>CM038044.1:37434353-47434353 GCA_021397845.1 Areca catechu
TTTGAGTTTAGTAGGAGGCCCACACCCTGAGGCATAGTGATTAGGGAGCCTTCTTCCAATCTTCCTCCTCCTCCTCCACCCGAACCAGCCCCCGAACCTGCTCGGTCGACAGGTCTCGGTGGGGTCGTTTCGACGATCTCCGTCAAGAAACTGGCGACCATCTGGGAGACCTATGGTGTCCTATACTCCATTCAGCTTTCAGTTCCTCAATCTGGGGAGTGGGTCACTTCCAGTGGTCCATGGCAAATTGCCCTTTATAAGGAGACACTCGTAGGGGGCCTCTGCTTTCCGATCCACCCATTCTTTCTTTTTGTGATGAGCAACTACCGCCTGGTCCCTGCTCAGCTTGTCCTCAATGCCATCATAACAATCTTCTACTTTGTTATTTTTTGTCATTTTCACGAGATAGTTACCCATTTTTCCTTGTTCAGGGCTTTCTTTATCCTAAAGCGCCACCCCACCGAGGAGGGATGGTGGTCTATTTCTTCCCGATCGAAAGGCCTGAAATTTGAGCTCCCCTCTTTCATCAAGGGATGGAAGAGTAAGTATTTCTTTGCTTCATTAAAGGGGGTTGATTGGGTGTGGAGCGACCCAGATCGTGCTCCAAACCCGGACTCTACGGTTGAACCAGCTGATTGGGATATCTATGACTAGCTTTGTACCGACTAGGTCCCCTCACTGGAGGTTCTATTATCAGAGCAGAACCTCTTTGAAGCCGGGGTCAGCCCAATTCAGCAGTTGGGTGAGTTCGGCTCAAGCACTGTCTCTTGATGCCTCCTCTTTGATTTTCCGAGCTCAGGGCTAACATCTTCTTCTTGTGCAGGCATGAAGTTCTCTTTAGATGACCTCCTTTCCTTCTCCCAGAAGAGGGGTGCAGCGGAGGATGCCATTGAGTCTCCTTCGAAGAGGGCTCGCATAGAAGGTGATGCAAGGGCTGCTCCTGCTGCACCGGCCGAGCCGAGCAGGAGTGTGGCAATGCCCGAACTTGAGCCAGATAGGAGGGCGGCGGAGCCCGCTCCCGAGCCTAGCGGGACCCCCGTGCTTAGCCTCGAGGCACTGAGGCGGATCGATCCACCCCCGGTCCGAGAGCCTGAGGTGGTAGTCTAGGCCAGATCCGCTGCAGCTGCCGCCACGGTGATGTCTTCTCCTGCAGTGGTCATCGAGGTCGTGGAAGAGGAAGAGTAGCGAGCGGTGGAACAAGTGGAGGCAGTGCAGTCCGAGGTGGCGCCGAACTCCCAGCATGCCTCGGACACTCCCCCGGGAGGAGGGGTAGATGATCCCACATCGACAGTGAGCAAGAAGGAGCAGGACTACTATAAGGTCCCTTTCAAGCTAGTGCCAAACATCTCTCTCGTTTGGGACCAAAAACTGGCCGTGCACATGATGGATTTCACCATCCAGTCATGCGATCGGTAGGAGAAGGCGAGAAAGCTCCTTGGTGACTCCATCAGTAGCACCTTCTCCCAGCTCTACTCGATGAGTGCTCCCTCGTTTTGCTTCGTCTTGCCTTTCTTAGCTTACATTTGAGGCTGACATCTTCCCTGGTGTAGCTCGGTGCCGAGCTCCTCCTCATCAGGGACTACTATCGATCCTGGGCCAAGAGGAACAGGCTACAGGAAGCAGAGCTTGAGTACATGAGGGAGGATGTAAAGCGAAGGACCAGTGATGCCTGGGAAGCCTCTATGAAGGTCAAGGAACTCCACGGCGAGACCGCTGGGGCCAAGAGGCAGATCAGGGAGCTCCAAGAGTCCCTGGACCAAGAGAAAAGCCGGTCTAGGGGCAAGTCGGACGAGCTCAAGGCCAAGGAGGCTAGGCTCAGGGAGCTGGAAGCTGAGGTCGCCATAGAGAGGGGGCGAACCTAGTCCATCCTGGCAGAGTTGGAGGGGGCAAAAGGTTGGGCCATCGCCATCGAGAATAGGGCCATAGAGGCAGAGGAGAGAACCGCCACGGTGGTCAGCTCGATGGAAGCTATGGAGAAGAAGGCGGTCGATGTGGTCTACCATGCCAGGATCATTAGGAAGAGGGCCGTGGAGGTGGTGGCTGACTACAAGGCCTCCAGTGAATTCGAGGCTAAGCTCTAGGAAGCTGTGATAGACTCCTTCTACAAGGGATTCATGTACTACCGATCCTAGGTGGAGGGGTTCATCCCAACCGATCATATGAGCAAAGTGAGGCTCCCGGGTGCAAGGGAAGAGCCAGCTCCACCATTGGAGGCCGCCGAAGATGTGGCCCCACCATCGGAGGCCCTAGAAGACACCATCCCAACTGTTCGCCCTCTCGGGAAGGGGACGACTGAGTAGGATAGAGAACCTTATAGTTTTATCTTTTCTTTTTCTTTCCACTTTGGGCTGCCCAGCCTGTCGGGGCTCAAAAATACTTGTAAAAGATTTCAGCAAGTATCAATGAGATTACCTTTTGATTATTCAGATCTGTGTCCTTCTTTTCCTCCCTCTCCTTCTTCTCTCATCTTTTTTTTTTTTTTTGAACTTTGTCAAGCTCGAAAATGTGACGAAGACAGAGGGAAGTCCTTCAACTTGCTAAGTTGTCTCCACTTTGCTCTTGAAGTGGATAAATACTTCTGAATGCTTTGCTTGATAAGATCCTTTCGGTCTCACCGGGATCAGCTCCTATCATGCCAAAGAACTGGACTCCTAGCTTCGGTGCCGGGCTGACCGATCTTTGGTGTCGGAGAGTTGGGCTCCAGTGTTTGGTGCCAAGGAGCTGGGCTCCGGGCTTAAGTGATGGAGAGCTGGCCTCCAGCTTTGGTGCCAGAGAGCGTGGGATCCGAGTTTTGGTGCCAAAGAGCGTGAGATCTGGGCTTAAGTGCTGGAGAGCTGGGCTCCAGGCTTTGATGCCAGAGAGCGTGGGATTCGAGCTTAAGTGCCGAGGAGCTGGGATCCGGGCCTTAGTGTCGGAGGGCATAGGATATGGGCTTGAGTTGCGGAGAGCTGGGCTTCGGGCCTTGGTGCTGGTGAGCTGGACTCCGGGCTTTGGTGCCGAAGAGCTGGACTCCGGGCTTGAGTAGTAGAGAGCTGGGCTCCGGGCCTTGGTGTCGGAGAGTTGGACTCCGGGCTTGAGTGGCAGAGAGCTGGGCTCCAAGCTTTGGTGCCAGAGAGCTGGACTCCGGGCTTGAGCATGCCAGACCTTGGGCCGGGCAGCAATATCCCTGCAAAGCAAATGAAGATTGCACAAAAGAGGATCTTTATTATTATTAGGAAGAGGCTTTACATTACTGATAGTATTTTTTCAAATTGCAGGCATTCCATGTCCGCGGGAATTTGGCACCGTCCAGACTTGCGAGATAGTAAGCTCCATGTGGGAGAGCTTCACCTTATAGGAGCCTTCCCAGTTTGGCAAGAGCTTGCCACACTCTTAGGGTTGAGATGTTTCAGCTCGGCGTAACACCATATCACCAGGGCGGAGACCTTTGGCTTTACCTGCATATTGTAGTGCCGAGCTATGCACTATCGGTAAGCCACCATTCAGAGTCGAGCCTTGTCCCTAGCTTCCTCGAGGAGGTTCAGGTTAAGAAGAAGGTGCACTGGATTCTCCGCTTCGTCATTTTGCTGTATCCGTAGTGTGGGAACACCGAGCTCGACTGGAACAACAGCCTATGTACCAAAAGTGAGGTTGAAAGGTGTTTCATCTGTTGCTGTCCTAGGTGTCATGTGATAGGCCCAAAGAATGCTGGAGAGTTCTTCTGCCCACCTGCCCTTGGCACGGTCTAGCCTGGTTTTGAGTCCTTGGAGTATGGTCCGATTGGTCACCTCGGCTTCTTTGTTGGTCTGAGGGTGAGTCACCGAGGTGAATCGATGTTGGATGCCGAGCTCGGCACAAAACTCTTCGAACTCCCGATTGTCAAACTGCCACCCGTTGTCGGTGATGATACAGTGGAACAGCCCAAAGCGATAGATGATCGACTTCTAGAAAAACTGGCGGACCTTGGCTTCCATGATCCAATGCCAGTAGCTCTGCTTCCACCCACTTGGAGAAGTAGTCAATGCCCACTATTAGGAACTTCCGTTGCCCTGATGTGAGGGGAAATAGACCAAGGATATCCATTCCCCACTGGGCGAATGGCCATGGGGCAGAGAGCTAGGAGAGCGATGCCACCGGCTGATGCTGTATGTGGGCGTGGCACTAGCATCGGTCACACCTCTTCACGAAGTCGGCGGCGTCCTCCCTCATGGTCACCCAGTAGTATCCTTGATGGAGGGCCTTGTACGCCAAAGTCCTCCCCCTGATGTGGTTTCTGTAGAGACCTTCGTGTTTCTCTTGGAGTACGAAGGCCGCCTCTGTGGGCCTCAGGCATCTCAGGAGTGAATAAGAGTAAGATCGACGGTAGAGCTATCCCTCCATGAGGACGAACCGTGAGGCCTTTTCCTTGATAAGGCCGGCCTCTGCTCGGTCTTCCGGCAGGGTGCCATCAATAATGAACCTGATGTACCTATCCATCCAGCTTGGCTCCGGGGTGACTTGCTGCACCTTCGTTGCTTGGATTTTCGAGGTACTCAATATGGGTGCGCCCCAGTGATGAATCCGGTAAGCTTGCAAGTCTTGATAGTGTATCGGCGTGAGCATTCTCACCTTGGGGGATATGAGAGATGCTGAAACATCAAAAACATGTCGCGCTTGAGTGAACCCACTCCAAGTATTTCATCATCTAGGGATCTCTGGCCTCATACACTCCGAAGACTTGTCCGACCACCAGTTGGGAGTCAGTGAAGACCTTCAGGCTTCGCATGCCCAGCTCGTGGGAGACCCTGAGGCCTGTGAGGAGTGCCTTGTACTCTACTTGATTATTTGTTGTGGCAAACTTGAAGCACAGTGCGCATTCAGCAACAACTCCATCACTATTGGCGAGGATGAGACCTGCACTGCATCCACCCGCATTGGACACGCCATCAACATGGAGGATCCAAGACTCCTCCTCGGCTCCGGGCTCCTCTTGGTGTTCCTGAGTGATATGCTCTGGCTCCTCAGCGGGCCCTGTGCATTCGACCAGAAAGTCGGCAAGCACCTGGGCCTTCTGGGATGACCTCGGCCAGTATGCGATATCGAACTCGCTGAGCTTAAGCACCCACTTGGCCAAGCATCTGGATGTGTCGAGACGACTGAGCACAGCCCTCAAGGGCTAGTCCATCAAGATCATAATCGGATGCGCTTGGAAGTATAGCCTAAGACGTCGAGCAGACATGATAAGTGCAAAAATGAGTTTTTCAGATCGGGTGTACCTGATCTTGGCATCCCAGAGGATCTTTCTGGTGTAGTACACTAGTTTCTGGCATCCGTCCTGATCCGTGCAGACGAGAACCGAATTGACAGCTCCAGGGGTGACCGCCAGGAACAGTAGTAGCTCCTCTCCCATCTCCTGGAGAGTAGTGGTGGTGATGCCAGGAAGTCTTTAAGCTCCTCGAAGGCTGCCTTGCACTCCTCCATCCAGGTGAAGTCATTCATCTTATGCAGCACCTTGAAGAAAGGAAGGCATCAGTTCGCAGACCTCGAGATGAACCGGCTTAACACGGCTATCCGACCTGTTAGGCGTTGGACCTGCTTCTTCGAGGTTGGATGCTCCATGTTGATGATGGCCTGGACCTTCTTTGGGTTCACCTCGATACCTCTTTGGGTCACCATGAAACCAAGGAACTTCCCTACTACGACACTGAAAGCATACTTTGCCGTGTTCAGCTTCATCTTATGCTCTCGGATGTTGTGGAAGACTTCTGCGAGGTCAGCAATGTGGTCTGACCTCGGTTTTCTCATAACGAGCATGTCGTCCATATAGACTTGCATGTTCCTGCCCATCTGGTCCTTGAAGACCCGATTGACTAGCCGCTGGTATGTGGTGCCAGCATTCTTCAAGCCAAATGGCATCATTCAATAGCAGTATGTCCCTCGGTCGGTGACAAAGGCAGTGTGCTCCTCGTCCTCAGGGAGAATTCGGATCTGGTAGTATCCAGAGAATGCATCCATAAAAAAGAGCAGGCGGTGCCCCGAGGTGGCGTCCACTATCTGGTCGATCTTCGATAGAGGGAAGCTATTGTTCAGGCAGGCTCGATTGAGGTCAGTGTAGTCTACACAGATCCTCCACTTTTCATTATTCTTTTTCACCATAACCACGTTCGCCAGCCAGCTCGGATATTGTACCTCCCGAACAAAGCCAGCTGCGAGGAGTTTGTCCACCTCCTCGTTGATCGTCCTTTGCCTCTCTAGTGCAAAACTTCTCTTCTTCTTCCAGACAGGACAGTACTTCAAGTCGATGCTCAGCTTATGGGTTATGATCTCTGGTGGGATCCCGAGCATGTCAGCCACCATCCAAGTGAACATGTTGGCGTTCGCCTGGAGGAACACCAGTAGGTGGTCTCGCTCATCATCTTGCAGCTGCGCCCTATTTGCACCGTCTTCACCGGGTCGGTCCCGAGAGGATACGACAGCAGGCACTCGACCGGGCAACCTCTGGGGTCTTGCATCCTTTGGTCGAGGTCGTCGGTGCCGGGGTCGTCCTCGGCGGCCTTGACCCCGGGACAGTTTGGAGACAATGCTGAATTGGCTGAGGTGCCCCCTCATCTCTCCGACACCGTACGGAGTTGGAAATTGCACCAACAGCCGCTTCATGGAAATGACTGCGTCGAGTAGGTTGAGCCCGGGTCGGCCAAGGATCACATTGTAGGCAGAGGGAAGCCTTACAATTATGAAGTTCATCATTATGGTACTCTACCGAGGTGGCGTCCTGATAGTAACAGGGAGAGTAATCTCCCCCTCGACCCCTATAGGGTCACCTGTGAAACTGATGAGGGGTGTGTGCACAGGTCTGAGCTGAGCAGAGGATAGGTGCATCCTGGAGAAAGCAACATAAAAAAGTATATCGGTGGAGCTTCCACTATTAACCATGATACGTTTTATAAGATGTTTTGCGATCATCATCTCGATAACCACGGTATCGTTGTTTACATTCTTATTTTCAACCCCCCATTCCCTCATAAATGGAAGTACATTCTCAAAATCCTCTCCACCCTGGGCCTTCTTGGAAGCGCGCTCGACTCCCCAACATATCATCCCCACCGGCTTCTCGGTAGGGCGATTATCGACTGCAGGGACCGGAGGGAGTGCGACGAATGCCTGAGATTCCGTTAGGGGTCTACCCCCCATGAACCTTCCGAGGTAGCCCTTCTTTATGAGCTCTTCAATTTCCTTCTTGATGTTGTGGCACTCCTCGATATCGTGGCCATGGTCGTAATGGAACTGGCAGTACTTCATCCTGTCATGACCATTGGATGGCTTTAGCAAAGGTGGGCGCCTCAAATAGCACTCACCCTCTATCTCCATAAGGATCTTCACCCTTGGGGCAAGGAGAGGAGTGTAATTTTCTTCCGGGATGGGGTCTCTTCTTGACTTTGGCTTCTGGCGAAAGTCTGGTGCAGCTTGTCTGGGCTTCCGCATCCCGGAGGTCTCCAAGGGAACCAGCTTCTTCAGGGGCCTTCCATCTAGCTCCCTCCTCGTGTGATTCGCCTCCTCAGCATGGATGTATTTCTGAACTCGGAGGAGGAGCTCAGAGTAAGTTTTGGAGGGTTTCTTGTCGAGAAAATAGGTCAGATGAGAAGTCCTGAGCCCTCTTTTCAGCACCAGCATAGCGACTGGCTCATCAAGGTTGTAGACCTCCAGCGTGGCGACCTTGAAACGGGCCATGTAGTCCCGTAGGAGCTTGTGGTCCTACTGCCTGATGCAGAAGAGGCTGTCCGTCTCTCGTGGCATCGCTGTCCACCATGTCGCTCAATGAAATCTGACATGGGTTCAACATCAGCAATCCTACCACATCACATATATATGTATATACATACATACATATATACATACATACATACATATATACAAACATACATATATACATGCATACATACATATATACATGCATACATACATATATACATACATACATGTATATATACATGCATGCATACATGTATACATACATGTATGTGTATATACATACATGTATGTGTATATACATACATGTATGTGTATATACATACATGTATGTGTATATATATATATATATATATATATATATATATATATATATATATATATATATATATATATATATATATATATATATATATATATATATGTATGTATGTATGTATATGTATGTATGTATGTATATATATACAATAAGATGAGCTATTCTCCACCTATTCTCCACCATTCACCCCACTTAGACAAGAGCACAAGCTCTCGAATGGATGAAGCCGCAGGAAAAACGATATACGGGAAAGACAATATTATGAAAATTTTCTAATCTAAATATTATCACTTTATCATGTATAATTTAATTACAAATTGTTATATCCAACCAGCTCACCACCAAATCGGACCGTCACTCTTGCGAAGGTCCGACTGGGCTGCTCTTCTGAAGTCCAACAGACGTTTTCCTTTGGAAGTCCGACCGACCCACTTCTGCCGAGGTCCAGTCAACCTACTCCCATTCTAGCTCCGGTGGACGCTCTCCTTCAGAAGTCCGACCCACTGAAGTAGAGATTCGAACGACCCACTTCTGCTGAGGTCTGACCCATCCACTCCTGTTAAAGCCTGACAGGCGCTCTCCTTTGGATGTTTGACTGGCCCTCCCCAGTTGAGATCCGATCGACCTACTTCAAGGATCCAGGAGACTCTATAAGCCTCTTCCAATTGATAACATAATACTGTTATAACAGAATTCTGCCACATTAGCACCACTACTCCACTATTCCCATGATGTTGCCCCATCTTGGCACCACGTGGCCACTCTCCAGGTGCTCCTAGGGACAGATCAGTCTTTCTCAGCTTCTCCCCTGACAAATTTTTGACCGTTCCACGCCTATATAAGGTAACCGAGGGATTTCGTTTTGGGCTAAGTACACTCTTCCCTCTCCATATGCTATCTCCATTCTGATTCCTCCATTCTGTTGCTGTTGACTCCACTAATTGATTTTGATGATAAGCAAAATAATTAAGTATAATTTGAGGACTAATGATTTGCTTTAAGTGTGTTTTCATTGAAAGGATGCTCACAAAATTTGAAGAAGCCCAATTGTGTTGAAGAACCAAGTTTGAATGGAATGAATACATAAAACAAGACTTGGACACTCAAAGAGTTGGTTGAATGGATGACCAAGGCAAATGAAAACATGTTCCAGCACAAGTTCAGCAAATTTTGTTCCTTTTTGATGATGTGTCAACTCAAGGTGCCGACACATGACATGATGTATCGACATATGAAGATGGTGTGTCGACTTAGACCGGTACACAGTGAAATTTCAAATGGCACAGATGATGTGTCGACACATAGACCTTATGTGTCGACTCAAGGTGTCAACACATGGATCAACACATCGCTTGAGAATTTCAAGCGACAGAACTTGCAGAAGTTGAAGGAACAGTTGATGTGTCGACACACGGACCTAATGTGTCGACTCAATGTGTCGACTCAACTGAGAATGTGTCAACTCAGCTAATTTTTTCAGAGAATCTGAATAGAACATTTTGAACTTGTGTCGACTCAAGAAGAACATGTGTTGACCTAATGTGTCGACACATAAAGAGGAAGTGTCGACACATGGAGTTCTGACAACAGTAATGGCTAGTTTTTTCAAGCGTAGAACTCTCCCAAATGCCCTCCAACGGCTAGTTTTTCAAGTATAATGGCTAGATTTTGATTTTGGGGGCTTGGGAACGCATATAAAGGCTCCAAATCAAATCAAGACAATAACTATTCACAAGTATTGAATATCTAAAAGAGTTTAAAGGGAAAAGAAGAGAGAAGAGCCTTAACTCCTATTCATTCAAAGCTCAACCACTCTCAAGCAAAGAGAAGCCTTCTAAGCATTCAAAGATATCAAGTGCATTGAAGATCATTCAATCTTGGGCATTCAAAAGGCTTCAACAAGAGCAAAGCAACACAACTTCGAGCTACATCGACTTATTTGCTTTTTAATTGAAAGCTTACATTGGTTCTTTATTTCTCTATCTTTTATCTTGTAAAGGTTATTGGTTAGCCTATTGGAAAATCAAGTAAGGTTGTTGGTAAGCCTTGAAAACCAATTAGGTTGGTGGTGACCCCGCAAAACCACTAAGATTCTTGGTTAGCCCAGAAAACCAAGGGAGGTTTTTGGTTAGCCTTGTGAAAACCAATTAGGTTCTTGGTCAGCCCGTAAAACCAAGTGAGGTTGTGACCTGTGAGCCTTCTAAAAATAAGTCAGGTTTTGATTAGTGAGCCCAGAAAATTAATCGGCTGTAATCATTGGATTATAGTGAATTCCCAAGGAGATCTTGGGAAGTGGATGTAGGTGCATTGTTGGCACCGAACCACTATAGATTGTTGTATTTGTGATTGTTTGTTATCTCCCTCCTTGCTCTTTACTTTATTGCTTATTGATTATAATTTCCACTGCACCTTTACATTAGAGCATTGCACTTTAATTTTAGTACCTTGTTGAATTGAATTGCATATCTTGTCTTGTGAAGTTTGCTACTTGTTTTATCAAGCTTAGCTTTAAATTTTTTTAGAGACCCAATTCACCCCCCCTTTTGGGTTGCTCTTTGGGCAACAGTTGCCCTCAAGCTCCCGCTAACATAAGCATCAAAGTGTCCCCCACCGGAACACCACCGACCCTTGGAAACTTTGTTGCAAAAACTGAGAGAAGAGTGCTCCAGCATAGCCAACCGAGCCCAGTCCAGGAGAAGTTGCAGCAACAGATTGGCACTAAAGGAAGGGCCACCCTTCTCTAAAAGGAGGAATCCGTCCATTAAGTCGAGAAATGGCTAAGGGAAGAGCTCCAAACACCTCTGTAGAAGAGGCCATTCCCAGTCCCGATCCAACGAACCCCCAAGAGATAATGATGCCGCTGCCGCCCCCGAACCCACTGTTATTCTGGGGTTGCAGTAGTTATAGACGTTGCTGAACCGCATTGATACACTTACTACTGCGGTTTAGCACCTCCAGGAGGAGGCTAACAACTAGCAGCAACCGCCTGCTGCATCTTACACCAACCATCAACCTGCCACTGAGGGAAGCCGACGACAAGAAATCCCTTAGCCTTTTTCTCATGTTGTTCGGGAGCCTCGAAAGTCCTTGGGGGCTCGTGCCAACAAGAAGAGGGAGAGGTCCGCCTCACCCTCTTCACTGATTCCATCCCTGATGGCATTCGGTATCCTGCCGAACTCCCGAGAGACTACACTAGCAAAATCCTGCGCATGGAGGAGCGCATCACTGAACTGGCTGACTGGCAGAAAGCCAAAAAGGGGAAAGTCTACGACTCTCGCCCACCTTTCTCTGCTGAAATCATGGGAGAGACGATCCCCTACCACTTCAAAATCCCACAGGTGAACCCCTACGATGGTACCACTGACCTGCTGGACCATCTGGGCACCTACAAAGCCCACATGATGGTTCAGGGCACCTCTGATGCCCTTCACTATATTGCCTTCCCCGCCACTCTCAAGAAGGCCACTTGGATGTGGTTCTCCGCCATCCGACCAGGTACGATCTATTCTTTCCCTCAACTTGAAAACCTTTTTCTTTTCCATTTCAGGACCTACAGTCAGATCTCGAGGAATATCAACTGCCTCTTTCTCGTGCTGCAAAAGGAAGGAAAGACCCTCCGAGACTACATGCCCATTTCAACTCAGCAGCCATGGAGGTCCTAGATTTGAATGAAGATCTATCTATGTCAGCCTTCAAAAGAGGGCTATGCTCGTCTAGGCTTACTTTCTTCCTGGACAAGAAATTTTCGACAAGCTACTTCGAGTTGCTGGCCCGGGCGTAGAAATACACCCTGATAGAAGAGCAGGCGGTGAGCCGATGCCAGGCCAAGGGGAGGTCGGCCTCCAAGAAGCGGAGCGACAAGGCTTCCAAAGTTCAACCTCCCGGCGATGGCAACAACTCGGTTCGATGCCGAAGCCCGAAGCCAAAGGACTTTTCGAGGAGGTTCGAAACCTATGCGCCCCTCTCCCTTCCGAGGGAGAAGATCCTCCTGGAAATTGAGAATGAGACATTCCTGCAAAGGCCTCGTCCGATGAGGGGCCCCTCTGCATCCAGAAATAGAGACAAATACTGCTGGTTCTATTGGGACCACGGGAACAACACTGAAGAATGCCTCCGACTGAATGATGTCATTGAAGACCTCATCGGGAGGGGGTATCTGCACAAATACATCCGACCTCGCAAGGATCGAGCCGAACCTCAACTACCATAGACCCCCCAAAGGAGGCAGAGCTTCCCAACCAGTGCCCGACCGATGGGAATGTCGGTATGCTGCATCAACGATCTGACTGGAGATATGAAGAAGACTCGAACATCGTCAAGAGGTTAAGGGGTTCCAATGTAATCAGCTTCTCTGACAAAGACCTCCTAGAATCCCATATTCCTAGAAATGATCCTGTAGTCGTGTTGGCTGTGATTGCCAACTACGATATAAAAATGATTCTTATAGATAATGGAAGCTCCGCAAAGGTATTGTTGTATGATGCTTTTATAAGAATGAAATTGTCCATGTCAAGACTGTAAGAATTCCCTATACCGCTTACGGGCTTCGGGGGAAACTCCATCGGAGTTGAAGGGGAAATAACCCTACCTGTGATGATCGGGATGGAGCCTTTTCAGAAGACTTTCCTTATCAACTTTGTGGTCGTACATATGACCTCTGCTTATAATGCCATTTTGGACCGATCGGCCCTCAACAAGTTTCGGGTCATTGTATCTTCCTACCATCTGTTGATAAAGTTTTCGACCAAGAGTGGGGTCGGAGTTATGAGGGGAGATCGCAGGATGGCTAGGCAGTGCCTAACTATTCAAGATCGATAGTCGGATGGTCTTCCTACTTTGGAGCAACTTGACCCAAGGGCCGAAGCCAACGGCCACGACCAACCAGTTGAAAGAATTCTGTTTGTTTCCCTTCGAGAGGATGACCCCACCAAAGTCTTCCAAATTGGAAGCACCCTTAGTGAAGAAGTTAAGTCGGAATTGATCGACTTTCTGAGGAATGATGCCGATGTCTTTGCTTGGTCGGTGTCGGACATGCCGGGCATTCCGTTAGATGTCATCACTCACCAGCTTATGGTGGATCCGACTTACAGGCCTGTCCGACAGAAAAATAGAAGCTTTGCTCTCGAAAGATAAAGGACTATTGATGAGGAAGTAAAGAAGCTCTCTGATGCTGGCTTCATCCGAGAACCCATTACCATGACTAGCTAGCAAATGTTGTGATGGTGAAGAAGGCTAATGGGAAGTGGAGGATCTGTGTGGACTACACCGACCTCAATAAGGCCTGTTCGAAGGACAGCTTCCCCTTGCCTAAGATTGATTAGCTGGTGAATGCCACGGCCGGCCATCAGCTTCTAAGCTTCATGGATGCCTTCTCTGGCTACAACCAAATCAGGATGCACCCGGAGGATGAGGAGAAGATGGCCTTTGTCACTGACAAAGGATTGTACTGTTACAAAATGATGCCCTTCGGGTGAAGAATGCCAGTGCCACTTTCCAAAGGCTGATCAACCGGGTCTTCGATGGGCAGCTCGGAAAAAACATGGAGGTGTATGCGGATGATATGATAGTCAAGAGCCTCTGCAAAGTTGACCACATCAAAGACTTGCAGGAATCCTTTGATGCATTGAGACACCATCGGAGGAAGCTGAAACATGCCAAGTGTACCTTTGGGGTGACTTCCAGAAAGTTCTTCGGCTTTTTGGTCACACAAAGAGGAATTGAAGTCAACCCTGACAAGATCAGAGCTGTTATTGAGATGGGACATCCGACCAATAAGAAGCAAGCATAGGAGCTTATAGGCTGCATAGCATCTCTCAGTCATTTCATCTCCCAGTCGACTGAGAAGTCCCTACCATTTTTCAAGACCTTGCACCGGTCGGATCGCTTCCACTAGACCGACAAGTGTCGGTCAACTTTTGAAGCCTTGAAAGATTATCTGAAGAATCCTCCGTTATTGGCCAAGCCGATTGAGGGGGAGGAATTATAATTGTACCTATCGATGTCAGATGAAGCGGTTAGCTCCGTCCTTGTGCGAATGGAAGAAGATGGCCAGTAGAAGCCTATTTTATATATTAGCAAAGTCCTTCATGATGCCAAAACAAGGTACCCCAAAATGCAGAAGCTTGTCTATTCCTTAGTCATAATGGCCAAGTGGCTCTGACCCTACTTCCAGGCATACCCAATCATCATACTATCCGACCAACCCCTCAAGATGATCCTTCGGAGCCCAGACACCTCCGGTCGGCTTGCCAAGTGGGTCATCAAGCTTGGCGAGTTTGACATCTCTTTTTGGTCCCGATCGGCTATGAAGGCCCAGGTAATTGCTAACTTCATTATAGAGTGTACCTGGAAGCAGGAAGCATCCCCTCAAACGGTCAAAGCACCTGAAGCTGACGCCAGTGATGAAGCATAGCCTGCCTAGACCCTTCATGTAGATGGAGCATCCAACCTTGCTGGCTATGGGGCCGGCCTGATTCTAGCCGACCCCGACGGAGAAAGCTTGGAGTATGCTTTACACTTTTCGTTTCATGTGTCAAATAACCAGGCAGAGTACGAAGACCTTCTCGCAGTGCTAAGAATAGCCAATAGTTGGGCATCAGCCGAATCAAGGCTTTTTCCGACTCTCAGCTAGTGGTAAATCAAGTAAAGAGTGAATTCGAGGCGAGAGACCCGACCTTGGCCAAATACCTGAATAAGGTACAAAACCTCGCATCTCGGCTTAAGTTTTTTGAAATCGTCCATATACCTCGGTTGCAGAATTCCTGGGCGGATTCTTTATCATGATTGGCTACAGCCATCATTGGCAACTCCGACCGAACCTTCATGGAGTATCTGCAACGCCCAAGTATTGCTGAAGAGCCGATCGAAGTCCACCAAGTTGAATAAGAAGCTTCTTGGATGGACCCAATTCTCGCATTCCTTATCGGAGGAACTCTACCAGGGGATCTGTTTGAAGCCAAGCGTGTACGCTGGGTGGCTTCAAAGTACGTTGTCCTCGATGGCATTCTCTACAAGCGATCATTCTCACAGTCACTGCTGAAGTGCTTGGGGCCGACGAATACAGATTATGCACTTAGGGAAGTACATGAAGGCATCTACGGTGACCACCTTGGAGGAAGATCTCTAGCTTACAAGATTATCCGACAAGGATACTATTGGTCTACAATTCAGAAGGATGCATCGGATTTCATTCGAAGGTGCGATGCATATCAAAGGTACTCCAATATACAAAGGAGGCCTGCTAGTCAGTTGACTCCGCTCACTGCGCCTTGGCCATTCGCACAGTGGGGGATGGACATCTTGGGACCCTTCCCCCCAGCATCCAGCCAGCGGAGTTCCTTATTGTGGCCATTGATTACTTCATCAAATGGATGAAGGCCGAACCACTAGCATAGATTACAGAGGTCAAGGCAGAAAACTTTGTCCAAAATTGCATCATCTTCCGATTCGGCATTCCATAGACAATCATCACCGACAATGGAAGGCAGTTCGACAACCCCAAATTTCAAGACTTCTGCCAGCAATATCACATCTCTCATCGGCTCACATCAGTCAGCCATCCCCAGTCCAACAGAGAAGCCAAAATAACCAATCGAACCATCTTGCATGGACTGAAGACCCGCTTGAATGATGCCAAAGGACTTTGGGTAGAAGAACTTCACTCAGTGCTCTAGGCTTAACGGACAACCGCTCGAACAGTGACTGGGGAGACCCCATTCAATCTGACCTACGGAAGTGAAGCAGTCATCCTCATGGAAATCTCTTTGCAATCCCTACAGATTGATCACTTCACCGAGCCAACCAACTCAGAGCAACAGAGGGCTGACCTGGATCTACTTGAAGAAACCAGGCTCTAGACAAGCTTAAAGATGGCGACCTACCGTTAGAAGATGGCTAGATATTACAACTCACGAGTCAAGGCTCAAACTTTCTGGGTTAGAGACTTGGTATTACGAAGGACAGAAATATCAAGACCGATCGAGCAAGGAAAACTCTCTCCCAATTGGGAGGGTCCTTATCGAGTCATTAAAGTTATCCAAGCCGGAACCTACCAACTCGAGCATTTGGACGGACGGCAAGTAACACGTCCATAGAATGTAGACAACCTTCATAAGTATTATCAATAAAGGCCACAACTTCCTCCATGAATCACTTCCGAAAGCCCGACCCTGGTCGGTAAAGGCTCTAGGGCAGCCCATTTCTGAAAGTCCGACCTTGATCGGCAAAGGCTCTAGGATAGCCCACTTTCGAAAGTCCGACCCTGGTCGGCAAAGGCTCTAGGGCAGCCCATTTTCGAAAGTCCGATCCCAATCGGCAAAGGCTCTAAGGCAGCCCACTTCCGAAAGTCCGACTCCAATCGGCAGAGGCTCAAGGGTAGCCCACTTCCAAAAGTCTGACTTCGGTCAACAAAGGCTCTAGGGCAGCCCACTTTCGAAAGTCCGACTCCGATCGGCAAAGGCTCTAGTGTAGCTCACTTCCGAAAGTCCGACTCCGGTCAGTAGAGACTCTAGGACAGCCCATTTCCGAAAGTCCAACTCCGATCGGTAGAGGCTCTAGGGCAGCCCACTTCCGAAAGTCCGACTCCGATTGGAAAAGGCTCTAGGGTAGCCCACTTCCGAAAGTCCGACTCCGGTCGGCAAAGGCTCTAGGGCAGTCCACTTCCGAAAGTTTGACTCCGGTTGGCAGCAGCTTCAAAATGATCCATATGGAGATCCAGCTCCGGGTTCAGATGAGCCGATGGACCAACACTTGGAAAGAATCACAAAGTGTCTTGGCCCAGACTGAGCTACTGTCTGGCAGCTACATCAACTTTCTTTGGGTTCGGACGAGCCGACGGACCAACACTTAGAAAAAATTTCTAAGTGTCTTGGTCTGAACTGAGCTACTATCCGATAGCTACCTTAGCAGTCTTCAACTTCGGACGAGCTGACGGACCAATACTTAGAAAAAATTCCTGTCTTGGTCCGGACTGAGTTACTGTCCGACATCTGCTTCAGAAGGTCCGACTGCCCATTCAGACAAGCCAACACACCCACACTTTGAAGGATTCCTAAACTATTGGCATTGGACTAAGCTATTGTTCAGCAGGTACTTCTTACGGTCCTACCAAGTCGACCGGTCAATCCGTCCAACCTACACATACACTGAGACACACAAACATTGAAGATATGGCAGAAAGATGATATTTTATTAATGGAGTTCTTTTACAGAAAGGGAGGTCAGACCTTTACAAATGATTTAGGTCTGACCTGCCGGAGGTACATCCATTACTTCGGCTTCGGCCCCATCCGCCACGGCCGAAGCTTCCACTAGGGCATCCGCCGCCCTCACATCAGATCCGGCTTGGGCATCAGGTCCGGCTTCCTCCACCTTGGCTTCAGTATGGACTTCAGGTCCTCCATCAGCTGGATCCATCTCTTCTTCAGTAACCTCCTCTTCTGCCCACTTCGGCAGCTGTATAGAGGAAAGGTAAAGCTCCGGGAAGGTGGCGCTAACCTTCTCCTGGCATTCTTCATACCTGAAGTCGAAGATGTATGAACTGGCCTCATTCATCTCTTCTTTGAATTCTTCTGAGGCCTTGTAGTTCTTTACGGCCACTTCGGCCACCGACTTCATCAACTCTTAGGTTTTCTTCAGCAACCCCTTATACCTTTCAGCTTCGGCCTGGTGCCCCCTTGAACGCCTCTCAGACTTGAACAGGCTCTTTGGCTACCTGGCGGGCTAGGAAATTCACCCTTTTCCTCTTGCTCTTTAGCTTGGCCTCACAGTCAGCTCACTGAGCCAGCAAGCCTACGACCTGCTCCTTTTGAGCCTCTGCCTCAGCTCGCAGTGCAGATAGCTCTTCTTCGGTGGCTTGCAAGATGGACAACTCCACCCTGGCGACCGTTAATGCCACTTCTACGGCATCCCTCGACACCTCAGCTACCTCGGCCCTCTGGTTCGAGTGCTCTTTCAGATCGAGCAGCTCATCCAGGCCGTCATCCATCAGTAGAATATCTTGGAGGAGCTGCAAATGACAAGACGACGTTAGTGCCTCATATGTAAAAACTAAAGGCTCGGATACGGGTGACTTACCCCCAACATGTGATGGAGGGAACTCTTGGCGGCCTCGTTTATTGACTACCGATCGATGTCCGTAATGGCCTTTTTGAGCAGGCCTTTGACCCGCTCGGCATCGTGAATGTCATGCCATTTTTGACACTCCTTATCATCGGCTTCACCGGCCTCCCCCCTTTTGGCCGCTTGTCCTTCGGCCACTTTTTCCACTTCGACCTTGGGGGGAACCTCCTCGATCGGCTCGTTGTGGGATAAGATTGGAGCTGTCTCTGGATCAGCTAGGGATGATCGACCTTCTCCTGTCTGGGTAGCTGATTGCCTGATCGAAGATGAGCACTCCGCCACCTTCGCCACTAGGCATTCCGACAACGGCACGTCATCGTCATCGGACTCTATCGATATAATAGTGGTGGTCTGTTCCTTCGCTCATTGCTTTGTTGGCGTCTCGAACTTCGACTCCTCTATCAGCTGCCTCTTCGATTTTTGGGTCGCCAGCTCAATAGTCCGGATGCCCCTTCTCTCGACCGCCAGCACTAATACGGTCGCTAGGTCTGGCTTCATTTTGCCGCCTGCCGGAAAGCAAAGGTAGGGTTAGCTATAATAATGAGGTCGACAGAGGAAAGAGTTCGATGGAGACATCTATCCTACCCAGCTGATGATGTTGGCTGATCCCAACCCGATGGAGACTCTCCTCTCGGAGCAAGAAAGGCACAAACGCCGGGTCCTCATCACTCAACTTATTGAAGTCGGCCTCGTCGGCCCTCAATACCTTCCTTCCGTTCATGGCCTTCGGCCTGGGCTCCCTCCACATCGGCTCGAAGCCCTAAGGGTCTAGGTTGTCTATAAAGAAATACCGGGACTTCCATCATTGGATGGCCGACGGAAGCCCCCTAGTATCTTCTAGCTAGGGCGGGGACTAAACATTCATCACTCTTGGCTTCGGAAGTCTTGTTTTAGAAGAAAAAAATTAGAGAAGAGGGATAGTCTCGGCTCGACTCCGGCCCCTGACAGAGGACCATGAAGCCGCAGATCGCCTGAATACTGTTCAGGGTCAGCTGCGAGGGAGTAATTCTATAGACATTAAAAATTTGGACAAAGAAACTATGGAGCGGGAACCGAAGGCTAGCCTTAAGATGGTCTTCGTACACGGGAAGGGCGCCTAGGTTCAGCGGGCCATTTACCCTTCCCTCTTTATTGGGAACAGTCAAATAAAGCGTGGTCGGTATGTTATAAATAACCCTAAGATTCTCTACCCTCTCTTAGGTCATCTCCAATGGGATATCATGCGGACCTGGTTCCTTATTCCTACGGACGGAGCTCTGATTACCGGAGGCCATTCTAATGGAAGTTACAGAAAATGAAAGGACGGGTGCGGAACTGACCTGGTTTCTGGTTTCCTAATGGAGCAAGAGCGGCGGGAGGGAGAGGCTCTTTCTCCTCAAAGCGCAAATGCAGCGGAAGACTCCTTTCGGGCCTCCTCCTCCTCCTGTTATAGGTGTTGAGGGGCCGCTTTCTAGCACTCCTCGAGCGTTGTGACGTAACGTCAGATGACGCGACCTCTCGATTCGACGGGAAAGTCGGAGGGACGTGCCGGATCGTACCTAATCATGATCCACATGATCGCCTAACCAACGGTGGATGGGCCGCTCCGGATACTACGCCAATCGCTCGGATCTTGCCACGTTGGCCACGTCGCATCAGGAACTCAACGGGCAGGCATTTCGGGCTGGCAGCCCATCATTGCACCGTATCGGCAATAACTGCTTCTCCCATCACCACCAATGCAGTGCTGACACCTGTCCACGGGCAGAAACTTGAAGCAAAGGATGGTTGGTCACAGCACGCCGGATCAGATTCATAATCATTTCAAGGACTGGTACATTAATTGCCAAGTAATGCTCTCGTCCTTCGAAGCTGCAGAACCGCTCGAAGGCCAAGAGCAAGGGGGCAACTGTTATACCCAACCGGCTCACCACCAAACTGGACCGTCAGCTCTTCTAAAGTCTGATGGACATTCTCCTTCAGAAGTCCGACCGACCCACTTCTATCGAGGTTCGGTCAACCTGCTCTTGTTCAAGCTTCGGCAGACGCTCTCCTTCAGAAGTCCGACCTACCGAAGTAAAGGTCCGAATGATCCACTTATGCTGAGGTTTGGCCCATTCGCTCCTGTTGAAGCCCGACGGGCGCTCTCCTTCGGAGGTTCGACTGACCATCCCCGGTCGAGATCCGACCAACCTTCTTCAAGGATCCAGGAGACTCCAGAAGCCTCTTCCAACGGGTACCATAATTCTGTTATAACAGAATTCTGCTACATTAGCACCACTACTCCAATATTCCCACGATATTGTCTCATCTTGGTGCCACATGGCCACTCTCCAGGTACTCCTAGGGGCAGATCAGTCTTTCTCGATTTCTCCCTAACGAATTTGAACCGTTCCGCGCCTATATAAAGTAACCGGGGGACCTCATTTTTGGCTAAGTATACTCTTCCCTCTCCATATGCTATCTCCATTCTGATTTCTCCATTCTGTTGCCCTCAAGCTCCCGCTAACTTAAGCATCGGAGTGTTCCCCGTCGAAACACCACTGGTCCTTGGGGACTTTGTTGCAGGAACTGGGAGAGGAACGCTCCAGCATAGCCAACCAAGCCCGGTCCGGGAGAAATTGCAGCAACACAAATATACAAGAGATTATAGTATAATGATAAAAAGAAATATTAAATGGGTTTTTGGATTTCTTCTATATTTATGCAATTCAAAACTCTTAAATCGTAAATCTTTGTTGTGAGGCTTGATATGAAATCGAGATGAAGATATTGCCAACAGAAACAAATTGCACATGGAACTAAGATTTAATGTAGCGACAGTCGAGAAAAGAGGGCTGATGTGCTTTGAAATTGAACCTTCCTTGCCTTGAGTTGCAAGGTTTATACAATCTGAAACCAAAATTCCATGCAATACCCTATATTCGTAGTTTATTTTAATGTAATTATGGTTTTGGATGCACCGACCTACCTAAACTAATAACACCAGCCGACATGCCCTGCTGCTAAAATGAGCATGCCCTTCAATGGAAATCTAAACACCTAGCGATCATTCTGGATTTCTGGCACAATATTCCATGCAGAATTCTAACTTAATCCAACATGGAATAATATAAATCACGGTAGATCTGAGGACAACCACGGAATCTTGCATGGTCACCGGGCAAGGTATCTATCAATGACAACCATTTATTCTTTATTATTTTGTCATGCTTCTCTGAAAACAGAGTATGAGAAGTATGTTGCCCAAACCAGAAACCAAATTTGTTCTGGACATCCTGGCATTTGACATGATGCCGTATGAAGCATGCAGAGGGGTCCATTTTTCACTGACTTGCACCATATGGGTTTGAAAATTAATTTAGTGTGTTGACAGATGATTGATATCATGGCATTTTATCCATCTCCCAGTCAATCACTACCTTTCGTGTTAGACCAGCGAGAAATCTCCAGCTTTTCTAGACTTCTATGGTACTCGTCTTGCGCCGCCAAGCAATACCGAAGGGAAAAAAAAGAAATGAAAAGAAAAGAGAAGCTAGGATCATGGGGTCGGTGTGGTGGACTGATAGGGTGGGCTGAAAGCAGAATAAGGCCGCCAACCTGAAAGTTATCATAATCGGATCTGTTTATTATAATAAGAACGTGTTCAGTTTCTTATTATATTTCCAGTGGATTAAGATATTGATACGGATGGTGGCCAGCCCACCAATTTTGGCTGCCACGCTCCGTCCTTTTCGTGAATGCTTTTGGGTACTCGTAAACAAAGTGGTGTACCCTCCGGAACGAAAATAAAGCCAGGGAACAAAGTGGCATGGTGGGGGCTTTTGACGTGGCCTCTCCGTTGGTTTGTTTTCTGGCCTGGCTTTATTATATCAGCGCACCCTCACTGACAAGTTCGTGCTCCTATCACGCACCCCACGTCCTTATCGTTATCCGGGTCGGACCATACCCGCACCTACGGTAACCATGTACCACTCCGTCACCGTCCACGCCGTGGCTTGTCGTTTTAGTTCTGGGACAAGCCCCGTGGTGCCTCCGTGCCTGGCGTTACTTCACCGGGGACGGTGAGAGGGCAGCTAGGTTGCCTGATAAGTCCGTTCTCGTCCGGATACCATTAGGTTCAGTTTTCACCTATCTTGCGGTCCTTTCTGGAAAGTTGTTAAATTCACTCCGGTTTCTCGAAAGTTGTATGCTATGACACGTATATTTTATATTACGTTATTATTTGCTTAAATTATAATATATTGTTTCAATAGAAATAAATAGCTGCTATATACCTAATTAACTTATGATTGCAATTGAAATTTTGATTTTTGCACTGATAGCGAATATATGAAATACACATGCAACCGCCCTCTATCACTCTAAAATAAATCCAAATTCTAAAAACATAATAAGGCTTTGAGTAAATTTCAAAATCCATTAAAAAACATTTATCGTACGTACGTCTAATAATTTACAAAATTTATATTTATCTTAAGTTAAATAAACAATGTTAATAAAATCATTTATTTCATATAAAAACTTTGAATTATTCTCAGACTAGAAGGGGATATACATAATTTCTTATATTCTTAAATGACAGTTATATAATTCAATATTATTTTGATCATTTTTATTTTTTATAAATATTTAATATGATTTAAAATTAATAGTTTAACTAATATTTTATTAAATCATGGATTAAAGTATCGAATACAAATAAATCTCAAAAAATGAATATAAAAAATTTAAATTATTCAATAGAAATATAATTATGATTTTTATAATTTATTTTAATATTTTTATGAAAAATTTATTAAAATATACATTCCAAATCCATGAATTACAACAGTAGATAAATAGGTAGATTGAATGTACTGGTTAATCAAACTTATAAAATCTAGGTTTAGACCTAAATGAGATATATAGAGAAGAGATGATTGGAAAGGGTCAGTAGAAATCTCTATAATCATCATTTGCAATTTGGATAGAATTAAAAAAAAAAAAAACATTAATAAGAAGAGAAAAAAATAGAGTGCATTCTTTTTTTCTTAATTTAAAGTTAAAAAATAAAAAAAATAATTTTTTTTCTTAGTTAAAAAATATAATTCTAAAAAAAATATAAAAATATTTACTTAACTTTTATCTTTTTTTTCTAATTTTATTTAATTTTAAAAAAATAATTTTTATAAAAAATTTTAAATTTTATATTTTTTAATATATATATATATATTTTCTTCTATTTTTATATCCCAATCAAGGTGTTAGACAATCGGCGGCTGGTCCGCTAGGAAGAAAGGTGATTTTATCTTCCCCATTGCGCGAGCATCAATATTTTAGGCTGGCCGGTCATAAATTTCAGAAAATTGACGTGTCCATCCAGCTTATAAATGCACGTGACGGGCCGTCATGTGAGGCAAATCCTCTCCGCCATTTCTGTTTCTATTTCTGGCGGCGAAACCGAAGGAGAAAGCGCTGTGCGTGCGCGAAAGGAAGGAAAGGAGGGGAGGCACAGGTAGTCCAGCTCTCTTTTGAGAGAGAGAGAGGAAAGAGAGATTATAAACAAGAGAGTTAAGAGAGGTGAGGAGAGGAGAGGAGAGGAGAGGGTTCGAGAGAGAGGGAAAGGCAACGGAGGCCTGCTGTATGTCAGATCGTAGTGAGGGATACTACGGCGGATTCGGTGAGGTCGCGAACCCCTTGCAATGGCCACAACTGAGGAAAAAGCGACGCCATGCTGCTCTTCCGCCAACGCCGGCGGCGACGGAGGCCTCCGACGGGAGGCGGCCGGGGTGGTCCGGGAATGGACCGCCGGCAACAAGCAGTCCGTAGCAACGGCGGCCATGAGCTCTCTGATCCGCCCCGTCGAGGAGATCCCGGAGCCATCCGCAAAGCCTTCCACTAAGGGTAATCATCCCTTCGTTACCTCCCTCTTTAGTTTGCTTGTTTTGATGAATCGTTGCATCTTTCATGGATACGTTTCTGGATCGGACTTTTTTGTGTCATGGATGATCGTTGGCGGTGTGAGAATGTTGAGAAACAGGGTAGGAGAAAGGACGAGTTCTGAAGAAATTGAGGGAATGATTTGAATGAGTTCTTTTCCTTTCTTTCTTTCTTTTTTTATGAAGACGAACGGGTAGTAGATGAAATCAGCGATAAGTTTAAAAAAAGACATGACGACGATTGGCGTCTGTTTAGATAGTTGAAATGAATAAAATAATTTGGAACGCGTTTGCTGGGAAATTCAAGGAACATAGATTAGTTTAAGAATATTAAAAGATGAAAGAAGGAATTGTTTATTTTGGATCTCATAATGATTGAATGACAAGAAAAATGCAGGAAAAGAGATAAATAATAATGAAAAGATCATGTATTTTACAAAAGGAAAGAAAACATAAGAATATAATCAAAGGAATGATTAACCCATCCCTTCGTGACCTCCCTCGGTTTACTTGGATGATTTCTGAAGAAATTGAGGAGGGAATGATTTCAATGATTCTTTGATGCTCTGATCTTGATAAGAATGGATCTAGATTTCCTTCTTTCTTTCTTTCTTTGTTTTTTTTTCTGGGACAAAAAAAGGTTGATGAAATCAGTGATAAGTTTAGAAAAATAAATAACAAGGATAGGCATCTGTTTTGATAGTTGAAATGAATAAAATAATTTGGAATGTGTTATGGAAATTCAAGGAGCATAATTTTTTTTAAGATTATTAAAAGGTGAAAGAAGGAATTAGTTCATTTTTGATCTCATAATGATTGAATGACAAGGAAAAATAATGTGAAAAAAAAAAAAAAACAGAATAATGGGAAGATCATGTTACTAATTACAAAAGGGAAGAAATAATAGCAATAGAGTCATTAATTTGTCATCAGATATTAGTAAACATTTTGAGAAGTATTTCTATTAAGAATTGCTTCGGTCTATTACTCAACTCAATTATATTCTCTTACAGATGCCTAATGATGGAGTTTTTATCTTGATGTGCCCCAACTTAATACTATTTGATTAATAAATTTCAACTGCCTAAGGTGAACTTTTGTATGAATAACTTTGTAATTTGAAATGGCATAAGGGTTTGGGATTTCCAAATTGTTTGATGCCTGATGATGGAGTTTTTATCTTTATGTGCCCTAACTTAATACTATTCGATTAATTAATTTCAACTATCTTAGATGAATTTTTGTATGAATAACTTTGTAATTTGAAATGGCATAAGGATTTTGGATTTCCAAATAGTTTGCTAATTTAATTATGACACGTTCCAAGGTACAAACAGCTACATATATCTTGTTTATGATACAGTAGTTTGCCTTGTTGGATTCCTCTATTGTTGTCACTGTAATGACAACTTTGATATTGCCAACCATATCACAGGTGCTGAGAAGTAGTTTTTCTGTATTTTCTATATAATAATGGAGGTAGAAGCATTAAACTCCAGTGTCCCTTTTCTATGAAACTTTAGTGCATATTGTATGTCATCCAATATTCTCTATAACACGGGATTTATCTCCTCTGTTGCATATTGCACAATGATGTCATGCATGATGACCAAAACTAGTTCAGTAATTGCATGGTACCCAAGCACCTCAGACTTTGCTAGGTATTCTCTTGCATACATGCATAAATAAAATTTTCTGGATCGATACCAGAACATGTCCCGGTCAATGGCCGGTATGGTATGGACTAGTTTGGTATCGCATCGATACATGGTACGGGTAGACATGTTAGTTAAACTGGCATACCAATTTGTTTCTTTTTTCTTTTTCTTTTTCAAATTTTCTTATTTCTTAGGATATGTAATTATTTTTTAAAGATTTCTTGAATGATTTTAAATCCAAATTGATGTCTTTTCATCTTGTTACTTGTTTTTCTAAATATTTTGATGCCTTCTATCTTTATATGATATGTTTTCCTCCATTGTTATATAATAGCCATAGCTAAATTATCTTGAATCACAGATAATTACTAAGACATATACTATTATGGTATGAAATAGCTAACATGATTTTTTTGCATACTATTCTATTTTTTTTCAAATATGTTGATGCGTTTTATATTTATATAATATATTTTTCTTCATTTTTATATGGTAGTATGAGAAAAAATATGGTTACTTGTTTTTCAAAATGTCTATTATGGGATGAAATGGCTAATGTGGTTACTTGTTTTCAAATATCTTGATGCCTTTTCATCTTTCTATAATGTGCTTTCCTTCATTTTCATATAAGTATCATTGCTGAATATCTTGGATCACAAATGATTACTATGAAATATACTATTATAGTAGAAAATGGTTAATATGATTTTTTTCGTATTATCCTTTTTTTTTCAAATATCCTGATGCCTTTTCATCTTTTAATAATATACTTTCCTCCATTTTCATATAATAGCACAAGAAAAATATAGTTTTTTATTTTTTTTAAAGTTTGTTATGGTATGAAATGGCTAATACAATTACTTATTTTTTTAAATATCTTGATACCTTTGCATCTTTATATAATGTGCTTTTCTCCATTTCATATGATAGCTATAGTTGAATCGTCTTGAATCAAGGATTATTATGAAATATACTATCATGGTATGAAATGGCTAGATATGATTTTTTTTCTTGGGCTGTCCCTTTTTTTTAAATATGCTGATGCATTTCTATCTTTATGTAGCTATAGTTGTGCTTTCTTCCATTTTCATATAATAGCCATAGTATTATATTACTTTCCTAGAATAATGGTCAGGCTGAGATATTCTTGATTATCTACTTCAAGCAAGTATTTTCTATGCAAAGTTGCAAACAACTTGCAAATTTTGATAACTATGGTGCTCGTGATTGAAAAGTCTATTGAAAATTTTAAATGAAAACAAGCAACAAATTATTGTAAATTTTTTCAAATAAGATGCATTAGCCTTCACCAATGTTGTCCCAAGAAATTAAAAATAAAATTCTTTTTGACAAAAGTCAACTTAAAAATAAGGCAGGATGTAGACTCAATCATGTTTAGTAGATTTAGATTAGGATATTATTGAGATTTTTAACAAATTGGTCATTCAAAATCAAGTATTTCAAAAGGTTCATGTGGACAATACAAGATATTTATGAACTTTTGTAAGGACAAAGTAGAAAAAAACTTTTCTGTAATTATTCTTTGATTACTCTATGTTTTTGTTATGTTTTTCTCTTTTTTCACTGTGGAAACAAGTCGGAAGAGAAGATAAGTCTTGGGCCTTCTCTCATCTCAGCCATTTTAAAAGGAAAAGGTTGGAACCAGGCCAAATAGCCTGGTTCAGCTCGGAACCATGCTGAAGTGTTTGGCTTGGCACGATTGTGATTGGTCCAGAGCTCGGATCGAAATCCATAACTGAACCATCCTAGTTCAGCCTTGGTATGGTTTGGTACGGCTTGAATTGGGTGGTTCAGCATGGTCCCGAAAATCATGCATATAAATGTTGCCTTTTTGATCAATATGATATGTTATTGTTAGAAAGATGTGCATAGATAAGGTTGTTATTTATCCTATCCCACCAGTATTTGAAGAGTTTGCATTTCCTTCACTGCCCCTAACGTGTTTGGTCTTGATTATGTAAGGACACCTGCAGCTCACCTGTGGGCAGCTTGTCATGATTCAAGCTTTCTCTTTATGCATTGTCCATCAGATTCTTTTGTATGCTATTGCTTCACCCATATCATCTCAATTTCTCTTACTTGAGAAAATTTCACTCTGTCATGCTAAGATGTTTATCAAATAGTGTCACCAAGGCTGTGAGCACATGGTCATGATCTCCAATGTCACTTGAGGCTCCTTATGTATAAAATCTAGTTTCCCTTGTGGCTATAATTGGTGATCCAATCATTAAAACAATATTATGAAGTGAACCCAACTTATTTCCTGTAGGTATGCTTTAGTTTCTTAATTTTCTTACAGACCCATCCTAGCCAGTGTCCAAAACATCTTGAGAGCATATCCTCAATATAGTGTGATTCCTCCACTGCACATGGCATTGGTGTTAGACTTCCTTGTACTACACCTCTTCATTAAATATGTGCAATGGTAGCTGAATAAGTGAAGTTGAACTAGTTCTTCTATATTGCTACCTTCTGAATGCACCGCCTCTGTTTAAGGTTTCAACTTTCAACTATTCTACATTGCTTTCATGTCACACTGGTTGATGTTGCTTTGCCCGATACATGCCTTGGATACATGTGTGCTCCTTCCATGCTTGAAGAAACTGTGAAGATAGTGTTGTTTTCCTTCTCATGATGAGCCATACGTAGCAACAGTATGCTTAGAAACTGCCTTAACTAGCTATATATGTCAATAGTGCAGTCCAACTAATTCTACATTGCTTTCATGTCACACTGGTTGATGTTGCTTTGCCCGATACATGCCTTGGATACATGTGTGCGCTTTCCATGCTTGAAGAAACTGTGAAGATAGTGTTGTTTTCCTTCTCATGGGGAGCCATATGTAGCAACAGTATGCTTAGAAACTTCCTTAACTAGCTATATATGTCAGTAGTGCAGTCCAACTAATTCATTTTGCATAACCCATTGGAGCCTGTGCAATACCAATATGTGATACATTTTCTATTATGTTATCATTTGTGCATCTAATTGAAGAACTCTTAGTGCATTCTGTTCTGAGCCATCTGTATACCAGAGTCTGCTAAGTTAGAGGCAGAACTATCTATATCCCAGTCCATTGATGCCTAAAATATCAGCCATGATGCACCATATATGTGTATCTTCTTTAAAAATTTGCTGACCATCAAGTGGACTTTCTCTTGCCTATTGTGGACACAGCAAAGAGACTGTCATGAAAGGAGAGCAATTAAGAAAAATGTTGGTTATCATTGTTATTTGTGTAGACTTTCTAATTCATCAAGCTTTTGCTTGAAATTTAGTGTAGTTTAGTTAGTTAAGTCTGACATGCTTTCTGCATCAGGGGTGTTGGCTAGAAGCAACAGCTTACTGTGCAAGAATTTTAGATTCATTATCTTATTCTGTTTTGCTGCTTGTGCAAGACTTGTTTCTTTCTGTTCTGATCTAGTAGGGTGCTGGCTTTTTCTAAATTTGCTACACCCATCAGTTGTCTAGGTTGACCAATAATGATGAGCCCCCCATGACCCTTATTTTTGAAACTTCCTGTGGTTACAAAGTTGCTGAGATTTTTCTCTGGGCATCACTTTATTTCCTCCCCATTACAGTTACCCCCAAATGATTATTCTGACTGATCCTCATGGTAATTTCCACTTTCCTCAAGCTAACCGATTCTGCAGTCTTCTTTTTCCTCATGTTCTGCATTGCTGTAATTTGCATGTTCGTAATGTAATACACCTTCCAATTCATGGGGAAGGAGAGAGAGGGAAGCCAATGTTTGTTGGATGGTTAATGATGATTTTTGTATTCTAATCCAACCATAGACTATGATTAGATAACTTGGGGGAAGGGAGTACTGATTTGTCAAGGAAGTGGTTGGCTATCTCGGACTACTTTGGATGACTAGTTTGTTAGATACATCACTGAATCCTTTTTTCCCATTGTATAGCATTGTCTTAATCCCCTCTGCAGCACAGGAAGACCAGTCAGCGGAAGCATCAAAGAACCAACATACTTCAAGGGCTTGAAAAAACAGGCTCATTGTCTAAAACCTACATAAGGTTCATATGGCTTGGCTTATTTGGCTATCAAGTTGGATATCAAAGAATACTAGAAAGATAGGTTAAATCTACAATTAGATCTCATCTTGCAAGTGTTACAGGAATTCCTAATATTAATAAGCTACATCCCTTTTTCCTTTTTGTCCTCAAGTGTGCTCAGTATCTTATGTAGCATGTATAGCATCAGACAAACTGATAAATGAATTTATTTCTATACAGTTTCTCATCTGAATTTGTTATTTCAACTTTATGCATCATAGTAAAGTCAGGTACTGCCACATTCCCTATGCCTCTTCTTTCTGGCTTTTTAATATTTTCTGTAGATTATCTTCTTTTTTCTCCTGGATTAAATTACTGTCACCACCTATGACAATGCCTTCATTTAGTATCAGGTCTTTGTTTGTGGAATTTGTTGCATGCTTGATTGCATGTTTAGTTATTTTGGAAATGTTTCTAATATAATACCTCTTCCTGTCGTTCACCAATAAATGTAACTTTTGTACCACTGAGAGTCCATCCATGAATTGCTTATCATAACATCTTCATCTTTATGTAAACTATAAGCCTGTTGTTAATTAGGTTTGACTTTTGAGATCCCACTGACTAGTGATTTGCTATTAGATTGTGTCCTTAGAGACATGCTAATCTCTTCAAAGAGTTAAAAGCAGGGTTCCCGGTATTGGTACCAGGACCCGTATCTGCAGCATGCCAGTACGGTATGGTACCGGCATGCGTACCAGGCTATTTTTTTAATATAAAAACACTCCTCTTCCCCAAAACAATTTAAAATCTGAAATAGACCTGAACCGGGCCGAACCGAGCTGAACCGGACGGTACTGTCCGTTATGGTACCATACATACCGGTACGGAAATTAAATTTTTTTTTTATTTTTTTAACAGTCCGGAGGCCGGACCGTTATATGGGGGTGAACCGTACCGGCTAGCTGCCGGTATGGTACGGTATGCCCTGTACCGGGCGGTACGGGACGGTACCGCGTTCCTTGGTTAAAAGAATGTTTTCTCTTACTTCAATGCCATGTCCTATTTTGACCAACATCTTACATTATGTTGATGTTGTTCGATTTTTCTAGTTATCTCCGTATCAGGTGATATCTTTGTTTTTTTCTCTCTGTGATAATTGTTTGTCTTCTAAAAAAATAACCAATTTTCCAGGAGTGGATGTAGCAGAATAAAATTTTCTATGACCTTGTTGTGAGTTCTCACTGTGCTGCCATGTACTTTTTCACCTAGTGTATTATGTAGGTTTTGACATTTATCAATGGTCAATCTTGCTACCATGCTTTCTCAGTACCTTCTGGGCAAAGTTTCTGCTGATACTTTGTCATGAGTTAAACAAGAAGGTTTGGGGCCTACATGATGTTGCAGTAACTTTATATATTTTTAGTTTTTTTCTATGTTTCATGTATGTTATGGGTGAGCTTTGTAAGCATTATATGATCTATTGACATTTTTTTATCGTCAAGGTGCTGTCCTTTTGTGCTTTGAATATTTTCTGTTGGAGGGTGTTTAGCATATTTGGATTTATAGGGTCTTTTCCTTAATTTATCTTTTAATTGAAATTATAATATCATTAACATAGATTAACATTTTTAGATGTTATATTATATTTATCTTTTAATGTTTAGCATATATATTGGCAGTCAATGCCTGGTTGATGAGCACAATAGGGGCCAGGCCAATGCTTTCGTAGCTCCTGGCAAGTCACCTTTAGGGGCCTCCTCCGGCAACCCGGCGCTCTATCTTTTGTTTGGTTGGGTGGTGACCATTTAAGATGAATTATCTCTCCTATTCTCTTTATTTGCTGTTGTTGAATAGCCATTGTCTGTACATTTCTTTTTCTTGCTGTTGTTGATCAAATGAACAATATTACATGATTCGGATATTATTGTGGTTATTTCTTAGATTGTTTATATTGATATTTGGTTGGCAAATGCAGGGCTTCCGGTGATGATGAGGGCCCAGACAAAGCACCCTTTAGACCCATTATCTGCTGCTGAAATCTCTGTGGCAGTAGCAACTGTTAGGGCTGCTGGAGCAACTCCTGAGGTTGGGCATCACTCAAATACTCTCTGTTGGTCCACAAATATTTTCCTATGATTTAGATAGCTAGGAATATCGACAGAAAATAATGATTGAAACACATCATTCTAGGTGAGAGATAGCATGCGGTTTGTTGAAGTTGTTCTTCTGGAGCCAGAAAAACATGTGGTGGCATTAGCTGATGCCTACTTTTTCCCCCCTTTCCAACCATCACTACTCCCTAGAACGAAGGGTGGTCCCGTCATTCCAAGTAAGCTTCCTCCTAGGAGGGCCAGGCTTGTTGTCTATAACAAGCAATCAAATGAGACAAGCATCTGGATTGTTGAACTATCAGAAGTACATGCAGCAACCCGGGGTGGCCATCATAGGGGAAAGGTCATCTCATCAGAAGTTGTTCCTGACGTCCAACCTCCTATGGTATGTATCTACATAAATCTTGTCAAATGGCAACATGGTCTGGCTTCTAAAAGTTAAGAACTCTAATGCACTTCCTATTTTGCATCCAGTCATGCTTTCACATTCAGTGTTCACAAGTTTACTGCCATCACTAAATAACAGCATCATAATTATTTGATGCTTGCTTCAAATTCAACATGTATTATTTAGATCATTTTAGGACTACATCAATTTTTTGATGTATTAGCATACGGATCCAAATTCCAAAAATTCTGCAATTTTGGGAAACATGATGTCAAAGCTGCTTCCAATGAGTTTCACATAGAAAAGCCTGGAGGAGCTATTGCAGTTGCTGAGAAGGTTGAGAAAAGAAAACTGGACTCTCTCATGTATGATTTCCTCGGTGGGAAGAACTGATAGCAAGGTGAAAAGTCTGTACTGGTTTTTGTTGTATCTTGAATAATAAGGTGAAGAATCAAAGTAAATTAAAGCCAGTTTTTCTGCAAGTGATTAACCATTAAATGTAAGGTTATCCAGTTTACAAGCATCCTGTTTTGTGTGGTTATAAACAACATATTTTTTATCATAATTAGTGATAGAAAAATGAGATCTTTTTTCTTCTCGTGGGATATTTCTGTAAACAGAAGAGATTAATACATCACATGCTTCATCAATCCAGTGGAATTGAACATGGCAGTAGCTTACTTTGCATAAAGCATCTCAATTTAGTATTTTATATCTCTTCAATGGGATATGTATGCTAATTCATTGATTTCTTGTCCATTCAACACTCATAACTTGGTCTTAAGTCATTTAATATATGTTCTTATATGATGATTATGGTTTCCTGATGAGAGATGACTTTAATAAGCAATACATTTTTTCTTTCCCGGAAAGCAAAAAAAAATGAGAAAATTGATTTTGATTATTCAGAATTGCATATACATTTGACATGTTTTGGTGGAAGAATTGCATAGACACCATTCTCCCATTTAATTGGATCTATTGATCAGTCACATTGCTTTCAAGATCATCCTGTATTGAGAAACAAGGAGGTGTGATGAGCCGGTTGATTTAGGTTACAAAGTTCAGAGAATAAGCGAGATGGCTCTGATGGGAAACTTGGCGAATGAGAATGCATAAAGCTGGACCTTAAATAGCTAGTAGAAGGCAGTTCTGGTTGTAGTGTGAAGGGATAAAGTGGGAAACTTGGTACTTCAAGAAAATTGGCTTGATTTTGGAATACAAGTTGCTTTAGCATGTTTTTCACTTTGATGGCAGTAAGTAAAATATGTTCAATTGAAGGGATTAATTAAAGCTATCTAATTTTAATGTAATCAATACCAAGGATCGCTAAACTGGTATGGAGACCGTTATCTTCCTCCTCCCTCTCAACTAACAACCAAAAAAAAAAATTGAAAGCCAGTTTGAACCGGCCCGAACCGTTCCAAACCGACTGGTTTGGCACGGTTTGGACCTGTTCGGGACTCGTTCGGACCGGTTTTTCAAATTTTTTTTATTTTCCAAACCGGAGAACCAGTTTTTAGCATCGAATCGTGCCGGTTGGCCGCCGGTCTGGTTCAGTACGGGCCGAATTGGCTAATACGGCATGGTTCGGCAATCCTTGATCAATACATAGCTTTTAAATGAAAACATAAAGGACCTACACTGGCTTAACAATATAGATCCTAGTCATATAATTCTCGAGATTATTTGCAGTAAATCCTTGCATAATTCACCAGTCTTTTGTTTCTTTGCTTTTGTGAAACTTGAGCAAACAGTAGTCCTTCACATTTTTCATGAAGTTATGAACAACTAGTTGCATATTTATTTTTTTCCTTGATTAATGTCATATTAATGTTGAACACTTCATAATTTTTTTTCCTCAATGCTTATATATAATGTCGTTGGATATGTTTTCTCTATCAACTAAATCATCATATGGCAATCCGTGCAAACTTAACTCTCTGTAATGTCCTAAACTTATGCAATTATATTTAGAACCTTTACCAGCTTATTTGAACTTTGCTAGCCTTTCATAACGAGTCAGCTCATTGGGTAATATTTATATTCATTGAAGCATTGTACATGCAATCAAGCCTTTTCCTGACATGCCTGTTTAGCACCCAAAATTCAACAAAAAACAACAAATTTAGCTGCTGCATTAACTAATGAAGAAATATTTTTGCATCAGGTTACTTTATATGAAATTTAGTAACACTTGTCAGAAGAGAAATACATAATATAGATCAATCCTCAATTTGGCTATCTTTACTTTCTTTCCATTATTTCTTCATGCAATTTTTTAAAAGCAGTTTTATAATTAACTAGAGGCTTTATAATTGGGCTAGACTTGTTTAGTTTTTTTTCTTTTTTCTATTTGTATGCTTTCCTGCAACTTTGTTCCCCTACTCATTGATGAAGCAGTATTTTTTTTGGTGGTTTAATGTCATAATTGTTATTGGCTTTTATTTCCCTTGTTTTCTTTTTCCCAGTTTTCTGAGAAAAGAAACCTCATTGTTTATGTCCATTATTAATTTATATTCTTATCCTTGGATATCCTTTACATGCTATGATCTATCCCTTCTGCAGACACACATATGGTTGTAAACCTTTCATCAAAAGTGTGTATGCTCACCAAATCTATCCGTACCTTTCATCAAAAGTGTGTATGCTCACCAAATCTATCCGTTATTCTGAATATAGTTTAGACGTTTCTTTTCTATTGCTTTGTTTGGAAATCTCAAACTATGTGAAAATGAATGATTGTCTTGACCAAGGTTTTAAATATTGGTGGGACCTTGGGGCATCCCAATTTCCTGATTGTTAGGATGGGACACTACCTTGAGTGTCGGTAGTACTAGTGAACTATGTGAAAGTAAGTGATTGTCTTGACCAAGGTTTTAAATACTGGGAGGGATTTCGGGGCATCCCATTATCTCAAGTGTCAGGATGGAATGCCACCTTGAGTGTCGGAATGGGATAAGTCAGGAAATGGCCCGATGGGATGAGACACCGACTGTCCCATGGAAAAACCAGGGTGCTCTCATCCAATATATCTAAGGTAGTCTAAGATCTTAAGCTATTTTGTTTTGGTTCCAATTAGCATACTTTGCAAGCTGACCTAAAAGTTTTATATAATCTTCGTCAACCATTTGTACTTTTTTTGGGTGGTATTCTCTTCATAGCTGTATTGGGTATAATGATTTGATACATACTCTTCAAAAAGTGCTTAGTTGCTTTTCTTCCCTTTCAAAAGATCTCAGCAAGTGTAACCATTCAAAAGTCTGAGAGTTGCATGGATGTTCCAAAAATCTGAAATTTTTACGTATGCCTCTTCAAATATGAAAAACTTGTATGTCCCTACAAGTAGATTACATTCTCTTAACAAAGTAGTCTTGTTGTATTCTGTTACTCTTTTATTACTTGATGGTTTTTGAATATAGACTTCAAAAGCTTCTTAATTATTTATTAGCTTTGGAAAATGTAATATGTTGGCATAACAATATAGTTATGTCCCTGGAACTTCTTGAAAATTCTATAAATCGTGGTAGAAATTGATACTATGATATTGGAAGTACTGTATTATTAGAATTTTAGAAGCATCAAGTCATGCATCTATGTTCTTAAATGTTCATGCTAATGATCACAATTAGTCTTGTATTGATCATTTTGAGCCACAAGTGTTACTTTTTCAATTTCAGGATGCTGTGGAATATGCAGAATGTGAAGCAGCTGTGAAAAGTTACCCCCCATTCATAGAGGCCATGAAAAAGAGAGGTATAGAGGATATGGATCTTGTGATGGTAGATGCCTGGTAAGTGAAATTTCATTTATATGTTTCTAAAGCCATTTTTTGTCAAGAAGTTAACTTTTTCCATGATTGTTATTTGTTCATTTGTAATTTCTCTAGCAAGACCTACATTTTTTTCCCAGGTGTGCTGGCTATCACAGTGAAGCTGATGCTCCTAGCCGCAGACTTGCCAAGCCTCTAATTTTTTGTAGAACTGAGAGTGATTGCCCTATGGAGAATGGTTATGCACGTCCTGTTGAAGGCATTCATATTTTGGTTGATATTCAGAATAATGTGGTAATCGAGTTTGAAGATAGAAAACTGGTTCCTCTACCTCCAGCAGATCCATTAAGAAACTATACTCCTGGGGAGACACGAGGAGGTGTTGACCGTAGTGATGTGAAACCTCTGCATATTCTTCAGCCTGAAGGCCCAAGTTTTCGAGTTAATGGTTACTTTGTAGAATGGCAGAAGGTATTTTTCTTTTATTATTCCTTTCTTGACAAATGGATACTTAGGCTCTATTTGGTTGCTAAGCAAGTGAAAGACAAGAAGGCTTGTTAGGGAAGAATCTTCTTTTCCACTGTTTGGTACCAAAAACAAAATTCAAAAATAGCTAATTACTAGGGTCCAAATTTTATCGAGCAAGTGTAAAAATTTTCTTTTACACAAGGTAGCAATCAAGGTTCACTGTCTCGATATTGGATCTTTTACCGATGTCATCCTATAAGTGTCAGAATATGGTTCGGTATAGTTTGAAACAGCATACCAAGTGTTGGTATCGTATGAGACAGCATACTTGAATGGTACACCCTGTATCTAGTGGTACGGGGCTGTACAGCAGACCATGGTAGCAATTTTGAGAGAAAATAATAGGTAGACAAGAGGCTCAGGGTAACTTAATCATATCTTAACTATTGCAACAATTTTGTCTGCAATCCTATAACTTAATCAAATATGATAAAATACTCGATTTTCTTTTCTTTTATTTCTTCCATTGATTTATCTTTCTTTTCTTCCATTTTCTTGGCTACCAAAGGGAGCCATATTTCCTACAGAAAGATACACTAATTTGCAAATTTATGTTCTTGCTGTTGAGCAGTGGAATTTTCGAATTGGTTTTACTCCAAGGGAGGGTTTGGTAATTTATTCTGTTGCATATATTGATGGTAGTCGTGGTCGGAGACCCATAGCTCACAGGTTGAGTTTTGTCGAGATGGTAGTTCCTTATGGAGATCCAAATGAGCCACATTACCGTAAGAATGCATTTGATGCCGGAGAAGATGGCCTTGGAAAAAATTCACACTCTCTTAAAAAGGTCTACATATTCTATGCATGCAACACTGTTCTTATATTTTCCATTTTGGTTCATTATTTGTTCTCTCTTTTCTTTTAAATTTTACATATACTTAAGTGTTTGGATAACATTTATGATCCAGGGCTGTGATTGTTTGGGCTACATTAAATACTTTGATGCCCATTTCACGAATTACACCGGTGGCATAGAGACTATTGAAAATTGTGGTTGCTTGCATGAAGAGGACCATGGAATCTTATGGAAGCATCAAGATTGGAGGACAGGCTTAGCAGAAGTAAGGCGATCAAGGAGGCTTACTGTATCATTTATATGTACAGTAGCTAATTACGAGTATGGCTTTTTCTGGCATTTCTATCAGGTAAGAGCATCAAAAAGCTCATTCTGCTTTCCTGATATTCTTTCCATGTAAGACTATTTTTTGACATGTTCCTAGCTTGTTCTTGAGCTATTATTTCTCATGTTGCAGTGAAAGATATATTCATGTGTTTCTCCAGGTTCGTTGGCTTAAAGTAGATAAAGTGCATTACCATGATGTATATATCCTAATACAGAATATGGGAATGAATTTGAATCAATATTCAAAGAGGTTGCTGAAAACATTGAGCATAAAGATTGATGATCTATAAAATGTGTCATCTTCAAAGGTTTTAGCTTTTGGCTAGGAGGACATTGATAAGTTGGTACTGCAAAAGAATTTTGAACTTATAGGCCACTGAAACTTTACAGGACATTGCCATGATTCCTCCAAAATCATGATACATATAGTTACATGCAACAATGCAGGCTTGTTTGTGATTGGTAGGAACTAGGGAGATCAGAATGAGGGAACATGCATGATGTGTACATATACACAAATTAACCTCTCAAACCTTGCTTTGGTAGAACAAAAATTGTAGTTTGCTGGGGCAACTGAGAAGTTGTGTTCCTCTTATCTCCTATTATTGTGTCATGCAAGGCCTGAGTACATATGTTGGACTTCTTGGGTGCTTTACTCATGGAATGATTTAGTTTCTTTAAACATGGAATGCAAATCTTATTGGCTCCTCAAATTCAAGTGACTGGTTTTGATGGTTTGGTAAATCAGGGAATTATCTGTTAAGGTAATTATATTTCTTATTTTTCCATGATTTTATATTAATAATTTATATCTTGTTTCATGAAGATTTTAACATCTGTGCAACTGTTAAGACTTAAGACTGTACATCATGATCAACATATATCAACTGTTGCATCATTTGTGAGATTTCTTGTTCCCCTTAACTTCATCTCTTAGTGAACTTATGATATACAAAGTTAGGTGATTATAGGTTCAAGAAAGTCCTTAAAATCTCTTTGTTGCCTTAGTAGTTTTACATGCAAGGATATTTGAGATGCTTGCTCTAATTCCATAAAACAATGTGGTGACAATAAAAGGAGGAGGCATATTTAAAAAAAAAAAGAAATAAAGGACAAGGCTGGGGATCCAATGACTTTGCAAGTAAACTTGCAATTACTTCTTGTTTGTGCTCAGATGAAGTATTAACTTAGAAGATTCACAAGGAATTTGTGTTTTGGTTCATGTCACTAATTAAAGCAAATTGTTTTGTGGATATGCACTCTGAAGAGAAATTTTGGAACAGATACAAACTTACCATTGTTGTGAGTGCTAGCATTCTCAACGATGTCTGGTTTTTTCCTAAGATCTGAAAACTTGTGATTGTCATGACATATTCTTAGATTGAGCCTGACTTTACATAGGAATCCTTGGATCCATTCACCAATGATTATGTTGTTTTTCCCTCTTTTAAACTATGTGCAAATCAGTCCATGTTTTGACTTATGCTAGTTACTAGCTGTCAGTAATTGGACCATACTTGTTGCATATAACAAGGAGCTCGTCTTTTGGTGGCAGGATGGTAAAATTGAAGCAGAAGTGAAACTAACTGGAATTCTCAGTTTAGGTGCATTGCTGCCTGGTGAATCCAGAAAATATGGTACAACCATTGCTCCTGGTTTATATGCACCTGTTCATCAGCATTTCTTTGTTGCACGTATGGACATGGCTGTTGATTGTAAGCCTAGCGAAGCCTTCAATCAGGTTTGTTAGAGTCATATATTTGTGCAATTCATGCATTTCAGTTTTTAGGACCAAAAATTGTTTCTTGATTTCCATTTCAAATTGTTCTCTGGACTTTTTATCATTATGAGGATATAACACATTGACAATGCTATGCCACACTCTTCTATCAAGCAAAAAGCTCGTCTCTGCTTCACTGGAAGGCTACCAAAGGGATAGAAATTTTAAAGATAAATGAAAATGAAAGAGTTAACCTAAGCAGGAAAAGATCTTTACAGAAGGGACCAGTGGTGGAGTGGGAAGAAAAGAGAGGGAATGGTACAAGGTAACCTGAAATAAATAATTGTTCCGATGGAACCTTCTATGGGGGATTGACCGTTGATACATGACAATTTTGGGGTTGATATGCATATTGATCCAGGTCTTGATGTCAATATTTTTTCTAAGATATATATATATATATATATATATATATATTTTTTCATTGTCTGACATGTTACAATTTTGTGGTTTTGCTGCTTTCTAATTCTACTTTTTCTTTCTTTCCCCATTTTTTGCATTTTGTTTTTTTTTATGTAACTTTGCTTTTTGGGGCCATTGGATAGCCCTTTGAGCCAAATCTACATTCCTCAATGACTTCTGCAATAAAAATTCATGAGAAACTTTTCTAAAAGGTAGGGCTTTTGGAACCATCCCAAACCGATCGGTTTGGGGCATACCGTACCGTACCGACCAAGAACCAGTACAATTCAGTCCTAAAAAATGGTTTAGGATCCGAACTATAAAAAATGATCTGAACCGGACCGGTATGGATCGGTTCGATATGGTACGGGTCGGATCGGACTGGTACGATCCGGTTTGGGCTCGGTTCAGCCTGGTTCGGATCCGGTTCAGCAATCCTTGCTAAAAGGGTAATGTACATCCTTCATGAATTCAGATCTATTGGAGAAAAGGATATAGAGCTAACTGCTTTCATAAAACATGTTGAATCACCTGATTCCGTTGGTTCTTGGCAGTGTGTGATCCTAATTTGAACCACTCTCTAGTCTCTATGCCCCATCTGGTTAACCATGTGAATTAATGTATCAGTTTAAGCTGGCTATTATCTAAAAGTCCGACCAGCTGATTTGTATTTCTATTTTTTCTCATTGAAATCCATTTCAAACATGTTCTCATTAAAAAAGAGGTACATTTTAAGGTTGAGAAAATACTTCAACATAAGCATGTGACTAATTTGATGCCCAAAGTACAGATTTAACAAACCAATTTATGAACCAACTTTATAACCAATAGATAGCATTAGTATAACATAAATTTATTGTTTATTGCACCATCAATTCTAAGTCAAGATTCATACTTTACCGGTGCTCGGAATTGCATGGTCTGGACCAAACTGCTATGGTGGCTGGCTAGGTCATGGGTTTCTGGTTTGACTGGGGGTCAACCACAGTTGAATTGGATACATCTTTTCTTGAATCAGATTGTCCTTTACTGATATCATCTTTGTCTCTTATTATGAGAAGATGTAATTTGGGCATATATAAATAGATACTATGTTTACATGTGAATCTGTATATTTAGGATTTCTCATGTCCTAGCTTCCTTTCCATTTCAAACTAGGAGAAAAGACATAAAGGGAGGAAAGAGGAATTTATTTGTGACATGATCTGCTCTCCCCTCCTTCCCTCTTCTTCTTTGGTCAAGCCTTAGGCTTATGATTCTCTTTTGGTTCAAGTCCTCTCCCCTTCATCTTCTTCTTTCTTATTCTTCTCTAATTTGGCTCGTCTGCCATTATTGCTGTGGCAGTGGCCTGATCCTTTCCGATGATGAAGCAATAGTTATCCGCTCTGGTCCCTCTCCCATGTTGAGGCCATGGTGGCCATGACTCCCCTTCTATGACAAGTCCTTGATGCCATGTCTCTTCTCCCATCACAAGATGTTGTCACCAATACTCCTCTCCTTAACTGTTGTAGTATCTGCAAAGGCGAGTTTGAAGCATACATGTCTAGTGCATTTGAAAGAGGATTGATGAGACTTGGGACCGGAAAATTGGCATTAAAAATCTTGTTTCCTTTTTCATATTTCTCAATTGATTGGAGCAATTGACCAATGCAAATTTTGTGTCTGACCTGGCTGGCTTGATTGGTTCAACTACTAAAGTTGGTGGTATGCATTGCTTTTATGTAATTATGAGTTTGGGTGTGACAACCCACTAAGGCTTGCAGGTGACAAATCAAATGTGTCAACCTAGTTGACTCATCTAGGTCACATGACATGGAACTAAACTTTCTACCTTCTTCTGTTATACTATTATAGTATTATGTTCTATTAGGACATATAATATCATTAAAAGTAGGTTTGGTGGGCCTTTAAAGTTTTAGTTTGCTGAGTGTGGTTGTCAGGGCTATGATGTGATATTCATGCTCATCCTTTGTTCTTTTGGGTATTTCTTCAAACAAGTGTTTGGCAATGGCAGAGGAGAGGGATAACCGACCGGAAGGCGGCCATGGACTGAAGGATTCGGGAGATGGTGATAGATCCTGGGCGAGGGTGGTTCAGGGACCTTCGCGTGGTCCCTCATGGACTTCACACAAGATCTCAACTGAGGAGATTGATCAGTTTCAGGCTTTCTTCTCGAAGGTTCTTGAGCTACCAGAGGCATTGTTGGATGACTCTCGCCGGCAATGGGATGGTTTGGCGGTGCTTGTGAGGAGCCTAGGTTGAAGAGTACTGGTGGAAGGGGTCTCCAAGGAAATAAAGTTAAAGATGAAGCTCGAGTATGAGCCGGAGGTCTTCCCGATCGTGGACGACCATCTCATCCTTAGATTCAGAGCAAAAGAAATGCTCCTTGGTCCGGCATGCTGGCCTATGGTTTGTGGCAGGGCAGTTGTTGGCTATGGAACCATGGGAGCCCGACTTCATTCCCAGTCGCAGGGCCATCTAGAAGACAGTGGTGTGGTTGAGGCTCCCGGGGCTCCCACTGGAGTATTGGCCGCCGACGGCCATCTCGGCTATTGCAGTAGAAGCGGATAAGCCTCTAACTATTGATGAATTTACTGATCACCTGAGGAAAACAGGCTATGCCCGAGTTAAGATTGAAATTGATGCGGTCAAGCCCCCCAAATCGGGAGTCCTTATTCGGGGGAAGAAGGAAGCTTTTTGGCAATAGTTCATGTATGAAAATTTGCCGGCCGTCTGCTACCGGTGTGGGAGGCTTGGTCACACAGATGAGAGTTGTAGGTTCTCGGAGGATGATCTTTCATCTGATGGTGGTGACTGCTCATTGATGCTAGAGAACTTTGTTGCAGCAAAAGGTGAGGCTGGCTCGGAAGCTCCTGTGCCCTTGATGTCAGAGGGGAAGGGAGATGTAGGAGGGGGTCATCCGAGATTCGGTCCTTGGTTGGTTACATCCCGTATTCAATCGCCTTGGACTACTAAGGGTCCGGCGAAGGGGAGGAGGGACTTCGACAAGGGGAAAGAGCCATGTCCTTCGTCTTTGGATCCCTACTTGTCTTCCCCGCCTCAGAGCTCACCGACAGCTAATGCCTCGTCTCTGAACTCGTCGCCGAACTTGGATGGCTTGCAAACACCATCAAAGGTGGCATGTCGCCGTCCACCGAAAATGGCCATTGGCAACTCTCTTGGGACGGGGCTTGCTCCGCTCTCTGTCTTCGATGCTTTAGGCCCATTCGGCGAGAGTATGGAAGTGGGCTTTATGGATGATGGAGGCTCGTGAGATTTCCAGATGGTTGATTATGGTGTTGGATCGTTGAAGAGACGTCCCACCTAAATTGTCCAAGTCTGCCTTGGAGACTATTTACCCTACTCCAGAGGTCTCTTCTCTGGGTGCTTCGGCCTCAGTTCAGGTAAGCCCACCTATTCCTAGCTTGTCCAGGGATCTAGGGGATAAGGGTTCTAAATGTGCTGTTATGTCCATCCATAATGAAGTCACTATGATCCCTGGCTCGGAGTTTACTTCATCACTGGCTTCTTCTTTATCCAAGGGGGTGCCTGTTGATATTCGAGGGGAGGTAGTGAAGTCTGGTCTTGTGATTGTGGGTGCTGGTGAAGGGAGTCTAATGGGGGGCACTGCTCAGCCTAATACTAATGGTGACAAACAATGCCCTTTCCCAGAGCCCAGGGAAGTTGTAGTGGGAGTCGGTAAGGGTAAGGGGGTTCATTCAGTGAAGGGGGTGGGGAGTTTGGATGGAGCAGGGGATCCCGGTCAACTCGCCGATCATCAAGTGCTGGTTGGCCTTCTTCAGTGGATTCTGGTGGTACTGTGGATTATTCTCGCTGTCATGAACCTCAGCCTCAGCTATCTGGAGGACATACAGGTGTTACAAAAGGTGGTCTAGGACATGAGGTGGTGGCTGATAAGCTAAAGGTGGCCCTGTTTGCTATAGAGGATATTATAGTAAGGGAGGTACAGGAGGATGTCGGTGCTCAGAATGCTGGTTTGGGGGAGGGTACCTCCAAACTTAGTTAATGGGTATGCAATGAAAATCCTTGTGTGGAATGTTCGGGGGGTGGGCAAACTCACTTTTTGCTCTTCCTTTCTTTGATTGGGTCATTTATACTAACTTGATTTATGTATTCTCCTAGAAACTAGACTCGGTGGATCCAGTTTGGATTGTGCTCGTCGTCGATTTCTAGGTCACTGGGGTTTTCATGCTATTGAATCTCAGGGTTGTCTGGTGGTATTATTATTGCATGGGACCAGGGATAGCTAAAGTTGATATTTTCAACCGATACTCCTAGCATGTTGCCATTGTTATTATTGAACCTAAGGTTTTTTGTGGTTATTATCTGGAGTCTATGCTAGTACTGATTACAGGGAGCGGAGGATTTTGTGGCAGGAAATTGTGACTATGATTGGTCAGGGTTTTCCTACGGTGGTGGCTGGAGATTTCAATTATGTTGCAAGGCCTGATGACAAGAGGGGTGGTAGACCCTGTCTAAGATACTGCTTCCAGAGAATTTGGTAGCTTTTTGCATTCAAATGGCTTGGTAGATCTGGAGTTTGTGGGCCCATGCTATACCTGGTGCAACAATTACTCTGGTAGAGCTAGGATGTGGAAGAGAATTGATAAATTCTTTGCCACTCCTACCTGGCTCCAATTGTACCCTCCATACCTGGTGCATCATCTAGCCCGTATAGCTTCTAATCATTGTCCGATTTTTCTGACTACTATAGTCTCCACCCAGTGTCGTGCTCCCTTCAGGTTCGAGAAGTTTTGGTTTTTTTATCCCAGATCCTGGAAAATTGTTAAGGAGGTTTGGAGGATGCCGGTCTAGGGTAATGCTAGATACCGGATCTCTTGTAGATTGGAGCTTACCAAACGGCAGTTACTCAGGTGGAATAGGCAGGAGGTGGGTAATATTCTCTCAATTGGAATCGGTGGAGAAGTCGATTAATGCTCTTCAGGAAAAAGAAGACAGGGAAGAGGATTTGGTGGATTCTGATTTAGCGGTTCTGCAGAGTCACCTTTCTATGTACCATGCTCTTTTGAGTCATCAGGAGGTTATGTGGTGACAAAAATCTAGAGTGCAATGGCTTCGAGAAGGGGACAGGAATACTCAATTCTTCCACCAGGCTACAGTTATTCGTAGGCATCATAATTGGATTATATCTTTACGTTCTTCTGATGGTTACTGGATTGATGATGATGCTGATATTAGGAGGGAGATTACTATGTTTTTTAGGTCAAGCTGGACTTAGTCCACAATGGATCCTCTCTCTTTTACTCTGCCTGTTCCGATGCATATGGTCTCTCCTTTGGAGAATCAGGGTCTTCTCACTTCGGTTTCAGAGGTTCAGTGTGTCCTTTGGTCTTTGACTGAGGATAAAGCTCTGGGCCTGATGGTTTTCTTCTTTTATTTTTTAAAAAATATTGGTCCTTTATCCGGTATGATGTTATTTCTGTAGTGTAGGAATTTTTTGTCTCTGGTCAGATGCTTGATAGCCGGAAGCAGACCTTGGTTACTCTTATCCTAAAATGTCCCAATGCTTCTGAGCCAAAGCACTTCAGACCTATCAGCCTGTGCAGCACTTTTTATAAGCTCAGTGCGAAATTGTTAGCTAATAGATGATGCCTATTCTTTCTCATCTCATCTGCCTTGAGCAGGATGCTTTCGTTGGGGGCCGGTCTATTTCTGACAATGTCCTTATTGCACAGGAAGTCATGTATGATTTCCGGAAAGCATCTATCCACCGCAGTCTGATGGCCATCAAGTTAGACATGGAAAGAGCCTATGATCGAATGCATAGGAGGTTTCTAGAGAATTCATTACGGGACTTTGGTTTTCATCATTATTGGGTTGATCTGGTTATGGCTTGTATTGTCAGACTTGCTTATGCTATCCTTATCAATGGTACTCCTTCGAAGTTTTCCTACTCTAATGTCAGCCTTCGTCAAGGCTGCGCTCTTTCCTCATACCTGTTCATTATATGTGCTGACTTTTTATCGCGGGCTTTGCGGGCGGTGGTGCGAGAGTTGGCAATCCAGCCCGGGTGCCCTCCCCATTTTGCATCTTTTGTTTGCAAATGACTGCATGCTTTGGGCAAGGCCACTGTTTGCAGTGCTTAGGGTTTCAGGAAGGTCCTTAAGGATTATTGTATGTATCGGGATAGAGAGTAAATTTTCAAAAATCTGAAGTTCACTTTAGTCCAAATACTCCATCTTCGGTGATGATTCGTGATATCCTAGGGGTACCCGAGCATGTCGGCACCCTCCGGTACTTGGATGTTCCTATTATTGGAGGTAAATTACGGAAAGTGAAGTGTACTCAGCTTGTGTAGGTGATTCAGAAGAGGGTGGAGGGCTGGCAAGGTAGAGCCCTATCTATTATGGCCAGTATTACTCTGATCAGGTCGGTCCTTTCTTCTCTTCTAGTTTACATGCTTTCTAATGTAATTTCCAAGTCTATAATTTTCAAGATCGAGCAAATCATCCGTACTTTCTTGTGGGGTTTTGCATATGGGGGTCATGGAATCCACCTATTGGGTTGGCATGCAATCTGTTAGCTTATTCACGAGGGGGGCTTGGGGATTTATTCTCATGTGATGCTCTGTTGGCGAGTCATGCTCTGTTGGCGAGTCATGTAGCCAGATTTTTGCTTCGTCCTGACAGTATGTGGATCTCTATGATGACTGCTCGTTATGGCCCTCCCTCTTCTATCTCTGATGGGGGACCTCGACAGGTCAGTGCTGTTCGCCTATTTGGAGGGAGATCCGGGCTAGATCCCCAGTTGTTCTCCCTTTGATGAGATGGATAGTAGGGGATAGTAGGATGATCAATTTTATGTCTGATTCTTGGATTTCGGATATCCCTTTGGCCCGATGGCCAACTTTCATCTCTATGGATACTTTGGGCTCTTTATATCTCTAATTTACTTCTCCAGGATGGCTCTCACTAGAATTATTCCATGGTCACTCAAGTATTTGGGAATATTCATGAACAAAGGGTGTTTCGATTGTTTTGCCTCTTCATCCATGTCCTGATGTTAGAGTTTGGTGGAATTTTGCTTTTCCTAGAGTCTCATTTTCAGATCTTTACTCCATGTACCGCCTGGAACCACAAAGGTGTATATCTATCGGATGGTTATGGTCTCTTGGGGTTCATCCGAGAGAGATTATTTTTATGAAAAGTTGCCTGGTGTCGTCTTTCGATGAGGTCCTTTCTCATTGCTAGGGGTCTTCATTTATCCCCATTCTGTCCTACTTGCGGGGAGAAGGTGAGACTCTTTTGCATGTTTTATTTCTCTGTCCGAGGGCTGTGCAAATTTGGCGGATGGCCGGTTTGGAGGGGCTCTTTATATAGCTAGCTAACTTGGTGTATACATTTTGGGAGTTGCTCGGGACTAGTTTGGCTCATTCATTTTCTATTCTCATGGCCTACATTGCATACCATATCTGTCTTACCCGTAATGCAATTGTCTTTAGCTCTTTTGCTTGTCCAACCATGCTTATTGTGGAGCGTGCTTGGGCCCATGTCGACAAGTATTGGAGATTGATTGCGACGTCTATGAACACCTGGGGCTCCGGTTTGGCTCGTTGAGCGCCCTACCGAATTTTTATTTCCTGGAAGCCCCCTCCTCTATCTTTTGTCACGGTCAATTTCGATGGGAGTGTCAGGGACAGATTAGGGGGTTCTGCTTTTGTCATCCGGGGCTCTTGCCTCGATATTATTGCGGCCTATGGTAGCCACCTCTTTGAGCCCTCGGTCCTGCTAGCAGAGCTTCGGGGTGCTTGGGCTGGCATTGCTTATGCCTGGAGGATTTTACATTTGGACCGTATCATTCTTGAGGGTGATTTGGCAACTATAATTTCCTGGATTTGGGAGGCTATGAGATCTAGACGTCATTTGCACCCTCTTATCCATGATATTGCTCTTCTCCTTCAAGGGTGCTTCTGCTATCATTCTACGCCATGTCTATCGGGAGGTAAATTCAGCAGCTGATTGGGTTGCCTCCTTTGTTGCTAATCATTTTGGTGAGATGTTGTGGACCCACTTTTGGGTTGTCCCTATTACTTTTCGTGATATTGTCCTCTCTAACTATCTTGGTTGTATTCATCCCAGGAATGTTTCTTGAATACTCCGCTATATCAAAAAAAAAAAAAAAAAGAGTAGGTTTGGTGTCTTGTTACCAAACCTCATATTGGTACCATACTATTATTGCTTATGCCTGGTACAGGGGCCGGTTCAGCATCTGACAACTGGTACACCTTCTATACCGCATACCGGTTTGGTGCATACTAATCGATATAGCAAACCTTGATTAAAACATTAAAAGAAAGTCTAATATAATGTTTGTCATTCATAACATTGACACAAATATGGAAGTGGACTTGTTCTTTGTACTTGGACATAGCTGTCCACCACTTGGGTCATTAGTTGACATGTGGTATGCAATGTGCCTTGTATAAGTAATTCCTTGTTTTTCCCTTAACCATGAACCATGTATATTGACATACAAGATTGTATTAAAATATTTAAGGATTTAATATCCTGATGCATCTTCTTGATACTGTATCATTCCAATAAGAGAAGTACATAAAATGCGCCCATGACATCTGTTTGCTCATGAAGTGGGATGTCCCAGTAGTCCCAGAGGGGATGGACCAAGATAATTGCGCCCTACCGCTTGGGATGACTTGGCATCCTCCCTAGACAATTTTTCATTTTTTTTGTTTGTTCTTGTTGTTAGTGGTTGTTATGGTCTCAATCTAGTCTAGTTTCTTGCTGACCTGGGAATAGACTATGATAGATATTGTTACTAGGACATCAATCCTTGATTCTAGGACATAGTTCTTTGTATCTTATTTGCTGGATTTCCTTTAGGGTAGGATGTGATCTTTTATACCCACATATAACACTAAATGTTAGGTTCTCTATCATGGAAACTAGGAGTGCATAGGGTATGGAATTTGGTGGATACTTCCATTATCTTCCTTTTTCACCTGTAATTCGAAGTTGAACCTACACTTAATACTAGCATAGGCATGGTTCACAATCTTCATTCTAAATACCACACCAGTCTGGTATTGGATCAATATGGTATGGTATAATACCATTACTGACACTCAATATGCAAAAGTGAATTGGTCTGGTACTGTTCACTTTTTTATTTTTTTTACTTTTTTAATATTTGCTGCTGTTGTTATTTTAAGGTTTAGGAATCTTGGAAATGCAATTTTAAGATTTTTTTATTTGTTTTAATTTCTTATTGGTGTCAAATGCCGTATGATCACTTGATGGAGGCAAATGTAATAAATAAAAATAGACAGTGCATAGCTTTTGATCTTAGAATGCAATTTTAAGATTATTTTATTTTTTTTTAATTTCTTATTGGCGTCAAAGATTATATGATCACTTGATGGATGCAAATGTAATAAATAAAAATAAACAATGCATAACTTTTAGCTTGAAAATGTATATATCAAATATTTCTGAATCACAAAATGCATGCCACTATTTAGCCTATCGGATTTTGACTATGCTGGTAGTAGACATTGAGATTTCTTTCGTAGGTGAGGCCTTAGACTTTTGACTCTAGCTTAGATACTGCACCCACTCCTTAAGACAATAAGCTAAGGTTCACGATACTAGTGTGTACCATCTTGTACCGAGCATGCTATACCATAGTGATTCCAAACAAAGACTCGATATGGGAGCATACAGAATCTTTGAACCGACTCCCATACCAAGCATATTGGCACTGTACCAGCATGGTTCCGGTACAGGTACCGGTATTGCTCACCTTGTAACAAGTTACAGCAATATTGAGTCAATCAAGAGGCCTGTCTTCCATATGCTATTGTATCCTCACGGGCTTTATGTTGTGCATCATGGTCTGCATCTTGCATAGCAAGAGTGAAATGAAAATCATCTACGAACAAACTCAGGTCTTCTGGTTGTGAGTTGTACGCTCCCCACCACCTTGGCCATCAGATGCATCATCACTTGGACTACCATCAGCATCATGGCTCTCATCATGAGATCTAGCCAATCTGTCATGCTACGGCTCACTTAGAATCTGAATAAGTAGTCTTCTCATCAATGCTCTCCAATGGATCTGCAGCTTCTTTCTTTTCCTTTTCTTGCTACTCTGGTGAACTGCTTTCTTTCCCTAGCTATGGCTCTGTAACTTACATCCTCCAAGCGCATGGTAGCAATGGCCACATTAGGCTCCCAACTTGTAGATGATATTGCATAGGGTAATAATCAATAGATCCTTATCCAAGTTGATACCTAGGACACTCTATTGGAATCTTGGATTGAGATAGTGGGCTAAGTAGACATTGCAGTTGATTTGATAAACAAATAAAGGATTGCATGGTTTTTTTTTTAAAAACAAGAATAAACAAGAATTAAGGATTCTAATCAGATTATCTACTTGATTTGATTAGGAAGAAGAAAAAATTTCATCCAACCCACTCAAATGTTGAAACTCTCGAATAAAATATTAAATAATAAAAAAATTTAGAAAGAGAGGTTTTGAGCCCCTTATTTTCATTAATTTTTCTTGATCTATAAATTGTGATACATATCATTATGTTGAAAATAGAGTTTGTGCTCTTTTCTTTGACTCCCTAATTCTCCTCTTCAGACTATGGTATATGCCCCTCTTTATATTATTGAGTTCCTCCTTGTTTGAGTTGGGTTCTTCTAACTAAAAGAGGGGGGGGGAACTGCAAATTCTTTACTATCTTATAGAGGTTCACTCTTTATTTGAGCCTAATTTCTCTTTTAGTTATAAGAGGATGAAAACTCTCTTTTTTTATTTTTAGTAAATTTCAGTGCAAATCAAGTTGGGTTCTTCTCCTAATTAAAGGATACAAATTATAAAAAAAAATCATAAAAAATTTTAAAAAATTCTAAATTTGGGCATAAGCTAGATCTTTACTTTTATATTGTTATCAACTTGGTCTTCAATTGCATTGTCAAGTTCTCCCCAGATTAGAAGTTATAGGTTTCAGTACTCAATTGGGTCCAGGATGTGGGTAGAGTTTGCTCCCAATGCTTATTCAAACCTACCCAAATGGCCAGATCAGTCTAATATTGGTTAGATAATCCTCCCAAATCATTACTTGATGCAACTTGTTGCCTATCTGCAAATTCCACCTCTTCTCAATAATGTTACTATATTTATAGGGAGGAGGGTGGAGCCCCTCCTATAGTCCTCTGGAGACCTCTTTCAGCCCTCTGGTGGCCTTTGCTGGCCTCCCCAGCCTCTCCCTCTCCGTCCCTCCCCCCCCTTCCTCTCTTTTCTCACTTTCCTTCTCCCTCTCCCCTTTATGGTTTTCCATTTTGAATGTTGGAACTATCCAGGTCTGCCACCGGCATGGTTCGGTAATGCCTCAAACTGAGCAGTATGGGATGGTTTTGCAATCATTGCCTGTTAGTGTATCCTTGGGGTTTTTCCTTTCTTGCTAGTAAACATTCCTGATATAAATGTGTTTACACCACATCCTAACACATAATGAAGCTCAAAGTTTGATTGGATTGTAGCTACATGATAGTTCTAGAAATTCAATAATGATTAGATGCTCTTGCCTTAATAATGAATATAAGCTGAGCTCTAAGTTTGATTTAACAAGGTAGACATGTGAGCCACTAACTAGATTTAAGTGGTAGATAGGACAATATACATTATATCTCCATTAAGAACATGAAGATCTGCTAGTGCTAGCCAAACTTGGGGATTGAATGATATAGTAAAGTGATAAACTACCATGAGGTGCCATGCAAGATAGGTTGAGCCACATCTAAAGGGAATTGGTTGAACCAGGCAAAGTGGTTACTTGAGGCATATGCCAAATTCTAGGAAGGCAGCAAGTACAAGCCATAAGAAAAATAATCCTAAAAGTTCATACAGAGTTTGCAAAGACACTAAAAGCCTAAAAATCAAGAAATACATCTATCTATTTAAAACCTCAAATCGTTATTTTCTGAACTCCCCAAACTATATTAGATCCAGAAATTCTTTGGTAATTCTAGCAATCATAGTGTCATCTTTCAAATGTTCTGATGTACCTAGATTGTACAATGCATCGAACAAGTCTAACAGTGAAGATGGTTGGGAAAGGAGCAAATTATTGACAGTCACTCCTTGAAGTTATCATGATGAGACAATATAATCATTTATGATCCACACCAAGAACCTGATAAACTTGGGATTGTTCGCCTCTCCTGACTTAGTAAAATGAAGATAGGAAACAGTAAATTTGATGCGGCTGAAAAATACTCTAATTGCTTTAGCCTTCTTTCCTTGCAAATATCCAATCCCAGAACTATACTAAAGCTTATAACTTTAAATTATCAAGGCTTATATGAACTTATAGATGTGTAATCATTTTATGTTTTATATGCCTAAACAAGGATTTAGGTCTTGGCAGGACATCCCATGGGACACTGGGATAGGATACTGTCCCATGTATTGGAACAGGACATCCTACTAGCGTCCTGGCGTCCCAATTGAAATGCATTGGGACATCCTCTGTTTCGAGAGTCGAGACGTGGTGGGATCCTAGCATGTCCCGTACCATAAAAAAATTGAGACATCCCCATCCCACAGGACTTAAAACCTTGTGCCTAAATGTGAAGAACACATAAAATTACCCAATAACACTAAAATATTAGGATTATGCCCACATAATAGTGTAATATGTAAAAGTATTAATTGACTTATAACTCTTAGGATCATGACACTTATAAAATTTTATCAATGTTGTGCATACTTTGGTCCTCCAAAAGAAATGTCCTAGTTCTGCCCCTTCATATATTTCTGCATATAGTGCATTAATATATGTAATGGCTACTGTAATGAGGAAACATCAACTTTTTTTCAATTTCATTGTATGTGAACCATTGTTATTATGTCTGCTGTTTTCACTTGTCCTTAGGTGGTTGAGGTGAATGTTAAAGTTGAAGGACCGGGCCAAAATAATGTTCATAACAATGCATTTTATGCTGAAGAAAAGCTTCTCAGATCTGAATTGCAAGCTATGCGTGATTGTGATCCTTCATCTGCTCGCCACTGGATTGTAAGGCACCATACCCCTTTTACCTGAAGTTTTTTTAGCTAACACATATATGGTTGCCTTTTTCTTCCGATATTTTCATCATGTGAAGTTCTTGTTATGCATGATCACTTGCGAAATTTGTGTACATGCAATATACTTTCATATGTAGATCAGAGCATTGTAGATCAATACCAGTGCTAAGCAACTTGTAAAATACTTTACCAGTCTACTTCAAGGAAATAGCCTATGGATGTATTAATTTATGTTTTCTATGTTGTTGTGAAATTGGGGTAAACAATCTTTGACACCCAACCCTGAGGCACTTGTAGCTTTGGTGGGTCTTGGGTGGGGCTGTCTCATGGGCTTTCTAGGTTGGCACTTTGATGAGCAATTCTGTGCCTAAAGGTTTTCTGGTGCTTTGCTTGCCATTTTGAAATGGTCCCAATACTAAAGAGCAGCCCAATAATTCTAATTCCTTTGTTTTTAGAAAAAGTACCACCAAAGTAATCCTCCTTTTGCCTTTCTCTTGATCTTCTCCAAATAATGTTTTAGCAAGAAGTGAGAAAATGCATAAATGAAGTATACCCATGATTCATTCAAACTTTATTGGTTAATGAGATCACAATCATCCATCTCCTCTACCTCATATGGAAGCCACTTCTATGGAATCCAAATATCGAATGATGAGTTTATAGTATTTACATTTTTGTTTTGTAAATTGCTGTGTAATTTGGGCATCTGCTTTACCACCTAGACTTTCCACCTAAGATTTTTATTGTTCACCACATAGCATTGCTTAGGTGGTTTGGAAACCTTAGAACACAAAACACTTTCCCTTGTTAGATTCTTCTGTAGATATGCAAAGCTATATAATTATAGTTTGCTCAGTAATATATGATTCAAGGTTCACCATACCGCTTTGAACCACCTGGTTCGGGGCTTATTGAACTGTATTGAGGCTGAATCGGCATGGTTTCAACCCTTGATTTGAAAAATCTGGCAGAGGGGAAGAGGGAGAAGGAGAGAGGAAAAGAGGGAGTTGGAGGGAGGGAGGGGGAGAGGGGAGAGGAAGGGAGTGAGATACATCATATTGGACTACAAGGAAAAAAAATCAGATTTTCACAAAAGGTATCTTAAGTTTTAAGCAACCATAAAAGGTCTTCTATTCAAAACCTAACTTGATTTCTACCCTCCAGCATGATAAGTGAGGTAGCCTGACATGCCACCTGATTTAATATAAAATGATGTATTTGACAAATAAAGGTTGATAATATAAATGAAGCAGTTGAATCAAAGATTGAATTTTATTGCCTGTTTCCTAGCTGATCATCTGTGTGACCACCTAAGGGCTGCCTAGGTTATTGCCAACTATGCTGGAGCCTGAGTCTACAATCATCACTTCGATCAGTTGATGTATTGACCAGTTCGATGCATTGTTATTAGACTATGTCCTTTAAAATGCATTGTTTTAATTGTGAATCTTTACCTGTCAAGTCCCTCAAAGACTGAAACTTTGATGACTTTGGTGAGCTTAAAACCATGAATTTCCTACAACATATTCTAGTTAGGAACAACTATTCTTGTTTTGACCTGAATCAAATAAAACAACTAATAAATTTGTAACTTGAATTTTATTTTTTTTATTACTGATGCATTCCATTCTCATTTCCAGGTAAGGAACACAAGAACTGTTAATCGAACTGGCCAACCTACAGGATACAAGCTTGTGCCTGGTTCTAATTGTCTACCCTTAGCTGGTCCAGAGGCAAAATTTTTGAGAAGAGCTGCATTTTTGAAGCATAATCTTTGGGTTACACAATATAATCGTGATGAGATGTACCCTGGAGGAGAGTTTCCCAATCAAAATCCACGTCCAAATGAGGGATTAGCAACATGGGTTAAGAAGAACAGGTCACTCGAGGAAACTGACATTGTTCTCTGGTTAGTTTTCATTTCCTTGAATTTGATAGCTTTAATAGTTAAACTTTTTTACTTTCTATTTTCTTGGTGTGTCAAAAACTTTTGGTGAGTCTCCTCTTAAATCTTTATTTGGTTTTCCTATAAAGGGCTAGTATTTCTCCTTTGACTTTTGTGTACAATATTAGGATGGATTTAGTTCATAAACTGCCACCTTTTTTTCTTATTGGTATTTTGCCCTTTGTGGGATAGATGATTATCTAAATCTTAAAAAGGACATTTCTTTGTTTTAGGTTGCTACTCTTTCAAGTTTTGTTTTTGTTAATTTCTCGAAACATCTCTTGCTTGTAATTTCATTCATTATTTATGCCTTTGCAGGTATGTATTTGGGGTTACCCATATTCCAAGGTTGGAAGACTGGCCTGTGATGCCTGTGGAACGCCTAGGTTTTATGCTCATGGTATCACTTTCATTATGTCTAACTTTTTTTTATGTTTATACTTTGTATTGGTGCATTTCTTTTTGTATGTCTAGAACTATTTGCTTAGAGGACTATAATACCGTTTGTCTAAATTCTCATATTTTGACTTTGATGCATAATTCAGACTTGCTACTGAAGCAAATGACATGCTTAAAGGATTCATACATTTTACTACAGTTGAAGTTTCTATGTATATGAATCCACATTCTATATCCTATTTTATGTTGGTATACATAGAGTCAAGCCTCTTTGCACATGCCTTTGTAGTGTGTTAGTTTGGTTCTTGAATCCCCTGTATGCATATGATAGGATGGCTGAAAAATGTACTCCTTGGACATGTATGCAGATGCACGCATGACACAACATGACTTCTTGTTGAAGGGTTAAATTTCAATTTACCTTACATTTTGTTTTCTTATTTTTTTTTTCCTGTTTCACGTTGCCATGTTCTCATCATGTGAAAATAATATTAAGGTGGTCTGGCATGACACAGAACCAGGCTCTGCCATGTCCAGAATGTGACTACAATCTCGTTGACCAACATCTCGATTTAATTTGAATAATTTTCACAGGAGCACTTATATACTGATTTAAATCTCGAGGCATGTAATTATAAAATAAATGGCCATTGGTTGTATAGAGCAACTAAATTTTCATCAACACTAAACTTTATACATAATTCTGAAATCAATTATTTCATTCTATCATCTTAATATAATACACAAGATCATTTAGTTGAGGGGCAAATATTGCCACCCTTGGCATATACAGCCCTCTCATTTCTTTACTAATACAGTCACTTCTAATGCTACTTGCCTTACATTAAGATACACAAAAGGGATCCAACTCTTCCTTCTATGGTGGTAGCTTCACTATGTACACCAAAAATACTTCCATCTTTTAGTAGTGTGAGTCAACAAGCTTCTGACTCTGAAATATAGTAAATAATTTGATGGGCTACATGGCTCGGCAAGCACCCAAACATAGTGAAGTCAATATTGCATGAAGAAAATAGAATCATGGAAATAATATGGTTACATACTTACAAAAGTTCATATGCTATCTTATAGTACAGATCTAGTAAGTACACTTACTAATGTAACATTATTTTGAAAAACCAGAATGCTTTTAAAAGAACTGGTATCATCAAGATGCATGCCTTTTCATGCAAAATTATTGAAAGCACTTGTCTTAGGAATATACTGAAATACTCTTAGAAGCACTTGAAATACATGGGTATACTTAAAAATTATTTGAATGCACTGAAGCTTTGAAACTTATTATGATTTTCAACATCGACTGGTTAGTAATCAACTATCATAACCCACAGGCCAGGTTCACTGAAACCAACCATTATACCCATTTGTCAGGGATTTACTGATCAATAGGTTCATCAGCTGAGGGTTCACTACATCATGTCTCTACTGAGAATATGTGGCCAACAACTTACCCCTGCTAGCTAGGGTCACTGCATCGTGCCTCCACTGAGAACATGAAGACCAACAACTTACCTCCTGCTGTCTAGGGTCACTGCATTCTGTCTTTATTAAGAAGACGAAGGCTAACAACTTAAGGCTTGCTGGCCTGGCTACTTATCACAGTATGACTGACCAGAAGTTTTTGTTTCAAGTTGAAACGAATGGAACTTCTCGCTTTTAGATGTTATAATGATTAATGAACACTTTGAATGACGAGTTAAAAGAAATCTCTTTGATATATTAGCATGAATTTAAATCATGATGGCTAGTGTTGATAAACTTGGATGTCAAATAGTTATTCAAAGCACATATTTTTCAAAATTCACTTGACATAAAACATTGGAAAAGGATAAAAAAATTATGAAAACTTCGCTCATTTTGATATAACAAGGATATATAACATATAATAATAATAGTATTCATGTAACCAAGCACAGTGCTTAAATTAGAATGAATAATTGCCTCAACTTTAGTTAGAAACAGGGATTTCAAATGATTTGTAAACAGTGAAGAGTAGAAAAGAAAATCTGAATCCACATAAAATCCATCTATTACTTGCTAAATATAATTCATCAACTATTTAAGGCACTTACCTCTCTAGATGATCTACAAACATCCTCAAACCCTCTTTCTTTCTTGTAGCTTGCCCCCATTGTTCCCCATCTTTTCATTTAGTAGCTGTTTTCTGTGAGTAGCTATGATTTTTAGAGTTGCAAAATCAATGGAAGAGGGTAGCACCCTCCTATTTATCGATGCCTAGAAGCAAGAAGGGTGAAGTCACAAGATAAGACTACTTAGGTGTTACACTATGATTCATCTAGGTGGCTGATATGTAAGCACGAGGTGGCTACTTTATTAGGCTTTAGCAGGTGTACAAGCATGAAGTAGCAGCTTAAGGCAAATTAACAAGTGATGTCAGCTTAAATGCTAACTCAAGGTGGCAAGTCAAGCATGAGGTGTCAATGGCTACCATGAGGTAGCACGAATAGGAGGTGGTGCAAGCAGGAGGTGGCATTTGAGCTTCAGGTCACCATTACCATTAAGGATGAGGTGGCTAGAAGCATTAGGTGGCTATACTAAATTACTAATGATAATTTAGTTCTAAAGTTTTTCTTGTTCTATCCCCTTGAGGTAGCACAAATAGGAGGTGGTGCAAGCAGGAGGTGGCATTTGAGCATCAGGTCACCATTAGCATCAAGGATGAGGTGCCTATACTAAATTACTAATGATAATTTAGTTCTAAAATTTTTCTTGTTCTATCCTAAGTTGTCATAAAATTTTAGTCCATAATAATATAATTTCCCATACAAAGGATTCATTTCCACTGTGATATTATTCATACATATCAATAGTTGATATAATACACTAGCTCACATATACAGATGATCATGTAGGCAATAATATATTGGGCTTTCAGTAGTTAAAGCCCAGATTGATCAAAATCTGTTCTACCAGCTGGTACAAGCATATCTGTTTGGAGTATTTTATGTAAGAACAAATGGCTGGATGTTTGTTAGATCTTATATGCATAACTAGCGACCATCAACCCCTACATATCTGGGGGCCGTAAGTTCAACTCAAATGTTCCATCTAATCTGTACTGTCAATTACTCCAAATTTTTCCTATACTCTGGGAAGGTAACTCTATAAATGCTAATAGTCTAGCCAAATGTGTCAATAGAACCTGTGAATTTCCCAACTAACATTCTGTCTATTTTACTATCTGTGCCAGTTAACACAAATCGAACATTTTCCAGGGTCTCCATTTTTGGGGATTCATTTTGAAAATTCATGTCATAATGCTGCCATGTTTTTTATTGCATACCTTGGTTTGTTTTGACTGATCTTGTGATGTGCTGATCTTACTAAACGGTGAACCATGTTTCGTCTAACAAGCATGCATGGCACTACTGCTTAATAAAATAATTTCATATTCATTATGTCAGAGTTGAATATGCTATTTCTTTTTTCCTTTTATTCACATATGGTGACTTATCATAAGTTTGGTTGAAATGCAGTCTAAATGATGGTAGACAGATTTTCCCCTTTTTTTAAACATAATTTGATGTCTATTTTCTGAACGAATGATAATTTTGCAGCCTCATGGTTTCTTCAATTGCTCCTCTGCTGTGGATGTGCCTCCTAGTACTAGTGAGGTGGAAGTGAAGGACAATAATGGAACGCCAAAGTTGATTCAGAACGGACTGCTTGCAAAGCTGTGAGGGGAGATGTGGAAGGAGAAATTGGAAGAAAGAAAAGGAACTTTAATGTTGTGCCTGTAGGATGTCTGAAAGTTGCAATAAATATGACTCTGGATTTCGTTGTTTGTTGTTTTCTTTATTGGCATATGTTTGATCTGGCTCGTACTTCATTTAAGCCACAGGTCTTTCCTGCAGCTAGAAGAAATTTCATTGAACCTATAAATTCTTAGGGTATGTTTGGTTGTAATGAGAATTGCTTGGAAAACATATGAATGATCTAGAGCCTGCTTGGCATTATTATTTTGTGTTTGTTACTAATTACAGAAACATCACCAAGAGATTGATGATGAATATAGCATTTGCACATGCTCTTGTCATGCTTTTTTGTTTTCATTTTCTTGAAAGCAAGAAATCTTTGCTTTCCAAAATTTCTAAGAGTAATTCTTTGTGCATCGTGTGCGGTGCAGCAAATCCAGCATGGCCCGTACCATACGTTCCTATTGATCTAAAAATGGCATGACGGGATAGGAGCTGAGGTGACTAGCATTAATTATTGTTTAGTTTTTTTTAAAAAATTTTCGTCCAGATCAAAATATCTTTACGACATTTTAGTTTAAAAGTTATGACATTCCAGGTTAAAATTTATGACATTCTTGTTGCCGATCTCGCCGTCGCGCCTGTGGCTTCAGAGCCGCCGATCCGATTAGACCGTCTTGCCTCTGGGGTCTCCTGGCTTTTCGAATCTGCAAGGCAAGGTCAAAAATCCTGGCCGGGGGTCCCGGCGAGGGAGCTCCAACGGTCAAGTTAGTAAACGGCGAGAGGGAACAGAATCTCTGAGACCGGCCCCCGAAGGAGTCCTAGACTTAGAGACCGTGCTAGCAAGAAAGATCTCAGGAAGAAAAGAAATCCGGCCGAGTTCCTCCGTCGAGCTTATGCCAAAGGTCCCCTTTCGGGATCTTGGATCCTGCTCTTGGAACGGAATCTCCTCTCCCAGCTTTTGTTTCTTGCCTACATTGTCGTCTATCCTTCCCTTCCTTTTAACTCCTCATGCTGTTCTTTCGTTTGCCGCCCTTGGGAGGCTCCTTCGTTGCTTCCAACCCTTTCCCTCCATCTCTTTCCCCTTCTAGATCATAGAACCAGGCGGCTTCCCCGCCTTGCTTGCCGAGCCTAACGAGGAAAGAGTAAAGGGAGGGCGCCAGGCAGACCGTCGACCAGACCTTACGACGAGCGCGAGCGCTCTTCTTCCCAGGCGCCGACGAAGCTCGTTATTGGGTCCTGTTTTGTTAGGACTTCGCCTCTCGACTGCGGGACCTGTCGGGCCGATGTAAGTGATGTTTCGCGTGTCGCTACCGACCATACGGGCACTGTTCTCGGGGTGCGGCGTGCACGGCTCGAGGGGCAATCTTGGAGCTCGTGCTCCTGCTCCTCGGAAGCTTCTCCGCACAGGTTGGCCTGCCTTGGTTGAGGTGGGACCGTCTCAGGGCGCCACCTGGCGAGGGAGCAGGGAGGCCGCCGGCTTCGGCCGAGGTGGACCCCTCTTGGGGGGACACCTGGCGGAGCGGCAGAGAGGCGCTCGACTTCGGCCGAGGTGGTCCCATCTCCGGGCGCCACCTGGCGAAGGAGCGAGGGGCCCGGCTCGACCTCGGCCGAGGGGGGACCGTCTTAGGGTGCCACCTGGAGAGGGAGTAGGGAGGCTGCCGGCTTCGGCCGAGGTGGACCCCTCCTGGGTGGACACCTGGCAGAGCGACAGAGGGGCGCTCGACTTCGGCCAAGGTGGTCCCGTCTCCGGGCGCCACCTGGCGAAGGAGCGAGGGTCCCGGCTCGACCTCGGCCGAGGTGGGATCATCTCAGGGTGCCACCTGGCGAGGGAGCAGGGAGGCCGCCGGCTTCGACCGAGGTGGACTCCTCTTGGGTGGACACCTAGCGGAGCGGCAGAGGGGCGCTCAACTTCGGCCGAGGTGGTCCCGTCTCCGGGCGCCACCTAGCGAAGGAGCAAGGGGCCCGGCTCGACCTCGGCCGAGGTGGGACCGTCTCAGGGTGCCACCTGGCGAGGGAGCAGGGAGGCCACCGGCTTCGGCTGAGGTGGACCCTTCCTGGGTGGACACCTGGCGGAGCGGCAGAGGGGTGCTCGACTTCGGCCGAGGTGGGACCGTCTCAGGGTGCCACCTGGCGAGGGAGCAGGGAGGCCGCCGGCTTTGGCCGAGGTGGACCCCTCCTGGGTGGACACCTGGCGGAGCGGCAGAGGGGCGCTCGACTTTGACCGAGGTGGTCCCATCTTTAGGCGCCACCTGGCGAAGGAGCGAGGGGCTCGGCTCGACCTCGGCCGAGGTGGGACCGTCTCAGGGTGCCACCTGGCGAGGGAGCAGGGAGGCCACCGGCTTCGACCGAGGTGGACCCCTCCTGGGTGGACACCTGGCGGAGCGGCAGAGGGGCGCTCGACTTCGGTCGAGGTGGTCCCGTCTCCGGGCGCCACCTGGCGAAGGAGCGAGGGGCCCGGCTCGACCTCGGCCGAGGTGGGACCGTCTCAGGGTGCCACCTGACGAGGGAGCAGGGAGGCCGCCAACTTTGGCCGAGGTGGACCCCTCCTGGGTGGACACCTGGCGGAGCGGCAGAGGGGCGCTCGACTTCGGTCGAGGTGGTCCCATCTCCGGGCACCACCTGGCAAAGGAGCGAGGGGCCCGGCTCGACCTCGACTTCGGTCGAGGCGGAGCCACACCTGACTTTGCCGAAAAAACTCTACGTGGCTCGAATCACGCCCGGCAAAACCTGAGACATGCCACGTCATCGCTACGGCCGTAACAATCATATTTCAAAAAATGATCTGAAACAGTATTATGACATCATAGTTCAAAATCTACGACATTCTAGTTCAAAATCTGACATCCTAGTTTAAAAATGACCTGAAATAGTATATGACATCCTAATTCAAAATCTACGACATCCTATTTGAAAATCTATGATATTTTAGTTCAAAATTTATGACATCCTAGTTAAAAAATGACCTGAAACAGTAGTATGATATCCTAGTTCAAAATCTACGACATCCTAGTTCAAAAATGACCTGAAATAGTATTACATCCTAGTTCAAAATCTACGACATCCTAGTTCAAAAATGACCTGAAATAGTATTACATCCTAGTTCAAAACTTACGACATCCTAGTTCAAAACCTACGACATCCATGCAGAAAATATAAATTAAAATCTTAAACAGCATTACGACATCTCCTAGTTCAAGAGACCGGAGGGAAGGGTATTTTGGTTTGGACAAAATTTTCAAATAAAAGCTGAATGATAATTAATGTTAGTCATGCTCAGCTTCCATCCCGTCATGCTACAGTGAATACATTTGGATCAATAATAAAATACGGTGCGGGCCACGTTGGATTTACTGCACCGCATGCAGTGCACAAAGACTTTTCCAAGTTCTAAAGATCTTACGAAAATTCAAGAATACAAAAGGTTTAATCATGCAAGCTTTTCAATCTAGCTCTTTTTTTAATGGATTTTTGAAAACAAAAACAAAAGCAATAGCCCTAATTTTCCATTCATTTTTTATCAGGAAATTAACAAAGGCGGAAGGATGGTAATTGGCTTTCTTTGTTTTCTATTGAAAAGTTTTTCCTTTTCCATTAATTTCTTTCAACCAGAAACTTTTTAAGGGGTCAAGGTGGTAAAATTATTATAGGTATGAGGGGAATTTGTTTTCTTTTTAATAGATCTAGGGTGCAAGGGAACCTGCAGAAATTGAGAGCATTTTTAAACCAGGCCACTGGCATTAATGCCAATGACTTGAAATCCTTTTACCGTACTTTAAAATCCTTGTGGGATGCATTGCCTACAATTATGTAACACAGGTTGAATCAATGAAGAATGTGGAGACCGCTGATGGAGTTTTTGGTTTGTTTTCTTATGCATCCGGTGCATCTATTTTATTACTGCTACCCTCATATGAGGGGAGATGTGATCTTTTGACCCTTTGTGTTGCCGTTGAACTCCGAGGCTGACGGGGCACAAAGTGTGCTAAGATCGATGTGGCTGCTAAGGCTCGAGTTTGAGCACCGGATCTGTAAAGAATTCTTCTTTGCTCGTTTTTTTAGTGAAGAATACTTCAATACTCAGACCAAAAAAATTAATAAAAAATTTTATTATAATATTTTGATATTTAAAATATTATAATATCACCATATATTTTTATATACTTTATTATTTTTTAATAATATTTTATTATTATTATTATTATTTTTTCTTCATCTCATCACCTATCTCTTTGTTGCTCTCCTTCCTGTCATCACACGCTGCCTCCTTTCTCCTCCACCCATCTCTCAGTTTCTTCTCTCTCCACCCTTGATGATGACCACCCGAAGCCCTCCATGTTGCCAGTGGCTCCTTAACATGACCCACTGCTCTTAACATGCCCCACTGCTCCTCCATGCCCTCGCGTACCTCTTCCACACCCCCCTCCCCACCCCACTCGCAGCCCCTCCGCTCCCTCCTCTCTTGGCAGCTCCTCCACGCCATCCCATCTCACATGTGGCTCCTCCATATGCCCTTCCTCTCCGAGCACCATTCATGGTAAAGACCTTTGATTAAAAAAATCTTGACCTATCCATTTTGATGTTGAAATAATCTTAAATTTTAAATATTTGCCGCACTAGCTACATACATTGATCTTCAACCAATTTAAATCCAAGTAGTCTATTTTTAATCCAACAGTCAGTAAGTAATTAAAAGATTAAAGTATCCATTGGAGAAGCATAATAAAACCCATCAATAAATAGTGGAGGAAAGAGAGAGAAAGAGAGAGGGGAGGGAAGAAAATGAGAGCTACAAAAGGCTCGAGAGGCTTACTTGGGGATCCCCTTCCACTCTCTATTTATAGAGAAAGGTTGGTGGCCATTTTCTTGATGAGTAGTGGTCGTTCTTGCAATGATCGCATGTATGGCTGGGCACGATGATTAACACATGGTTTAAATGAGTTGCAATCACCAATCACGTCATCCAATAGTTTTGAGTGCCTTATTTGTGTGATAATGATCCTAGGTGTAATAGCTTTAAGATGTCAAAGGCTGGAGCGATTGTGATTTCAGATCGTCTATGTCTAAGATGTGGAGGTTGATTATGTTGAGCTTGTGAAAAAAAAATCCCTATCACATTCAAATATGATTAGTTTATAAGGCACTAACTCATATATAACATTTATTATTATTTAATAATAAAGATATATTTTATATTTCATCATATCTTTATTAAGATTATGATGAACTCTATATTATGATAATGATTTTAAAGTTATGATGAGATCATAATAATGAGTTCTAAAATCTTGAAAGCTATAGTCTAAAACATTCACAGTTATAGAATCATTGAGTTAAGGATCGATGATTCCGGTAAGACTGGTACATCCTATGTATTATCAATGGAGAGGGTGACTATCACAACTACATGTGTAGGGACACTTAGAGAATTATCTTTTGACTTGTATGTAAGACTATAAAATTTTTCATGGCGAATCAATTTAGTGAATTTATTATCAAATGAACACTACATCATTGTGTGTAAGTGATTCTTAGACTTGAGATCACCATGGAACCTTATATTAGGAAATGTGTCATAAAATTGTAGATGGTTAAGCTTATTATAATTTATAAATAACCATTGTTACAGCCGTGACAGTGACGTGGCCAGGCTCAGGTATCGCCAAATACGAGCAAGCCACGTGTAAGTTTCCCCGGCGGAGTCAGCGCCACGTCCTCAAAGCCAGGATCGGCGAGACTACACCGCCCGACGACTGTCTAAGGCAAACCGCCCTCGCCGAGGTCGAGCTCGGCTCGGAGTTCCTCTACCACCTCATCGGCGCCCGGGCCCGGAGGGGTCCGCCTAAGTGAGGTCGGCCAAGGTCAGGCGACCTTCTGCCACCTCGCCAGGTGTCCACCCAGGAGGGGTCCACCCAAGCCGAGGTCGGCTGATTCTCCGCCCTTCGCCAGGTGGCCGCCCGGAGACGGGTCCACCTCGGCCGAAGCCAGGCAACCTTCTGCCACCTCGCCAGGTGTCCACCCAGGAGGGGTCCACCCAAGCCGAGGTCGGCTGATTCTCCGCCCTTCGCCAGGTGGCCGCCCGGAGACGGGCCCACCTCGGTCGAAGCCAGGCGACCTTCTGCCACCTCGCTAGGTGTCCACCCAGGAGGGGTCCACCTAAGCGAGGTCGGCTGATCCCTCGCCCCTCGCCAGTTGGCCCCCGGGGACGGGTCCAACTCAACCGAGGTCAGACCGCTCGCACGGAGAGGGCCTCGGGGAGAGAGACGGGCCCCGAGGCCGTCCCTCGGGCCGTACGAATCCCAGACGGCGTCCCGTACGGAGGGCGGCGGCACGCGGAACATCACTTGCATCGGCCCGGCAGGACCCATAGCTGAGAGACCCGATCCTGACGGAACAGGCCCCATAGATGGATGGCGCCCGCGCTTGGGGAAGAGAGCGCTCTCACGGAGCTTGAGGCCTGACTGGCCGCCCTGCCAGCGCCGCCCTTCCCTCTTTCTCTTCTGTCTTTGCCTTTTCCCTGCTGGGCCCGGCGGACGAGGTCAGGAAGCCGCCTGGCCTCCTTCACCAAAAAGGGGAAAGAGAAGAGGACGGGGGAGGGGAGTTTCCGAGGAGGAAAAAGACAAACGCACGACGAGGGGAGATAAAGAGGGAAGAATCTGGGGACGACAAGGTAAGCCGATTAGCCTGGGGACAAGGAGGAAGCACCGGCACAAGGCCTTGCTCCGAGAGAAAAACCAGAGATCCCGAGAGGGGAACACTGGGTGTGAGCTCGGCAAGGGGGCCCAGCCGAGATTCCGGTCCCCACAGCATTTCCTTCACCAGTTAACTCTCTAAGCCTGGAACCCTTTCGAGGGCCCGGCTGGGGAGACTGTTCCTTCTCGTCGTCTACTGACTTGACCGTCGGAGCTCCCTCGCCGGGATCCCCGGCCAGGGTCTTCTAACCCCTTTGCTGCAGGTTCTCCGTGGGAAGGGAGGCTCCCTCGCCCGGCGGTCAGGAAGGATCGGCTGATCCGTGGCACGGGCGCGGTGGCGAGAGCGGCAACAGATTGGCGCGCCAGGTAGGGGGGGCAGGACACTAACCCCTAGTGGGAACTAGCTTTCTGCAGGTGTCACGCTCTCCAGCAATGGTGGTCACTCGTGGTCGCGAGGCGTCCACCAGCCGTGTGGGAGAAGCCCACTCCCCTCCAGGGGGCCACACCCCCGAACGGGAGCTTCCGGCTCCCCCTCCTCTTCCACAGCAGCCTACCCCGGTGGACGGATCCCTTGCGGCCATCGTCCAGCAGCTGCAGACCTTGACCTCAGCGGTCCGACAGCTTCAGCATCAGCAGTGGTCCCTGGCCACTCAGCCGCAGCCAGGGACCCCCGCGGCCCGAGCCGCGGGGCAGCGTGGGAGCCTGCGCTCAATCCAGGACAGGCCATCCCATCCGAGGGCCATCTCCAACCCCCGGGGGAGCCACCAAGCTCCCGCAAAGAAAAACTATTCCGGTTCGGAGGATCACGAGAGTCGATCCCCGGCCGACGGGGCCGAAACGGCATATCGCAGCAAGCGACGCCGAGGCCAGACCTCGCGCCGGGACCGATCGGCGCCCCCTTCACCAGCAGCCTCGGTGGAAGACTCCACCGATGAAGCCATCAGGCGCCAGGCCGAGAGGCGCCTGGAGGAGCATGAGCGCAAGCTGGCGGAGTTCGCTCGTCGATTCGCCGACCTGCAGAACTCGTCGGCAGACCCGGCGGGCTACGACTCCCGCCCCCCTTTCTCTGAAGAAATCCAGGCGGAACCAATCCCGAAACGGTTCCGCATGCCGCAGGTGGATCCCTACGACGGAACCACCGACCCCCTGGATCATTTGGAAAGCTATAAGGCTCTTATGAGGGTCCAGGGGGCCATCGATGCCCTTCTGTGCATCGCCTTCCCGGTAGCCCTTCGGAAGGCCGCTCGAGTCTGGTTCGCCCGCCTCGAGCCCGGGTCCATTTGCTCATTCCATCAGTTGGAAGGAAAGTTTGTGGCGCACTTCGACGCTTGTCGAAAGGTGCCAAGAGAGGTGGACAGCCTCTTTTCCATCCGCCAGCAGGACCAGGAGCTACTCCGGGACTACATCACCCGGTTCAAGACCGCAGCACTGGAGATCTACAGCTTGGACGAGCCCGTCGCCATGCTGGCCTTGAAGCGCGGACTCAAGACGTCCCGCCTAACCTATTCCCTGGACAAGAAGCCGCCCAGGACGTATTCCGAGCTCCTCCTCCGTGCCCACAAGTACATCCGAGCGGAGGAGGCCGACTGCACCCGTCGAGAGCTGGACGGGAAGACTCCAAAGAAGCCGCTCCCGAGGGACACCCCGGGAGCTCGGAGGCCCGGGCCATCTACCGACCTCCACCCAAATCCAAGACCGAGGGGCGAAGCCACTCCCGAGCGGAGGTACACCCCTCTCCTCGCACCTCGAACGAAGATCCTCATGGAAATCGAGGGCGAGCGCTACCTCCGCCGACCACCTCCCCAGAACCCGAGAGCCGTCCGAGACAAATCAAAGTACTGCCAGTTCCATCGCGAGCACGGGCATGACACGGAGGAGTGTCGCCATCTGAAGCGGGAGATTGAGGAGCTGATCAGGAGGGGTTACCTCAGGAAGTTCGTCAAGAACGAGGCCCCTCTGAAGGGCAGCCGCTCGCGGCCCTACCACCTGTCCCTGTGATCGACAACCGCCCAACGGAGAAGCCCGTGGGCATGATCTCGCGCGGGTCCGGCCGAGCAATGAAGAGAGCCCGGGAAGTCCCGGGAATGTAATCCCTCCCAAGGGAGGGGAAATTAATGATAATGTAAACAACGATGCCGTGGTGGTCGAGATGACCATCGTGAAGCATCCTGTACATCGAATCATGGTGGATAGTGGAAGCTCGGCTGACGTACTTTTTTACGATGCATTCTCTCGGATGAATTTGTCCCCCGAACAGCTGAAGCCCGTGCACACCCCCCTGGTAGGTTTTACAGGGGACTCAGTGGGGGTCGAGGGGAGATCACTCTCCCGGTCACTACCGGATCCCCGCCCCGGCAAGCGACCGTCCTAATAACATTCACCGTCGTCAGGCTCCCTTCGCCTTACAACGCCATTCTCGGGCGTCCCGGGCTCAACCAACTGGACGCCACCATCTCCATGAGGAGGCTGTTGGTGCAGTTCCCCACGCCTTCCGGGCTCGGAGAGATGAAGGGGACGATCCAGCCAGTCCCGCTCTGCCTCCAGACGGTCCCAGGCGCCAGGGGCGCGGAGCTCGCCCATGATATCGACGACCTCGATCTGAGAGAGAAGGAACCCAGGGGAGGGCCCGTAGAGCGCCTGCTGACTTTTTCCCTCGGTTCGGATCCCCTGAAGATGGTGCAAATCGGGGCCCAACTCCCCGAGGAAGAGCGAACCCGCTTGCTGGAGTTCCTCCGCGCCAACGCTGACGTGTTCGCCTGGTCAGCAGCCGACATGCCGGGCATCCTGCCCGAGGTTATTATGCACAGGCTGAACGTGGACCCAAGTTGCCGCCCGGTCCGCCAGAAGAAGAGAAGCTTCTCCATGGAGAGGCAGAAGGCGGTCAACGAGGAAGTAGAGAAGCTCCTCGCCGCTGGTTTCGTCCGAGAGGTCCAATACCCTAGCTGGCTGGCAAACGTGGTCATGGTAAATAAGAGTAGCGGTAAGTGGAGGATCTGCGTGGACTACACCGACCTCAACCGAGCTTGCCCAAAGGACAGTTTCCCTCTTCCAAAGATCGACCAGCTGGTCGACACCACCTCGGGGCATCGCCTCTTGTCGTTCATGGACGCCTTCTCCGGATACAACCAGATCCGGATGAACCCGGAGGACGAAGAGCACATTGCCTTCATAACTGACCGTGGGACTTTTTGCTACAGGATGATGCCTTTCGGCTTCAAGAACGCAGGGGCGACATACCAACGTCTGGTCAATAAAATCTTCAAAGACCAGATAGGCCGCAACATGCAGGTGTACGTGGACGACATGCTGGTGATGAGCAAACTCGATTCGGACCATGTGGCTGACTTGACGGAGACGTTCGGCAACCTCCGGCGCCATCAGATGAAGCTGAACCCGGCGAAGTGCGCTTTCGGCGTCTCCGCCGGTAAGTTCCTAGGGTTTATGGTGACTCAAAGAGGAATCGAGGCCAACCCGGAGAAGGTCCAGGCCATCCTGGACATGGAGCAGCCCGCCTCCAAGAAGCAGGTGCAACGACTGACCGGCCGAGTCGCGGCCCTTAGCCATTTCATTTCCAGGTCGGCGGACCACTGCCATCCCTTCTTCAAGGTGCTGAGGAAGATGAATGGCTTTGCTTGGACCGAGGAGTGTCAGCAGGCCTTCGAGGAGCTGAAGAAGACGCTCGCATCGCCACCTTTACTGTCCAGGCCCAAGGAGGGGGAGGAGCTTGCCCTCTACCTGGCGGTTACCCCGGAGGCCGTCAGCTCTGTCTTGGTCCGAACCGACGACCAGGGGCTCCAGCGACCGGTGTACTATACCAGCAAACTTCTCCGAGACGCGGAGCTCAGGTATTCCCGGCCCGAGAAACTTATTTTTGCGCTAATAGTGTCTGCCCAGCATCTCAGGCCCTATTTCCAAGCACACCCCATCGCCGTCTTGACGGACCAACCGCTGAAAGCGGTGCTCAGCCGACCCGATACTTCGGGACGACTGGCCAAGTGGGCACTGAAACTCAGCGAGTTCGACATTGCGTACAGGCCAAGGTCGGCCATGAAGGCACAGGTGCTGGCCGATTTCTTGGTCGAATGTGCAGGCTTGGGCAAGGAGCCCGAGGAATGCCCATCGGCCCGGCCGATGGAGGTTGGCACCGATGAGCCCGGAGAGGACGCCTGGATCCTCCATGTGGACGGAGCCTCGAACTCCGGCGGGAGCGGAGCTGGGCTCATCCTTGCCAACGGCGACGGGGTCGTCGCCGAGTGTGCACTCCGTTTCCAATTCCCCGCGACAAATAACCAGGCGAAGTACGAGGCACTTCTTGCCAGACTGAGGGTCTACCGCGAGCTGGGCGTAACCAACCTCAGAGCTTTCACTGACTCCCAGCTCGTAGCGGGGCAGGTATCCGGGGAGTACGTCGCGCACGACCCCCAAATGGCGAAGTACTTGGAGCCCGTCAAGGCGGGCGCGTCCAAGTTCCGGCGCTTCAACATCTTCCATATCCCTCGCGGGAGAACACCCGCGCGGATGCCCTCTCTCGACTGGCGACCCTGCCGGACACGATGCTGGGACGCGCTCATGTGGAGCGCCTTGAGGTCCCAAGCCTCGAAGCACCGGTGGAGGTCCATCAGGTCAGCCAGGAGCCCAGCTGGATGGACAAGTACGCTGCGTACATCACCAGCGGCACCCTGCCGGAGGACCGAGAGGCGGCTCGCCTCATCAGGAAGAAGGCCGTGCGGTTTGTCCTGATGGACGGGCAGCTGTATCGAAGATCCTACTCTTATCCCCTCCTCAAGTGCGTAGGTCCCACAGAAGCCAAGCTTGTGCTCCAGGAGATTCACGAAGGCATCTGCGGGAACCACATGGGGGGCAGGGCATTGGCGTACAAGGCCCTCCGTCAGGGCTACTTCTGGGAGACAATGAAGGAGGACGCCGCCGGCTTCGTGAAGAAGTGCGACCGGTGCCAGCGTCACGCCACGGTGCAGCGGCAACCCTCCAACCCAATCTCTCAGCTCTCAGCCCCCTGGCCATTCGCCCAGTGGGGGATGGACCTCCTGGGCCCATTCCCGCCGGCGTCTGGCTAGCGGAAGTTCTTGTTAGTGGCTATCGACTACTTCACGAAGTGGGTCGAGGCCGAACCCTTGGCGAGGATCACCGAAGCAAACATCGCCAAGTTCTTCTGGAAGTCCATCGTCTGCCGCTTCGGCCTCCCCCACACCGTGGTCACCGACAATGGACGCCAGTTCGACTGCCAGGAATTCGAAGAATTCTGCAGCGACCTCGGCATCAGGCATCGCTTTACCTCGGTGGCGCACCCTCAGACCAACGGGGAAGCCGAAGTCACGAACAGGACCATTCTTCAGGGCCTCCGCACGCGGCTGGATCAAGCCAAGGGCAGGTGGGCCGACGAGCTTCCCAGCGTCCTTTGGGCATACCACACCACCCCAAGGACGGCTACCGACGAAACACCATTCAACCTCGTCTTCGGAGCCGAGGCGGTTATCCCGATTGAGCTCAGCTTACCCACGCTGCGCGTGGAGCAATACGACGAGACAGAAAACCCAGCCAAGATGATGCTCAACCTAGACCTTCTCGAGGAAACGAGGGACAAGGCCCGAGTTCGAATGGCGGCGTACCGACAACGTGTAGCCAGATATTACAACTCCCGAGTGCGGCCGAAGGTTTTTCGTCCCGGGGACTTGGTCCTCCGGCGTGCAGAAGCCTCCCAGCCACGGGAATGCGGCAAGCTATCACCCAACTGGGAAGGCCCATATCGGGTGGCTGAAGCCCTCCCTCATGGAGCATATTACTTAGAAGAATTGGGAGGTGCCAGGTTCCCCCGGACGTGGAACTCCTCGAACCTGAGGATGTACTATCAGTGATGTAAGGCTCCCGGTTCCTGTAACAAAGTTCCCCCATTTCAAGCACTCCCTTCTAACTTCGACGAGAAGGCCTACGGCATCGAGCTCAGTCCGGAAGATCCTGGGCTTCGGCCTGGAAGGTGGCACCGAACCCAGTTCGCCCACGCAAGCCCAGAGCACAGCTCAGCAAGCCGCGCAAGGCTTGAGAAAGCCTGCGGCATCGAGCTCAGTCCGGAAGATCCTGGGCTTCGGCCTGGAAGGTGGCGCCGAACCCAGTTCGCCCACGCAAGCCCGGAGCACAGCTCAGCAAGCCGCGCAAGGCTTGAGAAAGCCTGCGGCATCGAGCTCAGTCCGGAAGATCCTGGGCTTCGGCCTGGAAGGTGGCGCCGAACCCAGTTCGCCCATGCAAGCCTGGAGCACAGCTCAGCAAGCCGCGCAAGGCTTGAGAAAGCCTGCGGCATCGAGCTCAGTTCGGAAGATCCTGGGCTTCGGCCTGGAAGGTGGCGCCGAACCCAGTTCGCCCACGCAAGCCCGGAGCACAGCTCAGCAAGCTGCGCAAGGCTTGAGAAAGCCTGCGGCATCGAGCTCAGTCCGGAAGATCCTGGGCTTCGGCCTGGAAGGTGGCGCCGAACCCAGTTCGCCCACGCAAGCCTGGAGCACAACTCAGCAAGCCGCGCAAGGCTTGAGAAAGCCTGCGGCATCGAGCTCAGTCCAGAAGATCCTGGGCTTCGGCCTGGAAGGTGGCGCCGAACCCAGTTCGCCCACGCAAGCCCGGAGCACAGCTCAGTGAGCCGCGCGAGGCTTGAGAAAGCCTGCGGCACCAAGCTCAGTCCGGAGGTCCCGGGCTTCGGCCTGGAAGACGGTGCAGAAACCGTGTTGTCTGCGCAAGCATGAGGGCGACCCAAAGTCGGGCCCGCTTAAGGCTTGCCCTGCTGCGACGCGACTCAGCAGGCCCCATCCTTCGATTTGAACAATGGGAGGACCAGGCCTGCAGTTATTTCAAGTGTTCCAGACCGACATCTCAGAAAGAAAAGAAGAGAAAAGTGAGACGAAACAACGATCAAAGTTTCGATAAAGATAGATCTTCATTAACAAGAGTAGTCGCTACAAGCTGGGAGCCCCGACAGGCCGGGACTCCCCAAAAAACAAAAACAACAGAAGCGAAGAAGAGAAGACAGTGCCGGGATCACTGGGATGTGGGGTCGGAGCCATCTGCCGGAGGCGCGGGCGCTGCGTCCTCGACTTCTACAGCGGCCGGCTCCTGGGGCTATTCCGGGGCCGCGGCATCGCTGGTCGACGGCGCCGCAGGTGTCGCTTCGGCCGTGCCGGGAGCCCTGCTCTCGCCCCCTGGCCTCCTGCCACCGACTACGACTCCGCTCAGGTCCAGCTGGGGGAAGAAGGCCCCCACCTTCTCCCGGCACATCCAGAACCCCTTCAGGAAGGAGTCCACGGCGGCCTCCCGGACCTCCGACGTATACTCGTCGGAGGCCCGGAATTTGGGGACGGCCTCTTGCGCTTCCCGCTTGGCCGCCTCCAGGAGCCCGTTGACGTAGGCGCTCCGGTTCTTCGCCGCGGCCGCGTCTCGCCAGGCCTCCTCCAGCTGGCGCTCCAGCCATTGGGAGTGGGCCTGCAGGCGGGCCTTCTCCGCCGCCTCCTCCTCAGTTCGGCGCTGATTGGAGGTCCGCTCCTCCGACAAGGAGGCCTCCAACTCCTTGTTCCGCTCATCGGAACGCGCCAGGTCGGACTGGAGGGCTTGCTTCTCGGCTCGCAGCTCGGCCCCCTTCTCCATCAAATCCTTGACGTCGGCTGCGAGCTTGCCGAGCTTCTGCTCCCGATCGGAGTCCCTCTTAGCGTTCCCTACGAGGAAATTCCTCAGTAGGAGGACGTCGTTCCCGATCTGCAATGGCAAAAGCGACACAGGTCAGAGCAAAGGCAGATAAGTCTCGAGGTAGAAGAAAGGAAGAGGAAGAAGCTCGGACTTACCGTGAAGAGCTGCGGAAGGATGCCGAGCAGCATGTCCGCGTAATCCCGGCCGCCCCGAGCTCGACGGTCCCGGGCGATGGAGGCGTACTCCATCATCTTCTCCGCCAGCCCCCTGTCGAGGATGACCGATTCCCGGTGGGTGATCACCGTCGCCGGGGCCTTCGGGCCGGCCCCTACGGCAGCTGCCCCCTCAGCCGAAGCCGCAACCGACGGGCCGGTGGTCGCCACAGGCGGTGCTATCGAGCTGGCAGCAATGACAGGCCCGGCGATGGGCGGAGCGGCAGACGCTGGAGCTCTCTCTGCGGCGCCACCAGGTCGCGCGGCCGAAGTATCAGTGGCCCCGCCCTGAGGTGGCCTGGGCGGGGAAATGACGGCAACCGGGCCGGGCACGGTCGCCGCCACGACCTCCCGGCTCGTCTCCGTGCGAGCCCTCTTCGCTACGGGCTCGTCTACCTCCACGACGTCCCGCTGCGCCGCCCCCTCCAAGAGGTTTTCCAATGAAAACTTCATCCCTGCAAGACAAAAGAGACAGAAAGTCAGCCGGCTCGGTTATGAAGAGAGGGGGGGGGGGCAGAGATCAATGCGGGGCCGAATCTCACCAGTCTCACGGATGGGACTGATACCGGCCTTAAAAAGATTCTGCTCAGAAAGCAGAACCTTGAGCGCCGGGACCTCATCGCCCAGGAGCTGGGTATAGGACTCCTGGTCCGCCGACTCGACCCGGGAGTTTCGGTTCGGGGTCCGGTCCGGTTCACTCCAGGCCCAGTCGACGTCGTCGACCGAAGCGAAGAAAAACCGGCTCTTCCAACCCTTGACCGAGGAAGGGAGGTCGAACCGGAGATACCTAGGCCGGGGTGAAATGTACCACCAGCCGTCATCGGTGGAGCACTTCTTCAGGGTGAACAAGGCCCTGAAGAGAGAAAAATGGGCAACGAACCCGTGGAAGTGGCAGAAAACAATGAAGGAGAAGATGACCCGGATGGCATTAGGAGCCAGCTGGGCCGGGACGAGCCGAAAGTGGCTGAGAAAGGAAAGAAAGAAAGGATGCAGAGGAAATCGAAGATCCCCAAGGAGGAAGTCTTCGTAGAAAGCTATGCGACCGGGGCCACTCATGGTGACGCGCTCCCCGGACCGCGGGACAAACAGACGAATAGACCCCGGGATGCCATAGGCATCCCGGAGGAGAGAAAGATCGCCTTCGGTCATGGTAGAAGCATGACCGGAGGGACCGGCGGGAAGAGACGGCGGAGCAGGAAGAGACGGCGGAGCAGGAAGAGAAGGCAAAGCAGGAAGGGAACGGAGGGGCATGGCAGGTGCAACCGGAGGGGACCGGATCCCCCTAGGGATGCCAATGGTGACACCCCCGGGTTGCAAACGCCGGCGGACCTCCTCCGGAATTACCTCCTCATCCGAGGAGGAAGAAGATGGAGTCCTCGGCCGGGATGGACCGGCCTCGTCTGGGTTGGAAGAGACATGGCGACGGCGTGCCATAGAAAAGGAAAGGACAAGAAGATCGGAAAGGAAATGAGAGAGAAGGAGGGGGGCTAGAGGAGAAGAAGGAGGCACTCACCGAAAATGCACAGACGAGCGCGAGCAGCAGGAGTTGTTAGCCTGCAGCAAACCGCCCACGAAGCAAGGGAAAAGGCCTCGTTCTGGAAAGTCCCCTCCCTTTCAAACTCAGCCGACAGCAGCCGTACCCGTCATTCCGCCTTAGGCCACTGGATGGTCGCCACGTGGGTGCACGCCCGACACCGACGCCTCGTTAGCAGAGTAACGGCCTCTGCCTCGAAGCGACGCATTGATTACGGGCAAGTGGGCGACGCGTGGCGGCTCCCAATAGGTCTTCAGCCGCATCGAGCCACGACGAACGAGGATCGTGGCAATTATGATGCGAGATCTTCGCCTCTCCACGTCATGTCCGCATTTAATCCCGACGTTCCGTTCTACGATGCCCTGACGGAACGGCGGGCTGGGGGGCAACTGTTACAGCCATGACAGTGACGTGGCCAGGCTCAGGTATCGCCAAATACGAGCAAGCCACGTGTAAGTTTCCCCGGCGGAGTCAGCGCCACGTCCTCAAAGCCAGGATCGGCGAGACTACACCGCCCGACGACTGTCTAAGGCAAACCGCCCTCGCCGAGGTCGAGCTCGGCTCGGAGTTCCTCTACCACCTCATCGGCGCCCAGGCCCGGAGGGGTCCGCCTAAGTGAGGTCGGCCAAGGTCAGGCGACCTTCTGCCACCTCGCCAGGTGTCCACCCAGGAGGGGTCCACCCAAGCCGAGGTCGGCTGATTCTCCGCCCTTCGCCAGGTGGCCGCCCGGAGACGGGCCCACCTCGGTCGAAGCCAGGCAACCTTCTGCCACCTCGCTAGGTGTCCACCCAGGAGGGGTCCACCCAAGCCGAGGTCGGCTGATTCTCCGCCCTTCGCCAGGTGGCCGCCCGAAGACGGGCCCACCTCGGCCGAAGCCAAGCGACCTTCTACCACCTCGCCAGGTGTCCACCCAGGAGGGGTCCACCTAAGCGAGGTCGGCTGATCCCTCGCCCCTCGCCAGTTGGCCCCCGGGGACGGGTCCAACTCAATCGAGGTCAGACCGCTCGCACGGAGAGGGCCCCGGGGAGAGAGACGGGCCCCGAGGCCATCCCTTGGGCCGTACGAATCCCAGACGGCGTCCCGTACGGAGGGCGGCGGCACGCGGAACATCACTTGCATCGGCCCGGCAGGACCCACAGCCGAGAGACCCGATCCTGACGGAACAGGCTCCATAGATGGATGGCGCCCGTGCTTGGGGAAGAGAGCGCTCTCACGGAGCCCGAGGCCTGATCGGCCGCCCTGCCAGCGCCGCCCTCCCCTCTTTCTCTTCTGTCTTTGCCTTTTCCCTGTTGGGCCCGACGGACGAGGTCAGGAAGCCGCCTGGCCTCCTTCACCAAAAAGGGGAAAGAGAAGAGGACGGGGGAGGGGAGTTTCCGAGGAGGAAAAAGACAAACGCACGACGAGGGGAGATAAAGAGGGAAGAATCTGGGGACGACAAGGTAAGCCGATTAGCCTGGGGACAAGGAGGAAGCACCGGCACAAGGCCTTGCTCCGAGAGAAAAACCAGAGATCCCGAGAGGGGAACACTAGGTGTGAGCTCGGCAAGGGGGCCCAGCCGAGATTCCGGTCCCCAGAGCATTTCCTTCACCAGTTAACTCTCTAAGCCTGGAACCCTTTCGAGGGCCCGGCTGGGGAGACTGTTCCTTCTCGTCGTCTACTGACTTGACCGTCGGAGCTCCCTCGCAGGGATCCCCGGCCAGGGTTTTCTAACCTCTTTGCTGCAGGTTCTCCATGGGAAGGGAGGCTCCCTCGCCGGGCGGTCAGGAAGGATCGGCTGATCCGTGGCACGGGCGCGGCGGCGAGAGCGGCAACAACCATTAATAAATAAATTATTTTTGGTAGTTCATCACTTTTTGTGCATTTTTCTTTTGATCTCTCTTATGATGAAGTCCTTAGAACTACTTCTATTCGATAAAGGAAAATTTATCGTGTAGTTCTTAAACCTATTCGCAACCAAATAATATGTTATTATTTAGGACAATAATGTTTATCAAGTATAGTTTGTTGTGTGCCATATATATTAGTTGTCTTCATAACGAAGAAGTGTGGAGATATTGGTATGACATGTTGGTGAGTATAGGTATATATTTCATCAAACGTAACAAACACTATAGAGTACTTTACTGTCAAGAGTATTTTTGTAGAAGGATATGGATATAAGTATCTCTCTGACCTGAGATTACTAGGTGACTTGCAAGCAACTTATTATACTTTAGTACCGGACTATCTATTTTCTAATACAATGATAAAAAATTTCTGGGTAAAGTCATGTACTTATAAAATCAGTGTATGAGTCAAGACCGCTTCAAGATATTGGAGATAATACTTTGTTATGTTTCAATTTAGTAAAATCTTGGCTAGGATAATTCTTATAAGGAGTCATAGAATTTATTAGGTCGAGACACATTTCGATGCACTGATTAAGAGTTAGTAGTTGACTCTTATATTATTCTCAGTATTAGGAAAAAGGAATGAATTATATGATAACCATATGCTTAGATTATTGAATGGTGCTTTGCAATCATTTAACCTATCCGAACGTCAGGTACCATTACTAGATGGTCACATCGATTAGTTCAGGAATTTATTCCTGTACTATCGGGTTAGTGTTCGAACCTATGGGGTCACATACAATAGAAGTTTCCAATTGATCATGATGGCTGATTAATGATTAAGAATCATTTCAGGATTAATTATTAATATAATTAATAATTAGCCTTATACAAGTAGCGTAAAGAAATAAATAAATAAATGCTAATTAATTATAGGAAGAATAATTAGTAATTAGATTACTAATTGGCTCAATTTGATTGAACAAAGAGGTTTAAGTCAAGTCTAATTTAATTAGGTTCAATTAAGTTTCACCAAATGAAGTTATATGATGACCTAATCACTAAGAAGTTTTAATTTTGATTTGATTTAGACTTGAACTTAATTATTTTTTGAATTAATTAAGTTAATTGGAAGCTAATTATATCAGGTTCAAGTTGTTTAAATGGGTCAAACCAAATTTGATTTGGACAAGGACCTATTTTGACCAAGTCAAGATTGAATTCCATTTCTAGCACCTCCTAGAATTGCTCCACACTCTTCTTCATGCCAAAACTCAGATTTGCATGAAGAAATCACATGCCAAACAATTGTTGTCTTCCTCCCCTTTCTCTCTTTTATATTTGGATTGAGTTTGGTTTAATTTTGAATTAGTTTTGAATTCAATCTGATAAAGTTTCAGTGGAATTGAAACTCTTATCCTTGTCCAAACTAATCTCCTCTTATCTCCACCTTTCTCCATGCCAATATTAATTTGGATTTTTTTGTGTATGAAGGGGGTTGAGGGAGGATGTGAGAAAGACTTCTGAGAGTGTTTTACTAAGAAAAAAAATCAAAAAGTTTTTTAGCATGGGGTTATGGGTGTGGGTTTTTCCTTCTAGGCACTAGGTCTTAAGGGAAAAGAAAAGAAAAAAAATAAAGAGTCTTCAATATTTTTTTTTCTTCTCCACTCTTGATCCTCCAGATCTCCTCTTCATCTTCCTTTTAAAGGGTTCGAGTAGTTCCAAACAAGAAGAAAATTCAGCCATCCAAAGGCCTTCACATGGAGTTAGCACTCCAGGGAGGCTGATCACTTCAGGACTTCATGTGGATGATCTATAGAGGCTGTGCATCTTATGCAGCTATCAGGCAATATGAAGAACCCCTTTACAATGTTCATCAGTAATGGAGATCAGCGACCCATGCTCAGGTATAAGATCTTATCTCATAGTTATTGTAAATTTGATCTATGGTGTGCATCGATGAGATCAATGCATGCTGATTTTATATTTCAGTATTGTATATCATGTTTAGATCCATGGTACAAGTTTTTAGATTAATTCTTATGCTTGTATTTTTGATTAAAAAGGTTTAATCCGATATGCTTTTGCTAGTAAAATAAAAAAAATTAAAATACATGCATGAAATCTTATCCCAATTTTCAATAATGGTATCAAAGCACTAGGTTGCATGACATGATTTACAATGTAGTTTCTTGCATATGTGATATATTTTAAATTTGAGTAACTATTTTGGATTGGGTTAATCACCATGGCCATCCAGTCATAGAAGAAAAGTAGGGTTTAAAGGCCCTTTCTTCCCATTCCGTGGTGTCTTCTATAGCCTGTAGGGGTACTGTTATGATCTCATTCCATAAATAAGTGAGGCAAAAAAAAATTTATGAAAATTATTTTAATAATTAGATTTGATTTCCAGTGATTTACTCTTGATTAATTTACTATTTATAATATGAAATTAAGTTATTATGATTTAATTTATGTTTAGAACATAAATCATAACATTAATTTTAGCATTATAGCTATATCGTATAGTGTAGATCTAAAAGTGTTTAATATGTATGAGATGCATGTAAATTGTTTAGATCTAAACTTAGCATAATTAATCTTGATTCATTTCTAAAACTAAGAATTGAATGATTGGATCTAGAATTGAGAATGAAAGATCTAAAGTCAATTCATAAACCTTGGACTATTGGTTAGCTTGAATCAGGTCAATTAACTAGGTTAGACCTGGGGTTAAAATTTTGAAAAATATGAACCTAAAAGAGAAATTGATTTAACTTAACCAAAATTTGATTAGGATTAGGTCAAGAATTCTATAGATAAATTCTATAGTGATAGCTTGATCAAGTCAATGTTATATCAAATGGACCTAATTTTGGCTTAGTGGTTGGATTCAAGTCGTTAGGCTAGTCTAATCGAAATTGATGAACCAATTGATATTTAAGATAAGTTTGGTATTATGATCATAGTTATTAATTGGGGCTACCTCTTACGTGGTTAACTCATTGGTGTTTAAGAGGTTAATGGCAAAACCCTCTATCGATCTCACCTACCTGGCAAATGTGGTCAATCAGATTTTGATAAGATAACTTATTGATTTGAGTAAACCTATGCTAGTAAGGTTGATCAGCTTGACTGATCTCGGTGCCCTTAGACCAATTTGTCTTCAACCTTTATCATATACATGGTCAAGTTAGTAGGAGGATTTTTGACTAATTGATTCATGTCTTCTTCTCTATTCTTAACTATCTAATAAAATTCTCTAAATTACTAGGTCTCTAAAAGGATAAAGTTATAAAGATAACCAAGTTATAGCCTTCCATTAAGTTTGATGATAATGGATCCAATAGTTTGGATGATCATTGGAGGCCCAAAGGCCTGATACTCATATGCAATTAGAATTATCACTCATAATAGATAATTCAATTGTGACTTTCTTAATGGTGGTTAGGTGGGCTGGTCAAAGTCAAGCTTGGCTATTCATTGGTTAGAAGCACTGAACTTGTCATGGTAATAGTTGGACCTAACCAGAACTTTTAGTGGAGGCCCAAAGGCTTGTTGAAGAGGTGCCTAAGATAAAATTAATACTAGAAATTGTTTAGAGAAATAATTAGTTAAGAACCTACCTTTAGATACACATGGATGGATCGGTCAAAGTCGGGCTTATATATAGTCTATTGGATTCTAGTACCTGCTAAGGAATTAGTATAATTCCTTGAATTGGAGATAGAGGCTACCAATTTGAACAAAATAGTATGAGAATGTTTAGACTAAATTCTAAATCTTTAGAATTAAATGATTCATATACTAATAGGTCTTGTTCTCTTTTCTTTTCAGTTAAAATGATCACTTCTTTATCTCTACAATCATTGTTGGATAATAAAAAGCTGATAGTATCCAATTTTGATAGTTGGTATTGAAATGTAAAGATCATTCTAGAGTATGAGTGGATCATATACGTGCTGATAGATATGGCTCATCAGGAGTCTGCTCAGAATGCACATGGTCTTGTTCAAGAAACTTATTAGAAGTAGCTCAATGACCAAATCACAGTCTTTGCATTATGCAGGCATCTATGAATGATGAGTTCAATCATAAATTTGAGGATATTCAACTAGAGAATATGCTTTAAATATTGAAAGAATCCTTCTGCACTCCCGATGATGTTAAAAGGTCAAAACATCTTGTGTTATTTTCTATGCCAAGATGAAGGAAAGAGCATCAATCACTGATCATGTATTATATATGATCGAACTGATCGAGTGCCTAAGCAAACTTAGATTTCTCTGGCATAAGTAGCTGGAGAAGGATGCAATTTTATATTTCTTGTCAAAGTCCTACCTCAACTTCCTTAGTCATTATAGAATGATTAAGTGATAAGGACATTACCTAGCATAAATTTTGATGCACACGTAGTATTGTGTGCCCTAAAAGCCAAGTTGGCATGACACATTATAATTTTAGGGCATGAATTTTGTACTTAATTCTTTTTCATAATAAATGGCAATATTATTCATATTGATGTGTCTATGAATCGTCCATGGAGTTAATGGACAATGATACATATTCTCAAGAGTTGAGAATCTGAGGCATGTGTCTTTATAGATTAACTCCTAAAAGCTCCCGATTATTGGAATATCACAAGGATGGTGGTTGATCCATTAAAATCATTACACGGATCACTTCCATTCTGGGTAGGTAAGTCTCTGACCTATAGTGTGGTGACATTAGAGTGAGAGTGCAGGTGTTGATGGAGATCAACGGTACTGAGCATGACCACATATAGGAAGTTATATGGATGACTACTCACTTGTCGATAACTTCCTGATGCTGTAGTTGTGTGAATAGTTCTTTGACCTAGAGTATCTCGGCTACTCATAATAAGGTTGCATAGTTTGACAGCACAATCTCATGGTTCCTATCCATATGAGACCTTACGATGTTTGTTGGCTGTAGTAAGTTTATTGTAGGAGTAGGGTGTTCACTCATATGGATCTATCAGCCTTAGTAGTAAGGAATAATCCTATGCAACTTATTGAGACTAAGTCCAAAAAGTCTATGGCTATAGCAGGGTGATGATGAAAAGGCATTTTCATTGGTATCACAATTGGACGTGAATCGATTAAGTTTAAGCATCTGATGATGGGTTTGGCAAGATTCCATAACCAACATCGAGTCAGGAATTTTGATAGAGGAATCGAATCACACAGTAACTATACCTAGGGGTTCCAATCTTATTCTGCTGTGTTGCCACTACATACTGCTAGGTATCACTGGTAGATTGTGAGAGTCCATTAAGATCGATCTAGATTTGATGATCCTAATTAGGGTTGAGCAGAAATTATTTCTATCCATCAAAAGGTGTTTCGATGATGTATGATGGAGATTATAGCATGTCTCATTACCAGACAGAATAGGACCTGAGGGGTCACACATATTAGGGGCTTAAGTAACTAATCAGCAAATCAATTTGGACCTAATTGTAAGTGTTACAATTAAGATTTGACCTGATTAATTATGGATTAATTGTTAATTAAATTAAATCAGATTTAATTTGATTTTAATTAACCCAAATAGTGTTGGGTCAACAGCCTTTTCGAAATAGGTTCGATTGGATTTAAATCTGGCTTTGATTTGAGTATCAAATTGGATTATGAGTCAGAGCCCAATTAGACTGGGACTCTCTCTCCTCATGCCACATGGCACTCTCCCTCTCTCCTTGTTTCCACATGCCACATGGCATGAGAGTTTTCCATGAAAGAAGAGGAATGACTTAGGGAAACCAAGTCTCCTCCCATTAATGCTTGAAAATTTTTTAAGTCTTGTGTTCACACTAGTCTCCTCCCATTTTTGACTTGGTAAACCCTTCATTAATTTGTCATAATAAGAAAGGGTGGTGACTTGGAATGGGGAATTGGCCTCATTAATGGGAGTGGAAAAGAAGGAAGAAACTCTTCCATGTGAAAAGGCTTAAGAAAGTTTTCATGGAAGTGTGAAAGCATTAAAAGGAAAAAAATCTTCTTCTCCTCTTTTAATGTTTTCATACATAATGGTCTTATGCCATTAATGAGATGATGGCTATATAAGGAGAGGGGGAGGGGGTTGGCCGACCAAGCTTGAACCAAGCATGAAAGGAAGAGGGAATGCTTGGGTGAGTGATTGAAAGGAGAAGGGAATATCATCCACTTGGGTGTGTAAGGCATTTTGCTACCATAGGTTTCCTCTCCCTTCCATTCTTACTTCCTCTCTTAATCTTTCTTCCAAGTGTTGAGAGGTTATTTAAATAAGAGAAAGGACAGGAAAGAAGGTCCTAAATCTTGCCAAGGTCAGTTTGCAAGTTAGAAGCCAGAAGCAGGTCCAGTTATCAATCGGCACCGGTTTTGAAGCAAGGCCGATTTGCTGAAAGAGAAGCGGGCTACAAGGATCTAGTAGTCCAGTGCCCTTTATGACTCTGCTATGACAAGTCCTATGTGGATACTAGCAGAGGCCGGGTGCTTGCACGGCTGTAATTGAATCCTGGTCCAAAAGATGATCTACATGGATTTCAGAGCAGCCCAGGATAGCGATTCAGGTATGTAACTTTTACTTAAAATTATCATATTTTCAGATTTGATCTTGTTCTCATCCTCTGATTTATGTTTAAGAATATTATCATGAATAAATTAGATTTATTTATATTGCATACCGGATATAAAATTATTTTTATATTTGCTTTCGCTGTGCCACTCTAATTGTGAGGCCTAATATTCGATGCAATACACCAATCTCGGGAGAAATCCGACAGTGGTATCAGAGCCACGGTTCTCCCTTCTAAGACATGCATGGATGAGAATCAGATCTGAAACATATTCAGATCTGAAAGTTATATGTTGATTATGTCAAGAGTTGATATGTTTTGAAAAATTATTTTTAAAATTATAATTATAACTTTTAGATCTGAATTTTATATGTTTAAATCTGAAAATTAATTGATTAAAGGTTGCACAAAGTAAAATAAGGTTGTCCTACTATAGGATTTACCCCCTATAGTGCAAAGGTTGTCCTACTTTGATGTATACCTATTTTGAAAATGTGTTTTCAAAATTTTTGATCAATTTATGATGATATATGTGATATATTGTTTAAGCATGCTTTACATCTATTTAATTACATCAGATGTAGTTTATATGATCTAGCGTGTTGATACACCAAATTAGGTTTAGATCATAAATCTGATTCATGATCATAAACCATAAATATCATGCACTTGAACCAATTTTAAAATTGATTAGATCATGAAAATTAAGTTGGGTGCATGAAATTTTGGGTTGAGTACAATAGACCAGTCACCCTAAAATCGTTTGATGATGTCTGATCATATTGACTCATATAATGGTGAGTCGATGAGTTAAGATCTAATTTGGCTCAGTGAAGAGCCCAAATCATTGGATTGACCTTTTGGAATCTTATCAAATCAATTGGTGTCTAAGGAAGGTTTTGATCATGGTCTGATAATTGGGGCTAACTCTTTCTCAACCAAACTCATTTGGCAGAAAGAGGGTATATGGCAGAACCCTCCCATGCATCATTCTAGACCTGGCCAAATTGATTGATTAAGTTTTCAAGAGGGTCATTCATGCTAGCACTTTTAGTCAGACATGAGATTGTGGTGACTCAAAGTTTTAAGTTACATATGAGATTGTACTGACTTAATATAATTGGTTAAACATGAGTTGGCCGATCAATTTAAAAGAGACATGAACTTAAGCTTTCCATAAATATTAAGTCTTAGGTCTTCCACCATTGTAGGTGTGCGGGTGTCCTACTGGTGTTGATTATTTTCGGCTAGATGCAATGGTCTAGTTGCATCGGGAAGACACAACCACCCTATTAAGCATGAGATGTTGCTAGGCACTGATGGGGTTGGGCCCAATAAACGGGCACGTTGAGGGATTTAATGATGGCTTTGTTTAGCAGAAATGGTGGGTCAGACTTAACTAATGATTGGACCAATAAACGGGCATGTTGAGGTTCCATGATTTAGAGACCAGGCTACAACTTGTATGAGATATATTGGACAAGAGTTGCCCACTCATTGGTGTAGCATGTTACCAATAAACGAACACGTTGAGATGCCGCACATCAATGGGACTGTAGCACCCACTAGTGTTGACCTCATAAGTAATTTTGATGATAACCAAATATTGGAGCATGTACATTTATCTCTGACAACTCTTCAAGTGTTTGACAAGTTTTTGTAGGGTGAATTTCATGTTCAAACTTCAACTCCTACTCTCATATTTTCTTGCTTGAGTTGTGTAGTAAGTGTTATTGTAAAGAAGAACCCAACCAAAAATGTTAAGAAAACTCAACTAAAAGGGTTACTTCCATAAGCGTATGTGCCTTAGATTTTGTTTTTGAGTTGGTTTGTGTACAATTGTAAAAGAGTAGGTGAGAGTTTTCTTTAAGTACAAATTGTAAAAATCCTAAAGAAGCACTCGAGCTGACCGCAAAAAATAAAGAGCTGACTCTACTTACTGGCACGCAGCAATCCGAGCCAACTCGATGGAAAGCGAGCTGACTCCAGGGAATCCGAGTCGACTGGAATCTGTCCGAGCTGACTCCTCCATAGTCCATTTTCTGAAGCTTTCTGAGAACAGCCAGGCGAGTCGACCTAAACCAAAAAGAGTCGACTCTGCCAGACCTAATTCTGACCGCCTGAGAAAGCGAGCTGACCCGAACTGCTTCGAGTCGAGTCTTCCAGAGTAAGATTTTCTGAACATGAGAAGAAGAGCCAACTCGAGCTGAAAAGAGCCAACTCCTCGAGTTCAAGATTTTCAAGATTCAAGTTCGAGCTGACCCGAGCTATCAAGAGCTGACCCATCTAGAGTGTTATTTTGCACCTTGAGACACAGAGCCGACTACATTGAAGATTTGGCAACTCGATCCATCGACTCGAAGGATTCGAGCCGACTCGAAGGAATTTGAGCCGATTTGAATGTCGCTTCCAGGTATCTAACGGCTAGTTCTAGAATTTATTTTTGAATGCTCAAAGGTGCTCCAACGGTCAAAAAATCATTCCCCAATGGTCTACAATGGCTAAAACTACCTTGGGATGATGGAAGACTTTAAATTTAAAAGATTTGAACTTCATTAAAGAATGAGAAAAAGAGAGTTCTTCAAAGAAAAGAGAGCTTCATTGAATATCCAACCAACCAACAGCAAAAGAGCACAAGAGCATTAAAGTCAGCTTTCAAGTCTTCACCAACTCCAAAATGAAGCTTGAAGCAACTTTAAGAAAAAGTCGCTGAAGTCATTAGAGCTTATTCAAGTGCATTCAAGTGGACTTCCAACGAGCTGCACCAGCAACTATCTGTCAACTTGAGTTTGTCAATTCTTGTTACATTTATTTTCAATTCAATCTTTGAATTGTTGGGTTATTGTTAAGCCCGATTGAAAAACTAAATAGATTCTTGGTGAGCCTTATTAAAACTAAGGGATAGGTTCTTGGTGATCCTGTGAAAACCCAGCTAGGTTTCTTTGATGAGCCTGATCAAAACCAAAGGGTGTTGGGTTTTCTTTGGTGATCCCGTAAAACCAAAGTGTAGAGGATTTGGATTTTGATCCTGTAAAACAATCCTACTTTATTCGGGTGTGAATATAGTTGAAATCCCAAGTGGTATCTTGGGTAATGGATGTAGGAGCTGGGTTGCTCCGAACCATTATAAGTTTGGTGTGTTTGTGTTGTGCTCTCTTGATTTTGTTTAACTTCTACATTCTATAACTTTATCACAGCACCTACCACTTGCAAAGGATTTTGAAATTGCACATTACTTGCTTAAATTTATTAAAGTCCCAATTCACCCCCCTCTTGGGTAGCCACTTGGGTAATAACTGGTATTAGAGTAGAGTCTCTGAATACACTAGAGTAAAGATTGATGGCTCATCCCATGAGTATGTTTTTCGCCAAAGGCCAATTAACAAACAGACCTCCACTTTTCACTGGCACAAATTATGCATATTGGAAAGCTAGAATAAAGATTTATATTCAAGCTGTTGATTTTCAATTATGGAAGGTCATTTTTAAAGGGCCAAGTATTCCCATGATCAAAGTTGATGGCATGGATGTCCCTAAGCCTGAAGAGGGCTGGGATGAACACGATATGAAATTAGGGAAATTGAATGCCAAAGACATGAACTTGCTTTACTGTGCTTTGGATTCAAACGAGTTTAATCGAATTTCCATTTGCTCTTCAGTGAAGAAAATTTGGGATAAACTTGAGGTGACCCATGAAGGAACTTCACAAGTGAAAACCTCAAAGATAAATCTTTTAGTGCACAATTATGAACTGTTTAAGATGGAGCCTAATGAAAGTATTTTTGCCATGTACACTAGATTTACAGATATTATTAACGGTTTGAAAAGTCTTGGCAGGATATATTCAAATGCTGATTTAGTATAAAAAATCTTGAGATCACTTCCTAACAAATGGGATCCTAAAGTTATGCCATCCAGGAAGCTAAAGACTTAAATGTTCTATCAATGGATGAATTAATGGGATCGCTTATCACTCACGAATTAGACATGTAGTATAGAACGGATGATGATCAGAAAAAGAAGAAAACGATTGCATTTAGGGCTGCTTTAGAATCTGAAGATGATGAAGAGACTGAAGGTGACTCCTCCTCCTCCAAAGACAAACTTGAAGATGAAGACATCGCAATGGTCGTGAAGAGATTCAGAAAGTTTATGGAAAAGAAGAAATGAAGGTATAACAGAAAATTCCAAAAACGAGAAGAACATTTAAAAGAAAAGGACAAGGACAAAGATAAAGATAAAGAACAAGTCCCCACCTGCTATGAATGTAAGAAACTGGGGCATATTCGTCCGGAATGTCCTCAACTAAAGAAATCTTTCAGAAAGAAGAAAAGGAAAGTGAAGGTTGCCACGTGGAGCGATAGTGAAGACTCCACTTTAACTGAAGAGGAAGAGACCATGAAAATAACAAATCTATGTCTAATGGATCTCGAGGATGAGGTAAATTTCCCCGATACTCAGATTGAATTTACTTTTGAAGAATTAAATTCTGCATTCCATGATTTACTATTTGAATTTAAAAGGCTGGAGTAAAGATTAGATCATTAAAACATATCAATGATTCTTTACTCAAAGAAAAAAATGAAGTTTCAGAAAAGAATAATTTACTGAAAAAGAAACTTCACATCTTTTATGAAAAATGCAATGATTTAAAAAATGAGAATAATAAATTGAATGACAAAAACAAAGTTTTTCTAAAAGAAAATAATGAGCTAAAGAAGGAGGTAGAAAAACTCAAGCCACTCGTTGAAAAATTAACTTTATCTTCTAATAAACTTGAGTTAATTCTTAAAGAACAAAGAATTTCTGGAAATAAAGCTGGAATATATTTTAATGCTTTAAATTCAAATTATGTTTCAGCTACTACTTTTGTGAAACAAAAAGACTTTGTTCCCAAGTTTACTTCTTATAAAACCTTTGTTACAAAAGACTCTATTTCCATTTCAAAACCTGCTTCATATGTTCCTAAGAATTTAAATGCAAGATCTGCTATTTCTACACTTCATGCATCTAGAATTTCAAAAATAGAATCATTTCAAAATTTTAGAATCAAATGTTTTGCTTGCAAAAGATTGGGACATAAAGCTTTTAACTGCAATATAATCAGAAATATCTATAATATAAGAAAGATTTGGGTTACCAAAGGAACCAACTTAGCTAACCCGAAAGGATCCAAGTTAGCTTGGGTACCTAAAATCACTCCTTAATTTTGTTGTAGGAATGTCTTGCAGCCTAGAAATTAAAGAAAAAATGCTATATCGACAGTGGCTGTTCAAGGCATATGACGGGTGACAAGGATCAATTCATCACCCTGAAAATGAAAGGAGGTATGGTTACATTTGGAGACAATGGCAAGGAAAAAATAATTGGAATTGGTAAGATAAAAATAACCCCCTGTACTTTCATTAAAAATGTTTTGCTAGTAGATAAGTTGAAGCACAATCTATTGAGTATTAGTCAATTGTGTGATAAAGGCTTCAAAGTTATCTTTGAATCATCTATGTGTATAGTAACAAACTTTCTTGATCCTAGCTGCAAATTCATTGGACATAGACTAGAAAATATTTATGTGGTAGATCTAAATGATCTTGCCATGTCAAGTAGCTCCAGTCTAGTTGCAATGAATGCCAAGACCAAGGAGTCTTGCTTATTATGGCATAGAAGATTGGGTCATGCTAGCATGCATACTATTGCCAAGTTAATTTCCAAAAATCTTGTTAGAGGTATGCCTAAGTTTAAAGTAGATTTTGATCATGTTTGTGATGCATGCCAAATGGGTAAACAAACCAGGGGGAGATTGAAATCGAAAAACTTGATTTCAATATGTAGACCTTTAGACTACTTCACATGGTCTTATTTGGACCAACTAGGATCACAAGCTTAGGAGGTATGAAATATGCCCTTGTGATTGTAGATGATTTTTCTCGATTTACATGGGTTTTATTTATTGCACACAAAGATGAAACTTTCAAAGTATTTAGAAAATTTCACAAAAAGGTTTCAAATCAGAAAAATCTTTCTACAATTTCAATTAGGAGTAATCACAGCACAGAATTTGAAAATCAATTTTTTGATGATTACTGTTTAGAAAATGGCATTGATTGCAACTTCTCCGCTCCTAGAACACCACAACAAAATGGTGTTGTAGAGAGAAAAAATAGGATGTTAGAAGAAATGGCCCGAACAATGTTGTGTGAAGGTAATCTTCCAAGGTATTTTTTGGGCAGAAGCGGTGAACACTACTTGTTATATTTTAAACCGTGTTTTGATCCGTCCTATCTTAAAGAAAACCCCCTATGAGCTTTGGAATGAAAAGAAATCCAATATAAATTATTTTCATGTATTTGGATACAAATGCTTTGTGCTTAATAATGGTAAGGATAATCTGGAAAAATTTGATGCTAAATCTGATGAAACCATTTTTCTTAGTTATTCACTACATAGCAAGACATATAGGGTTTTTAATAAAAGGACACTCACTGTTGAAGAGTCAATGCATGCTATATTTGATGAAACTAATCCATCACCATCTAGAAAAGATGAGTGTATTGACAATGATGTAGGTACCATTCAAAAGGAGATGGAAGAACTAAGTATTCAAGAAAAGCAAATTGAAGAAGGAAAAGAAATGGTAAGGATCATACTGATCTACCGACTGAATGGAGGTACGCTACTTCCCATCCTAAAGAATTAATTATTGGTGATCCTTCTCAAGGTATAAGGACTAGGTCTGCACATAGGACTGCCATGATTACCTAGCCTTTGTATCTCAAATAGAGCCTCATACCTTAGAAGAAGTAGAAAATGACCCAAACTGGATGTTGGCCATGCATGAAGAATTGAACCAGTTTGAAAGAAATAAGGTTTGGACACTAGTTGATAGACCTAAAGACCACCCAATTATAGGAATCAAATGGGTCTATAGGAACAAATTAGATGAACAAGGAAATGTTATTAGAAACAAAGCTAGATTAGTGGCTAAAGGATATAGTCAAGAAGAAGGTATAGATTTAGATGAAACTTATACATCTGTAGTAAGATTAGAAGCCATTAGATTACTTCTTGCATTTGCTTGCTACATGTATTTCAAACTTTTTCAAATGGATGTGAAAAGTGCACTTTTTTAAATGGTATGATAGACTTAGCACTTTCTTAATTGAAAATAATTTTTCAAGAGGTAATGTTGATAAAACTCTCTTTATTAAAAAGAAAAATAATGATATATTAGTTATACAAATTTATGTTAATGATATCATCTTTGGTGCAACTAATGAAAGTCTTTGTGAAGAATTTGCTAAGTTAATGCAGAGAGAATTTGAAATGAGCCTAATGGGTGAACTAAACTACTTTCTCAGACTTCAAGTAAAACAAACAAAGGAAGGGATCTTCATCAACCAATCTAAATATACCAAAGAAATCATCAAAAAGTTTGGTACAGAGACAAGCAAACAAATGAACACACTTATGAGCCCATCCTATAGATTGGATAAGGATGAAAGTGGATCCATTGTTGACCAAAAGCTATATCGAGGTATGATTGGATCCTTATTATATTTAACTACAAGTAGACCAGATATCTTGTATAGCGTATGTGTATGTGCTAGATTTCAATGTAATCCCAAAGAAACATATATGCTTGCTATTAAAAGGATATTAAAATACTTGAAAGGTACAAGTAATCTTGGTCTTTGGTTTTCAAAAGAATCATCTTTAAATTTAATCGGATTCTCTGATGCTGATTATGCTGGTTGTAAAATAGATAGAAAAAGCACTAGCGGTACTTGTCAATTTCTAGGGTTGAATTTAATCTTATGGCACTACAAGAAACAAAACTCGGTAGCACTATCTACCGCTGAAGCAGAGTATGTTGCTGCAGGGATTTATTATGCACAAGTGTTATGGATTAAATAATAACTAGAGGATTTTGGTATTTCACAATGCAAAATTCCTATCAAATGTGATAACATAAGTGCTATAAATTTATCTAAAAATCTTATTCAACATTCTAGGACTAAGCACATAGAGATTAGATACCATGTTATTAGAGACAATGTTTTGAATGGTGATATAGAACTAGAGTTTATACCTATAGAAAAATAACTAGCTGATATCTTTACTAAGCCACTAAATCAGGATAGATTTGAGTTGCTTAGAGGAGAATTAAAGCTATGTTATCATTTCTAAATTTAGTAAACCTAAGGAAAAATTATCTAGAAAGCCTCCTATAAATCATGATTTTTGAACAACTTTCCTTGAATTTCTCTGTGTAGTTGAATTAAATTTCTAGATCATTTGATCTCTTTTGGAAAGTTTCTGTTCGAGCTGGCTCGAGCAATCTTGCTCTGGTCGAGCCGGTTTGAATATCTGAATATCTTGCTCTTGCTTTGGTCGAGCCGACTAAGCCTGTGCTTAGCCGACTCGGTGTTCTGTTTATTTTGAGTTCGCTCTGGTCGAGCCGACTCGGATATTTTTAGGATAGAGCAAGCCAACTCGAATGTCGGGAAATCACTATTTAGGAAAGTCTGATCTATCTTTTCTCAGTACTTCACTCCCTCACATTACTTTGAACACACTCTACTTCTCTTGGAAGCTCTACCATTCTCGCAGAAATCATTCCGTAAAGCTTAAAGTCCTTTGATTCCTTTGCAATGGCTCCTCAAAAATTTGTGAAGAAAGTTCTTCAACTCGGCGAATCAAGTAATCGCAATACAGATACAGGAGAAAGAAGTGAAAAGAGAAAAATGTTCACTCCAGTCCAACAAAATGAAGAAACTCCTTCTCCTCCCGGGCAGCATGTCTCAATGATCAATCGACCTGTCACCTGTGGAAGAAGGATCGACTTTACATTCCTAGAGGAAATGGGAATGAAAATCGGACATTGGATAGAAAGCCAAGGGTGGAAGCATTTCTGTTCTTTAGACATACTGACCTACCCTTCACTAGTACGGACATTTTATGAGAATATTATTATTAAAGAATTTCATTTGGAATCAGTTGTCAAGGGAAAAACAGTTATAATTGATGAAGAAAGATTGAGCAAGTTGCTACAAATGCCAACGATTGGTGCTACTGAACTTCTTCTACCGAATAAGGAGCACATTCTGAAACTCATTTTGGAAAAAGAGGAAGTAAGCACGGTCCGACATATTCAAGCCAATCTACTGTCAAGGGTAATGAGGCTGCTGCATAGTATGATCAGTAGAATTTTCCTTCCTAGAACTGGCCGTTTCAACTGGGTCAGTGAGAAGGACATGATCATCATGGGACATTTGATCAAAGAAGAGCCTCTCAACTTTCCCTACATAATGATGATCCAAATGACTGAAGCAGCAAGGAAGGTCAAAACCTGTCTACCTTATGGTATGGTCTTCACTCTATTATTTGAAGAGGTAGGAATTGATTTGTCAAATGAAATAGGCAAGCCACTATATCTGATGGGGGACTAATATGCATGCCATTTTTTTTGTATGTTTTACATGTTGAGTTAGGTGATTAATTCCCGAATTTCAGATCAAAATTATTTGTAGAGAATTTTTTATGAATTTTTGAAGATCAGCATGCAGATTAGGACCTAGAAAAGTAGCAAAGAAGGACCGCCGGGGCTGAGAAGCCTCGGTTAGGGCAAGTTCTCCTACAATAAAACTACTGGAGGTAGAGGGGTGTACCTGACAACGTCTGTGAAGATCGCAGCAAAGGGGTCTCTCGTTCCTCGACGGATGCGGCATGGAAAATCAAGCCAAAGACCTGCGGATACCCGGCTTTCTGCTCGGTGATCCGATTGAGGCTTGGCTGGAGTCGTTGGATTCGTAGGAACTCAGGGACCTGCAAACGACCTGTCAGGGGTTAGAAAATTCACAAAGGAACAAGAAAACAAAGGAAAAACAGCAAGGAAAGGCTTCTTTTGGAGTGGGCGTCCAGGGATCTGGAGGGTTTGTTGGCAGCAGGAAGATGATTGCAAACACCGGGAAGAAGAACTCTCACAAACCCCTTTATGCACACAGCAGGGTATCACACCACTCAATAGAAGAACTCAAGGTTTTCATTCATCAAAAGTTCTCCTTCATACAAGAGGCTAGGGTCCCTTAAATAGACCCTTAACCTTGGGCTCCAAGTAAGGGTACATAAGTCTTTACATAAGAATCCTTTTCCCTCTCTAACCCTAGCTAGAAAATAAAAAAATATTAGGTAGAGAAATCCCTAAAAATTTTCTTGACTTGGTCAAGACTCCAAGGATGCCTAGGGGGGCATGTTGGGCTTCTAGGAGCAGCAAAAGGCCGGCCCAAAGGGGCTCGGGTGCATGGGTTTGGGCCTCTGGAAGCTGGGGTGGCCTGGTAGCCAGGTAGCAGGAATATTCCCTGGTATCTTGCTTCTTAGGGGCTTAGGCTTGGCACCTGGGCTTGATTTCTTTGGGCTAGGATGCAGATGGACCTCTGGAATCATGGATGCCCTAATCTATGAATATACTTTGGCATTTGGAAGGGAATCTGGGCATCTGGAGGGCATCTGCAAGAAATCAAGGTTTTCTAAATTTTCCTCCTGGGGTCTTCAAATCTTCAAGCTGGGTTGGACTTGTGCTATACTTCCATGTCTTCAATCTCGTTGGACTTGGTCTTCACTTGTATGATATAGTCTTGAGTCTTCAGTATGCTTGGACAGGACTCAAAAAAATAAAATAAGCTCAACATGAGCTGACTAGCATTGGACTGAACTAGCTCAACATAAGCTGACTAGTACAGAACTGAAATAACAACTCAAAAGACTCAAACAACAACTAAAAAAAGGACTCAGATGGGCTAAGATCTTATTACAAATGGACTCATAAATTATTGATCAATTCACATAGGGTTGAGAAGCCTCTGCCTTATTCTGGTGCCTTTGGTGTCCGCACCAATTCTCCCGGGGTGGGAGGAGCTCGACCCTGTCGAGTGAAGATCAGACTGGCTCACATATCTCTCGAGAAGGTCTGGGTTGAGGCGTTGCAAGTCCTCTCGAGAAATCTACGAATCGTGTGACTCTGGCTGGCCTTGCCATCAGACCAGGAAGCATTGATAGTCACGGCCCCGGGTCGTGATGGCTTGATCGTCCAGGATATGCTCGATCCGTTCTCCTCTCTCAGGCCAATTTGTTAGTGGATACTCTGGGTTAGGGTCACTCATAATGAAAAGGAATAGGTCCAAAGGCCTTACTAGGTATCGCTGCCGGTTCCTTATACTCAACCAGGTCTATAATATTGAAGGTAGAACTAATGCTCAAATCCAAAGGCAAGTCTAACACCTAGGCATTTGATCCAATCCTTCTCTATCACTTTAAAAGGTCCGACTCTGCGAGCATGAAGCTTCTTTTAGGCCTAAGCCTAACCAAGATAGAATCCACTACATCAAATTCTTTGACCCTTCTTCGGAAATTAGCCAGTTATTTTAAGATTAGTGCGGGTGGTGAACATGCTAGGCACATGCAGACTCCTAACAAATGATGCAAAGGACTCATACTGACACCTAACAGACTCGACTATGCATTCCTATCGAAGGAAATTTTATTGAACTCTTTGGATCTAAACCTAATAGATTATAGGTTCTCTAGGTTTGATCCTAGCTTGACATGCACATGAAAATTTACAGTGAACTCCTAGCAAATTCCAAAGAGTATGCCAGAAGTAAGATGCAAACCTAACATGCATGATGAATGCATGCAGTATGCTAATCTCAGCTAAATGCAATCTAATGATCCTAGAAATGCTGGAGGTGTCAGGAAAGGGCAGAAAATAGGAAGTGGGTTCAGAATTAGTTTGGTAAGGTAGAGAAAAAGGTTCATGGTTAGTTGGATAAAGTAGGATAAAAGACGGGGTGTCAGGAACTAATCCTATACTAATGAGGTTAACCTTACGAGGTTGAGCTATATCTATAGGGTTTGCATAATGGAAGGATGGGTCGCCAATTTCGGGGAAGAGGTCCTTAATGGGAACTATAGGAGGGGACTCATCTTGAAGGTATTGATTCAAAGAGATAAGGTCCTTAGTAAATTCTTCTAGTTCTTGTATTTTAGGACTAGACTCTATAATTTGGCTCTCCTCTATGGTTTCCTCAGGTAAGGCTCTAGCAGCAGTACCTAGGTTCTCTTCCTCTATTTGTTCTTCCACTATAGCTTTAGGTTGGATGTGGTCAAGGTCAATTAGCTCTGGGTTGGTTTTTACCTGGGTATCTATTGGGTCAGCTAATTCTAGGTCATCTAAAGGTGTCTCCTCTTCTCCCTCATACTCATCCACTAGGCGCACATCAGCTTCATACACTTCCACGTTAATGTAAGCCTTGCGAATCTCAGGAATGGTTGGAGAAGGTCGGCTAGCAGGAAATTGGTTAGGTTCTGGTCTCTGATTATGGGTACTACTCTTAGTAGGTTCAGGTTGTATAAGAGGTAGTGTGGCTCACTATTGGGTTCATATTTAGGGATACCAATCCTATGGGGTTCAAGTTGACTAGGGGAAGCATGACTAGTACTAGGCTGATACTTAGGGGTTATGGGTTCTCTAGGCTCATAGGACAAGGGTGTAGATCTATGGGTCATGGGATTATAGGATCTGGGGTCATAGGATTTTGGGTCAGCTCTATGATCAGGTTCTAAGGATGGATCAAGGTATGGGGTCCTCCTAAGGTTGGGCTCTCTATATGGGTCAGGATATTGGGTCCTCCTAGGATTGGACTCCCTATATGGGTCAGAATATTGGGTTCTCCTAGGGTTGGATTCCCTATATGGGTTAGAATATTGGGCTCTCCTAGGGTTGGACTCCATATATGGGTCAGAATATTGGGTGTTGGGTCTACTAGGCTCATAGGGTGTGGGTGCATAGGATCTATGATCATGGGATCTAGAGTCATAGGATCTAGGTTCATAAGTTCTGGATTCATAGGTTCTAGGTTCATAGGATTTGGAGTCATAAGATCTATAGGTTGTGGATATACTAGGCTTAGAGGATATGGGTAAATAGGATCTATCTTCCTGGTCTACAAAATCCTGATTGGGTCTTCTAGGACTAACCTTAGGGATTGGGTCATGACGATGGGCTCTCCTAGGTTCAGCTTCAAGGTATGGATCAGGGTTTGGGGTCCTCCTAAGTTGAGGGGAATTAGGATCTGGCTCAGACTGTGACCCATAGTTTTTTTCTGGGGTCCCTACCCGGACTTTTAACTGATCAAACCTATTGGCAAGATGGTCAATTCTATCATTGGTTTGAATACGAGACTGAGTTAACTGGGTCATCTGGGTAGTTATCTGGGTAGCCATCTGCGCCATTTGATCAGCTAGGGCTTTTATTTGAGCTTGTAAATTTTTTATGGGTTTAGACATTTGTGAAGGAGGTGGGTGATATGAAACTCCTGATCTAGTGCTCATGCAAGACTCGATCAGACCGACTATAGCTGACTAGACCTAGAGTCCAAACTAGATGCTCAATCAGGGTGGCAAACTAGCCTATAGTAACCCTGTACTCAGCCAGACAGGTGTAAGGGGAGTGTTAGGTCCCTGATTGCCAATCCTAGACACCAATCAGAGATTGGCCAGGTAGGCGGACCAGCACACAAGCCCTTCGGGATTGAATCCCTAAACCACCGTTCTAGACACTGAGCACAAGGCACACATAGGTTAACTTGACACAGTGATCTAACACTAGCCCGGACCCGACCAGTTGGTGTCCCTAGCCCACTAGGGCAAATTAAGTCTAATTAATTTTAGGTTAAGGCTTGGGACCGAATGCAAGGGATGTGGTTTTGGGCTAAGGAGAGGTGATCAAATCCTCCCCCCATCTGATATAGCAAGAGTGCCCTTAAAAGTAAATTATGCAATGATGGCAGGCAGATGAGGATGCAAATTAGGGTTTAGATATTTTTTTTGGTATTTTTGGAGAATATGTAATTTTTTTTTTGGTATTTTTTAAATAGAAGAAAACTTGAAAATCATGGCCTAATATGCTGGAAATATACTAAAATTAAAAAACATGCAAAAACTGCTAAACAAAAACCTAAAACTTCCAAACTTGTCTTGCTGAAAAAAATAGAGCCGAAAACTTACAGGATGTATTTCGGCTTGAAGAAAATTCACAGGCCATAATAAAATCTACAAAAATTTTTAAAACTACTGTAAATTATTATGAATCCAGAAAAATAAATTTCAAAATTTTTGGAGTTTTTATTAGGGAGAAATAATTAAAATAACAGAGTATATATGGACTGAAAAATTGTAGAAAATAAGCCCTAATCTAAGCTCTGATACCAAATGATGGAGGACTAATATGCATGCCATTTTTTTTGTATATCTCACATGTTGAGTTAGGTGATTAATTCCCAAATTTCAGATCAAAATTATTTGTAGAGAATTTTGTATGAATTTTTGAAGATCAGCATGCAGATTAGGACCTAGAAAAGTAGCAAAGAAGGACCGCCGGGGCTGAGAAGCCTCGGTTAGGGCAAGTTCTCCTACAATAAAACTACTGGAGGTAGAGGGGTGTACCTGACAATGTCTGTGAAGATCGCAGCAAAGGGATCTCTCGTTCCTCGATGGATGCATCCTGGAAAACCGAGCCAAAGCCCCGCAGATACCCGGCTTTCTGCTCGATGATCTGATTGAGACTTGGCTGGAGTCGTTGGATTTGTATGAACTCAGGGACCTGCAAACGACCTGTCAGGCGTTAGAAAATTCACAAAGGAACAAGAAAATAAAAGAAAAACAGCAAGGGAAGGCTTCTTTTGGAGTGGGCATCCAGGGATCTGGAGGGTTTGTTGGCAGCAGGAAGATGATTGCAAACACCGGGAAGAAGAACTCTCACAAACCCCTTTATGCACACAGCAGGGTATCACACCACTCAATAGAAGAACTCAAGATTTTCATTCATCAAAAATTCTCCTTCATACAAGAGGCTAGGATCCCTTAAATAGACCCTTAACCTTGGGCTCCAAGTAAGGGTACATAAGTCTTTACATAAGAATCCTTTTCCCTCTCAAACCCTAGCTAGAAAATAAGGAAATATTAGGTAGAAAAATCCCTAAAAATTTTCTTGACTTGGTCAAGACTCCAAGGACGCCTAGGGGGGCGTGTTGGGCTTCTAGGAGCAGCAAAAGGCCGGCCCAAAGGGGCTCGGGTGCATGGGTTTGGGCCTTTGGAAGCTGGGGTGGCATGGTAGCCAGGTAGCAGGAATATTCCCTGGTATCTTGCTTCTTAGGGGCTTGGGCTTGGCACCTGGGCTTGATTTCTTTGGGCTAGGATGCAGATAAACCTCTGGAATCATGGATTCCCTTATCTATGAATATACTTTGGCATCTGGAAGGGAATCTGGGCATCTGGAGGGCATCTGCAAGAAATCAGGGTTTTCTGAATTTTCCTCCTGGGGTCTTCAAATCTTCAAGCTGGGTTGGACTTGTGCTATACTTCCATGTCTTCAATCTAGTTGGACTTGGTCTTCACTTGTATGATATAGTCTTGAGTCTTCAGTATGCTTGGACAGGACTCAAAAAAATAAAATAAGCTCAACATGAGCTGACTAGCATTGGACTGAACTAGCTCAACATAAGCTGACTAGTACAGAACTGAAATAACAACTCAAAAGACTCAAACAATAACTAAAAAAAGGACTCAGATGGGCTAAGACCTTATTACAGATGGACTCATAAATTATTGATCAATTCACAGAGGGTTGAGAAGCCTCTGCCTTATTCTGGTGCCTTTGGTGTCCGCACCAATATCACTTTGATTTCCACTCCTTCAACTCACTTAAAATATTGGGTTATAAGTTAGAAGAAGGAAAATGGATTAAGAAGATGCCTAGTCAGGTTGTTGCTATTATTTCTGAAGAAGATGAAGCTGCTACTGAAGAAAGGACTGAAAACACTATGATTACTCCATCTGAACTCAAAAATCTGATATTTCAAAAGATGGAAACTATCTCCACCTCGTTGATAGATCATATGAATTCTGTAATTGAAGAAATCAGAAAATCAGTGGACATTAAATTGCAAGAATTGAAATCTGAACAAGAGCTTCACTAGCAAAAAGTGAAAAAAGAAATGAAGGATTTCAAGGAAGAAATCAGAAGCGTTCTACTACAATCCCAGAAAGAAACTACTCCCACTGAAGATGTTTCTGAACAAATCATCAAAGAGTCACTTGACATTCCTATTCCTTCATCTGATCTACCTAAACCTACCAAGACCAAGAAAGAACCAAAAGCCAAGAAGACCAAAGTTTTTAGAGCCCCTGTTAGAACTAGATTCAGGGATTTAAGGTTTAAACCCCTGAAAACTAAGACCTCTAATAGAGTTATAGAGGTAGGCTATTCTTCTTCATCTAAGGAAGAAGAAGAATAAGTTGTGTAGTTAGTCTTCTGGTTGTATTTCTGAAATGAATGTTTGTTCCACTTGTTATCTTTTACAATTGCAATGTACTTTCTGTCTTACAAACTTTTTAATGAAATGAATGTTTTCTGTTTAGAAATTGTGCTTATTATAATTGTAATGAAATTTTAATTAGAATTTCAAGTTTGAGAAAGTGAAATTATCTCAAACAAATTTTAAAGACTTTCTCAATCTATTTTAAAATCTGAGTTTTGTTTAAAATCACCTTTTGATTGATTGACAAAAAGGGGGAGAGTTATGAAAAATATGAGAAATTAGCTTCTTATCAACTATTCTTAAAGTGCAATAAAAAAGGGGGAGCACAAAAATAATAGCACTGCTTAAATTACTTTAAAATCTAGAGAAAGGGAGAGTTTTTCTTGAATGTTTTTGCTCTGACTTATATTCAAATTACTCCCATTACTCTGATCATAATTGCATATTTTAACTCTTTGATACTCTATATTTTGTGCCAATTATAATATTATGAAGCATGACAAGGTTAACATTTTGATGATATATAGTAATATCATCTGCTGAGCTCTGATTTTCTTTTAAATCCAATCAGCTTTGTTACATGTGAATATTTATATTTCGAATATTATTATACATGTAAAGAGTCTTACTGATTTTTCATGCCCAGTATTTTGTCATCATCAAAAAGGGGGAGATTGTTGACCCCATAAGTAATTTTGATGATAACCAAACATTGGAGAATGTACATTTATTTCTGACAACTCTTTAAGTGTTTGACAAGTTTTTATAGGGTGAATTTCATATTCAAACTTCAATTCCTACTCTCATATTTTCTTGCTTGAGTTGTGTAGTAAGTGTTATTGTAAAGAAGAACCCAACCAAAAATGCTAAGAATATTCAACTAAAAGGGTTACTTCTATAAGCATGTATGCCTTAGATTTTGTTTTTGAGTTGGTTTGTGTGAAATTGTAAAAGAGTTGGTGAGAGTTTTCTTTAAGTTCAAATTGTAAAAATTTTGAAGAAGACACTCAAGCCGACCCCAAGAAATAAAGAGCCGACTCTGCTTACTGGCACGCAGCAAGGATTCTGGAATACGGCAATCCGAGCCGACTCGATGGAAAGCAAGCCGACTCCAGGGAATCCGAGTCAACTGTAATCTGTCCGAGTCAACTCCTCTAGAGTCCATTTCTGAAGCTTTCTAAGAACAGCCAGGCAAGCCGGCCCAAACCAGAAAGAGCCGACTCTGCCAGACCTAATTCTGACTGCTTGAGAAAGTGAGCCGACCTGAACTGCTTCTAGCTGAATCTTCCAGAGTAAGATTTTATGAACCTGAGAAGAAGAGCCGACCTGAGCTGAAAAGAGCCGACTCCTTGAGTTCAAGATTTTCAAGATTCAAGTTCGAGCCGACCCGAGCTATCAAGAGCCAACCTGTTCAGAGTATTGTTTTGCGCCCTGAGACACAGAGCCGACTACATTGAAGATTTGGCGACTCGACCCATCGACTCGACGGATCCGAGCCGACTCGAAGGAATCCAAGCCGACTCGAATGTCGCTTCTAGGTATCTAACGGCTAGTTCCAGAATTAATTTTTGAATGCTCAAAGATGCTCCAACAAGCAAAAAATCATTCCCCAACGGTCTACAACGGCTATAACTACCTTGGGATGATGGAAGACTTTAAATTTGAAGGATTTGAACTTCATTGAAGAATGAGAAAAAGAGAGTTCTTCAAAGAAAAGAGAGCTTCATTGAATATCCAACCAACCAATAGCAAAAGAGTACAAGAGCATTAAATTCAGCTTTAAAGTCTTCACCAACTCCCAACTGAAGCTTGAAGCAACTTTGAGAAGAAGCCACTGAAGTCATTAAAGCTTATTCAAGTGCATTCAAGTGGACTTCCAACGAGCTGCACCGGCAACTATCCGACAACTTGAGTTTGTTAATTCTTGTTGCATTTATTTTCAATTCAATCTTTGAATTGTTGGGTTATTGGTAAGCTCGGTTGAAAAACCAAATAGGTTCTTGGTGAGCCTTATTAAAACCAAGGGATAGGTTCTTGGTGATCCTGTGAAAACCAAGCTGGGTTTCATTGGTGAGCTTGTTCAAAACCAAAGGGTGTTGGATTTTGTTTGGTGACCCCGTAAAACCAAAGTGTAGAGGTTTTGGATTATGATCCTGTAAAATAATCCTACTGTATTCAGGTATGAATATAGTGGAAATCCCAAGTTGTATCTTGGGTAGTGGACATAGGAGCTAGGTTGCTCCGAACCACTATAAGTTTGGTGTGTTTGTGTTGTGCTCTCTTGATTTTGTTTAGCTTATGCATTCTACAACTTTATCACAGCACCTACCACTAGCAAAGGATTTTGAAATTGCACATTACTTGCTTAAATTTATTAAAGTCCCAATTCACCCCCCTCTTGGATAGCCACCTGGGAAACAATTAGAAACCTAGAGTCGCAGGGTTTCCCATCTCCAAAAGATCAGAATTTTGAATTTTGTGTCTTCCAGTCAGCTCAACTCTAGATCGAGTCAACTCGATTGACTAGCATTGTTTGGAGAATCTGTATTCCAAATAATGGAGTCAACTCGATGGGCTCGAGCCGGCTTGAATTGTTGATTTATATTCAATAGATGCCAGTAGGGGGTAGTATGGGGATTAGTAGGAGTTTTAAAATTATTTCTTAAAGATCCTAGAATAATTTTTGTAATTAAGTATAAAGCATCTAATTTGAATGTTCAACTCTCGTAGTTAACCATGTATGTTTCAAATTTCTTAGTCCATATTCTAGAGACAAACCGACTTGTAGGCCTTAACTTTAAAGATTGGTTGAGGAACATCAAAATTATTTTGAGTTCTAAGAAGTTGGGTTATGTGCTTGACCAGGAAACCCCTGTTTTACCTGACCATCCTAATGCCCATCAGATAGCTGCATATGAAAAATAGATGGAAGATGATAATAAGGTTAAGTGTTATATGTTGGCCTCAATGTCTAATGAATTGCAGAGCCAACATAAGGATATGCCAATTGCTAAATCGATTCTAGTTCACCTACAAGAGTTGTATAAAGAACAGAGTCAGACTGCATGCTTCGAGGTGTCGAAGAGGCTCTTCAACCATAAGATGCATGAAGGGCAGTTAGTCCACGATCATTACTTGTCAATGATTAAGGACATAGAATAGCTTGAGAAGCTGGGCATTCCTATTCATAAGGAGCTTCAGGTGGATTTGATCCTCCAGTCCTTAATTGGTTCATATGGTCAGTTTGTAATGAACTATAATATGAACAAGTTGAATTATATTTTATCTGCATTATTAAACATGTTGGTAAGCAATGAGTGGACCCTGAAGAGTTCAAAGGGATATGTTTTCTTTATGGAGCCATCTTCGTCCAAAAGAAAGTCTACTTGGAAGAAGAAAAGACCTGCAAAGAAATAGAAGAAAGAACTTAAACAGAGAAGAGAGACACTCCTAAGAAAACCAAGGTTAGCAAAGAAAAATATTTCCACTGTAATACATATGGCCACTAGAAAAGGAATTGTCCTCTCTACCTGGAAAGCCTAAAGAAACAAAGGTAGGATACACCTTCTGAAGGTATATCCATTCACGTTATTGAATCTAACCTAACGGTTTCATTTACTTCGACTTGGATTTTAGACTCTGGCTCTAGTGCTCATATATGCATTTCGATGCATGGCCTAGAAAGAAGTAGAGTGCTCAGAGAAGGTGAGATGGTCCTACGTATTGAAAATGGAGCAAAAGTTGCTGCATAAGCTGTTCGATCACATTCTCTGGAGTTACCTTTAGGATTTAGATTAGTACTTAGAGACTATTATTTTGTGCCTGGAGCTAGTAAAAATTTGATTTCTGTCTCTATGCTAGCACATGAAGGATTTGAATTTTCATTCAATAAAGAATTTTGTAACATTTATTTGAGAAATAAATTGGTTGCAAAAGCCATTTTAATTGATAGTCTCTATTATTTGAATGTTGATGCATCTCTGAACATTAACGAGAAAGTCAAAGTGAATGCCACAGGACATTATTGGATATGGTCCGATCCATGATGAGCTTCACCGACTTGCCTTTATTTCTTTGGGGATATGCCCTACAAACTTTAATTTACATTCTAAATAGGGTTCCATCTAAATCTATTCCTACCATACCATATGAGATTTGGCATGGTAAGAAATCGAGTCTTGCTTATTTCAAGATTTGGGGATGTCCAACCTTTGTCAAAAGACTAGTGACGGATAAATTGGAACTTAGATATGTGAAAGCTCACTTTATAAGATATCCTAAAGAAAGTTTAGGGTATTACTTTTACCTTCTAGAAGATCACTGTGATTATGAGCAGATATACCACATTTCTTGAAAAATAGTTTATTCAGGAAGGTGGCAGTGGGAGGCTAATTAAGCTCGATGAGAAAGTCTCTGAAGAGCAGCCAGCTAGAGATCAGATTGAATCTAATCAACCAATACACATAAATGCTCTTCCACCTTGCAGATCTAGTAGAGTCTCCAAATCTCCTGAAAGGTACTTGGGGATGCTTACAGATGATATAAAGGATGTTCCTAATTGGGGACAAGGATCAAACAGTTGATCCTAAGACTTATGTTGAGACAATGTCAGACATCGATTCCGAGAAATGGGTGAATGCTATGAAGTCAGAAATTGATTCAATGCATTTTAACCAAGTATGTTCATTAGTGGATCCACCAGAGGGTATTGTACTTATTGGTTGTAAATGGATCTACAAAAGAAAATTAGGTGCAGATGGTAAGGTAGAGACCTTTAAAGCTAGGCTAGTGGCAAAAGGTTATAGTCAGTGCGAAGGCATTGACATCATGACACCTTTTCACCAGTAGCTATGCTAAAATCTATCCGTATATTATTTGCCATTGCAACATATCATGATTATAAGATATGATAGATGGATGTGAAAACTGCATTCCTAAATGGATATCTTGAGAAAGATATCTACATAGAGCAGCCTTTGGGTTTCACTTCCAATGATGAAAATCATAAGATCTGCAAGCTGCATAAATCAATCTACGGATTGAAGCAAGCTTCTTGGAGTTGGAATACTCGTTTTGATGAGGTAATCTAATCGTTTGGTTTTATCAAGAACAAGGATGTGCCTTGTGTTTACATGAAGGCCAGTGGGAGGGCAGTGACATTCCTCATATTGTATGTGGATGACATCCTCCTTATAGGGAATGATATTTCCATGTTGACTTGGGTCAAAAGTTGATTATCTAAGGAATTCTCTATGAAAGACTTAGGTGAAGCATCTTATATATTGGGGATTAAGATCTATAGAGATAGATCTAATCGAATGCTTGGCCTTTCATAGAAATTGTACATAGAGGAAGTGTTGAAAAGATTCAGCATGGAGAACTCTAAAAGAGGATTGTTACCATTTTGGCATGGCATTAATCTCTCCAAGAAAATGTATCCCAACACACATGAAGAGATTCAATGTATGAGGAAGATTCCATATGCTTCGGCAATTGGAAGCCTCATGTATGCCATGTTGTATACTCGACCTGATATAGCTCTTGCTGTGAGTGTCACGAGCAGATATCAGTCAAATCTAGGTGAAGAACACTGGATAGTTGTGAATAACATTCTTAAGTATTTGAGAAGAACTAAAGATTTGTTCTTAGTCTTTGAAGGGAGTTTAGAATTAGGGATAAAAGGATATACAGACTCAGATTTTATGTCTGATCCTAATGATAGAAAGTCTACATCAGGGTCTATGTTTTTGTGCAATGGTGGGATAATAAGTTGGAAGAGTTCCAAGCAACCCATCATAGCAGATTCAACAATGGAAGCAGAGTACATCGCTACCTCTGAAGCTACAAAGAAGCCTTCTGGTATAAAAGGTTCATTGCAGAGCTTGGGGTGATGTCATCTGATGCCGTCCCCATATATTGTGACAATAATGGTGCAATAGCTCTAGCAAAGGAACCAAGGTCTCACCAGAAGTCTAACCATATCGAGCTATGGTTTCATATCATACACGACTATCTCAATAAGAAGTTTGTTGAGGTGTGCAGAGTAGACTCCATGGATAACGTGGCAGACCCACTGACTAAGCCTTTGAGCTAGTAGAAGACTGAGATCTACCTTGAAAAGATGGGACTTAGATATGTAGCCAATTGGCTCTAGTGCAAGTGGGAGATTGTTAGATGTGTGCCCTAAAAGCTAAGTTGGCATGACACATTATAATTTTAGGGCATGGATTTTGTACTTAATTCTTTTTTATAATAAAGGGCAATATTATTCATATTGATATGTCTATGAATCGTCCTTGGAGTTAATGGATAATGACACATATTTTCAAGAGTTGAGAATCTGAGGCATGTGTCTTTATAGATTAACTCCTAAAAGCTCCCGATTATTGGAACATCATAAGGACGGTGATTGATCCATTAAAATTGGTGCACGGATCACTTCCATTATGGGTAGGTGAGTCTCTGACCTACAGTGTGGTGATATTGGAGAAAGAGTGCAGGAGTTGATAGAGGTCAATAGTACTGAGCGTGACCATATACAGGAAGTTATACAGATGACTACTCACTCATCGATAACTTCCTGATGCTGTAGTTGTGTGAATAGTTCTTTGACCTAGAGTGTCTCGGCTACTCATAATAAGGTTACGTAGTTGGACAGCACAATCTCATGGTTCCTATCCATACGGGACCTTACAGTTTTCATTGGCTGCAATAAGTTTATTGTAGGAGTAGGGTGTTCACTCGTAAGGATCTATCAGCCTTAGTAGTAAGGAATAATCCTATGCAACTTATTGATACTAAGTCCAAAAAGTCTATGGCCATAGCAGAGTGATGATGAAAAGGCATTTTCATTGGTATCAAAGTTGGACTTGAGTTGATTATGTTTTAGCATATGACTGATGGGTTTGGCGAGATTTCGTAACCAACATCGAGTCAGGGATTTTGATAGAGGAATCGAATCACACGGTAACTACATATAGGGGTTCCAATCTTATTTTGCTGGGTTGCCACTACATACTGCTAAGTATCACTGGTGGATTGTGAGAGCGCATTAGGATCGTTCTCGATTCGATGATCCTAATGAGGGTAGAGCAGAAATTATTTCTGTCCATCGAAAGGTGTTTCAATGATGTATGATGGAGATTATAGCATGTTTCATTCCCAGACAGAATAGGACTTGAGGGGTCACATACATTAGGGGCTTAAGTAACTAATCAGTAAATCAATTTGGACCTAATTGTAAGTATTACAATTAAGATTTGACCTGATTAATTATGGTTTAATTGTTAATTAAATTAAATCAGATTTAATTTGATTTTAATTAATCCAAATAGTGTTGGGTCAACAGTCTTTTCGAAATAGGTTCGATTGGGTTTAAATCTAGCTTTGATTTGTGTATCAAATTGGACCATGAGACAGAGCCCAGTTGGATTAGGACTCTCTCTCCTCATGCCACATGGCACTCTCCCTCTCTCCTTGTTTCCACATGCCACATGGCATGAGAGTTTTCATGAAAGAAGAGGAATGACTTAGGGAAACCAAGTCTCCTCCCATTAATGCTTGAAAACTTCTTAAGTCTTGTGTTCACACTAGTCTCCTCCCATTTTTGACTTGGTAAACCCTTCATTAATTTGTCATAATAAGAAAGAGTGGTGACTTGGAATGGGGAACTGACCTCATTAATTGGAGTGGAGAAGAAGGAAGAAACTCTTCAATGTGAAAAGGCTTAAGAAAGTTTTCATGGAAGTATGAAAGCATTAAAAGGGAGAAAATTTTTCTTCTTCTCTTTTAATGTTTTCATACATAATGGTCTTATGCCATTAATGAGATGATGGCTATATAAGGAGAGGGGGAGGGGGTTGGCCGACCAAGCTTGAACCAAGCATGAAAGGAAGAGGGAATGCTTGGGTGAGTGAATGAAAGGAGAAGGGAATATCATCCACTTGGGTGTATGAGGCATTTTGCTACCATAGGTTTCCTCTCCCTTCCATTCTTACTTCCTCTCTTAATCTTTTTTCCAAGTGTTGAGAGGTTATTTAGATAAGAGCAAGGAGAGGAAAGAAGGTCCTAAATCTTGCAAAGGACAGTTTGCAAGATAGAAGCTAGAAGCAGGTCCAGTTGTCGATTGGCACCGCTTTTGAAGCAAGGCCGATTTGCTGAAAGAGGAGAGGGCTGCAAGGATCTAGCAGTCCAGTGCCCTCTACGACTCTACTATGACAAGCCCTGTGTGGATACCAGTAGAGCTCGGGTGGTTGCACGGCTGCCATTAAACCCCGGTCCAAAAGAGGTTTGCATGGATTTGAGAGCAGCCCAGGATAGCGATCTAGGTATGTAACTTTTACTTAAAATTATCATATTTTCAGATTTGATCTTGTTCTCATCCTCTAACGCATGTTTAAGAATATTATCATGAATAAATTAGATTTATTTATATTGCATACCGGATATAAAATTATTTTTATATCTGCTTCTACTGTGTCACTCTGATTGTGAGGCCTAATATTCGATGCAATATACCGATCCCGGGAGAAATCCGACAGATATATGTATTTATTTTTATTTTTACCTGGGTGTATGGGGATTGGGATTATTTTTAATTTTTTAATTTTATTATTTTATATTCAGCTCATGCATAAATCTTAGAGCATGAAAATTAGATTAGTTTAGAATTTATTTTAGATTAGTCTCCTTGTTTTATATTAGTTTGGAGTCTATTTTAGATCAATCTAATTATTTCAGATTAGTCTGGAGTCCTACAATTCTGGTTAAGTTAGTTTCCAACTTGCTTAGGACTAAACTATATTTAAAGAGTTTTTGTATTTAGAATAAATCAATCAGAAAAATTAAGAAAAAAAGTTTTGGTTTCTTCCTGACTCCTCCCTTTCCCTTTTCTCTTTCTCTCCATCTCTCTTCTTCTTCTTTTTCTCCCTCCCTCTTCTTCTCTCTTTTTTCTCTCCCTTCAGGCTAAATCTTCTTCCTCTTTCTTCTTCTTCCCCTATTCTTCTTCCCCTCTTCTTCTTATCTTGCCTCTTATTTTTTTCTCCCTTCTTCTCTACTCACTTAAAGTCCCTAAAACCCACCTGCCCTATTTCTAGCATCCCACCACCACACATGACAACTGCCATCCTGTCTTCAAGCTGCCATGACCACCAACGATGAGCATTTGCCCCACGACAATACCCAGCCTCTATCCTGCCATTCGAGAGCCCCATGAACACCCCTCTAGTTCATCTCCCCTAGCCTAGAACTTTCATCACCACCGCTGTCGAATGTCTCCATCACCATCGTCCTCCACCCATGAAGCCTCCCGTCTCCTCCTCCATCGGCCAGCTACCCACTGCCGTGCCCACCGATGATAGCCACTCCCTTCTAAGCTCAGCCACCCTCTCCTCCATGCCCTCAAGTCCACTACTGTCAACTCTACATCGTTCTCCCAAGGCCTTGCCCAACTCCTCGTCTCTAGCATGATGATGACCAATCCCTCCCTTGCCGCTGCAAGCCTTCCCCCCCTTTCCATTGCCAGCACCCCACCCACTGGCGATTATGCCATGCCACCAATCCCTAGAATAGGGCCACTAAAATGAGCCTCTGCATCACCGTTCCACCAACGAGCCTCCCTCCCTCTGACGACTGATCCTCTCCAAGACCTTCGGAAAGTTTCCCCTCCTTTGTCCATAGTGTTCCTCCCCAATGCCGAGCCCAGCCGACCTCTCTACCTCTGACCCTCTTGCATGATCGTGAAAGCACCCAAAAAGCTTTGCACAATCATAAAAGCAATTTCGAGTCTTTCTGCCAACTTTGGCTTGTTATCACCCAGCCCCAGCCCTTGTTCATGCTATAACAGTACCACCCAAGTTGCCTCCGTGCCGATGCCCATGTCTTCATGCCACCACCGTGTCACCTTCCACTTCGCAATCGTGCATCCCTGCTAATCATCTCTGCAAGTAGCCGGCTCGGCCTTGCCTCTAGTTCGCAACCTTGGAGGACCCATTTTGCATGAACGTGAAAGCAAGAAGAAATTTATTTTGCATGCCTTTCAGAGCAAATCCCAGGACCATTGCCAACTTCTATATATTGGGTTTTTTTTGTCTGAACCAGATTAAATTTGTTGATCTTAGACTATTTTGAGATTTATTAATAGGGATAACTTAGATTTATTAATTGGGCTAACTTAGATTTATTAGTTGGCTAATCCCTCTTCAATTGTATGACCCAGGTTTGAAGATTCCTGCTTGATTCACTCATAAACCATTGACTGGATACCTCGACCACTTTTAGGTTGATCTTCCTTTTTCAGGACTCTATGACATCCCATACTTGGTGAGAACTTATCTCTGTTTAGATTAAAATTTAAAATTCATTACTAAAATTTTATTTATTTTCTTATATTTAATCCAATTAGACCTGAAATAATTGAATTGAAAAAAAAATCTAGCTTAGCAATTATTTCTTAATGACCAACGATCCAACTTTTAAAAATTTAATTAATTAGCTTTATTCTTGCCTTGATTATTTACTCTTATTTGCTTTAATTAATTATTTATTTTATTTACTGATTGATCGCTATCGTAGGTAGTCAAAAATAAAACCTACTCACTACTATAGTTAACAATGTGTCAGAATCGTATCCTCGAGGATCAAGGATAATTATTTCATGAGGATAGTAAGAAAAGAGTTGTCTGTATGGGATTAGATTAAAAGCAATAGTATAAAAAAATAGTAACTACTTAATTAATTGAATCAAGGCCATAGGAAAAGTTACCTGGAAATCTGAATCCACCATGTACACTAGTTTCACCTTCTTTTCTTTATGTCATAATAATGAATATTCTTGTAAATTCATGGTTAGAATAGTTTATCTCTTGCTAGGTACGAGCTGTATCCGGAGATTATGACACGTCCTCTTAGAGTATAAACTATCTAATCTTTATGCAAGTTCAGGGATCTAATCTACCATGCTACGATCTACCTCTCTTAGGCACGTGCTGTATCCTGAGATCATAGCACATCGATAGAGGGTGTAGGTCATGTATGCTAGGTTAGTACCTTAATAAAAAAACATAGATCAATAGATATAGATGAGAACAACATACCTTTATTGCTTAGAATTAATACAAAAAGAAGCAGAAAACCTGAGTATAGGCTTCATCTTTATCCCAGGTTTAAGTAGTCTAGCCACTCATCGCTACCGCCAGCATCTCCTTCATGATTCCCTCCTTTCCCAAGCCTAATACAATGATCTAAAAATAAGAAATAAAACAACTTGGACAAAATTTGCTAAAGTAATTAGTGCCTAGACTACTGCTTGGGTTCCTCCTTTTATAGAGCTTGTTTAGGACTTCCTCTTGATCAAATTTGGAGTTAATCGGGCTCAAGATTGGTGAGATATTGCAAGAAAGCTCCTCAACTATCCATTTTACATCATAGATCGTAGATCATGCTAGAAATCATGCATCATAGCTCTCTATCCTTCTTGACCGAATAGAGTCCGATCTAGACTCCTCATCACATCCCAGCTCTCTATCCCACTTAGATTTGGAATGCTACTTCTCCTAGTTCCAGACAGAGGTGGCGGCTGGCGGCACTGATGATGGCGAGCGGTGGAACACACGGTGGGTAGTGGAACAAGCAGCTCACGATGGCTGGGAGAAGATGGTGATGTTGGTAGGTGGTGCTGGGCGAACTACAAGCTTCTTGGTAGTAATGGTGATGGCTCAGGACAATGACGGGAGAGTGGCCAGTAGGGCAGAAATGATGGTCGACAATGAATAGCGAATGGGAAGAGGTTTGGGCATGGAACTGGGATTTGCCGATGGTAGATGGGTCTCTGGCATCTCCTTTGGCCATGGTGGACCTCTCGGCATCTCCTCCGACGATGGGCAATGAAAAATGGGGCTAAAAAAGGAGTTGGTCCACAAAATAGATTTGTGGACAGCTCCAATGGTTACCGTGGACCACATCTCCATTCGTAGACTGAGCGGCCGGTCCATGGTGGATCGGCTACTCTAAAAGTCATGCCACTATTTTAATAACTTCAATTTTCAATTCTGGGCTAATTTGAACTCTGATTTGCATGCCATTTGCATCGTTGGATTTCAAAAATCAAGCTCTTCCCATCCATAGATTCATTTACTACAAAACTTAAATAAAATATATCAATTTTTAATAAATATATATTAATTAATATTTATTTTAATGATTAAATTGGGATAATTAATAGACTTATCACACCCCCTAACTTAATCATTGCTAGTCTCTTAGCAATGGAACCATGTGTCACCAAGATCCTCCTTTGCAAAACTAGATCTAGACTTAAGGTTAAAAAAAGCTAGCTAGTATTGCTAATTGAGTATGAGTTTTCAAAGTAAATTTCATAGTTGGAACTATTAGAAGCTTTCTTAGGGTTCTTCCAAAGAACTACAGCACTTGTGTTTGTGATGGCCAACTTAGTATTTTGGTATTAACTTGTAAAGAACAATGGTATCTTCGCCTATCATCTACTTTGGTTAATTTTCTATACACCCCCACATTAAGCACATGAGATGAAGTAGCTTTCACACTACCTAATTTTATTTTCATAGGTAGGTAGCTCTTTTCTCAATCTCAAGTTTTTCTCAATAGAGTATATATCAATTACCAATTTTTAGTAATATTTAAATCTTCAATTGACCTTACAACTAATACCTAGTTTACTTCATCAGTGTGCATATGCAGTGGAAGTGCTAATAGCCTTTAGATGATCTAAGTAGGCCACTAAAAGTCTGACCAGCTAGTTTACTCCTTGGCTTGCTATAGTAATTAGCCAATGCTTTCTAACTTTATAAACTTTTCCTAGTCAATTTTGTTCAAGAATTTCTTTCATGGCACATGATTTATAAAAAGTTTTCAAAATTTTCAAAAATTGCCAAGGTATTTTCAAAAAGGTTTTCCCTTATCCCCCAACTTAATTCTCATTGTCCTCAATGGAGTAAGGAAAAATAAGCAAGGAACAATACCACCTAGATGAGATGTGCCTTATGCAATGCCAGGAGTGACCGTGCAGAGTAATTTATTATTCCTAGAAATAAGAATCACTAAAATAAAAGTTAGAAAATGATAAAAATTGTGGGTTATCTTTCAAAAAGTGTTAAGTTTAATATCTTCAGCCAGACATCATGGCTTACTCTAGTTCATAGAGAATCATAGCCTCCCCAGCTTCTTCAGTGGTTAATTCCAAGAATATTTTCAGGCATTGTCCATTAACTTTTAAGATAGCACCATTACTTGGATTTTCAATTTCTATAGCTCTATGTGGGAAGACTTCTTTCACTATGTAAGGTCCAGTCCATCTAGATCATAATTTTCTGAGAAATAGGTGAAGCCTGGAATTATATAAGACAACATTTTGCCCATGAGTAAAGGATTTTCTAAAGATAGCTTCATCGTGGAAGGTTTTAGTTCTCTCCTTATAAATTTTTGCATTCTTATATGCTTCATTCCCGATTTCCTCAAGTTCATCCACCTGTAATTTCCTTTGGCCTCCGGCTATGTCCAAATCCATGTTCAGTTATTTTATGGCCCATATTGCCTTATGTTCTAATTCTACTAGCAAGTGACATGATTTACCAAATACAAGCCTATAAGGAGACATTCCTAAATTGGTCTTGAAGGCAGTGTGATATACCCATAGTGCATCAACTAGCTTCACTGACCAATCCTTTCTGTTGGAGCTCATAGTCTTCTCTAGGATCTGTTGGTGCGGGCACCAGACTCAGAAGAAGACTTCAGGGCTCCATCTGGATCTCTGATTGCCCTTGCCCAAAGAATTAGGATTTTCTGGTTTTGTAATAAGGGTTGACTCGGTCAACTCAATTTTAGTTTGAGTATGTATTTCCCTGTAATTAAATTTTATTGAGTCATGTTGACTCAGTGCAAGTCCTAGTAGTGGTCTAGGTCTTCTCCAGGGTGCCACATTTTCTCCCAGGCCCAAGCAAGTGGGCGCCACACTCCCAGCCACACTCCCAGCCACACGCCAAGTCCAGGAGGTGCCACAAATCCATCCCAGTGTCTTGGTCCCCACACCCAAGGGAGCAAGAAATTTTCTTGAAGCCAAAATCAAGGAGGCGCCCCATATGTACCTTAAAAGGCCAAGCTAAAGGAGGAAAGAAGCATTTCTTGGGGAGCACTTCAAGGGGGCGCCCAATCCATGCCTAAAAAGACCAAAGCAAAGTTGGGAAGAGCCATGACTTGGGGAGAAAGAAAAGGAGGTGTCCAAAAGAGTTGAGCCATGAAAGGAAGAAGCCTAAACTTGTGGAGCAAGACTAGGAGGCGCCCAAATACTTCCAAATAAAACCAAGCATGGAAGGAAAAAAAATTTACTTGAAGAGCAAGGCTAGGAAGCGCCACCTACTTACCATTTGGAGCCACCAATCAACACTTATGGAAGCTCTTGGCCGGCCATATGAGAAGGATTTGATTCTACAATCCTAATTTGAGGATCCATCCTATTAGTCCCACATGGGAAGATGTAAAACCCTGACCTCTTGTAAAGACCTATAAAATAAACCCCTCTTGTAAGTTTGAGAGAATAAATGATGAATGAAATCAATTTCTTTGTGAGCAACTTTGTGTTTCTCTCTTCCGCACTTGTGTTCAGGTGTTGAGCTCCGTGAGGGAGTAAATCCGGGTTCCCTAGGAACCTTGAGGAGGTGTGAGATCTCCAAACCCTACCAAAACCCTAGGTTAGCCACTTCAATTCCAAACCCTAGTCGCCCATCATCTTCTTCATTCCACCAATCATCCAAACCCTAATCTACCTCATCATCTCACGGCCCCTCTCTCCAAGTAGAGGCCGACCACCAGCATCCAGGTCCAGTTCGGCTACTTCAAAGACAGAGAAAATCCCAGAGGAAGTCAGATCAGCATCCAGGAGAATCAGGATTTCAGCAACATCAGCTTTCAAGTTCTTCTATCTGGTAAATCCTTCCTTGAGTATCTGGTTCCATAACTTGTTCTTCTTCTTTCCCAGATCTTGAGTTCAGAAGAAGCCAACTCTGCCAAAGGGCCAGTATTGGAGGATCCATTGCAAAGATATCTGAATCCGGGGATCCAACAATCTGCTCAAGAGAGTCCTTCCACTAAACTCTGTGAAGATCATTGCCTGGTCTGTAACCCTTCTCTTCTCTTTACTTCTATCCTGTTGAAAGTTCAGAGCGAAACCCTAGGTCTGGGAGTTTCTCAACCCCCAGCAATCCTTTACTTCTGAACTACTCTGATAACCTAGTTTCTTTAAATTGTGCTTTCAATTATTACATAGTTTCTTTCCATTTAGTTTAACTTTTCTTTGAGTCTAAGCCGACTTCTGAAAATATATATAAAAAAAAAGAATTAGTCTTAATTTTACTTCCGCATCGCATCATTTCTTTTGTTCTGCATCAATTTTGGTATCAAAGCTTTCGTTCTGCATCATCTGTTTGATTTGTCAATTAGAAACCTCTACTTGCCCACTCATTTGTGGGTGATAGGGAGTGGCCATCTTATGGGTGATGTTATACTTTCTCATCAATGATGCAAAGAATTGGTTGCAGAAATGTGTTCCGCGATCACTGATGATAGCCCTTGGGATACCAAAATGGGAGAGGACAAGTTCCTTGAGAAATTTTACAACAATTTTGCTATCATTTATTTTACAAGGTACTACCTCTACCCACTTGGATATATAATCTACGGCTACCAGCATATACTCATTTCCAAAAGATTTTGAAAACTATCCCATAAAGTCAATTTTTCATACATTAAAGATCTCCACAATCAAAATTGGATTCATAGGCATCATATCTCTCCTTGTGATCCGAACTATTTGTTGGCATCTAACAGAACTTTTACAATATTTATAAGCATCTTTAAATAGGTTAGGCCAATAAAATCCACATTGGAGCACCTTTGCCTTTATCTTCTTAGCTCCAAAATGACCACCACAAGCTTGGTCATAGCAAAAGGATAAAATGATCCTAACTTCTTGATTTGGGATGCATCTTCTAATAATCAGGTCAGGATATTGTTTAAATAGATATGGATCATTCCAAATAAAGTATTTTACTGGGGAGAAAAACTGATTTTTGTCTTGAGCATTCCAGTGTATCAAAATCTGACTAGTGGCTAAGTAATTGACTATGTTAGCATACCATGGTTCCATGGTGGCAGACATAAGTTGTTCATCAGGAAAAGACTTGTTGACAAGGAGTTCTTTAGTAGGTGTGATCGCTAACCTGGATAAATGATCATCCACTATATTTTTGGTACCCTTTTTATCTCTGATCTCTAGGTCAAATTCCTGTAAGAGCAAGATCTATCTAATTAGATGCACCTTGGCATCCTTCTTTGAAAGAAGATGCCTAATGGAAGAGTGATCAATATAGATGATTACATGAGACCCCACTAAGTAAGACTTAAGTTTTTCTAGTACAAATATCATAGCTAAAAGTTCTTTCTCAGTAGTAAAATAGTTGAGCTGTGCATTATTCAAGGTCTTACTAGTATAGTAGATCACTCGAGGTAGCTTATCAATTTTTTGATCTAGGACCGCTCTTATGGCATGATTGGATGCATCACATATAAGCTCAAAAGGTTGAGTCCATACAGGTGGTTGATTGGGGCTGAGGTTAATTCTCTTTTTAAGTATTCAAAGGACTCAAGACATTTAGATGTGAAGTCAAACTTGACTTCTCTAGCTAATGGGTTAGTCAATGGTTGAGCCAGTTTGTTAATATTCTTGATAAATCTTCTATAAAATCCAGCATGCCCCAGGAATGATCTTATTTCTTTGACTGATTTCGATGGAGGGAGATTTGCAATCAAATCTACCTTGGCCTTGTCTACTTCTATACCCCTGTTTGAAATCACGTGGTCAAGGACTATACCTTCCTTCACCAGGAATTGACACTTTTCCCAGTTTAATACTAGATGCTTTTCTTTACATCTTTCTAAGATGAGTCTCAGGTGATATAGGCATTCAGAAAAAGTAGACCTAAAAATGAAAAAGTCATCCATGAAAATTTCAAGGAATCATTCTGCCATGTTAGAGAAAATCTCATCATGAACCTTTGAAAGGTAGATGGTGCATTACACAAGCCAAAGGGCATACGTCTATAGGCGAAGGTTCCATATGGATAGGTAAAAGTAGTCTTCTCTTGATCTTCTAAGGCTATTGCAATTTGATTATAACTAGAGTATCCATCCAGAAAATAGTAAAAATGATGCCTCGCTAATCATTCCAGCATTTGGTCCATAAAGGACAGAGGAAAGTAGTCCTTCTTGGTGGCTGCATTTAATTTTCTATAATTAATGCATACCCTCCATCAAGTTTGAATTCTTGTTGGGACTAACTCATTATTGTCATTTTGGATCACCATAACTCTTGACTTCTTGGGTACCACTTGCACAGGACTTATCCAAGAGCTATCTGAAATAGGATAAATTATACTATTGTCAAGGAGTTTGATGATCTCTTTCCTTACTACTTCATTCATGGTTGGATTAAGTCTCCTTTGGGGGTCTCTTGTAGGCTTGGCTTTCTCCCCTAAGTGGATCCTATGTTGAACGATCAAGGGGCTAATTCCCTTTATGTCAGCCATGGTCCATCCTAAAGCCTCTTTATTTTCTCTTAGAATATTTAGTAATTCTCCTTCTTGTGTAGAGTCTAGGTCGGTTGAAATGATCATAGGCAAGGTTTATGACAGACCTAGGTATGCATATCTAAGGTGCTTAAGAAGTGGTTTCAGTTTTAATTTGGGTGGTTCTTCCATTGATGGTCTGGGTAATGGTTGGGTACTTTCTATAGTGGTTCAATTGGAGGTTCCCATCTTGGTTTTTCATCGATTGTAGCAACCTTATTAATTTGCTCCCCGTCTTGGTTCATGTAGATTTGTAGGTCAAGCACTTCATCACTAAGGTCAATTGGATCATAAACGATATCCTGAACACAATTTATGTTGCTCATTTGAAGTTGTTTTCCAGTAAGCAACCCAAGAAGGGGGATGATTTGGTTTAAAAACTTTTGCAAGTATATGCCAATTCAAAACAATTAAGGTTCTAGTGAATTGCAAGTACTGGGGAGATATTCAAGAGCATGCAACAAAAATAGATAAGCAAATGCAAAGTAGACAAAAGTAAATAAAGAGAGAGCAAGCAATACAAACACAACAATATATAGTGATTCGGTGCACACAAAGCATCTACATCCACTCCTCAAGGTCTACTTGGAAATTCACTAAAATCACTCTTGATTATAGTCATTAGTTTTCCGGGCTCACTAATCAAAACCCAACTTGTTTTCACCGGGAACACAAGTCAAAACCTCTTTGGTTTTATGGACTAACCATAAACCTAGTTGGTTTTGTAACTTAGGCTTACCAACAACCTATTTGATTTTCACAAGGCTAACCAAAAATCTTTTTGATTTTCTCAAGGCTCATCAAAAACCTTTGTTGGTTTTAACACACAAGCTTACCAATAAACCTCAACAAAGAATTCAAGTATAAAGTATGAAATACAAGAAAGCTTTCAAATAAAATCAAATATCTCTTTGAAGCTCTTTGAAGATGCTTGTATTTAAGTTGTTGAAGCCTTAAATAATGCTTGAGTGGTTGGACTTGATTGCTCTTGAATGCTTTGAATGCTTGAAGGCTTCACTTCACTTGAAGGTAGTTTCTCTCAATGAATATTGGAGTGTATGCACTTAACTACTTAATAGTTACTTTCCTCTTGAGTTTAATCCACTTTAAATACCCTTTCAAGCTTCAAATGGCAGTTTATGACCATTGGAGAGGTGGAACTAGCCATTGGGGGCGAAAAGGATAAATTTTGCATTTGAAAAAACTAGCTGTTACTGTTTAGCAAAACTTCAAGTGTCGACACTTCAAGTCATGAGTTGATATCTTGAATCGATACTTGATCTCCATGAGTCAACACTTAGTTCAAAAATGCTCCTTGAAGCTCTCTGAAAATCTCAAGTGAGTTGACACTTGAGTCGATACTTGGCTTCCATGAGTCGATACTTGAGGGAAGTCTGAAATTCATCATGTTCTGTATAATTTTTATCTCAGGCCTTGAATCGATCCTTGAGTCGATACCGTGAGTCGACACTTGAGCTCCATGAGTTGACACTTGGAGAGTGCCATCTAAAATTTCTTCTGCATATCAGCTCAAGCTTCTATGAGTCGACACTATGAGTTGATACTTCATATCCATGAGTTGGCACTTGGCTAAAACTTTCTGAAATTCAGTTGAAACTCTGCTGAATCTTCTTCAACCTTCAAACTTGAGTCCTTCTAAGTCATTCTTATGTACTTAAATCCATTTAACTTTATAATTTCATCTATAAGGAGACTTCTTCAACTATATTGACAAGTAATCAATCAACTAACTTGATGAGTACCTTTTTCGGATAAAACATACTTTAACAAATAGTTAGTACTCAAATATACTTAAATATTTTATTAAATACAGGAGTCAACAATCTCTTCCTTTTTGATGATGAAAAAACTTTTAAGTATATACAAATGAAAAGCTAAAAAGATTTTCAACAAGAATAGAACTTTTGGCAATAAGTATCAAAACTTATCATAAAAAGTATCAAAATCTGAAAACATGTTGATTTTCAAAAATTGAGACTCATTTACATTGTATCAGATCTATAGATATGTGCAAGGAGAAATTTAGATCTCTATAGCTTCAAAGTTAGAACTGTAATTATAATGTATCAGAGATGTATATATATATATGAATAAAGTTAAATTTATGTAAATTGACAATATCAGAGCTAATATGTATATGTATAATGCTCAAACGATGTATAAAAACATCTTCAAAAGATAGTCATTTCAGCATGAAGAGAAAAAATAACTAAGAAAAGCTTTAAGAGTATCAAGGCATTAAACATGTGCCAGAAGAGTAGATAGTATCAGAGCAAAATTAATAGATTAGAAAGAGTATCAAGGTATGAAATCAAAAAGTATCAGGGCATAGAAACAGAAGTATCAGAGCAAGGAATTGGAAGTATAGATCAAGGATAATAGAGCAAAAACACAAAGCTCCCCCTCAATATATGATCCGAAAAATTGATTTTCAAAAAGATTTTAAGAACATTTCCAAAAAGTTACAGCTTTAGTAAAATTCTTTCTCACTCCCCCTGTCTCATTGCTTTAATCAAATTGACAAAAGATTCATTAAATCTCATTGATACAAATTTTGCACTTTTCATTAAATCTTTCAATTATTCTCCCCCTTTTTGTCATCATTAACAAGGTAAGGAAAAAGAGCACATTTCAGTAAATGAAAAAGTAAGAGCCATTACATTTCAGCGAGAGTGCATTCATAGAGTCAAGAAGTCAATTAGATTCAAACATTTGATATATTTGATAATATTTGATACATCAACAAAACAAAATTTGATACATTGGATACTGATACATAAAAGTAAGCAAAACTGAAATACAGACATACATAAAACATAATAAGCACTGAGATACAGACTAGCTGAGGTATAGATCAATATGAATGAGTACTCTCCTCATCAGAGGAGGACCCGATCTCAAGAATGATGGGACCTGTAACCCTAGAATGTCTGGGTTGCTGTTACATCGACTGAAGATTAGATAGTTTGGTTCGGATAGGTCTCAATGCAGTGCCACAGCCTAGGCCTCTACATTTGGTATATGTCCTTCCTCTAGCTGGTGCTGAAGAGGAGGAGGAAATATTAGAAATAGGGGCAGCAATGACAGGAACAATAGCTGTGACAGGGATCGAGGGAGTGTCATCAAAAATAGGACCTGAACTAAGAGCATGAAAATCAGGTACAGAAAGACCTAGCTCCCGGATCAAGGTAGAAGTCGAAGGAGTAGGTGGAGACCTACTAGGAAGGCTAAGAATCAAAGTAGGAAAGTCTGTATCAAGGATTAGTGTAAGAGTAAGAGTAAGAGTACGAGATGGATCAGGAATGGTAGGTGAGGAACTGGAGAGAACTAGTGTCTGGAATGATGGACTGGAAGGATTCGAAACTAGTGTCCTCGAAACATACTCTGCTATAGCCTCTGGCTCAGGCTCTGCCATAAAATCTCTGACATCGAACTTGGAAGAAGAGTCAAGTGCTGGGGCTATAGGTGGTGCTGGAGGAGAGTCTGGTGATGAACGAGGTGAGGGTGCTGGAGCTCTCGCAAAAGTCAATCTCTCTAGCATAGCCAGAATAACAGTATTACTCTGTTTGAATCCCTGGTGATCTGCCCTCATCTCTACATGAATCTGGTCAACTCACTATCGGATAGCCATAATCTCTGTCTCTATGCGAGTGACCCTCTCATCCATATTGTCACCAGTACCAGGCAAGTCAGTCTATGCTGGAGCGGCTGGCTCAGGCTGAGCTGCAAGCTTGGGCTATGTCTCTGGAATATCTCCCTATAGCTCAAATGGCCCGGCCTCATTAGTGAAAATCCGCTCCTCTACTGCCTCCTCATCTGCATCAGTGGTCTGACCTGATCTTGTCATCTCCACTGATCTCTGACCATATGAAAACCCATCCTATGGAGCGATCTCTCATCGTAGACATCTGTATGTAGCAATAGTCTGTATGGCTCTCCATCTACAATGACTCCATATGCCCTAAATAGAATCATCAGACCCATACCATAGGGAAAGTATAGCCTCCTACTAGTCGCTACCTCGATCATCGATGAACCATCAAAACTGGGAGGCATACTAGAGTGTGCTGAATCAGTGAGACCACAACAAGTAGCTCTCGCTCAGTGATAAAATCAAATCATCTAGTCTTTGACAGGAGAATTTGGGCGACAATATGATGTAGTAGCCCCATCTCGGGTGGGAGTCTGGATGCAACTATAGTGGCTCTCTCTGGAAGATCATCTGACTCAAAGATACACCGGAGTCCACTCATGCGATCCACTAGTGAGTCTGCTACTGATCCTCTCATAAGTATCTGCCATACCCTGCTCAGTATCTCAGCAATACACGGAACCTCTATACCTCGAACCATTGCTATCCACCTGTCAGTACCTTTGGCTAAAGTACCATAAAACTCTCTGATCAAGCCAGGGTAGAACCTCTTAAACAATGTGCAGAACCGTGACAACTCAGCATCCCTTAGCCACTATCCATTTCGAAAATGCTGCTGGTCTAGGAAGTCAAAATTGACTCGCCATCTTGTGATTACGGCCTTAGAGGACATCCTATCAACTGCTGGAACTGGCGGTCTGGCAGGAATATCTGGCTGGAGCTCAGGCTCTACTGCCACTGAATCCTCATGCCTAGCCTTCGTCCATCATTCCGCCTCCTGAACTGATGGACGAGGCCTCCTGACTATTTATTTTTGAGGACCCATCCTCCAGGAAACAAGCAAATGAAGCGAATACGGGGAGAAAGATAGTATTTCTACGATGAAAACTGTGAAATATGGACGAGGAGCAGTGAAGAATGAAAGAAAAACAATCTCAAACAAGAAACTGAGCCAAAGGAACAATGATTGGGAAGAACTGGAAGGTTTGGAATGGCTTAAGGGTGAGTCAGCTAGGGGTATTTGGGAAGAAATGGGAAGAAAAACCCTTGATTTTCCCTTTTTATTCATAGAATCCCACCGTCCAAGTGTCGTCTTACAACTATGGGTCAAGTGTCGACACTTAGAGGTGTCGACACTGTCAGATTCCTCCTGGGATTAGTATATTGCATCGAATATTAGGGCTCACAATCAGAGTGGCACAGTGGAAGCAGATATAAAAATAATTTTATATCCGGCATGCAATATAAATAAACCAAATTTATTCATGATAATATTCTTAAACATGCACTAGAGGATTAGAACAAGATCAAATATGAAAATATGATAATTTTAAGAAACAGTTACATACCTGGATCGCTATCCTGGGCTACTCTGAAATCCATGTATATCCTCTTTTGGACCGGGGTTCAATTATAGCCGTGCAAGCGCCCGGCCTTTGCTGGCATCCACACAGGGCTTATCATAGCAGAGTCATAGAGGGCACTGGACTGCTAGATCCTTGCAGTCCTCTCCTCTTTCAACAAATCGACCTTGCTTCAAAAGCGGTGCCGATCGATAACTGGACCGGCTTCTGGCATCTATCTTGCAAACTAGCCTTTGTGAGATTTAGGACCTTCTTTCCTTTCCTTGCCCTTATCTAAATAACCTCTCAACACTTGGAAGAAAGATTAAGAGAGGAAGTAAGAATGGAAGGGAGAAGGAACCTTTGGTAGCAAAATGCCTCACACACGCAAGTGGATGATTTTCCCTTCTCCTTTCATTCACTCAACCAAGCATTCCCTCTTTCTTTCATGCTTGGTTCAAGCTTGGCCGGCCAACCCCCTCCCCTCTCCTTATATAGCCATCATCTCATTAATGGCATAAGACCATTATGTTTGAAAACATTAAAAGAGGAGAAGAAGATTTTCTCCCTTTTAATGCTTTCACACTTCCATGAAAACTTTCTTAAGCCTTTTCACATGGAAGAGTTTCTTCCTTCTTCTCCACTCCCATTAATGAGGTCAATTTCCCATTCCAAGTCACCACCCTTTCTTATTATGACAAATTAATGAAGGGTTTACCAAGTAAAAAATGGGAGGAGACTAGTGTGAACACAAGACTTAAGAAAGTTCCAAGTCATAAATGAGAGGAGACTAAGTTTGGTTATGTCATCCCTATTCATTCATGAAAACATCATGCCAACATCATGCCATGTGGCATGTGGAATCAAGGAGAGAGGGAGAGTGCCATGTGGCATGAGGAGAGAGAGTCCCAGTCCAACTGGGCTCTGACTCATGGTCCAATTTGACACTTAAATCAAAACCAGATTTAAACCCAATCAAACTTATTTTGAAAAGGCTATTGATCCAACACAATTTGGATTAATTAAAATCAAATTAAATCTAATTTAATTTAATTAATAATTAATCCATAATTAATTAGGTCAAATCTTAATTGTAAAACTTACAATTAGGTCTAAATTGTTTTGCTAATTAGTTACTTAAGTCCCTAATGTGTGTGACCCCTCATGTCCTATTCTGTCTGGTAATGAGACATGCTATAATCTATATTATACATCATCGAAACACCTTTCGATAGACAGAAACAATTTCTCCTCAACCCTAATTAGGATCATCGAATCAAGAATGATCCTAGTGGACTCTCACAATCCACCAGTGATACCTAGCAGTATGTAGTGGCAACCCAGTAGAATAAGATTGGAACCCCTATGTGTAGTTACTGTGTGATTCGGTTCTTCTATCAAAATTCTTGACTTGATGTTGGTTGTAGAATCTTGCCAAACCCATCAGTCATATGCTTAAACTTAATCGACTCAAGTCCAACTGTGATACCAATGAAAATACCTTTTTATCATCATTCTACTATGGCCATAGACTCTTTGGACTTAGTCTCAATAAGTTGCATAGGATTATTCCTTACTACTAAGATTGATAGATCCCTACGAGTGAACACCCTACTCCTACAATAAGCTTACTGCAGCTAATGAATATCGCAAGGTCCCGTATGGATAGGAACCATGAGATTGTGCTGTCAAACTATAGCAACCTTACTGTAAGTAGCAGAGACACTCTAGGTCAAAGAACTATTCACACAACTATAGTATCAGGAAGTTATCGACTAGTGAGTAGTCATCCGTATAACTTCTCGTAGATGGTCACACTTAGTACCATTGATCTTGTTGACCCCATAAGTGATTTTGATGATAACCAAACATTGGAGCATGCATTTATTTTACTAACAACTCTTCAAGTATTTTACAAGTTTTTGTAGGATGAATTTATTGCTTAGTTTCAACTCCTACATTTCTATTTCTTGTGTTGAGTTGTATTGTAATTGAATCTTGTAAAGAAGAACCCAAAGAAAAGATTAAGTAAAAATCATAAAAATGGGTTACTTTTAGATGTGTTTCAAGCTTAAGTTTCTTAGAAATTTGGTTAGAAGAGTTTGAAGGCATCTTGAGATTTAGAAGACTTGCTTGATGATTTCTGGAAAAAAACTGATATTTCACTGAAGATTTCATCCGAGCCAACTCGAAGAGAAGAGATCCGACTTTGGCACATGGCATGCATGAAGACTTCTGGCATGCAAATATCTGAGCTGACTCATCCAGAGTACCATTTTCTAAATCAAACAAGCGTGCCGACCCAAAGGAAGTCCGAGCTAACTCTATCATTTAGTCAGACATCCGAGTCGACTCTTCATAGATTCGAGCTGACTCCTCCAGAGTCTTGAAAAAGTGCTCTGAGAACTATAGCCAACCGAATCGACTCTAAAGAGAAAGAGCCAACTCTTCTAGACTACACTTTTGAAGGCCTGAGGATCCGAGTCGACTAGAATCAAGGCGAGCCGACTCTTATAGAGTGAGGAATTAGAACACTGTACAATCGAGCCAACTAGATTTAAAAGAGTCGACTCAACCAGAACTACTCTGAGGATCCAAGCTGACTCGAGTAATCCGAGCCGACTCGAAGGTCGATTTCAGACTTATAATAGCTAGTTCTAGAACTTGAAATTTGAATTCAAAAAGTACTCCAATGGTCAAATGTCATATGCTAATGGTCTACAATGACTAAAATCATCTAAAAAGAGTATAAGACTATATATTTAAGGGATTTGAACTACTTTGAACAAGAGATGATGAGTAAATGCTAAATTGAATATCCAAGCTACCTTGTGAGCAAGAGAGCACTGCAAGAGCATTCAAGACAGTCTTCAAGCATTCACCAACTACCAACTAAAGCTTAAAGCATTTATTGAAGAAGTTGAAGAAGCCAACCAAGTGCATTGAAGTGCAATCAACTGGGCTTCTCTTGAGCTGCATCGGTAACCATCTGACAAAATTTGTTTGTCATTCTATTGCTTTTCTTTTACAATTCTCTTTTGAATTGTTGGGTTATTGGTGAGCCCAGTTTCAAAACCAAATAGGTTCTTGGTTAGCTTGTGTTAAAACCAAGTGTTAGGTTTTTGATGATCTTGGTAAAATCAAGTGTTGGATTTCTTTGGTGAGCCCGATTTAAAAATCAAAGTGTAGAGGTTTGGATTATGAGCCTGTTAAAATAATTCAACTATATTCCAGTGGAGGATATAGTGAAAATCCCAAGTGGTAATCTTGGATAGTGGATGTAGGAGCTGGGTTGCTCTGAATCACTATAAAATTTTTGTATTTGTATTGTACATTTTCTTTACATCCTGCTTCTACATTTAATTATCTCAATCACAGCACTTAACACTTCAAGGAATTTTCAAAAAGTACATAATTGCTTAAACTTTTTAAATTTCCAATTCACCCCCCTTTTGGGAAAGCCACCTGGGCAATAACTAGTATTAGAGCAGTGTCTCTGAATACATTTAGAGTAAAGATTGATGGCTCATCCCATGAGTAAATCCTTGGCCGAAGGCCAATCTACTAATAGACCACCACTCTTCACTGGCACAAATATTCATATTGGAAAGCTAGAATGAAAATCTATATTCAAACTATCGATTTTCAATTATGGAAGGTTATTCTAAAAGGGCCACAAATTCCCATGATCAAAATTAATGGCATGGATGTCCCAAAGCCTGAAGAGGACTAGGATGAACACGACATGAAGATGGGGAATTAAATGCCAAAGCAATGAATTTATTATACTGTGCTTTGGATGCTAACGAGTTCAATCGAATTTTTACTTGCTCTTTTGTAAAAGAAATTTGGGATAAACTAGAAGTGATCCACGAAGGAACTTCCCAAGTGAAGACTTCGAAAATTAATCTTCTTATACATAGTTACAAACTTTTCAAAATGGAACCAATTGAAACTATCTCTGTCATGTTTACTCGATTTATAGATATTATTAATGGTTTGAAAAGTCTTGGCAGGGTTTATTCTAATGCTGACTTTGTATAGAAGATCTCATATCACTTCCGGACAAGTGGGACCCTAAAGTGACTGCCATCCAGGAAGCGAAAGATCTAAACACCTTATCTCTGGATGAATTAATGGGTTCACTCATCACACATGAACTTGCCATGCGGCATAGAACTGATGATGATCAGAAGAAGAAGAAGATAATAGCCTTCAAAGCTGCATTGGATTCAAATAAAGATGAGAAATTGAAAGATGACTGTACCTCCTCTGAAGATGATATAGAAGATGAAGATATTGCTATGCTCATGAGGAGATTTAGAAGGTTATAGAAAAGAAGAAAGGAAGTTCTATAGAAAATTCCATAAACGAGGTGAGAACTTCAAGGACAAGAACAAGGATAAAGAAAAAGAGAAAGAACAAGTACCCATATGCTATGAATGTAAGAAACCAGGGCACATTCATCCCGACTATCCTTTGTTAAAGAAATTTTTTAAGAAAAAGAAAAAGAAAGATATGATTGCTACATGGAGCAACAGCGAGGAGTCGACTTCATCTGAAGAAGAAGAGACCACGAAAACTACTAACTTATGTCTAATGGGTCTCGAAGATGAGGTAACATCCCCTGAACCTCAATTAGAATTTACTTTTGATGAATTGAATTATGCTTTTTATGATCGACTATCTGAATTCAAAAAGGCTAGAGTAAAGATAAGAACTTTAAAGAATATCAATGATTCTTTATAAAAAGAGAAAGAAAAGATTTCAGAAAAGAATAATCTATTGCAAAAGAATTTACATGCCTTTTCTGAAAAATACAAAGCTTTGAAAATTGAAAATAATGCATGTCTTGACATGAACAAAGCTTTAATTGTTGAAAATAATGACTTGAAAAAGGAGGTTGAAAAGCTCAAGCCACTAGTTGAAAAACTTACTTTATCTTCAAATAAGCTTGAGTTAATTTTAAAAGATCAAAGAATTTTTGAAAACAAAGCTAGAATTGGTTTCAATTCTTCAATTTCAAATAAAATTTCAGTTACTAAATTCATACCTTCAAAAGTTTATATTTCAAAATCAATATCTAAAAAAGCTTTTGTTTCTAATCCTTTTGCATCCATTCCTAGATCTTCAATGTATGTACCTAAGGTTACAAATAGAAAATCTATTATATCTGCATATGCATCAACATCATTTCAAAATTCTAGAATTACATGTTATGCATGTCATGGAGTTGGACATAAATTTTTTCAATGTAATTCATTAAAGAAAAATGCATATTCTAAGAATATAATTAAAAGAATTTGGGTTCCTAAAGGAACCATCTTCGCTAACCTGCAATGATCCAAGTTAGCTTGGGTACCTAAAAGAACTTCTTGATTTTCTTGCAGGAATGTCTGCAGCTCAAAAATTGAAAAAAAGATGGTATCTCGATAGTGGCTGTTCAAGGCATATGATGGGTGATAAGGATCAATTTATCACCCTAGAGATGAAAGGAGGTATGGTTACTTTTGGAGATAAATCGAAATTGGTAATATCAAAATAACCCCCTGTACTTATATTGAAAATGTATTGCTACTAGATAATTGAAGCATAATTTGTTAAATTATGTGATAAAGGCTTCAAGGTTATCTTTGAGTCATTTATGTGTATTGTAACAAACCCTCTTGATTCTCGCAGTAAGTTCATTGGACACAGACTTGGAAACATTTATGTGGTAGACCTTAATGATCTTGCCATGTCAAGTAGTTCCAGTCTAGTTGCAATGAATGCTAAGACCAAGGAGTCTTGCTTACTTTGGCATAGACGATTAGGTCATGCTAGCATGCATACTATTGCCAAGTTAATTTCTAAGAATTTAGTTAAAGGCATGCCTAAATTTAAAATAGATCTTAATCATATTTGTGATGCATGCCAAATGGGTAAACACACTAGGGGGAGCTTTAAATCCAAAAATATGATTTCAACTACTAGACCCCTTGAACTACTTCACATGGACTTATTTGAACCAACTAGGGTCACAAGCCTAGGTGGTATGAAATATGCTCTTGTGATAGTAGATGATTTTTCTAGATTTACTTGGGTTTTGTTTATTGCTCATAAAGACAAAACTTTTAAAGTCTTTCAAAAACTTTACAAAAAAGTTTCTAATTAGAAAAATCTTTTAATAGTTTCAATTATGAGTGATCACGGCACCGAATTTGAAAATCAATTTTTCAATGATTATTACACAGAAAATGTCATTGATCACAACTTCTCCACTCCTCAGATACCACAGCAAAATGGTGTTGTAGAGAGGAAAAATAGGACTTTAGAAGAGATGGCCCGAATAATATTATGTGAAGAGAATCTTCCAAGGTACTTTTGGGTAGAAGCGGTGAACACTGCTTGTTATATTTTGAACCACATTTTGATTCATCCTATTTTGAAGAAAACCCCCTATGAGCTTTGGAATGAAAAGAAACCCAACATTAATTATTTTCACGTATTTGGTTGTAAATGCTTTGTGCTTAACAATGGCAAAAATAATCTAGAAAAACTTGATGCTAAATCTGATGAAGCAATTTTCTTTGGTTATTCATTACATAGCAAAGTATATAGAGTATTTAATAAAAGAACTCTTACTGTAGAAGAATCTATGCATGTTATTTTTGATGAAACTAACCCTTCATCTTCTAAGAAAGAAGAGTGCATAGACAACGATGTAGGTACAGTTCAAAAAGAAATGGAAGACATGAGCATATAGGAAATACCAACTCAAGAAGAAAAAGAAACGGTAAGTAAGGATCATGCTGATCTCCAAGAAAATGGAGGTACGTAACTTCTCATCCAAGAGAATTAATTATTGGTGATCCTTTACAAGGTATTAGGACTAGGTCATCACATAGAGATGCACATGATTACCTAGCTTTGTATCATAAATATAACCTCATACCTTAGAAGAAGCTGAATCTGATCCAAACTGGATGATGGCCATGCATGAAGAACTAAATCAGTTTGAAAGAAATAAGATATGGATTTTAGTTGAAAGACGTTCAGACCATCCAATCATAGAACCAAATGGGTCTATAGAAACAAGTTAGATGAACAAGGAAATGTAGTAAGAAACAAAGCTAGATTAGTGGCTAAGGGATATAACCAAGAAGAGGGTATAGATTTTGATAAAACATATGCACCTATAGCAAGACTAGAAGCCATTAGATTACTTCTTGCATTTGCTTGCTACATGAATTTCAGACTTTTTCAAATGGATGTGAAAAGTGTATTCTTGAATGGTTTTATATCCGAACAAGTTTTTGTAGAACAGGCACCAGGTTTTGAAAATCATGCTTTTCCAAATCATGTTTTTAAATTCAATAAAGCATTATATGGTTTAAAACAAGCACATAGAGCCTGGTATGATAGACTTAGCACTTTCTTGATTGAAAATAATTTTTCAAGAGAAAATGTAAACAAAACACTTTTCATCAAGAAGAAAAATAATGATTTATTAGTTGTACAGATTTATGTTGATGATATTATATTTGGTGCAACTAATAAAACTCTTTGTAAAGAATTTGCTAAATTAATGTAGGGAGAATTTGAAATGAGCCTAATGGATGAATTTAACTACTTCCTTGGACTTCAAGTGAAACAAACATAGGAAGGAATCTTCCTTAACCAAGCCAAGTACACCAAAGAAATAATCAAAAAGTTTGGTATGGAGTCAAGAAAACAAATGAGCACACCCATGAGCCCAACTTGTAGATTGGATAAAAATGAAGATGGATCCAACATTGATCAAAAGCTCTATAAAGGTATGATCGGATCCTTGTTATCTTAACTGCAAATAGACCTGATATCTTGTATAGCGTATGTGTGTGTGCTAGATTCCAATCTAATCTTAAACAATCACATATGCTTGATGTTAAAAGGATTATCAGATATTTGAAAGGTACAAGTAATCTAGGTTTATTGTTTCAAAACATTCTTCATTGAATTTAATTAGATTTTCGGATGCTGATTATGCTGGTTGTAAAATTGATAGAAAAAGTACTAGCAGCACATGCCAATTTCTAGGGTTGAATTTAATCTCATGGTACTGTAAGAATCAAAACTCGATAGCACTATCTACTGCTGAAATAGAGTATGTTCTCCAGGGAGTTGTTGTGCAGAAGACTTTGGTATTACACAATCTAAAATTTCCATCAAATGTGATAACACAAGTGCTATAAATTTGACAAAAAATCCAATTCAGCACTTAAGGACTAAGCATATCAAGATTAGATACCATTTTATTAGAGATCATATTTTAAATGATGACATTGAATTAGAATTCATCCCTACTGAGAGCAACTTGCTGACATTTTCACTAAGCCACTCAATCAGGATAGATTTGAAATGATTAGAGGAGAATTAGGTCTTTGTGATCCTTTCTAGATTTTTCTAACCTAATTCCTTCAAAATTAAGAAAAAATTATCTAGAAAACCTCTTACATCAATTCAAGTTCTTTGAACAACTTTCTTTGAGATTTTATCAAATTAATTTCAATTTCTGAATCATTTCAACTTTTGTGGAAAGTTTCTGTTCGAGTTGACTCAAGCAATTTGGCTTTGGTAGAGCCGACTCGAATCTCTGCTGTTTTAGTTTTTGTTCTGGTCAAGCTGACTTGGGCAATTTAGGGTTATTAGAGCCGACTAGGATTTCGGGCAAACAATTTTTTAATAGAGTCATAGAGCATTTTTTGAATTTTTCTATCTTTTGTTTTCATTCTAAACCTTAGAACTCCACTCAAAATCTCTTCCAAAACCTCGGAAATCATCTTCCTTGAGCTCCTTTCCTCCAATTTCTCCCAATCCTTGCAATGGCATCGAAAATGGCTATTGGGAAGAGATCAAAAAGAGTTGCACCCTCAATGGAAGTAGAAAGAAGAACAAAGCATCGGCAAGAGGAGCCGACTCGAGCAATTGAGAGGGAAGAAGAAGAAACAGAATAGTTGGCCTCTACTCACTCTCCAAGACAGGTGATTTCAATGTCTAACCAGCCTGTTACTGGTGGTAAAAGGATTATTTTCAAGTTTCTTGAAGAAATTGGACTAAAAATTAGGGATTTAATTGATGAACAAGGCTGGACATTCTTTTGCTCTCTGAATTTATCTACATATCCAACCCTTGTTAGAGCATTCTATGAAAACCTGAGAATTGAACCCCAACACATTGAATCCATAGTAAAGGAAAAATGGATTATAGTGACAAAGGAAAGGCTCAGCATAATATTGGAAATGCCTGCTGAAGGGACTAAGCACTTAGTTTTGAAGGATAGAGAGAAAACCCTTCAAACAATACTGGGCAGGACAGATGTTAGTGGTGTGGGAACTGTCCTGGAAAACACACTTTCACTAGAAATGAGACTATTCCACAACTTTATCAGTAGAATATTTCTTCTAAGAATTGGTAGATTTGATTGGATAAGTGAACGTGACCTCAGCTTTATGGAACACATCATTTAGGGGGAGGCATTAAATTTACCCTATATCATGATAATGAAAATGAAGGAGGCTGTCAAAAAAGTTAGGGCATGTTTACCTTATGGAATGGTTTTAATCTTATTGTTTTAAGCCTCCAGGATCAGTTTAGAAGGGGAAGATGGTAAACCCCTTCATCACACCGATACTTATACTTCGAAATATCTACTTCGAATGGGATATATCCTTAGTGAAGGGATGTGGAAGAAGAAGGGAACTGAAGAGAGGGCTATAGCAGCCTCCAACAGTAGTAGCAGTAGTATTGAGGATAGTGACATTGAAGACCTTTCTAGAGAGATCTCCACTGCAGGGCCTTCAGCACCTGAGCACATTGTTGATGTTCCAGTTGGCACTTCTACTGACTTTTCTAGCATTTCTGAGCCAGCTGAGACTACTGTACCTGGATTTGCACCTACTGAGACTGAGCATGCTACATTTGAGGCTGTGGAGACAGTGCACTTTGAGTATGAGACTCCCTTTCCAGCATCTCCACCTGTTCCAAATACTACTTATGTTCCTCCTTCACCTTTTGTTCCAGGACCACCTGCATATTCAGCTGGACCTTCAATGACACTGGACTATATAGCACTGCAGATAAAGTCACTGACAGAATCTTTGACTGCTTCCTTGGCTACTATGTTTGGTGAGTTTCACCAATCAGTAGACTGTAGACTGGATCACATTGATAGTGAGATCAGGGAGTTGAGAGGCAGAGTTGAATCACTTGAGACCTCCAGACCTACATCTCAGCCTGATTTGCAACCTATCATTGATACTATATCATCTGGCTCTAATTCAATCAAGAAAATTGTCGATCAAACTTTGGAAGAATTTAGAACATAGCTAAAGGAGATAAGGTTCAAAATGGGATCATTGGAATAAGGAAAGGGGATGGAAAAAGATTATACAAGGGGCATAGGGATCTTGAGGTCAGAATTTGGGAGATTATGAGGTTCTGCTGAAGCTTTTGCAAATGCACAAGCTACTAAGTTAATTGTATTGAACACTGAGATGAAAAAGCTTCATGAAGTGATGGAGGTGGTTCAATTTCAACTTGATCAGCTCAAAACCACTGTCATTGTAGCATTTGCCACTTCTAAACCTAGACATGTACCTACACCTGGACCTACCTTTACTACACATCCTAGGCAGCCAGCTCCTCATCTTAGGCCCCAAGCTTCTGAACCACAATTTGTGGACCCAATAGCATCTATGCCATCTTTTGGACCATCCTTTGTGCCACCTTTTGGGCCATCCAATACTACTCAGCTAGATAGTGATAATGAATAGACTTTTTATCTTAATCTTTTGTAATGTGTAATGAAAATCTTATGAATGCAATGAATACATTTTTGGCATATCTTTTGTGTATAAATTGAACTTGTGCAATACTCTCAATGATACTATCATTTGTACAATGCTAATCAACATAAATTTTAATTAGAATATCAAAGTTGAGAAGAGAAAGTGAAATTATCTCAAATAAATTTTATCAACTTTCTCTTTCTATTATAAAATTTGAGCTTTAAAAGATCAATTAAACACCTTTTTTGATTGCTGATAAAAAGGGGGAGAATGTTTAAAGTTGCATGAAAAATAAATAAAGATAAAGAGAGAATAAATATGAAAGAAAAAGGGGGAAAATGTGATTAAAAAATGTGAAATTGCTTATATAAGTAAGAGGGAGAAAAATTGTTGAATCTAAATGACTTTAGTTCATGCTCTATGCTCTCAAAAGCTTGCACACATTTTTTGAAGATCTTAAAGCATTAACTCCGATACTTTTCAACTCTGATACATTTCTGAAACTTTGCAAAATTGAGCTTTGATACATTGCATACCTTAATAGCTCTGATACTTTATGAAGGTGCTAGCCTTAACATTCTGATACATGTAAAAGCACTGATACTATATAGTTCTTCTTTCCACAAAAAGCTCTGATACTTGCAAATACAATTAGCTTTGATACATGTCAATTCTCACTTTCAAATTCAGTTATACATGTAATTGTAAAGATTTTTTTTCATGCCCAGTGTTTTGTCATCATCAAAAGGGGGAGATTGTTGACCCCATAAGTGATTTTGATGATAACCAAACATTGGAGCATGCATTTGTTTTACTAACAACTCTTCAGGTATTTTACAAGTTTTTGTAGGATGAATTCATTGCTCAATTTCAACTCCAACATTTCTATTTCTTATGTTGAGTTGTATTGTAATTGAATCTTGTAAAGAAGAATCCAAAGATAAGGTTAAGTAAAAATCATAAAAATGGGTTACTTCTAGATGTGTTTCAAGCTTAAATTTCTTAGAAATTTTGTTAGAAGAGTTTGAAGGCATCTTGAGATTTGAAGACTTGCTGGAAGATTTCTGGAGAAAAACTGATATTTCATTGAAGATTTCATCCGATCTGACTCAAAGAGAAGAGAGCCGACTCTAGCACATGGCATGCATGAAGATTTCTGGCATGTAGATATCCGAGCCGACTCTTCTAGAGTACCATTTCTTGAATTAGACAAGCGAGCCGACCTAAAGGAAGTCCAAGCCGACTCTATCATTTAGTCAGACATCCTAGCCGACTCTTCAAAGATTCGAGCCGACTCCTCCAGAGTCCAGAAAAAGAGCTCTAAGAACTACAGCCAACCGAGCCGACTCTAAAGATAAAGAGCCGACTCTTCCAGACTACACTTTTGAAGGCTTGAGGATCCGAGTAGACTAGAATCAAGGTGAGCCAACTCTTATAGAGTGAGGATTTAGAACACTATACAATCAAGCCAACTAGATTGAAGAGAGTCGACTCAACCAGAACAATTATGAGGATCTGAGTCGACTCGAGTAATCTGAGCCGACTTGAAGGTCAATTTCAGACTTATAATGGCTAGTTCCAGAACTTAAAATTTGAATTCAAAAAGTGCTCCAACAATCAAATATCACATCCCAATGGTCTACAATGACTAAAATCATCTGAGAAGAGTATAAGACTATATATTTAAGGGATTTGAACTACTTTGAACAAGAGATGATGAGTAAATGCTAAATTGAATATCCAAGCTACCTTATGGGCAAGAGAGCACCTGCAAGAGCATTCAAGATAGTCTTCAAGCCTTCACTAACCACCAATTAAAGCTTGAAGCATTTATTGAAGAAGTTGAAGAAGCCAACCAAGTACATTGAAGTGCAATCAATTGGGCTTCTCTTGAGCTACATCGGCAACCATCTAACAAATTTGTTAGTCATTCTGTTGCTTTTCTTTCATAATTCTCTTTTGAATTGTTGGGTTATTGGTGAGCCCTGTTTAAAAACCTAATAGGTTCTTGGTTAGCCCGTGTTAAAATCAAGTGTTAGGTTCTTGGTGATCCTGGTAAAACCAAGTGTTGGGTTTCTTCGGTGAGCTTAGTTTAAAAACCAAAGTATAGAGGTTTGGATTAAGAGACTGTTAAAACAATATGACTGTATTCCAGTTGGAGATATAGTGGAAATCCTAAGTGGTAATCTTGGATAGTGGATATAGGAGCTGGGTTGCTCCGAACCACTATCAAATTTCTGTGTTTGTGTTGTGCATTTTCTTTACATCTTGCTTCTGCTTTTAATTATCTCAATCACAGCACTTAACACTTCAAGGAATTTCCAAAAAGCATATAATTGCTTAAACTTTTTAAATTTTCAATTCACCCCCCTCTTGGGAAAGCCACCTGGGCAACAAATCTGCATCAACTACCTGCACTCTCACTCTAGTGTCACCACACTATAGGTCAGAGACTCACCTACCTAGAATGAAAGTGATCCATGCATCGATTTTAATGGATCAATCACCGTCCTTGTGATGTTTCAATAATCGGGAGCTTTTAGGAGTTAATCTATAAAGACATATGCCTCAGATTCTCAACTCTTAAGAATATGTGTCATTGTCCATTAACTCCATGAACATTTCATAGACACATCAATATGAATAATATTTCCATTTATTATAAAAAAGAATTAAGTACAAAATCCATGCCCTAAAATTACAATGTGTCATGCCAACTTGGCTTTTGGGGCACACATATAACAATCTCCCACTTGCACTAGAGCCAATTGGCTACATATCTAAGTCCCATCTTCTCAAGGTGGATCTCAGTCTTTTGCTGGCTTAAAGGCTTAGTTAGTGGGTCTTCCACGTTATCCGTGGAGTCTACTCTGCGCACCTCAAAATACTTCTTATCGAGGTAATCGCGTATGATATGAAACTGCCGCTTGATATGCTTAGACTTTTGGTGAGACCTTGGTTCTTTTGCCAGAGCTATTGCACCATTATTGTCACAATATATGGGGATGGCATCAGATGACATCACTCCAAGCTCAGCAACAAACCTTTTATACCTGAAGGCTTCTTTTGCAGCTTCAGAGGTAGCGATGTACTCTGTTTCCATTATTGAATCTGCTATGATGGGCTGCTTGGAACTCTTCCAACTTATTACCCCACCATTGCACAAAAACACATGCCCAGATGTAGACTTTCTATCATCAGGATCAGACATAATGTCTGAGTCTGTATATCTGATGCGGAAAAAAAGGATGAGGATGATGATGATAGCACGGATGATGCAAAGGTGGTTATATCTTGTTTTCTTTTTAGGGTTTTATCTTTGGTTCCCGATTGCAAGCAAAGAGAACCTAGGAAAACTAAAAGAAAAGAGGTCTATGCTAGCAGATCAATCCCTAAGAAATGATAGACCAGGACCCCGAGATTAAGGAACCCTGGGATTAGGACTAGCTCGATACACCCAAAACCTACCTAGGAGATGGGGATGCAAACCTTTCAATTCTGAAGTGCCTGGTGCAGAGATCGCTCCACTCGACGGATGCGGCCTGGATGTCCGAGCAATCACGCCCGTGGATGCGCCGGTTCCCGATCATGTGGCCGTGATGGCAAGATGACCCATCTCCGATGTTCGTAGCACCGAGGAAGACCTGTAGGCAGCAAGAGAAAGAACGGTTAGTGAAGAGATGAGAAGTGTTGAAGTTGAAATAGGGTTAGGGTAGAGAAACTGGGCTTCGAGCCCGGTATCCGACTGGAGTCCGAAATCGAAGTTGATAACTTGAGCTCTCGCACCCCGCGACGTCCCGAACGATGAAGGAATTGTGGCCTCCCACCACTCGACGCTCTCAGGCGAAGGAACGTGGCCTCACACCACTCGACGCCCTCAGGCGAAGGAACGTGGCCTCACACCACTCGACATCCCTGGGGATGAAGGAAGAGTTTCACTCACTCACAACCTAGTCTAGGGAGACAGAGGATTGGAGAAGAAAACACTCAAAATTTTTTTTGTATTCATTCACTAACTGTTGCAAAGAGGGGTTTGGGTCCTTTAAATAGGTACCCAAAGATACATTCAAAATTCAAAAGAAAATCTATTCAAAATATGAACCAAAAATACAACTCAATTTGAAAGTGGCGCCCAAGCTTTGGAGAGCTTTCTTCTTGGCCGACCAGCTTGGTATGGCATGATGCTTGGCTTGGAGTGGAGGAGTTGCTCCTTGGACTTCCTTCTTTGCTTGCTTGGTTTTGGTAGAAAACATGAAATGAGGCTAGCTTGGAGGGATTTGTCCCACTTTGACTTTTCTTGGCTTGATTCAAGGCCGACCAAATGGGAATAATCCTAGGCGTGGCATGATTGGAGGCTTGGAGAGGGGGATTGGTCTTTGACCTTCCTTCCTTGCATGGCTTATTTTGGTAGAAGGCTTGGATTGAGGCTTGATGTCTTCACCATGCCTTTCTTGCTTAACTTCATCAAGGGATCATGCCTTTCTTACTTAACTTCTTTATGGAAGAAGGCTTGAGTGGAGGCATGCATCAAGGGATTTGAAACTTCTTTCCACTTGGAGAATGGAGGATGCCTTTCTTGCTTGACTTCTTTATGGAAGGAGTCTTGAGTGGAGGCATGCATCAAGGGATTTGAAACTTCTTTCCATGACCACCCATCCTAGATTGGAAGAGAGCTTGAAGAGGGGAGGGGAAGGGGGCATGGATCATGTGAGTGGTCCCCTTTCTTGGGTGCCCAAAACAAACCACATGTCATCACCTCAGTGCGCCACATAAACAGATAAGGTGGGCCCTGAGCTGACATGTCTCCTTGCCTTTGTTAGGCTTAAAAGAGACTTAACTTTTGAACCACTAAAGACTTCATGGGCTTAGACTCGGCCCGACTTATTACAAGACTGGTGCGGGCACCAGACTCAGAAGAAGACTTCAGAGCTCCATCTGGATCTCTGATTAACCTTGCCCGAAGAATTAAGGTTTTTGGCTTGTAATAAGGGTTGACTTGATCAACTCAATTTTAGCTTGAGTCTATATTACCTGCATTTTTATTTTGTTGAGTCATGTTGACTCAGTAGTGGACTAGGGCTTCAACCTGGGGTGTTACATTTTCTCCCAAGGCCAAGCAAGTGGGCGCCACACTCCCAGCCATATGCCTGAGTCCAGGGGGCGCCACATCTCCATCCAGCAGGCTTTGGTCCCCATACCACAGATAGCAGCTCCCTTCTCTCATGCGCCAATTAAGGAGAAATCCACCAGGGGTCCACAAATCAAGGGGGCGGCCCAAGACATTCCTAAAAGAACCAAACTATGAAAGGGAAGAAATTCTCTTGGAGAGAACTTCAAGGAGGCGCCCATTACCTGCCAAAAATACTCAAAACAAAGTTAGAAAGAGCCATAACTTGGGGAGAAAGAAAAGGAGGTATCCAAAAAGGGTTGAGCCATGGAAGGAAGGAGATTTCTCTTGAAGAGCAAGGTTAGGAGGCGCCCTAGTCATTCCAACAAAAGCCAGATATAAAAGGAAACAAATTTTCTCTTGGAGGGCAAGGTTAAGAGGTGCCCAAACACTTCCAGATAAGGCCAAGCATAGAAGGAAAAAAATAATTTTCTTGGAGGTCAAGACAAGGAGGCGCCACCCACTTTCCTTTTTTGAAGCCTCAATCATCTTTGGAATTATTTGGCCGGCCATATGAGTAGGGATTGATCCTACAATCCTAATTTGAAGATCCCCTCCTTTAGTCCCACATGGGAAGATGTAAAACCCTACTCTCTTGTAATGTCCTATAAATTAAAACCCCTTTGTAAGTTCTAATCAATCAGATGAATGAAACCAAATTTTTTTGTGAGCAAACTTTGTGTTTTCTCTCTTCCGCACTTGCATCCAGGTGTTGAGCTCCGTGAGGGAGTAAATCCGGGTTCCCCAGGAACCTTGAGGAGGTGTGAGATCTCCAAAACCCAAACCCTAGGTTAGCCACTCCACTCCCAAATCCTAGCCACCATCACCCTTCTCTTTCCACCAAACCCTAGCATATTCCACCTCCCACGGCCCCTCTCTCCAAGTCCAGGCCGATCACCAGCATCCAGCTACAGTCCGGATACTTCAGATCCAAAGCTCTTTCCAGTGGGAGTTGAATCAGCCTTCAAGAGAATCCGGATCTCAGCGACATCAACCTTCAAGTTCTTCGAACTGGTAAATCCTTCCCTGAGTCTCTGAACCCCTCACTTGTTTTTCTTCTTCCCAGATCTTGAGTCCAGGAGAAGTCGACCAAACCACAAGACCAGTATTGGAGGATCCATTACGAAGATAGCCGAATCCGAGGATCCAACAATCTGCTCGAGAGAGTTCTTCCATCCAAATTCTGAGAAGATCGAACAAGTCCATGAGAATTTTACCCAGCTTAGGGATCAAGTCCAAGTACTTGAGAAACGTAGACATCAAAATTGGATCCTTGATCCAAAATTTAATAGGCCCCAACCTCATCCATACCAGGAGCCTAGGAGGACCTTATACCGTGATCCCGAGCATAACCTTAGGAAGCCTAACCATGATATCTATAGTGTGGATCGTGTCTATAAGAGGTCCTTATAATATTCTAGACCAGTCACTCAACAACCCAGGTCTTCTAGATCAAACCATTTAGATCCACACCCATGCCCAAGTAAGGTCTCTACTAGCTTGAAACCCAGTGTGACCCAGGTTCCTATATCGCAAGAATGTTTGTTTTATGGAGAAAGAGGCCATAAATCTAGTTAGTGCCCATGCATAGGACTGGCTTGTGCACAGCTAAGTGGTAAGAATCCTAAGGATGACATTAATGAGGGAGAACCCAAGCCTACCAATGAGGAAGAAAGGTTAGGTATGACAAGCCTAGAATCAGTTGACCCGATTACCACTGACCCGAAACCCATTGAAGATGGCATCGAGGAAGTATATGATGCTGGCTTGAGTCTAGTTGATGAATATGAGGGGGAAGAACTTGAAGAATGTGACATCAATACTATTGGTTCCTTTCCTGAGGAGACCTTGGAGAGCAACCAAGTGGTAGGACCTAGTTCAGAAATTCAAGAGATTTGTGAGAATCAGGTTCCTTTAGTCAAATACCCCCAGGAAGAACTCATAGTGTTAGCCCGAGCTATCAGTTCGTACCCTCTAATGACAGTTATTCCCCAGGTACCAATTGAAGATCTTTGCACTGAACTGTTTATGTTTGCCCACCCTATGGTAGATCCTCTCCTTAGGATGACTGAATCAAGCCTCTTACAATTGGACCTTGTCCCATGCCCAGCCACTAAGGTCTCTCCCGTAATCTTAGTTGAACATCCTTGTCTTGAGCGGATTGATTCACCCAGTCCTGTAGAAGTCCTCCTTATGACCCCAGACACCTCCCTTCGCATGACTGACCTACCCTTCTATAGAGTATACCTTTCTGCACCCATATGTCAAGTTTCAAGTCTTGAGGTCATCATCCATAGGCCCTTCCATGAATCATTCTTCAATCCAGTTCTTGAGAAAATGGATCATTATTTGCTTAGAGAACAAACCTTAACTATTGCAATCACATGTCCTAAGCTACTTCCCGAACCATCTCTTGATCCATTCCTGGGAGTAGCAAACTTTTCCTTTCGTAAGGATGACCAGCTGACACTCATAGATCACCATTCAAACCTTCAGGTCACCATCTTTAGTCAACAGGTAATTCGAGACTCCACCTCATATTTCCTTCCTTTCTCTAGGACTTCTAATGCTTCTTACACCATCCAAGTATACTTTGTCGAAGCCTTTAGAGTGAACCACGTGTCAGAACCTATTAGGTTTGCCACCTACTTCTGGAAGACCTTATGGCACCTACTAGGCACCCATGATAAGTTTTCATGCTCTGCATGCCATCCTCCGACCCAAGGTCAAACCTAGAGAGCCGTAGTTTGTTAGGTTTAGACCTAGGGTTCCTTTGAATAAAGTCCATTCTTTAGGAATGCATCGTCAGTCGAGTTTAGGACGTTGTCTCAGATTTTGATTGAGTGAGAATACCAGGAATTGGGATTTATATTTACCCAGGGCTAAATTTGCATATAATGTTTCGATCAATAGGTCTATAGGCTAGAGCCCCTTTGAAATTGTTCATGGATACAAGCCTCACACACCACTTGATCTGATTTCACTATTAGTCCACACACACAAGTCTCTTGATGCACTTGCATAGCATGTAAAGGACTTGCATAAAGAAATTCATGCCAAAATAAATTTAAGTAATGAAACTTATAAGAAGTTGGCTGATTCTCAAAGGCGAGTCAAAACTTTTGTTGAGGGAGACTATGTAATGATTAGGTTAAGGCCTGAACGGTTTCCTCCTGGAACCGTTAGAAAGTTACATGCTAGAGGAGCTGGACCATTTAGAGTGGTGAAGAGAGTAGGATCCAATGCCTATGTGCTCGAGTTGCCTCCAGAACTAGGCATTAGCTCCACTTTCAACATTACAGACCTAGTAGAGTATAGAGAGCCAGCTGTGATTCCCAGTGAGGCTTTTGAACCTAATCCTGCTCTTGAGAGTGAACCCAACCCTGTGTGTCCACCAACAAACTGGCCTGTGAGGAAAGAGCAGATTGAAAAGATCCTGGATGATCAGGTTATCTCTACTCGTAATCGAGGATACCAAAGATACCTGGTCTGCTGGCAAGGAAGGCCAGATTCTGATGACTCTTGGATCTCCCGAGAAGAATTACAAGAATTGGACCCATACCTCTTGGAGAGATACTAGAGCCAACTTGATCCATACTCGACAGGGTCGAGTTCCTCCCACCCTGGGAGAATTGGTGCGGGCACCAGACTCAGAAGAAGACTTCAGAGCTCCATCTGGATCTCTGATTAACCTTGCCCGAAGAATTAGGGTTTTTGGCTTGTAATAAGGGTTGACTTGATCAACTCAATTTTAGCTTGAGTCTATATTACCTGTATTTTTATTTTGTTGAGTCATGTTGACTCAGTAGTGGACTAGGGCTTCAACCTGGGGTGTTACATTTTCTCCCAAGGCCAAGCAAGTGGGCGCCACACTCCCAGCCATACGCCTGAGTCCAGGGGGCGCCACATCTCCATCCAGCAGGCTTTGGTCCCCATACCACAGATAGCAGCTCCCTTCTCTCATGCACCAATTGAGGAGAAATCCACCAGGGGTCCACAAATCAAGGGGGCGGCCCAAGACATTCCCAAAAGAACCAAACTATGAAAGGGAAGAAATTCTCTTGGAGAGAACTTCAAGGAGGCGCCCATTACCTGCCAAAAATACTCAAAACAAAGTTAGAAAGAGCCATAACTTGGGGAGAAAGAAAAGGAGGTATCCAAAAAGGGTTGAGCCATGGAAGGAAGGAGATTTCTCTTGAAGAGCAAGGTTAGGAGGCGCCCTAGTCATTCCAACAAAAGCCAGATATAAAAGGAAACAAATTTTCTCTTGGAGGGCAAGGTTAAGAGGCGCCCAAACACTTCCAGATAAGGCCAAGCATAGAAGGAAAAAAATAATTTTCTTGGAGGTCAAGACAAGGAGGCGCCACCCACTTTTCTTTTTTGAAGCCTCAATCATCTTTGGAATTATTTGGCCGGCCATATGAGTAGGGATTGATCCTACAATCCTAATTTGAAGATCCCCTCCTTTAGTCCCACATGGGAAGATATAAAACCCTACTCTCTTGTAATGTCCTATAAATTAAAACCCTTTTGTAAGTTCTAATCAATCAGATGAATGAAACCAAATTTTTTGTGAGCAAACTTTGTGTTTTCTCTCTTCCGCACTTGCATCCAGGTGTTGAGCTCCGTGAGGGAGTAAATCCGGGTTCCCCAGGAACCTTGAGGAGGTGTGAGATCTCCAAAACCCAAACCCTAGGTTAGCCACTCCACTCCCAAACCCTAGCCGCCATCACCCTTCTCTTTCCACCAAACCCTAGCATATTCCACCTCCCACGGCCCCTCTCTCCAAGTCCAGGCCGATCACCAGCATCCAGCTACAGTCCGGATACTTCAGATCCAAAGCTCTTTCCAGTGGGAGTTGAATCAGCCTTCAAGAGAATCCGGATCTCAGCGACATCAACCTTCAAGTTCTTCGAACTGGTAAATCCTTCCCTGAGTCTCTGAACCCCTCACTTGTTTTTCTTCTTCCCAGATCTTGAGTCCAGGAGAAGCCGACCAAACCACAAGACCAGTATTGGAGGATCCATTGCGAAGATAGCCGAATCTGAGGATCTAACAATCTGCTCGAGAGAGTTCTTCCACCCAAATTCTGAGAAGATCACTGTCTGGTTGGTAAACCATCTCTCCTCTCTATTTCTGTTCTGTTGAAAGTTCAGAGCGAAACCCTAGGTCTGGGAGTTTCTCAACCCCCAGCGATCCGTTACTTCTGAACTACTCTGATAATTTAGTTTCTTCTAAATTGTGCTTTCAATCCTTACCTAGTTTCCTTCAACTTAGTTTAGCTTTACTTTGAGTCAAAGCCAATATCTGAAATATAAAAAAAAAAAAAAAAGAAATTAATCCTAAATTTACTTCCGCATACGCTTCTTTTTTCTTTGTTCTGCATCATTTTTGGTATCAGAGCATTCATTCTGCATCATTTTGGTATCAGAGCTTCCATTCTGCATCATTTTTTGTATCAGAGCCCTGTCTAGGGTTTCTGTTTGATTGCTTGTTTGAGTCTCTCTCTTTTTACTTTGTCTGCTCGAAGTAGACTCCCCAGGACGTCTGGTCCTAGGAACGAAGCGAGGTGCAAACCTCCTCTTCCCATTCCACGGGGTGTTCCTAGGGCGTGTAGGGGATCCGTTGGGTTACAACTTCGTAGCAGGAATTGTAAACGGGGAAGTACTCTGTTTTCAGCCCGTAACTATCCTGTTGCAGGAATTATTTTTCACTGCAGGTAACTCCAAATTTGGTGATTTTTATTTTTCTGAAACCAGTATAATTGAAGCTATTTTGAATAATTTTCCTGTGATTTATTGGTTTCCATGAGATTTCTGAGAATTAAATTACTGTAACTTTATTTTTATATTTCTGCAATTCAATTATTTTTGAATGTTCAACACTTAATTCATCTTAAGGGCATTTGAACATCTAAGATAAGGGAAGGAGTTGATACCCTCTCCTTAGCCCAAAACCACCACCCACTCATTCGAACCTAAGCCTTTAATCTTAAAATTAATTAGACCTAATTTGCCCTAGTGGGCTAGGGACATCAACAAGTCGGGTCAAGGCTAGTGTTGAGTCAGTTTGTCTAGTTACTCTGTGTGTGCTTTGTACTCAGTGTCTAGAATGGTGGTTCAGGGATTCCATCCCGAAGGGCTTGTGTGCTGGTCCGCCTACCTGGCCAATCTCTGATTGGTGTCTAGGATTGGCAATTAGGGACCTAACACTTCCCTTACACCTGCCTGGCTGAGTCCCAAGTTACTACAGGCTAGCTTGCCACTCTGATTGGGAATCTAGTTTGGGCTCTAGGTCTAGTTAGCCCGTAGTCGTTTCAGTCGAGTCTCATTTGGTGTGCTTGCTTGCATCATCATGTCCACCCAGAACGGAGTACCCTACCAACCTGGTCAAATCCAACCTGATTTAGAGGCCATGATTAGAGCTCTTGCTGAAAGTATGAACAAATTGAGCCAGGATTTGACTGCTACTATTACCCAGTGTAAAGAACGCCAATATCTGAAATATAAAAAAAAAAAGAAAGAAATTAATCCTAAATTTACTTCCGCATACGCTTCTTTGTTCTTTGTTCTGCATCATTTTTGGTATCAGAGCATTCATTCTGCATCATTTTGGTATCAGAGCTTCCGTTCTGCATCAAAGACTTAGCTCGACCCGATGGGTCGAGGCACAGACTCCATTTAAGCAAATAAACTAGAGGCTGACAGCCTTATTACAGGACTCGATAAACACAGAACTCTAATCAGAGATCCCCCGAAGTTTGAAGGGCTCAAGTCAAACCCTGATGCCCACATCAATTCTCCCAGGGTGGGAGAAACTCGACCCTGTCGAGTGGAAGTTGATTTGGCTTTGGTACTTCTCCAGCAGTCGATGAATGGCAGGTCCTCCTGGGTGATCCACGAGTCATCAGATTTGGGGTCGGCCTTGCCAACGGACCAAGTAACCTGAAAGCCTTTGCCCTGGGCTGCGGTAGCTCGACCATCCAAGATACGCTCGATCCGCACTCCTTACTCAGGTCAATTTGGAAGTGGACACTCTGGTCAGGTTTACTCTCCAAAAAGGATTAGGCTCAAATCACTCGCTAGGTGGTTTGCTGGTTCCCTATACTCAACTAAGTGCAAGATATTGAGAGTCGAGCTAATGTCCCAAATCAGGGTATTAGGGTCACTCTCCTATCACTCTAAGGGACCAATTCAGCGAGCATAAAAACTTCTTTATTATTTCAGAATCCCCAGTTCTCTACTTAGCTTGCTTTCAGGAACAACCAAATTTAATTATTAATTTTCGTGTCCCTAGTATGCAATGCAAGAGATCATGCAGATTTTGAGACTCAAGTAACACTCAACAAAAGAAAACTAAACTAGGTATTTCTAGTAAGAGGAATTTATTGGGGTCCTAGGGCCTAAACCTACTAGACCATTGGTTCTCTAGGCTTGACCCTAGCCGGGTATGCACAAGAAAATTTTTTAGGATCCCTAACAGATGCCATAAAGTATACCAGAAGTAGAGGGTGAATGGGATGGGCTCTAAGGAGTCACACATTCTGGTAGTCTCAATAAAAAGTAACCTCCTAGCTCTAGGGATATGAGATGGCTTAAGAAAAGGCAGGGAATAAAAATGAGACTCAGGGACTGGTTCGAAGTTTAGGCAGCTGACCTTAATGTATGAATGAAGGTCTAAAGGTGTGCTCATCTTAACCTCATGGTCAGTACTAGGAGGATCGATAGGTGCAAGTCCTTGGGTAGACGGGGTGCTCCTAGATGTGGAGGGATTTCGGGAAGGTCTTTGGAACATTCATCTTGAGAATCTATACCTTCATCTATTTTGTTTGATCCTGGCTTGGTCAGTTCTACTACAAGGTCTATAGTGGACTCAGGATCATTATCATTTGGGTCCTTGCTAAGTTCTGGGGTATCCTTAATGATTCCATCAGGTGGGAGCTGATCAATTAAATTATCAGGCGATACCTCCTCACATTCTTCTTCTTCTTCATATTCATTAATCAAGCTTATGTCAGGCTCATATATGACCTCTTCAAACTCACTGAAGGGTTCTAATCCTTTCTCCTTTGGTTCTTCTATAGGCACAACTATGGTTGGGTCAACTACTTTTGGGATGGCCATACCTAACTCCTTCTCAGTGTTTTCTTTCTGGTCAAGAGGTGACACGGGTGGGGATTGATAAACAAAAGTCTGGTTCACTACAGATGTCGGATCAATCGGGATTTGATTCAAGTTGGTAGAGGTCGGCTTTAAGTCCAAAGTATTAGATCGAGTATATCTTAAAGACTACTCACAGTCTTGGGCTTCTTGGTAGGCTTGCTCTAACTTATTGGTCTTTTCAAAGCCTAATTTTCTATAGATGTCTGGGTGTAGCCAAGCCCTAAACCTCAATGTGATCTGAACCTCGGTCTCAATGGTATTACATTTCATGACATACCACTGGAAGTCCTCGATATACTCAGACACTGGCCTATTACCTTGTCTCAATTGGCACCACCGGCCTAGAAGTCTTTGCTCATAGGATTCACCTAGGTACCCTGCTCTCAACTTACTTCTCATGTCTTTCCAAGTTACCTTAGACTCTTGTCTCTCATACTTCATTCTTCCTCTAACATCAAACCAATAACGTTCGGCTGAACCCCGAAGATGCATTTGGGCAAACCTGACCTTACTATCCTCACACAGATTGCTCCACTTAAAATATTCATCCATATCGTCCTCCCAATCAATATAAACCTGACGATCATGACTTTCTCGAAAAGGACAAAACTGAGGATAGACTCTAGGGTTAGATGCCATGAAAATACTGACTAGCTAAAGGGCAGTTAGGCTAAAGGACTCCTAATTCTAGACTAGCCATGCAACACACAACGAACGTCTAAGATCTAATAGACTTAGAATCTCAACCAGTTTCCTAGGTCAGAGTGGCAAACCAGTCTGTAGTAGCCTTGTCCTTGGCCAGGTAGGTGGAGGGGAGTGGAGGTTCCTCTCTACTTTCCTTAGACACCAATTTTGCAATTGGCCAGGTAAGCAAACCAACCCAGAAGCCTTGATTCACCAAGCCTAGACACCAAGAACTCAGTACAAACAGATTGGGCTGTCACCAAGATTAGACACTTTGTCTCGACTCGACCAAATGGGTGTCCCTAAGCTCTCTAGAGCAATTAGGTGTCTAACTGATTTTAGTTAGGGTTTGGGTTCGGGATGCAGGTTAGTGGTTTGTGGGCTAGGGACAGGTGATGAACTCCTGATCCTATGTCAAATTGCCACCCTTAAGTGTTTTATGAACAATGTAGGCACAGAAATGTCTAAGAAAAAGATTTAATATATATATATATATATATATATTTTCGGATATATGGATGATAAGCAAAGTGCAAAAGAAGTCTAAATATGAACTAATTGCATGAACTAACTAAATGAGACAAGAAAGAGATGCTTTCTGAAACTGCAGGCCTGAGATTTTCTCAGATGATATTTCGGCTTGTAGAATTTCTACAGGATGAAATAAAATCTGAGAAAAGAGAAGAAGAATCCTCTAAATGCAACATATCCAGCAAAAGAAAAATCAAATAAAACGGAGATTCCTACAAAGAGAAAAAATTAAAATAGCAGACTATATATGGGCTGGACAGAATGCAGAGACCTAAATGCAAGAGCACTAGTCCTAGCCTAGGCTATGATACCAAGAATGATGCGGAAAAAAAGGATGAGGATGATGATGATAGCACGGATGATGCAAAGGTGGTTATATCTTGTTTTTTTTTAGGTTTTTATCTTTGGTTCCCGATTGCAAGCAAAGAGAACCTAGGAAAATTGAAAGAAAAGAGGTCTATGCTAGCAGATCAATCCCTAAGAAATGATAGACCAGGACCCCGAGATTAAGGAACCCCGGGATTAGGACTAGCTCGATACACCCAATACCTACCTAGGAGATGGGGATGCAAACCTTTCAAATTCTGAAGTGCCTGGTGCAGAGATCGCTCTACTCGATGGATGCGGCCTGGATGTCCGAGCAATCGCGCCCGTGGATGCACCGGTTCCCGATCATGTGGCCGTGATGGCAAGACGATCCATCTCCGATGTCCGTAGCACCGAGGAAGACCTGTAGGCAGCAAGAGAAAGAACGGTTAGCGAAGAGATGAGAAGTGTTGAAGTTGAAATAGGGTTAGGGTAGAGAAACAGGGCTTCAAGCCTGGTATCCGACTGGAGTCCGAAATTGAAGTTGATAACTTGGGGCCTCGCACCCCGCGACATCTCGGAGGACGAAGGAATTGTGGCCTCCCACCACTCGATGCTCTCAGGCGAAGGAACGTGGCCTCACACCACTCGACGTCCTTAGGCGAAGGAACGTGGCCTCACACCACTCGACATCCCTGGGGATGAAGGAAGAGTTTCACTCACTCACAACCTAGTCTAGGGAGACAGAGGATTGGAGAAGAAAACACTCGAATTTTTTTTTTGTATTCATTCACTAACTGTTACAAAGAGGGGTTTGGGTCCTTTAAATAGGTACCCAAAGATACATTCAAAATTCAAAAGAAAACCCATTCAAAATTTGAACCAAAAATACAACTCAATTTAAAAGTGGCGCCCAAGCTTTGGAGAGCTTTCTTCTTGGTCGACCAGCTTGGTATGGCATGATGCTTGGCTTGGAGTGGAGGAGTTGCTCCTTGGACTTCCTTCTTTGCTTGCTTGGTTTTGGTAGAAAACATGAAGTGAGGCTAGCTTGGAGGGATTTGTCCCACTTTGACTTTTCTTGGCTTGATTCAAGGCCGACCAAATGGGAATAATCCTAGGCGTGGCATGATTGGAGGCTTGGAGAGGGGGATTGGTCTTTGACCTTCCTTCCTTGCATGGCTTATTTTGGTAGAAGGCTTGGATTGAGGCTTGATGTCTTCACCATGCCTTTCTTGCTTAACTTCATCAAGGGATCATGCCTTTCTTGCTTAACTTCTTTATGGAAGAAGGCTTGAGTGGAAGCATGCATCAAGGGATTTGAAACTTCTTTCCACTTGGAGAATGGAGGATGCCTTTCTTGCTTGACTTCTTTATGGAATGAGTCTTGAGTTGAGGCATGCATCAAGGGATTTGAAACTTCTTTCCTTGACCGCCCATCCTAGATTGGAAGAGAGATTGAAGAGGGGAGGGGAAGGGGGCATGGATCATGTGAGTGGTCCCCTTTCTTGGGCGCCCAAAACAAACCACATGTCATCACCTCAGTGCGCCACATAAACAGATAAGGTGGGCCCTGAGCTGACATGTCTCCTTGCCTTTGTTAGGCTTAAAAGAGACTTAACTTTTGAACCACTAAAGACTTCATGGGCTTAGACTCGGCCCGACTTATTACAAGACTCAGCTCAACCCGATGGGTCGAGGTACAGACTCCATTTAAGCAAATAAACTAGAGGCTGACAGCCTTATTACAGGATTCGATAAACACAGAACCCTAATCAGAGATCCCCCGAAGTTTGAAGGGCTCAAGTCAAACCCTGATGCCCACATCAATATCCCTTTATCCTAATTCTGAACTCCCTCCAAAGACTAAGAACAAATCTTTAGTTCTTCTCAAGTACTTAAGAATGTTCTTCACATTTATCCAGAGTTCTTCACCTGGATTTGACTAATATCTACTCGTGACACTCACTGCATGTGCTATATCAGGTCTAGTACACAACATGGCATACATGAGGCTTCCAATTGCCGAAGCATATGAAATCTTGCTCATATGTTGAATCTCTCCCGGTGTGTTGGGACATATTTTCTTGGAGAGATTAATGCCATGCCGAAGAGGTAACAATCCTCTTTTAGAGTTCTCCATGCTGAATCTTTTCAATACTTCCTCTATGTAAAATTTCTATGAAAGGCTAAGCCTCCGATTAGATCCATCTCTAAAGACCTTAATCCCCAATATATAAGATGCTTCACCTAAGTGTTTCATAGAGAATTTCTTAGATAACCAACTTTGATCGAAGTCAACATGAGAACATCATTCCCTATAAGGAGGATGTCATCCATGTATAATACGAGGAATGTCACCGCCCTCCCACTAGCCTTCCTGTAAATACAAGGCTCATCCTCGTTCTTAATAAAACCAAATGATTTGATTACTTCATCAAAACGAGTATTCCAACTCCGAGAAGCTTGCTTCAACCGTAGATTGATCTATGCAGCTTGCAGATCTTATAGTCTTCATCATTGGAAGTGAAACCCAAAGGCTGCTCCATGTAGATATCTTCCTCAAGATATCCATTCAGGAATGCAATTTTCATATCCATCTGCCATATCTCATAATCATGATATGCTGTAATTGCAAGTAATGTATGGATGGATTTTAGTATAGCTACTGGTAAAAAGGTGGCATGATAGTTAATGCCTTCGCACTGACTATAACCTTTTGCCACTAGCCTAGCTTTAAAGGTCTCCACCTTACCATACGCACCTAATTTCCTTTTGTAGATCCATTTATAACCAATAGGTACTGTTACGGCCGTAACGATGACGTGGCCGGGCTCAGATATCGCCAAATATGATCGAGCCACGTGGAGGTTTCTCCGGCCGAGTCAGCGCCACAATGCCAAGGCCGAGCTCGGTAAGGCTACTCCGCCAGACGACTTCCTAAGACAAACTGCCCTCGCCGAAGTCGATCTCGGTTCGGGGCTCCTCTACCACCTCGCCTGGCGCCCACCCGGGAGGGGTCCGCCTAGGCTGAGGTCGGCCGATCCTTCGCTCCTTCCCCAGGTGGCCCCCGGAGACGGGCCCACCTCGGCCGAAGCCAGGCGACCTCCTGCCACCTCACCAGGTTTCCACCCAGGAGGGGTCCACCTAGGCCGAGGTCGGCCGATCCTTCGCTCCTTCGCCAGGTGGCCCCCCCGGAGACGGGCCCACCTCGGCCGAAGCCAGGCGACCTCCTGCCACCTCGCCAGGTGTCCACCCAGGAGGGGTCCACCTAGGCCGAGGTCGGCCGATCCTTCGCTCCTTCGCCAGGTGGCCCCCCCGGAGACGGGCCCACCTCGACCGAAGCTAGGTGACCTCCTGCCACCTCGCTAGGTGTCCACCCAGGAGGGGTCCACCTAGGCCGAGGTCGGCTGATCCTTCGCTCCTTCGCCAGGTGGCCCCCGGAGACGGGCCCACCTCGGCCGAAGCCAGGCGACCTCCTGCCACCTCGCCAGGTGTCCACCCAGGAGGGGTCCACCTAGGTCGAGGTCGGCGGATCCTTCGCTCCTTCGCCAGGTGGACCCCGGAGACGGGCCCACCTCGGCCGAAGCCAGGCCGCCCGTACGGAGAAGGTCCCAGGGAAGGAGGTGCAGGCCCCGAGGTCATCCCTCGGGCCGTACGCATCACAGACGGCGCCCCGTACGGATGGCGGCGACACGCGAAACACCATTTGCATCGGCCCGACAGGTCCCGCAGTCGAGAGATGCGATTCTGACAAAGCAGGCCCCATAGATGGATGGTGCCCACACTTGGGAAAGAGAGCGCTCTCACTGGGCCCGAGGTCTGACCGGCCGCCTTACCAGCGCTGCCCCCCCCCCCCCCCCCCCCCTTTTTCTGTCTTTGCCTTTTCCCTGTTGGGCTCGACGGACGAGGTCGGAAAGCCGCCTGGCCCTCCTCACTGAAATGGGGAAAGAGAAAGGGACGGGGGAGGGGAGCCTCCCAGGAGGAGAAGACAGGCGAACGACGGGAAGAGATAAAAGGAAGGAATCTGGGGACGACAAGGTAAGCGAACAAGCCTGGGGACAAGGAAGAAGCAGCGGTAAAAGGTCTCGCTCTGAGAGTGAGATCCAAGATCCCGAGAGGGGATCGCTCGGTGTGAGCTCGGCAAGGAGGCCCGGTCGAATTTTTGGTCCCCAGTGCACCTTTCTTTCTAGTAAATTCTCTAAGTCTGGAACCCTCTCGGGGGTCCGTCTTGGAGAGTATGTTCCTTCTCGTCGTCTACTGACCTGACCGTCGGAGCTCCCTCTCCGGGATCCCCGGCCAGGGTCTTCTAACCCCTTCTTGCAGGTTCGCCGTAGCCGGGGAAGCTCCCTCGCCAAGCGGTCAGGAAGGATCCACGGATCCGAGGCACGGGCGCGGCGACGAGAGCGGCAACAGATTGGCGCGCCAGGAAGGGGGGCAGGACACCAAACCCTAGCGGGAGCCAGCTTTCTGCAGGTGTCACGCTCTCTGACAATGGTGGTCACTCGTGGCTGCGAGGCGTCCACCAGCCATGTGGGGGAGGTTCACTCCCCTCCAGGGGCCCACAGCCCGGAGAGGGAGCTTCCAGCTCCCCCTCCTCTTCCACCACAGCCTACCTCAACGGACGGACCCCTTGCAGCCGTCATCCAACAGCTGCAGACCTTGACCTCGGCGGTCCGGCAGCTTCAGCATCAGCAGTGGTCCCTGGCCACGCAGCCGCAGCCAGGGACCCCCGCGGCCCGAGCCGCGGGGCAGTGTGGGAGCCTGAGCTCCATCCAGGGCAGGCCATCCCATCCGAGGGCCGTCTCTAACCCCCGTGGGAGCCACCAAGCTCCCGCAAAAAGAAACTACTCCGGTTCGGAGGATCACGAGAGTCGATCCCCGGCCAACGAGGCCGAAACGGTGCATCGCAGCAAGCGACGCCGAGGCCTGACTTCGCGCCTAGACCGATCGGTGCCCCCTTCACCCGCAGCCTCGGTGGAAGACTCCACCGACGAAGCCATCAGGCGCCAGGCCGAGAGGCGCCTGGAGGAGCATGAGCGCAAGCTAGCGGAGTTTGCCCGCCGATTCGCCGACCTGCAGAACCCATCGACGGACCCGGCGGGCTACGACTCCCATCCCCCTTTCTCTGAAGAAATCCAGGCGGAGCCGATCCCAAAACGGTTTTGCATGCTGCAGGTGGATCCCTAAGACGGGACCACCGACCCTCTGGACCATCTGGAGAGCTACAAAGCTCTTATGAGGGTCCAGGGGGCCACCGACGCTCTTCTGTGCATCACCTTCCTGGCCACCCTCCGGAAGGCCGCTCGAGTCTGGTTCACCCGCCTCGAGCCCGGATCCATTTGCTCCTTCCATCAGCTGGAAGGGAAGTTTGTTGCACACTTCAACGCTTGTCAAAAGGTGTCAAGAGAGGTGGACAGCCTCTTCTCCATCCGCTAGCAGGACCAGGAGCTGCTCCGGGACTACATCACCCGGTTCAAGACCGCAGCCCTGGAAATCTACAGCCTCGACGAGCACGTCGACATGTTGGCTTTGAAGCGCATGATGGGGAACTAATATGCATGCAATTTTTTTTGTATGTTTTACATGTTGAGTTAGGTGATTAATTCCCAAATTTCAGATCAAAATTATTTATAGAGAATTTTGTATGAATTTTTGAAGATCAGCATGCAGATTAGGACCTAGAAAAGTAGCAAAGAAGGACCGCCGGGGCTGAGAAGCCTCGGTTAGGGCAAGTTCTCCTACAATAAAACTACTGGAGGTAGAGGGGTGTACCTGACAACGTCTGTGAAGATCGCAGCGAAGGGGTCTCTCGTTCCTCGACGGATGCGGCCTGGAAAACCGAGCCAAAGACCCGCGGATACCCGGCTTTCTGCTCGGTGATCCGATTGAGGCTTGGCTAGAGTCGTTGGATTCGTAGGAACTCAGGGACCTGCAAACGACCTGTCAGGGGTTAGAAAGCTCACAAAGGAACAAGAAAACAAAGTAAAAACAGCAAGGGAAGGCTTCTTTTGGAGTGGGCATCCAGGGATCTGGAGGGTTTGTTGGCAGCAGGAAGATGATTGCAAACACCGGGAAGAAGAACTCTCACAAACCCCTTTATGCACACAGCAGGGTATCACACCACTCAATAGAAGAACTCAAGGTTTTCATTCATCAAAAATTCTCCTCATACAAGAGGCTAGGGTCCCTTAAATAGACCCTTAACCTTGGGCTCCAAGTAAGGGTACATAAGTCTTTACATAAGAATCCTTTTCCCTCTCAAACCCTAGCTAGAAAATAAGAAAATATTAGGTAAAAAAATCCCTAAAAATTTTCTTGACTTGGTCAAGACTCCAAGGACGCCTAGGGGGGCGTGTTGGGCTTCTAGGAGCAGCAAAAGGCCAGCCCAAAGGGGCTCGGGTGCATGGGTTTGGGCCTCTGGAAGCTGGGGTGGCCTGGTAGCCAGGTAGCAGGAATATTCCCTGGTATCTTGCTTCTTAGGGGCTTGGACTTGGCACCTGGGCTTGATTTCTTTGGGCTAGGATGCAGATGGACCTCTGGGATCATGGATGCCATTATCTATGAATATACTTTGGCATCTGGAAGGGAATCTGGGCATCTGGAGGGCATATGCAAGAAATCAGGGTTTTCTGAATTTTCCTCCTGGGGTCTTCAAATCTTCAAGCTGGGTTGGACTTGGGCTATACTTCCATGTCTTCAATCTAGTTGGACTTGGTCTTCACTTGTATGATATAGTCTTGAGTCTTCGGTATGCTTGGATAGAACTCAAAAAAATAAAATTAGCTCAACATGAGCTGACTAGCATTGGACTGAACTAGCTCAACATGAGCTGACAAGTACAGAACTGAAATAACAACTCAAAATACTCAAATAACAACTAAAATGGACTCAGATGAGCTAAGCCCTTATTACAGATGGACTCATAAATTATTGATCAATTTACAGAGGGTTGAAAAAGCCTCTGTCTTATTCTGGTGCCTCCGGTGTCCCCACCAATTCTCCCGGGGTGGGAGGAACTCGACCCTGTCGAGTGAAGGTCAGATTGGCTCACATATCTCTCGAGAAGGTCTGGGTTGAGGCGTTGCAAGTCCTCTTGAGAAATCCATGAATCGTCCGACTCTGGCCGGCCTTGCCATCGGACCAGGAAGCGTTGATAAACATGGCCCTGGGTCATGATGGCTTGATCGTCCAGGATACGCTCGATCCGTTCTCCTCTCTCAGGCCAAATTTGTTTATGGACACTCTAGGTTAGGGTCACTCACAATGAAAAGGAATAGGTCCAAAGGCCTCACTAGGTATCGCTACCGGTTCCCTATACTCAACCAGGTCTGTAATATTGAAGGTAGAACTAATGCCCAAATCCGAAGGCAATTCTAACACCTAGGCATTTGATCCAACCTTCTCTATCACTTTAAAAGGTCCGGCTCTGCGAGCATGAAGCTTCTTTTAGGCCTAAGCCTAACCAAGATAGAATCCACTACATCAAATTCTTTGATCCATCTTCGGGAATTAGCCAGTTGTTTTAACATTAGTGCGGGTGGTGAACATGCTAGGCACATGCAGACTCCTAACAAGATGATGCAAAGGACTCAAACCTACACCTAACAGACTCGACTAAAGAGGTTTATTAGGTCTTAACTACCACTTGGGCATGGGGGCATGAGTCGTGGTTGATGGATGACATGCAGAAGAAAATTTGCTAGTAACTCCTAATAAGTGCCAGAGGGTCTGCCAAAAGTAGGTAGCAAATGGGATGGGCTCTATGGATCCTTGCAACCTAGTAACCTCAACAAAATGTAACCTAATAGTTCTAGACACATGAGAAAACTCAGGAAAGGGTAGAAAATAGGAAGTGGGTTCAGAATTACTTTGGTAGGGTGGAGAAAAAGGTTTTGGGTTAGTTGGATAAAGTAGAATCAAAGAAGGCATGTCAGGGACTAATCCTAGACTAATGAGGTTAACCTTATGGGGTTGCGATATATCTACGGGATTTGTATAATGGAAGGATGGGTTATTAATCTCAGGAAAGAGGTCCTTAATGGGAACTATAGGAGGAGACTCATCCTGAGGGTACTGATTCAAAGAGATCAGGTCCTTAATAAATTCTTCTGGTTCTTGTATTTTAGGACTAGACTCTATAATTTGGCTCTCCTCTATGGTTTCCTCAAGTAAGGCTCTAGTAGCAGTACCTAGGTTCTCTTCCTCTATTTGTTCTTCCATTATAGCTTTAGGTTGGATATGGTCAAGGTCAACTAGCTCTGGGTTGGTTTCTACCTGGGTATCTATTGGGTCAGCTAATTCTAGGTCTACTAAAGGTGTCTCCTCTTCTCCCTCATACTCATCCACTAGGCTCATATCAGCTTCATACACTTCCGCGTTAATGTAAGCCTTGTCAATCTCAGGAATGGTTGGAGAAGGTCGGCTAGGGAAAAATTGGCTAGGTCCAGGTTTCTGATTATGGACACTAATCCTAGTAGGTTCAGGTTGCCTAAGGGGTAGTGGCTCACTACTGGGCTCATATTTAGGGGTGCTAATCCTATGGGGTTCAAATTGACTAAGGGAAACCTGACTAGTACTAGGCTGATACTTAGGGGTTATGGGTTCTCTGGGCTCATAGGACAAGGGTGCAGATCTATGGGTCATGGGATTATAGGATCTGGGGTCATAGGAATTTGGGTCAGTTCTATGGTCAGGTTCTAAGGATGGATCATGGTATGGAGTCCTCTTAAGGTTGGGCTCTCTATATGGGTCAGGATATTGGGTCCTCCTAGGGTTGGACTCCCTATATGGGTCAGAATACTGGGTTCTCCTAGGGTTGGACTCCCTGTATGGGTCAGAATATTGGGTTCTCCTAGGGTTGGACTCCCTATATGGGTCAGAATATTGGGTGTTGGTTCTACTAGGCTCATAGGGTGTGGGTGCATAGGATCTTTGATCATGGGATCTAGAGTCATAGGATCTAGGTTCATTGGTTATGGATTCATAGGTTCTAGGTTCATAGGATTTGGAGTCATAAGATCTATAGGTTGTAGGTATACTAGGCTTATAGGGAGAGGGTAAATAGGATCTATCTTCCTGGTCTATAAAATCCTGATTGGGTCTTCTAGGACTAACCTTAGGGATTGGGTCATGACGATGGGCTCTCCTAGGTTCAGCCTCAAGGTATGGATCAGGGTTTGGGGTCCTCCTAAGTTGAGGGGAATTAGGATCTGGCTCAGATTGTGACCCATGGTTTTTTTCTGGGGTCCCTACTCGGACTTTTAACTGATCAAACCTATTGCCAAGATGGTCAATTCTATCATTGGTTTGAATACGAGACTGAGTTAACTGGATCATCTAGGTAGCCATCTGGGCCATTTGATCAGCTAGGGCTTTTATTTGAACTTGTAAATTTTTCATGGGTTCAGACATTTGTGAAGGAGGTGGGTGATATGAAACTCCTGATCTAGTGCTTATGCAAGACTCGATCAGACCGACTATAGCTGACTAGACCTAGAGTCCAAACTAGATGCTCAATCAGGGTGGCAAACTAGCCTATAGTAACCCTGTACTCAGCCAGGCAGGTGTAAGGGGAGTGTTAGGTCCCTGATTGCCAATCCTAGACACCAATCAGAGATTGGCCAGGTAGGCGGACCAGCACACAAGCCCTTCAGGATTGAATCCCTAAACCACCGTTCTAGACACTGAGCACAAGGCACACACAGGTTAACTTGACACAGTGATCTAACACTAGCCCGGACCCGACAGTTGGTGTCCCTAGCCCACTAGGGCAAATTAAGTCTAATTAATTTTAGGTTAAGGCTTGGGACTGAATGTAAGGGATGTGGTTTTGGGCTAAGGAGAGGTGATCAAATCCTCCCCCCATCTGATATAGCAAGAGTGCCCTTAAAAGTAAATTATGCAATGATGGCAGGCAGATGAGGATGCAAATTAGGGTTTAGATATTTTTTTTGGTATTTTTGGAAAATATGTATATTTTTTTTTGGTATTTTTTTAAATAGAATAAAACTTGCAAATCATGGCCTAATATACTGGAAATATACTAAAATTAAGAAATATGCAAAAACTCCTAAACAAAACCCTAAAACTTCCAAACTTGTCTTGCTAAAAAAATAGAGCCAAAAATTTGTAGGCCCTATTTTGGCTTGAAGAAAATTTACAGGATATAATAAAATCTGGAAAAAATTTTAAAATTACTGTGAATTATGATAAATCCAGAAAAATAAATTTCAGAATTTTTGGAGTTTTTGACAGGGAAAAATAATTAAAATAACAGAGTATATACGGACTGAAAAATTGTAGAAAACAAGCCCTAATCTAAGCTCTGATACCAAATGATGGGGAACTAATATGCATGCAATTTTTTTGTATGTTTTACATGTTGCGTTAGGTGATTAATTCCCAAATTTCAGATCAAAATTATTTATAGGAAATTTTGTATGAATTTTTGAAGATCAGCATGCAGATTAGGACCTAGAAAAGTAGCAAAGAAGGACCGCCGGGGCTGAGAAGCCTCGGTTAGGGCAAGTTCTCCTACAATAAAACTACTGGAGGTAGAGGGGTGTACCTGACAATGTCTGTGAAGATCGCAGCGAAGGGGTCTCTCGTTCCTCGACGGATGCGGCCTGGAAAACCGAGCCAAAGACCCGCGGATACCCGGCTTTCTGCTCGGTGATCCGATTGAGGCTTGGCTGGAGTCGTTGGATTCGTAGGAACTCAGGGACCTGCAAACGACCTGTCAGGGGTTAGAAAGCTCACAAAGGAACAAGAAAACAAATTAAAAACAGCAAGGGAAGGCTTCTTTTGGAGTGGGCGTCCAGGGATCTGGAGGGTTTGTTGGCAGCAGGAAGATGATTGCAAACACCGGGAAGAAGAACTCTCACAAACCCCTTTATGCACACAGCAGGGTATCACACCACTCAATAGAAGAACTCAAGGTTTTCATTCATCAAAAACTCTCCTCATACAAGAGGCTAGGGTCCCTTAAATAAACCCTTAACCTTGGGCTCCAAGTAAGGGTACATAAGTCTTTACATAAGAATCCTTTTCCCTCTCAAACCCTAGCTAGAAAATAAGAAAATATTAGGTAAAAAAATCCCTAAAAATTTTCTTGACTTGGTCAAGACTCCAAGGACGCCTAGGGGGGCGTGTTGGGCTTCTAGGAGCAGCAAAAGGCCGGCCCAAAGGGGCTCGGGTGCATGGGTTTGGGCCTCTGGAAGCTGGGGTGGCCTGGTAGCCAGGTAGCAGGAATATTCCCTGGTATCTTGCTTCTTAGGGGCTTGGGCTTGGCACCTGGGCTTGATTTCTTTGGGCTAGGATGCAGATGGACCTCTGGGATCATGGATGCCATTATCTATGAATATACTTTGGCATCTGGAAGGGAATCTGGGCATCTGGAGGGCATATGCAAGAAATCAGGGTTTTCTGAATTTTCCTCCTGGGGTCTTCAAATCTTCAAGCTGGGTTGGACTTGGGCTATACTTCCATGTCTTCAATCTAGTTGGACTTGGTCTTCACTTGTATGATATAGTCTTGAGTCTTCGGTATGCTTGGATAGAACTCAAAAAAATAAAATTAGCTCAACATGAGCTGACTAGCATTGGACTGAACTAGCTCAACATGAGCTGACAAGTGCAGAACTGAAATAACAACTCAAAATACTCAAATAACAACTAAAATGGACTCAGATGAGCTAAGCCCTTATTACAGATGGACTCATAAATTATTGATCAATTTACAGAGGGTTGAAAAAGCCTCTGTCTTATTCTGGTGCCTCCGGTGTCCCCACCAGCGCGGGCTCAAGACGTCCCGCCTGACCTACTCCCTGGACAAGAAGCCGCCCAGGATGTACTCCGAGCTCCTCCTCCGTGCCCACAAGTACATCTGAGCGGAGGAGGCCGACCGCACCCGTCGAGAGTTGGACGGGAAGACTCCTAAGAGGCCGCCCCCAAGAGATACCCCGGGAGCTCGGAAGCCCGGGCCATCTGCCGACCCTCGCCCGAATCCAAGGCCGAGGGGCGAGGCCATTCCCGAGCAGAGGTACACCCCTCTCCTCACACCTCGGACGAAGATCCTCATGGAAATCGAGGGCGAGCGTTACCTCCGCCAACCTCCTCCTCAGAACCCGAGAGCCACCCGGGACAAATCGAAGTACTGCCAGTTCCACCGCAAGCACGGTCACGACACGAAGGAGTGTCGCAACCTGAAGCGGGAGATCGAGGAGCTGATTAGGAGGGGCTACCTCAGGAAGTTCGTCAAGAACGAGGCCCCCTCGGAGGGGCAGCCGCTCGCGACCTTACCGCCCGTCCCTGCAATCGATAACCGCCCAACGGAGAAGCCCGTGGGCATGATCTCGCGTGGGGTCGGTCGAGCGGCGAAGAGAGCCCGGGAAGTCGGGAACCCGGAGAATGTAATCCCTCCCGAGGGGGGGAAGGGTAATGAAAATGTAAACAACGATGCCGTGGTGGTCGAGATGACCATCGCAAAGCATCCTGTACATCGAATCATGGTGGATAGTGGAAGCTCGGCTGATGTACTTTTTTACGATGCTTTCTCTCGGATGAACTTGTCCCACGATCAGCTGAGACCGGTGCACACCCCCCTTGTGGGTTTTACAGGGGACTCCATGGGGGTCGAAGGGGAGATTACTCTCCCGGTCACCGCCGGATTCCCACCCTGGCAGACGACCATCCTAATAACATTTACCGTCATCAGACTCCCTTTGCCTTACAACGCCATTCTCGGGCATCCCAGGCTCAACCAACTAGACGCCACGATCTCCACGAGAAGGTTGTTGGTACAGTTCCCCATGCCTTCCAGGCTCGGGGAGATGAAGGGGACGACCCAGCCAGTCCCGCTCTGCCTCCAGACGGTCCCAAGTGTCCGGGGTGCGGAGCTCGCCCCCGATTTCGACGACCTCAACCTTAGAGAGAAGGAACCCAGGGGAGGGCCCGTAGAGCGCCTGCTGACTTTTCCCGTCGGTTTGGATCCGCTGAAGATGGTGCAGGTCGGGGCCCAGCTCCCTGAAGAAGAACGGACCCGCCTGCTGGAGTTCCTCCGCACGAACGCTGACGTGTTCGCCTGGTCAGCAGCCGACATGCCAGGCATCCCGCCTGAGGTCATCACGCACAGGCTAAACGTGGACCCAAGTTGCCGCCCGGTCCGCCAGAAGAAGAGGAGCTTCGCCATGGAAAGGCAGAAGGCGATCAACGAGGAAGTGGAGAAGCTCCTCGCCGTCGATTTTGTACGGGAGGTCCAGTATCCCAGTTGGCTGGCAAACGTGGTCATGGTGAGAAAGAGTAGTGGTAAGTGGAGGATCTGTGTGGACTACACCGACCTCAACCAAGCTTGCCCAAAGGACAGCTTCCCTTTTCCAAAGATCGACCAGCTGGTCGACACCACCTCGGGACATCGCCTCCTGTCGTTCATGGACTCCTTCTCCGGATACAACCAGATCCGAATGAGCCCGGAGGACGAAGAGCATACCGCCTTCATAATTGACCGCGGAACTTTTTGCTACAGGATGATGCCATTCGGCCTCAAGAATGCGGGGGCAATGTACCAGCACCTGGTCAATAGAATTTTTAAAGACCAGATCGGCCGCAACATGCAGGTGTACGTGGATGACATGCTGGTAATGAGCAAACCCGATTCGGACCACGTGGCCGACTTAGCGGAGATGTTCGGCAACCTCCGACGCCATCAGATGAAGCTGAACCCGGCGAAGTGCGCCTTTGGCGTCTCCGCCGGGAAATTCCTAGGATTTATGGTGACCCAAAGAGGAATTGAGGCCAACCCGGAGAAGGTCCAGGCCATCCTGGACATGGAGCAGCCCGCCTCCAAGAAGCAAGTGCAGCAACTCACCGACCGAGTTGCGGCCCTCAGCCACTTTATCTCCAGGTCGGCAGACCGCTGCCGTCCCTTCTTCAAGGTGCTGAGAAAGATGAACAACTTCGCTTGGACCGAGGAATGCCAGAAGGCCTTCGAGGAGCTGAAGAAGATGCTTGCGTCGCCACCGTTGCTGTCCAGGCCCGAGGAGGGGGAGGAGCTTATCCTCTACCTAGCGGTCACCCCGGAAGCCGTCAGCTCGGTCTTGGTTCGGACCGATGGCCAGGGGGTCCAGCGGCCGGTATACTATACCAGCAAGCTTCTCCGCAACACGGAGCTCAGGTATTCTCGGCCCGAGAAACTCGTTTTTGTGCTAATAGTGTCTGCCCAGCGTCTCAGGCCCTATTTCCAAGCGCACCCCATCGCTATCCTGACGGATCAACCGCTGAAAGCAGTGCTTAGCCGACCCGATACCTCGGGACGATTGGCAAAGTGGGCACTGAAGCTCAGCGAGTTCGACATTACGTACAGGCCAAGGTCGGCCATGAAGGCATAGGTGCTGGCCGACTTCTTGGTCGAATATGCAGGCTTGGGCAAGGAGCCCGAGGAAGGCCCCTTAGGCCAGCCGATGGAGATAGGCACCGATGTGCCCGGAGAGGACGCCTGGATCCTCCACGTGGACGGAGCCTCAAACTCCGGCGGGAGCGGGGCTGGGCTCATCCTTGCCAACAGTGACGGGGTCGTCGCCGAATGTGCACTCCATTTCCAATTCCCCATGACAAATAACCAGGCGGAGTACGAAGCACTTCTTGACGGACTAAGAGTCTCCCGCGAGCTGGGCGTAACCAACCTCAAAGCTTTCACTGATTCCCAGCTCGTGGCGGGACAGGTCTCTGGGGAGTATGTCGCACATGACCCCCAAATGGCGAAATACTTGGAGCTCGTCAAGGCGGGTGCGTCCAGATTCCGGCGCTTCAACATCTTCCATATCCCCCACAGGGAGAACGCCCGCGCGGACACTCTCTCTCGGTTGGCGACCCTGCCGGACTCGATGCTGGGCCGTGCTCACGTGCAGCACCTTGAGATCCCAAGCCTCGAGGCATCGGCGGAGGTCCATCAGGTCAGCCATGAACCCAGCTGGATGGACAAGTACGCCGAATACATCACCAGTGGCACCCTGCCGGAGGACCGCGAGGTGGCTCGCCTTATCAGAAAGAAAGCCGTGTGGTTCGTCCTGATGGACGGGCAGTTGTATCGAAGATCCTACTCCTACCCCCTCCTCAAGTGCGTGGGACCCACGGAAGCCAAGCTTGTGCTCCAGGAGATTCACGAAGGCGTCTGCGGGAACCACGTGGGGGGCAGGGCATTGGCGTACAAGGCCCTCCATCAGGGCTACTTCTGGGAGACAATGAAGGAAGACGCCGCTGACTTCGTGAAGAAGTGCGACCGGTGCCAGCGTCATGCTACGGTGCAACGGCAGCCCTCCAACCCAATCTCCCAGCTCTCAGCTCCCTGGCCGTTCGCCTAGTGGGGGATGGACCTCTTGGGCACATTCCCGCCGGCATCTGGACAGCGGAAGTTCTTGATAGTGGCCATCGACTACTTCACGAAGTGGGTCGAGGCCGAGCCCTTGGCAAGGATCACCGAAGCAAATGTCGCCAAGTTCTTTTGGAAGTCAATCGTTTGTCGCTTCGGCCTCCCCCACACCGTGGTTACTGACAACGGGTGCCAGTTCGACTACCGGGAGTTCGAAGAGTTCTGCAGCGACCTCGGCATCAGGCATCGCTTCACCTCGGTGGCGCATCCCCAGACCAATGGGGAGGCCGAAGTCACGAACAGGACCATTCTTCAGGGCCTCCGCACGCGGCTGGACCAGGCCAAGGGCAGGTGGGCCGAAGAGCTCCCCAGCGTCCTCTAGGCATACCACACCACCCTGAGGACGGCTACCGACGAGACCCCGTTCAACCTCGTCTTCGGAGCTGAGGCGGTCATCCCGATCGAGCTCAGCCTACCCACGCTGCGTGTGGAGCAATATGACGAGACAGAAAACCCAGCCAGGATGATGCTCAACCTTGACCTTCTCGAGGAAACGAGGGACAAGGCCCGAGTTCGAATGGCAGCGTATAGGCAGCGTGTGGCCAGGTATTACAACTCCCGAGTACGGTCGAAGGTTTTTCGTCCCGGAGATTTGGTCCTCAGGCGCGCTGAAGCTTCCCAGCCACGGGAATGCGGCAAGCTCTCGCCCAACTGGGAAGGCCCATACCGGGTGGCAGAAGCCCTCCCTCATGGCGCATACTACCTGGAGGAGTTGGGAGGTGCCAGGTTCCCCCGGACGTGGAACGCCTCGAATCTAAGGATGTATTATCAGTGATGTAAGGTTCCCTACTCCCGTAATAAAGTTCCCCCGCTTCAAACGCTCTCTTCTCACTTTGAAGGAAAACCGGTGCATGGCCCTAGGCTCGGCATGACCGATCATGGCCGATGGTCGAAGGAATCGGGAGATCCTAGGCTTCGGCCTGGAAGGTGGCGCAGAACCCAGTTCGCCCACGCAAGCCCGGAGAACAGCTCGGCAAGCTGCGCAAGGCTTGAGAAAGCCTGCGGCATCGGGTTTCAGTCCGGAGATCCTGGGCTTCGGCCTGGAAGGTGGTGCAGAACCCAGTTTGCCCACGCAAGCCCGGAGAACAGCTTGGCAAGCCGCGCAAGGCTTGAGAAAGCCTGCGGCATCGGGTTTCAGTCCGGAGATCCTGGGCTTTGGCCTGGAAGGTGGCGTAGAACCCAGTTCGCCCATGCAAGCCCGGAGAACAGCTCGGCAAGCCGCGCAAGGCTTGAGAAAGCCTGCGGCATCGGGTTTCAGTCCGGAGATCCTGGGCTTCGGCCTGGAAGGTGGCGCAGTACCCAATTCGCCCATGCAAGCCCGGAGAACAGCTCGGCAAGCCGCGCAAGGCTTGAGAAAGCCTGCGGCATCGGGTTTCAGTCCGGAGATCCTGGGCTTCGGCCTGGAAGGTGGCGCAGAACCCAGTTCGCCCATGCAAGCCCGGAGAACAGCTCGGCAAGCCGTGCAAGGCTTGAGAAAGCCTGTGGCATCGGGTTTCAGTCCGGAGATCCTGGGCTTCGGCCTGGAAGGTGGCGCAGAACCCAGTTCGCCCACGCAAGCCCGGAGAACAGCTCGGCAAGCCGCGCAAGGTTTGAGAAAGCTTGCGACCCCGGGGTTCAGTCCGGAGGTCCCGGGCTTCGGCCTGAAAGGCGGTGCAGAAACCATGTCGCCCACGCGAGTGTGAAGGCAATCCCAAAGATGGACCCGCTCAAGGCCTACTCTGACGCCGCGCGGTCCGGGATGTCCCAACCTTCGATTCGAGCAATGGAAGGGACCAGGCCTACGGTCGTTTCAGCATTCCACATCAACATCTCAAAAAAAAGAAAAGAGAAAGGAGATGGGGGAATGGAGAAGAAGACGAACTCGAGGCTTGGTCAAACAGAGTCTTCATTAATTTAAGCAACAGTACAAGCCGGGAATCCCGATAGGCCGGGAGTCCCCAAAAACAAAGAGTAACTACGACAACGAGGCAGGCGAGAAGATGATGGCTCAGTTTGGTGCGGGGTCGGAGCCCTCAGCTGGGGGCGCAGGCACTGCATCCTCACCTTCTGCGGTGGCCGGCTCTTGAGGCTGTCCCGGAGCCACGGCTTCGCTGGTCGACGGGTCCGCAGGAGTGGCGTCGGCCGCGCCGGAGGCTTTGCTCTCGGCTCCTTGCCTCCTGCCTCCGAGCACCACCCCGCTGAGGTCGAGCTCGGGGAAGAAGGCCCCTACTTTCTCCCAGCAAATCCGGAACCCCTTCAGGAAGGAGTCCACGGCGGCCTCCCAAACCTCCGACGTGTACTCGTCGGAAGCCCAGAACTTCGGGATGGCCTCCTGCGCCTCTCGCTTCGCGGCCTCCAGGAGTCCGTTGATGTACGCACTCCGGTCCTTCGCCGCGCTCGCATCTCGCTGAGCCTCCTCCAGCTGGCGCTCCAGCCACTGGGAGTGGGCCTGAAGGCGAGCCTTCTCCGCCGCGTCCTCCTCCGTGCGGCGCTGGTAGGAGAGCCTCTCCTCCGACAAAGAAGCCTCCAGCTCCTTGTTCCGCCCCTCGGAGCGTGCCAAGTCAGTCTGGAGGGCTTGGTTGCTGGCTCGCAGCTCGACCCCCTTTTCCATGAGGTCCTTGACGTCGGCTGCGAGCTTGCCGAGCTTCTTCTCCTTCTCGGTGTCACTCTTCGAGTTCCCTACGAGGAAGTTCCTCAGTAGGAGAACGTCATTTCCAATCTGCACAAACAGAGCAACCAAGTTAGGAGAAAAGGCCACTAAAATCATGAAAGATAGAGAAGAAGGAGCTCGGGTTTACCGTGAAGAGCTGCGGGAGAATCCCGAGCAAGGCATCCGCATAGTCCTGACCGCCCCGAGCTCGGCGGTCCTGGGCTGTGGAGGCGTACTCCATGACCTTCTCCGCGAGCCCCTTGTCGCAGATGACTGAACACCGGTGGGTGATCACCGGTGGCGGAGCTGTCAGGTCGGCTCCTGCGGCGGCTGCCCCTTCAGTTGGGGTCGCGATCGACGGGCCGGCAGAGGCCACGAGCTGCACCGTCGGAGCAGCGGCGACGATGGGACCGGCGCTGGATGGAGCCTCGGGCGGTGGAGCCCCCTCGACGGCAGCGCCACCAGGTCTGGCAGCCAAGGCATCAACGGCCCCGCCCTGAGGCAACCTGGGCGGGGGAGCGGTGGCCACTGGGCTGGGCGCGGTCGCCGGCACGATCTCCCGGCCCGCCTCAGTACGGGCCCTCTTGGCCGCGGGCTCGTCTACCTCCGAGACGTCTCTCTAGGCCGTGCCCTCCAGAAGGCTCTCCAGTGAGAACTTCATTCCTGCAATGCAAAAGAACAGAAGGTTAGCCGACTCGGTCATGAAGAAAAAGAGTGAAGAAGTCAAAGGAGGGCCGAATCTTACCCGTCTCATGGATGGGACTGATCCCGGCCTCAAAAAGATTCTGCTCCGAAAGCAGAACCTCGAGCACCGGGACCACGTCACTCAGGAGTTGGGAGTAGGCCTCCTGGTCTGCCGACTCAACCCGGGAGTTCCGGTTCGGAGACCGGTCTGGTTCACTCCAGGCCCAGTCGACATCTTCGACCGAGGCGAAGAAAAACTGGCTCTTCCAGCCCTTGACTGAGGAAGGGAGGTCGAACCGGAGACACCTGGGCCTGGGTGAAATATACCACCAGCCGTCATTGGTGGAGCACTTCTTCAGGGTAAACAAGACCCTGAAGAGGGAGAAACGGGCAACGAACCCGTGAAAGTGACAGAAGACTATAAAGGAGAAGATGACCCAGATGGCATTGGGAGCCAACTGGGCCAGAACAAGCCGGAAATGGCTGAGAAAAGAGAGGAAGAAGGGGTGCAGAGGAAATCGAAGACCCCCAAGGAGGAAGTCTTCGTAGAAGGCTATGCGGCCGGGGCCACTCATGGTGACGCGCTCCCCGGACCGCGGAACAGATAGACGAATTGACCCCGGGATACCATAGGCCTCCCGGAGCAGAGAAAGATCACCTTCAGTCATGGTGGAAGCATGACCAGAGGGACCGGCTGGAAGGAGAGGCGGAGCAGGAAGAGAACGAAGGGGGACAGCGGGAGCAACCGGAGGAGACCGGACCCCCCTGGGGATGCCAATGGTGACACCCTCGGGTTGCAGACGCCGGCGGATCTCCTCCGGGATCGTTTCCTCCTCTGAGGAGGAAGAAGATGGAGTCCTCGGCCGGGATGGACCAGCCTCGTCCGGGTTGGAAGAGACATGGCGACGGCGCACCATGACAAAGAGGAGGACAAATATTCAGAGAAGAAAAGAGAGAGGGGAACTGGAGAAGGATGGAGGTACTCACCGAAAATACGCCAAGCGAGCGCGGGGCAACAGAAGTTAGCCTACAGCAAACCGCCCACGGAGCAAGGGGAAAGGCCTCATTCTGGAAAGTCCCCTCCTTTTCAAAATCAGTCGACAGCGGTCGTACCCGTCATTCCGCCCCGAGCCACTGAGCGATCGCCATGTGGATGCACGCCTGACACCGACGCCTCGTTAGCAGGGTAACGGCCTCTGCCTCGAAGCGACGCATTTATTGTAGGCAAGTGGGCGACGCGTGGCGGCTTCCTATAGGGTTTCAGGTGCATCGAGCCACGGCGACAAGGATCGTGGCAATTATGATGCAAGATCTTCGCCTTCCCACGTCATATCTGCATTTAATCCCGACGTTCTGTTCTACGATGCCCCAACGGAACGGCGGGCTGGGGGGCAACTGTTACGGCCGTAACGATGACGTGGCCGGGCTCAGATACCGCTAAATATGATCGAGCCACGTGGAGGTTTCTCTGGCCGAGTCAGCGCCACATTGCCAAGGCCGAGCTCGGCAAGGCTACTCCGCCAGATGACTTCCTAAGACAAACTGCCCTCGCCGAAGTCGAGCTCGGTTCGGGGCTCCTCTACCACCTCGCCTGGCGCCCACCCTAGAGGGGTCCGCCTAGGCCGAGGTCGGCCGATCCTTCGCTCCTTCACCAGGTGGCCTCCGGAGACGGGCCCACCTCGGCCGAAGCCAGGCGACCTCCTGCCACCTCGCCAGGTGTCCACCCAGGAGGGGTCCACCTAGGCCGAGGTCGGCCGATCCTTCGCTCCTTCGCCAGGTGGCCCCCCCGGAGATGGGCCCACCTCGGTCGAAGCCAGGCGACCTCCTGCCACCTCGCCAGGTGTCCACCCAGGAGGGGTCCACCTAGGCCGAGGTCGGTCGATCCTTCGCTCCTTCGCCAGGTGGCCCCCCCGAAGACGGGCCCACCTCGGCCGAAGCCAGGCGACCTCCCACCACCTCGCCAGGTGTCCACCCAGGAGGGGTCCACCTAGGTCGAGGTTGGCCGATCCTTCGCTCCTTCGCCAGGTGGCCCCCGGAGACGGGCCCACCTCGGCCGAAGCCAGGCGACCCCCTGCCACCTCGCCAGGTGTCCACCCAGGAGGGGTCCACCTAGGCCGAGGTCGGCGGATCCTTCACTCCTTCGCCAGGTGGCCCCCGGAGACGGGCCCACCTCGGCCGAAGCTAGGCCGCCCGTACGGAGAAGGTCCCAGGGAAGGAGGCGCAGGCCTCGAGGTCATCCCTCGGGCCGTACGCATCACAGACGGCTCCCCGTACGGATGGCGGCGACACGCGAAACACCATTTGCATCGGCCCGACAGGTCCCGCAGTCGAGAGATGCGATTCTGACAAAGCAGGCCCCATAGATGGATGGCGCCCACACTTGGGAAAGAGAGCGCTCTCACTGGGCCCGAGGTCTGACCGGCTGCCTTACCAGCGCCGCCCCCCCCCCCCCCCCCCCTTTTTTCTGTCTTTGCCTTTTCCCTGTTGGGCTCGGTGGATGAGGTCGGAAAGCCGCCTGGCCCTCCTCACCGAAAAGGGGAAAGAGAAAGGGACGGGGGAGGGGAGCCTCCCAGGAGGAGAAGACAGGCGAACGACGGGAAGAGATAAAAGGAAGGAATCTGGGGACGACAAGGTAAGCGAACAAGCCTGGGGACAAGGAAGAAGCAGCGGCAAAAGGTCTCGCTCCGAGAGTGAGATCCAAGATCCCGAGAGGGGATCGCTCGGTGTGAGCTCTGCAAGGAGGCCCGGCCGAATTTCTGGTCCCCAGTGCACCTTTCTTTCTAGTAAATTCTCTAAGTCTGGAACCCTCTCGGGGGTCCGTCCTGGAGAGTCTGTTCCTTCTCGTCATCTACTGACTTGACTGTCGGAGCTCCCTCGTCGGGATCCCCGGCCAGGGTCTTCTAACCCCTTCTTGCAGGTTCGCCGCAGCCGGGGAGGCTCCCTCGCCAGGCGGTCAGGAAGGATCCACGGATCCGAGGCACGGGCGCGGCGACGAGAGCGGCAACAGGTACAATACCCTCTGGTGGATCCACTAAGGACCATACTTGGTTATAATGCATTGAATCAAGTTCTGACTTCATAGCATTCACCCATTTCTCAGAATTGATGTCTGACTTTGCCTCATCATAAGTCTTAGGATCAACCATTTGATCCTTGTCCCTAATTAGGAACATTTCCTTTATATCCTCTGTAAGCATACCCAAGTACCTTTCAGGAGGTTTGGAGACTCTAGTAGACCTACAAGGTGGAAGAGCATTTGTGTGTATTGGTTGATTAGGTTCGATATGATCTCTAGCTGGCTGCTCTTCAGAGACTTTCTCATCGAGCTTAATTAGCCTCCCACTGCCACCTTCCTGAATAAACTGTTTTTCAAGAAATGTGGCATGTCTGCTCACAATCACATTATGATCTTCTGGAAGGTAAAAGTAATACCCTAAACTTTTTTTAGGATATCCTATGAAGCAAGCTTTCACAGATTTAGGTTCCAATTTATTCGTCACTAGTCTTTTGACATAGACTGGACATCCCCAAATCTTGAAATAAGCAAGACTTGGTTTCCTATCATGCCGAATCTCATATGGTGTGGTAGGAACAGATTTAGACGTAATCCTATTTAGAATGTAAATCGAAGTTTGTAGGGCATATCCCCAAAGAAATAAAGGCAAGTCAGTGAAGCACATTATGGATCGGACCATATCCAATAATGTCTTGTTTCTCCTCTCAGACACCCCATTGAGCTGAGGCATACCAGGTGGAGTTCATTGTGAGACTATGCCATTGTCCTTAAGATAACACAAGAATTCCCTACTAAGGTATTCACCTCCCTGACCTGATCGAAGAACCTTAAGGGTTTTACTTGTTTGTTTTTCTACTTCTTGTCTGAATTCCTTAAACTTTTCAAAAGCTTCAGATTTGTGTCTTATAAGATATGCATAACCATACCATGAACAATCATCAGTAAAGGTTATGAAGCAGCAAAAACCATCCATGGTCTGCACATCAAATGGACCACACACATTAGTGTGAACCAGGGCAAGTAATTCTGTGGCCCTTTCCCCATGTCCTATAAAGGGTAACTTGGTCATTTTTCCTTGAAGACATGACTAACAAGATGGATATGATTCTGAATTAAGTGAATCTAGGATCCCATCCCTTTCCAGTTTGTTAATCTTGTCATCACATATATGACCGAGCTTTAGATGCCACATGTATTTATCATTCTGGTTATCTCTAGGATGTTTATGTCCTATGGCATTCACTTTGACTTTCTCATTAATGTTCAGAGATGCATCAGCATGCAAATAATAAAGACTATCAATTAAAATGGCTTTTGCAACCAATTTATTTCTTAAATAAATGTTACAAAAGTCTTTATTGAATGAAAATTCAAATCCTTCCTGTGCTAGCATAGAGACAAAAATAAAATTTCTACTAGCTCCAGGCACAAAGTAACAGTCTCCAAGGACTAATCTAAATCCTAAAGGTAACTCCAGAGAATATGATCCAATGGCTTGTGCAGCAACTTTTGCTCCATTTTTGACACGTAGGACCATCTCACCTTCTCTGAGCACTCTACTTCTTTCCAAGCCCTGCATCGAAATGCATATATGAGCACTAGAGCTAGAGTCTAAAATCCAAATCGAAGTAGATGAAATCGTTAGGTTAGATTCAATAACGTGAATGGATATAGCTTCAGAAGGTGCATCCAACCTTTGTTTCTTCAGGCTTTCTAGGTAGAGAGGACAATTCCTTTTCCAGTAGTCATCTGTATTGCAGTGGAAACATTTTCTTTTGCTAGCCTTGATTTTCTTACGAGTGTCCTTTTTCTTCTGTTTGAGTTCTTTCTTATGTTTCTTTGCAGGTCTTTTCTTCTTCCATGTAGACTTTCTTTTGGAAGAAGATGGCTCCATAAAGAAAATAGATCCCTTTGAACTCTTCAGGGTCCCCTCATTGCTTACCAACATGTTTAACAATTCAGGTAAAGTGTAATTCAACTTGTTCATATTATAGTTCATTACAAACTGACCATATGAACCAGTTAAGGACTGGAGGATCAAATCCACCTGAAGTTCCTTATGAACTGACTGCCCTCCATGCATCTTATGGTTGAAGAGCCTCTTCGATACCTCGAAGCATGTAGTCTGACTCTGTTCTCCATACAACTCTTGTAGGTGAACCAGAATCGATTTAGCAGTCAGCATATCCTCATGTTGGCTCTGCAATTCATTAGACATTGAGGCCAACATGTAACACTTAACCTTATCATCATCTTCCATCCATTTTTCATATGCAACCGTCTAACGAGCATTAGGATGGTCAGGTATAATAGGGGTTTCTTGGTCAAGCACATAGCCCAACTTTTCAGAATTCAAAACAATTTTGATGTTCCCCAACCAATCTTTAAAGTTAAGGCCTACAAGTCGGTTTGTCTCTAGAATACGGACTAAGGGATTTGAAGTAGACATGGTTAACTGCGAGAGTAGAAGATTCAAATTAGATGCTTTATACTTAATTAAAAAAATTATTCTAGGGTCTTTAAGAAATAATTTTAAAACTCCCACTAATCTCCATAATACTCCCCTGTTGACATCTGTTGAATATAAATCAACAATTCGAGCCAGATCGAGCCTATCGAGTCGACTCCATTATCTAGAATACTGATGCTCCAAACAATGCCAGTCAATTGAGTTGACTCAATCTAGAGTTGAGCCAACTCGAAGACACAGAATTCAGAATTCTATTCTTTTGGAGATGGGAAACCCTGTAACTCTAGGTTTCTAGTGGATGCTATGGTCCCATCGATGTGCAGCACCTCAACGTGCCTGTTTATGGTAACACGCTACACCAATGAGTGGGCAACTCTTGTCCAATGTATCTCATACAAGTTGCAACCTGGTTTCTAAATCATGGAACCTCAACATTCTCGTCTATTGGTCCAATCATTAGCTAAGTCTGACCCACAATTTTTGCTAAACAAAGCCATCATTGAGTCCCTCAACGTGTCCATTTATTGGGCCCAACCCCATCAGTGCCTAGCAACATCTCATGCTTAATAGGGTGGTTGTGTCTTCCCGATGCAACTAGACCACTATATCCAGCCGAGAATAATCAACATTAATAGGACACCCGCACACCTACAATGGGGGAATACCCAAGACTTAATATTTATGGGGAGCTTAAGTTCAGGTCTCTTTTAAATTGATCAGCCAACTCATGACTGACCAGTTACATTAAGTCAGCATAATCTCATGTCTAACTTAAAACTTTGAGTCAGCATAATCTTATGTCTGACTAAAAGTGCTAGCATGGATGACCCTCTTGAAAACTTAATCAATCAATTTGGCTAGGTCGAGAATGATGCGTGGGAGGGTTCTGCCATATACCCTCTTTCCGCCAAACGAGTTTGGTTGAGAAAGAGTTAGCCTCAATTATCAGACCATGATCAAAACCTTCCTTAGATCCAATTGATTGACAAGATTCCAAAAGGTCAATCCAATGATTTGGGCTCATCACTGAGCCAAATTAGGTCTTAACTCATCGATTCACCATCATATGAGTCAATCTGACCAGACATCATCTAAAACAATTTTAGGATGATTGGACCTAATTTACTCAACCCAAAACTTTATGCACCCAATTTAATTTTCTTGATCTAATCAATTTTAAAATTGGTTCAAGTGCATGATATTTATGGTTTATGATCATGAATCAGATTTATGATCTAAACCTAATTTAGGGTATTAACATGCTAGATCATATAAACTACATCTATGTAATTAAATAGATATAAAGCATGCTTAAATAATATATCATATATATCATCTTAAATTGATAAAAAATTTTGAAAATGCTTTTTCAAAACAAGTATACATCAAAGTAGGACAACCTTTGCACTATAGGGGGTAAACCCTATAGCAGGACAACCTTATTTCACTTTGTGCAACCTTTGATCAATTAATTTTCAGATTTAAACATATAAATTTTAGATCTAAAAGTTATGATTATAATTTTGAAAACAATATTTCAAAACATATCAACTCTTAATATGATCATCATATAACTTTCATATCTGAATATGTTTTAGATCTGATTCTCATCCATGAAGTTTTAAGAAGGGAGAATCATGGCTTTCATACCACTGTCGAATTCCTCCCGGGATCGGTATATTGCATCGAATATTAGGGCTCACAATCAGAGTGACACAACGAAAGCAGATATAAAAATAATTTTATATCTGGCATGCAATATAAATAAATCTAATTTATTCATGATAATATTTTTATATCTACATTAGAGGATGAGAACAAAATCAAATCCGAAAATATAATAATTTTAAGAAACAGTTACATATCTAGATCGCTATCGTGGGCTGCTCTGAAATCCATCCAGATCCTCTTTTGGACTGGGATTCAATTGTAGCCGTGCAAAACCAGCCTCCACAGGCTGGCGAATCTCGGCATGCTCAGCAACAGTGTCAGCTCTAAGGCTATCAATCTCGATCATAAGCTGAGTCATCCTAGCTCCCAGACTGGAAAGCTAGCCTCTCACCTCTGCAAACTGCTCATGCGAATACTCCTCAAAGTGTACTCTAGTAGAAGCTGGAGGAGCTGCTGACGGTGTGGCAGAAGGCATCGCCGGCTCGGTCTCTGATGCATGTGCTGTATGAACAGGTGAACTGACCGGCCCAGATGGCCCTGCCTCAACCTCACGTAACTCATCCTCCTAATCTGGCTCCTGGCCAGACTCTCTCCTGATCCATCTGCCACCAACCACTCTATATCCCATCCTATGGAGTGACTGCTCATCATAAACATCTGTGTGTAAGATCTCCTTGGGGATCTCCCCCTCCAAGGATACACCACAGGCTTGGAATAATTGGGTCAGTCCCATCCCATAGGGCAGACAATGATGGTGCTGGCTGGCCGCATCTCTCATCTGAATCAGCATCATGGAAGGAATGTCTACCTGCATCCTCTATGTCAAGTAGACCATGAGCATAAGCTCCCTCTTTGTGATAAAATCAAATCGCCCTATCTTCGATAGAAGAATACGGGCCGTGATGTGATGAAGGAGCTGCATCTCCATCGATAACTGGTTCGTGGTGACTATTGTCACATCGCGAACATCATCTCGCTCCAAAATATAACATAATGCGGCCTCCCTATCATCCACAGAGAAAATGCTAATCCCTCAGTATGGTATCTCCCAGACTCTGCTCAAGAGCTCCTCTGTCAGTAGAATCTCCACACCTCGCACAGATGTCCTCCAAGTCATACGCCAGCAATCCAAAGCTCCATAGAACATACGTACCAGATGAGGGTAATACCTCTCCAGCATAGTGCAGAAGGGCACCAAACCTGCATCGGTAAGAGTCTGATGGATCTGAAAATGCTGGCAGTCGAAAAACTCCAAGTCCACTCGTCGACCAGAAGTAACAGCCTTCCCTGCCATCCTCTCCGCAAGGGAACCAGGTGCTACTGAACTGCTCGACTCACCAGTGTCATGCCTAGCCTTTGTTCTCCTCTCTGTCCTCTGACTCTGTCTCCTAACTGCTAGTCTCTTCCTAGGACCCATGACAAACCAGCTGGATAGGAAGGAAAAGAGGATAGATCCAATCAAACTTAGAGCTATGGGACTGGCTACAGGTTAAGCTAAGGAAAAAATCATTTCACAAGAGGTGTAAAGACAGTTCTGAAAGAATTTTGGGTTGTAAAATACCCTAAAAATTTAGAAAATCTATAAACAATTTGAAAGCGAGAATTTTACAAGCTAGAAAATGTTTTTGGTTAAATTTTTTTTTTTTTTAAAAATATAATTTGTAATGTCAAAGTACCAAAATACATGGGATTTGGGCTTAAAACATTTAGGGTTTTAGCAAAATGGTAAAAATGTCACAAAAATATCATGAAAAACTATGATAAATCAATAGAAATAAGTTTAAAACACTAGATTTTAGGTGAATACCCAAATTTTTTGGCCAAAACCAATCAAACAGTGGTTTTTCCCAAATTCGGATGGAATGAGCGTGAAGAACAGCCAAAAACCATGGGAAATCCAAGAGAAATGCCACTAAACCATCATTCCTTCAACTGGAGTTCTAAAAAACCAATAAAACCCATGAAAATCCAATTGAAATCCCAAAAAAAATCGAAAAAATCCAAATCTAGGTCAAACGGTTTGACGGAAACAAAAAGGAAAATGAAAATATGTGGAATAAAAATAAAATGAAATTAGAAAGGGGAATACCTGAGATGTGATGGGCTAAACGGGAAGAGGAAGTATTCAGAGTGTAGGGGACCACTATCGCTTGAAATTGAAAGGGGAAATGTAAAAACAAAACCCTCGGTCGGATGGTTTAAAAACATATTTCGTTTTGCAAGTGTCGACGCTTAGTATTTGTCAAGTGTCGATACTTGGTCAGGTGTTGACACTTGACAAAAATCCAAGTGTCAACACTTGGCCAAGAAAATTCCAATAAAATTTGAAAAGATTTTCAAAAAATCTAAGAAAATATTTAAAAGCTTTTGGGACTCAAAGCAAGTGTTTTTTGAGTAAAATGCCTTGGATAAGATGAAGTTTGAGAGAGTTCTAGGAGAATGGGTCAATGATACCTAACTCTCTTCTAATTAGACAGAACCTTTCTTCACTCAATGGTTTGGTAAACACATCAGCTAATTGATCATCTGTACACACAAATTCAAGAATAACATTAGAGTTTTGTACATAATCTCTTATGAAATGATGTCTTATTTCAATGTGTTTACTTCTTGAATGTTGCACAGGATTCTTAGTTAGATTGATTGCACTAGTATTGTCACATCTTATGGGTGTCTTAGTTTAATGCCAAAATCTTCGAGTTGTTTGATCCAAAGGATTTGAGCACAACAGCTTCCAGCTGCTATATATTCGGCTTCCACCGTAGATAGAGCAACTGAATTCTATTTCTTGCTACTCCAAGAGATCAAATTTACTCCAAGAAACTGATAGGTTCCATAGTACTTTTACGATCAAGTTTACACCCAGCAAAGTCAGCATCAAAATAAGCAATCAATTCAAATGAAGAATCTCTAGAGTACCACAAACCAATTTCAATTGTGCCAGATACATATCTAAGTATGCGTTTAACAACCAAAAGATGAGACTCTTTAGGATTAGACTGATATCTAGCACACATACAAACACTAAACATGATATCTGGCCTACTTGTAGTAAGATATAGCAATGAACCGATCATGCCACGATATAATTTTTGATCAATAGATTTACCTGATTCATCATTGTCAAGTCTACAAGTAGAGCTCATAGGGGTACCTAATGGCTTGGTGTTCTCCATCCCAAACTTCTTGAATATTTCTTTTGTGTACTTTGCTTGGTTGATAAAGATCCTCTCTTTAGTTTACTTGATTTGGAGTCCGAGGAAAAAATTTAGTTCTCCTATCATGCTCATCTCGAACTCACCCTGCATCAACTTTGTAAATTCTTGACAAAGAAATTCATTAGTAGCACCAAATATTATATCATCTATATAGATTTGTACTACTAAGAGATCATCATTCTTTTCCTTCAAAAATAAAGTTTTGTCTACATTACCTCTAGCAAAATCATTTTTGAGTAAGAAAGAACTTAAATGATCATACCAAGCTCTAGGAGCTTGTTTCAAACTATACAAAGCTTTATAAAGTTTGTAAACATGATTTGGAAATTCAGAATTTTCAAAACTAGGAGGTTGTTCAACATAAACCTCTTCTTCAATAAGACCATTTAAAAAGGCACTTTTAACATCTATTTGAAATAATTTAAAATTCATAAAGCAAGCAAAAGCCAACAATAGCTTAATTGCCTCAAGTCTAGCCACAGGAGCAAAGGTTTTATCAAAATCTATCCCTTCCTCCTGATTGTATCCTTTGGTAATTAGTTTAGCCTTATTTCTAGTAACAACACCATTTTCATCAAGTTTATTTCGAAAAACCCATTTTGTGCCAATAATTGAAGTATTTGAAGGTCTATCTACTAATGTCCAAACATTGTTTCTTTTGAATTGGTTAAGTTCATCTTGCATAGCATTTATCTAATTACTATCACATTCAACTTCCTCAATAGTTTTAGGTTCAGTTTGAGAAACAAAAGCTAAATAATTACAGATATTTCTAAGGGATGATCGAGTACTTACACCTTTAGATGGATCACCAATAATTAGTTCTTTTAGGTGTCCATGAGCATACCTCCATTCTTTCGAAAGTGGATCAACTGTAGATATGTTTTCATCACCTTGTGCTTGATCTCCTTCAGTGTTTTGATCATCTTCTTGTTCCTTGGTAGGCTCTTCATTGTTGTTTATACTTTCAGTTTTCTTGGTACCTGTTTCATCAGAAAGCACATCTTCTTTTCTCGAAGATTTCTGGTCAGATTCATCAAATACCACATGTATGGATTCCTCAACAACAAGTGTTCTTCTATTGAAGACCCTATATGCCTTACTAGATGTGGAGTAGCCTAGAAAGACTCCCTCATCTGATTTGGCATCAAATTTGCTCAAATTATCCTTACCATTGTTTAAAATGAAACAACGGCATCCAAAAATACGAAAATAACGAATTGAGGGTTTTCTACCCTTCCAAAGCTCATAAGGTGTTTTCTTTAAAATTGGTTGGATCAAAACTTGATTTAAAACATAGCATGCAGTATTTATTGCTTCCGCCTAAAAATATCTAGGTAAATCATTTTCACAAAGCATGGTGCGTGCCATTTCTTCAAGAGTTCTATTTTTCCTTTCTACCATCCCATTTTGTTGAGGTATTCTAGGTGCAGAAAAATTGTGATGAATACCATTTTCAATACAGAATTTATCAAAATCAGCATTTTCAAATTCAGTTCCATGATCACTTCTCAAAGATACGATTGAAATACCTTTTTCATTTGAAACTCATTTATGAAACCTAATGAATTCAGAAAACATTTCATCTTTATGTGCTAAAAACATGACCCATGTAAATCATGAGAAATCATCTACAATAACTAGACCATACTTCTTACCTCCCAAACTAGATGTTTTAGTTGGCCCAAAGAGGTCCATGTGAAGCAACTCTAAGGGTCTAGATGTAAAGATTACTCCTTTTGGTTTGAAAAAGGATTTGGTTTGTTTTCCAAGTTGACATGCACTGCAAATCTTGTCTTTTTCAAAACTGAGTTTAGGCAAATCCTTTATCAAATTCTTTTTGCTAAGTTTTGAAATCAAATGCATACTAGCATGTCCTAGTCTACGATGCCAAAGCCAACTAGTTTCATTGATCTTAGCTTCCATTGCCACTAGGCATTAACCATTTTGAATCGGAAGATCATCAAGATCAACCTTATAAATATTGCCATGCCTATGATCAATGAACTTGATGCCATTGCCATTTAAACTAGAGACAATGCACATAGAAGATTCAAAAATAACATTAAAATCCTTGTCGCAATACTGACTAATACTAAGCAAGTTATGTTTCAAACCATCAACATATAAAACATTATCAATGTAAGAAGAGGGGGTGATATGGACTTTACCAATACCAATAATTTTGCCTTTTCCATTATCACCAAAAGTCACATTGCTATCATTTTGATATTCGAGCGATGAGAACTGCTCCACATCTCCTATCATATGCCTTGAGCAACCGCTATCAAGGTACTACATTCTTTTCTTGTTGTTTGCAAGGCATACCTTCAATAAAGATCAAGTGGAGGCTTTAGGTATCCAAGTCATCTTGGGTCCTTTTAGGTTAGTGGCATTGGTTTCTTTTGGAACCCGAACTTTCTTAATATTACTTAATCTTCTTTTGTTGCACATATAAGATCTATGCCCTTTTGTACCACATGCATAGCAAGTAATGGATGAAGATGCAGGCACAAAGAAATTTTTGAAAAATTTTGTTTCTTGTGAGTTCTAAACCCTAAACCAGCTCTATCAAAAATAGCTCTTTGATTGTTCAAAAGCAAATTTAATTTTCTAGAACTATAAGTAAATTTATCTACAAAAGGTTTTAATTTTTCAATTTCTTCCTTATATCTTTTATTTTTATTCAAAATTTCTTTGCTTTGTTTTGAAAGATTTTCATTTGAAACTGAAGAACTTTTCTTTTTCAAAACTTCTTTTCCTTTTCAAGAATTGAAATCTTATCATTTAATTTTCTATTTTGAAGAAGAAGGCATTCATTTTCATTTGAAAGCTTATCATTTGTTTTGGCTAAATCCAAATTTTGCTTTTTCAAATCTTTATATTTTGACTTTAGTTTTTGAAATTCTATGACTAATTCATCAAAAACTTCATGAAGTTCATCAAAAGTAAATTCATTTTCTGTTTCAGAATGTACCTCATCATGATCTGCCATCAGACAGAAGTTTACCATCTCCTGTTGTTCTTCCTTAGAACTGGAGTCCTCATTGTCACTCCAGGTTGCCATCATGGCCTTCTTTTTTAACTTTCTTTTGTTTTTCTTGAGCAAGGGGCAGTCTACCTTAAAATGACCGGGTTTCTTGCATTCAAAACAAGTGGGCTGCTCCTTCCCCTTCTCCTTGTCTTTCTCTTTACTTGGCTCACCTTTCAGAGGTTTCTTCTTGAAGTTGAACCTTTTCTTCCTCATAAACCTTCTGAATTTTCTTGCCATTAGAGCCGTCTCATCTTCTTCATCATCTTCTTCGGAGTCATCACTTGATTCTTCTCGAGCAGTAGATTTGAAAGTGATTACTTTCTTCTTTTTATTGACTTCCACATTCTTTTGCTTGAGGGAGAGCTCACAGGTCATCAGTGAGCCCAACAGTTGTTCAAGTGGAAGAGTGTTGACATCCTTGGCTTCTTCAATAGCTGTTATTTTTGCATCCTAAGAAGCCGGTAGAGACCTAGGCTTCTCATACCATTAGAAACAATTTTTCTTAGGCTTCTCATACCATTCACAATATTTGTGAACCTAGTATACATCTCACTAATAGACTCAGTAGGTTCCATTTTAAACATTTCATACATATGAATAAGCATGTTAACCTTGATTGTTTTCACTTGGTGTGTACCCTTATGGGTAACCTCAAGTGTATCCCAAATCTCCTTGGCGGAGAGACAATTAGATATTCTATTAAATTCACTTGGGTCAAGAGAGCAAAATAACAAGTTCATAGCCTTGGCATTAAGCTCTATTTGCTTAATGTCATTCTCATCCCAATCATCTTCTATCTTTGGAGTGAGAATGCTATTAATCAATATAGTAGGCTGATGAGGACCTTTTACAATTGTCCTCCACAAATTATAATTAATAGCTTGAATAAAAATGCGCATGCGTATTTTCCAATACATGTAATTTGTGCCATTGAAAAGTGGGGGACGATTTGAAGCTTGACCTTCAACTACACCCATTCCTATTGGGGCTGCCATGATCTTTCACTCAAGATCCTTGGACCTACAAGAGAGTACCGGTGCTCTGATACCACTTGTTGCCCATAAATGGAGTCCAAGAGGGGGGGATGAATTAGGTCTTTTAAAATTTAAAGCAGTAATATGAAGGTCTAGTGGTGTTTGTGAGTAATAAATTCAATGCTCTAGATAAAATGCAGCGTAAAGCAGTAAATGAATAGCAATAACCAAAGAGCAAAACAGAAAGAGGGCAAACACACACAAACACAAGGTTTATAGTGGTTCGGTGCAAACCTAGCACCTACGTCCACTCCCTAAGCCACCCTTGGGAATTTCACTATAATCCACTCAAGATTATAGCCGACTTGTTTTTCAAAAGGCTCACAAGTCAAAACCTATGTTGGTTTTGTCACCTAGGCTTACCAACAACCTTTGCACTTGTTTTATTGTCGGGCTCACAAGTTAACCCTAGTTGGTTTTGTCCCTTTGGCTTACCAACAAACCACAACAACCTTCTTTCAAGACACCCTTGAAAGCAAGGTCAAATCACAAAGTAAAATCAGATATACAATTTCAAAATAAGACAAACTCTCTTCAAGAGTAGAATGGAAGCTTTAAAGCTCAAGTTGATGCTTTGTCTTATCTCCTCCTTGGAATATCCCTCTAACTTCTCTTTTGAAATGATGTAAGGATGGGCTTGTAAGCTTTTTTAGGGAATCAAACTTTAAAAGGCTCTTGATGTGAAGTTCTTGAGAGAATATTGGCTTTTTGGCTTTGAATGGACTTCAATACACTTCAATTTCTTTAGAATGAAGTTGGTGGATGTTAAATACAACAAGAAACTTCCAAAAAATGGTTTGTGACCATTGGAGCCTTGAATCTAGCCATTTGGAGCTTGAAAAGCAAGTTCTGCAAGTCAGAAAAATAGATCCGTTAGGGCTGTCAGGCTTCAAGTGTCGACACTTGGCTCACCAAGTGTCGACACTTGGCTGTCAGGTGTCGACACTTGATTTCTAGGTGTCGACACTTGAACTTTCAAGTATCGACACTTCATGCACAGGTGTCGACACTTGACACAAAAATCCTCAGATGGCAAAGTTCTGGATTTTCAAAAATCCCAGGCCTTGAGTCAACACTTGGAAACTTAAGTGTCGACACTTGAAATGTAGGTGTCGACACTTGAGTTCTAGGTGTCGACACTTGGCATGCCAAGGGTTTTTTTGCATGCCAAATGCTGAAGTGTCGATACTTGGCTTCCCTGGTGTCGACACTTGAGACTGAAAAATTCAGATTTAAATATAATTTGAGCCAAAAACACAAATATTGATATTGAAATTTAAATGGAACATAAATAAATAACAATTGAACATGTAAAAGCACTTTTTTCATGAAGAGGATGTCCATAATTGCAAGAAATGCTCCGTGCCACGGCGTGCCATGATACATAAGTTTTTGAGATTTTGAGGTGCTTTCTTCCTGAAAACTCATAGCTTGAAATACACGTTAGTATATAATATGTACTCAATGTTTTGTTATTCATCAAAATCATTGGGTGGAGCCAACAATATGAAACCGCTGCTCGATATACGTAGACTTCTAGTGAGACCTTGGTTCTTTCGCTAGAGCTATTACATCATTATTGTGATAATTTATGGGGATGGCATCATATGACATCACTCCAAGCTCTGCAATAAACTTTTTATACCAAAAGGCTTCTTTTGCAGCTTCAGAGGTGGCGATGTTGATAGGGGACGAATTTGATAAAATGGATGTATGGAGATGTGATCTACTTACCTAGAAACAACATACTAGCATTAGAGCTCCATTTACGGCCGGATTCATGGGTGAAAGGGATGAAGAATTTCGAGCTAGAAACTAGGTGAGCAGAAAATCTGACACCCTTGTGCAAGCTTCCTTTCAAAAAAATAAAAGAAAGGATCTAAGGGCATAGAAACCCTCAAACTAGGCTAAGTAACCTTTAATAACTTGAGATCTAAGGATCAAGAGGGTCTTTTCCGAACAATGAAGAGAAATCAAAGCTCAAGTGGAAGGAAAACACTCACTACTCAAAAATTGAAGGCTAGAGACAAGATCTACACTCCCTTCTTGGATTCACCATTGGAGCTTGGATCCTTGGCATGGAGCCTTCATTTTCATCTTCAAATCACCAAGAAGAACCTGCAAAGAGTCAATGTAAGGTCAAAATTCAAAGAAATTAATGAAAAAAGGAAGGAATCAACAAGAGAAGTGAAGAGAGTTGCTGGAATTTTTGGGTAGCACTTCCTCTTCTTCTTGGACTACTTGGATTTTATATAGAAAAACTTGGAAATGGAACTATGGACATCCAAACTCAAAGCACTCACTCAAATTCAAGATCAAACTCAACACTCCAACTCAAACTTAAAGAAAACACTCAAAATTCTAGGAAGAACTCAAGAGAACTTGGTAAGATAGAAGAGAACTCAAACAAGGAAACTTTCATTCAACTCAAATCATTCATTGCTTTACAAGAGGAGGCCTTAGTCCTATTTATAGGCCAAGGGTAGCTATAATGGACATGAACAAGTTGGATTAAGAAGCCAACTAATTTAGATTTAATTGGTAACTAATTATATTGAGATCTTCTAGGTAACTAATCCTAACAATAGAAGAAACTAGAATCTCCATGTGACACCATCCTATTTCACTAAGTGTCCTCATCAAAAGCCTTCCATGTGTCTTCTAAGATTTAGTCATCAAATATGCTTCAAATTAGGTGAATCAAATCATAGGTTGGCCGGCCCAAATGGATTTCTTGGAATTTTGGAAAGAAAGATCTTCATTAGTTGAATTTCTTTGGGTTGCTTGTCTCAAATGGAAATGGTCTTGACTTGCTTCGTGCAATAGGGCTCTTCTTCTTAAATGGGTAGAACTAGGAGCCTTCAAGATGATTCATGAGGTTGGGCTTCATCTCCATAATTTTGAGTGGAACCTAAAAAAAATTGGACTAGCTACAAAACCAGAGATTGTTAACTTGCAACTTCTTCCTCTTGCCAATGTCCCCATTTATTCTCTCCAGGTGAAAAAAAACTTGGCCCTGATGAGTATGGATCATTTTGGCTATGGTAGTATTCAAGTAGATCTGGATTGATCCTTTGTAGTTCTTCTTGAGTGATCCATGAATCTTCAGAATTAGGTCTACCTTGCCAATGGACCAATCTTTATTCCGGGTAGTGACAATCTTGTCATCTATGACCCTTTCAATTCTCTCCCCACTTTGGTAGTATGGCTGGTGGATACTCTGGGGTTGGTTCACTCTTAAGGGATGGATCAGGTTCTAAGAACTCATTGGGAATCATTGTGGGCTTCTTGTATCCTACCAGATCTGAGATATTAAAAGTAGAGCTAATGCCAAAGTCAGAAGGTAGGTCCAGCATATAAGCATTAGGTCATATTCTTTTTATTATTTTGAAAGGACCAGCACCACGGGCATGGAGTTTTTTCATAGTTCCCAGTGGAAACTATTCAGGTTTTAGCCTGATCATCACAAAGTCCCCTACTTGAAATTCTTTGGCCCTTCTATGAGAATCAACCATATGCTTGTAGCTCTCATTGCTTATTTGGATTTTCTTTCTAACCTCTTTGTGCAAATCCCTAAGATGTTGTGCATATGATTCGACAGACTTATGCATGGATGACACCAAAGGACAAAACAAACTCAAATGATACTAAAACAAAAGACAAGATCAAATGGGCCTTATTAACTAATGACTGAACTTTATTATTGGCTATGAAACAAAAACTCCTAATTTCCAATATTCCACTTAAAGGCTTCTAAGACTCTTGCACATATCTTCAGGTAAGTGGTAGTAAATCTTAATTTGGTTCCCAACATATGCCATAGAGTCTTAAGAAAGTAACTATTGAATATCACTGGAACCAGATCAATGATATGGTGGGTGTTCCAGCTTGGTAGAATAGGAGAGTACATGTTACGTAGTGGTGAATCAGAAAGGTGGGTGTTCAAGGATGGTGGATCAGGGACAGAGAAACGGTTAGGGAAAACATATTGAAGGTTTTTCAAAGGCTTCCCAACTTCTTGGAGCTGATCCGTAGAGGTTTGTTCTAGGTTTTCTCTGATGGTCAACATCCCATTAGGTGATCCTTCATTAATTTCTAGATTTAAATCTTCAACATTGATTAATTCCAGGTCCTTTATTATCTCCTCAAATTGTTCTTCATGGCTTTATCCCTGGACTTCATTTTCTTCCAATTGATTATTTTCGTTGTTGATTTCTTTAGGCTGGGTAATTATTTTATCTTTAAGCAATTATTCTTGTTCATACTCATCCACTAAGTCAGACCCAGCTTCATAGACTTCTTCCTTAAATTCTTCAACGGGTTTAGGATCTTCTCTTTTTAGCTCTCTTTTTGGACAAGATTTTGATTCCACTTCATCTTTAAATTCTTCAATAGGTTTAGGATATTTTTTCTTTAATTCTTCCATGGGTTTAGTCTCTTCTTCATCTCCCTCATACTTATTGAATTCAGCAATATATTTAAACACAGTTTTATCATCTTGCCTTAATTTGTACCATTGGGTTGGAAGATTTTGCTTATAAGATTTGCCTAGGTACTTTTCCCTTAGCTTACTCTTCATATCTCTCCAAGTAATTATTTTATCCCCACTATAATAACTTTTATGCTCAACATATCCCTAATATGACTTAGCATGTCGGATTAGCTTTAATTTGACAAATTGATACTTCCTTTCTTTCGACATTTCATCAAATTCAAAGTACTGATCCATTTTCTTCTCCCAATTGATATACACCTTAGGATTTCCATCAAAAGTGGGTGCATAGGGTTGATTGCTCCTAAAGACTCTCTCCTCTTGATCTACAAAGCCTTGAAAGGGGTATCTAAGTTTATACTCAGGGGTGAGATCATGACAATGGACTCTTGGATCAATAGGAGGTGATTTAGGATTAGTATGGGTCAAGTGATCTTTTTCGATGTTCTCAATTTGGTTATTCATTTTCCCTAACTCTTTGTTCATTGATCCTAATTATTTAGTTAGGGTATCAAATTTTTCACTCAGGGTCCTCATAAAGAATTCAAGATTGGGATCCATGGGTAAACTAGACTGAGGGTGGGACTTTGGTATAGACCTTTATAGGACACAGTACACGGATAAGAAATATAAGGGACAAGCAAAATCTAATTCTAGGGTTCCTAGACCTAGAGTTCAATAATACAAGACTTAACTAGGCACTACTTAAGAATGTAATTATCCTATCCACTGGCCAGGTAAGAGGTGGGGTTGTGGGAGGCTCCCCTCACTTTCATGAGGTCCTAATTAAAAACTGCAAGTCTGCTTAAGGCATTTGCCATTTGACCTCTAGCCTTAGACACCAATTTCAAGGAATAAGTACAAACTCAAATAATGCTTTGTCTTACCTTGCACTTGAACCCGACTCGTGGGTGTCCCTAGTTTAGGTTCCTACTTGATTTTACTTAGGATTTAGGTCAATGCAAATATGGATGATTGTTTTGGGAAAAGGAAAGGTAATGACCTCCTTCCCTTATGTAATATTGAATGCCCTTAGGACATTTTAAAAATGGATGCAAACAATTTCAGCAAAATAATGATCACAATCAACTATACCTAGCACAAATGAATGAATTTTTAACCCAATTTTGAAATTTCAAATAATGCAAATTTAAATTGGGTAATTCAAATCTTGAAGTCTAAATCACAGTAACCAAATTTAAAACTTTAAATTTCAAAATTTGATTAGAAAATTCATCCTTGGAAGTAAAGTAGTTAAAATGTAAATTCTAGCTTCCAACTAACCTCCAGCTAACCTGAATTTGAAAATTCAAAATTTTTAATTTTTAAATCCAAAAGATTTGAAATAAAACTAACTTAGTTTGCTCTCAGATATGGAATCTCAGACTTTAAATTTTGACTTCAAACTAATTCAAATTTTGGTTGATAAGGTAGTTTGAAAACAGTTGCTAGAAGATTCCAGCAGTTTAGCTAACTCTTAACAACCTAAATTCAAATTTAGAATTATGAGCTATAAACCTCTCTAAAATTCAAAATTATAGTGGAAAATAAAAAAACTCAAGGTCTAGATCTCATATATAAAATTAAAAAATTAAAAAATATATATTTTTATATTTTTTAAAAAATTAAATGAAATGGAAGGCAGAAACATAATTCTGGGCAAAACTTCAGAAATGACCTAAGAACTTATATTTTTAAATCCAAAAATCAAGGAAAATATTTTTTTGAGTTTTATATTTAAAATCCTAACACAATAAGGTACTAGAAAAGTATTTGTTTGGATTTTTTTGATCAATATAAAAAATAAAATAAATCATAGAAACTTGGAAGATAGTGAGACAGAATTTCCAGCAGCTTGCAAAGCTTCACCTAGAACAAAGCTCTAATACCAAAAAATTGATGGGGGATGAATTTGATGAAATGGGTATGTGGAGATATGATCTACTTACCTAGAAACAATATACTAGCATTAGAGCTCCAGATATGGCCGGATTCATGGGTGGAAGGGATGAAGAATTTCAAGCTAGAAACTAGGTGAGCAGAAAATCTGACACCCTTATGCAAGCTTCCTTTCAAAAAAGTAAAAGAGAGGATCTAAGGGCATAGAAACCCTCAAACTAGGCTAAGCAACCTTTAAGAACCTCAGATCTAAGAATCAAGAAGGTCTTTTTCCAACAATGAAGAGAAATCAAAGTTCAAGTGGAAGGAAAATACTCACTACTCAAAAATTGAAGGCTAGAGACAAGATCTACACTCCCTTCTTGGATTCACTATTGGAGCTTGGATCCTTGGCATGGAGCCTTCATCTTCATCTTCAAATCATCAAGAAGAACCTGCAAAGAGTCAAGGTAAGGTCAAAATTTAAATAAATTAATGGAAAAAGGAAGGAATCAACAAGAGAAGTGAAGAGAGTTGCTAGATTTTTTGGACAGCACTTCCTCTTCTTCTTGGACTACTTGGATCTTATGTAGAAAAACTTGGAAATAGAACTATGGCCCTCCAAACTCAAAGAACTCACTCAAATTCAAGATCAAACTCAACACTCCAACTCAAACTTAAAGAAAATACTCAAAATTCTAGGAAGAACTTAAGAGAACTTGGCAAGATGGAAGAAAACTCAAACAAGGAAACTTTCATTCAAATCAAATCATTTATTGCTTTACAAGAGGAGGCCTTGGTCCTATTTATAGGCCAAGGGCAGCCATAATAGACAGCAAAAAGGTGGATTAAGAAGCCAACTAATTCAGATTTAGTTGGTAACTAATTACATTGAGAAGCTTCTAGGTAACTAATCCTAACAATAGAAGAAACTAGAATCTCCATGTGGCACCATCCTATTTTGCCAAGTGTCCTCATCAAAAGCCTTCCATGTGTCTTCTAAGATTTAGTCTTCAAATATGCTTCAAATTAGGTGAATCAAATCATAGGTTGGCCGGCCCAAATGGATTGCTTGGAATTTTGGAAATAAAGGTCTTCATTAGTTGAATTTCTTTGGCTTGCTTGTCTCAAATGGAAATGGTCTTGACTTGCTTCATGCAATAGGGCTCTTTTTCTTAAATGGGTGGAACTAGGAGCCTTCAAGATTCTTCATGAGGATGGGCTTCATCTCCATAATTTTGAGTGGAACCTAAAAAAAATTAGACTAGCTACAAAACCAAAGATTGTTAGCTTGCAACTTCTTCCTCTTACCAATGTCCCCATTAGATGTACTCTGCTTCCATTGTTGAATCTGCTATGATGGGTTGCTTAGAACTCTTCCAACTTATTGCCCCACCATTGCACAAAAACAAAGACTCTGATGTAGACTTTCTATCATCAGGATCAGACATAAAGTCTAAGTCTGTATATCCCTTTATCCCTAATTCTAAACTCCCTCCAAAGACTAAGAACAAACATTTAGTTCTTCTCAAGTACTTAAGAATGTTCTTCATAGCTATCCAGTGTTCTTCACCTGGATTCGACTGATATCTGCTCGTAACACTCACAGCAAGAGCTATATCAGGTCGAGTACACAACATGGCATACATGAGGCTTCCAATTGTCGAAGTATATGAAATCTTGCTCATACGTTGAATCTCTTCAGGTATGTTGGGACACATTTTCTTGGAGAGATTAATGCCATGCTAAAAAGGTAACAATCCTCTTTCAGAGTTCTCCATGCTAAATCTTTCCAACACTTCCTCTATGTATAATTTCTGTGAAAGGCCAAGCATCCGATTATATCTATCTTTATAGACCTTAATCTCCAATATATAAGCTGCTTCACCTAAGTCTTTCATAGAGAATTCCATAGATAACCAATTTTTGACCAAAGTCAACATGGGAACATCATTTCCTATAAGGAGGATGTCATCCATGTATAATACGAGGAATGTCACTGCCCTCCCACTGGCCTTCCTGTAAACACAAGGCTCATCCTCGTTCTTAATAAAATCAAATGATTTGATTACTTTATCAAAATGAGTATTCCAACTCCGCGAAGCTTGCTTCAATCCATAGATTGATCTATGCAACTTGTAGATCTTATGATCTTCATCATTGGAAGTGAAACCCAAAAGTTGCTCCATGTAGATATCTTCCTCAAGATATCCATTCAGGAATGCAATTTTCATATCCATCTGCCATATCTCATAATCATGATATGCTGTAATTGCAAGTAATGTATGGATGGATTTTAGTATAGCTACTGGTAAAAAGGTGGCATGATAGTTAATGCCTTCGCACTGACTATAACCTTTTGCCACCAGTCTAGCTTTAAAGGTCTCCACCTTACCATATGCACCTAATTTCCTTTTATAGATCCATTTATAACCAATAGGTACAATACCCTCTGGTGGATCCACTAAGGACCATACTTGGTTAGAATGCATTGAATCAAGTTCTGACTTCATAGCATTCACCCATTTCTCGGAATCGATGTCTGACATCGCCTCATCATAAGTCTTAGGATCAACCATTTGATCCTTGTCCCTAATTAGGAACATTTTCTTTATATCGTCTGTAAGCATACCCAAGTACCTTTCAAGAGGTTTGAAGACTCTAGTAGACCTATGAGGTGGAAGAGCATTTGTGTGTATTGGTTGATTAGGTTTGATCTGATCTCTAGTTGACTGCTATTTAGAGTTATTCTTATCGAGCTTAATTAACCTCCCACTGCCATCTTCCTGAATAAACTATTTTTCAAGAAATGTGGCATGTCTGCTCACAATCACATTATGATCTTCTAGAAGGTAAAAGTAATACCCTAAACTTTCTCTAGGATATCCTATGAAGCGAGCTTTCACAGATCTAGGTTCCAATTTATCCGTTATTAGTCTTTTGACATAGGCTGGACATCCCCAAATCTTGAAATAAGCAAGACTCGATTTCTTACCATGCCAAATCGCATATGGTGTGGTAGGAACAGATTTAGATGGAACCTTATTTAAAATGTAAATTGAAGTTTGTAGGGCATATCCCCAAAGAAATAAAGGCAAGTCAGTGAAGCTCATCATGGATCAGACCATATCCAATAATGTCCTATTTCTCCTCTCAGACACCCTATTGAGCTGAGGCGTACCAGGTGGAGTTCATTATGGGACTATGCCATTGTCCTTAAGATAACCCAAGAATTCCCTACTAAGGTATTCACCTCCCCGATCTGATCGAAGAACCTTAAGGGTTTTACCTGTTTATTTTTCTACTTCTTGTTTGAATTCCTTGAACTTTTCAAAAGCTTCAAATTTGCATCTCATAAGATACACATAACCATATCATGAACAATCATCAGTAAAGGTTATGAAGTAGCAAAAACCACCCCTGATTTGCACATCAAATGGACCACACAACTCAGTGTGTACTATGGCAAGTAATTCTATGGCCCTCTCCCCATGTCCTATAAAGGATAACTTGGTCATTTTTTCTTGAAGACATTTCTCACAAGAATGATATTATTGACTCAATTAATTGATTTTGATGAAAAGCAAAATGATTAAGTATAAGTTGAGGACTAACGATTTGCTTTGAGTGTGTTTTTATTAAAAAGGTGCTCACAAAATTTGATGAAACCTAATTATTTTGAAGAAGCCAAGTTTGAATGAAAAGATTGCTCAAAAGAAGACTTGGACACTTAAGAGATGGTTGAATGGATAGTTAAGCTAAATGAAAACATGTTCCAGCTCAAATTCAGCATATTCTATGATTTTTTCAAAGAAGTGTCGACTCAAAGTGTCGACACATGAAGATGAAGTGTCGACTCAGGCTGGTATGTGCAATATTTCAAATGGCATAGATGATGTATCGACACATGGACATGAAGTGTCGACTCAAGGTGTCAACACATGGATCAACACATTGCTTGAGACTTTCAAGCCACATTACTTGCAGAAGTTGAAGGAACAGCTAAAATGTCGATACATGGAAGCAAGGTGTCGACTTAAGATGTCGACTCAACTGAGAAAGTATCGACATATTTGAAATTTCTAGAGAATCTGAATGAAGCAAGTTGAACTATGTGTCGACTCAAGAAGAACATGTGTTGACCTTATGTGTCGACTCAACTGAGGAAGTGTCGACACATGGGGTTCTATCAATAGTAACGGCTAGTTTTTTCAAATACAGAACTCGCCCAAATTACCTCCAATGGCTAGTTTTTCAAGTCTAATGGCTAGAATTCAATTTTGAGGCCTTGAAAAGGTATTTATATGCTCCAAATCAAATCAAAACAAAAGCTATTGAATATTATCAAAGAGTTTTGAGAAGAGAGAAGAAGAGAGAGCTTTAACTCCTATTCATTGAAGTTTCAACCACTCTCAAGCTAAAGAAAGCCTCCAAGCATTTAAGAGCCTTCAAGAGCATTGAAGATTATCCATACTTGGGCATCCAAAAGGCTTCAACAAGTGCAAAGCAACTCCATATCGAGCTATATCGAGATAATCGCTTTGTTTTAGAAATCTTACATTGGTTCCTTACTTTTAAACCATATTTCTTTTAAGGGTTCTTGGTTAGCCTATTATAAAACCAAGGGAGGTTATTGATAAGTCTTGGAAAACCAATTAGGTTGGTGGTTAGCCCGCAAAACCACTAAGGTTCTTAGTTAGCCCGGAAAATCAAGGAAGATTGTTGGTTAGCCTTGTGAAAACCAATTAGGTTCTTGGTTAGCCCGTAAAACCAAGTCAGGTTTTGACTTGTAAGCCTTGTAAAAACAAGTCGGGTTTTGATTAGTAAGCCCAGAAAACTAATTGGCTATAATCTTGTGATTATAGTGAATTCCCAAGGGGATCTTGGGGAGTGGATATAGGTGCATTGGATAGCACCAAATCACTATAGCTTTTGGTGTTTGTGATTGCTTGATCTCTCTCTCTTTGCTCTTTATTTATTGTTCTTAATTTTCGCTACACATTTATTTTAGAGCATTGCAATTGTTTTAAAAGTACCTTACTAACTTGTTGAATTGGATTGTATTGCTTAGTATCAAGTTTTATTAAGTTAGTTTGTCAAATCAATTTTTAGAGACCCAATTCACCCCCCCTCTTGGATTGCTTACTGGGCAACAAGTGGTATTAGAGCCCTGTTCTTAGTGCATAGGCTTTATCGCCTTGAGTAAAGATCTATGGCAGCCCCAATTGGTACTAGTGTAGTTGAGGGACAAGCCTCAAATAGACCTCCATTTTTCAATGAAACAAATTATTCTTATTGGAAAACTAGGATGAGAATTTACATGCATTCTATTGATTATAGTTTATGGAAAGTAGTAGATAAGGATCCTCATATTTCTTCGGTAGTGGTTAATGGTGTTTCCATCCTAAAGCTCAAAGAGGATTGGGATGAAAATGATATTAAACAATCCGAGATCAATGTTAAGTCAATGAATCTCCTCTACTGTGCATTAGATCCTAGTGAATTTAATAGGATATCTACATGCATGTCTGCAAAAAAATATGGGACACACTTGAAGTTACCTATGAGGGTACCGATCAAGTGAAGAATACTAAAGTTAATATGTTAGTGCACACTTATGAGATGTTCCGTATGGAACCAAATGAATCCATTACTAATATGTACACAAAATTTACTAATATAGTTAATAGTATGAGAAGTCTTGGTAAAGTCATGTCTAATGCTGATCTTGTGAATAAATTCTTAGGTCACTTCCAACATCATGGGATCCGAAGGTGACCACAATTCAAGAAGCAAAGGATGTTGTCAAGCTACCTCTTGAGCAGTTAGTTGGATCGCTCATGACTTATGAGCTCAATCTAAAATAGAAATCTATGGACATGGACAAGAAGAAGAAGGGGATTGCTTTCAAGTCAAATATTCAAGAAGAATCCTCAATTGATGAGTTCGAAGATGAAGAGGAAGAACCCTCCTTGCTTGAAAGTTTAGAAGATTCATGAAGAGGAGGAAATTTTCTTACAAAAAGAAGTATCAATCCAAGAAAAAAGGAAAAGAGAAAGAGAAAGAAAAAGAAAAGGAAAAGGAGAAGGAAGTACCTATATGCTTCGAGTGCAAGAAGCCGGGACACTACAAGTTTGACTGTCCTCTCCTCAAGAAATCAAGAAAAAAATTAAGGAAAAAAGCAATGATGGCCACTTGGAGTGACAGCGAAGACTCCATTTCTGAAGAAGAGCAGATCCAAGTTGCAAATCTTTGCTTCATGGCATATTAGGACAATGATGAGATAAATTCCGACACTAAAATTGATTTCACTTTTGATGAACTTAGGAATGCCTTTGAAGAACTCATGTATGATCATAAACTAGTTTTTTCTAAAAACAAGAAATTGAAAAAGCATGCAAATAGTTTTTCTTTTGAAAACAACTCTTTACTTAATGATGTTAGTACCTTGAAATCTAAATTAGATGTTTTAGAAAAGAAAAACAATGCTTTATCTATGGAAAATAAAGTTTTGAAAAGACCTAAAAATGTTATTTCTAATAATGATCTTTTAAAGAAAAACAAGGATTTAGAACTTGAAAATGCTAAATACAAAAATGAACTTGAAAAGATAAAACATTTTATTAAGAAATTTATTTATAGTTCAGAAAAGTTAAATTTACTCTTAAACAATCAAAGAGCAGTTTTTAATAAGGTAGGTCTAGGATATAAACCACAGAAGCAACAAAAGTATTTCAAAAACTTTTTGTACCTGCATCATCTAGCATTACTTGTTTTACTTGCAGAAAGCCATGTCATAAATCATTTCAATATAATTTTAGAAAAATTATTTCTTTTGGAAAAATGTGGGTTCCAAAAGGAATCATTTTGAATGCTAACCCTAAAGGATCCAAGTTGGCTTGGGTACCTAAAAGCAAAGCTTGATCTTATTGCAGGTGTGCCTTGCAACCAAGGAGAACAAAAGAGTTTGGTATCTTGACAGTGGTTGCTCAAGGCACATGACTGGAGATGTGAAGCAATTCACTTCTGTTGAAGCTTTGAATGAAGGGAGTGTGACCTTCGGTGATAATGGTAAAGAAAAAATCATTAGTATTGGAAAGTTTCACATAACTCCTTCTAATAGTATTAGTAATGTACTTTTAGTAGATGGTTTAAAGCATAATCTTTTAAGCATTAGTCAGTTTTGCGATAAAGGTTTTCAAGTAGTTTTTAAATCATCATATTGCATGATTACTAGTTTGGATATAAATGGAGTACAATTCATTGTTAAAAGGCATGGAAATGTTTATTTGGTAGACCTAGATGATTTATCTTTGCCTAATGGAGAATGCATTGTTGCAATGAATTCTACTAAAGAAGAGACTATTTGGCTATTGCATAGAATGTTAGGGCATGCTAATATGTACCTTATTTCAAAACTTTGCAAAAAGAATTTAGTTAGAGATCTACCTGAAATTTGTTTTGAAAAAGAAAGAATTTGCCAAGCATGTCATTTTGGTAAACAAGTCAAAACTTTTAAACCAAAAGGATTTGTAACTACTAGTAGGCCACTTGAACTATTTCATATGGATCTCTTTGGACCAACTAAAATATCAAGTCTATGAGGCAAGAGATATGGATTAGTCATTATGGATGATTTTTGAAGATTTACATGGATTTTTTTTTAGCACAAAAAGATGAATCATTTTCAGCATTTATAAAGTTTTATAGAAAAGTTTCAAATGAAAAAGGTGTTTCAGTCATTTGTTTTCGTAGTGATCATGGAACTGAATTTGAAAATCATGATTTCGAAAACTTTTATAATGAGAAAGGAATAGAACACAATTTTTTTGCACCTAGGACACCTCAGTAGAATGGGATAGTAGAAAGAAAAAATCGTACTTTGAAAGAAATGGCATGCACTATGCTTTGTGAAAACGATTTGCCAAGATATTTTTGGGCTGAAGCTATTAATCTGCATGTTATGTTTTAAATCAAGTTTTAATTTACCCTATTTTAAAGAAAACTCCTTATGAACTTTGGAACCAAAGAAAACTAACTTTGAAATATTTTTGAGTTTTTGGTTGTAAATGTTTTATTTTGAACAATGGAAAGGATCATCTTGGAAAGTTTGATGCCAAGTCTGATGAAGATATCTTCTTAGAATACTCTACATCAAGCAGGGCATACAGAGTATTTAATAAATGAACTTTGGTTGTATAAGAGTCGGTGCATGTTGTTTTTGAAGAATATACTAACAAATCCTCGAGAAAAGAGGATACATCTGATGAAGTGCGGGTGCTGACAAGCTTCAGAAGCTGACTTTGAATGATCAAGTTCAACCAAATGAAGAAGATCAAGACAAGGATGAGAAAGAAGATGACACTCCAAAGCATCAAGATCTACCTAAGGAGTGGATGTATGCTCATAGACATCCTAAGGAATTAATCTTAGGTGATCCATCTAAAGGGGTAAGAATTCGAGCTTCTATTAGAAATGAATGTGATTATATAGTATTTGTATCTCAAGTAAAACCTAAATGTTTAAAGGAAGCTGAAAAATACTCTAATTGGATCAATGCTATGCAAGAACTAATTCAATTTGATAAAAATAGTGTTTGGACACTTGTAGAAAGACCATCTAATATTTCAATTATTGGCACTAAATGGGTATTTAGGAATAAATTAAATGAAAATGGTATTGTTATTAGAAATAAAGCTAAGCTAGTTGCAAAAGGCTACAATCAGGAGGAAGGGATTGACTTTGATGAAACTTTTGCTCCTGTTGCTAGACTTGAAGCAATTAGGCTATTATTAGTTTTTGCTTGTTTTATGAATTTCAAGTTATTTCAAATGGATGTTAAGAGTGCTTTCTTGAATGGTTTTATAGCTGAAAAGGTTTTTGTTGAACAACCACCTGGATTTGAAATCATGCACATCCTAATCATGTTTTTAAGTTACACAAGGCACTTTATGGATTAAAGCAAGCACCTAGAGCATGGTATGAAAGATTAAATAAATTTTTAATTGAAAATAAATTTTCTAGAGAAAATGTTGATAAGACATAATTTTTGAAAAAGAAAGATAATGATTTATTAGTAGTACAAATATATGTTGATGATATTATTTTTGGTGCTATTAATGAAATTCTTTGTCAAGAATTTGCTAAGCTAATGCAGGGTGAGTTCGAGATGAGCATGATGGGAGAACTCAATTTCTTTCTCGGACTCCAAATCAAGCAAACTACAGATGGTATCTTCATCAACCAAGCTAAGTACACAAGAGAAATTATTAAGAAGTTTAGGATGGAGACTACAAAACCAATAGGTACGCCTATGAGCCCCTTTTGTAGACTTGATAAAGATGAACATGGTAAATCTGTAGATCAAAAGTTATACAAAGGTATGATAGGCTCCTTATTGTATTTAACTGCTAGTAGACCAGATATAATATTTAGTGTTTGCATGTGTGCTAGATATCAATCTGAACCTAAAGAATCACATCTTATGGCTGTTAAGCGCATTATTAGATATCTATCTGGTACTGTTAGTATTGGTTTATGGTATTCTAGAAATTCATCTACTAAATTAATTGGATATTCTGATGCAGATTTTTCTAGTTGTAGATTAGATAGAAAGAGTACTAGTGGTACTTGCCAATTTCTTAGAATTAACTTGATCTCATGGTTTAGCAAGAAACAAACTTCAGTTGCACTATCCACAGCTGAGGCTGAGTATATTATAGCAGGAAGTTATTGTACTCAAATCTTGTAGATTAAGCAACAACTTGAAGACTTTGGAATCAAGTTGGCTAGTACGCCTATTAAATGTGATAATATCAGTGCTATTTGATTGACTAAAAATTATGTTTAACACTCTAGGATTAAGCACATTGAAATTAGACATCATTTTATTAAGGATCATGTAGAAAATAATGATATTTTGCTTGAATTTATTAGTACTGAATTTCAATTAGCTGATATTTTAACTAAACCTCTTTTGGAAGATTGATTCTGTATGATTAGAAGAGAGCTCGGGATCATCAATCCGTTTGATTAAATTTTTCCTATATTTGACTTAAATTAGATCAATTTGACCTTAATCATAATAAATCTTATTCAATCATTGTTGATTTGACTCTAGATTTATCATATTTCAATTGATTTTGATATGCCCTTGAAATCCCTGATTTTTTGGTTTTTAAGTCGATGTGTCGACACCTAAATGTGTTGACACATGCATGAGCCGACACATGAACGATAGCGGACTGAGATTTAAAGGGTTTCCAAACTATTTTTCTCCCCAAATCTTTTCTCCTTCGAGCCGACACAAGAGTTTAAGATATCTTTACTGTTCTCACTCCCTATTTCACTATTTTAGCCATTATTTCTTTGATTTGGAAGATCAATAGCCAGTTTTTTGGTTGTATTCCATCAAGGTTTTGATTTCCAAACCCTATAAACCCTTGATTTCCACCAAAACCTTGCCCAATCCTTCAACCCAAGCAATGGGTCATCGCAAACAAGTTGTTCATCGACCTCGTCAGTCAAACCAAGAAGAAGAGCAAAGGATGAAGGCCCGACATGAGTCTAGAGCTCCGGATCCACTCGCACGACCCTTGTTTGTTCCGTCTAGCCAAGTGAGTTCAAAGACTGTGGTTGGAGGATGCCGAGTGGATTTCTCATTTGTTGACCAATAGCATTTTTGGATTGGAGAGTGGATTTGTCAGGCTGGTCTGACTACTTTCTGTTCACTCAGTGAGAGGTATTACCTCAGGCTGATGAGAGAGTTCTACGGATCACTTGCCCGCAGGACAGATGGTTGGTTGGCATAGGTCAGAGGACGAGATATCCCCATTACTTCAGAGATTCTGAGCAGAGTATGGGATATACCGATGACAAGATCTGTTGACAGTTTGATGGATCGAGTCAGTGATCTTCCATGCATTTTTGAGTCTGACATTCTACTAGAGGGAGCCACTGTACCAGTATTCGGTTATCCGTAGAGATGAGACTATTACACCACATCATTGCCTAGATTCTTCTTTCGAAGACCGAATGTTTCGACTATATCACAGAGTGGGAGCTACTCATGATGGTCTTACTGGTTCAGCGCATGCCAGTATGCATTCCAGTACTGATGGTACATCAGATTACAGAGGCATCGGTTAGCCAGAGGCTCTGCTTACCGTATGGCATGGGACTAACATTATTATTTCGGGAGTATGGAGTCAGCTTTCAAGATGAACCTTATCGTACATTGCTTTATACCGATGTATATGAAATTAGATCATTGCATCGGATGGGCTATCACTTGTTTTAAGGCCAGTGGACATGCAAGATATCAAGTTAGGCCGAGGATAGAGCTGATGATGATGATGCAGCAGAGGAGGAGCAGATTCTCTCCAGTGAGGCAGGACATAGTGAGACTCAGCCTGAGATGGCAGCATAGCTAGCGGTTGCTCCTCAGTCTGATCCTTCCATATCTGCATAGCCTCAGCCAGCACAGACAGAGACTCCTGATATTTCAGATAGTTTAGAGGACATAGTCAAATGCATCAAGATAGACGTATTCATCATGAGGCAGCATCTTGACGTATTCATAGCTGAGACGAGAGAGAGCCATGATGGATTAGTGATGGCATCTTGGCTATTCTTTTTGCACTGTCCAGATCCTCAACGAGTGCTCCAACTGCTGACACTGCTCCTGCACCTGCTCATGTACCTGCTCCTGCAATAGCTGATGATATTGTTGACATTGATACTAGTGTTGATACTGCTGTTGGAGATGATGATACTATTGGTGATATAGTTATTGGAGATGATGATGGAGACGAGGAGACTGACTTAGGAAGATTTGACATTGCTGATCTTACTTCAGAGCCAGTTGCGGAGGTGACGGATGACTTACCTACGAGCCCTGTTATTGACCCATCTTGTTCACCTGCCCAGATTCCTATTCCATCTTCTCCTTCTAAATCGGATGATCACACTCCTATTCTCATTCCTATTCTCTCTCCAGTGATCGATACACCTATTATTGACTTCCCTGATATTGATTCCCTTGATATTCATATACCTATCCTTGAGACACCATTATAAATACACCCATTATTGATATACCGATTCATTCTACAGCTGATACTACTATTCTTGATACACCTATTATTACATCAGCTGAGACCCCTATCTTTGATACTCCTACTCTTCACACATCTTCGTTGATTCGAGAGCTTGGGTTTTATACACCCGACTTTCAGTATCTTGATTCAGGTCCTTCATTTGATCGCACACCTCTTCCAGCTATTGCTGAGTTGGTTGACCCGATCAGTTTCGTTCCTGTGGAGGATATAGTTTCTACCTCTTTAAATTGGTGGGGGCACCAAGATCAGACACAGATTACTGGGCCCTATTTGGTTTACCTAGACATGTGTCAAATTTTGTAATCAACTAGAATTGAGTCCTGTAATAAGTTGAGGTTAGTTAATTTGTCTCAACCCTCAATCTAGTCAATATTTTGAGTCCTTTATACCAGTATGAGTCTAGTGTGAGCTCAATTTTTGTAAAAGAGAGGAGGTTACCATATTTTGGAGTTTTACCAGGCCACATCCAGGAGTCATAGGTCACTACATCAGTCCATTAGATTTTGTATGACAACCCAAGATCCAAGATGTTTCTGGAAACCCTGATTCTTTCTAGATGCCCTCTAGATACTCAGATTCCCTTCCATATGCTTGAGCATATTCTCAGAACAGGGCACCCATGATTCTAGAGGTCCACCTTCATCCAAGCCCAAAAAAATCAAGTCCAGGTGCCAAGCCCAAGTCCTTAAGAAGCAAGATTCCAGGGAATATTCCTGCTACCAGGCTAACAGGCCACCCCAGCTTCCAAAGGCCCAAACCCATGCACCCAAGCCCTTTTGGGCCGGCCCCTTGCACTCCTAAAGGCCCAACCGCCCTCCTAGGCATCCTTGAAGTATTGACCATGTCCAAAGAGGTTTGACCAAGTCCAAGTTGAAGAGAAGAAGGAGATGACCAAGTTTATTCCTAACCTAGTTGGGATTTCTAATCCTTTTAAACTTTGTAATTCTAACCTAGCTAGGAAACGACTTGTATTCCAATTGGGAAGAGGAATTGTAACCCAAATATAATCATGGTTAGTGAAGGCATGGGAACTCTATAAATACCCCACCCCTCCCCCTCTTGTAAGCATCTCTTTCTTATGAATACAATTTGCTGAAATTTGAGTTATTACCTTGTGTTGGTGTTTTGTTTTGGTTCTTTGGTTTGTGTTTTTGTGCTTGGATGAATTCTTTGCTACCCTAGCTTCCTTCCACACTTTATCTCACTACCATCCAAGCCTTCACACATCCAAGGAGGAGTGCCCTAGGCCGCCAAGCAAGGAGATCTTCAACAAGCTTCAAACAGCCATCTTCTAGCTCTAATCCTGATTCCTTTCAATCCATAGTTCCTTTTCTTATTTTTTAATTGCTGTTTTGATTAACCCTGATGCTTGTAGGACCCCGAGGTGCTTTCCCTCCCTTGAGGAGGCCTTCTTTGCTGTCCGGACCACCCAGATCAGCCATCAGATTTGAGGAAAACAAGGCTTCTTCTTCCAGGCTCCGATCAGAGTGCTGTGAACCCTGCTGCTTTTGAATTTCAATCTCTGACTGATAAGAAACCTTCCCTTCTGTTATTATCTGATTTAGATGAAGATAAACTATCCTAAACTGGGAGTTTCTCAACTCTCGGGTCCTGGTTATTTCATTAGTTTACATGAGTTCGCCTGCGACCCGATGATTCTTTGCACAGTTAGACTTTCCGCTAGTTCTTATTTTATTTTGAAAATCTAGCCTGCAAATAAAATTATAAAAATTATAAAAAAAATTATTTTACTGTTTTGCATGCATGTTTAGCAGTCTTAGAGTCATCCCGCATCATAAATATTTGAAAAGATTCTTACAAATTTCGTTATGAATCATTGATTCAGGGGGACCTTTGTTGTTTGCTGAAACTTTCTTGTAGAGTATCATGATACATGTTCTCTATGCATTTAAATAAATATCAAAACTCTGATACTCTCTATCTTTATAACAAGCTCTGATACTATTACTTGTGTTCTAAATTGTCATATCATTAATGCAAGTAATGTTGACATACTAAATGCTATCAATTTTATGCACCTTGATCAATTCTCTTAAAAGCTTTATTTTAAAGCAATTTATACTTAAGGATTTTGTCATCATCAAAAAGGGGGAGATTGTTGACTCCATTAATTGATTTTGATGATAAGCAAAATGGTTAAGTATAAGTTGAGGACTAATGATTTGCTTTGAGTGTGTTTCTATTAAAAAGGTACTCACAAAATTTGATGAAGTCCAATTGTTTTGAAGAAGCCAAGTTTGAATGAAAAGATTGCTCAAAAGAAGACTTGGACACTTAAAAGATGGTTGAATGGATAGTTAAGCTAAATGAAAACATGTTCCAGCTCAAATTCAGCATCTTCTATGATTTTTTCAAAGAAGTGTTGACTTAAAGTGTCGACACATGACATTAAGTGTCGACATGAAGATGAAGTGTCGACTCAGGCCGATACGTAGCAATGTTTCAAATGGCACAGATGATGTATCGACACATGGACTTGAAGTGTCAACTCAAGGTGTCGACACATGGATCAACACATCACCTGAGACTTTCAAGCCATAGAACTTGCAGAAGTTGAAGGAACAGCTGAAGTGTCGACACATGGAAGCAAGGTGTCGACTCAAGGTGTCGACTCAACTGAGAAAGTGTCGACACATCTAAAATTTCCAGAGAATCTGAATGGAGCAAGTTGAACTATGTATCAACTTAAGAAGAACATGTATCGACCTTATGTGTCGACTCAATTGAGAAAGTGTCGACACTTGGAGTTCTGGCAACAGTAACGGCTAGTTTTTTCAAACACAGAACTCATCCAAATTGTCCCCAATAGCTAGTTTTTCAAGTCTAACGGCTAGAATTTAGTTTTGAGGCCTTGGGAAGGTATTTATATACTCCAAATCAAATCAAAAGCTATTGAATATTATCAAAGAGTTTTGAGAAGAGAGAAGAAGAGAGAGCTTTAACTCCTATTCATTGAAGTTTCAAACACTCTCAAGCTAAAGAAAGCCTCCAAGCATTCAAGAGCCTTCAAGAGCATTGAAGATCATCCATACTTGGGCATCCAAAAGGCTTCAATAAGTGCAAAGCAACTCCACATCGAGCTACATCGAGATATTCGCTTTATTTTAGAAAGCTTACATTGGTTCCTTACTTTTAAACCATATTTCTTGTAAGGGTTCTTGGTTAGCCTATTGTAAAACCAAGGAAGGTTATTGGTTAGCCTTGGAAAACCAATTAAGTTGGTGGTTAGCCCGCAAAACCATTAAGGTTCTTGGTTAGCCCGGAAAACCAAGGGAGGTTGTTGGTTAGTCTTGTGAAAACCAATTAGGTTCTTGGTTAGCCCGTAAAACCAAGTGAGGTTTTGACTTGTAAGCCTTATAAAAACAAGTCGGGTTTTGATTAGTGAGCCCAGAAAACTAATCGGCTGTAATCTTATGATTATAGTGAATTCCCAAGGGGATCTTGGGGAGTTGATGTAGGTGCATATGATAGCACCGAACCACTATAGCTTTTGGTGTTTGTGATTGCTTGATCTCTCTCTCTTTGCTCTTTATTTATTGCTCTTAATTTTTGCTGCACATTTATTTTAGAGCATTGCAATTGTTTTAATAGTACCTTGCTAACTTACTTATTGAATTGGATTGTATTGCTTAGTATCAAGTTTTATTAAGTTAGTTTGTCAAATCAATTTTTAAAGACCCAATTCACCCCCCCTCTTGGGTTGCTTACTGGGCAACAGATATGATTTAGAATTAAGTGAATCTAGGATCCCATCCCTTTCTAGTTTGTTAATCCTGTCCTCACTTATATGACTGAGCTTTAGATGCCACATGTATTTATCATTCTGGTCATCTCTAGGATATTTATGTCCTATGGCATTTACTTTGACTTTCTCGTTAATGTTCAGAGATGCATCAGTATGCAAATAATAGAGACTGTCAATTAAAATGGCTTTTTCAACCAATTTATTTCTCAAATAAATGTTACAAAAGTCTTTATTGAATGAAAATTCAAATCCTTCCTATGCTAGCATAGAGATAGAAATCAAGTTTCTATTAGCTCCAGGCACAAAGTAACAGTCTCTAAGGACTAATCTAAATCCTAAAGGTAATTCCAGAGAATATGATCCAACGGCTTGTGGAGTAACTTTCGCTCCATTTTAGACATGTAGGACCATCTCACCTTCTCTGAGTACTCTACTTCTTTCCAGGCCCTGCATCGAAATGCATATATGAGCATTAGGGCCAGAGTCTAAAATCCAACTCGAAGTAGATGAAATCGTTAGGTTAGATTCAATAACTTGAATGGATATACCTTCAGAAGGTGTATCCTGCTTTTGTTTCTTCAGGCTTTCCAGGTAGAGAGGACAATTCCTTTTCCAGTGGCCATTTGTATTACAGTGGAAGCATTTTTCTTTGCTAGTCTTGGTTTTCTTAGGAGTGTCCTTTTTTTTTCTGTTTGAGTTCTTTCTTCTATTTCTTTGTAGGTCTTTTCTTCTTCCAAGTGGACTTTCTTTTGGAGGAAGATGGCTCCATAAAGAAAACAGATCACTTTGAACTCTTCAGGGTCCCCTTATTGCTTACCAACATGTTTAATAATTCAGGTAAAGTGCAATGTAACTTGTTCATATTATAATTCATTACAAACTGACCATATGAACCAGTTAAGGACTGGAGGATCAAATCCACCTGAAGTTCCTTATGAATGGAAATGCCCAGCTTCTCAAGCTATTTTATGTCCTTAATCATTGACAGGCAATGATCGTGGACTGACTACCCTTCATGCATCTTATGGTTGAAGAGCCTATTCGACACCTCGAAGCACGCAATCCGACTCTATTCTCCATACAACTCTTGTAAGTGAACCAGAATCGATTTAGTAATCATCATATCCTCTTGTTGGCTCTACAATTCATTAGACATTGAGGCCAACATGTAACACTTAACCTTATTATCATCTTCCATCCATTTTTCATATGTAGCCATCTGACGGGCATTAGGATGGCAGGTAAAATAAGGGTTTCCTGGTCAAGTACATAGCCCAACTTCTCAGAACTCAAAACAATTTTGATGTTCCTCAACCAATCTTTAAAGTTAAGGCCTATAAGTTGGTTTGTCTCTAGAATACGGACTAAGGGATTTGAAGCAGACATGGTTAATTGTGAGAGTAGAAGATTCAAATTAGATTTTTTATACTTAATTACAAAAATTATTCTAGGATCTTTAAGAAATAATTTTAAAACTCCCAAAAATCCCCATAATACTCCCTTGCTGGCATCTGTTGAATATAAATCAACAATTCAAGCCAGCTCGAGCCCATCGAGTAGACTCCATTATCTAGAATATTGATGCTTCAAACAATGCCAGTCAATCGAGTTGACTCAATCTAGAGTTAAGCCGACTCGAAGACACATAATTCAGAATTCTATTCTTTTGGAGATGGGAAACCCTACAACTCAAGGTTTCTAGTGGGTGCTACGGTCCCATCGATGTGCGGCACCTCAACATGCCCATTTATTGGTAACATGCTACACCAATGAGTGGGCAACTCTTGTCCAATGTATCTCATACAATTTGCAGCCTGGTCTATAAATCATGGAACCTCAACATGCCTGTTTATTGGTCCAGTCATTAGTTAAGTCTGACCCACCATTTCTGCTAAACAAAGCCGTCATTGAGTCCCTCAACATGTCCATTTATTAGGCCCAACCCCATCAGTGCCTAGCAACATCTCATGCTTAATAGGGTGGTTGTGTCTTCCCGATGCAACTAGACCACTGTATCCAATCGAGAATAATCAAGACCAGTAGGACACCCGCACACCTACAATAGTGAAAGACCCAAAACTTAATATTTATAGGGAGCTTAAGTTCTGGTCTCTTTTAAATTGATCAGCCAACTCATGTCTGACCAATTACATTAAGTCAGCACAATCTCATGTCTAACTTAAAACTTTGAGTCAGCACAATCTCATGTCTGACTAAAAGTGCTAACATGGATGACCCTCTTGAAAACTTAATCAATCAATTTGGGTAGGTCGAGAATGATGCATGGGAGGGTTCTGCCATATACCTTCTTTCCACCAAATGAGTTTGGTTAAGAAAGAGTTAGCCCCAATTATCAGACCATGATCGAAACCTTCCTTAGACCCAATTGATTGATAAGATTCCAAAAGGTCAATCCAATGATTTGGGCTCATCACTGAGCCAAATTAGGTCTTACTCATCGACTCACTATCATATGAGTAAATCTGACCAGACATCATCTAAAACAATTTTAGGGTGACTGGACCTAATTTACTCAACCCAAAACTTCATGCACCCAATTTAATTTTCTTGATCTAATCAATTTTAAAATTGGTTCAAGTGCATGATATTTATGGTTTATGATCATGAATCAGATTTATGATCTAAACCTAATTTGGGGTATCAAAATGCTAGATCATATAAACTACATCTGATGTAATTAAATAGATATAAAGCATGCTTAAACAATATATCACATATATCATCATAAATTGATCAAAAATTTTGAAAATGCTTTTTCAAAATAGGTATACATCAAAGTAGGACAACCTTTGCACTATAGGGGATAAATCCTATAGCAGGACAACCTTATTTCACTTTGTGCAACCTTTGATCAATTAATTTTCATATTTAAACATATAAATTTCAGATCTAAAATTTATGATTATAATTTTGAAAATAATTTTTCAAAATATATCAACTCTTGACATAATCATCATATAACTTTCAAAACTGAATAAGTTTCAGATCTGATTCTCATCCATGCATGTTTAAGAAGGGAGAACCATGGCTCTGATACCACTATCGAATTCCTCCCGGGATTGGTATATTGCATCGAATATTAGGGCTCACAATTAGAGTGATGCAGCAAAAGCAGATATAAAAATAATTTTATATCTGGCATGCAATATAAATAAATCTAATTTATTCATGATAATATTCTTAAACATGCATTAGAGGATGAGAACAAGATCAAATATGAAAATATGATAATTTTAAGAAATAATTATATACCTGGATCGCTATCCTGGGCTATTTTGAAATCAGTGTAGACCTCTTTTGGACCTGGATTCAATTGCAGCTGTGCAAGCGCCCAGCCTCTGCTGGTATCTATACAGAGCTTGTCGCACTAGAGTCGTAGAGGGTACTGGACTGCTAGATCCTTGTAACCCTCTCCTCTTTCAGCAAATCGGCCTTGCTTCAAAAGTGGTGCCGATCGACAACTGGATCGGCTTCTGGCTTCTATCTTGCAAACTGGCCTTTGCAAGATTTAGGACCTTCTTTCCTCTCCTTGCTCTTATCTAAATAACCTCTCAACACTTGGAAGAAAGATTGAGAGAGGAAGTAAGAATGGAAGAGAGAAGGAACCTTTGGTAACAAAATGCCTCACACACCCAAGTGGATGATTTTCCCTTCTCCTTTCATTCACTCACCCAAGCATTTCCTCTTTCTTTCATGCTTTGTTCAAGCTTGGCCGACCAAGCCCTTCCCCTCTCCTTATATAGCCATCATCTCATTAATGTCATAAGACCATTATGTATGAAAACATTAAAAGAGGAGAAGAAGATTTTCTCCCTTTTAATGCTTTCACACTTCCATGAAAACTTCTTAAGCCTTTTCACATGGAAGAGTTTCTTCCTTCTTCTCCACTCCCAATAATGAGGTCAATTCCCCATTCCAAGTCACCACCCTTTCTTATTATGACAAATTAATGAAGAGTTTACCAAGTCAAAAATGGGAGGAGACTAGTGTGAACACAAGACTTAAGAAAGTTCCAAGTCATAAATGAGAGGAGACTAAGTTTGCTTATGTTATTCCTCTTCATTCATGCAAACATCATGCCAACATCATGCCATGTGGCATGTAGAATCAAAGAGAGAGGGAGAGTAACATGTGGCATGAGGAGAGAGAGTCCTAGTCTAACTGGGCTCTGACTCATGGTTCAATTTGACACTCAAATCAAGGCTAGATTTAAACCCAATCGAACTTATTTCAAAAGGCTATTGACCCTACTCAATTTGGATTAATTAAAGTCAAATTAAATCTGATTTAATTTAATTAACAATTAATCTATAATTAATTAGGTCAAATCTTAACTGTAACACTTATAATTAGGTCCAAATTGATTTGCTGATTAGTTACTTAAGTCCCTAATGTGTGTGATCCCTCAGGTCCAATTCTGTCTAGTAATGAGATATGCTATAATCTCTATTATACATCATCAAAACACCTTTTGATGGATAGAAACAATTTCTGCTCAACCCTAATTAGGATCATCGAAAAGAAAATGATCCTAATAGGCTCTCACAATCCACCAGTGACACCTAGTAGTATGTAGTGGCAACTTAGCAGAATAAGATTGGAACCCCTAGGTGTAGTTCCGTGTGATTCGGTTATTCTATTAGAATCCCTGACTTGATGTTGGTTACGGAATCTCGCCAAACCCATCAGTCATATGCTTAAACTTAATTGCCTCAAGTCCAACTGTGATACCAGTGAAAATGCCTTTTCATCATCACCCTGCTATGGCCATAGACTCTTTGGACTTAGTCTCAATAAGTTGCATAGGATTATTCCTTACTACTAAGGCGATAGATCCCTACGAGTGAACATCCTATTCCTACAATAAACTTACTACAGCCAACGAATACTACAAGGTCCCATATGGATAGGAACCATGAGATTGTGCTGTCAAACTATAGCAACCTTACTGTGAGTAGCCGGGCACTCTAGGTCAAAGAACTATTCACACAACTACAGCATCACGAAGTTATCGACGATTGAGTAGTCATCCGCATAACTTTCCATAGATGGTCACGCTTGTTACTATTGATCTCCATCAACTACCTACATTCTCACTCCAGTGTCACCACACTATAGGTCAGAGACTCACCTACCTAGAATGGAAGTGATCCGTGCATCGATTTTAATGGATCAATCATCGTCCTTGTGATGTTCCAATAATCGGGAGCTTTTAGGAGTTAATCTATTAAGACACATGTCTCAGATTCTTAACTCTTGAGAATATGTATCATTATCCATTAACTCCATGGACGATTCATAAACACATCAATATAAATAATATTACCCTTTATTATGAAAAAGAATTAAATAAAAATTCCATGCCTTAAAATTATAATGTGTCATGCCAACTTGGCTTTTGAGCATAATAACTTTCAGCTACAATATATTCAGCCTCAGCTATAGATAATGCAACCGAAGTTTATTTCTTGCTAAACCATGAGATTAAGTTAACTCCAAGAAATTTGCAAGTTTTACTAGTACTTTTTCTATCTAATTTATACCTAGCAAAGTCAACATCAAAATAGCCAATTAAATCAATTGAAAAATCTCTAGAATATCATAGACCAATATTAATAGTACTAGATAAGTATTTAAAAATGTGCTTAACAGCCATTAAATGAGATTCTTTAAGAGAAGACTGATATCTAGCACACATACAAACACTAAACATGATATCTGGTCTACTAGTAATCAAATATAGTAAAGAACCAATGATACCCCTATATAATTTTTGATCAACAACTTTACCACATTCATCTTTATCAAGTTTACAAGAAGGGCTCATAGGTGTATCTATTGGCTTGGTTGTCTCTATCCCAAACTTCTTTAAGATTTCTCTTGTATACTTAGCTTGGTTGATGAAGATCTCTTCTTTAGTTTGCTTGATCTGGAGTCCAAGAAAGAAATTTAGCTCTCCCAGCATACTCATCTCGAACTCACCCTTCATAAGCTTGGCAAACTCTTTACAAAGTGTTTCATTAGTAGTACCAAAAATAATGTCATCAACATAAATTTATACTACTAAAAGATCATCATTTTTCTTTTTCAAAAATAAGATAGTATCAACATGGCTTCTGGAGAATTTATTTTTAATTAAAAATTTGCTAAGTCTTTCATACTATGCACGGGGTGCTTGTTTTGAACCATAAAATGCTTTGTGCAATTTAAAAACATAATTAGGATGTGCATGATTTTCAAATCCAGGTGGTTATTCAACAAACACATCTTTAGCTAAATAACCATTTAAAAATGTACTTTTAACATCCATTTAAAAATATTTGAAATTCATAAAACATGCAAATGCTAAAAGCATTCTAATGACTTCAAGTCTAGCTACTGGAGCAAAGGTTTCATCAAAATCAATTCCTTCTTCTTGGTTATAATCCTTGGCTACCAGCCTAGCCTTGTTTCTAGTCACTACACTATTTTTATCTAGTTTATTTCTATACACCCATTTTGTACCAATAATTAAAATATTAGATGGTATTTTTATTAGTATCCAAACTTTGTTTTTTTCAAATTGATTTAACTCTTCTTGCATAGCAATTATCTAGTTAGGATCTTTTTTAGCTTCTTCAATACATATAGGTTCAATTTGAGAAATAAAAGCAATTGTAATCACATTCATTTTTAATGGATGATCTAGTTCTTACCCCTCTCGATAGATCACCTAAGATCAATTCCTTAGGATATCCATGAACATACCTCCACTCTTTTGGTAGATCTTTGTGCTTCGGTGAGGATCTTGTAGCTTCTTCTCCATCCTTCTTGTTTTGATCCTCTTCATCTTCTTCGGAAGGGGGATCATCCAAAGTCAGCTTTTTCAATTCTTCAACACCTGTACATTCATTAGAAGTATCCTCTTTTCTAGAGAATTTGTTAGCAGACTCTTCAAATACTACATGCACTGATTCTTCTACTAACAGTGTTCTTTTATTAAAAACTCTTTATGCCTTGCTTGATATAGAGTATCCTAAGAAGATACCTTCATCAGACTTGGCATTAAACTTGCCTAAATTGTCTTTTCCATTATTTAAAACAAAGCATCGGCAACCAAAACTCGAAAATACTTCAAAGTATATTTTCTTTCTTTCTAAAGTTCATAGGATGTTTTCTTTAAAATAGGTCAAATTAAAATATGATTCAAAATATAGCAAACTGTATTAATTGCTTCAGCCCAAAAATATATTGGAAGATCATTTTCAGAAAGCATTGTGCATGCCATTTCTTCTAAAGTATGATTTTTTCTTTTAACCACCCCATTTTGTTGAGGTATCTTAGGTGGAGAAAATTATGATCAATTTCTTTTTCATTACAAAAATTTTCAAAATCTTTATTTTTAAATTTAGTACCATGGTCACTACGAATACAAATAATTGAAGTACCTTTTTTATTTGAAACTTTTCGATAAAACTTCAAGAATGCTGAAAAAATTTATCTTTATGAGTTAAAAATAAAATCCATATAAATCGAGAGAAATCATCTACTATAACTAATCCATATCTCTTGCCTTATAGGCTTGTTATCCTAGTTGGTCCAAAGAGATCCATATGGAGTAGCTCTAATGGCCTAGTAGTTGAAATAAAACCTTTTGGTTTGAAAGATGTTTTTGCTTATTTTCCAAATTGACATACTTTACATATTTTATCATTTACAAAACTAAATTTTGGTAAATCTCTTACTAAATCCTTTTTGCATATTTTAAAAGAAGATGTATGCTTGCATGACCTAATCTACGATGCCAAAGACAACTAGTCTCATTAATAGTGGAATTCATAGCAACTAGGCATTCACCATCATGTAAAAGTAAATTGTCAAGATCAACAACATAGATGTTACCATACCTATTTCCAATGAATTTCACTCCATTACATTCAGGACTAGCTACCATGCATACAGATGATTCAAAAGCAACTTTAAAGCCTTTATCACAAAATTGACTAATACTAAGTAAATTATATTTTAATCCTTCAACTAATAAAACATTATCTATAAATATAGAAGGGGAGATGTACACTTTATCGATACCAATGATTTTTCTTTTATTATTATCTCTAAAGGTTACACTTCCTCTATTCGGTGCATCAAGAGAGGTGAATTGCTTCATGTCTCCTGTCATGTGTCTTGAGCAACCACTATCGAGATGCCACAATCTTTTCTTTTCTTTGGTTGCAAGACACACCTGCAAAATAAATTAAGTTTTCAATTTAGGTGCCCAATCCATCTTAGATACTTTTGGGTTAGTGCTAAAGGTGGTTCCTTTTGGAACCCAAATCTTTCTAGAGTTATTAACCTTTCTAAGATCACATTGAAATACTTTATGACCTAACTTTTTATAAGAAAAACTGTAATGATAGATGATGTAGGTATAAAAAAATTCTTGAAAAATTTTTGTTGCTTTTGCGATCTAAAACCCAAACTTGCTTTGTTGAAAATTGCTCTTTAATTGTTCAATAAAAGATTTAGCTTTTCAGAACTATATGTAAACTTTTCACCAAATAGTTTAACTTTTTCAAGCTCATTTTTGAATTTCTGATTTTCTTCCTCAAGGTCTTTATTTTTCTTCAAAAGTTCATTATTTGAAATGATGACCTTAGGTATTTTCAAAACATCATTTTCCATTGACAAAGTATTCTTTTGTTTTTCTAAGGTATCAATCTTAGCTTTTAAATCACTATTTTCATTTGTAAGATTAGTGTTTTCAATAGATGATGAGCTAGCATGCTTTTTCAACTTTTTATTTTTAATTTTTATCAATCTATATTCTTGCATGAGCTCATCAAATGCATCTCTAAGTTTATCAAATGTAAATTCAGATTCAAAGTCAGAATGTACCTCATCTTCTTGAACCATGAAGCAAAGATTAGCAACTTCAATTTGTTCTTCTTCTGAACTGAAGTCCTCACTGTCTCTTCAAGTTGCCATCATTGCCTTCTTTTTGAATCTTCTCCTGGACTTCTTTAGGAGGGGACAGTCAAACTTATAATATCTAGGCTTCTTGCATTCGAAGCAAATTGGTTGTTCCTTCTCCTTCTCTTTTTCTTTTTCTTTTTTCTTTTCCTTTATAGGTTGAGACTTTTCTTGTAGGGAAAAATTCTTTCTTCTCATGAACATTTTGAATCTTCTTGCAATGAGAGCCTCTTCATCATCATTCTCTTCTTCTTTAAATTCATCACTTGAAGACTCATCTTGTGTTGTAGACTTGAAAGCTATAGTCTTGTTCTTCTTATCTATGTCCACTACCTTCTGTTTCAAGTTCAACTCTTAAGTCATGAGTGAACCAATGAGTTGCTCCAATGGAAGTTTCTCAACATCTTTGGCTTCTTGAATAGCTGTCACTTTAGGATCCCAAGATGTTGGTAATGCCTTAAGAATTTTATTTACAAGATCAGCATTAGTCATAGTCTTACCAAGACTTCTCATGTCATTTATAATGTCTGTAAATCTAGTGTACATATCAGTAATAGATTCATTAGGTTCCATTCAAAACATCTCATAAGTATGTACAAGCATATTAACTTTAGTATATTTTACTTGATCGATACCCTCATGAGTAACCTCAAGTGTGTCCCATATTTTCTTAGCAGAGGTGCATGTAAAAATTCTATTGAATTCACTAGGATCCAATGCATAATATAAAAGATTCATTACTTTCGCATTGATTTTAGATTGTTTAATATCATTTTCATCCCAATCCTCTTTGAGTTTTGGAATGAAAATGCTATAAACAATAATTGAGGTAATTTGAGGACCTTTATCTATAACTTTCCATAGATTATAATCAATTGAATGCATATAGATTCTCATGCATGTTTTCCAATATATGTAATTGGTGCCATTAAAGTAAGGAGGTCTATTTGAGGCTTGTCCCTCAATAACACTAGAACCAAGTGGGGCTGCCATAGATCATTACTCAAGGTGGTTAGACCTATATGTTGCCCAGGTGGCTTTCCCAAGAGAGGGGTGAATTGGGAATTTAAAAAATTTAAGCAATAATGTGCTCTTTGAAATCCCTTATAAGTGTTAAGTGCTGTGATAGGATAATTGAATGCAGAAGCATAATCAAATAAGAAAAGCACAATACAAACACAAACAAATTATAGTAGTTCAAAGAAACCCAACTCCTACGTCCACTATCCAAGATTACTACTTAGAATTTTCACTATATCTCCCATTGGAATACACATGGATTTTTTTAATAGGTTTACAATCCAAACCTCTACACTTTGGTTTTTAAACTAGGCTCATCAAAGAAACCCAACTTGGTTTTACTAGGATCACCAAGAACCCTACACTTGGTTTTAACAGGATCACCAAGAACCCAACATTTGGTTTTAACACAGGCTAACCAAGAACCTATTTGGTTTCTAAACCGGGCTCACCAATAACCCAACAATTCAATAAAAGAATTATAAAGAAAGGCAACAGAATGACAAACGGGTTTTTGTTGAATGGTTGCCGATGTAGCTCAAGAGAAGCCCAATTGATTGCACTTCAATGCACTTGGTTGGCTTCTTTACTTTCTTCAACAAATGCTTCAAACTTTAGTTGGTAGTTGGTGAAGGCTTGAAGACTGTCTTGAATGCTCTTGCAGTGCTCTCTTGCTTACAAGCTTTCAATATAGCATTTACACTTTTTCCTTTTAAAAGCTTTTTTTTCAAGTAGTTCAAATCCCTCAAATATATAGTCTTGTACCCTTCTCAGGTAGTTTTAGTCATTATAGACCATTGGGATGTGACATTTGAACGTTGGAGTACTTTTTGGAATCAAATTCCAAGTTATGGAACTAGCCGTCATAAGTCTGAAATTGACCTTCGAGTCAGCTCGGATTACTCAAGTCAGCTCGGATCCTCAGAGTAGTTCTAGTTGAGTCGATTCTCTTCAATCTAGTAAGCTCGCTTGCACAATGTTCTGATTCCTCACTCTGTAAGAGTCGACTCACCTTGATTCTAGTTGATTAGATCCTCAGGCCTTCAAAAATGTAGTCTGGAAGAGTCGGCTCTTTCTCTTTAGAGTCGGCTCAGTTGGCTGTAGTTCTTAGAGCTCTTTTTTCGAACTCTGGAGGAGTCGGCTCGAATCCCTGAAGAGTCAACTCGGATGTCTGACTAAATGATAGAGTTAGCTTCGACTCCCTTTGGGTGGGCTCACTTGTCTGATTCAAGAAGTGGTACTCTGGATGAGTTGGCTCGGGTCCCTTAGAGTCGGCTAGGATATTTTCATGCCAGAATCCTCATGCCATGTGACAGAGTTGGCGCTCTTCTCTTCGAGTCGGCTCGAATGAGTTCTTCAGTGAATTTTCAATTCTTCTCCAGATTTCATCCAGCAATGCTTTAAGCTTTCAAGATTTCTTCAAACTTTTCTTACAACATATTCAAAGTAATATAAAGCTTGAAATAACCTAGAAGTAATCCATTTGATTGATTTTTACTTAAGTTTTTCTTTGGGTTCTTCTTTACAAGATTCAATTACAATACAACTCAACACAAGAAATAGAAATGTAGGAGTTGAAATTGAGCAATGAATTCATCCTACAAAAACTTGTAAAACACTTAAAGAGTTGTTAGCAAAACAAATGCATGCTCCAATGTTTTGTTATCATCAAAATCACTTATGGGGTCAACAATCTCTCCCTTTTTGATGATGACAAAACACCGGGCATGGAAAATTCTTTACAATTACATGTATGATTGTATTTGAGAGTAAGCATTAACATGTATTAAAGCTAACTGTATTTGCAAGTATCAGAGTTTTTATGAAAAATGATATAGTATTAGTGTTAGTGCCTTTATATGTATCAGAGTATTAAAGCTTGTATGTTTCAAAGTATCAGAGCTCAAAATTGTAAGTATTAGAGCTAATTCTTGAGCTAAAATTTTAAAACAATTAGAGCAAATTGCAAGTTTTGAGCTAGAGCCATTCAGTTTTAATAATTTACTCCCCCTTTTTGATGATTTGAAAATCTTGAAACAATTTCATGCTTAGTCAAATATATTCTCTCCCTTTTTGTATATACTTAAATAGTTATAAGTATTTTTCATGCAATCTCAATGTTCTCCCCCTTTTTGTCAATAATAAAAAAGGTATGCAAATAAAGATCAATTTTTATGATAGAATGAGAAAGTTGATAATGTTTGTTTGAGATAATTTCACTTTCTCTTTTCAACTTTGATATTCAAATTAAAATTCATGTTGATTAGAATTATACAAATGATAGTATAATTGAGAGTATTGCATAAGTTCAGTTTATACACAAAGGATATGCCAAAATGTATTCATTGTATTCATAAAATTTTCTTTACACATTACAAAAGATAGGAAGCAAAGCATAAAGTAAACACCGGTATAAAGAAAGTCAAAAGTACTATGATATGATCATTGTAACCAAAAGTACAACCAAAACATCCTATTATTCTCCCTCACTAGAGGAAGAAGCAACATCTATTATCTTATATGAAGTTTTGGTCTTTAGTGGCTTGAACCTAAGGTCCTTAAATCTGGTTCTAACAGGGGCTATAGGTGTTCTATCTTTCTTAATTTTTGGTTTGCCCTTGAACGGAATAGGTTCAGTCTTAGATATTTGGTGGGGACACCTGAGGCACCAGAATAAGACAGAGGCTTTTTCAACCCTCTGTAAATTGATCAATAATTTATGAGTCCATCTGTAATAAGGGCTTAGCTCATCTGAGTCCATTTTAGTTGTTATTTGAGTATTTTTAGTTCAGTTCTGTACTAATCAGCTCATGTTGAGCTAGTTCAATCCAATGCTAGTCAGCTCATGTTGAGCTAATTTTATTTTTTTGAGTCCTGTCCAAGCATACTGAAGACTCAAGACTATATCATACAAGTGAAGACCAAGTCCAACTAGATTGAAGACATGGAAGTATAGCACAAGTCCAACCCAGCTTGAAGATTTGAAGACCCCAGGAGGAAAATTCAGAAAACCCTTATTTCTTGTAGATGCCCTCCAGATACCCAGATTCCCTTCCAGATGCCAAAGTATATTCATAGATAAGGGCATCCATGATTCCAGAGGTCCATCTGCATCCTAGCCCAAAGAAATCAAGCCCAGGTGCCAAGCCCAAGCCCCTAAGAAGCAAGATACTAGGGAATATTCCTGCTACCTGGCAACCAGGCCACCCCAGCTTCCAGAGGCCCAAACCCATGCACCCGAGCCCCTTTGGGCCGGCCTTTTGCTGCTCCTAGAAGTCCAACACGCCCCCCTAGGCATCCTTGGAGTCTTGACCAAGTCAAGAAAATTTTTAGGGATTTTTCTACCTATTATTTTCTTATTTTCTAGCTAGGGTTTGAGAGGGAAAATGATTCTTATGTAAAGACTTATGTACCCTTACTTGGAGCCCAAGGTTAAGGGTCTATTTAAGGGACCCTAGCCTCTTGTATGAGGAGAATTTTTGATGAATGAAAACCTTGAGTTCTTCTATTGAGTTGTGTGATACCCTGCTGTGTGCATAAAGGGGTTTGCGAGAGTTTTTCTTCCCAGTGCTGCAATCATCTTCCTGCTGCCAACAAGCATCTCAGATCCCTGGACGCCCACTCCAAAAGAAGCCTTCCCTTTCTGTTTCCCCTTTGTTTTCTTGTTCCTTTGTGAGTTTTCTAACCCCTGACAGGTCGTTTACAGGTCCTCGAGTTCCTACGAATCCAACGACTCCAGCCAAGCCTCAATCGGATCACCGAGCAGAAAGCCGGGTATCCGCGGGTCTTTGGCTCGATTTTCCAGGCCGCATCCGTCGAGGAACGAGAGACCCCTTCGCTGTGATCTTTACAGACATTGTCAGGTACACCCCTCTACCTCCAGTAGTTTTATTGTAGGAGAACTTGCCCTAACCGAGGCTTCTCAGCCCCGGCGGTCCTTCTTTGCTACTTTTCTAGGTCCTAATCTGCATGCTGATCTTCAAAAATTCATACAAAATTTCCTACAAATAATTTTGATCTGAAATTTGGGAATTAATCACCTAACTCAACATGTAAAACGTACAAAAAAAATTTCATGCATATTAGTTCCCCATCATTTGGTATCAGAGCTTAGATTAGGGCTTGTTTTCTGCAATTTTTCAGTCCATATATACTTTGTTATTTTAATTATTTCTTCCTGATAAAAACTCTAAAAATTCTGAAATTTACTTTACTGGATTCATAATAATTAACAGTAATTTTAAAATTTTTTTAGATTTTATTATGGCCTGTGAATTTTCTTCAAGCCGAAATACATCTTGTAAATTTTCGGCTCTGTTTTTTCAGCAAGACAAGTTTGGAAGTTTTAGGTTTTTGTTTAGCAATTTTTGCATATTTTTTAATTTTAGTATATTTCTTGCATATTAGGCCATGTTTTGCAAGTTTTCTTCTATTTAAAAAAGTACCAAAAAAAAAAATTACATATTCTCCAAAAATACCAAAAATATCTAAACCCTAATTTGCATCCTCATCTGCCTGCCATCATTACATAATTTACTTTAAGGGCACTCTCTTTATACCAGATAAGGGAAGGAGGTCATTACCTTTCCTTAGCCCAAAACCACCTTCCTTGCATTCGGTCCCAAGCCTAACTTAAAATCGATTAGACCTAATTTGCCCTAGTGGGCTAGGGACACCAACTGGTCGGGTCCGGGCTAAGTGTTAGATCACTGTGTCAAGACTAACCTGTGTGTTCCTTGTGCTTGGTGTCTAGAATGGTGGTTTAGGGATTCAATCCCGAAGGGCTTGTGTGCTGGTCCGCCTACCTGGCCAATCTTTGATTGGTGTCTAGGATTGGCAATCAGGGACCTAACACTCCCCTTACACCTGCCTGGCTGAGTACAGGGTTACTATAGGCTAGTTTGCCACCCTGATTGAGCATCTGGTTTGGACTCTAGGTCTAGTCAGCTATAGTCGGTCTAATCGAGTCTTGCATGAGCACTAGATCAGGAGTTTCATATCACCCACCTCCTTCACAAATGTCTGAACCCATGGAAAATTTACAATCTCAAATAAAAGCCCTAGCTGATCAAATGGCCCAGATGGCTACCCAGATAACTACCCAGATGACCCAGTTAACTCAGTCTCGTATTCAAACCAATGATAGAATTGACCATCTTGCCAATAGGTTTGATCAGTTAAAAGTCCGGGTAGGGACCCCAGAAAAAAACCATGGGTCATAGTTTGAGCCAGATCCTGATTCCCCTCAACCTAGGAGGACCCCAAACCCTGATCCATACCTTGAGGCTGAACCTAGGAGAGCCCATCATCCTGACCCAATCCCTAAGGTTAGTCCTAGAAGACCCAATCAGGATTTTGTAGACCAGGAAGATAGATCCTATTTACCCACATCCTCTAAACCTAGTATACCCACAACCTATAGATCTTATGACTCCAAATCCTATGAACCTAGAACCTATGAATCCAGAATCTATGAACCTAGATCCTATGACTCTAGATCCCATGATCATAAATCCTATGCACCCACACCCTATAGGCCTAGTAGACCCAACACCCAATATTCTGACCCATATAGGGAGTCCAACCCTAGGAGAACCCAATATTCTGACCCATATAGGGAGTCCAACCCTAGGAGAACCCAGTATTCTGACCCATATAGGGAGTCCAACCCTAGGAGGACCCAATATCCTGACCCATATAGGGAGCCCAACCTCAGGAGGACCCCATACCATGATCCATCCTTAGAACCTGATCATAGAGCTGACCCAAAATGCTATGACCCCAGATCCTATAATCCCATGACCCATAGATCTGCACCCTTGTCCTATGAGCCTAGAGAACCCATAACCCCTAAGTATCAACCTAGTACTAGTCATGCTTCCCCTAGTCAACTTGAACCCCATAGGATTAGTATCCCTAAATACGAACCCAGTAGTGAGCCACTACCCCTTATATAACCTGAACCTACTAGGAGTAGTACCCATAATCAGAGACCAGAACCTAACCAATTTCCTGCTAGCCGACCTTCTCCAACCATTCCTGAGATTCACAAGGCTTACATTAATGCGGAAGTGTATGAAGCTGATGTGAGCCTAGTGGATGAGTATGAGGGAGAAGAGGAGACACCTTTAGTAGACCTAGAATTAGCTGACCCAGTAGATACCCAAGTAGAAACCAACCCAGAGCTAGTTGACCTTGACCATATCCAACTTAAAGCTATAATGGAAGAACAAATAGAGGAAGAGAACCTAGGTACTGCTACTAGAGCCTTACCTGAGGAAACCATAGAGGAGAGCCAAATTATAGAGTCTAGTCCTAAAATACAAGAACCAGAAGAATTTATTAAGGACCTGATCTCTTTGAATCAGTACCCTCAGGATGAGTCTCCTCCTATAGTTCCCATTAAGGACCTCTTTCCTGAGATTAATAACCCATCCTTCCATTATACAAACCCCGTAGATATATCGCAACCCCATAAGGTTAACCTCATTAGTCTAGGATTAGTCCCTGACATGCCTTCTTTGATTCTACTTTATCCAACTAACCCAGAACCTTTTTCTCCACCCTACCAGAGTAATTTTGAACCCACTTCCTATTTTCTATCCTTTCCTGAGTTTTCTCATGTGTCTAGAACTATTAGGTTACATTTTGTTGAGGTTACTAGGTTGCAAGGATCCATAGAGCCCATCCCATTTGCTACCTACTTTTGGCAGACCCTCTGGCACTTATTAGGAGTTACTAGCAAATTTTCTTCTGCATGTCATCCATCAACCACGACTCATGCCCCCATGCCCAAGTGGTAGTTAAGACCTAATAAACCTCTTTAGTCGAGTCTGCTAGGTGTAGGTTTGAGTCCTTTGCATCATCTTGTTAGGAGTCTGCATGTGCCTAGCATGTTCACCACCCGCACTAATGTTAAAACAACTGGCTAATTCCCGAAGATGGATCAAAAATTTGATGTAGTGGATTTTATCTTGGTTAGGCTTAGGCCTAAAAGAAGCTTCATGCTTGCAGAGCCGGACCTTTTAAAGTGATAGAGAAGGTTGGATCAAATGCCTAGGTGTTAGACTTGCCTTCGGATTTGGGCATTAGTTCTACCTTCAATATTACAGACCTGGTTGAGTATAGGGAACCGGCAGCGCTACCTAGTGAGGCCTTTGGACCTATTCCTTTTCATTGTGAGTGACCCTAACCTAGAGTGTCCACAAACAAATTTGGCCTGAGAGAGGAGAACGGATCGAGCGTATCTTGGACAATCAAGCCATCACGACCCAGGGCCATGACTATCAACGCTTCCTGGTCCGATGGCAAGGCCGGCCAGAGTCGGACGATTCATGGATTTCTCGAGAGGACTTGCAACGCCTCAACCCAGACCTTCTCGAGAGATATGTGAGCTAGTCTGACCTTCACTCGACAGGGTCGAGTTCCTCCTACCCCGGGAGAATTGGTAGGGACACCTGAGGCACCAGAATAAGACAGAGGCTTTTTCAACCCTCTGTAAATTGATCAATAATTTATGAGTCCATCTGTAATAAGGGCTTAGCTCATCTGAGTCCATTTTAGTTGTTATTTGAGTATTTTTAGTTCAGTTCTGTACTAATCAGCTAATATTGAGCTAGTTCAATCCAATGCTAGTCAGCTCATGTTGAGCTAATTTTATTTTTTTGAGTCCTGTCCAAGCATACTGAAGACTCAAGACTATATCATACAAGTGAAGACCAAGTCCAACTAGATTGAAGACATGGAAGTATAGCACAAGTCCAACCCAGCTTGAAGATTTGAAGACCCCAGGAGGAAAATTCAGAAAATCCTGATTTCTTGCAGATGCCCTCCAGATACCCAGATTCCCTTCCAGATGCCAAAGTATATTCATAGATAAGGGCATCCATGATTCCAGAGGTCCATCTGCATCCTAGCCCAAAGAAATCAAGCCCAGGTGCCAAGCCCAAGCCCCTAAGAAGCAAGATACCAGGGAATATTCCTGCTACCTGGCTACCAGGCCACCCCAGCTTCCAGAGGCCCAAACCCATGCACCCGAGCCCCTTTGGGCCAGCCTTTTGTTGCTCCTAGAAGCCCAACACGCCCCCCTAGGCATCCTTGGAGTCTTGACCAAGTCAAGATAATTTTTAGGGATTTTTCTACCTATTATTTCCTTATTTTCTAGCTAGGGTTTGAGAGGGAAAAGGATTCTTATGTAAAGACTTATGTACCCTTACTTGGAGCCCAAGGTTAAGGGTCTATTTAAGGGACCCTAGCCTCTTGTATGAGGAGAATTTTTGATGAATGAAAACCTTGAGTTCTTCTATTGAGTTGTGTGATACCCTGCTGTGTGCATAAAGGGGTTTGCGAGAGTTTTTCTTCCCAGTGCTGCAATCATCTTCTTGCTGCCAACAAGCATCTCAGATCCTTGGATGCCCACTCCAAAAGAAGCCTTCCCTTACTATTTCCCCTTTGTTTTCTTGTTCCTTTGTAAGTTTTCTAACCCCTGACAGGTCGTTTACAGGTCCTCGAGTTCCTACGAATCCAACGACTCCAGCCAAGCCTCAATCGGATCACCGAGCAGAAAGCCGGGTATCCGCGGGTCTTTGGCTCGGTTTTCCAGGCCGCATCCATCGAGGAACGAGAGACCCCTTCACTGCGATCTTCACAGATGTTGTCAGGTACACCCCTCTACCTCCAGTAGTTTTATTATAGGAGAACTTGCCCTAACCGAGGCTTCTCAGCCCCGGCGGTCCTTCTTTGCTACTTTTCTAGGTCCTAATCTGCATGCTGATCTTCAAAAATTCATACAAAATTCCCTACAAATAATTTTGATCTAAAATTTGGGAATTAATCACCTAACTCAACATGTAAAACATACAAAAAAAACTGCATGCATATTAGTTCCCCATCAATATTGGAGGATTAGATGATAGTAATTCTGGAGGCATAAAGAGTGGTTGAGTAGGAGGTGCTGGTGGCTCTTTGCAAGTCTGTATGGAAATATCCTCAGCAGTGCAAGTGTCCTTATGTGGGTGCAGTAGGACATTTTGAAGTTCTTCATTGAAATCTTCTAGCTCTCTTTGTATTTTGTTCATATGTAACTTCTGCTCTGTCTTGATTTCATTCAAGCTGGCATCAATTAACTGGTGTAATTCACTAAAAGCTGAGTTGATGTAGCTTGTAAGAGATTCTAAAAGTGTTTCCATCTGTTAGGCTATGAATTCTTTAAATTCTGATGGAGTTTTCATTGAAGATCCAGAAGATTCTTCATCATTATCTTCAGATGCAGCATCATTTGGGTCATCAGTATGAAGTTCTATTTGCTCATCATTTTCATCATCAAATGAGGTGGCAGTCTTTTGTCCCGACAGTTTCTTCAACCAGACACCTTCTTGCAAGTGATATCCCATTCTCCTAAGAGATTTAGTTGAGTAGGTGTCTGAGTGGTGAAGTGGTTTGCCAATTTCATCTGTCAGATCTATTCCAGCATCTTCAAATATCATTGTAAATACCATGCCATAGGGCAAGCATGCTTTGTTTTTCCTTGCTGCTTCCCTTATCGTATCATCATAATATATGGAAAGTTGAGGGCTTCTCCCTCAATGAGATGTTCCATGAAGATCATGTCTCATTCACTTACCCAGTCGAAACCACCAGTTCGGGGAAGAAAGGTTCAACTGATCTTATTGTGAAGCAGCCGCATTTCCATGGAATGTATGTTGGCGTGTACATAATTGACAGAACTTACATCTGATTTTTCCAAGATTAACTTCAGTGCTTGTTCTTTGTCTTTCAGAGTCAGTTCAGTTACACCGTCAGTGGGCATGTGTAGTAGATTGCTTAGTTTTTCTTCATCCACGACAATCTTTACTCCTTTCACAATGGATTCCAAGTGATATTCTCCAAGGATTAGATTCTCAAAAAATATTCTTACCAAGGAAGGGTAAGTTAGAGCATCCAAAGAGCAGAAAAATGTCCATCCTTGGTTCTCAATCTAGTTTTCAATCTTCATACCTAAATCTTCCAAGAAGGTGAAGTCAATTCTTCGACCACAGGTGACTAGCCGATTGGCCATTGAAGAGATTTGCCCTGGTGGAGAAGGCGCTTCTTCGTTCTGCCTTAGAGCGGATTTCCTTTTCTTTTCTCTTTTCTTCTTTTGATTTTCACTATGAGAACTTGATTCAACGGCATGAGAGCGCTTCCTTGCATATCTTCTAGGAGCCATTGCGCACATGCTCAAGGTTGAAGTAGAAATGGAGCAGAAGAAAGTAGGTTTCGAGAGGTTCTGGTGGAGAGTTAGGGTTTGGAGCGAGAATAGAGAATAATAAAGTTTGGAAAAAATTGCACAGCTCTAAAAAAACTATTTGCCCGACATTTGAGCCAACTCTAATAACCCTAAGTTGCCTGAGTCAGCTCGACCATAGAAAAAACTAAAACAACGGAGATTCGAGTCTGCTAGACTAGAGCCAAATTGCTCGAGTCGACTCGAACAGAAACTTTTCACAAAAGTTGAAATGATTCATAATTGAAATTAATTCGATAAAATTTCAAGGAAAGTTGTTTAAAGAACTTGAATTGATGCAGGAGATTTTCTAGATAATTTTTCCTTAATTTTGAAGGAATTAGATTAGGAAAATCTAGAAAGGATTACAAAGACCTAATTCTTCTCTGATCATTTCAAATCTATCCTGATTGAGTGGCTTAGTAAAAATGTCAGCTAGTTGGTTCTCAGTTGGGATAAATTCTAGTTCAATGTCACCATTCAAAACATGATCTCTAATAAAATGGTGTCTAATTTCTATGTGTTTAGTCCTTGAATGCTGAATTGGATTTTTTGTCAAATTTATAGCACTTGTGTTATCACATTTGATTGGAATTTTAGATTGTGTAACATCAAAGTCTTCTAGTTGTTGTTTAATCCATAACACTAGTGCACAACAACTCCTTGCAGCAACATACTCTGTCTTAGCAATAGAAAGTGCTACCGTGTTTTGTTTCTTATAGTGCCATGAGATTAAATTCAATCCTAGAAATTGGCATGTGCTGCTAGTACTTTTTCTATCAATTTTACAACCAGCATAATTAGCATCCGAAAATCTAATTAAATTCAATGACGAATGTTTTGAAAATCATAGACCTAGATTACTTGTACCTTTCAAATATCTGATAATCTTTTTAACAGCAAGCATATGTAATTCTTTAGGATTAGATTGAAATCTAGCACATACACATACGCTATACAATATATCAGGTCTACTTGCAGTTAAGTATAACAAGGATCCGATCATACCTCTATAAAGCTTTTGATCAATATTGGATCCATCTTCATCTTTATCCAATCTGCAAGATGGGCTTTTGGGTGTGTTCATTTGTTTGCTTGACTCCATACCAAACTTTTTGATTATTTCTTTGGTGTACTTGGCTTGGTTGATGAAGATTCCTTCCTCTATTTGTTTCACTTGAAGTTCAAGGAAGTAGTTAAATTCATCCATTAGGCTCATTTCAAATTCTTCCTGCATTAACTTAGCAAATTCTCTACAAAGAGTTTCATTAGTTGCACCAAAAATAATATCATCAATATAAATCTATACAACTAATAAATCATTATTTTTCTTCTTGATGAAAAGAGTTTTGTCAACATTTCCTCTTAAAAAATTATTTTCAATCAAGAAAGTACTAAGTCTACCATACCAAGCTCTAGGTACTTGTTATAAACCATATAATGCTTTATTCAACTTAAACACATGATTTGGAAAAACATGATCTTCAAAACCTGGTGGTTGTTCTACAAAAACTTATTCGGATATAAAATTATTTAAAAATATACTTTTCACATCCATTTAAAAATGTTTAAAATTCATGTAGCAAGCAAATGCAAGAAATAATTTAATATCTTCTAGTCTTATTATAGGTGCATATGTTTCATCAAAATCTATATCCTCTTCTTGGTTATATCCCTTAGCCACTAATCTAGCATTGTTTCTAATTATATTTCCTTGTTCATCTAACTTGTTTCTATAGATCCATTTGGTTCCTATGATTGGATGATCTGAAGGTCTTTCAATTAAAGTACATACCTTATTTCTTTTAAACTTATTTAGTTCTTCATGCATGGCCATCATCCAATTTGGATTAGATTCAGCTTCTTCTAAGGTATGAGGTTCTATTTATGATACAAAGGCTAGGTAATCATGTGCATCTCTATATGATGACCTAGTCCTAATACCTTATGAAGGATCACCAATAAGTAATTCTCTTGGATGAGAAGTTACATACCTCCATTCCCTTGGTACATTAGCATGATCCTTACTTACCATTTCTTCTCCTTCTTCGATTGGTCTTTCTTGTATGCTCATGTCTTTCATTTCTTTTTGAAGTGTACCTGCATCATTGTCTATGCACTCTTATTTCTTAGAAGGTAAAGTGTTAGTTTCATAAAAAATAACATACATTGATTCTTTTACAGTAAGAGTTCTTTTGTTAAATACTCTATATACTTTGCTATGTAATGAGTAACCAAGAAAAATTGCTTCATCAAATTTAGCATCAAATTTTTCTAGATTATCCTTACCATTGTTAAGTACAAAGCATTTATAACCAAATACATGAAAATAATTGATGTTGGGTTTCTTTTCATTCCAAAGCTCATAGGGGGTTTTCTTCAAAATAGGATGGATCAAAACGTGGTTCAAAATATAACAAGCAGTGTTCATCACTTCTGCCTAAAAGTACCTTGGAAGATTGCCTTCACATAACATTGTTCGAGCCACTCTTCCAAAATCTTATTTTTCCTCTCTACAACATCATTTTGTTGTGGTGTCATAGGAGCGGAGAAATTATGATCAATGCCATTTTCTGTGCAATAATCATCGAAAAACTGATTTTCAAATTCGATGCCATGATCACTTCTAATAGAAATTATTGAAAGATTTTTTTGATTAGATACTTTTTTGTAAAATTTTTGAAAGACTTTAAAAGTTTTGTCTTTATGAGCGATAAACAAAATCTAAGTAAATCTAGAAAAATCATCTACTATCACAAAAGCATATTTCATAGCACCTAGGCTTGTGGTCCTAGTTGGTCCAAATAAGTCCATGTGAAGTTGCTCAAGGGGTATAGTAGTTGAAATCATATTTTTGGATTTAAAGCTCCCCCTAGTTTGTTTATCCATTTGGCATGCATCACAAACATGATTAAGATCTACTTTAAATTTAGGCATGCCTCTAACTAGATTTTTGGTAATTAACTTGGCAATAGTATGCATGCTAGCATGACCTAATCGTCTATGCCAAAGTAAGCAAGACTTCTTGGTCTTAGCATTCATTGCAACTAGACTGGAACTACTTGACATGGCAAAATCATTAAGGTCTACCACATAAATGTTTCCAAGTCTATGTGTAATGAACTTACTGCTAGAATCAAGAGAGTTTGTTACAATACACATAGATGATTCAAAGATAACCTTGAAGCCTTTATCACATAATTGACTAATGCTTGACAAATTATGCTTCAATTTATCTACTAGCAATACATTTTTATTAAAAGTACAGGGGGTTATTTTGATCTTACTAATTTCGATTATTTTTTCCTTCCCATTGTCTCCAAAAGTAACCATACCTCCTTCTTTCATCTCTAGGGTGATGAATTGATCCTTGTCACCCGTCATATGCCTTGAATAGCAACTGTCAAGATACCATCTTTTCTTCAATTTTTGGGCTGCAAGACATTCCTGCAAAATAATCAAGTTCTTTTAGGTACCCAAGCTAACTTGGATCCTTACAGGTTAGCAGAGGTGGTTCCTTTGGGAACCCAAAACTTTCTTACTTTACTCTTGACATTTCTAAAGATATTGCATTTAAAAGCTTTATGTACTAACCCTTGCATGCATAACATTCAACTCTAGAATTCTGAAAGGATGCAGATTTTGAAGTTCTAGATATTGATGCATGAGATGCAGATATAAAAGATTTTATATTTGAGCTCTTAGGAACATACAATGTAGCTTTAGGAGTAGAAGCAGAAACATTTGCAATTCTGAAAGGATGCAGATTTTGAAGTTCTAGATATTGATGCATGAGATGCAGATATAAAAGATTTTTTATTTTAGCTCTTAGGAACATACAATGTAGCATTAGGAGTAGAAGCAGAAACATTTGTTGCAAAAGCTTTTTGAGACATTAATTTTGGAACATAAGCTTTTGGTGTCACAAAAGTAATAGCTGAAATTCCATTTGAAATTAAAGAATTAAAACCGATTCCAACTTTATTTCCCAAAATTCTTTAATCTTTTAAAATTAACTCAAGCTTGTTTGAAGATAGTGTAAGTTTTTTAAAAAGTGGCTTGAGTTTTTCAACCTCCTTTTTCAAATCATTATTTTCAATAGTTAAAGCTTTGTTCTTGTCAAGATATTCATAATTTCCAAAGCTTTAAACTTTTCAAAAAAGACATGTAAATTCTTTTGCTATATATTGTTATTTTCAAAAATTTCTTCTTTTTTCTTTAGTAGAGAATTATTGATATTCTTTAAGGATCTAATCTTTACTCCAGCCTTTTTGAATTCAGATAATAGATCATAAAAAGTAGAATTCAATTCATCAAATGTAAATTCTAATTGAGGTTCGGGGGATGTTACCTCATCTTCGAGACCTATTAGACATAAGTTAGCAGTTTTTGTGATCTCTTCCTCTTTAGTTGAGGTGGATTCTTTGCCATCACTCCATGTAGTAACCATTGCCTTCTTTTTCTTCTTTTTGAAGATTTTCTTCATTAGTGGACAATCTAGATGAATGTGCCTAGTTTCTTACATTCATAGTAGTTGGGGAGTTGTTCCTTTCCTTTCTTCTTGTCCTTGTCCTTATCTTTACTATATTCTCCTTTCTTGTAGAATTTTCTATGATATCTACCTTTTTTCTTTCGCATAAATCTTCTGAATCTCCTCACGACCATTATGATATCTTCATCTTCTAGATTGTCTTCAAAGGAGATGCAGTCATCTTCCGATTTCTCATCTTTCTTTGAATCCAATGCAATTTTGAAGGCTATTGTCTTATTCTTCTTTTGATCATCATCAGTTCTATGCTACATGACCAGTTTATATGTGATGAGAGAACCCATTAATTCATCTAGAGATAAGGTGTTTAGATCTTTCGCTTCTTGGATGGTAGTCACTTTGGGGTTCCATTTGTCCGAAAATGATCTGAGGATCTTCTGTACTAGGTCAGCATTTGAATAAACCTTGCCAAGATTTTCAAACCATTAATAATATCTGTAAAGCGAGTAAATATGGCAGAGATAGTTTCAGTAGGTTCCATTTTAAATAATTCGTAACTATGTACAAGAAGATTTATTTTTGAAGTCTTCACTTGGAAAGTTCCTTCGTGGGTCACTACGAGTTTATCCTAGATTTTCTTTGATGAAGTGCAAGTGAAAATTTGATTAAACTCGTTAGCATCCAAAGCACAGTATAATAAATTCATTGCTTTGGCATTTAATTCTCCCATCTTCATGTCATGTTCATCCCAATCCTCTTCAAGCTTAGGGACATCCATGCCATTAATTTTGATCATGAAAATGTGTGGCCCTTTTAGAATGACCTTCCATAATTGAAAATCGATAGCTTGTATATAGATTTTCATTCTAGCTTTCCAGTAAAATAATTAGTGCTAGTGAAGGGTAGAGGTCTATTAGTAGATTGGCTTTCAGCCAAGAATGTACTCATGAGATGAGCCATCAATCTTTACTCTAAATGTATTCTGAGATACTGCTCTGATACCAGTTGTTGCCCAGGTGGCTTTCCCAAGAGGGGGATGAATTGGAAATTTAAAAAATTTAAGCAATAATGTGCTCTTTGAAATTCCTTATAAGTGTTAAGTGCTGTGAAAGGATAATTGATTGCAGAAGCGTAATCAAATAAGTTAAGTACAACACAAATACAAGCAAATTATAGTGGTTCGAAGCAATCCAGCTCCTACATCCACTACCCAAGATTACCACTTGGGATTTCCACAATATCCCCCACTAGAATACAGACGGATTGTTTTAACAGGCTCATAATCCAAACCTCTACACTTTAATTTTTAAATCGGGCTAACCAAAGAAACCCAACTTGATTTTACCAGGATCATCAAGAACCCTACACTTGGTTTTAACACAGGCTAACCAAGAACCTATTTGGTTTTTAAACTGGGCTCACCAATAACCCAACAATTCAATAAAAGAATTGTAAAGAAAAGCAACAGAATGACAAATAGATTTTTATCGAATGTTTGTCAATGCAGCTCAAGAGAAGCTCAATTGATTGCACTTCAATGCACTTGGTTGGTTGGCTTTTTTACTTTCTTTAATAAATACTTCAAGCTTTAGTTGGTAGTTGGTGAATGCTTGAAGACTATCTTGAATGCTCTTGCAGTGCTCTCTTGCTTACAAGCTTTCAATATAGCATTTACTCTTTTTCCTTTCAAAAGCTTTTTTCCAAGTAGTTCAAATCCCTCAAATATATAGTCTTGTACCCTTCTCAGGTAGTTTTAGTTGTTATAGACCGTTGGGATATGACATTTGATCGTTGGAGCACTTTTTGGATTCAAATTCCAAGTTCTGGAACTAACCGTTATAAGTCTGAAATCAGCCTTCGGTAGGCTCAGATTACTCGAGTCAGCTCGGATCCTCAGAGTAGTTCTGGTTAAGTCGACTCTCTTCAATCTAGTTGGCTCGCTTGCACAGTGTTTTGATTTCTCACTCTGTAAGTGTCGGCTCGCTTTGATTCTAGTTAACTCGGATCCTTAGGCCTTCAAAAATATAGTCTAAAAGAGTCAGCTCTTTCTCTTTAGAGTTGGCTCGGATGGCTGTAGTTCTCAGAGCTCTTTTTCTGGACTTTGGAGGAGTCGACTTGAATCCCTGAAGAGTCGGCTCGGATGTCTGACTAAATGATAGATTTGGGTTGGACTTCCTTTGGGTCAGCTCACCTGCCCGATTCATGAAGTGGTACTCTGGACGAGTGGGCTCGGGTCCCTTATAGTCAGCCTAGATATCTTCATGCCAGAATCCTCATGCGTTCCATGTGCCAGTGTCGGCTCTCTTCTCTTCGAGTCGGCTCGGATGAGTTCTTCAATGAATTTTCAATTCTTCTCCAGATTTCATCCAGCAAGGCTTCTAGCTTTCAAGATGTCTTCAAACTTTTCTTACAACATATTCAAAGTATTTTAAAGCTTGAAATAACCTAGAAGTAATCCATTTGATTGATTTTTTCTTAAGTTTTTCTTTGGGTTCTTCTTTACAAGATTCAATTATAATACAACTCAACACAAGAAATAGAAATGTAGGAGTTGAAATTGAGCAATGAGTTCATCCTACAAAAACTTGTAAAATACTTAAAGAGTTGTTAATAAAACAAATGCATGCTCCAATATTTTATTATCATCAAAATTACTTATGGGGTCAACACTATAAACTAAGAATGTGGCTCTGATACCACTTGTTGCCAAGTAAGCAACCCAAGAGGGAGGGTGAATTGGGTTTAAAAACTTTTGCAAGTATATGACAATTCAAAATAATTAAGATGATAGTGAATTGCAAGTGTTGGGGAGATATTCAAGAGTATGTAGTAGAAATAACGAAGCAAATACAAAGTAGACAAAAATAAATGAAGAGAGAGCAAGCAACATAAACACAATAATATATAGTGGTTCGGTACACACAAAGCACCTATATCCACTCCCCAAGGTCTACTTGGAATTCACTATAATCACTCTTGATTACAGTCGATTAGTTTTTCAGGCTCACTAATCAAAACCCAACTTATTTTTACCGGGAACACAAGTCAAAACCCTTTTGGTTTTACGGGCTAACCAAAAACCTAGTTGTTTTGTAACTTAGGCTCACCAACAATCTCCTTGGTTTTCACAAGCCTACCAAAAATCTCTTTGATTTTCTCAAGGCTCACCAAAAATCTTTGTTGGTTTTAACACACAGGCTTACCAACAAACCTTAACAAAGAATTCAAGTATAAAGTTTGAAATACAAGAAAGCTTTCAAATAAAAAAGTAAATATCTCTTTGAAGCTCTTCAAAAATGCTTGTCTTCAAGTTGTTGAAGCCTTAAATGATGCTTGAGTGGTTGGACTTGATTGTTCTTGAATGCTTTGAATGCTTGAAGGCTTCACTTGAAGGTAGTTGCTCTCAATGAATATTGAAGTAAATGCACTTAACTACTCATTAGTTACTTCCCTCTTGAATTTAATCCACTTTAAATACTCTTCCAAGCTTCAAATGGCAGTTTATGACCATTGGAGAGGTGGAACTAGCTATTGGGGGTGAAAAAGATAAGTTCTGTGTTTGAAAAAACTAGCCATTACTGTTCAGCAAAACTTCAAGTGTCGATACTTCAAGTCATGAGTCGACACCTTGAGTCGACACTTGGTCTCCATGAGTCAATACTTAGTTCAAAAATGCTCCTTGAAGCTCTTTGGAAATCTCAGATGAGTTGACACTTCATCTGGTGAGTCGACACTTGAGTCGACACTTGGCTTCCATGAATCGACACTTGAGGGAAGTCTGAAATTCATCATGTTCTATATAATTTTTGTCTCAGGCCTTGGGTTGATCCTTGAGTCGACACTGTGAGTCGACACTTGAGCTTCATAAGTTGACACTTAGAGCATACTATTTGAAACATCTTCTGCGTATCAGCTCAACTTCTGTGAGTCGACACTTTATATCCATGAGTCGACACTTGGCTGAAACTTTCTGAAATTTAGTTGAAACTCTACTAAATCTTCTTCAACCTTCAAACTTGAGTCCTTCCAAGTCATTCTTATGTACTTAAGTCTATTTAACTTTATAATTTCATCCATAAGGAGACTTCTTCAACTATTTTGACAAGCAATCAATCAACTAACTCGATCAGTACCTTTTTCTGATAAAATACACTTTAACAAACAGTTAGTACTCAAATATACTTAAGTATTTTATTAATCATCAAAATCAATACAGGATTCAACATAAGTGTATTGGTAAGATTGGAAATATTGAGATCGATTGACATATTCCCAAAGGAAAGTTTCATTAATCCATTTCAATAATTGATTTGGGCATTAGTTGTGGCCAAAAATGGTCTACCTAAGATAATTGGGATGTGGCTCTTTGGGTTCATCACTGGTTCAGTTTCTAAAATCATAAAGTCCACCAGGTAGATGAAATCACTAACTTTGATCAACACATCCTCTACTATTCCCTTGGATACTTTCAAAGAGTGATCTGCTAGTTGTAAGGTCATTCCTGTGAATTTTAGTTCTCCCAACCCTAGTTGCTTGTATACTATGGCAATATATTGACACTAGCCCCTAAGTCTAATAAAGCCCTATTTATAAGGGTCTTCTCCACAATGCATGAAATGGTGGGTGACCCTGGATCTTTGTATTTCACTAGCATGTGGTTTGACGGTAAGAGCTTACACTAGCTACCAAAAAGACTCTCTTGGGCACATGGGTGGTCTTCTTTTTGGTACATAGATCCTTAAGGAATTTGGCATAGGCTAGGACCTGCTAGATCATGTCCAGTAAGGGTATGTTCACTTTAACTTGTTTGAAGACTTCCAAAATCTTATCGAATTGGGCTGAGTTTTGGTTGGGCTTAAGTTTATATGGGAGTGGTGCTACAACCTTGGGTTTTGATCCATCTCCTTCTGGAATGGGTTCAACTGGTGGGATGGGCATTACATCAGACTCTGATGCCTCAGGTATTTCGGGCTGACCCTGCTCAATAAGTTGTTTAGGTGGTGGGATCTTTAATTCTTCTTCTTCATAATTACCCACCTAGTTATCCATTTGTTTTCCAGATCTTAAAGTATGAATGGTATTTAGTTGGTTAATCTGGGCTCCTTGTTTTGGTCCTTGGATGCTCAGGTTCCTAGGGTTAGCCTCGGGTTGACTCGGTAGCTTACCTCATTCTCTCTCACTTAGGATTATGGTTAACTAACCTACCTGCATCTCCAAATAAGCTATGGCCTGGGTATTAGAGGATAGCTGCTGCCCTGTGTTTTGCATAAAGTTATTCAGGGTGGAATTGGTGCTATTTATCATGGCATAGGTGTCAGCTTGGGACTTAGGTAGGGTTTCTAGGGCTTTGTCTAGGGAACTAAACCTCTTTTCATTCTCATTCACTAATGGGTTGTTGCCTGTAGGATTGGGTCTTGGGTTAGGCTAGTTGAAGTTGAGATCCCTACACCAGGACCTTATGACCAAGAAAAGTTTGGATGGTTCCTCCACCCAAGGTTGTAGGTTGGTGCATTAGGATTATTGGTTGTTCTTTGATAGGTTGCATTTACCTGTGCATAACCATTTTCAGTTTGGGTCATGAAGTGGGGGCACTCTTCTACTATATGCCTGGGTTCATTGCATCCAGTGCATGTAGGTGCGGACACTTCGTTTATGTGATTTATCGGGGCCTGTCCCTTGAGTTCCAAGGCTTCTATCCTACGAATCAAAGATGCCTTCCTAGCTTCTTCAGCTATGGATGGAGAGATTTGGTGCATACCTCTTGATGGTGTGGGTTCAGTTTTCCTAGTTTTCTCCCACTGTAGGCTCTTTTCTGCTAAATCCTCTAGGAACTACTAGGCCTCATTGGGTGGTTTTTGCATAAAGTCACCCTGACACATTGACTCGAGCATGGTTTTTGAGTTTAGGTTTAGACCGTCATAGAATGTTTGGCATAACCTCCAAGTCTCTATCCCATGGTTTAGACTTTGGCTTAATAGGTTCTTAAATCGATCTAGATACTTCTAGAAAGGCTCTCCCCCTAATTGATGAAATTGGACAATTTCATTTCTTAACTTGGCTATTTTATGATGTGGAAGAATTTTTTCAAGAACACTTTAACAAAACCCTCCCAGGTTGAGATTGACTGAGTAGGTAGAGTATATAGCCACTCTTTAGCATTTTCCTTGAGGAAAAAGTTAATTAGCCTATGTTTCACAGCATCTTCTGAGAGTTCCTGTATCCTCATAGTATATATACTTCCTCAAACTCTCTAATGAAAATATAGGCATCCTCAATTCCTGTGAATTTAGGGAGCATGTTAATAATTTGAGGCTTAATCTCAAAGCTGGTAGCATTTGTTTGGGGCAGCCTGATACATGATGGTTGGGCAGATCCAATTAGGTAACAGTAGTCTCTCAGGCTAATGGGATGTCCTAATTCCTCCATGGTTAATGTTTCTTAGTCAAGGGTAGGGTTTGGATCTAACCTCACTAATCGACTAGACTCCCTTTTTCAAGTTGTAATTTTGAGTTTTTTTAATATTATGTAGAGAGAAAGGGAAGAAGAAGAGGGAAGAAAGAGAGAGAGGATGTCTAAACATGAAAGTCTAAGGAGTCCTAAATCTAGAGATGATAGAGGAGGGTAGTTTAATTAGGTTAAAATTTCTATTAGAGAAAACAAGTTATCAAGCAATGGACTCTCTATCCTAGGGTTACCCTATATCTAGATAGCTCATAACTATTAAGATTGCCTTTGAATATTCGTAGTTAGATACTAATTAGCCACTGGCCAGGTAAGGATAAGGTTGATGGGGGTCCCCTAGTTGCTTTCCTTAGACACCAACTTAGTTAGCCAGGTCAGTCAACCGGACCAATTAAAGAACCACCTTCCTTCAGGGCTGCATTATCTTTGAACCCCTTTCTTAGACACCAGTGAATCAGGTAATACCGAGCTAGTTTAACTCTCAGGGTCCCTTGCCTATTGAGCTCGAAAACCCTTAGGGGCCAATGTCTAATTAATTTTAATTTAAGGCTTAGGTTATGCTGTATGCAGAATGGTCTTTTATGGGCCAAGCAAGGGTAATGACATCCCCACCTTATGTTAATTAGGGGTTATGCCCTTAAAGTGTTTTATGACAATGCAATGCAAAACAAGCAAGATGTTCAACAAGTTAGGAAGTTTTTAAAGTTTATTATTTATTTTCTTAAATTAATTACATTTTATCAAAGGTTGTCTTAGGGTTTTCTTATGGGTTATTTAAGGTAAGCTAATTAAGGGGAAAGGTTAATAATATTAGGAGTTGACTTATCCAAAGAAGGAAAGTGAATTTTTTTTTTGGTAACAGGAAAGTAAGGTAATCTAATAATTAAGGTATCTAAAAAAGAGCAATAAACTAAAGAGCAATAACTATATAAAAAAGGATTTTTTTTGCTTTTTTTATAAAATAATTATGCCTTGATCCCCTGTAATGGCATCAAAACTTGATCGTTGTCGTAGGTGGTCAAAAATAAAACCAACACACCACTATAGTTAGCAGTGAGTTGGGATCGTATCCTTGAGGATTAAGGGCAATTATTTTACTAGGATAGTAAGAAGAGAGTTGTCTATAGGGGATTAGGTTAAAAGTAGCAGTATGAAAAAAATAGCAACTACTTAATTAATTAAATCAAGGCAGTAGGAAAAGTCACCTGGAAATTCGAATCCACCATGCATACTAGTTTCACCTTCTTTTCTTTATGTTGCAATAATGATTATTCTTGCAAATTCAGGATTAGAATAGTTTATCTTTTGCTAGGTATGGAGCATATCTGGAGATCATGACACATTCTCTTAGAGTATAAACTATCTAATCTCTATGCAAGTTTAGGAATTTAATCTATCATGCTACGATCTACCTCTCTTAAGCACGTGCTATATCCTGAGATCATAGAACATTGATAGAGGGTGTAGGCCGTGTATGCTAGATTAGTACCTCAATAACAAAACATAGATCAATGGATATAGATGAGAATAGCATATCTTTATTGCTTAGGAATTAAATAAAAAAATAAGCATAAAACCTAAGTACAGGTTTCATCTTCATACTATGTTGAAGGAGTCTAGCCGCACATCGCTGCCATCAGTATCTCCTCCATGATTCTCCCCTTTTCTAAGCCTAATATAATGATCTAAAAAAAAAAATAAAATAACTTGGACAAAATTTGTTGAAGTAATTGGTGCATGGACTACTGCCTAGGGTCCTTCTTTTATAGAGCTCATTTAAAGCTTTCTCTCGGTCAAATTTGAAGTCAATCGGGCTCAATATCAGCGAGATATCTTAATAAAGCTCCTCAGCCATCCATTTTACATCATAGATCATAGACGTGCCAAAAATCATGCATCACAGCACTCTTTCCTTCTTGGCCAAACAGAGTCCGATCCGGACTCCTCATTGCATCCCAGCTCCTTGTCCCACTTGGATTTGGAATGCTGCTTCTCCTAGTTCTAGATGGAGGTGGCGGCCAGTAGTGCTGATGGCGGCAAGTGGTGGAACAAGCAGTGGGCGGTGGAATAAGCAGCTCATGGTGGCTGGGTGAAGATGGTGATGTTGGTAGGTGGCGCTTGGTGAACTACAAGCTTCTTGGTAGTAATGGTGATGGCTCGGGATGGCGATAAGAGAGTGGCCGGTAGGGCAAAAATGATGGCCGGTGATGAACAACAAGCATGAAGAGGTTTGAGCATGGAACTGGGATTTGCTGGTGGTAGATGGGTCTCTGACATCTCCTCCGATCATGGTGGACCTCTTGGCATCTCCTCCGATGATGGGCGACGATGGGCGACGGAAAATGGGGCTCAGGAAGGGTTGGTCCACAAAATAGATTCTTGGACCGGCTCCAATGGCTACCATGGACTACATTCTCCATTAGTAGACCAAGCGGCCGGTCCATGGTGGACCAGTTGCTTTAAAAGTCATGACATTTCTTTAATAACTTCAAATTCCAATTCTAGGCCCGTTTGAACTCCGATTTGTATGCCATTTGCACCATTGGATTCCAAAAATTGAGCTCTTTCTATCCATAGACTCATTTTCTACAAAATTTAAATAAAATATATCAATTCTTAATAAATATATATTAATTAATATTTATTTTAATGATTAAATTAGTATAATTAATAGACTTATCACTGATCTCAATAGATGGTCATTAGATCTAGGATAGCTAGCCTATCTCACATCAGCTTTAAGTTTAATATCAGAGCCCTGCTTATTTTAGGTTAGGTTAGGAATATTTGTATTGCATTTGAAAAAAAAATATTTCAGTATATTTAGCATTCTACACATCATGTTTACCCTTTAGTATTTTAAGAAGTCCCATCCATAGAAAACTCCAAAAATTATAAAAATTACTTCATTGGAAAATAGACTCATAACTTAACATTTCTACTTTTGTAGATTCCTAAAACTACTTTAAAATTCATGCCAAATTAGAATTAGATTCTTAGCTTTTATTCTAGAATTCTGCAACCAGTGGTTTTGGACAATATCTATTTAAACCCTAGGTCTGATTTCTAAGAGTGTCAAAAAATTGTAAAATTGGTGTCTCTAGAAACTAGACTCGATTTAAAGAATCACTATGTATGAAAATTTATAAAATTACTTTAGAATTCGTGCTAGCTTGACTTGAAACTTTTGATTGTGTGCACAGAAATCTGCAACCTGCAAAACTGCATAACACCTGTTCTTTTATCAATTTTCATCAATAGGGTTATCAAAAAAATATAAAATTTATAGATCTAAAAACTATATTAAAAAAAGAAGATATCTATATCTTTCAATTTTAAAAACTGAATTCTAGATTGGTACCAGATTTCTTTGGAAAACTGGTCACTGCATCTTGAAAATTTAATAGAGAGTTTGTTGTGACCCTTGTATGACCACCAGGTCAGGAGCAAAATACCATCCCAAATCCATAAAGTTAGATAGTAAGATGGGTCCTAACCAAATAGCTACATCCGTTCAAGCCTTACTAAAAAGATTGTTAATCTGACTAGCTTTCGTTAAGAGTATGGATTAAGAATAAAAAATTTAGAAGAAAACTGAGCTAATAATAGCCAGATTAGGAATACCCCTCTTAGACCTTTGATACAGTTAACTAAGAAGGATGATTCCAAAATTCAATTTTTTTTATGCAAGGGACTAGACCATACTACTAGTAAGTGCACATCCATACTACTTATAGGGAAGTCTAAAAATGAAAATCCTAAAAATAACCCTGAAGAAGAAGTTTATATAGTGGATCCAGAATTAGTTGACATCTATGATAGCTATGATACTATACAGATTGACATTACACTTGAGAAACAACGAGATATAACAAAAGATAAATATATATTGAACCAACCTAAAGAGATTGAAGATGGGAACAACACTGCTATTTTTTATACCCTTGTTAGTCAAGATGATAACATATGCATGGACAACATCAATAGTGGTTGTTGCATTGATACCATCTCCCCTAATGTTGTACACTTGAGTCCCTATAATGCAGCCTGGATAAGAACTTCATCTATCCCTCTTAAGCATAGGTGTTTATTGAACCATATTTATCCCAAAGAATTCTTTGCTTTGGTCTAAGTCCTTAAGTATTGGAGGCATTATCTACTTTTACGAGAATTTATCCTATATTCAGATCATAAGACCTTCAGGTTTTTCAATTCACATAAGAATTTAAGTCCAAAACCTGGAAAGTAGATTAAGTTCCTTTAGGCCTACACCTTTGTCAGAAGGTATAAAGCAGATGTAGACACCGAAGCTGATGTGGACCTCTTATCGGTAGTAACTATAAAAGTTATAGACTTTAATAGTTAAGAAAAATGATAAATGCCTAGACTTAAAAATAATAGTAATATAATAAAAATAAAAAATAAAAATAAACAAAATAAATAATAATATTATACATCTTATTACTTGTGCATGTTAGAGTATTAGAGTCAGCATCATCCTTTGCAGAGCATATTAGGAGTCAGCATAAAGAGATTGGTGGGGACACCGGAAGCACCAGAATAAGATAGAGGCTTTTCAATCCTCTGTGAATTGATCAATAATTTATGAGTCCATCTGTAATAAGGGCTTAGCTCATCTGAGTCTATTTTAGTTATTATTTGAGTATTTTGAGTTGTTATTTCAGTTCTGTACTTGTCAGCTCATATTGAGCTAGTTCAGTCCAATGCTAGTCAGCTCATGTTGAGCTAATTTTATTTTTTGAGTCCTGTCCAAGCATACTGAAGACTCTAGACTATATCATACAAGTGAAGACCAAGTCAAACTAGATTGAAGACATGGAAGAATAGCCCAAGTCCAACCCAGCTTGAAGATTTGAAGACCCCAGGAGGAAAATTCAGAAAAAATCCTGATTTCTTGCAGATGCCCTCCAGATGCCCAGATTCCCTTTCAGATGCCAAAGTATATTCATAAATAAGGGCATCCATGATTCCAGAGGTCCATCTGCATCCTAGCCCAAATAAATCAAGCCCAGGTGCCAAGCCCAAGCCCCTAAGAAGCAAGATACCAGGGAATATTCCTGCTACCTGGCTACCAGGCCACCCCAGCTTCCAGAGGCCCAAACCCATGCACCCGGGCCTCTTTGGGCCGGCCCCTTGCTGCTCCTAGAAGCCCAACACGCCCCCTTAGGCGTCCTTGGAGTCTTGACCAAGTCAAAAAATTTTTAGGGATTTTTCTACCTAATATTTCCTTATTTTCTAGCTAGGGTTTGAGAGGGAAAAGAATTCTTATGTAAAGACTTATGTACCCTTACTTGGAGCCCAAGGTTAAGGGTCTATTTAAGGGACCCTAGCCTCTTGTATGAGGAGAATTTTTGATGAATGAAAACCTTGAGTTCTTCTATTGAGTGGTGTGATACCCTGCTGTGTGCATAAAGGGGTTTGTGAGAGTTCTTCTTCCCGGTGTTTGCAATCATCTTCCTGCTGCCAACAAACCCTCCAGATCCCTGGACGCCCACTCCAAAAGAAGCATTCCCTTGCTGTTTTTACTTTGTTTTCTTGTTCCTTTGTGAGCTTTCTAACCCCTGACAGGTTGTTTGCAGGTCCCTGAGTTCCTACGAATCCAACGACTCTAGCCAAGCCTCAATTGGATCACCGAGCAGAAAGCCGGGTATCCGCGGGTCTTTGGCTCGATTTTCCAGGCGCATCCGTCGAGGAACGAGAGACCCCTTCGCTGTGATCTTCACAGATGTTGTCAGGTACACCCCTCTACCTCCAGTAGTTTTATTGTAGGAGAACTTGCCCTAACCGAGGCTTCTCAGCCCCGGCGGTCATTCTTTGCTACTTTTCTAGGTCCTAATCTGCATGCTGATCTTCAAAAATTCATAAAACATTCCCTACAAATAATTTTGATCTAAAATTTGGGAATTAATCACCTAACGCAACATGTAAAACATAAAAAAAAAATTGCATGCATATTAGTTCCCCATCATTTGGTATCAGAGCTTAGATTAGGGCTTGTTTTCTACAATTTTTTAGTCCATATATGATATGTTATTTTAATTATTTCTCCCTGTTAAAAACTTCAAAAATTTTGAAATTTATTTTCCTGGATTTATCATAATTCACGTTAATTTTAAAAATTTTTCCAGATTTTATTATGTCCTGTGAATTTTATGCAAGCCGAAATAGTGCCTGCAAATTTTCGGCTCTATTTTTTTTAGCAAGACAAGTTTGGAAGTTTTAGGGTTTTGTTTAGCATTTTTTGCATATCTTTTAATTTTAGTATATTTCCTGAATATTAGGCAATAATTTTTATGTTTTCTTCTATTTAAGAAAATACAAAAAAAAAAAAATTACATATTCTCCAAAAATACCAAAAACATCTAACCCTAATTTGCATCATTTGCCTGCCATCATTGCATAATCTACTTTTAAGGGCACTCTTGCTATATCAGATGGGGGGAGGAGTTGATAACCTCTCCATAGCCCAAAACCACATCCCTTGCATTCAGTTCCAAGCCTTAACCTAAAATTAACTAGACTTAATTTGCCCTAGTGGGCTAGGGACACCAACTGGTCGGGTCCGGGCTAGTGTTAGATCACTGTGTCAAGTTAACCTGTGTGTGCCTTGTGCTCAGTGTCTAGAACGGTAGTTTAGGGATTCAATCCCAAAGGGCTTGTGTGCTGGTCCACCTACCTGGCCAATCTCTGATTGGTGTCTAGGATTGGCAATCAGGGACCTAACACTCCCCTTACACTTGCCTGGATGGGTACAGGGTTACTATAGGCTAGTTTGCCACCCTGATTGAGCATCTAGTTTGGACTCTAGGTCTAGTCAGCTATAGTCGGTCTGATCAAGTCTTGTATGAGCACTAGATCAGGAGTTTCATATCACCCACCTCCTTCACAAATGTCTGAACCCATGGAAACCTTACAAGCCCAAATAAAAGCCTTAGCTGATCAAATGGCCCAGATGGCAACCCAGATGACTACCCAGTTAACTCAGTCTGGTACCCAAACCAACAATAGAATTGACCATCTTGCCAAAAGGTTTGACCAGTTAGGAGGCCGTGTAGGGACCATAGCAAGAACCCATGGGTCACAATCTGAGCCAGATCCTGAGTCCCCTCAACCTAGGAGAACCCAAAACCCTGATCTATACCATGTGGTCGAACCTAGGAGATCCCCTTATTCTGACCCGTACTATAATCCTCAACCTAGGAGGACCCCAAACCCTGATCCATACCGAGAGATTGAACCTAGGAGAGCCCCTCAGCCTGACCCATACAATAATACTGAACCTAGAAGAACCCCTTACCATGACCCTTATTATGATACTGAACCTAGAAGAACCCCTTACCGTGACCATTATTATGATACTGAACCCAGGAGAACCCAATACTCTGACCCATATAGGGAGTCCAATCCTAGGAGAACCCAATACTCTGACCCATATAGGGAGCCCAACCCTAGGAGAACCCAATATTCTGACCCATATAGGGAGTCCAATCCTAGGAGAACCCAATATCCTGACCCATATAGGGAGCCCAACCTTAGGAGGATCCCATACCATGATCCATCCTTAGAACCTGATCATAGAGCTGACCCAAAATCCTATGACCCCAGATCCTATAATCCCATGACCCATAGATCTGCACCCTTGTCCTATGAGCCTAGAGAACCCATAAACCCTAAGTATCAACCTAGTACTAGTCATGCTTCTTTTAGTCAACCTGAACCCCATAGGATTAGTATCCCTAAATATGAACCCAGTAGTGAGCCACTACCCCTTATACAACCTGAACCTACTAGGAGTAGTACCCATAATCAGAGACCAGAACCTAACCAATTTCCTGCTAGCCGACCTTCTCCAACCATTCCTGAGATTCACAAGGCTTACATTAATGTGGAAGTGTATGAAGCTGATGTGAGTCTAGTGGATGAGTATGAGGGAGAAGAGGAGGCACCTTTAGTAGACCTCGAATTAGCTGACCCAGTAGATACCCAGGTAGAAACCAACCCAAAGCTAGTTGACCTTGACCACATCCAACCCAAAGCTATAGTGGAAGAACAAATAGAGGAAGATAACCTAGGTACTGCTAGAGCCTTACCTGAGAAAACCATAGAGGGGAGCCAAATTATAGAGTCTAGTCCAAAAATACAAGAACCAGAAGAATTTATTAAGGACCTAATCTCTTTGAATCAATACCTTCAAGATGAGTCCCCTCCTATAATTTCCATTAAGGACCTCTTCCCCGAAATTGGTGACCCATCCTTCCATTATGCAAACCCTGTAGATATAGCTCAACCTCGTAAGGTTAACCTCATTAGTCTAGGATTAGTCCCTGACATGCCTTCTTATATCGAACTTTATCCAACTAACCTTGAACATTTTTCTCTACCCTACCAAACTAATTCTGAACCCACTTCCTATTTTATGCCCTTTCCTGACACCTCCAGCATTTCTAGGATTATTAGATTGCATTTAACTGAGATTAGCGTACTGCATGCATTCATTACGCATGTTAGGTTTGCATTATACTTCTGGCATACCTTCTGGCATTTGCTTGGAGTCCATTGTAAATACTCTTGTGCACACCACACTAGAGTCAGACCTAGATAGTCTATAGTCTCTTAGGTTTAGGCCCATAAAAGTCTAATAAATTTCCTTCGATAGGAATGCAAAGTCGAGTGTATTAGGTGTTAGTTTGAGTCCTTTGCATCATTTAGGAGTCTGCATGTGCCCAGCATGTTCACCACCTATACTAATTTTAAACAAACTGGCTAATTCCCGAAGATGGATCAAAGAATTTGATGTAGTGGATTCTATCTTGGTTAGGCTTAGGCCTAAAAGAAGCTTCATGCTCGCAGAGCCGGACCTTTTAAAGTGATAGAGAAGGTTGGATCAAATGCCTAGGTGTTAGACTTGCCTTCGGATTTGGGCATTAGTTCTACCTTCAATATTACAGACCTGGTTGAGTATAGGGAACTGGCAGCGCTACCTAGTGAGGCCTTTGGACCTATTCCTTTTTATTGTGAGTGACCCTAACCTAGAGTGTCCACAAACAAATTTGGCCTGAGAGAGGAGAACGGATCGAGCGTATCATGGACGATCAAGCCATCACGACCCAGGGCCATGACTATCAACGCTTCCTGGTCCGATGGCAAGGCCGGCCAGAGTCAGACGATTCGTGGATTTCTCGAAAGGACTTGCAATGCCTCAACCCAGACCTTCTCGAGAGATATGTGAGCCAGTCTGACCTTCACTCGACAGGGTCGAGTTCCTCCCACCCTGGGAGAATTGGTGGGGACACCGGAAGCATCAGAATAAGATAGAGGCTTTTCAATCCTCTGTGAATTGATCAATAATTTATGAGTCTATCTGTAATAAGGGCTTAGCTCATCTGAGTCTATTTTAGTTGTTATTTGAGTATTTTGAGTTGTTATTTCAGTTCTGTACTTGTCAGCTCATGTTGAGCTAGTTCAGTCCAATGCTAGTCAGCTCATGTTGAGCTAATTTTATTTTTTGAGTCCTGTCCAAGCATACTGAAGACTCAAGACTATATCATAAAAGTGAAGACCAAGTCCAACTAGATTGAAGACATGGAAGAATAGCCCAAGTCCAACCCAGCTTGAAGATTTGAAGACCCCAGGAGGAAAATTCAGAAAAAATCCTGATTTCTTGCAGATGCCCTCCAGATGCCCAGATTCCCTTTCAGATGCCAAAGTATATTCATAAATAAGGGCATCCATGATTCCAGAGGTCCATCTGCTTCCTAGCCCAAAGAAATCAAGCCCAGGTGCCAAGCCCAAGCCCCTAAGAAGCAAGATACCAGGGAATATTCCTGCTACCTGGCTACCAGGCCACCCCAGCTTCCAGAGGCCCAAACCCATGCACCCGGGCCCCTTTGGGCCGGCCCCTTGCTGCTCCTAGAATCCCAACATGCCCCCTTAGGCGTCCTTGGAGTCTTGACCAAGTCAAAAAATTTTAGGGATTTTTCTACCTAATATTTCCTTATTTTCTAGCTAGGGTTTGAGAGGGAAAAGGATTCTTATGTAAAGACTTATGTACCCTTACTTGGAGCCCAAGGTTAAGGGTCTATTTAAGGGACCCTAGCCTCTTGTATGAGGAGAATTTTTGATGAATGAAAACCTTGAGTTCTTCTATTGAGTGGTGTGATACCCTGTTGTGTGCATAAAGGGGTTTGTGAGAGTTCTTCTTCCCGGTGTTTGCAATCATCTTCCTGCTGCCAACAAACCCTCCAGATCCCTGGATGCCCACTCCAAAAGAAGCCTTCCCTTGCTGTTTTTACTTTGTTTTCTTGTTCCTTTGTGAGCTTTCTAACCCCTGACAGGTCGTTTGCAGGTCCCTGAGTTCCTACGAATCCAACGACTCCAGCCAAGCCTCAATCGGATCACCGAGCAGAAAGTCGGGTATCCGCGGGTCTTTGGCTTGGTTTTCCAGGCCACATCCGTCGAGGAACGAGAGACCCCTTCGCTGCGATCTTCACAGACGTTGTCAGGTACACCCCTCTACCTCCAGTAGTTTTATTGTAGGAGAACTTGCCCTAACCGAGGCTTCTCAGCCCCGGCGGTCCTTCTTTGCTACTTTTCTAGGTCCTAATCTGCATGCTGATCTTCAAAAATTCATACAAAATTCCCTACAAATAATTTTGATATGAAATTTGGGAATTAATCACCTAACTCAACATGTAAAACATAAAAAAAAATTGCATGCATATTAGTTCCCCATCAGAGATCAGTAATAAAATTAATATAAGTAATCAAATAAATAATTTATAGATTCTTACTAATAAGTCAAGGATTTTGCTAAGGATAATTATGTCATGATTAAGGTCAGACCGGAATGGTTTCCACCAAAAATCATTTGGAAGCTACATGCCTGAGAAATAGGCCCATTCAAGATTTTAAAGAAAGTTGGACCTAATACGTATATTAATGAACTACCATCTGGCTATGGGATTAATTCAACTTTCAATGTATCGGATCTAATTAAATATAAAGAACTAGCATTGATATCTAGTGATCTATTTGTACTTGTACCATCCTTTGTGAGTGACCCTCCCCCTGAGTAGCCATAAGCCAAGTTGAGAGAGTAGTATGATGAGATTGTTCGCATCCTGGACGAGCAAATCAAGTTTACTAGGGGTTGAGACTATCATGGCTATTTGGTTCCATAGAGAGACAGGCTGGAGTCAAATTCTTAGATTGTCCAAGACTTTTAGAGTAATATAGAGCCTAACTCAATGGAGTCGAGTTATCCCCACCCTAGAAAAATGATGAGGACATTGTCCAGCATAGATTCTGATGCACACCCAGCATTTCTTTAAGTAAACATATGTATTTAATTTTATTTTACCTAGTTGTATGGGGATTGGGCTTATTTTTATTTTTTATTTTTATTATTTTGTATCCAACTCATGTATATATCTCAAAGCATGAAAATTGGATTAGCTTGAAATTTTTTTTAGACTAGTCTCCTTATTTCATATTAGTTTATAGTATGTTTTAGATCAATCTAATTATTTCAGATTAGTCTATAGTCTTACAGTTCTAGTTAAGTTGGTCTCCAACTTGCTGGGGATTAAACTCTATTTAAAGAGTTTTTATATTTAGAATCAATCGATCAAAGAAATTAAGAAGAAAAAATTTTGGATTTTTCCTGACTTGTCCCTTCCCCTTTTCTCTTTCTCTCCTTCTCTCTTCTTCTTCTCCCTCCCTCTTCTCTCTTTTTTCTCTCCCTCTCAACTAAATCTTCTTCCTCTTTCTTCTTCTTCCCCTATTTTCTTCCCCTCTTCATCTTATCTTGCCTTTTATTCTTTTTCTCCCTACTTCTCTACTCACTTAAAGCCCTTGAAACCCACCTACCCTATTTCCAGCATCCCACCACCACACGAGACAACTACCATCTTGTCTTCAAGCCACCATGACCACCACCGATGAGCACTTCCCCACGACCAATCCCCATCCCCCATCCTCCTATCCAGAGAGCCCCCCGAATGCCCCTTTGCTTCATCTCCCCTAGCCTGGAACTATAGTCACGACTGCCATCAAGCATCTCCAACACTATCATCCTCCACCTATGAAGCCTCCCACCTCCTCCTCCTTCGGCTAGCTACCCACTGCTGTGCCCACCGATGATAGCCACTTCCTTCTAAGTTCAACCACCGTCTCCTCCATGCCCTCAAGTCCACTGCTATCAACTCTACATGGTTCTCCCAAGGCCTCGCCCAATTCGTCATCTCTAGCATGACGACGACCAATCCCTCCATTACCGCTGCAAGCCTTTTCCCCCCTTTCCGTCGCCAGCACCCCACCCACCAATGACTGTGCTATGCCACCAATCCCTAGAGCAGGGCCACTAAACTGAGCCTTCATGCCATTGTTCTAGTAACGGGCCTCCCTCCCTCCGGCGACCGATCCTCTCCAAAACCTCTGGCAAGTTTTCCCTCCTTTGTCCATGGTGTTCCTCTCCAACACCGAGCCGATTAGACCTCTTTGCCTCCAACCCTCTCACATGATCATGAAAGCACCCGAAAAGCTTTGCATGATCGTGATAGCAATTCTAGCTCTTTGTACCGACTTTGGCTTGTTATCTCCCAGCCCCAGCCCTAGTTCATGCTGTGCTAGTATCGCCCGAGTTACCTCCATGCCGGTGCTTGTGTCTTCGTGCCGCCACTGTGTTGCCTTCCACTCCATGACCGTGCATCCCTGCCAATCATCTCCACGAGTAGCCTGCTCGGCCTCACCTCTAATTTGCAACCTTGGAGGACCCATTCTACATGAATGTGAAAGCAAAAGAAAATTTATTTTGCATGCCTTTCAGAGCAAATCCTAGGCCCATTGCCAACTTTTGTATATTGGGCTATGTTAGACTGAACTGGATTAAATTCATTGATCTTGGACTATTTTGAGATTTCTTAATTGGGCTAACTTAGATTTATTTGTTGGCTAATCCCTCTTCAATTATATGACCCAGGTCCAAAGACTCTCGCTTGATTCACTCATGAACCATTGGTTGGATACCTTGACCACTTCTAGATTGATTTCCCTTTTCCAGGACTTCGTGACATCCCATGCTTGATGAGAACATTTCCTGGTTTAGATTAGATTTTAAAATTAAAATTCATTACTAAAATTTTATTTATTTTTCTATATTTAATCTAATTAGATTTGAAATAACTGAATTGAAAAAAAAACCTAGCCTAATAGTCATTTCTTAATGACCAACAATCCAACTTTTGAAAACTCTAGACTATGCATGCCGATTGGATCACTTCCTAGATCGGACCTTAATTTTAATTGGATCTAAATTAGCTTTATTCTTGCCTTGATTATTTGCTCTTATTTGATTTGATTATTTATTTATTTTATCTGCTAATCTCAATAGATGGTCATTAGGTCTAGGATAGCTAGCCCGTCCCGCATCACTAAGCCTATAGTGAACTACCACGGTGGGCTAGGGTTGCTGCAGACTTATGAGAAGGATCATCAGCTCTACAAGGGATTATTGAATGTAGTGCGAGGTTCTACTTCGATAGGACATCATCTCTTTAAGAAAGGGAAAAAATTAAAAAGAAGGTGCAACGTGCTGCAGTGACTCAGCTAGGTCAGACCAAGAAGTTCAAGTTTGATCAAAGTTAGGAAGGGTACTTCTACTATAAGAAGTATGGTTATTGGAAGAGAAACTGATGCAGGACGAACCTAGGACTGATACAAAATAGAAAACTAATTTTTTTATAATTTTTAAGATTTTTAATTCAGTGGCTAAATACCCAAAAACAAGTAAAGAATTAGCATGATGACTAGTAATGCTAGAAACTATCATACCTGCAAAAACTCATGTAGAATAATAAATAGCCAGGACTCGAGAGTTGAGAAACTCCCGATTTAGGATAGCATACCTGTCATCAGATCAGAACTCAAGAGGGGTAGGCTTTTACTAGGCAGCGATTGCAGTTTCTTCGATAAAGAGATCTCTCAGCCTCAAGATGGCGCTTGGAAGAACAAGCCTTTGGTTCCTGAATCTGAAGACGATCTGGATTTGGTCTAAAGGCAAAGAAAGCCTCCTTTGGGGAGGGAAAACATCTCGAGGATCTGCAAAACATCAAGGTTAGGCATGAATCAGGTAATCAAAGAAAAAATAACAAGATGAAACAAGGAAGGAAAGGGATTAGGGCAAAGGGTTGGCGGCAAGGAAGCAGGAAGAGCTCTTGATCTGGGCATCTTCAAGGCTTCTCTTTTGGACGTGGCTAATGCTTGGAGGTCTTATTTGCTGCTGGGGAATGGAGGATAGCAAAGAAAGTGGTCGGCCAACACAAGAACAAAGAACCAAAAACAAAACCAAAAACCAAAGAACACAAGACACCTGTCTCAAAATAATTCAGTAGAGTTTAATTCATAAGAGTTGATTGATTACAAGAGGAGAAGAGGTGGGGTATTTATAGAGTTTCCATGCCCTCTCCTAACTAGGGTTACACTTAGTTAAGAATAACCTCTCCTTAAGGCATTAGGAAAAGAATCCTTAATAGGTTAGGAAAGAAAGCCTTAAGAGGTTAGGACTTTGACTAATCTTCTCCTTCTCCCTTCAAGCTTTGACCTAGTCTTCTACCAACCCTTGGACTTGGTCAACCAAGTGAGGATGCCTCTCTTAGGCATGTTGGGCTTCATGGGAGTAGCAAGGGCCGGCCAAGAGGTGAAGGGCACATGGGCTTGGGCCTTTTGGAAGCTGGGATGGCTTGGTAGCCTGGTAATAGGAATATTCTTTGGAATCTTGCTTCTTAAGGGCTTGGGCTTGGTTCCTGGGCTGATTTCTCTTGGGCTAGGGTATAGATGGATCTCTGGATTCATGATATGACCTGGTCTAGAAATATACTCTGGCATTTGTCGGGAATCTAGGCATCCGTAAAACATCTGGAAGGAATCAGGGTATCTGGAAAGGCATCTTGGATCTTAGGGTGTCTCGCAAAATCCAATAAGCTGATGTAGTGGCCTCTGACTCCTGGATGAGGCCTGGTGGAACTCCGAAGTAGGATAACCTCCTCTCTTGTACAAAAATTAGACTCATACTGGACTTATACTGAAATACAGGACTCGATACTGGACTGGGGTTGAGATAAATCAATTAGCCTCAACTTATTACAGGACTCAATCTTAATTGATTACAAAATTATGACACATGAATAAAACCCTAATCAGTAAACCTTATGGGATCTAGGGATCTGTGTCTAATCCTAGTGTCCCCACCAGAAACTATGCTCTTTACACTGCCTTTCTAGACTCAAACAGGCCAAAGAAGAAGAGGAATCAAAAGCAGTTGCTGTACAAGGTACTTATATGAAATATCTTGTAACTTCTTAATTTGTGATACTACCACCTAGGTATTAGATACTAGAAGTTAATTAATATTTGCAATTCATTGTAGGGACTTCAGATTAGTAAAATATTTGAAGATGGTGAGAGATTCCTGAATGTTAGAGATGGAAGAGCAGTTTTAGTTCTAGCTTTAAGAGTTGTCGAGTTTGTTTTCAATGATAATATCATTATTTTGAGTGATTGTCATTATTATCCTAGTTTTATAATGAATATAATTTCTATAGGTTTTTTGGCCAAGAACGGATTTTATTTATCAATAAAACATGATTATTATGATATCATTATGAATGGTATTACTATAATGTATGGATAATTAAAAAATAATATTTATATTATATCACAGCCTTAGTGTAGTGTACACATCTAACAAATATCCTAGATTAGATAATGCATCTGATATCTATCTTTGGCACTGTAGGCTAGCTTATATTAACAAGAATAGGATAAACATGTCAATTGAAAAGAGAATCCTTGAGCTTAATGATTCTGAATCATTGCCGACTTATGAATCCCACCTTTTTGGAAAGATGACTAAGTTACCATTTATTGGAAAAGTTGAAAGAGGCACTGAAGTTCTAAGTCTAGCACATAGTGATGTATATGGATCCATGAATACTTTTGCCATAGGTGGATATTACTACTTCATTACATTCACTAATGACCTATTGAGGTATGGGTACATCTACCTAATGAAATATAAGTTTGAATTATTTGAAATGTTCAAATAATTTTGTAATGAAATAGAAAATAAAATTGTTGCCCAGGTGGCTACCCAAAAGGGGGGTGAATTAGAAATTTAGAAAATTTAAAGCAAGATAATGTGCAATTAAAACTCCCTTAAAAGTGTTAGGTGCTGTGACAAGATAATAAGTTGCAAAAGCTAAAAAGGAGTAAAAAAGCACAACACAAACACACCAAATTTATAGTGGTTCGGAGCAACCCAGCTCCTATGTCCACTACCCAAGATATAACTTAGAATTTCCACTATATTCACACCCGAATACAGTAGGATTGTTTTACAGGATCACAATCCAAAACCTCTACACTTTGGTTTTACGGGATCACCAAATAAAACCCAACACCCTTTGGTTTTAATAGGCTCACCAAAGAAACCTAACTTGATTTTACCAGGATCACCAAGAACCCAACACTTGGTTTTTAAGAAGGCTCACCAAGAACCTATTTGGTTTTTCAATCGGGCTCACCAATAACCCAACAATTCAAAAATTGAATTGAAATAAATGCAACAAAAATGACAAACTTAATTTGTTGGATAGTTATCGGTGTAGCTTGATAGAAGTCCACTTGAATGCACTTGAATAGGCTTTAATTGCTTCAGTGGCTTCTTCCCAAAGTTGCTTCAAGCTTCATATCAGAGTTGGTGAAGACTTGAAGGCTGACTTGAATGCTCTTGTGCTCTTTTGCTATTGGTAGTTAGGATATTCAATGAAGCTCTCTTCTCTTTGAAGAACTTTTCAAAAGCTTGTCGAGAATTATCTTTTGGATGTTCAAATCCTTCAAATATAAGGTCTTCCATCACTCCAAGGTAGTTAAAGATGTTTTTGACCATTGGGATGTGACTTGTGACCGTTGGAGCACTTTTTGGCATTCAAAAATAAATTCTGGAACTAGCCGTTAGATACCTGGAAATGACGTTCGAGTCGGCTCGGATCCTTTGATTCGATAAGTCGAGTCACCAAATCTTCAGTGCAGTCGGCTCTTTGTCTCAGGGTGCAAAACATCACTCTGGACGAGTCGGCTCTTAATAACTCGGGTCAGCTCAAACTTGAATCTTTGAAAAACTTGAACTCGAGGAGTCGACTCTTTTCAGCTTGGGTTGGCTCTTCTTCTCAGGTTCGAAAAACCTCACTCTGGAAGAGTCGGCTCGATGTAGTTTGGGTCGGCTCGCTTTCTCAGGTCTTTAAAATTAGGTCTGGCAGAGTCAGCTCTTTCTAGTTCGGGTTGGCTTGCCTGGCTGTTCTCAGAAATCTTCAGAAATGGGACTCTGGAGGAGTTGGCTCGAACAGATTCCAGTCGACTTAGATTCACTAAAGTATGCCGCTTTCCATCGAGTCGACTCAGACTGCTACATTCCAGAATCCTTGCTTCATTCCAGTAAGCGAAGTCGGCTCTTCAACAAGTTGGGTTGGCTCGAGTATCTTCTTCAGGATTTTTGCATTTGAACTTAAAGAAAAACTCTTACCAACCCTTTACATTTTCAAGCATACCAACTCAAAACTAATTTCAAGGCACACACACACAGAAGTAACCATTTTTACAAGATTTTTTCTTAGCTTTTTCATTGGGTTCTTCTTTATAAAAACACATTACAACACAACTCAAACAGGAAAATAGAGGTATAGGAGTTGAAGTTTGAACATTTAATCCATCCTACAAAAACTTGTAAAACACTTAAAGAGTTGTCAGAAATAAATATACATGCTCCAATGTTTGGCTATCATCAAAATCATTTATGGGATCAACAATCTCCCCCTTTTTGATGATGACAAAACATTGGGCATGAAAAAGCAATATAAAACTTTACATTTACTTGTATGACTATATTTGCAAGAGCATATAAACAAGTAAAACAAATTGACTTCAATTAGTGCCAAATTATGGAATGAGAATTAGGGCAATGAGAGATAATCTCCCCCTTAATAAGATCTCCATGTTTTGGCTCACTTTATATGTATTTTCAGAGCTCAAAATGTTTCAAGGGAACATTAAGTATCAGAGCTATTAAAAGTCAAAACTTAAAACATTATGTATCAAAAATATGTATCATTATGTATCAGAGGCTCTTAAATATGTATCATGATGTATCAGAGCTTAATTTGATCTTAGCTTTCAAGCTTTATGCATTAGAGCAAATCTTTGTGTATTAGAGCAAATATATGAGTATATTTTATCCTTTTCATGCAATGATTTTACAACTTTCTCTCCCTTTTTGTCAATCAATCAAAAAGGTAGAGTAGAAGTTAAGCTCAGATTTTAAAATAGAATGAGAAAGTATTTAAAATTTGTTTGAGATAATTTTACTTTCTCATATTCATCTTGAAATTCTAATTAAAAAATCAGTCATTGTATGAACAATTGAATATAAACATTCATTTGCATAAAGAAATAGAACAATTTAAGAGACAAAAAGTGTACTTTTCATTTCATTTCAAAGAAGTTCAGTACAAAGTACAAAGTGAAGAGTAATACACTTAGTCACTATCTAAGTCTACTCTAGGATGTGAAGGTTGACCGGGAATCTGAATGCCAGGTGGCAGAGAAGCAATTGGGTCAACAAATTATGGTATATTATGAGTTCCTTGTGGCCTAAGGTGTGGAGCAGGTTGTCTTTGATGAGCAGATTGACTACGAAAAGGTGTAGAAGAAGAGGGAGGAGCACTTTGAGCAGTTTGGATTTCTTCAATCTTAGTCATCATTTTTCATAAGAAGCTGTTCATAGATTTCAGTTCTGCTTCTATTTTCTTTGTGCTTCTAAAGGCAACTAAATCTTCCATTGATTCTTTTACTTGTGCCACTTCTTTTTGCAATGTAAACATTTATGTGGCTTGAACATTAGCAAATGCTTATGTTGAGCCTCTCAATCTTCCAAATTCACTTCTAATTATTCCAATGCCCTTGGTGTAGTCATCTTCCATTCTTTTACCTGCTTCAATTGACCCCATTATGATTCTCAAGTTGTCCATCTCAGTTCTATAAGCTTCAAGTACTAATTTAACAGGTTTTTCAATTTTCTCCAAACTTGAAGTAATCAGCTATAAAATTAGTTGCATATCATGTCAGTTGTATGTACTGTGATCTTTGAAGTTTCAAGAGATTCAATTTTGCTTTTCAGATAGTCTATCTATCCTTTAAATTAATTAAGTCTCTCATCAATTGATTTGTGTAATTTTTTAAACATTCCATCCATAGAAGACTTTATAGTTTCAGTCATGTTATTCATTTGCTGTGTAATGAAGTCTTGTAACAATGAAGTGTCTACAGCAGGAGCAGTAGTAGTGTCACTGTGAACTGGAACATCAGTAGTCTGAGTAAAAATGGGAGTACTATAAGGCATATCATGTATATCTGGTACAGAAACATCTGGGAAAGAAGTGTCGAAGTCTACTTGGACTGAAGATCCCATATGTGGTTGTGGTTCTAGAATATGCATTATAGTGTCTTCACCAGCCTCTAACTCTGTTTGCTCTTGAATCTCTTTGGTTTCTTCAACTGTAGAAGCATCAGTCTTCTTTTTCCAGGTGCCATCCAACAACAAATATCCCATCCTTTGAAAAGTTTTTGTAGTATAGGTATCTGTATGTAGAAGTGTCTTGTTGTCCTCTCCTGTCAAGTCTATGTTTGCATTTTGAAAGAATAAAGTGAGGACCATTCTATATGGCAAGCAAGCCTTGACTTTTCTTATTGCCTCCTTCATCTGGCTGATCATGATAGCTGGTAAATTAATCTTATCACCATTAATTAGAAGCTTCATGAAGCACAGATCTCTTTCACTAACCCAATCAAAATGTTCAGTTCTGGGTAAGAAGATCCTCCGAATAAAATTGTGTAGAACTATCATCTCAATAGATAACATACTTGCTTTGAGAATTCCTATTTCATTTACCTCAGTTCTCTCCAATACTGTTTGCAGTGCTTTGGTTCTGTCTTTCAGTACTAAATACTCTGTTCCTTCAAAAGGCATTTCCAAAACACTTCCCAGAACTTCAGCAGATATAATTATCCTTCTTCCCTTAATAGATGATTCAATGAAGTTCTCTCCAAACCTTAAATTTTCATAGAACATCATTACTAGGTTTGGGTAGGTTTTAACATCTAGGGAGCACATGTTCCTCCATCCTTGATTCTCAATAAAATTACCAATCACAAAGCCTATCTCCTTCAAATATTCAAATAAAATCTGTCTCCTAGTGGTGATTGGTCTCATACCTAGAGAGATTTGGTGACTGGGAGAAACTAGGCTAGGTTCTTCCTCAGACTGTGGTGGATTCCGGGAAGCATTGTCTTCTCGGAACTTTGTCCTCCTTTCTTATGGAGACGCTTCACCCTCTTGTCTTGATTTCTTCCCAACAGCTCTTTTTGGCACCATAGTGCATAGATATTCGAATTCCGAAGGGGTTTTGGAAGATAGATGTATTTGGAAGATTTCTTAGGGAGAAATAGAATAGGGTTTAGGAATAAAAATGGAAAAAACAAACCCTACGGCTCGAACTAAAAAGAGACGGCTCGATCAACAGTTCATCTGCTCGAGTCGGCTTGAGCACAGGGAGCACAAAAATAATTTTTTGGATTTCAATCAAAGCTCATTTTATCACAAAATTTGAATTAGGAAGTTATCTAGATAATTTGTCCTTAAGACTATGGGAGTATTTCTAGAGAGGGTCACATAATCCTAGTTCACTTTTAATCATTGCAAATCTATCAAAATTCAACGGTTTGGTAAAAATATCAGCAAGTTGGTTTTTAGTTGGCACATATTCAAGAATATTATCATTATTCAATACATGTTCTCTTATAAAATGGTGCCTAATTTCAATGTGCTTGGTTCATGAATGCTGAACAAGATTTTTTGTCAAATTAATGATACTTGTGTTATCACATTTGATTGAAATTTTAAATAGTGTAACACCAAAGTCTTCTAGTTGTTGTTTAATTAATAACACTTGAGCACAACAACTACCAGCAGCAACGTACTCTGCCTTAGTAGTGGACAATGCTATGGAGTTTTGCTTCTTACAGTGCCATGAAATTAAATTCAACCCTAGAAAATGGCATGTACCATTAGTGCTCTTTCTATCAATTTTGCAACCAGCATAGTCAGCATCAAAAAAATCAATTAAATTCAAAGATGATTCTTTAGAATACCAAAGACCTAAATTACTTGTACCTTTCAAGTATTTGAGAATTCTTTTAATAGCAAGCATATGTGTTTCTTTAAAATTGCATTGAAACCTAGCACAAACACATACACTGTACAAGATATCAGGTCTACTGGCTGTCAAATATAAAAGGGATCTGATCATACCTCTATAAAGCTTTTGGTCAACATTGGATCCACTTTCATCTTTGTCTAGTCTGCAGGAAGTGCTCATGGGTGTGTTAGCCACTTTGCTTGTTTCCATGCCAAATTTCTTGATCATCTCTTTAATGTACTTGGCTTAGTTTATAAAGATTTATTCTTTCATTTGTTTGACTTGTAATTCAAAGAAGTAGTTGAGCTCACCCATAAGGCTCATTTCAAACTCACCCTGCATCAGCTCAGCAAAATCTCCACAAAGATTTTCATTAGTTGCACCAAATATAATATTATCAATGTAAATTTGTACAACTAACATATCATTTCCTTTGTTTTTAATAAAAAGGGTTTTGTCAACATTTCCTCTTTTGAAATTATTTTCAGGTAAAAATTTGCTCAATCTATCATACCAGGCCCTAGGTGCTTGTTTCAAACCATATAAAGCTTTGTTCAATTTAAATACATGATTTGGAAAAGCATAATTTTCAAAACCTGGTGGCTATTCTACAAAAACTTGTTCAGAAATAAATCCATTTAGAAAAGTACTTTTGACATCCATTTGAAAAAGTTTAAAGTTCATGTAGCAAGCAAATGCAAAAAGTAATCTAATGGCCTCAAGTCTTGCTACGGGAGCATAAGTTTCATCAAAATCAATACCCTCGTCTTGATTGTACCCTTTTGCTACCAACCTTTCTTTATTCCTTATAACCTTACCATTCTCATCTAGTTTGTTCCTATAGATCCATTTGGTTCCTATGATTGGATGGTCTGTAGGTCTACTAACTAGTGTCCAAACATTATTCCTTTCAAACCGGTTTAATTCATCATGCATGGCCATCATCCAGTTTGGGTCATTTTATGCTTCTTCTAAAGTGTGAGGCTCTATTTGAGATACAAAGGCTAGGTAATCATGTGTAGTCCTATGTGCAGACCTAGTCCTAATGCCTTGAGAATGATCACCAATAGTTAAATCTTTGGGATATGAAGTTACATACCTCCATTCCATTGGTAAATCAATATGATCCTTGCTTACCATTTCACTTCCATCTTGCGTTGGCTTGTCTTGAATGCTTAGATCTTTCATTTCCTTTTGTAGAGTACCTACATCATTATCTACGCACTCACTTTCTAGATGGTAAGGGGTTAGCTTCATCAAAAACAACATGAATTGGCTCTTATACGGTAAGAGTCCTCTTGTTAAACACTCTATATGCTTTGCTATGTAAGGAATAACCAAGGAATATAGATTTATCAGATTTTGCATCAAACTTTCCTAGGTTATCTTTGCCATTATTTAGCACAAAGTATTTATACCCAAAAACATGGAAGTAATTGATATTTGGTTTTCTTTCATTCCAAAGCTCATAGGAGGTTTTCTTTGAAATTGGTCGTATTAAAACTTGGTTTAATATATAACAGGCAATGTTCACCACTTCTGCCCAAAAGTACTTTGGAAGATTGCCTTCACACAACATGGTTCGGGCCATTTCTTCTAGAGTCCTATTCTTCCTCTCTACAACACCATTTTGTTGTGGTGTTCTAGGAGCAGAGAAGTTGTGATCAATGTGATGGGGACATCAAAACCCATCCGGGTTTTGCTTTTCCTTTTTTCAAATTTTTTTTATTTTAGTTTAAAAATACTTATCCCAACTATTCCACCTATTCCCGTTATCCTCACTTTATCCATATTTTATTCCCGACTTATTCCCCATTTATCCCTATCATCTTCAACCTCCCATAACCTCCATTTTTTTTGGGTTTTTTTCTTCCTGTTTGTCCTAGATCCGCCATGCTCAACTTCCAGCACCACCCTTGACAGCTGTCCACCTTCCCTCGGCGTTGATCTCCTCGTGGGAACGCCGGCGAATCCCACGGGACCACCCGTGGTCGTGCCCCCTGCGGCTCCTCCCATGGCCGTCCACCCCTGCGGCTCCGCCCACATGCCCCTCTCCCCAACACCACCGTTCGCCACTACCCGAGCCGCCGTCCACCGCTGCCCGAGTCATCCCCGTCGGACCTCCGCCCGTGAAGGCATCTCCACACCTCCGTGCCGTGCCCCTCTCTCTCCACGACCACTGTCGTGCTGCCGCGATGCCATCGCCATGCCGCCGCCATGCCGTCGCCGTGCCGCCGCCATGCCATCGCCGTGCCGCCGCCGTGCCGCTGCCTGCCCTAGCCATCGGTGCCGGCAAAGTCTCCCACAAGCCCCTCCTCTCTGCCCCTCTGTTCCATGGTCACAGAGGTGTTTTTTTCTGCATGGATCTCAGAGCAAAACAATTTTGCATGGATCTCAGAGCGCATACTTTTTAGAGCAAGAATTTTCTGTATAGTCATCAAGCCTGCACATATTTTAGAGCAACTTAGCATGGATCTTGATGAATTTGGATTTTATTTTATTTGTTTTAAATCTAGATGATTGGACTAGTTAGGAAATTACTTAAACTACTTTTAGATTAGGATTAGTTTTATTTTTCACCATATGAGGAGGGTTGTGTTTAATTTTCTACCATGTTTTCAGGTTACAAACAAAGCACGTTTGAGATGTCACTCTTTTTGGGCTACATGCCTTGTATTCTTTTCTTGGGTCCCAAGTTTTTTAAGCCTATAAAAAGGCACCCCCTCTCTTGAATAAAATCAATAATAATGATGAATATGAATTTTTGAAAAGTGTGTTCTTGGTTCTGGCTCCGTTAGGAGTGGGCATGAGGCCCGTGTTTCCTTCACCTGTGGGTGTCGAGGGGTGTGAGGCCCCAGTTATCTTCTCCCTTGCTAAGTCCCCTTTATGATCTTGGAGCTTCTCCTTCATGGCCTTAGGTAGCGAATTGGGTGGGACACCCTAGGCTCCGCATGTAATGAGATGGGTGGGATGCACTAGACTACATGTAGTGGGGTGGGTGGGATGCCCTAGAGGTGCAACGTCTCTCCGTGAAGGTAAGTCCCAAGTCCATTGAGTATCCATCCTTCATGCCCCCACATATTTTTTTCTGCCTTCTTAACCCTAATCATAGGAGACTTCTCAGCTCTCCAACAATCCTTCTAGCTAGCCCCCCCTTTTGTCCCCCATCACAATGCCCTGCTCAATGCAATATTCATCAAAAAATTGATTTTGAAATTCAGTTCTATGATCACTTCTTATTGAAATAATGAAAATATTTTTTTCATTTGAAACTTTCTTATGAAATTTTCTAAATATATCAAAAGTTTCATCTTTATGTGCAATAATAATATCCATGTGAATCTAGAAAGGTCATCTATAATCATAAGGCCATATTTCATACCTCCCAGGCTTGTGGTCCTAGTTGGTCCAAATAAGTCCATGTGAAGTAGCTCGAGGGGTCTGGTTGTTGAAATAACATTTTTCAATTTAAAACTCTTCCTAGTTTGTTTGCCTAATTGACAAGTATCACATACATAATCAAGATCAACTTTAAAATATGGCAAACCTCTAACTAGATTCTTTGAGATTAATTTGGCAATTGTATGCATGATAGCACGACCTAATCATCTATGCCATAATAAACATGACTCATTGGTCTTAGCATTCATTGCTACTAGACTGGAACTACTAGACATGGCTAGATCATTTAAATCTACCACATAGATATTTCCAAGTCTATGGCCATTGAATTTGTTGCTAGAATCAAGAGAGTTAGTTACTATACACATAGATGATTCAAAGATAACTTTAAAGCTTTTATCACATAATTGACTAATACTCAATAAATTATGCTTCAATTTATCTACTAACAGTACATCTTCAATGAAAGTACAAGGGGTTATTTTGATCTTACCGATTCTGATTATTCTCCCCTTGCCATTTTTTCAAATGTAACCAATCCTCCTTCTTTCATTTGTAAGGTGATGGACTGTTCCTTGTCACCCATCATATGCCTTGAACAGTCACTATCATGATACCATCTTTTCTTTAACTTTTGGGCTGCAAGACAATCCTACAAAATAATTAAGGAGTGATTTTATGTACCCAAGCTAACTTGGGTCCTTTCGGGTTAGTAAAATTGGTTCCCTTTGGAACCCAAACGGTTCTATATTTCAATGCACCAATTATGAAATTTTTCAAAGAATTGCATTGATAAGATCTATGTCCAAATCTATGACATACATAACAAACAATTATATCATTTTTGAATGATGCATGCTTTGAAGCTTTAAAAGATGCAGAAACAGAAATACTTGGTTTGAAGGATTTTTTCATAGAATTCTTGGGAATATATTTCAAGCCATTTGAAATAGAATTTGATGGAAAAGCTTTTTCAAGTTTAACATTTGAAGCTGAAGCTTTTGAAGATACAAATTTTGTTGCTGAAATTCCTTTAGCATTTAAAGCATTAAATCCAATTCCAGCTTTACTTCTTGAATCCTTTTATTCTTTCAAAATTAGCTCAAGCTTGTTAGAACTCAAAGTAAGTTTTTCTACTAAAGGCTTATGCTTCTCAATCTCCTTTTTTAAATCAATTTTTTCGGCAACTAAAATTCTGTCTATCTCATTTAAAGCATTTTTCTCATTATTCAAAATAATAACATTTTCATAAAAGTTATTCAATTCTTTTTGCAAAATGTTATTCTTTTCAGAAATCTTATCCTTGTCTTTCAATAAAACATCATTTTGTTCCTTCAAGTATTTAATTTTAACCCCAGCTTTCTTGAATTCGATAAGTAAATCATGAAATGCAAAATTCAATTCATCATATGTAAATTCAGTTTGAAGCTCAAGGGATGATACCTCGTTTTCAAGACCCATCAAACATAGATTTGCAAATTTTGTGGTCTCTTCTTCTTCAGTAGATGAGGATGCTTCGCTGTTGCTCCACGTCACTACCATAACTTTCTTTTTCTTTTTCTTAAAGTCCTTTTTTAGTAATGGATAATCTAGTCGGATGTGCCCTGGCTTTTTACATTCATAACTGGTGGGCACTTCTTTTTCTTTCTCCTTTTCCTTGTCCTTCTCCTTACTAAAATCTTTGTTCTTGTGGAATTTTCTAAAGTGTCTTCCTTTTCTTCTTCCCAAGAACCTTCTAAATTTCCTGACGACCATGGCAACATCTTCGTCTTCCATGTCACTTTCAGTAGAGGAGCTTTCTTCTTCTGATTCTTCATCCTTTCTAGAATCCATAGCAGCTTTGAAGGCGATTGATTTCTTCTTCTTTTGATCATCTTTAGTTCGGTGCTGCATGGTCAATTCATGTGTGATGAGAGATCCTAACAATTCATCCAGTAATAAGGTATTCAAATCTTTTGCTTCCTAGATGGCAGTCACTTTCGGATCCCATTTATTTGGAAGAGATCTCAGAATCTTCTGTACTAGATCTGCATTAGAATACACACTGCCAAGACTTTTTATGCCATTAAAAATATCAGTGAAACGAGAAAATATGGTAGAGATTGTTTCATTTGGTTCCATCTTAAATAGTTCGTAACTATCCACAAGAAGATTAATTTTAGAAGACTTCACTTGAGAAGTTCCTTTATGAGTCACTTCGAGTTTATCCCAAATTTCCTTCGTAGAGGAGCAAAAAGAAATTCGATTAAACTCATTACTATCCAAAGCATAATATAATAAGTTCATGGCTTTGGCATTTAACTCACCCATCTTCATGTCATGTTCGTCCCAATCCTCTTCAGGTTTTAGAACATCCATTCCATCAATTTTAGTCATGGAGATATAAAGACCCTTTAGAATGACCTTTCACAACTGAAAATCGACTGCTTGAACATAAATATTCATTCTAGCTTTTCAGTATGCATAATTTATGCCAGTGAAAAGTGGAGGTCTTTAGTTGATTGGCCTTCTGCCAAGGACATACTTATTGGATGAGCCATCAATCTTTACTCTAATGTATTCAAAGACACTGCTCTGATAACAGTAGTTGCCCAGGTGGCTACCCAAGAGGAGGGTGAATTGGGAATTTAAAAGATTTAAAGTAAGATAATGTGCAATTAAAACTTCCTTAAAAGTCTTAGGTGCCGTGACAAGATAATAAGTTGCAGAAGCTAAAAAGGAGTAAAGGAGCACAACACAAACACACCAAATTTATAGTGGTTTGGAGCAACCCAGCTCCTATATCCACTATCCAAGATACCACTTGGGATTTCCACTATATTCACACCCGGATATAGTAGGATTGTTTTACAGGATCACAATCCAAAACCTCTACACTTTGGTTTTACGGGATCACCAAAGAAAACCCAACACCCTTTGGTTTTAACAGGCTCACCAAAGAAACCTAACTTGGTTTTACCAGGATCACCAAGAACTCAACACTTGGTTTTTAAGAAGGCTCACTAAGAACCTATTTGGTTTTTCAACCGGGCTCACCAATAACCCAACAATTCAAAAATTGAATTGAAATAAATACAATAAAAATGACAAACTCAATTTGTCGGATAGTTGCCGATGCAGCTTGATGGAAGTCCACTTGAATGCACTTGAATAGGCTTTAATTACTTCAGTGGCTTCTTCCTAAAGTTGCTTCAAGCTTCAAATCAGAGTTGGTGAAGACTTGAAGGCTGACTTGAATGCTCTTGTGCTCTTTTGCTGTTGGTAGTTAAGATATTCAATGAAGCTCTCTTCTCTTTGAAGAACTTTTCAAAAACTTGTCGAGAATTATCTTTTGGATGTTCAAATTCTTTAATTATAAGGTCTTCCATCACTCCAAGGTAGTTTGAGATGTTTTTGACCATTGGGATGTGACTTGTGATCGTTGGATCACTTTTTGGCATTCAAAAATAGATTCTGGAACTAGCCGTTAGATACCTAAAAACGACGTTCGAGTTGGCTCGGATTCCTTCGAGTCAGCTCAGATCCTTTGAGTCGATAGGTCGAGTTGCCAAATCTTCAGTGCAGTCAGCTCTTTGTCTCAGGGTGCAAAACATCACTCTAGACGAGTCGGCTCTTGATGGCTCGAGTCGGCTCGAACTTGAATCTTTGAAAAACTTGAACTCGAGGAGTCGGCTCTTTTCAGCTTGGGTCGGCTCTTCTTCTCAGGTTTGGAAAACCTTACTTTGGAAGAGTCGGCTCGATGCAGTTCGGGTCGGCTCACTTTCTCAGGTCTTCAAAATTAGGTATGGCAGAGTCGGCTCTTTCTGGTTCGGGTCGGCTCACCTGGCTGTTCTCTGAAATCTTCAGAAATGAGACTCTAGAGGAATCGGCTCGGACTGATTCCAGTCAACTCGGATTCACTAGAGTCGGCTCGCTTGATGCGGGGCAATTAAGATAGCACTTTAAATTTTTTTTTTATACATATTTTTTAATGGAGAACTCAAAGGAAATAGTAAAGAAAACTAGTAGGTCTAATACCCGCACAAGTAACCTAAAAGCAATTAAAACAGGAGGACCTTGTGGTTGAGAAACCACCGTAAACTAGGATTTCAATGAATCAGAATTTATTAGAATGGAAAAGGTTTAGTGTTACCAACGTAGATTGCTCTTTTGATGCAGATCCAGTAGGACTCTCAAGATTGAAGAGTTGGGACTTCAGCTCAGATTTTCCACGCGATGCCAGTTCCAAGGCAAGAATGATAGACTTGGATTGTTGGTCACCTGCAAAACACTCAGCAAAGGAAGGTAAGGTTAAAAGCAATAAGAGAAAGGAAAGGAGAGAAGGGAAAGGTTTAGAAGTAAAGAAGGGATCTTCTCATTGGATTGATAAATAGGGCCTCACACCCCGCGATGCTCCAAAGGAACAAATAAAAGGGCCTCACACCCCGCGATGCACACAACAAAGGAAACAAATTCAGCAGGATTTTGTTGGATTTCTCTAATATTTCATGAATTACATGGAGGGGTGTAAGGGTATTTATAGACCCCTAACCTAGAGAAGTAAGGGACTCAAATACAAGAGTTTCATTACAACTTTAGACTTCAAGTTTATATTGCCTGGACTCCTGCTGGATGAAAAAATAAGGACTCTGTCCATAGATGGCGCCAAGATGAGACTTTGATGGAGGGTCATGATCGCTTCTGGGTTGGTCATGATGATTGGACTCCAGTGTCTTGATAATGTATTCTTCTACAGCTACCTAGACTCTTCAGTCTGGTTTGGAGAGAACTCTAGAGTCCTGTTGAAATTCTAGAATCCTTGAAGCTTGAACAGTTAGCAGCTTTTTTGAATGGAATGCTAGGAACCCTTGGACCTCCAACACTAGGTCAAAAGACAACTCAAAACTCCTTTGAAGTGGCATTGAACCTTGCTTGGCTGAACTCTTTTGGCATGAAATATTATGAGTAGAAGGGCACCATTTGGGAGAAATCTTCTGCTTTTCTTCTCTTAAAATATGAGTCACCAATTATTTCTCTTCATGGACCGACCAAAAGAAATTATCTTGATGAGTGTAGCTTGTCCAAATTTAAGTGGTAGGCCATGTGTCATTATCCCCCCGGTGACGTGGCAATAGTTGTCTTGAAATCATGCAAAGTTGACATGCAAAATAGGCTAGCATATGAAAAGAGCTTATGCTAGCAAATGGGTCACATGGGCTTGTCTTGAACTAGCACATGGGTCTTGATTTGAGTCACATGGGTCTTACAATTGGTCTCCCCTATAATACAAGACTCAACAACTAATTTTTACAGGACTCAATAAATAACAAAGTCCTATTTGATCAATTAGAACATAATTTGATAAAAAAGGCAAGACATGTAAATAAGTAGTTCAACTTGGTAAAAGGGGTTTAGCCTAAAAGGCTAAATAAATAAAATCCTAATTCTAGTCGGTAAAAGGGGCTAACCCTAACTAATCCAAAATAACAAAAACTAAAATAAATTATTTACATGGATAATAGGGTTGGGTCCAGGACTTTATTCATAGGTGATCCACAGGGATGTGGGTTCAACCTGTCGATATTTTTGGACCCTAGTATCCATACCAATTCTCCCCGAGTGGGAGAAACTCGACCCTATCAGGTATGGATCAATGTCTCTAATATAGCGCTCTAGCAAGTCCAGGTCAACTCTGAGCAAGTCCTCTCTGGTGATCCAAGAATCATCAGACTCAGGTCGTCCTTGCCAACGAACCATATATCACTGATAATCCTTGCCTCAGGTAGCAATGGTTTTGCCATCCAAGATCCTTTCGATCTTGTCTCTCTGGGCTGGTGGTATGACAAGTGGACACACTTGGGTAGGCTCACTCTCAAAGATAGGGTTAGGCCCAAATGGCTCACTAGGAATCAACGTTGGTTCCCTATACTCGATAAGGTCTAAAATGTTGAAAGTATTACTAATGCCTAGCTCAAGTGGCAATTCGAGCACGTAGGCATTAGGTCCTATTCTCTTAATTACTTTGTAAGGTCCACTACTACGGGCATGCAATTTTTTCATGGTTTCAGGTGGGAACCGTTCAGATCGTAGTCTAACCATTACAAAGTCTCCTTCAGTATATTCTTTGAGTCTCCTCTTAAATTAGCCATATGATTCTTATACAATTCTTTAATGTATTGTGCATATAACTCTGCAAATATCTAATAGACTCACTATGCATTACTAGTGATGGAAATTTTTTTTTTTGTTTATTATTGTTATTATTATATTTTTTTAATCTTTTTTAAGTCCTTAATTTTAATTATATGCTTGACCCTTGGTCGATGGGTGACATGTAGATGAAAACTTGACATGCACTCCTAATAAATGCCATAGGGTCTACCAGAAATAAGTGGCAAATCTAACAAGGTCTAAGGACTGATGAAATATACTAACTTCAACAAAATGTAAACTAATGGTTCTAGAAACACTTGAAACATCAAGGAATGGTAGGAAGCAAGAAGTGGATTCGGGGGTGACTTGGTAGGGTAGGAAATAAGAAAAGGGTTCAGGGATTGGTCCTAAACTAATGGGGTTGACCTTAAAGGTTTGAGGTATAGCTACAGGATCTATCCTAAAGAAGAATGGGTCACTAATCTCAGGGAAGTGATCTCTAATGGGAACTAGATGAGAGGATTCATCCTGAGGGTATTGGATTAAATAAGCTAGTCCTCACTGATTTCCTTTGGTTCCTGAATTTCAGGACTAGGCTCTAAGGCTTGAGTCTCTTCTAGTATTTCCTCAGGTAAAGTCTCAGCAGTAGGGTTAGGTTCCTCTTGGATCTCTTTTTCTAAGGATCCTACCAGTATAATTGTAGTCTGGGTAGGGCCATGGTTAACTAATTCTGGGCTGGTTTTAGTCTGGGTGCCTATCAGGTCAGCTAATTCTGAGTCTATCCAACCTACTTCCTCTTCAATGTTATCCTTGGGAACAACTGGGATAGTAGGGGTGGGTTGACTAAGGGGAGGTGGACTGATTCGAAGGTTCTGACTAGGTGTACTGATCCTAATGGGTTCTGGCCAACTAATGGTTATGGGTTCCTTAGGTTCATAAGATTTAGGTTCAGCTCTATAGGTCATGGATCTAGATTCGTAGGAGCTGGGTTCAAAGGATCTGGGTATATAGGAACTAGGTTCATATAATCTGGGTAGGTACTTTTTCCTAAGTTTAAGTTACATGTCACTCCAGGTAGTTATAGATATGTCTCTTCTTTGTCTGATCATTCTTTCGACATCATCCCAATAAATTCTAGCTTGGCATACTAACTTAAGCTTAGCAATCTTAAATTTTCTTTCATCAGACACTAGTTCCCTCTCAAAATATAGATCCATATCTTCTTCCCAATTAAGGTAATCCTCAAAATCAAGATCGCCACCAAAAGTAGGTGCTGGTAAACTAATATACCTAGTGGCTTTCTCATCCTGATCTATGAAATCATAATTAGGTCTCTTCGAACTAAGATCCCAGATTGGGTCATGGCGAGGGGCTATCCTAGGGTTGGGTTCTAGAAATGGGTCAGAGTGTGCTTCAAGTTTAGTTTCAGTATGGGTCTTACGGGTTTTCTCTAGGTTACCTAATCGATCATCTAGTCAGTCAAACCTAGTGTTGAGTTGTCCTAACTATTCAGCCATAGTCCTAAAGAAGGTCTCAAGGTTAGACTCCATGGTCAGACTAGTTTAGGTTTGGGTTGAACTATTGGTATTGGGTCCTAATCTAGGGGTCATGCAATGCAAACACATAGAACTTGACTCGGACTAGGGTTTCCTAGACCTAGAGCTCCAGTAGAATGGGTCAGCTCAACTTACAGCCAATTCAATAATTACCCAATCCACTGGCCAGGTAAGAGATGGGGTTGTGAGAGGCTCCCCCTGCTCTCACAGGGTCCTAATTAAAAATCATGAGTCTGTTTAGGACGTTTGCCTTCTGGACCTCTAGCCTTAGACACCAGATTCAAGAGATAATTAGAGGATTGGGTGCACTAGCTTACTCACAATACTTAGAACCTGATCGGTTGGTGTCCCTAGCTCACTAGAGCAATTAAGTCTAATAGATTTTAATTAGGGTTAGGACCAATGCAAAGGTGGTGATTGTGGGCTAAGGAAGGGTAATGAAATCCCTCCCTTATGTAGATATTGCGTGCCCTTAAGATTAGTTTTAGATGATGCACACACAAAATGAAACCCTAGATGCAATCAAACTAAAATGATTAAAATAACAGAAAAACCCTAAACTAGAATTGCTGAAAAAATAGAACAGAAAGTTCTCAGTCAATATTCTGATGAGAAGAAAATCTACAGACCGCAATAAATTATGAAAAAAACCTGAAAAATTCTTTCAATTATGACGGATTCGACAAATCAAGAATCAGGAAATTCCAATATTTCTACATATAGAAAAAATTAAAATAATAGAGCATGTACCAAGATGGCCGAGATGCAGAAATTAAAACCTAGATGCAGAAATTTTTAAAAAAAAAACTAAAAATACCTATCTCTTAGATTTCTTTTTCAGGGGTCAATTCATAGTGGCACCCCTACATGCCATGGGAAATCCTGTTAGAATGGGAAGTGAGGGTCTTGCAGCCCTACTTTTTCCTTTGACCAGACAGCCATGGTGAAGCACCCGATCCAAGTACTTAAAGAGAGCGAAATCGACACAAGAGAGATTAAATCCTAGTTTTAGATTTTAGGCTCTGATACCAAAACTGATGTGGGACAATTAAAACAGCACTTTAAATTTTTTTTTTTATATATTTTTTTTAACGGAGAACTCAAAGGAAATAGTAAAGAAAACTAGTAGGTCTAATACCTACACAAGTAACCTAAAAGCAATTAAAATAGCAGGACCTGGTGGTTGAGAAACCACCGTAAACTAGGATTTCAATGAATCATAATTTATCAGAAGGGAAAAGGTTTAGTGTTACCAACATAGATTGCTCTTTTGATGCAGATCCGGCAGGACTCTCAAGATCGAAGAGTTTGGGACTTCAGGATCTTGCTTCCGGGCTTAGATTTTCCATGCGATGCCAGTTCCAAGGCAAGAATGACAGATCTGGATTGTTGGTCACCTGCAAAACATTCAGCAAAGGAAGGTAAGGTTAAAAGCAATAAGAGAAAGGAAAGGAGAGAAGGGAATTGTTTAGAAGTAAAGAAGGGATCTTCTCATCGAATTGATAAATAGGGCCTCACACCCCGCGATGCTCCAAAGGAACAAAGGAAAGGGCCTCACACCCCGCGATGCATACAAGGAAACAAATTCAGCAGAATTTTGTTGGATTTCTCTAATATTTCATGAATTACATGGGGGGTGTAGGGGTATTTTTAGACCCCTAACCTAGAGAAGTAAGAGACTCAAATCAAGAGTTTCATTACAACTTTAGACTTCAAGTTTACATTGCCTGGACTCCTGCTGGATGAAATCTATCCATAGTTGGCACCAAAATAAGACTTTGATGGAGGGTCATGATCGCTTCTGGGTTGGTCATGATGATTGGACTCCAGTGTCTTGATAATGTATTCTTCTACAGCTGCCTGGACTCTTCAGTCTGGATTGGAGAGAACTCTAGAGTCCTGTTGAAATTCTAGAGTCCTTGAAGCTTGAACAGTTAGTAGCTTATTTGAATGGAATGCTAAGAACCCTTGGACCTCTAACACTAGGTGAGAAGACAACTCAAAACTCCTTTGGAGTGGCGTTGAACCTTGCTTGGCCGAACTCTTTTGGCATGAAATATTATGAGAAAAAAGGGCACGAACGGGAAGGTGGAAACCTATAAAGCCTATCTGGATGCCAAGAAATATCATCAATATTATAGTATTGACTATGATGAGATGTTTTCTCTTATGGCAATGCTCAAGTCCAATCGAAATATACTTGTGATACGGCACATTTTGATTTTGAAATATGGTAAATAGATATTAAAACTGCTTTCCTAAATGGAGAGCTAGAAGAAGAAGTGTATATAATACAACCTGAAGGATTCACATCTGTAGCTGAATTAAAGTTGTGCAAGTTTTAGAGATCCATTTATGTATTGAAGCAGGCATCTCAAAGTTGGAACATGTATTTTGATAAGGTGATTAGAATGTATGGCTTCATTAAGAATGGAGAAGAACTTTGCATATACAAATGGACTAATGGTTTAGTGGTTGTATTCTTGTTTTTTATATGGATGACATTCTCTTAATTGAGAATGATATTCTTGCATTGTAGGGGATAAAAGTATGGCTATTATCTCAATTCTTCATGAAGGACTTGGAAGAAGCATCCTATATCCTTGGGATGAAGATCTATAGGAATAGATCTAAAAGGTTGCTAGGGTTATCCTAGTCCATGTACATTGAAAGTGTACAAAAGTGGTTTAGCATGGTGAATTCTAAGAAAGGTTATCTTTTGATAGATCATGGAATTACTCTTTCTAAGAAATATTATCTAATAACTTTTTAAGAGAGAGAGCATATGAGTAGGATTTTATATACCTTATTAGTGGGATCTATTATGTACTCTATGATATGTACGCAACTAGATATGGCATACTCACTAGGGATAGTGAGTAATACTAATTTAATTTGGGTGAGAACTATAAGAAGGTCATAAAGACCATCCTTAAGTATTTGAGAAATACTAAGGACCAGTAACTCATTTATGAAGATTCTAACTTGAAACTGGTAGATTATACTTCAAACTGGTAGATTATAATAACTCTAGCTTTTAGTCAGATTAGGATGATAGCAAGAGTGTGTCGGGATATATTTTTATCCAGAATGGAGGAGCAATATATTGAAAATGTTCTAAGAAGCATACTATGGTCGATTTAGTTTGCGAGGTAAAGTATATTGCAACATCTGATGCTACAAAGAAACCTATTTGGTTATGAAATTTTATTAGCGAGCTTGGAGTGGCACCCTCCATTGATGATCTAGTTCTTTTGCATTGTGATAGTACTAGAGCCATTGCTCAAGCGAAGGAACCAAAGTCATATCAGTGGGCTAAGCATATTCTATGTTGCTATCACTTTGTTTGAGAGATCATGGATCGAGGTAATGTTGATCTTCAGAAGATCAATAGAAAGGAGATCTTGGCCAACCCATTTACTAAAGCCCTCGAAACCAAAGAGTTCAATGATCACAAGTGGAAGATGGGTATCGATACTATTCTGATTGGCTCCAGTCTAAGTGGGAGTTGTTAAGAAATATATCCTAAAGCCAATCATCTAAGTTATAGATGGTTGTGCTTATTATAATTTGTAAATGAGTCATTAATAAATAAAAAGTTATTTTTGATGGTTCACCACTTTTTGTGTATCTTTCTTTTGAACTCTTTTATGATAAAGTTTTTAAAACTACTTCTATTCGACAAAGAAGGATTTCTTGTATAGTTTTTAAACCTGTTTGTGACCAAATGATATATTATTATTTAGGATGACAACATTTATCAAGAATAGATCGTTATGTGCCTATGGATTGGTTATCCTTATAACCAAGGAGTGTGGAGATACTGGTACGGCATGCAGGTGAGTGTAGGTGTACATTTCATTTAATATGACCAACATTATAGAGTACTCTACTATTAAGAATATTTTTGTAGATGGATATGGGTATAAGTATCCCTCTGACCTAAGATCATCACCGTAACTTGCAAGCAACTCACTATACTTTGTGCTAGACTACCTGTATTTCTGATACAATGATGGAAGATTTCTGGGTATAGTCAAGTACTTGTAAAGTCAGTGTGTGAGTCAAGAAGGGATTGACTACTCCTTGGTATTGGAGATAATACTTTGCTGTATTTCAATTTAGCAAAATCTTGGTCAAAATAATCCTTACGAGGAGTCACAAGATTTATTAGGTTGAGATGCATCTAGATGCACTGATTAAGAGTTTGCAGTTGACTCTTAAGTCATCCTTATCATTAGGTCAAAAGGATGAATTATATGGTAACCCCATGCCTAGGTCTTGAATGTTGCTTTGCAATCATTTGACCTATCCGGATATCGGGTACCATTGCTAGATGGTTACATTGATTAGTTTAGCAATTTATTCTTGTACTATCGGTTTAGTGTTCAAACTTATGAATCATATATAATAAAAGTTTTTGACTGATCATGATGGCTGATTAACAATTAAGAATCATTCAAGAATATAATTATCAATATGATTGATGATTAGCCTTATACAAGTATTGTAAAGAAATAATTAATTAATATGATTGATAATTAGGTTATACAATGACCTAATTGCTAAGAAGTTTTAATTCTAATTTGATTCAGACTCGAGCTTGATTAATTTCTAAATTAATTAAGTTAATTGAGATCTAATTAGATTAGATTCAAATTGTTTAAATGGGCCAAACCAAATTTGATTTGGACAAGGACTTAATTTGACCAAGTCAAGATTAAAATCCATTTTTGGCACCCCAATAATTGCTCCATGCTCTTCATCATGCCAAAATTCAGATTTGTGTGAAGAAATCACATGCCAAACAGTTGTTGTCACCCTCCCCTTTCTCCCTTTTAGATATGGATTAATTTTGTTTTAATTTTGAATTAGTTTTGAATTCAATCCGATAGAGTTTCTATGGCATTGAAACTCTTATCCTTATCCAACCTAATCTCCTTTTATCTCCACCTTTCTCCATGCCAATATTAATCTAGATTATTTTGTGCATGAAGGGGGTTGAAAGAGGACATGACAAAGTCTTCTGAGATGTTTTACTGAGAGAAAAAATTAGAAAAAAATTTGGCATGGGGTTCTAGGTGTGGGTTTTTCCTTCTATGAACTAGGTCTTAAAGGAAAAGAAAAGAAAAAAATAGTGTCTTCCATGTTTTCTTTTCTTCTCCACTATTGATCCTGTAGTCCTCCTCTTTATCTTCATCTTGAAGGGTCCAAGTAGTTTTGAAGAAAGAGAAAAATCAGCCATCTGGAGGCCTTCACCTAGAGCTAGCATTCCAGGGAGTTTAATCACTTTAGGGCTTCATGTGGATGATTTGTAGAGAACGAACATCCTGTGTGGTTATGAGGTAATGTGAAGAACCTCTTTATCATGTTCGTCAATAGGGGAGATCAGCGACCCACACTTAGGTATAAGATCTGATCTCATAATTATTATAGATTTGATCTACGATGTGCATTGATGAGATCGATGCATGCTAATTTTATTTTTCAACATTGTATATCATATTTAGATCTATGGTAGGAGTTTTTAGATTAATTCTTATACCTGTATTTTTGATTAAAAGAATTTTTAATCTGATATGCTTTTACTGGTAAAAATAAAAAAAATTAAATACATGTCTGAAACCCTATCTTGATTTCTAATACCTTATGTACATGAATCCATGTTTTGGCTCATCTTATTTGTGACTGAGTTATACATGGGGTGTTTTGGATATAACAGAATGTGTACAAAGGTTGTGAGTAGCCAACAAGGGATCGATTACTCCTAATAAGAGGAGTTTTCATTCTAAGTAATTTCATCATATGATGACTCAAGAAGTCTTTGATCAAAGCATGATGAAAATTAGAAATAGTTTCTAATTTTTTATTAGTTGAGTCTTTATTACTAGATAGATATTCATGTGAATAAGTATTAGGATTTGACATTTTTCCATACTTGTCATTTATTCGAGATAAGGGATGATCGAAGGATTGAATTACATTGTAACTTGCCATTAAAGGATATTTTTAGTATTTCTACCAAACCTTACATCTTCCAGGTAGGCATGATATATTGCTAGATGTTAATTTTGTCTTATAGATTTTCATGAGTTAAAGTGATTAATTCATGAGTTAGTTAGAAAGAGTTCTAATTTGATAACACAGGTTGACACGAGTTTGATCTAAATCGCTTAGATAGGTTCTAATCAAACAAGGTCAACATGCATTCGGATCTACTGCTAGCTAGGTATGGAGCCCAAAGGTTCAAATATGCTAAAGAATTGGTCAAGAAAGTTATCTGGATTATGTGATGGATCAAATAGATCCTACATAGGTAGCTAATTAACATGCTAACACATGTTGGCTAACCCAACTCCTAACCAAATTGGGTTTGGTTTAGAACCTGAGAATTTTATTTACAAGGTCAGTATTAGACATTATTTTTCCAAGACTTCTCATACCATTTACAATATTAGTAAATCTAGTATACATTTCTATAATAGATTCATTAGGCTCCATTCTAAACATCTCGTATGTATGTACAAGCAAATTTACTTTAGTATTTTTTACTTGATTGGTACCCTCATGAGTAACCTCAAGTGTATCCCATATTTTTTTCGTAGAGGTGCATGTGGAAATCCTATTAAATTCACTAGGATCCAATGCACAATAGATCAAGTTCATTGCCTTAGCATTAAGATCAAATTGCTTAATGTCGTTTTCATTCCAATCCTTTTCAAGTTTTGGAATGGAAACACCATTAACAATGATTGAAGAAATATGTGAACCTTTATCAACTACTTTCCAAAGATTGTAATTTATAGAATGCATATAAATTTGCATGCATGTCTTCTAATACATGTAATTTGTGCCATTAAAATAAGGTGGTCTATTTGAGGCTTGACCCTCGACAACATTAGAACCTAAAGGGGCTACCATAGATCTTTAACTCAAGGTGGTTAGACCTAAAAGCTGAGTACGTGGCTCTGATACCACTTGTTGCCCAGCGAAGCAACCCAAGAGGGGGGTGAATTGGGTTTCAAAAAGTTATTGCAAGTATGTGCCAATTTAAAATAATGAAGGTGCTAGTGTGTTTCAAGTGTTTGTGTTCTTGATAAATAAAATGTAATGAAAATAATAAGCAAATGTAAGAAGAGAGAAGCATTCACAAACACACAAAGATTTATAGTGGTTCGGTGCACACTAAAGCACCTACATCCACTTCCCAAGGTCCACTTGAGTATTTCACTATAATCTTACTTGATTACACTTGAGTATTTCACAAACACACAAAGATTTATAGTGGTTCGGTGCACACAAAAAATCTCTTGATTTTTACAAGGCTTACCAAAAATCTCTTGGTTTTCCGGGATAACCAAAAACCTAGTTGGTTTTCACAAGACTCACCAACAACCTAAGTTGGTTTTTAATACAAGGCTCACCAATAATCCAAACACTAGTTTCAATTCACATGAAACTAGGAATCAACAAGATAAAACTAGTATGTTGAAAGAATATAATAAGCTTTCAAAAATAAAAGCAAATATCTCTTTGAAGCTCTTTGATGGTGTTGAAGATGCTTGTGTTCAAGTTGTTGAAACCTTAAATGATGCTTGAAGGATGGACTTGAATGCTTCTTGAATGCTCTTGAATGCTTGAAGGCTAAACTTCACTCCAAAGTAATGAATACTCAATAAATTCTTATTAGTGTTTCATTAGTTGCTTCCCTCTTGAGTTTAGTCCACTTTAAATAAATTTCCAAGCCTTAAATGATCATTTTTTATCATTGAAGAGGAGAAAATAGCTGTTAGGAACGAAAAGGACCAATTCTGCACTTCAAAAAATTAACCGTTACTATTCATCCATAACTCCAAGTGTCAATACTTCAGGTCATGAGTCGACACTTGAGTCAACACTAGATCAAAAATACTTTCGAAGCTCTCTGGAATGTACTAGTATATCGACACTTTTTCTGGTGAGTCGACACTTGAGTCAACACTTCATCTTCATAAGTCGACACTTGAGGAAAGTCTTGAATTCAGCATGCTCTGCATTATTTTTGTCTCGGGCCTTGAGTCGACACTTGAGCTTCATGAGTCTATACTTCATGCGTGCCATTTGAAACTTTTTCTGCGTATCAGCTCAAGCTTCTATGAGTCAACACCTTGAGTTGACACTTCACTTCCATGAGTCGACACTTGGCTGAAACTTTGCTGAAACTTCTTTAACTTCAAGATTTTTGTTATTCAAGGTTATTCTTATGTACCAAGATCCATTTAACTTGAGATTTCATCTACAAAACTGACTTCTTCAACAAGATGACATGCAATTTGAATTTTCAACATGTGAGTACCTTTTTCTGATAAACACACTTTTAACATACAGTTAGTACTCAAATATACTTAAGTATTTTGTTAATCATCAAAATCAATATAGGAGTCAACAATAATCTATCTCATTGAGTATGAATCGCATCCTGGGATCACGACTCATCTCTAAGTAGTCATAAGCTATTCTAAAATCTAATTATAGCCTAGACATAAAGAACACTACTTAAAGTAATGAAAATAATTTTATTCATGAAAAGAAAACATTACAATCAAGCACTAATTATATAAAAAATATTAAATATAAATACTAAAAACCTCATATACTCCCCAAAGATGAAACTCCTTATCCATGCTTGATCTTCCCTTTCTCTCCCTCTCTACAAGGCTCTAAAGGGATTCTAGGGGTTGATCCCTCTAAGTAGATGTATGGGAGCCTTTTTATAGGTGTTAGAGAGGAGAGGCCTTTGTGTTTTTTTTGATGTGGGACTAAAGGAGGGGAATAGATAATGGTTAGGATTTATTTGCTAGGAAATAGATGGTTGGATAAGTAGCTAATTAAAAAGGAAATATACCCAATCCTTCTTGAAATCAAACTCCAAATCCCTTGCAACTTCTTGTTTGCCCATAGATCTTTAGTCATCGGATAGAGATTGGACACTTACCATAGATCATGCAATCAAAGCCAAAATCATGTTAGGATAGACCCATCCATTACTTTTGTTAGATTCTTCTCGGGCCGTTTGATCAAGCCCAAGGCTCGTTCCCAGCTGTCCATCATGTTGGATTGTTCTTCCTAGTAGTGGCCAAGGGTGATGGCGATGAAAGGGGATGACTGACGATGGGTTTGGTAGCATGCAATGATGAGGTGGATGGTAACAATTTGGGAGGAGGCAGTGACATGGAACAAAGAGCGTGGGAGGTAGCAATATTTGGGAAAGATGATTAGTGACAGGTGGCTCGAATCATGATGTCAGTAGTGTGGGAGATGGCAACGGTGGCTATGCAGCTAGAGGTGTCAAAATGGGTTGGCTCGGCCTAGCCCGGTCCTAACCCATATGGGCCAACATTATATTGGCCGGGCCGGGTTAGGCCCACTTGCAAAAATGGGCCAAGAAACCCTGGCCTGGCTCGGCCCTATATGGGCCATGGGCTAGGGCCGGGCCAGCCCACTATGGAAGAAGAACGGGACCCCCATTAAGTGTGCGTCACCGCCTGCATCTCCTGCCATTTCCAATCGAGTCCTCTGGTGAGAGCTCTACATCTCCTGCGCCCCATGCATGGTCTCCCCTCCACCGGTGGTGGAGGAGGTGGCACCGCCAACTGGATCAGAGGGGGGTAGTAGGCCCTCGTGAAGCTCCTCTTCTTTTGCTGTGACTACACCACCCCCACTAGCTTCTTCCCCCTCCCGGAGCACCGCCTCCCAATCTCCAGTTACTTCACCCCCATCTGCCGCTTCTCCAAGACCTCCGGCCATTCCTTCCTCCCATGCCACTACTGGGGCGACCTCCTCTACGTCTCCAACCCCTGCGGGCATGCCCCCGCTTCCTCGTCCGACGAGGTTGACCTAGGCGCATATCGTGGGGTCTTCTAGGGGTTCATGCACTCGAGGACCCTGGCCTGTCTCATCGGCAGGCAGGTGGAGCTGGAGTCCCGTTTGTGCTGCGGCACTGCCCCTACTGCGGTGCCTGGGTCTGGAGCATGATAGGGATGACCACCGGGCTCATCCCCTACAGTGCCTCCCTCTGCCTCGGCTCCCACGAGGGCGACCTCGAGTACTTCATCTGCATTAATCGCCACCTCCATGGCCTCTGCTAGCTCGCCCATTTATCCTCCACCAAAGACGAGCGGGTGCTGGTGTTCCGGTCGGTGAACTGGACCCCCACTAGGTGTGCATCGCCCTTTTCTCTTTTTTTTTCTTTTTTTTTTTAACCATGGCCCTTGGGCTGACCCAGCCCTAGCCCACTTCAACCCATGGGCTATAAGGGCTGGGCCAAAAAGCCCGGTTACATAAATGGGCCACTTTTTTCTAGCCCGACCCGGTGCATTTATAGGGTTAAATGGGCTGGCCCATGGGCCCTAGCCCATTTTGATAGGTCTATATGTAGCTGGAGGTAGGGACTCGGGTTTGTCATAGGTTAGTGATGGACATTGGGGTGTAGGGCTTAGCATCAGCAGCAATTATTGAGTGACAATTATGGCTCGGTTGAGGAGATAATGGCATGGTGGCTCTCGAAATTATCTCAGGTCGACGACAGGCATCAATGACCGACGATGGCATGGCAGGCTATGGCAGTTCATGAATAGAGAAGGAAGTGTTGGTGGGATTGAGATGGAGAAGAAACCTAGCAATGGGTAGTAGGGGCTGACGATGGCATGGTGGCTCTCGGCTTCTCAGGCTGGTGGTGATGATGGCAAGTGATGGTGTCAAGTGGAACAAGGCCCAAATCTCTCATGGTCAATGGTTCTAAGCCGTGGACCAATGACAATGGCTGCTATAAACCACTCAAGCATTTTGTAAACTAAGTGGCTGGTCCATGGTGGACCGGCTACTCTAAAATTTGTACAAACTCTATAATACCATGGACCGGCTACTCTAAAATTCATGCAAACTCTTTAATAATCTTTAAATTTCAATTACGGGCTCATTTTAAGTCTGATTTGCTTCAAATTTCTTTCATTTGAATCCACAAATTGAGCTCTTTGCATTAACAACCATTTTTCTCACAAAAGATATAAAGAAGTATCAATTTTAAATAAATAAATATAATTTAATTTTTAAATTAATACTTATATATCATATAATTATCACCATGAGTTGCTTTGTCCAGCATAACCTCATCATCTTTTCTGTGAACTACCTCATCCAGCACAACCTCTCCATCTTTGCCATGAGCTGCCTCATCACAAGCCTTGTGTAGTGGCCATCAAGCCGACTATGCTCTAGCAACAATAGGCCCCAAGCCTTGTTGAACCAATAAAGTCTCTAGTTCCTTCACCCAATACCTTGGAGGTTAGATCATTTGGGCATGGAAGTGGAGGGCATCTGATATATTAAGGTTCAATGGTCCAGCATAGCAATCAAACTCCAACCTGCTCTAGACACGTATCAGCTAACTCAAATGATGAGGCCACCTCCCAACACATCATCACATGGACGTAGAGGCACACATCCACCAGTTTCCTGCATGCACGTCAACCATTACCAGGCCTACCCTGTCTACCTAGCTGTATGTGCTCCAAGTGCGGTGATCATTATTAATATTTGCCACCTGGGAGATGCTCTACCATAGGGATGTGCCGTGCCAACCATTACTCCTTGCCTTACCTATTATGGCATAATCTCCCATCCTGAGCATACCTACAATAACTAGAATATACCAACCATCATTTTATGTCCTTAGGCATCAGGTACATACCTATAAATTGGTTCTCAAAAACCCTCCAGGTAAGTAAAAAAAGGGGCATGGTAAGGGCACAAGGAAAAACCACTGGGAACCCCCCCCGGTGTGTCAGACTTTTTGATCTTTTTTATCTTATAGGACCGACTCCCAGTATAGGACCCTATGAGGGTTGGCTCTACTTCAGCAGACACTCTTGTTCTGGTCTTGTCCAAGCCAAGCCCAAGTCAGCACCACCTCCCGGAGATCTGCAACACCACCTACTTTACCTTAGCAATGGCTGCTCTAACCTTCGCAACCGACCTAGTCACCCACATTAAAGATTCCACCATCGATGCTAAAGTTTTGTCGGCCTCCACCTGAGTCTCCCAAATGGTCACCGGCCCACCCACTTTCCCCTCTAGAGCTTTGCTCACACCGACCAAAGTGGCAACCTCCAAATTAGGGGGTGTCATGACCTCCACCACTATTTCTACAACTGATGCCTTGCTAGAGCTCGAAGTAGGGTCTCAGGGGAGAGGCGACCCTTTAGGCTTCTTCGCCTTACCTACTCCTTTCATAAGTGATAGGGAACTTGCCCTCTTCCCCTTTGGATTAGCTGAAGGTGGCAAAGAAGGCTCACTGGCAGCTATCACTTGTAACTCATCACGGATCATCAAGCCTACACTAAAAGATAGAGTCACACCGATTGGAAAAAGCAGGGGACTATTCATTGAACAGTTAGTGAGGAGGGGCTTACCTCAGGATAAAGAAATTCTAGTTGCATAAAGGGCCTCCAACCAACTCTTCAATAGAAGAATGGCAAATGGTGGGACCTGTATAGGAAATAGCTCATCCACCATGATCTGCTCTAACTCCTGCAACATTGGAGGATCTAGCAATCAAAAAGCTCCACCTCATCACAACATCTGAGGAACAACCATGATGTTGGCTTTAGCCCTTGATTTTGATGACTAACAAAATGTTGAGTACATATTTTATACTAATATTTAAATTGGAGTTATGAATTTCAGGATATAGGCACCTCAAATTCTTAAAATAAAAGTATCATGGCACTCATTGAAAGCTAAGTAATTTTCATGATTTAAGAAGTCTTCTCATTTGAAAAGGCCTCAAAATAGACCAATTATGCTTTATAAAAAGTATATTGAAGTTTTATTGAATATCATTTTGAATTTAGAAGGTTGACACATGTTTTGACAAGTTACAGAGTAAAGTGTCGACTCATGGTACACTAAGTGTCGACACTTCAGAAACTGGCATGCAGAAATTTTTTCTGGCATGCCAAGTATCGACTCACAAAAATCAAGTGTCAACTCACAGAACACAAGTGTCGACTCAAAGATTTTAAGTATCGACTCAAGGCCCGAGACTTTTGTAAATACAGAACATGTCTTTTTGGGAGATTTTCTATCAAGTGTCAGCTTAGGAGACTCAGGTGTCGACTCAGGAGATTCAAGTATCGACTCAAGGATTTCAAGTGTCGACTCAAGGCCTGAGATTTTTGAAAATACAGAACTAGGCCATTTGGAGGTTTTTGACTCAAGTGTCAACTCAGAAAATTCAAGTATCGACTCAGGAAACTCATGTGTCGACTCATAGAAATCAAGTGTTGACTCATGAAGACTCAAGTATCGACTCATAGAAGTTAAGTGTCGACTCACGGGTTCTGACAGCCATAACAGCTATATTTTCTGAGAGCCAAAATTGACTCCTACAAGCTCCCAACGGCTAGTTTTGCTTCACCAATGGTCTCAAATAGTTTTTTGGAAGTTTTTAAAGTATTTAAACTTCACCAAACTCATTCATGAAGTATTGAACACACAAGAGACAAATATTTTTTCAAGAATTTCACATCCAAAGCCAAAAAAAGGATATTCCACTGAAAAAGCTTACAAGCCTTTCATTTCAGCTTTCCAAAAATGTCTTTGAAGAGATTTTAAAGAGAAGACAAGACAAGAAATCTTCAAGAGCCTCAAAGCTTCCATATTTCACTCTATAAGAGAGTTTGATTGTGATTTTATTCTTGTATCTTTAACTTTATTCTTTACTGACCTAGCTTTCAAGGTCTTTGAAAGTAGGTTGTTAAGGTTGTTTGATGGAGAACTAATATGCATGCCATTTTTTTTGTATGTTTTACATGTTGAGTTAGGTGATTAATTCCCAAATTTCAAATCAAAATTATTTGTAGAGAATTTTGTATGAATTTTTGAAGATCAGCATGCAGATTAGGACCTAGAAAAGTAGCAAAAAAGGACCGCCGGGGCTGAGAAGCCTCGGTTAGGGCAAGTTCTCCTACAATAAAACTACTGGAGGTAGAGGGGTGTACCTGAAAATGTCTGTGAAGATCGCAGCAAAGGGGTCTCTCGTTCCTCGACGGATGCGGCCTGGAAAATCGAGCCAAAGACCCGCGGATACCCGGCTTTCTGCTCGGTGATCCGATTGAGGCTTGGCTGGAGTCGTTGGATTCGTAGGAACTCAGGGACCTGCAAACGACCTGTTAGGGGTTAGAAAGCTCACAAAGGAACAAGAAAACAAAGTAAAAACAGCAAGGGAAGGCTTCTTTTGGAGTGGGCATCCAGGGATCTGGAGGGTTTGTTGGCAGCATGAAGATGATTGCAAACACCGGGAAGAAGAACTCTCACAAACCCCTTTATGCACACAGCAGGGTATCACACCACTCAATAGAAGAACTCAAGGTTTTCATTCATCAAAAATTATCCTCATACAAGAGGCTAGGGTCCCTTAAATACACCCTTAACCTTGGGCTCCAAGTAAGGGTACATAAGTCTTTACATAAGAATCCTTTTCCCTCTCAAACCCTAGCTAGAAAATAAAGAAATATTAGGTAGAAAAATCTCTAAAAATTTTTTTTACTTGGTCAAGACTCCAAGGATGCCTAGGGGGGCATGTTGGGCTTCTAGGAGCAGCAAGGGGCCGGCCCAAAGGGGCCCGGGTGCATGGGTTTGGGCCTCTGGAAGCTGGGGTGGCCTGGTAGCCAGGTAGCAGGAATATTCCCTGGTATCTTGCTTCTTAGGGGCTTGGGCTTGGCACCTGGGCTTGATTTCTTTGGGATAGGATGCAGATGGACCTCTGGAATCATGGATGCCCTTATTTATGAATATACTTTGGCATCTGGAAGGGAATCTGGGCATCTGGAGGGCATCTGCAAGAAATCAGGGTTTTTCTGAATTTTCCTCCTAGGTTCTTCAAATCTTCAAGCTAGGTTGGACTTGGGCTATACTTCCATGTCTTCAATCTAGTTGTACTTGGTCTTCACTTGTATGATATAGTCTTGAATCTTCAGTATGCTTGGACAGGACTCAAAAAAATAAAATTAGCTCAACATGAGCTGACTAGCATTGGACTGAACTAGCTCAACATGAGCTGACAAGTACAGGACTGAAATAACAACTCAAAATACTCAAATAACAACTAAAATGGACTCAGATGAGCTAAGCCCTTATTACAGATGGACTCATAAATTATTGATCAATTCATAGAGGATTGAAAAGCCTCTATCTTATTCTGGTACCTCCGGTGTCCCCACCATTGTTGGTGAGCCAAAGGTATAAAACCAACTAGGATTTAACTTGTGAGCCTGAAGATAAAATAAGTTGTAAAGGTTATTAGTGAGCCTAGGTGACAAAACCAACTTAGATTTTGACCAGCCTTGAAAAACAAGTCGATTGTAATCTTGAAGAGATTATAGTGAAAATTTTCAAGGAAGGTTTGGGGAGTGGATGTAGGTGCTTGGATTGCACCGAACAACTATAAAACTTTATGTTTGTGTGTGATTGCTCTCTCTACTACTTATTCTTTATTCCTTGCCTTTAATTTGCCATTATCCACTACATATTCATTTTGAGTTTAATCACTTTGCTTCTCAAACCCATCAAGACCAGTATATAGTTATTTAAATTTTCAAAAGACCCAATTCACTCCCCTCTTGGGCTCCATTTCTGGGCAACAAGTGGTATTAGAGCACCGGTACTCTACTTGTAGGTCCAATAATCATGAGTAAAAGATCATGGCAGCCCCAATTGGTATGGGTGTTGTAGAAGGTCAAGCCTTTAATCATCCCCCATTGTTTAATGGCACCAATTATACATATTGGAAGATATGGATGCGCATTTACATTCAAGCCATTGATTATAATATTTGGAGGACTATTATTAAGGGTCCTCATCAGCTTACTATCTTGATTAATGGCATTCCCACTCCCAAAATGGAAGATGATTGGGATGAGAATGACATTAAGCAAATAGAGCTTAATGCAAAGGCTATGAATCTATTGTTTTACGCTTTGGACCAAAGCGAATTCAATAGAATCTCAAATTGTCACTCCATAAAGAAAATATGGGACACACTTGAAGTTATCCATGAGGGTACTCATCAAGTAAAAACTACAAAAATTAACATGCTCATTCATACATATGAAATGTTTAGAATGGAACCTTCTGAATCTATAAGTGAAATGTACACTAGATTTACTAATATTGTGAATGGCATGAGAAGCTTAGGAAAAGTTATTTCTAATGGTGAACTTGTTAATAAACTTCTTAGGTCTCTTCCGGCTTCTTGGGATGCTAAGGTCACCTTTATAGAAGAAGCCAAAGATGTAAGCACTCTTCCACTTGGGCAGCTTTTGGGCTCATTGATGACTTATGAGCTCTCCTTGAAATAAAAGACAGTAGACAATGATAAGAAGAAGAAAGTCATTACCTTCAAGTCCACTACCAAAGAAGAATCAAGTGTTGAAACTGAAGAAGAAGATGATGAAGATGAAATGGCTCTCATTGCAAGGAAGTTTAGGAGGTTTATGAGAAAGAAGAAATATAACTTCAAGAAGAAGCCTCAAAAGAGAGAGCCTAGTAAAGAGAAAGAAAAAGAGAAAGAAAAGGAATAGCCCACATGCTTTGAGTGTAAAAAATCTGGCCACTTCAAGATGGACTGCCCCTACTCAAGAAGAGCAGAAAGAAATTAAGAAAGAAAGCAATGATGGCAACCTGGAGTGACAGCGAGGACTCAAGTTCCGATGAAGAGTACCAAGAGGTTGCAAATTTCTACTTGATGGCTAACAATGATGAGGTAATATCTGAATCTGAAATTGAGTTTACTTTTGATGAATTGCATGAAGTTTTTGATGAACTGGTAGTTGAATTTCAAAGCTTAAATTGAAGCACAAAGAACTAAAGAAGCAAAATCTGGATTTGGTTAAAACAAATGATAAGTATTTAATTGAAAATGATTATTTACTCCAAGAAAACAAAAAGTTAAATGATAAAATTATCCTTCTAAAAAAAGAAAAAAAAGATTTGAAAATGAAAAATTATTTTGTATCAACAGAAAATTTTACAAAACAAAATAAAGAGATTTTGCAAGAAAACAAGAAGTACAAGGATGAGCTTGAAAAACTAAGACCTTTTATTGAGAAATTTACTTACAGTTCTGAAAAACTCAATATGGTTTTGAATAACCAAAGAGCTGTTTTTAACAAAGCTGAATTGGATTTCAAAACTCAAAAACAACAAAAGTTTTTCAAGAATTTCTTTATGCCTGCTTCATCCTCTATTACTTATTATTCTTGTGGTAATATAGGACATAAATCATATTTGTACAATAAAAGGAAATTGAACAAAGTTGAAAAGTTTGGGTTCCAAAAGGAACCGTCACTACTAACCTTAAAGGACCCAAGATGACTTGGGTACCTAAAGTCTCTACCTGATTTGTTGTTGTAAGTGTACCTTGCAACCAACAAAAGAAGATTATGGTACCTCGATAGCGGTTGCTCAAGGCACATGATTGGAGATGTGGAGCAGTTCTCCTCACTTGAATATTAAAATGGTGGAAATGTGACCTTCGGTGATAATGAAAGGGCAAGATTGTTGGAATTGGTAAAATCCATATCACCCCCTCTACTTATATAGATAATGTTTTATATGTTGATGGTTTAAAGCATAATTTACTTAGCATTAGCTAGCTTTGTGATAAAGATTTTAAAGTTATTTTTGAATCTCCATGTGCATTATTTCTTGTCTTGATGACAATGGCATAAAATTTATTGGTCATAGGCATGGGAATATTTATATGGTTGATCTTGATGATCTTCCTGTTCAAAATGGTCAATGCCTAGTGACAATGGAAGCCAAGATTAATGAAATTAGTTGGCTTTAGCATCGTAGACTAAGACATGCTAGTATGCATTTGCTTTCAAAATTTTGCAAAAAGGATTTAATAAAAGACTTGCCAAAACTTAGTTTTGAAAAGGATAAGATTTGTAGTGCTTGCCAACTTGGAAAACAAACTAAATTTTCTTTTAAACCTAAAAGAGTAGTCTCTACATTTAGACCCCTAAAATTACTTCATATGGACCTCTTTGGACCTACTAGAACATCTAATTTATGAGGTAAGAAGTATGGTCTAGTTTTTGTAGATGACTTCTTACGTTTTACATGGGTCATATTTTTAGCTCACAAAGATAAAACCTTTTCTGCAATCATTAAATTTCATAAAAGAGTATCAAATGAAAAAGGTTTTTTAATTATTTCTTTAAGGAGTAATCATGGCACAGAATTTGAGAATCATGATTTTGAAAAGTTTTGTAGTGAAATGGCATTCATCATAATTTTTCGGTACTTAGAACACCTCAATAAAATGGGGTGGTAGAAAGAAAAAATAGAACTCTTGAAGAAATGGCACGCACCATGCATTACAAAAATGATTTGCCTAGATATTTTTGGATGGAAGTCATAAATACTGCTTGCTATGTTATAAATCATGTTTTAATCCGACCTATTTTAAAGAAAATACTTTATGAGCTTTGGAAAGGTAAGAAACCTTCAATTAAATATTTTTATATTTTTAGATGTTGTTGTTTCATTTTAAATAATGGCAAGGATAATCTAAGCAAATTTGATGCCAAGTCAGATGAGGGTATCTTTTTAGGTTACTCTACATCTAACAAGGCATACAGATTCTTTAACAGAAGTACACTTCTTGTTGAAAAATCCATCCATGTTGTGTTTGATGAGACTAATCAAAAATCTTCTAGAAAAGAAGATGTTCTTGAGGATGAAATAGGTATCCAAAGAATTGAAGAAGTGAACAACCATGAAGAGCCTTCCAAGGAGTAAGATGATAATCAAAACAATGAAAGAGATCAAGTACAAGGAGGTGGGAACACATCAACACCTAACCCTCTACCTAAATAATAGAGGTATGCTCATGGACATTCCAAAGAACTTATCATTGGTGATCCATCAAAAGGGATAAGTACTCGTTCATCTCTTAAAAATGTATGTGATTATTTAGCTTTTGTTTCTCAAGTAGAACCAAAATCTATTGAAGAAGCTAAAAATGATTGTAATTGGATAAATGCTATACAAGATGAACTAAATCAATTTAAAAAAAATAATGTTTGGACTTTAGTTGAAAGACCCACTAATGTTTCAATAATTGGTACAAAATGGGTTTTCAAAAATAAGCTTGATGAAAATGGAATAGTTACTAGAAATAAAGCTAGGCTAGTTGCCAAAGGATACAATTAGGAGGAAGGGATTGATTTTGATGAAACCTTTGCTTCTGTTGCTAGACTTGAGGCAATTAGGCTATTATTGGCATTTGCATGTTTTATGGATTTTAAATTATTTCAAATGGATGTCAAAAGTACCTTTTTGAATGGTTTTATCGAAGAAGAAGTTTATGTTGAATAACCCCTCAGTTTTGAAAATCATGAGTTTCCAATTCATGTTTTTAAACTTCATAGAGCTTTGTATAGTTTGAAACAAGCTCCAAGAGCTTGGTATGATAAATTGAGTTCTTTCTTACTTAAAAATGAATTTTCAAGAGGTAATGTAGACACTACATTATTTTTAAAAAAGAAAAATGATGATCTCTTAGTAGTATAAGTTTATGTGGATGATATCATATTCGGTGCTACTAACGAATATCTTTGTTAAGAGTTTGCAAAGTTAATGCAGGGAGAGTTCGAGATGAGCATGATGGGAGAGCTTAACTTCTTCCTCGGACTCCAAATAAAGCAAACAAAAGAGGAGATCTTCATCAACCAAACCAAGTACACGAAAGAAATATTAAAGAAGTTTGGGATGGAGAGCACCAAGCCATTAGGTATACCTATGACTTATCTTGTAAGCTTGACAAAGATGAATCAGGTAAATCTATAGACCAAAAGTTATATAGAGGCATGATTGGTTCATTGCTTTATCTAACTGCTAGTAGGCCAGATATTATGTTCAGTGTTTGTATGTGTGCAAGATATCAGTCTGCCCTTAAAGAGTCTCATCTTTTGGCTATTAAATGTATACTTAGATACCTATCTAGCACTATAGATATCGGACTTTGGTACTCTAGAGATTCATCATTTGAATTGATTGCTTATTATGATGCTGATTTTGCTAGGTATAAACTTGATAGAAAAAGTACTAGTAGAACTTGTCAGTTTCTTGGAATTAATTTGATCTCATAGAGTAGCAAGAAACATAATTCAGTTGCTCTATGTATGATGGAAGCTGAATATATAGCAACTGGAAGCTGTTATGCTCAAATCCTATGGATCAAACAACAACTCAAAGATTTTGGTATTAAATTAACTAAGACACCCATAAGATGTGATAATACTAGTGTAATCAATCTAACTAAGAATCCTGTGCAACATTCAAGAAGCAAACACATTGAAATAAGACATCACTTCATAAGAGATAATGTGCAAAACTCTAATGTCATGCTTGAATTTGTTTGTAGTGATAATCAATTAGATAATATTTTCACCAAACCCTTGAGTGAAGAAAGATTTTGCATGATTAGAAGAGAGTTAGGTATCATAGATCCCTTTTTATAGAACTCTTCAAATCTTGTTCTTGCCTAATTTATTAGTGCTCAAAATCATGTTCTCTAAGTCCTAAATCCTTCTCTAGAAATTGCTTGATTTTATTAATTTTTTTAGAAATTTTATTGAATGTTTTTTTGGAATTTCCTGGCCAAGTGTCGACTCACGTCGAAGTGTCGACACTTGACAAAAACTGAAGTGTCGACTCACGGGCGGCTTTTCGACTTTTCTACGGCATCACTCATTCATTCTAAGTCTCTTATTCCTTGTTTTTTTTGTGCCCTAGTGGTCCCCTAGCCTTCCTTTGACCTCGCAACAGTGATCTACCCACCATGCTCTTCGATTTTTGGTAAATCTTCTCATTTCTCCCTCTCTTATTTCAATTGTTCATGGATTCTTCGTTTTCTTTCTGTTGATTTGATCCGAACTCCTCCATTTGATTTTTCCTTGCTTTGGACCCATTCCCATCGATTTTCTTATGGATTGATTCGATCATTGCTCATTTCCTCCCACTTCTTCTCCTTCTCTTCCATTTCTCTTGACCGATTTCTTTTGCCCTCACTATGTTCTCCCCGTAGGCCCTCTCTTTTACCCTTTTTGATCATTTTCCTTCTCTTTTGACCATTCCCTGTTCACCTTTCCTCTCCTTTTTCCTCCATCTATTTGATAAACATGGGTCCCCGCAAGCAGCTAGCTTTTAAGAGGAGACCGAGTTAGGGTGAAACAGAAAGAAGGACAAAGGCTAAAAGCGACAGTGGATAGCAATCAGAGAGAGTGGCACCCCCTCATTCCCCCTCAACTGATAGAGTTTCAAGCAAGATCATAGCTGCTGGTCAACGAGTTGATCTAGGATTCTTTGATCGTGAGGGATTTGAATTTGGTCAGATTCTTGAGGCTATAGGGCTGATCTCCTTCTATACCATGAAGGAGAAATTCTATCCTCATCCGATCTAGAAGTTTTATGGGAGCCTGGCATGCAGCAGATTGATGTGGAGTGCTATAGTTCGTGGCATACAAATACCATTCTCAGAGGAGATTCTAAGCAGAGTATGGGAGATTCCCCAACGTGGGATTGTCACAAGCCCTATTGAGGACAGAGAGGAGGCTTTCCAATGTATTCTTGAGCATGACAATGTTCGCGGTGTGACCACAGTCATCACAAATTAGCTATCTATTGAGATGTGCCTTCTACATCATTTCATTGCCATGATATTGTTACCGAAGACAGGATGATTCGATTTTAATACTGAGAGAGAGCTCATGCTGATGGTTTGCCTGACTCAGAGGACAGCCATAGACCTCCCAGCTTTGATGATGGCATAGATGAGAGAGGCTGTGACCCAGCAATGACTTTGTTTACCATACGGGATGGGTTTGACTTATCTCTTCAAAGCCTATGATGTACCTTTAAATGGGGAGGCCTCCAAAGATATTTTACATACTGACATATACGACGAGCGCTCTCTTCATTGTATAGGATATCGGAGGCTGGCAAGCAGATGGGTGCATCGAGAGTCTGATCAGGAGCCAGACAAGGAGGATGAGATTAGAGCCAGTGAGGCAGGTCCTTCTGAGCCTGCTGAGCAGTTGACTCCTCCCAAATCGGCTCCTACTGCAACTTTTGGGTCTGAGCCTATCACACCTACTGCCGCTCCTTGTGCATCTACCGACTTATCTTTTGAGAAGCATATGAGACATCAGTCTGTTGAGATCATGAATGAGATGATTAGACTGGGAGTCTAGACCGCTCGGCTCCATATTGAGTTTAAAGGACTTAGAGTCCATATTGTTGAGCAGCATTCAGACATCCGTCGGACAATGGAGGAAGGTTTTGCACGTATCCAGGAGATGCTAAGAGCATTGTTGCCTTCTGGGTCATCAGGACCACCTCCTCCTCTGGCAGATGATGACGACCACCCAGATAGACATGATGATACTCCGCCTGGTGGTGATGGACATGGACATGATGGCAGTGGTGGTGGTCGTGGTGATACAGATGTTGTTGATGGTGATAGCAACAGCAGTGATGACAGAGCAGGCGACTACGAGATAGTCAGCAGAGAGGCTCACACTCTAGCTGCTCCCATTATTCCTCTTAAAGATGATCAGCTTGTCTCTGCACCCATCTTTTTGACACCTATGGAGACACTTCCTCCACTCTTTACTAGATCTTCCTGGGTTGTATCCCGATTTGGACCATCTGCTAGGACTATGAGCCGTAGCATCCTTAAGACCCCTAGATCCATTATTCCTAGGACTAGGATTAGTGCTCCCATTTATTTTGAGCTTCCATCAGATGAGGAGTAGCCTCACAGATGTTTATCTTGATGTTTGGTGTTTATGTATTTGTCTTGATGTTATCATCATGTATTAGCTTATTAGTCTCATTTCTGTTGTACTTGCATTTTAGTTTATGTTTGCTTATCAGTCTTGTATCAGTTTATGTATTGTACCAAAAATCTGACATTTTTGAAAAAGTTCACTTTTATCTTACGGTTACTTCCTACTTTGTCCATTTGCTCTGATACCTGTTGATTTTTGCTAATCTAATATTGTATCATGGTCCCTAACCAAGTTTCTATGCCTTAATGCATTAATTCAGAGGGAGTTTACTCCCTTTAATATTTAATATTAACAAAAAGGGGGAGTAAGATGATCTAATGTAAGATCTAATATAAGCATTTTCTAAATTTTTTGAAATGGTTCATATCTTAACTCATATAGGGGGAGAGAAAATTAACTTCAACACTTAATTGGCACTTCTCCTCTATTAAAATTATGTTGTATGAGTTTTAAGTTCATGATTATGGAATACAATATCTAAAATTGAATTTGAATGCTTATATACTCAAGGTTTTGTCATCATCAAAAAGAGAGAGATTGTTGGCTTTAGCCCTTGATTTTGATGACTAACAAAATATTGAGTACATATTTTATACTATTGTTTCAATTGGGGTTATGAGTTTCAGGATACAGGCATCTCAAATTCTAAAAATAAAAGTATCATGGCACTCGTTGGAAGCTGAGCAGTTTTCATGATTTAAGAAGTCTTCTAATCTAAAAAAGGTCTCAAAATAAACCAATTGTACTTTACAAAAAGTATATTGAAGTTTTATTGAAGATCATTTTGAATTTGGAAGGTTGACACATATTTTGACAAGTTGCAGAGTTAAGTGTCGACTCATGCTACACTAAGTGTCGACACTTCAGAAATTGGCACGCAAAAATTTTCTCTAGCATGCCAAGTGTCGACTTACAGAAATCAAGTGTCGATTCACAGAACATAAATGTTGACTCAAAGATTTCAAGTGTTGACTCAAGGCCTGAGACTTTTGAAGATATATAACATGTCTTTTTTGGAGGTTTTCTATCAAGTGTCAGCTCAGGAGACTCAGGTGTCGACTTAAGAGATTCAAGTGTCGACTCAAGGATTCCAAGTATTGACTCAAGGTCTAAGATTTTTGAAAATATAGAATTAGGTCATTTGGAGGTTTTTGACTCAAGTGTCAACTCAAAAAATTCAAGTGTCGACTCAGGAAACTCAAGTGTCGACTCAAAGAAATCAAGTGTCGACTCATGAAGACTCAAGTGTCGACTCACAGAAGTTAAGTGTCGACTTACGGGTTCTGACAGCCATAATGGATGTATTTTCTAAGAGCCTAAATTGACTCCTACAAGCTTCCAATGGCTAGCTTTGCTTCACCAATGGTCTTAAACAGTTTTTTAAAAGTTTTTGAAGTATTTAAGCTTCACCAAACTCATTCATAAAGTATTGAACACACAAGAGACAAATATTTTTTCAAGAACTTCACTTCCAAAGTCAAAAAGAGGAGATTCCACTAAAAAAACTTACAAGCCTTTCATTTTAGCTTTCCAAAAGTATCTTTGAAGAAATTTCAAAGAGAAGACAAGACAAGCAATCTTCAAGAGCCTCAAAGCTTCTACATTCCACTCTATAAGAGAGTTTGATTATGCTTTTATTCTTGTATCTTTAACTTTATTCTTTGCTGACATAGCTTTCAAGGTCTTTGAAAGTAGGTTGTTAAGGTTGTTGGTGAGCTAAAGGTATAAAACCAACTAGGGTTTAACTTATGAGCCCGAAGACAAAATAAGTTGTAAAGGTTGTTGGTGAGCCTAGGTAACAAAACCAACTTGGGTTTTGACTTGTGAGCCTTGGAAAACAAGTCGGCTGTAATCTTAAAGAGATTATAGTAAAAATTTCCAAGGGAGGCTTGGGGAGTGGATGTAGGTTCTTGGATTGCACCGAACCACTATAAAACTTTGTGTTTGTATGTGATTGCTCTCTCTACTACGTGCTCCTTATTCCTTGCCTTTAATTTGCCATTATCTACTGCATATTCATTTTGAGTTTAATCACTTTACTTCTCAAATACATCAAGACCAGCACATAGTAGTTTAAATTTTTAAAAGATCCAATTCACCCCCCCTCTTGGGCTCCATTTCTGGGCAACACACGATGATGGGAAAATCATGAAGAAGAATCATAATTTTCAACTCCGTAGTTTTGTCAAACTGGCTAGGAAGCTAAACCCTTTATGAAAAGAGATATAGTACCATCCTTGGGAGGCCTTCACTTGGAAGAAGTGGTGAAATACCCTCGTCCTGGGCTCCATGCAGTAATGGACCATCAAGTTGAAAAAGCCGATGATGGCCCTCCAAGCATTGGAGACCAATTATGTCGCACACAATTTATACCACTGTAGTAGGTCTAGCATCACCAAAAGCATGGGAGTCCTGAGATAGCATTCTATGATTCATCATGAAGGGCAATCTTTGTCATCGTCTCCTCTATGATCCACTCATTCTTCCTAGGAACCTCCAGATGGATGCTAGCTATTACCGCTCGACGGTCGTGGGCTGTAGCTGGAGATGACCTCGGACCGTGCCCTCATCGCTCGGGAACCCGCTCGCATTTCCGGACCTACAAAACAGAGGAGACCCGGGCCGGTGATCCCGGTGGGGGCACTCCGATGCTCAAGTCAGTGGCGATCCAGGAGAATAGATCCTCCTGGTCGAGCCTTGTAGATGGACTCCATGCTAGGAGGAGAAACTTATATACTTGGAGAGTGTGAATGGATTGAGAGTAGAGCGAGGGAAGTGGCAGTGGAGGAGAGTTTAAGCTAGATGGCTGTGTCCGTCGAGACCCTTCCGGTGAGTCTCTGGTAGCCTAAAGCACTTGGCCTCTCGGTTACTCTCCTGTATGCCATCCCTTTCGCCCGTTTGTTGCTTACCTTCTTCTTGGAACCTTGGAGAACCCTTTTAAGCCAGGATGGCTGCACGCCACCTATCTTGGGATCCTCCCCTCGCTTGAAGGCGCGTGCGGTGACGTTTCATGCCATGCGTGAGGTGCCTTTCTCTATTCATGATAGGGAACTATACCATGCGCTCTAACCTTCCCTCTGGTCGCTCCACTTTGGAAAACCTGGCAGAGCCTCGATCGGGGGTAGCCACCCCCTGGATTCGAATCTCCTGGGTTAACTTTTTCTTTTGGGTGGCACAGACGGTCAATCAGGAGTGCGGTACCACGATGGGGGGATCTCTTCCCCTTCGGTGTAAGTGGTAGCAGGGGTAATTATTGTGGCCCGGTGGGCGCCCCTCCATGGTCCTTGGGTGGCTTACCACTGTTTGAGGAAGGTGGCGACATTCCTTAGTCGCCAGTCCCCTCGTCTGAAGTGGGGCTGGTTCAGGAAGGAGAAACTCGACTTCGGCTAGGGCATCTTGACCTCGAGGGAGCCACCTGGCAAAGGAGTCTGGAGAGAGCAGGAGCTCGACTTCGGCCAGGGCATCTCGACCTTGAGGGAGCCACCTGGCGAAGGAGTTCGGAGAGAGCCAAAGCTCGACTTCAGCCAAGGCGTCTCGACCTTGTGGGAGCCACCTGGCGAAAGAGTCTAAAGAGAGATAGAGCTTGACTTCACTAGGGCATCTCGACCTCGAGGGAGCTGCCTGGCGAAGGAGTCCGAAGAGAGATGGAGCTCGACTTCAGCTAGGGCATCTCGACCTCGAGCGAGCCACCTGGCCAAGGAGTCCGAAGAGAGACAGAGCTCGACTTTGGCTAGGGTGTCTCGATCTTGTGGGATCCACCTGGCGAAGAATTCCAAAGAGAGATGGAGCTCGACTTCGGCCAGGGCATCTCGATCATGAGGGAGCCACCTAGCAAAGGATTCCGAAGAGAGATGTCCGACATGGCGGCTTCCTCCGATGTGGCAGCTTCCTCCGATGTGGTATATGACTGGATCTGACATGGGTTCCATGTCAATGATCCTACCGCATCATTTGCCCCCTACTCTCAAGTTTCATTGGCACACAGTGCTCGGGGCAAAGGGAGTAAATGCGATGCTAACATGGAAAGGCCAAAATCCAGCACCATTATTGTCATGATCACCGGTGCCTCTCGGGACGGACCTCCAAGCCAATATGGGGGTGACACGTGGACCCATCTGAGGAGGCTTCATGGCTGACGCAGAATTCAAAACGGTCGTGAGTGAACCAAAGCATTGCCTTCTATTGATTGCTGACACGTGGCGCAGATCCAACGATGGTGGCTCTGGAATGATACGATTACGGTCTGGTCATTTCAAAAGGAAGGATAGTTCTCTAAAAACACTTCCTCTTTCAAACTCCTCATACCCGCTAGCGAACTAGAGTCTCTTCTCTTTCCCCGACCATCCTTTTCCTCCAAGGCTAGCTAGGTTTGTCCTCTTCGTTCTGCTTTTTCTTTTAGTTGGGTAGAGCTCATCTTTAGGGTCAGGATCTTCTTGGGCTTCATCCATCTCCTTTCTCCTCCTTCTCCATTCTTTCTCCTTCATCTTTCTTCTTGAGGTGTCTTGTTGGGGTCGCAACTTTCATCCCTCGACCAATCTTGATGAGGCTGCGCCTTCTCGATCGAGGACTCCTTCCTTCAATGAGGAGGAAGAAGTCCACTTCGAGATTTGTAGAAGGCCTTGCCCCACAAGAATCGTCATAGGGAAGCCTAAGGCCCGCCCTCCGCCTCCTCCTCTTGAAGCTACTTCTAAACCTTTTCGGTCGACTGGTCCTAGCGGTATTGCTTCGGTGATAACCGGCGAGGAGCTTTCAATCATCTAGGAGACCTTCGGCATCCTGAATTCCATCCAGCTCTCAGTCCCATGACCGGGGGAACGGGTCATCTCCAGTGGCCTGTGCCAAATTGCTCTTTTCGAGGAAACCCTCGTAGGGGGCCTTTGATTCCCGTTTCATCCCTTTTTTCTTTCTGTGCTGAGCCATTATCATCTAATTCCAGCTTAGTTGGTTTCGAACGTAGTCAGGATAATTTTTTGCTTCATTATTCTCTCCCACTTTCATGGGATCGTAGCCCATTTCTCCTTGTTCATGGTTTTCTTTATCCTGAAACACCACTTGATCGAGGAGGGGTGGTGGTTTATTTCTCCGTGCCCAAAGGGCATCAAGTTTGAGCTCCCTTCTTCCATCAAAGGATGGAAGAGCAAATACTTCTTTGCTTATGTCGAGGGGGTTGATTAGGTTTGGAGCAACCCAGACCGGACCCTGAACCAGAACTCTTCTATCGAGGTGGCTGATTAGGAAATTTACGACTAGCTCTGCACCAACCAAATCTCTTCCCTTGAGGTTCTGCTATCAGAGCAAAACCTGTTTGAAGCGGGGTTAGCCCAATATGGGAGTTGGGTGAGTTCGATGCAAGATCTACCTATTTTTGTTTTCTGCTTATCCCCTCAAGCTTGAAACTGACCTCATTTTCCTTTATGCAGGCATGAAGTGCTGGTAGATGGTCATCCACAACCTGGTACACTTCTGCGATTGCTTTTTTGATCAGGGCATTTGTTCTTGATCAGGAACAAGGCTGTTCTTGAGAGTTTGGTTCATCAAATTTGGTTGGATTTGAAGTTGAATTCTCAACATTTGGTATCAGAGCAAGGTTTATGGAAGGAAGATCTCAAGTTCAGATGGTTGGAAGTAAGGCTTCTTACAGGTACGGTTTTCATATCTCTTGAATTCTTGATTGGGGTAATGGCATCAAGTGGATTAAAAGTAGATTTTGAGAAGTACGATGGCAAGGGAAACTTCACCCTATGGCAGCAAAAGGTTAAAGATTTGCTGGTTCAACAGAGAATCTACAAGGTCTTGGTTAAAGAAAGACCAGAAAAGATTAGTATTGAAGAATGAGAAGAGTTAGAAGAGATTGCTTTAAGCACCATAAGGATGTGTTTGGCTGATCAGGTTTTACCTGAGGTGTGTTTAGAGACTACTGCAAAAGGTCTTTGGAGAAGACTGGAGAACACATAAATGGGAAAGAATATGATGAACAAGCTATGGCTGAAGAAGCAATTATATAGCTTAAGAATGCCTGAAGGATGAGACGTTGTTGCACATATTCAGAAGTTCAATCAGGTTTGTTCTAAGGTGATGAGTCTGGATGTGAAAATAGGCGAGGAAGATCGGGCATTGTTATTGTTGTGTTCACTCCCTGAATCGTATAATGGTCTCATAACAACTTTAGTTTATGGGAAGGAAACCCTAAACTATGAAGAAGTTATTGGTGTGCTCAGATCCAATGAGCAAAGAAAAAAGATCTACAAAGGTAATCCTAATTCAGAGGTTCTTGCTATGAATAAGAGGCAAGGAAGATCCAAAGAAGGAACTAGGGAAAAGTCCAAGGGCAGATCTTAGTCTCAGAACTATAAGAGTTTGAAATGCTACAAGTGTCGTCAGCTTGGGCATATCAGGAAGAATTGTCCTCTTTGGAAGACAGAAAAGGGAAGAGCCAACACTAGTGGTGCTAATGCTTTGGAAAGCAATGGAGGAGTACTGGTTATATCAGATGGATCAGTGGATTAGGAGAACACCTGGATTTTGGATTCTGTATGCTCATACCACTATACCTCACATCGGGATTGGTTTTATACCTATGACAGGTCAGATGGAGGTGTAAGTCTTGGTGATGATCACCCTTGTATGGTAGATGAAGTAGGCACTATTAGGGTGAGGATGTATGATGGAGTGATAAGGACTCTATTAAATGTCAAACATGTACCATAATTGAAAAAGAATTTAATTTTTTTGGGCTACTTGGAAGAGCAGGGATATGCTTTCAATTGCCAATCTGGTAGTGGATGTTTGAGAATTACCAAGGGAGCTTTGGTGGTAATGAGAGGAAGAAGACTGAGCAACAATCTATACATGATGGAAGGCTCAGTGATAAGTGATAGTGCTGAAGTGCTTGTAGCGGCACAAGAGGAACAGTTGAAGTATAAACTGTGGCACTATCGAATGGGTCATATGAGTGACCGAGGGCTCACGGAGTTAAGCAGAAGAGAGAACATCCTAGCTTTAAAAAAGGATGGAAATGACCTGTGTAAGCCATGTATCTTTGGTAAACAGCATAGAGTGAAATTTGCTGTTTGTACCAAGCCAAGTGAAGGAGTATTGGATTTGGTGCACTCGGATGTATGAAGACCATCACCTGTTTTATTCAGAGGTGGAGCAAGGTATTTTGTTACCTTTATTGATGACTTCTCTAGAAAACTGTGGGTGTATCTGATAAGAAAAAAGTTAGATGTATTTGCCTGGATTAAAGCTTAGAGAGCTGAGGTAGAGAAGGAGACAGGAAGACATGTAAAATGCCTTCAGATTGATAATGGTGGGGAGTACTCTAGTAAAAAGTTTAGGAGTTACTGTGAGGAAAATGTTATCAAATGCCATTACATAGTAAGGATGACCCCACAGCAGAATGGTACCATGGAAAGGATGAACCAGATACTATTGGAGAGGGCAAGGAGTATGAGGCTGTAATCATCACTACCAAAAATATTTTGGGGTGATGCTATTACTCAGGCATGTTTTCTTATAAACAGGTCCCCTCACTTCAAGCTGGATGGTGGACTTCCAGAAAAATCTTGGAGTGGGAAGAAGGTGAGCTTGGCCACCTGAAAGTTTTTGGTTGCCCGGCTTATGTTCATGTGGAGGCAATTGAAAGAAGCAAGCTAGATCCTAAGTCAAAGAAGATGATCTTTATAGGGTATCCACATGGAGTCAAAGGTTACCTATTGTGGGATCCATAGTCTCAAAAGACAGTGATTAGTAGAGATGTTATTTTTGATGAGAGGAGCATCTTAGTGAAACCGGGGATTACAACAGGAAATGCAGTCAATAAGATGAACAGCTGTGAGAGCCCGTCACAGGTGGAGGATAAGTCTTCAACATCAGCTAGAAATGGAGTTTCAGTTGATGTAGAGTTGGATAGGAAAGATTCTCCAGGAGTTAAAGAGAGGCAAGAAGAATCAGCTGTTCAAAGGGAAGTGCAGGAGGAGCCACAAACAGTAGACTTGCAGGATAGTGCAAGGGGAGTGGCATTGCATAAGCCTCAACGCACAATCCGGAAGCCGGTTAGATATGGCATGGATGAAGCAATTTCATATGCTCTTATATCTATGAATGGAGATCCAAAAAGTTTTGTAGAAGCCATGGAAAGTCCTGATAAAGAGTCATGGATGCAAGGCATGATGGAAGAGATGGAATCTCTCAGGAGGAATCAGACATGGTAGCTGGTAGATCAACCTAGAGATGCTCATGCTATTGGCTCCAAATGGGTGTTCACTAAGAAATCATTACCTTCAGAGCAAGGTGGAGTGAGATATAAGGCAAGATTGGTAGCAAAGGGATACTCACAGAGGGAAGGAGTTGACTACATAGAAGTGTTTTCTCCTGTGGTATGCCATACTTCAATCGGGTGTTGTTGTCTTTGGTGGCAAAACATAATTTTGAATTGGAGCAGATGGATGTGAAGACAGCCTTTCTACATGGAAGATTGGAAGAGAAAATCTATATGAAGCAACCTAATGGCTTCATTGAGATTGGACAGGAGAACAAGGTATGTCTACTTTAGAGATCATTGTATGGATTGAAACAATCACCTCGTTAGTGGTATCACATAGTTGATACATTCATCTTGAGCCTTTGATTTCTTAGATGTGAACATGATCATTGTATCTATATGAAGGATGTGGATACTATGGATGCTCTGTATTTACTTCTGTATGTGGATGATATGTTGATAGCCAGCAGAAGTATGACAGCTGTGAAAGGGCTAAAGAGAGCATTATCTCAGGAATTTGAGATGAAAGACTTAGGATCATCTCAAAAAACCCTTGGAATGGAGATTTGCAGAGATAGGTGCAAAGGATTACTCTATTTATCACAAAGTGGGTACATTAAAAGGGTACTTGAGAGGTTTGGGTTGGATAAGGCCAAACCTGTGGAAATACCATTACCAGGGCATTTTTCTCTCTCGAAAGAATAGTGCCCCCAGTCAGAGGAAGAGAAAGAGTACACGGAAAGAGTTCCATATGCCAATGCAGTGGACAGTTTGATGTATGCTATGGTTTGTTGCAGACTGGACATAGCATATGCTGTAAGCCAGGTGAGCAGGTACATGGCTAATCCTGGGAAGGAACACTGGAAGGCATTGAAGTAGATTTTAAAAATATCTGCAAGGGACTCAAAGACATGGACTGGTATTTGGTGGGTAGCCTGAAGGACATGAATGGAACTCCATAGAATCATGTGAGGATTCAGGTCTTTTGGAAGGGTTTTTTGATGCAAGCTATGCAGATGATCTTGATATAAGAAGGTCTACAACAGGTTATCTCTTTTGCATGTATGGTGAACTGGTTTCTTGGAGATCAACCCTTCAACCTATTATGCTTTGTCTATAACAGAAGCGGAGTATATAGGGATTACTGAAGCTGCAAAGGAAGCACTATGGCTGAGAAGGCTAGTGTTTGAAATGGGGGTGAAATAGTATATGGTGGTCCTACACAATGATAGCCAAAGTGCCATACACTTGACGTAGAACCCAGTCTATCATGCTAGGACCAAGCATATAGATGTGAGGTACCGCAGAGTTAGGGAGCTGGTAGAGAAAGGAGAAGTGGCGCTGGTGAAGGTTCATACAATGGAGAACCAGGTGGATGCACTTACGAAGGCTCTACCAAGGGATAGCTTCTACTCTTGTATGTGATTAATGGGTTTGAGGAGTCTGACATATGTAGCCTTGAAGCACCAAGGTGGAGATTGTTGAGTCTCAGGTGGTGCATTCATGGCTAGTTGGGTCAATGTACATGAGTTGATCTGGTCTATCATGGTTTTCCATGATGTGTATAGGGTTAGGGTTGAGTCCGGTATGAGTCCTAGGTGTTTTGGCTTAGTTTTGGTTAGTCTGGATCTTAGGGTCGGCTCTTCTATTGTAAGAGTCGACTCTGTTGGTTGGCACATCTCAGAACAGGTGATTATAGACTGGACGAGTTCGCTCGGATGGATTCGAGTCGACTTGGATGCATAGTTAGAAAATCTACAGTTTGGTCAAGTCGGCTCGGATGGATTCGAGTCGGCTCTGATGTATAGTCAGGAAACCTGCAGTTTGGACGAGTTGGCTCGGATGGATTAGAGTCGACTCGGATGTATAGTCAAGAAATTTGTTATATAGACGAGTCGGCTCGAATGGATTTGAGTCAGCTTGGATGACGAGTGAACTATTTTTTGAATGGTGCCAGCTGGGAGAGTTTTTGGGATCTCGGGCATGTGTGATCGAGGTATATATATATATATTGTATTTTCGTAAGAGGATGGGAGTAGTGTAACGAACTTCTTGGAAATGGAAATCCCTTTCTCCTGAGAAAATTCCTCTGTTTTTTTCTTCTTTTCTCTTCTCCCGTTCTTGGTGTTCTTGATCTTCATAGACCTGAATCCTACCATGATCTTCAACGAAGATTGCTTGCAGATGGTCATCCACAACCTGGTGATATGCTTCCGTGATTGCTTTGTTGATCAAGGCATTTGTTCTTGATCGGGAACAAGGCTATTCTTAAGAGTTTGGTTCATCAAATCTGGTTGGATTTGAAGTTGAGTTCTCAACATGAAGTACTCCATGGATGAACTCCTCGTGCTCTCCAGGAAGAGGGGTGCACCGGCGAGGGTCAGAGAGTCTCCGTTGAAGAGGGCTCGGAACGAGGATAGCACAAGGGCCGCATCAACCATGCCATCGGAGCCGAGCAGGAGGATGGCCGAATCTGTCCCCAAACCGTCGAGGTAGCAGGACTTGCCCCCAGTCCGAGAGCCTGACGTGGTCGCCTGGGCCAGAATTGTTGCCACCACTATGGTGCCCCCACCTCCTGAAATTATCGAGGTGGAAGCGAAAGAAGAGCAGGAGAAGAGGGAGTCATCATCAGCGGTGCCATCCGGCATGGTGGCAAGGCCCCACAGAGATTCCGAGATGTCCTTGGCTAGTCATGGGGCCGATGCCGTGGTAGCAGCGAAGAAGAAGAAGAAGAAGAACACTCGCAAGTTGCCCTTCGAGGTGGCACCGGATGCCTCGTTGGTTCGGGATCGGTCCCTCACCGAGCGTATGATGGACTTCGCCATCCAACCATGCGATCGACGGGAAAAAGCGGGAAGGCTCCTGGCCAACACCATCCTCGGCACCTTTCCGCAGCTCTTCTCTGTGGGTACTCCTATCTTTTCCTCTTTCCCTTTCTTTTCTTCTTTTTTTTTTTAGCTGATGTCTTCCTTGGTGCAGCTTGGGATGGACTTCTTGCTCATACAAGAATACTGCAAGAACTAGGCCAAGAGGGATAAGCAGCGGGCGCTATAGCTTGACTCGCTAGCAGTCGAGGTCAAGCTAAAGATGGACACGGCCTGGGAGGCCGAACAAAAGAACAAGGAGCTGAAGGCTGAGGCGGCAAGCGCCAAGAAGCACCTCGTACCGAGAAGTGCCTCAAAGGCCTGGAGGAGTCCTTGGACTGGAAAAGGAATCGGGCTAGATGTCGAGCCATGGAGCTCAAGGCCAGGGAGGCTAGAGTGGAAGACCTCAGCACCGAAGTGGCCTGGAAGAGGGAGCGAGCTCAAACCCTTCTGGCTCAGCTGGAGGCGAAAAAGGAGTGGGCTGCTGTCACTAAGAGGAAGGCTGCTACAACCGAAGAGAAGGCTATGGTGGCAGTCAACTTAATGGAGGCTGCGAAGAAGGAGGCCACCGAGGTAGTGCCAAATTACAAGGCCTCGAAGGAGTTCGATGCTGATTCCACGAACTGGCCATGGACTCGTTCTTTAAGGGGTTCATGTTCTGCCGGTCCAAGGTGGTGGAGCTCATTCCGGACATGGACTTGGATGGGCTCGCCTTCCCGGCTGCTCCATGCGGGAGCCCAATCTTGGCTTTGGTTGAATCGGAGGAACCCGTGGCTACCGTCGATGTAGCCCCACAGCCTGAGGTCCTGGATGTAGCCCCACCTCCAGAGGTCCCAGAAGATGTCGCCCAAACTATGCACCATCCCAAGAAGGAGCCAGCAGAGTAGCATAGGACCCTCCCTTCTTCTTGTACCTCTTCTTTTATTATTTCTGTCTGGGCTGCCCGGCCTGTCGGGGCCCAGAGACAATGTAATACTTTGAAAAATCTTTAATGAAATTTTTTTTCTATCCTGCTTTACTTGTGTACTTTTGCATTCTCAATACTCTGGCAACTTTATTTCCTTTCTTTCTCAACTACCAACATACACGTCTTTGCTGAGGCATCTTGCCTTGAGGCTCTAAGTCCTTGGGCTCTTTCCTATCGAGCTCCGGGTATGCGAGGTGGTTAGGAAGGAACTCCCTGACTCGCTAAGTTGTTCCCACCTCATGAGCAGTATGGCAATAGGGCTTCGTGTGCTTCCTCGGAAGAGGTCTGTTCAACCTCAGGTGGAACAATCTCTAAGCATGCACGGTGCGACCGAGCCAGGATGCTGCACTCGGTGGGCCCACCAGGTGACTATGAGGTGCCGGGCTTCGAGAGTTTCTAAGCTTAAGGTGCCAGGCTTTAAGAGTTTCCGGGCTTGAGAGTGCTGGGCTTCAGGGGTTTCCGGGCTTAGAGTACCGGGCTTTAGGTGTTTCTGGGTTCAGAGTGCTGGGCTTCAGGAGTTTTCGAGCTTGAGATGCCAAGCTTCAGGAGTTCTCGGGCTTAGAGTGCCAGGCTTCAAGAGTTTCCGAGCCGGAGTGTCACGCTTCAGGAGTTTTCAAGCTTGGAATGCTAGGCTTCAGGAGTTTCCAGGCTTGAGATGCCGAGCTTCAGGAGTTTCCGGACTTAGAGTGTCGGGCTTCAGGAGTTTTCGGGCTTGGAGTGCCGGGCTTCAGGAATTTTCGGGCTTGGAGTGCCAGGCTTCAGGAGTTTTCGAGCTTGAGATGCTGGGCTTCAGGAGTTTCTGGGCTTAGCTTGCCAGACTTGAGGTCGAGCATCGACATTCCTACAAGGTAAAAGTGATTTGCACAGAGAGGATCTTTATCATTAATGGACGAAGGCCTTACATTACTGATAATACATTCTCAGATTGTTGGCATTCTAAGTCTGCGGGAATCTGGCACCGTCCAGCTCCGCTAGGTAGTAGGCTCCATGGGGAAGAGCCTCGACCATGTTGGCTCTACCAAGTAATTTTGATGAATAACAAAATGTTGAGTACATATTGTGTACTACTGTTTATTTCTAGTTGTGAGTTTTCAGGAAATAAGCACCTCAAATTCTTAAAATTAAAGTATCGTGGCACATTGTGGCACGAAGCATATTTCGCAATTTGAGGAGTATTTTCCAAGCAAAAAGGAGTTAAAAGGGTTCATTTATTGTTTATTTACATTGGATTTAAGTTATATATTCAACACTTGTGTTTTTGGCTTAAACCGTACTTAATTGTGAATTTTTCAGAATCAAGTGTCGACACTTGGGAAGTCAAGTGTCGACACTTCAGCTCTTGGCATGCAGAAAAACTCCTTTGCATGCCAAGTGTCGACACCCAGAATTCAAGTGTCGGCACCTGAAACTCAAGTGTCGACACTTAAGTTTCCAAGTGTCGACTCAAGGCCTGAGACTTTTTGAAAAACCAGAACATGGCCATTGGAGTGTTTTTGTATCAAGTATCGATACTTGAAAGTTCAAGTGTCGACACCTGGAAGTCAAGTATCGACACCTGACAGCCAAGTATCGACACCTGACAAACCAAGTATCGATACTTGGATTCTGACAGGCCTAACGGATCTATTTTTTTGAGTTGCAGAAGTGTCTTTTCAAGCTCCCAACAGCTAAATTCGAAGCTAAAATGGTCACAAACTGTTTTTTGGAAGTTTTTGAAGTATTTAAACTTCACCAAACTCATTCTTGAAGCATTGAAGTCCATTGAAAGCTCAAAAGCCAATATTCCCTCAAGAACATCACTTCAAAAGCCATTTAAAGTGTGATTCCCTGAAAAAGCTTACAAGCCCATCCTTTCAACCTTCCAAAAAAAGAGTTTGAAGAATATTCTAAGGAGAAGACAAGACAAAGCATCAATTAGAGCCTTAAAGCTTCTATTCTACTCTTGAAGAGAGTTTATTTTATTTATTTGAAATTGTATATATGATTTTATCTTGTGATTTGACCTAGCTTTCAAGGGTTTCTTGGAAGTAGGTTGTTGTGGTTTGTTGGTGAGCCAAAGGGACAAAACCAACTAGGATTAACTTGTAAGCCCGAAGACAAAACAAGTGTAAAGGTTAGTTGGTGATCTTAGGTGACAAAACCAACATAGGTTTTGGCTTATGAGTCTTTGAAAAAATAAGTCGGCTATAATCTTGGAGAGATTATAGTAGAATTTCCAAGGATGGCTTGGGGAGTGGATGTAGGTGCTAGGTTTACACCGAACCACTATAAACCTTATGTCTATGTATGATTATCTCTTCTATTTCTTGCTCTTTACTTATTGCACTCTATTTATTGCTTTCCGCTGCATATAACTTAGTGCATCAAGTTCTTTACTCACAAACATCACAAGGCCTGCACATTATTGCTTTAAATTTTTAAAAGACCCAATTCATCCCCCTCTTTTAAAAGACCCAATTCAGAGAACTTGATTTTGATTAATGTATCTTAAATTATTTCATTAAAAATACTTTTAAAGATGCATATTGATTTGAAAAATGTTTTAATTGATTAATTAGAATCAAGCTTAGACTAATAGTCATTTGTTGTGATCATGACCATTTTGATGTTGATGGATTTCATGCTCTCATGATTTCAATTTATGATTATTAGACTTTCACTTGATTTTGATTAATATAATTTTTGAATTACTTCAAGTGAAATGTTACGATTTATGTGCCTTCATTTTTGGCATCTATGCTTAAGTTAGAATTGATTTGAATCAAGTATAGAACTAGTAGTTAAGGGTTACATTTCAGAAGAAGGTATGCATATTGATAAACCCTTGCTCTAGTAGCTACACTTGCTATTAAATTACTTCTAGCATTTGTGTGGATGCCAAATCATTTTAAATGAATTTGAAATCATGCTAAAAGTTTAAATGATCAATTATTTGTATTTTGAAAATCATGAATATCTTGAAAAATTCAAATCTTTGATTTCAGACTTAGAATTTATGTTCATATCTCAAAATTTGTCTGAAATTATGTTACATGTGCTTTCATGTTCTTATTCCTCAAATAAATGCATATTTTTAAGGGAGAATAACATTTAGGGGGAGCATCCAAATATTTGTTATCATATATGATGCTCTGAATGTTTTACTTGATATCATGATGTACTTATATTGCTTTGATACTCCTTGATTTCAAATCTAATCTTTTGAGGGGAGTTACATTTAAGTGGTATCATATTCAATTGGTATCAAAATTTATTTTTAAAAAGAATTCCTAGTAGTCGCTTCGGATTGGGTTAGTCACCATGGCCGTCCGGTCATAGGAGATAAGTAGGGTTTAAAGACCCTCTCTTCCTATTCAATGGGGTCTATTATGACGTGTTAGGGTGCCACTGTGGCCTTATCCAATGAATAAGTGAGGTGAATGGATAATATATATATATATATTGAATTATTTCTTGCATGTGCTTATCATTGTGTGGTATCATGTTTAATTGTATCATATTTCTAGTAATATCATGTATAATTGATTTCATGAATTAGTTTTGATGATCTACTTGCTATTCCTTCATCCTTTTTCATGATGTCAAAAAGGGGGAGAAAAATGTTAAGTATGAAAATGGAAAGATTGGATAAACATGAAAAATTATTTGAGAAATGAAAGAAAGTGTAAAAGGGGGAGAAGAATGCAAAATATTTTTATCTAAAGGGAAGAATTAGTAAGAAGAAGAAATTTTGAAAATTTGAAAATTTTGTATATTTTGTATATTTTGAAAAAAGTTTTTGAAGATTTTTTTGGATCATATTTTGAGGGGGAGCTTAGTGCTTATTAATTTTTGAGCTTACATGTTTATCTTATTGTTAATCTTTTTAAAGCTTATCCTATTCATATACTTAAAGGTTTTGTCATCATCAAAAAGGGAGAGATTGTTACTCTGGTCTTGATTTTGATGATTGACAAAATGTTTAAGTATATATGAGTACTAATTATATTTTAAGTGTATTTTTAGATCTTAGTACTCAACCATGTTGAATGAAGAAATACTTGTATTTCAGTTGAAAAAGTCCTTAAATTAATGGAATATCAAGTATATGGACATTAGAATTAATATGGAAGAACTTGAAGAGGTTAAAGTTTCAAATTGAAGAAGTTTCAGCAAAGTTTCAGCCTGGCACAGTGAAGTGTCGACACCTAGAAATGAAGTGTCGACACCAGAGGATCAAGTGTCGACACTTGAAGAGTGAAGTGTCGACTCAAGACCTGAGACAAACAGAAAATTTTAGAAAACACTTTCAGTCAAGTGTCGACACCTAGAGCTGAAGTGTCGACACTTGGAAGTGAGGTGTCGACACCTGGAAAATGAAGTGTCGACACTTGGAAGTCAAGTGTCGACTCATGAGGGTCAAGTGTTGACACTTGAACAGTAACGGCTAGTTTTATGGGCTGTAGAACTTTTCCAACTTGGCTCCAACGGCTATATTTTCATCCATAACGGATATAAATGGTCATTTAAGTATTGGGAGGCTATATAAACATCAAAAATCAAATGGGGAAGATATCCTTTGGTGAGTTTCTTGAATATTCTTAAAGGATTCAAGAGTTGAGTGGTTCAAGCCTTCAAGCTTCCAAGTTTCAAAGAGAGCATCCAAAGTTAACATCCTCAAGTATCAATCAAAGGCTTCAACAACTTGAAGACAAGTTCTTCATCAACAATCAAGTGCTTCAAAGAGATATTTGCTTTATTTTAGAAAATTTTTATTGTATTCTTTCATATTGCTCTTAACTTATTGCACTCTATTTATTGCTTTCCCTTGTATATAACTTAGCACATTAAGTTCTTTACTTATAAACACCACAAGGCTTGCACATTATTGCTTTAAATTTTTAAAAGACCCAATTCACCCCCCCTCTTGGACTCCATTTCTGGGTAACATACCACCTTATAGGGGCTCTCCCAATTTCGAGAGAGCTTGCCGCACTCCCGGGTTGGGGGGCTTCAACCCGGTGTAGCACCGGTCGCCTGGGCGGAAGATCTTTGGGCTCACCCGCGCGTTGTAGTACCGGGCTACCCGCTTTTGGTAGGCCACCATCCGTAGTCGAGCCTTGTCTCTCATTTCCTCGAGGAGGTCCAAGTTGAGAAGAAGGTGGGCCAAATTTTTTGCCTCATCATATTGTTCCACCAGCAGAGTAGGCACACCAAGTTTGACCGGGATGATGGCTTCCGCGTCGAAGATGAGGCTGAAAGGTATCTCATCCATGGCCATCCTGGGTGTTGTGTGGTAGGTCCAAAGAATGCTGGGAAGTTCTTCTGCCCACCTACCCTTGGCCCGGTGTAGCCTAGTTCAAAGTCCCTGGAGGATAGTCCAGTTGGTCACCTCAGCCTCTCCGTTGGTCTAGGAGTGAGCCACCGAGGTGAAACAATGTTGAATGCCGAGATCGGTGCAGAACTATTTGAATTCTCGGTTGTCGAACTGCCATCCATTGTCGATGATGATGTTGCGGGGGAGCCCAAAATGGCAAATGATCGAATTCTAGAAGAACTGGCAGACCTTGGCTTCGGTAATCTGTGCTAGTGGCTTTGCCTCTACCCATTTGGTGAAGTAGTCAATAGCCACTATTAGGAACTTGCATTGTCCGGATGCAAGAGGGAATGGACCAAGGATGTCCATCCCCCACTAGGCGAACGGCCAGGGCGACGAGAGTTGAGAGAGCGGCGCCACTAGTTAACGCTGTATGTAGGTGTGGCACTGGCAGCGGTCACACTTCCTTATGAAGTCGGTGGCATCCTCCCTCATGGTTTTCCAGTAGTTTCCCTGATGGAGGGCCTTGTACGCTAGCATCCTTCCTTCGACGTGATTCCCGTAGAGGCCTTCGTGTATTTTTTGGAGCACGAAGACTGCCTCTGTGGGTCTCAGGCACTTCAGGAGCGGATAAGAGTAGGATCTGCGGTAGAGCTGCCCGTCCATCAGGACGAATCACGTGGCCTTCTTCTTAATGAGGTCGGCCTCCATTCGATCTTCTGGTAGGGCACTGTCAGTGATGTATCTGATGTACTGGTCCATCTAGCTGGACTTCAGGATGACTTGCTGGACTTCTCCGGGAGCTTCGTAGCTTGAATTTTTTAGGTACTCAATGTGGGCATGCCCTATTGATGAGACTGGCAAGGTCATGAGCCTTGACAGAGCATCGGCACGAGCGTTCTCTCCACGAGGGATATGGGAGATGCTGAAGCTCGAAAGCCTATCATGCTCGAGCAGACCCGCTCCAGGTACTTCATCATCTGGAGATCTTGGGTCTCATATTCTTCTGAGACCTGTTCAGCCACCAGCTGGGAATCGATGAAGACCTTCAGGTTGAGTACACCAAGCTCGCAAGAGACTCTTAGCCCCGTGAGGAGTGCCTCGTACTCTACCTGGTTGTTGGTTGCCACGAATCGGAAGCGGAGCGCACACTCGACTATAATCGCGAAACGGTTAGCAAGGATGTGGCCTGCCTCGCTCCCGCCCGCATTAGATGCGCCGTCCACGTGGAGGACCCAAGACTCCTCCTCGGCTTCGGGCTCCACTTGACACTCCGGGGTAGTCTACTCCGGCTCTTCGACAAGTCCCACGCTCTCGACCAGGAAGTTGGCCAACACCTGGGCCTTCTGAGATGGCCTTGGCTGGTATGCGATGTCGAATTCACTAAGCTTTAATGCCCACTTGGCCAAGTGTCCAGATGTGTCGGGGTAGCTAAGAACATCCCTCAGTGGTTGGTCAGTCAAGACCACGATTGGATGCACTTGGAAGTACGGCCTAAGGTGCTGGGCAGACATTATAAGAGCAAAAATTAACATTTCTGAGCGGGTGTACCTGATCTTCGCATCTCAGAGGATTTTGCTGGGATGGTACATAGGTTTCTGGGATTCATCTTCATCTATATGGATGAGAACCGAGCTGACGGCCCCCGGGGTGACCGCCAAATACAGCAGGAGTTCCTCTTTTTCCTCCAGCCTGGAGAGCAGGGGTGGTGACACCAAGAACTTCTTCAACTCCTCAAAGGCTGCTTTGCATTCTTCAGTCCAGGTGAAGTCGTGCACTTTGCATAGCGCCTTAAAGAAAGGTAAGCAGTAGTCAGCGGACCTCGAGATGAACCAGCTCAAGGCTGCAATCCGACCCATTAGGTGTTAGACCTGCTTCTTCGAGGTGGGGTGCTCCATGTCGATGATTACATGGACCTTCTCCAGGTTTGCTTCGATTTTCCTCTGGGTGACCATAAAGCCAAGGAACTTCCCTGCTGCTACGTCGAAGGCATACTTTGCTGGATTAACTTCATCTTGTACACCCAGAGGTTGTGGAAGGCCTCCGCCAGGTCGGCGACGTGGTCTAACTTTGGCTTGCTCATAATGAGCATGTCATTCACATATACTTGCATGTTTTGACCAATCTGATCCTTGAAGACCTGATTGACCAGCTGTTGGTCCATGGCACCAGCATTCTTCAAGCCGAAAGGCATCATCCAGTAGTAGTACATCCCCCAGTCGGTGATGAAGGCAGTGTGCTCCTCATCCTCCGGATGTATCCAGATTTGATTGTATCCAGAGAATGCATCCATAAAGGAGAGCAAGCGATGCCCCGAGATGGCATCCACGACTTGGTCGATCTTCGGTAGAGGGAAGCTGTCCTTTGGACAGGCTCGATTAAGGTCGGTGTAGTGATGCGGGACTAATATGCATGCAATTCTTTTTGTATATTTTATATGTATGGTTAGGTAATTAATTCCCGAATTTCAGATCAAAATTAGTTGTAGGGAATTTTATATGAATTTTTGAAGCCAAGCATGCAGATTAGAACCTAGAAAAGTACTAAAGAAGGATCGCCGGGGCTGAGAAGCCTCGGTTAGGGCAAGTTCTCCTACAATATTAAGACTGGAGGTAGAGGGGGTGTACCTGACAACGTCTGAAGTGCCCGATGAAGATCGCAGTGAAGGGATCTCTCGTTCCTCGATGGATGCGGCCTGGAAAACCGAGCCAAAGAACCGCGGATACCCGGCTTTCTACTTGGTGATCCGATTGAGGCTTGGCTGGAGTTGTTGGATTTGTATGAACTCGGGGACCTGCAAACGACCTATCAGGGGTTAGAAAACTCACAAAGGAACAAGAAAACAAAGGAAAAACAGCAAGGGAAGGCTTCTTTTGGAGTGGGCGTCCAGGGATCTGAGAGGCTTGTTAGCAGCAGGAAGATGATTGCAGCACTGGGAATAAAAACTCTCACAAACCCTTTATGCACATAGCAGGGTATCACACAACTCAATAGAAGAACTCAAGGTTTTAGTTCATATCAAAAATTAGGTTTCATACAAGAGGCTAGGGTCCCTTAAATAGACCCTTAACCTTGGGCTCCAAGTAAGGGTACATTAGTCTTTACATAAGAATCCTTTTCCCTCTCAAACCCTAGCTAGAAAATAAAGAAACATTAGGTAGAAAAATCCCTAAAAATTCTCTTGACTTGGCCAACACTCTAAGGATGCCTAGGAGGGCGTGTTGGGCTTCTAGGAGCAGCAAGGGCCGGCCCAAAGGGGCCCGGGTGCATGGGTTTGGGCCTCTGGAAGCTGGGGTGGCATGGTAGCCAGGTAGCAGGAATATTCCCTGGTATCTTGCTTCTTAGGGGCTTGGGCTTGGCGCCTGGGCTTGATTTCTTTAGGCTAGGATGCAGATGGACCTCTAAAATCATGGATGCCTTGGTATATGAACATATTTTGGCATCTGGAAGGGAATCTGGGCATTTGGAGGGCATCTGCAAGGAATCAGGGTTTTCTGAATTTTTCTCCTAGGGCCTTCAAATCTTCAAGCTGGGTTGGACTTGGGCTATACTTCCATGTCTTCAATCTGGTTGGACTTGGTCTTCACTTGTATGATGTGGTCTTGAGTCTTCAATAAGGTTGAATAGGACTCAAAAAAAATAAAATTAGCTCAACATGAGCTGACTAACACTAGACTGAACTAGTTCAACATGAGCTGACTAGTACAGAACTAAAACTCAAAATACTCAAATAACAACTAAAATGGACTCAGATAGGCTAAGCCCTTATTACAGATGGACACATAAATTATTGATCAATTCATAGAGGGTTGAAAAGCCTCTATCTTATTCTGGTGCCTCCGGTGTCCCCACTAATTCTCCCGGGGTGGGAGGAACTCGACCCTATCGAGTGAAGATCAAGCTGGCTCACATATCTCTCGAGGAGGTCTAGGTTGAGGTGCTGCAAGTCCTCTCGAGAAATCCACGAATCGTCTGACTCTGGCCGGCCTTGCCATCGGACCAGGAAACGTTAATAACCGCGACCCCGGGTCATAATGGCTTGATCGTCCAGGATACGCTCGATCCGTTCTCCTCTCTCAGGCCAAATTTATTAGTGGACACTCTGGATTAGGGTCACTCATAATGAAAAGGAATAGGTTCAAAAGCCTTACTAGGTATCATTGCCGGTTCCCTGTACTCAGCCAGGTCTATAATATTGAAGGTAAAACTAATGCCCAAATCCGAAGGCATGTCTAACACTTAGGCATTTGATCCAATCTTCTCTATTACTTTAAAAGGTCCGGCTCTACGAGCATGAAGCTTCTTTTAGGCCTATGCCTAACCAAGATAGAATCCACTACATCAAATTCTTTGACCCTTCTTCGGGAATTAGCCAGTTGTTTTAAGATTAGTGTGGGTGGTGAACATGCTAGGCACATGCAGACTCCTAACAAATGATGCAAAGGACTCATACTGACACCTAACAGACTCGACTATGCATTCCTATCGAAGGAAATTTTATTGAACTCTTTGGATCTAAACCTAATAGATTATAGGTTCTCTAGGTTTGATCCTAGCTTGACATGCATATGAAAATTTATAATGAACTCCTAGCAAATTCCAAAGAGTATGCCAGAAGTAAGATGCAAACCTAACATGCGTGATGAATGCATGCAGTATGCTAATCTCAGCTAAATGCAATCTAATGATCCTAGAAATGCTGGAGGTATCTGGAAAGGGCAGAAAATAGGAAGTGGATTCAAAATTAGTCTGGTAGGTTGGGGAAAAAGGTTCAAGGTTAGTTGGATAAAGTTCGATATAAGAAGGGGTGTCAGGGACTAATCCTAGACTAATGAGGCTAATCTTACGAGATTGTGGAATATCTATGGGCAAGAAAAGGTCCATGCTATGGAAGGATGGGTCAACAATTTCTGGGAAGAGATCTTCAATAGGAATGGCAGGAAGGGATTCATCCTGAGGGCAATGGATTAAGTAAGCCAAATCCTGAATAAAGTCTTCTTGTTCATAGAATTTAGGAATAGGCTCTACAATTAGATCATTTTCTAGTGTTTCCTCAGGTAAAATCCTAGTATCAGAGCTCTCTTCCTCTAATTGTTCTTCTACTATAGCTTTAGGTTGGATGTGGTCAAGGCCAACTAGCTCTGGGTTGGTTTCTACCTGGGTATCTACTGGGTCAGCTAATTCTAGGTCTACTAAAGGTGTCTCCTCTTCTCCTTCATACTCATCCACTAGGCTCGCATCAGCTTCATACACTTCCGCATTAATGTAAGCCTTGTCAATCTCAGGAATGGTTGGAGAAGGTTGGCTAGGAGAAAATTGGCTAGGTCCTGGTATCTGATTATGGACACTAATCCTAGTAGGTTCAGGTTGCCTAAGGGGTAGTGGCTCACTACTGGGCTCATATTTAGGGGTACTAATCCTATGGGGTTCAAGTTGACTAAGGGAAACCCGACTAGTACTAGATTGATACTTAGGGGTTATGGGTTCTTTGGGCTCATAGGACAAGGGTGCAGATCTATGGGTCATGGGATTATAGGATCTGGGGTCATAGGATTTTGGGTCAGCTCTATGGTCAGGTTCTAAGGATGGATCATGGTATGGGGTCCTCCTAAGGTTGGGCTCCCTATATGGGTCAGGATATTTGGTTCTCCTAGGGTTGGACTCCCTATACGGGTCAGAGTATTGGGTTCTCCTAGGGTTGGGCTCCCTATATGGGTCAGAGTATTGGGTTCTCCTAGGATTGGACTCCCTATATGGGTCAGAGTATTGGGTTCTCCTAGGATTGGACTCCCTATATGGGTCAGAGTATTTGGTTCTCCTGGGTTCAGTATCATAATAAGGGTCATGGTAAGGGGTTCTTCTAGGTTCCATATCATAATAAGGGTCATGGTAAGGGGTTCTTCTAGGTTCAGTATTATTGTATGGGTCAGGCTGAGGGGCTCTCCTAGGTTCAACCTCTCGGTATGGATCAGGGTTTGGGGTCCTCCTAGGTTGAGGATTGTAGTACGGGTCAGGATAAAGGGCTCTCCTAGGTTCGACCTCATGGTATAGATCAGGGTTTGGGGTCCTCCTAGGTTGAGGGGACTCAAGATCTGGCTCAGACTGTGACCCATGGGTTCTTTGTATGGTCCCTACATGGCCTTCTAAATGGTCAAACCTATTGGCAAGATGGTTAATTCTATTGTTGGTTTGGGTACCAGACTGAGTTAACTAGGTCATCTAGGTAGTCATCTGGGTAGCCATATGGGCCATTTGATCTATAAGGGCTTGAATCCTAGCTTCCTGCTTATCCATGGGTTCAGGGAGATGGTGGATGAGATGGGACTCCTGATCTAATGCTCATGCAAGACTCGATCAAATCGACTATAGCTGACTAGACCTAGAGTCCAAAACTAGATGCTCAATCAGGGTGGCAAACTAGCCTATAGTAACCCTATACTCAGCCAGGAAGGTGTAAGGGGAGTGTTAGGTCCCTAATTGCCAATCCTAGACACCAATCAGAGATTGGCCAGGTAGGCAGACCAGCACACAAGCCCTTCGGGATTGAATCCCTAAACCATCGTTCTAGACACTGAGCACAAAGCACACACGGGTTAGCTTGACACAATGATCTGACACATAGTCCGGACCCGACCAGTTGGTATCCCTAGCCCACTAGGGCAAATTAAGTCTAGTTAATTTTAGGTTAAGGCTTGGGACTGAATGCAAGGGGTGTGGTTTTGGGCTAAGGAGAGGTGATCAATTCCTCCCCCCATCTGATATAGCAAGAGTGCCCTTAAAAGTAGATTATGCAATGATGGCAGGCAGATGATGATGCAAATTAGGGTTTAGATGTTTTTTTTTTTTGGTATTTTTGGAGAATATGTAATTTTTTTTTATTTTGGTATTTTCTTAAATAGAAGAAAACTTTCAAATTATGGCCTAATATGCAGGAAATATACTAAAATTAAAAGATATGCAAAAATGCTAAACAAAACCCTAAAACTTCCAACTTGTCTTGCTGAAAAAAATAGAGCCAAAAATTTACAGGCTGTATTTTGGCTTGCAAAAATTCACAGGCCATAATAAAATTTGAAGAAATTCTTAAAATTACTGTAAATTATGATAAATCTAGAAAAATAAATTTCAGAATTTTTGGAGTTTTTATCAAGAAGAAATAATTAAAATAACAGAGCATATACAGACTAAAAAATTACAGAAAACAAGCCCAAATCTAAGCTCTGATACCAAATGATGCGGGACTAATATGCATGCAATTCTTTTGTATATTTTATATGTGTGGTTAGGTGATTAATTCCCGAATTTTAGATCAAAATTAGTTGTAAGGAATTTTGTATGAATTTTTGAAGCCAAGCATGCAGATTAGAACCTAGAAAAGTACTAAAGAAGGATCGCCGGGGCTAAGAAGCCTCGGTTAGGGCAAGTTCTCCTACAATATAAAGACTGGAGGTAGAGGGGGTGTACCTAACAATGTCTGAAGTGCCCGGTGAAGATCACAGTGAAGGGATCTCTCATTCCTCGATGGATGCGGCCTGGAAACCCGAGCCAAAGACCCGCGGATACCCGGCTTTCTGCTTGGTGATCTGATTGAGGCTTGGCTGGAGTCGTTGGATTCGTAGGAACTCGGGGACCTGCAAACGACCTGTCAGGGGTTAGAAAACTCACAAAGGAACAAGAAAACAAAGGGAAAACAGCAAGGGAAGGCTTCTTTTGGAGTGGGCGTCCAGGGATCTGAGAGGCTTGTTGGCAGCAGGAAGATGATTGCAGCACTGGGAAGAAAAACTCTCACAAATCCCTTTATGCACACAGCAGGGTATCACACAACTCAATAGAAGAACTCAAGGTTTTAATTCATATCAAAAATTAGGTTTCATACAAGAGGCTAGGGTCCCTTAAATAGACTCTTAACCTTGGGCTCCGAGTAAGGGTACATTAGTCTTTACATAAGAATCCTTTTCCCTCTCAAACCCTAGCTAGAAAATAAGGAAACATTAGGTAAAAAAATCCCTAAAAATTCTCTTGACTTGGCCAACACTCCAAGGACGCCTAGGAGGGCATGTTGGGCTTCTAGGAGCAGCAAGGGGCCGGCCCAAAGGGGCCCGGGTGCATGGGTTTGGGCCTCTGGAAGCTGGGGTGGCCTGGTAGCCAGGTAGCAGGAATATTCCCTGGTATCTTGCTTCTTAGGGGCTTGGGCTTGGCACCTGGGCTTGATTTCTTTGGGCTAGGATGCAGATGGACCTCTAAAATCATGGATGCCTTGGTATATGAACATATTTTGGCATCTGGAAGGGAATCTGGGCATCTGCAAGGAATCAGGGTTTTCTGAATTTTTCTCCTAGGGCCTTCAAATCTTCAAGCTGGGTTGGACTTGGGCTATACTTCCATGTCTTCAATCTGGTTGGACTTGTCTTCACTTGTATGATGTTGTCTTGAGTCTTCAATATGGTTGAATAGGACTCAAAAAAATAAAATTAGCTCGACATGAGCTGACTAACACTGGACTCAACTAGCTCAACATGAGCTAACTAGTACAGAACTGAAACTCAAAATACTCAATAACAACTAAAATGGACTCAGATAGGCTAAGCCCTTATTACAGATGGACTCATAAATTATTGATCAATTCATAGAGGGTTGAAAAGCCTCTATCTTATTCTGGTGCCTCCGGTGTCCCCACCATGTAGTCCACGCAAATCCTCTACTTTCCATTGTTCTTCTTGACCATGACTATATTTTCCAGCCAGCTAGGATATTGTACCTCATGGACAAAGCTGGCTGTGAGGAGATTATCCATCTCCTCATTGATTGCCTGTTGCCTCTCCGGGGTGAAGCTTCTCTTCTTTTATTGAACAGGATGGTACTTCGGGTTGATGCTTAACTTGTGGGTGATGATTCAGAGGGAATCCCGAGCATATCGGCCACCGTTCAGGTGAACATGTTTGCGTTCGCTCGAAGGAATTCCAATAGATGGGCCTGCTCCTTCTCTTGCAGTTGGGCCCTAATTTGCATCGTCTTCATCGGGTCGGCTCTGAGTGGATACGATAGTAGGTGCTCGATTGGACCACCTCTGGGGTCCTACATCCTTTGGTCGAGGTCATCGGCACTGCGATCTTCCTTGAAGATTTTGGCCCCAGGAATGGCTTGGAGATAGTGTTGGATCAGTTGAGGTGCCCCCCTCATTTCTCCAACACCATAAGGAGTGGGAAACTACACCAATAGCCGCTTGGTGGAAATGACCGTGTCGAGCAGATTAAGCCTGGGGCGGCCAAGAATTACGTTGTAGGTCGAGGGAAGCCTAACAACTATGAAGGTCATCATGATGGTGCTTTGCCAAGGTGGCACCTCTGCAGTAACAGGGAGAGTAATTTCCCCCTCGACTCTTATGGAGTTCCCAATAAAATCGATGAGGGGGGTGTGCACAGGCCTAAGTTGAGCAGAGGACAAATCATCCTGGAGAAAGCATCGTAAAAAAGGATATCGGTCAAACTTTTACTATTGACCATAATTTGTTTTACAGGATGCTTGGCAATCGTCATCTCGACGACCACGGCATCATTGTTTACATTTTCATTTCCAGATTCCCTCTCCCTCACAAAGGGGAGTACATTTTCCAAACTTTCTCCTCCCAGGGTCCTCTTGGGGGCGCACTCGATTCTCCAACATATCATCCCCACAGGGTTCTTGATGGGCCGGTTGTCAACTACTGGGATAGGAGGGAGAGCAGCAAGCGTCTGAGGTTCTACTGGGATCTTGGCCCCTATGAACCTTCCGAGGTAGCCCCTCCTTATGAGGTCTTCAATTTTTCTCTTGAGGTGGTGGCACTCCTCAATGTCGTGGTCGTGGTCGCGATGGAATTGGTAGTACTTTGTCTTGTCATGACCGTTAGACTGCCTTAATGGGGGTGGGCATTGCAGGTAGCACTCACCCTCAATCTCCATGAGGATCTTCATCCTCGGGGCTAGGAGAGGTGTGTATCTTTCTTCTGGGATGGGGCCGCTCTTCAACTTCGGCCCCTGGCGAAAGTTCGGGGTGGCCGGCCCAGACTTCTGCACCCCAGACGTCTCCCCAAGAGATGGCTTCTTCAGCGGCTTCCCATCTAGCTCCCTCCTAGTACGGTCTGCCTCCTCGGCATGGATGTACTTATGAACACGGAGGAGGAGATCGGAGTACATCTTCGATGGCTTATTGTCCAGTGAGTAGGTCAAGCGGGAAGTCCTGAGCCCTCTCTTCATTGCCAGCATGGCAACTAGCTCGTCCATAATGTAAATCTCCAGTGCGGCAACCTTGAAGCGGGACACATAGTCTCACAGGAGTTCATGGTCTTGCTGCCTGATGGAGAAAAGGCTATCTGCCTCCCATGGCACTTTCCGATAGGCATCAAAGTGGGCCATGAACTTCCTCTCCAACTGAGAAAATGAGTTGATGCTTTCAGGCTTGAGGCGGGTAAACCAGACTCGAGTCGCCTTTCAGAGGGTGGCTAGAAAAGCGATGCAGAGGAGAGCATTGATCGTCCCCTGGACTCTCATAAGGGCCTTGTAGCTCTCAAGGTGGTCCAGGGGGTCGGTGGTCCTGTCGTAGGGATCCACCTAAGGCATGTGGAACCGACCCGGGATCGGTTCCTCTTAGATCTCTCGAGAGAAAGGAGGACAGGTGTCGTAGCCCGCAGGCTTGCTGGGGGAGCCCTGCAAATTTGCAAACTGGCAGGATAGCTCCACCAGCTTGCACTCTTGTTCCTCCAAGCACTTTTCTGCCATGCACCTAATGACCTCGTCGGTTGAGCCCTCCAGTGAGGTCGATGGAGGAGGTAAAGGTGGTAGCTAAGGGGGGTCACGATATGGGGCCATGCCTCTGTGACCTCGACGGTGCCTGACAGTAGCTTGCTCGAAGGTCGGGGACTGGCTCTCCCAGTCAGCTGACTCGGTCCACTGTCTCTTTGCCGGGGTCCCGTGGCTTCCCCGATGATTTGTTATGGCTCGCGGCAGCGAAGGCCTTCCTTGGAAGGACCGCAGGCTATCGCGAGGTGCAGTGGCTTGGGCTGCAGGAGTCCCTAGCTGTTGGTGGGTGGTCAGGGATCGGTGCTGATACTGCAACTAGCGCACCGCTGCAGTCAGAAACTGCATTTGTTGGGTGAGTGCGGTCAACTGAATGTCCGCTGGAGGCGATTGTGGTGGAGCATGGAGCTCCCTCTTTGGACTGTGCGAAACCTCACGGGAAGAGTGATCCCCCGCACGGCTAGTGGAGACCTCCCTCGCACGTGTCATCACCATGCTCCTAGTGGCGCTACTCGCGAGGGGATTGGCTTGGATCTAAATGTGTCCTGCCCCCCTACCTGGCATGCCAATCTGTTGTCGTCCGATCGCCGTGGCCTGTAGTTGGAGATGACCTCGAACCATGTCCTCGTTGCTCGAGAACCTGCTCACGTGCCCAGATCTGCAAAATAGAGGAGACCTAGGCCGGTGATCCCGGTGGGGGCACATCGATGCTCAAGTCAGTGGCGATCCAGGGAAACAGATCCTCCTAGTCGAGCCCCGTAGATGGACTCCATACAAGGAGGAGAAACTTATGACTTGGAGAGTGTGAATGGATCGAGAGTAGAGCGAGGGAAGTGGCAGCAGAGGAGAGTTCAAGCTAGATGGCTGTGTCCGTCGAGACCCTTCCGGTGAGTCTCCGGTAGCCTGAAGCACTTGGTCTCTCGGTTGCTCTCCTGTATGCTGCCTCTTTCACCCATTTGTTGCTTACCTTCTTCTTGGAACCTTGGAAAACACTTTTAAGCCAGGATGGCTGCACGCCACCTACCTTGGGATCCTCCCCTCGCTTGCAGGCGCGTGCGGTGATGTTCTGTGCCATGCGCAAGATGCCTTTCCCCATTCGTGATAAAAACTGTACCGTGCACTCTAACCCTCCCTCTAGTCGTTCTACTTTGGAAAACATGGCAGAGCATCGATCGGGGGCCAGCCACCCCTTGGATTCAAATCTCCTAGGTTGACTTCCTCTTTTGGGTGGCACAAACAGTCGGTCGGGAGCGCGGTGCCTCGATCGGAGAACCCCTTCCCCTTCGGTGTAAGTGGTAGCAGGGGTAATTATTGTGGCCCGACGGGCACCCCTCCGTGGTCCTTGACTGGCTTACCATCATTTGAGGAAGGCGGCAACGTCCCTTAGCCGTCGGTCCCCTTGTCCAAAGTGGGGCTGGTTCAGGGAGAAGGAACTCGACTTCGGCTAGGGCATCTCGATCTCAAGGGAGCCACTAGTGAAGGAGGCCGAAGAGAGTAGGAGCTCGACTTCGGCCAGAATGTCTCGACCTCAAGGGAGCCACCTAGCGAAGGAGTCCGGAGAGAGCAAGAGCTTGACTTCGGCCAGGGCATCTCAACCTCGAGGGAGCTACTTTGCAAAGGAGTTCGAAGAGAGCTGGAGCTCGACTTCAGCCAGGGCATCTCGACCTCGAGGGAAGCCCTGGCGAAGGAGTCTGAAGAGAGATGGAGCTCGACTTCGGCCAGGGTGTCTCGATCTCGAGGAAGCTGCCTGGCAAAGGAGTCTGAAAAGAGACGGAGCTCGACTTCGACCAGGGCATCTCTACCTCGAGGGAGCCACCTGGCGAAGGAGTCCAAAGAGAGACGAAGCTCAACTTTGACCAGGGTGTCTCGACTTCGAGGGAGCCACCTGGCGAAGGAGTCCAAAGAGAGATGTCCGACGTGGTAGCTTCCTTTGACGTGGCAGCTTCCTCCACGTGGCATCTAACTGGGTCTAACATGGGTTCCATGTCAGCGATCCTGCCACATCACTTGCCATAAAGACAAGCTTCTCTCACAACTAGAGGACTTTCTCCTCTATCAAAATGGAGGCCATGGTCTCAGGTGTTAAGCTCGGTTTTTCTGCTCCCATGATCATCATGCATTGGATATAAGAGCAAAAGAAAGAAGAAGGAAGGAAGGACAAGAAAACCCACTATAGAAAGCTGCTAGTACACCTCTCCGATCAGTTGAAGACTCCTCTCCTCTTTCCAGCTACATTACCACCTAAATGCCATGAGAATTTGAGAGGCCCAACTAACCCCCGTGTGTTTATATATATTCATTGGAAGGATCTGTTCGTTTCTTTCTTAAAGGGCATCAATTCCAACCTCAATAATTGGCATGTCCCATATCGATTCAGCATTAAAGGCACAATCCTAGAAGGCACGTCATAACGTCCCAAATATCTAAACCATCATGGATTTTTTTAAAGGATTGCCACTGCTTAGGATGATACCACCTCCCAGGGGGCCATGCCTAATCCCGGCATAGATCTTGCCATGAGTTGTCTCACCCAGCATAGCCTCGCCATCTTTGCTGCATGCTGCCTCGCCCAGTGTAGCCTTACTATCTTTGTTACAAGCTACCTCGTCCAATACAACCTTGATATATTTGCAGTGAGCTGTCTTGACATTTATGCCACGAGCTACCTCATCCAGTATAGCCTTACCATCTTTGCTGTGAGCTATCTTATCACGAGCCTTGCGAAGAGCTTGCCAAGCTAGCTTCACCCTAGCATGGTAGGCCCCCATGCCCCGCTGAACCAATGGAGTCTTTATTTCCTTCATCCAAGACCATGGAGGCTAGACCACTAAGGCAAGGAAGTGGGAGGTATCTGATACATCAGGGTTCAATGGTCCAGCAGGGCAACCAAGCTCCAATCCACTCTAGACATATGTCAACTAACTCAAGTGATGGGGCTACCTCCCAACACGTCATCGTGTGGACATAGAGGTGCATGCCCACTAATTTCTTGCATGCACATCAACCACCATCGGGCCTACCTTATCCACCTAACAGTGCTACTCCAAATACAACGGCCATTAAAGTTTGCCACTTGAGGGATGTCCCACCACAAGGATGTGCTGTGCCTGCCACCATTCCCTGCCTCACCTATAATGATATGATGTCCCATCCAGAGTATGCTTGCAATAGTCAGAATATGCCAACTATCATTCCCTATCCTTAGGCGTTAGGTACAAGCCTACAAGTTAGTTCCTTAAGACCCTCTAGGTAAGTCTAGAAAAGGCCATGGTAAGGATAAAAGGAGAACAAGAGGAGACAACAGAGATAGAATCGAGAGCCCACTCTTCTCAAAAGCCTTTTCTTTCCACTATAAAAGAACCCTCTTCTTGCTCTAATCTAAAAATACACCCAGAGCTCCTTGAATCAAGTCTTTCATAGCTTGCCACTTGAGAGAAATCCTTGAAGGCCATCCCATGCACTTCCCATCGCTCATAGAGTGCCTAGGCCTTCGTGACTCCACTCATCCATGTGTCGACCCTAGGGAAGTGAGACTCATAGACACTGAGATCCTTTTCTCCCATAGATCTTGTTCCATCTTCCTCCTTCGCTTCTTCTCTGACTCCTCTCCCGTTCCTACTCTAAAACTAGAGAGAACTCCAAGCTTCATTTGTTCGCCTTTTTAGAAGACTGACATAGGTATCGAAGGGTCCACCATTAAGAACCCACCCTTAGTGTGTCGGACTTTTCTAGTCTTCCCTATCTTGCAGGACCAACCTCAGCGATAAAACCCTTTGAGGCTTGGCTCTGCATCAATAGTCACTCCTACTCTAGCCCTGTCTGAGCCAAGCTCGAACCAACACCACCTCCTAGAAATCCATAATAGTCACCATAACACAAACCAAAATCAAAAGTCCAATAGAAAGGAGTTCAAATCCGAATTATCGAATCGAATTGAACCAAAATAAATTTTGTTTGGTTTGTTTCATTTTAGACTATTTCAATTCGATTTTTAGTTCTACTAAAATACAAATTTGGAATTTCAGTTTTTCAAAACTTTAGTTCGATATGACCAAAAAAATCGAATGCATATCCCTACTCTCACATCCATCATATCCAACATTGTATCAACTCCTAATTATTATTAACTAATTCTAAGTAATCATATACAATCACTTTGGTTCATTTGATTGGGGGTAAGGAAAATAAATGGCATATGTACTGAAAGAGAAACAAATGATGATAAAAAAATGATAGGCCATGTTGTACCCTGACGGCTCACCCTCAAGCGAAACTGGCCCATTCTTGCGATCTGACCGGGCCACCCCTTCAGAGCTCTGACTGTTACTCCTTCAGTGGTCCGACCCACTGGAGCTAAGGTTCGAACGACCCTCTCCTACTGGGGTCCGGCACGTCGTTCTCCTTCAACGGTCCGATCCACTGGAACTGAGGTCCGAACGACCCTTTCCTGTTGGGGTCCGGCCCGTTGCTCTCCTTCAGCGGTCCGATCCACTAGAGCTGAGGTCTGAACGACCCTCTCCTGCTGGGATCTAGCTCGTTGCTCTCCTCTAGCGGTCCGAACAACCCTCTCTTGCTAGGGTCCAGCCTGTCGCTCTACTTTAGAGGGTTGGCCTTTAGTCTGGCTGACCAGCTTTCCCATGGCTGACGTTCGACAAGCAAGCCTTAGCATCTAGGGAGTTCCAGAAGCACCTTTCTGTTACGGTGGGATCCTGTTATCCCAACAGCCCTGCTCCACTACTTCCACGGTGCCGCCATATATGCACGCCACGTGGCCACTCTCCAGATTCTCCTAGGGATAGATTGGTCTTTCTCAGCTTCTCCCCTAATAGATTTTGGACTGTTCCGTGTCTATATAAGGTACTCGGGGGATCCCGCTTGGAGGTATGAGAACTCTTCTCTCTCCAAACACTATTCTTCGCTGGTTCCTCCATTATGCTGCCTTCAACCCCTTGCTAACTTAGGCATCGGAGGGTCCCGCATTGGAACACCACCAGCACCCTTGGGGACTTCCTTGCAGGTTCATCTGGGAGAGAAGCGCTCCAACACATCCAGCCGCCCCCGGTCCCTGGTCCAAGAGTTGACACCGCAACAGATTGGCGCTAAAGGGGCCTAAACTCTTTCTTCAAAAGGAGGAATCCATCGTCCTGACTACAAAATGGTTAAGGGAAGAGCTCCAAATGCCACTGCCAGAAGAGGTATCTCCCCTCCCAGGTCTGAGGAACCTCCCAGGGAAAATGATGTCGCCTCCACCGCCACTACTGCCACAGAACCCACCATCACACTGAGGTTGCAGCAGTTCCAAACTTTGGTGAATCGCATTGAAACACTTACTGCTGCAGTTCAGCATTCCTAAGAAGCAGCCGACAACCGTCAGCAACTACCAGCTATTTCCTGCACCAACCCTCCAACTATCACTAAGGGAAGCTGACGGCCGGAGGTCCCCTAGCATTATTCTCGCATCATCACGGAGCCCCAGAGGTCATTGGGCGACCACACCGACGGTAAAAGGGAGAAGTATGCTTCACCTTCCTACGCCAAATCTGTCACGGTCGACGGTCAACCTGTTGCCAAACCACCGACGGACTATGCCAGCAAGATCATGCGCATGGAGGAGAGCATTGTTGAAATCACCCTCTAGTAGAAGACCGAAGGGGGACAGGTATACGACTCCCATCCCCCATTTTCGGACAAGATTTTGGCGGAGATGATTCCCCGCCATTTCAAGATTCCACAAGTGGACCCCTATGACAGTACCACTGATCCGATGGACCATCTGGGCATGTACAAAGCCCATATGATGGTACAAGGCACCTCCGATGCCCTCCACTGCATTGCCTTCCCCGCTACCCTTAAGAAGACCACCCGGATGTGGTTCTCCACCATTCGACCAGGTACAATCCATTTTTTTTCTCAACTTGAATCACTTTTCCTTTTCCATTTCAGGACTTGCAGTCAGATCCTGAAGAATACCGACTGCCTCTTCCTCATGCTACAAAAGGAGGGAGAGACCCTTCGGGATTTCATGGCCCATTTCAACTCAGCGGCCATGGAAGTCCTGGACTTAAATGAGGCTGTGGCCATGTCAGCCTTCAAGCGAGGACTCCACTCATCCAGGCTGACCTTCTCCGTAGACAAGAAACATCCGACAAGCTACAGTGAACTCCTGGCTAGAGCGCAAAAGTACGCCCTGGCGGAAGAACAAGCGGCCGGCCAATGTCAAGCTAAAGGAAGGCCGACCCCGAAGAAGCGAAGCGATAAAGCTCCCGAAGTCCGACCTTCGAGTGATAGTCGGCGGTCAGCCCAACACCGAAGTCCGAAGCCGAGGGACTTCCCCCGGAGGTTCGAGACTTACGCGCCTCTGTCCTTGCCAAGAGAGAAGATCCTTATAAAGATTGAGAATGAGACCTTTCTGCAAAGGCCTCGGCCGATGAGGGGCCCTCCAACCCTAAGAAATAAAGACAAATTATATCAGTTCCATAGGGATCATGGGCACAGTACTGAAGAGTGCCTGCAGCTGAAAGACGCCATTGAAGACCTCATCCGGAGGGGATACTTGCGCAAGTATGTCCGATCCCTTTAGGACCAGGCTGAAGCATCAAACGCCCGAAACCCTCCAGAGGAGATGGAGCTCTCCAATCAGAGGCTGATCGATGAGGATGTTGGCATGATGCATCGACGATCCGGAGGAAGCTATGAGGACAGGACCGATATTGCTAAAAGGTTCAGGAACTCCAATGCAATCACCTTCTCCGATGAAGATCTTCTGGAGACTCATATTTTTGAGAACGATCCTGTAGTCATGTCAGTAGTGATTACCAATTACAATGTAAGTGGTGGGGGCACCAGGCTCAGAAAGAAGAAGCTTCAACTAATACCAAGTTCTTTATGGATTGAGACTAGGAACTCAAGTCTCGTATGAGTCCTGTATGTTTATTGAGTCCTGTTTTATTTTTTTTTGGGATTTTAAAGTTCAATTAGAGTCAATTAGGCTTTGTACTGAGTCAAGTTCAAGAGCTACTTAAAATTAGGCCAGACCAGCTTTACTTGGAATGCCACATCATCATGGACCACCTGTGCCAACTCATCACCAGAGGATGTCACATCACCTTTGCCATGTCATCTCCAAGGGGTGCCATGGAGAAGGATGTTCCATGTCACCATGCCACCTTGCCACGCCACATCATTGCCACCTCACCTGCCATGTGGCATCATTCAAATTTTAAATTACATGAAAGCTACAAATGGTCGACCAAGGAGTGTTTTCAAATTCAAAGGAGGTCGGCCAACTCCATCCACAAATCATGCAACCAGCTCCACCAAATCCTCCACATTCCATGTAACCCTCCACCAAATCCTCCACCAAATCCTCCATATTTCATGTAACCCCCCCTAATATTTCTCCATGATATGGAGAATTTCAAATTTATTGAAAGGCCATTAAAAGCCTCTTGTACGCCCATGGTAGAAAGGAAGCTTTTTAGATGAAATGAAATTTAAGTGAAGTAGTAGTTGAAGAAGGTGTTTTTTTGGTAGTATCCTCTTGTTTTCTTTGGGTGTGTTTGCTTTTCTCTTCTCAAGCTTTCAAGTGTCCAACGCCAACATCCACCTCTAGGGATCCATGCCTCCATCGAAGTTCCCTTGCCTGTTTGGTTTCTTTGTTTCGATATCTTTCAAATTGGTCCTAGTATAACCCGTTCATTGTGCAGGATCCTTCTACGATTCGGAGTTCAAGAAAGGGTTTTCTTGCCAAAGATCAATGTTGAATGAAACTAGTTTCTTTGGAATGCCAATCTTCCACTTCAGGGCTAATTCGTCTAAGAGCTTCAATGGATCTGCCAGGGAGTGATCATCTTGGGTAAATAACACCTCCTAATCTCTTAAGTCTGAGTTATTGAAGATCGTTGCTAAGGTTTAAATTCAATATTCATTAGCCCTAATCTTCTCTAGGATTTAAATAACTACATCGCAGCGTAAGTTCTAAATTTCAGTGCTCCTTCCATAGCTTTACCTTAGTACTTTTGATATGAAATTTAGTACCTGTTAATAGGCTTCATTGCTCTCATTTCTCAATCCATCATTTAGATTGCATTCTCATCATCGTGCCGCATCAGTAAGGAGAATACTTATAGATAATGGAAGCTCAACAGAGGTATTGCTGTATGATGCTTTTGTGAGTATGAATCTATCCAGGTCCATGCTGCAGGAATCCCCCGCGCCGCTGACAGGCTTCGGGGGTAACTCCATCAGATTGGAAGGGGAGATAGTTCTCCCTGTGACTATCAGGATGGAGCCTTTCCAAAAAACCCTCCTCATCAATTTTGTGGTCGTTCGGACGACCTCACCTTATAATGCTATCCTGGGCCAACCGACCCTCAACAAATTTAGAGCCATCATGTCCACTTACCATCTATTGGCAAAATTTCTGACCAGGAGCGGGGTTGAAGTGATAAGGGGAGACCGTCGGATGGCCAGGCAGTGTTTGACCATTTTGAACCAACAGTCAGAAGGCCGTCCCACTCTGGAGCAACTTGACCCGAGAGCTGAGGCCGATGGCCTTGGTCAGCCAGGAGAAAAGATTATGTTTGTTCCCCTTCGAGAGGATGATCCCACCAAGGTCCTCCAAATTAGAGGTTCCCTTAGAGAGGATATTAAGTCAGAACTAATCGGCTTTCTTAGGAGTAACGCCGACGTCTTTGCTTGGTCGGCATCGGACATGCTCGAAATACCGTCGGAGGTCATCACACACCAGCTTAAGGTGGATCCGACCTACCAACCTGTCCGACAGAAGAAGAGAAGCTTTGCTGCCGAAAGGCAGAAAGCCATCGATAAGGAAGTGAAGAAGCTTTGTGATGCTGGTTTTGTCAGGGAAGTCCACTACCCTGAGTGGCTAGCGAATGTGGTTATGGTGAAGAAAGCCAACAGGAAGTGGAGGATTTGTGTAGATTACACCGACCTCAACAAGGCCTGTCCGAAGGACAGCTTTCCAGTACCCAAGATTGATCAGCTGGAGGATGCCACGGCTGGCCACCAGCTTCTCAGCTTTATGGATGCCTTCTCTAGCTACAACCAAATAAAGATGCATACGGAAGATGAGGTGAAGACTGCATTTGTCACTGACAAGGGTCTGTACTATTATCGAATGATGCCCTTCGGCTTGAAGAATGCTGGTACCACTTTTCAGAGGCTGATCAACCGAGTGTTCGAAGGTCAGCTGGGCAGGAACATGGAGGCTTATGTGGATGACATGATAGTGAAGAGTCTCCATAAGGCCGACCACATTAGGGACCTGCAGGAATCCTTCAACACACTAAGGCACCATCGGATGAAGCTGAACCCCATGAAGTGTACTTTTGGGATAACCTCTGGCAAGTTCCTTGGGTTTTTGATCACACAAAGGGGAATCGAAGTGAATCCCGACAAAATAAGGGCCGTCACTGAGATGGCACATCCGACCAACAAAAAATAGGTGCAAGAACTCACCGACTGAATCGCCTCTCAGCCGTTTCATCTCCCGTTCGACTGAGAAATCTCTATTGTTCTTTAAAACCCTGCATCGATCGGAAAGCTTTGTTTGGACTGACGAATGTCGGTCGGCTTTCGAAGCATTGAAAAAGTACTTGAAGAATCCCCCATTACTGGCCAAGCCACCGGAGGGGGAACCTTTGTACCTCTATCTTTCGATGTCGGACGAAGCGATCGGCACCGTCCTCATGCGAGTCGGAGAGGACGGACAGCAGAAGCCCATCTATTATATCAACAAAGTCCTCCATGACACCGAAACAAGATACCCCAAGATGCAAAAGCTGATATATTCTTTGGTCACGTCCACCAAGCGGCTCCGACCGTATTTCCAGGCATATCCGATTGTGGTGATGACCGACCAACCTCTCAAGGCAATCCTTCGGAGCCCAGATATATCCGGTCGGCTCGCCAAGTGGGCTGTCAAGCTAGGCGAATTCGACATCTCTTTCCAGCCATGATCTGTCTTGAAGGCCCAGGTAATTGCTAACTTCATTGTAGAGTGTACATGGAGATAGGAAACGCCTCCTCAAATGGTCGAAGTACCTAAAGTCGATGCCATCTACGAAGCCAAACTAGCCTAGACCCTCCACGTGGACGAAGCATCCAACCTTGCAGACTGTGGGGCCGGACTGATCCTGGCCGACTGATGCGGATATCGAGATGAATATTGAACCTGATCAGCTGACTCATATATCAAGACAGCCCGGTGATAGTTCAGCGAAGCCCAACCCAGACGTTTCGGTTCAGTTTTCGGCCCATGATGATTTGGGGCAGCTAGCCTCGCCAGCAGGAAACGTGCGCAGGTCCAAACGCCTTCAAGGGAAGCAAGTTTCAAATCTGACCCATTTTTTGGATGAAAATAATTAATTGGGAATTGGACCGAAGGCCCAATACACTATTAGTGTCCGTGGAGTTTCGGATCTGGGAAAAAAAACACCGGAGTCTTTAGTCTTATTATCATTATTATTATTTTATTAGTGGCGTGATCTCTTGATTTTTTTTTAAAAAAAAAAAAATCTGTTTGAAGAGTTTCATGCAAGAGTCAGCGTTTGGAGTTGTTTACATTTGTTTTTCCTCCCTTTAGTCACGTGGAGAACATTTAGTGGTATTTTTTTTCTCCCTCCCTGTTAGTCACGTGGGGGACATTAACTTGTATTGCTTTTTTTTTAAACCCGAACCAAGGAAAGAAGCAGTGTGTTTTGTTTTGGGAATTTTTCCATTGCACGGTGTTGTTGTTTGGGTGTTTCCGTGGAAGGCCGCCGGCCACCTTTTTTCCCCTTGCGCACACTAAGTCGAAAGCCTGGTTGGGAGAAGATGATTCCATGAGGAATCTCTTCCTTTCGTTCCTAGTTCTTGTTTTGGAAAAAAAAAAAAAAGAAACAGGGACTCACGGTGAGAAACCCATCGTTCGTTCCTTCCATTCGCGAAGACCCAGATTGAAATCCGGTAGAGGGCTGGCAACGTGAGGAATCACGCTGCCCTTCCAGCGCTTGATCGTTGCAGGTTTCAAAGGATCTTCCCCATCTTGCTCAATCCTAGCATCTAAGAATTCTCAGAACCCGTTCTCGCTGAGCCGGGGTTTTGGTCGCTGCAGACGTTTGACAACCACCCTGCACCACCGACCCGGATGGGAAAAACCTAGAATATGCATTATATTATTTATTTTAGGTGTCAAACAATCAAGCGGAGTACGAAGCCCTCCTCACGGGGCTATGAATCGCCAACGATCTGGGCATCGACTGACTCAGAGTCTTCTCCAACTCCCAACTGGTGGTTAATCAAATAAAAGGAGAGTTTGAAGTAAGGGATCCGACCTTGGCAAAATACTTAAACAAGGTACAAAACCTCATTTCTTGGTTCAAAATTTTTGAAATCCTCCACATACCTCGTCTGTAGAACTCTCGGGTGTACGCTCTATCAAGGTTGGTTACGGCTGCCAGCGGGACTTCTGACCGAACTTTTGTGGAGCATCTATGGCACCCCAGTATTGCTGAAGAGCCAACCGAGGTCCACTAGGTGGAACATGAAACTTCTTGGATGGATCCGATCCTTACTTTCCTGGCTAAAAGAACTGTTCCGAAAGATCCGGCGGAGGCCAAGTGGGTGCGCTTGATAGCCTCTAAGTACGTCATCCTTTACGGCATCCTGTATAAGAGGTCATTCTCACAACCGCTGTTAAAGTGCCTGGGGCTGACAGATGCCGAATACGCCCTCAGAGAAGTCCATGAAGGCATCTGTGGCGACCACCTCGGGGGAAGATCCTTAGCTTACAAGATCATCCGGCAGGGATACTACTGGCCTACCATTCAGAAGGACGCATCGGACTTCGTCCGATGGTGCAACGCATGTCAAAGGTACTCCGTCATTCAAAGGAAGCCCGCTAGTGAGCTGACTCCGATCACCGCTCCATGGCCGTTCGCAAAGTGGGGAATGGATATCTTGGGACCTTTTCCCCTGGCTTCCGGGCAACGAAAGTTTTTGCTTGTGGCCATCAACTATTTTACCAAGTCGGTGGAGGCCGAACCACTAGCATAGATAACGGAGGCCAAGGTGGAGAACTTTGTCTAAAATAATATCATCTTTTGATTCGGCATTCCCTGGATGATTATTACTGATAATGGAAGACAGTTTAACAACTCTAAATCTCAAGGTTTCTGTCAGCAATATCACGTCTCTCACCGACTCACATCGATTGGTCACCCCCAGTGCAATGGAGAGGCTGAAGTCACCAATCGAACAATCCTGCACGGGCTGAAGACCCGGCTCAATGATGCAAAGGGACTTTGGGAGAGGAACTCCACTCAGTATTATGGGCGTATCGGATGATCGCCAGAACATCGATCGGCGAAACTCCATTTAACCTCACTTATGGAAGTGAAGCTGTCATCCCTATTGAGACCTCTCTTCAATCTCTCCGGATTGACCACTATGCCGAACTGACCAACTTCGAATGGCGAAGGGCTAACCTGCACTTGCTTGAAGAAACTAGACTTCGGGCAAGCATGAAGATGGCGGTATGCCGCCAAAAGATGGTGAAATATTACAACTCACGAGTCAAGGCACGAGCTTTCTGAGTTGGAGACCTGGTCCTACGGAGGACCGAAATTTCGAGGCCGACCGAGCAAGGCAAGCTTTCCCCAAATTAGGAGGGACTTTATCAGGTCGTTGAAGTGGTTCGAGCCAGCACCTATCGACTTGAATTTTTGGACGGACGATAGATGGCGCGTCCATGGAATGTAGACAACCTCCACAAGTATTATCAATGAAGTCCACATTTCTTCTACGAACCACTTCCGAAAGTCTGACTCCTATCGACAAAGGCTCTGGGGTAGCCCACTTCCGAAAGTACAACTCCGATCGACAGAGGCTCTAGGACAACCCACTATCAAAAGTCCGACTCTGGTCGGTAGAGGCTCTAGGGCACCTACTTCCGAATGTCTGACTCCAGTCGGCAGAGGCTCTAGGGCAGTCGACTTCCGAAAGTCTGACTCCGGTCGGCAGAGGCTCTAAGGCAGCCCACTTCTGAAAGTCTGACTCCAGTCGGTAGAGGCTCTAGGGCAGCTCACTTTCGAAAGTACGACTCCGGTCGGCAGAGGCTCTAAGGCAGCCCACTTTCGAAAGTCCGACTCCGGTCGGCAAAGGCTCTAGGGCAGCCCACTTCCAAAAGTCCGACTCCGGTCGGTAGAGGCTCTAGGGCAGCCCACTTCTGAAAGTCTGACTCCGATCGGCAAAGGCTCTAAGGCAGCCCACTTCCGAAAGTCCGACTCCGGTCGGCAAAGACTCTAGAGCAGCCCACTTCTGAAAGTCCGATTTCGGTCAGCAAAGGCTCTAGGGCAGCCCAATCTAGAAAGCCGACGGACCAACACCTAGGTTAAAATTTCTAAGCTCGTTACTCCGGCCTGAGCTGAAATCTGACCGCTGCCTCAACTACTTCTGGGTTCGGAAAGCCGACGGACCAACACTTAGGTTAAAATTTCTAAGCTCGTTGCTCCAGCCTGAGCTGAAATCCGATCGCTGCCTTAACTACTTCTAGATCCGAAAAGCCGACGGACCAACACTTAGGTTAAAATTTCTAATCTCGTTGCTCTGGCCTGAGCTGAAGTCCGACTGCTACTTCGATTGATCTTGGTTCGAAAAGTCTACAGACCAATACTTAGAGCAGAAATCCTATGGGAATCTAGTTCGGCTTGAGTCACTGTTCAACGCTTATCCTGGAGGTACGACCACCCACTCAGATCAGCCAATTAGTCCACACTTAGTGAGATCTCAGAGAGAAGGATATGAGACAGTGTAAAAAGAAAAAAAAAAGTTTTTCATTGCTTCCCAAAAAGTTTCTTTATAAAAACTGAAGGTCAGACCTTTACAAACAACTAGGTCTGACCCTCGGGAGCTACATTATCTACGGCTACACCGGACCCCTCGGCAACAATAGTCGCTTCGGCCCCCTTGGTCCCTCCGGCTGCTTCAGCTTCGACTCTGACTTGGACATCCGGTCCGACCACTGCTGCAACGGCCTCCACTGGAGCATCAGCCGCTCGGGTAGTCGGATCCACTACCTCCAAGCCCTCCTCTTTCGCCGGCTTCGGTGGCTGAAGGAATGATAAGTCAAGGTCTGGGAAGACCGCGCTAACCTTCCCCAGGCACTCGTCGTACCCATAATCGAAGCCGACAGTTCCATCTTCGTTCATCTCCTCGGTAAAGTCCTCGAAGGCTTTATACTCTACGACGGCTTTCTCGCTGGCCATCTTCAACAGATCTTCGGCCGTCTTCAACAAGCCCTTATATCTCTCCGTCGATGCCTGATAGCCCTGTGCGCAGACATCACACTCAGCCAGACGCCCCTCCTCGATGGCTATCTGACGGGTCAGGGTCTTGATCTTCTTTTTCTTATTTTTTAAACTTGCCTCCCGATCCACCTTTTGGGTCAGCAAGTTCTTCGGCTGCTTTTTTTGGGCCTCCGACTTGGCCTGCAGAGTGGACATTTATGCTGCTATGGCCCTCAAGATGAGCACCTCTTCTCTGGAGGCGTCAGTGCCTCCCAGGCTGTGTCCCTCGCCAGCTCTACCGCTTTGGCCCTTTGGGTCAACTACTCCTTCAGATCGAGTAGCTCGCCCAGGCCGTCGTCCATCAGAAGGTTGTCTTTGACAAGCTGCCGACAGACATGCACAGTTAGAGAATCGCCAATCATGAATTTGAAGTGAAGACAGGAAAAGTGATACTCACCCCAAGAAGATAACGAAGGGAACTCCTTGCGGCCTCGTTCATCGACCGCCCGTCGTTGTCAGGAGCGGCCCTCTGAAGCAGCTCCTTAGCCTCCTCGACATCGTGCCACTTTTGGCACTCCTCCTCCTCATGAGCGCTGTCGGTCCTCTCATCAACGGCCAACGGCCCCTCCCCTGTAGGGGTTCCCCTGATGGTCAGGGAGGTCGCCACATCAGCTCCAACGGTGGGGGCGAAGGGGCCGTGTCTACCCCGGTCAGCATCGGAAGCCTCTCCTCCGACCGGGCGACTGGCTGTCCGACCGAAGAGGATCGCTCAGACGCAATCACCCTTCAGCATTTGGTCAGAGGCATGTCATCCTCTGACCCGACCGACACCACCGTGGTGGACGATTCTGTCGTTCGCTATTTCTTCGACCTTTCAGGCGCCGGCTCGGTCGTCCGCTTCTTCGGCTCTTGTGGGGTCGGCTCCGTAATGCGAACAGCCCTCTGCTATGCACATCGCACCGAAAGGACCGCCCGATCCGACTTCATCTTCCCACCTATCAATAAACAAAGTTAAAGTGAGGTATGGTTGCAAAGCCGATGGGAAATAAAGTAGCCAATCTCTCTCTCTCTCTCTCCTCTACGGCTCTCATCCTACCTAACATCGGGTGCTGGCTGAGTCCGGCCTGATGGAGACTCCCCTCATGGAGCATGAAGTCGACGAACTTCGGGTCTTCATCATCCAACTTATGGAAGTCAACCTCGTCGTGCCTCGAGACCTTCCTCCCGTTCACAACATTCGGCCTCGGCTCCCTCCAAGCTGCCTCAAAGCCCCACGGCTCCAGGCTATCTATAAAGAAGTATCGGGACTTCCATCCATGAATGGCGGATGGAAGCCCCCCTAGTATTTTCCGGCCAGGGCATGGACTGAACATCCACCACTCCTGACTCCGGAAGTCCTGTTTTAACAAGAAAAAATTGGAGAATAAAGATGCCCTCAGCTCTATGTTGGCCTCCCTACACAAGACTACAAAGCCACCAGGACCCGGATGCTGTTCGGGGTCAGCTAGGAGGGGCTGACTCTATAGGTGTTGAAAATCTGAACAAAGAAGCCATGGATCGGGAAACGAAGACCGGCTTTCAGGTGGTCTTCATACACGAGGAGAGCTCCCAAGTTCAAGGGCCCGTTCACTCTACCCTCGCGGCTAGGGATGGTCAAGTGTAAGGTAGAGGGAATATTATATACAATCCTAAGGTTTTCGACCCTCTCTCGGGTCATGGCTGAAGGGATGTCAAAGGGACCGGGTTCCCTATGATCGCGAGCCAAACTCCGAATCCCAGAAGCCATTCTAAGGTGGGTTACAGAAAGGGAGGAAGACGGGGGAAAGTGGAGACAGGACTAACCTGGGTCCTTGGTTCTCTAAGAGAGACTAAAGCAATGCGAGGGAGGAGGCTACCTTCTCCTCAAGCGCAAGCACGGCGAAAGGTTCCTTCTGGGCGCTGCTTCCCCCTTTTTATAGGCATCTGGGGGCAGCTTCCCAATGCCTCCCCCCATGTGCCGAGATCCGATGGCTGGCACCTCAGTTCTCAAGTTGGATTGGAATATGAGGGGATGCACCGGATCATATCCGACCGCGATCCGCATGATAGGCGAAGCAACGGCGGATGGATCACTCCGAGAAGTGCACCAACCGCTCTGATGAAGCCACATGCCCCACGTCACGTCCAGGGTCCAAAAGGGCAGCTGCCATGCACCGTACCTGATAGGGGACTAATATGCATGCAATTCTTTTTGTATGTTTTATATGTGGGGTTAGGTGATTAATTTTCGAATTTCAGATGAAAATTAGTTGTAGAGATTTTTGTATGAATTTTTGAAGCCAAGCATGCAGATTAGAACCTAGAAAAGTACTAAAGAAGGATCGTCGGGGCTGAGAAGCCTCGGTTAGGGCAAGTTCTCCTACAATATAAAGATTGGAGGTAGAGGGGGTGTACCTGACAACATCTGAAGCACCCAGTGAAGATCACAGTGAAGGGATCTCTCGTTCCTCGACGGATGCGGCCTGGAAAACCGAGCCAAAGACCCGCGGATACCCGGCTTTCTGCTCGATGGTCCGATTGAGGCTTGGCTGGAGTCGTTGGATTCGTAGGAACTCGGGGACCTGCAAACGACCTGTCAGGGGTTAGAAAACTCAAAGGAGATCAAGAAAATAAAGGAAAACAGCAAAGAGAAGAAAGTTTTGGAGGGGGCTGGAAGGATAATTGGTGGCAGGAAGATGGTTGCAAACACCGGGAAGAAGAACTCTCAAACCCCATAATGCACACAGCAGGGCTCTCACATAGATGTGCTAGGATGACTCTCGAAGGACACGAGGAGATAAAGAAGACGAGATAGGGGATAACTAGGGTGCTTATCGAACCCATAATGCACACAGCAGGGAACGCCTCACACCCCTCATCGAACCCATAATGCACACAGCAGGGAACGAAGAAAAACGGGCCTCAGCCCAGAACCAGAACCGGAACCAACCCAAAAATCTATATGAACTCTTCTCTTTACGGGGGGAGAGGGGGCCTTTATATAGAAAAACCAAAACCCTCAGTTTCTTAGCCTCTAAGAAAACTAAAATAGGAAAATAAATTACATCAAAATTTATGTTGCATCAAAAATAGTGCTGATATGCTCTGAGAAGCATGTCAGCTTGATAATCTACTCCAGAAAGCATGCTACTCTGAAATATGGGCTGCTCTGAAATCCATGCAAATACAAACTCACGGTCGTGGAAGGGAAGAACGGTCTCCGACGGAACACCAGCGGGTGGCGGACGGGCCGGCGGACGGCTGGCGGCGGGCTGCGGGCAAGCTGGCGCAAGAATGGCACGGCATGCCCCAGGGCGTGCCGTTTGGTCTCCCACGGCCGTGGGAGACCTCAGGGCACCGGCGTGGCCGGTGGACGACGGGGACGGCCGGGGCCGGCAGGATGGTGGCCGGCGGACGTGCGGGCGGTGACGGCAATGGCGGCGGCGGTGCAGGGGCGCACGTGGGCGGACAGATGCCTCCCGCGTCCGTTCGTCTTCCCACGGGTGTGGACGGTGGCGGACCCCACCGGTGGCCGGGCGAGGGCCAGCGAGTGGCAGGAACGGCGGCGGGCAGCGGGCCGGCGGTGGCGTCGGCAGTGGCGGCGGCTGCCATAGGTCGTGGCGAGCGGACGCCTCCACGTCCGTTCATCTTCCCACGGGCGTGGGGCGGTGGCGGCGGCTTCTCTAGTGATGGCTGGGGCCGGCGAGTGCCAGCGGCGATTCGACAGTGGCGGCCGGGGGTCGGGCGGCCCGGATCTGGGACCGGCGGGGTGGAGGCTAGGGTTTTGAAATTCGTTTTAAAACCACGAAAGAAAGATAGTGAAGATGGAATAAAACTGGGATAACTCGGGGATAAACCAAGAACAAAACCAGAATAGCGGGGATAGTTGGAATAGCGAGAATAGAAAATAAAAAAATTCTAAGAAAATAAGAAAAAATAGAAAAATACCCAGACCTGCCTTGGATCCCCATTATTCTCCTCGACCGCGAAGAACTCGACTCCTTCGAGTTCGAAAGATGGAGCACATCCTAATCCATAACTCGCTCTGATACCAAAATTGATGCGGGACAAAAAATCGATGTAACATGGTTATTTGGAAAATAGGGAAACAACTAAACAAACTAGGACCGTGGGAGGGCTAAGAAGCCTCCCGGACTAGGGCATACTGACACTAAAATTCTAAGACAGCTGATCTCTTTTGTTTTCAATTTTCTGGGTGGATGTGGCGAAGGAAGGATGAAGATGGGGGACCGGGAAGTGGAACTCATGGCCCTGAGACTCACTCTAGCGGGGAACACACACAGAAAGTCAGGGGTCAAAGCCTAAAGCTACCCTCCCGACGGATCACAGCACCAGCTACTCTGAGCATAAAGCTACCCTCCCGAAAGGGTCACAGCACCAGCTACCCTGAGCTCCCATCGAACCTATAATGCACACAGCAGGGCTCTCACATAGATGCGCTAGGATGACTCTCGAAGGACATGAGGAGATAAAGAAGACGAGATAGGGGATAACTAGGGTGCTCATCGAATCCATAATGCACACAGCAGGGAATGCCTCACACCCCTCATCGAACCCATACCAGCTACCGTGGGCCGTGGCGAGCGGACGCCTCCGCATCTATTCATCTTCCCACGGGCGTGGGGTGGCGGCGGCGGCTTCTCCAGCGAGGGCGGGGGCCGACGAGCGCCGACGGTGGTTCGACGGTGGCGGCCGGGGGTCAGGCGGCCCGGATCTGGGACCGACGGGGTGGAGGCTAGGGTTTTGAAATTCGTTTTAAAACCACGGGAGAAAGACAGTGAAGATGGAATAAAACTGGGATAACTCGGGGATAAACCAAGAACAAAACCAGAATAGCGGGAATAGAAAAATAAAAAAATTCTGAGAAAATAAGAAAAAATAGAAAAATACCCGGACCTGCCTTGGATCCCCATCAGTACCGGCAATAACTGCTCCCCTTGTCTTTGCCAACCAGACACTGACACCTGTCCTGGAGCAAGAATCGGAGCAGAAGGCGACCAGTTGCAGCACGCCGGATCGGATTCGCCATCATCTAAAAGATTGAGGCATTTATTGCCATTTAATGCCCTCGCCCTTCGAGCCTACGGGCTCACTCGAAGCACAAGGGCAAGGGGGACAGTGTTGTACCCTGACGGCTCACCCTCAAGCGGAACCGATCCATTCTTGCGGTCTGACCGATCCACCCCTTCAGAGCTCCGACTGTTACTCCTTCAGCGGTCCAACCCACTGGAGCTGAGGTCAGAACGACCCTCTCCTGCTGGGGTCCGGCCCGTCGTTCTCCTTCAACGGTCTGACCCACTGGAGCTAAGGTTCGAACGACCCTATCCTGCTGGGATCCGGCCCGTCGCTCTCCTTCAGCGGTCTGACCCATCGGAGCTGAGGTCCGAACGACCCTCTCCTGCTGGGATCCAGCTCGTCGCTCTCCTCCAGCGATCCGAACGACCCTCTCTTGCTAGGGTCCAGCCTATCGCTCTACTTCAGAGGGTTGGCCTTTAGTCCGGCCGACCAGCTTTCCCACGGCCAACGTTCAACAAGCTAGCCTTAGCATCCAGGGAGTTCCAGAAGCACCTTTCTGTTAGGCGGGATCCTGTTATCCCAACAGCCCTGCTCCACTACTTCCACGATGCCACCGTATCTGCGCGCCATGTAGCTACTCTCCAAATTCTCCTAGGGGCAGATCGGTCTTTCTCAGCCTCTCCCCTAACGGATTTTGGACAGTTCAGCACCTATATAAGGTACCCGGGGGACCCCACTTGGAGGTATGAGAACTCTTCCCTCTCCATACACTGTTCTTCGCTAGTTCCTCCATTATGTTGCCTTCAACCCCTTGCTAACTTAGGCATCGGAGGGTCCCCCACCGGAACACCACCAGCGCCCTTGGGAACTTCCTTGCAGGTTCGTCCGGGAGAGGAGCGCTCCAGCATATCCAGTCGCCCCGGTCCCTGGTCTAGGAGTTGATGCCGCAACAGGCCATATGCTTTTATTTTTTTTTTTAATAGAGGAGATAAAATGAATACCATGAAATAATTGATATTTGATAAATTATATTTTTAATAAAATATATTTATAATTATTAATTTTATTTTAAAATTTTTAAATTTATTTAATAAAAATTATAAATAGTTAAAATGTAAAATAATATTATAAAAAAATATGTAATTATAATTATTACATAAAAACTGATGGGACATAATAATATTATCTTAATATTAAAAAATATTTTTATTAATGAATATATTATAAATTTAATCATATTTTTAAATAAGATCACCTTCAATTAAATATGATAATTTCTTTAATATCATTTTTTAAAAATTCATAAATTAATTATAATAAATATTATTTTTTTATAATCATATTTTTAAATAAATAACTTTTAAAAATTAACATATTATTTTTTAATTTTACGTAACCAATCAAACGGACCTTAGCAATTAACAACAAGATGGACACCAACTAGGACTGGAAATGGGCTGGTCCAAAGATTATATTTTAAAAATTTTTGGATCAAATCCGGACATCTCTTTGGTCCAAAATTAAATGGACTCTATTTTATAGCCCTAAGACTAGTTCAATATGCTTAAAATTTTGTCCATAATTTGAATCAATTTTAAATCAGTCCGAAGTTTATTGAGCTGGTCTAGTCCAGTTCTATATAATGTGTTGGCGTGGAGTCCCTGAATCGGTCGGTCGGAGCCACTGCGTCGCAGGACCGCTCTCTGGTTCACCTGCAAAATAGGTCCCTTGCTAGAGTTATTCCGGCGGAGGACACTCCGATGCCTAAGTTAGTGGTGGATTCCAGCCACAGAATGGGAAAGATGTCGAGGGTGGAAGAGAAAAAGAGTTCTTGGAGATTGAAAGTATATGTGTGCGAGATTATTTACGCGTACCTCTCGAGCTATCATTCTTACCCATATTTAAAAGATGGCCTCCAGTCTATGGCCCGCTCTATTTTCGGAGAACATGGGGAGCCAATCTCTCCCATGATTGGCGATCGTCGATTGTCAATGAGCAGTTTCGGCCTGATCGGAGGTGTGGCTGCAGGAATTATGCGCCATGATCATGGCATGATAAGTGTCGATTGTAACCGTTAGTTACAGTTTCCTTTTTGGAATAGATTGTGGTTCAAGCTTCGGATTTTCCCTTGCATGGGCCGAAGGCTTGGTATTTTCCCGAGACCGGAGATCATGTCTACGGCGGGGACTGAAGTTGATGCCTTCGGAAGTCGATGAGTAGTTCAGACTTCGACCGGGGCCGAAGGTGCTACCCGAAGGACTGGCCTTCGGATGTTGTAGTTCGGTGTGAAGCCTTGAGTTGCTTGCGGTTGGCCTTCGCTTAGTCCGAAGTCCGTAGGCCAGAGAACCGGGGCTTCGATAAGTCGAACCGGAGCCAAGTTCGTAGCTAAACCAGGATATCCCAACAATTACCCCCCTACTCTCAGTTGTCGAAGCGAAGATCTGCCTCGAGAAGTGAGAGTATTATGGCCTTGTCGCTTTCTTCCTGAGAGACGGTGCAGTAAATGATTATGGGAACTCTATTGGGTTGTCCATCACGATCTGAGAATCAGATGGTGGATAGGTGCCATTCCTGGATTGGAAAAAAGTAGGTGGCCCTAAGGCTATCTCTTCTCGTCCCATTGCACAGTGGTTGAGGCAATCTTTTGGTTGGGATTTGGATAGTTGTGGTGGCTGTTCTCCGCCCATTGGATGAAGGATAGATCTTATCCTGGCGGTCAGTTGTAAGTGGATTACCTCCCAGGGTAACCTTGAGTCAAAGTAACCCTCTGTGGGGGTCCAGAGACCCTTACTTTTTTTTTAGGGAAGGGTGAAGGTCTGGGCAAGGAAGCTACTTCAATCTTGTCTCATTCTCCGCCCAAACCATTCTGGACTACCAGTCTATTCTTCAGGTAGAATCCTCTTTCTGCTCCTTTGCTTCATTCCTTTGTCATGGAAGAGACCGTAGAGAATCAGGGAAAGCAAGTTGGGCCCTCGGTGGCCGGAGATGCAGTAGGTCCGGAGTCGGTCCCTAGCTCGGTTTCTCAGAGCAAGGCAACCCTTCTTTGGGAATGCTACTGCATTCCTAAAGAATTTCCCTTTGTCCTCCCCGTGCTCGAGGAGCGGGCTATCAAAGCTCCCCCTGGGTGCCTAGTTGTATACGAAGATCACCTGAAGGCTGGTCTTCGGTTTCCCCAGCACCCCTTCTTTGTTAAGATTTTTTGCTTGTACCTAGTGATGCCAGCGCAGTTAACCCCAAATAGCATCAGGAACATCTGCGAGTTCCTAGTGATGTACAGCATCGCCAACGTAGATCCTAGGACCAACTTGTTCTCGGCCCTTTTCATCCTTAAGAGAGACTTCCACAGCAACGGATGGTGGGTGATCGGCCCCAGATCGGGCCGTAGGGTGAGGCTTGTACTCATGAACAATCTCAAAAGGGCTTTTACCTATAGACCTATTGACCGAGTCATTATATGCAAATTCAGCCCTGGGTAAAAGCAAATCCCAATTCCTGGTATTCTCACTCAACCAAAATATGAGTCAATATCCTAAACTCGACTGACGATGCAATCCTAAAGAATGGACTTTATTCAAAGGAACCCTAGGTCTAAACCTAACAAACTAAGGCTCTCTAGGTTTGACCTTGGATCGGAGGATGGCATGCAGAGCATGAAAACTTATCATGAGTGCCTAGTAGGTGCCATAAGGTCTTCCAGAAGTAGGTGGCAAACCTAATAGGTTCTGACACGTGGTTAACTCTAAAGACTTCGACAAAGTATACTTGGATGGTGTAAGAAGCATTGGAAGTCCTAGAGAAAGGGAGGAAATATGAAGTGGAGTCTCGAATTACCTGCTGACTAAAGGTGGTGACCTGAAGGTTTGAATGGTGATCTATGAGTGTCAACTGGTCATCCTTACGAAAGGAAAAGTTTGCTACTCCTAGGAATGGATCAAGAGATGGTCCGGGGAGTAGCCTAGGACATGTGATTGCAACAGTTAAGGTTTGTTCTCTAAGCAAATAATGATCCACTTTCTCAAGAAATGGATTAGAGAATGATTCATGGAAGGGCCTATGGATGATGACCTCAAGACTTGAAATTTGACCTATGGGTGAGGAAAGGTATACTCTATAGAAGGGTAGGTCAGTCATGCGAAGGAAGAGGTCTGGGGCCATAAGGAGGACTTCTACAGGACTGGGTGAATCAATCCGCTCAAGACAAGGATGTTCAACTAAGATTACGGGAGAGACCTTAGTGGCTGGGCATGGGACAAGGTCCAAATGTAAGAGGCTTGATTCAGTCATCCTAAAGAGAGGATCTACCATAGGGTGGGCAAACTTAAACAGTTTAGTGCAAAGATCTTCAATTGGTACTTGGGAAAAGACTGTCATTAGAGGGTACGAACTGATAGCTCGGGCTAACACTATGAGTTCTTCCTGGGGGTATTTGACTAAAGGAACCTGGTTCTCACAAATCTCTTGAATTTCTGAACTAGGTCCTACCACTTGGTTGCTTTCCAAGGTCTCCTCAGGTAAGGAACCAATAGTATCGATGTCACATTATTCAAGTTCTTCCCCCTCATATTCATCAACTAGACTCAAGCCAGCATCATATACTTCCTCGATGCCATCTTCAATGGGTTTCGGGTCAGTGGTGATCGGGTCAACTGATTCTAGGCTTGTCATACCTAACCTTTCTTTCTCATTGGTAGGCTTGGGTTCTCCCTCATTAATGTCATCCTTAGGATTCTTACCACTCAGCTGTGCACAAGCCAGTCCTATGCATGGGCACTGACTAGATTTATGGCCTCTTTCTCTACAAAACAAACATTCTTGAGATATAGGAACCTGGGTCACACTGGGTTTCAAGCTAGTAGAGACCTTACTTGGGCATTGGTGTGGATCTAAATGGTTTGATCTAGAAGGCTGGGGTTGTTGAGTGACTGGTCTAGAATATTGTAAGGACCTCTCATAGACACGATCCACACTATAGATATCATGGTTAGGCTTCCTAAGGTTATGCTCGGGATCACGGTATAAGGTCCTCCTAGGTTCCTGGCATGGGTGAGGTTGGGGCCTATTAAATTTTGGATCAGGGGTCCAATTTTGATATCTACGTTTCTCAAGTACTTGGACTCGATCCCTAAATTGGGAAAAACCCTCATTCATGTCCTGACTCAATTTGGTCATACTTTTGGTAAGATTTCTAACCATGGCCTCTAAATCAGGTTGGGTTTGACCAGGTTGGTAGGGCACTCCATTCCGGGTAGACATGATGCAAGCAAACACACAAAATGAGACTCAACTGAACGACTACGGGCTAACTAGACCTAGAGCCCAAACTAGATGCCCAATCAGAGTGGCAAGCTAGCCTGTAGTAACTCAGGACTCAGCCAGGCAGGTGTAAGGGGAGTGTTAGGTCCCTGAATGCCAATCCTAGACACCAATCAGAGATTGGCCAGGTAGGCGGACCAGCGCACAAGCCCTTCGGGATGGAATCCCTGAACCACCGTTCTAGACACTGAGTACAAAGCACACACAGAGTAACCAGACAAACCGACTCAACACTAGCCTTGACCTGACTTGTTGATGTCCCTAGCCCACTAGGGCAAATTAGGTCTAATCAATTTTTGATTAAAGGCTTAGGTTCGAATGAAGGGGTGGTGGTTTTGGGCTAAGGAGAGGTTATCAACTCCTTCCCTTATCTTAGGTGCTCAAATGCCCTTAAGTTGAATTAAGAGGTGAACACTCAAAAATAAATGAATTGCAGAACACAAAACAGAGTTGCAGTAATTCAATTCTCAGAAATCACACAAAAACCAATAAATCATGAGAAAATTATGCAAATTAATTTCAATTATACTGGTTTCAACAAAATAAAAATCACTGAATTTGGAGTTACTTGCAGTGAGAAATAATTCCTGCAACAGGATAATTACGGGCTGAAAACAGAGCACTTCCCCGTTTACAATTTCTGCTACGAAGTTGTAACCCAACGGATCCCCTACACGCCCTAGGAACACCCCGTGGAATGGGAGGAGGAGGTTTGCACCCCGCTTCGTTCCTAGGACCGGACGTCCTGGGGAGTCTACTTCGAGCAGACAAAGTAAAAAGAGAGGGACTCAAACAAACAATCAGACAGAAACCCTAGACAGGGCTCTGATACCAAAAATGATGCAGCACGAAAGCTCTGATACCAAAAATGATGCAGAACAAAGAACAAAGAAGCGTATGCGGAAGTAAAATTAAGATTAATATTTTCTTTTGTTATTATTATTATTTTTTTTTATATTTCAGAAATTGGCTTAACTCAAAGTGAAGCTAAACTAAGTTGAAGGAAACTAGGTAAAGATTGAAAGCACAGTTTAGAAGAAACTAAATTTATCAGAGTAGTTCAGAAGTAATGGATCGCTGGGGGTTGAGAAACTCCCAGACCTAGGGTTTCGCTCTGAACTTTCAACAGAACAGAAATAGAGAGAAGAGATGGTTTACTAACCAGACTTGTGATCTTCTCAGGGTTTGGTGGAAGAACTCTCTCGAGCAGATTGTGGGATCCTCGGAGTCGGCTATCTTCGTAATGGATCCTCTAATACTGGTTTCGTGGTTTGGTCGGCTTCTTCTGGACTCAGAATCTGGGAGAGAAAAGGAACAAAAGATGGAATTCAGAAACTCAAGAAGAGATCTTACCAAGCTGAAGAACTTGAAAGCCGAGGCTGCTGAGATCAGGATTCTCCTGGAGGCCGATCTGACTTCCTCTTAGAGTTGCTGCAGACCTGAAGTATCTGGACCGGAGTTGGATGCTGGTGGCCGGCCAGGGCTTGGAAATGGTGGCCGTGAGAAGGGGAAAAAACCTAGGGCTTGGTGGAAAGAGAAAGGTGATGGCGGCTAGGGTTTGGGAATTGAGTGGCTAACCTAGGGTTTAGAGTTTTGGAGATCTCTCACCTCCTCAAGGTTCCAGGGGAACCCGGATTTACTCCCTCACGGAGCTCAATACTTAGAAGCAAGTGCGGAAAAGAGAAAACATAAGTTTGCTCATAAAAAATTTCTTTTCATTCATAGATTTTTTTTTTTTTTTTTTTTGCCAACCTGGACCTGGACTTGGACTGAGTCAACATGACTCAACAAAAATTGAAATGACAAAATTACAGACTCAAAATTGGGTTGATCAGGTCAATCCTTATTACAAACCCTAATTTTCTCGGGTAAGGTCAATCAGAGATCCAGATGGAACCCTGAAGTCTTCTTCTGATTCTGGTGCCCGCACCACAGCAGCGGTCGCCTCCTCAGTCGACACAACGGGGGACCCGCCTTAAGGAGTGGATGTGCCGCCTGTTTGTCCCTCTGTCGCTGATAGGGGCAAAGCACGGCAAGTCGAAGGAGAGTCCGTATACAGGGCTTCTTCTGTCGGAGGCCATTCGACGAACTCTTAGGAGCTTTCGCCTATGGGAGGGCTGCTGGTCCCGGAGGAAGCCAGGCAGGTGTTGAAGGATATGATACAGCCCCACAACCTGGCAATTCTCCGAAACCGGAGCTTTCTCAAGGTGTCTGATTCCGGCTTCATCGCCATGCAATAGGTATGACTATTATCGCCTCCTTTGCCTTGAGAGTTATTTGTTGACCCTCGATTCTTCTTTTTTGATGTAGTTGGTCTATGACTTCACCTTCATGGAGGAAGGCCTGGAGAACGTGGACAGCCTCATCCACGATCTCAAGGAGGAGCTTCAGACTGCTAGGGCTGCCAGGGAAGTAGCCGAAGAGCTGAAGCAATCCATGGAGGACCGTCTTGTCCAGGTAACTGATGAATTTCGTGACCTGAAGGGTGAACTGAAGAGCACCCACTCGAGGATAGCGGCACAGGAGGCAGGGAGGAATAGGAGTAGGAAGCAAGTTGAATCCCTGGAGCGGACTGCCAGGGAGAGTCAGGAGAGGATGGAGAACCTGTCCAAGGTGGCGGAGGAGGCTTCTAGGAGGGCCGAAGAGGTGATCCTGGAATTTGAAGCTGCTAAAAGGGAGGCCGAAGCTGCCCAGAGGGAGTCTGAAGCTTTGAGGAAGCAAATAGACAATGTCGTGGCTAACTTAAAGATGTCTTCGCAATTTCAGACAGAGATTAATGAAGCATCATCGTATGCCTACCAGCACGGCTTCAACGACGGGCTTTCCAAGGTAAAGGAGACCCTCCCTCACCTCGACCTTTCGATGATCCCCTCTTACAACATAATTTGAGAGGAAAGAGAAGAAGTGGAGGAGGCCGAAGCCGCAGGAGAGGTCGAGGAGTCACCATGTTCGACGAAGGAGGCTGCTACCCCAGTCGAAAATCCGGAGGTGATCCCAGCTTTGATCTCGGCCCAGGAGGTGACTCGGGCTGGAGGAGTCCAGGCTGAAGGTTATCCCATCCCGGCCCAAATTGATGAGATGCTCTCCGAGCAAGTTGACAAGTTGCTCCAGTCCTGTGGTGTGGAGCCTTCTCCTGTTGATGTTGAGTGACCTGGATCACTCTGAATGTATTTTCTTCCTTTCTTACTTATATTGCCAATGAACTTTGTATTGCAATTTTCCCAGATTTTGGAATGAATTATCCTTTCTTTGCATATGCATTGTTGTGCCTCATGTGTAGCCTGAAACGGTTCTATCGTTTCCCCTTTTGCCTAGTCGAATGATACCCTCCGAAGGCCGTCCAGTCAGTAAGAGCCGGTTTTACCGTTCTCTTTTCTGTTTGGTTGAATGGTCATGGCTGAAGGCCGTTCAGTCGGTGAGGACGAACCCTTGAACGGACCAAAACTCTATTGCGTTGCCTTTCTTCGGATGTTGATCTTGTCCGTTGTGGTGGACAGGAGTCATCTCCCCGCCAATCAATAATTAGGGGGATTTGATTAGGATCATCGTTGTCCACGTGGCACGTCAAAATTTGTACAGTTGTAATCTCTTTCGCCTTATGAGCCGCCGGGCCTCTTTTTTCCAAAAAGAGATCATTAATGATGCCGTCGCATGATGCAGATTTCTCCAGATTCGAAGCGATGTCGGTTACGGTCCTGGGGATGGCTTCCGAGAGACTTTCTGATTCTCGAAGCATCACCCGGACACATGGCGCCTTCTCATACGACCGGGAAGGACGTGGGATGCACCTCCCCATAGTCGGTCATGGGCGCAGGGTTTCTATAAATAGGACCCTACCTCCTTGCTGTCGAAGGCCATCATTTCTGTTGGGGTCTTCCTTCTATTAGCCATGAGGTTCAGCACTTCTGAGCTCCGTCGTGCAGCGAAGAGGAGGGCTATTGACCCCAAGAGGAAGCAAAGTTCGGAGTCATCTGGGCCTGTAGGCAAAGAGGAGGAGCCTCTGGTGGACCGTCTCGAGAAGAAGGTCCGCCTTCTGGAGGCTCAGTTGAGGGAGGCCCGGGCCCAAGTCACGGTGGCGACCACGATGGTGGAGGAGGCGAAGAAGGAGGCGACGGATGCCATTGCAAACTTTAGAACTTCTGCCTCATTCAAGGATGAGCTCACCGAAGTGGCCCTGGACTCCTTCCACCAGGGGTTTTGGGAGTGTCGGAGGAAAACCTCCAAGTTTTATGACTTGAAGGGCTTGGATAATATCAAACCCTCCGTTCCCTTCTCCGGCCACGAATTCGATTCTGACTCCGATGAGGGGTTGGACTCGAGTTCGGATGGGAACCCCAAGGGCCCTTCGTCATCCCATCTGGTCTTTCCCCGACAGTACGGGAAAAACTCGTCGGGGAGTTAATGCAAATTTCCCAACCTTGCTGTTGCTGCTGCTACTCTTTTTTTTTTTTGTATCTCTCTTTATGAGAGTTTCTTTTCTTTTTCTTACTCTCTTTCTAGGAGAGTTTCTTTGTTTCTTTTCTCTTTCTTTTCTTTTTGTAAAAAATTGAAAGAAATGAAAGATCTTTACTTTTACCTCTTCCCGTGTATTTTCTGTGATATTTTGCATCACGATTTGTCCATAATGTAGACTCCATAGACCACTTGCGGTCTGTAGGGAAGAAGTAGGGTCCGTTGAACCGTTCTGAAAGTGTTTGTTATTGACAGAGAGGACAACAGTGGTCCTTTTAGGCATGAGTTCGGATTTTTCATAGGGTAGGGTGTTTACACCATCCCTGTGCACTTTCTATCGTGATTAAGATAGGCTGTTCAGACCCGCCTCGGCGCATATTCGGATTCACCGTAGGGTAGGTTACGAAAACCATCCCTGCGCCTTTGATCTTTTTGGTGGCCTGGTTAGGCCATCCATTGCATTCGTCGGGCATATCGATAAGGTGAGTGGATCAGACTCTTCTTTGCATAGTTGACCGATTTTTCAAATCGGGTCATTTGGGTTGTTGTCGTTCAGTCGATGCAACTAGCTGTTCTGAGTTGAATAGGGTTGAGGAGCTTTGCACAGGAGTTTTTTAGAACTTTTTCATTGATAGTATTTGCGAAGGTTTTGTACATTCCATGACCGGGATAGGGTCTTCCCCTCCAGGGTCTTGAGTCGATATATCTCTGGTCGAATGACTTCTTCGACTTGATAAGGGCCTTCCCAGTTGGGGGAGAGTTTACCCTGTTCTGTTGGCCTGGACACCTCTGCTCTTCGCAATACCATGTCCCCCGTGCGGAAAGTTTGCTCCTTCACCCTTGCGTTGTAGTACTTGGCAACCTTTTGCTGGTATGCTGCCATTCTAATCTGGGCCTGTAGCCTGGTGCTTGATAGCAAATCCAGATCAATCCTTCTGCAATCGAAATTCTCAGGCTCTTCATAGTTATCAATTCTCAGGGACTGTAAGGAGACTTCGATAGGTAGCACGGCTTCGGTACCGTAGGCTAGGTTGAATGGAGATTCACTGGTCTTGGGGTAGTTCGGTACGTCCAAAGAACAGAGGTCAGTTCTTCAGCCCAAAGCCCTTTGGCGGCGTTCAACCTTGTCTTCAGACCATGGAGGATGGTCTGGTTGGTGACTTCGGCTTCTCCATTGGACTGTGGATGAGCAACGGATGTTAGCCGATGCTGGATATGGTACCGAGCACAGAAGTCCTTGAACTTCGGATTGTCGAATTATCTCCCGTTGTCCGTGATGATGATGTGTGGGATACCGAACCTGAAGATGATGGAATTTTTCACAAAACTTTCCACCTTGCCCTCTATGATTTGGGTCAATGGTTCGGCTTCCACCCACTTCGTGAAATAGTCGATGGCCACTAGGAGAAACTTCTTTTGCCCCGATGCTGGTGGGAACGGGCCAAGAATGTCCATCCCCCACTAGGCAAAGGGCCACGGGGCTTCCAATTGAGTCAGGTGACTCCAGGTTGTTTCTGCACATTGGCATACCTCTGGCATTGGTCGCACTACTACACGAAATCAGTTGAGTCCTTCTGGATGGAGGGCCGGTAATACCCTTGTTGACTCTGTCTTGATTTTGATGATTGACAAAATGTTTAAGTATATATGAGCACTAATTATATTTTAAGTGTATTTTTCAGATCTTAGTACTCAATCATGTTGGATGAAGAAATGCTTGTATATCAGTTGAAAATGTCCTTAAATTAATGGGAAATCAAGTATATGGACTTTGGAATTAATATGGAAGAACTTGAAGAGGTTAAAGTTTCAATTTGAAGATATTTCAGCAATGGCACAGGCAAGTGTCGACACCTGGAAATGAAGTGTCGACACCTGAGGATCAAGTGTCGACACTTAAAGAGTAATGTGTCAACTCAAGGCCTGAGATAAACAGAAAACTTCAGAAAGCACTTTTAATTAAGTGTCGACACCTGGAGCTGAAGTGTCGACACTTGGAAGTGAAGTGTCAACACCTAGAAAATGAAGTGTCGACACTTGAAACTGAAGTGTCGACACCTGGAGGTGAAGTGTCGATACTTGAACAATAATGGCTAGTTTTCTGGGCTGCAGAACTTCTCCAACTTGCTTCCAAATGGTCATATTTTTCTCTCTAATGGCTATAAATGGTCATTTAAGTATTGGGAGGCTATATAAACATCAAAAATCAAATAGAGAAGTAATCCTTTGGTGAGTTTCTTGAATATTCTTAAAGGATTCAATAGTTAAGTGATTAAAAGCCTTCAAGCTTCCAAGTTTCAAAGAGAGCATTCAAAGTCTACATCTACAAACATCAATCAAAGGCTTCATCAACTTGAAGACAAGATTTTCATCAACAATCAAGGGCTTCAAAGAGATATTTGCTTTATTTTAGAAAGCTTTTATTGTATTTATTTATACTTGCTCTTACATTTTTTTACTTAAGGTTTTTGGTGAGCCTTGGAAAACCAAAGAGGTTTTTAGTAAGCCTTTGAAAACCAAAGTGGTTGTTGGTGAGCCTTAAAACCAACTAGGATTTTACTTGTGAGCCCGAAGCCAAAACAAGTTGTTTAAGTTCTTGGTTATCCCGTAAAACCAAGGATGGTTGTTGGTGAGCCTTGAAACCAACAGGGATTTGACTTGTGAGCCCGAAGACAAAACAAGTTGTAAAGGTTGTTGGTGAGCCTAAGTTATAAAACTAAACTTAGTGGAATTCCCAAGGGATTCTTGGGGAGTGGATGTAGGTGCTTGGTTGGCACCGAACCACTATAAATCTTTGTGTTTGTGTGATTGTTCTCCTTATACTTTTATTTCTTTATTTCTGCTATATTTATTTAAAATACACAAGCACTTGAATTGCATTAGCACATACTTGCTTTAGTTCATAGATATTTTAAATAATACAAAATTTTTATAAAACCTAATTCACCCCCCTCTTGGGTTGCCTACCAGAGCCTACAATTGGTATCAGAGGAGGTGCTCTGTTTGAAAATCTAACGATTTTGAGCTAAAGTTCATGGCAACCCTTATAGGTATTAGTGTTAGACCACCATTTTTCCATGGCATAAATTACACATTTTGGAAAACTCGCATGCGCAACCATATTCAATCTATTAGTTATCATCTTTGGAAAATCATTGTTAGTGGTCCTCATATTCCTTCCATGTTGGTTAATGGCATTTTCATTCCAAAGCTTGAAGAGGATTGGAATGAATATGACATTAAGCAAACTGAACTCAATACTAAAGCAATGAACTTGCTTTATTGTACATTGGACTTAAATGAATTTAATAGAATTTCTACATGTACATCGGCGAAGGAAATATGGGATACACTTGAAGTTACTCATGAGGGTACTCTTCAAGTGAAGAATACTAAAATTAATTTGCTTGTACATTCTTTTGAAATTTTTGAAATGATGCATTATGAATCTATTTCTGATATGTATACTAGATTTATGACTATTATTAATAAATTGAAAAGTCTTGGCAAAATCTATACTAATGCTGATTTGGTGAACAAAATTCTTAGATCCTTGCCAAAATCATGGGATTCAAAGGTGACGGTGATTCAAGAAGCTAAAGATGTAGAAACCTTACCTTTGGAGGAGCTTATCAGTTCACTCATGACCTATGAGTTGAACTTATGGCAAAGGATAGTGGAAGCTGACACAGAAAAGAAGATAATGGCTTTCAAAGCCAAAAAGAAATTCAAGGCAATGATGGCAACTTGGAGCGATAGCGAAGATTCAAGTACGAATGATGAAGTTGCCCATCTTTGCTTCATGGCAAATGAGGAAAAGGTATGTGCTAAAAATAATTATGATTTTACCTTTAAAGAATCACATGATGCATCTAATGATCTTGTGCATGAATATAGATTGCTAAAAATTGAGCACAAGAAATTAAATAGGCATGTAGATTCATTTTCTCTTGACAACACCAATCTTGCAAATAAAAATGGTGATTTAAATGCCAAGATTGATATTTTGAAAAATAAAAAGAATATTTTTTCTAAAGAAAAAGAATTTTTAGAAAAGAAAATGTTATTTTGAAAGATTTATGTGATAAAAATATTTTGGTTGAGAAAAAGAAGCAAAAACTTTTAAAAAACTTCTCTATTCCTGCTTCTTTCAATTTATCTTCTAAATGTGGTTTTAATGTTTATCCTTCTAGATTAAGAAAAGTTTGGGTTCCAAAAGGAACCATAATTACTAATTATAAAGGATCCAAGAAAGTTTGGGTACCAAAAATGTCCACTTAATTTGTTTTGCAGGAATATCTTGCAACCCAACATGAAGAAAGGAAGTTCTTGAAAAGTGGTTGTACAAGACAATTTAAAGAAGTTGACAAGCTACATTTTGAACTAAATGGTAAAAGGAAGGACTTTGTATATTGGTAAATTCTAAACATCTCCTTCCATAATTAAAATATAGATTAATTTTTATTGCATCAATTACTTTGAAAAATTATTTTAAATAGTTAATTAGAATCAAGTTTGGACTTATCATCATTGGCTATGATTATGAACTTTTTGATATTGATGAATTTCATGCTATCATGATTAAACTTATGATTGTAAGACCTTCACTTTATTTTGATTAATGTATTTCATGAAAAATACTTCTAAAAATGCATATTGATTTGAAAAATATTTTAATTGATTAATTAGAATCAAAATTAGACTAATAATCATTAGTTGTGATCGTGACTATTTTGATGTAAATGGATTCCATGCTCTCATGATTTCAACTTATGATTATTAGACTTTCACTTGATTTTGATTAATACAGTTTTTGAATTATTTTAAGTGAAATGTTACGATTTATGTGCTTTCATTATTGGCATCTATGCTTAAGTTAGAATTGATCTGAATCAAGTATAGAACTGGTAGTTAAGGGTTACATTTAAGAAGAAGGTATGCATATTGACAAACCCTTGATCTAGTAGCTAGACTTGATATCATATTACTTCTAGCATTTATATGGATATCAAATTACTTTAAATGAATTTGAAATCATACTGAAAGTTTTTAAGTGATATAAATGCTTTGTATTTTGAAAATCTTGAATATCTTAAAATTTTAAATCCTTGATTTCAGACTTAGAATTTATGTTCATATCTTAAAATTGTTTGAAATTATATTGCATGTGCTTTCATGTTCTTATTCCTCAAATGAACGCATATTTTTAAGAGGGAATAACATTCAAGAGGAGCATCCAAAGATTTGTTATCATATTTTAATGCTTTGAATATCTTGCTTGATATCATGCTGTACTTATATTGCTTTGATACTCTTTCTCCTTGTTTTCAAATCTAATTTTTTGAGGAAAGTTATAATCAAATGGTATCATATTTTAAATGGTATCATATTTCAATTGGTATCATGTTCAATTTGTATCATATTTAATTGATATCATAATTATTTGATTTCATGCATTGATTTTGATGACCTACTTGCTATTCTTTTCGATTTCATTCTCACTTTGTATTGCCTTTCACCCTTTTTCATGATGTCAAAAAGGGGGAGAAAATTGTTAAGTATGAAAAGGGGAAGATTGGATAAACATGAAAATCATTTGAGAAATAAAAGAAAGTGCAAAAGGAGGAGAAGAATGTAAAATATTTTTATCTAAAGGAAAGAATTAGTAAGAAGAAGAAATTTAAAAAAAAAAATTGAAAATTTTGCATTTTTGAAGATTTTTTTTGGATCATATGTTGAGGGAGAGCTTGGTGCTTATTGTTTTGAGCTTACATGTTTATTTTATTGTTAATCTTTTTAAGCTTACCCTTTTCATATACTTAAAGGTTTTGTCATCATCAAAAAGGGGAAGATTATTGACTCTGTCTTGATTTTGATGATTGACAAAATGTTTAAGTATATATGAGTACTAATTATATTTTAAGTGTATTTTTCAGATCTTAGTACTCAACCATGTTGGATGAAGAAATGCTTGTATTTCAGTTGAAAAAGTCCTTAAATTAATGAAAAATCAAGTATATGGACTTTGGAATTAATATGGAAGAACTTGAAGAGGTTAAAGTTTCAATTTGAAGATGTTTCAGCAATGGCACAGGCAAGTGTCGATACTTGGAAATGAAGTGTCGACACTTGAGGATCAAGTGTCGACACTTGAAGAGTGAAGTGTTGACCCAAGGCCTGAGATAAACAGAAAACTTCAGAAATCACTTTCAGTTAAGTGTCGATACCTGGAGCTGAAGTGTCGATACTTGGAAGTGAAGTGTCGATACCTAGAGAATGAAGTGTCGACACTTGAAACTGAAGTGTCGACACCTGGAGGTGAAGTGTCGACACTTGAACAGTAACGGTTAGTTTTCTGGACTGCAGAACTTCTCCAACTTGCTTCAAAAGGGTCATATTTTCCTCTCTAACGGTTATAAACGGTCATTTAAGTGTTGGGAGGCTATATAAACATCAAAAATCAAATGGGGAAGTAATCCTTTGGTGAGTTTCTTGAATATTCTTAAAGGATTCAATAGTTGAGTGATTAAAAGCCTTCAAGCTTTCAAGTTTCAAAGAGAGCATTCAAAGTCTACATCTACAAGCATCAATCAAAGGCTTCATCAACTTGAAGACAAGATCTTCATCAACAATCAAGGGTTTCAAAGAGATATTTGCTTTATTTTAGAAAGCTTTTATTATATTCATTTATACTTGCTCTTACATTATTTTACTTAAGGTTTTTGGTGAGCCTTGGAAAACCAAAGAGGTTTTGGTAAGCCTTTGAAAACCAAAGTGGTTGTTGGTGAGCCTTGAAACCAACTAGGGTTTTACTTGTGAGCCCAAAGCCAAAACAAGTTGTTTAGGTTCTTGGTTATCCCATAAAACCAAGAGTGATTGTTGGTGAGCCTTGAAACCAACTAGGGTTTGACTTGTGAGCCCGAAGACAAAACAAGTTGTAAAAGTTGTTGGTGAGCCTAAGTTATAAAACCAAACTTAGTGGAATTTTCAAAGGGTTCTTGGGGAGTGGATGTAGGTACTTGGTTGGCACCGGACCACTATAAATCTTTGTGTTTGTGTGATTATTCTCCTTGTACTTTTATTTCTTTATTTTCGCTGTATTTATTTGAAATACACAAGCACTTGAATTGCATTTGCACATACTTGCTTTAGTTCATAGATATTTTAAATAGTACAAAAGTTTTATAAAACCCAATTCATCCCCCTCTTGGGTTGCCTACCTGAGCCTACAACCCTTGTCGAATAATCTTGTATGCTAGAGATCTGCCTCCCAAGTGATCCCCGCATATGCTCTCGTTGACCTCTCTCAATGCATAATCTGCATCAGTGGGTCCGAGGCATTTCAGCAGTGGTTGGGAGAACGATCTCTTGTAGAGGGTTCCGTCTAAGATGACATATTGAGATGCCATCCAGCGGATCTTCTTGGCCTCTGCCTTATCTTCGGGTAGTTCTCCTTCATTTAGGAATCTGATAATGGGATCCATCCAGCTTGGCTCAGTATCAATCTGGCGCACCTCTACAGCCTCTTCGACAATGCTTGGAGTTTCAAGATGTTCAACAAAGGTGCGCCCGAGAGACTTTGGTGCTGTAGTTGCCAGTCGAGATAGTGCATCCGCCCGGGAGTTCTTTGGCGACCGATGTACCACCCCAGGTATCCTCTCTTGATGAGATCCTCGATCGCATCCCTAAGCTGGATGTATTCTTCTGTGTTGTGGCTGTGGTCCTGGTGGAATCGGCAGAATTTGTTCCTGTTCCTTGCGGAAGAGGAGGCCTTCATGGGACGGGGCCGTTGGAGATAGTTTTCTTTTTCTATCTCCATGAGGATCTTCTCTCGAGGGAGGTTGAGGGGGGTGTAGGAGTCGAATCTTCCTCCCAATGCTCTGGACTTGGGAGGGCTTCTCCGGCGGTCTGCATTTCTACCGCCGTTGTTATTGGAAGTTTGGGGGCCTTGGCCCCTGTTATTCTTCTTCTTTGAAGGGGGTTTCCCTTCAATCAAACGTCGATTCGCCGCCTGCTCTTCAGCATCGGCGTATTTCTGAGCCCTTGATAAGAGCTCAGCGTAGCTTTTAGGGAACTTCTTATCCAGAAAAAAAGTAAGCCTAGAGGTTTGAAGCCCCTTCTTCAGTGCTGACATGCCTACGTGCTCGTTGAGATCGGGGATCTCAAGTATGGCCGCATTGAACCTGGAGATATAATCTCTCAGGCTCTCTCCTTCATTCTGGTAAAGGAGGAAGAGTGTGTCCGTATTCCGAGGAGTCTTGCGGCAGGTCCTGAAATACAAGACAAATAATTTTTCTAACTCGGAAAAGGAATCGATGGTACCTGGGTGCAGGCTCGAGTACCACATCTGAGCGGACTTCTTCAAGATAGCAGGGAATGCCAAACAGTACGTTGTGTTCGAAGCTCCTTGGATCATCATATGGGCTTTGAAGCTGCCCAAATGGTCGAGGGGGTCGGAGGTACCGTTGTAGGGTTCCATCTAGGGAACCCTGAAGTGCCGAGGAATGTCCTCAGCCATGATACGGTCGGTGTAGGGTAGGCGTAGATCACCCACAATCAAATCATCGGGATCTCTCTAATCCCGCATTCTTTGTTCTCGCGCCCTTGCCATCTCTGATTCAATGGCTTTGAACCTCCCGTTATAATCGGGAGTCTGCTTGGGCGCTCTCTCCACCAGAGTGGAGTCTTCGGAGGAGGAGGAGAAAGTTTGCATAGGTCTTTTCCCTTTTTGTGGGGAATCGGCAGACCTAGGCAGTCTCGAAGTTCGGCCTTCGGGAGAGGGCCGAGAATGGGGTGAGGGATGCGCTGAATCCTCCCGTGGTGCTCTCCTTCTTCGGGATCGAGAGCTATGTCTAGAAACAGCCGGTGGGTTTGCCACCGAAAAGGCTCTGTCTTGGAACTCTTGAACCATGGCCGTCAGGTTGGCGAACTGGTTTATAAGAGCATCGAACTACTGTGCTCCCACAACAACTGTGGGAGGTAGAACATCGTTCTCCTCCGGGGGTGCACCCTCCTGAGACGAAGCACGACTCCGGCTTATAAAAGCATTTTGAGCTTTTCCTCTTGCCATCAAAAAATTCTTTATTTCTTCCCCATGTTTGGGAGGGAGCTTAACAAATGTTAATAATACGCCCCCCTTCCTGGCACGCCAATATGTTGGCGTGGAGTCCCTGGATCAGCCGGTCGGAGCTGCTGCGTCGCAGGACCGCTCCCTCGTTCACCTGCAAAACAGGTCCCTTGCCGGAGTTGTTCCGGCGGAGGACACTCCGATGCCTAAGTCAGTGGCGGATTCCAGCCACAGAATGGGGAAGATGTCTAGGGTGGAAGAGAAAAAGAGTTCTTGGAGATTGAAAGTATATGTATGCGAGATTATTCATGCGTATCTCTCGAGCCATCCTTCTTACCCATATTTAAAAGATGGCCTCCGGTCTGTGGCCCGCTCTTTTCTCGGAGATCATGGGGAGCCAATCTCTTCCATGATTGGCGATCGTGGGTTGTCAATGAGTGGTTCCGACTAGATCGGAGGCGTGGCTGCAGGAATTGCACGCCATGATCATGGCATGATGAGTGTCGATTGTAACCGTTGGTTACAGTTTTCTTTTTGGAACAGATTGTGGTTCAAGCTTCGGGTTTCCCCTTGCGTGGACCGAAGGCTTGGTATTTCTCCGAGACCGGAGATCATGTCTATGACGGGAACCGAAGTTCGTATCTTCGGAAGTCAATGAGTGTTTCAGACTTTGATCGGGGCCGAAGGTGCTACCCGAAGGACTGGCTTTCGAATATTATAGTTCGGTGTGAAGCCTTAAATTGCTTGCGATTGATCTTCGTTTAATCTGAAATCCGTAGATCAAAAAATCAGAATTTTGATAAGCCAAACTAAAATCTGATTCGTAGCTGAATCAGAATATTTCAACATAATAAATTTTTGGCCCAATCCATTTTCAGGCCAGACACCAATCCAATGCTTACTTGTTTTGGAGGGAGGTCAGTGAGGGCCTACGACTATAATTCTAGTCAAGTCTCCGTTCTCTTTCCCCCTATGCCCACGCGGGCGATAAGAAAGCCGAAGATCCCTGGCAGAAGGGATGTACATGGAAGGAAAGTGGTTTAGGTTCACGATTTATCTTTATTAGATAGGAGATGATGACGATGACGATGACGATGATGAACGGCAGAGGAGGGGTAGGAGGAGGCCCGGCCAAGGGGCTGGAAGAGGCGCTGTCGTTGCCGATCCTCCTGGCAGAGCGGGTGGCGAAGGCGGTGGGCGAGGCGGAGTCGTTCAGGTGGGAGTGCGCGGAGGTGGGTAGGCAGGTGGAGCAGCTGGCCACCATGCTCCGCTCTGCCGCCCGCCGCGCCGCCGCTTACGACCGTCCCGTCCGCCGCGTCCTCGCCGAGGCTTCCAAGTCCCTGGAGCGGGCCCTTGCCCTCGTCCGCCGCTGCAAGCGCTCTGGCGTCCTCCGCCGCGTCGTCAACATCACCACCGGCTCCGCCGACTTCCGCAAGACCGTCGCCCTCCTCGACGCCTCCTTCGCCGACCTCCGCTGGCTCATCTCTATCTACTCCCCCGACGACGACTCCGGCGCCGTCATCAGCCTTCCGCCCATCGCCAGCACCGACCCCATCCTCTCCTGGGTCTGGAGCTACCTCGCCACCATCCAGTCCGCCGCCCGCCACCCCGCCGACGGCGCCGAGGCCGCCCACGCCCTCGCCAACCTCGCCCTCGACAACGACCGCAATAAGAAGATCATCCTCGAAGAGGGCGGTGCGCCCCTGCTGCTCGCCCTCCTACGCGATGGGCCTTCCATCGACGCTCAGATCGCCGCCGCCGCTGCCCTCGGCAGTCTCGCCTCCACCCCTGACCACGTGGCCGTCCTCCTCCGCGAGCTCGCCGTCCCCACTGTCGTCGGGGTCCTCTCCGACTCCCCCATGCGCCTGCAGGCCGACGTCGCGGCCCTCGTCTGTCGGATGGCCGCCCATCAGCCCCTCGCCCGCGAGGAGTTCGCCCGGGAGAACGCCGTCCGTCCACTCATCTCCCTCCTCTCCTTCGAGGTTCCGCTCGACGACCCCCGCCCCGCCCCCAAGAAGAACCCCACCATCCACTCCCTCGTCCAGGGGATGTCGGCAGCAGCGACGGCCAATTCCAACCTCGTTGGCCGGGGGGTTTCCAATTCAGCCCGGCCTGTGGACTATTACCACCACCACCACCGCAAGGAGCGGGAGAACGAGAGCGCCCAGGTGAAGCTCGCCCTAAAGGTTGCCTGCTCCGAAGCCCTCTGGACACTCTCGAAAGGTTGCGTCTCCAACAGCCGCAAGATCGCCGAGACCAAAGGCCTGCTCTGCCTCTCCAAGATCATCGAGATCGAGAAGGGCGAGCTGCAGCACCGCTGCCTCATGACACTGGTGGAGATCACAGCCGCGGTGGAGTCGGACACCGACCTCCGACACTCGGCCTTTAAATGGAGCTCCCCGGCAGCCAAGTCGGTCGTGAACCAGCTTGTGAAAATATCTCAGTTAGGGAGTAGCCCAGCCCTCCAAATTGCAGCCATTAAGTCTATTGGATGCTTGGCGCGGACGTTCCCAGCTCGGGAGACTAGAGTCTTGAGCCCGCTCGTGCTCCAGCTTGGGCACTGGAACCCGGACGTTGCCGCTGAAGCAGCCCGGGCATTGGGGAAATTTGCTAGTCCAGAAAATTTTCTGTGTTTGGAGCACTCCAAAACAATCGTAGAGTTTGCGGGGGTGCCACCACTGATAAGGTTGCTGCGAATGGGTGACAAGGCGCAGCTTCCTGGAGTGACTTTGCTCTGCTACCTAGCATTGCATATGCCCAAGAGCGAAGCTCTGGAACGAGCAAAGGCCTTGAATGCTCTTCATTCGGTGACTCGTACTCCAGTGGCGCAGGATCCTTCTGTGACAGAATTGCTCCCAAAGGCTATCTACCAGCTTGAGCTTTATCGGGTTGGAGCACATGCTCATAGGCAACGGTATGAACTCTGAGTTTTTGTCACCGGTGATTTGCAATTCTTCCTGATTACTAATGATGATTTCAATTGACAGAGGCGACCATGTGGATTATCTCAAACAAGGGAATATTGTTGTTCATTGAGGAATGATAATGCTCTTTGAGGAAACAAAGTTCTTCAAGATATTGAGACCTTCAAGGATGTTATAACTAGTTTGGGAAGTTATATCGCACTTATAGGCCTACCAATCAACAATAGGTTTGGGGGAAATGCATGGGGTAACATCTACTTCATCATTCACATGCAGCCGTTTTTATCGGAAGAAATTTATGGAGTTACATGCCATCGTCATCTTGCATCTCCTTTGTCTTTAACACTCAGATTGTATAGGAAAAAGAAAGATCTCTCCTTGAAAATTAATTGATTTGATGTCACAAATACTAAAATTTTTGCTCTTTGCTAAGGCCTTCTATCTAACTTTAGCAGCTAAACTGATTTATCTTTGATTTGGTGAACTGCAACTTCATTTCTCTTTCTCTAAACTATCATCCAATGGCTAAACCTGCAGAGTTGACCATTTATTGTAACTATGAATTCCCTACTTCTTTGAACAGCTAAAACTGTTAAACATAGTACTCTTTTAGAATTATTTACAATAAAATTCACCTACCTCATTAATTAAATAACAATTTATTTATGTTCCAATGATTCTGAACTGAACTGATTGTGTATAGGTGAATCAATTCTTAAAGGAGAGTTACGATCAGGATGAAGTTTTAAAGTAGTTAATTGTCTTTTTACCATGATTAGTAAGTCCAAGCTATCTATGGACTGAATATGGCTCAATCAAATTTTGAATTAAATTTTTGCTTTGTTGGTGTTATTAGAAGTAATTTTTTTCTCTTCTAGTGGTGCTGCTAATCTTTTATATCTTCTCTCATTTGGACCATTCTTATGTTCATCATGCTTCCAAAAATCAATTAATTGCAGTTGCATTAGTATGAGATATTTGTATTCAAAGTAGGTCCAGTTGGTCTAACATAGATCTATTCTTGTTTTTTTTAAGTGCTCTATGCTATAGAAAGTGAGAGCCAAGTGCTTGAATGGACTTAACGACAAGGTGTGAGTTTTGTGTCTCATGCTCATATCATGAGAACCTAATTAGGAGTGGACTTACTTGTTTTGCATTATGTATTAAGGGAATTGAGTTGGAAAATTAAGGTTTTGGCTCGGTCATTTATGAAAGAAATTTAGCAAGTTTTGTGTGAGTTATGTATAAATACCTTTTATTTTAGTAGTCAAAGATGACTTCCACATAATCTGGATCATATTCTATTGTTATCCTACCATTCTATTTGAAATAATGGAGCATGCTTTCATTAATTTAAAGAAAAGTGTCCTTTTTTGTGAATTATGTAAAAGTACTTCTGATTATTTTAAATAGAATTGTAAATAAGACATTGTTGGATCTAATTCTCTGCTGAAATGTACAAGAAAAAGATCACATATACCTATATTTGATATTATGCTAAGAGAAATGTAGATTATGAGAAATCTTTTTTTAAGAAATCTAGCATGCTTTCATGGATATGGTGAAAATATTTCAGAATATTTAAGATACTGTATTGGAAAACCAAGATAATGGTTTTCCTTTAAGCTAAGGGAAGTGGAATGTTTGATGCAATTTTTCAACTGAGGTGGTGACTGAAATCAGTAATAAGTTGGGGAGATGGCTGGATTCCTTTAAGAGAATATTCTAATGGGAGACTTTGAGGACCATGGAGGAAGAGGTGGCTCTGCTTGAGCAGAAGTTTTCCGAGGTTGTGGTGTTTTCTGCTAATCTAAGTAATCATCAGTTTGTTGGAGCATAGCATTGGTGGATAAGTTCTTGGGCCGTGGATTTCCATTAAATTTTGAGGAAAAAGAGAGGAATATTAGGTGGAATTTCGATTAGGATTTCCTTGTTTTCGCACTTTCCGAGGGCTTATTACTGTTTCAATGTCCATTTGAGGATGCCATGACCCGAATCCTTGATAAGGATATGTGGTCTTTGGTTAGGAAACTATTAGACCTATTGCCTTGGCATCCTGGCATTGGCCTGCTCATCACACAATCACTCAGGTGCAGGTTTGGGTGAGGTTGCCGGATCTTTCATTGGAGTTGTTGGAGCTTGACAAGATGTTGGAAATTGTGGCTCCAACAGAGATGCCTTTTGTTAGGATATGATAAGTTTGGTCTGTTTATGCTGATTTATTAAAAGCTTGAAGCTGGTCAATCAACGTCCAAGAGGTACAAGGCTGATCAACATCTAAAAGATATAAAGCCGATTAATGACCAATAGGCACAAATATGATCAATGTTCAATAGGCGCAAATATGATCAATGTCCAATAGGCACAAATATGATCAATATTCAAGAGGCATAAAGCCGATCAATGCTCAACAAGTATAAGATTGACTAACTTTCAGGTAATTGGCTAACTTTTATGAAAGGTAAAGCTTATCAATATTCAAATAATATAGAGATCATTCAATCTCTAGAGAATGGCTGATCAACTATGGATGAAGGGCCGATCAACTATAGATGACTTTCGCTGTACGTGCTCATGGTCCTGAATTAACTGTTTAACAGCTAGATGCCAGCTATAAGCGGTTAAGTTCGTAGCTTATAAATACCTTCGATTGCGATGGTGATGGAACTTCTGCTACTTCTTTTCTGTGCCTTTTTTTGTCTAGTTTTCTTCTTCTTTCAGATCATATCTGTTCCAGTCCAGACACCATTAACAAGCTTGAGAGCTATCTCAACACTCAGATCCTCTAAAAAGATGGCAGAGAGCTAGATCAAATCAGTTCAATCCACTTTTCTTTTGTTGATTCAAGCTTGTTGTAATTTGTTTGGACGCAATAGATTAGCGCGCCAGGTAGGGAAACTCAATAAAGGAGTTTCAAATAATCTGGAAGGAAGAATGGTGAAAGGTAGAAAGAAGAATCTGCCAGTAGAAGATATTTCCCGTTCTTCAAAAAGGAATGATCCTGTTCTTGGCGAAAAGGAGAATGATCCTGTTCTTGGCGAAAAAAGGAATGATCTTGTTCTTGGCAAAAAGGGGAATGATCCTGTTCTTGGCGAGAGGATGGAAGCACTTCCCGTGAGATACTTTGATCAAGAAAAGTTGAATACTCTATTCAACAAAGTAGAAGTGCTTACTGCAGCGATGTAGAATCTTTAAGAAATTGCCGCGAGGGAATCAATGTGACATACCGCGTCAAGAACTAGTCGGCAACCTTCCCTTCAGATAAGTAAACATCTCAGTCCAAGAAGGCATTCATCTTATCAATGTTCTTCAGGTTAACAGTCCTCGTTGAGGCATCATCACTAATCTCATCATCATACCAAGAAGTGGAATAAGGGGAAGTGTCCACGATCCCGTTCGACGTCATCTGGAGAATCAACCCCTGACAGTACTCAAGTTCGACATCTTGCAAGAGTAAGTGATTTTGATAGAAAATTCAAAAAGCTGGAGTTGCTAATCGCCAAGGTTCTTGAACAGGGGAAAGCAGAGGACACAACATCGAGCTGCAGCATCTTACCTCCTTTTTCTAAGAAGGTTATGGAAGAAAGAATCCCACATCACTTCAAAGTTCCGCAAATCGAACTGTACGATGGGTCGTTTGACCCTTTGGATCATTTGGGTAGCTTTAAAGTTCATATGCTGATCCAAGGGGCATCATATGCATTGCATTGTCTTGCCTTCCCTGTGACCTTGAAGAAGTCAACAAGAATATGGTACTTAAGTTTACAGCCAGATACTATTCATTCATTCAGTCAGCTAGAGAAGTTGTTCGTCTCCCACTTCAGAACAAGCAGAAAAATGTCTGGAAATTCTAACAGCTTATTCTTTATTCATCAGTCAGAAGGAAAATCTTTAGAGATTACATCAAGAGGTTTAATTCTGCCACATTGGAGATACCGGATTTCAACGAATATGTGGCATTGTCTGCTATGACGAAGGGCTTGCGAGCCTCCAGATTCACATTTTTCTTGGATAAGTATTTCTCGACTAACTATTCCGAATTACTGGCCCATGCTCAAAAATATGCTCAAGCCGAAGAACAAGCCTTGAGCCGGCGACAGGTGGAGAAAAAATCGATGCCAAGTAGGAAAAAGGCCAAGGAAGAAGAATTCTGATTCTCTAGAGTCCGATCAATTCAACAGCAAGGTCAGAGGCCGAGGGAGTTGATCGGCAGAAGTTACGTCAATCGGTTTGATGCTTATACCCCCTGACCATTCCAAAGGGAACAGATCCTAATAGAAATTGAGAAAGAAAATTTTCTTCAAAGGCCAAGGCCAATGAGAGCCCCGCCAGCTATGTGAAATAAGGCCAAATATTGTCGGAATCATCGCGATCGTGGGCATACAACAGAAGAATGTATCCAGTTAAGAGATGAGATCGAAGATCTGATCAAGCGAGGTTACCTAGATAGATATGTCCAGAATCCAAACCAAAATGGGCCAGTTGAAGCAGCGGTGCCAAGGCCTACAGTTCCAAGGATGATTACTGACGAGACAGAGCTCCCGAACCAACAACCGATTGATGGATCGGTCGGGATGATTTGTCATGCATGTTTCAAAGATGATCGGAGTCCCAAAAGGCTTCGAGGAAGTGTTGTCTTCTATGACGAAGACCTACAAGGTGTTCAGATGCCACATAATGATCCTGTAGTGATTTCTGTGATAATCGCAAACTTTGATGTACATAGAATTTTAGTTGATAATGGAAGCTCTGCCGAGGTTTTGCTTTACGATGCATTTATCAAGATGAATTTGCTGATTAATAAGCTACGAAGGATCCATGTGCCATTAACTGGATTTGGTGGAAATTCTGTAGGAGTAGAAGGAGAAATCACACTCCCCGTGACTCTCGGAACAGCCCCAAAGCAGAGGACCTTTTCTCTTACCTTTATGGTTGTTCGAATCCCTTCTGCTTATAATGCTATTTTGGGAAGACCTGTCCTGAATAAATTTCAAGTCGTTGTATCGATCTATCATCTTTTGATAAAATTTTCAACTCAAAATGGGATTGGAGAAGTAAGAGGAAACCAACAGATGGCTCGTCAATGTTTGACAATCTAGAATCAACAGTCAATCAACAAATCCACTGCCGAACAAATGGATCCACGTGATCCGACTGATGGAGTCAGCATATCAATAGAAAGGACTATTCATGTTTTTTTGATAAAGGATGATTCTACTAAAACAGTTCAGATTGGAAGTTTACTTGCTGAAGAACAAAAAAAGAAGTTTGTTGATTTTTTGCAAAAAAATGCTGATATATTTGCATGGACAGCTGCTGATATGATGGGAATTCCAACGGAAGTGATTATGCATGAGCTTAAGGTTGATCCGCTCAGTCGGCCTGTTTGATAAAAGAAGCGCAATTTTGTCCCAGAAAGATAAAAAGTTATCAATGAAGAAGTGACCAAATTGTTTGATGCTAGATTTATCAAAGAAGTTCACTATCTTGACTGGCTTGCCAATGTAGTAATGGTCAGGAAGGCTAATGAAAAATGGAGGATATGCATAGATTATATTGATCTTAATAAGGCATGCCCTAAAGATAGTTTTCCTTTGCCTAAAATTGATAAACTGGTTGATGCAACGACTGGACACAAGTTTCTGAGTTTTATGACTGCTTTCTCTGGATATAACCAAATACGAATGAGTCCAGAAGATGAAGAAAAGACATCTTTCGTCACTGACCGGGAGATATATTGTTATAAAGTAATGCCATTTGGTCTTAAAAATGCTGGAGCTACTTATCAGAGGTTAGTAAACAAAATCTTTGAGGATCAAATTGAAAAAACTATGGAAGTATATGTAGATGACATGACTATTAAGAGCGATCAGTCTGATGATCACATTAAAGATCTGTAGATAGCCTTTGATATTCTGTGATAGAATCTATGAAATTGAATCTGACCAAGTGTGCCTTTGGTGTAACTTCTGGAAAGTTCTTGGGTTTTATGGTTATGAAGCATGGAATTAAAGCCAACCCAGAAAAAATCCGAGCCATCTTGTGTATGAGACCACCGGTTAATAAAAAAGAGATCCAACAGTTGACTGGACAAATCGCTTCGTTAAACCGATTTATCTCTCGTTCGGCCGAGAGATGTTTGCCTTTCTTCAAAGCCCTACGACAAACCAAGGAGTTCAATTGGATAGATGACTGTCAGTCGGCTTTTGAAGAGCTTAAGAAGCGTTTGACAAATCCGATCATATTGTCTAAACCCCGAGAAGGAGAAGACTTATATCTTTATTTGGCTGCTTTTGATGAGGCAGTCAGTTCCGTATTGGTGAGAAAGGAGTCTGATGGATTGCATAAACACATTTATTATATCAATAAAGTCCTTCATGATGCAGAGATAAGGTATCCAAAGCTTCAGAAGATTGTTTATACTTTGATAATATCGGCTAAGCGCCTCAGGCCATATTTTCAGTCTCATCGTATTGTTGTATTGACCGACCAACATCCGAGGACTGTTTTACAATGCTCTGATACTTCCAGTCGGATGGCAAAATGGGCAGTTAAATTGAGTGAATATGATATTATTTTTCAGCCTCGATCAGCAATAAAAGCTCAAGTACTGGCTAACTTTATAGCCGAATGTACCTGGAATGACAGTGAAAAGGAAACTCAATCATCGGATGAAATGAGGGTGACTAATGCATCTTGGGTATTACATATAGATGGAGCTTCAAATTCTTCTGGCTATGGAGCAGAATTGATCTTATCCAATCCAAGCCGAGATGTTATGGAGTATGCACTCAGGTTTTCTTTCAAAGTTTCTAATAATCAAGCTGAATATGAGACTCTCCTAGCTGGTCTGAGAATTGCAAAGGAGTTAAATGTCCAATGACTAAAGGTATTGTCTGACTCTCAATTAGTTGTTAATCAAATAAAAGGAGATTTTGAAGTTCGTGATGCCACATTAGCTTTATACTTGAAGAAGGTTCAAGAGCTTGGAACTTCATTTGATTTTTGGGATATCAGTCATGTCCCTAGGACTGAAAACTCTCGAGCTGATTCATTATTTAGATTAGCTACTTCTCCATCTAACCAAATGGGTCGGACTTTTGTTGAACATTTGGAAATCCCTAGTATATATGCAATAGAAAAAGAAAAGATTCTTCAAATAGAGCCGGAGATGGATTAGATGAGCCCGATAATCAAATATCTGACTGAAGGAGTATTGCCTGAAAATAGTATAGAAGCTAAACAAATTTGGAGGTTTGCTACTTAGTATGTCATTTTAGATGGCTTGTTATAAAAAAAATCATTTTTCTAGCCATTATTGAAGTGTCTATCTCCTTCGGACGCCGATTATGCTCTTAGAGAGGTGCATGAAGGAATATGCGGTGATTATTTGAGAGGAAAGTCTTTAGCCTATAAAATTATAAGGCAGGGATATTACTGGCCGACTATGCAGAAGGATGTTGCAGATTTTGTGAGAAAATGTGATTCTTGTCAAATGTATGCAAATATTCAAAGGCGTCCTGCCAGTCAGCTAACACAGCTAATAGCTCCTTGGCCCTTTGCTCAATAGGGAATGGACATTCTTGGTCCGTTTCCTCTAGCCTCTGGGCAGCAGAAATTTTTGATCGTTGCCATCGACTATTTTACAAAATGGGTAGAAGCTGAGCCTCTAGCTTTAATCACTGAAGCAAAAGTTGAAATATTTGTCAGAAATTCTATTATATATCGGTTTGGAATTTCTCATGCTATTCTTACAGACAATGGGAGGCAGTTTGATAATCAGAAGTTTAAGGATTTCTGTGCTCAATATGGCGTCCTTTACAAATTAACATCTGTCGGACATTCTCAGGCTAATGGAGAAGTTGAGGTAACTAATCGGACAATCCTTCATGGATTGAAAACCTAATTAAATGAAACCAAAGGATCTTGGGCTGATGAACTCAACTCTATTCTATGGGCCTACCGAACAACTCCCCGATCTACCACAGGTGAATCTCCATTTAGTCTTGCTTATGGGAGTGAAGCGATGCTACCTATAGAGATTGTCCTTCATTCTAGAAGAACTGATTGCTTCGAAGAATATAATAATGATGATCTAAGGATAACTGATCTTGATCTGCTTGAAAATTTCAGGTTGCAAGTATAATTGAAAATGACAGCTTATTGACAAAGGATGGCGCAATATTATAATTCAAGGGTAAAGGATCGAATCTTTCGGATTGGAGATCTTGTTCTGCACTGAACAACTATATCCAGACCAACTGAACAGGGCAAACTTGCTCCAAATTGGGAAGGCCCTTATCGTATCGCTGAAGTTGTGCGATCAAGGACCTATTAACTTGAAAGTCTAGATGGTTATCCATTGGCAAGGCCATGGAATGTAGAAAATCTATGCAAATACCATCAATAAAGACATCCTCTTTTTCTTTTTCCTTTTATATGAAGGAAATATATGACATTGAAATATTCTCTAAAAAATAAAAAAAGAAAGGTTGGCCTGATAAACTGACCACAATCTGACAAATAGAGTTAGTCTGACCCACTAACTCATCGGTAATAAATGATCAGAATAACTGATCAAAAGGCTGGCCTGATAAGTTGACCATAATCCGACAAATAGAGTTAGTCTGACTCACTAACTTATCGGTAATAAATGATCAGAATAACTGATCCAAAGGTTGGCCTGATAAGCTAACCATAATCCGACCAATCGAGTTAGCCTGACCCACTAACTCATCAGTATTTAATGATCAGAAAAACTGATCAAAAGGTCGTATTGATAAGTTGATCACAATCCGACAAATTGGGTTAACCTGACCCATTAGCTCATCTGTACTCAATGATCAGAATAATTTGTTGATCAATTGAAATGTGAGTCATATGACAAGTGATGGTGAATAGCGTGGTTTATTATTTTATCAATGATGTTATCTTAAAATATTTGAAAGTATGATCTAGTATATTGACGGAAAATAAAAGACTTCATTAATATTCTGGTTACAAAAGGGAAAAAGAAAAAATAGCAGTGAAATTACTATCAGTTCTCTATTACATATATTATTCAGCTCTTTTTGATGTTTCTTTGATAGGCAACATTATCGGATCGTTAGTTGGCTTTCCTTCTTCTTTCTCTGTAGAATAATCTATGGAAATAGAGGAAAGATCAAGGTCAGAGTATAATTTCTTGATTCCATTAATACAGTCTTCGAAACTGAGCTTGTAGCCTTTTGCCCCAACTCGGTTTATTCCATCTTCAAATGCTTTAGATTTTTTAAATTCTTCGATTACAAGGGGCTTATGTTGGATCAGCAAGGCATTTTTTTGTTCGGTTTGCTTCAGCTTTTCTTCAAGAAATGAGACTCTCTCCTTCATCAGGAGATTTTGACTTAATATTTCTTCATACGCCCGAGTTTTTTCCTCTATGGCTTCATCTACCTGTCAAAGTATTTTTCTTCTTCTAGCTCCTTCCTCCACAAGCTGATGGGCATGCCTTTCAGTTTGTCTTAGTTGGTTTTGCAGAGACAAGATCTTCACAGTCAATAGGACAACTCTTGATTCGAAGACTTTCCGATCAATGACAGCTTTGTCTTTTTCTTCCTTAGCTGCAGCCAGTTGCTTTTGAAGATCTCCCTACAGATGGAAGATAGAATTTCTTTCACTCTATGTTTAATTGTTGTCTCCCAATCTCTTTGAAGAATGGTAGACTGCAGTATGGTTATTGCCAACTCGGATTGTTAATGCTTGTATCGGAAACTAGTATTTGAACGGCTTTGCCATCATTCGGGTCAACTGGTTCCTCTAGAGGAGCTTTCCCTTTCTCCGTTGAAGTATGTTTGGTGGGTGGGTCATGCTCTGTTCTTTTTGGAAGTGGAATGGAAGGCTTTCGTTCTTCTTCCTCAGATGAAGAAGCAATATATTCGGGAGTTTCTGGCTTATCAGAGGTATTTTTTGACAAACGCCTTCTTCTTACACATGACTTTTCCTCTCTGAACCATACTGGTCCGATTTTTCTCTTCGGCATTTGATGAGGTTTCTTGTTACTTGGCTCCATCTCTCAACTACGATGAAGATCTCTTCTTAAGGAGTATTCCTTGGAACAAAGAGTTTTAAAAGAAAAATACTTGGGACAAAATTGGTTCAAGGCCCTGGGCCTGGGACCTCTTTATATAGAGGTTGCCAATTGCTACGATTTATGGTCCAAATTCCAAGATATCAGGAGATCTCGACACATTTAAGATCTTGATTTGGTGGAAATCCGTGCGTCGCTTCTGATTTTCAGAAAGTCAGTTGTAAAATATGTATATAAAGGCATGTGATTTGAATTTGAATTTGAATCTTGTACGGCCTCTTAAGTCCTGACAAATGCGGTTATACGATCTGCTGATCAATTGTTCTTCTAACAGAAAGTTAACATTTGGCAGAGTTGGTATGATGGCTTATTAGACTTTACCTAGAAAATTTTTTACAAAGTATACTTTTTCTTAAAATATTGAAGAAAAAGGGATAGGATATTCGGTAAATCAGATGAGAGCATTATATTGTCCATGAGCAAGTTAAAGGCCTGGTTAATTCAAAGATATTTGGTAAGTGTTGACTTCTCTTTTAGGAAGAGTCAGAAATCATACTTTCCGATCAATTTTTTGTTAAAGATTCTTGTTCGATGAACTTGTTCGGAATTGTTTTAACTGGATTTTTTCGAATAAGAATTAGTGTTTTGAATAATTTTGTGATTAGATCGGTCTTCTTTGAAAATTTCTTTGTTTGATCCGATGATTTTATACTTAGAAAATTTTTCCATTTATGAAAAGTGTAACTTTTGCAATTCGAGAAACATTGCTAAAAAAAAAGATTTTTCATTTCCTGTTAAAAGCAAAATAAGTTCTTACATCATTGATCATTACATTTTGTTCGACTATATTTTATTCTATTTCAACTTGATCTACAGTAAAAACTATTGGTACATCTTCTGGAATTTGAAAATTTGGTGCTGGTTCTTCGATTTGGTCGCCGATTGTGTCTTCGGGTTGATCTGTAGTTTGTTCTCTGACTTGATCTTCCTTGTTAGAATTTTCTTCATTGGAATCCTCATCATCGGAGTCTTCCTCTATCATTGAAGTGTTTAGGTCAGGGTAATATTTCTTTACCTTATTCAAACAATCGACAAGATCGAGGTTGTAGCTTTCTATCCCCGCCTCATGGAGTTTATCATCAAAAGCTTTCAATTGAATATATGCTTTTATGGCCCCATTAACGGCCTCTTCAATGGCTTGTTCGATCCTTTTGGTTGCCGTTTAAACTTTTTCTTCAGTCGCTAAAATCTTTTTTTCGGCTGTTAAGATCTTTTCTTTAGCTTTCTCTAACTTAAGGGACATTGATCGGATTTTCTTATTTTTCTTCTTCAGCTTTGATTCCATAGTAGACCTTGCTTCCTTCAGCTCTGCTTCTAGAGCTGACATTTTGACTGCTGATTCTTCCAATTTCTTCTCTATGGTGGTCTTTAGTTCTTCAGCAACTTCCTTTTCCGCCTTGGCAACGTTCATTTCATTGCACATGATTTTGCGGAACTTGTCAAAATTTTTTAAACTCTCATCCATGATTTGGATTCCATGAACGAGCTGTTTATTTATATTTCAGATTAGTCAGATTTAATAATAACAAAAAACAAAAATGATTAATTATTTAAAAGAAAAAAGGAGAACAAGTTTTATCCTATACTTTTAGTAAAGTAGTATGAAGTAACAGGATGGTGTCATCAATCTGTTGGGACTTAGTGATTTTCCAGCCTCTTGGAATAATGATGGAGTTCAGAAGACGATGGGCCATCATTGGATCATTTAGGCCCGAATCATCTGTGAATACGGGAAAATCGGCCGAAATATTTGTGGCCGGAGTTCTTTCTTCTTCTTCTTCCCTCATTGGAGCTTTTCCTTTATTAGCTTGGTCAGCAGAAGGTAACGATGGACTGACTTCTAAAAGTTTCATTGGTCGTCTTTCTTGTGGTGGAGGTTGAAGGGATGTTGACAACGGAACTTCATCATCCTTCGACACGCTTGCTATCAGTATCGAAGAGATAGGATCTGATGAGACTGCCGAAGCTGTTGGATTTGTCGGTTTTATTTTCTTCGGTCTTTTTACTCTCTCTTCTTGATTGGAAGGGGTGGCTTCAACTTTTCTATTCTTCGAAAGTTTTCGAAGTTTCTGAACATCCACCATAACTGACGTATCTGTAACAGTTGAGAAATCAAAGATTAAGATTGATTGATAATAAGGAATGATGAAACAGTATCAACAATGAAGATACCTAAAGAAGGTTTAGGACTGATTTCTGCCGAAAAAAGCCTTCTTTCACTGAGAAGTTCTTTAATCGAAGGAACCTCCATCTCCGTAAGCTTCTTGTAATCTTCTTGGTCGGAAGACAGGACCTTCTTGCTATCATTAGGAGTCAGTCGGGGTTCCCTATGGCTACTAGTGAGGTCCCAAGAAATTTTGGAGACGATGTAAAAGAAACAGGGCTTCCAACCGTGATTGGCCGAAGGAAGTCCCGAGATAAATTTCCAATCATGGCGTGGGTTAATCACCCACCATCCATGGCCGTGAAAATCCCGTTTCAGTACAAATAAAGTGATAAAAAGAGAAGTCTTTGGGATTATATCCGCGTCCTTACAAAGGATCAAGAACGTACAAATGATTCGGATACTATTAGGGATCAGCTAAGATGGTATTACCCGATACAATCTGAAGATTGTAAGAAAAAAAGGGTGAATCGGAAATCTAAGATCGACCCTTAGATGTTCCTTGTAAATGGTCAGGCTGTCGGGTGGAGGCCGATCTATTTATTCTTCAGAACTGGGGAGGATTATAACATAATCATCCGAAATGTTATAATATTATTTTAATGCTAAGATTCGATGTTCGATTAAAGAAGACCTAATATCGCTCATCTTCATTGATTCGGCCTGTTTTTTCTGTTGTTGTGAAGTGGATTCTTTAGGATTTTCTACATGACTGACCTTTAATACTTTAGCCATAGTTGAAAAAGAAAGTAAAGGAAGATTAACTTAAAAGAAAAGGCAAAAGAAGAATAGAGGCCGACCTGAAATTTTTCTTTTGCTCCTAAGGCGAAGAGATTGGAATGGTGAAAACCTATTTTTCCGAGAAGAGTGGTGTTTATATAGTATCCTTCAACGGTTCAGGATTTCCCTCGAATAATGAGATCGATTCATATCTGGCCACGTGTCCATAAATATCGATTAGGTTTCTCGAAGGATCGAAATGACCTTTTATAATCCAATAGTAGAAATCTGTTGACAAGATGGATGCATTTATTTTTGACGAAAATCTTTCGTCTTCCTTGGATTTTGAAAATTACAATGATGAGAGGAAGATACAGCTGTTAGTTTTTATAACCGCTTCCCCAATTAGAGTTTGACATATCATCAAAGCGTGCTATCCCAAAACGGAAGCTTCTGATAGTTTCTGATTTTCAATTAATGAATTCAGAAACTGGGAGGACTAGTGTTGGGATATGACAAGTTTGGTCTGTTTATGCTGATCTATTAAAAGCTTAAAGCTGGCCAATCAACATCCAAGAGGCACAAGGCTGATTGACGTCTAAGAGATGTAAAGTCGATCAATGTCTAATAGGCACAAATATGATCAATGTCCAATAGGCACAAATATGATCAATATTCAAGAGGCATAAAGCCGATCAATGCTCAACAAGCATAAGATTGACTAACTTCCAGGTAATTAGCTAATTTTTATGAAAGGTAAAGCTTATCAATATTCAAATAATGCAGAGATCATTCAGCCTCTGGAGAAGGGCCGATCAACTATTGATGAAGGGCCGATCAACTATGGATGAAGGGCTGATCAATTATAGATGACTTTCGCTATACGTGCTCACGGTCCTGGATTAACCATTTAACAGCTAGATGCCAGCTGTAAGCGGTTAAGTTCGTAGCCTATAAATACTTTCGAGTGCGATGGTGATGGGACTTCTGCTACTTCTTTTCTACGCCCTTCTTTGCCTAGTTTTCCTTCAAATCATATTTGTTCCAGTCCAGATGCCATTAACAAGCTTGAGAGCTACCTCAACACCCAGATCCTCTAAGAAGACTGCAGAGAGCTAGATCAAATCAGCTCAATTCACTTTTCTTTTGATTCAAGCTTGTTGTAATTTGTTTGGATGCAATACCTTTATTTCTTGGTGATTGGACCATTACTTCCACTAGGATGGGGTATGAAGAGGTTTGTGTCTTGCTGGTGCTAACCAAGTATGTTTGCTTGGGGTGCAAGGGTAAGAGTCGCTGATGCTGTTATTTGGCAATAGTTTATGTACGAAGAACTACTATAAATTAGCTATACTTATGACTATATTGGGGTAACCCTAAAAGCTTGTCAAGTGCTAGTGGTTCCGGGCTTATTATAGTTTATGATTCTTGGATTTGTGCAGCCATGGTTTCGATTAACCGGTACCTGGTTACGAGACTTAGATCTTGTTTGGGATTGCTATTGATGATAGAACTTTTTGAATTTTTTGAAAGAGTTTTCGAAAGAGCTTTTGGAACTTTTAGAAAGAGTTTTTGAGAATATAGATTTTGGAAATAGAGTTTTTACAAAAATATATTTTCTATTTGGTAATCGCATTTATAAAGTACTTTAAAATTTTAATATATATTTGATAATTAAAATAAAAAAATACTTGTGATATAATTAGATGATTATAAAAAATATTGCATAATATTATATATTGAAGGATAATACAATATAATATAATATAATATTTTATATTTAAATATTATTATATTATATAATGTAATATTATAATATAATGTAATATATAAATGGACTATAATCTAATAAAAGATTATAATATAATAGATTATATGATATTATTATTACAATGTAATAATACTATAATAGATTATATTATATGTTTATAATATAAATATTATTTGATATGTTATGATTTGATTGGTACAGTGTGGTGCTAAAGCTCCAATCCATGCCAGAAACATGTCAGCCAGCCTGCACGAGCAGGCCACCCACTCAACATCTCACCAATTGAATATCAAACCACGTGCTCACCAACTCTTTGTTGGGACATTGATTGCTGCTAGGCTCGTTCATATCCATCCCATTCATGCGTGTTCCAGATGCGGTGGTCATTAATGCATGCCACCTAAGGGACACTCAATTGCAGGGATATGTCATGTCGATCATCTTTTCCTACTTCACCAATCACAGTATGGTCCCTACTCTGAGTGTGCCTGCAACCACCAAGATATGCTAGACACCACTTCCCTACAATACGCACCATACCATTAGGGTCAGGTACATGTCTATAAACTTGTTTTCCAGGGCTCTCTAGGTAGGAAGGTTATAGTAAGTGAACCAGGAGAAGGATAAGGAGGTGAGGTAAAACGGAACTGAAAGCCTCCACTACCTAAAAAGCCCTACCTTGTAGACAAGAGAACCATTTTACTATTCTCAGATTACACCCAAAGCTCCCTGATTTTGTGAGCATTTATCTGAGTGTTCATCAAGACGTTTGCAGACCATCCCACACACTATCCATATCCCATAAAGTATCCTAGCCTTCATAACTCTACTCATTAATGTGCCATCTCCTTAGAAGTGCGATCCATATGTACTGAGATCTCCTTCTTTCATAGATTCCATTTTATTTCCTGTTGGGTTTCAGTTGTGCAGCCAAAAATCAGATTTCAAAATTTTAATCCTTGAAATCCTAATCAACCGAAATCCTAGACCCAGGACCTCCTTGATCATATCAATTAATAAGACAAAAAATTAGGAAATAGAATAATACCTATAATGCTATTATCATTTTCTTACTAAGCATACAAGTATATGCCCTTCAGAGATGATCTACACAAGAACTGGATCAAGAAAGTACTCCTCTTACTTACCTGCTTAACTAGAAACTCTTCCCGGTAGCCTTTCTTCCTTTAGCAGCCTTTCTTCTCTTATAAGATCTTTTCCCTTTTGAAAAGTATCTCAAAATCTCTCAGAAAGCTCTCTTACTATCTATTGTCCTTTTTAATTCTCTTCCTAAGCCTTTGTCTTAAAATGACAAACTTGTTTTAAAATAAAATACTTATTCTAACAAAGGAAGGAAGAAAGTTGTCAAAACAAACTTCGAATGATTTGGTTTCAATCATCGAAACCTTTAAATAGAAAGAGAAGAGGTGCTTAAAATATCCTTTCATCAATCCTTAATCCAATATTTAACATATTAGATATGATCCTTCAAGTAGGAGTTTCTAAGCTGAAAGGTGCTAAGTGAAATATATGTTATTTTACAAATTTTTTGCACCAAAAATTGCTTATTGTAACTCTTCGAGGAAAACCTAATAATTAGTCTCTAAGCTTTAGGAATTTACCTGTCTTCCCTTGGCATGTCCTGTATCCATAACAGATCATGGTGCATCTTTGGAAGACACTAGGCATCCAACTCTTCTTTTTTCGGCACGTCCCATATCCATAATAAATCATGGTGCGTCTCCAGAAAGCAAGAGTTGTCCTTAACCTCAATCTAATATTAAAGTAAAATAAAAGGCGAATAAAAGAGAACAAATAAATGCAGAAAAAAAACATACTTTTTTATTATAGAATAAGAAATACAAAAGACTAAGATTCTACTCTTCCCTCCTACACTTCTACACTAACCCACTTCTAAGTTGATCCCTTCTTGTCCTCTATGCAAAGGCTCTAAGGGACTCCAGGGAGTTGCTTGTCCTAGGTAGAGGTATAGGAGCCTTTTTATAGGATTTTACAAGAAAGATGTTTTCATAGATATCCGATGTTGGACTAAACTAAAGGATCATATAGTTTGCTAGGATCTAATTTTACGGTAAATCAATGGCTGGATGGACTTTTGCCTATCAAATTAGAATCCTATTACAATTTGTATTGGATTGTTTGATTTCCTCTTTGCCGTTAGATCTTGATCAGATGCTTGGACTCTTTTTGGTTGCTTTGAGATCTATACTATCCTTCTTTATGATTGGATTTGCTTTGAGATCCTTGAATGCCCCATTCATTGATTTCTCTGGAATCACCCGATGCCACCGTGAACTCCTTGGACTGTGGTTGTCGGCACTTGGATGTTTGCCAAGATTTTGTTGGCCTCGCTTGCACTCTGCTAAGAGTCACTGTCGGTGTTCCCTCGTACCATCGTGAAGAAGGTCGATGAAGAAGAGGAGGCACGATGGTCATGGGGACTAATGATAGGCCGTGGGGAGATGATGGAGCGATGGGTTAGACGGCGATGGGAAGGATAACTGGAGACGGTGATAACCAGCGGTGGAGATGGGCGGATTCTTGGTTAATGATGGAAGGAGGAATAGTCGAGGAAGATGATGGATGACGGGCGACTTCCGGTTGCTTTTTTGGGCTGAGGAATGCTCGCATAGTGGCTCTCTAGGTTAAGGATGGTGTTTCGTCATCTCCAGTGATAGCGGGATACTATTTTGGGCTAAAAACCCCTCACAGTCCATGGCTCTATTTTGTGGACTGGTGGTCATGGCTGCTGGCAGTCCATCGGGCATTTCAAAAACCATTCAACCGGTCCATGGTGGATCGATTACTTCAATAACCATGCAAACCTTTAATAATTCTTCAAAAATCGATTCTAGGCTTATTTTAAATCGAATTTGCTTCAAACTTATTTTGTTTGAACCCATAAATCGATCTCTTTTCATTGGTGATATTCTTTCCTGCAAATGATATATAAAAGTATCAATTTTAAATAAATTAATACTTATATATATATGTATAATGTAGTTATCAGATAGCCTTGGTTCTCGGTTCACCCCTTGTTTTCTTGCAAGATCATGAAGGAGCCGGTGTCTCACCATTTCGAGGCACCAACTATGGAGGCCTATGATGACACCACTTACCCCTTCGACCATCTAGAAAGCTTCAACTCTCTCATGCTTCTCTAGAGGGCATCTGATGCCCTCATGTGCAAATTCTTTCTGACAACTTTTAGGAAAGCAGTAAGAGCTTGGTACCCCCGACTCCTGTCAAATTTAATTCACTCTTATGATGATTTTAGCCATCAGTTCATGGCCCAGTTCTAGAGTAGCAAAAGGCTTGAGCGAGGCTCCGACTTCCTCTTCTCCATTCAGTAAGAGGAGGATGAGTCTTTCTACCACTATATGGGTCGCTTCAAAGTGGCCATGCTGGAAGTTCGTAGCTTCGAGCCCTCCATCGCCATATCAGCCATGAAGAGGGGGCTGCACGAAGGTAATTTCTACTTCTCCCTTTCCAAGAAGTTTCCTAAAGCCTTCGTAAACTCCTAGCTTGTGTTGAAAAGTATATCAACACTACGAAAGGCATGGTGGAGAAATAGAAGGAGAGGGGTGACTGAAAGCATCCCTAAGAGGACCACTCCCGTACACTCCCTTCTCCATAACTATAGTAGCAGCAGAAGAAGAAGTGGAACAAGGAGTCCTACCATCATTCTGGAAGTCCCAAACCACCTTGTTGTGAGGATTTCATCCCTCTAAATGCTTCCTGGGAGTAAATCCTGATGGAGATCAAGGGTTAGGATATTGTCCAATGGCTGGGGAAGATAAACAAGGAAGCCCAGAGGGATCCCAAGAAGTACTACCAGTTTCATCAGAACTATGGGCAGACACCAAAAACTGCATCTTCCTGAAGAGGGAGATTGAGCCGCTGATTCGGCGTGGCTTCCTACATGGCTACATCAGCCATCCCAGCACTTCCAAGGTTGCCAGTCGAGATCTCCAACTGATAGCTGAGCCTCCTATGGAGAACAACATTCTCATCGGCACCATCTTGGGAGGGTTAGCTACTCGGGGGCAAGCTCTTCTAGGCAGTGAGCCTACAACAAGCTTGCTTAGACAGAGATCCCTCAACCCAAGCATCAAAGGGAAGAGGAGGAGCATAATACCTTCTCCACTACCGATGTAGATGGAGTTTTGTTTTTGCATGATGATCTTGTAATTATTTTCCTTGCTATCTTGAATTGTGATGTAAGAAGAATCCTGATGAATAATAGAAGCTCCATAGATATTTTGTTTTGTAATGCTTTCTCCTAAATGGGCTTGCCAAAGGATTGCCTCCGAAGGACAACCATTCCATTGATTGATTTCTCCAAAGATGCCATACCCATTGAGGGCATCATTACTCTTCCTATGATTGCTGAACAGGCCCCGAGGTGGGCAACGATCCTTTTGGATTTTTTGGTGGTTACGATTCCAATGGCCTACAACACTATCTTAGGGAGATCCAATCTAAACTCTCCATGGGCCGTGGACTTGGCATACCATCTACTCATGAAGCTTTCCACTCCCTATGGGATGGGCGAGATTCGAGGTGATCAAGCCTTGGCAAGGCTATACTACGTGGTGACACTCAAAAGCAAAAAAATTAAAGGAAGCCATGTCCATTGAGAGTCTCGACCTTCGGGATCAGCAGAGGATACAATGGGGAGAGCTTGTAGAAGAACCAGTTCCTATTCTCCTAGACTCATCTGACCCCTCTTGCATGGTCTACTTCAGGAGCAAGCAGAGTGAAGAGTCTAGGACCCATCTGGTGGAGTTTCTCCATATAAATACTGACATCTTTGCATGAACAGTAGCAGATATACCGGGCATTAAACCTAAGGTCATGGTGTTCCGCCTTAACGTTGACCCCTTGCACCCCCCAATTTGCTAGAAAAAAGGAAGCTTCACCCCTAAGCACCAATGTGACATAAAGCAGGAGGTGGAGAAGCTTCTAGAGGCTATTTTGTCCTTGAAGTCCAGTACTGAGACTGGCTTGCCAATGTTGTCCTAGTGAAGAAAGCCAACAACAAGTAGTAGGCATGCATTAACTTCATCGACTTGAATAAGGCCTGTCCGAAAGATTATTTTTGAGTATGAATTCAATCTTTGAGTATGAAATATTTAGTTTAATGAATGCTTTCTCTAGGTACAACCAAATCGAATGGCATCCAAGGATGAAAAGAAGACCACATTCATCATGGATTAGAGGCTATAATGCTACAAGGTCATGCCTTCTGGTTTAAAGAATGCTGGAGCCTCCTATCAGTGTCTCATCAATAAGGTCTTCAAGGATTAGATTGGATGTAATGTGGAAGTGTACGTCGATGACATGTTGGTGAAGAGCCACAAGAAAAGTCAACATGTGGCAAACTTGGAAGAGACCTTTCAAACACCGTGGAGGTACAAAATGTAGCTCAACTCAATCAAGTGTGCATTCGGAGTTTCTTCTAGGAAGTTCCTAGGTTTCATGGTGTTGCACCATAGAATTGAGGCCAATCATGAGAAACTCTAGGTGATCCTAGAGATGACACCACCCAGGAGTTGAAGGAGATTCAATGTCTTGCAGGGCAGGCCATCATATTGAGTCGGTTTATGGCAACATCCAGCAACAAGTGTCTACCCTTCTTCAAAGCCTTGAGACAAATCAAGGAGTTTTAATGGATGGAAGAATGCGATGCTTCCTTCGAGTAGCTTAAGACCTACATTGCCACCGCACCACTTCTCACGAGGTCGATCATAGGGGAAATGCTAATCTCTATTTGGCTATTTCTCTTTTGGCCATGAGTTCTGTGCTCATCCAAGAAGAGGATAGAGTGTAGAAGCTAGTCTATTACATTAGCCATATCCTAAAGGATGTAGAGACCCGATACTTAAAGGTAGATAAGGTCGCCGTTACCCTTCTGAACTCGATGAGGCATCTTCATCCATACTTTCAAGCACATTCCATTATGGTCCTGACCGATCAGCCCCTGTGCTAGGTTTTGCAGAAGATCAATGCCTCTAGGAGGATTAACAAGCGGGTGGTAGAGTTGGACAAGTTTTACATCCATTACTAGACTTACCCCTCCATCAAAGTCCAAGCTTTAGCAAATTTTCTGGTGGAGTGCACCATCTCCAACAGGGTGGAGATTGAATCAGAACTAGTGGAGCCAAAGTTGGTAGGCAAGCCTTGGACTCCATGTTGATGGAGCATCCAATGCTGGAGGGTTCGGGGCTGGGATAATCCATGCTAGCCTAGAGGGAGTCATCGCCAAGCAAGCACTTTGCTTCAACTTCAAGGCCTCTAACAATAAAGCACACGAGATTAGGGCATGCCCGCAAGCTTGAGGTCCAACACCTCAAAGCTTCAATGACTCTCAGTTGATAGTGGGGCAAGTTCATGGAGAGTTCAACACCAAAGGCCCCACCATGGAGAAATATCTTAAAAGGATAAAAGAGATTGCTTCAACATTTTTCCTTTGAGATAGTATTGATCCCTAGATTAGAAAATGTCTAGGAAAACTTGCTATCAAGATTGGCAACCTCTAGTTACGTGGATATCCTGAAGACTACCTACATGGAGAACCTCGAGAGGCTTAGTATCGAGGAACAACCGGTCCCAATCTTAAAGGCAGATAGCGAACCCTGTTGGATAGAACCATTGCTCCATTACTTGCAGGAAGAGACACTACTGGAGGACAAGATCGAGGTGAGAAAGCTCAAGTATCAGTCCACCTTGTTCATGTTACTCTACCGGAAGCTTTACAAGCTAACCTACTTGATGCCACTCCTCTACTATCTTCATCCCTTAGAAATAGACTTTGTCCTTCAGGAGGAACGTGAAGGGATCTATGGTAGCCATGTAAGAGTACATGCCTTGGCCTATAAGATCTTGAGGCATTAATATTATTGGCCAAGCATCTTCAAGGACACTATCGAGTTCACGCGGCACTGTGATCATTGTTAAAGGCATGCCAACATTCAACACCAGCTAGCAATACCTCTTAGCTCCTTAAGCCTCCATAGCCCTTTGCTTAGTAGAGGGTAGATATCCTTAGCCCTTTCCCACTAGCCACCGAGCAAAGGAAGTTCTTGATTGTTACCATCGACTACTTTACTAAGTGGATCGAGGCGAAACCTTTGGCTTGGATCACTAAGCAAGATGCTTGGAATTTTATCTAGAAGTTGATCATCATTGGTTTGGAGTTCCCTACATAATCATCACTAACAATGGTAGATAGTTCGATAACACATCTTTCGATGAGTTCTATTAGGACTTCAAATCAGCTACTGGTTCACTTCAATCATGCATCCATAGGTAAATAGAGATGCCGAAGTCACCAACTGGAAGATTCTTCAAGGTTTAAAGACTTGATTGGATAAAGTCGAAGGATTTTGGGTAGAAGAACTATATATCATCCTTTAGACCTACCACACTTCTCACCAACTTTTAATGAGAGAGACACCATTCAACCTTGCCTTCAGAATTGAGACCATCATCCCACTAGAAGTGAACTTGTAATTGCACTGTGTCAGGGCTTATGACAAGTGGCATAATTTAGAGGACCCAAGGATGAATCTTGATCTCTTAGAAATGATTTGGTACAGAGCCTGAGTATGAATGGCTGCATACCAGTGATGTACGGCCTGTTACTTCAACTCTCATATTAAGGTAAAGCAGTTCTGACTAGGATACCTTGTCCTCAAAACGGTAGCTGCCAATCTTCTTATAGAATATGGAAAACTTTCTCCAAATTGGAAAGGATCCTATTGCATCATCGAAGTGGTCTGACTTGGAATTTATCATTTGGAATAGCTGGATGGCACCCATATTGCCCGTACTTGAAATTCTGATAACCTCCGATCATATTACTAATGAGATGTATCCATAGCTGCTGTACTCAATTTCTTTAAAAGAAACCTTCCTTTTTGCTTCTAAGGAGAGTATATAATGGAAGCTAGGGTCATTTCCTAAAAGTCTCGGATGAGGTTATCTCAAGCAGGGTTCCAGTAACCCTTATTCTTAAAGTCTCGGGTGAGGCTATCCTAAGCAAGGTTATGACATCCCTTATTCTAAAAAGTCCTAGTCGAGTAGTTAGATACCCAAGTTAGATCTTGATACCTATAAATCCTGGTTAAGCAGGTAGTCTCTCAGGCATGCTAGGTGGGGTTCCAACACCCCTCATTCTAAAGTCTAGGGTATGGTTGTCCCAAGCACCTTGGTCAAGTAGTTAGATGTCTAGGTTAGGTCTCGATACCCATAAGCCCTGACTAAGAGTTAGTCTCACAGGTATCAAAGTCTTGGATAAGGTTGCCCCAAGCATCCTGGTCGAGTAGTCAGATGTCTAAGTTAGATCTCGATATTCATAAGTCATGGCTAAGAAGTTAGAGTCTTGGACGATGTTGCCCTAATACCTTGTTCGAGCAGTCAGATATCCAAGTTAGGTCTTGATACCCATAAGTTCTGGTTAAATAGTTAGTCTTCCAGGTCTTAAAGTCATGGATGAGGTTATCCCAGGTGGAGTTTTGATGCCCTTTATCTTAAAGTCTGGGGGAGGTTGCCCTAGACAAGGTCGGCAAACCATTTATTCTATAAGTATAAGTGAAGCAGTACAAGTAGACTGTATTTTAAAATTATTTTAAAATAAAGAATAGTGGAAGACTTGGTAGATCGATCAAGTCGATCTACTAATGTGCCTACAACAGGATCCAACATAATAAAAGTGGATGCAAAGGATACTATTGCCCAGGTGGCTATCCAAGAGGGGGGTGAATTGGGATTTTAAAAAATAATTACTACTGCAGATATGTGCTTTTAGAATTTTACTTCTCTTAGTGAAAGGTGCTGTGATTATGAATGTAAAGTATAAGCTAAAAGGAAAGAGAAAGGCAGCAATACAAACACCAAAGATTATACTGGTTCAGAGCAAACCTGCTTCTACGTCCATTACCCAAGATACCACTCGGGATTTCTATTATATTCACACCCGAATACAGTAGGATTGTTTTACAGGCTCACAATCCAAACCTACACTAGGTTTTAAACAGGATCACCTAGAACCCAAGTCCCTTTGGTTTTATAACGGGAGCACCAAAGAAATCCAAGACCCTTTGGTTTTAAAACAGGAGCACCAAAGAAACCCAGCTCTTGGTTTTAACATAGGATCACCAAGAACCTATTTGGTTTTAAATCGGGCTCACCAATAACCCAAACAACTCATAAAAAAGTTGAAAGTAATTGCAATGATAAATGACAAACTCTCGTTGTCGGATAGTTACCGCTGTTGCACTAATGAAGCTTTCTTTAACTTTTCTTTAATTCACTTGAGATGCTTCATTTCTTTCTTCAATGAATGCTTCAATCTTTAGATGGGAGTTGGTGAAGAATGAAGACTGTCTTGAATGCTCACTTGTGCTCACAAAAACCTTTTCTCTTTTTTTTTTTTGTAATCAAATAAGCATCCTTTTCTTTTTTTTTTTCACTGATTTAAATCCTTTATATGGTCTCTTGTACTTATCTCTGAATGATATAGCCATTGTAGTTCATTTGGGTTCTAAAACTAGCTGTTGTAGTTTGTTGAAATTCAAAAACTAGCCGTTAGAGCACCTTTTTGCATTCAAAAAAGAATTCTGGAACTAGCCATTATGTACATGGAATCGACACTCGAGTCAACTCGAATTCTTCGAGTCGGCTCGGATCCTTCGAGTCACCACTTCATCAGCTGGGTAGGCTCTTTGTCTCAGGGTGCAGAAACCACACTCTAGACGAGTCGGTTCATTTCCATTCAGGTCGGCTCGAACTCTTAACATTGAAATCATTAAACTAGAGGAGTCGGCTCGCTTCTACTTGGGTCGACTCGAACTTTCAGAATCAGAATTTTTCACTCTGGAGGAGTTGGCTCGTTGTAGTTCGGGTCGGCTCGCTTTCATAGGTCTTCAAAATTTGTTCTAGCAGAGTCAGCTCATTCTTGTTGGGGACGACTCGCCTGGCATGTTTTTAGAAAACTTCATAACTGGACTCTGGATGAGTCGGCTTGGATTTATTCGAGTCGGTTCGGATTTACTCGAGTCGGCTCGGATTCCCTCGAGTCGGCTCGGATTGCCATGTGCCAGAATCCTCAGTGCGTGCCACGAGATAGAGTCGACTCTTCTTCTGGTTAGATCGGCTTGAGTGAGCTCTTTAAGAATTTTACAATTAAACTTGAGAACACTCTCACCAAAACTCTCAAACATTCGATACAAACCAACTCTAATTAAATCTAGAGCACAACACTCATAAAAGTAACCCAACTTCATGATTTTAAAAGGTTTTTCAAAGGGTTCTTCTTTATATAATACTCATACACTATTACTTAACACACTCAACAGAATAAAGTAGGAGCAATTGATAATCAATAAGAATCATCCTACAAAACTTGTGAAACACTTGAAAGTAGTTAGTAATATATGTGCATGCTTTAATATTTTGTTATCATCAAAATCACTCAAGGGGTCAACAATCTCTCCCTTTTTGATGATGACAAAACACCGAGCATGAAAAGATAAGATAAAACTTTACATTTACTTGTATAATTATATGTGTAAGAAGGTATAAACAAGTATAGAAAGAATTGACTCTAATTTTGAACAATACATTTTTATGACATGCTCAACTATCATTAATGTCAGATCATGGAAGGAAAATTAGAGTATGTTAGTGGTAATGAGAGAGATAAAGAATCAGAGCAGTGAGAAATAATCTCCTCAATAAGATACTCCATGCTTTATCAAACTTTCCATGCAAGACAATGTAATAGAACATAACTAATAAAGTATATTTCTCAAGTCTTTCAAGAAAATTTTCATGTATCAGAGCTCATGTATCAAGGTTTCTAAGAAAATTTTATGTATTAGAGCATATATACTAAGAAAATTTTCATGTATCAGAGCATGAGAAAATTTTTATGTATCAGAGCATATATCAAGAAGATTTTCTCCTTTTCATGCAAGTACATAAATTTCTCCCCCTTTTTGTCATAAATCAAAAAGGTAAAGCCAGTAAAGCTCATTTTTGAAAGAGATTGAGAAAGTTTTTAAGATTTATTTGGGATAATTTTACTTTCTCAAAATTATGAAGATATTCTATTAAAAAATATAACATTAGAATCAATCAAAGTAAAAATAACAACTCTAGTACACAAGTACCCAAAATTAAGATATTCATTTTGTTCATCAAAGTTCAGTACATTGAAATAATATTAAAAAAAGAAAGATTCTAGTCACTATCACTAGAATCAGAAGAGATAACATCAGTTGACTTTCCCTTAGCTTTTCTAGGTTTCCTAGAACTAGTTTGCATGTGAGGAGGAGGTCTTTTGGGTGGAATAGAAAAAATGGGAGTTGGATCAAAAGGTCCTGCAGTAGGTGTACAATGAGCTGCCTGAAGCTCTTCAACCTTAGTCATTAACTTCCATAGGAAATTGTTGATGGTCTTCAACTTACTTTCCACCTTCTTTGTATCCTTGGAAAAAGTCAACTTTTGCATTTTGGCCTTGATCTCTCCAACCTCCTTTTGCAGTGAAAGTATTTCTGAAGCTTGAACATTTGCATAAGCTTCTGTTGAGCCTCTTAGCATTCCAAGTTCTCCTCTTAGTATGCCTAAGTCTTCAGTATAATTGTTTTCTCTCTCCAATATTTTCTCAACAGCTCCCACTCTCATTTTTACTTGATTTAATTCATCTCTAAACTTATTAAGTCCTTGGTCCACTTTAGATTTAAGATCACTTATCATAGACCCAAAAGAACTTAATAATTATTCTTAAAACTTATTGAGCTGCTCTGAGATGTCAATGTGATGAACTGTAGTGGGTGCAGGAGTAGCAGTAAGAACAAAGTCAGGTATAGGAGCATCAGAAGATGGCTGAACAGGTGAGTCTGGCTGTGTCTCAGGAATAGAAACTGAAGTGTCCTCACCAGCTTGCATCTCACCTTCCTCTTCTTGTTCTTTAGTATCAGCTGGAGCATCCAATTTCTTCCTTTAGGTGCCTTCAGAGAGCATATATCCTATTCTTTGTAGAATTTTATCATTGTATGTATCAGTATGAAGAAGTGATATGCTATCTTCATCAGATAAATCTACATTTGTAGCTTGAAAGAATAATGTCAGTATCATGCCATATGGCAGACAAGCTTTCACCTTTCTGATTGCTTCCTTCATGAGATAACATGATTGCAGGAAGATTTATCTTGTCTCCATGAATCAAAAGCTCCATAAAACATAAATCCCTCTCTCTAACCCAGTCAAACCATCCCGTTCTGGATAAAAAAATTTGACTGATGAAACTGTGAAGGAGTCGCATTTCCACTGATAAGGAGCTAGCCTTTAAAATGCCAATTTCATTCACTTCAGCCTATTCCAACACTGTTTGTAATGCCTTTGCCCTGTCTTTTAAAACTAAGTGTCCAGTTTCTTTAAAAGGCATTTCCAACATGTTGCCAAGAATTTCTTCAGAAATTGTAATCCTTTTTCCTTTCACAACAGATTCAACATGCTGCTCTCCAAGTCTCAAATTTTCATAAAATACCTTGACCAAGTTTGGATAAGTGAGAATATTTAAGGAACACATATAATGCCAACCTTGGTTTTCAATCAAATCTCCGACAATCAGCCTTATTTCTTTGATAAATTCAAATAGAATCTATCTCCCTATCGTGATGGGTCTCATTCCCAAGGACATTCGCTATCGAGGAGAAGGGGAGCTTGGTTCTTCAACAGGTTGAGCTGGAATTCGTGACGAGCTATCTTCACGGAACTTGGAGTGCCTTTCTTGCAGAGCAAGCTCAAATTCTTGATGAGGTCTCTTCCCAACAGCTTTTCGTGGAGCCATTCCCGCAAAGACACAGTGATCCGAAGTGATTTGGAGGGGAAGGGATTTTGAAAAAGAGATTTCAGAGGGAAGGGACGAGGAGCCGAAGAAAGAAATGCAATGAAAAAAAAATACCCTATGGCTCGACTTAAAAAAGAGTCAGCCTGACATATGAGCCGGCTCGACCAACATGACACCTGCTCGAGTCGGCTCGAGTAGAGGGAGAACAAAAAAATAAATTGAAGCCTTACTCAAAACTTTTTACATAGTGAAGAATCATAGATAGAAATAGAATGTGGAGGTTATCTAGATAATATTTCCTTAAGTTTGAGAAAAATTAGGTTGAGGTTTCTAAAGAGGGTCGCACAAACCTAGTTTACATCTAATCATTGCAAACCTACCATAATTTAAAGGTTTAATAAAAATATCAGCAAGTTGGTTTTCAATTGGCACAAATTCCAGTACAATATCATTATTCAAAACACGATCTCTTATAAAATGGTGCCTAATTTCAATGTGCTTAGTTATTGAATGCTGAATAGGATTCTTGGTTAAATTTATAGCACTTGTGTTATCACATTTGATTAGAATTTTAGATTGTGTAACACCAAAATCTTCTAGCTGTTATTTAATCCAAAGCACTTGAGCACAACAACTACCAGCAGCAATGTACTCTGCCTCAGTAGTAGACAATGCTACGAAGTTTTGCTTCTTACAGTGCCATGAGATTAAATTCAACCCTAAAAATTGGCAAGTTTCACTAGTGCTCTTTCTATCAATTTTACATCCAGCATAGTCAGCATCTGAAAAATCAATTAAGTTTAATGAAGATTCTTTAGAATACCAAAAACCTAAATTACTTGTACCTCTTAGATATTTGATAATTCTTTTAATAGCAAGCATGTGTGATTCCTTAGGATTTGATTGAAAATGAGCACACACACATACACTATACAAGATATCAGGTCTACTGGTAGTAAGATATAACAACGATCCAATCATATCTCGATAGAGCTTTTGATCGATGTTGCAACCATCTTCATTTTTGTCTAGTCTGCAGGTAGGGCTCATGGGTGTGCTAGCCTCTTTGCCTGTCTCCATGCCAAACTTCTTGATTATTTCGTTGATATACTTTGCTTGGTTTATAAAGATCCCTTCCTTTGTTTGTTTTACTTGTAATCTAAGGAAGTAGTTGAGTTCACCCATAAGGCTCATTTCAAACTCGCCCTGCATCAACTCAGCAAATTCTCCACAAAGGTTTTTATTAGTTGCACCAAATATGATATCATCAACATAAATATGTACAACTAACATGTCATTCTCTTTTTTCTTAATGAAAAGAGTTTTATCAACATTTCCTCTTTTGAAATCATTTACAAGCAGAAATTTGCTAAGTCTATCATACCAGGTCCTAGGTGCTTGTTTCAAACCATATAATGCTTTATTTAGTTTAAACACGTGATTTGGAAAAGCATGATTTTTGAAACTTGGTGGCTGTTCTACAAAAACTTGTTCAGAAATGAATCCATTTAGAAAAGCACTTTTGACATCTATTTGACATAGTTTAAAATTCATGTAGCAAGCAAATACAAGAAGTAATCTAATAGCCTTAAGTCTTGCTACAGGTACATAAGTTTCATCAAAATCTATTACCTCTTCCTGGTTGTACCCTTTAGTTACCAACTTTGCTCTATTTCTCATAACCTTACCATTCTCATCTAATTTGTTCCTATAGACCCATTTGGTTCCTATGATGGAATGGTATAGAGGTCTACTAACAAGAGTCCAAACATTATTCCTTTCAAACTGGTTTAATTCTTCATACATGGCCATCATCCAATTTGGATCAGTTTCAGCTTCTTCTAAACTATGTGGTTCAATTTATGAAACAAAGGCTAGGCAGTCATGTGCATCTCTATGTGCAGACCAAGTCCTAACACCATGAGAATGATCACCAATAATTAGATCTTTAGGATGTGAAGTTACATACCTTCATTCCTTTGGTAAATCAGTATGATCCTTACTTACCACTTCATTTCCATCTTGTGTTGGCTTGTCTTGTATGCTTAGATCTTCCATCTCCTTTTGGAATATACCTGCATCATTGTACACACACTCATCTTTTCTAGATGGTGAGAGGTTAGCTTCATAAAAAATAATATGAATTGACTCTTCTATAGTAAGAGTCCTCTTATTGAATACTCTATATGCTTTGCTGTGCAGTGAATAACCAAGGAATATTGATTCATCAGATTTTGCATCAAATTTTCCTAGGTTATCTTTACCATTATTTCAACACAAAGCATTTACACCCAAAAATATTAAAATAGTTAATATTAGGTTTTCTTCCATTCCAAAGCTCATAGGGGGTTTTCCTTGAAATTGGGCATATTAAAATACGGTTCAATATGTAACAGGCAATGTTCACTGCTTCTGTCCAAAAGTACCTTGGAAGATTGCCTTCACACAACATAGTTCGGGCCATTTCTTCCAAAATTATATTCTTTCTCTCTACAACACCATTTTGTTGTGGTGTTTTAGGAGCGGAGAAATTATGATCAATGCCATGCTCAGTGCAATATTCATCAAAAAATTAATTTTGAAATTCAGTCCCGTGATCACTTCTTATAGAAATAATAGAAAGATTTTTCTTATTTGAAACCTTTTTATAAAATTTTTGAAATACATTAAAGGTTTCATCTTTATGTGTGATAAATAATATCCATGTGAATCTAGAAAAGTCATCTACAATCACAAGGCCATATTTCATACCACCGAGGCTTGTGGTCATAGATGGTCCAAATAAGTTTATGTGAAGTAGCTCAAGGGGTATAGTAGTTGAAATTACATTTTTCGATTTAAAACTTCCTCTAATTTGTTTGCCTAATTAACAAGCAACACATACATAATCAAGATCTACTTTAAAATGTGACAAACCTCTAACTAAATTCTTTGAAATTAATTTGGCAATTGTATGCATGCTAGTATGACATAATCATCTATGCTAAAGTAAACAAGACTCCTTGGTCTTAGCATTCATTGCTACTAGACTGGAACTACTAGTCATGGCTAGATCATTTAGATCTACTACTTAGATATTTCCAAGTCTATGACCAATGAATTTATTGCTAAGGTCAAGAGAGTTAGTTACAATACACAGATGATTCAAAGACAACCTTGAAGCCTTTATCCCAAAGTTGACTAATACTTAATAGATTATGCTTCAATTTGTCTACTAGCAATACATCTTCAATAAAAGTATAGGAGGTTATCTTGATCTTACCAATTTTAATTATTTTCTCCTTGCCAATATCATAGAAAGTAATCGATCCTCTTTTTATTTGTAAGGTGATAAACTGGTCTTTATCATCGGTCATATGCCTTGAACAGTCGCTGTCTAGATACCATCATTTCTTAGCATTCAGCGCTGCAAGACAATCCTACAAAATAATGAAGGAGTGGTTTTAGGTACCCAAGCTAACTTGGATCCTTTCGGGTTAGCAAAATTGGTTCCTTTTGAAACCCAAACAGTTCTGAATTTCATTGCACCAATCTTAAAATTTTTCAAGGAGTTGCATTGGTGAAATTTATGCCCAAATCTATGACATGCATGGCCAACAATTTTGTTATTTTTGAACGATGCATGCTTTGAAGCTTTAACAAATGCAGAAATAAATATGTTTGGCTTGAAAGATGTTTGAACAGAATTCTTAGGAATGTACTTTAAGCCTTTCAAAACAGAATTTAAAGGAAATAAACCAAAAGCTTTTTGAGATTTAGTGTTTGAAGCTGAAGCTTTTGAAGATACAAATTTTGTTGCTGAAATTCCTTTGGCATTTAAAGTATTAAATCCAATTCCAGCTTTGCTTTTTAAATCTCTTTGTTCTTTTAAAATTAGCTCAAGCTTATTAGAACTCAAAGTAAGTTTTTCTATGAGAGGCTTAAGCTTTTCAACCTCTTTTTTAAATCATTATTTTCAGTAACTAAAGCTTTGTTTGTCTCAATTAAAACATTCTTCTTAGTTTTCAAAGCTGTAACATTATCAGAAAAAATATTTAGTTCTCTTTGAAAAATATTATTCTTTTCTGAAATTTTATCCTTGTCTTTTAGCAATAAATCATTTTGTTTCTTCAAGGATTTAATTTCAACCTCAGCTTTCTTGAATTCAGCAAACAAATCATGAAAAGCAGAATTCAATTCATCATAAGTAAATTCAGTTTGAAGCTCAGGGGATGATACCTCATTCTCAAGACCCATTAAATAGAAGTTCGCGATTTTTGTGATCTCTTCTTCTTCAGTAGATGTGGATGCTTCGCTGTCGCTCCACGTCGCTTCCATAGCTCTCTTTTTCTTTTTCTTGATGCTCATTTTCAGCAAAGGACAGTCTGGTCGAATGTGCCCTGGTTTTTTGTATCCGTAGCAGACGGGTACTTCTTTTTCCTTCTCTTTTTCCTTGTCCCTTTCCTTGCTGTATTCTTTGTTCTTGTGGAATGTCATATAGTTTCTTCCTTTCCTTCTTCCAAAGAACCTTTTGAACCTCCTAACAACCATAGCAACATCTTCATCTTCCATGTCGTTTTCAGTGGAGGAGCAGTCTTCTTCCGATTCATCATCATCCTTTGTTGAATCCACTACAGCTTTGAAGGTAATAGATTTTTTCTTCTTTTGATCATCCTCAGTTCTGTGCTGCATGGTCAATTCATGAGTGATGAGAGATCCTAGTAGTTCATCCAGCAGTAAAGTATTCAATCTTTCACTTCCTGGATGGCAATCACTTTTGGATCCTATTTGTTCGGAAGAGATCTTAAAATCTTCTGTACAAGGTCAGTATTGGAATATACCCTGCCAAGACTTTTTAAGCCATTTATAATATTAGTGAAGTGTGAAAACATGGCAGAGATTGTTTTATTAGGTTCCATTTTAAATAATTCGTAACTATGTACAAGAAGATTAATTTTTGAGGACTTCACTTAGGAAGTTCCTTCGTGGGTCACCTCAAGTTTAATCCAAATTTTCTTTGTAGAAGAGCAAATGAAAATTTGATAAACTCATTACTGTCCAAAGCACAATACAGTAAATTCATTGCTTTGGCATTTAACTCACCCATTTTCATGTCGTGTTCATCCCAATCCTATTCAGGTTTTGGAACGTCCACTCCATCAATTTTAACCATGGAGATATGTGGACCCTTTAGAATGACCTTTCATAACTAAAAATCAACTTCTTGAATATAAATTTTTATCCTAGCTTTCCTGTATGCATAATTGGTGCCTGTGAAGAGTGGAGGTCTATTGGTTGATTGGCCTTCGGCCAAGGACATACTCATTGGATGAGCCACAATCTTTACTCTAGCGTATTAAGAGACTTTGCTCTGATACCAATTGTTGTCCGGTGGCTACCCAAGAGGGGGGTGAATTGGGATTTTAAAAAATAATTACTGCTGCAGATATGTGCTTTTAGAATTTTACTTCTCTTAGTGAAAGGTGCTATGATTATGAATGTAAAGTACAAGCTAAAAGGAAAGAGAAAGGCAGCAATACAAACACCAAAGATTATAGTGGTTCGGAGCAAACCCGCTCCTACGTCCACTATCCAAGATACCACTTGGGATATCCACTATATTCACACCTGAATACAGTAAGATTGTTTTACAGGCTCATAATCCAAACCTACACTAGGTTTTAAACATGATCACCTAGAACCCAAGTCCCTTTGGTTTTATAACGGGAGCACCAAATAAACCCAAGATCCTTTGGTTTTAAAATGGGAGCACCAAAGAAACCCAACTCTTGGTTTTAACACAGGATCACCATGAACCTATTTGGTTTTAAATCGGGCTCACCAATAATCCAAACAACTCATAAAGAAGTTGAAAGTAATTGCAACAATAAATGACAAACTCTCATTGTCGGATAGTTGCTGCTGTTGCGTTGATGAAGCTTTCTTTAACTTTTCTTTAATGCACTTGAGAGGCTTCTTTTCTTTCTTCAATGAATGCTTCAATCTTCAGATGGGAGTTGGTGAAGAATGAAGACTGTCTTGAATGCTCACTTATGCTCATAAAAACATTTTCTCCTTTTTTTTTATATTCAAATAAGCATCTTTTTCTTTTTTTTTCAATGATTTAAATCCCTTTATATGGTCTCTTGTACTTATCTCTAAAGGATATAGCCATTGTAGTTCATTGAGATTTGAAAACTAGCCATTGTAGTGCATTGGGATTTGAAAACTAGCTGTTGGAGCACCTTTTTGCATTCAAAAAAGAATTCTGGAACTAGCCATTGTGTACCTAGAATCGACACTCGAGTCGGCTCGAATTCTTCGAGTTAGCTCGGATCCTTCGAGTCGAATGGTCAAGTTGCCACTTCGTCAGCTGGGTCGGCTCTTTGTCTCAGGGTGCAGAAACCACACTCTAGATGAGTCGGCTCATTTCCATTCAGGTCGGCTCAAACTCTCATCGTTGAAATCATTAAAGTAGAGGGGTCGGCTCACTTCTACTTGGGTCGACTCGAACTTTCAGAATCAGAATTTTTCACTCTAGAGGAGTCGACTCATTATAGTTTGGGTCAGCTTGCTTTTACAGGTCTTCAAAATTTGTTCTGGCAGAGTCGGCTCATTCTTATTGGGGATGACTCACCTGGCTTGTTTACAGAAAACTTCATAACTGGACTCTAGATGAGTCAGCTCGGATTTACTCAAGTTGGCTTGGATTTACTCGAGCCGGCTCTGATTCCCTCGAGTCGGCTCGGATTGCTGCATGACAGAATTCTTAGTGCATGCCATGAGATAGAGTTGGCTCTTCTTCTGGTTGGGTTGGTTTGAGTGAGTTCTTCAGGAATTTTATAATTAAACTTGAGAACACTCTCACCAAAACTCTCAAACATTTGATACAAACCAACTCTAATTAAATCTAGAGCACAACACTCATAGAAGTAACCCAGCTTCATAATTTTAAAAGATTTTTCAAGGGGTTCTTCTTTACATAACACTCATATACTATTACTTAACACACTCAATAGAATAAAGTAGGAGCAATTGATAATCAATAAGAATCATCCTACAAAACTTGTAAAACACTTGAGAGTAGTTAGTAATATATGTGCATGCTCCAATATTTTGTTATCATCAAAATCACTCAAGGGGTCAATAGGTACCATAAGCAATAAAAGGGAAAAGTATGTAATAATTTCATGCTTTAGATCTGATCGCATGAGACCAAGAAAAAGCTACGTTGCCTTTAAACCATTGGATGGAGGTGATGAAGAGCTGCCGAGCCACACAAGTATCTTGCCTCTATGGGTAGTTTACACCAAGGCTCGATCCTAATCAACTCCCTTGGAGTGCTAGCTCTTCAAGATCCTGGAAGCCAATCTTCCCCTTCCTTGGACCTGCAAGATCTTCTTGAAGCCACAGGGAAGAGCTTATTGGAGGATAATGAGAAGTGGTGGAAGTGGAACCCTTCCCAACCAACTCTCTTTTTCCAAACCCTAGCTTGATTGCTAGGTAGGCTCCACCCAAAATTCTAATCCTCTCAAACCCCATTCTAAGGAATCCTTTTCTTTCTCTCTTAGAAAAGCCCAGCTTGTCATCACTTTTGCTGGCCCTACAATAACACTTTTTTATAGTGGCAGCAAAGAGGGAGAGAGATATGGAAGGTGGAATGATTGGGGAGAGGGTTAAGGATTAAACCAAATTAGCTCTAGGTTTAAATGGTAGAAAATTTGCATTCCCAAATAATGAATTCCATAAAAACCTTGGAGTCAATTTCAGCTAAGATTTGAAATTTGAATTCAAAATTCAAATTTAAATCTTTTTAAAAGAAAGAGAGCATGAAAATCAAATCTAATTTGATCCGTAGCTAAATCACATTTGGCTTGACCCATCAGGTTGCAATCATATTGCAAATAAGTCCTCCAAAATTCACTAATCGAATTAGTGAAAAGAAATCCTTATCACAACTAAATATCGACACATGGAACTGTCGACACTTGGATCATGGTCAATCATATTGATCCCAAGTGATGCCAAACGATTCTCAATCATCAATCAACCTTTAGATCAGGTAGAAATCCCGATGGTGTGTGACCCCATAGGTTCGAACACTAAACCAGTAGTACTGGAACACTTCCAGTACAAGTCAAAGTTATTATCTAGCAATGATACCCAATGTCCAGATATGTTGAAGATTGCAGAGCAACTCTCTAGAATCCTTGGCATATGATTACCGCATAATTCATCTCTTTGACCTCATAATGCTCAGAATGACCTAGGGTTTGACTGCCAACCCTAATTTAGTACATCCAGATCGGTCTCAACCTTACAAGTTCTGTAACTCCTCACAAGAACTATCCTGGCCAAGATTTTGCTAAATTGAGATATAGTAAGTCATTTACTCCAAACCATTTAGAGGGGTCAATCCCATCTTGATCTACCACCACTCCACAAGTACTTGATTGTACCTAGAAACTTTCAATCGCTGGATTAGAAATCCAGGTAGTCCAGTACCAAAGTATAGTGAGTTGCTTGCAAGCTACCATGGTGACCTCAGTTCTAGGAGACACATATACCCATATCCCTTCACGAGCAACCCTTTGGCAGAAGGGAGCTCCGTAGTTAGTCATGCTCAGTGAGTTGTCATACATTTTACCTATATGTCATATCAATGTCTCTATACTCCTTGGTTAAGAGGATAACCAACCAATGTGACATACAATAACCTATGCTTGATAAATTATCATTTTATAATAATGTATCCTTTGGTTGTGAACCAGTTTAAGAACTACTCGATATATCCTTTCTATATCAAATATAATGTAGTTCTAAGCACTCCATCACACAAGAATTCCTTTTAGAAAAATGCACATGTGATGAACAGCCAAAAGAATAACTTTTATTCATTTAAAAAAAATCACACACAATTATAAAATAGCACAACTGTCTATAGCCTAGATAATTGGCTTTGGGATACTATTCCCAACAACTCCCACTTGGACTAAAGCCAATCAGTACATAATCTTATTTCTATTTTCCATTTACAATTGTCAAACTCTTGAACTCTAATGGCTTTAGTGAAGGGTCATCCAGGTTCTCCTTTCCATCGATCTTCTGAAGGTCAATGTCTTCTCGTTCCATGATTTCTTGTACAAGATGATAGCGCCACAGAATGTATTTGGTACACTGATGAAACTTCGGCTCTTTGGCTTGAGTAATATCTCTAGTGCTGTCATAATACACCAGAATAGGACCATCCAAGGAAGGTGCCACTCCTAGCTCATCTAGGAACTTCTGCAACCACATAGCTTCCTTTGTTGCATCCAATGTTGCGATGTATTCTGCTTTGCATACTGAGTCTACCATAGTAGGTTGCTTGAAACTTTTTCAGCTGATCACTCCTCCATTTAGGATAAAGATAAATCCTGACACACTCTTGCTATCATCCCTATCTAACTGAAAACCAGAGTCAGTATATTCCATAAGTTTCTAGTCAGGTTCTCCAAAATCAGCCATTGGTCCTTTGTATTTCGCAGATACTTAAGGATTGTCTTTACCACTTTTCAATGAGCTTCACCTGGGTCAGACTGGTATCTACTCACTATGCCTAGTGAGTATGCCATGTCTGGCTAGTACATATCATGGCGTACGTGATAGAACCCACTATCGAAGTATATGAGATTATACTCCTATGTTCTCTCTCCTTAGGAGTTATTGTATAATTCTTTTTGGAGAGTATAATTCTAGGGCCTATTGGGAGATAGCTTTTCTTGGAATTCTCCATGCTGAACCACTTCAGCACGGTATCAATGTATGCAGACTGCGACAGTCCCAGAAGTTTCTTAGATTTATCTCTATAGATCTTCATACCCAATATATAAGAGGCTTCACCCAAGTCCTTCATAGAGAACTGAGATAACAACCAGACATTTATTCCTTGTAGTGTTGGGATGTCATTTTTGATTAAGAGAATGTCATCCATATACAACACAAGGAATACAATCACAGAACCATTAGCCTATTTATAAATGCAAGGTTCTTCTCCGTTCTTAACGAAGCCATACGACTTGATACACTTATCAAATCGCATGTTTCAACTTCGAGATGCTTGCTTCAGTCCATAGATGGACCTTTGAAGCTTGCACACCTTTGACTTGTCTATGGATGTGAATCCTTCAGGTTGTATCATATACACCTCTTCCAGCTCACAATTCAGGAAAGCTATTCAGACATCCATTTGCCAGATTTCATAGTCAAAGCATGATGCTAAAGCAAGAATGATCTGAATGGATTTGAGCATTACCACAGGAGAGAATGTCTCGTCATAGTCAATACCATAATATTGATGATACCCCTTGGCAACCAGACAGGCTTTGTAGGTTTCTACCTGCCCGTCTGTGCCCCTTTTCCTTTTGAAAATCCATTTGCATCCAATAGATTTTATCCCCTCAGGTGGATCAACCAATGTCTATACATTGTTGATTTTCATGGACTCCATTTCGGATTTCATGGCTCCTAGCCATTTCTTAAAGTCGGACCTCTGCATTGCATCCATATAAGTGATCGGGTTCTCATTATTCTCATCGAGAAACTATAGTATCTATCCGGTTGACGCGGTACCCTATCGGATATCCTTAATGGTTCTTGTGTAGGCTCTGGTTATGATTTAATCACAACTGGTTCTTTGTTGTCCCTTAAGTGTATCGGTTCTTCTACTTGTTAAACTTCACTAAGTTTAATCTTAGTGGCTACAATTCCTTCACCAAGGAACTCTTTTTCTAAAAAGATAGCCCTAAGACCGATGCATAATTTTTATTGCTCAGCCAAGTAGAAGTAGTACCCCTTAGACTCTTTTGGATACCCAACAAATAGGCACCGATCAAACCTAGGACCAAGCTTATCCATTTCCAAAAGTTTGACATAAGCCGGGCAACCCCAGACCCGAAGGTGTGTAAGTGTCGGCTTATGTCTAATCCATATCTCATATGGGATTTTGCTAACGGACTTACTCAGAACCCTATTTAAAAGGTAGCAGGCTGACTCTAGAGCATACCCCCAAAAGGATAGCGATAGAGAAGCAAAGCCCGTCATGGACCGAACCATGTATAACAGAATTCGATTCCTCCTTTCAAATACTCCATTTAATTGAGGTGTCCCTGAAGGTGTCCATTGAGAGAGAATCCCATTCTCCTCAAGATATGCTAGAAAATCATCGAAAAGATATTCACCACCTCGATCTTATCGAAGGGTTTTGATATACTTTCCAATTTATTTTTCTACTTCATTATGATATCGTTTAAACATTTCAAATGATTCAAATTTATGTCTCATCAAGAAGACATAACCATACCTTGAAAGGTCATCTATAAATGTAATGAAATAATTGTACCCACCTCTGGCACTAATATTCATAGGTCCGCATACATCAATATGTACCAGACTTAAAATTTCTTTAGCTCGTTCACCTTTTTCAGTAAAAGATGATCTTGTCATCTTTCCAAGAAGACAGGACTCACATGTTGGTGTGAATCACATTCATTGATCTCGAGAAAACCCTCACTTTTCAACCTATTTATCCTATTTTTGTTAATATGACCTAGCCTACAATGCCATGATATCATCGCTGATATTATCTATCCTAGGGCATTTGCTAGATGTGTACACTACACTAACAGGTCACGATAGTACATAAATATCATTGTTCATGTATCCATTTATCATAACAGAATCATTCTAAATAATTTTGCAAATGTCATTCTTTATTGATAGTTCATAACCATACATGGCCAATTGGCCTACAGAAATGACATTTAGGATGAAAGACGGACAATAATGACACTCATTCGAAATAATTGTACAAGACTCGAAAACTAATTTGAGGGCTCCCAATGCCAAAACTGGAACCTGGCTTCCATTTTTCATGTTCAAGAATCTCTCGCCATTGTCGAATCTTCTACTAAGTTAAAGTCCCTACAAAGAATTACAAATGTGAATTGGACTTCCAGTATCCAATACCCGGTTAATAGTATTGCAGATAGAGAAATTACAAGGTGTTATCATATAAATACCTTATCCAGCACTGCCCTGCTGCTTCCTCTTCTTGGACCTGTTCGGATCAAGGGATGCAATATAAAGAGGATAGTTCCTCTTTCAATGACCCTGCTTCTTATAAAAGAAGCACTCTACCTGGCTCTAATCAGCCTTCACCTTCTTGACCTGACTGGGCCCAGAAGCATTTTGCACCTTCTTCCCTTTATTTCTCTTTTTCCCTTTCTTAAAGAGACGATGCCCCATTGAAGATCCTCCCACTAGATTTATCACCCCTTTATTGAGTTGGTGGTCTTTCTCATAAGTCTGTAGTAACCCCAACAGACTGTGGTAGTTAACTACAGGCTTATTCATTCTGAAATGATTGAGAAAGTCTAGATAAGAAGAGGGCAAGGAATTCAGTATCGCATCTTTCTTGAGCTATTCATGCAAGGAACATCCGAGCTTGCCTAGGTGCTCAATCATCTCGATCATGTACAATACATGATCAGTGACCCAGGCCCCATTAAGCATCCATACATTGTAGATAGCACAAGAGACCTTGTACCTCTCAACATCATCTGGTGTACCAAAGGTCTCCAACTTTTGAAGGATCTCCTTCGACTGGGCTTCCTCAAATTTGAGACTGAACTTGTCATTCATCACTGCCAACATGATATATCAGACAATGGTCCTATCAGAGAGCCACTTCTAATAAGTGTATATGACCGAATCCCGAGCATTGGGAGCAGGGGTTTCAGGCACCGGATTCGATATCATATATAAGATTCGTTCATGCTTCAAGACAATCCTGAGCCTTCGATACCAGCTATCAAAGTTGGGACCCATGAGTTTCTCATTATTGAGAAGAGATCGAAGCGACAAGTTGGTAGACATCTGAAAGGAAAACCAAAACCTATTAGTGTATATGAATTATTAACCTAAAGACATGGACTTTAGTCTAAAGGCCCTTCCACTATTTTGTTTAGACTGGTAGCCTCTACCTCCAATCCGAGGAATTAGTTTAATTCCTTAGTGGGTACTAGAACCCAATAGACAACACATGAGCCCAACTTTGGCCAGCCTATCCATGTGCATCTAAAGGTAGGTTTTTTAACTGATTCCTTCTCCGAGTAATTTCTAGTATTTAGATTTTGCCCGAAGGTGCACTTCAATTAGCCTTTGGGCATCCTATTGAAGGTCCCGGTTAGGTCTAACCATTAACATGATAAAATTCAATGCTTCTAACCAATGAATAGTTAAGCCCGACTTTGGCTGGCCCACCTGATCATCGTTAAGAGAGTCACATTGAGCCATCATATTAGGAATAGCAATTTCAATAGCTCGATGAACACCCAATCTTTGGATCTGCCAATGAATACCCAACTATTGGATCCATTACCATTCCACTTAATGGGAGGCTAGGACATAGCTATCCCCATAACTTCATCCTTTTATGAACCTAATAATTTAGAGGGTTTAAATTTAATGTGACATATGAAATAAATAAGAAGACATGGATCAACTTCCCACTGACTATATTAGTCATTAAGGAGGGTTTCAAAAACTAATAATCCATGGGCACCTAAAATTAGTCAAGACTGATTAACCTTAGGTGACATGGGTTAACATGAGTCAGTGAGCTATCCAATCAATTCTGATCGACCACATTAGCCAGGTAAGTGAAATCATGGGATGGGTTCCGCCATTAATCGTCTTTCCTTAGACACCAACCGGGTTGGCCAGGTAAGAGGTAGCCCCAAAGAACCATGATCAAATGCCATACTTACCTTAGACATCAATTGATTTATCAGACTCGATTAGACTAGCCTAAAGACTCGGGCTGACCACTAAGCCATAAATCAGGTCCATTTAGATTTATGAACTAGTCAATCTAACTATTAGAGAGATCTATAGAGAAGAAATCCTAACTCAACATTTGATTAGATTAGTTCTCTATTTAGTCCAATGTATCTAAACTTAGGTCTAACCCAATTAAGGACCTAATTGAAGCTAACCCATGACCCTTAAAGCTTATTGAAATGACTAAAAATCTTTGAATCATATTCCTAGATCACTTTGTCATTCAAGGTAACTTAATTCTTAATTAAGTTTAATAATCTTCATAAATCAAAATAATTTCAATTTATAATGTAAAATAATTTTATAATCAATTAGAATTTAAATTCACTATTTTTCAGCATTCTCAGGTCAAGTGTCGACTCACCAGGGTCAAGTGTCGATACAAGGTGTCGACATTAAGGTCGACACATGGCCTAAGACAGGGTGACAATAGAATGCCATATTTTCTGGTACACACTCATGAGTCGACACCTTTACTTTTCTTCTTCATGAGTCATATCACAAGTGGCACCCCTACACACCATAGGAGACCTCATTGAATGGGAAGAGATGGTCTTGCAGCCCTACTTCTCTTCTATGACTGGACGACCATGGTGATGCACTCAATCCAAGTACTTTGAAAGAGAAAACTAATGATATCTTAACATGCTACTATAATTATGCTACAGGAACCTGGCTCTGATACCAATATAAGTGAAGCAGTACAAGCAGACTATATTTTAAAACTATTTTAAAATAAAGAATAGCGGAAGACTTGGTAGATTGATTAAGTCGATCTACCAATCTACCTACAACATGATCCAACATAATAAAAGTGCATGCAAAGGATACCATAAGCAATAAAAGGAAAAAGCATGTAATAATTTCATACTTTAGATCTGATCGCATGAGACCAAGAAAAAGGTACGTTACCTTTAAACCATTGGATGGAGGTGATGAAGAGCTACCGAGCCACACAAGTGTCTACCCTCTACGGCTAGTTCACACCAGGGCTCGATCCCAATCAACTCCCTTGGAGTGCTAGTTCCTCAGGATCCTGGAAGCTAATGTTTTCTTTCCTTGGACCTGTAAGATCTTCTTGAAGCCGCCAGGAAGAGCTTGTTGGAGGACAACGAGGAGAAGTGGAAGTGGAACCCTTCCAAACCAACTCTCTTTTCCCAAACCCTAGCTTGATTGCTAGTTAGGCTCACACCCAAAATCCTAATCCTCTCAAACTCCACTCTAAGAAATCCTTTTCTTTCTCTTTTAGAAAAGCCCAGCTTGTCATCACTTTTGCTGGCCTTACAATAACACTTATTTATAGTGGCAGCGAAGAGGGAGAGAGATATGGAAGGTGGAGTGATTGAGGGAGAGGGTTAAGGGTTAAACCAAATTAGCTCTAGGTTTAAATGAGAGAAAATCTGCATTCCCAAATAATGCATTCCATAAAAATCTTGGAGTCAATTTCAGCCATGATTTAAAATTTGAATTTGAAATTCAAATTTAAATCTTTTTAAAGGAAAGAGAGAACAAAAAATCAAATCCAATTTGATCCTAAGCCAAATCACATTTGGCTTGACCTATCAGGTTGTAATCATATTGCAAATAAGTCCTCCAAAATTCACTAATCGAATTAGTAAAAAAAATCTTCATTATAGCCAAGTCTCGATACATAGAATTGTCGACACTTTGAAGTGCCGACACTCCAAAGTGTTGATACTTGGATCATGGTCAATCATATTGACCTCCAGTGATGCCAAATGATTCTCAATCATCGATCAACCTTTATATTAGGTAGAAACCCCTATGGTGTGTGATCCCATATGTTCGAACACTAAGCTGATAACATTGGAACACTTTTGGTACCAGTCAAAGTCATCATCTAGCAATGATACCCGATATTCAGATAGGTCAAAGATTACAGAGCAACTCTCTAGATCCCCTAGTATATGGTTACCACATAATTCATCCCTTTGAACTCATAATGCTCAGGATGATTAAGGATTTGACTGTCAATCCTAATTTAGTACATCCAGATCATGTCTCAACCTTACAAGTTCTGTAACTCCTCACAAGAACTATCCTGGCCAAGGTTTTGTTAAATTGAGACATAGTGAATTATTCACTCTAAACCATTTGGAGGGGTCAATCCTATCTTGATCCACCACCGCTCCATAAGTACTTGACTGTACTAGAAACCTTCCATCACTAGATTAGAAATCCAGGTAGTCCGGCACCAAAGTATAGTGAGTTGCTTACAAGCTATCATGGTGACCTCAGGTATGGGGGACATATATATCCATATCCCTTCATGAGCAATCCTTTGGCAAAAGGGAGCTTCGTAGTTGGCCACGCTTAGTGAGATATCATACATTTTATCTGTATGTCACATCAATATTTCTACACTCCTTGGTTAAGAGGACAGCCAACCAATATGACATACAACAATCTATGCTTGAAACATAATCATCCTATAATAATGTATCCTTTAGTTGTAAACCAGTTTAAAAACTACTTGATATATCCTCTCTATATCAAATATAATATAGTTCTAAGGACTCCATCACATAAGAGTTCTTTTCAGGAAAATGCACATATGATGAATAGCCAAAAGAATAACTTTTATTCATTTAAAAAAATTCACATACAATTATAAAATAGTGCAACCGTCTACAGCCCAAACGATTGGCTTTGAGATACTATTCTCAACAATAAGGTCATCACAACCCATATTCAAGGCATCTAGAATATGCAAGCAAATATATATGTATATCAATAGATGGAGAATTATTTTCATTAAAAAATATCAAGTACACGTGTTTGTGGCTTTACAGTAAGATTACATTGCTCTGAGGTTGCCTTAAAATATAGATGGAGGATAAGGACAAGTTATATGAGCAAGGTGCGACCCTCGAAGCTCTAAAGTTCCTTTTATACCTCGTGCTACTAAGAGAGGATCAGGACCAAGCCAAAGCTTTCCTAACACCAAAGTTCTATCCTTGCCTCGAAGAGGAGTCTCCTAAAAATGTTGTAGAGCCCCTCCTTCAGGTTTCGAAGGGCTGCCAAATCTCTCAAAGATGCATGAAGGTGAGAGACCCAGAAAAAAGAAGATGTGCATCGTGCCCTAGTCAACATGTAATATATAAGGGCAATCCATAGGCATTGTAAATCCTCACCCATCAAATATGGAAAGGAAAGACTCGTTATGCATCAAAGATGCCAAAGGACATCCCCTACCATGGCCCTAGAATGAACCCATCGGCCATCAAGCATGGCGATGTTCTCAAGGCTAATCCACTCCTGACTTGGCTGCCTCTCCTTATAGATTTAGGTTCTGCTTAAGGTTGCTCAGAACCACATCATTGATGGTGAAGAGCCACACCCATGACTCCATACAGACTCACCAGACATTGAGTGAAGTAGGTGCCCAGAGTTGTGCCAGTTGTAAGTCTATCCACCCTAAATGTAATGTGTCATAATGGAGGAGGAATTGGGTGATAAGGCAGACGATTGTTGCTCCTCATCCAACTCCACTTTTTGACCGATGACAATCATAGTCTCATGACTAAAGCACCAACTATTATGAATCTCTGGGAGGTAATGTTAACTCGGGCTTAGCTTGGATAGGGCTAGAGCAAGAGCAGCTGTTCATGAGCCGGAGGCCTCACAAGATCCTATCACTGGGAGGCAATCCTACGATACAGAGAAGACTAGAAAGTCTTATACACCCGGGATGGATTCCCGGGTGGTGGACCCTCCGATGCCTAAGTCAGTTTCCTGAAGAGGCAAACAAAGGGGGCTTGGGGTCCCCTATGGATTTAGAGAAAGAGTAGAGGAGGAACTAGAGAAGAAGCAAAGAAAGGAGATGGAACAGGATCTACGGAAGAAGGGTGTCTTAGTGTGTATGAGTCTCATTTCTTCAAGGATGACACCCAGATAAGTGGAGTCTCAATGGAGGAGCAAGGATCCTGGAAAATGTATGGTCAGACTGCAAGGATCTCACTTAGGTGGTGAGCTACAGAAGACTTAATCCAGGGAGCTTAGGGTGCACTAAGGGATAAAAGTAAGAGGAGGATTCTTTTAAGGTGGAAGGAAAAGGCCCCTAAGAAGAGTGGGCTCTCTCTCTTGATTTTGTCCCTATTGTCTCTCCTTATTCTACTCCTTGTGTCCTTACCATATCCTTTTCTCTCCTTATCTAGAGGGTTTTTGAGAACCAATTTATAGGCATGTACTTGATACCTAAGGATAGGGAATGATGGCTAGCATATTTTGGCTATTATAGGCATGCACGGAATGTGAGATCATATCATGATAGATGATACAGGGAGTGGTGGCCGATATAGCATGTCCCTATGGTGGGATGTCTCTCAGATGCAAATATTAATGGTCATCACATTTGGAGCATGCACGACTGGGTGGACAGGGCATGCTTGGCAAGAGTTAATGTGCATGCAGGAAATTGGTGGGTATGCACCTCCGTGTCTACACTATAATGTGTTAAGAGGTAGTCCCGGTACTTGAACTGGCTGACACATGTCTATATTGGGCTAAAGTTTGGTTACCCCACTGGACCATTGAACCCTGACGTATCAGATGCCCCCCACATCCTCGCCCAATTGCCCTGGTCTCCATGGTCGTAGATGAAGGAAGTAAAGACTTTATTGGTTTAGTGGGGCATGGGAGCCTACTGTGTTAGGGAGAAGGTGGCCTAGCAAGCACTATAAGGTTCGTGGTGAGGAAACTCGTAGCTAAAATGTTGAGGCTATGCTAGGCAAGATAGCTTATGGCAAAGAAGGCAAGGTAGCTCATGGTAAAGATGACGAGGCTACACTTGATGATGCAATTCATGACAAAGATGGCAATGTTATGCTCATCGTGATCCATGCCAAGATCAGGCATGGCCTCCCAGGAGGTGGTATCATTTGAAGCGATGTCTATTTGAAAATTGCCATGGCAGTTTAGGCATCTAGGACATTTCAATGTGCCTCCTGGGATGATGCCATTCATGTTGAATCAACGTGGAGCATGTTAATTGTCGAGGGTGAAACCATCACCTTTTCATTGAGGAACGAACATGTCCTTCCAATGAATATAAAGCATATGGGAGGTCGGTTGGGCTTCTCACTTTCTTGCAGCATCCAAGTGGCAGAGTAGTAGGAAAAAGGAGAGCAGTTTTCAATTGATCGGAGAGGCATACTAGTGGCTATCTGCGATGGGTTCCTCTATGCTTCCTTCTTCCTTCTATCTTTTGCTCTTCATCCATTGTGTGATGATCATGGAAATGGAGGAGCCGAGCTTAACATCTAAAATTATGATGGAGAAAAAAGTCCTCAGCTGGGAAAGAAGTTCATCCTTATGATGGGTATCCATCTAGAAGTTCCTGGGAAGAATGAGTGGATCATAGATGGGACAACGATGAAGGTTTCCTTCCACGAGGAATTGTTGAATGCTGGTCTTAGGATTCCCATGCTCCCGGCTATGATAGACCTACTATGGTGGTACAACCTGTGTTTGGTGCAATTGGTCCCCAATGCTTAGAGGGCTATTATTAGCTTTTTTAGCCTGATGGTTCATCATGGCATGGAGCCTAGGGTGAAGGTATTTTATTATTGCTTCTAGGTAAAGGTCTTCCAAGGATGGTGCTATGTCATTCCTTGCAAAGGGTTTAGCTTCTCTGCCAATCTAGTGAAGCTGTGGGGTTGGAAGTTGCAATTCTTCTTTACAGTCTCCTCGTCATCGTGGCTATTCCCCAGATGCTGGGGTGAGGTAGAACCTTCGTGATTGCTAGACCCTTCGATGTTACAAGAATTGGAGTAGATCATAGTAGGCAAACTGTTGCTAATACAAGCCCCACTATATGATGTTCTTCTTTCAGAGAGCTGGTTAAAGGTGCTTTATGCAATAGGAATTTCCTTATCTTGAGGTAGGCCCCCCACCAACTATTTGATGAATAGTCCTCTACTTTTTTCAATCAGAGTGACCTTATCTTTTGGTGTAGTCTTGATAATCCATGATGAGCTATAGGCGGTGATCGTCAACGAGCCTTCTTTGCCATCTTCAACAGATCCACAGGGGAAGAAGGGGTGTTTCCCATCTCCTTTGAGGAGAACGGAGGAGGCAAAGATTAGCAAAGGGCCGTCTCTCCCCTCGGACCTTTTTCCAAGCTCCAGTGAGGCATTGGTTATAGAAATAATGGTGGAGGTTATGGCACCCCTTAACTTTGGGGTTGCCACCTTAGCCAGTGAGAGCAAAGCTACAGAGGGGAAAATGGAGGGGCCCATGACCATTGAGGAGACTTAGTTAAAGATCGATGAAGCTTTGGCATTGATGATGGACTCTCCAATCTAGGTGACCAAGTCGACTGTGAAGGCTAGGATGACCATTGCTAAGGTAATGTGGGCGGCAGCCGATGTCACTGGTATAAGCAAAAGCAAAGAGGTAAGGTCATTTGCCACTCAGGAGAGATCCTTGTGCCTAGCAGGATTCGTCTACCAAGGTCGGACACGTGCCTCAAGTTCTTGGATGATGATGTCTTTTCAGAGGTCACAAAAGTGGTGCTGGCAAGGCCCATTGGAGAGGGCCTATAGAAGTTCATCCAGGTCACAGTGTCAATAAGCCTTCTACCTGAGGGCTTCGAATACAATTTCTTCTTTGAGGACATGACCCATCTTGAATAGGGCATCTGAATGTAGGGGTGCATGGAGGCTTGGGGCCTGATGCAATATGTGGACCATCTTTTCAGGAAGGTAGAGCTATCATGGAAGCTTGTCGAAACGGTAGAAGGGGAGCACGACATGGCAGTCTAGGAACTTAGCCTGGCTAGTGGTCAACTAGCAATGGAGAGGGTGAGGGTAGACATGGCTGAGGCCTCTATGGTGGTCACTTCTACCCATTTTGACAAGAGCATAGCGGAGTGCATAGAGCTCCATCTCTTATTGGTAGAGGTGCTGAGCCAGAGGGAGAAGGACCTCATCGGAGCACAAGTGGTGCTTAGGAAGGTTGAAATAAGAGCCACCAAGATGGAAAGCATGCTTGGCAAAGCATAAGCTAATGGTGCTAGGCTGATGCAAGGATCGCCAATGCTGAGGCAAGGATTGAGAAAGCTGATGCAAGGGCCTAGGTAGTGGAGGAGGTGCTGAGTGAGGCCAAGGAGCAGGCTTTGATAATAAAAAGGGAGGTGCTAGTAGTGGAGGCACTGGCCTCCAAGGTAGCAGGGACGTAGTTGAAGTCTTTAGGGCTAGGGAGGAGTACCATCTAGAGGTGCTGGAACCAAGTAGGAATGCCTTCTAATAGCGCTTCCAGTTTTTGAAGGGACAAGTCACTTTATCTTTAACTATTCTTGGATGTTGATGCTAGGAAGTTGAAGATAGAGTTACCTTCAGATGGAGGCAAGGACTCTTTGAGCTCTGGTGGGAAGTATTATGGATCTCTGAGAGATGGTGCTGACTCGTGCTTGGCTTGATAGGGCTGGAGTAGGAGTGGATGCTGTGAGGAGCAGAGGGGCCTCGCAGAGTCCTATTACTAGAAGTTGGTCTTGTAAGACAAAGAAGACCAGAAAGTCCAACATACTATGGATAGGTTTCCAATGGTAGACCTTTTGATGCCTAAGTCAGTATCCTAGAGAGGCAAGTATAGAAGGCTTGGAGTCTCTTCTGGGCTTGTAGTAAGAGTAGGAGAGGATCCGAGAAGAAGCGAAGGAGAGATATAGAGGGATGGAACATAATATGTAGAGGAAGGGGACTTTGGTGCATTTGAGTCCTGCTTCCCAAGGGATGGTACATAGATGAGTGGAGTCATGGAGGTTGAGGTACTTCAAAGAAAAGGAGAAGTATATGTGAATGGCCCATGGGATCTCACTCAGGTGGTGAGCTAATGGAAGACTCAATCCAAAGAGCTCGAGGTGTACATTCATGGAAGAGCAAGAAGAGGGTTCCTTATGGTAAAAGAATGTGGCTCTTGGGAAGAGTGGGCTCTCTGTTTCATCTCCATCATCTTCCCTTGTTCTTCTTCTTGTATCCTTACTATGCCCTTGCTCAACTTTGGCTCTCTTACTTGGAGGATTACCAAGAACTAAATTATAGGTGTATACCTGACATCTAAGGATAGGTGATGATGGCTGGCATGTTCTAGCTACTCAGACATGCTCGGAGTGGGGGATCATGCCATGGTAGGTGATGATTACATTATACATATATATAAAAGTATAAATTAAATAATTGAATATCTATATTTATCTAAAATTGATATTTTTATAAATCATTTGCAGGAAAGGAGCGCACCAATGCGAAGAGCTCAATTTATAGGTTTAAATAAAATAAGTTTGATGCGAATCAGACTTGAAATGAGCCCAGAATAGATTTTTAAGGATTTAAGACAAAATTACATAGATCTTAAAGCTTCATGGACCGGTTGCTTGGTCCATAGAAGGCCCAATGGTTCACCAGCAGCCATGGACATCGATCCACTGCATAAAGCCATGGATCGCAAATGGTTTTTAGCCCAAAAATGCCACCCCATGACCGGGGAACCTCCTCCATGGCCCTCTCCTCCATGATTCAACCATCCTCTTCCCCTTCTTTTTTGATTAACCAAGTCACGGCCATGCCACCACTCAAGTCACCATCTCCGGCCATCGTCGGGCCAACTTCTTCCCCAGTTGTTCTCCCATCTCTGGCCACCATCCCCAACCATTCTTGCATCTCCACCACCATCCCCAGCCATTCTCCCATCCCCACCACCGTGATCCACCCATCCCCTTCTCTGTATTAGGCCATTCACCATCCACCCATCCCCTTCTCTGTATCAGGCCATCCACCATCGACCCATCTTCTTCCCGGTGGTGGTTCTTGCCATGGGTGACCCCGGCGGTAGATCTTGGTGGTGCACAATTGATTTTGGCCATAGTAGCTATGGTCCAAGGATGGCGACAACATTTGGGTGATTCCAAAACTAGCCAATCAACCCATTAATGAAGGAGCATGGATCTCAAAGCACTTTATGGGCCATGTTGATTTTCATGATGCAAATTTTTGGACCTCTGATCAAGATCTGATGGCAACCAATGCTCAGTTGAAGCACCGACTTAGAGCAGGACTCTGTAGTCTACTTTAACTGGGATTTGGGTTTACCATCTAACCATCGATCTATTATAATAATAAATCCTAGCCACCCATGTGACCTGCATGTTTATTCCTATACCAAAAAAATAAGAAGAGCCCTCCCCTGTTAAATCCTATAAAAAGGCTTCTATGCCTCTACTTGGGGCAATGAACTCATTGGAGTCCCTCTAGAGCATTTGCATAGGAGGAGACGAAGGGAAGATCATAAGCGGCTAAGGAATTCCTGTCTTTGGAGAGTAGATGAGGTTTCTGGTATTTATATTTTATATTTTTTTTTGTATAATTAGTGCTTGATTGTAATGTTTGCTTTTTATGAATAAATTTTTTTTTCATTACTTCAGGTAGTGTTCTTCATGTTTAGACTATAGTTAGATTTTTGAATAGCTTATGACTATGTATAGATGAGTCATGATCCCAGGATATGACTCATACTCAGTGAAATAGCTATGCTTGAAATCTGATTATAAAAAAAATTATTTATATGATTAGAGCTTTGAATAACTTATGGTTACATAAGAGCAGATCAAGATCTGTATCTAGTGAGATAGGCTGTGCTCGGGGATTAATCATAATTTAATTATTACATATTGAATAAATATTTAATATAATATCAAATATCGAATCAAAATCCAAGACATCTTTCATATAAATTTTTTACTTAATTTATCTTATTCTTATTATAATCATATTCTTACTCTTCTATCTCTCTAATCTAATTAATCTCTAATAAAATAATCCTAAAAGTGAACATAACCCTAACTGATCTCTAAGGATATAATCCCGACTCATTGTAGCTATAGAGTTGAGTTGATAAATTATTTTTGATCGCCTATGACAGCGATCAAATTTTGGTACCATTGTTGGGAATTATTAGCAGGGTTAGTTCACCAAAAAAATAATAAAACAAAACAAAATACAAAAAAAAAATCATAATTTATTAGGATTTTTTTTAGAGACTTAAACTAACTTGTTTTGATATTTGTTTGCACTACATTGCATTTACATAAATCATCTTAAGGGCACTAATCCCTAAACAACATAAGGTAGAGACTTCATCACCCTTAGCCCACAAACCACCATCATCATATTGCATTGACCTAAGCCTTTAATTAAAATCAATTAGATGTTAACCCCTAAGGACTTTCGAGCTCACTTAGACAAGGGACCCTAAGAGTTAGACTAGCTCAGAATTAACTGGTTAACTAGTGTTTAGGAAAGGGGTTCAAGGATGATATAGCCCTAAAGGAAGATGGTTCTTTAATTGGTTATGTTATCTGACTTGGCTAATTTATTTGGTATCTAAGAAAAGCAACGGGGGGATCCCCATTGACTTACCCTTACCTGGCTAGTGGCTAGTTAGTATCTAAGTTTTAAGGCTCAAAGGCAATCATGGAATAGTTAGGAGCTATCTAGAACTAGAGAACCCTAGGATAAAGAGTCCTTTGGTTATTAACTTATTTGCAATTAACCTAGAACTTTAATTAATACTTTTTCTCTATCCCTCTTAGCTCTAGGACTCCTTAGGCTCGCATAGACTTCTTCTCTATCTTTCTTCTCTCTTCTCCCCCCTTCCTCTCTTTAAAAAAAATTGAAATCATAAACTGGGGTAGACCATGGATATACATAGTGAGATGACCCACCACATCAATTGAGGGAGTGCTTCACTCTATCATATATATATTCTCTATGTATTCAAGTATCTCCTATAGAGGCAACCCAATATGAGATTAAGTCCAGTGGTATACAAATGCTACCACCTTCTATAGACTTAGTCAAGAGGACCCATATAAACATCTAGGCAAATTTTTTGAGATATGTTCTACGGTGAGAATTCAAGATCTATTTGATGAGGCCTTTAGGTTAAAATTATTTTTCCTTTTACTTAAGGACAAGGCCAAATATTGGCTATGTTCATTAGAGTCCGTGACCATTTCAACTTGGGACCAACTATAAAAGAAATTTTTCAAGAAATATTTTCTAATAGAAAAAACAAATCAGATTCGAAAAGCCATAACAAATTTTTTTTCAATTAGAAGGGGAGATGTTCCATGAAACTTGGGAGAGGCTCAAGGAACTTATTTGCAAGTGTTCACACTATGCCATATCCAAATGGCAACTAGTCCAGGGCTTTTATGAGAGATTATCAAAAAAGTACAGGAAATAGTAGATGCATCCTATTATGGAACATTCTGGCTTAGGAGTGAGCATGATGCTTGGCAACTATTTGAGACCCTAAGTGAAAATTCTCTATATTACATGTCTACCATATTTAGAGAAACTCCTAGGCTAAACCCTAAAAGAGGTGAAATGTATGAAGTAAGCCATGCTATAGACATCCATAGTAAGGTTGATACATATCCCAAACTATGGGTGCACTATCCCAGAAATTCGATCAATTCTTGCAAGTCGGTCACACCTCTTCCCCATGTGCACAGTTCTAAGATATTTGTATTATCTACTCATGTCCTTCTCAAACTATAGGTGATTGCCCAGCAGCTCATCAGTTTCCTGAGCTTGTACAGGAACAAACCCACCTAGCTTGAACCCATACTAGTCCTAGGCCAGGAAATGACTCATACTTGAATACGTATAATCCAAGCTGGAGGAATCACCTGAATCTCTCGTGGAAACATCAACCCATAGTCAACCCAACTTCTCACAGATCTAATCACCAGTGCAATAATACATCATATCCTCAGTTTCAGGATGTCTCATAACCTTCTCCTAGTCATTATAGTTCTAATTTTGAGAAGAAAGTTCTACAAGCTTTCACTAGATTAGAAACCAATTCTCAGACCCTTGACTCCCACACACAATCTATAGCTAAGCTAGAGTCCTAAATTGATCAACTCACTATAGACATCTATAGGATGGAGGAAGGGAATTGCCTAGCCAACCTATTGGCAATCCAAAGAGGCAATATAAGGCTGAAAGCTCTAATGTTCTTGAACCTCATCCTGAGCATGCCAAATCTATAATGACCCTAAGAAGTGGAAAGATTTTGGAGCAACCATTAAGGATCAATACATTAGGAACCCAAACCAAAAACAAATCTAAATTACCTAATGATAAAGAAGACCCTAAAGAAAGAAATGAACCAATTTTTCCAACACCTACGATTAGAGTTCCATACACAAGTGCTCTAGAAAAATCTTTACCTTCAGATAAGATGGGGGCCAAGATGAATGAAATGCTTGAATTATTCAAACAAGTCCATATCAATCTTCTACTCTTAGATGCCATCAAGCAGGTCCCAACTTATGCTATATTTTTGAAGGATTTGTGCACCTATAAATGGAGATCTCAAGCACATATCCCAAAGAAAGTCTGCCTTACTGAGCAAGCTAGCTCAGTCTTTCAACGCACAACTCCACCCAAGCTCAAAGATCCTGGTACCCGTATCATTTCTTGTGTTATAGGGGGCCTAACCATTAAGAAAGCATTACTGGATTTAGGAGCAAGTGTCAACCTCCTCCCAAGTTTAGTATATAAACTTTTTGGGCTTGGAGTGCTAAAGCCTATGTTAGCAGCCCTACAACTAGCTGATAGATCTCTTAAGGTATCACTGAAAATAATTGAAGATGTGTTAATCAAGATGGATGAATTCTACTTTCCTATAGACTTTATTGTATTAAATATGAAATTGGAAAGTGACCTTGGTCAAATTCCAATCATTTTAGGCCGACCCTTCCTTGCAATAGCCAATGCTTGTATCAACTATAGAACGGGAGCCATGGACATATTATTTGGAAATAAAAAGCTAAGGTTGAATATATTTAATGCAATTACATGACCACAAAGTGATGGATTTGATGAAGTAAATATGCTCGAGGAACTTATAGAAAATACCACCCCTAACACACCCTCTCAAGATCTTCTGCAAGCATGTCTAGACTATTTTGATATGGACAGCTTTGACATAGACGGGTACATGGATGAAGTGAATGCACTATTAGAACCATCCAGTTCCACTCTTCCATGGACCATTAAATATGAGCAGATGGCCCCTCTCTTTGATACACCAATAGCTTATTCAGTAGAGACCATACCTACACTAGAATAAGTGCTACTCCTAGTCATGTTAAAGGATCCATTCTTCGAACATAATGCAATCCCTAACCAGGAAACCCAACTTGTAGGTTTACGAAATAAATCCAAAGAAGCTATTGGAGAGACATCTTTGATCTTTCAATAGACTGCCCAACTAAAATGTCACTTCAAGAACCAAGTAATGCAATCTTTAAGCATGATAGCCCTGACAACTTTACTGAGGACCCATCTTGTAAACATTTGAATTGCACTGCAATAGATAATATGGAGAAGCTGAGTGATTTATTAGATCCACCTTGGACACCAAAGTTTGAGCAATTTGCTACATCCTCCAATTTTACGTAGCCCTTGTACTGGAACCAATATCTACTCTGCATGCTAAGCTAGCTCCTGGTACCTACTATCAGGAGATACATTTTGTAGACATACATAAAGGAAATCTTATATGGAACATTACTAATTGGACTTTGTCCAACCATTCACCATGGCTAGGTACACCTAATAATTTAGTAGATGTATTAACTAGTATAATTTAAAAGATCTACTAAGTCTAGTTGAAGACTTTAAACTTAGCACTCCTGGGAGGCAGCCCAATTTTTATACTTAATTTTACCTTTCAGTTTGTTTTCCTTTTAGAATAGGCAACTCGATTAGAGAGATAACCCAATTATCCAGGACAACTACAGAACCTGCTAGATCAAGAGTATATTGTATCAGGTGTATTCTTTCCAATTTCTTTTTATATATTGCATCCTTTATTTTCTTTCTCCATTGAGGATAATATCGATTAAGTTGGGGGAGAGAATAATTAATCTAATTAAGCCCTCAAGTATGATTAGAAGTAATTAGTTTTGTATCCAAATTTTATCTTGATTTGAAGCTAATTAGGCACCTTAATTAATGATTAATTAATGGCCTAGATAGTTTTAGAGATACTAAGGGGCAAATCACTAAGAAAACCCAATATATGATAGGGTGTTGACCACATTAAATTTTGAAAGTAATTTCAGAACTCTCTTCCTTCTTATCTCAATAAAGAATCTGCTTATTGAGAGTACAAGTGGAAAGGTTGAGATATACAAAAAGTCCTTTATACAAAAAAAATTCATAAAAGTCAGTCTGACCTCATAGCTTTTCTTGAACTCTTATTGAGTAACCAGGCTTCTTCGCCTAAGTAAGTATTGTGGTTTGCATCAAAAGGTAAGAAGGTCAAGAGATCTGCTAAGCAATGGAACCCCACTGAGTAACTGGACCCCTTTGCCTAGTAAGCATTGTAGTTCGCATCAAAAGGTGAGAATGAAGTACCTCTTCAATGGTCTAATTGGGATATCAGCTACCTTTAGGACTACCTAAGTCAACTTTCAATTCAAGGATGAGTTTGTATACATTACTAATTTATCTACTCAAGAACAAGCAAAGTTCAAGTTGGAGGGTGTGATAATTATATTATACATATATATAAAAGTAAAAATTTAATAATTAAATTATCTTTATTTATCTAAAATTGATATTTTTATACATCATTTGCAGGAAAGGAGAGCACCAACTGAAGAGATCAATTTATGGGTTCAAACAAAATAAGTTTGGAGCGAATCGAACTTAAAATGAGCCTAGAATTGATTTTTAGAGATTTAAGATAGAATTACATAGATTTTAAAGTAGTCAGTCCATCATGGACTGCTCGCTTGGTCCAGAGAAGGCCCAATGGTCCACTAGCAGCCATGGCCATCGATCCACAGTATAGAGCCATGGACAGTGAATGGTTTTCAGCTAAAAAATACTGCCTCACCATCGCCAAAGTGGCCATCCATCTTCCTTACCACTGGGGAACCTCCTCCATAGCCCTCTCCTCCACGATCTGACCATCCTCTTCCCCTTCTTCTTTGATTAACTAAGTCAAGGCCATGCCATTACCCGAGTCACCATCTCCGACCATCGTTGGGCCAACTTCTTCCCCAGCCATTCTCCCATCTCCGGCTACCGTCCCTAGCCATTCTCCCATCTCCACCACCATCATCCACCCATCTCCTTCTCTGTATCAGACCATTTACCATCAGCCCATCTTCTTCTCGATGGCTAGTCTTGGTGGTGCGTGGGTGACCCCGGTGGCAGATCTTGGTGGTGCATAGTTGATTCCAGCCATGGTAGCTATGGTCCAAGGATGGTGGCAGCATTCAGGTGATTCCAAAACTAACTCGATCAACCCATCAATGAAGGAGAATGGATCTCAAAGCACTCCATAGGCCATGTTGATTTTCATGATGCAGATTTTTGGACCTCTGATCGAGATCTGATTGCAACCAATGCTCAGCTAGCGAAGCACCAACTTGGAGCAGGACTCTACAATCTACTTTAACTGGGATTTGGGTTTACCATCTAACCATTGATCTATTATAATAATAAATCCTAGCCACCCATGTGATCTGCATGTTTAGTCCCATACTAAAAGAAGAGCCCTCCCCTATTAAATCCTATAAAATGGTTCCTATGCCTCTACCTGAGGCAATGAACTCTCTGGAGTCCCTTTAGAGCCTTTGCATAGGAGGAGAGGAAGGGAAGATCATGAGCAGCTAATGAATTCTTGTCTTCGGGAAGTAGATGAGGTTTCTTTATGTAATTAGTACTTGATTATAATATTTGCTATTCATGAATAAAATTATTTTTTATTACTTCAAGTAGTGTTCTTCATGTTTAGACATAGTTAGACTTTTGAATAGCCTATGACTATGTAGAGATGTGTCATCATTGCAGGATATGATTCGTGCTCAGCAAGATAGGCTATGCTCATAATCTTATTATAAAAAATTTTTATTTATATGATTAGAGACTTTGAATAGCTTATGGCTACGTAGGAGAAGATCAAGATCCATATCCAGTAAGATAGGCTATACTCGAGGATCAATCATAATTTAATAATTATATATTAAATAAATACTTAATATAATATCAAATACTGAATCAAAATCCAAAACATCTTTCATATTAATTTCTTGCTTAGTTTAATTCTTATTCTTAGTATAATCATATTCGTACTCTTCTATCTCTCTAACCTAATTAATTTTAATAAAATAATCTTAAAAGTGAACATAATCTTAAATGATCCCTGAGGATATGATCTCGACTCATCCTAGCTATAGAGTTGAGTTGGTAAATTATTTTTGACCATCTACAACAGCGATCAGTAGGTGAGACAGGGAGTGGTGGCTAGCATAGCATGTCCTTGTGGTAGGGCATTCCTTAGGCAGTGAACATTAATGACTGCCACACTTGGAGCAAGCACAGATGGATGGACTGAGTAGGCCAGTAATAATTAACATGCACTCACCTCTAAGCCTACGTGGTGAGGTGTTAGAAGCTAGCCTTATCACTGAAGCTGGATAACACATGTTTGAAGAGGGTTGGAGCTTGGTTATTAAGCTAGACTATCGAACCCTGACATATTAGATGCCACCACTTCTTTGCCCAAGTGGTTTGGTCTCCATGATCTTGGGCCAAAGAAGTAGAATTTTCCCTAATCTAGCAGGGCACGAGGGCTTATCGCTGCTAGGGCATAGCCAAATGCTTACAAGCATGATGGCATGACTACACCGATCATGGCAGCTCGTGGTAAAGATGGCAAGGCTATGCTAGGCAAGGTAGCTCATGACAGAGATGGCGAGGCTGCATCGGGCAAGGCAACTCGAGCAGAGATGGCGAGGCTGCACTGGACAAATCAGCTCATGGTAGAGACGATGAGGCTTTGCTAGTCGAGGCAACTCATGGTAGAGATTGCAAGGTTGTACTAGGTGAGGTAGCTTATGACAGGGATGGCGAGGCTGCTCTGCACGAGGCAGCTCATGGTAGAGATGGTGAGATGGGGGCCAAGGGTGCCAGGGCTAATGCAAGGGTCACCAGTGCTAAGGTGAAGGTTGTGGAAGTCGAGGAGAGGGCCTGGGTAGTTGAGGAAATGCTACACGAGGCCAAGGACTTGGCTTTAGTCATGTAAGAAAAGGCATGGGTAGCAGAGGTGCTAACTTCCCAAGCGATGGTGAAGGTGGTGGAGGCCTTTAAAGCTAGGGAGGAGTACTATTTGGAGGTACTGGAAGCCAGTCGAGATGCTTTCTGGTAGAGATTTGGCATGTCACCAAGTTGCTTTTAGATGTTGATGCTGGGAAACTAAAGATGGAATTACTTTTAGATGGTGATGGGGACTCTTCGAGCTCGATGGGAAGGATCCCAAAGTTGGAGAAGATTAGATTGGCCTTCCATGATCGGCTCGCACATCTTTTTGCTTCTTCTTTTTCCTTTCTTTTATGTCAACCGCTATGGCTTTGTACAAAGTACTTGGAAGTTTATTAAAATAGAATTCGATTTTGTTAAACTCTGGTTTCATTATGCTTTGCTTCTTGTTTTCCTTTCTTGTGGGTTGATCTTGTTCATTGCTATGTTGATTAAGCAATAAGGTTTAGATTCACACTAGTAGAACTAATCAAGGGCTCCACCAAGGAGTCATCAAAACAAAAGAGAAGTGATGGCAAGGTCGAGAAAAAGAAGAAGGATGCTGTCATGAGTAGAGAGGTGTCAACTTCTTTAGGAGGCATTGCTAAACTGGTCTCAAGGGTGTCTGTTGGCTCCACCCAGTGATTTTAATGAATAACAAAACATTGAGTGCATATTGTATTCTAATAAGGATTTCAAGTTGTGAGTTTTCAGAAAGAAAGCACCTCAAAATCTCAAAAACTTATGGTGTATGGCACGTAATGGCAAGGAGCAATTCTCACAAATACAGGCATCCTCTTCATTGAAAAAGGGCATCTAAATGTTTAAATATTATGTGTTTATGTATTGAAGAATTATATTTATGTTTTCGAGGCATTTACACTTGAATCTGAGAATTTTCAGTCTCAAGTGTCGACACCTGGACAGTCAAGTGTCGACACTTCAGCATTTGGCATAGATAAAAATCCTTGGCATGCCAAGTGTCGACACCTATATCCAAGTATCGATACCAAGTGTCGACTCAAGGCCTGAGAATTTTAAAAATATAGAACTTTGTAATATTGAGGATTTTTGTGTCAAGTGTCGACACCTGTGCATCAAGTGACGACACTTAAATGTTCAAGTGTCGACACCCAGAGATCAAGTGTCGACACCTGACAGCCAAGTGTCGACACCTAACAGCCAAGTATCGACACTTGCAGCCTGACAGCTCTAATGGATCTATTTTTCTGGCTTGCAGAACTTGCTTTTTAAGTTCCAAACGGTTATTTCCGAGGTACCAATGGTCATAAACCATTTTTTGGAAGGTTCTTGGTGTATTTAAGCTCCACCAACCTCATTTTAAAAAAGGGAAGTGTATTGAAGTGTATTCAAGTCTACTCAAAAGCTAAAAAGCCAATATTCTCTCAATACTTCACATCAAAAGCCTCTTCTAGTTTGATTCCTTGAAAAGCCTACAAGCTCATCCTTACTTCATTCCAAAAAGAGGCACTTTGAAGGAGATTCCAAGGAAGAGTGAAGACAAAGCATCCACTTGAGCTTTAAAGATTCCAATCTACTCTTGAAGAGAGTTTGTTGTAGTTTTAAATTGTATATCTGTTTTTATTGTGATTTGACCTTGCTTTCAAGGGTGTCTTGAAAGAAGGTTATTGTGGTTTGTTGGTGAGCCAAAGGGATAAAACCAACTAGGGTTAACTTGTGAGCCCGAAGACAAAACAAGTGTTAAGGTTTGTTGGTAAACCTAAGTGATAAAACCAACTTAGGTTTTGACTTGTGAGCCTTGTGAAAAACAAGTCAACTGTAATCTAGTTTGGATTATAGTGAAATTTCCAAGGGTGGCTTGTGGAGTGGATGTAGGTGCTAGGTTTGCACCGAACCACTATAAACCTTGTGTTTGTGTGTGATTGCTCTCTTCCTCTCTTGCTCTTTAATTATTGCTAACATCTTGCATTGAATTTATCATTATTCACAAGCACCACTAGTCCCTCATTATTGCCTTAAATTTTTTAAAAGATCCAAGTCACCCCCCCTCTTGGGCTCTATTTCTGGGCAACAAGTGTTATCAGAGCACCGGTACTCTCTTGTAGGTCCAAGGATCTTGAGTAAAAGATCATGGCAGCCCCAATAGGAATGGGTATTGTTGAAGGTCAAGCTTCAAATCGTCCCCCACTTTTTAATGGCACAAATTACACATACTGGAAGACACGCATGCGCATATTTATTCAAGCTCTTGATTATAATTTATGGAGGATAATTATAAAAGGTCCTCATCAGCCTACAATGATGATTAATGGCATTCTCACTCCAAAAATGGAAGATGATTGTGATGAGAATGACATTAAACAAATCGAGCTTAATGCTAAGGCAATGAACCTTTTATTTTGTTCTCTTGATCCAAGTGAATTTAATAGAATATCAAATTGTCTCTCCGCTAGGGAGATTTGGGAAACACTTGAGGTTACCCATGAAGGTACACACCAAGTGAAAACCACCAAGGTCAACATGCTTATTCACACATATGAAATGTTTAAAATGGAACCTACTGAGTTAATTAGTGAAATGTATACTAGGTTCACAAACATTGTGAATGGCATGAGAAGCCTAGGAAAAATTATTTCTAACGGTGAACTTGTGAATAAACTTCTTAGGTCTCTACCAGCTTCATGGGATGCAAAGGTCACTGCTATTGAAGAAGCTAAGGATGTTAACACTCTCCCGCTGGAACAACTGCTGGGTTCTTTGATGACTTATGAGCTCTCCCTCAAACAAAAGAATGGAGAGGTCGACAAAAAGAAGAAGGCAATCGCGTTCAAATCTACTACTAGAGAGGACTCAAACGAAGACTCCGAAGAAGATGATGAAGAAGATGAGACAGCTTTGTTAGCAAGGAAATTCAGAAGGTTTATGAGGAAGAAAAAGTTCAACTACAAAAGAAACCTCTGAAAGGTGAGCCGAGTAAAGAGAAGGATAAAGAAAAGGAGAAGGAGTAGCCTACGTGTTTTGAGTGCAAAAAACCTGGGCATTTCAAGGTTGACTGCCCCTTGTTAAAGAAAAGCAGAAGAAAACTGAGAAAAAAAGCCATGATGGCAACCTGGAGTGAAAATGAAGACTCCAGTTTTGAGGAAGAACAGCAGGAGGTAGCAAACTTCTATCTGATGGCCAACCATGATGAGGTATGTTCCGAAACTGAAAATGAATTTACTTTTGATGAGCTTCATGAAGTTTTTGAAGAACTAGTCATAGAATTTCAAAAGTTAAAATCAAAACATAAAGATTTAAAGAAGCAAAACTTGGATCTAGCCAAAACAAATAATAACCTTTCAAATGAAAATGAATGCCTTCTTATACAAAATAAAAAATTAAATGATAAGATTATGGCACTTGAAAAAGAAAAGGATATCTTTAAAAAGAAAAGTGACTTGCTTTCAAATGAAGATTTGTCAAAACAAAGCAAAGAAATTTTAAATGAAAACAAAAGATATAAAGAAGAAACTGAAAAACTAAAATATTTTGTAGAAAAATTTACTTACAGTTCTGAAAAATTAAATTTACTTTTAAATAACCAAAGAGCAGTATTTGACAAAGCAGGTTTAGGATTCAGAACTCATAAAAAAAAAATTTTTAAAAATTTCTTTGTGCCTGCATCTTCATCCATTACTTGCTTTACTTGTGGTATCAAAGGACATAAATCTTATATGTGCAACAAAAGAAAGTTAAAAAATACTAAGAAAGTTTGGGTTCCAAAAGGAACCAATGCCACTAACCAAAAAGGATCCAAGATGGCTTGGGTACCTAAAGTCTCCACTTGATCTTTATTACAGGTATGCCTTGCAACCAATAAGAAAAGAATGTGGTATCTTGATAGCGGTTGCTCAAGGCATATGACAGGAGATGTGGAGCAGTTCTCATCACTCACATATCAAAATGGTGGCAGTGTAACTTTTGGTGATAATGGAAAGGGCAAAATTATCGGTATTGGTAAAATCCATATCACCCCTACCTCTTATATTGATAATGTATTATATGTTGATGGTTTAAAACATAACTTGCTTAGCATTAGTCAGTTTTGTGACAAAAATTTTAAAGTTGTTTTTGAATCTTCTTTGTGCATTGTTTCTAGTCTAGATGACAATGGCATTAAGTTCATTGGTCATAGGCATGGCAATATTTATATGGTTGATCTTGATGATCTTCCTATTCAAAAAGGTCAATGCCTAGTGGCAATGGAAGCCAAGATCGATGAAACTAGCTGGCTTTGGCATCGTAGACTAGGACATGCAAGCATGCATTTAATTTCAAAACTTAGCAAAAAGAATTTGGTAAAGGATTTGCCTAAACTCAATTTTGAAAAAGATAAGATTTCCAGTGCATGTCAACTTGGAAAACAAACAAAATCCTCTTTCAAACCAAATGGAGTAATCTCTACATCTAGACCTTTAGAATTGCTTTACATGGACCTCTTTGGGCCAACTAGAACATCTAGTTTGGGAGGTAAGAAATATGGTCTAGTCATTGTAGATGATTTCTCACGATTTATATGGGTCATGTTTTTAGCACACAAAGATGAAACTTTTTCTGAATTTATTAGATTTCATAAAAGAGTTTTGAATGAAAAAGGTGTTTCAATAGTATCTTTGAGAAGTGATCATGGAACCGAATTTGAAAATGCCGATTTTGATAAATTTTGTATTGAAAATGGAATTCATCATAATTTTTCTGCACCTAGGACACCTCAACAAAATGGGGTAGTAGAAAGAAAAAATAGAACTCTTGAAGAAATGGCACGCACCATGCTTTGTGAAAATGATTTACCTAGATATTTTTGGGCGGAAGCCATAAATACTGCATGCTATATTTTAAATCAAGTTTTAATTCGACCAATTTTAAAGAAAACACCTTATGAGCTTTGGAAGGGTAGAAAACCCTCAATTCGTTATTTTCATGTTTTTGGATGCCGTTGTTTCATCTTAAAGAATGGTAAAGATAATTTAAGTAAATTTGATGCCAAATTAGATGAGGGAGTCTTTCTAGGCTACTCCATATCTAGTAAGGCATACAATGTCTTCAATAGAAAAACACTTGTTGTTGAAGAATCCATACATGTGGTATTTGATGAAACTAACCAAAAATCTTCAAGAAAAGAAGATGTACTTTCTGATGAAACAGGTAGCAAGAAAACTGAAGAAATAAACAACAATGAAGGGCTTACCAAGGAACAGAACGATGATCAAAACACTAAAGGAGATCAAGCACAAGGTGATGAAAATACATCAACTATTGATCCATTACCAAAAGAATGGAGGTATGCTCATGGACACCCAAAAGAACTAATTATAGGTGATCCATCTAAAAGTGTAAGTACTCGATCATCCCTTAGAAATATCTGTGATTACTTAGCTTTTGTGTCTCAAATTGAACCTAAAACTATTGAGGAAGCTGAATGTGATAGTAATTGGATAAATACGATGCAAGATGAACTTAATCAATTTAAAAGGAACAATGTTTGGACATTAGTAAATAGGCCTTCAAACACATCAATTATTGGTACAAAATGGGTTTTTCGAAATAAACTTGATGAAAATGGAGTAGTAACTAGAAATAAAGCTAGACTAGTTGCCAAAGGATACAATCAGGAGGAAAGGATAGATTTTGATGAAACCTTTGCTCCTGTAGCTAGACTTGAGGCAATTAGGCTATTATTGGCTTTTGCTTGCTTCATGAATTTTAAACTATATCAAATGGATGTTAAAAGCACCTTTTTAAATGGATTAATTGAAGAAGAAGTTTATGTTGAGCAACCTCCTGGTTTTGAAAATTTTGAATTTTCAAATCATGTTTATAAACTTCATAAAGCTTTATATGGATTGAAACAAGCTCCAAGAGCTTGGTATGATCGTTTAAGCTCTTTTTTGCTCAAAAATGATTTTACTAGAGGTAATGTAGATAAAACTTTGTTTTTAAAGAAAAAGAATGATGATCTCTTAGTAGTACAAATCTATGTAGATGATATAATATTCGGTGCTACTAATGAATCTCTTTGTCAAGATTTTGCAAAGTTAATGCAGGGTGAGTTCGAGATGAGCATGATGGGAGAACTGAATTTCTTCCTCGGACTCCAAATAAAGCAAACCAAAGAGGGGATCTTCATCAACCAAACAAAATACACAAAAGAAATACTCAAGAAGTTTGGGATGGAGAACACTAAGCCTTTAGGTACCCCTATGAGCTCTACATGTAGACTTGACAGGGATGAATCAGGTAAGTCTATAGACCAAAAATTATATCGTGGCATGATTGGTTCATTGTTATATCTTACTGCCAGTAGGCCAGATATCATGTTTAGTGTCTGTATGTGTGCTAGATATCAGTCTAATCCTAAAGAGTCTCATCTTTTGGCTGTTAAACGCATACTTAGATATCTATCTAGCTCAATTGAAATTGGTTTATGGTACTCTAGAGATTCTTCATTTGAATTAATTGCTTATTCTGATGCTGACTTTGCTGGGTGTAAACTTGATCGTAAAAGTACTAGTAGAACCTGTCAGTTTCTTGGAGTAAATTTGATCTCTTGGAGTAGCAAGAAACAGAACTCAGTTGCTTTATCTACGGTGGAAGCCGAATATATAGTAGCTGGAAGCTGTTGTGCTCAAATCCTCTGGATCAAACAGCAACTCGAAGATTTTGGCATTAAACTAACTAAGACACCCATAAGATGTGACAATACTAGTGCAATCAACCTATCTAAAAATCCTGTGCAACATTCAAGAAGTAAACACATTGAAATAAGACATCATTTCATAAGAGATCATGTACAAAACTCTAATGTTATTCTTGATTTTGTTTGTACTGATGATCAGTTAGCAGATGTGTTTACCAAGCCTTTGAGTGAGGATAGGTTCTGTCTGATTAGAAGAGAGTTAGGTGTCATTGATCCATTCTCCTAGAACTCTCTTAGTATTAGTTATACCTAAATTCTAGAGCTCAAAACCTCTTGATTAAAGCCCCAAAAACTTTATCAAAATATTTCCTATTTTTTCAAAATTTTTTTTCAGATTTTCTTGACTTTTTTGGCCAAGTGTCGACACTTGGAAATTGTCAAGTGTCGACACCTGACCAAGTGCCGACACTTGACACATTCGAAGTGTCGACACTTGCGAAACCGAAGCTATTTTTAAAAAGGCTGAACAAGGGTTTTGTAATTTTCTTTCCCCCACTGATTTCTTGCAACAGTGGTCCCCTCTATCCAAATCCATCCTTTTACTCTTTAATCCATCACAAATCAGGTATTTCCCCCTTCCAATTTTATTTCATTTTTCCTCATTTTTGGTTATGTCATTTTCGAACCAAACAACCGTGATTGTGGTTTTCCGAATATTTTTCAAGAATCTAACCAGATTTTTGCATGTTTTAGTGGATTTCTAAAACTCCATTTGAGGGAATAGTGATTTAAACATATTTTTCTTGGATTTCCCTCGTCTTTTGGTCGTTTTCATGCCCTTTTCACCCACTTTTCGCAAAAAATAATGTTTTATTGATTTTGGCCGAAATAATTTGGGTTTTCATCTAAATTAAACATACTAAATCCATCTATTGTTGATTTAGAAAAGTTTTTCATAAAATATTTGTGACATTTTCTCCTATTTGCTAAAACCCCAAGTGCTTAGACCAAAATCCCATAGTTTTTGATTTTTTAGGCCTTACAAAAATTATTTTCCAAAGGATCAAATATGTTTTAACGAACAAAAACATGTTTGAAATATTGTCATTTGATCAAAGTTGTAAGAATCCCACTTTAAAATGATTTACGATCTTTTCAAACATTGTTCTGGTTTTCAAAACCTATCTGAACATTTTTTTTAGGAATGAAACTCTTCTTATCTCAACTTGTAGCCAGTCCCTTGTTCTAAACTTTTCTTCCTTTTTCCTTGGTCAGTTGGCTGTAATGGGTCCTAGGAAGAGACTTGCAGTTAGGGAGAGGCCCAGTCGTGGTGTTGAGAGGAGGTCGAAGGCCAGATTTGATACAGCACAGCCTAGTAGCACATCCACACCAAGCTCCCCCCCTGCAGAGAGGATGGCAGGGAAGTTAGTAGCCTCAGGGAGGAGAGTCGACTTGCAGTGTTTCGACAGGCACCACTTCGGCATTCGACAGGTACTCACTGATGCAGGACTAGTACCATTCTGCACCATGCAGGAGAGGACTATCCTCACCTAGTGAGAGAGTTTTATGGTGCACTAGACTGTCGATGACTTCTGTGGACTACTTCCGTCAGGGGTATTCAGATTTCATTGACAGATGAGCTTCTAAGCCGAGTATGGGAGATCCCCCGGAGGGGAGTCTGTGTCTTTTCAATGGATGATAGAGAGGCAACATTTAGGTGCATTCTTGAGAGAGAGGACGTTTGCAGTATATCCGTAGTTACCGCGAACCAGTTGTCATTGGAGATGCACCTATTGCACCACATCACAGCACGGATTCTACTACCGAAGACTGGGAGATTTGACTTCATCATCGAGAGGGAGTTGATGGTGATGATGAGCCTGATTGAGAGGAGGCAGATTGATCTTCCGTCCCTGATGCTCACTCAGATGCATGATGCTGCGACACAGCGCCGACACTGTTTACCATACGGCATGGCACTGACCCGACTTTTCAGAGCATGTGGAGTATCATTAGAGGGGGAGATCCCCAAGGAGATACTACACATAGATGTGTACGACGAGAGGTCATTGCACTGCATGGGATACAGGTTAGTTGGAGGTCGATGGGTTCACAGAGAGTCTGGCCAGGAGCCAGATGAGGAGGACGAGATTCGAGAGGCAGAGGCTGGACCATCTGAGCCAGCAATTTTTTCTCTAGTCGATATCCCATTGACACAGACAGAGCACTTGTCTCCTGACACTTCAGCTCCTCCACCACCGTCTACCGGACTATCTTTTGAGGAGCATGCCAGAGCACAGTTCATAGAGATCAGAGGTGAGATGACTCAGCTACGTAGCGAGGTTGAGCTTCTACGAGTACATACTACCTCGGAGTATGCTGAGATTCTCAGATCCATGGAGGAGGGATTCTCTCGCATTGAGGGACTGTTGAGATCCCTTATACCTCCTGCAGCCCCTGCAGTTGCACGATCTGATGATGATGATGATGACGATGATGATGATGATGATGGCGGCGATCACCAGAGCGACCATGTTGATTATGTTGAGGGTGGTGATCAGGATGGAGACCGAGCTACGGAGGTTGTGGGCAGTGACAGTGATAGTGTTGGCGGTGCCGATGCTTATGAGATGGTCAATCGAGATCCTCCCACTACACTAGCTCCTACTACTGCCTTGGTTGATTCCACACCGGACCTTGTTACGCCAGCTGATCATCTTTCACCCCCTTCCACTAGATCATCTAGGGTTGTACCCGCCTTTGGTCCTTTCGGCCGCACTAGGAGTCGTAGAGCTTTAGCACCTCCTAGGGCATTAGCCACTAGATCTAGGATCAGTGCTCCTTTCAGTCTTGATGTTCCATCTGATGAGGATTAGCCTCACAGATGTCTGTTATAGCTCTTATGTTGTATGTTTGATGCTTATATGACTTATATGATTTCTGTATGTTTTAGCTCTTGTTGATGACTCAGCAAATTTTGTACTGACAACTTATCTATTATATATATTTCGGTTCAGTACTCATTATTTGTGTTTCAATGAATCAATTTACTATTTTTTGGCTCTGATACTTTTTTATCTTGATATATTTTAGCTCTAATACTCTTTTATATTAGTATAATTTTGACTCTGATATCTATGATATTTGTTTCTCTACTATCTTTTTGTCTCCATGCTCATTGTGAGGGGGAGGAAAGACTTCCCTTTCTAATGATTGACAAAAAGGGGGAGAAAGTGTATTGATTTTATTGATGTATAAATTTGTTGAGAAAAAGGTGTTAATTCACAAGTGTTAATTCATAAATTTGTTGAGAAATTGTATTGATTGTGTTGATTTTTCACCTTGTAAGAATCTTTGAAGTTTACCTTAATAAGAAGTATCTAATTAAGGAAAAGATTTATTCTTCCTAACTATGAAGTTTTGCCTCTCTTATGGACTTAAATTCATATTCATAAATTAAACGGTTAAAGTTTGAAATATATTGCCTTTTTACTCAAGGTTTTGTCATCATCAAAAAGGGGGAGATTGTTGGCTCCACCCAGTGATTTTGATGAATAACAAAATATTGAGTGCATATTGTATTCTAATGAGGATTTCAAGTTGTGAGTTTTCAGGAAGAAAGCATCTCAAAATCTCAAAAATTTATGGTGTATGGCACGTAATGGCACGGAGAAATTCTCACAAATACGGGCATCCTCTTCATTGAGAAAGGGCATCTAAATGTTTAAATATTATGTGTTTATGTATTCAAGAATTATATTTATGTTTTCGAGGCATTTACACTTGAATCTGAGATTTTTCAGTCTCAAGTGTCGACACCTGGACAGTCAAGTGTCGACACTTCAGCATTTGGCATAGATAAAAATCCTTGGCACTCCAAGTGTCGACACCTATATCCAAGTGTCGACACCAAGTATCGACACTTAGGTTCCAAGTGTCGACTCAAGGCCTGAGAATTTTGAAAATACAGAACTTTGTAATATTGAGGATTTTTGTGTCAAGTGTCGACACCTGTGCATCAAGTGTCGACACTTGAATGTTCAAGTGTCGACACCCAGAGATCAAGTGTCGACACCTGATAGCCAAGTGTCGACACATGACAGCCAAGTGTCGACACTTGCAGCCTGACAGCTCTAATGGATCTATTTTTCTGGCTTGCAGAACTTGCTTTTCAAGCTCCAAACGGTTATTTCCGAGGTACCAACGGTCACAAACAATTTTTTAGAAGGTTCTTGGTGTATTTAAGCTCCACCAACCTCATTTTAAAAAAAGGGAAGTGTATTGAAGTGTATTCAAGTCTACTCAAAAGCCAAAAAGCCAATATTCTCTCAATACTTCACATCAAAAGCCTCTTCTAGTTTGATTCCTTGAAAAGCCTACAAGCTCATCGTTACTTCATTCCAAAAAGAGACAATTTGAAGGAGATTCCAAGGAAGAGTGAAGACAAAGCATCCACCTGAGCTTCAAAGATTCCAATCTATTATTGAAGAGAGTTTGTTGTAGTTTTAAATTGTATATCTATTTTTATTATGATTTGACCTTGCTTTCAAGGGTATCTTGAAAGAAGGTTATTATGGTTTGTTGGTGAGCCAAAGGGATAAAACCAACTAGGGTTAACTTGTGAGCCCGAAGACAAAACAAGTGTTAAGGTTTGTTGGTAAGCCTAAGTGATAAAACCAACTTAGGTTTTGACTTGTGAGCCTTGTGAAAAACAAGTCAACTATAATCTAGTTTGGATTATAGCGAAATTCCCAAGGGTGGCTTGGAGAGTGGATGTAGGTGCTAGGTTTGCACCGAACAACTATAAACCTTGTGTTTGTGTGTGATTGCTCTCTTCCTCTCTCGCTCTTTAATTATTGCTAACATCTTGCATTGAATTTATCATTGTTCACAAGCACCACTAGTCCCTCCTTATTGCCTTAAATTTTTTAAAAGACCCAATTCACCCCCCCTCTTGGGCTCCATTTCTGGGCAACAATGTCCACCACTGATCCTTAAGCAGACATCCTGATCGAAAGGGTAGTGGTGGCTTTGATTGCCCCAATGGATCTCGAGATATCAAAGCTGACTCCCATAGTTGCCTCGCCTATAGCTCCCATTATTTTTAGAGGAGGAAGTGTAGGCGACTAGTCCCATGTGTTTATAGTGTTAGAGGGATTGGTAGTTATGGAGGTAGCTGAAGAGAAGGAACTTGCCATGGAGGATCCCCCGGTGACTGAGGTTGAAATGGAAGTTCTTTTGGCCATTGCTAGAACACTATCAAGCAAGGTTGCAAGAGGAATTGCAATGCTTATTATGGAGAGCTTGCCATCAATCCAAGTAGTGGCCAGGGTTATCTTTGTTGTGGCTGATTGCTTGTAGTCGAGTGGTAGGAGAGATTAGAGGTGATGCTAGTAGACATAGGGGGTTGCTACATCTGTGTTATCACTTTTGGAGGTGGCCTACCCACCAGGGGTACTCCCCATGGTAGTTGGAGATAGTAGCACTAGTTAGCTTCAAGACTCCCTACCTCATGCTAACAGGATGCCTAACTCGCTACCGGGAGGTCAATCAACTACCTTATCCAAAGCTTGTAGGTGGGGTAGCATTTGTCATTGATATGAGTTCTCTCTTTCAGCCTGGCTGATGGCTTCATTTTTTTGATAGGAGTCGAACCAATGCCGTACAACTTTAAGAGGAAGTCGAAAGTGTAAAGAGAGAGCTAGTTGATGGCAACATAGACTGAAGGTTGTAGAGGATGTATGCACCTTTGTCGAGTATGATCGATCCATAGTGGAGGAGGCTAGGCAAACAGCCAAGTGACAGTTTGACCTGTACATGAGCATGGATGAGGATCTGGTTTAGGAGTTGAAGGCTACCCACTATAAGTTCACCCAGTTCCTGGAGGGTGTCAGGACAAGGTCAAGCATGGATGAAGCTTTAGTGGCTATAGCTAAGTTCTCTGTAGGTATACAGACGAAGGATCCCAAGGTTCCTATTGGGGCCACTATGGAGGTGATCACTGTCATAGGCGGTCAAAAATAAAACCTACTCACTACTATAACTAGCGATGAGTAGGGATCATATCCCCGGGGACCAAGGGCAATTATTTCATGAAAAAAAAACCAAAAGAAGATTATTTAAAAAGATTAGATTAAGAATAATAATTGTTAAAAGATAACAACTAATTACTTAATTAAATCAGTTAGCAGGAGAAGTAACCTAGAAATTTGAATCCACCATGACACATGTTTTATCTTCTTTTCTTTATATGCAATATTAATAATTCTTGTAGGTTCAATGTTAGAATAATTTACTCCTATTGGGCATTGGTCGTATTTGAAGATCATGACATGTCCACTGAGAGCATAAACTATCTAATTTGTTGTGCAAGTATAGGGGTCTAATTTACCATACTATGATCTACCTCTCTAAGGCACATACCGTATCCTAAGATCATGGCACATCAATAAAGGGTGTAGGCCATGTATGCCAAATCAAAATCTTAATCAAAAAAATTACTCAAGAGATATGTAAAGGAAGAACATGATTTTTATTGCATAAAAATTAAATACAAAAAGAGAGATAGGACCGGTTATAGGCTTCATCTTCATCCCAGGTCGAAGGAATCTAGCCGCGCATCACCGCCGCTAGCATCCCCTCCAAAATTCCTCTTTTTCCTAAGCCTAATACAATAATCTAAATGAAAGAAAAGGAAAATAATTGCTATAGAAATTCATGCCTGGACTACTACCTGGGGTTCTCTTTTTATAGAGCTTATCTAGAGCTTCCTCTCAATCAAATTTGGAGTCAATCAAGCTCAAGATTGGCTAGATATCATAACAAAACATCTCAGACATCCATTATGCATCACAGACCTTGGATCGTGCTAGGATTCGTGCAAAATCATCGCTCCTTCCTTCTCGGGCAAGCAGAGTCTGAACAAGACTCCTCCAAATCCCAGATCCTAACCTCTCCCACTTGGATTCGGATTATGCCTCTCTCATCTTTGATGCTGTGGGTGGTTGGTGGTGTAAGGCGGCAGATGGTGGTGGTGGCAGGCGATGCAAGGAGGAGCGATGGCAAATAGAAATCATGGAGACATTGGCTGCAGCTAACTAATGGGCTCTTGGGCTAGGGAGAAGGGCAGCGATACTACCGGTGGTGAACGAGGGGATTGGATGGTGATAAGGATGGCGGATGGCATTGGGAGGTTGTGCGCGGTGATGGGGAACAACTGGAAGAAGAAAAAGGAGATGTGGCCGGCTTCAAGGGTGCTTTCGATGATTTTTCCGGCAAGGGAGCGGTCTCCGATGATGTTGGTGGCGGTGGAAGGTGGCGGGAGGAAGCTCTGACGGTCGACGACTTGAAACGAGGGAGTTGGTCCATGGCCAGACTCGTAGACTGGCTCCCATGGCTATTGGTGGACCATCCTTAACTCTATGGACTGAGCGACCGGTCCATGGTGGACCGGCTACTCCAAAAATTATGCAAAAGGAAAATAACTTCAAAATTCAGTTCCAGGCTTGTTCCAACTCTGATTTGAGTGATGTTTATGCTGGTGAACTCCAAAATTGAGCTCTTTCATCCATAGACTTCATTTCCACAAAAATTAAATAAAAAGTATCAATTCTTAATAAATATATATTAATTAATATTTATTTTAATGATTAAATTGGAATAATTAATAGACCTATCAGGAGGCTCTAACCAAAGATGCTGGTGGAGAGCTTACAGCTATCATGGGTGGTTAAAAATAATTTATTAACTCAAACTCTATAGCTAGGATGAGTCAAGATCGTATCCTTAGGAACCTTAGGACCAAGTCATGATTTTTAAGGAAAAGGAAAGTGATTGTTGTTGCATAAAATAAAAGTAAGTAGAAAGTAAACTACTCTTAAGAGCGAAGCAAGTAAAAGTGATTATTTTAGAAGTTATAAATTGATCTTGAACTAAAAAAACTATATTTCTTTTATAAATTAAATATAATTAATTCTATAGAATTATCTGTCTTCCCTCGGCATGCTTTGTATCCATAGATCATGGTGCATCTCCTAAAGGCACTAGGTATTCAACTTTTCTTTCCTTGGCATGTCCCATATCTGTAACAGATCATAATACATCTCTGGAAAACAAGAGTTATCCTTAAACTTAATTTAATAGTAAAGCATAATAAAGAAAAAATAAAAGAGAGTAAATAAAGAACTCATAATTAAAATCATAATCATTTATTGTATACCAAAAAAATATAAGAAGTTGAAGAACAAAAGAACTATGCTCTGCCATGTACAAAATATCTTCTTCCTCCCCAAACTTTTGCTCTAAACTGGTCCTAAGCTGATCCCTTCCTATCCCCCTATGCAAAGGCTCTAGAGGGATTCCAAAGAGCGATGCCCCCAAGTAGAGGTATAGGAGCCTTTTTATAGGGTTTAACAGGGGAGAGGTCTTCATTCTTTCCAGTATGGGACTAAAGAAAAAAATACATTAGTAGCTTAAATCTATTTTTACAAGAAATCAATGGATAGATTGATGTGAGTAGGAAATAGATATGAAGAGAGACTCTTTCTCATGATAGAGATCAAATCCTGGTATAATTTGGCTTCGAAATCTCATCCAAATGGAGGTGTGATCATGTGAAGCATTGCAACCATAGGATTTTTTATCGATGGACCGTTGCCCATCTTCCTTCCATCAGTAGATCCAATTGCCACCAAGATTGTCATTGAAATGGTGGCGGGTGGTGTTGATTATGGCGAGATCGATGCTGGGGAAGAGTAGGGTGTAGCAATTGGTGGATGCTCAGCCAAAATTAGAGGAGATGGTGGTGCTGGGTGGTGGTCAATAGGAAATCAGGCTGAAGGTGGTCGATGATTGCTTTAGGATGAGAGAAAAGGTCAATAACAGAGAACTGGGATGGCCATGTAGAGAAGGTGGTGGCCGGCTGTAGGTGGTGGTGTAGTGATAGCTCGGTAGCAACGAGTAGCTCTCAGTAGTGGCCGAGGTGGAAAGATAGAACAAGTTGGCTTGGGCAGTGGTGATGGAGTTTTAGAGGTGGCACAGGTTGAGGAGGTGGTGGCACAGTGGTTCTAGCATCTCCGATTAGTGGTGACGGTGGCAAATGATGGAGGGGAGATAGAAAAGTGGCCGGCAAGGAACTTTGGAGGTGCTATGAGCTAAGGAATGGCCAGATTATGGTAGATCAAATGAAGAATGAGGTGGATGACAGCTCGGGTGATGGCACGATGTTGGAATGTGGATAAAATCCCTCCCCGATCAATGGCTTTGAGCTATGGACCAACAAAAATGGCTACTTGTGGACCATTCAGGATTTTATAAACCAAGCAATCAGTCCATGATGGATTGACTACTTTAATATTCATGCGATTTCTTTAATGAACTTCAAACTTAGATTCCAGGCTTATTTTAAGTCTGATTTGCTTCAAACTTATTTTATTTGAATCCATAAATCAAGCTCTTCATATTGGCAATCTTTTTTCTATAATTGATGTATAAAAGTATTAATTTAAATAAATAAAAATAATTTAATTCTTAATTTAATACTTATATATATGTATATAATGTAATTAATATTTTTATATATATATGTATAAAAGTATTAATGTTAACTTAGGTAGTCCTAAAGGTAGTTGATACCTGGCCAGACTTTTACTGAGATACTTCATCAGATTATCAATTCAACCTAATTAATGGTAAAGTAAAGTCCATAGAAATTTATAGAGTTTTTCTTTTTCCTACTTTTCACCTCACTCTTTGAATCCTCTAACTTGCCAGGGATTTGATGAAGTATCTTTTTGCTAGTTGGTATCCTCTCTCTCTCTTATTTTAAAAAAGTTTAGTGCAATGTCTTATTCTCTTATGTATTAGCATCCCTACCTCTTGACGCAAACAATAATACTCACTTAGGCAAAAGGGCCTTGTTATTCAATGAGGTACCAATGCTTAATGGATTTCTTAGCCTTCTCACCTTTTGATATGAACCACAATGCTTACACAGACAAAGGGCGGTTACTCAGTAAGAGTTCAGGAAAAGCTGAGGCCAAACTAGATCTCTCTCTTTTTTTTCAAAGGAAAATTTCAAGCATACTTGACCTTTTCATTTATACCCTCATAAAGTATATTTTTCATTAAGATCAATGGTTAGAAGGTTTTGGAATTGCTCTATGAAATTATTTCTAGCATAAACCCTACCATTTATTGAGTTTCTTTAATAATTTATCCCTTGGCATCTCTAAAATTATCGAGACCATTAATCAATCATTGATTAGGGTGCTACATAAATTCAACTCAAGAAATAATTAGGTACATACAACATGATTATTTCTAACTATACTTGAAGATCTAAGTAAGTTATTTGTCTTCCTCTCTAACTTAATCGACATTGTTCTCAATGGAGTAGGAAAGAAAATAAGCACATAAAAGAAAAGGAGAGAATGCACCTAGGGTGAGTATGCTTGGGAGTTGAAGAGGGCTTTATGGAGTAGCGGGCTCTTATTCTTTCACCTAAGTTCTTGTAACTACACTAAAAAGAAAATGAGATTGTTGGGTTGCCTCTTAACCAGTGCTATGTTTAACATCTTTAGCCGGATATTAAGCTCATTATTCATTACAAACCAGATCCATCAAATAAATGGTATCAATTCATTCCTTGGGTGCAATGCCATCTGCATATGGCTTTAAGCATTGGCCATTTACCTTAAATGTGTTGTCATTCTGAGGATCTTTTATTTCTATTACTCCACGTGGGAATACCTGTATGATAATAAATGGTCCATCCCATCGGGAGCGGAGTTTACCAGGGAAGAGGTGTAATCTAGAATTGAAGAGCCATTCCTTTTGGTTTGGCTTGAACGACTTTCAAGAGATGTACTTATCATGAAATGCTTTAGTTCAAGCTTTATAGATTCGTGAACACGCATCATTATGTAGCTCTTCAAGTTCATTAAGTTGTAACCTCCGATTAGAACCTACATTCTGTATGTCAAAATTGAACATTTGAATGGCTTATAATGCACGATGTTCTAAGTCAATTGATAGATGGCATGCTTTATCGTAGACTAAGTGGTAGGGTAACATGCCGATAGGGGTTTTGAAGGTTGCACAGTAGGCTCATAATGTATCGTCTAAGTGCAGAGACTAGTCCTTTCTATCGGGCTTAATAGTCTTTTCTAAGATGTGTTTATTCTTCCTATTTGACACCTGTTGCCCAGCGAAGCAACCAAAGAGGGGGGTGAATTGGGTTTTAAAAACTTTTTACAAGAATGTGCTAATTCAAAAGCAGTGAAGGTGCTTTGTGCAATGTGACTATGTCAAGCAAAATGCAGTGAATGAATAAGAGCAAATTACAAAGAAGAGCAAGCATAAAAATATAAGGTTTTATAGTGGTTCGGTGCACTCCAAGCAGCTACGTCCACCTTCCAAGCACCCCTTGGAAATTTTACTATAATTCTCGAAGATTATAGCCAACTTATTTTAACCAGGCTCAAAAGTCAAACCATTATTGGTTTTGTCACTTAGGCTCACCAACAACCTTTACACAATCCACTCTTGGCTAAACACTTCCAATTCCAGGCTTGGAATGGCCTCTCACTAGTTTCAACACCCTTGAAATTAGTTTCAACTCAAGTACAAAAGAATAAGAGTAAGTAAAACCAAAATGCTCTCTTAAAGAGCTGAAAGGTGGTCATTGAAGCTCTTGAAAGATTCTTCTTGAGTTGTCTTCTTGGTGAAAAGCCTTGAAGGACTGATGGTTGTTGAGAATTGAAATCTATTACTTAATGCTTGCTTTTACTTTTGTATGTTAACTTTTTGGAGATTCTATTGAGTACAAAGTCAATATGCTTGTTCTATTTTCTTCTCTTGAGTACTTAGTCAATATGCTTGTTCTCTTAGAAATAACTACTTCAAAACTTTTGAAAAAATCATTTATAGCCATTGGAGATGAGAACTAGCCGTTTGGAATCTTCAAAACAAATTTTGTAGCTTTGAAAATATAGCCGTTACTGTGCTATCAGGGCTGCTTGAGTCAACACTTGAGGTGGTGAGTCAATACTTAGATCGACACTTGCTTCTAGTGAGCCGAAACTTGAATTGAGCCTTAACAACAAATGTTTTGTATCTTTATTATCTCAGGCCTTGAGCTAATCTATGAGTCGACACCTGACTTTCTTAAGTCGACACTTAGGTCAACACTTGAGATGTGTGAGTCGACACTTGAATTGAGCCTTGAAACCAATGTTTTGTATTTTTTATTCTCAAGCAATGAGTTGATCTTTGAGTCGACACCTAATCTCCTTGAGTCGACACTTGATAGTCTTGAGTCGACACTTAGGTCGACACCTGGCATGCCAGCTGAAAAATTCTGCATGCCAAGCTTCTGAAATTTTTGATACTCAGCTAGGTGTCGACACTTGAGTTCCATGAGTCGACACTTGAGGTGTTCCACTCATGAAATGTGTTCCATACTTGATCTTCATGACTTAGAATGAATTTCTTCCACTTTATCTCTTAGTTTTTTACTTGTTTATCAATCTTCATGGTACTTGTGCTAGAAGATAACCAAGACTATTGAAACTTTACTTCTCTTTTTGATGGTCTTAACATACTCTTTGATCCATTTAACTTGTTACCTGAGTTGCTTAAAGACATACTTAAATAAATCATTAGTATTTCTTACATACTCAAACATTTTGCTTATCATCAAAATCAAGTCCGGGGCCAACAATCTCTCCCTTTTTATTGATAACAAAATTTTAAGTATATAAGCAAAATGAATAAGATTTATAATATATCAGGGCATAAACTTTGAATATATAAGATTTATAATGTATCAGAGCATTTGTGGTGGGGATACCAAGATCAGACACAGATCACTGGATCCCATATGATTTACTGATTAGGATTTTTTTTTAGAACCTTAGTCATGTGTCACAATTTTGTAAGCATGTAAGATTGAGTCTTGTAATAAGTTGAGACTAGTTGATTTATCTCAACCTAGTCCAGTCTATTGAGTCCTGTATTTAAGTATAAGTCCAGTATGAGTCCAATTTTTATACAAGAGAGAAGGTTACCCTATTTTGGAGTCCCACCAGGTCTCATCCAGGTTCAGAGGCCATTACATCAGCTTATTGGATTTTGTGTGACACCCTAGGATCCAAGATGCCTTCTAGATACCCTGATTCCTTCCAAATGTTCTCTAGATGCCTAGATTCCCCTCTAGATGCCAGAGTATATTCCCAGACTAGGTCATATCATGCAACCAGAGGTCCATCTGCACCCAGCCCAGGAGAAACCAAGCCCAGGTGCCAAGCCCAAGCCCTTAAGAAGCAAGATCCTAAGGAATATTCCTGCTACCAGGCTACCAGGCCATCCCAGCTTCCAGGAGGCCCAGGCCCATGCGCCCTTCACCTCTTGGCTGGCCCTTGCTACCCCCATGAAGCCCAACATGCCAATAGTAGGCATCCTCACTTGGTTGACTTGGTCCAAGGGTTGGATGAAGACTTGGTCAAAGCATGAAGGAAGAAGAAGACTAGTCAAATTCCTAAACTTTTAAGGATCCCTTTTCCTAAATCCTTAAGGATTTGGGAGAGGTTATTCCTAACCTATATGTAACCCTAGTTATAAGAGGGCATAAGAACTCTATAAATACCCCACCCCTCCTCCTCTTGTAATCAATCAACTCTTATGAATTAAACTATACTGAATTATTTTCTTAAGACTGGTGTCTTGTGTTTTATGTTCTTTGGTTACTTCGGGTTTTGTTCTTGTGTTTGTCGACCTCTATCCTTGCAATCCCTCCACACCCCAACAGCAAATTAGATCTCCAAGCATCAGCTACGTCCAAAAGAGAAGCCTTAAAGATGCCCAGATCAAGAGCTCTTCCTGCTTCCTTGCCGCTAGCCCTTTGCCCTAATCCCTTTCCTTCATTATTTCATCTTGTTATTTTTTTCTTTGATTACCTGATTCATGCCTAACCTTGATATTTTGTAGATCCCCGAGGTGTTTTCTCACCCTAGAGGAGGCTTTCCTTGCCTTCAGATTCGGGAACCAAAGGCTTGTTCTTCCAGGTTCCATCCAAAGGCTGAGAGATCTCTTTATGGAAGAAACTGCAATCGCTGCCTCGTAAAAGCCTTCCCCCTCTTGAGTTCTAATCTAATGACAAGTATGCTATCCTAAGTCAAGAGTTTCTCAATTCTCAAGTCCTGGTTATTTATTATTCTGTATGAGTTATCTTGCGGGTATGATAGTTTCTAGCATTACTAGTCTTTCTGCTGATCTTTGTTTATTTTTGGGTTATTAGCCTATGAGTTTAATGTCTAAAAAAATATAAAAAAATTAGTTTACTATTTTTCATCGATCCTAGGTTGAATTAATTTGGTATTAGATATGGTTTAGGATAGCATTCATTTGCATTAGGATCACAAACCCTAATTTCTGCATCCTGTTAGCTGCATTAGGTGTCTATTTTTTGTCTAATTTCAACCACTTAGGAATTTTATTTTCCTGTGAGATTTACACTTCATGACCTTTGTTTTGTCCTGATAATTTTAATAATTTTTAATTAATCTTACAAAAAATATAATTCACTGAAATTTGGCATATTAGAAATACTAACTAAAATCTTGATATTTCTGCATCAGTCCGAAAACCCTAGGATTTGCATCATCATATAATTTTTGTTTTGTATCAAATTTGGTAGAGTTCATCATCACCATCCATACTCTGTTATATAATTTGTTTTGATTTTTTCTACATCGATAACTATGTCAAAACCTGAATCATCTGAAACCCTAATTTCTAAATTCTGCTAATTCTGCATTTTGGCTCAACCAAACCTAACCAACTTCCACACACCCCAATCCCAAGCCCAATTTGTTGCTAACCTAATCAACCTAAAATTAACTTGCCACCTCATAAAACACACACAAAATATTTTATTTTTTGATTGTTTTAGATAGCATCAGGACCATCAGTTGCCATCATCTCTTTAACCTAATCTTAAGGGCAATTGCTATCTAACATCAGGACAGGATTTCACCACCTGTCCTGGGCCCAAAACAACCATCATCATTCTAACCCAAGCCTAATTAAAATTAATTAGACCTAATTTGCACTAGAGGGCTAGGTGACACCAATAGGTCGGGTTCGAATTATGTGGGCCAACTAGTGCATTTAATCCTGTGGCTATTACTAAAATCTGGTGTCTAAGGCTGAGGGTCCAGAGTCAAATGACCTAGGTGGTGTTGTGATTTTTAATTGGGTCCCTGCAAAAGCATGGGGGGCCTCCCACACTCCCACCCTTTACCTGGTCAGAGGAAGGATTAGCTGCTGGGTTATTTGTAAGTTGAGCTGACCCATTCAGTTTTGGCTCTAGATTTAGGAAACCCTAGATTGACACAAGAACTCCTTCAGGTACCTGAGAAGAACCCAATCATTATTTTAGAAGACTTTCCTGATGACCTTCAACTACCTAGAAGCATCCCGCTTGTAGATCAAAATTCTAATCTTAAGGTCATCATGAGTAACCAAGGTCTGTTTCAAGATTCTCCTAAATTACCCCAAGTCTCGGATTCCTATTTCTTGCCTTTCCCTGAGTCTTATCATAATTTTAGAGCCATTAAGTTTCATTTTGATGAGATTACTAGGATGCATGAGCTTTTAAAGCCTATTCCTTTTGCTACCTACTTTTGGAAAACCTTATGGCATTTGCTAGGAACCCATGGTAAATTCTCATGTGCATGCCAGACCAGGGTCAAACCTAGAGAGTCATTAATCTGTTAGGTTTAGGCCCTAGAGAGTCCAATAAAATTCCTCTCAATAAAGATGCCTAGTTCAGTCTGCATTTCTTAAGTGCTTGTGTAAGTTTCTGAGTCTGCTGAGTCCTATGCATAGCATGTTGAGGATTTGCATCATGAAATAAATTTGAGCAATGAATCCTATAAACATAGGACTAATTCAAGAAAGAAAGTCAAGGAATTCTATGAGAGAGATCATCTTCCCATCCGGGACTTTCAAGAAACTACATACCCATGGTGCAGGCCCCTTTAAAGTCCTAAAGAAGATTAGATCTAATGCTTACATATTGGAATTACCTTCAGACCTAGGTATCAACCCGACCTTTAATATCTCAGACTTGATAGAATATAAGGAACCCATGATGATACCTAGTGAGCCTTTTGGGCCTGACCATATTTTTGAGAGTGAACCATTACCCGAGTATCCACAAACAACCATTCCTAAAAAATGAGAGAAAACTGAACAAATCCTGGATAATAAGATTGTCACTACCAGAAACAAGGATTACTATCGATATTTGGTCCGTTGGCAAGGGAGACCAAAATCTGACGACTCCTGAATCGCTAGAGAGGACCTGCAACGACTGGACCCGGACTTATTTGAACAATATCAAAGCCGGGCTGGACCATACTCGACAGGGTCAAGTTCCTCCCACCCGGGGAGAATTGGTGGGGGCACCAAGTTCAGAAAGAAGCTTCAACTAATACCAAGTTCTTTATGGATTGAGACTAGGAACTCAAGTCTCGTATGAGTCCTGTATGTTTATTGAGTCCTGTTTTATTTTCTTTTGGGTTTTAAAGTTCAATTAAAGTCAATTAGGCTTTATACTGTGTCATGTTCAAGAGCTACTTGAAATTGGGCCAGACCAGCTTTACTTGGAGCACCACATCATCATGGACCACCTATGCCAACTCATCACCAAAGAATGCCACATCACCTTTTTGCCAAGTCATCTCCAAGGGGTGCCATGAAGAAGGATGCGCCATGTCACCATGCCATTTCACCTTGCCACATCATTGGATTTGGAAACCACCTCGCCATGCCAACTCACTTTGCCAAGTCATCACCAAGTGGTGCCACATCAAAACAACTTCAAAGTGGGGACCTCACCATGCCAACTCACCTTTCCAAGTAATCACCAAGAGGCGCCAACTTCAAGTGGGGACCAAGGATTCAAATCCTTCACATTCCATGTAACTCTCCACCAAATCCTCCACATTCTATGTATCCCTCCACCAAATCCTCCACATTTCATGTAACCCCCCCTAATATTTCTCCATGATATGGGGAATTTCAAATTGATTGAAAGGCCAATAAAAGCCTCTTGTACGCCCATGGTAAAGGAGAGCTTTTGGATGATGAAACAAGAAGGAGTAGTTTTTCTATGAAGAAAGTGTTTTGTAGTGTGGTTGTGTTTCAATCTTGGCGTGTGATCTTCTACCTCCCAAGCCAACGACTTCTCCAAGGATCCCATCTTCCCTCAACGACCACTTGTTTGCTTAATTCCTTCCTCCTACTTTGATTTGGTATTCCTTCAAATCAGCTTAGTCCTAATTCCTTCATTGCACAAGGTTCCTTCTACGATTCGGAGTTCAAGAAGGGGGTCATTGCCATCAGATCAAGTATGGTGAGAACTTGTTTCGATGGAAGAGTCATCTTTTCATCCAGGGCTTGTTTATTTGAATGCTTCAACGAATCTACACCAACAAGGAGTGCTCATCATGGTAACAATTCCCTTCTAATATTCTTGAGTCTGGGTTATTGAAGACAGTTTTCCTAGGTTTAGATTCCATAATCATTTGCCCTAATCTTCTCTAGGATTTAAATAACTACATCGCAGCGTAAGTTCCAAATTTTCGTGCTCATTCCATAGCTTTACCTTAATACTTTTGATCTGAAATTTAGTACCTGTTAATAGGATTCATTGCTCTCATTTCTTAATTCATCATTTAGATTGCATTCTCATCATCGTGCCGCATCAAATTGGTATCAGAGCATGGTCGGATAATTTCCTGCATTTAGATATGTTGCATGCATACTTTTTATCTCGTTATTTTTTTTAAAATCCAAGCAAGATCTAAAATTCACACCTCCTGAGCGGGTGTACTCCAGTACACTGTCACGACCCATTGGAATAATGAGCCTCTGGCCGGACGTGAATTTTTAGATTGAAGTTTGGGTAAGCCAATGCACTTGTTTGATTAGGTTCTGTTTTCTGAAAATTTGCATCTATTGATTGTAATCCGTCTGCAGCTCCAAAGGCAAGTCGCTAATTTTTTGTTGAAATATTTTTTTTTCTTGTTCCTTTTTAAGTCAGTTATCACCATATTAAATGTCATCATCAGAAAAAAATTATAAAAAAAAAAAAATTTCTGCAGTTCAACACTGTCATTAGGATTTTGTTCTGTCCTTTTTATTTATCTTCATTTGTAGGATCTGCTTAGAGTAGTGCAGATTTTAGTTTTAAATTCCTTTCATCTGCATTGAAACATATAAGTTAGGAATCCTCTATGAATTTTTCAGAATTTTTGGACATTTTTTTCATCACGTTTTCCACACCACTTTCAATCTGCAACACACTTCTGCAGCACCTTTGCATTTCATTCATCTCATGAAAAATCAAATTAAGGGCATCAATTTGACATAGGGTTAGGGTTTCATCACCTGTCCATAGCCCAAAAATCACCAACCAGCATATCGATCCCAGCCCGTTAATTAAAATTGAGTAGAACGTTAATTGCCCTAGTGGGTTAGGGACACCAACAAGTTGGGTTCAGGATAGGGTCAAGTTAGCTGTGTCAGCTAATTGGTGTGTGCTTACTGGCTTGGTGTCTAGGATTGGTGCATCTGGGCTTGTGATTTGGTCCGCCTACCTGGCCAATCTCAGATTGGTGTCTAAGGTTGGCAATCAGGGACCTTCATTCCCCTCCACCTACCTGGCTAACTCCCATAAGTACTACTAGCTAGTTGGTTCACTTAATTAGACTTCTAATTTATGCTCTAGGTCTAGGAAACCTTAGCTCGAACTTGAGTCCATTTGCATGCATGACAACTAGAGCAGGGACACCATATTCACCATATTCATAAAAAGGTTTTAAATCAGAAAAATCTTTCTATAATTTCAATTAGGAGTGATCACGGCACAGAATTTGAAAATCAATTTTTTGATGATTACTGTTCTAAAAATGGCATTGATCACAACTTCTCCGCTCCTAGAACACCACAACAAAATGGTGTTGTAGAGAGAAAAAATAGGATGTTGGAAGAAATGGCTTGAACAATGTTGTGTGAAGGTAATCTTCCAAGTTATTTTTGGGCAGAAGTGGTGAACACTGCTTGTTATATTTTAAACCGTGTTTTGATCCGTCCTATCTTGAAGAAAACCCCCTATGAGCTTTGGAATGAAAAGAAACCCAATATAAATTATTTTCATGTATTTGGATGTAAATGCTTTATGCTTAATAATGGTAAGGATAATCTAGAAAAATTTGATGCTAAATCAGATGAAGCCATTTTCCTTGGTTATTCACTACATAGCAAGGCATATAGGATTTTTAATAAAAGGACTCTCACTGTTGAAGAGTCAATGCATGTTATATTTGATGAAACTAACCCATCACCATCTAGAAAAGATGAGTGTATTGACAATGATGCAGGTACCATTCAAAAGGAGATGGAAGAACTAAGTATTCAAGAAAAACCAATTGAAGAAGGAGAAGAAATGGTAAGTAAGGATCATACTGATCTACCGACTGAATGGAGGTACGCTACTTCCCATCATAAAGAATTAATTATTGGTGATCCTTCTCAAGGTATAAGGACTAGGTCTGCACATGATTACCTAGCCTTTGTATCTCAAATAGAGCCTCATACCTTAGAAGAAGCAGAAAATGACCCAAACTGGATGTTGGCCATGCATGAAGAATTGAACTAGTTTGAAAGAAATAAGGTTTGGACACTAGTTGATAGACCTAAAGCATTTACAACACTAGCGGTACTTATCAATTTCTAGGGTTGAATTTAATCTCATGGCACTGCAAGAAACAAAACTCGGTAGCACTATCTACTGCTGAGATAGAGTATGTTGCTGCAGGGAGTCATTGTATACAAGTGTTATGGATTAAACAACAACTAGAGGATTTTGGTGTTTCACAATGCAAAATTCCTATCAAATATGATAACACAAGTGCTATACATTTAACTAAAAATCCTATTCAGCATTCTAGGACTAAACACATAGAGATTAGACATCATTTTATTAGAGACCATGTTTTGAATGGTGATATAGAACTAGAGTTTATACCTACAGAAAAATAATTAGCTGATATCCTTACCAAGCCACTAAATCAGGATAGATTTGAGTTGCTTAGAGAAGAATTAGGACTATGTTATCCTTTCTAAATTTAGTAAACCTGAGGAAAAATTATCTAGAAAGCCTCTTATATTTATTCATGATTTTTGAACAACTTTCCTTGAATTTCTCAGTGTAGTTGAATTAAACTTCTAGACCATTTGATCTCTTTTGGAAAGTTTCTATTCGAGTTGACTTGAACAATCTTGCTCTAGTCGAGCCGGCTCGAATATCTGAATTTCTTGCTCTTGCTTTGGTCAAGCCGACTAAGTCTGTGCTTAGCCGACTAGGTGTTCTGTTTGTTTTGAGTTCGCTCTGGTTGAGCCGACTCAGATATTTTTAGGGTAGAGCGAGCCAACTCGAAAGTCGGGAAATCGCTATTTAGGAAAGTCTGGTATGTCTTTCCTCAGTACTTCACTCCCACACTTTACTTTGAACACACTCTACATCTCTTGGAAGCTCTACCATTCTCGCAGAAATCATTCCCTAAAGCTTAAAATCCTTTGATTCCTCTACAATGGCTCCTTGAAAATCTGAGAAGAAAGTTCTTCAACTCGACGAATCAAGTATAGATGTAGGAGAAAGAAGGGAAAAGAGAAAAAGGTCCGCTCCAGTCTAACAAAATGAAGAAACTCCTTCTCCTCCCGGGCAGCATGTCTCAATGATCAATCGACCCGTCACCTGCTGAAGAAGGATCGACTTTACATTCCTAGAGGAAATGGGAATGAAAATTGGACATTGGATAGAAAGACAAGGGTGGAAGCATTTATGTTCTTTAGACATACTGACCTACCCTTCACTGGTACGAACATTTTATGAGAATATTATTATTAAAGAATTTCATTTGGAATCAGTTGTCAAGGGAAAAACAGTTATAATTAATGAAGAAAGATTGAGCAAGTTGCTACAAATGCCAACGATTGGTGCTACTAAACTTCTTCTACCGAACAAGGAGCACATTCTGAAACTCATTTTGGAAAAAGAGGAAGTGAGCATGGTCCAACATGTTCAAGCCAATCTACTGTCAAGGGAAATGAGGCTGCTGCATAATATGATCAGTAGAATTTTCCTTCCTAGAACTGGCTGTTTCGATTAGGTCAGTGAGAAGGACATGATCATGATGGGACATTTGATCAAAGAAGAGCCTCTCAACCTTCCCTACATAATGATGATCCAAATGACTGAAGCAGCAAGGAAGGTCAAAGCCTGTCTACCTTATGGTATGGTCTTCACTGTATTATTTGAAGAGGCAGGAATTGATTTGTCAAATGAAATAGGCAAGCCACTACATCACTTTGATATCTACTCCTTCAACTCACTTAAAAGAATGGGTTATAAGTTACAAGAAGGAAAATAGATTAAGAAGATGCCTAGTCAGGTTGTTGCTACCATTTCTGAAGAAGATGAAGCTGCTGCTGAAGAAAGGACTGAAGACACTATGATTACTCCATCTGAACTCAAAAATATGATATTTCAAAAGATGGAAACTATCTCCAACTCTTTGACAGATCATATGAATTTTGTAATTGAAGAAATCAGAAAGTCAGTTGACATTAAATTGCAAGAATTGAAATCTGAATAAGAGCTTCACCAGCAAAAAGTGGAAAAAGAAATGAAGGATTTCAAGGAAGAAATCAGAAGCATTCTACTACAATCCCAGAAGGAAACTGCTCCCACTGAAGATGTTTCTGAACAGATCATCAAAGAGTCACTTGACATTCCTATTCCTTCATCTGATCTACCTAAACCTACCAAGACCAAGAAAGAACTAAAAGCCAAGAAGGCCAAAGTTTTTAGAGCCCCTGTTAAAACTAGATTCAGGGATTTAAGGTTTAAACCCCTGAAAACTAAGACCTCTGATAGAGTTATAGAGGTAGGCTCCTCTTCTTCATCTGAGGAAGAAGAAGAATAAGTTATGTAGTTAGTTTTCTGGTTGTATTTCTGAAATGAATGTTTGTTCTACTTGTTATCTTTTACAATTACAATGTACTTTCTGTCTTGCAAACTTTTTAATGAAATGAATGTTTTCTATTTAGAAATTGTGCTTATTATAATTGTAATGAAATTTTAATTAGAATTTCAAGTTTGAGAAAGTGAAATTATCTCAAACAAATATTAAAGACTTTCTCAATCTATTTTAAAATCTGAGCTTTATTTGAAATCACCTTTTTGATTGATTGACAAAAAGGGGGAGAATTATGAAAAATATGAAAAGAATGGGAAATTAGCTTCTTATCAACTATTCTTAAAGTGCAATGAAAAAGGGGGAGTACAAAAATAATATCATTGCTTAAATTACTTTAAAATCTAGAGAAAGGGGGAGTTTCTCTTGAATGATTTTGCTCTGACTTATATTCAAATTAATCCCATTGCTCTGATCATAATTGCATATTTTAACTCTTTGATACTCCATGTTTTGTGCTAATTATAATATTATGAAGCATGACAAGTTTAACACTTTGATGATATATAGTAATATCATTTGTTGAGCTCTGATTTTCTTTTAAATCTAATCAGCTTTGTTACATGTGAATATTAATGTTTCAAATACTGTTACACATGAAAAGTGTCTTACTAATTTTTCATGCCCAGTGTTTTGTCATCATCAAAAAGGGGAAGATTGTTGACCCTATAAGTGGTTTTAATGATAACCAAACATTGGAGCTTATACATTTATTTCTGACAACTCTTCAAGTGTTTGACAAGTTTTTGTAGGGTGAATTTCATGTTCAAACTTCAACTCCTACTCTTATATTTTCTTGCTTGAGTTGTGTTGTAAGTGTTATTGTAAAGAAGAACCCAATCAAAAATGCTAAGAAAATTCAACTAAAAGGGTTACTTCTATAAGCGTGTGTGCCTTAGATTTTGTTTTTGAGTTGGTTTGGGTGAAATTGTAAAAGAGTTGGTGAGAGTTTTCTTTAAGTTCAAATTATAAAAATCCTGAAGAAGACACTTGAGCCGACCCCAAGAGAAGAAGAGCCGACTCTGCTTATTGGCATGCAGCAAAGATTCTGGAACGCAGTAATCCGAGCCGACTCGATGGAAAGCGAGCCGACTACAGGGAATCCAAGTCGACTAGAATATGTCTGAGCTGACTCCTCCAGAGTCCATTTTCTAAAGTTTTCTGAGAACAGATAGGAGAGCCGACCCGAACCAGAAAGAGCCGACTCCACCAGACCTAATTCTGACCGCCTGAGAAAGTGAGCCAACCCGAACTACTTCGAGCTGACTCTTCTAGAGTAAGATTTTCTGAACCTGAGAAGAAGAGCCAACCCGAGCTGAAGAGAGACGACTCTTCGAGTTCAAGATTCAAGTTCGAGCCGACCCAAGATGAAAAGAGCCGACTCGTCTAGAGTGTTGTTTTGCGCCCTGAGACACAGAGTTGACTACATTGAGTATTTGGCGACTCAACCCATCGACTCGAAGGATCCGAGCCGACTCGAAAGAATCCGAGTCGACTCGAATGTCGCTTCCAGGTATCTAACAGCTAGTTCCATAATTTATTTTTGAATGCTCAAAGGTGCTCTAACGATCAAAAATCATTCTCCAACGGTCTACAATGGCTAGAACTGGCTTGGGATAATGGAAGACTTTAAATTTGAAGGATTTGAACTTCCTTGAAGCAATTAGTAAGAGAGTTCTTCAAAAATAAGAGGCATCCATTGAATATTCTACCAACCAATAGCAAAAGAGCACAAGAGCATTAAAGTCAGTCTTTAAGTCTTCACCAACTATGATCTAAAGCTTGAAGCAACTTTGAGAAGAAGCCACTGAAGCCATTAAAACTTATTCAAGTGCATTCAAGTGGACTTCCAACGAGTTGCACCGGCAACTATCCGACAACTTGAGTTTGTCATTTCTTGTTGCATTTATTTTTAATTCAATCTTTGAATTATTGGGCTATTGGTGAGCCCGATTGAAAAACTAAATAGGTTCTTGGTGATCCTGTGAAAACCAAGTTAGGTTTCTTTGGTAAGCCTGTTTAAAACCAAAGGGTGTTGGGTTTTCTTTGGTAATTCCGTAAAACCAAAGTGTAGAGATTTTGGATTATGATCCAGTAAAATAATCTTACTGTATTCGGGTATGAATATAGTGGAAATTCCAAGTGGTATCTTGGGTAGTGGACGTAGGAGCTGGGTTGCTCCGAACTACTATAAATTTGGTATGTTTGTGCTGTGCTCTCTTGATTTTGTTTAGCTTCTGCATTCTATAACTTTATCATAGCACCTACCACTTGCAAAGGATTTTGAAATTGCACATTACTTGCTTAAATTTTTTAAAGTCCTAATTCACCCCCCTCTTGGGTAGCCACCTGGGCAACAAGTATGAAGATGATGAGTCTATTGAAGATCTAGAGGAAGATACACCTATAGAAGATCCGGAATTAGTTGACTATGACCAAACCCAGATAGAAACCAACCCAGAATTAGTTGAGTTGGGGGTCCAATACAACCAACCTAGTTCAACCATGGAATCCACTCTTGAAGCTTTCATGAAGACCATGATTGAATGATTTGATCAAATGATCCACAAGCTTACCAAACCAATACCCAATTCCAAATCCAGTTTACCCAATTAACCACCCAAACCAACCAAATGACCCAAACCAACAACTAAGGAACCCATAGGCTTGACCAATTAACCAATAGGTTGGATCAGGTAGAAGCCAATCCAATGTTAGTTGATCCAGTAGATACCCAAGTAGAAGCCACCCTAGAGTTAGCTGACCTTAACCACACCCAATCTACAGTAAAAAAATCCTTAAAGGAAGAAGACCATGAGGAGCCCAATCCTACTATCTTGCCTAAGGAGCCACTGGAAGAAAACCCAAATAGAGAGCCCAGTCCTTTGATTTATAAGCCAGAAGAGTTTAATAAGGACTTGATTTCTTTAAATCAGTACCCTCAGGATGAAGTCACCTCTTTGACTCTACTTGATCTCTTCCCTGAAATCAATGACCCTTTCTTCCATTATGCAGACCCTTTAGATAGACATCAATCCCATAAGGTCAATCTCATTAGTCTAGGATTAATCCTTGACACCCCGTTCTATATCATACTTTATCCAACTAACCCTGAACCATCTTCTTATTTCTTACCCTACCCAGCTAACCCTGAACCTACCTCTTATTTTCTATCCTTTTCTGAATCTTCTTACAATTCTTTAACCATTCACCTGCATCATGTAGACATTTGCATGTTGCATTCATTTATTGTACATGTTAGGTTTGCATATTACTTTTGGTATACTTTATGGCATTTTTTAGGAGTACATAGTAAATTCTCATGTGCATGCCATGCTAGGGTCAAACCTAAAGAGACTATAGTGTGTTAGGTTAGACCCAAAGAGTCCAATAAATCTCCTTTGATAGGAAAGTCTAGTCGAGTCTATTAGGTTTAGTCTTGAGTCCAATAAATTTACAACCCTGATTCATCTGTTTACACATGCACTAGCCTCTACATAGCATATGCATCATGAAATTAGTCAAAAGCTGAACATAAATAATAAACTAAATAACAACTTGGCTAATTCTCAAAAGAAAGATAAAGAATTTTCTGTAGAGGATTTTGAGATTGTAAAAGAATTTTTTGCTCGCAAAGCTGGCCCATCCAAAATAATGAAGAGCAATGGATCCAATGCCTATGTGCCTGAGATATCACCTGATTTAGGTATTAGCTCCACCTTTATCATCTCAGATCTTATAGAGTCTAGGGAGCCAGCAGTGATACCTAGCGAGCCCTTTGAGCCACTCCCTTTCTTTGAAAGAGAACCCACCCTAGAGTGTCCATATATAATTTGGCCAAATAGTGAGGAAAGGAGTGAGCGAATCCTGGATGATCAAGCCATCAGTCCCTGAGATGAAGGTTATCAAAGGTATTTGGTTAGATGGCAAGGTTAGTCAGAATTTGAGGACTTGTGAAGTACTGGTGAGGATCTGTAGTACCTCAACCTAGACCCTCCTTGAGCAGTATGAAAGCCAAATTGACCCTAACTCGACGGTGTCAAGCTCCTCCCACCCTAGGAGAATTGGTGGGGACACCAGGATCAGACATAGATCATTGGATCCTATATAGTTTACTGATTAGGGTTTTTTTAGAACCTTAGTCAAGTGACATAATTTTGTAAGCAAGTAAGATTGAGTTCTGTAATAAGTTGAGACTAGTTGATTTGTCTCAACCTAGTCCAGTCTATTAAGTCCTGTATTTAAGTATGAGTTCAATTTTTGTATAAGAAAAAAGGTTACCCTATTTTGGAGTCCCACCAAGCCTCATCCAGGAGTCAGAGGCCACTACATCAGCTTATTGGATTTTGTGTGACACCTCATGATCCAAGATGCCTTCCAGATATCCTGATTCCTTCTAGATGTCCTCCAGATGCCCAGATTCCCCTCTAGATGCTAGAGTATAATCCTAGACTAGGTCATAGCATACAACCAGAGGTCCATCTATGCCTAGCCTAGGAGAAATCAAGCCCAGGCGCCAAGCCCAAACCCTTAAGAAGCAAGATCCCAAGGAATATTCCTGCTACCAGGCTACCAGGCCATCCCAGCTTCCAGGAGACCTAGGCCCATGTGCCCTTCACCTCTTGGCCGACCCTTGCTGCCCCCATTTAGCCCAACATGCCAATAGTAGGCATCCTCACTTGGTTGACTTGGTCCAAGGGTTGGATGAAGACTAGGTCAAAGCATAAAGGAAGAAGGAGAAGACTAGTCAAATTCGTAACCTTTTAAGGATCCCTTTTCCTAACTCCTTAAAGATCTGGGAGAGGTTATTCCTAACCTATGTGTAACCCTAGTTAGGAGAGGGCATGGGAACTCTATAAATACCCCACCCCTCCTCTTGTAATCAATCAACTCTTATGAATTAAACTCTGCTGAATTGTTTTCTTAAGACTGGTGTCTTGTGTTTTATTTTCTTTGGTTACTTTGGGTTTTGTTCTTGTGTTGGCCGACCTCTATCCTTGCAATCCCTCCATGCCCTAGCAAAAAATTAGATCTCCAAGCATCAGCCACATCCAAAAGAGAAGCCTTGAAGATGCCTAAATCAAGAGCTCTTCCTGCTTCCTTGCCGTCACCCCTTTGCCTTAATCCCTTTCCTTCCTTGTTTCATTTTGTTATTTTGTTCTTTAATTACCTAATTCGTGCCTAACCTTCACATTTTGCAGATCCCCGAGGTGCTTCCCCTTCCTAGAGGAGGCTTTCCTTGTCTTCAAACTGGATCCAGATCGCCTTCAGATTTGGGAACCAAAGGCTTGTTCTTTCAGGCATCACCTAGAGGCTGAGAGATCTCTTCATGGAATAAACTGCAATCGCTGCTCGGTAAAAGCCTTCCCCCTCTTGAGTTCTGATCTGATGACAGGTATGCTTTCTTAAGCTAGGAGTTTTCAATTCTCAGGTCCTGGTTATTTATTATTCTGCATGAGTTATCTTATGGGTATGATAGTTTCTAGCATTACTAGTCTTTCTACTAATCTTTGTTTATTTTCAAGTTATTAGCCTATGAATTTAATGTCTAAAAAAATATTAAAAAAATTAGTTTACTATTTTGCATCAGTCCTAGGTTCATCCTACATCAATTTGTTTATAACATTTATATCAAAATGCTTTGACAATGATTGAAACTTTCAAAAACACTGTGCCATTGTTGTTATTTCAATAAAATTGCCTTAGGAAGGTTTACAAATGTGCCCGAATGCAATCAAAGAAAAATTGTATATGATGTTTGAAAGAATGTATCAGAGCAAGAAAAGAATGTATCAAGGTACAATGTATCGGAGCAACTTACATAAGATGTTTAAAAGGTGTATCAGAGCAAAAAATTATGGATTGTTGCATATGATGTTGAAAGGATGTATTAGAGCATAAAAAAAAAGAGATACTTAGGTAATATATTTAATAGAGCAAGATCCATTTTAAGAATGATGGATTTACTTTGCATTTTATTAGAGCAAATTAAGTTGAGCAAATTAAGTTTCTTTTGAAAATTTTGAAAAATTGTTGATTGTAGCCCTATCTCTCAATTTCTTCTTGGATTACTCTTTACTCTCTACATATGCATTGCTTATATACTATCTTTCTAAATTTCTCTCCCTTTTTGTCATCATTAAAGAAATAAATTTTATCTTAGTGGATGCTCCCCCTGAATGTTACTCCGTCTGAGTACATGCATATAGTGATGAACAAGATAGACAGGTGAGAGAAGCAAGAAAGATATAGATATTATTCCATGAATCAAATAGATAGCATAGATCAAATGATACAAGATAGTCAAAGTATAAACTGCATATCATAAGTCAAACTATATTTGATACAACACTAGATGCCAAAATGCATCACAAAGTACAATATCCCAAAATGCATAAGTCATCAAAAGATACATCATCAAGAGTCAAACAACATAAAAAAAATCAAATGCCTAGAGATCTACAGCCTAACATCACTCCTCATCAGAGCGAAACTTTATAACTAATGGGGCTGTAACTCTAGATCTGGGTGCTTTAGGTCTGACTGAACGGGTCCTAGTCCTACCAGAATATAGGAAATCGGGAACTGAAAAATCTCTCAATGCCAAGGGTCTACTTTATGATACAGGATGTGTGGAATGTCTGCTGGTCCATCTGAGGGTGAATCAAAGTCTAACTCTGAGTCTGAATCCTCAGTGACCGGTGTTTGATACAGAGTGTCATCCTGCCTGACTCCAGTCTATGACTCCTATTATTGATTTGGATCCTAGTGCTGAGGTGGAGGGGGATCCTGTGGTGGTACGAGATCCTCAGTCTGAGGCTGTGGTGGCTCTTACCCTGTCAGTGGATCCTGTGGTGGAGGTGGAGAGTCTATTGTAGCTGGGGCCATCATCTAAGCTATGCTGATCTGTGCTATGGCCACCAGCACCTGCGAGAAGCCTGATTCCATTTGTGATCTCAGAAGGCTGAGCTGGTGATCTGTTTGTGCTCTATAATCCCTGAACTCCATCTCTAGCCTCTATAGCTTGAATGAAATCTGAAGAAAGTCCCCTCTCCAAAAAGCTCCCTCTGATCTTCTAGAAGTCCCTACAGTCGATGGAGGAGTGGTAGTAAAATCCTCTACTATTGCAGGCTCGTCGTTACTCCTGGCCTTTAATGGTCCGACCTCCTTTGTGGTGCTAGAAGGTCCTGCCTCCTCAGCTCGGAGCTCCTCCTCTATAGCCATGACATCCTCCTCAGTCTCATCTCGTCTGACCCACCGATCTCGAATCTTGCGGAACCCCATCCGATGGAGTGACCGCTCATCATAAGTATCGGTATGAAGGATCTCTTTCAGAGCCTCGCCCTCCAGCGAGATCCTGAAGGCATGGAAGAGTCTAGTAAGGGCCATCCCATATGGCAGGCAAAGTAGCTGAAGGTGCGGACACCAAAGGCACCAGAATAAAGCAAAGGCTTCTAAACCCTCTATGGATTACTTAATAGTGTTTGAGTCCAATTTGTAATAAGGGCTTAGCCTACTTGAGTTGTCTTTTCCATTATTTGAGTCCTGAGTTGTCATTTCCATTATTTGAGTCATGAGTTGTCATTTCCATTATTTAAGTCATGTACCAGTCAGCTCATGTTGAGCTAGTCTGAGTCCTATAAACCCTAGTCCAAGTCTAATGAAGACTCAATACAAGTGAAGACCAAGCCAATATAAGTGAAGATCAACCCAGCTTGAAGACATGGAAGACCCAGCAAGAAAAGTGAAGGTCCTGAAATCTTGGAACGCAGCCCTGGAACCCTGGAATGTAGATCGGAGCCTATTGGGCCACTCAAGGCCCAAGTGAAGCATCATATGGTGCCATCCACCCTATGGTCACCACCTCTTGGTTGGCCACTTAAGGTTACCTCCCTTGGCCAACCAAGGCAAGAGAGAGAGGGAGAGTTTGAGGGAAAGAGGGCTTTGACCTACCATGTATTCTAGCTAGGATTTGGGTGGGATTCAAATTCCTATGAAAACACTCTTGTATCCTTACTTGGGGGGCAAGTTTATGAGTCTATTTAAGAGACTCTCTTCTCTTGTATGAAGACAATTTTGATGAATAATATTGAGTTTTAAACTACTGCTATGTGCTTTGCTATGTGCTAAAGAGATTCTGTGTGAGCCCCTCCTTCTTCCTTGTTTCCTATGCCCAATCTCCAGCCGCCATCAAACCCTATAAGCCTTCTCTCAAAGCTTGGCCGCCCAACATCAATCATCCCTTTCCCTTGCTATTTTTTCAATTATTCCTTCATCCCTTCATCAATTTCTAACCCTTGATAGGCTATTTGCATGTCCCTCGAAGTCTACGAATCCAACGATACTAGTTGGGCAGCGATCGGATTACCGAGTTGAAAGCCGAGAATCCGTGGGTCTTCAACTTGATCATCCAGGCCACATCTAGGAGTGAGAGTGATCCCTTCATATACGATATTCATCAGGTGATTCAACCATTGTCATGTACACCCTCTCTGCTTGTTAGTAGCATTATTGAAGGGGAACTAGCCCAACCGAGACTTCTCAGCCTCGGCAGTCCTCTTTTCTATTGCTTTTTAGGTTCTATTTTACATGATGTTGCTTCTTATTTTGTATAGAACTCTCTACTTAGATTCATGGCTTGATCTTCAGGATTTAGATACATAACTTAATCTATAAAAATACAAAATAATTTTGCATGCATATTTAGTCCCGCATCATTTGGTATCAGAGCCTGTTTGGGCTTAGTTTCTCTTTGAATATTTGGATTGGGTGCTTCACCATTGCCATCCGGTCATAGAAGACAAGTAGAGCTGCAAGACCCTCTCTTCCCAATCTACGGGATCTCCTATGGCATGTAGGGGTGCCGTTATGATTTGACCCCTGAAGAAGAAAACAAGGAGTTCATTAGAGTATTTTTGCATCTCGGCCTTCTCGATACATAGCCAGCTATTTTAATTATTTCTGCCTATAAAGAACTCAAAAAAATCTGATTTTATTTTGCTAGATTCAGTGTAATTGAAATTATTTTTCAAAAGTTTATCAGGAATTATTTCAATCTGTGTATTTTTTGCTAGCCAGAATACCACCTAAGAACAGTTCTGCCCTATTTTTTTAAGCAAAGCCAATTTCAGCAAGTTTAGGGTACTTTTAGTATAATTTTTGCATATCATAAATTTTTGGCATGTTTCCTGCATATTAGGTCATTATCTGCAAATTATATTTCTGATTTAAAAAAATACCAAAACAAGAAAAAATTTACATATACTCTTAAAACACAAAAAATAACTGAAACCCTAATTTGCATTTTCATCTACCTACCATCATTTGCATAATTAATTTAAGGGCATCAATATCACAAGATAAGGGAAGGAGGTCATTACCTTTCCTTAGCCCAAAAACCACCACCCTTGCATCTGAACCCAACCTTAATTAAAATCGAGCAGATATAATTTGACCTAGAGGGCTAGGGATATCAACAGGTCAGGTTCAACCATTGTGGGACAACTAGTGCATCCAATTCATCTCCTATTACTGGACGTTGGTGTCTAGGCTAGGGGTACAGTGTTAAACAATCTAAGCGGATCGGTGGTTCCTTAATTGGGTCCCTACAAGAGCAGGGGGCCTCCCACCATCCCACCTCTTACCTGACCAGTTAAAGGACTAGGAGTTGAGTTATGTGTAAGTTGAGTCAACCCATTCTGATTGGGCTCTAGGTCTAGGTACCCATAGTCAACTGGTTTGAGCCTTGCATGTGCACTAGATCAGGAGCTTCATATCATCCACCACCCCCACAACTGGCTGAATCCATGGATAATCTTGAAACCCAAATTAAAGCCCTTACTGAGCAGCTAGCCCAATCCTTCACCCAGGTGAATCAGAGGTTTGATCAGATGGAGAATAGGCTAGAAATCCTAGAGGAGACACATATGTCCCATTCTGAAATAGGTCTTGAGACACCTCCCTATCCTAGGAGAACCCCTTGCCATGATCCTTACTATGAGGCTGACCCTAGGAGGACCCCAAACCCTGATCCCTACTTTGAGACTGAACCTATGAAAGCCCATTGTCATGACCCAGTCCTAGAGGTTCGTCCAAGAAGATCCAATCAGGATTTTATAGACCAAGAAGACAGAGCCTATAGAAACATTAGACTTGATGCACCCACTTTTGATGGTTGTCTTGACCCAAAGGTTTATATAGATTGGGAGGGAGAAGTTGACCAGTATTTTGAGTGGTACAATATGTTTGAGGAGCGTAAGTTTAGGTTTGCCAAGCTTAAGTTGGTTCGCCAGGCCAGGTTATATTGGGCTAATGTTGAGAGAGCACTTAGACTAGGAGGCCATGAACCCATAGTCACCTGAAGGGCCATGAAGGCTAAGCTTAGAGGGAAATATGTTCCAACCTTATATCATCATGGTTTGTTGGATCAGTGGCAAAGATTGAGTTAGGGTAGCAAGAGTGTAGATGAGTACATCACGAAATTTGATGAGTATTCCATGCGATGTGACTTATATGAGGATGAGGATGTTGTCCTGTCTAGGTTTAGGAATAGCCTTAGAGATGATATTAAGAGGGAGCCCTACATGAGAGAGGTTAGTGACCTGGACCATGCCTACTAGATTGCTAGGGATTATGAGCATTTTCAGAGAGGGCCCATCTACCGTAGACCCGAGCCCACTAGATATCCTAGTCAGTACCCAGGAGCTACCCAGTCCCACAGAGCCGACCCATCCCTAGCCGACCTAGCTCGAGTCGACCCTAGCCTAGTACTCCTTTGACCCGTAGAGATGATAGTGGTAAATTTGTAGAGGCCCACAAAAGTCCCAATCCCCAGAAGACCTATTTTAAATATCGAAAACCAAGCCACTTTGCTAGCCAGTGCCCAGTTAGTACCCTACACTTAGGTGATGTAGAGGAAGAGGAGCCCGAACCCATAGCTGAACCTGAGGGAGAAATCTATAAGGCTGAGGACCAGTTGTTGGATGCGTATGATGGAGAGGAAGAGATATACCTAAGTCTGAGAATATGTTATGCGTGGTTAGGTGCATCTTGACCTAAACCCTAATTAAGGAAGATTGGCATAGGACTAACATCCTACAAACCTTTGTTAAGATAGGGATAAGATTTTCAAGATCATCATAGACAGTGGGAGTTGTGTCAATGCCATCTCTACTAGTACAGTCAAATCTTTAGGGTTAACCATAGTTCCCCATCCTAGTCCCTACAAGGTTTCTTAGGTAGATTCCACCTCCTTCTAGATCAAGTCTAGGTGCCAAATCTTAGCTAAACTGCAATCCTATGAGGAAAAGATTTGGTGTGATGTCCTTCCCATGAAAGTAAGTAGTATTATTTTAGGTCGACCTTGGCTTTATGATCTTGATGCAACCCTGTTTGGTTGAACCAATGTATGTGATTTTAGCCACCATGGGAATAAGTTTGTTAGCCACCCAACTCCACCTAGAGACCCAGTTAAGAGAGGTTCTAGTAGCCTTATGGATAAGAAACTAGGAGTTAATCTAATTAAGGCTAAGGAGATAGAGAAAGAGATTGCTGAGGGTAGTCCTATTTGGATCTTGACCACCAAAGAAATTCATGAGCCGACCCAAAAGGAACACCCTCCAGAAATTGTTGAGGCTCTTAAAGAATTTGAGGATGTCTTTCCTAATGATTTACCTGATCAATTGCCACCCCTTAGAGTCATCCAACATGCCATAGATCTGGTCCCATTAGCTACTTTACCAAACCTTCCTCACTATAGAATGAACCCCAATGAGCATCAAAAATTACAAAAACAAGTTGGAGAGTTACTTAGGAAGGCTTTCATTAGGGAGAGCTTGAGTCCATGTGCAGTCCCTGCTCTACTGACCCCTAAGAAAGATGGTACCTGGAGGATGTGTGTAGATAGTAGAGCCATCAACAAAATAACTGTGAAGTATAGGTTTCCCATCCCCCAATTGGACGACATGCTAGATATGATGGCCAGTGCTAAAGTTTTCTCAAAGATAGACCTTGAGAGCGGCTATCATCAAGTTAGGATTAGACCTGAGGATGAGTGGAAGACCGCATTCAAGACTAAGGATGGCTTGTTTGAGTGGGTTGTGATGCCTTTTGGCCTTTTGAATGCACCAAGTACATTTATGAGGATTATGACCCAAGTCCTGAGAGAATATACTAGAAAATTTGTTGTGGTCTATTTTGATGACATCTTGATTTATAGCAAGATTAGAAAGGACCACCTTAGTCACCTTAGGTTAGTATGTTAGACCCTTAGGGAGAACAGCCTCTATGCCAACTTTAAGAAATGTGAGTTCATGACACATAGGGTTATCTTCCTAGGTTTTGTTGTCACCCTTGAGGGAGTTTCTGCAGATCCTGAAAAGGTTAGGGCAATTGTTGAGTGGCCTGTACCTACTAGTGTTCACAACATGCATAGTTTCCATGGCCTACCAACCTTTGGTGCGGGCACCAGACTCAGAAGAAGACTTCAGAGCTCCATCTGGATCTCTGATTAACCTTGCCCGAAGAATTAGGGTTTTTTGGCTTGTAATAAGGGTTGACTTGATCAACTCAATTTTAGCTTGAGTCTATATTACCTGCATTTTTATTTTGTTGAGTCATGTTGACTCAGTAGTGGACTAGGGCTTCAACCTGGGGTGTTACATTTTCTCCCAAGGCCAAGCAAGTGGGCGCCACACTCCCAGCCACACTCCCAGCTGGTGGGGACACCTAAGGCACCAGAATAAGACAGAGGCTTTTTCAACCCTCTGTAAATTGATCAATAATTTATGAATCCATCTGTAATAAGGGCTTATCTCATTTGAGTCCATTTTAGTTGTTATTTGAGTATTTTTAGTTGTTATTTCAGTTCTGTACTAGTCAGCTCATGTTGAGCTAGTTCAGTCCAATGCTAGTCAGCTCATGTTGAGCTAATTTTATTTTTTTGAGTCCTGTCCAAGCATACTGAAGACTCAAGACTATATCATACAAGTGAAGACCAAGTCCAACTAGATTGAAGACATGGAAGTATAGCACAAGTCCAACCCAGCTTGAAGATTTGAAGACCCCAGGAGGAAAATTCAGAAAACCCTGATTTCTTGCAGATGCCCTCCAGATGCCCAGATTCCCTTCCAGATGCCAAAGTATATTCATAGATAAGGGCATTCATGATTCCAGAGGTCCATCTGCATCCTAGCCCAAAGAAATCAAGCCCAGGTGCCAAGCCCAAGCTCCTAAGAAGCAAGATACCAGGGAATATTCCTGCTACCTGGCTACCAGGCCACCCCAGCTTCCAGAGGCCCAAACCCATGCACCCGAGCCCCTTTGGGCCGGCCTTTTGCTGCTCCTAGAAGCCCAACACGCCCCCCTAGGCGTCCTTGGAGTCTTGACCAAGTCAAGAAAATTTTTAGGGATTTTTCTACCTAATATTTCCTTATTTTCTAGCTAGGGTTTGAGAGGGAAAAGGATTCTTATGTAAAGACTTATGTACCCTTACTTGGAGCCCAAGGTTAAGGGTCTATTTAAGGGACCCTAGCCTCTTGTATGAGGAGAATTTTTGATGAATGAAAACCTTGAGTTCTTCTATTGAGTGGTGTGATACCCTGCTGTGTGCATAAAGGGGTTTGTGAGAGTTCTTCTTCCCGGTGTTTGCAATCATCTTCCTGCTGCCAACAAACCCTCCAGATCCCTGGACGCCCACTCCAAAAGAAGCCTTCCCTTGCTATTTTTATTTTGTTTTCTTGTTTCTTTGTGAGCTTTCTAACCCCTGACAGGTCATTTGCAGGTCCCTGAGTTCCTACGAATCCAACGACTCCAGCCAAGCCTCAATCGGATCACTGAGCAGAAAGCCGGGTATCCGCGGGTCTTTGACTCGGTTTTCCAGGCCGCATCCGTCGAGGAACGAGAGACCCCTTCACTGCGATCTTCACAGACGTTGTCAGGTACACCCCTCTACCTCCAGTAGTTTTATTGTAGGAGAACTTGCCCTAACTGAGGCTTCTCAGCCCCGGCGGTCCTTCTTTGCTACTTTTCTAGGTTCTAATCTGCATGCTAATCTTCAAGAATTCATAGAAAATTCCCTACAAATAATTTTGATCTAAAATTTTAGAATTAATCACCTAACTAAACATGTAAAACATACAAAAAAAATTGCATGCATATTAGTTCCCCATCATTTGGTATCAGAGCTTAGATTAGGTCTTGTTTTCTGCAATTTTTTAGTCTGTATATACTCTGTTATTTTAATTATTTATCCCTGTTAAAAACTCCAAAAATTCTGAAATTTATTTTTCTAGATTTATCATAATTCACAGTAATTTTAAAAATTTTTCCAGATTTTATTATGGCCTGTGAGTTTTCTGCAAGCCGAAATAGGGCCTGCAAATTTTCGGCTCTGTTTTTTTAGCAAGACAAGTTTGGAAGTTTTAGGGTTTTGTTTAGGAGTTTTTGCATATTTCTTAATTTTAGTATATTTCCAGTATATTAGGCCATGATTTGCAAGTTTTATTCTATTTAAAAAATACCAAAAAAAAATACATATTCTCCAAAAATACTAAAAAAATATCTAAACCCTAATTTGCATCCTCATCTGCCTGCCATCATTGCATAATTTACTTTTAAGGGCACTCTTGCTATATCAGATGGGGGGAGGATTTGATCACCTCTCCTTAGCCAAAAATCACATCCCTTGCATTCAGTCCCAAGCCTTAACCTAAAATTAATTAGACTTAATTTGCCCTAGTGGGCTAGGGGCACCAACTGGTCGGGTCCGGGCTAGTGTTAGATCACTGTGTCAAGTTAACCTGTGTGTGCCTTGTGCTCAGTGTCTAGAACGGTGGTTTAGGGATTCAATCCTGAAGGGCTTGTGTGCTGGTCCGCCTACCTGGCCAATCTCTGATTGGTGTCTAGGATTGGCAATCAGGGACCTAACACTCCCCTTACACCTGCTTGGCTGAGTACAGGGTTACTATAGGCTAGTTTGCCACCCTGATTAAGCATCTAGTTTGGACTTTAGGTCTAGTCAGCTATAGTCGGTCTGATCGAGTCTTGCATGAGCACTAGATCAGGAGTTTCATATCACCCACCTCCTTCACAAATGTCTGAACCCATGAAAAATTTACAAGCTCAAATAAAAGCCCTAGCTGATCAAATGGCCCAGATGGCTACCCAGATAACTACCTAGATGACCCAGTTAACTCAGTCTCGTATTCAAACTAATGATAGAATTGACCATCTTTCCAATAGGTTTAATCAGTTAAAAGTCCGGGTAGGAACCCCAGAAAAAAACCTTGGGTCACGGTCTGAGCCAAATCCTAATTCCCCTCAACTTAGGAGGACCCCAAACCCTGATCCATACCTTGAGGCTGAACCTAGGAGAGCCCATCGTCATGACCCAATCCCTAAGGTTAGTCCTAGAAGACCCAATCAGGATTTTATAGACCAGGAAGATAGATCCTATTTACCCTCTCCCTATAAGCCTAGTATACCTACAACCTATAGATCTTATGACTCCAAATCCTATGAACCTAGAACCTATGAATCCATAACCTATGAACCTAGATCCTATGACTCTGGATCCCATGATCAAAGATCCTATGCACCCACACCCTATGAGCCTAGTAGAACCAACACCCAATATTCTGACCCATATAGGGAGTCCAACCCTAGGAGAACCCAATATTCTGACCCATATAGGGAGTCCAACCCTAGGAGAACCCAGTATTCTGACCCATATAGGGAGTCCAACCCTAGGAGGACCCAATATCCTGACCCATATAGAGAGCCCAACCTTAAGAGGACTCCATACCATGATCCATCCTTAGAACCTGACCATAGAACTGACCCAAATTCCTATGACCCCAGATCCTATAATCCCATGACCCATAAATCTGCACCCTTGTCCTATGAGCCCAAAGAACCCATAACCCCTAAGTATCAGCCTAGTACTAGTCAGGTTTCCCTTAGTCAATTTGAACCCCATAGGATTAGCACCCCTAAATATGAGCCCAGTAGTGAGCCACTACCCCTTAGGCAACCTGAACCTACTAGGATTAGTGTCCATAATCAGAAACCTGGACCTAGCCAATTTTTCCCTAGCCGACCTTCTCCAACCATTCCTGAGATTGACAAGGCTTACATTAACGCGGAAGTGTATGAAGCTGATGTGAGCCTAGTGGATGAGTATGAGGGAGAAGAGGAGACACCTTTAGTAGACCTAGAATTAGTTGACCCAGTAGATACCCAGGTAGAAACCAACCCAGAGCTAGTTGACCTTGACCATATCCAACCTAAAGCTATAATGGAAGAACAAATAGAGGAAGAGAACATAAGTACTGCTACTAGAGCCTTACCTGAGGAAACCATAGAGGAGAGCCAAATTATAGAGTCTAGTCTTAAAATACAAGAACTAGAAGAATTTATTAAGGACCTGATCTCTTTGAATCAGTACCCTCAGGATGAGTCTCCTCCTATAGTTCCCATTAAGGACCTCTTTCTTGAGATTAATAACCCATCCTTCCATTATACAAACCCCGTAGATATATCGCAACCCCATAAGGTTAACCTCATTAGTCTAGGATTAGTCCCTGACATGCCTTCTTTGATTCTACTTTATCCAACTAATCCAGAACCTTTTTCTCCACCCTACCAGAGTAATTCTGAACCCACTTCCTATTTTCTACCATTTCCTGAGTTTTCTCATGTGTCTAGAACTATTAGGTTACATGTTGTTGAGGTTACTAGGTTGCAAGGATCCATAGAGCCCATCCCATTTGCTACCTACTTTTGGCAGACCCTCTGGCACTTATTAGGAGTTACTAGTAAATTTTCTTCTGCATGTCATCCATCAACCACGACTCATGCCCCCATGCCCAAGTGGTATTTAAGACCTAATAAACCTCTTTAGTCGAGTCTGCTAGGTGTAGGTTTGAGTCCTTTGCATCATCTTGTTAGGAGTCTGCATATGCCTAGCCTGTTCACCACCCGCACTAATGTTAAAACAACTGGCTAATTCCCGAAGATGGATCAAAAAAATTTGATGTAGTGGATTCTATCTTGGTTAGGCTTAGGCCTAAAAGAAGCTTCATGCTCGCAGAGCCGGACCTTTCAAAGTGATAGAGAAGGTTGGATCAAATGCCTAGGTGTTAGACTTGCCTTCGGATTTGGGCATTAGTTCTACCTTCAATATTACAGACCTGGTTGAGTATAGGGAACCGGCAGCGCTACCTAGTGAGGCCTTTGGACCTATTCCTTTTCATTGTGAGTGACCCTAACCTAGAGTGTCCACAAACAAATTTGGCCTGAGAGAGGAGAACGGATCGAGCGTATCCTGGATAATCAAGCCATCACGATCCAGGGCCATGACTATCAACGCTTCCTGGTCCGATGGCAAGGCCGGCCAGAGTCGGACGATTCATGGATTTCTCGAGAGGACTTACAATGCCTCAACCCAGACCTTCTCGAGAGATATGTGAGCCAGTCTAACCTTCACTCGACAGGGTCGAGTTTCCCCTACCCCGGGAGAATTGGTGGGGACACCTAAGGCACCCGAATAAGACAGAGGCTTTTTCAACCCTCTGTAAATTGATCAATAATTTATGAGTCCGTCTGTAATAAGGGCTTAGCTCATCTGAGTCCATTTTAGTTGTTATTTGAGTATTTTTAGTTGTTATTTCAGTTCTGTACTAGTCAGCTCATGTTGAGCTAGTTCAGTCCAATGCTAGTCAGCTCATGTTGAGCTAATTTTATTTTTTTGAGTCCTGTCCAAGCATACTGAAGACTCAAGACTATATCATACAAGTGAAGACCAAGTCCAACTAGATTGAAGACATGGAAGTATAGCACAAGTCCAACCCAGCTTGAAGATTTGAAGACCCCAGGAGGAAAATTCAGAAAACCCTGATTTCTTGCAGATGCCCTCCAGATGCCCAGATTCCCTTCCAGATGCCAAAGTATATTCATAGATAAGGGCATCCATGATTCCAGAGGTCCATCTGCATCCTAGCCCAAAGAAATCAAGCCCAGGTGCCAAGCCCAAGCCCCTAAGAAGCAAGATACCAGGGAATATTCCTGCTACCTGGCTACCAGGCCACCCTAGCTTCCAGAGGCCCAAACCCATGCACCCGAGCCCCTTTGGGCCGGTCTTTTGCTGCTCCTAGAAGCCCAACACGCCCCCCTAGGCGTCCTTGGAGTCTTGACCAAGTCAAGAAAATTTTTAGGGATTTTCTACCTAATATTTCCTTATTTTCTAGCTAGGGTTTGAGAGGGAAAAGGATTCTTATGTAAAGACTTATGTACCCTTACTTGGAGCCCAAGGTTAAGGGTCTATTTAAGGGACCCTAGCCTCTTATATGAGGAGAATTTTTGATGAATGAAAACCTTGAGTTCTTCTATTGAGTGGTGTGATACCCTGCTGTGTGCATAAAGGGGTTTGTGAGAGTTCTTCTTCCCGGTGTTTGTAATCATCTTCCTGCTGCCAACAAACCCTCCAGATCCCTGGACGCCCACTCCAAAAGAATCCTTCCCTTGCTATTTTTATTTTGTTTTCTTGTTCCTTTGTGAGCTTTCTAACCCTTGACAGGTCGTTTGCAGGTCCCTGAGTTCCTACGAATCCAACGACTCTAGCCAAGCCTCAATCGGATCACCGAGCAGAAAGCCGGGTATCCGCGGGTCTTTGGCTCGGTTTTCCAGGCCGCATCCATCGAGGAACGAGAGACCCCTTCACTGCGATCTTCACAGATGTTGTCAGGTACACCCCTCTACCTCCAGTAGTTTTATTGTAGGAGAACTTGTCCTAACCGAGGCTTCTCAGCCCCGGCGGTCCTTCTTTGCTACTTTTCTAGGTCATAATCTGCATGCTGATCTTCAAAAATTCATAGAAAATTCCCTACAAATAATTTTGATCTAAAATTTGGGAATTGATCACCTAACTCAACATGTAAAATATACAAAAAAAATTGCATGCATATTAGTTCCCCATCACCAGCCATACGCCTGAGTCCATGGGGTGCCACATATCCATCCAGCAGGCTTTGGTCCCCACACCACAGATAGCAGCTCCCTTCTCTCATGCGCCAATTGAGGAGAAATCCACCAGGGGTCCACAAATCAAGGGGGCGGTCCAAGACATTCCCAAAAGAACCAAACTATGAAAGGAAAGAAATTCTCTTGGAGAGAACTTCAAGGAGGCGCCCATTACCTGCCAAAAATACTCAAAACAAAGTTAGAAAGAGCCATAACTTGGGGAGAAAGAAAAGGAGGTATCCAAAAAGGGTTGAGCCATGGAAGGAAGGAGATTTCTCTTGAAGAGCAAGGTTAGGAGGTGCCCTAATCATTCCAACTAAAGCCAGATATAAAAGGCAACAAATTTTCTCTTGGAGGGCAAGGTTAAGAGGCACCCAAACACTTCCAGATAAGGCCAAGCATAGAAGGAAAAAAATATTTTCTTGGAGGTCAAGACAAGGAGGCGCCACCCACTTTCCTTTTTGAAGCTTCAATTAACTTTGGAATTAATTGGCCGGCCATATGAGTAGGGATTGATATCCTAATTTGAAGATCCCCTCCTTTAGTCCCACATGGGAAGATGTAAAACCTTACTCTCTTGTAATGGCCTATAAATTAAACCCCCATGTAAGTTTGAAAAGAATGAGATGAATGAAACCAATTTTTTTTTTTTGTGAGCAAAACTTTGTGTTTTCTCTCTTCCGCAGTTGCATCCAGGTGTTGAGCTCCGTGAGGGAGTAAATCCGAGTTCCCCAGGAACCTTGAGGAGGTGTGAGATCTCCAAAATCCAAACCCTAGGTTAGCCACTTCTACTATATCACCCTAGCCGCCCACCATCCATTTCAATCCACCAAACCCTAGCCTATCCCACCTCCCACGGCCTCTCTCTCCAAGTCCAGGCCGACCACCAGCATCCAGCTACAGTCCGGGTACTTCAGATCCAAAGCTCTTTCTAGAGGGAGTCGAATCAGCCTTCAAAAGAATCCGGATCTCAGCGACATCAGCCTTCAAGTTCTTCGAACTGGTAAATCCTTCCCTGAGTCTCTGAATCCATCACTTGTTTTTCTTCTTCCCAGATCTTGAGTCCAGGAGAAGCCGACCCAGCCACAAGACCAGTATTGGAGGATCCATTGCGAAGATAGCCGAATCCGAGGATCCAACAATCTGCTTGAGAGAGTTCTTCCACCCAAATTCTGTGAGATCACTGTTTGGTTGGTAAACCATCTCTTCTCTTTATTTCTGTCCTGTTGAAAGTTCAGAGCGAAACCCTAGGTCTGGGAGTTTCTCAACCCCCAGCGATCCGTTACTTCTGAACTACTCTGATAACTTAGCTTCTTCTAAATTGTGCTTTCAATCCTTACCTAGTTTCCATCAACTTAGTTTAACTTTACTTTGAGTCGAAGCCAATTTATGAAATATAAAAAAAAAAAAGAAAAAAAAAGAGTTAATCTTAATTTTACTTCCGCATACGCTTCTTTGCTCTCTGTTCTGCATCATTTTGGTATCAAAGCCCTGTCTAGGGTTTCTATTTTGATTGCTTGTTTGAGTCTCTCTCTTTTTACTTTGTCTGCTCGAAGTAGACTCCCCAGGACGTCCGGTCCTAGGAACGAAGCGAGGTGCAAACCTCCTCTTCCCATTCCACGGGGTGTTCCTAGGGTGTGTAGGGGATCCGTTGGGTTATAACTTCGTAGCAGGAATTGTAAACGGGGAAGTGCTCTATTTTTCAGCCCGTAATTACCCTGTTGCAGAAATTATTTCTCACTGCAGGTAACTCCAAATTCGGTGATTTTTATTTTTTTGAAATCAATATAATTGAAACTATTTTGAATAATTTTCCTGTGATTTAATGGTTTCCGTGGGATTTCTTAGAATTAAATTATTGCAACTCTGTTTTTGTGTTCTGCAATCCAATTATTTTTGAGTGTTCATCTCTTAATTCATCTTAAGGGCATTTGAGCATCTAAGATAAGGGGAGGAGTTGATAACCTCTCCTTAGCCCAAAACCACCACCCACTCATTCGAACCTAAGCCTTTAATCTAAAAATTGATTAGACCTAATTTGCCCTAGTGGGATAGGGACATCAACAAGTCGGGTCAAGGCTAGTGTTGAGTCAGTTTGTCTGGTTACTCCGTGTGTGCTTTGTACTCAGTGTCTAGAACGGTGGTTCAGGGATTCCATCTCGAAGGGCTTGTGTGCTGGTTCGCCTACCTGGCCAATCTCTGATTGGTGTCTAGGATTGGCATTCAGGGACCTAACACTCCCTTTACACCTGCCTGGCTGAGTCCTGAGTTACTACAGGCTAGCTTGCCACTCTGATTGGACATCTAGTTTGGGCTCTAGGTCTAGTTAGCCCGTAGTCATTTCAGTTGAGTCTCATCTTATGTGTTTGCTTGCATCATCATGTCTACCCGGAATGGAGTGCCCTACCAACCTGGTCAAACCCAACCTGATTTAGAGGCCATGGTTAGAGCTCTTACTGAAAGTATGAACAAATTGAGCCAGGATTTGACTACTACTGTTACCCAGTGTAAAGAACAAGTCCATGAGAATTTTACCCAGCTTAGGGATCAAGTTCAAGTACTTGAGAAACGTAGACATCAAAATTGGATCCCTGATCCAAAATTTAATAGGCCCCGACCTCATCCATGCCAGGAGCCTAGGAGGACCTTATACCGTGATCCCGAGCATAACCTTAGGAAGCCTAACCATGATATCTATAGTGTGGATCATGTCTATGAGAGATCCTTACAATATTCTAGACCAGTCACTCAACAACCCAAGTCTTCTAGATCAAACCATTTAGATCCACACCCATGCCCAAGTAAGGTCTCTACTAGCTTGAAACCCAGTGTGACCCAGGTTCCTATATCGCAAGAATGTTTGTTTTGTGGAGAAAGAGGCCATAAATCTAGTCAGTGCCCATGCATAGGACTGGCTTGTGCACAGCTAAGTGGTAAGAATCCTAAGGATGACATTAATGAGGGAGAACCCAAGCCTACCAATGAGGAAGAAAGGTTAGGTATGACAAGCCTAGAATCAGTTGACCCGATTACCACTGACCCGAAACCCATTGAAGATGGCATCGAGGAAGTATATGATGCTGGCTTGAGTCTAGTTGATGAATATGAGGGGGAAGAACTTGAAGAATGTGACATCGATACTATTGGTTCCTTACCTGAGAAGACCTTGGAGAGCAACCAAGTGGTAGGACCTAGTTCAGAAATTCAAGAGATTTGTGAGAATCAGGTTCCTTTAGTCAAATACCCCTAGGAAGAACTCATAGTGTTAGCCCGAGCTATCAGTTCGTACCCTCTAATGACAGTCATTCCCCAAGTACCAATTGAAGATCTTTGCACTGAACTGTTTAAGTTTGCCCACCCTATGGCAGATCCTCTCCTTAGGATGACTGAATCAAGCCTCTTACAATTGGACCTTGTCCCATGCCCAGCCACTAAGGTCTCTCCTGTAATCTCAGTTGAACATCCTTGTCTTGAGCGGATTGATTCACCCAGTCCTGTAGAAGTCCTCCTTATGGCCCCAGACCCCTTCCTTCGCATGACTGACCTACCCTTCTATAGAGTATACCTTTCCGCACCCATAGGTCAAATTTCAATTCTTGAGGTCATCATCCATAGGCCCTTCCATGAATCATTCTCTAATCCATTTCTTGAGAAAGTGGATCATTATTTGCTTAGAGAACAAACCTTAACTATTGCAATCACATGTCCTAGGCTACTCCCCGAACCATCTCTTGATCCATTCCTGGGAGTAGCAAACTTTTCCTTTCGTAAGGATGACCAGTTGAGATTCATAGATCACCATTCAAACCTTCAGGTCACCACCTTTAGCTAGCAGGTAATTTGAGACTCCACCTCATATTTCCTCCCTTTCTCTAGGACTTCCAATGCTTCTTACACCATCCAAGTATACTTTGTCAAAGTCTTTAGAGTGAATCACGTGTCAGAATCTATTAGGTTTGCCACCAACTTCTGGAAGACCTTATGGCACCTACTAGGCACCCATGATAAGTTTTCATGCTCTGCATGCCATCCTCCGACCCAAGGTCAAACCTAGAGAGCCGTAGTTTGTTAGGTTTAGACCTAGGGTTCCTTTGACTAAAGTCCATTCTTTAGGAATGCATCGTCAGTCGAGTTTAGGACATTGTCTCAGATTTTGATTGAGTGAGAATACCAGGAATTGGGATTTGTATTTACCCAGGGCTAAATTTGCATATAATGTTTCGATCAATAGGTCTATAGGCTAGAGCCCCTTTGAAATTGTTCATGGATACAAGCCTCACACACCACTTGATCTGATTTCACTATTAGTCCACACACACAAGTCTCTTGATGCACTTGCATAGCATGTAAAGGACTTGCATAAAGAAATTCATGCCAAAATAAATTTAAGTAATGAAACTTATAAGAAGTTGGCTGATTCTCAAAGGCGAGTCAAAACTTTTATTGAGGGAGACTATGTAATGATTAGGTTAAGGCCTGAACGGTTTTCTCCTGGAACCGTTAGAAAGTTACATGCTAGAGGAGCTGGACCATTTAGAGTGTTGAAGAGAGTAGGATCCAATGCCTATGTGCTCGAGTTGCCTCCAGAACTAGGCATTAGCTCCACTTTCAACATTACAGACCTAGTAGAGTATAGAGAGCCAGCTGTGATTCCCAGTGAGGCTTTTGAACCTAATCCTGCTCTTGAGAGTGAACCCAACCCAGTGTGTCCACCAACAAACTGGCCTGTGAGGAAAGAGCAGATTGAAAAGATCCTGGATGATCAGGTTATCTCTACTCGTAATCGAGGATACCAAAGATACCTGGTCCGCTGGCAAGGAAGGCCAGATTCTGATGACTCTTGGATCTCCCGAGAAGAATTACAAGAATTGGACCCAGACCTCTTGGAGAGATACCAGAGCCAACTTCATCCATACTCGACAGGGTCGAGTTCTTCCCACCCTGGGAGAATTGGTGCGGGCACCAGACTCAGAAGAAGACTTCAGAGCTCCATCTGGATCTCTGATTAACCTTGCCCGAAGAATTAGGGTTTTTTGGCTTGTAATAAGGGTTGACTTGATCAACTTAATTTTAGCTTGAGTCTATATTACCTGCATTTTTATTTTGTTGAGTCATGTTGACTCAGTAGTGGACTAGGGCTTCAACCTGGGGTGTTACATTTTCTCCCAAGGCCAAGCAAGTGGGCGCCACACTCCCAGCCACACTCCCAGCCATACGCCTGAGTCCATGGGGTGCCACATATCCATCCAGCAGGCTTTGGTCCCCACACCATAGATAGCAGCTCCCTTCTCTCATGCGCCAATTGAGGAGAAATCCACCAGGGGTCCATAAATCAAGGGGGCGGTCCAAGACATTCCCAAAAGAACCAAACTATGAAAGGAAAGAAATTCTCTTGGAGAGAACTTCAAGGAGGCGCCCATTACCTGCCAAAAATACTCAAAACAAAGTTAGAAAGAGCCATAACTTGGGGAGAAAGAAAAGGAGGTATCCAAAAAGGGTTGAGCCATGGAAGGAAGGAGATTTCTCTTGAAGAGCAAGGTTAGGAGGCGCCCTAATCATTCCAACTAAAGCCAGATATAAAAGGCAACAAATCTTCTCTTGGAGGGCAAGGTTAGGAGGCACCCAAACACTTCAAGATAAGGCCAAGCATAGAAGGAAAAAAATATTTTCTTGGAGGTCAAGACAAGGAGGCGCCACCCACTTTCCTTTTTGAAGCTTCAATCAACTTTGGAATTAATTGGCCGGCCATATGAGTAGGGATTGATATCCTAATTTGAAGATCCCCTCCTTTAGTCCCACATGGGAAGATGTAAAACCCTACTCTCTTGTAATGGCCTATAAATTAAACCCCCATGTAAGTTTGAAAAGAATGAGATGAATGAAACCAAATTTTTTTTTTTGTGAGCAAAACTTTGTGTTTTCTCTCTTCTGCACTTGCATCCAGGTGTTGAGCTCCGTGAGGGAGTAAATCCGGGTTCCCCAGGAACCTTGAGGAGGTGTGAGATCTCCAAAATCCAAACCCTAGGTTAGCCACTTCTACTCTATCACCCTAGCCGCCCACCATCCATTTCAATCCACCAAACCCTAGCCTATCCCACCTCCCACGGCCTCTCTCTCCAAGTCCAGGCCGACCACCAGCATCCAGCTACAGTCCGGGTACTTCAGATCCAAAGCTCTTTCCAGAGGGAGTCAAATCAGCCTTCAAGAGAATCCGGATCTCAGCGACATCAGCCTTCAAGTTCTTCATACTGGTAAATCCTTCCGAGTCTCTGAATCCATCACTTGTTTTTCTTCTTCCCAGATCTTGAGTCCAGGAGAAGCCGACCCAGCCACAAGACCAGTATTGGAGGATCCATTGCGAAGATAGCCGAATCCGAGGATCCAACAATCTGCTCGAGAGAGTTCTTCCACCCAAATTCTGTGAGATCACTGTTTGGTTGGTAAACCATCTATTCTCTTTATTTCTGTCCTGTTGAAAGTTCAGAGCGAAACCCTAGGTCTGGGAGTTTCTCAACCCCCAGCGATCCGTTACTTCTGAACTACTCTGATAACTTAGCTTCTTCTAAATTGTACTTTCAATCCTTACCTAGTTTTCATCAACTTAGTTTAACTTTACTTTGAGTCGAAGCCAATTTCTGAAATATAAAAAAAAAAGAAAAAGAAAAAAAAGAATTAATCTTAATTTTACTTCCGCATACGCTTCTTTGTTCTTTATTCTGCATCAACCTTTTACAGGAGATTTATTAAAGGTTTTAGTACTATCGTCGCACCTATAACCGATTGCATTAGGAAGGGTACATTTGAGTAGACTAAAGCAACTGATAAGGCCTTCCTAGAACTTAAGGATAAGATAACCCATGCACCCATCCTTAGATTACCTGATTTGTCTAAGGTGTTTGAGGTCGCTTGTAATGCCTCGGGAGTAGGAATAGGTGGGGTACTGAGTCAAGAAAATCATCCTATAGCCTTCTTTAGTAAGAAGCTGAATGAGGCTAAACTTAAGTACTCTACCTATGACAAGAAATTTTATGCGGTAGTCCAGGTCCTTAGATATTGGAGACATTACTTACTACCGCAGGAGTTTATCTTATTTTTTGACCATGAGGCACTCATGTTCTTGAACTCCCAAAAGAAACTCAACCCAAGGCATGGTAAATGGATCGAATACAATCAGGCATACACCTTTGTCCTGAAACACCGTGCTAGAATAAATAATAAGGTAGCAGATGTTCTTAGCCGTAGGTCTTTGCTTTTAGGTTCAGTCAGCACCCAAGTCATAGGATTTGATAGATTAAAGGAAGAGTATGAAGCCTGCCCAGACTTTGGTGTCATTTTTCGGACCCTTAGGCTAGGACCATCCAGTACCCATAGTGAGTATACCATTCAGGATGGCTACGTATTCCAAAATAATAGACTCTATATCCCTAGAACTTCTCTTAGAGAATTCCTGATTTGGGAGACCCATGTTGGAGGATTAGCTTGTCACTTTGATAGGAATAAGACCATCTTAGCAATAGAAGACCAGTTTTATTGGCCAGGTTTGAAAAGGCATGTTGCTCAGATTGTAGCCAAGTGTAGAACTTGTGCTGTTGCAAAATAGCAAAAGCAAAACACTGGTCTCTACACACCTTTACCAGTGCTGATCACCCTTGGCAAGATCTTAATATGGACTTCGTGTTAGGATTACCTAAGATCTAGAAAAGACACGATTCTATCTTTATAGTGGTCGATAGGTTCTTTAAGATGGCTTATTTCATCCCATGTTCCCAGACATTTGATGCGTCTAGAGTAGCCAAGCTTTTCTTAGACAATGTGGTTAGATTCCATGGCCTATCCAAGACCATCGTATCAGATAAAGATGTTAGGTTCACCAGTTATTTCTGGAAAACCCTTTGGCACCTGTTAGGGACCAAGCTTAAGTTTTCTACAACCTACCACCCCCAAATAGATGGCCAAACTGAAGTGGTAAAATCATAGCCTAGGAAACCTCATTAGATGCCTGGTAGGTGAACACATTGGAAGTTGGGACCTATTGTTGCCTAGAGCAGAGTTTGCCTACAACAGCTCAGTAAATAGACCACAGGCAAGAGTCCTTTTGAGCTAGTCCATGGGTATAAGCCTAATCGTCCCATTGATCTGATTTTTTTACCTGTTCATGCACGAGTCTCAGAGTCTGCAGAGTCATTCGCATAGCATATTAGAGACTTGCATAAGGACATTAGCCAAAAGATTAACCTCAGTAATGAAATATATAAGAAACTGGCTAATTCCCGAAGAAGGGCCAAGGAATTTGATGTAGGGAATTCTATCATGATTAAGCTTAGGCCTGAGCAGTTCCCACCTGGGATCGTCAAGAAGCTTCATGCTCGTGCAGCCGGACCTTTTAAAGTGATAGAGAAGGTTGGACCAAATGCCTTTGTGTTAGATTTGCCTCCAGATTTTGGCATTAGTTCTACCTTCAATATCGCAGACCTGGTTGAGTATAGGGAACCGACAGTGATACCCAATGAGGCCTTTGGACCTACTCCTTCCATTGTGAGTGACCCTAGCCCAGAGTGTCCACCTATTAATTGGCCTGAGAGAGGAGAACGGATCGAGCATATCCTGGACGATCAAGCCATCATGACTCGGGGCCGCGGCTATCAACGTTACCTGGCCTGATGGCAAGGCCGACCAGAATCGGATGATTCATGGATTTCTCAAGAGGACTTGCAGCATCTCGACCTAGACCTTCTTGAGAGATATGTGAGCCAGTGTGAACCTTACTCGACAGGGTCAAGTTCCTCCCACCCCGGAAGAATTGGTGCGGACACCAGAGGCACCAGAATAAGATAGCGGCTTCTAAACCCTCTATGGATTACTTAATAGTGTTTGAGTCCAATTTGTAATAAGGGCTTAGCCTAATAGAGTTGTCATTTCCATTATTTGAGTCCTGAGTTATCATTTTCATTATTTGAGTCCTATACCAGTCAGCTTATGTTGAGCTAGTCTGAGTCCTATAAACCCTAGTCCAAGTCCAATGAAGACTTAATACAAGTGAAGACCATGCCAGTACAAGTAAAGATCAACCTAGCTTGAAGACATGGAAGACCCAGCAAGAAAAGTGAAGGCCCTGAAATTCTGGAATGCAGCCCTGGAACCCTGGATTGTAGATTGGAGCCTACTGGGCCACTCATGGCCCAAGTGAAGCATCATATGGCACCATCCACCCTATGGTCACCACCTCTTGGTCGGCCACTTAGGGTTACCTCCCTTGGCTAACCAAGGCAAGAGAGAGAGGGAGAGTTTGAGGGAAAGAGGGCTTTGACCTACCATGTATTCTAGCTAGGGTTTGGGTGGGATTCAAATTTCTATGAAAAGACTCTTGTATCCTTACTTGGGGGGCAAGTTTATGAGTCTATTTAAAAGACTCTATTCTCTTGTATGAAGACAATTTTGATAAATATTATTGAGTTTTAAACTACTACTGTGTGCTTTGCTATGTGCTAAGGGGATTTTGTGTGAGCCCCTCATTCTTCTTCCTTGTTTCCTACGCCCAGTCTCCAGCCACCATCAAATCCTAGAAGCCTTCTCTCAAAGCTTAGCCACCCAACATCAATCATCCATTTTCCTTGCTATTTTTTTAATTATTCCTTCATCCCTTCATCAATTTCTAATCCTTGACAGGCTATTTATAGTCCCTCGAAGTCTACGAATCCAACGATTCCAACCAGGCAGCGATCGGATCATTGGGTTGAAAGCTGAGAATCTATAGGTCTTCGACTTGATCATCCAGGCTATATCTGGGAATGAGAGTGATCTCTTCGTATATGATCTTCATCAGGCAATTCAACCATTGTCAGGTACACCCCATCTGCTTGCCAGTAGCGTTATTGAAGAAGAACTAGCCTAACTAAGACTTCTCAGCCTTGGCGATCCTCTTTTCTATTGCTTTTTAGGTTCTATTTTGCATGCTGTTGCTTCTTATTTTGCATAGAACTCTCTACTTAGATTCGTGGCCTGATCTTTGGGATTTAGATACATAACTTAACCTATAAAAATACAAAAATAATTTTGCAAGCATATTTAGTTCCGCATCAGCTGACTAGACGCTGCCTCCTGCATCTATCTACACATAATCCCGGGCAAGTTCATGATGGGTTTCTAAAAAGTCATCATGAATATATGATGCATTAGATTTCAAAAATTTACATAATGAAAAAATCTTTATTGACTAGAAACCCTAATCCCAAGATCCCCTCATTCATATATAACTAATATATCACTAATATGGTTCATGATAAATACCTGGAACATTGTTTCCACTCATTTCCACTAGGCTCACAAGTGCAAGCCCTCCAACGGTGATCCACACAGGAATTGACCCAAGGAAGAACACCTATTTCAATTGCTTGCTTGACTAGGACTCTTTTTGACAGCCTTCTGGACTTTGACCATTGTAGGACACCCTACCCTCTTGTAGGGTACTCTGAATGCTTTGCAAAACCACTCTTGGATTTGGATTGCTTTCCTCTAGGACACTCTAGGCTTATGTCTTAAATTCTAAGACTTGTCCTAGTAAGAACAACCTTGTCTTAAAGAGACAAGGTTTGTCTTAAGGAGGAGGGAGGGAGAAAAACACTCAGAATAAACTATGGTAGAAATCTCTTCTGAAACTCATAACACTACCCCTATTTATATATATAAGAGGGGCATGTGATATTTCCAGCCATCAACTTATCATATATGATTTTTTAAGACCGAAGAGAATTTATCTGGCTTGAAAAATCATATTCAATATGTTGATTCATGCACCAAGGCCCATATCCGCATCCCTTCTAATTCTTGGATGATTTCTTACTTGCCACATGGCATGTACCAGTCTCTAGGAAGCCAAGAGATGTTTCTTCAATCTCCAAGCATCAAAGAATTTGAAGAGTCCTGATTGTAGAAGGATTCTGTTTCAGACCGCGCGCCAAATGAAGAGACGTGTCCCTTCATGCATGCATTCTTTTTCCAAGCCTTTTCACACCAATTTAAAATAAGTTGACCGGTCAAAAATAATCCTAAAAGGTGTGGAGATATGTGCCAAGAAAGTCCCAGATGAATCAACCAGAGTAATTCATCTGTAGAAGGACTCTTGGTTCTTTCTACGATCTCTTTCCTTGGCGCGTGCACATATGCGCCCAAGGTGTCCATGCCGACTTGGACTCTAGTCCAAGTGGCATTCCATGTCCAATTAAATCAGGATAAAACCTTATATAGGTTGTCTTAATCAAGGCATAACCCAATTTAAGTCTCTCTTGAATTGGTTAATCAAATTAGCAAGCAACTGGACCCAAATCAACTTGGGTTAAGAATTAGGTTAGCCTACACATGCTAGTGTGCAATCTAGCTAACTAATTAGGATTCCATGACCCTAATTAAATTATGAATGACTTTCTTGGTCAACTCCCTAACATTGTGACTTTTTGGGTTCCATATCTAGCCAACAGTAGGTTTAGGTTTAAGCCGATTCGAACCAATCGAACCTGATTGACCTAATTAGGTCAAATTGAATTGATCAAAATTGCCAATTTGATCTGTCCATCGAATTGGCTCATGAAACCAATCCAATTGGTTCATGAATACCTTCAAGACATGATTGATGTCTAGCAACGTATCATGCCTACCCAGAAGATGAGGAATTTGATGGAAAACATCAAAATATCCTTCAGTAGAAAGTTACTGTGCAATTCAATCTTTCGATCTCCCATTATCCCGATTAAGTAATGGGTATGGATAAATGTCAAACCCTAGCACTTAGTCATTTTGAATCTCTATTCGATAATGAAGACTCAATTGATGACTGATTAGAAATCACTTCTAATCTCATCCTTCTTTGATCAAAGACTCCTTGAGTCATCAATCGAAGAGGTCACTTTGGATAACAATTCCTCTTACTAGGAATGATCAATTCCTTGTTGGTCCACTCATATCCTTCATACACCTTCCACCATATCAGGGAACATCTCGTACATGACTTAGTGTCATGAATGAGTATGAACCAAAACATAGCTTAGTGTGCACAAGGAACCATGGTGACCTCAGGTCTAAAGATCACATGCACCACTCCTACTTTGAGATCTATCTTTTGACAAGTAGTAAGACTTCCATAAGATAGTCCCAGTGCAGATCAGTTCTGTGAACTCATATCCTAATGAGCATCCTTATCCTTGTATTAGTGTCTCTATACAAGTGGCTATGAGACCAACCACCCTCTTAACAGAGCATACATAGGATAAGCTAGTCTTTCCAGAAGCATCGATCCCCGAATCGATGATCCAACATCTAGGAATATTTTAGATTAAGATTTATAGGAACTTAGGTCTCACCGTTATGATCTCTATCATAACCCTAATTCCATTGCCCTAACCTATGGGGTTCATCATAATCGTTAAGTAAGACACAACAGTATGATGAAATAAAAATGCCTTTAATAATATAATAGTGTCATACAAGATTTGGAAGATTACTAAAATGCCCATACAGAGATTGGCTTTTAGGGCACTTTTCTTTTAGTTCAGTCTAAATTCTCTGACCATACTCACCATCACCACAAGCTCTCTCTCAGTAATAAAATCGAATTATCCCATCTTTGGCAGAATAATGCGGGTGATGATGTGGTGAAGCAATCTCATCTGAATGGACAACTAGTTTGCCACTACTATGTGAACCCTCTGACATCATCCATCTCTAGTATGCACCAGCATGCCTCTACTTTGTTAGATATTGTATCTGCTATCACTCCTCTAAGTGGTAGCTCCAATACTCTACTCAAAACCTCTCTGAGAGGGGTATCTACTTCCCTCTTACTTCTACTGTCCAATCGTCCGTGCCTCGAGCCAGAGATCCATAAAACTCATGTATCAAATGGAGATAAAAGCATTCTCTCATCGAGCAGAAACTCTTGCAACCAGCTAATCGAAGCCACTGAGCAAGCTAGAAACCCTCTTGGTTCATCCATTGGAAATCCATCCTTCTCCTACTGGCTATCACCTTTCCAGACATCCTTTCTACAGTCAAAAATGGTGGAGGTCATGGGGCCTCTTCACTCTACTCATGCCTCGCTTTAGATCTCCTTTCTCTTGAATTAGACATAGTAGCATACCGATTTTTCCTGTAGGTGAACTGTTTCCTTGGACCCATTGCAGTAGACAAAGGATTTTGATGCAAGATGAGGATTGGAGGGTGGATGCAAGTCAAGATCTCTCAATCTACAAGGTTAGGAATGAGATTCTATGTTTAGGGGGACTGGGTGAGGAATAGGGGTGACTAGGGTTTAGAAAATGAAAGTGGAAAATTACCTATGGAAAGCCCTAGAAATACCCAAGTTCCGAGCATGAGTTGACACTTGTGATTTCTCCAAGTGTCGACACGTCAGTGAGTCGACACTTGGGTAAAACCCAAGTGTCGACACTTCAATGCCAGAAAAATTCAAAAAATTTAGAAAAAAATAGGAAAAAATGGGAATCAATGGAAATCAAAGGAAAATAATTAAATGAGCTCTAAATCCTTCAAAATGATGAATTTTGATGGTTTTTAGCTAAGGGAAGTCTAGGAGAAAAAAAAATTGAGAAAAACCTATTCAAAAGGATCTATAGCTCCTAATTCTCTCCTTATCATGCAAAATCTATCTTCACTAAAAGGTTTTGTAAAGATATTAGCTAGTTGATTGTTAGTACATACAAATTCAAGCACCACATCTTTATTTTGCACATGATCTCTTATGAAATGATGCCTTATTTCAATGTGTTTACTTCTTGAATGTTGTATAGAATTTTTAGTTAAGTTGATTGCACTAGTATTGTCACATCTAATAGATGTTTTAGTTAATTTAATGTCAAAATCTTTGAGTTGTTATTTAATCCACAAGATTTGAGCACAACAATTTTCAGTTGCAATATACTCAGCTTTAGCTGTAGATAGTGTAATTGAATTCTGTTTCTTGCTAAACTAGGAGACTAAATTGACTCCAAAAAATTGACAGGTTGCTAATGTGCTTTTTTTATCTAGTTTTTAACCAGCAAAATCAGCATCAGAATAAGCAATCAATTCTATTGCTGAGTCCTTAGAGTACCGTAAACCAATATCAATAGTGCCAGATAGATATCTAAGTATGCATTTGATAGCCAATAAATGAGATTTTTTAGGTTCAGACTGATACCTTACACACATACATATACTAAACATAATATCCGGCCTACTTATAGTTAAATATAATAAAGAGCCAATGATACCACTATAAAATTTTGATCTATATCTTACCAGATTCATCTTTGTCAAGCTTGCATAAAGGGCTCATTAGTTTGCCAAGAGGTTTTGTCTACTCTATCCCAAACTTTTTCAGAATTTCCTTGGTGTACTTAGCTTGGTTGATGAAGATCTCTTATTTGGTTTGTTTGATTTGGAGTATGAGGAAGTAGCTTAATTCTCCCATCATGCTCATCTCAAACTCATCCTGCATAAGCTTAGCAAACTCTTAACAAAGAGCTTCATTAGTGGTACCTAATGTCATCAACATAGAATTGTACCACTAAGAGGTCATCAACATTTCTCCTTAGAAATAAAGTAGTATCTACATGTCCCCTAGTAAAGCCATTATCAATCAGAAATTTGCTTAATCTTTCATACCAAGCACGTGAGCCTGTTTTAAACCATAAAGAGCTTTATGCAATTTGAAAACATGGTTAAGATATGCACGATCTTCAAAACCAAGAGGTTGTTCTACATATACCTCTTCTGCTATGTATCAATTTAAAAATATACTTTTAACATCCATTTGAAATAATTTAAAATCCATGAAACATGCAAATGCTAGTAAAAGTCTAATTACTTTAAGTCTAGCAACAAGAGTAAAAGTTTCATCAAAATCAATGCCTTTCTCTTAATTGTAGCCTTTAGCAACTAGTCTAGCCTTATTCCTAGTTACAATTCTATTTTCATCCAACTTATTCGTATATACCCACTTTGTGCCTATTATGGAAGTATTAGATGGTCTTTCTACTAGTATCCAAATATTATTTCTTTCAAATTGATTTAGTTCTTCTAGCATAGCATTCATCCAATTAGGATCTTTTTCAGCTTCTTCTATACTTTTAGGTTCTATTTAAGATACAAATACAAGATAATCACATTCATTTCTAAGAGAAGATCGAGTTCTTATCCCTTTTAATGGATCACCTATGATTAGTTTCTTAGGGTGTCCATCAGCATACCTCCACTTCTTAGGTAGGTCCTTGTGCTTTGATGAAGGTCTTGAGATTTATTCTTCATCCTCCTTGCTTTGATCTTTCTCGTTCTTTTTGGAAGGAGGATCATTCAAAGTCAGCTTCTCAAGTCTTTGAATACCTATAACATCATCTAAAATATTCTCTTTTTTAGATGACTTATTAGTGGACTCATCAAATACAACATGCATGGATTCTTCCATAACAAGTATTCTTTTATTGAATACCCTGTATGACTTGCTAGATGTTGAGTATCCTAAAAATATACCTTCATCTAACTTGGCATCAAATTTGCTTAACTTATCTTTGCCGTTGTTCAATATGAAACACCAACATCCAAATACATGAAAATACTTAATGGTAGGTTTTCTTTTATTCCAAAGTTCATAAGGAGTTTTCTTTAAAATTGATTGGACTAAAACTCAGTTTAAAATGTAACATGCAGTATTGATTGCTTCAATCCAAAAATATCTAGGAAGGTCTTTTTCATAAAGCATAGTGCGTGCCATTTCTTCTAAAGTTCTATTTTTTTTTACTATCCCATTTTGTTGAGGTGTCCTAGGTGCAGAAAAATTATGTTCAATACATTTTTCATTGCAAAATTTTTCAAAATCCTGATTTTCAAATTCAGTTCCATGATCACTTCGAATGCAAACAATGAAAGTACCTTTTATATTTGAAACTTTTCTATAGAACTTTGTAAATGCAGAGAAAGATTCATCTTTATGAGCTAAGGACAAAATCCAAGTAAAATGTTAGAAATCATCAACTATAACTAAACCATATCTTTTGCCTCCTAGGCTTGTGATCCTAGTTGGTCCAAAAAGATCCATATGGAGTAGTTCAAGTGGCCTAGTAGTTGAAACAATTCCCTTGGATTTGAAAGAAGTTCTTGTTTGTTTGCCATACTAGCAAGCATCACAAATCTTGTCTTTTTCAAATCTAAATTTTGGCAAATCTTTGACTAAATTCTTTTTGCATAATTTAAAAAGTAAATGCATACTAGCATGTCCTAATCTATGATGCCATAACCAGCTAGTCTCATTGATTTTGGCATCCATTGTAACTAGGCATTCACCATCTTGTATAGAAAGATTATCAAGATCAACTAGATAGATTTTACCATGCCTATGTCCAATGAATTTTAGCCCATCATCATTAAGACTAGTGTTGACCCATGGAATGATTTTGATGATTACAAAACATTGGAGCATGTATGAATTACTAATTCTTTCAATTACTCAAGAAGTTTTGCAGGAAGTATTTATCTTTATATCAGTTGGTTTTCTATTCAGTTGAAATGTATTCTAGTATTGTATGAACTCATGTACATTTCAAGTTATAAAGCCCTAATTTTTCATCCATGTAATCTTGTAAAAAAAGGGCTATAAATTAGTAAAAAATTAGTGTAAGTAGATTAGACATGTGTGGTAAGCTCTTTGAATTGTTTCGAAGACTTGCTCTTGTTGGAATCTTGATTTAAAAAGGTTTGGAGAAGTTTGAAAGCATTTACAGAATTTTTGCTAGAGCCGACTCGTGGATCAAGAGCCGACTCTTGTTCTGGCATGTCATGAAAATTTTGAAGTTTCAAAAGTTCGAGCCGACTCAAGCCTTAAGAGCTGACTCAACCAGAACTTGTGTTTTTCCTGACTGACAGTTCGAGCCGGCTAAGCCCAGAAGAGCCGACTCATCCAAAGTTTGAGTTTTTGGTGAGTGAGACTTTGAGCCGACTAATCCTTGAAGAGCCGACTCCTCCAGAGTTTGTTTTTCCATTGTCTCAAACTTCGAGCCGACTCCTGGTTCTCGAGTCGACTCGAGTGTCGGGTTCTGGCTTGTAAGGCTAGTTGCTAAAACAGTTTTTTGAATTCTAAAGAGGATCCAACGGCTATATTCCAATTCCCTAGGCCGTACAATGGATAGTTTTGCTTGAAAACTATAAAAGGGAGTAGTTATGATGGATTAAACAATTATTCATTGATTATTCATTGAAAGTTAAGGAGCATTCAAGTTGATTTCAAGTCTTTCACTAACCAACTTCAAGTGAGCATTCAAGAAAGGATTCAAAGCTTCACCAACCGATCTTTATTCTTGAATATAGCCTTCTGAGGAAGTCAAGAAGCAGCTTGAAGAGTATTCAAGAGCATTTAAAAATAGGCTTCAATTTGATCTTCATTGGCAACTATCAAACAAATTTGGTTTGTTGTAAAGTTGCTATTTCTATTTGATATATCTTATTTTCTCTCTAAGAGCAGCAAGGGGCTGTGTCTTGAGAGTGAGTTGGGTTTCTTTGGTGAGTCTGGTTCCAAAAAAACCAAAGGGAGTTAGGTTCTTGGTGATCCGGTGTTAAAACCAAGTTAGGATCTTGGTGATCCTGTGTTAAAACCAAGTTAGGTTCTTTGTGATCCTGGTAAAACCAAGTTGGGTTTTTTTGGTGAGCCTGATTAAAAACCAAAGTATAGAGGTTTGGATTGTAAGCCTGTCAAAACAATCTGACTGTATTCTGATGGAGAATATAATGGAAATCCCAAGTGGTGCTTGGATAGTGGACGTAGAAGCGGGTTGCTCCGAACCACTCTAAATCTCTTATGTTTGTGATTGCCTTGATTGTGTTTAATTATTTGCTTCTGTATTGCATAATCTATCACAACACCACAACACTAATAGAATTTTGAAGTGCATATATTTGCTAAAGTTTTTATAATTTCAATTCACCCCCCTCTTGGGAAGCCACCTGGGCAAGAAGTGGTATCAGAGTTAGGTTTTTGAAAATTTCTTAGAGTAAAGAGTGATGGTACATCCCATGAGCACCTCCTTAGCTAAAGGCCAATCTACAAATCGACCTCCACTTTTCACTGGAATTAATTACACATATTGGAAGGCTAGGATGAAGATATACATTCAAGCCATAGACTTTCATTTATGGAAAATAATTCTAAAAGGACCTCACACACCCACTATTAAAATTAATGATGTTGAGGTTCCCAAACCTGAAGAGGAATGGGACAAGAATGATATGAAATTGGCCGAGCTAAATGCCAAAGCCATGAATTTACTTTATTATGCTTTGGACCCAAATAAATATAACAGAATTTCTACATGTAATTATGCTAAAAAAACTTGGGATAAGCTTGAAATCACACACGAGAGCACATCGCAGGTTAAGACTTCAAAATTCAATCTTCTTATGCATAATTATGAATTGTTCAAAATAGATCCAAATGAAACTATATCTGCTATGTATACATATTTTACTAATATTATAAATAGTCTTAAAAGTCTTGGTAGGACTTATACTATTGCTGATCTAGTCCAAAAGGTTTTGAGATCTTTGTCGACAAAATAAGAAGCAAAAGTTACAACTATTCAAGAGGCAAAGGACTTAAATACACTACCATTAGATTAGCTTCTAGGATCATTGATTACTCATGAGCTAGCCATGCAGCAAAAAATAGAAGAAGATTCAAAAAGGAAAAAGGCCATTGCATTTAAAGCAACTGAAGAAGAAAAAGATGGAGATTCAGAAACCTCTGATGATGATATGGAAGAAGATGAATTTGTCCTAGTTATGAGAAAGTTTAAGTGATTTATGGGAAGAAGAACTAACAGATGGAGGAAGTAATTCAGAAGAGGAGACTATGGAAAAGAAAAAGAAAAAGACAAAGAAAAGGACAAGGACAATGATCAAACTCCAATTTATTATGAATGCAAGAAACCAGGACACATACATCCTGATTATCCAGAAATCAAGAAAAAGTTGTTTAAGAGAAAGAAAAAGAAAGCAATACTTGCAGCATGGAGCGATAGTGATGAATCTACATCAACCAAAGAAGAAGAGGATACAACAAAGATAGCTCAAATCTGTCTTTTGGGTTTAGAGGTTGAGGTAACAACTTCTGAACCTAATCTAGAATTTACTTATGATGAGCTTCATAATGCTTTTTGTGAATTATTGATAGAGTACAAAAAGTCTGGTTTGAAAATGAAGAATTTGAAAAATAATTGTGATATAGTTGAAAAAGATAAAAATGAAGTTTGTGAAGGAAACAAGATTTTACAAAGAGTATTAAGTTTGATTTGTGAAAGACTTAAATTTATCCAATTTGAAAAGGAAGAACTTCTTGAAAAGAATAGAACTTTACAAAGGAAAAATACTATTTTGCAAGAAGAAGTTCAAAAGCTAAAACCCTTGGTTAAAACTTTAACTTTAAGCTCTAACAAACTTAAACTGATTTTGAAAGATCAAAGAGATTCTAATAACAAGTTTGGAATTGGTTATAGAAGTTCAAATTTAAATAAATTTTCTGCATCCACATCTTATGCTCCCAAGTTCATTAGATCAAAGCAATATGGACCTAAGTTGGCATCACACTTTTTATTCAAAGTCAAAATTATCTGCTATGCATGTAATAATATTGGTCACAATGAATTTAAATGTCATTTGAAATATAATGGCAAAAAGAAAATAAAAAAAAATTGGGTTCCAAAAGGAACCAATCCTACTAACTTGCAAGGATCCAAGAGAGCTTGGGTATCTAAATCAACTACTTGATTATTTTGCAAGGATGTCTTGCAGTCATGAATGCAAAGAAAAGATGATACGTTGATAGCAGCTGTTCAAGACATATGATGGGTGATATAGATCAATTCTTCACCCTGGAACTAAAAGATGGTGGCATGGTAACCTTTGGTGATAACCGCAAAGGAAGGATAATCGGTATGGGTAAATCAAAATTACTCCTTCCACTTTTATTGAGAATGTACTACTTATAGAGAAATTAAAGCATAATCTTTTAAGCATCAGTCAACTTTGTGATATTGGTTTTAATGTTTTCTTCAAGTCTTCAATGTGTATAGTAGTTGATCTTCTTGACTCTAGTACAAAGTTCATTGGACATAGACTTGGTAATATATATGAAGTAGATCTTAATAATCTAGCTATGTCAAGTAATACAAGTCTTGTGGCAGTGAATGATAAGAGCAAGGAATCAAGTCTACTATGGCATAGACGACTTGGACATGCTAGTATGGATACTATTGCAAAACTTATTTCAAAAGATTTGGTTAAAGGTCTTCCAAAGTTTAAAATAAATTTTGATTATATCTGTGATGCATGCCAATTAGGAAAGCAAGTGAGGGGAAGTTTTAAATCCAAGAATATTGTTTCTACCACTAGACCTTTAGAGCTACTTCACATGGATCTCTTCGGACCTACTAGGACAACAAGCCTAGGTGGTATGAAGTATGGTCTTGTGATTGTAGATGATTTTTCAAGATACACTTGGATTTTATTTATTGCACATAAAGATAAAACTTTTAAAGCATTCAAAAAGTTTTACAAAAGAGTTTCAAACTTATAAAATCTTTCTGTTATTTCTATTCATAGTGATCATGGTACAGAATTTAAAAATCAATATTTTGATCACTTTTGCACAAAGTACGGTATTGATTATAACTTCTCCGCTCCTAGAACACCACAGCAAAATGGTGTTGTAGAGAAAGAATAGAACCTTGGAAGAAATGTCCAGAATAATGCTTTGTGAAGGCAATCTTCTAAGATACTTTTGGATAGAAGCTGTAAATATTGCTTGCTATATTTTAAACAGAGTTTTGATTAGACCTATTATAAGAAAAATCCCCTATGAACTGTGGAATAATAGAAAGCCAAACATAAATTATTTTTATGTTTTTGGTTGCAAATGTTTTATACTCAATAATGGTAAAGATAATCTTGGTAAGTTTGATGCTAAATCCAATGAGGCCATATTTCTTGGTTACTCTACAAATAGTAAAGCTTATCAAGTTTTCAATAAAAGAACTTTAACTATAGAAGAATCAATCTATGTTATTTTCAATGAAACTGACATGACATCTTCTAGAAAAGAAGATTATGCTGATGATGATGTAGGTACATTTGAACATGGACTAAAGGACGTGACTATCAATGATAAGCAAGCAAATGAATAACATAAAGAAATGGTAAGCAAAGATCATGAAGATATACCTAAAGAATGGAGGTATGTACACTCACATCCTAAAGAACTTATTATAGGAGATCCATCACAAGGTGTTAGAACTAGAGCTTCACATAAGGATGCACATGATTTGATTGCTTTTGTATCTCATATAGAACCACACACCATAGAAGAAGCTGAAACCGACCCTAATTGGATGTTAGCTATGCATGATGAGTTAAACCAATTTAGGAGAAACAATATTTGGACACTTATAGAAAGACCAAATGACTACCCTGTTATAGGTACTAGATGGATTTACAGGAACAAGTTAGATGAACAAGGTAATGTAATTAGAAACAAGGCTAGACTTGTAGCTCAAGGTTACAATCAAGAAGAAGGAATATATTTTGATGAGACCTATGCACCAGTAGCTAGGCTAGAAGCTATTAGATTACTCTTAGCATATGCATATTTTATGAACTTTAAATTATTTCAAATGGATGTAAAGAGTGCTTTTCTAAATGGTTTTCTATCTAAAGAAGTTTTTGTGGAACAACCACCCGATTTTATCGATCACACTTTTCCAAATCATGTTTTCAAATTGAATAAAGCTTTATATGGTCTTAAACAGGTACCTAGAGCCTGGTATGACAGATTAAGCAAGTTTTTGCTTGGAAATGATTTTATAAGAGGTAGTGTTGATACTACCTTGTTTATTCAAACGAAAAATAATGATATTTTGGTTGTTCAAATTTATGTTGATGATATAATATTTGGATCTATTGTTGAATCTTTGTGCCAAGATTTTGCTAAGTTAATGCAGGATGAATTCAAAATGAGTTTAACAGGTGAGCTAAACTACTTCCTTGGGATTCAAATCAAACAATCAAAGGAAGGAATTCTAATCAACCAAGCCAAATATATTAAAGAGATTATCAAAAAGTTTGGCATGGAATCAAGCAAGGAAGCTGGAACACCCATGAGTCCTGCATGCAGACTTGATAAAGATGAAAATGGCACAAATGTTGATTAAAAATTATGTAGAGGTATGATCGGATCTCTACTTTATTTAACTGCCAGTAGACCTGATACTCTATTTAGTGTTTGTATGTGTACACATTTTCAATCAAATCCAAAAGAATCACACATTATTGCTATTAAAATAATCATTAAGTATCTCAAAGGCACATATAATATAGGATTATGGTATTCCAGGCATTCATCTTTAAAGTTAATTAGTTATTCTAATACTGATTATGGTGGCTATAAGATTAATAGAAAGAGCACCAGTGGTCTTGTCAATTTCTAGGTGTCAACTTGATTTCATGGCACTGCCATAAACAGAACTCTATAGCATTGTCTGCTGCTGAGGTAGAATATGTGGTTGCGGGGAGCTATTGTACACAAGAGTTGTGGATCAAGCAACAGCTAGAAGATTATGGTGTTATCCAGTCTAAGATTCTTATTAAATGTGATAACACTAGTGCTATTAATTTATCTAAAAATCCAATTTAGCATTCTAGAACAAAGCATATAGAAATTAGACATCATTTCATTAGAAACCATGTTTTAAATAATGTTGTAGAATTAGAATTTATGCCTATAGAAAATAAACTTGCTGATATTTTCACCAAACCTCTTAGCCAAGATAGATTTGAAAAGATTATAGGTGAGTTAGGTCTATGTGACCCGTATTAAGAATATTGAACTAATTTTTCAAAAATAAGGCAAAATTATCTAGACTTTTTAAATTCACTTTAGAGCTAATGACCACTTCATCTAGTGCTAAGTTACCTATAGAATTTTGTTTTTAAACCTTTGAGCTTTAACCTTCATTTTTGCTCGAGCTGACTCTTGAAAACCCCTATTCTATCGAGCCGACTCGAAGGACAGGTTCAAGCTTTTTAAATAAGGTTCCATAGGTTTTTAAACTTATTTTCTTTCCATTTTTCTTATTGAACTCCAACCGTTCCCTCTTCCAAACCTTAGAAAAAACTCTAGAACCCCTCCAAACCTCAAATCCAAGCAAGATGGGTCCTAGGAAGGCCGTTGAGAAGAATGCAAAAAAGGTTGTTCGAACGGTTGCGGAAGAACGAAGAACAAAGAAGAGAGTAGACACTTCACATCCCATAGAAGAGCAGCACGAAGAGTAGCAAGATAATTTTTGGGAACCTATCCCTGGGTACTTTTCATTTGGAATCCACAGTTAAAGGTAAACACATTTTGGTAAATGAGCAAAAACTAAGCAGTATTCTTCAGATCCCAAAGAAGAGGAATGTTTCTTGGTATTGAAAGAGAAGCAGAAGACATTGAGAGCAGTCCTAGAGAGGAATGATGTTTCAGAAATTGTTCATGTTAGGGCAAATCAACTGTTGTTGGAGATGAGGCTAGTTCACAACATTATTAGCCATATATTCTTACCTAGAATAGGAAGGTTTGACTAGGTAAGTGAAAGAGATCTTGTATTTATGAGATGTTTGATTGAGGGGGAGGCCCTCAACTTGCCCTACATCATGATATCTCAGGTGCGGGAAGCAGCTCGCCGGGCACGAGCTTGGCTTCCTTACGGTATGGTGTTTACCCTTCCTTTCAAAGATCCTGACGTTGATCTATCAAGTGAGGACAAGAGGTCTCTTTTTCACACTAACAGGTATAATGTAAAATCTTTAATTCGAATGGGATTTCTGAAGGTAGATGGACATTGGATTAGGAAGACTTCCGGGCTGCCAGCTACATATTCTGATGAGGAGTCTGATGAGGATGACCTTGCTGGTCAGGCACAGGACATTGAGCCAGAGCTATCGACTGATGAAGTTGGACCCTCTGAGCCAGCACCTTCTACACCTCATTCCCCTGTGAGAGAGTCTGCTTCTGGTGGTTTGGGAGATGATCGCATATTGCAATTTATCTTGGAGGAGCTCTCTACTCTGTAGCGAGGTAGGGCAGAGACTGATACCAAGATAGTTGCTCTTCAGACCGAGATGTGAGATGGCTTTCAGCAGATCTTATCAGTTCTTCAGCAGATCAGTATAGCTAGCCATTCAGCACCTCCTCCACCTTCAACAGGAGCAGATGATCATGATGCTGACCATGCACAGAGAAAGACTGAGCATTCTACTGACACTCTTATTGTAGCTACTCTTACTATTGGGCATGGTACTGGTACTCAAGGATAGAGCACTGGCATATCAGACACTCCAGGGACTTAGATTCTATCGAGCACCAGCACCTTAGCCTTGTCTGATCCTCCTTCTGTGCAACCTACACCCATCTTGATCTCTTCAGAACCTCCAACCAGGTCTAGACCTAGAATTCCTAAACCTTCTGCTCCTGTTAAGACTAGACTTAGGGACCTTAGACCTAGGTTTCCTAAATTTAAACCTGCACCTGTCATTCAAGAAATTGACTCTTCTTCTAGTGAAGATGAGTCTAGTCCTTCTTTCTGACCTTTAGGACTTTATTTTTCTGCATTCTCCCTTGTATGTGATACTATTTTGGTGTGCTTTAGCACTTTTATACTGTATCACATCCGTACTGACTTCCATATATATATCTATATATCTTTTGAAAGTTTTATGATTATGATTGTATATTTTGTTGATGACAAGAAGGGGGAGAAGAGCATGAAAATGAGAAGAGAGCTGAAAATGAGCATGAAAAATGAGAATGAAAAAATGAGAAGAGCATAAAAAATAGGAAGATATGAAAATGAATAAAAAGGTATGATAAAAACAAGAAGTAATTATACATCAAGTATAAATTTCTATTATATGAGAAAGGGGGAGCATTTATTAAGAATTTATTAAAATTTCTTTCAAATGCAAAGTGAAAAGTTCTCCTAATTGAAGCTGAAAATTAGTATTGTGATGATTTGATACTTGCATACAATTTTAGTGCATGACTAGTATAGTAAACTTATTGACCTAATACATGTTGAAAAGTTTGTTTTGATACTACTTCATTTCAACATCTTGATACTTTATTTTCTTTAATACACACTACCTTGAATATACCTTGATACATGTGAATATGGTACATACTATGTCACTACATGTAATTGTAAAGTGTTCTAAACCTTTTCATGCCCAGTATTTTGTCATCATCAAAAAGGGAGAGATTGTTGACCCCTGAAATGATTTTGATGATTACAAAATATTGGAGCATGTATGCATTACTAATTCTTTCAATTACTCAAGAAGTTTTGCAGGAAGTATTTATCTTTATATCAGTTGGTTTTCTATTCAGTTGAAATGTATTCCAGTATTATATAAACTCATGTACATTTCAAGTTGTAAAGCCCTAATTTTTTATCCATGTAATCTTATAAAAAAAAGCTATAAATTAGTAAAAAATGAGTGTAAGTAGATTAGATATGTGTGGTAAGCTCTTTAAATTATTTGAAAGACTTTGCTCTTGTTGGAATCTTGATTTGAAAAGTTTGGAGAAGTTTAAAAGCATTTGAAGAATTTTTGCTAGAGTCGACTCATGGACCAAGAGCCGACTCTTGTTCTGGCACGGCATGAAAATTTCAAAGTTTCAGAAGTTCAAGCCGACTCGAGCCTTAAGAGCTGACTCGACCAGAACTTGTGATTTTCCTAACTAAGAGTTCGAGCCGGATAAACCCAGAAGAGCCGACTCGTATAGAGTTTGTATTTTTGGTGACTGAGACTTCGAGCCGACTAATCCTTGAAGAACTGACTCCTTCAGAGTTTGTTTTTCCATTGTCTGAGACTTCGAGCCGACTCCTGGTTCTCGAGCTGACTCGAGTGTCGAGTTCTGGCTTATAACAGCTAGTTGCTGAAATAATTTTTTGAATTCTAAAGAGGCTCTAATGGCTATATTCCAGTTCTATAGGCCCTACAATGGATAGTTTTGCTTGAAAACTATAAAAGGAAGTATTTATGATGGATTAAACAATTATTCATTGATTATTCAATGAAAGTTAAGGATCATTCAAGTTGATTTCAAGTCTTTCACCAACCAACTTCAAGTGAGCATTTAAGAAAGGATTCAAAGCTTCACCAATCGATCTTCATTCTAGAATCCAACCTTTTAAGGAAGTCAAGAAGCAGCTTGAAGAGTATTCAAGAGCATTTAAAGATAGGCTTCAATTTGATCTTCATTGGCAACTATCAAACAAATTTGGTTTGTTGTAAAGTTGCTATTTCCATTTGATATATCTTGTTTTCTCTCTAAGAGCAGCAAGGGACTGTGTCTTGAGAGTGAGTTGGGTTTCTTTGGTGAGCTCGGTTCCAAAAAAATCAAAGAGAGTTAGGTTCTTGGTGATCCTGTGTTAAAACCAAGTTAGGTTCTTGGTGATCCTATGTTAAAACCAAGTTGGGTTCTTGGTGATCCTGGTAAAACCAAGTTGGGTTTCTTTGGTGAGCCCGATTAAAAACCAAAGTGTAGAGGTTTGCATTGTGAGTCTGTCAAAACTATCCGACTGTATTCCAATAGGGGATATAGTGGAAATCCCAAGTGGTGCTTGGGTAGTGGACAAAGGAGCGGGTTACTCTGAACCACTCTAAATCTCTTGTGTTTGTGATTTCCTTGATTATGTTTAATTATTTGCTTTCGCATTGCATAATCTATCACAATACCACAACACTAAAAGAATTTTAAAGTGCACATATTTGCTAAAGTTTTTATAATCCCAATTCACCCCCCTCTTTAGAAGCCACCTGGGCAACAACTAGACACCATGCAAGGTGATGATTCAAAAACAACTTTAAAACCTCTATCACAAAATTGACCAATGCTTAGTAAATTATGCTTTAAACCTTCTACTAGTAACACATTATCAATGAAAGTAGATGGAGAAATGTGAACTTTGCCAACACCAATGATTTTAACTTTTTCATTGTCTCCAAAAGTCACATTTCTTCCATTAAAGATTCAAAAAAGGTGAATTGCTTCATATCTCCTGTCATATGTCTTGAGCAACTACTATCAAGGTACCATATTCTTCTTTTCTCCTTGGTTGCAAGACACACCTGTAAAAAAGGATTAAGTTGATGCTTTTGGTACCTAGCCATCTTGGGTCCTTTAGGATTAGTAGTGAAGGTTCCTTTTGAAATCTAAATTTTTCTTGATTTATTTATCTTTCTTAAATCACATTGATATGCATTATGACCAAGTTTACCATAACTAAAACAAGTAATACCAGATGAAGCTGGAACAAAAAAATTCTTCAATAATTTTTGCTTCCTTTGTTGTTTATAACCAAGTCCAGCCTTATCTAAAATAGCTCTTTGATTATTTAAAAGTAAACTATTGACTCCTATATTGATTTGATGATTAACAAAATACTTTAAGTATATTTGAGTACTAACCGTTTGTTGAAGTTTGTTTCATCAGAAAAGGTACTCATTAGATTAGTAAATTGGATTGCTTGTCAAATAGTTGGAGAAGCACTCTTTATGGTTGAAACATTCAAGATTAATGGACTTAAGTATATAAAGATGGCTTGAAAGGACTTAAGAGTCAAGTTAAAAAAAGATTCAACAGAGTTTCGATTGAATTTCAGAAAGTTTCAGTAATTGTCGACTCATGGTATAAGTATCGACTCATGAAAATGAAGTGTCGACTCAAGCCAATACACAGAAGAAGTTTTAGATGGTACACTTGAAGTGTCGACTCACGCAGATGAAGTGTCGACTCATGTGTCGACTCATGAATTGACTCAAAGCCTGAGACAAAATTTATACAGAACATACTGAATTTCAAGACTTTTCTCAAGTATCGACTCACCAAATGAAATGTCAACTCACCTGAGATTTTCAGAGAGCTTCAAAAAATTTTTGAACTAAGTGTCAACTAATGAAAGTCAAGTGTCGACTCACTAGATGAAGGGCCACTTACCTTAGATTTCCAGAAAGCTTCAAAGAATTTTTTTTGAACTAAGTGTTGACTCATGGAAGCCAAGTGTCGACTCAAGTATCGACTCATGACCTGAAGTGTCGACACTTAAAGCATGATGAACAGTAACGGCTAGTTTTTTCAAATGCAGAACTTGTCAATAGCTAGTTCACCTCTCCAATGGTCATAAACTGCCATTTAGGGTTTAGAAAGTTATTTAAGGTGATTTTAATTGAAGAGGGACAAGAGGAATGAGTTTACATTGAAGACTCATCAAGAGTTCATCTACTTTCAAGTCAAGTTAAGCCTTCAAGCTTTCAAAGTATTCAAGAGCATTCAAGTTCAACCATTCAAGCTACATTTAAGGCTTCAACAACTTGAGGACAAGCATCTACAACAACTCTGAAAGAGCTTCAATGAGATACTTGCTTTTATTGAAAACTTTTGTATTCTTAACAATATTATTGAATCATTTCTTTTATTTCTACTTTCAAAGGGATTGGAACTATAAGTAAAGGTTTATTGGTGAGCCTTTGTGTTAAAACAAATGGAGGTTTTTGATTAGCCTAAGCCATAAAATCAAAGGATTGTTGGTGAGTCTAAGTTACAAAATCAACTGGGTTTTTGGTTATCCTGTAAAATGAAAGGGGTTTTGACTTGTGTTCCTAGTATAAACAAGTTGGGTTTTGATTAATGAGCCCAAAAAACTAATCAGCTATAATCAAGAAAGATTAGAGTGGAAATCCCAAGTGGACCTTGGGGAGTGGATGTAGGTTCTTTGGTGTGCATGAAACCACTATAAAATTTTGTGTATTTGTGTTGCTTGCTTCTTCTTATTTGTCTTTACTTACCTTGTTTTGCCTTTTAATTCCGTTGCACACTCTTGAGCACTCACAAACACTAGCAATACATAAGGACTTTAATTATTGTTTGAATTGGAACTCATTTGCTATTAGGTTTTTTAGAAACCCAATTCATCCCCCCTCTTGGGTTGCTTACTGGGCAACAAGTTGTTGGGATCCGGTGCAATGCAGCGGAAGGGTAATTTCAAAAATTGAAATTAAATATGCACCAAAAATCCTAAACCAGGAACTCCTTAATAAGACTAGAATATATGAAGACAAATATTTCTATGCAAATTGAATTAGAATACCGACCTGTAATCGCTAATTCCAATTTATGAAGACTTAAAACTTGAAGATCAACGGGCTATTTGAATTCACCAGGCGTCCAAGTGTTCGCCCTCCAATGGTGATCCACACAGAGCAATGACCAAGAATACTATCTTCTTGTCCAATAGTTCCTCGTATTGAGTTCTTCTTCTAGAACTCAATTCTTCGGATTATGGCTGGAATTCTTCCACACAAGAGGTTGCCTCCTTTTTTTTTTTTATCTCTTCTCCTCCTTCCACTAAGACCTTGACCCTCTAAGACACTCTTGTCTTAAAGATAAGACTTTGTCCTAAGGGAATTTAGGCTTGTCTTAAATTGGAGGAGAAATTAAGACAAGAATGTCTTAATGTAAGAAAGAAAGGAAAGAACAAAAACAGAACTCTTTCTTTCCTTTACGGTCGGAGACTTTCGCTCTTGTTCTTGTTCAGTAGCAGAGTTTCGACAGAGGTGTACTCTATAAAGGAAATAATGCAAAAACAAGAAAAGGGAGAAAGAGTCTTTAGGAGAGGAAGAAGAATAAAAATATATATATATATATTTTTAGAATTACCGAAGTTCTGATTTCCATTCCTTTATATAGTTTTCAGAGAGGCGCCCTCACAACTCTCTGTAAACATTTTTCTCACGCCCTTTTCCTTCTTCTCACGCCCTTCTCTTCTTTCTCACGGCCTTCTAGATTAATTCTCACGGCCTTCCAAATCAATTCTCACGGCTTTTCTCAAAGGAAGAAGTCGCGACGATTGGGAGAAAGAAGTCGCAAAACTTGAATCTCCGAAGAGATACGATTTCGCGCACCCGGGAAGAAACAACACTTTCTTTCTTTCTTAAAACCCCACCACCCGTTAGATTACCATCCAAGGGATGACAAGTGAGAAGCTAAAGATGAAAAAGAATGCCGCCCCATCTTAATTCATCGGAGAATTAAGTGGGTGCACCAAGAGTCCATGCGCCCATGGACTCCTTCATATGGCATGCCAAGAGTCCATAAGCGCATGGACTCTTGGTGTTTTTGGCGTGCAAGGGCTAAGGGGCGGGTGGTATGCTAGCCTAAGTAATTGGTTAGCCAGTTGGGTTAGCCATAATTTCTAAAACCTCAATTAGGGTCTAATTAGATCCAATCAGAACCCAAATTGAATCAATTTAGAACCCTAATTCGAATCTAATTCGAACAGAAGTTAGAATTTGCAACACTTGCTAGAGTGTCTTCTTGCAAATGACTCTTGATCAATTCTCTTAAGTGTGTGACCCATTGGGTTCCATATCTAGCCAGCAGTGGGTTCGAATACAAGTTGACCTAATTTGATTAAAACTCTTTCTAATCGATTTAGGTCAAATCGGGCTTACCCGATTTTGATCAATTAGGACTCTTCCTAATAAATGATCATTAAATTTGATCAACCCACAAGACAATATTGATGTTTAGCAACGTGTCATGTCTACCCGGAAGATATGGAAATTCTGGTGAAATACCAAAACTACCCTTCAGTAGAAAGTTATCGTACAATTAAATCCTTAGATCAGCCTGCACCCAAAATATAATTATGGATATGGATATATGTCAAATCCAATATTATATTTGTTTCTAGCTCAATCTTATATTGATGATTCAATTATCTTGATATTAGAAACCATCTCTAATATCTTTACTTTGATCAAAGATTCCCTGAATCATCATCCGATTGATAACTAGCTGGATGCAATCTCCTCTTACTAAGAGTGATCGATTCCTTGTTGACCTACTCATTACCTTCATATACAATTCACCATTCCCAGTATCAATCTTGTGTATGACTCAATATCATGAATAGGATTGAACCAAAGGATGGGTTCATGTACATAAGGTACTTATGGCAATCTCAGGTCAAAGGATTACTTGTACCACTCCCACTATGAGAACCTTCTATTGACATATAGCTAAGACTCCATTAGATGTTCTCAAGTTGGATCATATCAGTGAACTCATTCTCTAATGAGCACCCACATCCTAGTATTAGTATCATACACAAGTGACTGTGAGAGCAGTCACCCTCTCCAATATACATAGGATGTGCTAGTCTTACCGGAAAAATCCTGATCCCCTACTCAGGGTTCCTTTGACTAGGAATATTTTAGATTAAGGTTTTAAGACTTTAGGTCCCACTGGTATGATCTCATCATAACCCTAAAATCATAGCCCTAATCTATGGGGTTCATCATATAATAATAAACACAGCGTATGATGAAAAATAATGCCTTTATTAGAATATTGTCAATTACAATGGTTTGGGAGATACAACATAGATTGGCTTGTAGGGCATATCCCTTTCAATCTCCCACTTGGACTAATGACAATCTCCTTTAAATCTTAATCCCATACTCTCGAGGTGGCGATCAAACTCTCGCTGTGGTAGAGCCTTAGTGAACGGGTCTGCTACATTCTTCTTTGTATCAACTTTATTTATGTAGACATCTTGTCTTTCTACTATTTCTCGGATGAGATGGAAGTGTCTTAGAATGTGCTTAGACTTATGATGAGCTCTTGGTTCCTTAAATTGAGCAACAACTCCAGTGTTGTCACAGTAAAGTGGCACTGGTTTTTCAATCTCAAGAACAACACCCAACTCTGTGATGAACTTCTTCATCCAGACTGCTTCCTTGGCGGCTTCACTGACAGCTATGTATTCTGCCTCTATGGTTGAGTCAGCTACAGTTTGCTGCTTGGTTGGTGCGGGCACCAGACTCAGAAGAAGACTTCAGGGCTCCATCTGGATGTCTGATTGACCTTGCCCAAAGAATTAGGATTTTCTGGTTTTGTAATTAGGGTTGACTTGGTCAACTCAATTTTAGTCTTGAGTCTATATTTCCCTACAATTTAAATTTTGTTGAGTCATGTTGACTCAGTACAAGTCCTAGTAGTGGTCTAGGTCTTCTCCAGGTTGGTGCCATTTTTTTTAAATCAAGTCAAGGTCCAGGGTGCCCAATTTTTTCTCCCAGGCCCAAGCATGTGGGCGCCACACTCCCAGCCACACGCCAGAGTCTAGGAGGTGCCACATCTCCATCCAATGTGCCTTGGTCCCCACACCACAAGAAAGCAGGTCCCTTATTTCATGCACCACTTGGGGGAGAAATCCATCAAGATACCTCAATCCAAGGAGGAGCCAACTTCTTTCCAGATAAACCCAAGCCAGGATGGCAAGAATTTTTCTTGAAGAGAGGATCAAGGAGGTGCCCCACAATATTCCATAAAAATCCAAGTTATAAAAGGGAAGAGAGCATGTCTTGGGGAGAAAATCAAGGAGGCACCCAAAAGTTTCCTAAAGTGCCAAAGCCATGAAAGGAAGAAGCCTAAACTTGTGGAGCAAGACTAGGAGGTGTCCAAAAGAGCCAAACCATGAAGGAAAAATCCTTGATTCATGGAGAGATACTAGGAGACACCCCCATAACCTGCCATTTGGAGCTGATTTTCAAGTTTTCTTGGAGTTTTTGGGCTGCCCACTCATGGAAGGAGTCTTGGGAAGAGAATTTAATGCCTAAAGTGTGGGTTAGTCCTATTAGTCCCACATGGAAAGTGTATGAAATTTTATTTCTTTGTTATGTCTATATATTGAACTCTATGTAACTCTTGAATAAAATGATGAATGAAATCAATTTCTTTGTGAGCAACTTTGTGTTTCTCTCTTCCGCACTTGTGTTCAGGTGTTGAGCTCCGTGAGGGAGTAAATCCGGGTTCCCTAGGAACCTTGAGGAGGTGTGAGATCTCCAACCCCAAAACCCTACCAAAACCCTAGGTTAGCCACTTCACTCCCAAACCCTAGCCGCCCATCATCCTCTTCTTTCCACCAAACCCTAGCCTATCCCACCTCTCACGGCCACTCTCTTCAAGTCAAGGCCGACCATCAGCATCCGGGTCCAGTCCGGATACTTCAGGTCCAGAGCAATTCCCAGAGGAAGTCAGATCAGCCTCCAGGAGAATATGGATTTCAGCAACATCAGCTTTCAAGTTCTTCAATCTGGTAAATCCTTCCTTGAGTATCTGATTCCATCACTTGTTCTTCTTCTTTCCCAGATCTTGAGTTTAGGAGAAGCCGACTCAGCCACAGGACCAGTATTGGAGGATCCATTGCGAAGATATCCGAATTCGAGGATCCAACAATCTGCTCGAGAGAGTTCTTCCACCAAACTCTGTGAAGATCACTGTCTGGTCGGTAACCCATCTCTTCTCTTTATTTCTTTCCTGTTGAAAGTTCAGAGCGAAACCCTAGGTCTGGGAGTTTCTCAACCCCCAGCAATCCGTTACTTCTAAACCACTCTGATAACCTAGTTTCTTTAAAATTGTGCTTTCAATTATTACCTAATTTTTTTCAATTTAGATTAGCTTTCCTTTGAGTCAAAGCCAATTTCTGAAAATATATATAAAAAAAAAAGAATTAATCTTAATTTATTTCCGCATCGCATCATCCTCTTTTGTTCTGCATCATTTTTGGTATTAGAGCTTTCGTTCTGCATCATTTTTGGTATCAGAGCCCTGTCTAGGGTTTCTGACTTGCTTGCATATTTTGAGTGTCTCTCTTTTTTACTTTGTCTGCTCGAAGTAGACTCCCCAGGACATCCGATCCTAGGAACGAAGCGAGGTGCAAACCTCCTCTTCCCATTCCATGGGGTGTTCCTAGGGCGTGTAGGGGATCCGCTGGGTTACAACTTCGTAGCAGGAATTGTAAATGGGGGAAGCATTCTATTTTCAGTCTGTAGCTATCCTATTGCAGGAATTGTTTCTCATTAAAGGTAACTCCAAATTACATGATTTTTATTTTGCTAGAACCAGTATAATTGAAACTATTTTACATAATTTTACTGTAATTTATTGGTTTTTGTGAAATTTTTGAGAGTTAAATTACAGCAATTCTGTTTCTATGTTTCTGCAATTCATTTTTTTTTTGAGTGATCATCTCCTAATTCATCTTAAGGGCAATTGAGCATCTAAGATAACGGGAGAAGTTGATAACCTCTCCTTAGCCAAAAACCACCACCCATTCATTCGATCCTAAGCCTAATTTTAAAATTTATTAGACTTAATTTGCCCTAGTGGGCTAGGAACATCAACTGGTCAGGCCCAGCCTAGGATTTAGTCAGTTTGTCTGGTTACTCTGTGTGTGCTTTGTACTCAGTGTCTAGAACGGTGATTCAGGGACTACGTCCCGAAGGGCTTGTGTGCTGGTCCGCCTACCTAGCCAATCACTGATTGGTGTCTAGGATTGGCATTTAGGGACCTAACACTCCCCTTACACCTGCCTGGCTGAGTCCCGAGTTACTACAGGCTAGCTTGCCACTCTGATTGGGCATCTAGTTTGGGCTCTAGGTATAGTTAGCCCGTAGTCGTTTCAGTCGAGTCTCATTTGGTGTGCTTGCTTGCATCATCATGTCCACTCGGAACGGAGTACCCTACCAACCTGGTCAAACCCAACCTGATTTAGAGGCCATGATTAGAACTCTTACCAAAAGTATGACCAAATTGAGTCAGGATATGAATGAGGGTTTTGCCCAGTTTAGAGATCGAGCCCAGGGACTTGAGAAACATAGACATCAAAATTGGACCCCTGATCCAAAATTTTATAGGCCCCAACCTCACCCATGCCAGGAGCCTAGGAGGACCTTATACCGTGATCCCGAGCATAACCCTAGGAACCTCGAGGAGGTGTGAGATCTCCAACCCCAAACCCTACCACTTCAATTCCAAACCCTAGCCACCCATCATCTTCTTCATTCCACCAATCATCCAAACCCTAATCTACCTCATCATCTCACGGCCCCTCTCTTCCAAGTAGAGGCTGACCACCAACATCCAGGTCTAGATCGGCTACTTCAAATACAGAGCAAATCCCAGAGGAAGTCAGATCAGCATCCAGGAGAATCAGGATTTCAGCAACATCAATTTTTTTTAAGTTCTTCTTATCTGGTAAATCCTTTCTTTGAGTATCTAGTTCCTTAACTTGTTCTTCTTCTTTCCCAGATCCTGAGTTTAGGAGAAGCCAACTCTGCTAAAGGGCCAGTATTGGAGGATCCATTGCGAAGATATCTGAATCCGAGGATCCAACAATCTGCTCGAGAGAGTCCTTCCACCAAACTCTATGAAGATCACTGCCTGGTACATAACCCTTTCCTTCTCTTTATTTCTGTCCTGTTGAAAGTTTAGAATGAAACCCTAGGTCTGGGAGTTTCTCAACCCCCAGCAATCCTTTACTTCTGATCTACTCTAATAATCTAGTTTCTTTGAATTATGCTTTCAATTATTATATAGTTTCTTTCAATTTAGTTTAACTTTCCTTTGAGTCAAAGCCGACTTCTTAAAATATATATAATAATAATAATAATAATAATAAATTAATTTTAATTTGCTTCCGTATTCCACATATTCGTTCTGCATCATTGGTACTCTTCTAACTCACTGCTCCACCATTTAGGGTAAAAACATATCCCGAAATGGATTTGCTATCATCAAGGTCCGATTGAAAACTAGAATTAGAATAAGCTTATAGTTTAAGATCAGAACCATCATAAACCAGAAAAATATCCTTAGTCCTTCTCAGGTACTTAAGAATATTTTTAACTGCTTTCCAATGATCCTCTCCTGGATCATCCTGAAACCTACTGACAATGCCTAAAGCATATGCCACATCAGGCCTGGTACATAACATGGCATACATTATGGACCCTATTGCCGAAGCATAAGGTATAGAATTCATTCTAGTTCTTTCTTCAGGTGTCTTAGGAGACATCCTTTTGGAAAGATGTATGCCTTGACTCATAGGAAGATAACCTCTTTTACTTCCATCCATGCTGAATCTTTTCAGCACTAGGTTAATGTACCTAGACTGGGATAAACCTAGCATCCTCTTAGACCTATCTCTATAGATCTTAATACCTAGTATATAGGATGCTTCTCCCAAATCTTTCATGGAAAACTAGTTTGATAGCCAAACCTTGACTGATTGTAACATTAGGATATCATTCCCAATGAGGAGTATGTCATCTACATACAGAACCAAGAAGACTATGGCACTCCCACTAGTCTTCTTATAAACACAGGGTTCATCCATATTTTTGATAAAACCAAACCTTTTAATAGTTTCATCAAAACGGATGTTCCAACTCCTTGAAGCATGCTTTAATCCATAAATGGATTTCTTTAGCTTGCATACTTGATTAGGTTTATTCTTTGAAATAAAACCTTATGGCTATGACATGTAGACTTCTTCCTCAAGGAAACCATTGAGGAATGCAGTCTTCACATCCATCTACCAGATCTCATAATCATGGTATGCTGCTATAGCAAGTAAAACCCGAATTGATTTGAGCATGGAAACAGGTGAGAATGTTTCATCATAATCAATTCCCTATTTTTGTCTAAAACCTTTTGCCACTAATCTAGCTTTATAGGTTTCAACTTGGCCATTAGCCCCAATCTTTTTCTTATAGACCCATTTGCACCTAATAGGATTAACACCCTTTAGTGCATCAACCAAAGTCCATACTTAGTTGACATACATAGAATCTATCTTGGATTCCATGGCTTCTTGCCATCTATCTGAATCAGTACTCAAGATAGCTTCCGTATAGGTCAGAGGTTCATCATTTTGAATGACTTGGGCTTCATTATTTTCAATAATAAACCCATACCTCTCAGGTGCCCGTGACACTCTATCAAACCTACGGGGAGGAGTTTTGTGTTCTGGTTCTGATCTAACTATATGTTCTATTGATTGAGAATTGTCTATCTGTGTTTCTTGTACTTCTTCAAGTTCAATAGTTCTACCATTGCCCTTTTCTAAAATAAACTCTTTTTCTAGAAAAGTGGCATGTCTACTGACAAAAAATCTTTTGTTCAGTTGGATGGTAAAACAGATATCCTCTACCCTCTCTAGGATATCATACAAATAGACATTTATCCGCTCTAGGTTCCAACTTATGTCCAAAATTTCTTTTAACATAAGCTGGACATCCCCATACCTTAAAATATTTAAGATACGATTTCTTTCCACTCCAAATTTCATATGGAGTACTAACAATGGATTTAGAAGGTACTTTGTTCAGAATGTAAACAGCAGTTTCTAGGGGATGACCCCAGAAGGAAATGGGTAAATTTGTGAAGCACATCATGGATCGTACCATATCTAATAAGGTACGATTCCTCCTTTCAGCTATACCATTTAGCTATGGTGTATAAGGAGGGGTCCATTCAGAAAGAATTCCATTAACTTTAAGATAGTCTAAAAACTCTGTGGATAAGTATTCTCCTCCTCGATCAGATCGAAGAACTTTAATACTTTTCCCGGTTTGTTTTTCGACCATATTTTGATACTCCTTAAATTTATCAAAGGCTTCAGATTTATGTTTCATAAGATACACATATCCGAACCTAGATAAATCATCTGTAAAAGTGATAAAATATGAGTATCCACCTCTGGCCTGAGTTGTCATCGGACCACATACATCAGTATGTATAAGTCCTAATAACTCAGTTGACCTTTCTCCATGTCCAGTAAATGGAGTCTTGGTCATCTTACCCATGAGACATGATTCGCAAGTTCCTAATGATTCATACTCATAAGGATCAAGGAATTTTTTCTTGTATAACTTGCTTATCCTAGACTCATTAACATGACCGAGTCGATGATGCCAAAGTAAAGTTTCATTAAAGTCCTCTCTTTTTCTTTTATTATTGACATGAAAAACACTATCATTGGAAGAAAGAATTAAGAGCCCATTGCTAAATATGCCAGAACAAATAATTTTATTAGACAACATTATAGAGCAACCAGTGCTCGTTACATCCATTACATATTCTTGTTTTAATAACAAGGGAATAGATACAATGTTCCTAATAATCTTAGGCATATAATAACAATTATGTAACTCCAAGATCTTCCCTGAAGGCAACTTCAGAATATAGGTCCCTACTGCTTCTGCTTGGATGATATCTCCACTAGCACCGTAGAGATTGAAGTCACCTTCCTTCAATACTTTAAGCTTGTGGAGGCCCTGCAAAGATTTGCATATATGGTAACCACAAGCGGTATCCAATACCCAAGTATTTGAAACTGAAGAATTTAATGTCAATATAGCATGTATCTCATACATACCTTTTGGCGCATCTGATGCACCAGGCTTCACAGTTGCAAGGTATGTCTTGCAATTCCTTTTCCAATGTCCCGCTTTACCGCAAAAGAAACATGTTGTATGTTTGGAGGCCTTATTTCCTTTCTTATTCTTGTTGATGCCACTCTTAGGGTTTAGCCTCCTATTAAAACCCTTTTTCCCTGATTTCTTCTTTTTGGTCTTATCAACAAGAAGGAGTGGAGCCTTTTCTTTCTTAATGTGGCTCTCCGCTGTTTTTAACATATTTAACAGCTCAGGCAAGGAAGTGTTCAGTTTGTTCATGTGATAATTCAAGACAAACTGAGAAAATGACTCTGGGAGTGATTGCAGGATTAAATCCTGATTCAACTCCCCATCCATGATAAAAACTAATTGACCCAATCTGGTGATCAAGTCAATTACCTTCAAAACATGATCCTGAATGGATGTTCCCTCTGTCATCCTAGCACGGAATAACTGCTTAGATATTTCATATCTAGCAGTTCTGCTATGTTCTCCATAAAGCTCTTTTAAATTGAGCATTATGGATTGAGTATCCATGCTTTCATGCTGTCTCTGTAACTCATTAGTCATAGAGGCTAGTATGATACACTTGACAGTAAGGGAGTCATTCTGCCACATTTTGTATGTGGCCATATCTTCCTCTGTGGCATCATCCCCTAGTGGATTAAGACTAGGGATATCTAGAATATAAGAAAGTTTTTCTGAACTCAGCACAATCTTTAAATTTCTCAACTAGTCCACATAGTTCGAACCAGTCAGTTTGTTGGTATCTAAGATACTTCGCAATGACAATGAAGATGCCATTTATCTATATTTAACAAAGAACAATACATAAGCAAACAACCATGAAATGACTTACTTAATTAAATTAGGTCTTCAATTTAATTATGTCTCCCACTATTTTATCAAAAATCATAGCCCTCACTATGATAATCGAGAAGAACCCTGATCGATTTTTCTTAGTGAGATTGAGATCCTAATAACTTATAAAAGATCTTGCAAAAAACACAACAAATCTTTTATAAGCTCAAAGGTAGGAAACTCTTCTAATTATATCTCATATAATTCTCAAGAAGTAACTTGGCCTCTAGAACATTATTAGTCTTGCAGAAAATACAACAAACCATAATGTTCTAGTTAAGTCAAGACCCTTTCATTTCTATACAGTCAATACTCAAATATAATGCCCTTGCAGATAACACAATAAAGCATTATACTGAATATACTGTAAGCATATCTATGGACTAGACTAGTATTATGTCAATCACCATATTAGGTCTCGTAGATAACACAACAAACCTAATGTGGTTCATAACACAATAATGATCCAGCATGAAGGAAGGCCAATATATAGTATTTTTAACACTAAGCATTTTAGTCAAGATTTAAATTTAATCAAATTGGCCAGGCAAGTGGAAGAGATGTGGGAGTCCCCCCGTTGCTTTCCTAGACACCAATAAAAATTGGCCAGGTCAGTCAACGGAACCAATTAAAAACCATAATTCTCTTTACCTTCCCAGAACCACCTTTCTAGACACCGAATGATCAATTGTACATCATGACTAGTGATGCTTATTAGTTAAATATACTAAGACTTAATATAGTTTTTAAGATGAGGGATTTATAAATTGCCAGCACATCCTTATAAAATTTATCACAATCTACATATCATTCAAATATGTGCTAAGTGTGTCATCATACTAGGACAACCATTTACCAAATAATGGGTCCACCATTATGCCAGGGCAACCTTATTTCAGTATGATGATTTAAAAAACTAAACATATCTCTATAATAATTAGGGTTTGAGTGAAAGACCCAAATTAGCGGCATACATCAAAACATATATGCAATCAAAGATATGCTAAGTGTAGTAACATATTAGGATTTAAAAAACCCCAAGATGTGACATACAAACTATCATAAATTATAGTCCTAATTAAGGTGGCTCTGATACCACTGTTGGGATCCGGTGCAATGCAGTGGAAGGGTAATTTCAAAAATTGAAATTAAATATGCACCAAAAATCCTAAACTAGGAACTCCTTAATAAGACTAGAATATATGAAGACAAACATTTCTATGCAAATTGAATTAGAATACCAACCTATAATCGCTAATTCCAACTTATGAAGACTTAAAACTTGAAGATCAACGGGCTATTTGAATTCACCAGGCGTCCAAGTGTCCGCCCTCCGATAGTGATCCACACAGAGCAATGACCAAGAACACTATCTTCTTGTCCAATAGTTCCTCGTATTGAGTTCTTCTTCTAGAACTCAATTCTTTGGATTATGGCTAGAATTCTTCCACACAAGAGGTTGCCTCCTTTTTTTTTTTTTTATCTCTTCTCCTCCTTCCACTAAGACCTTGACCCTTTAAGACACTCTTGTATTAAAGATAAGACTTTGTCCTAAGGGGATTTAGGCTTGTCTTAAATTGGAGGAGAAATTAAGACGAGAATGTCTTAATATAAGAAAGAAAGGAAAGAACAAAAACAGAACTCTTTCTTTCCTTTACTGTCAAAGACTTTCGCTCTTGTTCTTGTTCAGTAGCAGAGTTTCGACAGAGGTGTACTCTATAAAGGAAACAATGCAAAAACAAGAAAAGGGAGAAAGAGTCTTTAGGAGAGGAAGAAGAATAAAAATATAATTTTTTTTTTTAGAATTATCGAAGTTCTGATTTCCATTCCTTTATATAGTTTTTAGAGAGGTGCCCTCACAACTCTCTGTAAACATTTTTCTCACGCCCTTTTCCTTTTTCTCACGCCCTTCTCTTCTTTCTCACGGCCTTCTGGATTAATTCTCATGGCCTTCCAGATCAATTCTCATGGCTTTTCTCAAAGGAAGAAGTCGCGACGATTGGGAGAAAGAAGTCGCGAAACTTGAATCTCCGAAGAGATACGATTTTGCGCACCCGGGAAGAAACAACGCTTTCTTTCTTTCTTAAAACCCCACCACCCGTTAGATTACCATCCAAGGGATGACAAGTGAGGCGCTAAAGATGAGAAAGAATGCCACCCCATCTTAATTCATCGGAGAATTAAGTGGGCGCGCCAAGATTCCATGCGCCCATGGACTCCTCCATATGGCGCGCCAAGAGTCCAAAGTGCAAGGACTCTTGGTGTTTTTGGCATGCAAGGGCTAAGGGGTGGGTGGTATGCTAGCCTAAGTAATTGGTTAGCTAATTGGGTTAGCCATAATTTCTAAAACCTTAATTAGGGTCTAATTAGATCCAATCAGAATCCAAATTGAATCAATTCGGAACCCTAATTCGAATCCAATTCGAATAGAAGTTAGGATTTGCAATACTTGCTAGAGTGTCTTCATGCAAATGACTCTTGATCAATTCTCTTATGTGTGTGACCCATTGGGTTCCATATCTAGCCAGCAGTGGGTTCGAATACAAGTTGACCTAATTTGATTAAAACTCTTTCTAATCGATTTAGGTCAAATCGGGCTTACCCGATTTTGATCAATTAGGACTCTTCCTAATAAATGATCATTAAATTTGATCAACCCACAAGACAAGATTGATGTTTAGCAACGTGTCATGTCTACCCGGAAGATATGGAAATTCTGGTGAAATACCAAAACTACCCTTCAGTAGAAAGTTACCGTACAATTAAATCCTTAGATCAGCCTGCACCCAAAATATAATTATGGATATGGATATATGTCAAATCCAATATTATATTTGTTTCTAGCTCAATCTTATATTGATGATTCAATTATCTTGATATTAGAAACCATCTCTAATATCTTTACTTTGATCAAAGATTCCCTGAATCATCATCCGATTGATAACTAGCTGGATGCAATCTCCTCTTACTAAGAGTGATCGATTCCTTGTTGACCTACTCATTACCTTCATATACAATTCACCATTCCCAGTATCAATCCTGTGTATGACTCAATGTCATGAATAGGATTGAACCAAAGGATGGGTTCATGTACATAAGGTACTTATGGCAGTCTCAAGTCAAAGGATTACTTGTATCACTCCCACTATGAGAACCTTCTATTGACATATAGCTAAGACTCCATTAGATGTTCTCAAGTTGGATCATATCAGTGAACTCATTCTCTAATGAGCACCCACATCCTAGTATTAGTGTCATACACAAGTGACTGTGAGAGCAGTCACCCTCTCCAGTATACATGGGATGTGCTAGTCTTACCGGAAAAACCCTGATCCCCTACTCAGGGTTCCTTTGACTAGGAATATTTTAGACTAAGGTTTTAAGACTTTAGGTCCCACTGGTATGATCTCATCATAACCCTAAAATCATAGCCCTAATCTATGGGGTTCATCATATAATAATAAACACAGTATATGATGAAAAATAATGCCTTTATTAGAATATTGTCAATTTCAATGGTTTGGGAGATCAACATAGATTGGCTTGTAGGGCATATCCCTTTCACAAGTGGTATGAAAGTCGCGTTCTCAATGTATAGGTCTAACCACCTTGAGTAAAGATCTATGGCAGCCCCACTTGGTACTAGTGTAGTTGAGAGGCAAGTCTCAAATAGACCTCCTTATTTTAATGGCACCAATTACATATATTAGAAAACATGAATAAGGATTTATATGCATTCTATAGACTATAATTTATAGAAAGTAGTGGATAAAGGTCCTTATATTCCTTCAGTTATTGTTAATGGTATTTCCATCCCAAAACTTGAAGATGATTGGGATGAAAATGACATTAAGTAATATGAGATTAATGCTAAGGTAATGAATCTTCTCTACTGTGCATTGGATCCTAGTGAATTCAACAGGATTTCCACATGCACCTCAGCCAAAGAAATATGGGACACACTTGAGATCACTCATGAGGGTACTGATCAAGTAAAAAATACTAAAATTAGTTTGCTTGTACAAACTTATGAAATGTTTCAAATGGAACCTAATTAATCCATTACTGACATGTACACTAGATTTATGAATATTATTAATGGCATGAGAAGTCTTAGTAAAACTATGTCTAATGCTGATCTTGTGAATAAAATTCTCAAGTCTCTACTAACATCTTAGGATCCTAAAGTAACCGCTATCCAAGAAGCCAAAGATGTTGAGAAACTTCCATTGGAGCAACTAGTAGGATCACTCATAACTTATGAGCTGAACTTGAAGCAAAAGGTAATGGATATGGATAAGAAGAAGAAGACTATAGCCTTCAAGTCCACAACACAAGAACAATCTTCAAATGAGGAATTAGAAAAAGAAGAGAATGAGGATGAAGAAGAACTCATAGCAAAGAAATTTAAAGATTTATAAAGAAAAAGAAATTTTTCTACAAAAAGAAGGCTCAACCAAGCAAGGAAAAGGGAAAAGAGAAAGAAAACGAAAAGAAGAATGAGGAGCTACCAATATGCTTCGAGTGCAAGAAGCCTGGACATTACAAATAAGATTGTCCTCTCCAAAAGAAGTCTAAGAGAAGATTTAGAAAGAAGGCAATGATGGCAACATGGAGTGACAGTGAGGACACCAGCTCAAAAGAAAAATAAACTGAAGTTACTAATCTTTACTTCATGGAACAACAAGAAGAAGAGGTACATTCTAAATTTGAAGTTGATTATACTTTTGATGAACTAAGAAATGCTTTTGATGAATTAATGCATGATTACAAATTGGTAATGATTGAAAATAAAAATTTGAAAAAGCAAGCAAACTCTTTCTCTTATGAAAGCACAAATCTTATGAATGAAGTTAGTGATTTAAAGAATAAAATTGATGTTTTAGAAAAACAAAGAAATACTTTATCTATGAAAAATGAAGTTTTGAAAAGACCCAAAGTCAATAATTCAAACAATGAGATTTTAAGAAAAAATAAAGACCTTGAGACTGAAAATCTGAAATTCAAAAATGAGCTTGAAAAGATAAAACCTTTTGTTGAAAAATTTACTTTTAGTGCTGAAAGGTTAAATCTTTTGTTAAACAATAAAAAAGCTATTTTCAATAAAGCCAGTTTGGATTTTAGACCACAAAAATAACAGAAATATTTCAAAAACTTCTTTATTCCAGCATCATCTAGCATTATTTATCATTTCTGTAGAAAATTAGGTCATAAAGCATATCAATATGACCTTAGGAAGCTAAATTATTCTAAGAAGATTTTGGTTCCCAAAGGAACCACTCTTGTTACAAATCCTAAAGGACTCAAGATGGCTTGGGTACCTAAAATCAAAACTTAATTTGTTATGCAGGTATGTCTTGCAACCAAAGAAAAGAAAAGATTGTGGTATCTCGACAGTGGTTGCTCAAGACACATGACAGGAGATGTGCAGCAATTCACTTCTCTTGAAGCACTGAATGGAGGGAGTGTAACTTTCGAGGATAATAGCAAAGAAAAAATCATTGGTATTGGTAAAGTTTACATCTCCCCTTCTACTTGTATAGATAATGTTTTATTAGTTAAATGTTTGAAACATAATTTGCTTAGCATTAGTCAATTTTGCGATAAAGGTTCTAAAGTTGTTTTTGAATCATCTCTTTGCATGGTAGCTAGTCCTAATGATAATGGAGTAAAATTTATTAAAATAGGCATGGCAACATCTATCTTGTCGATCTTGATAATTTACTTTTACATGATGATGAATGTCTAGTTGCAATGAATTCCACATCTAATAAAACTAGCTAGCTTTGGCATCATAGGTTGGGTCATGCAAGCATACATCTTCTTTCAAAATTATGTAAAAGGGATTTAGTAAGAGATTTTTCAAAAATTAGTTTTGAAAAAGATAAAATATATGAAGTATACCAATTTGGAAAGCAATCTAAAATATCTTTCAAATCAAAAGGTTTTGTTTCAACTTCTAGACCATTAGAGCTACTCCATATGGATCTCTTTGGACCAACTAGGATAACTAGCCTAGGAGGCAAGAGATATGGATTAGTTATAATGGATGATTTTTCTAAGTTCACATGGATTTTGTTTTTATCACATAAAGATGAATTGTTTTTAGCTTTTATGAAGTTTTATCAAAAAGTTTCAAATGAAAAAAGGTACTTCAGTTATTTCTATTCGAAGTGATCATGGCACGAAATTTGAAAATCAGGATTTTAAAAACTTTTAAAATGAAAAGGGAATTGATCATAATTTTTCTACACCCAGGACACCTCAACAAAATGTGGTGGTAGAAAGAAAAAATAAGACTTTAGAAGAAAAGACACGCACAATGCTTTCTGAAAATGATTTGCCGAGATATTTTTGTGTTGAAGTAGTCAATACCACTTGTTACATGTTAAACCATGTTTTAATCCGACCTATTTTAAAGAAAACACCTTATGAGCTTTGGAAAGAAAGAAAATCCACCTTGAAGTATTTTCGAGTGTTTGGTTGTCATTGTTTTATCCTAAAAAATGGTAAAAATAATCTAGGAAAATTTGATGCCAAGTCAGACGAATGTATCTTCTTAGGATACTCTATTAGTTGAAGAATCAGTGCATGTTGTATTTGATAAAAAAAACTTTATTAGTTGAAGAATCAGTGCATGTTGTATTTGAAGAATCTACTAACAAATTCTCAAGAAAAGAGGATATTTCTAATGAATGTGCAGGTGTTGAAGGATTAAAAAAGCTAACTTTGGATGATCTCCCTTCCAAGGAAGATGAAGAAGATCAAAACAAGAAGGATAGAGAAGAAGCTACAAAATTCATACCAAAGCATCAAGATCTACCAAAAGAGTGGAGGTATGCTCATGGACACCCTAAGGAGTTAATTTTATGTGATCCATCAAGAGGGGTAAGAACTAGAGCATCAATTAGAAATAAATATGATTACATAGCTTTTGTTTCTCAAATTGAACCTAAATGTATTGAAAAAGCAGAAAGAGATCCTGATTGGATAATTACTATGCCAGAAGAACTAAATTAATTTGAAAGAAACAAGGTTTCGACTCTAATAGAAAAACGATCTAATGTTTCAATTATTGGCACAAAATGAGTATATAGGAATAAACTAGATGAAAATGGTATTGTTACTAGAAACAAGGCTAGGCTAGTAGCTAAAGGTTATAATCAAGAAGAAGGTATTCATTTTGATGAAACCTTTGCTCCAGTAGCTAGACTTGAAGTCATTTGATTACTTTTAGCATTTGCATGTTTTATGAATTTCAAACTATTTCAAATAGATGTTAAAAATGCTTTTTTAAATGGTTATATTGGTGAAGAAGTGTTTGTTGAACAACCACCTGGATTTGAAAATCATGCACATCCTGAACATGTTTTCAAACCTCACAAAGCACTTTATGGTTTAAAACAAGCACCCCGAGAATGGTATAAAAGACTTAGCAAATTTTTGATTGAAAATGATTTTTCTAAAGGCCATGTTGATACTACCTTATTTCTGAAAAGGAAAGATGATGATCTATTAGTAGTACAAATCTATGTTGATGATATCATTTTCGGTGCTACTAATGAGTCTCTTTGTCAAGAGTTTGCCAAGCTTATGCAGGGAGAGTTCGAGATGAGTATGATGGATGAATTAAATTTCTTTCTCGGACTCCAAATCAAGCAAACCAAAGAAGGGATCTTCATCAACCAAGCTAAGTATACAAAAGAAATCTTAAAGAAGTTTAGGATGGAGATAACCAAGTAAATAGGTACACCTATGAGCCCTTCTTGTAAACTTGATAAAGATGAATGTGGTAAAAGTATTGATCAGAAAATGTATAGGGGTATTATTGGGTCACTACTATATTTGATTGCTAGTAGACCATATATCATGTTTAGTATTTGCATGTGTACTAGATATTTGTCAGATCCTAAAGAATCTCATTTATTGGTTGTTAAGCGCATTCTTAGATATTTATATGGTACTATTGATATTTAACTGTGGTATTCTAGAGACTCATCTATTGAATTGATTGGTTATTCAGATGCTGACTTTGCTGGATATAAATTAGATAGAAAAAGCATAAGTGAAACTTGTCAATTTCTTGGAGCTAACTTAATCTCATGGTTTAGCAAGAAATAAACTTCAGTTGCACTATCTATAGTTGAAGTTGAATATATTACAGCTAAAAGTTGTTGTGCTCAAATCTTATGGATTAAACAATAACTTGAAGATTTTGGAATCAAATTAACTAAGACACCCATAAGATGTGATAACACAAGTACTACAAATTTAACCACAAATCCTGTTCAGCACTTTAGAAGTAAATACATTGAAATTAGACATCATTTTATTAAAGATCATGTTGAAAATAATTATGTTGTACTAGAATTTGTATGCACTGAAATGCAACTGGCTGACATTTTGACCAAACCACTTCAAGAAGATTGGTTCAGTATGATTAGAAGAGAGTTAGGGATCATCAACCCTTTTGACTAAATTTTCATCTCTTTATAATCTTTAAAATTCTCCTTGAAATTTATTGATCAAATTTCTTGAAGATCTTGTTTATACTCTTACAAACCTTTGAAATCATGTTCTAATTTGTTCAATGATCTTTTTCCATTTTTTTTGGATTTTAAGTCGAAGTGTCAACACTTTGAAGTGTCGACACCTACTAGTGTTGACACTTGACCCATACTCACGAGTCAACACTTAACTGGTAGCAAACCAAGATAAAATAGGGAAAACGAAGTGTTTCTCTACAAATTTCTTCTTCCAATCTGAGCCAACTCACCCTACAACAGTAATCCAGCACTCCATTCCCTCTAATCTAAGTTTTAACTACCCGATTCTTCATTCGAAATAGTTTCTTTTGGTTCCCTCACTGTTCCTCATCCGTTCTCACCATTTCTTTTTATGAAAAACCCTTGATTTCTTCCCACATTCACTCTTTACCTTGTTTCCTTAGAATGGGTCCTAGAAAGCAAGTAGTCTGGAGACCTCGACCATCTATTCAGGAGGCAGAGCGACGGACGAAGGTTAGGCATGAGGATCAAGTAGCAGTTGAGCCCGAGGACCATCCTGATGTTCCTGTCAGACCATTATATCCCACAGTGGCTAGGATGAGCTCGAAGACTATTGTTGGTGGTTGTCGAGTGGATTTTGATTTCCTAGACCAGCAGCACTTTCGAATTGGTTAGTGTTTAAGAGATGCTGGTGTAGCACACTTCTGCATGCTATCCGAGAGATTCTATCCTGGCATGATGAGAGAGTTCTACAGATCACTAGCCAGAGGTACTGATGGATGGGTAGCACAGGTACGTGGGAGAGAGGTTCCACTATCTACTGAGATTCTGAGCCGGGCATAGGACATACCTATGAGTGGTCAGTAGCGGACTCCTTAGTGGACAGATTGAGTGGACTCCGATGTATCTTTGAGATAGATGATCTTCCAAATGGAGCCACTGTAGTTGCATCTAGACTCTTATCTGAAATGAGGCTACTACATCATATCATCGCACGGATCTTACTATCGAAGACCGGATGATTCAACTTTATTACTAAGCAAGAGCTACTAGTCATGGTGTCACTAATTCAGCACACTCCGGTATGCCTCCCAGTCCTTATGGTTTATTAGATGACAGAGGCATCAACCAGCCGGAGGCTTTGCCTACCCTATGGTATGAGATTGACTATATTATTCAGGGCATACGGAGTAGTCATAGACGGAGAGCCATACAAGCAACTTCTACACACAGACGTCTATGATGAAAGATCCCTTCATAGGATGGGATATCATCTGGTCAGAGATCAATGGAGACAACGCATATCAGTTCAGACCACTGATGCAGATGATGAGGCTACAGAGGAGGAGCATATTTTTAGAGATGAGGCCAGGCCCTCTGAGGTACATAAAGAGATTCCGGAGGCATAGCTTGAGCCTTCTACATAACCTGAGCCTGCAGCTCAGCCTGAGCCAGCTGCTCCACCACACTCATATATGCCAGCCACTAGAGATTCTATAGAGGACAGGATCGCCTGTTTAGAGTCAAACACCATGATCATCAGATAGTGGTTGATCAGATACATCTGGAGATGAGAGAGAGCTACCAGAGCTTGAGAGATGGTATGTCTGCTATTTTAGCTACATTGAAGAGACCTTCATCGAGTAGAGTACCTCCCTCTACTCATTCAGATTCACCTCCACACTAGCAGTACCAGAGATAAGAGATGATTAGACTGACTCCACAGATGCAGACTTCATGGTGGAGCCAGAGGTAGATATAGCTGCTGATGTGTTTGGGACACCCATTCCTAATCCTTCCCGATTTTCCTTTTAGACTCCCATCTTACCCAGCTCTTCCACCATTCCTGACCCTTTTATCACTTCCATTCCCCCTTCTACTCCTATCATTCATTCTACTGATGCACCTATGATTCACTCTACTTCTCTACACACATCCTCCCTGATCCGGGAACTAGGCTTTTACGCTCCTAGTTTCCACCATCTTGATTCAGGTCCCATCTTTGATCATACCTCCTTTTCCACTGATACTATAGCCTTTCTAGTCAGTGCTACTCCTGCTACTGATATAGCCTCTTCCTCTTCAGCACCAGCCAAAGATAGAGCATATGTCAGACATAGAGGCCGAGGCCATCATGATCTATCGAGACCTACCTAGACCAGACTCTCTGATCTCCAATCGATGTGGCCATGATCCCGACCTTCTAGAGATACTAGATCGATTGAGATTAGGTCCCCCTCTGATGAGGAGAGTACTCCTTAGGGTGATCTCTATGTCAGCTAGTTTACATTTCAGCATTTTTTGTTTATATCAATGTTTGTTTGTTTATTTATTTATTTGTATCAAAATTGATGTATCAAATTTTGAGATTTATATATATATTAACTCTTTCAGACTCTAATGGTATCATTAACTCTTTTGCTTTCTTACTTAAATTCTGTAAAATCTATCTTGTTTTCCTTCCCACCTTTTTTAATGATGACAAAAATGGGGAGAAATAAGATAATGATGGTAGAAATAAGATAATGGTATAATTATACTAAAATGTTTTTATGCTAAAAAGGTATTATCTAAAATGATATTATGGAAACATAAATTCAATTAAGAAGAAAGCAATGAGTAAGGGGGAGTGAAAAAGAAATCTTTTTTTTTCTAAAGCTGCACTTTCTTGAAATCTCTTTGAAAATCAGTTTTCTTTCAAATTACTTTTTGAGGAGGAGTTTTTATACCCTTTAATCTCTTGTTCCGACACTTTTGCTTTATTGTCATATCTTAACACTCCTTATGATCTGATACCATCTTCCTTTTTGGCACATATTTCAAGTATAGAAGATTTTCTTGTTATTTTCACTCAGATGTTTTCCATGCTAAAATTCTTATCTTTAAAATATACTTTAGCTCTGATACACCTTTGAGTATCATGGTACATGTAATCTTAGCTCTTATATCTTTTTATTTATAGCTCTAATAAAATGCAAATGAGTCTTAGTTCCCAATGGTCTATTTTAGACTCTAGCTTATGTTTATCATTTGCTCTGATACTTATTGCACAAGGCTTTATACCTATTGAAAATCTTTTAAGCTTTTATATATTTATAATTAAACATTTTGTCATCATCAAAAAGGAAGAGATTGTTGACTCCTATATTGATTTTGATGATTAATAAAATACTTGAGTATATTTGAGTACTGACCAATTGTTGAAGTTTGTTTCATCAGAAAAGGTACTCATTAGGTTAGTAAATTGGATTGCTTGTCAAATAGTTGGAGAAGCCCTCTTTATGGTTGAAACATTCAAGATTAATGGACTTAAGTATATAAGGATGGCTTGAAAGGAGTTAAGAGTCAAGTTTAAAGAAGATTCAACAGAGTTTTGGTTGAATTTCAGAAAATTTTAGCAAGTGTCGACTCAAAGTGTCGACTCACAGTGCAAGTGTCGACTCATGAAAGTGAATTATCGACTCAAGCCAATACATAGAAGAAGTTTCAGATGGCACGCTTGAAATGTCAACTCACGTAGATGAAGTGTCAACTCATGTGTCAACCCATGGATTGACTCAAAGCCTGAGACAATTTATACAGAACATGTTGAATTTCAAGACTTCCCTCAAGTGTCGACTAACCAGATGAAGTATCAACTCACCTGAGATTTTCAAAGAGCTTCAAAGAACATTTTTGAACTATGTGTCGACTCATGGAAGCTAAGTGTTGACTCACCAAATGAAGTGTCGACTCACCTGAGATTTTCAGAGAGCTTCAAAGAACATTTTTTGAATTAAGTGCTGACTCATGGAAGCCAAGTGTCGACTCAAGTATCGACTCATGACCTGAAGTGTCGACACTTGAAGTTCTGATGAACAGTAATGGCTAGTTTTTTCAAACACATAACTTGTCCTTTTCGCCCTTCAATGGATAGTTCACCTCTCCAACGGTCATAAACTATCATTTGGGTTTGAAAAGGTATTTAAGATGATTTTAATTGAAGAGGGACAAGAGGAACGAGTTTACATTGAATATTCATCAAGAGTTCATCTACTTTCAAGTCAAGTCAAGCCTTCAAGCTTTCAAAGCATTCAAGAGCATTCAAGTTCAACCATTCAAGCTACATTCAAGGCTTCAACAACTTAAGGACAAGTATCTACAACAACTCTAAAAGCGCTTCAAAGAGATACTTTCTTTTATTGAAAGCTTTTTGTATTCTTAACAATATTATTGAATGCATTCTTTGTTTCTAGTTTCAAAGGGATTAGAACTAGAAGTGGAGGTTTGTTGATGAGCCTTTGTGTTAAAACCAATGGAGGTTTTTGGTCAGCCAAAGTCATAAAACCAAGGAGGTTGTTAGTGAGCCTAAGTTACAAAACCAACTAGATTTTGGTTATCCCGCAAAACCAAAGGGGTTTTGACTTGTGTTCCCGGTGAAAATAAGTTGGGTTTTGATTAGTGAGCCCAGAAAAATAATTGGCTGTAATAAAAAAAGATTATAGTGAAAATCCCAAGTGAATCTTGGGGAGTGGACGTAGGTGCTTTGGTATGCACCGAACTACTATAAAATTATTTATTTATGTTGCTTGCTTCTTCTTATTCGTCTTTACTTACCTTGTATTTGCCTTTTAATTCTGCTGCACACTCTTGAGCACTCACAAACATAAGCAACACACAAGGACTTTAATTATTTTTTGAATTGGAACTCATTTGCTATTAGATTTTTTAGAAACCCAATTCACCCCCCCTCTTGGGTTGCTTACGAGGCAACATAAACTTAGTTTTTCAAAACTAAAAGTAAACTTTTTAATAAATGGTTTTACCTTATCAAGCTCATCTTTTAGCTTCTTATTTTCTTAGGATAAGGTCTTGCATTCATTGTAAAGTTTTTCTTTTTCAAAACTTGATTTAAGCTTTTTCAAACTCTGTATTTCTTCAATCAATGCATTTTTTTCATTTGAAAGTGTTGCCCAAAAAGGATGCAACCCAAGAGGGGGGGTGAATTGGGTTTTATAAAACTTTCAAACAATTTGCAATAAACTAAAGCAAGTATGTGCAAATCAATTCAGTGCTTGTGTTTTGGCAATGTATTTGTATGCTTCAAAATAATGTGCAGCAGAATTAACAAAGTAAATGCGCAAAGAAAACAATCACACAAATACAAAAAAATTTATAGTGGTTCAGTGCACTCTAAGGACTGAACCACTCCCCAAGATTCCCTTGGAAATTCCACTAAGTTTGGTTTTGTAATTAGGCTCACCAACAACCTTTATAACTTGTTTTGTCTTCGGGCTCACAAGTAAAACCCTAATTGGTTGCAAGGCTCACCAACAACCACCTTTAGTTTTACGGGCTAACCAAGAACCTAAACAACTTGTTTTGTCTTAAGGCTCACAAGTAAAATTCTAGTTGGATTCAAGGATCACCAACAACCACTTTGGTTTTCCAAGGCTTAGCAAAAACCTCAAGTAAAACAATGTAAGCAAATATGAAAGAATACAATTAAAGCTTTCTAAAATAAAGCAAATATCTCTTGGAAGCTTTTTGAATGTTGATGAAGAACTTGTCTTCAAGTTGTTGAAGCCTTTGAATGCTGCTTGATGATTTGAACTTGGTGCTCTCTTTGAAACTTGGAAGCTTGAAGGCTTGAACCACTCAACTCTTGAATCCTTTAAGGATATTCAATAATCTTACCAAAGGATTACATCCCCATTTGATTTTTGATATTTATATATCCCTACAAATCATAGATGACCATTTATGACCGTTGGGATGAAAATATAGCCATTTAAAAGCAAGTTGGAGAAGTTCTGTAGTCCAGAAAACTAGCCGTGACAGTCCAAGTGTCAACATTTCACCTCCAGGTGTTGACAATTCATTCTCAAGTGTCGACACTTCGTCTCCAGGTGTCAACACTTCATTTTCAAGTATCGACACTTCATTTCTTTGAGTCGACACTTGAGGCAAAAACCTCCAGATGGCATAGTTCTGTATTTTTAAAATTCTCAAGCCTTGAGTCGACACTTCATTTGTAGGTGTCGACACTTCATTTTCTTCAGGTATCGACACTTCAATTCCAGGTGTCGACACTTCCTTGTGCCAATGTAAAAACTTGACCAAATTCAAATTTTAACCTCTTCAAGTTCTTCGACATCAATTTCGAAGTCCATATACTTGATTTTCCATTGATTTAAGGACTTTTTCAACTGAAATACAAGCATTTCTTCATTCAACATGGATGAGTACTAAGATCTGATAAACATACTTAAAATATAATTAGTACTCATATATACTTAAACATTTTGTCAATCATCAAAATCAAGACCATAGTCAACAATCTCCCCTTTTTGATGATGACAAAACCTTTAAGTATAGGAATAGGGTAAGCATAAAAAGATTAACAATAGTATAAACATATAAGCTCAAAATCAATAAGCATCAAGCTCCCCCTCAATATATGATCCACAAATTTTTTTTAAAAATTCTTCAAAACATTTTTCAAAATATACAAAATTCTCAAATTTTCTCTATCTTAATGATTCTTCCCTTAAGATAAAAACTTATTACTTTCTTCTCTCCCTTTTGCACTTTCTTTCATTTCTCATATGATTTTTCATTTTTATCCAATCTTTTCCTTTTTCATACTTAACATTTTTCTACCCCTTTTTGACATCATGAAAAAGGGTGAAAGGCAATACAAAAATGGAAATGAAGGTGGAAAGAATAGCAAGTAGATCATCAAAATCAATATATGAAATTAATTAATCATGATACCACTTGAAATTGTTATAGATTGAACATGATATAGCACTTGAAACATGATACCACTTGAAATATGATACGATTGAACATGATACCACAAAAGTGATATGCACATGCCAAAAATATAATTCAATATATATAAACTCTGATAAGCAAATTATCCATCACCTTACTCGTTCATGGGATAAGGTCACAGCGGTACCCCAACACGACATAAGAGATCCCAGTGAATGGGAAGAGAGGGTCTTTAAACCCTACTTAGCTCCTATGACCAGATGATTATGGTGACTACCCAATCCAAAGTAGTTACTAGGAATTCTTTTAAAAATAAATTTTGATACCAATTGAATATGATACCACTTGAATGTAACTTCCCTCAAAGGATTAGATTTGAAAATAAGGAGAAAGAGTGTCAGAGCAATATAAGTAAAGCATGATATCAACAAATATTCAAAGCATCATACATGACAACAAATCTTTGGATGCTCCCCCAAAATGTTATTCCTCCTTAAAAATATATATTTATTTAAGGAATAAAACATGAAAGCACATGCATCAAGATTTGATATTTTTCAAGATATTCATGATTTTCAAACTGCAAAGCATTGATACCATTTAAAAACTTTTAGCATGATTTCAAATTCATTTAAAATGGTTTGATATCCATACAAATGCTAGAAGTAATTTAATAGCAAGTCTAGCTACTAGAGCAAGGGTTTATCAATATGCATACCTTCTTCTTAAATGTAACCCTTAACTACCAGCTCTATACTTGATCCAAATCATTTCTAGCTTATGCATAGATGCCAAAAATGAAAATATATAAATCATAACATTTTACTTGAAATGATTTAAAAATTATATTAATCAAAATCATGTGAAAGTCTAATAATCATAAGTTTAATCATGAGAGCATGAAATCCATCAACAAAAAAAATTCAAGATTACAACAAATGACTATTAGTTTAAGCTTGATTCTAATTAATCAATTGAAACAATTTTCAAATCAATATGCATCTTTAAAAATATTTTTCATGAAATAATTTAAGATACATTAATCAAAATCAAGTGAAGTTCTTACGATCACAAGTTTAATCATGATAGCATGAAATTCATCAATATCAAGAAGTTCATGATCACAACCAATGACTATAAGTCTAAACATGATTCTTATTAAATATTCAAAATAATTTTTTAAAATAATTGATGTAATATTTATAACAAATATTCAACTATATTTTCAATTATGGAAGGAAATGTTTAGAATTTATCAATATAGATAATCTTTCCTTTACCATTTAGTCCAAAATGTAGCTTGTCCACTCTTCATGTAGTCATGTATAATCATTTTTCAAAAACTTCCTTTCTTCATATTGGGTTATAAGACATTCCTGCAAAATAAACTAGGTGGACAATTTTGGTACCCAAACTTTCTTGGATCCTTTAGGATTAGTAAATATAGTTCCTTTTGGAACCCAAACTTTTCTTGATCTACAAGGATATGCATTAAATCCAGATCTACAAGTCAAATTGGAAGAAGCAACAATAAGCAAATTCTTCAAAAATTTTTGCTTCTTTTCTTCAATCAAAATATTTTTCTCATTCAAAAATTTATCACATAAATCTTTTAAAACATCTTTTTCTTTTTCTAAAAATTTTTTTTCTTTAGAAAAATTATCCTTTTTATTTTTCAAAATATCAATCTTGGCATTTAAATCATCATTTTCATTGGCAAGATTGGTATTCTCAAGAGAACAGGAATCTACATGCCTTTTTAATTTCTTGTGCTCAATTTTTGTAATTTGTATTCATGCACAAGATCATTGAATATATCATGTAATTCATCAAAGGTAAAATCATAATCATTTTTAGCACATACCTTTTTCTCATTTGCTATGAAGCAAAGATGGGCTAATTTTTGAATTTGTTCTTCTTCTGAACTAGAGTCTTCACTTTCGCTCCATGTAGCCATCATTGCCTTCTTTGTGTATTTCTTTTTGGCCCTTTTTCTCATGAATCTTTGAAATTTATGAGCCAAAAATTTCATCTCATCTTCATCTTCACTGTCTTCGGACTCCTCACTAGAAGACTCATCATGTGTAGTGGATTTAAAAATAATTATTTTCTTCTTTACATCAGCATCCACTACCTTTTGCCACAAATTCAACTCATGGGTCATGAGTGAACCAATAAGCTCCTTCAAAGGTAAGGTTTCTACATCTTTAGCTTCTTGGATCACCGTCACCTTTGGATTCCATGATATTGGCAAAGATCTAAGAATTTTATTCACCAAAACATCATTAGTATAGACTTTGCCAAGACTTTTCAATTTATTAATAATAGTCATGAATCTAGTATACATATTAGATATAGATTTATAGTGCATTATTTCAAAGATTTCAAAAGAATGTACAAGCAAATTAATTTTAGTATTCTTCACTTGAAGAGTATCCTCATGAGTAACCTCAAGTGTGTCCCATATTTTCTTCGCCGATGTGCATGTGGAGATCTTATTAAATTCATTAAAGTCCAATACACAATAAAGCAAGTTCATTGCTTTAGCATTAATTTCAGATTACTTAATGTCATATTCATTCCAATCCTCTTCGAGCTTTGGAACGAAAATGCCATTAACCAAAATAGAAGGAATATGAGAGCCATTAACAACAATTTTCCAAAGATGATAACTAATAGATTGAATATGGATGCGCATGCGAGTTTTCCAAAAAGTGTAATTTATGCCATTGAGAAATGGTGGTCTAACACTAATACTTACAAGGGTTGCCATGATCTTTTAACTCAAAATTGTTAGATTCTTTGCAAAGCACAAGGTTTAGATACCAACAATTTTGGATTCTGGGCTCTGATACTACTTGTTGCCCAGAAAATGATGCAACCTAAGAGTGGGGGTGAATTGGGTTTTATAAAACTTTCAAATAATTTGCAATAAACTAAAGCAAGTATGTGCAGATCAATTCAATGCTTATGTTTTGGCAATGTATTTGTGTGCTTCAAAATAAACAAAGTAAATGCACAAAGAAAATAATCACACAAATACAAAGAAGTTTATAGTGATTCGGTGCACTCCAAGGCATCTACATCCACTTCCAAAGATTTTCTTGAGAATTTCACTAAGTTTGGTTTTGTAACTAGGTTCACCAACAACCTTTACAACTTGTTTTGTCTTCAAGCTCACAAGTAAAATCCTAGTTGGTTTCAAGACTCACCAACAACCACCCTTGATTTTATGGGCTAACCAAGAATCTAAACAACTTATTTTGTCTTAGGGCTCATAAGTAAAAACTTAGTTGGTTTCAAGGCTCACCAACAACTACTTTGGTTTTTCAAGGCTTACCAAAAACCTCAAGTAAAAAGATGTAAGAGCAAATATGAAAGAATACAGTTAAAGCTTTCTAAAATAAAACAAATATCTCTTTGAAGCTCTTTGAATATTGATGAAGAACTTGTCTTCAAGTTGTTGAAGCCTTTGAATGCTGCTTGATGATTTGAACTTGGATGCTCTCTTTGAAACTTGGAAGCTTGAAGGCTTGAACCACTCAACTCTTAAATCCTTGAAGGATATTCAATAATCATACCAAAGGATTACATCCCCATTTGATTTCTGATATTTATATAGCCCTCCAAATCATAGATGACTGTTTATGACCGTTGGGGATAAAAATATAGCTATTTAAAAGCAAGTTGGAGAAGTTCTACAGTCCAGAAAACTTGTCATTACAGTCCAAGTGTCGACACTTCACCTCCAGGTGACGACACTTCAATCTCAAGTATCGACACTTCACCTCCAGGTGTCGACACTTCATTTTCAAGTATCAACACTTCATTTCCGTGAGTCGACACTTGAGGCAAAAACCTCTAAATGGCATAGTTCTGTATTTTCAAAATTCTCAGGCCTTGAGTCGACACTTCATTTGCAGGTATTGACACTTCATTTTCTTCAGGTGTCGACACTTCAATTCCATGTGTCGACACTTCCTTGTGCCAATGCAGAAACTTGACCAAAATCAAATTTTAACCTCTTCAAGTTCTTGCACATCAATTCCAAAGTTCATATACTTGATTTTCTATTGATTTAAGGACTTTTTTAACTGAAATACAAGCATTTCTTCATTCAACATGGATGAGTACTAAGATCTGATAAACATACTTAAAATATAATTAGTACTCATATATACTTAAACATTTTGTCAATCATCAAAATAAAGACCAGAGTCAACAGAAAGCTTATTGCATTTACTTTCAAAATCAACATTTTCTTTTATCGAACTTTCTTTTTCTTTAGAAAATTCTTCATTTTTGGTGGATAATTCAAAATTTATTTCCTTAAATTCTTATGCTTTGACTTTAGTTTCAAATAATTATTCATTAATTCATCAAAAGCATCATGTAACTCATCAAAAGTATACTTACTTTCAATTTCGGAACTTAGCTCTTCTTCATTTGTCATGAAGCAAAGGTTGGTAACTTCTTGCTACTCTTCCTCCGAAATAGAGTCTTCACTTTCACTCCAAGTGGCCATCAAGGCCTTCTTCTTGAATTTTCTCTTGCCCTTTTTGAGAAGAGGGCAGTCCATCTTATAGTGGCCCGGCCTCTTGCATTCAAAGCAAATCGGGCCTTCTTTCTCCTTCTCCTTCTCCTTTTTCTTGCTTGGCTCTCCTCTTACCTGTTTCTTTTTTTTAAATCCTTGCTTCTTCTTTTTCAAGAATCTTCAAAATTTACAAGCCACAGGTGTAGTCTCATGTTCATCTCCATCTTCTTTGGACTGATCACTTGTACTCTCTTTGGGAATTATGGATGCAAGGGCTATAGTCTTCTTCTTTTTATCATTTTCAGCCATCTTTTGCTTTAGGGACACCTCATAAGTCATGAGAGATCGCAAAAGCTGATCCAAGGATAGCACATCTAGATCCTTGGCTTCTTGGATCGCTGTCACTTTCGCATCCCATGATGTTGGAAGGGACCTGAGGATTTTATTCACAAGTTCAGCATTGGAATAAACTTTGCCTAGTCCTTTCAAGCTATTGATTATGTTAGTGAATCTAGTATACATTTTAGAGATATATACAATAGATTTCATCCTAAACATTTCATAATTATGTACAAGCATATTAATCTTAGAATTCTTCACTTGATTTGTATCCTCATGGATAACTTCAAGTGTGTGCCATATCTCGTTATCTAAATTATATGCTGAGATTCTATTAAATTCACTAGGATCTAAAGCACAAAATAGCAAATTCATAACCTTAGCATTTAATTCTATTTGTTTAATATCATTCTCATCCCAATCTTCTTCAAGTATGGGTGTGAGAATTCCATTAACTATAACGGTGGGTGTGTGAGGACCTTTAATGATTACTCTCTAAAGATTATAATCTATAGATTGAATGTAAATGCACATGTGTGTTTTCCAATAAGCGTAGTTTGTGCCATTAAACAATGGTGGTCGATTTGAAGCTTGCCCTTCAGCAATACAAACATCATATTGGGCTGCCATGATCTTTTACTCAAGATCGTTAGACCTCTTTGCTAAGTACCAAGCTCTGATACCACTTGTTGCCCAGCAAAATAACCCAAAAGGGAGGGTGAATTGGGTTTTAAAAACTTTTTACAAGAATGTGCCAATTCAAAAGCAATAAAGGTGCTTTGTGCAAAGGGACTATGTCAAGCAAAATGCAGAGAATGAATAAGAGCAAATAACAAAGAAGAGCAAGCACAAAAATACAAGGTTTAATAGTGGTTTGGTGCACTCCAAGTACCTACATCCACTCTCCAAGTATTCCTTGAGAAATTTTACTATAATCCTCAAAGATTATAGCCAACTTGTTTTAATCGGGCTCACAAGTTAAACCCTTGTTGGTTTTGTCATTTAGGCTCACCAACAACCTTTACATGAGCCACTTTTAGCTAAACACTTCCAACTCCAGGCTTGGAATGGCCTCTCACTAGTTTCAACACCCTTTAAACTAGTTTCAAATCAAGTATAAAAGAATAAGAGTAAGTACAACCAAAATGCTCACTCAAAGAGCTCAAAGGTGGTCGTTGAAGCACTTGGAAATTTCTTCTTGAGTTATCTTCTTGGTGAAATGCCATGAAGGACTAATGGTTGTTGAGAATTGAAAGCTATCACTCAATGCTTGCTTTTCATTTTTGTATGCTAACTTTTTAGAGATTCTCTTGAGTACAAAGTCAATATGCTTGTTCTTTTTCCCTCTCTTGAGTACTTAGTCAATATGCTTGTTCTCTTAAGAATAAATACTCCAAAACTTTTGAAAAAACTATTTATAGCCATTGGATATGAGAAACTAGCCATTTGGAATCTTAAAAATAAATTCTATAGCTTTGGAAATATAGTTGTTACTGTGCTATCAGGGCTGTGTCAACACTTGAGGTGGTGAGTCGACACTTGCTTCTAATGTGTCAACACTTGAATTGAGCCTTAAAAACAAATGTTCTGTATCTTTACTGTCTTAAGCCTTGAGCTAATTTATGAGTCGACACCTGACTTTCTTGAGTCGACACTTAGGTCAACACTTGAGATGTGTGAGTCGACACTTGAATTGAGCCTTGAAACCAATGTTATGTATTTTTTGTTCTCAGGCCATGAGCTGATCTTTGAGTTGATACTTGATCTCCTTGAGTCAACATTTGACAGTCTTGAGTTGATACTTAGGTCGACACCGGGCATGCCAGCTAAAAAATTCTGCATGCCAAGCTTCTAAAATTTCTGATACTCAGCTAGATGTCAACACTTGAGTTGCATGAGTCGACACTTGAGGTGTTCCACTCAAGAAATGTGTTCCAAACTTGATCTTTATGACTTAGAATGAATTTCTTCCACTTTATCTCTTAATTTTTTTACTTTTTCATCAATCTTCATGATTCTTTTGCTACTAGAAGATAATCAAGACTATTGAAACTTTACTTTTCTTTTTAATGGCTTTACATACTCTTTGATCCATTCAACTTGTTACCTGAGTTGCTTAAGGACATACTTAAATAAATCATTAGTATCTCTTACATACTCAAACATTTTGCTTATCATCAAAATCAAGCCTGGGGCCAACAATACCTCTACCTAACCACTAGTTTGGGGGTGATATGGTATGACAACTTTATGTGTGATATTTTATTTTTTCATTAGTGTTTCAAATTGCCTCCTTATGAAGTGAGTCCTCCCATCACTAATGATCATCCTAGAAAAATCGAATTGACTAATGATATTCCATTGGATAAAACTAATTATACCTTTTTATCATTAGTCCATGTGGCTATCATTTCCACCCATCTAGATATGTAGTCCACTGCTACTAGGGTGTATTCGAACTTGAATGAGACCGAAAAAGGTCCCATGAAATCAATCTCCCAAATATTGAAGATTTCTACTACTAATATGGGGCTTAATGGCATCATGTCCCTTCTCGATATATTTCCTATTTGTTGGCACCATAAACAGTGTTAGCCAAACTCATGTGCATTCTTAAAAAGTGTTGGCTAGTAAAACCCACTCTGTAATACTTTTGCTATAATTTTTTTCTATTAAAGTATCCCACACATGATAAAGAGTGGTAAAAAGTGAGAATGTTCTGGACTTTACTCTCGAGGATACATTGATGAATCACCTGGTCAAGATAGTATATAAACAATTCAGGTTCCTCCCAAAAATAATGTTTAGCTTATGACAAGAATCTTCTTTCTCATATTTTGTCCAATGGGAAGGTATTTGTCCCGTTGCCAAGTAATTAACAATATGGAAAACCATGGAGGTTAGTTGAAGAAGATTGCGAATAGCTGTTCATTAGGGAATTTCTCCTTGACCTTATTTGCGCCCGTTGTGTGTTCAACCAAGATTCTAGATATGTGATCAGTTACCATATTTTCAGAACCCTTCTTATCATGGATTTCTAGATCAAGTTCTTGTAAAAGAAGGATCCATTTCATCAATTGTAGTTTAGTATCTTTCTTTGAGAGCAAATATTTCAGAGCTAAATGATCAAAGTAAATCAGAACCTTGGATCTTAGTAGATATAAGCAAAACTTTTCAAGGATGAACACTATAGCTAGCAACTCATTTTCAATTATCGTGTAGTTTAATTTGGCATCGAAAAGCATTTTACTAGCATAATAGCACACGTGTGGCTCCTTATTGAGTTTCTAGCCTAAGATAATGCCTATTGCAAAATCGAAAGCATCACACATGATCTGAAATGGTATGGACCAGTCAGGGGGTTTTATAATTGGTGTTGTTGTCAATGTAGTTCATAATGTATGGAAGGCCTTCAGACAGTCTTTATCAAAAATAAATGATATGTCCTTGGCTAGCAGATTGCATAAGGATCTTGAAATTTTACTAAAATCCTTGATGAAGTGCCTATAGAATCCGACATGACCTAGAAAAGATCATACTTGTTGAACTAAGGTTAGGGGTGGCAGTGTTGATATTACCTCTACTTTGGCTATCTCTATCTCAATCTCCCTTTTAGATACAATGTACCCCAATATGATCCCTTCTTGAACTATAAAATGGCTCTTTTATTAACTAAGGACAAGGTTTATTTCCTTACATCATTCTAACACTTTAGATAAGTTATAAAAACAATCCTCGAATATGGCACCAAATATAAAAAAATCATCCATAAAAAATTTTAAAAACTTATCGACCATATCGAAGAATATGGCTAATACACACCATTAAAATGTAGCGCGTGCATTGAACAGGCCAAAGGGCATGCGTTGGTAAGCGAACTACCAAAGGGATAGGTGAAGGTGGTTTCTCTTGGTCATCAGGAAAGACAGGTATTTGATTGTATTCTAAATAGTCATCCAGAAAGAAAAAAAGATTTGATCAATAAACAGTAAGGGAAAGTGATCTTTCCTAGTGATAAAGTTTAATTTTCGATAATCTACGCATATCCACTAGTTAGATGTTGTACGGGTAGCAAACAGTTCACCTTCTTTGTTTTCCATCACCTTCTTTGTTTTCCATGAATAAACAGTAAGGAAAAGTAATCTTTCCTAGTGACAGAGTTTATTTTTTGATAATCTATGCATACCCACCAGTTAGATGCTATACGGGTAGCGAGAGGTTCCCTGGCAATGGTGCCAAAATTTAATCACTATCATGGGTTGTCAAAAGTAATTCATCAACATAACTCTATAGCTAGGGTGAGTCGAAATAGTATTCTCAGAGACTTTAGGACTAAGTTATGATTTTTTAAAAAGGATTATAATTGTTATTATGTAAAAATAAAAATAAACAAGAAGTAAACTAATCTTAAGATCAAAGCAAGTAAAAGAGATTATTTCGAGAGTTATAGGTTGATCTTGTACTGACAAGTTTATTTATTTTATAATTAAAATGTAATTAATTTTAGAGATTTACCTATCTTCCCTCTGCATGCTCTGTATCCATAGATCATGGCATGCTCCATGTCTTCAAGGGTCACTAGGTATTCAACTCTTCTTTTCTCAGCATGCCTTGTATCCGTAATAGATTACGGCGTATCTTCAAAAAGTAAGAGTTGTCCCTAAACTTAATGGTAAAGCATAATAAAGAGAAAATAAAAGAGAATAAATAATGAAGTCATAATTGAAAGCATAATCTATTATTGCATACCAAAGAAATACAAGAGATAGAAGAACAAAAGAACCATGCTCTACCTTTTATAAAATCTCCTCTTCCCTCTCGAACTTCTGCTCTAAACTACCCTTAAGTTGATCCCTTCCTATCCCCCTATGCAAAGGCTTTACAGGGATTCCAGCAAGTGATGGCCCCAAGTAGAGGTAAAGGAGCCTTTTTATAGGGTTTAATAAAGAAGAGGTCTTCAAGTTTTTTCAGTATGGGACTAAAGAAAAGAATACATGAGCAACTTAGATCTATTTTTAAGAAATTAATGGATAAATGGATATGAGTAGGAAATAGATATAAAGAGAGACTCTTGCTCATGATAAAGATCAAATCCCAATTGAATTTGGCTTAAAAATCCCATCCGAATAGAGGTGTGATCATGTGATTTATTACAATGGTTGGATTTTTGATCGACTTACCATAGCCCATCTTCCTTCTTCCATCAGTAGATCCAATCGCCATTAAGATCATCACTGAGATGGTGGTTGGTGGTGTTGATCATGGTGAGCTCAATGCTAGGGAAGAGCAGGGTGTAGAGTTAGTGGATGCTCGACTAGAATGTGATGGTGGCGCTGGGTAGTGGATCTGGCTGAACATGGCTAAGAGAAGGGGGCAATGGCAGAGAGCTGGGATGGTTGGGTACAAAATGTGTTGACCAGTGACAGGTGGTGGTGCAGTAATAGCTCGGTAGTGACGAGCGGTTCTGAATAATGGTGGAGGTAGAAAGATGACATGGGACAGCTTGGGCGGCGGTGATGGAGTTTTGGTGGCAACATGGGTTGAGGAGGTGGTGACACAGTGGTTCGAGCATCTCCGGTCGATGGTGATGGTGGCAAGTGAATGCATTTCATGGCAGAAAGGATGGGAGATGGAAAGGCATTCGATGGAGAACTTTGGAGGCACTACGAGCTGAGGAACAACTAGATTGTGCCAAATCGGCCAGAGACGAGGTGGATGGTGGCTCGGGTAGCGGCATGATGATGGAACGTGGCTGAAATCCTTCCCCGGTCAATGGCTTTGAGCCATGGACTGACAAAAATGGTTTCCTAAGGACCATTTAGGATTTTATGAATAAGCAATCAATCCATGGTGGACCGGCTACTTTAATATTCGTGCAATTTTCTTAATAAACTTCAAACTTCGATTTCAGGCATATTTTAAGTCTGATTCGCTTCAAACTTATTTTATTTAAATCCATAAATTGGGCTATTCTCATTGAAAATCTTTTTTCTTACAAACAATATATAAAAATATCAATTTTAATTAAATAAATATAATTTAGTTTTTAAATTGATTTTTATATATATGCATATAATGTAATTATCACACTTGCTGGACCTGTTCGTGGATAAATTCAGAAAACTAGGTTGTAGCTAGACAGTCAGTTAGGAAGTGGGCGGGGCTAGAATAAATTACGCAAACTTGTTATTGCACACTAGATATAGGTGGAGTAGGAGAGTATCCTATATTAAGTATGCGATCTATCCTTTGGGACAACTCATCTATTCTATGATCCATCTTTTGGGACATCTCATCCATTTTACTATGGATATCCATGTAGCAACCAACTTCATATATTCTACCCCTTTTTTGATAAGCGATGAGTCTATCATTACACGAGGCAGACATATGGCATAAAGAATTTTTACTTAATATCTCAAATAATTACTATGCCTCATCCTCACTTTTCAGCATGAGAGTTCCTCCGCATGAAGTATTGACCATTTACTGGTGTTTCCCTGATAGACCATCATAGAAATACTGGACTAGTTGCCACTTCGAAACTACGTGATGTGGGTACTGTTGCCCAGAAATGGAGCCCAAGAGGGGGGTGAATTGGGTCTTTCAAAAATTTAAGCAACTATGTGCAGGTCTTGAAGTGTTTGTGAGCAAAAAGAATTAGCACTAATGGATATGCAGTGGATAACAGTAAATTAAATGCAAAGAGGAAAGTGCAAGTAATAGAAAGAGCAATCAAACACAACACCAAGTTTTATAGTGATTCGGTGCACTCCAAGCACCTACGTCTACTCCCCAAGCTTTCCTTCGGAATTTTTACTATAATCTCTTCAAGATTACACCCGACTTGTTTTACAAGCTCACAAGTCAAAATCCAAGTTGGTTTTGTCACCTAGGCTCACCAACAATCTTTACAACTTATTTTGTCTTCGGGCTCATAAGTTAAATCCTAGTTGGTTTTGTACCTTTGGCTCATGAACAACCTCAACAACCTACTTTCAAAAATCCTTGAAAGCTAGATCAACAAAGTATAAAGATAAAGATACAAGAATAAAAGCACAATCAAACTCTCTTCTAGAGTAGAATGTGGAAGTTTTGAGGCTCTTGAAGATGCTTGTCTTGTCTTCTCTTTGGAATCTTCTCAAAGATACTTTTGGAAAGTTAAGATGATGGGCTTAAGCTTTTTCAATGGAATCTCTCCTTTTTGGCTTTTGGAAGTGAAGTTCTTGAAAGGATATTTGTCTTTGTGTATTTAATGGAGTTCAATGCTGTTCTCTTGCTTCATGAATGAGTTTGGTGAAGCTTAAATACTTCAAAAACTTTCAAAAAATGGTTTGAGATCATTGGAGGATAAAAACTAGCCATTGGGGGCTTGAAAAGATGAAATTTGCCTCTTAGAAAATAGAGCTGTTGAAGCTATCAGAACTCGTGAGTCAACACTTGACTTTCAGGTATCGACACTCGGTCCTGCAGAATTCATATGTCGACACTTAAAGCTCATGTGTCGATACTTGACACAAAAACACTCCAAATGACATAGTTTTGTATTTTTAAAAATTTCAAGCCTTGAATCGACACTTGAATTCTAGGTATAGACACTTGTGTTTCAGGTATCGATACTTGAATTCTAGGTGTTGATACTTAGCATGCCAGAGGAGAATTTTTGCGTGCCAGTTTCTGAAGTGTCGACACTTGGTTTTGCAGTTTACCAAAACATGTGCCAAAACTCTCCAAAACTTAAAGATCTTCAATGAAACTTCAAAACATCTTTTTTAAACCATGATTGATCATCTTTGAGACCCTTTTTCAGTTGAGAAGACTTTCCAAAACTTGAAAATTGCTCAGCTTCATGATACTTTTATTTTGAAAATTTGAGGTGCATGTATCTTGAAACTCATAACTATAATTGAAATATTAGTATAAAATATATACTCAATATTTTGTTAGTCATCAAAATCAAGGGCTAGAACCAACCGTTACTTTCAGATTAGGTTCTTTAACATCTCCTATATTTCATGGAACATTTTCTCATCTATTTGAGAAAAATTGGTTATGACTTTTCTAATTTGGTTAGTCTTTCCTATGAAAAAGTATTTCTTAAGAAATTATCTTTGAAGTTGGTCCCACGTTGATATAGTTACTAAATCTAAGGAGCTCAGCCAATATTTAGCTTTGTTCTTAAGTGAAAATGGAAAAAGCTTCAACCTAAAGGCATCATCAGAGAAATTTTGAATTTTAACCATAAACCAAATCTGAAGAAATTCATCTAGGTACCTATAGGGATCCTCGTTACAAAGTCCACGAAATGATGGTAGCATCTAAATAATTCTATACTTGATCTCATATTAGATGGCCGCCACAGGAGGTGCTTGAATGCATGGTGAGTATGACTATGAGGATGGGAAAAATATTTCTTTAATGGGTGCAAAGAGTTAACATTGCCAGGTTCAGACATGTTTGTAGCTCGAATTTACCTAAAGGTCTTTTCTAGCTCTTCATCAAGTGGTTGCAAGTCAAGTTGTAATGATCATCGGCCTAGCATGCAACCAAAAGGTCCAGATAAGGCAATCCTAGGCTCTTGATTTTTTTATTTTATTAGAGAGGAGAAGGGAGAAGAAGAAAGAAGAAAGATAGAGAAGAAGTCTAAAGATGCGAGCTTAAGGAGTCCTAGAGCTAAGAGGGATAGAGAAGAATTATTAGTTAAACTTCTATGTTAATTACAATCAAGTTAGCATACACTGGACTTCCTATCCTAGGGTTCCTTACTTCTAAACAACTCCTAACTATTTTAAGGTTGTCTTCGAGCCCTCTATATCAAGGGCTAACCAGCTAATTAGCCATATAAGTAGAAGATCGATGAGGGTTCCCCCGTTGCTTTCCTTAGAAATTAAGTAACCACCTTTCTTTAGGATCTTATCCCTAAACTACTTTCCTTAGACACTAGGTAACTAATTAACCCTAGTCCAGTCCAACTCTTAGGATCCTTTGTCCTAATAAGCTCGAAAATCCTTAGAGGCCAACGTCTAATTTATTTTAGATTAGAGGTTTAGGTCAATGCATTGTGCATCTAGTGGTTTGTGGGCCAAAGAAGGGTAATGAAATCTCCATCTTATGTGGTTTTAGGATTTAGTGCCCTTTAGATGTTTTATGGAGTATGCAATGCAGAAAAAAAGATGTCCAATACATGTGATATGTTTTTAAAGCTTAATTAGTTTCTCTATTTTAACAACATATTATGAGGTTTCCTTGTTTTCTTTTTATGTTAGATTATTTTTAGGTAAGTTTTTAATTTAGTTAATTAAGTGTGAGAAAATTTTAACTTGAATTAGGATTATAATGTAGTTAAGTAGTTTACCATAATTAAATAGAAAGTAGTAATTCAATTTTGAAAAGCAGTAAAAAGTGAAAAATTAGTTATGATGGCAGTAAAAAAAGTAAATTAATATTAACTAAAAATCTTTTTATAGATTTTTGATTTTTTTTTATTTTTAAATCATAACTATGCCTAGGGTTCTCGATAATGGTGCTAAAACTTGATCACTATTGTGGGTGGTCAAAATTATTTTACCAACTCAAACTATATAGCTAGGGTGAGTCAAAATTATATCCTCAAGGACCTTAGGGATAAGTCATGATTTTTAAAGAAAAGAAAAGTGATTATTATTGCATAAAATAAAAGTAAGCAGAAAGTAAACTACTCTTAAGAGTGAAGCAAGTAAAAGAGATTATTTCGAAAGTTATAAATTGATCTTACACTGATAAAACTATATTTATTTTATAATTAATATATAATTAATTCTAGAGAATTACATGTCTTCCCTCGGTATGTTCTGTATCCGTAGATCATGGTATGTCTCTAGGAGGTACTAGATATTCAAATCTTCTTTTCTTGGCATGTCCCGTATCCGTAACAGATCATATCATGTCTCCAGAAAGCAAGAGTTGTTCCTCAAAATAATTTAACAATAAAGCATAATAAAGAACAAATAAAAGAGAGTAAATAAAGTACTCATAATTAGAAGTATAATCTTTTATTTCATACTAAAGAAATATAAGAGACTGAAGAATAAAAGAATCATGCTCTGCCTTGTACAAAATATTTTCTTGCCCCCGGAACTTTTACTCTAAACTGCTCCTAAGTCGATCCCTTCCTATCCCCCATGCAAAGGCTCTGGAGAGATTCCAAGAAGTGATGCCCCCAGGTAAAGGTACATGAGCCTTTTTGTAGGGTTTAATAGGAAAGAGGTCTTCATGTTTCTTTGATATGGGACTAAAGAAAAGAATACATGAGCGGCTTAGATCTACTTTTACAAGAAATCAATGGATAGATGGATGTGAGTAGGAAATAGATATAAAGAGAGACTCTTGTGATAAAGATCATATCCTGGTAGAATTTGTCTTTAAAATCCTATCCAAATCGAGGTATGATCATGTGAAGCATCATAACCATCAGAGTTTTGATCGACGGACCATAGCCCATCTTCCTTCTTCCATCAGCAGATATGAAAAACTTGTCTTCAAGTTGTTGAAGCCTTTGAATGCTGCTTGATGATTTGAACTTGGTGCTCTCTTTGAAACTTGGAAGCTTGAAGGCTTGAATCACTCAACTCTTGAATCCTTTAAGGATATTCAATAATCTTACCAAAGAATTACATCCCCATTTGATTTTTGATGTTTATATAGCCCTCCAAATCATAGATGACCTTTTATGACCGTTGGGGATGAAAATATAGCCATTTGAAAGCAAGTTGGAGAAGTTCTGCAGTCCAAAAAACTAGCCATTACAGTCCAGGTATCGACACTTCATATCCAGGTGTCGACACTTCATTCTCAAGTGTCAACACTTCATCTCCAGGTGTCGACACTTCATTTTCAAGTATCGATACTTCATTTTCTTGAGTCGACACTTGAGGCAAAAATCTCCAAATAGCATAGTTCTGTATTTTCAAAATTCTTAAGCCTTGAGTTGACACTTCATTTGTAGGTGTCGACACTTCATTTTCTTCAAGTGTCGACACTTCAATTCCAGGTGTCGACACTTCCTTATGCCAATGCAGAAACTTGATCAAAATCAAATTTTAACCTCTTCAAGTTCTTCCACACATCAATCCCAATGTAATATACTTGATTTTCCATTGATTTAAGGACTTTTTCAACTGAAATACAAGCATTTCTTCATTCAACATGGATGAGTACTAAGATCTGATAAACATACTTAAAATATAATTAGTACTCATAAATACTTAAACATTTTATCAATCATCAAAATCAAGACCATAGTCAACAATCTCCCCCTTTTTGATGATGATAAAACCTATAAGTATAGGATAGGGTAAGCTTAAAAAGATTAACAATAGTATAAACATGTAAGCTCAAAATCAATAAGCATCAAGCTCCCCCTCAATATATGATCCACAAAATATTTTAAAAATTCTTCAAAATATTTTTCAAAATATACAAAATTTTCAAATTTTCTCTATCTTACTGATTCTTCCCTTAAGATTAAAACTTGTTACTTTCTTCTTCCCCTTTAGCACTTTCTTTCATTTCTCATATGATTTTTCATGTTTATCCAATCTTTTCCTTTTTCATACTTAACAATTTTTTCTCTCTTTTTGATATCATGAAAATGGGTGAAAGGCATTATAAAAATAGAAATGAAGGTGGAAAGAATAGCAAGTAGATCATCAAAATCAATATATGAAATTAATTAATCATGATACCACTTGAAATTGTTATAGATTGAACATGATATAGCACTTAAAATATGATACCACTTGAAATATGATACGATTGAACATAATACCACAAAAGTGATATGCACATGCCAAAAAATTAATTCAATATATATAAACTCTAATAAGCAAATTATCCATCACCTTACTCGTTCATGGGATAAGGTCACAGCGGCACCCCAACATGTCATAAGAGACCCCAGTGAATTGAAAGAGAGGGTCTTTAAACCCTACTTAGCTCCTATGACCAGACGGCTATGGTGACTAACCCAATCCAAAGTAGTTACTAGGAATTTTTTTAAAAAAGTTTTTTGATACCAATTGAATATGATACCACTTGAATGTAACTTCCCTCAAAGGATTAGATTTGAAAATAAGGAGAAGGAGTATCAGAGCAATATAAGCAAAGCATGATATCAACAAAATATTCAAAGCATCATACATGACAACAAATATTTGGATGCTCCTCCTAAATGTTATTCCTCCTTAAAAATATGCATTTATTTGAGGAATAAAACATGAAAGCACAAGCATCAAGATTTGAAATTTTTCAAGATATTCATGATTTTCAAACTGCAAAGCATTGATACCATTTAAAAACTTTTAGTATGATTTCAAATTCATTTAAAATGGTTTGATATCCATACAAATGCTAGAAGTAATTTAATAGCAAGTCTAGCTACTAGAGCAAGGGTTTATCAATATGCATACCTTCTTCTTAAATGTAATCCTTAACTACTAGTTCTATACTTGATCCAAATCATTTCTAGCTTATGCATAGATGCCAAAAATGAAAACATATAAATCATAATATTTAACTTTAAATGATTTAAAAACTATATTAATCAAAATCAAGTGAATGTCTAATAATCACAAGTTTAATCATGAGAGCATGAAATCCATCAACATAAAAAAATTCATGATTACAACAAATGACTATTAGTTTAAGCTTGATTCTAATTAATCAATTGAAACAATTTTCAAATCAATATGCATCTATAAAAGTATTTTTTATAAAATAATTTAAGATACATTAATCAAAATCAAGTGAAGTTCTTACAATTACAAGTTTAATCATCATAGAATGAAATTTATCGACACCAAGAAGTTCATGATCACAACCAATGACTATAAGTCTGAACTTGATTCTTATTAAATATTCAAAATAATTTTTAAAATAATTGATGCAATATTTATAACAAATATTCAACTGCATTTTCAATTATAGAAGGAAATGTTTAGAATTTATCAATATAGATAATCCTTCTCTTACCATTTAGTCCAAAATATAGCTTGTTCACTCTTCATATTGTCTTGTATAGCCATTTTTCAAAAACTTCCTTTCTTCATATTGGGCTGCAAGACATTCCTACAAAATAAACTAGGTGGATAATTTTGGTACCCAAACTTTCTTGGGTCCTTTAGGATTAGTAAATATGGTTCCTTTTGGAACCCTAACTTTTCTTGATCTACAAGGATATGCATTAAATCCAGATCTACAAGTCAAATTGGAAGAAGCAGGAATAAGCAAATTCTTCAAAAATTTTTGCTTCTTTTTTTCAATCAAAGTATTTTTCTCATTCAAAAATTTATCACATAAATCTTTCAAAACATCATTTTCTTTTTCTAAAAATTCTTTTTCTTTAGACTAATTATTCTTTTCATTTATCAAAATATCAATCTTGGTATCTAAATCATCATTTTCATTGGCAAGATTGGTATTCTCAAGAGAAAAGGAATCTACATGCCTTTTTAATTTCTTGTGCTTAATTTTTTGCAATTTGTATTTATGCACAAGATCATTGAATGCATCATGAAATTCATCAAAGGTAAAATCATAATCATTTTCAGCACATACCTTTTTCTTATTTACCATGAAGCAAAGATGGGCTAATTTTGAATTTGTTCTTCTTCTGAACTAGAGTCTTGACTTTCGCTCCATGTAGCCATCATTGCCTTCTTTGTGTATTTCTTTTTTGCCCTTTTCCTCATGAATCTTTGAAATTCATGAGCCAAAAATTCTATCTCATCTTCATCTTCACTGTCTTCTGACTTCTCACTAGAAGACTCATCATGTGTAGTGGATTTAAAAGCGATTATTTTCTTTTTTACATCAACATCCACTACCTTTTGCCACAAATTCAACTCATGGGTCATGAGTAAACCAATAAGCTCCTCCAAAGGTAAGGTTTCTACATCCTTAGCTTCTTGGATCGCCGTCACCTTTGGATTCCATGATATTGGCAAAGATCTAAGAGTTTTATTCACCAAATTAGCATTAGTATAGACTTTGCCAAGACTTTTCATTTTTTTAATAATAGTCATGATCTTGTAAACATATTAGATACAGATTCATAGTGTATCATTTCAAAGATTTCAAAAGAATGTACAAGCAAATTAATTTTAGTATTCTTCACTTGAAGAGTACCCTCATGAGTAACCTCAAGTGTGTCCCATATTTCCTTCGCCGATGTGGATGTGGAGATCCTATTAAATTCATTAAATTTCAATACATAATAAAGCAAGTTCATTACTTTAGCATTAATTTTAGATTGCTTAATGTCATATTCATTCCAATCCTCTTTGAGCTTTGAAATGAAAATGCCATTAACCAAAATAAAAGGAATATGAGGGCCTTTAACAACAATTTTCCAAAGATGATAACTAATAGATTGAATATGGATGTGCATACGAGTTTTCAAAAAAAGTGTAATTTATGCCATTGAAAAATGGTGGTCTAACACTAATACTGACAAGGGTTGCCATGATCTTTTAACTCAAAATTGTTGGATTCTTTGCAAAGCACAAGGTTTAGATACCAACAATTTTGGGTTCCAGGCTCTAATAGCACTTGTTGCCCAGAAAAGGATGCAACCCAAGAGGGGGGGTGAATTGGGTTTTATAAAACTTTCAAATAATTTGCAATAAACTAAAGCAAGTATGTGCAATCAATTCAATGCTTGTGTTTTGGCAATGTATTTGTGTGCTTCAAAATAATATGCAATGGAATTAACCAAGTAAATGCACAAAGAAAATAATCACACAAACACAGAAATTTATAGTGGTTCGGTGCACTCCAAGGCACCTACATCTACTCCTCAAGATCCCCTTGAAAATTTTACTAAGTTTGGTTTTGTAACCAGATTCACCAACAACCTTTATAACTTGTTTTGTCTCTAAGCTCACAAGTAAAATCCTAGTTAGTTTCAAGGCTCACGAACAAGCACCCTTGGTTTTAAGGGCTAATCAAGAACCTAAACAACTTGTTTTGTCTTAGGGCTCACAAGTAAAATCCTAGTTGGTTTCAAGGCTCACCAACAACTATTTTGGTTTTCCAAGGCTTACCAAAAACCTCAAGTAAAATAATGTAAGAGCAAATATGAAAGAATACAATTAAAGCTTTCTAAAATAAAGCAAATATCTCTTTGAAGCTCTTTGAATGTTGATGAAGAACTTGTCTTCAAGTTGTTGAAGCCTTTGAATGCTACTTGATGATTTGAACTTGGATGCTCTCTTTGAAACTTGGAAACTTGAAGGCTTGAACTACTCAACTCTTGAATCCTTGAAGGATATTCAATAATCTTACCAAAGGATTACATCCCCATTTAATTTTTGATATTTATATAGCCCTCCAAATCATAGATGACCGTTTATGACCATTGGGGATAAAAATATAGCCGTTTGAAAGCAAGTTGGAGAAGTTCTGTAGTCCATAAAACTAGCTATTACAGTCCAAGTGTCGACACTTCACCTCCAGGTGTCGACACTTCATTGTCAAGTATCGATACTTCACCTCTAGGTATCGAAATTTCATTTTCAAGTGTCGACACTTCATTTCCTTGAGTCGACAATTAAGGCAAAAATCTCTAGATGGCATAGTTCTGTATTTTCAAAATTCTCAGGCCTTGAGTCGACACTTCATTTGTAGGTGTCGACACTTCATTTTCTTCAGGTGTCGATACTTCAATTCCAGGTGTCGACACTTTCTTGTGCTAATATAGAAACTTGACCAAAATCAAATTTTAACCTCTTCAAGTTCTTGCACATCAATTCCAAAGTCCATATACTTGATTTTTTATTGATTTAAGGACTTTTTCAACCGAAATACAAGTATTTCTTCATTCAACATGGATGAGTACTAAGATTTGATAAACATACTTAAAATATAATTAGTATTCATATATACTTAAATATTTCATCAATCATCAAAATCAAGACCAAAGTCAATAGAAAGCTTATTGCATTTACTTTCATCTTCATCTTCTTTGGACTCATCACTTGTACTCTCTTTGAAATTATGGATGCAAGGGCTACAGTCTTCTTCTTTTTATCATTTTCAGCCATATTTTGCTTTAGGGACACCTCATAAGTCATGAGAGATCCCAAAAGCTGATCCAAGGATAGCACATCTAGATCATTGGCTTCTTGGATCACTGTCACTTTCGCATCCCATGATGTTGGAAGGGACCTGAGGATTTTATTCACAAGTTCAGCATTGGAATAAACTTTGCCTAGTCCTTTCAAGCTATTGATTATGTTAGTGAATCTAGTATACATTTCAGAGACAGATTCAGTAGGTTCCATCCTAAACATTTCATAAGTATGTACAAGCATATTAATTTTAGAATTCTTTACTTGATTTGTATCCTCATGGATAACTTCAAGTGTGTCCCATATCTCCTTAGCTAAATTATATGCTGAGATTCTATTGAATTCACTAGGGTCTAAAGCAAAAAATAGCAAATTCATAGCCTTAGCATTTAATTCTATTTGTTTAATGTCATTCTCATCCCAATCTTCTTCAAGTTTGGGTGTGGGAATGCCATTAACCATAACGGTGGGTGTGTGAGGACCTTTAATGATTACTCTCTAAAGATTATAATCTATAGATTGAATGTAAATGAACATGTGTGTCTTCCAATAAATGTAGTTTGTGCCATTAAACAATGGTGGTCGATTTGATGCTTGCCCTTCAGCAATACAAACATCATATTGGGCTGCCATGATCTTTTACTCAAGATCGTTAGACCTCTTTGCTGAGTACCAAGCTCTGATACCACTTGTTGCCCAGCGAAGTAACCCAAGAGGGTGGGTGAATTGGGTTTTAAAAATTTTTTACATTAATGTACCAATTCAAAAGCAATGAAGGTGCTTTGTGTAATGGGACTATGTCAAGCAAAATGCAGAGAATGAATAAGAGTAAATAACAAAGACGAGCAAGCACAAAAATACAAGGTTTTATAGTGGTTCAGTGCACTCCAAGTACTTACATCCACTCTCCAAGTATTCCTTGAGAAATTTTATCATAATCCTCAAAGATTATAGCCAACTTGTTTTAATCGGGCTCACAAGTTAAACCCTTATTGGTTGTGTCATTTAGTCTCCCCAACAACCTTTACATGAGCTACTCTTAGCTAAACACTTCCAACTCTAGGCTTGGAATGGCCTCTCACTAGTTTCAACACCCTTTAAACTAGTTTCAACTCAAGTATAAAAGAATAAGAGTAAGTAAAACCAAAATGCTCTCTCAAAGAGCTGAAAGGTGGTCGTTGAAGCTCTTGGAAGATTCTTCTTGAGTTATCTTCTTGGTGAAAAGCCATGAAAGACTAATGGTTATTGAGAATTGAAAGCTATCACTCAATGCTTGCTTTTCATTTTTGTATGCTAACCTTTTAGAGATTCTCTTGAGTACAAAGTCAATATGCTTATTCTTTTTCCCTCTCTTGAGTACTTAGTCAATATGCTTGTTCTCTTAAGAACAAAAACTCTAAAACTTTTGAAAAAACTATTTATAGCCATTGAAGATGAGAAACTAGCCATTTGGAATCTTTAAAATAAATTCTATAGCTTTGGAAATATAGTTATTAATGTGCTATCAAGGTTGTATCAACACTTGAGGTGGTGAGTCAACACTTGCTTCTAGTGAGTCAACACTTGAATTGAGCCTTAAAAACAAATGTTCTGTATCTTTACTGTCTCAAGCCTTGAGCTGATTTATGAGTCGACACTTAGGTCAACACTTGAGATGTGTGAGTCGACACTAGAATTGAGCCTTGAAACCAATGTTCTATATTTTTTGTTCTAAGGCCATGAGTCGATCTTTGAGTCGATACTTGATCTCCTTGAGTCAACACTTGATAGTCTTGAGTTGATACTTAGGTCGACACCTGGCATGCCAGCTAAAAAATTCTGCATGCTAAGCTTCTAAAATTTCTGATACTCAGCTAGGTGTCAATACTTGAGTTGTATGAGTCGACACTTGAGGTGTTCCACTCAAGAAATGTGTTCCAAACATGATCTTTATGACTTAGAATGAATTTCTTCCACTTTATCTCTTAATTTTTTTACTTTTTCATCAATCTTCAAGGTTCTTTTGCTTCTAGAAGATAATCAAGACTATTGAAACTTTACTTTTCTTTTTAATGGCTTTACATACTCTTTGATCCATTCAACTTGTTACCTGAGTTGCTTAAAGACATAATTAAATAAATCATTAGTATCTCTTACATACTCAAACATTTTGCTTTTCATCAAAATCAAGCCTAGGGCCAACAATACCTCTATCTAACTACTAGTTTGGGGGTGATATAGAGTGGCAACTTTAAATGTGATATTGTATTTTTTCATTAGTGCTTCAAATTGCCTCCATATGAAGCGAGTCCCCCCATCACTAATGATCATCCTAGAAAAATCGAATTGACTAATGATATTCCATTGGATAAAACTAATCATAACCTTTTTATCATTACTCCATGTGGCTATCATTTCCACCCATCTAGATATGTAGTCCGCCGCTACTAGGATGTATTCGAACTTGAATGAGACCGAAAAAGGTCCCATGAAATCAATCTCCCAAATATCGAAGATTTCTACTACTAATATGGGGGTTAATGGCATCACGTCCTTTCTCGATATATTTCCTATTTGTTGGCACCATAAACAGTGTTATCCAAACTCATGTGCATTCTTAAAAAGTGTTGGCTAGTAAAATCCACTCTGTAATACTTTTGCTATAATTTTTTTCTTCTAAAGTATGCCCCACATGCTAAAGAGTGGTAAAAAGTGAGAATGTTCTGGACTTTACTCTCGGGGATACATTGATGAATCACCTGGTCAAGATAGTGTTTAAACAATTCAGGTTCCTCCCAAAAATAATGTTTAGCTTATGACAAGAATCTTCTTTCTCATATTTTGTCCAATGGGAAGGTATTTGTCCCGTTGCCAAGTAATTAACAATATGGAAAACCATGGAGGTTAGTTGAAGGAGATTGCGAATAGCTGTTCATCAAGGAATTTCTTCTTGACCTTATCTGTGCCTGTTGTGTGTTCAACCAAGATATTAGATATGTGATCAGTTACCATATTTTTAGAACCCTTCTAATCATGGATTTCTAGATCAAATTCTTGTAAAAGAAGGATCCATTTCACCAATTGCAGTTTAGTATCTTTCTTTGAGAGAAAATATTTCAGAGCTAAATGATCAAAGTAAATCAGAACCTTGGATCCTAGTAGATATAAGCAAAACTTTTCGAGGGTAAACACTATGGCTAGCAACTCTTTTTCGATTATTGTGTAGTTTAATTTGGAATCGAAAAGCATTTTACTATCATAATAGCTCACGTGTGGCTACTTATTGAGTTTCTAGCCTAAGATAATACCTATTGCAAAATCGAAAGCATCACACATGATCTGAAATGGTATGGACCAGTCAAGGGGTTTTATAATTGGTGCTGTTGTCAATGTAGTTCATAATGTATGGAAGGCTTTCAGACAGTCTTTATTAAAGATAAATGGTATGTCCTTGGCCAGTAGATTGCATAAGGATCTTGAAATTTTACTAAAATCCTTGATGAAGTGCCTATTGAATCCGACATGACCTAGAAAATATCATACTTGTTGAACTAAGGTTAGGGGTGGTAGTTTGATATTACCTCTACTTTGGCTATATCTACCTCAATCTCTCTTTTAGATACAATGTACCCCAATATGATCCCTTCTTGAACTATAAAATGGCTCTCTTTTTAACTAAGGACAAGGTTTGTTTCCTTACATCATTCTAACACTTAAGATAAGTTCTAAAAACAATCCTCAAATGTGGCACCAAATATAAAAAAATCAACCATAAAAATTTCTAAAAACTTATCCACCATATCGAAGAATATGGTTAATACACACCACTAAAATGTAGCGGGTGCATTGCAAAGGCCAAAGGGCATGCGTTGATAAGTGAACTACCAAAGGGATAGGTGAAGGTGGTTTCTTTTGGTCATCAGGAAAGACAGGTATTTGATTGTATCCTAAATAGTCATCCAGAAAGCAAAAAAGATTTTATAAATAAACGATAAGGGAAAGTGATCTTTCCTAGTGATAAAGTTTAATTTTTGATAATCTATGCATATCCACTAGTTAGATGCTGTATGGGTAGCAAACAGTTCACCTTCTTTGTTTTCCATCACCTTCTTTGTTTTTTATCAATAAACAGTAAGGAAAAGTAATCTTTCCTAGTTACAGAGTTATTTTTTGATAATCTATGCATACCCACCAGTTAGATGCTATACAGGTAGCGAGCAGTTCCCTGGCAATGGTGCCAAAATTTAATCACTATCATGGGTTGTCAAAAGTAATTCATCAACATAACTCTATAGCTAGGGTGAGTCAAAATAGTATTCTCAGAGACTTTAGGACTAAGTTATGATTTTTTTAAAAGGAGTATAATTGTTATTATGTAAAAATAAAAATAAACAAGAAGTAAACTAATCTTAAGATCAAAGCAAGTAAAAGAGATTATTTCGAGAGTTATAGGTTGATCTTGTACTGACAAGTTTATTTCCTTTATAATTAAAATGTAATTAATTTTAGAGATTTACCTATCTTCCCTTTGCATGCTCTGTATCCACAGATCATGGCATGCTCCATGTCTTCAAGGGTCACTAGGTATTCAACTCTTCTTTTCTCATCATGCCTTTTATCCATAACAGATTACGGCGTATCTTCAGAAAGTAAGAGTTGTCCCTAAACTTAACGGTAAAGTATAATAAAGAGAAAATAAAAGAGAATAAATAATGAACTCATAATTGAAATCATAATATGTTATTGCATACCAGAGAAATACAAGAGACAGAAGAACAAAAGAACCATGCTCTACCTTGCATAAAATCTCCTCTTCCCTCTCGAACTTCTTCTCTAAACTACTCTTAAGTTGATCCCTTCCTATCCCCCTATGCAAAGGCTCTACAGGGATTCCAGCAAGTGATGCCCCCAAGTAGAGGTAAAGGAGCCTTTTTATAGGGTTAATAAAGAAGAGGTCTTCATGTTTTTTCAATATCGGACTAAAGAAAAGAATATATGAGCGGGTTAGATCTATTTTTATAAGAAATTAATGGATAAATGGATATGAGTAGGAAATAGCTATAAAGAGAGACTCTTGCTCATGATAAAGATCAAATCCTAATAGAATTTGGCTTAAAAATCCCATTCGAATAGAGGTGTGATCATGTGATTTATTACAATGGTTGGATTTTTGATCGACTTACCATAGCCCATCTTCCTTCTTCCATCAGTAGATCCAATCGCCATTAAGATCATCGCTGAGATGGTGGTTGGTGGTGTTGATCATGGTGAGCTCAATGCTAGGGAAGAGCAGGGTGTAGTAGTCAGAGGTTGCTCGACTAGAATGAGATGGTGGCGCTGGGTAGTGGATCGGGCTGAACGTGGCTAAGAGAAAAGGGCAATGGCAGAGAGTTGGGATGGCTGGGTAGAAAATGTAGTGACCAGTGATAGATGGTGATGTAGTAATAGCTCGGTAGCGATGAGCGGCTCTGAATAATGGTGGAGGTAGAAAGATGACATGGGACAGCTTGGGTAGCGGTGATGGAGTTTTGGAGGCGACACAGGTTGAGGAGGTGGCAACACAGTGGTTCGAGCATCTCCGGTCGGTGGTGATGGTGGCAAGTGATGGCATTTCATGGCAGAAAGGATGGGAGATGGAAAGGCATCTGATGGGGAACTTTCGAGGCACTACGAGCTGAGGAACAACTAGATTGTGCCAGATCGGCCAAAGACGAGGTGGATGGTGGCTCGAGCAGCTGCACGATGATGGAACGTAGCTGAAATCCTTCCCCGGTCAATGGCTTTGAGCCATGGACCGACAAAAATGGTTTCCTGTGGACCATTTAGGATTTTATGAATAAGCAATCAATCCATGGTGGACCGGCTATTTTAATATTCGTGCAATTTTCTTAATGAACTTCGAACTTTGATTTCAGGCATATTTTAATTCTGATTCGCTTCAAACTTATTTCATTTAAATCCATAAATTGAGCTCTTCTCATTGACAATCTTTTTTCTTACAAACAATATATAAATATATCAATTTTAAATAAATAAAAATAATATAATTATCACACTTGCTGGACCTGTTCGTGGATAAATTCAGAAAACTAGGTTGCAGCTAGACAGTCAGTTAGGTAGTGGGCGGGGCTAGAATAAATTGCGCAAACTTGTTATTGCACACTAAATATAGGTGGAGTAGGAGAGTATCCTATATTAAGTATGCGATCTATCCTTTGGGACAACTCATCTATTCTATGATCCATCTTTTGGGACATCTCATCCATTTTACTATGGATATCCATGTAGTAACCAACTTCATATATTCTACCCCTTTTTAGATAAGCGATGAGTCTATCATTACATGAGGCAGACATATGGCATAAAGAATTTTTACTTAATATCTCAAATAATTGCTATGCATCATCCTCACTTTTCAGCATGAGAGTTCCTCCGCATGAGGTATTGACAATTTACAGGTGTTTCCCTGATAGACCATCATAGAAATACAGGACTAGTTGCCACTTCGAAACTACGTGATGTGGGTACTGTTACCCAGAAATGTAGCCCAATAGGGGGGTGAATTGGGTCTTTCAAAAATTTATGCAACTATGTGCAGGTCTTGAAGTGTTTGTGAGCAAAGGGAATTAGCACTAATGGATATGCAGTGGATAACAGTAAATTAAATGCAAAGAAGAAAGTGCAAGTAATAGAAAGAGCAATCACACATAAACACCAAGTTTTATAGTGATTCGGTGCACTTCGAGCAACTACATCTACTCCCCAAGCTTGGGAATTTCTACTATAATCTCTACATGATTACAGCCAACTTGTTTTACAAGGCTCACAAGTCAAAACCCAAGTTGGTTTTGTTACCTAGGCTCACCAACAATCTTTACAACTTGTTTTATCTTCGGACTCACAAGTTAAATCCTAGTTGGTTTTGTACCTTTGGCTCATCAACAACTTCAACAACCTACTTTCAAAAATCCTTGAAAGTTAGGTCAACAAAGTATAAAGATAAAGATACAAGAATAAAAGCATAATCAAACACTCTTCTAGAGTGGAATGTGGAAGCTTTGAGGCTCTTGAAGATGCTTGTCTTGTCTTCTCTTTGGAATATTTTCAAAGATACTTTTGGAAAGTTAAGATGATGGGCTTAAGCTTTTTCAATGGAATCTCTCCTTTTTGGCTTTTGAAAGTGAAGTTCTTGAAAGGATATTTATTTTTGTGTATTTAATGGAGTTCAATGCTATTCTCTTGCTTCATGAATGAGTTTGATGAAGCTAAAATACTTCAAAAACTTTCAAAAAATGTTTTGAGACCGTTGGAGGATCAAAACAAGCCATTGGGGACTTGAAAAGATGAAATTTGCCTCTCATAAAATAGAGCCGTTGAAGCTGTCAGAACTTGTGAGTTGATACTTGACTTCCAGGTGTCGACACTTGGTCCTGTATAATTCATATGTCGACACTTAAAGCTCATGTGTCGACACTTGACACAAAAACACTCCAAATGGCATAGTTCTGTATTTTTAAAAATCTCAAGCCTTGAGTCGATACTTGAATTCTTGGTGTCGACACTTGTGTTTTGGGTATCGACACTTGAATTCCAGGTGTCGACACTTAGCATGCCAGAGGATAATTTTTGCGTGCCAGTTTATGAAGTGTCGACACTTGGTTTTGCTGTTTGCCAAAACATGTGCCAAAACTCCCAAAAACTTAAAGATCTTCAATGAAACTTCAAAACATCTTTTGTAAACCATGATTGATCATCTTTGAGGCCCATTTTCAGTTGAGAAGACTTCCCAAAACTTGAAAATTACTCAGCTTCATGATACTTTTATTTTGAAAATTTGAGGTGCCTGTATCTTGAAACTCATAACTACAATTGAAATATTAGTATAAAATATGTACTCAATATTTTGTTAGTCATCAAAATCAAGGGATAGAGCCAACAAGTACTTTTGGATTAGGTTCTTTAACCTCTCTTATATTTCATGGGACATTTCCTCATATATTTGAGAAAAATTGGTTATGACTTTTCTAATTTGGTTAGTTTTTCCTATGAAAAAGTATTTCTTAAGAAATTATCTTTGAAGTTGGTCCCAGGTTGATATAGTTACTGAATCTTAGGAGATCAGCCAATATTTAGCTTTGTCCATAAGTGAAAATGGAAAAAGCTTCAACCTAAGGGCATCATCAAAGAAATTTTGAATTTTAACCATAAAGCAAATCTCAAGAAATTCATCTAGGTACCTATAGGGATCCTTGTTACTAAGTCCATGAAATGATGGTAGCATCTGAATAATGCTATACTTGATCTCATATTAGATGGCCTCCACAGGAGGTGCCTGAATGCATGATGTGTATGAGTATGAGGATGGGAAAATTATTTCCTTAATGGGCGCAGCGAGTCAACATTGCCAGGTTCAGACATGTTTGTAGCTCGAATTTACCTAAAGGTCTTTTCTAGCTCTTCATCAAGTGGTTGCATGTCAAGTTGTAGTGATCATCAGCCTAGCATGCCACCAAAAGGTCCAGATAAGGCAATCCTAGGCTCTTGATTTTTTTATTTTATTAGAGAGGAGAAGGGAGAAGAAGAAAGAAGAAAGATAGAGAAGAAGTCTAAAGATGCGAGCTTAAGGAGTCCTAGAGCTAAGAGGGATAGAGAAGAATTATTAGTTAAACTTCTATGTTAATTGCAATCAAGTTAGCATACACTGGACTTCCTATCCTAGGGTTCTTTACTTCTAGATAGCTCCTAACTATTATTAAGGTTGCCTTCGAGCCCTCTATATCAAGGGCTAACCAGCTACTTAGCCATATAAGTATAAGATCGATGGGGGTCCCCGCGTTGCTTTCCTTAGAAATTAAGTAACCACCTTTCTTTAGGATCTTATCCCTAAACTACTTTCCTTAGACACTAGGTAACTAATTAACCCTAGTACGGTCCAACTCTTAGGATCCTTTGTCCTAGTAAGCTCGAAAATCCTTAGAGGCCAACGTCTAATTGATTTTAGATTAGAGGTTTAGGTCAATGCATTATGCATTTAGTGGTTTGTGGGCCAAAGAAGGGTAATGAAATCACCATCTTATGTGGTTTTAGGATTTAGTGCCCTTAAGATGTTTTATGGAGTATGCAATGCAGAAAAAAAGATGTCCAATACAAGTGATATGTTTTTAAAGCTTAATTAGTTTCTCTATTATAACTACATATTATGAGGTTTCCTTGTTTTCTTTTTATGTTAGATTATTTTTAGGTAAGTTTTTAATTTAGTTAATTAAGTGTGAGAAAAATTTAACTTGAATTAGGATTATAATGCAGTTAAGTAGTTTACCAAAATTAAACAGAAAGAAGTAATTCAATTTTGAAAAGCAGTAAAAAGTGATAAATTAGTTATGATGACAGTAAAAAAAAAGTAAATTAATATTAACTAAAAATCTTTTTATAGATTTTTGATTTTTTTTATTTTTAAATCATAACTATGCCTAGGGTTCTCGACAATGGTGCTAAAATTTAATCACTATTGTGGGTGGTCAAAATTATTTTACCAACTCAAACTATATAGCTAGGGTGAGTCAAAATTATATCCTCAAGGACCTTAGGGATAAGTCATGATTTTAAAAGAAAAGAAAAGTGATTATTATTGCATAAAATAAAAGTAAGAAGAAAGTAAACTACTCTTAAGAGTGAAGCAAGTAAAAGAGATTATTTTGAAAGTTATAAATTGATCTTACACTGATAAAGCAATATTTATTTTATAATTAAGATATAATTAATTCTAGAGAATTACGTGTCTTCCCTCGGTATGCTCCGTATCCGTAGATCATGGTATGTCTCCAGGAGGTACTAGGTATTCAACTCTTCTTTCCTTGGCATTTCCCGTATCCGTAATAGATCATATCATGTCTCCAGAAAGCAAGAGTTGTTCCTAAACATAATTTAACAATAAAGCATAATAAAGAACAAATAAAAGAGAGTAAATAAAAAACTCATAATTAGAAGCATAATCTTTTATTTCATACTAAAGAAATATAAGAGACTGAAGAATAAAAGAATCATGCTCTGCCTTGTACAAAATATTTTCTTCCCCCCCGAACTTTTGCTCTAAACTGCTCCTAAGTTGATCCCTTCCAATCCCCCTATGCAAAGGCTCTAGAGAGAGTCCAAGAAGTGATGGCCCCAGGTAGAGATACATGAGCCTTTTGTTGGGAATCGGTGCACCATTGTAAAAAATAATTTCAAAAATGATGAAATTTGCACCATAAACCCTTAGCCAGGATCTCCTTATTCAGGATTAAAACATATATTAAACATGCAAACTTACATTGTTAGAATTAGGGCACCAACCTGTTAACGCTAAATCCAATTTTGATGTAGAATCAGAACTTGATGTTGAATGCCCCTTTTGAATTCACCAGGCATCCAAATGTCCACCCTCCAATGGTGATCCACAAGAAGATTGATCAAGATGCTAGCTTCTTCAAAATTCCTTCACTTGAATTCTTATCCTAGAACTCAATAGGACTATGGCTTTGAAACTCCACGGTAGGGACTCCTTACTTCCTTTCTTTCTTCTTCCTCTCCCTTTCTTAAGACCTTGTCCTAAGAATAAAACTCTTGTCTTGAAGGAGGAGGAGGATTTAAGACACTAATGTCTTAATGTAAAAGGAAATAGAAACAGAGTAGTAATTCTTTTATTTTACCGATCGAGAGATTCTTCCTATCTCTTGTTTTAGACTTGAGTTTCAACAGAGAAGAGAACTCTGTAAAAGGGAAACTCTCAGTGTCCTAAACAAGCTAAGGAGGAATCAATCTCCTGGAAAGAAAAGAAAAATAAAACCTCTGTCGTACATTACATTAGTCTATCATCCGAAGTCTCTGTTCCTTAAATAGATTACAAAAAGGTGCCTTTTCAAAAGAACACAACTCTCCGTAAAATATTTCTCATGGTCTTCCATATTTCTCACGCCCCCTTCCCTCCTTCTCACGCCCTTCTAGATTAAAACTCATGGCTTTTCCTAAAAGAAAAGTCATGAAATTCTAGAAGAAGGGAATCACGATGTTTCGGTCTCCGAAGAGACGTTATTTCGCGCAACCGGGAAGAGTCAGCGTCTTTTGTCTTTCTTAAAAATCTTCTAGCCATTGGATTCCCATCCAATGGGACACATGTGAGGTGCTAATAGTGAGAAATGAAGATGCCCCATCTTAATTCATCGGAGAATTAAGTGGGCGCGCCAAGAGTCCACGCGCCCATGGACTCCTCCAAATGGCGCACCAAGAGTCCATAAGCGCATGGACTCTTGGCATTTTTGGCATGAAAATGCAAAGGGGTGGGTGGGGAGGCTAGCCTAGTTACATGGCTAGCCAATAGGGTTAGCCATAATCCCTATAAACTCAATTAGGGTCTAATTAGATCCAATTAGAACCTAAATTGAACCAATCCGGAACCCTAATTCGAATCCGATTCGAATAGAAGCTAGGGTTTGCAACACCTGCTAGAGTGTTATCTTGCAAAGATGATTTAATCACAAATTAAACTCTTGATCAATCCTCTTAAGTGTGTTACCCATTGAGTTCCACATCTAACCAGCAGTGGGTTCGAATACAAGTTGACCTAATTTGATTAGAACTCTTTCTAATCGATTTAGGTCAAACCGGGCTTTCTCGACTTGATCAATTAGGACTCTTCCTAATAAGTGATCTTTAAATTTGATCAACCCACAAGACAAGATTGACGTCTAGCAACGTGTCATGTCTACCCGAAAGATATGGAAATTCTGGTGAAATACCAAAACTACCCTTCAGTAGAGAGTTACCGTTCAATTAAATCTTTCGATCAGCCTGCACCCAAAATATAACTATGGATATGGATATATGTCAAATCCAATATTATATTTATTTATAGATCAATCTTATATTGATGATTCAATTATCTTGATATTAGAAACCATTTCTAATATCTTTACTTTGATCAAAGATTCCCTGAATCATCATCCGATTGTTAACTAGTTGCATGCAATCTCCTCTTACTAAGAGTGATCGATTCCTTGTTGACCTACTCATTACCTTCATATCCAATTCACCATTCCCAGTATCAATCCTGTGCATGACTCAGTGTCATGATTAGGATTGAACCAAAGCATGGGTTCATGTACATAAGGTACTTATGGCAGTCTCAGGTCAAAGGATTACTTGTACCACTCTCACTATGAGAACCTTTTATTGACATGTAGCTAAGACTCCATTAGATGTTCTCAAGTTGGATCATATCAGTGAACTCATTCTCCAATGAGCACCCACATCCCAGTATTAGTGTCATACACAAGTGACTGTGAGAGCAGTCACCCTTTCCAGTATACATGGGATGTGCTAGTCTTACCGGAAAAACCCTGGTCCCCTACTCAGGGTTCCTTTGACTAGGAATATTTTAGGTTAAGGTTTTAAGATTTGAGGTCTCACTGGTATGATCTCATCATAACCCTAAAATCATAGCCCTAATCTATGGGGTTCATCATATAATATAAACACAGCGTATGATGAAAAATAATGCCTTTATTTAGAATATTGTCAATTACAATGGTTTGGGAGATACAACATAGATTAGCTTGTAGGGCATATCCCTTTCAATCTCCCACTTGCACTAAAGCCAATCGCCTTTAAATCTTAATCCCATACACTCGAGGTGGCGATCAAACTCTCGCTGTGGTAGAGCCTTAGTGAACGGGTCTGCTACATTGTTCTTTGTATCAACTCTATTTATGTAGACATCTTGTCTTTTTACTATTTCTCGGACGAGATGGAAGCGTCTCAGAATGTGCTTGGACTTATGATGAGCTCTTGGTTCCTTAGCTTGGGCAACAGCCCCAGTGTTGTCACAGTAAAGTGGCACTGGGTTTTCAATTTCAGGAACAACACCCAACTCTGTGATGAACTTCTTCATCTAGACTGCTTCCTTGGCGGCTTCACTGACAGCTATGTATTCTGCCTCTGTGGTTGAGTCAGCTACAGTCTGCTGCTTGGTACTCTTCCAACTCACTGCTCCACCATTTAGGGTAAAAACATATCCCGAAATGGATTTGCTATCATCAGGGTCTGATTGAAAACTAGAATCAGAATCAGCTTCTAGTTTAAGATCAGAACCACCATAAACCAGAAAAATATCCTTAGTCCTTCTTAGGTACTTAAGAATATTTTTAACTGCTTTCCAATGATCCTCTCCTGGATCAGCCTGAAACCTACTGACAATGCCTAAAGCATATGCCACATCAGGCCTGGTACATAACATGGCATACATTATGGACCCTATTGCCAAAGCATAAGGTATAGAATTCATTCTATTTCTTTCTTCAGGTGTCTTAGGAGACATCCTTTTTGAAAGATGTATGCCTTGACTCATAGGAAGATAACCTCTTTTACTTCCATCCATGCTGAATCTTTTCAGCACTAAGTCAATGTACCTAGATTGGGATAAACCTAGCATCCTCTTAGATCTATCTCTATAGATCTTAATACCTAGTATATAGGATGCTTCTCCCAAATCTTTCATGAAAAACTGGTTTGATAGCCAAACCTTGACTGATTGCAACATTGGGATATCATTCCCAATGAGGAGTATGTCATCTACATACAGAACCAAGAAGACTATGGCACTCCCACTAGTCTTCTTATAAACACAGGTTTCATCCACATTTTTGATAAAACCAAACCTTTTAATAGTTTCATCAAAGCGGATGTTCCAACTCCTTGAAGCTTGCTTTAATCCATAAATGGATTTCTTTAGCTTGCATACTTGATTAGGTTTATTCTTTGAAATAAAACCTTCTGGCTATGACATGTAGACTTCTTCCTCAAGGAAACCATTGAGGAATGCAGTCTTCACATCCATCTGCTAGATCTCATAATCGTGGTATGCTGCTATAGCAAGTAAAATCCGAATTGATTTGAGCATGGCAACATGTGAGAATGTTTCATCATAATCAATTCCCTGTTTTAGTCTAAAACCTTTTGCCACTAATCTGGCTTTATAGGTTTCAACTTGGCCATCGGCCCCAATCTTTTTCTTATAGACCCATTTGCACCCAATAGGATTAACACCCTCTGGTGCATCGACCAAAGACCATACTTGGTTTACATACATAGAGTCTATCTCAGATTCCATGGCTTCTTGCCATCTATCTGAATCAGTACTCAATATAGCTTCCGTATAGGTCAGAGGTTCATCATTTTGAATGACTTGGGCTTCATTATTTTCAATAATAAATCCATACCTCTCAGGTGCCCGTGGCACTCTATCAGACCTACAGGGAGGAGTTTTGTGTTCTGGTTCTGTCCTAACTATATGTTCTAACGGTTGAGAACTGTCTATCTGTGTTTCTTGTACTTCTCCAAGTTCAACAGTTCTACCATTGCCCTTTTCTAAAATGAACTCCTTTTCTAGAAAAGTGGCATGCCCGCTGACAAAAATATTTTGTTCAGTAGGATGGTAAAACAGATATCCTCTACCCTCTCTGGGATATCCTACAAATAGACATTTATCCGCTCTAGGTTCCAACTTATGTCCAAAATTTCTTTTAACATAAGCTGGACATCCCCATACCTTAAAATATTTAAGATACGGTTTCTTTCCACTCTAAATTTCATATGGAGTACTAACAATGGATTTAGAAGGTACCTTGTTCAGAATGTAAACAGCAGTTTCTAGGGCATGACCCCAGAAGGAAATGGGTAAATTTGTGAAGCACATCATGGATCGTACCATATCTAATAAGGTACGATTCCTCCTTTCAGCTATACCATTTAGCTGTGGTATATAAGGAGGGGTCCATTCAGAAAGAATTCCATTAACTTTAAGATAGTCTAAAAACTCCATGGATAAGTATTCTCCTCCTCGATTAGAACGAAGAACTTTAATACTTTTTCCGGTTTGTTTTTCGACCATACTTTGATACTCCTTAAATTTATCAAAGGCTTCAGATTTATGTTTCATAAGATACACACATCCGAACCTAGATAAATCATCTGTAAAAGTGATAAAATATGAGTATCCACCTCTGGCCTGAGTTGTCATTGGACCACATACATCAGTATGTATAAGTCCTAATAACTCAGTTGACCTTTCTTCATGTCCAGTAAATGGAGTCTTGGTCATCTTATCCATGAGACATGATTCGCAAGTTCCTAATGATTCATACTCATAAGGATCAAGGAATTTTTCCTTGTATAACTTGCTTATCCTAGACTCATTAACATGACCAAGTCGATGATGCCAAAGTAAAGTATCATTAAAGTCTTTTCTTTTTCTTTTATTATTGACATGAAAAACACTATCATTGGAAGAAAGAGTTAAGAGCCCATTGCTAAATATGCCATAACAAATAATTTTATTAGATAACATTATCGAGCAACCAGTGCTCGTTACATCCATTACATATCCTTGTTTTAATAACAAAGGAATAGATATAATGTTCCTAATAATTTTAGGCATATAGTAACAATTTTCTAACTCCAAGATCTTCCCTGAAGGCAACTTCAAAATATAGGTCCCTACCGCTTCTGCTTGGATGATATCACCACTAGCACCATAGAGATTGAAGTCACCTTCCTTCAATACTTTAAACTTATGGAGGTCCTGCAAAGATTTGCATATATGGTAACCACAAGCGGTATCCAATACCCAAGTATTTGATATAGACGAATTTAATGTCAATATAGCATGTATCTCATATATACCTTTTGGTGCATCTGATGCACCAGGCTTCACAGTTGCAAGGTAAGCCTTGCAATTCCTTTTCCAATGTCCCGCTTTGCCGCAAAAGAAATAGGTTGACTGTTTTGAGGCCTTCTTTCCTTTCCTATTCTTATTGATGCCACCCTTAGGGTTTAGCCTCCTATTAAAACCCTTTTTGCCTGATTTCTTCTTATTGGTCTTATCAACAAGAAGAAGTAGAGCCTTTTCTTTTTTAACATGGCTCTCTGCTGTTTTTAACATATTTAACAGCTCAGGCAAGGAAGTGTTCAGTTTGTTCATGTGATAATTCAAGACAAACTGAGAAAATGACTCCGGGAGTGATTGCAGGATTAAATCCTGATTCAGCTCCCCATCCATAATAAAACCTAATTGACCCAATCTAGTGATTAAGTCAATTACCTTCAGAACATGATCCTGAATGGATGTTCCCTCTGTCATCCTAGCACGGAATAACTGCTTAGATATTTCGTATCTAACAGTTCTGCTTTGTTCTCCATAAAGCTCTTTTAAATTGAGCATTATAGATTGAGTATCCATGCTTTCATGCTGTCTCTGTAACTCATTGGTCATGGAGGCCAGTATGATACACTTGACAGTGAGGGAGTCATTCTGTCACATTTTGTATGTGGCCATATCTTCCTGTGTGGCATCGTCCCCTAGTGGATTAAGACTAGGGGTATCAAGAATATAAGAATGTTTTTCTGAACTCAGCATAATCTTTAAGTTTCTCAACCAGTCCACATAGTTTGGACCAGTCAGTTTGTTGGTATCTAAGATACTTCGCAGTGATAATGAAGATGCCATTTATCTACATTTAATAAAGAACAATACATAAGCAAACAACCATGAAATGACTTACATAATTAAATTAGGTCTTCAATTTAATTATGTCTCCCACTATTTTATCAAAAATCATAGCCCTCACTATGATAATCGAGAAGAACCCTGATCGATTTTTCTTAGTGAGATTGAGATCCTAATAACTTATAAAAGATCTTACAGAAAGCACAACAAATCTTTTATAAGCTCAAAGGTAGGAAACTCTTCCAATTATATCTCATATAATTCTCAAGAAGTAACTTGGCCTCTAGAACATTATTAGTCTTGCAGAAAACACAACAAACCATAATGTTCTAGTTAAGTCAAGACCCTTTCATTTCAATACAGTCAGTACTCAAATATAATGCCCTTGCAGATAACACAACAAAGCATTATACTGAATATACTGTAAGCATATCTATGCACTAGACTAGTATTATGTCAATCACCATATTAGGTCTAGCAGATAACACAACAAACCTAATGTGGTTCATAACACAATAATGATCAAGCATGAAGGAAGGCCAATATATAGTATTTTTAACACTAAGCATTTTAGTCAAGATTTAAATATAATCAAATCGGCCAGGCAAGTGGAAGAGATGTGGGAGTCCCCCCGTTGCTTTCCTAGACACCAATAAAAATTGGCCAGGTTAGTCAACGGAACCAATTAAAAATCACAATTCTCTTTACCTTCCCAGAACCACCTTTCTAGACACCGAATGATCAATTGTTCATCATGACTAGTGATGCTTATTAGTTAAATATACTATGACTTAATATAATTTTTTTAAGAGGAGGGTTTTATAAAATTTCCAGCACATTCTTGTAGAACATATCATAATCAAAAGAAATATGTGCTAAGTGTGTCATCATACTAGGACAACCATTTACCACATAATGGATCCACCATTATGCCAGGGCAACCTTATTTCAGTATGATGACTTCAAAACTAAACATATCTCTATAATAATTAGGGTTTGAGTGAAAAACCCTAATTAGTGACACACATATAACATAAATTATCATACATGCATCCCATAAATATGCTAAGTGTATCAGCATTCAAGGGTTTAAAACCCTAACATGCGACACTATAACAAAAACATATATAAATAATTTTCATATGTTTTAACTGTAATAAGGGTTGCGCTGATACCACTGTTGGGAATCCGATGCACCATTGTGAAAAATAATTTCAAAAATGATGAAATTTGCACCATAAACCCTTAGCTAGGATCTCCTTATTCAGGATTAAAACATATATTAAACATGCAAACTTACATTGTTAGAATTAGGGCACCAACCTGTTAACGCTAAATCCAATTTTGATGTAGAATCAAAACTTGATGTTGAATGCCCCTTTTGAATTCACCAGGCGTCCAAATGTCCACCCTCCAATGGTGATCCACAAGAAGATTGATCAAGATGCTAGCTTCTTCAAAATTCCTTCACTTGAATTCTTATCCTAGAACTCAAGAGGACTATGGCTTTGAAACTCCATGGTAGGGACTCCTTACTTCCTTTCTTTCTTCTTCCTCTTCCTTTCTTAAGACCTTGTCCTAAGAATAAAACTCTTGTCTTGAAGGAGGAGGAGGATTTAAGACACTAATGTCTTAATGTAAAAGGAAATAGAAACAGAGTAGTAATTCTTTTCTTTTATCGATCGAGAGATTCTTCCTATCTCTTATTTTAGACTTTAGTTTCAACAGAGAAGAGAACTCTGTAAAAGGGAAACTCTCTGTGTCCTAAACAAGCTAAGGAGGAATCAATCTCCTGGAAAGAAAAGAAAAATAAAACATCTGTCGTACATTACATTAGTCTATCATCCGAAGTCTCTGTTCCTTAAATATATTACAAAAAGGTGCCTTTTCAAAAGAACACAACTCTCCGTAAAATATTTCTCACGGTCTTCCATATTTCTCACGCCCCCTTCCCTCCTTCTCATGCCCTTCCAGATTAAAACTCACGGCTTTTCCTAAAAGAAAAGTCATGAAATTCCAGAAGAAGGGAATCGCGATGTTTCGGTCTTCGAAGAGACGTTATTTCGTGCAACCGGGAAGAGTAAGCGCCTTTTGTCTTTCTTAAAAATCTTCCAGCCATTGGATTCCCATCCAAGGGGACACATGTGAGGCGCTAATAGTGAGAAATGAAGCCACCCCATCTTAATTCATCGGAGAATTAAGTGGGTGCGCCAAGAGTCCATGCGCCCATGGACTCCTCCAAATGGCGCGCCAAGAGTCCATAAGCACATGGACTCTTGGCATTTTTGGTGTGAAAATGCAAAGTGGCGGGTGGGGAGGCTAGCCTAGTTACATGGTTTGCCAATAGGGTTAGCCATAATCCCTATAAACTCAATTAGGGTCTAATTAGATCCAATTAGAACCTAAATTGAACCAATCCAGAACCCTAATTCGAATCCGATTCGAATAGAAGCTAGGGTTTGCAACACCTGCTAGAGTGTTATCCTGCAAAGATGATTTAATCACAAATTAAACTCTTGATCAATCCTCTTAAGTGTGTGACCCATTGGGTTCCACATCTAACCAGCAGTGGGTTCGAATACAAGTTGACCTAATTTGATTAGAACTCTTTCTAATCGATTTAGGTCAAATCGGGTTTTCCCGACTTGATCAATTAGGACTCTTCCTAATAAGTGATCTTTAAATTTGATCAACACAGAAGACAAGATTGACGTCTAGCAACGTGTCATGTCTACCCGGAAGATATAGAAATTCTGGTGAAATACCAAAACTACCCTTCAGTAGAGAGTTATCGTTCAATTAAATCTTTCGATCAGCCTGCACCCAAAATATAACTATGGATATGGATATATGTCAAATCCAATATTATATTTATTTCTACATCAATCTTATATTGATAATTCAATTATCTTGATATTAGAAACCATTTCTAATATCTTTACTTTGATCAAAGATTCCTTGAATCATCATCCGATTGTTAACTAGTTGGATGCAATCTCCTCTTACTAAGAGTGATCGATTCCTTGTTGACCTACTCATTACCTTCATATCCAATTAACCATTTCCAGTATCAATCCTGTGCATGACTCAGTGTCATGATTAGGATTGAACCAAAGCATGGGTTCATGTACATAAGGTACTTATGGCAGTCTCAGGTCAAAGGATTACTTGTACCACTCTCACTATGAGAACCTTTTATTGACATGTAGCTAAGACTCCATTAGATGTTCTCAAGTTGGATCATATCAGTGAACTCATTCTCCAATGAGCACCCACATCCTAGTATTAGTGTCATACACAAGTGACTATGAGAGCAGTCACCCTTTCCAGTATATTTGGGATGTGCTAGTCTTACCGGAAAAACCCTGGTCCCCTACTCAGGGTTCCTTTGACTAGGAATATTTTAGGTTAAGGTTTTAAGATTTGAGGTCTCACTGGTATGATCTCATCATAACCCTAAAATCATAGCTCTAATCTATTGGGTTCATCATATAATATAAACACAGCGTATGATGAAAAATAATGCCTTTATTTAGAATATTGTCAATTACAATGGTTTGGGAGATACAACATAGATTGGCTTGTAGGGCATATCCCTTTCACCTTTTTATAGGGTTTAATAGGAGAGAGGTCTTCATGTTTTTTTGATATGGGACTAAAGAAAAGAATACATGAGCAGCTTAGATCTATTTTTACAAGAAATCAATGGATAGATGGATGTGAGTAGGAAATAGATATAAAGAGAGACTCTTGTGATAAAGATCATATCCCAGTAGAATTTGGATTTAAAATCCTGTCCAAATCAGGGTATGATCATGTGAAGAATCATAACCATCAGATTTTTGATCGACGAACCATAGCCCATCTTCCTTCTTTCGTCAGCAGATATGAAGAACTTGTCTTCAAGTTGTTGAAGCCTTTGAATGCTGCTTGTTGATTTGAACTTGGTGCTCTCTTTGAAACTTGGAAGTTTGAAGGCTTGAATCACTCAACTCATAAATCCTTTAAGGATATTCAATAATCTTACCAAAGGATTACATCCCCATTTGATTTTTGATGTTTATATAGCCCTCCAAATCATAGATGACCATTTATGACCTTTGTGGATGAAAATATAGCCATTTGAAAGCAAGTTGGAGAAGTTCTGCAGTCCAAAAAACTAGCCGTTACAGTCCAAGTATCGACACTTCACCTCCAGGTGTTGACACTTCATTCTCAAGTGTCGACACTTCACCTCCAGGTGTCGACACTTCATTTTCAAGTGTCGAAACTTCATTTCCTTGAGTCGACACTTGAGGCAAAAACCTCCAGATGGCATAGTTCTGTATTTTCAAGATTCTCAAGCATTGAGTCGACACTTCATTTGTAGGCGTCGACACTTCATTTTCTTCAAGTGTCGACACTTCATTTCCAAGTGTCGACACTTCCTTGTGCCAATGCAGAAACTTGATCAAAATCAAATTTTAACCTCTTCAAGTTCTTCTACATCAATTCCAAAGTCCATATACTTGATTTTCTATTGATTTAAGGACTTTTTCAACTGAAATACAATTATTTCTTCATTCAACATGGATGAGTACTAAGATCTGATAAATACACTTAAAATTTAATTAGTACTCATATATACTTAAACATTTTGTCAATCATCAAAATGAAGACCATAGTCAACAATTTTCTCCTTTTTGATGATGACAAAACCTTTAAATATAGGAATAGGGTAAGCTTAAAAAGATTAACAATAGTATAAACATGTAAGCTCAAAATTAATAAGCATCAAGCTCCCCCTCATTTTTAAAAATTCTTCAAAATATTTTTCAAAATATGCAAAATTTTTAGATTTTCTCTATCTTACTGATTCTTCCCTTAAGAAAAAAACTTATTACTTTTTTCTTCCCCTTTTGCACTTTCTTTCATTTCTCATATGATTTTTCATGTTTATCCAATCTTTTTCTTTTTCATACTTAACATTTTTTCCTCCCTTTTTGACATCATGAAAAAGGGTGAAAGGTAATATAAAAATTGAAATGAAGGTGGAAAGAATAGCAAGTAGATCATTAAAATCAATATATGAAATTAATTAATCATGATACCACTTGAAATTGTTATAGATTGAACATGATATTGCATTTCAAATATGATACCACTTGAAATATGATATGATTGAACATGATACCACAAAAGTGATATGCACATGCCAAAATAATAATTCAATATATGTAAACTCTGATAAGCAAAGTATCCATCACCTTACTCGTTCATGGGATAAGGTCATAGCGGCACCCCAACATGTCATAAGAGACCCCAGTGAATGGGAAGAGAGGGTCTTTAAACCCTACTTAGCTCCTATGACCAGACGGCTAAGGTGACTAACCCAGTCCAAAGCAGTTATTGGGAATTCTTTTAAAAATAAATTTTGATACCAATTGAATATGATACCACTTGAATATAACTTCCCTCAAAGGATTAGATTTGAAAACAAGGAGGAGGAGTATCAGAGCAATATAAGTAAATTATGATATCAACAAAATATTCAAAGCATCATGCATGACAACAAATCTTTGGATGCTCTCCCTAAATGTTATTCCTCATTAAAAATATGCATTTATTTGAGGAATAAAACATGAAAGCACAAGCATCAAGATATGAGATTTTTCAAGATATTCATGATTTTCAAAATACAAAGCATTGATACCATTTAAAAACTTTTAGCATGATTTCAAATTCATTTAAAATGGTTTGATATCCATACAAATGCTAGAAGTAATTTAATAGCAAGTCTAGCTACTAGAGCAAGGGTTTACAATATGCAAACCTTCTTCTTAAATGTAACCCTTAACTACCAATTCTATACTTGATCCAAATCATTTCTAGCTTATGCATAGATGCCAAAAATGAAAACATATAAATCATAACATTTAACTTTAAATGATTTAAAAACTATATTAATCAAAATCAAGTGAATGTCTAATAATCACAAGTTTAATCATGAGAGCATGAAATCCATCAACATAAAAAAATTCATGATTACAACAAATGACTATTAGTTTAAGCTTGATTCTAATTAATCAATTGAAACAATTTTTAAATCAATATGCATCTTTAAAAGTATTTTTCATAAAATAATTTAAGATATATTAATCAAAATCAAGTGAAGTTCTTACAATCACAAGTTTAATCATGATAGCATGAAATTCATCAACATCAAGAAGTTCATGATCACAACCAATTACTATAAGTCTGAACTTGATTCTTATTAAATATTCAAAATAATTTTTCAAAATAATTGATGCAATATTTATAACAAATATTCAACTACATTTTATATTATGGAAGGAAATGTTTAGAATTTATCAATATAGATAATCCTTCCCTTACCATTTAGTCCAAAATGTAGCTTGTCCACTTTTTATATTGTCTTGTAAAGCCATTTTTCAAAAACTTCCTTTCTTCATATTGGGCTGCAATACATTCCTGCAAAATAAACTAGGTGGATAATTTTGGTACTCAAACTTTTTTGGATCCTTTAGGATTCGTAAGTATGGTTCCTTTTGGAACCCAAACTTTTCTTGATCTACAAGGATATGCATTAAATCCAGATCTACAAGTCAAATTGGAAGAAACAGGAATAAGCAAATTCTTCAAAAATTTTTGCTTCTTTTCTTCAATCAAAATATTTTTCTCATTCAAAAATTTATCACATAAATCTTTCAAAACATCATTTTCTTTTTATAAAAATTCTTTTTCTTTAGAAAAATTATTTTTTTCATTTTTCAAAATATCAATCTTGGCATTTAAATCATCATTTTCATTGGCAAAATTGGTATTCTCAAGAGAAAAGGAATCTACGTGCCTTTTTAATTTCTTGTGTTCATTTTTTTGTAATTTGTATTCATGCACAAGATCATTGAATGCATCATGTAATTCATCAAAGGTAAAATCATAATCATTTTCAGCACATACCTTTTTCTCATTTGCCATGAAGCAAAGATGGGCTAATTTTTGAATTTGTTCTTCTTCTGAACTAGAGTCTTCACTTTCGCTCCATGTAGCCATCATTGCATTCTTTGTGTATTTTTTTTTGGCCCTTTTTCTCATGAATCTTTAAAATTTATGAGCCAAAAATTCTATCTCATCTTCATCTTTACTGTCTTCTGACTCCTCACTGGAAGACTCATCATGTGTAGTGGATTTAAAAGTGATTATTTTCTTCTTTACATCAGCATCCACTACCATTTGTCACAAATTCAACTCATGGGTCATGAGTGAACCAATAAGCTCCTCCAAAGGTAAGGTTTCTACATCTTTAGCTTCTTGGATCGCCGTCACCTTCGGATTCCATAATATTGGCAAAGATCTAAGAGTTTTATTCACCAAATCAGAATTAGTATAGACTTTGCCAAGACTTTTCAATTTATTAATAATAGTCATGAATCTAGTATACTTATCAGATATAGATTCATAGTGCATCATTTCAAAGATTTCAAAAGAATATACGAGCAAATTAATTTTAGTATTTTTCACTTGAAGAGTACCCTCATGAGTAACCTTAAGTATATCCCATATTTCCTTCACTGATGTGCATGTGGAGATCCTATTAAATTTATTAATGTCCAATACACAATAAAGCAAGTTCATTGCTTTAGCATTAATTTCAGATTGCTTAATGTCATATTCATTCCAATCCTCTTCGAGCTTTGGAATGAAAATGCCATTAACCAAAATAGAAGGAATATGAGGGTCATTAACAATAATTTTCCAAAGATGATAACTAATAGATTGAATATGGATGCACATGCGAGTTTTCCAAAAAGTATAATTTATGCCATTGAAAAATGGTGGTCTAACACTAATACTTACAAGGGTTGCCATGATCTTTTAACTCAAAATTGTTGCATTCTTTGCAAAGCACAAGGTTTAGATACCAACAATTTTGGGTTCCGGGCTCTAATACCACTTGTTGCCCAGAAAAGGATGCAACCCAAGAGGGGGGGGTGAATTGGGTTTTATAAAACTTTCAAATAATTTGCAATAAACTAAAGCAAGTATGTGCAGATCAATTCAATGCTTGTGTTTTGGCAATGTATTTGTGTGCTTCAAAATAATATGTAGTGGAATTAACAAAGTAAATGCACAAAGAAAATAATCACACAAACACAAAGAAATTTATAGTGGTTCGGTGCACTCCAAGGCACCTACATCCACTCCCCAAGATTTCCTTGGAAATTTCACTAAGTTTGGTTTTGTAACCAGGTTCACCAACAACCTTTATAACTTGTTTTATCTCCAAGCTCCCAAGTAAAACCCTAGTTGGTTTTAAGGCTCACGAACAACCACCCTTGGTTTTAAGGGCTAACCAAGAACCTAAACAACTTGTTTTGTCTTAGGGCTCACAAGTAAAATCCTAGTTGGTTTCAAGGCTCACCAACAACTACTTTGGTTTTCCAAGGCTTACCAAAAATCTAAAGTAAAATAATGTAAGAGCAAATATGAAAGAATACAATTAAAGCTTTCTCAAATAAAGTAAATATCTCTTTGAAACTCTTTGAATGTTGATGAAGAAATTGTCTTCAAGTTTTTAAAGCCTTTGAATGTTGCTTGATGATTTGAACTTGAATGCTCTCTTTGAAACTTGGAAGCTTGAAGGCTTGAACTACTCAACTCTTGAATCCTTGAAAGATATTCAATAATCTTACCAAAGGATTACATCCCCATTTGATATTTGATATTTATATAGCCCTCCAAATCATAGATGACCATTTATGACCGTTAGGGATGAAAATATAGCCATTTGAAAGCAAGTTGGAGAAGTTCTGCAGTCCAGAAAACTAGCTGTTGCAGTACAAGTGTCGGCACTTCACCTCCAGGTATCGACACTTCATTCTCAAGTGTCGATACTTCACCTCCAGGTATCGATACTTCATTTTTAAGTGTCAACACTTCATTTCCTTGAGTCGACACTTGAGGCAAAAATCTCTAGATGGCATAGTTCTATATTTTCAAAATTTTCAGGCCTTAAGTCGACACTTCATTTGCAGGTGTCGACACTTCATTTTCTTAAGGTGTCAACATTTCATTTCCAGGTGTCGACACTTCCTTGTGCCAATGCAGAAACTTGACCAAAATCAAATTTTAACCTCTTCAAGTTCTTGTACATCAATTCCAAAGTCCATATACTTGATTTTCTATTGATTTAAGGGCTTTTTCAACTAAAATATAAGTATTTCTTCATTCAACATGGATGAGTAATAAGATCTGATAAACACACTTAAAATATAATTAGTACTCATATATACTTAAACATTTTGTCAATTATCAAAATCAAGACCAGAGTCAACAGAAAGCTTATTGCATTTATTTTCAAAATCAACATTTTCTTTTATCGAACTTTTCCTTTCTTTAGAAACTTCTTCATTTTTGGAGGATAATTCAAAAAATTGTTTCCTTAAATCCTTATGCTTTGACTTTAGTTTCAAATAATTATTCATCAATTCATCAAAAGAATCATGTAACTCATCAAAAGTAAACTTACTTTCAATTTTGGAACTTACCTCTTCTTCATTCGCCAAGAAGCAAAGGTTGGTAACTTCTTGCTGCTCTTCCTCCGAAATAGAGTCTTTACTTTCACTCCAAGTGGCCATCATGGCCTTCTTCTTGAATTTTCTCTTGCCCTTTTTGAGAAGAGGGCAGTCCATCTTGTAATGGCCTGGCCTCTTGCATTCAAAGCAAATCGGGCCTTCTTTCTCCTCCTTCTCCTTTTTCTTGCTTGGCTCTCCTCTTACCTGTTTCTTTTTGTTAAATCCTTGCTTCTTCTTTTTCAAGAATCTTCAAAATTTATGAGCCACAGGTGTGGTCTCATGTTCATCTTCATCTTCTTTGGACTCATCACTTGTACTCTCTTTGGAAATTATGGATGCAAGGGCTATAGTCTTCTTCTTTTTATCATTTTCAGCCATCTTTTACTTTAGGGCCACCTCATAAGTCATGAGAGATCCCAAAATCTGATCCAAGGATAGCATATCTAGATCCTTGGCTTCTTGGATCGCTGTCACTTTTGTATCCCATGATGTTGGAAGGGACCTGAGGATTTTATTCACAAGTTCAGCATTGGAATAAACTTTGCCTAGTCCTTTCAAGCTATTGATTATGTTAGTGAATCTAGTATACATTTCAGAGATAGATTCAATAGGTTCCATCCTAAACATTTCATAAGTATGTACAAGCATATTAATCTTAGAATTCTTCACTTGATTTGTATCCTCATGGATAACTTCAAGTGTGTCCCATATCTCCTTAGCTAAATTACATGCTGAGATTCTATTGAATTCAATTGGGTCTAAAGCACAAAATAGCAAATTCATAGCCTTAGCATTTAATTCTATTTGTTTAATGTCATTCTCATCCCAATCTTCTTCAAGTTTGGGTGTGGAAATTCCATTAACCATAATGGTGGGTGTGTTAGGACCTTTAATGATTACTTTCTAAAGATTATAATCTATAGATTGAATGTAAATGCATATGTGTGTTTTCCAAAAAGTATAGTTTGTGCCATTAAATAATGGTGGCCGATTTGAAGCTTGCCCTTCAGCAATACAAACATCATATTGGGCTGCCATGATCTTTTACTCAAGATCATTAGACCTCTTTGCTGAGTACCAAGCTCTGATAACACTTGTTGCCCAGCGAAGTAACCCAAGAGAGAGGGTGAATTGGGTTTTAAAGTTTTTTTGCAAGAATGTCCCAATTCAAAAGCAATGAAGGTGCTTTGTGCAATGGGACTATGTCAAGCAAAATGTAGAGAATGAATTAGAGCAAATAACAAAGAAGAGCAAGCTCAAAAATACAAGTTTTTATAGTTGTTCAGCGCACTCCAAGTACCTACATTGATGCAGAACGAAAGCTCTGATACCAAAAATGATGCAGAACAAATAAAGGGATGCGATGCGGAAGTAAATTAAGATTAACTATTTTTTTTTTTGTTGTTTTTATATGTTTGTAGAAGTTGGCTTCAAATCAAAGAAAAGTTAACCTAACATTGAAAGATACTAATATGATAATTGAAAGCACAATTTTAAGGAAACTAAATTATCAGAGTAGTTCAGAAGCAACGGATCGCTGGGGTTGAGAAACTCCCAGACCTAGGGTTTCGCTCCGAACTTTCAACAGAACAGAAATAAAGAGAAGAGATGGTTTACCTAACCAGACAATGATCTTCACAGATTTTGGTGGAAGAACTCTCCCGAGCAGATTGTTGGATCCTCGGATTCAGATATCTTCGCAATGGATCCTCCAATACTGGTCCTTTGGCGGGTTGGCTTCTCCTGAACTCAAGATCTGGAAGAGAAGAAAAACAATTGATGGAATCAGAGAGTCAAGGGAAAAATTTACCAGGTTGATGAACTTGAAGATTGAAATTGCTGAAAACTGGATTCTCCTGGAAGCTTATGTGATTTTCCTTGGAACTTGCTCTGGATCTGAAGTAGCCGGACTGGATCTGGATGAAGGTGGATGGCCTGGACTTGTAGAGAGAGAGAGGCCGTGGGAGATGGAAGGAGCTAGGGTTCGATGGATTGAAAATAATAAAGGGCGGCTAGGGTTTTGGATTTTTAAGTGGCTAACCTAGGATTTTGGATAAAGATGGAGATCTCTCACCTCCTCAAGGCTCCAATGGAACCCGGATTACCCCCTCACGGAGCTCAACACTTAGAATAGTGCGGAAGAAGAGAAACCTAGGTTACTCAACACAAGAGAATAGCAAAAATAATTTTTCTTCATTGATTGTTTTCAACTTACAAGAGGGATGTAATTTATAATGCTTTACAAGGGAGAAGGGTTTCATATTTTTCCATGTGGGACTAAAGGAGGGGATCTCCAAATTAGGGCAAATCCCTTACATATGGTCGGCCAAAATACCAAAAATTAAGATTTGGGTTATAAATGGCAGGTAAATGGCGCCACCTTGCTTGATTTTTTTCAAGAAAATTTTCTTCCTTCCCTGGATGAACTCTTTTGGACTCCTCCTTTTCTTCCTCCCTAAGTCAAGGCTCTTCCCATCTTTGTTTTAGGTGTTTTTGGCAGGTAATGGGCGCCCCTTGATATTCTCTTCCAAGAAAAACTTCTTCCCTTCTTTGCTTGGAGTCACTTGGGAAAGTCTTGGCCGCCCCCTTGATTTGTGCTCTTCTCTTTATCTGGTGCATGAAAGAAGGAGGTTGCCATCTGTGGAGTGGGGACCAAAGGCTGCTGGATGTGGATATGGCGCCCCCTGGACTGGGAGTGTGGCTGGGAGTGTGGTGTCCACTTGCCAGGTCTTGGGAGAAAATGTAACATCCCTGGTTGAAACCCTAGTCCACTACTGAGTCAACATGACTCAACAAAATAAAAATGCAGGTAATGCAGACTCAAGCTAAATTGAGTTGATCTAGTCAACTCTTATTACAAACCAAAAACCCTAATTCTTCGGGCAAGGTTAATCAGAGATCCAGATGGAGCTCTGAAGTCTTCTTCTGAGTCTGGTGCCCGCACCAATTCTCCCGAGGTGGGAGGAACTCGACCTTGTCGAGTAAGGCTCAAGTTAGCTCTGGTATCTCTCCAAGAGGTCTGGGTCCAATTCTTGTAATTTTTCTCGGGAGATCCAAGAGTCATCAGAATCTGGCCTTCCTTGCCAGCGGACCAGGTACCTTTGGTATCCTCGATTACGAGTAGAGATAACCTGATCATCCAGGATCTTTTCAATCTGCTCTTTCCTCACAGGCCAGTTTGTTGGTGGACACACAGGATCGGGATCACTCTCAATGATAGGGTTAGGTTCAAAAGGCTCACTAGGAATCACAGCTGGCTCCCTGTACTCTACTAAGTCTGTAATGTTGAAAGTAGAGCTAATGCCTAGTTCTGGAGGCAACTCAAGCACATAGGCATTGGATCCTACTCTCTTTACCACTCTAAATGGTCCAGCTCCCCTAGCATGTAACTTTCTAATGGTTCCAGGAGGAAACCATTCAGGCCTTAACCTAATCATCACATAGTCTCCCTCAACAAAAGATTTGACTCGCCTTTGAGTATCAGCCAACTTCTTATAAGTTTCATTACTTAAATTTATTTTGGCATGAATTTCTTTATGCAAGTCTTTTACATGCTGTGCAAAATTCTCAGCAGACTCGGAGACTCGAGTGTGGACAGGTAAAGGGACTAGGTCAAGAGGTGTGTGAGGTTTGTACCCATGTACAATTTCAAATGGACTCTTACCCGTAGACCTATTGATCGAGTCATTATATGCAAGTTTAGTCCTGGACAAAATACAAATCCCAATTCCTGGTGCTCTCAATCAAACCAAAATCTAAGCCAAAGCCTAGTAAAGGGTCAAGAAAAACTAAACTAGACTGACGACGCATTCCTAAAGAATGGACTTTATTCCAAAGGAACCCTAGGTCTAAACCTAACAAACTAAGGCTCTCTAGGTTTGACCTTGGGTCGGAGGATGGCATGCAGAGCATGAAAACTTATCATGGGTGCCTAGTAGGTGCATAAGGTCTTCCAGAAGTAGGTGGCAAACCTAATAGGTTCTGACACGTGGTTTACTCTAAAGACTTCGACAAAGTATACTTGGATGGTGTAAAAAGCATTGGAAGTCCTAGAGAAAGGGAGGAGATATGAGGTGGGGTCTCGAATTACCTGTTGACTAAAGGTGGTGACCTGAAGATTTGAATGGTGATCTATGAGTGTCAACTGGTCATCCTTACGAAAGGAAAAGTTTGCTACTCCCAGGAATGGATCAAGAGATGGTTCGGGAAGTAGCCTGAGACATGTGATTGCAACAGTTAAGGTTTGTTCTCTAAGCAAATAATGATCCACTTTCTCAAGAAATGGATTAGAGAATGATTCATGGAAGGGCCTATGGATGATGACCTCAAGACCTGAAATTTGACCTATGGGTGCGGAAAGGTATACTCTATAGAAGGGTAGCTCAGTCATGCGAAGGAAGGGGTCGGGGGCCATAAGGAGGACTTCTACAGGACTGGGTGAATCAATCCGCTCAAGACAAGGATGTTCAACTGAGATTACGGGAGAGACCTTAGTGGCTGGGCATGGGACAAGGTCCAATTGTAAGAGGCTTGATTCAGTCATCCTAAGGAGAGGATCTACCATAGGGTGGGCAAACTTAAATAGTTCAGCGCAAAGATCTTCAATTGGTACTTGGAGAATGACTGTCATAAGAGGATACGAACTGATAGCTCGGGCTAACACTATGAGTTCTTCCTGGGGGTATTTGACTAAAGGAACCTGGTTCTCACAAATCTCTTGAATTTCTGAACTAGGTCCTACCACTTGGTTGCTCTCCAAGGTCTCCTCAGGTAAGGAACCAATAGTATCGATGTCACATTCTTCAAGTTCTTCCCCCTCATATTCATCAACTAGACTTAAGCCAGCATCATATACTTCCTCGATGCCATCTTCAATGGGTTTCGGGTCAGTGGTAATTGGGTCAACTGATTCCGGGCTTGTCATACCTAACCCTTCTTCCTCATTGGTAGGCTTGGGTTCTCTCTCATTAATGTCATCCTTAGGATTCTTACCACTTAGCTGAGCACAAGCCAATCCTATGCATGGGCACTGACTAGATTTATGGTCTCTTTCTCCACAAAACAAACATTCTTGCGATATAGGAACCTGGGTCACACTGGGTTTCAAGCTAGTAGAGACCTTACTTGGGCATGGGTGTGGATCTAAATGGTTTGATCTAGAAGACTTGGGTTGTTGAGTGACTAGTCTAGAATATTGTAAGGACCTCTCATAGACACGATCCACACTATAGATATCATGGTTAGGCTTCCTAAGGTTATGCTCGGGATCATGGTATAAGGTCCTCCTATGTTCCTGGCATGGGTGAGGTTGGGGCCTATTAAATTTTGGATCAGGGGTCCAATTTTGATGTCTACGTTTCTCAAGTACTTGGACTCGATCCCTAAACTGGGAAAAATTCTCATTCATGTCCTGACTCAATTTGGTCATACTTTCGGTAAGATTTCTAACCATGGCCTCTAAATCTGGTTGGGTTTGACTAGGTTGGTAGGGTACTCCATTCCGGGTAGACATGATGCAAGCAAACACACAAAATGAGACTTAACTGATCGGCTATGGGCTAACTAGACCTAGAGTCCAAACTAGATGCCCAATCAGAGTGGCAAGCTAACCTGTAGTAACTCAGGACTCAGCCAGGCAGGTGTAAGGGGAGTGTTAGGTCCCTGATTGCCAATCCTAGACACCAATCAGTGATTGGCCAGGTAGGCGGACCAGCACACAAGCCCTTCGAGAATGGGTCCCTGAACCACCGTTCTAGACACTGAGTGCTAAGCACACACAGAATAACTCGGCAAACTGAATCAACACTAGCCTAGACCCGACCAATTGGTGTCCCTAGCCCACTAGGGCAAATTAGGTCTAACTGATTTTAAATTAGGTCTAGGTTCGAATGATTGGATGGTGGTTTTGGGCTAAGGAGAGGTAATCAACTCCTCCCCTTATCTTAGATGCTCAATTGCCCTTAAGTAAATTATGAGATGATCACCCCAAAAAGAATTGAATTGCAGAACACAAAAAATAGAGTTGTTGTATTTTAATTCTCAGAATTTTTACCGAAACCAATAAATCACAAAAAAATTACAGAAAATAGGATCAATTATACTGGTTTCAACGAAGCAAAAATCATGCAATTTGGAGTTTTATGCAGGGAGAAATAATTCAAACAACAGGGAAATTACGGGCTGCAACTAGATTGTCTTCCCCGTTTATAATCCCTGCTACGAAGTTATAACCCAATGGATCCCCTACACGCCCTAGGAACACCCCGTGGAATGGGAGGAGGAGGCTTGCGCCTCGCTTAGTTCCTAGGACCGGACGTCCTGGGGAGTCTACTTCGAGCAGACAAAATAAAAAGAGAAAACAATCAAAACAAGCAAGCAAGCAAATCAGAAACCCTAGACTGGGCTCTGATACCAAAATTGATGCAGAACGAAAGCTCTGATACCAAAAATGATGCAGAACAAATAAAGGGATGCGATGCGGAAGTAAATTAAGATTAACTAATTTTTTTTTTGTTGTTTTTATATGTTTGTAGAAGTTGGCTTCAAATCAAAGAAAAGTTAACCTAACATTGAAAGATACTAATATGATAATTGAAAGCACAATTTTAAGGAAACTAAATTATCAGAGTAGTTCAGAAGCAACGGATCGCTGGTGGTTGAGAAACTCCCAGACCTAGGGTTTCGCTCTGAACTTTCAACAGAACAGAAATAAAGAGAAGAGATGGTTTACCTAACCAGACAATGATCTTCACAGATTTTGGTGGAAGAACTCTCCCGAGCAGATTGTTGGATCCTCGGATTCAGATATCTTCGCAATGGATCCTCCAATACTGGTCCTTTGGCGGGTTGGCTTCTCCTGAACTCAAGATCTGGAAGAGAAGAAAAATAATTGATGGAATCAGAGAGTCAAGGGAAAAATTTACCAGGTTGATGAACTTGAAGATTGAAATTGCTGAAAACTGGATTCTCCTGGAAGCTGATGTGATTTTCCTTGGAACTTGCTCTGGATCTGAAGTAGCCGGACTGGATCTGGATGAAGGTGGACGGCCTGGACTTGTAGAGAGAGAGAGGCCGTGGGAGATGGAAGGAGCTAGGGTTCGATGGATTGAAAATAATAAAGGGCGGCTAGGGTTTTGGATTTTTAAGTGGCTAACCTAGGATTTTGGATAAAGATGGAGATCTCTCACCTCCTCAAGGCTCCAATGGAACCCGGATTACCCCCTCACGGAGCTCAACACTTAGAATAGTGCGGAAGAAGAGAAACCTAGGTTACTCAACACAAGAGAATAGCAAAAATAATTTTTCTTCATTGATTGTTTTCAACTTACAAGAGGGATGTAATTTATAATGCTTTACAAGGGAGAAGGGTTTCATATTTTCCCATGTGGGACTAAAGGAGGGGATCTCCAAATTAGGGCAAATCCCTTACATATGGTCGGCCAAAATACCAAAAATTAAGATTTGGGTTATAAATGGCAGGTAAATGGCGCCACCTTGCTTGATTTTTTTCAAGAAAATTTTCTTCCTTCCCTGGATGAACTCTTTTGGACTCCTCCTTTTCTTCCTCCCTAAGTCAAGGCTCTTCCCATCTTTGTTTTAGGTGTTTTTGGCAGGTAATGGGCGCCCCTTGATATTCTCTTCCAAGAAAAACTTCTTCCCTTCTTTGCTTGGAGTCACTTGGGAAAGTCTTGGCCGCCCCCTTGATTTGTGCTCTTCTCTTTATCTGGTGCATGAAAGAAGGAGGTTGCCATCTGTGGAGTGGGGACCAAAGGCTGCTGGATGTGGATATGGCACCCCCTGGACTGGGAGTGTGGCTGGGAGTGTGGTGTCCACTTGCCAGGTCTTGGGAGAAAATGTAACATCCCTGGTTGAAACCCTAGTCCACTACTGAGTCAACATGACTCAACAAAATAAAAATGCAGGTAATGTAGACTCAAGCTAAATTGAGTTGATCTAGTCAACTCTTATTACAAACCAAAAACCCTAATTCTTCGGGCAAGGTTAATCAGAGATCCAGATGGAGCTCTGAAGTCTTTTTCTGAGTCTGGTGCCCACACCATACATCCACTCTCCAAGTATTCCTTGAGAAATTTTACTATAAGCCTCAAAGATTATAGCCAACTTGTCTTAATCGGGCTCACAAGTTAAACCCTTATTGGTTTTGTCATTTAGGCTCGCAAACAACCTTTACATGAGCCACTCTTAGCTAAACACTTCCAACTCCAGGCTTGGAATGGCCTCTCACTAGTTTCAACACCCTTTAAACTAGTTTCAACTCAAGTATAAAAGAATAAGAGTAAGTAAAACCAAAATGCTCTCTCAAAAAGCTGAAAGGTGGTCGTTGAAGCTCTTGGAAGATTCTTCTTGAGTTATCTTCTTGGTGAAAAGCCATGAAAGACTAATGGTTGTTGAGAATTGAAAGCTATCACTCAATGCTTGCTTTTCATTTTTGTATGCTAACTTTTTAGAGATTCTCTTGAGTACAAAGTCAATATGCTTGTTCTTTGTCCCTCTCTTGAGTACTTAGTCAATATGCTTGTTCTCTTAAGAATAAATATTCCAAAACTTTTGAAAAAACTATTTATAGCCATTGAAGATGAGAAACTAGCCATTTGGAATCTTAAAAATAAATTCTGTAGCTTTGGAAATATAGTTGTTACTATGCTGTCAAGGCTGTGTCAACACTTGAGGTGGTGAGTCAATACTTGCTTCTAGTGAGTCGACACTTGAATTGAGCCTTAAAAATAAATGTTCTGTATCTTTACTGTCTCAAGCCTTGAGCTGATTTATGAATCGATGATACCTGACTTTCTTGAGTCGACACTTAGGTCAACACTTGAGATGTGTGAGTCGATACTTAAATTGAGCCTTGAAACCAATGTTCTGTATTTTTTATTCTCAGGCCATGAGCTGACCTTTGAGTCGATACTTGATCTCCTTGATTCAACACTTGACAGTCTTGAGTTGATACTTAGGTTGACACCTGGCATGCCAGCTAAAAAATTCTGCATGCCAAGCTTCTATAATTTCTGATACTCAGCTAGGTGTCAACACTTGAGTTGTATGAGTCGACACTTGAGGTGTTCCACTGAAGAAATGTGTTCCAAACTTGATCTTTATGACTTAGAATGAATTCCTTCCACTTTATCTCTTAATTTTTTACTTTTTCATCAATCTTCATGGTTCTTTTGCTTCTAGAAGATAATCAAGACAATTGAAACTTTACTTTTCTTTTGATGGCTTTACATACTCTTTGATCCATTCAACTTGTTACCTGAGTTGATTAAAGACGTACTTAAATAAATCATTAGTATCCCTTATATACTCAAACATTTTGCTTATCATCAAAATCAAGCTTGGGGCCAACAATACCTCTACCTAACCACTAGTTGGAGGTGATATGGTGTGGCAACTTTATGTGTGATATTGTATTTTATCATTAGTGCTTCAAATTGCCTCCTTATGAAGTGAGTCCCCCAATCACTAATAATCATCCTAGAAAAATCGAATTAACTAATGATATTCCATTGGATAAAACTAATTATAACCTTTTTATCATTAGTCCATGTGGCTATCATTTTCATCCATCTAGATATGTATTCCACTGCTACTAGGATGTATTCAAACTTGAATGAGACCGAAAATGGTCTCATGAAATCAATCTCCCAACTATCGAAGATTTCTACTACTAATATGGGGGTTAATGGCATCAAGTCCCTTCTCGATATATTTCCTATTTGTTAGCACCATAAACAGTGTTAGCCAAACTCATGTGCATTCTTAAAAAGTGTTGGCTAGTAAAACCCACTCTGTAAAACTTTTGCTATAATTTTTTTCTATTAAAGCATCCCCCACATGCTAAAGAGTGGTAAAAATTGAGAATGTTCTGGACTTTACTCTCGAGGATACATTGATGAATCACCTGTTCAAGATAGTATTTAAACAATTCAGGTTCCTCCCAAAAATAATGTTTAGCTTATGACAAGAATCTTCTTTCTCATATTTTGTCCAATGGGAAGGTATTTGTCCCGTTGCCAAGTAATTAACAATTTAGAAAACCATGGAGGTTAGTTGAAGGAGATTGCGAATAGCTATTCATCAGTGAATTTCACCTTAACATTATCTGTGCCTGTTGTGTGTTCAACCAAGATTCTAGATATGTCATCAGATACCATATTTTTTGAACCCTTCTTATCATGGATTTCTAGATCAAATTCTTGTAAAAGAATGATCCATTTCACCAATTGCAGTTTAGTATCTTTCTTTGAGAGCAAATATTTCAGAGCTAAATGATCAAAGTAAATCAGAACCTTGGATCCTAGTAGATATAAGCAAAACTTTTCGAGGGTGAACACTATGGCTAGCAACTCTTTTTCGATTATGGTGTAGTTTAATTTGGCATCAAAAAGCATTTTACTAGCATAATAGCTCATGTGTGGCTCCTTATTGAGTTTCTAGCCTGAGATAATACCTATTGCAAAATCGAAAGCATCACACATGATCTGAAATGGTATGGACCAGTCAGGGGGTTTTATAATTGGTGATGTTGTCAATGTAGTTCATAATGTATGGAAGGCTTTCAGACAGTCTTTATCAAAGATAAATGGTATGTCCTTGGCCCGCAGATTGCATAAGGATCTTAAAATTTTACTAAAATCCTTGATGAAGTGCCTATAGAATCCAACATGACCTAGGAAAAATTATACTTGTTGTACTAAGGTTAGGGGTGGTAGTGTTGATATTACCTCTACTTTGGCTATATCTACCTCAATCTCCCTTTTAGATACAATGTACCCCAATATGATCCCTTCTTGAACTATAAAATGGCTCTTTTTTTAACTAAGGACAAGGTTTGTTTCCTTACATCGTTCTAACACTTTAGATAAGTTCTAAAAACAATCCTCGAATGTGGCACCAAATATAAAAAAATCATCCATAAAAATTTCTAAAAACTTATCCACCATATCGAAGAATATGGCTAATACACACCACTAAAATGTTGCAGGTGCATTGCAAAGGCTGTAGGGCATGCATTGATAAGCGAACTACAAAAGGGATAGGTGAAGGTGGTTTCTCTTGGTCATCAGGAAAGATAGGTATTTGATATTATCCTAAATAGTCATCCAGAAAGCAAAAAAGATTTGATAAATAAACGGTAAGGGAAAGTGATCTTTCCTAGTGATAAAGTGTAATTTTTGATAATCTACGCATATCCACTAGTTAGATGCTGTATGGGTAGCAAACACTTCACCTTCTTTGTTTTCCATTACCTTCTTTGTTTTCCATCATTAAACAGTAAGGAAAAGTAATCTTTCCTAGTGACAGTTTATTTTTTGATAATCTATGCATACCCACTAGTTAGATGCTATACGGGTAGCGAGCAGTTCCCGGCAATGGTGCCAAAATTGAATCACTATCATGGATTGTCAAAAGTAATTCATCAACATAACTCTATAGCTAGGGTGAGTCGAAATAGTATTCTCAGAGACTTTAGGACTAAGTTATGATTTTTTTAAAAAGAAGTACAATTGTTATTACGTAAAAATAAAAATAAACAAGAAGTAAACTAATCTTAAGATCAAAGCAAGTAAAAGAGATTATTTTGAGAGTTATAGGTTGATCTTGTACTGACAAGTTTATTTCTTTTATAATTAAAATGTAATTAATTTTAGAGATTTACTTATCTTCCCTCTGCATGCTCTGTATCCATAGATCATGGCATGCTCCATGTCTTCAAGGGTCACTAGATATTCAACTCTTCTTTTCTCAGCATGCCTTGTATCCGTAATAGATTACGGCATATCTTCAAAAAGTAAGAGTTGTCCCTAAACTTAATGATAAAGCATAATAAAGAGAAAATAAAAGAGAATAAATAATGAACTCATAATTGAAAGCATAATCTGTTATTGCATACCAAAGAAATACAAGAGACAGAAGAACAAAAGAACCATGCTCTACCTTGCATAAAATCTCCTCTTCCCTCTCGAACTTCTGCTCTAAACTACTCTTAAGTTGATCCCTTCCTATCCCCCTATGCAAAGGCTCTACAGGGATTCCAAGAAGTGATGCCCCCAAGTAGAGGTAAAGGAGCCTTTTTATAGGGTTTAATAAAGAAGAGGTCTTCATGTTTTTTCAGTATGGGACTAAAGAAAAGAATACATGAGTGGCTTAGATCTATTTTTATAAGAAATTAATGGATAAATGGATATGAGTAGGAAATAGATATAAAGAGAGACTCTTGCTCATGATAAAGATCAAATCCCAATAGAATTTGGCTTTAAAATCCCATCCAAATAGAGGTGTGATCATGTGATTTATTACAACGGTTGGATTTTTGATCGACTTACCATAGCCCATCTTCCTTCTTCCAGCAGTAGATCCAATCACCATTAAGATCATCACTGAGATGGTGGTTGGTGGTGTTGATCATGGTGAGCTCAATGCCAGGGAAGAGCAGGGTGTAGTAGTTAGTGCATGCTCAACTAGAATGAGATGGTGGCGCTGGGTAGTGGATCAGGCTGAACGTGGCTAAGAGAAGGGGGCAATGGCAGAGAGCTAGGATGGCTGGGTAGAAAATGTGGTGACCAGTGATAGGTGGTGGTGTAGTAATAGATCGGTAGGGATGAGCGCTCTGAATAATGGTGGAGGTAGAATGATGACATGGGACAGCTTGGGCGGCGGTGATGGAGTTTTGGAGGAGACACGGGTTGAGGTGGTGACAACACAGTGGTTCGAGCATCTCCAGTCGGTGGTGATGGTAGCAAGTGAAGGCATTTCATGGCAGAAAGGATGGGAGATGGAAAGGCATCCGATGGGGAATTTTGGATGCACTATGAGCTGAGGAACAACTAGATTATGCCAGATCGGCTAGAGACGAGGTGGATGGTGGCTCGGGCAGCGGCACGATGATGGAACGTGGCTGAAATCCTTCCCCGGTCAATGGCTTTGAGCCATGGACCGACAAAAATGGTTTCCTGTGGACCATTTAGGATTTTATGAATAAGAAATCAATCCATGGTGGGCCAGCTACTTTAATATTCATGCAATTTTCTTAATGAACTTCAAACTTCGATTTCATGCATATTTTAAGTCTAATTCGCTTCAAACTTATTTCATTGAAATCCATAAATTGAACTCTTCTCATTGACAATCTTTTTTCTTACAAACAATATATAAAATTATCAAGTTTAAATAAATAAAAATAACTTAATTTTTAAATTAATTTTTATATATATGCATATAATGTAATTATCACACTTGCTGGATCTGTTCATGGATAAATTTAAAAAACTAGGTTGTAGCTAGACAGTTAGTTAGGTAGTGGGCGGGGCTAGAATAAATTGTGCAAACTTGTTATTGCACACTAGCTATAGGTGGAGTAGGAGAGTATCCTATATTAAGTATGTGATCTCCCCTTTGGGACAACTCATCTATTATGTGATCCATCTTTTGGGACATCTCATCCATTTTACTATGGATATCCATGTAGTAACCAACTTCATAATTCTATCCCTTTTTTGATAAGCGATGAGTCTATCATTACACGAGGTAGACATATGGCATAAAGAATTTTTACTTAATATCTCAAATAATTGCTATGCCTCATCCTCACTTTTCAGCATGAGAGTTCCTCCGCATGAGGTGTTGACCATTTACTAGTGTTTCCCTGATAGACCATCAAAGAAATACTGGACTAGTTGCTACTTTGAAACTGTGTGATGTGGGTACTGTTGCCCAGAAATGGAGCCTAAGAGGGATGGTGAATTGGGTCTTTCAAAAATTTACGCAACTATGTGTAGGTCTTGAAGTGTTTATGAGCAAAGAGAATTAGCACTAATGGATATGCAGTGGATAACAGTAAATTAAATGCAAAGAAGAAAGTGCAAGTAATAAAAAGAGCAATCACATACAAACACCATGTTTTATAGTGATTCGGTGCACTCCAAGCACCTACGTTTACTCCCCAAGCTTCCCTTAGGAATTTCCACTATAATCTCTTCAAGATTATAGCCGACTTGTTTTACAAGGCTCACAAGTCAAAACCCAAGTTGGTTTTATCACCTAGGCTCACCAACAATCTTTACAACTTATTTTGTCTTCGGGCTCACAAGTTAAATCCTAGTTGGTTTTGTACCTTTGGCTCATCAATAACCTCAATAACCTACTTTCAAAAACCCTTGAAAGCTAGGTCAACAGAGTATAAAGATAAAGATACAAGAATAAAAGCACAATAAAACTCTCTTCTAGAGTAGAATGTGGAAGCTTTGAGGCTCTTGAAGATGCTTGTCTTGTCTTCTCTTTGGAATCTTCTCAAAGATACTTTTGGAAAGTTGAGATGATGGGCTTAAGCTTTTTCAATGGAATCTCTCCTTTTTGGCTTTTGGAAGTGAAGTTCTTGAAAGGATATTTGTCTTTATGTGTTTAATGGAGTTCAATGCTATTCTCTTGCTTCATGAATGAGTTTGGTGAAAGCTTAAATACTTCAAAAATTTTCAAAAAATGGTTTGAGACCGTTGGAGGATCAAAACTAGTCGTTGGGGACTTAAAAAGATGAAATCCACCTCTCTAAAAATAGAGCCGTTGAAGCTGTTAGAACTCGTGAGTCGATACTTGACTTCTAGGTGTCGACACTTGGTCCTGCATAATTCATATGTCGACACTTAAAGCTCATGTGTCGACACTTGACACAAAAACACTCCAAAAGGCATAGTTCTGTATTTTTAAAAAACTCAGGCCTTGAGTCAACACTTGAATTCTAGGTATCGACACTTGTGCTTAGGGTATCGACACTTAAATTCCAGGTGTCGACACTTAGCGAGCTAGAGGAGAATTTTTGCATGCCAGTTTCTGAAGTGTCGACACTTGGTTTTGCAGTTTGCCAAAACATGTGCCAAAACTCTCAAAAACTTAAAGATCTTCAACGAAACTTCAAAACATCTTTTGTAAACCATGATTGATCATCTTTGAGGCCCTTTTTCAGATGAGAAGACTTTCCAAAACTTGAAAATTGCTCAGCTTCATGATACTTTTATTTTGAAAATTTGAGGTGCCTGTATCTTGAAACTCATAACTACAATTGAAATATTAGTATAATATATGTACTCATATTTTGTTAGTCATCAAAATCAAGGGCTAGAGCCAACAAGTACTTTTGGATTAGGTTCTTTAATCTCTCCTATATTTCATGGAACATTTCCTCATCTATTTGAGAAAAATTGGTTATGACTTTTCTAATTTGATTAGTTTTTCCTATGAAAAAGTATTTCTTAAGAAATTATCTTTGAAGTTGGTCCCAGGTTGATATAGTTATTGAATCTAAGGAGCTCAGCCAATATTTAGCTTTGTCCTTAAGTGAAAATGGAAAAAGCTTCAACCTAAGGGCATCATCAAAGAAATTTTGAATTTTAACCATAAAGCAAATCTCAAGAAATTCATCTAGGTACCTATAGGGATCCTCGTTACTAAGTCCATAAAATGATGGTAACATCTGAATAATGCTATACTTGATCTCATATTAGATGGCCTCCACAGGAGGTGCTTGAATGCATGGTGAGTATGAGTATGAGGATGGGAAAAATATTTCCTTAATGGGTGCAGAGAGTTAACATTGCCAGGTTCAGACATGTTTGTAGCTCGAATTTACCTAAAGGTCTTTTCTAGCTCTTCATCAAGTGGTTGCAAGTCAAGTTGTAGCGATCATCATCCTAGCATGCAACCAAAAGGTCCAGATAAGGCATTCCTACACTCTTGATTTTTTTATTTTATTAGAGAGGAGAAGGGAGAAGAAGAAAGAAGAAAGATAGATAAGAAGTCTAAAGATGTGAGCTTAAGGAGTCCTAGAGCTAAGAAAGATAGAGAAGAATTATTAGTTAAACTTCTATGTTAATTGCAATCAAGGTAGCATACTCTGGACTTCCTATCCTAGGGTTCCTTACTTCTAGATAGCTCCTAACTATTTTAAGGTTGCCTTCGAGCCCTCTATATCAAGGGCTAACCAGCTAATTAGCCATAAAAGTATAAGATCGATGAGGGTCCCCCCGTTGCTTTCCTTATAAATTAAGTAACCACCTTTCTTTGGGATCTTATCCCTAAACTACTTTTCTTAGACTCTAGGTAACTAATTAACCCTAGTCCGGTCCAACTCTTAGGATCCTTTGTCCTAGTAAGCTCGAAAGTCCTTAGAAGTCAACATCTAATTGTTTTTAGATTAGAGGTTTAGGTCAATGAATTATGCATCTAGTGGTTTGTGGGCCAAAGAAGGGTAATGAAATCTCCATCTTATGTGGTTTTAGGATTTAGTGCCCTTAAGATATTTTATGGAGTATGCAATGCAGAAAAAAAGATGTCCAATACAAGTGATATGTTTTTAAAGCTTAATTAGATTCTCTATTTTAACTATATATTATGAGGTTTCCTTGTTTTCTTTTTATGTTAGATTATTTTTAGGTAAGTTTTTAATTTAGTTAATTAAGTGTGAGAAAAATTTAACTTGAATTAGGATTATAATGCGGTTAAGTAGTTTACCAGAATTAAACAGAAAGTAGTAATTCAATTTTGAAAAGCAGTAAAAAGTGATAAATTAGTTATGATGGCAGTAAAAAAAAAAGTAAATTAATATTAACTAAAAATCTTTTTATAGATTTTTGATTTTTTTTTCTTTTGTAAATCATAACTATGCCTAGGGTTCTCGACAATGGTGCTAAAATTTGATCACTGTTGTGGGTGGTCAAAATTATTTTACCAACTCAAACTATATAGCTAGGGTGAGTCAAAATTATATCCTCAAGGACCTTAGGGATAAGTCATGATTTATAAAGAAAAGAAAAGTGATTATTATTGCATAAAATAAAATTAAATAGAAAGTAAACTACTCTTAAGAGTGAAGCAAGTAAAAGAGATTATTTCGAAAGTTATAAATTGATCTTACACTGATAAAACTATATTTATTTTATAATTAAGATATAATTAATTATTGAGAATTACATGTCTTCCCTCGGTACGCTCCGTATCCGTAGATCATGGTATATCTCCAGGAGGTACTAGGTATTCAACTCTTCTTTCCTTGGCATGTCCCGTATCCGTAACAGATCATATCATGTCTCCAGAAAGCAAGAGTTGTTCCTAAACATAATTTAACAATAAAGCATAATAAAGAACAAATAAAAGAGAGTAAATAAAGAACTCATAATTAGAAGCATAATCTTTTATTTCATACTAAAGAAATATAAGAGACTAAAGAATAAAAGAATCATGCTCTACCTTGTACAAAATTTTTTCTTCCCCCCCGAACTTTTGCTCTAAACTGCTCCTATGTTGATCCCTTCCTATCCCCCTATGCAAAGGCTCTAGAGAGATTCCAAGAAGTGATGCCCCTAGGTAGAGATACATGAGCCTTTTTATAGGGTTTAATAGGAGAGAGGTCTTCATGTTTTTTTGATATGGGACAAAAGAAAAGAATACATGAGCGGCTTAGATCTATTTTTACAAGAAATCAATGGATAGATGGATGTGAGTAGGAAGTAGATATAAAGAGAGACTCTTGAGATAAAGATCATATCCCGGTAGAATTTGGCTTTAAAATCCTATCCAAATTGAGGTATGATCATGTGAAGAATCATAACCATCAGATTTTTGATCAACGGACCATAGCCCATCTTCCTTCTTCCATTAGCAGATATGATCGCTATCAAGATCATCGCTGAGATGGTGGCTGGTGGTGTTGATCGCAGTGAGCTCTATGCCGGGGAAGAGCAGGGTGCAGTAGTTGGTGGATGCTCAGCCAGAATAAGAGGAGATGATGGCACTGGGTGGTGGTCATCAAATGATCGGGCTGAAGGTGGCTGGTGGTAGCTTTGGGCTGAGAGAAGAGGGCAATGGCAGAGAGCTAGGATGGCTGGGCAGAGGAGGTGGTGACTAGTGGTAGGTTGCAGTGCAGTAATAGCTTGGCAGCGATGAGTGGCTCTTAGTAGTGGGGAGGCAGAAAGATATCACGGGATGGCTTGAGCAATGGTGATGGAGTTTTGGAGGTGGAATGGGTTGAAGAGGCAATGTCACATTGGTTCCGACATCTCTAGTCGGTGGTGACGATGGCAAGTGATGGCATTTCATGGTAGAAAGAAGGGAGATGGAAAGGCAGCCAGTAGGGAACTTTGGAGGCACTACAAGCTGAGGAATGGCCAGATTGTGGTAGATCGACTAGAGATGAGGTGGACGACGGCTTGGGCGGTAGCGCAGTGGTGGAACATGGCTGAAATCCTTCCTCAAAAAATGGCTGCATGTGGACCATTTGGGATTTTATGAACCAAGCAATTAGTCTATGGTGGACCGGTTGCTTTAATATTCATGTAATCTTAATGAACTTCAAACTTTGATCCTGGATCATTTTAAGTCTGATTCACTTCAACCTTGTTTCATTTGAATGCATAAATCAATCTCTTCATATTAGCGATCTTCTTTCCTATAAATGATGCATAAATATATCAATTTTAAATAAATAAAGATAATTTAATTATTAAATTAATACTTATATATATATAATGTAATTATCAAGAGCACATGTTCCCATGGTAGGAAATTGCGGGTTCACTGGCATGTGGCATGCTTCACGGGCCTAGCATGTTGTTTGGTGCTAATAGTGAGGCTACGATGGTGGAACCTTCATGTGAGTAATGCAAACTACCTGTCATTGCTGGCAAGGTATCCACGGAAGTAGGTGAGACACCCCGCGAGGTGAAGACATTGTCTGGTGCCATTGGTGAGGTGCCTACAAAGGAGGGCGAGGTAATTCCTTCTCTAAGAGGTGAGACTGTAGGTGATGAGAAGGGATTATGAAAGACGCGATGGTCCATTAAGGCAATCGAAGACCTACAACATGAACTAGCCCTTCTATGAGGGAGATTGATAGATGCAAAAGAGGTCGTGACTTTTGAGCAGGCTACCAAGGTAGATGAGGCTCAGCATTTAGCAATACTATGGGTCTGAGTGGTCAAGGTGGAAGTGAAGGTTGATATCTTGAGGCAGAACTTGCCCATACTTTAGAGGGTAAGCGAAGCATAAGCACCATCGAGAAGCCTCCTAAGAGGATGCACGGTCCTCTAGGCATCAGGGAGGTTCGAGGCTCGTTTAGGGCAACAAACAAGGCATGCCTACAAGGGTATAACTTTGGCTTCAAGAAGTGGAGCTCATCATGAGGGGTCCTTTTTCTAAAGCAGGAAGGGCAATTGAACCGCTTGTCCCCCACAATGCTATGCCCGAGAAAATTGTTCGTGTGGGGGAGTGTAGGAGGGAAAGATTGAGGAAGGCCTTAGGGTTTATTGAATTTATACTTCCCCGATCTTTTTTCAAGAAATGAATAAAATTTTTTTCTTCTTTAATTCTACTTCCTTCTTTAAGAATTCTTCCTTTTCATATTTGGTACTTTGAACTACAATGCCTTGCATATCCCTGTATGATTTAGAATAGTTTAGTCTGGTACCTGATATGTTGTCAACTGGAGAACACTTTCATTCGGGTCTCAAGGGATTGCTAGATCCTCTGGATCTGGTAATGCCTGTGAGCAAGATGTGGATGCTTGGCTTGCCCCCTAATTATAGGTCACAATGTGGCCTGATATGCCACTCAATGATGGACTCCATCTCGGTGAGGTTCTTAGTCGGAGGTGACAAAGCACTCCTACAGTATCACCTTGGTTGAAGTGTAAAGGGTCGTGAATGCACGGTCTTCCAAGAGAATTATCAATTCTGGGGAAGCCACCCGATGCCTTGTCTTCTAGGTCTATGGGAATGGTCACTTGGCTAATAGGACAATGCCACTTGTCATGCATCGATTGGCTAGAGGCATGGTGCCCTTCTTTCCATTCCTCTATAAGTAGAACACTGAGGGAGCTGGGCTTTGATAAACCCTTCCAAATCTTCAATGACTAGATGAATGCTGCACCGCTAACAAAGGTTTTCGGACTTGGCTCGTGGGAGTTCTCTTTTTTACTAGAAGGGTTCTTCCTAGGGATGTTTCCTCTACAATGTGTGAGTGTTGCTGAGCACTCTTCTTGACATGGAAGGTATTAGAAAAGGTCGGTGCTCCTATCGCTAGATTGTAGCCTTCATTAGTCTGATGATGGAGCCAAAGGGGAGGTGATTGTTGTATACATTGTCATTTAGTTCCTCCTCTAGTGTGGCTTATCTTCATGTCTAGTAGTAATATGATTCTACAATGTGTGTAGCCTTGGAAACCCATCCTACATATCATTTGATGAATCCGAATGAGGGGGTGTGATGATGGCCCATCGTCACCTACGACATGGTTTTGGGTATCATCGAGCAGTGCCTGGCTCTCCATCAAGACTCGATTAGGTCAAGAGTAGGAGCAGCTTCAGGAATGCCACCTCACCGGTGAGTAATGGGATCTCACTAAAGCCATGGAAAAGTACTCCAGAAGGATTATTAGCACATCTTGGGGCTTTCCCCTCCATCTTCGATGGGTGAGGCTCAGCAATGCCTATGGCTAGCCTCCATCTCCACTACGTGCTTGCCAGGCCTTCTTTGGGTGATGCATATCTTCTCTTTTTTAGATGGCATCATCTGAGCCTCTATGGAGGACCTGGAGCCACTTCATGATCTAGCAAAGGAAGGGCCTTCCGAAGTGGACCTTGTCTAACTGTGAAATTCTTGAGATCTCCTGGGTGCTTTGACTTGGCCTTGATCCTCCTTTTATAGGTGAGGTGTCAAAGATACTTGGAGTTTTAGGGAGTCTTATACAACCTGAGTAACTTATCCCTATCCTCTCTACCTCTTAAAGAATTTGTGTTAGGACATGAACTAGTTGTAGAGCCAAAAACACATGTACCATGCATTTATTAAGGAAATAAACCTTCATTCTTTTGATACTTGCTTGTATTTGCATGCTTATATGGTGTGTTGCATAAAAGGGGCTCATGAACCTTGCTTAGGACAACCTTGTCCAGATCACCTTAGAATAAGAGGTGTCTTGACCCTGCCTAGACTACCTTGCCCAGGACTTTAGAATACTAGAGTCTTACTACTTAACCAAGATTTAGGGATATTGAGACCTATCCCGAGAATCTGATAGTTTTGCCAGGATGCTTGGGACAACCTCGTTCAAGACTTGGTGTTGACCCCATAAGTGATTTTGATGATAACCAAACATTGGAGCATGTACATTTATTACTGACAACTCTTCAAGTATTTGACAAGTTTTTGTAGGATATATAGCATGTTCAAACTTCAACTCCTACATTTCTACTTTCTTGTTTGAGTTGTGTTGTAAGTGTTATTGTAAAGAAGAACCCACTCAAAAATGCTAAGAAAAATCAAGTAAAAAGGGTTACTTCTTTAAGTGTGTGTGCCTTAGATTTTGTTTTGAGTTGGTTTATGTGAAATTATAAAAGAGTTGGTGAGAGTTTTCTTTAAGTTCAAATTGTAAAAATCCTGAAGAAGATACTCGAGCCGACCCGAGAAAAGAAGAGCCGACTCTGCTTACTGGCATGCAGCAAGGATTCTGGAATGCAGCAATCCAAGCCGACTCGATGGAAAGCGAGCTGACTCTAGTGAATCCGAGTCAACTGGAATCAGTCCGAGCCGACTCCTCCAGAGTCCATTTCCTAAAGGTTTCTGAGAACAGCCACGCGAGCCAACCCGACCTAAAAAGAGCCGACTCTTTCAGACCTAATTTTGAAAGCCTGAGAAAGCGAGCCGACCCGAACTGCATCGAGCCGACTCTTCCAGAGTAAAGTTTTTCGAACTTGAGAAGAAGAGCCGACCCAAGCTAAAAGGAGCCAACTCCTCGAGTTCAAATTTTTCAAGATTCAAGTTCAAGCTGACCCGAGCTGTAAAGAGCCGACTCGTCCAGAGTGACATTCTGTGCCCTGAGACAAAGAGCCGACTACATTGAAGAAATGGCGACTCGACCTATCGACTCGAAGGATCCGAGCTGACTCGAAGGAATCCTAGCCGACTCGAATGTCGCTTCCAGGTATTTAACGGCTAATTCCAGAATTTGTTTTTAAATGCTCAAAAGTGCTCCAACGGTCAAAAATCATTCCCCAATGGTCTACAATGGCTAGAATTGCCTTGGGATGATGGAAGACTTTAAATTTGAAGGATTTGGACTTCCTTGAATTAATCAATTAAGAGAGTTCTTCAAAGAAAAGAGCTTCATTGAATATCCAACCAACCACAATAAAAAGAGCATTCAAGTCTGCATTCAAACCTTCAACAACTCTGATCTAAAGCTTGAATCATCTTTAGAAGAAGCCACTGAAGTTATTAAAGCTTATTCAAATGCATTCAAGTGGACTTCCAACGAGCTGCACCGGCAACTATCCGACAACTTGAGTTTGTCATTTATTGTTGCATTTATTTTCAGTTCAATCTTTGAATTGTTGGGTTGTTGGTGAGCCTGATTGAAAAACCAAATAGGTTCTTGGTGATCCTGTGAAAACTAAGTTGGGTTTCTTTGGTGAGCCTGTTTAAAACCAAAGGGTGTCGGGTTTTTTCGGTGATCCCGTAAAACCAAAGTGTAGAGGTTTTGGATTGTGATTCTATAAAACAATCTTATTGTATTCAGGTGTGAATATAGTGGATATCCCAAGTGATATCTTGGGTAGTGGACGTAGGAGCTGGGTTGCTCCGAACCACTATAAATTTGGTGTGTTTGTATTGTGCTTTCTTTACTCTGTTTAGCTTCTGCATTTTATAACTCTATCACAGCACCTACCACTTGCAAAAGATTTTCAATAGCACATTTCTTGCTTTAAGTTTTTAAATTCCCAATTCACCTCCCTCTTGGGTAGCCACCTGGGCAACAACTGGTATCAAAGCAGAGTATTTGAATACACTAGAGTAAAGATCGATGGCTCATCCCTTGAGTACATCTTTGGCCGAAGGTCAATCAACCAATAGACCTCCACTCTTCATAGGCACAAATTATTCTTATTGGAAAGCACATATGAAAATCTATATTCAAGCTATTGATTTTCAATTATGGAAGGTCATTCTTAAAAGGCCACATGTTCCCATGACTAAAATTGATGGCGTGGACATCCCTAAGCCTGAAGAGGAATGGGATGAAAATGACATGAAATTAGGGGAATTAAATGCCAAAGCCATGAACTTGCTTTACTGTGCTTTGGACTCAAATGAGTTTAATAAAATTTCCATCTACTTTTCAGTAAAGAAAATCTGGCATAAACTTGAGGTGACCCATGAAGGAGCTTCACAAGTGAAAAACTCAAAGATAAATCTTTTAGTGCATAATTATGAATTATTTAAGATGGAGCCTAATGAATATATTTTTGCCATGTACACTAGATTTACAGATATTATTAACGATTTGAAAAGTCTTGGCAGGGTATATTCAAACGCTGACTTAGTACAGAAAATCTTGAGAACACTTCCTGATAAATGGGATCCTAAAGTCACAGCCATCCAGGAAGCCAAAGACTTGAATGTTTTATTAATGGATGAATTAATGGAATCTTTCATCACTCATAAATTAGTCATGCAGCATAGAATAGATGATGATCAGAGAAAGAAGAAAATGATTGCATTCAAGGTTGCATTAGAATCTATAGATAATGAAGAAACTGAAGGTGACTCCTCCTCCTCCGAAGACAATCTTGAAGATGAAGACATCGCAATGGTCATGAAGAGATTCAGAAAGTTTATGGGAAAGAAGAAAGGAAGGTATAACAGAAAATTTCATAAACAAGGAGAACAGTCAAAAGAAAAGGACAAGGACAAAGATAAAGACAAAGAACAAGTCCCCACCTGCTATGAATGTAAGAAACCAGGGCATATTCGTCCGGACTGTCCTCAACTAAAAAAATCTTTTAAAAAGAAGAAAAAGAAAGCGATGGTTGCCACGTGGAGCGATAGTGAAGACTCCACTTCAATTGAAGAAGAAGAGACCACAAAAATAGCAAATCTATGTCTAATGGATCTCGAGGATGAGGAATGTCTTGCAGCCCAGAAATCAAAGAAAAAATGGTATCTCGACAATGGCTGCTCAAGGCATATGACGGGTGACAATGATCAATTCATCACCCTGGAAATGAAAGGAGGTATGGTTACATTTGGAGACAGTGGCAAGGGAAAAATAATTGAAATTGGTAAGATCAAAATAACCCCCTGTACTTTCATTGAAAATGTATTACTAGTAGATAAGTTGAAGCATAATCTATTGAGCATTAGTCAATTATGTGATAAAGGCTTCAAAGTTATCTTCGAATCATCTATGTGTATAGTAACAAACTTTCTTGATCCTAATAGAAAATTCATTGGACACAGACTATGAAATATTTATGTGGTAGCTCTAAATGATCTTGCCATGTCAAGTAGCTCCAGTATAGTTGCAATGAATGCTAAGACCAAGGAGTCTTGCTTATTATGGCATAGAAGATTGGGTCATGCTAGCATGCATACTATTGCCAAGTTAATTTCCAAAAATCTTGTTAAAGGCATGCCTAAGTTTAAAGTAGATTTTGATAATGTTTGTAATGCATGCCAAATGGGTAAACAAACCAGGGGGAGATTTAAATCCAAAAATCTGATTTCAACATCTAGACCTTTAGAACTACTTTACATGGACTTATTTGGACCAACTAGGACCACAAGCCTAGGAGGTATGAAATATACCCTTGTGATTGTAGATGATTTTTCTTGATTTACATGGGTTTTGTTTATTGCGCACAAAGACGAAACTTTCAAAGTATTTAGAAAATTTCATAAAAAGGTTTCAAATCAAAAAAATCTTTTTATAATTTCAATTAGGAGTGATCACGGCACAGAATTTGAAAATCAATTTTTTGATGATTACTATTCTAAAAATAGCATTAATCACAACTTCTCCACTCCTAGAACACCATAACAAAATGGTGTTGTAGAGAGAAAAAATAGGACATTGGAAGAAATGGCCCGAACAATATTGTGTGAAGGTAATCTTCCAAGGTATTTTTGAGCAGAAACGATGAACACTGCTTGTTATATTTTACATCGTGTTTTGATCCATCCTATCTTGAAGAAAACCCCCTATAAGCTTTGGAATGAAAAGAAACCCAATATAAATTATTTTCATGTATTTGGATGCAAATGCTTTGTGCTTAGTAATGGTAAGGATAATTTAGAAAAATTTGATGCTAAATTTGATGAAGCCATTTTCCTTGGTTATTCACTACATAGCAAGGCATATAGAGTTTTTAATAAAAGGACTCTCACTGTTGAAGAGTCAATGCATGTTATATTTGATGAAACTAACCCATCACCATCTAGAAAAGATGAGTGTATTGACAATGATGCAGGTACCATTCAAAAAGAGATGGAAGAACTAAGTATTCAAGAAAAACCAATTGAAGAATGAGAAGAAATGGTAAGTAAGGATCATACTGATCTTCTGACTGAATGGAGGTACGCTACTTCCCATCCTAAAGAATTAATTATTGGTGATCCTTCTCAAGGTATAAGGACTAGGTCTGCACATAGGACTGCACATGATTACCTAGCCTTTGTATCTCAAATAGAGCCTCATACCTTAGAAGAAGCAAAAAATGGCTCAAACTGGATGATGGCCAAGCACGAAAAATTGAACTAGTTTGAAAGAAATAAGGTTTGGCCATTAGTTGATAGACCTAAAGACCACCTAATTATAGAAACCAAATGGGTCTATAGGAAAAAATTAGATGAACAAGGAAATGTCATTAAAAACAAAGCTAGATTAGTAGCTAAAGGATATAGTCAAGAAGAAGGTATAGATTTTGATGAAACTTATGCACCTGTAGCAAGATTAGAAGCTATTAGATTACTTCTTGCTTTTACTTGCTACATGAATTTCAAACTTTTTCAAATGGATGTGAAAAGTGCATTTTTAAATGGTTTTATTGCCGAACAAGTTTTTGTTGAACAACCACCGGGTTTTGAAAATCATGCTTTTCCAAACCATGTGTTTAAACTCAATAAAGCTTTATATGATTTGAAACAAGTCCCTAAAGCTTGGTAAGATAGACTTAGCACTTTCTTAATTGAAAATGATTTTCCAAGAGGAAATGTTGATAAAACTCTATTTATTAAAAAGAAAAATAATGATATATTAGTTGTATAAATCTATGTTGATGATATCATCTTTGGTGCAACTAATAAAAGTCTTTGTGAAGAATTTGCTAAGTTAATGCAGGAAGAATTTGAAATAAGCCTAATGGGTGAACTAAACTACTTCCTTGGACTTCAAGTAAAACAAACAAAGGAAGGGATCTTCATCAACCAATCCAAATACACCAAAGAAATCATCAAAAAGTTTGGTATGAAGACAAGCAAATAAATGAACACACCCATAAGCCCATCCTGTAGATTGGATAAGGATGAAAGTGGATCCAACGTTGACCAAAAGCTATATCGAGGTATGATCGGATCCTTATTATATTTAATTGCAAGTAGACTAGATATCTTGTATAGTGTATGTGTATGTCCTAGATTTCAATGTAATCCCAAAGAAACACATATGCTTGCTATTAAAAGGATACTAAAATACTTAAAAGGTACAAGTAATCTTGGTCTTTGGTTTTCAAAAGAATCATCTTTAAATTTAATTGGATTCTCTGATGCTGATTATGCTAATTGTAAAATAGATAGAAAGAGCACTAGCGGTACTTATCAATTTCTAGGGTTGAATTTAATCTCATGGCACTGCAAGAAACAAAACTCGATAGCACTATCTACTGCTGAGGTAGAGTATGTTGCTGCAGGGAATTGTTGTGCATAAGTGTTATGGATTAAACAATAACTAGAGGATTTTGGTGTTTCACAATGCAAGATTTCTATCAAATGTGATAACACAAGTGTTATAAATTTATCCAAAAATCCTATTCAGCATTCTAGGACTAAGCACATAGAGATTAGACACCATTTTATTAGAGACATGTTTTGAATGGTGATATAGAACTAGAGTTTATACCTACAGAAAAATAACTAGCTAATATCTTTACCAAGCCACTAAATCAGGATAGATTTGAGTTGCTTAGAAGAGAATTAGGGCTATGTTATCCTTTCTAAATTTAGTAAACCTAAGGAAAAATTATCTAGAAAGCCTCCTATACAATGGGGGACGAATTTGATGAAATGGGTATGTGGGGATATGATCTACTTACCTAGCAATAACATATCAGCATTAGAGCTCTAGATATGGCCGAATTCATGGGTGGAAGGGATGAAGAATTTCGAGCTAGAGACTATATGAGCAGAAAATCTGACACCCTTGTGCAAGCTTCCTTTCAAAAAAATTAAAAGAGAGGATCTAAGGGCATAGAAACCCTCAAACTATGCTAAGCAACCTTTGAGAACCTTAGATCTAAGGATCAAGAGGGTATTTTTTCAATAACGAATAGAAATCAAAGCTCAAGTGGAAGGGATTCACTCACCACTCAAAAAATTGAAGGCTAGAGACAAGATCTACACTCCCTTCTTGGATTCACCATTGGAGCTTTGATCCATGGCTTGGAACCTTCATCTTTATCTTCAAATCACCAAGAAGAACCTGCAAAGAGTCAAGGTGAGGTTGAAATTCAAAGAAATTGAGGGAAAAATAAAGGAAATAATAGGAGAAGTGAAGAGAATTGCTGAAATTTTTGGACAGCACTTCCTCCTCTTCTTGGACTATTTGGATCTTATGTAGAAGAACTTGGAAATTGAACTATGGCACTCCAAAACTCAAAGCACTCACTCCAATTTAGGATCAAACTCAACACTCCAAATAAAATCAAAGAAAGCACTCAAAATTCTAGGAAGAACTCAAGAGAACTAGGCAAAATGAAAGAGAACTCAAACAAGGGAACTTTCATTCATTCAACTCAATTCATTCATTCAATGTCTAATCCTAAATTTATTTTTAGGTTCTCTCAGGTTCCTAGGTCAAGGATGAAGGTCTCCAAGCCATGGATCAAGGCCAAGGTGAGTCTCAAAGTAGAGAGTGTCAATCTTGACTTCTAGACCTCAATCCTTGAGTGATGAGAGCTCCTTCTTCCACCAAATAATTAGCCATCATTGTTGGTAGGATAACTTTTCCTAAGCTTCATTAGATCTGATCATTTGAAGGTTAACTTGTCCTAGTAGTGATGGTTTCTTTGCCATGAAGATCCTAATCTCTATTTTGAACTAGATCTACATTTCGGGTATTATAATTAAGATCAACTAGTCTCCTTATGAAGATTCTTTTCTTGGATTAATTTAGACTATTTATTTGATAATTAATTGCTCAAGTTTGCTTGCTGGTTAGCTTGCTAAAACTCTCCATTCATCATTTCATTTCCGTCCCCCATCACTATACTTATTCATGATTTTTGAACGACTTTCCATGAATTTCTCAGTGTAGTTGAATTAAACTACTAGACCATTTGATCTCTTTTGGAAAGTTTCTATTCGAGTTGACTTGAGCAATCTTGCTATAGTTGAGCCAGCTCGAATATCTGAATTTCTTGCACTTGCTTTGGTCGAGTCGACTAAGTATGTGCTTAGCCGACTCGTTGTTATGTTTGTTCTGAGTTCGCTCTGATCGAGCCGACTTGGATATTTTTAGGGCAGAGCAAGTCGACTCAAAAGATGGGAAATCGTTATTTAGGAAAGCCTGACCTGTCTTTTCTCAGTACTTCACTCCCTCACCTTATTTTGAACACACTCTACATCTCTCGGAAGCTCTACCATTCTCGTAAAAATCATTCCCTAAAGCTTAAAATCCTTTGATTCCTCTGTAATGGCTCCTCGAAAATCTATGAAGAAAGTTCTTTAACTCGGCGAATCAAGTAATCACAGTACATATGCAGGAGAAAGAAGGAAAAAGAGAAAGAGGTCCGCTCCAGTCCAACAAAATGAAGAAATTCTTTCTCCTCCCGGGCAACATGTCTCAATGATCAATCGACCTGTCACCTGTGGAAGAAGGATCTACTTTACATTCCTAGAGAAAATGGGAATGAAAGTCGGACATTGGATAAAAAGCCAAGGGTGGAAGCATTTCTGTTCTTTAAACATACTGACTTACCCTTCACTGGTACAGACATTTTATGAGAACATTTTTATTAAAGAATTTCATTTGGAATCAGTTGTCAAGGGAAAAACAGTTATAATTGATGAAGAAAGATTGAGCAAGCTGCTACAAATGCCAACAACTGGTGCTACTGAACTTCTTCTACCGAACAAGGAGCACATTCTGAAACTCATTTTGGAAAAAGAGAAAGTGAGCATGGTCCGACACGTTCAAGCCAATCTACTGTCAAGGGAAATGAGGCTGCTGCACAGTATGATCAGTAGAATTTTCCTTCCTAGAACTGGCTGTTTCGACTGTGTCAGTGAGAAGGACATGATCATCATGGAACATTTGATCAAAGAAGAGCCTCTCAACCTTCCCTACATAATGATGATCCAAATAACTGAAGCAGCAAGGAAGGTCAAGGCCTGTCTACCTTATGCTATGGTTTTTACTCTATTATTTGAAGAGGCAGGAATTGATTTGTCAAATGAAATAGGCAAGCCACTACATCACTTTGATATCTACTCCTTCAACTCACTTAAAAGAATGGGTTACAAGTTACAAGAAGGAAAATGGATTAAGAAGATGCCTAGTCAGGTTGTTGCTACCATTTCTAAAGAAGATGAAGCTGCTACTGAAGAAAGGAGTGAATACACTATGATTACTCCATCTGAACTCAAAAATCTAATATTTCAAAAAATGTAAACTATCTCCAACTCTTTGACAGATCATATGAATTCTGCAATTGAAGAAATCAAAAAGTCAGTTGATATTAAATTGCAAGAATTGAAATCTGAACAAGAACTTCACCAGCAAAATGTGGAAAAAGAAATGAAGGATTTCAAGGAAGAAATCAGAAGCATTCTACTACAATCCCAGAAGGAAACTACTCCCACTGAAGATGTTTTTGAATAGATCATCAAAGAGTCACTTGACATTCCTATTCCTTCATCTGATCTACCTGTTGGCATGGAGTCCTTGTTCCGGCTGGCCGAAGCTGCTGCTCCACAGGACCACTCCCTGGTTCACCTACAAAATAGGTTCCTTGCCAGAGTCGTTCCGGCGGGGGACACTCCGATGCCTAAGTCAGAGGCGGGTCCCAGCCATAGAATGGAGAAGATCCTCTAGAGGCAGAGGGAAAGCTCTTTGAATTTAGAGTATGCGTGTATGTATGTGTGTGTACCTCTCTCGAGAATTTCTTCTTACTACCATTTATAAGGGGGCGCCTGGCCTATGGATCCATTCTTCTCCCAACGATCATGGAAAGTTAATTTCTCCCCATGATTGGCAATCATGGGTTGTCATTGAGTAGTTCTGGCCAGACCGGAGGCATGGCAGCTGGAGTTGCGTGCCATGATCGTGGCATGGAGATAGTTGATAGTAATCGTTGATTATTGTTGCCTATCTGGGATAGATCGTAGACCCATCCTTAGATTTCCCCTGTTTAGGGAGATTCTCGTAATTGAACCGGAAATTTCCCCGTCTTCGAATCTTCTCGATCGAAGATCCTGTCTTCTATATGAGTCGAGAACTTGGTGTTTACCAAGGGCCGGAGATCGTGTCTCCGGCAGGAAATGAAGAGTATGTCTTCAGAAGTCGGTATGGAGCCTGGTCTTTGGTTAAAGCCAAAGACGTAATCCGAAGGTCTTGCCTTTGGGTGTCGTAGGCCGGTGGGGAGCCTTGAGTTGCTCGTGGTTGGCCCAATCTTTCTAGGTCCAAAGTCGCTGGCTTAGAGGAAAGGTCTTCGATCAGCTGAACCGGTGTTCGGTTCGTACTTAGACCAGGATTCCCCAACAGTTGCCCCCCTACTCTCAATTTTCGAAGTGAAGGTTTGCCTCGAGAAGTGAGAGTACCAATGCTCTGTCGTTTTCCTCTTGGGAGATAGTGTAGTGGATGATAATGAGATCTCTGATTGGACTGCTCATCATGGCTCCTGGTTGATTTGGAAATTAAGCGGTGGACAGCTGTCACTCCCTGGTTAGAGGAGAAGAAAAGAGCGAGTGGCCCTGGGGCCGTCTCTTCCTTTCCTGTTACGTGGTGATCCAGCCAATCTTTTGGTTGAGATTTGGATGGTTGTGGTGGCTTCTCCCTGCCCATTGGATATTGGATGCGATTCATCCTGGCCGCTGGTTCAAGACGGGTTACTTCCCTAGGTAACCTTTGGTCAAATCAACCTAGTGGGACTTCAGAGGCCCCTGCTTTTCTTTTGGGAAAAGAGAAGGTCCGGCTAAAGAAGCTTCTTCAACCTCGTCTCATTCTTCACTTAGCCTTCCATGTTCTTGTCTACTAGTTTATTCCGCAGGTAGAATCTTCTTTCTACCTTTTCGTTTCATTCTTTTATCATGGAAGAAACTGTAGAAAGTCAAGGGGGACAAGTTGGGTCCTCGAGGGCCGGTGACGTAGTAGGTCCGGAGTCGATCTCTAGTTAGGTTTCTCAATAGAAGATGGCTCTTCTTCAGGAATGCTATCGCATTCCCGAGGGGTTCCCTTTCGTCCACCCTACACCTGAGGAATGGGTGAACAAACCTCCCCCCGGGTGCTTAACTGTGTATGAAGATCATCTGAAGGCTGGCCTTCGATTTCCCCTGCACCCTTTCTTCATCAAAATCTTTTGTCTGTACCAAGTGGTGCCAGCGTAGTTGACCCCAAATAGCATCCAGAACGTCTGCAGGTTTTTGGTCCTATACAGTATCGCAAACATAGAACCTAGGACCAACTTATTCACAGCCCTTTTTGTATTCAAGAGGGATTTCCATAGCAACGGATGGTGGGTGATAGGCTCTCGACCGGGCCGCAAGGTCATCAAGGACATGCCCAGCACCATCCACGGGTGGAAACCTATTTTTGTGTTCGTACTGTCCATTGATCCATGGGGCTTCGACACTGTTTGGAAGAAGCCTCGTTTAACCACCAATGATGGGAAGAAGGTCTTGGGGATTGACCAGTCGGATTACGATCTTCTGATTAATTCAGAAGTCACCCCTATCCATGAGTTATTGGAGGAGAGAAATCTCTATCTTGCGAGGATCAGCAAGTTCTCCATATTAGGTATAGTGGCAGAGATTTTTGTCCCCCTTCCCCCGATTTTGTTGTAGCTTAATCGACTTAAAGAAACTTTTCTGCTTGTAGGTAACGGAATGAAGCCTGGTGTGATCTGGCTCCGTCAGACTTCTGAGAACATGGTAGCTCAAGCCCCTCTCACAAGGTCGGCAGTTCGGAAGAAGGCCCGAAGAGATGGTCCTTAGGGGGACCGGAGCACCTCATCTTCCCGGGGGACCTCAGGGGAAGATGTGGTACCCACAGAAGGGGCACCGTCAGGATCTCGTCCAGTTGAAATTCTATCAGTGGTTACCTCCCCGGTTCGCACAATGGGGAGTCTACCTCAGGTGGTGGATGTGCCACTGCCTTGCCCCCCTGCAGTTGATAGGGGCGAAGCACGGCAAGTCGAGGGAGAGTTCGCCCGTGGGGCTTCCCCAGCTGGAAGCTGTTCGAAGAATTCTTCGGAGCTTTCACCTACGGGGGGACTACTGGTCCCTGCCGTAGCCAGGCAGGCACTGAAGGGCACATTGCTACCTCACGACTTGGCAGTTCTCCGAAGTTGGAACGTTTCCAGGGTGTCCGATTTTGCTTCTTCCACCCTGTAACAGGTATGGTCCTTGCCATCTCCTTTGCTTTAGGAATTGTTCGATCCATAATCCCATATTTTTGATGTAGTTGGTCTACGACCTTATCTTTATGGAGGAGGGCCTAGAAAATGTTGACAGCCTTATTCATGGCCTCAAGGAGGATCTCCATACTGCTAGGGCCCAAAAGAAGTAGCCAAAGAGTTGAGGCAGTCTATGGAGAACCGCCTCGTCCGGGTGAACGACGAGGTTCATGAACTGAAGGGTGAACTACAAAGTGCCCATCTGACAATAGTGGAGCAAGGGGCAAGGTGGAGGAAGAGCAAAAAGCAAGTCGACTCCTTGGAGCAAGGGGCAAGGTGGAGGAAGAGCAAAAAGCAAGTCGACTCCTTGGAGCAAGCTGCTAAGGAGAATCAAGAGAAGATGAGAGTTTGACCAAGGCAGTGGACAAAGCTACCAGGAGGGCTGAAGAGGCAGTTCTGGAGTTCGAAGAGGCCAAGAGGGAGTCCGCATCTCTGAGAAAGCGGGTGGTGGATGCTGTAGCAGACTTCAGGAAGTCTTCACAATTCCAAGAGGAGATGAATGAAGTATCCCTGTACGGCTATCAACATGGCTTCAACGACGGACTTTCCAAGGTAAAGGAGGCCTTTCCCCACCTTGATCTTTCTGACATTCCTTCCTTCAACATAGCCAAAGAAGAAGAAGAAGCGGATGAGGAGGCCGAGGCCACGGCAGAGGCTGAAGAGGCCGAAGAGGCACCGTGTCCAAGTGAGGAAGCCTCTGCCTCAGTCGAAGATCTAGGGGTGGCTCCAGCTCTGACCCCGATTCAGGAGGATATTCAGGCTGTGGGAGTCCAAGCTGAAGGTTCTCTAGTCCCAGCCCAAGTTGGCGAGATCCTTTCTGCGCAGGTTGACAAGTTGCTTCAATCCTGCGGTGTTGGGTCTCCTCCAGTTGATGTTGAATAACCTATGTAGCTTTAGGTGTGTTTTCTTCTTTGTGTTGCCAATGGCTTTTGTATGACAACTTCTTTGGATTTTGAAATAGTATTTTCTTCTCCTGCATATGCTATGTTGTATTTTTAGATATAGCTTGAGCAAAGTTTACTATTCCTTCTTTTGCTTGGTCGAACGGTCATGGTCGAAGGCCGTTTGATTGGTAGTTGACGAAGATGAATTCCGGAATAGGTTAGAACTCCGTTGCCGATGACCGTCTATGATTGATTAGGCTGGTGTCACCTTCCTCTCATAATTAAATCTGTCCGTTGGGGTAGACAGGCGTCAACTCCCCATTGATCGATGATTAGGGAAGTTTAATTATGATTCTCGTTGTCCACACGGCATATCAATATTCGTACAATCGCATTTTCTTGCGCCTTGTATGCCACCAGGTCTCCTTTTTCCAAAAAGAAGCCATTAATATCGCTGCCGCACGATGGAAATTCCTCCGGATTCGAAGTGCCGGTAGTTGTTGTCCCGGGAATGACCCTCGAGCTATCTTCCTGTTCTCGAAGCATCGCTTGGACACATGGCACTCTCTGATGCGGCTGGGAAAAGACGTGGAGCATGCCTCCCCGCAGTCGGTCATGGGTGCAGGCTCTCTATAAATAGGACCTTGCCTTCTGTTGCCAAGGGTCACCATCCTCTCAGACTTCTTCTTTCAGTTGAAAATGAGGTTCAGCACCTCCGAGCTTCGACGGGCAATGAAGATGAGGGCCGTTGACCCTAAGTGGAAGAGGAGTCCGGAGTTCTTCAAACCGGGCGATGATGATGAGCCTCTCGTGGACTATCTGGAGAAGAAGGTTCGCATGTTGGAGGCTCAACTGAAGGAGGCTAGGGCCCAGGTCGCGGCGGCAGTCGCGGAGGCGAAGGAGGCTAAGAAGGAGGCAGTGAATGCCATCTCAGACTTCAAGGCATCCACTGCCTTCAGGGAGGAGGTTACCGAAGTGGCTCTGGACTCCTATCATCAGGGGTTCCGGGAATGTAGGGGGAAGGCCTTCAAGTTTATGACTTGAAGGGCCTGGACAACATCAAGCCCTCTGTTCCCTTTCCCAGACATGAGTTTGATTCCGACTCCGATGAGAGGTCGAATTCTGGTTCAGATGGGAACCTCGTGGCCCTATCATCGTCCCTCCAGAGCTCCCCCCGTCGATACGAGAAAAAGCCGACGGGAGGTTATTGAAATGTTTCCCGCAATCCTTCTACTCCTTTTTTTTTGTCCTATCTTTATGAGAGTTTCTTTTTTCTTCCCCTTTTCTTTTTTTTTGTAAAAATCAAAAAAGAAATGAAATATCTTTTTCTTACCTCTTTCCATGTGTCTCTTGCGATGTGTTGCATTTTGTCATGTCTAGAGCGTAGATTCCTCGGACCATTTATGGTCTATAGGGAAGATGTGAGGTTGGTTGAACCGCTCTAGAGATGTTTATCACCGACAAGAAGGATGACATTGTTCCTTTTAGGCATGTTTTCGGATTTGCCATAGGGTAGGGTGTTTACACCGTCCCTGTGCACTTCTGTCGTGATCAAGGTAGACTGTTCAGGCCCACCCCGGTGCATCTTCGGGTTTACCGTAGGATAGGTTACGAAAACCATCACTGTGCCTTCTCTCTTTTTTTTTTTCTTTTGTAATGTAAGGTAGGCTGATTAGGCCCATCCCGGCACGTCTTTGAGTTTCCCGTAGGGTAGGTTACCAGAACCATCCTTATGCCTTCGATCTTCTTGGTGGCCTGACTAGGCCATCCATTGTGCTCGTCGAGCATACCGATAAGGCGAGTGGATCAGATTCTCCTTTGCGTAGTTAACCGATTTCTCAAATCGGGCCACTTAGACTGTTATCGTTCAATCGATGCAACAAGCCATTCTGAGTTGAGTAGTGTTAAGCAAATTTACATAGGAATTTTAGGAACTTGTTTATTGATAATATTTACGAAGGTTTTGTACATTCCATGGCCAGGATAGAGACTTCCCATCTAGGGTCTTGAGTCGATATGCTCCTAGTCGAATGACTTCTTCGACTTAATATGGACCTTCCCAGTTGAGAGAGAGTTTATCCTGTTCTGTTGGCCTGGATACTTCTGCCCTTCGTAATACCATGTCCCCTGTACAGAAAATCTGCTCCTTCACTCTAGAGTTATAGTATTTGGCGACCTTTTGTTAGTACACCGCCATTCTTATCTAGGCCTGAAGTCTGGTGCTTGGCAGCAGATCCAGGTCGATCCTTCTATGATCAGAGTTCCCTGGCTCTTCGTAGTTGTCAATTCTCAGGGACTGTAGGGAGACTTTGATAGGTAGTACAGCTTCGGTACCGTATGCTAGGTTGAACGGAGACTCGTCGGTGGCTGTTCTTGGGATAGTTCGGTATGCCCAGAGAATGGAGGTCAGCTCTTCGGCCCAAAGTCCTTTAGCAGCATTCAACCTCATCTTCAGACCATGGAGAATGGTCTGATTAGTTGCTTCGGCTTCTCCATTGGACTGTGGGTGGGCAACGGAGGTCAGCCGATGCTGAATATGATATCGAGCACAGAAGTCCTTGAACTTTGGATTGTTGAACTGTCTCCCATTGTTCGTGATTATAACATGTGGGATGCCAAACCGGAATATGATAGAAGTTTTTACAAAATTCTTCACCTTGCCTTCTGTGATTTGGGCCAGTGGTTCGACTTCTACCCACTTTGTGAAGTAGTCGATGGCCACAAGGAGGAACTTCCTTTGTCCAGAAGTCGGTGGGAATGGGCCAAGAATATCCATTCCCCATTGGGCAAATGGCCAAGGAGCTATCAGTTGAGTCAAGTGGCTTGCAGGTTGCCTCTGAACATTGGCGTACCTTTGGCACTGGTCACACCTTCGCACAAAGTCAACCGAGTCCTTCTGGATGGAGGGCCAATAATATCCCTATCGAATGATCTTGTATAACAAAGACCTACCCCCCAAGTGATCGTCGCATATACCTTCATGGACCTCTCTCAGGGTGTAATCTGCATCCGTCGGTCCCAAGCACTTTAGCAGTGGTTGAGAAAATAATCTCTTATAGAGGGTCCCATCTAAGATGACATACTGGGATGCCATCCAACATATCTTCTTGGCCTCTGCCTTGTCTTCTGGTAGCATGCCGTCATTTAGAAATTTGATGATGGGATCCATCCAGCTTGGCTCGGCGTTGATCTGGCACACCTCCATAGCCTCTTCAACTATACTTGGAGTTTCAATATGTTCAACAAAGGTGTGCCCGAGAGATTTTGGTGTCATAGTAGCCAGTCGTGACAATGCGTCCGCCCAGGAATTCTCTGATCAAGGGACATGGATAATCTCAAAATGCTCCAGTTGAGAGGATAAGACCGGTACCTTCTCTAGATACTGCATCATGGTTGGATCCCTGGCTTCATATTCTCCTTTAACTTGATTCACAACCAGTTGGGAGTCTGAGAAGGCTCGGAGTTGTTGAACTCCCAAATTTTTGGTGATCTGAAGTACGGCGAGCAATGCTTCATATTCGGCTTGGTTGTTAGAAGCATAAAAGGGGAACTGAAGTGTGTACTCTATGGTGTGGCCGTCGGGTTTGGCTAGCATAAGACCAGCTCCACATCCAGTAGCATTGGAAGCTCCGTTCACATGGAGCACCCAAACGAACTTCGTCTCCTTCGGGACTTCATCTTCTGCCGAAGGTACTTCATCTTCGGACCTCCAGGTGCATTCAGCCAAGAAATCAGAGAGCACCTGGGCCTTCATAGCCGATCGGGGCTAAAAGCTGATGTCGAATTCACTCAACTTCATGGCCCACTTGGCTATCCTTCCCGAAGTGTCTGGAGACCGGAGAATGACCTTGAGGGGCTGATCGGTCAGTACCATGATGGCGTGGGCATGGAAGTACGGCCGTAGTCGCTTTGCTGCAATCACTAGAGAGTAGATCAACTTCTGTATCCTTGCATACTGCATTTCAGCATCATGTAAAACCTTGCTGATGTAGTAGATTGGCTTATGGGATCCATCTTCATCTCTCCGGACAATGACTGAACTAATTGCTTCATCCGAAGCAGAAAGGTATAAGTAATGTACCTCGCCTTCTTGAGGTTTGGAGAGCAGAGGCGGAGTTTTTAGGTACTTCTTTAGTTCTTCGAAGGCAGTGCGACAGTCTTCGGACCATTCAAAGTCCTTTGACTATCGAAGTACCTTGAAGAATGGAAGACATTTCTCGGTTGAACGAGCAATGAACCTGCTTAGGGAGGCAATTCTCCCTGTTAACTGCTGGATTTCTTTTTTGCAGGAGGGATGTCTCATATCCTTTGGGGCTTAGATTTTCTCAGGATTTGCCTCAATCCCCCATTTAGTGACAAGAAAGCCTAAGAACTTACCCGAAGTGACCTCGAAGGTGCACTTCACTGGGTTTAGCTTCATGCGGTAGCGTCATAGAGCACTAAATGATTCTTCCAAGTCTTGGATTTGATCCTTTTGGAGGAGGTTCTTGACGATCATGTCGTCAACATAGGCCTCCATGTTTCTTTCCAGTTGCTTTTCGAACACCTTGTTGATTAGCCTTTGAAATGTTGCCCCGGCATTCTTGAGGCCGAATGGCATCATCTTATAGCAGTAGAGACCTTTATCGATGATAAAGGCTATCTTCTCTTCATCTTGGGGATCCATCCTAATATGATTATAGCCAGAAAAAGCATCCATGAAGCTCAATAGTTGATGGCCAGCAGTGGCATCGACTAGCTGATCAATATTTGGAAGAGGGAAGCTATCTTTTGGGCAAGCCTTGTTGATGTCTGCGTAATCGATGCAGATCCTCCACTTGCCGTTAGCTTTCTTCACCATTACCACATTGGCCAGCCATTCAAGGTAGTGGGCTTCTCGGATGAATCCTGCTTTAAGGAGTTTGCCTACTTCTTCGTCCATGGCTTTCTGTCTTTCAGGAGCAAAGCTTCTTTTCTTCTGCCATACTGGTTTATACCCGGGGGTAACTTCTAGCCTATGAGTAATTACTTCAGCAGGAATCTCCGGTATGTCCGAAGCTGACCAGGCGAAGACATCGATGTTGTCTCTGAGGAAATGGATCAGCTCCATTCTGGTTTCCTCATCAAGTGTACTCTCGATCTGCATAACTCTGGTGGGGTCTTTCTTTGTCAACGGTACTAGGACAGTTCTTTCCATGGGTTCACCAGAGCCTGTAGTTGTATCCCTCGGATCCAACTGATCCAGAGTTGCAGAATCAGTGAAGTGCTTGTCTTGAATCATCAGACACTGCCATGCCGCTCTCTGATCTCCTCTAACTTCCCCGACACTGTTCGTGGTGGGGAAGCATACCAGGAGATAATGAGAGGAGATCACGGTTCAAAACTTGTTCAAGATGGGCCACCCTAGAATGATGTTGTAAGCCGAGGGGGTCCGGACTACCATGAAATTGATCGGTAGTGTTTTTTGTTGAGGTTCAATGCCAAGGGTCACATGCAACACTATCTCTCCCTCGGCATGAACTTAATTACCCCCGAAGCTAGTGAGCGGTATGGGGGATCTCCATAGTTGATGTCTAGGCAAATACATTTTAGAGAATGCATCGTAAATCAAGACATCAGTCGAACTTCCATTATCAACAAGGATTCGCTGTACATCATAGTTGGCCACAACGGCCAAGATTACAAGGAGATCATCATGTGGGAGCCAGACTCCTGTAAGGTTATCATCAGAGAAGAGAATAGCATTATTGTCCTTGAGTCGCTTTGGGACATCGTCCTCGTCCCTCCTCCAATCGATAGGCCGGTGTATCATCCCCACACCTTCGTTGGTGGGCCTTTGATTTGGCAGTTCGGCCTCTTCAGGAGGTGACTGGGGAACAGTATCTTCCGACCGAGGTCCTTGACGATCGATGTACCACCCCAAATATCCTCTTTTGATGAGATCCTCAATCACATCCTTCAGTTAGATGCATTCTTCAGTGTTGTGGCCGTGGTCTCGGTGGAATCGAGAATATTTGTTCCTATTCCTTACGGAAGAGGAGGCCTTCATGTGACGAGGCCGTTGGAGAGAGTTTTCTTTCTTTATCTCCATGAGGATCTTTTCTCAAGGAAGGTTGAGGGGGGTGTAGGAGTCGAATCTTCATCCCGATGCTCTGGGCCTGGGAGGACTTCTTCGACGGTCAGTATATTCGTTGTTATTGTTATTGGAGATCGGGAGACCTTGTCCCCTGTTGTTCTTCTTTTTTGAAGGGGGCTTCCCTTCTGATCCCTCGATAAGAGCTCAGCATAGCTTTTGGGAAACTTCTTATCCAGGAAAAGGTGAGCCTGGATGTATGAAGTCCCTTCTTCAATGTAGACATGGCCACATGTTCGTTGAGATTGGGGATCTCAAGTGTGGCCGCATTGAACCTGGAGATGTAGTCTCGTAGGCTTTCTCCCTCATTCTAATGAAGGAGGAACAGTGTGTCAATATTTCAAGGGATCTTGTGGCAAGTCCTGAAATGCAAGACAAACAATTTCTCTAGCTTGGAAAAGGAATCAATGGTACCTGGGCATAGGCTCGAGTACCACATCCGAGCAACTTTCTTCAAGGTAGCTGGGAACGCGAGGCAGTACATTGCATCCGAAGCTCCCTGGATCATCATATGGGCCTTGAAACTGCCCAAGTGGTCAAAGGGATCTGAGGTGCCATCATAGGATTCCATCTAGGGAACCCTAAAGTGCCGAGGAATGACTTCAACCATGATACGGTTGGTATAGGGTGGGCGTAGATCACCCACTATCAAGTCATCGAGATCCTTTAGATCCCGCATTCTCTGCTCCCGCGCCCTTGCTATTTCTGATTCAATAGCTCTAAATCTCCTGTCATAATCGGGAGTCTGCTTTGACGCCCTCTCTGCGAGAGCAGAGTCTTCGGAGGAGAGGGAGGGAGTTTGCCTAGGCCTTTTCCCTTTCTGCAGGGAATCGGCGGGCCTAAGCAGTCTCGAACTTCAGCCTTCAGGAGAGAGCCGAGAACGGGGGGAGAGATGTGTAGAACCCTCCCATAGAGCTCTCTTCCTTCGGGATCGAGAGCTATGTCTGGAGGCAACCGGCGGGTTTTCCATCGGAAAAGCTCTGTTATGAAAATCTTGAACCATGGCCGTAAGGTTGGTGATCTAGTTCACAAGGGCTTCAAATTGCTGCAATCCCATGACAACTGTAGGAGATGGGACATCATTCTCTCCCGGGGGTGCACCCTCTTGGGATGGAACACGACTTCGACTTGTGGAGGCGATCTAAGTCTTTCCTCTCGCCATGAAGAACTTCTTACTTTCTCTTGTTTAGGAGGGAGCTTAAAGAGTACTGTCTATCGTGCAGCCCCTTCCTGGTGTGCCAATCAATTGCCGTGGAGTCCCTGTTCTGGCCGGTCGAAGCTGCTACTCTATAGGACCGCTCCCTGGTTCACCTACAAAATAGATCCCTTGCTAGAGTCGTTCCGGTGGGGGACACTGCGATGCCTAAGTCAGAGGCAAGTCCCAGCCATAGAATGGAGAAGATCCTCCAGAGGCAGAGGGAAAGCTCTTTGAATTTAGAGTATGCGTGTATGTATGTGTGTGTACCTCTCTCGAGCATTTCTTCTTACCGCCATTTATAAGGGGGTGCTCGGCCTGCGGATCCGTTCTTCTCCCAGCAATCATGGGGAGTTAATTTCTTCCCATGATTGGTAATCGTGGGTTATCATTGAGCAGTTCCGGCTAGACCAGAGGCGTAGTAGCTAGAGTTGCGTGCCATGATCGTGGCATGGAGATAGTCGATAGTAACCGTTGGTTACTGTTGCCTATCTGGGACAGATCGTGGACCCATCATCAGATTTCCCCTATTTAGGGAGATTCTCGTAATTGAACCGGGAATTTACCCATCTTCGGATCTTCTCGGTCGGAGATCCTATCTTCTGCATGAGTCGAGGACTTGGTGTTTACCAAGGGCGGAGATTGTATCTTCGGAAGGAAACGAAGTGTATGCCTTCGAAAGTCGGCATGGAGCCTGGTCTTCGGTTAAAGCCGAAGACGTAATCCGAAGGTCTTGCCTTCGGGTGTCGTACGCCGGTGGAGAGCATTGAGTTGCTCATGGTTGGCCTGATCTTTCTAGGTCCGAAGTCGCTGGCTCGGAGGAAAGGTCTTCGATCAACTGAACCGATGTTCGGTTCATACTTAGACCAGGATTCCCCAACACTACCTAAACCTACCAAGACCAAGAAGGAACCAAAAGTCAAGAAGACCAAAGTTTTTAGAGCCCCTGTTAAACCTAGATTCAAGAATTTAAGGTTTAAATCCCTGAAAACTAAGACCTCTGATAAAGTTATAGAGGTAGGCTCCTCTTCTTCATCTGAGGAAGAAGAAGAATAAGTTGTGTAGTTAGTCTTCTGGTTGTATTTCTGAAATGAATGTTTGTTCCACTTGTTGTCTTTTACAATTGCAATGTACTTTCTGTCCTGCAAACTTCTTAATGAAATAAATGTTTTCTATTTAGAAATTGCACTTACTATGATGAAATTTTAATTAGAATTTCAAGTGTGAGAAAGTAAAATTATCTCAAATAAATATTAAAGACTTTCTCAATCTATTTTAAAATCTGAGCTTTATTTGAAATCACCTTTTTGATTGTTTGACAAAAGGGGGAGAATTATGAAAAATATAAAAAGAATGGAAAATTAGCTCCTTATCAACTATTCTTAAAGTGTAATGAAAAAGGGGGAACACAAAAATAATAGCACTGCTTAAATTACTTTAAAATCTAGAGAAAGGGGGAGTTTCTCTTGAATGATTTTGCTCTGACTTATATTCAAATTAATCCCATTGCTCTAATCATAATTGCATATTTTAGCTCTCTAATACTCCATGTTTTGTGCTAATTATAATATTATGAAGCATGACGAGTTTAACACTTTGATGATATATAGTAATATCATATGTTGAGCTCTGATTTTCTTTTAAATCTAATCAGCTCTATTACATGTGAATATTTATGTTTCAAATACTGTTATACATATAAAGTGTCTTACTGATTTTTCATGCCAAGTGTTTTGTCATCATCAAAAAGGGAGAGATTGTTGACCCCATAAGTGATTTTGATGATAACCAAACATTGGAGCATGTACATTTATTACTGATAACTCTTCAAGTATTTGACAAGTTTTTATAGGATGTATAGCATGTTCAAACTTCAACTCCTACATTTCTACTTTCTTGTTTGAGTTGTGTTGTAAGTGTTATTGTAAAGAAGAACCCACTCAAAAATGCTAAGAAAAATCAAGTAAAAAGGGTTACTTCTATAAGTGTGTGTGCCTTAGATTTTGTTTTGAGTTGGTTTGTGTGAAATTGTAAAAGAGTTGGTGAGAGCTTTCTTTAAGTTTAAATTGTAAAAATCTTGAAGAAGACACTCGAGCCGACCCGAGAAAAGAAGGGCCGACTCTGCTTACTGGCACGCAACAAGGATTCTGGAATGCGGCAATCTGAGCTGACTCGATGGAAAGCAAGCCGACTCTAGTGAATCCAAGTCGATTGGAATCAGTCTGAGCCAACTCCTCTAGAGTCCATTTCCTAAAGGTTTCTGAGAACAGCCAAGCGAACCGACCCGACCTAGAAAGAGCCGACTCTGCCAGACCTAATTTTGAAAGCCTAAGAAAGCGAGCCGACCCAAATTGCATCGAGCCGACTCTTCCAGAGTAAGGTTTTCCGAACCTGAGAAGAAGAGTCGACCCAAGCTGAAAGGAGCCGATTCCTTGAGTTCAAGTTTTTCAAAATTCAAGTTCGAGCTGAACCAAGCTGAAAAGAGTCGACTCGTCCAGAGTGTTGTTTTGCGCCCTGAGACACAAAGCTGACTACATTGAGGATTTGGTGACTCGACCCATCGACTCGAAGGATCCGAGCCAACTGGAAGGAATCCGAGCCGACTGGAATGTCGCTTACAGGTATTTAATGGCTAGTTCCAGAATTTATTTTTGAATGCTCAAAAGTGTTCCAATGGTCAAAAATCATTCTCCAACGTTCTACAATGGCTAGAATTGCCTTGGGATGATGGAAGACTTTAAATTTGAAGGATTTTGACTTCCTTGAATTAATCAATTAAGAGAGTTCTTCAAAGAAAAGAGCTTCATTGAATATCCAACCAACCATAAGAAAAAGAGCATTCAAGTCTGCATTCAAGCCTTCAACAACTATGATCTAAAGCTTGAATCATCTTTAAAAGAAGCCACTGAAGTCATTAAAGCTTATTCAAGTGCATTCAAGTAGACTTCCAACGAGCTGCACCGGCAACTATCCGACAACTTGAGTTTGTCATTTATTGTTGCATTTATTTTCAATTCAATCTTTGAATTGTTGGGTTATGTGGTGAGCCCGATTGAAAAACCAAATAGGTTCTTGGTGATCCTGTGAAAACCAAGTTGAGTTTCTTTGGTGAACCTGTTTAAAACCAAAGGGTGTCGGGTTTTCTTTGGTGATCCCGTAAAACCAAAGTATAGAGATTTTGGATTGTGATCCTGTAAAACAATCCTACTGTATTCGGGTGTGAATATAGTAGAAATCCCAAGTGGTATCTTGGGAAGTGGACGTAGGAGCTGGTTGCTCCGAACCACTATAAATTTAGTGTGTTTGTGTTGTGCTTTCTTTACTTTGTTTAGCTTCTGCATTTATAACTCTATCACAGCACCTACCACTTGCAAAGGATTTTGAATAGCATATTTCTTGCTTTAAATTTTTAAATTTCCAATTCACCCCCCTCTTGGGTAGCCACCTGGGCAACACTTGGGAGGCTTACCACTTAACCAAGATTTAGGGGTATCGTGACCTAGCTTGAAAATCTAACAACTCTACCAGGATACTTGGGACAACCTCATCCAAGACTTTGGAACCTGGAAGGCTTACTGCTTAACTAGGACTTAGGGATATCATGACCCAGCTTGGGAGTCTAGCAGCACTGCCAGAGTACTTGGGGCAACCTCATCCAAGGCTTTGGAACTTGGGAGGCTTACTGCTAATGAAGACTTAGGAGTATCTTGACCTAGCCCAAGAGTCTAATAGCTCTGCCAAGGTGCTTGGAGCAACCTCGTTCAAGACTTTAGAGTGTGAAATTCTAACCTTGGGTGACCTCTCAAGGTACTCAGGAGACTAATTGCTTAGCCAAGGTTAACAGGGATCAGGGCCTAACTTGGGTGTCTGACTGCTCAATCGAAATTTTAGGAATAAGAAGTGTTGAAACCCTACCTAGAATAATCTCATTCCAAGACTTATCAAAAAGGGGTATTGCAACCTTGCCAGGGAAAGCTTCATCCTAGGACTTTTAGGGATGTCCCTAGCTTCAACCACTTTCTCTTTTTGGGTGAACAAGGAAAGGATTTTCATTGAACAAGTCAAGCACATCAGTTACAGATACATCTTATTGGTAGTATGGCCAGAGATTGTCAAAGTTCCAAGTTCTAGCAATGGGCATGCTATCTAGCTGCTCCAACTAATACATACCATGTTGGAGCATGGTGCGGGCACCTGAATCAGAAGAAGACTTCAGGGTTCCATCTGGATCTCTGAATGACCTTGCCCAAAGATTAGGATTTGTAATAAGGGTTGACCTGGTCAACTATATTATTTTATTTCTTTGAGTCTGCATTTCATTTTGTTGAGTCATGTTGACTCAGTCTAAGTCCAAGTCAAGTCCTGGTTGGCACCATTCCCTAGGGCATCATTTTTTTCTTCCAAGGCCAAATGCAAGTGGACGCCACACTCCCAACCACACTCCCATGACCAGTTGGTGCCACATTTCATCCCAGTGTCCCTGGTCCCCACGCCCAAGAGAGCAAGAAAATTTTCTTAGGAGAAGTCAAGGAAGGCGCCCACAAGCTGCCAAAAGTAACCAAGCTAAAGGAGCAGGGGATTTTTCTTGGAGAGGACTTCAAGGTAGGCGCCCACACCTGCCTAAAGTACCTGGCTATGAATGGAAGGAGCCTAGTCTTGGGAAGAAAGACTAGGAGATGAGTATTTTCTTCCAAGAAAGAGCAAGTCATGGAAGGAAAACCCATGACTTAAGGATAAAAACTAGGAGGTGCCCCACATACCTGCCATATGAAGCCATCACCTTGCATTTAAGGCCGCCCACTCCAAGGAAAGAAGCCTGGTCGGTCAAGGAAAAGTTTTTCATGCTTAGGATAAATGTTTAGTCCCACATGGGAAGTAGTGTAATTTTGTTTCTCTTGCAAGGTCTATATATTGGACCCTTATGTAATCTTTTGATTTTAATGAGTAAATGAAATCTTTTCTTGTGTTGAGCAACCTTGTGTTCTCTTCTTCCGCACTTCTTTGAGTGTTGAGCTCTGTGAGGGAGTAAATCCGGGTTCCATTGGAGCCTTGAGGAGGTGAGAGATCTCCAAAGTTACCAAAACCCTGCCTCGCTTTCATCCCTGGCCGCCAACCCTAATTTCCTTTCATCATCCTAGCCGCCAACACCCAAATCCTAAACCCTATTCCCACTTCATTCAAGGCCGCCATCTCCTTCTCCAAGCCACTGCCCACTATATCAAGCCCTAGGTCCTTTTCATCTGCAAGCCGCCGCCCTACCAGCCAAACCCTAGATCCACTCTATCTTCCACCACCACCTCCATACTCTTCCCTCATCTTCAAAGTTGGAGCAGTCCGGAGCTATCCCAGGTAAAGGTCTCTTCCTTGAGTTTCTTACATCCTTATCTTGTTCTTCATCTTTTCCAGATCTAGAGTACGAGAAGAAGGCCAATCTTGCCATAGGACTATAATCCGAGGATCCATTACGAAGATACCCCGTCTCCAAGGATCCTACAATCTGCTCGAGAGTGTCCTTCAATTGAAGCAAAGAGAGATATCACTGTCAGGTATAAAACCTTCTCTTCTCTCTTCGTCTGTTTCTTGAAAGAGGAGTAAACCCTAGGTCTGGGGGTTTCTCAATCCCCAACGATCCTACTTCTTTATTACTCTGATAATCTACTCTTTTGAATTGTGCTTTCTTTCAGTACATATTTTCTTTCAATATTAGTTAGCCTTGTTTTTAAGTCAAGCCAACTTATAACAAAACACAAAAAAAAAAAAAAAAAAAAGTCTTAATTTACTTCTGCATCGCATCATCTTATTTGTTCTACATCATTTTTGGTATCAGAGCCTTGTCTAGGGTTCTTGTTTGTTTGATTATTTTTTTCGTTCCTTTTTACTTTTGCTGCCTGGAGTAGACTCCCCTGGCCGTCCGATCCTAGGAACAAGCGAGACGCAAGCCTCCTCTTCCCATTCCACGGGGGTTCCTAGGGCGTGTAGGGGTGCCGCTGGGTTATAACTTCTAGGCAGGGATTGTAAACGGGATACACGTTCTATTTTCTGCTAGTAACTGCCCTGTTATTCGAATTGTATCTCCTTGCAAAAAATTTCAAATTAAGTAATTCTTATTTTGTTGGAACCAGTATAATTGAAAGTAATTTACATTAAAGTTTCATGATTTATTAATTTCTATAGATTTTCTGAGATCAATTTTACTGCTGTTCTATTTTTTTTTTTTGCAAGCTGTTTTTTTTTATTTGAGTGTGCATAAATTGAATCTATCTTAAGAGCACCGAAGTTGCAACATAAGGGGAGGATTGAGACCCTCTCCTTAGCCCAAAACCACCTTCCGTGCATTCGAACCTAAGCCTTTAATCTTAAAATTAATTAGACCTAATTTTTCCTAGTGGACTAGGGACACCAACTGGTCGGGTCTAGGCTAGTATGAGTCAGTTTGTCTAGTTACTCTGTGTGTGCTTTGTACTCAGTGTCTAGAATGGTGGTTCAGGGATTCTATCCTGAAGGGCTTGTGTGCTGGTCCGCCTACCTGGCCAATCACTGATTGGTGTCTAGGATTGGCAATTAGGGACCTAACACTCCCCTTACACCTGCCTGGCTGAGTCCTGAGTTACTACAGGCTAGCTTGCCACTCTGATTGGGCATCTAGTTTGGGCTCTAGGTCTAGTTAGCCCGTAGTCGTTTCAGTCGAGTCTCATTTGGTGTGCTTGCTTGCATCATCATGTCTACCCGGAACGGAGTACCCTACCAACCTGGTCAAACCCAACCTGATTTAGAGGCCATGATTAGAACTCTTACCGAAAGTATGACCAAATTGAGTCAGGATATGACTGATACTGTTGCCCAGTTTAGGGATCAAGTCCGTGAAGATCTTACCCAGCTTAGGGATCGAGTCAAAGTACTTGAGGAACCTAGACATCAGAATTGGACTCCTGACCCAAATTTTAATGTGCCTCAACCTCACCCACACCAGGAGCCTAAAAGACCTTTATACAAAGATCCTGAACCTAATCATAGGAGGCCTGACCCAGAGCCTGAAGATAGAGATGATAGGTTCATCCGTAACATCAAATTAGATGCACCCACTTTTGATGGTAGCTTAAACCCTAAGGTGTATTCTGATTGGGAGGGTGAGATAGACCAGTACTTTGAGTGGTATACCATGTCTGAGGAAAGGAAGTTCAAGTTTGCCAAGATGAAGTTAGTGCGTCAAGCTAGGTTATACTGGGGGAACATTGAGCTAACCACTAGGAGACGAAATGTTGAGCCCATAACCACTTGGCAGGGTATGAAAGAGAAGCTTAGAGATAAGTGCATACCCATTTCATACCAGCAGAATCTGTTAGACCAATGGCAAACCTTGAAACAAGGGAACTGATCTGTCTCAGACTACATAGCCACCTTTGATGAGTACTTGATAAGATGTGATGTGAGTGAAGCCCATGAGGTCACTTTGTCTAGATTTAGGGCTGGACTTAGGGAAGACATTAAGAGGGAGTTGTTTCTGAGAGAGGTTACTGACCTAGACCAAGCCTATCATATTGCACTGAACACTGAGAAATTTCAGAGAGGACCTATACCTTCTAGGGTTAGTGCCCCAATCCCAAGAAATGGACCTAGCCAAGTTACCCCTAGCAAACCTTTTCAGGGTATTCCCACCCCTAGGCCCATGGACAAAGGTAAGGCACCTGACACCCAGAGAACCCCTAGTTCTAGTATCACCTGTTTTAAGTGTCAGAAACCAGGTCATATCTCCAGCCAGTGTACAGCCATAGCCTGTTTTAAGTGCCATAGGGTAGGTCATGTTTCTAGCCAGTGTCCACGTAGATCCCTTTACATAGAAGAGGGAGAGGAAGAGAATTCCAAGCCCAATGAGGAATTTGAAGAAGAAGTTTATGAGGCCGGAATGAACTTGGTTGATGAGTATGAAGGAGAGGAGGAACCCACAGAGTCTGACCAGTTAGGAGTTGTGAGATGCATCCTGTCCCAGAGTATAGTTTAGGAGGATTAGCGTAGGACTAACATCCTACAGACTTTCCTTAAATTAGGGGATAAGGTATGTAAGATCATCGTAGATAGTGGGAGCTGTGTGAATGCCATTTCTGCTAGCACTGTCAAAATGTTAGGCTTAACCCCAGTCCCCCACCCCAACCCCTTAAGGTTTCTTGGGTATACTCTACCTCTATACCCATCCAGTCTAGATGTCAGGTCCAAATTCATATGCAATCCTATCAAGAGAAGATTTGGTGTGATGTCTTACCCATGGGGGTGAGCAGTATAATTCTTGGGAGACCTTGGTTATATGATCATGATGCCACCCTCTTAGGAAAATCCAATACCTGTGTCTTTAGTTTTAATGGGAAAAATATCACAATCCATTCAGTCCCTCCTAAGGACAAGGTAGCTAAAGGACCCAATAAGGTCAAAGAGATGAAGACTGGAGTGAACCTAATTAGTACTAAGGATCTAGAACAAGAAATTCATAGTGGTTCATCCATTTGGATGTTGACTGCTAAGGAACTTATGACTCCTACACCCTCAGAGCCTCCTCAGGAAGTTAGGCCTTTGTTAGAAGAATTTGAGGATGTTTTTCTCGAGGATCTGCCATACCACCTTCCACCTCTTAGGGATATCCAGCATTCCATAGATTTAATCCCAGGAGCTACTTTACCCAACTTGCCCCATTATAGGATAAATCCATTTGAGCATGAGGAACTGCAAAAGCAGGTTGGAGAATTATTGAGGAAGGGGTTCATTAGAGAGAGTCTTAGCCCTTGTGCAGTCCCTGCACTACTGACCACAAAGAAAGATGGCACGTGGAGGATGTATGTTGATAGTCGTGCCATCAACAAAATCACAATCAAGTATAGGTTCCCCATCCCTAGACTAAATGACATGCTAAATATGATGGCCGGTGCAATGATTTTTTCCAAAATTGATCTCAAGAGCGGCTATCATCATGTTAGAATTAGACCAGGGGATGAGTGGAAAACCGCTTTCAAAACTAAGGATGGTCTCTACGAATGGGTTGTTATGCCTTTTGGGTTGTCCAATGCCCCTAGTACTTTCATGAGGATTATGACCCAGGTGCTTAGAGCTTTCATAGGAAAGTTTGTAGTGGTCTATTTCGATGACATCCTAATCTATAGTAAGACCCCTGCAGACCACCTAGGCCACCTTAGACAAGTTTGCCAAGTTTTGAGGAATGATAGTCTCTACGGTAATCTCAAGAAGTGTGAATTCATGACCAGTAGAGTTATCTTCCTTGGTTTTGCAGTAACCCGTGATGGCGTGGCTGCCGATCCACAGAAGATTAGGTCCATAGTAGAATGGCCAGAGCCGACCAGTGTGCATGAAGTTAGGAGTTTTCATGGCTTGGCTACCTTCTATAGACGACTTATCAAGGGGTTTAGTACTGTAGTTGCTCCTATCACAGACTGTATTAGGAAGGGAGAATTTCAGTGGACTAAAGCAGCCCATAAAGCCTTCCTAGATCTTAAGGATAGGATGATCCAGGCACCCATTTTGAGGTTACCCGACTTTTCTAAAGTATTTGAGGTTGCCTGTGATTCTTCAGGTGTAGGTATAGGTGGAGTCCTAAGCCAAGAGAATCATCCCATAGCATTCTTTAGTGAAAAACTTAATGATGCTAAGCTTAGGTATTCTACCTATGATAAAGAATTTTATGCAGTAATGCAAGCTTTGCATTACTGGAGACATTATTTGCTACCACAAGAATTTGTGCTGTTTTCGGACCATGAGGCTCTTAGATTCTTGAATTCCCAAAAAAAGCTTAACCCTAGGCATGCTAAGTGGGTAGAGTATATCCAGTCCTATACTTTTGTTTTGAAACATAAGGCTGGGACTGAAAATAAGGTAGCTGATGCCCTTAGTCGTCGATCTTTGTTATTGAATTCTATTAGGGCTGAAGTCGTAGGGTTTGAGCAGATCAAAGAGGAATATGAGTCGTGTCCGGATTTTAAGACTGTGTACCAGGATCTAGCTCAAGGACCATCTAGTGATCATAAGGATTATACCCTTTTAGATGGCTTTCTGTTCTTTAAGAATAGGCTTTGCATCCCTAGAACTTCTCTTAGAGAATTTTTGATTTGGAAAATTCATGCTGGAGGTCTAGCAGGCCATTTTGGAAAAGACAAGACCACCCTGGCTATTGAAGACCACTTTTTCTGGCCTAGCTTAAAAAGAGATGTAGCACACATTGTGGTTAGGTGTCGGACCTGTGCTGTTGCCAAACAGCGAAAACAGAACACTGGCCTTTATACCCCACTCCCTGTCCCAGATCGTCCTTGGCAAGATGTGAGTATAGACTTTGTGTTAGGTTTGCCTAAGACCCAGAGGAGGCATGACTCTATCTGTGTCATAATCGACCGATTTTCTAAGATGGCCCACTTCTTGCCTTGTTCCCAGACTTTTGATGCGTCTAAGGTAGCCACCCTATTCTTTAATAAGATAGTTAGACTCCATGTCTTACCTAAGATAATTGTTTTAGATAGGGATGTCCGGTTCACTAGCTATTTTTGGAAAACCCTTTAGCATAAGTTAGGGACAAAACTTAAGTTTTCAACTGCCTATCATCCCCAAACTGATGGCCAAACCGAGGTAGTGAACCGTAGCTTAGGCAATCTGCTAAGATGTCTTGTTGGTGAAAATACTAGGAATTGGGATTTGTACTTACCTAGGGCTGAATTTGCATACAATGACTCGGTCAATAGGTCTACAGGTAAGAGTCCATTTGAAATTGTGCATGGGTACAAACCTCACACACTTCTTGACCTAACCCCTTTACCAGTCCACACACGAGTCTCCGAGTCTGCTGAAGTTTTTGCACAGCATATAAAAGACTTGCATAAAGAAATTCATGTCAAAATAAATTTAAGTAATGAAACTTATAAGAAGTTGGCTGATTCTCAAAGCCGAGTTAAAACTTTTGTTGAGGGAGACTATGTAATGATTAGGTTAAGGCCTGAACAGTTTTCCCTGGAACCGTTAGAAAGTTACATGCTAGAGGAGCTGGACCATTTAGAGTGGTGAAGAGAGTAGGATCCAATGCCTATGTGCTCGAGTTGCCTCCAGAACTAGGCATTAGCCCCACTTTCAACATTACAGACCTAGTAGAGTATAGAGAGCCAGCTGTGATTCCTAGTGAGCCTTTTGAGCTTAATCCTGTTCTTGAGAGTGAACCCAACCCTGTGTGTCCACCAACAAACTGGCCAGTGAGGAAAGAACAGATTGAAAAGATCCTGGATGATCAGGTTATCTCTACTCATAATCGAGGATACCAAAGATACCTGGTCTGCTGGCAAGGAAGGCCAGATTCTGATGACTCTTGGATCTACAAGAGCTGGATCCAGATCTCTTGGAGAGATACTAGAGCCAACTTGAGCCTTACTCGACAGGGTCGAGTTCCTCCCACCCCGGAAGAATTGGTATGGGTACCAGAATCAGAAGAAGACTTCAGGGTTCCATCTGGATCTCTGAATGACCTTGCCCGAAGATTAGGATTTGTAATAAGGGTTGACCTGGTCAACCAGATTATTTTATTTCTTTGAGTCTGCATTTCATTTTGTTGAGTCATGTTGACTCAATCTAAGTCCAAGTCAAGTCTTGGTTGGCGCCATTCCCTAGGGCATCATTTTTTTCTTCCAAGGCCAAATGCAAGTGGACGCCACACTCCCAGGACCAGTTGGCGCCACATTTCATCCCAATGTCCCTGGTCCCCACGCCTAAGAGAGCAAGAAAATTTTCTTAGGAGAAGTCAAGGAAGGCGCCCACAAGCTGCCAAAAGTAACCAAGCTAAAGGAGCAGGGGATTTTTCTTGGAGAGGACTTCAAGGTAGGCGCCCACACCTGCCTAAAGTACCTGGCTATGAATGGAAGGAGCCTAGTCTTGGAGAGAAAGACTAGGAGATGAGTATTTTCTTCCAAGAAAGAGCAAGTCATGGAAGGAAAACCCATGACTTAAGGATAAGAACTAGGAGGTGCCCCACATACCTACCATATGAAGCCATCACCTTGCATTTGAGGCTGCCCACTCCAAGGAAAGAAGCCTGGTCAGTCAAGGGAAAGTTTTTCATGCTTAGGATGAATGTTTAGTCCCACATGGGAAGTAGTGTAATTTTGTTTCTCTTGCAAGGTCTATATATTGGACCCTTATGTAATCTTTTGATTTTAATGAGTAAATGAAATCTTTTCTTGTGTTGAGCATCCTTGTGTTATCTTCTTCCGCACATCTTTGAGTGTTGAGCTCCGTGAGGGAGTAAATCCGGGTTCCATTGGAGCCTTGAAGAGGTGAGAGATCTCCAAAGTTACCAAAACCCTACCCCGCTTTCATCCCTGGCCGCCAACCCTAATTTCCTTTCATCATCCTAGCCGCCAACACCCAAATTCCTAAACCCTATTCCCACTTCATTCAAGGCTGTCATCTCCTTCTCCAAGCCACCGCCCACTATATCAAGCCCTAGGTCCTTTTCATCTGCAAGCCGTCGCCCTACCAGCCAAACCCTAAATCCACTCCATCTTCCACCACCACCTCCATACTCTTCCCTCATCTTCAAAGTTCAAGCAGTCCGTAGCTATCCCAGGTAAAGGTCTCTTCCTTGAGTTTCTTACATCCTTATCTTGTTCTTCATCTTTTCTAGATCCAGAGTACGAGAAGAAGGCCAACCTTGCCATAGGACTACAATTCGAGGATCCATTGCGAAAATACCCCGTCTCCAAGGATCCTACAATCTGCTTGAGAGTGTCCTTCAATGGAAGCGAAGAGAGATATCATAGTCAGGTATAAAACCTTCTCTTCTCTCTTCGTCTGTTTCTTGAAAGAGGAGTAAACCCTAGGTCTGGGGGTTTCTCAATCCCCAGCGATCCTACTTCTTTATTACTCTAAATCTACTCTTTTGAATTGTGCTTTCTTTCAGTGCATATTTTCTTTCAATATTAGTTAGCCTTGTTTTTGAGTCAAGCCAACTTCTAACAAAATACACAAAAAAAAAAAATAGTCTTAATTTACTTCCGCATCACATCATCTTATTTGTTCTGCATCAGAGCACCTAGTTGACACGATAGTGTCCTTCCTGATTAGGAGAGACCTTTCCATGCTCTGTGGGTTGGTTTCCCACCATCTTGCAAATGATAAGTTCTCCTAGCTGAAACTACTTCACCATCACATTGGTGTTGAAATAGCGAGCCATGCATTGTTGTTATGCAACCATTCAGACTTGGGCTATGTCTTGGACCTCTTTTAGGAGGTCAAGATTGGCTCTGAGGCCTTTTGAGTTATGTCTCCTGTCATAAGCTTTGACTCGAGGTGACGGTAGGCCCAACTCCAAAGGGATGATGGCCTCGATCCCAAAGGTGAGGTTGAATAGTGTCTCACCTATCAGGAGCTGGTGGGTAGTGCAATAAGTCCAAAGGATACTGTATAGTTCATCCATCTAGAGCTCTCCAATTTTATTCAGTTAGGTCTTCAACCCTTGGAGGATCATCTAGTTAGTGACTTCAACTTCTCTATTTATTTGTGGATATATGACTGAAGTAAACTAGTGACTAATCTATAAGTCCTCATAGAATCCATCAAAGGATACATTATTGAACTATCCATTATTGTCAGTGATGATAACATGAAAGACCTTGAAGCAACAAATTATTGACTTCCAAATGAGTTTTCTTGCTTCCTGCTTAGTGTTCTAGATCAGGGTCTCCATTTCAACCTACTTAGTAAAGTAATCAATATAGATAATCAAGAATTTTTCTAGCTGACATTTAGTAGGAAAGGGCCTAGGATAGATATCCCCTATTGATCAAAGGGCCAAGGGGAGCTCAAGGAGCCAAGAGGTGCAGCAAGTTGATGTTGGATGTTGGTACTAGCCTTGACAGCAAGTCTGCTTGGGCATTTTTTATCTGGGATATCTACATAATTTCAAAGAAAAGGAAGGTTAGGGTGATTTCCCTTATTCGTCGAAGATATTTTTCCATGATGAGGGCTCTAGTGTTAATCTCCTTATGAACCTACCCCATTATCAACTGGGAATCCTTGAAAACTTTGTAATGCTAAACCCTAAGTTTGTAGGCAATGCTCAATTCTGCAATGAGGGCTTCGTGCTCTGCCTAATTGTTAGAGGCCTTGAAATTGAAATGGAGCACTTGCTTAGTGACAATTCCTTCTAGACTGATAAGGATCATCCCTGCCCTAGATCCTTTGATGTTGTAAGCACCATTAACATGGAGAGTCCAGGGCTCATCCACAAGCTTTGGCTTCATATGAGTCGGTCCGGTTCCTATCTCATCGAGGATGGTGAATTCCATAATGAAGTCCGTCAAAGCCTAGGTCTTTATAGAGGGGCAAGGTTGATATTGGATATCAAACTCACCCAGCTCCACTACCCATTTGGCACCCTTCCAAAGGCATCGACCTTCTGCAGGATTTGTCGTAGAGACTGCTTTGATAGGACTTGAAAATAAGGATATCGTATGAACTTGAAAATAAGGATGAAGTCACTTTACCAAAGTCAGGAGGGAGAAGGCAACCTTTTCCATCTTTACGTATCTAGACTCTACATTCTTGAGGCTTAGCTAATGTAATAGACTAGCTTCTATACTCCATCCTCTTCTTAGACTAGCACTAAACTTACATCAATAGGAGAGAGGGCTAAATAAAGATAGAGCATTTCTCCCACGATCGGCCTTGTAAGGAGTGGCACGGTGACCAGGTAGGTCTTGAGCTATTCAAAGGTGGTTTAACACTTCTTTATCCATTAGAAGTCCTTAATCTATCTTAGGGCCTTGAAAATGGTAGGCACTTGTCACTAGATCTTGGCATGAACTAGCTTAGTTCAACAATCCATCTACAAGGCACTGGACCTCCTTTTAGCTTTTGGGGGGTGTCATTTTTAGGATTGCCCAGAGCTTCTCGGGATTTGCTTCAATTCCACATGAGATATCATGAAACCTATAAACTTTTATGAGAAAATCTTAAAAGCACACTTGTTGGAGTTGAGCTACATGCGATACTTACATAGGGTCTGAAAGGTCTCTTCCAAGTCCACTATGTGCTGATCTTCTTTGTCACTCTTTAATATGTTGTCAATATAAACTTCTATGTTATGGCCAATCTGGTTGATGAAGACCTTGTTGACATGGTATTGGTAGGTGGCTCCCATACTTTTTAGATCAAAGGGCATGACCTTATAGCAGTATAGTTCTTAGTCAGTGATAAATACGATCTTCTCCTTATCCTCAAGTGCCATCTAAATCTAGTTATACTTAGAAAAGGCATCCATGAAGCTAAGAGTCTCATGCCTGGAGGTCAAATCCACCAGTTGATCGATCCGTGGCAGAAGGAAATAGTCCTTTAGGTAGGCCTTGTTCAAATTGGTGAAGTCGATGCATGCCTGCTACTTATCGTTGGTCTTTTTTACTAGGATAACATTGGCGAACTAGCTAGGATACTGGATCTCATAGATGAATTTGGCTTCCAGAAACTTCTCCACCTTCTATTTGATAGTGCACTGGAATTCGGGGGTGAAGCTTTTCTTCTTCTAGCAAATTGACGGGTGTGTTGGGTTGATATTAAGGTGGTGCATCAGTATGGTGGGGTCAATGCCTGGCATATTAGCTACCATCCATGTGAAGATGTTAGTGTTTACACGAAGAAACTCCACTAGTTGAGTTCTAGACTCTTGGCTTTGCTCGCTTCCGATATATACTACTCGAGAGGAGTTGATCAGGTCCAAAAAAATGAGAATCAATTTTCCTATAGGCTCTCCACACTAAAGCTTCTATTGATCCTGGAGGTCCAGGCTTTCAATGTATATGGCTTCTTTCGATTTCTACTTAAGGGTTGCTACGTAGCATCACCTTGCTAGGACCTGATTACCTCGTATCTCACCTACTCCATGGGGAGTGGGGAGCTTCATCAATAGGTTGTAGGTTGAGACTACGGTCAATAAAACGTTCAGGGCAAGTCTCCCCAAGGATATCGTTATAGGCGGCTGGGATCCTTGATTGCTATCGTAGACAGTCAAAAATAATTCACCAGCTCAAACTATAGTTAGGGTGAGTCGGGATCATATCCTCAAGGATCAATTAGGGTTATATTCACTTTTTAATTATGATTTTGTTAGAGTTTTAATTAAATTAAAAAAGAGTTTAATTGAGATTAAAACTAAAAAGCAAAAAATAAAAATAAAAATTCTAATTAATTTAACAAGTAGCAGAAATAATATAATATAAGGAGAAATAATATAATATAAGTATCTCAGGATTTCGATTCGATCTTTAATAAAAGTAATTTAGTTCTTTATTATATAATTAGAAAAGTTATGATTGATATCTCAAGCATAACCTATTTCACTGGGTACATATCTATCCCTATATAGTCATAGGCTATTCAAAGTCTTAAACCTAAACATAGCCTATCTCATTGGGTATAAATCTATCCCTATATAGTCATAGGCTATTCAAGGACTCTAATCATAAAATAATTAAAATATTCTATAATCTAGATTTCGAGCTTAATCTATCTTGTTAGGTATAGATCGTAGTACCTTGATTTGTCCCTACGTAGTCATAGATCATTCAAAAATTTAAATTATAGAGTAAACACTAAACATAATACTAGAAATAATGGAAAAATAATTTTATTCATGGAAGAGCAAATCATAACATTCAAGATCTAATTATATAAATAAGAAACTAAAAATAAAAATATCAAAGAACCTCCTTTACTTTCCTAGAGACTTGGAGATCAGTCATGTATGGTGTTCGCAAGCATCATCTTCAAAGGAAGATGATGAAGAAGATTAGCTCGTGGCATCTCTCTCCTATTAAAGTACTTACATAAAGAAAGATAAAAAAAAAGAAATAATGAATTGTTGGGTGCTGCGCCTGCTTTTCTTTTCTTTTTTTTTTTTTCCTTTTATTTTTATTTTTATATGTTACATAAAGTAAGAAAAGAAATGAAAAATATTGAACTGCTGGCTGCTGCTCTCGCTTCTTGCTTCTTCATGTTCCCACAGCCTCCCCACTGTATAGGCTTGGCGTAGGCCAAATCAGGATCCAATTAGGACAAGAAAACCAATTGAGATTAAGATTTGATTCTTTAAAACTCGTTGGCCTTCGGATCTTCAGGTAAATTAATTTTTGGGCCGTCGAACAAGCATAGATCTCGGTCGAAATCAAGCACTGCAGTCCTTCATCAGGTTGGACGGCTTCTCCACCGTTGGATCTCCTGATGGATTGAATCCTTGTCACCCGTGAGTGCAACGCTTCGCCTTTATTTCCTTCTCTCAGACGATCGCCGTTTCCACTTCCGATCTACATCTAGCCATCGCCGAAAGTATCACCGCTGCCATCGCCTTCCCATTCGCCTCCTACCACCGGCAAGGCCAAAACCATTGTACCAGACCAGCGGTTTCTCCACTTCTCTTCCTTCCACCGTTGTCGCTGTCTTCACCATTGCTGCTGCCATTCATCACCTTGAGAAGCCCGGTCGGATGCTGTGCCATCGTCGAAATTGTCGGCTTCATACCCCTTCACTGACACTGCCGTCGGATTCGTTGATGCTCGGGTGCACGAGACAGCGCCATCCTCCTCATCGCGGGCCTCCTGTGAACCACTGTTGTCGCCAGCACCTTGCTGAGGACCTTGCCGACCGCCATCAACCTCCTGTGCGCCGTGCCATCTTCGTCGCCGCTGCATCCGTCTCCTTTAGTTTCTTCATCGCCGGAACCCCCTATTGCAACGATGAAGCCTTACCGCCGTGACGCTGCTACTGTCGCCAACACCGCCTCTACCATCATCCTTCTGGCGGAACCGTCACCGCGATCGTCTCCACTCGCCGGCGCCACCTCTTTTGGAGTTTCGTCCACTGTCAGCGCAGAAGCTTCCCGCTCAGCCCAAAATACATGCGACTAACCGCACTGATGGACCGGTAGACCTGCTGCTCTAAAAATTATATTTAAATTTATTTTAAATTAATTTTAAATTAATTTTAAATTAATTTTAAATTAATTTTAAATTTAATTTAATTTAAATTTGAAATTAGATTTGGATCACCTATAAAATTCTCATTCAGAATTTATTTGGAGCCCAATTTATGCTTAAATCTAATCCTTTACTATGTAGATTGGGTAATTTGCACTAACAACTATCCTTCCTACAAAATATTAATAAAAACATCAGCTCTTAAATAATAGAGATAAATCAATTTATAAATTAATATTTTTTTTATATATTTATAAAACTCATCATACTTTTTAACTTGAAGTTTGCTTGTTCTTTAATAAAGAAAGAAGTTAGAGTCAGGTTCCTTTTAGCTTAGAATTTTAAATTTCACTGAGTAATTTTTTTAAAAGACCATTGATATTTAGTAAAGTAAGGATAAAGTATATCATTGGAGTTTTAATATTTATCTAATTTAAGAATTAAGTAAACAATACTAAACTTTTCTAAACTTCTTCTAACTTACCTCTACTTTTACCTCCAAATCATTAACCTTCTCATGGACTAAGATTGTTACTTCCATCCTTCATTTATTTAGAAGCATCTTTACATTGCCCACTTTTTGATGTAAACAACAATACTTATTTAGGAAGAATATTATTTAGATTTCATTTTGAAGTGCTGAGCATTTTGGCCTTCCCTTCATCATTTGATATGAATATTTATACTTAACTTAGATGCAGAGACCCGGTTACTAATCTTAAGACAATTTACATATACTCTGTATTTTGTATTTTTTTTCGGACAAGTAGCTCTTTCTTTAAATTTAAGATAGCTTTCACACTATCTATTTTTTTTTTAATATAAAGAAATGCATAGTTATCCTACACTAGCCCATAAGAGGTAAAAATATTTTTCATGCTGGAAGGAGGACTTAAAAGTATTCAAAGAAAATTGCTTATATTCTAGACTTAACTCTCTATCAAATTTTTTTAATACTTGATCCCTTAATATCTCACAAATTCTCTAGGCATCAATTTACTTTAAAATAATTTTTCTTAGTTCAACTTGATTCTTAAGCATATTCAGGTATTTAAATCTAAATACTCACTTACTCGAGGACTTTAAATTTTATTTATTCTTCTCCCTAACTTAATTAATATTATTCTCAATGAAGAAAAAAAAATAAAGTAAAGAGGGTGGAAAGAAAAGATATCACCTTGGGTCAATCTCCAAAGTTGAAAATGATATGGGATTGAGGTAGCTCGCAAATATTATTCTAAGGCTTCAGGTGGAATAGCTTTATTCATAAGACCTAAAAAATAAAAAGACAAGGAAGTAAGGGGGTAGGGATTCCTCCTAGTAAGTGCTAAGTTTTACATCTTCAGCCATATGCTATGAGAGAGTCTCATAGATGATGAATTTAGGTATGTCCCTCTAGATTTTAAAAGATAGGGTCAATCAAGAAGCCTTGTCATTGTGGTAGAACAATATTCGTAGAGTGTTTTACGACGATTAGCCCGAATCAATAAGGTTTATTGAGCAAACATGCTATAATAGGATTTAAAATATTATTGTAGTTTCTATAATGTCCAAGAAGGGATTGTGTATACTCATCTGAGATTAGGGATGGTAGTTTAGAAAGTTCTTTAATGGTAGCTTGATCTATCCTAATTCTAGGTTCTAGTGTACTATATCTTGACAACATCTCTTCCCAATTAATAGTTTGTTTTTTTAAGTTAACATGAAATCTACCTCTATATATTGTTTTAGTATTGCAGATAAATTTTGGAGACAGACCTCGAAGGTAGTGCCAAATATAGAGAAATTAGTCATAAAAATTTTAATATCGTTATCCTTCATTTTAGAGATATCCTATCAAATAATTTTTTTATGTGCTTTTAGAACACCTACAAATTGAGCTTCCTGGTTAGAGATTACTGATAGGGTGTCAGTGGATACATTAAGAAGTGATTGCAGTTCTAGATCAAATAGTGATTTTAATAAGCTATTGGTGGGCTAGGTGTTAGCTCATGATTTTCAATCTAAAGTGGGGTAGTTTTGAAGTAAGGTATTTCTAATAGGTTATTCACTTCTGTGATATACCCATCTACATTAACATGGTCCACCCTGAATTGAGCCTAAAAGGGATTTAAAAATTCTAGGGGCAAATTGTGAGAGTGGCTTCCCTTATTGTGTTATTTAGTTATGGTTCTTAGAAAGTTTTAGTTAATTCCGTCATGTTACCTATTTGGTTTCCCTTCGTATTAAATGCATGGGTGATTTTAAGATAATTGGGAATGGGATCATAGGTAAGTAGGGTGATGATGGAATTGGTTCGTCGTCCTAATTTGATTTCTCCCTTTGTATATCTACCATAGTCAAATTATCTACATTGGTCTCTATGGTGGTACAGAGTTGTTTTATGACCAATTCATTCCTGAGAGTCATGGTTGATTATTTAGGAAAAATTAGTGGATCATTAAAATTTTTAGATTGGTATTGTCTCCCTAGGTTACTCTCGGGTTGACTAGGCATCTCTCTTACCTCCTCCCTGTCGAATGTAAATGCTAATTGATCGATTTGGGTTTTGGTTCGGTTAGCGTTTGTGTAAAAGATTGAAGTTTTTCTATCATGTCTAATCCTTGTAGAACCTTCTCTTCAAATGATGGGCTATAAGTAGAATGAGGAGGTCGATAAGGTGGATAGGGCAAATCATAATCAAAAGGGTCTACAAACATAGATCTTTGTGGTACCAGAGTAACCACTAAATGTGGCTGCTACGAAAAGTTCGGTTAAGCCCCCCAGCCTATATTATAAGCATTAAAGTATGCGTTACTTTCTGGTCTATAGATCATATGGATTTGATTTTGATAAACTTGGTCATATGTAGACTCAGAAAATTGGTACAGGTCAATTAACCAAACTAATTAAGTAACCACTTTCTTTCAAGATCTTGTTCTTAAACCACTTTCCTAGATACCAATCAATTGATCAACCCTAACCCAGTCTAACTGTTGGGTTAGCAAGGGTCGGGTGCAGTGGAAGACTAGGTTTCAAAATTTTCATATTCGAAACCCTGACCGGCCGGAATCCTAAACCCTAGAACAACTTGAGCATAACAATTAATAAATCTAATCTTTAGAGTTATAGAGGAATACCTGGAATGTTATATTCCTTTATTTTCACTAGGCACATAAGTGCATTCCCTCCAGAGGTGATCCACATATGAATCAGACCAAGGAAGCACTCCTATGCAAGTTGCTTGTTTGCCTGGGACTCTTCCGGTAGCCTTTTGGACTTTCCTCCTTTGCTGGATCCCCTACCCACTTGTTGTTGGTGCAAATGCTCTCCTATACCAATTATCAAGGATATTCCTCTTGCCCTGTGGAATGCCCAGGGGCGTGTTCAACCGTCTGCTAGTGATCACAATCTACGAGAGATGATATGATGCGATAGGATACAAGTTGAAGAAGGTTTTTTTTTGTGAATATGAGAAGTCAAGAGGAAGAAGAGATAAGGGTTTTGGGGAGAAAAGGGATATTCTATTCCTTTTAAAATAGCTCTCTGAGCAAAGACACATTTACATGTATATATATCCTAGGCCAAACTCGACCTAGCCCTCAAAAAACTCCCCATAGATCAACCCAGAACAAAATAGAAACCTGCCATCCGAGCTGGCTCGAGTTGCTTCGAGCCGGTTCATCTAGAACTATGTTCTGGCAACAGCAAAACACTGAGAAATTGAGCCGGCTAGTCCAGAACACCTGTCTACTCAAGCCGGCTCGAGCATAACATAGGTTTCTAGAACCGTATCATGCCGTCACGCCTAGAAACCACACGGGACTTCCGATACAAGGTGACCTACGAGTTGACTCACACCCAAACACCGTCGACTCCAAGCCTAAAGATCCTAAACACTTTAGACTTGAACCTAGGACTCTTCCTAGCCCTAGAAAATCTTTAGAGTACAGCAAGATAACTGGATCAAGGCCTAAGCCTTGGCCCCCTGAATCTTGAACTCACCATAAGATGCCCAACACCTATAGGGCTCTCAGAGAGCACTCTGATTCCACTCTCATTTTCCTAATACTCCTATTTTTCTTCCTAGGCTCTTGTCTTAATTAGACTAGTCTTGTCTAGAAAGAATAAGCTATGTCTTAAAGAGACAAACTTGTCTTAAGAGAGAGGGAGAGAAAATAGTAGTAGTATTCTAATGGAAGTCTCATCTACCTTTGCATCAAATTACTGATGCCATTATATAGAGTGGGATGGGATGCCTGATATGTTTATCCACTTGCCATTTGATAAGACCCTTCAAATAGAAGGAGTCTTATAAGGATAGAAAAACATATCTAACTAAGACCTTTCATGCACCAAGAGACAAGTCTTTGTCTCTTCGATTTCTAGCAATTTTTCTCCTTCTGCTACTTGGCTTTGACCAGTTATGGAAAGCCCAAGAAGTGTGATTTCAAATGTGAGGTGTCATAGAAACACAAGAGCCTTCAAATAGAAGGACTCTTGGTCTCAAATTAGCGCTAAAATGAAGAGATGCAACTCTTCAATTTGCCCCAATCCCTTTCACACCTAATTCCATGCTTTTGACAGGTCAAAACTCTTCCAAATGGGGAATGGAGATGAGGATGAAGTCCCTTAGACTTTATCTGGCCTTGGTGACTGACAGGCAGAAGGACTCTTGGTCCTTCTATGCACATGCATTTTTGTGCACACCAAGAATTGGCACCAAGAGTCCATGCCTTGTATGACTCTTCAAAATGACCAAGATAAATACCAAATAAATCTAGATAAATATTATATTAGGCTGCCCCACTTAGGATTCAACCCAATTTAAATACCACTTAAATTGATTAGCCTAATTAGCAAACAAGCTGACCCAATCTAATTGGGTTAGGAGTTGGGCTAGCCAACATATGCTAGTATGGCAATTAGCAGCCAATTAGGATCCCATGACCCTAATAAATATATAATTGACTTCCTTGGTAATTTTCTAATGTGTGTGATCCTTTGGGTTACACATCTAGCTAGCAGTAGGTCTAGTCCAAGCCGATTCGATCCAATCGAATACAATTGACCTAATTAGGTCAAATTAAGCTAACCTAAGTTGCTAATTTAAACCAACTTCTAAATTAACTCATGAATCCAATCGAATTGATCCATGAAAACCTACAAGACATGATTGATGTCTAGCAACATATCATGCCTATCCGGAAGACAAGGAATTTGGTTGAAATTACTAAAATACCCTTCAATAAAAAGTTATCATGCAATTCAATCCTTCGATCTCCCTTTATCACGATTAAGTGATGGGTATGGATAAATGTCAAACACTAGCACTTAATCCTTTTAAATCTCAATTTGATAATAAAGACTCGATCGATAAAAGATTAAAAATCCTATCAAATCTCATCTTGCTTTGATCAAAGACTTCTTGAGTCCTTATTCGAAGATATCACATGGGATAACTTCTCCTCTTACTAAAATTGATCGATTCCTTATTAACCTACTCATTACCTTCATACACAATCCACCATATCTAGAAGCACCCCATACATGATTTAATTATCATGAATGAGTATAAACCAAAATATGGATTCATGTGCATAAGGTACTATGGTAGTCTTAGGTCTAAGGACCACATGCACAACTCCCACTAAGAGAATATTTTTTGACAAGTAAGTAAGACTTCCATTTGATGTTCTCTTATCAGATCAGTTTAGTGAACTCATAACCTAATGAGCACCCACATCCTTGCATTAGTGTCTCTACACAAGTGGTTTTAAGACCAACCTTCCTCTCCATTGAGTATACATAGGATGTGCTAGTCTTTCTGGATTCATCAATCCTCGAATCGATGATCCAACAACTAGAAACATTTTAGATTAGGATTTATAGGAACCTAAGTCTCACCGTTATGATTCCATCATAACCCTAATTCCATTGTCCTAACCTATGGGGTTTATCATAATCTTATAATTAAAATATAAGACATAGCAAATAATGAATCATAAATTGCCATTATTAATATCAATCTTGAGCTGGGAGAATACAAAATACCACTGATACAATAACTGCGATTGACTTTCAGGACATAATTCTTTCAATCTTCCACTTGTACTAAAGCCAATTGCCCTTATATTTAATACCCATATAATCTAGATAGCGATCTAACTACTGTAAAGGAAGGGCCTTAATGAATGGGTATGCCATGTTGTTCTTTGTATCAACTCATTCTACTATCACATCATTTCTTTCAATGATTTCTCAAACGAGGTGGAAGCATCTCAGGATGTGCTTGGACTTATGGTGAGACCTCGGTTCCTTCGCTTATGCAACAGCTTTACTGTTATCACAATACAATGATAGTGGTTACTCTATTACAGGAACCATGCCCAATTCTATGATGAACTTCTTCATCCAGATTGCTTCCTTAGCGGCTTCACTAGCAGCTATGTATTTTATCTCAGTGACTGAGTCAGCTATAGTTGGCTGCTTGGTACTCTTCCAACTCATTGCTCCTCCATTCAAAGTAAAAACATACCCTGATATAGATTTATTGTCATCTAGATCAGATTGGAAACTAGAATCTGTATAACCTTCTAGTTTCAACTCTGATCCATCATATATCAAAAAAATATCTTTAGTCCTTCTTAGGTACTTAAGGATGTTTTTCATAGCTTTCCAATGATCCTCCCTTGGATCATCCTGGAACTTGCTTACTATGCCTATGGCATAAGCAACATCAGGCCTGATATATAGCATCGCATACATTATTGATCCTACTATCGAAGCATAAGGGTTCTTATTCATCCTATCTCTTTCTTCCAGAGTCTTAGGTGACATCCTTTTAGATAGGTGTATGCCTTGACTCATGGACAAGTAACACTTCTTATATTGAATCTCTTCAATATTAAGTCTATGTACCTGGATTGGGATAATCCTAGCATCCTTTTAGATCTATCTCATAGATATTTATTTCTAGAATATATGATACTTCTCTCAAATCCTTAATGAAAAACTATTTTGACAGCCATGATTTAACTGACTACATCATTAGAACATCATTTTCAATGATAAATATGTCATCGATATATCAAACTAAAAAGATAATGGCACTCCTACTTGTCTTTTTATACACACACGGCTCATCCATATTCTTGATGAAACCAAATTCCTTAATAATTTTATCGAAACGAATGTTCTAACTCCTTGATGCATGTTTTAATCCATAAATAGATTTTCTAAGCTTACATACCTGGTTTGGTCTCCCACTTGAGACAAAACCCTCTGACTGTGACATATAGACTTCTTCCTCAAGATTTTCATTGAAGAATGCAGTCTTTGGAGGAATCAAAGAGATAGCGTAAGGAGAGGGAAGAGAGTCCTTAGCTCGAAACGGGATCCCCTGAGCACCTTATATAGGCATCGAACAGTCCAAAATCCATTAGGGAGGAGTCCAAAAAGGACCGATCTACCTCTAGGAGAATCTAGCAAGTGGCCACGTGGCATTCGAATAGGGCAGCATCGTAGGAGTAGTGGAGCAATACCGCTTGGTGCGGGCACCAGACTCAGAAGAAGACTTCAGAGCTCCATCTGGATCTCTGATTAACTTTGCCCGAAGAATTAGGATTTTTGGTTTGTAATAAGAGTTGACTAGATCAACTCAATTTAGCTTGAGTCTACATTACCTGCATGTTATTTTGTTGAGTCATGTTGACTCAGTAGTGGACTAGGGTTTCAACCTGGGGTGTTACATTTTCTTCCAAGGCCTAGCAAGTGGGCGTCACACTCCCAGCCACACTCCCAGCCATACGCCTGAGTCCAGGGGGCGCCATATCTACATCCAGCAGCCTTTGGTCCCCATGCCGCAGATAGCAGCTTCCTTCTCTCATGCGCCAGTTGAGGAGAAATACACCAGGAGTCCACAAATCAAGGGGGCGGCCCAAGTCTTTCCCAAAGAAACCAAACTAAGAAAGGAAAGAAATTCTCTTGGAGAAAACTTCAAGGAGGTGCCCACTACCTGCCAAAAATATCCAAAACAAAGATGGGAAGGGCCTTGACTTAGGGAGGAAGAAAAGGAGGAGTCCAAAAGAGTTGATCCATGGAAGGAAAAAAATTCTCTTGAAGATCCAAGCAAGGAGGCACCATCTACCTGCCTTTTATAACCCTAATCAAATTTTTTTGGTACCTTGGCCGACCATATGTGTAAGGATTATCCTGATTTGTAGATCCCCTTCTTTAGTCCCACATGGGAAGATGTAAAACCCTACTCCCTTGTAAAGCCTTATAAATTAAACCCCTCTTGTAAGTTTAAATCAATCAGATGAATGAAACCAAATTTTTTTGTGAGCAAACTTTGTGTTTTCTCTCTTCCGCACTTGCATCCAGGTGTTGAGCTCCGTGAGGGAGTAAATCCGGGTTCCCCAGGAACCTTGAGGAGGTGTGAGATCTCCAAAACCCAAACCCTAGGTTAGCCACTCCACTCCCAAACCCTAGCCACCATCACCTTTCTCTTTCCATCAAGCCCTAGCCTATCCCACCTCTCACGGCCACCCTCTCCAAGTCTAGGCCGACCACCAGCATCCAGCTCCAGTCTAGATACTTCAGATCTACAGCAATTCTAAGAGGAAGTCAGATCAGCCTCCAGGAGAATCCTGATTTCAGCAACTTCAGCTTTCAAGTTCTTCAACCTGGTAAACCTTTTCTTGAGTATCTGAATTCCATTACTTGTTCCTCTTCTTTCCCAGATCTTGAGTCCAAGAGAAGCCAACCAAACCACAAGACCAGTATTGGAGGATCCATTGCGAAGATAGCCGACTCCGAGGATCCCACAATCTGCTTGAGAGAGTTTTTCCACCCAAATTCTGAGAAGATCACTGTCTGGTTGGTAAACCATCTCTCCTCTCTATTTCTGTTCTGTTGAAAGTTCAGAGCGAAACCCTAGGTCTGGGAGTTTCTCAACCCCCAGGGATCCGTTACTTCTGAACTACTTTGATAATTTAGTTTCATCTAAATTGTGCTTTCAATCCTTACCTAGTTTCCTTCAACTTAGTTTAGCTTTACTTTGAGTCAAAGCCAATTTCTGAAATATAAAAAAAAAAAAAAAACAGAAATTAATCCTAAATTTACTTCCGCATACGCTTCTTTGTTCTTTGTTCTGCATCATTTTTGGTATCAGAGCCCAGTTTAGGGTTTCTGTTTTGCTTGCTTGTCTTAAGTCTCTCTCCTTTTACTTTGTCTGCTCGAAGTAGACTCCCCAGGACGTCCGGTCCTAGGAATGAAGCGAGGTGCAAACCTCCTCTTCCCATTCCACGGGGTGTTCCTAGGGCGTGTAGGGGATCCGTTGGGTTACAACTTCGTAGCAGGAATTGTAAACGGGGGAAGCACCCTGTTTTCATTCTGTAATTATCCTGTTGCAGGAATTATTTCTCATTGCAAGTAACTCCAAATTTGGTGATTTTTGTTTTTCTGAAACCAATATAATTGAAACTAATTTGCATAATTTTCCCATAATTTATTGGTTTCCGTGCGATTTCTGAGAATTAAATTACTGCAACTCTATTTTTGTGTTCTGCAATCCATTTATTTTTGAGTGTTCATCTCTTAATTCATCTTAAGGGCATTTGAGCATCTAAGATAAGGGGAGGAGTTGATAACCTCTCCTTAGCCCAAAACCACCACCCCTTCATTCGAACCTAAGCCTTTAATCTAAAATTGATTAGACCTAATTTGCCCTAGTGGGCTAGGGACATCAACAAGTCGGGTCAAGGCTAGTGTTGAGTCAGTTTGTCTGGTTACTATGTGTGTGCTTTGTACTCAGTGTCTAGAACGGTGGTTCAGGGATTCCATCCCGAAGGGCTTGTGTGTTGGTCCGCCTACCTGGCCAATCTCTGATTGGTGTCTAGGATTGGCATTCAGGGACCTAACACTCCCCTTACACCTTCCTGGCTGAGTCCTGAGTTACTACAGGCTAGCTTGCCACTCTGATTGGGCACCTAGTTTGGGCTCTAGGTCTAGTTAGCCCGTAGTCGTTCAGTTGAGTCTCATTTTGTGTGCTTGATTGCATCATGTCTACCCGGAATGGAGTACCCTACCAACCTGGTCAAACCCAACCTGATTTAGAGGCCATGGTTAGAGCTCTTACTGAGAGTATGAACAAATTAAGTCAGGATATGAATGAGAATTTTGCCCAGCTTAGGGATCGAGTCCAAGTACTTGAGGAACCTAGGCATCGAAATTGGACTCCTAACCCAGATTTTAATGTGCCTCAACCTCACCCACACCAAGAGCCTAGAAGACCTTTATACCGAGATCCTGAACCTAATCATAGGAGGCCTGACCCAGAACCTGAGGATAGAGATGATAGGTTCATTCGGAACATCAAGTTAGATGCACCCACTTTTGATGGTAGTTTAAATCCTAAGGTGTATTCTGATTGGAAGGGTGAGATGGACCAGTACTTTGAGTGGTATGCTATGTCTGAGGAGAGGAAATTCAAGTTTGCCAAGATGAAATTAATACGTCAAGCTAGGTTATACTGGGGAAACATTGAGCTGACCACTAGAAGATGAAATGTAGAGCCCATAACCACTTGGCAGGGTATGAAAGAAAAGCTTAGAGACAAGTACCTACCCATTTCATACTAGCAAAATCTGTTAGACCAATGGCAGACTTTGAAACAAGGGAATCGATCTGTTTCAGACTACATAACCACCTTTGATGAATATCTAATGAGATGTGATGTGAGTGAAGCCCATGAAGTCACTTTGTCTAGATTTAGGGCTGGGCTTAGGGAAGATATTAAGAGAGAGTTGTTTCTGAGAGAGGTTACTGACCTAGACCAAGCCTATCAGATTGCACTGAACACTGAGAAGTTTCAGAGAGGACCCATGCCATCTAGGGTTAGTGCCCCAATCCCAAGAAATGGACCTAGCTAGGTTACCCCTAGCAAGCCTAATCAGGGTATCCCCACCCCTAGGCCCATGGACAAAGGTAAGGCACCTGACACCCAGAGAACCCCTAGTATCATTTGTTTTAAGTGCCAAAAGCCCGGTCATATCTCCAATCAATGCACAGCCATAGCTTGTTTTAAGTGTCATAAGGTAGGTCATGTTTCTAGCCAGTGCCCTCGTAGATCCCTATATATAGAAGAGGGAGGAGAAGAGAATTCTGAGCCTAATGAGGAGTTTGAAGAAGAAGTTTATGAGGCCGGAATGAATTTGGTTGATGAGTATGAAGGAGAGGAAGAATCCACTGAGTCTGACCACTTAGGGGTTGTGAGATGCATCCTGTCCCAGACTAAAGTTCAGGAAGACTGGCGTAGGACTAACATCCTACAGACTTTCCTTAAACTAGGGGATAAGTTTTGTAAAATCATCATAGATAGTGGGAGCTGTGTAAATGCCATTTCTACTAGCACTGTCAAAATGTTAGGCTTAACCCCAGTCCCCCACCCCAACCCCTATAAGGTTTCTTGGGTAGACTCTACCTCTATACCCATCCAGTCTAGATGTCAGGTCCAAATCCAAATGCAATCCTATCAAGAGAAGATTTGGTGTGATGTCTTGCCCATGGGGGTGAGCAATATAATTCTTGGAAGACCTTGGTTGTATGATCATGATGCCACCCTCTTAGGAAAATCCAACACCTGTGTCTTTAGTTTCAATGGGAAGAAAATCACAATCCATTCAGTCCCTCCTAAGGACAAGGTAGCTAAAGGAACCAGTAAGGTTAGGAAAATGAAGACTGGAGTGAACCTAATTAGTGCCAAGGATCTAGAACAAGAAATTCATAGTGGTTCACCCATTTGGATGTTGACTGCTAAGGAACTTAGGACTCCTACACCCTCAGAGCCTCCTCAGGAAGTTAAGCCTTTATTAGAAGAATTTGAGGATGTTTTTGCCGAGGATCTGCCAGACCACCTTCCACCTCTTAGGGATATTCAGCATTCCATAGATTTAGTCCCAGGAGCTACTTTACCCAACTTGCCCCATTATAGGATGAATCCATCTGAGCATAAAGAACTGCAAAAGCAGGTTGGCGAATTGTTGAGGAAGGGGTTCATTAGAGAGAGTCTTAGCCCTTGTGCAGTCCCTGCACTTCTAACCCCGAAGAAGGATGGCACGTGGAGGATGTGTGTTGATAGTCATGCCATCAATAAAATCACAATCAAGTATAGGTTCCCCATCCCTAAACTAGATGACATGCTTGATATGATGGCCGGTGCCATGGTTTTTTCTAAAATTGATCTCAAGAGCGGCTATCATCAGGTTAGGATCAGACCAGGGGATGAGTGGAAAACAGCCTTCAAGACTAAGGATGGTCTCTTCGAATGGGTTGTTATGCCTTTTGGGTTGTCCAATGCCCCTAGTACTTTCATGAGGATTATGACCCAAGTACTTAGAGCTTTCATAGGGAAGTTTGTAGTGGTCTATTTTGATGATATCCTGATCTATAGTAAGACCCCTGCAGATCACCTAGGCCACCTTAGACAAGTCTGTCAAGTTTTGAGGAATGATAGTCTCTACGGTAATCTCAAAAAGTATGAATTTATGACCAGTAGAATTATCTTCCTTGGATTTGTTGTAACCCCTGACGGCGTGGCTGCCGATCCTGAAAAGATTAGGTCCATAGTAGAATGGCCAGAGCCAACCAGTGTGCATGAAGTCAGAAGTTTCCATGCCTTGGCTACCTTCTATAGGCGATTCATCAAGGGGTTTAGTACCGTAGTTGCTCCTATCACAGACTGCATTAGGAAGGGAGAATTTCAGTGGACCAAAGCAGCCCATAAAGCCTTCCTAGATCTTAAGGATAGGATGACCCAGGCACCCATTTTGAGACTACCAGACTTTTCACAGGTATTTGAGGTTGCCTGTGATGCTTCAGGAGTAGGTATAGGTGGAGTCCTAAGCCAAGAGAACCATCCCGTAGCATTCTTTAGTGAAAAACTTAATGATGCTAAGCTTAGGTATTCTACCTATGATAAGGAATTTTACGCGGTAGTGCAAGCTTTGCGTTACTGGAGACATTATTTGCTACTGCAAGAATTTGTGCTATTTTCGGACCATGAGGCTCTTAGATTCTTGAATTCTCAGAAGAAGCTTAACCCTAGGCATGCTAAGTGGGTAGAGTATATCTAGCCCTATACTTTTGTTTTGAAGCATAAGGCTGGGTCTGAAAATAAGGTAGCTGATGCCCTTAGTCGTCGATCTTTATTGTTGAATTCTGTTAGGGCTGAAGTCATAGGGTTTGAGCAAATCAAAGAAGAATATGAGTCGTGTCCGGATTTCAAGACTGTATACCAGGATCTAACTCAAGGACCATCTAGTGAACATAAGGATTATTCCCTTTTAGATGGCTTTCTGTTCTTTAAGAATAGGCTTTGCATCCCTAGAACCTCTCTTAGGGAATTCTTGATTTGGGAAACTCATGCTGGAGGTTTAGCTGGCCATTTCGGAAAAGATAAGACCACCCTGGCTATTGAAGACCATTTTTTCTGGCCTAGCTTAAAAAGAGATGTAGCACACATTGTGGCTAGGTGTCGGACCTGCGCTGTTGCCAAACAGCGAAAACAGAACACCGGCCTTTATACCCCACTCCCTGTCCCAGATCGTCCTTGGCAAGATATGAGCATGGACTTTGTGTTAGGTTTGCCTAAGACCCAGAGGAGACATGACTCTATCTGTGTTGTAGTAGACCGATTTTCCAAGATGGCCCATTTCTTGCCTTGTTCCTAAACATTTGATGCGTCTAAGGTAGCCACCCTGTTCTTTAATGAAATAGTTCGACTCCATGGCCTATCCAAGACCATTGTTTCCGATAGGGATGTTCAATTCACCAGCTATTTCTGGAAAACCCTTTGGCATAAGTTAGGGACGAAACTTAAGTTTTCAACTGCCTATCATCCCCAGACTGACGGCCAAATCGAAGTAGTGAACCATAGTTTTGGCAATCTGCTAAGGTGTCTTGTTGGTGAAAACATTAGGAACTGGGATTTGTACTTACCTAGAGCTGAATTTGCATATAATGACTCGGTCAATAGGTCTACGGGTAAGAGTCCATTTGAAATTGTGCATGGTTACAAACCCCACACACCTCTTGACCTAGCTCCTTTACCAGTCCACACACGGGTCTCTGAGTCTGCCAAAGTTTTTGCACAGCATATAAAAGACTTGCATAAAGAAATTCAAGCCAAAATAAATTTAAGTAATGAAACTTATAAGAAATTGGCTGATTCTCAAAGGCGAGTCAAAACTTTTGACGAAGGAGACTATGTAATGATTAGGTTAAGGCCTGAACGGTTTCCTCCTGGAACCGTTCGAAAGTTACATGCTAGGGGAGCTGGACCATTTAGAGTGGTAAAGAGAGTAGGATCCAATGCCTATGTGCTCGAGTTACCTCCACAACTAGGCATTAGCTCCACTTTCAACATTACAGACCTAGTAGAGTATAGGGAGCCAGCTGTGATTCCCAGTGAGGCTTTTGAACCTAACCCTGCTCTTGAGTGTGAACCTGACCCTGTGTGTCCACCAACAAATTGGCCTGTGAGGAAAGAGCAGATTGAAAAGATCCTGGATGATCAGGTTATCTCTACTCGTAATCGAGGATACCAAAGATACCTGGTCCGCTGGCTAGGAAGGCCAGATTCTGATGACTCTTGGATCTCCCGAGAAGAATTACAAGAGCTGGACCCAGACCTCTTGGAGAGATACCAGAGCCAACTTGATCCATACTCGACAGGGTCGAGTTCCTCCCACCCTGGGAGAATTTGTGCGGGCACCAGACTCAGAAGAAGACTTCAGAGCTCCATCTGGATCTCTGATTAACCTTGCCCGAAGAATTAGGGTTTTTGGTTTGTAATAAGAGTTGACTAGATCAACTCAATTTAGCTTGAGTCTACATTACCTGCATGTTATTTTGTTGAGTCATGTTGACTCAGTAGTGGACTAGGGTTTCAACCTGGGGTGTTACATTTTCTTCCAAGGCCTAGCAAGTGGGCGTCACACTCCCAGCCACACTCCCAGCCATACGCCTGAGTCCAGGGGGTGCCATATCTACATCCAGCAGCCTTTAGTCCCCACGCCGCAGATAGCAGCTTCCTTCTCTCATGCGCCAGTTGAGGAGAAATACACTAGGAGTCCACAAATCAAGGGGGCGGCCCAAGTCTTTCCCAAAGAAACCAAACTAAGAAAGGGAAGAAATTCTCTTGGAGAAAACTTCAAGGAGGCGCCCACTACCTGCCAAAAATATCCAAAACAAAGATGGGAAGGGCCTTGACTTGGGGAGGAAGAAAAGGAGGAGTCCAAAAGAGTTGATCCATGGAAGGAAAAAAAAATTCTCTTGAAGATCCAAGCAAGGAGGCGCCATCTACCTGCCTTTTATAACCCTAATCAAATTTTTTTGGTACCTTGGCCGACAATATGTGTAAGGATTATCTTGATTTGTAGATCCCCTCCTTTAGTCCCACATGGGAAGATGTAAAACCCTACTCCCTTGTAAAGCCTTATAAATTAAACCCCTCTTGTAAGTTTAAATCAATCAGATGAATGAAACCAAATTTTTTTGTGAGCAAACTTTGTGTTTTCTCTCTTCCACACTTGCATCCAGGTGTTGAGCTCAGTGAGGGAGTAAATCCGGGTTCCCCAGGAACCTTGAGGAGGTGTGAGATCTCCAAAACCCAAACCCTAGGTTAGCCACTCCACTCCCAAACCCTAGCCGCCATCACCTTTCTCTTTCCATCAAGCCCTAGCCTATCCCACCTCTCACGGCCACCCTCTCCAAGTCCAGGCCGACCACCAGCATCCAGCTCCAGTCCAGATACTTCAGATCTACAGCAATTCTAAGAGGAAGTCAGATCAGCCTCCAGGAGAATCCTGATTTCAGCAACTTCAGCTTTCAAGTTCTTCAACCTGGTAAACCTTTTCTTGAGTATCTGAATTCCATCACTTGTTCCTCTTCTTTCCCAGATCTTGAGTCCAGGAGAAGCCAACCAAACCACAAGACCAGTATTGGAGGATCCATTGCGAAGATAGCCGACTCCGAGGATCCCACAATCTGCTCGAGAGAGTTCTTCCACCCAAATTCTGAGAAGATCACTGTCTGGTTGGTAAACTATCTCTCCTCTCTATTTCTGTTCTGTTGAAAGTTCAGAGCGAAACCCTAGGTCTGGGAGTTTCTCAACCCCCAGCGATCCGTTACTTCTGAACTACTCTGATAATTTAGTTTCATCTAAATTGTGCTTTCAATCCTTACCTAGTTTCCTTCAACTTAGTTTAGCTTTACTTTGAGTCAAAGCCAATTTCTGAAATAAAAAAAAAAAAAAAAAAAAAAGAAATTAATCCTAAATTTACTTCCGCATACGTTTCTTTGTTCTTTGTTCTGCATCACCGCTAATGTGGCAGGAGTCCGTTGTAACAGAAAGGGATTTTTGGAACCCTCTGGGTTTTGAAGCATGTCTATCGGACACCGAGCGGGAAGGCCAGTCAATCCCTCGAGGGAGGGCATCTATAGGACGGTGGGCCGGATCTCAGCAGGAGAGGTCCGTAGGACCTCCACTATGGTGGGTCGGACTTCTGAAGGAGAGTAGTGGGCTGTACCTCAGTAGGAGTGGGCCGTCGGACCTCTACTCAGGTGGGTTGGATTTTCGAAGGAGAGCAGTGGACCAGACCTCAGCAGGAGCGGGCCGTCGGACGTCTACTCTAGTGGGTTAGACTTCCGAAGGAGAGCAGTAGGCCGGACTTCAGTAGGAGCAGGCCGTCGGACCTCTATTCTAGTGGGTTGGACTTCTGAAGGAGAGCAGTGGACCGGACCTCAGCAGGAGCGGGCTGTCAGACCTCTACTCCAATGGGTTAGACTTCTGAAGGAGAGCAGTGGGTAGGACCTCAGCAGGAGCGGGCCATCGGACATCTACTCCGGTGGGTCGGACTTCTGCTGGGGTGTCCGTTGGAGCTTTAGAAGAGCGGCCCGATCGGACCACAAAGAGGGGTCGACTCAGTCTGATGGTGAGTCGTTAGGGTATAACAGTTGTCCCCCTGCCCTTGGCCTTCGGGCGAGCCTACAGGCTTGAAGGATGAGGGCATTACTTGATAATTAATGTGCCAGTCCTCAAGATGATAGCAAATCTGATTTGGCATATTGCGACCGGCCACCTTCTGCTCTAGCTTTTGCTCTTGGACAGGTGTCAGCATTAGATTAGTAGGGGCTGGAGAGGTAGTTATTGCTGGTATGGCTCATGATGAGGAGCGCCAGTCTGGAAATGCACGCCCGCTGAGCTCCCGACACGACGTGGGCCACATGGCCTCATCCGAGCTGTCGATGTGGTGTCTGAAGCGATCCATCCATCATTGCTTTGATGGTCACGCGGATTGTGACCGGATACCATCCGGCACATCCCATCGGATTCTTGCTAAACCCGAGAGATGTGCCGTTTATCATCAGGTCGCGGCACGTGGGGGGGCATTGGGAAACTGTCCCCAGGCACCGATAAAAGGGAGGAACCAGTGCTCAGAGGGATTTTTCCATCGCACCCAGGTTCGAAGAGAAAGCTTCCTCCCACTGCTCTAGGTCCTTTAGGAAATCGAAAATCCAGGTTAGTCCCACATCCGTCTTCTTCCTTTTCTGTAGCTCCATTAGGATGGCCTTTGGGAGTCGGAGTTCGGCTCATGAAAATAGGGAACCCGGTCCATATGATATCCCTTCAACCATGACCTGGGAGAGGGTTGAGGGGCTTAGAGTTGTGTACAGCATTCTGGTGCGGGCACCAGGATCAGGAAGAGGCTTCAACTAATGCCAAGTTCTTTATGGATAGAAGACTAGGAATTTAAGTCCTAGAATAAGTCTATGAGTCCTGTATTTATTTTTATTTGAATAATTGAGTCTTGTTTTATTTTAATTTGGGTCCAATTAGAGTTAAATTGGCTTTGTATTGAGTTGGGTTTAAGATCTACTTGCATTGGGCTTCAATTAAGCAAGAATGAGTGCAACCAACTTCACCAACTACTTGGAGCACTACATCATCAAAGCACCATGCCACCTTGGAAGACAAGTCATGCCAACTTGGAGGATAAATCATACCACATCACCAAGATACATCAACCATGAATTTTCAAATTTGAATGAAGCTCCACTATTTATGGGCACCCACCTTGTAATTAGGAGATTTAAATTTGAATGGGCCACTCTTATCTTCATGGGACGCCCCTTGATTTTCTCCATGAAAGGAGGTGTAGTTTGAATTTGAAAGGGAGCTTAAGGTTTATAAAAGCTCCTACATCCTCTTGTAATGTTGATGATGTTGATGAATGAGAAATAAGTTATTTTTTTGAAAGTTCTTTCCTTTGCTAGCCAAAGCCCCTTAGAGAAGGTAGGTGTGAGACTTAGGTTACTTAGCCAATCAAGCTTCTAACCCTTCTTCTATTCCCATTCGGCCAACATTGAAGATCCCTCTTCAAGCCATTCCAAGTTCGTCCACCCCTCTTCCAAAGGATGTCATCTTCAAGGAGATTCTACATGCCACTAAGGGAAAAAAATTCATGCTATGGGCACCAAATGAGATCCACTTCAAGCCAAGCCTAAGCCTCTTTCCTCCATTCCCAACTTTCCTTCTCCATTCCTCCAAACTCCTATCTAAACCTTCTAATCTTTCCATCTATCTGTGCAGGATCCCCGGGTCTCATGGTTTCCAAGATGAAGGTCTACTATGCCAAAGAATCAGATGCAGGATGCCTTAAAACCTAGAGTAATTCCTTTGCCATTTAAGTACTTCATCTTGAGTGTTCCTTACCCCATTTTCAGAATATTAATGGCCGGGTAACCATTCTTTATAACTTTCTTTCAGATCTGAAATAGGAAAGTAAGTTAGCCCTAACCTGTGTGGTTTCCTAACCACAAAGGTCCCTTCTTAATTCTTTGAAAGAGTTTCTTTCTAGTCATGTTTTTTTCTATGTTCCTTTCATGAATTCTGTTTCTTTTACGTAGAATAGCTGTATGCCTATTTGCCTCATCATCATTTAGTCTCTTTAATTCTTAGAAATGTATCATTTGATACTTGTTCCCCATCATCATGGTATCAGAGCATGATAGGTTAGGGTTAATTCTAAATTTCTATATTTAAGTAGGTTGCTGAAATTTTCTGCATGCATAGCACTTATACTTGCTACATAGTTTTTTGTAAATCCAATCTAGATCTAAGATTCATGCCTCCTGAGCGGGTGTACACCAGTACACTGTTATGACCCATGGGAATAATGAGCCTCTGGCTGGACGTGAATCATTAGGTTGAAGTTTGGTATGCAAATACCTTTGTTTGTTTAAATTCTGCTTGCTGTATTTCTGAGTAGGCTGACTGTGATTTACATAAAAGTCTGAATGAAAGTAGTTGATTTTTTATTAAAATAATTTTTTCCTACTTCATATTACATTAGTTATGATCACACAAAATTTTGTCTTTGGAATAAAATCACAAAAAAAATGAAAATTCCCGAACTCCATCACTATTGCTGAAATTTCTGCTATTCTGTTCTGTTCTTTTTACATTATCTAAATTTTAGTATCTGCTTAGCATAGTATATATTTTATCTTTAAATTTTCTTTCATATGGTATATCCCCTACAAGTTAGGAGTGTTTTGTGATTTTTTCAAATTTTTATGAGATTGATACACGTCACTTTTATGCCTTACATCATAACTGTAGCACACTAATTTCTGCACCTGAAATTTGGATCTATATGCTTGTTGCATTCATTTCATGGTAAAACAAGTTAAGGGCATCAAATTGACATAGGGTCAGTATTTCATCACTTGTCCCTAGCCCAAAAATCACCAACTTGCATAATGAACCCAACCTTAATTAAAACGAAGTAGACATTTAATTGCTCTAGTGAGTTAGGGACACCCACAAGGTCGGGTCGAATCAAGTGTCAAGCCAACTTTGACAACCTATTTGTCTGTGCTTGTATCTAGTGTCTAGGCAAGTGGTTCAGGGATAAGAGCCCGAATGAAGGTCGGTTGGTTCGCTTACCTGGCCAATTTCAAATTGGTGTCTAAGGCAAGCAAAGAGGAACCTCCACCAACCTTATACTTACCTGGCCAGGTGCTAAGTTACTACAACCCGGATTGTCAATTTGACCTAACATTTGGTTTGGGCTTTAGGTCTAACAAACCCTTAATCCAAGTGTGCATGGCAACTAGATCAGGAGCACCCTACCAGCAAACCCAAGCCCAATCTAATGTAACCATGGAACAAAACTTTGAGAGTTTGATGAAATCTTTGAATGACCAAAAGACCCAGCTGAACCAGAACTTGACTGATCAATTGGCCCAGACCCACCAAAACATGACTGATCAGATAACCCTCATCACTACTAGGCTTGATCGATTAGAAGCTCATACCCGTGGAGGAACTCATGAAGTCCAGAATGAGTTAGAGCCTGAACCTGAGTTTGAGACACCCATCAACCCTAGAAGGGGTCTTCATCAATACCATTTCTTTGAGCCAAATCCTAGGAGGCCCAATCCTGATCGAGTCCATGACCCAAACCCTAGGATAGCACACCATGATCCAGTCTATGAGCCAAACCCTAGGAGACACAATCAGGATCAGACAGACCGTGATGAGTGAACCCTTAGGAGTATTAGGTTGGAAGCACCAACATTTGATGGAAATCTGGATCCTAAGGTTTAGATAGATTGGGAGGGAGAGATGGACCAATACTTCGATTGGTATGACATGACTAAGGAAAGAAAATGCAAATTTGCAAAACTTAGGTTAATTCGTCAGGCTAGGCTTTACTAGGAAAACGTCGAGAGGTTCATGAGACAAAGGGATGATGTTTCCATAGTAACCTAGAGGGCAATGAAACTTAGGCTTAGAGAGAAATACCTTTTTATGTCCTATCACTAGAGACTTCTAGACCAGTGGCCGAGATTGACCCAGGGAACCAAGAGTGTAGCTAAATATGTTGCAAAGTTTGATGAATTTGTGATGAGATGCAATGTAGATGAGTCCGAGTCAATTACCTTGTCTAGGTTTAGGGTAGGATTAAGAGAAGAGATCTAGAAGGAGTTATTCTTGAGGGAAGTCCATGACTTAGAGCTAGCTTATCAGGTAGCACGAGATGCCGTGAGATTCCATAGGGGACCACTTTATCATAGACCTGAACCCCCTAGAACTAGTGCACCTAGTCAGCAGCCAGGACCGAATCATATGCAAACCAGTTGACCCAATCCTAGCACCCCTCTGACCCATAGAGATGATAGGGGTAAAGCACCAGAAGTTCAGAGGACTCCAAACCCTAATGTTGCATGTTTCAGATATCATAAGTTAGGCCATAATGCTAGTAATTGTCCAATTAGGGCCTTACACATAGGAGAATCAGAAGAGAATGAGCTTGAACCCATAGAGCCCCTAGGTGATAATGTTGAGGAGGTATATCAGGCTAAGGAAAATTTGGCTAAAGAGTATGAAGGTGACGAGGAGCAAATAGAGCCTGATCTGTTGGGAGTAGTTAGATGCATCCTTACCCACACCGTGACGTAGGAAGATTGGCGTAGGACTAACATCCTATAAACATTTATCAAGTTAGGGGATAAGTTATGTAAAATAATCATAGATAGTGAAAGTTATGTAAATGCCATATCCACTAGTGCTGTTAAAACTTTAGGCTTGTCCATAGTTTCCCATCCAAATCCCTATAAGGTTTCTTGGATATACTCCACTTCAATTCCTATCAAACATAGGTGCCTAGTCCAAATCCAATTACAGTCCTATCAGGAGAAAGTGTAGTGTGATGCCTTACCAATGGGAGTGAGCAGTATCATCCTAGGTCGACCTTGGTTATTTGACCATGACGCAACCCTATATGGCCGATCAAATTCCTGCTCATTCATGCACCTAGGAAAGAAGTTTGTGATCAACCCAACACCACCTAAGGACACTGTTAAGAGAGGATCGAGCCACCTAATGGAAAAGAAAACGGGAGTCAATTTGATAACTGATAAGGAGATTGAGAAAAAACTCACTGAGGTTACACATGTTTGGATTTTAGCCACTAAGAAAATTCATGAGCCTTCCTAGAAAGAATGCCCTCAAGAAGTGGCTAAAGTACTATAAGACTTTAAGGATGTGTTTCCAGATGACCTACCTGACCAACTTCCACCGCTTAGGGACATCCAGCACGCCATTGACTTAGTCCCAGGAGCCACCCTACCCAACCTTCCACATTATAGGATGAACCCTACCGAACACTTAGAGTTACAAAGACAAGTAGGGGATCTCCTTAGGAAAGGATTTATTAGAGAAAGTTTGAGTCCCTGTGCAGTACCCGCATTACTGACCCCAAAGAAAGATGGCACTTGGAGGATGTGCATTGATAGTCATGCCATTAATAAGATCACAACAAAATAATGGTTTCCCAAACCCCGTTTGGATGACATGTTAGATATGATGGCCAGAGCAACAATATTTTCAAAGATTGACCTTAAGAGTGGCTATCATCAGGTTAGGATTAGACCTGGGGATGAATGGAAGACTGCATTCAATACCAAGGAGGGTCTTTTTGAGTGGGTAGTAATGCCTTTCGGACTGTCCAATGCTCCAGTACCTTTATGCGGATTATGAATCAAGTCCTACGGTTATTTATAGGAAAGTTTGTCGTAGTTTACTTCGACGACATTCTTATATATAGCAGGACCAAGAAGGATCATTTGGACCATTTGAATCAAGTCTGTTTAGCACTTAGGGAAAATAGTCTCTTTGCTAATCTTAAAAAATGTGATTTTTTCACCCGTAGAGTCATTTTCAAAGGTTTTGTTGTTACACCTGATGGAGTTTCTACTGACCCCGAAAAGATTAAGTCAATTGTAGAGTGGCCTGTACCAAAAAGTGTTCATGAAGTACAAAGTTTTCATGACCTCGCTACTTTTTATAGAAGATTCATTCAGGGGTTTAGTACCATAGTTGCGCCAATTACGGATTGCATTAGGAAAGGCCAATTTGAATGGACAAAAGCTGCTAATAGGGCCTTCCTAGATGTTAAGAAAAAAATGACACAAGCACCTATCTTAAGATTGCCTGATTTTTCTAAGATTTTTGAGGTCGCTTGTGATGCGTCTGGAATTGGAATAGGTGGAGTTTTAAGCCAAGAGAGCCATCCTATAGCTTTCTTTAGTGAAAAATTAAATGAAGCCAAGCTTAAGTATTCCACCTATGATAAGGAGCTCTTTGTGGTAGTGCAAGCTTTAAGATACTGGAGGCACTATCTACTACCGCATGAATTTATCCTGTTTTTTTATCATCAGGCCCTTAAATTCCTTAATTCCCAGAAAAAGCTGAATCCTAGGCATGCTAAGTGGGTAGAATACATCCAGGCCTACACATTTGTCTTGAAACACCATACCGGAATTGAGAATAAGGTAGCAGATGCATTAAGTCGTAGAGGCCTACTTCTGAACTCGATTAGCACTGAAGTCATTGGATTTGAAAGACTTACAGATGAGTATGATACATGTCCAGACTTTAGTGAAGTTTACCAAGCTTTGAAATTGGGACCATCTAGTGACCACATTGAGTACACCCTTTTAGATGGTTATCTATTTAAGGAAAAGAAGCTTTGTATTCCAAAGACTTTCCTGAGAGACTTTTTAATTTGGAAAACCCATGCTGGAGGTTTGGCTAGCCATTTTGGAAGAAACAAGATCATATTGATACTTGAGGAGAAATTTTACTGGTTAGGCCTTAAGAGACAGGTAGCCAATATTATTGCCCGAAGTAGGACATGTGCGATTTCCTAACATCAAAGATAAAACACTGGGTTATACACTCCTTTACCTATGCCGGATTGTCCATGGCAGGATCTTAGCATGACTTCATTTTAGGACTGCCCAAGACCCTTAGAAAGCACGATTCAATCTTTGTAGTGGTCGACAGATTTTCAAAAATGGCCCATTTTAACCCTGCTCCCAAACTTTTGATGCCTTCAGGATAGCCAAGCTTTTTCTCAATCAAGTAGTCAAGTTATATGGGTTACCTAAGACCATTATTTATGATAGGGATGTCCGTTTTACAAGCTATTTTTAGAAAACCCTCTGGCACCTACTAGGAACAAAACTAAAATTCTCAACTGCTTACCATACTCAAACTGATGGACAAACTAAAGTTGTAAATAGAAGTCTAGGGAACTTATTGAGGTGCCTTGTTGGAGAGAGTCTGGGAAACTGGGATTTGCTTTTACCTCATGTTGAATTTGCCTACAACAGCTCAGTCAATAGATCTACTGGTAAAACTCTCTTTGAGATTGTCCATGGTTACAGACCTAGGAGACCTATCGACCTCATTCCATTTCTCATACATGCATGAATGTCTGAGTCTGCCGAGTCATATGCACAGCATCTTAAAGAATTACATAAAAAAATTAGTAAGAAGATTCAAATAAGTAATGAAGTTTATAAGCATATGGCTGATTCACGTAAATGAATAAAAGAATTTAATGAAGGGGACTCTGTCATGATAAAACTTAGACCTGAAAGGTTTCTACCGGGAACTATGAAGAAATTGCATGCCCGGGAAGCTGGACCTTTCAAAATAATTAAGAAAATTGGATCTAATGCATATGTGTTAGAGTTACCACCTGATTATGGCATTAGCTCCATATTTAATATTTCTGATCTGAAAGAATTTAAAGAACTGGCATTAATTCCTAGTGAGCCCTTTGGACTTCACCCTGCCTTTGAGAGTGAAACCCTACCTGAGTGTCCACCAGCAATTCCACCAGACCGGCGAGAAAAGATTGAACGTATCTTGGATGACCAAGTGATTACTACTAGAAATAAGGGTTATCAACGTTATCTGGTTCATTGGCATGGCCAACCAGAATTTGAAGACTCCTGGATCACCCGAGAGGATCTACAACAAATTGACCCAGATTTATTAGAAAAATACCACAATCAAACCATCCTTACTCAATAGGATCGAGTTCCTCCCACCCGGGGAGAATTAGTGCGGCACCAGGCTCAGGAAGAGGCTTCAACTAATGCCAAGTTCTTTATGGATAGAAGACTAGGAATTTAAGTCCTGTAATAAGTCTATGAGTCCTGTATTTATTTTTATTTGAAATAATTGACTCCTATTTTATTTTAATTTGGGTCCAATTAGAGTTAAATTGGCTTTATATTGAGTCGGGTTCAATATCTACTTGCATTAGACTTCAATTAAGTAAGAATGAGTGCAACCAACTTCACCAATTACTTGGAGCACCACATCATCAAAGTACCATGCCACCTTGGAAGACAAGTCATGCCAACTTGGAGGATAAATCATGCCACATCACCAAGACACATCAACCATGAATTTTCAAATTTGAATGAAGCTCCACTCTTTATGGGCGCCCACCTTGTAATTAGGAGATTTAAATTTGAATGGGTCACTCCTATCTTCATGGGACGCCCCTTGAATTTCTCCATGAAAGGAGGTGTAGTTTGAATTTGAAAGGGAGCTTAAGGTTTATAAAATCACCTACATCCTCTTGTAATGTTGATGATGTTGACGAATGAGAAATGAGTTATTTTCTTGAAAGTTCTTTCCTTTGCTAGCCAAAGCCCCTTGAGAGAAGGTAGGTGTGAGACCTAGGTTACTTAGCCAATCAAGCTTCTAACCCTTCTTCCATTCCCATTCGGCCAACATTGAAGATCCCTCTTCAAGCCATTCCAAGTTCGTCCACCCCTCTTCCAAAGGATGTCATCTTCAAGGAGGTTCTACACGCGACTAAGGGAAGAAGATTCATGCTATGGGCGCCAAATGAGATCCACTTCAAGCAAAGTCTAAGCCTCTTTCCTCCATTCCCAACTTTCCTTCTCCATTCCTCCAAACTCCTATGTAAACCTTCTAATCTTTCCATCTATCTGTGTAGGATCCCCGGGTATCATGGTTTCCAAGATGAAGGTCTACTATGCCAAAGAATCAGATGCAGGATGCCTTAAAACCTAGAGTAATTCCTTTGCCATTTAAGTACTTCATCTTGAGTGTTCCTTACCCCATTTTCAGAATATTAATGACCGGGTAACCATTCTTTATAACTTTCTTTCAGATCTGAAATAGGAAAGTAAGCTAGCCCTAACTTGTGTGGTTTCCTAACCACAAAGGTCCCTTTTTAATTACTTTGAAAGAATTTCTTTCTAGTCATGTTTTTCCCTATGTTTCTTTCATGAATTTCTATTTCTTTTATGTAGAATAGCTGTATGCCTATTCGCCTCATCATCATTTAGACTCTTTAATTCTTAGAAATGCATCATTTGATACTTGTTCCCCATCACATTCTTTCTACCTTGCACCTGACCATCCCCAGCCGTGAGGGTAGGGTGAATGGCCCCCTAAATTTAGGAGCCCTCCCTTTATACGAAGACCACCTGAAGGCTGGCCTCCGATTTTCAATCCATAATTTTTTCATCTAGGTTTTCAACTTGTATAGGATTACACCTTCCCACCTGATCCCGAACGGCATTCGGGTGCTCTACAGTTTTGTGGTCCTTTGTCGGAAGGCCAATGTTGAGCCAATGCTGACCTTATTTTTGAATTTTTTCCTTTTAAAGTAGGACTTCCGGAGTTAGGAGTAGTGGATGTTTAGTCTCCGCCCTAACCGGAAGATGCTAGGGAGACTTCCATCGGCCATCCATGGATGTAAGTCTTGATTCTTCTTTGTAGATAGTCTAGAGCCGTGGGGCTTTAAGGTGGCGTGGAGGGAGCCGAGGCCGAACGCCCTGAATGGGAGGAAGGTGTCGAGGGCCGATGAGGCTGACTTCCACAAGCTGAACGACGAGGACTCGAAGTTTGTCGGCTTCATGCTCCATGAAGGGAGTTTCCATCAGGCTGGAATCAGCCAGCACCAAATGCTGGGTAGGACGGAGGCCATTGAGAGGGACCTAACCTTCCTTCTTTTGTCGGTTTTGTTGTTATGACTGATTCTAGTCTTGTTTGCTGGCAGGTGGCGAAATGAAGCCAGATTAGGCAATTATTTCGGCACGGTCGCCACAGAGGAGGGCCATTCGTATTTCTAAGTTGACTCCTCGAGAATTGAAGAGGCAGCGGGAGGTGGAGCCGGTGCCCGAGAGGTCGAAGAAGGGACGGACAGAGGAACCGTCAGCCATGGTAGTGTCGATGGAGTTGGAAGACGACATACCGCTGGCAGATCGTTGGAAAGCGATGACATCGGAGCGGTCTCCTTTGGTCGGGCAGTCAGCCGCCCGGGTGGAGGAGGAACGTCCGGTGCCGGCAGGAGTAGAGGCAACTTCATCCTCTCTGCCACTAGATCTGATGGAGGAGGCTTCTTTGATGGTCCGGGGGGACCAAGCGGCTGAAGGGACGACGGTCCCCCAGAGGAGGATCGATGACGTCGACGATGATGACGAGTGCCAGAGGCAGCGCACCATCCACGAGGCCGAACGGGCAAATAACAGCTCGAGAGGGTTGTTACCGGTGTCGACGACCGGTCGGTGAACAAGGCCATCCGAAGTACTCTTCACCACTTGTTGGGGGTGAGTTTCAAGCTTAATCCTTCAATTCTTGCTTTTCTGTTATAATTTTCTATCTATGTATCTGTCGGCAGCTCATCCGGGACTCGTTGCTGGTGGACGATGGCCTAGGCGAGTTGCTCCATCTGAAGGAGCACCTGACCAAAAGGGCAGAGGTAGTAGAGGCGGTAGAGGCTGCAAGAGACAACTTGGGTGGCATTGACAGCCTCCAGGGTAGAGCTGACCAGTCTTCAGGCAGTCGAGGCAGAAGTGTCCATCCTGCGGGCCGAGTTGGAGGCCCAAAGGAAGCAAATTGAGGACTTACAAGCCCGGGAGGCCGACAGGGAGGCAAAGCTGGAAGACAAGAGGCGGAAGGTCAAACCCCTGACCCGTTGACTGATAGAAGAGGAGGGGCGCCTGGCCAAAGCCGAGGCGCATTCGAGGGGCCACCAGGCGGTGGCTGAACGATACAAGAGTCTACTAAAAATAATCCAAGAATTGCTGAAGATAGCCACTGAATAGGTCGTTGCAAAATACAAGACCTCCGAAGACTTCGTGGAAGAGATGAACAAAGCCGGGACAATCGACTTTGGCTATGGATACGAGGAATGTCTGGAGAAGGTTGGCGCTGCCTTTCCAGACCTCAATCTCTCCTTCCTTCAGCCGTCGAAGCAGGTGGAAGAGGAGAGCATGGAGGCGACGGATCTGACCGCTGCTGTGGCCGAGGCCCCGGTTGAGGCTATTGAAGCGGGGGCTGGATTGGGCACCCAGATCAAAGCTGATGCTGGGGTAGCGAATACTTCTGTTAGAGCTTCAGAAGGCATCGAGGAAATCGAAGTCGGCATCCTGCCTATACTTTCCGAGGGTTAGACCTAGATGTTTGTAAAGGTCTGGCCTTCTATTTTGTAAAGATCCTTTTAATCTAATAGAAAATTTTCTTCTTTGTAATGTCTCTTTTGCATGCTTGTGTTTCCGACTGAAAAGACTTGCCAAAGTAATCTTTTCAGAAAAATTTTCTAAGTGTTTGCCCGTCGGCTAGTCTGAGCGGACAGCTGGACCTCCGAAGTAGATGTCGAATAGTAGCTTAGGCCAGACCAAGCTAGTTTAGGATTTTTACCCCAAGTGTTGATCCATCGGCTCATCCAGAGTCGAAGGTGGTTGAGGCTACCATCGGATTATGGCTTAGGCTGGACCAATTCACTTAGGACTTTCTTCCCAAGTATTAGTCCGTCGACTAGTCCGAACTCAAAGAGAGTGCAGGTGGGCGAAGGACTGTAGCTCAGGCCGAACCAATTCACTTAGTATTTTTTCCAAGTATTGGTTCGTCGGCTGGTCCGAACCCAAAGAGAGTGCAGGTAGGCGAAGGATTGTAGCTCAGGCCAAACCAATTCACTTAGGATTTTTTCAAAGTATTGGTCCATCGGCTGGTCCGAACCAAAAGATGGTGTAGGTGGGCAAAGGACTGTAGCTCAGGCCAGACTTGTTCACTTAAAAGATTGCTTCCCAAGTGTTGGTCCATCAGCTCATCTGAACCCGGGGATGTTGTCGACTGGAGTCGGACTTTTGGAAGTGGGCTGCCCTAGAGCCTTTGCCGACCGGAGTTGGACTTTCAGAAGTGGGCTGCCCTAGCGCCTTTGCCGATCGAAGTCGGACTTTTAGAAGTGGGCTACCCTAGAGCCTTTGCCGACTAGAGTCAGACTTTCAGAAGTGGGCTGCCCTATAGCCTTTGTCGACTGGAGTCGAACTTTCGGAAGTGGTCCATAAAGAGGAGTTGTGGACTTTATTGATAATACTTGCGAAGGTTGTCTACATTCCACAGGCATGCCATTTGCCGTCTGTGCAAATGCTCGAGTCGGTAGGTCCCGGCTCGGATCACTTCAATGACTCGGTAAGGTCCTTCCCAATTTGGGAAAAGTTTTCCTTGCTCGGTTGGTCTCGAAATCTCTATCCTCCGCAAGACTAGATCTTCGACTTGGAAAGCTCGCGCCTTAACCCGTGCGTTGTAATTTTTTGCTATCTTCTGATGGTAGGTCGCCATCCTCAAGCTTGTTCGAAGTCTAGTCTCTTCTAGTAGGTCCAGGTTAGCCCTTCACTGCTCAGAGTTAGCTGGTTCGGCATAATGGTCAACCCGTAGGGATTGTAAAGAGATCTCAACGGGGATGACGGCCTCACTTCTGTAGGTGAGGTTGAATGGAGTCTCTCTGGTCGCCATTCGGGCGGTAGTCCGATATGCCCATAGCACAGAGTGAAGCTCCTCCACCCAAAGCCCTTTGGCTTCATTAAGACGGGTCTTTAGCTCATGCAGGATCATCCGATTGGTGACCTCAGCTTCTCCATTGGACTGAGGGTGACCGACCGAGGTAAGCCAATGGGAGATGTGATATTGCTGACAGAAGTCCCGAAACTTAGAGTTGTCAAACTATCTTCCATTATCAGTAATGATTGTCCGTGGAATGTCGAACCAGAAGATAATGTTGTTCCGGATGAAGTTCTCCACCTTGGCCTCTGTGATTTGTGCCAGCGGTTCAGCCTCCACCTATTTGGTGATGTAGTCAATGGCCATAAGTAAAAACTTTCATTGCCTGGATGCCGGGGGAAAGGGTCCCAAGATATCCATCCCCCATTGTGCGAATGGCCATGGTGCAGTGATTAGGGTCAGCTGGCTGGCAGGCCTCCTTTGGATGATGGAGTATCTTTAACACATGTCGCACCTTCAGACGAAGTCCGACGCGTCTTTTTGAATGGTAGGCCAATGGTACCCTTGTCTAATGATCTTGTAGGCTAGGGACCTTCCTCCAAGGTGATCACCGTAGATGCCTTCATGGACTTCCCTGAGTGCATAATCTGCATCGGTCAGCCCCAAATACTTCAACAGCGACTGTGAGAATGATCGCTTGTACAGGACGCCGTCAAGGACGACGTACTTGGAGGCCATCCAGCTTACTCGCTTGGCCTTAGCCAGATTTTCTGGGAGAGTCCCTTTGACTAGGAAGGCAAGAATTGGATCCATCCAAGAAGCTTCTTGTCCTACTTGGTGGACCTCGGTCGGCTCTTTCATAACACTTGGGCACTGCAGATGCTCCACAAAGGTCCGGTCGGAGGTATTGGTGGCGACCGTAGCCAACCGTGACAGAGCATCCGCCCGAGAGTTCTGCAGTCAATGTATATGGAGGATTTCAAAGAATTTGAGCTGAGAGATGAAGTTCTGTACCTTGTTCAAGTATTTAGCCAGGGTTGGGTCCCTTGCTTCAAATTCACCCTTCACTTGATTGACTACCAGTTGGGAGTCTGAGAAGGCTCTCACCCGGCTGATGCTTAGTTCGTAGGCGATTCGTAACCCTACAAGGAGGGCTTCGTACTCTGCCTGATTGTTTGACACCTGAAATGAAAAATGTAATGCATATTCCATGCTTTCTCCATCTGGGTCGGCTAAGATCAAGCTAGCCCCATAGCCTGCAAGGTTGGTGCTTCATCCACATGGAGGGTCCAGGCTTGTTCAGCTTCGTGGACAGCATCAGCTTCAGGTGCTCCGACCATTTGAGGGGGCACCTCTTGCTTCCACGTGCATTCTGCAATAAAGTCAGCGATTACCTGGGCCTTTAAAGCTGACCGTGACTGAAAAGAGATGTCGAACTTGTCAAGTTTGATGGCCTACTAGGCGAGCTGACCGAATGTGTCCAGACTCCGAAGGATTGCCCTAAGAGGTTGGTCGGTCATCACCATAATTGGATATGCCTGGAAGTACGGTCGGAGCCACTTGGCAGATATAACCAAAGAATAAACCAGCTTCTGCAACTTGGGATACCTTGTTTTGGCATCGTGGAGGACTTTATTCATATAGTAGATAAGGCTTCTTCTGACTGTCCTCTCTGACTCGCATGAAGACGGTGCCGACCGCCTCGTCCGAAGTCGATAAGTAGAGATACAGAGGCTCCCCCTCCATCGGTTTGGCCAGCAATGGGGGGTTCTTTAAATATTCTTTCAGGGCCTCAAAAGCTGACCGACATTTGTCAGTCCAAATGAAACCCTCCGACCGGCACAGGGTCTTGAAGAATGGCAGGGACTTTTCAGCCGAACGGGAGATGAAACGACTGAGGGAGTTAATTCGGCTTGTGAGCTCCTGCACCTGCTTCTTGTTGGTCGGATGTGCCATCTTAATGACGGCTCTTATCTTGTCGGGGTTCACTTCAATTTTTCTCTGTGTGACCAAGAAGCCGAGAAACTTGCTAGAAGTTACCCCGAAAGTATACTTCGCGAGATTTTGCTTCATCCAATGATGTCTGAGTGTGTCAAAGGATTTCCGCAAGTCTTTGATATGGTTGACTTTATAAAGGCTCTTTACTATCATATCATCCACGTAAGCCTTCATATTTCTGCCTAGCTGCCCTTCGAATACTCAATTGATCAGTCTTTGAAAGGTGGCACCGGCATTCTTCAAGCTGAAGGGCATCATCCTGTAACAGTACAGGTCTCTGTCGGTGACAAAGGCAGTCTTCTCTTCATCCTCCGGGTGCATCTTGACTTGGTTATAGCCAGAGAAGGCATCCATAAAGCTAAGAAGCTGGTGGTTGGCCGTAGCATCTACTAGCTGATCCATATTTGGTAGGGGGAAACTGTCCTTTGGACAAGCCTTGTTGAGGTCAGTGTAATCTACACATATCCTCCACTTCCTGTTAGCCTTTTTTACAATAACAATATTCGCTAGCCACTCAATATAGTGAGCTTCCCTGATGAAGCCAGCATCGGATAGCTTCTTTACTTCTTCACTGATTGATGGGGACCAAAAAAAAAATCTATTTTATTTTATTTGAGTCCATTAGTCCTGTAATAAAGTAAGACAACTGAGTCCAGTTGAGTCCACTTAGTAAGGTCTGGTCGTTTTAGTTCAGTCAAGAGTCCAGTTAAGTTGTTCAAGTCAAGAGGAGAGTCATCAGCAGCCAGGAGATTCACCAGATCCCTCTAACTAGAGCCGACCTTCATGCACTGGACCCTTTCATGCCGCCAAGCCCGCAAGAGAGAGCTCCAGCCCAAGACAGGCTCACTGTTGACCGGTCCACCAGGGTTTCTTGGCCCACAAGTCAGGATTTCTTAGCCCTTAGGTAATGTACCCTGGGATGAATCTTTAAATACTGCCCCTCCCCTCTTGTATTAAACATCTTCTTCTCATGAATACAATTTAAAAAGTTATTTTGTCTGAGTTTTGAGTTTTTTCTCTAGATTGGAGTGGGTGTGACGCCCGGGTTCCTGGTTCTTGAGTGCAAGCCCTAATCTTCTGGTGACTTCTACGCTCGCAAGCGATCCTCCCCCCCGCTCTGTCCCGCATCAACTTGGTATCAGAGCTAGAGGATTAGGGTTTTGTTTTTCCTCCCGACTCCAAATCTTTCCTCGTGTCCAGATCTCCTGTGCAAGATTTCTGAAATCTTGGTCAGCCGTCGAGGTCCATCAATGCCCTGCACCCGAGCCCCTCTTTTCTCTGCTGCCCGCGAAGCCCGTCTCCAGCACAGCCTCTGATCAAGTCCCCCCTCCTCCACCTCCGTCCCGTGACCCTCCCCAACACCCCACCGGCATCGTCCGTTTGTGAAACCACCGCCAGCAGCCGACGGCCCATCAACGGCCAGCGACTGAGAGCAACATAGAGGTACAACCTTAACTCCCTCCGCTTCGACCCCATCAAGGAGTCGATCATCTCCCGCGAGATGCCAGCGCGACTGAGAGCAACGATCGACGGTGGCCCTCCTCCGCCTCTTTCTCCTCCGTGCGATGGCGCTCCTAGCCTCCTTCCGGTCGTTGATGGCGGAGGTCCTGGTGACGGAAGTCCGATCCCATGGGCGGACGATCATTCCCTTCGTCGAGTGCTTCTCCCGCTGCCGCGATGACGGATCCTCCCCGCCCAGATCCGAACGACATGTCCACCGGATCGCCTCCCCTCCACCATTGACCATGGCCAACGCACCGCCCGGTTCCTCCGGTGCACCAAATCCTTCATCTTCCCTACTGGAACTGTCGGATCCCCTGTGGCCGTGACTCCCGCGACCACCGTCCGCGCTGCCATTCCCCTGGGCTACCGCCATTCACCGGAGCAGGGCCGCGCCGCCATTCACCGGAGCAGGGCCGCGCTGCCATCCCCCCCGGGCCGCCATCGTCATCCCCAGCCCCGTTGCCAACGAAGCCCACCAGCGAAGCCTCTGTTTCTTGGTTTGTGAAGAACTCGCAGGAAGCCGCACGAACGTGAATGCATACCCTGCATTCGTTCGCCGACTTCAAGCATGGAAGGGAAAAAAAAAGTGAAAGAAAAGAAAAGGAAAAGAAAAGAAAAGGAGAGAGAAAATCAGTGGAAAAAAAAACTCAAAAAAAAGAAAAAAGAAAGAAAGGTGAAAAAAAAAGAAAAAAAAAATTGAAACTAGCACTTTTGTTTTGATTTAGTTAGTTCTGGTTCCGTCAAACCCCGCTGAGCTTGACTCGATGGAGTCGAGTTTTCCCCACCGCATGGGAATGATGGGGACCAAAAAAAAAAATCTATTTTATTTTATTTGAGTCCATTAGTCCTGTAATAGAGTGAGATAACTGAGTCCAGTTGAGTCCACTTAGTAAGGTCCAGTCATTTTAGTTCAGTCAAGAGTCTAGTTAAGTTGTTCAAGTCAAGAGGAGAGTCATCAGCAGCTAGAAGATTCACCAGATCCCTTCAACTAGAGCTGGCTTTCATGCACCTGGACCCATTCATGCCGCCAAGCCTGCAAGAGAGAGCTCCAGCCCAAGACAGGCCCACTGTTGACCGGTCCACCAAGGTTTCTTGGCCCATAAGTCAGGGTTTCTTAACCCTCAAGTAATGTACCCTGTGGTGAATCTATAAATACTACCCCTCCCCTCTTGTATTAAACATCTTCTCATGAATACAATTTAAAAAGTTGTTTTGTCTAAGTTTTGAGTTTTTTCTCTGGATTGGAGAGGGTGTCACGCCCAGGTTCCTGGTTCTTGAGTGCAAGCCATAATCTTCTGGTGACTTCTACGCTCGCCAGTGATCCTCTCCCCCGCTCTGTCCCGCATCAACTAATGACGGGGATCCAGGATAGGTTCGGGTATTTTTTCCAATTTTTCTTATTTTTTTGCATTTTTTATTTTTACTTATTCCAGCTATTCCATATATTCCCTCTATTCCAGTTTTATCCCGATCTTATTCCCACCTTATTCCAGTCTTATTCTATCTTCTTCACGTGATTTTAAAAAATTTTCAAAACCCTAGCCCACCGCCCCAGCGGCCCCAGATCCAGGCCGCCCGACCCCTGGTCGCCCTTGCCGGCCCGCCCGCCGGTGCCCGTCGGCCCCACCCTCGCCGGAAATCCAGCGTCGTCGCCCACGCCCATGGGAAGACGAATGGATGCGGGAGGCATCTGTCCGCCCACGCACCGCTGCCGCCGACTGCCGGCGCCGGCCTGCCACCGGTCGCCCGCCCGTCGACTCACGCCTGGCTGCCGGAGGGCCCCCACCAGCGCCCTTAGGCCCCACGGTCGTGGGAAGCCCAAGCGGCATGGCGTGCATACCATGCCGCCCCTGCGTCGCCGCCAACCTGCGCCGCCGCCTGCCTGCCGCCGCCCATCGCTGGTCCGTCGCTCCCTGGGCCACCGAAGGCCTCTCCGGCGCCTAGGAGGTCTCCCATGGCCATGGGCGACCAAACGGCACACCCAGCATGCTGTGCCGTTTCCCCTATGCCGCCTCGCCTGCAGCCTGCCACCAGCCATCCGCTGCTCGCCGTCAGCCAGCCCCGTCCACCGCCTGCTGCCCAGCCGTCCGCTACCCGACCGTCCGCTAGTGCCCTGCCGGAGTTCCCTCCCTGTCCACGACCATGAGTTGGAGTTGCACGGATTTCAGAGCAGCCCAATTTTCAGAGCAGCATGTTTTTTGGAGTAGACCATCAAGCCAACACGCTTTCTAGAGCAAATCAGCACCAAATTGATGTAGCATAGTTTTTGATGTAATTTATTTTTCTTTTTTGGATTTATTGTAGGCTAAGTAACTGAGGGTTTTGGTTTTTCTATATAAAGGGGCCCCCTCCTCCTTGTAATAAGAAGTTGAATGAATTTTTGGTTTAGCCACTGGTTCTGGTTCTGGGCTGAGACCCGTCTTTCCTTCACCTGCGGGTGTTGAGGGGTGTGAGACCCCACTTCCTTCGCTCGCATGCGAGCATCGAGGGGTGCGAGGTCCTAGTTATCCCCCTTTTCCATCGAGTCCCCCTCTAGGTCTAGGGATTTTTCTTTACGGCCCCAGGTAGCGATTTGGGTGGGATGTCATAGGCTCCGTGTGTAGTGAGATGGGTGGGAGCCCTAGACTACATGTAGTGGGGTGGGTGAGATGCGCTAGAGGTGCGACGTCTCTTCGTGAAGGTAATTCCCAAGTCCTAGAGTGTCCATGTTTTCTATCCTCCATCCCATGTTTCTCCACCAAGAAAATTGAAAACCACAAGAGTTCAGCTATTTTAGGTTTTAGTGTCAGCTCGCCCTAGTCTCGGGAGGCTTCTTAGCCCTTCCATGGTCTTAGTTTATTTAGGATGTTTCCCCTATTTTTCCAATAAATCAGGTTACGTCTCAGCCGTCTCGCATCAGTTTGGTATCAGAGCGAGTTGTGGATTATGGTGTGCTCCTTTTTTCAAACTCGACAGAGTCGAGTTCTTCACGGTCGAGGAGAATGATGGGGATCCAGGGCAGGTCCGGGTATTTTTTCCATTTTTTCTTATTTTTCTGTATTTTTTATTTTTACTTATTCCCGCTATTCCATCTATTCCCTCTATTCCAGTTTTATCCCGATCTTATTCCCACCTTATTCCAGTCTTATTCCATCTTCCCGTGATTTTAAAAAATTTTCAAAACCCTAGCCCACCGCCCCGCCGACCCCAGATCCAGGCTGCCCGTACCCCGGCAGCCCCCGCCGGCCTGCCCGCTGGTGCCCGCTGACCCCACCCTCGTCGGAAATCTGACGCCGCTGCCCACGCCCGTGGGAAGACGAACGGATGCGGGAGGCATCCATCAACCCATGCGCCACCGTCGCCGACCTGCCACCGGTCGCCCGCCCGCCACCCGCCAGCTCACGCCCGGCCGCCGGAGGGCCGTTGCCGGCGACCTTGGGCCCCACGGCCATGGGAAGCCCAAGCGGTACGGCGTGCGTACCGTGCTGCCCTTGCACCATCGCCCGCTTGCGTCGCTGCCCGCCTGCCGCTACCCGCTGCCGGTCCGCCGCTTGCTGGGCCGTCGAAGGCCTCGCCGGCGCCCAGGAGGTCTCCCACAGTCGTGGGAGACTAAACGTCATGCCTAGTGTGCCGTGCCATTTCCCCTATGCCGCCTCACCTGCAGCCTGCCACCAGCCGTCCGCTAGCCCCATCCACTGCCCGCTTCCGGCCGTCCGCTGGTGCCCTACCGGAGATCCCTCCCAGTCCACGGCCATGAGCTGGAGTTGCACGAATTTCAGAGCAACCCAATTTTCAGAGCAGCACATTTTCTGGAGCAGACCATCAAGCCAACATGCTTTCCAGAGTAGATCATCATCAATATTGATGTAGCATAGTTTTTGATGTGATTTATTTTTCTTTTTGGATTTCTTGTAGGCTAAGTAACTAAGGGTTTTGGTTTTTTTATATAAAAGGGCCCCCTCCCCCTTGTAATAAGAAGTTGAATGAATTTTTGGTTTAGCCACTGTTTTTGGTTCTGGGCTGAGGCCCATCTTTCCTTCACCTGCGGGTGTCGAGGGGTGTGAGACCCCACTTCCTTCGCTCGCATGCGAGCGTCGAGGGGCGCGAGGCTCTAGTTATCCCCCTTTTCCATCGAGTCCCCCTCTAGGTCCATGGATTTTTCTTTACGGCCCCAGGTAGCGATTTGGGTGGGATGCCCTAGGCTTCGTGTGTAGTGAGATGGGTGGGACGTCCTAGACTACAAGTAGTGGGGTGGGTGAGATGCCCTAGAGGTGCGACGTCTCTCCGTGAAGGTGATTCCCCAGTCCTAGAGTGTCCATGTTTCCTATCCACCATCCCATGTTTTTCCACCAAGAAAACTGAAAACCAAAAGAGTTCAGCTATTTTAGGTTTTAGTGTCAGTTCGCCCTAGTGCCGGGAGGCTTCTTAGCGCTTCCACGGTCCTAGTTTATTTAGGGTGTTTCCCCTGTTTTTCCAATAATTCAGGTTACGTCTCAGCCGTCCCGCATCATTGATGGCTCTCTGCCTTTCAACAGCGAAGCTCCTCTTTTTCTGCCGGACGGGCCTGTAGGTCGGTTCTATCTTAAGCTGGTGAGTGATGACATCCGATGGTATGCCTGGCATGTCCGACGCTGACCAAGCAAAGATATCGGTGTTACTTCTAAGGAAGCCGATCAGCTCTGACTTGATGTCTTCGCTGAGGGAACTTCCGATTTGGAGGACTTTGGTAGGGTCATCCTCTTGGAGGGGGATAAACAAAATTTTCTTATCCGGCTGGCCGCGATCGTCGATCTCAGCCCTCGGGTCGAGTTCCTCCAGAGTAGGATGTCCCTCTGACTGCTAGTTCAGAATAGTTAAACACTATCTGGCCATCCGACGGTCTCCCCTCATAACTCCCACCCCGTTCCTGGTTGGAAACTTTGCCAACAGGTGATAAGTGGACACAATGGCTCGGAACCTATTGAGGGCCGATCAGCCCAAAATGGCATTATAGGCCGAGGTTGTCTGGATGACTATAAAGTTGATGGGGAGAGTTTTCTAGAAAGGCTCCATCCCGATCATTACGGGGAGAACTATTTCGCCTTCAACTCCGACGGAATTGCCCCCGAAACTAGTCAGTGTCACGGGGGATTCTTGCAGCATGGACCTAGATAAGTTCATTCTTACAAAAGCATCATACAGTAATACCTCCGTGGAGCTTCCATTATCAATAAGTATTCTTCTTACATCGTAGTTGGCAATCACTACCGACACGATTACAAGATCATTTTCAAAAACATGGGACTCCAGGAGGTCTTCGTCGGAGAAGTAATTGCATTGAAGCCCCTGGGCCTCTTGACAATGTCTGGACCATCTCCATAGCTCCATTCGGACCGCCGATGTAGCATGCCGACGTCCCCGCTTGTCGGCCATTGGTTGGGAAGCTCCGCCTCGTCCAAAGGGTTTATGGCATTTGAGGCTTCGGCCCGATCCCGATGGGGTCGGACATACTTGTGCAGGTACCCCCTCTGGATGAGGTCTTCAATGGCATCCTTCAGCTGCAGACATTCTTCAGTGCTGTGCCCATGGTCCTTATGGAACCGACAGAATTTATCTTTGTTTTTGTATGCAGCGGGGCCCCTCATCGGTCTAGGCCTCTGAAGGAAGGTCTCATTCTCGATCTCCAGGAGGATTTTCTCCCTCGAACGGGAAAGGGGTGCGTAGGTCTCGAACCTCCTAGGGGAGTCCCTCGACTTTGAACTTCGGTGCTGGGCTGACTGGTTGCTATTATTTGGAGGTCGGACTTCAGGAGCCTTGTCACTCTGGTTCTTGGGGGCCGACCTCCCCTCTGCTTGGTGTCGACTGGCTGCTTATTCTTTCGCCAGGGTATACTTCTGTGCCCTGGCCAGGAGCTCACTGTAGCTTGCTGGAAACCTCTTATCCAGGGAGAAAGTAAGCCTGGACGAGCGGAGCCCTCTCTTAAAGGTTGACATAGCTACCGCTTCATTCAGATCCGGGACCTTCATGGCCGTTGAGTTAAAACAGGTCATGTAATCCCGGAGGGTCTACCCCTCCTTTTGCTGTACGAGGAAGAGGCAGTCGATGTTCCTCAGGGTCTGACTGCAGATCCTGAAATGGAAAAGAAAGAGGTTTTCAAGCCAAGGAAAGGAGTAGATCATACCTGGTTAGATGGTGTTAAACCACATTCGAGCAGTCTTCTTCAAGGTTGCTAGGAATGCAATACAGTGGAGGGCATCGGAGGTGCCCTGTATCATCATGTGGGCCTTGTAGGTGCCCAGATGGTCCAGCAGGTCGGTGGTGCCATCGTAAGGGTCCACCTGAGAGATTTTGAAGTGGCGGGGAATCGTCTCTGCCAAGATCTCATCGGAGAATAGGAGATGGGAATCGTATACCTGCCCCCCCTCAGCCTTCTGCCGGTTAGCAATTTCTGCAATGCGCTCCTCCATGCACAAAATCTTACTAGTGTAGTCTCTTGGGAGTTCGGTGGTAGGCCGAACGTCGATAGGGATGGATTCAGTGAAGGAAGGTGAAGCAGATCTTGCCCTCTTGCCGTCGGTGTGAGCGCCCAAGGATCTTTGGGCCTCCATGATGGTGCGAGAATAATGCTGAGGGACTTCCGGTTGTCGGCTTCCGTCAGCAACAGTTAGAGGATTAGTGTGGGAAGCAACTGGTGGTTGTTGTCGGTAGTTAGCAATTTCCTGGAAATGCTAAACTACGGTGGTTAGCATTTCGATGCGGTTCATTAATATCTGGAACTGCTGCAGTCCCAGAGTAATGGTAGGCTCAGCGACAGCGACGGTGGCATCATTTTCCCTGGGAGTCCCTTGGACCTGGATGGGGAAAGATCTCTTCTAGCAGTGGCGTTTGGAGCTCTTCCCTTAGCCATTTCTTGGCTGGGCAGATGGATTCCTTCTTTTAGAGAAGGGTTGATGCCCCTTCCTCTAGTGCCAATCTATTGCGATCACTTCTCTTGGACTGGGTCAAGTCAGCTGTGCTGGAGTTCTCCTCGCCCGGAAGACCTGCAACAAAGTTCCAAAGGCACAGGTGGTGTTCTGTTGGGGGACCCTTCTGTTGCCCAGAGAGCAACCCAAGAGGGGGGGTGAATTGGGTCTCTAAAAATTATTTAAGATAGCTTGATAAACAAGTAGCAATTCAATCAATACAAGGTACTACAATTTAAATGTAAAGCTCTAATGTAAAAGTGCAGCGGAAATTAAAGGCAATAAGAGAATTAAAAAGAGCTAGGAGGAAGAGACAAGCAATCACAAACTCGACAATATATAGTGGTTCGGTGCCAACAATGCACCTACATCCACTCCCTAAGATCTCCATGGAAATTCACTATAATCTCCTTGATTACAGCCGATTAGTTTTTCGGGCTCACTAATCAAAACCCAACTTGTTTTATAAGGCTCACAAGTCACAACCTCCCTTGGTTTTACGGGCTAACCAAGAACCTAATTGGTTTTCACAAGGCTAACCAACAACCTCCCTTGGTTTTCCGGGCTAACCAAGAACCTTAGTGATTTTGCGAGCTAACCACCAACCTAAATGGTTTTCACAAGGCTAACCAATAACCTCCCTTGGTTTTGCAAAGGCTAACCAAGAACCCTTTACAAGATATGAAGTATAAATAGAAAGAACCAATGTAAGCTTTCAAAGTAAAAGCAAATAAAATAATGTAGCTTGAAGTAGAGTTGATTTGCTCTTGATGAAGCTTTTTGAATGCCCAAAAAGGAATGATCTTCAATGCACTTGATAGCTTTGAATGCTTGGAAGGCTTCTCTTTGGCTTGAGAGTGGTTGAGCTTTGAATGAATTGGAGTTAAGGCTCTTCTTTCTTCTTTTTTTTTCAAACTCTTTTTTATATTCAATGCAAGTGCTTAGCTCTCCTTTTGAATTGATTTGGAGCCATTTAAATACCTTTGCAAGTACCCAAAACAGAAATCTAGCTGTTAAGCACGAGAAACTAGCCGTTGGGGGGCAAAAGAGAGAGTTCTGCTCAAGAAAAAACTAGCCGTTACTATTGTCAGAACTCCATGTGTCGACACTTGCTCTTCATGTGTCGATACATTAGGTCGACACATACTCTTCTTGAGTCGACACAAGTTCAAAATAATCCATTCAGATTCTTTGGAAAAATTATCTATGTCGATACATTCTCAGTGGAGTCAACACATAAAATCCATGTGTCGACACATCAAATGCCCCATCATCTTTTGCATGTCCTGCTACTTGAAATTCTCAAGCGATGTGTTGATTCATGTGTTGACACTTTGAATCGACACATAGGGTTCATGTGTCGACACATCATCTGTGCCATTTGGAGTTATGTTTCGTGCCATCTGGAGTCGACACACCATCTTCATGTGTCGACACATCATCTCATGTGTTGACACCTTGAATCGACACATCCCAAAAAGTTTGCAGAAAATGGCTGAACTTGTTTCTATTTTCCTTAGACATCCATTCAAATAATTTTTGAGTTTTCAAGACTTGATTTCTGCATTCATCCCACTCAAACTTGGTTCTTCAATACAATTGGACTTCTTCAATTTATGTGAGCATCCTTTCAATTGAAAACATACTTAAAGCAAAAATTAGTCCTCAAATTATACTTAACTATTTTGCTTATCATCAAAATCAATAAGTGGAGTCAACAATCTCCCCCTTTTTGATGATGACAAAACCCTTAAGTATAAATTGTCATAAAAATGAAGCTTTAAGAGTAAAGGTCAAGATGCACAATATTGAAAGCATTAAGTATCAACATTACTTAAAGATATAGTCTTTCAAACATAAGTAATGGAATTATGAGCTTGTTTCAAAGATAGAGAGTATCAGAACTTTAGTTAGAACATTGAAAATCATGTATCAAGATACTCTTATAATAAAAATTTCAGCATATAACAAAGCTCCCCCTGAATTAATGACTTATAACAAAATTTGTGAGAATCTTTTCAAAAACATTGATAGAGGGGTTTTGAGAATCAAAATTGACAAAAGGTGCAGCTCCCCCTTTCAAAAATTCAGGTTTTCAAAAATTGAAAGTTTCAAAAATTGAAAGATACTCCCCTTTAGTTTGAAAAAGTAAACACATTTATACTTATACGTATTACTCCCCCTTTTTTTTATCATTAAAAAGGTAGAGAAAAGTGATAAACACAAGATATGCAACTCCCCCTTTCATTGAATAGTCATTGAAGAAACACAAGATGGAGAAATGTGATAAACATAAGATTTTTCATATATTAATATACCATCAAATTACATATAGAAAAGATAAAAAAAACATGTAAGCATGAAGTGAGACTATCTAGTAATACAAAAGTATCTAAAAATACAATAGTAATGTCCTAATCCTCGTCCATCGAGTCATCAGAAGATGAATCGATCTTGATCGGTCCGATATCAGTAAAAGCTCGTGCTTGAGGCCAAAGTGATCTCAGATCTCGAAGTCTGGTCCTGGTCGGCTGAAGAGGGGTACGATGTCCACGTCCTCTACGATGAATGTAGGTCCAACCTCTGGCTGAAGCAGTAGAGGTAGAAGCTATGTCCTCCGCAGGAACTGAACTAATCGGATGAATCATCTCACCAACAGCAGGAGTACGATCAAATGAGGGACCTGAATCGGAATGCTGAAAGCTGGGTGTATAAAACCCAAGCTCTCGAGATACAGATAAGGTATTAAGAATAGGACTGTCAACAACAAGTGTATCAGCTGATGATACAGGTGTATCAAGAATGATAGTATCAGCTGAAGAATGTATAGGTGTATGAACAATAGATATGGGTGTCTGAATAATAGGTATAGTAATATCAGGAGAATCAACAGTAGGTAAATCAATGATAGGGCTAAGAATAGGAATTGGAATAGGATATGAAGTATGAATATCTGATCTGAAAGGAGAGGATGGAACAGGTGAAAAGGATGGATCAACAACTGGACTCGCAAGTGAAGGAAAACCTAGTGCACCGGATGCCTATTGTAGACATACTGCACTAGGGAGTAGGTATTGCATAATTAAAAATTTAAGCATGCAAACGGAAATTACCTACAATTCACAGGATCTAACATAAACATGAAGCATGTAACAACTACAGAAGCATGTATAGGCAACAGCAATAATATAAAACATATGATAACAACTAGATCTAGCATGCATGATAAGCAAAATAAAATCATACCTGACTGAAGAGGAATCTGTCAGTCTTCAGATCAGATCAGCAGCAACTGGTTGAACTCCTTCAACAGCAAATAAGATCTACAACGGCATGATAAGATCTGCAACACAGCAAGAAGAAGATTCGACCCAACCTCTCGAGGTGTCCACGCATCCACCCTCTAGAGTATCCATGCACGGGCTCTCGCTGATCCGACTCCCGGATGGATGCTAGTCCACCAGGAATGCATAAACTAGTTATAGATAGATGGAGCAGGGAATATCAAACCGGATGGATGCTAGTCCACCAGGAATGCATAAACTAGTTATAGATAGATGGAGCAGGGAATATCAAATAATCCTCGTGGACAGTCTTCTCCAAGACCGCCCAAATTCCATCAATAGAGAAACAAAACCAGGGAAACAAGACATGGAATGCAGTACAAAACTGCTGCACTCAAAACATGCTCTATTCTTCTCACTTCCCATCTCATCCATCGCATGCCCTATTATTACTTTTTCTTCTTCACACCACAAGCCACGGACTTACTTCCTGCTGCAAGCCATGGACTTCCAAAATCCAGAAAATCACAGAGGCGGTGAAAATCCAAGAAAAACAAACCGGGAAGAAATCATGAAGGCCAAGAAAACACTGCAACCGGTTTCTCTCGCACGCACGGCCTTCTTTCACGCACTCTTCTCCCAGCAACCAAAAAACAGAGACGGCTCCTATCAATATTTCTCTCATGGCTCTGTTCTTTTTTCTTTTCTTCTTCACCTCTCTTCCCTCACCACATCTCACGGCCAGCAACAGGATGTATATATGGGGCGGAGAAACAAACCAGTGAACGCTCGCAAGACAACATGAGAGAGAACCGGATAAAGCCAAACACCCTTTGGAATAGGCTCTGGAGCGGCAGAGAAGTAGGGAACCGATGCTGGAAGAAACAGGGATCAAGAGGAAAAACATGGTGAAGCCCTCTTTTAATCTCTCTCACACCTCTCGGTTGCTTCTCTCTTCCTTCTTTTTTTTTGGCGTTCAACCCTCAGGCTGTATTTATAGGCAGAGAAATACAATCCATGAAGACCATGGAGAATGAGTAAAAGGCCAGCGGGAGAGTTCCACAGAGAGAACTCCCAATCAAACTCCTTTGAAAGCTAGGAAGTTCGGTGGAAATAGGGACCGAGAGAAATATATAGAGGCTGGAACATCATGAAACCGAGAGGAGGAGGGAAAGCCGTGTGGGAGAAAAACACCAAGCAACGAATCCAGCAAGACTTCAAACCGGTGATCAGGGCAATTCAAGAGAGAGGAAACCATGCAATGTCTTCGGTGTTTTAAAACCACCGGGAGAAAACTCGTGCAAACAGCCACATCTTTTAAAACAGTTCATCAAACCGAATAAATTACGGTTTATTAAAAACCAAAACTTGGTTCACCAATTTCAAAAACTGGTTTAATAAAACCCGGTCCGACTAAACCCAACCAATAAAAATGGGTCCAGTTCTAGTCATCCAGGAACAATTTTTGGTTGATCCAAATTAACCCTGGTCAATCCAAATCAGACCAGAAAAATTCAATGTGTGCTTAATTAGTCCGTTTAACCTAAATACCGAAACGATTTCCAATCGTTGATCGGTTCCTGGATCAGAAAGAAATTCTTGATGGCGTGTGACCTCATAGACTCGAACCTAAATGGTAGCATTGGAACACTTCCAGTACCAGCACAAGATACAATCTAGCAATGGGTCCCGGCATCCGGATAGGCGGAAGATGCGAAAGCAATCTTTCGAACCTCTGGCATATGGTTATCGTATAATTCATCCCTTTGATCTCTAATGCTCAGGATGACCTAGGGTTAGACTGCCAACCTTGACTGAGTCAATCCACTACATGTCTCAGCCTCGCAAGTCCAGTGACTCCTCACTGGGACTACCTTGGCCAAGGATTTGCTAAATTGAGACACTGCAAGACATTCAATCCAAACAATTTGGACTGGTCAATTTCATCTTTGTCCACCACTGCTCCACAAGTACTTGTCTGTACCCAGAAACCTTCCATCACCGCATTAAAAATCCGGGTAGTTCGGTACCAAAGCACGGGGAGTTGCTTGCAAGCTACCATGGTGACCTCAGGTCGGAGGGACACATATACCCATATCCAATCGTGAGCAATCATTTAGCAGAAAGGAGCTCCACGGAGTCACGTTCAATGAGATGTCACACATCTCACTTGCAGATCACATTAGTGTCACAACACTCCTTTGGTCAAGAGGACAACCAAACGATGTGAACCACAACAACCTACACTTGATACATTGCCGTCCTGTACAATTTATCCTTTGGTTGTGAACCTTTTAAAGGACCACTCGATATATCATCTCTATATCAAAATCAGTGCAGTCCTAAGGACTTCATCACATAAATTGAGTTCATTACAGGGAAATGAAAGACTGTGATGAGCTGCCATAACAATGTTTTATTAATTCATATATAGATTATAATACTGAGCACAACCGCCTACAACCTAGGCGATTGGCTTTGGGAAACAATTTCCAACAGCAGGAACATCATCCGTCACGTCCACTGGCTCTAACGTAAGATTAGCAATATCAAACAGGTCTGAGTCAGTCATCTCATCCGAATCTCCAACAGCAGTGTCTCCAACTCCATCTCCAACAGTAGTCTCAGCACCAATACTAAAATCTCTAATGTCATCAACTGGTGCTGGAGTAGGAATATCCACAGACACTGGAACTATGTCAGCAGCAGGAGCACTCGTAGAAGCTTTGGATAGGGCTGAGAGAATAGCCGAAATACCATCACTGAGACCTCTGTGGCTCTCTCTCGTCTCAATAATGAAAACATCCAGATGCTGTCTCATGATAAAGACATCTGTCTCTATGCGTCTGACTTTATCCTCCAGAGTGTCTGGCATACCATGTGTCTCCGTCTGCTCTGGTTGTGGCTGGGCAGAAGTATCTGGCTGAGTTGGCTGTGCCGCCGTCTCAGGCTGTGTCTTGCTCTGTCTAGCCTCGCTTGACAAAATATGCTCCTCCTCTACAGCATCCTCATCAACATTAGCTGCATCCTCGGCCTGTCCAGATATCCTCCGTGTCCACTGGCCTCGGATCAAATGAAAGCCCATATGATGCAACGACCTGATGTCATATACATCGGTGTGGATCAATGACCGATACGACTTACTCTGGAAACTGACTTCATACTCTCTAAACAATATAGTCAGTCCCATGCCGTATGGTAAGCAAAGTCGCTGACTAGACGCCGCCTCTGTGATCTGATGCATCATCAAAATAGACAAGCATATCGATGTCCCTTGAATCAATTAGACCATCACGAGCAACTCCCGCTCGGCAATGTAATCAAATCGTCCGGTCTTCGGCAGAAGAATCCGGGCAACTATGTGATGAAGCAGTCTCATCTTTGCTGAAAGTCTCGAGGCAGGAATGGTGGCTCCCTCTGGTAAGATGTCTGACTCAAAAATATATCGGAGTCCACCAGCTCTGTCCAGCAAACTCTCAACAACGGATCCAGTCATGGGTATATCCCATACCTTGCTTAGTATCTCAGCTAAAATAGGAATGTCTCATCCTCTAATCTGAGCAATCCATCGATCTGCTCCGCGGGCGAGTGATTCATAAAACTCTCTCATCAGCCCCGGGAAATATCTCTCGCTGAGTTAGCAAAAAGATACCAAGCCAGCATGTCGGATCCAGTCTCCTATCCGAAAATGCTGCTGGTCCAAGAATGAGAAGTCCACTCTATGTCCTCCTACTACGGTCTTGGAGCTCATCCGGCTGAAGGGTGCGAACAACTGACGTGCGGGCGGATTTGGAGCCCTAGACTCATGTCTTGCCTTTGTTCTTCTTTCTTCCTCAAGCTGTGACTGACATGGTCGGCGAACAACTTGTTTGCGAGGTCCCATTATTGATAAGCAAGGTTTGGGTAGGGATTTGGGTGGAAATGTGAGGTTTTTTGGGGTTTAGGTATTAAAACCTAAGAAGATTTTAAAAAAAAATGGCTACACACGATCCAAATCCAAGAAAACTATGGCTAATCAGCAAGAAATAGTAGAATGAATAGTATGGGTGCCTTGAAACGAAGTGTCGACTCGGAGGGAATAGAAATTGGAGGGAAAAAATAGTCCGAAAACCCTTAAAATCTCAGTTTCCCGTCAGCCATGTGTCGACTCACGAATGTTTCGACACCTTCTGGAGTCGACACATGATTTGTCAACACATCGACTTAAAAAATCAAAAAATCAAGAATTTCACTAAAAGATCAAAATCAATTGAATCAACAGGTTTGTGGAGTCAAATTATCAAATATTAATCACAATTCATCAAAAATAAGATTGAAGGATCTGATTTTAGTCAAAATATGAAACGAAGATTTAATCAAATGGATTTATGATCCCAAGTTCACTTCTAATCATACTGAACCGATCTTCCAAGAGAGGTTTAGTTAAAATGTCAGCTAATTGTAGCTCAGTACGAACAAATTCAAGCAAAATATCATTGTTTTCAACATGATCTCTAATAAAGTGATGCCTAATTTTAATGTGCTTGCTCCTAAAGTATTGAACATGATTTTTAGTCAAGCAAATATCACTTGTATTGTCACATTTAATAGGAGTTCTAGCCAACTTGATTCCAAAGTCTTCAAGTTGTTGCTTAATCCACAAGATTTGAGCACAACAACTTCCTGCTGCAATATACTCAACCTCAGCTGTGGATAGTACAACTGAAGTTTATTTCTTGCTAAACCATGAGATTAAGTTAACCCCAAGAAATTGGGAAGTTCTACTAGTACTCTTTCTATCTAGTCTACAACCAACAAAGTCTATATCAGAATATCCAATCAATTCAGCAGAAGAATTTATAGCATACCACAAGCCAATGCCAATAGTACCAGACAGATATCTAAAAATGCGTTTAACAGCCATAAGATGTGATTCCTTTGGTTCAGACTGATACCTAGCGCACATGCAAACACTAAACATAATATCTGATCTACTAGTAGTTAGATACAGCAAAAAACCTATCATGCCTCTATATAGTTTCTGATCTAAAGATTTACTATTTTCATCTTTATCTAATTTACATGAGAGGCTCATAGGCGTACCTATTGGCTTAGTAGTCTCCATCCCAAACTTCTTAATGATTTCTCTTGTATACTTAGCTTGGTTGATGTGTTGGGAATCCGGTGCACCATTGTGAAAAATAATTTCAAAAATGATGAAATTTGCACCATAAACCCTTAGCCAGGATCTCCTTATTCAGGATTAAAATATATATTAAACATGCAAACTTACATTGTTAGAATTAGGGCATCAACCTATTAACGCTAAATCCAATTTTGATGTAGAATCAAAACTTGATGTTGAATGCCCCTTTTGAATTCACCAGGCATCCAAATGTCCACCCTCCAATGGTGATCCACAAGAAGATTGATCAAAATGCTAGCTTCTTCAAAATTCCTTCACTTTAATTCTTATCCTAGAACTCAAGAGGACTATGGCTTTGAAACTCCACGGTAGGGACTCCTTACTTCATTTCTTTCTTCTTCCTCTCCATTTTTTAAGACCTTGTCCTAAGAATAAAACTCTTGTCTTGAAGGAGGAGAAGGATTTAAGACACTAATGTCTTAATGTAAAAGGAAATAGAAACAGAGTAGTAATTCTTTTCTTTTACCGATCGAGAGATTCTTCCTATCTCTTGTTTTAGACTTGAGTTTCAACAGAGAAGAGAACTCTGTAAAAGGGAAACTCTCTGTGTCCTAAACAAGCTAAGGAGAAATCAGTCTCCTGGAAAGAAAAGAAAAATAAAACCTCTGTCGTACATTAGTCAATCATCTGAAGTCTTTGTTTCTTAAATAGATTACAAAAAGGTGCCTTTTCAAAAGAACACAACTATCCGTAAAATATTTCTCACAGTCTTCCATATTTCTCACACCCCCTTCCCTCCTTCTCATGCCCTTCCAGATTAAAACTCATGGCTTTTCCTAAAAGAAAAGTCATGAAATTCCAGAAGAAGGGAATCGCGATGTTTCGGTCTCCGAAGAGACGTTATTTCGCGCAACCGGGAAGAGTCAGCGCCTTTTGTCTTTCTTAAAAATCTTCTAGCCGTTGGATTCCCATCCAAGGGGACACATGTGAGGCGCTAATAGTGAGAAATGAAGCCGCCCCATCTTAATTCATCAGAGAATTAAGTGGGCGTGCCAAGAGTCCATGCGCCCAAGGACTCCTCCAAATGGCGCGCCAAGAGTCCATAAGCGCATGGACTCTTGGCATTTTTGGCGTGAAAATGCAACGGGGCGGGTGGGGAGGCTAGCCTAGTTACATGGCTAGGCAATAAGGTTAGCCATAATCCCTATAAACTCAATTAGGGTCTAATTAGATCCAATTAGAACTTAAATTGAACCAATCCGGAACCCTAATTCAAATCCGATTCGAATAGAAGCTAGGGTTTGCAACACCTGCTAGAGAGTTATCCTGCAAAGATGATTTAATCACAAATTAAACTCTTGATCAATCCTCTTAAGTGTGTGACCCATTGGGTTTCACATCTAACCAGCAGTGGGTTCGAATACAAGTTGACCTAATTTGATTAGAACTCTTTCCAATCGATTTAGGTCAAACCGGGCTTTCCTGACTTGATCAATTAGGACTCTTCCTAATAAGTGATCTTTAAATTTGATCAACCCACAAGACAAGATTGACGTCTAGCAACGTGTCATGTCTACCCGGAAATATGAAAATTCTGGTGAAATACCAAAACTACCCTTCAGTAGAGAGTTACCGTTCAATTAAATCTTTCGATCAGCCTGCACCCAAAATATAACTATGGATATGGATATATGTCAAATCCAATATTATATTTATTTCTAGATCAATCTTATATTAATGATTCAATTATCTTGATATTAGAAACCATCTCTAATATCTTTACTTTGATCAAAGATTCCCTGAATCATCATCCGATTGTTAACTTGTTGGATGCAATCTCCTCTTACTAAGAGTGATCGATTCCTTGTTGACCTACTCATTACCTTCATATCCAATTCACCATTCCCAGTATCAATCCTGTGCATAACTCAGTGTCATGATTAGGATTGAACCAAAGCATGGGTTCATGTACATAAGGTACTTATGGCAGTCTCAGGTCAAAGGATTACTTATACCACTCTCACTATGAGAACCTTCTATTTACATGTAGCTAAGACTCCATTAGATGTTCTCAAGTTGGATCATATCAGTGAACTCATTCTCCAATGAACACCCACATCCCAGTATTAGAGTCATACACAAGTGACTGTGAGAGCAGTCACCCTTTCCAGTATACATGGGATGTGCTAGTCTTACCGGAAAAACCCTGATCCCCTACTCAGGGTTCCTTTGACTAGGAATATTTTAGGTTAAGGTTTTAAGATTTCAGGTCTCACTAGTATGATCTCATCATAACCTTAAAATCATAGCCCTAATCTATGGGGTTCATCATATAATATAAACACAGTGTATGATGAAAAATAATGCCTTTATTTAGAATATTATCAATTACAATGGTTTGGGAGATACAACATAGATTGGCTTGCAGGGCATATCCCTTTCAATCTCCCACTTGCACTAAAGCCAATCGCCTTTAAATCTTAATCCCATACACTCGAGGTGGCGATCAAACTCTCGCTGTGGTAGAGCTTTAGTGAACGGGTCTGCTACATTGTTCTTTGTATCAACTCTATTTATGTAGACATCTTGTCTTTCTACTATTTCTCGGACGAGATGGAAGCATCTCAGAATGTGCTTGGACTTATGATGAGCTCTTGGTTCCTTATCTTGGGCAACAGCCCCAGTGTTGTCACAGTAAAGTGGCACTGGGTTTTCAATTTCAGGAACAACACCCAACTCTGTGATGAACTTCTTCATTCTGACTGCTTTCTTGGTGGCTTCACTGACAGCTATGTATTCTACCTCTGTGGTTGAGTCAGCTACAGTCTGCTGCTTGGTACTCTTCCAACTCACTGCTCCACCATTTAGGGTAAAAACATATCCCAAAATGGATTTGCTATCATCAGCGTCTGATTGAAAACTAGAATCAGAATAAGCTTCTAGTTTAAGATCAGAACCACCATAAACCAGAAAAATATCCTTAGTCCTTCTTAGGTACTTAAGAATATTTTTAACTGCTTTCCAATGATCCTCTCCTGGATCAGCCTGAAACCTACTGACAATGCCTAAAGCATATGCCACATCAGGCCTGGTACATAACATGGCATACATTATGGACCCTATTGCCGAAGCATAAGGTATAGAATTCATTCTATTTCTTTCTTCAGGTGTCTTAGGAGACATCCTTTTAGAAAGATGTATGCCTTGACTCATAGGAAGATAACCTCTTTTACTTCCATCCATGCTGAATCTTTTCAGCACTAAGTCAATGTACCTAGATTGGGATAAACCTAGCATCCTCTTAGATCTATCTCTATAGATCTTAATACCTAGTATATAGGATGCTTCTCCCAAATCTTTCATGGAAAACTGGTTTGATAGCCAAACCTTGACTGATTGCAACATTGGGATATCATTCCTAATAAGGAGTATGTCATCTACATACAGAACCAAGAAGACTATGGCACTCCCACTAGTCTTCTTATAAACACAGGGTTCATCCACATTTTTGATAAAACCAAACCTTTTAATAGTTTCATCAAAGCGGATGTTCCAACTCCTTGAAGCTTGCTTTAATCCATAAATGGATTTTTTAGCTTGCATACTTGATTAGGTTTATTCTTTGAAATAAAACCTTCTGGCTGTGACATGTATACTTCTTCCTCAAGGAAACCATTGAGGAATGCAGTCTTCACATCCATCTACCAGATCTCATAATCATGGTATGCTGCTATAGCAAGTAAAATCTGGATTGATTTGAGCATGGCAACAGGTGAGAATGTTTCATCATAATCAATTCCCTGTTTTTCTCTAAAATCTTTTGCCACTAATCTGGCTTTATAGGTTTCAACCTGTCCATCAGCCCCAATTTTTTTTCTTATAGATTCATTTGCACCCAATAGGATTAACACCCTCTGGTGCATCGACCAAAGACCATACTTGGTTTACATACATAGAGTCTATCTCGGATTCCATGGCTTCTTGCCATCTATCTGAATCAGTACTCAAGATAGCTTCCGTATAGGTCAGAGGTTCATCATTTTGAATGACTTGGGCTTCATTATTTTCAATAATAAACCCATACCTCTCAGGTGCCCGTGGCACTCTATCAGACCTACGGAGGAGTTTTGTGTTCTGGTTCTGTCCTAACTATATGTTCTAACGGTTGAGAACTGTCTATCTGTGTTTCTTGTACTTCTCCAAGTTCAACAGTTCTACCATTGCCCTTTTTTAAAATGAACTCCTTTTCTAGAAAAGTGGCATGCCTGCTAACAAAAATCTTTTGTTCAGTAGGATGGTAAAACAGATATCCTCTACCCTCTCTGGGATATCCTACAAATAGACATTTATCCGCTCTAGGTTCCAACTTATGTCCAAAATTTCTTTTAACATAAGCTGGACATCCCCATACCTTAAAATATTTAAGATACGGTTTCTTTCCACTCCAAATTTCATATGGAGTACTAACAACGGATTTAGAAGGTATCTTGTTCAGAATATAAACAGCAGTTTCTAGTGCATGACCCCAGAAGGAAATGGGTAAATTTGTGAAGCACATCATGGATCGTACCATATCTAATAAGGTACGATTCCTCCTTTCAGCTATACCATTTAGCTGTGGAGTATAAGGAGGGGTCCATTCAGAAAGAATTCCATTAACTTTAAGATAGTCTAAAAACTCCGTGGATAAGTATTCTCCTCCTCGATCAGAACGAAGAACTTTAACACTTTTCCCGGTTTGTTTTTCGACCATACTTTGATACTCCTTAAATTTATTAAAGGCTTCAGATTTATGTTTCATAAGATACACACATCCAAACCTAGATAAATCATCTGTAAAAGTGATAAAATATGAGTATCCATCTCTGGCCTGAGTTGTCATTGGACCACATACATCAGTATGTATAAGTCCTAATAACTCAGTTGACCTTTCTCCATGTCCAGTAAATGGAGTCTTGGTCATCTTACCCATGAGACATGATTCTCAAGTTCCTAATGATTCATACTCATAAGGATCAAGGAATTTTTCCTTGTATAACTTGCTTATCCTAGACTCATTAACATGACCAAGTCGATGATGGCAAAGTAAAGTATTATTAAAGTCTTTTCTTTTTCTTTTATTATTGACATGAAAAACACTATCATTGGAAGAAAGAGTTAAGAGCCCATTGCTAAATATGCCAGAACAAATAATTTTATTAGATAACATTATCGAGCAACCAGTGCTCGTTACATCCATTACATATCCTTGTTTTAATAACAAAGGAATATATATAATGTTCCTAAGAATTTTAGGCATATAGTAACAATTTTCTAACTCCAAGATCTTCCCTGAAGGCAACTTCAAAATATAGGTCCCTACAGCTTCTGCTTGGATGATATCACCACTAGCACCATAGAGATTGAAGTCACCTTCCTTCAATACTTTAAGCTTGTGGAGGTCCTGCAAAGATTTGCATATATGGTAACTACAAGCGGTATCCAATACCCAAGTATTTGATATAGACGAATTTAATGTCAATATAGCATGTATCTCATACATACCTTTTGGTGCATCTGACGCACCAGGCTTCACAGTTGCAAGGTAAGCCTTGCAATTCCTTTTCCAATGTCCCGCTTTGCCGCAAAAGAAACAGGTTGACTGTTTTGAGGCCTTCTTTCCTTTCTTATTCTTATTGATGCCACCCTTAGGGTTTAGCCTCCTATTAAAACCCTTTTTGCCTGATTTCTTCTTATTGGTCTTATCAACAAGAAGTAGTGGAGCCTTTTCTTTCTTAACGTGGCTCTCTGCTATTTTTAACATATTTAACAGCTCAGGCAAGGAAGTGTTCAGTTTGTTCATGTGATAATTCAAGACAAACTGAGAAAATGACTCCGAGAGTGATTGCAGGATTAAATCCTGATTCAGCTTCCCATCCATAATAAAACCTAATTGACCCAATCTGGTGATTAAGTCAATTACCTTCAGAACATGATCCTGAACGGATGTTCCCTCTGTCATCCTAGCATGGAATAACTGCTTAGATATTTCGTATCTAGCAGTTCTGCTTTGTTCTCCATAAAGCTCTTTTAAATTGAGCATTATGGATTGAGTATCCATGCTTTCATGCTGTCTCTGTAACTCATTGGTCATAGAGGCCAGTATGATACACTTGACAGTGAGGGAGTCATTCTGCCACATTTTGTATGTGGCCATATCTTCCTCTGTGGTATCATCCCCTAGTGGATTAAGACTAGGGGTATCAAGAATATAAGAAAGTTTTTCTGAACTCAGCATAATCTTTAAATTTCTCAACCAGTCCACATAGTTTGGACCAGTTAGTTTGTTGGTATCTAAGATGCTTCGCAGTGATAATGAAGATGCCATTTATCTACATTTAATAAAGAACAATACATAAGCAAACAACCATGAAATGACTTACATAATTAAATTAGGCCTTCAATTTAATTATGTCTCCCACTATTTTATCAAAAATCATAGCTCTCACTATGATATCGAGAAGAACCCTGATCGATTTTTTTAGTGAGATTGAGATCCTAATAACTTATAAAAGATCTTGTAGAAAACACAACAAATCTTTTATAAGCTCAAATGTAGGAAACTCTTCCAATTATATCTCATATAATTCTCAAGAAGTAACTTGGCCTCTAGAACATTATTAGTCTTGCAGAAAACACAACAAACCATAATGTTCTAGTTAAGTCAATACCCTTTCATTTCAATACAGTCAGTACTCAAATATAATGCCCTTGTAGATAATGCAATAAATCATTATACTGAATATACTGTAAGCATATCTATGCACTAGACTAGTATTATGTCAATCACCATATTAGGTCTTGCAGATAACATAACAAACCTAATGTGGTTCATAACACAATAATGATCAAGCATGAAGGAAGGCCAATATATAGTATTTTTAACATAGCATTTTAGTCAAGATTTAAATGTAATCAAATCGGCCAGGCACGTGGAAGAGATGTGGGAGTCCCCTCGTTGCTTTCCTAGACACCAATAAAAATTGGCCAGGTCAGTCAACGGAACCAATTAAAAACCATAATTTTCTTTACCTTCCCAGAACCACCTTTCTAGACACCAAATGATCAATTGTTCATCATGACTAGTGATGCTTATTAGTTAAATATACTATGACTTAATATAATTTTTTAAGAGGAGGGTTTTATAAAATTGCCAGCACATTCTTATCGAACATATCATAATCAAAAGAAATATGTGCTAAGTCTGTCATCATACTAGGACAACCATTTACCACATAATGGATCCACCATTATGCCAGGGCAACCTTATTTCAGTATGATGACTTCAAAACTAAACATATCTCTATAATAATTAGGGTTTGAGTGAAAAACCCTAATTAGTGACACACATATAACATAAATTATCATACAAGCATCCCATAAATATGCTAAGTGTATCAGCATTCAAGGGTTTAAAACCCTAACATGCGACACTACAACAAAAACACATATAAATAATTTTCATATGTTTTAACTATAATAAGGGTGGCTCTGATACCACTGTTGGGAATCCGGTGCACCATTGTGAAAAATAATTTCAAAAATGATGAAATTTGCACCATAAACCCTTAGCCAGGATCTCCTTATTCAGGATTAAAACATATATTAAACATGCAAATTTACATTGTTAGAATTAGGGCACCAACCTGTTAACGCTAAATCCAATTTTGATGTAGAATCAAAACTTGATGTTGAATGCCCTTTTTGAATTCACCAGGCGTCCAAATGTCCACCCTCCAATGGTGATCCACAAGAAGATTGATCAAGATGCTAGCTTCTTCAAAATTCCTTCACTTGAATTCTTATCCTAGAACTCAAGAGGACTATGACTTTGAAACTCCACGGTAGGGACTCCTTACTTCCTTTCTTTCTTCTTCCTCTCCCTTTTTTAAGACCTTGTCCTAAGAATAAAACTCTTGTCTTGAAGGAGGAGGAGGATTTAAGACACTAATGTCTTAATATAAAAGGAAATAGAAATAGAGTAGTAATTCTTTTATTTTACCGATCAAGAGATTCTTCCTATCTCTTGTTTTAGACTTGAGTTTCAACAGAGAAGAGAACTCTGTAAAAGGGAAACTCTCTGTGTCCTAAACAAGCTAAGGAGGAATCAGTCTCCTGGAAAGAAAAGAAAAATAAAACCTATGTCGTACATTAGTCAATCATCCGAAGTCTCTGTTTCTTAAATAGATTACAAAAAGGTGCATTTTCAAAAGAACACAACTCTCCGTAAAATATTTCTCACGGTCTTCCATATTTCTCACGCCCCCTTCCCTCCTTCTCATGCCCTTCCAGATTAAAACTCACGGCTTTTCCTAAAAGAAAAGTCGTGAAATTCCAGAAGAAGGGAATCGTGATGTTTCGGTCTCCGAAGAGACGTTATTTCGCGCCACCGGGAAGAGTCAGCGCCTTTTGTCTTTCTTAAAAATCTTCTAGCCATTGGATTCCCATCCAAGGGGATGCATGTGAGGCGCTAATAGTGAGAAATGAAGCCGCCCCATCTTAATTCATTGGAGAATTAAGTGGGCGCGCCCAGAGTCCATGCGCCCATGGACTCCTCCAAATGGCGTGCCAAGAGTCCATAAGCGCATGGACTCTTGGCATTTTTGGCGTGAAAATGCAAAGGGGCGGGTGGGGAGGCTAGCCTAGTTACATGGCTAGCCAATAGGGTTAGCCATAATCCTTATAAACTCAATTAGGGTCTAATTAGATCCAATTAGAACCTAAATTGAACCAATCCAAAACCCTAATTCGAATCCGATTCGAATAGAAGCTAGGGTTTGCAACACCTGCTAGAGTGTTATCCTGCAAAGATGATTTAATCACAAATTAAACTCTTGATCAATCCTCTTAAGTGTGTGACCCATTGGGTTCCACATCTAACCAGCAGTGGGTTCGAATACAAGTTGACCTAATTTGATTAGAACTCTTTCTAATCGATTTAGGTCAAACCGGGCTTTCCCGACTTGATCAATTAGGACTCTTCCTAATAAGTGATCTTTAAATTTAATCAACCCACAAGACAAGATTGACGTCTAGCAACGTGTCATGTCTACCCGGAAGATATGAAAATTCTGGTGAAATACCAAAACTACCCTTCAGTAGAGAGTTACCTTTCAATTAAATCTTTCGATCAGCCTGCACCCAAAATATAACTATGGATATGGATATATGTCAAATCCAATATTATATTTATTTTTAGATCAATCTTATATTGATGATTCAATTATCTTGATATTAGAAACCATCTTTAATATCTTTACTTTGATCAAAGATTCCCTGAATCATCATCCGATTGTTAACTAGTTGGATGCAATCTCCTCTTACTAAGAGTGATTGATTCCTTGTTGACCTACTCATTACCTTCATATCCAATTCACCATTCCCAGTATCAATCCTGTGCATGACTCAGTGTCATGATTAGGATTGAACCAAAGCGTGGGTTCATGTACATAAGGTACTTATGGCAGTCTCAGGTCAAAGGATTACTTGTACCACTATCACTATGAGAACCTTCTATTGACATGTAGCTAAGACTCCATTAGATGTTCTCAAGTTGGATCATATCAGTGAACTCATTCTCCAATGAGCACCCACATCCCAGTATTAGTGTCATACACAAGTGGCTGTGAGAGCAGTCACCCTTTCCAGTATACATGGGATGTGCTAGTCTTACTGGAAAAACCCTGATCCCCTATTCAGGGTTCCTTTGACTAGGAATATTTTAGGTTATGGTTTTAAGATTTTAGGTCTCACTGGTATGATCTCATCATAACCCTAAAATCATAGCCCTAATCTATGGGGTTCATCATATAATATAAACACAGCGTATGATGAAAAATAATGCCTTTATTTAGAATATTGTCAATTACAATGGTTTGGGAGATACAACATAGATTGGCTTGTAGGGCATATCCTTTTCATGATGAAGAAACCATCTAAAGTTTGCTTGATCTAGAGTCCGAGAAAGAAGTTGAGTTCTCCCATCATGCTCATCTCAAACTCACCCGCATAAGCTTAGTAAACTCTTGACAAAGAAATTCATTAGTAGCACCGAAAATGATGTCTTCAACATAAACTTGTACTACCAATGAATCAGCATCTTTCCTTTTCAAAAATAAAGTTTTGTCAACATTTCCTCTAGAAAATTCATTTTCAATAAGAAATTTGCTTAACTTTTCATACCATGCTCTAGGTGCTTGCTTTAATCTATAAAGTGCTTTCTGCAGTTTGAAAACATGATTAGGATTTGCATGATTTTCAAATCCTGGTGGTTGTTCAACAAAAATCTTTTCATTTATGGAACCATTTAAGAAAGCACTTTTAACATCCATTTGAAATAATTTAAAATTCATAAAACATGCAAAAGCCAGCAATAGTCTAATTGCTTCAAGTCTAGCAACAGGAGCAAAAATTTTATCAAAGTCAATCCCTTCCTCCTGATTGTAGCCTTTAGCAACTAGCCTAGCCTTATTTCTTATGACAAAACCATTTTCATCTAACTTATTCCTAAATACCCATTTAGTGCCAATGATTGAAACATTAGATGGTCTTTCTACAAGTGTCCAAACATTATTTCTGTCAAATTGTATTAATTCTTCTTGAATAGCATTCATCCAATTAGTATCTTTTTCAGCTTCTTCAAAATATTTAGGTTCTACTTGAAATACAAAAGCTATGTAATCACATTCATTTCTAATAGAAGCTTTAGTTCTTATCCCTTTAGATGGATCACCTAAGATTAATTCCTTATGATGTCCATGAACATACCTCCATTCCTTGGGTAGATCATGATACGCTGGAGTCTCATCTTCTTTTACATCCTTGTCTTGACTTTCTTCACTTGGTTGAGCTTGATCTTCCAATGTTAATTTCTGAAGCTTGTCAGCACCTGCACAACTATCAGATGTTTCCTCTTTTCTCGAGGATAGGTTAGAACATTCTTCAAACACTACATGTACTGACTCTTCTACAACTAAAGTTCGTTTATTGAATACTCTATATGCCCTGCTCGATATAGAGTATCCTAAGAAGATACCTTCATCAGACTTGGCATCGAACTTTCCTAAATGATCTTTTCCATTGTTCAGAACAAAACATTTACAACCAAAAACTCGAAAATATTTCAAAGTTGGTTTTCTTTGGTTTCAAAGCTCATATGGTGTTTTCTTTAAAATAGGGTGTATTAAAACTCGATTTAAGACATAACAGGCTGTATTTATAGCTTCAGCCCAAAAATATCTTGGCAAATTACTTTCGCAAAGCATAATGCGTGCCATTTCTTCTAAAATATGATTTTTTCTTTCTATTATCCCATTCTGCTGAGGTGTCCTAGGTGCAGAGAAATTGTGTTCTATTCTTTTTTCATTACAAAAATTTTCAAAATCTTGATTTTCAAATTCTGTTCCATGATCACTGTGAATACACACAACAAAAACACCTTTTTTGTTGAAAACTTTTCTATAAAACTTTATAAATACTGAAAACGATTCATCTTTTTGAGCTAAGAAGAAAACCCAAGTAAATCTCAAAAAATTGTCCACAATAACTAATCCATATCTCTTGCCTCCTAGACTTGATATTCTAGTTAGTCCAAAGAGATCCATATGGAGTAGTTCAAGTGGTCTACTAGTAGTTACAAATCCTTTTGGTTTAAAAGAAGTTCTAACTTGTTTTCCAAATTGACAAGCTTGGCAAATTCTATCTTTTTCAAAACTTATTTTAGGAAAATCTCTAACTAAATTCTTTTTGCAAAGTTTTGAAATAAGGTACATACTAGCATTGTCCTAACCTTCTATGCCATAACCAACTAGTCTCTTCTTTAGTTGAATTCATTGCAACAGGGCATTCTCCATTAGGTAAAGATAGATCATCAAGATTTACAAGATAGATATTTTCATGCCTTTTTTCAATGAATTGCACTCCATTCAGATTAGGACTAGAAATCATGGAATATGATGATTTAAAAATTACTTGAAAACCTTTATCGCAAAACTGACTAATACTTAATAGATTATGCTTTAGACCATCTACTAGAAGTACATTACTAATACTATTAGAAGGAGTTATGTGAACCTTACCAATTTCAATGATTTTACCTTTACCATTATCACCGAAGGTCACACTACCTCCATTCAAAGCTTCAAGAGAAGTGAATTGCTTCACATTTCTAGTCATGTGCCTTGAGCAACCACTGTCAAGATACCAAACATGTTTGTTTTTCTTGGTTGCAAGACACACTTGCAATAAAATCAAGCTTTGACTTTAGGTACCCAAGCTAACTTGGGTCCTTTAGGGTTAGCATTTAAGATGGTTCCTTTTGGAACCCAAACTTTACCAGAAGACATAATTTTTTAAAATTACATTGGTATGATTTATGACCTAACTTCTTGCAAGTAAAACAAGTAATGCTGGATGATGCAGGCATAAAAAAGTTTTTAAAATACTTTTGTTGTTTTTGGGGTTTGTATCCTAAACCTGCTTTGTTAAAAATAGCTCTTTGGTTGTTTAAAAGTAAATTCAGTTTTTCAGAACTATAAGTGAACTTATCAACAAAAGGTTTGATTTTTTCAAGTTCATTTTTGTATTTCTTATTTTTAAGTTCTAAATCCTTGTTTTTCTTTAAGAGATCATTATTAGAAATAACATGTTTTGGTCTTTTAAGAACTTTATTTTCCATAGTTAAGGCATTAATTTTCTTTTCCAAAACATCTAGCTTAATTTTCAAAGAACTAACATCATTAAGCAAAGAATTGTTTTCTACTGAAAAACTATTAGCATGCTTTTTTAGTTTTCTATTTTCAGATAAAACTACTTTATAATCATGCATTAATTCTTCAAATGCACTTCTTAGTTCATCAAAAGTAAAATCTAATTCAGAATCGGAACATACCTCTTCATTGTCCTGAAGTGCCATGAAGCAGAGATTTGCCATTTCAGTCTACTCTTTTTCTGAACTTGAGTCTTCACTGTCACTCCAAGTAGCCATCATTGCTTTCTTCCTCAATTTCTTTCTTGATTTCTTAAGGAGAGGACAATCAAATTTATAATGTCCCGGCTTCTTGCACTCGAAGCATATAGGTACTTCCTTCTCCTTTTCTTTTTCTTTCTCCTTTTCTTTTTCCTTTCCCTTTTCTTTGGATTTAAACTTCTTTTTATAGGGAAACTTCCTCCTCTTCATAAATCTTCTAAATTTCCAGGCAATGAGGGCTTCTTCACCTTCCTCTTCTTCATCATCATCGGACTCTTCAATCGAGGATTCTTCTTGAACATTTGATTTAAAGGTGATCCCCTTCTTTTTTTTTATCCAGGTCCATTGATTTCTGTTTCAAGTTGAGCTCATAGGTCATGAGTGAACCTACTAGCTGCTCAAGTGGAAGCTTTTCTATATCTTTTGCTCTTGAATTGCAGTCACTTTCGGATCCCATGATGTCAGTAGTGACCTAAGAATTTTGTTCACAAGATCAGCATTAGATATGACTTTACCAAGACTCCTCATAGCATTTACAATGTTTGTAAAACTTGTATACATATCAGTAATAGATTTATTTGGTTCCATCCGGAATATCTCATATGTGTGCACTAACATATTTATCTTGGTGTTCTTCACTTGATTGATACCCTCATGAGTAACCTCAAGTGTGTCCCGTATTTCTTTGGCAGACGTGCATGTAGATATCCTATTGAACTCACTAGGATCTAATGCACAATACAAGAGATTCATTGCCTTAGCATTGATCTCAGATTGTTTAATATCATTTTCATCCCAATCCTCTTCAAGTTTTGGAATGAAAACACCATTAACCACCACCGAAGGAACATGAGGACCTTTATCTACTACTTTCCATAAGTTATAGTCTATAGAATGCATATAAATTCTCATCCTAGTTTTTCAATAAGTATAATTTGCACCATTGAAAAATGGAGGTCTATTTGAGGCTTGTCCCTCGACTACACTAGTACCAATTAGGGTTGCCATAGATCTTTACTCAAGGCGGTAAAGCCTATAAACTGAGAACAAGGCTCTGATACCACTTGTTGCCCAGATAGCAACCCAAGAGGGGGGTGAATTGGATCTCTAAAAATTATTTAAGACTAAGCTTGATAAACAAGTAGCAATTCAATCAATACAAGGTACTACAATTTAAATGTAAAGCTCTAATATAAAAGTGCAGCGGAAATTAAAGGCAATAAGAGAATTAAAAAGAGCTAGGAGGAAGAGACAAGCAATCACAAACTCAACAATATATAGTGGTTCGGTGTCAACAATGCACCTACATCTACTCCCCAAGATCTCCTTGGAAATTCATTATAATCTCCTCGATTACAGCCGATTAGTTTTTCGGGCTCACTAATCAAAACCTAACTTGTTTTACAAGGCTCACAAGTCACAACCTCCCTTGGTTTTCCGGGCTAACCAAGAACCTTAGTGGTTTTGCGGGCTAACCACCAACCTAAATGATTTTTACAAGGCTAACCAATAACCTTCATTGGTTTTGCAAAGGCTAACCAAGAATCCTTTACAAGATATGAAGTATAAATAGAAGGAACCAATGTAAGCTTTCAAAGTAAAAGTAAATAAAATAATGTAGCTTAAAGTAGAGTTGATTTGCTCTTGATGAAGCTTTTTGAATGCCTAAGAAGGAATGATCTTCAATGCACTTGATACCTTTGAATGCTTGGAAGGCTTCTCTTTGGCTTGAGAGTGGCTGAGCTTTGAATGAATTGGAGTTAAGGCTCTTCTTTCTTCTTTTTTTTTCAAACTCTCTTTTATATTCAATGCAAGTGCTTAGCTCTCCTTTTGAATTGATTTGGAGCCATTTAAATACCTTTGCAAGTCTCCAAAACAGAAATCTAGCCGTTAAGCACGAGAAACTAGCCGTTGGGGGACAAAAGAGAGAGTTCTGCTCAAGAAAAAACTAGCCGTTATTGTTGTCAGAACTCCATGTGTCAACACTTGCTCTTCATGTGTCGACACATTAGGTCGACACATACTCTTCTTGAGTCGACACAAGTTCAAAATAATCCATTTAGATTCTCTGGAAAAATCATCTGTGTCGACACATTTTCAGTGGAGTCGACATATTGAGTCGACACATAAAATCCATGTGTCGACAGATCAAATGCTCCATCATCTTCTGCATGTTCTGCTGCTTGAAATTCTCAAGCGATGTGTTGATCCATGTGATGACACTTTGAGTCGACACATAGGGTTCATGTGTTGACACATCATCTGTGCCATTTGGAGTTATGTTTCATGCCATATGGAGTCGACACACCATCTTCATGTGTCGACACATCATCTCATGTGTCGACACCTTGAAACGACACATCAGCAAAAAGTTTGCAGAAAATGGCTGAACTTGTTTCTATTTCCCTTAAACATCCATTCAAACAATTTTTGAGTTTCCAAGACTTGATTTCTGCATTCATCCCATGCAAACTTGGTTCTTCAATACAATTGGGCTTCTTCGATTTGTGTGAGCATCCATTCAATTGAAAATATACTTAAAGCAAAAACTAGTCCTCAAATTATACTTAACTATTTTTCTTATCATCAAAATCAATAAGTGGAGTCAACACCTTCGATGCCTAAGTTTGTAGGAGCTTGAAAGAAACAAAATGAAGGAATCAAAGAGATAGCATAAGGAGAGGGAAGAGAGTCCTTAACTCGAAACGGGGTCCCCTGGGCACCTTATATAGGCATGAAATAGTCCAAAATCCATTAGGGAGGAGTCCAAAAAGGACCGATCTGCTCCCAGGAGAATTTGGCGAGTGGCCACATGGCATCCGGATAGGGCAGCATCATAGGAGTAGTGGAGTAGTACCACTGATGTGGCAAGAGTCCATTGTAACAAAAAGGGATTTCTAAAACCCTCCGGATTCTAAAGCATGTCTATCGGATGCCGAGCGGGAAGGCCAGTTGGTCCCTCGAGGGAGGGCATCTGTAGGATGGTGGTCCGGACCTCAATGGGAGAGGGCCGTAAGACCTCCACTCTGGTGGGTCGGACTTTCGAAGGAGAGCAGTGGACCGGACCTCAGCAGGAGCGGGCCGTCGGACCTCTACTCAGGTGGGTCGGACTTCCGAAAGAGAGCAGTGGGCCGACCTCGCAGGAGCGGGCCGTCGGACCTCTACTCCGGTGGGTCAGACTTTCGAAGGAGAGCAGTGGGCCGGACCTCAGCAGGGGCGGGCCGTCGGACCTCTACTTCGGTGGGTCGGACTTTCGAAGGAGAACAGTGGGCTAGACCACAGTAGGAGCGAGCTGTCAGACCTCTACTCCGATGGGTCGGACTTCCGAAGGAGAGCAGTGGGCTGGACCTCAGTAGGAGCGGGCCATCGAACCTCTACTCCGGTGTGTCGAACTTCTACTGGGGTGTCAGTTGGAGCTTTAGAAGAGCGGCCCAGTCGGACCACAAAGAGGGGTCGACTCAGTCTGACTGTGAGTCATTAGGGTATAACAGTAGTTTATATCATACTTTTGTTTGAAACCTTTTGCCACCAACCTAGCCTTGTAGGTTTCTATTTGCCCATCTGTTCCAATCTTCCTTTTGAAGATCCATTTGCACCCTATTGGGATAATTCCCTCAGGTGGGTCAACCAAGGTCCAAACCTGGTTGTCATACATGAAGTCCATTTCGAATTTCATAGTACTTAACCATTTGTTAGAGTCCTTACTCATGACAGCTTCCGTATAGGTCAGTGGATCATCTCCTTCAATGATACTGGTTTCATTATTATTTCCAATCATAAAACCATATCTTAGAGGTGCTGCCCGCACTCTCTCTGACCTACGAAGGGGAGGTGTGTGTTGTGGTTGTACCTGATCAACTGGTACTTCTGATTAAGGAACTTGAGTTTGTTCATCTTAAACTTCACTCAATTCAATTATTCTCCCATTACCTTCTTCTTGGATAAATTATTTTTCCAACAATATGGCATGCCTACTAACAAGAACCTTTTGTTCATTAGGATGATAGAACATGTATCCAATACCTTCTTGAGAATAACTAATAAACCTATATTTCTTAGCCCTAGTACTTAGCATATGTCCAAATTCCTTTTTAACATAAGCTAGACAACCCCAAATCTTAAGATGCTTAAGATTTGGTTTCCTACTATTCCATAATTTATATGGAGTACTAGGCACTAATTTTGATGGTACCCTATTTAATACATATGCAACAGTTTCTAGGGCATATCTCAGAAAGATATTGGAAGATCTGTGAAGCACATCATGAACCTTACCATGTCAAACAAGGTACGATTCCTCCTTTCTGCTACACCATTTAATTATGATGTATATGGAGGGGTCCATTCAGAGAGAATACCATTTTCTTTAAGATGATTAAGAAATTCACTGGATAAGTAATCTCCTCCTTGGTTAGATCGAAGGACTTTAATACTTTTTTTGATTTGTTTATCAACCATACTTTGATACTCTTTAAATTTATCAAAGGCTTCAGATTTATGTTTCATAAGATACACATATCCAAACCTAGATAAATCATTAATGAAAGTGATGAAGTAAGAGTATCCTCCTCTAGCCTAAGTTGACATAGGTCCACATACATCTGAGTGTATTAGACCTAACAACTCTGTTGCTCTTTCTCCATGTCCAGTGAATGAAAATTTGGTCATTTTTTCCATGAGGCAAGATTCACAAGTTCCTAATGATTTACAATCATAAGGACCAAAGAAATCATCTTTGTATAACTTGTTAATCCTTGACTAATTAATATGACCTAACCAGCAATGCCAAAGGAAGGTTTCATTGGTATCATCTCTCTTTTCTTTTTGTTTTCTACAAGCAACACTTCATCATTAAGCGATAGAATTAAAAGATCATTCATAAATTTTTTCATTCCAAAGAAGTCATTAGAATGAAAAATGGAACAACCATTTTTCTCAACTTTTATTTCATAACCTTATCTTAATAACAGATGTATAGAAATAATATTTCTAATAACATCTGGAATGAAATGGTAGTCTTTCAATTCTATTATCTTGCCCGAAGGTAATAATAACATGTAGGTTCCAACAACTTTAGCATGAATGGCTTCTCCACTCTAATCATAAAGCTTGATGTCACCCTTCTTCAACCTTCTAATCTTGTGGAGTCCCTGCAAAGACTTGCAGATATGAGATCCATATACGGTATCCAATATCCATAAATTAGAAGTTGAAGAGCTCAATGATAAGTTTGTTTGTATCATAAACAAATCTTTTGATGCTCCACTGGCATCCTACTTCAGACTTGTAAGATATATCTTGCAGTTCTATTGCCCAATAAGCAACCCAAGAGGGGGGATGAATTGGGTTTCTAAAAATTAAATGCAAATATGTGAACCAATTCAATAAGCAACTTAAGTGAAATGAGATGCAAGAGTAAAGTGCTTTTAAAGAGTATGCAGCAAAAATTTAAATGCAATAAATGTAAGAGCAAGAGAGAAAGACAAACAATTACAAACATAATCCAAGTATAGTGGTTCGGTGCTTTCCAATGCACCTACATCCACTCCCCAAGGTCCACTTGGGAATTCACTATAATCTCCACCGATTACAGCTGATTAGTTTTCCAGGCTTACTAATCAAGACCCCTTTTAGTTTTTACAAGGCTCACCAAAAGAAACCTCTTGGTTTTTAAATGCTAACTAATAACCTCCTTGGTTTTCAACTAAGCTTACCAAAAATCTCCTTGGTTTTCTAATAGGCTAACCAAAAAACTTTACAACAAAGATAGAGTTAAAGTAAAGCAACAAGAAAATCTTTCTTAATAAAAGTAGATATCTCTTTGAACTTTGAGGAATCGCTGTCTTCAACTTGATGAAGCCTCGATCAATGCTCAAGAATGTTGGACTTGAATGCTCTTGAAGGCTTTGAATGCTTTGAGACTTTTTTCTGCTTGAAGGTGGTTGCTCTCAATGAATGGGAGTGAATGCACTTGCTTTTCTTTTTCTATTGTTGATCCTCTTGTGTTCCAATTCAATTTGTATCACTTAAATACCATCCCAAGGCCTTAAAGTAAATTTATGACCGTTAGATACGAAAAACTAGCTGTTGGGAACCAAGAGGGCCCGAGTTCTGCATTTGAAAAACTAGCCATTACTGTTCCCAGAACTCTAAGTGTTGACACTTTAAGCTATGAGTCGACACTTATGGTCGATATTTAAGTTCCATGAGTCGACACCAAGTTCAAATTTCTTTATTAAAGCTCTCTGGAATTCTCAAGTGAGTCGATACTTGACATCTATGAGTCGGCACTTCAGGCAAGTCTTCAATTTCAGCAAGTTATGTATCAAAATTTTCTCAGATTTTGAGCCGATCCTTCAGTCGACACCTTGAGTCGACACTTGACTAGCATGAGTCGACACTTCAGCCATACCATCTGAAACTCTTTTTACGTACCGGCTTTAGTTGACACTTCCACTGTCATAAGTCGGCACTTTGAGTCGATACTTACTGAGATTTCTTTAAAAACCATTGAATCTCTGCTGAAATCAATATGTGCTTCACTATCTAAGTCCTTTCAAGCAATCTTCAAGTACTTAAGTCCATTTAAAATTGATATTTCATTAATGGAAGGGACTTCTTCATTTTTGACAAGAAATCAAATCTTGTTGAGTTGATGAGTACATTTTTCTATAAAAACATACTTTAAATAAATAATTAGTACTCAACTTATACTTAAGTATTTTGTTTATCATCAAAATCAATAACGGAGTCAATAATCTCTCCCTTTTTGATGATAACAAAATCTTTAAGTATAAACCACATAATAAGCTCTTAAAATGAATTTTCAATAGACATAAAGCTTATTGCAATATATATTCAAATAAACAAAGGTAAGAGATGAAGTTTAAAATCTCATTAAAATTGAATTTGAACTAAGAGTATCAAAGCTAAAAAAAAGGAATTGATGTATCATGATACTCTAAAGAGAACATGCTCGAGAATAATAAATTCAGTAATGAAACAAGGTGAAAGTAATCAAAGAAGAATTTTTTGAACAAAGGATTGAAGAGTATAAATACTCCCCCTCAAGAGGTGCTATAAAAATTGATTTTCAAAGATCTTTCAAAGACAAAAAGTTAAAATTAAATATTTGAAATCGAGGATTTTTCATGAAATTTTAGCAAAACAGATTTTGCAATTCAAAGGAGGGATTACTCCCCCTCACTTAATGCTCAAAACACAAATAGATTCTTCATTGCAAAACTTATCAATATATATATCTTTCATCTTATATCTTTCACTTATCTCTTATATCTTTCACTTATCTCTCCCTTTATCTTTTATACTTACCTCTCCCCATTTTTGTCAACATTAAAAAGGAATAGAGAAAATAAAACACTAAAATTAAGTAATACAATTCATTCATTCAGAGAAGATAGCATCCAAAGACATAACATGAAGTAGAACATTTCAATCATTTATAATGTTTCATACATTGATACAAGTTTGATACATAAGAGTAAATAAACATAAAAGCATATAGGTAGTATAGAAATATAAACTAGCTAAGAATAAAGACTATCCTAAGCACTGTCCTCATCATCCGAGGATCCAATCTCGATCAATCCTGTATCAGTAAAAGAACGGGATCGATGCCACATAGATCGAAGATCATGAAGCTGGGTCCTGGTCGATCTCAATGGAATATGACGGCCTCGTCCTCTGCATCTAACACAAGTCCTGCCTCTAGCTGGTGTAGAAGAGGTAGAAGCTATGTTAGCAGCAGGAACAACACTGACTGGAATGGCAGTATCAAAATTAGTATAAAATGGTGTATGATCAAAGATAGGTCCTGAATCAAGACGGTGGAAACCAGGGGTATAAAATCCTAGTTCCCTAATAAGGGAAGATGTATGCAATGGGGGATAATGAATAATGGGTGTATTAGAAACTGAAGGTATGATAGTAGTAGGTGGTAGAATAGGAGTCTGGAAAGATGAGCTAGATGGATCATGAATGGAATTCCTAGGAAGGTCAGCTATAGTCTCTGGTACTGGCTCTATCATCAGATTTATCATGTCAAACTCATTAGAGTCAGTCTCATCATCATCCAAATCTGGTCCTAGAGTAGGTGGTGCTAGAGTTTAATCAGTTGGAGCCGAAGTATCAAGAGCTTTGTCAGAAGAGGGTCTACCTAAGGCAAATAGAATGGCAGATATCCCATCTCTCAATCCTTGATGGCTCTTTCATCTCCATGTGAAACCTTTCGACTCGTTGATGAATGATCATCACCTTAATCTCAATGCTAGCGACCCTGTCCTCTAAACTCTCTAAAACTCCAAGTATATCAGACTGTGCTAGCTCAGGCTGAGGAGCTAGCTCTGGCTATGCTGAAGGCTCGAGCAATGTCTTAGATGTCTCTCTGTGAACCTCAGATGGCCCTACATATCCAGAAAAGATGCGCTTCTCCTCTGCTATATCTTCATCTTTGTCAGTGGCTTGACCATATATGCGTCGTCTTTACTAGCCTCTGACAAGCTGATACCCCATTTGGTGCAATGATCTCATGTCATAGACATCAGTATGCAGTAGCTGCCAGTAGGGCTCATCATCCATAACTACTCCATAAGCTCTAAACAGTAGAGTCAGCCCCATCCTGTAGGACAGACACAATCTCTGGCTGATCGATGCCTTAGTCAGCTAAAATACCATGAGTACCGGGAGGCATACTGGCATGTGTTGTACTAGAGAAACCATCACTAACAGCTCCCACTTTGTGATGAAGTCGAAATAGCTGGTCTTCGGTAGAAGAATTCGAGCTACTATATGATGCAGCAACCTCATCTCAGGCCTCAGCCTCGAAGCTACTATAGTGGCTCCCTCAGGTAAGTCATCTATCTCAGAAATGCAACAAAGACCATTGACTTTGTCCACTAAGCTGTCCACAACTGATTCTCTCATGGGTATATCTCATACTCTGCTTAGAATCTCTACGAACACTAGGACATCTCTTCCTCGAACCTGAGCAGTCCATCCATCGCTACCTCAAGCAAGTGAACCATAGAACTTTCGAATTTAAAATCTCTTCGTCAAGGAGCAAAATGGCACCAATCCTGCATCCCTGAGCCACAGACCTATCCTAAACTACCGATGATCAATGAAATCGAAGTCCACATGACGTCCTCCAACGATGGTCTTCGATCCCATGTGATTCGTTACAGGAAAGAGAGGTCTGACCAGAATCTCAAGCTCCACAGCCGCTCTAGCCTCATGTCTTGCCTTTGTTCTCCTTTCTTCTTCTTGATTGGATGGTCTTGGATGCCGGACAACTTGCTTCCTAGGTCCCATTCCAAAGATACAAGATGGCAATGCAAGAGGGGAACAAACCTAGGGTTTCTACGGTGCTAAATCAAAGAGGAAGGGGGAAAACAATAGAACCCGAAGGAAAATCCATCCCAAATGAGGATTTAAGAGGTTTGGAGTTGAAATCTGGAGGGAAGAAGTTATTGGAACAGTGTTAGGGATGAGTCAACTCGATTTGGAAGGAAGAAAATAATGAAAATACTTCGTTTTCTTATTTTTATCTCGGTCTATCGTCGTACAAGTGTCGACTCACGACATAGAGTCAAGTGTTGACACTTCCAGGTATCGACATTCCAAGTGTCGACACTTCGACTTAAAACTAAAAGAAAAACAAGAAAAAGAGCATTAATAAAAAAGAATAGGATTTCAATGGAATTCAAGGAGATTAAACATAATTAAGAACAAATTTGATCATTCAAGGATCAAAGAATATGAAGAGATAGAATTTTTCAATCAAAAGGGTTAATGACCCCAAGTTATCTTCTAATCATACTGAACTGATCTTCTTGGAGAGATTTAGTCAATATATCAGCTAATTGTATTTCAGTGCTAACAAATTCAAGCACAACATCATTGTTTTCAACATGATTTCTAATAAAATGATATCTAATTTCAATATGTTTACTTCTTGAGTGCTGAACAGAATTTTTCAATCAAAAGGGTTAATGACCCCAAGTTATCTTCTAATCATACTGAACTGATCTTCTTGGAGAGATTTAGTCAATATATCAGCTAATTGCATTTCAGTGCTAACAAATTCAAGCACAACATCATTGTTGTTGCCCAGATATGGTGCCCAAGAGGGGGGGTGAATTGGATATTTTAAAAATTAAAGCAATATATGTGCTATCATGTTCAAAGGTGAAGAGTGATAGTGCTCAAGTAATTGTGCAATAGAAGCAATGAAATAAAACAACAATTAAAGAGCAAAAGAAGATAAAGAGTAAAGCAATGCAAACACACAAGAAGTATAGTGGTTCGGTGCACCTAGCACCTACATCCACTCCCCAAGCTTCACTTGGGAATTTCCACTATAATCTTTAGATTACAGCCGATTTGTTTTACCAGGCTCACAAGTCAAAACCTTACACACTTGTTTTGGCTTCGGGCTTACAAGCAACCCTAGTTGGTTTTATCAATTGGCTCACCAACAAACCTCACACTAGTTTCAAATTTCCTTGAAACTAGCCTAAGACAAAAAGAATATGAATACAATGAATAAAACAAGATAAACTCCTTTTGAGCAAAAAGTAATTCGATGTAGCTCTTGATGGAGACTCTTCAAGCCTTTCTCTTGGAATCTTTGGACCTCACTAAATGCCAAATACTTGAAAGTTGGATTCCTCAAAGATGGAAAGCTTTTGGCTAAGGAATCTCTTGGTTTTCTCACTCTTTTTGGCTTGGAATTGATTGAAGGCTTGTACTTTTACTCTAATCTTTTTCACTTTGTCTCCTTGTCTTTTTTGAAGTTTGGTGGAGGTTAAATACCTCATTCAAGCTGAAACAACTCCACAAGACCGTTAGAATCAAAAATATGGTCGTTTATGGCCGTTAGAAATCAAATCAAAAGTTCAGAAAAACTAGCCATTATGCCATGAGTCGACCTCATGAGTCGACCTCTGGATCAAGTGTCGACCTCATGAGTCGACCTCCAGTTTATCTTAGGCAAAAATCCAGAAAACCATAGTTCTGCCCAGTTTGATTTCTCAGGCAATGAGTCGACCTCTGGTGTCGACCTCTGGATAGGTGTTGATCTCAGGTGTCGACCTCTGAAGCGTGCCACTGAAATTTTTCCGTGCCGGCCTTGCTGAACTTTTCTTCTCTTCATGAGTCGACCTCTGGTGGTCGACCTCTGATCTGAAATTTTCTGAAACTCTAGAGAGGTGCGTGCCATGCTTGAGTTTCTCTAAGCCTTTGTTTCTTTTGTCAATTACTTCTTAACAAGAAGGTCCAATATGAGAAATTTGATCTTGTTCAAGGTAGAAGAGCTCTTTTCCAAAATCAGGCAAGCTTGGTTTCATCATTGTACTCTTAGTACTCTTTTTGAATAACCTAAGTCCTGAAACTTTATCTTGAGATGAAACATTAGTCCAAACATATACTCAACCTTTTGTTAATCATCAAAACTAAGGAGCCAAAGCCAACAATCTCCCCCTTTTTGATGATGACAAAACCTTGAGTATATATGCAATTAAGTCCAAAAGCAAAATATAGCAATAATAAAAATTTTCAAAGAATCCTTACACGCATGAGTATACCATAAAAATTTTACTTTTCATCTACCTTTTTTTTTTTTTTTTTGTGAAAACATTCTCATGAGTCAAAATGATTTTACTTTTTATTTACTTCTTCTCTCTTTTTTTTTGTGAAAACATTCTCATGAGTCAAAAAATTAAGAACCATACAATCTTTACTCATAAGAATCATATATACTTTACTATACTCTACTCCCCCTTTTTGTCAAGAATCAAAAAGTCCATTTTTTTTGTAGTGAAAGATATATTAAGGAAATTTATGTTCCATTACAATGAAGTATTTAGTTGCATAAAATACATGCTCCCCCTCAATTTGTGCATTCAATATAAAAGCATTCTAACTTGAGGGTTTAAAAAGATAAATGCTAAGAGCTGGTATCAGACAGTAAAATATCACAATGTAGATGAGTATATAAATGTATTCAGTTACAAAATTGCTTACATAGTAAGCACAAAACACTGAAACATCAGATCATACAAAGTACAACAAGTAAATCTATGAGGCTACTCCTCATCAGAAGGTATATCAAAAGAGATAGGAGCCGAGATCCTAGATGAGGATTTTGGAGTCCTATGAGTGAGACTCCGAGTCCTCAAAGAGGGACCAGACCTAGGGGTAGTCCTACGAGATCTATAGGTCCGAGGAAAAGGCTCCACAGGTGTCCTGACAGAAGCAGTAGCAGAAGGAGTAAATGGATCAGTATGCTGAGTAGACTGAGCTGGAGTGTGCCTGCTGACTAGCTCATAAGCAGTGGGATCATCAATATCTGTCTCTGTATGCTCATCTCTATCATCCGGAATCCCTGTAATAGTCTCAAAAAGTGACTCAGTAAACTCAGTATCTACTGGCACATCTGTAGCTGGAGGATCTGTACTAGGAATATTAGTAGAAGTAGGATCAGTAGAAGGGGGAATCTCTAGAATCGGATCTGCAGGTGGAACATCAGAGCTACCTGCTCCAGGCTGATCTCCATCACTGTCACTGTATCCACTGGAGCCATCATCATCATTATCATCAGAATGTGGAGGAGATACTGTCGGATCTACAGTCCCTAGTGGCAGTGCTAATCTCAGTAGGCTGAGGATCTGTCGGAATCCTGCATCTACACTAGCTGAGAGAGCTCCAATGTGCATATATGTGTGTATCCGTAAATCATGTAGCTCCTGTCGTACACCAGTAATCTCTGTCCGGACCTCTGAAATGTGATCAGTCACTCTCTGCTCAAAGTCCGATATCCTCGCTGTAGTCCTCCATGGTGTAGCAGTAGCAGTAGGTGCTGGAGCTGATGAGGGTGGTGGCGTGAATGACTCAGGCTCCGCAGTCTCTGACTCTGGTGCTGGACGAGGAGGTGTACCATGATCAGTAGGCTCTGAAGGCCCTGTCTCAGCTGCTCGGATCTCATTCTCCTCATCTAGCTCCTAGCCAGACTCTCGTCGTACCCAACGGTCACCAATCAGTCGAAATCCCATCCTATGCAAGGATTTCTCTCCATGTGTATCAGTATGCTGCAGCTGACTGAAAGGTATACCATCAAATGAAACACCATGCTCCCTGAATAGCTATGTCAGCCCCATACCATGTGGCTGAACTAGTCTCCTGTGAGATGCTGCCTCACCCATCTGCTGAAGCATGATCCTGGGAAGATTGATGGGAGTCCGCTGTCTCAGGGACACCATCAACACCAACTCATGCTCAGTGATAAAGTCGAATCTCCCGCTCTTCGGAATCAAGATACGGGCGATGATATGATACAACACTCTCATCTCCAGTGAAAGCTGGTTAGCGACTATTGTGGAAATGCCGCTAACATCCTCACGCTCTAAAATACATCTGAAGGCATGCTCTCTGTCCCTGATCGAAGTGGCAGCAGTGCCATGAAGTGGAATCCTCCAAACATGACTGATGACCTCCGGTGTCACTGGAATCTCGATCCCACGTACAGTAGCTGACCATCCAATGCCATCAGTGGCCATGGATCCATAGAACTCCCTAATGAGGTCTGGGTAGAATCTCTCAGTCATCGTGCAGAAGTGAACCATACCTGCATCTCTCAGCACATCTCCTATAAAAAAGTGATGCTGATCCCAGAAAGGTATATCCACATGCCTCCCACTCGCAATGTTCTTCCGTACTAAGCTGGCTGGCACTGGTGCAGGTGGCTCTGGGGTTGGCTCACGCTCATGTCTGACCTTTCTTTGTCGCTCAGTGCTACCTTGGCCTTGTTCCAATCTCCTTTTCCTTACTGCCAAGTGCTTTCTTGGACCCATATGGAAGGAAGAGGGGTAAATTTGGGAGAAGTACGATAAAGCAAGGCTAAGAGGAAAGGAACCAAGAGAAGAGAGGAGAAGAGAGGTTCACGGTTTGAGAAAAAGAGGAAATGGTGAAATGGTGAGATAGGGTTTGTGAAAATGGAGAAAATCGAGAGTAAATGGAGAAAATGTAAGAAACGGAGGAAGGAAATAAGTGATTTCAATTGAAAAACAACCGAGATTTGAGGGTAGATAGATGCAAAAGCTTTCGGTTGTCCAAAACCAAGAACACAGTCAAAAAATGGTTTGGTTCTAAAGAAAATAAGAGAAGAGGAGAGGATTACCCAAAAAGATGAAGGAGAAGGTTGGAAATCCACTGTTTAGAGGTTTAGGAAAGTTGGAGGGGGACCATACGAAGGAGAAATGGAAAGAAATGGAGAAAATGTAGCTTGCAGACGGGTTTTAAAAAAGGAGGTTTCCGTTCAAGTGTCGACCTCTAAAAATTTTCAGCGGTTGACCTCAAGTGTCGACCTCCAAAAACCTTAGGGGTCGACCTCAAGTGTCGACCTCCAAAAATTAAAGTGTCGACCTCCAACAATAAATTACCCAATTTAAAAAATTTGATAAAATTTAGAAAAATAACCTTTAAACATATTTGAGAATTTATAAATCATTTTTGAGGAATTTTTGATGAAAATTGAAGAGTTTCAAGCAAAAGGATCAATGACTCCCAGTTCTCTTCTGATCATACAAAATCTATCTTCATTCAATGGTTTTGTGAATATATCAGCCAATTGATAATCAGTACAAATAAATTCTAACAACACATTAGAGTTTTGAACGTGATCTCTTATGAAGTGATGTCTTATTTCAATATGTTTGCTTCTTGAATTTTGTATAGGATTTTTTGTTAAATTGATTGCACTAGTATTATCACATCTTATGGGTGTCTTAGTTAGTTTGATGCCAAAGTCCTCGAGTTGTTGTTTGATCCATAGAATCTGAGCACAACAGCTTCCAGCTGCTATATATTCGGCTTCTACCGTAGATAGAGCAACCGAATTCTATTTCTTACTGCTCCATGAAATCAAATTAACTCCTAGGAATTGACAAGTTCCACTAGTACTTTTACGATCAAGTTTACACCCAGCAAAATCAGCATCAGAATATGCAATTAATTCATATGATGACTCTCTAGAGTACCAAAGACCAATTTCAATTGACCCAGATAAGTATCTAAATATACGTTTTACAGCTAAGAGATGTGATTCTTTAGGAGCAGACTGAAAACGTGCACACATACAAACACTAAACATTATATCTAGTCTACTGGCAGTTAGATATAGCAGTGAACCAATCATGCCTCTATATAATTTTTGGTCTACTGATTTACCACATTCATCTTTGTCTAATTTACATGAAGAGCTCATAGGGGTACCTATTGGTTTGGTAGTCTCCATCCCAAACTTTTTCAATATTTCTCTTGTGTACTTGGCTTGGTTGATGGAGATCCCCTCTTTGGTTTGCTTAATTTGGAGTCCGAGGAAGAAGTTGAGTTCTCCCATCATGCTCATCTCGAACTCACTCTGCATTAACTTTGCAAATTCTTGACAAAGACATTCGTTAGTAGCACCAAAAATAATATCATCTACATAGATTCGTACTACTAAGAGATCATCATTTTTCTTTTTCAAAAACAATGTATTATCTACATTACCTCTAGAAAAATCATTCTTCATCAAAAATGAACTTAATCTATCATACCAAGCTCTAGGAGCTTGCTTTAAACCATACAATGCTTTATGCAATTTAAAAACATGGTTAGGAAATTCATGATTTTCAAAACCAGGAGGTTGTTCAACATAAACTTCCTCTTCAATAAATCCATTTAAAAAAGCACTCTTAACATCCATTTGAAATAACTTGAAATCCATAAAACAAGCAAAAGCAAGTAAAAGTCTAATTGCTTCTAGCCTAGAAATAGGAGCAAAGGTTTCATCAAAGTCGATCCCTTCTTCCTGGTTGTAGCCTTTAGCAATAAGTCTAGCTTTGTTTCTAGTTACAATACCATGTTCATCAAGTGTATTTCTAAAAACCCATTTTGTGCCAATTACAGAAACATTAAGGGGTCTTTCAGTTAAAGTCCAAACGTTATTTCTTTTAAATTGATTTAGTTTATCTTGCATAGCATTAATCCAGTTACAATCTTTTTCAGCTTCTTCAATTGACTTAGGCTCTATCTGAGATACAAAAGCTAAATAATCACAAACATTTCTAATAGAAGAGTGTGTACTTACTCCCTTTGACGGATCACCAATTATTAGCTCTTTGGGATGTCCGTGTGCATACCTCCACTCTTTAGGTAAAGGTTTTGGTGAAGTTGCATTGATCTCTTGAGTTTGATCTTCATTTTCTTGATCATCATCTCCTTTGGTCTCATCTTCATTGATTATCAAATGTTCAAGCTTCTTTGTACCTGTTTCATCATCAATAGAATCTTCTTTTCTAGAAGATTTTTCGTTAGATTCATCAAACACTACGTGAATTGATTCTTCAATCAGAAGAGTTCTTCTGTTGAAGACCCTGTATACCTTGCTAGAAGTAGAGTATCCTAAGAAGATACCCTCATCTGACTTGGCATCAAATTTACTGCTATTGTCTTTGCCATTGTTTAATATGAAACAGCGGCAACCAAATACACGAAAATACTTAAGATTTGGTTTTCGATTTTTCCAAAGCTCATATGGTGTTTTCTTCAAAATAGGCTGAATTAAAACATGATTTAAAATGTAACAGGAAGTATTAATGGCTTCTACCCAAAAATATCTAGGTAAATCATTTTCGCAAAGCATTGTGCGTGCCATTTCTTCAAGTGTCATGTTCTTTCTTTCTACCACCCCATTTTGTTGAGGTGTCCTAGGTGCAGAAAAATTATGACTAATGCCATTTTCATTACAAAAAGCTTCAAAATCTTGATTGTCAAATTTAGTTCCATGATCACTACGCAAAGAAACAATAGTGAGATCTTTTTCGTTTGAAACCCTTTTATGAAATTTAACAAAAGCTGAAAACGTTTCATCTTTATGAGCTAAAAACATCACCCAAGTAAATCGTGAGTAATCATCTACAATTACTAGCCCATATTTTTTACCTCCCAAACTAGTTGTTCTGGTTGGTCCAAAGAGGTCCATATGCAATAATTCAAGGGGTCTAGTAGTAGATACTACTCCTTTAGGTTTGAAAGTAGATTTAGTTTGTTTTTCAAATTGACATGCAGCACAAATCTTATCTTTTTCAAATGTGAGTTTTGGCAATTCTTTTACAAGATTCTTTTTGCTTAATTTTGAAATCAACTGCATACTAGCATGCCCTAGCCTACGATGCCAAAGCCAACTAGTTTCACTTGCCTTGGCTTTCCTAGCCACTAGGCATTGACCACTTTCCATGGCTAGATCATCAAGATCAACCATGTAAATGTTTCCATGCCTATGACCAGTGAACTTGATGCCATCGACATCAAGACTAGATACCATGCACAAAGATGATTCAAAAACTACTTTAAAACCTTTATCACAAAACTGACTAATGCTAAAAAGATTATGCTTCAAGCCATCAACAAATAATACATTATCTACATAAGCATTCGGGGTGATATGGATTTTACCAATTCCGACGATTTTTCCTTTTCCATTATCACCAAAAGTAACGTTTCCACCATTAATAGCTGCTAGTGATGAGAATTGCTTCACATCCCCAGTTATGTGCCTTGAGCAACCACTATCCAGATACCACATTCTTCTTTTATTTTTGGTTGCAAGACACACCTGCAAAAATTAATCAAGTTGAAACTTTAGGTACCCAAGTCATCTTGGGTCCTTTAGGGTTAGTCAAATTGGTTCCTTTTGGAACCCAAATCTTTCCAAAGGTATTTAATTTTCTTTTATTACAAATATATGATTTATGTCCTAACTTACCACATGCATAGCAGGTAACATTAGAAGATGCAGGTATGAAAAAGTTTTTGTAAAGTTTTTGCTGATTGTGTGGCTTAAATCCAAGTCCAGATTTGTTAAACACTGCATGTTGACTATTTAAAAGCATGCTTAATTTTTCTGAACTAAAAGTAAACTTTTCTACAAAAGGTTTTACTTTTTCTAACTCTTCTTTATAATTCTTGTTTTGAAGCAATAGTTCTTTGTTTTGTTTTTCAATTTTCTCATTAGTTTTAAGACTTCTATTATTTTTCAAAGAATCATTTTCTTTTAAAAGATTATCCTTATCATTTTTCAAGGTCTTTACATGTTCAGTTAATTTTTGTTTTCTTGAATTAAATCTTCAATTTCAGTTGAAAACTTTTCTGAATTTTTGGTAAGCTCAAGATTTAGCTTTCTTAATTTCTTATTTTTCAGTTTTAATTTTTCATATTCCATAACTAAATCATCAAAAGCATCATGCAATTCATTGAAAGTAAATTCAATTTCAGGTTCAGAATTTACCTCATTATCTTCATTGGCCATGAAACACAGGTTGGCGACTACCTGCTGCTCTTCATCACTGCTGGAGTCCTCACTCTCACTCCAGGTAGCCATCATGGCTTTCTTTCTCAACATCCTTCGACTCTTTTTAAGCAAAGGGCAATCCGTTTTATAATGTCCAGGCTTCTTGCACTCGAAGCAGATGGGTGGATCCCTTTCTTTTTCTTTCTGTTTTTCTTTATTGTGATCACCTTTTTGTGGCCTTTTCTTGTAGAAGCCCTTCTTCTTTCACTCAAGATCGTTGGACCTACAAGAGAGTACCGGTGCTCTGATACCACTTGTTGCCTAGATATGGTGCTCAAGAGGGGGGGTGAATTGGGTATTTTAAAAATTAAAGCAATATATGTGCTATCAAGTTCAAAGGTGAAGAGTGATAGTGCTCAAGTAATTATGCAATGGAAGCAATGAAATAAAACAACAATTAAAGAGCAAAAGAAGATAAAGAGTAAAGCAATGCAAACACACAAGAAGTATAGTGGTTCGGTGCACCTAGCACCTACATCCACTCCCCAAGCTCCACTTGAGAATTTCCACTATAATCTTTAGATTACAGCCGACTTGTTTTACCAGGCTCACAAGTCAAAACCTTACACACTTGTTTTGGCTTCGGGCTTACAAGCAACCCTAGTTGGTTTTATCAATTGGCTCACCAACAAACCTCACACACTTGTTTTGGCTTCGGGCTTACAAGCAACCCTAGTTGGTTTTATCAATTGGCTCACCAACAAACCTCACACTAGTTTCAAATTCCCTTGAAACTAGTCTAAGACAAAAAGAATATGAATACAATGAATAAAACAAGACAAACTCCTTTTGAGCAAAAAGTAATTCGATGTAGCTCTTGATGGAGACTCTTCAAGCCTTTCTCTTGGAATATTTGGACCTCACTAAATGCCAAATACTTGAAAGTTGGATTCCTCAAAGATGGAAAGCTTTTGGCTAAGGAATCTCTTGGTTTTCTCACTCTTTTTGGCTTGGAATTGATTGAAGGCTTGTACTTTTACTCTAATCTTTTTCACTTTGTCTCCTTGTCTTTTTTGAAGTTTGGTGGAGGTTAAATACCTCATTCAAGCTGAAACAACTCCACAAGACCGTTAGAATCAAAAATATGGCCGTTTATGGCCGTTAGAAATCAAATCAAAAGTTCAGAAAAACTAGCCGTTATGCCATGAGTCGACCTCATGAGTCGACCTCTGGATCAAGTGTCGACCTCCAGTTTATCTTAGGCAAAAATCCAGAAAACCATAGTTCTGCCCAGTTTGATTTCTCAGGCAATGAGTCGACCTCTGGTGTCGACCTCTGGATAGGTGTTGACCTCAGGTGTCGACCTCTGAAGCGTGCCACTGAAATTTTGCCGTGCCGGCCTTGCTGAACTTTTCTTCTCTTCATGAGTCGACCTCTAGTAGTCGACCTTTGACAAGGTGTCGACCTCTGGTGGTCGACCTCTGATCTGAAATTTTCTGAAACTCTAGAGAGGTGCGTGCCATGCTTGAGTTTCTCTAAGCCTTTGTTTCTTTTGTCAATTACTTCTTAACAAGAAGGTCCAATATGAGAAATTTGATCTTGTTCAAGGTAGAAGAGCTCTTTTCCAAAATCAGGCAAGCTTGGTTTCATCATTGTACTCTTAGTACTCTTTTTGAATAACCTAAGTCCTAAAACTTTATCTTGAGATGAAACATTAGTCCAAACATATACTCAACCTTTTGTTAATCATCAAAACTAAGGAGCCAAAGCCAACAATTGTTTTCAACATGATTTCTAATAAAATGATGTCCAATTTCAATATGTTTACTTCTTGAGTGCTGAACAGGATTTTTAGTTAAGCTTATTACACTAGTATTATCACATTTTATGGATGTCTTAGTTAGTTTGATTACAAAATCTTCAAATTGTTGCTTAATCCACAAGATTTGTGCACAACAACTTCCTGCTGTAATATACTCAGCCTCAGCTGTGAATAGTGCAACTAAAGTTTGTTTCTTACTAAACCAAGAGATTAAGTTAACTACAAAAAATTGACAAGTTCTACTAGTACATTTTTTATCAAGTTTACACCCAGCAAAATCAGCATCAGAAAATTCAATTAAATCATTAGATGAATCTCTAGAATACCACAAACTAATATCAATTATACTAGATAAGTATCAAAATATGCGTTTAACAGCCAACATATGAGATTCTTTAGGATCTGACTGATATCTAGCACACATAAGACACTAAACATGATATCTGGTCTACTAGCAATCAAATATAATAAAGAGCCAATCTTTCCTCTATATAGTTTTTGATCAATGGATTTACCATCTTCATCTTTATCAAGTTTACAAGAGGGGCTCATAGGTGTACCTATTGACTTAGTAGTTTCCATCCTAAACTTCGTTAAGGTTTTTCTTGTATACTTAGCTTGGTTGATGAAGATTCCATCTTTAGTTTGCTTGATTTGGAGTCCGAGAAAGAAATTGAATTCTTCCATCATGCTCATTTCAAACTCTCTCTACATAAGCTTGGCAAACTCTTGGCAAAGGATTTCATTAGTAGCACTGAATATAATATATCAACATAAATTTGTACCACTAATAAATCATCAATTTTCTTCTTTAGAAATAAAGTTGTGTCAACATGGCATCTAGATAATTCATTTTCAATCAAAAACTTGCTGAGTCTTTCATACCATACTTGGGATGCTTGCTTTAAACCATAAAGAGCTTTATATAGTTTAAAAACATGATCAAGATGTGCATGATTTTTAAAACTAGGTGGTTGTTCAATAAATACTTATTATACTATATAACCATTCAGAAAAGCACTTTTAACATCCATTTGAAAAAGTTTGAAGTTCACAAAATATGCAAATGCTAAAAGTAATCTAATGGCTTCAAGTCTGGTAACAGGTGTAAAGGTTTCATCAAAATCAATGCCTTCATCTTGATTATAACCTTTAGCAACTGGTCTAGCCTTGTTCCTAGTAACCATACAATTTTCATCCAATTTATTCCTAAATATCCATTTTGTACCAATAATTGAAATATTAGATGGTCTTTCTATTAAAGTCCAAACATTAGTTCTTTCAAACTGATTTAATTCTTCTTGCATTGCATTAATCCAGTTAGGATCTTTTTTAGCATCTTCAAAATATTTTAGTTCAATTTGAAAAACAAAAGCAATATAATCACATTCATTTATAATTGTAGATCTTGTTCTTATCCATTTTGATGGATCACCTAGGATAAACTCCTTAGGATGTCCATGAGCATACCTCCACTCATTGGATAGATCTTGATGCTTTGATGTGGATTGTATGGCTTCTTCTCTTTCATTTTTTTCTTGATTTTCTTCACTTTGTTGAGAAGGTTGATCATCCAAAGTCAGCTTCTTTAACTTCTCAGCTCTTGCACAAGCATCAGAAGTATCCTCTTTTCTAAAGGATTTGTTAGCAGACTCTTCAAAGACTACAAGTATAAACACCTCTACTATTAAGGTTCTCTTGTTAAAAACTACTCTACTATTAAGGTTCTCTTGTTAAAAACTCTGTATGCCCTACTTGATATAGAGTATCCTAAGAAAATACCTTTATCAGACTTGGCATCAATTTTTTCCAAATTATCTTTTTTGCTATTATTCATGATAAAATATTTACAACCAAAAACATGAAAATATTTTAAGGTTATTTTTTTTTTGTTTCCAAAGTTCATATGGAGTTTTCTTTAAAATAGGATGAATTAAAACATGATTCAAAATATAGCAAGAAGTATTAATTACTTCAGCCCAAAAATACCTTGACAAATCATTTTTACAAAGCATAGTGTGTGTCATTTTTTTCTAAAGTATGATTTTTCCTTTTTATAACCCCATTCTGTTGAGGTGTCCTAGGTGCAGAAAAATTATATTCAATCTCTTTTTCATTGTAAAAGTTTTCAAAATCCTGATTTTCAAATTTAGAATCATGATCACTTCGAATGCAAACTACTGAGTACCTTTTTCATTTGAAACTTTTTGATAAAACTTCATGAATGCTAAAAATGATTCGTCTTTACGAGCAATAAATAAAACCCATGTAAATCGTGAAAAATCATCCACTATAACTAATCCATATCTCTTACCTCCTAGACTAGACATTCTAGTTGGTCCAAAGAGATTCATATGAAGTAGTTCTAATGGCCTAGTAGTAGTAATAAAACCTTTAGATTTAGAAGATGTTTTTACTTGTTTTCCAAATTGGCATGCTTCACAAAATTTATCCTTTTCAAAACTAAGTTTTGGCAAATCTCTTACTAAATCCTTTTTGGTATGTTTTAAAAGTAAATACATGCTATCATGACATAGTCTACGATGCCAAAGCCAACTAGTCTCATTTATAATAGAATTCATTACAACTAGGCATTCTCTATTAGACAAAGATATATTATCCAAATCTACTAGATAGATTTACCATGCCTTTTTTCAATGAATTTTACTCCATTTTTATCAGGACTAGCAATCATGCAATAAGATGATTCGAAAATAACTTGAAAATCCTTATCACAAAATTGACCAATACTTAAAAGATTATGCTTTAAACCTTTAACTAAAAATACATTATTAATGTAAGTAGAAGGGGAGATGTGAACCTTACCAGTACCAATGATTTTTCTTTTATCATTATCTCTGAAGGTCACACTCCCTCCATTTATTATCTCAAGAGAGATGAATTGCTTCACATCTCTTGTCATATGTCTTGAACAACTACTATCAAGATACCATAGCCTGTTGTTTTCCTTGGTTGCAAGACACACCTGTAAAATAAATCAAGTTTTGTTTTTAGGTACCCAAGCCAACTTGGGTCCTTTAGGGTTAGTGCTTAAATTGGTTCCTTTTGGAACCCAAATCTTTCCAAAATTATTAATTTTTCTTAAATTGCATTGAAAAGCTTTATGGCCTAATTTTTTACATGAAAATATGTAATACTTAATGATGCAAGTGCAAATTTTTTTTTTAAATACCTTTGCTATTTTTAAGGTTTATATCATAATCCTGCTTTATTAAAAATAGTTCTTTGATTATTTAAAAGAAGATTTAAATTTTCAGAACTATAATTGAACTTTTTAACAAAGGATTTTATTTTATCAAGTTCATTTTATAATTTTTGTTTTCTATCTCTAGATCTTTATTTTTCTTTAAAAGGTCACCATTTGAAACAATAGCTTTAGGTCTTTTTAAAACTTCATTTTCAATTGTTAAAGCTTTGTTTTTCTTTTCTAAAACATCAAGTTTACTTTTCAATTCATTAACTTCATTCAAAAGAGAATTGTTTTGATGTGAAAATCTATTTGCATACTTTTTCAATTTTTTATTTTTAGAAAGAATCAATTTATAATCATGCATCAATTTATCAAATGCATTTTTCAATTCATCAAAAGTAAAATCCACTTCAGAGTCAGAAATTACCTTTTCTTGTTCTTGTTGTGCCATGAAATATAGATTGGCGATTTCAGTTAGTTCTTCATCTGAGCTGGAGTCCTCACTGTCACTCCAGGTCACCATCATAGCTTTCTTTCTAAGCTTCTTTTTTGATTTCTTTAGGAGAGGATAATCAAACTTATAGTGTCCTGGCTTCTAGCATTTGAAGCATATAGGTAATTCCTTCTCCTTTTCTTTTTCTTTCTTCTTTTCTTTTTCCTTGTCTTTACTTGTTTGGAACCTTCTCTTGTAAGGAAATTTTTTTCTTTTCATAAATCTTCTGAACTTCATTGCTAGAAGAGCTTCCTCACTCTTATCCTCTTCTTCTTCTTCTAATTCTTCATTTGAGGATTCTTCTTCAATTGTAGACTTGAAGGCTATCCCCTTTTTCTTTTTGTTCAAGTCCATAGATTTCGACTTCAGATTTAGCTCATAAGTCATGAGCAATCCCACTAGTTGCTCCAAGGATAATTTGTTAAAATCTTTGACTTCTTGTATGGTAGTCACCTTTGGATCCCATGAAGTTGGAAGTGACCTGAGAATTTTGTTGACAATATCAGCATTAGACATGACTTTACCGAAACTTCTCATGCCATTAATAATGTTTGTGAATCTAATATACATATCAGAGATAGATTCATTTGGTTCCATTCGAAACATCTCATGAGTGTGCACTAACATGTTTACTTTTGTGTTCTTCATTTAATCAGTACTCTCATGGGTAACTTCAAGTATGTTCCATAATTTCTTAGCAGATGTGCATATAGAAATCCTATTGAACTCACTAGGATCTAATGCACAATAAAAGAGATTCATTACTTTCGCATTAATCTCGGATTGTTTAATGTCATTTTCATCCCAATCCTCTTCGAGCTTTAGGATGGAAACACCATTAACCATAATCGAAGAAATATGTGGACCTTTATCACCAACTTTTCATAAATTATAATCTATTGAATGCATGTAAATTCTCATTCTAATTTTTCAATAAGTATAATTTATTCCATTAAAATATGGAGGTCTATTTGAGGCTTGTCCCTCAACTACACTAGTACTATGGGGGGTTGCCATAGATCTTTACTCAAGGTGGTTAGACTTATATACTGAGAACATGGCTCTGATATCACTTGTTACGCAGTAAGCAACCCAAGAGATAGGGTGAATTAGGTTTCTAAAAATTAAATACAAATATGTGAACCAATTCAATAAACAACTTAAGTACAATGAGATGCAAGAGTAAAGTGCTCTTAAAAAGTATGCAGCAAAAATTTAAATACAATAAATGTAAGAGCAATAGAGAGAGATAAACAATTACTAACACAATCCAAGTATAGTGGTTCGGTGCTTTCCAATGCACCTACATCCACTCCCCAAGGTCCACTTGAAAATTCACTATAATCTCCATCGATTATAGTCGATTAATTTTCCAAGCTTACTAATCAAAACCCCTTTTGATTTTTACAAGGCTCACCAAAAGAAACCTCTTGGTTTTCAAAAGCTAACCAATAACCTCCTTGATTTTCAACTAGGCTTACTAAAAACCTCCTTGGTTTTCTAATAGGCTAACCAGAAACCTCCTTGGTTTTTCAATAGGCTAACCAAAAATATTTACAACAAAAATAGAGTTAAAGTAAAGCAACAAGAAAAGCTTTCTTAATAAAAGTAGATATCTCTTTGAAGCTTTGAGGAATTGCTGTCTTCAACTTGATTGTTTCCCAGGTGGCTTCCCAAGGGGGGGTAAATTGGGATTAAAAAATATTTCATAATTATGTACACTTTGAAATTCTTTTGGTGTTGTGATGCAATATGCAATGCATAAGTAAATAAACAAATGCAAGAAGCTAAAGATAAGCACACACACAAAAACAAATAAATTTAAAGTGGTTCGGAGCAACCGGCTCTTACATCCACTATCTAAACACCACTTGAGATTTCCACTATATCCCCCAACCGGAATACAGTTGGATTGTTTTACCAGGCTTACAATCCAAACCTATACACTTTTGTTTTATCAGGATTACCAAAGAAATCCAAACTCCTTTGGTTTTGAACAGGATCACCAAAGAAACCCTAACACTTGGTTTTATACCGGGATCACCAAGAACCAAATTTTGGTTTTCACAAGGCTCACCTAAAAACCTTCAACCCTCTTTAAAGACATAGCCCCTTGCTATTCTTAGAGAGAAAACAAAAATAGATAGAAATAAACAAACAAATCGAGTTTGTTTAAATGTTGCCGATGTAGATCAAGATGAAGCCTAGCTTTGAATACTCTTTAATGCTCTTCAAGCGGCTTCTTTGCTTCTTCAATGAGTGGATTCAATGATGAAGAGGAGTTAGTGAAGCTTTGAATCCTAACTTGAAAGCTCTTGAAGTAGGTAGGTAAAAGACTTGAAGGCTCTTCAATTTCTCAAGATAATTTAATAATAATGCTTTAATAAAAATGTTTAACCCTCAAAAGCAATCCCTTTTATAGTTTTTCATGAGATATGGTCGTTGTAGGGCCTAGGGATTCGTAAAAGAGCTATTGGAGATGAATTTCAATTCAAAAATCACTTCCAGCAACTAGTCGTTGGAGTGCAGAAAATGACTACTCAAGTCGATCCGAGGTCCACGAGTCGGCTCGAAGTCTCAGACAGCCCAGACCAAATTTCTATAAAAGTCGACTCTTCAAGCTAGAGTCGGCTCTTGCCTTCAATCAATTCAAAACAGAAAATTACAGGAGTCGGCTCTTCAGGGTAGAGTTGGCTCGAAGTCTCAGTTCACCAAAAAATGTAACTCTAGACGAATCAGTTATTAGAGCTCGAGTCAGCTTGAGATCTCAGACTTCAGAAACATGTATTCTTCCACGAGTTAGCTCTTGGGACAGGAGTCATCTCGAGATATTAAAACTTTGAAATTTCTTCATGCCATGCCACAAGGAGTCGGCTTTTGGTCCATGAGTCAGCTCTTGCCAAAACTTTAATTAATGATTCAAACTTCTCCAAAACTCTTCAATACTTGAATCAAACAAGAGCTAATCTACATACTCTCAATTTCACAATTTTATAGCCCTTTTTACAAGATTACAAGATTGGCAAAATTAAGGCTTTTACAAGTTAAAGTTTATAAAAGTCCATACATAATTAAATTACTTCTCAATCAATTTGAAAACTAATTTAAACTAAAGGTAACCAATTTCCTGCAAAAACTTCTCAAGTAATTGAAAGAAATAGTAACATATACATGCTCCAATATTTTGTGATCATCAAAATCATTCCAGGGGTCAACAATCTCTCCCTTTTTGATGATGACAAAATACTGGGCTTGAACATAATTTAAAGACTCTTTACAATTGCAGTGTATCATATCCACATGTATCAAATGATATTGACATAGTGTGTATCAATCAATTGAGTATCAAGGTATCAAATTATTGAATTGATAAGTATTAATACAATGTATCATATGTATCAAATATATAATAAGATCGAAAACTTATCAACACCAAGTATCATATGTATCGATACAAAGCTTCATCTGTATCATATGTGTATCAAGTATCGAAAACATAATGTATCAAAATATAATGTATCAAATGTATTGCATATCGAAACTTCACATAATTTACTAGTATTTAAAGTAAATTTCATGAAAAATTAACAAACATAAGCTCCCCCTTACTAAAGTAATCAAATTTTCATAAGTTTTTATACATATTCATGTTTTTATAAATAATTATGCACATTTTCATAAATTAACATTCATATCTTCACATATTCATGCACATTCATATTTCCTCCCTTCTCCCCCTTTTTGTCATCAACAAAAGGTATACAAGATAGGAGAATATTCATTCATAATAAGTCATGAGTGTCTCGTAAGAAGATATGTAGCATAAAAGTGATATATATATATATATATATATATATATATAAAGTCAGTACATTAGTGACACATTACAAATATGCCTCGGCATGACAAAATAGTATCACAATAATAAGATATAAAAAGTATAAAGTCCTAAAAATATCAAGATGAAAGACTAAAACATCAAAAGGATGGACTAAAACATCAAAAAGAAGGACTAGGATCATCACCACTAGGGTCTTCCTCACTAGAGGAGGAACCGACCTCTAAAATGCCTGGAGCAGGCCTGAACTTAGGGAACCTAGGCCTAAGGTTCCTGAGTCTAGTCCTAACAGGTGTAGTAGTCCTAGAGGCTTTAGCTTTCACTTTGGACTCAAAAGAAATGATGATATGTCACGGACTTAGCCATTGGCTCATCGTAGGGGGTGTCGGCATGGGCATGGCATGGTGCTGCGAAGGGTTGGCATGGCAAAGAATTTGCAATGCTCCTCGATACCTTGGAATCCCAGGGGTGGAGCTCAGTTGGATGCCTTGTTAGGGTAGTGAGGGGAGTAACGGTTCGCCATGAAATGGCATATCGTCGCATAATATTTGGGGACTCGGGAAGCTTGATATTTGGCATGGCGGTGGTTCGCCAAGATATATGTTGTGACTCGAGGGATCCTCTTGGTTTTGAGGAGGGATGCGGGGCTTTGGCCGTATTCCCGACTCCCCTAGGCCCGTAGGATACGGGTTCATCGTGGCCCAATTGCAGGCAAGAAGGTGCTATGCCTGAATGGTTTCTCATGGAGACATTCGGGGCAATGTTGGTCGAACGAGTTGGCCATATTATACGGAGATGGGGCTTTCCAAGAGGTTGATTTTCAAGGAATGGTCCAGGCTACTCTATGCATTCTTGATCTCTATGATGGAGCAAAGAGGCGATAGAGAATCTAGTCGGGCAAGGGTTGGCCTACCTTAATAGGCAAGTCTTGTGAGCATTGGCCAGGTTGATGTCTCGCAAGGATCCATGGGAGCCAGTCGGCCATGGAGTTAAAGTGTGGCTTCTGTAAATTCGGTCGGATATATGCCTTGGAGCTGGGCCAAGGTCAAGGGTGACCAAGTGGGTCATGCTGAGGAGGGAACAACAAGATGTAAGGACTAGCCGGTCGAAGATATTTATTTGATGGGCAGACTTGGATGCAAATATCATAGCAGTGCACTGGTTGCGAATAGGCCGAGGACATAGGATGTTGGACGGTATGGTCATGGGTTTTCAGCACCGTGGCAATGTGTAGTGAGGTATGAATAGGCCATGAACATTGTCGAGCGATATGGCCATTGATAGGAAGGCATGCTAAGGATGCAAGACCGGGATCAGAATACAAGAGCTTGTGGGGGAGCTGGGAAAGGCAAAATCCGAGAAAGCTTGGGAATGTGTTCAATCATTCATTGCTCTACGGAGTGATGTGATGTGTCGGCTTGGCGGGTCAGTTAGGCGACACTAGAGATGGTTTACCTAAGCCTCATGCGGAGTGAAGGCATTGCATGATCGTGTCATGTGACTGTAGTCTGTGTATTCCTGAAGGGCAGCATGGTAGCTTGCGGATCAGAGGCACAGTGGTTATGTCATGACACAAAGGTACTCAGATTTGGGGCTACTTGGATGAGCAATACTTGGCTTCAGGGGTAAAGCCATTAGGTTAGCACTGAGGTGCTGAGTTGCGGAGCACTCTTGGGAGGTGTATAATGTTATGGCATGGAAGTGCGCATGAGCGTTGCAGTTGGCCTGAGGGTTAGGTTGCTTGCAGGCACTTAAGGGTGTCGCATGGATTCAGTTTGACAGTGTTGCTGGGCAGGGGCATTGAGGTGCATGCTTGGCTATGTGGCTAGATTGCTGCACATTTATCTGTATGTCCAAGGAAAGGACTCAGGAGGGCTGGCCTTGGTGCATGGTATGCTAGGGCACTGCACGGGTGTTTGAGTAAGAAAACACTCACCCCGTGATAGATAGGAGTGGGTCTGATAGTGGGAGGATCAAACGACAAGGTCAAAGTGCTGGTGGTAGACAATATCTCTGTAGCTGTAGTCTCTCCAATATTAGATCCTAGAATCTCAGTACCAGCCTCAGCCTCAGCAGGAGTGGCCTCTAAAGGAATATCACTGAAATGTGCTGCCTATCCCTGCCCGCAATCAGTGCTAATGTCAGGTGCTACTATGGAAGTAGTCGATATAGACTGACTGGCTGCAATAAGCTGTCGAAGAATAGTCATGATGTCCTGGAATCCCTGGTGCATCTCTGACTGAAGAACAGATATCCTGGCATTAGTCTCAACTCTCCCTCTGTGAAGACTCGAGATCTCGTCCAGTACATGCTGCAATCGATCATCAGCATCAAGTCCAACAGCTGTAGATCCTCTGACTGATGAACGAGGAGTAGATGGAGCTGGCTCTGAGGGTCCAGCCTCGTCAACATGTGCCTTTGCCTCTGGACCATGTCCCTCTATTGCTTGAATATCCTCATCAGAATCCTCCTCAGAATGAGCCACTGGAAGACTTGAGCTCTTCCTAATCCAGTGACCCTCTACTTTAATAAATCCCATCCGAGTCAGAGATTTCAAGTTGTATCTGTCTATGTGTAAAAGTAGCATATTGTCCTCATCAGACAAATCAACTAGGGCATCCTGAAATAAAAGTGTGAATACCATCCCGTATGGTAGACATGCTCGTTCCCTACAAGTAGTCTCTCTCATCTGTGATAGCATAATGAATGGTAGATTGAAGGCCTTTCCCTCAATCAAGCATCTCATAAAGACCAGGTCGCGCTCACTAACCCAGTCAAACCTCCCCGTCCGGGGCAAGAAGATACGACTAATGATGTTGTGCGATATCTCATTTCCAATGATAATTGGTTTGCACTAACATGAATAACTTCCTTTACATTTGTCCTTTCCAGTACTAATCTCAAAGTTTTTTGCTTCTCCTTCAAAACTAGATAACTTTCACCCTCTTTTGGAATGTGAAGAATACTTGATAATTTTTGTTCACTAATTTCAATGTGTTTACCCTTCACTATACCTTCAATGTGGAATGCACCTAAGGACATACTTTCAAAAAATTGCCTAACAAGGTTTGGATAGGTGGGAAGATTGAGCATACAAAAATCTCTCCAACCCTATTTAGCCAACCAATCACCAATGTGCAAATGCTCTTGTTCTAGAAAATTGAAATCAATGCATCTACCAAGTATAACTTGTTTATTTTCCATTAAAATAACTTGCCTTGGTGCCTCTTGTTCTTCCTCATGCTCTATTTGCTGTTCTTCTTCTAGATTTGAGGTATCCAAATGCCGCTTTATCCTTCTTTCCTCCGCAACTGACCGAACCAACCTCCTAGGTTTCTTGGCTACAGCCTTACAAGTAGCCATCTAGCTTTGATTAGGACTTTGGAGGGTTTAGGAAGAGTTCTTGAAGCTTTTCCTAGGTTAGGGTTAGGAGTTGGCTAAAGGAAAGTGGGAAATAAGGAAAGAAATAGTAAAAACAAATCTATGGAGCCCTATTTAAAAACATTCGGCCTGACACTCGAGTTGGCTCGCTGAACCACCTGATGACTCGAGTCGGCTCGAGCCAAAATTCAGCCTAAAACTCGAAAAAAGTTAAAATCAATTTCTATGGGTTTCTAGTCACTAAAATAGGTTATCATTAGCTCTAGAAGGAAATTTGAAATGTCTAGATAATCTTTCCTTATTATTTAAAAATTAGGTCAAAATGTTCAAAATGGGTCACACAGGCCTAATTCGCCTCTAATCTACTCAAATCTTTCTTGACTTAGGGGTTTAGTAAAAATGCCAGCTAGTTGATCTTCAGTAGGTACAAATTCTAGCTCAACAACATTATTTAAAACATGATCATGAATAAAATGATGTCTTATTTCTATGTGCTTAGTTTGTAAATGCTGAATTGGATTTTTGGATAAGTTAATAGCACTAGTGTTATCACATTTAATAAAAATTTTATATTGGACAATACCATAATCTTCTAGTTATTGCTTGATCCATAATACTTGAGCACAACAGCTCCCAGCAACTACGTATTCTACCTCAGCAATAGACAGTGCTATAGAGTTCTGCTTGCGATAGTGCCATGAAATCAAGTTAACACCTAGAAATTGACAGGTTCTACTTGTACTTTTTCTATCAATTTTACAACCTCCATAATCAGCATCAGAATAACTAATTAATTTCAAGAATGTGTGCTTAGAGTACCATAAACCTAGATTGCATGTGCCTTTGAGATACTTAATGATTCTTTTAATAGCCATGATGTGTGACTCTTTTGGATTAGATTGAAAACATGCACACATACAAATACTAAATAAAATATCAGGTCTACTAGCTATCAAATAAAGTAAAGAACCGATCATACCTCTGTACAGCTTTTGATCAACATTGGTGCCATTCTTATCTTCATCAAGTCTACATGCAGGATTCATAGGTGTTCCAATTTCTTTGCTTGATTCCATGCCAAATTTCTTGATAATCTCTTTGATGTATTTGGCTTGGTTTATCAGAATATCTTAGATTGTTTGATTTGAAGCTCGAGAAAGTAACTTAGCTCACCCATCAAGCTCATCTCGAATTCACCCTGCATTAGCTTAGCAAAGTCTTGACACAAAGATTCATCAATAGATCCAAAAATAATATCATCAACATAGATTTGAACAACTAGAATATCATTATCTCTTCTTTGAATAAATAGTGTGGTGTCAACACTACTTACAAAATCATTTGCAATTAAAAACTTACTTAGTCTGTCATACCAGGTTCTAGGTACCTGTTTCAGACCATACAAAGCTTTATTTAATTTGAAAACGTGATTTGAAAATGAGTGATCGATAAAATCCTGTGGTTGTTCGACAAAAACTTCTTCAGATAGAAAACCATTCAAAAATGTACTTTTTATGTCCATTTGAAATAATTTAAAATTCATAAAGTATGCATATGCTAATAGTAATCTAATAGCTTATAACCTAGCTAATGGTGCATAAGTTTCATTAAAATCTATTCCCTCTTCTTGATTATATCCTTGTGCTACCAGTCTGGCCTTATTTCTAATTACATTTCCTTCTTTATCTAATTTATTTCTATAAACCTACCTAGTACCTATAACAAGATAGTCACTAGGTCTTTCTACTAGGGTCTAAATATTATTTTTCCTAAATTGGTTTAATTCATCATGCATTGCTAACATCCAATTATGATCAGTTTCAGTTTCTTCTATAGTATGTGGTTCTACATGAGAAACAAAAGTAATTAAGTCATGAGTATCACTATGTGCAGCTCTAGTTCTAACACCTTGAGATGGGTCTCCTATAATTAATTCTTTGGGATGTGAGTGTACATACCTCCATTCTTTGGGTATATCATCATGATTTTTGCTTACCTCTTCTTCATGTGGTTCACTTGATTGTTTATCTTTGAGAGTCAAATCTTTCAGTCCATGTTCTAGTGTACCTGCATCATCATCAGCAAGATCTTCTTTTCTAGAAGATGAAATATCATATTCATTGAAAACAACATATATTGATTCTTCTACAGTCAATGTTCTTTTGTTGAAAACTCGATAGGCTTTACTATTTAAAGAGTATCCAAGAAAAATAGTCTCATCGGATTTTGCATCAAATTTATCAAGATTATCTTTTTCATTGTTAAGAACAAAATATTTACAGTCAAAAACATGAAAATATTTGATATTAGGCTTTTTATTGTTCCACAGTTCATAGGGGATTTTTTTAATGATAGGTTTAATCAAAACTCTGTTCAAAATATAGCAAGCGATATTTATAGCTTCTGCCCAAAAATATTTTGAAAGATTTCCTTCATAAAGCAATGTTTAGGACATCTCTTCCAAAGTATGATTCTTTTTTTCTACAACACCATTTTGCTGTGGTGTTCTAGGTGTAGAGAAGTTATGGTCAATACCGTGCTTTGTGCAAAAGTGATCAAAATATTGATTTTCAAACTCAGTGCCATGATCACTACGAATTGAAATAATATACAGATTTTTAAAATTTATAACTCTTTTATAAAACTTTTTGAATACTTTGAAAGTTTCATCTTTATGTGCAATAAACAAAATCTATGTGTATCTTGAAAAATCATCTGCAATAATAAGATCATATTTCATATCACCTAGGCTTGCAGTCCTAGTAGGTTCAAATAGGTCCATGTGAAGTAGCTCTAAGCATCCAGTAGTAGAAACAATGTTTTTAGATTTAAAACTCTCCCTCACTTGCTTTCCTAGTTGACAAGCATCGCAAACATAATCAAAATTTACTTTAAATTTTGGCAATCCTTTGACTAAGTCTTTTGAAATAAGTTTAGCTATAGTATCCATACTAGCATGTCCAAGTCGTCTATGCCATAGTAAACTTGATTCCTTGCTCTTGTCATTCATTGCTACAAGACTTGTGTTGCTTGACATAGCCAGATCATTAAGATCTACTACATAAATGTTACAAAGTCTATGTCCAATGAATTTAGTACTAGAGTCAAGTGGATCAATTATAATACACATTGATGACTTGAAGAAAACAATAAAAATAATGTCACATAGCTGACTAATACTCAAAAGATTATGTTTTAACTTTTCTATAAGTAACACATTTCCAATAAATGTAGGAGTAATTTTAATTTTACCGATACTGATTATCCTTTCTTTGCGATTATCACCAAATGTTACCATTCCACCATTTTTTTGTTCTAGGGTGAAGAATTGATCAGCGTCACCCGTCATGTATCTTGAACAACCACTATCTAGATACCATCTTTTCTTTATATTTGTGGCTGCAAGACATCCCTGCAAAATAATCATTTAATAGATTTAGGTACCCAAGCTTTTTTGGATCCTTGCAAGTTAGTAAAAATGGTTCCTTTTGGAACCCAAACTTTCTTAATTTTCTTTTTGTCATTATATTTCAAATGACACTCAAATGCCTTATGACTAATATTATTGCAAGCATAGCATACAATCCTTGACTTTGAATGATAAGCATGAGATGATGCAAATTTAGGTCTAACTTGTTTTGAAATAATAAACTTAATAGCATATGATGTAGATGCAGAAAATTTATTTGAAATTGAACCTTTGTAATCAATTCTAAATTTATTATTTATTTCTCTTTGATCTTTCAAAATTAAGCTTGTTGGAACTTAGGGTTAGTTTTTCAATCAAAGGCTTGAGATTTTGAACTTCTTTCTTCAAATCATCATTTTTATTTTACAAACCTTTGTTTTTCTCAAGAATCTCTTCTTTTTCAAATTGGGTGATCTTAAGTATTTTACAAACTAGACTTAATTCTCTTTGCAAAATTTTATCTCTTTCACCAAATTCATTTTTATCCTTTTCAAATGTATCACATTGGTTTTTCAAAGTTTTCATTTTTAAACCAGCTTTTTTATATTCTACAAGTAATTCACAAAATACATTATGCAGCTCATCATATTTAAATTCTAAGTTAGGTTCAGAAGTAGTTATCTCATCCTCCAAATCCATAAGACAGATCTATTATTTCTTCATCCTCTTCAGTGGATGTAGATTCATCGCTGTCACTCCATGCTGCAAGCATAGCCTTCTTCTTCTTTTTGGTGAACATATTTTTCTTTGCTTTAGGACAGTCAAGATGGATATGTCCCGGTTTCTTGCATCCATAGCAAATTGGTACTTAATCTTTGTCTTTATCCTTCTCCTTTTCTTTGTCCTTTTCTCTTTCTCTCCCAAAATCTCTTTTTTTGAATTGCTTCCTCCATCTATTTGTTTTTCTTCTGCCTATAAACCTTTTAAACTTTCTCATTATAAGGGCAATCTCATCATTTTCTAAATCATCATCATCTGATGAGTCTGAGTCTTCATTCCTGTCCTCTTCTGTAGATTTAAATGTTATAGCTTTCTTTCTTTTGAAATCTTCATCAGTTCTTTGTTGCATGGCTAATTCATGTATAATTAGTGAACCAAGCAACTCATCCAGTGGTAGAGTGTTCAGGTCCTTTGCCTCTTGAATAGCTATCACCTTAGCTTCCCATTTATCTGGCAATGATCTCAAAACTTTTTGAACAAGATCAGCATTAGTGTAAGTTCTACCAAGACTTTTGAGACCATTAATAATATTAGTAAAGCGAGTATACATAGCAGATATAGTCTTACTAGGATCCATCTTAAATAACTCATAGTTATGCACAAGAAAACTGATTTTTGATGTTTTAACTTGTGATATGTCTTCATGTATGATTTCTAGCTTGTCCCAAATTTTTTTAGCAGAATTACAAGTTGAAATTCTGTTAAACTCATTTGGATCCAAAGCATAATACAACAAATTCATGGCTTTGGCATTCAGCTCAGCTAATTTCATATCATTTTCATCCCAATTCTCTTCTGGTTTAGGAACCTCTATATCATTAACTTTAAGCGTGGGGGTGTGAGGTCCTTTCAAGATAATTTTTTATAAGTGAAAGTCTACGTCTTGAATGTATATTTTCATTCTTGCCTTCCAATATGTATAATTGGTTCCGGTGAAAAGTAGAGGTCGATTTGTGGATTGACCTTCGGCCAAAGAAGTGCTCATGGGATGTGCCATCTATCTTTACTCTAAGTAATTTTCAGAGACTCTGCTCTGATACCACTTGTTGCCCAGGAGGCTTCCCAAGAGGAGGGGTGAATTGGGATTAAAAAATTTTTCACAATTATGTGCACTTTGAAATTTTTTTGGTATTGTAGTGCAATATGCAATGTGGAAATAAATAAACAAATGCAAGAAGCTAAAGATAAGCACACACACAAATACAAAGAAATTTAGAGTGGTTTAGAGCAACCGGCTCCTATGTCCACTACCCAAGCACCACTTGGGATTTTCACTATATCCTCCAACCGAAATACAGTCGGATTGTTTTATCAGGCTCACAATCCAAACCTATACACTTTGGTTTTACCGGGATTATCAAAGAAACCCAAACTCTTTTGATTTTGAACAGGATCACCAAAGAAACTCTAACACTTAGTTTTATACCGGGATCACCAAGAACCCAATTTAGGTTTTCACAAGGCTTATCTAAAAACCTTCAACCCTCTCTAAAGACATAGCTCCTTGCTATTCTTAGAGAGAAAACAAAGATAGAGAGAAATAAACAAGCAACTATAACAAACCGAGTTTGTTTAAATGTTGCTGGTGTAGATCAAGATGAAGCCTTGTTTGAATACTCTTTAATGCTCTTCAAGCGGCTTCTTTGCTTCTTCAATGAGTGGATTCAATGATGAAGAGGAGTTGGTGAAGCTTTAAATCCTAACTTGAAAGCTCTTGAAGTAGGTAGGTGAAAGACTTGAAGGCTCTTCAATTTCTCAAGATAAATCAACAATAATGCTCTAATAAAAATGTTTAATCCCTCAAAAGCAATCTCTTTTATAGTTTTTCATGAGATATGGCTGTTGTAGGGCCTAGGGATTCGTGAAAGAGCTGTTGGAGATAAATTTCAATTCAAAAATTACTTCCAGCAACTAGCCATTGGAGTGCAGAAAATAACTACTTGAGTCAGCTCGAGGTCCACAAGTCGGCTTGAAGTCTCAGACAGCCCAGACAAAACTTTTGTAAGAGTCGACTCTTCAAGCTGGAGTCGACTCTTGCCTTCAATCAATTCAAAATAGAAAATTACAGGAGTCAGCTCTTTAGGGTAGAGTCGTCTTGAAGTCTCAGTTCCCCAAAAAACATAACTCTGGATGAGTTGGCTCTTGGAGCTCGAGTCGGCTCGAGATCTCAGACTTCAGAAACATGTATTCTTTCACGAGTCAGCTCTTGGGATAGGAGTCGGCTCGAGATATTGAAACTCTGAAATTTCTTCGTGCCATGCCACAAGGAGTCGGCTCTTGGTCCATGAGTCAGCTCTTGCCAAAACTTCAATTAATGATTCAAACTTCTCCAAAACTCTTCAATACTTGAATCAAACAAGAGCTAATCTACAAACTCTCAATTTCATAATTTTACAGCCAATTTTACAAGATTACGATATTGGCAAAATTAAGGCTTTTACAAGTTAAAGTTCATAAAAGTCCATACATAATTGAATTACCTCTCAATCAATTTGAACACCAATTTAAACTAAAGGTAACCAATTTTCTGCAAAAACTTCTCAAGTAATTGAAAGAATTAGTAACATATACATGCTCCAATATTTTGTGATCATCAAAATCATTTCAGAGGTCAACATTGATGAAGCCTCAATCAATGCTCAAGAATGTTGGACTTGAATGCTCTTGAATGCTTTGAATACTTTGAGACTTCTTTTTGCTTAAAGGTGGTTGCTCTCAATGAATAGGAGTGAATGCACTTGCTTTTCTTTTTCTATTATTGATCCTCTTATGTTCCAATTCAATTTGAATCACTTAAATACCATCCCAAGGTCTTAAAGTTAGTTTATGACTATTAGACACGAAAAACTAGCCATTGGGAGCCAAGAGAGCCGAGTTCTGTATTTGAAAACTAGCCGTTACTATTTCCAGAACTCCAAGTGTTGACACTTCAAGTTGTGAGTCGACACTTAAGTTTCATGAGTCAACACCAAGTTCAATTTTTTTCATTGAAGATCTCTGAAAATCTTAGGTGAGTCGATACTTCTTCTGGTGAGCTTACATTTGAGTCGACACTTGACATCTATGAGTCGACACTTCAAGCAAGTCTTCAATTTCAGCAAGTTCTGTATCAAAATTTTCTCAGGCCTTGAGTCGATCCTTGAGTCGATACCTTGAGTCGACACTTGACTAGCATGAGTCGACACTTGACTAGCATGTGTCAACACTTTAGCAGTGCCATCTGAAACTCTTTCTGCGTACCGGCTTAAGTCGACACTTCCACTGTCATGAGTCAACCCTTGAGTTGTGAATCAATACTTTAAGTCGACACCTGCTGAAATTTCTTTAAAAACCATTGATTCTCTGCTGAAATCAATATATGCTTCATTATCTAAGTCCTTTCAAGTAATCTTCAAGTACTTAAGTCCATTTAAAACTGATCTTTCATTCTTGGAAGGGACTTCTTCATTTTTGACAAGCAATCAAAATTTGTTGAGTTGATGAGTACATTTTTCTATAAAAATATACTTTAAAGAAATAATTAGTACTCAACTTATATTTAAATATTTTGTTTATCATCAAAATCAATAACGGAGTTAACAAGTTCTTCTCCCAATGTCCCTTCTTGCCATATAAGAAATAGGATCCATCATTTGAAGGCTTCTTTGCCTTCTTCCTCTTATTGATGCTGTTCTTAGGGTTTAGCTTTTACTTTGTATCCCTTTTCATTACCCCTTTCTTCTTCCCATCAACTAGAAGAAGATGATTAGCCTTATCTCCTTTGATGTGGCTCTCAGCTATCTTAAGCATGTTAAGCAGCCTGGTAATGAAAGATTCAGTTTGTTCATGTGATAGTTCATGACAAACTGAGAGAATAAATCTTGGGGTGATTGCAGGATCAAATCCTGATTGAGCTCCCCATCCATGACAAAGCCTAATTGACCTAATCGGGTGATTAAGTCAATCATCTTACGAACATGGACCTGTATAGGCGAGCCATCACTCATTCATGCTCGGAACAACTACTTAGATATTTTATATCTAGCAGTCCTACTATGCTCTCCATACAGCTCTTTGAGATTAAGCAGTATGGACTGAGGTTCCATGTCTTCATGTTACCTCTATAGCTCGTTGCTCATCGAGCCTAACATGATGCACTTGACAGTCAAGCTGTCAGTCTACCATATTTTATAGATGGTCTTTTCTTCCTCTATAGCATCATCTCCGATCGGACCTGGATCCGGAGAATCGAGGATGTAGGAAATCTTTTCCTGAGCAAGTACTATTCTCAGGTTCCTCAACCAGTCCATATAATTTGGTCTGGTCAGTTTATTGGCATCCAGGATGCCCCGCAGTGAAAGAGAAGAAGCCATTTAATTTTAAATCTATGAACAAACAAGAACAATACATAAGCAAACCACTCAAAATGATAACCATAATTAAATAAGGACTTGAATCTAATTATGTCTCCCACTATTTTCTTCGAATACCATAACCTTCAACTATGGTAGACGAGAAACCAATATCTGATTTCTTTAGTGGGGTTAAGATCCCAATTCCTTATAAATGCCTTGTGTTTGCACAATAAACACTTATAAGTTCAAGGGTAGGACATTCCTTTCTAATTGCATCTCTTGCAATTCTCAACATAACACTTGCCTCTAAGATACTTACAGCCTTGTGTTTGCATAACAAACCATAATATCTTAGTTTAGTCGAACCCTTCATTTTATATAGGCATGATTGAATAATATTACCCTTGAGTTTGCTCAACAAAGTAGCATTATCAATCATACTATAAAGTATAAAATGTACCATGTCAAACTTTATATCAAACCCTAATCGTAAGCCTTGAGTTTGCTCAACAAACATACTATATTTTTTATACAAATTTGTCATAGCATGAAGGAAGGCAATTTGTAGTGTGCTTAATCAATTAGCATTTCTAATTGAAGGTTTAGATTTGACCAAATTGGCCAGGTAAGTGGGAGAGATGAGGGGGTCCCTCCATTGCTTTCCTTATATACCAATTAAATTGGTCAGGTCAGATAACGGAACCAATTAAAAAACTTCATTTCCTTTATCTTTCCAGAACCACTTTGCCTAGACACCAATTGGCTGATCAAACCTTATCGAATTTGCATCATGATTAACTTACACTACGACTAAATATAATTTTTATGAGGGCTTTGATGGTCTCTAACACATTCTAATTATTCATGCTAACATGACATTCATTCCAATAATCAAGCATATTAACCCTAATATGCATAACATAAGCATGATTAAAATATCAATACGTTCACTTCACTTGTTATTGGGACATGGCCATGGTGGCACCCCTACACGCCATAGGAGATCCCATTGAATGAAAAAAGAAAGCCTTTAAACCCTAATTGGCTCCTATGAATTGATGGCCATGGTGACAAACACAATCCAAAGTAGTTACTAGGATATAACATATCACATATGTAGTTTAAACTAATCATGCATCGATTCATAGCATAGAAAGCAATCAATCACTAAAAAAATTACTAATTGCATGCGTCAAGGTGGCTCTGATACCACTGTTGGGTTAGCAAGGGCCGGGCACAGTGGAAGATTAGGTTTCAAAATTTTTATATTCAAAATCCTGACCGGTCGAAACCCTAAACCCTAGGACCCTTGAGCATAACAATTAATAAATCTAATCTTTAGGGTTATAGAGGAATACCTGGAATACTATATTTCTTTATTTCTACTAGGCACACAAGTGCATACCCTCCAAAGGTGATCCGCACAGGAATTGGACCAAGGAAGTGTTAGATGTATGCCCTAAAAGCCATGTTGGCTTGACATATTTTTAATTTTAGGGCATGAACTTTGTACTTAATTTTTCTTGTTAATAAAAGGGCATTAGTTTCATTTATATTATTGTGTCTATGAATCATCCATGGAGTTAATGGACAATGGCACATATTCTAAAGAGTTGAGAATCTGAGACATGTGTCTTTATATATTAACTCCTAAAAGCTCCTGATTATTGGAATATCACGAGGACGGTAATTGATCCATTAAAATTGGTGCACAGATCACTTCCCTTTTACAGTAGATGAGTCTCTGACCTGCAGTGTGGTGATACTGGACTGAAAGTGCAGGTAGTTGATAGAGATCAATGGTACTGAGCATGACCATGTACAGGAAGTTATACGGATGACTACTCACTCATTGATAACTTCCTGATGCTGTACTTATGTGAATAGTTCCTTGACCTAGAGTGTCTCGGCTATTCATAATAAGGTTGCTGTAGTTTGACAGCACAATCACATGGTTCCTATCCATACGAAACCTTGCGGTGTTTGTTGGCTGCAGTAAGTTTATTGTAGGAGTAAGGTATTCACTTGTAGGGATCTATCAGCAATAGTAGTTACGTATAATCCTATGCAAGCTTAATGAGACTAAGTTCAAAAGTCTATGGCCATAACAGGGTGATAATGAAAAGGTATTTTCATTAGTATCACAATTATACTTGAGTCGATTAGGTTAAGCATATGATTGATGGGTTTGACGAGTATCCGTAACCAACATCATGTCAGGATTTTGATGGAGGAACCGAATCACATGGTAACTACACCTAGGGATTCCAATCTTATTCTGCTGGGTTGCCACTACGTACTGCTAGGTGTCACTAGTGGATTATGAGAGCCTGTTAGGATCATTCTCGGATCGATGATCCTAAATAGGGTTGAGCTGAAATTATTTCAGTCCATCGAAAGGAGTTTTGATGATGTATAATGGAGATTATAGCATTTCTCATTACCAGACAGGATAAGACCTGAGGGGTCACACACATTAGGAGCTCTAGTAACCAATCAGCAAATCTATTTGACCTAATTGTAAGTGTTACAATTCTTATTTGACCTAATTATAAATGTTACAATTAATTGATTATAGATTAAATATTAATTAAATTAAATTAGATTTAATTTAATCGAGTTAGACTCAATTAATTAATCCTAAATGATTCGGGTTAATGTCCGCTTCGAAATGGTTCGATCGTATTTAAAATCGACTTTAGTTTGACTATAAAACCATCACATTTGGACCAATACCTAGAGTCCAGTTAAACTGGGACTCTCTCTCCTTGTCTCCCCTTCCCTCCACATGCCAAAGGGTGGGTCCCATTTATTTTGTGCGACAAATAGTGGGGCATGAAAATAATGGGCATTGATTTAGTTTAGGCATGGAGAAATAAAAGAGGAGGAAGAGTCCTCTTCTACTCCTCTTAAAACATAAACCAGATAAATCAACTTCCTTTTATTTAGGCGCGGAGAAATAAAAGAAATGATTTAGGCATGAAAACCAAGGTGCTAAAAGAGTTTAGGCATGGAGAAATTAAGAGAGGGAAGAGTCCTTCTCTTCCACTCCTTTTTATTTTCAAACTGGTTGAAATTCAAACACTGGTGTTTTGGTTTAAAGGGATGGCAGAACTTAATTTTAAATAGGAAGAAAAGGCGGCCGACCAAGAGAGATCTGATTTTGGCATGAAAAGCTTCTCCTTTTCATCATGAAGAATTATTTGGGCGTCCTCTCTTCTCTTGGGTGCTAATACCCGGGAGTCTCTCTCCTGGTGCCATCCTTTCTTTTCTTTCCACTATATTTCTTCCTTGTGATCTTCAAGAGCATTGAGAGGTCTTCTACAAAAGAGAAAGAAAAGAAAAAAGGATACAAGGCCTTGCACTCTGATTGCAAGAAAAAAGCCGAAAGTTGGTTCGAACTTGGATCGGCATAGTTTTTAAAGCGAACGATTTGCTAAAAGAGGAGAGGGATGCAATGATCTACCAGTCCGGTGCCCTCTACGACTCGGTTGTAAGAGCTTCATGTGGATACCAGTAGAGGCCGGGCGTTTGCACGGCTCCGAAAGAATCCTGGTTTTCAGTAGCGGATTTGCATGCTTTTCAAAGCATGCCCGAATAGCGATCCAAGTAAGTATTTTGTACTTAAAATAATTTTTATTTCAGATCTAATATTTTTCTCATGTTATGCAGCATGTTAGGAATTTATGATAAATAAATTAGATTTATTTATGAATTGCATGATTAGATATAAATTATTTTTATATCTGCTTCCACTGCGATAGGCTGCTGATGCCTGTTTAATTACAAATTCCTGTTCCTAGGAGAAAACCAATAGTGGTATCAGAGCCACGGTTCTCTCTTTAACATGCATGCATGAGAATCAGATCTGAAAAATATTCAGATCAGTTAGAAAAATTGTGATTTTTAGGATCTATGTTGAATATGAGATTATTCTAGCATAGAATTTTATGTTTTGAGAAATTATTTTCAAAATTAAAATCATAATTTTCAGATCTGAAATTAAATTTAATAATTTGAAATTAAATTGATCAAGGTTGCACAAAGTGATATAAGGTGATCCTACTATAGGGGTACCCCCTGTAGTGCAAAGGTTGTCCTACTTTGATGTATACCGGTTTTGAAAAAGGATTTTCAAAAGGGTTTTGATCGATTTATGATTATGTATATTATTGTATGAGATGCACAAAATTAGGGTTTAGATCTTTATATGATTTATGATCATAAGCCATTAATGTTATGCACTTAAACCTAATTTTAAAATTGATTTGATCAAGAAAATCAAATTAGGTGCATGAGGGTTTGGGTTAAACAAATTAGGTCTAGAGATTGGGCTATGTGATTAGGGCTTGATTAGATCAATTAGTAACCCTAATATGATTTTGAGCAAGTGACTTAACTAATGATTTGGGTTAGGTCAACTGTGCTCAAAATTGGTTTTAGATGTAGTCTGGTGAGATCGATTCATTTGATAGTGAATCGATAAGTTAAGACCTAATTTTGCTCAGTGATGAGCCTAGATCATTAGATGACCTAATTGAATCTTGTCAGTCAATTGGTGTCTAAGGAAGGTTTCGATCATGGTTTGCTAATTGGGGCTAACTCTTTCTTAACCAACTAGTTTGGTGGAAAGAGGGTATATTGGCAGAACCCTCCCATGGATCAAACTGACCTGGCCAATTTGGTTGATTAAGTTTTCAAAAGGGTCACTTTTGATTTGAGTTAACCCATGCTGGTTATATTAAGTCAGACATGAGATTATGCTGACCTAATGTAATTTTTGTCAGACATGAGATTGTGCCGACTAAATATAATTGGTTAGTCATGATTTGGCTGATCAATTTAGAAGAGACCTGAACCTAAGCTCCCAATAAATATTAAGTCATAGGTCTTCCACCATTGTAGGTGTGCAGGTGTCCTACTGGTGTTGATTATTCTTAGCTGGTTACAGTGGTCTAGTTGCATAGGGAAGACACAACCACCCTATTATGCATGAGATGTTGCTAGGCACTAATGGGATTGGGCCCAATAAACAGGCACGTTGAGGGACTCAATGACGGCTTTGTCTAGTAGGAATGGTGGGTCTGACTTAACTAATGATTGGACCAATAAACGGGCACGTTGAGGTTCCATGATTTAGAGACCAAGAGCTACAACTTGTATTAGATACATTGGATAATAGTTGGCCACTTATTGGTGTAGCGTGTTACCAATAACCAGATACGGTGAGGTGCCGCACATCAATGGGACCGTAGCACCCACTAGAAACCTAGAGTCGCAGGGTTTTCGCATGTCCATGGGGAGTGTGAGAGATTCGAGTAAATAGTGGGAGGTCTATAATTATTTCTTAAAGACCCTAGAATAATTTTTATAATTAAGTATAAAGTATCTAATTTGAATCTTCTACTCTTGCAGTTAACCATGTCTGCTTCAAATCCCTTAGTCCGTATTCTAGAGACAAACCGACTAGTTGGCTTCAATTTTAAAGATTGGTTAAGAAAGTTCAAAATTATTTTGAGTCTGAGAAGTTGGGCTATGTGCTTGACCAGGAACCCCCTATCTTACCTGACCATCCAAGTGCTCGTTATACGACTGCACATGAGAAATGGATGGAAGATGATAATAAGGTTAAGTGTTATATGTTGGCCTCAATGTCAAATGAAATACAGAGCCAACATGAGGATATGCCAATTGCTAAATCGATTTTGATTCACCTGCAAGAGTTATATGGTGAACAAAGTCGGATTGCATGCTTCGAAGTGTCGAAAGGGCTTTTCAACAACAAGATGCGTTAAGGGCAGTCAATGCACGATCATTGTTTGACAATGATCAAGGACATCGAACAGCTTGAGAAGCTGGGCATTCCTATTCATAAGAAGCTTCAGGTGGATTTGATTTTCCAGTCCTTGACTAGTTCATATGCTCAATTTGTTATGAACTATAATATGAACAATTTGAACTATACTTTGCCTGAATTGTTGAACATGCTGGTAAGCAATGAGGGGATCCTAAAGAGTTCAAGGGGCTTTGTTTACTCTGTGAAGCAGTCTTCCTCTAAAAGAAAGTCTACTTGGAAGAAGAAAAAATCTGCAAAGAAGCAGAACAAGGAAAGCAAACAGAAAAAGAAGGACACTCCTAAGAAAGCCAAGGTTAGCAAAGGGAAATGTTTCCACTGCAACATAGATGGCCATTGGAAAAGGAATTGTCCTCTCTACTTGGAAAGCTTGAAGAAACAGAAGGAGGTTGCACCTTCTGAAGGTAAGCCTATACTCATTATTGAATCTAACCTAACAGTTTCATCTACTTCTAGTTAGATTTTAGACTCTGGCTCTAGTGCTCATATATGCATTTCAATGCAGGGTCTGAAAAGAAGTATAATGCTGAGAGAAGGTGAGATGGTCCTACATGTCAGAAATAGAGCAAAAGTTGCTGCTCAAGCCGTTGGATCATATTCTCTTGTGTTACCTTTAGGATTTAGATTAGTTCTTAGTGACTATTATTTTGTACCTGGAGCTAGTAGAAATTTGATTTCTGTCTCTGTGCTAGCACATGAAGGATTTGAATTTATATTCAATAAAGACTTTTGTAGTATTTATTTGAGAAATAAATTGGTTGTAAAAGCTATTTTAATTGACAGTCTCTATCATTTGCATGCCGATGCATCTTTGAACATTAACGAGAAAATTAAAGTGAATTCCATAGGACATAAACATTCTAAAGATGACCTAAATGAAAAATACATATAGCACCTAAAGCTCGGTCATATAGGTGAGGACAGAATTAATAAACTGGAAAGGGATGGGATCCTAGATTTAGTTAATTCTGAATCATAGCCACCTTGTGAGTCATGTCTTCAAGGCAGAATGACCAAGTTACCCTTTGTAGGACATGGGGAGAGGGCCACAGAATTACTTGCCCTGGTATATACTGATGTGTGTGGTCCATTTGATGTGCAGTCTAGGGATGGCTTTTACTACTTCATAACCTTTATTGATGATTGTTCACGGTATGGTTATGTATTTCTTATGAGACAAATCTGAAGTTTTTGAAAAGTTCAAAGAATTCAGACATGAGGTAGAAAAACAAACAGGTAAAACCCTTAAGGTTCTTCGATTAGATCGGGACGGAGAATACCTTAGTAGGAAATTTTTAGGTTATCTTAAGGATAATGGCATAGTGTCATAATGGACTCCACCAAGTATGCCTCAGCTTAACAGGGTATCTAAGAGGAGAAACAGGACATTATTAGATATGGTCCGATCCATGATGAGCTTCACTGACTTGCCTTTATTTCTTTGGAGATGTCTTATAAACTTCAATTTATATTCTAAATAGGGTTCCATCTAAATCTGTTCCTACCACACCATATGAGATTTGGCATGGTAAGAAACCAAGTCTTGCCCATTTCAATATTTGGGGATGTCCTGCCTATGTCAAAAGACTAATGGTGGACAAGTTGGAATCTAGATCTGTGAAAGCTTGGTTTATAGGATATTCTAAAGAAACTTTAGGATATTATTTTTACTTTCCAGAAGATCATAATATGATTGTGAGTAGACATGCTACATTTCTTGAAAAATAGCTTACTCAGGAAGGTGGTAGTGGGAGGTTAATTGAGCTCGATGAGAAAGTCTCTAAACAGCGGCCTGCTGTAGAACAGATCGAACCTAATCAACCAGTACACATAAATGCTCTTCCACCTCATAGGTCTGTTAGAGTCTCCAAATCTCCTGAAAGGTACTTGAGTATACTCACAGAGGATTTAAAAGAAATGTTTCTTATTGGGGACAAGGATCAATTGATTGATCCTAAGACTTATGATGAGGTGATGTCAGACATCGACTCCAAGAAATGGTTGAATGCTATGAAGTCAAAGATTGATTCAATGCATTCTAACCAAGTTTGGTCCTTAGTGGATCCACCAGAGGGTATTGTACCTATTAGTTAAAAATGGATCTATAAAAGGAAAATATGGTAGATGGATATGAAAACTGCATTCCTGAATGTATATCATGAGGAAGATATCTATATGGAGTAGCCTTTGGATTTCACTTCCAATGATGAAGATCATAAGGTTTGCAAGCTACATAGATCAATCTATGGATTGAAGCAAGCTTCTCGGAGTTGGAATATTTATTTTGATGATGCAATCAAATCATTTGATTTTATCAAAAATGATGATGAGCCATGTATTTATTGGAAGGCCAGTGGGAGGGCAGTGACATTCCTCATATAGTACGTGGATGACATCCTCCTTATTGAGAATGATATTTCCATGTTGACCTCAGTCAAAAGTTGGTTATCTAAGGAATTCTCTATGAGAGACTTAGGTGAAGCATCTTATATTTTGGGAATTAAGGTCTATAAAGATAGATCTAATTGGATGCTTGGCATTTCACAAAAATTATACATAAAGGAAGTGCTGAAAAGGTTCAGCATGGAGAACTCTAAAACAGGATTGTTACCTCTTCGGCATGGCATTAATCTCTCCAAGAAAATGCATCCCAACACCCCTGAAGAGATTCAAAGCATGAGCAAGATTCCATATGCTTCAGTAATTGGAAGCCTTATGTATATCATGTTGTGTACTCAACCTGATATAGCTCTTGCTGTGAGTGTCACGAGCAGATATCAGTCGAATCCAGGTGAAGAACACGGATAGCTATGAAGAACATTCTTAAGTACTTAAGAAGGACTAAAGATTTATTCTGTCTTTGGAGGGAGTTTAGAATTAGGGATAAAGGGATATATAGACTGAGACTTTATGTCTGATCCTGATGATAGAAGGTCTACATCAGGGTCTGTGTTTTTGTGCAATGGTGGGGTAACTAGTGGCTCATCATAGCAGATTCAATAATGGAAGCAGAGTACATCGCTGCCTCTGAAGCTGCAAAAGAAGCCATCTGGTACAAAAGGTTCGTTGCGGAGCTTGGAGTGATGCCATCTGATGCCATCTCCATATATTGCGATAATAATGATGCAATAGCTCTTGCTAAGGAGCCCAGGTCTCTCTAGAAGTCTTAGCATATTGAGCGGCAATTTTATATCATACACGACTACCTCAATATGAAGTATGTTGAGATATGCAGAGTAGACTCCACGGATAACGTGGTAGACCCATTGACTAAGCCTTTGAGCCAACAGAAGATTGAGATCCACCTTGAGAAGATGAGACTTAGATATGTAGCCAATTGGCTTTAGTGCAAGTGGAAGATTATTAGATGTATGCCCTGAAAGCCATGTTGGCTTAACATATTTTTAATTTTAGGGCATGAACTTTGTACTTAATTTTTCTTGTTAATAAAAGGGCATTAGCTTCATTTATATTATTGTGTCTATGAATCATCCATGGAGTTAATGGACAATGACATATATTCTCAAGAGTTGAGAATCTGAGACATGTGTCTTTATAGATTAACTCCTAAAAGCTCCCGATTATTGGAATATCACAAGGATGGTGATTGATCCACTAAAATCGGTGCACAGATTACTTCCCTTTTATGGTAGATGAGTTTCTGACCTACAGTATGGTGACACTGGAGTGAGAGTGTAGATAGTTGATAAAGATCAACGGTACTGAGCATGACCATGTACAGGAAGTTATATAGATGACTACTTACTCGTTGATAACTTCTTGATGCTGTAGTTGTGTAAATAGTTCCTTGACCTAGAGTGTCTCGGCTACTCACAATAAGGTTGCTGTAGTTTGACAGCACAATCACATGGTTCCTATCCATACGAAACCTTGCGGTGTTCGTTGGCTGTAGTAAGTTTATTGTAGGAGTATGATGTTCACTTGTAAAGATCTCTCAGCCTTAGTAGTAAGGTATAATCTTATGCAAACTTAATGAGACTAAGTCCAGAAGTCTATGGCCATAGCAGGGTGATAATGAAAAGGTATTTTCATTAGTATCATAATTGGACTTGAGTCAATTAGGTTAAGCATATGATTGATGGGTTTGACAAGTATCTGTAACCAGCATCATGTCAGGATTTTGATAGAAGAACCGAATCGCATGGTAACTATATATAGGGGTTCCAATCTTATTTTGCTGGGTTGCCACTACATACTGCTAGGTGTCACTGGTGGATTATGAGAGCCTGTTAGGATCATTCTTGGATCAATGATCCTAATTAGGGTTGAGCTGAAATTATTTCAGTTCATCAAAAGGAGTTTTGATGATGTATAATAGAGATTATAGTATGTCTCATTACCATACAGGATAGGACTTGAGGGGTCACACATATTAGGAGCTCTAGTAACCAATCAGCAAATCAATTTGACCTAATTATAAGTGTTACAATTAATATTTGACCTAATTATAAATGTTACAATTAATTGATTATGGATTAAATGTTAATTAAATTAAATTAGATTTAATTTAATTGAGTTAGACTCAATTAATTATTCCTAATTGATTCAGGTCAATGTCCACTTCAAAATGGTTTGATCGGATTTAAAATCGGCTTCAGTTTGACTGTAAGACCATCACATTTGAACCAATACCTAGAGTCCAGTTAGACTGGGACTCTCTCTCCTTGTCTCCCATTCCCACCACATGCTACAGGGTGGGTCCCATTTATTTTGTGTGGCAAATAGTGGGGCATGAAAATAATGGGCGCTGATTTAGTTTAGGCATGGAGAAATTGTTGGGAATTGTATCTCAAAGCCAATCGTTTAGGCTATAGATGGTTGTGCTATTTGTATATGAGTTTTGATATAACTAAAAGTTATCTTTTGGCTGTTCATCACAGGTACATTTTCTTTAATTTAAACTCTTTTGTGATGATATCCTTTGAGCTACCTTGTATGCGATGTAGAGAGGATGCATCGTGTAGTTCATAAATTAGTTTGCGACCAAATGATACACTATTTCGGGATGATGGTGTATCAAGAGTAGGTCGTTGATGTCATATTTGTTGGTTGTCCTCTTAACCAAGTAGCATAAAAATACTGGTATAACATCGGGTGTTGTATTTGACACTTCACTGAATGTAACTCTCATGCGAGATTCTCTTGCTACCGAAGAGGAATCTTGCATTAGAATATGGACTTGAATTACTCCTTTGACTTGAGATCACTCTGGCAGCTTGTAAGCAACTCATTATGCTTTGGTGCCGAACTACCCGGATTTCTAATCCGGTGATGGAAGGTTGCTGGGTATAGTCAAGTACTTGTATAGCGATAGTAGGATCGAGATAGGATTGACCTCTCCAAATGATTTGGACTGAATGCTTTATATGCCTCAATTTAGAAAGACCTTGGCCAGGGCATTCCTTGTAAAGTGTTGCAGGGATTCTTTGAGATATATTCAGATGGATTGCTTAGGGTTGGGTAGTTTAACCCTATGCCATCCGAAGCATTAGGAGGTGTAGGGAATAAGTTCAATGCTATTCCATGTTCGATAGGTTCTTGTTGCTCTGCAACCTTCAACCTATCCGGATACCAGGTGTCATTGCTAGATGGCGACTTTGGCTAGTACTGAAAATGTTCACGTGCTACCATTTAGTGTTTGAACCTATGGGGTCGCACACTGAGGGTTTCTTCTTGTTTGTTGACATGCGAATGATTGGAAATTGTTCCGGACTCATTTGACAAGTTGTTGTCAAAATTTCTGTTCGAGCCGACTCTTCTTGAACGAGTCGACTCGAGTCATTTAACAAGGTGTTGTCAAACTTTTGCTCGAGCCGACTCTCCTTGAACTAGTCGACTCGAGCCGAGCTGACTCGAATGGTCGAGTCGACTCGAATGACGGACTGCTGAAATTTGAAAATCCTTCATTAAATGTTGTAATTGTTATAGGATTTAATGTTGGAGTTTCGATTTTTAATGATTGTTGTTGCTGAATTCCAAGAGACTTCTAACCTCCCTGAAATTTCAAGAGACCACATAACTCCCCAATAATCTCTCATTAATCCCTCTTAATTATTTTGAGGGCTGCTGCTATTATTTAATGGCTGGGCTGCTGAAAGTGAATGGCTCACTTCTCATACTCCATTTCCAAAAATCTGGATCAAGTTTTCTACTCTACCAAAATTTTGGATTAGAGTTCTTCCTTGATTATTAAGAGATTAAGAGATTTGATCTCAAGGATTTATTGAGTTTGGGTGGGATCTCTGAGTGCATACCTTCTATTGAAGGTTTGGGATAGAGTGTTGGGAAAGGTTCTCAGGAGTCTTTGTTCCTGCACTGCTGCAGTGACTTGCACTTCAAGGAGTTGAAGGTGTCCCACTTGTCTTCAAGGAGTTGAAGAAGAAGGAGTTCAACTGACAAAGCTTCCGTAGAGGCTAGCACCTCAAAGGAAGAAGAAGAAATCATGCTACACGGTGTGAACCACTTGTAGAGGCGGTACCCGAGTGCTGCTTGCAGATTCAGATTTTTTCTATAGGTTTCTGCCATCCCTGGGATCGCGACTGAGAGTCGGACTTCCGGTTCTTCCCGGTGAACATCACCAAGGTAAGTGATTGATTATGTATGACATAATTAGCGCTTTCGCATCATTGTATGGTTATGTAAATAGTTTCATATTTCATACTATGGATGCATGATTTCATATTTATATTACTCCAGATGATCTAAATCCTGGTATAGGGGTTATGTTAATTAGTTAAACATCTTGATAAAATAGTTTTATCACTTTCCGCTGTTGCATGCTCTTAGAAAAGTTTTAAAATGCATGCATCGCCCCTAGGAACAGTTCCTTTCAGAAATAAAAGAGGAAGAGTCCTTCTCTTCTACTCCTCTTAAAACCTAAACCAGATAAATACACTTCCTTTTATTTAGGTATGGAGCAATAAAAGAAATGATTTTAGCATGAAAACCAAGGCATTAAAAGAGTTTAGTCATGGAGAAATTAAGAGAGGGAAGAGTCCTTCTCTTCCACTCTTAATTTTCAAACCGGTTGAAATTCAAACACCGATGTTTTGGTTTAAAGGGATGGGAGAACTTGATTTTAAATAGGAAGAAAAGGTGGTCAACCAAGAGAGATCTGATTTTGGTGTGAAAAGCTTCTCCTTTTCACCGTGAAGAATTATTTGGGCGTCCTCTCTTCTCTTGGGCGCTAATACCCAGGAGTCTCTCTCCTGGCGCCATCCTTTCTTTTTTTTTCACTATATTTCTTCCTTGTGATCTTCAAGAGCATTGAGAAGTTTTCTACAAAAGAGGAAGAAAAGAAAAAAGGGTCCAAGGTCTTACACTCTGATTGCAAGACAAAAGCCGAAAACCAGTCCGAATTTGGATCGGCACAATTTTTAAAGCAGACGATTTGCTGAAAGATGAGAGGGCTGCAAGGATCTAGCAGTCCGGTGCCCTCTATGGCTCGGTTGCGAGAGTTTCGTGTAGATACTAGCAGAGATCGGGCAATTATGCGGCTTTGACAGAATCCCAGTTTTTAGTAACAGATTTGCACGCTTTCAGAGAAGGCCCGGATAGCGATCCAGGTAAGTATTTTATACTTAAAATAATTTTTATTTTGAATCTAATATTTTTCTCATGTTATGTAGCATGTTAGAAATTTATGATAAATAAATTAGATTTATTTATGAATTGAATGATTAGATATAAATTATTTTTATATCTGCTTTCGCTACAACAAGCTGTTGATGCCTGTTTAATTGCAATTTCCTATTCCTGGGAGAAAACCAACAAGAAGTACTCCTATGCAAGTTGCTTGTTTGCCTGGGACTCTTTTGGCAGCCTTTCAGACTTTCCTCCTTTGTTGGATCCCCTACTCTCCAATAGGGCTCTCAGAGAGCACTCTGATTCCACTCTCAGTTTTTTAATACTCCTTCTATTATTTTTCGTAGACTCTTGTTTTAATTAGACTAGCCTTGTCTAGAAAGAACAAGTTATGTCTTAAAGAGACAAACTTGTCTTAAGAGAGAGGGAGAGAAAATAGTAGTAGTATTTTGATGGGAATCTCATCTACCTAGGCATCAGATTACCGATGCCATTATATAGAGTGGGATGGGGTGCCTGATATGTCTATCTACCTACCATTTGATAAGACCCTTCAAATAGAAGGAATCTTATAAGGATAGAAAAACATATATGAATAAAACCTTTCATGCACTAAGAGACAAGTCTTTGTCTCTTTGGTTTTCAGCAATTTTTTTCCTTCTACCACTTAGCTTTGATCGATTATGGGAAGCCTAAGAAGTGTGATTTCAGATGTGAGGTGTCATAGAAACACAAGGGCCTTCAAACAGAAGGACTCTTGATCTCAAATTAGCGCCAAAATGAAGAGATGCAACTCTTCATTTTGTGCCAATCCCTTCCACATTGAATTCCACCCTTTTGACCGATCAAAACTCTTCCAAATGGGATGATGAGGATGAAGTCCCTTGGACTTTATCTGGCCTTGGTAACTGACAGGTAGAAGGACTCTTGGTCCTTCTGCGCACATACATTTTGGCATACACCAAGAATTAGCGCCAAGAGTCCATGCCTTGTAGGACTCTTCAAAATGTCCATGATAAAAGCCAAATAAATCTAGATAAATATTGAATTAGGCTACCCCACTTAGGACTCAACCCAATTTAAATATCACTTAAATTGGTTAGCCTAATTAGCAAACAAGCTGACCCAATCTAATTGGGTTAGGAGTTGGGCTAGCCAACATATGCTAGTATGTCAATTAGCTAGCCAATTAGGATCTCATAACCCTAATAAATATACAATTGACTTTCTTGACCAATTCCCTAATATGTGTGACCCTTTGGGTTCCACATCTAGCCAGTAGTAGGTCTAGGTCCAAGCTGATTCGATCCAATCAAACTCGATTGACCTAATTAGGTCAAATTGAGCTGACCTAAGTTGCCAATTCAAACCAACTTCTGAATTGACTCATGAATTCAATCAAGTTGATCCATGAAAACCTATAAAACTTGATTGATATCTAGCAACATGTCATGCCTACCTGAAAGATGAGGAAATTGATAGAAATTGCCAAAATACCCTTCAGTGGAAAGTTACCATGCAATTCAATCCTTCGATCTTCCTTTATCCCGATTAAGTGATGGGCATGGATAAATGTCAAACCCTAGCACTTAATTCTTTCGAATCTCAATTCAATAATGAAGTCTCGATCGATAAAAGATTAGAAATCCTTTCTAATCTCATCATGCTTTGATCAAAGACTTCTTGAGTCATCATTCGAAGAGATCACACGGGATAATTTCTTCTCATACTAAGAGTGATCGATTCTTTGTTGACCTACTCATTACCTTTATACATAATCCACCATATCCAGAAGTACCCTGTACATGACTTAATTGTCATGAATGAGTATGCACCAAAATATGGGTTCATGTGCATAAGGTACTATGGTAGTCTCAAGTCTAAGGATCACATGCACAACTCCCACTAAGAGAACATTCTTTTGACAAGTAAGTAAGACTTCCATTTGATGTTCTCTTGTCGGATCAGTTCAGTGAACTCATAACCTAATGAGCACCTACATCCCTGTATTAGTGTCTCTACACAAGTGGTTGTGAGATCAACTACCCTCTCCATTGAGCATACATAGGATGTGCTAGTATTTCTGGATTCATCGATCCCCGAATCGATAATCCAATAACTATGAATATTTTAGATTAGGATTTATAGAAACTTAGGTCTCACCATTATGATCTCCATCATAACCCTAACTCCATTGCCCCAACTTATGGGGTTCATCATAATCTTATAATTAAAATATAAGACACAACAAATGATGAATCATAAATTGCCTTTATTAATATCAATCTTGAGTTGGGAGAATACAAAATACCACTAATATAATAAATGTGATTGAGTTTTAGGGCATGATTCTTTCACTAACTCTTAGGGTCCCTTGTCCTAATGAGCTCTAAAATCTTTAGGGGCCAACGTCTAATTGATTTTAACTTAAAGGTTTAGGATAATGCAATATTTGGGTGGTTCTTTATGGGTCAAGGGTAATCAAATCCACACCTTATATTGTTTAAAAGTTAAGTACCATAAGTAGTTTATAGAAATGCAATGCAATAAAAATAAGTGCCCAAATAAGTTAGTTTGATATTTTAGCCTCTAAAAAGATCTAATAAACTATGAAAATTAATTAATTAATTAATTTTAATTTTTTTTAATAATTATTATTTCTTTTAATTAATCGTGCCAATGATCCTCGGTAGTGGTGTCAAAATTTGATCACTATCATAGGTAGTCAAAAATAATTCACCAACTTAAACTGTAGTTTGGATGAGTCGGGATCATATCCTTAAGAATCAGTTGGAGTTATGTTCACTTTTTAATTAAATTAGAAAAAAGTTGAATTGTGATTAAAACTAAAAATCAAAAGAAAATAAGAAGTTTAATTAATTTAACAAGAAAGAGAAATAATATAAAATAAGTATCTCAGGATTTCGATTCGACCTTTAATAAAATATAATTTAGTTCTTTATTATGTAATTAGTAAAATCATGATTGATATCCTGAGCATAACCTATCTCACTAGATACATATCTATCCCTACATAATCATGGCTATTTAAAGTTTTAAACTCGAGCATAGTCTATCTCATTGGATATAAATCTATCTTTACGTAGTCGCTATTCAAGGACTCTAATCATAAAAATAATTAAAATATACTATAATCTGTATTCCAAGCATAATCCATCTCACTTGGTATAGATTGTAGTACCCTGATTTGCTTTTACGTAGTTATAGATCATTAAAAAATCTAAATTATAGATTAAATACTAAATACAATGCTTGAAATAATAAATAATGATTTTATTCATAGAAGAGCAAATCATTATATTCAAAATCTAATTATATAAATAAGAAACTAAAAGCAAAAATACTAAAGAGCCTTCTCTACTCTCTTGGAGATTTGAAAATTAGCCGCGCATGATGTCCACAAGCATTACTTTTAATGGAAGAAAGATGATGAAAAAGATCAGTCCCTACTATCTTTCCCGTTAAAGCACTTATATAAAGAAAGAAAAGAAAAGAGAAACAATGAACTACTGGCTGCTATACTCTCGCTACTTGCTTGTTTATGTCATTAAAAAAAAAAAAAATAATAAAAAAATGAATTACTGGCTGCTGCACTCGCTGCTTGATTCCTTATGTTCCCACAGCCTCCCTATTATATAGGCTTGGTATAGACAATCAGGATCCAATTAGAAGAAGAAAATCTATTGAGATTAAGCTTTGATTCTTTAAAACTCGTTGGCCATTGGATCTTCATGTAAATTAATTTTTGGGCCATCGACTAGAGCAGATTGCGGTCGAAATCAAGCACTACAGTCCTTCATCAGGTTGGATGGATTCTCCACCGTCGGATCTCCTGATGGATTGAATCCTTGTCACCCGTGAACGCAATGCCCGGCCTCCATTTCCATCCTCCAGTCGACACCATTTCCACTTTGGATCTGCATCCAGCCATTACCGGAAGTATCACCACTGCCATCGCCTTCTCGTTCGCCTGCTACCACTGGCATGGCCAAAACCATTGCCCTAGACCGGCAGTTTCTCAACTTCTCTTCCTTTCGCCGTCCCCGCTGTCTGCACCATCGCCGCTGCTATTCATCACCTTGAGAAGCCCGCTTGGATGCTGTGACATTGCCGGAATCGTCGGCTTCGTACCCCTTCACCGGCACTGCCGTCGGATTCGTTGATGCTCGGGTGCACGGGACAGCGCCGTCCTCCTCACCGCCGGCCTCCTGTGCACCACTGCTATCGCCGGCACCTTGTTGAGGACCTTGCCGACTGCCATCAACCTCCTGTGCGCCGCTGCCATCTTCGTCACCGGTGCCTCCGTCTCCTTTATTTTCTTCATCGCCGGAACCCCCTGTTGCGATGACGAAGCCCTTACCGCCGTGACATTGCTACTGTCGCCAGCACCGCCTCTGTCGTCATCCTTCACTAGTGAAACCGTCACCGTGGCCATCTCCGCTCGCCGGCGCCGCCTTCTTTGGAGCACCATCCACCGTAAGCGCAGAAGCTTCCTTCTCAGACCAAAACACCTGTGAGTCGCCTCACGGCCATGGTTCCATGCAAACCAAGTGGCCGGTCCATGCCGGCTACCCTAAAAATTATATTTAGTGGACCGGCCTCTTCAAAAATTATATTTAAATTTATTTTAAATTAATTTTGAGTTAATTTTAGATTCAATTTAATTTAGATTTGAATTTGGATTTGAATCACCTATAAATTTTCATCCAGAATCCATTTGGAGTCCAATTTATGCTTACTTTTAATTCTTTTACCCAGTAAATTAGGCACTTTGTACTGACAACCATCTTTCTTGCAAAATATCAATAAAACATCAACTCTTAAATAATAGAGATAAATTAATCTATAAATTAATACTTTTATTGACATTTTATGAAACCCATTAATCTTGACCACCAAAAAGTCCAGGAGGGCCATGGCCTATTTTGGGGCCCGGCTAACTATCACACGACAAGAATGGCATCCCAAAAAAATCAATCAAGAAAATGTTCTCCCTTCATAGACAATCCTTAGGCAATACCATCCAAGAAGAAGCATCATAAAATAGAATGTCTGCAGAGCTTCGATTATTCACTAGAATTCTCCTAACATCATAGTTGGAAATAGCAAGGGAAATAACTACAAGATCATCATGCAGGAATAGAACTCCATTGTTGTCATTAACAACAAAAATAATAGGCTCCTCTCTAGCCCTCAAGCACTTAGATTGGGAAATCTTCACCTAGGTCACCCTGGCATGCTCATCACCTAGAGGAGCTTGCCTCTCATGGCCAGTCTGCCAGAGATCGTTTTGATATGGATTTTTGTTCTCTGCAGAGGGTTCGGTTGTCAACTAGGATTCTTGACCAGTTGCCTCTAAAGCATGGGGCTGACCAATGTAGCTGTGCTGGTAGCCTTGCCGAATCAGTGACTCAATCTCTTTTTTTAGAAACATGCAGTCCTTAATATCATGCCCGTAGTCTCGGTGAAATTGATAATATTTTTTGGGATCCTTCCGAGCCTTCTTGTTCATCTTTCCTAGCCACTGAGCAAAGTCTTGATCCTTGATTTCCATCAGGATCTATCCTCGAGGAGTATTCAAGAGAGTGAAGTCCTCCTGATGAGGTGGTCTAGGGCTTCTGGATCGGTGGCGGACTCCCTGTCCTACTTTTTCTTCTATTGCTACTGCTAGGGAAGGGTTGGACGGGAGCAATCCTCTCAAGGATGTTTCTGATCCTCCTCCTTCTATTTCTTCACCATGCCTTCTTTGGTGTTGATATATTTTCTGTACAAGCCAAAAGCTTAGGAAGTTTTTGGAAAAATCTCTTGGAGAGAGAGAGAAGTAGAAGTTGCCTCTGCATAGCCCTCTCTCGAGGTTGATATGGGATAGAGGGTTCAAGGCTGCAGATCTCTAGCATAGCCTCTTCAAAGTGACCCATGTAGTGGACGAAGCACTTGCCTTCCTCTTGTTGGACTGATGATGAGGACATCAACTAGCCCAGAATCAGAAGAAGCCCAGATCAAACCTGAAGCCTAGCCCTGTCCAAAACTTGAAGCCAGCCTAACCCAGAAGCCAGCCTAGAACCTGAAGCCAACCCAGCCCAGCCTAAACCCTGGTGCCCAAGATCCTGGAGTCGATGAGCACACTTCCCAGAGCAGCACGAATCTCAAAGCATATCCAAATGAAGATAATGTAATTTTTTTATGGGATTGGGATATTAGGATTTTTTAGGATTTATCTCGATTATTTGAAAGTTATTTTATAATTTATTTTAACATATTAGGATTAGTATATCGGATTTGTTTTCAATTGTTTGGAGTTTGTTTGAAATTCGGTAGAATCTTGGTTTATTTAAGGTCATGTTTCTTCATGAATAAAATTAGCGATTGAAGAATATTATTGAGAAAAGAGCTTGGATGTGTCTCGACTCCTCCCCCTCCTCTTCTTCCCCGCTTCTCTTCTCTCTTCTGGTTCTTCCCTCCATTCTTCTCCCGGTATCTTCGAGCTACTTCTCTGCCCCTCTTCTACTTCTCCTCTTCCCGGTTCTTTCCCTTCTCTCTCTCTCCCCTGTTTCAATTTCTGGCCCTAGCTTCCGACTGTGAGAAGATCTACACCAACACCCCACCACTGAGCACAAGAAGCAACACACCCCTGCCTATCACCTAAAATCCTACTCCCGATCCCAACTCTCCGAGAAGTTCAACCAACTCTAGAAGAAGCTCCGCCTCATGTTCGACCGCATCACCCGTGCAAGCCGTCGCTATAGCCGAAGCCCCTCCCATGAAGCCTCCCAACCAGAATCGCCATCTTACTCCACCCGACCACCATCTTCTAGACTACCGCCGCTCCCTTCTGTCCGTGAGAAAACCACTACTCAGCTACACCACGATCGGATCCCGTTGGATCCATCGCTGCTGAATCTCCCGTCTGGAGTCTCCCATGGCCAGACCGACATCCACCGGCCACCGTCCATCTCCACCGTAACCTGTCTTCACTCGCGATGCCACACCGGCACCCGCCCGTCCCCCTATTGCCATGACGCCCGACACCCGTCGGCCCTACCGATTGATGCCACTGAAAGCCATCTTCGCCTGTGCCGCCGCCCGTCTCCCATCACCGGTGCCGGTGAAAGTATGCCAGTCTTCACCGCCCTGGTTTCTGTCCATGGGGAAGAAACATCCCGCACAAACATGAAAGCAAGGGAGAAATATGCACGGTTTTCAAAGCATAGCAGCCTCCTCTGCCGACTTTAGAGCAAACTAGAGGAAAAAAAAACTGTGAGAGAAAAAAAGTGAATAGAGAGAAATAAAGGAAAAAAAAGTATGGGTTTATTAGTATAAAAAAGAAGGTGAAAAAGAATAGAAAATACAGAAAAAATATGAAAAAAAAGTTCATTTGAATAAAAAAAATTGGGAAAAAATAATTGGTTTTGGTTTAACCTAGCCTAGGGTCATTTCTTAACGACCAACGATCTAATCTCCTAGAATAAATATTGATCGGGGTCCGTCCCGCGCCAACTGAAAAGAGAAAATCGAAGCCTCACTCAGGCCTCTTATTGCTTGGAACTGAGTTGTGAACCTCTGGATGAACTCTTTGAAGGATTAGATCGACCTTGACTGAAGCTGAGTCTACTACACTCTTGCCACTTTCCTGAAGGTAGTTAGGAAGGTCTTGCACATGAGGGCATCCGATGCTAATTGGAGAAGCATGAGGGACTTGAAGCTTTCTAGGTAGTCGAATGGATCAGAGGTGGTATCGTAGGCCTATATAGTGGGGGCCTTGAAGTGGTGGGGCACCGGTTCCTCCATAATTTTGTAGGAGAATAGGGGCAAACCATGAATTGAGGCTCGCCATCCAAAGTCAGATTATGCTAGAGAAGCTCTCTCAGGTAGCCATCCACCTCCTAGAGCTTGTAGGCCAACTTGTCCTATCGTCCAGATCATCAGGCGGGGCAAGGGCTTGAAGATTCCTCCAGTGAAGTATCCTGCATGAAGGAAGATGAAACAAAAATAAAGAAGTCAAATGGGTGAACCTAGCTCCCAGTGGGAGGGGTGACTTCGAGATGCGACAAGTTAAGGCAAGGCTTGGAGGGGAGCTAGCCTCACTCTTTGAGCTGACCACCTTGCATGGAAAATGCCTGGCTCCACTACAAGGGTGACCCCAATCCTAGCCTACCCCCTAGGCACACCATGCGATGCAGGCTATTCACCTTTCCTGGGGGAAGATAGGTGCAAGGTGGATGGGCAGTGGGTCAGCTCCACCTCGAGCCTAGGCAGGGCCTGTTGAAGACTCTGTACCTAGGTTGTTAATACCTAAATTTGCTGAGAGAGCTATTGAAACTATTTGATGGTGATAGTCAGAGTAGTCGGATGCCCCGCCTCTCCTCCTTTCGATGGGAGTGGAGAGGGGGTGGCCAAGGCTACTAATACCTTGGCAAGAATGGACGTGATGGTCCTCTTTCCCTCGGCCATAGCATGAGCCAAAAGCAAAGTGGTGCCAGAGACAAACTCCAATCCTTAATAAAGTTTTTGGGCATGCAGGTCCTTCCTTTAACGTCAATCTATTATGGATCTCTAGAAGATGGTATTGACTTAGGCTCGGCTCTAACATGGCTAGAGCATGATAGAATATTGACAAGGAGCCGAGAGGACTCATAGGATCCTATTGCTAGAAGTCAGTCCTGCAAGACAGAGAAGACTATAAAGTCTAATACACCGGAAGTGGGTTCCCAATTATGGACTCTTCAATACCTAAGTTAGTCTCCTAGAGAGATAAATAGAGGAGGCTTGGAGTTTCCTTTGAGCTTGATATAAGAGTAGGAGAGGAGTCGAAGAAGAAGCAAAGGAGAGACAAAGAGAGGGATGAAACAAAATCTATAGATGAAGGGGACTTTGGTGCATTTGAGTCATGCTTCCTAGGAGATGGCATACAAATGAGTGGAGTCATGGAGGCTAAGATACTTCAAAGAAAGAGAAAGTGTGCATGAATAGCTCACAGGATCTCACTTAGGTGGTGAGCTTATGGAATACTCAATCTAGAGAGCTCATGGTGTGCATCCATGGGAGAGCTAGAAGAGGGTTCCTTTATGGTAGAAGGAGGTGGCTCTTAAGAAGTGTAGGCTCTCAATTTCATCTCCATCATCTCTTCTTATTCTTCTCCTCATGTCCTTACTATGTTCTTGCTTGACTTTGGCCCTCTTATCTAAAGGATTACCAGGAACCAAATTATGTGTATATACCTGACACCTAAGGACAATAGATGATAGCTGGAATATTCTAATTGCTGTAGGCATGCTCAGAGTAGGGGATCATGCCATGGTAGGTGAGGCTGGTAGTGGTGGCTGGCATAACAGGTCCTTACAATAGTACATTCCTTAAGTCATGATATTAAGGACTACCACATTAGGAGCACACGCAGATGGGTGGACTGAGCAGGCTATAATGGTTAATGTGCATGCACCTCTGAGTGATGGGGACATCAGATCAGACATAGACTTTAAGCTTCATTTTATTCTCTAAGTCATGTGTTGCTCAATTTTGAGTCCTGTAAGAGAATTTAATTTTGAGTCTTGTAATAAGTTGAGACAAGAAATCCAATTGAGTCCAGTGAGTCCCTTGTCTCACCCTTATGAGTCCTGTTAGTATGTTATAGTCATTGTAAGTTGTGTCCAGTACAAGTCCAGTTATACAAGAGGAGTACCAGCCAAAGTCTTCACTAGGCCCTTCCAGAGTGAAGCAAGCCCAAGCCTATGAAGCTCCACATATGAAGATTCCAAGCATTACTTGATACAAGGAAATATTCTAGACGCCTTAGCCCAGGGTTTCCAGCCCACCTGGAGGCCCATGCGCCCATGCTTTGAAAACCATGCCCAAAGCCCAATGGAGGATGCCCCAATTGCTGCCCACACATCCAAGTCCAAGCCAAGTGGTGTCCAAGCCCAAGAGAAGGAGATTTGACCAAGTCCAAGGCCCTTTGACCAAGTCAAAGGAGGAGAAGGAAACCTATTCTAACTAGGAGCTTATGTTTATTCCTACTCAAATTATGTATTCCTAATCCTAACCAAAGTATGTATTCCTATCCTAATAAGGAGAGGGCATGGGAACATCTATAAAAATCCCACCCCTCCCCCTCTTGTAAGAATAATCTCTTTTCATGAATTAAAACTCTGGTGAATTTTTCTTGTGACAATTTGTGTTCTTTGGAAGTGTGTGTAAGACTTGTCTTTTTCTTCTTCTTACTAAACCCTAGCCATTGCCCATCCAAGCAAGAGCACAAGATGCCCACCATCAGCTCACCAAGATCTAAATGCCCAAAGCTTCTTCCAAGGCTGCCAACCCCTGCAACTCCATCTTCCAATCATCCTTCAACCCGATCTCCAGTTTCTTATTTTTTTCTTCTTGCTTGCCTCTAACCTTTGACATTTGCAGGATCCCTCTAGTGCTACGTTCCTCAGATGAATTCTTCTTTGCCCTCAAACGAAGCTAATAAAAAGCTGGCGAATTCACGGGAAAGTGACCGGATCATCCAAGCACCGATCTGAGCAGAGCGATCTCTTCTACAACAATTAAAAATCATTGCCTGGTATGTTAAACCTAATTTCCATATCTTTTTGTCTGATTTCTTAAAGTTGAACATGTTCCTAATAGGCCTTCTTAGACCTAAGATCCTGATTTTCTTTTCTTTTTGATTGAACTAGCATGTAGGTAGGATGCTAATTGATATAGGATAACCCTAACCTAATCTAGGCTAGTTTCGAGAATCAAAACCATAAAAAAAATTCAAAAATATTTGTTTGCTTTAATCTAATTTCCTTCATCTTCACCCTTGCATATCATCCTGCATCATATTAGAATCCCATCCTGCATCAATTTTGGTATCAGAGCAGGATTAGGGCATGTTCTTGCATCATAGTCTAGACTTCTGCATGCCATTTTCTGCATAACCCTCCACAACATAAGACTGTCTTCCCCATCAAACAATTTTATTTTTTTCTTATTTTCATGTAATTATCCTCTATTTTGTCCTCTGTTTTCTTGTTAAATTTTTGGAATTTTTCAGATCTGAAAATAAATAAAAAAAGAGCAAAAATGAAACTATAACAAAATCTCTATCCTATCATCTGCACTAGGAGTCCAAGTTTAGGTCCGGTTCACCATCTTTGGTATTTTATTTTTCTCTAAAATTTGCATCACGTTATCTCTGTTGAATTCTCTATTTTATTGACATTTTTCTCAGATTTTATAGAACCAAAAATTATAAAAAAGTTAGCATCCTAGAAACCCTAACCAAAAATCTATCTTTTCTGCACCCAGTTAGAAACCCTAGATTTTGCATCATCATACCATTTTTGTTTTACATAAAATTTGGTAGGAAGCATCCTCGCACATCATTCTCTATTATATAATTTTTTTTTATAATTTCTTTGTATTGAAATCTATGCTAATTTCTGCATCAAATCCAAACAAAAAATTTTTAATTTCTGCTAACTCTGCATACTTGACTTGATCCAACCTAATCAACTACCAAACCCCTCCTAACCCAAGCCAATTTTGTTTGATAACTTAACCAACTTAAATTTATTCTACCACCTCATTAAAAGAGACCAAAAAAAATTATTTTCTATTTTGTTTTTAGATTGCATCAGGTTCATCGACATATCATTAAACTAATCTTAAGGGCAATTTTACTCTGTCAGATCAGGGCAGGATTTCAACACCTATCCTGGGCCCAAAACAACTACCCAGCATCAGAACCCAAGACTTAATTAAAATTAACTAGCAACCTAATAGCTTAGGAACACCAACAAGTCAAGTCCGAGTCTAGTGAGCAAACTAGTGCACCCAACCCATCATCTATTATTGAAAGATGGTGTCTAAGGCTAGAGGTCTACTGGCAAACGTCCTAAGTGGACTGGTGGTTACTTAATTAGGACCCTGTCATAGGTAGGGAGAGCCTCCCACCACCCCACCTCTTACTTGGCTAGTGGAAAGATTAGGTACTGTGTTGAGTGTAAGTTGAGTTAACTCATTAGGTTTTGGCTCTAGGTCTAGCAAACCCTAGTACGTGTTAACCATTGTGTGCTTGACTACATCATAATCCCTTGATTGATTGATTGCATGAACATTAGATTAGGAGTCTAACCCTACCAGTAGTCTCACTCCCCTCCCCAAATCTAGTGTGACCATGGAGCCCAACCCTAGGAGAACCCGATACTTTGACCCATACTAGGAACCCAACCCTAGGAGAACTTCGTACCATGACCCATACTTGGAGCCCAACCCTAGGAGAACCCCATACCATGACCCATACTTGGAGCCCAACTCTAGGAGAGCCCAACACCATGACCCAATCTGGGAGTCCAATTATAGGAGACCCAATTATGAGTTCATAGACCAGGACGAGAGAACCACTATAAACTTCAGGCCAGAAGCACCCACCTTTGATGGCACCCTAGATCCTAAGGTCTACATAGATTGGGAAGGAGACATGGAACAATATTTTGAATTGTATGACTTGAGTGATGAAAGGAAGTGTGAATTTGCTAAGCTCGGGTTAATTGGCCATGTTAGGTTACATTGGAGAGGCATAGAGAGCCTCATCAGGCAACAATACATAGCTCCCATAGATACCTGAATGGCCATGAAGCTAAAACTTAGAGAGAAATATGTTCCCCCATACAACCGACAGTGCCTTCTAGATCAGTGAAAAAGGTTAAGTCAAGGAAGTAAGTCCATGTCAAAGTACAAAGCTAAGTTTGATGAATGTGCCTTAAAGTGTTTCCTAGATGAACCCACATCAGTGACCCTATCTAAGTTTATGGCTGGCCTTCGTGAAGACATCCAGTGGGAACTATCTCATTGGAAGATTCAGGACCTAGAGGAAGCCTATCATATAGCTAGGGAATTCGAGTCAAACCAGAGAGAACTCATGATCAATCAATCTATGTCCAATAAGAGTAACCCTTCTGAACCCAAGCCCAGACCTAGCCGACTTCCTTTAGACCAGCCCAGTACCATTATCCTTAGCCAGATCCTAGCACCTAGTCAGTGTGTCCGAGCCAAGTCAACCCTAGTCAACCTGAACCCCATAGGATTAGTACCCTTAGATATGAGCTTAGTATTAGTCAAGAACCCCATAATCAACCCATCCCTATCTCAGTCATTAGTCAATATTTCCTTAGTCAACCCCCTCTTACCACCCCATTGGTTCATCATAATGATCTTGAAGAGGAGATATATGAAGCTGATGTGAGCTTAGTGGAAGAGTATGAGGAAGAAGAAGAAGAGATACCTATAGAAGACCTAGAATTAATTGACCAGTTAGATACCCAGGTAGAAGCCAACCTAGAATTAGTTGACCCAGTAGATACCCAGGTAGAAGCCAATCCAAGGTTAGTCGACCCTGACCCTACCCAAACTGAACCTGTAGTGGATGACCAGTTAGAGGAAGAGAATCCTGATACTGTTACTAGAGTTTTACCTAAAGAGACATTAGAAGAAAGCCCAACTATAGAGTCTAGTCCTGAGATTCAAGAGCTAGAAGAATTTATTAAAGACCTGATCTCTTTAAATCAGTTCCCTCATGATAAAGTCACTCCTTTGACTCCAATTGATCTCTTCCCTGAAATTAATGCCTCATTCTTCCATAATGTAGACCATGTAGGAGTACCTTAAACCCATAAGGTAAACCTCATTAGTCTAGGACTAATTCCTGATGCCCCTTCTTACATCCTACTCTACCTGATTAACCTCGAATCCTTTTCGTACTTTCTATCCTATCTGATTAACTCTGAATCCACTTCTTATTTCCTACCCTTTTCTGAAACTTTTCATGATTGTCTAACCCTTAGATTGCATTTTATAGGGGTAATCATATTGCATTCATTCATTGCACCGGTTAGATTTGCATCATATTTCTGGCATACTTTATGGCACCTAGTAGGAGTCCACATAGCATTCTCATCTACATGTCACCTACCTGATAAAAGGTTAAACCCATAATTGTAATGCAGGGTTTAATAAAATTTGCATATCAATAAGTGTTGGCATGAGCTATTTGCCCACATTAGGTGTTTTGTCTGCATGTCATTAGGTATTGTCATGAGTTTTTGCATTGCATGATTAGAGATTTGCATAAGAAATTAATCATAAGATTAATGTAAGCAATGTTTTTTATAAAATATGGTTAATTCTTGAAAAGATTCTAAGAGTTCGCTAGGAAAATCTTGTAATAATTAGGCTACATACCTGTGAGCTGGATCTATCAAAGTGATAAAGAAGATTGGACATAGTGCCTGAGTTACCTAATTAGGCATTAAGCTCAACCTTCAATATTTCAAACTTAGTTGAGTTTAGGGAGCCAGCAGTAATACCCAATGAGTTTTGACCCTAACCTTTTATTTGAGAGCGAACCCAACCCTGAGTGTCCACCATCAAATTAGCCTGTGAGAGGAATGATTGAGCGTATCCTAGATGACCAAGCCATTAGTACCCGAATCAAAGGCAACACATCACTTGGTTTGTTGGCAAGGTTGACCAAGATCTGAGGATTCGTGGATCACTGGAGAGGATCCGCAACACCTCAACCCAGACTGGTCAGAGCAGAACCCGAGCTAGATCACCCTTTACTCGACAGGGTCGAGTTCCTCCACCCCGAGATAATTAATGGGGACATCAGATCAAACATAGACTTCAAGCTTCATTTTATTCTCTAAGTCATGTGTTGGTCAATTTTGAGTCCTGTAATAGAATTTAATTTTGAGTCTTGTAATAAGTTGAGAGTGAGTCCCTTGTCTCACCCTTTTGAGTCCTGTAAGTATGTTACTAGTCATTGTAAGTTGTGTCCAGTACAAGTCCAGTTATATAAGAGGAGTACCAGCTAAAGTCTTCACCAGGCCCTCCTAAAGTGAAGCAAGCCCAAGCCCATGAAGCTCCACATATAAAGATTCCAAGCATTACTTGATACCAGGGAATATTCTAGGCACCCTAGCCTAGGGTTTCTAGCCCACTTGGAGGCCCATGCAGCCATGCTTTGAAAACCATGCCCAAAGCCCAATGGAGGATGCCCTAATTGCTGCCCACATGCCCAAGTCCAAGCCAAGTGGCATCCAAGCCCAAGAGAAGGAGATTTGACCAAGTCCAAGGCCCTTTGACCAAGTCAAAGGAGGAGAAGGAAACCTATTCTAACTAGGAGCTTATGTTTATTCCTACTTAAATTATGTACTTCTAATCCTAAGCAATGTATGTATTCCTATCCTAATAAGGAGAGGGCATGGGAACATCTATAAAAACACCACCCCTCCCCCTCTTGTAAGAATAATCTCTTTTCATGAATTAAAACTCTGGTGAATTTTTCTTCTGATAATTTGTGTTCTTTGGAAGTGTATGTGAGACTTGTCTTTTTTTTCTTCTTACTAAACCCTAGCCATTGCCCATCCAAGCAAGAGCCCAAGATGCCCACCATCAGCCCTCCATGACCCAGATGCCCAAAGCTTCTTCCAAGGCCGCCAACCCCTACAACTCCATCTTCCAATCATCCTTCAATCGGATCTTCAGTTTCTTATTTTTTCTTTCTTGCTTGCCTCTAACCTTTGATGTTTACAGGATCCCTCCAGTGCTACATTTCTCGGATGAATTCTTCTTTGCCCTCGAACAAAGCTAATAAAAAACTGACAGATTTGCGAGAAAGTGATCGGATCATCCATGTGCTGATCTGAGCGGAGTGATCTCTTATATAGCAACCAGAAATCATTGCCCAGTATGTTAAATCTAATTTCCATCTCTGTTTGTCTGATTTCTTTAAGTTGAACATGTTCATAATGGGCCTTCTTAGACCTAGGATCTTGATTTTTTTTTCTTTTTGATTGAACTAGCATGTGGGTAGAATGCTAATTGATATAGGATAACCCTAACCTAATCTAGGCTAGTTTCGGAAATCAAAACCATAAAAAAATCCAAAAATATTTGCTTGCTTTAATCTTATTTCCTTCATCTGCATCCCTTGCATATCATCCTGCATCATATTAGAATCTCGTCCCTCATCACTGAGTCCACATGGTAAGGCATTAGAAGGTAGCCTCATCATTGGAGCTGGCTATCACATGTCTAGAGAGGGTTGGAGCTTGTTGCCATGCTGGACTACCGAACTCTAACGTATCAGGAAGGATCAAAAGTTAGGGAGCCCCCCATAATTGGCTCATGCATCATTTTGCTTTTTTTTTTCCCTTTCTTTTGTGCCAGCCACTATGGCTTTGTACAAATTACTTGAAAATCCATTGAAACAAAATTTAATTTTCCTAAAGTCCAGTTTTACTGTATTTTGCTTTTTATTTTTCTTACCTGTAGTTTACCTTGCTCACTCTATGTTGGTTAGGGAATGAGATTCAAATTTACACTTGCAGAATTGATCGAGGTCTCACTAAGAAGGAATCTCGAAAGTGGAAGAAAAGTGATGATGAGGCCGGGACAGAGAAGAGGGGCACTGCTGTGAGTGGAGAGGTGTCAGCTTCTACAAGGGGCACCATCGAGGTGATCCTAATGGTGTCTGCGACCAATCCTGGGGAAGATGTCCCGATTGAGAGGATGGTGTTGGCTCTGGCTGCTTCGATGGATGTTAAGGTGACAAAGATGACTCTGGTGGTTACCTCGCATGCAATTCCCACTATTGTAGAGGAGGGGGAGGTGCAGGTAAGCAGGCCTATGGTGTTCACTGTGCCAAGGAACCAATTGTTGCCAAGGTACCCAAGAAAAGGAGCCTGTCGTAGTGGATTCTTCGGTGGTTGAGGCTGTTATGAAAGTTCTAGCCATCACTAAAACATGGCCAAGTGAAGCGATAGGAGAAATGGCCGTGCCTATCGTGGCTAGTTAGTAGCGATCCAAGTAGTGGCTAGGGTCCTCTCTGCTGTAATTGAGTTGCTTGCGGTTGAGGTAGTAGGAGAATGTGGGTGAGGCTGGCAAGTATGCAGAGGCTACAACATTTGCATTGGCACCTACAAAGATGGCCCATCCATCGAGGGTACTCCTCATGGTAACTGGAGGTAGCAGCAATAGTTGGCTTCGTGAGTCCCACCTCATGCCAGTAGAATGCCTGAGGCTTTGCCTAGAAGACTAATTAACTACCTTACCCAAAGCTTGTAGGTGGGGAGGTGCCTGTCATTGCAGTAAGCTCTCTCTTTTGGCTTGGCTGATGGTCCCATTATCTTGGTAGGTGGCTAAGACTAGTGCTATACCGCTTTGGAAAGAAGTTGAAAGCACGAGGAGAGAACTTATGGATGGTGGGCACAAATTGAAGGTCACAAAAAATGTATGAGCCTCTATGGAGCATGACCCATTCATGGTGGATGAAGCTAGGCAAATGGTTGGGTACCAGCTGGACCGGCATATAAGCATGAACGAAGATCTGGTTCGAGAGCTGAAGGCTATCCATTATAAGTTTTCTCAGTACTCAGAGGGTACTAGAATGAAGTCGGGAACAGGCAAAGCTTTGGTGGCGATGACTAAATTCTCCATGGGTATACAGATGGAGGATCCCAAAGTTCTTCCAAGACTCGAGGTGGTGATCGATACTGAAGATGTCAGTGGGACATGAGTAGCTAGCCACACTATAGAGTGTCTTTGGTCCACTGGCAATGAGCCTATTCCATGGGCCAGGAACATTGTCCAGGGCCACTAGTGAGGCTACAATGGTAGAGTTTTCTTATGAGCAAGGCGAGTTGTTCGACACCACTAATAAAGCATCCATAGAGGAGGGCAAGGTTCCTCATGAGGTGAGTTGCCATCCAACACTATCGACATGGTGTCCGCAGAGAAGAGCGAGGCGATTTCCTCCTTGGGAGTCAAGGCTGCAGGTGACGAGAAGACCCATAGCATGAACTTGCTTTTCTACAAGGAAGATTGATAGATGCTGAAGAGGCCATGGCCTTCGAATGGGCTACCAAGGTGGACGAAGCTCAGCATTTAGCAGTGCTGTGGGCCCTGGTGGTCAAGGCAGAGATGAAGGCTGACCACTTGGAGGTGGAGCTCACCTATACCTCATAGAGTTATCAAGGCATGGGTGCTGCCTAGAGGAAGCCTTCAAATAGCATGCATGATCTCCCAATCATCAGGGGGTCCAGGGATCATCCTAAATAGTGAACAAAGCACACTTATAGGGGTACAACTTCAACTTCAGTGTGTGAGCTCATCATGCAAGGTCACTTCCCTGAGATAGCTAGGGTGATTGAATCGCTTACTCCCTGCAATGCTATGCCTGAAGAAATTATAGACTCAGCAAGGCATAGGAGGGAGGATTGAGGAAGGCTTTAGGGCTCATTGACTTTGTACTTCGCCCATCTCCTTCCAAGAAATGAACAAGAACTCTTTTTCTTTACCTTCATTTCTTTATACCTGCCTTTTTGAACTGTGATGCTTTGCATATCTTTGCATCATCTGGAATAGTTTTATCTAGCACTTGATATGTTTTCAACTGGGGAACACCTCGCCTGAGTCTCGAAAGATTGCCAAGGTCTCTAAATATGATAATTCCTATGGGTGAGGTGTGGAGGCTTGACTTGCCTTCCAATCACAGAGCGCAACATGGTCTAACACACTACTTGGTGTAGACCTAATCCCAGTGAGGTCCTTAATTGGAGATGATATGATGTTTCTATGGGGTCACCTTGGTTGAAGCGTAGGGGGCCTTGAAGGCATGGCTTTCTAAGAGAATCATCAACTCTAGGGAAGCCACCTGATGCCTTGTCTTCTGGCTCTATTGAAGCGGTCATCCAGTCGATGAGACAACACCATCTATCACATGTCGATTGGCCACAAGTGCAATGACCTTCCTTCATTCCCTCTATAAATAGGGCACTATGGAAAATGGGGTTTGATAGATCCTTCTGAAACCCTAAAGACTAGGGAAATGCCTTTGCTCCAGGGGAGGTTCTCCGGTGTTGATTCATGGGAGTTTCCTTTCTTGTTAAAAGAGTTCTCTCTAGGATAGGTACCTCCACATGTGGGAGTGCTGGTGGGTGCTCTTCTTGCCATTGGATGTATTGTAAAAGGCTGGTGCTTCGGTGGCTAAATCATAGCCATCACCGGTTGGATGGTGGAGCTGGTGGGAAGATGATGGTTGTATACCTTGTCATCTAGTTCCTCATCCACTGCGACCCTTCTTCGTGTCTGGTGATATATGCACCTGCCATGGGTGTGACTCCAAAAATTGCCCCGCTCATCATCTTGTAAATCTGAATGAGGGAGGCATGATGGTGACCTGTTTCCATCTATGATTTGGTTCCAGGTCTCATTGGATAGGGCCTAGCTCTCTATCAGGAGTCAGCCAAGTCAAGAGTAGGAGCAGCCTCAGAAATGCTACCTCATTAACAAGCAGTGGAACCACACTAAAACAGTGGCAAGGTGCTCCGATGGGACCTTCGGTGTGTCCTAAAGCTTTCCTCTCTATCTCCAGTGGGTGAGGCTTAACAATGCATGTGGCTCACCTCCACCTCCCCTACATACTGGCTAGGCCTTCTATGGGCGATGCACATATTCTCTTTCTTGGTTGGCATCATTTTCAAGCCTTTCTGAAGGATCCGGGAGCCCTTCATGATCCAATAGAGGAACGGCCTCCTAGAGTATAGGACATGGTGTGGTACTTCCAAAGCTCAGGGGACCAAGGCTAAGGCCAAGGTCCAATATTTATGAGATGGTCATGAGGTTTCTAGGGCTATTTTGGACCCTAGGGTGAAAGGCTATCAGCCTTTCGAGTTTTGAGGTTTAGGGGACTTGAGCCTTAAGGGGCTAACATGTGCTGGAATAATTATTGATGGGGGATGAATTTGATGAAATGAGTGTGTGGAGGTGTGATCTACTCACTTAGCATCATCATACAAGAATTTGAGCTCCTAATATGGTCGAAACTATGCATAGAAGAGATGAAGAACTTCAATATGAAAACTAGGTGAGCAGAATTCTGAACACCCTTATGCAAGCTTTCTTTCAAGAAAATAAAAAATAGGATCTAAGGACATAGAATCCCTTAAACTAGGCTAAGCTACCTTTAAGGACCTCAGATCCATGGATCAAGAGGGTCTTCTTCCCAACAATGAAGAGGATCAAAGCTTAAATGGAAGGATAGCACTCATCACTCAAGAATTGAGGTCTAGGGACAAGATCTACACTCCCTACTTAGAACTTACCTTTGCAGCTTAGTCCTTGGCATGGAGCCTTCATCATCAACTTCAAACCATCAAAAAAAACCTGCAAATGATCCAAAATAAGGTTGTGGTGATGAAGAATTGAAAGAAAATGAATGATTCAACAAAGGAAAGTGAGGGGTTTTGAAGAAGGTTGCTGAATTTTTGGGCAGCACTTCCTCTTCTTCTTGGACTACTTGGATCCTAGGTAGAAAAGCTTGGAAATGGAACTAAGGTCTTTCAAACTCAAGGCACTCACTCAATCTCAAACTCAACACTCTAACTCTAACTTCAAGAGAAAACACTCAAAACTCCAAGGAGAACTCATGAACTTGGCAAGGTGGAAGAGAAAACAAACTAGCAAGCTTTCATTCAACTCAAATATTGCATGCCTTCAAGAGGAGGCCTTGGTCCTATTTATAGGCCAAGGGCAGCCATAATGGATGATAAAAAGGTGGATTAAGAAGCCAACTAATTTAGATTTAGTTGGTAACTAATTACATGATTAGTTCCTAGTAACTAATCCTAACAAGGGAAAGTCCTAAAAGCTCCATGTGGCACCATCTCCTTGAAACACTTGTTTTCATCCAATCCTTCCACATGTCCTTTTAAGTTTGGTCTTTCAATAAGCTCCAAAGTAGATGAATTTTTTATAGCTTGGCCAGTCCAAAGATAGGCTTCAAGGTAGATGATCTTCAATAAAGCTTGGCCGGCCCATGGACTTGGAAAAGGGGGCTTCACTCGTTTTATTTGTTTGGCTCTAAATGGACTTGAACACTCCATACTTGCTTCATTCAAATAGAATTAGGAGTCTTCAAGAGGTGTTTCATAAAGTTGGATTTCTTCTTCATACATTTGTGGGAACCTAAAAAAGATTAGACTAAAATCAAAAATTGTTAGTTTGTAGTTTCTTCCTCTTACCAGTGTCCTCATTAGTTATGAGTTCTAGATAGGTGTGATTGGGCTAAGTAAAGGGTGAACTTAGCCCTAGAAAATTCAATCACATATTAGGTTAGCCTCGGAAAGTTTTTTGGGTTAGGTTGAGTTGACCTAGTACATATACAACTTGTATATGGGGCTGATTCAAGCCAAGAGTGATTGAAAACACTTTCTCCCTTACATTCTCTCTCTTCCTCTTTGGTTTCTTCTTTCTACCAAAGGAAAAACCCTAGCCACCACATCCTTGTGGAAGAAGGAAGAAAAAGGTAGATGCTAGGATTTCTAGTCAAACTAGGAATCCTTAGCAAAAAAGGAGTTGGTGTGCCACCCCTTATTCCCTGCTTTTGAACATTGAGTAGGAGTATTCTGGCCCTATTTTTCACTTGTTTAAGGTCCAGGAAAGTGATGTTCAAATTTGGTCAAGATTTAATAAGTATTGTGGGTGTTGAGAACCAAGGAAGACTCCTAGGCATCAAAGATTCAAGCCATCAGCCTTCTTCCTATTTAAAACCCTATTGTTGCAACACAAACTAAGATTTCCATGTCCTAGATCTCATGTTTCAAGGCTTGGAGTGTGGAGTTTCATATTTGGAAGCAAGATCAAATCATTTCAAAGGTTTTCTCAAGGTACAACTCCTTAACCTATGATTGCAGAAATTTCTGCATAGACTATTTTATGCTTTTGGTATTTGTTTGCCATCAAGAGTCTCCCAAAACCCTTGATTGCTAGTTCCAAGATCATCAAAGTCAAAGGGGGTTTCCTAACATCTGGTATTAAAGCCTCGTTGCTCAATTTAGTAGAGGAAAAGTCAAAGATTCGCTGGGATTTTAGCAAGGTGCTGAATAGATTTTGTTTTAGAACACTTTGGTGATTGTTTGGTATTGGTTTCTTAAAACCTATCTAGGATGGCATCTAGTAGCATTAAGGTGGACTTTGGAAAGTTCGATAGCAAGAGGAACTTCAGCCTTTGGCTGCAAAGGATGAAGGATTTATTAGTATAAAATAGGATTTATAAGGTGTTAGTATAGGAAAAGCCTGAGAAGATGAGTTTGAAAGAATGGAAGGATTTTGAAGAAATAGCTTTTAGCACGATTAGGATGTGCTTGGCTGATCAGGTCCAACCTAAGATTAATGGTGTAGCCATGGTGAAGGGGCTCTGGAAGAAGTTGGAGAACTCATATATAAGCAAAAATATGACAAACAAGTTATGGTTGAAGTAGTAGTTATATAGCTTACAGATGTTTGAGGGAGGAGACTTGATTGCCCATATTTGAAGATTCATTCAAGTATGCTCAAATGCTATAAGCATTGATGTGAAGTTAGATGAGGAGGATAGGACTCTCCTATTGTTGTGTTCGCTTCCAATATCATATGATGGTCTCATAACAATCCTAGTGTACAGGAAAGAGACCTTAAACTTTGAAGAAGTGGTTAGAGTTCTTAGATCGAATGAGCAGCGGGAAAGCTATGTAAAGGAGGTTCAAGTTTAGAAGTTCTTGCTGTAAATGAGAGGCAAAGGAGGCCTAGAGAGAATGCTCGAGGCAAATCAAAGGATAGATCAAAGTCTCGAAGCAATCAGAAAGGCTAAAAATGCTACAAGTGTCATAAGCTTGGTCATCTAAAGAGGAATTGTTCACTTTTGAAGAATGAGAAGGGGAAGAGATTTTCTAAGGGTGAGTGGACCAATGGAAGTGGTGCACATTCATCTAAGGATAGTGAAAATGACTTCCTAGTTGTATCAAATGGGACCAATGGACACCATATTCAGCCTGCTCATATCATTACATTTCACCCTGGGAATGGTTCGCTTCTTATGCCAAAACCAATGGTGGAAGTGTGAGTCTTAGAGATGATCACCCATGCAAGGTTGCTGGTATTGGTACTATTAGGATAAGGATGTATGATGGAGTTATACGGACACTCATCAATGTTAAGCATGTGTTGGAGCTGAAGAAGAATCTGATTTCCCTAGGTTATTTGGAAAAGTAGGGATATGCCTTTAGTAGTCTACCAGGTAGCGGGTGCTTGAAGATAACTAAGGGCATCTTAGTGGTGATGAGGTGGAGTAGATTGAGCAATAATCTATATAGGATGGAAGGCTCAGTGGTGACAAATAGTGCAGAGGTGCTTGCAGTAGCACAGGAGGAGCAGCTTGCCTACCAATTAGGGCACTATAGCATGGGTCACATGAGTGACGAGGGCTCACGAAACTTAGTAAGAGGGGTTAGATTCCAGCACTCAAGAAGGAGGGGAATGACTTATGTGAGCTTTTCATCAATGGCAAACAATACAGGATAAAGTTTGCTAGCAGTACCAAGTAAAGTGAAGACATTTTGGAGCTAGTCCACTCGGATGTATGGGAACCGGTGCCTGTTTCAGCTAAGGGTGGAGCTAGGCACTTTGTTACCTTCATCGATGAATTTTTTAAAAGAGTGTGGGTGTATCTAATCAGGGAAAAATCAAAGGTCTTTACCCGGTTCAAAGCTTGGAGAGTTGAAGTGGAAAAGGAGATAGGAAATCCAGTCAAGTGCCTGCGATCTAACAATGAAGGGAGTACAGCAGTTTTGAGTTTAGAAGCTACTGTGAGGAGAATGGGATCAAATGCCAATTCACAATGAAAATGGCTCCCCAACAAAATGTCATGGATGAAAGGATGAATAGAACATTGACAGAAAAGGCCAAGAGCTTGAGGCTGCAAGCATCACTGCCCAAAACATTTTGGGTTGATGCTTTAATCTTCTCTTGTTTTCTTATAAACAGGCCCTCAAATAGAAAACTCAAAGGAGGCATTTTAGAGGAGATCTGGAGTGGGAAGAAGGTAGAGCTTGGCTATTTGAAGGTTTTTGACTTCCCAGCATATGCATTGGTGGAGGGAACCAAAAGGAGCAAATTGGATTCAAAGTCGTGCAAGTTGATCTTCATCGGATATCTACAGGGCATGAAGGGTTACCTATAGGTAGATCCTCATTCTCAGAGGTCCATAATTAGTAGAAATATTATATTCAGTGAAAGGATCCTTCTGAAGAAGCCTGGGGTTGCAGATGGAGCAGAAAGGCCTGCACAAGACAACAGTATGTAGCATTCACATACAAGTGATGTGCAATTAGTTTCTACTTCGAATCATGTTCAATTTGAGATGGAGACTTGCAGGTATGTTCTCACATATATGGAGGACCAGCAAGGAGGGACATCTAACCAGGAGGAGGTGTAAGAAGATCCATACATAGAAGACTTGCAGGATAACACAATGAGAGTGGAACTGCATCAGCCAAAGCATATGATATGGAAACCGGTGCAATATAGAATGGATGAGACCATTTCTTATGCTCTCATCTCTGCCAATAAAGATCTAGAGATATTTGAGGAGGCCATGGAGAGTTTTGATAGAAAATCATGGATGCAGTCCGTGATGGAGGAGATGGAATTTCTTGGGAAGATTCAAGCATGGCAGATTTTGGATCTACCTAGAGGAGCTCAACCCAATAGCTCCAAATGGTTTTTCACCAGAAAGGAGGTATCTTTAGAGAAAGGTGGAGTGAGGTACAATGCTAGGTTTGTATCCAAAGGGTACTGACAAAGAGAAGGAATCAACTATTCAGAGGGTTTCTCTCCCATAATTGGGCATATATCTATCAGGGTACTGTTGAGCATTATAGCAGCTCAGGACTTGGAGTTGGAGCAGATGGACATCAAGATGGCATTCCTCTATGGGCATCTGAAGGAGAGCATCTACATGGAGCAGCCATATGGTTCAGAGGGCTTGGGTTAGAGGAGAAGGTGTGTTTGCTGAAGAAATTACTACATGGATTGAAGCAGTTACCAAGATAATGGTATAAGTGGTTCGACACATTCATGAGGAGCATTGGGCTTTCTAGATACAATTTGGATCCATGTGCTTATACTAAATCTGCAATGTTATGGTTACATAGTGGATGATTGGATTTTAAAATTTTTAAACCTTGAAACCCAAGTCAACTGAAACCCTAAACCCAAGATCCCTTGACTATGATAATTAATAAAGTAATATATTAGGAAATAGAAGAATACCTGTAATGCTAATATCCTTAATTCTACTAGGCACACAAATGTATGCCCTCTAGAGGTGATCCACACAAGAACCGAATCAAGGAAGCACTCCTATTTCTTTCTTGCTTGATTAAAAACTCCTTCCGACAACCTTCCTTCCTGCAGTAGCTTTTCCTTCCTTCTAGGACCTTTTTTCTTTCAAAGAGCACTTCAAAATCTCTCTGAAACATCTCTTACCATCCTATTGTCCTTTTTAATTCTCTTTCTAAGATGTTGTCTTAAAATAAAAGGCTTGTCCTAACAAGAAAAGGAAGAGAGTTGTCAGGACAAACTTTTAATGAATTCACTTCAATCATCGAAGCCTTTAAATAATTAGAGAGGAGGTGCCAAAAATATCCTTTCCTCAGTGCTTAATCTGATATTTAATATATCATATGAGACCCTTCAAGTAGGAGTCTCTAGGTAGAAAGGTGCTAAGTAAAATCGTAAACATACGATGTTTCACAAGTACTTTACACTAAGAGTTGCTTATTATAATTCTTCGGAATAAACTGATAATTAAGCTTTTAATTAATCAACTAACGACTTGGTCAACTATCCTAAAAGGCATATAAAATAGATGGTCTTATCTAAAAAAGGTGATTGATAAGCAGAAGGACTCTTGTCCATTCCATATGCTATATATCCCAAGTGTCGCATCTTTTCATGCACCCACATGAATTCATGTCCAAAGTTTCTCCATTTGATCGGTCAAATCCAATCCAAATGTGTATGGATAAGAGAGGATAGGGCTAAGGTTTATCAGCAAAAATGTGATTTAATTACAGAAAGACTCTTGATTTTTTTGTGTCGCTTATTTTGTGTGTATGCTAATATTGGTGCTAAGAGTCCCAATCCCTTGGGACACTTGGTTTAAGACATGGATAAGGGTTATAAAATCAGGATAAATTCTAATTTGGCATCCCACTGAAGGTTCAACTCAATTTATATTCTACTCAAATTAGTTAGCCCAAATAGTAAGCATTTAAACCCAATCTAATTAGGTTAGGAGTTAGGCTAGCCAACATATGCTAGTATGTTAATTAGCTAGCCAAATAGGATCCCATGACCTTAATAAAAATATATATGACTTTCTTGATCAATTCCTTAACGTGTGTAACCCTTTTAGCTCTACATCTGGCCAGTAGTAGTTCTAGGTTCATGTCAGTTTAATTTATTTAGAAATCAATTAATCAAATTAGATCAAATCAAGCTAACCCTAGCTATCAATTTGAACCATCTTTCAAATTGACTCATGAATTCAATCAATTTAATTTATAAAAACCTGCAAGACATGATTGAGGTCTAGAAATGTATCATACCTATTCAGAAGATAAGAAATTTATTAAAATTATCAAAATATCCTTCAGTGAGAAGTTACAATGCAATTCAATCCTTCGATCTCCCTTTATCTCAAATAAGTGATGGGTATGAAAAATTATCAAACTCTTACACTCTATTTATTCAAATCTTAAATTACTAATGTAGAGTTGATCAATGAAAGATTAGAAATTCTTTTCTAATTTCATCCTACTTTGATCAAAGACTTTCTAAGTTATCATTTAATGAGATTACATGGGATAAATACTCATCTTACTAGGAGTGATCGATTCCTTGTTGACCTACACATAACCTTCATACATAATTCACCATATCCATGAACATCCCATACATGACTAAGTTATGAATGAGGATGAACCAAAACATGGATTCATATATACAAGATACTATGGTGATCTTAGATCTAAGGATCACTTACACAACTCCTACTAAGAGAATCATCTTTTGACAAGTAAAACTTTCATAAGATGTTCTCATGATGGATGAATTCAATGAACTCATATCTTGATGAATACCTACATCCTTGTATTAGTGTCCCTATACAAGTAGTCATGAGACCAACCACTCTTTCCATCGAGCATACGTAGGATGTGCCAGTCTCTTCAAAAATATTGAAACCTGACTCGATGATCCTATAACTAGAAATATTTTAGATTAAAATTTATATGATCTTAGATCTGACTATTATGAACTTCATCACAATCCTAAATTCATTATCCTAATCTATAGGGTTCATCATAATCTTAAAATAGAAAAGGTATAAGATAACATATGATGAATCAAAATACCTTTTATTAATATAATATCATACATGAGTCAGGAAAATTTTATAAAAAAAGCCCCTTTACATAAGAATTATGATTGGCTTTTAAGATACTATTTTTTCAATCTTCCACTTGCACTAAAGCCAATTGCCCTTGTATTTAATTCCCATATAATCTAAATGGTGATCTAATTATTATTAAGGAAGGACCTTAGTGAATGGTTCTGTTATGCTATTCTTTGTATCTCTCATTCTAAAATCATGTCTTGTCTTTCAATGATTTCATGAACAAGATGGACGTGCCTTAGGATGTACTTGAATTTTTGATGAGACCTTGATTTCTTAAATTGTACAACAGCTTTAATGTTATTATAATAATGTGGCATTGGTTATTGTATCACAGGAGCTACACCTAACTCCGAGATGAACTTTATCTAGAAGCTTCCTTCGTGGCTTCATTAGTAGCTATGTATTTTGCCTTAGTAACTGAGTCAATTACAGTTTGCTGCTTAGTACTTTTCTAATTCACTGCACCTCCATATAGAGTAAAGACATACCCTGATATGGATTTACTATTATCTAGATCTGATTGAAAACTAGAGTTAGCATAGCCTTCTAGTTTTAAATCTATTCTTCCACATAATATAAAAACATCTTTAGTCCTTTAAAGATACTTAAGAATGTTTTTCATAACTTTCCAATGATCTTCTCCTGGATCAACCTGGAATCTGCTTGCTATACCTAAGGCATAAGCAATATCAAGCCTGGTATGTAATATGGCATACATGATTGAATCTATAGTCGAAGCATAAGGAATCTTGCTCATCCTTTATCTCTCTTCAAGTATCTTAGGAGACATATTCTTTGAAAGATATATGCCTTGACTCATGGACAAATAATCCCTTTTACTTTCCTCTATATTGAATCTTTTCAATACTAAGCCAATGGACGTGGATTGGGATTAGCCGAGCATCCTTTTATATCTATTTCTATAGATCTTTATACCTAGTATATAGGATGCTTCTCCTAATCATTCATGGAAAACTTTTTAGATTGCCAAGCCTTATCTAATTGCAATATTAGAATATCATTTCCAATGATAAGTATGTTATAATATATAATATTAAGAAGATAATGGTACTCCCACTTGTCTTCTTATACATATATGGTTCATCCATATTTTTGATGTAGCCAAATTCCTTGATTGTTTCATCAAAGTAGAAGTTCCAACTCCCTGATACTTGCTTTAATCTATAAATGAATTTCTTAAGCTTGCATACTTGGCTCGGTCTCCTACTTGAGACAAACCCTTCTAGTTGTGACATATAGACTTCTTCTTTAAGATATCCATTGAGGAATGTAGTCTTCACATCCATTTACTAGATTTTATATTCATAGTATGTAGCTATAGCAAGCAAAATCCTAATGGACTTGAGCATAGCTACTGGAGAAAATGCTTTATCATAGTCAATTCCATATCTTTGTCTGAAACCTTTTGCCACTAGCCTAGCCTTGTAGGTTTCTACTTGGCTATCTACTCCAATCTTCTTTTTGAAGATCCATTTGCACCCTATTAGGTTACTCCCTTAAGTGGATCAACCAAGATCCAAACCTAGTTGGAATACATGAAGTCAATTTCAGATTTCATGGCATCAAGCTATTTGTCAGTCTTTACTCTTAACTACTTTCATATAAGTCAAAGGATCATCATCTTGAATGATGCTGGCTTCATTGTCATTTTCAATGATAGAGCCATATCTAATAGGTGCATTCCACTCTCTCTGACCTACGAAGAGGAGGTGTGTGTTGTGGTTGTACATGATTAATATGTACTTGTGATTAAGTAATATGAGATTGATTGTCTATAGGAGTAGGTTGTTGATATTGAACTTCAATAAATTCAATTATCCTCTCATTGCCTCTTTCTTGGATAATTTCTTTTTCCAAGAAAGTGGTATGCCTACTGACAAAAACTTTTTATTTAGTAGGATGATAAAAGAGGTATCCAATACCCTCTCGGGGATAACCTATGAACCTACATTTATCAGTCCTAGACTTAGCTTATGTTTAAACATATTTTTTATAATTAGGGCTATCCCAAGTCTTAAGATATTTAAGACTTGGTCTTTTGCCTTTCCATAATTCATATGAAGTGCTAGCTACTGATTTTGATGATACTTTTTTGGTATATAAGCAGCAGTCTCTAGAACATAACCCTAGAGTGAAGCTCATCATAGACCTCAAAATATCTAATAAGGTGTGATTCCTCCTTTCTACTATACCATTTAATTATGGTATATATGGAGGTATCCATTCTGAAAGAATGCCTTTGTCCTTAAGATGATCAATAAATTTACTAGATAAGTATTCTTCTCCTTGATCTGATTAAAGGATTTTAATACTTTTTTCCAGTTTACTTCTTAACCATACTTTGATACTCTTTAAATTTATCAAAGACTTTAGATTTATGTTTTATAAGATATCCATATCCAAACCTATATAAATCATCAGTAAAGGTGATGAAATAAGAGTATCCTCCTTTAGCTTGAGTTGACATAGGTCCACATATATCTATATGTATTAGCCATGATAACTCAGTTGCTCTATCTCCATGACCAATAAATGGAGACTTGGTCATTTTACCCATGAAATAAGAGTTCTAAGTTCCTAATGATTGATAATCATAAGAATCAAAGAATTTATCTTTGTATAACTTATTTATCCTAGACTCACTAATATGACCTAATCGATAATGCCAAAAAAAAGTGACATTAATATCTTCTCTTTCCTTTCTTATTTTCAATAAGTAAAACTTTATTATTAAGTAAAAAAACTAAAAGACCATTAATAAATAAACCATTTCCAAAGAAATTATTAGAATGAAAAATGAAGTATCCACTGCTCTTTATATTAATTTCAAAACCATGTTATAATAACAAGGGTACTGAAATAATATTTTTACCAATATTTGGAACATAGTAACAATCTTTTCAATTCTAAAATTTTGCTTGAAGGTAATAATAATTGATTGGTGCCCGCAGCTTCTGCTTAAATGGCTTCATCACTCGTACCAAAAAGCTTGAAGTCACCTTTCTTCAAGCTCCTAATTCTTTGAAGTCACTACAAAGACTTGCATATATGAGACCCATATGTAATATATAATATCCATGAATCAGAAGTTGAAGTACTTAATGACAAGTTAGTTTGTATCATATACAAATATTTTGATGCTCAACTAGCATAAAAGTTCAGACTAGTAAGATATGATTTGCAGTTTTTCTTCTAGTGTCCCTACTTGCCATAGTGAAAATAGGTTCCATTAGAAGGCTTCTTTACCTTCTTCCTCCTCTAGATGCTTTTCTTAGGATTCCATTTTTTCTTTGAGCCCTTCTTCATTATTATTTTCTTCTTCCCATCAATTAGAAGAAGATGAGCCTTATCTCTCTTAAAATGGCTCTCAATTGTCTTAAGCATATTAAGTATCGTAGATAATGAAAGGTTCAATTTGTTCATGTGATAGTTCATTGCAAACTGAGAGAAGAAATTAGGAGGTGATTACAGGATCAAGTATTGATGAAGCTCTCTATTCATAACAAATTCTAATTGACCTAATCGAGTGACTAAGTCAATCATCTTTAGTATATGGGCTTGAACGGACGAGCCCTTGCTCATACATACTTGGAACAACTGCTTCGATATTTCATATCAGACAGTCTAACTTTGCTCTCTATAAAGCTCTTTAAGATTGAGTAGTATGGACAAATGTTCTATTTCTTCATGTTATCTTGGCAATTCATTGCTCATAAAGACCGACATAATGCACTTGATAGTTAAATTATCATTCTGCCATATTTTATATATAACTCTTTCCTCCTTCATAGCATTATCTCTGATTGGATTTGGATCAAGAAAATCAAATATGTAGGAGACTTTCTCCTGAGTTAAGACAATTCTTAGGTTCTTTAATCAATCCATATAATTTAGACCGATTAACTTATTATCATCTAAAATATCCCAAGTGATAAAGTAGAAATTATAATATTAATCTACACAAAAATAAAAAACAATATATAAGCAGACCACTCAAGATGATAGATATAACTAGATAAAGACTTTCAATCTAATTATGTCTCCCACTATTCTATGAATTCTATAGCCCTCACCTATGATAAGCGAGAAATCCTAATAGGGTTTCCTTAGTAGGGTTGAGATCCCAATTCCTCATTAATGCTTCATATTACACCACAAACATTTATAAGTTTAGGGATAGAAAATTTTCTTTTCCAATTGCAACCCGTGCAACTCTCAACATGATAGCTACTTCTAAGACACTTATAGCCTTGTATTATACAATAAACTATAATGTCTTAGTTTAGTCAGACCCTTCATTTCCATATAATCATATTTGAATAATATTGCCCTTGTATTATACAACAAAGCAATACTATCAATCATGTTATAAAGCTTTAAATGTATCAAGATAAATTTCACATCAAATCCTAGAGTAGACCTTGTGTTACACAACAAACCTACTATAATTTTTTGACATGAATTTGGCTTAGCATGAAGGGAGGCAATTAGTAGTGTTTTAGTTAATTGGCATTTCCAATTCAAGGTCTAAATCAATCGAATTGGCCAGGTAAGTGGGAAAGAGGTGGGAGGCCCCTTCCGCTTGCCTTAGATACCAAAAATTTGGCTAAGCAATAGACCTAATTAAAAACCATGTTCTCTTTACTATTCCAGAACCACTTTCCTAAACACCAATTGATCAATCAAATTCTAAATGGATTTGTATCATTCTTTAAATACTATGACTAAATATAATTTTTAAAGAGGGATTTCATAGTCTCATGTACATCCTAATACTATAAATTATCTAATAGGCATATAACACCACAACATTATATGTACCAAGTATGTCATCATCCTAGGACAACCTTATAAAATAGCAGTCATCCACCATTATGTTAAGACAACTTTATTTTAGAATGATGATTGAATAATCTAAACATATCTCTATATCGATTAGGATTTAAGTGAAACACTTAATCAGTGGCATACAACAACCAACATATACTACAACTATCATGCTAGAGATAATTAGATACCACATAATCATTCAAACATTTAATTGACTATTAATAAAATGATTCAAGGTGGCTCTGATACTACTATAGGGTTATGATTGTGTAGAGGAAGACTGGATTTTAAAATTTTTAAACCTTGAAATCCTAGTCAATTGAAATCTTAGACCTAGGGCCCCTTGACTATGATAATTAATAAAGCAATATATTAGGATATAGAAGAATATCTGTAATGCTAATATCCTTTATTCCATTAGGCACATAAGTGTATGCCCTCCAGAGGTGATCCACATAGGAACTGGATCAAAGAAGCACTCCTATGTCTTGTTTGCTTGATTAGAAACTCCTCCCGATAGCCTTTCTTTCTTTAGCAGCTTTTCCTTCTAGGATCTTTTTCCTTCTGAAGAATCCTTCAAAATCTCTTTGAAATCTCTCTTACTATTCTATTATCCTTTTTAATTCTTTTTCAAAGTCCTTATCTTAAAATAGCAAACTTATCTTAAAATAAAAGACTTGTCCTAACAAAGGAAGGAAGAGAGTTGTCAGGACAAACTTCAGATAGATTTGCTTCAATCATCAAAGCCTTTAAATAGTTAAAGAGGAGGCACCAAAAATATCATTTTCTCAGCCCTTAATTCGATATTTAATATATTAGATAAGACCATTTAAGTAGAACAGTCTTTACATAGAAAGGTGCTAAGTAAAATCATAAACATATGGTGTTTCATAAATACTTTGCACCCAGAGTTGCTTATCGCAACCCTTCAAAATAAACTAATAATTAAGCCTTTAACTAATCAACTAAAGATTTGGTCAACCATCCTAAAAAGCATATAAAATAGATCATCTTATCTAGAAATGGTGATTGATAAGCAGAAAGACTCTTGTCCATTCCATGCACCATATATTCCAAGTGTTACATCCTTTCATGCACCCATATGAATTCACACCTAAAGTTCTCCATTTGACAGATCAAATCCAGTCCAAATGAGCATGGATAAGAGAGGATAGGGACTAAGGTTTATCAGCAAAAAGGTGGTTTTATTGTAGAAGGACTCTTGGTCCTTCTGTGCCCCTTATTTTGTGCGTATGCCAATATTGGTGCCAAGAGTCCCAAGCATTTGGGACTCTTGGTTTACATGGATAAGGGCTATAAAATTAGGATAAATTCTAATTTGGCTACCCCACTTAAGGCTCAACTCAATATAAGTTTTACTTAAATTAGTTATCCAAATAGCAAGCATTTAAACCCAATCTATTTAGGATAGGAGTTAAGCTAGCCAACATATGCTAGTATGTTAATTAGCTAGCCAATTAGGATCCTATGATCCTAATAAAAATATATTTGACTTCTTTGATCAATTTCTTAAAGTGTGACCCTTTGGATACCATATCTAGCCAGTAATAGGTCTAGGTTCATGTTGATTTTGTTCGATTAGAAATCAACTAATCAAATTAGATCAAATTAAGATAACCCTAGCTCTCAATTTGAACCATCTTTCAAATTGACTCATGAATTCAATCAATTTAATTCATGAAAACCTACAAGACATGATTGATGTCTAACAATATATTATGCCTATCCAAAAGATAAAAAATTTTATAAAAAATATTAAAATATCTTTCAGTGATAGTTACCATATAATTCAATCATTCGATCTTCCTTTATCTCAAATAAGTGATGGGTATGGAAAATTATCAAACCCTCATTTGAATCTCAAATCACTAATAAAAACTTGACCAACAAAAGATTAGAAACCTTTTTAATTTTATCCTACTTTGATAAAAGACTTTTCAAGTCATCATTTGATATGATTACATGGGATAAACACTTCTCTTACTATGAGTGATCAATTTTTTGTTGACCTATTTATAACCTTCATACACAATTCATCATATCCATGAACATCCCCTATATGACTAAGTCATGAATGAATATAAACCAAAATATAGATTCATGTATACAAGATACCATGGTGATCTCAGATCTAAGGATCACTTGCACAACTCTCACTAAGAAAATCATCTTTTGATAAGTAAAACTTTCATAAGATATTCTCATGATGGATCAATTCAGTAAACTCATACCTTGATGAACATTCACATCCTTGTATTAGTGTCCTTGCACAAGCGGTCGTGAGACCAACCACTCTCTCCATCGAGCATACATAGGATGTGATAGTCTTTCCAGAAACATCAATCCTTGACTCTATGATCCAATGACTGGGAATATTTTAGATTAAGATTTATAAGTGTTGCCCAGTAAGCAACCCAAGAGGGGGGTGAATTGGATCTCTATAAAATATTTACTTGATGCAATGCAATGCTATGCAATCCAATTCAACAATCAATTAAGGTACAAAGAAATCAAATGTAATGCTCTTAAATAAAAGTGCAGTGAAAATAAAGAGCAATAAATGAAAAGCAAGTAGAGAGATCAATCAACCACAAAGACTAAGAAATATAGTGGTTCGGAGCTATCCAATGCACCTACATCCACTCCCCAAGATTCCCTTAGAAATTCACTGTAATCACACATATTATAGTTGATTAGTTTTCCGGGCTCACTAATCAAAAACCCAACTTGTTTTCACAAGGCTAACAAGTCAAAACCTCACTTGGTTTTACGGGCTAACCAAGAACCTAAATGGTTTTACGGGCTAACCACCTACCTCCCTTGGTTTTTCGAGCTAATCAAGAACCTAATTGGTTTTCAAAGGCTCACCAATAGCCTCCCTTGGTTTTATAATAGGCTAACCAAGAACCCTTACAATAAATAAAGTTTAGAAGTAGAGAAACAATATAAGCTTTCTAAACAAAAATGGGTATCTCTTTGAAGCTCGATGTAGAGGTGCTTTGAACTTGTTGAAGCCTCTTGAATGTTCAAGAATGAATGATCTTCAATACTCTTGAAGGCTCTTGAATGCTTGGAGGCTTGCTTTTGCTTGAGAGTGGTTGAATCTTCAATGAATAGGAGTTAAAGCTCTCTTTTCTTCTCACTTGAATGCTTCTATTTCATTCTCATCAATTCTCATGAATAGTTTCCCTTTTGATTTGATTTGGAGTATATAAATACATTTCCAAGGCCTCAAATCCAGTTTCTAGCCATTAGACTTGAAAATTTAGCCGTTGGAGGGCAAAAGGGTCGAGTTCTGTATTTGAAAAACTAGTCGTTACTGTTCCCAGAACTCCATGTGTCGACACTTTAGGTCGATACTTGAACTTTTTGAGTCGACACCCAGTTCAAAAATCTTCAACCGGTTCTCTAGAAATCTTAGATGTGTCGACACTTCCTCAGGTGAGTCGACACTTTGCTTCTTTATATCGACACTTCTGCAGTTCTTCATTTTCAGCAAGTTCTGTGGCTTGAAAATCTCAGGCGATGAGCTGATTCATGTGTCGACACTTTGAGTCAACACTTCAAGTCCATGTGTTGACACTTCAGCCATGCCATCTGAAATATTCTTTGCATACCGGCTTGAGTCAATACTTCACTTCCATGTATCGACACTTGGTGTTATGTGTCGACACTTTGAGTCGACACCTCACTGAAATCTTCACAGAAATTCTTGAACTTGTGCTGACCCAAATTTATGCTTCACTCAAATGTCCATCAAGCAAATTTTGATTTTCCAAGTCTTCTTTGAGTAGTTCTTTTCATATAAATTTACCTTCTTTAAATAAATAAACTTTTACAAATTTGTGAGCACCTTTTTCTATAAAAACACACTTCAAGGAGATCATTAGTGCTCAACTTATACTTAACCATTTTGCTTATCATCAAAATCAATAACGGAGTTAACAATCTCTTCCTTTTTGATGATTACAAAACCCTTAAGTATAAATTGCATAAAAAGCTTTTAAAAGAATTCAACAAGATGCATAGAACTAAATGCAACAAGTGTATCAAGGTAATTTTCAATATTGACAAGATGTATTAGAATAAGAGTGATATAATGATTTAGAATATCAGAGCAAATTATAATGACTGAGAGTATCAGAACTTTGGGATATATAAGAAATATAAACACATGTAACGTGATACTCTATGAGAAAATTCAGTAATAAGTAAAGCTCTCCCTGAATTGATGATCCATAAAATAGTTTGTAAATATCTTTTGAAACACATAAAAAGGGGTTTTAAGATGAAATTTACTTTAAAAAGAATTTTCAATGAGAACAAAGTATTGCTCCCCTTTCTTAAAGAATTTGTAAACAATTTCAATTCAAGTTTTCAAAATAATTTTCAAATTTGCAAATACTCTTATTTATCGAATACTCTTATTTACCCCTTGCACAACACAAATATACTTTGCATTTGTACTTTGATCTTATTACTCCCCCTTTATGTTATCATTAAAAAGGTAGGAGGGCAATAGATTTAAGATACAGCATTGAAGTATAATGTAAAATCTTCATTCATTCATAAAGACAATGAAATACCAAGAAAATTTAAGTCATTTATTCATTTAAAGTTACAAATATGAAGTACAACATGATATTTCATTTCAATTCAGAATTTGTACAATAAAACATACATAGATGCATAAAAGTAAACTATCTAAAAGTACATAGATATCCTAATCCTCATCATCATCAGAAGATGATCCGATCTTAATCGATCCTGTATCAGTAAAAGATCGAGCTCGAGGCCATATCAATCTGAGATCTCGAAGTCAGGTCCTTGTCAATCATGGAGGGGTACGATGACCACGTCCTCTACGTCGAGCATATGTCTGACCTCTAGCTGAAGTAGTGGAGGTGGAAGCAATGTACTTCGCAGGAATGAAACTAATCGGTTCAATAGTCTCAGCGACTGCCGGAAGTGGCGTACGATCAAAGGAAGAACTAGAGTCAAGATATTGAAAGCCAGGTGTATAAAAACCAAGCTCTCGGATAAGTGAGGATGTGTGAATGGCAGGAGTATCAACAATGGGTGTGTCAAAAATAGGGGTATCAGCTAATGATATAATAGGTGTATCAAAGATAGATGTGTCAGCTGAAGAATGAATGGGTAAGTCTGTAATCAGCGAATCAATGATAGGAGTGTCAATCATGGGTGTGTCAACAATGGGGGTATCAACAACACGTGAATGAACAGGAGAATCAATAACTGGTGAAAGAATAGGAATCGAAATATGATCATCCGATCTGAAAGGAGAGGATAAGACTGGAGTCTAGGTAGGTGAACTAGAAGGGTCATGAGTAGGACTCCAGGGAAAGTCTGCCATCACCTCCGCCACTAGCTCTATAGTTAGATCTGGAAAGTCGAATCCATCAGAGTCAGTCTCCTCATCATCTTCATCAATATCATCACCATCAACATCATCTCCATCAACAACACGTGCAGGAGTAGGTGGAGCTGTATCAGAAGCTAGAGTACTCACTAAAGGTCTAGACAGTGCGGTCAGTATAGCTGAAATACCATCACTTTGGTCTCAGCTATGAAGCAGTCAAGATGTTGTATAATGATCAAAAGATCAATCTCAATGTGTTTGACTTTGTCCAATAAGCTATCAAAAACTACTGGAGTCTCCATCTGAGCTGGCTAAGGCTGTGCTGAAGTAGTAGGCTCAGACTGAGATGCAAACTCTAGCTGTGCTGCGGTCTCAGGCTGACTCTTGCTAGGTCCTGCCTCGCCGGAGAGGATGCACTCCTCCTCTACAGCATCATCATCATCAGCTATGTCCTGGGCCTGACCAGATATCCTGCGAGTCCACTGGCCTCGGAATAGATAATAACCCATCCGGTGTAATGACCTGATGTCATACACATCAGTATGAAGTAGCATGCGGAAGGGCTCGTCCTCAAAGCTGATGCTATACTCCCTGAACAAAATGGTCAACCCCATCCCATAGGGCAGGCAGAGTCACTGGCTCGTCGACGCCTCCATCATCTGGTGAACCATATGCACTGGAAGGTAGACGAGTGTATGTTGAACTAATGAGACCATCACTTGTAACTCCCGCTCAGTGATATAATCGAAGCATCCAATCTTCAGTAGAAGTATCCGGGCGATAATATGGTGCAACAATCTCATCTCTAATGATAGTCAGGATGCGGGTATGGTGGCTCCCTCAGGCAATATATCAGACTCAAAGATACACTAGAGTCCACTCACTTTGTCCATCCGGCTATCCACCATTGAACCGGTCATCAAAATGTCCCATACTCTGCTCATAACCTCTAATGAAACTGGGATATCCTGGCCTCTCACCTGTGCTATCCATCCATCAAATCCACGCGCGAGTGATCCATAAAACTCTCGAATAAGCCCAGGATAAAATCTCTCACTCAGTGAACTAAAAGAAGTCAAACTTGCCTCTTGAATCCACTATCCGATCCTAAAATGCTACTGGTTGACAAAACTGAAGTCTACTCATCGTTTCCTGATGACAGTCTTTGAACTCATTCTGCTAAAAGCTACAAAAAGTGGTCGTGCAGGCGAATCAGGAGCTCTAGCCTTGTGTCTAGCCTTTGTTCTTCATTCTTCTTCCTGATTTGACTGACAAGGTTGATGGACTACTTGCTTTCGGGGTCCCATTGCTTAGAATAAGGATTTAGACAAGATTTGGGTGAAAATCTAGGGTTTCTAAGGCTTAAAATCCAAATGGAAGCGAAATGAAGTAAAATCTGAACAACCAAGTGCTCCAAACAAAGAATCAACTGGTTTAAATTACGAAATAGAGGGAATGAGGAGTGAAGAATACATTAGGTCATGTGTCGGCTCGAGAGAGATGAAGAAATGGGAAGAAAAATGCTTCGAAATGCCCTTATTTTCGGTCTGCTACGATTCAAGTGTCGACTCACGAATGTGTCGACATATTTAGGTGTGGACACATCAACTTAAAATTGAAAACAAAGAGATTGAAGTGTTGATCAAAATCATGCATAATTCAATGAAATTCAACAAAATTAGCAGAGATGTAGCATGATTGATGTCAAATATGATTGATTTGAGTCAAGAATTGGAAAAGCTAAATCAAAAAGATTGATGATCTCGAGCTCTCTTCTAATCATACAAAACCGATCTTCCAGAAGAGGTTTAGTCAAAATATCAGCTAATTGAAATTCAGTACTAATAAATTCAAGCACAACATCATTATTTTCAATATGATCTCTAATAAAATGATGTCTAATTTCAATATGTTTACTCCTAGAATGTTGAACATGATTTTTTTGTTAAGCAAATAGCACTAGTATTATCACATTTTATAGGTGTACTAGCTAACTTGATTCCAAAATATTCAAGTTGTTGCTTAATCTACAAGATTTGAGCACAACAACTTCCTGCTGCAATATACTCAGCCTCAGTTGTGGATAGTGCAACTGAAGTTTGTTTCTTGCTAAACCATAAGATTAAGTTAACTCCAAGAAATTGGCAAGTACCACTAGTACTCTTTCTATCCAATTTACAACCAACAAAATCAACATCAAAATATCCAATCAGTTCAGCAGATGAATCTCTAGAATATCATAAACCAATATCAATAGTACCAGATAGATATATAATAATGCGCTTAACAGCCATCAAATATGATTCTTTAGGTTCAGACTGATATCTAGCACACATACATACACTGAATATTATATCTGGTTACTAGCAGTTAAATACAGTAAAGAGCCAATTATACCTCTGTATAACTTTTGATCTACTATTTACCATGTTCATCTTTATCAAGTCTACAAGAGGGGCTCATAGACGTATCTATAGATTTAGTAGTCTCCATCCCAAACTTCTTTATAATCTCTCTTGTATACTTAGCTTGGTTGATGAGGATACCATCTTTTGTTTGCTTGATCTGGAGTCCAAGAAAGAAATTGAGTTCTCCTATCATGCTCATCTCGAACTCACCCTGCATTAGCTTAGCAAACTCTTGACAAAGAATTTCATCAGTAGCACCGAAAATGATATCAACATATATTTGTACTACTAATAAATCATTATCTTTCATTTTCAAAAATAGTGTTTTATCAACATGGCCTCTAGAAAATTTATTTTTAATTAAAAATTTGCTGAGTCTTTCATACCAGGCTCGAGGTGCTTGCTTTAATCAATAAAGTACTTTATATAATTTAAAAACATGATCAGGATGTGCATGATTTTCAAATTCAGGTGGTTGTTCAACAAAAACTTTTTCTATTATAAAACCATTTAGAAAAGCACTCTTAACATGCATTTAAAATAGTTTAAAGTTTATAAAACAAGCAAATACTAATAATAGTCTAATTGCTTCAAGTCTAGCAATAGGAGCAAAAATTTCATCAAAATCAATCCCTTTCTCCTGGTTGTAGCCATTAGCAACTAGCCTAGCTTTATTTCTAACAACAATTCCATTTTCATCTAATTTATTCCTAAATACCCATTTAGTGCCAATAATAAAAAATATTAGATAGTCTTTCTATTAATGTCCAAACATTATTTCTATCAAACTGAATTAGTTCATCTTGCATGGCATTAATCCAATTAGGGTCTTTTTCAGCTTCTTCAAAATATTTAGGCTTTACTTGTGATACAAAAGCTATATAATCACGTTCATTTCTAATTGAGGCTCAAGTTCTTACCCCTTTAGATGGATCACCTAGGATTAACTTCTTAGGATGTCTATGAGCATACCTCCACTCCTTAGGAAGATCTTGGTGCTTTGGAATGTCATCACCTTTCTCATTCTTGTCTTGATCTTTTTCACTTGGCTTAGGGGGTTGATCATTTAGTGTCAACTTTTGAAGCTTGTTAGCACCTGCACATTCATCAGATGTATCCTTTTTTCTGGAGGACTTGTTAGTAGATTCTTCAAAAATAACATGCACTGACTCTTCTACAACCAAAGTTCTTTTATTGAAAACTTTATATGCCCTGCTTGATGTGGAGTATCCTAAAAAGATACCTTCATCAAACTTGGCATCAAATTTTTCAAGATTATCTTTTCCATTATTTAAAATAAAAATTTGCAACCAAAAACTCGAAAATACTTTAAAGTTCGTTTTCTTTGATTCCAAAGTTCATATGGAGTTTTCTTCAAAATAGAGTGAATTAAGACTCGATTCAAAATGTAATGCGGTATTAATAGCTTTAGCTCAAAAATATCTCGGTAAATTATTTTCATAAAGCATAGTGCATGCCATTTCTTTTAAAGTATGATTTTTTCTTTCTACTATTCTATTCTGCTGAGGTATCCTAGGTGCAGAAAAGTTGTGTTCAATTCTTTTTTCATTACAAAAGTTTTTGAAATCTTGATTTTCAAATTCAGTTCCATGATCCCTGCGAATGCAAACAACTGAAACACCTTTTTCATTTGAGACTTTTTGATAAAACTTTATAAAAGCAGAAAATGATTCATCTTTGTGTGCTAGAAAGAAAACCCATGTAAATCTCGAAAAATCATCCACTATGACTAATCCATATCTTTTGCCTCCTAGACTTGATATTCTAGTTGGTCCAAAGAGATCCATATGAAGTACTTCTAGTGGCCTACTAGTAGTTATAAAACCTTTTGATTTGAAAGAGGTTTTAACTTGTTTTCCAAATTGACATACTTGGCAAACTCTATCTTTTTGAAAATAAAGTTCAGGTAAATCTCTAACTAAATTCTTTTTACAAAGTTTTGAAAGTAGATATATACTAGCATGCCCTAATCTTCTATGCCAAAGCCAACTAGTCTCATCTTTAGTAGAATTCATTACAACAAGGCATTATCTATTAGGCAAAAATAGATCATCCAAATCTACCAAATAAACATTTTCATGCCTTTTTCCAATGAATTGTACTCCATTTATATTCGGACTAGCAATCGTGTAATACGATGATTTAAAAACAACTTGAAAACCTTTATCACAAAACTAACTAATACTTAAAATATTATGTTTTAAACTATCAACTAACAGTACATTACTAATACAACTAGAAGGAGTTATGTGAACCTTATCAATACCAATGATTTTTCCTTTACTATTATCCCTGAAGGTCACACTCCCTCCATTCAAAGCTTCAAGAGAAGTGAATTACTTCACATCTCCCGTCATATGCCTTGAGCAACCACTATCAAGATACCAAGCCAACTTGGGTCCTTTAGGGTTAGCATTTAAAATGGTTCCTTTTGGAACCCAAACTTTTTCAAAAGAATTGATTTTTCTTAAATTACATTGAAAAGATTTATGACCTTGCTTCTTACAAGAAAAATAAGTTATGCTAGAAGATGTAGGTACAAAAAAGTTTTTGAAATATTTTTGTTGTTTTTGTGGTCTATAGCCTAATCTTGCTTTATTAAAAATGGCTCTTTTGCTATTCAAAAGTAGATTCAATTTTTCTGAACTATATGTAAATTTTTCAACAAAAGGCTTTATCTTTTCAAGTTCATTTTTGTACTTAACATTTTCCAATTCTAAATCTTTATTTTTCTTTAAGAGATCACCATTTGAAATAACAGTTTTGGATCTTTTCAAAACTTCATTCTCCATTGACAAAGAATTGTTTTTCTTTTTTAAAACATCCAATTTAGATTTCAAATCACTAACATCATTTAACAAAGAATTGTTTTCTAGAGGAAAACTGTTTGCATGCTTTTTCAACTTTTTGTTTTCACATAAAATCAATTTATAATCATGCATAAGTTCATCAAAAGCATTTCTAAGCTCATCAAAAGTAAAATCTATTTTGGTATCGAAATTTACCTCATCTTGCTCTTGATGTGCCATTAGACAGAGAATTGCAACTTTAGTTTGCTCTTCTTCAGAACTGGAGTCTTCACTATCACTTAAGGTGGCCATCTTGCCTTCTTTCTTAATTTCTTCCTTGACTTCTTAAGGAGAGGGCAATCAAACTTGTAGTGACCCGGCTTCTTGCACTCGAGCATGTTGGTATTTCCTTCTCTTTTTCTTTTTCCTTTTCCTTCTCTTTCTCTTTTCCTTTTTCTTTTGATTGATATTTCTTCTTATAAGGGAACTTCTTCCTCTTCATGAATCTTCTAAATTTTCTTGCAAGGAGGGCTTCTTCACATTCATCTTCATCTTCTTCTTCGTACTCATCGACTGAGGATTCTTCTTGTATGTTTGATTTGAAAGCAATCCCCTTTTCCTTTTTATCCATGTCCATTGACTTTTGTTTCAAATTCAACTCATAAGTCATGAGCGATCCAACCAACTGCTCCAGAGGTAATTTGTCAATGTCCTTTGCTTCTTTAATTATGGTCACCTTCAGATCCCTCGATGTTGGAAGTGACCTGAGGATTTTATTCACATGATCAGCATTAGACATTACTTTTCCAAGACTTTTTATTCCATTTATAATATTTGTAAATCTTGTGTACATGTTAGTGATTGACTCATTAGGTTCCATTCGGAACATTTTATAAGTATGCACTAACATGTTCATCTTTGTATTTTTCACTTGATCGGTACCCTCATGGATAACTTCAAGTATGTCCCATATTTTTTTGGCAGAAGTGCAAGTAGATATCCTATTGAATTCACTAGGATCTAATGCACAATAAAGGAGATTCATTTCCTTGGCATTGATCTCGGATTACTTATTGTCATTTTCATCCCTATCCTCTTCGAGCTTTGGGATGAAAACACCATTAACCACTACCGAAGGAATATGAGAACCCTTATCAACAACTCTTCATAAATTATAATCAATATAATGCATATAAATTCTCATCCTAGTTTTCCAATATGTATAATTTGATCCATTAAAAAATGGAGGTCTATTTGAGGCTTGACCCTTAACTATTCTAGTACCAATAGGGGCAGCCATAGATCTTTACTCAAGGCGGTAAAGCCTATATACTGAGAACAGGACTCTGATACCACTTGTTGCCCAATGAGCAACCCAAGAAGGGGGGTGAATTAGGTCTCTAAAAAATATTTACTTGATGCAATGCAATGCTATGCAATCTAATTCAACAATCAATTAAGGTACAAAGAAATCAAATATAATGCTCTTAAATAAAAGTGCAGCAGAAATAAAGAGCAATAAATGAAAAGCAAGTAGAGAGATCAATCAACCAAAAAGATCAAGAATATAGTGGTTCGGTGCTATCCAATGCACCTACATCCACTCCTCAAGATCCCCTTGGAAATTCACTATAATCACACCGATTACAATAGATTAGTTTTTCGGGCTCACTAATCAAAAATCTAATTTATTTTCATAAGGCCAACAAGTCAAAATCTCACTTGATTTTACAGGCTAACCAAGAACCTAAATGGTTTTACGGGCTAACCACCAGCCTCCCTTGATTTTCTAGGCTAATCAAGAATCTAATTGGTTTTCAAAGGCTCACCAATAACCTCCCTTGGTTTTCCAATAGGCTAACCAAGAACCCTTACAACAAATAAAGTTTAGAAGTAGAGAAACAATATAAGCTTTCTAAACAAAAGCGGGTATCTCTCTGAAGCTCGATGTAGAGGTGCTTTAAACTTGTTGAAGCCTCTTGAATGCTCAAGAATGAATGATCTTCAATTCTCTTGAAGGCTTTTGAATGCTTGGAGGCTTGCTTTTGCTTGAGAGTGGTTGAATCTTCAATGAATAGGAGTTAAAGCTCTCTTTTCTTCTTACTTGAATGCTTCTATTTCATTCTCATCAATTCTCATGAATAGTTTCCCTTTTGATTTGATTTAGAGTATATAAATACCTTTCCAAGGTCTCAAATCCAGTTTCTAGCCATTAGACTTGAAAATCTAGCTATTGGAGGGCAAAAGGGTCAAGTTCTGTGTTTGAAAAACTAGCCATTACTGTTCTCAGAACTCCATGTGTTGACATTTTAGGCTATGAGTCGACACTTCAGGTCGACACTTGAACTTCTTGAGTCAACGTCCAGTTCAAAAATCTTCAATCTGGTTCTCTGGAAATCTTAGATGTGTCGACACTTCCTCAGGTAAGTCGACACTTTGAGTCGGTACTTTGCTTCCATGTGTCTACACTTCTGTAGTTCTTCATTTTCAGCAAGTCTATGGCTTGAAAATCTCAGGCAATAAGCTGATCTATGTGTCGACACTTTGAGTCGACACTTCAGGTCTATGTGTTGACACTTCAGCTATGCCATCTGAAATATTCTTTACATATTAGCTTGAGTTAACACTTCACTTTCATTTGTCGATACTTGGTGTCATGTGTCGACACTTTAAGTCGACACCTCACTAAAATCTTTATAGAAATTCTTGAACTTGTGCTAAACCAAATTTATGCTTCACTCAAATATCCATCAAGCAAATTTTGACTTTCCAAGTCCTCTTTGAGCAGTTCTTTTCATGTAAATTTGCCTTCTTCAAATAAATAAACTTATACAAATTTGTGAGCACCTTTTTCTTTAAAAACACACTTCAAGGAGATCAGTAGTACTCAACTTATACTTAACCATTTTGCTTATCATCAAAATCAATAACGGAGTCAACAATAAGATCTTAGGTCTCATTGTTATGAACTTCATTATAACCCTAAATCTATTATCCTAATCTATGGGATTTATCATGATCTTAAAATGTAAATGGTATAAGATATAGTATATGATGAATCAAAATGCCTTTTATTAAATAATATCATATATGACTTGGGAGGATTTTACAGAAAAGCTCTTGTTACATAAAAATTATGATTGGCTTTTAGGATATTATTTTTTCAAAATCTCTAGAGAATGGATTTATAGTGTACTTACTCTTGTATGTAAAAACATGCAGATAGCATGCAAGAGTAAGAAAATTATGCAGGAATTGAAGACTAGCCTATCTTAGAAGTTTAAGATAAAGGACTTGGGGCCTGCAAGGAAGATATTAGGCATGAAAATTTTTAGAGATCAAGCCAAGGGTAATGGGGACATCAGGTCAACCTTAGTTTACTATGGGTCCTTAAGTTTTGAGTCCCTTAGCCATGATTCCAATTTTATCTTTGAATCCAATAATCAAGTCCTGTTAGCCCTTTGAGTCTTGTAAGTAGGGCTTAAGTTAGTTAAGTCACTTGAAGTCCTGTAATTAGGGTTTTGATCAGTTAAGCCCGATTATGCCCATTGAGTCCTGTATTTGGGCCTTGAGCTCTGTTATACTTGAGTCTTGAGTCGACTCATGCCATTAGGGTTCATGAGTCAAGATTTGGATTACATTCAAGCTTAGATGATCGAGTCAGCTTATTGTGAGCCATTTGTCAATTTTGAGGTCTTAATCATGTGTCAATTTTGTAATTAATCCTATCTAGTTAAGTAAGTTGAGTACTGTACTAAGTTGAGACTAGAAGTCCAATTGAGTTGTCTCAACCCTAGTCCAGTCCAATTGAGTCTTGTAAGTATAAGTCCAGTTTTATACAAGAGGAGGAGAACCAACCTCAAAGTAGAAGCCCATGAAGTCTCTCCACTTGAAGATTCCAGGTATATTCTTCTTCTAGGTGCCCCAGCCTAGAAGTCTAATTTCAAGTGAAGCCCATGGCACCCCAGGTGTATTCCAGTCCAACTTCAAATGGGTGCCCAGGAGTTTCCAGCCTACCAGGTGACAAGTACCAAGCCCATGCACCAACAATAGACCAAGCCCATGTGCCAACCATGGAGGCCGCCCAAGCCTTGCATCAAGCCGATGCACCCAAAGCCCAATTGGAGGATGCCCTTGATGCCCTAAAGTCCAAGCCCTATCCCATTTAGGCATCCAAGCCCAAGAAGGAGCTTTTGACCAAGTCAAAGAAGGAGAGAAGACCAATTCTAACAAGGAGATCCTATTTTATTTCTACTCAAATTGTGTACTCCTAGTTCTAGGCTACTTTGTTATCCTTCTCCCTATCAAATCTTGTATTCCTATCCTAACTAGGAGAGGGCATGGAAACATCTATAAATATGCCACCCCTCCACCTTCTTGTAACTAATGATCAATTATTATGAATTGTTATGAATGAGTTTCTTTTGAGTTTTTCTCAAAATTTTGAGTGAATTTCTGTGTGATTAAGGATATCTGTGTGATCCCTCCGAGAATCTGTGTGATCCCTGCACCCTGCCTCCAAGCCACCAGCCTTCTTCATCCCTTGGCCGCCTTCTTCAAACCTCTTTTCCTTCTTCTTTCAGTGATCTAACTCTTTTCTTCCTTATTTTCTAACCCCTGTTAGGTGATTTGTAGGTCCCTCAGAGTTCACGAATCCAAGGATTCCATCTGACCAGCTTTCGGGTCACCGAATTGAAAGTTGCAAATCCACTAGGTTAATTGCTTTATTTTCTAGGCTACATCCGGGAGCAACGAGTGAACTCTTCATGGATTGATCTATAAATCTTTGCCAGGTACACCCCCTAGACTCCTCTGGTAGTGGTATTGCAGAAGAGCTAGTCCTAACCAGGGCTTCTCAGCCTTGGCGGTCCTGTTTCTTCATTTTTAGTGTTTATTTCTGCATTCCTGTGCTTTAGATTTTCTATAGAATTCCTTACTTAATATCTTGGCTTGAAATATGGCATACAAACTCATAACTTAATTCCTAACAACAAAAAAATAATTTGCATGCATAAATAGTCTCACATCAATTTGGTATTAGAGCATGTTTTAGGGCTAGTTTCTATATCCCGTAATTTCTATACATGGTCTATTATTTTTACTGTTTCTAAAGGTAGATAGATCATAAAATCCTGATTCTTATTTTTCTAGATTTCACATAATTGAAAACATTTACCAGAATCTTTCTATGATTTATTCCTACCTGTAGAATTTTTGCATGCCTATTTTCTTTTTCCCTAGAAAACATCTTCATCCTATCTTTGCATTAGGGGTCTGATTTTTGGTCTATTTCATCAACATATGAATTTTATTTTTTATTAAAATTTGCACTGAATACTCTATGTTCAGTCTTGATAATTTTAATAATTTTTAATTATTTTTATAGAAACAAAAAGTTATAAAAAAAACTATATCTTAGAAATCCTAACTGAAATCCTGAACTTCTGCACATGTTTGAAAACCCTAGGTTTTGCATCATCATCCAAATTTTTCTTTATATGAAATTTGGTAGGGATAATCTGCATTGTTATTCCTCTATCTTGAATTTTTTTTGATTTTTTTTTTTGCACCAAAAATTGAACCAAATTCTGCTTCTAAGCAAACCCTAATTTCTATTATGCATACTTGATTAAACCAAATCTAATCAACTTCCAAATCCTACCTCACCCAAGCCCAAATTTTGTTTGCTAACTTAACCAACTTAAACTTAATTTTACATCTCATAAAAGACCAAAAAAAATATTTTATTTTTTGATTGTTTTAGATTGCATTAGGTTCATTGAATGTCACCATCTCATTAAATTAATCTTAAGGGCAATCTTAATATCTCAGATCAAGGTAGGAGGTCATAACCTATCCTGGGCCCAAAATAACCACCCAGCATCAGAACCTAAGCCTTAACTAAAATCAATTAGTAACCTAATTGCTCTAGTAAGCTTAGGGACACCAACAGGTCAGGTCCGAATAATGTGGGCCAACAAGTGCACCAAATTTCCGAGCTATTACTGAAAACTGGTGTCTAAGGCTAGAGGTCCAGAGGCAAACACCCTAAGTGGACTGGTAATTTTTAATTAGGACCCTGTCACAGCAGGGGGAGCCTCCCACCACCCCACCTATTACCTGGCCAGTAGAAGGAATAGCTATTGAGTTAAGTGAAAGTTGAGTAGACCCATTCAATTTTGGCTCTAGGTCTAGCAAACTGTAGTACGTATTAACCATTGTGTGCTTGACTGTATCATACCACCTTGCTTGTTTGATTGTATGACCACTAGACTAGGAACCCAATACCAACAGTCTAAATCCCAACCCAGTTCAACCATGGAACCCAATTTTGAAACTTTCATGAAATCCCTTACTGATCAGTTAGCCTAAATGAACCATAAGCTTGACCAAACCAATACCCAATCCCAAAACCAGTTTGCCCAATTGATCACTCAGATAAACCAAATGACCTAATCCAATAATCAAGCAACCCATAGGATTGACTAGTTAACCAATAGTTTTGACCAGGTAGGGAACCAATTAGGAGATCTACGAAAAACCCCTAAGCCCCATACCAGACCTAAACCTGAGCCTAACCCTAGGACCCGTGCTGAGCCCAACCCTAGGAGAAACCAGCACCATGACCCATACTCTGAGCCTAACCCTAGAAGAGCCCCATATCCTATACCTAGGAGATCCAAAACCTATAGATCTGAGCCCAAATCCTATAACTCTAGATCCTATGACTATAGAACTTATGTACCCACATCCTATGAGTCCAGTACTAGGCCAGTTTTCTTTAGCCAATCTGAATCTGATAGGATTAGTACCTATGGGTTAGCCCAGTTTTCCCTAGTCAACTTGAATCCCATAAGACCTGTACCCCTATATATGAGCCTAGTGTTAGTCCATTTTCCTTTAGTCAACATAAACCCTTTAGGACTAGCGCCCCTAGCCCAGGACCAGATCCTAACCAGCCCAACCCTAGCCAACCCTAGCCTAGTACCACTATGGCCCGTAGGGAAAATAGAGGCAAGTCTGTAAAGGTTCAGAAGAGTCCCAATCCCCCGAGAGCGTGTTTTAGATGTTGCAAACCATGCCATTTTGTTAGCTAGTGTCCAGTCAGCGCTCTACACCTAGGTGAGCTAGATGAAGATGAGTCTGAACCCAATGTAGAAGTATATGAGGCTGATCCAAGTCTGGTAGAGGAGTATGAAGCTGATGAGATCTTAGTGGACGAGTATGAGGGAGAAGAGGAGTTCCTTATAGAAGACCTAGAATTAGTTGACCTAGTAGATACCTAGGTAGAAGCCAACCTAGAATTAGCTGACCCTGACCATACCCAAACTGAAGCCAATCTAGAGTTAGCTGATCTTGACCACATCCAAATTGAACCTGTAGTGGAAGTACAGTTAAAGGAAGAGAACCCAGATACTACTGTTAGAATCTTACCTGAGGAGCCATTAGAAGAAAGCCAAATTATAGAACCCAGTCCTAAATTTCATGAACCATAAGACTTTATTGAGGATTTGGCTTATTAGTACCCTCAGGATGAATCCCTTTCAATAGTTCCTATTGAAGATCGCTTCCTCGAGATTAGTGACCCATTCTTCCATTATGCAGACCCTGTAGATATACCTCAACCCCATAAGGTCAATCTCATTAGTCTAGGATTTATCCATGAAACCTCTTCTTATATTCTATTTTTTTGATAACTTTGAACCATCTTCTTATTCCTTACCCTACCAGACTAACCCTGACTCCACCTCTTATTTTCTACCCTTTCTAGAAACTTCCAGCATTTTTAGGATCATTAGATTGCATTTTGTTAAGATTAGCATACTGTATACATTCATTACGCATGTTAGGTTTGCATCTTACTTTTGGCATACTCTATGGCATTTACTAGAAGCTCATTGTAAATTTTCATGTACATGCCAAACCAGGGTCAAACCTAGAGAGCTTATAGTCTGTTAGGTTTAGGCCCAAAAGTGTCCAATAAAATTTCTCTTAATAGGAATGCATAGTTGAGTTTGCATTTTTGTTAGGTGTTAGTACAAGTCAGGTGCATCATCCACATTAAGCAAACTAGCTAATTACCGAAAGAAAGCCAAGAAACTTAATGTAGGAGATTCTGTTATGGTTAAAAAGCTTCATGCTCATAGAGCTGGACCCTTTAGAGTGGTAGAGAAGGAAGGACCAATGCCTATGTGCTTGATCTGCCCCTGGATTTAGGCATTAGCTCCACCTTCAGTATCGTGGACTTAGTTGAGTATAGGGAACCGGTAGTGATTCCTAGCGAGGTTTTTAGACCTACTCCATCCTTTAAGAGCAAACCTAACCTAGAGTGTCCACTTATAAATTGGCCTAAGAGAGGAAAACAGATTGAGCATATCTTGGACGATCAAGCTATCATGACCTAGGGCTGCGGCTATCAACGCTACCTGGTCCATTAGCAAGGTTGGCCAGAATCCGACGATTCATGGATTACTCGAGAGGACTTGCAGCACCTCGACCTAGACCCTCTTGAGCAATACCAGAGCCAGAGCGACCCTTACTTGACGGAGTCGAGTTCCTCCCACCTTGGGAGAATTAATGGGGACATCAGGTCAACACTAGTTCACTATGGATCCCTGAATTTTGAGTCCCTTAGCCATGATTCCAATTTTATCTTTGAGTCCAATAATCAAGTCCTGTTAGCCCTTTGAGTCTTGTAAGTAGGGCTTAAGTCAGTTGAGTCACTTGAAGTCCTATAATTAGGGTTTTGATTAGTTAAGCTCGATTGTGCCCATTGAATCCTGTATTTGGGCCTTGATCTTGTTATACTTGAGTCCTGAGTCGACTCATGCCATTAGAGCTCATGAGTCAAGCTTTGGATTACATTCAAGCTTAGTTGATCGAGTCAGCTCATTATGAGCCATTTGTCAATTTTGAGGTCTTAATCATGTGTCAATTTTGTAATTAATCCTATCCAGTTAAGTAAGTTGAATCCTATACTAAGTTGAGACTTGAAGTCCAATTGAATTGTCTCAACCCTAGTCCAGTCCAATTGAGTCCTATAAGTATAAGTCTAGTTTTATACAAGAGGAGGAGAACCAGCCTCAAAGTAGAAGCCCATGAAGTCTCTCCACTTGAAGATTCCAGGCATATTCTTCTTCCAGGTGCCCCAGCCCAGAAGTCCAATTTCAAGTGAAGCCCATGGCCCCCTAGGTGTATTCCAGTCCAACTTCAAATGGGTGCCCAGGAGTTTCCAGCCCACCAGGGGACAAGTACCAAGCACATGCGCCAACCATGGACCAAGCTGTTAATCCCATAAGTGATTTTGATGATAACCAAACATTGGTGCATGCATTTGTTTTACTAACAACTCTTCAAGTATTTTACAAGTTTTTGTAGAATGAACTCTTTGCTCAATCTCAACTCTTACATTTCTATTTCTTGTGTCGAGTTGTATTGTAATTGAATCTTGTACAGAAGAACTCAAAGAAAAACTTAAGTGAAAATCAATCAAATGGGTTACTTTTAGGTTATTTCAAGCTTATAATTACTTTGAGTATGTTGTAAGAAAAGGTTGAAGATATCTTGAAAGCTTGAAGCCTTGCTGGATGAATTCTGGAGATGAATTGAAAATTCACTGAAGAACTCATTCAGGCTGACTCGAAGAGAAGAGAGCTGACTCTGGCACATGGCACGTATGAGGATTCTGGCATGCAGATATCCGAGCTGACTCTAAGGAACTTGAGCCGACTCATCTAGAGTACCATTTCCTAAATCAGACAGATGAGCCGACCCAAAGGGAGTCCAAGCCGACTCTATCTTTTGGTCAGACATCTGAGCCGACTCTTCAGAGAATCAAGCCGACTCCTCTAGAGTCCAGAAAAAGAGATCTAAGAACTACAGCCAATCGAGCAGACTTTAAAGTGAAAGAGCTGACTCTTCCATACTATATCTTTGAAGGCCTGAGGATCCGAGTCGACTAGAATTAAGGCAAGTCGACTCTTACAGTGATGGAATCAAGAAACTATGCAAGCGAGCTAACTAGATTGAAGAGAGTCGACTCAACCAAAACTACTATGAGGATCCAAGCCGACTTGAATAATCTGAGCTGACTCGAATATCGATTTTAGACTTATAATGGCTAGTTCCAAAACTTGGAATTTGAATTCAAAAGGTGCTCCAATGGTCAAATGTCACATCCTAATGGTCTACAATGACTAAAACTGCTTGAGAAAGGTACAAGACTATATATTTGATGGATTTGAACTATTTAAGAAGAAGTTTTGGAAAATAAATAAATAATTAATGCATTATTGAATATCCAACCAAGCCAACAAGCAAGAGAGCACCGAGAGCATTCAACATAGCCTTCAAGCCTTCACCAACTCTCATTTGAAGCTTGAAGCACTTAGTAAAGAAGCTATAGAAGCCATTAAAGTGCATTGAAGTGCATTCAAGTGGGCATCTCTCGAGCTGCATCGGCAACCATTCGACAGAAACTTATTTATCATTATGTTGCTTTTCTTTATAATTCTTTTATTGAATTGTTGGGTTATTGGTGAACCCGATTTAGAAACTAAATTGGTTCTTGGTTAGCCTGTGTTAAAACCAAGTTGGGTTCTTGGTGATCCTGGTAAAACCAAGTTGGGTTTTTGGTGATCTTGTGTTAAAACCAAGTTGGGTTTCTTTGGTGAGCCCAGTTTAAAAACCAAAGTGTAAAGGTTTGGATTGTGAGCCTGTTAAACAATCCGACTGTATTCCAGTAGGGGATATAGTGGAAATCCCAAGTAGTAATCTTAGATAGTGGATGTAGGAGCTGGGTTGCTCCGAACCACTATAATTTGCTTGTGTTTGTGTTGTGCTTTTCTTATTTGATTATGTTTCTGCATTCAATTATCCTATCACAGCACTTAACACTTATAAGAAATTTTCAAAGAGCACATTATTGCCTAAATTTTTTAATTTTCTAATTTATCCCCTTTTGGAAAAGCCACCTGGGCGACACAAGGCCATGTGCCAACCATGGAGGCTGCCCAAGCCTTGCATCAAGCTCATGAACCCAAAGCCTAATTGGAGGATGCCCTTACTACCCTAAAGTCCAAGCCCAATCCCATTTAGGCATCCAAGCCCAAGAAGGAGCTTTTGATCAAGTCAAAGAAGGAGAGAAGACCAATTCTAACAAGGAGATCCTATTTTATTTCTACTCAAATTATGTACTCCTAGTGCTAGGCCACTTTGTAATCCTTCTCCCTATCAAATCTTGTGTTCCTATCCTAACTAGGAGAGGGCATGGGAACATCTATAAATATCCCACCCCTCCACCCTCTTGTAACTAATGATCAATTATTATGAATTGTTATGAATGAATTTCTCTTAAGTTTTCTTCAAAATTTTGAGTGAATTTTTGTGTGATTAAGGGTATCTATGTGATCCCTCCAGGAATCTGTATGATCCCTGCACCCTGCCTCCAAGCCACCAGCCTTTTTCATCCCTTGGCCGCCTTCCTCAAACCTCTTCCCCTTCTTGTTCTTTCAGTGCTCTAACCTTTTTCTTCCTTATTTTCTAACCCATATTAGGTGATTTGCAGGTCCCTCAGAGTTTACAAATCCAAGGATTCCATCTGACCAACTTTCGGGTCACCGGATTGAAAGCCACAAATCCGTAGGGTCGATAGCTTTATTTTCTAGGCCGCATCAGGGAGCGATGAGCAAACTCTTCATGGATCGATCTACAAATCTCTACCAGGTACACCCCCTAAACTCCTGTGGTCATGGTATTGTAGAAGAGCTAGTCCTAACCAGGGCTTCTCAACCTTGGCGATCATTTTTCTTCACTTTTAGGATTTATTTCTGCATGCCTGTGCTACAGATTTTCTATAGAATTCCCTACTTAATATCTTGGCTTGAAATTTGGGATACAAACTCATAACTTAATGCCTAACAACAAAAAAATAATTAGAATGCATAAATAATCCCATATCAAAAGGATTGCTGCATTTGCCTTATGTTGGTTACATTCAAAAAGTACTAGAGAGGTCTGGGATGAAGGAGGCCAAACTAGCAGCACTACCACTTGCAAGACATTTCAACCTTTCGAAGACTATGTCTCCATAGATTGAGATGAAGGCTCAAGAGATGGAGAGAATTCCGTATGCCTTTCATGTGGAGAGCCTAATGTATGCCATGGTGTGTTGTAAGATGGATTTAGCCTACATAATGAGTCAGGTGAGTATATTCATGGCATAGCTTGGCAGGGAGCACTAGCAAGCACTGAATATTTTTGATACTTGGCAAGTTCAGTTGGAGTGGGCATCTACTATGGATAGCAAGGAGGTGTTGAGTGATACTCTAACATGTCCAAGGATGCTCAGAGGCAAATAGAAGGCTTCATGGATGTTGATTTTGGTGGAAATGTGGATACCCATTGCTGTATGATAGGATTCATATTCAACTTGAATGGAAGTCCTATTTCATGGAGGTCTTGCTTACAGTCGATGATGTCATTATCCACTATTGAAGTGGAGTATATTGGCATCACGGAGGTAGCAAAAGAAGCTCTATGGCTAAAGGGTTTGGCGATGGAGTCGGGCTGCACATAGGAAGCCATTAGGGTACACTATGATAGCTAGAGTGCACTGTTGCTTGCACAAAAATCTGTTTATCATGCCAAGATGAAATACATCAACATCAGGTACCACCATATCAGAGAGCTCATGGAAGAAGGAGAGGTAGAGCTGGTGAAGGTTCATATAAAAGAGAATATAGCAAGTGGGCACTGATCACCTCAGAGCTTTAACCAAGCACTTCTCAATCACTTGGAGCTGGTAGGCATGATCGTTTGAGGGCTCTGACCAAGCACTTTGATTTTCTCATCCCTAGGGAGTCCCTCTTTTTGTCAAGAAGTGCCACCTAGTGTGATAGCCAATTTTCAAGGAGCTTTGATTGGCCGCGCCCCTATCGGGAAGGGCTTCCTGGGTGTAATTCACAGGGAGACGATGCGAGAATTGCTATTGCTCGTCACCTTTTCCTGGTGGTGCTTAGTTTTCAAGGGATTAATGCTTGCCTAGTTTTGATTAGGCACATGGGTGGCTAGTTCTCCATTAAGTTACTATAAAAGGGTGATTGAAGGGCTTTGGTTCTTTCCACCTCTCCCTTATTAGCATGCTACTTGAGATTTCTCAGAGGCCATTATGGTTGAACTTTGGCGATGTAATCAGAGTTGCTGGGCTACTTTTCTTGAAGGAGGGTTTCTCTTTGGGAGGAGGATGTTATGGGTATTTGGTGCCATTGCCAAACCACCACCATTGCAATTTGTTGGCATACTTAATGGCCAGTTATTAAGCTATATCATAGTGGCTACAGCTAGTTGGCAGACTTAACACGAGCCAGAGGGCTCACACTTAGTACCTTTTTGCCCGCACCTTCCTCAAGGGACTACTCTACTTTACTAGAGAGGGAGATTGGGAGCTCTCCCCAAAGGTTGTCATTGGTAGGAATAGCACGAGGATGATTTGGGAACAATTTTCTAATTTCGTAGCCAATCTTTGCCCACCCTTGAGCTTCCTTCTTTTGATGGCAGGTTACTTTACTGAATGCTACCTCCCGACTTTGCTTCTGCTCCGTCCTCCTCATCAAGATCATCAGGTGTGTTTCCCATCAAACTGGCTACTCTTGGAGGAGGGTATCATGCCTATGCCCTCATTCATTTCCTATCTTTTTAGTCATTCTGGTGAGGGTGCCGGTGAACTTGATTGCTTAGAAGGTGTTTGTAGCTATATAGAAGAGCTCAGGATTCTAGGAGATATCTAGTTCTTCGATGAGCATTGTAGCTTGTCCTGTACTTTAGAAGTCTAGGAATCAATATTATCAATTGAGAGGCTCTAAATCCATGTAACTTGGCTATAAGGCTACACATGTGTAACCTTATATTTATTAATAAAAATCTTTTTGACTTATGCTTCTATCACTTTTACTGTCTTCTAAAGTTGCATTCATTTCATTTCGCATGATTGCCGAGTTGTATCCAAGTGGAAATCCAGGTGGTCCATAGTAGTACCTCGGATCATAACTTCTTCATCCTTATTAATCTGGTGGATAACCAGCTACGCAAGGCTATGGGCTTTTGACCATCTTCTACCTGATCACTGGAGGCTATGGGCTTCCGATCATTTTCTTTCTGATCGCTGGAGCCTATGGACTTCTAATTACTTTCTTTTCGATCGTTGGAGCCTATGGGCTACCTATCACTTTTTTTCTGATCGCTTATGATGATTTTGGTTAAGGATCCTTCGTGTTGGTCCTTTAAGGATGAATCCTTTAGACAAATGGGTTGCTAAGCCTCCTAACATGGGATCTCGACCCTATGAGCAACTTTACTCTTTAACAAAAAATGGTCTTAGATAAATTATCATAGATCTCATTTGGTCTAAGGAATTCACATCCAGGGGACTTTCACTAGAAGACCCTCTCAACCACAAACATTGACAAGAGAAGGAACTTTTATTTAAATGGAGAGGGGGCATGATACTAATGATAGATCCACAGGTTTGCAAATCTATCATTAGGTTTACAGATCTATCCATGGTCAAAGTAAAGGAGCCCCATCTAATTGTTTCAATTAGTAGTTCCTTAGCTTGATGATCTCTTCTACCTGGTGGGGTCTCTCTTAGTTTGGTGAGAGCTTGTCTCTTTGGCCAGGTTGGGAAACTTCTACTTGTTGGAGCACCAGATCACTAATCTTGAAAATTCTGCCTGAACCTTGGTGTTGAAGTAACGGGCAACTTTATGCTGGTGTGCTATCATCTTGATATGCACCCTCTCCCAAACCTCATTTAGTAGGTCTAGGTCTGCAAATCACCTTTCTAGGTCAGTTTGTTCGTTGTAATTTATGGCTTACATCGAGGGTATTCTGATCTCGACAGGTATCACCACCTTGGTCCCAAAAGCTAGGCTGAAGGATGTTTCTCCTTTTGGAATCCTCAGTGTGGTTTGGTATGCCCAAAGCACATGGTGGACCTAATCGACCCATGATCCTTTGGCTTTACTGAGCCTCTTCTTAATTTCTTGGAGGATGGCTTGATTCATAACCTTGACTTCCCCATTGGCTTGGAGGTATAGCACTAAGGTGAGATGCTGTGAGATTTTTTAGTCTTCACAAAATTTTTTGAGCCGAGCACACATTAACTGCCATCCATTATTGATGATCAGTACTCGAGGGATACCAAACTTGTAGATGATTGCCCTCCATATAAAATCCATTACTTTAGATTTGGTGATGCAGGCCAATGTTTCTACCTCACCCATCTTGTAAAGTAATCAACAATAATTATTAGGAACTTGCATTGTCCAGAAGCTGGAGAGAATGGACCAAGGATGTTCATTCCCCATTATGCAATAGGCCATGGGTGCATATAGGAGTAATTAGTGCAGCCGGGAGACATTGAATGTTAGCATTCCTTTGACTAGCATCACATTTCATTACAAACCTCTAAGCATCCTACTACATGGTCCGCCAATAATAGCCTTGGCATAATAACTTATATGCTAAGGCTCTTTTCTTGATGTGATCTTCATAAATTCTTTCATGAATCTCTCTCGGTGTGGCTTCTGTCTCCAATGGCCATAAGCATCTGAGGAGGGGCAAAGAAAATGGCTGCTTGTAGAGCTTCCCCTCATGTATAAGGTACTTAGGGGATTTGTACTTGATTTTATTGATTGCCTTTCAATCTACAAGAAGTCAACCATCTCTTAGGAAGTCGATCTGCTGGTCAATCCAGCACTATTCACCATCAAGCTGCATGACTTCTGAAGATTCCTCAATGGTTGGCTTTTTGATTTGCTAGAAGTAGGCTCCTTAGGGAAGTGCCATAGGTGTAGTGTTACCATTGTGGCTAATAAGTCTGCTCAGGAATTATCTTCTCTTGGAATCTGCTTGATTTCGAAACTATAGAGGTGGTGCGGGCACCAGACTCAGAAGAAGACTTCAGAGCTCCATCTGGATCTCTGATTAACCTTGCCCGAGAAATTAGGGTTTGTAATAAAGGTTGACCTGGTCAACCAGTTTATTTATTTTTATTTATTTCTTGAGTCACCATTTAAATTTTGTTGAGTCATGTTGACTCGGTGCAAGTCCCGATGTGGTTTCAATTTTATCCAATATGGTGCCGCAATTGTCTTCCAATCAAATCAAGGTCCAAAATGGTGCCACATTTGTCTTCCAATCAAATCAAGGTCCAAGCAAGTGGAGGCCACACTCCAAGCCACACGCCCAGCCACACTCCGAGCACATGCCAGGGTCCAGGAGGTGCCACAGAGGCATCCCAGTGTCATGGTCCCCACACCCAAAGAAGAAAAAAATCAAATTGGAAGCTAATTTAAAGGAGGCGCCCATACCTGCCTATTTTACCTAAGCAAAGAAGGAAGAAGACTTCTCTTGGAGAAGAAATCAAAGAAGGACATCCAACCTACTCCTAATTGAAGTTCAAATCAAAATCAAAGAGCTTAACTTGGAGTGGAAGAAAAGAAGAAATACCATAAGAAGAAGAGGACTCCAAATCCAAATCCAACTCCAAAGGAGGCACCAAAAAAATTCAAAAAAAATTCCTTTATGGCCGTCCCAATTTTTTTGAACTCTTGGTCGGCCAAGAGAGAAGATTTTCTACCTAATCTAGTGGTTGGAGGAGTTTAGTCCCACATGGGAATTTGTACAAGCTTGGAGAAAATTTTAGGTCTATATAATAGACCCCTCTTTGTAACTTTAAAAAAATGAATGAAGAAAATTATTTTTTTTGCTATTCTCTTGTGTTGAGTGACCTAGGTTTCTCTTCTTCCGCACTATTCTAAGTGTTGAGCTCCGTGAGGGGGTAATCCGGGTTCCATTGGAGCCTTGAGGAGGTGAGAGATCTCCATCTTTATCCAAAACCCTAGGTTAGCCACTTGAAATTCCAAAATCCTAGCCACCCTTCATTATTTTCAATCCATCAAACCCTAGCTCCATCCATCTCCCACGGCCTCTCTCTCTCTACAAGTCCTGGCCGTCCACCTTCATCCAGATCCAGTCCGGCTACTTCAGATCCAGAGCAAGTTCCAAGGAAAATCACATCAGCTTCTAGGAGAATCCAGTTTTCAGCAATTTCAATCTTCAAGTTCATCAACCTGGTAAATTTCTCCCTTGACTCTCTGATTCCATCAATTGTTTTTCTTCTCTTCCAGATCTTGAGTTCAGGAGAAGCCAACCCGCCAAAGGACCAGTATTGGAGGATCCATTGCGAAGATATCTGAATCCGAGGATCCAACAATCTGCTCGGGAGAGTTCTTCCACCAAAATCTGTGAAGATCATTGTCTGGTTAGGTAAACCATCTCTTCTCTTTATTTCTGTTCTGTTGAAAGTTCGGAGCGAAATCCTAGGTCTGGGAGTTTCTCAACCCCCAGCGATCCGTTGCTTCTGAACTACTCTGATAATTTAGTTTCCTTAAAATTGTGCTTTCAATTATCATATTAGTATCTTTCAATGTTAGGTTAACTTTTCTTTGATTTGAAGCCAACTTCTACAAACATATAAAAAAAAAACAACAAAAAAAAATTAGTTAATCTTAATTTACTTCTGCATCGCATCCCTTTATTTGTCCTGCATCATTTTTGGTATCAGAGCCCAGTCTAGGATTTCTGATTTGCTTGCTTGCTTTGATTGTTCTCTTTTTATTTTGTCTGCTCGAAGTAGATTCCCCAGGACGTCCGGTCCTAGGAACTAAGCGAGGCGCAAGCCTCCTCTTCCCATTCCACGGGGTGTTCCTAGGGCGTGTAGGGGATCCATTGGGTTATAACTTCGTAGCAGGGATTATAAACGGGGAAGACAATATAGTTGCAGCCTGTAATTTCCCTGTTGTCTGAATTATTTCTCCCTGCATAAAACTCCGAATTGCATGATTTTTGCTTCGTTGAAACAAGTATAATTGAACCTATTTTCCATAATTTTTCTGTGATTTATTGGTTTCGGTAAAATTTCTGAGCATTAAAATACAACAACTCTGTTTTTTGTGTTCTGCAATTCAATTCTTTTTGGAGTGATCATCTCATAATTTACTTAAGGGCAATTGAGCATCTAAGATAAGGGGAGGAGTTGATTACCTCTCCTTAGCCCAAAACCACCATCCAATCATTCGAACCTAGACCTAATTTAAAACCAGTTAGACCTAATTTGCCCTAGTGGGCTAGGGACACCAATTGGTCGGGTCTAGGCTAGTGTTGAGTCAGTTTGCCGAGTTATTCTGTGTGTGCTTAGCACTCAGTGTCTAGAACGGTGGTTCAGGGATCCATTCCCGAAGGGCTTGTGTGCTGGTCCGCCTACCTGGCCAATCACTGATTGGTGTCTAGGATTGGCAATCAGGGACCTAACACTCCCCTTACACCTGCCTGGCTGAGTCCTGAGTTACTACAGGCTAGCTTGCCACTCTGATTGGGCATCTAGTTTGGACTCTAGGTCTAGTGATCCAGTAGTCGATTTAGTCTAGTCTCATTTTGTGTTCTTGCTTGAATCATCATGTCTACCAGAAACGGAGTGCCATATCAACCTGGTCAAACCCAACCTGATTTAGAGGCCATGATCAGAACTCTTACTGAAAGTATGGCTAAAATGAATCAGGATATGACAAACACTGTGGCCCAGTTTAGCGCACAAATTCATGAGGATCTTACCCAACTTAGGGACCGAGTCCAAGTACTTGAAGAACCTAGACATCGGAATTGGACTCCTGACCCCGATTTTAATGTGCCTCAACCTCACCCACATCAGGAACCTAGAAGGCCTTTATATAGAGATCCTGAACCTAATCATAGGAGGCCTAACCCAGAGCCTGAAGATAGAGATGATAGGTTCATCAGGAACATCAAATTAGATGCACCCACTTTTGGTGGTAGTCTGAACCCTAAGGTGTATTCTGATTGGGAGGGTGAGATGGACCAATACTTTGAGTGGTATGCTATGTCTGAGGAGAGGAAATACAAGTTTGCCAAGATGAAATTAGTGCGCCAAGCTAGGTTATACTGGGGGAACATTGAGCTAACCACTAGGAGACGGAATGTTGAGCCCATAACCACTTGGCAGGGTATGAAAGAAAAACTGAGAGATAAATACCTACCCATTTCATACCAGCAAAACCTGTTAGACCAATGGCAAAACCTGAAACAAGGAAACCGATCTGTCTCAGACTACATAGCTACTTTTGATGAATACCTAATGAGATGTGATGTGAGTGAAGCCCACGAAGTCACTTTGTCTAGATTTAGGGCTGGACTGAGGGAAGATATCAAGAGAGAACTATTTCTGAGAGAGGTTATTGATCTAGACCAAGCCTACCAGATTGCACTGAACACTGAGAAATTTCAGAGAGGACCTATACCTTCTAGGGTTAGTGCCCCAATCCCAAGGAATGGACCTAGCCAAGTTATCCCTAGTAAACCTTTTCAGGGTACTTCTACCCCTAGGCCCATGGACAAAGGTAAGGCACATGACACCCAGAGAACCCCTAGTTCAAATATCACCTGTTTTAAGTGTCAGAAACCAGGTCACATTTCCAGTCAGTGTACTGCCATAGCCTGTTTCAAGTGTCATAAGGTAGGTCATGTTGCTAGCCAGTGCCCACGGAGATCCCTTTACATAGAAGAGGGAGAGAATGATAATTCCGAGCCCAGTGAGGAATTTGAAGAAGAAGTTTATGAGGCCGGAATGAATTTGGTTGAGGAGTATGAAGGAGAGGAGGAACCCAATGAATCTGACCAATTAGGAGTTGTAAGATGCATCCTATCCCAGAATCTAGTTCAAGAGGATTGGCGTAGGACTAACATCCTACAGACTTTTCTTAAATTAGGGGATAAGGTATGTAAGATCATCATAGATAGTGGGAGCTGTGTAAATGCCATCTCTACTAGCACTGTCAAGATGTTAGGCTTAATCCCAGTTCCCCATCCCAACCCCTATAAGGTTTCTTGGGTAGATTCTACCTCCATACCCATCCAGTCTAGATGTCAAGTCCAAATCCAAATGCAATCTTATCATGAAAAGATTTGGTGCGATGTCTTACCCATGGGGGTGAGCAGTATAATTCTCGGAAGACCTTGGTTGTATGATCATGATGCCACCCTCTTAGGAAAATCCAATACCTGTGTCTTTAGTTTCAATGGGAAGAAGATTACGATCCATTCAGTTCCCCCTAAGGACAAGGTAACTAAAGGAGCCAGTAAGGTTAAGGAGATGAAAACTGGAGTGAACCTAATCAGTGCTAAGGATTTAGAACAAGAAATTCATAGTGGTTCACCCATCTGGATGTTGACTGCTAAGGAACTTAGAACTTCGGAACCCTCAGAGCCTCCTCAAGAGGTTAAACCTGTGTTAAAAGAATTTGAGGATGTCTTTCCCGAGGATTTGCCAGACCACCTTCCACCTCTTAGGGATATCCAGCATGCCATAGATCTAATCCCAGGAGCGACTTTGCCCAACTTGCCCCATTACAGGATGAATCCATTTGAGCATGAAGAACTACAAAAGCAGGTTGGAGAATTATTGAGGAAGGGGTTTATTAGAGAAAGTCTTAGCCCTTGTGCAGTCCCAGCCTTACTGACCCCAAAGAAAGATGGCACGTGGAGGATGTGTGTTGACAGTCATGCCATCAATAAAATTACAATCAAATATAGGTTTCCCATCCCTAGACTAGATGACATGCTTGATATGATGGCTGGTGCAATGGTTTTTTCTAAGATTGATCTCAGAAGCGGCTATCATCAGATTAGGATTAGACCCGGGGATGAATGGAAAACTGCTTTCAAAACTAAGGATGGTCTTTATGAATGGGTTGTTAAGCCTTTTGGGTTATCCAATGCCCCTAGTACTTTCATGAGAATTATGACCCAGGTACTTAGAGCTTTCATAGAAAAATTTGTGGTGGTCTATTTTGATGACATCCTGATCTATAGTAAGACCCCAGCATATCACCTAGGCCACCTTAGAGCAGTCTGCCAAGTTTTGAGGAATGATAGACTCTACGGTAATCTTAAGAAGTGTGAATTCATGACTAGTAGAGTTATCTTTCTTGGTTTTGTAGTAACCCCTGACGGCGTGGCGGCCGATCCTGAGAAGATTAGGTCCATAGTAGACTGGCCAGAGCCAACCAATGTGCATGAAGTTAGAAGTTTCCACGGCTTGGCTACCTTCTATAGGCGATTCATCAAGGGGTTTAGTACTTTAGCTGCTCCTATCATTGATTGTATTAGGAAGGGAGAATTTCATTGGACTAAGTCAGCCCATAAAGCCTTCCTAGATCTTAAGGATAAAATGACCCAGGCACCCATTCTGAGATTACCCGATTATTCTAAAGTATTTGAGGTTGCCTGTGATGCTTCAGGTGTAGGAATAGGTGGAGTCCTAAGCCAAGAGAATCATCCCATAGCATTCTTTAGTGAAAAACTTAATGATGCTAAGCTTAGGTATTCTACCTATGATAAGGAATTTTATGCGGTGGTGTAAGCTTTGCGTTACTGGAGACATTATTTGCTACCGCAGGAATTTGTACTATTTTCGGACCATGAGGCTCTTAGATTTCTGAACTCCCAAAAGAAGCTTAACCCTAGGCATGCTAAGTGGGTAGAATATATCCAGTCCTATACTTTTGTCCTGAAACATAAGGCTGGAGTTGAGAATAAGGTAGCTGATGCCCTTAGTCGCCGATCTCTGTTATTAACTTCTGTTAGAACTGAGGTCATAGGGTTTGAGCAAGTCAAAGAGGAATATGAGTCTTGTCCGGATTTCACAACTGTGTATCAGGATCTAGTTCAAGGACCATCTAGTAATCACCAGGATTATACCCTTGTAGATGGTTTTTTGTTCTTCAAAAATAGGCTTTGCATCCCTAGAACTTCTCTTAGGGAATTTTTGATTTGGGAAATCCATGCTGGAGGTTTAGCCGGCCATTTTGGAAAAGACAAGACCATTCTAGCTATTGAAGACCACTTTTTCTGGCCTAGCTTGAAAAGGGATGTAGCTAATATTGTAGCTAGATGTCGAACCTGCGCTGTTGCCAAACAGCGAAAACAAAACACTGGCCTTTATACCCCACTCCCTGTCCCAGATCGTCCTTGGCAAGATGTGAGTATGGATTTTGTGTTAGGTTTACCTAAGACCCAGAGGAGACATGATTCTATCTGTGTCGTAGTTGACCGATTCTCTAAAATGGCCCACTTCTTGTCTTGTTCCCAAACCTTTGATGCGTCTAAGGTAGCCACACTTTTCTTCAATGAGATAGTTAGACTCCATGGCCTACCTAAGACAATCGTTTCAGATAGGGATGTCCGGTTCACCAGTTACTTTTGGAAGACCCTTTGGCATAAGTTAGGGACAAAACTTAAGTTTTCAACTGCCTATCATCCCCAAACTGATGGCCAAACTGAAGTAGTGAACCGTAGCCTAGGAAATCTGCTGAGATGTCTTGTTGGTGAAAACACCAGAAATTGGAATTTATACCTACCAAGGGCAGAATTTGCGTACAATGACTCGGTCAATAGGTCTACGGGTAAGAGTCCATTTGAAATTGTATATGGGTACAAACCTCACACACCTCTTGACCTAGTCCCTTTACCTGTCCACACTCGAGTCTCCGAGTCTGCTGAGAATTTTGCACAGCATGTAAAAGACTTGCATAAAGAAATTCATGCCAAAATAAATTTAAGTAATGAAACTTATAAGAAGTTGGCTGATACTCAAAGGCGAGTCAAATCTTTTGTTGAGGGAGACTATGTGATGATTAGGTTAAGGCCTGAACGGTTTCCTCCTGGAACCGTTAGAAAGTTACATGCTAGGGGAGCTGGACCATTTAGAGTGGTAAAGAGAGTAGGATCCAATGCCTATGTGCTCGAGTTGCCTCCAGAACTAGGCATTAGCTCTACTTTCAACATTACAGACTTAGTAGAGTACAGGGAGCCAGCTGTGATTCCTAGTGAGCCTTTTGAGCCTAACCCTATCATTGAGAGTGATCCCGACCCTGTGTGTCCACCAACAAACTGGCCTGTGAGGAAAGAGCAGATTGAAAAGATCCTGGATGATCAGGTTATCTCTACTCGTAATCGAGGATACCAAAGGTACCTGGTCCGCTGGCAAGGAAGGCCAGATTCTGATGACTCTTGGATCTCCCGAGAAGAACTACAAGAATTGGACCCAGACCTCTTGGAGAGATACCAGAGCCAACTTGAGCCTTACTCGACAGGGTCGAGTTCCTCCCACCCCGGGAGAATTGGTGCGGGCACCAGACTCAGAAGAAGACTTCAGAGCTCCATCTGGATCTCTGATTAACCTTGCCCGAGAAATTAGGGTTTGTAATAAAGGTTGACCTGGTCAACCAGTTTATTTATTTTTATTTATTTCTTGAGTCACCATTTAAATTTTGTTGAGTCATGTTGACTCGGTGCAAGTCCCGATGTGGTTTCAATTTTATCCAATATGGTGCCGCAATTGTCTTCCAATCAAATCAAGGTCCAAAATGGTGCCACATTTGTCTTCCAATCAAATCAAGGTCCAAGCAAGTGGAGGCCACACTCCAAGCCACACGCCCAGCCACACTCCGAGCACACGCCAGGGTCCAGGAGGCGCCACAGAGGCATCCCAGTGTCATGGTCCCCACACCCAAAGAAGAAAAAAATCAAATTGGAAGCTAATTTAAAGGAGGCGCCCATACCTGCCTATTTTACCTAAGCAAAGAAGGAAGAAGACTTCTCTTGGAGAAGAAATCAAAGAAGGACATCCAACCTACTCCTAATTGAAGTTCAAATCAAAATCAAAGAGCTTAACTTGGAGTGGAAGAAAAGAAGAAATACCATAAGAAGAAGAGGACTCCAAATCCAAATCCAACTCCAAAGGAGGCACCAAAAAAATTCAAAAAAAAATTCCTTTATGGCCGTCCCAATTTTTTTTGAACTCTTGGTCGGCCAAGAGAGAAGATTTTCTACCTAATCTAGTGGTTGGAGGAGTTTAGTCCCACATGGGAATTTGTACAAGCTTGGAGAAAATTTTAGGTCTATATAATAGACCCCTCTTTGTAACTTTAAAAAAATGAATGAAGAAAATTATTTTTTTTGCTATTCTCTTGTGTTGAGTGACCTAGGTTTCTCTTCTTCCGCACTATTCTAAGTGTTGAGCTCCGTGAGGGGGTAATCCGGGTTCCATTGGAGCCTTGAGGAGGTGAGAGATCTCCATCTTTATCCAAAACCCTAGGTTAGCCACTTGAAATTCCAAAATCCTAGCCGCCCTTCATTATTTTCAATCCATCAAACCCTAGCTCCATCCATCTCCCATGGCCTCTCTCTCTCTACAAGTCCTGGCCGTCCACCTTCATCCAGATCCAGTCCGGCTACTTCAGATCCAGAGCAAGTTCCAAGGAAAATCACATCAGCTTCCAGGAGAATCCAGTTTTCAGCAATTTCAATCTTCAAGTTCATCAACCTGGTAAATTTCTCCCTTGACTCTCTGATTCCATCAATTGTTTTTCTTCTCTTCCAGATCTTGAGTTTAGGAGAAGCCAACCCGCCAAAGGACCAGTATTGGAGGATCCATTGCGAAGATATCTGAATCCGAGGATCCAACAATCTGCTCGGGAGAGTTCTTCCACCAAAATCTGTGAAGATCATTGTCTGGTTAGGTAAACCATCTCTTCTCTTTATTTCTGTTCTGTTGAAAGTTCGGAGCGAAACCCTAGGTCTGGGAGTTTCTCAACCCCCAGCGATCCGTTGCTTCTGAACTACTCTGATAATTTAGTTTCCTTAAAATTGTGCTTTCAATTATCATATTAGTATCTTTCAATGTTAGGTTAACTTTTCTTTGATTTGAAGCCAACTTCTACAAACATATAAAAAAAAAACAACAAAAAAAAATTAGTTAATCTTAATTTACTTCCGCATCGCATCCCTTTATTTGTCCTGCATCAAGAGGCCATTGGTCAACTCCTTGACTTTTTGAATATATTTGATCATGTTCTTCTCCCATGTCTCAAAATTGCCTTTGACATGGCTGATGACCAATTAAGATTCACTATAGATTTTTAGATCTCATACTCCCAACTCCTTGGTAATATCGAGCCCTGCTATGAGGGCCTCTAACTTCATTATTGGTTATAAGAATTTGAGGTGCAAACCATGCTTGGTGACAACTCCTTTGGGACTAACAAAGATCACCCCGCCCCTGATCCTTCAAGGCTGGATGTTCTATCAAGGCTAGATGATCCATCAACATATATTTTCCATGTGTCACTTGGGCTCAGGAGGGTATTTGATGCTAGTTCCAATGGCTCTATTACCTCTAGCTCGGTTGGCTCATCAGGAATAGTACGTTCGACCAAGAAGTCAACCAGTATTTAGGCTTAGGTCGATGGCCAAGATTGATACTTAATATCAAATTTTAAGAGTTCGATCATCCATTTGGCGATGTATCCAGATGTATTGGCCTAATGGAGGATGTTCTTCATAGGCTAATTAGTCAGCAAGATGATGCAGTGAGCCTGAAAGTATGGGCAAATTTTTTTAGCAACAATAAGGAGAGTGTACACCAACTTCTCCAGCTTTGAATACTAAGTCTCCACATCCCTAAAAATCTTGCTAACATAGTAAATAGGTTTTTGGACCCTATTCTTCTCTTGGATTAGCAATGCACTCATTATCGAAGGGGAGGTTGCCAAATACAAGAATAACTCTTTACTAGGATCCAGTCTTCCCAATAGTGGAGGGGATCTGAGATAACTCTTGAGATCATCGAAGGCTTTCTAGCATTTGTCTATCCACTTGAAGTCCTTCGGATGCTTTAAATTCTAAAAAATGGGAGGCAATGCTCAGTCGATGTAGAGATGAACTTGATGAGGGCTGCAATCCTTCCACTAGATGCTGGATGACCTTAACCATCTTCATGGGCTCATATCATAGATAGCTTTAATTTTCTTCGAGTTATCCTCCATCCCTTGTTGGAGACCATGAAATCCAAGAATTTATCTGAGACCACTCCAAAGGTGTATTTGGTAGGGTTTAACTTCATTTAATATCTCTAAAGGGTGTTAAAGATCTTCCTAAGGACTTCAACATGGGTCCCAGCCATCTTGCTCTTGACGAGCATGTCATCCATGTATACCTTTATATTCCATCCAATCTAGTCCTTAAAGGCCTTATTCACTAGGCATTGGTAAGTAGCACCTACTTCTTCAGTCCAAATGGTATAACCCTGTAACAAAAGAGGCCTCAATCAGTACTAAAAGCAGTTTTATTAGGAGCATGTTCAATCTTCAAAAATCAAAAAGAGTGAGAAGAGAAGGGGTTTACATACCTAGCAATGATTTGCATGATGTCGCAGAAGAGTTCACTCTGCTCGGATCGGTGTCTGGATGATCCGGTCACTTTCCCGTGAATTTGTTGACTTTTTATCAGCTTCGTTCAGAGGCCAAAAAGAATTCATCTAGAGGGAGTGGTACCAGAGGGATCCTGCAAACATCAGGGGTTAGTGTTAAGGATGATGGAAAAAATATAAAATTGGGGATTAGAAGAGTAGAAGTAGTATGATCGCCAGGCCGATTTAAGGATTGTAGAAGATGAAGATGCCTGAATCCTTGGAGGGGATGGTGGGCGTCTTAGGGCTCTTGCTTGGATAGACAATGGCTGGGGTTTGGTGGAAGAGGGAGGGATGGTTGTCTGCTAGGCTTTGCTCACAAGAAAAAAAAGACAAGTCTCACACCACTTCCAAAGAACACAAATGTCACAAGAAAAACTCACCAGAGTTTTAATTAATGAAAAGAGATTGATTACAAGAGGGGGAGGGGATGGGTATTTATAGATTCATCCAACCCTTTTCCTATCAAACTAAGAGTACATAGTATGAATAGGATTAGGAGAATAAATGATGGCGGACGAATTTGATGAGATGGGAGTGTGGAGGTGTGATCTACTCACTTAGAAACAACATACTAGCATTAGAGCTCCAGATATGGACAAAATCATGCATAGAAGAGATAAAGAACTTCAATCTGAAAACTAGGTGAGCAAAATTCTGAACACCGTTGTGCAAGCCTTCTTTCAAGAAAATAAAAAGTAGGATCTAAGGGCATAGAATCCCTTAAACTAGGCTAAGCTACCTTTAAGAATCTCAGATCTAAGGATCAAGAGGGTCTTTTCCCAATAATGAAAAGAAATCAAAGCTCAATTGGAAGGAAGGCACTCATCACTCAAGTATTTGAAGGCTAGAGACAAGATCTACACTCTCTACTTAGAACTTACCATTGGAGCTTGGTCCTTGGTGTGGAGCCTTCATCATCAGCTTCAAATCATTAAGAAAAACCTGCAAATGATCCAAAGTGAGGTGAAGAATTGAAAGAAATTGAATGATTCAACAAAGGAAAGTGAAGGGATTTGAAGAAGGTTGCTGAATTCTTGAGTAGCACTTCCCCTTCTTCTTGGACTACTTGGATCCTAGGTAGAAAAGCTTGGAAATGGAATTAAGGTCTCTCAAACTCAAGGCACTCACTCAAACTCAACACTCCAACTCAAACTTCAAGAGAAACACTCAAAACTCCAAGAAGAACTCATGAACTTGGCAAGGTGGAAGAGAAGACAAACTAGCAAGCTTTCACATGTCTTTTTAAGTTTGGTCTTTCAATAAGCTCCAAAGTAGATGAATTCTTCATAGCTTGGCTGGTCCAAAGATAGGCTTCAAGGTAGATGATCTTCAATAAAGCTTGGCCAACCCATGGACTTGGGAAAAGGGGGCTTTATTTATTTGGCTCTAAGTGGACTTGAACACTCCATACTTGCTTCATTCAAATGGAATTAGGAGTCTTCAAGAGGTGCTTCACAAAGTTGGATTTCTTCTTCATACATTTGTGGGAACCTGAAAAAGATTGGACTAAAACCAAAGTTTGTTAGTTTGTAGTTTCTTCATCTTGCCAATGTCCTTATTAATAATGTTGAGTAGAATAAGGAGTACATAATTTGAATAGAATTGGTAGACTGAAATCCTTGTAGAACTTGGACATCAACTCCTTCTTGGACTTGGAAGCTTTGCCTTTTCTCCATGGGATTGGACTGGTATGAAATTCTTATTGGGCTTGGACTGGGTCAAAGCCTTAGGCATCTTGGACTGGGTCAAAATATGGGGCGTCAACTTCGTGATGGGCTGGGGGGCGTCAACTGCTATAGGCCTTGGACTGCGGTGCCAAGGATAGGGATCTGAGGCGGCACTTCTTCATGAAATCTTATGGGCTTGAGGCACCTAAGGCCTGGTATGCTGGGGCACCATCTCTTGGAGGGCTTGGGCAGCATGGAGAAATCCAGATGTTGGGTTAGTGACTAAGTGTGGGTCCAAAGGTCCTCCTCACGAATAAAAATTATATAGACTAAAAAAGGCCTAACTGATAAGACTCAAAATAGGCGTAAATAAACAATGGACTCACTGAATAGATAAACAGGACTCAATGGACAAAACAAGGAACTTCCACCGACTTAGTGAATCCAACTGGCTCACTTTGTTACAGGACTCACAAAATTTGGACTTCATTACATGACTTATTAAAAATTGACCAACATATGACTTAGAGGACAAATTGAAGTTTGAAGTCTATGTCTGATCTGATGTTCCCATCAATTCTTTCGGGGTGGAAGGAACTCGACCCTGTCAAGTAGGAAGGTCGATCTGGCTTTGGTACTGTTCTGATGGGTATAGGTTGAGGCGTTGCGGATCCTCTCAAGTGATCCACGAATCCTCAGATCTCAGTCGACCTTGCCAACGAACCAAGTGACTAGTATCCTTTGATCTGGGTACTAGTGGCTTGGTCATCCAAGATACGCTCAATCTTTCCTCTCATAGGCTAAATTGATGTGGGCACTCAGGGTTGGGTTCGCTCTCAAAGAAAGGGTTAGGCTCAAATCACTGGGTATCATTGCTGGCTCCCTATACTCAACTAAGTCTGAGATATTAAAGGTTGAGCTTAATGCCTAATTAGGTAACTCAGGCACTAGGTCCAACTCTCTTTATCACTTTGATGGATCCAGCTTATAGGTATGTAGCCTAATTATTACAAAATTCTCCTAGTGAACTCTTAGACTCTTTTTAGGAATTAACCATATTTTTTTATAAAAATATTGCTTACATTAATCTTATAATTAATTTCTCATACAGATCTCTAATCATGCACACAACAACTCCTATTGACATGTAGACAAAACACCTAATGCGGGCAATTAACTCATACCAAAACTTATTGATATGCAAACTCGACTAACTCTAAACTATAGTTGTGGGTTTGACCCTTGGTCAGGTGGGTTACATGTAGATGAGAACTTGACATGCACTCCTAACAGATGCCATAGGGTCCTCCAAAAGTAAGATGCAAACATGACATGCATAATGAATGATTGCAGTATGCAAATTTCTACAAAATGCAATCTAGTGGTTAGAGAAACATGAAAAGCTTCAAAAAAGGGTAGAAAATAGGAGGTAGGTTCAGGGTTAGCTTGGTAGGGTAGAAAGTAAGAAAAGGGTTTGGGGTTGATTAGATAGAATAGGATACAAGAAGGAGTGCTAGAGATTAGTCCTAGACTAATGAGGTTGACCTTATGGGATTGAGGTTTACCTACAGGGTCTACAGTATGAAAGAATGTGTTATTAATTTCAGGGAAGAGATCTTCAATAGGAACTACAGGAGGGGATTCATCTTGAGGGTACTGATAAGCCAAATCCGCAACAAAGTCTTTTAGTTCATGAAATTTAGGACTAGGCTCTATAATTGGACTTCTTTTAAAGTCTCCTCAAGTATAATTCTAACAGTCGTATCTAGGTTCTCTTCCTCTAACTGGTCTTCCACTACAGGTTCAGTTTGGGTGTGGTTAGGGTTAACTAACTTTTGGGTTGGCTTCTATCTGGGTTTGGTCAGGGTCAACTAATTCTGGGTTGGTTTCTATCTGGGTTTGGTCAGGGTCAACTAATTTTGGATTGGCTTCTATCTGGGTTTGGTTAGGGTCTACTAATTCGGGGTCTTCTATAGGTATCTGTTCTTCTTCTTCCTCATACTCATCCATTAGGCTCATATCGGCTTCATATATCTCCTCTTCAAGGTCATTCTGGTGAACCAATGGGGTGGTAAGAGGGGGTTGGCTAAGAAAAAATTGACTAATGACTGGGGTAGGGGTGTGTTGACTAAGAGGAAGTAGAGTAATACTGGGCTCATATCTAAGGGTACTAATCCTATGGGTTGCTTGGTTATTGGATTGGGTTATTTGGTTTATCTGGGCGGTCAACTAGGCAAACTAGTTTTGGGATTGGGTATTGGACTGGTTATATTGGGTGGTTAATTGGGCAATGGATTGGGACTTCAGTTGGTTTATTTGGTCAAATCGTTTAGTCATGGCTTTCATGAAGATCTCAAAGTTGGATTCCATGGCTAAGCTAGGTTGGGGCTTAAACTATTGATATTTGGTTCCTAACCTAATGGTCATGCAATCAATCACTCAAAGTGGTATGGTGTAGTCAAGCATGCAAGGATCAATATGTTCTAGGGTTTGCTAGATCTAGAGCCAAAATTGAGTGGGTCGACTCAACTTACACCCAACTCAACAACTAATCCTTTCTCTGGCCAGGTAAGAGGTAGGGTGGTGGGAGGCACTCCCTGCCTGTGACAGGGTCCTAATTAAGTAACCACCAGTCCACTTAGGGCATTTGCCTTTGGACCTCCAGCCTTAGACACCAGTTTTCAGTAATAGTTGAGGAATTAAATGCACTAGTTTACCCACACAACTCGGACTCGACCTATTGGTGTCCCTAGCTCACTAGAATAAATTAGGTTGCTAATTGATTTTAATTAAGACTTGGGTTCTGATACTGGGTGGTTGTTTTGGGCCCAGGACAGGTGGTGAAATCCTGCCCTGATCTAAGATAGGAAATTACCCTTAAGATTAATTGAATGAGATGATGAACACATAATGAAACCTGATGCAATCTAATAACAATCAAAAAAATAAAAATATATTTTATTTTTTTATGAGGTGACAAATTAAATTTGGGTTGGTTAAGTTATCAAACAAAAATTAGCTTGGGTGAAGTGGGTTTGGTAGTTGATTAGGTTTGGTTTAGTCAGATATGCAGAAACTAAAATTAGGGTTTGTTAGATGCAGAAATTAGCATAGATTTAAATGTAGAAAGATTCTAAAAAATCTACAAAACATAGAAGGACGTGTAAGGATTCTTCCTACCAAATTTCATGCAAAACTAAAATAGTATTATAATGCAAAACCTAGGGTTTCTAACTGGTTGCAGGAAAACATAGAATTCTAGTTTGGGTTTTTAGGATGCCAATTTTTTTGTAGATTTTGGTTCCATAAAATCTGAGAAAAATATTATTAAAATATAGGACTCAAAGGGATGACATGATATAAATTTTAGAGAAAAATAAAATTCCTAGGTTTATGAAACAAATCTAAACTCAGACCCCTAATGTAGATGACAGGATGCAGTCTTTTGTTAGGGTTTTATTTTTGCTATTTTTTTGTTGATTTTAGGATCTGAAAAAATCAACAAAAATATCAAAAAATATAGAACAAAACATAGGATATTCACCATGAAAATAAGAAAAAAATAAAAATATTTGATGGAGAAACAGTCCTATGTTTTGAGCGGTTATGCAGAAAATAGTATGCAGAAATCTAGACTATAATGCAAGAACATGCCCTAAACTGTGCTCTGATACAAAAATTGATGAGGGACAGGACTCTAACATGATGCATGCAGATGAATGACATAAAAAGGATAAGAAAATCAGATTAAAGGTGCAATGATTTCTGAGTTTGTTTAGATTTAGTTCCCAAAAATAGCTAAGACTAGGTTAAGATTTCATGCAACAGCTAGAATTCTGATCAACATGCTAGAACTATCAAAGAAATAAATCAAGGATATGATCCTAGGTCTAAGAAGGCCTATTAGGAGCATGTTCAATCTTCAAAAATAAGAAAAAGTGAGAAGAGAAGGGGTTTACTTACCTAGCAATGATTTGCATGATGTCGTAGAAGAGTTCACTCTGCTCGGATTGGTGCCAGGATGATCTGGTCACTTTCCCATGAATTCGTCGGCTTTTTATCAACTTCGTTCAGAGGCAAAGAAGAATTCATCCAGAGGGTGTGGTACCGAAGGGATCCTGCAAATGTCAGGGGTTAGTGTCAAGGATGATGGGAAAAATATAAAATGGGACATTAGAAGAGAAGAAGAAGTAGTAGGATCCCCGGGCCGATTTGAGGACTGTAGAAGATGAAGATGCCTGGATCCTTGGAGGTTGATGGTGGGCATCTTAGGGCTCTTGCTGGGATAGACAATGGCTGGGGTTTGGTGGAAGAGGGTGGGATGGTTGGCGGCTAGGGTTTGCTCACAAGAAAAAAAAAGACAAGTCTCACACTACTTCCAAAGAACACAAATTGTCACAAGAAAAATTCACCAGAGATTTAATTCATGAAAAGAGATTGATTACAAGAGGGGGAGGGGGTGGGTATTTATAAATTCATCCAACCCTTTCCCTATCAAACTAAGAGTACACAGTATGAATTGGATTTGGAGAATAAAGTTGAGTAGAATAAGGAGTACATAATTTGAATAGAATTGGTAGACTGAAATCCTTATAGAACTTGGACATCAACTCCTTCTTGGACTTAGAAGCTTTGACTTTTCTCCATGGGCTTGGACTGGTATGAAATTCTTGCTGGGCTTGGACTGGGTCAAAGCCTTGGGCATCTTGGATTGGGTCAAAATATAGGGCACCAACTTTATGATGGGTTAGGGGGCGTCAACTGCTATGGGCCTTGGACTGGGGCGCCAAGGATAGGGATCTGGGGTGGCACTTCTTTATGAAATTTATGGGCTTGAGGCACCTAAGAACTGGTATACTGGGGCACCATCTCCTGGAGGGCTTGGGCAGCATGGAGAAATCCAGATGCTGGGTTGGTAACTTAAGTGTGGGTCCAAAGGTCCTCCTCTTGAATAAAAATTACATGGACTCAAAATGGCCTAACTGACAATTCTCAAAATAGGCCTAAATTAACAATGGTCTCACTGAATAGATAAACAGGACTCAATAGACAAAACAAGGAACTTCCACTGACTTAGTGAATCCAACTGGCTCACTTTATTACAGGACTCACAAAAATTAGACTTCATTACAGGACTTAATCAAAATTGACCAACACATGACTTAGAGGACAAATTGAAACTTGAAGTCTATGTCTGAACTGATGTCCCCATCAAATCCTCATCATAGCGAAGTGTCGACTTATGGATGTGTCAACATTTGGGTCATGGTCAATCATATTGACCCCATAATGATGCTAAACGGTTCTCAATCATCGACCAGCCTTTAGATCAGGCAGAAATATCTATGGTGGGTGACCTTATATGTTCGAATATGAAGCCTGTAGCACTGGAACGTTTCCAGTACAAGTCAAAGTCATCATCTAGCAATGATACCTGATGTCTAGATAGGTCGAAGATGCAAAGCAACTCTTTAGAACCTCTAGCATGTGGTTGCCGCATAATTCATCCCTTTGACCTCATAATGCTTAGGATGATCTAGGGTTTGACTACCAACCCTAATTTAGTACATCCAGATCATGTCTCAACCTTAAAAGTTCTGTGACTCCTCACAAGAACTATGCTAGCCAAGGTTTTGCTAAATTGAGACATAGTGAGTCATTCACTCAAAACCATTTGGAGGGGTCAATCCTATATTGATCCATCATTGCTTCAGAAGTACTTGACTGTACCCAGAAACCTTCCATCACTGGATTAGAAATCCAGATAGTTCGGTACTAAAGTATAGTGAGTTGCTTACAAGCTACCATGGTGACCTCAAGTCTGATGGACACATATACCCATATCCCTTCGCGAGCAACCCTTTGGCAAAAGGAAGATCCGTAGATGGTCACGTTCAGTGAGATGTCATACATTTCACATGTATGTCATATCAGTATCTCTACACTCTTTGGTTAAGAGAACAACCAACCAATGTGACATATAATAACCTACACTTGATACATCATCGTCTTATAACAATGTATTATTTGGTTATGAACTTGTTTAAGAACTACTCGATACATCCTCTCTGTATCAAATATAATGTAGTTCTAAGGACTCCATCACACAAGAGTTCTTTTTAGGAAAATGCACATGTGATAAACATTCAAAATAATAACTTTTATTCATTTAAAGAATTCATATACAATTACAAAATAGCACAACCATCTACATCCTAGATGATTGGCTTTGGAACACTATTTCCAACAACTCTCACTTGTACTAAAGCCAATCAGTATAAAATCTTATTCTCATTTTCCATTTATAATTATTAAACTCTTGAACTCCGACAGATTTAGTGAAGGGGTCGGCTAGATTCTCCTTTCCATCTATCTTTTGAAGGTCGATGTCATCTCATTCCACGATTTCTTACATAAGATGATAGCACTGCAGAATGTGTTTAGTACGGTGATAGGACTTCAGCTCTTTGGCTTGAGCAATGACTCCAGTGCTATCACAATATACCAAAACAGGACCATCCAGGGAAGGTGCCACTCCCAGTTCACCTAGGAACTTCCGCAACTACACAGCTTCCATTGTTGCATCCGATGCAGCAATGTATTCTGCTTCGCATACTGAGTCTACAACAGTAGGCTGCTTGGAACTTTTTTAGCAGATTGCTCTCCCATTTAGGGTAAAGATAAACTGTTGACCCCTAAAGTGATTTTGATGATAACAAAACATTGGAGCATACATTTAGTCATCTAACAACTCTTCAAATGATTGACATGTTTTTGTAGGACAACTACAGTGACACATTTTTCAATTCCTATAATATTTAATATTTTGTGTTGAGTTGTAAATTATTTAGAATCTTGTAAAGAAGAACCCTACAAAAAACTTCAATTAAAAATAAGTTCAAGGGTTACTTTTAGTAGTCTTTCAAGCTTCAAGTTTTCTTGATTTTATTGTAAAAAGTGCTTGAAGAAGACTTTAAAGCATGGGACAAGTGTTTTGGAAGTTTGTAGCTGATCTAGCTGAGGAACCACATTCAAGCCGACTGGATGAACAACCCAGCCGACTCTGGTACTGGCACTGAAGGCAAGTTCTCTGGCACACAGATCCAGCAGACTGGCACCAAGGTCTAGCCAACTCATCCAGAACAAGGTTGAGAACATTCTGAGATTCTCAGGAATCCGAGCCAACTGGAATCAGATGCAGCCGACTCATCCAGAACTCAGTTGAAAATGGTCTGAGAAGCCTCTGAGATTCCAGTCGACTGGAATTCAGCCCAGCCGACTCGTCCAGAGTGAGGTATTTTATCAACTAGGGAAGCAAACCGACTAGCACTCAACCCAGTCGACACAAACTTCATTCGAGCCAACTCGAAGTTTGTCCGAGCCGACTGGAATGGTGGGGTCACCTCCAATGGCTAGTTCCAGTTCTCAGTTTTTGAATTCCAAAAGTGCTCCAACGGTAACCTGTCACCTCCCAATGGTCTACAATGTTCAAAATCAAGGGAAGGCTGTTGAAGTCTCTATAAATAAGGTATGAGAACATCTTTGGAGAGACTAACGAGCAAATAATGATTTATTGAACATTTTTTGAACACTTATTGAACTGAAGTGAGAGAGCACTAGAGCTTTAAAGTTTGTCTTCAAGCCTGCAACAACTCTTACCAGAAGCTTGAAGCACCTTTTGAGGAAAGCAAGGAAGCCATTGAAGTGCATTGAAGAGCATTGAAGAGCATTCAGTGGATCTTCACTCGAGCTGCATTGGCAACCACCCATACAACAAAGTTTGTCTTTATTGTTGCTTTTTTAATATATCATTTAGAATATTTGGGTTATTGGTGAGCCCTGTTATAAAAACCAAATAGGTTACTTTGGTGAGCCTTTAAAACCAAAGTGTAGAGGTTTCTTTGGTGAGCCTAGCTAAAAACCAAAGTGTAGAGGTTTTAGGTGAACCTGTAAATACCTAACTTGGGTTTCTTTGGTTAGCCCGGTTTCAAAAAACAAAGTGTAGAGGTTTGGATTGTGAGCCTGTAAAATAATCTGACTGTATTCCGGTTTGGGGGATATAGTGAAAATTTCAAGTGGTGAACTTGGGTAGTGGACGTAGGAGCTGGGTTGCTCCGAACCACTATAAATCTGCTTTGTTTGTGTTGTGTTTATTTTATCCTCTAGCTTCTGCTTTCATTCTTTGATTAACACAGCACCTAACCACTAATTGGAATTATTTGTGCACATATTCTCGAAAATTTTGTAATTCCCAATTCACCCCCCTCTTGGGACTAAGCCACCTGGGCAACAGCTGGTATTAGAGCAGTGTCTCTGATTACTTGAGTTAAGATCGATGGCTCATCCCATGAGTACATCCTTGGTCGAGGGCCAATCAACAAATAGACCTCCACTATTCATGGGCACTAATTATTCATATTGGAAAGCACGAATAAAAATTTACATACAAGCTGTAGATTTTTAATTATGGAAGGTCATCTTGAAAGGGCCATACATTCCCACAATTAAAGTAGATGGCGTGGACATCCCTAAGCCTGAAGAGGACTGGGATGATCATGACATGAAGATGGGAAAATTGATCGCCAAAGCAATGAATTTATTATATTATGCTTTGGATGCTAATGAGTTCAACCGAATTTTCACTTGCTCATCAGCAAAGAAAATCTGGGATAAACTCGAAGTGACCCATGAGGAAACTTCCCATGTAAAAACCTCCAAGATAAATCTTTTAGTTCATAACTATGAATTATTCAAAATGGAACCTTCTGAAACAATATCTGTCATGTTCTCTAGATTTGCAGATATTATTAATGGTTTAAAGAGTCTTGGTAGGGTATACTCTAATGCAGATCTGGTTCAGAAAATCCTTCGCTCTTTGCCCGACAAATGGGATCCCAAGGTAACTGCGATCCAGGAAGCCAAAGATCTCAACACTTTGATGCTGGATGAACTACTGGGATCACTCATCACCCATGAGCTAATAATGCAACACAGAATGGAAGATGAGCAGAAGAAAAAAAAGACATTAGCCTTCAAAGCTACTTCCGATTCAAAGAGGGATGATGAAGAATCTGAAGATGAAAGCACCTCCTCCAATGATGACCTAGAAGATGAAGACATCGCTATGGTTGTGAGAAGATTTAGAAAATTTATGGAAAGAAAGAAAGGAAGGTATAACCGGAAGTTTCACAGGAAGGATTATGGAAAAGAAAAGGAAAAGGACAGAGAGAAAGACAAAGAGGTAGACCCCATGTGCTACGAATGCAAGAAGCCGGGGCACATACGTCCGGATTGTCCAATGTTGAAGAAATCCTTTAGACAAAAGAAGAAAAAGAAAGCCATGGTTGCCACATGGTCCGACAGTGATGACTCAACATCATCTGAAGAAGAAGAGACCACCAAGATAGCCAATCTTTGCTTAATGGGTCTCGAAGATGAGGTAACGTCCCCTAACAACTGATCTGAAGAAGAAGAGACCACCAAGACAGCCAATCTTTGCTTAATGTGTCTCGAAGATGAGGTAACGTCCCCTAACAACTGCACTGAATTTACTTTCGAAGAACTAAATTTTGCTTTTCATGATTTACTTTCTGAATTTAAGCTGGAGTAAAGATAAAATCATTGAAAAATATGAATGATTCTTTACTTAAACAAAAAGATGAAATTTCAGAAAAGAATATTTTATTATAAAAGGAACTGCATGACTTTTCTGAAAATTTAAAAAACTGAAAAATGAGAATTTATTATATGAAAAGAAAAATTGATTTACTTGCTAAAAATAATGAATTAAAAATGGAGGTTACAAAACTCAAGCCTTTGGTTGAAAAACTCACTATATCTTCAAATAAGCTTGAGCTAATTTTGAAAGAACAACGAATTTCTAGAAATAAAGCAGGAATTGGTTTCAACACTTCTTTTATAAATGGAATTTCAGCAACAACTTTTGTGAAATCCAAAACACCAGCTCAAAATATTTTATCTCAAAAGGTTTCAGCCACACCAAAAACTGTTTCTACTTCAAAATCTTTATCATATGCTTTTAAGAATTTGAGCAAAAATGCATACATTCCAAAAGGTTCAAAATCTGCATCAAGTGCATCAACTTTTAGAACTTCAAATTCTGTTACCAACAAAAATTCTAAAGTTATTTGCTATGCTTATAAAAGAATAGGACATAAAGCTTTTGAATACAATAATTTTAGTAATGTCCATAAAAAGGTAAAAAAGATTTGGGTTCCCAAAGGAACCACCTCTGCTAACCTGCAAGGACCCAAGGTAGCTTGGATACCTAAAAGAATTCATTGACTATTTTGCAGGAATGTCTTGCAGCCCAAAAATTGAAGAAAAGGTGGTACTTGGATAGCGGCTACTCAAGATATATGACGGGTGACAAGGACCAATTCATCACCCTTGAAATGAAAGAAGGAGTTATGGTCACCTTTGGAGACAATAGCAAAGGGAGAATAATCGGTATTGGTAATATCAAAATAACTCCCTTTACTTTTATTGAAAATGTTTTGCTAGTAGACAAATTGAAGTATAATCTCTTAAGTATAAGTCAATTATGTGATAAAGGCTTCAAAGTTGTTTTTGAGTCTTCTATGTGCATAGTAACTAACTCTTTAGATTCTAGCAATAAATTTATTGGACATAGACTCGGGAATATCTATGTGGTAGATCTTAATGATCTTGCCATTACTAGTAGCCCTAGTCTAGTTGTAATGAATGCTACGACCAAAGAGTTAGGCTTACTATGGCATAGACGATTAGGTCATGCTAGCATGCATACAATTGCCAAATTAATTTCTAAAGATCTTGTTAGAGGCATGTCTAAGTTTAAAGTTGATTTGAATCATGTTTGTGATGCATGCCAAATGGGTAAACAAATTAGGGGGAGTTTTAAATCAAAGAATATAGTTTCTATAACAAGATCTCTTGAACTACTTCACATAGATCTTTTTAGACCAACTAGGACCACAAGCCTAGGAGGGATGAAATATGCTCTTGTGATAGTAGATAATTTTTCGAGATTTACATGGATTTTATTTATCGCATCGAAAGATGAAACTTTTCATGTTTTTAGAAAATTTCATAAAAAGGTTTCAAACCAAAAGAACTTATATTTGATTTCAATTAGAAGTGATCATGGAACTAAGTTTGAAAATCAATTTTTTGAAGATTATTGTACTGAATTTGGCATTGATCACAACTTCTCCGCTCCTAGAACACCTTAAAAAAATGGTGTTGTAGAGAGGAAAAACAGGACATTGGAAGAAATGGCTCGCACAATGTTGTGTGAAGGCAATCTTCCAAAGTACTTTTGGGAAGAAGTGATGAATACTGCATGTTATATCTTAAACTGCATTTTGATCCGTCTTATCTTAAAGAAAACCCCCTATGAGATTTGGAATGACAAAAAATCCAATATTAGTTATTTTCATGTATTTGGTTGTAAATGCTTTGTGCTTAACAATGGAAAAGATAATTTAGGAAAATTTGATTCTAAAGCTGATGATGTAATTTTCCTAGGTTATTCTTTGCATAGCAAAGTATATAGGGTTTTTAATAAAAGGACTCTTACTGTTGAAGAGTCAATTCATGTTGTATTTATTAAAACTAACCATACACCTTCTAGACAAGAAGAGTGTATAGACAATGATGCAGGTACATTGCAAAAAGGAATGGATGACTTGAGCATTCAAGACAAAGACACTCAAGGTGGAGAAGAAACGGTAAGTAAGGTTCACACTAATCTACCAAGGGACTGGAGGTATGTTACATCATACCCTAAAGAATTAATAATAGGAGATCCTTCACATGGTGTTAGGACTAGGGCTGCACATAAGGATGCACATGACTACCTAGCCTTTGTATCACAAATAGAACCCCATAGCTGAAGAGGCTGAGACTGACCCAAACTGGATGATGGCAATGCATGAAGAATTAAACTAGTTTGAAAGAAATAAGGTATGGACACTTGTAGATAGACCTACAGACCACCCAATTATAGGAACTAAATGGGTCTATAGGAATAAATTAGATGAACAAGAAAATATTATAAGGAACAAAGCTAGATTAGTGGCTAAGGGATATAACCAAGAAGAAGGTATTGATTATGATGAAACTTATGCACCCATAGCAAGACTAGAAGCTATTATATTATTACTTGCATTTGCTTACTACATAAACTTTAAACTCTTTCAAATGGATGTAAAAAGTGCATTTCTTAATGGTTTTATCTCTGAACAAGTTTTTGTGGAACAACCACTAGGTTTTGAAAATCACGCTTTTCCAAACCATGTATTCAAATTAAACAAATCATTGTATGGTTTGAAACAAGAACCTAGAGCCTTGTATGATAGACTTAGCACTTTCTTAATTAAAAATAATTTTTCAAGAGAAAATGTAGATAAAACTTTGTTTATCAAAAAAAAAAATAATGACATCTTAGTTGTACAAATATACGTAGATGATATCATTTTTGGTGCAACTAACGAATCTCTATGTAAAGAATTTGCTAAGCTTATGCAGGGAGAATTTGAAATGAGCTTAATGGGTGAGCTGAACTACTTCCTTGGACTTTGTGTAAAACAAACAAAGGAAGGCATCTTCATCAACCAAGCCAAATACATCAAGGAAATCATCAAAAAGTTTGGTATGGATAGTAGCAAAACAATGAGCACACCCATGAGCCCAGCTTATAGATTGGACAAAGATGAGAATGGATCCAATGTTGACCAAAAGCTATATAAAAGTATGATCGGATCCTTATTATATTTGACTGCAAGTAGACCTGACTATTATATAGTGTATGTGTATGTGCTAGATTTTAGTCATCACCAAAAGAAACACATATGCTTGCTGTAAAGAGAATAATTAAATATTTGAAAGGAATAAGTAATTTAGGAATTTGGTATTCTAAACATTCTACTTTGAATTTGATTGGATTCTTTGATGCTGATTATGCTGGTTGTAAAATAGATAGAAAAAGCACTAGTGGTACAAGTCAATTTCTAGGGTTGAATTTAATTTCATGGCACTGTAAGAAGCAAAACTCCGTAGCCTTGTCCACAGCCGAGGTTTAGTACGTGGCTGCTGGTAGTTGTTGTGCTTAAGTGTTATGGATTAAACAACAACCAGAAGACTTTGGTATATTACAATCTAAAATTCTAATTAAATGTAATAACACAAGTGCTATCAATTTGACAAAGAATCCAATTCAATACTCTAGAACCAAGCACATTGAAATTAGACATTATTTTATTAGAGATCATGTTTCTAATGGTAATATTGTGCTTGACTTTGTGCCAACTGAAGATCAATTAGCTAACATATTTACCAAGCCACTCAATCAAGATAGATTTGAGCTAATTAGAAGTGAATTAGGACTTTGTGATCCCTTCTAGATTCTTTAACCTAATTCCTTCAATTCTAAGGAAATATTATCTAGAAAACCTCCTTAATTTATTTTATTTTATTGACCTTTAATTTCCTTCAAAATTTTATTCAAAATCCTTCTAAATTTTGTTCAAACTTTTCAAAACTCTACTCTTTCTATTCAAGTCGACTGGATCCTAATCCTAGTCGACTAGATTTTTTTTGTGAGTTTTGAACCTGTTCTGGCCTAGCCGACTCGAACAGTTTCGAATCGAATGGAATTTATGATGATTTTAGAGAAGCTCTGGCTGAGTCGACTGGAAACCCTTTTGGGGCTACTCGAGTCGACTGGATTTTCGTGCCGAAGCGTTTTGCTTAGGGTTATAAACTCTTCTCCGAACCATTTAGCTTCTATGTTATCTTCTCTAACGGTTCACTCATCTCCAAAACCAACTCCAAAGACTTCCTACTCCTTACCAAGCACTCCATTTTCTTGCTCTTCCATCTTTCCTAGCTATGGCACCCAAACGTGTGATAGGGAAACGGTCCGCTAGGGTTGCTCCTTCGGCTGAAAAGGAAAGAAGGTCCAAAAGAAGACAAGAAGAGCCAAGCAATGAAGAAATTGCAGAGGAAGCCACAAGAGAAGTTCAATCAGCTCCCAGCCAAGTACCCTCAATGTCTACGCATCCGGTAACCTCCAGCCGCTGAATTAATTTTGAGTTTATTAAGGGCATTGGGTTAAAGATAGGAGACTTAATTGAAGACCAAGGGTGGAGGAAATTTTGTTCATTGAATGAGAAAACCTATCCCACTTTGGTTAGAAGCTTTTATGAGAACCTAAGGTTGGGAACTAACCATGTGGAATCCACTGTCAAAGGGAAGAGGGTTATTGTGAATGAGGAGTCCTTACATGAATTACTGGATATTCCTTCTGAGGGACAGAAGTTTTTAGCAATTGAAAATAGAGAGAAGACTCTGAAAACAATTTTGAACAAAGAGGATGTAGGAGGAATTGGGATTGTTTTAGCTAACATCCTATCATTGGAAATGAGACTACTTCACAACTTCATTTGTAGAATCTTCTTACAAAGAACTGGTAGGTTCGATTGGGTGAGTGAAAAGGATCTATGTCTCATGGAGCACATCCTAGAAAGAACTCCTGTCAATCTATCATATATTATAATCATGTAGATGAAAGAAACAGTAAGAAAGGCTAAATCCTGTTTGCCATATGGTATGATGCTTACATTGTTGTTTAAATCCCATAGAGTCAATTTGGATGGTGAAGACGGATTAGAATTGCATCACACTAATATCTACACATCTAAAACTCTTGAGAGAATGGGATATTTTCAAGTGGAAGGAGTATGGAGAAAGAAGGGCACAAATATAAGAGCCATTGGTAGCTCTAGTAGTAGTGAAGAAGAGGAAGAGGAAGAAGTAGCTGGAACTTCCTCTACACCTGTATCGGAGCCTGAGTCATTTGTACCTGAGCCTGCTGCTGTCACTGAGGAGACTAGAGCACCGTCACCTATATTTGATTTGCCTGCAGTAGAGTTTGACTTGCCAGCACCGGAGTTTGACCCGCCTTCAGCTGATGCTCCTTTACATGACTATCCTACTGCAGCTACACAGCCCCAATTATCCAAGTTCAGATTGAAGAATAGTTAAAAAACTTGACAAATTCACTGACTAGAACTATAACTTCCTTATTTACTGATTTGAAATAGTTAGTGGACAATAGATTGGACAAACTAGAAGAGAATGTTTCAAATCTAAAAGAAAAGGTTGAAGCTATAGAAGCTTCAAGGTCAGCACCTCAGATAGACCTTCAGCCTATTATGAACTGTATCTCTTCAAGTTCTGAAACAATTTTAAAGTCTATGGATGACACTTTAAATGAATATCAGACTGAATTGAAAGAGCTTAGAGGCAGAGTGGGAACTATTGTAGATACAAGAGGTATGGCAGAAGATTATACTAGGGGCATTGGAATCATAAGATCAGAGCTTGGCAAACTTCGAGGATCAGCTGAAGCCTTCGCCAATGTCCAAGCAGCCGAGCTTGTATCTATGCAGAAAGAGATAGGTGAAATGAAAGAGGCAGTAAATAAAGTATCAGTTAGCCTCAAGGACTTGGATTAGCAGTTGGGAGCAATGTGGGTGGAAATGGTGTCTCTCAATAGCACTGTCAGTTCATTGGAAGTCACAGCTAGGACAAGACCATTATATGATCCGCCACCCATTTCCACTAGGGCACCTAGTACCTCTGTTCACCCTAGGGCTCCTCCTCCACATGCTTCATCTAGTCGAGTACCTAGACCCACTTCTTGGCAAGGTGTCAATATTTCTAGAGATGATTATGATTAAACATTTTGTAGTTTCAGTACCTTTTTGGATGCATTTTGAAACTTTTGTAGTGACTGATGTACTGAACACTTTTTGATAGAAATGAAATGAACATCTTTTGGTTACTGTATAATGTGTGTATACTCATATTATCTTGATTACACCTCTATTTGTTTAAATAGAATTCTCTCTCTAAGTTAAGAAAGTGAAATTATCTCAAACAAATATTGAAATTTTCTCAATCTATTTAAAATTCTGAGCTTACCTGTTTAACCTTTTTGAATTGTTGACAAAAAAGGGGAGAATCATAAAGTGCATGAAAGAATACATGAATTGCAATAGTAATACTAAGATAAAGTAGACAGGGGGAGTTTTTTTAAGGCATTTCTGAATGATCTCTTGCATATTATTCTGATAAAATGTTCAAGTGAATGTCAAAGGGGGAGAAACTTAAAAACAATTCATATTGTCTAGAAATCTTATAAACAGGGGGAGATATACATGTTTAACTTACATACTTCAATGATTTTTATGATGCTCTGATGCTCTCAACTTATCATATCTATCAGTCGATACTTAATGCTTCTTGATACATACAAGCAATCAATCTCTGATATTTACAGTTTATGAATTTGATTTTGTGCATAACTATATAGCACATACTGATATACATTTGAGATTACAGTTGATTTTTAAATATAAATGCTTACATATTTGTGAATAGAGTAGATTCTTTTCATGCCCAGTATTTTGTCATCATCATAAAGGGGGAGATTGTTGACCCGTAAAGTGATTTTGATGATAACAAAACATTGGAGCATACATTTAGTCATCTAACAACTCTTCAAATGATTGACAAGTTTTTGTAGGATAACTACATTGACATATTTTTCAATTCCTACAATATTTAATATTTTGTGTTGAGTTGTAAATTATTTAGAATCTTGTAAAGAAGAACCTTACAAAAAATTTCAATTAAAAACAAGTTCAAGGGTTACTTCTAGTAGTCTTTCAAGCTTCAAGTTTTCTTGATTTTATTGTAAAAGGTGCTTGAAGAAGACTTTAAAGCATGGGACAAGTTTTCTGGAAGTTTGAAGCTGATCTAGCTGAAGAACCACATTCGAGCTGACTGGATGAACAACCTAGCCGACTCTGGCACTGGCACTGAAGACAAATTCTCTAGCACACAGATCCAGCCGACTGCCACCAAGGTCCAGCCGACTCGTCCAGAACAAGGTTAAGAACGTTATGAGATTCTTAGGAATCCGAGCCGACTGGAATTAGATGCAGCCGACTCATCCAGAACTTAGTTGAAAATGGTCTGAGAAGCCTCTAAGATTCCAGTCGACTGGAATTCAGCCCAACTGACTCATCCAGAGTGAGGTATTTTCTCAACTGGGGAAGCTAGCCAACTAGCACTCAACCCAGTCGACCCGAACTTCATCTGAGCTGACTCAAAGTTTGTCCGAGCCGACTCGAAGTTTGTCTGAGCCGACTGGAATGGCGGGGTCACCTCCAATGGCTAGTTCCAGTTCTTAGTTTTTGAATTCCAAAAGTGCTCCAACGGTAACCTGTCACCTCCCAACGGTCTACAACGTTCAAAATCAAGGAAAGGTTGTTGAAGTCTCTATAAATAAGGTATGAGAACATCTTTGGAGAGACTAATGAGCAAATAACGATTTATTGAGCATTTATTGAACACTTATTGAAGTGAAGTGAGAGAGCACTAGAGCATTAAAGTTTGTCTTCAAGCCTGCAACAACTCTTACCTGAAGCTTGAAGCACCTTTTGAGGAAAGCAAGGAAGCCATTGAAGTGCATTGAAGAGCATTCAGTGGATCTTCACTCGAGCTGCATTGGCAACCACCCAGACAACAGAGTTTGTCTTTATTGTTGCTTTTTTAATCTATCATTTAGAATATCTGGGTTATTGGTGAGCCCTGTTGTAAAAACCAAATAGGTTACTTTGGTGAGCCTTTAAAACCAGAGTGTAGAGGTTTCTTTGGTGAGTCTAGCTAAAAACCAAAGTGTAGAGGTTTTAGGTGAACTTGTAAAAACCTAACTTGGGTTTCTTTGGTGAGCCCGGTTTCAAAAACCAAAGTGTAAAGGTTTGGATTGTGAGCCTATAAAACAATCTGACTGTATTCCGGTTTGGGGGATATAGTGGAAATCCTGAGGGGTGAACTTGGATAGTGGATGTAGGAGCTGGGTTGCTCCGAACCACTATAAATCTGCTTTGTTTGTGTTGTGTTTGTTTTATCCTTTAGCTTCTGCTTTCATTCTCTGATTAACACAGCACCTAACCACTAATTGGAATTACTTGTGCGCATATTCGCAAAAATTTTGTAATTCCCAATTCACCCCCCTCTTGGGACTAAGCCACCTGGGCAACATAAATCCTGACACACTCTTGCTGTCATCCCTATCGACTGAAAACTAGAGTCAGTATACCCCACAAGTTTCAAGTCAGGTTCTCCATATATTAGCCATTGGTCCTTAGTATTTTGTCGATACTTAAGGATGGTCTTTACCACTTTCCAATGAGCTTCACCTAGGTCAGACTGGTATCTACTCATTTGCCTACTGAGTATCCCATGTCTGGTGTAGTACATGTCATTGCATACATGATAGATCCCACTGTCGAAGCATATGGGATTCTACTCATACGCTCTTTCTCCTTAGAAGTATCGCATAATCTCTTTTGGAGAGTGTAATTCTAGGGCCTATGGGGAGATACCCTTTCTTGAAATTCTCTATGCTGAACCATTTTAGCATAGTATCAATGTACATAGACTAGGACAGTCCTCGAAGTTTCTTAGATCTATCTCTATAAATTTTCATACCTAATATGTAAGAGGCTTCAGCCAAGTCCTTTATAGAGAACTGTGATGACAACCGGACCTTTATTCCTTGTAGTGCTAGGATGTCATTTTTGATTAAGAGAATGTCATCCACATACAACACAAGGAATACAATCACAGAACCATTAGCCTATTTATAAATGCAAGGCTCTTCTCCGTTCCTAATAAAGCCATACAACTTGATACACTTATCAAATCGTATGTTCCAACTCCGAGATGATTGCTTTAGTCCATAGATGGACCTTTGAAGTTTGCATACCTTTGACTCATCTGTGGATGTGAACCCTTCAGGTTGTACTATGTACACCTCCTCTTCTAGCTCACCATTCAAGAAAGCTGTTCGGACATCCATTTGCCAAATTTCATAGTTAAAGTGTGCCGCTAAAGCAAGTATGATCTGAATGGATTTGAGCATTGCCACAGGAAAGAACGTCTTGTCATAGTTAATACCATAATGTTGACGATACCCTTTGGCAACCAGAAAGGTTTTATAGGTCTCTACCTGCCCGTCTGCACCCTTTTTCCTTTTGAAAATCTATTTACATCCAATGGATTTTATTCTCTCAGGTGGATCAACCAATGTCCATACATTGTTGATTTCCATGGACTCCATTTTGGATCTCATGGCTCCTAGCCATAGTTCAGAGTCAGACCTTTGCATTGCATTCATATAGGTGATTGGGTCCTCAATGTTCTCATCAAGTTCAATGGGATCACTATCCCGGACCAAGAAACTGTAGTATCTGTCTGGTCGACGCGGTATCCTACCAGATCTCCTTAATGATTCCTGCATGGGCTTTGGGTGTGATCTAATCACAACCAGTTCTATGTTGTCCCTTAGGTGTACAGTTCCTTCACCAAGGAACTCCTTTTCCAAAAAGATAGCCCTAAGACTGATGAACAACTTTTGTTTCCCAATCAAGTAGAAGTAGTACCCCTTAGACTCTTTTGGATATCCAATAAATAGGCACCTGTCAGACCTAGGTCCAAGCTTATCCATTTCCAAATGCTTGACATAAGCCGGGCAACCCCAGACCCGAAGGTGTGCGACTGTCAGCTTACGTCCACTCTATATCTCATATGGGGTTTTGCTAACAGACTTACTCGTGACCCTATTTAAAAGGTAGCAGGCTGACTCTAGAGCATATCCCCAAAAGGATGGCGACAGAAAAGCAAAGCCCATCATGGACTGAACCATGTCTAACAGGGTTTGATTCCTCCTTTCAGACACTCCATTTAACTGAGGTGTCCCTAGAGGTGTCCATTGAGAGAGAATCCCATTCTCCTCAAGATATGTCAAAAAATCACCTAAAAGATATTCACTACCTCGATCTGATTGAAGGGTTTTCATATACTTTCCAATTTGTTTTTCTAGTTCATTATGATATCGTTTGAACATTTCAAACGATTCAGATTTATGTCTCATCAAGAAGACATAACCGTACCTTGAAAGATCATCTGTAAACGTAATGAAATAATTGTACCCACCTCTGGCACTAATATTCATAGGTTTGTATACATCAGCATGTACCAGACTTAGAATTTCTTTGGCTCGTTCACCTTTTCCAGTAAAAGGTGATTTTGTCATCTTTCCAAGAAGACAACACTCATAGGTTGGTAGCAAATCACATTCACTAATCTCAAGAAGACCCTTTCTTTTCAACATGTTTATCCTGTTCTGGTTGATATGACCTAGCCTACAATGCTATAGATATGCTTCGCTGACATTATCTATCCTAGGGCATTTGCTAGATGTGTACACTATACTAACAGGTCGCGATAGTACATAAATGCCATTATTCATGTATCCATTGATCATAATAGAACAATTCCAAATGATTTTGCAAATGTCATTCTTTATTGATAGTTCATAACCATACATGGCCAACTAGCCTACAGAAATGACATTCAAAATGAAAGATGGACAATAATGACACTCATTCAAAATGATTGTACAAGACTCGAAAACTAATTTGAGGGTTCCCAATACCAGGATTGGAACTCGGCTTCCATTTCCCATGTTGAAGGATCTCTCATAGTTGTCGAATCTCTTACTAACTTGAAGTCTTTGCGAAGAATTGCAAATATGAATTGGACTTCCAGTATCCAATACCTAATTAGTAGTATCGTAGATAGAGAAACTATAAGGTATTATCATATAAATACCTTGTCCAGCACTGCCCTACTGCTTCCTCTTCTTGGACCTGTTCGGGTCAAGGGATGCATATAAAGAGCACAATTTTTTTTTCCAATGACCCTGCTTCTTATAGAAGAAGCACTCCGCCTGGCTCTTATCAGCGTTCACCTTCTTGACCTGACAAGGCCCAGAAGCATTTTGCACCTTCTTCCCTTTATTTCTCTTTTTCCCTTTCTTAAAGGGGCGATGCCCTACAGAGGATCCTCCCACAAGATTTACCACCCCTTTATTGAGTTGGTGGTCTTTCTCATAAGTCTGCAGTAATCCCAATAGACTGTGGTAGTTAACTGCAGGCTTATTCATTCTAAAATGATTGAAAAAGTCTAGATAAGAAGAGGGCAGGGAATTCAGTATTACATCTTTCCCAAGCTGTTCATGCAAGGGACATCCGAGCTTGCCCAGGCACTTAATCATATCAATCATGTATAATACATGATCAGTGACTGAGGCCCCATCAAGCATTCATGCATTATAGATAGTACAGGAGACCCTGTACCTCTCAACATCATTGCCAACATGATGCATCAGATAGTGGTCCTATAAGAGAGCCACTTCTGATAAGTATCTCTGATGGAACCCCGAGCATTGGGAGCAGGGATTTCAAGCACCGGATCCGATATCATATATAAGATCCATTCATGCTCCAGGACAATCCTGAACCTTCGATACTAGCTATCAAAGTTGGGACCCTTGAGCTTCTCATTATCAAGAAGAGATTGAAGTGACAACTTGGTAGATATCTAAAAGGAAAACCAAAACTTATTAGTGTATATAAATTATTAACCCAAAGACATGGACTTTAGTCTAAAGGCCCTCCCTCTATTTTGTTCATACTGGTAGCCTCTACCTCCAATCCGAGGAATTACTTTAATCCTTAGTGTGTACCTGAACCCAATAGACAACATATGAGCCCGACTTTGGTCGGCCCACCCATGCGCATCTAAAGATAGATTCTTTAATTGATTACTTCTCTAAGTAACTTCTAGTATTTAGATTTTGCCCCAAGGTGCACTTCAATCTGCCTTTGGGCCTCCTATTGAAGGTCCCGATTAGGTCCAACCATTAACATGACAAAATTCAATGCTTTCAACCAATGAATAGTCAAGCCTGACTTTAGCCAGCCCACTTAATCATCATTAAGAAAGTCGCACTAAGCCATCATATTAGGAATGGTAATTCCAATACCCCGATGAACACCCAATCTTTGGATCTGCCGATGAACACCTAACTATTGGACCCATTATCATTCTACTTAATGGGAGGCTAGGACTTAGTTATTCCCATAACTTCATCCTTTTATGGACCTAATAATTTAGAGGGTTTAACTTTAATATGACAGATGAAATAGATAAGAAGACATGGATCAATCTCCTACTAACTACATTAGTCATAAAAGAGGGTTTCAGAAACTAATGATCCATGGGCACCAAAAATCAGTCAAGATTGATTAACCTTAGATGACATGGGTTAACACGAGTCAGTGAGCTACCTAATCAATTCTGATTGACCACATTGGCCAGGTAAATGAGATCATGGGATGGGTTCCATCATTAACTGTCTTGCCTTAGACACCAACCAGGTTGGCCAGGTAAGAGGTAGCCCCATAGAACCATGATCAAATGCTATACTTACCTTAGATACCAATTGGTTCATCATACTCGATTAGACTAGCTTAAAAACTCGGGCTGACCACTGAGCCACAAATCAGGTCCATTTAGATTTATGGACTAATCAATCTAACTATTAGAGAGATCTACAGAGAAAAAATCCTAACTCAACATTTGATTATATTAGTTCTTTATTTTATTTATTCATCTAAACTTAGGTTTAACCCAATTAAGGACCTAATTGAAGCTAACCCATGACCCTTAAAGGTTATTGAAATGACTTTGAGTCTTTGAATCATATTCTTAGATCACTTTGTCATTCAAGGTAACTTAATTCTTAATTAAGTTCAATAATCTTCATAAATCAAAACAATTTCAATTTATATTGTAAAATAATTTTATAAGCATATAGAATTTGAATTCACTGTTTTAGGGTTTTCTGGTCAAGTCAACTCATGCAGAATGTGAATCGACTCATCCAGAACTAAAAAATGATATATTATTCTGTCTGCAGAGATGGGTCAGCTCGAGCATGAGTTGAGTCGGCTCATCCAGAACACAGAATAGATAGATTGTTCTGATTGAAGAAATGAGTCAGCTCGAGCACGGGTCGAGCTGGCTCATCTGCCGGGGCAGAAAATAGTGACTTCAAATTCATACATTTTACTTGAACTATTTAAAGTTTTTAGATCAAACATCCATAGATTAAAACTATTTTAACCTGTCAAATCATTCACTTTCTTCTTCGTAAGATCATGACACAGCTTGTTGCCCAGATATGGTGCCCAAGAGGGGGGTGAATTGGGTATTTTAAAAATTAAAGCAATATATGTGCTATCAAGTTCAAAGGTGAAGAGTGATAGTGCTCAAGTAATTGTGCAACGGAAGCAATGAAATAAAACAACAATTAAAGAGCAAAAGAAGATAAAGAGTAAAGCAATGCAAATACACAAGAAGTATAGTGGTTCGGTGCACCTAGCACCTACATCCACTCCTCAAGCTCCACTTGGGAATTTCCACTATAATCTTTAGATTACAGCCGACTTGTTTTACCAGGCTCACAAGTCAAAACCTTACACACTTGTTTTGGCTTCGGGCTTACAAGCAACCCTAGTTGGTTTTATCAATTGGCTCACCAACAAACCTCACATACTTGTTTTGGCTTCGGGCTTACAAGCAACCCTAGTTGGTTTTATCAATTGGCTCACCAACAAACCTCACACTAGTTTCAAATTCCCTTGAAACTAGCCTAAGACAAAAAGAATATGAATACAATGAATAAAACAAGACAAACTCCTTTTGAGCAAAAAGTAATTCGATGTAGCTCTTGATGGAGACTCTTCAAGCCTTTCTCTTAGAATCTTTTGGACCTCACTAAATGCCAAATACTTGAAAGTTGGATTCCTCAAAGATGGAAAGCTTTTGGCTAAGGAATCTCTTGGTTTTCTCACTCTTTTTGGCTTGGAATTGATTGAAGGCTTTGTACTTTCATTCTAATCTTTTTCACTTTGTCTCCTTGTCTTTTTTGAAGTTTGGTGGTGGTTAAATACCTCATTCAAGCTGAAACAACTCCACAAGACCGTTAGAATAAAAAATATGGCCGTTAGAAATCAAATCAAAAGTTCAGAAAAACTAGCCGTTATGCCATGAGTCGACCTCATTGGTCGACCTCTGGATCAAGTGTCGACCTCATGAGTCGACCTCCAGTTTATCTTAGACAAAAATCCAGAAAACCGTAGTTCTGCCCAGTTTGAATTCTCAGGCTATGAGTCAACCTCTGGTGTCGACCTCTGGACAGGTGTTGACCTCTAGTGGTCGACCTCTGGAGCGTGCCACTGAAATTTTGCCGTGCCGGCCTTGCTGAACTTTTCTTTTCTTCATGAGTTGACCTCTGGTGGTCGACCTCTGACAAGGTGTCGACCTCTGGTGGTCGACCTCTGATCTAAAATTTTCTGAAACTCTAGAGAGGTGCGTGCCATGCTTGAGTTTCTCTAAGCCTTTGTTTCTTTTGTCTATTACTTCTTAACAGGAAGGTCCAATATGAAAAATTTGATCTTGTTTAAGGTAGAAGAGCTCTTTTCCAAAATCAGGCAAGCTTGGTTTCATCATTGTACTCTTAGTACTCTTTTTGAATAACCTAAGTTCTGAAACTTTATCTTGAGATGAAACATTAGTCCAAACATATACTCAACCTTTTGTTAATCATCAAAACTAAGGAGCCAAAGCCAACAATCTCCCCCTTTTTGATGATGACAAAACCTTGAGTATATATGCAATTAAGTCCAAAAGCAAAATATAGCAATAATAAAAATTTTCAAAGAATCCTTACATGCATGAGTATACCATAAATATTTTACTTTTCATCTACTTTTTTGTGAAAACATTTTCAAGAGTCAAAATGATTTTACTTTTCATTTACTTTTTCTTTTTGTGAAAACATTCTCATGAGTCAGAAGGATAAGAAACATACAAGTTTTACTCATAAGAGTCATATATACTTTACTATACTCTATTCCATGAAAGAGTCATAAGAATCATAAGAACCATATATACATACTATATATACATATTCTACTCATAAGAAAGAGTCAAGAGAATCTCATATATACTTTACTTATACTCTACTCCCCCTTTTTGTCAAGAATCAAAAAGTCCATTTTTTGTAGTGAAAGATATATTAAGGAAACTTATGTTCCATTACAATGAAGTACTTAGTTGCATAAAATACATGCTCCCCCTCAATTTGTGCATTCGAGATAACAAAAACATTCTAACTTGAGGGTTTAAAAAGATAAATGCTAAGAGCTGGTATCAGACAGTAAAATATCACAATGTAGATAAGTGTATAAATGTATTCAGTTACAAAATTGCTTACATAGTAAGCACAAAACACTGATACATCAGATCATACAAAGCAAACTAAGTACAACATACATCAAGTAAATCTATGAGGCTACTCCTCATCAGAAGGTATATCAAAAGAGATAGGAGCCGAGATCCTAGATGAGGATTTTGGAGTCCTATGAGTGAGATTCCGAGTCCTCAGAGAGGGACCAGACCTAGGGGTAGTCCTATGAGATCTATAGGTCCGAGGAAAAGGCTCCACAGGTGTCCTAACAGAAGCAGTAGCAGAAGGAGTAGATGGATTAGTATGCTGAGTAGACTGAGCTGGAGTGTGCCTGCTGACTAGCTCATAAGCAGTGGGATCATCAATATCTGTCTCTGTATGCTCATCTCTATCATCCAGAATCCCTGTAATAGTCTCAAAAAGTGACTCAGTAAACTCAGTATCTACTGGCACATCTGTAGCTGGAGGATCTGTACTGGGAAGATCAGTAGAAGGAGGATCAGTAGAAGGGGGATCAGTAGAAGGGGGAATCTCTGGAATCGGATCTGCAGGTGGAACATCAGAGCTACCTGCTCCAGGCTGATCTCCATCACTGTCACTGTATCCACTAGAGTCATCATCATCATCATTAGAATGTGGAGGAGGTACTGTCGGATCTACAGTCCCTGGTGGCAATGCTAATCTCAGTAGGCTGAGGATCTGTCGGAATCCTGCATCTACACTAGCTGAGAGAGCTCTAATACGCATATCTGTGTGGATCCGCAGACCATGTAGCTCCTGTCGTACACCAGCAATCTCTGTCCGGACCTCTGAAATGTGATCAGTCACTCTCTGCTCAAAGTCCGATATCCTCGCTGTAGTCCTCCGTGGTGTAGCAGTAGCAGTAGGTGCTGGAGCTGATGAGGGTGGTGGCGTGAATGGCTCAGGCTTCGCAGTCTCTGACTCAGGTGCAGGGCGAGGAGGTGTACCATGATCAGTAGGCTCTGAAGGCCCTGCCTCAGCTGCTCGGATCTCATCCTCCTCATCTGGCTCCTGGCCAGACTCTCGTCGCACCCAACGGTCACCAATCAGTCGAAATCCCATCCTATGCAGGGATTTCTCTCCATATGTATCAGTATGCTGCAGCTGACTAAAAGGTATACCATCAAATGAAACTCCATGCTCCCTGAATAGCTGTGTCAGCCCCATACCATATGGTTGAACTAGTCTCCTGTGAGATGCTGCCTCACCCATCTACTGAAGCATGATCCTGGGAAGGTTGATGGGAGTCCGCTGTCTCAGGGACATCATCAACACCAACTCACGCTCAGTGATAAAGTCGAATCTCCCGCTCTTCGGAATCAAGATACGGGCGATGATATGATGCAGCACTCTCATCTCCAGTGAAAGCTGGTTAGCGGCTACTGTGGAAATGCCGCTAACATCCTCACGCTCTAGAATACATCTGAAGGCATGCTCTCTGTCGCTGATCGAAGTGGAAGCTGTGCCATGAAGTGGAATCCTCCAAACACGACTGATGACTTCCGGTGTCACTGGAATCTCGATCCCACGTACAGTAGCTGACCATCCAATGCCATCAGTGGCCATGGATGCATAGAACTCCCTGATGAGGTCTGGGTAGAATCTCTCAGTCATCGTGCAGAAGTGAACCAGACCTGCATCTCTCAGCACATCTCCTATAAAAAAGTGATGCTGATCCCAGAAAGGTATGTCCACACGTCTCCCACTCGCAATGCTCTTCTGTATTAAGCTGGTTGGCACTGGTGCAGGTGGCCCTGGGGTCGGCTCACGCTCATGTTTGACCTTTCTTCATCGCTCAGTGCTACCTTGGCCTTGTTCCATTCTCCTTTTCCTTACTGCCAAGTGCTTTCTTGGACCCATATGGAAGGAAGAGGGGTAAATTAGGGAGAAGTAGGATAAAGCAAGGCTAAGAGGAAAGGAACCAAGAAAAGAGAGGAGAAGAGAGGTTCACGGTTTGAGAAAAAAGGGAAATGGTGAAATGGTGAGATAGGGTTTGTGAAAATGGAGAAAATCGAGAGTAAATGGAGAAAATGCAAGAAACGGAGGAAGGAAATAAGTGATTTCAATTGAAAAACAACCAAGATTTGAGGGTAGATAGAGGCAAAAGCTTTCGGTTGTCCAAAACCAAGAACACGGTCAAAAATGGTTTGGTTCAAAAGAAAACAAGAGGAGAGGAGAAAATTACCCAAAAAGATGAAGGAGAGGGTTGGAAATCCACTGTTTAGAGCTTTAGGGAAGTTGGAGGGGGACCACACGAAGGAGAAATGGAAAGAAATGGAGAAAATGTGGCTTGCGGATGGGTTTTTAAAAAAGGAGATTTCTGTTCAAGTGTCGACCTCTAAAAATTTTCAGGGGTCGACCTCAAGTGTCGACCTCCGAAAACCTTAGGAGTCGACCTCAAGTGTCAACCTCCGAAAATTAAAGTGTCGACCTCCAATAATAAATTAGCCAAAATAAAATTCTGTAAAATTTAAAAAATTGATAAAATTTAGAAAAAAAAACCTTTAAACATATTTGAGAATTTATAAATCATTTTTGAGGAATTTTTGATGAAAATTGAAGAGTTTCAAGCAAAAGGATCAATGACTCCCAGTTCTCTTCTGATCATACAAAATCTATCTTCACTCAAAGGTTTTGTGGATATATCAGCCAATTGATAATCAGTACAAATAAATTCTAACAACACATTAGAGTTTTGAAGGTGATCTCTTATGAAATGATGTCTTATTTCAATATGTTTGCTTCTTGAATGTTGTACAGGATTTTTCGTTAAATTGATTGCACTAGTATTATCACATCTTATGGGTGTCTTAGTTAGTTTGATGCCAAAGTCCTCGAGTTATTGTTTGATCCATAGAATCTGAGTACAACAGCTTCCAGCTGCTATATATTCGGCTTCCGCCGTAGATAGAGCAACCGAATTCTGTTTCTTGCTGCTCCATGAAATCAAATTAACTCCTAGGAATTGACAAGTTCCACTAGTACTTTTACGATCAAGTTTACACCCAGCAAAATCAGCATCAGAATATGCAATTAATTCATATGATGACTCTCTAGAGTACCAAAGACCAATTTCAATTGACCCAGATAAGTATCTAAATATACGTTTTACAGCTAAGAGATGTGATTCTTTAGGAGCAGACTGAAAACGTGCACACATACAAAGACTAAACATTATATCCGGTCTACTGGCAGTTAGATATAGCAATGAACCAATCATGCCTCTATATAATTTTTGGTCTACTAATTTACCACATTCATCTTTGTCTAATTTACATGAAGAGCTCATAGGGGTACCTATTGGTTTGGTAGTCTCCATCCCAAACTTTTTCAATATTTCCCTTGTGTACTTGGCTTGGTTGATGGAGATCCCCTCTTTGGTTTGCTTAATTTGGAGTCCGAGGAAGAAGTTGAGTTCTCCCATCATGCTCATCTCGAACTCACTCTGCATTAACTTTGCAAATTCTTGACAAAGACATTCGTTAGTAGCACCAAAATAATATCATCTACATAAATTTGTACTACTAAGAGATCATCATTTTTCTTTTTCAAAAACAATGTATTATCTACATTACCTCTAGAAAAATCATTCTTCATCAAAAATGAACTCAAACTATCATACCAAGCTCTAGGAGCTTGCTTTAAACCATACAATGCTTTATGCAATTTAAAAACATGGTTAAGAAATTCATGATTTTCAAAACCAGGAGGTTGTTCAACATAAACTTCCTCTTCAATAAATCCATTTAAAAAAGCACTTTTAACATCCATTTGAAATAACTTGAAATCCATAAAACAAGCAAAAGCAAGTAAAAGTCTAATTGCTTCTAGCCTAGCAACAGGAGCAAAGGTTTCATCAAAGTCGATCCCTTCTTCCTGGTTGTAGCCTTTAGCAACAAGTCTAGCTTTGTTTCTAGTTACAATACCATGTTCATCAAGTTTATTTCTAAAAACCCATTTTGTGCCAATTACAGAAACATTAAGGGGTCTTTCAGTTAAAGTCTAAACATTATTTCTTTTAAATTGATTTAGTTCATCTTGCATAGCATTAATCCAGTTACAATCTTTTTCAGCTTCTTCAATTGACTTAGGCTCTATCTGAGATACAAAAGCTAAATAATCACAAACATTTCTAATAGAAGAGCATGTACTTACTCCCTTTGACGGATCACCAATAATTAGCTCTTTGGGGTGTCCGTGTGCATACCTCCACTCTTTAGGTAAAGGTTTTGGTGAAGTTGCATTGATCTCTTGAGTTTGATCTTCATTTTCTTGATCATCATCTCCTTTGGGCTCATCTTCATTGATTGTTAAATGTTCAAGCTTCTTTGTACCTATTTCATCATCAATAGAATCTTCTTTTCTAGAAGATTTTTCGTTAGATTCATCAAACACTACGTGAATTGATTCTTCAACCAGAAGAGTTCTTCTGTTGAAGACCCTGTATGCCTTGCTAGAAGTAGAGTATCCTAAGAAGATACCCTCATCTGACTTGGCATCAAATTTACTGATATTGTCTTTGCCATTGTTTAATATGAAACAGCGGCAACCAAATACACAAAAATACTTAAGATTCGGTTTTCGATTTTTCCAAAGCTCATATGGTGTTTTCTTCAAAATAGGTCGAATTAAAACATGATTTAAAATGTAACAGGAAGTATTAATGGCTTCTGCCCAAAATATCTAGGTAAATCATTTTCGCAAAGCATTGTGCGTGCCATTTCTTCAAGTGTCCTATTCTTTCTTTCTACCACCCCATTTTGTTGAGGTGTCCTAGGTGCAGAAAAATTATGACTAATGCCATTTTCATTACAAAAAGCTTCAAAATCATGATTGTCAAATTCAGTTTCATGATCACTACGCAAAGAAACAATAGTGAGATCTTTTTCATTTGAAACCCTTTTATGAAATTTAACAAAAGCTGAAAATATTTCATCTTTATGAGCTAAAAACATTACCCAAGTAAATCGTGAGTAATCATCTACAATTACTAGCCCATATTTTTTACCTCCCAAACTAGTTGTTCTGGTTGGTCCAAAGAGGTCCATATGCAATAATTCAAGGGGTCTAGTAGTAGATACTACTCCTTTAGGTTTGAAAGTAGATTTAGTTTGTTTTCCAAATTGACATGCAGCACAAATCTTATCTTTTTCAAATATGAGTTTTGGCAATTCTTTTACAAGATTCTTTTTGCTTAATTTTGAAATCAACTGCATACTAGCATGCCCTAGCCTACGATGCCAAAGCCAACTAGTTTCACTTGCCTTGGCTTCCCTAGCCACTAGGCATTGACCACTTTCCATGGCTAGATCATCAAGATCAACCATGTAAATGTTTCCATGCCTATGACCAGTGAACTTGATGCCATCGACATCTAGACTAGATACCATGCACAAAGATGATTCAAAAATTACTTTAAAACCCTTATCACAAAACTGACTAATGCTAAAAAGATTATGCTTCAAGCCATCAACTAATAATACATTATCACATGAGCATTAGGGATGATATGGATTTTACCAATTCCGATAATTTTGCCTTTTCCATTATCACCAAAAGTAACGTTTCCACCATCAATAGCTGCTAGTGATGAGAATTGCTTCACATCCCCAGTCATGTGCCTTGAGCAACCACTATCCAGATACCATATTCTTCTTTTATTTTTGGTTGCAAGGCACACCTGCAAAAATTAATCAAGTTGAAACATTAGGTACCCAAGTCATCTTGGGTCCTTTAGGGTTAGTCAAATTGGTTCCTTTTGGAACCCAAATCTTTCCAAAGGTATTTAATTTTCTTCTATTACAAATATATGATTTATGTCCTAACTTACCACATGCATAGCAGGTAATATTAGAAGATGCAGGTATGAAAAAGTTTTTGTAAAGTTTTTGTTGATTGTGTGGCTTAAATCCAAGTCCAGCTTTGTTAAACACTGCATGTTGACTATTTAAAAGCATGCTTAATTTTTCTGAACTAAAAGTAAACTTTTCTACAAAAGGCTTTACTTTTTCTAACTCTTCTTTGTAATTCTTGTTTTGAAGCAATAGTTCTTTGTTTTGTTTTTCAATTTTCTCATTAGTTTTAAGACTTCTATTATTTTTCAAAGAATTTTTTTCTTTTGAAAGATTATCCTTATCATTTTTCAAGGTCTTTACATGTTCAGTTAATTTCTTGTTTTCTTGAATTAAATCTTCAATTTCAGTTGAAAACTTCTCTGAATTTTTGGTAAGCTCAAGATTTAGCTTTCTTAATTTCTTATTTTTCAGTTTTAATTTTTCATATTCTATAACTAAATCATCAAAAGCATCATGCAATTCATTGAAAGTAAATTCAATTTCAGGTTCAGAATTTACCTCATTATCTTCATTGGCCATGAAACATAGGTTGGCGACTACCTGCTGCTCTTCATCACTGCTGGAGTCCTCACTCTCACTCCAGGTAGCCATCATGGCTTTCTTTCTCAACATCCTTTGACTCTTTTTAAGCAAAGGGCAATCCGTTTTATAATGTCCATGCTTCTTGCACTCGAAGTAGATGGGTGGATCCCTTTCTTTTTCTTTCTCTTTTTCTTTATTGTGATCACCTTTTTGTGGCCTTTTCTTGTAGAAGCCCTTCTTCTTTCTTATGAATCTTTTGAATTTTCTTGTAATGAGGGCTGTCTCATCATCATCAGCTTCTTCTTCCGATTCATCACTTGACTCTTCCTTTGTAGTGGACTTGAAGGCTATGGCTTTCTTTTTCTTGTCATTGTCCACTGTCTTCTGCTTTAGTGAAAGCTCGTAAGTCATCAGTGATCCAAGAAGCTGCTCAAGAGGTAGAGTATTGACATCCTTGGCTTTTTCTATGGCTGTTACCTTCGCATCCCATGAAGCCGGAAGAGACCTGAGAAGTTTGTTAACCAGTTCACCATTAGATATAATTTTTTCCCAACTCCTCATACCATTTACTATATTTGTAAATCTAGTATACATTTCACTGATACTTTCAATTGGTTCCATCCTGAACATCTTATACGTATGAATGAGCATGTTCACCTTTGTGGTCTTCACTTGGTGTGTACCCTCATGGGTAACCTCAAGTGTATCCCAAATTTCTTTGGCGGAAATACAATTTGATATTCTGTTAAATTCACTTGGGTCAAGTGCACAGAATAACAAATTCATCGCCTTAGCATTTAACTCAGCTTGTTTGATGTCATTGTCATCCCATTCTTCTTCAGATTTTGGGGTGATAATGCCATTAACCAAGTGAGTGGGCTGATGAGGCCCTTTAGTAATTACTCTCCATATATGATAATCTACAGCTTGTAAATAAATATGCATACGAGTTTTCCAGTATGTGTAGTTTGTGCCATTAAAGAAAGGAGGGCGATTTGATGCTTGTCCTTCAACTACACCCATTCCAATTAGGGCGGCCATGATCTTTCACTCAAGATCGTTGGACCTACAAGAGAGTACCGGTGCTCTGATACCACTTGTTGCCCAGATATGGTGCCCAAGAGGGGGGGTGAATTGGGTATTTTAAAAATTAAAGCAATATATGTGCTATCAAGTTCAAAGGTGAAGAGTGATAGTGCTCAAGTAATTGTGCAACGGAAGCAATGAAATAAAACAATAATTAAAGAGCAAAAGAAGATAAAGAGTAAAGCAATGCAAACACACAAGAAGTATAGTGATTCGGTGCACCTAGCACCTACATCCACTCCCCAAGCTCCACTTGGGAATTTCCACTATAATCTTTAGATTACAGCCGACTTGTTTTACCAGGCTCACAAGTCAAAACCTTACATACTTGTTTTGGCTTCGGGCTTACAAGCAACCATAGTTGGTTTTATCAATTGGCTCACCAACAAACCTCACATACTTGTTTTGGCTTCGGGCTTACAAGCAACCCTAGTTGGTTTTATCAATTCGCTCACCAACAAACCTCACACTAGTTTCAAATTCCCTTGAAACTAGCCTAAGACAAAAAGAATATGAATACAATGAATAAAACAAGACAAACTCCTTTTGAGCAAAAAGTAATTCGATGTAGCTCTTGATGGAGACTCTTCAAGCCTTTCTCTTGGAATCTTTTGGACCTCACTAAATGACAAATACTTGAAAGTTGGATTCCTCAAAGATGGAAAGCTTTTGGCTAAGGAATCTCTTGGTTTTCTCACTCTTTTTGGCTTGGAATTGATTGAAGGCTTTGTACTTTCACTCTAATCTTTTTCACTTTGTCTCCTTGTCTTTTTTAAAGTTTGGTGGAGGTTAAATACCTCATTCAAGCTGAAACAACTCCACAAGACCGTTAGAATCAAAAATATGGCCGTTTATGGCCGTTAGAAATCAAATCAAAAGTTCAGAAAAACTAGCGGTTATGCCATGAGTCGACCTCTGGATCAAGTGTCGACCTCATGAGTCGACCTCCAGTTTATCTTAGGCAAAAATCCAGAAAACTGTAGTTCTGCCCAGTTTGAATTCTCAGGCTATGAGTCGACCTCTGGTGTCGACCTCTGGACAGGTGTTGACCTCTGGTGGTCGACCTCTGGAGCGTGCCACTGAAATTTTGCCTTGCCGGCCTTGCTGAACTTTTCTTTTCTTCATGAGTCGACCTCTGACAAGGTGTCGACCTCTGGTGGTCGACCTCTGATCTGAAATTTTCTGAAACTCTAGAGAGGTGCGTGCCATGCTTGAGTTTCTCTAAGCCTTTGTTTCTTTTGTCAATTACTTCTTAATAGGAAGGTCCAATATGAGAAATTTGATCTTGTTTAAGGTAGAAGAGCTCTTTTCCAAAATCAGGCAAGCTTGGTTTCATCATTGTACTCTTAGTACTCTTTTTGAATAACCTAAGTCCTGAAACTTTATCTTGAGATGAAACATTAGTCCAAACATATACTCAACCTTTTGTTAATCATCAAAACTAAGGAGCCAAAGCCAACATAGCTGCATCCCTACATGCCATAGGAGAACCCCATTGAATGAGAAGTGATGGCCTTCAAACCGTACTTCTCTCCTATCACCAGACGGCCATGACGAATCCACCTTACTCCAAGTACTTTGTGAGGAAAGCTAATGATATCTTAACATGCTACTATTATTATGCTACAGCAACCTGGCTCTGATACCAATGAAAGTTTAAAAGGCATAGCAGGCAGATAGACTATATTTTAAAACTATTTTAAAGTACAGCATAGCAGAAGACTTGGTAGATCGATCAAGTCGATCTACCAATCTGCTTGCAACAGGATTCGACATAATAAAAGTGCATGTAGAGATATCAAGAGCAAAGAAAAGGAAAGGGTGGGTTACCTTTAACGTTTGGATGTTGGTGATGAAGAGCTACTGAGCCATATAAATGTCTGGCCTCTATGGGTAGTTCACACCACGGCTCGATCCCAATCAACTCCCTTAGAGTGCTAGCTCCTTAGGATCCTTGAGGCCGATCTTTTCCTTCCTTAGACCTACAAGACTTTCTTGAAGCCATCAAAAATCTGGTTGGGGAACAATGGGGAGAAGTAGAAGTGGAACCCTTCCTAACTAACTCTTTCTTCCCAAACCCTAGCTTGATTGCTAGGTAGGCTCACACCCAAAATCAAAATTCTTTCAAAACCCCACTTTAAGGATACCTTCCCTCCCTCTCTTAGAAAAGCCCAGCAAAAGTCAACCTCAACTAACTCTACTGCCCCTACGAAGACACCTATTTATAGTAGCAGCAAAGAGGGTGAGAGATATGAAAGGAGTGATTGGGGGAGAGGGTTAAGGGTTGAATCAAATTAGCTCTAGGTTTATATGGGAGAAAATCTGCATTCCAAATAATGCATTCCATAAAAAACCTTGGAGCTAATTTCAGCCAAGATTTGAAATTTGAATTCAAAATTCAAATTTAAATCTTTTAAAGGAAAGTGAACATGACAAATCAAATCTAATTTGATCCCAAGCCAAATCACATTTCGCTTGATCAATCAGATTGCAATCATATTGCAAATAAGTCCTCCAAAAATTCATTAATCAAATTAGTGAAAAATTCTCGTCATAGCCAAGTGTCGACTTATGGAAATGTCGACATTTGGATCATGGTCAATCATATTGACCCCATAGTGATGCTAAACAATTCTCAATCATCGATCGACCTTTAGATCAGGTATAAATTCCTATGGTGTGTGATCCCATAGGTTCGAACACTAAGCCGGTAGCACTGGAACATTTCCAATACCAGTCAAAGTCATCACTAGCAATGATACCCGATGTCCGGATAGGTCGAAGATGCAAATCAACTCTTTAGAACCTCTGGCATATGATTACCGCATAATTCATCCCTTTGACCTCATAATGCTCAGGATGACCTAGGGTTTGACTGCCAACCCTAATTTAGTACATCCAGATCGTGTCTCAACCTTACAAGTTTTATGACTCCTCACAAGAACTACACTAGCCAAGGTTTTGCTAAATTGAGACATAGTGAATCATTCACTCCAAATAATTTGGAGGGGTCAATCCTATCTTGATCCACCACTGCTCCACAAGCACTTGACTGTATCCAGAAAACTTCCATCATTGGATTATAAATCCAGATAGTTCGATACCAAAGTATAGTAGTTGCTTGCAAGCTATCAAGGTGACCTCAAGTCTGAGGGACACATATACCCATATCCCTTCACGAGCAACCCTTTGGCAGAAGGAAGATCCGCAAATGGTCACGTTCAATGAGATGTCATATATTTTACCTATGTTTCATATCAGTGTCTCTACATGGAGGTCCCCTCTTACAACTTTTTATAGGTGATATGGCAAGACTGCTGACATGGAGTCTCTTTCAAATCTAGCTGGTGGCCATGCTGGTAGAAGATGCCACTTGGATGCGGACCCTGGGTGGAGCATCCGGAAAGCCCCTTGGCTGGAGTGGCTCCCTCGATGATGGGAACATCAACAAGAATGAAAAATTTCAAACTAATTCTCTTTGATTTTGTAGCTAAAAGAATCTACTTAAATCTAATAAAAGTCATGGGATGAAGCCCAATCACAAAGCTTATGAGCCGGCTCCACCATCCTCATGAGTTAACTCATTCTTTTGAACCGCAAGTCCATGAGCCGACTCATGAAGGAAATCCACCATCCTCATAAGTCGACTCAACCCAAGTTAGCCCAATTTGAGCATGCCATTTGGAGCCTTCATGGATGCCACCTAATCACCTTCACATGGAGACCACTTTTCCTTCACATGGAGGACACTTCATCAAGCATCTTCGGGGGAAACATGGAGGACACTTCATCAAGCAATTTATGGGGAGCATATAACCACTTTCCAATCCCTCAACAAATCTCCAACCAACTTGACATGTGGAATGCCACATCATATGCCACCAAAGGATCCGTATCAGCAAGAGGAAGCCATATCTTGCCACCTAAGTGCCACAAGTTCAAGTTGTTACAACTTTCTACCTAAAAGTTGTTGCAAACTATTTCTAGTTAGAACCAGGTAACCAAATTTGTTAGATCTAACTAGGAGTTAGTTAGCTTAACCTAACCCTCTCCCCTCTCTCTCCTTGGTCGACTCCCATGGTTAATATGTTTATAAATAGGGCTCTAAGCCCTCTCTTATAAGCATGCTATACTTTGAGTAATGAATGAAAGGTTTCCTTCTTGTTAAGTTCCTTCTTGTATTCTCTTGTGTGGAGTAAGATTTCTTTGGTTTGAAGGTGTGAAGCCTTGTTTGAGAAGAAGGTGGGATGCCCTTGGGTTTGTGTTCGTAGGGTGGGATGCCCTTGTGATGAGTGGAGGGTGGGATACCCTTTGATTGATCCAAGTTCAAGCTCCTTGATTCCAAGCGCCGGCCACTACTCCTTCTTCCTTCTTTCCTTTGTTTCAATTCCATCTTTGATTCCTCTTCCATGCCTAATGCTTGGTTTTGTTGCAGGTTCTCTCAAGGTTTCCAAGTCAAAGATGATGGTCTCCATGCCATGGATCAAGGCCAAGGTAAGTCCTAAAGGTAGGGAGTGCTAGTCTTAGAGTTTAGGTTTCAATCCTTGAGTGCTGAGAGCTTCTTTTACACCAAAATTTCTAGTCTTCATTATTGGTAGGAGAACCCCTCTTGACCCTTTAGATTTGAGATTTGAAGGTGTTTGACCTAGTAGGAATGGTTTCCTAGCCATGAGATCCATCTTGTATTAATTTGAATGTGATATACATACGAGTGTTTAATTTTTGATCAACTAGTCTCTTGCTTAGAAGAAGATTGTCTCCCTTATGATTAATTTTCATGCTTTAAATTCATTGCTCTTCATGGATAGACCACCTTTTAAATCACATCATCATCCATTCATTTCATTCATCACCCACGTCTCGCATCAACTTTTGGTATCAGAGCATGGTTACTAGGTCAAGTGTTTGATTGCTGAAATTCTGCTCTAGTATTAATCCGAGTTTTTCACGAATTTTAGTAATTATTCATGTTGCAAAAAAAATCCAAAAAAATTTTTTTACTACATTTTAGGACCTTAAAATATGAGATCTAATTTTTTTTTAAAAAAATTAAATTAAATTTTTAATTTTCATCATTTTAAGTGGCTTCCTTAGCTAGTTCATAGCTTGTTTCAATTCTAGTTTTCCCTCCATCAAGTTGCTTTTTCAAATTTAGAAAAAAAATTCAAAAAAATTTTTATTTAAATTTTAGATTTTAATATGAGATATCCATTTATAAAAACTCAAATTCTAAAATCTCTTGAATTTAAAATTTGAATTTTAAGTATTTTATGGTTAAAGGTTTATTAGCTAGAAGTTTCTTGTAACAACTTTACAACAAACTTTCAAAAATGAATTTCCTAACCAAAATTTGAGAATTAAAATTCAAAATTTGAAATCTGAAATCTTAACTCTGAGATCTAATATTTTAAATTTAAATTTCAAATTTTTGAGATTTTAAAATTTGAATTTCAGATTTTTAAAACTAGTTAGTTGGAAGTTTGTTAATTGCTGAATTTTTTTTCTTGCAACAACTCTTACCTCCAAGAATGAATTTTTCAACTATAATTCAAAATTTAAAATTTAAAATTTAAGTTTTGAAATTTATACTTCAAGATCTAAAATTTTTAATTTTTAATTTTAATTTTTAAAATTTTGAAATTTGAATTTTGCATCACATGTTTGTACTAGCCTAGATATTCTCTTAGTTAATTGTGATTGGTTGTGCATCCATTTCAAAATCTACTTAAGGGCATTCAATCACAACATAAGGAAAGCAGGTCATTACCTTTCTTTGACCCAAAACAACCACCCACATTTGTATTGGCGTAAGAAATAATTAAAATCAAGTAGGAACCTAAAACTAAGGACATCCATAAGTCAAGTTCAAGTGCAAGATGAGGTAAAGTATTATTTGAGTTTGTATTTACTCATTGAAATTGGTGTCTAAGGCTAGAGGTCCAATGGCAAATGCCTTAAGTGAACTTGCAATTTTTAATTAGCACCTCGTAAAAGTGAGTGGAGCCTCCCGCAACCCCATCTCTTACCTGGCCAATGGAAAGGGTAATTGCATCCTTAACTAGTACCTAGTCAATTCTTGTATTTTGAACTTCTAGGTCTAGAAGCCCTAGAAGCTAGGTTTGTAGTGCTTGTCCAATTGATCTAAAGCCCTATACCAACAGTCCTACACTCAATCTGGTTTACCCATGGATCCTAATCTTGAATTCTTTATGAGGACCCTGACTGAAAAATTTGATACTGTAATAGAGCAATAAGGACAAATGAACAAGAAATTAGGTCAAGTGAAATATAGAATTGGGACCCTTAAAGAGGCCCAAAAGACCCCCACCGAACCTGAGTCATCTAGATCAATTCCTCGAGGTCCAAGAGTCCAACATCATGAGCACACCCCTGAGTACAATCCAAGGTGGCTTCATCCTGATTTCATGGAAGAAGCCCGTAGAGTCCATGCTGAGCCTGAGTTACCTAGGCCAATTCCCCGTGCCCATCATTATGACTACACACCTGATTACATTCCTAGGCAACCTCCCCAGGACTACTTAGATCAAGATGAAAGAGTCATGAGGAACATTTGATTAGAGGCTCCTATCTTTAATGGAAGCCTGGACCCTAAGGCCTACATTGACTGAGAGGGAGAAATGGACCAATTTCTTGAATGGTATGAGATGACTAAGGAGAAAGTTCAAGTTTTCCAAATGAAGATTAGTTTGCCAGGCTAGGTTATACTAGAAAAATGTTGAGCGAGTGATTAGGCAAAGAAGAGACATACCCATAGCCACCTGGAGAGCCATGAAAGTCAAGCTTAGGAAAAAAATACCTCCCTATGTCCTATCACCAAAGGCTATTAGATCAGTGGCAAAGCTTATACCAGGGCAATAAGGCTGTGTCATAATATATTACAAAGTTTGATGAGTTTGCAATGAGATGCAACATTAATGAATTAGAGGTCGTAACACTGTCTAGGTTTAGAGCTGGTCTGTGAGAAGAGATCCAAAGGGAATTGTTTTTTAGGAAAATCACTGACCTAGACCAAGCCTACCAAATAGCCAGGGATTGTGCGAGATTTCATAGGGGACCAATAATCTGACGACCTGAACTAACTAAGGTTAGTGCCCCTACTCAAAAACCAAGGTTCAAATAAGTGTGTCAAAACTGCCCCACTCCTCGAACCCCATTAAGCTAATAAGTTGATAAGGGTAAGGCCCCTGCAATTCAGAAGAGTGGTAACCTAAATGTCCAATGTTTCAAATATTAAAAAATGGGATACCTTGCTAGCCAATGCCCTACCCGATCCTTATATATAGGAGAGTTAGCTGATTAGGAGACTAAACCCACTAGAGAGTTTGAAGAAGAGGTATATGAGGCCAAATCCAATCCGATCAATGAGTATGATGATGATGAAGAAGAAGAAGGTGGTTATGATGAGACATTAGGTGTTGTTAGAATCTTGACCCAAATTAAAGAAAAGGAGGATTGGAAAAGGACTAACATCCTCCAAACATTTGTCAAGATAGGGGAGAAAGTCTATAAAATCATTATAGACAATGGGAGTTGTGTAAATATGATTTCAACCAAATCCCTTAAGAACTTAGGCTTGACCCCTGCTCCACATCCTAATCTATATAAAGTCTCTTGGATAGATTCTACTTCAATCCCCATCAAGTCCAGATGCCAGGTTCCAATTCAAATCCAATCCTATCAGGAACAAGTCTGTTGTGATGTTCTTCCCATGGGGATAAGTAGCATCATTTTGGGTAGACCATGGTTATATGACCACGATGCAACTTTATATGGTCGATCCAATTATTGTGCCTTCACCCATCAAGGAAAGAAGCTTATCATTAACTCGACCCCACCTAAGGACAACATCAAAAGAGGGTTTAGTGACTTGAAAGAGAAGAAGCAAGGTTTAAATTTAATTGATGCCAAGGATTTCGAGAAAGAAATCAAGGAAGGATCACCCATGTGGATTTTGACCCTTAGGGAAGCCCAGGAGCAAAATCCTAAGGAACCACCATAGGAAGTTGAAAAGATCTTGAAAAACTTTAAGGATATATTTTCAGAAGACTTACCTGATCATCTGCCTTCACTGAGGGATATTCAGTATGCCATAGACTTAGTCCCAGGAGCCACTTTGCCCAACCTACCTCACTATAGGATGAATCCTACTAAGCATGCTAAGCTTCAAAGATAAGTAGGAGACCTCCTCCAAAAAGGGTTCATTTGGGATAGTTTAAGTCCTTGTGCAGTATCCACCCTATTATCTCCTAAGAAAGATGGTACTTGGAGAATGTGCATTGATAGTCATGCCATCAATAAGATCATAATCAAATAAAGGTTTCCAATTCCTTGTCTAGATGATTTGCTTGATATGATGATCGGAGCCACTATCTTTTCAAAAATAGTTCTTAAGAGTGGCTATCACCAGGTTAGGATTAGACCAGTGGATAAGTGGAAAATGGCATTTAAGACTAAAGAAGGTCATTATGAGTGGCTGGTAATGCCCTTTGGTTTATCGAACGCCCCTAGTACGTTCATGAGGATCATGACTCAAGTTTTAAAACCATTCATGGGAAAATTTGTTGTAGTATACTTTGACAACATCCTTATCTACAGCAAGACTAGGAAAGATGATGAGGGACAGATGGGATATGATCGTTGGTGAGCCTAGAAGTCACCTAGATTAGGGTACTTTTTTTTTGTATTTTTTTGTAAAGGAGTGGTGAAGGAAATAATGGGGTTGAAAGATAGGGATTTGGATCTCATGGACTTTGGGACTCACACTAACGAAGAAACCTCTCACCTCTAGGGCATTTCACCCACCTCGATAATTGGAGGCGTTAGGATGAATTTCAAAGGACATGAGGGGATAAAGAAAATGGAATCAAGGAAGGGGATAACTAGCATGACCTATCATCATGTCCTGGGGTTGGGCCTCACACCCTCTCCTCATGGAGTGAAAGAAAAGAATCTCTCTTTCCTAAAAACTCATTTTAATTGACCAAAACTTTCTTTTTTTATAAGGACCGAGGGTGGTATTTATAGACCTGTCCAACCCTCATTTGAATTTGAATATAAGAAAAAAGGATATGGATGATTCAAATTCAAATACAAGATAGGATAAGATAAGGCCTATCCATATCTCAATCATAACCAACCAAATTCTAATTCAAATTTCAAATACAAGATAAATCCTAAACTAATTTATTCTAGATATGCTCCGAGATTCATGCAGCTCTAGGATTCGTGCTTGCTTCGGGATCTGTGCTAGCGATATCCCCATCATTCCTTTGAGGTGGGGAGAACTCGACTCCGTCGAGTTAGGCTCGATGCTGCTCTGAAGATCTTGGACAATTCTAGATATCCTCGGGCTCCAACTTATTCATCAATGAACCCCAATAGCCATGCTTACTTGCTCAATTTTGAATTTCTAACAACGATTTGGCCTTGAGCCCTGAAGCAGGTTTGAGCCCTGAAGCAGGTTTCCAAGCTCGATGACTTGAAGTTGTCTATGTATTGAATGTCAATGTTCTTTCACCCTGTTCAGCTTCCAATGATTCATTGGCTAAAATATTTTTCAAAGATGAATGCTGAGATCTTGGAGAATCTAAAGGTTCATTGGTAGATATGACAGTGCTTTCTCTTCCTGTTCCTTAGCTTCCTCAGGATCCCTATAGAAAAATAGATCGACCATCACTTCCCATTTGTACCTAGGAGAAATAGTGCCATGCATCTGGAGAACCATCCTAGCCAACAACTAGTAGAGGCAGCCAATGTTGGATTTCCCTTTGTTGTTTGCAGGAATTCCAATATCAACATATCGCATCGGAGAATCAGTGTCACAGAAGGTAATGGTTGGAATATTTCCTAGAGCAGATTTTTTGATAGGCTGATGATCGGTTCTAGGATCAGTGAGGATTAGAAGACGTGGCTCACAAAAGGATGTCTGAAGCTGATTGGTGAAGGTTCCAGGGGTGTGCCTCCCAGCAATGGCATGAGCACCTATGTACTGAGCAAACTTTAGAACAGCTCACTGACCATATGGCCTTGTAGATTGGCCAATAATGTCCTGAGGATTTTCAATGCAACGATGACCATAGCTGCTAGCTGAAGTTTCTCCTAAGTTTTACCTAGGTTGATGATGAAGATACCATCGGATTGTCACTTGAAGATGTAGCGCTCCATTTAGAAGTCGCAGTTCTTGGTCTCGAGATGGACATCGGAGGCAAGCATCATCTGGATGTCCTGCTCCTTCTAAGAGAGCACCCGCATCGTCGCCATGGCTGGAAGTGTCCCTGGGAGGTCAAGCTCAAGGGCTAGGGCTTTCGATTAGAGAGCAAAGAGGATCCCAGAAACTTGGCCTTGCTATTTGTTTATTTTTTTCTTTTTTCTAATCCACAGGCAATGATGGAGGAGCCGGTGCGATAGTAGGGGCGTTGGTGGTAGATGGCGGGCATAGGGTCGACGATGGTGGTTATTCTCCTCACAAGTGGAGGAGGGTCAGGTGGATCTATGAGGTTGGTGTCAAAGATGTCGGAGGGAGGGAGGTCCGTTGGGAGGCAGCGGTGCTGTCGATCTCCAGCTGTGCGTTGGGTGGACTCAGCCCGGGTAGGGAATGCTATAGCAGAGCGGACGGTGCCATTGAAGAAGATGCCGGGGCTATTGGGGCATGGCCGTGAAGTGACTCGGACCACCATTCATAGAGTGGGAGGTCGAGGTGGGGGACAGCGATGGTGGTGTTGGAGATCTGCTGGATCTTCTCGTCAAGGGTGGTGCGGGCACCAAAGTCCGGAAGAGGCTTCAGTCTAATTCAGTATGGCTTTAATTCTTTCATGTCTTGTAAATAGAGTCAGTTTACTTCTTTAAATAAATTTGAGTCATGTAATTAGAGTAGGTTTATTTCAATTTGGCTTCTTTTGAGTCTAATTAGGATCAAATTAGTCTTGTAATTATTAAGTTTAGTAGTTAAGTCCAAGAAAGGTTTGAAATTGAGCAAGCTCAATTGAAAATGGAATGCACTAAACCACTTCAACCATTTAAGCCAAAGAGGATACCACCTCAGCAAGCCATGTGGGATGCCATGTCAACCCCCCAACCATGTGGAGTACACCTCAGCAAGCCACCTCATCACACGCCACATCACCAAGGATTCAAATTCAAAGTGGGCGGCCAAGGAGCTTTACTCTTCCATCATTTTAGCTAGCTATCCCATAAAATTCTCCATATAATTTGAATCCCACCCTTATAGCTACGAACCTCCCATGAAAATCTCCTTGTAATTTGAAATTTCAAAAGTCCTTGGAGGCTTATAAATCTACTCCAAGCTCTCTGGTAAAGGATGATGAATTTTGAATAAAAAAAAAGAGTGTTTCTTCTTCCATTTGGTATTATCCAATGTGCTCCGAGAGGGAGTGGGTGAGAGGCCCTTAGTTACTTCAAGAGAGTTCTTCTTCCATGCCATTAGCCATTAACAAATCTTCTAGTCATCCAATCACACCATCCCCAACATCCAAGGTGCAAGAAGATTCATTCCAAGAGGGCTGGCAAAGCTACTTCAAATCCATTAGCTTCTTCTCAACTTCAACCATGAATTCCATTATTTCCTACCTTTCAAGTTACTTCTTAACTCTGCTATGCTTTGTGTAGGATCCCTGGGATATCTAGGTTCTAATGAAGAGGGTCTTCCAAGACAAGAAACAGAGACTAGGATTCCCGATATCTGAAGGAATTACCCTGTCATTCAAAGACTTCATCCTTGAGTGTAACTCTTTAAATCCTTGAGATATTAATGCATGGTTACTCCTCTTTTAGTGTTTTTCCAGATCTAAAATGTTAAATCAATTAGGCCCTATCCTGTGTGGTTTCCTAACCTCAATGATCCATTTCTCTTTAATATTATGAAAGTTCTTATTCAGGTTTAGTTTACATGCAGAATTCCTTCATGATAGTTTCATTTCTTTTACATGGAAAGTAGCCTTACTTTACTCCATCTCTCATTTAATTATTATTATCTCCTCTTAGATTGCATCTTTCAATTTCATCCCACATCATATTGGTATCAGAGCATGGTAGGTTAGGGCTTTGCATCATTTTCAGTACCTAGATTTGGATGCTTCACCAGGCCGTCCGGTCTTAGGAGAAAAGTAGGGTTTCAAGACCCTCTTTTCCCATTCCACAGGGATCTCCTAAGGCATGTATGGGTGCCAATGTGATTGACCCTTAAAGGGGAACATAAATTGGTAAGTTTTAAATTCTAATTAATAGTTTTGCATCTTTCAAACTAGCATCTTTAGAATTTCCGCTGTTCTGTCCTGCATGCAATGTCTGTGTTCTAGGAACTACCGCACCTAACACAAATTTTATTTTTTAATTTCCTTTCATCTGGTATGTCATCCATAAGTTAGGAATGTTCTGTAATTTTTTCTAAATTTTTGGGCATAACTACATTTAACTTTTCTGCACCACTTTAGAACTGCAACACACTAATTTCTATACTTGAAATTAGGGTCCATATGCTTGTTTGCATTCATTTCATGGTAAATCAATATAAGGGCATCAACATGACATAGGGTCAGGATTTCACCACCTGTCCCTAGCCCAAAAATCACCAACCTGCATAACGAATCCAACCTTTAATTAAAACTAAGTAGACATTTAATTTGCTCTAGTGAGCTAGGGACACCCACAAGGTCGGGTTGAATCATGTGTCAAGCCAACTTAAACAACCTGTTTATGTGTGCTTGTGTATCTGGTGTCGAGGCAAGTGGTTCAGGGACAAGAGCCTGAAGGAAGGTGGGTTGGTTCGCTTACCTAGTGATGAAGGATGGACTCGATGAACCCTAGTTTATTTAGAAAAGGAAACACCTAAACAAACTAGGACCGTGGGAGTGCTAAGAAGCCTCCTGGGACTAGAACGAACTGACACTATACCCTAAAACAGCTGAACTCTTTTGGTTTTCAATTTTCTTGGTGGAGGAACAATGGGATGGAGGATAGGAAACATGGACACTCTAGGACTAGGGACTCACCTTCATGGAGAGATGTCACACCTCTAGGGCATCTCACCCACCCACTACATGTAATCTAGGGCGTCCCACCCATCTCACTACACACGGAGCCTAGGGCATCCCACCCAAATTGCTACCTTGGGCCGTAAAGAAAAATCCCTAAGACCTAGAGAGGGACTCGATGGAAAAGGGGATAACCAGGGCCTCGTGCCCCTCGACGCTCGCATGGAGTGAAGGAAGTGGGGTCTCACACCCCTCGACACCCGTAGGTGAAGGAAAGACGGGCCTCGGCCCAGAACCAGAACCAATGGAAAATCCAAAAATTTTATATCAAACTTATTTATTACAGGGGGAGAGGGGGCCTTTATATAGATAAACCAAACCCCTCACTTACTTAGCCTACAAGAAATCCAAAAAGGAAAAATAAATTACATCAAAATCCATGCTACATCATATTCATACTGATCTACTCTGGAAAGCGTATCGACTTGATGATTTGCTCTGAAAAGCATCCTGCTTGGACTGCTCTATAAAGCATGCGGAACCATCTCTCCCGGACATGCACAGAGGGAGGGAACCAACTTCGGTGGCCAGGAAGCGGGCGATGGACGAGGTCGATGGATGATGAGCGGCGGACGATCGGTAGTGGCTGCAGGCGGGGCGACGGCATAGAGATGGCATGGCATGCCCAGGGCATGCCATTTGGTCTCCCACGGCTGTGGGGGAGCCCTGGGCATCAGCGAGGCTCCGGCAAGATGGGGACGGCCGAATGGTGGCTCTGGCGAGATGGTGACGACGGTGGCAAGCGGCAGCGGTGCAGGGTGGCACGGCCGCACGGCATGCCGTTTGGTCTTCCTACCATCATGGGGCCCATGGGCACTGACGAGGGCCCTTCAGTGGTCGAGCGTGAGCCAGTGGGTGGTGGGCGGGCAGTCGGTGGTTGGCCGGCGATGGCAGGCAGCGGCAACGACCGTGGGCGACCGTTGGTCTTCCATAGCATGGGCGGTGGCAGACGCCGGTTTTCCGACGAGGAGCGGGGTCGGCGTGGGCCGGCGACGGGCCAGCAGGGGTGGACGGGGATCGGGCGGCCCAGATCTAGGGGGCGGCGGGGCGGTGGGCTAGGGTTCGAGAGTTTTTTTTAAAAAAAGATCACGGAAGAAGTGGTGCTGACTCGAGCTCAGCTAGGACAGGGCTGAGCAGGAGCAACTGCTAATGCAAAGCTAGGGGCCTCACAAGATTTTATCTCTGGGAGTCAGTCCTGCAAGACAGAGAAGACTAGAAAGTCGAACACATCCGGGATGAGTTTCCGGTGGTGGACCCTCTAATACCTAAGTTCGTCTCATGAAGAGGCAAATAGAGGAGGCTCGGAGTCCCCTCTAGGTTTGGAGTAAGAGTGGAGGAGAAGACAGAGAAGAAGTGAATGAGGGAGATGGAACGGGATCTACAAGAGAAGGGGTTCTCAGTATGTATAAGTCCCACTTTGCCAAGGATGAGACCTAGATGAGTAGGGTCACGATGAAGAAGTGAGGAGCTTGGAAAATGTTGTTGGCCTGCAAGGATCTCACTCTAGTGGCAAGCTATAGAAGACTTAATCTAGGGAACTTAGGGTGAACTCAGGGGCAAGAGCAAGATGTGGGTTCCTTTATGGTAGAAGGAAAAGGTTCTTAAGAAGTGTGGGCTCTCTCTTGGTCTATCCACATTATCTTTCCTTGTTCTTCTCCTTATATTCTTACTATGCCCTTTTCTCTCCTTACCTAGAGAATTTTTGGGAATCAATTTATAGGCATGTCCCTGATACCTAAGGATAGAGAATGATACCTAGCATATTCCAACTATTGTAGGAATTCTCGGAATGGAAGATCATACCATGGTAGGTGAGGTAGGGAGTGGTAGTGGCACGACATGTCATTGCAGTAGGGTGTCCCTTAGATAACAAACACTAATGGCTATTGCATCTGGATCATGCATTGTTTGGTGGACAGGGAAGTAGAGGTTAACATGCATACAGGAAATTGGTGGGCATGCATATCTATGTCCATGCAGAAATGTGTTGGGAGGTAGCCCCGGCACTTGAGCTAGCTGACACATGTCTGTAGTAGGCCAAGCTTGGTTGCCATGTTGGATCATCGAACCCTGATATATCACCAGCCATTTCCAATACCTCCCATGCCAAAAGAGTGCCCACCAGCATACTCTTGACAGTAGGTACCAACTTCATAGAGAACCCTTCCATCGAGAAGTAGAACCCGATAGCACCAGTACCATAGAGGATTGATTGATGTCTCGACATCCCTCTAATTGCCGGGACTTCAAAGGAGCTTGGTGAAGATTGAATCCCTTGGCCCTTTGCTTATAAAGGGGCTAAGGGGAAGACCACCGCATCAACAGCCAACTAGCACTTGATAGGTGCCTACAGTCCATCAGCTAGGTGATTGTACCTCCCAAAATCGAAAGACGAAGCACCATACAATCCTACCATGATTGACATTCCCTCGAGAGGCTGCACATTTGTTGTCCAGTGATGATGCAACCTAAGAGGGAGGTAAATTAGGTTTTATAAAAGATTTTGCAATGATTAATGATCAACTAAACAAGTATGTGCTAATTACAATTAAGTGCTTGTGTTTTGCCAAAGTATTTGTGTGCTTCAAAATAATATGCAGTAGAATTAATAAAGTAAATGCATAAAAAAAAATCACATAAACATAACAAATTTATAGTGGTTCGGTGCACTCCAAGGCACCTACATCCACTCCCCAAATTTTTCTTGGGAATTTCACTATAATCACCAAGATTATAGTCGATTAGTTTTTCGGGCTCACTAATCAAAACCAACTTGTTTTCCCGAGCTCACAAGTCAAAATTCCTTGTTGGTTTTCTAACTTAGGCTAACCAACAATCTCCGATGGTTTTACGAGCTCACCAACAACCTAGTTGGTTTTCGGGATCACCAACAACCTATGTTGGTTTTACATAAAGGCTAACCAACAACCTCTTTAGTTTTCAAAGGCTCACCAAAAACCTCGATACAACAATATAGGAATGAAAGTAAAGAATACAATAAAGCTTTCTAATAAAAGCAAATATCTCTTTGAAGCCCTTGGATGATGTTGAAGAATCTTGTCTTCAATTTGTTGAAGCCTTTGATTATAGCTTGATGATATGAACTTGGATCAACTCTCTTATCTTTGGAAGCTTGCAGGCTTGAACCACTTAACTCTTGAATCCTTGAAGGATATTCAATGATCTCACAAAAGGATTGCTTCTCCATTTAAGTTTTGGTGTTTATATACTCTCCAAACCATAGATGACTGCTTATGACTATTAGAGATGAAAAACTAGCTGTTTGAAGAAAGTTTGGAAAGTTTTGCACTTCAGAAAAAACTAGCTATTACTCCAAGTGTCGACACTTGAATCTGGTGAGTCGATACTTGAGTTCTTCATGAGTCGACACTTGATTTCTTCATGAGTCGATACTTGACTGGTGAGTCGACACTTCATAGGTCAGCTCAACGCAAAAATTATGGATTGACACAGTTCTATATTTTTCTTGTTCTTAGGCCTTGAGTCGATACTTTGACATCTTCATGAGTCGACACTTGAGTGTGCTAGTACTGAAACTTGCTGAAACTTCTCCAAAATCAAACTTTAAGTCCTTCCAAGTCTTCCTTATGTTCCAACGTCCTTATAACTTGAAATTCCATGAATTTGAAGGACTTCTTCAACTAAAATACAAGTATTTTGTTCTTTCAATTGATATGAGTATTTAATCTGATAAACATACTAAAATATACAATTAGTACTCATATATACTTAAGTGTTTTGTCAATCATCAAAATCAAGATCAGAGTCAACAATCTCCCCCTTTCGATGATGACAAAATATTTAAGTATATGAATAGTTAAGCTCAAAATCAATGAGTATCAAGCTCACCCTCAAAATATGATTTCAAAAATATTTTCAAAAACCAAAAAAAAAATTTAAACATTTTTTCCTTGCTAATTCTTCTCTTAAGATTAAAACATTTTGCTTTCTTCTCACTCTTTTGCATTTTCTTTCATTTCTCATATAACTTTTCATGTTTATCAAATCTTTTTCCTTTTCATACTTAGCATTTTTCTCCCCATTTTTGTCATCATGAAAAAGGGTGAAAGGCAATACAAAATGAGAATAAAGGTGGAAAGAATAGCAAGTAGATCATCAAAATCAATACATGATACTAATTAAATATGATAGCAATTAAACATGATACCACAAAAAGATAAGCACATGCAAGAAATAATTTCTTCCCTTTTTGAAGATTATAAATGAAATAAATTTTGATACCAATTGAATGTAACTCCCCTCAAAAGATTAGATTTGAAAAACAAAGAGAAGGAGTATCAGAGTAATATAAGTATGATATCAAGAAAACATTGAAAGCATCATACATGTATATAATGACAACAAATCTTTGGATGCTCCCCCTAAATATTATTCTCCCTTACAAATATGCATTAATTTGAGGAATAAAATAGGAATGCACAAGCAACATAATTTCAGACATTTTAAAATATAAACATACACACTAAGTCTGATATCAAAGATTTGAATTTTTAAGATATACATTATCTTTAAAAAATAAGAGATTGATCATTTAAAAACTTTTAGCATGATTTAAAACTCATTTGAAATGATTTGATATCCATAGAAATGCTAGAAGTAATATGATACCAAGTCTAGCTACTGGATTAAGGGTTTATCAATGTGCATACCTTCTTAAATGTAACCCTTAACTATCAGCTCTATACTTATTCCAAATCATTTCTAGTTTAAGCATGGATACAAAATAAAATATATTTTATGAAAACCATATGATTTGAAGTGATTTTGATTACCCATACAAATGTTAGAAGTAATCTAGTACCAAGTTTAGCTACTGGAGCAAGGATTTATTAATATGCATACATTCTTCTTAAATGTAATTCTTAATTAGCAGTTCTGGTCTTGATCCAAATCATTTCTAATTTAAGCATAGATGTCAAAAATGTATACATTTCATTACAATATTTTACTTGAAATAGTTTAAAACTATATTAATCAAAATCAAGTGAAAGTCTAATAATCACAAGTTTAATCTTGAAGCATAAAATCCATCAACATCAAAAAGTTCATGATCACAACAAATGACTATTAACCTAAACTTGATTTTAATTAATCAATTGAAATAATTTTCAAAGTAATTAATACAATATTTATAATAAATATTCAACTACATTTTCAATTATGGAAGGAAATGTTCAGAATTTACTAATATCTATAGTCATTCCTTTACCATTTAGTCTAAAATGTAGTAGGTCCATTTCTTTAAATTATCTTGTACAGCCATTTTTTAAAACTTCCTTTATTCATGTTGGGCTGCAAGACATTCTTGCAAAATAAACTAGGTGGACAATTTCGGTACCTAAACTTTCTTGGATCCTTTAGGGTTAGTAACTATGGTTCCTTTTGGAATCTAAATTTTTCTTAATCTACAAGGATATGCATTAAGTCCAGATTTTTCATATTTAAAGCATGCAATATTGGAAGAAGTAGAAACAAAGAAATTCTTGTTTTTTAACTCAAGATTTTTATTTTTCTTTAAAAGCTCATCATTTGATACAAAAATCTTGGACCTTGTTAGAATTTTTATTTCATTCAATAAAACATTTTTCTCATTTGAAAACTTATTACATAAATCTTTCAAATCAAGATTTTTTTTCTAATTTTTTTTTATAGAAAGATTATTCTTATCATTTTCTAAAATATCAATCTTTATATTTAAATCATGATTTTTATTGGCAAGATTGATGTTCTCAAGAGAAAAAGAATCTTCATGTCTTTTTAATTTCTTGTGCTCAATTTTTAATACTTTGTATTCAAGCACAAGATCATTAAATGCATCATGTAATTCATTAAAGGTAAAATTATATTCATTTTCAGCACATACCTCTTCATCATTTGCCATGAAGCAAAGATTGGCAACTTCTTGTTCTTCCTCCGAACTAGAATCTTCACTATCACTCCAAGTTGCCATCATTGCTTTGAATTTTTTTTTGGCCTTGAGGGCTATTATCCTTTTCTTCTCTTGATCAGCAACCACTTCTTTGTGTCATAAATTCAACTCATGGGTCCTGAGTGAACCAATAAGCTCCTCCAAAGGCAGGGTATCAATATCTTTAGCTTCTTGCATCGCCGTTACCTTTGGATTCCATGATATTGGCAAAGATCTAAGAATTTTATTAACCAAATCATCAAAGGATTGCTTCTCTATTTAATTTTTGGTATTTATATAGCTCTCCAAATCATAGATGACCGTTTATAACCATTGAAAATGAAAAACTAGCCGTTTGAAGCAAGTTTGAAAAGTTCTACACTTCATAAAAAACTAACCGTTACTCCAAGTGTTGACACTTGAATCTGGTGAGTCGATACTTGAGTTCTTCATGAGTCGATACTTGATTTCTTCATGAGTTGACACTTGACTAGTGAGTCGACACTTGTCAGGTCAGCTCAAGGCAAAAATTCTGGATTGACACAGTTCTATATTTTTCTTGTTCTCAGTTCTTGAGTCGATATTTTGACATCTTCATTAGTCAACACTTAAGTGTGTTAGTACTGAAACTTGCTGAAACTTCTCTAAAATCAAATTTTAAGTCCTTCCAAGTCTTGCTTATGTTCCAATGTCCTTATAACTTGAAATTCCATGAATTTGAAGGACTTCTTCAACTAAAATACAAGCATTTTATTCTTTCAACTAATATGAGTACTTAATCTGATAAACATACTAAAACACATAATTCGTACTCATATATACTTAAATATTTCGTCAATCATCAAAATCAAGATTAGAGTCAACAACATTCATGGCTCTCTACACTTTGACTAGGGCTGCACAACAATTTCATTAAAGTTATGTTCGATCGGAGACTTCTCTAGGATAGTTTCTACGTCAAGTTGTATGCTGGGCCATATTGCACCCAATGATTAGGGAGCAAGTTAGATGCTTTCCCTCCCTCCTGGAAGGGGACCAAGTGCTAAGATCTTGAGAGTGTTTCAAGATTCATGCAAAGGCATTCCTGTGTGACAGCAAATAAAGTTCTGAGGTTGCCCCAGGCATTGTAGAGACATATAAAGCATTACAGGAAAGAAAGTAAAAGAACGAGACACCATGTAAAAGGAAATGAAGATAAGGAAAATAAATTCTTTGTTCATTTCTTAGGTGAAGGAGGAAGTACAAGGTTAGCTAATTCTATGGCCTTTCTTAGCCTCTCCTTCCTTTACTGCACAAAATCAATGATCTCCTCAAGCTAGGCATTTTGGGAGGTGAGCGATCCAATCACCTTGCCTGCTTCAAGGGAACATGCCCGCATGATAAATGTGCACATGTTAAAGCCGATGTTGATTCCCTACCTGCGAGCCTGCATGGAAACATCACTCGCATTGGCATTAGAGATCTGTTTATGCACTCCTATGAACATTTAGGAAGAACCCCAAACCCCTTGAGTGATTGGAGGCTTGGACTTGCCCCTAGTAGTCCTCCTTTTGGTGGTAGTCACTCCTTGCTGTCCCTCCAAAGTGCAGGAGAGCACCTCCAAGATGTTGGCCTTTGTCTCCACTTCAGGCAACCAGGCCTGCAGCTCTGCTAGGCACCTGGACATGTCTAGCCTTGTAGCTTGCTCAAATGCAACCAAGTTCTTCATGTCAATCAACCTTTGCCACAAGAGAGTGATCTCTCATTACGGGCCTTCAATTGGTTTAGTGAACCACTGTGTCTTCCGTGGGCTTCCATCGACACTTGTTGCCTAGCCCGCTAAGGAGGGAACTATTTTGCCATCCCCTGTGATAGCCTCACTTGTGGTACTAGACAACACACTCTACCTACAAGGCACCATTTTCTAGTAGCCTCACCAATGGCACAGGATAGTACACCCTGCCTGTAAGGCATTTTACCTCCAACAGCTTTATCGACTATGCTAGACCATGTCCATAGGTTGCAAAGGTATTCTTTGGTAGCTTCGTCCTCACCTACAACACCCTCCATTTGGGTCACTGAGCCATCCGCTATAGGAGCATTTCCTGTGGCCTGCCTCACTCCAGGACTGCCATTAACTATGAGCTCTGTGATCCTCTAGCGAGTGGACTCAAACTCCCTCAGCCAGCTCCTCAATCCTAGCAGTGGACTGGTTGAACTGATGTTGGGCTGCTTGTCAAGCCTCCTCAGCCATAGACCGATCGAGCTCCGCATTCATATGCCCAAGATCCATGACCTCTAGCTTGCATCTAACCTGGTAAAGCTCCTCTTTTGTGCTCTTGGCCTCATCCCAGATCTGCATGATGGACATCTCGAGCACCTACTAAAGAAGAAAGAAACCATCAATCAGACCAACCAAGAAGGCCCGCTTATATAACTGTCGGCATGATCATTCCTACAGGCACTGGTCGCACAGTCGATCATCCTCCCAGGTAATGGGTCGAGCACCTGCTCGGTGCAAGGTTGAGAGCTTAAAAACTGGCTGCTACTGCCCACTATCATAGTAGGAAATATTCCCATCAGGTGACCTGCTTCTAGAAATGCCATTATAGGAGCTGTAGTCACCTTGCATGCACTTGCTACCACCTCACTTGCTGACTCTTCCCCAATCTCACTCATCACTTCTCCTATAGCCTTTCCCACTGGCAACTTAGTGATTTCAAGTAGCACTTCAACTATGGCTTGAATTGCTAGTAGACCCACCATGATAGGCCCCTCACCATTGACTACCTCAATGATGGCTGGTTTTGCTAATAGTGCAAGTACTGGGAGCTCAGCCACTTGCACCTCCTCCTCCATAATTGGGGGAAGGATGAGTGGCATAATTGCCAAGGTATTCTCCACCGCTCCAATGTCAGCTGGAGCAAGCGAAGCGACCCCCACCTCCTTTGTCAGGAGGCTCACCTCGGGTTCAGTGGTAAGCAGCCCCGGGACATCCTCGATGATGCCTTTTCAAGACGCTGGCACCTCACCGATTGCTATGATACCCATCTTCTCTACCTTGGCCTCATGGTTCTTCCTCTTCCTCTTTCGGGTCTTTCCCTTAGCGGGATGCCCAATTAGCCCATCAAGCATGAAGTTCATGGCCTAAACAACATAATAGCAAATCTGGTCAACTCACAAGTAGGAAGAAAGGAAGAGTAAAATTCAATGAAAATGGAGTTTATAAAAAAACTAAATTACATTTCATTAACTTTTGAGTATTATATACATGCCTCAATGGCCATTACAAGAAGCAAGAAAAAGAAAGCAAAAGGACACGCATCAATCATGCGAAGCTAGTCGGATCTCCTCCTCTGAGTCCTCTCCATAATAGCTTGTAGAGCCCTCACCGCTGCCCAAAGGTAACTCCACCATCAGTTTCCCAACATTTATCCCCGGGAATTGCTTGGCCACCCATCTCGTGCAAAGCTTGAAGCTCTACCAGAAAGCATCGCTATAGGAGTCCAATACCATATGATGGAACTTCTCCCCCACTTTGAAGTTCTCCAATTCTTCTACTGCTGCCTTGGAGGCTTGCACTTCTGCCACCCATGCCTCCACTTTTGCGGCCAAGGCCTGACTCCGAGCCTCGCCAAGCGACCCTTCTATTGTTTGGGCCCTCGCCTTTGCCCAACGATCCTCCCTATGCCTCAATGACCTTTGCTTCTTCCTCACCCAAGGCCATGTGAGCTTTAGCAAGGTCCTTCTTTACTTGGCTTCGAGCCTCTACCAACAAGAGGTGGAGCTTGGCACTCTCTACCAAGCTCTCATCAAAATGAGAAGACTTGGCTACCAGAGAGGCCTCCGCCATGTCCACCCTTTCTCTCTCGGTTGCTAGCTGCTCACTTACCAGATTGAGCTCCCAAGTTGCCTTAGTGCATTTTTCTTCTACTATCTCAGCAAGCTTTCATGACTGCTCTGACTTGCTGAGGAGGTGATCTATGTACTACAGCAGTCCCCAGGTCTCTATGAAGCCTTGCATCTAAAAGTCATGTTTAATAAGGTCTTCATCCCAGAGCAGGACCCAACATCAAAAGGGACCCTCTGGAGGAGAACTTACCAACACGATGACCTAGACAAACCATTACAGGCCCTCACTGATGGGCCTCCCCTATGCCTCCTCTTTAACATTGAGAGGAATGGAGTCCTCAAAGAACCTAAGGCACCACTCCACCCCTATCATGCAAACCTCACTTGGGATGGGCCCATTCTCTTGGGTGATGGAAGGCCTTGCCTCTCCTTCTTCGTTCATATCCATATTAGAGTCTGTTGCATGCCTCACCTTAGTAATCACCACCTTTGCCCGCATGACCACTTTGGTAACCCATGCCGGAAGTCTGCCACTAGTTCCTAGGCCTTGCTGGCCTATGCTTAGGCCTCTCTAATAGTTTCCATCCCTATCTCACCTGCCTCCAAAGCCTCACCCACACCTAGAGGGGTGGTCCTTTCCAGGTCTTAGGGTGCCCTACCTTTTGCCTCCGCCCCTATGGCGGGCACCTCGCTAGGGCCAGGTAAGGTCTGGGGGGAGGGATGACCCTTTACTCTTCTTCATCTTCTCCGTATGAGATGGAGATCATGCTTGCTTTTCCATTGGGTCAATCAGAGGAGGCGAAGGTGACCTCTTAATCATCACCATCCTTGGCGCGGCCTGAATCACCAAGCTTGCACCTGGATATGATGTCAGTCCACCTATTCAGAAGGAGTCAAAGCATATTCACCAAATAGTTGGAGGATGACGTACCCTAGGATATGGACACCCTCATCACATAGAGGGCCTCTGATGCACTCTCTGAAAGGAGAATATTAAATGGTGGGACCTGGATTAGTGTTAGCTCGTCCACCATGATCTATTCTTGCTCCTACAATACCAGGTACTCTAGCAGTGCATGGCCTCAACCTTGCTCCACCATATTTAGAACAGCCATGCCATTTGAGAAACCATGGAGAAGAACCATGATTTCTAGCCTCAAAGATTCGATGGACAATATGGAAAGCCAAACCCCTTGTGGGAAGGGATATACCACCATCTTTGACTCCTAGGGTGTGCCTTCACCTAGAAGAAGGCATGGAATACCCATGCCCTAGGCTCTATGCCTCTCAGGACCATCAGGCCGAATAAGCTAACAATGGTCCTCTAGGCATTAGGGACAAACTTTGCTGGGTATAGCTGGTACCACTGCAGTAGCTCTGCCATCGCCAAAAGCATGAGGATCCTGAGCCTCCATTCAAGGACTCCTCATGAAGGGTGACCCTCATTACCATCCCATCGTTGATGTGCTCATCCTCTCCAAGAGCCTCTAATAGGATGTCTACCATGAAGCCAAACTTCTTCAAAAGCTGGCAGACACTCTCTTCCATGAAGGAGGACATGATCTCAGGTGTGAGATCCAACTATTTTGCCAACATGACTATCATGCACTAGACACAGAGAAAGAAAGAAGAAAGAGGAGGGATAGAGAAATCCACTGATAATCATCGCTGATACTATTAGGCCTCATGTTGTTCTCCTAAGGCTCAGGGACCAAGGCTAAGGCTAAGTCCAATGTTCATGAGGTTATCATGGGGTTTCTAGAGTTAGTTTGGGCCTTAAGGTAAAAGGTTGTCAGCCTTTCTGATCTTGAGATTCAAGAGACTAGAGCTTCGAGGGGTAACTTGTATTAGGCTAGTTATGAGTCTCAGGTATGTATGATTAGGCTGAATCAAGGGTGTACTTGGACTTGGAAAACTCAATTATATATCAGGTTAGCCAAGGAGAGTTTTTAGGGTTAGGTCAAAGTGACTTAGTATATATACATTATATATATGGAGTTGATTTAAGCCAAGCATGAAGAAGATCCTTTCCACCCTCGTATCTTCTCTCTTCCTCTCTAGTTGCCACCCACTACCAGGGGAAAAGCTCTAGCCTTCATGTCTTAGTGCAAGGAGGAAGAAAATCCTTAGTGCTAGCATTCTTAGTCAAATTGGGAATCTTTAGCACAATCAGATTTGGAGCAACCCCTTGTTCTACCCTTTTGGAGTATGACCAAGAGGCTTTGTATTGACCCCTGGAATGATTTTAATGATAACAAAATATTGGAGCATGTATTTGATTACTAGCCATTCTCAAGTATTTTACAAGTTTTTATAAGATGTTTTTAATGTACAAACACTCTACCTACATTTATGGTGTAAGTCAAGTTTATTTTGAAATAAGTATTATGTAATCAAGAGCCCAAAGAAAAATTACCTATGTATTCATGAAAATGGGCCAATTCAATGTATTTTTATAGTTTAAATTTCTTAGAATAGACTTTAAAGGAGTTTGGAAGGCTTTAAAGTTGGTTGGAAGCTTTTGGATGCAATCTAGAAAAGTATGGAAGGTTTTTGGTGAAAATCAGTCGAGCCAACTCAAAACAGAAGAGCCGACATGAAGTATGGCATGGCACTAGGATTTGTAGCATGCAGACATCTGAGTCGACTCGAAGAATGAAGAGCTGACTCATCCAGAGCTTCATTTCCACAGTCAGACAGGCGAGCCAATCGACTGATATCCGAGTTGACTCAAACATGCAGTCAAATAATTGAGCCGACTCAACAATTCACCGAGCCACTCCTCTAGAGCGAGAAAAATCAGTTATGAGAAGTTCAGCTAGGTGAGCCGACTCATTGAAGAAGAGCTGACTCGAGCAGAGTTCACTTTCAGAAGTTCTAAGAACCCGAGCCAACTTGATTGAGAAGAGCCGACTCGAGCAGAGTGAAGATTTAGAAGTTCTGAGGAACCGAGCCGACTCGAGCAACTATTCCAGGTTCGTAATGGCTAGTTCCAGAACTACTTTTTTGAGTCCAAAAAGTGCTCCAATGGCCATATTTCAAATCCCAACATTCTACAATGGCTATATTGACTTGAAATCAGTTAAAAGGACTATTTATAAGGGATTTGAACATCTTTTGAAGAAGTTAATGAGCTTTTAATGAACATTTAAGAGAGTATTTAAGACAGCCTTCAAGCAAGCACTTAACACTTTACCAACTCTCATCAAATTTTTGTGGCATTTACTGAGGAAGATAATAAGCCTTGAAGATCATTCAAAGAGCAGTCAAGAGGGCTTCTCAAGAGCTACAACTACAACCACCTGACAATGTTCGGTTTATCATGGAGTTGCTCTATTTTTTAAACTTTTTATTTAAGTTGTTCTAATTATAGCAGGGGCTGTAACTTAGGTTTGTAAAGGTTTTGGTCAGCCTTTAAAAACCAAGTTTAGGTTGTTAGTGAGCCCATGAAAACTAATAGTGTATTGGATTTTTGGTGTTCTCGGTTTAAAACCAAGTTGGGGTTTTGGATTATGAGCCTGTGAAAATAATCCGGCTATATTCCGAGAGTGAATATAGTGGAAATCCCAAATGGTATCTTGGCTAGTGGACGTAAGAGCGAGGTTGCTCCAAACCACTCTAAATTTGCTTGTGTTTGTGCTTGTGTGATTGTGCTTCTAAATTGCTTTTGCATCTCTTCCTTGCTTCATATCACACACTGCATAAAGTTATTTTAAAAGAAGCACATACTTGTCAAAAATTTTAAATACCCAATTCACCCCCCTTCTTGGATAAGCCACCTGGGCAATAACTAGTTTCAGAGTAGTATCTCTGAATTATACTTAGAGTAAAGATTAATGACAAATCCCATGAGTACCTCTTTGGCTGAAGGCCAATCCATAAATAGACATCCACTATTCACAGGTACTAACTATACCTACTTGAAGGCCTGAATGAAAATTTACATTCATGTAGTAGATTTTCAATTATGAAAAATGATTTTAAAAGGACCTCACACACCCACGAAGAAGGTTGATGGCATGGACGTCCCAAACCTGAAGAAGAATAGGATGAACATGACATAAAAATGGGTGAGCTAAATGCCAAAGCCATGAATCTCTTATATTGTGCTTTGCAATTCAACAAAAGAAATTTGGGATAAACTTAAAGTAACCCTTGAAGGAACCTCTCAAGTCAAAACATCTCAAATTAATCTTCTTATACATAGTTATGAATTATTTAAGATGGAACCGAATGAGACTATATCTACCATGTTTTCATGTTTTACAGATATTATTAATAGTTTAAAGAGTCTTGGAAGGATATATTCTAATGCAGACCTTGTGCAAAAGATTCTGAGATCTCTTCCAGATAAATGGAACCCAAAAGTGACTGTAATTCAATAGGCCAAGGACCTCAATACATTATCACTGGATGAGCTATTGGGTTCCCTGATTACTCATGAGCTGACCATGTTGCATAGAAGTGAAGATGATATAAAGAAGAAGAAATCAATTGCCTTCAAAGCTACAGCAGAATTGAAGAAACAAGAGGAATAAATAGATGAAGAAAGCCCCTCCTTCGAAGATGAACTTAAAGACGATGATATCGCACTTGTAGTGAGGAGATTCAAGAAGTTTATGGGCAGGACAAAGGAAAGATATTGGAGAAAATATCATAGAAAAGAAGAATACAGCATAGATAAGAAAAAAGAGAAAGATAAAGATAAAGAGCAATAGCCCATTTACTATGAATACAAGAAACCAGGGCACTTTCGATTAGATTGTCCCAATTTGAAGAAAGCATACAAAAAGAAGAAGAAGAAAGTAATGGTTACAACTTGGAGCGATAGTGAAGAGTCAACTTCAAATGAAGAAGAGATCACAAAAATAGCTAGCATATGTCTAATGGGTCTCGAAGATGAGGTAATGTCTCCCGAACCTTAAGATGAATTTACATTTGATGAATTAAACACTACATTTCATGAGCTATTATCTGAATAGAAAAAGACCGGTCTAAAAATTAAAGCTTTGAAAAATAGCAATAACATTTTATTGAAAGAAAGAGATAAAATTTCAGAAAAGAATAAGATTTTGCAAAAAGAATTAAATAGCTTTTCTGAAAAATATAAGGCTTTACAAGTTGAAAGAATAATTATCTTGAAAAGAATAAAGGTTTACTTGAAGAAAACATTGGTTTACAAATGGAAGTTGAAAAACTCAAGCCATTGGTTAAAAGTTAACATTAAGTTCAAATAAGCTTGAGCTGATTTTAAAATATTAAAGGGATTCAAAGAACAAAGTTGGAATTGGTTATAACCCTTTGAATACAAATGGAGTTTCAACTACAAAATTTATATCTTCAAAATCATATGTATTAAAGTTTTTAGTACCTAAATTTCATGTATCAAAGTTTTCTATATCAAAATCTTTTGCATCTAGAGCTTCAACATATGTATCAAGAGTTGTTTGTTATTCATGAAATGGGGTTGGTTACAAAGCATTTGAATGCAATTTCAAAAGAAATGTTAGAAATAAAATTAGAAAGATTTGGGTTCCCAAAGGAACCAATCCTACTGACCTGTAATGATCCAAGAAAGCTTAGGTACCTAAAAGAACTACTTGATTATTTTGTAGAAGTATTTTGCAACCTAAAATACAAAGAAAAGATGGTATCTGGATAGCGACTGTTCAATGTATATGACGGGTGACAAGGAACAATTCATCATCCTAGAAATGAAGGATGGAGGAATGGTCACTTTTGGTGACAATGGTAAGGGGAAGATAATTGGCATCGGTAAAATCAGAATAACCTCTCTACATTCATTAAAAATATATTGCTAGTTGACAAATTGAAGCACAATTTATTAAGTATAAGTCAATTGTGTGATAGAGGCTTCAAGGTTGTCTTTGAATTTTCGATGTGCATTGTAACTAACTCACTTGATTCTAGCATTAAGCTCATTGATCATAGACTTGGAAACATATATGTGGTAGATTTGAATGATCTAGCCATGTCTAGTAGTACAAGTCTAATGGCAATGAATGCTAAAACCAAGGAGTCTAGCCCACTTGGGCATAGGAGATTGGGTCATGCTAGCATGCATACAATTGCTAAATTAATTTTCAAAGATCTTGTCAGAGGTTTATCAAAAATCAAAGTTGATTTTGAACATGTTTGTGATGCATGCCAACTAGGTAAACAAACTAGAAAGAGTTTTAAATCGAAAAATATGGTTTCAACTTCTAGACCTCTAGAGCTACTATACATGGACCTATTTGGACCAACTAGGACCACAAGCCAAGGTGGTATAAAATATGGACTTGTGATAGTATATGATTTTTTGAGATTTACTTGGGTTTTATTCATTGCACACAAAGATGAAGCTTTTAAAGTTTACCAAAAATTTTACAAGAAAGCTTCAAACCAAAAAAATCTTTCAGTTATTTCTATTAGAAGTGATCACGTCACATAATTTGAAAATCAGTATTTTGAAGAATATTGCACTAAGCACGGCATTAATCACAATTTCTTCACTCTTAGAATACCACAGCAAAATGGTGTTGTAAAGAGGAAGACTATGACTTTGAAAGAGATGACCCGAACAATGTTATGTGAAGGCAATCTTCCAAGGTACTTTTAGGCAGAAGCTATGAACACTGCTTGCTATATTTTGAATCATATTTTGATAAGGCTGATTTTAAAGAAAACCCCCTATGAACTTTGGAATAACAAAAAACCAAGCATTCATTATTTTCATGCATTTGGTTGTAAATGCTTTATGTTAAATAATAGAAAGGATAACCTAGGAAAACTTGATGAAAATCTAATGAAGCAATTTTCTTGGTTATTCAATCAATAACAAAGCTTATAGAGAATTTAACAAAAGAATATTAACAGTAGAAGAATCTGTTCATGTTATTTTTGATGAATCTAACCCATCACCTTCTAGAAAAGAAGAGTGCATTGACAATGATATTGGTGCAATCGACAAAGCTATGGAGGACATGAGTCTAAAGGACAAACCAATATAAGATTGAGAAGAAATGGTAAGTAAAGATCATGGTGATCTACCAAAAGAATGGAGGTATGTAACTTCACACCCTAAAGATTTGATTATAGGTGATCCCTCACAAGGTGTTAGGACTAGGTCATCACATAGAGAAGCACATGATTACCTAGCATTTATTTCACAAGTAGAACCACATAATATAGAAGAAGCTGAAAATGATCCTAATTGGATGATGGCCATGCATGAAAAACTTAACCAATTTTAAAGAAATAATGTATGGACCTTAGTGAATAGACCATCAGACCATCCTGTTATAGGAACTAAATGGGTTTGTAGAAATAAGCTAGATGAAAAAGGAAATGTAATTAGAAATAAGGTAAGATTAGTGGCTAAAGATTATAATCAAGAAGAAGGAATAGATTTGGATGAAACCTATACACCCGTAGCAAGACTAGAAGCCATAAGTTTATTACTTGCATTTGCTTGCTACATGAATTTTAAATTATTTCAAATGGATGTAAAAAGTGCATTTCTAAGGGATTTTATTTTAGAAGAAGTTTTTGTAGAATAACCACCAGGTTTTGAAAATCATGCTCTTCCAAATCATGCTTTCAAACTTAACAAAGCATTGTATGGATTAAAATAGGCACCTAGAGCATGGTATGATAGATTAAGCAAATTTTTACTTAAAAATAACTTTGTTGGAGGTAATGTAGATACAACATTATTTATTAAGAAGAAAGAAAATGATATGTTAGTTGTAAAGATTTATGTAGATGACATTATTTTTAGTGTAACTAATGAGAATCTGTGTAGAGAATTTGCTGAACTTATGCAGGGCGAATTTGAAATGAGCTTGATGGGTGAACTGACCTACTTCCTTGGACTCCAAATTAAGCAAACAAAGGAAAAAAAATTTATCAACCAAGCAAAGTACATCAAGGAGATCATTAAGAAGTTTGGTATGGAGTCATCCAAAGAAATGAGTACATCCATGAGCCCCTCCTGCAGACTAGACAAAGATAAAGATGGACACAACATTGATCAGAAGCTTTATCGAGGTATGATTCAATCACTATTGTATTTAACTACAAGTAAGCCTGATTTCTTGTTCAGTGTATGTATATGTGCTAGTTTTTAATTAAATTCTAAAGAATCACATATACTTACTATTAAAAAAATTATAAGATATCTAAAAGGAACAAGTAATCTAGGTCTATGGTATTCTAAGCAATCTTTATTAAATTTAATTGGATTTTCTGATGCTGATTATGGTAGATGTAAAATTGATAGAAAAAACACTAGCGGTACTTGTTAATTTCTAGGGTTGAACTTAATCTCATGGCACTGTAAGGAACAAAATTCTGTAGCACTGTCTATTGCTGAGGCAGAGTACATAGCTGTAGGGAGTTGTTATGCACAAGTGTTTTGGATTAAGCAACAACTAAAAGACTTTGGTGTTATTCAAACAAAAATTCTTATCAAATGTGATAACACAAGTACTATTAATTTAACAAAGACCCCAATCAGCATTCTTCAAGAACAAAATATATAAAAATTAGACATCACTTTATTAAGGATCATGTATAAAATGAAAATATATAACTTGAATTTATTCCAACATAAAATCAACCTGCTGACATCTTTACTAAGCCACTTAATAAAGAAAGATTTTAAATGATTAGAGGAGAATTAGATTTATGTGATCCATTTTAGATTTTGACCTAATTTCTTCTAATTTAAGAAAAATTATCTAGAAGATCTCCATAACCAAATTGAAGTAGATACCCACCTTATTTAGTGTGTTCTTAGAGCTAGGCATCTTTTTATTGGAGTTTTAGAGCCTTTTTGTTGATTTTTGCTCGAGCCGACTTGAACAGACAGGGCTTTGGCCGAGCCAACTCGATTATTGGGATAGTTGTTTTTATATATAAGCTATAGGATCAACTTAGGGCTTATGTTTCCTATTGAACGTTAGTCGAGCTATAGAAAAACCCTTCCAAGACCTAGGGACCACTTCTCCACCACACTTTCCTTAAGATTTTCTCAATCCATCTTCCACACCGTCGATTTGCTCCAGATGGCACCGAAAAGAGCGGTTGCTAAGAGGCCCAGATTAGCGAAAACAAGCACACAAAAAGAAAGAAAGACCAAAAGAAGAGAAGAGGAGTCGACTCAAGCTCAACAGCAAGAAGAGGAAAGGAATGTGTCTCCACAACCACCAAGACAGGTAATTTCCATGGCAAATTGACCCATTACCACCGGAAGGAAGAGAAATTTCAGTTTTCTTGATAATTTAGGGCTAAGAATTGGAGATTGGATTGAAGGACAAGGCTAGGATTCCTTTTGTTCCTTAGATATACCAACCTACCCAAGTCTTGTTGGAAACTTTTTTGAGAATTTGTCATTTGGTGAAAACTGGATTGAATCAAATGTTAAGGGAATAAGAATTGTATTGAATGAAGAAGTAATTAGTAGATTCTTGAGGATGCCTAATGAAGGAAGAAATCACTTGGTTTTAAAGGACAAGCAGAAAACCCTGAGGATCATATTAGTGAGGAGAAATGTTAATGAAATCTCAATTATTTAGGCTAATATTTTATCATTGGAAATGAGATTGTTATACAATATGATCAGTAGGATATTTTTACCGAGGACCGGGCACTATGACTGGGTTAGTGAGCGCGATATGGTCTTCATGAGGCATATGATTGAGGGGGAGGCCCTCAATCTGCCATCCATTATGCTTGCTCAGATGCGAGACACAGCCCGAAAGGCTAAGGCATGCTTACCTTATGGTATGCATTTACCCTATTGTTTAGTGATTCAGGAGTTGATTTGGAGGGTGAGGACAGGAGACTGCTACACCACACTGATACTTATTCAGTGAAGTCCCTATAGAGGATGGGCTACCATCAGGTTGAGGGAGTCTGGACCAAGAAAGTATCAGGTCAAAGAGTGGTTCACCAAATATCTGATGAGGATGAGGAGGCAGAGAACCACATTACAGATACTGAGACTACCGGAGAGGAGTCAGATGATGAGAGTAGCAGTGGCTCTAGTGATTCAGATGGGGATTCTTCTGATGAGGAGTTTCATGGACAAGCTTGACAGACCAGCAGCCCCAGGACTCCACCAACACATTTAGCACTTGCACCATCAGATGCACCTGCACATCCAGGACCTTCTACTCTAGCATCCCTGACTGTAGCTCAGGTTTTTATTTCAGAGCAGCTCTCTCAATTTTTCGAGGCTCTAACGAGTTGCTTTTGATCGATGTTTGGCGATCTTCACCGAACAATCGAGACAAGACTTCAAGAGTTAAGGACAGAGCTATGAGAGCTGACATTTAAAGTCGATACAGTCGAGAGACACCAGATTGGGCAGGATGAGCTTCACTCAGATCTTACAGACCTCCGCTCAGATATTGGCAGACTTAGAGGAGCAGGAGAGACTTTTGTTGCTCAGTAGACTGCGACCCTTCAGCATATTTAGGAGGGCGTTCAGAGGCTTTAATCTGGGATGAGCATCATACTTTTTCACCTTTTTAGACCTTCATCTTCTGCACACTCTCAACCTCAAAGCACTACTGGACCTAGAGTATCACATCCTAGACAGCCTCCACCATATAGGCTTAGGACTGGTCCAGCTTCCAGGACCAGAAATGCTATAGGACCCCCTCCTCCTATCAGAACTTCTAGGACATATGCACTTGAGCCTCCCCTAAATGTAGGATCTAGTAGTGAGAGAGAGTAGATTTCATGATTTTCTTGTATTACATTTTGATACATTTTGATTTCAATTGTATTGGAATGTTATTTTGTACTTCTTATCAAAGTAATGAAATGTTTTCTTTCAAATCAATGTGTACATTGCTTCCTTGTTTTTGTGTCTTTGTTGTTTCTATGCATGATCTCATTAATTAACCTAAAAAGGGGGAGTAAAACTTCAAGAGAGTTTTAATGAAGAATTTCAATTTGAAAAATTTTATGAGAAGGTGAAATTATCTCAAACAATGTTAATATTTTCTCATTCTATTTCATAAATCATTGAATGCTTATCAACCCTTTTTGATTAATGACAAAAAGGGAGATTAATAGTATGATGCATGGAAAACTAAAAAATTTATTGAAAATGTGCAAGAAAATGACTGAAAAACGGGGAGTGATATTAATGATGTACATAGAAATCAAAATTTTTTTTTTGACTCTGATATTTTTGAATGCTCAATTAACCTTGATATAACTTAATATTAAATGAAAATTAGCTCTGATACACTTCATTAACTCTGATACACTTTGCTTCATCTTTGACTTCAATAACTCTGATACATTTTGCCAACTTGATGCTTTATTGATTTCAATGCATTTTAAGCAAAAGTAGCTTTTGATTAACATTAACTCTGATACATATTGGATCTGTTTCAAAAGCTCCGATACTTTCTGATACATTCTTGACACATGTTGATACATATAGATATACATCAGTTTTAATTTATATACACGTTATCTTAATATGTTTAAGTGTTTATATACTTTTACCTGTAAAGCTTTTCCATGCCCAGTATTTTGTCATCATCAAAAAGATGGAGATTGTTGACCCCTGGAATGATTTTGATGATAATAAAATTAGAGCATGCATTTGATTATTAACCATTCTCAAGTATTTTACAAGTTTTTGTAGGATGTTTTTAATGTACAAACACTCTACCTACAATTCTGGTGGAAGTCAAGTTTATTTTGATATAAGTATCATGTAATCAAAAGCCCGAAAAAAAATTACCTATGTATTCATGAAAATGGCCAATTCAATGTATTTTTCTAGTTTAAATTTCTTAGAATAGACTTTAAAGGAGTTTGGAAGGCTTTAAAATTTGTTGGAAGCTTTTGGATGCAATCTAGAGAAGTATGGAAGGTTTTTGGTGAAAGTCACTTTAGCCGACTCAAAGCAGAAGAGTCGACTCGAACTATGGCATGACACTAGGGTTTCTGGCACGCAGACATCCGAGCCGACATGAAGAATGAAGAGCCAACTCATCTAGAGCTTCATTTCCATAGTCAGACAAGTGAGTCGACCCGACTGATATCTGAGTCGACTCAAACATGCAGTCAGACAACCGAGCTGACTCAATAGTTCATCGAGCCACCTCCTCTAGAGTGAGAAAAATCAGTTCTGAGAAATTCAGCCAGAAAACCGAGCTGACTCAATAGTTCATCGAGCCAACTCCTCTAGAGTGAGAAAAATCAGTTCTGAGAAGTTCAGCCAGGTGAGCCAACTTATTGAAGAAGAGCCGACTCAAGCAAAGTTCACTTTCAGAAGTTCTGAGAACCCGAGCCCACTCGACTGAGAAGAGCCGACTCGAGCAGAGTGAAGATTCATAAGTTCTAAGGAACCGAGCCGACTCGAAGCATTGGAGTTGACTCAATCAACTATTCCAGGTTCGTAACGGCTAGTTCCATAATTACTTTTTGAGTCCAAAAAGTACTCCAACGGTCATATTTCAAATCCCAACATTCTACAATGGCTATATTGACTTGAAATTAGTTAAAGGGACTATTTTTAAAGGATTTGAACATCTTTTGAAGAAGTTAATGGGTTTTTAATGAGCATTTGAGAGAGTATTCAAGAGAGCCTTCAAGCAAGCACTCAAGACTTCACCAACTCTCATCAGATTCTTAAGGCATTTACTGAGAAAGATAAGAAGCCTTGAAGAGCATTCAAAGAGCAATCAAGAGGGCTTCTCAAGAGCTACAATTGCAACCACTCGACAATGTTCGGTTTGTCACAGAGTTGCTCTATTTTTAAAACTCTTTGTTTGAGTTGTTCCAATTATAGTAGGGGCGTAACTTGGGTTTGTAAAGGTTTTTGGTGAGCCTTTGAAAATCAAGTATGGGTTGTTAGTGAGCTCGTGAAAACTAACAGTGTAATGGATTTTTGGTGATCCCAGTTTGAAACCAAGCTGGGATTTTGGATTGTGAGCTCATAAAAATAATCCGACTGTATTCTGAGGATGAATATAGTGAAAATCCCAAGTGGTATCTTAGATAGTGGACGTAGGAGTGAGGTTGCTCCGAGCCACTCTAAATTTTCTTGTGTTTATGCTTGTGTGATTGTTCTTTTCAATTGCTTCTGCATCTCTTGCTTAGTTCACATCACTCACTACACAAAGTTATTTTAAAAGGAGCACATACTTGTCAAAAATTTTAAATACCCAATTCATCCCCCCTCTTGGGTAAGCCACTTGGGCAATACTTTGATACCTTATTTCTCTTTGGTTTGAGGTCCCAATAGGAGTAATTTCACATTAGAAATACATCTAAAAGGTCTAGTGGTCATTGGAGAAGGATTGTTAAAGATTCTTAGTCCTAGTAGGAATTCTAGTGCCAAGAGTTTTGGGAGTCCTTCTTTGTCCCTTTTGCTTGGAGTTCTACCTGGGGCATTGGGGGAATGATTTGACTATGGTTTGAGGTCCCGAGCAAGAAATTTTAGATCTAGTAGAGTTTTGGAAGGTTGGAAGGACATTAAAGTTCTTGGAAGTCTCCTAGGCATCAAGGTTGTGTTATTGTCAAGGCTGATTACTTTAATTCCTAGTTGATGTCGCTTCCAATTGATTTTCTAAGATTGGTTGCTGGTAGAAGGATGTTCACGTACCTGGGAACAAGTTCCAATTAGTATCAAAGCCTGATTTGCATGGAGATTGTGGAAGATGTCAGAAGTTGCAAATCTTCAATGGCTAAAACTTCAGTAAGGTTCCTATCAAGGTATTTCTCAAATTCCATGGTTTATTTATTCTGTGTTTGGCTTAGATCTAGCCATGGGAAGCAACATAAAAGTTGATTTCAAAATGTTTGATAGGATAGGAAACTTTTGATGCGGGACTAATATGCATGCAATTCTTTTTGTATGTTTTATATGTGGGGTTAGGTGATTAATTCCCGAATTTCAGATCAAAATTAGTTGTAGGGAATTTTGTATGAATTCTTGAAGCCAAGCATGTAGATTAGAACATAGAAAAGTACTAAAGAAGGATCGCCGGGGCTGAGAAGCCTCGGTTAGAGCAAGTTCTCCTATAATAATAAGACTGGAGGTAGAGTGGGTGTACCTGACAATGTCTAAAGTGCCCGGTGAAGATCGCAGTGAAGGGATCTCTCATTCCTCGATGGATGCGGCCTAGAAAACTGAGCCAAAGACCCACGGATACCCGGCTTTCTGCTCGGTGGTCCGATTGAGGCGTGGCTGGAGTCATTGGATTCGTAGGATCTCGGGTTCCTACAAATGACCTATCAAGGGTTAGAAAACTCAGAGAAAATCAATAAAACAAAGGAAAATAGCAAAGGGAAGAAAATTTTGGAGGGGGCTGGAAGGATGGTTGGCGGCAGGAAGATGGTTGCAAACACCGGGAAGAAGAACTCTCAAACCCCTTTATGCACACAGCAGGGTAATTACACAAAGCAATTGAAGAACTCAAGGTTTATTTCATATATCAAAATCTCCCTTCATACAAGAGGCTAGGGTACTTTAAAAAGACCCTTAACCTTGGGCTCCAAGTAAGGGCACATAAGTCTTTACATAAGAATCCTTTTCCCTCTTAAACCCTAGCTAGAAAATAAGGAAACATTAGGTAAAAAAATCCCTAAAAATTATCTTGACTTGGCCAACACTCCAAGGATGCCTAGGGGGGCATGTTGGGCTTCTAGGAGCAGCAAGTGGCCAGCCCAAAGGGGCTCGGGCGCATGGGTTTGGGCCTCTAGAAGCTGGGGTGGCCTGGTAGCCAGGTAGCAGGAATATTCCCTGGTATCTTGCTTCTTAGGGGCTTGGACTTGGCGCCTGGGCTTGATTTTTTTGGGCTAGGATGCAGATGGACCTCTAAAATCATGGATGCCTTGGTATATGAATATATTTTGGCATCTGGAAGGGAATCTGGGCATCTGGAGGGCATCTGCAAGGAATCAGGGTTTTCTGAATTTTTCCTCCTGGGGTCTTCAAATCTTCATGCTGGGTTGGACTTGGGCTATACTTCCATGTCTTCAATCTGGTTGGACTTGGTCTTCACTTGTATGATGTGGTCTTGAGTCTTCAATATGGTTGAATAGGACTCAAAAAAATAAAATTAGCTCGACATGAGCTGACTAACACTGGACTGAACTAGCTCAACATGAGCTAACTAGTACATAACTGAAACTCAAAAGACTCAAATAACAACTAAAATGGACTCAGATGGGCTAAGCCCTTATTACAGATGGACTCATAAATTATTGATCAATTCACAGAGGGTTGAAAAGCCTCTGTCTTATTCTGGTGCCTCCGGTGTCCCCACCAACTTTTCCATGTGGAAAGTTTGGGTAGAAGATTTCTTGGTCCAATTAGATTTGGATCAGGTGTTGGAGGAAAAGCTTGATGGGAGTAAGGGTCGAGTCCACATAAATTTTAGAAATTATTTTGAATAGTGCACAATAAAATAGTAGAAATTAAATAAATAGTAAAAACAATCAAGATATGATCTATCTTAATAAGAGTACGGCCCATACCTACAGATCATGACCCATCCCTTTTAGAAATAGATCAGTCAAAATTATTTCACATGAAGAATACTTAGTAAAACAACAACATGGATAAATATGAAGTAATGCAATATTTTATTTCATAAGATAAAAGAGAATACATCTTAAAATAAAATAAGAAATTTTTTCTTCCTTGACATCACACTTTCCACGATAACTCGGTAGAGATTGAAAGTGGAGCAGCATAACTAGAATAGACTGGGCAGCAAGTCAGTAGCAAAATAAGAGCAATGTAGTGGAGACCAGGATGTGGTGGAGACCGGGGCAATAGATTGGGGGCGATGTGGTGAATACCGAGGAACCAAGTGATGGAGATGTGATGGAGATTTTATTACATTAGAAGGGTAGTTGGAAGAGTGGATGGGAATGGAAGTGGATGCGAGGGTGGAAAGGTGATGCTGGATGACTCTAAGACTGCTAAACATGCATGAAAAATAGTAAAATAATTTTTTTATGATTTTTTAATTTTATTTGTAGGCTAGATTTCTAAAATAAAGTAAGAACTAGTAGAAAGACTAGCAGTGCAAAGAATCATCGGGTTACATGCATACTCATGCAAACCAATGAAATATCTAGGACCTGAGAGTTGAGAAACTCCTGGTTTAGGATAGTTTATCTTCATCAAAATCAGATAATCAGAGAAGGGATGGTTTCTTACCGGTCAGAGATTAAATTTCAGTAGAAGAAGGGATCACTTGCACTCTGATCGGAGCCAAGAAGAAGAAGCCTTGTTTCCCTTGAATCTGATGGCTGATCTGGGCGGTCTGGGCAGCAAAGAAGGCCTTCTCAGGGGAGGGTAAGTACCTCGGGGATCTTCCAAAATGTCAATGGTCAATCAAAACAGCAAGTAAGAAAAAGAAAAAAAACTAGGCTTAGAAGAAATCAGGTTAGGGATTAGAAGCTGGGTTGTTAGAAGCTTGTTGAAGATCTCCTTGCTTGGTGGCCTAGGGCACTCCTCCTTGGATGTGTGAAGGCTTGGATGGTAGTGATTTTGGGTGTGGAAGGATGCTAGTGCAGCAAGGAATTCGTCCAAGCACAAGAACAAAAACCAAAGAACCAAAACAAGACATCAGCACAAGGCAATAACTCAAAATTTCAGCAAGTTGTATTCATAAGAAAGAGATGCTTACAAGAGGGGGAGGGGTTGGGTATTTATAGAGTTCCCATTCCCTTACTAACCATGGTTATACTTGGGTTAAAAGTCCTCTTCCAAATTGGAATACAAGTCCTTTCCTGGCTAGGTTAGAATAACAAAGTTTAAAAGGATTAGAAATCCCAACTAGGTTAGGAATAAACTTGGTTTTCTCCTTCTTCTCTTCAACTTGGACTTGGTCAAACCTCTTTGGACGTGGACAACACTTCAAGGATGCCTAGGTGGTGTGTTGTGCCTATAGGAGCAGCAAGGGGCCAGCCCAAAGGGGCTTGGGTGCATGGGTTTGGGCCTCTGGAAGCTGGGATGGCCTGGTAGCCTGGTAGCAGGAATATTCCCTGGAATCTTGCTTCTTAAGGGCTTGGGCTTGGCACCTGGGCTTGATTTCTTTGGGCTGGGATGTAGATGGACCTCTAGATTCATGGATGCCCTATTCTGAAAATATGCTCTGGCATCTAGAAGGGAATCTGAGCATCTGGAGGGCATTTGGAAGGAATCAGGGTTTCCGGAAGCATCTTGGATCCTGGATTGTCACACAAAATCCAATGGCTGATGTAGTGGCCTCTGACTCCTGGATGTGACCTGGTGGAACTCCAAAATAGGGTAACCTTTTCTCTTGTATAAAACTTGGGCTCATACTAGACTCATAGATGATGTACAGGACTCAAAACTGGACTAAGGTTGAGGGTTGAGACAAATCAACTAACTTCAACTTATTACAGGACTCAATTCTAATTGATTACAAAATTTGACACATGGCTAGGTAAACCAAATAGTGCCCAGTAATCTGTGTCTGATCCTAGTGCCCTCACCAATCTTCCCGGGGTGGGAGGAACTCGACCCCGTCGAGTGTGGGATAACTTGGCTCTTATAGTGCTCGAGTAGGTCTGGGTTAAGACACTGCAGATCCTCACGGGTGATCCACGATCCTCAGTTTCTGGCTGACCTTGCCATCAGACCAAGTACCTCTGATAGCCATGATTCCGGGTACATATAGCTTGATCATCTAGGATTCTCTCAATCTTTTCTTCACTATTTGGCCAATTGGTTGGTGGACACTCTGGGGTGGGTTCTCTCTAAAAGGGAGGGATAGGCTCAAGATGCTCACTAGGTATCACTGCTAGCTCCCTGACTCTATAAGATCTGAGATGATGAAGGTGGAGCTAATACCTAAATCAGGTAGTATCTCATGCACATAGGCATTGGGTCCACCGATATTCATTATCTTGGATGGGCCAGCTTCACGAGCAAAAAATTCTTTACAACTACAAAATCCCCTACAAAATTCTTAATCTCTTTTGGGAATTAGCTAAGTTGTTAGTTAGTTCATTAGTTATGTTCAGCTTTTGACTAATTTCTATATGCATATGCTGTGCAGAGGGTAGTGCAGGTGCAGACATGTAATTCTGGTTGTGCATTTATTGGACTCAACTAATACCTATTAGACTTGACTAAACTTTCCTATCGAAGAAAATTTTATTGGACTTTCTAGGGTCTAACCTAACACACTATAGACTCTCTAGGTTTAACCCTAGCATGGCATGCACATGGGAATTTACTATGTATGCCTACTAAATGCCAAAGGGTATGCAAGAAGTAAGATGCAAACTTAACATGTGCAAGAAATGAATGTAACATGCAAACCTCTACATGATGTAGGTGAATGGTTAAAGAAATATAAGAAAACTCAAGAAAAGGCAAAAAATATGAGGTGAATTCGGGGTTAGTCTAGTTGGGTGGAAAGTAGGAAAAGGGTTCGGGGTTAATTGGATAGACTAAGATATAAGAAGGGGTGTCGGGAATTAATCCTAGACTAATGAGGTTTACCTTATGGGTTTGATGTCTATCTAAAGGATTTACATAATGGAAGAAAGGGTTGTTGATTTCAGGAAAGAGATCAAGTGGAGTCAAAGAGGTGACTTCATCTTGAGGGTACTAATTCAAAGAGGTTAAGTCCTTAATAAACTCTTCTGGCTCATAAATCAAAGGACTGGGCTCTCTAATTGGGCTTTCTTCTAGTGGCTCCTCAGGTAAAGCTCTAATAGTAGGATTGGATTCCTCATGGTCTCCTTCCTTTAAGGGTTCTTCCACTACAGGTTGGGTGTGCTTAAAGTCAGCTAACTCTAGGGTGGCTACTGTCTCGGTTTCTACTGGATCAATTAACACTAGATTGGCTTCTACCTGGTTTAACCTATTGGTTAATTGGTCAAGCCTATTGGTTGCTTGGCTGTTGGTTTGGGTCATCTGGTTGGTTTGGATGGTTGATTGGGTAAACTGTCTTTAGGATCGGGTAAAGGATTGATCAAGTCATTCAATCATGGCTTTAAAGAGGGTTTCAAAATTGGACTCCATGGTTGAACTGGGTGGTTGTACTGGACTTCTGATTCAACTAACTCTGGGTTGGTTTCTATGGGGGTTTGGTTATAGTCAACTGCTTCTGGGTCATCTATAGGTGTTTCTTCTTCTAGATCTACAATAAACTCATTATCCTCATACTCCTCTACTAAGCTTGGGTCAAGCTTGGGTCAGCCTCATATATTTCTTCTTCTAGGTCATCTTGATGAACCAATGGGGGAGTAGCAGGGGTTTGGCTTAAGAAAAATTGACTAAAGTCTGGGGTAACAGGGGTGGGTAAACTAAGGGTTATGGGTTTATAGGCTATGAGTTTAAAGGTTATGGGTTCAAATCTAGGGGTATCAATCCTATAGGGTTTAGGTTGACCGAGGGATAGTGGGTTACTATTGGGTTCATATCTATGGACTATGGGTTCCTGGGGTTCAGCTCTATGGGTCTTGCCTAGGGTTCTTACTTGGTTGAATCTTTGGTTCATTTGGTCAAGTTTAGCATTAATTTGGGCATTGAATTGGTTATTGGATAAATCGATATGATCAAATCGTTCGGTCATGGCTTTCATGAAAGCCTCTAGACTAGGGTCCATGGTTGAGCTAGGTTGGGGTTTAGACCTTTGATATTGGGTTCCTAGCCTAATGGTCATGCACAAATCAAATAATCAAAATGAAATGATGCAACAAAGCATGCAAAAGAGAAAGAAAAGGCTAGTATAATCTAGGGTTTCCTAGACTTAGAGCCAGAAACTGGGTGGGTTAGCTCAACTTACACCTAACCCAATAGCTAATCCTTCCACTGGCCAGGTAGGGGGTGGGAGTGTGGGAGGTCCCCTTGCTTTCGCAGGGATCCAATTAAAAATCACAGCACCACTTAGGTTGTTTGACTCTAGACCCCCAGCCTTAGACACCAGCTTTCAGTAATAGCTAAAAGGTTAAATGCACTAGTTGGCCCACATAGCTCGGACCTGACCTGTTGATGTCTCATAGTCCACTAGGGCAAATTAGATCTAGTTTATTTTAATTAGGCTTGGGTTAGTATGATGTTGGTTGTTTTGGGCCCAGGACAGGTGATGAAATCCTGCCCTGATCTGAGATTTTGAGTTGCCCTTAATATTAGGTTAAAATGATGGCAATCAATGGCCCTAATGCAATCTAAAACAATCAAAAAATAAGATATTTTTTTAATGATTTATGATGTATCAAGTTAGGTTTAAGTTTACTGGGGTTACCACACAAAGTTTGGCTAGGGATTGGGGGTTTGGTTGTTGATTAGTTTAGGTTGAGTCAAGATGTAGAATGTAGCAGAAATCAATGAATTAAGGTTTCAATGGTTGCAGAGTTTGACATAGATCCCGATGCATAAAAAATTTAAAAAAAATCTAGAACAAAGAATGGACGGTGTGGATGATGAATACCAAATTTCATGAAGAACAAAAATAATATGATGATGCAAACCTAGGGTTTTCTGGACTACTGCAGAAATTATTAGAATTCTGTTAGGGTTCCTATTATGCCGAATTTTAGAGATTTAGGGTTTCAATAAAAATAATTAAAAATTTTGATAATTACTAGTACAGAAGGACATGCAGTGCAAACTTCACAAAAAATAAAATGTTTATGATGTTGAAATAAAAAAAAACCTAGACACCTAATACAGTGGACAGAATGCAGAATTAGGGTTTGTGAATGCGATGCAAATAAAAAACTATCCTAAACCCAATCTAATACCAAACTAATATGGGACAACTCTAAGACTACTAAACATGCATGAAAAATAGTAAAATAATTTTTTTATGATTTTTTAAATTTTATTTGTAGGCTAGATTTTTAAAATAAAGTAAGAACTAGCAGAAAGACTAGCAGTGCAAAGAATCATCGGGTCGCAGGCATACTCATTCAAACCAATGAAATATCTAGGACCCGAGAGTTGAGAAACTCTTGGTTTAGGATAGTTTATCTTCATCAAATTAGATAATCAGAGAAGGGATGGTTTTTTACCAGTTAGAGATTAAATTTCAGTAGAAGAAGGGATCACTTGCACTCTGATCGGAGCCAGGAAGAAGAAGCCTTGTTTCCCTCGAATCTGATAGCTGATCTAGGCGATCTGGGCAGCAAAGAAGGCCTTCTCAGGGGAGGGTAAGTACCTCGGGGATCTTCCAAAATGTCAAGGGTCAATCAAAACAGCAAGTAAGAAAAAGAAAAAAAACTAGGCTTAGAAGAAATCAGGTTAGGGATTAGAAGCTGGGCTGTTTGAAGCTTGTTGAAGATCTCCTTGCTTGGTGGCCTAGGGAACTCCTCCTTAGATGTGTGAAGGCTTGGATGGCAGTGAGTTTTAGTGTGGAAGGATGCTAGGGCAGCAAGAAATTCGTCCAAGCACAATAACACAAACCAAAGAACCAAAACAAAACACCAGCACAAGGCAATAACTCAAAATTTCAGCAAGTTGTATTCATAAGAAAGAGATGCTTACAAGAGGGGGAGGGGTGGGGTATTTATAGAGTTCCCATGCCCTCACTAACCATGGTTATACTTGGGTTACAAGTCCTCTTCCAAATTAGAATACAAGTCCTTTCCTAGCTAGGTTAGAATTACAAAGTTTAAAAGGATTAGAAATCCCAACTAGGTTAGGAATATACTTGGTCTTCTCCTTCTTCTCTTCAACTTGGACTTGGTCAAACCTCTTTGGACGTGGTCAACACTTCAAGGAGGCCTAGGGGGCATGTTGGGCCTCTAGGAGCAGCAAGGGGCCAGCCCAAAGGGGCTTGGGTGCATGGGTTTGGGCCTTTAAAAGCTGAGATTGCGTGGTAGCCTGGTAGCAGGAATATTTCCTGGAATCTTGCTTCTTAAGGGCTTGGGCTTGGCACCTAGGCTTGATTTCTTTGGGCTGGGGTGCAGGTGGACCTCTGGATTCATGGGTGCCCTATTCTGGGAATATGCTTTGGCATCTGAAAGAAAGTCTAGGCATCTGGAGGGCATCTGGAAGGAATCAGGGTTTCTGGAAGCATCTTGGATCCTGGGTTGTCATACAAAATCCAGTGGCTGATGTAGTGGCCTCTGACTCCTGGATGTGACCTGGTGGAACTCCAAAATAGGGTAACCTCCTCTCTTGTACAAAATTTGAGCTCATACAAGATTCATAACTGATGGTACATGACTCAAAACTGGACTAAGGTTGAGGGTTGAGACAAATCAACTAACCTCAACTTATCATAGGACTCAATTCTAATTGATTACAAAATTTGACACATGGCTAAGTAAACCAAATAGGGCCTAGTAGTCTGTGTCTGATCCTGGTGCCCCCACGAAAAGGTAGAATGGAGCAGAGCGGAGAGATTTTGGAAGTGGAAGGGATTCAGGAACAATCTGTGGAGTGCAAAGAGATTTTTCTTTTCATAGGTGGAGTGAAGCACATAGGCCCTACATGGGAACCATGTTGGTTTCCCATCATAATCTGCTCAACATCCTTTGATTCCATCAGAGCTATCTACTTAATTGTTGCACTGGCCCAACCATCGCATCCTGTGTTCGTTTCATCTAGTATCCTTCCGTTCCATGTTTCAAAATCAAACTACTTCGGTGTATCCACCATGATCGAACTTCTTCTTCCAACCTTGTTTCCCATTCAGACATCCTGGTCCAACTCCTGACAAGATGCTCGATGACATGCAATGGATTGAGCTCGACCATGAAAATGTGCAGTGGCTCAGGACCGAATGAAGGTGACTAGAGATGGTGACTGTAGGCATCGCAGGCAACTACACGATGAAGAGTTGGGAAGTTTGGAAAGAGGAACTGACGAAGGAAGCAACCAGTACTTGGAAAATGGCTCGAAGAGCTTATTCAACCAGCAATAGGGGTGGAATAGTGAGTGAAGAGGAGAGATCATAATGACTTGATCGACGGTAGTGAGTTTTTTCGACTTTATCTCCGGTGATGGTTGGTAGGGGGTAGTGCCTCGAACTAGAGGGGAGAGTAATCATTGGAGTTTTGAACTAATGAGGGGGTGGTAAATACGGCAGAGACCGATCGAATTTTGGAGGAGATGGCCATGGGGGGGTGTGCAGTGACTCTGGCGGTGGTAGGGTGGTATTCTAGTAGTGTGGATGGCTTCATGGATCGGCACATAGAAGATGATAATGGAATGAGGAAGACCAGCCACTTGGGAGGCTTCTCAAGTATTTTTCGGCCATAGGAGGCATCTTCGGCTGGCAAGAGAGGTGCTGGCGGTGGCGGGCCGGTGCAGGGAGGCTTTTTCGATGATGATTTGGCTAGAATCATTTGATGGTCCATGATTTTGTGTCGTGGACTAGCAACCATGGCTTTCTGTAGACCGTCGAGCAAATTATGGACCAAGCGGCCAGTCCATGATGGACCAGCACTTTAAATCTATGCAATTCCTTCTTAAATCTTCATAATGTGAGCTCGTTTCAGGTCTGATTTAAGAGCCATTTGTATCATTGGACTCCTAAAATCGAGCTCTTCACGTTGATGGGGTTCTTTCCTATAAAATACTATATAAAAGTATCAATTTTATTTAAATAAGATTGAATTAATTAATATATTTTTAATAACTATCATATCCCTAACTTGCACTTTGCGCATCCTCGAGTAAAGCAAATAAATTAGTCATGTATACTGATATGGCCAGACCGCTGATGTGGAGTACACCTCGGATCCAGCTGGCAACCAAGCAGGCAGACAGCACCGTGTCAAGTTCTCTTCCGAGCACCCCAGCCAGGTGGCATGACCAATGATCGTGCCCACCTCAGCCCAAGCTCGGCACCTTTACCCATTTGCTAGGTGGCTCCCCAAGTTGAGCCCAGCTCGACCGTAGTTGAGCCCATCTCGGCCCGAGCTCAGCATCTCTACTCCTTCACCAAGTGTCTCCCCAAGGATCAATCCCACCTCGGTCGGAGTCGAGCCCTCCTCCGCTCCTTCACCAAGTGGCTCCCCAAGGGTCAAGCCCATCTCGGCTGGAGTCGAGCCCTTCTCTACTCCTTCACCAGGTGGCTCCGCAAGGGTCGAGCCCACCTCGGCCAGAGTCGAGCCCTCCTCCACTCCTTCGCCAGGTGGCTCTCCAAAGATCGAGCCCACCTCGACCAAAGTCGAGCCCTCCTCCGCTCCTTCTCCAGGTGGCTCCCCAAGGGTCGAGCCCACCTCAGCCAGAGTCAAGCCCTTCTCCGCTCCTCCGTCAGGTGGCTCCCTAAGGGTCGAGCCCACCTCAGCCAGAGTCGATCCCTCCTTCGCTCCTCCACTAGGTGGCTCCCCAAGGGTCAAGCCCACCTCAATGCCCTTTTCCGCTCCTTCACCAGGTGGCCCCCCCAAGGGTCGAGCCCACCTCGGTTGAAGTTGAGCCCTCTACTTAAAAGCATTGGGAAAGACGAAGGCGCTGGCCCCAAGATCGTCGCTGAGGCAGACGCGTGCAATGCGGCGCGCCCAGTATGGTGACCCCTAAATCTACAATGGTACACACAACCTTGTTTGCACTAGTTTGGGAGGGACACTCCGATCAAGATGTCAGATCTTGCGGCCGACCACCTGAATCCCCACGAAGGAGAAGGCCACGTTCAGGGTCTCAGACCCGAGGTTGGCTGTGCCCAGATCGAGGTTCCACTTAATTTCTCCCTTTAATGACAACACACCGAGCAAGACAAGTTCACGACTTAAACTCCCAACTATAAGAGGCAATGATCATGGGGGAGTGGTCAACGCACACTGATTGACCCTTGAGCCCACCAAAGAGGGAAAATCGAGGCACTGAAGTGATCGGCGATCTACAAAGGCACCAGCGGGCGAGAAGGCAGGTAGGCGATCGAAAGAGGGCAAACACACGAAGTAGCATGACAAGTGACTTGAAGGCAGGAGGCTCCCAGAGGACTCCTAGAGCGAGTCCCGCGAGCATAATCGTCATGACTCAAGCACCATTCCTCTCTTATTTTCTTCCACTCAACTCTTCATCAAAAACTTCCCTAAGCACAGTGACCAAAGTGGGATCCGCCTTAGGGGATCTGTTCCACTTTGCCATTCACTAAGTTGATCGTCAGAGTACCCCCACCGGGATTCCCGGCCCGGGTCTCTAACACTATTTTGCAGGTCCGGGAATCCTGGATTCTGGAGTAAAGGGGCAAACGTCCTACGCCACTTCATAGCTGCAGGCCATGACGGTAAGGTCGGCAACATATACTAACTTGTCCAGGAAGTAAAAATTATCTTACTAATTCAAAAATCAGTTGATACCTGGTTAGACCATTGAAGAGGTACTTCATCGGATTACCAATTTTACCAACTTAGTGGTCGAGTGAAGCCATAGAAATTTCAAGAGTTCTTCTTTTTTCAACTTTCTATCTCGCTCTTTAAATCCTCCAACTTACTTTGGTTTTGGTATAATATTAGTTTATTTAGTTTCCCTTTTTTTTGAAGCATGTAGAGTCAGTGCAATGCCCTAACATCTTGCTTTCTAGATGATCCTTATAGCGAGCTTTAGACCAATGATTCCCAAACCAATTGGCTTTAGGGTATTAGGTGTAAAACACCTTTCAGGCTTCTGACTCGAGTCAAAAAGGCTACGTGTTAAGACTATCTCTACAAAAGTTTTTTTTTAAAATTCTCACCTTTTGACACGAGTAACAACACTTACTTAGATGAAGGGACCCGGTTACTCAATTAGAAATGCTAAAAATCTTATTTATTAAACTTTAAAGAGAACTTTTATCATTCTTTGATATTTTCACCTATACCATTATAAGGTAGATTTTTTATCGAGATCAAAAGGTAGAAAGGTCTGGAATTACTTAAAAAAATTCTGGTCTATACTCTACCATTTATTGGGTTTCCTTGATAATTCATTCCTCAGTATCTCTAAAATTATCTAAACCATTAATCATTCATCATTTAGCAGGCTTGATAATTCTCAAATCAAGACAAAGTTTGGAAAACAAAGACTAATTAAAGTTCTACTCGAGGATTTGATTAATTTACTTATCTCCCTAACTTAATTTTCATTGTCCCTAATGGAAGAGGATACTAGTGATGTAACACAAATGGCAAGGAAGGATATCACCTAGAAGGGTACTTGAGCATTGGATGTTCCTTTGTCATCATACTCTTCTTTATTTTCCTTCATTTTTTCTTTTTTTCTAAAAGAAAAAGTAGATGGTTAAAAATAAAAAGCATAAATTGGGTTGCCTCCTAGGAGCGCTAAGTTTAAAGTCTTCAGCCAGATTCAGTGAATCTTTTAAATTATACCAATTAATACTTTCACTAAATTATTAAATATACTTGACCATGGTGGATGGTTCGATGAAGTCCAATCAGTAATGTTTCACATGATATTTTTCACATATATATCTCCAAAACATAGAGATGGATTGGTGTATAGGGTAGATGTTGGTTCTAATACAGGGGCTAGGTAAGGATTTGAAGATGCTATAAATTGTTTTATCCAAGATGGATTTAATAAGTCACTTAGCTCCTCCACATCATCAAATCCAGTACAGTTCAGATGTTTGCGAGATGGGTCCTCAGTCAAATTGTCAGGGCTATCATGCTGAAAGACTGCATTACTTGATTCTTGTAGTATCATTTTGGTTAGGTAGGCTATTGGTGGATTAGTGATTGCCTCTCTAATAGCTTTAATGAGTTCATTTGGTAAACCTACAAGTTGGGTTTCCTAGTTAGAGGTTGCATTATGTTCGAAGAATGGGTCCTTTAACATAGCTCGGAGTGGCTATTATTTCAGTCTAGGTAAGTTCTTTAATGAAAAAGCTATTGGTGTATTAAAGGGAGGGGTGATGCAGAACTAAAATGCATGCATAATATTTTTTATATTTTTATAGGTTAAGTGATGTAACTAAATCTCGAAGATAAGGCCATGAATCTAAGTAGAGAGTTCTATGCAAAACAAGAAGCAACAACATACAAATAGAACCTAAAAGCAATAGAAAAGAGGACCACCGAGGCTGAGAAGTCTTGGTTGGGCTAGTTCCCCTTCAAGAATGCTACAGGCAAGCAGAGGGGGTGTACCTGACAATGGTTGAAGCGCCTGATGAAGATCATATACGAAGGGATCACTCTCGCTCCCGGATGTGGCCTGGATGATCAAGCCAGAGACCCGCAGATTCTCGGCTTTCAACCCAGTGATCCGATTACTGCCCGACTGGAGTCATTGGATTCGTAGATGTCGATGGACCTGCAAACAGCCTTTCAAGGGTTAGAAATTGAAGAAGAGATGAAGGAATAATTAAAAAATTGCAAGGGAAAGAAGGGGTTTGAAGTGGGCAGCCAAGGCTTGGGGATGATGCTTCTAGGGTTTGTTGGCGGCTGGAGACTGGGTGCAGGAGACAAGGAGGAAGGAGGGGCTCACATAGAATCCCCTTAGCACACAGCAAATAGCACACAGTGGATGAAAAACTCAATTATATTCATTCAAAAAAAGTGTCTTCATACAAGAGAAGAGAGTCTTTTAAATAGACTCACAAACTTGCCCCCAAGTAAGGATACAAGAGACTTTTCCTAGGAATTTGAATCCCACCCAAACCCTAGCTAGAATACATGGTAGGTCCAATATTTGATTTCCCTCAAATGCTCCCTCTCTCTCTTACCTTGGTAGGCCAAGGGAGGTGACCCTAAGTTGCCGACCAAGGGGATGGTGACCATAGGGTGGATGGCACCATATGACTCCTCTCTTGGGCCTTGGCTAGCCAGTTTGCTTCAGGCTACTGTCCAGGGCTCTAGGGCTTCCAGTTTCTTCTACTGGGCCTTTCATAGTCTTCATAACTTCAAGCTGGGTTGATCTTTACTTGTACTGGCTTGGTCTTCACTTCACTAGACTTGGACTAACATATACAGGACTTAGACAGGAAACTAGCTCAATATGAGCTGATTGGTACATGACTCAAATAATGAAAATGACAACTCAATTAGGCTAAGCCCTTATTACAATTGGACTCAAACACTACTAGTAATCCACAGAGTGTTTAGATGCCTTTATCTTATTCTGGTGCCTCTGGTATCTACACCAATTCTCCAGGGATGGGAGGAACTCAACCCTATCGAGTAAGGATCACACTGGCTCACATATCTCTCAAGAAGGTTTGGGTCGAGGTGCTACAAGTCCTCTCGAGAAATCTATAAATCGTCTGACTCTGGCTGACCTTATCATCGGACCAGGTAGCGTTGATAGCCGTGGCCCCAGATCATGATGGTTTGATCATCCAGGATACGCTTGATCCGTTCTCCTCTCTCAGGCCAAATAATTGATGGACACTCTAGGCTAGGGTCACTCTCAATGGAAGGAGTAGGTCTAAAGGCCTCACAGGGTATCGCTGCCGATTCCCTATACTCAACTAGGACTGCGATATTGAAGGTAGAACCGATGCCAAAATCTGGAGGGAAATCTAACACATAGGCATTTGGTCCAACCTTCTCTATCACTTTAAAAGGTCTGGCTCCGTGAGCATGAAGTTTCTTAATGGCCCCGGGTGGGAACCGCTCAGGCTTAAGCCTAATCATGACAGAATCCCTTACATCAAATTTGTTGGCCCTTCTTTGGAAATTAGCCAGTTTCTTATATGTTTCATTACTTAGGTTAATCTTTTGGCTAATATCCTTGTGCAAGTCTCTAATATGCTGTGTGAATGACTCTGCATACTCTGAGACTCATGCATGAACATGTAAAGGAATCAAATAAATGGGACGATTTGGCTTATACCCATGGACTATCTCAAAAGGACTCTTGCCCGTGGTCCTATTTACTGGGCTATTGTAGGCGAACTTTGCTCTAGGCAACAATAGGTCACAATTTCTAATATGTTCACCTACCAGGCATTTAAGGAGGTTTCCTAGGCTATGGTTTACTACTTCAGTTTGGCCATTTGTTTGGGGGTGGTAGGCTATAGAAAACTTAAGCTTGTTCTCTAACAGGTGCCAGAGGGTTTTCTAGAAATAACTGGTGAACCTAACATCCCTATCTGATACGATGGTCTTGGGTAGGCCATGGAGTCTAACCACATTGTCTAAGAAAAGCTTGGCTACTCTAGACGCATCAAATGTCTGGGTACATAGGATGAAGTGAGCCATCTTAGAGAACCTATCAACCACTACAAAGATAGAATCGTATCTTTTCTAGGTCTTTGGTAATTTTAACACGAAGTCCATACTGAGATCCTGCTAAGGGTGATCAGGCACTGGTAAAGGTGTGTAGAGACCAGTGTTTTGCTTCTACTATTTTGCAACAACACAAGTTCTACACCTGGCTACAATCTGAGCAACATGCCTTTTCAAACCTGGCCAATAAAACTGGTCTTCAATCACTAAGATGGTCTTATTCCTACCAAAGTGACCAGCTAATCCTCCAACATGGGTCTCCTAAATCAGGAATTCTCCAAGAGAAGTTCTAGGGATACAGAGTCTATTATTTTGGAATAGGTAGCCATCTTGAATGGTATACTCACTATGGGTACTGGATGGTCCTAGCCTAAAGGTCTAGAAAATGTCACCAAAGTCTGGGCAGGCTTTATACTCTTCCTTTAATCTATTAAACCCTATGACTTGGGTGCTGACTGAACCTAAAAGCAAAGACCTATGGATTAATTATGAGCTGACTAGTACAGGACTCAAGTAATAAAAAAGGCAACTCAAATGGACTAAGCCTTTATTTCAAATGGACTCAAATGCGACTAAGTAATCCATAGAGGGTTGAGAAGCCTCTGTCTTGTTCTGGTGCCTCTCATGTCCCCACCATCTATGGTTCTATGCCATTGACCAGCAACCATGGCTTCCTATAGACCATCGGGCAAAACGTGGACCAAGCAGCCGGTCCATGGTGGATTGGTGCTTTAAAATCTATGCAATTCCTTCTTAAATTTTCAAAATGTGATTTTGAGCTCATTTTAGGTCCAATTTGAGAGCCATTTGTACTGTTGGACTCCTAAAATTAAGCTCTTCATGTTGGCTAGGTTCTTTCCTACAAAATACTATATAAAAGTATCAATTTTATTTAAATAAGATTGAATTAATTAATATATTTTTAATAACTATCAATATGATCCTGAGATCGCATGCAGTTTTTCCAAAATTTTTAATTAATTAAAATTAATTACAACTGAAGTAAAAACCTAATCTAAGCATGCATAGCAAGAACCAATCATGATCATGTAGATCTCAAACTAAAAATAAAAGTACAAGTAAATCAAATCTACTTACATGTACTACTCTATCTTCATTAGGTCGAATCTAGGAGAAATCATAAGTTTTACTAGAGTCATCAGATTGAATCGAGAAAAAACCACTAGGTTCTATAGGAGTCATGCATGCACACAGTCTCTACTAGTATCCATATAGAAATGGACTGATCGAAATCTAGAGGCCACCGAAGTGCTAGCACCTTACAGGCCTTACTTCGATAGTTGGATCAAATTCCCTTTCACCCTTTTGATTTGTTTTCTGTACACCAGCGATCTTGAAACCAAGAATAAGACCTCTTCTTAAGAGATTAAGGAAAAAAAATATTTTTTTCTTTTTGCATGAACCCTTCATCCAAAATCAAGAATAGGAGGAGGAGGTGATGGGTGATAATAAATTTCTCTCACAAAATATGGTCAATAGAATATCCCAAGAAGAAAGATGGGGTGGCTTCTTATTGTTGAATATCTTACATGAAAACTCAACCAAGAAAACTCCACGCCCTCCCATAATGTGCACCCCTTATATCTTTTCTTATCTCACACTAAAATAGGATTCTTTTTCTCCCTAAAGTCCCACCCAATTGAGATTAAGATATGGAGAGAGAGAGAATAATTAGTTAGTTAGTTCGTTAGGAATTAGTTCAACTAATTAACTCCTTATCCTAACTAATTTAGGATTCTAACTAACATAACTAATCCTATTAGGTTTAGGTTTAAATCCATAACTAATTAGGAATTAGTTAGAAATTAGTTAGGCTAACTAACAAATTAATTCTAACCAACTAAGAAACTAACCTAATTCCTAACCAATTTAGGTTTAGGTTTAAATCTATAACTAATTAGAAATTAGATCCTAATTTAATTAGGATCACTAAATCCAAATAGGATAACCTAACTGAATTAAATTAGATTTAATTTACCTAGGATTATGTAACCGATTTGGTCAAACCAAATTGGCTCACAACAATTGTAATTAGATTAGTCCAAAACCTAATTAGACTATTTTGTCATCCAAACTCAACCAAATTGAATCCAATTCAATTTATATCAAGCCTGATTATAATTAAATGATCAGATCATCTAATTAAATTATTACTTTTGTAATAAAGTCCTCCTTGTTAAAATTAACAAGTACCATAATTAGTAGATATCAAAAATAGCATGTTTCAAATTTATAATCCTTATAAATTTAGAATTTTTAAATATGTAACTCTTACATATTTTGATCCAACTATGTGATCACGTCAAACTTCTATTGTGTGTGACCCCTCAAATTCCATTCTATTTGATAGTAAGACATACCATGATCTCCATCATAGTATCATCAAACTCTTTTATGGATTAGAGTAATTCCAGCTCACCCCATCAAGTATCGTTGATCCGAAATAATCCTAATAGGTTCTCACAATCCACCAATGATACCTAGTAGTATATAGTGGTAATTTAATATAATAGAAAAAAGAACCCCTAGGTATAGTTATCATGTAATTAAATTCTTCTATTGAGAGTTCTGATAAGATACAGATCATGAAAACTTGCCAAATCCTAAGCATATGTCATATATTAAATTTAATTAGTTTAAGTTCAATGTGAAACTCATGGAAACACTTTTCCATCCTTCACTTATCATGACAATGGATTCTTTGGACTTAGCTTCTTAAATTGCATATGAATACACCTTAACTACTAAGATTGATAGATCCCCTATATGTATACTCTTAACTGATCCTACAGAAAATCTATTATTGCCAGTGAATACCATAAGGACCCAAATGGCTAGGACCAATGTTTTATATTGTCAAACTATAGCAACCCCACTGTGAGTGGCCGAGGCACCATATATCAAAGAACCACTCACATAACTACAGCATCAAGAAAATCATTGACGAGTAAGTAGACATCCATGTGATGTCTCGTGATGGTCACGCTCCGTACCGTCATTCTCTAATGACCACCTGCACTCTTCATCTAGTATCTCCACACTGTAGACTCAAGACTCGTCTATCCTAAAAGGGAAGCGATCTATGCATCGATCAAATTGGATCAATCACCATCCCATGATATCCTATGATCGGGAGTATTTAGAAATTAATCTATGATGACACATCTCAAATTCTCAACTCTTGAGAATATGTATCATTATTTATTAATTTCTTTGATGATACATGAACACATATACTACATGTATGGATAAAATTATCCAAATTAAAATATTAAATATAATTTTATATCCTAGAATTATAATATGTATCAATCAAATTATCTTCTTGGGCATACATCTAACAAAACCTTCCATCACTAGATTAGATATCCAAGTAGTCCAGCATCAAAGTACAGTGAGTTGCTACTTATATTTACATCTCTTTGCAAGAAATACTTGACAGAAGAGTGCTCTATAGGTGGGTCACATTCAGTAAAATGGTTCATTTATGGGCTCTGGATTTGATATGATCAAAGTCGGTTCTATAGTATCCCTTAAATATTTCATTTTTTCTACCTATTAAACTTCACCTAGTTCAACCTTAGTAGCTTCAATTCCTCCCAAAGGAATTTTCTTTCCAAAAAGGTAGCCTTAAGATTGATGAGCAACTTTTGTTCTATAGGATAGTAGAAGTAATACCCTTTGATTTCTTTGAGATACCCAACAAATAAGTACTTGTCAGACCTAGATCCAAGCTTATCTATCTACAAATGTTTGACATAAGCTGAATAGCCCCAAACCTGAAGGTGTGAGAGTGTTGGATTTTGCCCTATCTATATCTCATATAGTGTTTTATTAACAAACTTTCTTGGAACATTATTAAGAATATAACAGGTTGACTCAAGAGCAAATCTCCAAAAAGAGATCGGTAGACTAGCAAAGCCCATCATGGACCAAATCATGTTCAACAGAGTTAGATTCTTCCTTTTAGACACTCTATTGAGTTTGGGTGTTTCCAGAGGTGTCCATTGAGAGAGAATCCAATTCTCTCCTAGATTTGTCAGAAACTCACTAGCATGGTATTCTCCTTGTCAATCTAATCAAAGAATTTTGAAACTCTTTCTAGTTTGTTTCTTTATCTTATTATGATATCATTTGAACATTTCAAATAACTCATATATATGTTTTATAAGAAAGATATAACCATACCTTGAAAGGTCGTCTATCAATTAATGAAATAGTTATACCCATCCATGGCACTGGTATTCATGGGTCCATATATATTAGTATGTACCAAGCTTAGAACTTTACTAGCTCTTTCATCCTTTCTAATAAAAGGTGACTTGGTTATTTTTCTAATAAGGCAGGATTCACAAGTTGGTAATGATTCACAATTACTAACTTTGAGAATACCCTCTTTAATCAACCTATTTATCCTATTCTTGTTAACATAACCTAGCCTACAGTACCAAATATATGTATCATTGACATTATCTATTTAATGGAGCTTGCTCAAAGTGCACATTATACTAACAGGTTGTGATAGTACATATATAACATTACTCATTTGTCCACTCATTACAACAACACCATTCAAAATGATATTATAAATATCATTCTTTATTGATAGTTTATAACTATATATAGCCAAAAGGCCTATAAAGATGATATTTAAAAGAAAAGGATGATAGTGACATTCAATGACTGTATAAGACTTGAAAACTAGCTTGATGACTTCCAAAGCTAGGACCGGAACTTGACTTCCATCTCCCATATTTTGGAATCCTTCACCATCCCCAAATCTCCTACTAACTTGAAGTCCCTACAAGGAATTGCAAAAGTGAATAGGACTTCTGGTATCCAATACCTAAGTAGAGTATCATGGATAGAGAAAGTACAAGATGTTATTATATAAATATCTTGTCTAGCAATTCTTTGCTACTTCCTCTTCTTCAGCCTATTTGGGTTAAGGAAAGTAAAAGAAAAAGAATAGTTCCTCTTTCAATGACCTTGCTTCTTGCAATAGAAGCACTCTGCTTGACTCTTATTAGCCTCATTTTTCTTGGCTTGACTGGCCCTAGCACTTTGCACTTGCTTATTTTTATGTTTTCTTCTTTTTTTGAAAGGGATGATGCCCTACAGAAGAACCTCCCACTAGATTCATCGATCCCTTGTAAAGCTGGTGATCCTTCTTATAGGTCTTTAGTAATCCTAACAAACCATGGTAGTTTACTACAAGCCTCATTATTCTATAATGATTGAAAAAGTCTAGGTAGGATGGGGGCAAGGAATTCAGTATCGTGTCTTTGCTAAGCTGCTCGTGTAAGGGATAGCCAAGTTTGCCTAAGTGCTCGCTCTGCTCGATCATGTACGATACATGATCAATGACCAACATTCCTTCATGCATCTAGGCATTGAAAACAGTACAAGAAGTCATGTGCCACTTAACATCATCAAGTGTACCAAAGGATTTCTTCAACTTTTAAAAATTTTCTCTGGCCAGGCTTTCTCGAACTTGCGACTGAACTCATTATTCATAGTTGCTAGCAAATGCATCACATAATGGTATGATTCGAGAGCCACTTCTGATAAGAGTCCCTGACCACACTGCGAGCATTAGGAATAGGCTACTCTAGTGTGGGACCCATTATCACACAAAGGATCATTTCATGCTACAGGATGATCTTGATCTTTGATACCAGCTATCAAAGTTGGTGTTAGAAAATGTGTCCTATAGCCAATCATCTAGATTATAGATGGTTGAGCTCTTTATAATTTATACATAAATCATTATTAAAATAAAAGGTATTTTTAGTAATTCATCCTTTTTGTATCTTTCTTTGAACTCTTTTGAGATAAAGTTCTTAGAACTACTTTAATTCGATAAAGGAGGATTTATCGAGTAGTTCTTAAACATGTTCATGATCAAATGATATGTTGTTACCTAGGAGACAATGTTTATCGAGCATAGATCATTGTATGCCATATGGGTTGGTTATCTTTGTAACTAAGGAGTGTGGAGATACTGGTATAGCATGCATGTGAGTGTAGGTATACATTACACTAAACATGACCAACTCTATTGAGTACTCTGCTATCAAGAATATTTCACAGGAGCATATGAGTATAAGTATCCCTCCAACCTAAGATCACCCTAGTGATTTGCAAGCAACTCATTATACTTAGGTGTCGGACTATCAGAATGTCTAATCTAGTGATGAAAGGTTACTAGGTGCAGTCAAGTACTTATTAAGTTAGTGATGAGTTAAGATAAAATTGATCACTCTAAGATATTGGAGACAATGCTCTACTATATTTCAGTTTAACAAGACACTGGCCAGGGTAATCCTTATGAAGAATTACAAGATTTAGCAGATTGAGACATATTTGGATGCATTATTTGGAATTTATTGTTGACTCTAAAATCATTTAGAGCATTAGGATTAAAGGGATGAATTATATAGAAATTTTATGCTTGGGTTCTTGAATGTTGCTTCATGAATATTCGACCAATTCGGATGTCAGGTACCATTACTAGATGGTTGCATAATTAGTTTAGAAACTAGTTCTTGGACTATCGACTTAGTGTTCAAATCTATAAGATCACACACAATAAAAGTTTCTGACTGATCATGATGGCAGAATCATTCAATGACAAAATTATAAATATGATAAATAATTAATCCTATATAAATATTACAATTAATATTTAATTAATTATTAACTAATTATAAAAGGATTAATTAATTTTTGGATTGTTAATTGACTCAACTTGATTGAGTGAGGAGGTTTAGGCCAAGTTTAATTGAATTTGGTTCAATTAGAATTTTCCTTATTAGGTTATTTAATGACCTAATCGCTAAGGATTTCTAAGTACGGTTAGATTCAAGTTTGGGCCTAGTTTTAGATTTAATTGAGATTTAATTAGACCTAATTAGGACCTAATTGGATTAAGCCCAAGTTGGTTAAATTAGTTATAAATAAATTTGTTTTGGTTCGTAACAAATTCTGATCAAAGCTTGGTCAAACCCTTATCTAGCCCAACTAGGTTTCCTATTTGATTTCTCCATGCCAATTACTTGAATAAATTCATGAAAAATACATGCCAAATACATTTTCATGCACTCCCTCCTTGCTTATCTAATTTGGGTTAATTTAGGATGATTATTAAATTTAAATGAGAGGAATTTGATTGGGAATCAAACTCTTTACCTTATCCTAACTTGGTCTTAAACTCTCAAAACTTATCTATTTTTGTTACCAATTATTTTTGAGAATAATCCATGAAAAAAATAGTTTTTATTATCCTACCTTATTTCCATTTATATTAGGATTTGTTTGAATTAAATTTGGATTGATTTGAATTTAATTAGAGGAGTTCTATTGGGAATAGAACACCTAGTCCTATTCAAATAGCATCACATTATCCTAATCTAATCCCTCATCTAATCAATAAAATTTTGTTTAGATTTTTGTCTTATATACATCATTAAGATAGAAATTATCACAAAAATATGAAGTGAAATTATCATGAAAATAAGAGAAAAAAGGGGTGTGAATTTTGGATGGGCATAAAAGACCTTCTTGGGTGTTAGGGTCGAAGGAAGAATAAAAAGAAGAAAAAAAATAGTAGAAAAGGGTTTCTTTTTTTTTGTTTTCTTCCTCTTAGATCTAGACCTCTTCATCCTCTTCTTGGATTTTTGGAAGGCTCAAGAAAGTCCAAGAAATAATTTATTTTTGGCCATCCAGTGGCCTTCATGTAGATCTAGTAGTCTAGGAGGTTGATTATGTCAGAGTTTCGTATAAACAATTCATAAGGACTGGACACCCTGTGCGGCTATGAAGCAACATAGAGAGCCCTTACCATATGCCATTAGAAGTGGTGATCATCAACCCATGATAAGGTATGAAATTTGATTTTATATTATTTATAGATTAGATCATTTAGATGCATCGGGTAGATCGATGCATGCTAATTTCATTTTCTACTACACATTATATTATGATCCTACTTAGGGTTTATTATAATTATTCTAATACATGTTTTATTTTTAAAATAGTTTTAAAATAATTATTATTCTACTATGAATTATTAAAAAAATTCATGCATAAAATCCTAGGCATTTTTTTCAACAGTGGTATCAGAGCAGGTTTTCACAACATGATATGTAGATGTAGAATTTTATATGTTAGATGTAATCTTAATCTTAGTAGATATTTTGGATTGGGTTGATCACTATGGCCATCCGGTCATAGGAGAAAAGCAGGATTTAAAGGCCCTCTCTTTCAATTCAATGGAGTCTCCTATGGCATGTTAGGGTGCCATTTATGGTTATATCTCATGAACAGGTGAGGTAAAAAAATCATTAAAATTGTTTCAATAATTAGATCTATTTTTCAGTAATTTAATCTTCATTAATTTGCTACTTTTGATATGAAATTAATGTATTAGGATTTGTTTTTATGTTTAGAACATGAAACATAAAATTAATTTTAGCATAAAACTATATTGTGTAGTTGAGATCTAAAAAGTATTTAATATATATGTGATGCATATAAATTATTTATATCTAAAATTTAGCAAATTCAATCTTGATTAATTGCTAGAATTAAGAGACCTAAGATTATATAAAGAATTATGAATTAAAGATCTAATCATATTTCATAAATCATGGGCTTTGGGTTAGCTTGAATCAGGTCAAATAACCGAGTTAGATCTAGGGTTGGAATTAAGAATAATATGGACCTAATAGAGAGTTGGATTTAATCTAACCAAAAGTTGATTTGGATTAGATCAAGTTTTTCTCTAGATCAAATCTATAGTGATAGTTTGATCAAGTCCATATTATACCAAATGGACCTAATTATGGCTCAGTGATCAGACCCGAGTCCTTAGGCTAGTCTAATCAAATCTGATGAACCAATTGGTATCTAAGATAAGTATGGCATTTAGATCATGGATATTAACTGGGACTACTTCTTACCTAGCCAACTTGTTTGGTGTCTAAGAAAAGAGGTTAATGGCAGAACCTTTCCATTAATCTCACTTACATGGCCAATATCATTAATCAGAATTTGATTAGATAGCTCATCGATTCGAGTTAACCCATGATAGTAAGGAAGATCAGTTTAACTAATTTAGGTGCCCTTGGACTAATATGATTTGACCCTTGATGAAGTCAGTGGGCGGATTGTTGATTAGTCAATGTCTTCTTCTCTTTTCTCTAATTAAATTCTTTAAAATTATTAGGTCATTTAAGTGACAAAATTATGGAGATAATTAAATCATGGCCTCCCATTAAGAGAGTGATAATGAGTCCAATAGTTAAGATGATCATTGGAGGTCCAAAGACCTAGTGCTCATTTGGCTATTTAAATTATTATTCATATTATGATGGCGTAGTCCTTCTTTCTAAATGATGGTTAGGTTAGCCGAGTAAAGTTAGGCTTGGGCATCATTGGCTTGAAGTACTCAATCCTGTCATGTTAATTGTTGGACCTAACTAGGACTTTCAATGGTAGTCCAAAGACTTACTGATTAGTACCTGAGGTAAAATCATTATCAAAAATTATTTATAGAAATAATTAGTTAAGAACCTACCTTTCGATGTACATGGATGAGTCGGCCAAAGTCAGGTTCATGTGCAGTCTATTAGATGCTAGTACCCATTAAGGAATTGGTGTAATTCTTCAAATTGAAGGTAGAGGCTACCAATTTGATCAAAAATAGTGGGAGAACCTTTAGACTAAAGTTCAAGTCTTTAGGATTAAATAATCATGTACTAATTAGGTCTTGTTCTTCTTTTAGATTAATATGGCCACGACTTTGTTGCTCCATTCATTGCTAGATAATAAAAGATTAACGGGACCTAATTTTGATAGCTAGTATGGAAAGCTTAAAATAATCCTGGAGCACGAATAGATTATGTATGCGTTGATAGATCTAGTACCTGAGGAGCCTACTCAGAATGCTCGTGGTGCCATTCAAGAAATTTATTAGAAGTAGCTCTGTGACAAAACCGTGGTCCATTATATTATGCGGGCATCCATGAACGACAAATTTAATCGCAAGTTTAAGGATGCTTAGCTAGAGGACATACTTCAAGTGTTGAAAGAATCATTTAGGAGATCCTATTGGGTACCATATCATTTGGAGAGATACTTAGTTTTTTGGTCTGAGATGGTGATCATGTTAAACTTGATGAAAATAATGACGATCTTGTTGGGAATTGTGTCCCAAAGCCAATCATCTAGGCTATAGATGGTTGAACCATTTTATAATTGTATATGAATAATTAATAAATAAAAATTATTCTTTTGGCTATTCATCATATTTACATTTTCCTGAAATGAACTCTTGTATGATGGAGTCCTTAGAACTACATTATTTGATATAGAGAGGATATATCAAGTAGTTCTTAAAATAGTTAAGAACTAAATGATACATTGTTATAGGATGACAATGTATCAAGTGTAGGTTGTTGTATGTCACATTTGTTGGTTGTCCTCTTAACAAAGGAGTGTGGAGACACTGGTATGACATGCAAGTGAAATGTGTGACATCTCACTGAATGTGACCATCTACGGAGCTTCCTTCTGCCAAAGGGTTGCTTGCGAAGGGATATGGGTATATGTGTCTCTCAGACTTGAGGTTACCATGGCAGCTTGCAAGCAACTCACTGTACTTTGGTGCCAGACCACCTAGATTTTTAATCCAGTGATGGAAGGTTTCTGGGTGCAGTCAAGTACTTGTGAAGCGGTGGTGGATCATGATGGAATTGACCCCTCCAAATAGTTTGGAGTGAATGACTCATTGTGTCTCAATTTAGCAAATCCTTGGCCAGGGTAGTTGTTGTGAGGAGTCACAAAACTTGTAAAGTTAAGACACGATCTGGAAAAACCAAATTAGGGCTGGCAGTCGAACCCTAGGTCATCCTAAGCATTATGAGGTCAAAGGGATGAATTATGCGGTAACGATATGCCAGAGGTTCTAGAGAGGTGCTCTGCATCTTTGACCTATCCGGATGTTGGGTATCATTGCTAGATGAGGACTTTGACTAGTACTGGAAGTGTTCTAGTGCTACCGGCTTAGTGTTTGAATCTATGGGGTCACACACCATAGGGGTTTCTATCTGATCTTAAGGTTGATCGATGATTGAGAATCATTTGCCATCACCGAAGGTCAATATGATTGACCATGTTCCAAGTGTTGACACTTGCTTGAGTTGACACTTGGAAAGTATTGACACTCGGTGATTTTGCGTGAGTCGACACTTGCTATGATAAGCAAAATTTTGGAAAGAATTCTGGGAAGGTTTTGACTTCAAATTTCGAGTTCGAAATTCGAAATATGATCGGCTTTGGCTCCAAGCTATAATAGTTTGATGGTCATACTTGCCTTTTATGCTTGGAACCTTTTTGGAATGCCTCCCCATCTTCTCCCCCAATCTCACCTTCTTCTTTCTTCCTCCCATGGGTGCCTCTTAAAATAAGGGTGATTTCTGGGCTGCTGGATGATGGAAATTGGTTCTTGGTTTGCTGAGATTCTAAGAGGGAAGAAAGGGACTTGTGAGGATTTGGATGTTGGATGTGAGCTACCTAGCACTTAAGCTAGGTCTTGGGAAGAGAGCTAGTTATGAAGGGTCCACCTCTCCTCCTTGTCTTCCAAGAAGAAGCAGATCGACCTCAAGGATCCTAAGGAGCTAGCACTCCCAGGAAATTGATCAGAGTCAAGCCCCGGTGTGAACTACCTGTAGAAGCCAGACACGTGTGTGGCTCGAGAGCTCCATCCTTGGAGCTCCACCACTACATCCATCAAAGGTATAACGGTAAGGTATCTTTATATCTTTGATCTTTATCTTGTTTTTGATATTTATTGCATGCTATATCATTATACTAGATCTTGTTGTAGGTAGATTGGTAGATCGTTTGATCGATCTACCAAGTCTTTCGCTGTGCTTGTTTTAAAATAGTTTTAAAATGCATGTTTTTGCCTTGTTGTTGCATATTGGTATGCTTCCCTTTTCCACCCTTCAATGGTATCAGAGCCAGGTTCATCGTAGTATAATAATATTAGCATGCTTTAACTTCATGCTTTTCTTTTAAAGTACTTGGAATGAGTGCTTCACCATGGCCTTTCGATCATAGGAAAAAAGTAGGGCTACAATACCCTCTCTTCCTATTCAATGGGGGTCTCCTATGGCATGTAGGGGTGCCGCTTGTGATTGACTCATGAAGAGGAAAGATAAAAGAAAATATAGATTAAAAAATATTTTAATCCTGTATTATGATCTTAAAACAAATTTAGATAAGATCTAAGAGTTTTATTTTGATCGGATTTGATTGAAAGTTTGGTGAAACTTTGGATTTGAAATAACTGTTATTACCCTGTGATAGGCCTTGAGTCGACCTCTTGAGTTGACTCATGAAGTTGAAGTGTCGACACTTGACTTGAAAGTGTCGACACTTGGGCTCATGAGTCAATACTTTGCCTTGAAGGTGTTGACTCATGAGCGCTTCCCAAAAAACATAGTGTTATGTTTTCTTCCTGTCTCAGGCCTTGAGTCGATCCATGTGTCGACACCTAGTGTCGACACTTGCCCCTGGTAAGTCAACACTTGACATGAAAAGTTGCAAAAATAGTGAATTCAAAATTCTTATTATTGTAAAATTATTTTACATTTGTAAATTAAAATTATTTTAATTTATTAAGGCTATTAAACTTAATTAAGAATTAAGTCACTTTGAATCACTAAGAACTCTAGGAATATGATTCAAAGATTTTTAATCATTTTAACAAGCCTTAAGGGTCATAGGTTAGCTTCTATTAGGTCCTTAATTGGGTTAGACCTAAGTTTAGATGCATTGGACTACGTAGAGAATCATTCTAATCAAATATTGAGTTTGGACTTCTTCTCTATAGATCTCTCTAATAGTTAGATTGATAAGTCCATAGATCTAAATGGACCTAATTTATGGCTCAGTTATCAACCCGAGTCTTTAGGCTAGTCTAATCGACTTTGATAAACCAATTGGTATCTAGGTAAGTTTGGTAGTTTGATCATTGTTCTTTGGGGCTAAGGCAAGACGGTTAATGGCGGAACCCAACCCATGATCTCACTTACCTAGCCAATGTGGTCGATCAGAATTGATTGGATAGCTCATTGACTCGTGTTAATCCATGTCACCCAAGGTTAATCAGTCTTGACTGATTTTAGGTGCCCATGGATCATTAGTTATGAGTAACCCTCCTTGATTGTTGATGTGGTCAGTGGGAGGTTGATCCATGTCTTCTCATCTCTTCTTCTGTCATAATAAGATTAAACCCTCTAAATTATTAGGTCCATAAAAAGATAAAATTATTAGGATAATCGAGTCTTAGCCTCCCATTAAGTGGGATGGTAATGGGTCTAATAGTTGGGTGTTCATCGATAGATCCAAAGATCGGGTGTTCATCAGGCTGTTGGAATTGCTGTTCCTAATATGATGGCTCAGTGCGCTCTTATAACGATGGTCAAGTGGGCCGGCCAAAGTTGGGCTTGACTATTTGTTAGTTAGAAGCATCGAATTTTATCATGTTAATGGTTGGACCTAACCAGGATCTTTAATAGGAGGTCCAAAGGCTAATTGAAGTGCACCTTGGGACAAAACCTAAATACTAGAGGTTACTTGGAGAAGTAATCGATTGAAGAACCTACCTTTAGATGCGCATGGATGGGCTGGCCAAAGTTGGGCTCATGTGTTGTCTATTGGACTCTAGTACCTATTTACGAATGAAAGTGATTCCTCGGATTGGAGGTAAAGGCTACCAATCTGAATAAAATAGTGGGAGGGCCTTTAGACTAAAGTCCATGTCTATAGTATAATAATTCATATACACTAATTAGCTTTGGTTTTCCTTTCATATGTCTTCCAACCTGTCGCTTCGATCTCTTCTCGATAACGAGAAGCTTAAGGGTCCCAATTTTGATAGCTAGTATCGAAGGCTCAGGATTGTCCTGGAGCATGAACGGATCTTGCATGTGATATCGGATCCGGCACCTGAAACCTTTGCTCCCAATGCTTGGGATTCGGTCAGAGACACTTATCAGAAGTGGCTCTCTGACAGGACCACTGTCCGATGCATAATGTTAGCAGTGATAAACAATGAGTTCAGTCGCAAATTCGAAGAATCCCAACCAGAAGAAATCCTTCAAAGGTTGAAGGAGTCTTTCGGGACACCAGACGATGTTGAGAGGTATAGAGTCACCTATGCTATCTACAATGCATGGATGCATGATGGGGCCTCAGTCATTGATCATGTATTGTACATGATCGAGATGATTGAGCACCTGGGCAAGCTCGGATATCCCTTGCATGAACAGCTTGGGAAGGATACGATTCTGAATTCCCTCCTCTATTTCTATCTAGATTTTCTCTATCATTATAGAATGAATAAGCCTGCAGTTAACTACCACGGTGTGTTGGGGTTGCTGCAGACCTATGAGAAAGACCAACATCTGAACAAAGGGTTGGTAAATCAAGTGGGAGGATCTTCAGCAGGGCGTCATCCCTTCAAGAAAGAGAAAAGGAAAAGTAAAGGGAAACAAGTGCACAATGCTTCTAGGCCTAGTCAGGCCAAGAAGGACAAGGCTGATAAGAGCCAAGCGGAGTGCTTATTCTACAAGAAGTGGGGACATTGGAAGAGGAACTGTCCTCTTTACATTACATCCCTTGACCCGAACAAGTCCAAGAAGAGGAAGCATCTCGAAGGTGCTAGAGAAGGTATTTATATGTGATGTCGCAAGACCGCTGACGTGGGGTACACCTCGGATCCAGTTGGCAGCCAAATAGGTAGATAGAGCTGCATTAGGTTTCTTTTCGAGCTCCTCCGCTAGGTGGCCCCATTGATGGTTGTTCCCACCTTGGCCGAACTCAAGCTCGGCACCTCCACTCCTTCACCAAGTGGCTCCCCAATGGTCGAGCCCACCTCAGCCGGAGTCCCTCCTCTGCTCCTTCGCCAGGTGGCTCCCCAATGGTCAAGCCCACCTTAGCCGGAGTCAAGCCCGCCTAGGTCGGAGTCGAGCCCGCTTTCACTCTTTCACCAGGTGGCTCCCCAAGGATCGAGCCCACCTCGATCGAAGTCGAGCCCTCTTCCGCTTCTTCGCCAGGTGGCTCCCCAAGAGTCGAGCCCACCTCGGTCGGAGTCTAGCCCTCCTTTGCTCCTTCACCACGTGGCTCCCCAATGGTCGAGCCCACCTTGGCTGGAGTCAAGCCTGCCTCCACTCCTTCGCCAGGTTGCTCCCCAAGGGTCGAGCCCACCTCAGCTAGAGTCGAGCCTGCCTCTACTCCTTTGCCAGGTGGCTCCCCAAGGGTCGAGCCCACCTCGACTGGAGTCGAGCTCTGCTTCATTCCTTCACCAGGTGGCTCCCCAATGGTCAAGCTCACCTCGACCGGAGTCGAGCCCACCTCCGCTCCTTCACCAGGTGGCTCCCTAAGGGTCGAGCCCACCTCGACCAGAGTCGAGCCCGCCTCCGCTTTTTTGCCAGGTGGCTCCCTAAGGGTCGAGCCCTCCTCCACTCCTTTGCCAGGTGGCTCTCCATGGGTCGAGCCCACCTCGGCTGGAGTTGAGCCCTCATCCACTCCTTGGCTAGGTGGCTCCCTAAGGGTCGAGCCCACCATGATGGGAGTCGAGCCTGCCTCTGCTCCTTTGCCAGGTGACTCCCCAAGGGTCGAGCCCACCTTGGCCAGAGTCGAGCCCTCCTCTGCTCCTTCGTCGGGTGGCTCCAGAAGGGTCGAGCCCACCTTGGCTGAAGTAGTGCTCTCTTCTTGGAGCATCGGGAAGAACGAAGGTGCCAGCCTTAAGACCATCGCTGAAGCAGGCATGTGCAATGCGGCACGCTCAGTATGGCACCCCAAAACTGTAATGGTGCGCATAACCTCATTTGAACCAGTTGGGGAGTGGCACCCCAATCGAGATGTCAGATCCTATGGTCGACCACCTGAAACTCCCCGAAGGAGAAGGCTGCCTTTGGCATCTCAAGCCCGAGGGTGGCTGCACCCAGATCGGGGTTCTGCCTAATTTTTTCCTCCATGACAACACATCGGGAAAGACATGTTCACCACTTAACTTCTTACTATAAGGGGAAATGACCTCAAGAGAGTGGCCAACGGACACCGTTGATACCTAAGCCCCCAGTGAGAGGGAAATTCGGGGCACTGGAGCAATCGACGGTCTAAAAAGGCACCAATAGGTAAGAAAGAAGGTAAGCAACAGAAAGAGGGCAAACACACAAAGGGATGAAACGAGTGACTTGAAGGCATGAGGCTCCCTGAGGACTCCCAGAGCATGTCCCGCATGCACGGTTGCTTCAATTCAAGCACTGCCCCTCTCTCATATTCTCCTACTCAATCCTTTACTAAAAACTCCTCTAAGCATGGTGACCAAAGTGGGATCCGCCTTAGGGGATCTGTTCTGCTTTGCCGTCCATTGACTTGATCATCGGAGTGCCCTCACCAGGATCCCCAGCCCGGGTCTCTAACATCATTTTGCAGGTTCGGGAATACTAGGATTCTGGAGTAAAGGGGCAAACATCCGGTGCCACTTCGCAGCTGCAGGCCACGACGATATAGTTGGCAATAATATGATAACACCTTGTAGTTTCTCTACCTGCGATACTACTAACTGGGTATTGGATACAGGAAGTCCAATTTACATTTACAATTCTTTGCAGGGACTTCAAGTTAGAAGAAAATTTGAGGATGGTGAGAGATTCTTGAACGTGGGAAATGGAAGCCAAGTTCCGGTCCTGATGTTGGGAGTCCTCAAATTAGTTTTCGAGTCTTGTATAATCATTTTGAATGAGTGTCATTATTGTCCATCTTTTATTTTAAATATCATTTCTATAGGCCAATTGGCCATTTATGGTTATGAACTATCAATAAAGAATGACATTTATAAAATTATTTGGAATAGTTCTGTTGTAATGAATGGATATATAAATAATGGTATTTATGTACTATCGCAACCTGTTAGTGTAGTGTACATGTCTAGCAAATGCCCTAGGATAGATAATGTCAGCGATGCATACCTATGGCATTGTAGGCTAGGTCATATTAATAAGAACAGGATAAACTGGTTGAAGTGCGAGGGTCTCCTCGACTTTAGTGAAAGTGGTTCACTTCCAACCTGTGAGTCCTATCTTCTTGGAAAGATGACAAGATCATCTTTTACTAGAAAAGGTGAATGAGCCAAAGAAACTCTAGGTTTAGTATATACTGATGTAAGCGAGCCCATGAATATTAGTGCCAAAGGTGGGTACAGTTATTTCATTACATTTACAGACAACCTTTCGAGGTACGGTTATGTCTGCTTGATGAGACATAAATCTGAGATGTTTGAAATGTTCAAACGATATCATAATAAAGTAAAAAAATAAACTGGAAGATGTATTAAAACCCTTCAATCAGATCAAGGTGATGAATATCTTTTCAGGGAATTTCTGCATATCTCGAGGAGAATGGGATTCTCTCTCAGTAGACACCTCCAGGGACATCTCAGTTAAATGGAGTGTCTGAAAGGAGGAATCGAACCCTGTTGGACATGGTTCTGTTCATGATGGGCTTTGCTTCTTTGTCGCTAACCTTTTGTGGATATGCTCTGGAATTAGCTTGTTACCTTTTGAATAGAGCTTCGAGTATATCCGTTAACAAAACCCCATATGATATATGAACTAGATGTAAGTCGACACTCTCATACCTTCGGGTCTGGGGTTGCCGGCTTATGTAAAATATTTGGAAATGGATAAACTTGGACCGAGATCTGACCGATGACTATTTGTTAGGTATCAAAAAGAGTCTATGGGGTATTACTTCTACTTAGTTGAAGAACAAAAATTGTTCATCAGTCTTAGGGCTATCTTTTTGAAAAAGGAGTTCCTTGATGAAGGAACTGTAGCTGCTAAGATTGAACTTAGTGAAGTTCAACAAGTAGAAGAACTGATACACTTAAGGGACAACATAGAACCGGTTGTGATTAGATCACACCCAGAGCCCACACAGAAACCATTAAGGAGGTTTGGTAGGGTACCGAGTTAACTGGATAGATACTACGGTTTCTTGGTCCGTGATGGTGATGCCATTGAACTCGATAAGAACAATGAGGATCTGATTACCTACATGGATGTGATGCAGAGGTCCGCCTCTAAGAAATGGCTAGGAGTCATGCAATCCAAAATGGAATCCATGAAAATCAACAATATATGGATATTGGTTGATCTGCCTAAAGGGATAAAATCCATTGGGTGTAAATAGATTTTCAAGAGGAAAAGGGGCGCAAATGGGTAGGTGAAGACCTATAAAGCCCATCTTGTTGCCAAAGGATATTGTCAATATTATGGTATTGACTATAACGAGACGTTCTCACCTATGGCAATGCTTAAGTCCATTCGGATCATGCTTGCTTTAGCAGCACACTTTGACTATGAAATCTGGAAAATGGATGTCCGAACAGCTTTCCTGAATGGTGAGTTGGAAGAGGAGGTGTATATGATATAACCTGAATGGTTCACATCCATAGATGAGTCAATGGTGTGCAAGCTTCAAAGGTCCATCTATGGACTGAAACAAGCATCACGGAGTTGGAACATGCGATTTGATAAGTGTATCAAATCGTATGGCTTCGTTAGGAATAGAGAAGAACTTTGCATTTACAAGTGGGCTAATGGTTCTGTGATTTTGTTCCTTGTGTTGTATGTGGATGACATTCTCTTAATCGGGAATGACATCCTAGCACTATAAGGAATAAAGGTCTGGTTATCATCTTAGTTCTGTATAAAGGACTTGGGTGAAGCCTCTTACATATTGGGTATGAAGATATATAGACATAGATCTAAGAGGCTTCTGGGATTGTCCCAGTCTATGTACATTGACACTGTGCTAAAGCGGTTCAGCATGAAAAATTCCAAGGCTATATTCTGATAGGCACTGGAATTTCTCTCTCCAAAGAGGTTGTACGATAACTCCTAAGGAGAGAGAGCATATGAGCAGAATCCCATATGCTTCGATAGTGGGTTCTATCATGTACAATATGACATGTACTAGACCAGACATGGCATACTCACTAGGCATATTGAGCAGATACCAGTCTGACCCAGGTGAAGCTTAGTGGAAGGTGGTAAAGACCATCCTTAAGTATTTGTGAAATACTAAGGACCAATGGCTAATTTATGGAGAACCTGACTTGAAACTTGTGGGGTATACTGACTCCAGTTTCCAGTAGATAAGGATGATAGCAAGAGTGTGTCATAATTTTTCTTCACCTTTAATGGAGGAGCAATCTGCTGAAAAAATTTCAAGCAGCCTACTATGGCGGACTCAATATGCGAAGTAGAGTACATTGCAGCATCGGATGCAGCAAAAGAAGCAATGTGGTTGCGAAAGTTTCTTAGCGAGCTAGGAGTGGCACCTTCCTTGGATGGTCCTATTTTGGTATATTATGACAGCACTGGAGCCATTGCTCAAGCCAAAGAGTCAAAGTCTCATCATCGCACAAAGCACATTCTACAGTGCTATCACCTTGTGTGAGAGATCGTGGAACGAGGTGACATTGACCTTCAGAAGATCAATGGAAAGGAGAACTTGGTAGACTCCTTCACTAAAGCCACCAGAATTCAAGAGTTTGATAGTTTTAAATGAAAAATGGGAATGAGATTCTATACCAATTGGCTTTAGTCCAAGTGGGAGTTGTTAGGAATTGTGTTCCAAAGCCAATCATCTAGACTGTAGACGGTTGTGCCATTTTGTAATTGTATATAAATTATTAATGAATAAAAGTTATTCTTTTGGCTGTTCATCATATTTACATTTTCCTGAAATGAACTCTTGTATGATGGAGTCCTTAAAACTATATTATTTAATATAGAGAGGATATATCAAGTAGTTCTTAAACTGATTAACAACTAAATGATACATTGTTATATGATGATAATGTATCAAGTGTAGGTTGTTGTATGTCACATTTGTTGGTTATCCTCTTAACCAAGGAGTGTGGAGATACTGGTGTGACATGCAAGTGAAATGTGTGACATCTCACCGAACGTGACCATCTGTGGAGCTCCCTTCTACCAAAGAGTTGCTCGCGAAGGGATATGGGTATATGTGTCTCTCAGACCTGAGGTTGCCATGGCAGCTTGCAAGAAACTCACTATACTTTGGTGCCAGATCAACTGAATTTCTAATCTAGTGACGGAAGGTTTCTGGGTGCTGTCAAGTACTTGTGGAGCGGTGGTGGATCAAGATGGAATTGACCCCTCGAAATAGTTTGGAGTGAAAGACTCATTGTGTCTCAATTTAGCAAATCCTTGGCCAGGGTAGTTATTGTGAGGAGTCACAGAACTTGTAAAGTTGAGACTCGATCTGGACAAACCAAATTAGGGCTGGCAGTCGAATCCTAGGTCATCCTGAGCATTATGAGATCAAAGGGATTAATTATGCGATAACCATATGCTAGAGGTTCTAGAGAGTTACTCTGCATCTTTGACCTATTTAGATGTCGGGTATTATTGCTAGATGAGAACTTTGACTAGTACTGGAAGTGTTCCAGTGCTACCGGCTTAGTGTTCGAACCTATGGGGTCACACACCATAGGGGTTTCTATCTGATCTTAAGGCTGATCGATGATTGAGAATCGTTTGCCATCACCGAAGGTCAATATGATTGACCATGTTCCAAGTGTCGACACTTGGTGATTTTGCATGAGTTGACACTTGCTACAATGAGCAGAATTCTAGAAAGAATTCTGGGAAGGTTTTGACTTTGAATTTTGAGTTCGAAATTCAAAATATGACCGGCTTTGTCTCTAAGCTGTAATAGTATGATGGTCATACATGCCTTTTGTGCTTGGAACCTTTTTGGAATGCCTCCCCATCTTCTCCCCCAATCTCTTCTCCTTCTTTCTTCCTTCCATGGCTGTCTCTTTAAATAAGAGTGATTTCTGGGTTGCTGGATGATGGAAATTGGTTCTTGGTCTCTGAATCTCCTTGTTGCTAAGATTTTGAGAGGGAAGAAAGGGGCTTCTAAGGATTTGGACGTTGGGTGTGAGCTACCTAGCACTTGAGCTAGGTCTTGGGAAGAGAGCTAGTTATGAAGGATCCATCTCTCCTCCTTATCTTCTAGGAAGAAGTAGATCGGTCTCAAGGATCCCAAGGAGCTAGCACTTCGAGGGAGTTGATCAGAGTCAAGCCCCGATGTGAACTACCTGTAGAGGCCAGACACGTGTATGGCTCAAGAACACCATCTTTGGAGCATCACCACTGCATCCATCAAAGGTATAATCGTAAGGTATCTTTATATCTTTGAGTTTTATCTTGTTTTTGATGTTTATTGCATGCTATATCATTATACTAGTCCTGTTGCTGGCAGATTGGTAGATCGTTTGATCAATCTACCAAGTCTTCTGCTATACTTGTTTTAAAATAGTTTTAAAATGCATATTTCTACCTTGCTGTTGCATATTGGTATGCTTCCCTTTTTTGCCCTTCAGATCCAACCACCTATATGGATGCAATATAGAATGCCGATTTTGAGAAATGACTAGAAGCCATGAATTTTGAAATGGAATCCATGAAAGTCAATGATGTATGGACACTTGTTGATCCACCTAAAGGGATAAAACCCATAGGCTGTAAGTAGATTTTTAATAGGAAAAGGGGTGTAGATGGAAAGGTGGAGACCTATAAAGCTCATCTAGTTTCTAAGAGATATCGTCAGCATTATGGTATTGACTATAATGAGACATTTTTGCCTATGGCAATGCTCAAATCCATTCAAATCATGCTTGCGATAGCGTCATATCTTGATTATGAAATCTGGCAAATGGATGTGAAAATAACTTTTCTAAATGGGGAGCTAGAAGAAAAGATATATAATATAGCTTAAAGGGTTCACATCCGCATATGAAACAAAGGTGTGCAAGTTTTAGAGATCCATTTATGGATTGAAGCAGGCATCTTAGAGTTGGAACATAAATTTTGATAAAGTGATCAGAATGTATGGCTTCATTAAGAATAAAGAAGAGCCCTGCATATACAGATAGGCTAATGGTTTGGCTGTAGTATTTCTTATTTTATATGTGGATGGCATTCTCTTAATCGGTAATAATATTCCTGCATTGCAAGGAATAAAAATATGGCTACCTTTTCAATCTCCATGAAGGACTTGGGAGAAGCATCCTACATGTATAAGATAAAAATTTATAGGGATAGATCTAAAAGGTTAGTAGGGTTGACACAGTCCATGTACATTGAGATAGTGCTGAAGTGGTTCAGCATGGTGAATTCCAAGAATAGCTATCTTTCGATAGGCTATGGAATTAATATCTCAAAAAGGATTGTATGACAAGTCCTCAAGAAAGAGAGCATATGAGTAGGATTTCGTATATCTCAATAGCGGGATCTATCATGTATGCTGTGATATGTACAAGACCAAATATGGCATATTCACTAAGAATAGTGAGTAGATACCAATCTGATCCAGGTGAGAACTATTAAAAGGTCATAAAAAACATTCTTAAGTATTTGAAAAATCTTAAGAACCAGTAGCTAATTTATAAAGATTCTAGCTTATTTATGGAGATTCTGACTTGAAACTAGTTGGTTATACTGACTCAAGTTTTCAATCAGATAGGGATGACAGCAAGAGTATGTCAGGTTATATTTTTATTATAAATGGAGAAGCTATCTACTAGAAAAGTTCTAAGCAACACACTATGGCCAATTCTGTTTGTGAGGTAGAGTATGTTGCGGCATCTGATGCTACAAAGAAAGCTATTTGGGTTTGAAAGCTTATCATAGAGCTTGGAATGACACCCTCCATAGATGGCCCAGTTTTCTTATATTATGATAGCACAAGGACCATAGCTCAGTCGAAGGAATCAAAGGCTCATCAATGAACCAAGTACATTTTGCAACGTTTTCACCTTGCTTGGGAGATAGTGGATCAAGGTGACATTGACCTTCAGAAGATCAATAGAAAGGAGAACTTGGCTGACCCATTTACTAAAGCCCTCGAAATCAAAGAGTTCGATTACCATAAGTGGAAGATGGGTATTCAATATTATTCTGATTATCTCTAGTCTAAGTGGGAGTTGTTAGAAAATGTGTCATATAGCTAATCATCTAGTTTATAAATGGTTGAGCTCTTTATAATTTATACATGAATTATTATTGAAATAAAAATTATTTTAGTAGTTTATCTTTTTTTGCATCTTCCTTTGGACTCTTTTGAGATAAAGTTCTTAGAACTACTTTAATTTAATAAAGAAGGATTTATCAAGTGTTCTTAAATATGATCGTGACTAAATGATATGTTGTTACCTAGGATGATAATGTTTATCGAGCATTGGTCATTGTATTCTATATAGATTAGTTGTCCTCGTAACCAAAGAGTATGAAGACATTGGTATGACATGTAGGTGAGTATAGGTGTACATTGCACCAAACATAACCAACTCTATAAAGTACTCTACTATTAAGAGTGTTGGCCCCTGGAATGATTTTGATGATAACTAAACATTTAAGCATGCATTTAATTACTAACTCTTTCCAAGTGTTTTCTAAGTTTTTGTAGGATGTTTTAAATGAAAAACCACTGTTCCTATAACCTTGGTGTATGACAAGTTTATTCTGTAGAACTATATTTTGTAATGAAGAGCCCAAAGAAAAATGAACTATATATTTATGAAAATGGGCTATGTCTATGTATTTTTCTAGTTTAAATCTCTTAGACTTAACTTTGATGGAGTTGGAGAGCTTCTGGACTTGATTGAATGCCTTTGAAAGAATTTTGAAAAGTTTGGAAAGTTTTTGGAGACAAGTCACTAGAGCCGACTCATTGTAGAAGAGCCGACTCGAAGTCTGGCATGGCATGCAATATTCTAGCATGCAGACCTTCGAGCTGACTCGAGAGTGAAGAGCTGACTCTGGTAGAGTGTGATTTCTGAAGTTTTGAGAATTTGAGCCAACTCGATGGAGTCGAGCCGACTTGACCAGAGTAAAAGTTTCTCAGACGGACAGCCAAGCCGACTCGGGTCAGAATAGCCGACTCTTTCAGAGTTTAGAAAATCTTAGTTCTGAAGAACCAGCCAGGCGAGTCAACTCGAAGAAAAAGAGCTGATTCAACCAGAGTGAGGTTTTGACCTACCTGAGAAATCGAGTTGACTCGACCCATCCGAGCCGACTCGAATTACAGTTCCAGGTGAGTAACGACTAGTTCCAAAACTTTCTTTTTGATTCGAAAATGGTCTCCAATGATCATATTTTGAATCCCAATGGTCTACAATGGCTATAACCTTTTGAAATCAGTTAAGGGGAATATATTTAAGGGATTTGAATCACTTTTGAAAGGATACATGAAAAGTGAATGAAAAATTAATGAGCTTTTGAAAGAACACTCAAGAGAGCACTCATGATCACACCTAACTTTCATATGAATTCTTGAGGCATTTATTAGAAAAGATAGAAGTCTTAAGAGCATTCAAAGAGAAATCAAAAGGGCTTCTTAAATGCTACAACTACAACCATCCGGCAACTTCAGTTTGTCATAGAGTTTCTTTGTATTTTCTACTCCTTGTTTAAATTGTTCCAAGTACAACAGGAGCTGTGACTTGGATTTGTAAAGGTTTTGGTGAGCCTTTGAAAACCAAGAGTGGGTTGTTAGTGAGCCTGGATAAAACTAACATTATATTGGGTTTTTGGTGAGCTCGGGATAAAACCAAGATTGGGTTTTGGATTATGAACCTATGAAAACAATCCGACTATATTCCGAGGATGAATATAGTGGAAATCCCAAGTGGTATCTTGGGTAGTGGACGTAGGAGCTAGGTTGCTCCGAACCACTATAAAATCTGCTGTGTTTGTGATTATGTTTCTTGTGTTCTTACTTGCTTTCGCATTAGTCACTTAACTCACAGCACATATTACACTAAGAACTTTGAAAAGGAGCACATACTTGTAACAATTTTAATTACCCAATTCACCCCCCCTCTTAGATAAGCCACCTAGTGATGCGGGATGAAAAATTGATGTAACCTAGTTATTTGGAAAACAGGGAAACAACTAAACAAATTAGGATCGTGGGAGGGCTAAGAAGCCTCTCGGGACTAGGGCATACTGACTCTAAAATCCTAAGATAGCTGATCTCTTTTGTTTTCAGTTTTTTGGATGGATGTGGCGAAGGAAGGATGGAGATGGGGATCCGGGAAGTGGAACTCATGGCCCTGAGACTCACTCTAGCGGTGGACGCACACAGAAAGTCAGGGGTCAAAGCTTAAAGCTACCCTCCCGAGGGATCACAGCACCAGCTACCCTGAGCATAAAGCTACCCTCCCGAAGGGGTCACAGCACCAGCTATCCTGAGCTCTCATCAAACCCATAATGCACACAGCAGGGCTCTCACATAGATGCGCTAGTATGATTCTCGAAGGACATGAGGGGATAAAGAAGACGAGATAGGGGATAACTAGGGTGCTCATCGAACCCATAATGCACACAGCAGGGAACGCCTCACACCCCTCATCGAACCCATAATGCACACAGTAGGGAACGAAGGAAAACAGGCCTCAGCCCAGAACAAGAACCGGAACCAACCCAAAAATCTATACCTAATCTCTCTGATTATTACAGGGGAGAGGGGGCCTTTATATAGAAAAACCAAAACCCTCAGTTTCTTAGCCTCTAACAAAACTAAAAAAGAAAAATAAATTACATCAAAATTCATGTTGCATAAAAAATGGTGCTGATCTACTCTGAGAAGCATGTCGGCTTGATGATCTGCTACAGAAAGCGTGCTACTCTGAAATTTGGGCTGCTTTGAAGTCAGTGCAAACTCCTCACACGATCGTGCGGAGGATGGATCGCCAGACGGAGCACATGGTCGGTGACTGAGAAGCAGGCGGCGGACGAGGCTGGCGGGCGGCGAGCAGCGGACGGCCGTAGGCGAGGCGGCACATGGTCTGGCACGGCATGCCCAGCATGCCGTTTGGTCTCCCACGGCCGTGGGAGACCTCCCAGGCACCGGCTGGCCTCCAACGGCAAAACGGGTGACGGACTGGCGACGAGCGGCGGCAGGCTGGCGGCGGCACAGGCAGGCGGCGGTGCAAGGGCGGCACGCAGTGGCGGCACGGCACCATGTCGCTTGGGCTTCCCACGGGCGTGGGGCCCAAGTCACCGGCGGGGCGCTCCGGCGGCCGGGTGGGGGCTGGCGGATGGCGGATAGGTAGTTGGTGCAGGCAGGTGGTGGCAAACGGCAGCGGCTGAACGTGGCCGGATGGATGCCTCCCGCGTCCGTTCATCTTCGCACGGGCGTGGGCGGTGGATTCTCCGGTGAGGGTGGGGACCGGCGAGCTTCAGTGGCGGTCCGGCGGGGGCGGCCACGGGTCGGGCGGCCCAGATCTGGGGCTGGAGGGGTGGTGGGCTAGGGTTCGAAACTTTTAAAAAAAATCATGAGAGAAAGGTTGCAGGAGGTGGAATAAGGCTGGGATAACTCGGGGATAAACCAAGAACAAAACCAGAATAGTGGGGATAGGTGGAATAACTGGAATAGGAAAAATAAAAAAATTTTGAGAAAATAAGAAAAAATAGAAAAATACCCGGACCTGCCCTGGATCCCCATTATTCTCCTCGACCGCGAAGAACTTGACTCCATCGTGTTCAAAAAAATGGAGCACACCTTAATCCACAACTCGCTGTGATACCAAAATTGATGTGGGACAAAAAATTGATGTAACCTGGTTATTTGGAAAATAAGGAAATAACTAAACAAACTAGGACCGTGGGAGGGCTAGGAAGCCTCTCGGGACTAGGGCATATTGACTCTAAAATCCTAAGATAGCTGATCTCTTTTGTTTTCAATTTTCTGGGTGGATGTGGCGAAGGAAGGATGGAGATGGGGAACCAGGAAGTGGAACTCATGGCCCTGAGACTCACTCTAGCGGGGGACGCATATAGAAAGTTAGGGGTCAAAGCCTAAAGCTACCCTCCCGAGGGATCACAGCACCAGCTACCCTTAGCATAAAGCTACCCTCCTGAAGGGGTCACAGCACCAGCTACCCTGAGCTCTCATCGAACCCATAATGCACACAGTAGGGCTCTCACATAGATGCGCTAGGATGACTCTTGAAGGACACGAGGGGATAAAGAAGACGAGATAGGGGATAACTAGGATGCTCATCGAACCCATAATGCACACAGCAGGGAACGAAGGAAAACGGGCCTCAGCCTCGAACCGGAACCGGAACCAATCCAAAAATCTATATGAAATCTCTCTGATTATTACAGGAGAGAGGGGGCCGTTATATAGAAAAACCAAAACCCTCAGTCCTCTAAGAAAACTATAAAAAAAAAAAAATTACATCAAAATTCATGTTGCATCAAAAATAGTGCTGATCTGCTATGAGAAGCATGTCAGCTTGATGATCTGCTCCAGAAAGCATGCTACTCTGAAATTTGGGCTGCTCTAGACTCAGTGCAAACTCCTCACACGGCCGTGTGGAGGATGGATCGCTAGACGGAGCACATGGCCGGTGACTAAGAAGCAGGCGACGGACGGGGCTAGCGGGTGGCGAGCGACGGACGACCGGCGGCGGTCGCAAGCGAGGCGGCACATGGTCTAGCACGGCACGCCCAGCGTGCCGTTTGGTCTCCCATGGCCGTGGGAGTCCTCCCAATCACCGGCTGGCCTCCGACGGTAAAACGGGTGGCGGACCGGTGTCCGGCGGGCTGCGACGCAAGGGTGGCACGCAGTGGCGGCACGGCACCGTGCCGCTTGGGCTTCCCACGGGTGTGGGGCCCATGTCACCGGCGGGGCGCTCCGGCGGCCAGGTGGGGGCCAGTGGATGGCGGACAGGCAGCTGGTGTAGGCCGGTGGTGGCAAATGGTGGTGGCGGCGCATGGCCGGATGGACGCATCCCGCGTCCGTTCGTCTTCCCACGGGCGTTGGCGGTGGCGGCGGCTTCTCCGGCGAGGGCGGGGGCTAGCGAGCTTCGGTGATGATCTTGTGGGGGCGGCCGCGGGTCAGGCAGCCCAGATTTGGGGTTGTAGGGGCTGTGGGCTAGGGTTTGAAACTTTTAAAAAAATTCATGGGAGAAAGGTTGCAGGTGGTGGAATAAGGCTGGGATAACTCGGGGATAAACTGAGAATAAAACCATAATAGTGGGGATAGATGGAATAGCGGGAATAGGAAAAATAAAAAAAATTCAAGAAAATAAGAAAAAATTAGAAAAATATCCGGACCTGCCCTGGATCCCCATTACCTAGGCAACAACTGGTATCAGAGCAGTGTCTTTGAATTTACTTAGAGTAAATATCATATGGCAAACCCTATGAGTACTTCTTTGGCCAAAAGGTCAATCCACAAATAGACCTCTACTATTCACAGGCACTAATTATACCTATTGGAAAGCCCGAAAGAAAATATATACTCAAGCAGTAGACTTTTAATTATCGAAGGTCATTCTTAAGGGACCTCACACATCCATGAAAAAGTTGATGGCGTGGATGTCCCAAAACCTGAAGAGGAATGGGATGAACACGACATGAAAATGTGTGAGCTGAATGCCAAAGCCATGAACTTGTTATATTGTGCTTTAGATGCAAATGAGTTTAATCAAATTTTTACTTATACATCAGCAAAAGAAATTTGGGATAAACTTGAGGTAACCCATGAAGGAACTTTCCAAGTAAAAATATCTAAAATTAATTTTCTTGTACATATCTATGAACTGTTTAAGATAGAATCGAATAAGACTATATCTGTCATGTTCTCATGTTTTACAGATATTATTAACGGTTTGAAGAGTCTTGGCAAGACTTATTCTAGAATCACTTACTTAGTTTCATGGCTTGAGATTCGAGATACAAACTCCTAACTTAATGCCTAATAAAAGAAAAATAATTTGCATGCATAATTAGACCCACATCATTTGGTATCAGAGCACTTTTAGGACTAATTTTTTGCATCCCGTCATCTACATTAGGGGTCTGAGTTTTGGTCCATTTAGTCAACTTAGGTATTTTTTTTATTTAAATTTTCATGACATATTCTTTGTTCAGTCTTGATAGTTTTCATTATTTTTAATTATTTTTACAAAAACAAAAAAAATTATAAAAATCTGCATCCTAGAAATCCTAACAGAAATTCTGAGTTTTCTACACAGTTTTAAACACTAGGTATTGCATCATCATTCGAATTTTAGTTTGCATGAAATTTGGTATGGATCATCCTCACTGCTAGTCCTCTATTTTGAAATTTCTTGGAATTCTTTTTTTCTCTAAAACTCATACAACTACTGCATCAATGCAAACCCTAATTTTAGTTTCTGTGATTTCTACATACTTGATTCAACCTAACCTAATCAACTACCAAATCCCTCCCAACTCAAGCCAAATTTTGTTTGATAACTTAATCAACTTGAATTTAATTTTCCACCTCATAAAGAGACAAAAAACATTTTTATTTTTTGATTGTTATTAGATTGCATTAGGGCTCATTGATTGTCATCATCTCATCAAATCAATCTTAAGGGCAATTTCCTATCTCATATCAGGGCAAGATTTCATCACCTATCCTGTGCCCAAAACAACCACCTTGCATTCATACCCAAACCCTAATTAAAATCAATTAGCAACCTAATTTTCTCTAGTAAGCTAGGGACACCAATAGGTCGTGTCCGAGTTGTGTGGGTAAACTAGTGCATTCGATTCTCTAGATATTATTGAAAATTGGTGTCTAAGGCTAGAATTCTAGAGGCAAATGTCCTAAGTGGACTAGTGGTTTTTAATTAGGACCCTGTCACAGGCAGGGGGAGGCTCCCACCACCCCACCTCTTACCTGGCCAGTGGAAGGATTAGCTGCTAAGTTGAGTGTAAGTTGAGTCGATCCATTCCACTTTGGCTCTAGGTCTAGCAAACCCTAGTACGTGTCTACTTTGTATGCCTGATTGTGTCATAACACCTTGATTGAATGATTGCATGACCACTAGGTTAGGAACCTAATACCATCGATCTAAACCCCAACCCAGCTCAACGATGGAACATAGTCTAGAGACTTTCATGAAAACCTTGACTGAATGGCTTGACCAGATGAACCACAAGTTCGACCACTACACTACCTACTTGACCACCCACATGAACCAATTGACCCAATCCTATACCCAATCCTGAAATCAGCTTGCCCAGTTGACCACCCAAATGAATTAGATGAATACCCAATTAACCACCCAAATGAATTAAAGATTTGACCAATTGACCTAATCAAATAACCAAGCAACCGATAGGATTAATTATTTAACCAATAGGCATGATCGAGTAGAGGACCGATTAGGAACCCTAGAAAGAACCCAAGAGTCTAATTCTGAACCGATCCTGATTCACCCCTTTCCACCACTCATAACCCTAGAATTGCAAAAAACCATGACCCAGTAGATACCCCAGTAGAAGCCAACCTAGAATTAGCTGACCCTGACCATACCTAGACTGAAGCCAATCTAGAGTTAGCTGACCCTGACCACACCTAGACTGAACCTGTAGTGGAAGTACAGTTGAAGGAAGAGGACCATGAGGAACCTAACCCTACTATTAGAATCTTACATGAGGAGGCACTAGAAGAAAGCCTAGTTATAGAGCCCAGTCCTAAAATTCAAGAGCCCAAGGAATTTATTGAGGACATTATCTCTTTAATTTAGTACCCTCAGGATGAATTCCCTCCTATAGTTCCATTAAAGACCTCTTCCCTGAAATTGTTGACCCATCCTTCCATAGCATGGACCTTGTTCTTGTCCATAGATAAACTTAATGTTCATACATTAAGGTTAATCTCTTTAGCCCAGAACCAGTCCCTGAATCCCCTTCATATTTTCTATCCTTTCCTGAGTCTTCTCATGTTTCTAGAACCATTAGATTGTACTTTGTAGAAGTAAGCATAATGCATACATTCATTGTGCATGTTAGATTTGCATCTTACTTCTGGTATACCTCATGACATTTGCTAGGAGTCCATTGTAAATTTTCATGTGCATGCCAAGCTAGGGTTAAACCTAAAGAATCTATAGTCTGTTAGGTTTAGGCCCAAAGATTCCAATAAAGTTCCTCTCAATAGGAATGCATAGTTGAATATGCACTTTGTTAAGTGTCAGTATGAGTCACAAGTGCCTCATATTAGAGATCTGCATTAAGCACTAATAATAAAATATATAAGAAACTGGCTAATTTTTGAAAGAGAGCCAAGGAATTTAATGTAGAAGATTATGTTCTAGTTAGGCTTAGGCCTGAGCAGTTCCCACCAGGGACTGTTAAGAAGCTTCATGCTCTCGGAGCTAGACCCTTTAGAGTGATAGAGAAGGTAGGACCCAATTCCCATGTGCTAAATCTGCCCTCAGATTTTGGCATTAGCTCTACCTTCAATATCGCTGACTTGGTTCAATATAGGGAATCGACAGTGATTCTTAGTGAGATTTTTGGACCTACTCCATCCTTTGAGAGTGAACCTAACCCAGAGTGTCCACCAATAAATTGGCCTGAGAGAGGAAAATATATTGTGCATATCTTGGACGATCAAGCTATCATGACCTAGGGCTATGGTGATCAATGGTACCTGGTCCGTTGGCGAGGTCGACCAGAATTTGATGATTCATAGATTACTCGAGAGGACTTGCAGTGCCTCGACCCAGACCTTCTTGAAAGATACCTAAGCCAGAGTGTTCCTTACTTGACAGGGTCGAGTTCCTTCCACCCTGGGAGAATTGCTGTGGACACCATAGGCACTAGAATAAGATAGAGGCTTCTCAAGCCTCTGTAGTTATCTGAGTAATGTTTTGAGTAATTGAGTCCAATTTTATAATAATGGCTGAGCCCACTTGAGTCTGTATTTTGGCCACTGAGTCCTGTTTTGGGCCTTTATGCATTTGAGTCTTGTATTTAAAGTCATCCATTCCATTAGGATTTTCGATAATCAAGTCAAATTCATTTGAGCCATTTATCATTTGGAGTCTTGTAAGATAAGTTAGCTCATGTTGAGCCAATTTTGAGTTTTATGAGTCCTATAAGTTTTTTAAGTCCAATCTAGCAAGAGAAGATTCAAGACACTGATGGACCCTAGCCTGAATGATAACTTGCCAACCTCAAGGAGTCCCAATCATATTTGGATGTGCCACCTTGGATTGCATGAGAAGGACCTTGAAGATCTTCACATCGTCAGCTTGCTGAGAAGATGGAGAAACCCTAGAACCAGCCCAGCACTAAAGTGGGCCACCATAGAGCCCTAAGCCCTTCATAAATTGGTGCCCCTCCATAGGATTACCACCATTGGTCGGCCACACTTATGGTCACCTCCCTTCGCTGACCAAGACCAAGTCAAAGAGAGGGAGAGGGGACTTTTAGAGAAATTGGGAGAGGATGAGAACCTATTTTGGAGAGGAGATCTCTACGTATTTGTAAAGGAAAAGGATGCTTAGGGTTTTACTTGTATGCCCTTACTTGGAGCCTAAGCTTGTATGCCTATATAAAGGCCCCCCTCTCATGTATATTTTAAAAAAATCTATTATGAATGAAAAATTTATTAAGTTCTTCTCAAATTTCTGTGTGAATTTTGTATGATTTCTATGTGAATTCTATGTGAAGAAAATCTGTGTGATCCCAACCACTGCGCCCTACCTCCAAGGAACCCTAGCTGCCAACCTTCTTCAACCTCTTGGCCAGTCCTCATCCTTCCTTTCCTTCCCTTCTTCTTTTAGCCTTCTAACCTCTTTCTTCTTATTTTTCTAACCCTTGTTAGGTGCCTTGCAGGTCCCTCAGTTCTCACGAATCTAGGATTCTAGTTGAATAGCTTTCAGGCCATCGGATTGAAAGCCGTAGATTCATAGGGTCATCAGCTTGATTTTCGTGGCCGCATCCGGGAGCGACGAGCGAACTCTTTACAGATCCATCTTCAAATCTCTTCCAGGTACACCCTCTAGACTCCTCTGGTAGCGGTATTGCAGAAGAGCTAGTCCTACTGGGGCTTCTTAGCCTCGGTGGTCCTGTTTCTTTACTTTTAGGGTTTAGTTCTGCATAGCTGTGCTTCTGAATTTCTCTAGAATTACTTACTTAGTTTATTGTCTTGAAATTTGGGATACAAACTCCTAACTTAATGCCTAATAACATAAAAATAATTGGCATGCATAATTAGTCCCGCATTAGTCTAGCACCAAAACACAGTGAGTTGCTTGCCAGTCACTATGGTAACTCAGGTTTGAGGGACACTTATATCCATATCCCTTTATGAGCAATACTTAATAGAAGAGTGCTTCACAAGTGGGCACATTCAATAAAATGTTCTATACTTCACCTGCATGTTATACCAGTATCTCCACACTCTTAGCTTGAGGACAACCAACCTATATAGCATACAATGATCTATACTCGATATATTATCATCATATAATAATATATTATTTGGTCACGAACATGTTTAAGAACCACATGATAAATTCTCTCTTTATTGTATAAGATGTAGTTCTAAAGACTCCATCACACAAGAGCTCATTACAAATATATACAATGTAATGAACTGCCAAAGAATAACTTTTATTTATAATAATTCATATATATTTACAACAATACCACCATATATAAGCTAGATAATTAGCATTAGGACACAATGTCCAACACTCGAAAAGCCAGGTGCATGGAAGAGCAATAGGAGCAGCAGGCGGTCTAATAAGGCAATGCTGGAAAACATACATTATTTTCTATTTTACCACTAGCAGGTGCATCAAGAGGACTTAATATTCAGGCGGAGCACTCCCAAAGGGTGTCTCCATAAGTGAATAGAGGTTAGATGGAAGAAAGAAGCCAAGAGATCCAACAGGAGAAAGTTAGACCTAAAATGGATATCAAGATTGTGCTGCACAAGTCCAAAAGAAACATCAAGCAACTACAATCGTACAACTTCAAAGAGATGATGTCATATGCCCTAGTGATAGTAAACGGGGACCACTACACCTATGAGGAGGCTATGGAGAGACAAGATAAAGAGAGATGGGTCCAAGCAATGTCCAAGGAGATGCAGTCTCTCCACGAGAATGAAACATAGTGATTGGTATAGTTGCCATAGGAAAAGAAACCCAATGTTGCAAGTGTGTTTACTAACGCAAGGAGAGGCCTACAGAATAAAGAGGTATCAAGTTCAAAGGCATGATTAGTGGCCAAGGGATACTCCTAAAAGGAAGGCATTAACTTCAGTGAGATTTTCTCTATCATCATCAGACATACTTGGTGGGGACACCTGAGGCACCAGAATAAGACAGAGGCTTTTTCAACCCTCTGTAAATTGATCAATAATTTATGAGTCCATCTGTAATAAGGGCTTAGCTCATCTGAGTCCATTTTAGTTGTTATTTGAGTATTTTTAGTTGTTATTTCAGTTATGTACTAGTCAGCTCATGTTGAGCTAGTTCAGTCCAATGCTAGTCAGCTCATGTTGAGCTAATTTTATTTTTTTGAGTCCTGTCCAAGCATACTGAAGACTCAAGACTATATCATACAAGTGAAAACCAAGTCCAACTAGATTGAAGACATGGAAGTATAGCACAAGTCCAACCCAGCTTGAAGATTTGAAGACCCCAGGAGGAAAATTCAGAAAACCCTGATTTCTTGGAGATGCCCTCCAGATGCCCAGATTCCCTTCCAGATGCCAAAGTATATTCATAGATAAGGGCATCCATGATTCCAGAGGTCCATCTGCATCCTAGCCCAAAGAAATCAAGCCCAGGTGCCAAGCCCAAGCCCCTAAGAAGCAAGATACCAGGGAATATTCCTGCTACCTGGCTACCAGGCCACCCCAGCTTCCAGAGGCCCAAACCCATGCACCCGAGCGCCTTTGGGCCGGCCTTTTGCTGCTCCTAGAAGCCCAACACGCCCCCCTAGGCGTCCTTGGAGTCTTGACCAAGTCAAGAAAATTTTTAGGGATTTTTCTACCTAATATTTTCTTATTTTCTAGCTAGGGTTTGAGAGGAAAAAGGATTCTTATGTAAAGACTTATGTACCCTTACTTGGAGCCCAAGGTTAAGGGTCTATTTAAGGGACCCTAGCCTCTTGTATGAGGGAATTTTTTGATGAATGAAAACCTTGAGTTCTTCTATTGAGTGGTGTGATACCATACTGTGTGCATAAAGGGGTTTGTGAGAGTTCTTCTTCCCGGTGTTTGCAATCATCTTCCTGCTGCCAACAAACCCTCCAGATCTCTGGACGCCCACTCCAAAAGAAGCCTTCCCTTGTTGTTTTTCCTTTATTTTCTTGTTCCTTTGTGAGTTTTCTAACCCCTGATAGGTCGTTTGCAGGTCCCCGAGTTCCTACGAATCCAACGACTCCAGCCAAGCCTCAATCGGATCACTGAGCAGAAAGCCGGGTATCCGCGGGTCTTTGGCTCGATTTTCCAGGCCGCATCCATCGAGGAACGAGAGACCCTTTTTTTGCGATCTTCACAGACATTGTCAGGTACACCCCTCTACTTCCAGTAGTTTTATTGTAAGAGAACTTGCCCTAACCGAGGCTTCTCAGCCCCGGCGATCCTTCTTTTCTACTTTTCTAGGTCCTAAACTGCATGCTGATCTTCTAAAATTCATATAAAATTCCCTACAACTTATTTTAATCTGAAATTCAGGAATTAATCACTCAACCAAACATATAAAACATATAAAAAAATTGCATGCATATTAGTTCCCCATCATTTGGTATCAGAGCTTAGATTAGGGCTTGTTTTCTGCAATTTTTCAGTCCATATATACTCTGTTATTTTAATTATTTCTCCCTGTTAAAAACTCCAAAAATTATGAAATTTATTTTCATGGATTTATCATAATTCACACTAATTTTAAAAACTTTTCCAGATTTTATTATGGCCTGTGAATTTTCTTCAAGCCGAAATAGGGCCAGCAAATTTTCGGCTCTGTTTTTTTCAGCAAGACAAGTTTGGAAGTTTTAGGGTTTTGTTTAGCATCTTTTGCATATCTTTTAATTTTAGTATATTTGCAGCATATTAGTCCATGATTTGTAAGTTTTCTTCTATTTAAGAAAACACAAAAAAAAAAAAAAAAAAATTACATATTCTCCAAAAAAATACCAAAAACATCTAACCCTAATTTGCATCATCTGCCTGCCATCATTGCATAATTTACTTTTAAGGGCACTCTTGCTATATCAGATGGGGGAGGATTTGATCACCTCTCCTTAGCCCAAATCCACATCCCTTGCATTCAGTCCCAAGCCTTAACCTAAAATTAATTAGACTTAATTTGCCCTAGTGGGCTTGGGACACCAACTGGTCGGGTCCGGGCTAGTGTTAGATCACTATGTCAAGTTAACCTGTGTGTGCCTTGTGCTCAGTGTCTAGAACGGTGGTTTAGGGATTCAATCCCGAAGGGCTTGTGTGCTGGTCCGCCTACCTGGCCAATCTCTGATTGGTGTCTAGGATTGGCAATCAGGGACCTAACACTCCCCTTACACCTGCCTGGCTGAGTACAGGGTTACCATAGGCTAGTTTGCCACCCTGATTGAGCATCTAGTTTGGACTCTAGGTCTAGTCAGCTATAGTCGGTCTGATCGAGTCTTGCATGAGCACTAGATTAGGAGTTTCATATCACCCACCTCCTTCACAAATGTCTGAACCCATGGAAAATTTACAAGCCCAAATAAAAGCCCTAGCTGATCAAATGGCCCATATGACTACCCAGTTAACTCAGTCTGCTACCCAAACCAACAATAGAATTGACCATCTTGCCAATAGGTTTGACCAGTTAGGAGGCCGTGTAGGGACCATAGCAAGAACCCATGGGTCACGATCTGAGCCAGATCCTGAGTCCCCTCAACCTAGGAGAACCCCAAACCCTGATCTATACCATGAGGTCGAACCTAGGAGAGCCCCTTATCCTGACCCGTACTACAATCCTCAACCTAGGAGGACCCCAAACCCTGATCCATACCGAGAGGTTGAACCTAGGAGAGCCCCTCAGCCTGACCCATACTATAATCCTAAACCTAGGAGGACCCCAAACCCTGAACCATATCGTGAGGTTGAACCTAGGAGAGCCACTCAGCCTGACCCATACTATGATACTGAACCTAGATCCTATGACTCTAGATCCTATTTACCCACATCCTATAAGCCTAGTATACCCACAACCTATAGATCTTATGACTTCAAATCCTCTGACTCTAGAATCTACGAACCCATATCCCATGAGTCCAGTAGACCCAAGACCTATAGAGCTGAACCCAAATCCTATGTCCCAAGATCATATAATCCCGTGACCCATAGATCTGCACCCTTATCCTATGAGTCTAGGGAGCCCATAATCCCTAGATATCAATCTAGTACTAGTCAGGTTTCCTTTAGTCAACTTGAACCCCATAGGATTAGCACCCCTAAATATGAGCCCAGTAGTAAGCCACTACCCTTTAGACAACTTGAACCTACTAGGATTAGTGTCCATAATCAGAAACCAGGACCTAGCCAATTTTCCCCTAGCCGACCTTCTCCAACCATTCCTGAGATTGATAAGGCTTACATTAACGCGGAAGTATATGAAGCTGATGTAAACTTAGTGGATGAGTATGAGGGAGAAGAGGAGACACCTTTAGATGACCTAGAATTAGCTGACCCAATAGATACCCAGGTAGAAGCCAACCTAGAGGTAGTTGACCTTGACCACATCCAACCTAAAGCTATAGTGGAAGAACAAATAAAGGAAGAGAACCTAGGTACTGCTGCTAGAGCCTTACCTGAGGAAACCATAGAGGAGAGCCAAATTATAGAGTCTAGTCCTAAAATACAAGAACCTGAAGAATTTATTAAGGACTTGATCTCTTTGAATCAGTACCCTCAGTATGAGCCTCCTCCTATAGTTCCCATTAAGGACCTCTTCCCTGAGATTAGTAACCCATCATTCCATTATGCAAACCCCATAGATATACTGCAACCTCGAAAGGTTAGCCTCATTAGTCTAGGATTAGTCCCTGACATGCCTTCTTATATCGAACTTTATCCAACTAACCTTGAACCTTTTTTCCTACCCTACCAAACTAATTCTGAACCCACTTCCTATTTTCTGCCCTTTCCTGACACCTCTAGCATTTCTAGGATTATTAGATTGCATTTAACAGAGATTAGCGTACTGCATGCATTCATTACGCATGTTAGGTTTGCATTATACTTCTGGCATACCCTCTGGCATTTGCTTGGAGTCCATTGTAAATACTCTTGTGCACACCACACTAGGGTCAGACCTAGAGAGTCTATAGTCTCTTAGGTTTAGGCCCATAAAAGTCTAATAAATTTTCTTCGATAGGAATGCAAAGTCGAGTGTATTAGGTGTTAGTTTGAGTCCTTTGCATCATCTTGTTAGGAGTCTGCATGTGCCTAACATGTTCACCACCCGCACTAATGTTAAACAAACTGGCTAATTCCCGAAGATGGATCAAAGAATTTGATGTAGTGGATTCTATCTTGGTTAGGCTTAGGCCTAAAAGAAGCTTCATGCTCGCAGAGCCGGACCTTTTAAAGTGATAGAGAAGGTTGGATCAAATGCCTAGGTGTTAGACTTGCCTTCGGATTTGGGCATTAGTTCTACCTTCAATATTACAGACCTGGTTGAGTATAGGGAACCGGCAGCGCTACCTAGTGAGGCCTTTGGACCTATTCCTTTTCATTATGAGTGACCCTAACCTAGAGCGTCCACAAACAAATTTGGCCTGAGAGAGGAGAACGGATCGAGCGTATCATGGACAATCAAGCCATCACGACCCAGGGCCATGACTATCAACGCTTCCTGGTCCGATGGCAAGGCCGGCCAGAGTCGGACGATTCGTGGATTTCTCGAGAGGACTTGCAACGCCTCAACCCAGACCTTCTCGAGAGATATGTGAGCCAGTCTGACCTTCACTCGACAGGGTCGAGTTCCTCCCACCCCGGGAGAATTGGTGGGGACACCTGAGGCACCAGAATAAGACAGAGGCTTTTTCAATCCTTTGTAAATTGATCAATAATTTATGAGTCCATCTGTAATAAGGGCTTAGCTCATCTGAGTCCATTTTAGTTATTATTTGAGTATTTTTAGTTGTTATTTCAGTTATGTACTAGTCAGCTCATGTTGAGCTAGTTCAGTCCAATGCTAGTCAGCTCATGTTGAGCTAATTTTATTTTTTGAGTCCTGTCCAAGCATACTGAAGACTCAAGACTATATCATACAAGTGAAGACCAAGTCCAACTAGATTGAAGACATGGAAGTATAGCACAAGTCCAACCCAGCTTGAAGATTTGAAGACCCCAGGAGGAAAATTCAGAAAACCCTGATTTCTTGCAGATGCCCTCCAGATGCCCAGATTCCCTTCCAGATGCCAAAGTATATTCATAGATAAGGGCATCCATGATTCCAGAGGTCCATCTGCATCCTAGCCCAAAGAAATCAAGCCCAGGTGCCAAGCCCAAGCCCCTAAGAAGCATGATACCAGGGAATATTCCTGCTACCTGGCTACCAGGCCACCCCAGCTTCCAGAGGCCCAAACCCATGCACCCGAGCCCCTTTGGGCCGGCCTTTTGCTGCTCCTAGATGCCCAACACGCCCCCCTAGGCATCCTTGGAGTCTTGACCAAGTCAAGAAAATTTTTAGGGATTTTTCTACCTAATATTTCCTTATTTTCTAGCTAGGGTTTGAGAGGGAAAAGGATTCTTATGTAAAGACTTATGTACCCTTACTTGGAGCCCAAGGTTAAGGGTCTATTTAAGGGACCCTAGACTCTTGTATGAGGGAATTTTTTGATGAAGGAAAACCTTGAGTTCTTCTATTGAGTGGTGTGATACCCTGCTGTGTGCATAAAGGGGTTTGTGAGAGTTCTTCTTCCCGGTGTTTGCAATCATCTTCCTGCTGCCAACAAACCCTCCAGATCCCTGGACGCCCACTCCAAAAGAAGCCTTCCCTTGTTGTTTTTCCTTTGTTTTCTTGTTCCTTTGTGAGTTTTCTAACCCTGATAGGTCATTTGCAGGTCCCCGAGTGCCTACGAATCCAACGACTCCAGCCAAGACTCAATCGGATCACCGAGCAGAAAGCCGGGTATCCGCGGGTCTTTGGCTCGATTTTCCAGGCCACATCCATCGAGGAACGAGAAACCCTTTTGCTGCGATCTTCACAGACATTGTCAGGTACGCCCCTCTACCTCCAGTAGTTTTATTGTAGGAGAACTTGCCCTAACCGAGGCTTCTCAGCCCCGGCGATCCTTCTTTTCTACTTTTCTAGGCCCTAATCTGCATGCTGATCTTCTAAAATTCATATAAAATTCCCTACAACTTATTTTAATCTGAAATTCGGGAATTAATCACTCAACCCCACATATAAAATATATAAAAAAATTGCATGCATATTAGTTCCCCATCATTTGGTATCAGAGCTTAGATTAGGGCTTGTTTTCTGCAATTTTTCAGTCCATATATACTCTGTTAGTTTAATTATTTATCCCTTTTAAAAACTCCAAAAATTCTGAAATTTATTTTCCTGGATTTACCATAATTCACACTAATTTTAAAATTTTTCCAGATTTTATTATGGCCTGTGAATTTTCTGCAAGCCGAAATAGGGCCTGCAAATTTTCGGCTCTGTATTTTTCAGCAAGACAAGTTTGGATGTTTTAGGGTTTTGTTTAGCATCTTTTGCATATATTTTAATTTTAGTATATTTGCAGAATATTAGGCCATGATTTGTAAGTTTTCTTCTATTTAATAAAACACCAAAAAAAAAAAAAAAATTACATATTCTCCAAAAAAATACCAAAATCATCTAACCCTAATTTGCATCATCTGCCTGCCATCATTACATAATTTACTTTTAAGGGCAGTCTTGCTATATCAGATGGGGGGAGGATTTGATCACCTCTCCTTAGCCCAAAACCACATCCCTTGCATTCAGTCCCAAGCCTTAACCTAAAATTAATTAGACTTAATTTGCCCAAGTGGGCTTGGGACACCAACTGGTCGGGTCCGGGCTAGTATTAGATCACTGTGTCAAGTTAACCTGTGTGTGCCTTGTGCTCAGTGTCTAGAATGGTGGTTTAGGGATTCAATCCCGAAGGGCTTGTGTGCTGGTCCGCCTACCTGGCCAATCTCTGATTGGTGTCTAGGATTGGCAATTAGGGACCTAACACTCCCCTTACACCTGCCTGGCTGAGTACAGGGTTACTATAGGCTAGTTTGCCACCCTGATTGAGCATCTAGTTTGGACTCTAGGTCTAGTCAGCTATAGTCGGTCTGATCGAGTCTTGCATGAGCACTAGATTAGGAGTTTCATATCACCCACCTCCTTCACAAATGTCTGAACCCATGGAAAATTTACAAGCCCAAATAAAAGCCCTAGCTGATCAAATGGCCCATATGACTACCCAGTTAACTCAGTCTGCTACCCAAACCAACAATAGAATTGACCATCTTGCCAATAGGTTTGACCAGTTAGGAGGCCGTGTAGGGACCATAGCAAGAACCCATGGGTCACGATCTGAGCCAGATCCTGAGTCCCCTCAACCTAGGAGAACCCCAAACCCTGATCTATACCATGAGGTCGAACCTAGGAGAGCCCCTTATCCTGACCCGTACTACAATCCTCAACCTAGGAGGACCCCAAACCCTGATCCATACCGAGAGGTTGAACCTAGGAGAGCCCCTCAGCCTGACCCATACTATAATCCTAAACCTAGGAGGATCCCAAACCCTGAACCATATCGTGAGGTTGAACCTAGGAGAGCCACTCAGCCTGACCCATACTATGATACTGAACCTAGATCCTATGACTCTAGATCCTATTTACCCACATCCTATAAGCCTAGTATACCCACAACCTATAGATCTTATGACTTCAAATCCTCTGACTCTAGAATCTACGAACCCATATCCCATGAGTCCAGTAGACCCAAGACCTATAGAGCTGAACCCAAATCCTATGACCCCAGATCATATAATCCCGTGACCCATAGATCTGCACCCTTATCCTATGAGTCTAGGGAGCCCATAATCCCTAGATATCAATCTAGTACTAGTCAGGTTTCCTTTAGTCAACTTGAACCCCATAGGATTAGCACCCCTAAATATGAGCCCAGTAGTAAGCCACTACCCTTTAGACAACTTGAACCTACTAGGATTAGTGTCCATAATCAGAAACCAGGACCTAGCCAATTTTCCCCTAGCCGACCTTCTCCAACCATTCTTGAGATTGACAAGGCTTACATTAACACGGAAGTATATGAAGCTGATGTAAACTTAGTGGATGAGTATGAGGGAGAAGAGGAGACACCTTTAGATGACCTAGAATTAGCTGACCCAATAGATACCCAGGTAGAAGCCAACCTAGAGGTAGTTGACCTTGACCACATCCAACCTAAAGCTATAGTGGAAGAACAAATAGAGGAAAAGAACCTAGGTACTGCTGCTAGAGCCTTACCTGAGGAAACCATAGAGGAGAGCCAAATTATAGAGTCTAGTCCTAAAATATAAGAACCTGAAGAATTTATTAAGGACTTGATCTCTTTGAATCAGTACCCTCAGTATGAGCCTCCTCCTATAGTTCCCATTAAGGACCTCTTCCCTGAGATTAGTAACCCATCATTCCATTATGCAAACTCCATAGATATACTGCAACCTCGTATGGTTAGCCTCATTAGTCTAGGATTAGTCCCTGACATGCCTTCTTATATCGAACTTTATCCAACTAACCTTGAACCTTTTTTCCTACCCTACCAGACTAATTCTGAACCCACTTCCTATTTTCTGCCCTTTCCTGACACCTCTAGCATTTCTAGGATTATTAGATTGCATTTAACAGATATTAGCGTACTGCATGCATTCATTACGCATGTTAGGTTTGCTTTATACTTCTGGCATACCCTCTGGCATTTGCTTGGAGTCCATTGTAAATACTCTTGTGCACACCACACTAGGGTCAGACCTAGAGAGTCTATAGTCTCTTAGGTTTAGGCCCATAAAAGTCTAATAAATTTTCTTCGATAGGAATGCAAAGTCGAGTGTATTAGGTGTTAGTTTGAGTCCTTTGCATCATCTTGTTAGGAGTCTGCATGTGCCTAACATGTTCACCACCCGCACTAATGTTAAACAAACTGGCTAATTCCCGAAGATGGAACAAAGAATTTGATGTAGTGGATTCTATCTTGGTTAGGCTTAGGCCTAAAAGAAGCTTCATGCTCGTAGAGCCGGACCTTTTAAAGTGATAGAGAAGGTTGGATCAAATGCCTAGGTGTTAGACTTGCCTTCGGATTTGGGCATTAGTTCTACCTTCAATATTACAGACCTGGTTGAGTATAGAGAACTGGCAGCACTACCTAGTGAGGCCTTTGGACCTATTCCTTTTCATTGTGAGTGACCCTAACCTAGAGTGTCCACAAACAAATTTGGCCTGAGAGAGGAGAACGGATCGAGCGTATCCTGGACAATCAAGCCATCACGACCCAGGGCCATGACTATCAACGCTTCCTGGTCCGATGGCAAGGCCGGCCAGAGTCGGACGATTCGTGGATTTCTTGAGAGGACTTGCAACGCCTCAACCCAGACCTTCTCGAGAGATATGTGAGCCAGTCTGACCTTCACTCGACAGGGTCAAGTTCCTCCCACCCCGGGAGAATTGGTGGGGACACTTGAGGCACCAGAATAAGACAGAGGCTTTTTCAACCCTTTGTAAATTGATCAATAATTTATGAGTCCATCTGTAATAAGGGCTTAGCTCATCTGAGTCCATTTTAGTTGTTATTTGAGTATTTTTTGTTGTTATTTCAGTTATGTACTAGTCAGCTCATGTTGAGCTAGTTCAGTCCAATGCTAGTCAGCTCATGTTAAGCTAATTTTATTTTTTTGAGTCCTGTCCAAGCATACTGAAGACTCAAGACTATATCATACAAGTGAAGACCAAGTCCAACTAGATTTAAGACATGGAAGTATAGCACAAGTCCAACCCAGCTTGAAGATTTGAAGACCCCAAGAGGAAAATTCAGAAAACCCTGATTTCTTGCAGATGCCCTCCAGATGCCCAGATTCCCTTCCAGATGCCAAAGTATATTCATAGATAAGGGCATCCATGATTCCAGAGGTCCATCTGCATCCTAGCCCAAAGAAATCAAGCCCAGGTGCCAAGCCCAAGACCCTAAGAAGCAAGATACCAGCGAATATTCCTGCTACCTGGCTACCAGGCCACCCCAGCTTCCAAAGGCCCAAACCCATGCACCCGAGCCACTTTGGGCCGGCCTTTTGCTGCTCCTAGAAGCCCAACATGCCCCCCTAGGCGTCCTTGGAGTCTTGACCAAGTCAAAAAAATTTTTAGGGATTTTTCTACCTAATATTTCCTTATTTTCTAGCTAGGGTTTGAGAGGGAAAAGGATTCTTATGTAAAGACTTATGTACCCTTACTTGGAGCCCAAGGTTAAGGGTCTATTTAAGGGACCCTAGCCTCTTGTATGAGGGAATTTTTTGATGAATGAAAACCTTGAGTTCTTCTATTGAGTGGTGTGATACCCTGCTGTGTGCATAAAGGGGTTTGTGAGAGTTCTTCTTCCCGGTGTTTGCAATCATCTTCCTGCTGCCAACAAACCCTCCAGATCCCTGGACGCCCACTCCAAAAGAAGCCTTCCCTTGTTGTTTTTCCTTTGTTTTCTTGTTCCTTTGTGAGTTTTCTAACCCATGATAGGTCATTTGCAGGTCCCCGAGTTCCTACGAATCCAATGACTCCAGCCAAGCCTCAATCGGATCACCGAGCAGAAAGCCGGGTATCTGCGGGTCTTTGGCTCGATTTTCCAGGCCGCATCCGTCGAGGAACGAGAGACCCTTTTGCTGCGATCTTCACAGACATTGTCAGGTACACCCCTCTACCTCCAGTAGTTTTATTGTAGGAGAACTTGCCCTAACCGAGGCTTCTCAGCCCCGGCGATCCTTCTTTTCTACTTTTCTAGGTCCTAATCTGCATGCTGATCTTCTAAAATTCATATAAAATTCCCTATAACTTATTTTAATCTGAAATTTGGGAATTAATCACTCAACCCCACATATAAAACATATAAAAAAATTGCATGCATATTAGTCCCCCATCATTTGGTATCAGAGCTTAGATTAGGGCTTATTTTCTGCAATTTTTCAGTCTGTATATACTCTGTTATTTTAATTATTTATTCCTTTTATAAACTCCAAAAATTCTGAAATTTATTTTTCTGGATTTAAATAATTCACAGTAATTTTAAAATTTTTCCAGATTTTATTATGGCCTGTGAATTTTCTGCAAGCCGAAATAGGGCCTACAAATTTTCGGATCTATTTTTTTCAGCAAGACAAGTTTGGAAGTTTTAGGGTTTTGTTTAGCATCTTTTGCATATCTTTTAATTTTAGTATATTTTCAGCATATTAGGCCATGATTTGTAAGTTTTCTTCTATTTAAGAAAACACCAAAAAAAAAAAAAAATTACATATTCTCCAAAAAAATACCAAAAACATCTAACCCTAATTTGCATCATCTGCCTGCCATCATTGCATAATTTACTTTTAAGGGCACTCTTGCTATATCAGATGGGGGGAGGATTTGATCACCTCTCCTTAGCCCAAAACCACATCCCTTGCATTCAGTCCCAAGCCTTAACCTAAAATTAATTAGACTTAATTTGCCCTAGTGGGCTAGGGACACCAACTGGTCGGGTCCGGGCTAGTGTTAGATCACTGTGTCAAGTTAACCTGTGTGTGCCTTGTGCTCAGTGTCTAGAATGGTGGTTTAGGGATTCAATCCCGAAGGGCTTGTGTGCTGGTCCGCCTACCTGGCCAATCTCTGATTGGTGTCTAGGATTGGCAATCAGGGACCTAACACTCCCCTTACACCTGCCTGGCTGAGTACAGGGTTACTATAGGCTAGTTTGCCACCCTGATTGAGCATCTAGTTTGGACTCTAGGTCTAGTCAGCTATAGTCGGTCTGATCGAGTCTTGCATGAGCACTAGATTAGGAGTTTCATGTCACCCACCTCCTTCACAAATGTCTGAACCCATGGAAAATTTACAAGCCCAAATAAAAGCCCTAGCTGATCAAATGGCCCATATGACTACCCAGTTAACTCAGTCTGCTACCCAAACCAACAATAGAATTGACCATCTTGCCAATAGGTTTGACCAGTTAGGAGGCCGTGTAGGGACCATAGCAAGAACCCATGGGTCACGATCTGAGCCAGATCCTGAGTCCCCTCAACCTAGGAGAACCCCAAACCCTGATCTATACCATGAGGTCAAACCTAGGAGAGCCCCTTATCCAGACCCGTACTACAATCCTCAACCTAGGAGGACCCCAAACCCTGATCCATACCGAGAGGTTGAACTTAGGAGAGCCCCTCAGCCTGACCCATACTATAATCCTAAACCTAGGAGGACCCCAAACCCTGAACCATATCGTGAGGTTGAACCTAGGAGAGCCACTCAGCCTGACCCATACTATGATACTGAACCTAGATCCTATGACTCTAGATCCTATTTACCCACATCCTATAAGCCTAGTATACCCACAACCTATAGATCTTATGACTTCAAATCCTCTGACTCTAGAATCTACGAACCCATATCCCATGAGTCCAGTAGACCCAAGACCTATAGAGCTGAACCCAAATCCTATGACCCCAGATCATATAATCCCGTGACCCATAGATCTGCACCCTTATCCTATGAGTCTAGGGTGCCCATAATCCCTAGATATCAATCTAGTACTAGTCAGGTTTCCTTTAGTCAACTTGAACCCCATAGGATTAGCACCCCTAAATATGAGCCCAGTAGTAAGCCACTACCCTTTAGACAACTTGAACCTACTAGGATTAGTGTCCATAATCAGAAACCAGGACCTAGCCAATTTTCTCCTAGCCGACCTTCTCCAACCATTCCTGAGATTGACAAGGCTTACATTAACGCGGAAGTATATGAAGCTGATGTAAACTTAGTGGATGAGTATGAGGGAGAAGAGGAGACACCTTTAGATGACCTAGAATTAGCTGACCCAATAGATACCCAGGTAGAAGCCAACCTAGAGGTAGTTGACCTTGACCACATCCAACCTAAAGCTATAGTGGAAGAACAAATAGAGAAAGAGAACCTAGGTACTGCTGCTAGAGCCTTACCTGAGGAAACCATAGAGGAGAGCCAAATTATAGAGTCTAGTCCTAAAATACAAGAACCTGAAGAATTTATTAAGGACTTGATCTCTTTGAATCAGTACCCTCAGTATGAGCCTCCTCCTATAGTTCCCATTAAGGACCTCTTCCCTGAGATTAGTAACCCATCATTCCATTATGCAAACCCCATAGATATACTGCAACCTCGTAAGGTTAGCCTCATTAGTCTAGGATTAGTCCCTGACATGCCTTCTTATATCGAACTTTATCCAACTAACCTTGAACCTTTTTTCCTACCCTACCAAACTAATTCTGAACCCACTTCCTATTTTCTGCCCTTTCCTGACACCTCCAGCATTTCTAGGATTATTAGATTGCATTTAACAGAGATTAGCGTACTGCATGCATTCATTACGCATGTTAGGTTTGCATTATACTTCTGGCATACCCTCTGGCATTTGCTTGGAGTCCATTGTAAATACTCTTGTGCACACCACACTAGGGTCAGACCTAGAGAGTCTATAGTCTCTTAGGTTTAGGCCCATAAAAGTCTAATAAATTTCCTTCGATAGGAATGCAAAGTTGAGTGTATTAGGTGTTAGTTTGAGTCCTTTGCATCATCTTGTTAGGAGTCTGCATGTGCCTAACATGTTCACCACCCGCACTAATGTTAAAAAAACTAGCTAATTCCCGAAGATGGATCAAAGAATTTGATGTAGTGGATTCTATCTTGGTTAGGCTTAGGCCTAAAAGAAGCTTCATGCTCGCAGAGCCGGACCTTTTAAAGTGATAGAGAAGGTTGGATCAAATGCCTAGGTGTTAGACTTGCCTTCGGATTTGGGCATTAGTTCTACCTTCAATATTACAGACCTGGTTGAGTATAGGAAACCGGCAGCACTACCTAGTGAGGCCTTTGGACCTATTCCTTTTCATTGTGAGTGACCCTAACCTAGAGTGTCCACAAACAAATTTGTCCTGAGAGAGGAGAACGGATCGAGCGTATCCTGGACAATCAAGCCATCACGACCTAGGGCCATGACTATCAACGCTTCCTGGTCCGATGGCAAGGCCGGCCAGAGTCGGACGATTCGTGGATTTCTCGAGAGGACTTGCAACGCCTCAACCTGGACCTTCTCGAGAGATATGTGAGCCAGTCTGACCTTCACTCGACAGGGTCGAGTTCCTTCCACCCCAGGAGAATTGGTGGGGACACCTGAGGCACCAGAATAAGACAGAGGCTTTTTCAACCCTCTGTAAATTGATCAATAATTTATGAGTCCATCTGTAATAAGGGCTTAGCTCATCTGAGTCCATTTTAGTTGTTATTTGAGTATTTTTAGTTGTTATTTCAGTTCTGTACTAGTCAGCTTATGTTGAGCTAGTTCAGTCCAATGCTAGTCAGCTAATGTTGAGCTAATTTTATTTTTTTGAGTCCTATCCAAGCATACTGAAGACTCAAGACTATATCATACAAGTGAAGACCAAGTCCAACTAGATTGAAGACATGGAAGTATAGCACAAGTCCAACCCAGCTTGAAGATTTGAAGACCCCAGGAGGAAAATTCAGAAAACCCTGATTTTTGCAGATGCCCAGATTCCCTTTCAGATGCCAAAGTATATTCATAGATAAGGGCATCCATGATTCCAGAGGTCCATCTGCATCCTAGCCTAAAGAAATCAAGCCCAGGTGCCAAGCCCAAGCCCCTAAGAAGCAAGATACCAGGGAATATTCCTGCTACCTGGCTACCAGGCCACCCCAGCTTCTAGAGGCCCAAACCCATGCACCCGAGCCCCTTTGGGCCGGCCTTTTGCTGCTCCTAGAAGCCCAACACGCCCCCCTAGGCGTCCTTGGAGTCTTGACCAAGTCAAGAAAATTTTTAGGGATTTTTCTACCTAATATTTCTTTTTTTTCTAGCTAGGGTTTGAGAGGGAAAAGGATTCTTATGTAATGACTTATGTACCCTTACTTGGAGCCCAAGGTTAAGGGTCTATTTAAGGGACCCTAGCCTCTTGTATGAGGGAATTTTTTGATGAATGAAAACCTTGAGTTCTTCTATTGAGTGGTGTGATACCCTGCTGTGTGCATAAAGGGGTTTGTGAGAGTTCTTCTTCCCGGTGTTTGCAATCATCTTCCTGCTGCCAACAAACCCTCCAGATCCCTGGACGCCCACTCCAAAAGAAGCCTTCCCTTGTTGTTTTTCCTTTGTTTTCTTGTTCCTTTGTGAGTTTTCTAACCCCCGATAGGTCGTTTGCAGGTCCCCGAGTTCCTACGAATCCAACGACTCCAGCCAAGCCTCAATCGGATCACCGAGCAGAAAGCCAGGTATCCGCGGGTCTTTGGCTCGATTTTCCAGGCCGCATCCATCGAGGAACGAGAGACCCTTTTGCTGCGATCTTCACAGACGTTGTCAGGTACACCCCTTTACCTCCAGTAGTTTTATTGTAGGAGAACTTGCCCTAACCGAGGCTTCTCAGCCCCGGCGATCCTTCTTTTCTACTTTTCTAGGTCCTAATCTGCATGCTGATCTTCTAAAATTCATATAAAATTCCCTACAACTTATTTTAATCTAAAATTCGGGAATTAATCACTCAACCGCACATATAAAACATATAAAAAAATTGCATGCATATTAGTTCCCCGTCAATACTTCCATCAAGGTGCTGCTAAGCATCGTAGCAGCCCAGGACTTAGAGCTGGAATAGATGGATTTCAAGATAGTATTCCTCTATAAGCATCTAGAGGAGAGCATCTATAATGGAGCAGACCTTAGGGTTTAGAGAGCCAGGATTAGAAGGAGAAGTTTATTTATTATAGAAGTCACTATATGGGCTAAAGCAGTCACCGATGTAGTGGTACAAGTGGTTCGCTACTTTTATGAGGAGCATCAAACTTTCTAGGTATGGGCATGACTCTTGTATATATGTGAGATCTTTAGATGATGTTTCTAAGGTCTACCTACTCTTATATGTGGATGACATGCTGATAGCATGAATGAGTAAGAAGTTGTGCAGGAACTGAAGTCAGCTTTATCTTGGGAGTTTGAGATGAAGGATTTAGGATTTGAAAGGAAGATCCTAAGAATGAAAATATTCAAAGATTGAGTTAAGAGGGTGCTACATTTATCTCAGGGTGGTTATATAAAGAAGGTCTTGGAGAAGTTCAGGATGATAAAAGCAAAACTGATGGAGCTGCCACTTGCTAGGCACTTTAGACTGTCGAAGACCATGGTGCCACAGACTGAGGTGGTGGTGTGGACACCAGAAGCAGAAGCAGAATAAAACCCCACTCAAATAAGGTTAACCTGATTCCACTTTGGATCGAAGATCACTAGGTTAAAATTTTCTTGTAAAGGGCAATTTACTTTCAAGAGTCCTGTAATTACTTAGTTTCAATTTCATGAATCCTATAATTATGTCCAATCGAGTCCTGTAATTATGTCCTGTCTCAATCTGGGCTCAAATAAGAACTCAATTAGAGTTCCATTAGGTTTATTTAAATCAAGTCCAAGCTACTTCAAGTTGAGGTTCACCAAACCACTTGGAGCTTCCAAATCAAGACCTTGGTCCACCAAGCTAGAATTCCACATCACCATGCCAACAAAGTAGCCACCAGGGATGCCACATCATCAGCCACGTCACCTTCAAATGGGCGCCTAAAGGGGAGATCGACCAAGCATTTTAAATTCAAAGAAACCGACCAATCTCCATGAATTAATCCTTATCCCATGTAACAAGGCCCCATATCCTCCAACCTCCCTTGTAATCCTCCACAATTTGGGGAGAATCTCCATGAATTTCTCCTTATCCCATGTAACAAGGCCCCATATCCTCCAACCTCCCTTGTAATCCTCCACAATTTGGAGAGTTTTCAAATTTCAAAAGTTTTGTAAGGCTATTAAAAAGCCTTGGACGCCCCATTGTAAAGGGGATTTGATTTTCGGAGATTAATGAAAGTTGAAGTTGAATTGAAGTTTTATGTTTTGAGTGATTGTCTCTAAGCCCCTCCTCCATACCAAACTATTCTCTCTTCCAAGCATCCAACGCCCAAGTCAAGAAGAAGGCCTTGGAGTCGACCAAGCCATCTCAAATCTCTTTCTTTGCTCACAAATTTTCCATCCCTTTCATATGCATGCCTTTCTTCTTCCTTAATGCTTATTCTTTATGTACAGGGTCCTTCGAGGTTTTCGATTTGCAAGCAGGGTCTTCCTTGACAAGGAACCAACAAGCTGAAGCCCAAGTCCAGCGTTCTGATCTCTGTTATCCAGGTTCTTCAGTTCTGAGTGTTGGTAGTTTCAAGGTATGAATCAAAAGAAGGTTGGAAAGCTCATACGGTAAGTCCACAATCATTAGCCCTTATTATCTAGATCTTCTTCCTTCTTAGTTTAGGATTGTGTCTAATCAAGTAAAAGTTCTATTTCTTGTAATCCTTAAGTCTTATTTTGATGAGTACAATGCTAGTAAAATTAGGTTTCATTGCTCTACAAACCATAATCTAAATATTAATCATATGCTTGCCGCATCTTATTGGTATCAAAGCATGGTTGCATTAGGGTAGAATAGTTTTCTTTAAATCCAAGCAAGATCTAAAATTCACGCCTCCTGAGCGAGTGTACTCCAGTACACTGTCACGAACCATGGGAATAATGAGCCCCTGGCTGGACGTGAATTTTTTAGATTGAAGTTTGGGTAAGCCATTGCACTTGTTTGATTAGGTTCTGTTTTTCTGAAAATTTGCATCTATTTACTGTAATCCGTCTGCAGCTCCAAAGGCAAGTCACTATGTTTTTGTTGAAATATTTTTTTTCCTATTCCTTTTTAAGTCAGTTATCACCATATTAAATTTTATCATCAGAAAGAAATTATAAAAAAAATTAAAATTTTTGCAGTTTGACACTATCATTAGGGTTCTGTTCTGTCCTTTTTATTTATCTTCATTTGTAGGATCTGCTTAGAGTAGTACAGATTTTAGTTTTAAAATTTCTTTCATCTGCATTGAAACATATAAGTTGGGAATCCTCTGTAAATTTCTCAGAATTTTTGGACATTTGTTTCATCACGTTTTCCACACCACTTTCAAACTGCAACACACTTCTGCAACACCTTTGCATTTCATTCATCTCATGAGAAATCAAATTAAGGGCATCAATTTGACATAGGGTTAGGGTTTCATCACCTGTTTCTAGCCCAAAAATCACCAACCAACATATCGATCCCAGCCCATTAATTAAAATTGAGTAGAACGTTAATTGCCCTAGTGGGTTAGGGACACCAACAAGTTGGGTTCAGGTTAGGGTCAAGTTAACTGTGTCAGCTAATTGGTGTGTGCTTACTGACTTGGTGTCTAGGATTGGTGCATCAGGGCTTGTGATTTGGTCCGCCTACCTGGCCAATCTCAGATTGGTGTCTAAGGTTGGCAATCAGGGACCTTCTCTCCCCACCACCTACCTGGCTAAGTCCCATAAGTACTACTAGCTAGTTGGTTCACTTAATTAGACCTCTAATTTGTGCTCTAGACCTAAGAAACCTTAGCTCGAGCTTGAGTCTACTTGCATGCATGAAAACTAGATCAAGAGCCTCATATTCACCAGTCCAGACCCAGTCCAGTGTAGCCATGGCCCGAATCTTGAAACCATGCTGAAAGGCCTAAATGATCTAATGGCCCAATTGAACCAAATGCTGGCTAAATAATTTTCCTTAGACCAACCAACTCCTACTTTCCCATTAGCTCATATGAATGATAGGAGTAAGAACCCTGAAGTACAAGTTGAGTTCATAAATACTCAAGACTTAGGGTATCCTCAAACTGAAGGGCTAGGGAAGGAAGAAGGCAAATTTGAACCTAGTAAATATATGTATGAGACTGACTTAAGTTTAATAGATGAAAATGAAGGGGAAGACTGTGAAGAGAACAACTTTAGTACCTTACCTGAGGAAACCTTTGGTAAAGAAAAGATTATTGAGCCTAGTCCTGAAACATCAGAACAACCAAAATTTAGTGAGGACTTGGTTCCCGTGAGACAATGCCCTCAGGAAGAACCCAATACTTTAACTTTGACACAAGAACTCCTTCAGGTACATGTGAAGAACCTAATCATTATTCTAGAAGACTTTCCTGATGACCTTCAACTACCTAGATGCATCCCGCCTGTATATCAAAATTCTAATATTAAGGTCATCATGAGTAACCAAGGTCTATTTCAAGATTCCCCTAAATTACCCCAAGTCTCGGATTCCTATTTCCTGCCTTTCCCTGAGTCTTATCATAATTTTAGAGCCATTAAGTTTCATTTTGATGAGATTACTAGGATGCATGAGCTTTTAAAGCCTATTCCTTTTGCTACCTACTTTTGGAAAACCTTATGGCATTTGCTAGGAACCCATGGTAAATTCTCATGTGCATACCAGACCAGGGTTAAACCTAGAGAGTCATTAATCTGTTAGGTTTAGGTCCTAGAAAGTCCAATAAAATTCCTCTCAATAAGGATGCCTAGTTTAGTTTGCATTTTGTAAGTGCTTGTGTAAATTTCTGAGTCTACTGAATCTTTCGCACAGCATGTCACAAATTTGCATAAAGAAATCATTAATAAGATCAAACTGAGCAATGAGACATACAAATATTTAGCTGATTCACATAAGAGGGCTAAAGAATTCTGTGAAGGGGATTATGCGATGATTAGGCTCAACCCTGAACGGTTCCCCTTTGGAACCATAAAGAAGCTGCATGCCCGCGAAGTGGGACCTTTCAAGATCTTAAAGAAAATAGGGCCTAATGCGTATGTTTTGGAACTTCCACCTGATATGGGTATCAGTACAACCTTTAATGTTTCAGACCTAGTAGAATATAAAGAACCAGTACTAATACCTAGTGAGCCTTTTGGGCCAGAAACTTTCATTGAGAGTGAACATATTTCCGAGTGTCCACCACCAACCCTACCTGAGTGGAGAGAGAGGATTGAGACAATCCTGGATGACAAAACCATTACTACCAGGAATAAGGACTATCAGCGATACCTGGTTTAATGGCAAGGTCGACCTGAGTCTGACAACTCTTGGATTACTCGAGAGGACCTGCAAAGACTTAACCCAGACTTGTTCGAGCATTACTAGGGTAAAACTGAACCATACTCGACTAGATCGAGTTCTGCCCACCCCAGGAGAATTGGTGTGGACACCAGAAGCAGAAGCAGAATAAAACCCCACTCAAATAAGGTTAACCTGATTCCACTTTGGATCGAAGATCACTAGGTTAAATTTTTCTTTTAAAGGGCAATTTACTTTCAAGAGTCCTGTAATTACATAGTTTCAATTTCATGAATCCTATAATTATGTCCAATTGGGTCCTGTAATTATGTCCTGTCTCAATCTGGGCTCAAATAAGAACTCAATTAGAGTTCCATTAGGTTTATTTAAATCAAGTCCAAGCTACTTCAAGTTGAGGTTCACCAAACCACTTGGAGATTCCAAATCAAGACCTTGGTCCACCAAGCTGGAATTCCACATCACCATGCCAACAAAGCAGCCACCAGGGATGCCACATCATCAGCCACGTCACCTTCAAATGGGTGCCTAAAGGGGAGATCGACCAAGCATTTTAAATTCAAAGAAACCGGCCAATCTCCATGAATTTCTCCTTATCCCATGTAACAATGCCCCATATCCTCCAACCTCCCTTGTAATCTTCCACAATTTGGGGAGAATCTCCATGAATTTCTCCTTATCCCATGTAACAAGGCCCCATATCCTCCAACCTCCCTTGTAATCCTCCATAATTTGGGGAGTTTTCAAATTTCAAAAGTTTTGTAAGGCTATTAAAAAGCCTTGGACGCCCCATTGTAAAGGGGATTTGATTTTTGGAGATTAATGAAAGTTGAAGTTGAATTGAAGTTTTATGTTTTGAGTGATTGTCTCTAAGCCCCTCTTCCACACCAAACTATTCTCTCTTCCAAGCATCCAATGCCCAAGTCAAGAAGAAGGCCTTGGAGTCGGCCAAGCCATCTCAAATCTCTTTCTTTGCTCACAAATTTTCCATCCATTTCATATGCATGCCTTTCTTCTTCCTTAATACTTATTCTTTATTTGCAGGGTCCTTCGAGGTTTTTGAGTTGCAAGCAGGGTCTTCCTTGACAAGGAACCAACAAGCTGAAGCCCAAGTCCAGGGTTCTGATCTTTGTTATCCAGGTTCTTCAGTTCTGAGCGTTGGTAGTTTCAAGGTATGAATCAAAAGAAGGTTGGAAAGCTCATCACGGTAAGTCCATAATCATTAGCCCCTATTATCTAAATCTTCTTCCTTCTTAGTTTAGGATTGTGTCTAATCAAGTAAAAGTTCCATTTCTTGTAATCCTTAAGTCTTATTTTGATGAGTACAATGCTAGTGTAATTAGGTTTCATTGCTCTACAAACCATAATCTAAATATTAATCATATACTTGCCGCATCAGGTGGAGGCTCAGGAGATGGATAGAGTGCCATATTTCTCTAGTGTGGGAAGTCTCATGTATGCCATGGTTTGTTGTAAGCTAAATATCATCCATGCTATGAGCCAGGTCAATAGGTTCATGGCAAGGAGGTGCGTAGGGACTCTCTAACATGCCCAAGGAGGCTCAGGGGCTGATAGGAGGGTTCATAAATAGTGATTTTAGTAGAGACATGGATACCCAATGTTCGATGATAGGTTTTATTTTCAACCTGTTTGGAGGTCCCATTTTGTGGAGATCATGCTTGCAGCCCATCATGACTTTATCGATCATGGAGGAGGAGTACATCAATGTCATGGAGGTGGCAAAGGAGGCCCTATGGCTAAAAGGGCTTAGCATTGGAAATGGGCTTTGAACAAGAGCTCATCATGGTGCACTGTGATAGCTAAAGTGCACTCCTACCTGTATAGAACTATCTACCATGCTCAAATGAAGCACTTTGACATCAAATACCACTGAATCAGAGATCTCATAGATGATAGTGAGGTGGAGTTAATGAAAGTACATACCAAGGAGAATCCAGTGGATGCACTGATGAAGGTTCTCTTAAGTGATAGCTTTTGCAAGTGTATGGGACGATGTAGCTGATGGATAGGATAAAGTTGGCTAAGGCCTTGGGACACCAAGATGGAGATTGTTGGGCTTCATGTGGTGCTCCCAAGGATCAACAGATGAAGACTAAGTCCAAGGTCCAATGTTTATGAGGTTATCATGGGATTTATAGGGCTAGTTTGGACCTAAGGGTGAAAGGCTGTCAGCCTTTCGGGTCTTGATATTTAGGAGACTTGAGCCTCCAAGGGCTAACTTGTATTCGGATATTTATGAGTCCTAAGTATGTGTGATTAGGTTGAGTCAAGTATGTACTTGGACATGGGAAACTCAATTACATATTAGGTTAGCCAAGGGAAGTTTTTAAGGTTAGGTCAAAGTGACCTAGTATATACACATTATATATATGGGGCTGATTTGAGCCAAGCATAAAGAAGACCCTTTTCTCCCTCATATCCTCTCTCTCCCTTTTTAGTTGCTGCCCCCTACTAGGGGAAGATCTCTAGCTTTCTCATTCTAGGGCAAGGAGGAAGAAGATCCTTGGTGCTAGGGTTTCTAGTCAAACTAAGATTCCCTAGTGCAATCAGATTTGGAGTAGCCCCTTGTTCCACCCTTTTGGAGTTCAAACAAGAGGCTTTGAGGCCTTATTCATTTTTAGTTTGAGGTCCCAATAAGAGTAGTTTCACATCAAAAACACATCTAGAAGGTCCAGTGGTCGTTGGAGAAGGATTGCTAAGGATTCCTAATCCTACTAGGAATCCTAGCACCAAGTGTTTTGGGAGTCTTTTGTCTCTTCTACTTGGAGTTCGACCAGACACTTTTGAAACGTGATTCCACTATGGTTTGAGGTCTCAAGTAAGAAGTTTCAGATTTGGAAAAGGTTTGGAAGGTTGGGAGGATGTTGATGATCTTGGAAGTCTCCTTAGCATCAAGGCTGTGTTGCTGTCAAGGCAAATTACTTCAATCCTCTATTGCTGCTGTCTCCAATTGATTTTTTGAGATTGGTTGCTGGTAGAAGGATGCCCATGCACTTGAAACAAGCTCCAATAGATACACCTCTTCGATCACCTGGAAGTTCTTCTCTCTATCACTCGATCATCCAAATGCTACAAAATTGAAGGAGGCCCACTTTTATACTCATTGAAAGGGCCAGTCCCTTTCTCAATGATGGGGCACCAAGTTTTGCCTCACCATTCAATATATCCCACATTGATTCATCATTAAAGGCACCATTCTGGTAGGTGAATCATAACATTTAAGGGATTCAAATTTCCATAGTAATTTTTAAAACTATTGCCACTCTGGATGACGTCACCTCTTGGAAGCCGTGCCTGCTCTCCTCCACCATGTGCCTATCCTAGCATGGATCTTGATGGATGTAGCCTCTCCTACCCTGTCATGAGCTATCTCACCCAGTGTAGCCTCACTTGCCTTGCCATGAGCTGCCTTGCCTACATTGCTTGCCTTATCACAAGCAGCCTCGCCTCATCATGATAAGCTTCCATGCCCTGTCGGACATTAAGTCTCTACTTCCTTCCCCAAGGTAGGTGTCTCTACTTGGGCTTTGAAGTGGGGGGCAATTGATACATCAGGATTTGGTTGGTCTAGTGTGGCACCAAAGCTCCAATCCATGCTAGACACATGTCAGCTAGCCTGTATGACCGGGCCACCTCTCAACACCTTGCCACTTAGGTATCAAACCATGTGCCCACCAACCCTCTGCTAGGATGTCGATCACTGCCACTTTGCCCCTTGTCCATCCCATTCTCACGAGCTCCAGGTGCAGCGATCACTAATGCATGTTGCTTGAGGGATGCCCCATCATAGGGATATGCTGTGCTAATCATTTCCCTACTCTACCAGCCATGGATGTCCCATGCTTCGGGTGTGCCTGCAATTACTGGGATATGCCAGACACCACTCTCCTGCAATGCATACTATACTACTAGGCATCAGGTATATGCCTATAAAGCTGTTCCCCGGGACCCACCATGTAAAAAGGCCATGGTAAGCGAACCAAAAGAAGGACAAGGAGGCGATGCAAAATGGAATTGAGAGCCTTCACTTCCTAAAAAGCTCTACCATTCAAATAAGGGAACCCTCTCACCATCGTCAAAGCATATCCAAAGCTCCCTGATTCTATAAGCATTCACTTAAGTGTTTATCGAGACATTTACCGGTCATCCCACACACTTTTCATTTCCAATAATGTATCCTAGCCTCCGCAACTCCACTCATTGATGTGCCATCTTCTTGGAAGCAAGACTTTTATGCACTAAGATCCCCTTCTTCCATAGATCTCATTCCACTTCCCTCCTTCATTACTTCTTCGACTCCTCCCTCCAATATATTTTAAACCCAGAGGGGACTCCAGGTCTCCTCTATTTTTCTTTCCAGAGACTGACTTAGATATTGAAGGGTCCACTACTGGAAACCCCCTCTATGTATGGGCTTTCTAGTCTTTTTCATCTTGTAGGACTGACTCTTAATGATTGGACCCCGCGAGACCTAGCTCCACATTAGCAGCCATCTCAGCTCTAGCCCTATCTAAGTCGAGCCCAAGTTAGCACATCCTCTGGTGTAGCAGCATTATTATATATTAAAATATTATTATATTTTATAATATTATTTTTATATAATGTAATATAATATTATAGTATAATATTATATTATTATAATTATTATATAAATAATATAATTGATTATAAACTAATTTAATATTATATTATATTATATTATATTATTATGATATAATAATATTGTTGTGGTTCCATTTGAGACTTGCTGATATGGCTGGAGATGGTTGCTGAGTTGGATGGTTCTAATTTTCCCTCCATCGAGTATGGACATTTTGGAATATGTAAAATGAAGAAGACATGAAAGTTCGATCATAGAGGGGTGGTTTCCCGTAGTGGACCCTCCGATGCCTAAATTAGTTTCTTGCAGAAGCAAACAAAAAAGCAAGAAAACTATAGCTTTTAGGTGGGCAGCATAGCGGTGGAGTGGTAACTAAATAGAGTGGGAGTAGGTGAGGCAGTGAAAGTGGCAAATGGTCATGGTGGAATGTAGGCGAGGTGGTATAGATGGGCACTAGCGAGTCATGGTAGTCCTAGCCTTCACCAAGATAGAGATCAAGAACTCTTGGATGGCTTTGGGAAGACTATAGGGTCTCTTAGAGGGTGTAGGACCTTTAGGAATGCTTTCCTAGGAAAGTCCTTATAGAAAAAGAACTTTCTAGTAGAACCTCTAAAGGAGAACTTACTTGGAGGGTTCAGGAAATAAATTTATAGATAAGGTATACGGAATACCTAGCACTTATAAGGTGGTGATGTAGGGAGAGGTGGTCAGCACGTCGCTGTAGAATGCATGCCCCTGGAGGAGTGGCTGGAGACAGCATGGAGCTCATCTACATAGTAAGTGTGCTTCTGTAGGGCACATGTATTAATAAGGAATGGGGAGTGTCAAAGAGCTATAATGCAAAGTTACCTATCCTTTGCAGGATGAGGGCATGCCAGGCTTCCATGCATGATATCGGGGGCTGCATATCGGGATCTGAAAAGTTTGCTTATTGTGCTGAACCGATAGGTGAGATAGCCTAGAGTCGAGCTGATAGGTGAGGTGGCCTAGAGCTGAGTTGGTAGATGAGGTGGCCTAGAGCTGAGCTGGTAGGTGAGGTGGCCCTATGTTGAATGGTGGGTAAAGTGGTGAGCTACATGAAGTTCACGTAGACCTGACCATTTCCAGATATATGAAATATAATAATACCCTATGTTGAATGGTGGGTAAAGTGGTGAGCTACATGAAGTTCACGTAGACCTGACCATTTCCAGATATATGAAATATAATAATAAAATTTAATATTACTATATTAAATTATATTTTTATAATATAATAAAACTATAATATATTATATAATATGTTTATAATACATCATAATATTAATTGATTATTATACTATATTATATTTATAGTATAATAATATAATATGATATAAAATATAATTATGATATTTATTGGTAGATATTTTGGTCATCAAAATTTTTTTTATTGAAATTAAAATAATTTCCCGACATTGGTTACAAAGTATTTTTGGAAAGAATTTTTAAGTAGATCTTTTTAATTTTCTGGCAAAGCTAAAATAGCTTTTAATTTTTTTACCAAATATTACTGTAGTATTTAGAAGTACTTTTTGGAGGGCCAAAAAATATTTTCTGATGTTTCAAAAGCCTAGCCAAATAGGGAATTAGACAATATTCCTAGCTATTGTTGGTGGATAGACTGACCTAGGTTAGCTTAAACCAAAAAGATAGCTAAGTGGCCCTTGTCTAAACCTGTATCAGCTATCTCATAGTTATTCGGGGTTCCAAATATTTTCCATTAATGAGTTCATAATCCGAGGAGACACGGGTTTCACAATCCATGGAGGTTATTGACACCTTCGTGTTTAAAGCTAAAGTTATGGGAACATGTATGGGAAAGGAAAATGAAAGCACTCGCCTACTAAAAATCAGAATTCACAATCTCTATCAGATGAAGGATTGCCACTGAAGGTGCTGATTGGGGATCATTTACATGCATCTAAAGCAGAGTAGAATGATCATCCATTAGCTTCCTTCACCAAAGTGTGTAGTAATGTTGTGAAGGTGTGGAAACCTATGGGTAGTGGGTTGGATAAGTCTTTTGGTGGATAGAAGTGGGATTCTTAGGATTTGTCACTCGGTAATGCTTCATTACTTGAGGAAGACTGTGTTATGAATGCATGATTCAACTCTACATCAAATTCAATCTACTATGGCTGGTACCATGGTCTTCACATATTTTCCTTGGTGCAGACACTGGCATTCGGAAGACACTTCAAGCAAAACTAATCAATCCAGACTCCTTATGGATTACCAGTGAATAAACCATAAATTACAGCTAAGAAAAAGTGAGTCAAGTCAAATTTAATTTCAGCTAATAGGTCTTGTACTTGGTTCAAGTTGAGCTTAACTTAAAGTGGTCAAGTGGATTCAAAGTAGTCAAGATTAAAGGCCATCGGATGAAAGCATGGAAGCATCAAGATTGGAGCCAACCACCCCAACCTTCATCAACCACTTTAACCCCACTTCAACTTCCGCAAGTTGGAATGCTACCTTAACTTCCTCAACCGCCATGCCAAATTGGAATGCCACCTCACCCTCCACCAAGGGATGCCACAACACCTCCATCCTGGTGCCTACTTATCATACTTAGTTACAACCAACAAACTACTTAGTTACAACCAACTACCTACTATGTTATAATAAATTACCTACTTTGTTACAACAAACTTAGTTACTTTGTTACAACAAAAATTAGTTACATCAGCCTTATCTCCTTGTAAACCTAATTCTATGGGACTTGGGAGGCATATAAATATCCCCTAATCCCTCTTGTAAGATGATATGAATGAATGAATGAAAGGTTGTATTCTTTTTTCCTTTGCCGTGTGCATTGCCACTCCGTGAGGGAGAGGGTGTGAGGCCCAAGCTTCTTCTTCTTGTTTCTTTTCTTCCTTTGCCATGAGCATTGCCACTCCATGAGGGAGAAGGTATGAGGCCCAAACCACTTCATCAAGCTCCTTTCATGGCCGTATGAAGTGCCACTCCGTGAGAGAGAGGGTGTGAGATCCAAACCAAGTCTTCCAAGCTCCAAGAGTTTTCCTACAATCCCTTCTCTTCCCTTTCTTCCTTCAATTTCTTTCTTCTCCTTACCTCCATGCCCCTAATGATCTCATTTGTAGAATCTCTCAGGTGCTATGATCCTTAGAAAAAGTCCTCTTTGCATTCGGAACCATCTGAAGAAAAGTCGGACGTCCTTTGATTGAGCAAGAACTACTTCGCAGGTAATTCAACTTTAATCTAGTAGTCTATTACATTGAATTTACTTGCCTTCTCTTATGCTTCAATTTTGCTAATATGTGTAAGAGTCCTTGCTAATCTTAGATCGCTAATCTTCCAAGCTAAAATTTTCATCTAGTATCCCGCATCAATTTTTTAGTATTAGAGCAAGGTTAGGACATGTTCATGCATAGTTCTAAAAAAATATCTACTTGCTAAAATTTCTGCATAGTAGTGCTAAACCCAGAAATTATTTTTCAGTAAAACCTTTATATTGTCATTTATCTTTGCATCCATCAGTCAGACAATTAATCTTCATTAAATCTGAAATTTTCTTCTTAATTTTAGATCTGCAAATACAAAAAAAAGAATTTGCATATTTTACTTTAGGTTTTCATGTGTGTGCATGCATAACTGAATTCACTTAAGGGCAATTTCTCTCTCTCAAATAAGGGAAGGATTTCATCACCTTTCCTTGGCCCAAAACAACCACCCTCATCTCGATCCCAAGCCTAATTAAAATTGAGTAGAAATCTAAAGCAGCTAAGGACTCCAACAGGTCAAGTTCAAAGTATTGTGATGAAACTAGTGCACTCAATTATTCAGTTATTTCTTGAAATTGGTGTCTAGGCAAGAGGTCCAACGACAAACACCTTAAACAGACTTGTGGTTCTTTAATTAGGTCCCTGTGAGAGCAGGGAGAGCCTCCCATAACCCAACCTCTTACGTGGCCAGTGGAAAGGATAATTGTTGAGTTGATTGTAAGTTGAGTTGATTCATTCTACCTGAGCTTCTAGGTCTAGAAAACCTTATAATGAATTTGTGTGCTGCATGACCACCAGGTCAGGAGCCCATTACCATCAGCCCCAAACCCAATCTAGTTTAACAATAGAGTCCGATCTTGAAACCCAATTGAGGGCCATTACTGAATAGCTTGCCCAACTGTACCATAGGTTTACCCAAATGGAGACATGCATAAGAACCCTAGAAGGAACCCATGAGACCCATACTGAGCATGAACTTGAAACACCTTTTCCAATACCTCTCAACCCTAGAAGAGCCCTATGCCATGACCCAATCTTGAAGCTTAATCAAACGAGACCCAATCATGATTTTATGGACCAAGATGAGAGAGCCATTGGAAAATTAGGTTAGAAGCACCTACATTTGATGGTAGTCTTGACCTTAAGGTATACACTGATTGGGAAGGAGATATGGATCAGTACTTTGAATGGTATGAAATGTCTGAAGAGAGAAAGTTTAAGTTTGCTAAACACAGGTTAGTTCACCAAGCTAGACTAGACTGGAGGAATGTTGAAAGGATAACTAGGCAAAGAGGAGACATACCCATAGCTATCTGGAGAGCCATGAAGATCAAACTTAGAAAAAAGTATTTACCCATGTCCTATGAGCAGAGGGGACCCATAACCCATTGACCCGAACCCAATAGGATTAGTACCCCTCGATATAAGCCAAGTACTAGTCAAGTTCCCCTTAGCCGATCCATCGCTACTACCCCATTGTTCATAAAGATAACATTGAAGATAAAATATATATGACAGACCCAGAATTAGTTGACCAGGAAATAACTCAAACTGAGGTTGTTTTAGAAGGACAATTAAAAGAAGAGAACTATGAGTAGTATAACACTGCTACCACTTGGGCTTTACCTAAAGAAATACTAGAAGAGAATCAAATTATAGAGCCTAGTCTTGAAATTTAAGAATAAGAAGAAATTAGTGAGGACATGGTTTCTTTAATTCAGTACCCTCGGGAAGAATTCACTCCTTTAGTGCCAGTTAAAGATCTATTTCCTGAAATTGTTGACTCATCCTTCCATAAAGTGGACCTTTTATCACCTGTAGATATAAATCAATGTCCAAACATTAATGATGGGGGACAATGATGAAATGATGTATTCCTAATGGAATCAGTAATGATTTAAATGAGGGATGAAGTAAATAGATGCAGCTATTAAAGTAAAGAAGTAGGAATTCAATGATAGGATTCTAAATATTGAACTTGACTAGAAATAAAAACCAATCAAAGAAAATAAGAGGAAGACCTTTGTGCTTAAAAAACCACACATATTAAGGTTTAGTTAATCTAATAATTGCAGATCTGAAAGCCTTTCTAAAGAGGGTTACCCGGTAATTAATACTTATAGATTTAACACTGGGAACACTCAAAGAAGAAGTTTCCTGGATGACAGGGAGATTCCTCTACGTTGCAAAGCCTCATGTATCTGATTCTTGGCACGGGAGACCTTCTTTTTTGGAATCTAAAAGCCCGGGGATCCTGCAACAAAGAGTTGAAGGGGAGATTAGAGACAAAAATTGAAATGGAGAAATTAGGGAAGGGATCTTTGAAATGAAGAAGGAAAGCTCAGAGTAGTCTTGGCATAGATCTTCTATGGCTTCTCTTGGATGATAACTCTTGGCTTGATCTTGTGAAGGACTCCTTGAATGATTGGATTCATAGGAAATGGAACAGATGTGGACTAATGGAGGTGCTTCTTTGGTTGGCCGAATGGACTAAGAGTGATGGGAGGAAGCTAGGTTGGATGAGGGGAGTTGGAAAGGGAAAGAAAACTCTAGGCCTCATGCCCACCTTCTCACAAGGGACCAAGCATTCAAGCAAGGGAAAATTTAAATAAAATTCTTTCTTTATTGATTCAAATTTCATGATTGATTACAATAAGATTTGGAGCATTTTCTATAGACCACCAAGCCATTTGAAATTCAAAATTTGAAATTCAAATAATACAAAATGAGGGGAGAGAATAGTGGGCATCTTCATGAAGAGGGGAGATGATTGCGGAGGAAGATGTGGACTCATTTGAATTTGAATTCCTTTTCCTCTTGGGCTGCAATCAATGGTGAGGTGTCTTGGTGATGTAGCAAAGTGGAGTGATGAAGTGGCTTCCAAGTTGGTGATCCCATGGTCCATGCGCCCACCTTCGTTATTTGGATTTGTTGTGCTTGAAACCAGATTGGTCTTGTTGTGCTGAAATCAGGTTGGTCTTGGCGACTCTCCTTGACTCAATTGTAATGAAGAACTTAGTTGAAGTAAATACAGGACTCAATTACCAAAATGAAATGAATACGAGACTAATAGACTCAAATAAAACTTATTACGGGACTCGAATGCTCAATCTTCCAACCATAGGGAATCTTTCCTAATTTGTATCGGTTGAAGTCTCTTCCTGAGCTTGGTGCCCACACCAATTCTTCCTGGGTGGGACAAACTCGACCCTATCGAGTAAGGATCGGTCTGACTGTGATATCTTTCTAGTATGTCTGGGTCAATTTGCTGTAGATCCTCTCGGGTGATCCAGGAGTCTATGAAATCTGGTTGGCCTTGCCAATGAACCAGATAACGTTGATAGCCCTTACTTCTAGTGGTAATCACCTGGTCATCCAAGATACGTTCAACTTTATCTCTCCGATCTGGTGGAATTATTGGTGGACACTCAGGTAGGGTTTCGCTCTCAAAGGTAGGATAAGGCCCAAAAGGCTCGCTAGTAATTAATGCCGGCTCTTTATATTCTTTCAGATCAGTAATATTAAATGTTGAACTAATGCCATAATCTGGTGTAACTCTAATACATATGCATTAGGTCCAATCTTCTTAATTACTTTGAAAGGTCCAGCTCCCCGGGCATGCAATTTCTTCATAGTTCCCAGTAGAAACCTTTCAGGTCTAAGTTTAATCATTACAAAGTCCCCTTCATTAAATTCTTTCATTTGTTTATGTGAATTAGCCATATGCTTATAGACTTCATTGCTCATTTGAATCTTTTTACTAATTTCTTTGTGCAAGTCCTAAATATCCTGTGCATATGATTTTTTTTTGCGGACTATGAGATTCATACTGACACTAATCGAAATGCAGACTCAACCATGCATTCTTATTGGAAGGAATTTTATTAGACTCTTGAGCCTAAACCTAACAAACTATAGACTCTTTAGGTTTGACCCTGGTTTGGTATGCACATAAGAATTTACCATGAACTTCTAGTAAATGCTTGAGGGTCTTCCAGAAGTAGGTAGCAAATGGGATGGGCTCTAAGGATTCATACAGTTTGGTAATCTCAATGAGATGTAGTCTAATGGTTCTAGACACGTGAGAAGAATCAGGAAAGAGTAGATAATAGGAATCAGAGTCTTGGGGCAATCTGTGAAAAGCATGAAATAGACCTTGGTTACCTAGGATGACCTTAAGATTTGAATATTGATCTATGGGTGTAAGATCTAGGGTATGCTGGATGCTCCTAGATGGTGGAAGGTCATCAGAAAGGTCTTCATGAAGTTTATCTTGAAAGTCTTCTAAAATAACATCTACTTCCTGGGGTTGCTCCTTAGGGACTTGTTCCTGGACCTCTTTTATGGATGACTCATGTGAACCCTCACTTTCATTTGATATGTTTGATCCTGGCTCAGTCACTTCTTCAAATTTTATAGTGGGTTCAGGATCTTTTTCTATTAGTTTCTCAGTGATCTCAACCTTGCATCCACCTTCATCATACTCCTCCACTAGACTTGATTCATAGATGTCTTCTTTGGATTCTTAAATGGACTCAGGAGTTTCTTTCTCTAGATTCTTAATGGGTTCAACATTTTCTCTTGAAATTCTTCAATGGGTTCTTCCTTTTCCCTTTCATATCCATTAATTAAACTTAGCTCAGCCTCATAAACTTCTTCCTCAAGCTTACTAATGGGTTCAAGGGTCTTTCCCTTGCAAACTAATGTGATAGGAGTAGTAGGCTAGTTTGAATGAATCTATCTAAGAATTGGCCTAGAAGTGCTAATCATGCTGAGCTTAGGTCGGCTGCTCATGAGTTCTCTTTGATAAGACTCAAATTCTCTAGCCATCCGATAAGCTTCCTCTAGAGTATGAATTTTCCATTGAAGTAATTCCCCTTGGATGTCCTTACATAGGCCTCCTCAAAATCTAGATATGGTCATGGTCTTAGATTCAGTTGTGTTACATCTCCTGTCAAACCCCTTGAATTCCTCAATATAATCAGGCATTGGTCTATCACCCTGTCTCAGTTTGTACCATTGGTCTAAAAGTATTTGCTCATAAAATCTACCTAGGTACTTTTTTCTTAGCCTACTTTTCATGGTTCTCCACTACGTATTCTATATGCTCTTTGATAACATTCATCCTCAATAGCTGCCCAATGCCACTTAGCATATCGGGTTAACCTACATGTGGCCAATTTAAATTTCTCTAACTCCGACATCCTAGTGTACTCGAAATAGTGATCCATGCTCTCCTCCCAATCGATATAAACTTCTTGTCTTCCATCAAAAGTGGGTGCATAAGGTTGGGTTCTCCTAATGGGTCTCTTCTCGGAGTCAACCAAGTATGGGTATGGGCTGCTAGGACTAGACTTAGGGGAAAGATCATGATCATAGGCTTTTGGATCAAGGGAATTGGGCCTAGAGGAGTTGAGTTTAGCATGGGCCTTGCGGGCTTCTGCCTGTGCCTCTACTTGGGCCATCTTATCAATCACGCTTTGGTTGGTCTGAGCCAATTGATCAGTCAGGTTTTGGTTCAGTCGGGCCATTTGATCATTCAGGGTTTTCTTCAAGGTCTCAAAATTTTAGTCCATGGTTGCACTTGATTGAGCTTGGGTTTGTTGGTAGGGTGTCCCTGATCTAGTTGCCATGCGCACACAGACTCAAACTTGGGCTAGGGGTTTGCTAGACCTAGAGTCCAAAACAAATGTTAGGTCAAGATGATAATCTTGGTTGTAGTAACTTGGCACATGACCAGGTAAGTGTAAGGTTGGTGGAGGTCCCTCTTTGCTTGCCTTAGACACCAATTTGAAATTGGCCAGGTAAGCGGACCAACCCACCTTCCTTCAGGCTCTTATCCCTGAACCACTTGCCTTGACACCAGATTTACAAGCACACACAAACAAGTTGTCTAAATTGGCTTGACACTTGGGTTGACCCGACCTTGTTGGTGTCCCTAGCTCACTAGAGCAAATTAAGTGTCTACTCAATTTTAATTAAAGATTGGGTTCATTATGCTGAGTGGTGTTTTTGGGCTAAGGATAGGTAATGAAATCCTGCCCCCATGTCATAATGATGCCCTTAAGATGATTTATCATGAGATGAATGCAAGCATGCAAATGAACCCTAATTTCATGTATAGAAATTTTTGTGTATTGCAGTTTAAAGTGGGGCAGAGAAGTACTATGTATTAATCTCAGAAAAATCTGAATAAACCACAAAACACTCCTAACTTGCAGAGCATATACCATATGAAAGGAAATAAAAAAATAAAATCTGTGCTATGCTAGACAGTTCCTGGAACTCAGATAATACTAAAAAAAATAGAACAGCAGAAATTAAAAGATGCTGAAAATAAAATGCAAGTCTTGTATTCCCCTTCAAAGGTCAATCACATCGGCACCCCGACACACCATAGGGAATCCCCTTGAATGGGATGTGAGGGTGTTGTAGCCCTTCTTTTTCCTATGACCGGACGGCCATGGTGAAGCACCCAATCCAGGAACTGAAGAAGATGCAAAACCCTAACCTACCATGCTCTGATACGAAGATGATGGGGGACAATGATGAAATGATGCATTCCTAATGGAATCAATAATGATTTAAATGAGGGATGAAGTAAATAGATGTAGCTATTCAAGTAAAGAAGTAGGAATTCAATGATAGGATTCTAAAGATTAAACTTGACTAGAAATAAAACCAATTAAAAAAAATAAGAGTAGGACTTCGTGGTTAAGAAACCACACAGATTAGGATTTTGTTAATCTAATAATTGCATATATGAAAGCCTTTCTAAAGAGGGTTACCCGACATTTAATACTTATAGATTTAACACTAGGAACACTCAAAGAAGAAGTTTCCTGGATGATAGGGAGATTTCTCTAGGTTGCAAAGCCTCTTGTATCTGTTTCTTGGCACGGGAGACCTTTATCTTTGGAATCTGGAAGCCCGGGGATCCTGCAACAAAGAGATGAAGGGGAGATTAGAGACAAGGATTGAAATGGAGAAATGAGGGAAGGGATCTTTGAAATGAAGAAGGAAAGCTCGGAGTAGTCTTGGTGTAGATCTTCTATGGCTTCTATTGGATGACAACTCTTGGCTTGATCTTGTGAAGGACTCCTTGAATGATTGGATTCATAGGAAATGGAGGAGATGTGGACTAATGGAAGGTGCTTCTTTGGTTGGCCAAATGGACTAAGAGGGATGGGAGGAAGCTAGGTTGGATGAGGGGAGTTGGAAAGGGGAAGAAAACTCTAGGCCTTACGCCCACCTTCTCACAAGGGACCAAGCAGTCAAGCAAGGGAAAATTTCAAGAAAATTCTTTCTTCATTGATTCAAATTTCATGATTGATTACAATAAGGTTTTGAATTCCTTCTCCTCTTGGGTGGCAATCAATGGTGAGGTGTCTTGGTGATGTGGCAAAGTGGAGTGATGAAGTGGCTTCCAAGTTGGTGCTCCCATGGTCTATGCACCCACATACCTTATTTGGATTTGTTGTGCTTGAAACTAGATTGGACTTGTTGTGCTGAAATCAGGTTGGTTTTGGCTGACTCTCCTTGACTCAATTACTATGAAGAACTTAATTGAAGCAATTACATGACTCAATTACCAAAATGAAATAAATACAGAACTAATAGACTGAAATAAAACATATTTCAGGACTTGAACCCTCAATCTTCCAACCATAGGGAATCTTTCCTAATTTGTATCGGTTGAAGTCTCTTCCTGAGCCTGGTGCCTGCACCACTTAAGGTCATCCCCATTAATCAAGGACTATTTCTTGAATACTCTTCTTATTTCCAACCCTATCCTAAGGCTTCCGATGCTTCTAGAACCACTCGATTGCAATTTGTTGAGGTTAACAGGTTGCATAAATCCTTTGAGCACATTAGATTTGCTACCTATTTCTACAAGACCTTATGGCATTTATTAGGAGTCCTTGTAAAATTTTCATCTGCATGTCTCCCAACAACCAAGGGTCAAGCACAAAGTTGTAGTTAAAGATTTAATAAATTCCTTTCGATAGGAATGCATAGTCGAACATGTAATTATTTGGTGTTGGTACGAGTCATATGCATAGCATGTTAGAGAATTGCACAAAGAAATTAGTAAGAAAATTAATTTGAGCAATGACACTTACAAGAATATGGCTAATTCCTGTAAAGGAGTAAAAGAATTTTATAAAGAAGACTATGTGATGACTAGGCTTAGACCTGAATGGTTCCCACCCGGAACCATGAAAATGTTACATGCCCGTGGTGCAAGTCCTTTCAAAATAATAAAAAAATTGGACCTAATGCCTATATGCTTGAGTTACCATCTAACTTTGGTATCAGTCCCACTTTCAATATTTCAGACCTAGTAGAATATAAGTAACCAACAATGATACCTAGTGAGCCTTTTGGACTTGATCCCATTTTTGAGAGTGAACCTATCCTTGAGTGTCCACCAGCCACACTACTAGGATGGCAAGATAGGATTGAGCAAATTTTGAATGATAAGACTATCACTACCCAAAATAAGAGCTATCAATGTTATTTGCTTCGTTGGCAAGGTCAACTGAATCTGAAGACTTATGGATCACTCGAGAGGATCTGCAAAGGATCAACCCAGACTTACTAGAACACTACCAAAATCAAGTTGACCCATACTCGACAGGGTCGAGTTCTTTCCATATCGGGATAATTAGTGTGGACACCAGCATTCGGAAGAGACTTCAAGCAAACCTAATTAATCCAGACTCCTTGAGGATTACCAATGAATAAACCATAAATTGCAGCTGAGAGAAAGTGAGTCAAGTCAAATTTAATTTCAGCTAATTGGTCTTGTACTTGGTTCAAGTTGAGCTCAATTTAAAGTGGTCAAGTGGGTTCAAAGTAGTTAAGATCAAAGGCCATTGGATGAAAGCATGGAAGCATCAAGATTGGAGCCAACCACCCCAACCTCCTTCAACCACTTCAACCCCACTTCAACTTCCACAAGTTGGAATGCTACCTTAACTTCCTCAACCACCATGCCAAATTGGAATACCACCTCACCCTCCACCAAGGGATGCCACATCATCAAGGCCACATCACCTCCATCCTGGCGCCTACTTGTCATACTTAATTACAACCAACTATCTACTTTGTTATAACAAATTACCTACTTTGTTACAACAAACTTAGTTACTTTGTTATAACAAAAATTAGTTACATCAGCCATATCTTTTTATAAACCAAATTCTAAGGGACCTAAGAGGCCTATAAATACCCCCTAATTCCTCTTGTAAGATGATATGAATGAATGAATGAAAGGTTGTGTTCTTCTTCCCTTTGCCATGTGCATTGCCACTCCGTGAGGGAGAGGGTGTGAGGTCCAAGCTTCTTCTTCTTATTTCTTTTCTTCCTTTGCCATGAGCATTGCCACTCCATGAGGGAGAGGGTGTGAGGCCCAAACCACTTTATCAAGATCTTTCCATGGCCGTATGAAGTGCCACTCCGTGAGGGAGAGGGTGTGAGATCCAAACCAAGTCTTCTAAGCTCCAAGAGTTTTCTTACAATCCCTTGTCTTCCCTTTCTTCCTTCAATTTCTTTCTTCTCCTTACCTCCACACCCCTAATGATCTCATTTGCAGGTACTCTCCTTGTTCTCGAGTGAAAGATGAAGACCTCCTTGCCTCGGAACCATCTACATGCGAAGTCCTCAGCCAAAGGGAGTGTTGGTCTTCTAATCCAATCACCATTCCTTAGAGTGTTGAGAGTAACTACCACCAAACATTTTATCACTCATTGTTGGTAAGAAAACCCATCCTAAACTCTTATGGCCTGATTAATAAAGGTACTTGCCCAAGTTAGAATGATTTCTTATCCATAAGGTCCTCTTTCTTTTGATTGAGCAAGAACTACTTCATGAGTAATTCAACTTTAATCTAGTAGTCTCTTACATTGAATTTACTTTCCCTCTCTTATGCATCAATTTTGCTAATATGTGTAAGAGACCTTACTCATTTTAGATTTCTAATCTCCTAGGCTAAAATTCTCATCTAGCATCCCGCATCACCCCTGCTCTTTAGTTGTCGATCCAAGCTGAATTCTCCTCTAGTATGAGTACCATGCAGGTAGAATTGGGGTTGGCTCTCGATCAACACATCTCTCCATGAGATTGATAATATGGAACTTGTTGCCGCCCGGATCGTCATGGCCCATAGCTCTGACATGTCAGGTTCCTGTTGGATGCTTGGCTCCCCGCCTTGTGATTGGCTCGCTCGTCTACTTCGGGGGTCCTGCAAGACATAGGAAAACTTTGGGTCGAGGATTCTAGTGAAGGCACTCTGATGATTAAGTCAGTGGGATGATCGAGAAAAAATTGAATCTCTATAGCGGAGAGCTTGGGGGACTCTCAACATTGAGAGGGTGATAAGAGAGAAGATAATGTGGAAAACAAAAGAGTTTCTATACCCGAGAGCTTGGCTTCCCACTTCTTACCTTTTCATGTAAGTCTTATATAGGTGAGTGGCCTTTGTTGGCTTCCAGGTTTCCTCCTTCAAAAGAGGCTTTCCGTTGCCTGCTGTTGCTTCTCTGTCGAGCCAGTTCTATGCTTGAGCTTTTGACCATAACGGGATGTTGCCATTTTGAAGGAGGCCATCTGAGTACCATCAGGGCTAGGGCCCAAGGTGAAAGTGAAAAAGGGGCTTTTGCAGATGCCTACACTAAGTATGCAAGAGCAGGGAGCAGGTAAGTATTTTAAAATAATTTTAAAATAAAAGCGGAAAAACCTGCTCCGCACAGGATCTAACACGATCCGGAAGCATGTACAGATAAAAAACACGTCATATAATGGGTATATAATATTTATAAAATATTTTACAAATCCAGATCTACATATGCATGAATTATAAAAATAAAAACAATACCTTATTCCCGCCTGGAATAAGTTTGGAATAGACCTGGTATTGCTAGGATAGCGAGAATAACTTTATTCCCGTAGGCTTCAAGCTCCAGCACGTTGAAGCTCTATTTTTTTTTTTTTTTCAACATCAACTATCCAAAGAAAATGGCAGTCCCTTGGTCTCTTCTGCCAGTACAACAGCAAGGGAATACGTTCTTCCTTGTAAGGAGAATGAACTGGGATCAAACCTTCCACGGTTGGGTGCTCTTTGTACTGCAATTCCAGCAAACTTGCAACTTAAAATAAAAACCAAGAACAGTAGCAAATGAGATCATTTCGGCTCTCAGATGCACTTAGGAGCACCCTCCAGAGGGGAGACACGCGCCGGGCTCCTCTGATCCAATTTTCAGGCGATGCTAGTCACTGAAAAATCCTTAGATGGTGGGAAGAAGCAGAGCTTTCTTCTTCCTGTTGAGCACAAAGAACAGAGGCTTGTGGTTGATGGTTTCACTTTCAAACACTCAACAAGAGTGAGGCCAAAGAACAGACAATGGATAAAAGTGGTGCGGGCACCAGACTCAGAAGAAGACTTCAGGGCTCCATCTGGATCTCTGATTGACCTTGCCCGAAGAATTAGGGTTTTCTGGTTTTGTAATAAGGGTTGACCTGATCAACTCAATTTTGAGTCTGTAATTTTGTCATTTCAATTTTTGTTGGGTAATGTTGACTCAGTCCAAGTCCAAGGCCAAGGTAGGTGTCATTCCCTTTGCCATAGGGCACCACATTTTCCATCTACAAGTGGGTGCCACACTCCCTGCCACATCTCCGTCCAGTGTACCTTGGTCCCCACGCCTCAAGTAAGCAGGTTCTTTTTTCTTGCACCACTTGGGGGAGAAATCCATCAAGATACCTCAATCCAAGGAGGAGCCAACTTCTTTCCAGATAAACCCAAGCCAGGATGGCAAGAATTTTTCTTGAAGAGAGGATCAAGGAGGTGCCCCACAATGTTCCATAAAAATCCAAGTTATAAAAGGGAAGAGAGCATGTCTTGGGGAGAAAATCGAGGCACCCAAAAGTTTCCAAAAGTGCCAAAGCCATGAAAGGAAGAAGCCTAAACTTATGGAGCAAGACTAGGAGGTATCCAAAAAAGCCAAACCATGAAGGGAAAATCCTTGATTCATGGAGAGATACTAGGAGACACCCCCATAACCTGCCATTTGGAGCTGATTTTCAAGTTTTCTTGGAGTTTTTGGGCTGCCCACTCATGGAAGGAGTCTTGGGAAGAGAATTTGATGCCTAAAGTGTGGGTTAGTCATATTAGTCCCACATGGGAAATGTATAAAATTTTATTTCTTTGTTATGTCTATATATTCAACTCTATGTAACTCTTGAAAAAATGATGAATGAAATCAATTTCTGTGTGAGCAATTTTGTGTTTCTCTCTTCCGCACTTGTATTCAGGTGTTGAGCTCCATGAGGGAGTAAATCCGGGTTCCCTAGGAACCTTGAGGAGGTGTGAGATCTCCAACCCCAAAACCCTAGCTTAGTCCACCCATCTCTACTCCACCACCACCAAACCCTAATTTTCCATCTTCATCCCACGGCCCCACTCTTCCACATCGAAGCCGGTCACCAGCATCCAGGTTCAGATCAACTGTTTCAACTACAGAGCCAGTTCAAATGAGAGTCAGATCAGTATCAAGATCTCCGGAACTTCTACATCCAACAATCTTCATTAAGTCCTCAGGTCAGTGTCTTTCTTTGAGTTTCTGGTTCTTCTTTTGTTCTTCTTCTTCCAGATCCTGAGTTCGAGAAGGAGGCCAACCTTGCCATAGGACTACAATCTGAGGATCCATTGCGAAGATACCCCGTCTCCAAGGATCCTACAATCTGCTCGAGAGTGTCCTCCAATTGAAGCAACGAGAGATATCACTGCTAGGTAACAAGAACCGACCCTTCTCACTTTGTCTGTTTTGTTGAAACTCAGAGCAAACCCTAGATCTGGGAGTTTCTCAATCCCCAGCGATCCTACTTTTGAGTTAATCTGATAATCCACTCCTTTTAATTGTGCTCTCTGTCATTTCTTAGTTTCTTTCAACATTAGTTTATCTTTCCTTTGAGTCAAAGCCGACTTCTGAAAATATATTAAAAAAATATATATATTAATTTTAATTTACTTTCACATCGCATCATCTCTTTTGTTCTACATCATTTTTGGTATCAGAGCTTTTGTTCTGCATTAATTTTGGTATCAGAGCCCTGTCTAGGGTTTCTGACTTGCTTGCATGTTTTGAGTGTCTCTCTTTTTTACTTTGTCTGCTCGAAGTAGACTCCCCAGGACGTCCGGTCCTAGGAATGAAGCGAGGTGCAAGCCTCCTCTTTCCATTCCACGGGGTGTTCCTAGGGCGTGTAGGGGGTCCGTTGGGTTACAACTTCATAGCAGGAATTGTAAACGGGGGAAGCACCCTGTTTTCAGTCCATAACTACTCTATTGTAGGAATTGTTTCTCATTACTGATAACTCCAAATTATGTGATTTTTATTTTGTTGGAACCAGTATAATCGAAACTATTTTACGTAATTTTAATGTGATTTATTGATTTCCGTGAAATTTCTGAGAGTTAAATTACAAAAACTCTGTTTCTGTGTTTCTGCATTTCAAAATTTTTTTTTTTTGAGTGATCATCTCCTAATTCATCTTAAGGGCAATTGAGCATCTAAGATAAGGGGAGGAGTTGATAACCTCTCCTTAGCCCAAAACCACCACCTATTCATTCGATCCTAAGCCTAATTTTAAAATTTATTAGACTTAATTTGCCCTAGTGGGCTAGGGACACCAACAAGTCGGGTCTATATTAATGTTGAGTCAGTTTGTCTAGTTACTCTGTGTGTGCTTTGTACTCAGTGTCTAGAATGGTGGTTCAGGGATTCTATCCCGATGGGTTTGTGTGCTGGTCCACCTACCTGGCCAATCTCTGATTGGTGTCTAGGATTGGCAATTAGGGACCTAACACTCCCCTTACACCTGCCTGGCTGAGTCCCGAGTTACTACAGGCTAGCTTGCCACTCTGATTGGGCATCTAGTTTGGGCTCTAGGTCTAATTAGCCCGTAGTCATTTCAGTCGAGTCTCATTTGGTGTGCTTGCTTGCATCATCATGTCCACCCGGAACAAAGTACCCTACCAACCTGGTCAAACCCAACCTGATTTAGAGGCCATGATTAGAACTCTTACCGAAAGTAAGACCAAATTGAGTCAGGATATGAATGAGGGTTTTGCCCAGTTTAGAGACCGAGCCCAGGGACTTGAGAAACGTAGACATCAAAATTGGACCCCTGATCCAAAATTTAATAGGCCCCAACCTCACCCATGCAAGGAGCCTAGGAGGACCTTATACCGTGATCCCGAGCATAACCCTAGGAGCCTATATCCATACTCGGTTGACTCAGAAAAGGGACCTGTTAGGAACACCGAACCTTATGCACCCACTTTTGATGGAAGACAAGAGACATATATTAAGTGGGAAGAACAAATGGATCGGTATTTTGAGTGCACTAATATATCGAAATTAGGACAAATTAGGTTGGCCAAAACCAAGTTCACCAAACATGCTAGGTCGCATTGGTATGCTATTGAGCATGAGTGTTATCAAAGAAAGGAGGAAATATATACTTGGAGAGATATGAGAAGTAAGTTGAGAGATAGATACCTAGGTAGATCCTATGAGAAAAGACTTTTAGACCAATGGTACCAATTGCGACAAGGTAATAGGCCTGTGTCTAAATATATCGAGGACTTCCAGTGGTATGACATGAAATGCAATACCATTGAGACCGAAGCTCAGATCACATCGAGGTTTAGGGTTGGGTTACACCCAGACATTTATAGGAAGCTATGCCTTGAAAAGACCAATAAGTTAGACCGAGCCTACCAAGAAGCCCAAGACTATGAGTGGTCTTTAAGATATAACCAATCAAGTACTTTGGACTTAAAGCCAACCTCTACCAACTTGAGTCAAGTTCCGATTGATCCGACACCCGTAGTGAACCAGACTTTTGTTTGTCAATTCCCACTTGTGTCACCTCTTGACCAGAAGGATAACACTGAGAAGGAGTTAGGCATGGCCATCCCAAAATTAGTTGACCTGACCAGAGCCGTACTTAAAGAGGAATCAAAGGAGAATAGATTAGAACCTTTCAGTGAGATTGAGGAAGAAATATATGAGCTTGACATAAGTTGGATAGATGAATATGAAGAAGAAGAATTTGAGGATATCTCTCCCGATAATTCAATTAACCAACTCCTACCTGATGGGGTTATTGAGGGGACCCCTGCCACTCAAGGAATTCAGGAGCTAACCCTAAGGAAGACCCTTTTGAGGAAGTTCTGGAAGAGGAAATTGCACCCAATGAGAGTTTAAGTGAGAATACCTCTGAACTCATTGAGGAATCCAAAGAAGACACCCCTGAGTCAAATCTGGTAGAGAAGTGTGAAGAAGGAAGGGGTTCACAAGAATTGCCCATTGAGAAGGTCCAAGAACAAGAAAAAGACAGTAGCTTAGAGGACTTTTTAGATAAACATTCCAAAGACCTTCCTGATAACCTTCCACCTTCTAGGAGCACCCAGCCTACCCTAGAACTTGCACTTGTAGACCCTCCTAGAGCAAATCATGAGGTTTGGATGAGTGCACCTATAGAACAATGTCCTCATTTTAAGGTCATCCTGAATAACCAAGGTTTGTTTCTTGTTTCTGATAAGCCACCTCAAAACTCTGATTCTTATTTCCTACCCTTCCCTGAATCTTCTCATGTTTCTAGAGCTATGGGATTACACTTTACTGAGATCTCTAGGTTACAAGACTCCTTAGAACCTATTAGGTTTGCCACCTACTTCTGGAAGACCTTATGGCACCTACTAGGCATCCATAATAAGTTTTCATGCTCTGCATGCCCTCCTCCGACCCAAGGTCAAACCTAGAGAGCCTTAGTTTGTTAGGTTTAGACCTAGGGTTCCTTTGGAATAAAGTCCATTCTTTAGGAATGCGTCGTCAGTCTAGTTTAGTTTTTCTTGACCCTTTACTAGGCTTTGGCTCTGATTTTGGTTTGATTGAGAGCACCAGGAATTGGGATTTGTATTTTGTCCAGGACTAAATTTGCATATAATGTTTCGATCAATAGGTCTATAGGCTAGAGTCCCTTTGAAATTGTTCATGGATATAAGCCTCACACACCACTTGATCTGATTTCACTATTAGTCCACACACACAAGTCTCTTGATGCACTTGCATAGCATGTAAAGGACTTGCATAAAGAAATTCATGCCAAAATAAATTTAAGTAATGAAACTTATAAGAAGTTGGCTAATTCTCAAAGGCGAGTCAAAACTTTTGTTGAGGGAGACTATGTAATGATTAGGTTAAGGCCTGAACGGTTTCCTCCTGGAACTGTTAGAAAGTTACATGCTAGAGGAGCTGGACCATTTAGAGTGGTGAAGAGAGTAGGGTCCAATGTGATGCGGCAAGCATATGATTAGTGATTTGATTCGTGTTTGTAGAGCAATGAAACCTAATTACACTAGCATTGTACTCATCATAATAAGTCTTAAGGATTACATGAAAAGGGACTATTACATGATTAGACACAATCCTAAAACTAAGAAGGAAGAAGATCTAGACAATAGGGGCTAATGATTGAGGACTTGCCTTGTTGAGCTTTCCAACCTTCTAATAATTTCAAACCTTGAAACTACCGATGCTCTGGACTGGAGAACTCGGATAACAGAGATCAGAACGCTGGGCTTGGGCTTCAGCTTACACTCTTGATTTGAAACTCAAAATTAATTACAGGACTATTGAAAAGGAAATGACTCTTGAAAATAAAATATTTTTGAACTAAAGGATACAAGGTAACCTAATTATCTTCGATCCAAATTGGGATAAGGCTAACCTTGTTGGAGTGAAGTTTCTTTCGGCTTCTGGTGTCCACACCACAATGCCTATGTGCTCGAGTTCCCTTCAGAACTAGGCATTAGCTCCACTTTTAACATTACAGACCTAGTAGAGTATAGAGAGCCAGCTGTGATTCCCAGTGAGCCTTTTTGAGCCTAATCCTGCTCTTGAGAGTGAACCCAACCCTGTGTGTCCACCAACAAACTGGCCTGTGAGGAAAGAGCAGATTGAAAAGATCCTGGATGATCAGGTTATCTCTACTCGTAATCGAGGATACCAAAGATACTTGGTCCGCTGGCAAGGAAGGCCAGACTCTGATGACTCTTGGATCTCCCGAGAAGAACTACAAGATTTGGATCCAGACCTCTTGGAGAGATACCAGAGCCAACTTGAGCCTTACTCAACAAGGTCGAGTTCCTCCCACCCCGGGAGAATTGGTGCGGGCACCAGACTCAGAAGAAGACTTCAGGGCTCCATCTGGATCTCTGATTGACCTTGCCCGAAGAATTAGGATTTTCTGGTTTTGTAATAAGGGTTGACCTGATCAACTCAATTTTGAGTCTGTAATTTTGTCATTTCAATTTTTGTTGGGTCATGTTGACTCAGTCCAAGTCCAAGGCCAAGGTAGGTGTCATTCCCTTTGCCATAGGGCACCACATTTTCCAGCTACAAGTGGGTGCCACACTCCCTGCCACATCTCCATCCAGTGTACCTTGGTCCCCACGCCTCAAGTAAGCAGGTTCTTTTTTCTTGCACCACTTGGGGGAGAAATCCATCAAGATACCTCAATCCAAGGAGGAGCCAACTTCTTTCCAGATAAACCCAAGCCAGGATGGCAAGAATTTTTCTTGAAGAGAGGATCAAGGAGGTGCCCCACAATGTTCCACAAAAATCCAAGTTATAAAAGGGAAGAGAGCATGTCTTGGGGAGAAAATCAAGGAGGCACCCAAAAGTTTCCAAAAGTGCCAAAGCCATGAAAGGAAGAAGCCTAAACTTGTGGAGCAAGACTAGGAGGTGTCCAAAAAACCCAAACCATGAAGGAAAAATCCTTGATTCATGGAGAGATACTAGGAGACACCCCCATAACCTGCCATTTGGAGCTGATTTTCAAGTTTTCTTGGAGTTTTTGGGCTGCCCACTCATGGAAGGAGTCTTGGGAAGAGAATTTGATGCCTAAAGTGTGGGTTAGTCCTTTTAGTCCCACATGGGAAATGTATAAAATTTTATTTCTTTGTTATGTCTATATATTCAACTCTATGTAACTCTTGAAAAAAGGATGAATGAAATCAATTTCTGTGTGAGCAACTTTGTGTTTCTCTCTTCTGCACTTGTATTCAGGTGTTGAGCTCCGTGAGGGAGTAAATCCGGGTTCCTTAGGAACCTTGAGGAGGTGTGAGATCTCCAACCCCAAAACCCTAGCTTAGTCCACCCATCTCTACTCCACCACCACCAAACCCTAATTTTCCATCTTCATCCCACGGCCCCTCTCTTCCACATTAAAGCCGGTCACCAGCATCCAGGTTCAGATCAACTGTTTCAACTACAGAGCCAGTTCAAATGAGAGTCAGATCAGTATCAAGATCTCCGGAACTTCTACATCCAACAATCTTCATTAAGTCCTCAGGTCAGTGTCTTTCTTTGAGTTTCTGGTTCTTCTTTTGTTCTTCTTCTTCCAGATCCTGAGTTCGAGAAGGAGGCCAACCTTGCCATAGGACTATAATCCAAGGATCCATTGCGAAGATACCCCGTCTCCAAGGATCATACAATCTGCTCGAGAGTGTCCTCCAATTGAAGCAACGAGAGATATCACTGCTAGGTAACAAGAACCTTCCCTTCTCACTTTGTCTGTTTTGTTGAAACTCAGAGCAAATCCTAGATCTGGGGGTTTCTCAATCCCCAGCGATCCTACTTTTGAGTTACTCTGATAATCCACTCCTTTTAATTGTGTTCTCTGTCATTTCTTAGTTTCTTTCAACATTAGTTTATCTTTCCTTTGAGTCAAAGCCGACTTCTGAAAATATATTAAAAAAAAAAAATACATTAATTTTAATTTACTTCCACATCGCATCATCTTTTTTGTTCTGCATCATTTTTGGTATTAGATCTTTTGTTCTGCATCAAAAAGGGTCTCTCAGGTGGGTGGAAAGGATGAACAAGAATTCTTTCTCACGGCCTTTTTGCTCTTAGTTTTCTGCCTCAAGACAGCTCCCTCAAAATTCAGCAGCAGGCAGCAGGTTTTATGAGTGGCGATCAGGGTAAACAACCGGTGGAATGGGGAGCTAATAGGACGGGAGGGAGAGGGGAAAGGTAGAATGCTTGGATCGTGGCATTTAACGAATTCAATCCAGTTGAATTCGTGGAGAACAGAAGAAGGAGAAGAGACGCCCAAAGCTCTGCTCGGCCATTCAATAAAGACCGGTTGGAAGGGATTAAAAAAAAAAAAATGGTTTAAAACAATTTAAACCGGGTCAAAGGTCTTTTAAAAAACCCCAAAAGGTGTGAAATGGGTTCAACCATGTAATTAGATCAAAATATAATTATCAGATGGTTAGGTCAAGTCCTGGTTAACCAGAAAAAAATCCTGATAAACCGGGACAAACTCTGAATGACCCAAACCCGAGGGCAGTCCAATGTGCTCAATCAAACCATCACCGATAAGATTCCTAATCAAATACCGGTAACTGGATCAGGGAGTTATCCTCTATGGCATGTGACCTCATAGGTTCGAACCTAGGCGGTAGCACTGGAACAATTCCAGTACCAGCACAAGATACCATCTAGCAATGGATCCCGGCGTCCGGATAGATCTAAGATGCGAGAGCAATCGAACCTCTGGCATATGGTTACCGTATAATTTATCCCTTTGACCTCTAATGCTTAGGATGACTGAGATTGGGCTGCCAACCCAGATAGAGTCAGTCCACTATGTGTCTCAACCTCGCAAGCCCAGTGACTCTTCACTAGGGCTACCCCGACCGAGGATTTGCTAAATTGAGATACTGTGAGACATTCAATCCAAACTGTTTGGACAGGTCAATTCCATCTTGGTCCATCACTGCTCCACAAGTACTTGCCTATACCCAGAAACCTTCCGTCACCAGATTAAAAATCTGGGTAGTCCGGCACCAAAGCACAGGGAGTTGCTTGCAAGCTACCGTGATGACCTCAGGTCAGAGGGACACATATACCCATATCCTATCGTGAGTATCCCTTTGGCAGAAAGGGGCTGCACGGAGTCACGTTCAATGAGATATCACATATCCCACTTGCAGATCACATCAATGTCACCACACTCATTTGGTCAAGAGGACAACCAAACGATGTGAACTACAACAACCTATACTTGATATATTGCCGTCCAGTACAATGTATCCTTTGGTTGTGAACCTGGTTTAAGGACCACTTGATACATCCTCTCTGTATCGAAGTCAGTGTAGTCCTAAGGACTTCATCACATGGAAAGAGTTCATTTCAGGGAAATAATATGTGATGAGATGCCAAATTTTATTAATTCATAAAAAGAATACAATACTGAGCACAACCGCCTACAACCCAGGCGATTGGCTTTGGGACACAATTCCCAACAACTCCCACTTGTACTAAAGCCAATCAGAAGAGTATCTACTACCCATTTTCAATTTACAATAGTCGAACTCTTTTATTTCGAGGGCTTTAGTGAAGGGGTTGGCTAGATTTTCTTTTCCATCGATCTTTAGAAGATTGATGTCACCTCATTCCACGATCTCTCGTACGAGGTGGTAGTGTCGTAGAATGTGCTTGGTGCGGTGATGAGCTTTAGGCATCTTAGCTTGAGCAATGGCTCCAGTGCTGTCACAGTACACCAGAATAGGACCATCTAGGGAAGGTGCCACCCCTAGCTCTCCAAGAAACTTCTGCAACCATACAGCTTCCTTTTCTGCATCTGATGCTGCAATATATTCTGCTTCGCATACCGAGTCTGCAACAGTTGCCTGCTTCGAACTTTTCCAGCAGATCGCTCCTCCATTCAGGGTAAATACAAACCCTAACACACTCTTGCTATCATCTCTATCCGACTAGAAATTGGAGTCAGAGTACCCCACATGTTTCAAGTCAGGTTCTCCATAAATCAGCCATTGATCTTTAGTATTTCTTAAATACTTAAGGATGGACTTAACCACCTTCCAATGCACCTCACCTGGGTCAGACTGGTATCTGCTCACTACTCCTAGTGAGTATGCCACGTCAGGTCTAGTACATGTCATTGCAAACATGATAGAGCCTATTGCAGAAGCATAAGGTACTCTACTCATGCGCTCTCTTTCCTCAGGAGTTGTCGCACAATCCTTCTTAGAAAGAATAATTCCAGAACCTATCAGAAGATAGCCTTTCTTGGAATTTTCCATGCTGAACCGTTTCAGCACGGTGCCAATGTACATAGACTGGGACAGTCCTAAAAGCTTCTTAGATCTATCTCTATAGATCTTCATACCTAGTTTGTAAGAAGCTTCACCCAAGTCCTTCATGGAGAACTAAGATGACAACCATACTTTTATTCCTTGTAATGCTGCAACATCATTCCCGATTAGGAGAATGTCGTCAACATACAGTACTAGGAATACAACCACAGAACCGTTAACCCACTTATAGATGCAGGGTTCTTCTTTGTTCCTAACGAAGCCATACGATTTGATACATCTATCAAACCGTAAATTCCAACTTCGAGATGCTTGCTTGAGTCCATAAATGGACCTCTGCAACTTGCATACTTTTGATTCATCTGTGGATGTGAACCCTTCAGGCTGTATCATATACACCTCCTCTTCCAGTTCCCCATTTATAAAAGCGGTTCGGACATCCATTTGCCAGATCTCGTAATCAAAAAATGCTGCCAAAGCAAGCATGATCCGAATGGACTTGAGCATTGCCACAGGGGAGAAAGTCTCGTCATAATCGATACCATATCGCTGACGATACCCCTTGGCAACCAGACGGGCTTTATAGGTCTCTACCTTTCCATCTGCGTCCCTTTTCCTCTTGAAGATCCATTTACACCCGATGGGTTTTATTCCTTCAGGCGGATCAACCAATGACCAAATATTGTTGATTTCCATGGACTCCATTTCGGATCGCATAGCTCCAAGCCATGCCTCAGAGTCAGATCTCTGAAGTGCATCCATATAGGTGATCGGATCCTCATTGTTCTCATCGAGCTCAATGGGATCGCCGTCCCGGACCAAGAAACCATAGTAACTGTCCGGCTGACGCGATATTCTACCAGATCTCCTAATGGGTTCTGGGTGTGATTCAATCACAACCGGTTTTACGATATTCTTAGAGTGTGCAGGTTCTCTATTGGCTGAACTTCATCAAGTTCAATCTTAGAAGCTATAGTTCCTTCTTCAAGGAACTCCTTTTCCAAAAAGATAGCTCTAAGAGCAACGAACACCTTTTGTTCATTCTCCAAGTAAAAGAAATACCCTTTGGTTTCCTTAGGATAACCAATGAATAAACAATGATCAGACCTAGGACCAAGTTTGTCTGAGTCTAAACGCTTTACGTAAGCCGGACAACCCCAGACCCGAAGGTGTGAGATTGAGGGTTTACATCCAGTCCACATCTCATACGGAGTGGAGACAACAGACTTACTTGGAACATCATTTAATAAGTAACAGGCTGTCTGAAGCGCATATCCCCAAAAGGATAGTGGGAAAGTTGCAAAACCCATCATGGATCGAACCATGTCCAACAAGGTTCGATTCCTCCTTTCGGACACACCATTCAAATGTGGTGTTCCTGGAGGAGTCCACTGAGAGAGAATTCCATTCTCCTCAAGATATGTAAAAAATTCACCAGATAAGTATTCACCACCTTGATCAGATCGAAGGGTTTTAATACTTTTTTCAGTTTGCTTTTCTACTTCATTACGGTATCGTTTGAACATTTCAAACGACTCAGACTTATGTCTCAATAAAAAGACATAACCGAACCTTGAAAAGTCGTCTGTAAAAGTAATAAAATATTTGTATCCTCCTCTGGCACTAAGTGTCATCGATCCACATACATCAGTATGTATTAGACTTAGAAGTTCTGTAGCTCATTCACCTTTTCTAGTAAAAGGTGACTTGGTCATTTTACCAACTAAATAGGATTCACAAGTGGGCAGTGATTTAGAATCACCGACCTCGAGGAGTCCATCTCCTCGCATCTTGTTTATCCTATTTTGGTTAAATGACCTAGCCTACAGTGCCAAAGATACAAATCGTTGACATTATATAACCTTGGGCGTTTGCTAGAAGTGTACATTACACTAACAGGCCTTGATAGTACATATATGCCATTATTTAATCTAGCTTTCATTATCACAGAGTTATTCAAAATAACATTGCAAAAATCTCCCTTTATTGATAGTTCAAAATCACAATTGGCCAAAAGGCCTACAAAGATTATGCTCATAATGAAACTAGGACAATAGTGACAGTCGACTAGTTCGACAGTACAAGACTCAAAGACAAGATGCAGGACTCCGATCGCCAGTACTGGAACACGATTTCCATTCCCGACGCTCAGAAACTGTTCTCCATCTTCAAATTTTCTACTAACTAGAAGTCCCTGTAACGAATTACAAACATGAATTGGACTACCAGTATCCAATACCCAGTTAGCAGTATCAACAATAGAGTAATTACAAGGTTTTATCATATAAATACCTTGTTCAGCAGACTTCTGCTTCCTCGGCCCGTTCGGATTAAGGGACGCAATATAAAGAGGATAGTTCCTCTTCCAGTGTCCCTTCTTCTTGCAGTAGAAACATTCTGCAGAAGATTGATCAGCCTTATACTTCCTGGTCTGACTATGGCCAGGAGCATTCTGCACCTTCTTTCCCTTTTTATTTATTTACTTCTTCGCTTTCTTAAAGGGACGACGACCTCTACTTCCTCCCACTAAATTCACCACCCCCTTATTCAGTTGGTGGTCTTTCTCGTAAGTCTGCACAACCCCAAAAGACCATGGTAGTTGACTGGAGGCTTGTTCATTCTATAGTGATCAAGAAAGTCAAGATAGGAGGAGGGAAGAGAATTCAGGATCGCATCCTTGCCGAGCTGCTCGTGCAAGGGGCATCTGAGTTTGTCCAGCTTTTCAATTAGCTCGATCATGTACAATACATGATCAGTGACTGAACCACCATTCGGCATCTTGGAGTTGTAGATGGCACAAGACACTTTGTACCGTTCTACATCATCCGGGGTGCCGAAGGATTCCTTCAACTTTTGAAGGATTTCATCAGGTTGGGCCTCCTCGAATTTGCGACTGAACTCGTCATTCATCACCGCTAACATAATGTAATGGACAGTAATCCGATCAGAGACCCACTTCAGATAAGCGTCTCTGACCGCACTCCGTACATTTGCGGGAGGGATTTCAAGTGCCGGATCCGTTATCATATAAAGGATCCGTTCATGCTCCAGAACGATTCTCAACCTTCAATACCAACTATCGAAGTTGTGATCCTTTAACTTCTCGTTATCGAGAAGTTACCGGAGCGATAAATTGGAAGACATCAGAAAATAAAATAAGACCAAATTAGTGTATGAATTAATATTTTAACCAGAAGACTTGGACTTTAGTCTAAAGGTTTCTCCCACTAATTATTTAGATCGGTAGCCTCTAACTCCAATCCGTGAAAACACTTTTTCAAGTGGGTACTGAAATCCAATAGGCCTCGCATGAGCCTGACTTTGGCCGGCTCACCCATACGAGCCTAAAGGTAGGTTCGTAAACCAATTGCTTCCCTAAATAATTTTCAGTTTTTCTTTTTGTCCTAGAGAACACCTCAATCGGCCTTGGGGCCTCCTATTGCGGGTCTCTGGTTAGGTCCAACCATTAAAATGATAAATTCAATGCTTCCAGCTAACTAAAGACCAAGCCCGACTTTGACCGGCCCACCTGGTCCCGTTAAGGAGGTTGCACTGAACCATCATCGATCAGATAGAAATTCTAGTCGTCGGATGTACACCCGTTCTTTGGAACTGTCGATGCACACCAAGCTAGTGGACACATTTCTAACTGACTTAATGGGAGGCTAAGACACTGTCAACACCTTGACTTAGTCTTTTTCTGGACCTAATAATTTTAGAGGATTTTTAGTTTGTGAGAGAAGAAAGAGACAGGAAACATGGATCATTCTCCCACTGAACGAATCAGTTTCCAGGAGAGTTGAATCAATTCAACAATTGATCCATGGGCACCTAAAAATCAGTTAGACTGATCAACCTGGGTGACATGGGTTAACACGAGTCAATTAGCTTTTCCAATCAGTTCTGGTTGACACGACTAGCCAGGTAGGTGAGATCATGGGTGAGTATCCGCCATTAACCATCTTTCCTAGACACCAACCAAGTTGGCCAGGAAAGAGGTAGCCTCATGCAACCATGATCACAATGCCAAACCTACCTCGACACCAGTCAGTTTACCAGACTCGATCAGACTAGCCTAAAGACTCAGGCGTCCACTGAGCCACTAATTGGATCCATTTTAGATGAATGATCAACTAATCTAACTATTGAATAGTTCTAAAGAAGGACCTTAATCAACTTTTGATTAATCTTCTTTTATCCGGTTCAACTAAACCTAGGTTTAACCCAATTAAGGATCCAATTAGATAACTAACCCAATTAACCCAAAATGGCTTATTCATGTCAAATTAGATTTCATAAACCTAAAAATTTTATTATAATAAGCCATACAAATAATCAAAACATTTTTAATTAAGTGTCAATGTAAAACATTTTTTTTACATAACCATTCATGCATCATATATAAATATATATTTTATAAACATTTCATAGCCCAATATTCAACAGACATGTCACAACAGTATCTGAACTAAAACAATTTTAATTCGAAGATTTCCTTAAAGGATCATTCTGAAGAGGCCAACACAGACGATCCGCATCATGTCAAAGACACACGATCATGGTGAAGGTCTCAACTAGGTTCCTAAAAGTACTATCAGAATACAAAAATAGATTAAACTATTTAAATCTAATACATGCATCAAGATAATGTTACTACTGCAACCTGGTCTGATACCACTGAAAGAGAAAAAGGGGCTTTTGCAGATGCCTACACTAAGCATGCAAGAGCAGGGAGCATGTAAGTATTTTAAAATAATTTTAAAATAAAAGCGAAAAAACCTGCTTCGCACAGGATCTAACACGATCCGGAAGCATGTACAGATAAAAAACACATCATATAATGGGTATGGAATATTTATAAAATATTTTACAAATCCAGATCTACATATGCATGAATTATAAAAATAAAAACAATACCTTATTCCCGCCTGGAATAAGTCTGGAATAGACCTGGTATTGCTAGGATAGCGGGAATAACTTTATTCCCGTAGGCTTCAAGCTCCAGCACATTGAAGCTCTGTTTTTTTTTTTGTTTCAACAGCAACTATCCAAAGCAAATGGCAGTCCCTTGGTCTCTTCTGCCGGTACAACAGCAAGGGAATACATTCTTCCTTGTAAGGAGAATGAATTAGGATCAAACCTTCCACGGTTGGGTGCTCTTTGTATTGCAATTCCAGCAAACCTGCAACTTAAAATAAAAACCAAGAACAGCAGCAAATGAGATCATTCCGGCTCTCAGATGCACTTAGGAGCACCCTCTAGAGGGGAGACATGCGCCGGGCTCCTCTGATCCAATTTTCAGGCGATGCTAGTCGCCGGAAAAAACCTTGGACGGTGGGAAGAAGCAGAGCTTTCTTCTTCCTGTTGAGCACAAAGAACAGAGGCTTGTGGTTGAAGGTTTCTCTTTCAAACACTCAACAAGAGTGAGGCCAAAGAACAAACAATGGATAAAAGGGTCTCTCATGCGGGTGGAAAGGATGAACAAGCATTCTTTCTCACGGCCTTTTTGCTCTCAGTTTTCTGCCTCAAAATAGCGCCCTCAAAATTCAGCAGCAGGCAGCAGGCAGCAGGTTTTATGAGTGGCGATCAAGGTAAACAACTGGTGGAATGGGGAGCTAAGAGGATGGGAGGGAGAGGGGAAAGGCAGAACTCTTGGATCATGGCATTTAATGAATTCAATCCAGTTGAATTCGTGGAGAATGGAAGAAGGAGAAGAGACTCCCAAAGCTCTGTTCGGCCATTCAATAAAGACTGGTAAGAAGGGATTAAAAAATAAAAATGGTTTAAAATAATTTAAACTGGGTCAAAGGGTTTTTAAAAAATCACTAAAGGTGTGAAATGGGTTCAACCATGTAATTAGATCAAAATCTAATTATCAAAAGGATAGGTCAAGTCCTGGTTAACCAGAAAAAATTCCTGATAAACCGGGACAAACTTTGAATGACCCAAACCCGAGGGCAGTCCAATGTGCTCAATCAAACCATCACCGATAAGATTCCTAATCAAATACCGGTAACTGGATCAGGGAGTTATCCTCTATGGCATGTGACCTCATAGGTCGAACCTAGGCGGTAGCACTGGAACAATTCCAGTACCAGCACAAGATACCATCTAGCAATGGGTCTCGGTGTCCGGATAGGTCGAAGATGCGAGAGCAATCTAACCTCTGGCATATGGTTACCATATAATTTATCCCTTTGACCTCTAACGCTCAGGATGACTGAGATTGGGCTGCCAACCCAGACAGAGTCAGTCCACTACGTGTCTCAACCTCGCAAGCCCAGTGACTCTTCATTAGGGCTACCCCGACCGAGGATTTGCTAAATTGAGATACTGCGAGACATTCAATCCAAACTGTTTGGATAGGTCAATTCCATCTTGGTCCATCACTGCTCCACAGAAACCTTCCCGTCATCGGATTAAAAATCCGGAAACCTTCCCGTCATCGGATTAAAAATCCGATGTAGTCCAGCACCAAAGCACAGGGAGTTGCTTGCAAGCTACCTTGATGACCTCAGGTCAGAGGGACACATATACCCATATCCTATCGTGAGTATCCCTTTGGCAGAATGGGGCTGCATGGAGTCACGTTCAATGAGATATCATATATCCCACTTGCAGATCATATCAGTGTCACTACACTCATTTGGTCAAGAGGATAACCAAACGATGTGAACTACAACAACCTATACTTGATATATTGTCGTCCAATACATGTATCCTTTGGTTGTGAACCTGGTTTAAGAACCACTCGATACATCCTCTCTGTATCGAAGTCAGTGTAGTCCTAAGGACTTCATCACATGGAAAGAGTTCATTTCAGTGAAATAATATGTGATGAGATGCTAAATTTTATTAATTCATAAAAAGAACACAATACTGAGCACAACCGCCTACAACCCAGGTGATTGGCTTTAGGACACAATTCCCAACACAAGGGTCCAGGAACTTTGTCATGGAAGTCACAGTCTTCCAGTCATGCGATCGTCAACATGTCGGCATACTGCAGAGCTGGGAGCCTGGTGTTGTCCAGATCATGCTGATCATGCACACCACACGTTGCAAGGGGCCTGTGCCGATGGTAGGGCATGCACCACCTCTTAGAGGCTCTATGTGATCTGGTGCTCCCTCATCTTCATTTTGAATTTTGACTTCTTTACACCTTTAGTAGGAATTCTGCCGCTGGTAGGAGGGTATGCTTCGAAGGGGTGGACTCGACCTCAACAAGGAGCTGACCTTAGATGGCGGGCCCATCCAATGAGCCCTACCTCGATTAAAAGCTTACCTTGGTAGGGCTGTCCGTTCTGGGAGCATGAGCTCGACCCTGATCGGGAGCTGTCCTCAGTCGGGGGGCTCGCCTTGGAGGGATGGACTCGACCTTGACTAGGAGTTGACCTCAGGTGGGGGGCCCACCCAATAAGTCCTACCTCGGTTGGGAGCTGACCTCAACTGGGTGGTCCATTTTGGGAGCATGAGCTTGACCCCGACTGGGAGCTGTCCTCAGCCGGGGGGCTCACCGTGGAGGGATGGACTCGACCTCAACCGGGAGCTGACCTTAGATGGGGGGCCCACCTAATAAGCCCTACCTCGATTATGAGCTGACCTCGATCGGGTGGTCCGCCTCGATTCTTCAGCATGTAGCCTTGCCCAGGTGGCAGGTCTCTTGCCGTTGTGGCCGTTCGCAAGCTCCATATCGATGGATGTCGCCATATCAGTCCACAGGCTCCACATCAATGGATCTCACCATATCAGTTGCCCCCCACTCCCGAGCCCAAAGTACAAAGCGTCCACTCAGGGCGAAGGAAGTAATGGTTGTGCTGGCATGGAGGGGGCGTGCCCCTTCCATTTTTAATGCTGGATGTACCGGTGCTCAAGCAGTTGTGCTTCCGTGCCATCTAGGTGTTGCCACATCTTCTCTCCTCAAAGATGGTTATTAATGCCGCATTGGCTTCAAGGGAACTGCTCTGGGGAAGCGCTGCTTCGATACATGGTATCTCTCAGTTGGCTTGGTGCGAGACATGGCAACTGTCTTCTATGGGCACGAAGCGACAGGGCTCCAGGCCGTTAAATAGGATCCACCTTCTCGGTCCTCGGAGATTCTTCATGCGGTGGAAAGATGAGACTTTCACTCCAGAGCTACTCTCCCCCTTTCCCTCAGGTGAAGTCCTGATAAGCTAGGCTCCTTCCCTTCTTTCTTCTTCATATTGTAGGAATGAAGTTCAACCTCAAGGATCTCTGGGAAATGTTCCGAAAAAGGGCTGCCATCAAGGAGCCCGATGGGGAGCCCGGTTCAAAGGTCTGGGAGGGCGATAATGACTCCTTTTGGGATGAGGAGGTGACCCATCTATAAAGGAGGGTGCAGACCTTCCAGACTCAACTGGAGAAGGAGAAGGCTTAGGTCATGGTAACAGTTGAGAGGGCAAGGGTGGCTGTTGTGCTGGCGAAGATGGCCAAAAAGGAGGCGGCGGAGACCATCCCCAAGTTTAAGGCATCCCAGGCCTTTAAGGATGAGGTCGCCGAGGTAACCTTGGACTCCTTCCATTAAGGATTCAGGGACTTCAAGAGCAAGGCCTTTCACTTCTACAAGCTGAAGGGGCAAGACAACATCAGGCCTTCCATTCCATTCCCTGGGTAAGAGGACGAGCTCGGCTTCGAGGAGGAGTCGGAGTCAGAGGAGGTTGAGGTTGAGGCAGGACCCGAGGCCTCCCCGAGTACCTCACGGGAGGCGAGGGTTGCCCATCGGTCTGGAAAGGAGCCGATGGCTGATGTTTAGATCTTCCTTTCCTTCTTATGTTTATAAGTCAAGGAGGGCCCTCAGTTTGTTGGGGGCACCTCGCAGGGAATGTATAAAAAGTTTTTATATTAATGAAACCTCTTGGCTATCATTCCACTTCTTTTTCTTTCTTTTTTTTCTTCTTTTTTTTTTGTTGTTGTCCGGCTGTGGGCCAGGCTGTAAATGGTAGGGCTTGCCTGGAGTTCCCATCTGACATCCCCAGACTGTGAGCTGGGTGATGAAATTGCTTGTCTTTGAGTGCCTCATGCGCTCTGCCTCCAAAGCTCCAACGAAGCCCTAGCTATCCTTTTCTTTCTTCTTCCAAGCAAACCCTAATCCTTGGTGACTTCTACACTCGCCAGTGATCTGATCCTCCCCTCCTGTCTCTCATCACTGGTCCTGCAAAAGAAAGTAGAGACCCGGGCTGGGGATTCTGGCAAGGGCACTTCGATGATTAAGTCAGTGAGCGATCTAGGGGAACAGATCCTCCTTGGTGGATCTTGGTGAGGTCTCCACATTTGGAGGTTATTTTTTAGAGAAAAGAAAGTGAGAAAGTGGGAAAGGAGCATCAGTAGAGAAGGAGAGCCCGAGCAGGGTTGGCTATGTCTGTGGGATTCTTTCGACGAATTCCTCGATAGCCTCAGAGCATTTCATCTTGTTTGCTCTCCCCTTCTATTTGTTGATGGTTTCCTCATGTGCCCCTTGCTTGCTTGTGGCTTATGACTTTTATTTTTTTGTTCCTTCGATCAGAGGCCCCTTTTAGTTTGTTGTGGAGAGGCTGTGTTGCCCCTTGAGCTTGCTTCCCAGATGTTCCCTTTTTGGGAAAGTCCCGAGGGTTGACATCTAGTAGCATTCGAGAACTGTGCATGAGCTCCCCTTTCTCCCTTTGGGGTAGGGAGTTATGTCACTGGCTCTGACATTCTAGTTGGTCGCCATGTTTTGGAAAGCTTGGCAGAGCATTGGTATGCATGTGGTTGCCCCAAGGTTGATTCCTCTTGCGTGACCTTCTTCTTATGGGTGATGTAGATGGTAGGTCGAGGGGCACCGCGCCTCGAACAGGGTATCCCTTCTCGATCGATATAAATCAGGGCCTGAGGGGATCCTGGTGCTTCAGCAAGGCATCTCCCTCCATAGGCCTCAGGAGGCGGGGCACCGCCTGCCAGTCGTACCATCCTAGTGGCTGTGTCTTGATGAAGACAACCCCCTTTCCCACCATGATTTGAATCTCTATCATCCTTCTTCCTTCAGTTGGTGGCAATATGAGCTCGACCCCAGCCGAGAGCTGACCTTGGCAGGGGGCTCACTGCAGCTCCTCGCTCGGGCACCATGCTCAGGTGGCACCTCCACCTACCAGCTGACAATCGATGTCCGTATGGACTCCACGTTAATGGATACAGTCGTATTAGTACCAATGATAATTGAGGCAGGCAAATTCATCGGGGGTACCATCCTAGCAGAACTGGTGGCCCTAATACAAAAAGATATTGAAGGGAGGGGCCCCAGGGGATAGAATCCTAACAACCTGTTAGTGTCCATCACTCCTGTCAGAACCACCTCCCTAACGGCCTTTCATCATCCTGTATAATACTATAAATATATAAGAGGGATACCTAACTAGGTATATGTGCACTCATACTCCTCACTATTATGCTTGCACAATCATCAGGGCTCTGAGCTCCGGCAGCTATTACCCACTTCATCCTCCCATGCTAATTTGAGCATCAGAGTGTTCCCACCAGTACTCCCAGCTAGGATTTTCTTGTTTGAGGATAGTTGCAAGTGGCATCCCTCTATACCGGAGAAGACTGGAGGACTCCTTGCTGCCGCCATGACCCATCGCTTGAAATATTTCTTAGTGCTGATGCATGTGATAATCGGCGAGGTCATGCTCTGAGATGTTCCATGATTGGCTATTAAAGGAGTTGGGGATGCCGATTGATGCCGAGCTACTTCGATTCTTCTAGGAAGGGCTCCCTCACTACGATCAGTGGTTCGATGAACATCTTGGGTCGAGCAGGTAGTTGATACAATAGAGCATGTCTCTACCATCATCTTAGAACAAAAAAACTGCATCAAGGAATCTACATTCCAAGATCGATCCATTGTAATAAGATGATGAAAGATGCATATCAAAATTTTTAGCCTCCATGTTAAGTAGGCCAAGCTGAAAGGCAAAGTAGAAATCCGGGGGTCAGCATAAAGATTTACAGACTCCCCAAAGCCAATTAATCATTGAAATTGACATTCAACCTCATTACCAACCATACAGATTTTAGATCACATTGATGAACAATTCCTTGGTTTGGTATAATTAAGCCATGCCTTCGATGTATTGAAGATTGCAAACCCAACCCACCTTCAACTTCAGGCAAACAAATTGTATCCCATGCAATGTGATGAAACCCATGCCGATCTGTTGAACAACCCCATAAAAAAGCTCGAAATTCCCTTTCAAGCTTATGTAAAACAACCAAGGGCACAGAATAGATGATATACCATATAAAGGAACTGAAAATAGCATAGCATGAAGCAAAGTAAGCCAAGACTAGCCATAGACAATGTTGTCCATTTCTATGTTGCAATCTTATTAGAGATTTTTGCCACAAGAGACTGGAAGTCCGGAGGACATAAAGGTCTACCGAACAAATTAGGAACCCCAAGGTACCGCCATCCCCCTTGTTTTTCAAAAATATGAAAGAGACTTGAGTACTTGAAATTTATCTGTGGGAGAAGTACTGGGACTAAACATGATATGGAACTTATCATAGTTAATAGTTTGACAAGAATGAGAATAATAAACATCAAGAATAGTAGTAGCAAGGTAGACAGCATCCCTAACTTTCCTGTTAGCTATCAATAAGTAGTCATTTGCATAAAAAATATGAGAAATAGCAAGCCCCCCCTTGGTCTTTAAGCTGTCAGCAAATGTAAGTCTATAGCACAGTGCAATATTATGGAGGAAACCTCTGAACATAAAATAAACAAGGGGAAAGAGGATGCCAAAGTCCACAAGAAACCAAAAACCTATCAGTAGGTGACCCACTGATCAGTAAGACAAATTTGAAAATAAAAATACAAGCTTGTATCCATTGCACAAACTGAGGATGAAATCCAAACCGGAGAAGGATTTGACTCTAGAAATTGCAATCCACCCTATCATATTAAATTTTAATGCTTTGTTTATTATGTATTAAACTCTCTCTCTTGTTATGTTTCATCAATGTAGTGTATGGTTGCATGTATGCCACATGGATGGCTATTATGTAGTCTTCTTGGGAGCGAAGAAAAGTAAAAACAGGGCTGCCATGAAAACAAAAAAAAATAAGGAAAAAATACAATTGAGAGAGGTTCTTCTTCAATCATATTGATCATCCATTTTCTTCCTTTTTTCTTTTGCTTCCAAATATATGTTTATGAGTTGAAATCACACCCAACAAATTGGTATCAAAGCAAGGAAGATTGTTGTAGCTGGGTTTGAGTAAGATTTGTGAGAAAACAAACCTCAATCAAGAAGATCTTCATGGCAACTTCAAATCCTATGGGTATGAGCATCCAACAACCTTCTATGCCTATCTTTGATGGTGAAAACTATGATTTTTGGAGCATCAAGATGAAAACACTCTTTATTTCACAAGAGATTTGGAATTTGGTAGAGAATGGATATGAGGAACCCAACTCATCAACAACCCTAACCAATGCTCAAAGAGATCAATTGAAAGAGTACAACAAAAAGGATGCAAAAGCCCTCTTCTTCATCCAACAAGCCATGTCCAATAAAATTTTTCCAAGGATTATTGGGGCAAGCAAAGCAAAGGAAGCTTGGGGCATTCTTCAAGAGGAATTCCAAAACAACACCAAGGTAAAAACCATCAAGCTTTTATCTCTTAGAAGGGAATTAGAGAATATGAAAATAAAGGAAAATGAAACCTTGAAAGATTACTTTTCCAAAATCATAGAGATAGTTAATCAAATGAAAATATATGGTGAAAAGATCACCGATCAAAGGATTTATGAAAAGATTAAGATTAGTTTGCCTCAAAAATATGATGCTATTATTGCCGCTATTGAAGAATCAAAAGATCTCTCTTCATTAAGTGTACATGAGTTGATGGGTTCATTTGAATCACATGAGCAATGATTGAATAGGCATAATAAAAATTCTCTTGAAAGCATCTTTCAATCTAAGATTAATATTTGCTCCAAAGGAGACCCATCTACTCATGAGCACCATAATTATGAATCCTCATCTATAGGTGGAAGGCAAGGAAGAGGAAGAGGAAGAAATTCAAGAGGAAGAGGAAGAAAAAATTTTCAAAGAAGAAATAATAATGAAAGCAATCAAAATAGATGCAAAATATGCAAAAGATTTTCTCATGTTGAAAATGAATTTGGTTTAAAGGCAAACCTCAATGTTTTGTGTGCAAGAAATTTGGCCATGTTCAAAAGGATTGTAGGTACAAAGTAAATAAGCAAGCAAACTATTTCGAAGAGAAAGAAGGTGACAAACAAAGTACACTCTATGCATGTCAAATGGCATCCAAGCAAAGGAATGATGTATGGTACCTTGATAGTGGACGTAGCAACCATATGACCGGTGACAAGTCAATTTATGTCAATATTGATGCTTCTTCTACATTGCAAGTCAAGATGGGAAATGGAACACTTGTTCAAGCCAAGGGCAAAGGTACTATTGCTATTGATACAAAGAAGGGGAAGAAATTCATTCATAATGTTCTTGTTCCAGATTTAGACCAAAATCTTCTAAGTGTTGGCCAATTGATTGAGCAAGGGCACACCGTTCACTTTGAAGAAAACTCATGTAAGATATATGACAAAGGTGAGAAGAGGTAACTTATGATAACAATCAAGATGGAGACAAATAGAAATTTTTCTCTCATTCTTCAATATGTAAATAATATGGCACTCAAGATGGAAGTCAATGATGAATCATGGTTATGGCACAAAAGATATGGGCACTTGAATTTTCAAAGTTTGAGATATCTCCAACAAAAAAATATGGTATATGATCTACCGGCAATTCAAGAAAAGAAAGAAGTGTGTGAAGGTTGTGCACTCAAAAAATAACACTGAGAAGTATTTCCAAAGGAGAAAGCATGGAGAGCCAAGGCACCATTGGAACTTGTTCATACCGATGTGTGCGGGCCTATGAAGACTCCTTGTCATGCCGAAAATGTTTACTTTATTATCTTCATTGATGATTATTCAAGAATGATATGGTTCTACTTTATGAGGCACAACTTTAAGGTATTCTCTATTTTCAAGGAGTTCAAAAATCTTGTTGAAAGGCAAAGTGGGCACTACATCAAATGTCTAAGAAGTGATCGAGATGGTGAGTATAATTCAAAAGAATTTGAAAAGTTTTGTGAAGATATTGGCTTGTATAGACAATTGACTATTAGCTATACACCGGAACAAAATGGAGTCACCGAAAGAAAGAATCGCACAATTATTGAAATGGCAAGATCTATGCTCAAAGATAAAGGCCTTCCAAACCCCTTTTGGGTGGAAGAAATCTTTACAACGGTCTACTTATTGAATAGATGTCCAACAAAAGCAATTCAAGATAAAACACCATTTAAGACTTGGTCCGATAGAAAGCCATCGGTTAAGCATCACAAGGTTTTTGGTAGTATTTCTCATGCACATATCCCAAAAGAGAAGAGACACAAGCTTGATGAAACAAGTGAAAAATGCATCTTTGTTGGCTATAGCTCATAATCAAAGGGTTATAGACTCTTTAGCTTGAAAGCAAACAAGATGGTGATTAGTAGAGATGTTATTTACAATGAAAAAGCATCATGGGATTGGAAAGAAAAAAAAGTCCAAGAAAAAGTTGTTACCATTCATGAAGAGACTCAAGATGCTCAAAATAAAGAAGTTGATGAAGAATCACCACATGTCTCTCAAGTACAAGTCCATCTCCAAGCTCAAGATCACCATCAAGCACAAGTTCATCTCCAAGCTCTACTCCAAAAAGAATGAGAAGTCTTAGTAATATTTATGCTACATGCAACTTTTGTATAGTTAAACCGGAATGCCTTGAAGAAGCAATGAAAGAAGAAGCTTGGAGGAAAGAAATAAAAGAAGAAATTGAAGTGATTAAAAAAAATAAAACTTGGGAGTTAGTTGATAAACCAAAAAAGAAATAAGTCATTGGCTTGAAGTAGATCTATAAGATAAAGTTTAATCCAGATGGTTCCATTAAAAGACATAAAGCAAGATTGGTGGCCAAAGGATACTCTCAACAAGAAGGAATATATTATCAAGAAACCTTTGCACCGATTGCTTGGCTTGCTACAATTAGAACACTCATTGCTTTGGTAGCACATAAAAATTGGCATTTGTACCAATTAGATGTGAAATCAGCCTTTTTGAATGGAGTATTGAAAGAAGATATTTATGTTGAGCAACCTCAAGGGTTCATTGATGCGGGATGACTCTAAGAATGCTAAATTTGCAGAAAAAATAGTAAACTAATTTTTTTTTTATGATTTTTATAATTTAGGTTAGTAGGCTAATGTCTCGAAAGTAAAGTAAAGACTAGCAAATAATCAGCAATTCTAGGAATCATCATATCGTAGGCTGAATCATGCAAGATAAATAAAAGATAGGACCCGAAAATTAAAAAATTCTTGCTTATGATAGTTAATCTTCAATAAATCAGAAATTAAGAGAAGTGAAGGTTTCTTACCAGTCAGAGATTATAAACTCAACAATTGAAGAGATCACTTACACTCTGATCGGAGCCTGGATGAAGAAGCCTAGGTTCCCTTGAATCGATGGTTGATCTGAGTGGTCATGGAAGCAAAGAAGGCCTCCTCAGGGGAGGTGAAGCACCTTGGGGATCCTGCAAGTGTCAAGGTCAATCAAAATAACAAATAAAAAAAGAGAAAAGGAACTAGGATTTTGAAGGAATCGGGATTAGGGTTAGGAGATGGAAGCCAGGGAGGAAGAAGATCCTTGTCTTGGACGATAGCTACGGCTTCCTTTGCTTGGGCATGGCTGATCTCCAAGGATGTAAAAGGATGCTAGGGCAGTAGGGATTTGGCTAGGGCACACAAGGAGAGCACTCAAAGTAAAGAACCAAAACAAAAACACCAACACAAGGCAATGACTCAAAATTTTAGCAAGTTGTATTCATAAGAAAGAGATGATTACAGGAGGAGAAGGGGTGGAGTATTCATAGAGTTCCCATGCCCTCTCTAACTAGGGTTATACTTAGGTTATAAGTCCTCTTCCTAGTTAGACTACATGTCTTTTCCTAGCTAGGTTTGAATTACAAGGCTTAAAAGGATTAGAAATCCCAACTAGGTTAGAATAGGATTAGTCTTCTCCTTCTTTACTTAGGCTTGGACTTGGTCAGCATCTTTGGATGCCTAATCCCTCTTTGAATGGCATGTTGGGCTTTAGGGCAGCAAGGGGAGGTCACCCTTGGGCCAAGGATGCATGGGCTTGGGCCTCCTAGAAGCTGGGGTGCCTGGTTCCCTGGGCTAGTATATTCCCAGTATTAAAAGGGAATCTTGGTTCTTTTTGCTTGGGTTTGCTTCTTGGGCTTGAATTTGAAGGCCTGGAGTATTGGGATAACATGGAAAACATTGACTCCTAGCATATGGAATATTCTGGAAGCATCTAGAGGGAATCTATTATCTGAAATGGTATTTTGAGGGAATTAGGGCACCTAGTGTCAATTTAGCTCCCCTAAGCTGATGTAACTGCCTCTGGTTCCAGAATGAGATATGGTGGAACTCCAAAATAGTGTAGCCTCTTCTCTTATACAAGAAGTGGACTCATACTAGACTCATACTGATGTACATGACTCAATGTACTGGACTAGGTTGAGGGTTGAGACAAATCAACTAACCTCAACTTATTACAGGACTCAATCTTAATTGATTACAAAATTTTTAAAACTTTGACATATGACTAAGTAAACCAAATAGGGTCCAATAATCTGTGTCTGATTCTGGTGCCCCCACCAATTCTCCCGGGGTGGGAGGAACTCGACCCCATCGAGTATGGAATAACTTGGCTCTCATAGTGCTCGTAGGTCTGGGTTGAGGCACTGCAGATCCTCACGGGTGATCCACGAGTCCTCAGATTCTGGCCGACCTTGCCACTAGACCAAATACCTCTGATAGCATCTATTCCGGGTACATATGGCTTGATCGTCCAAGATTCTCTCAATCTTTTCCTTACTATTTGGCCAATTGGTTGGTGGACACTCTAGGGCAGGCTCACTCTCAATGGAAGGGGTAGGTCCAAAAGGCTCACTGGGAATTACTACTGGCTCCCTATACTCTACAAGATCTGAGATGTTGAAGGTGGAACTAATACCTAAGTCGGGTGGTAACTCAAGCACATAGGCATTGGGTCCAACTCTCTTTATTATCTTAAATGGGCTAGCTCTACGAGCATGAAGTTTCTTTACAATCATAAATCCTCTTCAGAAAATTCTTTCTCTCTTTTGGAAATTAGCCAAGTTGTTATAAGGTTCATTAATTATGTTCAGCTTTTGACTAATTTCCAGATGCAAATGCTGTGCAGAGGCTAGTGCATGTGTGGACAGATGAATCAAGGTTGTAAATTTATTGGACACAAAACTAACATCTAAAAGACTCGACTAGGCTTTCCTATTGAAGGAAATTTTATTGGACTCTTTAGGACAAAACCTAATAGACTATAGACTCTTTAGGTTTGATCCTATCATAACATACACGTGAAAATGTGACATGAACTCTTAGTAGATGCCAGAGGGTCTTCCAGAAGTAGGAAGCAAACATGACAGACTCGATGAATGAATGCAGTATGCAAACATCTATGAAATGCAATCTAAGGGTTAGAAAATCATGAAAAGTTTCAGAAAAGGATAGAAAATAAGAAGTGGACTCAGGATTAGTCTGATTGGGTAAGGAATAAGAAAAGGGTTTGGGGTTAATTGGGTAGAATAGGATGCAGGAAGGGGTATCAGGGATTAATCCTAGACTAATAAAGTTGACTTTATGGGGTTGATGGGTACCTACAAGGTTTATAGTATGGAAGAGTGGGTCACTAATCTCAGGAAAGAGATCGTCAATGGGAACCATAGGATGGGATTCTTCCTGAGGGTACTGATAAGCCAAATCCTTAATAAAGTCATATGGTTCAAGAAATTTAGGACTAGGCTCTATAATTGGGTCCTCTTCTAAAGTTTCCTCAAGTGGTGCTCTAGTAATAGGATCTGGGTTCTCTTCTTCTACTTGCTCTTCCATTATTGCCTGGGTGTGATATGGGCCATCTAACTCTGGGTCGACTACTATATGGGTATGGTCAGGGTCAACTGATTCTAGGGTGGCTTCTACCTGGGTATCTATTAATTCAACTAGCTCTAAGTCTTCTATGGGGAACTCCTCTTCTTCCTCCTTATACTGTTTCACTAAGCTTGGGTCAGCCTCATATATCTCCTCTTCAAGGTCATTTGGGTGAACCAATGAGGTGGTAAGAGGGGGTGGACTAAGCGAAAACTAACTAATGACTGGGTGACAAGGGTGGGTTATCTAAGGTGCTCCTGACAACACTGGGTTCATATCTAAGGGTACTAATCCTATTGGGCTCAGGCTAACTAAGGGTTATGGGTTTAGTCCTATGGGTCTTGTTTAGGGTTCCTAATCGATCTCCTACTTGGTCAAAACTAGTGGTTAACTGGTTGATCCTAGTGGTTGCCTGGTCAAATCGTTGGTCTACTTGGTTGAATCTATGGTTAATTTGGTTCTAGGATTGGGTCAATTGGGTTAACTGATCTTGGGTTTGGTCAAGTTTAGCATTAATTTGGGCATCGGATTGGTCAAACCTACGGTCTATTCGGGCAAGCTGGGCTTAGGATTAGGTATTGGCTTGGTTCATTTGGGTAGTTAATTGGACAAGCTGGTTCATGATGGCCTCAAAATTGGAATCCATAATTGGGTTGGGCTGAGGTTTGGACTTTTGGTATTAGGTTCTTAATCTAGTGGTCATGCAACAAATCAAACAATCAAAGTGGAATGATGCAGCCAAGCATGCAAAAGAAAAGAAAAAACTAGTACAATCTAGGATTTCGTAGACCTAGAGCCAAAACTGGGTGGGTCAGCTCAACTTACACCTAATCCAGTTGCTAATCATTCCACTGGCCAGGTAGGGGGTGGGGGTGTGGGAGGCCTCTCCTGCTTTCGCAGGGATCCAATTAAAAACCATAACACCACTTAAGTTATTTGACTCTGGACCCCCAGCCTTAGACACCAGCTTTCAGTAGTAGCTAAAGGATTAAATGCACTAGTTGGCCCACACAGTTCAGACCCGACCTATTGGGTGTCACCTAGCCCACTAGGGTAAATTAAGTCTAATTAATTTTAATTGCAGCTTGGGTGGAAATGCTGGATAGTTATTTGGGCCCAAGACTGGTAATGACCTCCTGCTTTGATGTTATATTGATTGCCCTTAAGATTGGATTAAAAGATGATGAACATTCAATAGTCCTGATGCAAACTAAAATACAACAAAAAATAAAATATTTTTTTATTAATTTATGAGATTTCAAGTTAAGTTTAAGTTAATTGGGGTTATCAAATAAAGTTTGGCTTGGGATTGGGGTTTTGGAAGTTAATTAGGTTTGAGTTAGTCAAGTGCAAAATCAGCAGAAATCAGAGAATTAGGATTTCAGTTGATGAAAAATTTGATATAGTTACTGATGTATAAAAAATTCAAAAAACTTCTATAATAGAGAATGGACAGTGATTATGATAGCTACCAAATTTCATGCAAAAAAAAAATCAAATTATGATGCAAGTTTTAGGGTAATTGGACTACTACAAAGATTTTCAGGATTCTATTAGGGTATCTAATATGTCAAATTTTAATAATTTAGGTTTCATGTAAAATTAATTAAAAAATTTGATAAAACATAGGACATGATAGAGAACAATTCATGCAAATTTCATAAAAAAATAAAATTCTTAAATGGTCAAAATCAGATGCAAAATAGATACCTAATGCAGTGGACAGGATGTAGAAATTAAGGTTTGTGAATGCAAAGTAGATAAAACTATCCTAAACCTGCTTTGATGCCAAACTAATGTGGGACAACTCTAAGAATGCTAAATATGCAGAAAAAAAGTAAACTAATTTTTTTATTTTTGATTTTTGTAATTTAGGTTGGTAGGCTAATTTCTCGAAAGTAAAGTAAAGACTAGCAGGTAATCAGTAATTCTAAGAATCATCATATCGCAGGCTGAATCATGCAAGATAAATAAAAGACAGGACCCAAAAATTAAGAAATTCTTGGCTTAGGATAGTTAATCTTTAATAAATTAGAAATTAAGAGAAGGAAAGGTTTCTTACCAGTCAGAGATTATAAACTCAGTAATTGAAAGGATCACTCATACTCTGATTGGAGCATAGATGAAGAAGCCTCGGTTCCCTTGAATTTGATGGCTGATCTGGGCAGTCCTGGAAGCAAAGAATGCCTCCTCAATAGAGGTGAAGCACCTCTAGGATCCTACAAGCATCAGGATCAATCAAAATAGCAAATAAAAAAAGAGAAAAAAAACTATGGTTATGAGGGAATTGGGATTAGAGTTAGGAGATGGAAGCCGAGGAGGAAGAAGCTCCTTGTCTTGGACGGCAGCTAGGGCTTCCTTTACTTGGGCATGGCTAACCTCCAAGGATGCAAAAGGATGCTAGGGTAGCAGGGATTTGGCTAGGGCACACTAGAAGAGCACTCAAAGTAAAGAACCAAAACAAAAACACCAATACAAGGCAATGACTCAAAATTTCAGCAAGTTGTATTCATAAGAAAGAGATGATTACAGGAGGGGGAGGGGTAGGGTATTTATAGAGTTCCCATGCCCTCTTTAACTAGGGTTACACTTAGGTTACAAGTCCTCCTCCTAGTTAGACTACATGTCCTTTCCCAGCTAGGTTAGAATTACAAGGCTTAAAAGGATTAGGAATCCTAACTAGGTTAGAATAGGATTAGTCTTGTCCTTCTTCACTTAGGCTTGGACTTGGTCAACATCTTTGGATGCCTAATCCCTCTTTGAATGGCATGTTAGGCTTTAGGGCAGCAAAGGGAGGTCGGCCATGGGCCAAGGATGCATGGGCTTGGGCCTCCTAGAAGATGGGGTGCCTGGTTCCCTTGGCTAGCATATCCTGATATCAAAAGGGAATCTTAGTTCTTCTTGGTTGGGCTTATTCCTGGACTTGAATTTGAAGGCCTGGAGTGCTGGGATAACCTGAAAAATATGGACTCCTGGCATATGGAATATTTTGGAAGCATCTGGAGGGAATCTGGCATCTGAAATGGTATTTGGAGGGAATCAGGGCACCTGGGTTTCAATTGAGCTCCCCTAAGCTGATGTAACATCCTCTGGCTCCAGAATGAGGTCTGGTGGAACTCCAAAATAGTGTAGCCTCCTCTTTTGTACAAGAAGTGGACTCATACTAGACTCATACTGATGTACATGACTCAATGTACTGGACTAGGTTGAGGGTTGAGACAAATCAACTCAACTTATTACAGGACTTAATCTTAATTGATTATAAAATTTTCAAAACTTTGATACATGACTAAGTAAACCAAATAGGGCCCAGTAATCTATGTCTGATTATGATGCCCCCACCAATTATTGGGATCACTCAGTAATTGAACGGATCACTCACACTGATGCGGGACAACTCTAAGAATGTAAAATATGCAGGAAAAATAGTAAACTACTTTTTTTGATTTTTATAATTTAGGTTAGTAGGCTAATTTCTCGAAAGTAAAGTAAAGACTAGCAGGTAATCAGCAATTCTAGGAATCATCATATCGTAGGCTGAATCATGCAAGATAAATAAAAGACAGGACCTAGAAATTAAGAAATTCCCAGCTTATGGTAGTTAATCTTCAATAAATTAGAAATTAAGAGAAGAAAAGGTTTCTTACCAGTCAGAGATTATAAACTCAGTAATTAAATGGATCACTCACACTCTGATCGGAGCCTGGATGAAGAAGCCTCAGTTTCCTTGAATCTGATGGCTGATCTGGGCAGTCCTGGAAGCAAATAAGGCCTCCTCAGGGGAGGTGAAGCACCCGGGGATCCTGCAAGCATTAGTGTCAATCAAAATAGCAAATAAAAAAAGAGAAAAAGAACTAGGATTTTGAGGGAATCGGGATTAGGGTTAGGAGATGGAAGCTGGGGAGGAAAAAGCTCCTTGTCTTGGATGGTAGCTAGGGCTTCCTTTGCTTGGGCGTGGCTGATCTCCAAGGACGCAAAAGATTGATAGGGCAGCAAGGATTCGACTAGGGCACACAAGGAGAGCACTCAAAGTAAAGAACCAAAATAAAAACACCGACACAAGGCAATGACTAAAAATCTCAGCAAGTTGTATTCATAAGAAAGAGATGATTACAATAGGGGGAGGGGTGGGGTATTTATAGAGTTCCCATGCCCTCTCTAACTAGGGTTACACTTAGGTTACATGTCTTCTTCCTAGTTAGACTACATGTTCTTTCCTAGCTAGGTTAGAATTACAAGGCTTAAAAAGATTAGGAATCCTAACTAGGTTAGAATAGGATTAGTCTTGTCCTTCTTCACTTAGGCTTGGACTTGGTCAACATCTTTGGATGCCTAATCCCTCTTTGAATGGGTGTTGGGCTTTAGGCCAGCAAGGGGAGGTCGAACATGGGCCAAGGATGCATGGGCTTGGGCTTCCTAGAAGATGGGGTGCCAGGTTCCCTAGGCTAGCATATCCCGATATCAAAAGGGAATCTTGGTTCTTCTTGCTTGGACTTGCTTCCTGGGCTTGAATTTGAAGGCTTGGAGTGCTAGGATAACTTGGAAAACATGGACTCCTGGCATATGGAGTATTTTGGAAGCATCTGGAGGGAATCTAGCATCTAAAATTGTATTTGGAGGGAATCAAGGCACCTGGGTTTCAATTGAGCTCCCCTAAGCTGATGTAACATCCTCTGGCTCCAGAATGAGGTCTGGTGGAACTCCAAAATAGTGTAGCCTCCTCTCTTGTACAAGAAGTGAACTCATACTAGACTCATACTGATATACAAGACTCAATGTACTGCACTAGTTTGAGGGTTGAGACAAATCAACTAACCTCAACTTATTACAGGACTCAATCTTAATTGATTATAAAATTCTCAAAACTTTGATACATGACTAAGTAAACCAAATAGGGCCCAGTAATCTATGTCTGATTCTGGTGCCCCCACCATTCATCATCAAAAATTATGAGAAGAAAGTGTACATGTTGGAGAAAGCTTTGTATGGATTAAAACAAGCTTCCCGAGCTTTGTATAGTCAAATTGATGCCTATTTCAATGAGAAAGGATTCCAAAGAAGCACAAGTGAGCCAACTTTATACATCAAAAGGCAAGGTAACACCGGTATCCTCATTGTCTCTCTTTATGTTGATGATTTCATATATACCAGTTATGATGAAAGAATGATTTATGAATTTAAAAATGACATGATGAAAAGATATGAAATGAATGATATGGGTTTGCTTTATTACTTATTGGGAGTTGAAGTTGATAAAAAAGGAGATGGTGTTTTCATTTGTGAAAAAAACTATGTAGAAAGTATTCTCAAAAGTTTAGAATGGAAAATTGTAACCTGGTGCCAACACTCTTAGTAATGAATGAAAAATTCTCAAAGGAAGATGGAAGTGAAAATGCAAATGCAACTTTATATAGAAGTTTGGTTGGAAGTCTATTATATCTCACTACTACAAGGCCGGACTGAAGGTTAATGGTACGTTTGCAGGTGCCTACCCTAAGCATGCAACATCAGGGAGCAGGTAAGTATTTTAAAATAATTTTAAAATGCACAGCGGAAAACATGCTCCACGCAGGATCCAACACAATCTGGAAGCATGTACAGACTAAAACATGTAATAATATGGGTATGGAATATTTATAAAATATTTTACAAATCCAGATCTACATATGCATGAGAAAAGGAAATAAAAACAATACCTTATTCCCTCCCGAAATAAGTCTGGAATAGAGCTGGTATTGCAGGAATAGCGGGAATAACTTTATTCCCGTTGTCTTCAACCTCCAGCACGTTGAAGTCCCTGTTTTTCTCCTTCAAAACAGCAACCAAATGGTGGCAAAAGGACCTCCTTTCCTCCCAAACCGGAACAGCAGCTAGGGGGTAAGAGGTTCTTTGATCTTGAGCCAAAATCTGCAAAGGAAATGCACCAAAAAGGATCTACCAAATTTACCAAAACCTTGCTGAAAAATTTTTGCTGCAGAAAAAACAGCAAGTGGGTTCCTTGAATTCGTAGCAGCAATAGCAAATTTGGCTCGATTCTCTTGCTCCCAGGAGTAAAGAGATACTCCCTCTATAGGGGAGATACGCCGGGGGCTCACGGATCCTCTCCCTTGCACGGTGCTAGCCGCATAATAGAACTTAGTCACGGTGGAAGGCAGCAACTCTGGTTTGCTGCAATGAATTGATTTGAGCACTACAATCAACAAGGATCAAGGCTTGTTTCTCTCCCAAGATCTCTCCAAACCTCAGCCCCCAACTTCACCGGTGGAAAGGGAAGGGATATACTGCCAGCAAAAGGAACTCTCACAGCCCTTTTTCTCCTCACATGGTGACAAAAAAAATGAAACAGAGCACTCTCAACCAGGGGACTGCAGCGATTTATAAAAAGGAGCAGCAGCAAGGGAGAAAATGCTGGGAAGGCCAATCAATGTCGGAGGCTTAACCAACATTAAACCATGCATTAGGACTAATTAAACGGGTGTAAAGGGCATTCGGTGGAGGGAGATGAGAAGACGCCCAACAACGTCAGACGTTTGGAATTCGCCCAGCGAGAGGAAAAAAAGACCGTGTGAAGAGGTCAAAGGAAGAAAAATCGGTCCAAAAAAATCTGGTTTAATCTAATTAAGACCGATCCAAAGGAATTTTGGGTTCAAAATAATTTAACCCAAAGGTTCAATCCCAAAAAAAATTCGGTTCAATTTAATTTGAACTGGTCCAAGCCCAATTAAATTAAATTCAATTGGTTCATAACCAATTGAAGGCCGAATTTAGCTCCAAATCAGTTCAAAATTGATTCAGAAAAATCCTGGCGCAGACCTGGTCAGCCCGGAACAATTTTCGGTTGACCCAAACAAGGGCAAGATCGGGAAACAAAAAAGTGCTCAAATAAATACCGTGACCGTAAAACCGAGATGATTCCCAATCATAATCGGTAACCGGATCAGAGTGTTATCCTCCGTGGCGTGTAACCTCATAGGTTCGAACCTAAACGGTAGTACTGGAACGATTCCAGTACCAGCACAGGAAATCATCTAGCAATGGGTCCCGGCGTTCGGATAGGTCGAAGATGCGGGAGCATACTATGGAACCTCTGGCATATGGTTACTGTATAATTCATCCCTTTGATCTCTAATGCTCAGGACGACTGATATTGGGCTGCCAACCCAGACTGAGTCAGTCGACAACGTGTCTCAATCTAGCAAGCCCAGTGACTCTTCACTAGGGCTACCCCGGCCGAGGATTTGCTAAATTGAGATACAACGAGACATTCAATCCAAATTAATTGGACAGGTCAATTCCATCTTGGTCCATCACTGCTCCACAAGTACTTGCCTGTACCCATAAACCTTCCATCATCGGATTAAAAATCCGGGTAGTCCGGCACCAAAGCACAGGGAGTTGCTTGCAAGCAACCGTGTTGACTTCAGGTCAGAGGGACACATATACCCATATCCAATCGCGAGTATCCCTTTGGCATAAAGGGGGTCTCACGGAGTCATGTTCAATGAGATATCATATATCCCACTTGCAGATCATATTAGTGTCACCACACTCATTTGGTCAAGAGGACAACCAAACTATGTGAACTGCAACAACCTATATTTGATATATTGCTGTCCAGTACAATATATCCTTTGGCTGTGAACTAGGTTTAAGGATCAGTTGATACATCCTCTCTGTATCGAAGTCAGTGTAGCCCTAAGGACTTCATCACTGGGAAAGAGTTCATTTTTAGGGAAATGCAATATATGATGAGCTGCCAAAAAATAATATTTTATTAATTCACAAAATGAATACAATACCCAGCACAACAGCCTACAACCCAGGCGATTGGCTTTGGGACACAATTCCCAACAACTCCCACTTGTACTAAAGCCAATTAGAAGAGTATCTTATACCTATTTCCCATTTACAATAGTCGAACTCTTTGATTCCAAGGGCTTTAGTGAAGGGGTCGGCCAAATTTTCTTTTCCATCGATCTTCAGAAGATTGATGTCGTCTTGCTCCACGATTTCTCATACGAGGTGGTAGCGCCGCAATATGTGCTTGGTGCGGTGATGAGCTTTCGGCTCCTTAGCTTGAGCAATGGCTCCAGTGCTGTCACAGTACACCAGAACAGGACCATCTAGGGAAGGTGCCACCCCTAGCTCTCGAAGGAACTTCCGCAACCACACAGCTTCCTTTGCTGCATTTGATGCTGCAATATATTCTTCTTCGCATACCGAGTCTGCAACAGTTGCTTGCTTGGAACTTTTCCAGCAGATCGCTCCTCCATTCAGGGTAAATACAAACCCTGACACACTCTTGCTATCATCTCTATCTAACTGGAAACTGGAGTCAGTGTACCCCACAAGTTTCAAATCAGGTTCTCCATAAATCAGCCATTGATCTTTAGTATTTCTTAAATACTTAAGGATGGTCTTAACCACCTTCCAATGCACCTCACCTGGGTTAGACTGGTATCTACTCACTACTCCTAGTGAGTATGCCACGTCTGGTCTGGTACAAGTCATAGCATACATGATAGAGCCTACTGCAGAAGCATAAGGTACTCTACTCATGCGCGCTCTTTCCTCAGCAGTTGTCACACAATCCTTTTTAGAAAGAGTAATTCCAGAACCTATCAGAAGATAGCCTTTTTTGGAATTTTCCATGCTGAACTGTTTCAGCACGGTATCTATGTACGTAGACTGGGACATTCCCAAAAGCTTCTTGGATCTATCTCTATAGATCTTCATACCTAGTATATAAGAAGCTTCACCCAAGTCCTTCATGGAGAACTGAGATGATAACCAGACCTTTATTCCTTGTAATGCTGCGACATCATTCCCGATTAAGAGAATGTCGTCAACATACAGTACCAGGAATACAATCACAGAACCATTAATCCATTTATAGATGCACGGTTCTTCTCCGTTCTTAACGAAGCCGTACGATTTGATACACCTATCAAACCATAAGTTCCAACTTCGAGATGCTTGCTTGAGTCCATAGATGGACCTATGCAACTTGCATACTTTTGATTCATCTATGGATGTGAACCCTTCAGGCTGTATCATATACACCTCTTCTTCCAGCTCCCCATTTAGGAAAGCGGTTCGGACATCCATCTGCCAGATCTTGTAATCAAAATATGCTGCCAAAGCAAGCATGATCCGAATAGACTTGAGCATTGCCACAGGGGAGAATGTCTCGTCATAATCGATACCATATCGCTGACGATACCCCTTGGCAACCAGACGGGCTTTATAGGTTTCTACCTTCCCATCTGCACCCCTTTTCCTCTTGAAGATCCATTTACACCCGATGGGTTTTATTCCTTCTGGCGGATCAACCAATGTCCAAACATTGTTGATTTCCATGGACTCCATTTCGGATCGCATGGCTCCAAGCCATGCCTCAGAGTCAGATCTCAGAAGTGCATCCATATAGGTGATCGGATCCTCATTGTTCTCATCGAGCTCAATGGGATCGCCATCCCAGACCAAGAAACCATAGTATCTATCCGGCTGACGCGGTATTCTACCAGATCTCCTAATGGGTTCAGGGTGTGAGTCAATCACAGCCGGTTCCACGATGTCCTTAGAGTGTGCAGGTTCTTCTATTGGCTAAACTTCATCAAGTTCAATCTTAGAGGCTATAGTTCCTTCTCCAAGGAACTCCTTTTCCAAAAAGACAGCTCTAAGAGCAACGAACACTTTTGTTCATTCTCCAAATAGAAGAAATACCCTTTGGTTTCCTTAGGATAACCAATGAATAAACACCTGTCAGACTTTGGACCAAGTTTGTCTGCGTCTAAACTTTTTACGTAAGCCGGACAACCCCAGACCCGAAGGTGTGAGATTGAAGGTTTACGTCCATTCCACATCTCATACTGAGTGGAGACAACAGACTTACTCTAAACATTATTTAACAAGTAACAGGCTGTCTGAAGTGCATATCCCCAAAAGGATAGCGGTAGAGTTGCAAAGCCCATCATTGATCGAACCATGTCCAACAAGGTTCGATTCCTCCTTTCGGACACACCATTCAACTGTGGTGTTCCTGGAGGAGTCCACTGAGAGAGAATTCCATTCTCCTCAAGATATGTCAAAAATGCACCAGATAAGTAATCACCACCTCGATCAGATCGAAGGGTTTTAATACTTTTTTCAGTTTGCTTTTCTACTTCATTACGGTATCGTTTGAACATTTCAAATGACTCAGACTTATGTCTCATTAGAAAGACATAACCGAACCTCGAAAAGTCGTCTGTAAATGTAATAAAATATTTGTATCCTCCTTTGGCACTTATTGTCATTGGTCCACATACATCAGTATGTATTAGACTTAAGAGTTCTGTAGATCGTTCACCTTTTCCAGAAAAAGGTGACTTGGTCATTTTACCAAGTAAACAGGATTCACAAGTGGGCAGTGATTCAGAATCACTGACCTCGAGAAGTCCATCTCCTCGCAACTTGTTGATCCTATTTTGGTTAATATGACCTAGTCTACAGTACCAAAGATACAAATTATTGACATTATCTAACCTTGGACGTTTGCTAGAAGTGTACATTACACTAACAGGCCTTGATAGTACATATATGCCATTATTTAATCTAGCTTTCATTATAACAGCATTATTCAAAATAACATTGCAAAAATCTCCTTTTATTGACAGTTCAAAACCACAATTGGCCAAAAGGCCTACAGAGATTATGCACATAATGAAACTAGGACAATAGTGACAGTCGACTAGTTCGACAGTACAAGACTCAAAGACAAGACGCAGGACTCCAACCGCCAGTACTGGAACATGATTTCCATTCCCGACGCTTAGAAACTATTCTCCATCTTCAAATCTTCTTCTAAATTGAAGTCCCTGTAACGAATTACAAACATGAATTGGACTACCAATATCCAATACCCAGTTAGCAGTATCAACAATTGAGTAATTACAAGGTTTTATCATATAAATACCTTGTCCAGCAGACTTCTGCTTTCTCGGCCTTGATGCAGGACTAATGCTCTGATACCAAAATTGATGCAGAACAAAAAGATGATGCAATGCGGAAGTAAATTAAAATTAATATATTTATTTATTTATTTATTTTTATATATATTTTCAGAAGTCGGCTTTGACTCAAATGAAAGTTAAACTAAATTAAAAAAAACTATATAATAATTGAAAGCACAATTCAAAGAAACTAGATTATTAGAGTAGTTTAGAAGTAAAGGATCACTGGGGGTTGAGAAACTCCTAGACCTATGGTTTCACTCTGAACTTTCAACATGACAGAAATAAAGAGAAGGAAAGGGTTATGTACCAGGCAGTGATCTTCACAGAGTTTGGTGGAAGGACTCTCTTGAGCAGATTATTGGATCCTCGGATTCGGATATTTTCGTAATGGATCCTCCAATACTGGCCCTTTGGCAGAGTTGGCTTCTCCTGAACTTAGGATCTGGGAAAGAGGAAGAACAAGTTAAGGAACCAGATACTCAAAGAAAGGATTTACCAGATAAGAAGAACTTAAAAAAAATTGATGTTGCTGAAATCCTGATTCTCCTGGATGCTGATCTGACTTCCTCTGGGATTTGCTCTGTATTCGAAGTAGCCGATCTGGACCTGGATGTTGGTGGTCAGCCTCTACATGGAAGAGAGGGGCCATGAGATGATGAGGTAGATTAGGGTTTGGATGATTGGTGGAATGAAGAAGATGATGGGTGGCTAGGGTTTGGAATTGAAGTGGCTAACCTAGGGTTTTGGTAGGATTTTGGGGTTGGAGATCTCACACCTCCTCAAGGTTCCTAGGGAACCCGGATTTACTCCCTCACGGAGCTCAACACCTGAACACAAGTGCGGAAGAGAGAAACACAAAGTTGCTCACAAAGAAATTGATTTCATTCATCATTTAAATTCAAGAGTTACATAGAGTTGAATATATAGACATAACAAAGAAATAAAATTTCATACACTTCCCATGTGGGACTAATAGGACTAACCCACACTTTAAGCATCAAATTCTCTTCCCAAGACTCCTTCCATGAGTGGGCAACCCAAAAACTCCAAGAAAACTTGAAAATCAGCTCCAAATGGCAGGTTATGGGGGTGTCTCCTAGTTTCTCTCCATGAATCAAGGATTTTTCCTTCATGGTTTGGCTCTTTTGGACACCTCCTAGTCTTGCTCCACAAGTTTAGGCTTCTTCCTTTCATGGCTTTGGCACTTTTGGAAACTTTTTGGAACCTCCTTGAATTCCTCCCCAAGACATGCTCTCTTCCCTTTTATAACTTGGATTTTTATGGAACATTGTGGGGCACCTCCTAGATCCTCTCTTCAAGAAAAATTCTTGCCATCCTGGCTTGGGTTTATCTAGAAAGAAGTTGGCTCCTCCTTGGATTGAGGTATCTTGATGGATTTCTCCCCCAAGTGGTGCAAGAAAAAAGAACCTGCTTACTTGAGGCGTGGGGACCAAGGTACACTGGATGGAGATGTGGCAGGGAGTGTGGCACCCACTTGTAGCAGGAAAATGTGGTGCCCTATGGCAAAGGGAATGACACCTACCTGGGCCTTGGACTTGGACTGAGTCAACATGACCCAACAAAAATTGAAATGACAAAATTACAGACTCAAAATTGTGTTGATCAGGTCAACCCTTATTACAAAACCAGAAAACCCTAATTCTTCGGGCAAGGTCAATCAGAGATCCAGATGGAGCCCTGAAGTCTTCTTCTGAGTCTGGAGCCCGCACCAATTCTCCCGGGGTGGGAGGAACTCAACCCTGTCGAGTATGGATCAAGCTGGCACTGGTATCTCTCCAAGAGGTCTGGGTCCAATTCTTGTAATTCTTCTCCGGAGATCCAAGAGTCATCAGAATCTGGCCTTCCTTGCCAGTGGACCAGGTATCTTTGGTATCCTCGATTACGAGTAGAGATAACCTGATCATCCTGGATCTTTTCAATCTGCTCTTTCCTCACAGGCCAGTTTGTTGGTGGACACACAGGGTCGGGATCACTCTCAATAACAGGATTAGGTTTCAAAGGCTTACTAGGAATCACAGCTGGCTCCCTATACTCTACTAAGTCTGTAATGTTGAAAGTAGAGCTATTGCCTAGTTCTGGAGGCAACTCGAGCACATAGGCATTGGATCCTACTCTCTTCACTACTCTAATTGGTCCAGCTCTTTTAGCATGTAACTTTCTAATGGTTCTAGGAAAAAATCGCTCAGGCCTTAACCTAATCATTACATAGTCTCTCTCAACAAAAGTTTTGACTCGTCTTTGAGAATCAGCCAACTTCTTATAAGTTTCATTACTTAAAGTTATTTTGGCATGAATTTCTTTATGCAAGTACTTTACATGCTATGCAAGTGCATCAAAAGACTTGTGTGTGTGGGCTAATAGTGAAATCAGATCAAGTGGTGTGTGAGGCTTGTATCCATGAACAATTTCAAAGGGACTCTAGCCTATAGACCTATTGATCGAAACATTGAATGCAATTTCAGCCTTGGACAAAATACAAATCCCAATTCCTAGTGCTCTCAATCAAACCAAAATCTGAGCCAAAGCCTAGTAAAGGGTCAAGAAAAACTAAACTAGACTGACAACGCATTCCTAAAGAATGGACTTTATTCCAAAAGAACCCTAGGTCTAAACCTAACAAACTAAGGCTCTCTAGGTTTGACCTTGGGTCAGAGGAGGGCATGCAGAGCATGAAAACTTATTATGGATGCCTAGTAGGTGCCATAAGGTCTTCCAGAAGTAGGTGGCAAACCTAATAGGTTCTAAGGAGTCTTGCAACCTAGAGATCTCAGTAAAGTGTAATCCCATAGCTCTAGAAACATGAGAAGATTCAGGGAAGGGTAGGAAATAAGAATCAGAGTTTTGAGGTGGCTTATCGGAAACAAGAAACAAACTTTGGTTATTCAGGACGACCTTAAAATGAGGACATTGTTCTATAGGTGCACTCATCCAATCCTCATGATTTGCTCTAGGAGGGTCTACAAGTGCAAGTTCTAGGATAGGCTGGGTGCTCCTAGAAGGTGGAAGGTTATCAGGAAGGTCTTTGGAATGTTTATCTAAAAAGTTCTCTAAGCTACTGTCTTTTTTTTGTTCTTGGACCTTCTCAATGGGTAATTCTTGTGAACCCCTTCCTTCTTCACACTTCTCTACCAGATTTGACTCAAGGGTGTCTTCTTTGGATTCCTCAATGAGTTCAGGGGTATTCTCACTTAAACTTCATTAGGTGTAATTTCCTCTTCCTGAACTTCCTCAAAAGGGTCTTCTCTTAGGGTTAGCTCCTGAATTCCTTGAGTGGCAGGGGTCCCCTCAATAACCCCATTAGGTAGGAGTTGGTTAATTGAATTATCGGGAGAGATATCCTTAAATTCTTCTTCTTCATATTCATCTATCAAACTTATGTCAGGCTCATATATTTCTTCCTCAATCTCACTGAAAGGTTCTAATCTTTTCTCCTTTGATTCCTCTTTAAGTACAGCTCTGGTCCGATCAACTAATTTTGGGATGGCCATGCCTAACTCCTTCTCAGTGTTATCCTTCTGGTCAAGAGGTGACACAAATGGGAATTGACAAACAAAAGTCTGGTTCACTACGGATGTCGGGTCAATCGGAACTTGACTCAAGTTGGTAGAGGTTGGCTTTAAGTCCAAAGTACTTGATTGGTTATATCTTAAAGACCACTCATAGTCTTGGGCTTCTTGGTAGGCTCGGTCTAACTTATTGATCTTTTCAAGGCATAGCTTCCTATAAATGTCTGGGTGTAACCCAACCCTAAACCTCGATGTGATTTGAGCTTCGGTCTCAATGGTATTGCATTTCATGTCATACCACTGGAAGTCCTCGATATATTTAGACACATGCCTAGTACCTTGTCGCAATTGGTACCATTGGTCTAAAAGTCTTTTCTCATAGGATCTACCTAGGTACCTATCTCTCAACTTACTTCTCATATCTCTCCAAGTATATATTTCCTCTTTTCTTTGATAACACTCACGCTCAATAGCATACCAATACGACCTAGCATGTTTGGTGAACTTGGTTTTGGCCAACCTAACTTGTCCTAATTCCGATATGTTAGTGCACTCAAAATACCGATCCATTTGTTCTTCCCACTTAATATATGTCTCTTGTCTTCCATCAAAAGTGGGTGCATAAGGTTCGGTGTTCCTAACGGGTCCCTTCTCTAAGTCAACCAAGTATGGGTATAGGCTCCTAGGGCTAGACTCAGGGGCAAGATCATGGTCATAGGCTCTTAGATCAAACCTCCAATGATTAGGTTCAGGATCCCTGTATAAAGGTCTCCTAGGCTCTAGGTGTGGGTGAGGTTGGGGTCTACCAAATTCTGAGTCAGGGGTCCAATTTCGGTGCCTAGGCTTCTCAAGTACTTGCGCTCGGTCTCTAAACTGGGCAACAGTATCAGTCATATCCTGACTCAATTTGGTCATACTTTCGGTAAGAGTTCTAATCATGGCCTCTAAATCAGGTTGGGATTGACCAGGTTGGTAGGGTACTCCGTTCCGGGTGGACATGATGATGCAAGCAAGCACACCAAATGAGACTCGACTGAAATGACTACGGGCTAACTAGACCTAGAGCCCAAACAAGATGCCCAATCAGAGTGGCAAGCTAGCCTGTAGTAATTCGGGACTCAGCCAGGCAGGTGTAAGGGGAGTGTTAGGTCCCTAATTGCCAATCCTAGACACCAATCAGTGATTGGCCAGGTAGGCGGACCAGCACACAAGCCCTTCGAGACGTAGTCCCTGAATCACCGTTCTAGACACTAAGTACAAAGCACACATAGAGTAACCAGACAAATTGACTAAACCCTAGGCTGGACCTGACCAGTTGGTGTTCCTAGCCCACTAGGGCAAATTAAGTCTAATAAATTTTAAAATTAGGCTTAGGATCGAATGAATGGGTGGTGGTTTTGGGATAAGGAGAGGTTATCAACTCCTCCCCTTATCTTAGATGCTCAATTGCCCTTAAGATGAATTAGGAGATGATCACTCAAAAAAAAAAATTGAATTGCAGAAACACAGAAACAGAATTTCTGTAATTTAACTCTCAAAAATTTCACAGAAACCAATAAATTACAGTAAAATTATGTAAAATAGTTTCAATTATATTTGTTCCAGAAAAATAAAAATCATGTAATTTGGAGTTAGCTGTAATGAGAAACAATTCCTGCAACAGGGTAGTTACAGACTGAAAATAGAATGCTTCCCCTGTTTACAATTCCTGCTACGAAGTTGTAACCCATCGGATCCCCTACACGCCCTAGGAACACCCCATGGAATGGGAAGAGGAGGCTTGCACCTCACTTCATTCCTAGGACCGGACATCCTGGGGAGTCTACTTCGAGCAGACAAAGTAAAAAAGAGAGACACTCAAAACATGCAAGCAAGTCATTTCCCTAGACAGGGCTATGATACGAAGATGATGCAGGACGAAAGCTCTGATACCAAAATTGATGTTGACAAAAAAGATGATGCGATGCGGAAGTAAATTAAAAGTAATGTATTTATTTATTTATTTATTTTTATATATATTTTCAGAAGTCGGCTTTGACTCAAATGAAAGTTAAACTAAATTAAAAGAAACTATATAATAATTGAAAGCACAATTCAAAGAAACTAGATTATCAGAGTAGTTCAGAAGTAAAGGATCACTGGGGGTTGAGAAACTCCCAGACCTAGCATTTCACTCTGAACTTTCAACAGGACAGAAATAAAGAGAAGGGAAGGGTTATGTACCAGGCAGTGATCTTCACAGAGTTTGGTGGAAGGACTCTCTCGAGTAGATTGTTGGATCCTCGGATTCGGATATCTTCGCAATGGATCCTCCAATACTGGCCCTTTGGCAGAGTTGGCTTCTCCTGAACTCAGGATCTGGGAAAGAAGAAGAACAAGTTAAGGAACCAGATACTCAAAGAAAAGATTTACCAGATAAGAAGAACATAAAAAAAAATGATGTTGCTGAAATCCTGATTCTCCTGGATGCTGATCTGACTTACTCTGGGATTTGCTCTGTATTTGAAGTAGCCGATCTGGACCTGGATGTTGGTGGTCGGCCTCTACTTGGAAGAGAGGGGCCGTGAGATGATGAGATAGATTAGGGTTTGGATGATTGGTGGAATGAAGAAGATGATGGGCGGCTAGGGTTGGAATTGAAGTGGCTAACCTAGGGTTTTGGTAGGGTTTTGGGGTTGGAGATCTCACACCTCCTCAAGGTTCCTAGGGAACCCGGATTTACTCTCTCACGGAGCTCAACACCTGAACACAATTGCGGAAGAGAGACACAAAGTTGCTTACATAGAAATTGATTTCATTCATCATTTAAATTCAAGAGTTACATAGAGTTGAATATATAGACATAACAAAGAAATAAAATTTCATACACTTCCCATATGGGACTAATAGGACTAACCCACACTTTAGGCATCAAATTCTCTTCCCAAGACTCCTTCCATGAGTGGGCAGCCCAAAAACTCCAAGAAAATTTGAAAATCAGCTCCAAATGGCAGGTTATGGGGGTGTCTCCTAGTTTCTCTCCATGAATCAAGGATTTTCCCTTCATGGTTTGGCTCTTTTGGACACCTCCTAGTCTTGCTCCACAAGTTTAGGCTTCTTCCTTTCATGGCTTTGGCACTTTTGGAAACTTTTTGGAACCTCCTTGAATTCCTCCCCAAGACATGCTCTCTTCCCTTTTATAACTTGGATTTTTATGGAGCATTGTGGGGCACCTCCTAGATCCTCTCTTCAAGAAAAATTCTTGCCATCCTGGCTTGGGTTTATCTGGAAAGAAGTTGGCTCCTCCTTGGATTGAGTTATCTTGATGGATTTCTCCCCCAAGTGGTGCAAGAAAAAAGAACCTGCTTACTTGAGGCGTGGGGACCAAGGTACACTGGATGGAGATGTGGCAGGGAGCGTGGCACCCACTTGTAGCTGGAAAATGTGGTGCCCTATGTCGAAGGGAATGACACCTACCTGGGTCTTGGACTTGGACTGAGTCAACATGACCCAACAAAAATTGAAATGACAAAATTACAGACTCAAAATTGCGTTGATCAGGTCAACCCTTATTACAAAACCAGAAAACCCTAATTCTTCGGGCAAGGTCAATTAGAGATCCAGATGGAGCCCTGAAGTCTTCTTCTGAGTCTGGTGCCCGCACCAGGCCTGTTCGGATCAAGGGACACAATATAAAGAGGACAGTTCCTCTTCCAGTGTCCCTTCTTCTTGCAGTAGAAGCACTCTGCAGAAGAGTGATCAGCCTTAAACTTCCTGGTCTAACTCCGGCCAGGAGCATTCTGCACCTTCTTTCCCTTTTTATTTATTTTCTTCTTCCCTTTCTTAAAGGGATGACGACCTCTACTTCCTCCCACTAAATTCACCACCCCCTTATTAATTGGGGGTCTTTCTCGAAAGTCTGCAGCAACCCCAAAAGACCATGGTAGTTGACTACAGGCTTGTTCATTCTGTAATGATCAAGAAAGTCAAGATAGAAGGAGGGAAGAGAATTCTGTTGGGTTCGGGAACCATTGCGGAAGCGTGGATTTCAAAAATTTATGAAACCAGGTCCGAACCCTAATCCCAAATCTCCTTATTAGCAATTAAAAACTATGACTACATGCATGTCCAAATTTAAACATTGTTTAAATACTAACCTCAGATTGCTATTACCAGTCTGATGCAGAAATGAACTCCAAATTGAGTAGCCTCTTGAACACACCAGGCGTCCACTTGTCCTCCCTCCGATGGTGATCCACACGGGCAGATGATCAAGACACTGACTCCTTAATTGGGTTCCTTCCAATCAAGTTCTATCCCAAGAACTTGATATATGGGCTATTGGCTAGGACTCCTATAGCCAAACTGGGACTAAACCTTCTCTCTTACCCTTCTCCTTGTCTTCTAGCAACTTTGGCGTCTTAAGACACTCTTGTCTTAAGAATAAGCCCTTGTCCTAAAATGAGACAAGGCTTGTCTTGGAGGGAGAAGAAAATTAAGGCAAGATTGTCTTAATGTAAGAAAGAAAGGAGAGGCGCCTTGTTCCTTTACCGTCGGAGAGTTTCTCTCTGACTCTCCTTCTGTTCTGAGATTCGACAGAGCCAAGGCTCTGTAAAGGAATCAAAGAGGAAAGAGAGGAGGGGGAAACAATCTTCTGGAGAGGGAGAGGGAAAACAGAAGCAAGGCTTCGCTGTAGAAAATCTGGAATCGTTTTTCTTCCTTCTTTTTTACGGTGAAGTCTTCTCCTTAAATAGGTGACAGAGAGGCGCCTACCCATCTGTAATCACCCTCTCACGCCCCTCTCTCCCTTCTCATGTCCTTTCCTTTCATCTCACGGCCCTTGAATTAATCTCACGGCCTTTGGGATGGGAAGACGCAAGAAAGAGTCGCAAAAAAAAATAGAAGGGCGCGCGCAGAAGAGAAGAGTCGCGCCCCTTCGGTATTTCTTTCACGGTAATCCCATTTTTTGAAGAGTCCACGCCTAGGTGGACTCTCTTCCACGCCCCTTCAGCCAAAATGCCGATCCCCTTTTTCTTTTCTCATGCAAAAATGCCCCTTGGAGAGAGTCCACGCGTGCGTGGACTCTTCTCCTTGCGCGCGCGCGTGGGAAGAGAGGGTAAGGGGTTTAGGTGATGTGGGAAAAGGGTTTAGCCTCTTAGGTTAGCCCAATTGCTAGCCTAATATTAGCCCAATGTCTTGAGTCTTCAATTAGATTCAAACCGGAATGAATTTGGATCTAAAAAAGACCAAATCGGAACCCTAACTCGAATCCGATTCAAGTAGAAGCCATGGTTTGCAACACATGCTAGTGTGTTCATCTGCAAATGAGATTTAATTCCAAATTAAATCCTTGATTATCTGTCCTAAGTGTGTGACCCATTGGGTTCCATACCTAGCCAGCAGTGGGTCCGAGTGCAAGTTGACCTAATTTGATCAGAACTCATTCTAATCGATTTAGGTCAAATCGAGCTAACTCGAGTTAGTCAATTAGGACTCCTCCTAATTAGTGATCCAATTAAACCATTTAATTTGATCAACCCACAAGACAAGATTGACGTCTAGCAACGTGTCATGTCTACCCGGAAGATATGGAAATTCTGGTGAAATTCCAAAACTACCCTTCAGTGGAAAGTTCCCGTATAATTCGATCCTTCAATCATCTTGCATCCCGAATATAACTATGGATATGGAAACATGTCAAAACCAGCTTATACTCATTCCCAGCTCAGTCATACACTAATGATTCAATTAATTCGATATTAGAAATCATTTCTAATATCTATACTTTGATCAAAGATTTCCTGAATCATCATCTGACCTAATTTGGCTGGATGCAATCTCCTCCTACTAGGAGTGATCAATTCCTTGTTGACCTACTCATTACCTTCATATACAATTCACCATACCCAGCATCAACCTCGTGCATGACCCAGTGTCATGATTGAGATTGAACCAAAGCATGGGTTCATGTACATAAGGTATTATGGCAGTCTCAGGTCATAGGACTACTTGTACAACTCCCACTATGAGAAACATCTATTGACATGCAGCTAAGGCTCCATTAGATGTTCTCAAACTGGATCTATTCAGTGAACTCATTCGCTAATGAGCACCCACATCCTTGTATTAGTGTCCCACACAAGTGACTGTGAGAGCAGTCACCCTTTTCAGCATACATAGGATGTGCCAGTCTAACCGGAAACCCTGATCCCCAACTAAGGGTTCCTATGACTAGGAATATTCTAGATTAGGGTTTTAAGGCCTTAGATCTCACTGGTATGATCTCATCATAGCCCTAGGACCATAGCCCTAATCTATGGGGTTCATCATATAATGACACAGCGAATGATGAAAAATATTTCCTTTATAAACTTGTCAATTTATAATGGTCTGGGAGATACAAATATTGGCTTATAGGGCATAATCCTTTTAATCTCCCACTTGCACTAAAGCCATCGCTCTTATTCTTTAACCCCATACAATCGAGGTGGCGATCAAACTCCCGCTGTGGTAGAGCCTTAGTGAACGGGTCTGCTATGTTGTTCTTTGTATCCACTCTATTGATGCAAACTTCTTGTCTCTCGATTATCTCTCGGACAAGATGGAAGCGTCTCAGAATGTGCTTGGACTTGTGATGGGCTCTCGGTTCCTTAGCTTGAGCAACTGCTCCAGTGTTATCACAATAGAGTGGCACCGGGCTCTCAATCTGAGGAACTACTCCCAACTCTGTGATGAATTTCTTCATCCAGACAGCTTCCTTGGTGGCTTCACTGACAGCTATGTACTCTGCCTCGGTAGTTGAGTCAGCTACAGTCTGCTGTTTAGTGCTCTTCCAACTTACTGCTCCACCATTCAAGGTAAAGACACCCTGAAATGGATTTACTATCATCTGGGTCTGATTGAAAACTAGAGTCTGAATAGGCTTCTAGTTTAAGATCAGACCCTCCGTATATAAGAAAATATCCTTAGTCCTTCTCAGGTACTTAAGAATATTTTTCACAGCCTTCCAGTGATCCTCTCCTGGATCAGCCTGAAATCTACTAGCTACACCCAAGGCATATGCCACATCAGGCCTGGTACATAACATAGCATACATAATCGACCCTATAGCCGAAGCATAAGGTATAGAACTCATTCTATTTCTTTCTTCAGGTGTCTTAGGAGACATCCTCTTAGAAAACGTATGCCATGACCAATAGGTAAGTAACCTCTTTTACTTTCCTCCATGCTAAATCTCTTTAGCACCTGGTCAATGTACCTAGACTGGGATAAGCCTAGCATCCTTCTTGATCTTTCTCTATAGATCTTTATACCCAGTATATAGGATGCTTCTTCCAAGTCTTTCATGGAAACTGTTTCGATAACCACACTTTGACTGATTGTAACATTGGGATATCATTCCCAATAAGAAGTATATCATCAACATATAGAACTAAGAAAACTATGGCACTCCCACTAGTCTTCTTGTACACACAAGGTTCATCCTCATTTTTGAAAAAATCAAATTCTTTGATTGTTTTATCAAATCGGATGTTCCAACTCCTGGATGCTTGCTTTAATCCATAAATGGATTTCTTTAGCCTACATACCTGATTAGGTTTAGTCTCCAAGACAAAACCTTCTGGCTGTGACATATAAACCTCTTCCTCAAGGAAACCATTGAGGAATGCAGTTTTTACATCCATTTGCCAGATCTCATAATCATGATATGCTGCTATAGCAAGCATAATCCGAATAGATTTGAGCATGGCAACAGGGAAAAATGTTTCATCATAATCTATTCCCTGTTTTTGTCTGAAACCCTTAGCCACCAATCTGGCTTTATAAGTTTCAACTTGGCCATCTGCCCCAATCTTCTTTTTATAGACCCATTTACACCCAATAGGGTTAATACCCTCTGGTGCATCAACCAAAGACCATACTTGGTTGACATACATGGAGTCCATCTCGGATCTCATGGCTTCCAGCCATCTGTCTGAGTCTCTACTCATGACTGCTTCCGTATAGGTTAGAGGCTCATCATTTTGAATGATTTGGGCTTCATTATTTTCAATTATGAACCCATACCTCTCAGGTGCCTGTCGCACCCTATCAGACCTACGGATAGGAGTGTGTTCAGGTTCTATATTAACTATGTTGTTACTTGACTGAGAAGTGTCTATTTGTTGAATTTCATTAAGTTCGATATTTCTACCAGTGCCCTTTTGTAGGATGAATTCTTTTTCCATAAAAGTGGCATGCCTACTGACCAAAACCTTTTGTTCAGTAGGGTGGTAGAACAGATATCCTATACTATCTCTAGGATATCCCACAAATAGACATTTGTCTGCTCTAGCATCTAGTTTATGTCCAAAATTTCTTTTTACATAGGCTGGACATCCCCATATCTTAATATACTTAAGATTGGGCTTCTTACCTCTCCATAATTCATATGGAGTGCTAGAGACAGTTTTAGATGGTACTCTATTCAAGATATAAGTTGCTGTTTCCAAAGCATATCCCCAGAAAGAAAAAGGTAACTCCGTGAAGCACATCATGGACCGTACCATATCCAATAAAGTACGATTCCTCCTTTCAGCAACACCATTTAATTGTGGTGTGTAAGGAGGAGTCCATTCAGAGATGATCCCCTTATCTTTAAGGTGATCAAGAAACTCAGTGGATAAGTACTCACCTCCTCTATCTGATCGGAGGATCTTTATACTTTTTCCTGTCTGTTTCTCTACCATACTTTGATACTCTAAAAATTTTTCAAAAGCCTCGGACTTATGTTTCATTAGATACACAAATCCATACCTTGAAAAATCATCAGTAAATGTGATGAAGTATGAGTATCCACCATAGGCTTGAGTTGTCATAGGCCCACATACATCTGTGTGTATGAGTCCCAATAACTCTTTTGTCCTTTCTCCATGTCCACTAAATGGAGTCTTGGTCATCTTACCCATGAGACATGATTCACAAGTTCCTAATGACTCATAGTCATAAGGATCAAAAAAATTTTCTTTGTATAACTTGTTAATCCTAGTCTCACTAATATGTCCAAGTCGACAATGCCAAAGTAAGGTATTGTTTACATCATCTCTTTTCCGTTTGTTAGAAACATAAAAATATTGTCATTAATGGAAAGAGTTAATAGACCATTGCAGAATATGCCATAACATATAATTTCATTAGATAAAGAAATTGAGCAGCCACTGCTCATTACATTCATAGTATATCCTTGTTTAAGTAACAAGGGTATAGATATGATATTTCTAATGATTTTTGGCATATAGTAACAATTCCTTAGCTCCAAGATCTTCCCTGAAGGTAACTTCAAAATATAGTCCCTACAGCTTCTGCTTGGATGGGGTCCCCTCCAGCACCGTAGAGCTCAAAGTTACCTTCCTTCAATACTTTAAGCCCCTGAAGTCCCTGCAATGATTTGCAGATGTTATGACCACAGGCGGTATCCAACACTCAAGTATTTGAAATGGAAGAATCCAATGACAAAATAGTATGAACTTCTTTCATACCTTTTGGTGCCTCTGATGCACTAGGCTTCACACTTGCAAGGTAAACCTTGCAGTTCCTTTTCCAATGACCCGCTTGCCACAATGAAAGCAGGTCATCTGTCCGGAGGCCTTCTTTCCTTTCTTCTTCTTAATGCCCCCTTTGGGATTCATCCTCTTACTGGAACCCTTTTTGCCTGTCTTCTTCTTATCCACAAGAAGAACTGGAGCCTTATTTTTCTTTACATGGCTCTCTGCTGTCTTCAACATATTCAACAGCTCAGGCAAGGAAGAATTAAGTTTGTTCATATGGTAATTAAGAACAAACTGTGAAAATGACTCTGGGAGTGATTGCAAGATCAAGTCTTGATTCAACTCCCCATCCATTACAAAACCTAATTGACCTAATCGAGTGATTAGATCAATTATCTTTAATATATGGTCTTGTACTGATGTACCTTCTGTCATCCTTGCACGGAACAACTGCTTAGATATTTCATATCTAGCAGTTCTACTGTGTTCTCTATAAAGCTCTTTTAAATTGAGCAGTATGGAGTTAGTATCCATGCTATCATGCTGCCTCTGCAACTCATTAGTCATAGAGGCAAGCATAACACACTTGACAGTAAGTGAGTCATTTTGCCACATATTATATGTGATCTTCTCCTCTTGCGAGGCATCTTCCCTTGGTGGTTCCAAAATTGGGGTATCAAGAATATAGAAAATTCTTTCTTGACTGAGTACTATTTTTAAATTTCTCAGCCAATCAACATAATTAGGCCCAGTCAATTTGTTGGCATCTAAAATACTACGGAGTGAGAGTGAAGAGGCCATTTATCTACATTTAAACAAAGAACAATACATAAGCAAACAACCATGAAATGACAATACATAATTAAATTAGGACTTTAATTTAATTATGTCTCCCACTATTTTATCGAGCATCATAACCCTCTATACGATGATCGAGAAAACCCTAATTAGTTTTTCTTAGTGGGGTTGAGATCCCAATCCCTTATAAAGGACCTTGTGTGTACACAACAAATCTTATATAAGTTCATAGGTAGGAAAACTCTCTCCAATTATAACCCGTACAATTCTCAACTTATCCCAGCCTCTAAAATATTAATAGCCTTGTGTATACACAACAAACTATAATATTTCAGTTAAGTAAGACCCTCCATAGCCATATAGTCATGACTTTAATAGTAATACCCTTGTGTGTACACAACAAAATATTACATTAAATCATGCCATAAACAAATAATTGTATTAGGCCAAAAATTGTGTTAGTCACCATATTAGGTCTTGTGTGTACACAACAAACCTAGTATAGATCGTAACACAATAATGACCTATCATGAAGGAAGGCCAATAATAGTATTTTAACACCAAGCATGTTAGTCAAGAATTAAATCAATCAGATCAGCCAGGCTAGTGGAAGAGATGTGGGGGTCCCCCCATTGCTTTCCTAGACACCAATTTAAAATTGGCCAGGTCAGACAACGGAACCAATTAAAAACCACGATTCCCTTTACCTTCCCAGAACCACCTTTCTAGACACCGAAATGATTAATTATCCATCATGACTAATAATGCTTATCGGTTAACTATACTACCACTTAATATAATTTTAAGAGGGATTTATGCAATGCCAGCACATTCAATTAAAAGCTATCACATATATTAATACATGCTTTAAACTAAGCAAATATGTGAAATGTGTGCCATCATACTAGGACAACCATTTACCACATAATGGATACACCATTATGCCAGGGCAACCTTATTTCAGTATGATGGCTCCAGGGCTAATCATATCTCTAAGACAATTAGGGTTTCTGTGGAAAACCCTAACTGGTGGCAATCATCAAACTCATGTTCAATCAAACACATGCATTGTGCATCAATATAAAAACTTTAACATGATACTACATCATGAATTGAACTGCATAAGTTTTAATCCTAATAAGGAGGCTCTGATACCACTGTTGGGTTCGGAAACCATTGCGGAAGCGTGGATTTCAAAAATTTATGAAACCAGGTCCGAACCCTAATCCCAAATCTCCTTATTAGCAATTAAAAAACTATGACTACATGCATGTCCAAATTTAAACATTGTTTAAATACTAACCTCAGATTGCTATTACCAGTCTGATGCAGAAATGAACTCCAAATTGAGTAGCCTCTTGAACACACCAGGCGTCCACTTGTCCGCCCTCCGATGGTGATCCACACGGGCAGATGATCAAGACACTGACTCCTTAATTGGGTTCCTTCCAATCAAGTTCTACCCCAAGAACTTGATATATAGGCTATTGGCTAGGACTCCTCTAGCCAAACTGGGACTAAACCTTCTCTCTTACCCTTCTCCTTGTCTTCTAGCAACTTTGGCGTCTTAAGACACTCTTGTCTTAAGAATAAGCCCTTGTCCTAAAATGAGACAAGGCTTGTCTTGGAGGGAGAAGAAAATTAAGACAAGATTGTCTTAATGTAAGAAAGAAAGGAGAGGCGCCTTCTTCCTTTACCGTCGGAGAGTTTCTCTCTGACTCTCCTTCTGTTCTGAGATTCGACAGAGCCAAGGCTCTGTAAAGGAATCAAAGAGGAAAGAGAGGAGGGGGAAACAATCTTCTGGAGAGGGAGAGGGAAAATAGAAGCAAGGCTTCGCTGTAGAAAATCTGGAATCGTTTTTCTTCCTTCTTTTTTACAGTGAAGTCTTCTCCTTAAATAGGCGACAGAGAGGCGCCTACCCATCTGTAATCACCGTCTCACGCCCCTCTCTCCCTTCTCACGTCCTTTCCCTTCATCTCACGGCCCTTGAATTAATCTCACGGCCTTTGGGATGGGAAGACGCAAGAAAGAGTCGCGAAAAAAAAGAAGGGCGCGCGCAGAAGAGAAGAGTCGCGCCCCTTCGGTATTTCTTTCACGGTAATCCCATTTTTTGAAGAGTCCACGCCTAGGTGGACTCTCTTCCACGCCACTTCAGCCAAAACGCCGATCCCCTTTTTTCTTTTCTCACGCAAAAATGCCCCTTGGAGAGAGTCCACGCGCGCGTGGACTCTTCTCCTTGCGCGCGCGCGTGGGAAGAGAGGGGAAGGGGTTTAGGCGATGTGGGAAAAGGGTTTAGCCTCTTAGGTTAGCCCAATTGCTAGCCTACTATTAGCCCAATGTCTTGAATCTTCAATTAGATTCAAACCGGAATGAATTTGGATCTAAAAAGACCAAATCGGAACCCTAACTCGAATCCGATTCAAGTAGAAGCCATGGTTCGCAACACATGCTAGTGTGTTCATCTGCAAACGAGATTTAATTCCAAATTAAATCCTTGATTATCTGTCCTAAGTGTGTGACCCATTGGGTTCCATACCTAGCCAGCAGTGGGTCCGAGTGCAAGTTGACCTAATTTGATCAGAACTCATTCTAATCGATTTAGGTCAAATCGAGCTAACTCGAGTTAGTCAATTAGGACTCCTCCTAATTAGTGATCCAATTAAACCATTTAATTTGATCAACCCACAAGACAAGATTGACGTCTAGCAACGTGTCATGTCTACCTGGAAGATATGGAAATTCTGGTGAAATTCCAAAACTACCCTTCAGTGGAAAGTTCCCGTATAATTCGATCCTTCAATCATCTTGCATCCCGAATATAACTATGGATATGGAAACATGTCAAAACCAGCTTATACTCATTCCCAGCTCAGTCATACACTAATGATTCAATTAATTCGATATTAGAAATCATTTCTAATATCTATACTTTGATCAAAGATTTCCTGAATCATCATCTGACCTAATTTGGCTGGATGCAATCTCCTCCTACTAGGAGTGATCAATTCCTTGTTGACCTACTCATTACCTTCATATACAATTCACCATACCCAGCATCAACCTCGTGCATGACCCAGTGTCATGATTGAGATTGAACCAAAGCATGGGTTCATGTACATAAGGTATTATGGCAGTCTCAGGTCATAGGACTACTTGTACAACTCCCACTATGAGAAACATCTATTGACATGCAGCTAAGGCTCCATTAGATGTTCTCAAACTGGATCTATTCAGTGAACTCATTCGCTAATGAGCACCCACATCCTTGTATTAGTGTCCCACACAAGTGATTGTGAGAGCAGTCACCCTTTTCAGCATAAATAGGATATGCCAGTCTAACCGGAAACCCTGATCCCCAACTAAGGGTTCCTATGACTAGGAATATTCTAGATTAGGGTTTTAAGGCCTTAGATCTCACTGGTATGATCTCATCATAGCCCTAGGACCATAGCCCTAATCTATGGGGTTCATCATATAATGACACAGCGAATGATGAAAAAAATATTGCCTTTATAAACTTGTCAATTTACAATGGTCTGGGAGATACAAATATTGGCTTATAGGGCATAATCCTTTCAAATTCAGGATCGCATCCTTGTCGAGCTGCTCGTGCAAGGGGCATCCGAGTTTGCCCAGTTTTTCAATCAGCTCGATCATGTACAATACATGATCAGTGACTGAACCACCATTCGGCATCTTGGAGTCGTAGATGGCACAAGACACTTTGTACCGTTCTCATCATCCGGGGTGCCGAAGGATTCCTTCAATTTTTGAAGGATTTTATCAGGTTGGGCCTCCTCGAATTTGCGACTGAACTCGTCGTTCATCGCAGCAAGCATAATGCAACGACAGTAGTCTGATCAGAAACCCACTTCAAGTAAGCATCTCTGACCACACTCCGTGCATTTGCAGGAGGGATTTCAGGCACCGGATCCGTTATCACATAGAGGATCCGTTCATGCTCCAGAACAATTCTTAACCTTCGATACCAAGTATCGAAGTTATGACCCTTCAACTTCTCATTATCGAGAAGTGACCGTAGCGACAAGTTTGAAGACATCTGAAAAGAAAACAAGACCAAATTAGTTTATGAATTAATAACTTAACCAAAAGACTTGGACTTTAGTCTAAAGGTTTCTCCCACTAATTTTTTAGATTGGTAGCCTCTGACTCCAAACCGTGAAAACAACATTTTTCAAGTGGGTACTGAAATCCAATAGGCCTCGCATGAGCCCAACTATGGCCAGCACACCCATACAAGCCTAAAGGTAGGTTCGTAAACTAATTATTTCCCTAAATAATTTTCAGTATAGAATTTTCCCCAGAGAACACCCCAATCGGCCTAGGAGCCTCCTATTACGGGTCTCTGGTTAGGTCCAACCATTAAAATGACAAATCCAATGCTTCCAGCTAACTAAAGACCATGCCCGACTATGGCCAGCCCACCTGGTCCCGTTAAGGAGGTTGCACTGAACCATCATCGATCAGATAGAAATTCCAGTCGCCGGATGTACACCCATTCTATGGAACCGCCGATGCACACCAAGCTAGTGGACAAATTTCTATCCAACTTAATAGGAGGCTAAGACACTGTCAACCCTTTGACTTAGTCTTTTAAGGACCTAATAATTTTAGAGGATTTTTAGTTATGACAGAAGAGAAGATACAAGGACATGGATCATCCTCCCATTGAATCAATCAGATTTCAAGAGGGTTGAAATAAATCAACAAATGATCCATGGGCACCTAAAGATCAGTCAGATCGATCAACCTGGGTGACATGGGTTAACTCGAGTCATTAAGCTTTTCCAATCAGTTCTGGCTGACTCGACTAGCCAGGTAGGTGAGATCATGGGTGAGTAACCGCCATTAACTATCTTTCCTAGACACCAACCAAGTTGGCCAGGAAAGAGGTAGCCTCATACAACCATGATCATAAATGCCAAACCTACCTCGACACCAATCGATTTACCAGACCCGATCAGATTTGCCTAAAGACTCGGGCATCCACAGAGCCACTAATTGGATCCATTTTAGATGAACAGATCAACTATTCTAACTATTAGATAGTTCTAAAGAAGGACCTTAATCAACTTTTGATTAATCTTCTTTTATCCGGTTCAACTAAACCTAGGTCTAACCCAATTAAGGACCCAATTAGATAACTAACCCAATTAACCCAAAATGGCTTATTCATGTCAAATTAGATTTCATAAACCTAATATTTTATTTTAATAAGCCATACATTTAATCAAAACATTTTTAATTAAGTGTCAATGTAAAACATTTTTTACATCATGTATTATATCTAGATTTTATTTTATAAATATTTCATGGCCCAATTATTTAACAGACATGTCAAAATTGTATCTGAACTAAAACAATTTTAATTCCAAGATTTCCTTAAAGGATCCTTCTGAAAAGGCCAACACAGATGATCCGTTTCATGTCAAAGACAGACGCTCATGGTGAAGGTCTCAACTAGGTTCCTAAAAGTACTATTAGGATACAAAAATAAATTAAACTATTTTTGATCTAACATGCATCAAGATTATGTTACACCTGTCAACCTGGATCTGATACCATTTGAAGGTTAATGGTACGTTTGCAGGTGCCTACCCTAAGCATGCAACATCAGGGAGCAGGTAAGTATTTTAAAACATTTTTAAAATGCACAGTGGAAAACATGCTCCACGCAGGATCCAACACAATCTGGAAGCATGTATAGATTAAAACATGTAATAATATGGGTATGGAATATTTATAAAATATTTACAAATCCAGATCTACATATGCATGAGAAAAGGAAATAAAAACAATACCTTATTCCCTCCCGGAATAAGTCTGGAATAGAGCTGGTATTGCAGGAATAGCGGGAATAACTTTATTCCCGTTGTCTTCAACCTCCAGCATGTTGAAGTCCCTATTTTTCTCCTTCAAAACAGCAACCAAATGGTGGCAAAAGGACCTCCTTTTCCTCCCAAATCGGAACAGCAGCTAGGGGATAAGAGGTTCTTTGATCTTGAGCCAAAATCTGCAAAGGAAATGCACCAAAAAGGATCTACCAAATTCACCAAAACCTTGCTGAAAAATTTCTGCTGTAGAAAAAACAGCAAGTGGGTTCCTTGAATTCGCAGCAGCAATAGCAAATTTGGCTCGATTCTCTTGCTCCCAGGAGTAAAGAGATACTCCCTCTAGAGGGGAGATATGCCGGGGGCACACGGATCCTCTCCCTTGTGCGGTGCTAGCCGCAGAATAGAACTTAGTCACGGTGGAAGGCAGCAACTCTGGTTTGCTGCAATGAATCGATTTGAGCACTACAATCAACAAGGATCAAGGCTTGTTTCTCTCCCTAGATCTATCCAAACCTTAGCCCCCAACTTCATCGGTGGAAAGGGAAGGGATATACTGCCAGCAAAAGGAACTCTCACAGCCCTTTTTCTCCTCACACGGTGACAAAAAATGAAACAGAGCACTCTCAACCAGGGGACTGCAGCGATTTATAAAAAGGAGCAGCAGCAAGGGAGAAAACGCTGGGAAGGCCAATCGACGTCGGAGGCTTAACCAACATTAAACCATGCATTAGGACTAATTAAACGGGTGTAAAGGGCATTCGGTGGAGGGAGATGAGAAGACACCCAACAATGTCAGACGTTTGGAATTCGCCCAGCGAGAGGAAAAAAAGACCGTGTGAAGCGGTCAAAGGAAGAAACATCGGTCCAAAAAAATCTGGTTTAATCCAATTAAGACCGGTCCAAAGGAATTTTGGGTTCAAAATAATTTAACCCAAAGGTTCAATCCCAAAAAAAACTCGGTTCAATTTAATTTGAACTGGTCCAAGCCCAATTAAATTAAATTCAATTGGTTCACAACCAATTGAAGGCCGAATTTAGCTCCGAATCAGTTAAAAATTGATTCAGAAAAATTCTGGCGCAGACCTGGTCAGCCCGGAATAATTTTCGGTTAACCCAAACAAGGGCAAGACCGGGAAAAAAAAAAGTGCTCAAATAAATACCGTGACCATAAAACCGAGACAATTCCAAATCTTAATCGGTAACCGGATCAGAGAGTTATCCTCTATGGTGTGTGACCTCATAGGTTCGAACCTAAATGGTAGTACTGGAATGATTCCAGTACCAGCACAGGAAACCATCTAGCAATGGGTCCCGGCGTCCGGATAGGTCGAAGATGCGGGAGCATACTATGGAACCTCTGGCATATGGTTACTGTATAATTCATCCCTTTGATCTCTAATGCTCAGGACAACTGATATTGGGCTGCCAACCCAGACTGAGTCAGTCGACAACGTGTCTCAATCTTGCAAGCCCAGTGACTCTTCACTAGGGCTACCCCGGCCGAAGATTTGCTAAATTGAGATACAGCGAGACATTCAATCCAAATTAATTGGACATGTCAATTCCATCTTGGTCCATCACTGTTCCACAAGTACTTGTCTGTACCCAGAATGGTGCGGGCACCAGTCTCAGAAGAAGACTTCAGGGCTCCATCTGGATCTTTGATTGACCTTGCCCGAAGAATTAGGATTTTCTGGTTTTGTAATAAGGGTTGACCTGATCAACTCAATTTTGAGTCTGTAATTTTGTCATTTCAATTTTTGTTGGATCATGTTGACTAAGTCCAAGTCCAAGGCCCAGGTAGGTGTCATTCCCTTTGCCATAGGGCACCACATTTTCCAGCTACAAGTGGGTGCCACACTCCCTGCCACATCTCCATCCAGTGTACCTTGGTCCCCACGCCTCAAGTAAGCAGGTTCTTTTTTCTTGCACCACTTGGGGGAGAAATCCATCAAGATACCTCAATCCAAGGAGGAGCCAACATCTTTCCAGATAAACCCAAGCCAGGATGGCAAGAATTTTTCTTGAAGAGAGGATCAAGGAGGTGCCCCATAATGTTCCATAAAAATCCAAGTTATAAAAGGGAAGAGAGCATGTCTTGGGGAGAAAATCAAGGAGGCTCCCAAAAGTTTCCAAAAGTGCCAAAGCCATGAAAGGAGGAAGCCTAAACTTGTGGAGCAAGACTAGGAGGTGTCCAAAAGAGCCAAACCATGAAGGGAAAATCCTTGATTCATGGAGAGATACTAGGAGACACCCCAATAACCTGCCATTTGGAGCTGATTTTCATGTTTTCTTGGAGTTTTTGGGCTGCCCACTCATGGAAGGAGTCTTGGGAAGAGAATTTGATTCCTAAAGTGTGGGTTAGTCCTATTAGTCCCACATGGAAAATGTATAAAATTTTATTTCTTTGTTATGTCTATATATTCTACTCTATGTAACTCTTGAAGATAATGATGAATGAAATCAATTTCTTTGTGAGCAACTTTGTGTTTCTCTCTTCCGCACTTGTATTCAAGTGTTGAGCTCCGTGAGGGAGTAAATCCGGGTTTTCTAGGAACCTTGAGGAGGTGTGAGATCTCCAACCCCAAAACCCTAGCTTAGTCCACCCATCTTTACTCTACCACCACCAAACCCTAGCCTCTACACCATCTCCAAGGTTCTTCTTCCAAAGGGTGGCCGACCACCAGGACCCCAGTCCAGCCATCTTCAAGTCAGCTACCACTGCTTCAGAGTCCATCCAGCAGATCCAGGAGAAGAAGTCCCAAATCCGCAGCCTAGGAGTTCCAGATCAGCTGAAGACCTTCAGATCCCATCCTTTCTTCTACTCTGGTAACTCTCTTCCCTGAGTCTCCTGTTCCTAACCTTGTTCTTCTTTCTCCAGGATCCAGGGTTCAAGAAGAGGCCAACTTTGCCAAGGACCATTATCGGAGGATCCATTGCGAAGATACCTTGACTCCCGGGATCCAATAATCTGCTCGAGAGAGTCTTTTTCCACCAAATGGAGAGATATCACTGCTAGGTAACAAGAACCTTCCCTTCTCACTTTGTCTGTTTCGTTGAAACTCAGAGCAAACCCTAGATCTGGGGGTTTTTCAATCCCCAGCGATCCTACTTCTGAGTTACTCTGATAATCCACTCCTTTTAATTGTGCTTTCTGTCATTTCTTAGTTTCTTTCAACATTAGTTTATCTTTCCTTTGAGTCAAAGCCGACTTCTAAAAATATATAAAAAAAAAATACATTAATTTTAATTTGCTTCCGCATTCCATATATCTGTTCTGTATCATTTTTGGTATCAGAGTTTTCGTTCTGCATCATTTTTGGTATCAGAGCTTTCGTTCTGCATCATTCTTGGTATCAGAGCCCTGTCTAGGATTCTTGCTTGTGTGATTATTTTTTTCGTTCCCTTTTACTTTTGCTGCCTGGAGTAGACTCCCCTGGCCGTCCGGTCCTAGGAACAAGCGAGACGCAAGCCTCCTCCTCCCATTCCATGGGGGTTCCTAGGGCGTGTAGGGGTGCCGCTGGGTTATAACTTCTAGGCAGGGATTGTAAACGGGACTCACGTTCTGTTTTCTACCAGTAACTGCCCTATTATCCAAATTGTTTCTCCCTACAGAAAAATCCAAATTAAGTAATTCTTATTTTTCTGGAACCAGTATAATTGAAAGTAATTTATATAAAATTTTCATGATTTATTAATTTCTGTAGATTATCTGAGATCAATTTTACTGCTGTTCTATTTTTTTTATTTTCTGCAAGCTATTTTTATTTGAGTGTGCATAAATTGAATCTATCTTAAGGGCACCGAAGATGCAACATAAGGGGAGGATTGAGACCCTCTCCTTAGGACAAAACCACCTCTCGTGCATTCGAACCTAAGCCTTAATCTTAAAATTAATTAGACCTAATTTGCCCTAGTGGGCTAGGGACACCAACAAGTCGGGTCTAGGCTAGTGTTGAGTCAGTTTGTCTAGTTACTCTGTGTGTGCTTTGTACTCAGTGTCTAGAACGGTGGTTCAAGGATTCTATCCTGAAGGGCTTGTGTGCTGGTCCGCCTACCTGGCCAATCACTGATTGGTGTCTAGGATTGGCAATTAGGGACCTAACACTCCCCTTACACCTGCCTGGCTGAGTCCCGAGTTACTACAGGCTAGCTTGCCACTCTGATTGGGCATCTAGTTTAGGCTCTAGGTCTAGTTAGCCCGTAGTCGTTTCAGTCGAGTCTCATTTGGTGTACTTGCTTGCATCATCATGTCCACCCGGAATGGAGTACCCTAGCAACCTGGTCAAACCAAACCTGTTTTAGAGGCCATGATTAGAACTTTTACCGAAAGTATGACCAAATTAAGTCAGGATATGAATGAGGGTTTTGCCCAGTTTAGAGACCGAGCCCAGGGACTTGAGAAACGTAGACATCAAAATTAGACCCCTGATCCAAAATTTAATAGGCCCTAACCTCACCCATGCCAGGAGCCTAGGAGGACCTTATACCGTGATCCCGAGCATAACCCTAGGAGCCTATATCCATACTTGGTTGACTCAGAAAAGGGACCCGTTAGGAACACCGAACCTTATGCACCCACTTTTGATGGAAGACAAGAGACATCTATTAAGTGGGAAGAATAAATGGATCGGTATTTTGAGTGCACTAACATATCGGAATTAGGACAAGTTAGGTTGGCCAAAACCAAGTTCACCAAACATGCTAGGTCGCATTGGTATGCTATTGAGCGTGAGTGTTATCAAAGAAAAGAGGAAATATATACTTGGAGAGATATGAGAAGTAAGTTGAGAGATAGGTACCTAGGTAGATCCTATGAGAAAAGACTTTTAGACCAATGGTACTAATTGCGACAAGGTAATAGGCCTGTGTCTAAATATTTCAAGGACTTCCAGTGTATGACATGAAATGCAATACCTTTGAGACCGAAGCTCAGATCACATCGAGGTTTAGGGTTGGGTTACACCCAGACATTTATAGGAAGCTATACCTTGAAAAGACCAATAAGTTAGACCGAGCCTACCAAGAAGTCCAAGACTATGAGTGGTCTTTAAGATATAACCAATCAAGTACTTTGGACTTAAAGCCAACCTCTACCAACTTGAGTCAAGTTTTGATTGATCCAACATCCGTAGTGAACCAGACTTTTGTTTGTCAATTCTCACTTGTGTCACCTCTTGACCAGAAGGATAACACTGAGAAGGAGTTAGGCATGGCCATCCCAAAATTAGTTGACCCGACCAGAGCCGTACTTAAAGAGGAATCAAAGGAGAATAGATTAGAACCTTTCAGTGAGATCGAGGAAGAAATATATGAGCCTGACATAAGTTTGATAGATGAATATGAAGAAGAAGAATTTGAGGATATCTCTCCCGATAATTCAATTAACCAACTCCAACCTAATGGGGTTATTGAGGGGACCCCTGCCACTCAAGGAATTCAGGAGCTAACCCTAAGAGAAGACCCTTTTGAGGAAGTTCAGGAAGAGGAATTTATACCAAATGAAAGTTTAAGTGAGAATACCCCTGAACTCATTGAGGAATCCAAAGAAGACACCCCTGAGTCAAATCTGGTAGAGAATTGTGAAGAAGGAAGGGGTTCACAAGAATTGCCCATTGAGAAGGTCCAAGAACAAGAAAAAGACAGTAGCTTAGAGGACTTTCTAGATAAACATTCCAAAGACCTTCCTGATAACCTTCCACCTTCTAGGAGCACCCAGCCTATCCTAGAACTTGTACTTGTAGATCCTCCTAGAGCAAATCATGAGGTTTGGATGAGTGCACCTATAGAACAATGTCCTCATTTTAAGGTCGTCCTGAATAACCAAGGTTTGTTTCTTGTTTCCTATAAGCCACCTCAAAACTCTGATTCTTATTTCCTACCCTTCCTTGAATCTTCTCATGTTTTTAAAGCTATGGGATTAAACTTTACTGAGATTTCTAGGTTGCAAGACTTCTTAGAACCTATTAGGTTTGCCACCTACTTCTGGAAGACCTTAAGGCACCTACTAGGCACCCATGATAAGTTTTCATGCTCTGCATGCCATCCTCCGACCCAAGGTCAAACCTAGAGAGCCTTAGTTTGTTAGGTTTAGACCTAGGGTTCCTTTGGAATAAAGTCCATTCTTTAGGAATGCGTCGTCAGTCTAGTTTAGTTTTTCTTGACCCTTTACTAGGCTTTGGCTCAGATTTTGGTTTGATTGAGAGCACCAGGAATTAGGATTTGTATTTTGTCCAGGGCTGAAATTGCATTCAATGTTTCGATCAATAGGTCTATAAGCTAGAGTCCCTTTGAAATTGTTCATGGATACAAGCCTCACACACCACTTGATCTGATTTCACTATTAGCCCACACACACAAGTCTCTTGATGCACTTGCATAGCATGTAAAGGACTTGCATAAAGAAATTCATGCCAAAATAACTTTAAGTAATGAAACTTATAAGAAGTTGGCTGATTCTCAAAGACGAGTCAAAACTTTTGTTGAGAGAGACTATGTAATGATTAGGTTAAGGCCTGAGCGGTTTTCTCCTGGAACCGTTAGAAAGTTACATGCAAGAGGAGCTGGACCATTTAGAGTAGTGAAGAGAGTAGGATCCAATGCCTATGAGCTCGAGTTGCCTCTAGAACTAGGCAATAGCTCTACTTTCAACATTACAGACCTAGTAGAGTACAGGGAGCTAGCTGTGATTCCCAGTGAGCCTTTTGAACCTAATCTTATTATTGAGAGTGATCCCGACCCTGTGTGTCCACCAACAAACTGGCCCGTGAGGAAAGAGCAGATTGAAAAGATCTTGGATGATCAGGTTATCTCTACTCGTAATCGAGGATACCAAAGATACCTGGTCCGCTGGCAAGGAAGGCCAGACTCTGATGACTCTTGGATCTCCCGAGAAGAATTACAAGATTTGGATCCAAATATCTTGGAGAGATACTAGAGCCAACTTGAGCCTTACTCGACAAGGTCGAGTTCCTCCCACCCCGGGAGAATTGGTGCGGGCACCCTCATAACCTGCCATTTTGAGCTGATTTTCAAGTTTTCTTGGAGTTTTTGGGCTGCCCACTCATGGAAGGAGTCTTGGGAAGAGAATTTGATGCCTAAAGTGTGGGTTAGTCCTATTAGTCCCACATGGGAAATGTATAAAATTTTATTTCTTTGTTATGTCTATATATTCAACTCTATGTAACTCTTGAAGATAATGATGAATGAAATCAATTTCTTTGTGAGCAACTTTGTGTTTCTCTCTTCCGCACTTGTATTCAAGTGTTGAGCTCTGTGAGGGAGTAAATACGGGTTCTCTAGGAACCTTGAGGAGGTGTGAGATCTCCAACCCCAAAACCCTAGCTTAGTCCACCCATCTTTACTCTACCACCACCAAACCCTAGCCTCTACACCATCTCCAAGGTTCTTCTTCCAAAGGGTGGCCGACCACCAGGACCCCAGTCCAGCCATCTTCAAGTTAGCTACCACTGCTTCAGAGTCCATCCAGCAGATCCAGGAGAAGAAGTCCCAAATCCGCAGCCTAGGAGTTCCAGATCAGCTGAAGACCTTCAGATCCCATCCTTTCTTCTACTCTGGTAACTCTCTTCCCTGAGTCTCCTGTTCCTAACCTTGTTCTTCTTTCTCCAGGATCCAGGGTTCAAGAAGAGGCCAACTTTGCCAAGGACCATTATTGGAGGATCCATTGCGAAGATACCTTGACTCCCGGGATCCAATAACTTGCTCGAGAGAGTCTTTTTCCACCAAATGGAGAGATATCACTGCTAGGTAACAAGAACCTTCCCTTCTCACTTTGTCTGTTTCGTTGAAACTCAGAGCAAACCCTAGATTTGGGGATTTTTCAATCCCCAGCGATCCTACTTCTGAGTTACTCTAATAATCCACTCCTTTTAATTGTGCTTTCTGTCATTTCTTAGTTTCTTTCAACATTAGTTTATCTTTCCTTTGAGTCAAAGCCGACTTCTGAAAATATATAAAAAAAAAATACATTAATTTTAATTTGCTTCCTCATTCCATATATCTGTTCTGCATCATTTTTGGTATCAGAGTTTTCGTTCTGCATCATTTTTGGTATCAGAGCTTTCGTTCTGCATTACAGAAACCTTCCGTCACCGGATTAAAAATCTGGGTAGTCCGGTACCAAAGCACAGGGAGTTGCTTGCAAGCAACCGTGATGACCTCAAGTCAGAGGGACACTTATACCCATTTCCAATCGCGAGTATCCCTTTGGCATAAAGGGGGTCTCACGGAGTCACGTTCAATGAGATATCATATATCCCACTCGCAGATCACATTAGTGTCACCACACTCATTTGGTCAAGAGGACAACCAAACTATGTGAACTGCAACAACCTATATTTGATATATTTCCGTCCAGTACAATATATCCTTTGGCTGTGAACTAGGTTTAAGGACCAGTCGATACATCCTCTCTGTATCGAAGTCAGTGTAGCCCTAAGGACTTCATCACTGGGAAATAGTTCATTTTTAGGGAAATGCAATATGTGATGAGCTGCCAAAAAATAATATTTTATTAATTCACAAAATGAATACAATACCCAGCACAACCGCCTACAACCTAGGTGATTGGCTTTAGGACACAATTTCCAACATGGACATCATGTATGATACAAGTTTGTTATCTCGTTTTATGCATTAATCAAGTAAGCTTCATTTGGGGCAGCAAAAAGAGTTTTAATTTACATTCAAGGCACCAAAAATTTTGGCATCATTTATAGGAGAGAAGTAAATATAAAGCTGAAATTGTTTGAATTTTGTGATAGTAATTAGGCCATAAATCTAGATGATATGAGAAGCACATCGGGTTATGCTTTTACCTTTGAATCTGGCATATGTTCTTGGTCATCAAAGAAGCAAAAAATCATGGCATTGTCCTTAACAGAAGTAGAATATGTTTCAGTTACATTGGCCTTAAAACAATCAATTTGGATGAGAAAATTTTAGAAGATATTGGTGAGAAGCAAGAGGAAGCCACTTTATTATTTTGTGACAACTAATCCGCCATTGCTATGACAAAAAATCCTATATATCATAGTCGAACAAAGCACATCAAAATCAAGTATCATTTTATCTGTGAAGTTATGGAAGAAGGAGAAATTTAAATGAGGTATGTGAAGCACTAGATAAGTGGCAGACATATTTAACAAGGCACTTCCTAAAGAAAAATTTTTGTATTTTAGAGAACTCATGGATGTTCAAGAACAAAGCATTAAGGGGGAGTATTAAATTCTAATTCTTTGTTTATTATGTATTAAACTCTCTCTCTTGTTATGTTTTGTCAATGTAGTGTTGGGTTGCTTGTATGCCACATGGTTGGCTATTATATAGTGTTGGGTTGCATGTATGCCACATGGATGGCTATTATATAGTCTTCTTGGGAGCCAAGAAAAGTAAAAACAGGGCTACCATGAAAACGAAAAAAAACAAGGGAGAAATACAATTGAGAGAGATTCTTCTTCCATCATATTGATCACCCATTTTCTTTCTTTTTTCTTATGCTTCCAAATATATGTTTATGAGCTGAAATCACACCCAACATATCATAGGCTTCTCCATATCAAGCTTTGGCATCATCGAGCTTCTAGATCGAGGGGCCCAAATTAAGGAATGAGTAACTTCTTGTGTTAACATGATATATTTTATGAGTACTAAGCCAACCATGCATAAAAGCCCCATGCTCAACTGAAATTAAAGAAGCTAGAATGATCTTGAGCCTATTGATCAGCACCTTAGCCGATAACTTGTAAACAATATTGCATGAGATAATAGGATAATAATCAACCATGTTTCAAGGACTAAGCTTTTTAGGCAATAAAGTGATAAAGTTTTCCTTCCAAGAATTAGTTAATGTCACCATATGAAAGAAATATTTAACAGCAAGTACAATCTCTAATTTAACAATGAGACAATAATTCTGAAAAAAATGGTGGATAACCATCCAACCAAGGTCATTATCAGGATGCATACTTAGCAAGGCTTGCTCAATTTCCTTTGCCATGATTGACTTAAGTAAATCTGCATTTTGTTCTTGGGTAACTGCTGGACTGAGAGAAGGTAACTCAAGATGCTCAATACCTTCATCTATAGACCAATGTCACTTAAAATGATTTAGCAATGGAGGCTAAATTAACAGCCTCAGTGTTAGAAAGACATTCTCCTTGATCATTATAAAGACAATGGATTCTATTCCTGCATTGGAGGACCGTAGAACGATGAAAAAATTGAGTATCAGAAGCACCCTCCTTCAACAAGATAGCCTTGGACTTTCGTTGCCATACAATTTCCTGATGATATAGAGTTCTATGATGCAAAGATAGCAAATGCATATATGTTGGTGAACAGGAAGGCCATCCTGCTATGCTTCAACCATTTGCAAGTGATAAATGTGATCATACAATAGCTGGGCACGAGTAAACAATTCCTAATGCTCTTCTTCCACCTAGTAATAACTTTGCGGACATTATTAAGCAATGAGGTTAAGTTAAACTTAGGTGGATAAAGATAATTCCCATGCAACTCCCATGCCTTTCTAACAAGGTTATAGAAACCATCACAAGTGGACCAAAAGTTCCAAACCTTAAAGGTATGGGAAACAATCCAACCATGACACAAATGCTTTCTTAAGACTAAGTTTTTCAGAAAAAGTACCGGATTCTATTCTGGCCCCCAATGGTATGAGTCAGTATGGCATGTAGCATACTAGACTGGCATGAACCAACACAAAAATGAACGAATGAACTAGGAGGAGGGAAGAGGGAGGAGAGAGAGGGAAAAAGATGAAGAGAGAGAGGAGGGGAGGGAAGGAGGGGTGGAGATTCGGGCAATGGCCATCGGAGGGCCATGGTGGCTCTTGGAGAGCCATAGAGATACTGTAGCTCCACATCATCTATGAGCGAAAATGATCAGAGAGGGATAGAGAGATGATGCAAGATAGAGCGGGGGAGGATCGCTGGCGAGCGTAGAAGTCACCAGGGGATTAGGGCTTGCACTCAAGAATAAGGAACCAGGGCATCACACCCACTCCAATCCGAAGAAAATTGAAAACTCAAATCAAAATAATTTTATATGTTTAATACAAGAGGGGAGGGGTGGTATTTATAGATTCATCCCAGGGTACATTACTTGAGGGCTAAGAAACCTTGACTTGTGGGCCAAGAAACCTTGGTGGATCGGTCAACAGTGAGCCTGTCTTAGGCTGAAGCTCTCTCTTGCGGGCTTGGCAGCATGAAAGGGCCCAGGTGCCTGAAGCCAGCTCTAGTTGGGGAGCCTGGTTAATCTCCTGGCTACGAACTCTTCTCTTGTATATGACCTGAATGACTTGACCGAACCTGATCGAACTAAAATGACTAGACCTGACTAAGTGGACTCAACTGACTCAGTCATCTCACTTTATTACAGGACTCAAATAAAATAAAATAAAATAAAATAGACTTTTGGTCCCCATCATTTCTCTGCGATGGGGAGAACTTGATTAGCTAGGCTTAATGGGGGTTTGACGGAATCGACACTAAGCAAATTAAAGCAAAAAGGCTAGAATCAATTTTTTTCTCACTTTTTCCACCTTTCTTTCTTTTCTTTTTTTTCTCTCTAATTTTTTCACTGATTTTCTTTTTTTATTGGCTGCTCTGAGATCAGTGCAGCTTTGAAGAAAGTGCAGCACTAAGATCCGTGCTACTCCAGAAAGCATGCTGCTCTAGAAAGCGTGCACTTTCATGTTCATGATGGACTTCCTTCTTCTCCATAGATCGAAGGCTAGAACAGGGAAGGTTTCGAAGGGCAGTCCGGCGGGTGCTCGTAGGCAACACGGGGAACACGCGGCGGCGACGGCGTCTAGCGACGGAGGGGCGCGGAGGCGTTGGAGCGGCAGTGGGGGCACAGCTATCGTGCTAAACCTGGATCTCTTTGGAGGGCTCGAAGTGGAAGAGAGCACTGGCTCGTCCTCCTGTGGCTTCATCGCCCTCGTCGTCATCATCTCCAGTCGTGTCGCTAGAGGGCTTGGAGGAGTGGGCGGTGGAGTGGAAAAGGTAGGTGAGCTTGAGGGTGAGGGCATCCTGGTGGCGGTCGCGGTAGAGGTTGAAGAGGGCCTCGGCGACATCAGCTGGGCGACGAGGGCCTCGAAGGGCACCAGGTCAGTGCCGAGGATTGCCGCTAGCTACTATTGGTGCATCACCGTAGGGTACGATTGGAAACTAGGGTTTCTGTTTGGGTGATGGCAGCAGGGCATCGATCGGCTAGGAAGAGGTCTTTGGAGGAAGAGATCGGCAAGGCAGCGTCGCGTGGATCTACGGCAAAGGGCAGCGATGGTGGGCATGTGGTGGCCGTGGGCATGCGGCGGTGGGTGTGCAGCAACCATGGGATATGGTCAGGCTTCACGGCTTGCTCTGTTCTTGGAGATGGCAGCATGGATGAAAGAAGTGGGGAGGGGCAGTGTCGGTGGTGTAGATCTGATGGGCTATGGGCAACGAGGTTTCAGGATGCCTGACGGTGGGTTGATGGCAGACTTGGAGAGGAACAGGGAAACCCTAATCTGCTAGGCTCTGATACCAAGTTGATGCAGGACAGAGCAAGGGAGGATCTCTGGTAAGCATAGAAGTCACCAGGGGAATAGGGCTTGCACTCAAGAACAAGGAACCAGGGTGTCACACCCACTCCAATTTGGAGAAAATTCAAAACTCGGATCAAAATAATTTTTTGTTTGTAATCATAAGAAAAAAGATGTTTAATACAAGAGGGGAGGGGCGGTATTTATAGATTCACCCCAGGGTACATTACTTGAGAGCTAGGAAACCCTAACTTGTGGGCCAAGAAATCCTAGTGGACCGATCAATAGTGGGCCTGTCTTGGACTGGAGCTGTCTCTTGCGAGCTTGGCGGCATGAAAGGGCCCAGGTGCATGAAGGCCAGCTTTGGTTGGGGGGCCTGGTGAATCTCCTGGCTGTGAACTCTCCTCTTGTATATGACCTGAATGACTCAACCGGACCTGACTGAACTAAAATGACTAGACCTGACTAAGTGGACTCAACTGACTCAGTCATCTCACTTTATTACAGGACTCAAATAAAATAAAATAAAATGGACTTTTGGTCCCCATCAAGAGAGGGAGGAGGGAAAGAAAAAGAGGGAGGGAAAGGCAGCAAAGAGGTTATCAATGGGCCTCTGACTAGCTGTTGTGGCCATCAATGGATGGTATAAATGCCACCCATGAGATGGTATAAACGTCACCTATGACTCCACGGGCATGAAACATGGATGAACATGGTGTGATAGCTTCGCTCATCCATTGCCAGTTTCACTTTAATGGGGATCTTTTTAAAAAATCCAATGTACAGGGATTGTCATCCCTGTTTAGGACTGGAAATGGGCCGACCCAAAAGCCCATTGTCTGGAACTGGGCTAGGTTAGCTCAATAAACTTCGGGCCGACCTGAAATTGGTTCAGGCTTCGGACCAAATTTTTATCATATCGGACTAGTCTTTGGACTGTAAAATAGAGTCCATTTAATTTTTGGGCCAAAGGGATGCCCGTGTTCGGTCCAAATATTTTTAAAATATAGTCTTTGGGCCGGCCCATTTCCAGCCCTACCCCTGTTCCATTGCAATGGCTCCTGGGAGAATATTCTATCATCAGGTGGCCTCTTCCCCTGCTCGACAGCCACCTAGCAACTCTTAGCTCCCTCTCCACCTTCCCCGCCCTCCAGTATCCTCTCTCCCTTTTCTCTCTTGATTAGAGATCCTAGTGGACGATGCGAAATCTTGGAGACGTTCATGATCCTCCAACAAACTCGACGGGCCATCATTGGCCTCTGGTGGTATCATCCTCTTTCCCTCCCATTCTCTCTCTCTTCTTCTCCTTCCCTCCCCCTTCAATGTTTATCATTACTATTTTGATTCATTTATCGTAAATGTCCCGATTGTCACCACTAAGGTGGTAGCGCAATTGGTAGGCGCTTTGCCCCCGTTGGTGGGGACACCGGAGGCACCAGAATAAGACAGAGGCTTTTTCAACCCTCTGTAAATTGATCAATAATTTATGAGTCCATCTGTAATAATGGCTTAGCTCATCTGAGTCCATTTTAGTTGTTATTTGAGTATTTTAGTGGTTATTTCAGTCTTGTACTAGTCAGCTCATGTTGAGCTAGTTTAGTCCAATGCTAGTCAGCTCATGTTGAGCTAATTTTATTTTTTTGAGTCCTGTCCAAGCATACTGAAGACTCAAGACTATATCATACAAGTGAAGACCAAGTCCAACTAGATTGAAGACATGGAAGTATAGCACAAGTCCAACCCAGCTTGAAGATTTGAAGACCCCAGGAGGAAAATTCAGAAAACCCTGATTTCTTGCAGATGCCCTCCAGATGCCCAGATTCCCTTCCAGATGCCAAAGTATATTCATAGATAAGGGCATCCATGATTCCAGAGGTCCATCTGCATCCTAGCCCAAAGATATCAAGCCCAGGTGCCAAGCCCAAGCCCCTAAGAAGCAAGATACCAGGGAATATTCCTGCTACCTGGCTACCAGGCCACCCCAGCTTCCAGAGGCCCAAACCCATGCACCCAAGCCCCTTTGGGCTGGCCTTTTGCTGCTCCTAGAAGCCCAACACGCCCCCCTAGGCATCCTTGGAGTCTTGACCAAGTCAAGAAAATTTTTAGGGATTTTTCTACCTAATATTTCCTTATTTTCTAGCTAGGGTTTGAGAGGGAAAAGGATTCTTATGTAAAGACTTATGTACCCTTACTTGGAGCCCAAGGTTAAGGGTCTATTTAAGGGACCCTAGCCTCTTGTATGAGGAATTTTTGATGAATGAAAACCTTGAGTTCTTCTATTGAGTGGTGTGATACCCTGCTGTGTGCATAAAGGGGTTTGTGAGAGTTCTTCTTCCCGGTGTTTGCAATCATCTTCCTGCTGCCAACAAACCCTCCAGATCCCTGGACGCCCACTCCTAAAGAAGCCTTCCCTTGCTGTTTTTACTTTGTTTTCTTGTTCCTTTGTGAGCTTTCTAACCCCTGACAGGTCGTTTGTAGGTCCCTGAGTTCCTACGAATCCAACGACTCCAGCCAAGCCTCAATCGGATCACCGAGCAGAAAGCCGGGTATCCGCGGGTCTTTGGCTCGGTTTTCCAGGCCGCATCCGTCGAGGAACGAGAGACCCCTTCGCTGCGATCTTCACAGACGTTGTCAGGTACATCCCTCTACCTCCAGTAGTTTTATTGTAGGAGAACTTGCCCTAACCGAGGCTTCTCTGCCCTGGTGGTCCTTCTTTGCTACTTTTCTAGGTCCTAATCTGCATGCTGATCTTCAAAAATTCATACAAAATTCCCTACAAATAATTTTGATCTGAAATTTGGGAATTAATCACCTAACTAAACATGTAGAACATACAAAAAAATTGCATGCATATTAGTTCCCCATCATTTGGTATCAGAGCCCAGTAGTGAGCCACTACCCCTTAGACAACCTGAACCTACTAGGATTAGTGTCCATAATCAGAAACCAGGACCTAGCAAATTTTTCCCTAGCCGACCTTCTCCAACCATTCCTGAGATTGACAAGGCTTACATTAACGCGGAAGTGTATGAAGCTGATGCGAGCCTAGTGGATGAGTATGAAGGAGAAGAGGAGACACCTTTAGATGACCTAGAATTAGCTGACCTAATAGATACCCAGGTAGAAGCCAACCTAGAGGTAGTTGACCTTGACCACATCCAACCTAAAGCTATAGTGGAAGAACAAATAGAGGAAGAGAACCTAGGTACTGCTACTAGAGCCTTACCTAAGGAAACCGAAGAGGAGAGCCAAATTATAGAGTCTAGTCCTAAAATACAAGAACCAGAAGAATTTATTAAGGACCTGATCTCTTTGAATCAGTACCCTCAGGATGAGCCTCCTCCTATAGTTCCCATTAGGGACCTCTTCCCTGAGATTAGTAACCCATCATTCTATTATGCAAATCCCATAGATATACCGCAACCTCGTAAGGTTAGCCTCATTAGTCTAGGATTAGTCCCTGACATGCCTTCTTATATCGAACTTTATCCAACTAACCTTGAACCTTTTTTCCTACCCTACCAAACTAATTCTGAACCCACTTTCTATTTTCTGCCCTTTCCTGACACCTCCAGCATTTCTAGGATTATTAGATTGCATTTAACAGAGATTAGCGTACTGCATGCATTCATTATGCATGTTAGGTTTGCATTATACTTCTGGCATACCCTCTGGCATTTGCTTGGAGTCCATTGTAAATACTCTTGTGCACACCACACTAGGGTCAGACCTAGAGTCTATAGTCTCTTAGGTTTAGGCCCATAAAAGTCTAATAAATTTCCTTCGATAGGAATGCAAAGTCGAGTGTATTAGGTGTTAGTTTGAGTCCTTTGCATCATCTTGTTAGGAGTCTGCATGTGCCTAGCATGTTCACCACCAGCACTAATGTTAAAACAACTGGCTAATTCCCGAAGATGGATCAAAAAAATTTGATGTAGTGGATTTTATCTTGGTTAGGCTTAGGCCTAAAAGAAGCTTCATGCTCGCTGAGCCGGACCTTTTAAAGTGATAGAGAAGGTTGGATCAAATGCCTAGGTGTTAGACTTGCCTTCGGATTTGGGCATTAGTTCTACCTTCAATATTACAGACCTGGTTGAGTATAGGGAACCGGCAGCGCTACCTAGTGAGGCCTTTGGACCTATTCCTTTTCATTGTGAGTGACCCTAACCTAGAGTGTCCACAAACAAATTTGGCCTGAGAGAGGAGAACGGATCGAGCGTATCCTGGACAATCAAGCCATCACGACCCAGGGCCATGACTATCAATGCTTCCTGGTCCGATGGCAAGGCCGGCCAAAGTCGGACGATTCGTGGATTTCTCGAGAGGACTTGCAACGCCTCAACCCAGACCTTCTTGAGAGATATGTGAGCCAGTCTGACCTTCACTCGACAGGGTCGAGTTCCTCCCACCCCGGGAGAATTGGTGGGGACACCGGAGGCACCAGAATAAGACAGAGGCTTTTTCAACCCTCTGTAAATTGATCAATAATTTATGAGTCCATCTGTAATAAGGGCTTAGCTCATCTGAGTCCATTTTAGTTGTTATTTGAGTATTTTAGTGGTTATTTCAGTCTTGTACTAGTCAGCTCATGTTGAGCTAGTTTAGTCCAATGCTAGTCAGCTCATGTTGAGCTAATTTTATTTTTTGAGTCCTGTCCAAGCATACTGAAGACTCAAGACTATATCATACAAGTGAAGACCAAGTCCAACTAGATTGAAGACATGGAAGTATAGCACAAGTCCAACCCAGCTTGAAGATTTGAAGACCCCAGGAGGAAAATTCAGAAAATCCTGATTTCTTGCAGATGCCCTCCAGATGCACAGATTCCCTTCCAGATGCCAAAGTATATTCATAGATAAGGGCATCCATGATTCCAGAGGTCCATCTGCATCCTAGCCCAAAGATATCAAGCCCAGGTGCCAAGCCCAAGCCCCTAAGAAGCAAGATACCAGGGAATATTCCTGCTACCTGGCTACCAGGCCACCCCAGCTTCCAGAGGCCCAAACCCATGCACCCAAGCCCCTTTGGGCTGGCCTTTTGCTGCTCCTAGAAGCCCAACACGCCCCCCTAGGCATCCTTGGAGTCTTGACCAAGTCAAGAAAATTTTTAGGGATTTTTCTACCTAATATTTCCTTATTTTCTAGCTAGGGTTTGAGAGGGAAAAGGATTCTTATGTAAAGACTTATGTACCCTTACTTGGAGCCCAAGGTTAAGGGTCTATTTAAGGGACCCTAGCCTCTTGTATGAGGAATTTTTGATGAATGAAAACCTTGAGTTCTTTTATTGAGTGGTGTGATACCCTGCTGTGTGCATAAAGGGGTTTGTGAGAGTTCTTCTTCCCGGTGTTTGCAATCATCTTCCTGCTGCCAACAAACCCTCCAGATCCCTGGACGCCCACTCCTAAAGAAGCCTTCCCTTGCTGTTTTTACTTTGTTTTCTTGTTCCTTTGTGAGCTTTCTAACCCCTGACAGGTCGTTTGCAGGTCCCTGAGTTCCTACGAATCCAACGACTCCAGCCAAGCCTCAATCGGATCACCGAGCAGAAAGCCGGGTATCCGCGGGTCTTTGGCTCGGTTTTCCAGGCCGCATCCATCGAGGAACGAGAGACCCCTTCGCTGCGATCTTCACAGACATTGTTAGGTACACCCCTCTACCTCCAGTAGTTTTATTGTAGGAGAACTTGCCCTAACCGAGGCTTCTCAGCCCTGGCGGTCCTTCTTTGCTACTTTTCTAGGTCCTAATCTGCATGCTGATCTTCAAAAATTCATACAAAATTCCCTACAAATAATTTTGATCTGAAATTTGGGAATTAATCACCTAACTAAACATGTAGAACATACAAAAAAAATTGCATGCATATTAGTTCCCCATCACCCGTCCCCCCGATCACGAGTTCAAGGCTTGAGCTATACGGGTTACTCAATTAAATCCAGGGATTTTCCCTGGGGCATGTGACTAGGCGCAGGGAGAGCGTTCTACTCTGGTGTTTTAGTGGGGTCAGGCTAACGTACTCACCTTCAGGTGGGGAGGGCGAGCGAAAAATGTGGCCCGCATCGAACATGGTTTAACGGGGAGGGGGCCTAGTGGGTGTAGCTACGACGAGATTTATTCCCCCCTTTCCCTTTTGCATTACCAAAAAAAAAAAAAAAGAAAATGTCTCGATTGTCCACCTATATGGCTTGGAACATCTTGAATCACCTGATTTGGTCCGATTCTGAAAATCTTAATCAAGACATTCACAAACTTGAGCAAGACCATTCTAATTATTGCACCAAGTAAACTTTGGCCAATGGTAATCCAAATCAATAAGTCCTATAGGCCTAATAAAAGACTGAAACTATCTAACATCATGAATGACACAAAATGGTTTCCCACTTTACCTATCCTCTACATTTAGTATGCAAGTGAAATCCTTAGCCAAAATGAAGTACATACCTAAAGAAAAACATTGGCAACCTGAACCCACACTTGACAATGCTCAAAAACACATGTACTTGTATACATAACCCCTAATATCCAAGTAGGTTCATTTGGAATCGAGATGACCCTAAAAGCTATTTGCCTATTTACATGAGTAAACAATACAACCCCCAAACTCTTTTACCATTCAACTATAGTTCACTCCAACATGCTAGGGTTTGGGATTGTTTGGACCTCCCACCTACAACCCAAAAAATGTTGGACACAGGTTGGTGCATTCTGACCCAACCTAATTTCCAAAAAACATAACATCACATGATTATACTAATGCATTTGTTTTTTAGTATTATTAGCAAGTGGGAGTTTCATATGCATATAGTACTAATATGGTGACATCCGCTGACGTGGAGCCTGCGGACTGATATGGCGACATCCATCGACGTGGAGCCTACAGATGGCCACAACAGCGAGAGACCTACCACCTAGGCAAGGCTACATGATGAAGAATCGAGGTGGACCACCCAACCGAGGTCAGCTCCCAGCCGAGGTAGGGCTTATTGGGCAGGCCTCCCATCTGGTCAGCTCCCGGTTGAGGTCGAGTACATCCCTCCAAGGAGAGCCCTTGATTGAGGACAGCTCCTTGTCAGGGTCAAGCTCATGCTTCCAAAATGGACCACCCAGCCGAGGTCAGCTCCATGCCAAGGTAGGGCTTATTGGGCAGGCCTCCCATCTGAGGTCAGCTCCTGGTCGAGGTATAGTCTATTCCTCCAAGGTGAGCCCCCTAGCTGAGGATAGCTCCCGGTTGGGGTCGAGCTCATGCTCCCAGAACGGACCACCCTGTCGAGGTCAGCTCCCAGTCAAGGCGAGGCTCATTAGGTGAGCCCCCCATTTGAGATCAGCTCCCGGTCAAGGTCGAGTCCAACCCTTCGAAATGGACCCTCCTACCAGCGGGAGCATGAATTTCTGCTAAAGGCGTAAAGAAACCAGAATTCAAAATGAAGATGAGGGAGTACCTGATCACATAGAACCTCCGAGATGTGGCGCATTCCCTGCCATGGGTGTAGGTGCCCTACGGCACGCTGTGCACATGATCTGCACGATTTGGATGACACCAGACTCCCAGCCCTGCGGTGTGCTAACACGTCGATGACCACATGACTGGAAGAATGTGACTTCCATGACAGAGTGCCAGGACCCTAGGGCCCTAGCCTCGATGGCACCCGGACGACCTCCTTCAAAATTGCAACATCCCATTATGGCTGAAAGCTCAAGCACAGAACTGACCCGATAGAGAGGTGACAGCAAGCAACGGAAAGCCTCCTTCGAATGAGGGAACCTAGAAGCCAAAAAAGGCCACTCACCTATATAAGATCCGCATAGAAAGTTAAGAAAAGGTAAGAAGTAGGAAGCCAAGCTCTCGGCTATAGAGACTCTTTTGTTTTCCACATTATCTTTTCTTTTATCACCCTCTCGACATGGAGAGTCCCCCAAGCTCTTCGCTACAGAGGTTTTTGTTCTCCTTGATCATCTCACTAACTTGATCGTCGAAGTGCCTTCGTCAGAATCCCCGGCCCAAGATTTTTCTTTGTCTTACAGGACCCCCGAAGTAGACGAGCGAGCCGATCATGAGGCGGGTAGCCAAGCACCCGGTAGGAACCCGATGCGTCAGAGCTATGGGCCACGACGATCCAGGCGGCAATAGATTAGTGCACCATGTAGGGGGATAGTAGCAAAAAAAAAGCATCATCCCTCCCATAATAAGAAAGACCGCGCGGACACCCACAATCCGATGGTGACTACGCGAGCCCGTGAAGCCTCCACCAGTTGAGCGGGGGACCCCCCTTTTCATGGTGACCAATGCCAGGAGGGTGAGTATGCTGCCCCATCGTAGTCGCCTTTAGTCGATACCCAGTACACTGCACTCACCCACCAGGTCCAGCTCCTGGCTACGACGATGCATCAGCTCCACCAGAAGCATCGCTCTTTGAAAACACAATAGTAGCCAGGGACTCTGGAGGCTCACATAGCCGATCCCCGCACCAGCTTGTGATCCTTCCAGGAGGGGCTGCTGCATGCGGCATCCCCCCATTAGGAGGTCCACCAGGTGAGTTACAAGCGATCACAGCATGATCCGACCAACTGGAGGAGCTGCTCCCCAACCTTGGACCACTGCACGCCCTCGCACTAGTAGCACCGGTGTGGCTAAAAACTCAGGCATGAGTTTCTCCGCTCTGATCCTCCCTTATCCCCGACATCGTCCATTAAGGGGTTGATTGATGAGGCCATCCATCGTCGAGCGGAAAGGCACCTCGAGGAGCATGAGCGCAAGCTGGCGAATCTGGCTCGCCAATTTATGGAAGTCCAGGGCTCCCCTGGTAAGTCCATGGGTTACGACACCCATCCACCCTTCTCGAAGAAAGTCCAAGAGGAGCCGATCCCTAGCCGGTTCCGTATGCCATAGGTTGACCCCTACGATGGGACAATCGACCCCCTAGACCACCTAGAAGGTTACAAGACCCTCATAAGGATCCAGGGGGCCACCGACACCCTCTTTTGCATTGCCTTCCCGGCCACTCTATGGAAGACCACTCGAGTCTGGTTCTCTAGACTCGAACCTGAGAGCATAGACTCCTTCCCTCAGTTGGAGAGGAAGTTTGTGGTGCACTTCGACGCTTGTAGGAAGGCACCGTGCGAGGTTGATAGCCTCTTCTCGATCCGACAATAGTATCGAGAACTCCTTCGGGACTACGTGTCCTGGTTCAAGATCGCCATCCTAGAGATCTACAACCTCGACAAGTCCATCACCATGCTAGCCTTGAAAAGGGGGTTGCGAACCTCCCACTTCACCTACTCCCTCGACAAGAAGCCCCCAAAGATGTACTTGAAGTTCATCCTCCGAGCATAAAAGTACATCAATACCGAGAAGGTAGATCATGCTAGGAGGGACCTAGATGGGAGGCTCCTGAGGAGGCAGGCCATCAGGGAGGCCTCCAGCCACCCGACCAGGAGGATGGTGCGGGCCCCATGATTGGAGCCAAGGCACAAGGCTGTTCCTGCCAATGAAGATAGTTTCACTCTTCTCCTCGACCCTAGAGCAATGATCCTGATGGAGATCGAGGGCGAGCATTTCGTGCACCGACCCCCACCACTGAAGCCATACATTGGGCGGGACAAGTCCTGCTACTATTGTATCCACTGGGACTATGGCTATGACATAGAAGAATGCTGCCACCTAAAGAGGGAGATCGAAGAGTTGATGAAGCATGGCTACCTTAGCCAGTTTGTGGAGAGGGGAGTGCCCCATGCAGCCCAGATTGAAGGGCCTTGGCCCCTCGCCATCGATAATCATCCCATTGAGAAACTGGTAGGGATGATATCCTGGGGGACAAAAAAAACCCCGAAGAGGGATAGGGGGAGAGAGGAGAGTGATGATGTACTCCCTTATATAGGAGAAAGGTCAGCTAGGGTAGACAACCCAAATAATGATGCTGTCATCATTGAAATGATGATAGCCAAACATCCTGTGAAAGGAATCATGGTAGAAAGGAGCTCCTCAGACATCCTTTTTTATGATGCTTTCATAAGGATGAATTTGTCCACTAACCAAATAAGACCAGTGTTCACGCCTCTGGTAGGCTTCACCGAAGACTTAGTCAGAGTCGAGGAAAAAATTATGCTCCCAATAACTACCGGGACACCACCTCAGCAAAGCACTGTGCTGGTGACCTTCACTATTTTAAAGCTCCCCTCATCCTACAATGCCATCCTAGGATGCTCGGGACTCAATCTACTTGATGCCACCATTTCTATGAAATGTCTCCTTATCTAGTTCTCGACCCCACAGGGGACCAGAGAGATAAGAGGGTTCCGACAGCCGGTGCAGTACTGTTGGCAGACCGCCCCAGGACTAAAAGGAGCAGATTCCAGCCCTGCCATTGACCGACTTGATCCGATGGCACCAGAACCAAATAGCGGGCCGGTCGAGTCCCTGTTATCTTTTTTTTTTAGGGGAAGATCCCTCAAAGATGATACAGGTCGGGGCCTTGTTGATTCAAAAAGAGAGAACCCATCTGCTCAGCTTCCTATGGGCTAATGCAGATGTTTTTTCCTAGACCACCATCGACATGCCCAGTATCCCACCGGAGGTGATAACTTACAAGCTGAATGTTGACCCCATCATCACCCGATTCGACAAAAGAAAAGGAGTTTTATCCCAGAATGACAGAAAGCCATCAACGAGAAGGTCGATAAACTCCTCAAGGTGGACTTCATCCAAGAGGTACGTTATCTTGACTTGCTTGCTAACGTGGTGATGGTCAGAAAATCCTCTGGGAAGTGGAGGATCCGTGTAGACTACACCGACCTCAACAAGGCATGCCCAAAGTATAGCTTCCCCCACCCCAAGATTGACTAGTTGGTGGATGCGACCTCAAGCCACAAGTACCTCACTCATGGATGCGTTCTTCGGATATAATCAAATCCGCATGCATCCCGGGGATGAGGAGTGCACAGCGTTTGTGACCGATCAAGGTATGTATTGTTGCAAGATGATGCCCTTCGATCTTAAGAACATTGGGCCACCTGCCAGTGCTTGGTCAACATTGTTTTCAAGGATGAGATCGATTACAACATGTAAGTGTACGTGGATGACATGCTTGTCATGAGCGGCCCGGAGAAGGACCATATTGTCGACCTGGTGGAGGCTTTCGATAACCTCCATTGCTTCCAAATGAAGCTGAACCCTACCAAGTGTGCCTTCAATGTGGTGGCAGGAAAGTTCTTAGGCTTCATGGTGACCCAGAGGGGGATAGATGCCAACCCTGAGAAGATCTAGGCGATCACAGACATGAGACATCCCGCCTCCAAGAAGGAATTCCAGTGTCTAACTGGGTGCATCGTGGCTTTGAGCCGCTGCATCTCACACTCTGCCAAGCAATGCCAGCCATTCTTCAAGATCCTCCAGAAGATGAATGACTTCACTTGGATAGAAGAATGCCAAGAGGCATTCGAGGGACTAAAGAAGCTCCTCACCTCATTAACACTACTATCCAGGCTGGAGCACGGAGAAGAGCTCCTCTTATACCTAGCTATCTCACTAGAGGCAGTTGGCTCCATGCTAGTTCATGCTGACAAGTATAGTTCTCAGCGACCAGTTTACTACACCAGCAAGCTACTCCATGATGTTGAAACTACGTATACCCGACCCTATACTTGTCAGCGACCAGTTTACTACACCAGCAAGCTACTCCATGATGTTGAAACTACGTATACCCGACCCGAAAATTTTTTTTTTACACTAATAATGTCGGCACATCGCTTCAGGTCTTACTTTCAAGTGCACCCCATCAACGTCCTTACTGATCAGCCCCTAAGGGCTATCCTGAGTTGCCTCAACACTTTCAGGCACTTGGCTAAGTGGGCGCTAAAGCTCAGTGAATTCGACATCACCTATTGCCCACGGCAGGCATAGAAGGCCTAAGTTCTAGCCAATTTTGTGGTGGAATGCACCTGGGCCAAGGGAAGTTCACAAGAGGTGGACCAATGGCTGAGCTTGGGTAGGACCCAACCCCAGCAGAGGAGACGTGGATACTCGACGTGGATAGAACCTCCAATGCAGGAGGATACGGAGCTAGCCTCATCCTTACGAGCCCCGATGTGGTCAGCGCGAAATGCGCACTGCGTTTCCTTTTCAAGGTGACCAACAACCAGGCGAAATATGAATCACTCTTCATGGCAGTGAAGGTATCCTACAAACTGGGCATCAAGAGGCTAAAGGTCTTCACTGACTCATAGCTAGTAACGGGCCAAGTCTCTGACGAGTACGAAGCGCAGGACCCTATGATGGTAAAGTACCTAGATCGGGTGCGCTCTAATGCATCGACCCTCCAGCACTTTGACATCTCCCATATCCTGTGGGCAGAGAATGCCCGGGCTGACATCCTTTCTAGGATGGCTACCCTATCGGAGACCTCACTGGGGTGCACCTTCATTAAATGTCTCGAGGCCCCCAACTACAAAACTATGGCAGAGGTCCAGCAAGTCTCCAATGAGGCCAGCTGGATGGATCCCTACATTAAGTACTTCATCGCTAGTACCCTGCCAGAGGACCAAAAGGAGGCTGGCCTTCTCAAGAAGAAGGCCACATGTTATGTGATTTTGGATGGACATCTCTACCGGAGGTCCTACTCTGACCCCCTACTGAAGTGCCTGAAGCCCTTAGAAGCTGCTTACGTGCTCCAGGAGAGACACGAAGGCATATGTGGCAACCATGTGGGGGGCAAATCCTTAGCCCATAAGGCAATCCAGCAAGGATACTTCTGGGAAACCATGTAGGAAGACCTAGCTGACTTTGTGAAGAAATGTGATAAGTGTCAGCACCACGCATGCATCCAGCGGCAGCCAGCCACCTCTACCTCCCAACTATCGGCCCCATGGCCATTCGCCTAATGGGGAATGGACATCCTAGGCCCATTCCCTGCAGCGTCCGGCCAATGGAGGTTCTTGATTGTGGTCATCAACTAATTCACCAAGTGGGTCGAGGTTGAACCTATGGCATAAATAATAAAGGCGAAGGTCCAGTCTTACTTCTGAAAATCCATAATTTATAGATATGGCCTCCCGCACACAGTCATCATCGACAACGAGAAGCAATTCGACAACCAGGCCCTAAAAAAGTTTTGCTCCGATCTCGGCATCCACCACCGCTTCACCTTGGTGGCTCATCCTCAAACAAATGGGGAATCCGAAGTGACTAACTGCACCATCCTGCAAGGGCTCCATACGAGGTTGGGCAAAGTCAAGGGTCGATGGGTAGATGAGCTACCCAACATGCTATGGGCCTACCACACCAGTCCTCGTACAACCACTGGCAAGACGCCCTTCAATCTCATCTTCAGGATTGAAGCGGTAATCCTAGTGGAACTCGGCCTGTCCACGCTCTGGATAGAGCAATATAACAAAGTCAAAAATCTGGCATGTCTCCTCCTCAACTTGGACTTGCTAGATGAGACAAGGGACAAAGCCCGACTCTGAATGGTGGCCTATCGATAGCGAGTCGCATGCTATTACAACTCCCGCGTGCGGCCCAAGGTGTTCTGCCCAAGTGACCTTGTGCTCAGGCGAGCAGAAGCATCCCAACCAGGGAGTGTAGAAAACTCTCTCGAAATTGGGAGGGTCCTTACCAGGTGATCGAAGCCTTGCTGGGCACGGCTTACTACCTCATCGAGCTCGATGGCGTTCGCTTTACACGAACCTGGAACACTAGCAACTCACCAATGACGTAAGACTCTTCCATAATAAATTCAAGTTCCTTTTGCTGCAACCTTGTTTTTCACCTATGCAGGAACTCATCTACCCTACTTCAAGCCGGGAGACTTCCAAAGCCTAGCACTCAATCCAGGAGCCAAAGTGCTCCGCACCAAAATCAGGAGCCACAATGCCCCGCACCAAAGTCGAGAGCCACAATGTCCTGCACCAAAGCCGGGAAACTCCTGAAGCCCCACACCAAAGCTGGGAGCCATAATGCCCCACACCAAAACTGGGAGCCACAGCACCCCACACCAAAATTGGGAAACTCTTGAAGCCCTGCATAAAAGCTGGGAAGCTTTGATGCCCTACACTAAAGTCGGGAAACTCCTGAAGCCTTGCACCAAAGCCGAGAGCCATAGTACCCTGCACCAAAGTCGGGAAACTCCTGAAGCCCTGCACCTAAGCCGAGAACCTTCGATTCCCTGCACCAAAGCTGGGAGCCACAGTGCTCCGCACCAAAGTCGAGAGCCACCATGCCTTGCACTAAATCCTGGAGCCGCAGCACCAAAGCTGAGAAACCTCTGAAGCTCGGCACTCAAGCCTAGAGCCATAGCACCAAAGCCAGGAAACCTCCAAAGCCCAGAGCCACGGCACCAAAGCTTGGAGACTCCTGGAGCTTGGCACTCCAAGCTCAGAAATTTATGAAGCCCAGCACTCAAAGACAGGTAATTTCATCACCTAGCTCACGATCCAGGGATGTTAGATGGGAACTCCAGGCAAGCCCCACCATCTACCACCTAGCTCATAGCCAGAAAATTACAAAAGAAAAAGAAGTGGAATGATAGCCAAGAGGTTTCATTAATATAAAAACTTCTTATACATTCCCTGCGAGTTGCCCCAAACAAACCGAGGGCCTTCATTAACTTATAAACATAATAAGGAAAGGAAGATCTGAACATTAGCCATTGGCTCCATTCCAGACTAACGAGCAACCCCCAACTCCCGCGAGGCACTTGAGGAGGCCTCAGGTCCCGCCTCAGCCTTAGCCTCCTCTAACTCTGACTCGTCCTCGAAGCTGGGCTTGTCCTCTTGCCTAGGGAACGGAATGGAACGCCGATGTTGTCTAGCCCCTTCAGCTCATAGAAGCGAAAGGCCTAGCTCTTGAAGTCCCTGAATCCTTGATAAAAGGAGTCCAAGATAGCCTTGGTGACCTCGTCCTTTAAAGCTTGGGATGCCATAAACTTGGGGATGGCCTCCGCCACCTCTTTTTTGGCCATCTTCACCAGCACAACAACCATCGTTGCCCTCTCAACTACCACTGCAATCTGAGCCTTCTCCTTCTCCAATTGAGTCTGGAGGGTCTGTACCCTCCTTTCCAGATGGGCCACCTCCTCAGCCCAAAAGGAGTCAGCATCGCCCTCCCGGACCTTTGCACTAGGCTCCCCCTCGGGCTCCTTGATAGCAGCCCTCTTTCAAGACATTTCTCAGAGATCCTTAAGGCTAAACTTCATTCCTACAATATGAAGAAGAAAGAAGGGAAGGAGCCTAGCTTATCAGGACTTCGCCCAAGGGGAAGGGAGAGAGTAGCTCTAAAGTGAAAGTCTCATCTTTCCACCGCCTGAAGAATCTCCAGGGACTGAGAAGATGGATCATATTTAATGGCTTGGAGCCTTGTCACTTCGTGCCCATAGAAGACGTGTGCCATGTCTCGCACCAAGTCAAACAAGAGATACCACATATCGAAGTGGCGCTTCAAACCCAGAGTAGCTTCCTTAATGTCGATGCGGCATTAATAACCATCTTTAAGGAGAAAAGATGTGGTGACACCCAGATGGCATGGAAGCATGACCGCCAGAGCACCAACACATCTAGCATTGAAAATGGAAGGGGCGTGCCCCCTCCATGCCAGCACAACCAGTACTCTTTTTGCCCCGAGCGGACGCTTCATTCTCCGGGCTCGAGAGTGGGGGGAAACTAATATGGTGACATCTGTTGATGTGTGGCCTACATACTGATATAGCGACATTCGTTGATGTGGAGCTTGCGAACAGCGACAATACCAAGAGACCTGACACTTAGGCAAGGCTACATGACAAAGAAGCGAGGTGGACCACCCAACCGAGGTCAGCTCACAACCGAGGTAAGGCTTATTGGGCGGGCCTCCTATTTAAGGTCAGCTCTCAGTCGAGGTCGAGTCCATCCCTTCAAGGCGAGCACCTTGGCTGAGGATAGATCCCGGTCGGGGTCGAGCTCATGCTCCCAGAACGAACCACCCAGCCGAGGTCAGCTCTCAGCCAAGGTAGGGATTATTAGGTGGGCCCCCCATCTGAGGTCATCTTCTAGTCAAGGTCGAGACCATCCCTCCAAGGCAAGCCCCCTGGCTGAGGATAGCTCCTGGTCAGGGTTGAGCTCATGCTCCTGGAATGGACCACCCTACCGAGGTCAGCTCCTAATCGAGGCTGGGCTCATTGGGCAGGCCCGCCGTCTGAGGTCAGCTCTCGGTCGAGGTCGAGTCCACCCCTCCGAAGTGGACCCTCCAACCAGCGGGAGCATGAATTCCTGCTAAAGGTTTAAAAAAGCTAGAATTCAAAATGAAGACGAGGGAGTGCCTGATCACGTAGTGATGCGGGGCAAGGGGGTAGGGCTAGGGATGCTAGATGCTAGTAAGGATGCTTACGGTGCAAAGGAATTCTTTTTAGGGTTGATGAGTTTTTTTATGTTTCTTGTTTTTTTTTTTTTTCTTAGAGTTTCGATTCTCGATCACAACGAAAGGCAAGAAATATGAAAGAAGAGTAATGTAAGCTTACGCTAGCAGTTCAAAGCCCTAAAAGTGAAAACAAGAACAGGACCCTGGGATTAAGAAACCCCGGTAGGACTAGCTCGACATACAATACCTTCTTAGGAGATAGAGAGAGAAAACCTCACACGTTTGAAGTGCCTGATGCAGAGATCACTCAACTCGGTGGATGTGGCCTGGATGCCCGAGCAGTCTAACCCATGGAAGCACTGTCTTTCGGTTGAAAGATCGTGATGGCAAAGCTGACTGTCTCCGATGCGCAAGATGCCAAGGAGGACTTGTAGGCAAACAAAAGAGGGATTAGCGAAAAAGGAGAGATGTACTAAAAGAGACTGAGATGGGGTTGAGAAGGGGCTTCGAGTCCGGTGTCCGGCTGGATTCTGAAGTCGAAGAAGGAGATAACTTGGGACCTCGCACCGCACGACGTCACCGAGGACAAAAGAATGTGGCCTCACAACACTCGACATCTAGGAGGACGAAGGACTCGCGACATCCTGGGGCGACGGACAAGTGGCCTCACACCACTCGATGTCTCTGAGGATGAAGGCAACTTCACTCAAACCTAGTCTAGGAGACAATGGTTGGAGGATAGAAAACTCAATCTCTTTTTCATTAATCATTCAATAGTTCTATAAGGGAGAGATTGGGTCCTTTAAATAGGCACCCAATGCCCATTTGAAATTCAAATGAAACCAAATTACAAGCTTTCTTGGGTGGCGCCCAAAATTTTCATCTTCTCCTCTCTTTGGCCGACCAAAAGACTTGGATTGGGCGAGGCATGTGGGAAGGCTTGGAGAGGGGTATTGGTCTCTTGACTTCCTTCATTAGCATTCTCATTTTGGGAAGAAAGCGTGGGGCATGGCTTGCTTGAAGGGATGTGTTCCCTTAGATTCTTCAACGCCATTCCTTGGATTGATTCAAGGCCGACCAAGGGGAGAGCTCTTTGGGCGTTGCATAGTTGAGGGTTTGGAGAGGAGAGTGTGTCCTTTGACCTTCCATCCTTGCATGAACACTTTGGGAAGAAGGCTTGGAAGGGGGCTTGCTTTGTGGCTTGGTCTCTTCAAGGATCTTCAACGCCCCACTTTTGATGGATCAAGGCGTGATGTGGGGGAAGGAAGAGGGGGATGGTGTTTCTTCCTTCCAATGTCGCCCAAGAGAAAAAGGCAAGGGGATGGCGTGTGGAAAGAATGAGGGCGCCACCTTGTTTCCCTCCTTGGATGCCTATGTGGCAACTGATGTGGCGCCACGTAGGTAGCTGAGGTGGCACCTGAGTTGTCATTATTCCAAGTGGAAGGGATGGGTTGGCCCACAAGGACTTGACTTGATCATGAAAGCCAGGGTGACTTCAATTGGGCTTGGGCCCAGTCCAAACTCAGACTCGAACAAATACAGAACTCATGACCTAACTTGACCCAAATTGGTCAGGGTATAGGTCTAAACAAACTTTGACAAGAAATTATGAAATTGCTTTGGCTCAAGGCCTTATTATAGGACTCGTAGAAGGGGAACCCTAATCTGAGATCCATAGAGGGTTGAGGAGCCTCTGTCAGATCCTGGTACCCACACCAGTTCTCCCGGGGTGGGAGGAACTCGACCCTGTCGAGTAAGGGTTAGCTTGGCTTTGATACCTCTCCAAGATGTCGGGGTCGATGCGCTGCAAGTCCTCCCATGTGATCCACGAGTCATCGGATTCGGGTCGGCCTTGCCATCGGACCAGGTAACGCTGGTAGCCCTTGCCCCGGTGATGCGGCATGATGAAGAGAATGCAATCTAAATGATGGATTGAGAAATGAGAGCAATGAAGCCTATTAACAGGTACTAAATTTCAGATCAAAAGTACTATGGTAAAGCTATGGAAGGAGCACTGAAATTTGGAACTTACGCCGCGATGTAGTTATTTAAATCATAGAGAATATTAGGGCTAATGAATATTGAATTTAAACCTTAGCAACGATCTTCAATAACCCAGACTTAAGAGATTAGGAGGTGTTATTTAACCAAGATGATCACTCCCTGGTAGATCCATTGAAGCTCTTAGACGAACTAGCCCTGAAGTGGAAGATTGGCATTCCAAAGAAACTAGTTTCATTCAACATTGATCTTTGGCAAGAGAACCCTTTCTTGAACTCCGAATCGTAGAAGGATCCTGCACAATGAACGGTTTAGACTGGGACCAATTTGAAAGATATCAAAACAAAGAAACCAAACATGCAAGGGAACTTCGATGGAGGCATGGATCCCTAGAGGTGGATGTTGGCATTGGACACTTGAAAGCTTGAGAAGAGAAAATCAAACACACCCAAAGAAAAACAAGAGGATACTACCAAAAAAACACCTTCTTCAACTACTACTTCACTTAAATTTCATTTCATCCAAAAAGCTTTTTTTTCTACCATGGGCGTACAAGAGGCTTTTAATGGCCTTTCAATCAATTTGAAATTTTTCATATCATGGAGAAATATTAGGGGGGGTTACATGAAATGTGGAGGATTTGGTGGAGGATTTTGTGGAGGGTTACATGGAATGTGGAGGATTTGGTGGAGCTGGTTGCATGATTTGTGGATGGAGTTGGCCGACCTCCTTTGAATTTGAAAACACTCCTTGGTCGACCACTTGTAGCTTTCATGTAATTTAAAATTTGAATGATGCCACGTGGCAGGTGAGGTGGCAATGATGTGGCGTGGCAAGGTGGCATGGTGACATGGCGCATCCTTCTCCATGGCGCCCCCTTGGAGATGACATGGCAAAGGTGATGTGACATTTTCTGGTGATGAGTTGGCACCGGTGGTCCATGATGATGTGGCATTCCAAGTAAAGCTGGTCTGGCCTAATTTCAAGTAGCTCTTGAACTTGACTCAGTACAAAGCCTAATTGACTCTAATTAAACTTTAAAACCCCAAAAGAAAATAAAACAGGACTCAATGAACATACATGACTCATACGAGACTTGAGGTCCTAGTCTCAATCTATAAAGAACTTGGTATTAGTTGAAGCTTCTTCTTTCTGAGCCTGGTCCCCCCACCAATTCTTCCCGGGTGGGAGGAACTCTACCCTGTCGAGTATGGTTCAACCTGGCTTTGATATTGTTCAAATAAGTCTGGGTCCAGTCATTGCAGGTCCTCTCTAGCGATTCAGGAGTCGTCAGATTTTGGTCTCACTTGCCAACGGACCAAATATCGATAGTAATCCTTGTTTCTGGTAGTGACAATCTTATTATCCAGGATTTGTTCAGTTTTCTCTCTTTTTTGAGGAATGGTTGTTTGTGGATACTCGGGTAATGGTTCACTCTCAAAAATATGGTCAGGCCCAAAAGGCTCATTAGGTATCATCATGGGTTCCTTATATTCTATCAAGTCTGAGACATTGAAGGTCGGGTTGATACCTAGGTCTGAAGGTAATTCCAATATGTAAGCATTAGATATAATCTTCTTTAGGACTTTAAAGGGGCCTGCACCATGGGTATGTAGTTTCTTGAAAGTCCCGGATGGGAACATGATCTCTCTCATAGAATTCCTTGACTTTCTTTCTTGAATTAGTCCTATGTTTATAGGATTCATTGCTCAAATTTATTTCATGATGCAAATCCTCAACATGCTATGCATAGGACTCAGCAGACTCAGAAACTTACACAAGCACTTACGAAATGCAGACTGAACTAGGCATCCTTATTGAGAGGAATTTTATTGGACTCTCTAGGGCCTAAACCTAACAGATTAATGACTCTCTAGGTTTGACCTTGGTCTGGTATGCACATGAGAATTTATCATGGGTTCCTAGCAAATGCCATAAGGTTTTCCAAAAGTAGGTAGCAAAAGGAATAGGCTTTAAAGGCTCATGCAACCTAGTAATCTCATCAAAATGAAACTTAATGGCTCTAAAATTAGGATAAGACTTAAGGAAAGGCAGGAAATAGGAATCCGAGTCTTGGGTTAATTTAGGGAAATCCTGAAATAGACCTTGGTTACTCATGATGACCTTAAGAATTGAATATTGATCTACGGGCGGTATGCTTCTAGGTAGTTGAAGGTCATCGGCAAAGTCTTCTAAAATAATGATTGGGTTCTTCTCAGGTAACTGAAGGAGTTCTTGTGTCGAAGCTAAAGTATTGGGTTCTTCCTGAGGGCATTGTCTTACGGGAACCAAGTCCTCACTAAATTTTGGTTGTTCTGATGTTTCAGGACTAGGCTCAATAATCTTTTCTTTACCAAAGGTTTCCTCAGGTAAGGTACTAAAGTTGTTCTCTTCACCGTCTTCCCCTTCATATTCATCTATTAAACTTATGTCAGTCTCATACACATATTTACTAGGTTCAGACTTGCCTTCTTCCTTCCCTAGCCCTTCAGTTTGAGGATATCCTAAGTCTTGAGTATTCATGAACTCAACTTGTACTTCAGGGTTCTTACTCCTATTATTCATATGAGCTAATGGGATAGTAGGAGTTGGTTGGTCTAAGGAAATTGTTTAGCCAGCATTTGGTTCAATTGGGCCATTAGATCATTTATGCCTTTCAGCATGGTTTCAAGATTCGGGTCCATGGCTACACTAGACAGGGTCTGGAATGGTGAATATGAGGCTCCTGATCTAGTTTTCATGCATGCAAGTAGACTCAAGCTCGAGCTAAGGTTTCCTAGACCTAGAGCACAAATTAGAGGTCTAATTAAGTGAACCAACTAGCTAGTAGTACTTATGGGACTTAGCCAGGTAGGTGGTGGGGAGTGAAGGTCCCTGATTGCCAACCTTAGACACCAATCTGAGATTGGCTAGGTAGGCGGACCAAATCACAAGCCCTGATGCACCAATCCTAGACACCAAGCCAGTAAGCACACACCTATTAGCTGACACAGTTAACTTGACCCTAACCTGAACCCAACTTATTGGTGTCCCTAACCCACTAGGGCAATTAACGTTCTACTCAATTTTAATTAACGGGCTGGGATCGATATGCTGGTTGGTGATTTTTGGGCTAGGGACAGGTGATGAAACCCTGACCCTATGTCAAATTGATGCCCTTAATTTGATTTCTCATGAGATGAATGAAATGCAAAGGTGCTGCAAAAGTGTGTTGCAGTTTGAAAGTGGTGTGGAAAACATGATGAAAAAATGTCCAAAAATTCTGAAAATTCACAGAAAATTCCCAACTTATATGTTTCTACGTTGATGAATGAAATTTTAATACTAAAATCTGTACTACTCTAAACAGATCCTATAAATGAAGATAAATAAAAAGGACAGAACAAAATCCTAATGACAATGTCAAACTGCAGAAATTTTCATTTTTTTTATAATTTTTTTCTGATGATGAAATTTAATATGGTGATAACTGACTTAAAAAGGAACAAGAAAAAAAATATTTCAATAAAAAATTAGTGACATGCCTTTGGAGCTGCAGACGGATTATAGTAAATAGATGCAAATTTTCAGAAAACAGAACCTAATCAAACAAGTGCAATGGCTTACCCAAACTTCAATCTAAAAATTCACGTCCGGCCAGGGGCTCATTATTCCCATGGATCGTGACAGTGTACTGGAGTACACCCGCTCAGGAGGCGTGAATTTTAGATCTTGCTTGGATTTAAAGAAAACTATTCTACCCTAATGCAACCATGCTCTGATACCAATTTGACGCGGCACGATGAAGAGATTGCAATCTAAATGATGGATTGAGAAATGAGAGCAATGAAGCCTATTAATAGGTACTAAATTTTAGATCAAAAGTACTAAGGTAAAGCTATGGAAGGAGCACTGAAATTTAGAACTTACGCCGCGATGTAGTTATTTAAATCCTAGAGAATATTAGGGCTAATGAATATTGAATTTAAACCTTAGCAACGATCTTCAATAACTCAGACTTAAGAGATTAGGAGGTGTTATTTACCCAAGATGATTACTCCCTGGTAGATCCATTGAAGCTCTTAGACGAACTAGCCCTGAAGTGGAAGATTGGCATTCCAAAGAAACTAGTTTCATTCAACATTGATCTTTGGCAAGAGAACCCTTTCTTGAACTCCGAATCGTAGAAGGATCCTGCACAATGAACGGGTTAGACTGGGACCAATTTGAAAGATATCAAAACAAAGAAACCAAACAGGCAAGGGAACTTCGATGGAGGCATGGATCCCTAGAGGTGGATGTTGGCGTTGGACACTTGAAAGCTTGAGAAGAGAAAATCAAACACACCCAAAGAAAACAAGAGGATACTACCAAAAAAACACCTTCTTCAACTACTACTTCACTTAAATTTCATTTCATCCAAAAAGCTTTTTTTTCTACCATTGGCGTACAAGAGGCTTTTAATGGCCTTTCAATCAATTTGAAATTCTCCATATCATGGAGAAATATTAGGGGGGTTACATGAAATGTAAAGGATTTGGTGGAGGGTTACATGGAATGTGGAGGATTTGGTGGAGCTGGTTGCATGATTTGTGGATGGAGTTGGCCGACCTCCTTTGAATTTGAAAACACTCCTTGGTCGACCACTTGTAGCTTTCATGTAATTTAAATTTTGAATGATGCCACATGGCAGGTGAGGTGGCAATGATGTGGCGTGGCAAGGTGGCATGGTGACATGGCGCATCCTTCTCCATGGCGCCTCCTTGGAGATGACATGGCAAAGGTGATGTGACGTTTTCTGATGATGAGTTGGCATCGGTGGTCCATGATGATGTGGCATTCCAAGTAAAGCTGGTCTAGCCTAATTTCAAGTAGCTCTTGAACTTGACTCAGTACAAAGCCTAATTGACTCTAATTGAACTTTAAAACCCCAAAAGAAAATAAAACAGGACTCAATGAACATACATGACTCATACGAGACTTGAGTTCCTAGTCTCAATCTATAAAGAACTTGGTATTAGTTGAAGCTTCTTCTTTCTGAGCCTAGTGCTCCCACCACCCGGGTAGTGGTGGCTTGGTCATCCAGGACACGCTCGATCCGCTCTCCTTGCTCAGGTATATTTGGAGGTGGACACTCAGGTTCAGGTTCACTCTCAAAAGGGAGGTCAGGCCCAATGGCTCACTGGGTATGTTTGCGGGTTCTCTATACTCGACTAAGTCAGAGATATTGAATGCCGAGCTAATTCCATAATCCGGAGGTAATTCTAGCACATAGGCGTTAGGGCCCATTCTCCTAATCACTTTAAAGGGACCCGCCCCACGAGCATGAAGCTTCTTAACGGTTCCCGGTGGAAACCTTTCAGGCCGAAGCCTAATCATTACAAAATCCCCTATTTCAAATTCTTTTTCTCGCTTTCGGGAATCAGCCAGCCTTTTATATGTGTTATTACTTATATTAATTATCTGGCTAATTTCTTTATGCATGTCCCTAATATGCTGTGCAAGTGAGTCAGCTGACTCGAAGACACGTGCATGGATGGGTAGGGGAATTAGGTCAAGAGGTCGGTTAGGCTCGTATCTAGAGACAACTTCAAAAGGACTCTTCCCGGTGGTCCTATTTACAGAGCTGTTGTAGGCGAACTCGGCTCGAGATAAAAGAAGATCCCAATTTCCCGTATGTTCACCTATCAAGCATCTAAGAAGGTTTCCTAGGCTATGGTTGACCACCTCAGTTTGACCATCGGTTTGCGGGTGGTAGGCAATGGAGAATTGGAGCTTGGTGCCTAGGAGGTGCCAAAGGGTTTTCCAGAAATAGCTAGTGAAGCAGACATCCCTATCGGACACTATAGTCTTAGGTAGGCCATGTAACTTAACCACATGTTCCAGAAAAAGCTTGCAACTTTGGAAGCATCTAGGGTCTGGGAGCAGGGTATAAAATGAGCCATTTTGGAAAACCTATCCACTACTACAAAGACAGAATCGTGCTTCCTTGTGGTCTTGGGTAATCCTACCACAAAATCCATGCTGAGGTCTTGCCAAGGGTGGCTAGGTATGGGCAAGGGGGTGTAAAGGCCAGTATTTTGTTTCTGCTGCTTGGCCACAGCACAAGTTCGGCACCTAGAGACAATATTGGCGACATCTTTCTTAAGGCTAGGCCAAAAGAACTGGTCTTCAACAGCTAAAATGGTCTTCTCCCTACCAAAGTGACCAGCTAGGCCTCCTGCATGGGTTTCCCACACTAAAAAATCTCGGAGTGAAGTCTTGGGAATACACAACTTATTACCCTTGAAAAGATAACCATCCTATAAGGTATAGTCACTATGGGCACTAAATGGTTCTTGAAGCTTAGACTGGAAGATCTCACTGAAGTCAGGACAAGATTCATATTGCTCCTTAAGTCGGTCAAATCCTACAACCTCGGTCCTAACCGTGTTTAACAAAAGGGCACGATGGCTAAGGGCATCAGCTACCTTATTTTCAGTACCAGCACGATGTTTAAGCACAAAGGTATAGGCTTGGATATACTCTACCCACTTAGTGTGCCTAGGGTTCAATCTCTTATGGGAGTTCAGGTATCGAAGGGCTTCATAGTCTGAAACAGGACAAACTCATGGGGTAAAAGGTAGTGCCTCCAATACCTAAGGGCTTGGACGACTGCATAAAACTCCTTATCATAAGTCGAGTACTTAATTTTGGCCTCATTAAGTTTTTCGCTAAAGAAGGCCACGGGGTGATTTTCCTGACTAAGTACTCCTCCAATTCCAACTCCCGAAGCATCACAAGCAACCTCGAAAACCTTAGAAAAATCTGGCAATCTCAGGACAGGTGCTTGTATCATTTGATCCTTAATTTCAAGGAAGGCTTTGTCTGCAGCTTTAGTCCATTGAAAACCTCCCTTCCTGATGCAGTCAGTTATAGGTGCTACAATTGAACTGAATCCCCGAATGAATCGTCTATAAAATGTGGCTAGGCCATGGAAACTACGTACATCGTGGATGCTAGCAGGGACAGGCCACTCAACTATAGCTCTAACCTTTTCAGGGTTGGCTAAAACTCCTTTAGGGATAACTACAAAGCCTAAGAAGATAACACTAGTTGTCATAAATTCACACTTCTTAGGGTTGGCGTAAAGGCTATTCTCCCTAAGGGTTTGGCAGACTAACCTTAAGTGGTGAAGATGGTCCTCTTTGGTCTTGCTATAGATCAAGATGTCATCAAAAGACACTACAAGGAATTTTCCAGTGAACTCGTGCAAGACTTGGGTCATGACTCTCATAAAGGTATTGGGCACATTAGACAACCCGAAAGGATCACTACCCACTCTAACATACCATCCTTAGTCTTAAATGTTGTTTTCCATTCATCCCCTGGTCGAACTCTAATTTGGTGGTAACCACTCTTGAGATCTATCTTGGAAAAGATAGTGGCACCGGGCATCATATCGAGCATATCATCCAGGCGGGGAATAGAAAACCTATATTTGATTGTAATTTTGTTGATAGCCCTGCTATCAACACACATCCTCCAGGTCCCATCTTTCTTAGGGATAAGTAGGGCAGGGATGGCACAGGGACTTAAACTCTCCCTAAGAAAACCCTTTCTAAGTAGCTCTCCCACTTGTTTCTGAAGCTCCTGATGTTCAGTGGGGTTCATCCTATAGTGGAGAAGGTTGGGCAAAGTGGATCCTGGGACGAAATCTATAGCATGCTGGATGTCCCTAAGGGGTGGCAGTTGATCAGGTAATTCTTCCAGGAAAACATCCTCAAATTCTTTCAGAGTCTTTACTACCTCTTGGGGGTGTTCTACATTGGTTGGCTCGTGACTCTCCTTGGTGGCTAGAATCCAAATAGGGGCTCCCTCTAAAATCTCTTTCTCTAGCTCCTTAGGTGTGATCAGGTTGACTTCTTCTTTCTTCTCCTTAAGGCTACTAGATCCTTTCTTGACGGGGTCCTTAGGTTGGATTGGGTTGATTGTGATATTTTTTCCTTGGTGGAGAAAGACACAGGTATTGGATCAACCATAAAGGGTGGCATCATGGTCGAAAAGCCAGGATCATCCTAGAATGATACTACCCACACCCATGGGTAAGACATCACACCAAATCGATTCTTCATAGGAACTCATTTTTATCTTGATTGGCACCTAGACTTTATAGGGATTGAAATTGAATCTATCCAGGAGGCTTTATAAGGGTTGGGGTGGGGAACTGTGGCTAGTCCTAAAGATTTGACTGTACTCAAGGAAAGGGCATTAACACTGCTTCCACTATCAATGATGACCTTACAAACCTTATCTCCTAGCTTGATCAGGGTCTGTAGGATGTTGGTCCTACGCTAGTCTTCCTGTACTATGTTTTGGGCTAGGATGCATCGGACTACCCCTACAAGGTCTTCATATTCATACACTTCTTCCTCTCCCTCGTACCCTTCCAATAACTGATTTTCGGGATCATAGATGTCCTCTTCAGGTTCTACGGTTGGTTCAGGTTCAGTCTCAGTTGGTTCTTCTATGAGTAGGGCAGGGGCGGTGCACTGGCTAGCAAAATGTCCAGGTTTATGACACCTAAAGCATTTACCTTGGAGATCGGGTCTCCTTTGGACTTCAACAGCCTTACCCTTTTCCTCTTTGCTATACTGGGGTCGGTTCAGGCTAGGATGACTAGGACTGGGTCGAGCTGGGTTTGGTCGACTTGGGTCAGTTCGGTTCAGGTTTGGTCGACTCGGGTAAGCTTGGTTATATCCTTGGGTGGATCCAGGGATACGGCTCGGGTTTCTAAAGGGCTCAGGTCTTCTATAGGTGGGAGCTCTCTAGAAATGCTCACAGAGCCTAGCAACTCGGTAAGCTTCTTCCAAGGTTCTGGTTGATCTAAAATACAGCTCTCTCTGAATGTCTGGGTGTAGGCCAGCCCTAAACCTAGACAGGGTTACCTCACGTGATTCAACAACCTTACATCGCATAACATATTCATCAAACTTGGTGATGTAATCGGCCACACTCTTACTCCCTTGACTCAAGGTTTGCCATTGGTCCAACAGTTTCTAGGTGTAAGATGCAGGTAAGTATTTCCTTCTAAGCTTATCTCTCATCTCCCCCCAGGCAGTTATGGGTAATTGACCTTTCTACTCTATGTAATTTTCAACACTATTCCAGAACAACCTAGCTTGGTGAACCAACCTAAGCTTGGCAACTTAAACTTAGTTCTCTCAGACATAGAGTACCAGTCGAAATACTGCTCCATAGCAGACTCCCAATCTTCATACATCCTAGGATCTAAGCTACCATGGAAAGTGGGTGCCTCAAGCTTGATGCTCCTAAGGGCCCTTTCTTCACGGTCCTTTAGAATGGGTCTCCTAGGATGGGTATCAACAAAGGGGTCAGGGTCTCTCCCAAAGTCATCCTCAAAGTAAGGGTCTTGTGGCAGGTTTCTCCTGGGATGATGGGACTCAGGACTGGGTTCAGGTCGGGGCCTAGCAGCTTCCTCTAGGGGTCTCAGTCTGGCCTCTATTTGATCCAGTCTATTGTTCAATTGGTTTCCTAACTGGGTCATGGATTGAGTTAGGGCCCCAATATCAGCTCGCAGTTGGTCCATGGTGTCGGTAGAGGGTGGAGATGGGGGGTGAAAAGAGGTTCCTGATCTAGTGCACATGTAACAAGCGATGCTATGGTTTGCTAGACCTAGGAGATCTCTCCAAGTGTAAAGTCAAGAAGATGAACCTGGAAGTAGTAACTTGGCACCTAGCTAGGTAAGTGTAAGGTTAGTGGAGGTTCCTCTTTGCTTGCCTAGACACCAATTGGAAATTAGCCAGGTAAGCGAACCAACCCACTTCCCTTCGGGTTCTAGTCCCTGAACCACTTGCCTAGACACCAGCTACTCAAGCACACACCAACAAGCAATCTAGCTTGGCTCGGCACTTGGGTCGACCCGACTCGAGGGTGTCCCTAGCTCACTAGAGCAGATTAAATGTCTAATCGATTTTAGTTAATGGCTAGGGTTCGATATGTCGGGTGGTGGTTTTTAGGTTAGGGACAGGTAATGAAATCCTGACCCTTTGTTAATTTGACGCCTTTAAGATAAGTTATGTGAAATGAAGCACAATAATGACTAATGAAATGACTTAAAATTTTTTTTTGTGTCTTTTAGATGGGTGAATGCTAAATAAAATGCAGGAATTAAAACATGCAAGAACAAGCTAGATGGATGAATGAATCAAAAGATGAGATGCTTGCTGAAATTTCAGACCTAAAATTTTCTCAGGTAGTATTTCGACTTGTAGAGATTTTACAAACTAAAATAAAATCTGAAAAAATAAACAAAAATACTTTGAAATTACTGAGATCTAAGAAAATAGAAATTACAAAATTTGGATATCCCTACAGAGAGAAACAATCCAACGATCAGACCATATACGGACTGACGAGAATGCAGCAAATGAAACCAAATGCACTAGTCCTAGCCTTGCTCTGATACCAAGAATGATGCGGGGCAAGGGGGTAGGGCGAGGGATGCAAGATGCTAGTAAGGATTCTTATGATGCAAAGGAATTCCTTTTAGGGTTGATGAGTTTTTTTATGTTTCTTGTTTTTTTTTTTTTTTTCTTAGGGTTTCGATTCCTGATCATAAGCAAAGGCAAGAAATACGAAAGAAGAGTAATGTAAGCTTACGCTAGTAGTTCAAAGCCCTAAAAGTGAAAATGAGAACAGGACCCCAGGATTAAGAAATCCCGGTAGGACTAGCTCGACATACAATACCTACTAAGGAGATAGAGAGAGCAAACCTCACACGTCTGAAGTGCCTGATGCAGAGATCGCTCAACTTGGCGGATGCGGCCAGGATGCCAGAGTAGTCGAACCCGTGGAAGCACTGGCTTTTAGTCGGAAGGTCGCGATGGCAAAGCCGATTGTCTCCGATGCCCGAGAAGCCAGGGAGGACCTATAGGCAAACAAAAGAGGGATTAGCAAAAAAGGAAAGATGTATTGAAAGAGACTGAGATGGGGTTGAGAAGGGGCTTTGAGCCTGGTTTACAGCAGGATTCTGAAGTCAAAGAAGGAGATAACTTGGGGCCTCGCACCCCGCGACGTCACGGAGGATGAAGGAATGTGGCCTCATACCACTCGATGTCCAGGAGGACGAAGGACTCGCGACGCCCTGGGGCGATGAACAGGTGGCCTCACACCACTCGACATCCCTGGGGACGAAGGCAACTTCACTCAAAACCTAGTCTAGGAGACAATGGTTGGAGGATAGAAAACTCAATCTCTTTTTCATTAATCATTCAATAGTTATACAAGGGAGGGATTGGGTCCTTTAAATAGGCACCCAAGGCCCATTTGAAATTCAAATGAAACCAAATTACAAACTTTCTTGGGTGGCGCCCAAAATTTTCATCTTCTCCTCTCTTTGGCCGACCAAAAGACTTGGATTGGGCGTGGCATGTGGGAAGTCTTGGAGAGGGGGATTGGTCTCTTGACTTCCTTCATTAGCATGCTCATTTTGCGAAGAAAGCATGGGGCATGGCTTGCTTGAAGGGATGTGTTCCCTTGGATTCTTCAACGCCATTCCTTGGATTGATTCAAGGCCGACCAAGGGGAGAGCTCTTTGGGCATTGCATAGTTGAGGGCTTGGAGAGGGGAGTGTGTCCTTTGACCTTCCATCCTTTCATGAACACTTTGGGAAGAAGGCTTGGAAGGGGGCTTGTTTTGTGGCTTGGTCTCTTCAAGGATCTTCAACGCCCCACTTTTGATTGATCAAGGCGTGATGTGGGGGAGGGAAGAGGGAGATGGTGTTTCTTCCTTCTAATGTCACCCAAGAGATAAAGGCAAGGGGATGGCATATGGAAAGCATGAGGGCGCCACCTTGTTTTCCTCCTAGGATGCCCAAGTGGCAACTGATGTGGTGCCACGTAGGTAGCTGAGGTGGCACCTGAGTTGGCATTATTCCAAGTGGAAGGGGTGGGTTGGCCCACAAGGACTTGACTTGGTCATGAAAGCCAGGGTGACTTCAATTGGGCTTTGGCCCAGTCCAAACTCAGACTCGAACAAATACAGAACTCATGACCTAACTTGACCCAAATTGGTCAGGGTACAGGACTAAACAAACTTTGACAAGAAATTATGAAATTGCTTTGGCTCAAGGCCTTATTACAGGACTCATAGAAGGGGAACCCTAATCTGAGATTCACAGAGGGTTGAGGAGCCTCTGTCGGATCCTGGTTCCCACACCACGTAGAGCCTTCAAGAGGTGGTGCATGCCCTGCCATGGGCGTAATCCCCTTGTAGCATGCCGTGCACACGATCTACACGATCTAGACAACATCAGGCTCCCAGCCTTGTAATGTGCCAACATGTCGATGATCGCATGACTGGAAGACTATGACTTCCATGATAGAAAACCTGGACCCTAAAGCCTTAGCCCTGATGGTACCTGGATGGCCTTCCTTCAAAATGGCAACATCCCGTTATGGGTGAAAGCTCGGCATAGAACCGGCCCGACAGAGAAGCGACCGTAGGTAATAGAAAGCCTCTTTCGAAGAAGGGAACCTGGAAGCCAACAAAGGCCACTCACCTATATATTAAGTAAATGTAAGAACTAGGAAGCCAAGCTCTCGGCTATAGAGACTCTTTCTTTTTCCATATTTTCTTCTCTCTTATCACCCTCTCGATGCAAAGAGTCTCCCAAGCTCTCTGCTATAGAGGTTTTTGTTCTTCTTGATCATCCCACTGACTTAATTATCAGAGTGCCTACGCTGGAATCCCCAGTCCAAGGTTTTCCTCTATCTTGCAGGACCCCCGAAGCGGACGAGCGAGCCGATCGTGAGACGAGGAGCCAAGCACCCAGCAAGAACCCGACACGTCAGAGCTACGGGCTATGACGATCTGGGCGACAACAAGTTCCATATTATCAATCTCTTGGAGAGATGTATTGATCGAGAGCCAACCCCGATTCTACCCACATAGTACTTGTACTAGAGGAGAATTCAGCTTGGATCGACAACTAAAGAGCAGGGGTGATGTGGGATGCTAGATGAAAATTTTAGCCTAGGAGATTAGAAATCTAAAATGAGCAAGGTCTCTTACACATATTAGCAAAATTGAAGTATAAGAGAGGGCAAGTAAATTCAGTGTAAGAGACTACTAGATTAAAGTTGAATTACCCGCGAAGTAGTTCTTGCTCAATCAAAAGAAAGAGGACCTTATGGATAATAAATCATTCTAACTAGGGCAAGTACCTTTAACAATTAGGCCTTAAGAGTTTAGGATAGGTTTTCTTACCAACATTGAGTGCTAAAATATTTGGTGGTGGTTACTCTCAACACTTCAAGGAATGGTGATTGGATTAGAAGACTAACACTCCTTTGACTAACGACTTCTTCCGAGGCAAGGAGGTCTTTATCTTTAACTCGAGAACAAGGAGAGAACCTACAAATGAGATCATTAGGGATGTGGACGTAAGGAGAAGAATGAAATTGAAGGAAGAAAGGGAAGAGAAGGGATTGTAGAAAAACTCTTGGAGCTTGGAAGACTTGGTTTGGATCTCACACCCTCTCCTTCATGGAGTGGCACTTCATACGACCATGGAAGGAGCTTAATGAAGTGGTTTGAGTCTCACATCCTCTCCCTCATGGAGTGGCAATGCTTATGGCAAAGGAAGAAAAGAAACAAGAAGAAGAAGCTTGGGCCTCACACCCACTCCCTCACGGAGTGGCAATGCACATGGCAAAGGGAAGAAGAACACAACCTTTCATTCATTCATTCATATCATCTTACAAGAGGGATTAGGGGGTATTTATAGGCCTCCTAGGTCCCTTAGAATCTGGTTTACAAGGAGATAAGGCTGATGTAACTAATTTTTGTTATAACAAAGTAACTAGTTTGTTGTAACAAAGTAGGTAATTTGTTATAACAAAGTAGGTGGTTGGTTGTAACTAAGTAGTTTGTTGGTTGTAACTATGTATGACAAGTAGGCGCTAGGATGGAGGTGATGTGGCCTTGATGATGTGGCATCCCTTGGTGGAGGGTAAGGTGGTATTCCAATTTGGCATGGTGGTTGAGGAAGTTAAGGTAGCATTCCAACTTGCAGAAGTTGAAGTGGGGTTGATGTGGTTGAAGGAGGTTGGGGTGGTTGGCTCCAATCTTGATGCTTCCATGCTTTCATCCAATGACCTTTAATCTTGTCTACTTTGAACCCACTTGACCCCTTTAAATTGAGCTCAACTTGAACTAAGTACAAGATATATTAGCTGAAATTAAATTTGACTTGACTCACTTTCTCTCAGCTACAATTTATGGTTTATTCACTGGTAATCCACAAGGAGTTTGGATTGATAAGGTTTGCTTGAAGTCTCTTTCGAATGCTGGTGTCCGCACTAATTATCTCGAGGTGGAAAGAACTCGACCCTGTCGAGTATGGGTCAACTTGATTTTGGCAGTGTTCTAGTAAGTCTGGGTTGATCCTTTGCAGATCCTCTCGAGTGATCCACGAGTCTTCAGATTCAGGTCGACCTTGCCAACGAATCAAATAACGTTGATAGCTCTTATTTCAGGTAGTGATAGTCTTATCATTCAGAATTTGCTCAATCATATCTCGCCATTCTGGTAGTGTGGCTGGTGGACACTTAGGGATAGGTTCACTCTCAAAATTGGGATCAGGTCTAAAAGGCTCACTAGGTATCATTGTTGGTTCCTTATACTCTACTATGTCTGAAATATTGAGAGTGGGACTGATACCAAAGTTAGATGGTAACTCAAGTATATAGACATTAGGTCCAATTTTCTTTATTATTTTGAAAGAACCTGCACCACAGGCATGTAACTTTTTCATGATTCCGGGTAGAAACCGTTCAGGTCTAAGCCTAGTCATCACATAGTCTCCTTCATAAAATTCTTTAACTCTTTTATAGGAATTAGCCATATGCTTGTAAGTGTCATTGCTTAAATTAATTTTCTTACTAATTTCTTTGTGCAATTCTCTAACATGCTGTGCATATGACTCGTACCAACATCTAATAACTTATAGGTTCGACTATGCATTCCTATCAAAAGGAATTTATTAAATCTTTAACTACAACTTTGTGCTTGACCCTTGGTTGATAGGAGACATGCAGATGAAAATTTTATAAGGACTCCTAATAAATGCCATAAGGTCTTCTAGAAATAGGTAGCAAATCTAATGTGCTCAAAGGATTTATGCAACCTGTTAACCTCAACAAAGTGCAATCGAGTGGTTCTAGAAGCATTGAAAGCCTTAGGATAGGGTAGAAAATAAGAAGAGGATTCGAGAAATAGTCCTTGATTAATGAGGATGACCTTAAGGTTTGGACATTGATTTATATCTATAAGTGATAAAAGGCCCACTTTATGGAAGGATGAGTCAGTAATTTCAGGAAATAGATCTTTAACCGGCACTAAAAGAGTAAATTCTCCCCGAGGGTACTGAATTGAAGAAACCATGTCCTCACTAATTTCTTCTTGTTCTTGAATTTCAAGACTAGGCTCTATAATTTGATTCTCTTCTAGTATTTCTTTAGGTAAAGCCCTGGTGGTAGCAGTGTTATACCCCACATAGTTTTTTTCTTCTAATTGTCCTTCTAATATAGCCTCAGTTTGAGTATTTTCTTGGTCAACTAATTCTTGGTCGGCCATATATATTTTCTCTTCAATGTCATCCTTATGAATAAATAGGGTAGTAGGGATGTATTGGCTAAGGGGAACTTGACTAGTACTTGGCTTATATCCAGGGGTACTAATCCTATTTAGTTCGAGTCGATAGGTTATGGGTCACCTCTGCTCATAGGACATGGGTAGGTACTTTTTTCTATGTTTGATCTTCATGGCTCTTTAGGTAGCTATGGGTGTGTCTCCTCTTTGCCTAGTTATCCTTTCAACATTCCTCCAGTATAGTCTAGCTTGGTGAACTAACATGAGTTTAGCAAACTTAAACTTCCTTTCTTCAAACATTTCATACCACTCAAAGTACTGGTCCATATCTCCTTCCCAATCAGTGTATACCTTAGGGTCAAGACTGCCATCAAATATAGGTGCTTCTAACCTAATGTTCCTAATGGCTCTCTCATCTTGGTCCGTAAAATCATGATTGCATCTCCGCTGATTAAGCTTCAAGATTGGGTCATGGCATGGTTCTCTTCTAGGGTTGAGAGGTATTGGAAAAGGTGTTTCAAGTTCATGCTCAGTATGGGTCTCATGGGTTCCTTCTAGGGTTCCTATCAATGTCTCCATTTGGGTAAACCTATGGTTTAGTTGGGCAAGCTGTTCAGTAATGGCCCTCAATTGGGTTTCAAGATCGGACTCTATGGTTAAACCAGATTGGGTTTGGGGCTGATAGAAATGGGCTCTTGACCTGGTGGTCATGCAGCACATAAATTCATTCTAAGGTTTTCTAGACCTAGAAGCTCAGGTAGAATGAATCAACTCAACTTACAATCAACTCAACAATTATCTTTTCCATTGGCCAGGTAAAAGGTGGGGTTATAGAAGGCTCCCCCTGCTCTCACAGGGACCTAATTAAAGAACCACAAGTCTGTTTATGGCGTTTGCCATTGGACCTCTTTCCTAGACTCCAATTTCAAGAAATAACTGAAGGATTGAGTGCACTAGTTTCATCACAATACTCTGAACTTGACCTGTTGGTTTCCTTAGTTGCTTTAGGTTTCTACTCAATTTTAATTAGGCTTGGGATCAAGATGAGGTGGTTATTTTGGGCCAAGGAAAGGTGATGAAATCCTTCCCTTATTTGAGAGAGAGAAATTGCCCTTAAGTGAATTTGGTTATGCATGCCCACACATGAAAACCTAAAGTAAAATATGCAGATTCTTTTTTTTGTATTTGCAAATCTAAAATTAAGAAAAAAATTATAGATTTAATGAGGATTAATTGTATGATTGATGGATGCAAAGATAAAAGACAATCTAAAGGTTTTAGTGAAAAACAATTTTTGGGTTTAGCACTACTATGCAGAAATTTTAGCAAGTTGATATTTTTTGAGAACTATGCATGAACATGTCCTAACCTTGCTCTGATACTAAAAAATTGATGCGGGATGCTCGATGAAAATCTTATCTTAGGAGATTAGCAATCTAAAATGAGCAAGGACTCTTACACATATTAGCAAAATTGAAGCATAAGAGAGGGAAAGTAAATTCAATGTAAGAGACTACTAGATTAAAGTTGAATTACCTGCGAAGTAGTTCTTGCTCAATCAAAGGATGTTCCAACTTTTCTTTAGATGGTTGCAAATGCAAAGAGGACTTCTTCTAAGGATCATAGCACCTGAGGGATCCTACAAATGAGATCATTAGGGGCATGGAGGTAAGGAGAAAAAAGAAATTGAAGGAAGAAAGGGAAGACAAGGGATTGTAGGAAAACTCTTGGAGCTTGGAAGACTTGGTTTGGATCTCACACCCTCTCCCTCACGGAGTGGCACTTCATACGGCCATGAAAGGAGCTTGATGAAGTGGTTTGGGCCTCACACCCTCTCCCTCACGGAGTGGCAATGCTCATGGCAAAGGAAGAAAAGAAACAAGAAGAAGAAGCTTGGGCCTCACACCCTCTCCCTCATGGAGTGCAATGCACACAACAAAGGAAAAAAGAACACAACTTTTCATTCATTCATCCATATCATCTCACAAGAGGGATTAGGAGATATTTATAGGACTCCCAAGTTCCTTAGAATTTGATTTACAAGGAGATAAGGCTGATGTAACTAATTTATGTTGTAACAAAGTAACTAAGTTTGTTGTAACAAAGTAGGTAATTTGTTATAACAAAGTAGGTGGTTGGTTGTAACTAAGTAGTTTGTTTGTTGTAACTAAGTATAACAACTAGGTGCCAGGATGGAGATGATATGGCCTTGATGATGTGGCATCCCTTGGTTGAGGGTGAAGTGGCATTCCAATTTGGCATGGCAGTTGAGGAAGTTAAGGTAGCATTCCAACTTGCAGAAGTTGAAGTGGGGTTAAAGTGGTTGAAGAAGGTTGGGGTGGTTGGCTCCAATCTTGATGCTTCCATGCTTTTATCCGATGGCCTTTGATCTTGACTACTTTGAATTTACTTGACCACTTTAAATTGAGCTAAACTTGAACCAAGTACAAGACCTATTAGCTGAAATTAAATTTGACTTGACTCACTTTCTCTCAGCTGCAATTTATGGTTTATTCACTGGTAATCCATAAGGAGTCTAGATTGATTAAGGTTGCTTGAAGTCTCTTCCGAATGCCAGTGTCCGCACCAAAGGGAATACATGAAGACCATGGTACCAGCCATAGTAGATTGAATTTGATGCAGAGTTGAATCATGTGTTCGTAACACAGTCTTCCTCAAGTGATGAAGCATTACCGAGTGACAAATCCTGAGAATCCCACTTCTATACACCAAAAGACTTATCCACCCCACTACCCATAGGTTTCCACACCTTCACAACGTTACTACACACTCTGGTGAAGGAAGCCAATGGATGATCATTCTATTCTGCTTTAGATGCACGTAAATGATCCCCAATCAGCACCTTCTCTTGCAGTGGCAATCCTTCTTCTGATGGAGATTGTAAATTCTAATTTTTAGTAGGCGAGTGCTTTCATTTTCTTTTCCCATACATGTTCCCACAACTTTAGCTTTAAACACCAAGGTGTCAATAACGTCCATGGATTGTGAAACCTGCATCTCCTCAGAGTACGAACTCATTAATGGAAAAGATTTGGAACCCCGAATAATTATGAGATAGCCGATACAAGTTTAGACAAGTGCCACTTAGCTATCTTTTTTGGTTTAAGCTAACCTAGGTCAGTCTATCCACCAATAGTAACTAGAAATTTTGTCTAATGCCCTATTTGGCTAGGCTTTTGAAACATCATAAAATATTTTTTGGCCCTCCAAAAAGTACTTTTAAATACTACAGTAATATTTGGTAAAAAAATTAAAAGCTATTTTATCTTTGCCAGAAAATTAAAAAGATCTACTTAAAAATTCTTTCCAAAAATACTTTGTAACCAATGTCGGGAAATTATTTTGATTTCAATACAAACAATTTTGATGACCAAAATATCTACCAATAAATATCATAATTATATTTATATTATATTATATTATTATAATATAAATATAATATAGTATAATAATAAATTAATATTATGATGTATTATAAACATATAATATAATATAATATAGTATTATTATATTATAAAAAAATAATTTAATATAGTAATTTTTAATTATATTATTATATTTGATATATCTAGAAATGGTCTGGTCTATGTGAACTTCATGTAGCTCACCACTTTACCCACCAGTTCAGCATAGGGCCACCTCACCTATCAGCTCGACTCTAGGCCATCTCACCTATCGGTTCAGCACAATAAGCAAACTTTTCAGATCCCGATATGCGGCCCTCGATATCATGCAAGGAAGCCTGGCATGCCCAAATCCTACAAGGGATAGGTAACTTTGTACAATAGCTCTTTGACATTGCCCATTCCTTTTTAATACATGTGCCCTACAGAAGCACACCAACCATGTAGATGAGCTTCGTGCTGTCTCCAGCCACTCCTCTAGGGGCATGCATTTTACAGCGACATACAAACCACCTCTCCCTGCATCGCCACCTCATAATTGCTAGGTATTCCATATACCTTATCTATAAATTTATTTCCTAAACCCTCCAAGTAAGTTCTCCTCTAGAGGTTCTACTAGAAAGTTCTTTTTTATAAGGACTTTCTAGGAAAGCATTCCTAAAGGTCCTATGCCCTCTAAGAGACCCCATAGTCTTCCCAGAGCCATCCAAGAGTTCTAGATCTCTATCTTGGTGAAGGCTAGGACTACCTTGCCTCGCTAGTTCCCATCTATACCACCTCGCCTACATACCACCATGACCATTTGCCACTTTCACTACCTCACCTACTCCCACTCTATCTTGTTATCACTCCACCGCTATGCTGCCCACCTAAAAGCTATAGTTTTCTCGCTTTTTTGTTCGCTTCTGCAAGAGACTAATTTAGGCATCGGAGGGTCCACTACGGGAAACCATTCCTCTGTGATCGAACTTTCATGTCTTCTTCATTTTACATATTCCAAAATGTCCACACTCGATGGAGCGAAAATTAGAACCATCCAACTTAACAACCATCTCCAGCCATAACAGCAAGTCTCAAATAGAACTCCAACAATACTATTATATCATAATAATATATTGTAATATATTATTAAATTAGTTTATAATCAATTATATTATTTATATTATAATTATAATAATATAATATTATAGTATAATATTATATTACATTATATAAAAATAATATTATAAAATATAATAATATTTTAATATATAATAATGTTGCTACACCAAAGGATGGGCTAACTTAGGCTCAACTTGGATAGGGCTAGAGCTTAGATGGCTGCTAATGTGGAGCCGGGTCTCGTAGGGTCCAATTATTAAGAGTCAGTCCTGTAAGACAAAAAAGACTAGAAAGCCTATACATAGAGGGGGTTTTCTAGTAGTGGACCCTTCGATATCTATGTCAGTCTCCGGAAAGGTAAATAGAGGAGACCTGGAGTCCCCTCTGGGTTTAAAATAGACTGGAGGGAGGAGTCGAAGAAGTAATGAAGGAGGGAAGCAGAATGAGATCTAAGGAAGAAGGGGATCTTAGGGCATAAAAGTCTTGCTTCCAAGAAGATGGCACATCAATGAGTGGAGTTGTGGAGGCTAGGATACTTTATAGGATATGAAAAGTGTGTGGGATGACTTGTAAATGTCTCGATAAACACTTAAGTGAATGATTATAGAATCAGGGAGCTTTGGATATGCTTTGATGATGGTGAGAGGGTTCCCTTATCTGAAAGGTAGGGCTGTTTAGGAAGTGAAGGCCCTTAATTCCATTTTGCATCACCTCCTTGTCCTTCTTTTGGTTCGCTTACCATGGCCGTTTTACATGGATGGTCCCGAGGAACAACTTTATAGGCATATACGTGATGCCTAGTAGTATAGTATGCATTGCTGGAGAGTGGTGTCTGGCATATGCCAGTAGTTGCAGGCACACCCGAAGCATGGGCCATCCATGTCTGGTAGAGTAGGGAGATGATTAACACATCACATCCCTATGATGGAGCGTCCCTCAGGCAACATGCATTAATGATCACTGCACCTGGAGCTCGAGCGAATGGGATGGACAAGGGGCAAACTTGCAATGATCGACATCCTAGCAGAGGGTTGGTGGGCATATGGTTTGATACCTAAGTGGTAAGGTGTTGAGAGGTGGCCCGATCGTACAGGATAGCTGACATGTGTCTAGCATGGATTGGAGCTTCGGAGCCACATTGGACCAACCAAATCCTGATGTATCAATTGCCCCCAACTTCCAAGCCCAGGTAGTGACACCTACCTTGGGGAAGGAAGTAGAGACTTAATGTCCGATAGGGCGTGGAAGCTTGTCGTGATGAGGTGAGGCTGCTTGTGACAAGGCAAGCAATGCAGAAAGGAATTGAGATGGGGTTGAGAAGGGGCTTTGAGCCTGGTGTTCGGCTGGATTCTCGAAGTCGAAGATGGAGATAACTTGGGGCCTCGCACCCCGCGACATCCCGGAGGATGAAGGATTGTTGCCTCACACCACACGACGTCTAGGAGGACGAAGGATTCACGATGCCCTGGGGCAATGGACAGGTGGCCTCACACCACTCGACATCCCTGGGGATGAAGGCAACTTCACTCAAACCTAGTCTAGGAGACAATGGTTGGAGGATAAACACTCAAACTCTTTTTTTTCATTCAATCATTCAATAGCTTTACAATGGAGGGATTGGGTCCTTTAAATAGGCACCCAAGGCCCATTTGAATTCAAAAATACTCAAAACCCTTGAACCCAAATTACAACCCCAAAAGATAGCGCCCACATGGATGTGGCAAGATCTTCATGGCCGACCAAAAGGGAAGAGGAGATTGGCATGGCATTTGGGAGGGCTTGGAGAGGGGGATTGGCCTTTAGACTTCCTTTTTTGCATGCTCACTTTGGGAAGAAAACATGGAGCAAGGCTTGCATCAAGGGATGTGTCTCCTTTTGATTTCTTCCACGCCTAGATGGAGTGAGTCATGGCCGACCAAATGGAGGGAGCTTTGGGCATTGCAAGGTTGAAGACTTGGAAAGGGGAGTGTGTCCTTTGACCTTCCATTTTTGCATGAACACTTTGAGAAGATGGCTTGGAAGATGGCTTGCTTTGTGGCTTGGTCTCTTCAAGAATCTTCAACACCCCATATTTTGATGGATCATGGCATGATGTGGGGGAGGGAAGAGGGGGATGATGTCTCCTCCTTCCAAGGTCGCCCAAGAGCAATTTGGCAAGGAGAGGGCGTGTGGAATGCAAGAGGGCGCCTCCTTGTTTCCTTGGATGCCCAAGTGGTAACAGATGTGGCGCCACAAAGGTGGCTGAGGTGGCACCTGTGTTGGCATTTTTCTAAGTGCAAGAGGTGGGTTGGCCCACAAGGACTTCACTGGGTCTTGAGAGCCAGGTTGACTTCAATTGGGCTTGGGCCCAATCCAAACTCAGACTCGAACCAAAAATAAATACAGGACTCAAGACCTAAACTTGACCCAAATTGGTCAAGGTACAAGACTAGACAAACTTTGACTAGGTACATGACAAAAATTATAAAATTACTTTGGCTCATAGCCTTATTACAGGACTCACAGAAGTGGAACCCTAATCTGAGATCCATAGAGGGTTGAGGAGCCTCTGTCGGATCCTGGTGCCCATACCAGTTCTCCCATGGTGGGAGGTACTCGATCCTGTCGAGTAAGGGTTAGTTTGGCTTTGGTACCTCTCCAAGATATCGGGGTCGATGCGCTGCAAGTCCTCCTGTGTGATCCATGAGTCATCGGATTTGGGTCGGCCTTGCCATTGGACCAGGTAACGTTGATAGCCCTTGCCCCAGGGTAGTGATAGCTTGGTCATCCGGGACACACTTGATTCGCTCTCCTCGCTCAGGTATATTTGGAGGTGGACACTCAGGTTCAGGTTCACTCTCAAAATGGAGGTCAAGCCCAAATGGCTCACTGGATATGTTTGTGGGTTCCCTATACTCGACTAAGTTAGAGATATTGAATGTCGAGCTAATTCTATAATCCGAAGGTAATTCTAGCACATAGGCATTAGGGCCTATTCTCCTAATCACTTTAAAGGGACCTGCCCCACAAGCATGAAGCTTCTTAACGGTTCCCGGTGGAAACCGTTCAGGCCGGAGCCTAATCATTACAAAATCCCCTATTTCAAACACTTTGGCTTACTTTCGGGAATCAGCCAAATTATTTTAAAACTTGTATTTAATGCATAATCCTAACATGATGCAAAATGCAGACTCAACTATGCAATCTTATTGAGAAAAATTTTATTGGACTCCTACGGTCTAAACCCAACAGACTTTTGACTCTCTAGGTTTGACCCTAGTCTAGTATGCACAAGAAAAATTATTAAGGATCCCTAGCAAATGCCATAAAGTATACCAGATGTAGAGGGCAAAAGGGATGGGCTCGAAGGAGTCACGCATTCTGATAATCTCAATAAAAAGTAACCCCATGGCTCTAGAAATGTGAGAAGGTTCAGGGAAGGGTAGGAAATAGGAATCGGAGTCTTGGAGTGGCTTATGGAAAACATAAAACAGACCTTGGTTATTCAGGATGACCTTAAAATTTGGGCATCGTTCTATAGGTGTCATATGGTCCACTTGTTCCAGTAGATCTTGGGGCTCGCTAGGGTCAATCCCATAGTGAGAAAGGTCTGTTAAAGAGGATCCTAAGACCAAGTCTATAGTATGATGGATGTCTCTCAGGGGTGGAAGTTGATCAGGTAACTCATCGGGAACTTCATCCTCAATTTCTTTCCAAGCTTCAACCATCTCTTGAGGATGTTCTCTTTGGATCAGTTCATTAAGGGTTAGTTGCTGAACTCTTGTGGAAAAGACTGGTGAATCCTCATGTTCATTTATTAGATGTGATCTGGCTCGGTCATTTCCTCTTCAAATTTTGTAGTGGGTTCAGGATCATTTTCCTTGGATTCCTCAATGATTTCACCCTCGGGCCCATCTTCTACTAAACTTGACTCATAGATGCTTTCTTTCAATTCTTTAATGGGCTCAGGAGTTTCTTTCCCTCGATTTTCCATGGGTTCAACCTTAAAGTCTTCAAGGGGTTCAACAATGGGTTCGGGTTCAGTTTCAGTCGGTTCATCTATAAGTAGGGCAGGGGCGGTGCACTGACTAGCAAAATGCCCAGGTTTATGACACCTATAGCTATTTCCTTGGGGATCGGGTCTCCTCTGGACTTCAATAGTCCTACCCTTGTCCTCTCGACTGTATTGGGGTTGATTCAGGCTGGGACTACTAGGACTGGGTCGGGCTAGGCTAGGTCGACTGGGGTCAGATCGGTTCGGACTTGGTCGACTTGGGTAAGCCTGGCTATAACCTCGGGTGGACCCGAGGATACGGCTATGGTTCCCAAAGGGCTCAGGTGTTTTGTAGGCGGGAGCTCTCTGGAAATGCTCACGGAGCCTAGCAGCTTCCTCTATGGGTCCTAGTCTGGCCTTTATTTGATCACATCTCTTAGTCAACTGGTTGCCTAATTGAGTCATGGATTGAGTTAGGGCTCCAATGTCAGCTCGAAGTTGGTCCATGGCTTCGGTAGGGGGTGGAGAAGGTGGGTGAAAAGAGGTTCCTGATCTAGTGCACATGTAACACACACACAGAACGGTGCTACGGTTTGCTAGACCTAGGAGATCTCACCAAATGTGAAGTCAAGAAGATGAACCTGGAAGTAGTAACTTGGCACCTGGCCAGGTAAGTGTTAGGTGAGTGGAAGTTCCTCTTTGCTTTCCTAGACACCAATTTGAAATTGGCCAGGTAAGCGAACCAACCCACTTCCCTTCGGGATCTAGCCCCTGAACCACTTTCCTAGACACCAGCTACTCAAGCACACACCAACAAGTGATCTAGCTTGGCTCGGCACTTGGGTCGACCCGACTCGTGGGTGTCCCTAGTTCACTAGAGCAGATTAAACGTCTAATCAATTTTAGTTAATGGCTAGGGTTCAAAATGTCGGGTGGTGGTTTTTGGGCTAGGAACAGGTAATGAAATCCTGACCCTATGTTAATTTGACGCCCTTAAGATAAGTTATGGAGAATGATGCACAAAAAAGACTAATGAAATGATTAAAATTTTCTTGTTTTCTTTGTGTCTTTTAGATGTGTGGATGCTAATCAAGATTCAGGAATTAAAATATGCCCCTAAATACAAGAAATAAGCTAGATGGATGAATGAAGCAAGAAATGAGATGCTTGCTGAAATTTCAGACCTGAGATTTTCTCAGGTAGTATTTCAGCTTGTAGAAACTCTACAAACTGAAATAAAATCTGAGAAAATAAAAAAAAATACTTTGAATTCAATGCGATCTAATAGAATAGAAATCACAAAATTTGGAGGTCTCTACAGAGAGAAACAATCCAATAATCAGACCATATACGGCCTAACCAGACTGCAGAAAATGAAAGAAAACAAAATGCACTAGTCCTAGCCTGGCTCTGATACCAAAAATGGTGTCGAGTAAGGGGGTAGGGATGCTAGTAAGGATGCTAATGATGCAAAGGAATTTCTTTTTTTGATAGTTGAAGAATTATAGATGTTTTTTCTTAGAGTTTTGATTCCCGATCACAAGCAAAGACTAGAAATAAGAGAAATGAATAACGGAAGCTTACACTAGCAGTTCAAAACCCTAAATAGTGAAAACGAGAACAGGATCCCGAGATTAAGAAACCCCGGTAGGACTAAGCTTAAAAAACAATACCTACTTAGGAGATAGAGAGAGCAAACCTCACACGTCCGAACCGCTCGATGCAGATATCGCTCAACTCGGCGGATGCGGCCTGGATGCCCGAGCAGTCGAACACGTGGAAGCACTGGCTTTTGGTCGGAAGGTTGCAATGGCAAAGCTGACTGTCTCCGGTGCCTGAGATGCCAGGGAGGACCTGTAGGAAAACAAAATAAGGATCAGCGAAATGGAGAGATGCACAGAAAGGAACTGAGATGACGTTGAGAAGGGGCTTCAAGCCCGGTGTCCGGCTAGATTCTGAAGTTGAAGATAGAGATAACTTGGGGCCTCGCACCCTGCGACGTCCCGGAGGATGAAGGATTGTGGCCTCACACCACGCGACATCCAGCAGGACGAAGGATTCGCGATGCCCTGGGGCGACGGACAGGTGGCCTCGCACCAATCGACATCCCTGGGGATGAAGGTAACTTCACTCAAACCTAGTCTAGGAGACAATGGTTGGAGGATAAACACTCAAACTCTTTTTTTTTCATTCAATCATTCAATATCTGTACAATGGAGGGATTGGGTCCTTTAAATAGGCACCCAAGGCCCATTTGAATTCAAAAATATTCAAAACCCTTGAACCCAAATTACAACCCCAAAAGTTAGCACCCACATGGATGTGGCAAGATCTTCATGGCTGACCAAAAGGGAAGAGGAGATTGGCATGGCATGTGGGAGGGCTTGGAGAGGGGGATTGGCCTTTAGACTTCCTTCTTTGCATGCTCACTTTGGGAAGAAAACATGGAGCAAGGATTGCCCCAAGGGATGTGTCTCCTTTTGATTTCTTCCATGCCTAGATGGAGTGAGTCATGGCCGACCAAATGGAGGGAGCTTTGGGCATTGCAAGGTTGAAGGCTTGGAAAGGGGAGTGTGTCCTTTGACCTTCCATTCTTGCATGAACACTTTGGGAAGAAGGCTTGGAAGATGGCTTGCTTTGTGGCTTGGTCTCTTCAAGATTCTTCAACGCCCCATATTTTGATGGATCATGGCATGATGTGGGGGAGGGAAGAGGGGGATGATGTCTCCTCCTTCCAAGGTCGCCCAAGAGCAATTTGGCAAGGAGAGGGCATGTGGAATGCATGACGGCGCCTCCTTGTTTCATTCCTTGGATGCCCAAGTGGCAACAGATGTGGCGCCACATAGGTGGCTTAGGTGGCACCTGTGTTGGCATCTTTCCAAGTACAAGAGGTGGGTTGGCCCACAAGGACTTGACTGGGTCTTGAGAGCCAGGTTGACTTCAATTGGGCTAGGGCCCAATCCAAATCAGACTCGAACCAAAAATAAATACAGGACTCAATATCTAAACTTGACCCAAATTGGTTAAGGTACAAGACTAGACAAACTTGGACTAGGTACATGACTAAAATTATAAAATTACTTTGGCTCAGAGCCTTATTATAAGACTCACAGAAGTGGAACCCTAATCTAAGATCCACAGAGGGTTGAGGAGTCTCTGTCGGATCCTGGTGCCCACACCACCAGACTAGGACCCATAGAGGAAGCTACTAGGCTCCGTGAGCATTTCCAGAGAGCTCCCGCCTACAGAAGACCTGAGCCCTTTAGGAACCAGAGCTGTATCCTCGGATCCACCCAAGGTTTTAGCCAGGCTTACCCAAGTCGACCAAGCCCGAACCGATCTGACCCCAGTCGATTAAGCCTAGCCCGACCCAATCCTAGTCTTCCCAGTCTGAATCGATCCCAATACAGTAGAGAGGATAAGGGTAAGGCTATTGAAGTCCAGAGAAGACCCGATCCCCAAGGTAACTACTATAGGTGTCATAAACCTGGGCATTTTGTTAGTCAGTGCACCGCCCCTGCCCTACTTATAGATGAATCGACTGAAACTGAACCCAAACCCATTGTTGAACATGAGGAGGAAGTCTACAATCCTGAAAATCAGTTGTTGGAAGAATTTCCGGGAGAGAAGGATGAACAATCTAAGAATTTGAATACAAAAACCTTTGAACCTATTGAAGACTTTAAGGTTGAACCCATTGAAAATCTAGGAAAAGAAACTCCTGAGCCCATTAAAGAATTGAAAGAAGACATCTGTGAATCAAGTTTAGTAGAGGAATCTAGTGAAGATGGGCCCCAGGTAGAAATCATCGAGGAACCAAAAGAAAAAGATCCTGAACCCACTAGAGACTGTGAAAGAGTAATTGAGCCAGGATCGAACATTGTAGAGGATGGTGAGGGTTCACAAGTATTGCCCTTAGAGGAGATCTAGGAACAAGTCCCTATAGAACCACCCCAGGAGGTAGACATCAGTTTTGAGGACTTTCAAGATAACATTCCCAAAGACCTTCCTAACGACCTTCCACCATCTAGGAACACCCATCTAGCCTTGGAACTTGCACCTGTAGAACAATGTCCAAATCTTAAGATTATCTTGAATAACCAAGGTCTATTTCATAATGCCCAGAGATTACCCCAAGACTCCGACTCCTATTTTCTCCCCTTCCTAGTGCCTTCTCACATTTTTAAAGCCATGGGGTTGCATTTTGTTGAAATTACCATGCTGCATGACTCCTTAGAACCCTTTCCTTTTGTCATTATCTTTTGGTACACTTTATGGCATTTGTTAGGGATCCTTGATAATTTTTCTTGTACATACCAGACTAGGGTCAAACCTAAAGAGTCCATAATATGTTAGGTTTAGGCCCTAGAGCATCCAATAAATTTTTTTTCAGTAGGGATGCATAAGTTGAGTCTACATTTTGCATCATATTAGGATTATGCATTAAATATAATTTTAAAATGATTTGGGCTAATTCCTGAAAGTGAGCCAAAGAGTTTGAAATAGGGGATTTTGTAATGATTAGGCTCAGGCCTGAACGGTTTCTATCGGGAACCGTTAAGAAGCATCATGCTCATGGGGCTGGTCCCTTTAAAGTATTAGGAGAATGGGCCCTAATGCCTATATGCTAAAAGTACCTCCGGATTATGAAATTAGCTCGACATTCAATATCTTTGACTTAGTCGAGTATAGGGAACCCGCAAACATACCTAGCGAGACATTTGGGCCTGACCTTTCTTTTGAGAGTGAACTTGAACCTGAGTGTCTACCTCCAAATATACCTGAGCGAGGAGAGCCTATCGAGCATGTCCTGGATGACCAAGCTATCACTACCCGGGGCAAAGGCTATCAATGTTACTTGGTCTGATGGCAAGGCCGACCCGAATCCGGTGACTCGTGGATCACCCGGGAAGACTTGCAGCGCATCGACCTCGACATCCTGGAGAGGTACCAAAGCCAGACTAACCCTTACTCTACAGGATCGAGTTCCTCCCATCCCGGGAGAATTGGTGTGGGCACTAGGATCCGACAGAGGCTCCTCAACCCTCTATGGATCTCAGATTAGGGTTACACTTCTTTGTGTCTTGTAATAAGGCTTCAATCCTCAAATTTGTAATTGTCTTTTGCTTTGAATTGAGTCTGTGCCTTGACCAATTAGGTCAAATTAAGTCCTGTACTAAGTCGAGTTGCAAATTGAGTCCAGTCTGAGTCTATTAGAAGTATGGGTCCATTGCAAGAGTGGGTCTTAAAATTTAGTCTCCTTGGAAGCAAGTCGGGAAAGAATCCAAGTCAACTCAGGGCCCACTTATGCATCCTACATGGTGCCATGACATCTCGCCATGTGGGCAGCACACTTGGCATGCAAGGATGCCTAATGGGGAGGACCACTTCACTTGGTTCAAGCCTTTGTCCCTTCCCCCCATCAAGCTCATTTCCATGTAAGGGTGGTCGGCCAAGGAAGAAGTCAATGGAAGATAATGGAGGGAATTCAATTCCCTTACTTCAAGCTCTCCAATCAAGCCTTCTTCCCAATTTGCTTCAACCTCTTTGGAAGGGAAAGACAAGAGCCTTGGACGCCTCCACCTAACACTCCCCTTGTCAAGCCTTGTACCAAAGAAAGTGGTGCGGGCACCAGACTCAGAAGAAGACTTCAGGGCTCCATCTGGATCTCTGATTGACATTGCCCGAAGAATTAGGGTTTTCTGGTTTTGTAATAAGGGTTGACTTGGTCAACTCAATTTTAGTTTGAGTCTGTATTTCCCTACAATTTAAATTTTGTTGAGTCATGTTGACTCAATACAAGTCCTAGTAGTGGTCTAGGTCTTCTCCAAGGTGCCACATTTTCTCCCAGGACCAAGCAAGTGAGCGCCACACTCCCAACCACACGCCAGAGTCCAGGAGGCGCCACATCTCCATCCAGTGTGCCTTGGTCCCCACACAACAAGAAAGCAGGTCCCTTCTTTCATGCGCCACTTGGGGGAGAAATCCATCAAGATACCTCAATCCAAGGAGGAGCCAACTTCTTTCCAGATAAACCCAAGCCAGGATGGCAAGAATTTTTCTTGAAGAGAGGATCAAGGAGGTGCCCCACAATGTTCCATAAAAATCCAAGTTATAAAAGGGAAGAGAGCATGTCTTGGGGAGAAAATCAAGGAGGCACCCAAAAGTTTCCTAAAGTGCCAAAGCCATGAAAGGAAGAAGCCTAAACTTGTGGAGCAAGACTAGGAGGTGTCCAAAAGAGCCAAACCATGAAGGAAAAATCCTTGATTCATGGAGAGATACTAGGAGACACCCCACTACCTGCCAAAAATGTCCAAAACAAAGATGGGAAGGGCCTTGACTTAGGGAGGAAGAAAATGAGGAGTCCAAAAGAGTTGATCCATGGAAGGAAAGAAATCCTCTCTTGAAGACCCAAGCAAGGAGGCACCATCTACCTGCCTTTTATAACCCAAATCAAATTTTTTTGGTACCTTGGCCGACCATATGTGTATGGATTATCCTGATTTTTAGATCCCCTCCTTTAGTCCCACATGGGAAGATGTAAAACCCTACTCCCTTGTAAAGCCCTATAAATTAAACCCCTCTTGTAAGTTTAAAAAAAAGAAGATGAATGAAATCAATTTCTTTGTGAGCAACTTTGTGTTTCTCTCTTCCGCACTTGTATTCAAGTGTTGAGCTCCGTGAGGGAGTAAATCCGGGTTCCCTAGGAACCTTGAGGAGGTGTGAGATCTCCAACCCCAAAACCCTAGCTTAGTCCACCCATCTCTACTCCACCACCACCAAACCCTAATTTTTCATCTACATCCCACGGCCCCTCTCTTCCACATAGAGGCCGACCACCAGCATCCAGGTTCAGATCAACTGTTTCAACTACAGAGCAAGTTCAAAGAAGAGTCAGATCAGTATCAAGATCTCTGGAACTTCTACATCCAACAATCTTCATTAAGTCCTCAGGTCAGTGTCTTTCTTTGAGTTTCTGGTTCTTTTTTTTTTTTTTTGTTCTTCTTCTTCCAGATCCTGAGTTCGAGAAGAAGGCCAACCTTGCCATAGGACTACAATCCGAGGATCCATTGTGAAGATACCTCGTCTCCAAGGATCCTACAATCTGTTCGAGAGTGTCCTTCAATTGAAGCAACGAGAGATATCACAGTCAGGTATAAAACCTTCTCTTCTCTCTTCGTCTGTTTCTTGAAAGAGGAGTAAACCCTAGGTCTGGGGGTTTCTCAATCCCCAGCGATCCTACTTCTGAGTTACTCTGATAATCCACTCCTTTTAATTGTGCTTTCTGTCATTCTTAGTTTCTTTTAGCATTAGTTTATCTTTCCTTTAAGTCAAAGCCGACTTCTGAAAATAAATAAATAAAAAAAAAACATTAATTTTAATTTACTTCCGCATCGCATCATCTTTTTGTTCTGCATCAATTTTGGTATCAGAGCATTCGTTCTGCATCAGAAAGAACACCAACCAAGGAAGGAGGAAGAACACATGCCTTGCTCCAAGCCCCTTTCTTGCCTTCTTCCAAAACCAAGGAGATTCTTACCAAGTTCAAGGTGCCAAGAACCTCACTCCAAGCCATGCATCATGCCACGCCCAATCCAAGCTACCTTTGGTCGGCCAAAGAGAGGAGAAGGTCAATGCTTTTGGCGCCCACCCAAGAAATTTGTAATTTTGTTTCATCTGAAATTCGAATGGGCCTTGGGTGCCTATTTAAAGGACCCAATCCCTCCATTGTAAGGTATTGAATGATCAAATGAAAAGAGAACTTGAGTTTTATTTATCCTCCAACCACTGTCTCTTAGACTAGGTTTGAGTGAAGTATCCTTCGTCCCCAGGGACGTCGAGTGGTGTGAGGCCACCTTTCCATCGCCCCAGGGCATCGCAAGTCCTTCATCCTCATGGACGTCGAGTGGTGTGAGGCCACAATCCTTCATCCTCCGGGACGTCATGGGGTGTGAGGCCCCAAGTTATCTCCTTCGACTTCAGAATCCAGCCGGACACCGGGCTCGAAGCCCCTTCTTAACCCTATCTTAGTCCATTTCAATACGTCTCTCCATTTCGCTAATCCCTACTTTGATTGCCTACAGGTCCTCCCTGGTATCTCGAGCATCAGAGATAGTCTGCTTTGCTATCGCGACCATCCGACCGAAAGCCAGTGCATCCACGGGTTCGACTGCTCGGGCATCTAGGCCGCATACACCGAGTTGAGCGATCTCTGTATCGGGCGCTTCAGACGTGTGAGGTTTGCCCCCTATCTCCTAAGTAGGTATTGTGTTTCGAGCTTAGTCCTACCGGGGTTTCTTAATCCCGGGATCCTGTTCTCATTTTTACTATTTAGAGACTTGAACTGCTAGTGTAAGCTTATATTATTCACTTCTCTTATTTCTAGCCTTTGCTTATGATCGAGAATCAAAATCCTAAGAAAAACATCTAAAACTCATCAGCTATAAAAAAAAAAAAAATTCTTTGCATCATAAGCATCCATACTAGCATCTCTAGCCCTATTCCACATCACTCTTATATAGTGTCATGAAACTTAGGGCCCAAGCAAATGCAAATGAGGAACATATGGGGCACCCACTTTTTTTCCTAAAGTATGGGGCTGAATACAAGGAAGGAGGCTCTCTCATGCCATACAAAACTCCTCCAATTCAAGCAAGTATTGGGTCCCCAAGAGAAGACCATGAAGAGCACCAAAATTCTTCCTTCTTGGGCTGGATGTGGTCCACAACATTCCTAAGCAGGCATCCATGAATCTGGGGCTTGAAGTATATCCGTTGGCATGTGGACTTCTTGTGCTTGGGGCGTGGAAGAGATGTGCTAGCATGTGGACATCAACTCCTCAAGCATGGGCTGACTTCAAGTTCCTCCAAGTAGTCCTAGGGCATCGCCATCCAGGGTGTGACTGGGACTCCATGCGGCTATCGAGGTGGCACACTAGGTGTTGTCCTTCACAAGCTTGGGTCTTCTTAGATTCAACTTGATGATTACAAGACTCATAATATGACTAGCTCATTATGAGCTGACTTGACTGACCATATCTCGAAATTGATCAAACTTTGAATACAGGACTCGAATAATGAAATGCCCAAAAAGAACAGGACTCAGGGGCCAAAATGGGGACTCAAATGGGCTAAGCCCTTATTACAAACTGGACTCAAATACTGAAAAGGACTAATCAGATAACCACAAAGGATTGAGAAGCCTTTGCCTAAGTCTGGTGCCTCTAGTGTCTGCACCAATTCTCTCGGGATCACTTCAGCTCTGGTATCTCTCATGAAGGTCTAGGTCGAGGCATTGCAAGTCCTCTCGAGTAATCCATGAATCATCGAATTTAGCTAGCCTTGCCATCGGACCAGGTAGCATTGATAGTCGTGGCCCCAGGTCATGATAGCTTGATCGTCCAGGATACGCTCGATCCGTTCTCCTCTTTCAGGCCAATTTATAGGTGGACACCCTAGGCTAGGTTCGCTCACAAAGGATGGGATAGGTCCAAAGGCCTCACTAGGTATCGCTACCGGTTCCCTATACTCAACCAGATCTATGACAATGAAGGTAGAGCTAATGCCAAAATCCGGGGCAAATCTAGCACATAGGCATTGGGTCCGACCTTCTCTATCACTCTAAAGGGTCCAGCTCTAGAAGCATGAAGCTTCTTAACGGTTCCAGGTGGAAACCGCTTAGGCCTAAGCCTAATTATAATAGAATCTCCAACATTAAATTTCTTGGCTCCTTTCCTGGAATTAGCCAGTTTGTTTCAAAATTAATGCTTAATGCGGATGATGCACCTGACTTGTACTGACACCTAACAAAAATGCAGACTCAACTATGCATTCCTATTGAGAGAAACTTTATTAGACTCTTTGGGCCTAAACCTAATAGACTATAAACTTTCTAGGTTTGACCCTAGTTTGGCATGCATATGAAAATTTACAATGGACTCCTAACAAATGCCATAAGGTCTTCCAAAAGTAGGTCGCAAACCTAACATACTCAAAGAACTGGTGCAACCGAATGACCTCAACAAATTGTAATAGGAAAGTTTGGGAAATATTGGAAGCCTTAGGGTATGGCAGGAAATAAGAATCAGAGTCTTGGGACAATCCATTGTGGTGCGGGCACCAGACTCAGAAGAAGACTTCAGGGCTCCATCTGGATCTCCGATTGACATTGCCCGAAGAATTAGGGTTTTCTGGTTTTGTAATAAGGGTTGACTTGGTCAACTCAATTTTAGTTTGAGTCTATATTTCCCTGTAATTTAAATTTTGTTGAGTCATGTTGACTCAATACAAGTCCTAGTAGTGGTCTAGGTCTTCTCCAAGGTGCCACATTTTCTCCCAGAACCAAGCAAGTGGGCGCCACACTCCCAGCCACATGCCAGAGTCCAGGAGGCGCCACATCTCCATCCAGTGTGCCTTGGTCCCCACACCACAAGAAAGCAGGTCCCTTCTTTCATGCGCCACTTGGGAGAGAAATCCATCAAGATACCTCAATCCAAGGAGGAGCCAACTTCTTTCCAGATAAAGCCATGCCAGGATGGCAAGAATTTTTCTTGAAGAGAGGATCAAGGAGGTGCCCCACAATGTTCCATAAAAACCCAAGTTATAAAAGGTAAGAGAGCATGTCTTGGGGAGAAAATCAAGGACGCACCCAAAAGTTTCCTAAAGTGCCATAGCCATGAAAGGAAGAATGGTGTGATATGCATGATGAGGATGCAAACATGTAACTCTAAAGGAGATTAACCAAATTTAACTAGCAATTCCTACTTGCATATGAGTGATTCAACATATAAGATCAAGGAGATCTAAATAAGAAACCCTAAATGCTTATACTTAAACCCAGCTAGGAGGACTATCAAAATCTTAAAGAAATAGGACAAGATTAGAATTCGCACACAAGTCAAGCTAGCCCTATTTAATGATCCCGATCTTAAAATACTAGGAGTTCAAGCATTGAAATCTCAAGCACAAGGGATTCACTCTTAAGGTTCTCAAATGAAAGATCATACCACATAAGATGGGCCTTCTAACTTTCTGGTTTGTAGCAAGTAATCCTTCCTCTTGGATCTGGAGCCTAGAGAACCCTGCAACAAAGAAACCAAGATGATTAGAAACTTAATTAAAAGTGAGAAGATTGATGGAACTCAAAAGGAGAGTTTGTTGGAAATGATCCTTGGCGCCATGGTGGAAGCTTGTGTTGGTGTTGATCTTCTTCTTGAGAGGATGTCCTTAATTCGCTTTGAAGGAAGAGGATTGCTTGGAAGATGAAGAGTAAAAGAGAAGGATTAGGGAGAAGAAATGGTGGAGGAGAGGAAGAGGTTCACTTAGGCACAAAGATCCACATAGGCACATAGAAACACATAGAAAAGTGCTGGAAATTTGTATTCACTCATCAATCCTTTACAAGGGGCATCCAAGGCTTTAAATAAAGCCTTACAAATTTTGAAAATTCAAATCCCTAAACAAGTGGAGTAATATAAGGGGAAAGGGCTGATTTTCTTGCTTGAAATCCTCCTTGGCCAACTTCCTTGAATTTGAACTTGGGATGGCACCCTCTTGTGGTGAGGTGGCGTGTGAGGTGGCATGTGGTCCCCTCTTGACGTGGCATGTGGTCCCAAGTTGAGGTGGCGCAAGTGATGTGGCATGTGGTCCCCAATTGAGTTGGCTTTGGTCTTGATTTGGGGTATACATTGTGAGTCTTCTTTAGGCTTGATGCTAGTTGACCCATTTGGATTGGACTAAGACTAGACCCGACATGGACTCGACTTACATGATTATTTTGGACTCAAAAGAAAGATTACAGGACCCAACATGGACTCGACTTACATGATTCTTTTGGACTCAAAATAAAGAAAGGTTACCAGACTCTCTAGTCCAACCATAAAGATTCGGAATGGGCTTGAATTGGTTGGAGTCTCTTTCTGATTCTGGTGCCCGCACCAATTCTCCCCTGGTGGGAGGAACTCGACCCTGTCGAGTGATAAGTTTCTAATATATCCGGGTCGATTTGTTGTAGGTCCTCTTTGGTGATCCAGGAATCTTCAGATTCAGGACATCCTTGCCATCGAACCAGATAGCGTTGGTAGCCCTTATTTCTAGTAGTGATGATCTGGTCATCCAAGATCCTTTCAATTCTTTCCTTTCGCTCAGGAATATTTGGTGGTGGACACTCAATTGGCATTTCACTCTCAAGAGAAGTGTTAGGACCAAAAGGTTCATCAGGTATTAATGCAGGTTCCTTGTATTCTTTCAGATCGGAAACATTAAATGTAGAACTAATGCCATAACTAGGTGGTAAGTCTACTACATAAGCATTAGGTCCAATTTTCTTTATTATTTTGAAGGGTCCGGCTCCCCGGGCATGGAGTTTCTTCATAGTTCCTGGAGGAAACCTTTCTGGTTTAAGCCTAATCATTACAGAGTCTCCTTCATTAAATTCCTTTAACCATTTATGTGAGTTAGCCATATGCCTATAGAGTTCATTGCTTGTTTGAATCTTCTGATTAATCTCCTTGTGCAAATCCTTAACATGCTGTGCATATGACTCAGCAGACTCAGATATTCGTGTATGTACTGGTAATGGAATTAGGTTTAAAGGTTTCCTAGGTTTGTATCCATGGACCACTTCGAATGGACTTTTCCCAATAGACCTATTGATCGAACTGTTGTAGGCAAATTCAGCACGAGGAAGTAGTAAGTCCCAGTTTCCTAGGTAGTCACCGACTAAACATCTTAACAGATTTCCTAAGCTTCGGTTTACTACTTCAGTTTGGCCATCGGTTTGAGGATGATAGGCCGTAGAGAATTTCAGCTTAGTACCTAACATGTGCCAGAGGGTTTTCCAGAAGTAGCTAGTGAACTTGACATCTCTATCTGACACAATGGTCTTGGGTAAACCATGAAGCTTAACCACCTGATCTAAGAAAAGCTTGGCCACTTTCGAAGCGTCTAAAGTTTGAGAACACGGGATGAAGTGCGCCATTTTGGAGAAACGATCGACAACCACGAAAACAGAGTCATGTTTCCTAGAAGTTTTAGGTAGACCTACCACAAAATCCATACTGATATCTTGCCATGGACCATCAGGGACAGGTAAGGGCGTGTACAGACCGGTGTTCTGTCTTTGCTGTTTTGCAACAGCACAGGTCCGACACTGAGCTACGATCTGGGCAACGCTCTTTTTAAGACCAGGCCAAAAAAATTGTTCTTCCATTGCTAGGATGGTTTTGTTCCTGCCAAAATGTCCTGCTAAACCTCCAGCATGGACTTCCCAGATCAGAAATTCCCTAACAGAGGTCTTGGGAATACACAACTGATTTTCTTTGAAAAGGTATCCATCTAACAGTGTATAATCACTAGGTTCACTAGATGATCTTTGTTGCAGGGATTGATAGATGTGACCAAAATCAGGACATGTGGGATATTCATCTTTCAATCTATCGAACCCTACTACTTCAGTGCTCACAGAGGTTAACAACATAGAACGGCGGCTCAACGCATCAGCAACCCTATTTTCAGTACCGGCACGATGTTTTAAAATGAATGTGTAAGCTTGTATGAATTCTACCCATTTCCCGTGCCTAGGGTTTAATTTCTTTTGAGAACTAAGGAACCTAAGAGCTTCGTGATCAGAGAATAGGACAAACTCGTGGGGTAGAAGATAATGCCTCCAATATTGTAGAGCTTGAACTACAGCATACAGTTCCTTATCATACGTGGAATACCTTAGTCTCGCCTCATTTAACTTTTCACTGAAGTATGCTACTGGGTGATTCTCTTGACTCAAGACACCTCCAATTCCGACCCCAGAAGCATCACAAGCAACCTCAAACACCTTGGTAAAATCGGGTAACCTTAAGACAGGTGCTTGTGTCATTTTCTCCTTAATTGTTAGGAAGGCCTTACCTGCTGCTTTAGTCCACTCGAAATTTCCCTTCCTAATACAATCAGTGATTGGTGCCACTATCGTACTGAATCCTTTGATAAACCTTCTATAGAAGGTGGATAACCCATGGAAACTACGGACGTCGTGGATAGTCTTAGGCGTAGGCCACTCTACTATGGATTTAATTTTCTCAGGATCAGCGGACACCCCTTCAGATGTGACTACGAATCCTAGAAAGATAACTCTATTTGTCAGGAAATCACACTTCTTGATATTGGCATAGAGACTATCTTTTCTCAGGACTTGACAAACTTGTTTCAGGTGGGTTATTAAGTGGTCTGCCTTTGTTTTGCTATATATAAGTATATCATCAAAATAGACCACTACAAATCTTCCGATAAAAACCTTTAACACCTGATTCATTATTCTCATAAAAGTGCTGGGTGCATTGGACAGACCGAACGGCATGACTAACCACTCATATAATCCATCTTTAGTCTTAAAAGCGGTCTTCCATTCGTCTCCAGGCCTAACCCTAACCTGGTGATAGCCACTCTTTAGGTCTATCTTGGAAAAAATTGTCGATCCGGCTATCATATCTAACATGTCGTCTAGTCTTGGGATTGGGAATCTATACTTTACAGTGATCTTATTAATGGCACGGCTATCTATACACATCCTCCAAGTGCCATCTTTCTTAGGGGTCAGCAGAGCAGGGACTGCACATGGACTTAAGCTTTCCTTAATAAACCCCTTCCTAAGAAGTTCACCCACTTGCCTTTGCAATTCCTGGTGTTCAATTGGGTTCATCCTATAGTGAGGCAAATTAGGTAAAGTCGCTCCAGGGACTAAATCTATTGCGTGTTGTATGTCTCTTAAAGGTGGAAGGTTATCGGGGAGATCTTCTGGAAACACATCCTCAAATTCTTTCAATAATTGGACCACCTCTTGAGGGTGTTCTACAGGGCTGTGGTCCTTAATTTCCTTAGCAGCTACTACCCAAATAGGTGCTCCCTCCATGATATCTTGCTCTAATTCTTTTGCACCTATTAAATTTAATCCAGTCTTCTTATCTTTCAAGCTGCTAGCTCCTCTCTTGACATTATCCTTAGGCTGGGTTGGATGAATGACAATTTTCTTGCCATTGAAATTGAAAGCACAGGAGTTTGATCGACCAAAGATGGTCACATCATGATCAAACAGCCATGGCCTGCCTAAGATGATGCTACTTACCCCCATAGGAAGCACATCACACCAGATCTTTCCCTGATAGGATTGAAGCTGGACTTGAACCTGACATCTTGACTTGATTGGTATAGAAGTGGAATCGATCCAGGACACCTTATATGGATTGGGATGTGGTACAATGGGTAATCCTAGACTTTTGGCTGCGTTAGTGGAAATGGCGTTGACACAGCTTCCACTATCGATGACGATTTTACAGACCTTTTCTCCTATCCTAACAAATGTGTGTAGGATGCTAGTTCTACGCCAGTCTTCTTGCTCCTTGGTCTGTGTCATGATACGTCTCACAACTCCTAGAAAATCTGATGAGTCTATGTTCTCTTCATCTCCTTCATATTCATCAGCCAAACAATCCCCTGCTTCATAAACCTCCTCTTCATCATTCTCCAGGGGTTCTGATTCACCTTCTTCTGCCTCCCCTATATGTAAAGCTCTAGAGGGACATTGGCTCATGAAATGACCTGGTTTACGACACTTATAGCAGACTCGCTCCCTCTCACCTCGAACTTCAGGGCTCTTTCCTTTGTCTTCTCTAGGAATTGGGGGAATGGTCGGATTGGGTCTAAGGGTTGGATTCGGGCTGGACCTTGTTCTATTGGTGGGACTAGGGACTGAGCTAGGCCTGCTGATAGGAGGGTTAAACCTACTAGATTCAGGTCGTCTAAATGTAGCTCTCCTTTGAAACCTCTCATAGTCCGTGGCAACTTGGTATGCCTGATCTAAATCATGGACTTCCCTTAAAAATAGTTCCCCTTTTATATCATCATTCAACCCTGATCTAAACCTTGATAAAGTGGCTGCTTCAGACTCGACTACGTTGCATCGCATCACAAACTCATCAAACTTAGCAACATATTCAGAAACGGTCTTGTTACCTTGTGTCAATCGTTGCCACTGATCTAATAACCTTTGCTGATAAGACATAGACAGATATTTCTCTCTAAGTTTCCTCTTCATATCTCTCCATGTTGCTATAAGTAAATCTCCCCTTTGCCTTGATATGCGTTCCACGTTTCCCCAATATAACCGAGCCTGACGAACTAGTCTGATTCTGGCAAACTTAAATCTTCTCTCTTCAGACATATTATACCAGTCAAAATACTGGTCCATGTCAGCCTCCCAGTCTATGTACACCTTAGGATCTAAGCTTCCCTCAAAGGTTGGTGCATCTAGACGGATGTTCCTTAGGGCCCGATCATCCTGATCAAAAGTATCATAGTGAGGCCTTCTAGGAGGTGGCTCTGGAGTATGATCAACATAATCCTGATGCGGTCTTCTTTGAATTGGATCAGGTGTGTGTTCCTGTCGTTGGGCTCTAGGATGAACTGAAGGTAATCTGGGTGAAGGTGGTTCAGTTGGGGTCAACCTAGCTTCTTCTAGGGCTCCTACCCTTTCCTCGAACTGACCAAATTTAGCATCCAAACGGTCCATCTTCTCGATCATAGATCTCATAAGGCTTTCCATACTAGTATCCATGGATGAACTAGGTTGGGCTTGTGAAGGGTGGTAAGGTGTGCCTGACCTAGTTGTCATGCAAACAATTAGACTCAGACCCGAACTATGAGTTTTCTAAACCGGTTAGTCCAAATAAACTGAGTTGACTAGATACAATCAAATCAACAGCTACTCTCTTCCACTGGCCAGTCAGGAGGTGGGTCTGTGGGAGGTTCCCCCAGCTTTCACTGGGTCCTAATTAAAAACCACAAGAACCGCTTAGGCTTGAGCCACTTAACCTCTATCCTTGACACCAGCTTCCAATAATAGATGAAGAAATGGGTTGCACAAGCTTTCCCAATTGAATTGAACTGGACCTAGAGTTCCAAGCTAGTTGCCTAATCAAGGTGGCAAGCTAGATTGTAGTAACTCTATACTTGGCCAGGTTTTAGAACAAGGGGAGTGTGAGATCCTGTCTCTGGCCTACCTAGGCCCGGTGGAATTGGCCCGATAGACGGATCAGCACCCAAGCCCTTAGTCCCAATTCTAGACACCAAGTAATAGGGCACACACAAGACTAGTTGACAGAATGAGTTGACAATAACCCGGACTCGACCAAATTGATGTTCCTAACCTACTAGGGCAATTAATGTCTAATCAATTTTAGTTAGGGATTAGGTCGATATGCAATTTGGTGATTTTTGGGCTAGGGACAGGTGATGAAATCCTGACCCTATGTCAATTTCATGCCCTTAATTTGATTTGCCATGAGATGCATGCAAATTTCAAATTTTAGGTGCAGAAGTAGTGTGTTGCAGTTTAAATGTGGTGTTGATAAGTACAGAAATAAATGTCAAAAAAATTTTAAAAAATCACAGAAAACTCTTAACTTATAGATGACATACCAGATGAAACGAAATTTCAAAATAAAATCTGTACTATTCTAGGCAGATTTTGAAATGAAGATAATGAAAAGGAACAGAACAGAAACCTTAATAACACTGATGGACTGCAGGAATTTTAATTTTTTTTGTGATTTTTTTATTAGATTGAAATTTAAAACGGTGATAAAAAACTTAAAATGGAATAGGAAAAAAAATATTCCAACGAGGAATGTGATACTTGCCTTTGGAGTTGCAGGCGGATTACAGTCAGCCTACAGAAAATACAGCAAGCAGAAAAACAGAACGTGACCAATACAAAATTCACAAATGAAATCTAAAAAGTCCTTTGGCCTTCTTTTTCACGGGTCAATCACAATGGCACCCCGACATGCCTTAGGAGATCCCCGTGGAATGGGAAGAGAGGGTGTTTAAACCCTACTTTCTCCTAAGACCGGACGGCCTGGTAACGCCCCCGATCCAAGTACTTCAAGGACTTAATGCTATGCAATCAGGAACTTATTCTACCATGCTCTGATACCAAGATTGGTGTGATATGCATGATGAGGATGCAAACATGTAACTCTAAAGGAGATTAACCAAAATTTAACTAGCAATTCCTACTTGCATATGAGTGATTCAACATATAAGATCAAGGAGATCTAAATAAGAAACCCTAAATGCTTATACTTAAACCCAGCTAGGAGGACTATCAAAATCTTAAAGAAATAGGACAAGATTAGAATTCACACACAAGTCAAGCTAGCCCTATTTAATGATCCCGATCTTAAAATACTAGGAGTTCAAGCATTGAAATCTCAAGCACAAGGGATTCACTCTTAAGGTTCTCAAATGAAAGATCATACCACATAAGATGGGCCTTCTAACTTTCTGGTTTGTAGCAAGTAATCCTTCCTCTTGGATCTGGAGCCTAGAGAACCCTGCAACAAAGAAACCAAGATGATTAGAAACTTAATTAAAAGTGAGAAGATTGATGGAACTCAAAAGGAGAGTTTGTTGGAAATGATCCTTGGCGCCATGGTGGAAGCTTGTGTTGGTGTTGATCTTCTTCTTGAGAGGATGTCCTTAATTCGCTTTGAAGGAAGAGGATTGCTTGGAAGATGAAGAGTAAAAGAGAAGGATTAGGGAGAAGAAATGGTGGAGGAGAGGAAGAGGTTCACTTAGGCACAAAGATCCACATAGGCACATAGAAACACATAGAAAAGTGCTGGAAATTTGTATTCACTCATCAATCCTTTACAAGGGGCATCCAAGGCTTTAAATAAAGCCTTACAAATTTTGAAAATTCAAATCCCTAAACAAGTGGAGTAATATAAGGGGAAAGGGCTGATTTTCTTGCTTGAAATCCTCCTTGGCCAACTTCCTTGAATTTGAACTTGGGATGGCACCCTCTTGTGGTGAGGTGGCATGTGAGGTGGCATGTGGTCCCCTCTTGACGTGGCATGTGGTCCCAAGTTGAGGTGGTGCAAGTGATGTGGCATGTGGTCCCCAATTGAGTTGGCTTTGGTCTTGATTTGGGGTATACATTGTGAGTCTTCTTTAGGCTTGATGCTAGTTGACCCATTTGGATTGGACTAAGACTAGACCCGACATGGACTCGACTTACATGATTATTTTGGACTCAAAAGAAAGATTACAGGACCCAACATGGACTCGACTTACATGATTCTTTTGGACTCAAAATAAAGAAAGGTTACCGGACTCTCTAGTCCAACCATAAAGATTCGGAATGGGCTTGAATTGGTTGGAGTCTCTTTCTGATTCTGGTGCCCGCACCAAAGAAGCCTAAACTTGTGGAGCAAGACTAGGAGGTGTCCAAAAGAGCCAAACCATGAAGGAAAAATCCTTGATTCATGGAGAGATACTAGGAGACACCCCCATAACCTGCCATTTGGAGCTGATTTACAAGTTTTCTTGGAGCTTTTGGGCTGCCCACTCATGGAAGGAGTCTTGGGAAGAGAATTTGATGCCTAAAGTGTGGGTTAGTCCTATTAGTCCCACATGGAAAATGTATGAAATTTTATTTCTTTGTTATGTCTATATATTCAACTCTATGTAACTCTTGAAGAAAAAGATGAATGAAACCAAATTTTTTTGTGAGCAAACTTTGTGTTTTCTCTCTTCCGCACTTGCATCCAGGTGTTGAGCTCCGTGAGGGAGTAAATCAGGGTTCCCCAGGAACCTTGAGGAGGGGTGAGATCTCCAAAACCCCAACCCTAGGTTAGCCACTTCACTCCCAAACCCTAGCCGCCCATCACCCTTCTCTTTCCACCAAGCCCTAGCATATCCCACCTCTCACGGCCATTCTCTCCAAGTCCAGGATGACCACCAGCATCCAGCTACAGTCCGGATACTTCAGATCCAAAGCTCTTTCCAGAGGGAGTCGAATCAGCCTTCAAGAGAATCCGGATCTCAGCGACATCAGCCTTCAAGTTCTTCGAACTGGTAAATCCTTCCCTGAGTCTCTGAATCCATCACTTGTTTTTCTTCTTCCCAGATCTTGAGTTCAGGAGAAGCCGACCCAGCCACGAGACCAGTATTGGAGGATCCATTACGAAGATTGCCGACTCCGAGGATCCAACAATCTGCTCGAGAGAGTTCTTCCACCCAAATTCTGTGAAGATCACTGTCTGGTTAGTAAACCATCTCTCCTCTCTATTTCTATTCTGTTGAAAGTTCAGAGCGAAACCCTAGGTCTGGGAGTTTCTCAACCCCCAGCGATCCGTTACTTCTGAACTACTCTGATAACTTAGCTTCTTCTAAATTGTGTTTTCTATCCTTACCTAGTTTCCATCAACTTAGTTTAACTTTACTTTGAGTCGAAGCCAATTTCTGAAATATAAAAAAAAAAAACAAAGAATTAATCTTAATTTTACTTCCGCATACGCTTCTTTGTTCTTTGTTCTGCATCATTTTTGGTATCAGAGTTTTCGTCCTGCATCAATTTTGGTATCAGAGCCCTGTCTAGGGTTTCTGTTTTGATTGCTTGTTTGAGTCTCTCTCTTTTTACTTTGTCTGCTCGAAGTAGACTCCCCAGGACGTCCGGTCCTAGGAACGAAGCGAGGTGCAAACCTCCTCTTCCCATTCCACGGGGTGTTCCTAGGGCATGTAGGGGATCCGTTGGGTTATAACTTCGTAGCAGGAATTGTAAACGGGGAAGTACTCTGTTTTCAGCCCGTAATTATCCTGTTGCAGGAATTATTTCTCACTGCAGGTAACTCCAAATTCAGTGATTTTTATTTTTTTGAAACCAGTATAATTGAAACTATTTTTCATAATTCTCCTGTGATTTATTGGTTTCCGTGAGATTTCTGAGAATTAAATTACTACAACTCTGTTTTTCTGTTTTTGTAATTCAATTATTTTTGAGTGATCATCTCTTAATTCATCTTAAGGGCATTTGAGCATCTAAGATAAGGGGAGGAGTTGATAACCTCTCCTTAGCCCAAAACCACTACCCACTCATTCGAACCTAAGCCTTTAATCTTAAAATTCATTAGACTTAATTTGCCCTAGTGGGCTAGGGACACCAACAAGTCGGGTCTAGGCTAATGTTGAGTCAGTTTGTCTAGTTACTCTGTGTGTGCTTTGCACTCAGTGTCTAGAATGGTGGTTCAGGGATTCTATCCCGAAGGGCTTGTGTGCTGGTCCGCCTACCTGGCCAATCTCTGATTGTTGTCTAGGATTGGCAATTAGGGACCTAACACTCCCCTTACACCTGCCTGGCTGAGTCCCGAGTTACTACAGGCTAGCTTGCCACTCTGATTGGGCATCTAGTTTGGGCTCTAGGTCTAGTTAGCCCGTAGTCGTTTCAGTCGAGTCTCATTTGGTGTGCTTGCTTGCATCATCATGTCCACTCGGAACGGAGTACTCTACCAACCTGGTCAAACCCAACCTGATATAGAGGCCATGATTAGAACTCTTACCCAAAGTATGACCAAATTGAGTCAGGATATGAATGAGGGTTTTGCCCAGTTTAGAGACCGAGCCCAGGGACTTGAGAAACATAGACATCAAAATTGGACCCCTGATCTAAAATTTAATAGGCCCCAACCTCACCCATGCCAGGAGCCTAGGAGGACCTTATACCGTGATCCCGAGCATAACCCTAGGAGCCTATACCCATACTTGGTTGACTCAGAGAAGGGACCCGTTAGGAACACCGAACCTTATGCACCCACTTTTGATGGAAGACAAGAGACATATATTAAGTGGGAAGAACAAATGGATCGGTATTTTGGGTGCACTAACATATCGGAATTAGGACAAGTTAGGTTGGCCAAAACCAAGTTCACCAAACATGCTAGGTCGCATTGTTATGCTATTGAGCATGAGTGTTATCAAAGAAAAGAGGAAATATATACTTGGAGAGATATGAGAAGTAAGTTGAGAGATAGGTACCTAGGTAGATCCTATGAGAAAAGACTTTTAGACCAATGGTACCAATTGCGACAAGGTAATAGGCCTGTGTCTAAATATATCGAGGACTTCCAGTGGTATGACATGAAATGCAATACCATTGAGACTGAAGCTCAGATCACATCGAGGTTTAGGGTTGGGTTACACCCAGACATTTATAGGAAGCTATGCCTTGAAAAGACCAATAAGTTAGACCGAGCCTACCAAGAAGCCCAAGACTATGAGTGGTCTTTAAGATATAACCAATCAAGTACTTTGGACTTAAAGCCAACCTCTACCAACTTGAGTCAAGTTCCTATTGATCCGACACCCGTAGTGAACCAGACTTTTGTTTGTCAATTCCCACTTGTGTCACCTCTTGACCAGAAGGATAACACTGAGAAGGAGTTAGGCATGGCCATCCCAAAATTAGTTGACCTGACCAGAGCCGTACTTAAAGAGGAATCAAAGGAGAATAGATTAGAACCTTTCGGTGAGATTGAGGAAGAAATATATGAGCCTGATATAAGTTTGATAGATGAATATGAAGAAGAAGAATTTGAGGATATCTCTCCCGATAATTCAATTAACCAACTCCTACCTGATGGGGTTATTGAGGGGACCCTTGCCACTCAAGGAATTCAGGAGCTAACCCTAAGAGAAGACCCTTTTAAGGAAGTTCAGGAAGAGGAAATTGCACCCAATGAGAGTTTAAGTGAGAATACCTTTGAACTCATTGAGGAATCCAAAGAAGATACCCCTGAGTCAAATCTGGTAGAGAAGTGTGAAGAAGGAAGGGGTTCAAAAGAATTGCCCATTGAGAAGGTCCAAGAACAAGAAAAAGACAGTAGCTTAGAGGACTTTTTAGATAAACATTCCAAAGACCTTCCTGATAACCTTCCACCTTCTAGGAGCACCCAGCCTACCCTAGAACTTGCACTTGTAGACCCTCCTAGAGCAAATCATGAGGTTTGGATGAGTGCACCTATAGAACAATGTCCTCATTTTAAGGTCATCCTGAATAACCAAGGTTTGTTTCTTGTTTCTGATAAGCCACCTCAAAACTCTGATTCTTATTTCCTACCCTTCCCTGAATCTTCTCATGTTTCTAGAGCTATGGGATTACACTTTACTGAGATCTCTAGGTTGCAAGACTCCTTAGAACCTATTAGGTTTGCCACCTACTTCTGGAAGACCTTATGGCACCTACTAGGCATCCATAATAAGTTTTCATGCTCTGCATGCCCTCCTCCGACCCAAGGTCAAACCTAGAAAGCCTTAGTTTGTTAGGTTTAGACCTAGGGTTCCTTTGGAATAAAGTCCATTCTTTAGGAATGCGTCGTCAGTCTAGTTTAGTTTTTCTTGACCCTTTACTAGGCTTTGGCTCTGATTTTGGTTTGATTGAGAGCACCAGGAATTGGGATTTGTATTTTGTCCAGGACTAAATTTGCATATAATGTTTCGATCAATAGGTCTATAGGCTAGAGTCCCTTTGAAATTGATACAAGCCTCACACACCACTTGATCTGATTTCACTATTAGTCCACACACACAAGTCTCTTGATGCACTTGCATAGCATGTAAAGGACTTGCATAAAGAAATTCATGCCAAAATAAATTTAAGTAATGAAACTTATAAGAAGTTGGCTGATTCTCAAAGGCGAGTCAAAACTTTGGTTGAGGGAGACTATGTAATGATTAGGTTAAGGCCTGAACAGTTTCCTCCTGGAACTGTTAGAAAGTTACATGCTAGAGGAGCTGGACCATTTAGAGTGGTGAAGAGAGTAGGGTCCAATGCCTATGTGCTCGAGTTGCCTTCAGAACTAGGCATTAGCTCCACTTTCAATATTACAGACCTAGTAGAGTATAGAGAGCCAGCTATGATTCCCAGTGAGCCTTTTTGAGCCTAATCCTGCTCTTGAGAGTGAACCCAACCCTGTGTGTCCACCAACAAACTGGCCTGTGAGGAAAGAGCAGATTGAAAAGATCCTGGATGATCAGGTTATCTCTACTCGTAATCGAGGATACCAAAGATACCTGGTCCGCTGGCAAGGAAGGCCAGATTCTGATAACTCTTGGATCTCCCGAGAAGAATTACAAGAATTGGACCCAGACCTCTTGGAGAGATACCAGAGCCAGCTTGATCCATACTCGACAGGGTCGAGTTCCTCCCACCCCGGGGGAATTGGTGCGGGCACCAGACTCAGAAGAAGACTTCAGGGCTCCATCTGGATCTCTGATTGACATTGCCCGAAGAATTAGGATTTTCTGGTTTTGTAATAAGGGTTGACTTGGTCAACTCAATTTTAGTTTGAGTCTATATTTCCCTGTAATTTAAATTTTGTTGAGTCATGTTGACTCAATACAAGTCCTAGTAGTGGTCTAGGTCTTCTCCAAGGTGCCACATTTTCTCCCAGGACCAAGCAAGTGGGCGCCACACTCCCAGCCACATGCCAGAGTCCAGGAGGCGCCACATCTCCATCCAGTGTGCCTTGGTCCCCACACCACAAGAAAGCAGGTCCCTTCTTTCATGCGCCACTTGGGGGATAAATCCATCAAGATACCTCAATCCAAGGAGGAGCCAACTTCTTTCCAGATAAAGCCATGCCAGGATGGCAAGAATTTTTCTTGAAGAGAGGATCAAGGAGGTGCCCCACAATGTTCCATAAAAACCCAAGTTATAAAAGGGAAGAGAGCATGTCTTGGGGAGAAAATCAAGGAGGCACCCAAAAGTTTCCTAAAGTGCCATAGCCATGAAAGGAAGAAGCCTAAACTTGTGGAGCAAGACTAGGAGGTGTCCAAAAAAGCCAAACCATGAAGGAAAAATCCTTGATTCATGGAGAGATACTAGGAGACACCCCCATAACCTGCCATTTGGAGCTGATTTTCAAGTTTTCTTGGAGCTTTTGGGCTGCCCACTCATGGAAGGAGTCTTGGGAAGAGAATTTGATGCCTAAAGTGTGGGTTAGTCCTATTAGTCCCACATGGGAAATGTATGAAATTTTATTTCTTTGTTATGTCTATATATTCAACTCTATGTAACTCTTGAAGAAAAAGAAGAATGAAACCAAATTTTTTTGTGAGCAAACTTTGTGTTTTCTCTCTTCCGCACTTGCATCCAGGTGTTGAGCTCCATGAGGGAGTAAATCCGGGTTCCCCAGGAACCTTGAGGAGGTGTGAGATCTCCAAAACCCCAACCCTAGGTTAGCCACTTCACTCCCAAACCCTAGCCGCCCATCACCCTTCTCTTTCCACCAAGCCCTAGCATATCCCACCTCTCACGGCCATTCTCTCCAAGTCCAGGCCGACCACCAGCATCCAGCTACAGTCCGGATACTTCAGATCCAAAGCTCTTTCCAGAGGGAGTCGAATCAGCCTTCAAGAGAATCCGAATCTCAGCGACATCAGCCTTCAAGTTCTTCGAACTGGTAAATCCTTCCCTGAGTCTCTGAATCCATCACATGTTTTTCTTCTTCCCAGATCTTGAGTTCAGGAGAAGCCGACCCAGCCACGAGACCAGTATTGGAGGATCCATTGCGAAGATTGCCGACTCCGAGGATCCAACAATCTGCTCGAGAGAGTTCTTCCACCCAAATTCTATGAAGATCACTATCTGGTTAGTAAACCATCTCTCCTCTCTATTTCTGTTCTGTTGAAAGTTCAGAGCGAAACCCTAGGTCTGGGAGTTTCTCAACCCCCAGCGATCCGTTACTTCTGAACTACTCTGATAACTTAGCTTCTTCTAAATTGTGCTTTCTATCCTTACCTAGTTTCCATCAACTTAGTTTAACTTTACTTTGAGTCGAAGCCAATTTCTGAAATATAAAAAAAAAAAAAAGAATTAATCTTAATTTTACTTCCATATACGCTTCTTTGTTCTTTGTTCTGCATCATTTTTGGTATCAGAGTTTTCGTCCTGTATCACATTGGAGGCATGCAATAGACCTTGGTTACTAGGGATGATCTTAAGATTTGAACTTTGATCTATGGGTGACATAAGGTCCACTTGAAGGAGGGAGAATTTGGTCATTGCAAGTGCAGGGTCTTTAAGAAAGGATGGCTTAGTCAGTTCAAGAAAAAGGTCATCGACTAGAGTTAGAGGAATGAACTCTTGATGAGAATACAGAATGAGGTATGGGGTTGAGGCTAAAGAAGTGGGCTCTTCCTGAGGGTATTGACTTATTAGAATCAAGTCCTCACTAATTTCCTATTTTCCATTACTTCAGGACTAGGCTCTACAATTTCATCTTCGCTTAGGGTTTCCTCAAGCAAGGTACTAGAGTGATCCTCCTCAAAGTCTTCTCCTTCTATTCATCTACTAAACTTATGTCAGCCTCATATATCTCTATAATGGGTTCTTCCTCAGGCTCATTAATGGGTTCAGGGGTCTTTTCCTTACAAACTAATGGGATAAGAGTAGTAGGGTGGTTTTAAGGACTTTGCATAAGAATTGGTCTAGAGGTGCTAATCATGCTGGGCTTAGGTTGGCTCCTCATGAGTTCCTTTTGATAAGACTCGAATTCCCTAGCAATCAGATAAGCTTCCTCTAGAGTATGAATTTCTTATTAAAATAATTCCCCCTGGATGTTCCTACGAAGGCCAGCTCGAAACCTCGATAAAATCTTATACTCAGGTTCAACTGTGTTGCATCTCCTAATAAACTCATTAAATTGGTCAATGTATTTAGACACAGTCTTATTACCTTGTCTCAAATCATACTATTGGTCTAAAAGTTGGTGCTCATAAAATCTCCCTAGGTACTTTGCTCTCAACTTTCTTTTCATGGATCTCCAAGTAAGTATTTCATCTTCCCATTGATAACATTTATCCTCAATATCTTCCTAGTATCGCCTAGCATGTCGGATTAGCTTACGTGTGGCCAATCTAACTTTTCCTAACTCCATCATCTGAGTGTACTCAAAATACTGATCCATTCTTTCTTCCCAATCAATATACACCTTAGGATCTAGGCTTCCATCAAAAGTGGGTGCATAGGGTTGGGTGTGTCTAACAGGTCTTTCCTCTGGGTCCACCAAGTACGGGTATGGGCTTCTAAGGTTAGACTTAGGGGCAAGATCATGATGATAAGCTCATGGATCAAAGGTATTAGGCCTAGGGGATCTGAATTTAGCATGGATCCTATGGGCTCTGTTGCCTAGGTGGCTTTTCCAAGAGAGGGGTGAATTAGGAATTTAAAAAATTTAGGCAATAATATGCTCTTTGAAAATCCCTTATAAGTGTTAAGTGTTGTGATAGGAAAATAGAATGCAAAAGCATAATTAAATAAGAAAGGCACAGCATAAACACAAGCAAGTTATAATGGTTCAGAGCAACCCAGCTCTTATGTCCACTACCCAAGATTACCACTTGAGATTTTCACTATATCCCCCACCAGAATACAGTCAGATTATTTTCACAGGCTCACAAGCCAAACCTCTACACTTTATTTTTTAAACTGGGCTCACCAAAGAAATCCAACTTGGTTTTACCAAGATCACCAAGAACCCAACTTGGTTTTAACACAGCCTAACCAAGAACCTATTTTGTTTTTAAACCAGGCTCACCAATAACCCAACAATTCAATAAAAGAATTGTAAAGAAAAGCAATAGAATGACAAAATAATTTGTTGTCGAATGGTTGTTGATGCAGCTCGAGAGAAGCCCACTTGAATGCACTTTAATGGCTTCTATATCTTCTTTACTAAGTGCGTCAAGCTTTAGATGAGAATTGGTGAAGGCTTAAAGGCTATCTTGAATGCTCTCAGTACTCTCTTGCTTGTTGGCTTGGTTAGATATTCAACAATGCATTAACTCTTCATATCTTTTTGAAAAACTTATTTCAAAGACGTTCAAATCCCTTAAATATATAGTCTTGTACCTTTCTTAGATGATTTTAGTCGTTGCAGATCGTTGGGATGTGACATTTGACCATCAGAGCACTTTTTGGATTCAAATTCTAAGTTCTGGAACTAGCCATTATAAGTCTGAAATTGACCTTCGAGTTGACTCGGATCACTCAAGTCGGCTCATATCCTCAGAGTAGTTCTGGTTGAGTTGACTCTCTTTAATCTAGTCGGCTCACTTGTGTAGTGTCTTGATTCCTCACTCTGTGAGAGTTGGCTCACCTTGAATTTTTTTTCTAAGAATGGCGAAGGAATAGTGGGGATGGAAGACAGGGATTTGAATCTCATGGACTTTGGGACTCACTCTAACGAAGAGACCTCTGACCTCTATGGCATTACACCCTCCTCGATACTTGGAGGCGCTAGGTTGAATCTCAAAGGTCATGAAGGGTTAAAGAAAATGGGTTGGGAAGGGGGATAACTAGGGCCTCACACCCATGCCCGAAGGCAAGAAGAGTCACTCTTCTAAAAACTCAAATTTTTTTTTCCAAAAACTATTTTTTTATAAAGGAATGAGGGTGGTATTTACAGACCTGTCCAACCCTTATTTGAATTTGAATACAGGATAAAAAGAGAGAGATAATTCAAATTAAAATACAAGATAGGATAAGATAAGTCTATCCATATCTCAATCCTAACCAACCAAATCCTAATTTAAAATTCAAACAAAAGATAAATCCCAAACTAATTTATTAAAATACGTGCTACTCCAAGATCGGTGCTGCTCTGGGATCAGTGCTGCTCCGGGATCAGTGGTGCTCCCCCATCATTCCCTTGAGGTGGGAAAAACTCGACTTCATCGAGTTAGGCTGGCTCTAGGATGCACATGACTTGTAGAATGATTTTTTAGCTCTGCTCTAAGATCTGTGCACTTTAAAGAGTGTGCAGCTTTAAATATCGTGTGCTTCAAAATTGGTGCAGCTTTGAACTCCGTGTTACTTTGAAACATGGCCTGGTGAGCCAAACTAAATAGGGTGTCGAAGAGGACCTAATGAAGAAGACTGCAGAGCTTTGAGATTGGTACAGGATCCCTTAATTGAAGTCTGCAGGGACAAATTGAATACCAGATTTGCATTGGTTCAAGGCCTTGATATATGTATTCCTATGTAAATTCCAATCCTCTAGCACCAACCAAAAGAGGTACCAGCCGGTGCAAAACAGAATCCGCAAAAGCCTAACCAAGTCCAACAACTTTCAGCAATTCCTGATATGGATCAAAACTATCAATCTTAGATACTTTGAGAAAGGCTGCCAGGCAAACAAGCTTCACTAATGTTGTTCCAAGATAAATAGCAGTAGCTTTGACAGAAGTTCCAATAGTATCATATTAAGGGAGTGGCAGAGTAGTAGACTGCGTGAGGATCGAAGGTAAGCATGGCACAGTTGAAGAAGTGGAAAACCGTCATCTTTCTATATCTCTTCTCTCCTCCACAGTCGCGTGCCGGACGTCTTTCTCCGCCAAGTTACAAACAAATTGAGAGAAGGAGAAAAGGGAGGCATTGGGTGGGAGGGGGATGACTCGGACTGGGGCAAGGGGTGGAGTTGAACATCTCGGAGGATCTGGCATGGTAGTAGCGAATGGGCTTGCCAGAGGAGGAGGTGGAATGGATGGCCTCGAGGAGGTGGAGGGCGCTGGTGGTGATGATGTCGATGGTATAGTCGGGGATCTCGAAGGAGGCGACGATGTGGGACTGGGTGGCGAGATGGGGAGCTCCTTCGGTGGAACGACGATCTCCGGCATCATTCAAGCCAAGAATCGATTCTCATGAAAGGATCTGGAGCAGAAAAGAGGAAGCCTAAGGGCAAAGGGCAGGGTGGTAGCGGGGAAGGAACTTAGGGTTTTATGGCGAACTGGCGGTGGGGAAATGGGATTGCAGGCAAGACAGACCTTCATGGTGGAAAACTGCTTCTCCTCACCCTTGTACTGGACCATGATCATGGGCTTATCGCCAGGGCCTGCGATGACCTTGAACAGCCATAACTTCATGTCACTCTAAATAGAGGAGTAGCTGAAACGTCTACCAATCAAATGCTTCGCATCAAAGATGGTATTGGTAGGGTTCATGGCAATCTGGTTCTTGGCGGCATCACCGATGAGCCGCTCCGTGTCTGTGAAGGAAACATAAGATGGGGTGGTGCATGGGGGAGATCGACGATGGAGACGGGGGACCGAGCTCTCTCTTCCTCCATTAATGGAGATCATGAGGAGAGGAGGAGATCTCGGCTCTAGGGCAGGGAAGGAGGTAAAGCCATGAGCAACATGGAGGGCATGGCAGCGACGGGATTTTCATTTGGTGGTGGAGAGTAGAAGGAGGGAAGGACGGTGATCACCGATGGCACGAGCTCTGCTATTCGGTTGCAGGCGGTGTCGTGTGCGATGATCTAGATAACAGGATGGAAGACTTGCCCATGGCACCGAGGATCAGATTTGGGATTCATCGGAGGGGGTCGCGGCATTTGTAATCGAAGCAGCAAAGGGCTAGTGCTTTAACTAGTGCATTATGGTTCGGGGTGATATGAATGGTACCCTAATAATTTGATGGGGGGGAACTGTGGTGAGGTGGTTGGTAGTAGGGAGGCGGCGGTGGTAGTCATGGCATCAATTAAATAATGGAGGTGGTTAGGGAAGGGTTACGAAAGGGATCTGGTAAAGGGATTGGAGAAGGGTTGGCTGGGATCTAGTAAAGGGTTACGAAAGGGATCTGGTAAAGGGATTGGAGAAGGGTTGGCTGGGATCTAGTAAAGGATCTGGGAAGGGACAAAGGGAAGAAATAGTATCGGGATTGGAGATGAGGGGATCAGTAGCGGGGAAGTGGAGGGACTCACCGGGGCTGGTGGGAGAGAATGAAAATCTAGGGTGATTTTCAAAAAAAAAATATATCCTTGTTTTTCTAGGTAGACCGTTGGTGAGCCTAGAAGTCACCTAGATTAGGGTACCATTTATTTTTTTGAGTTTTTTTCTAGGAATGGCGAAGGAATAGTGGGGATGGAAGACAGGGATTTGAATCTCATGGACTTTGGGACTCACCCTAACGAAGAGACCTCTCACCTCTAGGGCATTACACCCTCCTCGATACTTGGAGGTGCTAGGTTGAATCTCAAAGGTCATGAGGAGTTAAAGAAAATGGGTTGGGAAGGGGGAACTAGGGCCTCACGCCCATGCCAGGCGAAGGCAAGAAGAATCACTCTTTTAAAAACTCAAATCTTTTCACCTAAAACTATTTTTTTACAAAGGACTGAGGGTGGTGTTTATAGACCTGTCTAACCCTCATTTGAATTTGAATACAGAATAAAAAGATTGAGATAATTCAAATTTAAATACAAGATAGGATAAGATAATCCTATCCATATCTCAATCCTCACCAACCAAATCCTAATTTAAAATTCAAACGAAAGATAAATCCCAAAGTAATTTATTAAAATATGTGCTACTATGGGATCGGTGCTGCTTTGGGATCGGTGCTGCTTTGGGATCAGTGCTGCTTCGAGATCGGTGGTGCTCCCCCATCAGGGTTCCTTAGAGTCAGCTCGGATATCTGCTTGCCAGAACCCTCATACGTGTCATGTGCCAGAGTCGGCTCTCTTCTCTTCGAGTCGGTTCGGATAAGTTCTTCAGTGAATTTTCAGTTCTTCTCCAGAATTTATCCAACAAGGCTTCAAGCTTTCAAGATATCTTCAAACTCTTCTTATAACACACTCAAAGTAATTTAAAGCTTGAAATAAACTAGAAGTAACCCATTTAATTAGCTTTTACTTAAATTTTTCTTTGGGTTATTCTTTACAAGATTCAATTACAATACAACTCAACACAAGAAATAAAAATGTAGGAGTCGAAATTAAGCAAAGAATTCATCCTACAAAAGCTTTTAAAACACTTGAAGAGTTGTCAATAAAACAAATGCATGCTCCAATGTTTTGTTATCATCAAAATAATTTATGGGGTCAACAATCTCTCCCTTTTTGATGATGACAAAACACCGGGCATGAAAAATTCTTTACAATTACATGTATGATTGTATTTGAGAGTAAGCATTTACATGTATCAAATCTAACTGTATTTGCAAGTAAATATTAGAGCTTTTATGAAAAACTATATAGTATTGGTGTTAGTGCTTTTGTATGTATCAGAGTATTGAACTTTATATGTTTCAAAGTATCAGAACTTAGCACAAACACAAAGTATCAAAGCTCAAAATTATAAATATTAGAGCTAATTCTTGAGCTAAATTTTTTTTTAAAAAAATAATCAGAGCAAATTAGATTTTCTAAACAATCAGAGCAAGTTAGAAGTTGATCTAAAGCCATTCAGTTTCAATAATTTACTCCCCTTTTATGATGATTTGAAAATTTTGAAACAATTTCATGCTTAGTCAAATATATTCATCCCCTTTCTGAATATTATCAAATAGTTATAGTATTTTTCATGCAATCTCAATGTTCTCCCCCTTTTTGTCAATAATCAAAAAGGATATTCAAATAAAGCTCAATTGTTATGATAGAATGAGAAAGTGTATAAAATTTGTTTGAGATAATTTCACTTTCTCAAATCAACTTTGATATTCTTATTAAAATTCATTAGATTAGCATTGTACAATTGAAGATATGTTTGCAAGACATTGCACAATTTAATTCAAACACAAAAGATACGTCAACCAAAAGTGCTTTCATTTCATTCAAAGTATTCAATACAAGTTACAAGAAATTGAAAGCAGTACATGAAGTAAACACTAGTATAAAGATAGTCAAAAGTACTATGATCATTGTAACCAATAGTACAACCAAAACATCCTATTGTTCTTCCTCACTAGAGGAAGAAGCAACATCTATAATTTTATCCGAAGGTTTGGTCTTTAAGGGCTTGAACCTAAGGTCCTTAAATCTGGTTCTAATAGGGGCTATAGGTGTTCTAGTTTTCTTAGTTCTTGGTTTCCCCTTGGGTAGAATAGGTTCAGTCTTGGAAATTGGAGGATTAGATAATAGAAATTCTGGAAGCCCAAAGATTGGTTGAACAGGAGGTGCTGGTGTCTCTTTGCAAATATGTATGGAAGCATCCTCAGCAGTGCAGGTTTCCTTGTGTGGGTGTAGTAGGACACTTCGAAGTTCTTTGAAATCTTGTAGCTCTGTTTGTATTTTCTTCATATGAAACTTCTGCTCTGTCTTGATTTCCTGCAAGCTGACATTAATTGACTGGCATAATTTGCTAAACGCTGAGTTGATGTAGCTTGTAAGAGATTCTGAAAGTGTTTGCATCTATTGGGCTATGAATTCTTTGAGTTCTGATGGAGTTTTCATTGAAGATCCAGAAGATTCTTCATCATTATCTTCAGATGCAACATCATTTGGGTCATCAGTAGGAGGTTCATCATTGTCATCATCAGATGAGGTGGCAGTCATTTGTCCTAATAATTTCTTCAACTAGACTCCTTCTTGAAAGTGATATCCCATTCTCCTAAGAGATTTAGCTGAGTAGGTGTCTGAGTGGTGAAGTGGTTTGCCAATTTCAACTGTTAGATCAATTCCAGCATCTTTGAATATCATTGTAAATACCATGCAATAGGGCAAGCATGCTTTGATTTTTCTTGTTGCTTCCCTTATATGAATCATCATAATATATGGAAAATTGAGGGCTTCTCCCTTAATAAGGTGTTCCATGAAGATCATGTCTCGTTCACTTACCTAGTCGAAATGACCGGTTCGGGGAAGAAAGATACGACTGATCATGTTGTGAAGCAGCCACATTTCCATGGAAAGCATGTTGGCTTGTACATATTTGACGAAGCTTACATTTAATTTTTCCAAGATTAGCCTCATTGCATGTTCTTTGTCTTTCAGGGTTAGTTCAGTTGCACTATCAGTGGGCATGTGCAGTAGATTGCTTAGCTTTTCTTCATCCACAACAATCTTTACTCCTTTCACAACAGATTCCAAATGATATTCCCCAAGAATTAGATTTTCAAAAAATATTCTTACCAAGGAAGGGTAAGTCGGAGTGTCCAATAAGCAAAAATTATACATCCTTGGTTCTCAATCCAGTTTCCGATCTTCATACCTAGATCTTTTAAGAAGGTGAAATCAATCATTTTGCCACATGTGACCGGCCGATTGACCATTGAAGTGATTTGCCCTAGTGGAGAAGGTGCTTCTTCTTCATTCTGTCTTAGAGCGGATTTCCTTTTCTTTTCTCTTTTCTTCTTCTGATTCACATTGTGAGAACTTGATTCAATGGCATGAGAGTGCTTCCTTGTAGATCTTCTGGGAGCCATCGCACACACACTCAAGGTTGAAATTGTAGGGTTCCGGTGCAATGCAGTGGAAGGGTAATTTCAAAAATTGAAATTAATATGCACAAAAACCATAAAACAGGAACTCCTTAATAAGACTAGAATGTATGAAGACAAACATTTCTATGCAAATTGAATTAGAATACCAACCTGTAATCGCTAATTCCAATTTACGAAGACTTAAAACTTGAAGATCAACGGGCTATTTGAATTCAACAGGCGTCCAAGTGTCTGCCCTCCGATGGTGATCCACACAGAGCAATGATCAAGAACACTATCTTCTTTTCCAATGGTTCCTCCTATTGAGTTCTTCTTCCTAGAACTCAATTCTTTGGATTATGGCTGGAATTCTTCCACCCAAGAGGTTGCCTTCCATTCTTTTATCTCTTCTCCTCCTTCCACTAAGACCTTGACCCTCTAAGACACTCTTGTCTTGAAGATAAGACTTTGTCCTAAGGAGATTTAGGCTTGTCTTAAATTGGAGGAGAAACTAAGACAAGAATGTCTTAATGTAAGAAAGAAAGAATAAAATCAGAACTCCTTCTTTCCTTTACCTTCGGAGACTTTCACTCTTGTTCTTGTTCAGTAGCAGAGTTTCGACAGAGGTGTACTCTGTAAAGGAAATAGTGCAAGAACAAGAAAAGAGAGAAAGAGTCTTTAGGAGAGGAAGAAGAATTAAAAATTAATTTTTTATCCCGAAGTTCTGATTCCTTAAATAGTTTTTGGAGAGACGCCAACACAACTCTCCGTAAACGCCATTCCCATTTTCTCATGCCCCTTCGCTCCTTCTCACGGCCTTTTCCTCCTTCTCACGGCCTTCTCCTCCTTCTCACATCCTTCCAGATTAAATCCCACGGCTTTTCTCAAAGGAAAAGTCATGAAGATTGGAGAAGAAAGGAGTCGCGAAGTTTGAATCTCCGAAGAGATATGATTTCGCACAACCGGGAAGCAGGAGTGCTTTCTTTCTTTCTTAAAACCCCATCATCCATTGGATTTCCATCCAAGGGAGGACAATTGAGGTCCTAAAGGAGATAAGAAAAGCCGCCCCATATAAAAACACCTGAGTTTTTTATGGAGCGCACCAAGAGTCCATGCGCCATGGACTCTTCCAAATGGCGCGCCAAGAGTCCATTAGCGCATGTACTCTTGGCATTTTGGCGTGAAAAGGATAAGGGGCGGGTGGGGGGCTAGCCTAGATACTTGGTTAGCCAATAGGGTTAGCCATAATCCTTATAACCATAATTAGGGTCTAATTAGATCCAATTAGAACCCAAATTGAACCAATCCGGAACCCTAATTCGATTCTAATTCGGATAGAAGCTAGGATTTGCAACACCTGCTAGAGTGTCATCATGCAAAGATGATTTAATTATAAAATTAAACCCTTGATCAATTCTCTTAAGTGTGTGACCCATTGGGTTCCACATCTAGCCAGCAGTGGGTTCGAATACAAGTTGACCTAATTTGATTAGAACTCTTTCTAATAGATTTAGGTCAAATCGGGCTAACCCGATTATGATCAATTAGGACTCTTCCTAATAAGTGATCATTCAATTTAATCAACCCACAAGACAAGATTGATGTCTAGCAACGTGTCATGTCTACCCGGAAGATATGAAAATTCTGGTGAAATACCAAAACTACCCTTCAGTAGAAAGTTATCGTACAATTAAATCCTTCGATCAGCCTGCACCCAAAATATAATTATGGATATGGATATATGTCAAATCCAATATTATATCTATTTCTAGCTCAATCTTATATTGATGATTCAATTATCTTGATATTAGAAACCATCTCTAATATCTTTACTTTGATCAAAGATTCCCTGAATCATCATCCGATTGATAACTAGCTAGATGCAAACTCCTCTTACTAAGAGTGATCGATTCCTTGTTGACCTAGTCATTACCTTCATATCCAATTCACCATTCCCAGTATCAATCCTGTGCATGACTCGGTGTCATGATTAGGATTGAACCAAAGCATTGGTTCATGTACATTAGATACTTATGGCAGTCTCAGTTCAAAGGATTACTTGTACCACTCCCACTATAAGAACCTTCTATTGACATGTAGCTAAGACTCCATTAGATGTTCTCAAGTTGGATCATATCAGTGAACTCATTCTCTAATGAGCACCCACATCCTAGTATTAGTGTCATACACAAGTGACTGTGAGAGCAGTCACCCTATTCAGTATACATAGAATGTGCTAGTCTTATCGAAAAAAAAAATCCTGATCCCCTACTCAAGGTTCCTTTGACTAGGAATATTTTAGATTAAGGTTTTAAGACTTTAGGTCTCACTGGTATGATCTCATCATAACCCTAAAATCATGGACCTAATCTATGGGGTTCATCATATAATAATAAACACAGCGTATGATGAAAAATAATGCCTTTATTAGAATATTGTCAATTACAATGGTTTGGGAGATACAACATAGATTGGCTTGTAGGGCATATCCCTTTCAATCTCCCACTTGCACTAAAGCCAATCACCTTTAAATCTTAGTCCTATACACTCGAGGTGGCGATCAAACTCTCGCAGTGGTAGAGCCTTAGTGAACGGGTATGCTACATTGTTCTTTGTATCAACTCTATTTATGAAGACTTCTTGTCTTTCTACTATTTCTCGAACGAGATAGAAGCGTCTCAGAATGTGTTTGGACTTATGATGAGCTCTTGGTTCCTTAGCTTGAGCAACAGCTCCAATGTTGTCATAGTAAAGTGGCACTGGGTTTTCAATCTCAGGAACAACACCCAACTCTGTGATGAACTTCTTCATCCAGACTGCTTCCTTGGCTGCTTCACTAACAGCTATGTATTCTGCCTCTGTGGTTGAGTCAGCTAAAGTCTACTGCTTGGTACTCTTCCAACTCACTGCTCCACCATTTAGGGTAAAAACATATCCCGAAATGGATTTGCTATCATCAGGGTCTGATTGAAAACTAGAATCAGAATAAGCTTCTAGTTTAATATCAGAACCACCATAAACCAGAAAAATATCCTTAGTCCTTCTCAGGTACTTAAGAATATTTTTAACTGCTTTCCAATGATCCTCTCCTGGATCAGCCTGAAACCTACTGACAATGCCTAAAGCATATGCCACATCAGGCCTGGTACATAACATGGCATACATTATGGACCCTATTGCTGAAGCATAAGGTATAGAATTCATTATATTTCTTTCTTCAGGTATCTTAGGAGACATCCTTTTAGAAAGATGTATGCCTTGACTCATAGGAAGATAACCTCTTTTACTTCCATCCATGCTAAATCTTTTCAGCACTAAGTCAATGTACCTAGATTGGGATAAACCTAGCATCCTCTTAGATCTATCTCTATAGATCTTAATACCTAGTATATAGGATGCTTCTCCCAAATCATTCATGGAAAACTGGTTTGATAGCCAAACCTTGACTGATTGTAACATTGGGATATCATTCCCAATGAGGAATATGTCATCTACATACAGAACCAAGAAGACTATGGAACTCCCACTAGTGTTCTTATAAACACAGGGTTCATCCACATTTTTGATAAAACCAAACCTTTTAATAGTTTCATCAAAGCGGATGTTCCAACTCCTTGAAGCTTGCTTTAATCCATAAATGGATTTCTTTAGCTTGCATACTTGAATAGGTTTATTCTTTGAAATAAAACCTTTTGGCTGTGACATGTAGACTTCTTTCTCAAGGAAACCATTGAGGAATGCAGTCTTCACATCCATCTGCCAGATCTCATAATCATGGTATGCTGCTATAGCAAGTAAAATCTGAATTGATTTGAGCATGGCAACAGGTGAGAATGTTTCATCATAATCAATTCCCTGTTTTTGTCTAAAACCTTTTGCCACTAATCTAGCTTTATAGGTTTCAACTTGGCCATCAGCCCCAATCTTTTTCTTATAGACCCATTTGCACCCAATAGGATTAACACCTTCTGGTGCATCGACCAAAGACCATACTTGGTTGACATACATAGAGTCTATCTCAGATTCCATGGCTTCTTGCCATCTATCTGAATCAGTACTCAAGATAGCTTTCGTATAGGTCAGAGGTTTATCATTTTGAATGACTTGGGCTTCATTATTTTCAATAATAAACCCATACCTCTCAGGTGCCCGTGGCACTCTATCAGACCTACAAGGAGGAATTTTGTGTTCTGGTTCTGTCCTAACTATATGTTCTAATGGTTGAGAACTGTCTATCTGTGTTTCTTGTACTTCTCCAAGTTCAACAGTTCTACCATTGCCCTTTTCTAAAATGAACTCTTTTTCTAGAAAAGTGGCTTGCCTGCTGACAAAAATCTTTTGTTCAGTAGGATGGTAAAACATATATCCTCTACCTTCTCTAGGATATCCTACAAATAGACATTTATCCACTTTAGCTTCCAACTTATGTCCAAAATTTCTTTTAACATAAGCTGGACATCCACATATCTTAAAATATTTAAGATATGGTTTCTTTCCACTCCAAATTTCATATGGAGTACTAACAACGGATTTAGAAGGTACTTTGTTCAGAATGTAAACAACAGTTTCTAGGGCATGACCGCAGAAGGAAATGGGTAAATTTGTGAAGCACATCATGGATCGTACCATATCTAATAAGGTACGATTCCTCCTTTCAGCTATACCATTTAGCTGTGGTGTATAAGGAGGGGTCCATTCAGAAAGAATTCCATTAACTTTAAGATAGTCTAAAAACTCCGTGGATAAGTATTCTCCTCCTCGATCAGAACGAAGATCTTTAATACTTTTCCCGGTTTGTTTTTTGACCATACTTTGATACTCCTTAAATTTATTAAAGGCTTCAGATTTATGTTTCATAAGATACACATATCCGAACCTAGATAAATCATCTGTAAAAGTGATAAAATATGAGTATCCATCTCTGGCCTGAGTTATCATTGGACCACATACATCAGTATGTATAAGTCCTAATAACTCAGTTGACCTTTCTCCATGTCCAGTAAATGGAGTCTTGGTCATCTTACCCATGAGATATGATTCGCAAGTTCCTAATGATTCATACTCATAAGGATTAAGGAATTTTTCCTTGTATAACTTGCTTATCCTAGACTCATTAACATGACCAAGTCGATAATGCCAAAGTAAAGTATCATTAAAGTCTTCTCTTTTTCTTTTATTATTGACATGAAAAACACTATCATTGGAAGAAAGAGTTAAGAGCCCATTGCTAAATATGCCAGAACAAATAATTTTATTAGACAACATTATCGAGCAACCAATGCTCATTACATCCATTACATATCCTTGTTTTAATTACAAGGGAATAGATATAATGTTCCTAATAATCTTAGGCATATAATAACAATTTTCTGACTCCAAGATCTTCCCTGAAGGCAACTTCAGAATGTAGGTCCCTACAGCATCTGCTTGGATGATATCACCACTAGCACCGTAGAGATTGAAGTCACCTTCCTTCAATACTTTAAGCTTGTGGAGGTCTTGCAAAGATTTGCATATATGGTAACCACAAGCGGTATCCAATACCCAAGTATTTGATATAGATGAATTTAATGTCAATATAGCATGTATCTCATACATACCTTTTGGCGCATCTGATTCACCAGGCTTCACAGTTGCAAGGTAAGCCTTGCAATTCCTTTTCCAATGTCCCGCTTTGTCGCAAAAGAAATAGGTCGACTGTTTGGAGGCCTTCTTTCCTTTCTTATTCTTATTGATGCCACTCTTAGGGTTTAGCCTTCTATTAAAACCCTTTTTGCCTGATTTCTTCCTATTAGTCTTATCAACAAGAAGAAGTGGAGCCTTTTCTTTCTTAACGTGGCTCTCCGTTATTTTTAACATATTTAACAGCTCAGGCAAGGAAGTGTTCAGTTTGTTCATGTGATAATTCAAGACAAACTAAGAAAATGACTCCAGGAGTGATTGCAGGATTAAATCCTGATTCAACTCCCCATCCATGATAAAACCTAATTGACCCAATCTGGTGATTAAGTCAATTACCTTCAGGACATGATCCTAAATGGATGTTCCCTCTGTCATCCTAGCATGGAATAACTGCTTAGATATTTCATATCTAGCAGTTCTGCTATGTTCTCCATAAAGCTCTTTTAAATTGAGCATTATAGATTGAGTATCCATGCTTTCATGTTGTCTCTGTAACTCATTGGTCATAGAGGTTAGTATGATACACTTGACAGTAAGGGAGTCATTCTGCCACATTTTGTATATGGCCATATCTTCCTCTGTGGCATCATCCCCTAGTGGATTAAGACTAGGGGTATCAAGAATATAAGAAAGTTTTTCTGAACCCAGCACATTCTTTAAATTTCTTAACCAGTCCATATAGTTTGGACCAGTCAGTTTGTTGGTATCTAAGATACTTCGCAGTGATAATGAAGATGCCATTTATCTACATTTAATAAAGAATAATACATAAGCAAACAACCATGAAATGACTTACATAATTAAATTAGGTCTTCAATTTAATTATGTCTCCCACTATTTTATCAAAAATCATAGCCCTCACTATGATAATCGAGAAGAACCCTGATCGATTTTTCTTAGTGAGATTAAGATCCTAATAACTTATAAAAGATCTTGCAGAAAACACAACAAATCTTTTATAAGCTCAAAGGTAGGAAACTCTTCCAATTATATCTCATATAATTCTCAAGAAGTAACTTAGCCACTAGAATATTATTAGTCTTGCAGAAAACACAACAAACCATAATGTTCTAGTTAAGTCAAGACCCTTTCATTTCTATACAGTCAATACTCAAATATAATGCCCTTGCAGATAACACAACAAAGCATTATACTGAATATACTGTAAGCATATCTATACACTAGACTAATATTATGTCAATCACCATATTAGGTCTTGCAGATAACACAACAAACCTAATGTGGTTCATAACACAATAATGATCCAGCATGAAGGAAGGCCAATATATAGTATTTTTAACACTAAGCATTTTAGTCAAGATTTAAATTTAATCAAATCGGCTAGGCAAGTGGAAGAGATGTGGGAGTCCCCCCGTTGCTTTCCTAGACACCAATAAAAATTGGCTAGGTCAGTCAACGGAACCAATTAAAAACCACAATTCTCTTTACCTTCCCAGAACCACCTTTCCATACACCGAATGATCAATTGTACATCATGACTAGTGATGCTTATTAGTTAAATATACTAAGACTTAATATAATTTTTAAGAGGAGGGATTTATAAATTGCCAGCACATCCTTATAGAATGTATCACAATCAACATATCACTTTTATAAATAAACAAATATGTGCTAAGTGTGTCATCATACTAGGACAACCATTTACCATATAATGGATCCACCATTATGCCAGGGCAACCATATTTCGGTATGATGACTTCAAAACTATACATATCTCTATAATAATTAGGGTTTGAGAGAAAGAACCTAACTAGTGGCATACATCAAAACATATATGCAATCAAAGATATGCTAAGTGTAGTAACATATTAGCATTTAAAAACCGTAAGATGTGACATACAAACTATCATAAATTATAGTCCTAATTAAGGTGGCTCTGATACCACTGTAGGGTTCCGGTGCAACGCAGCGGAAGGGAAATTTCAAAAATTGAAATTAATATGCACAAAAACCCTAAAACAGGAACTCCTTAATAAGACTAGAATGTATGAAGACAAACATTTCTATGCAAATTGAATTAGAATACCAACCTGTAATCAGTAATTCCAATTTACGAAGACTTAAAACTTGAAGATCAACGAGCTATTTGAATTCACCAGGCGTCCAAGTGTCTGCCCTCCGATGGTGATCCATACAGAGAAATGATCAAGAACACTATCTTCTTGTCCAATGGTTCCTCCTATTGAGTTCTTCTTCCTAGAACTCAATTTTTCGGATTTTGGCTGGAATTCTTCCACCCAAGAGGTTGCCTTCCTTTCTTTTATCTCTTCTCCTCCTTCCACTAAGACCTTGACCCTCTAAGACACTCTTGTCTTGAAGATAAGACTTTGTCCTAAGGAGATTTAGGCTTGTCTTAAATTGGAGGAGAAACTAAGACAAGAATGTCTTAATGTAAGAAAGAAAGAATAAAATCAGAACTCCTTCTTTCCTTTACCGTCGGAGACTTTCGCTCTTGTTCTTGTTCAGTAGAAAAGTTTTGACAGAGGTGTACTCTGTAAAGAAAATAGTGCAAGAACAAGAAAAGAGAGAAAGAGTCTTTAGGAGAGGAAGAAGAATTACAAATTAATTTTTTATCCCGAAGTTCTGATTCCTTAAATAGTATTCGGAGAGACGCCAACACAACTCTCCGTAAACGCCATTCCCATTTTCTCATGCCCCTTCCCTCTTTCTCACAACCTTTTCCTCCTTCTCATAGCCTTCTCCTCCTTCTCATGGCCTTCCAGATTAAATCCCATGGTTTTTCTCAAAGGAAAAGTCGTGAAGATTGGAGAAGAAAGGAGTCGCGAAGTTTGAATCTCCGAAGAGATATGATTTCGCACAACCGGGAAGCAGGAGCGCTTTCTTTCTTTCTTAAAACCCCACCATCCGTTGGATTTCCATCCAAGGGAGGACAATTGAGGTGCTAAAGGAGATAAGAAAAGCCGCCCCATATAAAAACACCGCAGTTTTTTATGGAGTGCACCAAGAGTCCATGCGCCATGGACTCTTCCAAATGGCGCACCAAGAGTCCATTAGCGCATGGACTCTTGGCATTTTGGCGTGAAAAGGATAAGGGGCGGGTGGGGGGCTAGCCTAGATACCTGGTTAGCCAATATGGTTAGCCATAATCCCTATAACCTCAATTAGGGTCTAATTAGATCCTATTAGAACCCAAATTGAACCAATCCAGAACCCTAATTAGAATCTAATTCGAATAGAAGCTAGGATTTGCAACACCTGCTAGAGTGTCATCATGCAAAGATGATTTAATTATAAAATTAAACCCTTGACCAATTCTCTTAAGTGTGTGATCCATTGGGTTCCACATCTAGCCAGCAGTGGGTTCGAATACAAGTTGACCTAATTTGATTAGAACTCTTTCTAATCGATTTAGGTCAAATCGGGCTTACCCGATTATGATCAATTAGGACTCTTCCTAATAAGTGATCATTCAATTTAATCAACCCACAAGACAAGATTGACGTCTAGCAACGTGTCATGTCTACCTGGAAGATATGGAAATTCTGGTGAAATACCAAAACTACCCTTCAGTAGAAAGTTACCGTACAATTAAATCCTTCGATCAGCCTGCACCCAAAATATAATTATGGATATGGATATATGTCAAATCCAATATTATATCTATTTCTAGCTCAATCTTATATTGATGATTCAATTATCTTGATATTAGAAACCATCTCTAATATCTTTACTTTGATCAATGATTCCCTGAATCATCATCTGATTGATAACTAGCTGGATGCAATCTCCTCTTACTAAGAGTGATCGATTCCTTGTTGACCTACTCATTACCTTCATATCCAATTCACCATTCCCAGTATCAATCATGTGCATGACTCGGTGTCATGATTAGGATTGAACTAAAGCATGGGTTCATGTACATAGATACTTATGGCAGTCTCAGGTCAAAGGATTACTTGTACCACTCCCACTATGAGAACCTTCTATTAACATGTAGCTAAGACTCCATTAGATGTTCTCAAGTTGGATCATATCAGTGAACTCATTCTCTAATGAGCACCCACATCCTAGTATTAGTGTCATACACAAGTGACTGTGAGAGAGTCACCCTATTCAGTATACTTAGGATGTGCTAGTCTTACCGGAAAAAAAAACCCTGATCCCCTACTCAAGGTTCCTTTGACTAGGAATATTTTAGATTAAGGTTTTAAGACTTTATGTCTCACTGGTATGATCTCATCATAACCCTAAAATCATAACCCTAATTTATGGGGTTCATCATATAATAATAAACACAGCGTATGATGAAAAATAATGCCTTTATTAGAATATTGTCAATTACAATGGTTTGGGAGATACAACATAGATTGGCTTGTAGGGCATATCCCTTTCAGAAATAAGGAATAGAGCAGAACAAAGTAGGTTTCGAGAGGTTTTGGAGGAGAGGAGATTATTTCAAGTGGAATGTTAGGGTTTGGAGTCAAAATGACGAGCATGAAAAATTAGAAAAAGTTACTCGACTCTATTAAAAAACCATAAATCCGACATCCGAGTTGGCTAGGTTTGCCCTAAAATCATCCAAGTCGGCTCGTCCAGAGCAAACTCAGAAGAAACAGAGATTCTAGTCAGCTAGGCAAACCCTAAATTGACCTAGTTGGCTCATCCATTGTAAGAGCTGAAATGTCAGAGATTCGAGCCGGCTCGACTAGAGCAAAATTGCCCGAGTTGACTCGAACAGAAACTTTCTATAAAAGTTGAAATGATTCAAAAATTGAAATTAATTCGATGAAATCTTAAGAAAAGTTGTTTAAAGAACTTGAATAGATGTAGGAGATTTTCTAAATAATTTTTCCTTAAATTTGAAGGAATTAGGTTAGGAAAATCTAGAAAGGATCACAAAGACCTAATTCTCCTCTAATCATTTTAAATCTATCCTAATTGAGTGGCTTAGTGAAAATATCAGCTAGTTGGTTCTCAGTTAGGATAAATTCTAGTTCAATGTCACCATTCAAAACATTATCTCTAATAAAATGGTGTTTAATTTCTATGTGTTTAGTCCTGGAATGCTAAATTAGATTTTTTGTCAAATTTATAGTACTTATGTTATCACATTTGATTGGAATTTTAGATTGTGTAACACCAAAGTCTTCTAGTTGTTGTTTAATCCATAACACTTGTGCATAACAACTCCTTGCAGCAACATACTCTGCCTTAGCAGTAGAAAGTGCTACCGAGTTTTGTTTCTTATAGTACCATGAGATTAAATTCAATCCTAGAAATTGGTATGTGCCGCTAGTGCTTTTTCTATCAATTCTACAACCAGCATAATCAGCATCCGAAAATCCAATTAAATTCAATGAAGAATGTTTTAAAAATTATAGACCTAGATTACTTATACCTTTCAAATATTTGACAATTCTTTTAACAGCAAGCATATGTGATTCTTTAGGATTAGATTTGAATCTAGCATATACATATACGCTATACAAGATATCAGGTCTACTTGCAGTCAAATATAGCAAGTGGTGCGGGCACCAAGGTTAAAAGAAGACTTCAATCAAACCTAGTCAACACCAATTCCTTATGGATTGCAAATTGAGTTCCAACCTTGTTAACTTGTTCCTAGTCTGAGTCTTGAATCTAGTTAAGTCTTCTTGTATCATGAATTTTATGTTTGAGTCTTGCTAAGTATTAGGTCTTGAAGCTTTGGGTCAATTGAGTTGTAAGAGTCAAATGTACTCAAGTCCAAATTGAGTTCTAGTTTTTTTTTTGAGCTTGAGTTAAGACCAACAAAGGAAGCATATAATTGGACTAAGGGATGAACCAAAGCTACATCAAGTAAATCTTTAAATCAAGGGTGCATGAAAAAAGAGCCATTGGATGGAATGAAGCTTTGATTGAAGCCACCTCACCAAGACACCTTATCCAAGAGAATGGACACTTGGCACCCATACACGAAGATTTTTAGATTTGGACACTTGGCACCCATACATGAAGATTTTCAGATTTGGACACTTGGCACCCATGCATGCAAATTTTCAGATTTGGACACTTGGCACCCATATATGAGGATTTTCAGATTTAGACACTTGGCACCCATGCATGCAGATTTTCAGATTTGGTGCCCCCTTTTCATGAATTTTGAAATTCAAATATGTAACTACATTTCCCACTCTTTTCATGTAAAATTTGAATTTCAAATAAGGCTTAGAAGGTTATAAATAGGCCCCTAATCTCTTTGTAAAAGGATGCTTTTGAATGAATGAAATCCAGAATTTTCTTTTCTCCATTTGTGTTAGGAAATGCCATCCATGAGGGATTGAGTGAGAGACTCAACCAAGTGCTTTAGTTCTCAAATTTCAATAATAGTTCTTCTTCCATTGATGCCTACCTCATCTTCAAGAGGAGCCAGTCACACTCCACCAAGATCACCAACAATCCTTTACTTTTCTCCCTTCCATTATTTCTATTCCATACTATCTTCCATCCCCTCCACAATACTAATGGTTGTTCTTGTAGGATCTTAAGGAGTATCCAATCCAGGATGAAGTCCTCCTTGCCTTCAACTCAGCAGCAGGAACCTCTACTTCTAACGAGTGGGTTAGCTTGATCAGTTAGTCGCCAATCCTGAGTGAGAAGGAGTGAACCTAGTGTAAGGTTATTGGATAGTCATTATTGGTATCTAAATCCTTTCCTTTTCTCTTATGGTCTGAACTTTTGAATAGGGTATAGTCCTAATTAGATGGTTCTTCTAGCTACGTAGGTCCTAGTTCATTAACTTAATTCAGATTTGCACTTCAATGCATATGAGCCTTCTAGTTTAGTCTTCTTTAATGCATCTTCATGAATCCACTATGACTGAAATTAGATCATATGTTTTAAAGTATTAATTATCTTAATTGCTTTAGTCATTCATGCCATATTTCCTATAAGTATACTGCATCATATTTGGTATCAGAGCATGGTAGGTTAGGGTTAAGTTCTTTAAGTACTTGGATCCTATGCTTCACTAGGCCATCCGGTCTTAGGAGAAAAGTAGGGTTTCAAGACCCTCTCTTCCCATTCCACGGAGATCTCCTATGGTGTGTCGAGGTGCCATTGTGGTTGACCCATGAAGAAGAAAACAAAAAGCATGTTAGGTCATATTTTGAATTTCTGCACTTAGGACTTTCTATTTTCTGCTTACTGTATTTCTGAGTAGGCTGATTGTAATTCATATAAAAATATAAAAAAATATAGTTAATTTTTCATTGAAGTAATTTTTTTTCCTAATCCATATTAAGTTAGCTTTCAGCATGCATAATTTTATCCATGGAAAAAAATCACAGAAAAAATGAAAATTCCTGCACTCCATCACTATTGCTAAAATTTTTGTATGTTTTGTTCTATTCCTTTTACATTGTCTAAATTTCAGGATCTGCTCAGCATAGCATAGATTTTATTTTTAAAGTTTCTTTCATAGGGCATATCATCTGTAAGTTAGCAGTCTTCTGTGAGTTTTTTGAAATTTTCTGAGACTGTTACATAGCACTTCTCAGCCCCACTTTGAACTGTAACACACAAAATTTTTGTTGCTGAGATTAGGGTTCATATGCATGTTTGCACCATCTCATGGCAAATCAATTTAAGGGCATCAATATGACATGGGGGCAGGATTTCATCACCTGTCCTTAGCCCAAAATCATCACCCTGCATATCGAACCCAACCCTTAATTAAAACTGAGTAGACACTTAATTTCCTCTAGTGGGCTTGGGACACCCACAAGGTCGGGTCGAACCAAGTGTCAAGCCAATTTAGAAAACTGTTTGTGTGTGCTTGTGTATATGGTGTCTAGGCAAGTGGTTTAGAGACAAGAGCCCAAAGGAAGGTGGGTTGGTCCGCTTACCTGGCCAATTTCAAATTGGTGTCTAAGGCAAGCAAAGAGGGACCTCCACCAAACTTACACTTACCTGGCCAGGTGCCAAGTTACTACAACCAAGATTGTCATCTTGATCTAACATTTGGTTTGGCTCTAGGTCTAGCAAACCCCTAGCCCAAGTTTGAGTCTATGTGTGCATGACAACTAGATCAGGAACTCCCTATCAGCATTCACTTGACTATTCCAGTACTTCCATGGATCCCAATCTTGAAACCCTGATGAGAACTATAACTGAGCAGTTAAAGCAATTGAACACTAGGTTTAATCGAATAGAAGAGAGAATAGGAACCCTTGAAGATGCTCATTTGGCCCCTACTGAGCCACAATCACCCAGATTGCCACCTGTCCATCCTAGAGTCCAATTCCAGGAATATACTCCTGACCCACATCCAAGGAGAGTTCACCATGATTATGTTGACTAGGATGAAAGGGCCCTTAGAAATATTCATCTAGATACACCCAAATTTTAATGGAAACTTGGATCCTAAGGTGTATATAGACTGGGAGGGTGATATGGACCAATATTTTGATTGGTATGAAATGTTAGAAGATAGGAAATTTAAGTTTGCCAAACTTAGATTGGTCCATCAGGCTAGATTGTATTGGGGTAATGTTGAGTGCATGAGTCGACAGAGAGGTAACATACCTATAGCCACTTGGAGAGCTATGAAGGTGAAACTTATGGAGTAGTATTTACCAATAGGATCAATGGCAATGATTAACTCAAGAAAATTAGACAATGTCCGAATATGTTGCCAAGTTTGATGAGTTCATGATGAGATGCAACGTGGTTGAGTCTGAGGCAGCAACCTTGTCTAGGTTTAGAGCAGGTCTACATGAGGAGATCCAGAGAAAACTATTTTTGAGAGAAGTCCATGACCTAGAAAAGGCCTACCAAGTTGCTAGGGACTGTGAGAGATTCCAAAGGAGACATTTATTTCGCCGACCTGAACCCACTAGGATTAATCCTCTTGGAAATAGACCAAGTCCAAGTCCAAGTATAGCCAATAGACCCAGTCCTGCTACTCCATTAGTTCGAAGAGAAGATAAAGAAAAGAGCCCTAAGGTTAGAAGAGAAGGAAATGTCCATTGTTTTAGGTGCCACAAGATAGGTCACTATGTAAGCCAATGTCCCACTAGAGCATTACACATAGGGGAATTAGAAAAAGAAGTTACTGAACCCCTAGAAAACTGAGGAAGAAGAAGAGGTATATGAGGTAGGTGTGAGTTTAGCTGATGAGTATGAAGGGGATGAAGAGATCAAAGACTCATCAGAAATCCTAAGAGTTGTGAGATGTATCTTGACCTAGAGTAAGGAGCAAGAAGATTGGCGTAGGACTAGTATCTTACAAACCTTTATCAAGGTAGGAGAAAAGGTGTGCAAGGTCATCTTAGATAGTGGTAGTTGCGTCAATGCCATATCAACCAATACAGTCAAGAACCTTGGATTATCCACTGTGCCCCATCCTAATCCATATAAGGTATCCTGGATAGATTCAACCTCAATTCTCATTAAGTCTAGGTGCCAGGTCACAATCCAGTTCCAATCATACCAAGAAAAGGTTTGGTGCGATGTTCTTCCAATGGGAGTTAGCAGCATCATATTAGGTCGACCATGGTTGTATGATCATGATGCTATACTCTATGGTCGATCTAATTCATGTTCTTTCATCCACAATGGGAAGAAGATTGTAATCAATTCCTCACCACCTAAGGACCAAGTCAAGAGAGGATCAAGTCACTTGAGGGATAAGAAATAAGGGATAAACATGATCACTGCTAAAGAATTGGAGCAAGAGCTTAGCAATGGTTCACCTATTTGGGTTTTAGCAGCTAAGGAAAATCATGACCAACCCCATAAGAAAAAACCCCAAGAAGTGTTAAGGATTTTAGAGGAGTTTTAAGACATCTTTCTTGAAGACCTTCCTAATCACCTTCCACCCTTGAGAGACATTCAACATGCCATAGATTTGATCCCAAAATCAACATTACCAAACCTCCCCCATTATAGAATGAACCCTACAGAACACTCTGAGTTACAATGTCAAGTTGGAGAGCTTCTCCATAAGGGATTCATTAAAGAGAGCCTAAGCCCATGTGCAGTACCAGCCCTTCTGACCCTTAAGAAAGATGGCACATGGAGAATGTGTGTAGATAGCAGGGCCATAAATAAATCACCATTAAGTACCATTTTCCTATGTCCCATTTAGATGACATGTTGGATATGATGGCCGGAGAAAAAATTTCTCCAAAATTGATCTTAAGAGTGGCTATCATCAAGTAAGAATCAGGCCCGGGACGAATGGAAAACTGCCTTCAAAACTAAAGATGGCTTGTATGAGTGGGTAGTGATGCCTTTCGGCATGTCCAATGCGCCTAGTACCTTCATGAAGATCATGATCGAGGTTTTAAGGACATCCATTGGAAAGTTCGTAGTGGTCTACTTTGATGACATTCTCATCTACAGTAAAACTAAGGAAGACCATTTGAACCATCTGAAACAGGTTTGCCAAGCCCTTACACAAGATAGTCTCTATGCCAACCTCAAGAAATGTGACTTTATAACCTATAGAGTTATCTTTCAGGATTTGTTGTCATCATTGAAGGGTTGTCTGCCGACCCCGAAAAGGTCATGTCCATAATCGAGTGGCCCGTACCCAAAAGCATCCATGATGTTCGTAGTTTCTATGGTTTAGCTACCTTCTATAGGAGATTCATTCGAGGATTTAGCATAATAGTTGCACCCATTGCCGACTGCATTAGGAGGGGAACCTTTGAATGGACAAAACCCGTTGATAGAGCCTTCTTAGAAATAAAGAAAAAAATGACACAAGCACCTATTTTGAGGTTGCCTAATTTTTCAAAGGTATTTGAGGTTGCTTGTGATGCCATTGGAGTAGGAATTGGAGGAGCTTTGAGTTAAGAGTGTCATCCAGTGGCATTCTTTAATGAGAAATTGAATGAGGCAAGGATGAGATACCCAACATATGATAGGAAATTTAATGCGGTAGTTCAGGCTTTGAGGTATTGGAGACACTATTTACTACTGCAGGAATTTGTTCTTTATTCTGATCATGAAGCCTTACAATTCCTTAATTCTCAAAAGAAACTGAATCCTAAGCACGGGAAATGGGTAGAATTCATTCAAGCATACACCTTTGTTTTGAAACACTGTGCTGGCTCTGAAAATAAGGTTGCCGATGCATTAAGCTGACGATCCATGCTTTTGTCCTCAATTAGTACCGAGGTTGTAGGGTTTGATAGACTGAAAGAAGAGTATCCTAAGTGTCCAGACTTTGGTGATATCTATCAATCCCTCCAACAAGGACCATATAGTGTACATAGCGACTATACTCTTCTAGATGGAATCCTTTTCAAAGGTAATCAACTATGTGTTCCTCGAACTTCTATTAAAGAGTTTTTGATTTGGTAAGTTCATGCTGGAGGCCTGGCAGGTCATTTTAGAAGAAACAAGACCATCATAGCAGTAGAAGACCAATTCTTTTAGCTTGGCCTCAAAAGGAATGTTGCCTAAGTTGTAGCCCAATGCCAAACATGTGCTGTTGCCAAACAACAAAGACAAAACACCGGTCTGTACACTCTCTTACTTCCCATGTTCTCAAACCCTAGATGCTTCTAGAATGGCCAAACTTCTTCTTGATGAGGTGGTTAGTTACATGGTTTACCCAAAACCATTGTATCTGATAGAGATGTTAAGTTCACTAGCTATTTTTGGAAGACCCTTTAGCATATGCTAGGAACCAAACTGAAATTCTCCACTGCCTATCATCCTCAGACTGATGGCCAAATAGAAGTAGTCAATCAGAGTCCAGGAAATCTGCTTAGATGTCTAGTTGGTGATAGTATGGGAAATTGGGATCTTTTACTCCCTCATGCCGAATTTGCTTACAACAGCTCAGTCAATAGATCTACTAGGAAGAGTCCATTTGAAGTGGTCCATGGTTACAAACCTAGGAAGCCCTTAGATCTTATCCCTTTACCCACACAAGCACGAGTTTCTGAATCAGCTGAGTCATATGCACAGCATATTAGGGATATACATAAAGAAATTAACAAAAAGATCCAATTAAGTAATGAAACTTATAAGCATATGGCAAATTCACATAGAAGAGTCAAAGAATTCAATGAAGGAGATTATGTTATGATAAGGCTTAGATCAGAACGGTTCCCACCAAGAACCTTAAAAAAATTGCATGCTCGTAGTGCAGGCCCGTTTAAAGTTATAAAGAAAATAGGATCTAATGCGTATGTGCTAGACTTACCATCTGATTTAGGTATCAGCTCGACTTTCAATGTTTCAGACCTAATAGAGTATAAGGAGCCAATAATGATACCTAGCGAGCCATTTGAGCCTGAGCCAATTATTGAGAGTGAATCCATCCTTGAGTGTCCACCAACAATTCTACCAAAATGGTGATATAAGATTGAGCATATTCTGAATGACCAAGCCATCACCACTCGGAATAAAGGTTACCAACGCTATTTAGTTCATTGGCAAGGTCGACTTAAGTCCGAAGACTTGTGGATTACTCGAGAGGGTCTACAAAGAATCAACCCAGACTTATTAGAGTACTACCAGAGTAAAACAGATCCCTGCTTAACAGAGTCGAGTTCTTCCCACTTCGGGGGAATTGGTGCGGGCACCAAGGTTAAAAGAAGATTTTAATCAAACCTAGTCAACACCAATTCCTTATGGATTGCAAATAGAGTTCCAACCTTGTTAACTTGTTCCTAGTCTGAGTCTTGAGTCTAGTTAAGTCTTCTTGTATCATGAATTTTATGTTTGAGTCTTGCTAAGTATTAGGTCTTGAAGCCTTAGGTCAATTGAGTTGTAAGAGTCAAATGTACTCAAGTCCAAATTGAGTTGTATTTTTTATTTTGAGCATGAGTCAAGTCCAACCAAGGGAGCATATAATTGGACCAAGGGATGAACCAAAGCTACATCAAGTAAATCTTCAAATCAAGGGTGCATGAAATAAGAGCCATTGGATGGAATGAAGCTTTGATTGAAGCCACCTCACCAAGACACCTTATCCAAGAGAATGGACACTTGGCACCCATATATGAAGATTTTCATATTTGGACACTTGGCACCCATGCATGCAAATTTTCAGAGTTGGACACTTGGCACCCATATATGAGGATTTTCAGATTTAGACACTTGGCACCCATGCATGCAGATTTTTACATTGGTGCCCCCTTTTCATGAATTTTGAAATTCAAATATGTAACTACATTTCCCCCTCTTTTCATGTAAAATTTGAATTTCAAATGGGGCTTAGAAGGTTATAAATAGGCCCCTAATCTCTTTGTAAAAGGATGCTTTTGAATGAATGAAATCCAAAATTTTCTTATCTCCATTTGTATTTGCAAATGTCATCCATGAGGGATTGAGTGAAAGGCTCAACCAAGTACTTTAGTTCACAAATTCCAGCAAAAGTTCTTCTTCCATTGATGCATACCTCATCTTCAAGAGCAGCCGGCCACACTCCACCAAGATCACCAACAATTCTCTACTTCCCTCCCTTCCATTATTTCTATTCCATACTATCTTCCATCTCCTCCACAATACTAATGGTTGTTCTTGCAAGATCCTAAGGAGTATCCAGTCCAGGATGAAGTCCTCCTTGCCTTCAACTAAACAGTAGGAACCTCTACTTTCTACGGGTGGGTTAACTTGATCAGTTAGTCACCAATCCTGAGTGTGGAGTGAACCTAGTGTAAGGTTATTGGAGAGTCATTATTGGTATCTAAATCCTTTCCTTTCCTCTTGTGGTTTGAACTTTTGAATAGGGTATAGTCCTAATTAGACGGTTCTTCTAGCTATGTAGGTCCTAGTTCATTAACTTAATTCGGATTTGCACTGTAAAGCATATGAACCTTCTAGTTTAGTCTTCTTTAATGCATCTTAATGACTCCACTATGACTAAAATTAGATCATATATTTTAGAGTTTTAATTACCTTAATTGCTTTAGTCATTCATGCCATATTTCCTATAAGTATGCCGCATCAGCAAGGATCCGATCATACCTTTATAGAGCTTTTGGTCAATGTTGGATCCAGTTTCATCTTTATCCAATCTACAATATAGGCTCATGGGTGTGTTCATTTGTTTGCTTGACTCCATACCAATTTTTTTGATTATTTTTTTGGTGTACTTGGCTTGGTTGATGAAGATTCCTTCATTTGTTTATTTTACTTGAAGTCCAAGGAATTAGTTATGTTCATCCATTAGACTCATTTCAAATTCTTCCAGCATCAACTTAGCAAATTCTCTACAAAGAGCTTTATTAGTTGCATCAAATATAATATCATTAACATAAATCTATACAAGTAATAAATTATTATTTTTCTTCTTGATGAAAAGAGTTTTATCAATATTTTCTCTTGAAAAATTATTTTTAATCAAGAAAGTGCTAAGTCTATCATACCAGGCTCTAGGTGCTTGTTTCAAACCATATAATGCTTTATTCAATTTAAACACATGGTTTGAAAAAATATGATCTTCAAAACCTAGTGGTTGTTCTACAAAAACTTATTCAGAAATGAAACCATTTAAAAATGTACTTTTAATATCCATTTGAAAAAGTTTAAAATTCATGTAGCAAGCAAATGCAAGTAATCTAATGGCTTCCAATCTTGCTACGGGTGCATATGTTTCATCAAAATCAATGCCCTCTTCTTGGTTATATCCCTTAGCCACTAATCTAGCTTTATTTCTTACTATATTTCCTTGCTCATCTAATTTGTTTTTATAGACCCATTTGGTTCCTATGATTGGATGGTTTGAAGGTCTATCAACTAAGTTCCATACCTTATTTCTTTTAAACTGGTTTAGTTCTTCATGCATGGCCATCATCCAATTTAGGTCAGATTTAGCTTCTTCTAAGGTATGAGGTTCTATTTATGATACAAAGGCTAGGTAATCATGTGCATCTCTATGTGAAGACCTAGTCCTAATACCTTGTAAAGGATCACCAATAATTAATTCTTTTGGATGAGAAGTTAAGTACCTCCATTTTCTTGGTAGATCAGCATGATCCTTATTATTTTTTCTCCTTCTTCGATTGGTCTTTCTTGTATGCTCATATCTTTCATTTCATTTTGAATTGTACCTGCAACATTGTCTATGCACTCTTATTTTTTAGAAGGTAAAGGGTTAGTTTCATCAAAAATAACATGCATGGACTCTTCTATAATAAGAGTTCTTTTGTTAAATACTCTATATGCTTTGCTATGTAATGAATAACCAAGAAAAATTGCTTCATCTGATTTAGCATCAAATTTTCCTAGATTATCTTTACCATTGTTAAGCACAAAGCATTTACAACCAAATACATGAAAATAATTAATATTGGATTTCTTTTCATTCCAAAGCTTATAGGGGTTTTCTTCAAAATAGGATGGATCAAAATATGGCTTTAAATGTAACAAGCAGTGTTCACTGCTTCTGCCTAAAAGTATCTTGAAAGATTGCATTCACATAACATTGTTCGGGTCATCTCTTCCAAAGTCCTATTTTTTCTCTCTACAACACCATTTTGTTGTGGTGTCCCAGTAGCAGAGAAATTATGATCAATGCCGTTTTCAATGCAATAATCATCAAAAAACTGATTTTCAAATTCGGTGCTGTGATCACTCCTAATTGAAACTATTGAAAGATTTTTTTTGATTTGAAACCTTTTTGTGAAATTTTTGAAATGCTTTAAAGATTTGATCTTTATGAGCGAAAAATAAAATCCATGTAAATCTAAAAAAAATCATCTACTATCACAAGAGCATATTTCATACCTCCTAGGCTTATAGTCCTGGTTGGTCCAAATAAGTTCATGTGAAGTAGCTCAAGAGGTCTAGTAGTTGAAATCATATTTTTGGATTTAGAGCTCCCCCTAGTTTGTTTATTCATTTGGCATGCATCACAAACATGATCAAAGTCTATTTTAAACTTAAGGCATGCCTTTAACTAAATTTTTGGAAATTAACTTGGCAATAGTATGCATGCTAGCATGACCTAATCGTCTATACCAAAGTAAGCAAGACTCCTTGGTCTTAGCATTCATTGCAACTAGACTGTAACTACTTGACATGGCATGATCATTAAGGTCTACCACATAAATGTTTCCAAGTCTTTGTCCAGTGAACTTACTGCTAGAATCAAGAGAGTTTGTTACTATACACATAGATGATTCAAAGATAACCTTGAAGCCTTTATCACATAATTGACTAATGCTTAGCAAATTATGCTTCAATTTATCTACTAGCAATACATTTTTAATAAAAGTACAGGGAGTTATCTTGATCTTATAGATTCTGATTATTTTTTCTTTGCCATTATCTCCAAACGTAACCATACCTCCTTCTTTTATCTCTAGGGTGATAAATTAATCCTTGTCACCCATCATATACCTTGAATAGCCACTATCGAGATACCATCTTTTTTTCAATTTTTGGGCTGCAAGACATTCCTGCAAGACAATCAAGAAGTTCTTTTTGGTATCCAAGCTAACTTGGGTCCTTGCAAGTTAGTGGAGCTGGTTCCTTTTGAAATCTAAATCTTTCTTACTTTACTTTTGATATTTCTAAAGATATTGCATTCAAAAGCTTTATGTCTAAACCCTTTGCATGCATAACATTCAACTCTAGAATTTTGAAGAGATGCAAATTTTGAAGTTCTAGATGTTGATGCATAAGATGCAGACATAAAAGATCTTCTATTTGAGCTCTTAGGAATATACAATGTAGCTTTGGGAGCAGAAACATTTGTTACAAAAGCTTTTTGAGATATTAATTTTGGAATATAAGCTTTTGGTTTTACAAAAGTAGTAACTGAAATTCCATTTGAAATTGAAGAATTAAAATCGATTCCAACTTTATTTCTAGAAATTCTTTGCTCTTTTAAGATCAACTCAAGCTTGTTAGAAGATAATATAAGTTTTTCAATAAGTGGCTTGAGTTTTTCAACCTCCTTTTTCAAATCATTATTTTCAATGATTAAAGCTTTGTTCTTGTCAATATATGCATTATTTTATATTTCCAAAGCTTTAAACTTTTCAGAAAAGAAACATAAATTCTTTTACAATATATTGCTCTTTTCTAAATTTTTTTCTTTTCCTTTAGTAGTAAATCATTGATATTCTTTAAGGATCTAATCTTTACTCCAGCCTTTTTAAATTCAGATAATAAATCATGAAAAGCATAATTTAATTCGTCAAATATAAATTCTATTTTAGCATCAGGGGGTGTTACCTCATCTTCGAGACCCATTAGACAAAGATTAGTAGTTTTCGTAGTCTCTCCCTCTTCAGTTGAGGTGGATTCTTCGCTATCACTCCATGTGGCAACCATCGCCTTCTTTTTCTTTTTCTTGAAAAATTTCTTTAATAAAAGACAATCGGGATGAATGTGCCCTGGTTTCTTACATTCATAACATGTGGGCACTTGTTCTTTTTCATTTTCTTTATCCTTGTCCTTGTCCTTGGAGTGCTCTCCTCGTTAATGAAATTTTTTATTGTATCTTCCTTTCTTCTTTTCCATAAACCTTCTAAATCTCCTCACGACCATTGCACTATCTTCATCTTCTAGATCGTCTTCGGAGGAGGTGCAGTCATCTTTCGATTCTTCATCTTTCTTTAAGTCCAATGTAGCTTTGAAGGCTATTGTCTTCTTCTTCTTTTAATCATCATCAATTATATGCTACATGGCCAATTCGTGTATGATGAGTGAACCCATTAATTCATCCAGAGATAAGGTGTTTAGATCTTTTGCTTCTTGGATGGCAGTCACTTTGGGGTCCTACTTATCTGGAAGTGATCTTAGGATCTTCTATACTAAGTCAGCATTTGAGTAAACCCTGCCAAGACTTTTCAAACCATTATTAATATCTATAAATCGAGTAAACATGGTAAAGATAGTTTTAGTAGATTCCATTTTAAATAATTTATAACTATGTACAAGAAGATTTATTTTCAAAGTCTTCACTTGGGAAGTTCCTTCGTGGGTCACTTCGAGTTTGTCCCAAATTTCCTTTGCTGAAGAGAAAGTGAAAATTTGATTAAACTCATTAGCATCCAAAGCATAGTAAAAAAATTCATTGTTTTAGCATTTAATTCCCCCTTCTTCATGTCATGTTCATCCCAGTCCTTTTCAGGCTTTGGGACATCCATGCCATTAATTTTAATCATGGGAATATGTGGATCTTTTAGAATGACCTTCCATAATTGAAAATCGATAGCGTGTATATAGATTTTCATTCTAGCTTTCCAATATGAATAATTTATGCCAGTGAAAAGTGGAGGTCTATTAGTAGATTGGCCTTCGACCAAAGATGTACTCATGGGATGAGCCATCAATCTTTACTCTAAATATATTCAGAGACACTGTTCTGATATTAGCTGTTGCCCAGGTGGCTTTTCTAAGAGGGGGGTGAATTGAGAATTTTAAAAATCCAGGCAAAAATATGCTCTTTGAAAATCCCTTATAAGTGTTAAGTGATATGATAGGAAAATAGAATGCAAAAGCATAATTAAATAAGAAAGGCACAACACAAATATAAGCAAGTTATAGTGGTTCAGAGCAACCACGCTCCTACGTCCACTACCCAAGACTATCACTTAAAATTTTCACTATATCCCCCACCGAAATATAGTCGAATTGTTTTCACAAGCTCACAATCCAAACCACTATACTTTGGTTTTTAAACCGAGCTTACCAAAGAAACCCAACTTTGTTTTACCAGGATCACCAAGAACCCAACTTGGTTTTAACACAGGCTAACTAAGAACCAATTTGGTTTTTAAACTGAGCTCACCAATAACCCAATAATTCAATAAAAGAATTGTAAAGAAAAGCAACAGAATGACAAATAAATTTTTGCCAAATAGTTGTCGATGCAGCTAGAGAGAAGCCCACTTGAATGCACTTCAAGCTTCTTTACTAAGTGCTTCAAGCTTTAGATGAGAGTTGGTGAAGGCTTGAAGGCTATCTTGAATGCTCTCAGTGCTCTCTTACTTGTTGGCTTGGCTGGATATTCAATAATGCATTAACTCTTCATCTCTTTTTAAAAAATTTACTTCAAAGAAGTTCAAATCTCTTAAATATATAGTCTTGTACCTTTTCTCAGATGATTTTAGTCATTGTAGACTATTGAGATGTGACATTTGATCGTTAGAGCATTTTTTGGATTCAAATTACAAGTTTTGGAACTAGCCATTATAAGTCTGAAATCGACCTTCGAGTCGACTCAGATCACTCGAGTCGGCTCGGATCCTCATAGTAGTTCTGGTTGAGTCGATTCTCTTCAATCTAGTTGGCTCACTTGCATAGTGTCCTGATTCCTTACTCTGTAAGAGTTGGCTCTCCTTGATTCTGTCAACTCGGATCCTCAAGCCTTCAAGATGCAGTCTGGAAGAGTCAGCTCGATTGGATATAGTTCTCAGATCTCTTTTTATGGACTCTGGAGGAGTCGGCTCGATTCTTTGAAGAGTCAGCTCAGATATCTGACAATATGATAGAGTCAGCTCGGACTCCCTTTGGGTTGGCTCGCCTATCTAAGTCAAGAAGTGGTACTCTAGATGAGTCGGCTCGGGTTCCTTAGAGTCGGCTCGGATATCTGCATGCCAAAATCCTCATGCATGATGATGCAGAACGAAAACTCTGATACCAAAATGATGCAGAACAAAAGAGATGATGCGATGCGGAAGTAAATTAAGACTAATTCTTTTTTTTTTTTATATATTTTCAGAAGTTGGCTTTGACTCAAAGAAAAGTTAAACTAAATTGAAAGAAACTATATAATAATTGAAAGCACAATTCAAAGAAACTAGATTATCAGAGTAGTTCAGAAGTAAAGGATCACTAGGGGTTGAGAAACTCCCAGACCTAGGGTTTCACTCTGAACTTTCAACAGGACAGAAGTAAAGAGAAGGGAAGGGTTATGTACCAGGCAGTGATCTTCACAGAGTTTGGTAGAAGGACTCTCTCGAGCAGATTGTTGGATCCTCGGATTCAGATATCTTCGTAATGGATCCTCCAATACTGGCCCTTTGGCAGAGTTGGCTTCTCCTGAACTCAGGATCTGGGAAAGAAGAAGAACAAGTTAAGGAACCAGATACTCAAAGAAAGGATTTACCAGATAAGAAGAACTTGAAAAGTTGATGTTGCTGAAATCCTGATTCTCTTGGATGCTGATCAGACTTTCTCTGGGATTTGCTCTGTATTCGAAGTAGCCGATCTGGACCTGGATGCTGGTGGTCGGCCTCTACTTGGAAGAGAGGGGCCGTGAGATGATGAGGTAGATTAGGGTTTGGATGATTGGTGGAATGAAGAAGATGATGGGTGGCTAGGGTTTGGAATTGAAGTGGCTAACCTAGGGTTTTGGTAGGGTTTTGGGGTTGGAGATCTAACACCTCCTCAAGGTTCCTAGGGAACCCGGATTTACTCCCTCACGAAGCTCAACACCTGAAGACAAGTGCAGAAGAGAGAAACACAAAGTTGCTTACACAGAAATTGATTTCATTCATCATTGTTTTCAAAACTTACAAGAGGGGTTTATTTTATAGGCCTTTACAAGAAATCAGGTTTTTACATCTTCCCATGTGGGACTAATAGGATGGATCTTCAAATTAGGCATGTAGAATCAAATCCTCCTCATAATGGCCGGCCAAAAGCTTCCTTAAATGTTGATTGGTGGCTCCAAATGGCAAGAAGATGGCGCCTCCTAGCCTTGCTCTTCAAGACAAATATTTTCCTTCCATGCTTGGTTTTATTTGGAAGTATTTGGGGCCTCCTAGTCTTGCTCCCCAAGTCTTGCTCCTTTCTTTTCATAGCTTGGCTCTTATGGAATTATTTTGGGCACCTCCTTGGATTGAGGATCCTAGATTGATCTCTCCTTAAGTGGCACATGAAAGAAGGGACTTGCTTTCTTGTGGTGTGGGGACCAAGGCACACTGGATGGAGATACGGCACCTCCTAGACTCTAGCATGTGGCTGGGAGTGTGGCGCCCACTTGCTTGGGCCTGGGAGAAAAATATGGCACCCTGGACCTTGACTTGACTGAAAAAAAAGTGGCACCAACCTGGAGAAGACCTAGACCACTACTAGGACTTATATTGAGTCAACATGATTCAACAAAATTTAAATTGCAGGGAAATACAGACTCAAGACTAAAATTTAGTAGACCAAGTCAACCCTTATTACAAAACCAGAAAACCCTAATTCTTCGGGCAAGGTTAATCAGAGATCCAAGTGGAGCCCTGAAGTCTTCTTCTGAGTCTGGTGCCCTCACCAATTCTCCCGGGGTGGGAGGAACTCGACCTTGTCGAGTATGGATCAAGCTGGCTCTGGTATCTCTCCAAGAGGTCTGGGTCCAATTCATATAATTCTTCTTGGGAGATCCAAGAGTCATCAGAATCTAGCCTTCCTTGCCAGCGGACCAGGTATCTTTGGTATCCTCAATTATGAGTAGAGATAACCTAATCATCTAGGATCTTTTCAATCTGCTCTTTCCTCACAAGCCAGTTTGTTGGTGGACACACAGGGTTGGGTTCACTCTCAAGAGCAGGATTAGGCTTAAAAGGCTCACTGGGAATCACAGCTGGCTCCCTATACTCTACTAGATCTGTAATGTTGAAAGTGGAGCTAATGCCTAGTTATGAAGGCAACTCGAGCACATAGGCATTGGACCCTACTCTCTTCACCACTCTAAATGGTCCAGCTCCTCTAGCATGTAACTTTCTAACGGTTCCAGGAGGAAACCGTTCAGGCCTTAACCTAATCATTACATAGTCTCCCTCAACAAAAGTTTTGACTCGCCTTTGAGAATCAGCCAACTTCTTATAAGTTTCATTACTTAAATTTATTTTGACATGAATTTCTTTATGCAAGTCTTTTATATGATGTGCAAAAACTTCAGCAGACTCGGAGACTCGTGTGTGGACTGGTAAAGGAGCTAGGTCAAGAGGTGTGTGAGGTTTGTAACCATGCACAATTTCAAATGGACTCTTACTTGTAGACCTATTGATCGAGTCATTGTATGCAAATTCAGCCCTAGGTAATTACAAATCCCAATTCCTAGTGTTTTCACCAACAAGACACCTTAACAGATTGCCTAAGCTACGGTTCACTACTTCGATTTGGCAATCAGTTTGGGGATGATAGGCAGTTGAAAACTTAAGTTTTGTCCCTAACTTATGCCAAAGGGTTTTCCAAAAATAGCTGGTAAACCGGACATCCCTATCTGAAACAATTGTCTTAGGTAGGCCATGGAGTCGAACTATCTCATTAAAGAATAGGGTGGCTACCTTAGACGCATCAAAAGTCTGGGAACAAGGTAAGAAATGGGCCATCTTAGAAAATCGGTCGACTACGACATAGATAGAGTCATGCCTCCTCTGGGTCTTAGGCAAACCTAACACAAAGTCCATACTCACATGTTGCCAAGGACGATCTGGGACAGGGAGTGGGGTATAAAGGCCGGTGTTCTGTTTTCGTTGTTTGGCAACAGCGCAGGTCCGACACCTAGCCACAATGTGTGCTACATCTCTTTTTAAGCTAGGCCAGAAAAAGTGGTCTTCAATAGCCAGGGTGGTCTTGTCTTTTCCAAAATGGCCTGCTAGACCTCCAGCATGAATTTCCCAAATCAAAAATTCCCTAAGAGAAGTTCTAGGGATGCAAAGCCTATTCTTAAAAAACAGAAAGCCATCTAAAAGGGTATAATCCTTATGATCACTAGATGGTCCTTGAGCTAGATCCTGGTACACAGTCTTAAAATTCAGACACGACTCATATTCCTCTTTGATCTGCTCAAACCCTATGATTTCAGCCCTAACAGAATTCAATAACAAAGATCAACGACTAAGGGCATCAGCTACCTTATTTTCAGTCCCAGCCTTATGTTTCAAAACAAAAGTATAGGACTGGATATACTCTACCCACTTAACATTCCTAGGGTTAAGCTTTTTCTGGGAATTCAAGAATCTAAGAGCCTCATGGTTCGAAAACAGCACAAATTCCTGCGGTAGCAAATAATGTCTTTAGTAACGCAAAGCTTGCACTACCGCATAAAATTCTTTATCATAGGTAGAATACCTAAGCTTAGCATCATTAAGTTTTTCACTAAAGAATGCTACGGGATGATTCTCTTGGCTTAGGACTAAACCTATACCTACTCCTGAAGCATCACAAGCAACCTAAAATACTTTAGAAAAGTCGGGTAACCTCAAAATGGGTGCCTGGGTCATCCTATCCTTAAGATCTAGGAAGGCTTTATGGGCTGCTTTAGTCCACTGAAATTCTCCCTTCCTAATACAGTCTGTGATAGGAGCAACTACAGTATTAAACCCCTTGATGAATCGTCTATAGAAGGAAGCCAAGCCGTGGAAACTTCTGACTTCATGCATACTGGTCGGCTCTAGCCATTCTACTATGGACCTAATCTTCTCTGGATCGGCAGCCACGCTGTCAGGGGTTACTACAAAACCAAGGAAGATAACTCTACTGGTCATGAATTCACACTTCTTGAGATTACCGTAGAGACTATCATTCCTCAAAACTTGGCAGACTTGTCTAAGGTGGCCTAGGTGGTCTGCAGGGGTCTTACTCTAGATCAGGATGTCATCAAAATAGACCACTACAAACTTCCCTATGAAAGCTCTAAGCACCTGGGTCATAATCCTAATGAAAGTACTAGGGGCATTAGACAACCCAAAAGGCATAACAACCCATTCGTAGAGACCATCCTTAGTTTTGAAAGCGGTTTTCCTCTCATCCCCTGGTCTAATCCTAACCTGATGATAGTCGCTCTTGAGATCAATTTTGGAAAAAATCATTGCACCGGCCATCATATCTAGCATGTCATCTAGTCTAGGGATGGGGAACCTATACTTGATTGTGATTTTGTTGATGGCACAACTATCAACATACATCCTCCACGTGCCATCCTTCTTTGGGGTCAGTAGTGCAGGGACGCACAAGGGTTAAGACTCTCTCTAATGAACCCCTTCCTCAACAATTCTCCAACCTGCTTTTGCAGTTCCTTATGCTTAGATGGATTCATCCTATAATGAGGAAAGTTGGTTAAAGTAGCTCCTGGGATTAAATCTATGGAATGCTGGATATCCCTAAGAGGTGGAAGGTGGTCTGGCAGATCCTCGGGAAAAACATCCTCAAATTCTTCTAACAAAGGCCTAACTTCCTGAGGAGGCTCTAAGGGTGTAGGAGTCCTAAGTTCCTTAGGAGTCAACATCCAAACGGGTGAACCACTATGAATTTCTTGTTTTAGATCCTTAGCACTAATTAGATTCACTCCAGTCTTCATTTCTTTGACCTTATTGGATCCTTTAGCTACCTTGTCCTTAGGCGGGACAGAATGGATTGTGATCTTTTTCCCATTAAAACTAAAGACACAGGTATTGGATTTTCCTAAGAGGGTGGCATCATGATCATATAACCATGGTCTCCAAAGATTTATACTACTCACCCCCATGGGCAAGACATCACATCAAATCTTCTATTGATAGGATTGCATTTGGATTTGGACCTGACATCTAGACTGGATGGGTATAGAGGTAGAGTCTACCTAAGAAACCTTATAGGGGTTGGGGTGGGGGACTGGGGTTAAGCCTAACATTTTGACTGTGCTAGCAGAAATGGCATTCACACAGCTCCCACTATCTATGATGATCTTACATACCTTATCCCCTAATTTAAGGAAAGTCTGTAGGATGTTAGTCCTACGCCAATCCTCCTGAACTCTACTTTGGGACAGGATGCATCTCACAACCCCTAACTGGTCAGACTCTGTGGGTTCCTCCTCTCCTTCATACTCATCAGCCAAGTTCATTCCGGCCTCATAAACTTCTTCTTCAAATTCTTCATTGGGTCCGGAATTATCTTCCTCTCCCTCTTCTATGTAAAGGGATCTACGTGGACACTGGCTAGAAACATGACCTACCCTATGGCACTTAAAACAGGCTATGGCTGTACACTGGCTGGAGATATGACCTAGTTTCTGACACTTAAAATAGGTGATACTAGAACTAGGGGTTCTCTAGGTGTCAGGTGCCTTACCTTTGTCCATGGGCCTATGGATGGGAATACCCTGAAAAGGTTTGCTAGGGGTAACTTGGCTAGGTCCATTTCTTGGGATTGGGGCACTAACCCTAGAAGGTATAGGTCCTCTCTGAAATTTCTCAGTGTTCAGTGCAATCTGATAGGCTTGGTCTATGTTAGTAACCTCTCTCAGAAACAGCTCCCTCTTAATGTCTTCCCTAAGTCCAGCCCTAAACCTAAACAAAGTGACCTCATGGGCTTCACTCAGATCACATCTCATCAGGTACTCATCAAAGGTGGCTATGTAGTCTGAGACGGATCGGTTCCCTTATTTCAAGGTTTGCCATTGGTCTAACAGATTCTGCTGGTATGAAATGGGTAAGTACTTATCTCTAAGCTTCTCTTTCATACCCTGCCAAGAGGTTATGGGCTCAACATTTCGTCTCCTAGTGGTTAGCTCTATGTTCCCCCAGTATAACCTAGCTTGACGCACTAACTTCATCTTGGCAAACTTGACCTTCCTTTCCTCAGACATGGCATACCACTCAAAGTACTAGTCCATCTCACCCTCCCAAACAGAATACACCTTAGGGTTTAAGCTACCATCAAAAGTGGGTGCATCTAATTTGATGTTCCGGATAAACCTATCTTCTCTATCTTCAGGCTCTGGGTCAGGCCTCCTATGATTAGGTTCAGGATCTCTGTATAAAGGTCTTCTAGGCTCCTGGTGTGGGTGAGGTTGAGGCACATTAAAATCTAGGTCAGGAGTCCAATTCTGATGCCTAGGTTCCTCAAGTACTTGGACTCGATCCCTAGCTGGGTAAGATCCTCATGGACTTGTTCCCTAAACTGGGCAACAGTAGCAGTCATATCCTGACTCAATTTGTTCATACTTTCGGTAAGATTTCTAATCATGGCCTCTAAATCAGGTTGGGTTTGACCAGGTTGGTAGGGTACTCCATTCCGGATAGACATGATGATGCAAGCAAACACACCAAATGAGACTCGACTGAGATGACTATGGGCTAACTAGACCTAGAGCCCAAACTAGATGCCCAATCAGAGTGGCGAGCTAGCCTGTAGTAACTCGGGACTCAGCCAGGCAGGTGTAAGGGGAGTATTAGGTCCCTAAATGCCAATCCTAGACACCAATCAGTGATTGGCCAGGTCGGCGGACCAGCACACAAGCCCTTCAGGATAGAATCCCTGAACCACCGTTCTAGATACTGAGTACAAAGCACACACAGAGTAACTAGACAAACTGACTCAACACTAGCCTAGACCCGACTTGTCGGTGTCCCTAGCCCATTAGGGCAAGTTAGGTCTAATTAATTTTAAGATTAAAGGCTTAGGTTCGAATGCACGGGAGGTGGTTTTGGGCTAAGGAGAGGGTCTCAATCCTCCCCTTAGGTTGCAACTTCGGTGCCCTTAAGATAGATTCAATTTATGCACACTCAAATAAAAATAGCTTGCAGAAAATAAGAAAAATAGAACAGCAGTAAAATTGATCTCAGAAAACCTACAGAAATTAATAAATCCTGAAAATTTTATGTAAATTACTTTCAATTATACTGGTTTTAGAAAAATAAGAATTACTTAATTTCAAATTTTTTGCAGGGAGAAATAATTTGGATAACAGGGCAGTTACTGGTAGAAAACAGAACGTGTGTCCCGTTTACAATCCCTGCCTAGAAGTTATAACCCAGCGGCACCCCTACACGCCCTAGGAACCCCCGTGGAATGGGAGGAGGAGACTTGTGTCTTGCTTATTCCTAGGACCGGACGGCCAGGGGAGTCTACTCCAGGCAGCAAAAGTAAAAAAGAACGAAAAAATAATCAAACAAGCAATAACCCTAGACAGGGCTCTGATACCAAAAATGATGCAGAACGAAAACTCTGATACCAAAATGATGCTGAACAAAAGAGATGATGCGATGCGAAAGTAAATTAAGACTAATTCTTTTTTTTTTTTATATTTTTAGAAGTCGGCTTTGACTCAAAGAGAAGTTAAACTAAATTGAAAGAAACTATATAATAATTGAAAGCACAATTCAAAGAAACTAGATTATCAGAGTAGTTCAGAAGTAAAGGATCACTGGGGGTTGAGAAACTCCCAGACCTAGGGTTTCGCTCTGAACTTTCAACAGGACAGAAGTAAAGAGAAGGGAAGTGTTATGTACCAGGCAGTGATCTTCACAGAGTTTGGTAGAAGGACTCTCTCGAGCAGATTGTTGGATCCTCGGATTCAGATATCTTCGCAATGGATCCTCCAATACTGGCCCTTTGGCAGAGTTGGCTTCTCCTGAACTCAGGATCTGGGAAAGAAGAAGAACAAGTTAAGGAACCAGATACTCAAAGAAAGGATTTACCAGATAAGAAGAACTTGAAAAGTTGATGTTGCTGAAATCCTGATTCTCCTGGATGCTGATCTGACGTCCTCTGGGATTTGCTCTGTATTTGAAATAGCCTATCTGGACCTGGATGCTGGTGGTCGGCCTCTACTTGGAAGAGAGAGGCCGTGAGATGATGAGGTAGATTAGGGTTTGGATGATTGGTGGAATGAAGAAGATGATGGGCAGCTAGGGTTTGGAATTGAAGAGGCTAACCTAGGGTTTTGGTAGGGTTTTGGGGTTGGAGATCTCACACCTCCTCAACGTTCCTAGGGAACCCAGATTTACTCCCACACGGAGCTCAACACCTGAATACAAGTGCGGAAGAGAGAAACACAAAGTTGCTCACATAGAAATTGATTTCATTCATCATTGTTTTCAAAACTTACAAGAGGGGTTTATTTTATAGGCCTTTACAAGAAATCAGGTTTTTACATCTTCCCATGTGGGACTAATAGGATGGATCTTCAAATTAGGCATGTAGAATCAAATTCTCCTCATAGTGGCCGGCCAAAAGCTTCCTTAAATGTTGATTGGTGGCTCCAAATGGCAAGAAGATGGCGCCTCCTAGCCTTGCTCTTCAAAAAAATATTTTCCTTCCATGCTTGGTTTTATTTGGAAGTATTTCGGCGCCTCCTAGTCTTGCTCCCCAAGTCTTGCTCCTTTCTTTTCATAGCTTGGCTCTTATGGAATTATTTTCGGCGCCTCTTTGGATTGAGGATCTTAAATTGATCTCTCCTTAAGTGGCGCATGAAAGAAGGGACCTGCTTTCTTGTGGTGTGGGGACCAAGGCACACTGGATGGAGATGTGGCACCTCCTGGACTCTGGCGTGTGGCTGGGAGTGTGGCGCCCACTTGCTTGGGCTTGGGAGAAAAATGTGGCACCCTGGACCTTGACTTGACTGAAAAAAAATTGGCACCAACCTGGAGAAGACCTAGACCACTACTAGGACTTATACTGAGTCAACATGACTCAACAAAATTTAAATTATAGGGAAATACAGACTCAAGACTAAAATTGAGTTGACCAAGTCAACCCTTATTACAAAACCATAAAATCCTAATTCTTCGGGTAAGGTTAATCAGAGATCCAGATGGAGCCCTGAAGTCTTCTTCTGATTCTGGTGCCCGCACCACATGACAGGTGCCAGAGTCGGCTCTCTTCTCTTCATGTCGGCTCGGATGAGTTCTTTATTGAATTTTCAGTTCTTCTCTAGAATTCATCCAGCAAAGCTTCAAGCTTTCAAGATAACTTCAAACTCTTCTTATAACACACTCAAAGTAATTTAAAGCTTGAAATAAACTAGAAGTAACCCATTTAGTTGGCTTATATTTAAATTTTTCTTTGGGTTCTTCTTCATAAGATTCAATTACAATACAACTCAACACAAGAAATAAAAATGTAGGAGTTGAAATTGAGCAATGAATTCATCCTACAAAAATTTGTAAAACATTTGAAGAGTTGTCAGTAAAATAAATGCATGCTTTAATATTTTGTTCTCATCAAAATCACTTATGGGGTCAACAGGCTCCTTCATAGGTCAAAGAATGTTCACCTATTCAATCAGGCCTATAGGGTTCAAGAGAGTCAGGTCTAATATTGGCCTTAGGGGGTCTAAGGGACATGGTTGATGGGCTAATGAGCTCCTAATCTAGTGGACATGCAAGATACAAGACAATGGACTTCTGACCTAGTGCACATCCAAGACACAAGACAAATCGACTAGGGCTACCTAGACCTAAAGACCAAATAGAATGGGTCGACTCAACTTACACACAATGCAACCCCTAGTCCTTTAACTAGCCAGGTAAGAGGTGGGATGGTGAGAGGCCCCCCTGCTATCATAGGGACCTAATTAAGGAACCACCGATCTGCTTAGGTTGTTTGATATTGTACCTCTAGCCTAGACACCAGCTTCCAGTAATAGGAGATGTATTGGGTGCACTAGTCTTCCCATAAAGGTTGAACCCGACCTGTTGGTGTCCCTAGCTCACTAGAGCAAAGCAAATTAGGTCTAATTGGTTTAAAAATAGATTTAGGTTTGGATGCTAGGATTGTTGTTTTGGGCTAAGGAGAGGTAATCAACTCCTCCCCCCATATGAAATATTGAAAGTGCCCTTAGTGTGATTTATGCAAATGATGGCAAGCATAGGAAGATGCAATTAGGGTTTTGAGTTTTTTTGTGTTTGGTATAATTTTTTTTTTTGTCATTTTTTTGGCAAAAAATATAACATGCAACAAATTATCTAATATGTAGGGAATATGTAAAAATTTAAAATAAACAAAAATAATGCAAGAAGAACACTAAACATGCTGAAATTAGTCTTGTTGAAAAATTAGGGCAGAACTATTCTCAGGAAGTATTCCGATATGAAAAAATATATAAACTAAAATAAATCATGAGATAATTTTAAAAAATACTATCAATTATGAAGAATCCAGAAAAATAAAAATTACAATTTTCTAAGACTACATGTAGAAACAATTTAAACAACAGACCATATACTATGAAGGCCAAGATGCATAAATTACCCTAAAGATGCTCTTTGTTTTCTTCTTCAGGGGTCAATCATAGTGGCACCCCTACTTATCATAGGAGATCCCTTTGATTGGGAAGAGAGGGTCTTATAGCCCTACTTCTCTCCTATGACTGGACGGCCATGGTGAAGCACCTGATCCAAATATTCAAAGAGAAACTGTGATGCTGAACAAAAGAGATGATGCGATGCAGAAGTAAATTAAGACTAATTTCCTTTTTTTTTTATATATTTTTTCAGAAGTCGGCTTTGACTCAAAGGAAAGTTAAACTAAATTGAAAGAAACTATGTAATAATTGAAAGCACAATTTAAAGAAACTAGGTTATCAAAGTAGTTCAGAAGTAAAGGATCGCTGGGGGTTGAGAAACTCCCAGACCTAGGGTTTCACTCTGAACTTTCAACAGGACAGAAGTAAAGAGAAGAGAAGGGTTACAGACCAGGCAGTGATCTTCACAGAGTTTAGTGGAAGGACTCTCTTGAGCAGATTGTTGGATCCCCGGATTCATATATCTTCGCAATGGATCCTCCAAAACTGATCCTTTGGTAGAGTTGGCTTCTCCTGAACTCAAGATCTGGGAAAGAAGAAGAACAATTTATGGAACCAAATACTCAAGGAAGGATTTACCAGATAGAAGAACTTGAAAGCTGATGTTGTTGAAATCCGGATTCTCCTAGAGGCTGATCTGACTTCCTCTGGGAATTGCTCTGAATCTGAAGTATCCGGACTGGACCTGGATGCTGGTGGTCGGCCTTAACTTGGAGAGAGTGGCCGTGAGAGATGGGGTAGGCTAGGGTTTGGTGGAATGAAGAGGATGATGGATGGCTAGGGTTTGGAAGTGAAGTGGCTAACCTAGGGTTTTGGGGTTGGAGATCTCACACCTCCTCAAGGTTCCTGGGGAACCCGGATTTACTCCCTTACGGAGCTCAACAGCTGGATGCAAGTGTGGAAGAGAGAAACACAATGTTTGCTCACACATAAATTGGATTCATTCATCAGATATCTTTAAAACTTACAAGAGGGGTTTAATTTATAGGACTTTACAAGAGAGCAGGGTTTTACATCTTCCCATGTGGGACTAATAGGATGGATCTTCAAATTAGGTTTGTAGAATCAATTCCCACACATATTGCCGGCCAAGAGGTTCCTAAAGTGTTGATTGGTGGCTCCAAAAGGTAAGTAGGTGGCGCCTCCTAGCCTTGCTCTTCAAGAGAAAATTTCTTTCCTTCCATGGCTCAACTCTTTTGTACACCTCCTTTTCTTTGTCCCTAAGTCATGGTTCTTCCTATCTTTGCTTTGGGCTTTTTAGGCATGGATTGGGTGCCCCTTGAAGTGCTCCCCAAGAAGTGCTTCTTTCTTTACATAGCTTGGCTCTTATGGAAATGTTTTGGCCGCCCCCTTGAATTGTGGATCCTAGATTATTTTCTCCTTAAGTGGTGCATGAGAGAAGGGACCTGCTATCTTGTGGTGTGGGGACCAAAGCATACTGGATGAAGATGTGGCACCCCCTGGACTAAGGTGTGTGGCTGGGAGTGTGGCACCCACTTGCTTGGTCTTGGGAGAAAATGTGACACCCTGGAGAAGACCTAGACCACTACTAGGACTTGAACTGAGTCAACATGACTCAACAAAATTTAAATTGCAGGGAAATACAGACTCAACTAAAATTGAGTTGACCATGTCAACCCTTATTACAAAACTAGAAAACCTTAATTCTTCGGGCAAGGTCAATCAGAGATCCAGATGGAGACCTGAAGTCTTCTTCTGAGTTTGGTGCCCGCACCAATTCTCCCGGGGTGGGAGGAACTCGACCCTGTCGAGTATGGATCAAGTTGGCTCTGGTATCTCTCCAAGACGTCTGGGTCCAATACTTGTAATTCTTCTCAGGAGATCCAAGAGTCATCAGAATCTGGCCTTCCTTGCCAGCGGATCAGGTATCTTTGGTATCCTCGATTACGAGTAAAGATAACCTGATCATTCAGGATCTTTTCAATCTGCTCTTTCCTCACAGGCCAGTTTGTTGGTGAACACACAGGGTTGGGTTCACTCTCAAGAGAAAGATTAGGCTTAAAAGGCTCACTGGGAATCACAGCTGGCTCTCTATACTCTACTAGGTCTGTAATGTTGAAAGTGGAGCTAATGCCTAGTTCTGGAGGCAACTCGAGCACATAGGCATTGGATCCTACTCTCTTCACCACTCTAAATGGTCCAGCTCCTCTAACATGTAACTTTCTAACAGTTCCAGGAGGAAACCGTTCAGGCCTTAACCTAATCATTACATAGTCTCCCTCATCAAAAGTTTTGACTCGCCTTTGAGAATCAGCCAACTTCTTATAAGTTTCATTACTTAAATTTATTTTGGCATGAATTTCTTTATGCAAGTCTTTTATATGCTGTGCAAAAACTTTGGCAGTCTCGGAGACTCGTGTGTGGACTGGTCAAGGAGCTAGGTCAAGAGGTGTGTGAGGTTTGTTACCAAGCACAATTTCAAATGGACTCTTACCTGTAGACCTATTAACCGAGTCATTGTATGAAAATTCAACTCTAGGTAAGTACAAATCCCAGTTCCTAATGTTTTCACCAACAAGACACCTTAACAGATTGCCTAAACTACGGTTCACTACTTCGGTTTGGCCATCAGTTTGGGAATGATAGGCATTTGAAAACTTAAGTTTTGTTCCTAACTTATGCCAAAGGGTTTTCCAAAAATAGCTGGTAAACCGGACATCCCTATCTGAAACAATTATCTTAGGTAGGCCATGGAGTCGAACTATCTCATTAAAGAATAGGGTGGCTACCTTAAACGCATCAAAAGTCTGGGAACAAGGCAAGAAATGGGCCATCTTAGAAAATCGGTCGACTACGACATAGATAGAGTCATGCCTCCTCTGGGTCTTAGGCAAACCTAACACAAAGTCCATACTCACATGTTGCCAAGGACGATCTGGGACAGGGAGTGGGGTATAAAGGCCGGTGTTCTGTATTCGCTGTTTGGCAACAGCGCAGGTCCGACACCTAGCCACAATGTGTGCTATATCTCTTTTTAAGCTAGGCCAGAAAAAGTGGTCTTCAATAGCCAGGGTGGTCTTGTCTTTTCCGAAATGGCCAGCTAGACCTCCAGCATGAATTTTCCAAATCAAAAATTCCCTAAGAGAAGTTCTAGGGATGCAAAGCCTATTCTTAAAGAACAGAAAGCCATCTAAAAGGGTATAATCCTTATGATCACTAGATGGTCCTTGAGTTAGATCCTGGTACGCAGTCATAAAATCCGGACACGACTCATATTCCTCTTTGATATGCTCAAATCCTATGACTTCAACCCTAACAGAATTCAATAACAAAGATCGACGACTAAGGGCATCAGTTACCTTCTTTTCAGTCCCAGCCTTATGTTTCAAAACAAAAGTATAGGACTGGATATACTCTACCCACTTAGCATGCCTAGAGTTAAGCTTCTTCTGGGAATTCAAGAATCTAAGAGCCTCATGGTCTGAAAACAGCACAAATTCTTGCGGTAGCAAATAATGTCTCCAGTAACGCAAAGCTTGCACTACCGTATAAAATTCCTTATTATTGGTAGAATACCTAAGCTTAGCATCATTAAGTTTTTCACTAAAGAATGCTACGGGATGGTTCTCTTGGCTTAGGACTCCACCTATGCCTACTCCTGAAGCATCACAAGCAACCTCAAATACTTTAGAAAAGTCGGGTAACCTCAAAATGGGTGCCTGGGTCATCCTATCCTTAAGATCTAGGAAGGCTTTATGGGCTGCTTTAGTCCACTGAAATTCTCCCTTCCTAATACAGTCTGTGATAGGAGCAACTACAGTACTAAACCCCTTGATGAATCGCCTATAGAAGGTAGCCAAGCCGTGGAAACTTCTGAATTCATGCACACTGGTCGGCTCTGGCCATTCTACTATGGACCTAATCTTTTCTGGATCGGCAGCCACGTCGTCAGGGGTTACTACAAAACCAAGGAAGATAACTCTATTGGTCAAGAATTCACACTTTTTGAGATTACCGTAGAGACTATCATTCCTTAAAACTTGGCAGACTTGTCTAAGGTGGCCTAGGTGGTCTGCAGGGGTCTTACTATAGATTAGGATGTCATCAAAATAGACCACTACAAACTTTCCTATGAAAGCTCTAAGCACCTGGGTCATTATCCTCATAAAAGTACTAGGGGCATTGGACAACCCAAAAGGCATAACAACCCATTCATAGAGACCATCCTTAGTTTTGAAAGCGATTTTCCACTCATCCCCTGGTCTAATCCTAACCTGATGATAGCCGCTCTTGAGATCAATTTTAGAAAAAACCATTGCACCGGCCATCATATCTAGCATGTCATCTAGTCTAGGGATGGGGAACCTATACTTGATTATGATTTTGTTGATGGCACGACTATCAACACACATCCTCTACGTGCCATCCTTCTTTGGGGTCAGAAGTGCAGGGACTGCACATGGGCTAAGACTCTCTCTAATGAACCGCTTCCTCAACAATTCTCCAACCTGCTTTTGCAGTTCCTTATGCTCAGATGGATTCATCCTATAATGGGGCAAGTTGGGTAAAGTAGCTCCTGGGACTAAATCTATGGAATGCTGGATATCCCTAAGAGGTGGAAGGTGGTCCGGCAGATCCTCGGGAAAAACATTCTCAAATTCTTCCAACAAAGGTTTAACTTCCTGAGGAGGCTCTGAGGGTGTAGGAGTCCTAAGTTCCTTAGCAGTCAACATCCAAATAGGTGAACCACTATGAATTTCTTGTTCTAGATCCTTAGCACTAATTAGGTTCACTCTAGTCTTCATTTCTCTGACCTTATTGGGTCCTTTAGCTACCTTGTCCTTAGGAGGGACTGAATGGATTGTGATTTTTTTCCCAAAAAAATTAAAGACACAGGTATTGGATTTTCCTAAGAGGGTGGCATCATGATCATATAACCAAGGTCTTCCAAGAATTATACTGCTCTCCCCCATGGGCAAGACATCGCACCAAATCTTCTCTAGATAGGATTGCATTTGGATTTGGACATGACATCTAGACTGGATGGGTATAGAGGTAGAGTCTACCCAAGAAACCTTATAGGGGTTGGGGTGGGGGACTGGGGTTAAGCCTAACATTTTGACTGTGCTAGCAGAAATGGCATTCACACAGCTCCCACTATCTATGATGATCTTACATACCTTATCCCCTAGTTTAAGGAAAGTCTGTAGGATGTTAGTCCTATGCCAATCCTCCTGAACTCTATTCTAGGACAGGATACATCTCACAACCCCTAACTGGTCAGACTCTGTGGATTCCTCCTCTCCTTCATACTCATCAACCAAATTCATTCCGGCCTCATAAACTTCTTCTTCAAATTCTTCATTGGGCCCGGAATTCTCTTCCTCTCCTTCTTCTATGTAAAGGGATCTACGAGGGCACTGGCTAGAAACATGACCTACCCTATGGCACTTAAAACAAGCTATGGCTGTGCACTGGCTGGAGATATGACCGGGCTTCTGGCACTTAAAACAGGTGATACTAGGGGTTCTCTGGGTGTCAGGTGCCTTACCTTTGTCTATGGGCCTAGGGGTGGGAATATCCTAACTAGGTTTGCTAGGGATAACTTGGCTAGGTCCATTTCTTGGGATTGGGGCACTAACCCTAGAAGGCATGGGTCCTCTCTGAAACTTCTCAGTGTTCAGTGCAATCTGATAGGCTTGGTCTAGGTCAGTAACCTCTCTCAGAAACAACTCTCTCTTAATGTCTTCCCTAAGTCCAGCCCTAAACCTAGACAAAGTGACCTCATGGGCTTCACTCACATCACATCTCATCAGGTATTCATCAAAGGTGGTTATGTAGTCTGATACAGATCGGATCCCTTGTTTCAAAGTCTGCCATTAGTCTAACAGATTCTGCTGGTATGAAATGGGTAGGTACTTATCTCTAAGTTTCTCTTTCATACCCTACCAAGTGGTTATGGTCTCTACATTTCATCTTCTAGTGGTTAGCTCAATGTTCCCCCAGTATAACCTAGCTTGACATACTAACTTCATCTTGGCAAACTTGAACTTCCTTTCCTCAGACATGGCATACCACTCAAAGTACTGGTCCATCTCACCCTCCCAATCAGAATACACCTTAGGGTTTAAGCTATCATCAAAAGTGGGTGCATCTAATTTGATGTTTCGAATGAACCTATCATCTCTATCTTCAGGCTCTGGGTCAGGCCTCTTATGATTAGATTCAGGATCTCTGTATAAAGGTCTTCTAGGCTCCTGGTGTGGGTGAGGTTGAGGCACATTAAAATCTGGGTCAGGAGTCCAATTATGATGCCTAGGTTCCTCAAGTACTTGGATTCGATCCCTAAGCTGGGTAAAATTCTCATTCATATCCTGACTTAATTTGTTCATACTTTCAGTAAGAGCTCTAACCATGGCCTCTAAATCAGGTTGGGCTTGACCAGGTTGGTAGGGTACTCCATTCCGGGTAGACATGATGATGCAAGCAAGCACACCAAATGAGACTCGACTGAAACGACTACGTGCTAACTAGACCTAGAGCCCAAACTAGATGCCTAATCAGAGTGGCAAGCTAGCCTGTAGTAACTCGGGACTCAGCCTGGCAGGTGTAAGGGGAGTGTTAGGTCCCTAAATGCCAATCCTAGACACCAATCAGAGATTGGCCAGGTAGGCGGACCAGCACACAAGCCCTTCGGGATAGAATCCCTGAACCACCGTTCTAGACACTGAGTACAAAGCACACACAGAGTAACTAGACAAACTGACTCAACACTAGCCTAGACCCGACTTGTTGGTGTCCCTAGCCCACTAGGGCAAATTAAGTCTAATAAATTTTAAAATTAGGCTTAGGATCGAATGAATGGGTGGTGGTTTTGGGCTAAGGAGAGGTTATCAACTCCTCCCCTTATCTTTGATGCTCAATTGCCCTTAAGATGAATTAGGAGATGATCACTCAAAAAAATTGAAATGCAGAAACACAGAAATAGAGTTGCTATAATTTAACTCTCAGAAATTTCACAAAAACCAATAAATTTCAGTAAAATTGTATACAATAGTTTCAATTATACTGGTTCCAGCAAAATGAAAATCACATAATTTGGAGTTACCTGCAATGAGAAACAATTCCTACAACAAGATAGTTACAGACTGAAAACAGAATGCTTCCCCCGTTTACAATTCCTGCTACGAAGTTGTAATCCAGTAGATCCCCTACACGCCCTAGGAACACCCCGTGGAATGGGAAGAGGAGGTTTGCACCTCGCTTCGTTCCTAGGACCGGACGTCCTGTGGAGTCTACTTCGAGCAGACACAGTAAAAAAGAGAGACACTCAAAAATGCAAGCAAGTCAGAAACCCTAGACAGGGCTCTGATACCAAAAATGATGCAGAACAAAAGAGATGATGCGATGCGAAAGTAAATTAAGACTAATTCCCTTTTTTTTTTTTATTTTCAGAAGTCGGCTTTGACTCAAAGGAAAGTTAAACTAAATTGAAAGAAACTATGTAATAATTGAAAGCACAATTTAAAGAAACTAGGTTATCATAGTAGTTCAGAAGTAAAGGATCGCTGGGGGTTGAGAAACTCCCAGGCCTAGGGTTTCACTCTGAACATTCAACAGGACAGAAGTAAAGAGAAGAGAAGGGTTACAGACCAGGCAGTGATCTTCACAGAGTTTAGTGGAAGGACTCTCTTGAGCAGATTGTTGGATCCCCGAATTCAGATATCTTCGCAATGGATCCTCCAATACTGATCCTTTGGCAGAGTTGGCTTCTCCTGAACTCAAGATCTGGGAAAAAAGAAGAACAATTTATGGAACCAGATACTCAAGGAAGGATTTACCAGATATAAGAACTTGAAAGCTGATGTTGCTGAAATTCGGATTCTCCTGGAGGCTGATCTGACTTCCTTTGGGAATTGCTCTGAATCTGAAGTATCCGGACTGGACCTGGATGCTGGTGGTCGGCCTTGACTTGGAGAGAGTGGCCGTGAGAGATGGGGTAGGCTAGGGTTTGGTGGAGTGAAGAGGATGATGGACGGCTAGGATTTGGAAGTGATGTGGCTAACCTAGGGTTTTGGGGTTGGAGATCTCACACCTCCTCAAGGTTCCTGGGGAACCCGGATTTACTCCCTCACGGAGCTCAACACCTGGATGCAAGTGCGGAAGAGAGAAACACAAAGTTTGCTCACACATAAATTGGATTTATTCATCAGATATCTTTAAAACTTACAAGAGGGATTTAATTTATAGGACTTTACAAGAGAGTAGGGTTTTACATCTTCCCATGTGGGACCAATAGGATGGATCTTCAAATTAGGTTTGTAGAATCAATTCCCACACATATGGCCGGCCAAGAGGTTCCTAAAGTGTTGATTGGTGGCTCCAAAAGGTAAGTAGGTGGCGCCTCCTAGCCTTGCTCTTCAAGAGAAAATTTCTTTCCTTCCATGGCTCAATTCTTTTGGACACCTCCTTTTCTTTCTCCCTAAGTCATGGTTCTTCCCATCTTTGCTTTGGGCTTTTTAGGCATGGATTGGGTGCCCCCTTGAAGTGCTCCCCAAGAAGTGCTTCTTTCTTTACATAGCTTGGCTCTTATGGAAATGTTTTGGCCGCCCCCTTGAATTGTGGATCCCATATTATTTTCTCCTTAAGTGGCGCATGAGAGAAGGGACCTGCTATCTTGTGGTGTGGGGACCAAAGCATACTGGATGAAGATGTGGCACCCCCTGGACTCAGGCGTGTGGCTTGGTGTGTGGCGCCCACTTGCTTGGTCTTGGAAGAAAATGTGACACCCTGGAGAAGACCTACACCACTACTAGGACTTGAACTGAGTCAACATGACTCAACAAAATTTAAATTGCAGGGAAATACAGACTCAACTAAAATTGAGTTGACCATGTCAACCCTTATTACAAAACCAGAAAATCCTAATTCTTTGGGCAAGGTCAATCAGAGATCCAGATGGAGCCCTGAAGTCTTCTTCTGAGTCTGGTGCCCGCACCAAACTAAGCCCAAACAGGCTCTGATACCAAATGATAAGGGACAGGAGGGGAGGATCGAATCGCTGGTGAGCGTAGAAGTCACCAGGGATTAGGGCTTGCTTGGAAGAAGAAAGAAGAGGGCAGCTAGGGCTTTGTTGGAGCTTTGGAGGCAGAGCGCATGAGCTAGGACAATGAAGGGATCACACAGATATCCTTCACACAGAACAATAGGGATCACACAGATACCATCACACAGTAAACCACACAATTGAGAAAACTCAAGAAATTTTATTAATCCATGGCATCAAAAAATACAAGAGGGGGTGGGGTATTTATAGATTCACCCAAGTTACATGACTTGAGGGTCAAGAAACCCTGACTTGAGGGCCAAGAAACCTCAAGTGTTGAGCTTGGGCTAGGGTGCTAGGCTGGGGCGGCTTGAACTGGGGTGCCATCTTCATGGGTTGGAGGGGCGCTCCCTTGTGGGCTTGGCGACATAAAGGGCCCAGGTGCCTGAAGTCCAGCTCTAGTTAGGGGGCCTGGTGAATCTCCTGGTCTGGAGGCTCTCCTCTTGGTTTTAAGGTGAATGAAAATTACATGGACTTGATTGGACTGAAAATAACTAGACTTGACTAAGTGGACTCAACTGTACTCAGTTGATCACAGGACTCAATCTTTATTACAGGACTCAATAGACTCAAATGGATTCAAATAGAATAAAATGTACTAAGTACTCGAATAAAATAAAAAAGACTCTCGGGTCCCCATCAACCGGGTGAATGCATAGGATTCCAGACGAGGAGGACGATGCCCGATGCCGCACCAGAGCTACAGGCCATAATGGTCCAGGCAGCAATAGATTGGCATGCCATGTAGCGGGGCAGGATGCTAAAACATCAGTCAAACCAATTCCCCCACCATAAAAGCAGCTCCACTTGAGGCATGGTGGTGACACGCATGCGGGAAGCTTCCACCAGTCACGTGGGAGGCCCTCCTTCTCACAGAGGCCCATGCAACCCAGAGGGGGAGCTCCCCACTTCGTCGCAACCACCCTAGTGGATGTTCAGCTCGCCACACTCATCCAGCAGATGCAGACTCTGACCATGGCCGTGTAGGTGGCCGTACGGCAATTATAGCATTAGCACTAGTCTCTGGCCACCCAACAGCATCTAGAGACCCCTGTGGCCCTAGCCGCTTGACCCTGCGGTAGCTTGCTCTCCTTCTAAAGCAGGCCACCATGACCACAAGATTTGATTGATCCTCGGGTAGTTTGCAGACCCCGACAAAGCGATAGAGGAGCGGGTCAGTCGATCAGGAGAGCTAGTCCCCAATCCTAAAGTGCTTTGCCCTCAGGCATCGTAGATGATGCTAGAGCAAGGGCCTCCATCATGGCCCTCCTCAACGGTCGCCTCTATTTTTTCCAGCAGCCTTAGCAAAAGGTTCCACCGATGAGGCTATTGGGTTGATGGAAGAAGAGCGCCTGGAAGAATAAGAGCTTAGGCTAGCAGAACTGTCCCGCTAGTTTGCCAACATGCAAGGCTACTCCCGCGAGCCAGTGGGCCATGATGCCCGACCGCCCTTCTCTCGAGAGATCCAAGAGGGGCCAATCCCGAGTTGGTTCCATATGCCCCAGGTGGATCCCTACGATGGGACCACCGACCCCCTAGATCACTTGGAGAGCTACAAGGCTCTCATGGGATTCCAGGAGGAAATAGATGCCCTCCTTTGTTTAGCCTTCCTCGCTACTCTTCGAAAGGCTGCTCAAGTCTAGTTCACTCACCATGAACCCGAGAGCATCAGTTCCTTCGTAGAGCTAGAAAGAAAGTTCGTGGCACACTTTGATGCTTACCGGAAGGTACCACGAGAAGTCGATAGCCTTTTCTCCATTAGGCAGCAAGATCGCGAATCCTTGCGGGGCTATGTGGCCCGCTTCAAGATTGTCGCACTGGAGATCTACAATCTGGACTAGCCCATCGCCATGATGGCACTGAAGAGAGGGCTCTAGACTTCCTGCTTGACCTACTCCTTGGACGAGAAGCCATCGAAGATGTACTCTGACCTCCTCCTTCATGTCCATAACTATATTCGTGCTGAGGAGGTGGACTGTACCAGGAGAGAGCTGGATGGGAAGCCTTTGGAGAAACGAACCTCAGGGGAAGCCCCAAGGGCACGCAAGCCTGAGCCAAGCCCAAATCCTTGAGCAAGGCTCAAGCCAAAGAGTGGTCCCGTTCTGGAAGAAGCATATAATACTTTCCTCTCCCTGAGATCGAAGATTCTTATAGAGATCGAGGGTGAGTGCTACCTTCATCGCCCTCCCCCATTGGGGCCATCCGGCGACCGTAACAAGACAAAATACTGCCAGTTCCATCGCGACCACGGCCATGACACCGAGGAATGCTGCCACCTCAAAAGAAAAGTTAAGGATCTGATAAGGGCTACCTCTGAAAGTTCATGGGAGGCAAGACTCCAGTGGGGCCTCAGGCACTTATGGCCCATCCTTCTATCCCTGTAGTTGACAATTTGCCCACCGAGAAGCCCGTGGGTAAGATATGTTCGGAGACAAACTCTTCCAAGATTGGGAAGGTCCCTATAAAATAATCGAGACCCTTCCCCCTAGAGCCTATCACCTCACCAAACTTGACAGCGCCCAGTCCATGGGGGCTCGGAATGATAAAAGTCTAAGGACATACTGCCAATAATGTAAGGCTCCCTCCTTTCAATAAAAGATTCCTTTTCATGCAATGTTGTCTTTGCCTTGCAGGAAATTCATCGCCCAACCCCATGCTTGATGATCCAAGCCAGGAAACTCTTGAAGCCTCGCACCTGCTATTGAGCCCACGTGCTATGGAGGCCAGTCGAGAAGCCCTAGGGGCCCTGCCATCTATTGCTTGACTCTTAGTTCAGCTCTTGTCATGCTCACAGTCTGGAGATGTCCACAATGACTGAACGAAGTCCCGCCATCTACCGCGAGGCTCACTAATGTGGTACAGATGGGAGTAGGATCATGGGCAAGCCTAGAAATCACCTAGATTAGGGTACTATTATTTTTTTTATTTTTTTCTACGGTGGTGTCGAAGGAAAAATGGGGATGGAGGGTAGAAAAATTTGGACTTTCATGGACTTTGAAACTCACACTAACGAAGAGACCTCTCACCTTCAGGGCATTCCACCTACCTCGATACTTGGAGGCATTAGGGTGAATCTCAAAGGACATGGGGGGTAAAGAGGAAAGAATCAAAGAAGGGGATAACTAGACATGACATATCATCATGTCCTGGTATTGGGCCTCACACCCTCTTTTCACGGAGTGAAAGAAAAGAATCTTTCTTTCCTAAAAACTCATCTTTGTTGACCAAACTGTGTTTTTACAAAGGATCGAGGGTGATTTTTATAGACCTTTCCAACCTTCATTTGAATTTGAATACAAGATAAAAAGATAGGGATGATTCAAATTCAAATACAAGATAGGATAAGATAAGGCCTATCCATATCTCAATCCTATCCAACCAAATCCTAACTCAAATTTCAAACAATCGATAAAGATAAATCCCAAAGTAATTTATTCTGGAAATGCTCTAAGATACATGTAGCTCCAGGATTCAGGCTTGCTCCAAGATCCATGATAGTGCTATCTCCATCATTCCCCTGAGGTGGGGAGAACTCAACTCCATCGAGTTTGGATCAGCAGGGCTCCGATGGAACCGAATCCAAACAAAAAAAAGGCTTGCTCTAAAAACTGTGCTTCATAAATCCTTGGATTGCTCTGAAATCCATGTGCTCTAAAATCCATGTGGCTCTGAAGATCGTGTAACTTTGAAGAGCGTGTAGCATCTTTAAGGATTGTGTAGCTTTAAGGAGCATGCTGAATCTTGAATCAGTAATTGGAGATGGCACCTTGCTTTAAGAAATGTGCAATTCCCTTAAGTGAATTTGGTAGCAGGGGGAATTGCATTCACGTTCGTGCAATCCCTCCCTTTCTTCTTCACATACCAATGAAGGGAAATCGATGGCCGGCACGAAGGTCGTCATGGCTGATGGAGGGCATAGGTAGCTGACGAGAAGCAGGGAGGAGATATGGTGGGGCTGATCTGGGCTGATCCGGTGGGGCAGGGCAGATCTGGGCTGTGTCAGACTGATGAAAAGAGGAGGCCAAATAAAATAGAGGGGGAGAAAAACTCTTGATGGGCTTCACCGGCGATGACACTAGGGTGGAGGCGAAGGCACGGACGAAAAGAAGGGATCTGGTGGGGCGTCAAGCAGAATTAGGCACACAACCGATGGGGTTGGATGGATGCTACGGACAGCTCGAGGGGCCCTAGCTCGGGGAGGCAGCAGAGGAAGGTTCGATGGTTGTGGAGGCTCCAATTTAGCAGCAACAAGCGAAGAGACGGACGGTTGGAGTCTTTCATGGGTGGTGGACTGTGGTGGAGGTGTTCCCGGTGAGATCAGCGATCGGAAGATGACCGGATGGTGCTTGCAATGTCACTTGGTAGATTCGGTGGATGTCTCGGGCAGAGGTGGATACAGCTTCTTGCAGGGTTGGCCGATGGCTATCCAAGGTTGGGAAGATGGCTGGAAGAGCTAGACCGGAAGGGGATTTCTGATTGGCAGTGGTGGTGGCTCATGCGGAGACTTGGCCATGGATATCCTGGCAGAGAAGGTGGATGGGAGACTTTGATTTGACAGTGGAAGATAGCATCTCAGACAAAAAAAAAGGAGGGGTTTGGATCTGGGCAGCGAGGGTCAACGGGGGATGTTTGGAGTTCGAAGAGGGAAGAAGGAAATTCATGGAACAGGGAAAAGAATAGTTATGAGGAAGAAAAACAGAGAGAGATATGGGAAAAAACAAAAAAATGTGGGATGAGTCAAGGGGGATGGCAATACCCTAATCAACCAGGCATTGATACCAACTTGATGTGGGACAAATGGGGGTAGGATCGTGGGCGAGCCTAGAAGTCACCTAGATTAGGGTACTACTATTTTTTTATTTTTTTTAAGATGGTGATGAAGGAAAAATTTGGATAGAGGGTAGGAAAATTTGGACTTTCATGGACTTTGAAACTCACACTAACGAAGAGACCTCTCACCTCTAGAGCATTCCACCCACCTCGATACTTGGAGGTGTTAGGGTGAATCTCAAAGGACATGGGGGAAATATAATGGAATCAAAGAAGGGGATAACAAGACATGACCTATCATCATGTCCTAATATTGGGCCTCATACTCTCTCCTCGTGGAGTGAAAGAAAGGAATCTCTCTTTCCTAAAAACTCATCTTTATTGACCAAACTATTTTTTTTACGAAGGACTGAGAGTGGTATTTATAGACCTTTCCAACACTCATTTGAATTTGAATACAAGATAAAAAGATAGGGATGATTCAAATTCAAATATAATATAGGATAAGATAAGGCCTATCCATATCTCAATCCTAACTAACCAAATCCTAACTCAAATTTCAAACAATCGATAAAGAGAAATCCCAAACTAATTTATTCTGGATATGCTCCGAGATTCAGCAACTCCAAGATTCGTGCTTGCTCTGGGATCCATGCTGGCGATGTCTCCATCACTCACAGTTTGGTAACTACTATAAGATGAGGATCCAGGGCAGGTCCAGGTTTTTTTCCATTTTTCTTAATTTTCTCACATTTTTTTATTTTCCTATTCCCGCTATTCCACCTATACCCCCTATTCTTATTTTATCCCTAGCCTATCCCCACTTTATTCCAGTCTTATTCCATCTTCTTCCCGTGATTTTTTAAAACCTCCCAAACCCTAACCCACCGCCCTACCGCCCTCAGATCCGGGCTACCCGACCACCGGTCACCCCCGCCGGACCGCTGCCGGTGCTCGCCAGCCTCGCCCTCATCGGAAAAGCCGGTCGCCCGCTGCCCAAGGCCATGGGAAGACGAATGGACATGGAGCCGTCTGTCAGCCGCCTTCCCGCCGCCCGCCTGCCGCCCACCACCGGCTCTCACCCGACCGCCGTGGGGGTCCCTCGTCGGTGCCCAGGGGCCCATGGCCCGTGGGAAGACAAACGGACGCGTCCGTTCATGTGTCGCCCGCCGCTTGCCACCGCCGCCGCCACCACTCGCCTGCCGTCATCCCGCCACCCCGCCATCCGCTGGCCAAGGACTGGCCGTCGGAGGTCCTCACCAGCGCTTGGGGCTCCACGGTCGTGGGAAGGTGAAACGGCATGCCCTGGGCGTGCCATGCCACCCCTATGCCGCCGCCCCGCCTGCAGCCCGTCGCCTACTGTCCGCCGCTCGCCGTCCTCCGGTCCCATCCACCGCCCGCTTCCCGGCCATTGGCCATCCATCGGTGCTCGGTGGAGATCATTCCCTCTGTGCATGTCCGTGAGATGGTTCCGCATGCTTTCTGGAGCAGTCCAAGCAGCATGCTTTTTAGAGCAGATCATCAAGTTGATACGCTTCCTAAAGTAGATCAGCACCAATATTGATGTAGCATGGATTTTGATGTAATTTATTTTTCCTTTTTGGATTTCTTGTAGGCTAAGTGAGGGGTTTGGTTTTTCTATATAAAGTCCCCCTCTCCCCTTGTAATGAATAAGTTTGATATGAAATTTTTGGATTTTCCATTGGTTCTGGTTCTGGGTTGAGGCTCGTCTTTCCTTTAACTATGGGTGTCGAGGGGTGTGAGACCCCACTTCCTTTGCTCCATGTGAGCGTCGAGGGGCATGAGGCCCTAGTTATCCCTTTTTCCATTGAGTTTCCCTCTAAGTCTTAGGGATTTTTCTTTACAGCCCCAAGTAGCGATTTGGGTGGGATGCCCTAGGCTCCGCGTGTAGTGAAATGGGTGGAACGTCCTAGACTACATGTAGTGGGGTGGGTGAGATGCTCTAGAGGTGCGACGTCTCTCCGTGAAGGTGAGTCCCCAGTCCTAGAGTGTCCATGTTTCCTATCCTCCATCCCATTGTTCCTCCACCAAGAAAATTGAAAACCAAAAGAGTTCATCTATTTTACGGTTTAGTGTCAGTTCATCCTAGTCTCGGGAGGCTTCTTAGCCCTCCCACGGTCCTAGTTTGTTTAGGTGTTCCCTTTTCCAAATAAACCAGGGTTCATCGAGTCCTTCCCTTATCATTATCTAATAGTCTGAAGATGTCCGCGGAGACTCCAAAAGGCCCTTGCCGTCTACTGCCTGACTCTTAGTTCAACTCTTGCCATGCTCACAGTCCAGAGATGTCTGTGGTGACTGAACAAAGTCTCGCCATCTATGCGAGGCTCACAGTTTGGCATCTACTATGCTAATAGTCCGAAGATATCTACGGGGAATCCTGGCGGTCCCGTTATCCACCGCTAGACTCACGGTTCGACATCCATGGTACTTTAAGCCCGGAAACTTATGAAGCCCGGCACTATAAGCCCGAAAACTCCTTAATCCTGGCACTCAAAGCTAGGAAACTTATGAAGCCTGGCACTCTAAGCCCAGAAATTTCTAAAGCTCGGCACTTTAAGCCTAGAAATTTTTGAAACCTAGCACTCTAAGCCTGGAAACTCCTAAAGCCCGGCACTCTAAGTTTGAAAACATACGAAGCCTGGCACTCTAAGCCCAAAAACTCCTAATGCCCGGCACTCTAAGCTTGGAAACTTACGAAGCATGAAACCAAAGTCAGGAAACTCCGACGCCCTGCACCAAAGCCGAGAGCCACAGCGCCCCGCACCATAACCAGGAAACTCCTGAAGCCCCGCACCTGTTGTCATGATCACAGTTTGGAGATGTCAGCGGGACATCCTAGAAGCTTTACCATCTATCACCTAACTACAGCTCGACACCTCAAGTCAGGAAACTCATGGAGCCCCACATCTGCTACCGTCCTCACAGCTCGGAGATGTCAATGGGATACTCTAGAAGTTCCACCATCTGTCGCCTGACTCACAGCTTGGCACCTTAAGCTCGGAAACTCCTGAATCCCTGCACCTGTCACCGTGCTCACAGTCCGGATGATGGGGACATCACTAGCACGGATCCCGAAGCAAGCACGAATCTTGGAGCATATCCAGAATAAAGTAGTTTGGGATTTTATCTTTTGTTTGAAATTTAAATAAGGATTTGGTTGGTTAGGATTTAGATATGGATAGGCTTATCTTATCCTATCTTGTGTTTGAATTTGAATCATCTCTATCTTTTTATCATGTATTCAAATTCAAATGAGTGTTGGACAGGTCTATAAATAACACCCTCAGTCCTTTGTAAGAAAAAAGTTTTTGGAGAAAAAAACTTGAGTTTTTAGAAGAGTGATTCTTCTTGCCTTCGCCTTCGGGCATGGGCGTGAGGTCCTAGTTATCCCCCTTCCCATTCCATTTTCTTTATCCCTTCATGACCTTTGAGATTCATCCTAGCACTTCCAAGTATCGAGGAGGGTGTAATGCCCTAGAGGTGAGAGGTCTCTTTGTTAGGGTGAGTCCCAAAGTCCATGAGATTCAAATCCCTGTCTTCCATCCCCACTATTCCTTCTCCATCCTTAAAAAAAAAAATGATACCCTAATCAAGGTGACTTCTAGGCTCACCAACGATCCTATGCATGTCCCCCATCACCGGAGATGTCAGTGGGACACCCCAGAAATTCTGCCATATACCACTTGACTCATAGCTTGGCACCTCAAGTTAGGAAACTCCTGAAGCCCTGCACCTATCACCATGCTCATAGTCTAGAGATGTCAGCGGGATACCCCAGAAGTTTCACCATCTGCCGCCTGACTCATAGCTCGACACCTCAAGTTGGGAAACTCCTAAAGCCTTGCATCTGCTACCATCCTCATAATCCAGATATGTCAGCGGGACACTCCAGAAGTTCCACCATCTATCACCTGACTCACAGCTCAGCACCTCAAGCTAGGAAACTCCTGAAACCCTGCATTTAACCCACTGGACCCCCAAGTTCGGTGATGGAAAAGCAGGGCACTCCTGAATGCCCTCACTCCACCGGCCAGACCAGCACCAGTGAAAATAATTTTGAGACCCCTCCAGTCAAGCTTCCCAACTTGACAGTCTCCAAGGGTTGCTTAGGCCCCCCTTCAAGCCATTCGCCAGCTCTTGGCTCAACTAAAGGGTTCCCAAGACAAGCAACTGCTAAAGAGGTTTGAAATAACCATAAAAACAAGAATTCAGTGAAGCAAAAAGGACTTCATTGATTTTACATGAAAAAGATACATCATCACTGGACCCCCGATAGGCTGGGTGATCCTAAAACAAAAAGAAAGATTCAGGAAAGAAATTGGAGCCTATACCTTTGCAGGCTCCTTTCATGGATGACGGGTAGGTGCACCGGCACCCCCTTGGGCCTTTGCAGCTCCCACCAGTGGGACTTCCTCAGCGATAGGAGTAGGCTCCACCTTAGCCATGGCAGTAGGAGTCACAGGTCCCCCTGAGCTTCCACCAAGGCTGCCCAAGACCATGTCCTCATCTAGATTCAGCTCTAGGAAGAGCTGGGCCAGATCTGCAGACCCCGAATCCTTTGATGAAAGAATCCATGGCCACCTCTCGGACTTCATCGAAAAATGCTATCGAGGCCCTGAATATGGGCACTACCTTGGCAGCCTCCATCAGGGCCACCGCCCCAGCGGCTCTCTCCTCGGCTGCTGACAACCGAGCTTGTATTGCCTCCAGCTACACTTGGAGGCTGCTCCTTAGCCCTTCAGCCTAGGCAACTTCTACTTCAAGCTCCTTCGCTCGGTGGGAGGTCCGATCCCTTTCTCGAGCCAAGGACACTTCGAGGTCCCTAAACCAGTTTTTATCATCGACCTCCTTGGCTTGGAGGATCTTATCCTTCCCCTCCAAGGCCCGGGCCCTATCAGTTTGCTCAGCCTCATCCACTAGCGATGCCCTCTCCTGCTCCTACTGGGCATCTCTCTTTTCCTACTGAGTGCAATAGTCACGGACGAGAAGAATATCAATCTCGATCTGCATCATCAAAGGTGTTAGCTATGGCAACCAGACTGAAGCAACAGAAAAGAAGAAAACTACCGTGAAGAGGAGGGGAAGGGTGCCCAGAAGGGCCTCCACCAGCTTCCTGCCTCTCCTCTCATGGTGGTCACGTGACTGGACCGTGAACTTTATCATGCGCTCCACAAGCGCAAGATCCTGGGTGACCGATGAGTTCGGTTTCACCCCAGGTGCTGCCGCATCCGGGGGAACCGCCTCCAAAGGCATCTTATCCAGAGGGAGTTCGTTGCCACAAGTAGTGGCATCGTCGGTGACCGCTCCACCACCCTCTCTCCCTCCATGTCCACCTCGATGATTGCAGGAGGCTGGACCACAATGGCAACAGCGGCCTACCCTGTGCACCCATGCCAGGTTTTCAGGCCGGGGGCTGGGCTCGTTACCTTGAAGACCTGAGGGCCAGCTCGATCGCTCACCCTGCAGGGCCAAGGATTGAAGCAAGCCTCGCCCCTTGGCTGGGCTCGAGCCCTCTTTGGTGGAGCCTCTCCAGGCCCAGATGGTAGGCTACTCCATTGGACGGACTCCAGAAGCTCCCCCACTGGGAACTTCATGCCTGCAAGAAGAAGCTCTTCCTGGATGAGATAGTTCGGTTACATGGCCTACCTAAGACAATTGTATCTGACAGAGGTGTAAGGTTCACCAGTTATTTTTGGATGACCCTCTGGCATATGTTAGGGACTAAGTTGAAATTTTCTACTGCTTATCACTCCTAAACCGATGGCCAGACTGAAGTAGTGAACCGAAATCTTAGAAACCTGCTTAGGTGCCTTATAGGCGAGAACGTTAAGAATTGGGATCTATTGTTACCTAAAGCCGAGTTCGCCTACAACAGTTTGTTAATAGGACCACCGTAAGAGCCCTTTCGAGATTGTCCATGAGTACCAACGCAATAAACTACTTGATTTGATTCCCCTGCCATTGCATGCTAGAATATCTGAGTCAACCGAATCTTTTGCACAGCATATTAGAAATTTGCATAAAGAAATCACCCAAAAGATCAAAATGAGTAACGATGCTTATGAAAGACAAGCTGATTCTGGAAAATGTTTCAAAGAGTTTTCTGTAGGGGATTTTGTCATGATAAGACTCAGACCTGAATAGTTCTCCTAGAACCATCAAGAAACTGCATTCCTGAAGTGCTGGACCCTATAAAATTATTAAAAAAATTAGTTCCAATGCCTATGTGCTCGAGTTACCTCCTGATTTTGGCATTAGCTTTACTTTCAATACTTTTGATCTAACTGAGTACAGGGAACCGGTAGTAATTCTTAGTGAGGCATTCGGGCTTGACCCTTTACTTGAGAGAGAACCAACCCTGGAGTGTCCACAAAATGGCCTGAGCGAAGAGAGAAGATCGAGCGAATCCTGGATGATCAAGCTGTCAGTACCCGACGGAATAGCTATCAGTGCTACTTGGTAAGATGGCAAGGTCATCTTGAATTAGAAGACTCGTGGATTACCGAGAGGACCTACAACGCATTGATCCAGGTCTCTTGGAAGAGTATCGAAGCCAAATAGTCCCTTAATCAACGAGGTTGAGTTCCTCCCACCCCAGGAGAAATGGTGGGGACATCAAGACCAAGACCAAGCCTCAAGAACCCATCTGGATCACAGAACAAGGAGAATAGGACCTACATCGTCAAGCCAACCCGAGATCGCCGAGCCGACTCAAGTCACGGAAGACCCAAACCCCAGGTTCCAGAGTTTTTTAAAGCTTCCAAAATTTTCTCCGTTTTATTTCAATTTTTGGTAATTAAAAAAGGGAATAAACTCCCATGGAATCTCATGTAACAAACTCCCCCGCCACCTCTTAGGAATAGTTTTGTTTTGGTAACTAATCTTTGGATTAGTTATCGAGTAAACCCATTTTAGGATACTCTGGAAACATCATTCGAAGCTTTAAATAAGACCCGATCTTTGTACAAAGGGACATGACGAATTGTAATGAAAACAACCCAGTTCTTCTTCTCCGATTGCCTCTCTGATTGCCTTCATTATAGTCGTAATGTCAAAGGGTGCGAAGCCTTATCCGAGCCTTCATCGTGACCATGATGTCGAGGGGTACGAGGCTCCATCTATCTCCATCGTCCCACTGCACTCCCTTCCATCTAACTCCATCAGTTGCTGCTTCTTCCTTCCACACCATCTCTGACCACTGCTTCGCTCTTTCATGATTGTCTCCATCTTCCCCATCCTCTGTTCAACACCCCCACTGCCCTCTTCAAAAAAGAAGCCATCCGTAGTTTAGAAGCCAACCCCCTAAAGCTTCCTAGGTCTGAGCCCTCCTCCGATTCTTCATCGCCCAGACTCCCTCCTCCGGTCTCCAATGTCTGAACTCCCTCCAGTTCTCCATCGCCCAGACTCCCTCTTCCAGTCTCCAACGCCCAAACTCCCTCCTCCGGTTCCCATCACCATACTCCCTCCTCCAGTCTCCATCACCGGATCTTCCTCCACCAGTCCTCCCATCGCCAGACCCTCCCTCCTTTCGGTCCTCTATCACCCGACCGCCCACCTCCGGTCCTTCCGGCCTAGCTCACCTCCACGTTCATTATTTTTGGACATCCCAATGCATTCGGTTTTCCTTCCTAGATGCCTGCCCTGCTGCTCTTCCACAAAAGCCCAACACTCCATGGAAACCAAAGCTCCCACTCCTCCCGAAGATCACCACGACACCACCTCTCCACGGAATTCTTGCCCGAACCAAGCATGCCTCCCCTGTTCCTGAGATCATAGTGTCCCTTCCGGACATTCCCGAGCTCCCAACGCCTTTTCTCAGTTGACCACTCTGCTTCCACGAAGTCCGACATCTTCATCCACCCTCGGAGATCGCCCGACGCCATCTTCTCCGAGCTACTGCCTCGCGAAGCCTCCGCCTAGCTTCTGAATCCTTTCCCTATTCCATGAAGCCTTCGGTCCTTTTATTTTTATTTCGGCCTAAGTTTTAGTTTGGGCTATTTTACTTAATCTGGGATTAAACTTTGGGTTATGTTTGGTTCTTTGGCGGTTTCATTTGATCAAGCCATGATTCAATCTTGTAGGGTCCCTCTTTCGGTACCGAGCCTTTGAAGGGCACCCGACCATCAACCAAGTCCCCTGATGCCCTGCATTGGATGGCTGACTATTGATCATCGAGGCAGCATCTTCCGAGGATAAGCAAACTTATCACACAGGGAAGTAGTTATTACCATCGTAGGGTTTTATTTCTCCTTCCTTGTTTTAGATCTGAATCTTTGAAATGCATGCATGTCCTTGATCAGGGGTTTCTCAATCTCTGAGTCCTGGTTCTTTCTCATTTTGTTGAGCCTAGCATGAGGGAATGCATGACATAAAATCTACCCTATTTGAATGTTCATCTGAATCCATGTTTATTATAAGCATCGGTATTCGTATTGGTTCTTAGGGTGATTTTTATGCATGTCATCCCCCATCACCCTTCTTTTTGGTATCAGAGCACAGTTAGGACATGCATTTTGTTTAGCTCACTCACTTTTTTTTTCTACAGCATTTTGTTAGCTAAAATCTTGTTCATAATTAGTTCTTTGCATAGTTAGTTCTACCGCATTTCTTTATTTCAGTTATTTTATCGCAAGCATACAATATATATATATATATATGTGTGTCATTTCTATTTTCTTAGTTTGCATTAAGATCATGGAGCGTGATGCAGAACCTATATATGCATGCAAGTATTTTTTTGTATTTTTAATGTTAAGTTGTATGATTAATCTCGAAGAACAGACTAGGTAAAGATGTAAAGAGTTTTATATGAAAATAAAAAACTAATAGCATGCATAACAGGACCTAAAAGCAATAGGAAAAAAGGACTGCCAAGGCTGAGAAGCCTCAGTTGGCCTAGTTCACCTACAATATAGCTACTGGAGGTAGAGGGGGTGTACCTGGCAATGGTGGAAGTGCCTGGTGCAGATCGTATGCAAAGAGATTGCTCTCACTCTTAATGCGACCTAGAAAACCAAGCCAGAGACCCGTGGATACCCGACTTTCTGCTCGGTGGTCCGATTGCGGTCCGACTGGAGTCGTTGGATTCGTTAGAGTCGAGGGACCTGCAAACGACCTTCTAAGGATTAGAAAATACAGTACAGGTGGAGAGTAACTCAAAAAACCAGCAAAGAAAAGATAGGATTTGAAGTCGACGGTTAGGGCTTGGAGATGCAAGTGTAGGTTGGAAGCAGGTGCAGGACACCGGGAAGAAGAAGGGCTCACACAGAATCCCTTTTTAGCACACAGTAGGTAGCACATAGCAAGGTTGTAAACTCAATATTATTTCATGAAAAGTTATTAAATCTTCATACAAGGGGTCCCTTATATAGAGTCATGAGACTTAGAGCTCAAGCAAAATAAAATAAGGAAAATAATGGGTGACCACTTTCTTCCTAAAGTATGGGGCTGAATACATGGAAGAAAACAATCTCCCACTTTCTTCCTAAAGTGTCGGGCTGAATACATGGAAGAAAACACTCTCATTCCATACAAAATCCCTCCAAACAAGATAGGTAGTGGACATCCAAAAGGGGGGAGACCACTTCTTTCCTAAGCAAGCTGGCATGAATCAAGGGATTCATGTTTATCCATTTTGACTTTCCTTCTTGTCATGCTGGCATGTGGAGCTGGTGTGCTTGGGGTGTGGAAGGGGTGTGCTGGTGTGTGGTCATCAACTCCTCATGCATGGTCCAACTTCAAGATCCTCCAAGTAATCCAAGGTGGTGCAATCCAGGGTATGACTGGGCTCCTTGCGGCTGCTGAGGTGGCATGCTTGGTGGTGTCCTTCACATGCTTGAGTCTTGTTTGACTGGGCTTGACTCAAACAGACTCAATATAACTATACATGATTACAAGACTTGAAATATGATTAGCTCAACAAGAGCAGACTTGACCAACTGATCCAAAACCCTAATGGTATGGATCAAATGCTACATACAGGACTCAGAAAAAAAAATAGCTCAACATGAGTTGACTAGTACAGGACTCAAGTAAGAAAAAGACAACTCAAATGGACTAAGTGTTGGGAATTGTGTCCCAAAGCCAATCGCCTGGGTTGTAGGCAGTTGTGCTCAGTATTGTATTTTTTTTAAATTAATAAAATATCTTTTGGCAGCTCATCACATATTAAATTTTCCTGAAATGAACTCTTTACATGTGATGAAGTCCTTAGAACTACATTGACTTCGATACAGAGAGGATGTATCGAGTGGTCCTTAAATCCTGTTCACAACCAAAGGATATATTATACTAGACGACAATATATCAAGTATAGGTTGTTGTAGTTCACATCGTTTGGTTGTCCTCTTGACCAAATGAGTGTGGTGACACTGATGTGATCTACAAGTGAGATATGTGATATCTTATTGAACGTGACTCCGTGCAGCCCCTTTCTGCCAAAGGGATACTCATGATTGGATATGGGTATATGTGTCCCTCTGACCTGAGGTCATCACGGTAGCTTGCAAGCAACTCCCTATGCTTTGGTGCCGGACTACCCGAATTTTTAATCCGGTGATGGAAGGTTTCTGGGTACAGGCAAGTACTTATGGAGCAGTGATGGACCAAGATGGAATTGACCTGTCCAAACAGTTTGGATTGAATGTCTCGCAGTATCTCAATTTAGCAAATCCTCGATCGGGGTAGTCCTAGTGAAGAGTCACTGGGCTTGCGAGGTTGGGACACATAGTCGACTAAGTCAGTCTGGGTTGGCAGCCCAATCTCAGTCGTCATGAGCATTAGAGGTGAAAGGGAAGAATTATACGGTAACCATATGCCAGAGGTTCGATAGTTTGCTCCCGCATCTTCGACCTATCCGGACTCCGGGATCCATTGCTAGATGGTTTCCTATGCTGGTACTAAAATTGTTCTAGTGCTACCATTTAGGTTCGAACCTATGAGGTCACACTCCACAGAGGATAACTCTCTGATCCGGATACTGATTACGATTGGGAATCGTCTCGGTCTTATGGTCACAGTATTTTTGAGCACTCTTGATGGGGGACTAATATGCATGCAATTTTTTTTGTATGTTTTACATGTTGAGTTAGGTGATTAATTCCCAAATTTCAGATCAAAATTATTTGTAAGGAATTTTGTATGAATTTTTGAAGATCAGAATGCAGATTAGGACCTAGAAAAGTAGCAAAGAAGGACCACTGGGGCTGAGAAGCCTCGGTTAGGGCAAGTTCTCCTACAATAAAACTACTGGAGGTAGAGGGGTGTACCTGACAACGTCTGTGAAGATCGCAGCGAAGGGGTCTCTCGTTCCTCGATGGATGCGGCCTAGAAAACCGAGCCAAAGACCCGCGGATACCCGGCTTTCTGCTCGGTGATCCGATTGAGGCTTGGCTGAAGTCGTTGGATTCGTAGGAACTCAGGGACCTGCAAACGACCTGTCAGGGGTTAGAAAGCTCACAAAGGAACAAGAAAACAAAGTAAAAACAGCAAGGGAAGGCTTCTTTTGGAGTGGGCGTCCAGGGATCTGGAGGGTTTGTTGGCAGCAGGAAGATGATTGCAAACACCGGGAAGAAGAACTCTCACAAACCCCTTTATGCACACAGCAGGGTATCACACCACTCAATAGAAGAACTCAAGGTTTTCATTCATCAAAAATTCCTCTCATACAAGAGGCTAGGGTCCCTTAAATAGACCCTTAACCTTGGGCTCCAAGTAAGGGTACATAAGTCTTTACATAAGAATCCTTTTCCCTCTCAAACCCTAGCTAGAAAATAAGGAAATATTAGGTAGAAAAATCCCTAAAAATTTTCTTGACTTGGTCAAGACTCCAAGGACGCCTAGGGGGGCGTGTTGGGCTTCTAGGAGCAGCAAAAGGCCGGCCCAAAGGGGCTCTGGTGCATGGGTTTAGGCCTCTGGAAGCTGGGGTGGCCTGGTAGCCAGGTAGCAGGAATATTCCCTGGTATCTTGCTTCTTAGGGGCTTGGGCTTGGCACCTGGGCTTGATTTCTTTGGGCTAGGATGCAGATTGACCTCTGGAATCATGGATGCCCTTATCTATGAATATACTTTGGCATCTGGACGGGAATCTGGGTATCTGGAGGGCATCTGCAAGAAATCAGGGTTTTCTGAATTTTCCTCCTGGGGTCTTCAAATCTTCAAGCTGGGTTGGACTTGTGCTATACTTCCATGTCTTCAATCTAGTTGGACTAGGTCGTCACTTGTATGATATAGTCTTGAGTCTTCAGTATGCTTGGACAGGACTCAAAAAAAATAAAATTAGCTCAACATGAGCTGACTAGCATTGGACTGAACTAGCTTAACATGAGCTGACTAGTATAGAACTGAAATAACAACTAAAAATACTCAAATAACAACTAAAATGGACTCAGATGAGCTAAGCCCTTATTACAGATGGACTCATAAATTATTGATCAATTTACAGAGGGTTGAAAAAGCCTCTGTCTTATTCTGGTGCCTTAGGTGTCCCCACCAATTCTCCCGGGGTGGGAGGAACTCGACCCTGTCGAGTGAAGGTTAGACTGGCTCACATATCTCTCGAGAAGGTCTGGGTTGAGGCGTTGCAAGTCCTCTCGAGAAATCCATGAATCGTCCGACTCTGGCCGGCCTTGCCATCGGACCAGGAAGCGTTGATAGTCATGGCCCTGGGTCGTGATGGCTTGATTGTCCAGGATACGCTCGATCCGTTCTCCTCTCTCAGGCCAAATTTGTTTGTGGACACTCTAGGTTAGGGTCACTCACAATGAAAAGGAATAGGTCCAAAGGCCTCACTAGGTAGCGCTGCCGGTTCCCTATACTCAACCAGGTCTGTAATATTGAAGGTAGAACTAATGCCCAAATCCGAAGGCAAGTCTAACACCTAGGCATTTGATCCAACCTTCTCTATCACTTTGAAAGGTCCGGCTCCGCGAGCATGAAGCTTCTTTTAGGCCTAAGCCTAACCAAGATAAAATCCACTACATCAAATTTTTTTGATCCATCTTCAGGAATTTGCCAGTTGTTTTAACATTAGTGCGGGTGGTGAACATGCTAGGCACATGCAGACTCCTAACAAGATGATGCAAAGGACTCAAACCTACACCTAGCAGACTCGACTAAAGAGGTTTATTAGGTCTTAACTACCACTTGGGCATGGGGGCATGAGTCATGGTTGATGGATGACATGCAGAAGAAAATTTGCTAGTAACTCCTAATAAGTGCCAGAGGGTTTGCCAAAAGTAGGTAGCAAATGGGATGGGCTCTATGGATCCTTGCAACCTAGTAACCTCAACAAAATGTAACCTAATAGTTCTAGACACATGAGAAAACTCAGGAAAGGGTAGAAAATAGGAAGTGGGTTCAGAATTACTCTAGTAGGGTGGAGAAAAAGGTTCTGGGTTAGTTGGATAAAGTAGAATCAAAGAAGGCATGTCAGGGACTAATCCTAGACTAATGAGGCTAACCTTACGAGGTTGCGGTATAGCTACGGGGTTTGCATAATGGAAGGATAGGTTACTAATCTCAGGGAAGAGGTCCTTAATGGGAACTATAGGAGGAGGCTCATCCTGAGGGTACTGATTCAAAGAGATCAAGTCCTTAATAAATTCTTCAGGTTCTTGTATTTTAGGACTAGACTCTATAATTTGACTCTCCTCTATGGTTTCCTCAGGTAAGGCTCTAGCAGCAGTACCTAGGTTCTCTTCTTCTATTTGTTCTTCCACTATAGCTTTAGGTTGGATGTGGTCAAGGTCAACTACCTCTAGGTTGGCTTCTACCTGGGTATCTATTGGGTCAGCTAATTCTAGATCATCTAAAGGTGTCTCCTCTTCTCCCTCATACTCATCCACTAAGTTTGCATCAGCTTCATACACTTCCGCGTTAATGTAAGCCTTGTCAATCTCAGGAATGGTTGGAGAAGGTCGGCTAGGGAAAATTGGCTAGGTCCTGGTTTCTGATTATGGACACTAATCCTAGTAGGTTCAAGTTGTCTAAAGGGTAGTGGCTTACTACTGGGCTCATATTTAGGGGTGCTAATCTTATGGGGTTCAAGTTGACTATGGAAAACCTGACTAGTACTAGATTGATATCTAGGGATTATGGGCTCCCTAGACTCATAGGATAAGGGAGCAGATCTATGGGTCACGGGATCATAAGATCTGGGGTTATAGGATTTGGGTTCAGCTCTATGGGTCTTGGGTCTACTGGACTCATGGGATATGGGTTCGTAGATTTTAGAGTCAGAGGATTTGAAGTCATAAGATCTATAGGTTGTGGGTATACTAGGCTTATAGGATGTGGGTAAATAGGATCTAGAGTCATAGGATCTAGGTTCAGTATCATAGTATGGGTCAGGCTGAGTGGCTCTCCTAGGTTCAACCTCACGATATGGTTCAGGGTTTGGGGTCCTCCTAGGTTTAGGATTATAGTATGGGTCAGGCTGAGGGGCTCTCCTAGGTTCAACCTCTCGGTATGGATCAGGGTTTGGGGTCCTCCTAGGTTGAGGATTGTAGTACAGGTCAGGATAAGGGGCTCTCCTAGGTTCGACCTCATGGTATAGATCAGGGTTTGGGGTTCTCCTAGGTTGAGGGGACTCAGGATCTGGCTCAGATCGTGACCCATGGGTTCTTGCTATGGTCCCTACACGGCCTCCTAACTGGTCAAACCTATTGGTAAGATGGTCAATTCTATTGTTGGTTTGGGTAGCAGACTGAGTTAACTGGGTAGTCATATGGGCCATTTGATCAGCTAGGGCTTTTATTTGGGCTTGTAAATTTTCCATGGGTTCAGACATTTGTGAAGGAGGTGGGTGATATGAAACTCCTAATCTAGTGCTCATGCAAGACTCGATCAGACCGACTATAGCTGACTTGACCTAGAGTCCAAACTAGATGCTCAATCAGGGTGGCAAACTAGCCTATAGTAACCCTGTACTCAGCCAGGCTAAGGGGAGTGTTAGGTCCCTGATTGCCAATCCTAGACACCAATCAGAGATTGGCCAGGTAGGCGGACCAGCACACAAGCCCTTCGGGATTGAATCCCTAAACCACCGTTCTAGACACTGAGCACAAGGCCCACACAGGTTAACTTGACACAGTGATCTAACACTAGTCCGGACCCGACCAGTCGGTGTCCCTAGCCCACTAGGGCAAATTAAGTCTAATTAATTTTAGGTTAAGGCTTGGGACCGAATGCAAGGGATGTGGTTTTGGGCTAAGGAGAGGTTATCAACTCCTCCCCTTATCTGATATTGCAAGAGTGCCCTTAAAAGTAAATTATGCAATGATGGCAGGCAGATGAGGATGCAAATTAGGGTTTAGATGTTTTTGGTATTTTTGGAGAATATGTAATTTTTTTTTTTTGGTATTTTATTAAATAGAAGAAAACTTGCAAATTATGGCCTAATATACCAGAAATATACTAAAATTAAGAAATATGCAAAAACTCCTAAACAAAACCCTAAAACTTCCAAACTTGTCTAGCTAAAAAAAACAGAGCCAAAAATTTGCAGGCCCTATTTCGGCTTGCAGAAAATTCACAGGCCATAATAAAATCTGGAAAAATTTTTAAAATTACTGTGAATTATGATAAATCCAGTAAAATAAATTTCAGAATTTTAGAGTTTTTAGCAGGGAGAAATAATTAAAATAACAGAGTATATACGGACTGAAAAATTGTAGAGAACAAGCCCTAATCTAAGCTCTGATACCAACTGATGGGGAACTAATCTGCATGCTGATCTTCAAAAGTTTATACAAAATTCCTTACAAATAATTTTGATATGAAATTTGGGAATTAATCACCTAACTCAACATGTAAAACATACAAAAAAAATTGCATGCATATTAGTTCCCCATCAACTCTTTTCCCCGTCTTGCCCTTGTCTGTGTCAACCAGAAATTGTTCCGGGCTGACCAGCACTGCGCCAGGTTTTTTCTGAATCAGTTTCGAACTGATTCGGAGTTTGTTTCGGACTTCAATTGGTTGTGAACCAATTGAACCAATTTTATTGGGCTCGGATCGGTTCAATTGGATTGAACCAACGGTTTGAACCATAATTTTTACTTGGACCGGTTATTTGAACCGATGGACCAGTTTAAGTGGTTATACCAGTGTTTTTTTTACTCCTTGGACCGTTTTACACGGTCATTTGAATGGAAAAGAAGTCCAAGCGATGGAAGGCCAAACCCGCCGCGCGTCTCTTCTTCTCCCTCCACCGTTTGGCATTAAATCCATGTTTAATCATGGATTAATGGCTATTAATTGAGAGATTAGCAGCCGATGCCTTTTGGCCTCCCCCCCTCTCCGTTTTCCACTACTCCCTGTAGCCTATATAAACACCAACCGTCCCTATTCAAAGAGAGTTAGTTTTTAGCGTGAGAAGTTTTGATCCACCGTGAGAGATCCAAGGGAAATCAAAAAAACTCTTTGGGCAATCTTCTTCTTTGAGAGGCTTAAGTGGAGAGCTTTGGGACTGGGTTTAAGAGCTTGTGAAGGAGAGAAACAAGGCTTTAAATCCCATTGTTTTAAGTGCTCAAGTTCTGCCCTGTTGCAGAATTCCTATGACCGTGAAGCCCTCTTCCAGCGGCTAGCACCGTGTGTGGAGGTGGATCCGAGAGCCCCGGGCATGTCTCCCCTCTAGAGGGAGAATCCTTCTACTCCTAGGAGCAAGCTACGCGGACCGGGATCGCCCCAGCTACTCCAAAACGAAAGCCAAAGTCTGCTGCCCAGTTTTGCTGCAAAAATCTGGCAGCAGACTTTGGTGATTTATTATAATATTTTGGCTTACATTTGGTTGCAGTTATCGGTGGCAAATCGAAGTAGACTTGTCCAAGTTGCTGCTGCTCAAATTTGGGAGCAAACGGAGGTCCGGAAGGTGGTGTTTCGACGACGTTTTGCAAGCCAAAAGCAGAGTTCCAAGGAGGAAGACGACTGGAATAACTTTATTCCAGTTATTCCAATCTATTCTAGGTTTATTTCAGAGTTATTCTAGATGGAATAAAGGTATGGAAAATTAATTTTTTAATCATGCATGAATAGACTTAATTGTTTAATATTTTAAAAATATTTTATATGACCATAATGCCTAAATGCAACTAGATTTAGATTAGTTCCTGGCGGAGCAGATTTCCGCTGCACGAATTTAAAAAAAATATTTTAAAATCCATTCTACTCCCGCAGATGTTTGCATGCCTAGTGTAGGATCTTGTCAAACCACCTGTATAGTTTACTTTCAGTGGTATCAGAGCCAGGTTGAATTTGTAATCTAATCTAGTATGCATGGTTATAGATTAAAAATTGTTTAATCTTAATATGTATCCAGATTTCTTTTGGAACCTAGTTGAGACCTTCACCATGACCGTGTGTCTTTGACACGATGCGGATCGTCTGTGTTGGCCTCTTCAGAAGGATCCTTAAAGAATATTAAAAATTAAAAATTATTTTAATTTGCAGATACATGTTTTAGGCATGTTTTATAAAATATTTGTAAAATATTTTGATGCATAATTTGTTATGTAAAAATGTTTTATATAAAGACTTATTTAAAAAATACTTTAATTAAGTGTTTGGCTTATTAAAAAAAAATTTTTTTTTAGGTTTATGAAATCTAATCAAATTTGCATAAGCCATTTTGGGTTAATTGGGTTAGCTGACTAGTTGGGTCCATAACTGGGTTAGACCTGAATTTAGTTGAACCGGATAATAAGAAGATTAAACAAAAGTTGTTTAAGGTCCTTCTTTAGAACTATCTAATAGTTAGATTAGTTGATCCGTTCATCTAAAATGGATCCAATTAGTGGCTCAGTGGACGCCCGAGTCTTTAGGCTAATCTGATCGAGTCTGGTAAACCGACTGGTGTCGAGGTAGGTTTGGCATTGTGATCATGGCTGTATGAGGCTACCTCTTTCCTGGCCAACTTGGTTGGTGTCTAGGAAAGATGATTAATGGCGGATACTCACCCATGATCTCACCTACCTGGCTAGTCGAGTCGACCAGAACTGATTGGAAAAGCTCAATGACTCGAGTTAACCCATGTCACCCAGGTTGATCGGTCTGACTGATCAATAGGTGCCTATGGATCATTTGTTGATTTATTTCAACCCTCCTGGAATCTGATTGATTCAGTGGGAGGATGATCCATGTCCTTATCTTCTCCTTCTATCACAACTATAAAAAATCCTCTAAAATTATTAGGTCCTTAAAAAGACTAAGTCAAGGAGTTGATAGTATCTTAGCCTCCCATTAAGTTGGATAGAAATGTGTCCACTAGCTTGGTGTGCATCGGCAGTTCCATAGAACGGGTGTACATCCGACGACTGGAATTTCTATCTGATCGATGATGGTTCAGTGCAACCTCCTTAACGGGACCAGGTGGGCTGGCCATAGTCGGGCTTGGTCTTTAGTTAGCTGGAAGCATTGGATTTGTCATTTTATTGGTTGGACCTAACCAGAGACTCGCAATAGGAGGCCCCTAGGCCAATTGGGGTGCTCTCTAGGGCAAAATAAAATACTAAAAATTGTTTATGGAAACAATTGGTTTACGAACCTACCTTTAGGCTCGTATGGGTGAGCTGGCCATAGTCGGGCTCATGCGAGGCCTATTGGATTTCAGTACCCACTTGAAAAAGTATTTTCACGGATTGGAGTTAGAGGCTACCAATCTGAAAAATTAGTGGGAGAAACCTTTAGACTAAAGTCCAAGTCTTTTTGTTAAGTTATTAATTCATAAAATACTTTGGTCTTATTTTCTTTTCAGATGTCTTCAAATTTATCGCTCTGATCACTTCTCGATAATAAGAAGTTAAAGGGTCACAACTTCGATAGTTGGTATCGAAGATTGAGAATCGTTCTGGAGCATGAACGGATCCTCTATGTAATAGCGGATCCGGCACCTGAAATCCCTCCCGCTAATGCACGGAGTGCGGTCAGAGATGCTTATCTGAAGTGGGTCTCTGATCGGACTACTGTCCGATGCATTATGTTAGCGGCGATGAACGACGAGTTCAGTCGCAAATTCGAGGAGGCCCAACCTGATGAAATCATTCAAAAGTTAAAGGAATCCTTCGGCACCCCGGATGATGTAGAACGGTACAAAGTGTCTTGTGCCATCTACAACTCCAAGATGCTGAATGGCAGTTCAGTCACTGATCATGTATTGTACATGATCTAGCTGATTGAAAAGTTGGGCAAACTCGGATGCCCCTTGCACGAGCAGCTCGGCAAGGATGCGATCCTGAATTCCCTTCCCTCTTCCTATCTTGATTTTCTCGATCATTATAGAATGAACAAGCCTGCAGTCAACTACCATGGTCTTTTGGGGTTACTGTAGACTTTCGAGAAAGACCACTAACTGAATAAGGGGGTGGTGAATTTAGTGGGAGGAAGTAGAGGTCGTCGTCCCTTTAAGAAAGGGAAAAAGAAAATAAATAAGAAGGGAAAGAAGGTGCAAAATGTTCCTTGCCCTAGTCAGACCAGGAAGTATAAGGCTGATCAATCTTCTGCAGAATGTTTCTACTACAAGAAGAAGGGACAGTGGAAGAGGAACTGTCCTCTTTATATTGCATCTCTTGATCCGAACAGGCCGAGGAAGCAGAAGTCTGCTGAACAAGGTATTTATATGATAAAACCTTGTAATTACTCAATTGTTGATACTGCTAACTGGGTATTGGATACTGGTAGTCCAATTCATGTTTGTAATTTGTTACAGGGACTTCAAGTTAGCAGAAGATTTGAAGATGGAGAACAGTTTCTGAGCATTGGGAATGGAAATCGTGTTCCAGTACTGGCGGTTGGAGTCCTCCGTCTTGTCTTTTAGTCTTGTACTGTCGAACTAGTCGACTGTCACTATTGTCCTAGTTTCATTATGAACATAATCTCTATAGGCCTTTTGGCTAATTGTGGTTTTGAAATATCAATAAAAGGAGATTTTTGCAATGTTATTTTGAATAACTCTGTTATAATGAAAGCTAGATTAAATAATGGCATATACGTACTATCAAGGCCTGTTAGTGTAATGTACACTTCTAGCAAATGCCCAAGGTTAGATAATGTCAGTGATTTGTATCTTTGGCACTGTAGGCTAGGTCATATTAACCAAAACAGGATAAACAAGATGCGAGGAGAAGGACTCCTCGAGGTCAGTGATTCTAAATCTCTGCCCACTTGTGAATCCTGTTTACTTGGTAAAATGACCAAGTCACCTTTTACTGGAAAGGGTGAACGAGCTACAGAACTTCTAAGTCTAATACCTACTGATGTATGAGGACCGATGTCAGTTAGTGCTAGAGAATGATACAAATATTTCATTACTTTTACAGACGACTTTTCAAGATTCGGTTATGTCTTTTTAATGAGATATAAGTCTGAATCGTTTGAAATGTTCAAATGATACCGTAATGAAGTAGAAAAGCAAACTGGAAAAAATATTAAAACCCTTCGATCTGATCGAGGTGGTGAAACTTATCTTGTGCTTTTTTGACATATCTTGAGGAGAATGGAATTCTCTCTCAGTGGACTCCTCCAAGAACACCACAGTTAAATGGTGTGTCCGAAAGGAGGAATCGAACCTTGTTGGACATGGTTCGATCCATGATGGGTTTTGCAAATCTGCTGCTATCTTTTTGGGGATAGCGCTTCAGATAGCCTGTTACTTATTAAATAATGTTCCAAGTAAGTCTGTTGTCTCCACTCCGTATGAGATGTGGAATGGACGTAAACCCTCAATCTCACACCTTTGGGTCTGGGGTTGTCCGGCTTACGTAAAGCGTTTAGACTCAGACAAACTAGGTCCTAGGTCTGACCGGTGTTTATTCATTGGTTATCCTAAGGAAACCAAAGGGTATTTCTTCTACTTGGAAAATGAACAAAAGGTGTTCGTTGCTCTTAGAGCTATCTTTTTGGAAAAGGAGTTCCTTGGAGAAGGAACTATAGCTTCTAAGATTGAACTTGATGAAGTTCAGCCAATAGAAGAACCTACACACTCTAAGGACATCGTAGAACCGGCTGTGATTGAATCACACCCAGAACCCATTAGGAGATCCGGTAGAATACCGCGTCAGCCGGACAGATACCATGGTTTCATGGTCCGGGACTGCAATCCCATTGAGCTCGATGAGAACAATGAGGATCCGATCACCTATATGGATGCACTTCAGAGATCTGACTCTGAGGCATGGCTTGGAGTCATGCGATCCGAAATGGAGTCCATGGAAATCAACAATGTTTGGACATTGGTTGATCCGCCTGAAGGAATAAAACCCATCGGGTGTAAATGGATCTTCAAGAGGAAAAGGGGCGCATATGGGAAGGTAGAGACCTATAAAGCCCGTCTGGTTGCCAAGGGGTATCGTCAGCGATATGGTATCGATTATGACGAGACTTTCTCCCCTATGGCAATGCTCAAGTCCATTCGGATCATGCTTGCTTTGGCAGCATATTTTGATTACGAGATCTGGCAAATGGATGTCCGAACCGCTTTCCTAAATGGGGAGCTGGAAGAAGAGGTGTATATGATACAGCCTGAAGGGTTCACATCCACAGATGAATCAAAAGTATGCAAGTTACAAAGGTCCATTTATGGACTCAAGCAAGCATCTCGAAGTTGGAACTTACGGTTTGATAGGTGTATCAAATCGTATGGCTTCGTTAGGAACGGAGAAGAACCGTGCATCTATAAATGGGTTAATGGTTCTGTGATTGTATTCCTAGTACTATATGTTGATGACATTCTCTTAATCGGGAATAATGTCGCAGCATTACAAGGAATAAAGGTCTGGTTATCATCTCAGTTCTCCATGAAGGACTTGGGTGAAGCTTCTTACATACTAGGTATGAAAATCCATAGAGATAGATCTAAGAAGCTTTTTAGGATTGTCCCAGTCTACATACATTGACACTATGTTGAAACGGTTCAGCATGGAAAATCCCAAGAAAGGCTATCTCCCGATAGGTTCTGGAATTACTCTTTCTAAGAAGGATTGTGTGACAACTCCTGAGAAAAGAGAGCGCATGAGTAGAGTACCTTATGCTTCTGCAGTAGGCTCTATCATGTATGCTATGACTTGTACTAGACCAGACATGGCATACTCACTAGGAATAGTGAGCAGATACCAGTCTGACCCAGGTGAGGTGCATTGGAAGGTGGTTAAGTCCTTCCTTAAGTATTTAAGAAATACTAAAGATCAATGGTTGATTTATGGAGAACCTGACTTGAAACTTGTGGGGTACTCTAACTCCAGTTTCCAGTTAGATAGAGATGATAGCAAGAGTGTGTCAGGGTTTGTATTTATCCTGAATGGTGGAGCGATTTGCTGGAAAAGTTCTAAGTAGGCAACTGTTGCAGACTCGGTATGCAAAGCATAATACATTGCAGAATCAGATGCGGCAAAGGAAGCCGTGTGGTTGCGGAAGTTCCTTGGAGAGCTAGGGGTGGCACCTTCCCTAAATGGTCCTGTTCCGGTGTACTGTGACAGCACTGGAGCCATTGCTCAAGCTAAATAGCCTAAAGCTCATCACCGCACCAAGCACATTCTGCGGCGCTACCACCTCATACGAGAGATCGTGGAATGAGGTGACATCAATCTTTTGAAGATCGATGGAAAAGAAAATTTGGCCGACCCCTTCACTAAAGCCCTCGGAATAAAAGAGTTCGACAATTGTAAATGGGAAATGGGTATTAGATACTCTTATGATTGGCTTTAGTTCAAGTGAGAGTTGTTGGGAATTATGTCCCAAAGCCAATCGCCTGGGTTGTAGGCGGTTGTGCTCAGTATTGTATTTTTTTTATAATTAATAAAATATTTTTTGGCAGCTCATCACATATTAAATTTCTCTGAAATGAACTCTTTCCATGTGATGATGTCCTTAGGACTACACTAACTTCGATATAGAGAGGATGTATCGAGTGGTCCTTAAACCTTGTTCACAACCAAAGGATATATTATACTGGACGACAATATATCAAGTATAGGTTGTTGTAGTTCACATCGTTTGGTTGTCCTCTTGACCAAATGAGTGTGGTGACACTGATGTAATCTACAAGTGGGATATGTGATATCTTATTGAACGTGACTCCGTTCAGTCCCTTTCTGCCAAAGGGATACTCACGATTGGATATGGGTATATGTGTCCCTCTGACCTGAGGTCATCACGGTAGCTTGCAAGCAACTCCCTGTGCTTTGGTACCGGACTACCCGGATTTTTAATCCGGTGATGGAAGGTTTCTGAGTACAGGCAAGTACTTGTGGAGCAGTGATGGACCAAGATGGGATTGACCTGTCCAAACAGTTTGGATTGAATATCTCGCAGTATCTAAATTTAGCAAATCCTCGGCCGGGGTAGTCCTAGTGAAGAGTCACTGGACTTGCGAGGTTGAGACACGTAATCGACTGACGCAGTCTGGGTTGGCAGCCCAATCTCAGTCATCATGAGCATTATAGGTCAAAGGGATGAATTATACGGTAACCATATGCCAGAGGTTCGATAGTTTGCTCCCGCATCTTCGACCTATCCGGACGTCGAGACCCATTGCTAGATGGTTTCCTGTGCTGGTACTAAAATTGTTCTAGTGCTACCGTTTAGGTTCGAACCTATGAGGTCTCACGCCATAGAGGATAACTCTCTGATTCGGATACCGATTACGATTGGGAATCGTTTCGGTCTTGTGGTCACAGTATTTTTTATCACTCTATTCCCCATCTTGCCCTTGTCTGTGTCAACCAAAAATTATTCCGGGCTGACCAGCACTGCGCCAGGTTTTTTCTGAATCAGTTTTGATATGATTCGGAGTTCGTTTCAGCCTTCAATTGGTTGTGAAACAATTGAATCAATTTTATTGGGCTCGGACCGGTTCAATTGGATAGAACCAACGGTTTGAACCATAATTTTTACTTGGACCAATTATTTGAACTGATGGACTGGTTTAAGTGGTTGGACCGGTATTTTTTTTACTCCTTGGACTGTTTTACACGGTCATTTGAATGGAAAAGAAGTCCAAGCGATGGAAGGCCAAACCTGCCGCGCGTCTCTTCTTCTCCCTCCACCGTTTGGCATTAAATCCACGTTTAATCCTGGATTAATGGCTGTTAATTAGGAGATTAGCAGCCGATGCATTTTGGCCTCCCCCCCTCTCCGTTTTCCACTTCTCCCTGTAGCCTATATAAACACCAGCCATCCCTATTCAAAGGGAGTTAGTTTTCAGCGTGAGAAGTTTTGATCCACCGTGAGAGATCCAAGGGAAATCAATAAAACTCTTTGGGCAATCTTCTTCTTTGAGAGGCTTAAGTGGAGAGCTTTGGGATTGGGTTTAGGAGCTTATGAGGGAGAGAAACAAGGCTTTAAATCCCATTGTTTCAAGTGCTCAAGTTCTGCCCTGTTGCAGAATTCCTGTGACCGTGAAGCCCTCTTCCAACGGCTAGCACCGTGTGTGGAGGCTGATCCGAGAGCCCCGGGCATGTCTCCCCTCTAGAGGGAGTATCCTTCTACTTCTAGGAGCAAGCTACGACCGGGATCGCCCCAGCTACACCAAAACGAAAGCCAAAGTCTGCTGCCCAGTTCTGCTATAGAAATCTGGCAGCAGGATTTGGTGATTTATTATAATTTTTTGGCTTATATTTGGTTGCAGTTATCGATGGCAAATCGATATAGACTTTTCCAAGTTGCTGCTGCTCAAATTTGGAAGCAAACGGAGGTTCGGAAGGAGGTGTTCCGACGACGTTTTGCAAGCCAAAAATAGAGTTCCAAGGAGGAAGACGACTGAAATAACTTTATTCCAGTTATTCAAGTCTATTCCAGGTTTATTCCAGAGTTATTCCAGATGAAATAAAGGTATGGAAAATTAATTTTTTAATCATTCATGGATAGACTTAATTGTTTAATATTTTACAAATATTTTATATGACCATACATGCTTAAATGCAACTAGATTTAGATTAGTTCCTGGCGGAGCAGATTTCCGCTGCACGAATTTAAAAAAAATATTTTAAAATCCATTCTGCTCCCGCAGATGTTTGCATGCCTAGTGTAGGATCTTGTCAAACCACCTGCATAGTTTACTTTCACTAAGCCTTTATTACAAATGGACTCAAATATGACTAAGTAATCCACAGAGGGGTGAGAAGCCTCTATCTTATTCTGGTGCCTTTGGTGTCCCCACCAATTCTCCTGGGGTGGGAGGATCTCGACTTTGTTGAGTGAAGGTCAGGTTGGCTCACATATCTCTCAAGGAGGTCTAGGCTGAGGTGCTGCAAGTCCTCTCGAGAAATTTATGAATCGTCCAACTCTGGCCGGCGTTGCCATCGGACCGGTAGCATTGATAGCCACGGTCCTAGATCGTTATGGCTTGATCTTCCAAGATACGCTCGATCTATTCTTTTCTCTCAGGCCAATCTATTGGTGGACATTCTGGGTTAGGGTCACTTACAATGGAAGGAGTAGGTCTAAAGGCCTTACTAGGTATCACTGTTGGTTCCCTATACTCAACCAGGCCTGCGATATTGAAGGTAGAACTAATGCCCAAATCCAGAGGCAAATCTAATACATAGGCATTTAGTCCAACCTTCTCTATCACTTTAAAAAGGTCCAGCTCCACGAGCATGAAGCTTCTCTTTTAGGCCTAAGCCTACCAAGATAGAATCCACTACATCAAATTCCTTGGCCCTTCTTCGAGACTTAGGCAGTTTCTTTCAAAATTAGTGCAGGTGGTGAACATGCTGGGCACATGCAGACTCCTAACAGGTGATGCAAAAGACTCAAACTATCACCTAACAGACTTGACTATGCATTCCTATCGAAAGAATTTTTATTAAACTCTTTGGACCTAAACCTAATAGATTATAGGTTCTCTAGGTTTGGTCCTAGCATGACATGCACATGAAAACTTACAATGGGCTTCTAGCAAATTCCATAGGATATGATAGAAGTATAATGCAAACCTAACATGCGTAATGAATGCATGCAGTATGCTAATCTCAACTAAATGCAATTTAATGATCCTAGAAATGCTGGAGGTGTTTGGAAAGGGCAGAAAATAGGAAGTGGGTTCAGAATTATTCTGGTAGGGTAGGGAAAATGGTTCAGGGTTAGTTGGATATAGTAGGATAAAAAAAGGGGTGTCAGGAACTAATCCTAGACTAATGAGGCTAACCTTACGAGGTTGAGGTATATCTACAGGGTTTGCGTAATGGAAGGTTGGGTTACTAATCTTAGTGAAGTGGTCCTTAATGGAAACTATAGGAGGGGGCTCATCTTGGGGATGCTGATTCAAAGAGATCGGGTTCTTAATAAATTCTTCTAGTTCCTGTATTTTAGGACTAGACTCTAAAATTTGGCTCTCATCTATGGTTTCCTCAGGTAAGGTTCTAGCAGCAGTCTCTGGGTTCTCTTCCTCTAATTGTTCTTCCACTGCAGCTTTAGGTTGGGTATAGTCAGGGTCAACTAACTCTAGATTGGCTTTTACCTGGGTACCTACGTGGTCAACTAATTCTAGGTCTTCTAGAGGTGTTTCCTCTTCTCCCTCATACTCATCCACTAAGCTCACATCAGCTTCATGCACTTCCACTTTAATGTAAGCCTTGTTAATCAAAGGGGTGGTAGTGGAAGGTCGGCTAAGGGAAAATTGGCTAGGTCCTAGTTTTTGATTATGGGCACTAATCCTAGTAGGCTCAGGTTGCCTAATGGGTAGTGGCTTACTACTGGGCTCATATTTAGAGGTACTAATCCTATGGGGTTCAAGTTGTCTAGGGAAAACCTAACTAGTACTAGGCTGATACCTAGGGGTTATGGGCTCCCTGGGATCATAGGACAAAGGCACAGATCTATGGGTCTTAGGATTAGAGGATCTAGGGTCATAGGATTTGGGTTCAGCTCTATGGGTCTTAGGTCTACTGGGCTCATGGGATATGGGCTCATAGGTTCTAGAGTCATAGGATTTGGAGTCATAAGATCTATAGGTTGTAGGTATACTAGGCTTATAGGGAGTGGGTGCATAGGATCTATGTTCATAGGTTTTGGGTGCATAGGTTCTAGGATCATATAATTTGGGTAGTATGGGTAAAGGTGGCTCAGGTTTGGATTTAGTCTGGGTCCTACGGGTTTTCTCTTGGGTTTCTATCCTATTCTCTGTCTGGTCAAACTTATGGTTCATCTGAGCTATTTGGTCTACAAGGGCTTGAATTTAGGCTTCCAGCTTATTCATGGGTTTAGCCAAAGGTGGAGATGGAGCATGATATGATGCTCCTGATCTAATGCTCATGCAAGACTCAAACTGACTCGACTACAGCTGCCTAGACCTAGAGCACAATTAGATTGCATTGACTCAACTTACACACAACTCAAATCCTAATCTTTCAATCTGGCCAGGTAAGAGGTGGGATGGTGGGAGGCCCCCTGCTCTCGCAGGGACCCAATTAAGGAACCACCGATCTGCTTAGGTTGTTTGACACTGTATCTCTTGCCTAGAAACCAGTATCTAGTATTAGGAAATGAATTGAGTGCACTAGTCATCCCACAAAGACTGAACCCAACCGATGGGTATCCCTAGCCCACTAAGGCAAATTAAGTCTAGTTAATTTTAGATTAGGCTTGGGAACGAATGCAAGGGATGTGGTTTTGGGCTAAGGAGAGGTTATCAACTCCTTCCTTTATCTGACATATAGAAAGTGCCCTTAAAGTAAATTTATGCAATGATGGCAGGCAGATAAAAATGCAAATTAGGGTTTAGTATTTTTGGTATTTTTAAATATATATATATATTTTTAAAATAGAAGATAATTGCAGATTATGCTCTAATATGCAGGAAATATGCTAAAATAAAGATATGCAAAGATTATACTAAAAAAAACCTCGAGCTTTCCGAAATCGATTTTGCTACCAAAATAGATCATAATTGTTCTCAGGCAACGTTTCGGCTGGCAGAAAATTCGCAGACCGAAATAATTCCTGAGAAAATTTTTGAAATTAATTTGAATTATGAGAAATCTAGAAAATGATTTTTTTGAGTTTTCTGTGGGTAGAAACAATTAAAATAACAGAGTATATTTTAAAAGGTCAAAAATGAAAAAAACCTAAGAACTCCTTGTGTTCTTCTTCACGAGCCAATTCACAGCAGCACCCCTACCGCAATAGGAGATCCCATCGATTGGGAAAGAGGGTTTTGAAGCCCTAATAATCTCCTATGATCGGACGGCCATGGTGAAGCACCCGATCCGAGTATCCAAAGAGAACTGAGCCCAAACAGGCTCTGATACCAAATGATGCGGAACCTATATATGCATGCAAGTATTTTTTTATATTTTTAATGTTAAGTTATATGATTAATCATGAAGAACAGACCAAGTAATGATGTAAAGAGTTCTATATGAAAATAAGAAACTAATAGCATGCATAACAGGACCTAAAAGCAATAGGAAAGAAGGACCGCCGAGGCTGAGAAGCCTCGGTTGGGCTAGTTCACCTACAATATGGCTACTGGTGACAGAGGGGGTGTAGTTGGCAATGGTGGAAGCACCTGGTGCAGATTGTACGCAAAGAGATCACTCTCACTCTGGATGCAACCTGGAAAACCAAGCCAGAGACCCGCGGATACCCAACTTTCTGCTCGGTGGTCCGATTGTGGCCTAGCTAGAGTCGTTGGATTCGTCAGAGTTGAGGGACCTGCAAATGACCTTCTAAGGGTTAGAAAACATAGTACAGGTAGAGAGTAACTCAAAAAACCAGCAAAGAAAAGATGGGATTTGAAGTTGGCGGCTAGGGCTTGGAGATGCAGGTGGAGGTTGGAAGCAAGCACAAGACACCGGGAAGAAGAAGGGCTCACACATAATCCCTTTTTAGCACACAGCAGGTAGCACACAGCAACGTTGTAAACTCAATATTATTTCATGAAAAGTTATTAAATTTTCATACAAGGGGTCCCTTATATAGAGTCATGAGTCTTAGGGCCCAAGCAAAAGAAAATAAGGAAAATAATGGGTGACCACATTCTTCCTTAAGTGTGGGGCTGAATACATGGAAGAAAACACTCTCCCACTTTCTTCCTAAAGTGTGCGACGAATACATGGAAGAAAACACTCTCTTGCCATACAAAATCCCTCCAAACAAGGTAGGTAGTGGACATCCAAAAGTGGGGGGGACCACTTCTTTCCTAAGAAAGCTGGCATGAATCAAGGGATTCATATCTATCCATTTTGACTTTCCTTCTTGTCATGCTGGCATGTGGAGCTGGTGTGCTTGGGGTGTGGAAGGGGTGTGCTGGCGTGTGGTCATCAACTCCTCATGCATGGGCCAACTTCATGATCCTCCAAGTAATCCTAGGTGGCACAATCCAGGGTGTGACTGGGCTCCATGCGGCTACTGAGGTGGCATTCTAGGTGGTGTCCTTCACATGTTTGAGCCTTCTTTGACTGGGCTTGACTCATATAGACTCAATATAATTGGACATGATTACAAGACTCAGAATATGATTAGCTCAACATGAGCTGACTTGACCGACTGATCCAAAACCCTAATGGTATATATCAAATGCTAGATATAGGACTCAGAAAGATAACTAGCTCAACATGAGCTAACTAGTACAGGACTCAAGTAAGAAAAAGATAACTCAAATGGACTAAGCCTTTATTACAAATGGACTCAAATGCGTCTAAGTAATCCACAGAGGGGTGAGAAGCCTCTGTCTTATTCTAGTGCCTCTAGTATCCCCACCAGAGTATGCATTTCATATTTTGCATTAAGCTAGTTAATGGCAGCAATATCAAAATATAAGAGAAGGACTTCATTACCTTTCCTTAGCCCAAAAGAACCCCATGTATGTCGGACCCAAGCTTTTAATTAAAATCCAGTAGAAACGTACTTTTACTCTAGAGAGCTTAGGGACACCAACTGGTCGAGTCAATACTAAGTGTCTATTCATGGCGTCAGCCCATTCTGTGTGTGCTACTGCTCTTGGTGTCTAGGCTTGGTGATTCAGGGCTAGTGAGTTGGTATGCCTACCTGGCCAATCCCAGATTGGTGTCTAAGGTTGGCATTCAGGGACCTACACTCCCCTACACCTACCTAGCCAAGAACAGGGTTACTACAGACTGGTTTGTCACCTTGACGTAGGAAATTAGTTAAGACTCTAGGTCTAGTAGATCGTAGACAATTTTGCTTGCTTGACTCATGTCAACTAGAGCAGGAACCTCATATTAGCTTGAGTCATCCATGGACATCCCGCAAGAAGCCCTACTAAGGACCATGTCAGAACACTTTGCCCAATTATCTGTCCAATTATTTACCCAATTGACCACTCATATAGACAATAGGTTAAACCAATTTGAGGCAAGACTTGATTCCATGGAGAGAGCTCCTAGACCACCATTTGAGCATGAACCTGAGATCCCGTTTTCTCCACTAACCAACCCTAGGAGAGACAAAAACTTTGATCCCTTTGAGGCACCCAATCCTAGGAGAGTTCAGTAGCCTGATCCATTCCGAGATCCAAACCCTAGAAGACCCAGTCAAGATTTCATTAACTAAGAAGAAAGATCCTTCAAGAGTATCAAACTAGAAGCACCCAACTTTGATGGTACCCTTGACACTAAGGTATACCTAGACTGGGAGAAAGAGATGGACCAGTACTTTGAGTGGTACAAGATGATCGAAGGTAGAAAATTTAAGTTTGCCAAGCTTAGGTTGATTCACCAATCCAGCATGTATTGGGATAACATGGAAAGATTAATTAAACAGAGAGGACAGGAACCCATAGCCACCTGGGGAGATTTGAAAGCCAAGCTTAGGAAAAAATACCTTCCTGTGTCATACCATCAGCGACTTTTAGACCAGTGGCATAGACTGGTTCAAGGAAACAAGAATGTCACTAAGTACATAGCTAAGTTTGACGAGTTAGCCATGAGATGTGGGATAAACGAGTCTAGGTCTATGATCTTATCGAGGTTTAGATCTAGCCTGTATGATGATGTAAAGAGAGAGTTGTATTTGAGAGAGGTACGGGATTTAGAACAGGCTTACCAAGTAGTAAGGGACTTTCAGTAGTTTCATAGGACTCCCAGGAGCCAGTACCATAGAACAGCCCCGACCTACCCAAGTTGACCCTACCCTGCCCGTCCAAATTCAAGTCGACCCGACCCAAGCCGACCTGACCTGAGTCGATTCGAGCCAAGTCGACCCAGTCTAGCCCGACCCAACTTGAGCCGACCTCTAGTTGATAAAGGAAAATCTGTAGAAGCACCCATTCCGAGACTGCCCGAGTTTTCCAAAGTGTTCGAGGTAGCTTGTGATGCCTCGGGTGTAGGAATAGGAGAAGTCCTAAGCCAAGAGAACCACCCGGTAGCCTTTTGTAGTGAAAAATTAAATAAGGCTAAGCTTAGGTATTCGACCTATGATAAAGAGTTCTATGCCTTAGTACAAGCACTGAAGTATTGGAAACACTATTTATTGCCACACGAGTTTGTGCTGTACTCTGATCATGAGGCATTGAGATATCTGAATTCCCAGAAAAAGTTAAACCCTAGACATGCTAAATGGGTAGAGTATATTCAGGCTTATACCTTTGTACTGAAACACCAAGCCGGAATTGAAAATAAGGTAGCCAATGCCCTTAGCAAATGATTCTTGCTTCTAAGTACCATTAAAACTGAGGTTGTAGGGTTTGACCAAATCAGAGAGCAATACGATACTTGTCCCGACTTCAAGAAGATTCACCAAGCTTTGAGTATAGGACTATCTAGAGAATACAGCCATTATACCTTGTTAGATGGTTATCTATTCAATGAAAGTATGTTGTGCATCCCAAGAACTTCTTTGAGAGAGCTTTTAGTCTGGGAGACCCATGCCGGAGGATTAGCAGGACATTTTGGTAGGAATAAAACTGTCTTAGCTGTTGAAGAGCATTTCTTTTGGCCAAATCTGAAAAGAGATGTAGCCCAGATCGTAGCTAGGTGTAGAACCTGTGCTGTTGCCAAACAGCAAAAATAGAACACTGGCTTGTATACCCCTTTGCCCATTCCTGATTGTCCCTGGCAAGATTTAAGTATGGATTTTGTATTAGGATTGCCTAGAACCTAGAGGAAACATGACTCCATTTTTGTTGTGGTTGATAGTTTTTCAAAAATGGCCCATTTCCTACCATGTAGTCAGACTTATGATGCTTCTAAGGTAGCCAAGCTCTTCCTGGATGAGATAGTTCGGTTACATGGCCTACCTAAGACGATTGTGTCTGATAGAGATGTAAGGTTCACCAGTTACTTTTGGAAGACCCTCTAGCATATGTTAGGGACTAAGTTGAAATTTTCTACTGCCTATCATCCCCAAACCGATGGCTAGACTGAAGTAGTGAACTGAAGCCTTAGAAACCTGCTTAGGTGCCTTGTAGGCGAGAATGTTAAGAATTGGGATCTACTGTTACCTAAAGCCGAGTTCGCCTATAATAGTTCTGTTAATAGGACCACCGGTAAGAGCCCTTTCGAGATTGTCCATGGGTACCAACCTAATAAACCACTTGATCTGATTCCCCTACCATTGCATGCAAGAGTATCCGAGTCAGTCGAATCTTTTGCATATCATATTAGAAATTTGCATAAGGAAATCACCCAAAAGATCAAAATGAGTAACGATGCTTATAAAAGACAAGCTAATTCTGGAAATTGTTTCAAAGAATTTTTTTTAGAGAATCTTATCATGATAAGACTCAGACCTGAATGATTTTATCCTAGAACCATCAAGAAACTGCATTCCCGAAGTACAGGACCCTATAAAATTATTAAGAAAATTGGACCCAATGCCCATGTGCTCAAGTTACCCCTTGATTTTGGCATTAGCTCCACTTTCAATGTTTTTGATCTAACTGAGTACAGGGAACCATCAGTAATTCTAGATCTCTTGGAAGAGAATCAAAGCCAAACAAACCCTTACTCAATGAGGTTGAGTTCCTCCCACCCCATGAGAAATGGTGGGGACACCAAGACCAAGACCATCCCTCAAGAACCCATATGGATCACAGAACAAGGAGAATAGGACCTGCACCGTCGAGCCGACCCGAGATCGCCGAGCCGACTCAAGTCATGGAAGACCTGAACCCCAGGTTCCGGAGATTTCTGGAAGCTTCCAAAATTTTCCCATTGAATCTCGTGTAACAAACTCCCACGCCACCTCTTAGGATTAGTTTTGGTTTGGTAACAAATCTTTGGATTAGTTATCAAGTAAACCCATTTTAGGTTACTTTGGAAACATCGTTCGAAGCCTTTAAATAAGGCTTGATCTCTGTACCAAGGGACATGATGAATTGTAATGAAAACAACCCAGTTCTTCTTCTCTGATTGCCTTCATTACAGTCGTAATGTCGAAGGGTACGAGGCCCTATCCAAGCCTTCATCATGACCGCGACGTCGAGGGGTGTGAGGCTCCATCTATCTCCATCGTCCCACTGCCCTCCCTTCCATCTATCTCCATCAGTCGCTACTTCTTCCTTGCACACCATCTCTGACCACTGCTTCACTCTTTCACGACCATCTCTGTCTTCCCCAACCTCCGTTCAACACCCCCACTACCCTCTTCAAAGAAGAAGCCATCCGTAGTTCAGAAGCCAACCTCCTAAAGCTTCCCAGGTTCGAGCCCTCCTCCGATTCTTCATCGCCCAAACTCCATCCTCCGGTCTCCAACGTCCAAACTCCCTCCTCTGATTCTCCATCACCCAAACTCCCTCCTCCGGTCTCCAATGCCCGAAATCCCTCCTCCGGTTCCAATCGCCAGACTCCCTCCTCTGGTCTCCATCTCCGGATCTCACTCCACCAGTCCACCAATCACCATACCCTCCCTCCTTTCGGTCCTCCGTCACCCGACTGCCCACCTCCGGTTCTTCCAGCCCAGCTCACCTCCTCGTTCCTCATTTCTGGATGTCCCCGTGCATTCAATTTTCCTTCCTGGATGCCTGCCCTGTTGCTCTTCCACCAAAGCTCAACTCTCCATCAATGACCGAAGCTCCGACTCCTCCCGGAGATCGCCATGACACCACCTCTCCACAAAATTCTCACCCGAACCAAGCATGCCTCCCCTATTCCCGAGATCACAGCATCTCTTCCGAACATTCCCGAGCTCCCAGCTCCTTTTCCCGGTCGACTGCTCTGCTTCCACCGAAGTCCGATGTCTTCATCCACCCTCGAAGATCGCCTTACACCGTGTTCTCCGAGCTAGTGCCCCGCGAAGCCTCCGCCCAGCTTTTGAATCCTTTCCCTGTTCCACGAAGCCTTCGGTCCTTTTATATTTTTTCCGGGCTAAGTTTTAGTTTGGGCTATTTTACTTAATCCAGGATTAAACATTGGGTTATGTTTGGTTCTTTGGCAGTTTCATTTGATCAAGCCATGATTCAATCTTGTAGGGTCCCTCTTCCAGTATCGAGCCTTTGAAGGGTGCCCGACCATCAACCTAGTCCCCTGATGCCCTATGTTGGATGGCTCACTATTGATCACCCTGGCCGCATCTTCCGAGGATAAGCGAAGTTATCACACAGGGAAGTAGTTATTACTATTGTAGGATTTTATTTCTCCTTCCGTGATTTAGATCTGAATCTTTGAAATGTGTGCATTTCCTTGATCAAGGGTTTCTCAATCTCTGAGTTCTGGTTCTTTCTCATTTTGTTGAGCCTAGCATGAGGGAATGCATGACTTAAAATCTACCCTATTTGAATGTTCCTATGAATCTATGTTTATTATAAGCATCGATATTCATATTGGTTCTTAGGATGATTTTTATGCATGTCATCCCCCATCACCCGAGAAAGAACTCCTCATAGAGGGCTATTCGACCTGGGCCACTAGAGGTGACCCGCTCCCCTGGTCCCAAAATCAAGAGCCAAACGGAGTCTAGGATCCCATAGATGGCCCGGATCATAGAGAGATCCTCCCTAATGATCGTTGAAGTGACACCAGAAGGCCTGGTTGGGCAGGAAGATCAGGAAAGAGCAATAGGAGTGGAAGAGATAGAAGGAATAGGAGGGGCCCTGGGCCCACCTATGACCACTCTGGTCGAGTGAAGGTTCCTATGGATGATGGGAGAAACCTCCTCCTCCTAGTCAAAAGATGGAGTCCTCGATCGAGAGGGGCCTGCCTCATCGAGGTTCCGGGAAGAGCAATGGTTTCAACTGGATGGATCCATCCAAGATCAAAGAAAGAAGAAAGTGTACAAGGAAAGAAGGCCTAGGAACCCTATAGGAAAACTCGGCCTAGCTGGAGAAGAAGAAGAAGGCCGAGGAAGAATAACCTGGTTGTTGGAGGAAAAGACAGCAGGGAGAAGGAAGAAGCTCTGGTCTGACAGCGAGTGGGAAAGTTTTGAAAGGGGTGATTAGGGAAAAGCTTACCCTCTTTTCAAAGTGGCTAGACTATAGCCGTATGTCCTTTTGGCACTCCCACCACCAGATAGGCACCACATGGCAACATCAGCTAAAGGCGATGCCTCGATGCAACGAAAATAGCCTCGGGTCATACATCAACCATTATGCTTCCTCAGACCTGCTAATGTGGCGCCCCCATACTGGCTTCAAGGCATGGCACACGAAGTGGCGGTGATCATGGCATTCAATGGTGCCAAATCTTAGCCTTTCCATGTCATCTCCGTAATTACCTACTTAGCCCTGAGCGCGATGTTTTGTCAAGACTTGGGAGCAGGAGGCAAATGAAGAAGCGACATCACCAGGTCTCGCTCAGATCTAGTTGACAGAGATTGCAACCATAAGCTCTGTCCCATCCAGGCCAAAGTCAAGCTTGATCATGGGTTAGTTAGAAGCATTGAATTTGATAATGTTAATGGTTGGACCTAACCGGGACCTTCAATAGAAGGCCCAAATGTTGATTATAAGGATCCCTGGGGCAAAAGGAATACTAGGAATTCTTTGGAGAAGTAATTGGTATTGTACTTACCTTTAGATGCATTTGGGTTGGCCGGCCAAAGTCGAGCTCAAATGTAGTCTATTAGATCCTAGTACTCGCTAAAGGATAAATGTTATCCTTCAGATTGGAGTGTAAAGGATACCAGTCTGAATAAAATAGTGGGAGAAACCTTTAGATTATAATCCATGCCTTTAGGATTTTTAGGATAATTCATATACTGATAGGTCTTGTTCTCCTTTTCCAGATAATGTCGACCACTTTGTCGCTCTGGTCATTATTAGATAATGACAAACTGTCTGGACCCAACTTCGATAGCTGGCATCGAAAACATAAGATAGTCCTTGAGCATGAGCAGATCCTTTATGTGATAATAGATCCGGCACCTGAGATCCCATTCCCCAATGCTCGTGGCATTGTCAGGGACACTTACCAAAAGTGGATCTCTGATCGCACTATGGTGCCTTGCATAATGTTGGCTATGATGAATGATGAGTTCAGTTGCAAGTTCAAGGAGGCCTAGCCAGAGAAGATTCTTCAAAAGTTGAAGGAATCTTTTGGCACTCCGGATGATAGGAAAGATACTGAATCTCTTCCGCCATCTATAACATGCGTATGTGTGATAGAGCTTCGGTGACTGATCATGTAATGTACACGATCGAGCTATTTGAGCATGTGGAAAAACTCTGGTGGGGGCACCAGGATCATACATAGATTACTGGGGCCTATTTGGTTTACCTAGCCATGTATCAAATTTTGTAATCCACTAGAATTGAGTCCTATAATAAGTTGAAGTTAGTTGATTTGTCTCAACCCACAACTTAGTCAGTATTTTGAGTCCTGTACATCAATTATGAGTCCAGTATGTGCCCAATTATTGTACAAGAGAAGAGGTTACCCTATTTTGGAGTTCCACCAGGCCATATCCACGAGTCAAAGGCCACTACAACAGCCCATTGGATTTTGTATGACAACCCAGGATCTAAGATGCTTCCGAAAACCCTGATTCCTTCTAGATGTCCTACAAATGCCCAGATTCCTCCCTAGATGCCAGAGCATATTCCTAAACTAGGGTGTCCATGATTCCAGAGGTCCACCTACATCCCAGCCTAGAGAAATCAAGCCCAGGTGCCAAGCCCAAGCCCTTAAGAAGAAAGATTCGAGGGAATATTCTTTCTACCATGCTACCAGGCCACCCAAGCTTTCAGAGGCCCAAACCCATGCACCCAAGCCCCTTTGGGCCGGCCCCTTGCTACTCCTAGAGGCCCAACATGCCCCTTAGGCATCCTTGAAGTGCTGACCACGTCCAAAAAGGTTTGCCCAAGTCCAAGTTCAAGAGAAGAAGGAGAAGACCATGTTTATTCCTTACCTAGTTGGGATTTCTAATCCTCTTAAACTTTGTAATTCTAAACTAGCTAGGAAAGGACTTGTATTCCAATTTGGAAGAGGACTTGTAACCTAAGTGTAACCATGGTTTGTGAGGGCATGAAAACTCTATAAGTACCCCACCCCTTCCCCTCTTGTAAGCATCTCTTTCTTATGAATACAACTTGCTGAAATTTTGAGTTATTACCTTGTGTTGGTGTTTTGTTTTGGTTCTTTGGTTTGTATTCTTGTGCTTGGATGAATTCTTTGCTACCCTAGCATCCTTCCATGCCCTAAATTACTGCCATCCAAGCCTTCACACATCCAAGAAGAAGTGCCCTAGGTCGCTAAGCAGGGAGATCTTCAACTAGCTTCAAACAGCCCAGCTTCTAAACCATAACCTGATTCCTTCTAAACCTAATTCCTTTTTTTTCTCTTACTTGCTATTTTGATTGATCCTTGATGCTTGTAGGATCACCGAGGTGCTTTCCCTCCCCTAAGAAAGCCTTCTTTCCTGCCTGGATTGCCCAGATTTGCCATCATATTCAAACGAAATAAGGCTTCTTCTTCCAGGCTCCGATCAGAGTGCGTGTGAACCCTGCTACTTTTGAATTTCAATCTCTGACTGGTAAGAAACCTTCCATTCTCTTATTATCTGATTTTGATGAAGATAAACTATCCTAAATCGGGAGTTTCTCAACTCTCGGGTCTTGGTTATTTCATTAGTTTGCATGAGTTGCCTTGCGATCCGATGCTTCTTTGCACTGCTAGTCTTTCTGCTAGTTCTTACTTTATTTTAGAAATCTAGCCTGCAAATAAAATTATAAAAATTATAAAAAAATTATTTTACTTTTTTCCATGCATGTTTAGCAATCTTAGAGTCATCTCGTATCAAACTCGGATGTCCTTTACACGAGCAGCTCAATAAGGATACGATTATGAATTCTTTACCCCCTTCCTACCAGGTCTTTCTTGATAATTTTAGAATGAATAGGCCTGTAGTAAACTATCTTGAGATGTTAGGGTTACTGCAGACTTATGAGAGAGACCACAACCTCAACAAGGGTTTAGTGAATCTGATGGGAGGTTCTGGAGCAGGACGTCCCTTTGGGAAAGGGAAGAAGAAGAAAAAGAATATAAAGGTGCTTAGTGCTGGGCAAAGTCAGACTAGGAGGGTAAAGGCTGACAAGGGTAAGGCAAACTGCTTCTTCTATAAGAAGCCAGGTCACTGGAAGCGAAACTATTCTGCTTAACATGCTACAATAGACCCGAATAGGCAAAGGAAGGGAAAGCAATAAGGTGTTACTGGTCAATGTATTTATATGATAAATTTTTATAGTTTCTCTATTTATGAAACTACTAGCTAGGTATTTGATACCGAAAGTCCTTACCATATTTGTAATTCTTTGAGGGACTTCAAGTTAGTAAAAGATTCAAAAGCAGTGAAATGTTCCTGAATGTTGGGAATGGAAGTCAAGCTCTAGTTCTAGCATTGGGAACTGTTTCTTTGTATTTCGAATCTTGTAATATCATTCTTAATGAATGTCATTTTTGTCCTTCCTTTTTAGTAAATATCATTTCTGTAGGCCTGTTGGCCAATAATGGTTATGAATTATCAATAAAAAAAGATATTTCCTACATCACTTTGAATGGTTCTAATGTGATGAATGGACAAGTGAAAAATGACGTACATGTATTGTCACAGCCTGTTACTATATTGTATACTACTAATAAACACCCTAGGATAGATAAAGTCAGTGATATTTATTTCTGGCACTGTAGGCTAGGTCATATAAACAAGAACAGAATAAAAAGTTGGTGGGAGAAGGTCTCCTAGATCTCATTGAGAGTGAATCCTTGCCGACTTGTAAATCTTGTCTTCTTGGAAAAATGACCAAGTCACCTTTCATTGGAAAGGGTGAAAGAGCTAGTGATATTTTAAGTCTAGTACATACTGATGTATGTGGACCTACAAATATTAGTGCAAGAGGTGGATATAGTTATTTTATTATGTTTACAGATGATCTTTCGAGATACGGTTATGTCTACTTCATGAGAAATAAATCAGACACGTTTGAAATGTTCAAACATTATCGTAATGAAGTTGAAAAATAAACTGAGAAATTTATTGAAACTCTTCGATCAGATCGAGGTAGTGAATATCTTTCTGGTGAGTTTCTGACTTATCTTAAGGAGAATAGAATTCTCTCTCAATGGACCCCTTCAGGGACACCTCAGTTAAAAGGTGTGTCTAAAAGGAGGAATCAAACTCTGTTGGACATGGTTCGATCCATGATGGGCTTAGCTAGTCTGCATGAATCCTTGTGGGGATTTGCTCTAGTGTCAGCATTCTATCTTCTGAATAGGGTTCCAAGTAAGTCCATTGATAAAACATCATATGAGATATGGACTGGACGGAAGCTGACTTTCTCTCCCTTCGGGTTTGGGGGTGTTCGGCTTATGTCAAACATTTGGAGATGGATAAACTAGGACCTAAGTAAGATAGATGTCTTTTTATTGGGTATCCTAAAGAATCCAAAGGGTATTATTTCTATATGCCTGAGGAATAAAAGTTGTTCGTTAATCTTAGGACAACCTTTTTAGAAAGGGATTACCTTGGTGAAAGCACTCAAGCTACTGAGGTTGAAATTGGGGAAGTTCAACAGATAGAAAAACCTTCTCACTTTAAGGCCACTATAAAGTCGGATTTGATTAGATTAGATCTAGAATCCATAGTGGAGCCATTAAGGAGATCTGGTAGAGTACCATGGCAATCGGATAGATACTATAGTTTCTTAGTCCAGGACGGTGATCTTGTTGAACTCGATGAGAACAACGAGGATCCAATCACCTATATGGATGCAATGACAAGGTCTAATTCTAAGTCATGGCTGGGAGCCATGAAATCCGAAATGGAGTCCATGAAAATCAACAATGTATGGACATTGGTTGATCCACCTGAAGGAATAAAATGCATTGGGTGTAAATGGATCTTCAAGTGGAAGTGGGGCGCAGATGGGTAGATGGAGACCTATAAAGCCCGTCTGGTTGCCAAGGGACACAGATGAGACATTTTCTCCTGTGGCAATGCTCAAGTACATTCAGATTATACTTGCTTTGGCAGTACATTTAGATTATGAAATATAGCAAATGGATATTTGAATAGCTTTCCTAAATGGTGAGCTAGAGGAGGAGGTGTATATGATGCAACCTGAAGGGCTCACATCCATAGATGAGTCTAAAGTGTGCAAGCTTCAGAGGTCCATCTATGGACTGAAGCAGGCTTCTCGGAGGTGGAACATGCATTTTGATAAATGTATCAAGACGTATGGCTTCATTAGGAACGGAGAGGAACCTTGTATATATAAGTGGGCAAATGGTTCTGCAGTTGTATTTCTTGTTTTGTATGTGGATGATATTCTCCTAATCGGGAATGACATTCCAGCATTACAAGGAATAAAGGTCTGGCTTTCATCACAATTCTCTATGAAAGACTTGGGTGAAGCCTCATTCATACTGGGTATGAAGATCTACAAAGATAGATTTAAGAGGCTTCTAAGACTGTCCCAATCTATGTACATAGATACTATGCTGAAACGGTTCAGCATGAAAAATTTCAAAAGGGGCTATCTTTCGATAGCTCATGGAATTACTCTTTCCAAGAAGGATTGTGCGACAACTCCTGAGGAAAGAGAACGTATCAATAGGATTCCATATGCTTCGACAGTGGGTTCTATTATGAATGCTATGCTATGTACTAGACCCGATATGGCATACTCACTAGGAGTAGTGAGTAGATACCAGTCTGACCCAAGTGAAGCTCATTGAAAAGTTGTTAAGAACATCCTTAAGTATTTGAGAAATACTAAGGATAATGGCTTATTTATGAAGATTCTGACTTAAAACTTGTAGGGCACACTGACTCCAGTTTTCAGTCAGATAGAGATGATAGCAAAAGTGTGTCTGGTTTTGTGTTTACCCTTAATGGTGGAGCAGTTTGCTAGAAAAGTTCCAAGCAGCATATAATGGCTGATTCTGTTTATGAGGCAGAGTATATTGCACCATCGGATATAGCAAAGAAGGCTGTGTGGTTGTTGAAGTTCCTAGGCGAGCTGGGAGTGGCACCTTCTATAAATGGACCTATTCCAATGTATTGTGATAGCACTGGAGTCATAGCTCAAGCCAAAGAGCCGAAGTAACATTAGTGGACTAGGCATTTTCTGCATCATTATCACCTTGTTCGGGAGATCATTGAACAAGGTGACATCGAGCTTCTAAAGATCGATGGTAAGGAGAACTTGATCGACTCCTTCATTAAAGCCGTTGGAATTCAAGAGTTCGATGACTGCAAATGGAAGATGGGAATTAGATTCTATTTTGATTGGCTTTAATCCAAGTGGGAGCTATTGGAAATTGTATTCCAAAGCCAATCATCTATGCAGTAGACGGCTGTACAACTCATGTATATGTATATGAATTATTAATTGAATAAAAAGATTATTTTGGTTGTTCATCACATGACATCTTCCTAATTGAACTCTTGTGTGATGATGTCCTTTGAGCTACCTTGTATGCGATGTAGATAGGAAAAGTTGTGTAGTTCATAAATTGGTTCATGACCAAAGGATACACTGTTATAGGATGATGGTGTATCGAGAGTATGTCATTGATATCATATCTGTTGGTTATCCTCTTAACCTAGTAGCATGGAGATACCAATATGACATCAGGTGTTGTGTTTGACACTTCACTGAACGTGACTCTCATGCGAGATTCTATTTCTGCAAAAGAGGAGTCATGAATTAGAGTGTGGACATAAATTATTTCTCTGACTTGAGATCACTATGGCAGTTTGCAAGCAACTTACTTGCTTAGGTGCTGAATCACCCAGATTTCTAATCCGATGATGGAAGGTTACTGGATACTGTCAAGTACTTACATAGCGGTAGTAGGATCAAGATAGGATTGACCTCTCCAAATAATTTGGATTGAATGTTTAATATGACTAAATTGAAAAAGACCTTGGCCAGGGCATTCCTTGTAAGGAGTTATAAGGATTCTTTATTTGAGATATATTGAGATGGATTGTTTAGGGTTGGGCAGTTTAACCTTAAGCCATCTGAAGCATTAGGAAGTTCAAGGAATAAGTTCAGTGCTATTCCATATTCGATAGGTCCATGTTGCTCTGCAACTTTCAACCTATCCAGATGCCAGGTGTCATTGCTAGATGGCGACTTTGGCTGGTACTGGAAATGTTCCCATGCTACCAGGTTAGTGTTCGAACCTATGGGGTTACACACCAAGGGTTTCTTCTTGCTTTGTTAGATTGGAAATGATTACGAATCGTTTCAAACTCTTTTGACAAAGAATTTTCAAAAACTAAAGCTGGCTCATTTGGATGAGTCGACTCAAGTCATTCAAGTTGACTCGAGCAATCGAGTCGACTCGACTGATGGGCTCTAGTGAAAATTGAAACTACTTCATTAATTGCTATAATCATTGTCGAAATTAATGGGAGGAGTTCCTGGTTTTCATGATGAGCGGTTGCTGAATTCCAAAGGTCCCAGGAATCCCAAGAGACTCAAAACTCCATATTAATCTCTTATTAGTCCTCTTAATGGTTTTGAGGGCTATTTATTTTTGCTGGGTAGATTGTTCATTAACGGAGATCAGATTTCCTATTTCACCTGTTCTGAGGTCGAGTCTCTCCCCATTCCTTGGGTCATATATTCTCTAAGACCTCTAAGAGATTGAGTGATTGGATTTCAGGATAGATTGAGTTTTGGGTGGGATCTCTAAGTGCATACCTTCTATTGAAGGTTTGGGATAGAGTGTTGGGAAGGGTTCTCAAGAGTCTTTGTTCCTGCACTATTGAAGCATCCGACCTTCAAAGAAGTTGGTGTCTGGCTCTTCTTCAAGGAGTTGAAGAAGGAGTTAACCCGACAAAGTTTTCATAAAGGCTAGCACCTCGAAGGAAGGAGAAGAAATCACGCTACATGGTGTGAACCACTCGTAAAGGCGATACACCTGTGTCCCTTGTAGAGCTAAAGTTTGTTCCACAAGTTGGTGCCATCCCTAGGATCATGACTGAGAGGCGGGCATTTTTGCAACTTCTGGTTCTTCTTAGTGAACATCACCAATGGATGTGCTTATTTTATGTATGACATTATTATCATTGCTGCATCATTGTGTAATTTCTAGAATGGTTCTATTTTTCATACAATGTATGCATGATTTTATATTTACATACTCTTGATGCATCAAGATCCTAGTAGGGACATGTGTTAATTAGATTAACATCTTGAGATAAAATAGTTTTATCACTTTTCGCTGCTACATGTCTTTAAAAAAGTTTTAAAATGCATGTATTGCCCCTCAGAATAGTTCCTTATAATGGTATCAGAGCATCCAGGTTGTTTATGCATCTCGTTTATTATTTTTATGAAATTGGTTTGATTTCCTTCACGTAGTACTCGAATTAAGGTGGATTTGCCATGGCCATACGGTCATAGGAGTGAAGTATGGTTTAAAGACCATCCCTTTCCATTCCAAGGGGTTCTCCTATGGCGTGTAGGGGTGCCGCTGCATCATGACCTTATGAAGAAGAAAGTGAGGAATTTAATGGATTAAAATTATTTTAATCTATAGTTTATAGATCATAACTATGTTTAGATAAGATCTAAAAGAAGTTTGATTTAAAATTTTGAAAAGTTCAAGTGGAAACGATTGAAGTTTGAAAAAATTGTATTCTAGAAGAGCTGGCTCGAGCAAAAGAGTTGACTCGAAGAGCTGGCTCGAGTAGAAGAGTTGACTCGACCAGAAATCTATGTTCTAGAAGAGCTAACTCAAGTAGAAGAGCCAACTCAACTAGAAATGTGTATTCTAGAAGAGCCGACTTGAGCAGAAGAGCTGACTCAAGTAGAAGAGCCGACTCAACTAGAAATCTATGTTCTGAAGAGCTGACTCAATCTACAAGAGCTGACTCGACTTAAAATTATGAAATAAAAATTTTAAGCTTATGATTTTTATGAAATTATTTCATTTCATTTTGAAAATGTTTCAATAAGTATGATCACTTAATTGGGAATTAAGATGTATAATTTTAAGATTTAGGATATGATTCTAAACTTAAGTCATGATTCATAAATCATGGGTTGATTGGGTTAGCTAGAATTGGATCCTTAAATGGGTTAGACCAAGGTTTAGATGAATGGATTAAATAGAGAAAAGACTAATCAGAAGTTGAATTAGGTCTCTCCTCTATAGATCTCTCTAATAGTTAGTTAGATCAGTCCATACATCTAAATGGACTTGATTAATGGCTTCGTGGTTAGCCCAGATCTTTAGGTTAGACTGATTAAGTCTGGTAAACCACTTGGTGTCTAAGGTAAGTTTGACAGTTGTGATCAAGGTTCTTTGGGGCTAACTCTTACCTGGCCAACTTATGGTAAGTGTCTAAGGCAAGAGGCTTACTTGGCATAACCCATCCCTTGATTTTACTTACCTAGCTAATGTGGTGAATCAGATCAAATTAGATTATCTATTGATTTGAGTTGACCCATGTCAACTAAGGTTAATCAGTCTGACTGGTTTATAGGTGCCCATGGACCAAATTGATCCAAAAATCCTCTAAGTGTTTGGTGGGAGTTTTCTTGATCAAGGTCAATGTTTTCCTCTCAAATGTCACAAAATTGGAATCCTCTAAATTATTAGGTCCATAAAAATACTAAGTTATGTGATAGCCTAAGTCTTAGCCTCCCATTAAGTTGGATTGGTAATGAGTCCATAAGTTTGCTGATCATCAATAGTTCCAAAGAATGGGTGGTCATCAGGCGAGTTGGATTACCATTCAACATATGATGGCTCAGTGCGACTATCTTAACACATGGTCAGGTGGGCCGGCTAAAGTCGGGCTTGATCATGGGTTAGTTAGAAGCATTGAATTTGATCATGTTAATGGTTGGACCTAACTTGGACCTTCAATAGGAGGCCTAAATGTTGATTGTGAGGATCCCCGGGGCAAAATAAATACTAGGAATTACTTGGAGAAGTAATTGGTATTGTACCTACCTTTAGATACATTTGGGTTGGCCGGTCAAAGTCGGGGTCATATGCTGTCTATTGGATCTTAGTACCCTCTAAAGGATAAATGTTATTCTTTGGGTTGAAGTGTAAAGGCTACCAATTTAAATAAAATAGTGGGAGAAACCTTTAAACTAAAATCCATGTCTTTAGGATTTTTAAGATAATTCATATACTAATAGGTCTTATTCTCCTTTTTCAGATAATGTTGACCACTTTGTCGCTCCGATCATTATTAGATAATGACAAACTGTCTGGACCCAACTTCGATAGTTGGTATCAAAAACTCAGGATAGTCCTGGAGCATGAGCGGATCCTTTATGTGATAACGGATCCGGTACCCAAGATCCCAGCCCCTAATGCTCGTGGCACTGTCAGGGACACTTACCAAAAGTGGATCTCTGACTGCACCATGGTGCGTTGCATAATGTTGGCTGTGATGAATGATGAGTTCAGTCGAAAGTTCGAGGAGGCCCAGCTAGAGAAGATTCTGTAAAAGTTGAAGGAGTCTTTTATCACTCCGGATGAAATGGAGAGATACCGGATCTCTTTCGCCATCTATAACATGCATATGCATGATGGAGCTTCAGTGACTGATCATGTAATATACATGATCGAGTTATTTGAGCATTTGGGCAAACTCGGATGTCCTTTGCATGAGTAGCTCGGCAAGGATGCGATTTTGAATTCTTTGCCCCCTTCCTACCAGGTCTTTCTTGATAATTTTAGAATGAATAGGCCTGCAGTGAACTATCATGAGATGTTGAGGTTACTGCAGACTTATGAGAGAGACCACAACCTCAACAAGGGGTTAGTGAATCTGGTTGGAGCTTCAGGAGCAGGATGTCATCCCTTTGGGAAAGGGAAGAAGAAGAAAAAGAATATAAAGGTGCTTAGTGCTGGGCCAAGTCAGACTAGAAGGATAAAGGCTGACAAGAGTAAGGCAGAGTGCTTCTTCTACAAGAAGCTGAGTCACTGGAAGAGGAACTGTTCTGCTTACCTTACTACTTTGGACCCAAATAGGCAAAGGAAGGGAAAACAGCAAGGTGTTGCTTGTCAAGGTATTTATATGATAAATCCTTATAGTTTCTCTGTTTATGATACTACTAGCTAGGTATTGGATACCAGAAGTCCTTACCATATTTGTAATCTTTACAAGTACTTCAAGTTAGTAGGAGATTCGAAAGCGGTGAAAGGTTCCTGAATGTTGGGAACGGAAGTCAAGCTTTAGTTATGGCACTGGGAGCTGTTTCTTTGTATTTTGAATCTTTTATTATCATTCCTAATGAGTGTCATTTTTGTCCTTCCTTTTTAGTAAATATCATTTCTGTAGGCCTGTTGGCCAATGATGGTTATGAATTATCAATAAAGAAAGATATTTGCTACATCACTTTGAATGGTTCTAATATGATGAATGGACAAGTGAAGAATGGCGTATATGTATTGTCACAGCCCGTTACTGTATTGTACACTACTAATAAATGCCCTAGGATAGTGATACGACAAGCATATGATTAATGATTTGATTAGTGTATGTAGAGCAATGAAACCTAATTATATTAGCATTGTACTCATCATAATAAGTCTTAAGGATTACATGAAAAGGGACTTTTACTTGATTAGACACAATCCTAAATTAAGAAGGAAGAAGATCTATATAATAGGGGCTAATGATTGTGGACTTACCGTGATGAGCTTTCTAACTTTCTTTTGATTCATACCTTGAAACTATCAACGCTCAGAACTGAAGAACCTTGGATAACAGAGATCAGAACCCTGGACTTGGGCTTCAGCTTGTTGGTTCCTTATCAAGGAAGACCCTGCTTGCAACTCGAAAACATCGAAGGACCCTGCACATAAAGAATAAGAGTTAAGGAAGAAGAAAGGAATGCATATGGAAGGGATGGAAAATTTATGAGCAAAGAAAGAGATTTGAGATGGCTTGGCCGACTCCAAGGCCTTCTTCTTGACTTGGGCATTGGATGCTTGGAAGAGAGAATAGTTTGGTGTGGAAGAGGGGCTTAGAGATAATCACTCAAAATATAAAACTTCAATTCAACTTCAACTTTCATTAATCTCCAAAAATTAAATCCTCTTTACAATGGGGCATCCAAGGCTTTTTAATAGCCTTACAAAACTTTTGAAATTTGAAAACTCTCCAAATTATGGAGGATTACAAGGGAGGTTGGAGGATATGGGGCCTTGTTACATGGGATAAAGAGAAATTCATGGAGATTGGCCGGTTTCTTTGAATTTAAAATGCTTGGTCGATCTCCCCTTTAGGCGCCCATTTGAAGGTGACATGGCTGATGATGTGGCATCCCTGGTGGCTGCTTTGATGGCATGGTGATGTGGAATTCCAACTTGGTGGACCAAGGTCTTGATTTGGAAGCTCCAAGTGGTTTGGTGAACCTCAACTTGAAGTAGCTTGGACTTGATTTAAATAAACCTAATGGAACTCTAATTGAATTCTTATTTGAACCCAGATTGAGACAGGACATAATTACAGGACTCGATTGGACATAATTACAGGATTCATGAAATTGAAACTAAGTAATTACAGGACTCTTGAAAGTAAATTGCCCTTTATAAGAAAAAATTAACCTAGTGATCTTCGATCCAAAGTGGAATCAGGTTAACCTTATTTGAGTGGGGTTTTATTCTACTTCTGCTTCTGGTGTCCACACCAATTCTCCTGGGGTGGGCAGAACTCGACCCAGTCGAGTATGGTTCAGTTTTGCCCTGGTAATGCTCGAACAAGTCTGGGTTAAGTCTTTGCAGGTCCTCTCGAGTAATCCAAGAGTTGTCGGACTCAGGTCGACCTTGCCATTGAACCAGGTATCGCTGATAGTCCTTATTCCTGGTAGTAATGGTCTTGTCATCCAAGATTCTCTCAATCCTCTCTCTCCGCTCAGGTAGGGTTGGTGATGGACACTCGAAAATATGTTCACTCTCAATGAAAGTTTCTGGCCTAAAAGGCTCACTAGGTATTAGTACTACTTCTTTGTATTCTACTAGGTCTGAAATATTAAAGGTTGTACTGATACCCATATCAGGTGGAAGTTCCAAAACATATGCATTAGGCCCTATTTTCTTTAAGATCTTGAAAGGTCCCGCTTCACGGGCATGCAGCTTCTTTATGGTTCCAGAGGGGAACTGTTCAGGGTTGAGCCTAATCATCGTATAATCCCCTTCACAGAATTCTTTAGTCCTCTTATGTGAGTCAGCTAAGTGTTTATAAGTTTCATTGCTCAGGTTGATCTTATTACTGATTTCTTTATGCAGATTTGTGACATGCTGTGCAAAAGACTCAGCAGACTCAGAAACTTACACAAGCACTTACGAAATGCAGACTAAACTAGGCATCCTTATTGAGAGGAATTTTATTGGACTCTCTAGGGCCTAAACCTAACAGATTAATGACTCTCTAGGTTTGACCCTGGTCTGGTATGCACATGAGAATTTACCATGTGTTCCTAGCAAATTCCATAAGGTTTTCCAAAAGTAGGTAGCAAAAGGAATAGGCTTTAAAAGCTCATGCATCCTAGTAAACTCATCCAAATGAAACTTAATGGCTCTAAAATTATGATAAGACTCAGGGAAAGGAAGGAAATTTGAATCCGAAACTTGGGGTAATTTAGGGGAATCTTGAAACAGACCTTGGTTACTCATGATGACCTTAAGATTAGAATTTTGATCTACAGGCGGGATGCTTCTAGGTAGTTGAAGGTCATCAGGAAAGTCTTCTAAAATAATGATTGGGTTCTTCTCAGGTACCTGAAGGAGTTCTTGTATCGAAGCTAAAGTATTGGGTTCTTCCTGAGGGCATTGTCTTACGGGAACCAAGTCCTCACTAAATTTTGGTTGTTCTGATGTTTCAGGACTAGGCTCAATAATCTTTTTTTTACCAAAGGTTTTCTCAGGTAAGGTACTAAAGTTGTTCTCTTCACAGTCTTCCCCTTCATTTTCATCTATTAAACTTATGTCAGTCTCATACACATATTTACTAGGTTCAAATTTGCCTTCTTCCTTCCCTAGCCCTTCAGTTTGAGGATACCCTAAGTCTTGAGTATTCATGAACTCAACTTGTACTTCAGGTTTCTTACTCCTATCATTCATATGAGCTAATGGGATAGTAGGAGTTGGTTGGTCTAAAAAAAATTGTTTAGCCAGCATTTGGTTCAATTGGGCAATTAGATCATTTAGGCCTCTCAGCATGGTTTCAAGATTCGGGTCCATGGCTACACTAGACTGGGTCTGGACTAGTGAATATGAGGCCCCTGATCTAGTTTTCATGCATGCAAGTAGACTCAAGCTCGAGCTAAGGTTTCCTAGACCTAGAGCACAAATTAGAGGTCTAATTAAGTGAACCAACTAGCTAGCAGTACTTATGGGACTTAGCCAGGTAGGTGGAGGGGAGTGAAAGTCCCTGATTGCCAACCTTAGACTCCAATCTGAGATTGGCCAGGTAGGCAGACCAAATCACAAGCCCTGATGCACCAATCCTAGACACCAAGCCAGTAAGCACACACCAATTCGCTGACATAGTTAACTTGACCCTAACCTGAACCCAACTTGTTGGTGTCCCTAACCCAATAGGGCAATTAACGTTCTACTCAATTTTAATTAATGGGCTGGGATCGATATGCTGGTTGGTGATTTTTTGGGCTAGGGACAGGTGATGAAACCTTGACCCTATGTCAAATTGATGCCCTTAATTTGATTTCTCATGAGATGAATGAAATTCAAAGGTGCTGCAGAAGTGTGTTGCAGTTTGAAAGTGGTGTGGAAAACGTGATAAAAAAAATGTCCAAAAATTCTAAAAAATTCACAGAGGATTCCTAACTTATATGTTTCAATGTAGATGAAAGGAATTTTAAAATTAAAATCTGTACTACTCTAAGCAGATCCAAGGAAGATAAATAAAAAGTACAGAATAGAACCCTAATGACAGTGTCAAACTGCAAAAATTTTTATTTTCTTTATAATTTTTTTCTGATGATGAAATTTAATATGGTGATAACTGACTTAAAAAAGAACAAGAAAAAAAATATTCCAATAAAAAATGAGCAACTTGCCTTTGGAGCTGCAGACGGATTACAGTAAACAGATGCAAGTTTTCAGAAAACAGAACCTAATCAAAAAGTGCAATGGCTTACCCAATCTTCAATCTAAAAAATTCACGTCCGGCCAAGGGCTCATTATTCCCATGGGTCGTGACAGTGTACTGGAGTACACCCGCTCAGGAGGCGTGAATTTTAGATCTTGCTTGGATTTAAAGAAAACTATTCCACCCTAATGCAACCATGCTCTGAAACCAATTTGATGCGGCAAGCATATGATTAATTATTTGATTAGTGTATTTTGAGCAATGAAACCTAATTACATTAGCATTGTACTCATCATAATAAGTCTTAAGGATTACATGAAAAGGGACTTTTACTTGATTAGACACAATCCTAAATTAAGAAGGAAGAAGATCTAGATAATAGGGGCTAATGATTGTGGACTTACCGTCATGAGCTTTCCAACCTTCTTTTGATTCATACCTTGAAACTACCAATGCTCAGAACTGAAGAACCTTAGATAACAGAGATCAGAACCCTGGACTTGGGCTTCAGCTTGTTGTTTCCTTATCAAGGAAGACCCTGCTTGCAACTCAAAAACCTTGAAAGACCCTGCACATAAAGAATAAGAGTTAAGGAAGAAGAAAGGCATGCATATGGAAGGGATGGAAAATTTGTGAGCAAAGAAAGAGATTTGAGATGGCTTGGCCGACTCCAAGGCCTTCTTCTTGACTTGGGCGTTGGATGCTTGGAAGAGAGAATAGTTTGGTGTGGAAGAGGGGCTTAGAGACAATCACTCAAAATATAAAACTTCAATTCAACTTCAACTTTCATTAATCTCCAAAAATCAAATCCTCTTTACAATGGGGCATCCAAGGCTTTTTAATAGCCTTACAAAACTTTTGAAATTTGAAAACTCCCCAAATTATGGAGGATTACAAGGGAGGTTGAAGGATATAGGACCTTGTTACATGAGATAAGGAGAAATTCATGGAGATTCTCCCTAAATTGTGGAGGATTACAAGGGAGGTTGGAGGATATGGGGCCTTGTTACATGGGATAAGGAGAAATTCATGGAGATTGGCCGGTTTCTTTGAATTTAAAATGCTTGGTCGATCTCCCCTTTAGGCGCTCATTTGAAGGTGACGTGGCTGATGATGTGGTGTCCCTGGTGGCTGCTTTGTTGGCATGGTGATGTGGAATTCCAACTTGGTTGACCAAGGTCTTGATTTGGAAGCTCCAAGTGGTTTGGTGAACCTCAACTTGAAGTAGCTTGGACTTGATTTAAATAAACCTAATGGAACTCTAATTGAGTTCTTATTTGAACCTAGATTGAGACAGGACATAATTACAGGACTCGATTGGACATAATTACAGGATTCATGACATTGAAACTAAGTATTTACAGGACACTTGAAAGTAAATTGCCCTTTACAAGAAAAATTTAACCTAGTGATCTTCGATCCAAAGTGGAATCAGGTTAACCTTATTTGAGTGGGGTTTTATTCTACTTCTACTTCTGGTGTCCACACCAGATAGAGAAGGTCCGTGATATTTATTTCTGGCACTATAGGCTAGGTCATATAAACAAGAACATGATAAATATGTTGGTGGGAGAATGTCTCCTAGATCTCACTGAGAGTAAATCCTTGCTGACTTGTGAATCTTGTCTTCTTAGAAAAATGACCAAGTCACCTTTTACTAGAAAGGGTGAAAGAGCTAGTGATATTCTAAGTCTAGTATATACTGACATATGTGGACCTATGAATATCAGTGCAAGAGGTGGATATAGTTATTTCATTACGTTTACAGATGATCTTTCTAGATACGGTTTTGTCTACCTTATGAGACATAAATATGACATGTTTGAAATGTTCAAACGTTATCGCAATGAAGTTGAAAAACAAACTAGGAAGTTTATTAAAACTCTTTGATCAAATCGAGGTGGTGAATATCTTTCCGGTGAGTTTCTGACTTATCTTGAGGAGAATGGGATTTTCTCTCAATGGACCCCTCCAGGGACATCTCAGTTAAATGGTGTGTCTGAAAGGAGGAATCGAACTCTATTGGATATGGTTCAATCCATGATGGGCTTAGCTAGTCCGCCTGAATCCTTTTGGGGATTTGCTCTAAAGTCAGCATCCTACCTTCTGATTAAGGTTCCAAGTAAGTTTGTTGACAAAACACCATATGAGATATGAACTGGACGGAAGCTAACTCTCTTACCTTTGGGTTTGGGGGTGTCCGGCTTATATCAAACATTTGGAGATGGATAAACTAGGACCTAAGTTTGATAGATGTCTTTTTATTGGGTATCCTGAAGAATCCAAAGGGTATTATTTCTATCTACTTGAGGAATAAAAGTTGTTCGTCAGTCTTAGGACAACCTTTTTAGAAAGGGAGTACCTTGGTGAAGGCACTCAAGCTGCTGAGGTTGAACTTGGGAAAGTTCAATAGATACAAAAACCTTCTCACTCTAAGGCCATTATAGAATCGGATTTGATTAGATCAGATCCAGAGCCCATAGTGGAGCCATTAAAAAGATCTGGTAGAGTACCATGGCAACCAGACAGATACTATAGTTTCTTAGTCCAGGATGGTGATCCTGTTGAACTCGATGAGAACAACAAGGATCCAATCACCTATATGGATGCATTGATAAGGTGTGGTTCTGAATCATAGCTAGGAGCCATGAAATCAGAAATGGAGTCCATGGAAATCCATTATGTATGGACATTTGTTGATCCACCTGAAGGGATAAAATCTATTGGGTGTAAATGGATCTTTAAGCAGAAGCGGGGCACAGATGGGCAGGTGGAGACCTGTAAAGCCCGTTTGGTTGCCAAGGGGTATCGTCAGTATTATGGTATTGACTATGATAAGACATTTTCTCCTATGGTAATGCTCAAGTCCATTTGGATTATGCTTGCTTTGGTAGCACATTTAGATTATGAAATCTGGCAAATGGATGTCCGAACAGCTTTCCTAAATGGTGAGCTGGAGGAGGAGGTGTATATGATACAACATGAAGGGTTCACATCCATAGATGAGTCTAAAGTGTGCAAGCTTCAGAGGTCCATCTATGGACTGAAGCAGGCTTCTCGGAGGTGGAACATGCATTTTGATAAATGTATCAAGACGTATGGCTTCGTTAGGAATGGAGAGGAACCTTGTATATATAAGTGGGCAAATGGTTCTATAGTTGTATTTCTTGTTTTGTATGTGGATGATATTCTCCTAATCAGGAAAGACATTCTAGCATTACAAGGAATAAAGGTCTGGCTTTCATTGTAATTCTCTATGAAAGACTTGGGTGAAGCCTCATTCATACTGGGTATGAAAATCTACAAAGATAGATTTAAGAGGCTTCTAAGACTGTCCCAATCTATGTACATAGATACTGTGCTGAAACAGTTCAGCATGAAAAATTCCAAAAGGGGCTATCTTCCGATAGCTCATGGAATTACTCTTTCTAGGAAAGATTGTGCGATAACTCCTGAGGAATGAGAATGTATGAGTAGGATTCCATATGCTTTGACAGTGGGTTATATTGCATATGATATGCTATGTACTAGACCAGATGTGGCATACTCACTAGGTGTAGTGGCAGATACCAGTCTGACCCAGGTGAAGCTCATTGGAAAGTTGTTAAGGACATCCTTAAGTATTTGAGAAATACTAAGGACCAATGGCTTATTTATGAAGATTCTAACTTAAAACTTATGGGATACACTGACTCCAGTTTTTAGTCAGATAGAGATGATAGCAAAAGTGTGTCTGGTTTTATATTTACCCTTAACGGTGGAGCTGTCTGCTGGAAAAGCTCCAAGCAGCATACAATGGTTGATTCTATTTATGAGGCAGAGTATATTGCAGCATCGGATGCAGCAAAGGAGGCTGTGTAGTTACGAAAGTTTCTAGGCGAGCTGGGAGTGGCACCTTCCTTGATTGGACCTATTCCGGTGTATTATGATAGCATTGGTGCCATAACTCATGCCAAAGAGCCAAAGTCACATCAACGGACCAGGCATATTCTGCATCATTATCACCTTGTCCGGGCAATCATTGAACGAGGTGACATCGAGCTTCTGAAGATCAATGGTAAGGAGAACTTGGCTGACCCCTTCACTAAAGCCATTGGAATTCAAGAGTTTGACGATTGCAAATGGAAGATGGAAATTAGATTATGTTCTAGTTAGCTTTAGTCCAGGTGGGAGTTGTTGGGAATTATGTTCCAAAGCTAATCATCTAGGTAGTAGACGGTTGTACAACTCATGTATATGTATATGAATTATTAATTGAATAAAAAGTTTATTCTGGTTGTTCATCACAAGACATCTTCCTAATTGAACTCTTATGTGATGATGTCCTTTGAACTTCCTTATATGCGATGTAGATAGGATGCATCATGTAGTTCATAAATTAGTTCGCGACCAAAGGATATGCTATAATAGGATGATGGTGTATCGAGAATAGGTCATTGATATCATAAATGCTGGTTGTCCTTTTAACCAAGTAGCATGGAGATATTGGTATGACATCATGTGTTGTGTTTGACACTTCACTGAACGTGACTCTTAGTGAGATTCTCTTTTTGTCGAAGAGGAGTCTTGCATTAGAAGGTGGACATGTAATGCGGAACTAAAATGCATGCAAAGTTATTTTTGTATTTTTCTAGATTAAGTGATGAATCTAAATCTCGAAGAATAGACCAAGAACCTATGTAGGGAAATCTATGCAAAATAAGAAGCTAAAGCATACAAGATAGAACCAAAAAGCAATAGAAAAAGTAGATTACCGAGGCTGAGAAGTCTCGGTTGGGCTAGTTCATCTCCAATAAAGTGACTGGCAGGGAGAGGGGGTGTACTTGACAACGGTTGATGTACTAAGAAGGGCGAGAAGCAAAAAACCCTAATGGAACTCTTTGTGTTCTTCTTCAGGGGTCAATTCATAGTGGCACCTCTATAGCCATAGGAGATCCCGTAGATTGGGAAGAGAGGGTCTCGCAGTCCTACTAGTCTCCTATGACCGGACGGCCATGGTGAAGCACCCGATCCAAATATGCAAAGAGAATTGAGCCCAAACAGGCTCTCATACCAAATGATGTGGAACTAAAATTGCATGCAAATATATTTTTGTATTTTTTTTAGGTTAAGTTATGAATCTAAATCTCGAAGAATAGACCAAGAATCTAAGAAGAGAATTCTATGCAGGAAGAAATAACTGCATGCAAAGTAGAACCTAAAATGCAATAAGAATAGGACCACCGAGGCTGAGAAGTCTCGGTTGGGCTAGTTCTTCTCCAATAAAGAGACTGGCAGGCAGAGGGGTTGTACCTGACAATGGTTGATGCACCTAGTGAAGATCGTATGCGAAGGGGTCGCTCTCACTCCTGAATGCGGCCTGGAAAATCAAGACAGAGACCCACAGATTCCTGGCTTTCAACTCGGTGATCCGATTGCTGCCTGGTTGGAGTCACTGGATTCGTAGAAGCCGAGGGACCTGCAAACAGCCTTTCAGGGGTTAGAAAACATAGCAAGGATGGAGGATTAATTAAAAAATAGCAAGGAGAAGGAAGGTTTGAGGGTGGGCGGCCAGGGCTTGGAGAGATGGATGGTGGCTGGAGACTGGGCACAGGACACCAAAAAGGTGGGGCTCACACATAATCCCCTTAGCACAAAGCAGGTAGCACACAGCAATTAGAAGAACTCAGTTATATTTCATGAATAAAAGTGCCTTCATACAAGAGAGTAGGGTCTCTTAAATAGACTCTTAAACTTGGCCCCCAAGTAAGGTTACAATAGTCATTACCTAGAAATTTGAATCCCACCCAAACCCTAGCTAGAATACATGGTACGTCTTAGGATTGAAATCCCTCAAATTTCTCCCCCTCTCTTTTGCCTTGGTCGGCCAAGGGAGGTGACCCTAGTGGCTGACCAAGGGGTGGTGAGCATAAGGCTTGGTGCTCCTTGGTTCTCCTCATTATAGAAGGGAGTGCAGAATTTTAGCATTTTTTCAAGAGAAGACATGTATTTTTCTTTTGAATTTGAAAAGGGTCCTAAGGTTCCTATGTAAAAAACCTTACCCCTCATTTGTATGGGGAATTTTGAATGAATGAAAAGAAAAAATTTGGGTGTTCATCTTCTAGATTGCCTTCATTCCTTAAGAACGTTAATCTCCGTGAGGGAGCGCCTTCGTCTTTAGGCATCGAGAGGTGTGAGGCCTCAAGTTACCTTCTCTTCCATGCAAGCCATCCTCTATCTTCGAGTTCGGAGTCCATCAGATGATCCATCTTGGAGCCTAGCAAGAAGAACTCCATCCACCACCAACCTCAACTCTCATTCCTTCATCTCTTGTTTTCTTCTTATTAAATCCTAACTCTTCCCTTTATTGCTCGCAGGTCCTCCAGGTGCCACGAACATGGTGTCAGTCTCCCTTGCTTTCAAGACCTTCGGATGGAAAGCCGGTGCATCTGCGAGGTTGAAGGCTCGATCATCCAGGCCACATTCGCGAGAGCGAGTGAACTCGGCATCGGGCACTTCAAAACTTTTAAGGTTTGCCACCCTGACTCCTAAGTTGGTATTGTTCCGAGAGCTAAGTCCTACAAGGTTTCTCAATCTCGGGATCCTCTTCCTATCCTATTTAGGGGCTTATTTCCTAGTTTGAAGTTCTTGTTATTGTAGAACCCTAGATCTACTTTTGCTTGTCTTCGGAAATCCTTAACCTCTTTTAAAAATCTAAAAATCACAAAGAAAAAAAAATTACCTACATCATCCAAGCATCTAGTTAGTCCCACATCATCTGGTATCAGAGCATGGTTAGGACTTAGCATCTTCTTAAGTACTTGGATTAGGTGCTTCACCATGGCCGTCCGGTCATAGGAAAAAGAAGGGCTACAAGACCCTCACATTCCATTCCACGGGGATTTCCTATGGCGTGTAGGGGTGCCGATGTGAATTGACATTTGAAGGGGAACACAAGGAGTTAGGTTTTTTTTAAAACCTTAAAGAAAATTTTTGCATCATTAGATCTCATCTTCTTTAAATTTTTGCATATTTTTATCTCAGTATATGGCATGTTGTTTTAGGTATTTCTGCTTGTAGGAACCTCCAAACTTCTTGATTTTTAATTTTCCAGATTTCACATAATTGAAAATAATTTTGAGAATTTTTTCAAATTTTATTGCAGCCTGTAGAATTTCTACATGCTGGAATACTACCTAAGAACAAAATCTATTCTGAGATTTTTAGCAAGTGCATCTTTTCATGTTTTCATTTCTCAAATAGTTTAATTTTGCATTTAGGTTCATATCTGTTTATTTCCATCATCTTATTTCTACTATCATACATCAAAAATCCAAAAAAAAAGTTTAGTTACATTCCATTAGATCATGTGTGTGCCATCATTCTCATAAATAACTTAAGGGCGTCAATATCAAAAGATAAGGGAAGGAAGTCATTACCTTTTCTTAGCCCAAAAACAACCACCCTTCCATTTCGAACCCAAACCTAATCTAAAATCTAGTAGCAATCTAATAGATTAGGGACATCAACAAGTTAGGTTTGACCATTTTAGGGAAGCTGGTTGCATACAATGCTTCAATTGGTACCGGGAAGCTGGTGTCTAAGGCAAGAGGTCTAGCATCAAACAACCTAAGCGGTGTTGTGGTTCCTTAATTAGGTCCTTGCAAAAGCAAGGGGGGCCTCCCACACTCCCACCTCTTACCTGACCGGTGAAAGGGCTAGTTGATTGTGCTGTGTCTTCTACGTGGACTCATTGTGATTGAACTCTTAGGTCTAGAAAACCCATAACACCTTTCATTATGTGTTGCATGTCGACTAGATCAGGAGTCCCCTATCACCCCCATCATTCTCAATCAAGTGAACCCATGGAGAATGATCAAAAGGATCAATTAAAGGTCATCATTGAATAGCTAGCTAGGATGAACAATAGGCTTGATAAGTTTGAAGATAGATTTGGAGCCTTAGAAAAAAATATGAGACCATCTATCGAGCCTGAGTCTGAGTAACCTTCCCACCCTAGGGAATACCCTCAGCATGATCCTTCCTTAAAGGCTAAACCTAGGAGAATTCCCCATTTTAACCCAGCCCAAGAGTTCGACCCTAGGAGACCCAATCCAGAGATCATAGACCATGAAGAAAAGGCCATTAGAAACATCAAGCTAGAAGCCCCTACCTTAGATGGCAGACTAGATCCCAAGGTGTACATAGATTGCGAGGAGGACATGGAACAATATTTTGACTGGTACACAATGACAGAAAGGATGAAGTTTAAGTTTTCCAAGCTTAGGTTGGTTCGCTAGGCTAAGTTATTTTGGAATAGTGTTGAAAGGCTGAAGGGCAAAGAGGACAAGAACCTATAGCAATGTGGAGGGACATGAAGCTAGACTTAGAGAGAAGTACCGACCACTATCTTACACCCAGAATTTATTGGACCAATGGCAGAATCTAAGTCAAGGGAACAAGAGTGTGGCCGAATACATTGCAAAGTTCGATGAGTATGTCATGAGATGTAATGTCAATGAATCAGCTTCTGTGACCCTGTCTAGGTTTAGGGCTGGCCTACACCCAGACATCCAGAGAGAGCTTTACTTTAGAGAGGTCACTGATTTGGAGTATGCCTACCAAGTTGCCAGGAACTGTGAGCATTTCCAAAGGACTCCCACCTATCATAGACCTGAACCCTCTAGGAACCCGAGTCAAAACCCAGGATCTAACCAAGGGTATAGTCAGGCCTACCCAAGTCAACCTAGTTCGAGCCGACCCCATTTCAGTAGAGAAGATAAGGGTAAAGCTGTTGAAGTCCAGAGGAACCCCACTCCCCAAAACAATTGCTTTAGATATCATAAACCAGGACATTATACCAGCTAGTGCACTGCCAAAGCCCTAATCATAGAAGAGCCAGCTGAGAATGAGCTAGAACCCATTGTTGAACCAGAAGGAGAAGTCTATGAGCCAGAAGATCAGTTGTTGAAAGAATATGAGGGAGAGGAAGAACAGTTTGAATCTAAAGACCTTCTAGGACTAGTTAGGTGCATCCTTACCCAAAACATAGTGCAAGAAGATTGGCGTAGGACAAACATCCTACAAACCTTTGTCAAACTAGGGGATAAGGTGTGCAAATCATAGTTGATAGTGGGAGCTGTGTCAATGCCATCTCTTCAAGTACTATCAAAACCCTAGGATTGACCTTAGTTCCTCACCCCAACCATTATAAGGTCTCATGGGTAGATTTAACTTCAATACCCATAAAGTCTAGGTGCCAAGTCTTGATCAAGGTGCAATCATATGAAGAGATGATTTGGTGTGATGTCCTTTCCATGGGCGTCGGTAGCATTATCTTAGGTCAACCTTGGCTTTACGATCATGATGCCACCCTTTCTTGTAGGACCAATTGCTGTACCTTTAACCACCATAGGAAGAAATTTACAATCAATCCAATTCAGCCTAAGGACCAGGCTAAGAGAGGATCAAGTAGCCTTAAGGAAAAGAAGCCTGGAGTCAACCTAATCAAGTCTAAGGAGTTGGAGAAAGAGATTGCTGAGGGAGCTCCTGTTTGGATTTTGGCCACCAAAGAGAGTCATGAGACGACCCAAATAGAGCACCCCCAAGAAGTAGTCAGGGCTTTGAAAGAGTTTGAGGATGTTTCTCCCGAGGAATTACCTGATCATCTACCACCTCTTAGGGACATCCAGCATGCTATAGACTTGGTCCCAAGAGCCACCTTACCCAACCTTCCTCATTATAGAATGAACCCCACCGAACACCAAGAATTGTAGAAACAAGTAGGAGAGTTGCTTAGGAAGGGTTTTCTTAGGGAGAGTTTAAGTCCCTATGCCGTCCCTGCATTGTTGACCCCTAAGAAAGATGGAACCATGAGAATGTGTGTGGATAGCATAGCCATAAACAAAACCACGGTGAAGTATAGGTTTCCCATCCCCCGTTTGGATGATATGCTTGATTTGATGGCTGAAGCCACTATCTTTTCCAAGATAGACCTTAAGAGTGGCTACCATCAGATTAGGATTAGACCCGGGGATGAATGGAAGATGGCTATTAAGACAAAGGATGGCCTTTTTGAATGGGTAGTGATGCCTTTTGGACTATCTAATGCATCTAACACCTTTATGAGGGTCATGACCCAAGTCCTGAAAGAGTTTACTGGAAAATTTTTGGTGGTATATTTTGATGACATTTTGATATATAGCAGGACTAAAGAGGACTACCTTGACCATCTTAGGTTAGTCTGCTAGACCCTTAAAGAGAATAGCCTTTATGCTAATCCAAAGAAATGCGAGTTCATGATAACGAGGGTTATCTTCCTAGGTTTTGTAGTCACCCCAGAAGGAGTCTCCGCTGATCCCGAGAAAGTTAAAGCCATAGTTAAGTGGCCGGTCCCTACTAGTGTCCACGATGTGCATAGTTTTCATGGCCTAGACACTTTTTATAGGAGATTTATTAGGGGATTTAGTTCTATCGTAGCACCCATCACCGACTGCATCAGGAAGGGAGGCTTCCAATGGACCAAAGCTGCAGATAAAGCCTTCCATTAAATTAAAAACAAAATGATACAAGCACTTGTCTTAAGATTGCCTGATTTTTCTAAGGTTTTTGAGGTTGCTTATGATGCTTCGGGAGTTGGCATTGGAGGAGTACTTAGTCAGGAAAATCACCCCGTGGCCTTCTTTAGCGAGAAACTCAATGAGGCCAAAGTTAAGTACTAAACTTACGATAAGGAGTTTTATGCAATCATTCAGGCTCTTAGGTATTGGAGGCATTACCTGTTACCCCAAGAATTCATCCTATTCTCTGACCATGAAGCCCTTCAGTACCTAAACTCCTAGAAAAGATTAAACCCTAGGCATGTTAAGTGGGTAGAATACATCCAGGCCTATACCTTTATGGTTAAACATCGTGCTAGTATTGAGAATAAAGTAGCTGATGCCCTTAGCCATCATTCCCTGTAGCTGAATACCTTTAGGAATGAGGTTATAGGATTTGATCAATTAAAAGAGCAATACGAGACTTGTCCTGATTTCGATGAGATCTTCCAGTCAAAGGAACAAGAACCATCTAGTGCCCATAGTAAGTACACCCTCCAGGATGGTTACCTCTTCAAAGCAAATAGATTGTGCATTCCCAAGACCTCTCTTCGAGAATTCTTAGTTTGGGAAATCCATGCAAGATGCCTAGCTGGTCACTTTGGTAGAGAAAAGACCATCTTAGCAATAGAAGACCAGTTCTTTTGGCCAAGCCTGAAGAAAGATGTAGCCAACATTGTTTCTCGGTGCCGAACTCGTGCTGTTAACAAATAGTAGAAGCAGAATACTAGCCTATACACCCCTCTACCTGTGCCTAGTCACCCTTGGCAAGACCTTAGCATGGACTTTGTGGTAGGATTTCCCAAGACTGCAAGGAAGCACGATTCAGTCTGTGTAGTAGTTGATAGGTTCTCCAAAATGGCCCATTTCATACCCTGCTCCCAGACCCTAGATGCTTCCCAAGTTGCCAAGCTCTTCCTCGAGCATGTGGTTAAGTTACATGGCCTTCCAAAAACCATAGTGTCTGATAGGGATGTCCGATTTACTAGTTACTTCTGGAAAATCCTTTGGCACTTACTATGCACCAAGCTAAAGTTTTCTACTGCCTACCACCCATAGACCGATGGCCAAACTGAGGTAGTCAACCACAGCCTAGGGAACCTCATGAGATGCTTGATAGGTGAACGAACTGGAAATTGAGATCTTCACTTATCTCGAGCTGAGTTTGTCGACAACAGTTCAGTGAATAGGAGCATCAAGAAATGTCCTTTCGAGATTGTAAGTGGATACAAACCTAACCGACCTCTTGATCTGATTCCCCTACCCATCCATGCACGTGTCTCAGAGTCCGCTGAATCCTTTGCACAGCATATTAGGGACATGCATAAGGAAATTAGCCAAAAAATTAATCTATGTAATAATGCATATAAAAGAATGGCTGATTCCCAGAAATGAGTCAAAGAGTTTGAAATTGGGGATTCTATAATGATTAGGCTTAGGCCTGAATGGTTTCTGCCAGGAACCATTAAGAAACTTCATGCTCGTGGAGCTGGCCCCTTTAAAGTGATAATAAGAGTTATCCCTAATGCCTACATTCTTGAGCTACCCCAAGATTATGGCATTAGCTCGACTTTCAATATCTTGGACTTAGTTGAGTACAGGGAACCAGCAAACATACCCAGCGAGCTATTTGGGCCTGACCTTTCATTTGATAGTGAACCCAACCCAGAGTGTCCACCTCCAATTTTACTTGAGAGAGGAGAGGGGATCTAGCGTGTCTTGGATGACCAAGCTATCACCACCAGGGGCAAAGGTTATCAACGTTACTTGGTCCGATGGCAAGGCCGACCGAAGTCTGATGACTCATGGATTACCTAGGAGGACTTGCAATGCCTCGACCCCGACCTTCTGGAAGAGTACCAAAGCTAAATCAATTATTACTCGACAGCATCGAGTTCCACCCACCCCTAGAGAACTGGTGTGGGTACCATAATCCGACAGAGGCTCCTCAACCCTCTATGGATATCTAACTAGGGTTCCAATTTTTTGGGTCTTGTAATAAGGCTTCAATCCTAAGCATTGTTTTTTTAGTCTTGAATTTACTCTCAATTTTTTTTGTTTTAGTCTTGTACATTGACCAATGTGGTCAAGTTGTGTCTATGAGTTCCGTATTGAGTCCAGTCTGAGTCTGGGTCCAAGTCAGAGTGGTCTTTGAGTCCAGCTCAACTACTATTGGGCCAAGCCTTGAAGGACGACATTTTCAGTCCTGGGGCACCACTTCATCATCCCATGTGGCACCACCTCACCTTGGCAAGTGGGCGGCACAAGTCAGATTTTCTGGGCACCAAAGGAGACAACATCGCTTGATCTTTTCCTCCCTTCCCTCCCCTATCAAGCCACTTGCTAAAGGAGTCATGGGCAACCAACGAAAGGTTGAAGACATAAGCCTTGCCTCAAGCCCCATATCGTGTTTCTCTCCAAAGATGGGTGGGCAAACAAGGAAAGAAGAAAGACACATGCCTTGCTCCAAGCCCCATATCTTATTTCTCTCCAAAGAGGGGTGGGCGACCAAGGAAAGAAGGAAGACACAAGCCTTGCATCATGCCTTCTTCCCAAAATGAAGATCAGCTTTCCAAGTCCAAGGGCACCAAGATCCTTCCTCCAAGCCCAAAATCAAGCCACACCCAATCTCATGCAAAGCCTTGGTCGGCCAAGAAGAAGGGAGTGCAAAATTTTGGCATTTTTTCAATAGAAGACTTGTATTTTTCTTTTGAATTTGAAAAGGGTCCTAAGGTGCCTATATAAAGGACCTTACCCCTCATTTGTATGGGGAATTTTGAATGAATGAAAATAAAAAGTTTGAGTGTTCATCTTCTAGATTGCCTTTGTTCTTTAAGAACGTCAATCTCCATGAGGGAGTGCCTTCGCCTTCGAGCGTCGAGAGGTGTGAGGCCTTAAGTTACCTTTTCTTTCGTGTAAGCCATCCTCCATCTTCGAGTTCAGAGTCCATCGGGATGATCCATCTTGGAGCCTAGCAAGAAGAACTCCATCCACCACCAACCTCAACTCTTATTCCTTCATCTCTTATTTTTTTCTTGTTAAATCCTAACTCTTCCCTTGATTGCTCGTAGGTCCTCTAGGTGCCACGAACATGGAGTCAGTCTCCCTTGCTTTCAAGACCTTCGGATAGAAAGTCGATGCATCTGTGGGGTTGAAAGCTCGATCATCCAGGCCGCATCCGCGAGAGCAAGTGAACTTGGCATCGGGCGCTTCAGAACCTTTAAGATTTGCCACCCTAACTCCTAAGTTGGTATTGATCCGAGAGCTAAGTCCTATGGGGTTTCTCAATCCCGGAGTCCTCTTCCTATCCTGTTTAGGGGTTTACTTGCTAGTTTGAAGTTCTTGTTATTACAGAACCCTAGATCTACTTTTGCTTGTCTTCGGGAATCCTTAACCTCTTTTAAAAACCTAAAAATCACAAAGAAAAAAAAATCACTTGCATCATCCAAGCATCTAGTTAGTCCTACATCATTTGCTTGAATGAATATTTGAGTGAAATATAAATTTGATACAGCACAAGTTCAAGTATTTTTGTGAAGATCTCAGTGAGTTGTTGACTCAAAGTGTCGACACATGACACCAAGTATCGACACATAATAGTGAAGTGTCGACTCAAGCCGATATACAAAGAAAGTTTCAGATGGCAACACATGGACTTGAAGTGTCGACTCAAAGTGTCAACACATGGATCAGCTCATTGCCTAAGATTTTTAAGTCACAAAACTTGCTGAAGATAAAGAATTGCAGAAGTGTCGATACATGGATGCGAGTGTCGACTCAATGTGTTGACTCACCTGAAGAAGTGTCGACACATCTGAGATTTCTAGAAAGCCAGATTGAAGATATTTGAACTGGGTGTCAACTCAAGAAGTTCAAGTGTCGACCTGAAGTATCGACTCATAGCCTGAAGTGTCGACACATGAAGTTCTGGGAACAGTAACGGCTAGTTTTTCAAATGCATAACTTGTCTCTTTTCAACCCCAATGGCTAGTTTTTCATGTCTAACGGCTAGAAACTAGATTTAAGATCTTGGAAATTGTATTTATATGCTCCAAAATAAATCAAAATCATTATTATTAAAGTTACTAAAAAAGAAATATCCAAGAGATAAGAAAAGAGAGCATTCACTCCTATTCTTTGAAGTTCACCTACTCTCAAGTAAAAGTAAGCCTCCAAGCATACAAGAGTCTTCAAGAGCATTAAAGATCAACCATTCTTGAGCAATCAAAGAGGCTTCATCAATTTGAAAGCATCACAACATCGAGCTTAAAGAGATACCCACTTTTTATTAGAAAGCTTTTATTGTTTCTCTACTTCAAAACTTGTTTGTTGTAAGGGTTCTTAATTAGCTTATTTGCAAAACCAAGGGAGATTATCGGTGAGCCTTTGAAAACCAATTAGGTTCTTGGTTAGCCTATTACAAAACCAAGGAAGGTTATTGGTGAGCCTTTGAAAACCAATTAGGTTATTGGTTAGCCCGAAAAACCAAAGGAGGTTGGTGGTGAGCCTTAAAACCATTTAGATTCTTGGTTAGCCCATAAAACCAAGGTTTTGACTTGTGAGCCTTGTGAAAACAAGTAGGGTTTTGATTAGTAAGCCCAAAAAACTAATCGGCTATAATCAGTAGTGATTATAGTGAATTCCCAAGGGGATCTTAGGGAGTGGATGTAATTGCATTAGATAGCATTGAATCTCTATACTTCATTGTGTTTGTGGTTGCTTGTCTCCTCTTATTGCTCTTACTTTTATTGCTTTATTTTTTTGCTGCACATTTACACAAGAGCATTTCAATTGAATTCATAGTACTTGTTTAATTGTTGGATTGGTTCACACACTATTGCATTGCATCAAGTTATAATTTTTAGAGACCCAATTCACCCCCCCTCTTGGGTTGCTTACTAGGCAACACTTTGTTCTAGCACTGCTGAAGCAACCGGCCTTCAAAGGAGTTGAAGGTGTCCGACTCTTCTTCAAGGAGTTAAAGAAGGAGTTAACCTGACAAAGTTTTCGTAAGGGCTAGCACCTCGAAGGAAGGAGAAGAAATCATGCTACACGATGTGAACCACCTATAGAGGTGGTACACGTGTGCCGCTTGTAAAGCCCGAGTTTTTTCCTTAGGTCGGTGCCGTCCCTAGGATCATGACTGAGAGGCGGCCATTTTTGCAACTTTCGATTCTTCCTGGTGAATGTCACCAAGGTATGTGCTTACTTTATGTATGACATAATTATCATTGTTGCATTATTGAGTGATTTCTAGAATGGTTTTGTTTTTCATACAATGTTTGCATGATTTTATATTTACATTACTTTAGATGCATCAAGATCCTGGTAGGGGCATGTGTTAATTAGTTAACATCATGAGATAAAATGGTTTTATTGCTTTCTGCTGCTACATGCCTTTAGCAAAGTTTTAAAATGCATGTATTGCCCCCCGAAATAGTTCCTTACAGGCTCCCCCCAGGTCGAGACTCCAATAGAAACTAAATTCCTCTTCGAGTTCTTCCACTGGGCTAACTCCCTTAAAGTGCACATCCATGAAGGGCACAGTTACGGCCTAGCACTCAGCCTCAAACCCTGAAGGACCCTCAACCAAGTCACGGAAGTAAGCCCTTCGTGGCCCCTGGCGGGCCTCCTTCGGTGCAACTAAAGCAAAGAAAAGGAGAAAAGGAGACAAAAAGGAGAAGTGCACAATGGTCAAAACACAAGCCTTCATTAATAAAAAATCTCTTACATCCTAAAGAGGATTTCGACAGGTTAGGAAGCCTCTTGGAGATCTAAATTACAAATAAGAAGAAATCCTCCCTAGTTATGGGTCCTACTTTTGGAAGCAACTAGAGGTACACCAGTCCCTCCCTCAATTAAGCTTGCTTGGAAGAAGAACAATGACGCGTCTGCCTCTAGCACACCGTCCTCCCCAGGAGTTTGCCTGGTCTCTAAAGCCCGGCATAGGCTCCACCACCTCGAGGATGCAGGTGCCCTACCTTAAGTGAACACCCGAGGAAGGGGTACAATAATGGATCCTCCACAACCACACTGTCCTTCTTGGATTTCATCGATCTGGTGATTCCAAGACCAGCTATAGCCGCTCCTCATTAGGCCACTCTCAGTAGCACTGCAGTAACCATGGCGACTGCAACCATGGCCATCCCCCCATTCAATTGTATGACCAAGCACACCCAAGAGGTTCCTAGGTAGGATGCTCCCATCACACGAGCAACCACCTTCTCTACCCCTAGGGCCTCTCCACTTTCTCCTCTTTCAGGGGGATCTCGAGCTTAGCAGACTTCTTCTTCGACCGGAATGCCCCCGCCAGGACATTGGCCAGATGTTCCCGGAGAAATATCATGCAGCCACTCGGCCCTTCGTTCAGAGATCCAAAGCTCACTAGAAGGCCTCCCTCGGCACAAGCCAAGGGAGGAGTTAAAGAGAAAAAGCACTAAAGAAAGGAAGAGGCTCTACAAAGGCTTGTCCACTTGCACTTAGAAAGGTAAGGGATGGCTTCTCTAAAACAAATCCTGCCACTCCCTCATATCGATTGAAGGTACATGCCTCATTAATTGCCAGACCAGCTAGAGGATGCCATGTACTGGCATCAGATGACCCGAATGCTTCGTTCCTAGAGGATTTGCATCGACCCAAAAGATGTATTTATGACCGCCATTGAAAAGCCGAGCACCACGAAACCCCCATCAATGTGAAGGTGTGGTCTACGAGGTACATGCACGCAGAGATGTTGGAAACATAAAGGACGTGCCAACCATGTCAGCATGATCATTACTCTTCACATCCTGAGCACCGTACCATCTTTCAGGCTTGAGAGTGGGGGGCAACTGATATGGCTGTATCCACTGACATGGGTCCATCTGGACACCGGCTATCAGCTGGCAGGTGGAGGTGCACATGAACATGACACTCGAGCGAGGAGCCAAAGTGAGCCCCCTGCCGAGGTCGGCTCCTGGCTAGGGTTGAGCTCATATTGCCACCAACTGAAGAAAGGAGGATGACGGAGATTCAAATCATGGCAGGAAAGGTGGTCATCTTCATCAAGACCTCACCGCTGAGATGGTACGACTGGCAGGCGACGGCCCACCACCTGAGGCCTATGGAGGGAGATGCCTCACTAAAGCACCAGGATCCCCTCAGGCCCTGGTTTACACCGATCAGGAAGGGATGCTCCATTCCAAGCATGGTGCCCCTCGACCTACCATCTGCATCACCCACAAGAAGAAGATCATGCCAGAGGATTCAAATCTTGGGTTGGTCACCCGCATACCAATGCTCTGCCAAGCTTTCCAAAACATGATGACCAACCAGAATGTCAGAGCCAGTGACATAACTCCCTACCTTGAAGGAAGAAATGGGAGCTCATGCACAGTTCCCAAATACTGCCAGATGTCAACCCTCAGGACTACCCCAAAAAGGGAAAATCTAGGAAGCAAGCTCAAGGGGCAACACAGCCTCTCTACAACAAACTAAAAGGGGCCTCTGATCGAAGGAACAAAAAAATGAAAGTCACAAGCCACAAGCAAGCAAGGGGCATGCGAGGTAACCGTTGGCACATAGAAGGGGAGAGCAAACCAGATGAAATGCTCTGAGGCTATCGAGGAATTCGTCGGAAGAATCCCACGGACACAACCAACCTTGCTTGGGCTCTCCTTCTCCACTGATGCTCCTTTCCCACTTTCTCACTTTCTTTTCTTTAAAAAATAACCTCCGAACATGGAGACCTCATCGGGATCTATCGAGAAGGATTTGTTCCCTTGGATCGCCTGCTAACTTGATCATCGGAGTGCCCCTGCCAGAATTCCTGACCCGGGTCTTTACTTTCTTTTGCAGGACCGGATGTGCATGCAGGATTCTAGATAAGGAGGGCGACGCCCGAAGCCGCACTAGAGCTATAGGCCATGACGATCCAGGTGGCAACAGGTACAGCTGGGGTGGTTGGTGCTGGGTGAAGGCAATCCTTATAGCATGTCTGGGTGCCTTTCATAATGGATGAGATAGCAAGTTGGATGCCAAAGAATGAAGCTAAGCACTGAAAAGTGGTTCACCCAAGAGTGCCCCTGATCGAGAGATGACCTAGTCAAGAGGGGCACGAATGCAATTGTTAATCGAGCTTGGGTGAAAGTTCGGGAGGTGCAATGTCAAGGCCAATTATTGAAATATTTCTTAGGGCCAATGCATGCGATAATCCATGAGGTCACACTCTGGGTTGCCAAACGGTGCCTAGCTGCTTCTAGATCTTCTAGGAGGGTTCCATCACTATGATCAGTGGTTCGGTGAGCATCTCAGGACCGAGCAGGTAGTTGAAACAACAAATGCCCCCCACTCTGACAAACCAACTCAGTATCATTCTGAACTTGGAAGTGGGGTACATCTATTATATCAACTACCTGCTCAACCTTGAGATGTTCACTATACCACTGATCATAATGAGGGAACCCCCTAGAAGATCCAGAATTATCTTGGCACTGATCAACATCCCCGACTCCTCTGATGGCTGGTCATGGAACAACCAACAGCATGACCTCACTCATTATTGCATATGTCAGCACTGAGAAATATTTTAGCAATCGGTCCAAATATTGCACCTCCTAAAATTTCACCTAGGCCTGATGCAGTTGTGCCCATGCCCCCTCTTAGCCAAGTCATCTCTCAATCGAGGGCATTCTCAGGTGAACCACTTCTCAGCACTTGATGGGGAAGATGATGGGATGATGCATCCTTAATGAAATTAGCAATGACTGATATGGCGGGATCGTTGACATGGGACCCTTGTCAGATGCCACATCGGATGAAGCTGCCATGTGGGACACCGAGGCCGAAGTCGACCTCCACCTCTCTTTCACCCGGCATGCTCTTTCTGGGTCAAGACACCGAGGCCGAAGTCGAGCTCCACCTCTCCTTCACCCGGCATGCTCCCTCCGGGTTGAGACGCTGGGAGCGAAGTCGAGCTCCACCTCTCCTTCGCCCAGCACGCTCCCTTTAGGTCAATACATCAGGGTTGAAGTCGAGCTCCGCCTCTCCTATGCCCAACGCGCTCCCTCCGGGTCGAGACACCGGGGCTAAAGTCGAGCTCTGCCTCTCCTTCGCCCGATGCGCTCCCTCCGGGTCGAGACGCCGGGGCTGAAGTCGAGCTCTGCCTCTCCTTCGCCCAACGTGCTCTCTCCGGGTCGAGATGCCGGGGCTGAAGTCGAGCTCCGCCTCTCCTTCGCTCGATGCATGCTCCCTCCGGGTCGAGATGCCGGGGCTAAAGTTGAGCTCCGCCTCTCCTTCGCCCGACGTGCTCCCTCCAGGTCGAGATGCCGGGGCCGAAGTCAAGCTCTACCTCTGCAAATCGGCTCCATCTCGAACGAAGAGATCTGCTATCGAAGGAAGTCGCCGCTCTCCTTAAGTGGCGGCCCAACTCCCAAGGACCATGAAATGATGCCTGCCAGGCCACGATAATAATCCCAACAACCACTTACACCAAAATGGAAGGAATCCTCTGATGGAGGCTCTACATTCTCCACCAACTAACTGCACCCTCCAAAATTGGAAGTCAACTAGCAGATCCATATCCAGGAGGCGACGGCCCATCGATCAAGGTCCTGCCAAGTTGCCCAAAAGGAAGCGACCAGAAGGAATGTCAGCATGAATGGTAGCTTCCATATCACCAAAATGGTAAGGCAACCCGTCCACGGCATGAAACATCACCGCACACATCCACAAGCATGAGAAAGATCCCGAGGTAAGCAGCACACGACACCCCCATCTAAAAGGGGGGCTCTTAGATTCAAATAAGGTAAGCTTTTCTCAAGTCTTCATTCAAGCTAAGATTCAGTCGAGTGAGGTCCAACAAGCAAGAAGGAGGCAGTGCACAGGAATACAACGCTCAAGACTACCGCGAAACCTCCAGGAGGGGTCTAGATGGACACTGCCACCCAGCTCGAGCTCTCCTCTACTGTCACTCTCGTGATTTGTGCTCGGCCTACTCGCACTCTCTCACATCACAAATCCTCCTCCAAGCATGGAGTCCATCTTAGGAGCTCGACCAGGAGGAACTGTTCCCCTGGATCATTACTGACTTGATCATCAGAGTGCCCCTGCCAAAATCTCCTGCCCAAGTCACTAACTTTGTTTTGCAGGTCCAGGTGCCCGAGTAGAATCCCGAGTGACAGGAGCGCGTTCTGACCTCGACCACAGCTATAGGCCATGATGATCTTGGCGGCAACAAATTGGTGTGACAGGTAGGGGGGCAGGACACTTTCTGATCCAACCCAATCCCCCTACAAGCAACCCACTAGAAGGATGGTGATGATGAGAGCGAGAAAAGTCTCCACCAACCATGCAGGAGATCCCACTTCCCGTGGGGATCCGCATAGTCCAGAAGCGGAGCTCCCCGCTCCAGCTTAACCACCTCTAATGGACACTCAGCTGGCCGCACTCACCCAACAGATGCAGATTCTCAATGCAGCAGTGCACCAACTCCAACACCAGTACTAATCCTTGGCTACCCAACAGCAGCCAAGGACTCCCACAGCCCATACTGCAGCACCCCGTGATTGCCTGCATTCCTTCCAAGGAAGGCCTTCACAACCGCGAGCCACCACCGATCACCAAGGTAGTCACCGGACCCCGGTGAAGAGACAATAGGCCAGATCTGCCAATTGAGAGAGCCGCTCCCCAACCCTCGAGTGGGTAATAGATAGAACCCACCGAGGTCGAAAAGGCAAGATTCCATGTCATTTGCCTCACGTGTCACCTTCTCCATCTCCATCAGCCTCCGCGGAGGGTTCAACTGATGAGGCTATCAGGCGTATGGTAGAGAAGTGCCTGGAGGAGCAGGAGCACAAGCTAGCTGAGCTATCCCATCGATTTGCAAATCTATAGGGCTCCACCAGTGAGCTAGCCGGCTATGACGCTCGTCCCCCTTTCTCCGGAGAAGTCCAAGAGGAACCAATTCTGGCTCGGTTCTGTATGCCGCAAGTGGATCCTTAAAACAGGACCAGCAACCCCCTAGATCATCTTGAGAGCTACAAGACCCTCATGAGAGTCCGGGGGGAATCGATGCTCTTCTCTGCATTGCCTTTCCTGCTACTCTCCGGAAGGTAGCTCGGGTATGGTTTACCCGCCTAGAGCTGGAGAGCATCAATTATCTCGCACAACTGGAGCGAAAGTTCGTGGCTCACTTCAATGCATGCCGGAAGGTACCACGAGAGGCAGACATCCTCTTCTCCATCAGGCAGTAGGACCATGAGCTCCTATGGGACTATGTGGCCTAATTCAAAGTTGTCGCACTGGAGATCTACAACTTGACGAGCCAGTTGCTATGTTGGCACTAAAGAGAGGGCTCAGGACTTCCCGCCTGACCTACTCTCTTGACAAGAGACCCCCCAAGACTTACACTGAGCTCCTCCTCCAAGTTCAAAAGTACATTTGCACCGAGGAGGCAGATCACACGAGGAGGGAGCTGGATGGAAGGCTTCTAAAGAAGCCAGTTCCTGGGGAGACCTCCAAGTTGCAGAAGCCAGGACCAGTCGCACCATACGTTCGCCAAAGGCCGAAGCCGAGAAGAGACGCCATCTCAGAAGAGAGCTTCACTCCTTTTCTCATCCCGAGGGTGAAGATCCTTATGGAGATCAAGGTTGAGCGCTATCTAAGGTGCTCGCCTCCGTTGAAGCCATCCACCGGTCACGACAGGATGAAGTATTGCCAATTTCACCATGACCATGGCCATGACATCAAGGAATGCCAGCACCTCAAGAAGGAGATTGAAGAACTCATAAAGAAAAGCTACCTTGGAAGGTTCGTGGGGAGCAGACGCCCGATGGAACCTCAGGCGCTTGCCGCTCTCCATCCAGTCCTTGCGGTCGACAACCACCCTACCAAGAAGCCGGTGGGGATGATATGATGGGGAGTCGAGCGCGCTTCCAAGAAAGCCCAGGGTGGGGAAAATTTTAAGAATATGCTTCCCTTTGTGAGGGAAAGGGAGATGAAAATAAAAATGTAAACAATGATGCCATGGTCATCGAGATGACGATCGCAAAGCATCCTAGGGGTTATGGGTTCCTTGGATTCATAGGATGTGGACTCAGATCTATGGTTCATGGATCTGGGTTCGTAAGAGCTGGGTTCAAAGAGTCTGGGTAGGTATTTTTGCCTAAGTTTAAGTTTAATGTCACTCCAGGTAGTTATCGGTATGTCTCTTCTTCATCTGATCATTCTTTTAACATTATCCCAATAAATTCTAGCCTTACGTACTAATTTAAGCTTAGCAAACTTAAACTGACTTCTTTCGGACATTAGTTCCCTCTCAAAATACAGATCCATATCTTCTTCCCAATTAAGGTAATCATCAAAATCAAGATCGCCACCAAAAGTAGGTGTTTCTAACCTAATGTACCTAGTGGCTCTCTCATCCTGGTCTATGAGAACATAATTGGATCTCTTCAAACTAAGATCCCAGGTTGGGTCCTGGTGTGGGGGTCTCCTAGGTTTGGGCTCCAGGAATGGGTCAGGGAGTGTTTGAGGTTTAGGTTTAGGACGGGACTTGCAGGATTTCTCTAGGTTACCTAATCGGTCATCTAGTCGATCAAACCTAGTGTTAAGTTGTCCTAACTGTTCAGTCATAGTCCTAAAGAAGGTCTCAAGGTTAGACTCCATGGTCAAGCTAGGTTAGGTTTGGGTTCGAACTACTGGCATTGGGCTCCTAATCTATGGGTCATGCAATGCAAACACATTGAACTCAACTTGGACTAGAGTTTCCTAGACCTAGAGCTCAAGTAGAATGGGTCAGCTCAAATTACAACCTATTCAATAATTACCCTATCCACTGGCCAACTAAGAGGTGGGGTCGTGGAGGCTCTCCCTTCTCTCACAGGGTTCTAATTAAAAACCACGAGTCTGTGGTGGGGACACCAAAGGCACCAGAATAAGACAGAGACTTTTCAACTGTCTATGGATTGACAAATAATTTATGAGTCCATCTGTAATAAGGGCTTAGCCCATCTGAGTCCATTTTAGTTGTTATTTGAGTCTTTTGAGTTGTTATTTCAGTTCTGTACTAGTCAGCTCATGTTGAGCTAGTTTAGTCCAGTGTTAGTCAGCTCATGTCGAGCTAATTTTATTTTTTTTGAGTCCTATTCAACCATATTGAAGACTCAAGACCACATCATACAAGTGAAGACCAAGTCCAACCAGATTGAAGACATGAAAGTATAGCCCAAGTCCAACCTAGATTGAAGATTTGAATACCCCAGGAGGAAAAATTCAGAAAACCCTGATTCCTTGCAGATGCCCTCCAGATGCCCAGATTCCCTTCCAGATGCCAAAATATATTCATATACCAAGGAATCCATGATTTTAGAGGTCTATCTGCATTCTAGCACAAAGAAATCAAGCCCAGGCACCAAGCCCAAGCCCCTAAGAAGCAAGATACCAGGGAATATTTCTGCCACATGGCTACCAGGCCACCCCAGATTCCAAAGGCCCAAACCCATGCACCCGAGCCCCTTTGGGCCGGCCTCTTGCTGTTCCTAGAAGCCCAACACGCCCCCCTAGACATCCTTGGAGTGTTGGCCAAGTCAAGAGAATTTTTAGGGATTTTTCTACCTAATGTTTCCTTATTTTCTAGCTAGGGTTTGAGAGGGAAAAGGATTCTTATGTAAAGACTTATGTGCCCTTACTTGGAGCCCAAGATTAAGGGTCTATTTAAAGGACCCTAGCCTCTTGTATGAAGGAAGATTTTGATATATGAAATAAACCTTGAGTTCTTCTATTGCTTTGAGTGATTACCCTGCTGTGTGCATAAAGGGGTTTGAGAGTTCTTCTTCCCGGTGCTGCAACCATCATCCTGCCGCTAGCCAATCCTCCAGAGCCTTGGCCGCCCACTCCAAAATTCCTTTTCCCTTTACTATTTTCCTTTATTTTCTTGATCTTCTCTGAGTTTTCTAACCCTTGACTGGTCATTTGTAGGTCCCCGAGTTCCTACGAATCCACCGACCCCAGCCAAGCCTCAATCGAACCACTGAGCAGAAAGCCGGGTATCCGCGGGTCTTTGGCTCGATTTTCCAGGCCGCATCCATCGAGGAATGAGAGATCCCTTCACTGCGATCTTCACCGGGTGCTTCAGACTTTGTCTGGTACACCCCCTCTACCTCCATTCTTTATATTGTAGGAGAACTTGCCCTAACCGAGGCTTCTCAGCCCCGGCGATCCTTCTTTATTACTTTTCTAGGTTCTAATCTGCATGTTGGCTTCAAAAATTCATACATAATTCCCTACAACTAATTTTGATCTGAAATTTGGGAATTAATCACCTAACCCCACTTATAAAACATACAAAAAGAATTGCATGCATATTAGTGTCGCATCATTTGGTATTAGAGCTTAGATTAGGGCTTATTTTCTGTAATTTTTCAGTCCGTATATGCTCTGTTTTTTAAATTATTTCTCCCTGATAAAAACTCTAAAAGTTCTAAAATTTATTTCTCTGGATTTAGAATAATTCACAGTAATTTTATGAATTTTTTTAGATTTTATTATGTCCTATGAATTTTCTGCAAGCCAAAATAAAGCATATAAATGTTTGGCTCTGTTTTTTTTTTAGCAAGACAAGTTTGGAAGTTTTAGGGTTTTGTTTAGCATTTTTTGCATATCTTTTAATTTTAGTATTTTTCTTGCATATTAGGCCATAATTTTCAATTTTTCTTCTATTTAATAAAATACCAAAAAAAAAAATTACATATTCTCCAAAAATACCAAAAACATCTAAACCCTAATTTGCATCCTCATCTGCCTGCCATCATTGCATAATTTACTTTTAAGGGCACTCTTGCTATATCAGATGGAGGGAGGATTTGATCACCTCTCCTTAGCCCAAAACTACATCCCTTGCATTCGGTCCCAAGCCTTAACCTAAAATTAACTAGACTTAATTTGCCCTAGTGGGCTAGGGACACCAACTGGTCGGGTCCGGGCTAAGTGTCAGATCATTGTGTCAAGCTAACCTGTGTGTGCTTTGTGCTCGGTGTCTAGAATGGTGGTTTAGGGATTCAATCCCGAAGGGCTTGTGTGTGGATCCGCCTACCGGCCAATCTCTGATTGGTGTCTAGGATTGGCAATCAGGGACCTAACACTCCCCTTACACCTGCCTGGCTGAGTACAGGGTTACTATAGGCTAGTTTGCCACCCTGATTGAGCATCTAGTTTGGACTTTAGGTCTAGTCAGCTATAGTCGGTCTGATCGAGTCTTGCATGAGCACTAGATTAGGGGTTTCATATCATCCACCATCTTCACTTTTGCCTGAATCCATGGACAAACATGAAACCCAGATTAAAGCCCTTGCTGATCAAATGGCCCAGATGGCTACCCAGATGACTACCTAGATGACCCAGTTAACTTAGTCTGGTACCCAAACCAACAATAGAATTGATCATCTTGCCAATATGTTTGACCAGTTAGAAGGCCGTGTAGGGACCATACAAAGAACCCATGGGTCACAGTCTGAACCAGATCCTGAGTCCCCTCAACCTAAGAGGACCCCAAACCCTGATCTATACCATGAGGTCGAACCTAGGAGAGCCCCTTATCCTGACCCGTACTACAATCCTCAACCTAGGAGGACCCCAAACCCTGATCCATACCAAGAGGTTGAACCTAGGAGAGCTACTCAGCCTGACCCATACTATAATACTGAACTTAGAAGAACCCCTTACCATGACCCTTATTATGATATTGAACCTAGAAGAACCCCTTACCATGACCCTTATTATGATACAGAACCCAGGAGAACCCAATACTCTGACCCATATAGGGAGTCCAATCCTAGGAGAACCCAATACTCTGACCCATATAGGGAGTCCAATCCTAGGAGAACCCAATACTCTGACCCATATAGGGAGCCCAACCCTAGGAGAACCCAATATTCTGACTCATAAAGGGAGTCCAACCCTAGGAGAACCCAATATCCTGACCCATATAGGAAGTCCAACCTTAGGAGGACCCCATACCATGATCCATCATTAGAACCTGACCATAGAGCTGACCCAAAATCCCATGACCCCAGATCCTATAATCCCATGATCCATAGATCTGCACCCATGTCCTATGAGCACAGAGAACCCATAACCCCTAAGTATCAATCTAGTACTAGTCAGGTTTCCCTTAGTCAACTTGAACCCCATAGGATTAGTATCCCTAAATATGAACCCAGTAGTGAGCCACTACCCCTTGACAACCTGAACCTACTAGGACTAGTATCCATAATCAGAAACTAGGACCTAGCCAATTTTTCCCTAGCCGACCTTCTCCAACCATTCCTGAGATTGACAAGGCTTACATTAATGCAGAAGTGTATGAAGCTGATGCGAGCCTAGTGGATGAGTATGAAGGAGAAGAGGAGACACCTATAGTAGACCTAGAATTAGCTGACCCAGTAGATACCCAGGTAGAAACCAATCCAGAGCTAGTTGACCTTGACCACATCCAACCTAAAGCTATAGTAGAAGAACAATTAGAGGAAGAGAACCTAGGTACTGCTGCTAGAGCCTTACCTGAGGAAAGCATAGAGGAGAGCTAAATTATAGAGTCTAGTCCTAAAATACAAGAGCCTGAAGAATTTATTAAGGACCTGATCTCTTTGAATAAGTACTCTCAGGATGAGCCTCCTCCTATAGTTCCCATTAAGGACCTCTTCCCTGAGATTAGTAACCCATCCTTCGATTATGCAAACCCCATAGATATACCGCAACCTCGTAAGGTTAGTCTCATTAGTCTAGGATTAGTCCCTGACATGCCTTCTTATATCGAACTTTATCCAACTAACCTTGAACCTTTTTCCCTACCCTACCAAACTAATTCTGAACCCACTTCCTATTTTCTACCCTTTCTGGACATCTCCAACATTTCTAGGATCATTAGATTGCATTTAGTTGAGATTAGTGTAATGCATGCATTCATTACGCATGTTAGGTTTGCATTATACTTCTGCCATACCCTTTGGCATTTGCTTGGAGTCCATTGTAAATACTCTTGTGCACACCACACTAGGGTTAGACCTAGAGAGTCTATAGTCTCTTAGGTTTATGCCCATAAAAGTCTAATAAATTTCCTTAGATAGGAATGCAAAGTAGAGTTTATTAGGTGTTAGTTTGAGTCCTTTACATCATCTTGTTAGGAGTCTGCATATGCCTAGCATGTTCACCACCCGCACTAATCTTAAAACAACTGGCTAATTCCCGAAGAAGGGTCAAAGAAGTTGATATAGTGGATTCTATCTTGGTTAGGCTTAGGTCTAAAAGAAGCTTCATGCTCGCAGAGCTGGACCTTTTAAAGTGATAGAGAAGGATTGGATCAAATGCATATGTGTTAGACTTGCCTTCGGATATGGGCATTAGTTCTACCTTCAATATTACAGACCTGGTTGAGTATAGGGAACCGGCAGCGATACCTAGTGAGGCCTTTGGACCTATTCCTTTTCATTGTGTGTGACCCTAACCCAGAGTGTCTACTAACAAATTGGCCTGAGAGAGGAGAACGGATCGAGTGTATCCTGGACGATCAAGCCATCACGACCCAGGGCCGTGGTTATCAACGCTTCCTAGTCCGATGGCAAGGCCAGCCAGAGTCGGACGATTCATGGGTTTCTCGAGAGGATTTGCAGCACCTCAACCCAGACCTCCTCGAGAGATATGTGAGCCAGCTTGATCTTCACTCGACAGGGTCGAGTTCCTCCCATCCCGGGAGAATTGGTGGGGACACCAAAGGCACCAGAATAAGATAGAGGCTTTTCAACCCTCTGTGGATTGATTAATAATTTATGAGTCCATCTATAATAAGGGCTTAGCCCATCTGAGTCCATTTTAGTTGTTATTTGAGTCTTTTGAGTTGTTATTTCAGTTCTGTACTAGTCAGCTCATGTTGAGCTAGTTTAGTCCAGTGTTAGTCAGCTCATGTCGAGCTAATTTTATTTTTTTTGAGTCCTATTCAACCATATTAAAGACTCAAGATCACATCATACAAGTGAAGACCAAGTCCAACCAGATTGAAGACAAGGAAGTATAGCCCAAGTCCAACCCAGATTAAAGATTTGAAGACCCCAAAAGAAAAAATTTAGAAAACCCTGATTCCTTGCAGATGCCCTCCAGATGCCCAGATTCCCTTCCAGATGCCAAAATATATTCATATACCAAGGCATCCATGATTTTAAAGGTCCATCTGCATCCTAGCCCAAAGAAATCAAGCCCAGGCGCCAAGTCCAAGCCCCTAAGAAGCAAGATACCAAGGAATATTCCTGCTACCTGGCTACCAGGCCACCCCAGCTTCCAGAGGCCCAATCCCATGCACCCGAGCCCCTATGGGCGAGCCTCTTGCTGCTCCTAGAAGCCCAACACTTCCCCTAGGCATCCTTGGAATGTTGGCCAAGTCAAGAGAGTTTTTAGGGATTTTTCTACCTAATGTTTCCTTATTTTCTAGCTAGGGTTTGAGAGGGAAAAGGATTCTTATGTAAAGACTTATGTGCCCATACTTGGAGCCCAAGATTAAGGGTCTTTTTAAAGGACCCTAGCCTCTTGTATGAAGGAAGATTTTGATATATGAAATAAACCTTGAGTTCTTCGATTGCTTTGAGTGATTACCCTGCTGTGTGCAAAAAAGGGTTTGAGAGTTCTTCTTCCCGGTGCTGCAACCATCATCCTGCCGCCAGCCAATCCTCCAGAGCCTTGGCCGCCCACTCCAAAATTCCTTTTCCCTTTACTGTTTTCCTTTATGTTGCCCAGAAATGGAGCTCAAGAGGGGAGGTGAATTGGGTCTTTTAAAAATTTAACATAATAAAATGAAGGTCCAGTGGTGCTTGTGAGCAATAATAAATTTGATGCAAGATGATAGCAATAATTAAAGAGTACTAGAGGAAAAGAGCAATCACACACAAATACAAAGTTTATAGTGGTTCGGTGCAAACGTAGCACCTACATCCACTCCCCAAGCCACCCTTGGGAATTCCACTATAATCTACACCAGATTACAGTCGACTTGTTTTTCACAAGGCTCACAAGTCAAAACCTAAGTTGGTTTTGTCACCTAGGCTTACCAACCAACCTAAATACTTATTTTATCTTCGGGCTCACAAGTTAACCCTAGTTGGTTTTGTCCCTTTGGCTCACCAACAAACCACAATAACCTTCTTTCAAGACACCCTTGAAAGCAAGGTCAAATCACAATAAAAACAGATATGAAATTTAAAAGCTACAACAAACTCTCTTCAAGAGTAGATTGGAATCTTTGAAGCTCAAAAGGATGCTTTGTCTTCACTCTTCTTCAAGGTGCCTCTTTTTGGAATGAAGTAAGGATGAGCTTGTAGGCTTTTCAGTGGAATCAAGCTAGAAGAGACTTTTTGATTTGAAGTTTGGAGAGAATATTGGCTTTATGGCTTTTGAGTGGACTTGAATGCTCTTGAATAGACTTCTCTTCACTTCTCTCTTGCTTTCTCTTACTTTAAAATGAGGTTGGTGGAGCTTAAATACACCAAAAACCTTCTAAAAATGGTTTGTGACCGTTGGCGCATTGGAAATAGCCGTTTGGAGCTTGAAAACCAAGTTCTGCAAGCTAGAAATATAGATCCGTTAGGGCTGTCAGGTTGCAAGTGTCGATACTTGGCTGTTAGGTGTCGACACTTGATTTCAGGGTATCGACACTTGAATATTCAAGTGTCGACACTTGATGCACAGGTGTCGACACTTGACACAAAAATTCTCAAAACCACAAAGTTCTGTATTTTCAAAAATCTCAGGCCTTGAGTCGATACTTGGAACCTAAGTGTCGACACTTGGTGTCAACACTTGAATATAGGTGTCGACACTTGGCGTGCCAAGGATTTTTGTCCATGCCAAATGTTGAAGTGTCGACACTTGACTGTCCAGGTGTCGACACTTGAGACTGAAAACATTCAGATTCAAGTGTAAATGCCTCGAAAACAAAAATAAAATTTATGAATACATAAACACATAATAGTTAAACAATTATATGCCCTTTTTCAATGAAGAGGATGCCCGGATATGTGAGAATTGCTCCGTGCCATTACGTGACATACACCATAAGTTTTTAGAATTTTGAGGTGCCTTCTTCCTGAAAACTTACAACTTGAAATCCTCATTAGAATACAATATGCACTCAATGTTTTGTTATTCATCAAAATCACTGGGTGGAGCCAACAATCTCCCCCTTTTTGATGATGACAAAACCTTGAGAAAAAGAGGCAATATAGTTCAAACTTTAACCATTTAATTTATAAATATGAATTTTAGTCACAATAGAGGCAAAAACTTTATAGATAGGAGGAAACAATCTCCCCCTTAATTAGATACTTTTTATTAAGGTAAACTTCAAAGATTCTTGTAAGGTGAAATCAATATAATTAATACAATACACCTTTTTCTTAATAAAATCAAAATCAATACATGTTCTCCCCCTTTTTGTCAATCATTAGAAAGGGGAATAACCTCCCCCTCACAATGAGCATGGATACAAAAAGATAGTAGAGAAACAAATAATATAGATATCAGAGCTGAAATTATGCTAATATCAAAGAGTATCAGAGCTAAAATATACCAAGATAAAGGAGTATCAGAGCCAAAGAATAGTAAATTGATTTAGTGAAGCACAAAATTTGCCAAGATAATAGAGTACTGAATAGAAACACATATATATAAGATAAGTTTTCAGTACAAAATTTGCTGAGATATCAGCGAGAGCTGAAACATATATAAATCATTAGAGTCAAACATTTATCAAATATACAAAATAAGAGATAAAATAGACATCTGTGAGGCTAATCCTCATCAGATGGAACATCAAGACTGAAAGGAGCACTGATCCTAGATCTGGTGGCTAATGCCCTAAGAGGTGCTAAAGCTCTACGACTCCTAGTGCGACCGGAAGGACCAAAGGCGGGTACAACCCTAGAAGATCTAGTGGAAGGAGGTGAAAGACGATCAGCTGGCATAATAAGGTCCAATGTGGAGTCAACCAAGGTAGTAGCAGGAGCTGGTATAGTAGGAGGATCTCTACTGACCACCTCATAAGCATTGGCACCGCCCACACTGTCGCTGTCACTGCCCACTACCTCCGTAGCTCTGTCAACATCCTGATCACCACCCTTAGCATAATTAGCATGGTCGCTCTGGTGATCGTCACCATCATCATCGTCATCAACGTCAGATCGTGCAAGTGCGGGGGCTGCAGGAGGTATAAATGATCTTAACAGACTCTCAATAAGAGTAAATCCCTCCTCCATGGATCTGCGAATCTCAGCATGCTCCGAGGTAGTATGTGCTCGTAGAAGCTCGACCTCGCTACGCAGCTGACTCACCTCACCTCTGATCTCTGAGAATTGTGCTCTGGCATGCTCCTCAAAAGATAGTCCTGTAGATGGTGGTGGAGGAGCTGAAGTGTCAGGAGACAGGTGCTCTGCCTGTATCGATGGTACATCTACTAGAGGAAGAACTGTTGGCTCAGATGGTCCAGCCTCAGCCTCTCGAAACTCATCCTCTTCATCTGGCTCCTGGCCAGACTCTTTGCGAACCCATCGACCTACAACTATCCTGTATCCCATCCGGTGCAATGACCTCTCGTCGTACACATCCATGTGCAATATCTCCTTGGGGATCTCCCCCTCCAATGATACTCCACAAGCTCTGAAAAGTCGAGTCAATACCATGCCGTATGGCAAACAGTGTCGGCGCTGAGTGGCAGCATCATACATCTGTGATAGCATCAGAGTGGGTATATCTATCTCTCCTCTCAATCAGACTGGTTATCACCATCAACTCCCTCTGGGTGATGAAGTCGAATCTGCCAGTCTTCGGTAGTAGGATCCGTGAAGTAATATGGTGCAAAAGGTGCATCTCCAATGATAACTGGTTCGCGGTAACCACTGATATACCGCGAACATCCTCTCTCTCAAGGATGCACCTAAATGCCGGCTCTCTATCATCCACTGAAAAGGCATAGACTCCTCTCCGGGGTATCTCCCATACATGGCTCAGAAGCTCATCAGTCAAAGAGATCTGAATACCCCTGACATATGTCATCCACAGTAGTCATCGACAGTCCAGTGCATCGTAGAACTCCCTCACTAGGTGAGGATAGTACCTCTCCTGCATGGTACAGAAGGGTACTAGTCCTGCATCAGTGAGTATCTTCCTAATACCAAAGTGGTGCCTGTCGAAGCACTGCAAGTCAACTCTCCTCCCTGAAGCTACAAACTTCCCTGCCATCCTCTCTGCAGGGGGGAGCTCGGTGTGGCTGTACTGCTCGGCTGTGCAGGATCAAATCTGGCCTACGATCTCCTCTCAGTACCATGACTGGGCCTCTCCCTAACTGCAAGTCTCTTCCTATGACCCATTACAGCCAACTGATCAGGAAAAATGAAGAAAGGTTTAGAACAAGGGACTGGCCATAGGTTGAGATTAGGAAAAAAAGGTTTAGATAGGTTTTGAAAACCAGAATCAACAATGTTTGAAAAATAATATTTACAGAAAATATATTTTGATCAAATGACAAACTTTCGAACAAAATTTGTAGGAAAATTTTTTGTTAGGTAGAACACATTTGAATCTTTGGAAAAATAATTTTTGTAAGGTCTAAAAATCAAAAAAAAATGGGATTTGGGTCTAAACACTTAGGGATTTAGCAAATAGGCGAAAATGTCGCAAATGTATCACGAAAAACCTTTCCAAATAGTCAATAAATAAATTTAGTAAATTTAATTTAGATGAAAACCCAATTTATTTTGCCCAAAATTAAGGAAACAGTGATTTTTGCGAAAAAGGGATGAAAATGGCCAAAAGATGAGGAAAATCCGAGAAAAACAAGTTTATAACATTATTCCCTCAAATGGAGTTTTAGAAATCCATTAAAACACGCAAAAATCCGGTTAGATTCAAGAAAAATATTCGGAAAACCGAAAACACGGTTGTTTGGTTCGAAAACAACAAAATTAAAAATAAAGAAAAATAAAATGAAATTAGAAAGGAGAAATACCTGATTTATGAAGGATTGAGGGGTGAAAGGACGGTTTGGATAGAGGGGACAACTGTTCCAAGAAATCAGGGGGGAAGAAAATTTCAAAAAACCATCATTCGGTCCGTTTAAAAACAGTTTCAGATTCACAAGTGTCGACACTTCGGATAAGTCAAGTGTCGACACTTGGTCAGGTGTCGACACTTGACACTTTCCAAGTGTCGACACTTGGCCAAAAATTCGAGAAAATCCAGAAAAAATAGGAAAAATTTTGACAAAGTTTTGGGGTTTTAATCAATAGGTTTTGAGCTTTAGGATTTAGGTAAAAATGATACTAAGAGAGTTCTAGGAGAATGGATCAATGACACCTAACTCTCTTCTAATTAGACAGAACCTATTCTCACTCAAAGGCTTTATAAACACATCAGCTAACTGATCATTAGTACAAACAAAATCAAAAATTACATTAGAATTTTGTATATGATCTCTTATGAAATGATGCCTTATTTCAATGGGTTTACTTCTTGAATGTTGCACAGGATTTTTAGATAGGTTGATTACACTAGTATTGTCACATCTTATGGGTGTCTTAGTTTAATGCCAAAATCTTCGAGTTGTTGTTTGATCCAGAGGATTTGAGCACAACAGCTCCCAGCTGCTATATATTCGGCTTCCGCCGTAGATAGAGCAACTGAGTTCTGTTTCTTGCTACTCCAAGAGATCAAATTTACTCCAAGAAACTGACAGGTTCCACTAGTACTTTTATGATCAAGTTTACACCCAGCAAAGTCAGCATCAGAATAAGCAATTAAATCAAATGAAGAATCTCTAGAATACCATAAACCAATTTCAATTGAGCCAGATAGATATCTAAGTATGCGTTTAACAGCCAAAAGATGAGACTCTTTAGGATTGGACTGATATCTAGCATACATACAGACACTAAACATGATATCTGGCCTACTGACAGTAAGATATAACAATGAACCAATCATGCCACGATATAATTTTTGGTCTATAGACTTACCTGATTCGTCCTTGTCAAGTCTACATGTAGAGCTCATAGGGGTACCTAACGGCTTAGTGTTCTCCATCCCAAACTTCTTGAGTATTTCTCTTGTGTATTTTGTTTGGTTGATGAAGATCCCCTCTTTGGTTTGCCTTATATGGAGTCCGAGGAAGAAATTCAGTTCTCCCATCATGCTCATCTCGAACTCACCCTGCATTAATCTTGCAAAATCTTGACAAAGAGATTCATTAGTAGCACCAAATATTATATCATCAACATAGATTTGTACTACTAAGAGATCATAATTCTTTTTCTTTAAAAACAAAGTTTTATCTACATTACCTCTAGTAAAATCATTTTTCAGCAAAAAGGAGCTTAAACGATCATACCAAGCTCTTGGAGCTTGTTTTAATCCATATAAAGCTTTATGAAGTTTGTAAACATGATTTGGAAATTCAGAATTTTCAAAACCAGGGGGCTTGTTCAACATAAACTTCTTCTTCAATTAATCCATTTAAAAAGGCACTATTAACATCTATTTGATATACTTTAAAATTCATGAAGCAAGAAAAAGCCAACAATAGCCTAATTGCCTCAAGTCTAGCCACAGGAGCAAAGGTTTCATCAAAATCTATCCCTTCCTCCTTATTGTATCCTTTGGCAACTAGTCTAGCTTTATTTCTAATTACTATTCCATTTTCATCAAGTTTATTTCAAAAAACCCATTTTGTGCCAATAATTGATGTGTTTGAAGGCCTATCCACTAGTGTCCAAACATTGTTCCTTTTAAATTGATTAAGTTCATATTGCATAGCATTTATCCAATTACTCTTACATTCAGCTTCCTCAATAATTTTAGGTTCAATTTGAGACACAAAAGTTAAGTAATCACAAATATTTCTAAGAGATGATCGAGTACTTACACCTTTAGATGGATCACCTATAATTAGTTCTTTTGGGTATCCATGAGCATACCTCCATTCTTTTGGTAATGGATCAATAGTTGATATATTTTCATCACCATGTGCTTGATCTCCGTCAGTGTTTTGATCATCATTCTGTTCCTTGGTAAGTCCTTCATTGTTGTTTATTTCTTCAGTTTTCTTGCTACCTGTTTCATCAAAAAGTACATCTTCTTTTCTTGAAGATTTTTGGTTAGTTTCATCAAATACCACATGTATGGATTCTTCAACAACAAGTGTCCTTCTGTTGAAGACCATGTATGCCTTACTAGATGTGGAGTAGCCTAGAAAGACTCCCTCATCTGATTTAGCATCAAATTTACTTAGATTATCTTTACCATTGTTTAAGATGAAACAACGGCATCCAAAAACATGAAAATAACGGATTGAAGGTTTTTTACCCTTCCAAAGCTCATAAGGGGTTTTCTTTAAAATCGGTCGAATTAAAACTCGATTTAAAATATAGCATGCAGTATTTATGGCTTCCGCCCAAAAGTATCTAGGTAAATCATTTTCACAAAGCATGGTGCGTGCCATTTCTTCAAGAGTTCTATTTTTTCTTTCTACTACCCCATTTTGTTGAGGTGTCCTAGGTGCAGAAAAATTGTGATCAATTCCATTTTCAATACAGAATTTACTAAAATCGGCATTTTCAATTTCAGTTCCATGATCACTTCTTAAAGATACTACGGAAACACCTTTTTCATTTAAAACTCTTTTGTAAAATCTAATAAATTCAGAAAACGTTTCATCTTTATGTGCTAAAAACATGACCCAAGTAAAACGTGAGAAATCATCTACAATGACTAGACCAAACTTCTTACCTCCCAAACTAGATGTTCTAGTAGGCCCAAAGAGGTCCATATGAAGCAATTCCAAAGGTCTAGATGTAGAGATTACTCCTTTTGGTTTGAAAGAAGATTTTGTTTGTTTTCCAAGTTGACATGCACTGCAAATCTTATCTTTTTCAAAATTGAGTTTAGGCAAATCTTTTACTAAATTCTTTTTGCTAAGTTTTGAAATTAAATGCATGCTTGCATGTCCTTGTCTACGATGCCAAAGCCAACTAGTTTTATCTATCTTGGCTTCCATTGCCACTAGACATTGACCTTTTTGAAGAGGGAGATCATCAAGATCAACCATATAAATATTGCCATGCCTATGACCGATGAACTTAATGCCATTGTCATCTAGACTAGAAACAATGCACAAAGAAGATTCAAAAATAACTTTAAAATTTTTGTCACAAAATTGACTAATGCTAAGCAAGTTATGTTTTAATCCATCAACATATAAAACATTATCAATATAAGAGGTAGGAGTGATATGGATTTTACCAATATCGATAATTTTGCCCTTTCCATTATCACCAAAAGTTACATTGCCACCATTTTGATATGTGAGTGATGAGAACTGCTCCACATCTCCTGTCATATGCTTTGAGCAACCGCTATCAAAGTACCACATTCTTTTCTTGATGGTTGCAAGGCATACCTGCAATAAAGATCAAGTGGAGACTTTATTTACCCAAGCCATCTTCGGTCCTTTTTGGTTAGTGGCATTGGTTCCTTTTAGAACCCAAACTTTCTTAGTGTTATTTAATTATCTTTTGTTGCACATATAAGATTTATGTCCTTTAATACTACAAGTATAGCATGTAATGGATGAAGATGCTGGCACAAAGAAATTTTAAAAGAGTTTCTATTTCTTATGAGTTCTGAATCCTAATCCAGCTTTGTCAAATACTGCTCTTTGGTTATTTAATAGTAAATTTAATTTTTTAGAACTGTAAGTAAATTTTTTAACAAAAGGTTTTAGTTTTTTAATTTCTTCTTTATATCTTTTGTTTTCTATTAAAATTTCTTTGCTTTGTCTTGACAATTTTCATTTGAAAGTAAGTCACTTTTTTTTCAAAGATATCTTTTTCTTTTTCAAGAGCCATAATCTTATCATTTAAATTTTTATTTTGTATTAGAAGGTGTTCATTTTTATTTGAAAGGTTGTTGTTTGTTTTAGCTAGATCCAAATTTTTCTTCTTTAAGTCTTTATGTTTTGACTTTAATTTTTGAAATTCTATGACTAATTCATCAAAAATCTCATGAAGCTCATCAAAACTAAATTCATTTTCGGTTTCAGAACATACCTCTTCTTGATCAGCCATCAGACAGAAGTTTGCTACCTCCTGCTGTTCTTCCTCAGAGCTGGAGTCTTCACTTTCACTCCAGGTTGCCATCATGGCTTTCTTTCTCAGCTTTCTTCTGCTTTTCTTTAACAAGGGGCAGTCTACCTTGAAATGCCCTGGTTTCTTATACTCAAAATATGTGGGCTACTCCTTCTCCTTTTCCTTGTCTTTTTCCTTACTCGGCTCACCTTTCAGAGGTTTCTTTTGTAGTTGAATTTTTTCTTCCTCATAAACCTTCTTGTTGCCCAGATATGGTGCCCAAGAGGGGGGTGAATTGGGTATTTAAAAATTTAAGGCAATATATGTGCTATCAAGTTTTAAGGTAAAGAGTGATAGTGCTTTAAGAATTGTGCAACGGAAGCAATGAAATAAAATGGCAATTAAAGAGCTAAAGAAGTTAAAGAGAAAGGCAATGCAAACACACAAGAAATATAGTGGTTCGGTGCACCTAGCACCTACATCCACTCCCCAAGCTCCACTTGGGAAATTCACTATAATCTTTAGATTACAGCCGACTTGTTTTACCAGGCTCACAAGTCAAAACCTTACACACTTGTTTTGGCTTCGGGCTAACAAGCAACCCTAGTTGGTTTTATCAATTGGATCACCAACAAACCTTACTCACTTGTTTTGGCTTCGGGCTAACAAGCAACCCTAGTTGGTTTTATCAATTGGATCACCAACAAACCTTACTCACTTGTTTTGGCTTCGGGCTAACAAGCAACCCTAGTTGGTTTTATCAATTGGATCACCAACAAACCTTACTCTAGTTTCAAATTCCCTTGAAACTAGCCAAAGACAAAAGAGTATGAATACAATGAATTAAAAACTAAACAAACTCCTTTTGAGCAATAATAAATTCGTTGAAGCTCTTGATGGAGACTCTTCAAGCCTTTTCCCTTGGAATCTTTGGACCTCACTAAATGCCAAACACTTGAATGTTGGATTCCTCAAAGATGGAAGACTTTTTGGCTAGGGAATCTCTTGGTTTTCTCACTCTTTTTGCTTGGAAGTGATTGAAGGCTTTGTACTTTGAATCAACACTTTTCACTTTGTCTCCTTGTCTTTTTTGAAGTTTGGTGGAGGTTAAATACCTCATTCATGCTGAAACAACTCCACAAGACCGTTAGATTCAAAAATATGGCCGTTTATGGCCGTTAGAAATCAAATCAGAAGTTCAGAAAAACTAGCCGTTATGCCATGAGTCGACCTCATGAGTCGACCTCTGGATCAAGTGTCGACCTCATGAGTCGACCTCCAGTAAAGTTTAGGCAAAAGTTCAGAATACCATAGTTCTGCCCATTTGAATTCTCAGGCTATGAGTCGACCTCTGGTGTCGACCTCTGGACAGGTGTTGACCTCTGGTGGTCGACCTCTGAAGCGTGCCACTGAGACTTTGCCGTGCCGGCCATGCTGAACTTTCCTTTTCTTCATGAGTCGACCTCTGGTGGTCGACCTTTGACAAGGTGTCGACCTCTGGTGGTCGACCTCTGATCTGAATTTTTCTGAAACTCTTTGAGATGTGCGTGCCATGCTTGAGTTTCTTTAAGCCTTTGTTTCTTTTGTCAAATATTTCTTAACAAGAAGGTCCATTATGAGAATTTTCATCTTGTTCAAGGTAGAAGAGCTCATTTCCAAATCAGGTAAACTTAGTTTCATCATTGTCCTTATGATACTCTTTTTGAATAACCTAAGTCCTGAAACTTTATCTTGAGATTAAACATTAGTCCAAACATATACTCAACCTTTTGTTAATCATCAAAACTAAGGAGTCAAAGCCAACAATCTCCCCTTTTTGATGATGACAAAACCTTGAGTATATATGCAATTAAGTCCAAGAGCAAAATATAGCAATAATAAAAATTTTCAAAGTATCCTTTCATGCAAGAGTGTATCATAAAAATTTTGTGAAATTATTCTCAAGAGTCAAAAAGATTTTACTTTTCATTTATTTCTTTCTTTTTGTGAAAACATTCTCATAAGTCAAAAAAGATAAGAATCATATAAATTTTATTACTCATAAGATGGAGTCTCATAAATACATATATACTACTCTACTTTTCTACTCCCCCTTTTTGTCAAGAATCAAAAAGTTTATTGTTATAGAGAAAGATATAGTAATGAGACTTATGTTCAATTATAATGAAGTATTTAGGTGCATAGAATACATGCTCCCCCTCAATTTGTGCATTCAATATAATAAAGCATTTTAAACTTGAGGGTTTTTAAATATTGAGAGCTGGTATCAGATAAAATGTCACAAAATGTCACAATATTGATAAAAAGTCACAAGATAGATAAAAACAAGTGTATACAGTTACAAAATTGCCTATAAAGTAGGCACAAGATACTGATACAGCAGATCATACACAAGCAAACTAAGTACAACAATAAAACTATGAGGCTACTCCTCATCAGAAGGTATGTCAAAAGATACAGGAGCCATGATCCTGGATGAGGATTTTGGAGTCCTATGTGAGGAACTCCGAGTCCTCAGAGAGGGACCAGACCTAGGGGTAGTCCTACGAGATCTATAAGTCCTAGGTAAGGGCTCCACAGAAGTCGAGACAGAGGCAGTAGCTGAAGGAGTGGACGGATCTGCATGCTGAGTAGACTGAGCTGGAGTCTGCCTGCTGACTAGCTCATAAGCTGTGGGATCATCGATGTCTGTCTCTGTATGCTCATCTATGTCATCCGGAATCCCAGTGATAGTCTCAAATAGTGACTCTGTAGGCTCGATATCAACTGGCACAGCTGTGGCTGGAGGATCTGAACTCGGAAAATCAGTGGAAGGAGGATCAGCAGAAGGGGGAATCTCTGGAATCGGCTCTGCAGGTGAAACATCAGATCTACCTGCTCCAGGCTGATCTCCATCACTGTCACTGTATCCACTAGAGTCATCAGCATCATCATCACCATCATCATCATCATCATCATGTGGAGGAGATACTGTCGGATCTGCAGTCCCTGATGGCAGTGCTAATCTCAGTAAGCTGAGGATCTGTCTGAATCCTGTATCCATACTAGCTGAAAGAGCACTAATGCGTGTGTCTGTGTGTATCCGCAGATCATGAAGCTCCTGCCGTACACCAGTGATCTCTGTCCGGACCTCTGAAATCTGATCAGTCACTCGCTGCTCGAAGTCCGATATCCTCACTGAAGTCCTCCGTGGTGTCGCAGTGATAGTAGGTGCCGGAGCTGATGAAGGTGGTGGCGTGAATGGCTCAGGCTCCGCAGTCTCTGTCTCCGGTGCTGGGCGAGGAGGTGTACCATGATCAGTAGGCCCTGAAGGCCCTGCCTCAGCAGCTCGGATCTCATCCTCCTCATCTGGCTCCTGGCCAGACTCTCGTCGTACCCATCGATCACTGATCAGTCAAATCCCATCCTATGTAGGGATTTCTCTCCATAAGTATCTGTGTGCTGTAGCTGACTGAAGGGTATGCCGTCGAATGAGACACCATGCTCTCTGAATATCTGAGTCAGTCCCATACCGTACGGCTGAACGAGTCTCCTGTGAGAAGCTGCCTCACCCATCTGCTGAAGCATGATCCTGGGGAGGTTGATGGGAGTCCGCTGGCTCAGGGACACCATCAACACCAGCTCACGCTCAGTGATAAAATCAAATCTCCCGCTCTTCGGAATCAAGATACGGGCGATGATGTGATGCAGCACTCTCATCTCCAGTGAAAGCTGGTTAGCGGACACTGTGGAAATGCCGCTAACATCCTCACGCTCTAGGATACACCTGAAGGCGTGCTCTCTGTCGCTGATCGTAGTGGCAGCAGTGCCATGAAGTGGAATCCTCCAGATGCGACTGATGACCTCAGGTGTCACTGGAATCTCGATCCCTCGAACTGTGGCAGACCATCTAATGCCATCAGTGGCCATGGATCCATAGAACTCCCTGATGAGGTCTGGGTAGGATCTCTCGGACATCGTACAAAAATGGACCAGACCTGCATCTCTCAGTACATCTCCAATGAAGAAGTGATGCTGATCCCAGAATGGAATATCTACGCGCCTACCACTAGCAATGCTCTTCCGGACTAGGCTGGCTGGCACTGGTGCAGGTGGCTCTGGGGTCGGCTCACGCTCATGTCTGACTTTCCTTCGCCGCTCAGTACTACCCTGCCCCTGTTCCAATCTCCTTTTCCTTACTGCCTGGTGTTTTCTCGGACCCATGTGTAAGGAGGAGGGGTAACTTAGGGAGAAATGCAAAGAGGTAAGGCTAAGAGGAAAAGAGAGGGAAAGAGAGGTTTGCGGATTGAGAAGAAGAGAAGAATGTGAAATGGGGAAATAGGGTTTGTGAGAGTGGAAAAAATAGAGAATAAATGGAGAAAAAGTAAGAAACGGAGGGTAGAAACAAGTGTTTTCTATTGAAAAACAACCGGGATTAGCAGGTAGATAGATCCGAAGGCTTTCGGTTGTCCAAAATCAAAAGTACGGTCAAAAAGAGGGTTGAATCGAAGAAATGCAAGAGGAGAGGAGAGGATTTCCCAAAAGGTTGAGGGAGAAGGGTGGAAATCTACTATTTAGGGTTTAGGAATGTTGGAGGGGGACCACACGAAGGAGAGGAAAGGAAAAAATTGGAAAAACAAGGCTTGCGGACGGGTTTTTAAAAAGCAGGTTTCCGTTCAAGTGTCGACCTCTGAGAATTTTCAGGGGTCGACCTCAAGTGTCGACCTCCATAACTTAGGTGTCGACCTCAAGTGTCGACCTCTGAAAAACTCAAGTGTCGACCTCCAACAATTAATTACTTAATAAAAAATTCTGTAAAAAAGAAAAAAAAATGATAAAATTTAGAGAAAAAGCCTTTAGCCAAATTTGAGAATTTATAAATCATTTTTGAGGAATTTTGATGAAAATTGAAGAGATTCAAGCAAAAGGATCAATGACTCCCAGTTCTCTTCTAATCATACAAAATCTATCTTCATTCAATGGTTTTGTGAATATATCAGCCAATTGATAATCAGTACATATAAATTCTAATAACACATTAGAGTTTTGAACGTGATCTCTTATGAAGTGATGTCTTATTTCAATATGTTTGCTTCTTGAATGTTGTACAGGATTTTTCGTTAAATTGATTGCACTAGTATTATCACATCTTATGGGTGTCTTAATTAGTTTGATGCCAAAGTCCTCGAGTTGTTGTTTGATCCATAGAATCTGAGCACAACAGCTTCCAGCTGCTATATATTCGGCTTCCGCCGTAGATAGAGCAACCGAATTCTGTTTCTTACTGCTCCATGAAATCAAATTAACTCCTAGGAATTGACAAGTTCCACTAGTACTTTTTCGATCAAGTTTACACCCAGCAAAATCAGCATCAGAATATGCAATTAATTCATATGATGACTCTCTAGAGTACCAAAGACCAATTTCGATAGACCCAGATAAGTATCTAAGTATACGTTTTACAGCTAAGAGATGTGATTCTTTAGGAGCAGACTGAAAACGTGCACACATACAGACACTAAACATTATATCTGGTCTACTGGCAGTTAGATATAGCAATGAACCAATCATGCCTCTATATAATTTTTGGTCTACCGATTTACCACAATCATCTTTGTCTAATTTACATGAAGAGCTCATAGGGGTACCTATTGGTTTTGTAGTCTCCATCCCAAACTTTTTTAATATCTCCCTTGTGTACTTGGCTTGGTTGATGGAGATCCCCTCTTTTGTTTGCTTAATTTGGAGTTCGAGGAAGAAGTTGAGTTCTCCCATCATGCTCATCTCGAACTCATTCTGCATTAACTTCGCAAATTCTTGACAAAGACATTCGTTAGTAGCACCAAAAATAATATCATCTACATATATTTGTACTACTAAGAGATCATCATTTTTCTTTTTCAAAAACAATGTATTATCTACATTACCTCTAGAAAAATCATTTTTCATCAAAAATGAACTTAATCTATCATACCAAGCTCTAGGAGCTTGCTTTAAACCATACAATGCTTTATGCAATTTAAAGACATGATTAGGAAATTCATGATTTTCAAAACCAGGAGGTTGTTCAACATAAACTTCCTCTTCAATAAATCCATTTAAAAAGGCACTCTTTACATCCATTTGAAATAACTTGAAATCCATAAAACAAGCAAATGCAAGTAAAAGTCTAATTGCTTCTAGCCTAGCAACAGGAGCAAAGGTCTCATCGAAGTCGATCCCTTCTTCCTGGTTGTAGCCTTTAGCAACAAGTCTAGCTTTGTTTCTAATTACAATACCATGTTCATCAAGTTTATTTCTAAAAACCCATTTTGTGCCAATTACAGAAACATTAAGGGGTCTTTCAGTTAAAGTCCAAACATTATTTCTTTTAAATTGATTTAGTTCATCTTGCATAGCATTAATCCAGTTACAATCTTTTTCAGCTTCTTCTATTGACTTAGGCTCTATCTGAGATACAAAAGCTAAATAATCACAAATATTTCTAATAGAAGAGCGTGTACTTACCCCCTTTGATGGATCACCTATTATTAGCTCTTTAGGGTGTCCATGTGCATACCTCCATTCTTTAGGTAATGGTTTTGGTGAAGTTGCATTGATTTCTTGAATTTGATCTTGACTTTCTTGATCATCATCTCCTTTGGGCTCATCTTCATTGATTGTCAATTGTTCAAGCTTCTTTGTACCTGTTTCAACATCAATAGAATCTTCTTTTCTAGAAGATTTTTCGTTAGATTCATCAAACACTATATGAATTGATTCTTCAACCAGAAGAGTTCTTCTGTTGAAGACCCTGTATGCCTTGCTAGAAGTAGAGTATCCTAAGAGGATACCCTCATCTGACTTGGCATCAAATTTACTGATATTATCTTTGCCATTGTTTAATATGAAACAGCGGCAACCAAATACACGAAAATACTTGACATTAGGTTTTCGATTTTTCCAAAGCTCATATGGTGTTTTCTTCAAAATAGGTCGAATTAAAACACGATTTAAAATGTAACAGGAAGTATTAATGGCTTCTGCCCAAAAATATCTAGGTAAATCATTTTCGCAAAGCATTGTGCGTGCCATTTCTTCAAGAGTCCTGTTCTTTCTTTCTACCACCCCATTTTGTTGAGGTGTCCTAGGTGCAGAGAAATTATGACTAATACCATTTTCATTACAAAAAGTTTCAAAATCATGATTTTCAAATTCAGTTCCATGATCACTACGCAAAGAAACAATAGTGAGATCTTTTTCGTTTGAAACCCTTTTATGAAATTTAACAAAAGCTGAAAAAGTTTCATCTTTATGAGCTAAAAACATTACCCAAGTAAATTGTGAGTAATCATCTACAATTACTAACCCATATTTTTTACCTCCCAAACTAGTTGTTCTGGTTGGTCCAAAGAGGTCCATATGCAATAATTCAAGGGGTCTAGTAGTAGATACTACTCCTTTAGGTTTGAAAGTAGATTTGGTTTGTTTTCCAAATTGACATGCAGCACAAATTTTATCTTTTTCAAAAGTGAGTTTTGGCAATTCTTTTACAAGATTCTTTTTGCTTAATTTGAAATCAACTGCATACTAGCATGCCCTAGCCTACGATGCCAAAGCCAACTAGTTTCACTTGCCTTGGCTTCCTTAGCCACTAGGCATTGACCACTTTCCATGGCTAGATCATCAAGATCAACCATGTAAATGTTTCCATGCCTAAGACCAGTGAACTTGATGCCATCGACATCTAGACTAGATACCATGCACAAAGATGATTCAAAAATTACTTTAAAACCTTTATCACAAAACTGACTAATGCTAAAAAGATTATGCTTCAAGCCATCAACAAATAATACATTATCTACATAAGCATTAGGGGTGATATGGATTTTACCAATTCCGACGATTTTGCCTTTTCCATTATCACCAAAGGTAACGTTTCCACCATCAATAGCAGCTAGTGATGAGAATTGCTTCACATCCCCAGTCATGTGCCTTGAGCAACCACTATCCAGATACCACATTCTTCTTTTATTTTTGGTTGCAAGGCACACCTGCAAAAATTGATCAAGTTGAAACTTTAGGTACCCAAGTCATCTTGGGTCCTTTAGGGTTAGTCAAATTGGTTCCTTTTGGAACCCAAATCCTTTTAAAGGTATTTAATTTCCTTCTATTACAAACATATGATTTATGACCTATTTTACCACATGCATAGCAGGTAATATTAGAAGATGCTGGTATGAAAAAGTTTTTGTAAAGTTTTTGTTGATTGTGTGGCTTAAATCCAAGTCCAGCTTTATTAAACACTGCATGTTGACTATTTAAAAGCATATTTAGTTTTTCTGAACTAAAAGTAAACTTTTCTACAAAAGGTTTTACTTTTTCTAACTCTTCCTTGTAATTCTTATTTTGAAGCATTAGTTCTTTATTTTGTTTCTCAAAGTTCTCATTAGTTTTAAGATTTCTATTATTCTTCAAGGAATCATTTTCTTTTAAAAGATTATCTTTATCATTTGTCAAAGTTTTTACATGTTCTTTTAATTCCTTGTTTTCTTGAGTTAAATTTTCAATTTCACTTGAAAACTTTTCTGAATTTTTGGTAAGCTCAAATTTTGCTTTCTTAATTTCTTATTTTTCAATTTTAATTTTTCATATTCCATTACTAAGTCATCAAAAGCATCATGCAATTCATTGAAAGTGAATTCAATTTCAGGTTCAGAATTTACCTCATTATCCTCGTTGGCCATGAAACATAAGTTGGCGACTACCTGCTGCTCTTCTTCACTGCTGGAGTCCTCACTCTCACTCCAGGTAGCCATCATGGCTTTCTTTCTCAACATCCTTCTACTCTTTTTAAGCAAAGGGCAATCCGTTTTGTAATGTCCAGACTTCTTGCACTCGAAGCAGATGGGTGGGTCCCTTTCTTTCTCTTTCTCCTTCTCCTTGTTGTGATCACCTTTTTGTGGCCTTTTCTTGTAGAAGCCCTTCTTCTTTCTCATGAATCTTTTAAATTTTCTTGTAATTAGGGCTGTCTCATCATCATCATCTTCTTCCTCAGATTCATACTTGACTCTTCTTTTGTAGTGGACTTGAAGGCTATGGCTTTCTTTTTCTTGTCATTGTCCACTGTTTTCTGCTTTAGTGAAAGCTCGTAGGTCATCAGTGATCCAAGAAGCTGCTCGAGAGGTAGAGTGTTGACATCCTTGGCTTCTTCTATGGCTGTAACTTTCGCATCCATGAAGCCGGAAGAGACCTGAGAAGTTTGTTAACCAGTTCACCATTAGATATAATTTTTCCCAAACTCCTCATACCATTTACTATATTGGTAAATCTAGTATACATTTCACTTATGCTTTCAGTTGGTTCCATCCTGAACATCTCATACGTATGAATGAGCATGTTCACCTTAGTGGTCTTCACTTGGTGTGTACCCTCATGGGTAACCTCAAGTGTATCCCAAATTTCTTTGGCGGAAATACAATTTGATATTCTGTTGAATTCACTAGGATCAAGTGCACAGAATAACAAATTCATCGCCTTAGCATTTAACTCAGCTTGTTTGATGTCATTGTCATCCCATTCTTCTTCAGATTTTGGGGTGATAATGCCATTAACCAAGTGAGTGGGCTGATGAGGCCCTTTAGTGATTATTCTCCAAATATGATAATCTACAGCTTGTAAATAAATACGCATACGAGTTTTCCAATAAGTGTAGTTTGTGCCATTAAAGAAAGGAGGACGATTTGATGCTTGTCCTTCAACTATACCCATTCCAATTGGGGCGGCCATGATCTTTCACTCAAGATCGTTGGACCTACAAGAGAGTACCGGTGCTCTGATACCACTTGTTGCCCAGATATGGTGCCCAAGAGGGGGGGTGAATTGGGTATTTAAAAATTTAAGGCAATATATGTGCTATCAAGTTTTAAGGTAAAGAGTGATAGTGCTTTAAGAATTGTGCAACGGAAGCAATGAAATAAAATGGCAATTAAAGAGCTAAAGAAGTTAAAGAGAAAGGCAATGCAAACACACAAGAAATATAGTGGTTCGGTGCACCTAGCACCTACATCCACTCCCCAAGCTCCACTTGGGAAATTCACTATAATCTTTAGATTACAGCCGACTTGTTTTACCAGGCTCACAAGTCAAACCTTACACACTTGTTTTGGCTTCGGGCTAACAAGCAACCCTAGTTGGTTTTATCAATTGGATCACCAACAAACCTTACTCACTTGTTTTGGCTTCGGGCTAACAAGCAACCCTAGTTGGTTTTATCAATTGGATCACCACAAACCTTACTCACTTGTTTTGGCTTCGGGCTAACAAGCAACCCTAGTTGGTTTTATCAATTGGATCACCAACAAACCTTACTCTAGTTTCAAATTCCCTTGAAACTAGCCAAAGACAAAAGAGTATGAATACAATGAATTAAAAACTAAACAAACTCCTTTTGAGCAATAATAAATTCGTTGAAGCTCTTGATGGAGACTCTTCAAGCCTTTTCCCTTGGAATCTTTGGACCTCACTAAATGCCAACACTTGAATGTTGGATTCCTCAAAGATGGAAGACTTTTTGGCTAGGGAATCTCTTGGTTTTCTCACTCTTTTTGCTTGGAAGTGATTGAAGGCTTTGTACTTTGAATCAACACTTTTCACTTTGTCTCCTTGTCTTTTTTGAAGTTTGGTGGAGGTTAAATACCTCATTCATGCTGAAACAACTCCACAAGACCGTTAGATTCAAAAATATGGCCGTTTATGGCCGTTAGAAATCAAATCAGAAGTTCAGAAAAACTAGCCGTTATGCCATGAGTCGACCTCATGAGTCGACCTCTGGATCAAGTGTCGACCTCATGAGTCGACCTCCAGTAAAGTTTAGGCAAAAGTTCAGAATACCATAGTTCTGCCCATTTGAATTCTCAGGCTATGAGTCGACCTCTGGTGTCGACCTCTGGACAGGTGTTGACCTCTGGTGGTCGACCTCTGAAGCGTGCCACTGAGACTTTGCCGTGCCGGCCATGCTGAACTTTCCTTTTTCTTCATGAGTCGACCTCTGGTGGTCGACCTTTGACAAGGTATCGACCTCTGGTGGTCGACCTCTGATCTGAATTTTTCTGAAACTCTTTGAGATGTGCGTGCCATGCTTGAGTTTCTTTAAGCCTTTGTTTCTTTTGTCAAATATTTCTTAACAAGAAGGTCCATTATGAGAATTTTGATCTTGTTCAAGGTAGAAGAGCTCATTTCCAAATCAGGTAACTTAGTTTCATCATTGTCCTTATGATACTCTTTTTGAATAACCTAAGTCCTGAAACTTTATCTTGAGATTAAACATTAGTCCAAACATATACTCAACCTTTTGTTAATCATCAAAACTAAGGAGTCAAAGCCAACACTTCTAAATTTCTTTGCTAACAGAGCTATTTCATCTTCTTCATCATCCTCTTCAGAGTCTTCGCTTGAGTCCTCTCTAGTAGTAGATTTGAACGCGATCGCCTTCTTCTTTTTATCCACCGCTCCGTTTTTGTTTAAGGGATAGCTCATAAGTCATCAAGGAACCCAACAGTTGTTCCAGCGGGAGAGTGTTGACATCTTTAGCTTCTTCAATTGCAGTGACCTTTGCATCCCATGAAGCTGGTAGAGACTGAGAAATTTATTCACAAGTTCACCATTAGAAATTATTTTTCCTAGACTTCTCATGCCATTCACAATGTTTGTGAACCTAGTATATATCTCACTGATAAACCCAGTAGGTTCCATTTTAAACATTTCATATGTGTGAATTATCATGTTAACCTTGGTGGTTTCACTTGGTGTGTACCCTCATGGATATCCTTAAGTGTATCCCAAATCTCCTTTGCAGAGAGACAGTTTGATATTCTATTAAACTCTAGGATCAGAGAGCAAAATAAAAGGTTCATTGCCTTAGCATTAATCTCAATTTGCTTAATGTCATTCTCATCCCAATCATCTTCCATTTTTTGAGTGAGAATGTCATTAATTATCATTGTAGGCTGATAGGACCTTTTACAATTGTTCTCCATAAATTATAATCAAGAGCTTGTATAAATATGCGCATGCGTGTCTTCCAGTATGTGTAATTTGTGCCATTAAAAAGTGGGGGTCGGTTTGAAGCTTGACCTTCTACAATACCCATGCCTATTGGGGCTGCCATGATCTTTTACTCAAGATCCTTGGACCTACAAGAGAGTACCGGTGCTCTGATACCACTTGTTGCCCAGAAATGGAGCCCAAGAGGGGGGGTGAATTGGGTCTTTTAAAATTTAACACAATAAAATGAAGGTCCAGTGGTGCTTGTGAGCAATAATAAATTTGATGCAAGATGATAGCAATAATTAAAGAGTACGAGAAGAAAAGAGCAATCACACACAAACACAAAGTTTATAGTGGTTCGGTGTAACCTTGCACCTACATCCACTCCCCAAGCCACCCTTGGGAATTGCACTATAATCCACACCAGATTACAGTCGACTTGTTTTTCACAAGTTCACAAGTCAAAACCTAAGTTGGTTTTGTCACCTAGGCTTACCAACCAACCTAAATACTTATTTTGTCTTCGCGCTCACAAGTTAACCCTAGTTTATTTTATCCCTTTGGCTCACCAACAAACCACAATAACCTTCTTTCAAGATACCCTTGAAAGCAAGGTCAAATCACAATAAAAACATATATGAAATTTAAAAGCTACAACAAACTCTCTTCAAGAGTAGATTAGAATCTTTGAAGCTCAAAAGGATGCTTTGTCTTCACTCTTCTTCAAGGTGCCTCTTTTTGGAAGGAAGTAAGGATGAGCTTGTAGGCTTTTCAGTGGAATCAAGCTAGAAGAGACTTTTTGATTTGAAGTTTGGAGAGAATATTGGCTTTATGGCTTTTGAGTGGACTTGAATGCTCTTGAATAGACTTCTCTTCATTTCTCTCTTGCTTTCTCTAACTTTAAAATGAGGTTGGTGGAGCTTAAATACATCAAAAACCTTCTAAAAATGGTTTGTGACCGTTGGTGCATTGGAAATAGCCGTTTGGAGCTTGAAAACCAAGTTCTGAAAGCCAGAAAAATAGATCTGTTAGAGCTGTCAGGCTGCAAGTGTCGACACTTAGCTGTCAGGTGTCGACACTTGGCTGTCAGGTGTCGACACTTGATTTCAGGATGTCGATACTTGAACATTCAAGTGTCGACACTTGATGCACAGGTGTCGACACTTGATACAAAAATCCTCAAAACCACAAAGCTCTGTATTTTCAAAAATCTCGGGCCTTGAGTCGATACTTGGAACCTAAGTGTCGACACTTGGTGTCGACACTTGAATATAGGTGTCGACACTTGGCGTGCCAAGGATTTTTGTCCATGCCAAATGCTGAAGTGTCGACACTTGACTATCCATGTGTCGACACTTGAGACTGAAAACATTCAGATTCAAGTGTAAATGCCTCGAAAACAAAAATAAAATTCATGAATACATAAACACATAATAGTTAAACAATTATATGCCCTTTTTCAATGAAGAGGATGCCCGGATATGTGAGAATTGCTCCGTGCCATTACATGCCATACACCATAAGTTTTTGGAATTTTGAGGTGCTTTCTTCCTGAAAACTCACAACTTGAAATCCTCATTAGAATACAATATGCACTCAATATTTTGTTATTTATCAAAATCACTGGGTGGAGCCAACAATCTCCCCTTTTTGATGATGACAAAACCTTGAGAAAAAGAGGCAATATAGTTCAAACTTTAACCATTTAATTTATAAATATGAATTTTAGACACAATAGAGGCAAAAAATTTATAGATAGGAGGAAACAATCTCTCCCTTAATTAGATACTTCTTATTAAGGTAACTTCAAAGATTCTTGCAAGGTGAAATCAATATAATCAATACAATACACCTTTTTCTCAATAAAATCAAAATCAATACATGTTCTCCCCCTTTTTGTCAATCATTAGAAAGGGGATAACCTCCCCCTCACAATGAGCATGGATACAAAAAGATAGTAGAGAAAAAAATAACATAGATATCAGAGCTGAAATTATGCTAATATCAAAGAGTATCAGAGCTAAAATATACCAAGATAAAGGAGTATCAGAGCCAAAGAATAGTAAACTGATTTAGTGAAGCACAAAATCTGCCAAGATAACAGAATACTGAACAGAAACACATATATATAAGATAAGTTTTCAGTACAAAATTTGCTGAGACATCAGCAAGAGCTGAAACATATATAAATCATCAGAGTCAAACATGTATCAAATATACAAAATAAGAGATAAAATAGACATCTGTGAGGCTAATCCTCATCAGATGGAACATCAAGATTGAAAGGAGCACTGATCCTAGATCTGGTGGCTAATGCCCTAGGAGGTGCTAAAGCTCTACGACTCCTAGTGCGGCCGGAAGGATCAAAGGTGGGTACAACCCTAGAAGATCTAGTGGAAGGAGGTGAAAGACGATCAGCTGGCATAATAATGTCCGGTGTGGAGTCAACCAAGGCAGTAGCAGGAGCTGGTGTAATAGAGGATCTCTACTGACCACCTCATAAGCATTGGCACCGCCCACACTATCGTTGTCACTCCCACTACCTCTGTAGCTCTGTCAACATCCTGATCACCACCCTCAGCATAATCAGCATCGTCGCTCTGGTGATCGTCGCCATCATCATCATCATCGTCATCAACATCAGATCGTGCAAGTGCAGGGGCTGCAGGAGGTATAAATGATCTCAACAGACTCTCAATAAGAGTAAATCCCTCCTCCATGGATCTGCAAATCTCAGCATGCTCCGAGGTAGTATGTGCTCGTAGAAGCTCGACCTCGCTACGCAGCTGACTCACCTCACCTCTGATCTCTGAGAACTGTGCTCTGGCATGCTCCTCAAAAGATAGTCCTGTAGATGGTGGTGGAGGAGCTGAAGTGTCAGGAGACAGGTGTTGTGCCTGTGTCGATGGTACATCTACTGGAGGAAGAACTGTTGGCTCAGATGGTCCAGCCTCAGCCTCTCGAAACTCGTCCTCCTCACCTGGCTCCTGGCCAGACTCTTTGCAAACCAATCGACCTCCAACTATCCTATATCCCATCCAGTGCAATGACCTCTCGTCGTACACATCCATGTGCAGTATCTCCTTGGGGATCTCCCCCTCCAATGATACTCCACAAGCTCTGAAAAGTCGGGTCAGTGCCATGCCATATGGCAAACAGTGTCGGCACTGAGTGGCAGCATCATACATCTGTGACAGCATCAGAGTGGGTATATCTATCTGTCTCCTCTCAATCAGACTGGTTATCACCATCAACTCCCTCTCGGTGATGAAGTCAAATCTGCCAGTCTTCGGTAGTAGGATCCGTGCAGTAATATGGTGCAAAAGGTGCATCTCCAATGATAACTTGTTCGCGGTAACCACTGATATACTGCGAACATCCTCTCTCTCAAGGATGCACCTAAATGCCGGCTCTCTATCATCCACTGAAAAGGCACAGACTCCTCTCCGGGGTATCTCCTATACACGGCTCAGAAGCTCATCAGTCAAAGAGATCTGAATACCCCTGACAGATGTCGTCCATAGTAGTCGTCGACAGTCCAGCGCACCGTAGAACTCCCTCACTAGGTGAGGATAGTACCTCTCCTGCATGGTGCAGAAGCATACTAGTCCTGCATCAGTGAGTATCTACCTAATACCAAAGTGGTGCCTGTCGAAGCACTGCAAGTCAACTCTCCTCCTTGAAGCTACAAACTTCCCTGCCATCCTCTCTGCAGGGGGGAGCTCGGTGTGGCTGTAATGCTCGGCTGTGCAGGATCAAATCTGGCCTTCGATCTCCTCTCAGTACCATGACTGGGCCTCTCTAACTGCAAGTCTCTTCCTAGGACCCATTACAGCCAACTGACTAGGAAAAAGGAAGAAAGGTTTAGAACAAGGGACTGGCCATAGGTTGAGATTAGGAAAAAATGGTTCAGATTGGTTTTGAAAACCAGAATCAATAATGTTTGAAAATAATATTTGTAGAAAATATATTTTGATCAAATGACAAACTTTCAACAAAATTTGTAGGAAAAATTTTTGTTAGGTAGAATGCATTTGAATCTTTGGAAAAATAATTTTTGTAAGGTCTAAAAATCAAAAAAAACTGATTAGGGTCTAAACACTTAGGGTTTTAGCAAATAGGCGAAAATGTCGCAAATGTATCACGAAAAACCTTTCCAAATAGTCAATAAATAAATTTAGTAAATTTAATTTAGATGAAAACCCAATTTATTTTGCCCAAAATTAATGAAACAGTGATTTTTTGGCGAAAAAGGGGTGAAAACGGCCCAAAGATGAGGGAAATCCGAGAAAAAAACGTTAAAACATTATTCCCTCAAATGGAGTTTTAGAAATCCATTAAACAAGCAAAAATCTGGTTAGATTCAAGAAAAATTTCGGAAAACCCAAAACATGGTTGTTTGTTTCGAAAACAACAAAATTAAAAACAAGAAAAATAAAATAAAATTAGAAAGGAGAAATACCTGATTTGTGAAGGATTGAGGAGTGAAAGGATGGATTTGGATAGAGAGGACCACTATTCCAAGAAATCATGGGAAAAAAAATTTCAAAAACCATCATTCGGTCCGTTTAAAAATAGTTTCAGATTTGCAAGTGTCGACACTTCGGATAAGTCAAGTGTCGACACTTGGTCAGGTGTCGACACTTATCACTTTCCAAGTGTCGACACTTGGCCAAAAATTCGAGAAAATCCAGAAAAAATAGGAAAAGTTTTGACAAAGTTTTGGGGTTTTAATCAATAGGTTTTGAGCTTTAGGATTTAGGTAAAAATGATACTAAGAGAGTTCTAGGAGAATGGATCAATGACACCTAACTCTCTTCTAATTAGACAGAACCTATCCTCACTCAAAGGCTTTGTAAACACATCAGCTAACTGATCATTAGTACAAACAAAATCAAGAATTACATTAGTTTTGTACATGATCTCTTATGAAATGATGCCTTATTTCAATGTGTTTACTTCTTGAATGTTGTACAGGATTTTTAGATAGGTTGATTACACTAGTATTGTCACATCTTATGGGTGTCTTAGTTAGTTTAATGCCAAAATCTTCGAGTTGTTGTTTGATCCAGAGGATTTGAGCACAACAGCTCCCAGCTGCTATATATTCGGCTTCCGCCGTAGATAGAGCAACTAAGTTCTGTTTCTTGCTACTCCAAGAGATCAATTTACTCCAAGAAACTGACAGGTTCCACTAGTACTTTTACGATCAAGTTTACACCCAGCAAAGTCAGCATCAGAATAAGCAATTAATCAAATGAAGAATCTCTAGAGTACCATAAACCAATTTCAATTGAGCCAGATAGATATCTAAGTATGTGTTTAACAGCCAAAAGATGACACTCTTTAGGATTGGACTGATATCTAGCACACACCAGACACTAAACATGATATCTGGCCTACTGGCAGTAAGATATAACAATGAACCAATCATGCCATGATATAATTTTGGTCTATAGACTTACCTGATTCGTCCTTGTCAAGTATACATGTAGAGCTCATAGGGGTACCTAACGGCTTAGTGTTCTCCATCCCAAACTTCTTGAGTATTTCTCTGTGTATTTTGTTTGGTTGATGAAGATCCCCTCTTTGGTTTGCCTTATATGGAGTCCGAGGAAGAAATTCAGTTCTCCCATCATGCTCATCTCGAACTCACCCTGCATTAATCTTGCAAAATCTTGACAAAGAGATTCATTAGTAGCACCAAATATTATATCATCAACATAGATTTGTACTACTAATAGATCATCATTCTTTTTCTTTAAAAACAAAGTTTTATCTACATTACCTCTAGTAAAATCATTTTTCAGCAAAAAGGAGCTTAAACGATCATACCAAGCTCTGGGAGCTTGTTTTAATCCATATAAAGCTTTATGAAGTTTGTAAACATGATTTGGAAATTCAGAATTTTCAAAACCAGGGGGCTTGTTTAACATAAACTTCTTCTTCAATTAATCCATTTAAAAAGGCACTTTTAACATCCATTTGATATAGTTTAAAATTCATGAAGCAAGAAAAAACCAACAATAGCCTAATTGCCTCAAGTATAGCCACAGGAGCAAAGGTTTCATCAAAATCTATCCCTTTCTTCTGATTGTATCCTTTGGCAACTAGTCTAGCTTTATTTCTAATTACTATTCCATTTTCATCAAGTTTATTTCGAAAAACCCATTTGTGCCAATAATTGATGTGTTTGAAGGCCTATCCACTAGTGTCCAAACATTGTTCCTTTTAAATTGATTAAGTTCATCTTGCATAGCATTTATCCAATTACTCTCACATTCAGCTTCCTCAATAGTTTTAGGTTCAATTTGAGACACAAAAGCTAAGTAATCGCAAATATTTCTAAGAGATGATCGAGTACTTACACCTTTAGATGGATCACCTATAATTAGTTCTTTTGGGTATCCATGAGCATACCTCCATTCTTTTGGTAATGGATCAACAGTTGATGTTTTTTCATCACCTTGTGCTTGATCTCCGTCAGTGTTTTGATCATCGTTCTGTTCCTGGTAAGTCCTTCATTGTTGTTTATTTCTTCAGTTTTCTTGCTACCTGTTTCATCAAAAAGTATATTTTCTTTTCTTGAAGACTTTTGGTTAGTTTCATCAAATACCACATGTATGGATTCTTCAACAACAAGTGTCCTTCTGTTGAAGACCCTATATGCCTTACTAGATGTGGAGTAGCCTAGAAAGACTCCCTCATCTGATTTGGCATCAAATTTACTTAGATTATCTTTACCATTGTTTAAGATGAAACAACGGCATCTAGAAAACATGAAATAATGGATTGAAGGTTTTCTACCCTTCCAAAGCTCATAAGGGGTTTTCTTTAAAATCGTCGAATTAAAACTCGATTTAAAATATAGCATGCAGTATTTATGGCTTCCGCCCAAAAGTATCTAGGTAAATCATTTTCACAAAGCATGGTGCGTGCCATTTCTTCAAGAGTTCTATTTTTCTTTCTACTACCCCCATTTTGTTGAGGTGTCCTAGGTGCAGAAAAATTGTGATCAATTCCATTTTCAATACAGAATTTATTAAAATCGGCATTTTCAAATTCAGTTCCATGATCACTTCTTAAAGATACTACTGAAACACCTTTTTCATTTAAAACTCTTTGTGAAATCTAATAATTCAAAAACGTTTCATCTTTATGTGCTAAAGACATGACCCAAGTAAAATGTGATAAATCATCTACAATGACTAGACCAAACTTCTTACCTCCCAAACTAGATGTTCTAGTAGGCCCAAAGAGGTCCATATGAAGCAATTCCAAAGGTCTAGATGTAGAGATTACTCCTTTTGGTTTGAAAGAAGATTTTGTTTGTTTTCCAAGTTGACATGCACTGCAAATCTTATCTTTTTCAAAATTGAGTTTAGGCAAATCTTTTACTAAATTCTTTTTGCTAAGTTTTGAAATTAAATGCATGCTTGCATATCCTAGTTTACGATGCCAAAGCCAACTAGTTTCATCGATCTTGGCTTCCATTGCCACTAGACATTGACCTTTCTGAATAGGGAGATCATCAAGATCAACCATATAAATATTGCCATGCCTATGACCGATGAAATTAATGCCAATGTCATCTAGACTAGAAATAATGCACAAAGAAGATTCAAACAACTTTAAAATTTTTGTCACAAAATTGACTAATGCTAAGCAAGTTATGTTTTAATCCATCAACATATAAAACATTATCAATATAAGAGGTAGGGGTGATATGGATTTTACCAATACCGATAATTTTGCCCTTTCCATTATCACCAAAAGTTACATTGCCACCATTTTGATATGTGAGTGATGAGAACTGCTCCATATCTCCTGTCATATGCCTTGAGCAACCGCTATCAAGGTACCACATTCTTTTCTTGTTGGTTGCAAGGCTTACCTGCAATAAAGATCAAGTAGAGACTTTAGGTGCCCAAGCCATCTTGGGTCCTTTTTGGTTAGTGGCATTGGTTCCTTTTGGAACCCAAACTTTCTTAGTGTTATTTAATTATCTTTTGTTGCACATATAAGATTTATGTCCTTTAATACCACAAGTATAGCATGTAATGGATGAAGATGCATGCACAAAGAAATTTTTAAAGAGTTTCTGTTTTTTATGAGTTCTGAATCCTAATCCAGCTTTGTCAAATACTGCTCTTTGGTTATTTAATAGTAAATTTAATTTTTCAGAACTGTAAGTAAATTTTTTAACAAAAGGTTTTAGTTTTTCGATTTCTTCTTTATATCTTTTGTTTTCTATTAAAATTTCTTTGCTTTGTCTTGACAATTTTTCATTTGAAAGTAAGTCACTTTTCTTTTCAAATATCTTTTTTTTTTCAAGAGCCATAATCTTATCATTTAAGTTTTTATTTTGTATTAGAAGGTGTTCATTTTCATTTGAAAGGTTGTTGTTTGTTTTAGCTAGATCCAAATTTTTTTTCTTTAAGTCTTTATGTTTTGACTTTATTTTTTGAAATCTATGACTAGTTCATCAAAAATCTCATGAAGCTCATCAAAAGTAAATTCATTTTCGGTTTCAAAACAAACCTCTTCTTGATCGGCCATCAGACAGAAGTTTGCTACCTCCTACTGTTCTTCCTCAGAGCTGGAGTCTTTACTTTCACTCCAGGTTGCCATCATGGCTTTCTTTCTCAACTTTCTTCTACTTTTCTTTAACAAGGGCAGTCTACCTTGAAATGCCCGGGTTTCTTACACTCAAAACATGTGGGCTGCTTCTTCTCCTTTTCCTTGTCTTTTTCCTTACTCGGCTCACCTTTCAGAGGTTTCTTTTTGTAGTTGAATTTTTTCTTCCTCATAAACCTTCTGAATTTCCTTGCTAACAGAGCCGTTTCATCTTCTTCGTCATCCTCTTCAGAGTCTTCGCTTGAGTCCTCTATAGTAGTAGATTTGAACGCGATCGCCTTCTTCTTTTTATCCACCTCTCCGTTCTTTTGTTTGAGGGATAGCTCATAAGTCATCAAGGAACCCAACAGTGTTCCAGCGGGAGAGTGTTGACATCTTTAGCTTCTTCAATTATAGTGACCTTTGCATCCCATGAAGCTGGTAGAGACCTGAGAAGTTTATTCACAAGTTCACCATTAGAAATTATTTTTCCTAGACTTCTCATGCCATTCACAATGTTTGTGAACCTAGTATACATCTCACTGATAGACCCAGTAGGTTCCATTTTAAACATTTCATATGTGTAAATTAGCATGTAACCTTGGTGGTTTTCACTTGGTGTGTACCCTCATGGTAACCTCAAGTGTATCCCAAATCTCCTTTGCGGAGAGACAGTTTGATATTCTATTAACTCACTAGGATCAAGAGAGCAAAATAAAAGGTTCATTGCCTTAGCATTATCTCAATTTGCTTAATGTCATTCTCATCCCAATCATCTTCCATTTTTTGAGTGAGAATGCCATTAATTATCATTGTAGGCTGATGAGGACCTTTTATAATTATTCTCCACAAATTATAATCAAGAGCTTGTATAAATATGCGCATGCGTGTCTTCCAGTATGTGTAATTTGTGCCATTAAAAAGTGGGGTCGGTTTGAAGCTTGACCTTCTACAATACCCATGCCTATTGGGGCTGCCATGATCTTTTACTCAAGATCCTTGGACCTACAAAAGAGTACCGGTGCTCTGATACCACTTGTTGCCCAGAAATGGAGCCCAAGAGGGGGGTGAATTAGGTCTTTTAAAAATTTAACATAATAAAATGAAGGTCCAGTGGTGCTTGTGAGCAATAATAAATTTGATGCAAGATGATAGCAATAATTAAAGAGTACGAGAGGAAAAGAGTAATCACACACAAACACAAAGTTTATAGTGGTTCGGTGCAAACCTAGCACCTACATCCACTCCCCAAGCCACTCTTGGGAATTCTACTATAATCCACACCAGATTACAGTCGACTTATTTTTCACAAGGCTCACAAGTCAAAACCTAAGTTAGTTTTGTCACCTAGGCTTACCAACCAACCTAAATACTTGTTTTGTCTTCGGGCTCACAAGTTAACCCTAGTTGGTTTTGTCCCTTTGGCTCACCAACAAACCACAATAACCTTCTTTCAAGACACCCTTGAAAGCAAGGTCAAATCACAATAAAAACATATACGAAATTTAAAAGCTACAACAAACTCTCTTCAAGAGTAGATTGAATCTTTGAAGCTCAAAAGGATGCTTTGTCTTCACTCTTCTTCAAGGTGCCTCTTTTTGGAATGAAGTAAGGATGAGCTTGTAGGCTTTTTAGTGAAATCAAGCTAGAAGAGACTTTTTGATTTGAAGTTTGGAGAGAATATTGGCTTTATGGCTTTTGAGTGGACTTGAATGTTCTTGAATAGACTTCTCTTCATTTCTCTCTTGCTTTCTCTTACTTTAAAATGAGGTTGGTGGAGCTTAAATACACCAAAAACCTTCTAAAAATGGTTTGTGACTGTTGGTGCATTGGAAATAGCCGTTTGGAGCTTGAAAACCAAGTTCTGCAAGCCAGAAAAATAGATCCGTTAGAGCTGTCAGGCTGCAAGTGTCGACACTTGGCTGTCAGATGTCGACACTTGGCTGTCAGGTGTTGATACTTGATTTCAGGGTGTCGACACTTGAACATTCAAGTGTCGATAAAGATGCACAGGTGTCGACACTTGACACAAAAATCCTCAAAACCACAAAGTTCTGTATTTTCAAAAATCTCAGGCCTTGAGTCGACACTTGGAACCTAAGTGTCGACACTTGGTGTCGACACTTGAATATAGGTGTCGACACTTGGCATGCCAAGGATTTTTGTCCATGCCAAATGCTGAAGCGTCGACACTTGACTGTCCAGGTGTCGACACTTGAGACTGAAAACATTCAGATTCAAGTGTAAATGCCTCGAAAACTAAAATAAAATTCATGAATACATAAACACATAATAGTTAAACATTATATGCCCTTTTTGAATGAAGAGGATGCCCGGATATGTGAGAATTGCTCCATGCCATTACGTGCCATACACCATAATTTTTGGAATTTTGAGGTGCTTTCTTCCTGAAAACTCACATCTTGAAATCCTCATTAGAATACAATATGCACTCAATGTTTTGTTATTCATCAAAATCACTGGGTGGAGCCAACACTTTATTTTCTTGATCTTCTTTGAGTTTTCTAACCCCTAACAGGTCGTTTGCAGGTCCCCGAGTTCCTGCGAATCCAACAACCCCAGCCAAGCCTCAATCGGACCACCGAGTAGAAAGCCGGGTATCCACGGGTCTTTGGCTCGATTTTCCACGCCGCATCCATCGAGAAATGAAAGATCCCTTCACTGCGATCTTCACCGGGTTCTTCAGACGTTGTCAGGTACACCCCCTCTACCTCCAATCTTTATATTGTAGGAGAACTTGCCCTAACCGAGGCTTCTCAGCCCTGGCGATCCTTCTTAGTACTTTTCTAGGTTCTAATCTGCATGCTTGGCTTCAAAATTCATACATAATTCCCTACAACTAATTTTGATCTGAAATTCGGGATTAATCACCTAACCCACATATAAAACATAAAAAAAAAATTGCATGCATATTAGTCCCACATCAGTCTGCTTAGGGCATTTGCCTCTGGACCTCTAGTCTTAGACACCATATTCAAGTGATAATCAGAGGATTGGGTGCACTAGCTTTCACACTATACTTGGAACCCGACCTGTTGGTGTCCCTAGCTTACTAGAGAAATTAAGTCTAATTGAGTTTTAATTAGGATTAGGCTCGAATGCAAAGAAGGTTATTATGGGACCAGGACAGGTGATAAGATCCTGCCCTGATCTGAGATGCTCAATTGCCCTTAAGATTAGGTTATTTGATGATGCACGCAAGTTGAAACCCTAATATGCAAGTAAAATTAGAAGAAATTAAAAATTAATTAATTTCTTTTTTTTCTTAGTAGAGATATAGTTTGCAGAAAAAATCCTAAGATGTAAAAAATTAAAATATGCAAGATTTATGCAAAAAAAAATCCTGAACTTGATGAAATTAGCTTTGCTAAAAATAGGATATAACTATTATCAGGTAGTATTTCGATAGGTAGAAAATCTACAAATCGAAATAATTCATGAAAAACCCTGAAAAATTGTTTCAATTACAGCGAATCTATAAAAATAAAAATCAGATTTTTTGGAGTCTCCTATAGAGAGAAATAATTAAACAATAGAGCATGTATTAAGATGGCCGAGATGCAGAAATTAAAATTTAGAAAAAATACCTATCTCTTCATTTTCATCTTCACGGGTCAATTCACAGTGGCACCCCTACACGCCATAGGAAATCCCATTTGAATGGGTTGTGAGGGTTTTGCAGCCCTACATTTTCCTATGACCGGATGGCCATGGTGAAGTACCCGATCCGAGTACTTAAAGAGAAACTAGTTGCAAAAATTTCAGCATAAGAGAGATTAAATCCTAGTTTAACCTGCTCTAATACCAAAACTAATGCGGGATAATTAAAACAACACTTAAATTTTTATATATATTTTTTAATGGAGAACTCAAAGGAAATAGTAAAGAAAACTAGTAGGTCTAATACCAGCACAAGTAACCTAAAAGCAATTAAAATAGCAGGACCTGGTGGTTGAGAAACCACCATAAACTAGGATTTCAAAGAGTCAAAATTTATCAGAAAGAAAAAGGTTTAGTGTTACCATGTAGATCACTCTTTTGGTGTATATCCGGCAGGACTCTCAAGATCGAAGAGTTTGGACTTCAGGATCTTGCTTCCGGGTTCAGATTTTTCATGCGATGCCAGTTCTAAGGCAAGTACAATAGATCTGGATTGTTGGTCGCCTGCAAAATACTCAACAAAAAATTAAGGTTAAAAGCAGAAAAGAAGGAAAGGAAGGAAGGGAAGGTTTAGAATGATTTGCTGGATCTTTTCGTTGGATTGATAAATAGGATAACCAGGGCCTTGCACCCCATGATGTTTCGAAGAACAAAGACATAGGGCCTCACACCCCATGTTGTTCCGTAGAACAAAGGAAAAGGGCCTCACACCCCGCGATGCACACAGCAAAGGAAAAATTTAGCAGAATTTTGTTGGATTTCTCTATTAATTCATGAATTACATGGGGGCTGTAGGGGTATTTATAGACCCCTAACCTAGAGATGTAAGAGACTCAAATACAAGAGTACCATTACAACTCTAGACTTCAAGTTTACATTGCCTAGACTCCTGCTGGATGAAAAAACAAGGACTCTATCCATAGTTGGCGCCAAGATGAGACTTTGATGGAGGGTCATGATCGCTTCTGGGTTGGTCATGATGATTGGACTCTAGTGTCTTGATAATGTATTCTTCTATAGCTGCCTAGACTCTTCAGTCTGGATTGGAGAGAACTCTAGAGTCTTGCTAAAATTCTAGAGTCCTTGAAGCTTGAACAGTTAGCAGCTTATTTAAATGGAATCCTAGGAACCCTTGGACCTCCAACACTAGGTGAGAAGGCAACTCAAAACTCCTTTGAAGTGGCACTGAACCTTGCTTGGCCGAACTCTTTTGGCATGAAATATTATGAGTAGAAGGGCACCATTTGGAAGAAGTCCTTCTGCTTTACTTCTCTTAAAATATGAGGCGCCAATTATTTCTCTTCATGGGCCGACCAAAAGAAATTGTCTTGATAAGTGTAGCTTATCCAAATTTAAGTGGTAGGCCATGTGTCATTGTCCCCTTGGTGACATGGCAATAGTTGTCCTAAAATCATGCAAAGTTGACATGCAAAATAGGCTAGCATATGACAAGAGCTTGTGCTAGCACATGGGTCACATGGGTCTGTCTTGAACTAGCACATGGGTCTTGATTTGAGTCACATGGGTCTTACAATTGGTCTCCCCTGTAATACAAGACTCAACAACTAATTTGTATAGGACTCAATAAATAACTAAAGTCCTATTTGATCAATTGGAACCCAATTTGATCAAAAGGGCAAGACATGTAAATAAGTAGTTCAACTTGGTAAAAGGGGTTTAGCCCAAAAGGCTAAATAAATAAAATCCTAATTTCAGTTGGTAAAAGGGGATAACCCTAACTAACCCGAAAAAATAAAAATTAAAATAAATTATTTACATGGATAAAAGGGTTGGGTCCAGGGCTTTATTCATAGGTGATCCACAGGGATGTGGGTTCAACTTGTCGATATTTTCGGGCCCTGGTGTCCACACCAGAAGCCAAGTTCCAGTCCTGGCATTAGGAGTTATCAAGCTAGTTTTTGAGTCTTGTAATGTCATTTTGAATGACTGTCATTACTGTCCATCTTTTCTTATGAATGTCATTTCTGTAGGTCAGTTGGCCAATGAAAATTATGAATTTTCAATAAAGAATGATGTTTTTTCTATCATTATGAATGGTGTGAAACTTATGGATGGACATTTAAGTAATGTCATATACTTACTATCATGACCTCTTACAGTAATGACTACTTCTTGCAAACGCCCGAGGATAGATAATGTTAGCGATACTTATCTCTGGCACTATAGACTAGGTCATATTAACAAGAATAGTATCAACAAGTTAGTTGGAGAAGGTCTCTTGAATATCAGTGATTGTGAATCACTGCTAACTTATGAATCTTGTCTTCTTGGTAAAATGATCAAGTCACCTTTTACTAGAAAAGGTGAGCAAGGCAATGATATTCTTAGTCTGGTACATACTGATGTATATAGACCAATGAATATCAGTGCCAGGGGTGGGTATGACTATTTCATTACATTTATAGATGACCTATCAAGGTATGGTTATGTCTTCTTAATGAGACATAATTCGAGTTATTTGAAATGTTCAAATGATATCGTAATGAAGTAGAAAACAAACTAGAAAGTTTATTAAAACTCTTCGATCAGATCGAGATGGTGAGTATCTTTATGATGAGTTTCTGACTTATCTTGAAGAGAATGGGATTCTTTCTCAATGGACTCCTCCAGGGACACCTTAGTTAAATAGAGTGTCTGAAAGGAGGAATCAAACTCTATTAGATATTGATCGATCTATGATGGGCTTAGCCACTCTGCCTATATCCTTTTGGGGATATGCTCTTGAGTTAGCATGTTATCTTTTAAATAAGGTTCCTAGTAAATCCATGGACAAAACTCCATATGAGATATGAATTGGGCGTATGCCAACACTTTCACATCTTCAGGTTTGGGGGTGTCTGGCTTATGTCAAACATTTGTAGATGAATAAACTTGGACCTAGGTCTAATAAGTGTCTCTTTGTTAGGTATCCAAAAGAGTCTAAGGGGTATTTCTTCTATCTTCCTGAGGAACATAGAGTGTCCATTAGTTTTGGGGCTACCTTTTCGGAAAGGGAGTACCTTATTGAAGGCACTTGAGCAACTGAGGTTGAACTTGGAGAAATTCAGCAGGTAGAGGAAACAACACATCGTAGGACCACTATAGAACTAGATTTGATAAGATATAAGCCTATTATCCAACCATTAAATAAATCCGGTAGAGTACCGTATCAGTCAAATAGATACCATGGTTTTCTATTCCGAGATGATGATCCTGTTGAGCTCGATGAGAACAACGATGATCCGATCACCTATGTGGATGCAATGCAGAGGTCTAACTCTAAGAAAATGGCTTGAGGCCAAGAAATCCAAAATGGAGTCCATGGAAATCAACAATATGTGAACATTGGTTGATCCACTTGAAAGGATAAAACCCATTTGGTGCAAATAGATCTTCAAGAGGAAAAGGGGTGTAGATGAGCAGGTGGAGACCTATAAAATCCATTTGGTTGCTAAGGGATATCGTCAACGTTATGGTATAGACTATGAAGAGACATTTTCCCTTGTGGCAATGCTCAAGTTTATTCAGATTATTCTTGCTCTGGCAGCATATCTAGACTATGAAATCTAGTAAATGGATGTCCGAACAGCTTTCCTAAATGTTGAGCTAGAAAATGAGGTGTATATGATGCAACATGAAGGGTTCACATCCATAGATGAGTCTAAGGTGTGCAAGTTGCAGATGTCCATTTATGGACTGAAGTAGGCATCTCGGAGTTGGAACATGCATTTTGATAAATATATCAAGACATATGGCTTCGTTAGGAATGGAGAAGAACCTTGCATATATAAATGGGCTAATGGTTCTATAGTTGTTTTTCTTGTTCTGTATGTGGATGGCATTCTCTTAATCGAGAATGACATTCTTGCATTACAAGGAATAAAGATCTGGTTGTAATCTAAATTTTTTATGAAGGACTTGGGTGAAGCTTCCTACATACTTGGTATGAAAATCTATAGAGATAGATCTAGGAAGCTTTTAGGATTATCTAAATCTACGTACATAGACACTATGCTGAAACAGTTCACCATGAAAAATTTCAAGAAAGGCTATCTTCCAATAGGCCATAGAATTACTCTTTCCAGGAAGGATTGTGTGACAACTCCTGAGGAGAGAAAGCATATGCATATGATTCCATATGCTTCAGCAATGGGTTCTATCATGTACACCATGATATGTACTAGACCAGATGTGGCATAATTACTAGGAGTAGTGAGTAGATACCAATTTGACCCAGATGAGGCACATTGGAAGGTAGTAAAGACTATCTTTAAGTATTTATGAAATACTAAAGACCAATGGCTAATTTATAAAGAACCTAACTTAAAACTTGTGAGGTATACTGATTCTAGTTTTCAATCAGATAGAGATGATAGCAAGAGTGTATCTGGATTTGTGTTTATCCTAAATGGAGGAGCCATCTGTTGGAAGAGCTCCAAGCAGCATATAGTGGTAGACTCAGTATGCGAAGTAGAGTACATTGTAGCATCAGATGCCGTAAAGGAGGCTGTGTGGTTACAGAAGTTCCTAGGCGAGCTGGGAGTGGCACCTTACCTAGATGGTCCTATTATGGTGTACTGTGACAGCACTGTAGCCATTGCTCAAGCCAAAGAGCCAATGTCCTATGAGCATACCAAGCACATTCTGCATCACTACCACCTTGTACAAGAGATCATGAAATGAGGTGACGAACTTATGAAGATCGATGGAAAGGAGAATCTTGCCGACCCCTTCACTAAAGCCATTGGAGTTCAAGAGTTCAACGATTATAAAAGGAAGATGAGAATACGATTATGTTCTAATTGGCTTTAGTCCAAGTGGGAGTTGTTAGGAAATGTATCCCTAAGCCAATCATTTAGCTTGTAGACGGTTGAGCTATTGTTGTAATTATATATGAATTATATTGAATAAAATGTTCATTCTGGTTGTTCATCACATTTTACATCTTGTTGTAATGAACTCTTGTGTGATGACATCCTTATGACAACTTTGATGTGATATAGAGAGGATATATTATCTAGTTCTTAAATTGGTCCACGACCAAATGATCATTATCACAGGATGATAGTGTATCAAGTGTAGGTCGTTGTATGTCATAATCATTGGTTGTCCTCTTAATCAAGGAATGTAGAGACGATACTTTACTAGATGTGACCTATCTGTAGAACATTCTTTCTGCCAAAGAGTAGTTCGTATTAGGATATGGATATAAGTGTTCCTCTAACTTAAGATCACCATGGTAGCTTGCAAGCAACTCACTGTGCTTAGGTATCGGACTACCTGGATTTCTAATCTGGTGATGAAAGGTTGTTGGGTATAGTCAAGTAATTATGTAGCAGTGGTTGGATAAAGATGGGATTAACCCCTTTAAAAGAGTTTGGAGTGAATGACTCATTATGTCTCAATTGAGTAGAACCTTGGCTAGGTAGTCCTTGTAAGTAGTTACAGGGATTTTGAGTTTGAGACATATTATGATGGACTATTCTAGGATTGAACAGTTAAACCCTAAGTCATCCAGAGCATTGAGGGTTAAAGGAATGTATTACATGATCATCATATCCATTTGGTTCTTAATAGTTGCTCTGCAATCTTCGACCTATTTGGACGTCGGGTGTCATTTCTAGATGGCGACTATGGCTGGTACTGGAAGTGTTCTGGTATTACTGGCTTAGTGTTTGAACCTATGGGGTTACACACTATAGGAGTTTCTGATTGACCTAATGGCTATTGAATGATTGGAAATCATTTTTTGACTCTTTGGATAATTTGATTATCCATCTATATTTGGAGTCAACTAGAATCATGAGTTGACTTAGTTATAGGGATTTGATGATTTATCAAGTGTTGACACATTATGTTACAAATATTGTGATAAAGGTTTTAATTACTAAATGTTGGTGATGATATGGAGGGTTATTGGCAATGTGATTGCTTGATTAACTCAATTTGATTGAATGGTTTAGTTTGGGTCAAACCAAATGTGATTCGGTTTGGGATCAGGTTAGGTCCAATGTGATTGGACTAAAATATTGCATTCAATTTTAGATTTAAGTTTGAATTATGAATTCAAATTTTGATTTAAGTTTTAAATTCAGAATTTAGTTTGAATTTAAAAGGATGTAACTCCCATGGCCTTGAATCTTTTGTAACCCCCATAATTGTCCCGTAACTTATGTAACTCTTCCCTTTTCTTCTCTCCCCACTTATCTACATATGGGGGCTTGATGAGGACGAGAAAGAGATAGAGATTTTTGAAATTTATTTGCCTGAGAATCCTTTAAAAAAGAAAAAGAAGAAGGAGAGCTTGAGACCTTTGTGCGGGGAAGAAAGGTTTGGGTTTGGGTGTGTGCTGCCTAGTGTTCTAGGCTTGGGAAGAGTGTCTTGGGAAGGGTTCTTGGGTGCACTTCCTAAATCCTCCATAGTACTTCTTCATCTCTTGGAGCATCCCGAAGAGAAGAAGAAGAAGAGTTCATAAGCAAATTTGTTCTGGCAAAGCTAGCACTTTAAAGGAAGAAGGTCAAGGAAGAACTCCGATGTGCATTACCTATAAAGGTCAGACACGTGTATGGCTTTCAAAGTGATTGTCTTCCTTGGTGAGCTTTTTCTCAACTCGGTGAGTGTTGCATCGGATTAAAGGTAATGTTCTTGGTGAGTTTGCTAAAGAAGTGTGCTTTAGCAAGTGCATCAAACATAGAGTAGTTCTATGTGATGCACAACTTTGTGTACTTGTGTTTTCTTTCATTTACATATTAATATTCATATATGATCCTTTTTGTAGGCCTACATTAAAAATGTTCTAATATTATATGTTGACTAATATGATTAATCTAGTCTTTCACTGTGATGCAAGGTTAAAAAGGAAAATTAAAGTTGCATGACTATTGCCTACATCATGTTTCCTTACAGTTCTAACAAGGTCTAAGCATTGGCATTGATCTGATGGCTAGCAGAAGAGCTAACTGGTAGAAGGATTCTAACACAAGATTTCAGCCATAATATGCAATCTTGAAGCAATAACAACTACAATCAAATAGCTATCATTTAATCTGATTGGGTTTGGGAGAGGATTTGACATGATCTCAAGCATATAATGAAGATCTAGGGATTCAAACATTAATTCCATAATGATTGTAACTCCAAATTATAAGGGGATTGGGCCAGTTCCAAGGTCTATATAATAGGGTAATGGAAGCCAGAGAGCCAAGTATCAATTCCATTGATAAAAAAATTCTATTTTATTTTTCTTCCTATAATTAGTTTAGACTTTGAGAGAGAGGAATAAAAAAAGAGTTCTTCGGGAGAAGAGGTATGGTGACAGAGCCCTGAATCTCCAAGAAGATGTATCTAAAAGCCATGCTCGACTGAGGTGCAGCCTGTAGGGAAGTACAAGTATTTATACTTTAGTTCTGTATTTGTTTCCTTTATTCTATGTGATCAAATAAAGCTTTAAATTCCATTTATTGTTTCCTATTTGATTTCCTACAATTAATTATCTAGGTAGGATGGATCATGATCCTAATACGATATGGTTCATGCTCAACGTAGCTAATTGATTATAGGATTTTCTTCCACTTATCTTGTTAGGGTCTCTTCAACTCAATCATGGATAGCCTATACTTGTGGGATGGGCCATGATCCTGATAAGATATGGTTCGTACTCGGTAAGATAGACTATGCGAGGGATTAGTTTGAAGGATTCTGAAACAATTATGGACTTTGATTGCTTAGATTAGAATATATGCATCACTTATATCTATGATTATCTAGAAATCCAAAAACATCTTTTTATCATATAAACCCCTCGATCTCATGTTTAATTTTAATTAATTAATTTTAATTAAGCCGTTATCTCATTTTTAAAAATCTAAATATTTATTTTCTTCTTTACTTTCTTCATGAAATAGTTGTCCTTGATCCCTAAGAATATGATCCCTATTCACCAAAGCTAGAGCAATGAGTTAGGTTTTATTTTGATTGCCTATGATAGCGATCAATAGCTATTGCCCTGTATTTTGCATAAAGTTATTTAGGATGGCATTAGAGTTATTAATCATGGCATAGGTGTCAGCTTGTGATTTATCTAGAAGTTCTAGAGTTTTGTCTAAAGAACTAAACTGCTTTTCATTCTCATTGACTAGGGGGTTGTTTCCTATAGGATTGGGCTTTGGATTAGGCTGGTTGAAGTTGGGACCACCTGCACTAGGACCTTGTGACCAAGAAAAGTTTGGATAGTTCTTCCATCCTAGGTTGTAGGTTGGTGCATAGGCATTATTGGTCATTCTTTGATGGGTTGTAGGTTGGTGCATAGGCATTATTGGTCATTCTTTGATAGGTTGCATTTACCTATACACAACCATTTTCAGTTTGGGTTATGAAGTAGGGACACTCTTCTACTATATGTCCTAAAACATTGCATCCATTGCATATAAGTATGGATACTTGGTTTACATGATTTATAGGGGCTTATCCCTTGAGTTCCAAGACTTGCTTCATCCTAAGAATTAGAGATGCCATCTTATCCTCTTCAGCTATGGATGGAGAGATTTGATGCAAACCACCTCTTGATGATGTGGTTTTAGATTTCGTAGTTCCCTCCCACTATAGGCTCTTTTTTGCTAAATCTTCTAGAAATTGAAAGGCTTCATTATGTGATTTATGCATAAAGTCATCTTGACACATCAACTCGAGCATGGTTCTGGAGTTTGGGTTTAGACTTTCATAAAATTTTTGGCATAACTTCCAAGTCTCAATCCCATGGTGTGGGCATTGGCTCAACATGTTCTTAAATTGGTCTAGACATTTTTAGAAAGGCTCTCCCCTTAATTGATAAAATTGAGCAATCTGATTTCTTAACTTGGCTATTTTATGGTGTGAAATTTTTTTTTTCAAGAATGTTTTAACAAAGCCCTTCCATGTTGAGATTGACTGAGTAGGTAAACTATAGAGCCACTTTTTGGCATTTTTCTTGAGGGTAAAATTAATCAGCCTAAGTTTAACAGCATCTTCCGAGAGTTCATGTATTCTCATCGTATCGCATATTTCCTTAAATTCTCCAATAAAATGTAGGCATCCTCAATTTCAGTGAATTTAGGGAGCAAGTTGATAATCTAAGGCTTAATCTCAAAATTTGTAGCATTTGTTTGGGATAGTTGAATGCACGATGGTTGGGTAGATCCAATTGGGAAGCAGTAGTCTCTCAGGATAAGGGATGTCCTAATTCTTCCATGGTTAAGTCTTCTTGGTCAAGGGTTGGGTTTAAATCTATTCTTACTAATCAACCATGTTGCACAGGAGGCTTTTCCCAAGAGGGGGGTGAATTGGGAATTACAAAATTTTTGCAAGTATGTGCACAAGTAATTCTTTTTAGTGGTTGAGTGCTGTGTTAATCAGAGAATAAGTGCAGAAGCTGAAAAGTAAATCAAGCACAACACAAACAAGGCAAGTTTATAGTGGTTCGGAGCAACCCAGCTCCTACGTCCACTACCCAAGTTCATCACTCGGGATTTCCACTATATCCCCCAAATCAAAATATAGTCGGATTGTTTTACTGCCTCACAATCCCAACCTCTACACTTTAGATTTTTTAAACCGGGCTCACCAAAGAAACCCATACCAGGTTTTCACAGGCTCACCTAGAACCTCTACACTTTGGTTTTGAAAAGGCTCACCAAAGAAACCTATTTGGTTTTTATAATCGGGCTCACCAATAATCCAAATATTCTAAGAATACAACAAAAAAGCAAAAATAATGACAAACTCAGTTGTCTGGTGGTTGCCAATGCAGCTCGAGTGAAGCTCAATTGAATGCTCTTCAATGTACTTTAATGGCTTCCTTGCTTTCCTCAAAAGATGCTTCAAGCTTCTGATAAGAGTTGATGAAGGTTTGAAGACTGACTTCAAAGCTCAAGCGCTCTCTCCTTTAACTTCAATAAATATTCAATAACTGTTCATTAACTCATTAGTCTCTCCAAGGATATTCTCATACCTCATTTATAGAGCCTTCAACTGCCTTCCCTTGATTTTGAACATTGTGGACCGTTGAGAAGTGGCAGGTTACCGTTGGAGTACTTTTGGAATTCAAAAATAGAAAACTGGAACTAGCCGTTAGAGGTGACCCCATCATTCCAGTCGGCTCGGACATTCTTCGAGTCGGCTCGGATCAAATTCGGGTCGGCTAGGTTGAGCAAAAGTCGGCTAGGATCCATAATTGAGAAAATGGTTCACTCTAGACGAGTCGGCTAGGCTGAAATCCAGTCAGCTTGAATCCCTGAGATTCTCAAAACGTTCTCAATCATGTTCTGGACGAGTCAGCTGGGCCTTGGTGCCAGTCAGCTGGATCTGTGTGCCAGAGAACTTCTTTCTTGTGCCAGTGCCAGAGTCGGCTGGTTCCTCCATCCAGTCAGCTCGAGAATGGTTCTTCAGCCATATCAAATTCAATTTTCCAAAACCCTTGTGCCATGCTTTGAAGACTTCTTCAAGGTCTTCTTACACTAAAATTAAGAAAAATTGAAGCTTGAAAACTATTAGAAGTAACCCTTTATCTTTGATTCAAGTAGAAAATTTTTTGTTGGGTTCTTCTTTACAAAATTCTAATCACTTTACAACTCAACACAAAGCAATAAAGATTGCAGGGTTTAGAGAGTATGTCAATGTAGTTATCCTACAAAACTTGTCAACCATTTGAAGAGTTGTTAGATAACCAAATGTATGCTCCAATGTTTTGTTATCATCAAAATCACTTTTGGGTTCAACAATCTCCCCCTTTTTGATGATGACAAAACACTGGGCATGAAAAGAATCTATTCTATTCATAAGTAGATGTATATCATATTAAGCATTTACATTTGTTTAATGTATCATAATATTAACTATATTCTCAAATGTATATCAATATATGCTATACAGTTATGCACAAAGCCAATTTTATAAAGTGTAAGTGTCAGAGAATAATTGCTTATATGTAACAAGCAGCATTAAGTATTGACAGTTAGATGTAATAAGTAGAGCATCATAGTAATCATTGAAGCAAATTAAGAATGTAAATTAAACATGTATATCTCTCCCTTTTTATAAAATTTCTAATCAATATGAAATTTCTCTAAATTTCTCCTCCTTTAACATGCAATTGAAAAATTCAGCAAAAGAAGGTATGCAAAAATCATTAACCTCCCCCTGTCTAATTAACTTTAGCAGTTCTATTCCGATTCATTAAGTTTCTTCTTTCATGCACACTATTGTATAATAGTTCTCCCCCTTTTTGTCATCAAATCAAAAGGTTAAACAATTAAGCTCAGATTTTAAATAGATTGAGAATGTATCAAGATTTGTTTGAGATAATTTCACTTTCTCAATTTAGAAAGAATTCTATTAAAAATTGATAGTATTAACAGGATAAAATAAATACACAATAGTTTCCAAAAAAGATATTCATTGCATTTCTGTCAAAAAAATCAGTACGTCAAGCATTAAATAAGCTTCAAAAAGCTTCCAAAAAGTATAAAAAATACTAAAGACCATACTAAAGACCTATTCACTTTTAGATTCTTGTTTTGGTATGTGCTAGTACCGTACCAAGAAGCAGGTCTAGGTGGTCTACTAGAGGATGCATGAGGTGGAGGTGCTCTAGGGTAGTGAGAAGTAGTAGGAGCCCTAGTGGAAATAGGAGGAGGATTATACAAGGGTCTGGTTCTAGCAGTGACCTCCAAGGTGAAAGGGATATGCCCTACAAACCAATCTCTGTTGTATCTCCCAAACCATTGTAATTGACAATTTTTCTAAATAAAGGCATTATTTTATCATACGCTGTGTTTATTATATGATGAACCCCATAGATTAGGGCTATGATTTTAGGGTTATGATGAGATCATACCAGTGAGACCTAAAATCTTAAAACCTTAATCTAAAGTATTCCTAGTCAAAGGAACTCTGAGTAGGGGATCAGGGTTTTCCGATAAGACTAGCACATCCCGGGTATACTGGAAAGGGTGACTGCTCTCACAGTCACTTGTGAATGACACTAATACTGGGATGTGGGTGCTCATTGGAGAATGAGTTCACTGATATGATCCAACTTGAGAACATCTAATGGAGTCTTAGCTACATGTCAATAGAAGGTTCTCATAGTGGGAGTGGTACAAGTAATCTTTTGACCTGAGACTGCCATAAGTACCTTATGTACATGAACCCATTCTTTGGTTCAATCCTAATCATGACACTAAGACATGCACAGGATTAATACTGGGAATGGTGAATTGGATATGAAGGTAATGAGTGGGTCAACAAGGAATCGATCACTCTTAGTAAGAGGAGATTGCATCCAGCTAGTCAACAATCGCATGATGATTCAGGAAATCTTTGATCAAAGTGAAGATATTAGAGACGGTTTCTAATATCAAGATAATCGAATCATCATTATAAGATTGAGCTAGAAATAAATATAATATTGGATTTGACATATATCCATATCCATAGTTATATTTTGGGTGCAGGCTGATCGAAAGATTTAATTGTACGGTAACTCTCTACTGAAGGGTAATTTTGGTATTTCACCAGAATTTCCATATCTTCCGGGTAGACATGACACGTTGCTAGACGTCAATCTTGTCTTGTGGGTTGATCAAGTTCAAAGATCACATGTTAGGAAGAATCCTAATTGATCGATTCGGGTAAGCCCGGATTGACCTAAATCGATTAGAAAGAGTTCTAATCAAATTAGGTCAACTTGTATTCGAACCCACTGCTGGCTAGATGTGGAACCCAATGGGTCACACACTTAAGAGGATTGATCAAGAGTTTAATTTGGAATTAAATCATCTTTGCAAGATAACACTCTAGCAGGTGTTGCAAGCCCTAGCTTCTATTCGGATCGGATTCGAATTAGGGTTCCGGATTGGTTCAAATTGGGTTCTAATTGGACCTAATTAGACCCTAATTAAGAAAACGGGAATATGGCTAACCCTATTGGCTAGCCATGTAGCTTGGCTAGCCTCCCCACCCGCCCCCTTTATTTTTTCACGCCAAACACCAAGAGTCCATGCGCATATGGACTCTTGGCGCGCCTTAAGAAAGAGTCCATGGCGCATGGACTCTTGGCGCACCCCAAATAAATTCTCTGATGTTTTTATTTGGGCGGCCTCCTTCTTAAGTGATTAGCGCACCATCTCTCCCCCCTTGGATGAGAATCCAATGGCTGATGGGATTTTGAGAAAGAAAGAAAGCGCTAACTCCTCCCGGGCGCGCGAAATAACATCTCTTCGGAGATGAAAAGTCGCGACTTCCTTCCTTTTAAAACACCGCGGTTTTTCCTTTAAGAAGAGCCATGGGATTTAATCTGGAAGGCCATGAGATGGGAGGATGGGGCGTGAGAAATTGGAAAGGGCGTGAGAAAGAGATTACGGAGAGGTGTGTAGGCACCTATCTGATTTCTATTTAAAGGGTCGGGAAAATCAGAACGAGAATAATATGTTTTTCTTTCTTCCTCTCCTGAAGACTCTTTTATTTTTCTTGCTCTTGCATTGTTTCCTCTACAGAGTAAACCTCTGTCGAAACTCTGCTACTGAACAAGAATAAAAGTAAAAGTCTCCGACGGTAAAGGAAAGAAAGAAGTTCTGATTTCTTCCTTTCTTTCATACATTAAGACATCATTGTCTTAATTTCTCCTCCAACTTAAGACAAGCCTATGTCCTCTTAGGACAAGGTCTTTTTCTTCAAGACAAGGGTGTCTAAAGGGCCAAGGTCTTGGTGGAAGGAGGAGAAGGAGTCAAGGAAAGGAAAGCAAGCCTTTGTGTGGAGGAATTCAAGCCATAATCCAAGCAATTGAATTCTAGGAAGAAGAATTCAATAGAAGGAACCTTAGTAAAAGAAGATAGAGTTGTCTTGATCACTGCTCTATGTGGATCACCATCGGAGGGCGGACACTTGGACGCCTGGTGAATTCAATCAGCCCCTTCAACATCAACTTTGTTGGAATTAGCGATTACAGGTTGGTACTCTAATTCTAACAATCTATGTTTGAATGTTAGTATGTATGTTTTAATTCGAAATAAGGAGATCTTGGCTAAGGGATTTCGGTGCAAATTTCATCATTTTGAAATTACACTTCCGCTGCGGTACACCGGAAACCCCAACAGTGGTATCAGAGCCATCCTTATTATAGTTAAAACATATGAAAATTATTTATATGCATTTTTGTTGTAGTATCGAAATTAGGGTTTTAAACCCTTGAATGCTGATACACTTAGCATAATTTAAGGAATGCATATATGATAATTAATGTTTTGATGTATGCCACTAATTAGGGTTTTTCACTCAAACCCTAATTATTACAGAGATATGATTAGTTTTGAAGTCATCATACTGAAATAAGGTTGCCCTGGCATAATGGTGGATCCATTATGTGGTAAATGGTTGTCCTAGTATGATGACACACTTAGCACATATATGTTTATCAGATTCATATTATTATGATATATTTTTTATGTAAGAATGTGCTGGCAATTTTATAAAGCCCTCTTCTTAAAATCATATTAAGTCATAGCATATTTAACTAATAAGCATCACTAGTCATGATGAACAATTGATCATTCGGTGTCTAGAAAGGTGGTTCTGGGAAGGTAAAGAGAATCGTGGTTTTTAATTGGTTCCGTTGACTGACCTGGCCAATTTTTATTGGTGTCTAGGAAAGCAACGGGGGGACTCCCACATCTCTTCCACTTGCCTGGCCGATTTGATTATATTTAAATCTTGACTTATATGCTTAGTGTTAAAAAAATGCTATATGTTGGCCTTCCTTCATGCTGGATCATTACTGTGTTATGAACCACATTAGGTTTGTTGTGTTATCTGCAAGACCTAATAGGGTGATTGACATAATATTGGTCTAGTGCAAAATATGCTTACAGTATATTCAGTATAATGCCTTGTTGTGTTATCTACAAGGGCATTATATTTGAATATTGACTGTATAGAAATGAAAGGGTCTTGACTTAACTAGAACATTATGGTTTGTTGTGTTTTCTGCAAGACTTATAATGTTCTAGAGGCCAAGTTATTTTGAGAATTATATGAGATATAATTGGAAGAGTTTCCTACCTTTGAACTTATAAAAGATTTATTGTGTTGTCTGCAAGATCTTTTATAAATTATAAGGATCTCGATCTCACTAAGAAAACCGATCAGGGTTCTTCTCGATTATCATAGTGAGGGCTATGATTTTTGATAAAATAGTGGGAGACATAATTAAATTGAAGACCTAATTTAATTATGTAAGTCATTTCATGGTTGTTTGCTTATGTATTGTTCTTAATTAAATGTAGATAAATGGCATCTTCATTATCACTGAGAAGCATCTTAGATACCAACAAATTGACTGGTCCAAACTATGTGGACTGGTTGAGAAACTTAAAGATTGTACTGAGTTCAGAAAAACTTTCTTATATTCTTGATACCCCTAGTCTTAATCCACTAGGGGATGATGCCACACAGGAAGATATGGCCACATACAAAATGTGGCAGAATGACTCCCTCACTGTCAAGTGTATCATACTGGCCTCTATGACCAATGAGTTACAGAGGCAGCATGAAAGCATGGATACTCAATCCATAATGCTCAATTTAAAGGAGCTTTATGGAGAACAAAGCAGAACTGCTAGATACGAAATATCTAAGCAGTTATTCCGTGCTAGGATGACAGAGGGTACATCCGTTCAGGATCATGCTCTGAAGGTAATTGACTTAATCACCAGATTAGGTCAATTAGGGTTTATTATGGATGGGGAGCTGAATCAGGATTTAATCCTGCAATCACTCCGGAGTCATTTTCTCAGTTTGTCTTGAATTATCACATGAACAAACTGAACACTTCCTTGCCTGAGCTGTTAAATTGTTAAAAACAGCAGAGAGCCACGTTAAGAAAGAAAAGGCTCCACTTCTTCTTGTTGATAAGACCAATAAGAAGAAATCAGGCAAAAAGGGTTTTAGCAGGAGACTAAACCCTAAGGGTGGCATCAATAAGAACAAGAAAGGAAAGAAGGCCTCAAAACAGTCAACCTGTTTCTTTTGCGGCAAAGCGGGACATTGGAAAAGGAATTGCAAGGCTTACCTTGCAACTGTGAAGCCTGGTACGGCAGACGCACCAAAAGGTATGTATGAGATACATACTATATTGACATTAAATTCGTCTATATCAAATACTTGGGTATTGGATACCGCTTGTGGTTACCATATATGCAAATCTTTGCAGGACCTCCACAAGCTTAAAGTATTGAAGGAAGGCGACTTCAATCTCTACGGTGCTGGTGGTGATATCATCCAAGCAGAAGCTGTAGGGACCTATATTCTGAAGTTGCCTTCAGGGAAGATCTTGGAGCTAGAGAATTGTTACTATATGCCAAAGATTATTAGGAACATTATATCTATTCCTTTGTTATTAAAACAAGGATATGTAATGGATGTAACGAGCACTGGATGCTCAATAATGTTATCTAATAAAATTATTTGTTCTGGCATTTTTAGCAATGGGCTCTTAACTCTTTCTTCCAATGATAGTATTTTTCATGTCAATACTAAAAGGAAAAGAAAAGACTTTAATGATACTTTACTTTGGCATCATAGACTTGGTCATGTTAATGAGTCTAGGATTAGCAAGTTATACAAGGAAAAATTCCTTGATCCTTATGAGTATGAATCATTAGGAACTTGCGAATCATGTCTCATGGGTAAGATGACAAAAACTCCATTCACTGGACATGGGGAAAGGTCAACTGAGTTATTAGGACTTATACATACTGATGTATGTGGTCCAATGACAACTCAGGCCAGAGGAGGATACTCATATTTTATCACTTTTACAGATGATTTATCTAGGTTCGGATATGTGTATCTTATGAAACACAAATCTGAAGCCTTTGATAAATTTAAAGAGTATCAAAGTATGGTCGAAAAACAAACCGGGAAAAGTATTAAAGTTCTTCGTTCTGATCGAGGAGGAGAATACTTATCCATGGAGTTTTTAGACTATCTTAAAGTTAATGGAATCCTTTCTGAATGGACCCCTCCTTATACACCACAGCTAAATGGTATAGCTGAAAGGAGGAATCGTACCTTATTAGATATGGTACGATCCATGATGTGCTTCACAAATTTGCCCATTTCCTTCTGGGGTCATGCCCTAGAAACTGCTGTTTATATTCTGAACAAGGTACCTTCTAAATCCGTTGTTAGTACTCCATATGAAATTTGGAGTGGAAAGAAACCATATCTTAAATATTTTAAGGTATGGGGATGTCCAGCTTATGTTAAAAGAAATTTTGGACATAAGTTGGAACCTAGAGCGGATAAATGTCTATTTGTAGGATATCCTAAAGAAGGTAGAGGATATCTATTCTACCATCCTACTGAACAAAAGACTTTTGTTAGCAGGCATGCCACTTTTCTAGAAAAAGAGTTCATTTTGGAAAAGGGCAATGGTAGAACAATTGAACTTGGAGAAGTGCAAGAAATACAGATAGACAATTCTCAACCATTAGAACATATAGTTAGGACAGAACCAGAACACAAAACTCCTCCTCGTAGGTCTGACAGAGTGCCACGGGCACCTGAGAGGTTGGGTTTATTATTGAGAATAATGAAGCTCAAGTCATTCAAAATGATGAACCTCTGACCTATACGGAAGCTATCTTGAGTACTGACTCAGATAAATGGCAAGAAGCCATGGAATCCGAAGTAGACTCTATGTATGTAAACCAAGTATGGTCTTTGGTTGATGCACCAGAGGGTGTTAATCCTATTTGGTGTAAATGGGTCTATAAGAAAAAGATTGGGGCTGATGGCCAAGTTGAAACCTATAAAGCCAGATTAGTGGCTAAAGGTTTTAGACAAAAACAGGGAATTGATTATGATGAAACATTTTCACCTGTTGCCATGCTAAAATCAATTCGGATTTTACTTGCTATAGCAGCATACCACGATTATGAGATATGGCAGATGGATGTGAAGACTGCATTCCTCAATGGTTTCCTTGAGGAAGAAGTCTACATGTCACAGCCAGAAGGTTTTATTTCAAAAATAAACCTAATCAAGTATGCAAGCTAAAGAAATCCATTTATGGATTAAAGCAAGCTTCCAGGAGTTGGAACATCCGCTTTGATGAAACTATTAAAAGATTTGGTTTTATCAAAAATATGGATGAACCCTGTGTTTATAAGAAGACTAGTGGGAGTGCCATAGTCTTCTTGGTTCTGTATGTAGATGACATACTCCTCATTGGGAATGATATCCCAATGTTGCAATTAGTCAAGGTTTGGCTATCAAACCAGTTTTCCATGAAAGATTTGGGAGAAGCATCCTATATACTAGGTATTAAGATCTATAGAGATAGATCTAAGAGGATGCTAGGATTATCCCAATCTAGGTACATTGACTTAGTGCTGAAAAGATTCAGCATGGAAGGAAGTAAAAGAGGTTATCTTCCTATGAGTCAAGGCATACATCTTTCTAAAAGGATGTCTCCTAAGACACCTGAAGAAAGAGATAGAATGAATTCTATACCCTATGCTTCGGCAATAGGATCCATAATGTATGCCATGTTATGTACCAGGCCTGATGTGGCATATGCTTTAGGCATTGTCAGTAGGTTTCAGGCTGATCCAGGAGAGGATCATTGGAAAGCAGTTAAAAATATTCTTAAGTACCTAAGAAGGACTAAGGATATTTTTCTGGTTTATGGTGGTTCTGATCTTAAACTAGAAGCTTATTCTGATTCTAGTTTTCAATCAGACCCTGATGATAGCAAATCCATTTCGGGATATGTTTTTACCCTAAATGGTGGAGCAGTGAGTTGGAAGAGTACCAAGCAGCAGACTGTAGCTGACTCAACCACAGAGGCAGAATACATAGCTGTTAGTGAAGCCGCCAAGGAAGCAGTCTGGATGAAGAAGTTCATCACAGAGTTGGGTGTTGTTCCTCAAATTGAAAACCCAGTGCCACTTTACTGTGACAACACTGGGGCCGTTGCTCAAGCCAAGGAACCAAGAGCTCATCATAAGTCCAAGCACATTCTGATACGCTTCCATCTTGTCCGAGAAATAGTAGAGAGACAAGATGTCTACATAGATAGAGTTGATACAAAGAACAATGTAGCAGACCCGTTCACTAAGGCTCTACCACAGCGAGATTTTGATCGCCACCTAGAATGTATGGGATTAAGATTCAAAGGCGATTGGCTTTAGTGCAAGTGGGAGATTGAAAGGGATATGCCCTACAAACCAATCTCTGTTGTATCTCCCAAACCATTGTAATTGACAATTTTTCTAAATAAAGGCATTATTTTATCATACGCTGTGTTTATTATATGATGAACCCCATAGATTAGGGCTATGATTTTAGGGTTATGATGAGATCATACCAGTGAGACCTAAAATCTTAAAACCTTAATCTAAAGTATTCCTAGTCAAAGGAACTCTGAGTAGGGGATCAGGGTTTTCCGATAAGACTAGCACATCCCGGGTATACTGGAAAGGGTGACTGCTCTCACAGTCACTTGTGTATGACACTAATACTGGGATGTGGGTGCTCATTGGAGAATGAGTTCACTGATATGATCCAACTTGAGAACATCTAATGGAGTCTTAGCTACATGTCAATAGAAGGTTCTCATAGTGGGAGTGGTACAAGTAATCTTTTGACCTGAGACTGCCATAAGTACCTTATGTACATGAACCCATTCTTTGGTTCAATCCTAATCATGACACTGAGACATGCACAGGATTAATACTGGGAATGGTGAATTGGATATGAAGGTAATGAGTGGGTCAACAAGGAATCGATCACTCTTAGTAAGAGGAGATTGCATCCAGCTAGTCAACAATCGCATGATGATTCAGGAAATCTTTGATCAAAGTGAAGATATTAGAGACGGTTTCTAATATCAAGATAATTGAATCATCATTATAAGATTGAGCTAGAAATAAATATAATATTGGATTTGACATATATCCATATCCATAGTTATATTTTGGGTGCAGGCTGATCGAAAGATTTAATTGTACGGTAACTCTCTACTGAAGGGTAATTTTGTTATTTCACCAGAATTTCCATATCTTCCGGGTAGACATGACACGTTGCTAGACGTCAATCTTGTCTTGTGGGTTGATCAAGTTCAAAGATCACATGTTAGGAAGAATCCTAATTGATCGATTCGGGTAAGCCCAGATTGACCTAAATCGATTAGAAAGAGTTCTAATCAAATTAGGTCAACTTGTATTCGAACCCACTGCTGGCTAGATGTGGAACCCAATGGGTCACACACTTAAGAGGATTGATCAAGAGTTTAATTTGGAATTAAATCATCTTTGCAAGATAACACTCTAGCAGGTGTTGCAAGCCCTAGCTTCTATTCGGATCGGATTCGAATTAGGATTCCGGATTGGTTCAAATTGGGTTCTAATTGGACCTAATTAGACCCTAATTAAGAAAACGGGAATATGGCTAACCCTATTGGCTAGCCATGTAGCTTGGCTAGCCTCCCCACCCGCCCCCTTTATTTTTTCATGCCAAACACCAAGAGTCCATGCGCATATGGACTCTTGGCGCGCCTTAAGAAAGAGTCCATGGCGCATGGACTCTTGGCGCGCCCCAAATAAATTCTCCGATGTTTTTATTTGGGTGGCCTCCTTCTTAAGTGATTAGCGCACCATCTCTCCCCCCTTGGATGAGAATCCAATGGCTGATGGGATTTTGAGAAAGAAAGAAAGCGCTAACTCCTCCCGGGCGCGCGAAATAACATCTCTTCGGAGATGAAAAGTCGCGACTTCCTTCCTTTTAAAACACCGCGGTTTTTCCTTTAAGAAGAGCCGTGGGATTTAATCTGGAAGGCCATGAGATGGGAGGATGGGGCGTGAGAAATTGGAAAGGGCGTGAGAAAGAGATTACGGAGAGGTGTGTAGGCGCCTATCTGATTTCTATTTAAAGGGTCGGGAAAATCAGAACGAGAATAATATGTTTTCTTTCTTCCTCTCCTGAAGACTCTTTTATTTTTCTTGCTCTTGCATTGTTTCCTCTACAGAGTAAACCTCTGTCGAAACTCTGCTACTGAACAAGAATAAAATTAAAAGTCTCCGACGGTAAAGGAAAGAAAGAAGTTCTGATTTCTTCCTTTCTTTCATACATTAAGACATCATTGTCTTAATTTCTCCTCCAACTTAAGACAAGCCTATGTCCTCTTAGGACAAGGTCTTTTTCTTCAAGACAAGGGTGTCTAAAGGGCTAAGGTCTTGGTGGAAGGAGGAGAAGGAGTCAAGGAAAGGAAAGCAAGCCTTTGTGTGGAGGAATTCAAGCCATAATCCAAGCAATTGAATTCTAGGAAGAAGAATTCAATAGAAGGAACCTTAGTAAAAGAAGATAGAGTTGTCTTGATCACTGCTCTGTGTGGATCACCATCGGAGGGCGGACACTTGGACGCCTGGTGAATTCAATCAGCCCCTTCAACATCAACTTTGTTGGAATTAGCGATTACAGGTTGGTACTCTAATTCTAACAATCTATGTTTGAATGTTAGTATGTATGTTTTAATTCGAAATAAGGAGATCTTGGCTAAGGGATTTCGGTGCAAATTTCATCATTTTGAAATTACACTTTCGCTGCGGTACACCGGAAACCCCAACACAAGGATCTAACAGTGCCACAGATAGAAACCATCTCCATCCAGATTGCTCCAAGCTGTTGTTCCATATCCTTGAGGCTTGCTGGTACCTTGTTCACTGCCTCCTTCATCTCACCGATTTCCTTTTGCATTGATATAAGCTTAGAAGCTTGGACATTCGCAAAGGCTTCAGCAGATCCTCTAAGTCTTCCAAGCTCTGACCTAATAATCCCAATGCCTCTAGTATAGTCATCTGCCATCTGTCTAGTTTCTGCAATTGTTCCCAATGTGCATTTGGCTTCATTCAGTTCAGTTCTTTATTCCTTCAAAGTTGCATCCACAGATTTTAATATAGTTTCAGAACTAGAAGAGATACAGTCTGGGATTGGTTGAACTTCTACTTGAGGTGCAGATCTTGAAGCTTCTATTGCTTCAATCTTTCCTTGCAGATTTATAACATGTTCTTCTAGCCTATCCAGTCTACTATCCATTGACCTTTTCATATCACCAAAAAGAGAAGTAATTATTCCTGTCAGTGTATCAGTCAAACTTTTCATCGTTCTTCAATCTAATTTTGGATGATTGGAGGATGTGATGCTGCAGGAGGGTAGTCTGGTAGAGGAATATCAGCTACAGGCAAATCAAACTTGGGTGCAGGCATATCAAAAATAGGAGAGGGTGCTCTAGCCTCCTCAAGAGTAGTAGCAAGCTTAGAAATATGAGACTCAGGCTCAGGTACAGGTGCAGAAGAAGTTCCAGCTATTTCTACATTCTCTTCTTCTTCTTCTTCACTGCTAGAGCTGTCTATTGCCCTAACATTTGTCCCTTTCTTCCTCCAAACTCCTTCAACTTGGAAGAACCCATTCTCTCCAGTGATTTGGAGGTGTAAACATCTGTATGGTGCAGTTCAACTACATCTTCACCCTCCAAACTCACTCTTTGAGACTTAAACAGTAGGGTTAGCATCATTCCATAGGATAAGCATGACTTGGCCTTTCTAACTGTATCCTTCATTTGCATAATTATAATGTAGGATAGATTTACAGGAGTCTTCTCCAATATGTGTTCCATAAGACATAAGTCTCTTTCACTCATCCAATCAAATCTTCCTATTCTTTGCAAGAATATTCTGTAGATAAAATTATGTAGCAACCTCATTTCAAGAGACAGGGTATAAGCAAACACTGTTCCAATTCCACTAACATCTTCTTTGTTTAAGATTGTTCTTAAAGCCTTTTCTCTATCGTTAATCACTAGGAATTTCACTCCATCTGAAAGTAAGTCTAGTAGACCATGTAAAAATTCTTCATTGACAATAATTCTTTTTCCTTTAACAGTAGACTCAACATGATGTATTCCCAGTCTCAGATTTTCATAAAAACTTCTAACAAGAGAGGGGTAAGTCTTTTCATTTAAGGAGCAAAACTTTCTCCAACCTTGATCTTTAATCAAATCACCGATTTTTATCCCAATCTCCTTGATAAATTCAAAGTTAATGCGATGTCCAGATGTTACCGGTCTTGTAGACATCGAAGGGACTTGACTTGGAACAGTTGAAGCATCCCTTGCGGCTTCTTCCACAAGTTCCTCACTGTGAATGGTGGTAGTTGGCTCTTCTTGATGTCTTTTAGTCCTTCTTTTCCTTTCAACAAATGGAGCAGCCCTAATAGAGCATTTCCCAGTAGCACGCTTGGGAGCCTTTGCTAGGAAAGATGAAAAACTGAGAGATTAGAGACCTTAGAAGGGAGATAGGAATCTTTGGAGTATGATTAGGAAAGGAACGAACTGTTAGAGAATACAAAAAAGATGTTGAACGGCTCGGAGAGGGGTTTATAACCCAAAGTAAAATACTTAGGCATGAAATTCCAGTCGATTTGAATAGCCCTAAAAAGGCTCGAGTCAGCTCGGCTAGAACTCTCCCAAAACACTTAGAGAATCTAGTCGACTCGAAAAAGCTTGAGTCGGCTAGGCCAGAACTCGCTCAAAACTCTCAGAAAATCTAGTCGACTCGGCTTAAGAACTAGTCGACTCGAACAGAGAAATTAGAGTTTTGAAAATTTTGATCATAAATCAGAGAAATTTTGAAGAGAATTTCAAAGGAAATTAAGGCTCTATTATATAGAATGAAATCAGGAGGTTCTCTAGATAAAGTTTCCTTAAACTTGAAAGAATTAGATTAGAGAATTTAGAAAGGATCGCAAAGTCCTAATTCACTCCTAATTCGTTCAAATCTATCTTGATTAAGTGGCTTAGTAAATATGTCAGCTAATTGATCTTCAGTAGGAACAAAATCAAGCACTATATTACCATTTGAAACATGATCTCTAATAAAATGATATCTAATTTCAATGTGCTTGGTTCTAGAGTGTTGAATTGGATTCTTTGTTAAATTGATAGCACTTATGTTATCACATTTAATTGAAATTTTAGATTATGATACACTAAAGTCTTCTAGTTGTTGTTTAATCCATAATACTTGAGCACAATAACTACTAGTAGCCACGTACTCAGTCTCAGCTGTGGACAAGGCTATAGAGTTTTGCTTCTTACAGTGCCATGAAATTAAATTCAACCCTAGAAATTGGCATGTACCGCTAGTGCTTTTTCTATCTATTTTACAACTAGCATAGTCAGCATCAGAGAATCCAATCATATTCAGGATAGAATATTTAGAATACCAAATTTCTAAATTACTTGTTCCTTTCAAATATTTAATTATTCTTTTAATAGCAAGCATATGTGTTTCTTTTGGTGATGACTGAAATCTAGCACATACACATACACTATATAATATGTCAGGTCTACTTGCAGTCAAATACAATAAGGATCCGATCATACCTCTATATAGCTTTTGGTCAACATTGGATCCATTTTCATCTTTGTCCAATCTGCAAGCTGGGCTCATGGGTGTGCTCATTGATTTGCAACTCTCCATGCCAAACTTTTTTATGATTTTCTTGATGTATTTGGCTTGGTTGATGAAGATGCCTTCCTTTGTTTGTTTTACTTGAAGTCCAAAGAAGTAGTTCAGTTCGCCCATTAAGCTCATTTCAAATTATCCTTGCATAAACTTAGAAAATTCTTTACATAGAGATTCGTTAGTTGCACCAAAAATGATATCATTAACATATATTTGTACAACTAAGATGTCATTATTCTTCTTTTTGATAAACAAGGTTTTGTCTACATTTCTTCTTGAAAAATCATTTTCAATTAAGAAAGTGCTAAGTCTATCATACCAGGCTCTTGGTGCTTGTTTCAAACCATATAATGCTTTGTTTAATTTAAATACATGGTTTGGAAAAGTGTGATTTTCAAAACCTGGTGGTTGTTCCACAAAAACTTGTTTAGAGATAAAACCATTAAGAAATGCAATTTTTACATCCATTTGAAAAAGTTTAAAATTCATGTAGCAAGCAAATGCAAGTAGTAATCTAATGGCTTCTGTCTTGCTACGGGTGCATAAGTTTCATCAAAATCAATATCTTCTTCTTGGTTATATCCTTTAGCTACTAATCTAGCTTTGTTCCTTATTATGTTTCCTTGCTCATCTAATTTATTCCTATAGACCCATTTGGTTCCTATTATTGGATGGTCAGTAGGTCTATCTACAAGTATCCATACCTTATTCCTTTCAAACTGATTTAATTCTTCATGCATTGCCATCATCTAGTTTGGGTCAGTCTCAGCTTCTTCTAAGCTATGGGGTTCTATTTGTGATACAAAGGCTAGGTAATCATGTGCATTCCTATGTGCAAACCTTGTCCTAACACCATGTGAAGGATCTCCTATGATTAATTCTTTAGGATGAGATGTAACATACCTCTAGTCCCTCGGTAGATTGGTGTGATCCTTACTTACCGTTTCTTCATTATCTATGCACTCTTCTTGTCTAGAAGGTGTAGGGTTAGTTTCAATAAATACAGCATGTATTGACTCTTCAATAGTAAGAGTCCTTTTATTAAAAACTCGATATGCTTTGCTATGTAATGAATAACCTAGAAAAATTGCATCATCAGCTTTAAAATCAAATTTTCCTAAATTATCCTTTCCATTGTTATGCACAAAGCATTTGCATCCAAACACATGAAAATAACTAATATTGGGTTTTTTATCATTCCAATGCTCATAGGGGGGTTTTCTTTAAAATAGGACAGATCAAAATGTGGTTTAAAATATAGCATGCAGTATTCACCGCTTCTGCCCAAAAGTACTTTGGAAGATTGCCTTCACACAATATTGTGCAAGCCATTTCTTTCAATATCCGATTTTTCCTCTCTACAACACCATTTTGTTGAGGTGTTCTAGGAGTGGAGAAGTTGTGATCAATGCCAAATTCAGTACAATAATCTTCAAAAAATTGATTTTCAAATTCAGTTCCATGATCACTTCTAATTGAAATCAAAGATAAGTTCTTTTGATTTAAAACCTTTTTATGGAATTTTCTGAAAACATGAAAAGTTTCATCTTTTGAAGCAATAAACAAAATCCAAGTAAATCTCAAAAATCATCTACTATCATAAGAGCATATTTCATACCTCCTAGGCTTGTGATCCTAGTAGGTCCAAAAAGATCCATGTGAAGTAGTTCAAGTGGTCTTGTTGTAAAAACTATATTCTTTGATTTAAAACTCTCCCTAGTTTGTTTACCCATTTGGCATGCATCACAAACATGATTTAAATCAACTTTAAACTTAGGCATGCCTCTAACAGGATCTTTAGAAATCAATTTGGCAATGGTATGCATGCTAGCATGACCTAATCGTCTATGCCATAGTAAACCCGACTCTTTAGTCTTAGCATTCATTGCAACTAGACTAGGGCTACTTGACATGGCAAGATCATTAAGATCTACCACATAGATATTTCCAAGTCTATGTCCAATGAACTTATTGCTAGAATCTAAAGAGTTAGTTACTATATACATAAAAGATTCAAAGACAACCTTGAAGCCTTTATCACACAATTGACTTATGCTTAAGAGATTATGCTTCAACTTGTCCACTAGCAAAACATTTTCAATAAAAGTGAAGGGATTTATTTTGATCTTACCAATACCGATTATTTTCTCTTTGCCATTGTCTCCAAAGGTGACCATTCCTCCTTCTTGCATTTCAAGGATGATAAATTGGTCCTTATCACCCGTCATATGTCTTGAGCAGCCACTGTCTAAGTACCACCTTTTCTTCAATCTTTGGGCTGCAAGACATTCCTGCAAAATAGTCAATGAATTCTTTTAGGTACCCAAGCTACCTTGGGTCCTTGCAGGTCAGCAGAGGTGGTTCCTTTGGGAACCCAAATTTTTCTTACATTCTTAAGGATATTTCTAGAATTATTGCATTCAAAAGCTTTATATCATATTCTTTTGCAAACATATCATACAACTTTAGAATTTTTAATAGAAGCAGAATTTGAAGTTCTAAAAGTTGATGCAATTGATGCAGATTTTGAACTTTTTGAAATATACATATTTTTGCTCAAGTTCTTAGGAACATACAATAAAGACTTTGGAGTTGAAACAGTTTTTGGTGTGGCTAAAACCCTTTGAGATAAAATGTTTTGAACAGGTCCTTTAGATTTCACAAAAGTAGTTGATGAAATTCTATTCATAAAAGAAGTTTTAAAGCCAATTCCAGCTTTGTTTCCTGAAATTCGTTGTTCTTTTAAAATTAACTCAAGCTTATTTGAAGACAAAGTAAGTTTTTCAACTAATGTCTTGAGTTTTGTAACCTCCTTTTTCAGTTCAAAGTTTTCAGCAAGTAAATCACTGTTTTTCCTCTCACATAAAAGATTTTCATTTTTTAGGTTTTCAATTCGTTCAGAAAAGTCATGTAGTGCTTTTTGTAATAAAAGGTTCTTTTCTGAAATTTCATCCTTTTGTTTGAGTAAAGAGTCATTCATATTTTTCAATGATTTTATCTTTACTCCAGCTTTTTAAATTCAGATAATAAATCATGAAAGCATAATTTAATTCATCAAATATGAATTCAGTGCAATTGTTAGGGGATGTTACCTCATCTTCGAGACCCATTAAACATAGATTTGCAGTCTTGGTGGTCTCTTCTTCTTCAGATGAAGATGATTCTTCACTATCAGACCATGTAGCAACCATGGCTTTCTTCTTCTTTTTCTGTATGAAGGATTTCTTCAACAGAGGACAGTCTGGACAAATGTGCCCCAGCTTCTTGCATTCATAGCATGTGGGGACTACTTCTTTATCCTTCTCTCTGTCCTTTTCCTTTTCTTTTCTATAATCCTTCCTATGAAATTTCTGGTTGTATCTTCCTTTCTTTATTCTCATAAATTTTCTGAATCTCCCAACAACCATAGCGATATCATCGTCTTTTAGGTCATCATTGGAGGAGGTGCTTTCTTTTTCAGATTCTTCATCATCCCTCTTTGATTCGAAAGCAGCTCTGAAGGCTATAGTCTTTTTTTTCTTTTGTTCATCTTTAGTTTTGTGCTGCATAGTTAGCTCGTGGGTGATGAGTGATCCCAGTAGTTCATCCAGCAGTAGTGTGTTGAGATCTTTAGCCTCCTGGATTGCAGTCACTTTGGGATCCCACTTGTCAGATAGAGAACAGAGTATCTTCTGAACCAGATCAGCATTTAAGTATACCCTGCCAAGACTCTTCAAACCATTAATAAAATTTGTAAATCTAGAGAACATGATATAAATTGTTTTAAAAGGTTCCATTTTAAACAGTTCATAATTATGAAATAAAAGAATTATCTTAGAGGTTTTCACTTGGGAAGTACCCTCATGGGTCACTTTGAGTTTGTCCCAGATTTCTTTTGCCGAAGAGCAAGTGAAAATTTGGTTGAACTCGTTTGCATCCAAAGCACAATATAATAAATTCATTGCTTTGGCATTCAATTCCTCCATTTTCATGTCATGATCATCCCAGTCCTCTTCAGGCTTAGGGATGTCCATGCCATCAACTTTGATCGTGGAAATGTGTGGCCCTTTTAAGATGACCTTCCATAATTGAAAATCTACAGCTTGAATGTAAATTTTCATTCATGCTTTTCAATAAGAATAATTAGTGCCTGTGAATAGTGGAGGTCTATTTGTTGACTGGCCTTCGGCCAAGGATGTACTCATGGGATGAGCCATCAATCTTTACTCAAGTAATCAGGGACACTGCTCTGATACTAGCTGTTGCCTAGGTGGCTTTTCCCAAGAGGGGGTGAATTAGAAATTTCAAAATTTTTGCAAGTATCTGCACAAGTAATTCCTTTTAGTGGTTGAGTGCTGTGTTAATCAGAGAATAAGTACAGAAGCTGAAAAGTAAATCAATCACAACACAAAAAAGGCATGTTTATAGTGGTTCTGAGCAAGCCAGCTCCTATGTCCACTACCCAAGTTCACCACTCGGGATTTCCACTATATCCCCCAAACTGGAATACAGTCGGATTGTTTTACAAGCTCACAATCCCAACCTCTACACTTTGGTTTTTTTAAATCGGGCTTACCAAAGAAATCCACACTAGGTTTTCACAGACTCACCTAGAACCTCTATACTTTGGTTTTGAAAAGGCTCACCAAAGAAACCTATTTGGTTTTTACAACCGGGCTCACCAATAACACAAATATTCTAAGAATAGAATAAAAAAGCAACAATAATGACAAACTCAGTTGTCTAGTGGTTGCCAATGCAGCTCGAGTGAAGCTCAATTGAATGTTCTTCAATGCACTTCAATGGCTTCCTTGCTTTCCTCAAAAGATGCTTCAAGCTTCTGATAAGAGTTGGTGAAGGCTTGAAGACTGACTTCATAGCTCAAGTGCTCTCTCCTTTAACTTCAATAAATATTCAATAACTATTCATTAACTCATTAGTCTCTCCAAGGATGTTCTCATACCTTATTTATAGAGACTTCAATTGCCTTCCCTTGATTTTGAACGTTGTAGATCGTTGGGAAGTGACAGGTTACCGTTGGAGTACTTTGGAATTCAAAAATAGAAAACTGGAACTAGCCATTGGAGGTGACCCTGTCATTCCAGTCAGCTCGGACATTCTTCGAGTCGGCTCATATCAAGTTCGGGTCAACTGGGTTGAACACCAGTCAGCTAGGTTCCACAATTGAAAAAATGGTTCACTCTAGACGAGTCGGATAGGCTGAAATCCAGTCGGCTCAGATCCTTGAGATTCTCAGAATGTTCTCAACCATGTTCTGGATGAGTCGGCTGGGCCTTGGTGCCAGTCGGCTAGATCTGTGTGCCAGAGAACTTCTTTCTTATGCTAGTGATAGAGTCGGCTGGTTCCTCCATTCAGTCGGCTCGAGAATGGTTCTTCGGCCATATCAAATTCAATTTTCTGGAACCCTTGTGCCATGCTTTGAAGACTTCTTCAAGGTCTTCTTACAATAAAATTAAGAAAAATTGAAGCTTGAAAACTATTAGAAGTAACCCTTTATCTTTGATTCAAGTAGAAAATTTTTTGTTGGGTTCTTCTTTACAAGATTCTAATCACTTTACAACTCAACACAAAGCAATAAAGATTGTAGGGTTTAGAGAGTATGTCAATGTAGTTGTCCTACAAAACTTGTCAACCATTTGAAGAGTTGTTAGATAACCAAATGTATGCTCCAATGTTTTGTTATCATCAAAATCACTTTAGGAGTCAACAGACCAAACTTCCTTTTTCAAGTTACAATTTTGAATATATATATTTTTATATATTATTTGGAGGAAGATGGGAGAAGAAGAAAAAAGAAAAAGAGAGAAGAATTCTAAAGGTAAGAACCTAAGGAGTCCTAAATCTAGAGATGATAGAGAGGAGTATCTTAATTAGGTTAGAATTTTGTTAGCAAAATAAGTTATCAAGTAATGGACTCTCTATCATAGGGTTAACCTATATCTAGACAGCTCCTAACTGTTAAGGTTGCTTTTGAACCTTTGAAGTTAGATACTAACTAGACATTGACTAGGTAAGGGTAAGGTTGGTGGGGGTCTCCCCATTGCTTTCCTTAGATACCAAATAAATTACCCAGGTCAGACAATGAAACTAATTAAAGAACCACCTTCCTTCAGGGCTGCATCATCCTCGAACTCCTTTCTTAAACACCAGTTAACCAGTTAATTATAAGCTAGTCCAACTCTTAGGATCCCTTGTCCTAGTGAGCTCGAAAATCTTTAGGGGCCAACATCTAATTGATTTTAAATTTAAGGCTTAGGTCAATGCAATATACAGGGTGGTGGTTTGTGGACAAAGGAAGGGTAATGAAATTCCTGCATTTTGTTGTTTTAAGATTTAGTGCCTTTAAGATATTTTTTGAGAATACAATGCAAATCAAACAAGATATCCAAAAAAGTTAGAAAGTTTTTAAAATTTATTATTTGTTTCCTTAAAGTAATTAAGTTTTATGGAAATGAATCTTTTTATTTTTTTGGGTTATTTAAGGTAGTTTAATTAAAAAAAAAGTTAATTAGGTTAGAAATTGATTTGTAAAAAGAAGAAAAGTAATTTTTTATGTTATAAAAAATAACAAAATCTAATAATTAAGGCAACTAAAAAAGATAATGACACTAAAGAGAGAAATAACTAAAATAAAAAAATTAGTTTTTTTAAAAAATAACCATGCCTTGATCCCCGATAGCAGTGCCAAAATTTGATCGATATCATAGACAATCAAAAATAAAAACCTAACTCACTACTATAGCTAGGACAAGTAGGGATCATATCCTCCGAGATCAAGAATAATTATTTCATGAAAAAGAGCAAAAAAGATTATTTGTAAAAGATTAGATTAAGAATAGTAGTTTTTAATAGAAAGTAACTAATTAATTAATTAATTCAAGACAATAGAGAAGTAATTTAGGAATCCAAATCTACCATGCAAATAGGTTTTATTTTATTTTCTTTACATTGCAATAACAATAATATTTGCAGATTAAGTGTTAAGATAATTTATCTCTTGTTGGGCATGGACTATATTCGGAGATCCTGATATGTCCATTTAGAATATAACCTATCCAAATTTACTGCAAAACTAGAAATTTAACCTACCATGCTATGATCTACCTCTCTTAGAAACGTACCATATATAGAGATCAAAGCATGTCAATAGAGGGTATAGACCATATATGCTAGATTAAAATCTCAATCAGAAAAATAAATCAACAGATGTATAAAGTAAGAGTATGATTTTTATTGCATCGGAATCAAGTACAACAAGAATAATAAAATTTGGTTACAGGCTTCATCTTCATCCTAGGTTGAAGGAGTCTAGCCATGCATCATCTCCAGTATCTCCTCAATGATTCTCCTTTTTCTTAAGCCAAGACACTGATCTAAACAAGAGAGCAAGAAAATAAATTAGTACAAAATTGCTATGAAAAATGATGCTTGGACTATTGCTTGGGGTCCTCCTTTTATAGATGGAGGGGGATGAATATGAAAATTTAATATAAAGAGAATTAGCAATTGAACTAAGAAATACCCATAAACATATGATCAAGATTAAGCCATAATGGAGTAATAAAATGCACTAAAGAAGACTACTGTAGAAGTATTTGGTATCCCACAATGCAACTCTAGTTTAAGTAAAGAAAGAAAGGACCTTCATGATTAAAAAATCATCTAATTAGGACAAACTCTATTCAAAATTTCAGACCTTAGAGGGAAGGAATGGATTTTGTACCAATAATGAACTTCCACTAAACCTTGCAATGGGATCACTCTTCAACTCTCAAGATCGATGACTGGATGAGCAAGCTATTCCACCCCTGAAAGTAGAAGCTTCTTACTATTGATTAGAAGGCAAGAAAGACATCACCCTAGACTGGATACACCTTGGGATCCTGCAAGAAGAATCATTAGAGGAATGGAGGAGATTGAAACGAAACAAAGAAACACAATGGAATGAAAGAAGGGAAGGAAAAGTTTGGTGGAAATTCTTGGAGGTTGGAAGAGCCTGGTTGATGGAGACTTTCTTGAAGCTAGACTATTGGTTGGGCCTCATGCCCTTCTCCCTCACAGAGTGGCAAAGCAAGAGATTGCAATGGAAGAAAAAAACTCCCAAAATTTCATTCATTCAAACATAATAGCTTGATTACAAGAGGGTTAGGGGTTTTTATAGACTTCCCTTAGCCCTTTCAAGTTTTAATTACAAGCTTAAAGAGTGGAGTGAAGAGTGGGGTTTCATGCTTGAAATGGGGAGTGGTAAATGGGGGGTCACAACTTTCATTTAATTTTGAATCCCTTGGGTGCCCAAATGGTGGTGATGAGGCATGTGAGGTGGCATTCCTTTTGGTGTGGTGAGGTGGCACTCCAACTTGACTTGGCATGGTGAGGTGGTGCTCCAACTTGGCATGATGAGGTGGTGCCCCAACAAAGATTGAAGTTGTTAGCTCCAAAAGGTGGTTTTGATGCTCCTTCATTTAGGTTCCAACTTCTTCTCATGGCTAATTTGAACCCAACTTGACTATGACTAAATCAAGATTAACAGGACAACTTGACTAGGACTCTAATTATGGAATTGAAATTAACAAGACTCAGCTGAAATTGAAACTGATATGACTTATTTATTTGCAATCCATAATGAGCTGGTGTTGACCTGGTTTGATTAAAGTCTCTTTCTAATCCTGGTGTCTGCACCAATAGAGTTCATCAAGAGCTTTCTTATGGTCAAATTTGGAGTCAACGTGGATCAAAATTGCTAGTATATCACATGGAGTACTCTCAACCATTCGATGTGCAATTTGATAGGTGATCAGCGCCTATATTCCTTCTTAGGTAAATTGAGGTTGGAATGCTTCTAGATTGAAGATTCCTCCCAGTCAAACTCATCCATTGCTTGTCCTGGTTTTAGATGGATTATAGCAATGTTGGTGACAGTGGGCGACAGTTTTGAGCATTTTAGGCTAGCGGTGATGGCAGCATGGAGGTAGCAATGGGCAAACAATGGTGGTTGATGGAGAGGATGAAGATAGTGGCTAGTTGGGATGATGGCTTTTTGGTGGCTTCTCTGGTGGTGGATGATGACCGGTGAGTTGATAGTGGCGGGAGGCGATAGTGGAGATGGCCTGTGGCGGGTGATTGAACAGAGAAAGAGAAATGGTGGATGTAGCTAGGCAGTGATGGACTCTTGGAAAGAAGGTGATGTCTGAGAAACAAGGAGTAGCGGCACGGGTTCCTTGGAGGAAGGCCGAACCATGATGGCTTTCTGATGGCTTCTCTGACTGTGGATGGCGATGACAGGTAGCGACAGTAATGGCGAAACATAGGAGGTTGTGATGGTCTTCTCTTGTGGGTGACACAGCTCTGGTGGGTGGAAAGAAAATGGTGGCACAATGAAGGTGAGGACAAGTTCTTAAGGCTTCTCCAGCCAAGGATGGCAGCAACGGGCAGCAGCGATGGTGGACAGCTGGGAACAAAAGGGAGAAGTTTTTGGTGGCTGATCGAAGGAAGAAAATTGTGGTCAGCTTCAAAGATTACTTTTTGATGGCCTTTCTAGCGAGGGATGGCTCTCGGCAACTTTTCCTGCCATGGGCGGCGATGGCAGATGAAAATGGTGGCTCAGGCAAAAGATAGTCCATGAGATGGGTGCATGGACCAGGATTAATGGACACCACGGACCACTCCTCATTCCTATAAATCAAGCGACTGGTCCACCATGGATCGGCTACTTTGAAATCTATGCTAAATTGAATTAAATTGATTTTTCTTTAATTTTAGGCCCGTTTGAACTCCAATTTAAATGCCATTTACACTGTTGGATTCTAAAAATTGAGCTTTTTCCATCCATGGACTCCTTTTCTACAAAACACTGATAAAAGTATCAATTTTTAATAAATATAAATTAATTAATATTTATTTTAATGCTTAAATTAAGATATTTAGTAGACTAATCATTCAACAAATAAAAACAAGATGGTGTACATGTTGCTCAAGATGCCTTTAATAGCTTGCACTCGATTGGCCATTTAAATTGCCCCTGTTGCACGCTCGTGGAACCACAAGTAGCGATTACACCATCCGGTGGCCATGATGGCTAGCCGAAGGCCCTTTGACTACTTCTCCACCACCTTCCCTTCCCTTATTTTCTTTCCTTCTCCCCTCTCTTTATCTTGCTTTTGGCCATGATTTTGTGGAGGAATTGGAGGCCTTGGTAGCCTTCTGGTGGTCACTACTGACATTGCTACCGCCTCCACCTCCTTCCCTCCCCTCTTCTCTCTCTTATTCTCTTTCCCTCTCTCTTTTCCTACTCCCTAGATCATTCCTTCATTTCTATCTATTTATGCTGGCTCAATCTGGTTCAATATGGGTTGTGCCAACATGTACCGCCGACTAGCCAAAATGGGGTCCTATTTTGGTTCTGCATTCCTTGCTTAGGATACTCCATGACACTCTTTGATAATTCAAATCATCAAATCATGATGTCATCATCACTACATATATACTTTTAGCACTTCTATGTAGCAATTATCAAGTCTAAGATAATAGCTATCAATTATCAAGTTTTACGAGCTCAACGACAATAGATTTAACCCATAGTTTCTGATGTGCATAAACCAGTACATATTTATACATACATTTATAAGAGAAGATGTGTCCCAATATGCAATTTTTAAAAGATTCCTTTTTGGATTCTTTGGGACACTTGACACTCAATAAGGTATCTAGGTAATGATACAGTATGTAACACTTATAGCATATGTAGTTAGATTTTGTTAGATGTCTATCGTGGAGGCCAAGTTAGTATGATAAATTATAATCTTTCTAGAATATTTTTGTACTTGATTTATTAAAATTAATAAAATAGATAATTTTCTTATCCATTCATATGTGATGTGTTTGTGAATCATCCAAAGAGTTAATGGACAATGACACTTTTTCAAAAGTTGAGAATTTGAGACATGTCATTATAAATTAACTCCTAAATTGCTCCCAATCATTAGATCATCATGAAGATGATGATTAATCTATCCAAATTGATGCATGGATTACTTTCCTTTTAGATAGACGAGTCTCGAGTCTATAGTATAGGGACACTAGAGTGAGAGTACAAGTGGTTGTTAAAGAACAACAATACTGAGCATGACAAAAATGAGAAGTCACTTGGATGTCTATTCACTCATCAGTGACTTTCTCGATGTTGTAGTTATATAAGTAGTTCTTAAACCTATAGTAACTCGACTGCTCATAATGGAATTGCTGTAGTTTGACAGCACATAAACAAGGTCCCTAGCCATTCGGATCCTTTCGGTGTTCACTGGCTACAATAGGTTCACTATAGAAGTAGGGTGTGCTCTTATAGGAGATCTTTCGGCCTTATTAGCTGAGTAGTCCTATGTGACCTACGAATTGAGTTTTTAAAACTATGGCCATAGCAACGTGATAGATGAAAAAGAGTTTCCATGAGATTCATGATTGGACTCAAGCTAACTAAGTCTTGCATATGATGGATGCTTAGGATTTGGTGAGTTCCTATAACCTACATCGAGAGTTTCAATAGAACTTGATTAGATGGTAATTATACTTAGGGGTTTTGATTTCTGTTCTATTGGATTACCACCACATGCTGCTAAGCATCATTGGTGGATTTTGAGAACTCACTAGGATCGTTTTTAGATCAACGATCCTTGTTGGAGTGAGTGGAATCATTCCAGCCCATCAAAAAGGATTTCGATGATACTATGATGGAGATCATAGTATGTCTCACTACCAGATAGAACATAACCTGTGAGATCATACAAAAGGAGCTCGACCTGATCAATAGCTTGGATCATAATCAAATTATTAATTGGATTGATGATTTGGATCAATTTGTAAAAATCACAAATATAGAAAATACTAATTTTTAGCCTAAGGGACTTAATTACAAGTGTTGTAATATAATTTGGCTTAATTAAATTATGCTTTAAGTCCTAATGAATTAAATTAGATTTAATTTAATTAGGCTTGACTTAATTTGAGACTAATTGGGTTTTATAATCCAAGTTGGACTTGGATTCGAATCCTAATCAGATTAGGTTTGACAAAATTTTGAATTTAGTTTGAATCGAGTTCGAATTGGATTTGAATTGAATCCAAATTCAAACACAATTAGGATAGGAAGCCAATTTCCAGTTTTCCTAGGATTCTCTCTTTTTTTTGCCAACAACTAAGAAGAAGGGGTGCTAAAATTAGTGCCCCTCCTCTTGAGTGTGTGAAAGGAGAGGCATAAGTTAGTGCCTCCCCTTTCTCCCAGGGACTCTCTCCTCCTTTAGATTAAACCTATCCTATCTTGAGTTCTATTTTGAATAGGAACTGACTTAGGATTGGTTTTATCAGGTTTTGGCATGTGATTACTTGGGTGTTGTGTGACAAGTTTTTAAGAGGGGAAGAAATAATTAGCACCAAATATCTAATCACAATTCTTTCTTGTCGCAAAAATTTTTCACTATCCCTCTTTCTTCTTCCTTGCTTCCACACACCTCAAAAAGCAATTAAGAGAGATTAAAAGAAAAAACAAAGAGAGAAGAAAAGGTTTTCTTCACTCTTGGCATCCTATCAGCCATCTCCATTGAATCAGCATGAAGGAGTTTGCACTGGATTTTATTTCTAGGTCTTCTTCTTCAAGAAGGAGATTCAATCCAAGAGAAGGAGCGAGGCCTACAAGTTGCTAGCACCTCGGTAACCTTGGCTCTTCGATTAGTTCATTTTCATGTAAATATTTGCAGAGGCTAGATGCATGCTTGGCTATGATAGAAAATAGGAAAATCCATTGACTCCGATCCAATAAGAAGGAAAAGCGATCAGATTGGTGATCCGATCACTGGTTCTTTTAAATTTCTATTTTTCAATTTTAGAGATTTATTTTACAACATGTTTAAATCTGATCCTAGATGATTAATTAATTAGATTAGCATGTACTATAGATTAAATTAGTTTTAATCTACTTCCACTGCCAGATTAGGATAATCTAAAAAATCTACATGCAAGAAATCACCTAATCTAATAGTGATATTAGAGCCATGGGTTTTAACATGCATGAAATAAATTTTAGATTTGATCTCCCTTCAGATCTGAAAGTAAAATTGATTGAAATCAACTTTGTACTGACATAAGGTTATCCTAGTATAAGGTTTACCCCTTATATTGCAAAGGTTGTCCAAGTACAAAGTTGATCAGTTTTGAAAATTGTTTTCGAATTAAGTTAATCAATAACATAAAATTTAAAAATTGATATATGAGAAATGTGTTCTACATTAGATCTAAAATAAAGATAACTAAAGTTCATATCAGATTGATATAAGGTTGTCCTAGCATAAGGTTTATCCCTTATGATGCAAAGGTTGTCCTAGTATGATATTGAACGAGTTTTTGAATAGAGTTTTCAAATTACTTTAATCATTAGTTTAGATCTAATTTTGTATGTATGTGATATATTCTATGTTAGTTTTAGATCTGCTTTTTCATATATATGATATATATTTGTTTTTAGATCTACAACATCCATATATATGATATATGACTTTAGGTTTAGATCTATAATTGTTTCAAAGATCATAAGCCATTAATTCATGCACTTAAACAAGATGTAAAAAATGATTTTAGAATCTGATTTTTAAATCAAGTGTGAGGGTATAGGTAAAATAATTTGGTCTTGTATTTTGACTACAATTAGGATTTTTTGATTAGATTAGGTTAGAACCCTTTTCGATTCCTGAGCAGTTAATCAAACCTAACCAATAATTGATTCAGATTAGGTCAAAGGGGCTCAAGATCAAGTTTAGTTGTAACTGGTTAAATTAATTGACATCCAAATGTCAATTGTTTAACTCAAGATCTAATTTAGCATAGTGGATCGAGCCCAATTGCTTAGGCTGATCTATTCAAAACTAATTAACCAATTGGTTTCACAAATCTCAATTAGTGGTTTTTAATTGGGACCATGCTTACCTAGCTAATCCAATTGTGTCTAAGACAAGTATCGGGTTGCCTCCCAATGATCTCACTTACCTAGCCACCTTGGTCAATTATGGATTGAATAAAGTTGCTTAGTGATTCGAGTTTTTCCATGCTATCTAGGTTAGTCAAATATGAGATTGTGCTGATTAATTAAGATGAGACCTAAATCTAAACCTGGTCATACATATTAATCTAACAGTCTTCAACCATTGTAAAAGTATAGGCATACTATTGGCATTGATTATTCTCGGATGGATACAGTAGTTCAATTGCATCGGAAAGATGCAACCACTCTATTAGTAAAGGGTTGCTTTAGGGTGTACATGGGGTTGGGTCCAATATCTATCAAATGAGGGACCCAATGATGCCTGCACACTTATATTTGAATGATAGGTCTAACTTAATTACGGAGTGTGGCCAATATATGTCATGTGAGTGCATATGACTTAGAGACCGAATTGTTGCAACATGCTTGAGAAGCATTGGACAAGAGTTGTCTACTCATCGGTATAGCATGTCACCAATATCTATCAAGTAAGGTATGTATATATCAGTGGGACTATAGTATCTACTAGAAACTTTAGTCATGCAGGGATTTTTGCATTTTCATGGAAGAGTGAGAGATATGTGAAAATAGTGTGTCAAATTTGTTTCTTAAAGTCCATAAAATAAATTTAAAAATTAAGTAAAAATGTCTAACTTGAATCTCTACTCTTGTAGCTAATCATGTCAATCTCCAACCCCTTAGCCCACATCCTAGAGTCTAACTGATTGATCGGCCTTAACTACAAGGACTAGCTTAGAAATCTCAATATTGTCTTGAGCTCAAAAAAATTAGACTATGTTCTTAACCAGGACCGCCCACTTTACCATATCATCCAAGTGCTCAACAAAGGGTAGCACTGGATAAATGGATGGAAGATGACAATAAGGTTAAGTGCTGCATACTGGCTTCTATGATAAATAAGTTGCAAAGCCAGCATGATCACATGCCTACTGCCAGGCCCATGATCACTCACCTACAACATTTATATGGAGAGCAAAGTTGAACAACGCATTTTGAAGTCTCCAAATAAGATTCCCGATACCTGTACTGATAACCATACCAATCATCAATCAGTAAGGTATGGTACTTGTACCAGTACCATACCATATCGACATGTGGTATAGATGGACTGGCATGCCAAGTTTTTTTTATTTTTTAGTTTTTTTTAATCTTAAATAGTTTTTAGAATTTATTAAATATTTTAGATCCAAATAGATATTTATTGATGCTAATTGCTATTTGCATCACTTCAAAATACTCTTAATCATGTAAAACATGAATTTGATTCCTAGAAAAGAAAGTCAAGCAAATAATTAAATTGAGTTTTAAAAAGGAAATGACAAGAATAGGATCATGAACACAAACATGGTCAAGAATACTTTTCTATGACTAGTTTTTTCTTCATTATACTTTTTTCAAATACAAGAAGTCAAGTAAATTCTGGCAATAATTCACTTTCTTATCACTGAAATCGGAGTAGATCTTTGCTTAATTAGATGTTTGCATTAGTTCAATCAATGATAGAAGTGGTCGAGGAACTGAGATATTTAATAATCTATACAGCTTCATTAAGCTTGCATTTAAACTCTTCGATCATCCAGTGATTGACATATTCTTTTTAATATCAGCTTCTTCCAATTTCTTAACATTGGGCTCTAGATTGCTCATACTCCTGAAAGATCCAATCAATAGGATATCCTTTGAACATCAGCATTTCCTGAATTATTAACACTTGGTTCAGCAATGTTGTCCTTTATTATAGATAATGATTCCTTAGTAGCTGTGTCATCATATGAGAATCAAATCAATTTTTTTGATTTATTAAATATTTTAAGATTCAAATAATTGTATTCTCAAGATTAATTTACTAAAAATCACTAGGAAATGTTGTCTAGCCTCTATCGATGCTACAATATGTTTTAAGAAATTTCTATAAAACAAGATTATGATTAATTAATTGAAGAGAAAGAAAAAATATAAATAAGTTATATACCAATATTTAGAATCAGATTGAGTATCGATGTTCATAAATATCAGGATTATGAATATACTCAGTATGAAGATTAGTAAATCCCTCTAGCCAAATAGCATGGTAATCCTATAAGCTTATCTCAGGTAGTATATGTGATGGATCATAACTCATAGCAGATCCCTTGCTAAGGCCCTAACTCTGAGATATATATAGAGACAAATGATATGGCCATGAAGAGGCCCACCGAATATACTGGCAGCAAAATCAGATCCATAAGATGCTCTAGACTATATGAAATAATAATCACTATTAAATGATATCTCGGATGCACCATATCCATATCCATTAGATCATAAATTGTCGGTGCCTATAGGTAAGACGATGTAGAATACAAGGATGAGCCTGATACATCCATAAATCCTACTCCACATGCGAGATCTGTAGCTACATCATGTCTTAAATGACCTTGTAGAGCCCATCGCCTATATAGAATCATATCATCGCAGGCTCTACTAGTTAATGCACCATTATCCGTATCCTATATCGCATGAGTAAACAGCCACTCACTAGTGAATCGAAGATCAATAACTAGTTGCATCTCCTATCCTTCAACCCTTCCTTGATCACTAGATTCCTGACTATCAGAAGAAGCACTAGCACTACTTTTCTTAATATCTGAATCAGAATCAACTAAGTGATTAAGTAGAGATGCAACTTCCTTTCCTTTTTCTCTATCTCTACGCTAAATAGATGGCAGGGAGGGAGATGTAATGTATCTACTAAAGTCTTGTAAGGAATAATGCTTCTTGTCCATTATTTAGCATCCATCCCAACCTTGCTAGCTATAAAACTAGCTTGTTGAGGAGGTGATCCTGGCTCATCCACCTTTGGCACCTTTAACTGACTCACAACCCATCCAATCATCGAATCTTCATCCTCATCAATATAATTACTTGTAATCAAATCAGAGTATTTCAAATCATCTTCCTTCTTAATGTACTTTAGCCTCAATATTAAATTATAGTGTATATATACAAGATCATTTAAGCATTTCTATTTTTGACGGTTCCTCTACTTGGAGTGGAAAGGTTGAAGGTCGACCAGTTGCACTCACATCCACTGATGACACTATCTGAGAGATGATATTGACAGGAAGTTTTTTTAAATATTTTATTGATCCATTAAAATACACCGACCATTTAGCTACAAAAGATATTAAATCATTTAGAATTTTAGATTCAGTAAAATCAAAAACCACTTTAAATCTAATATTAGACTTATTAGTACCTACCAAAATTCATCTTTGATTTACTTCTGATGGATACATCAGATCCAAAAGAATCTATGCCCTTCCTAAAAAATTATCTAAAAAAATTTATTATTATCATGTATTACTTGTGAAAGTTATTACTAATAAAAATTATTCAATAATTTTAACCTAACTAGTATATAGCTATGATATCTAGATCATGCTTCATCTTATATATAACATTGTATAGGACAGACATAAACTATTCATCCGTGATAATGTCTAGCATGGAGTACTGAAATTTTGGATTTAGATAGTAAGCTATACATATATTTTCAAAATTAGTCAAGTATACTTATATAAATACAATTTAATTTAAATTTCTAGAGTCTTTATTATTTACTACGTACTTGATAGATGCAAATCCAAATACATTTGATAACTTTACTGTCTAGCAATGATCCGGATATACTCAATAGCATGTAATGGACTACTTCTTAAGTTTTTTTCTTTATCTTTTCTATCATGTAATAAATAAAGCCTATCTAAGCATATCGCTCTGAGTCCATGGCCCAAAGTATCTCATATAAAGGCTTAATAGCCTACACTATCCTCTCGAGCTGCTACTAGAATGTCTATCTCATCACTAAGTTCTCTATAATGCTACCTTATGTATTTGGCCTGGCATATATGCTTTGCTACCATTGTTGATTAACAAATATCGGATGTAGCTCTAATTTCTTGCCAAGAAGACTATAGCAAACCATGTGATCCCTGGTCTCAATATTTCTTTTTCAATAAAGCTCTGCATCAATGATAAGATCCATATATGGTTATAAATGAATTTGGTGATACTTTATGCTAATTCAACTATCTTCTATACCTTATAGATTTTTTCAATATCTATCAACGTGAGATCAATACAATTTATAATATAAGGGATCCAAAAAATATGCAATCATCGCGGCATCAAGAGCTATCCTGTGGACCTATACTATGGTTCATTATCTGTGATGATCTGCATAATATTTTGCTCTTCAACCTGATCAATCATCTCCTTCATTAATCTAAGGATATAACAAGTGTCATGCACCTAATCTAAAGCATCAATTTATTTACGAAAAATAATTTTCAATCCAATAAGTCAAAAATTAATTATGCTTCATTTAGTAGGCCCAGTCTAACCATCACAAATCATTATCAATCCATACATGGGTTACTTACTCTGATACAAGGCAATCCAATTTTCTAGCTCTTTATTATTATCAAGAAGCTGACTATAAATATCCCTCGATATTGGAAGATTTACACCTATACCAGTAGCCTGTATAGATGTAATAGCAGATCTAGAATATGGATTATCTACATGTGCTGCAATATGACTAAAGTGAAACTAGGATCTAATACCACACTATCATTCTTACCTTTTTCAGCATAAATCCTCTGTTGCTTGAAATCTCTACCAGAAAAGGTATATAGATTGATGTCGTAGATAGTGTCTCCTACTAGAATATTCCTAGAAGACTTCTACTATCAAATGCTTCCAATAGGATATAATATAGTTAGTGCCTCTCCTAACGGGCTCTTTGACTGAAGAGGTCCTCCTAAACCATATCTCAGACTCTCCTTCAGTACTTCCAGAGTCTGATCACAATCTTGACTCAAAAGCTGATAGCCAAAATCACTCCCTCTACCTAGCCATCTCCTCTAGCTACCTTTGCTCATATAAGCTTGCCTGAATAGTAGCCTCCATTTGTGCCTCCTTATCGAAAGGAATAGATGCTTCCTCTAAACCCTTGATGTGATAAGATGGTTCTATAGCTCAACAATCTACCTCTAATTTCTTTAATATTTTTTTCTATTTTAAAATTAAAAAAGTACTTCTCCATTAACTAACAGCCTTTTCTGGATACTTCAGCATGTAGATATATCAGAATAGTTACCAGCCAAGAGCTGCTTCATCCTTGTTACCCCACCACACATGAATTCTATATTATACTATTTATACCACCAATAATGCCAACCCAAGAGTATTTATCCATGCACCCAACCAATGTCATACCTCGGATCCTTCTTCCTCCTCGATGGATCCATTTCTGAAGATTAAAAAAGTAAATAAACTTAATAATTATATATAATTAATTAGTATTTTGTTTATATATTTTTTACTTTTTAAAATAATTATATATATTTTTTAATTTTTAAAATAATAAATATAAGAAACTATAATATTATAAAAAATTAATTTGATCTTAGATTTATGTAGGATCGTATCACAGTTGCTACGTATATTTTTTTAAGACTAGGCATACATGAAATGTTTCTTTTTTTCAAAATTAGATTTAGAGTACTATTCACATGGTGCATCAAAATTTAGATAAATTGATACAAAATTTATAATAAAAGTAGCTTACAAGTTCTAGAACAATAATTTATTTTTATAATTATTTAATTTAAAAATATTTTTTTAATTTTAAAAATGATATACTTAACAAAAAATTATAATCTTAGCATAATTATGTAAATCTTTCATAGATCTATAACACTCTAAAATCATGTCAAAAGAAAAAAAAAATTGATGGTCTTTATCACTTGCATGCTGATGCATTTGAGAATGTTAACGAGCAATTAGTGAAAGCCATAGGACACAAAAGACCTAGAGATGACCTTAACTACAAATATATGTGGCATCTTAGACTTGGCCATATTGGAGAGGATAGGATAAATAAACTATAAAAGGATGGGATCATTGATTCATTTAATTCTAAGTCATATCCAATTTATGAACCCTACTTTCAAGAAAATATGACCAAGTTACCTTTTGTAGGACATGAAAAACGGGCCACTGAACTACTTGCCCTAGTACACACTGACATGTGTAGACTAAGGGTGCTTATCAGTACTTCATTATCTTTACTAATGATTACTCATAGTATCGGTATGTGTTTCTTATGAGACACAAGTCTAAAGCTTTTAAAAAGTTCAAGAAATTTAGAATGAAGTAGAAAAATAAATAGGAAAATCCCTTAAGGCTCTTCGATCTGATCGAGGAAGAGAATACCTTAGTGGAGAATTTTTGGGTTATCTCAAGAACAGTGGCATCATTTCATAGTGGACTCCTTTAGATATGTCTTAGCTCAATGAAGTATCGAAAAGGAGAAATAAGACCCTACTAGATATATCTAGTCCATGATGAGCTTCACAAACCTACCTATATTTCTTTGGGGATATGCCTTATTAATCTCCATTTATATTCTAAATCAGATTCCTTCTAAATCCATTCCTACCATATTGTATAAGATATGGCATGATAGAAAATCGACTCTCAGTCATCTTAAGATTTGGGGATGTCCAGCCTATGTCATAAGACTAATGACAGACAAGTTAAAGTATAGATCTATGAAAGCTTGCTTTATAGAGTATTTTAAAGAATCAATAAAATATTACTTTTACTTCCTAGAGGATCACTATGATCATAAGCCGACATGCCATATTTTTGGAAAAGTAATTTATCTAAGATAGAAGTAGTGGAAGGTTAATTGAGCTCGAAGAGAGTTTTTAAAGAGTGGCCAGCTATAGACCAGGTTGAACCCATTGAGCCAGAGATATAGTCACTCCACCTAGTAGATCAAATAAGGTCTCCCATCCTTCTAAAAGGTACATGGATATGCTTACAAAAGATATGAAAGAAGTGTTTCTCATGGAAGATAGGGATCATATAGTTGATCCTAAGAGCTATGACAAAGCGATATCAGACATTGACTCTGAGAAATGGTTGAATGCTATGAAGTAAGAAATTGACTTTGCATTCAAACCAAGTCTGGTCCTTAGTGGATCTACTAAAGGGCATTGTATCCATTGGGTATAAATGGATCTACAAAAGAAAGATAGGTACAAATGATAAGGTAGAGACCTTTAAATCTAGGCTAATGTAAAGGATTATGTCAATGCAAAGGCATTGACTATCAGGATAGCTTTTTGCCTGTGGCCATGCTTAAATCAATCTATACATTGCTTGCCATTGTAGCTTATTATGATTATGAAATATGGAAGATGATATGAAAACTGCATTCCTAAATGGATATCTTTATGAAGATGTCTACATAGAGCAACATTTAGATTTTACTTCCAATGATAAAAATCATAGTCTGTAAGCTGCATAGATCCATTTATTGGTTAAAGCAAGATTCTTGTAGTTGGAACACTCATTTCAATGATGCGATCAAGTTATTTGATTTCATCAAGAATGAGGATCCTTGTATATTCAAGGATGTCAGTGGGAGTGCTGTTACATTTCTTGTATTATACATGGATGACATACTCCTTATTGAAAATGAAATTCCCATGCTGCCCTCGGTCAAGAGATAGTTATCTAAGGAATTCTTCATGAAATACCAAGGAGAAGCATCTTATATTCTAGAAATTAAGGTCTATACAAATATAGCACATAAGATGCTTGGCCTTTCACAAAAGATGTCATAAAGAAAGTGCTGAAAAGGTTCAGCATGGAGAACTTTAAGAAGGGTCTTCCACCCCTTAGGCATGGAATTAGTTTCTCCAAGAAAATGTGTCCTAGCACATCTAAGGAGATTCAGTGCATGAGCAAGATCCCATATGCTTCAGCAATTGGGAGCCTTATGTATGTCATATTGTATATACGACTTGATATAATGCTTGCTATGAGTGTCATGAGCATGTATCATTCAAAGGCAAAGAGTACTGGACTACTATGAAGAACATCTTTATGTACTTTAGAAGAACTAAGGATTTGCTCTTGGTCTTTGGAGGAAGTTCAAAGTTATGGGTTGAAGGGTACACAGATTCAGACTTTATGTCTGATCCTATTGATAGAAGTTCTACACCAGAATGTGTATTTCTACGCAATGCTGGTTCTATATATTGGAAAAGTTTCAAGTAATTGATCATTACTGATTCAACAATGGAAGCTGAGTACATTCTCGCCTCGAAAGTTACAAAGCCTTATGGAACAAGAAATTTGTTGTGGAGCTCAGAGTGATGCTATCAAATATTATTGCCCTATACTATGACAATAGTGGTACCATAGTACTCTCTAAGGAGCCCAGGTCTCATCAGAAGTCCTAGCACATAGAGCAACAATTTCACATCATATGCAACTACCTCAAGAAGAAATATGTTAAGGTGCAAAGATTAGACTCCACAGATAACATGATAGATCCATTGATAAAGCAGTTGAGCTAGTAGAAGGCTAAAGTCCATCTTGAGAAGATGGGACTTGGGTATATATCCAATTGGCTTTAGTGCAAATGGGAGATTGTTAGATGTATACTCTAGAAGCCAGGTTGGTCTGACATTGTAATCTCTTTAGGATATATTTTTATACTTGATTTATTAAAATTAATAAAATAGATAAATTTCTTATCGATTCATATGTGATGTGTCTGTGATTTGTCCAAGAAATTAATAGGCAATAATATATTCTTAAGAGTTGAAAATTTGAGATATGTATCATTATAAATTAACTCCTAAATTGTTCCTGATCTTTGGATCATCATGGATACGGTGATTGATCCATCAAGATCGGTGCATAGATTACTTCCCTTTCAAATAGATAAATCTTGAGTCTACAGTACAGGGACACTAGAATAAGAGTGCAAGTGGTTGTTAAATAATAACAATACTGAGAATAACCAAAATTGCGAGTCACTTGGATGTCTATTCACTCGTCAGTAACTTTCTTGATGCTGTAGTTGTATTAGTTCGTAGACCTATGGTACCTCAACAGCTTAAGTAGGGTTGATGTAGCTTGACATCATATAAACATGGTCCTTAGTATTTGAATCCTTGTGATACTCGTTGGCTACAGTAGATTCACTATAGAAGTAAGGTATGCATTTATAGGGGATCTATCAATCTTAGTAGCTGAGTAGTCTTATACGACCGAAGAGGCTGAGTTCTTAAAATTTTGGCCACAGCAACATGATAGATGGAAAAGTGTTTCTATGAGATTCATGATTAGACTTGAACTAACTAAGTCTTGTATATGACGGATGCTTAGGATTTGACAAGTTTCCATGACCTATATCCTATTAACTTTCGATAGAAGAACTTGATTACACGGTAGCTACACCTAGAGTTTTGATTCTACTCTGCTAGGTTGCCACTACATGCTGTTAGGCACACTAGTAGATTATGAGAACTTACTAGGATCATTTTCGGATCAAAGATCCTTGTTAGGGTTAGTTGGAATGATCCAACCTATCAAAAAGGATTTCGATGATACTATGATAGAGATCATAGTATGTCTCATTACCAGACAGAATAAAACCTATAGGGTCAGACAAAAAAAGAGCTTGACTAGATCGATAACTTGGATCATGATCAAATTATCAATTAGATTGATGATTTGGATCAATTTGTAAAAGTTATAAATATATAACATCTAATTGTTAGCCTAAGAGACTTAATTGTAAGCGTTGTAATATAATTTAACTTAATTAAATTATGGATCAAGCCTTAATTGAATTAAATCAGGTTTAATTTAATTAGCCTTGACTTAATTTGAGACTAATTGGATTTTATAATCTAAGTAGGACTTGGATTCAAATCATAATTGGATTAGGTTTGATAGAATTTTAAATTTGGTTCTAATTGAGTTTGAATCAGATTCAAATTAAATCCAAATTCAAACCAATAGGATAGAAAGCTAATTTCCAATTTCCCTAGAATTCTTTCTCCTTTTTGTCAACAACTAAGAAGAAGGGGTGCTGAAATTAGCACCTCAGCGCCCCTCTTCTTGTGTGCATGAAAGGAGAGGTGCAAGTTGGCGCCTCCCCTTTCTTCCAGGGACTCTCTCCTCTTTTAAATAAAACCTATCCTATCTTGAGTTATAATTTGAATTGGAACTAATTTAGGATTGGTTTTATTAGGTTTTGGCATGTGATTACTCGGGAGTTTTCTATGACAAGTTTTTAAGACAGGAAGAAACAATTAGCACCAAAGATCTAATCATAGTTCTTTCTTGCTACAAACCTTTTTCACTATCCCTTTTTCTTCTTCCTTGCTTCCACATGCCTAAACAAGCAATAGAGAGATATTAAAGAAAAGTCAAAGAGAAAAGAAAAGGTTTTCTTCCCTCTTGACATCCTATCAGCCATCTCCCTTGAATCAGCGCAAAGGAGTTTGCATACGATTTTATTTCTATGTCTTCTTCGAGAAGGAGATTCGATCCAAGCGAAGTAGCGAGGCTTACAAGTTACTAGCAACTCAATGGCCTTTGAACTTCAATTAGTTCATCTCATATGGATATCTATAGAGGCCAGGTGCTTCACGGCTATTACAGAAAATTGGGACATTTGCCATATCCAATCCAACAAGAAGGAAAAGAAAATTAGGTAGGTGATTTGATCACCAATTCTTTTAAATTTTTATATTGCAAATATGGAAATTTATTTTACAAAATGTTTAAATATGATCCTAAGTGATTTATTGATTAGATTAGCATGTAGTATAGATTAAAATAGTTTTAATCTACTTCTACTATAGGATTAAGGTAATCTGAAAATTCTGCATGCAAGAAATTACCTAATCTATCATATTTGCACATCAAGAAACATATATTTTTTTAATAAGATGTTCTTATTCAAAAAACACAAAATATGGCTTTAATATTAGTTCTAAGCATTTAATTAGTGAAAGAAGGCAAGTTAAATAAGCAATGTTGATTGGTCCATGGAAAAAAGAAAGAAAGGGAAAAAACTTCACCATGTGAATATAAAGCCAAGATTTCTGGAATTAGGTGATAAATATTTCCAAGCATTGGAAGGATTTGAATCTCTCCAGTATTAACTTAGATGTTTGCAACATTATAAACTTCACATTCATATACAAACTGTCAAGCATTACCCAACTATTCCTAGATGGCTTTAAAATTCCATTTTTCTCAATTATTCCTATTGCTTGCTAGTTTTGCTGTCACTAAAGCAATCCCCATGATTGTCAAAGAATGTTACTTCTATCTTCTCTCATGCCCTTTCAATGCAAATTTAAGTCTCTCCCTACAAAGAAACTGAAGTATTCTATTGGAAGTATGATATTAACATGTCTATCAAAGATTGCTCCACACAAATGACAATTAGAGAAAGAATAGTAAATCAATATCTATCAAAATAGTAATTTTCTATGTGCGGGTCAAGCCAATAAAATAAAATTTTCTTTGCCACATTACAACATCATTATCCATGAAAGAAGTTATGTAAATCTATTGAATGTTAAGAAATAATCACAGATTTATAAGCATCTGATTATTCACCGCATGCATAAGCCATATTGGAAGATAGCTTCACAAAATTGAACTATGCTTCTTTGACCACTATGCCTCCCTATGCATAGTTAAGCACCAGTCATACCAACAATCTAGATATTACATAAAGAGTGAATCATCAAAACAAAATTATTCATCAACTTTGACTGCCAGTGAATATAATTCTTGATAAATATCATAACATATGATCATTTGAAGTGCATCTTGTTTTTCCTTTTGAGAATAACCATTCGTAGAGCAATATCTGAAATCTTGATAAGTTCATGTAAACAATGACTTTCCAATTATCTGATGAAACTCTGGTGGCTGGTTCGAGCAAGAATATGGACTAGGAGTAGAGGTATGTGACCTAATTCAAAAGTGAAAAGCATACTTTGAAGTTTGAACAATTGGTTTGCTAAGCTTCCAAGAAAGCCTTCCTACAATGCTACTGAATTTTTGTTTTATTTATTGAGGAGCAAATGTTGAACTGAATGCAATTCCACATTAAGATTTTGGGTGCAAATGAGTCGAACACAGGCAAGCTGAGCTCAACTCAAGCTCTACTTCAAAATAAAGAAAAAATCAAATTGAGCTAAAGCTTTAGTAGAGTTGATCTTCATAACTTAGCCTTGGCTCATTTAGCTTCAGTCAACTTGAGCATGGGTCCTTTATGCTTGATTAGGAGATCAATGTAGTTAAGCAAAGAAAAGATTAAGAACTAAGGGATCAAATATAATGAGCCAGAGAAGAGAAAATAGGATGTGATTGGAAAACGATGCAAATCATTGAGTCTTGAAAAATGATAGAAGATAGGTCAATTCTAGTAAGCTCTTACATGAGATTGGAATGGGCATAATGATCATAGGTGTGACACCAAGGTTTACATAACCATCAAGGGTGACCCAATTGATCGAGTGTTGAGTTTGTATGTATAGTACTGTACCATACTGACCAAGGTACACCATATCTTCTCAAATCGGGTAGTATGAGGTGTATTGTACTATACTAGTACAGAATTAGTATGCAGTATAGGGAGCATACCAAGTGTTGGTATGCCGAACTAGCTCTCATACCAGGCATATAGGCATAATAACAAAGTGGCACCAATAAGGGGCCCAAACTGAGACGACATACCTTGATACTAACATAGTATGCATGCCAATACCAGTCAAGTGTTGATTAACCCAAACCCTCGATTTCACCCATAAATTCACAATGAAAGGGGAAGGGAGGGAGGCATGAGTTTAAATGTAAGTGTTGGCATTGTTTCTATTGCCTAGTAAGCAACCCAAGAGGGAGGGTGAATTAGGTCTCTAAAAAATTATTACTTGATGTAATGCAATATTATGCAATCCAATCCAACAATTAATCAAGGTACTATGAATTTAAATGTAATGCTCTTAAGTAAAAGTGCAGCAAAATTAAAGAGCAATAAATGAAAGAGCAAGTAAAGAGAACAATTAACCACAAAGATAAAGAAGTATAGTGGTTCGGTGCTATCCACCTACATCCACTCCCTAAGATCCCCTTGGGTATTCACTATAATCTCAACCGATTACAGTCGATTAGTTTTCTAGGCTCACTAATCAAAACTCGACTTGTTTTTACAAGGCTCACAAGTCAAAACCTCACTTGATTTTACGGGCTAACCAAGAACCTAAATGGTTTTACAGGCTAACCACCAACCTCCCTTGATTTTCCAGGCTAACCAAGAACCAATTGGTTTTCAAAGGCTCACCAATAACCTCCCTTGATTTTGCAATAGGCTAACCAAGAACCCTTACAATAAATGAAAGTTTGAAGTAGAGAGACAATAAAAGCTTTCTAATAAAAAGCGGGTATCTCTTTGAATCTCGATGTTGTGGTACTTTGAACTTATTGAAGCCTCTTTGATTACTCAAGAATGGATGATCTTCAATGCTCTTGAAGGCTCTTGAATGCTTGGAGGCTTGCTTTTGCTTGAGAGTGGTTGAATCTTTAAAGAATAGGAGTGAATGCTCTCTTTTCTCCTCTCTTGGATGCTTCTATTTCATTCTTATCAATTTTATATATTTTGATTTGATTTGGAGCTTATATATAGCTTCCCAAGGCCTCAAATTTGGTTTATAGCCGTTAGACTTGAAGAACTAGCTGTTGGAGGGCAAAAGGGTCGAGTTCTGCATTTGAAAAACTAGCCATTACTGTTCCTAGAACTCCATGTGTCGACACTTCAGGCTGTGTGATGATACTTTAGGTCGACACTTGAATTTCTTGAGTCGACACCCAGTTCAAATATCTTTAATTTGGTCTTCTAGAAATCTCAGATGTGTCGACACTTTCTTAGGTGAGTCAATACTTTGAGTCGACATATTGCTTCCATGTGTCAACACTTCTGTAGTTCTTCAATTTCAGCAAGTTCTGTGGCTTGAAAATCTCAGGCAATGAGCTGATCCATGTGTCGACACTTTGAGTCGGCACTTCAGGTCCATGTGTTGACACTTCATCCATGTTATCTGAAACATTCTTTGCGTACCGGCTTGAGTCGACACTTCACTTCCATGTGTCGACACTTGGTGTCATGTGTCGACACTTTGAGTCGACACCTCACTAAAATCTTTCCAAAAATGTTTGAACTTGTGCTGAATCAAATTTATACTTCACTCTTTTAACCATTCAAGCAAACTTTGACTGTCCAAGTCCTCTTTGAGCAGATCTTTTCATCTAAACTTGGCTTCTTCAATCAAATCAACTTCTTCAAATTTATGAGCACCTTTTTCTATAAAAACACATCTCAAGAAAATCATTAGTACTCACTTATACTTAACCATTTTGCTTATCATCAAAATCAATAACGGAGTCAACAATCTCTCCCTTTTTGATGATGACAAAATCCTTAAGTATAAATTGCATAAAAAGCTTTTAAAAGAATTCATTAAGGTGCATAAAACTAAATGTAACAGGTGTATCAAGGTAATTTTCAATATTGATATGATATACTAGAACAAGAGTGATATGCTGATTAAGAATATCAAAGCAAGTTATAATGATTGAGAGTATCAGAGATTTGGGATATATATGAGACATAAACACATGTATCGTGATACTCTATAAGAAAATTTGGCAATAAACAAGGCTCCCCCTGAATTGATGATCCATAAAAGAGTTTGTAAATATCTTTTCAAACATTTAAAGATGGGTTTTAAGATCAAATTCACTTTAAAAAGGATTTTCAATGAAAACAAAGTATAGCTTCCCCTTTTTTAAGGAGTTTGTAAACAATTTTCAATTCAAGTTTTCAAAATAATTTTCAAATTTGCAAATGCTCTTATTTATCCCTTGCACATCACAAATATATATCACATTTATACTTTAGTCTTATTACTCCCCCTTTTTGTTATCATTAAAAAGGTAGAAAGATAAATAGGCAATTCATTCATTCATTCACAAATGAAGACAATGAAGTACTAAGAACAAATTAAGATATTTCATTCATTTTCATCAAGGGCATAAACAAGAAGAACAACATAGTATTTCATTTAAAGTTAGAATTTGTACAACAGTGAAACATACAAAAGATGCATAAAAGTAAACTATCTAAAAATACATAGATATCCTAATCCTCATCCTCAACATCATCATCAGAAGACGATCCGATCTCAATCGATCCTGTATCAGTAGAAGATCGAGCTCGAGGCCACATCGATTTGAGATCTCAAAGTCAGGTCATGGTCGGTCATGGAGGGGTACGATGACCACGTCCTCTATATCGAGCATACATCCGACCTCTGGCTGGAGCAGAAGTGGAAGCAATGTCCTCTGCAGGAACATAATAGATCAGGTCAACAGTCTCTGCGAATGTCAGAAGTGGCATATGATCAAAAGAGGGACTAGAGTCAAGATACTGAAAGCCAAGTGTGTAAAATCCAAGCTCTCGGATAAGTGAGGATGTGTGAATAGTACAAGTATCAATAGGTGGTGTATCAAAAATAGGCGTATCAGCTGATGATACGATAGGTGTATCAAGGATAGATGTATCAGCTGAAGGATGAATGGATAAGTCTGTAATCAGCGAATCAATAATAGAAGTGTCAATCACGGGTGTATCAACAACGGGTGAAACAATAACTGGTGAATGAACAACAGGAGAATCAATAACTAGTGAAATAATAGGAATCGAAATATGATCATCTGATCTGGAAGGAGGAGAAGATGGGACTGGAGTCTAGGTAGGTGAACTAGAAGGGTCATGAGTAGGACTCCTGGGCATGTCTTCCATGACCTCTGCCACTAGCTCTGAAATCAGATCTGGGAAGTCGAATCCATCAGAGTCAGTCTCTTCATCATCTCTACCAACATCACTATCACCATCAACAATTGGTGCTGGAGTAGGTATAGCAGTATCAGAAGCTAGAGTACTCTCTGAAGGTCTGGACATAACGGTCAAAATAGTTGAGATGCCATCACTCAGTCCACTGTGGCTCTCTTTGGTCTCAGCTATGAAGTAGTCAAGATGCTGTCTAATGATCGAAATATCTATCTCAATGCATCTAACTTTGTTCAATAAACTGTCTGAAACTCTCGGAGTCTCCATCTGAACTAGCTGAGGATGTTCTGAAGTAGTAAGATCATACTAAGATGCAACCTCTAGTCGTGCTGCTGTCTCAGGCTGACTCTCGGTAGGTCCTGCCTCACCAGAGAGGATGAGCTCCTCCTCTGCAGCATCATCATCGTCAACTCTGTCGTCGGCTTGACCAGATACTCTCCATCTCCACTGGTCTCAGAATAGATGATAACCCATCCTATGTAAGTACCCGATGTCATACACATCAGTATGAAGTAGCATGCAAAAGGGCTCGTCCTCAAAGTTGATGCCATACTCCCTAAATAATAAAGTCAACCCCATCATATAGTGTAGGCAAATTTGTTGACTCATCGATGCCTCCGTCATTTGGTGAACCATGAGCACTGGAAGGTAGACGGGTGTGTGCTGAACTAATGAGACCATCACTGGCAACTATTGCTCGATGATGTAATCGAAGCATCCGATCTTCTGCAGAAGGATCTGGGCGACAATATGGTGCAATAATCTCATTTCTACTAATAGGCGGGATGCGGGTACGGTGGCTCCCTCAGGCAATATATTAGACTCGAAAATACAATGGAGACTACTCACTAGATCCATCAGGCTATCCACCATTAATCCAGTCATCGAAATGTCCCAAACTCTACTCAAGGTCTCTGAGGCAACTGAAATATCCCGGCCTCTCACCTGAGTCATCCAACCATCAGACCCACGGGTGAGTGATCCATAAAACTCTCAAATAAGCCCGGGATAATATCTCTCACTCAGTGAACAAAATGATGTCAAACTAGCCTCTCAAATCCACTGTCCGATCCTGAAGTGCTGCTAGTTGACGAAACTAAAGTCTATTCGTCATCCCCCAATGATTGTCTTCAAGCTCATTTGGCTAGAAGCTACAAAAAGATGTCGTACAGGCATATCAGGAGCTCTAGCCTTATGTCTGGCCTTCGTTCTTTATTCTTCCTCCTGATTGGACTGACGAGGGTGATAAACTACTTGCTTTCGGGGTCCCATTGCTCAAAATAAGAATTTGGATAACTTTAGGATGAAAACCTCGAGTTTATATGGCTCAAAATGCAAATGGGAGGCGAAATGTCGCTAAATTCGAGCAAGAAAGTGTCCTGAACGAAGAATCAATGGAGTTTAAAGCTCAAATTGGAGGGAAGGAGGAGTGAGGAGTACCTTAGGTTATGTGTCAGCTCGAGAGAGAAGACAATATGAGGAAAAATCCTTTCAAAATGCCCTTATTCACGGTTTGCTGCCATTCATGTGTCGACTCACGAATGTGTCGACACATTGACTTAAAAACCAAAAAATAAGAGGTTGAAGGTTTGATCAAAATCATAGATAATTCAATGAAATTTGGTAAAATTAATAATGATTGAGTATAATTGATGTCAAATTGATCCTTTTTGAGTCAAAGATAGGAAAATTTTAATCAAAAGGATTGATGATCCTGAGTTCTCTTCTAATCATACAAAATTGATCTTCTAAAAGATGTTTAGTCAAAATATCAGCTAATTGAAATTCAGTACTAATAAATTCAAGTACAACATCAATTTTTTCAACACGATCTCTAATAAAATGATGTCTAATTCAATATGTTTACTCCTAGAATGTTGAATAGAATTTTTAGTCAAGCAAATGGCGCTGGTATTGTCACACTTTATAGGTGTACTAGTCAACTTGATTCCAAAATCTTTAAGTTGTTGCTTAATCCACAAGATTTGAGCATAATAACTTCCTGCTACAATATACTCAGCCTCAGCTATGGATAGTGCAACTGAAATTTGTTTCTTGCTAAACCAGGAGATTAAGTTAACTCCAAGAAATTGGCAAGTACCACTAGTACTCTTTCTATCCAATTTACAACCAGCAAAATCAGCATCAGAATATCCAATTAATTTAGCAGATGAATTTCTAGAATATCATAAACCAATATCAATTGTACCAGATAGATATCTAATAATGCACTTAACAGCTAATAGATGTGATTCTTTAGGTTCAGGCTGATATCTAGCACACATGCATACACTGAACATTATATCTGGTTTACTAGCAGTTAAGTACAGTAAAGAGCCAATCATACCTTTGTATAACTTTTGATCTACTGATTTACCATGCTCATCCTTATCAAGTCTACAAGAGGGGCTCATAGGCATACCTATTGCTTTAGTGGTCTCCATCCCAAACTTCTTTATAATTTCTCTTATGTACTTAGCTTGGTTGATGAAGATTTCATCTTTAATTTGCTTAATTTGGAGTAAGAGAAAGAAATTGAGTTCTTCCATCATGCTTATCTCAAACTCACCCTGCATTGCTTAGCAAACTCTTGACAAAGAATTTCATTAGTAGCACCAAAAATGATATCATCAACATATATTTGTACTACTAATAAATCATTATCTTTCTTTTCAAAAATAATGTTTTATCAACATGGCCTCTAGAAAATTTATTTTCAATTAAAAATTTGCTGAGTCTTTTATACCAGGCTCGAGGTGCTTGCTTTAATCCATAAAGTGCTTTATGCAATTTAAAAATATGATCAGGATGTGCGTGATTTTCAAATCCAGGTGGTTGTTCAACAAAAACTTTTTCTATTATATAATCATTTAGAAAAGCACTCTTAACATCCATTTGAAATAATTTAAAATTCATAAAATAAGCAAATTCTAATAATAGTCTAATTGCTTTAAGTCTAGCAACAGGAATAAAAGTTTCATTAAAATCAATCCCTTCCACCTGATTGTAGCCTTTAGCAACTAGCCTAGCTTTATTTCTAACAATAATTCAATTTTCATCTAATTTATTTTTAAATACCCATTTAGTGCCAATAATAGAGACATTAGATGGTCTTTCTATTGACCCCATGAGTGATTTTGATGATAACCAAACATTGGAGCATGTATATTTATTTCTGACAACTCTTCAAGTATTTTACAAGTTTTTGTAGGATGGATTAAATGTTCAAACTTCAACTCCTACACCTTTGTTTTCTTGTTTGAGTTGTGTTGTAATGTGTTTTTATAAAGAATAACCCAATGAAAAAGCTAAGAAAAATCATGTGAAAAGGGTTACTTCTGTGTGTGTGCCTTGAAATTAGTTTTGAGTTGGTATGCTTGAATATGTAAAGAGTTCGTAAGCGTTTTTCTTTAAATTCGAGTGTAAAAATCCTAAAGAAGATACTCGAGCCGACCCAACTTGTTGAAGAGCCGACTCCGCTTTGTGGCACACAGCATGGATTCTGGAATGCAGCAATCCAAGCCGACTCGAAGGTAACCGAGCCAACTCCAATGAATCTGAGTCAACTGGGATCAGTTTGAGCCGACTCTTCCAGAGTTCCATTTCTAAAGATTTATGAGAACAACCAAGCGAGCCGACCGAACCAGAAAGAGTCGACTCTGCCATACCTAATTCTAAAAGCCTGAGAAAGCGAGCCAACATGAACTGCATCGAGCTGACTCTTCTAGAGTAAGGTTTTTCGAACTAGACAAGAAAAGCTGACTCAAGCTAAAAAGAGTCGACTCCTCGAGTTCAAGTTTTTCAAAGAAAGAAGTTCGAGCCGACCCAAGCTATCAAGAGCTGACTCATCCAGAGTGATGTTTTGCTCCCTGAGATAAAAAGCCGACTGCACTGAAGATTTGGTGACTCGACCTATTGACTCGAAGGATCCGAGCCGACTCGAAGGAATCCGAGCCAACTCGAATGTCATTTCTAGGTATCTAATGGCTAGCTCCAGAATTTGTTTTCGAATGCCAAAAGGTACTCCAACGATCACAAGTCACATCCCAATGGTCAAAAATGTCTCTAACTACCTTCGAGTGATGGAAGACTTTATATTTGAAGGATTTGAACTTCCTTGAAGCAATGAATTAGAGAATTCTTAAAAGAAAAGAGAGCTTTATTAAATATCCTACCAACCAATAGAAAAAGAGCACAAGAGCATGCAAGCTAGACTTCAAGACTTCACCAACTATGATTTGAAGTTCGAAGCAACTTTGGGAAGAAGCCATTGAAGCAATTAAAGTTTATTCAAGTGCATTCAAGTGGACTTCCATCAAGCTGCACCGGTAACTATCCGACAAATTGTGTTTGTCATTTTTGTTGCATTTCTATCAATTCATTTTTTGAATTGTTGGGTTATTGATGAGCTCGGTTGAAAAACCAAATAGGTTCTTGGTGAGCCTTGATAAAAACCAAGTGTTGGGTTCTTAGTGATCCTGGTAAAACTAAGTTAGGTTTCTTTGGTGAGCCTGTTAAAACCAAAGGGTGTTGGGTTTTCCTTGGTAATCCCGTAAAATCAAAGTGTAGAGGTTTTCAATTGTGATCCTGTAAAACAATCCTACTATATTCAGGTGTCAAAATATAGTGGAAATCCCAAGTGGTATCTTGGGTAGTGGATGTAAGAGCTGGGTTGCTCCGAACCACTATAAATTTGGTATGTTTGTGTTGTGCTTCTTTACTTTTTTTTAGCTTCTGCAATTTATAACTCTGTCACAGCACCTAACACGTTCTAAGGGATTCTTAATTGCACATTACTTGCTTTAAATTTTTAAATTTCCAATTCACCCCCCTCCACCTAGGCAACAACTGGTATCAGAGCAGTGTCTCTGAATACATAAGAGTAAAGATTGATGGCTCATCCCATGAGTACATCTCTAGCGGAAGGCCAGTCAACTAATAGACCTCCACTATTCACAGGCATAAATTATGCATATTGGAAAGCACAAATGAAAATCTATATTCAAGCTGTTGTTTTATAGTTGTGGAAGGTCATTCTTAAAGGGCCAAGTATTCCCATGATCAAAGTTGATGGCTTGGCTGTCCCTAAGCCTGAAGAGGACTGGGATGAACACGACATGAAATTAGGGGAATTGAATGCCAAAGCAATGAACTTGCTTTACTGTACTTTGGATTCAAACGAGTTTAATCGAATTTCCATTTGCTCTTCAGCGAAGAAAATTTGGGATAAACTTGAGGTGACCCACGAAGCAACTTCACAAGTGAAAGCTTCAAAGATAAATCTTTTAGTGCATAATTATGAATTATTTAAAATAGTGCCTAATGAAAGTATTTCTGTCATGTACACTAGATTTATAGATATTATTATTGGTTTAAAAAGTCTTGGCAGGGTATACTCAAATGCTGATTTAGTACAGAAAATCTTGAGATCACTTCCTGACAAATGGGATCCTAAAGTCACTGCCATCCAGGAAGCTAAAGATTTGAACATTCTATCAATGGATGAATTAATGGGATCTCTCATCACACACGAACTAGCAATGCAGCATAGAACGGATGATGATCAGAAAAAGAAGAAAACAATTTCATTCAAGGCTACATTAGAATCAAAGGATGATGAAGAGACGGAAGATGACTCCTCCTCCTCCAAAGATGATCTTGAAGATGAAGACATTGTAATGGTCGTGAGAAGATTCAGAAAGTTTATGGGAAAGAAGAAAGGTAGATATAATAGAAAATTTCATAAGCGATGAGAGCATTTAAAAGAAAAGGACAAGGACAAAGAAAAAGATAAGGAATAAGTCCCCACCTGCTATGAATGTAAGAAACCAGGGCACATTCATCCGGATTGTCCATAATTAATGAAATTTTTCAAAAAGAAAAAGAAGAAAGTAATGGTTGGCACGTGGAGCGACAGTGAAGACTCCACTTCGACTGAAGAAGAAGAGACCACGAAAATAGCTAACCTATGTCTAATGGGTCTCGAGGATGAGGTAAATTCTCCCGACACATAAATTGAATTTACATTTGATGAGTTAAATTCTGCATTTCATGATCTTTTATCTGAATTTAAAAAGGCAAGAGTAAAGATTAGATCATTAAAGCATATCAATGATTCTTTACTCAAAGAAAGAGAAGAAACTTCAGAAAATAATTTTTTATTGCAAAAGGAACTTCATATCTTTTCTGAAAAATGTAATGTTTTGAAAACCGAGAATAGTGAGTTTTATAACAAAAATAATACTTTATTGAAAGAAAATAATGAGCTAAAAAAGGAGGTTGAAAAACTCAAGCCACTTGTTGAAAAATTAACTTTATCTTCTAACAATCTTGAGTTGATTCTCAAAGTTCAAAGAATTTCTGGTAATAAAGCTAGAATAGGTTTTAATACTTCAAATTCAAATTATATTTCAACTACTACATTTATGAAACAAAAAATTTTGTTCCCAAGTTTACTCCTTATAAAACTTTTGTCACAAAAGGTTCTACTTCCATTTCAAAATTTGCTATATATGTTCCTAAGAATTCAAATACAAAACCTGCTATCTCTACATTTCATGCATCTAAAATCTCAAACTATAAATCATTTCAAAATCCTAGAATCAGATATTTTGTTTGCAAGGAATTAGGACATAAAGCTTTCAATTGCAATATTATTAGAAATATCCATAACACATCAAGAAAAATTTTGGTTCCCAAAGGAACCACCTTTGCTAACCTGTAAGGACCCAAGTTAGCTTGGGTACCTAAAAGAACTCCTTGACTTTCTTGTAGGAATGTCTTGCAACCCAGAAAATGAAGAAAATATGGTATCTTGACAGTGGCTGTTAAAGGCATATGATGGGTGACAAGGATCAATTCATCATCCTAGAAATGAAAGAAGGAGGTATGGTTTTGGAGACAATGGCAAAGAAAAAATAATTAGAATTGGTAAGATCAAAATAATCCCCTGTACTTTCATTGAAAATGTATTGCTAGTAGATAAATTGAAGCATAATTTAATGAGTATTAGCCAACTGTGTGATAAAGGCTTCAAAGTTATCTTTGAATCATCTATGTGTGTAGTAACAAACTCTCTTGATACTAGCAGTAAATTCATTGGACATAGACTTGAAAATATTTATGTGATAGATCTAAATGATCTTGCCATGACAAGTAGTTCTAGTTTAGTTGCAATGAATGCTAAGACCAAGGAGTCTTGCTTATTATGGCATAGAAGATTAGGTCATGCTAGCATGCATATTATTGCTAAGTTAATTTCCAAAAATCTTGTTAGAGGCATGCCTAAGTTTAAAGTTGATTTTGATCATGTGTGTGATGCACGCCTAATGAGTAAACAAACTAGGGAGATGTTTAAATCAAAAAATATAATTTCAACGTCTAGACCTTTAGAACTACTTCACATGGACTTATTTGGACCAACTAGGACCACAAGCCTAGGAGGTATGAAATATGCCCTTGTGATTGTAGATGATTTTTCTATATTTACATGAATTTTGTTTATTGCGCACAAAGATGAATCTTTCAAAATGTTTAGAAAATTTCATAAAAAGTTTCAAATCAGAAAAATCTCTCAATAATTTCAATTAGAAGTGATCATGGTACTAAATTTGAAAATCAATTTTTCGATGATTATTGTACTGAAAATGGCATTGATCACAACTTCTCCGCTCTTAGAACACCATAATAAAATAGTATTTTAGAGAAAAAAAATAGGACTTTGGAAGAGATGGCCCGAACAATATTGTATGAAGGTAATCTTCCAAGGTACTTTTGGGCAGAAGCGGTGAATACTACTTGTTATATTTTAAATTGCATTTTGATCTATCCTATTTTGAAGAAAATTCTCTATGAGCTTTGGAATGAAAAGAAACCCAATATTAATTATTTTCATGTGTTTGGATGCATATGCTTTGTGCTTTACAATGGTAAAGATAATCTAGAAAAATTTGATGCTAAATCTGATAAAGCTATTTTCTTTGGTTATTCACTACATAGCAAAGCATATAGGGTTTTTAATAAAAGGACTCTTATTGTTGAAGAGTCGATGCATGTCATTTTTGATGAAACTAACCCATCACCATCTAAAAAAGATAAGTGCATTGATAATGATGCAGGTACCATTCAAAAGGAAATGGAAGACATGAGTATTCAAGAAAGACCAATTGAAGAAGGAGAAGAAACGGTAAGTAAGGATCATTTCGATCTACCAACTGAATGGAGGTACGCTACTTCCCATCCTAAAGAATTAATCATTGATGATCCTTCTCAAAGCATTAGGACTAGGTCTGCACATAGGACTGCATATGATTACCTAGTCTTTGTATCTCAAATAGAGCCTCATACTTTAGAAGTAGTAGAAAATGATCTAAACTAGATGTTAGCCATGCATGAAGAACTAAACCAGTTTGAAAGAAATAAGGTTTGGATACTAGTTGATAGACCTAAAGACCACCCAATTATAGGAACCAAATGGGTCTATAGGAACAAACTAGATAAACAAGGAAATGTAATTAGAAATAAATCTAGATTTGTGGCTAAGGGATATAGTTAAGAAGTAGGTATTGATTTTGATGAAACCTATGAACCCGTAGCAAGACTAGAAGCCATTAGATTACATCTTGTATTAGCTTGCTAGATGAACTTTAAACTTTTTCAAATGGATGTCAAAAGTGCATTTTTAAATAGTTTTATCGCTGAACAAGTTTTTGTAGAATAACCACCAGGTTTTGAAAATCATACTTTTCCAAACCATGTATTTAAACTCAATAAAGCTTTGTATGGTTTGAAACAAGCCCCTAGAGCCTGGTATGATAGACTTAGCACTTTCTTGATTGAAAATGATTTTTCAAGAGGAAATGTTGATAAAATATTTTTCATTAAAAAGAAAGATAATGATATATTAGTTGTACAAATTTATATTGGTGATATTATCTTTGGTGCAACTAATGAAAGTTTTTGTGAAGAATTTGCTAAGCTAATGTAGCGAGAATTTGAAATGAGCCTAATGGGTGAACTTAATTACTTCCTTGGACTTCAAGTAAAACAAACAAATGAAGGAATCTTCTTTAACCAAGCCAACTACACCATGGAATAATCAAGAAGTTTGGTATAGAGACAAGCAAACAAATGAGCACACCCATGAGCCCATCTTGCAAATTGGACAAAGATGAAAGTAGATCCAATGTTGATCAAAAGTTATATAAAGGTATGATTGAATTTTTATTATATTTAACTGCAAGTAGACCAGATATCTTGTACAGTGTATGTGTATATGTTAGATTTCAATGTAATCCTAAAGAAACATATATGCTTACTGTTAAAAGAATATTGAGATATTTAAAAGGTACAAGTAATCTAGGTCTATGGTTTTCAAAAGAATCATCTTTAAATTTAATTGGATTCTCTGATGCTGACTATGCTAGTTACAAAGTTGATAGAAAAAGTACTAGTGGTACTTATCAATTTCTAGGGTTGAATTTAATCTCCTGGCACTGCAAGAAACAAAACTCGGTAGCACTATTTACTGCTGAGGCAGAGTATGTTGCTGCAGGGAGTTGTTGTGCACAAGTTTTGTGGATTAAACAATAACTAGAAGTTTTTGGTGTTACACAATGCAAAATTCCTATTAGATGTGATAACACAAGTGCTATATATCTAACAAAAATCTTATTCAGCATTCTAGGACTAAGCACATAAAGATTAGACACCATTTTATTAGAGACCATGTTTTGATTAGTGACATCGTACTAGAATTTATCCCAACTGAAAAACAATTAGCTGACATCTTTACTAAGCTACTGAATCGGGATAGATTTGAATTGCTTAGAGGAGAATTAGGGCTTTGTGATCCTATCTAGATTTAGTTAACCTAATTTCCCTGAAAAATTAAGGAAAAAATATCGAGAAAACCTTCTACAATTATTCATGATTTCTTGAACAACTTTCCTTGAATTTTCAATTGTATCAAATTCAATTTCTGAATCATTTGATTTTATATGAAAAGTTTCTGTTTGAGCCGACTCGAGCAATCGTGCTCTGGTCGAGCTAGATCGAATGTCTGAGTTCTCTACCTATCACTCTGGTCGAGCCGACTAAGTCTTTGCCTAGCCGACTCGGTGTTCTAATTGTTCTGAGTTCGCTCTGGGCGAGCCAACTCGAACATTTCTAGGGTTGGGCGAGCCAACTCGAACATTTTTAGGGTTGGGCGAGCCAACTCGAAAGTTAGGAAATCGCTATTTTGGTAGTTCTGAACTGTCTTTTCTAAGTACTTCACTCTTCTTACCTTACTTCAAACTCACTCCACTTCTCTCGGAAACTTTACCAAACTCCCAAAAATCATTCCCTAGAGCCTAAAATTCCTTAATCCCTCTGCAAAAGTTTCTCGAAGATCTGCGAAGAAGGTTCTTCAAATCGATGAATCAAGTGCTCGTAGTGAAGATTCAAAAGATAAAGGGTAAAAGAGAAAAAGATATGCTCTAGTGCATCAAGCTGAAGAAACTCCTTCTCGTCCCGAACAGCATGTCTCAATGGTCAACTGCCCTGTCACTTGCGGAAGAAGGATCGACTTTACATTCCTAGAAGAGATGGGAATGAAAATTGAAAATTGGATAGAGAGTCAAGGCTGGAAGCACTTCTGTTCTTTGGACATCTTGACGTACCCTTCACTGGTATGGATCTTTTATGAAAATATTGTTATCAAAGAATTTCACTTGGAATCTACTGTCAAGGGAAAGGTAGTAATAGTGGATGAAGAGAAATTGGACAATTTGCTGCAAATGCCTACGAACGGTGCCACTGTAACTTCTTCTACTGGATAAGGAACATATTTTAAAACTGATTTTGGAAAAAGAAGATGTGAGCACAGTCCAGCATGTACAAGATAATTTACTGTCAAAGAAAATGAGGCTTATGCATAGTATGATCAGCAGGATATTTATTCCCAGAACTAGCCTCTTTGATTGGGTCAGTGAGAAAGACATGATCTTTATGGGACACTTGATTGAAGAAAGGCCTCTCAACCTTCCTTATATGATGATGATCCAGATGATTGAAGCAGCAAGAAAAGTCAAAGCCTGTCTACCCTATGGTATGGATTTCACTCTATTGTTTGAAGAAGCAGGAGTTGACTTGACCAATGAAATAGGCAAGCCTTTACATCACTTTGATATCTACTCCTGCAATTCACTGAAAAGAATGGGTTACAAACAACAAGAAGGAACATGGATAAAAAAGATGCCTAGTTAGGTTGCTGCTAACTTTTTAGATGATGATGAAGCTGTTGCTGAAGAAAGGACTGAAGACAATATGATTACTCCATCTGATCTCAATAAGTTAATATTTCAAAAAATAGAAACAATTTCAAGTTCATTAATAGATCACATGAATTCTGCAATTGAGGAAATAAGAAAATTAGTTGACATCAGCTTGCAGGATTTGAGGTCTAAACAAAAGCTTTACCAGCAGAAAATTGAAAAAGAAATGGAGGACTTCAAGGAAGAGATCAGAAGCATCCTACTGCAAAAGGAAACTATTCCTACTGAAGATGTTCCTGAACAGATCATCAAGGAGTCACTTTAAATTCCTACTCATATGCCTTCATCTGATCCACCCAAACCTATTAAGACCAAGAAAGAAACCAAAACCAAAAAGACTAATATTTTTAGAGCCCCTGTTAGAACTAGATTCAGGGATTTAATGTTTAAACCCCTGAAAACTAAGACCTCTGATAAGGTTATAGAGGTAGGCTCTTCTTTGTCAACTGAGGAAGAAGAAGAATAGTTTAGTTGGTTAGTCTTTTGGATGTAGTTCTGATTTTGTTAATGTTCCACATGTTATCTTTTACAATTGCAATGTACTTTCTTTCTTACTTTGTATGCCAAACTTATCAATGAAATGAAAGTTTCTCTAGCAATTTCATTTGTTGTTATATGATATGGTAAAACTATGATGAAATTTTAATTAGAATTTTAAATTTGAGAATGTGAAATTATTTCAAACAAATATTAAAGACTTTCCCAATCTATTTTAAAATTTGAGCTTTATTTGAAACCACCTTTTTGATTGATTGACAAAAAGGGGGAGAAATATGAAAAATGTGAGAAATGAAAAATGGGAGAAATATGAAAATAATGTAAGAAATGGGAAATCAATATATATGTTGAGCTTCCTACCAACTATTCTTAAAGTGCATAAAAAGAATGAAAAATGGGGAGCACAAAAATGATAGTATTGCTTAAATTACTTTAAAAACTAGAGAAAGGGGAAGATTCTCTTGAATAATTTTGCTCTGATTGATATTCAACTTAATCTTATTGCTTTGATTGCTATTGTCAATTCTTAATTCTTTGATACTTCATGTTTTGTTCTAATTATAATATTATGAAATATGAAAAGTTTAATACTTTGATGATATACAGTGATATCATCTCTTGAGCTCTATTTTTCTTTTTCAAATCTAATTAGCTCTGATACATGTGAATATTTAACTTTTAAATATTATCATACATGTAAAGTATAAAGAATTTTTCATGCCCAGTATTTTGTCATCATCAAAAGGGGAAGATTGTTGACCCCATGAGTGATTTTGATGATAACCAAACATTGGAGCATGTATATTTATTTCTGACAACTCTTCAAGTATTTTACAAGTTTTTATAGGATGGATTAAATATTCAAACTTCAACTCCTACACCTCTATTTTCTTATTTGAGTTGTGTTTTAATGTGTTTTTGTAAAGAAGAACCCAATGAAAAAGCTAAGAAAAAATCATGTGAAAAAGGTTACTTCTATGTGTGTGTGCCTTGAAATTAGTTTTGAGTTGGTTTGCTTGAACATGTAAAGAGTTGGTAAGAGTTTTTCTTTAAGTTCGAGTGTAAAAATCCTGAAGAAGATACTCGAGCCGACCCAACTTGTTGAAGAGTAAACTCTGCTTACTGGTTCGCAGCAAGGATTCTGGAATGTAGCAATCCGAGCTGACTCAAAGGTAACCGAGCCGACTCCAATGAATCCGAGTCGACTGGAATCAGTCCTAGCTGACTCTTTCAGAGTCCCATTTTTGAAGATTTCTAAGAACAGCCAGGCAAGCCGACCCGAACCAGAAAGAGCCGACTCTGCCATATCTAATTTTGAAAGCCTAAGAAAGCGAGCCGACCCAAACTGCATCGAGCTGACTCTTCTAGAGTGAGGTTTTTCGAACCTGAGAAGAAGAGCCGACCCAAGCTGAAAAGAGCCGACTCCTCGAGTTCAAGTTTTTCAAAGAAAGAAGTTCAAGCCAACCCAAGCTATCAAGAGCCGACTCGTCCATATTGATATTTTGTGTCCTAAGACAGAGCTGACTGTACTGAAGATTTGGCAACTCGACCTATCGACTCGAAGGATTCGAGCCAACTCGAAGGAATCCGAGCCAACTCGAACATCATTTCCAGGTATCTAACGACTAGTTCCAGAATTTATTTTTGAATGCCAAAAGGTGCTCCAATGGTCATAAGTCACATCCCAATGGTCAAAAATGTCTCAACTGCCTTGGAGTGATGGATGACTTTATATTTGAAGGATTTAAACTTCCTTGAAGCAATGAATTAGAGAATTCTTAAAAGAAAAGGGAGCTTCATTGAATATCCTACCAACCAACAGCAAAAGAGCACAAAAGCATTCAAGCTAGACATCAAGACTTCACCAACTCTGATTTGAAGTTTGAAGCAACTTTGGGAAGAAGCCATTGAAGTAATTAAAGCTTATTCAAGTGCATTCAAATGGACTTCCATCAAGCTGCACTGGCAACTATCCGACAAATTGAGTTTGTCATTTTTGTTACATTTCTTTCAATTCATTTTTTGAATTATTGGATTATTGGTGAGCCCGGTTGAAAAACCAAATAGGTTCTTGGTGAGCCTTGATAAAAACCAAGTGTTGGGTTCTTGGTGATCCTGGTAAAACCAAGTTAGGTTTCTTTGGTGAGCTTGTTAAAACCAAAGTGTTGACCCCTAAAGTGATTTTGATGATAACAAAACATTGGAGCATACATTTGGTTATCTAACAACTCTTCCAATGGTTGACAAGTTTTTGTAGGATAACTACATTGACATACTTTCTAAACCCTACAATTTTTATTGCTTTGTGTTGAGTTGTAAGTGTTTAGAATCTTGTAAAGAAGAACATAACAAAAATTTCCCACTTAATCAAAGATAAAGGGTTACTTCTAGTAGTTTTCAAGCTTCAATTTTTCTTGACTTTATTGTAAGAAGACCTTGAAGAAGTCTTCAAAGCATGGGACACAAGTTTTGAAAAATTGAATTTGATCTGGCTGAAGAACCATTCTCGAGCCAACTGGATGGAGGAACCAGCCAACTATGGCACTGGCACAAGAAAGAAGTTCTCTGGCACACAGATCCAGCCGATTGGCACCAAAGCCCAGCCGACTCGTCCAGAACATGGTTAAGAACATTTTGAGATTCTCAGGGATCCAAGCCAACTGGATTTCAGCCTAGTTGACTCGTCCAGAGTGAACCATTTTCTCAACTGTGGAACCTAGCCGACTGGTGTTCAACCCAGCCGACTCAAACTTGATCCGAGCCGACTTGAAGATTGTCCGAGCCGAATGGAATGATGGGGTCACCTCCAATGGCTAGTTCCAGTTCTCTATTTTTGAATTCCAAAAGTGCTCCAACGATAACCTGTCACTTCCCAACGATCTACAACATTCAAAATCAAGGGAAGGCAATTGAAGTCTCTATAAATGAGGTATGAGAACATCCTTGTAGAAAAAAATGAGTTAATGAACAGTTATTGAATATTTATTGAAGTAAGAAGAGAGAGAGCACTTGAGCTTTGAAGTCAGCTTTCAAGCCTTCACCAACTCTTATCAGAAGCTTGAAGTACCTTTTGAGGAAAGCAAGGAAGCCATTGAAGTGCATTGAAGAGCATTCAATTGAGCTTCACTAGAGCTACATTGGCAACCACCAAACAACTGAGTTTGTCATTATTGTTGTTTTTTTATTCTATTCTTAGAATATTTGGATTATTGGTGAGCCCGGTTGTAAAAACCAAATAGGTTTCTTTGGTGAGTCTTTTCGAAACCAAAGTGTAGAGGTTCTAGGTGAGCCTGTGAAAACCTAGAGTGGGCTTCTTTGGTGAGCCCGGTTTAAAAACCAAAGTGTAGAGGTTGGGATTTTAAGCCTGTAAAACAATCCAACTGTATTCCAGTTTGGGAGATATAGTTGAAATCCCGAGTGGTGAACCTGGGTAGTGGACATAGGAGCTGGGTTGCTCCGAACCACTATAAACTAGCCTTGTTTGTGTTGTGCTTGATTTACTTTTCAGCTTCTGCACTTATTCTCTGATTAACACAGCACTCAACCACTAAAAGGAATTACTTGTGCACATACTTACAAAAATTTTGTAATTCCCAATTCACCCCCCTCTTAGGAAAAGCCAACTGGGCAACAGCTGGTATCAGAGCAGTGTCTCTGGTGAGGATACCGGAGGCACCAGAATAAGATAGAGGCTTTTCAATCCTCTATGAATTGATCAATAATTTATGAGTCCATCCGTAATAAGGGCTTAGCCCATCTGAGTCTTTTGAGTTGTTATTTCAGTTCTGTACTAGTCAGCTTATGTTGAGCTAGTTTAGTCCAGTGTTAGTAAGCTCATGTCGAGCTAATTTTATTTTTTTGAGTCTTATTCAACCATATTGAAGACTCAAGACCACATCATACAAGTGAAGACCAAGTCCAATCAGAATGAAGACATGGAAGTATAGCCCAAGTCCAACCCAGCTTGAAGATTTGAAGACCCCAGGAGGAAAATTCAGAAAACCCTGATTCCTTGCAGATGCACTCCAGATGCCCAGATTCCCTTCCAGATGCCAAAATATATTCATATACCAAGGCATCCATGATTCCAGATGTCCATCTGCATCCTAGCCCAAAGAAATCAAGCCCAGGCACCAAGCCCAAGCCCCTAAGAAGCAAGATACCAGGGAATATTCCTGCTACCTGGCTACCAGGCCACCCCAGCTTCCAGAGGCCCAAACCCAAGCGCCCGAGCCCCTTTGGGCCGGCCCCTTGCTTCTCTTAGAAGCCCAACACGCCCCCTAGGTGTCCTTGGAGTGTTGGCCAAGTCAAGAGAAATTTTAGGGATTTTTTTTACCTAATGTTTCCTTATTTTCTAGCTAGGGTTTGAGAGAGAAAAGGATTCTCATGTAAAGACTAATGTGCCCTTACTTGGAGCCCAAGGTTAAGGGTCTATTTAAGTGACCCTAGCCTCTTGTATGAAGGGAGAATTTTTGATGAATGAAAACCTTGAGTTCTTCTATTGAGTTGTGTGGTACCATGCTGTGTGCATAAAGGGGTTTGTGAGAGTTCTTCTTCCCGGTGTTTGCAATCATCTTCCTGATGCCAACAAACCCTCCAGATCCCTGGACGCCCACTCCAAAAGAAGCCTTCCCTTGCTGTTTTTCCTTTGTTTTCTTGTTCCTTTGTGAATTTTCTAACCCCTGACAGGTCGTTTGCTGGTCCTCGAGTTCCTACGAATCCAACGACTCCAGCCAAGCCTCAATCGGATCACCGAGTAGAAAGCCGGGTATCCGCGGGTCTTTGGCTTGGTTTTCCAGGCTGCATCCATCGAGGAACGAGAGACCCCTTCTCTGCGATCTTCATAGACATTGTCAGGTACACCCCTCTACCTCCAGTAGTTTTATTGTAGGAGAACTTGCCCTAACCGAGGCTTCTCAGCCCCAGCGGTCCTTCTTTGCTACTTTTCTATGTCCTAATCTGCATGCTGATCTTCAAAAATTCATACAAAATTTCCTACAAATAATTTTGATCTGAAATATGGGAATTAATCACCTAACTCAACATTTAAAACATACAAAAAAAATGGCATGCATATTAGTCCCCATCATTTGGTATCAAAGCTTAGATTAGGGCTTATTTTCTGCAATTTTTTAGTCCATATATACTCTGTTATTTTAATTATTTCTCCCTGATAAAAACTCTAAAAATTCTGAAATTTATTTTTCTGGATTCATCATAAATCACAGTAATTTTAAAAATTTTATCAGATTTTATTATAGCCTGTGAAGTTTCTGCAAGCCAAAATACAGCATGCAAACTTTTGGCTCTATTTTTTTTCAGTAAGACAAGTTTGGAAGTTTTAGGGTTTTGTTTAGCATCTTTTGCATATCTTTTAATTTTAGTATATTTCTTGCATATTAGGCCATGATTTGCAAGTTTTCTTCTATTTAAAAGAAAAATACAAAAAAAAAATACATATTCTCCAAAAATACCAAAAACATCTAAACCCTAATTTGCATCCTCATCTGCCTGCCATCATTGCATAATTTACTTTTAAGGGCACTCTTGCTATATCAGATGGGGGGAGGATTTGATCACCTCTCCTTAACCCAAAACCACATCCCTTGCATTCGGTCCCAAGCCTTAACCTAAAATTAACTAGACTTAATTTGCCCTAGTGGGCTTGGGACACCAACTGGTCGGGTCCGGGCTAGTGTTAGATCACTGTGTCAAGTTAACCTGTGTGTGCCTTGTGCTCAGTGTCTAGAACGGTGGTTTAGGGATTCAATCCCGAAGGGCTTGTGTGCTTGTCCGCCTACCTGGCCAATCTCTGATTGGTGTCTAGGATTGGCAATCAGGGACCTAACACTCCCCTTACACCTGCCTGGCTGAGTACAGGGTTACTATAGACTAGTTTGCCATCCTGATTGAGCATCTAGTTTAGACTCTAGGTCTAGTCAGCTATAGTCGGTCTGATCGAGTCTTGCATGAGCACTAGATCAGGAGTTTCATATCACCCACCTCCTTCACAAATGTTTGAACCCATGGAAAACTTACAAGCCCAAATAAAAGCCCTAGCTGATCAAATGGCCCAGATGGCTACCCAGATAACTACCCAGATGACTACCCAGTTAACTCAGTCTGCTACCCAAACCAACAATAGAATTGACCATCTTGCCAATAGGTTTGACCAGATAGAAGGCCGTGTAGAGACCATACAAAGAACCCATGGGTCACAGTTTGAGCCAGATCCTAATTCCCCTCAACCTAGGAGGACCCCAAACCCTGATCCATACCTTGAGGTTGAACCTAGGAGAGCCCATCGTCATGACCCAATCCCTAAGGTTAGTCCTAGAAGACCCAATCAGGATTTTATAGACCAGGAAGATAGATCCTATTTACCCTCTCCCTATAAGCCTAGTATACCCACAACATATAGATCTTATGACTCCAAATCCTATGAACATAGAACCTATGAATCCATAACCTATGAACCTAGATCCTATGACTCTAGATCCCATGATCATAGATCCTATGCACCCATACCCTATGAGCCTAATAGACCCAACACCCAATATTCTGACCCATATAAGGAGTCCAACCCTAGGAGAACCCAATATTCTGACCCATATAGGGAGTCCAACCCTAGGAGAACCCAGTATTCTGACCCCTATAGGGAGTCCAACCCTAGGAGGACCCAATATCCTGACCCATATAGAGAGCCCAACCTTAGGAGGACTCCATACCATGATCCATCCTTAAAACCTGACCATAGAGCTGACCCAAAATCCTATGACCCCAGATCCTATAATCCCTTGACCCATAGATCTGCACCCTTGTCCTATGAGCCTAGGGAGCCCATACCCCTAGGTATCAATCTAGTACTAGTCATGCTTCCCCTAGTCAACTTGAACCCCATAGGATTAGTACCCCTAAATATGAGCCAGTAGTGAGCCACTACACCTTAGGCAACCTGAACCTACTAGGATTAGTGTCCATAATCAGAAACTAGGAATTAGCCAATTTTTCCCTAGCCGACCTTCTCCAACTATTCCTGAGATTGACAAGGCTTACATTAACGCGGAAGTGTATGAGGCTGATGCGAGCCTAGTGGATGAGTATGAAGGAGAAGAGGAGACACCTTTAGTAGACCTAGAATTAGCTGACCCAGTAGATACCCAGGTAGAAACTACCCTAGAGCTAGTTGACCTTGACCACATCCAACCTAAAGCTATAGTGGAAGAACAATTAGAGGAAGAGAACTATGATACTAGGATTTTACCTGAGGAAACTCTAGAAAAGGATCTAATTATAGAGCCTATTCCTAAATTCCATGAACAAGAAGACTTTATTCAGGATTTGGCTTACTTAACCCATTGCCCTCAGGATGAATCCCTTCCTGCCATTCCTATTGAAGATCTCTTCCCAGAAATTGTTGACCCATCCTTCCATAGCATGGACCTTTTCTTGCCCATAGATATTCCACAATCTCGTAAGATTAGCCTCATTAGTCTAGGATTAGTCCCTGACACCCCTTCTTTTATCCTACTTTATCCAACTAAACCTTTTTCTCCACCCTACTAGACTAATTCTGAACCCACTTCCTATTTCCTACCCTTTCCTGAGTCTTCTCATGTGTCTAGAACTATTAGGTTACATTTTGTTGAGGTTACTAGGTTGCAAGGATCCATAGAGCCCATCCCATTTGCTACCTACTTTTGGCAGACCCTCTGGCACCTATTAGGAGTTACTAGCAAATTTTCTTCTGCATGTCACCCATCAACCATGACTCATGCCCCCATGCCCAAGTGGTAGTTAAGACCTAATAAATCTCTTTAGTCGATAGGTTTGAGTCCTTTGAATCAATTGTTAGGAGTCTGCATGTGCCCAGCATGTTCACCACCTATACTAATTTTAAGCAAACTGGCTAATTCCCGAAGATGGATCAAAGAATTTGATGTAGTGGATTCTATCTTGGTTAGGCTTAGGCCAAAAAGAAGCTTCATGCTCGTAGAGCCTGACCTTTTAAAGTGATAGAGAAGGTTAGATCAAATGCCTAGGTGTTAGACATGCCTTCGGATTTGGGCATTAGTTCTACCTTCAATATTATAGACCTAGTTGAGTATAGGGAATCAGCAGCGATACCTAGTGAGGCTTTTGAACCTATTCCATTTCATTATGAGTGACCCTAACCCAGAGTGTCCCCTAATAAATTTAGCCTGAGAGATGAGAACGGATCGAGCGTATCCTGGACGATCAAGCCATTATGACCCAGGGCCGCAGTTATCAACGCTTCCTAGTCCGATGGCAAGGCCGGCCAGAGTCGAACGATTCATGGATTTATAGAGAGGACTTGCAGCACCTCAACCTAGACCTCCTCGAGAGATATGTGAGCCAGTTTGATCTTCACTCGACAGGGTCGAGTTTCTCCCACCCCGGGAGAATTGGTGAGGATCCCGGAGGCACCAGAATAAGACAGAGGCTTTTCAATCCTCTATGAATTGATCAATAATTTATGAGTCCATCTGTAATAAGGGCTTAGCCCATCTGAGTCCATTTTAGTTATTATTTGAGTTTTTTGAGTTGTTATTTCAGTTCTGTACTAGTCAGTTCATGTTGAGCTAGTTTAGTCCAGTGTTAATTAGCTCATGTCGAGCTAATTTTATTTTTTTGAGTCCTATTCAACCATATTGAAGACTCAAGACCACATCATACAAGTGAAGACCAAGTCCAATCAGATTGAAGACATGGAAGTATAGCCCAAGTCCAACCCAGCTTGAAGATTTGAAGACCCCAGGAGGAAAATTCAGAAAACCCTGATTCTTTGCAGATGCACTCTAGATGCCCAGATTCCCTTCCAGATGCCAAAATATATTCATATACCAAGGCATCCATGATTTCAGAGGTCCACCTACATCCTAGCCCAAAGAAATCAAGCCCAGGCGCCAAGCCCAAGCCCCTAAGAAGCAAGATACCAGGGAATATTCCTGCTACCTGGCTACCAGGCCACCCCAGCTTCCAAAGGCCCAAACCCATGCGCCCGAGCCCCTTTGGGCCGGCCCCTTACTTCTCTTAGAAGCCCAACACGCCCCCCTAGGTGTCCTTGGAGTGTTGGCCAAGTCAAGAGAAATTTTAGGGATTTTTCTACCTAATGTTTCCTTATTTTCTAGCTAGGGTTTGAGAGGGAAAAGGATTCTCATGTAAAGACTAATGTGCCCTTACTTGGAGCCCAAGGTTAAGGGTCTATTTAAGGGACCCTAGCCTCTTGTATGAAGGGAGAATTTTGATGAATGAAAACCTTGAGTTCTTCTATTGAGTTGTGTGATACCCTGTTGTGTGCATAAAGGGGTTTGTGAGAGTTCTTCTTCCTGGTGTTTGCAATCATCTTCCTGCTACCAACAAACCCTCCAGATCCCTGGACACCCACTCCAAAAGAAGCCTTTCCTTGCTATTTTTTCTTTGTTTTCTTGTTCCTTTGTGAATTTTCTAACCCCTGACAGGTCATTTGCAGGTCCCCGAGTTCCTACGAATCCAACGACTCCAGCCAAGCCTCAATCGGATCATCGAGTAGAAAGCCGGGTATCCGCAGGTCTTTGGCTCGATTTTCCAGGCCGCATCCGTCGAGGAACGAGAGACCCCATCGCTGCGATCTTCACAGATGTTGTCAGGTACACCCCTCTACCTCCAGTAGTTTTATTGTAGGAGAACTTGCCCTAACCGAGGCTTCTCAGCCCCGGCGGTCCTTCTTTGCTACTTTTCTAGGTCCTAGTCTGCATGCTGATCTTCAAAAACTCATACAAAATTCCCTACAAATAATTTTGATCTGAAACTTAGGAATTAATCACCTAACTCAACATGTAAAACATACAAAAAAAATGGCATGCATATTAGTCCCCCATCAGTCTCTGATTACTTGAGTAAAGATTGATGGCTCATCCTATGAGTACATCCTTAGCCGAAGGCCAGTCAACAAATAGACCTCCACTATTCATAGGCACTAATTATTCCTATTAGAAAGCACGAATGAAAATTGACATTCAAGCTGTAGATTTTTAATTGTGGAAGGTCATCTTAAAAGGGCCACACATTTCCATGATCAAAGTTGATGGCATGGACATCCCTAAGCCTGAAGAGGACTGGGATAATCATGACTTGAAGATGGGAGAATTGAATGCCAAAGCAATGAATTTATTATATTGTGCTTTGGATGCTAACGAGTTTAACCGAATTTTCACTTGCTCTTTAGCAAAGAAATTTAGGACAAACTCGAAGTGACCCATGAGGGAACTTCCCAAGTGAAAACCTCAAAGATAAATCTTTTAGTTCATAATTATAAATTATTTAAAATGGAACCTTCTGAAACAATTTCTGCCATGTTCTTTAGATTTACAGATATTATTAATGGTTTGAAGAGTCTTAGCAGGGTATACTCCAATGCTGAACTAGTTCAGAAGATACTATGTTCTCTACCTGACAAGTGGGATCCCAAAGCGACTGCAATCCAGGAGGCCAAAGATCTCAACACACTTCTACTGGATGAACTACTAGGATCACTCATCACCCATGAGCTAACTATGCAGCACAGAACTGAAGAAGAACAGAAGAAAAAGAAGACTATAGCCTTCAGAGCTGCTACCGAATCAAAGAGAAATGATGAAGAATCTGAAGAAGAAAGCACCTCCTCCAATGATGACCTAGAAGACGATGATATCGCTATGGTTGTGAGGAGATTCAGAAAATTTATGGGATGAAAGAAAGGAAGATACAACCGAAAATTTCATAGGAAGGATTATGGAAAAGAAAAGGTAAAGGACAGAGAGAAAGATAAAGAAGTAGTCCCCACATGCTATTAATGCAAGAAGCCGAGGCACATTCGTCCAAACTATCCTCTGTTGAAGAAATCCTTTAGACAGAAAAAGAAAAAGAAAGCCATGGTTGCCACATGGTCTGATAGTGAAGAATCATCTTCATTTGAAGAAGAAGAGACCACCAAGACTGCAAATCTATGTTTAATGGGTCTCGAAGATGAGGTAACATCCCCTAACAATTGCATTGAATTCACATTTAATGAATTAAATTCTGCTTTCATAATTTATTATCTGAATTTAAGAAAGCTGGAGTAAAGATAAAATCATTGAAAAATATGAATGACTCTTTACTCAAACAAAATGATGAAATTTCAGAAAAGAACCTTTTATTACAAAAAGAACTGCATGACTTTTCTAAACGAGTTGAAAAGCTAAAAAATGAAAATCTTTTATGTGAGAGGAAAAACAGTGATTTACTTGCTGAAAATAATGAACTGAAAAAGAATGTTACAAAACTCAAGCCTTTAGTTGAAAAACTTACTTTGTCTTCAAATAAGCTTGAGTTAATTTTAAAAGAACAACGAATTTCAGGAAACAAAGCTGGAATTGGTTTTAAAACTTCTTTTATGAATGGAATTTCAGCAACTACTTTTGTGAAATCTAAAATACCTGTTCAAAACATTTTATCTCAAAAAGTTTTGGCCACACCAAAAATTGTTTCAACTTCTAAGTCTTTATTGTATGTTCCTAAGAACTTGAGCAAAAATGCATATATTTCAAAAAATTCAAAATCTGCATCAACTGCATCAACTTTTAGAACTTCAAATTCTGTTTCTATTAAAAACTCTAAAGTTGTATGCTATGTTTGTAAAAGAATAGGACATAAAGCTTTTGAATGCAATAATTCTAGAAATGTCCTTAAGAATGTAAGAAAGATTTGGGTTCCCAAAGGAACCACCTCTGCTGACCTGCAAGGACCCAAGGTAGCTTGGGTACCTAAAAAGATTCATTGAATGTTTTGCAGGAATGTCTTGCAGCCCAAAGATTGAAGAAAAGATGGTACTTAGACAGTGGCTGCTCAAGACATATGACGGGTGACAAGGACCAATTTATCATCCTTGAAATGAAAGAAGGAGGCATGGTCACCTTTGGAGACAATGGCAAAGGAAGAATAATCGGTATTGGTAAGATCAAAATAACTCCCTTCACTTTTATTGAAAATGTTTTGCTAGTGGACAAGTTGAAGCATAATCTCTTAAGTATAAGTCAATTGTGTGATAAAGGCTTTAAGGCTGTCTTTGAATCTTCTGTGTATAGTAACTAACTCTTTAGATTCTAGCAATAAGTTCATTAGATATAGACTTGGGAATATCTATGTGGTAGATCTTAATGATCTTGCCATGTCGAGTAGCCCTAGTCTAGTTGCAATGAATGCTAAGACCAAAGAGTCGGGTTTACTATGGCATAGATGATTAGGTCATGCTAGCATGCATACTATTACCAAATTAATTTCTAAAGATCTTGTTAGAGGCATGCCTAAGTTTAAAGTTGATTTAAATCATGTTTGTGATGCATGTCAAATGGGTAAACAAACTAGGGAGAGTTTTAAATCAAAGAATATAGTTTCTACAACAAGACCACTTGAACTACTTCACATGGATCTTTTCGGACCTACTAGGACCACAAGCCTAGGAGGTACGAAATATGCTCTTGTGATAGTAGATGATTTTTCAAGATTTACTTGGATTTTGTTTATTGCTTCGAAAGATGAAACTTTTCATGTTTTCAGAAAATTCCATAAAAAGGTTTCAAATCAAAAGAACTTATCTTTGATTTCAATTAGAAGTGATCATGGAACTGAATTTGAAAATCAATGTTTTGAAGATTATTGTACTGAATTTGGCATTGATCACAACTTCTCCGCTTCTAGAATACCTCAACAAAATGGTTTGTAGAGAGGAAGAATCGGACATTGGAAGAAATAGCTCGCACAATGTTGTATGAAGGCAATCTTCCAAAGTACTTTTGGAAAGAAGCGGTGAACACTGCATGCTATATTTTAAATCGTGTTTTGATCCATCCTATTTTAAGAAAACCCCCTATGAGCTTTGGAATGATAAAAAACCCAATATTAGTTATTTTTATATGTTTGGATGCAAATGCTTTATGCATAACAATGGAAAAGATAATTTAGGAAAATTTGATTCTAAAGCTGATGATGCAATTTTCCTAGGTTATTCATTATATAGCAAAGCATATCGAGTTTTTAATAAAAGGACTCTTACTGTTGAAAAGTCAATTCATGTTGTATTTATTGAAACTAACCCTACACCTTCTAGACAAGAAGAGTGCATAAATATGATGCTGGTACATTGCAAAAAGGAATGGATGACTTGAGCATTCAAGATAAAGATACTCAAGATGGAGAAGAAATGGTAAGTAAGGATCACACCGATCTACCAAGGGACTGGAGGTATGTTACATCTCACCCTAAAGAATTAATAATAGGAGATCCTTCACATGGTGTTAGGACTAGGTCTGCATATAAGAATGCACATGATTACCTAGCCTTTGTATCACAAATAGAACCCCATAGCTTAGAAGAAGCTGAGACTGACCCAAACTGGATGATGTCAATGCATGAAGAATTAAACCAGTTTGAAAGGAATAAGGTATGGACACTTGTAGATTGACCTACTGACCATCTAATAATAGGAACCAAATGGGTCTATAGGAATAAATTAGATGGATTTCTCTCATTTAGATGGATTATGTGTTTGATTTTACGATTGATGCCTCATTTTTCCCCTTATTTCACATGGTTTCATTGTTGGATTGAAGTTTTTGGGCCAAAATCAACCATTTGATGTTTTTCCCTTGTTTAATCCGATTTTCTGCGAAATAAAAATTTAATTTCACTTGGAATTGTCTGATTTCACTATTTTTAACTATTTTGTCAAACTTTTTACCTTCTAATTTCATGTTTTTATGGTTAATCCCAAAACTAAACCAATCTATTTGATTTCATTCCCTCTTTAAAACAAACCTTAGTTATTTTCCTCAAATTATTGTCATTTTGAATCAAAACTAAACACTGTTTTCACTTTCTTTCAGTCACATTCTTGGCTGATCCACTATTTTTGACCTATTTTCCCTGTCTTCCTTAGATCGATCCCTATTCCTTAAGTTTACCCATTTTCTTTCTTCCTTTCTTCCCTCAGCTGATAAATATGGGACCTAGGAAGAGATTGGCTAATAAAAGGAAGTTTGGTCAGAGTTCAGCAGAGAGGAGATCGAAGGCTAGACATGACAGTGGTCAGACTAGTAGTTCAGCAGCCCCCGGGTCACCCCCTATAGGAGAAGATGGTAGGGAAGGTAGTGGTAGCTGGCAGATGGGTGGACCTCAATTTCTTTGATAGGCAGCAATTTCATATTTGGCAGACTCTTTAGGATTCTGGATTGATCTCCTTCTGTACCTTACAGGAGAGGTACTATCCATATCTGGTGCGCGAGTTTTATGGTAGCTTAGATTGTAGCAAACTCGCATGGCATGCGACTGTCAGAGGTGTGAGGATTCCAGTGGATGAGTCTATCTTGAGCAGATTATGGGAGATCCCATATAGAGGCATTGTGACTTACAGTATTGAGGATCGTGAGGAGGCCTTTCATTGTGTACTTGAGAGAGATGATGTTCGTGGAGTGACAGTGGTCACCGCAAATCAATTATCAGTTGAGATGAGGCTTCTTCACCACACATCGCTCGCATCCTACTCCTGAAGACTGGCAGATTCGATTTCATTATGGAGCGGGAGCTGATGCTTATAATCTGCTTGTCTTAGAGGACTGCAGTTGATCTCCCAGCATTCTGCTACTTCTAATGAGAGATGCAGCTACCCAGAGGAGACATTGTCTTCCATACGGTATGGGATTGACACGTATCTTTTGAGCTTACAGTATACCTTTGGAGGGGGAGGCCTCCAAGGAGATCTTATATACAGATATCTATGATGAGCGATCCCTGCACCGAATGGGATACAGATTGGTTTCTGGATGCTGGGTTCGTAGAGGTCGAGGCTGGGCCATCAGGGCCAGTTGTTACACCTCCTCGAGTTGGACCAGCATCAGAGCCTGAGCTAGTGACACCTGCAGCTACCCCTTCTGCTCCTACATTTTCTATCGATACATCATTTGAGGAGCATGCTCGCCAGCAGTTCATAGAATTGAGGAGTGAGATGGTTGGACTGGGAGTCCGAACCACACAGCTTAGGATTGAGATAGAGAGCCTTCGAGCTCATACTACAAGGGAGCATGCTGATATTCATAGGACTATGGAGGCCGGTTTCACCCACATTGAGGAGATGCTGGGAGCTCTATTGCCATCTAGGACATCTGGTCCAGCTGATCCTCCACCTCCTCCACCCTCTACTGATGATGGTCATGATGATTCCCAGGGTGGTGATGGTGCTGATGATGGTGATGATGATGATGATGCAGATTATGGCCCAGATATTTCTGGTGATGGCAGTATGGATGGTAGTGTAGACCTTGCTGGGCGATATCAGATGATCAGCAGAGATACTCAAACACCAGCTACTTATGAGGTCCCTCCTTCAGCTGATGAGATTGTTTCCAATCCTGATTTTGTGACTCCAGCTGAGCTACTGATGGGAATTCTCCTACGGTGCTGAGGATCATGCAGCATGTGGATTTGACTTTCAAAACAAAATTTCATAGCATGATACCCTAACATGTATGACATGTATAGAAAACCCTAATTCCCAAGAACCTGGTGGGGACACCTGAGGCACTAGAATAAGACAAAGGCTTTTCAACCCTCTGTAAATTGATCAATAATTTATGAGTCCATCTGTAATAAGGGCTTATCTCATCTGAGTCCATTTTAGTTGTTATTTGAGTATTTTTAGTTGTTATTTCAGTTCTGTACTAGTCAGCTCATGTTGAGCTAGTTCAATCCAATTCTAGTCAGCTCATGTTGAGCTAATTTTATTTTTTTTGAGTCCTGTCCAAGCATACTGAAGACTCAAGACTATATCATACAAGTGAAGACCAAGTCCAACTAGATTGAAGACATGGAAGTATAGCACAAGTCCAACCCAGCTTGAAGATTTGAAGACCCCAGGAGGAAAATTCAGAAAACCCTTATTTCTTGTAGATGCCCTCCAGATGCCCAGATTCCCTTCCAGATGCCAAAGTATATTTATAGATAAGGGCATCCATGATTCCAGAGGTCCATCTACATCCTAGCCCAAAGTAATCAAGCCCAGGTGCCAAGCCCAAGCCCCTAAGAAGCAAGATACCAGGGAATATTCCTGCTACCTGGCTACCAGGCCACCCCAGCTTCCAGAGGCCCAAACCCATGCACCCGAGCCCCTTTGAGCTGGCCTTTTGCTGCCCCTAGAAGCCCAACATGCCCCCCTAGGCGTCCTTGGAGTCTTGACCAAGTCAAGAAAATTTTTAGGGATTTTTCTACCTAATATTTCCTTATTTTCTAGCTAGGGTTTGAGAGGGAAAATGATTCTTATATAAAGACTTATGTACCCTTACTTGGAGCCCAAGGTTAAGGGTCTATTTAAGGGACCCTAGCCTCTTGTATGAAACTTAATTTTTGATGAATAAAAAAACCTTGAGTTCTTCTATTGAGTTGTGTGATACCCTGCTGTGTGCATAAAGGGGTTTGTGATAGTTTTTCTTCCCGGTGCTGCAATCATCTTCCTGCTGCCAACAAGCCTCTCAGATCCCTGGACTCCCACTCCAAAAGAAGCCTTCCCTTGCTATTTTTTCTTTGTTTTCTTGTTCCTTTATGAGTTTTCTAACCCCTGACAGGTCGTTTACAGGTCCCTGAGTTCCTACGAATCCAACGACTCCAGCCAAGCCTCAATCGGATCACCGAGCAGAAAGCCAGGTATCCGCGGGTCTTTGGCTCGGTTTTCCAGGCCGCATCCGTCGAGGAACAAGAGACCCCTTCGCTGCGATCTTCACAGACGTTGTCAGGTACACCCCTCTACCTCCAGTAGTTTTATTGTTGGAGAACTTGCCCTAACCGAGGCTTTTCAGCCCCGGCGGTCCTTCTTTGCTACTTTTTTAGGTCCTAATCTGCATGCTGATCTTCAAAAATTCATACAAAATTCCCTACAAATAATTTTGATCTGAAATTTAGGAATTAATCACCTAACTCAACATGTAAAACATACAAACAAAATTGCATGCATATTAGTCCCCCATCATTTGATATCAGAGCTTAGATTAGGGCTTGTTTTCTGTAATCTTTTAGTCCATATATTCTCTGTTATTTTAATTATTTATCCCTGTTAAAAACTTTAAAAATTTTGAAATTTATTTTTATGGATTTATCATAATTCAAAGTAATTTTCAAAGTTTTTTTAGATTTTATTTCAGATTGTGAATTTTCTTCAAGCCAAAATACAGCCTGCAAATTCTTGACTCTGTTTTTTTTCAGGAAGACAAGTTTGGAAGTTTTAGGTTTTTGTTTAGCAATTTTTGCATATTTTTCAATTTTAGTATATTTCCAGTATATTAGGCCATGATTTACAAGTTTTCTTCTATTTAAAAAATACCAAACAAAAAAAATACATATTCTCCAAAAATACCAAAAAAAAAAAAACATCTAAACCCTAATTTGCATCCTCATCTGCCTGCCATCATTGCATAATTTACTTTTAAGGGCACTCTTGCTATATTAGATGGGGGGAGGATTTGATCACCTCTTCTTAGCCCAAAACCACATCCCTTGCATTTGGTCCCAAGCCTTAACCTAAAATTAATTAGACTTAATTTGCCCTAGTGGGCTAGGGACACCAACTGGTCGGGTCCGGGCTAAGTGTTAGATCACTGTGTCAAGACTAACCTGTGTGTTCCTTGTGCTTGGTGTCTAGAATGGTGGTTTAGGGATTCAATCTTGAAGGGCTTGTGTGCTAGTCCGCCTACCTGGCCAATCTTTGATTGGTGTCTAGGATTGACAATCAGGGACCTAACACTCCCCTTACACCTGCCTGGCTGAGTACAGGGTTACTATAGGCTAGTTTGCCATCCTGATTGAGCATCTAGTTTGGACTCTAGGTCTAGTTAGCTATAGTCGGTCTGATCGAGTCTTGCATGAGCACTAGATCAGGAGTTTCATATCACCCACCTCCTTCACAAATGTCTGAACCCATGAAAAATTTACAATCTCAAATAAAAGCCCTAGCTGATCAAATGGCCCAGATGGCTACCCAGATAACTACCCAGATGACCCAGTTAACTCAGTCTCATACTCAAACCAATGATAGAATTGACCATCTTGCCAATAGGTTTGATCAGTTAAAAGTCCGGGTAGGGACCCCAAAAAAAAACCATGGGTCACAGTCTGAGCCAGATCCTAAGTCCCCTCAACCTAGGAGGACCCCAAACCCTAATCCATACCCTGAGGTCGAACCTAGGAGAGCCCCTCATCCTGACCCATACTATAACCTTCAGCCTAGGAGGACCCCAGACACTGATCCATACCAAGAGGTCGAACCTAGGAGAGCCCATCGTCATGACCCAATCCCTAAGGTTAGTCCTAGAAGACCCAATCAGGATTTTATAGACCAGGAAGATAGATCCTATTTACTCTCTCCCTATAAGCCTAGTATACCCACAACCTATAGATCTTATGACTCCAAATCCTATGGACCTAGAACCTATGAATCCATAACCTATGAACCTAGATCCTATGACTCTAAATCCCATGATCATAGATCCTATACACCCACACCCTATGAGCCTGGTAGACCCAACACCCAATATTCTGACCCATATAGGGAGTCCAACCCTAGGAGAACCCAATATTCTGACCCATATAGGGAGTCCAACCCTAGGAGAACCCAGTATTCTGACCCATGTAGGGAGTCCAATCCTAGGAGGACCCAATATCCTGACCAATATAGAGAGCCCAACCTTAGGAGGACCCCATACCTTGATCCATCCTTAGAACCTGATCATAGAGCTGACCCAAAATCCTATGACCCCAGATCCTATAATCCCATGACCCATAGATCTGCACCCTTGTCCTATGAGCCTAGAGAACCCATAACCCCTAAGTATCAACCTAGTACTAGTCATGCTTCCCCTAGTCAACTTGAACCCCATAGGATTAGTATCCCTAAATACGAACCCAGTAGTGAGCCACTACCTCTTATACAACCTGAACCTACTAGGAGTAGTACCCATAATCAGAGACCAGAACCTAACCAATTTCCTGCTAGCCGACCTTCTCCAACCATTCCTGAGATTCGCAAGGCTTACATTAATGCGAAAGTGTATGAAGCTGATGTGAGCCTAGTGGATGAGTATGAGGGAGAAGAGGAGACACCTTTAGATGACCTAGAATTAGCTGACCTAGTAGATACCCAGGTAGAAACCAACCCAGAGCTAATTGACCTTGACCACATCCAACCTAAAGCTATAGTGGAAGAACAAATAGAGGAAGAGAACCTAGGTACTGCTGCTAGAGCCTTACTTGAGGAAACCATAGAGGAAAGCCAAATTATAGAGTCTAGTCCTAAAATTCAAGAACGAGAAGAATTTATTAAGGACCTTATCTCTTTGAATCAATACCTTCAAGATGAGTCCCCTCTTATAGTTCCCATTAAGGACCTCTTCCCCGAAATTGGCGACCCATCCTTCCATTATGCAAACCCTGTAGATATAGCTCAACCTCGTAAGGTTAACATCATTAGTATAGGATTAGTTCCCGATACCCCATCTTTTATCCTACTTTATCCAACTAACCATGAGCCTTTTTCTTTACCTTACCAAACTAATTTTGAACCCACTTCCTATTTTCTGCCCTTTCCTGACATCTCCAGCATTTCTAGGATCATTAGATTGCATTTAGCTGAGATTAGCATACTGCATGCATTCATCACGCATGTTAGGTTTGCATCTTACTTCTGGCATACTCTTTGGAATTTGCTAGGAGTTCACTGTAAATTTTCATGTGCATGTCAAGCTAGGATCAAACCTAGAGAACCTATAATCTATTAGGTTTAGATCCAAAGAGTTCAATAAAATTTCCTTCGATTGGAATGCATAGTCGAGTCTGTTAGGTGTCAGTAAGAGTCCTTTGCATCATTTGCTAGAAGTCTGCATGTGCCTAGCATGTTCACCACCCGCACTAATCTTAAAACAATTGGCTAATTCTCGAAGAAGGGTCAAAGAATTTGATGTAGTGGATTCTATCTTGGTTAGGCTTAGGCCTAAAAGAAGTTTCTTGCTCGTAGAGCCGGACCTTTTAAAGTGATAGAGAAGGTTGGATCAAATGCCTAGGTGTTAGAATTGCCTTCGGATTTGGGCATTAGTTCTACCTTCAATATTACGGACCTGGTTGAGTATAGGGAATCGGCAGCGATACCTAGTGAGGCCTTTGGACCTATTCCTTTTCATTGTGAGTGACCCTAACCTAGAGTGTCCACAAACAAATTTGGCCTGAGAGAGGATAACGGATCGAGCGTATCCTGGATGATCAAGCCATCACAACCCAGGGCCATAACTATCAACGCTTCCTGGTCCGATGGCAAGGCCGGCCAGAGTCGGACGATTCATGGATTTCTCGAGAGGACTTGCAACGCCTCAACCCAGACCTTCTCGAGAGATATGTGAGCCAGTCTGACCTTCACTCGATAGGGTCGAGTTCCTCCCACCCCTGGAGAATTGGTGGGGACACCTGAGGCACCAGGATAAGACAGAGGCTTTTCAACCCTCTGTAAATTGATCAATAATTTATGAGTCCATCTGTAATAAGGGCTTAGCTCATCTGAGCCCATTTTAGTTGTTATTTGAGTATTTTTAGTTGTTATTTCAGTTCTGTACTAGTCAGCTCATGTTGAGCTAGTTCAGTCCAATGCTAGTCCGCTCATGTTGAGCTAATTTTTTTTTTTTTGAGTCATGTCCAAGCATACTGAAGACTCAAGACTATATCATATAAGTGAAGACCAAGTCCAACTAGATTAAAGACATGGAAGTATAGCACAAGTCCAACCCAGCTTGAAGATTTGAAGACCCCAGAAGGAAAATTCAGAAAACCCTGATTTCTTGCAGATGCCCTCCAGTTGCCTAGATTCCCTTCCAGATGCCAAAGTATATTCATAGATAAGGGAATCCATGATTCCAGAGGTCCATCTGCATCCTAGCCCAAAGAAATCAAGCCCAGGTGCCAAGCCCAAGCCCCTAAGAAGCAAGATACCAGGGAATATTCCTGCTACCTGGCTACCAGGCCACCCCAGCTTCCAGAGGCCCAAACCCATGCACTCGAGCCCCTTTGGGCCGGCCTTTTGCTGCTACTAGAAGCCCAACATGCCCCCCTAGGAGTCCTTGGAGTCTTGACCAAGTCAAGAAGATTTTTAGGGATTTTTCTACCTAATATTTCCTTATTTTCTAGCTAGGGTTTGAGAGGGAAAATGATTCTTATGTAAAGACTTATGTACCCTTACTTAGAGCCCAAGGTTAAGTGTCTATTTAAGGGACCCTAGCCTCTTGTATGAAACCTAATTTTTGATGAATAAAAAAACCTTGAGTTCTTCTATTGAGTTGTGTGATACCCTGCTGTGTGCATAAAGGGGTTTGTGAGAGTTTTTCTTCTCAGTGCTACAATCATCTTCCTGCTGCCAACAAGCCTCTCAGATCCCTGGATGCCCACTCCAAAAGAAGCCTTCCCTTACTATTTTTCCTTTGTTTTCTTGTTCCTTTGTGAGTTTTCTAACCCCTGACAGGTCGTTTACAGGTCCTTAAGTTCCTACGAATCCAACGACTCCAGCCAAGCCTCAATCGGATCACCGAGCAGAAAGCCGGGTATCCGCGGGTCTTTGGCTCGGTTTTCAAGGCCGCATCCGTCGAGGAACGAGAGACCCCTTCGCTGTGATCTTCACAGACGTTGTCAGGTACACCCCTCTACCTCCAGTAGTTTTATTGTTGGAGAACTTGCCCTAACCGAGGCTTCTCAGCCCCGGCAGTCCTTCTTTGCTACTTTTCTAGGTCCTAATCTGCATGCTGATCTTCAAAAATTCATACAAAATTCCCTACAATTAATTTTGATCTGAAATTCGGGAATTAATCACCTAACTTAACATGTAAAACATACAAAAAAAATTGCATGCATATTAGTCCCGCATCTGAACCCTTTGTGCAATATCAACTAATGAATCATAAAATAGAGTCAAGAAAAATACCTGGAACGCTAAAACCCAACTTTTCCACAAGGTTCACAAGTGCAAACCCTCCAACGGTGATCCACACGAAACTCCGACCAAGGAAGAACTCCTTCATCAAGTTGCTTGTAGAAGTTGAACTCTTTCGGCAGCCTTTGGTCTATTGACCACTGTAGGACACCCTGTCCTTCGGGTGTCCTACTGAAGGGCACTCAAGACACTATCCTAAATCATTTTAGGTTCTAGGACTACCCTTCACTAGGACCCTATAGGCTTATATCCTAAAACCAAGCCTTGTCCTAGTGTAGAAGAACTTGTCTTGCCAAGACAAGTCTTGTCCTAAAACAAGGAGGGAGGGAGAAAGTGGAAGACACTCTGACAGACTCTCAAAAAAATAAATCCACTGATCTAGAGATCGAAGAAGAAGAAGTAGTAGTGTTTTTCATTTCACCGTAACCCCTATTTATAATCTCAGATGGGGCATGAAATGCATCTCGACGACACTTATCAGATATGAAACACCATATCTGATAAGACTCTTCGGGAATGGAGAGTCATATTTGTGTTCTTTCACTTACCAGATCAATCCCCATTGCGCCATGTGTCAAATACTAGTTTTTGAGATAGAGAGACACCTCTTCTAATCCAAAGTAATGCGAGGCTTGAAAAGTTTCAGAGGCAGGACTCTGCCCTCTATTGTGCACGCGCATATGAAGAGGCACGACTCTTCATGTGCATACCACCTTTTCACTCCTCTTCAAACCGTCCCATTCAAACTATAAACCAGTCTTTTGACTTGTCAAGGAATGGGGATTGATCTAAGAGGTGCCTTCCTGATGAAGCTCCCAGAGTCTCATCTGCAGAAGGACTCTCAGTCCATCTGCATGCCATACTTTCTCCCAGGTGTGCCAAAGGGCACCAATAGTCCTTCCCTTTCCATTTAGTCAACCCAAAGCATCAAATTGACTTGGTCAAACATATGCAATATGGGTTTCATTGGAAAGGACACCAAATAAGCTTTTTGACCATATCTTTTATTTTCAGATCAGAGGTCTGTAGGCCCTTCTATGCCCTTTTGAAGTTAAGGTATCATTTTGGTACCAAGAGTCCCATGCCATTGGGACTCTTCATATATGGTGCCTAAAATGCCCTTAAGTTCAAATTAAAGTCAGATCAAGCTCTGATTTGGCTAGCCCCACTTAGGACTCAACCTAATTTAGGTTTCTCATAATTAGGTTATCCCAATTAGCAAGCAACCGAATCCAATCCAATTGGGTTAGGAATTAGGTTAGCCTACATATGCTAGTATGCAATCTAGCTAACCAATTAGGATCCTATGACCCTAACTAAATCATGAATGACTTCCATGGCGAAGTCTCTATTGTGTGTGACCCATTGGATTCCATATCTAGCCAGTAGTAGGTTTAGGTTTGAGCCGATTCGATCTGATCGAACCTAATTGACCTAATAAGATCAAATTGGCTCATCTAATTGTCCAATTCGAATCATACATCGAATTGACTCATGAAACCAAACCAATTGGTTCATTAAAACCAACAAGATAAGATTGACGTCTAGCAATGTGTCATGCATACTCAGAAGATGAGGAATTTGGTGGAAAATATCAAAATACCCTTCAGTAGTAAGTTACCGTGCAATTCAATATTTCGATCTCCCATTATCCCAATTAAGTGATAGGTGTGGATATATATCAAACCCTAACACTTAATCATATCGAATCTTAGCCCGATCATGAGGAGTCAACAGATGACTAATTAGATTCCACTAATCTCATCTTGCTTTGATCAAAGGCTTCTTGAGTCTCTCATCGAAGAGATTGCATGGGATAACAATTCCTCTTACCAAGAATGATCGATTCCTTGTTGGTCCACTCACATCCTTCATACACCTTCCACCATACCCAGAACACCCCGTACATGCCGCAATGGCATGAATGAGTATGAACCAAAATATGGCTTAGTGTGCACAAGGAACCATGGTGACCTCAGGTCTAAAGATCACATGCACAACTTCTACTCTGAGGTCTATCTTTTGACAAGTAGTAAGACTTCCATAAGATAGTCCTGGTGCGGATCAGTCCAGTGTACTCATACCCTGATGAGCACCCTTATCCTTGTATTAGTATCTCTATACAAGTGGTTGTGAGATCAACCACCCTCATCAACTGAGCATACATAGGATAAGCTAGTCTTTCCGGATTCATCGATCCCCAAATCGATGGTCCAACGACTAGGAACATTCTATATTAGGGTTTATAGGAATTAGGTCTCACTATTATGAACTCCATCATAACCTCAACTCCATTTTCTTAATTTATGGGGTTCATCATAATTAATAAAAAAATATGACACATTAGTATATGATGAATCAAATGCCTTTATTAATATGAAAGTATATCATACATGAGCTGGAAGATTACAAAAAGGCCATCATAATGATTGGCTCTTAGGGTACTTTTTTATCAAACTCCTACTTGCACTAAAGCCAATCGCACTTGTATTTTATGCCTATAAAGTCTAAGTGATGATTTAACTGCTGCTTGGCTAAAGGTTTAGTGAATGGGTCTGCTATATTTTTCTTTGTGTCAACTCATTCAATGACGACATCTTGTCTTTCAATAATCTCTCGAATAAGGTGGAACCGTATTAGAATGTGCTTGGACTTGTGATGAGACCTTGGTTCCTTAGCTTGTGCAACAACTCCAGTGTTATCACAGTGTAATGGCACTAGCTATTGTACATCTGGAACCATGCCCAATTCCATGATGAATTTTTTCATCCAAACAGCTTCCTTCGCGGCTTCACTAGCAGCTATATACTCTGTCTCAGTGATTGAGTTAGCTACTGTTGGCCGCTTTATACTCTTCCCACTCACTGCACCACCATTCAGGGTGAAGACATACCCTGATGTAGATTTGCTATTATCTGGATCTGACTGAAAACTAGAATCTGTATAACCTTTTAGTTTCAACTCAGATCCACCATATACTAGAAAATATCTTTAGTCCTTCTCAGGTACTTAAGAATATTTTTCACAGCTCTCCAATGATCCTCTCCAGGATCTACCTAAAACCTGCTCACTATGCCCAAGGCATATGCAACATCAGGTCTGGTACATAACATGGCATACATTATCGATCCTATAGCTGAAGCATAAGGAATCATAGCCATCCTTTCTCTTTCTTCTAATGTCTTAGGAGACATTTTTTAGAGAGATGTATGCCTTGACTTATAGGTAAGTAACCTTTCTTACTTTCATCCATGTTGAATCACTTCAACACTAAGTCAATGTACCTGGATTGGGATAAGCCTAGCATCCTCTTGGATCTATCTCTATAGATCCTTATATCCAGTATATAGGATTCTTCTCCTAAATCCTTCATGAAAAACTTTGATGATAGCCAAGTTTTAATCGATTGCAACATTGGGATATCATTCCCAATGATCAATATGTCATCCACATACAAAACTAAGAAAACAATGGCACTCCCACTTGTCTTCTTATACACACATGGTTCATCCACATTTTTGATAAAACCAAATCCTTTGATTGTTTCATCAAAATGGATGTTCCAACACCTCGATGCTTGCTTAAGTCCATAAATGGACTTCTTTAACTTGCATAACTGGTTTGGTCTCCCACTTGAGATAAATCCCTCTGGCTGTGACATATAGACTTCTTCCATAATGTTTTTATTGAGGAAAGCAGTCTTTACATCCATTTGCCAGATCTCATAGTCATGGTATGCTGCTATGGCAAGCAGTATCCGAATGAACTTAAGCATGACTACTATAGAAAAGGTTTCATCATAGTTTACACCATGTTTTTGTCTAAAACCTTTTTCTACCGGCCTAGCTTTATAGTTCTCAACTTGACTGATGGGGAACTAACTATATACGAAGATGAAATGATGATGCAAGTGATTTTTAAGATTTTGTGATTTTTAGATTTTTATGGTTTTCTTTGGATTCCCGAAAATGTAAGAGTTGATATAGGGTTCTATAATAATAAGAACTATCAAGCATGTAAGTAGTCCCTAAACAATGATAAAGAGAGGACCCCGGGATTGAGAAATCTTGTAGGACTTAGCTCTCCGATCAAGACCTACTTAGGAGTCAGGGAGCAAACCTCAAAGATCTGAAGCGCCCGATGTAGAGAGCGCTCACTTTGGTGGATGCAGCCTGGATGATCGAGTCGTCAACCCTGTGGAGGACTGGCTGGCTGTCCGAAGATCTCGATGGCAAAGGCAACCGTCTCCGTACAAGTGTCACCTAGAGGACCTGCGAGCATTCAAAGAAGATAAAGGTTAAGTTTCAATCAGAAGGAAAACAATGGAAGAATGAAAGAAAGAGTTGTTGAAGTGATGGTGGAGTTCTTCTTGATTCGGAGTCGGATGATGGAGTTGTGAAAGTGACGGTAGTTTGAGGCCTCACACCTCTCGACGCCCGAAGGCGAAGGCGCTCCCTCACAGAGATCGACATTCCTAGTGAACGTAGGCAACTAGCAAGAGATTGGAACTCAAGAAATATAATTTTTCATTCATCAAGATTAACCTTACAAAGGAGGGGTTAGGTCCTTTAAATAGGCACCTTTGGATCCTTTTGAATTTTAAATGAAAAATTTACAAGAATTCTTGAATGGGCGCCCAAACTTTTGACTTTTCTTCTCTCCTTGGCCGACCAAGAGCTAGCTTGATTGGGTGTGGCATGATGCAAGGCTTGGAGGAGAGATCTTGGCACCTTGAACTTGGAAAGAAGCTTCTTTGTTTTGGAAGAAAACATGAAGAGAGGCTTGGAGCAAGGCATGTGTTCTTCTTCTTTCCTTGGTTGTGCATCCTTTTTTGATACAAGGCATGACATGGGGAGTGTGAGGTGGAGGCACCCATGGATCTTGTCTCTTCCTTCCAAAGAGGTTCAAACAATTTGGGAAGAAGACTTGATTGGAGGGCTTGAAGCAAGGGATTTGAATTCCCAACTTCAACTCCCATTGACCTTCTCTTTGGCCAACCACCCTTGCTTGGAAAGGAGCTTGATAGGGGGAGGGAAAAAGGGCTAGTGCCAAGTGATGTGTTCCTCCTCTTTGGTCGTCCAAGGATGACAAGTGTGCTGCCCACATGGCAAGTTGTCATGGTGCCACATAGGATGAAAAGGTGGGCCCTTAGCTGATTTAGATTCTTTCTAGACTTGGCTCCAAGGAGACTAAATTTTAAGACCAATTCTTGCATGGACCCTTACTTCCAACATACTCAGACTGGACTCAATTTGTGACTAAACTCAGTATAGGACACAATTTGACCTAATTGGTCAAAGTACAGACTCAATTCCAAGCAAAAGAAAATTACAAGGTTGAGGCTTGAAGCCTTATTACAAGACCCGAAAATTGAAACCCTAATTGGACATCCATAAAGGGTTAAGGAGCCTCTATTGGATTATGGTGCCCACACCAATTCTCCCGGGGTGGAAGGAACTCGACCCTGTCGAGTAAGAGCTGAGTTGGCTTGGGTACTTCTCCAGAAGGTCGGGATCAAGGCGCTGCAAGTCCTTCTGGGTAATCCACGAGTCATCGGACTAAGGTCGGCCTTGCCATCGGACTAAGAAACGTTGATAACCTTTACCCCGGGTAGTGATAGCTTGGTCATCCAGGACATGCTCGATCCTCTCTCCTCTCTCAGGTATAATTGGTGGTGGACACTCAGGTTCGGGTTCACTCTTAAAAGAAAGGTCAGGCCCAAATGGCTCGCTAGGAATGTTTGCTGGTTCCCTGTACTTGACCAAGTCTGAGATATTGAAAGTCGAGCTAATGCCATAATTCAGGGGAAGCTCAAAAACGTAGGCATTAGGGCCAACTCTTTTTATCACTTTAAAGGGGCCAGTTCCATGAGCATGAAGTTTCTTAACGGTCCCTCATGGAAACCATTCAGGCCTAAGCCTAATCATTACAGAATCCCCAATTTCAAACTCTTTGGCTTGTTTTCGGGAATCAGCCAATTTTTTATCTGCATTATTACTTAGATTAATTTTGTTGCTAATTTCCTTATGTATGTCCTTAATATGCTGTGCAAAGGATTCGGCGGACTCAGAGACATGAGCATGGATAGGTAGGGGAATCAAATCAAGGGGTCGGTTAGGCTTGTAACCACTCACAATCTTGAAAGGACTTTTCTCGGTGGTCCTATTCACAAAACTGTTGTAGGAAAACTCAACTCGAGGTAAAAGAAGATCCTAATTTTTGGTATGTTCACCTATCAAACATCTCAAGAGGTTCCCTATGCTGTGGTTGACTACCTCAGTTTGGCCATCAGTCTATGGGTGGTAGGCAGTTGAAAACTTAAGCTTGGTGCCTAGTAAGTGCCAAAGAGTTTTCCAGAAGTAGCTAGTGAATCAGACATCCCTATCGGACACTATGATTTTTGGAAGGCCATGTAACCTAACCACATGATCAAGAAAGAGCTTGGCAACTTTGGAAGCATCTAGGATCTGGGAGCAGGGTTGAAATGGGCCATTTTGGAGAACCTATCTACCACTACACAGACTGAATCGTGCTTCCTTGCGGTCTTGGGCAATCCTACTGCAAAGTCCAAGCTAAGGTCTTCCCAAGGGCAACTAGGCATAGGCATAGGAGTGTACAAGCCAGTATTCTATTTTTGTTGTTTGCCGAAACAAGTTCGGCATTGGGAAACAATGTTAGCTACATCTTTCTTCAGGCTAGGCCAAAAGAACTGGTCTTCTACTGCTAAGATGGTCTTTTCCCTACCAAAGTGACCAGCTAGGCCTCCTGCATGGGTCTCCCAAACTAAGAATTCTCAAAGAGAGGTCTTGGAAATGCACAACCTATTTGCTTTGAAAAGATAACCATCCTGGAGGGTGTACTCACTAAAGGCGCTAGATGGTTGGTGTTTCTTAGATTGGAAAATCTCTCCAAAGTCAGGACAGGTCTCATATTGCTCTTTCAATCGATCAAATCCTATAACCTTAGTACTAACGGTATTCAGTAATAGGGCACGATGGCTAAGGGCATCAGCTACCTTATTCTCGGTACCAGCACGATGTTTAAGCACAAAGGTATAGGCCTGGATGTATTCTACCCACTTAGCATGCCTTGAGTTTAGTCTTTTCTGGGAGTTTAGGTACCGAAGGGCTTCATGGTCAGAGAAAAGGACAAATTCTTGGGGTAAAAGATAATGCCTCCAATACCTAAGAGCCTGAATGACTGCATAGAACTCTTTATCATACGTTGAGTACTTAACTTTGGCCTCATTGAGTTTCTCGCTAAAGAAGGCCACGGGATGATTTTCCTGACTAAGTACTCCTCCAATGCCAACTCTCGAAGCGTCACAAGCAACCTCAAAAACTTTAGTAAAATTGGGTAATATTAGGACAGGTGCTTGTATCATTTTATCTTTGATTTCTTGGAAGGCTTTATCTGCAGCTTTGATCCATTGGAAGCCTTCCTTCCTGATGCAGTTAGTGATGGGTGCTATGATTGAACTAAATCCCCAAATAAATCTCCTATAAAAAGTGGCTAGGCCATGGAAACTATGCACATCATGGACACTAGTTGGGACTGGCCACTCAACTATGGCTCTAACTTTCTCGGGATCAGCGGAGACTCCTTCTGGGGTGACTACAAAACCTAGGAAAATAACCCTTGTTATCATGAACTCACACTTCTTTGGGTTGGCATAAAGGCTATTCTTCCTAAGGGTCTGGCAGACAAACCAAAGATGGTTAAGATGGTCTTCTTTAGTCCTGCTGCAAATCAGAATGTCATCGAAATAAACCACCAAAAATTTTCCAATAAATTCTTTCAGGACTTGGTTCATGACCCTCTAAAGGTGCTAGGAGCATTAGAAAGTCCAAAAGGCATCACTACCCATTCAAAAAGGCCATCCTTAGTTTTAAATGCCGTCTTCCATTCATCCCCGGGTCTAATCCTAATCTGGTGGTAGCCACTCTTAAGTTCTATCTTGGAAAAAATAGTAGCTCCGGCCATCATGTCAAGCATATCATCTAAACGGGGGATGGGAAACCTATACTTAATTGTGATCTTGTTTATGGCTCTTCTATCTACACACATTCTCCAGGTTCCATCTTTCTTAGGGGTTAGCAAAGTAGAGACGGCACAGGGACTTAAACTCTTTCTACGAAAACCCTTCCTAAGCAACTCTCCCACTTGTTTTTGCAATTCCTGGTGTTCGGTGGGGTTCATTCTATAATGGGGAAGGATGGGTAAGCTGGCTCCTGAGACCAAATCTATGGCATGTTGGATGTCCTTAAGAGGTGGTAGATGATCAGGTAATTCTTCTAGGAAGACATCCTTAAACTCTTCCAGAGCCTTAACAACTTCTTGGGGGCGCTCTATTTAGGTTGGTTCATGACTATCTTTGGTGGTCAAAATCCAAACAGGGACTCCCACAGCAATCTCTTTCTCTAATTCCTTAGATTTGATTAGGTTGACTCCAGGCTTCTTTTCCTTAAGACTACTTGATCCTCTCTTAGCCTGGTCCTTAGGCTGAACTGGGTTAATGGTAAATTTCTTCCTATGGTGATTGAAGGTACAACTATTGGTCTGACCGTAAAGAGTAACATCATGATCAAAAAGCCAGGGTCGTCCTAAGATAATACTGCTGACGCCCATGAGAAGGACATCACACCAAATCTTCTCTTCAAAAGACTGCAATTTGATTAAGACTTGGCACCTAGATTTTATGGGTATAGAGGTTGAATCAATCCAAGAGACCTTGTACGAGTTGGGGTGAGGGACTAAGGTCAATCCTAGGGCTTTGACAGTACTAGAAGAGATAGCATTGACACAGCTCCCACTATCAACTATTATTTTGCAAACCTTATCCCTAGTTTGACAAAGGTTTGTAGGATGTTTGTCCTACGTCAATCTTCCTGTACTACGTTTTGGGTAAGGATGCACCTAACTACCCCTAGAAGGTCTTCAGATTCAAATTGCTCTTCCTCTCCCTCATATTCTTCTAGTAATTGATCTTCTGGCTTATAGACTTCTCCTTCAGGATCAGTAATGGGTTCTATCTCGCTCTCAGTTGGCTCTTCTATTACTAGGGCTGTGGAGGTGCACTGACTATCATGATGTCCAGGTTTATGATACCTAAAGCAAGTGTTTTTGGGAGTGGGACTCTTATGGGCTCCAACAGCTTTATCCTTTTCTTCTCTACTAAAATGGGGTCGGTTCAGGTCTGGTCGGCTCGGGCTGGGTCGGCCAGGGTTGGGTCGACTCGGGTCAGGTCGGTAAGGATTGGGACGACTCGGGTAAGCCTGACTATACCCTGGGTTAGGTCCTGGGAGTCAACTAGGATTTCTAAAGGGTTCAGGTTTACGATAGGTAGGAGCCCTCTGGAAACGCTCATAATTCCTTGCAACTTGGTAAGCATACTCTAAATCAGTGACCTCTTTAAAATAAAGTTCTCTCTGGATGTCTGGGTGTAGGCCAGCCCTAAACCTAGATAGGGTCATAGAAGCAGATTCATTGACATGACATCGCATGACATACTCATCAAACTTCATGATGTAGTCAGCCACACTCTTGTTCCCTTGACTCAGATTCTGCCATTAGTCCAATAAACTCTGGGTGTAAGAAAGTGGTTGGTACTTCTCCCTAAGTTTGGCTTTCATACCTCTCCAAGTTGCTATAGGTTCTTCATCTCTCTATGCTACCAACCTTTCAACACTATTCCAGAATAACCTAGCTTGGTGAACCAACCTAGTCTTGGGAAACTTAAACTTCATCCTTTCAGTCATGGTATACCACTCGAAATACTGCTTCATATCCTCCTCCCAATCTACATACACTTTAGGATCTAGACTACCATCGAAGGTTGCGGCTTCTAGCTTTATGTTCCTAAGGGCCCTTTCTTCTTGGTCTATGATCTCGGGATTGGGTCTCCTAGGCTCAAACTCTTGGGCTGGGTTAACACGGGGCAGTCTCCTAGGTTCAGCCTCTATGGGTGGTTCATGGTGAGGATAATCCCTAGGAGGGAAAGGTGATCCAGACTTAGGCTCGATAGATGGCCTAGGACTATTCCTCTCTAAGGTTCCAACTCTCTCTTCAAGCCTATCTAGTTTACTGTTCATCATAGTCAATTGCTCAAGAAGATCCTTAAGTTGAACTTCTCTCTCGTTCTCCATAGGTTCACCGGATTGGGAATGGTAGGGATGATAGGGTACTCTCGATCTAGTGGACATGGGTTAAGCACACAAAAATGTCTAAGATCTACTAGACCTAGAATCTCAACCAGTTGCCTAAGTCAGGGTGGCAAACCAGTCTGTAGTAACTCTATCCTTGGCCAGGTAGGTGTAGGGGAGTGGAGGTCCCTGAACACCAACCTTAGACACCAATTTGGGATTGGCAAGGTAGGCGGACCAAACTCACAAGCCCTGAATCACCAAGCCTAGACACCAAAAGCAATAGCACACATAGAATGGGCTGACGCCAAGAATAGACACTTAGTCTTGACTCGACCAGTTGGTGTCCCTAAGCTCTCTAAAGCAAAATTAGTGTCTACTAGATTTTAATTAGAGCTTGGGTTCGTGATGCAGGTTAGTGATTTTTGGGCTAGGGATAGGTAATGAAATCCTGACCCTATGTCAAATTGCCGCCCTTAAAGTAATTTATGAAAATGATTGCAAGCAAATGATCTAATGAGATGTCTCTAAATTATATTTTTGGGTTTTTTGATGTATGATAACAAAGTTAAGATGATTGAAATGAAATGATATGACTCTAAATGCAAGATTAAGCTATATGACAAATGAAAGCATAAGAAAATGCAAATTGCTGAAATTCTCAAAATAGAACTTGCTCTCAGGTAATATTTTAGCTTGTAGAAATTGTGCAAACTGAAATAAAATATGAGAAAATTACCAAAAATACTTTGAATTATATTTGATATAACAAAATAAAAAACATGAGATTTGGATATTTCTATAGGTAGTACCACCTAAATCAATAGACCATGTATGGAAGGGAAAATTGCAAAAATTAAAAGATGAAATCTAAGATGCAAAATCTTTTTGTTCTTTTAAACCTATTCTTCTTGTGTTCCTCTTCCAAGGCCTGTCATAGTGGAACCCCTACACGCCTTAGGAGATCCCGTGGAATGGGAGGAGAGGGTCTTGAAACCCTACTTTTCTCCTAAGACCGGACATCCTGGTGAAGCACCTTATCCAAGTACTTTAAGAAGAGCTAAAGCCCAAACCATGCTCTGATACCAGAAATGATGGGGGACTAACTAGATGCGAAGATGAAATGATGATGCAAGTGATTTTTAGGGTTTTGTGATGTTTATATTTTTATGGTTTTCTTTGGATTTCCGAAAAGGTAAGAGTTGATCTAGGGTTCTATAATAATAAGAACTATCAAGCAAGTAAGTAGTCCCTAAACAATGATAAAGAGAGGACCCCGGGATTGAGAAACCCCATAGGACTTAGCTCTCCGATCAAGACCTACTTAGGAGTCAGGGGGCAAACCTCAAAGATCTGAAGTTCCCGATGTAGAGATTGCTCACTTTGACGGATGCAGCCTGGATGATTGAGCCGTCAACCCTGCGGAGGTGCCGGCTGGCTGTTTGAAGATCTTGATGGAAAAGGCAACCATCTCCGTACTCATGTCACCTGGAGGACCTGTGAGCATTCAAAAAAGATAAAGGTTAAGTTTCAATCAGAAGGAAAACAATGGAAGAATGGAAGAAAGAGTTGTTGAAGTGATGGAGGAGTTCTTCTTGATTCGGAGTTGGATGATGGAGTTGTGGAAGTGACGGTAGTTTAAGGCCTCACACCTTTCGACGCCCGAAGGCGAAGGCGCTCCCTCATGGAGATCGACGTTCCTAGTGAACAAAGGCAACTAGCAAGAGATTGGAACTCAAGAAATATAATTTCTCATTCATCAAGATTAACCTTACAAAGGAGAGGTTAGGTCCTTTAAATAGGCACCTTAGGACCCTTTTGAATTTCAAATGAAAAATTTACAAGAATTCTTGAATGGGCACCCAAACTTTTGACTTTTCTTCTCTCCTTGGCCAACCAAGAGCTAGCTTGATTGGTCATGGCATGATGCAAGGCTTGGAGAAGAGATCTTGGCACCTTGAACTTGGAAAGAAGCTTCTTTGTTTTGGAAGAAAACATGAAGAGAGGCTTGGAGCAAGGCATGTGTTCTTCTTCCTTCCTTGGTTGTGCATCCTTTTTTGGTACAAGGCATGACATGGAGAGTGTGAGGTGGAGGCGCCCTTGGATCTTGTCTCTTCTTTCTAAAGAGGTTCAAACAATTTGGGAAGAAGACTTGATTGGAGGGCTTGAAGCAAGGGATTTGAATTCCCAACTTCAACTCCCATTGACCTTCTCTTTGGCCAACCACCCTTGCTTGGAAAGGAGCTTGATAGGGGGAGGGAAAAAGGGCTAGTTTCAAGTGATGTGTTCCTCCTCTTTGGGCATCCAGGGATGACAAGTGTGCTGCCCACATGGCAAGTTGTCATGGCGCCACATAGGATGAAAAGGTGGGCCCTGAGCTGACTTGGATTCCTTCCAGACTTGGCTCCAAGGAGACTAAATTTTAAGACCAATTCTTGCATGGACCCATACTTCCAACAGACTCAGACTAGACTCAATTTATGACTGGACTCAGTACAGGACACAATTTGACCCAATTGGTCAAAGTACAGACTCAATTCAAAGCAAAAGAAAATTACAAGGTTGAGGCTTGAAGGCTTATTACAAGACCCGAAAATTGAAGCCCTAATTGGACATCCACAGAGGATTGAGGAGCCTCTGTCGGATTCTGGTGCCCACACCATTGACCATCTACTCCAATCTTCTTCTTGAAGACCCATTTACACCCTATCAGGTTAATTCCTTCAGGTGGATCTACCAAGGTCCAAACCTGATTGAAATACATGGAGTCCATTTCAGATTTAATGGCACCAAGCCACTTGTCGGAGACCCTACTCTCGACAGCTTTCGAATAGGTCACAAGATCATCATCCTGTATGATACTGGCTTCATTGTTATCCCCGATGACAAAGCCATATCTGAGAGGTGCCCCCCGCACCCTCTCTGACCTTCGGAGAGGAGGTGTGTATTATGGTTGTTCTTGATATATAAGAACCTCTGGTTGAGGAACTTCACTTGAAGGCTTATCAGTTTGTTGGTTCTATTCTTCACACAACTCAAGTGAAGAATCACTACATCCTTCTTGGATAAACTCATGTTCCAAGAATGTAGCATGCCTACTGACAATTATCTTCTACTCAGTAGCATTATAAAAAAGGTATCCCTTACCTTCTTTTGGGTAACCAACAAACCTACACTTGTCAGGCCTAGCACTTAACTTATGCCCAAAGTTATTCTTGACAAAAGCATGGCAACCCCAAATCTTTAAGTACCTAAGACTTGGTATTTTACCATTTCATAACTCAAATGGAGTGCTACTTACTGACTTAGATGGAACCTTATTTAATATATATGCAGCATTCTCCAAGGCATGTCCCCAAAAGAAAATGGGAAGATCTTTGAAGCTCATCATGGACCTCACTATGTCCAACAAGGTGCGATTTCTCCTTTCTGCTACTCCATTTAACTGGGGTGTATAAGGAGGGGTCCATTCAAAAATAATGCTTTTGTCCTTGAGATGGTTCAAAAACTTACTAGACAAGTATTCCCCTCCTCGATCAGACCGAAGAGCTTTAATACTAAGTCCAGTTTGTCTTTCAACCATACTCTGATATTCTTTAAACTTATCAAAGGCTTCGGACTTGTGTTTCATAAGATACACATAACCGAACCTTGATAAATCATCAATAAAAGTGATGAAATAAGAATATCCTCCTCTGGCCTGAGTTGACATAGGTCCACACACATCAGTATGTACAAGATCTAACAATTCAGTTGCCCTTTCTCCATATCTAGTGAATGGAGACTTGGTCATTTTCCCTTTGAGGCAAGACTCACAAGTTCTTAATGATTGAAAATCATCAGGGTTAAAGTAATCCTCTTTGACTAACTTGTTTATCCCTGACTCACTGATATGACTTAACTAGCAATGCCAGAGATATGTGATATTGACATTATCTCTTTTTCTCTTCTTGTCATCTACAAGAAGTATTTCATCATTGAGTACTAAAGTTAGAAGACCATTCACAAAGCAACAATGTCCAAATATTGTATTATTATGAAGAATAAAGCAGCCACTGCTCTTTACACTTATTTCATATCCTTGTTGTAACAACAAGGGTATAGAAATAATGTTTCTTACAATATTTGGCACATAGTAGCATTCTTCCAAACTTATGATATTACCTGAAGGTAATAACAGAAGATAGGTGCCCACAACTTTAGCATATATAGTTTCTCCACTTGCCTCATATAATTTGAAGTCACCTTTCTTCAAATTTCTAATTCTGTAAAGATATACAAATATGTGACCCACATACAGTATCCAATACCCATGAGTTAGAAATAGATTCACTCAATGATAAATTGGTTTGTATCATGTACAAACCCTTAGATGCACCACTTGCATCTAGCTTCACATTTGCAAGACAAGTCTTGCAATCCTTCTTCCAATGCCCAAACATGTTGCAATGGAAACAGGCTCCATCAACCTTATTCCTCAACTAGTCCACATATTTTGAACCGGTTAACTTATTAGCATCCAAGATGCCACTCAGTGATAAGTTTGAAGCCATTATTTAAATATCCTATATTTAATTAAAGAATAATATCAGCAGACCACTCAAGATGACATCCATAACTAGATAAGGACTTTCTATCTAATTATATCCCACTAATTTTTTTAAATACCATAACCCTTAACTATGGTAAGCGAGAAACCTTTCCTGGTTTCGTTAGTGGGGTTGAGATCCTTATTCCTCATGAGTGCCTTGTGTATGCACAACAAACACACATGATTTCAAAGGTAGGACAACCTTTCCAATTGCAATCCATGCAATTCTCAACAATTATCTTTGCCTTTAAGACACTTATGGCCTTGTGTATGCACAACAAATCATAATGTCTTAGTTTAGTCGGACCCTTCATTTCCATATAGCCTTGATTGAATAATGTTATCCTTGTGTATGTACAACAAAGCAACATTTCCAATCATGCCATAAAGCACTAAGTGCACCAAGACAAATCTTATATCAAACTCTAGAGTAGGCTTTGTGTATGCACAACAAACCTACTATAGTCTTGACATAAATTTGGCTTAGCATGAAGGAAGGCAAAATATAGTACACTTAACCAATTAGCATTACCAAATTAAGATTTATATATGACCAAATTGGCCAGGTGAGTGGAAGGGGTGAGGGGGTCCCCCCATTGCTTTCCTTAGACATCAATTAGATTGGCCAGGTTAATCAACGGAACCAATTAAAAACCTCATTCCCTTTACCTTCCCAGAACCACTTGCCTAGACACCAATTGGCTGATCAAACCCTAACCAGTTTTGCTTTTTGACTAAGTTTTATACTATGACTAAATATGGTTTTTGATGAGGGCTTTGATGGTCTCAAAACACATTCTAAAACTATCATGATAATAATGTTTATTACTACTAGTATAAACATAAACATGATATCCAAGTTTATAACAAATATAAACCCAATGCATATCACTCTAGCATATCATTAAAATTCATGTCATCAAGCATATTACCCTAATATGCATAGCATTATATGACAATTAGCATATTAGCCTAATATGCAAATCAAGACATGATAAAATACCTTTCACCTCACTTATTCATGGGATATGACCACATCGGCACCCCTACATGCCATAGGAGACCCATTGAATGGGAAGAGAGGGTCTTTAAACCCTACTTGGCTCCTATGACCGGACGGCCATGGTGACTAACCCAATCCAAAGTAGTTACTTTGTTCATGCATAATTTCATATTGACATAATATCATACATATGAACATGGTCAAGTCGACTAGATAAGGTTCGGGTCGGCTCGGTAGTGGAATTTAATCAAACTCCAAAATGATTCATAATTGGAATGCCACAAGGATGGCTCTGATACCACTGATGGGAATTCTCCCAAGGTACCGGGGATCATGCAGCATACGGAATTGACTTTCAAAATAAAATTTCATAGCATGATACCCTAACATGTATAACATGTATAGAAAACCCTAATTCCTAGGAACCCCTTATGCAATATCAACAATTAATCATAAAATAGAGTCAAGAAAAATACCTGAATTGCTGAAACCCAACTTTTCCACAAGGTTCACAAGCGCAAACCCTCCAATGGTGATCCACATGAAACTTGGACCAAGGAAGAACTCCTTCAAGTTGCTTGGAGAAGTGGAACTCTTTCGGCAGCCTTTGGTCTATTGACCACTGTAGGACACCCTGTCCTACTGAAGGGCACTCAAGACACTATCCTAAACCACTTTAGGTTCTAAGACTACCCTCCACTAGGACCCTATAGGCTTATATCCTAAAACCAAGCCTTGTCCTAGTGTAGAAGAACTTGTCTTGACAAGACAAGTCTTGTCCTAAAATAAGGAGAGAGGGAGAAAGTGGAAGACTCTCAGATAGACTCTCGGGAAAATAAAAATTACTGATCTCAGAAGACCGAAGAAGTAGCAGTGTTTCTCATTTTACTGTACCCCCTATTTATAATCTTAAATGGGGCATGAAATGCATCCCAACAACACTTATCAGATATGAAACATCATATATGATAAGACTCTTCGGGAATGGAGAGTCATATCTGTGTTCTTTCATTTACCAGATCAATCCCCACGCACCATGTGTCAAATACCAGTTTCTGAGATAGGGAGACACCTCTTCTAATCCGAAGTAATACGATGCTTGAAGAGTTTCAGAGGTAGAAGGACTCTGCCCTCTATTGTGCGTGCACATATGAAGAAGCGCGACTCTTCATGTGCGCGCCACCTTTTCACTCCTCTTCAAACCATCCCATTCAAACTTTAAACCGGTCTTTTGACTTATCAATGCATGGGGATTGAGCTAAGAGGCACCTTCCTGATGAAGCTCTTAGAGTCTCATTTGTAGAAGGACTCTCAGTCCATCTGCGTGCCATACTTTCTCCCGAGTGTGCCAAAGGGTGCCAATAGTCCTTCCCTTTACATTTAGTCCACCCAAAGCATCAAATTGACTTGGTCAAACATATGCAATATAGGTCTCATTGAAAAGGGCATCAAATAAGCTTTCTGACCATATCTTTTATTTTCAGGTCAGAGGTTTGTAGGCCCTTCAATGCCCTTTTGAAGTTAAGGTATCATTTAGGTACCAAGAGTCCCATGCCATTGGGACTCTTCATATATGGTGCCTAAAATGCCCTTAAGTTCAAATTAAAATCAGATCAAGCTCTGATTTGGCAAGCCCCACTTAGGACTCAACCTAATTTAGGTTTCTCATAATTAGGTTAGCCCAATTAGCAAGCAACCGAACCCAATCCAATTGGGTTAGGAATTAGGTTAGCCTACATATGCTAGTATGCAATATGGCTAACCAATTAGGATCCTATGACCCTAATTAAATCATGAATGACTTCCTTGGCCAAGTCTCTATTGTATGTAACCTATTGGATTCCATATCTAGCCAGTAGTAGGTTTAGGTTTGAGCCGATTCGATCCGATCGAACCTGATTGACCTAATTAGGTCAAATTGGCTCACCTAATTGTCCAATTCGAATCACATACCGAATTGACTCATGAAACCAAACTAATTGATTCATGAAAACCTACAAGACAAGATTGATGTCTAACAACATGTCATGCCTACACAGAAGATGAGGAATTTGGTGGAAAATATCAAAATACCCTTCAGTAGTAAGTTACCGTGCAATTCAATCTTTCGATCTCCCGTTATCCTGATTAAGTAATAGATATTGATATATGTCAAACCCTAACACTTAATCATATCGAATCTCAGCTCGATCATGAGGACTCAACTGATGACTGATTAGATTCCACTAATCTCATCCTGCTTTGATCAAAGGCTCCTTAGTCTCTTATGAAGAGATTGCATGGGAAAACAATTTCTCTTACCAGGAATGATCGATTCTTTGTTGGTCCACTCACATTCTTCGTACACCTTCCACCATATCCAGAACACCCCGTACATGCCGTAATGGCATGAATGAGTATGAACCAAAATATATCTTAGTGTGTACAAGGAACCATGGTGACCTCAGGTCTAAAGATCACATGCACAACTTCTACTCTGGGATCTATCTTTTGACAAGTAGTAAGACTTTTATAAGATAGTCCCGGTGTAGATTAGTCCAGTGTACTCATACCTTGATAAGCACCCTTATTCTTGTATTAGTGTCTCTACACAAGTGGTTGTGAGATCAACCACCCTCATCAACTGAGCATACATAGGATAATCTAATCTTTCCGGATTCATCGATCCCTGAATCGATGGTCCAATGACTAGGAACATTCTAGATTAAGATTTATAGGAATTAGGTATCACTGTTATGAACTCCATCATAACCCTAACTCCATTGCCCTAATTTATGGGGTTTATCATAATCAAAAAGAAAATATGACACAATAGTAAATGATGAATCAAATGCCTTTATTAATATAAAAGTATGTCATACATGAGCTTGAAGTTTACAAAAAGGCTCTCATAATTATTGGCTCTTAGGGCACTTTTTTATCAACTACTTCCACCCCTGTCGACCAGATCATCCAGGGTTATACCCGCACATGGACCTTCTACTCGGAGTAGGAGCAGTAGGATTCTAGAGCCACCTAAGGCCCTTGTACCTAGGTCCAGGATCAGTTTCCCCATTAGCTTTGAGCTTCAATCTGATGAAGAGTAGCCTCACAAATGTTTATCTAGTAGCTTATTGCTTTTATATTTAGTTGTTGTATTAGCTTACATGCTTATATCACTGTACTTGTTTGCTTTATGTATCTTGTATCATGTTTCAGATTTGCTGTATCTCTAACAGCACTTTTTGTAACTGAAAACATTGAATATATATATATATATGTGTGTGTTTCAGTTTATGACCATTCTTGTATCAATTACGTGATGTGCTCTTTGTATTTGTTCTGATACTCCCTACTCTATGCATTTGCTATGATACTTGTTGGATTTCTTAATGATCTAATCTCTTTTCAACTCTAATATCAACTTTATCATGACCTAATGCATTGATTCAGGGGGAGTTTACTCCCTTTTATGTTGTATGTTGACAAAAAGGGGGAGTAGTTACAAGCATTTTCTTTAACTTCTGAATTGTCTCATAACTTAACTTCCTTAGGGGGAGAGAATGTTGATTTCCATATCTATTTAGCACATCTCCTCTATTGAATTGCATTGTAGAAATTTTAATTTCATACTTATGGGATACAATGTCAAAATTGAATTTAAATACTTATTTACTCAAGGTTTTGTCATCATCAAAAATGGGGAGATTGTTGGCTCTGCCCCATGATTTTGATGAATAACAAAACATTGAGCACATATTATGTACTAATGTTCAATTGTAGTTATGAGTTTTCAGGAATCAAGCACCTCAAATTCTCAAAGTTAAGAGTATCATGGCACGCTTTGGCACAAAGCATTTTTCATGATTTGAGAAGTCTTCTCCATCAAAAAGGATACAAATGAGTTCAATTATTGTTTATATATGTTGGATTTAATTTTCATTGAAAATCTTTATGTTTTTAGCTTTTTTGGCACTTGCTTTTGAACTTTGCAGAACCAAGTGTCGACACCTGGGAGCCCAAGTGTCGACACTTCAGCATTTGGCATGCAGAAATTTTTCATGGCACGCCAAGTGTCGATACTCAGAACTTAAGTGTCGGCACCTGAAACTCAAATGTCGACACTTAAGTTTCCAAGTGTCGACATAAGGCCTGAGACTTTTCAAAAATATAGAACTTGCCTCTGGAGAATTTTTGTGTTAAGTGTCGACACCTGAGAATTAAGTATCGACACTTGAAAGTTCAAGTGTCGACACCTGGAAGCCAAGTGTCGACACCTAATAGCCAAGTGTCGATATCTGATAACCAAGTGTCGACATCTGATAACCAAGTGTCGACACTCAGGTTCTGACAGCCTCAATGGAACTATTTTCTGACAGCCTGAATTTATTGTTTTTAGCTCCTAACAGCTAGTTTTTGATCCCTAACGATCTAAAACGATTTTTTGGATGTTTTTCATGTATTTAAGCTTCACCAAACTAATTCATGAAGCATGAGAAGAGAGAAAAGCAAGAAATTATCCAAGTGTTAAAGGCACTTTTCAAGAACTCCACTTCCAAAAGCTAAAAAGGAGAGATTTCACTGAAAAAGCCTACATTCCTTTCATTTCATCTTTCCAAAAGTGTTCTTGAGAATATTCCAAGTCAAGTCACATCAAGCAATCATCAAAGAGCTTCAAAGATTCCTCATCCACTCTAAGAAGAGAGTTTGTTTGTGTTTAAATTCTTGTATTCTGAATTTATTTTTGTTTTACCTAGCTTTCAAGGTTCTTGAATGTAGGTTTTAAGGTTGTTGGTGAGCCAAAACCAACTAGGGTTGACTTGTGAGCCCAAAGACAAAACAAGTGTAAAGGTTTGTTGGTGAGCCTAGGTGACAAAACCAACTTAGGTTTTGACTTGTGAGCCTTGGAAAATAAGTAGGCTATAATCTTTGAAGAGATTATAGTGGAAATTCTCAAGGGGATCTTTGGGAGTGGACGTAGGTGCTTGGAGAGCACCGAACCACTATAAAACATTGTGTTTGTGTGTGATTGTCTCTCTTTAATTACTTGTACTTTATTTCCTGCACTCTATTAATTATTTTTCTACTGCATATACTTAAGTGCATTATCCACAAAAACTACACGGCCTGCACATAATTGTTTTAATTTTTGAAAGACCCAATTCACCCCCCTCTTGGGCTCCATTTTTGGGCAACAGAGATGAAGATCAAAATGATTACTTCAGGACTTCAGTCAACCCCGATCCATGGGAGACTAGCTCCAACTACTCTTAGTGCACCACATGTTGAGCATCCAAGGGTGGTAATATCACCTCTACCAAATCAGAGCCATTAGAGTTTTTATAAATATCAAAGCCTCTGACTTAGCTAGTTACTTTGATCCTTATGCCTCTTTCTGTTCTTCTTTCTCTCGAGGGCTCATCTCTCCATTGGTGATTCCCTCCGATGGTCATCCCTGCTTCCGGTTCATCTCCTTTCCCTTTTCTTTTTCTTATAGATAGCCTTCTCTTTCTTCTTTTTTTTCTTTTTTTATCTGCATTTGATCCTACAAAGAGTTTGTTTGCATGAAGTTATCTATTTTATGCAAATTTTCTTTGATTTTTATTATTTTTTGTCCAATCTTTAAAAATAGATGAATCTCTTGATTCTACTGATTCCTGGCATTCAAAAGGTCCAGTCAAAGCTCCTGCTTTGGCCGAGGCTTTGGTGGCTCCTCTAGAGTCTGAGGACTCAAACATGGAAGAGTTTCCCCTAGGTGAATTCTAGTTCGAACTCATAGAAATAGATTTGGACCGGCTTTAATATCAGTACCAAATCCTACTCGAGTTTGGGTTGGACATCCCATTGCCTACTAACTGAGCCTACAATCCTCCCCCAGACCGAGTTACACTTTATGAAGAGTGCCTTCAGGCCAGGGAATGATTCCCTCTTTTTTATTTCTTTGTTGAACTTCTTTGTTTCTTCCAAATTTTTCCATGAACAATTGTACTAAATTCCTAGCGGTACATTTGCGGTTTCACAATGGCTTGCCTCTTAGTGGGCATCGAGCTGACCATAAATCCTTTTAAATTTTTTTTCAAATTTTGGAAAACACTCACGTGCCTGCGAGTGGTGGTATATCTTCCCCCAAAGGAGGCCACCCTCTTATTCGAGGTGCTCCTTTCCCTGTTCATCATTGGAAGGTGTGCTTCTTTTCTATGAAACACCCCTCGGAAGATTGGGGATTAGAGTCATGAGGCACCCCTCATCACCCATCAATCCGAGCCCCAGTATTAAGCAAAGAGGAGAAAGTACAATACGAAGCTCTTCTCTGCTTTGAGGTTCCTATGCAAGGGTTTTACTATTTGACAAGACCCTCTTCGAGGTGGGCTTATGTCGGGCATAACCAAAAGGTATGGGAAGAGCTTCAAAACATTTCCTCTCTTCTCTTCATAAGATTTCCTACTTTTGTATTTCTAACATTTCTTTTGTACAAATATGGATCCCTTGGTGTTGAAGCAGTTAAAGCAAGTGGTGAGAGAGGGCTGACTATCAAAGTTTCTTCAATGCCAAAGCCAAAAAAAGTTTGCTTTGATTCTTGCCAACACCCACCTTTTGATGTCTCCCCGGGGATGAGGCTATCCCTATGACTGAGGGAGTAGTCGTCAGCATTCCCTCAAAGGTTTTATCTACTACCGCTATTGAGAAGCGACCATGAACTACCCCGAAGGTTGGGTTACCATCTTCTACCATGGGGGTTCTTCATCTGCCCCCCAGTTCAAGGCCAAGCCCGAGAGTTCAAGAGGGCAAGACCCCCCTGGGTACCACTCTCAAGGATTGGCACACCACCTAGGACCTCTTCAAGAGCATTCTTCTCCCCAACGAGGCTCAAAAACTCATCGGAGCATAGGCTCTTCACCATCGAAGAGAGTAGTTCAAACTTTTCTCTAGATAAATGCTTTACTTGCCTTGAACTAGGGTTCGATTTCCTTCAATTATCTCACTGATGCTCATTCTTTCATAGATGGCCCAATAGATCAATGACTATTTTGAATTGTAGGGCCCTGTCGAAGAGTTAGAGAAAAATGTGATGGCACTGCAGGTTAAAGTTTGCATCATCGAGGTAGCCAAGTCCACCATTGAGGAGGAAAAATCTTCTATCGAAGTGGCCAAATCTTCTGTCAAGGTAGAAGTTGATCACCTAAACCAGGCTATCTCCCTAGAGAAGAAAAAGCAAAGATGGGGGAAGGATCATGAAAAGGAGCTAAACATCATGCTTTCGGAGGTGAACCAAAAATTGTCCAAGGTGGAGAAGCGAGCAATCGATGCTGAGGAATAAGTGGAGATAGTGGCCTGAGAGAGCATGGAATCCTATAAGGCTTCCAAGGAATGTGACGATGACCAAACATAATATGGTGCCATGACCTATCTCGTTGGCAAAAATGAAGTTTGGTCTAAAGTGGCAATCCACTTTCCAAGTCTTAACTTGTCTTTCCTTGACATAATGTCAAAGGAATTGAACGATGACTCTACTCCTAGGCCCGAAGATGTTGCAAGTCCCTCGAACAATGCAGATCCTTCCTTGTAAGTTGCTTAGGATAGTTTACTTCTCCCTTTTATGAATAGCCTTGGTGTACTTTTATATGGACCAGATTTGTAATGGCCTTTGGCCTCTTTAAAAATATCAGTGAAAGTTTTCTTTTCCATTTGATGAGTGAATGCTATTTTCATGATTCAGGATTGTATAACTACACGGCCATTAGTAACTACATAGGGTATTGCTTTTGAAGGCAGACACCATAACGAGCTCAACACTTCTTAATTAGTAGGTTTTTGCAAATCGAGGGACCACTGGTAGTGGGCAGCCTCAATGGTTATCCCTTGATTTCTAGGTGAGGACGAGGGTGTTAGATGTATGCCCTAGAAGCCAATCTATCTAGCATATATTTTATTTCTATGACATAAAATTATATTTAATATTCTAATTTGGACTTTATCTATACATGTTCATTATGTGTCATGTATCATCTAAAAAACTAATGGACAATGACACATTCTCAAGAATTGAGAATTTGAGATATGTATTATCATAAATTAATTCCTAAATGCTTTTGATTGTAGGATATCAAGAGGATGGTGATGATCTAGTTTATTGATGCATAGATTGCTTTCCTTTTAGAATAGACGAGTCTTGAGTCTACAAAGTGAGAATACTGGAATGAAAGTGCAAGTGGTTGTCAGAGAACAACAGTACCGAGCATGACCATTATAAGAAGTCACATGGATGTCTACTCACTCGTTAGTGACTTTCTTGAATGATATAGCTATGTGAGTGGTTCTTTGATTTATAGTGCCTTAGTCACTCACAGGGCATTGTTGTAGTTTGATAACATAAAATACTGGCCCTTGTCATTCGAGCCCTTGAATGTTTATTAGCTGCAATAGGCTCATTGTAGGAGTGGAAGCATACTTATAAGGGATCTATCGATCTTAGTAGTTAAGGTATAGTCCTATGCAATTTAAGAAGCTATGTCTTTAAGATCGTGGCCACGGTAATGTAAATGATAAAAAAGTATTTTCATGAGCTTTCATAATTTTGACTTGGGCTAATTATATCATGCATATAATAAATTCTTAGGGTTTGGTAAGTTTCTATGACCTATATCCTGTCAAAACTCTTGATAAAAGATTTAATCACAAGGTAACTATATCTAGGGGTTCTTTCTTTAATTCTACTAGGTTACCACTATATACTACAAGGCATCACTGGTAGATCGTGGGAACCTACTAGGATCATTTTGGATCAACTATCCTTAATGGGATGAGTTAAAATTATTCCGGTCCATCGAAAAAGTTCGATGATACTATGATAAAGATCATTGTATATCTCATTACCAAATAGAATAGAACCAAAGAGGTCACACATAATATGAGTTTTACCTGATTACATAATTGGATTGAAATATGTAAAAGTTATATATTTAGAAAGTCTAAATTTGCAAGGGTTACAAATTTAGAACCTACTATTTATGGCACCTACTAATTTTAACCAAGACTTTACTATAAAAATTATAATGTAATTCAAAGACTTAATTATTTAATTATGATTAGACTTGATACAAATTGAATTGGATTCGATTTGATTAAGTTTGGATGATGATCTATTCCAACCAGATTTTGGACTAACCTAATTACTATTGTTGCAAGCCAACTTGATTTGACCTGATTGGTTGCCAATCCTAAATAAATTAAATATGATTGAATTCAATTAGATTTAATCTATTTCATTTGGATTTAGTGATTCTAATTAGATTCAGATCTAATTCTTAATTAGTTATAGATTTAAACCTAAACCTAATTGGTTAGGAATTAGGTTAGTATACTAGTTGATTAGAATTAGTTACTTGGCATAACTAATTCCTAACTAATTTCTAATTAATTATGGATTTAAACCTAAACCTAATAAGATTAGTTAGGTTAGTTAGAATCTTAAATGGTTTAGGATAAGGAGTTAGTTAATTGAACTAATTCCTAACTAACTAATTATTCTTTCTCCCTCTCCATATCTTAATCTCTTTTGTGCATTAAGAAAGGTGATGACCCTCTTTTACGTGAAATCATAAAATGGCATAGAGAAAAATGTGGGGCGCATAAGTGTTTGGCCCTTCTAGGTTTCTCTCTCCTTCCCATCCTTATCTAGTTGAATATTTGAATTTGATTCAAAACCTTTGTCCTCATTCTACCTGAGAAGGGATTCTAGGGAGAAAAAAGTTATGATTTAACATGAGGAGGATAGGTGATGCACACAAGGGGTGAGCATGGAGTTTTCTTTGAGATGTTTCCATGTGAGATATTCTTTACTTTGTTCCATGCCATATACTTCTCGATGTGCTTCTTGATTGCACAAAATAAATTGAAAAAAAAAATATATCATCACCCCCTCTCCACCTCTTGATCTTGCTAGAAAAGTTCTTGTGAAAGAAGGAAAAAAATATTTTTCCCTTGATCCCTTAAGAAGAGATCAATTCTTTCTTGGGTTTGTAGTGTAGAAAAAAAAGGGAAAGAAGAAAAGAAAATTCAATCCAACTTTCAAAACGAGACCTGCAAGATACTAGCACTCTAGTGGTCTCAGGGCTTTGATTAAGCCATCTCCGTATAGATACTAGCAGAGGCCGGGCACGTGCACTATTCTAGCAAAACTCGGGACTTTTCCCAGATTCAATCCAATGAAGACAGAGTAGAACAACAGGTAAGTAGATTTGATCTACTTTATACTTTGGGTTTTATTTAGGGATCAATATTCTATGTTCATGATTGGTTCTTGCTATGCATTCTTAGAGTAGGTTTTTATTCCAAAGTTATATTCCACTACATATTAATTTTAATTAACAACAAATTTTTAAAAAACCTATATACATTCCAGGGATCGTTAGTCGATTCCTTCAAGTGGTATCAAAGCCATGCTTTATGAACATGTATAAATCTAAAATCATATCTAAAAATTTGAATTTTTGATCTGAAAATTCAGATCTTAAAGTAGTTTTAAATATGAAATAAGATCTGAAAATTAAAAGTTTTTTATCTAAAAATTCAAATCCAGAATTTTGGTTAAAAACCAAAATTTTAGATCTAAAATTTCTACGATCTAGATATACACAAGATCTGAAATGTCAGTCAGATTGATCTGAAAATCAGATCTAAAAAATTAAATTTTTGAATCTAAAATTTAGATCAGGAAATCATGGTTCATATTCATTTCGTAGATCTGAAAAATAGTTTTTATATTTAATATTTTGAGTTTTTAAATGCATGAGTGCTGAATTTTCAAGATCTGAAATTTTCATGTCTATGGATTTTTCATGAGTTGATTAAATCTAAATGTTTAGATTAGAAATTATTTTTGACATCTAGACTAAACCCTCATGTTCATAATTCACCTAATTATAAGTCTAAAATTAAAATTGGTTTGGTTCAATCTTGTGTTGACATATGGTTGTCCTACTATAAGGTCACCCCCTCATAATTTAAGGTTGTCCTAGCACAAGAATAACCCATTTTGAAAATAGTTTTCAAGAATTAAATTAATTATTTGATATCTAAAATTAAGGTTATTAGATCTAAAATTAAGAATTTAAGATCTTAACCCAAAGCATAAAATATGAGGGATGGGGCATGCATCAAATCGATTAGGATGCAATTGGATTGCATTTAGTTTTTGGTTAGGTCAAAACCAATCGATTGAACTCTTGATCGAACCAAATCAAGAGTTGATTAGGATTAGGTCAAGAGTGCTCAAGACCATGTTTAAGATCTAATCTAGTTGATATGGTTGACATTAATCGATTGACCTAAAGACCTAATTTGGTTCAGTGGTCAATCATTTAAGCTGACCAAGTCAAAATTGATAAACCAATTAGTATCTAAGATGAGTGTCGATCATTATTTTTAATTGAAGCTAACTCTTACCTGGCCAACTCAATTGATGTCGAGGAAAGAGATTAAATTGTAGAACCCTCCTATTGATCTTACTTACCTAGCCAATTTGGCTGTTTATGTTTTGAAAAAGGTTGCTTATTGGTTCAAATTCATCAATGCCATCTTGATTAGTTAGACATGAGATTGTGCTAACTAATTAAGATGTGACCTAAACCAGGTCACTTGACATGAAATGTGCAGATCTAAACCAACCAAACATGAGATGTGTAGATCTAAACTAGTCAAACATGAGATGTGCTGACACAAACTAGATTAGTTAGGCATGAGTTATGCTAACATAAACCTACTTGGTTAGATATGAGATGTGCTGACCTAAAGAAGGTTAGTCAAACATAAGATATGCTGACCCAAATTAGGTTAGATAGATATGAGATGTGCTGAGCTAAATCTTATTTCATATATGATATGTCCCTTTAGCTTTGTACTTGGATTAAGTGCATCAGCATGGTCGTCTGGTCAAAAGAACAAGCAGGTTTAAAGGCCCTCTCTTCCTATTCGATGGTATTCTCTTATGACATATAGGGGTGCTGCTATGATTTGACTCATGAAGAACTATAAAAAAAATTTAAAATTAAGCTGACCAAAATTAGTTTAGTCAGAAGGTTGGTCAGACATAAGTTTGTACTGACTAATTAATAAGAGACATAAACCTAAACCTCCTCGTAAATATTAAGTCATAGGTATTCCACCATTGTAGAGCTACGGGCATCACTCGAGTGTTGATTGTTCTTGGCTGGATACAATGATTTAGTTGCATCAAGAGGCACAACCACTCTATTAACAAGAAATGTTATGAGATGAAGATAGGGTTGGGCCCAATAACTATTAGGTAAGGGACCCAATGATGGCATCATTTTATATTGAACAGTGGGTCTAACTTAACTACGAAGTGTGGGCAATAACTATCAAGTGAGCCCATATGACTTAGAGATTGAGTTGCTACAACATGCTTAAGAAGCATTGAACAAGAGTTGTCTACTTATTGGTTTACATATTATCAATAACTATTAGGTGAGGTGCACAAAATCAGTGGAACCACAATACCCACTAGGAACCCTAGTCACGTAAGGGTTTTTGTATCTCTACTGAGTGAGAGATCTGTGAAAATAATGAAGCCAAATTTGACTCTTAAAGTCCTTAGAAAAAATACAATCATCTAACTAGAATCATTACTCTCTATGGATAAAAGTCAATTTCCAACCCTCTTAATTCTTAGATAGATAAAGTACAAAAATAGATTGGGATTATCCTTTGTTACCAAGCTATTTAGGTTGATCTAACTACAACTGATTCATGACATTGCTTGATAATGATTAAGGATTGAGAGCTTGAAAAGCTCGAGCAGGTTGATGCACAAGGATTGCAAATGGATTTGACCAGCCATCTTTGTCTAATTCATATGGATAGTTTTCTATAAACTATAATTTGAATAAGATTAAGACAATTAGATCAACAAATTGGTGACTAATAAAGAGACATTGAAAGGTTCAATGGACATGCATCACGATACAGAGTAACCCTCTTCTAAAAGATAGTCTAATTGGAAGAAGAGGTCTGTGAAGAAGCAAGAATCAAGATCTTCTAAAGAGATGGCCATTGATAATGGAAAGGTATTTTCAATTCAGGTTTAATGATCATAGGAATAATCAGCATTAACTAAGGAAACATTTTCGTCTAGACCATGCTAAAATCCATACTAATGGCTATTGAAGTTAACCATGATGAGATCAGGTAGATAGATAATGATCAGATCACAAGGTCTAGCTACAAAGGGTCTATGTAAATAGAGTAAAGCAAATAGCTCAGAATTGAATTCTCGTTTCTATGATCAAATCATTAGATTTTGCGAAGAACGAGAAAAAGAACCATGTGTTTGTAAAAGGTCAGTGGGAGTATGTAATTATGTGCATTATACATGGATAATATTCTTCTATTGGAAATGTGATTCCTATGCTGACTTAAGTTAGGCTATGATTGCCTAGGAAATTCTCCAATGAAGACCTATTGGAAGGCATCCTAGATTTGGAATATAGGTTTATGAGATAGACTAAGGAGGATGCTACACCTATCATAGAGTTGTACATTAAAGAAGTGTTGAAGACATTTAGTCTGAATATTTTTTTTTGGAGATTTGATTCCATAAGCATGGAATAAATCTCTAAAATATACCCCAATACATTTGAAGAGGTTTTAATATGAGTTGGATCCTTTTGAGCTTTGGCCATAAAAAGCCTAATATAAATCATGCTATGTATATAATCTAATTTTTTCTATAAATGTCATAAGCAAATGTCAATAAAATCCAAGCTATGAGTGCTGGATAACTGTGATAACATTCTTTAATACTTAAGAAGTACTAAAGATATGTTTTAGATCTTTAGAGTGGGAAAATTGAGAGAATAAAAATGCATATGATATGTTCTTAAACAATGGTGGTTTGAAAATTTAGGTTTAACCAAGAAGGCTAACTACACTATTGTTTCTAAGGATGCAAGGATGCATTCTAGTCAATAATTTATTGTAGATGAGTATGACGTCATGAGATGACATAGCACTCTATCATAGCAATAATGGTGCCGTAGCTTTTGCTAAGGAACCAAGATCTTACCAGAAGTCCAAATACATAGAACGATGATATAATTCGTGACTACCTTATATAGATACAATGAGATTTGGTAGACCCACTAGTTTAGTAAGCTTTACCCAACTAAAATTGAAGCGCATAAGATGGGGTTGAAGTGTATGGCTGATTAGCTTTAGTGCAAGTGAAAGATTGTTAGATATATATCCTAGAAGCCAATTTGGCTAACACATATTTTATTTCTATGATGTAAAACTATATTTAATATTTTAATTTAGATAATTTTATCCATACATGTTCAATATATATCCATGTACCATCCAAAGAATTAATGGATAATGACATATCATCAAGAATTGAGAATTCGAGATGTGTCATCATAAATTAATTGATAAATGCTCCCGATCATAGGATATCATGAAGATGGTGATTGATCCAGTTTGATTGGTGCACAGATCGCTTCCTTTTTAAGATAGACAAGTCTTGAGTCTATAATATGAGGACACTGGAGCAAGAATGTAGGTGGTTATTAAAAAATATTGGTACCAAGTATGACCATCACAAGAAGTTACATGGATGTCTACTCACTTATTAGTGACTTTCTCAATATTGTAGTTACGTAAGTGGTTCTTTGACCTGTGGTGCTTTGGCCACTCACAATGGGGTTGCTGTAGTTTGACAACATAAAATATTGGTCCTAGCCATTCGGATCCTTGTGATACTCATTGGCTACAGTAGGTTTACTGTAGGAGTGGAAGTGCATTTATAAGGGATCTATCGATCTTAATAGTTACGATATACTTATATATGATTTAAGAAGTTAAGTCTTTAAGATTGTGACCACAATAATGTGAATGATGGAAAAGAGTTTCTATGAGCTTTTATAATTTGGACTTGAGCTAATTGAATCATGCAAATAATAGATTCTAAAGGTTTGGCAAGTTTCCATGACCTACATCCTATCAGGAATTCGATAAAGAAACTTAATCACACGATAACTACACCTAAGGATTCTTTCTTCTATTCTACTAGGTTGTCATTACATACTGCTAGGTATCACAAGTGGATTGTTAGAACCCACTATGATCATTTCAAATCAACGATCCTTAATAGGATGAGCTAGAATTATTTTGGTCCATCGAAAGAGTTCAATGATACTATGATAGAGATCATGATATATCTCATTACTAAATAGAATGAAACCTGAGGGGTCACACATAATAGGAGTTTTACCTGATCACATAGTTGGATTGAAATATGTAAGAGTTGCATATTTAAAATGTCTGAATTTGTAAGTGTTGCACTCAACCAGCTTTTTCTAGATTGGACCGGCATAGATAGGCTTCTGCCTGGTCCGGCTGGCCCCCTCTCCCAAAGGTCTGAAGGTCGACCCACTGAAGGCCGACCCATTGGAGGCCAACCCACTGAAGGCCGCTCCACTCCACTGGGAGGCTGACCGGCCAATCCCCCTTCCATTTAGGTCCGACCGGTCTCCTCCCCTTTAAGGCTTGACAGATATCCTCTTTCAGTCCGACCAACTCATTTTCATCTTGGGAACCGCTCGAAGGCTCCAGAAGCCCTTTCCAGTTGGTGCCAAAATTCTGTTACAACGGACTCCGCAACGTGGCCACGTCTCCGCGCCACCTGGCCACTACTCTGATTCTTCTAGGGATAAATCGGGACTCTTCAGCCTGTTCCCTAATAGAATTTGGTAGCATTTCATGCCTACAATGGACTCCACAATGTGGCCACATCTCAGCGCCACCTGGCCACCACTCTGATTCTCCTAGGGATAAATCGGGACTCTTCAGCCTGTTCCCTAACAGAATTTGGCAGCATTCCATGCCTATTTAAGGTGACCGGGGGACCTTTGCTAAAGGCTAAGTACACTATCCCCTCTTCGTGTGCTATCTTCTTTGATTTCCCCATTTTGTTGCCCTAAAACTCTTGCTAACTTAGGCATCGGAGTGTTCCCCACCGAAACACCACTGGCACCTAGGGGACTTTGCTATAGGTCGACTGGGAGAGGACCACTCCAGGAGCACTCCAGTGTAGCCAACTGAGCCTGGTCCAGGATAAGACACGGTAACAGATTTGTGCTAGAAGGAGGGCCTGAACCTTCGTTCTGCACCCTACTCCAAAAGGAGAAATCATTTGAGAAAACTTGGTAATGGTGAGGGGAAGGACTCATAATACCTTCGCCAGGAGAAGTCATTCCCAGCACGGGTCTGAGGCACCTCTCAGAAAAGATGACACCGCCACCGTCGAACCCATCATCACTATGGGACTACAACAGTTCCAGACCCTGCCAAACTGCATTGACACCCTCACCAGCGCAGTCCAGCACCTCAAAGAGGAGGCCCACAACTAGCTGCAACCGCCCACGGTGTCTTGCATCAATCATCAGCCAGTCACCGGCAGAGGTCAGCAGCTGAAGTTTCTTCTGAAGCAAAACAGGGTTGCAAGTGCCTACACTAAGCATGCAACAGCACAGGGAGCAGATATGTATTTTAAAATAATTTTAAAATAACAGTGGAAACAACCTACTCCATAAAAGATCTATCATATTCAAGATGCATGTACAAGCAAAAGAAGGCATGAAATGGGCATGTAATATTTATAAACAATTTAAAAAACTTAGATCTAGGCATGCATGAAAAATAAAAACACAAATTTTACCTTATTCCTGCTTGGAATAAAATAGGGATAATGCTGGAATAGCTGGAATATCCGGAATAACTTTATTCTAGTCTTCTTCTTCCAACAATCGATTGGAAAGCTTTTCTTCCTCTCTTCTAAGTGCAGCAAACTCAAACCAAAACAGCAACACTTTGGTCTCTCCTCCTGCAGCAACAGCAAGGCAACAACTTGATAGAGTTTGCTTCAAGGGAGAGCTTTTGGATCGATTCACCAACGGCGTTGAATTCTTCTTCACCCAGAAATTTCAGAACAAGAATTTCTGCAATCAAAACAGAGCAAACCAATGATAGTAGCAAGGGTGGTTAATTCTCCTCACAGGTGCTCAAGAGAACACCCTCTAGAAGGGGGACACGCCTGGGCTTCCTCTGATCCGGCTTCTCACATGATGCTAGTCACTGGAAACCACAAGTACGGTGAGAGGGAGGAAGAAAAACAGAACACTCTGTTCTACAATTTATTTTCTCCAAAACAATTTATCTTCCATGGATTGAGCACAAATAACAATAGGGAATCAATAGATCTATCACTCCCAATCACTCAACAAAACCTAGGCCCAAAATAACTCCGGTTGAAAGGAAAGTGGAAGCTCTCAAGGGAAGAACACAATCAACATTTTTTCAGCCTCTATCTTTTTTACTGCCCAGAATTTTTATATCAGCATGAACAATGAAGATCGTAATATTTTAGGAGTTGAAGAGACTTCTAGGAATTCGATAGGCCACACCATTTGAGAACTAATCAAATGAAGCAATGAAGAGCCTTAAACAATGGATTAATTCCAGCCAAAAATCAAGAGAAATAGGAGAGGAAAAGAACTTGTATTCCCTGTATGCCCAAGCCATTAATTACTGTGAGGATTGGTCAAATTCAGTTCACAACCGGTTCAAGAAATCGCAAATCGATTCTAAACCAGTTCACAATGGGTTTAAAAATCCTAAATCGGTTCTAAACTGGTTCACAAATATAATTAAATCAAAACCGAATTAATAAAAGGCTTGGTCAAGTCCCAATCACCCAGAAACAATTCCCGGTGGACCCGAACGATTTTTGATTGACCCAAAATTGGGTCAGTCCAAAGAGTGCTCAATTAAATCGTTATCGAAATGATTCCTAATCAATAATCGGTACCTGGATCAGGGAGAAATCCTTTATAGAGTGTGACCTCATAGGTTCGAACCTAGGTGGTAGCACTGGAACAATTCTAGTACCAGCACAATATACCATCTAGCAATGGGTCCCAGCATCCGGATAGGTCGAAGATACGAGAGCAATCAATCGAACCTCTGGCATATGGTTATCGTATAATTCATCCCTTTAACCTCCAATGCTCAGGATGACCTAGGGTTAGACTGCCAACCCTAGCTTAGTCAATCCACAACATGTCTCAACCTCGCAAGTCCAGTGACTCCTCACTAGGACTACCCCGGTCAAGGATTTGCTAAATTGAGATACTGCGAGACATTTAATCCAAACTATTTAGACAGGTCAATTCCATCTTGGTCCACCACTGCTCCACAAGTACTTGCCTGTACCCAGAAACCTTCCATCACCAGATTAGAAATCCGGGTAGTCCGGCACCAAAGCACAGGGAGTTGTTTGCAAGCTACCATGATGACCTCAGGTCAGAGGGACATATATACCCATATCCAATCGTGAGTATCCCTTTGGCAGAAAGGGGCTACACGGAGTCACGTTCAATGAGATATCATATTTCCCATTTGTAGATCATATCAGTGTCACCACACTCCTTTGGTCATGAGGACAACCAAATGATGTGAACCACAACAACCTACACTTGATACATTGCCATCTAGTACAATGTATCCTTTGGTCGTGAACCTGGTTTATGGACCACTTGATATATCCTCTCTATGTCAAAGTCAATATAGTCCTAAGGACTTCATCACATGAAAAAGTGTTCATTACAGGAAAAAGTCAGAATGTGATGAGCTGCTAAAATAATATTTATTAATTCATACAAAGAGTACAATACTCAGCTCAACTACCTACAGCCTAGGCAATTGGCTTTGGAACACAATTTCCAACAACTCCCACTTGTACTAAAGCCAATCAGAATAATATCTAATACCCATTTCTTTTTTACAAAAGTCAAACTCTTTTATTCTGAGGGCTTTAATAAAAATGTCGGCCAGATTTTCCTTTCCATCGATCTTCATAAGATTGATGTTGCCTCATTCTACGATCTCTCATACGAGGTGGTAGTATCGCAGAATATGCTTGGTGCGGTGATGAGCTTTCGGCTCCTTAGCTTGAGCAATGGCTCCAGTGCTGAAACAGTACACTAGAATAGAACCATCTAGGGTAGATGCCACCCCTAGCTCTCCAAGGAACTTCTGCAACCACACGGCTTCCTTCACTACATCTGATGCTGCAAGGTACTCTGTCTCGCATACCGAGTCTGCAATTATCGCCTGCTTGGAACTTTTCTAGCATATCGCTCCTCCATTCAGGGTAAATACAAATCCTGACACACTCTTGCTATCATCCCTGTCTGACTGGAAACTGGAGTCAGTATACCCCACAAGTTTCAAGTCAGATTCTCCATAAATCAACCATTGGTATTTAGTATTTATTAAATACTTCAGAATGGATTTAACCACCTTCCAATGCACCTCACCTGGGTCAGACTGGTATCTGCTCACTACTCCTAGTGAGTATGCCACGTCTGGTCTAGTACATGTCATAACATACATGATAGAGCCTACTGCAGAAGCATAAGGTACTCTACTCATGTGCTCTCTTCCTTCAGGAGTTGTCGCACAATCCTTCCTGAAAAGAGTAATTCCAGAACCTATCCAAAGATAGCCTTTCTTGGAATTTTTCATGCTGAATTGTTTCAGCACAGTATCAATGTACTAGACTAGGACAATCCTAGAAGCCTCTTAGATCTATCTCTATAGATCTTCATACCCAGTATGTAAGAAGCTTCACCCAAGTCCTTCATGGAGAACTGAGATGATAACCAGACCTTTATTCCTTGTAATGCTGCAACGTCATTTCCGATTAAGAGAATGTCATCAACATACAGTACAAGGAATACAATCACAGAACTATTAACCCACTTATAGATGTATGATTCTTCTCCGTTCCTAACGAAGTCATACGATTTGATACATCTATCAAACCATAAGTTCCAACTTCGAGATGCTTGCTTGAGTCCATAAAAATACCTCTGCAACTTACATACTTTTGATTCATCTGAGGATGTGAACCCTTCAGGCTGTATCATATACACCTCCTCTTCCAACTCCCCATTTAGGAAAGCAATTCGGATATCCATCTACCAGATCTCATAATCAAAATATGCTGCTAAAGCAAGCATGATCCGAATGGACTTGAGCATTGCCACAGGAGAGAAAGTCTCATCATAATCGATACCATATTGCTGACGATACCCCTTGGCAACCAGACGGGCTTTATAGGTCTCTACCTTCCCATCTGCACCCCTTTTTCTCTTGAAGATCCACTTGCACTTGATGGATTTTATCCCTTTAAGTGGATCAACCAATGTCTATATATTGTTGATCTCCATGGACTCCATTTTGGATTGCAAGGCTCCAAGCCATGCCTTAGAGTCAGATCTCTGAAGTGCATCTATATAGGTGATCAGATCCTCATTGTTCTCGTCGAGCTCAATGGGATCACCATCTCAGACCAAGAAACTGTAATATCTATCCGGCTGACACGGTACTCTACCGGATCTCCTAATAATGGGTTCTGCATGTGATCCAATTACAGCCGGTTCTATGATGTCCTTAGAGTGTGTAGGTTCTTCTATTGGCTGAACTTTACCAGGTTCAATCTTAGAGGCTACAATTCCTTCTCCAAGGAACTCTTTTTTCAAAAAGATAGCTCTAAAAGCGACGAACACTTTCTGTTCATCCTCCATGTAGAAGAAATATCCTTTGATTTTCTTAGGGTAACCAATAAATAGGCACTGGTCAAACCTAGGACCAAGTTTATTTGAGTCTAAATGCTTTACATAAGCCGGACAACCCCAGACTCGAAGGTGTGAGATTAAGGGCTTACATCCAGTCCATATCTCATATGGAGTGGAGACAACAGACTTACTCGGAACATTATTTAATAAGTGATAAGCTATCTCAAGTGCATATCCCCAAAAGGATAGTGGCAGAGTTGCAAAGCCCATCATAGATTGAACCATGTCCAACAGGGTTCGATTCCTCCTTTCGGACACACCATTCAATTATGGTGTTTCTGGAGGAGTCCATTAAGAGAGAATCCCATTCTCCTCAAGGTATGTTAGAAACTCACCAAATAGGTATTCATCGCCTTGATCAGATCGAAGGGTTTTAATACTTTTCTAGTTTGTATCTCTACTTCATTATGATATCGTTTGAGCATTTCAAATGACTCAGATTTATGTCTCATCAAAAAGACATAACCAAACCTCGAAAGGTCGTTTGTAAATGTAATGAAATATCTGTATCCACCTCTGGCACTAACTTTCATAGGTCCGCATACATCGGTATGTATAAGACTCAAAAGTTCTGTAGCTCGTTCACCTTTTCCAGTAAAAGGTGACTTGGTCATTTTACCAAGTAAACAGGATTCACAAGTAGGCAGTGATTTAGAATCACTGACCTTAAGGAGGCCTTCTCCTCGCATCTTGTTTATCCTATTCTGGTTAACATGACCTAGCCTACAGTGCCAAAGATACGGATCACTGACATTTTCTAACCTTGGGCATTTGCTAGATGTGTACATTACACTAACAGGCCGTGACAGTACATAAATGCTATTATTTAACTTAGCTTTCATTATCACAGAGTTATTCAAAATAACTTGGCAAATATCTCCTTTTATTAATAGTTCAAAACCACAATTGGCCAAAAGGCCTACAGAGATTATGCACATAATGAAACTAGGATAGTAATGATAGTCAACTAACTCGATAGTACAGGACTCAAAGACAAGACTCAGAACTCCGATCGCTAGTACTGGAACAGATTTCCATTCCCGACGCTCAGGAACTGTTCCCCATCCTCGAATCTCTTGCTAACCTGCAGTCCCTGTAACGAGTTACAAACATGAATAGAACAACCGGTATCCAATACCCAGTTAGCAGTATCACAAATAGAGAAATTACAAGGTTTTATCATATAAATACCTTGTCCAGCATTTTACTGCTTTCCCTTCCTTGGCCTGTTCGGGTCTAGGGATGCTTAGTAAAGAGGACAATTCCTCTTCTAGTGTCCCCGCTTCTTGTAGTAGAAGCACTCTTCAGTAGGTTGATCGGCTTTCACTTTCCTGGTCTAACTCGAGCCAAGAGCATTCAGCACCTTCTTTCCCTTCCTTTTATTCTTCCCTTTCTTAAAGGGATGACAACCTCTAGAACCTCCCACTAAATTCACCACCCTCTTGTTCAGTTGGTGGTCTTTCTCGTAAGTCTGTAGTAATCCCATCAAACCATGGTAATTGATTGCAGGCTTGTTCATTCTGTAATGGTCGAGAAAGTCAAGATAGGAGGAGGGCAGAGAATTCAAGATCGCATCATTGCTGAGCTGCTCGTGCAAGGGACATCCGAGCTTGCCCAACTTTTCAATCAGCTCGATCATGTACAATACATGATCAATGATAGAACCACCATTCGGCATCTTAGCATTATAGATGGAACAAGATACTTTATACCGCTCTACATCATTCGGTGTGCCGAAGGATTCCTTCAACTTTTGAAGGATCTCATCAAGTTGGGCCTCCTCGAACTTGCTACTGAACTCAATGTTCATTGCTACTAGCATAATGTATCAGACAGTAGTCCGATCAGAAACCCACTTCTGATAAGTGTCCCTGACCGAGCTCCGAGCATTAACAGAAGGATTTCAGGTGCCGGATCCGTTATCACATAAAGGATCCATTCATACTCCAGGACAATCCTCAACTTTCGAAACCAGCTATCGAAGTTGTGACCCTTAAACTTCTCATTATCGAGAAGTGACCAGAGCGAAAGATTTGAAGACATCTGAAAGCAGAAAAAACAAGACCATATGAGTATGAATTAATCAATTAACCAAAAGACTTGGACTTTAGTCTAAAGGTCTCTCCCACTAATTTTTTAGATTGGAAGCCTCTAACTCCAATCCATCAAATCACTATTTCATAGTGGGTACTGAAATCCAATAGATCATGTATGAGCTCGACTATGGCCAGCTCACCCATACACGCCCAAAGGTAGGTTCACTAACCAATTGCTTCCCTAAGCAACTTCTAGTAATTTATTTTGCCCTAGAGAGCACCCCAATCGGCCTAGGGGCCTCCTATTGCAGGTCTCCAGTTAGGTCCAACCATTAACGTGATAAATCCAATACTTCCAGCCAACGAATGACCAAGCCCGACTATGGCTGGCTCACTTGATCACCGTTAAGAAGGTTGCACTAAATCATCATCTATGAGAGAGCAATTCCAGTAACCTAATGCACACCCGTTCTATGGAACTGCCGATGAACACCATGTTAAAGGACATATTACTAACTCACTTAATAGGAGGCTAAGACACCATCAAATCTTTGACTTAGTCTTTTTCAGGACCTAATAATTTTAGAGGATTTTAGGTTGTGATAGATGAATAAGAGAAGAACATGGATCATCCTTCCACTTAACGAATCAATTTTCAAGAGGGTTGAAACAATTCAACAATTGATCCATGGAAACCTATCAATCAGTCAGACCGATCAACCTAGGTGACATGGGTTAACTCAAGTCAATAAGCTTTTCTAATCAGTTCTGGTGGACACGACTGGCCAGGTAGGTGAGATCATGGGTGAGTAATCACCATTAACCATCTTTCCTAGACACCAACCAAGTTATCCAGGAAAGAGGTAGCCTCATGCAACCATGATCACAATGCCAAACCTACCTCAACACTAATCAGTTTACCAGACTCGATCAGACTAGCCTAAAGACTCGGGCTTCCATGGAGCCACTAATTAGATCCATTTTAGATGATGGACTAACCCATATAACTATTAGATAGATCTAAAAGAAGGACCTTAATCAACTTTTGATTAGTCTTCTTGTTATCCAATTCAACTAAACATAGGTCTAACCCAAATTATGGATCCAATTAGATAGCTAACCTAATTAACCCAATTGGCTTATTTAAATGACATTAGGTTTCATAAACCCTAAGATAACTTGTCATTTAACTTAATCATACAATTCAAAATTATTTGAATATAAGCCAATATTTTAATTAAAACAATTTTAATTAGAACATGTAAAACTCCTTTTACATATAATATCATGCATCATATCTAGTTATATTCTTTTATAAATATTACATTACCCAAAAGAAATGGTAAGACATGCCAAAAATGTATCTGAATTAAAACAATTTTAATTCCTTTGATTTCCTTAAAGGATCCTTCTGAAGAAGCCAACATAGATGAACCGCATCGTGCCAAAGACACACGATCATGGTGAAGGTCTCAACTAGATTCTTAAAAGTATACCTTAATCATACCCTATGATTAAGATATAGATACATATCAATAGATCAAATATTTTAATATACTATACATGCACTCAAGATATGTTACACCTGAACCTTGCTCAGATACCACTGAAAGCAAAACAGGGTTGCGAGTGCCTACACTAAGCATGTAATAGCACAGGGAGCAGGTATGTATTTTAAAATAATTTTAAAATAACAACGGAAACAACCTACTCCGTACAAGATCTAATATATTCAAGATGCATGTACAAGCAAAAGAAGGCATGAAATGGGCATGTAATATTTATAAACAATTTAATAAACTTAGATCTAGGCATGCATGAAAAATAAAAACACAAATTTTATCTTATTCCAGCTTGGAATAAAATAGGGATGATGCTGGAATAGCTGGAATATATGGAATAACTTTATTCCAATCTTCTTCTTCCATCAACCAATTGGAAAGCTTTTCTTCCTCTCTTCCAAGTGCAGCAAACTCAAACCAAAACAGCAACACTTTGGTCTCTCCTCCTGCAGCAACAGCAAGGCAACAACTTGATAGAGTTTGCTTCAAGGGAGAGCTTTTGGATCGATCTACGAACGATGTTGAAGTCTTCTACACCAAGAAATTTCAGAACAGGAATTCTGCAACCAAAATAGAGCAAACCAATGACAGCAGCAAGGGTGGTTGATTCACCTCACAGGTGCTCAAAAGAACACCCTCTAGAGGGGGGACACGCCCGGGCTTCCTCTGATCCGGCTTCTCGCACGATGCTAGTCACCGGAAACCACAAGAATGGTGAGAGGGAGGAAGAAGAACAGAACACTATTTTCTGCAATTTGTTTTCTCCAAAACAATTTATCTTCCACAGATTGAGCACAAATAACAATAGGGAATCAATAGATCTATCACTCCCAATCCCTCAACAAAACCCAGGCCCAAAATAACTCCGATTGAAAGGAAAGTGGAAGCTCTCAAGGGAAGAACACAATCAATGTTTTTTCAGCCTCTATCTATTTCACCGCCCAAAATTTTTATATCAGTGTGAACAATGAAGACGGTAATATTTTGGGAGCTGAAGAGACTTCTGGGAATTTGATAGGCCACACCATTTGAGAACCAATCAAATGAAGCAATGAAGAGCCTTAAACGGTGGATTAATTCTAGCCAAAAACCGAGAGAAACAGGAGAGAAAAAGACCTTGTATTCCCTGTATGCCCAAGCCTTTAATTATCATGAGGATTGGTAAAATTCGGTTCACAACCGGTTCAAAAAATCCCAAACCGGCTCTAAACCGGTTCACAATGGGTTTAAAAATCCTAAACTGATTCTAAACCAGTTCACAAATATAATTAGATCAAAATCTAATTAATAAAAGGCTTGGTCAAGTCCTGGTCACCCAGAAACAATTCCCAGTGAACCCGAACAATGTTTGATCGACCCAAAACTGGGTCAGTCCAAAGAGTGCTCAATCAAACCATTACCAAAATGATTCCTAATCATTAATCGGTACCTGGATCAGGGAGAAATCTTCTATGGTATGTGACCTCATAGATTCGAACCTAGACGGTAGCACTGGAACAATTTCAGTACCAGCACAAGATACCATCTAGCGATGGGTCCTAGCATCCGGATAGATCAAAGATGTGAGAGCAATCAATCGAACCTCTGGCATATGGTTACCGTATAATTCATCCCTTCGACCTCCAATGCTCAGGATGACCTAGGGTTAGACTGCCAATCCTAGCTGAGTCAATCCACAATATGTCTCAGCCTCGCAAGTCCAGTGACTCCTCACTAGGACTACCCCGGTCGAGGATTTGCTAAATAGAGACATGTGAGACATTCAATCCAAACTATTTGGACAGGTCAATTCCATCTTGGTCCACCACTGCTCCATAAGTACTTGCCTGTACCTAGAAACCTTTCATCACCGGATTAGAAATCTGGATAGTTCGGTACCAAAGAACAGGGAGTTGCTTGCAAGCTACCATGATGACCTCAGGTCGAAGGGACACATATACCCATACCAATCGTGAGTATCCCTTCGGCAGAAAGGGGCTACATGGAGTCACGTTCAATGAGATATCATATATCCCATTTGTAGATCACATCAGTGTCACCACACTCCTTTGGTCAAGAGGACAACCAAATAATGTGAACCACAACAATCTACACTTGATCCATTGCCATCCAGTACAATGTATCCTTTGGTCATGAACTTGGTTTAAGGACCACTCAATATATCCTCTCTATATCGAAGTCAATGTAGTCCTAAGGACTTCATCACATGAAAAAGAGTTCATTACATAAAAAAGTTAGAATGTGATGAGCTGCCAAAATAATATTTATTAATTCATACAAAGAGTACAATACTCAGCTCAACTACCTACAGCATAGGCGATTAGCTTTGGGACACAATTCCTAACATCCTCCACCTCCATGCCATGTTGTTCAGGAGCCCCGATGCTCCCTGGGGGCCTACATCGATGGGAAGAGGGCGAGGTCGGCTTCACCCTCCTTTGCTGACTCCGTCCCCCGTGATGGTCGATTCCTACTGAAGATCCGAGGGATTATGGCAGCAAAATTATGCGCATGAAAGAGCGCATCGCTGAGATTGCTAAGCGGTAGAAGGCTGAGGGGGTGCAGGCGTACGACACCCGCCCACCTTTCTCTATAGAAATTTTGGGGAAACCGATCCCCGGTCACTTTAAAATTTCTCAGGTGGATCCGTATGACGGCACCACAGACCCACTGGATCATCTAGGCACCTACAAGGCCCACATGATGGTGCAGGGCAACTTTGATGCCCTTCACTGCATTGCCTTCCCAGCAACCCTGAAGAAGACTACTTGGATGTGGTTTACCGCCATCCGACCAGGTACGATCTACTCTTTTTCTCAACTTGAGAACCTTTTTCTTTTCCATTTCAGGACATGCAGTCGGGCTCCAAGGAACACGACTGCCTCTTCCTCATGCTTCAAAAGGAGGGAGAGACCCTCCAGGACTACATGGCCCGTTTCAACTCAATGGCCATGGAGGTCCCGAATTTGAACGTGGCAATAGCTATGTCGGCCTTCAAGCGAGGCCTCCACTCGTCCAGGCTTACCTTTTCCCTGGACAAGAGGTTTCCGACAAGCTACACTAAGCTACTGGCCAAGGCATAGAAATACGCCGTGGAAGAAGAACAAGCAGCTAGCTGGTGCCAGGTGGAGGGGAGGCCGACCCCCAAGAAGAGAAGTGACAAAGCTCCCGAAGTCTGACGCCCCAGCGATAGCAACAGGTCAGCCCAACGCAAAAGTCCGAAATCGAAGGACTTCCCCAGGAGGTTTGAGACCTATGCGCCCCTCTCCCTTCCAAGGGAGAAGATCCTCATGGAGATCGAAAATGAGGCCTTCTTGCAAAGGCCTTGGCCATTGAGGAGCCCCTCTACCTCTAGAAATAAAAACAAGTACTGCCAGTTCCATAAGAATCATGGACATAACACCAATGAGTGCCTCCAGCTAAAGGATGCCATGAAGAACTCATCAAGAGGGGGTACCTGAACAAGTACATCCGACCCCGCCAAGATTGGGCTGAGACTTCGATTGTAAGAGACCCTTTAGAAGAGGCAGAGCTTCCCAACCAGTACCCGACTGATGGGGGCGTTGGTATCTAGAATTGGCGATCCGAATGGGGGCACGAAGGAGACCAGGACATTGTGAAGAGACCCAGGAGTTCCAATGCAATCAATTTCTTCGACGAAGACCTCCTCGAGCCTTGCCTTCCTAGGGATGACCCTGTAGTTATGTCGACAATTATTGCCAACTATGATGTAAAGCGCATCCTCATTGATAATGGAAGCTGTGCAGAAGTTTTACTGTATGATGCCTTTATCCGAATGAATTTGTCCAGGTGAAGACTGCGAGAATCCCTGATACCGCTGACTGGCTTTGGGGAAAACTCTGTTGGGGTTGAAAGAGAAATAACGCTACCAGTGACCATCAGGATAGAGCCATACCAGAGGACTTTCCCCATCAACTTCGTGGTCGTACGTATGACCTCGATGTATAACGCCATTTTAGGTCGACCGGCCCTCAACAAGTTTCGGCCCATCGTATCCACTTACCATTTGCTGGCGAAGTTTCCAACTCGTAACAGAGTCGGAGAAATGAGGGGAAACCATAGAATGGCTAGACAATGCCTAGCTATTCATGACAAACAATTGGAAGGACGCCCCACTCTTGACCAACTTGACCCTAGGGTCGAGGCTGACGACGGTGGTCAGCCTGTCGAGAAGATTGTATTTGTTCTCCTTAAGGAGGATGACCCCACTAAGGTCCTCTAAATTGGGAGCACACTCAGTGAGGAAGCCAGACTGGAGCTGATTGGCTTTCTGAGGAGCAACGCTGATGTCTTTGCTTGGTCGGCATCTGACATGCCCGGCATTTTGTTAGACGTCATCACTCACCAACTTAAGGTGGATCCGACCTATAGACCCATCCAGCAGAAAAAGAGGAGCTTCGCCATCGAAAGACAAAGGACTATTAAAGAAGTGAAGAAGCTATCTGATACTGGATTCATCAGGGATGCCCATTATCCTGAGTGGCTGGCAAATGTTGTCATGGTGAAGAAGGCTAGCGGGAAGTGAAGGATCTATGTGGACTACACCGACCTCAACAAGGCTTGTCTGAAGGATAGCTTCACCCTGCCAAAAATTGATCAGCTAGTGGATGCCACAGCTGGCCATCAGCTTTTGAGCTTCATGGATGCCTTCTCCGGGTACAACCAGATCAAGATGCACCCTAAAGATGAAGAGAAGACAGCCTTTGTTATAGACAAAGGGTTCTAGTGCTACAAGATAATGTCCTTTGGCTTGAAGAATGCAGGTGCCACTTTTCAAAGGTTGATCAACCGGGTCTTCGAAGGGTAGCTTGGAAGTAATATGGAGGTGTACGTTGATGATATGATTGTCAAGAGCCTCCATAAATCCGACCACATTAAGGACTTACGGGAATCCTTTGATGCACTGAGACGTCATCGGATGAAGCTAAACCCTGCTGAGTTCATATTTGGGGTGACCTCCAGAAAGTTCCTTGATTTCTTGGTCACTCAAAGGGGGATCGAAGTCAACCCTGACAAAATGAAAGCTATCATCAACATGGTGCATCCAACCAGTAAGAAGCATGTCCAGGAGCTCACAGGCCGTATAGCTTCCCTTAGTCGTTTTATCTCCAAGTCGGTCGAGAGGTCTCTACCATTCTTCAAGACCTTGCAATGGTCGGACCATTTCCATTGGACCGACGAGTGTCGGTCGGCCTTTGAAGCCCTCAAGGATTATCTGAAGAACCCTCCACTGTTGGCCAAACCAATGGAGGGAGAAGCATTGTACTTGTACCTGTCGACGTCATATAAGGTGGTCAGTTCCATCCTTGTGCGGGTAGGGGAGGATGGCCAGCAGAAACCTGTCTAATATATTAGTAAGGTCCTCCATGATGCCAAAATGAGGTACCCTAAAGTGCAGAAATTGGTCTATTCCTTGGTCATAGTAGCAAAACACCTTCAACCCTACTTCCAAGTGCACCCGATCGTCGTGCTGACTGATCAGCCCCTCAAGGCAATCCTTCGAAGTGCTGACATCTCCGGTCGGTTCGCCAAGTGGGTCATCAAGCTAGGCAAGTTCGACATTTCCTTCCAATCCCGGTCGACTTTGAAGGCTCAGGTAATCGCTGATTTCATTGCGAAGTGCACCTGGAGGCCGGAAGCGACCTTATCAGCAGCTGAAGCACCTGAGGCTGATCCCGTGGAAGAGACCGAACCTACTTGGACCCTTCATGTGGATGGGGCGTCCAACCTCATGGGGTGCGGGGCAAGTCTGATCCTGGCTAACCCCGGCAAGCAGTGCCTGGAGTATGCTTTACACTTTGCATTTCAAGTGTCGAACAACCAGGCGAAGTTTGAAGCCTAACTTGCGAGCCTAAGGATAGCCAATGAGTTAGGCATTAGAAGAGTCCGGGCCTTCTCCAACTCCCAATTGGTGGTCAATCAAGTGAAAGGTGAATTCGAAGCAAGGGACTCAATCTTGGCCAAGTATTTGGATAAGGTACGAAGCCTTGTATCTCGGCTTAAATTCTTCAAAATTCTCTATATACCTCGACTGCATAACTCTCGAGAGGATGCTCTATCATGGTTGACCACCATCAGCACCTCTGATCTAACCTTTATGGAGCACTTGCAGCACCCAAGTATTACCAAAGAGTTGACCGAGGTCCACCAAGTTATGCAGGAAGCCTCATGGATGGACCCAATCCTTACGTTACTGGTCAAAGGGACTCTTCCAGATGATCTGGCTGAAGCTAAGCGCATGCACTGGACGGCCTCTAAGTATGTCATCCTTGACGATGTCCTCTACAAGCGGTCATTCTCATAGCCTCTTCTAAAGTGTTTGGGGCTAACCGACATGGATTATGCACTCAGAGAGGTACATGAAGGCATCTACGGTGACCACCTCGAAGGAAGATCCCTAGCTTATAAAGTCATCCGATAGGGATATTATTGGCCTATAATTCAAAAGGACGCGTCAAACTTCGTTCGGAAGTGCGACGCGTGTCAAAGGTACTCTAATATCCAAAGGAGGCCCACCAGCCAGCTGACCCCGTTTACGGTGCCTTGACCATTTGCATAATGGGGCATGGATATCCTGGGACCCTTTTCCCCAGCATCCGGACAACAAAAATCTCTCCTTGTGGCCATCGACTACTTCACCAAATGGGTGGAGGCTGAAATGCTGGTACAAATAACAGAAGCCAAGGTAGAGAACTTCATCCAGAACGGCATTATCTTTCGATTCAGCATTCCACAAATGATCATTACTGATAACGGAAGGCAGTTCGACGACACTAAGTCCCAAGACTTCTGTCAACAATATCATATCGCTCATCGGCTTACGTCGGTCGGCCACCCTTAGTCCAATGGGGAGGCTGAGGTCACCAATCGGACGATCCTGCATGGACTGAAGACCCGGTTGAATGAAGCCAAAGGGCTTTGGACAGAAGAGCTTCATTCAGTGCTCTGGGCATATCGGACTACCGCCCGCACAGCGACTGGGGCGACCCCATTCAACCTGACCTACGGAAGTGAGGCAGTCATCCCCGTGGAAGTCACTCTGCAATCCCTGCAGATTGATCACTTCACCGAGCCAACCAACTCAGAGCTATAGAGGGCTGACCTAGACTTACTTGAAGAAACCAAGCTCCAGACAGGCTTGAAGATGGCGGCCTACCATCAAAAAATGGGCAGATATTACAACAAAGGGTCAAAGCACAACCTTCCAGGTTGGAGATCTGGTTTTGCGAAGAATGGAGATTTCGAGACCGACCGAGCAAGGGAAACTCTCCCCTAACTGGGAAGGACCCTATCGAGTCATTGAGGTGATTCGAGCCGGAACCTACCGACTCGAACATTTAGGCAGATGGTAAATAGCATGTAAGTGGAATGTAGACAACCTTCGCAAGTATTATCAATAAAGTTCACAACTTCTTCTAAGGTAGCCCACTTCCGAAAGTCCAACCTCGGTTGGCAAAGGCTCTAAGGCAGCCCATTTCTGAATGTCCAACCCTGGTCGGCAGAGGCTCTAGGGTAGCCCACTTCCGAAAGTCTGACCCTAATCGGTAGAGGCTCTAGGGTAGCCCACTTCCAAAAGTTCGACCCTGGTCGGCAGAGGCTCTAAGGCAGCCCACTTCCGAAAGTCCGACCTCGGTCGGTAGAGGCTCTAAGGCAGCCCACTTCCAAAAGTCTAACCCCGATCAGCAAAGGCTCTAAGGCAGCCCACTTCCAAAAGTCCGACCCCGGTCGGTAGAAGCTCTAAGGTAGCCCACTTCTGAAAGTCCGACCCTAGTTGGCAGAGGCTCTAAGGCAGCCCACTTCCGAAAGTCCAACCCCGATCGGTAGAGGCTCTAAGGTAGCCCACTTCCGAAAGTCTGAACCCGATCAATAGAGGCTCTAGGGCAGCCTACTTCCAAAAGTCCGTCACCCACTTCAACCATCCTTGGGTTCAGACGAGCCAATGGATCAACGCTTGAGAAGAGAATCCTAAGTATATTGGTCCGGCCTGAGCTGCAGTCCGTCCCTCACCTCATCAACTTTTTAGCTTTTGAGCCAAACAAGCCAACAGACTAACACTTGGAAATTTTCCTAAATGGTCAAGTTTGGATTGAGCTACTATCTGGCAACTATTTCAAGGAACTTGCTGTTCTAAAGGGCCGACTGAAAATACTTGGGGGAATTTCAAAAAGAACGCATTCTATCTTGTATACGTCAATGCAAATAAATGACAAAAGGATTCTTCTATTAAGTCCAAAAAGATTCTTTACAAAAGTAGGTCAGAGCTTTACAAACTCCCTAGGTCTGACCCATCGAAGGCACGGTAAGGGCGTCAGCTTTGGCTTCGCCCGTTATAGCTGGCGCGTCGACTGGGATATCCACTATCCCTACATCAGCTGGGGCTGGGACTCCGGCCCCACCCTCTTCCACGTCACCTTCATCCCGAGGCTCGGCTTCAACATCCGTCGGGTGCCCTTCTTCCTCTGCTGGCTCCCTTAGCTCGGCGTTAGACAGGTCAAGCTCCGGAAAAAGTTCGGCCACCCTCTTCAAGCAATCATCGTAACCTTCTCTGTAGAAGTCCGATGCCACCTCCTTTACTTCTTCAGAAAAGTTGGTCGAAGCTTTATACTTTGCTACTGCATCCCGGACCTGTCCCGCTACCAACTCCTTGGTTTCCTCAAGTTGGACCGCCAACTTCATTGCATTCGCCCGCTCGGCCTGGGCCCTCCCGTCGGCTTCAGCGAATCACTCCTCCTCCTCTTTCAGTCGATGGGTGAGGGAGTTCACTTCTGCCTTCCTCTTCTTCAGCTTAGCCTCCCGATAGGCTAGCTGATTTTGAATCTCTTGCGATGCCTCTTTCGACGACTCAGCCTCCACCTGGACGGCCGTCAGCCTTTCCTCCATGGACTTCAGAGAGACTTCCATGGCTGCCTGAACCACCTCCAACTCCTGCACCCTCTTGGTCGAGGTCTTGGCCGCATGCAGTATCCAACCAATGCTGTCGTCCGTCAAGAAGATGTCATGAAGAAGCTGTTGGGAATTGTGTCCCAAAGCCAATCGCCTGGGTTGTAGGCGGTTGTGCTGAGTATTGTACTTTTTCTTTGAATTAATAAAATATTATTTTGGCAGCTCATCACATATTGTATTTTCCTAAAATGAACTCTTTCCATGTGATGAAGTCCTTGTTCACAACCAAAGGATATATTGTACTGGACAGCAATATATCAAGTATAGGTTGTTGTAGTTCACATCGTTTGGTTGTCCTCTTGACCAAATGAGTGTGGTGACACTGATGTGATCTACAAGTGGGATATGTGATATCTCATTGAACGTGACTCCGTGCAGTCCCTTTCTGCGAAAGGAAAACTCATGATTGGATATGGGTATATGTGTCCCTCCGACCTGAGGTCATCACAGTAGCTTCAAGCAACTCCCTGTGTTTTGGTGCCGGACTACCCGGATTTTTAATCCAGCGATTGAAGGTTTCTGGGTATAGGCAAGTACTTGTGGAGCAGTGATGGACCAAGATGGAATTGACCTGTCCAAACAGTTTGGATTGAATGTCTCGCAGTATCTCAATTTAGCAAATCCTCAGCCGGGGTAGCCCTAGTGAAGAGTCACTAGGCTTGCGAGGTTGAGACACGTAGTGGACTGACTTTGTCTGGGTTGGCAGCCCAATCTCAGTCGTCCTGAGCATTAGAGGTCAAAGGGATGAATTATACGGTAACCATATGCCAGAGATTCGATAGTTTGCTCCTGCATATTTGACCTATCCGGACGCCGGGACCCATTGCTAGATGGTTTCCTGTGCTGGTACTAGAATTGTTCTAGTGCTACCGTTTAGGTTCGAACCAATGAGGTCACATGCCACGGAGGATAACTCTCTGATCCGGATACCGATTACGATTGGGAATCGTCTCAGTTTTATGGTCACGGTATTTTTGAGCACTCTTTTCCCCATCTTGCCCTTGTCTGCATCAACCAAAAATTGTTCCGGGCTGACCAGCACTGCACCAAGTTTTTTCCGAATTAGTTTTGAACTGATTCGGAGTTTGTTTCGGCCTCCAATTGGTTGTGAACCAATTGAACCCAATTTAATTGGGCTTGAACTGGTTCAATTAGATTGAACCAAGGGGTTTTTTTTAATGGGATTCACTTGGTTTTGAATGTTTTTTTTTTATTGGACCGAATTTAATTGAACCAGTGTTTTGGTTTTAGCGTGACCGTTTTACACGGTCTTTCGCTGGAAGGAACCCAAGGGCCGAACAACCAGCTGGGCGTCTTCTCTCCTTCTTCCACCCGCTATCTTTATTCCTAGTTTATTGCTAGTTTAATCCCTGTTTTATGGCTTGGTTAATGGATTTAACCATAGCCTATTCATTTCCCAGCTAATTCCTCCTCCCTGTAGCCGGCTCCATTTAGCTGTTCCCATGCCATAGGTGAAGGAGAAGAGACCAAGGAATAGCCCATTGGTGTTTGGCCATTGCTGCTGTTGGAGAGAAGAAGAATCCACATTGAAAAGTTTGGTGGAAGAAGATAACAGGGATAAAGTTATTCCTGTTATCCCAGCTATTCCAGTAGTTATTCCAAAGTTATTCCAGGTGGAATAAAGGTATAAAAAAAAAAAATTCATGCATAAATAAATGTATTTATTTATATATTTTACAAATATTATATGCTTTGTTACATGCCTATTTTAATACATGCAACTTGAATAGATTAGATTTCTGGGCGGAGCAGTTTTTCGCTACGTGATTTTTAAAAATTATTTTAAAATCCATCCTGCTCCCGTAACTGTTTGCATGCCTAGCGTAGGATCTTGTCAAACCACCTGGACCCTGCATAGTTTACTTTCAGTGGTATCAGAGCCAGGTTACAGGTGTAATTTATTCATGTATGCATGTATGTAGATTAAAATTGGTTTAATCTAACGATGTATCAAGATTCTATTTGGAACCTAGTTGAGACCTTCACCACGACCTTGTGTCTTTGACACGATACGGATCGTCTGTGTTGGCCTTTTCAGAAGGATCCTTAAAGGATATAAAATTAAAAAAATTGTTTTAATTTTTAGATACATGAAATTGGCATGTTTTTAGGCATGTTTTATATTGGATATAAAATTTGTAAAATATATATGATGCATGATTTTTGTTATGTAAAATTGTTTTACATAAAGACTTAATTAAAATTGTTTTAATTAAGAATTTGACTTAATAAATTATTAGGTTTATGAAATCTAATTTGACATGAATAAGCCATTTTGGGTTAATTGGGTTAGTTCTCTAATTGGGTCCTTAATTGGGTTAGACCTAGGTTTAGTTGAACCGGATAAAAGAAGATTAATCAAAAGTTGATTAAGGTCTTTCTTTAAAACTATCTAATAGTTAGATTAGTTGATCCGTTCATCTAAAATGGATCCAATTTGTGGCTCAGTGGACGCCCAAGTCTTTAGGCTAGTCTGATCGAGTCTGGTAAACCGACTGGTGTCAAGGTAGGTTTGGGATTGTGATCATGGTTGTATGAGGCTACCTCTTTCCTGGCCAACTTGGTTGGTGTCTAGGAAAGATGTTTAATGGTGGTTACTCACCCATGATCTCACCTACCTGCCTAGTCGTGTCGACCAGAACTGATTAGAAAAGCTCAATGACTCGAGTTAACCCATGTCACCCAGGTTGATCGGTCTGACTGATCTATAGGTGCTCATGGATCGTTTGTTGATTCATATCAACCCTCCTGGAATCTGATTGATTCAGTGGGAGGATGATCCATGTCCTTGTCTTTTTCTTCTGTCACAACTATAAAAAATCCTTTAAAATTATTAGGTCCTTAAAAAGACTAAGTCAAGGAGTTGATAGTGTCTTAGCCTCCCATTAAGTTGGATAGAAATGTGCCCACTAGCTTGGTGTGCATCGGCAGTTCCATAGAATGGGTGTACATCCGGCGACTGGAATTTCTATCTGATCGATGATGATTCAGTGCAACCTCCTTAATGGGACCAGATGGGCCGGCCATAGTCGGGCTTGGTCTTTAGTTAGCTGGAAGCATTGGATTTGTCATTTTAATGGTTGGACCTAACCAGAGACCCGCAATAGGAGGCCCCTAGGCCAATTGGGGTGCTCTCTGGGGCAAAATAATATACTGAAAATTGTTTAAGGAAATAATTGGTTTACGAACCTACCTTTAGGCTCGTATGGGTGAGCTGGCCATAGTCGGGCTCATGCGAGGCCTATTGTCTTTCAGTACCCAATTGAAAAAGTATTTTCATGGATTGGAGTTAGAGGCTACCAATCTGAAAAATTAGTGGGAGAAACCTTTAGACTAAAGTCCAAGTCTTTTGGTTAAGTTATTAATTCATAAACTAATTTGGTCTTATTTTATTTTCAGATGTCTTCAAATTTATCGCTCCGATCACTTCTCGATAATGAGAAGTTAAAGGGTCAGAACTTCGATAGTTGGTATCGAAGATTGAGAATCGTTCTGGAGCATGAACGGATCCTCTATGTAATAGCGGATCTGGCACCTGAAATCCCTCTTGCTAATGCACGGAGTGCGGTCAGAGATGCTTATCTGAAGTGGGTCTTTGATCGGACTACTGTCCGATGCATTATGTTAGCGGCGATGAACGACGAGTTCAGTCAAAAATTCGAGGAGGCCCAACCTGATGAAATCCTTCAAAAGTTAAAGGAATCCTTCGGCACCCCGGATGATGTAGAACGGTACAAAGTGTCTTGTGCCATCTACAACTCCAAGATACCGAATGGCGGTTCAGTCACTGATCATGTATTGTACATGATCGAGCTGATTGAAAAGTTGGGCAAACTCGGATGCCCCTTGCACGAGCAGCTCGGCAAGGATGCGATCCTGAATTCTCTTCCTTCTTCTTATCTTGATTTTCTCGATCATTATAGAATGAACAAGCCTGCAGTCAACTACCACGGTCTTTTGGGGTTACTGCAGACTTTCGAGAAAGACCACCAACTGAATAAGGGGGTGGTGAATTTAGTGGGAGGAAGTAGAGGTCGTCGTCCCTTTAAGAAAGGGAAGAAGAAAATAAATAAAAAGGGAAAGAAGGTGCAGAATGCTCCTGGCCCTAGTCAAACCAAGAAGTATAAGGCTGATCAGTCTTCTGCAGAGTGCTTCTACTGCAAGAAGAAGGGACACTGGAAGAGGAACTGTCCTCTTTATATTGCGTCCCTTGATCCGAACAGGCCGAGGAAGTAGAAGTCTACTGAATAAGGTATTTATATGATAAAACCTTGTAATTACTCAATTGTTGATACTGCTAACTGGGTATTGGATACTTGTAGTCCAATTCATGTTTGTAATTCGTTACAGGGACTTCAAGTTAGCAGAAGATTTGAAGATGGAGAACAGTTTATGAGCATCGGGAATGAAAATCGTGTTCCAGTATTGGCGGTCGGAGTCCTGCGTCTTGTCTTTGAGTCTTGTACTGTCGAACTAGTCAACTATCACTATTGTCCTAGTTTCATTATGAGCATAATCTCTGTAGGCCTTTTGGCCAATTGTGGTTTTGAACTATCAATAAAGGGAGATTTTTGCATTGTTATTTTGAATAACTCTGTGATAATGAAAGCTAGATTAAATAATGGCATATATGTACTATCAAGGCCTGTTAGTGTAATGTACACTTCTAGCAAACGCCCAAGATTAGATAATGTCAACGATTTGTATCTTTGGCACTGTAGGCTAGGTCATATTAACCAAAATAGGATAAACAAGATGCGAGGAGATGGACTCCTCGAGTCAGTGATTTTGAATCACTGCCCACTTGTGAATCCTGTTTAGTTGGTAAAATGACCAAGTCACCTTTTTTTAGAAAAGATGAACGAGCTACAGAACTTCTAAGTCTAATACATACTGATGTATGTGGACCAATGACAGTTAGTGCTAGAGGAGGATACAAATATTTCATTATTTTTATAGATAACTTTTCAAGGTTCGGTTATGTCTTTTTAATGAGACATAAGTCTGAGTCATTTGAAATGTTCAAACGATACCATAATGAAGTAGAAAAGCAAACTGGAAAAAGTATTAAAACCCTTCGATCTGATCGAGGTGGTGAATACTTATCTGGTGCATTTTTGACATATCTTGAGGAGAATGGAATTCTCTCTCAATGGACTCCTCCAGGAACACCACAGTTAAATGGTGTGTCCGAAAGGAGGAATCGAACCTTGTTGGACATGGTTCGATCCATGATGGGTTTTGCAAATCTGCCGCTATCCTTTTGGGGATATGCGCTTTAGACAACCTGTTACTTATTAAATAATGTTCCAAGTAAGTCTGTTGTCTCCACTCCGTATGAGATGTGGAATGGACGTAAACCCTCAATCTCACACCTTCGGGTCTGGGACTGTCCGGCTTACGTAAAGCGTTTAGACTTAGACAAACTTGGTCCTAGGTCTGATCGATGTTTATTCATTGGTTATCCTAAGGAAACCAAAGGGTATTTCTTCTATTTGGAGAATGAACAAAAGGTGTTCGTTGCTCTTAAAGCTATCTTTCTAGAAAAGGAGTTCCTTGGAGAAGGAACTATAGCCTCTAAGATTGAACTTGATGAAGTTCAGCCAATAGAAGAACCTGCACACTCTAAGGACATCGTAGAACCGGCTGTGATTGAATCACACCCAGAACCCATTAGGAGATCCAGTAGAATACCGCGTCAGCCAGACAGATACCATAGTTTCTTGGTCCGGGACGGCGATCCCATTGAGCTCGATGAGAACAATGAGGATCCGATCACCTATATGGATGCACTTCAGAGATCTGACTCTGAGGCATGGCTTGGAGCCATGCAATCCGAAATGGAGTCCATGGAAATCAACAATGTTTGGATATTGGTTGATCCACTTGAAGGAATAAAACCCATCGGGTTTAAATGGATCTTCAAACGGAAAAAGGGTGCAGATGGAAAGGTAGAGACCTATAAAGCCCATCTGGTTAACAAGGGGTATCGTCAGCGATATGGTATCGATTATGACGAGACTTTCTCCCCTGTGACAATGCTAAAATCCATTCGGATCATGCTTGCTTTGGCAGCATATTTTGATTACGAGATCTGGCAGATGGATATCTGAACCGCTTTCCTAAATGGGGAGCTGGAAGAGGAGGTGTATATGATACATGATGCAGAACGAAAGCTCTGATACCAAAAATGATGCAGAACGAAAATATGGAATGCGAAAGCAAATTAAAATTAATGTATTTTTTTTATTTTTTTTTATTTTTATATATTTTCAGAAGTCGGCTTTAACTCAAAGGAAAGATAAACTAATGTTGAAAGAAACTAAGAAATGACAGAAAGCATAATTAAAAGGAGTGGATTATCAGAGTAACTCAGAAGTAGGATCGCTAGGGATTAAGAAACCCCCAGATCTAGGGTTTGCTCTGAGTTTCAACGAAACAGACAAAGTGAGAAGGGAAGGTTCTTGTTACCTAGCAGTGATATCTCTCCATTTGGTGGAAAAGACTCTCTCGAGCAGATTATTGGATCCCGGGAGTTAAGGTATCTTCGCAATGGATCCTCCGATAATGGTCCTTAGCAAAGTTGGCCTCTTCTTGAACCCTGGATCCTGGAGAAAAGAAGAACAAGGTTAGGAACAAGAGACTCAGGGAAGAGAGTTACCAGAGTAGAAGAAAGGATGGGATCTGAAGGTCTTCAGCTGATCTGGAACTCCTAGGCTGTGGATTTGGGACTTCTTCTCCTAGATCTGCTGGATGGACTCTGAAGCAGTGGTAGCTGACTTGAAGATGGTTGGACTGGGGTCCTGGTGGTCGGCCACCCTTTGGAAGAAGAACCTTGAAGATGGTGTAGAGGCTAGGGTTTGATGGTGGTGGAGTAGAGATGGGTGGACTAAGCTAGGGTTTTAGGGTTGGAGATCTCACACCTCCTCAAGGTTCCTAGGGAACCCGGATTTACTCCCTCACGGAGCTCAACACTTGAATACAAGTGCGGAAGAGAGAAACACAAAGTTGCTCACAAAGAAATTGATTTCATTCATCATTATATTCAAGAGTTACATAGAGTTGAATATATAGACATAACAAAGAAATAAAATTTTATACATTTCCCATGTGGGACTAATAGGACTAACCCACACTTTAGGCATCAAATTTTCTTTCCAAGACTCCTTCCATGAGTGGGCAGCCCAAAAACTCTAAGAAAACTTGAAAATCAGCCCCAAATGGCAGGTTATGGGGGTGTCTCCTAGTATCTCTCCATGAATCAAGGATTTTTCCTTCATGGTTTGGCTCATTTGGACACCTCCTAGTCTTGCTCCACAAGTTTAGGCTTCTTCCTTTCATGACTTTGGCACTTTTGGAAACTTTTGGGTGCCTCCTTGATTTTCTTCCCAAGACATGCTCTCTTCCCATTTATAACTTGGATTTTTATGGAGCATTGTGGGGCACCTCCTTGATCCTCTCTTCAAGAAAAATTCTTGCCATCCTGGCTTGGGTTTATCTGGAAAGATGTTGGCTCCTCCTTGGATGGAGGTATCTTGATGGATTTCTCCCCCAAGTGGTGCTAGAAAAAAGAACCTGCTTACTTGAGGCGTGGGGACCAAGGTACACTGGATGGAGATGTGGCAGGGAGTGTGGCACCCACTTGTAGCTGGAAAATGTGGTGCCCTATGGCAAAGTGAATGACACCTACCTGGGCCTTGGACTTGGACTGAGTCAACATGACCCAACAAAAATTGAAATGACAAAATTACAGACTCAAAATTGAGTTGATCAGGTCAACCCTTATTACAAAACCAGAAAACCCTAATTCTTCAGGCAAGGTCAATCAGAGATCTAGATGGAGCCCTGAAGTCTTCTTCTGAGTATGGTGCCCGCACCAATTCTCCCAGGATGGGAGGAACTCGACCTTGTCGAGTAAGGCTCAAGTTGGCTCTGGTATCTCTCCAAGAGGTCTGGATCCAAATCTTGTAGTTCTTCTCGGGAGATCCAAGAGTCATCAGAGTCTGACCTTCCTTGCCAGCGGACCAGGTATCTTTGGTATCCTCGATTACGAGTAGAGGTAACCTGATCATCCAGGATCTTTTTAATCTGCTCTTTCCTCACAGGCCAGTTTGTTGGTGGACACACAGGATCGGGATCACTCTCAATAATAGGATTAGGTTCAAAAGGCTCACTGGGAATCACAGCTGGCTCCCTGTACTCTACTAGGTCTGTAATGTTGAAAGTAGAGCTATTGCCTAGTTCTGGAGGCAACTCAAGCACATAGGCATTGGATCCTACTCTATTCACTACTCTAAATGGTCCAGCTCCTCTAGCATGTAACTTTCTAACGGTTCCAGGAGAAAACCGCTCAGGCCTTAACCTAATCATTACATAGTCTCTCTCAACAAAAGTTTTGACTCGTCTTTGAGAATCAGCCAACTTCTTATAAGTTTCATTACTTAAAGTTATTTTGGCATGAATTTCTTTATGCAAGTCCTTTACATGCTATGCAAGTGCATCAAGAGACTTGTGTGTGTGGGCTAATAGTGAAATCAGATCAAGTGGTGTGTGAGGCTTGTATCCATGAACAATTTCAATGGGACTCTAGCCTATAGACCTATTGATCGAAACATTGAATGCAATTTTAGCCTTGGACAAAATACAAATCCCAATTCCTGGTGCTCTCAATCAAACCAAAATCTGAGCCAAAGCCTAGTAAAGGGTCAAGAAAAACTAAACTAGACTGACGATGCATTCCTAAAGAATGGACTTTATTCCAAAGGAACCCTAGGTCTAAACCTAACAAACTAAGGCTCTCTAGGTTTGACCTTGGGTCGGAGGAGGGCATGCAGAGCATGAAAACTTATTATGGATGCCTAGTAGGTGCCATAAGGTCTTCCAAAAGTAGGTGGCAAACCTAATAGGTTCTAAAGAGTCTTGCAACCTAGAGATCTCAGTAAAGTATAATCCCATAGCTCTAGAAACATGAGAAGATTCAGGGAAGGGTAGGAAATAAGAATCAGAGTTTTGAGGTGGCTTATCAGAAACAAGAAACAAACCTTGGTTATTCAGGACGACCTTAAAATGAGGACATTGTTCTATAGTTGCACTCATCCAAACCTCATGATTTGCTCTAGGAGGGTCTACAAGTGCAAGTTCTAGGATAGGCTGGGTGCTCCTAGAAGGTGGAAGGTTATCAGGAAGGTCTTTGGAATGTTTATCTAGAAAGTCCTCTAAGCTACTGTCTTTTTCTTGTTCTTGGACCTTCTCAATGAGCAATTCTTGTGAACCCCTTCCTTCTTCACACTTCTCTACCAGATTTGACTCAGGGGTGTCTTCTTTGGATTCCTCAATGAGTTCAGGGGTATTCTCACTTAAACTTTCATTTGGTGTAATTTCCTCTTCCTGAACTTCCTCAAAAGGGTCTTCTCTTAGGGTTAGCTCCTGAATTCCTTGAGTGGCAGGGGTCCCCTCAATAACCCCATTAGGTAGGAGTTGGTTAATTGAATTATCAGGAGAGATATCCTCAAATTCTTCTTCTTCATATTCATCTATCAAACTTATGTTAGGCTCATATTTTTCTTCCTCAATCTCACTGAAAGGTTCTAATCTATTCTCCTTTGATTTCTCTTTAAGTACGGCTCTGGTCGGGTCAACTAATTTTGGGATGGCCATGCCTAACTCCTTCTCAGTGTTATCCTTCTAGTCAAGAGGTGACACAAGCGGGAATTGACAAACAAGAGTCTGGTTCACTACGGGTGTCGGATCAATCGAAACTTGACTCAAGTTGGTAGAGGTTGGCTTTAAGTCCAATGTACTTGATTGGTTATATCTTAAAGACCACTCATAGTCTTGGGCTTCTTGGTAGGCTCGGTCTAACTTATTGGTCTTTTCAAGGCATAGCTTCCTATAAATGTCTGGGTGTAACCCAACCCTAAACCTCGATGTGATCTGAGCTTCGGTCTCCATGGTATTGCATTTCATGTCATACCACTGGAAGTCCTCGATATATTTAGACACAGGCCTATTACCTTGTTGCAATTGGTACCATTGGTCTAAAAGTCTTTTCTCATAGGATCTACCTAGGTACCTATCTCTCAACTTACTTCTTATATCTCTCCAAGTATATATTTTCTCTTTTCTTTGATAACACTCACGCTCAATAGCATACCAATGCGACCTAGCATGTTTGGTGAACTTGGTTTTGGCCAACCTAACTTTTCCTAATTCCGATATGTTAGTGCACTCAAAATACCGATCCATTTGTTCTTCCCACTTAATATATGTCTCTTGTCTTCCATCAAAAGTGGGTGCATAAGGTTCAGTGTTCCTAACGGGTCCCTTCTCTGAGTCAACCAAGTATGGATATAGGCTCCTAGGGTTATGCTCGGGATCACAGTATAAGGTCCTCCTAGGCTCCTGGCATGGGTGAGGTTAGGGCCTATTAAATTTTGGATCAGGGGTCCAATTTTGATGTCTACGTTTCTCAAGTCCCTGGGCTCGGTCTCTAAACTGGGCAAAACCCTCATTCATATCCTGACTCAATTTGGTCATACTTTCGGTAAGAGTTCTAATCATGGCCTCTAAATCAGGTTGGGTTTGACCAGGTTGGTAGGGTACTCCATTCCGGGTGGACATGATGATGCAAGCAAACACACCAAATGAGACTCGACTGAAATGACTATGGGCTAACTAGACCTAGAGCCCAAACTAGATGCCCAATCAGAGTGGCAAGCTAGCCTGTAGTAACTCGGGACTCAGCCAGGCAGGTGTAAGGGGAGTGTTAGGTTCCTAATTACCAATCCTAGACACCAATCAGTGATTGGCCAGGTAGGCGGACCAGCACACAAGCCCTTCGGGGTAGAATCCCTGAACCACCATTCTAGACACTGAGTACAAAGCACACACAGAGTAACTACACAAACTGACTCAACACTAGCCTTGACCCGACTTGTTGATGTCCCTAGCCCACTAGGGCAAATTAAGTCTAATAAATTTTAAAATTAGGCTTAGGATCGAATGAGTGGGTGGTGGTTTTGGGCTAAGAAGAGGTTATCAACTCTTCCCCTTATCTTAGATGCTCAAATGCACTTAAGATGAATTAGGAGATGATCACTCAAAAAATTGAATTGCAGAAATACAAAAACAGAGTTGCAGTAATTTAACTCTCAGAAATTTCAAGGGAACCAATAAATCACAGAAAAATTACGTAAAATAGCTTCAATTATCCGGGTTCTAGAAAAATAAAAATCATGCAATTTGGAGTTACCTACAATAAGAAACAATTCTTGCAATAGGGTAGTTACAGACTGAAAACAGAGTGCTTCCCCCGTTTACAATTCCTGCTACGAAGTTGTAACCCAGCGGATCCCCTACACACCCTAGGAACACCCCGTGGAATGGGAAGAGGAGGTTTGCACCTCGCTTCGTTCCTAGGACTGGATGTCTTGGGGAGTCTACTTCGAGCAGACAAAGTAAAAAGGAGAGACACTCAAACAAGCAAACAAGACAGAAATCCTAGACAGGGCTCTGATACCAAAATTGATGCAGAACGAAAGCTCTGATACCAAAAATGATGCAGAACGAAAATGTGGAATGCGGAAGCAAATTAAAATTAATGTATTTTTTTTATTTTTTTTATTTTTATATATTTTCAGAAGTCGGCTTTAACTCAAAGGAAAGATAAACTAATGTTGAAAGAAACTAAGAAATGACAGAAAGCACAATTAAAAGGAGTGGATTATCAGAGTAACTCAGAAGTAGGATCGCTGGGGATTAAGAAACCCCCAGATCTAGGGTTTGCTCTGAGTTTCAACGAAACAGACAAAGTGAGAATGGAAGGTTCTTGTTACCTAGCAATGATATCTCTCCATTTGGTGGAAAAGACTCTCTCGAGCAGATTATTGGATCCCGGGAGTCAAGGTATCTTCGCAATGGATCCTCCGATAATGGTCCTTAGCAAAGTTGGCCTCTTCTTGAACCCTGGATCCTGGAGAAAAGAAGAACAAGATTAGGAACAAGAGACTCAGGGAAGAGAGTTACCAAAGTAGAAGAAAGGATGGGATCTGAAGGTCTTCAGCTGATCTGGAACTCCTAGGCTGCGGATTTGGGACTTCTTCTCCTAGATCTGCTGGATGGACTCTGAAACAGTCGTAGCTGACTTGAAGATGGTTGGACTGGGGTCCTGGTGGTCGGCCACCCTTTGGAAGAAGAACCTTGGAGATGGTGTAGAGGCTAGGGTTTGATGGTGGTGGAGTAGAGATGGGTGGACTAAGCTAGGGTTTTGGGGTTGGAGATCTCACACCTCCTCAAGGTTCCTAGGGAACCCGGATTTACTCCCTCACAGAGCTCAACACTTGAATACAAGTGCGGAAGAGAGAAACACAAAGTTGCTCACAAAGAAATTGATTTCATTCATCATTATATTCAAGAGTTACATAGAGTTGAATATATAGACATAACAAAGAAATAAAATTTTATACATTTCCCATGTGGGACTAATAGGACTAACCCACACTTTAGGCATCAAATTTTCTTCCCAAGACTCCTTCCATGAGTGGGCAGCCCAAAAACTCCAAGAAAACTTGAAAATCAGCTCCAAATGGCAGGTTATAAGGGTGTCTCCTAGTATCTCTCCATGAATCATGGATTTTCCCTTCATGGTTTGGCTCATTTGGACACCTCCTAGTCTTGCTCCACAAGTTTAGGCTTCTTCCTTTCATGGCTTTGGCACTTTTGGAAACTTTTGGGTGCCTCCTTGATTTTCTCCCCAAGACATGCTCTCTTCCCATTTATAACTTGGATTTTTATGGAGCATTGTGGGGCACCTCCTTGATCCTCTCTTCAAGAAAAATTCTTGCCATCCTGGCTTGGGTTTATCTGGAAAGAAGTTGGCTCCTCCTTGGATTGAGGTATCTTGATGGATTTCTCCCCCAAGTGGTGCATGAAAAAAGAACCTGCTTACTTGAGGCGTGGGGACCAAGGTACACTGGATGGAGATGTGGCAGGGAGTGTGGCACCCACTTGTAGCTGGAAAATGTGGTGCCCTATGGCAAAGTGAATGACACCTACCTGGGCCTTGGACTTGGACTGAGTCAACATGACCCAACAAAAATTGAAATGACAAAATTACAGACTCAAAATTGAGTTGATCAGGTCAACCCTTATTACAAAACCAAAAAACCCTAATTCTTCGGGCAAGGTCAATCAGAGATTTAGATGGAGCCCTGAAGTCTTCTTTTGAGTATGGTGCCCGCACCAATACATCCTGAAGGGTTCACATCCACAGATGAATCAAAAGTATGCAAGTTGCAGAAGTCCATTTATGGAATCAAGCAAACGTCTCGAAGTTGGAACTTACGGTTTGATAGGTGTATCAAATCATATGGCTTCATTAGGAACGGAGAAGAACTGTGCATCTATAAATGGGTTAATGGTTCTGTGATTGTATTCCTAGTACTGTATGTTGACGATATTCTCTTAATCGGGAATGATGTCGCAGCATTACAAGGAATAAAGGTCTGGTTATCCTCTCAGTTCTCCATGAAGGACTTGGGTGAAGCTTCTTACATAGTAGGTATGAAGATCTATAGAGATAGATCTAAGAAGCTTTTGGGATTGTCCCAGTCTACGTACATTGACACCATGCTGAAACGGTTCAGCATGGAAAATTCCAAGAAAGGCTATCTCCCGATAGGTTATGGAATTACTCTTTCCAAGAAGGATTGTGCGACAACTCCTGAGGAAAGAGAGCGCATGAGTAGAATACCTTATGCTTCTGCAGTAGGCTCTATCATGTATGCTATGACTTGTACTAGACCAGACGTGGCATACTCACTAGGAGTAGTGAGCAGATACCAGTCTGACCCAGGTGAGGTGCATTGGAAGGTGGTTAAGTCCATCCTTAAGTATTTAAGAAATACTAAAGATCAATGGCTGATTTATGGAGAACCTGACTTGAAACTTATGAGATACTCTGACTCCAGTTTCCAGTCAGATAGAGATGATAGCAAGAGTGTGTCACGGTTTGTATTTATCCTGAACGGAGGAGCGATCTGCTGGAAAAGTTTTAAGCAGGCAACTGTTGCAAACTCGATATGCGAAGCAGAATACATTGCAGCATCAGATGCGGCAAAGGAAGCCGTGTGGTTATGGAAGTTCCTTGGAGAGCTAGGGGTGGCACCTTCCCTAGATGGTCCTGTTCCGGTGTACTGTGACAGCACTGGAGCCATTGCTCAAGCTAAGGAGCCAAAAGCTCATCACCGCAGCAAGCACATTCTGCGGCGCTACCATCTCATATGAGAGATCGTGGAACGAGGCGACATCAATCTTCTGAAAATCGATGAAAAGAAAATTTGGCCGACCCCTTCACTAAAGCCCTCGGAATAAAAGAGTTTGACTATTGTAAATGGGAAATGGGTATTAGATACTCTTCTGATTAGCTTTAGTACAAGTGAGAGTTGTTGGGAATTGTGTCCCAAAGTCAATCGCCTGGGTTGTAGGTGGTTGTGCTGAGTATTATACGTTTTCTTTGAATTAATAAAATATTATTTTGGCAGCTCATCACATATTGTATTTCCCTGAAATGAACTCTTTCCATGTGATGAAGTTCTTAGGACTACACTGACTTCGATACAGAGAGGATGTATCGAGTAGTCCTTAAACCTTGTTCACAACCAAAGGATATATTATACTGGACAGCAATATATCATGTATAGGTTGTTGTAGTTCACATAGTTTGGTTGTTTTCTTGACCAAATGAGTGGGTGACACTGATGTGATCTACAAGTGGGATATGTGATATCTCATTGAACGTGACTCCGTGCAGCCCCTTTCTGCCAAAAGGAAACTCACGATTGGATATGGGTATATGTGTCCCTCCGACCTGAGGTCATCACGGTAGCTTGCAAGCAGCTCCCTGTGTTTTGGTGCCGGACTACCTGGATTTTTAATCCGGTGATGGAAGGTTTTTGGGTACAGGCAAGTACTTGTGGAGCAGTGATGGACCAAGATGGAATTGACATGTCAAAATAGCTTGGATTGAATGTCTCGCAGTATCTCAATTTAGCAAATCCTCGACCGGGGTAGCCCTAGTGAAGAGTCACTGGGCTTGCGAGGTTGAGACACATAGTGGACTGACTCTGTCTGGGTTGGCAGCCCAATCTCAGTTGTCCTGAGCATTAGAGGTCAAAGGGATGAATTATACGGTAACCATATGCCAGAGGTTCGATAGTTTGCTCCGGCATCTTCGACCTATCCGGATGCCGGGACCCATTGCTAGATGGTTTCCTGTGCTGGTACTAGAATTGTTCTAGTGCTACCGTTTAGGTTCGAACCTATGAGGTCACACGCCACAGAGGATAACTCTCTGATCCGGATACCGGTTACGATTGGAAATCGTCTCGATTTTATGGTCACGAAATTTTTGAGCACTCTTTTCCCTGTCTTGCCCTTGTCTGCATCAACCGGAAATTATTCCGGGCTGACCAGCACTGTGCCAAGTTTTTTCTGAATCAGTTTTGAACTAATTCGGAGTTTGTTTCGGCCTCCAATTGGTTGTGAACCAATTGAACCCAATTTAATTGGGCTTGAACCGGTGCAATTAGATTGAACCAAGGGATTTTTTTTAATGGGATTGAACCACTTGGTTTTGAATGATTTTTTTTTATTGGACCGGATTTAATTGAACCGGTGTTTTGGTTTCAGCGTGACCGTTTTACACGGTCTTTCGCTGGAAGGAACCCAAGGGCCGAACAACCAGTTGGGCGTCTTCTCTCCTTCTTCCACCCGCTATCTTTATTCCTAGTTTATTGCTGGTTTAATCCCTGTTCTATGGCTTGGTTATTGGATTTAACCACAGCCTCTTCATTTCCTAGCGATTCCTCCTTCCTGTAGCCGGCTCCATTTAGCTGTTCCCATGCCATAGGTGAAGGAGAAGAGACCAAGGAATAGCCCATTGGTGTTTGGCCATTGCTGCTGTTGGAGAGAAGAAGAATCCACGTTGAAAAGTTTGCTGGAAGAAGACAACAGGGATAAAGTTATTCCTGTTATCCCAGATATTCCAGAGTTATTCCAGGTGGAATAAAGGTATAAAAATTTTTTTTTTTTTCATGCATAAATAAATGTATTTATTTATATATTTTATAAATATTATATGCTTTGTTACATGCCTATTTTAATACATGCAACTTGAATAGATTAGATTTCTAGGCGGAGCAGTTTTTCGCTGCGTGATTTTTAAAAATTGTTTTAAAATCCATCCTGCTCCCATAACTGTTTGCATGCCTAGCATAGGATCTTGTCAAACCACCTGGACCTGCATAGTTTACTTTCAGAAGCTACAAACAAAAGGCCAAGTCAGCGCTATGCAAGGCAATTGAAAGAGAAGGGAAGACTCGAGGGGGCAGGATGAGTGATTTACCCTCATAAGGTCGCGGTACGACTTCTTGACTACGTCACTCAGATTCCTCTTAATGGATAGCTCCTAGTCGGAGTCCGTCATAGCTCCCCTGAGTAAACTCCATGCCTTTCTCACATCATTCAGGGTGTGCCAATGCTGGAATGCCTCCTGACGTATCTCTTCCTCAGACCCTTCTCCAGCCATCTCCACTTCGGCCGTCTCTCCTACAGCCATCCCCTTTCCCTTATCCATAGGGGGAACCGTTTCTTCCGGGTCAGCAGATGCTGGAGCTGATGCTGCCGCTATGCCGGACAATTCTGGCTGTTCCTTTTCTGGCCGGGTGACCGACCCTCCGATAATAGCTGAAGACCCTGGCTTTGTCTTCTTTGCCAATACCTCTGTAAGAGGGGTATCATCCTCGTCGGAGTCTACATTCACAACGGACACCGTTCGTTCCTCCTCCCGCCTCCTCTTTTGCTTCTCCATGGTCGATGCCATGGTCCACTTTACCACTAGGATAGCCCTTTTCTGTACTGCTCGCTGGATGACCTTGCTCTTGTCGATCTTCATTCCTTTTCCTGCTTCACACAAAAAAAAAAAGAGAGAGAGAGAGGAAAGGGGAGGTTAGGGTAAGCAAAAGAGGGGCGTACGATGGTATGAGTAAGGCGAAGGTGGGAGGAGGTCAGTCAATTATGATGGCCTTTTTGTTCCTACCTAGGAATCTCTAGCGGCGGATCCCTGCCGGGTGAAGGACATCCTCACCGAGCAGTTCATACGCCATGGTCGGGCCGACTCCATCAATTTCATTAAATTTGGCATGGTCGATCATTAAGATCACCCTCCCCTCACAAAGCCTCGGCCTTGGCTCTCTCCATAGTGGCTTAAAGCCCTGGGGATGAGGGCTATCTACGAAAAAGAACTTGGCCATCCACCCGTGGATGGCCGACGGAAAGCACTTCAGGATCTTCCGGTTAGGATGGGGACTGAGCATCCACCACTCTCGGCTCCTGAAGTCTCTTTTCAAAAGGAAGAAGTTGCCAAAGAGGGATAACCTAGGTTCGGTCTCGGCCTTGTGACAAAGCACTATGAATCAACAGATCGTCCGAATACTATTTGAGGTCAGCTATGCTGGAGTCACCCTGTAGAAGTTAAAGACCTCTATAAAGAAGCAATGCAAGGGAAACCTAAGGCTGGCCTTAAGGTTGGCCTCATACATGGGAAGGTTCTCCAGTCCTAGTGGATTGTTAACACTACCCTCTCGGCCCAGAACAGAGAGATGCAATGTCGATGGGATACCATACATGACTCTAAGGTTTTCGACCCATTCCCGGGTCATCATTGATTGGATCTCACTCGGCCCTGGATCCCTATGCCTATGGACCGGACCTTGACTACTGGATGCCATTAATGCTAAGGAAGAAGGACTAGGGGACTGACCTGAGACTGGGGCTCCTAGAAGGTTGGTCTTGCGGAGGAGGAAGAGGAGGTTCTCTTTTTCTCTCTCGCGGAGCTCAATCGCAGCAGGAAATCCCTCCTAGGCACCTCACCCCTCTTTTTATAGGTCCCCGAAGGGGTGTTTACATTCATCGTGCGAGAGTTGTAACCATCCCTTCGGCGGACGTGACCCTCCACACCTCAGGAATTGAAGCGACTGGCAGATCATAACTAGCAGGCAGCGATCCATGTGAAGACCGGATCAACGATGCAAGGATCACCGGGAAAGTGACATCGGCCGTCCAGATGCTGTCACGTGGTGCAGCACGTCCCTCCACTCTAATTGTCATGCGTGCCAGCCTAACCCCTCATCATGATGCCATCTCCGCATTAACTGCGACCCATGCACCGCCAATATGGAGGCGACACCTGTCCCTGATGTCGATCATGGCAGATTTGAAGCAATCTGATGCGATGATACCGCATCGGGCAGTGGACAAATGCGACCTGTGCAAAATAATGCTCCTGTCCTTCGATGCCACGTGTCCCCTCTCAGCCCAGGAGCAGGGGGCAAACTGTTGCACTCAATCAACTTTTTCTAGATTGGACCGGTGCAGATGGGCCTCCGCCTGGTTTGGCTGGTCCACTCTCCCAAAGGTCCGAAGGCCGACCCACTGAAGGCTGACCCACTGGAGGCCAACCCACTGAAGGCCTCTCCAGTCCACCAGGAGGCTGACCGGCTGACCCCCCTTCCATTTAGGTCTGACCGGTCTCCTTCCCTTTAAGGCTTGACAGATATCCTCTTTCAGTCTGACCAACTCATTCCCATCTTGGGAATCGATCGAAGGCTCCAGAAGCCCTTTCCAGTTGGTGCCAGAATTCTGTTACAATGGACTCCGCAATGTGGCCATGTCTCCACGCCACCTAGCCACCTTTCTGATTCTCTTAGGGATAAATCGAGACTCTTCAGCCTGTTTCCTAACAGAATTTGGCAACATTCCATGCCTACAATGGACTCCGCAATGTGGCCACATCTCCGTGCCACCTGGCCACCACTCTGATTCTTCTAGGGATAAATCGGGACTCTTCAGCCTATTCTCGAATAGAATTTGGTAGCATTCCATGCCTATTTAAGATGACCGGGGGACATTCGCTGAAGGCTAAGTACACTCTCCCCTCTCCATGTGCTATCTTCTTTGATTTCTCCATTCTATTGCCCTAAAACTCTTGCTAACTTAGGTATCGGAGTGTCCCCTGCCGGAACACCACCGGTGCCCAGGGGACTTTGCTGCAGGTCAATCGGGAGAGGAGCATTCCAGCATAGCCAACCGAGCCCGGTCCAGGAGAAGACGCAGCAACAATAAGGATTATAAATTTGGAATCTACTATTTTTGGCACATGCTATTTTTGGTACCTACTAATTTTATCTTGGGCTTTATTACAAAAATTGAAATCTAATTAGATGATTTGATCATTTAATTATGATTAGACTTGATACAAATTAAATTGGATTTGATTTGGTTGAGTTTGGATGATGACCTAGTCCAATTAGGTTTTGGACTAGCCTAATTGCAATTACTGCAAGCCAATTTGATTTGACTTAATTGGTTGCCTAATCCTAAATGAATTAAATTTGATTTAATTTAGTTAGGTTTAATCTATTCTATTTGGATTTAGTGATCCTAATTAGATTAGGATCTAATTCCTAATTAGTTATAGATTTAAACCTAAACCTAAATTAGTTAGGAATAGGTTAGTTTCCTAGTTGGTTAGAATTAGTTAATTGGCCTAACTAATTCCTAACTAATTCATAATTAGCTATAGATTTAAACCTAAACCTAATAGGATTAGTTAGGTTAGTTAGAACCCTAAAAGGGTTAGGACAAGGAGTTAGTTGAACTAATTCCTAACTAACTTACTAACTAATTATTTTCTCCCCCCCCCATGTGTTAATCTCTTTTATGCATGTAAGAAAGAAAGGTGATGAGACTCTTTTACATGAAATCATAAATTGGTGTGGAGAAAAATGTGGGACACACAAGTGTTTGGCCCTTCTGCATTTCTCTCTCCTTCCCATCCTTATCTAGTTGGGTTTTTGAATTTGATTCAAAACCTGTCCTAATTCTACTTGAGAAGGGACTCTAGTGAGAAAGAAGTTATGATATAATGTGAGGTAGATAGGTGATGCACATAAGGGATGATTGGTTATGCAAAGAATTTTCTATGAAAGACTTGGACGAAGCATCATACATTCTTGAAATTAAGGTTTATAAAGATAGACCAAATAAGATGCTTGGCCTATCATAAAAAGTATATATAGAAAAAGTGCTGAAAGGGTTCAGCATGGAGAACTCTAAGAGGGGACTTCTACCCCTCAGACATTGATGGGGACCCAAAGTGGACCGAGAGTCTATTTTATTTTATTTTATTTGAGTCCATTAGTCCTGTGTCACTTTAGTCAAAGTAAGCCACTTGAGTCCTATAATAAACTGGGACAACTAAGTCAGTTAAGTCCACTTAGTCAGGTCCAGTCATTTTAGTTCAGTCAAGAGTCCAGTTAAGTTGTTCAAGTTAAGAGGAGAGTCATCAGCAGCCAGGAGATTCACCAGACCCCTCCAACCAGAGTGATCTTCATGCACTTGGACCCTTTCATGCCGCCAATCCCACAAGAGAGAGCTCCAGCCCAAGACAGGTCCACTATTGACCGGTCCACCAGGGTTTCTTGGCTCATAAGTTAGGATTTCTTAGCCCTCAAGTAATGTACCGTGGGGTGAATCTATAAATACCGCCCCTCCCCTCTTGTATTAAACATCTTTTTTCTTATGATTACAAACAAAAAAATTTATTTTGATCTGAGTTTTGAGTTTTCTCCGAATTGGAGTGGGTGTGACGCCCTAATTCCTCGTTCTTGAGTGCAAGCCCTAATCTCCTGGTGACTTCTATACTCGCCAACGATCCTCCCTTGCTCTGTCCCGCATCAACTTGGTATCAGAGCCCAGTAGATTAGGGTTTTCTTCTTCCTCTCCGAGTCTGCCATCAACCCATCATCAGGCATCCTGAAACCTTGTCGCCCGCAGCCCATTGGATCTACATCACCAATGCTACCCCCGTTCCATCCACGCTGCCATTGCCCATCTCTGTCAATGCCCTGCACCCGATCCCCTCTCCTCTTTGTCGCCCGTGAGACCCTGTTCTTGCTCACCACCAGTCGCCGATGCCCCAACCCCCCTTCCTTCCCGACCGTAGCCGGGCAGACCCCAACATTTGCTGACCTCGAGTGCGTCCGTCGCATCGACATCGACAGCGACGGCACCGTCTGGATGGTCCGCCATCACCCTACCGGTTGGATCTATGCCCTCAAGGTGATCCACGGCTACCACGAGGATGCCATCCCCCGCCAAATCTGTCACGAGAGTGAGATCCTTTGCACCACCGACAACCACCACGTGGTCCGGTGCCATGGCTTCTATGACCGAGTAGGACGTATCCAGATCCTCCTCGAGTACATGGACGGCGACTCCCTTGATGACCACCGCATCGCCTTTGAGCCCATCCTCGCTGACGTTGCCCTCCAGGTCGTCGCCGGCCTTACTGTCCTCCACGAGGGATGCCAGCTGCTGATCATCCACCGGGATATCAAGTCCAGCAATGCCTCCACCGTGAAGCCCGATCATAGCCCACGATCACCACACACCCGCCACCGCATGCCTGCACCGCAGATCCGCATGACGCCGCATCCCATCGAATCTCCTTCTCACTACCGCCGCGTGTTCCCCGTGCCACACGCTCCCCTCTTCTCCATCAGGAGGCCGCCACCCGCGCCCCCACTGCCGCCCGTGCTCCCAACGCTGCCCACCGCCATCGCCCCCGTGTCGTCCACCGGATGTGTCTCCCCGAGCCGTCGTCTCCACCCTAGCGCCGCCACCTATGAAGCTCGCTAGACGTCTATATAAGAACTTGGCTAATTCTCGAAAAAGAGCTAAAGAATTTTTTCAAGGGATTTTATGATGATCAGGCTTAGGCCTGAACGGTTCCCTCCAGGGACTATAAAGAAACTTCATGCTCACGGAGCTGACCCATTTAAGATAATCAAGAGAGTTGGACCCAATGCCTATGTGCTTGAGTTACCACCCGACTTAGGCATTAGTTCTACCTTAAACATTTCAGATCTTGTAGAGTATAGGGAGCCAGCAGCGATTCCCAGTGAGCCTTTTGGACCTATCCCTTCCCTTGAGAGTGAGCCTGCCCTAGAGTGTCGACTAACCAATTGGCCAAATAGTGAGGAAAAGATTGAGAGAATCCTAGACGATCAAACCATATGTACCTAGAATAGAGGCTATCAGAGGTATTTGGTCTAGTGGCAAGGTCGGCCAGAATCTGAGGACTCGTGGATCACCCGTGAGGATCTGCAGCGCCTCAAACCAGACCTACTCGAGCAGTATGAGAGCCAAGTTATCCCACACTCGACGGGGTAGAATTCCTCCCACTCCGGGAGAATCGGTGGGGGCACCAAGATCAGACATAGATTACTGGGCCCTATTTGGTTTACCTAGCCATGTGTCAAATTTTGTAATCAACTAGAATTGAGTCCTGTAATAAGTAGAGGTTAGTTGATTTATCTCAACCTAGTCATTATTTTGAGTCTTGTACATCAGTTATGAGTCCAATATGAGCCTAATTTTTATACAAGAGAGGAGGTTATCCTATTTTGGAGTTTCACCAGGCCACATCCAAGAGTCAGAGACCACTACATCAGCCCATTAGATTTTGTGTGACAACCCAGGATCCAAGATGCTTCAGGAAATCCTGATTCCTTCCAGATGCCCTCCAAATGCCTAGATTCCCTTCCAGATGCCAGAGCATATTCTTAGAACAGGGCACCCATAATTATAGAGGTCCACCTACATCCAAGCCCAAAGAAATCAAGCCCAGGTGCCAAGCCCAAGCCCTTAAGAAGCAAGATTCCAAGGAATATTCCTGCTACCAAGCTAACAGGCCACCCCAGCTTCCAGCAGCCCAAACCCATGCACCCAAGCCCCTTTGGGCCGGCCCCTTGCTGCTCCTAGAGGCCCAACATGCCCCCCCTAGGCATCCTTGAAGTGTTGACCACGTCCAAAGAGGTTTGACCAAGTCCAAGTTGAAGAGAAGAAGGAGAAGACCAAGTTTATTCCTAACCTAGTTAGGATTTCTAATCCTTTTAAACTTTGTAATTCTAACCTAGCTAGGAGAGGACTTGTATTCCAATTGGAAAGAGGACTTGTAACCCAAGTGTAACCATGGTTAGTGAGGGCATGGGAACTCTATAAATACCCCACCCCTCCCCCTCTTGTAATCATCTCTTTCTTATGAATACAATTTACTGAAATTTGAGTTACTACCTTGTGTTGGTATTTTGTTTTGGTTCTTTGGTTTGTGTTCTTGTATCTGGACGAATTCCTTGCTGTCCTAGCTTCCTTCTATACCCTAACTCATTGTCATCCAAGCCTTCACACATCCAAGGAGGAGTGCCCTAGGCCACCAACCGAGGAGATCTTCAACAAGCTTCAAACAGCCATCTTCTAACCCTAATCTTGATTCCTTTCAATCCATAGTTCATTTTCTTATTTTTAATTACTGTTTTGATTAACCCTGATGCTTGTAGGATCCTCGAGGTGCTTCCCCTCCCCAGAGGAGGCCTTCTTTGCTGCCCGGACTGCCCAGATTCGCCATCAAATTCAAGGGAAACAAGGCTTCTTCTTCCAGGCTCCGATCAGAGTTGTGAGTGATCTCTTCTACTAATGATATTATCATCTCTGACTGGTATGAAACCTTACCTTCTCTTATTATCTGATTTGCTTGAAGTAAACTATCCTAAGCTGGGAATTCCTTAATTTTTGGGTCCTGTCTTTTAATTATCTTGCATGATTCAGTCTACGACAAGTTGATTCTTCGAATTGTTGAATACCTGCTAGTTCTTTACTTTGCTTTGGAAAATTAGCCATCAAACCTAAATCTAAAAATCACAAAAAAAATTAGTTTACTACTTTTACTGCATATTTAGTATTCTTAAAGTCATCCCGCATCAAAACTCGACCCTATCGAGTGAAGATCAGGCTAGCTCACATATCTCTCAAGGAGGTCTGGGTTGAGGCACTACAAGTCCTCTCGAGAAATCCATGAATCGTCCGACTCTAGCCGACCTTGCCATCAGACCAGGAAGCGTTGATAGTCGCAGCCCTGGATTGTAATGGCTTGATTGTCCATGATACTCTCGATCCGTTCTTCTCTCTCAGGCCAATTTATAGGTGGACACTCTGGATTAGGGTCACTCGCAATGGAAAGGAATAGGTTCAAAGGTCTCACTGGATATCGCTGCCGGTTTCCTGTACTCAACCAGGTCTATAATATTGAAGGTATAACTAATGCCTAGATCCAAAGGCAAATCTAATACATAGGCATTTGATCCAACCTTCTTTAACACCTTAAAAGGTCCGGCTCCGTGAGCATGAAGCTTCTTTTAGGCCTAAGCCTAACCAAGATAGAATCCACTACATCAAATACTTTGGTCTTTCTTCGAGAAATTAGCCAGTTTGTTTTAAGATTAGTACAGGTGGTGAACATGCTGGGCACATGCAGACTCCTAACAGATGATGCAAAGGACTCATACCTACACCTAACAGACTGGACTATGCATTCCTATAGTAGGAAATTTTATTGAACTCTTTTGGACCTAAACCTAAGAGACTATAGACTCTCTAGGTCTGATCCTAGCTTGACATGCACATGAGAATTTACAATGGGCTCCTGGCAAATTCCAAAGGGTATGCCAGAAGTATAATGCAAACCTAACATGCATAATGAAAGCATGCAATATGCTAATCTCAACTAAATACAATCTAATGATCCTAGAAAGGCTGGATGATGCAGCACGAAAGCTCTGATACCAAAAATGATGCAGAACAAAGAACAAAGAAGCGTATGCAGAAGTAAATTTAAGATTAATTTATTTTTTTTTTTTATATATATTTCAGAAATTGTCTTCGACTCAAAGTAAAGCTAAACTACGTTGAAGGAAACTAGTTAAGAATTGAAAGCACAGTTTAGAAGAAACTAAATTATCATAGTAGTTCAGAAGTAACGGATCGCTGGGGGTTGAGAAACTCCCAGACCTAGGGTTTCGCTCTGAACTTTCAACAGAATAGAAATAGAGAGAAGAGATGGTTTACTAACCAGACAGTGATCTTCTCAGGATTTTGGTGGAAGAACTCTCTCGAGCAGATTGTGGGATCCTCGGAGTCAGCTATCTTCGCAATGGATCCTCCAATACTGGTCTCGTGGTTTGGTCGGCTTCTCCTGGACTCAAGATCTGGGAAAGAAGAGGAACAAATGATGGAATTCAGAAACTCAAGAAAAGATTTTACCAGGTTGAAGAACTTGAAAGCTGAAGTTGCTGAAATCGAATTCTCCTGGAGGCCGATCTGACTTCCTCTTAGAATTGTTGTAGATCTACAGTATCTGGACTGGGGCTGGATACTGGTGGTCGGCCTGGACTTGGAGATGGTGGCCGTGAGAAGGGAATTAGACTAGGGCTTGGTGGAAAGAGAAGGGTGATGGCGGCTAGGGTTTGGGAGTGGAGTGGCTAACCTAGGGTTTGGGGTTTTGGAGATCTCTCACCTCCTCAAGGTTCCAGGGGAACCCGGATTTACTCCCTCACGGAGCTCAACACCTGGAAGCAAGTGCAGAAAAGAGAAAACACAAGTTTGCTCATAAAAAAAATTTCTTTCATTCATCTGATTTTTTTTTAAACTTACAAGAGGGATTTAATTTATAAGGCTTTACAAAGGAGGAGGGTTTCACATCTTCCCATGTGGGACTAAAAGTAGGGGATCTACAAATTAGGGTAAATCATACACATATGGTCGGCCAAAGTACCAAAAAAATTGGATTTGGGTTATAAAAGGCAGGTAGATGGCGCCACCTTGCTTGGATCTTCAAGAAAAATTTTTTCCTTCCCTGGATCAACTCTTTTGGACTCCTCCTTTTCTTCCTCCCTAAGTCAAGGTCCTTCCCATCTTTGTTTTGGATGTCTTTGGCAGGTAGTGGGCGCCCTTTGAAGTTCTTTTCCAAGAGGATTTCTTCCCTTCTTTGCTTTGGGTTTCTTGGGAAAGTCTTGGCCGCCCCTTGATTTGTGGTCTCTTGGTGGACTTCTCTTTATCTAGCGCATGAGAGAAGGAAGTTGCCATCTGTGGAGTGGGGACCAAAAGCTGCTGGATGTAGATATGGCGCCCCCTGGACTGGGAGTGTGGCTGGGAGTGTGGTGTCCACTTGCTTGGTCTTGGAAGAAAGTGTAACATCCCAGGTTGAAACCCTAGTCCACTACTGAGTCAACATGACTCAACAAAATAAAATGCAGGTAATGTAGACTCAAGCTAAATTGAGTTGATCTAGTCAACTCTTATTACAAACCAAAAACCCTAATTCTTCGGGCAAGGTTAATCAGAGATCCAGATGGAGCTCTGAAGTCTTCTTCTGAGTCTGGTGCCCGCACCAATTCTCCCAGGGTGGGAGGAACTCGACCCTGTCGAGTATGGATCAAGTTGGCTCTGGTATCTCTCCAAGAGGTCTGGGTCCAATTCTTGTAATTCTTCTCGGGAGATCCAAGAGTCATCAGAATCTGGCCTTCCTTGCCAGCGGACCAGGTATCTTTGGTATCCTCGATTACGAGTAGAGATAACCTGATCATCCAGGATCTTTTCAATCTGCTCTTTCCTCACAGGCCAGTTTGTTGGTGGACACACAGGGTTGGGTTCACTCTCAAGAGCAGGATTAGGCTCAAAAGGCTCACTGGGAATCACAGCTGGCTCTCTATACTCTACTAGGTCTGTAATGTTGAAAGTGGAGCTAATGCCTAGTTCTGGAGGCAACTCGAGCACATAGGCATTGTATCCTACTCTCTTCACCACTCTAAATGGACCAGCTCCTCTAGCATGTAACTTTCTAACGGTTCCAGGAGGGAACCGTTCAGGCCTTAACCTAATCATTACACAGTCTCCCTCAACAAAAGTTTTGACTCGCCTTTGAGAATCAGCCAACTTCTTATAAGTTTCATTACTTAAAATTATTTTGGCATGAATTTCTTTATGCAAGTCCTTTACATGCTATGCAAGTGAATCAAGAGACTTGTGTATGTGGGCTAATAGTGAAATAAGATCAAGTGGTGTGTGAGGCTTGTATCCATGAACAATTTCAAAGGGACTCTAGCCTATAGACCTATTGATCGAAACATTGAATGCAATTTCAGCCCTGAACAAAATACAAATCCCAATTCCTGGTGCTCTCAATCAAACCAAAATCTGAGTCAATGTCCTAAACTCGACTGACGATGCATTCCTAAATAATGGACTTTATTCAAAGGAACCCTAGGTCTAAACCTAACAAACTACGACTCTCTAGGTTTGACCTTGGGTCGGAGGATGGCATGCAGAGCATGAAAACTTATCATGGGTGCCTAGTAGGTGCCATAAGGTCTTCCAGAAGTAGGTGGCAAACCTAATAGGTTCTGACACATGGTTCACTCTAAAGACTTCAACAAAGTATACTTGGATGGTGTAAGAAGCATTGGAAGTCCTAGAGAAAGGGAGGAAATATGAGGCGGAGTCACGAATTACCTGCTGACTAAAGGTGGTGACTTGAAGGTTTGAATGGTGATCTATGAGTGTCAACTGGTCATCCTTTCGAAAGGAAAAGTTTGCTACTCCCAGGAATGGATCAAGAGATGGTTCGGGAAGCAGCCTAGGACATGTGATTGCAATAGTTAAAGTTTGTTCTCTAAGCAAATAATGATCCATTTTCTCAAGAACTGGATTGAAGAATGATTCATGGAAGGGCCTATGGATGATGACCTCAAGACTTGAAATTTGACCTATGGGTATGGAAAGGTATACTCTATAGAAGGGTAGGTCAGTCATGCAAAGGAAGGGGTCTGGGGCCATAAGGAGGACTTCTACAGGACTGGGTGAACCAATCCGCTCAAGACAATGATGTTCAACTGAGATTACGGGAGAGACCTTAGTGGCTGGGCATGGGACAAGGTCCAATTGTAAGAGGCTTGATTCAGTCATCCTAAGGAGAGGATCTACCATAGGGTGGGAAAACTTAAACAGTTCTGTGCAAAGATCTTCAATTGGTACTTGGGGAATGACTGTCATTAGAGGGTACGAACTAATAGCTCGGGCTAACACTATGAGTTCTTCCTGGGGGTATTTGATTAAAGGAACCCGGTTCTCACAAATCTCTTGAATTTCTGAACTAGGTCCTATCAGTTGGTTGCTCTCCAAGGTCTCCTCAGGTAAGGAACCAATAGTATCAATGTCACATTCTTCAAGTTCTTCCCCCTCATATTCATCAACTAGACTCAAGCCAGCATCATATACTTCCTCGATGCCATCTTCAATGGGTTTCGGGTCAGTGGTGATCGGGTCAACTGATTCTAGGCTTGTCATACCTAACCTTTCTTCCTTATTGGTAGGCTTGGGTTCTCCCTCATTAATGTCATCCTTAGGATTCTTACCACTTAGCTGTGCACAAGCCAGTCCTATGCATGGGCACTGACTAGATTTATGGCCTCTTTCTCTACAAAACAAACATTCTTGAGATATAGGAACCTGGGTCACACTGGGTTTCAAGCTAGTAGAGACCTTACTTGGGCATGGGTGTGGATCTAAATGGTTTGATCTAGAAGACTGGGGTTGTTGAGTGACTGGTCTAGAATATTGTAAGGACCTCTCATAGACACAATCCACACTATAAATATCATGGTTAGGCTTCCTAAGGTTATGCTCGGGATCACGGTATAAGGTCCTCCTAGGCTCCTGGCATGGATGAGGTTGGGGCCTATTAAATTTTGGATCAGGGATCCAATTTTGATGTCTACGTTTCTCAAGTACTTGGACTCGATCCCTAAATTGGGAAAAACCCTCATTCATGTCCTGACTCAATTTGGTCATACTTTCGGTAAGATTTCTAACCATGGCCTCTAAATCTGGTTGGGTTTGACTAGGTTGGTAGGGTACTCCATTCCGGGTAGACATGATGATGCAAGCAAGCACACAGAATGTGACTAGACTAAAGCGACTACTGGCTAACTAAACCTAGAGCCCAAACTAGATGCCCAATCAGAGTGGCAAGCTAGCCTGTAGTAACTCAGGACTCAGCCAGGCAGGTGTAAGGGGAGTGTTAGGTCCCTAGATGCCAATCCTAGACACCAATCAGAGATTGGCCAGGTAGGCGGACCAGCACACAAGCCCTTCGGGATGGAATCCATGAACCACCGTTCTAGACACTAAGCACAAAGCACACACAGAGTAACCAAACAAACTGACTCAACACTAGCCTTGACCAGACTTGTTGATGTCCCTAGCCCACTAGGGCAAATTAGGTCTAATCAAATTTTAGATTAAAGGCTTAGGTTCGAATGAGTGGGTGGTGGTTTTGGGCTAAGGAGAGGGTATCAACTCCTCCCCTTATCTTAGATGCTCAAATGCCCTTATGATGAATTAAGAGATGTACACTCAAAAATAAATGGATTGCAGAACACAAAAATAGAGTTGCAGTAATTTAATTTTCAGAAATTACACAGAAACCAATAAATCATGAGAAAATTATAAAAATTATTTTCAATTATACTGGTTTCAACAAAACAAGAATCACTGAATTTGGAGTTACCTGTAGTGAAAAATAATTCTTGCAACAGGATAATTACAGGCTGAAAATAGAGCACTTCCCCGTTTACAATTTCTGCTACAAAGTTGTAACCCAACGGATCTCCTACACGCCCTAGGAACACCCCGTGGAATGGGAAGAGGAGGTTTGCACCTCGCTTCATTCCTAGGACCGGACGTCCTGGGGAGTCTACTTCGAGCAGACAAAGTAAAAAGAGAGGGACTCAAACAAGCAATCAAACAGAAACCCTAGACAGGGCTCTGATACCAAAAATGATGCAGCACGAAAGCTCTGATACCAAAAATGATGCAGAACAAAGAACAAAGAAGCGTATGCAGAAGTAAATTTAAGATTAATTCTTTTTTTTATATATATATATATTTTCAGAAATTGGCTTCGACTCAAAGTAAAGCTAAACTACATTGAAGGAAACTAGGTAAGGATTGAAAGCACAGTTTAGAAGAAACTAAATTATCAGAGTAGTTCAGAAGTAACGGATCGCTAGGGGTTGAGAAACTCCCAGACCTAGGGTTTCGCTCTGAACTTTCAACAGAACATAAATAGAGAGAAGAGATGGTTTACTAACCAGACAGCGATCTTCTCAGGATTTTGGTGGAAGAACTCTCTCGAGCAGATTGTGGGATCCTCGGAGTCAGCTATCTTCGCAATGGATCCTCCAATACTGGTCTCGTGGTTTGGTCGGCTTCTCCTGGACTCAAGATCTAGGAAAGAAGAGGAACAAATGATGGAATTCAGAAACTCAAGAAAAGATTTTACTAGGTTGAAGAACTTGAAAGCTGAAGTTGCTGAAATCGAATTCTCCTGGAGGCCGATCTGACTTCCTCTTAGAATTGTTGTAGATCTGCAGTATCTAGACTGGGGCTGGATGCTGGTGGTCGGCCTGGACTTGGAGATGGTGGCCGTGAGAAGGGAATTAGACTAGGGCTTGGTGGAAAGAGAACGGTGATGGCGGCTAGGGTTTGGGAGTGGAGTGGCTAACCTAGGATTTGGGGTTTTGGAGATCTCTCACCTCCTCAAGGTTCCAGGGGAACCCGGATTTACTCCCTCACGGAGCTCAACACCTGGAAGCAAGTGCGGAAAAGAGAAAACACAAGTTTGCTCATAAAAAAAATTTCTTTCATTCATCTGATTTTTTTTTAAACTTACAAGAGGGGTTTAATTTATAAGGCTTTACAAAGGAGGAGGGTTTCACATCTTCCCATGTGGGACTAAAAGTAGGGGATCTACAAATTAGGGTAAATCATACACATATGGTCGGCCAAAGTACCAAAAAAATTGGATTTGGGTTATAAAAGGCAGGTAGATGGCGCCACCTTGCTTGGATCTTCAAGAAAAATTTTTTTCCTTCCCTGGATCAACTCTTTTGGACTCCTCCTTTTCTTCCTCCCTAAGTCAAGGTCCTTCCCATCTTTGTTTTGGATGTCTTTGGCAGGTAGTGGGCGCCCCTTGAAGTTCTCTTCCAAGAGGATTTCTTCCCTTCTTTGCTTTGGGTTTCTTGGGAAAGTCTTGGTCGCCCCCTTGATTTGTGGTCTCTTGGTGGACTTCTCTTTATCTGGCGCATGAGAGAAGGAAGTTGCCATCTGTGGAGTGGGGACCAAAAGCTGCTGGATGTAGATATGGTGCCCCCTGGACTGGGAGTGTGGCTGGGAGTGTGGTGTCCACTTGCTTGGTCTTGGAAGAAAGTGTAACATCCCAGGTTGAAACCCTAGTCCACTACTGAGTCAACATGACTCAACAAAATAAAATGCAGGTAATGTAGACTCAAGCTAAATTGAGTTGATCTAGTCAACTCTTATTACAAACCAAAAACCCTAATTCTTCGGGCAAGGTTAATCAGAGATCCAGATGGAGCTCTGAAGTCTTCTTCTGAGTCTAGTGCCCGCACCACTGGAGATGTCTGGAAAGGGCAGAAAATAGGAAGTGGGTTCAGAATTAGTCTAGTAGGGTAGAGAAAAAGGTTTCAGGTTAGTTGGATAAAGTAGGATAAAAGAAGGCATGTCAGGGACTGATCCTAGACTAATGAGGCTAACCTTACGGGGTTGCGATATATCTATGGGAAAGAAAAGGTCCATGCTATGGAAGGATGGGTCAACAATTTCTGGGAAGAGATCTTCAATAAGAATGGCAGGAAGGGATTCATCTTGAGGGCAATGGGTTAAGTAAGCCAAATCCTCAATAAAGTCTTCTTGTTCATGGAATTTAGGAATAGGATCTACAATTAGACCCTTTTCTAGTGTTTCTTCAGGTAAAATCCTAGTATCAGAGTTCTCCTCCTCTAATTGGTCCTCTACTGCTAGTTCAATCTGGGCATAGTCAGGGTTAGCTAACTTTAGATTGGCTTCTAGCTGGGAACCTACGGTCTACTAGTTTTAGGTCTTCTAGAGGTGTGTCCTCTTCTCCCTCATACTCATCCACTAAATTCACATCAGCTTCATACACTTCTGCGTTAATGTAAGCCTTGTGAATCTCAAGAATGGTTGGAGAAGGTTGGCTAGGGAAAAATTGGCTAGGTCTTGGTTTCTGATTATGGGCACTAATCCTAGTAGGTTCAGGTTGCCTAAGGGATAGTGGCTTACTACTGGGTTCATATTTGGGGGTTCTAGTCCTATGGGGTTCAAGTTGACTAGGGGGAACATGACTAGTACTTGGCTGATACCTAGGGGTTAGGGGCTCCCTGGGCTCATAGGACAAGGGTGCAGATCTATGGGTCATGGGATTATAGGATCTGGGGTTAAAGGATTTTGGGTCAGCTCTATGGGTCTTGGGTCTACTAGGCTCATGGGCTATGGGCTCATAGGTTCTAGAGTCATAGAATTCGGAGTCATAAGATCTATAGGTTGTGGGTATACTAGGTTTATAGGATGTGGGTAAATAGGATCTAGAGTCATAGGATCTAGGTTCAGTATCATAATATGGATCATGGCGAGGGGTTCTCCTAGGCTGGGGAGGTGACTCAAGTTATGGTTTAGGTTTGGATCCAGTTTGGGTCCTACGGGTTTTCTCTAGGGTTCCTAGTCAGGCATCTAATTGTTCAAGCCTATGGGTCAACTAGGCATTTGCTTGCTCAAGCCTAAGATTGATGGTTTGGGCTAACCTTTCTCCAAGGGCATCAATTTTAGCATCAAGATGGTCCCTGGATTCATCCATTTGCGAATAAGGTGGGTGATATGAAATCCCTGATCTAGTGCTCATGCAAGACTCGATCAAACCGACTATAGCTGACTAGACCTAGACTCCAAACTAAATGCTCAATCAGGGTGGCAAACTAGCCTATAATAATCCTGTACTCAGCCAAGCAGGTGTAAGGGGAGTGTTAGGTCCCTGATTGCCAATCCTAGACACCAATCAGAGATTGGCCAGGTAGGCAGACCAGCACACAAGCCCTTTGGGATTGAATCCCTGAACCACCGTTCTAGATATTAAGCATAAGGCACACATAGGTTAACTTGACACAATGATCTAACACTAGCCCGGACCTGACCAGTTGATGTCCCTAGCCCACTAGGGCAAATTAAGTCTAGTTAATTTTAGGTTAAGGCTTGGGACCGAATGCAAGGAATGTGGTTTTGGGCTAAGGAGAGGTTATCAACTCCTCTCCTTATCTGATATAGCAAGAGTGCCCTTAAAGGTAGATTATGCAATGATGGCAGACAGATGAGGATGCAAATTAGGGTTTAGATATTTTTTTTGATATTTTTGGAGAATATGTAATTTTTTTTTTATATTTTGTTATTTTCATAAATAGAAGAAAACTTGTAAATTTTGTCCTAATATGCAAGAAACATACTAAAATAAAAGATATTCAAAGAATACTAAACAAAATCCTAAAACTTCCAAACTTGTCTTGCTGAAAAAATAGAGTCAAAACTTTGCAGGTTGTATTTCGGCCTGCAGAAATTGCACAGATTGAAAACAAATCTAAAAAAATTTTGTAAAATACTTTAAATTGACATGAATCTAAAAAAATAAATTTTAGAATTTTTAGAGTTTCGAGAAGAGAGAAATAATTAAAAGCACAGAGTATATACAGACTAAAAAATTACAGAAAACAAGCCCTAATCTAAGCTGTGATACCAGATGATGCGGGACTAATATGAAAGCAATTATTTTTGAGTGTTTATATGTAGATTTAAGTGATCAAATCCCAAAAATTGGATCAAATTAAGTTATAGGGAATTCTATATGAAATTTAGAAGCTAAGCATGCAGATTAGGACCTAAGAAAGCAATAAAGATGGATTGCCAGGGCTGAGAAGCCTCGATTAGGGCAAGTTCTCCTACAATAAAATTACTAGTGGCAAAGGGTATGTACCTGATAATGTCTGAAGTGCCTGATGAAGATCGCAGTGAAGGGATCTCTCATCCCTCGATGGATGCGGCCTAGGAAACTGAACCAAAGACCCGCGGATACCCGGCTTTCTGCTCGGTGGTCCGATTATGGCCCGGTTGGAGTCGTTGGGTTCATTGGAACTCGGAGACCTACAAACAACCATCAAGGGTGAGAAAAAAAGGTTGGGAGCACAAGAAAAAAATTAGAAACAAGGCAGCAAGGCCGTGGGAAGAGGAGGCTTGGATGATGGCTAGAGGTAGTTGCAACACTGGGAAGAAGAAACTCTCAAAACCCCTTTATGCACAAAGTAGGGTAACACACAAAAGTTGAAAGAAACTAAAGTATTTTTCATATATCAAAATCAATCCTCATACAAGAGACTAGGGTCCTTTAAATAGACCCTTAGTCTTGGGCCACAAGTAAGGACATAAAAGTAAATACATAGGACTCTTATTCCCACTCAAACCCTAGCTAGAAAATAAGGAAACATTAGGTAGAAAAAATCCCTAAAAATTCTCTCCTCCTCTCTTGACTAGGTCAACACTCCAAGGATGCCTAGGGGGGCGTGTTGGGCTTCTAGGAGCAGCAAGCGGCCGGCCCAAAGGGGCTTAGGCGCATGGGCTTAGGCATCTAAAAGATGGGGTGGCCTGGTAGCCAGGTAGCAGGAATATTCCCTGGTATCTTGCTTCTTAAGGGCTTGGACTTGGGCTTGGCGCCTGGGCTTGATTTCTTTGGGCTAGAATGTAGATGGACCTCTGGAATCATGGATGCCCTGGTTTATGAATATACTTTGGCATCTGGAAGGGAATCAGGGCATCTGCAAGGAATCAGGGTTTCTGATTTCTCCTCCTGAGGTCTTCAAATCTTCAGGCTAGGTTGGACTTGGGCTTCACTTCCATATCTTCAAATTGGTTGGACATAGTCTTCACTTGTATGATGTGGTCTTGAGTCTTTAGTGTACTTGGACAGGACTCAAAAATAAAATTAGCTCAACATGAGCTGACTAATACAGGACTCAAATAAAGATAGCTTAGCTTTATTACAATGGACTCAAATGCTGCTAATTGATCCACAGAGGGTTGAGAAGCCTCTGTCTTATTTTGGTGCCTCTGGTGTCCCCACCACTTATCCGGATGCCGGATGTCATTGCTAGATGGTTACTTTGGCTGGTATTGGAAGTGTTCTAGTACTACCGACTTAGTGTTTGAACCTATGGAGTCACACACCATAGGGGTTTTTAGTTGATCTAGAAAATATTGAATGATTGGGAATCATTTTTGGATTCTTTGGATAATTTGATTGTCCATCTACATTTTGGAGTCGACTAAAGTCATGAGTCGAGTCAGTTGTAGGGATTTGATGATTTATCAAGTATTAACACATCATGTTACAAATATTGTGACAAAGGTTTTAATTACTAAATATTAGTAATTATATGGATGGTTAGTGGCAATGTGATTGCTTGATTAACTCAATTTGATTGAGCAATTTTGTTTGGATCAAACTGAATGTGATTCGATTTGAGCTCGGGTTAGGACCAATGTGATTGGGCTAAATCATTGCATCCCATTTTAGATTTATGTTTGAATTATAAATTCAAATTTTGATTTGGCATTTAAATTTAGAATTTAGTCTAAATTTAAAAGGATGTAACTCCCATGGCCTTGAATTTTTTGTAACCCCTATAATTATGTAATCCCATAACTTATGTAACCCCCTTTGTTTTGTAACTGTCCCCTTTTCTTCTCTCCCCACTTACCCCTATATTTGGGGGCTGAATGAGGATGTGAAGAAGAGAGAATTCTGAAAGTTATTTGCTAAAAAAATTTAGAAAAAAGAGGGAGAAAAGGCTAGAAGAGTTTAAACCTTTGTGTGGGAAGAAAGGTTTGGATTTAGGTATGTGCTGCCTAGTGTTCTAGGCTTGGGAAGAGTGTCTTGTAAAGGTTTTCTGAGTGCACTTCCTTAATCCTCCATAGTGCTTATTCATCTCCTGGAACGTCCCGAAGAAGAAGAAGAAGAAGTAGTGTCCATAAGCCATTTCATTCTGACAAAGCTAGCACTTCAAAGGAAGAAGGTCAAGGAAGAAATTCGGTGTGGATTACCTATAGAGGCCAAACATGTATGTAGCTTCCAGAGTGATCATCTTCCTTGGTGAGCTTTTCCTCAACCCAACGAGTGTCACATCAGATTAAAGGTAAAGTTATTGGTGAGTTTTCTAAAGAAGTGTTCTTTAGCATATGCATCGAACATAGAATGGTTCTATGTGATGCACGACTTTGTGTGCTTGTGTTTTCTTTTATTTACATGTTAATATTCATACATGATCCCGTTTATAGGACTATATTAGAAATGTTCTAATATTATATGTTGATTAATATGATTAATCTTGTCTTCTGCTATGATGCAACTTTAAAAAAAATTTAAAGTTGCATGATCATTGCCTAGATAATGTTTCCTAACAGTTGACGGTGGCGGGAGGTGGCGAGGGACAACTTCGATGGCCAGTGGCTTGAAATGAAGGAGTTGGTCCATGAAACGGGATCATAGACCAGCTCCAATGGCCACCGGTGTGTAAGGGAACCAAAACCCGAGTGGCATGGCTCATTGCATGTAATTTAAAACCTTTTTCTATATTACATGGCATAGCATAAGTAGATAAACAAATTATCTAAGCACTTTAATCTGATTAACAGTGGGCCTACGCAAATCTTGTTGTGTCTAGAGTAATGTAAATATGAAATCATGCATCGATAGTATGAAATATAGAACTATTCATGGAATCACATAATGATGCAGTAAAAAAATATGTCACATATAATATAAAACATACGTCAGTGACAATCACTTGCATGTGCTGCAACTGGAAGGAAGAAGAATGGCTCTACGAGCAGCACACGTGTACTGCCTTTATGGGTGGTTCACACCGGGGTAAGGGATTTCTCCTCCTTCCTTTGAGGTGCTAACCTCTCCTGAAATAGTGTAGCTGCGGGGCACCTTCTTCAACTCCTTGAAGATCTGCGGACTTCGTCTTCAACTCCTTTTGCTGAAACAGTGCTGGAACAAAGATCCAAGAACCCTTCCCAGATCTCTCTATCCCAAATCTTCAATAGAAGGTAGCACACAACGATCCCTCCCAAAACTCAAACCCCACTCTAGAGATCAGATCTCTCAATCTCTCAAGGATCAAGCAAGATCTCTATCCTAGGAAATTGGTAAAGTCTCAACCTTGATCCAGATCTGGAGTGTGGAACATGAACCATTCACCTTCTTCCTTCTTTTTATCAGCCCTCAAAAATAGTCTCATAATGAAACCATAATAAGGAGTAAAGAGAGATTAATAAAAGGTTTAGAGTCTCTTGGGATTGATGTAGGTTACATGACATTTGGACTTCAATAACTGGTGGGATTAAAACCCTGAAATGCCAATCATTCAATTCCATAACACTTATAGCAATGAATGAAGCATTCTCAGATTTTTTAGAATCCCGTCGTCGGGTCGACTTGCCTTGAGTTGACTCGCCTCGGGTTGACTCGCCTCGGGTCAACTCAATTGACTGGTTTGACAACTTTTGTCAAAAAAGTCTGGAATGATTCCCAATCATTCCCAAGCCAACAAATCAAGAAGAAACCCCAATGTGTGTGACCCCTAGGTTCAAATACTAAACCGGTAGCAAGGTAACATTTTCAGTGCAAGCCAAAGTCACCATCTAGCAATGACACCCGGCATCCGGATAGGTCGAAGGTTGCAGAGCAACAAGAACCTGTCGAATATGGAATACCATTGAACTTATTATTTTATTCTCCTAATGCTCTGGATGGCTTAGGGTTAAACTGCCCAACCCTCATTAGTCGATCACAATATATCTCAAATAAAGAATCCCTATAACTCTTTACAAGGAATGCCTAGGCCAATGTCTTTTTCAATTGAGGCATATTAAGCATTCAATCCAAACCATTTGGAGAGATCAATCCTATCTTGATCCTACTACTACTAGACAAGTACTTGACTATACCCAACAACCTTCCATCACTAGATCAGAAATTCAGGTAGTTCAATACCTAAGCATAGTGAGTTGCTTACAAGCTACCATAGTGATCTCAAGTCAGAGGAATAATTCATGTCTACATTCTAATGCAAAACTTCTCTTTGGCAGAAAGAGAATCTCGCATGAGAGTCATGTTCAGTGAAGTGTCGAACACAACACCTGATATCATACCAGCATCTCCATGCTAATTGGTTAAGAGGACAACCAAAATATATGACATCAACAACTTACTCTCGATACACCATCATCCTGAAATAGCGTATCCTTTGGTCGTGAACCAGTTTATGAAATACACGATTCATCCTCTCTACATCGCATACAAGGTAGCTTAAAGGACATCATCATACAAGAGTTCAATTAGGAAGACGACATTTGATGAATAACCAGAATAAACTTTTTATTCAATTCAATAATTTACATACATATACATGAGTCACACAACCGTCCACAACCTAGATGATTAACTTTGGGACATATATTTCCCAACAACTCCCACCTAGACTAAAGTCAATCAGAATAGAATCTGATTCCCATCTTCCATTTACAGTCATCGAACTATTGCATTCTAATGGCTTTAGTGAAGGGGTCGGCCAAGTTCTCCTTACCATCGATCTTCAAAAAGTTGATGTCACCTTATTCTATTATCTCCCGGACAAGGTGATAATGATGTAGAATATGCTTGGTCCGCTAGTGTGATTTTGGCTCTTTGGCTTGAGCAATGGCTCCAGTGCTGTCATAATACTCCGAAATAGGGCCATCCAAGGAAGGTGCCACTCCCAGCTCGCCTTGAAACTTCCGCAACCACACAGCCTCCTTTGCTGCATCCGATGCCGCAATATACTCCACCTTGCAAACAAAATCAGCCACTATATGCTACTCGAAACTTTTCTAGTAGACTGCTCCACCATTAAGGATAAACACAAAACCAAACACACTCTTACTGTCATCTCTGTTTGACTGAAAACTAGAGTCAGTATTTTCCATAAGTTTTAAGTCAAAATCTCCATAAATAAGTCATTGGTCCTTAGTATTTCTTAAATACTTAAGGAAGTTCTTAACAACTTTCCAATGAGCTTCACCTAGGTGAGACTGGTATCTGCTCACTACCCTAGTAAGTATGCTATGTCTGGTCTAGTACATAACATAGCATACATAATAGAATCCACTGTCGAAGCATAGGAATCCTACTCATATGCTCTCTTTCCTTAGGAGTTGTCGCACAATCCTTCTTGGAATAAGTAATTCCATGACCTATCGAAAGATAGCCTCTTTTGGAATTCTCCATGCTAAACTGCTTTACAATAGTGTCTATGTACATAGATTGGGACAGTCCTAGAAGCCTCTTAGATATATCTATATAGATCTTCATGCCTGGTATGTATAAGGCTTCATCCAAGTTTTTCATAGAGAATTAAGATGAAAGCCAGACCTTTATTCGTTGTAATGTTGGAATGTCATTCCCGATTAGGAGAATATCATCTACATACAAAATAAGAAATACAACTATGGAACCATTTGTCCATTTGTATATACAAGGTTCCTCTTCGTACCTAATGAAGCCATACATCTTGATACATTTATCAAAACACATGTTCCAACTCCTAGAAGTCTACTTCAGTCCATAGATTAACCTCCGAAGCTTGCACACTTTAGACCCATCTGTGGATGTGAACCCTTCAGGCTGCATCATAAACAACTCTTCTTCCAGCTCACCATTTAGTAAACCTATTCGGACTTCCATTTGCCATATTTTATAATCTAAATGTGCAGCTATAGCAAGCATAATTCAAATGGACTTGAGCATTGCCACAGGAGAGAATGTCTTTTCATAGTCAATACCATAATGCTGACGATACCCCTTGGCAACTAGACGGGCTTTATAGGTCTCCACCTATCCATCTGCACCTCATTTCCGCTTGAGGATCCACTTGCACAATGGGTTTTATCCCTTCAAGTGGATCAACCAATGTCCTTACATTATTGATTTTCATGGACTCTATTTTGGATTTCATAGCTCTTAGCCATGACTCAGAATCAATACTTAAAATTGCATCCATGTAAGTGATCAGATCCTCGTTATTCTCATCAAGCTTAATAGGATCGCTATCTTGAACCAAGAAACCATAGTATCTATCTGGTTGACGTGGTACTCTACCAAATCTCCTTAATGGTTGCACTATGGGCTATAGATCTGATCTAATCAAATTTGGTTCTATAATGGCATTAGAGTGAGAAGGTTCTTCTATCTGTTGAACTTCTCCAAGTTCAACCTTAATAGCTTGAGTGCCTTCACCAAGGTGCTCCCTTTCTAAAAAGGTTGCCCTAAGACTAACGAACAACTTTTGTTCCTCAGGTAGATAGAAATAATATCCTTTGGATTCTTTCAGATATCCAATAAAAAGACACTTATCAGACTTAGGTCCTAGCTTATCCATCTCCAAACATCTGACATAAGCTAGACACCCCCAAACTCGAAGGTGAGAGAGACTTGGCTTACGTCCAGTCCATATCTTATATGGTGTTTTATCAATGAATTTACTTGGAACTCTATTCAGAAGGTAGGATGCTGACTCAAGAGCATATCCTCAAAAGGATTTAGGCAAACTAGCTAAGCCCATAATGGATCGAACCATGTCCAACAAAGTTTGATTCCTCCTTTCAGACACACCATTTAACTGAGGTATCCTCAGAGGAGTCCACTGAGAGAGAATCTCATTCTCCTCAAGATAAGTCAAAAACTTGCTAGAAAGATATTCCCCACCTCGATCTGATCGAAGGATTTTAATAAACATCCCAATTTGTTTTTCAACTTCATTACGATAATGTTTGAATATTTCAAACAAATCATATTTATATCTCATCAGGCAGATATAACAATATCTCGAAAGATCATCTATAAATGTAATGAAATAATTATACTTGCCTCTTGCACTGATATTCATAGGTCCATATATATCAGTATGTACTAGACTTAGAATATCACTGGCTCTTTCACCCTTTCCTGTAAAAGGTGACTTGGTCAGTTTTCCAAGAAGACAAGATTCATAAGTTGGTAAAGATTTACTCTCAGTGATATCTAGGAGACCATCTCCCACCAACTTATTTATCCTATTCTTGTTTATATGACCTAGCCTACAATGCCAGAGATAAGTATCATTGACTTCATCTAACCTAAGGCATTTATTAGGAGTGTACAATATAGTAACAGGCTGTAATAGTACATATAAGCCATTCTTCACTTGTCCAAATATCATATTAGAACCATTCAACGTGATATTGCAAATATCATTCTTTATAGATAATTCATAACCATCTTTGGCCATTAGGCCTACAGAAATGATATTCACCAAAAAGGAAGAACAAAAATGATAATCATTAAGAATGATAGTACAAGATTTGAAATACAAAGAAATAGTTTCCAACGCCAGAACTGGAGCTTGACTTCCATTTCCAACATTCAGAAACCTTTCACCGCTCTCGAATCTTCTACTAACTTGAAGTCCCTGTAAAGAATCGCAAATGTGGTAAGGACTTTTGGTATCCAATACCCAGCTAGTAGTATCACAAATAGAGAAACTACAAGGATTTATCTTATAAATACCTTAACTAGCAACAGCTTGATGTTTTCCCTTTCTTTGCCTGTTCGGGTCTAGAGTAGCAAGGTAAGCAGAATAGTTTCGCTTCCAATGACTCGGCTTCTTGTAGAAGAAGCACTCTACCTTACTCTTGTTAGCTTTCACCCTCGTAGTCTGACTAGGCCCAGTACTTGGCACCTTCAAGTTTTACTTATTCTTTTTCTTCTTCTTCCCTTTCCCAAAAGGGCGATGCCCTGCTCCAGAACCTCCCACCAAATTCACCAATCCCTTGTTGAGATTGTGGTCTCTCTCATAAGTCTGCAGTAGTCCTAACATCTCATGGTAGTTTACAGCAGGCCTATTTATTCTAAAGTTATCAAGAAAGACATGGTAAGAACGGGACAAAGAATTCAATATCGCTTCCTTCCAGAGCTGCTCGGGCAAAGGACATCCAAGTTTGCCCAAATGCTCAAATAACTCAATCATTGTTTCCCAGGTGGCTTACCCTAGAGGGGGGTGAATTGGGTATTTAAAAAGTTTTTTCATGTGTGTACTCTTTTGAAATTAGAGTGTGGTGAGTGAAGTGATTAAATAAGCAGCAGAAGTAAAAGCACGACACAGAAATCACAGCACAAACACCAAGAGATTTATAGTGGTTCAGAGCAACCCAGCTCCTATGTCTACTACCCAAGATACCACTAAGGATTTTCACTATATTCACCCTCGAAATACAGCTGGATTGTTTTCACGGGCACACAATCCAAAACCCAAACTTGGTTTTATCCCGGGCTGACTAAAAACCCAATACAAAGTTAGTTTTGAACGAGATCACTAGCAACCCAGTATACTTGATTTTTGAGGCTCACCAATAACCTATCAAACTCCAAGTTATAGCCCCTTGCTATACTTGGGATAACTCAAAAGATGAGTTAAAGGATAAAGCAACAATATGACAAACCGAAGTTATCAAATGGTTGCAGTTGTAGTACTTGAGAAGCCTTTTTGATTTCACTTTGAATCCTTTTCAAGGCTTCTTTTCTTCTTTAATAAATGCCTCAAGATACAGATAAAAGTTGGTGAAGTCTTGAGTGCTTGCCTTGAATGCTCTCTAGTGTGTACTCTTGAATGTTCAATGAAAACTCTTTAATCTCACATTAACTTCTTATCTCTATCTCCAAAAGTGATTCAAATTCCTTAAATCTATTTTTTTTAACTAATTTCAGATGGTTATAGCCATTGTAGACTATTGGAAATTGAAATATAGTCGTTGGAGACCATTATGGATTCAAAATAAGAGTTCTGGAACTAACCATTACTAACCTGAAACAGTCACTCGAGTCAACTTGGATAGCTCAAGTCAGCTCAGATCCTTATGTAAGTCAAAATAACATTCTGGTCGAGTCAGCTCTTCTCCTTCGAGTCGGCTCGCCTGGCTGGTTCTTCAGAACTGAGATTTTTAGAACTCTGGATGAATCGACTCTTCAATACTCTAGTCGGCTCGGATGTCTGTCTGAGAAAACTACACTCTAGATAAGTCAGCTTGGATACCCTTGAGTCGGCTCGAATTCTCAAAATATCAGAATTGAACTCTGCCTGAGTCAGCTCTTCTGACTTGAGTTAGCTCAAATGTCTGCGTGCCAGAAAATAAGGTGTCGTGCCAGACTTCGAGGCGGCTCTCCTTCTTTGAGTTGGCTCTTGTGACTTAGGTCCAAAACTTGTCAAACTTGTCCAGACTTCTTCCAATGGCTTCCAAACAACTGAAAGCCTTTCCAACTCCATCAAAGATTGAACTCGAGATAATTAATCTTAGAAGTACATAGAAGTAGCCCTCTTACAGGAGTAAACAATTGATTATTCTAGGGTGCTCTTCTTTACATGAACTTTTAACAAAAATAGACTTAACATACTACCATGTTGTAGGAAGTAGGGTTGTTCAATGAAATCATCCTACAAAAACTTTGAGAACACTTGAAATATAATTAGTAAACAAATACATGCTCCAATATTTGGTTATCATCAAAATCATTCCATGGGTCAACAATCTCCCCCTTTTTGATGATGACAAAACATTAGGCATGGAAAAACTTTATAGGCTTCATTAAATGTATCAGAGTAATTGGTGTATGTCCATAAAGTTGAGATATATTCAAATGTATCAATAGGTATCATGAATATATTGAAAGTATTAGGGTTTGTCAACAGAGTATCAAGACTTTTGAATTATATCCAATATATATCAGAGTTAATATTTATAATTCATAAGCTACTTTTGCCTATCATGAATTAAAATAAAGAAAGATGTTAGAGCTTAGAGAAATACTAAGATAGAATGAATCAGAGCAAAAGCACAAAATGTATCAAAGCTTATATATCAGAGAATATCAGAGATAATTTAAACAAATGTCAAATCTATAATATCTGGATTATATCAGAGTTATTATAAAAAGCATCAAAGGTATTAAAATGTATCAGAGCTATTATATTAGCAATTAAAGATTTTAATGAATCAAGATTGGTTAGGATATGATCAAATTTGAGTACCAGAGCAAGATATGATCCAATAAAAGTGCTAGAGTAAACAAATTTGAGCAAAATTTATACCCATTATGCCAATTCATTCATTTTTACACATCAATATGCCAATTCATTTCCATGCACATCAAACACTCTCCCTTTTTGTCATTAATAAAAAAGGTTTTCAAAAAGCATATTATTTTTAAAAGAGTAAGAATAATGATAATATTGTTTGAGATAATTTCACTTTCTCAAGGAATTTTTCATGTTGAAATTCTTCATAAAAATTTAGGTGAAGTTTCTCTCCAACTTTTTAGGTTAAACAGTGAGATCATTGAAGGAAGTAACAATGTACACAATGATACAAGCAAAAGAAGTTATTTCATTATATAAAAAAGATAGTACATTACATCAAAAAGCAATACATTTAAAAGATAAAATTTTCTAAAGTATCTTTTCTTTTTCTTGCCCATAAATTTTGTAAATCTGCTCATGACCAGTGCTATGTCTTCATCTTTTAAGTCATCGTCGAAGGTGCATTCTTCTTCAGATTCCTCTTCTTGTTTCTTAATTTTTTACGCATCTTTAAATGCTATTGTCATTTTCTGTTTTAGATCATCTTCATTCTTATGCTGCATGGTCAGCTCATGAGTAATCAGGGAATCTAGTAGTTCATCCAGTTGCAGTGTGTTGAGATCTTTAGCTTCCTATATGGCAGTAACTTTTGGATCCCATTTATCTGGTAGAGATCTCAAAATCTTCTATACAAGGTCAGCATTTGAATATATCTTGCCAAGACTCTTAAGATTATTAATAATATCTGTAAATCTAGAGAACATGGCAAAAATAGTTTCATTTGGCTTTATTTTAAATAATTCATAATTATGTACAAGAAGATTAATCTTAGAAGTTTTTACTTATGAAGTTCCTTCATAGGTAACCTCGAGTTTATCCCAAGTTTCTTTTGTCGATAAGCAAGTACAAATTCGATTAAACTCACTTGCATCCAATGCATAATATAGAACATTCATAGCTTTGGCATTTAACTCACCCATTTTCATGTCATGATCATCCCATTCCTCTTTAGATTTTGGGACATCCACACCATCAACTTTTTTCGTGGGTGTATGAGGTCCCTTTAGAATTGTCTTCCATAATTGAAAATCAATAGCTTGTATGTATATTTTCATTCTAGCCTTTCAATAGCTATAATTAGTGCCAGTGAAGAGTGGTGGTCTATTGGTAGATTGGACCTCGACCAAGGAGGTACTCATGAGATTAGCCATCAATCTTTACTCCAAACAGGTTCAGAAACACTACTCTGATACCAGTTATTGCCCAGGTGGCTTACCTAAGAGGGGGGTGAATTGGGTATTCAAAAAACTTCTTCAAGTATGTATTCTTTTGAAATCAGAGTGTGGTGAGTGAAGTGATTAAATGAGTAAGCAGCAGAAGTAAAAGCACAACACAGAAATCACAACACAAACATCAAGAGATTTATAGTGGTTTACGCAATCCAACTCCTATGGCCACTATCCAAGATACCACTTGGAATTTTCACTATATTCACCCTCGGAATATAGCCAGATTGTTTTCATGGGCTCACAATCCAAAATCCAAACTTGGTTTTATCCCGGGCTGACCAAAAATCCAATACAAAGTTAGTTTTGAACGGGATCACTAACAACCCACTACACTTGGTTTTTGAGGCTCACCAATAACCTATCAAACTCAAAGTTATAGCCCCTTGCTATACTTGGGATAACTCAAAAGATGAGTTAAAGGATAATGCAACAATATAACAAACCGAAGTTGTCGGATGGTTAAAGTTGCAGCACTTGAGAAGCCCTTTTGATTTCACTTTGAATCCTCTTCAAGGCTTCTTTTCTTCTTTAATAAATGCCTCAAGATACAGATAAGAGTTGGTGAAGTCTTGAGTGCTTGCTTTGAATGCTCTCTAGTGCATACTCTAGAATGTTTAATGAAAACTCTTTAATCTCACATTAACTTCTCATCTTTATCTCCAAAAGTGATTCAAATCCCTTAAATATATTCTCTTTAACTTTTTTCAGATGGTTATAGCCATTATAGACCGTTGGGATTCGAAATATAGCCGTTGGAGACCATTTTGGATTCAAAATAAGAGTTCTAGAACTAGCCATTACTAACCTGAAATAGTCACTCGAGTCGGCTCGGATCCTCAGGAAGGTCAAAATAATACTCTGGTTGAGTCGTCTCTTCTCCTTCAAGTCGACTCGCTTGGCTGGTTCTTCAAAAATGAGATTTTTAGAACTCTGGATGAGTCAGCTCTTCAATACTCGAGTTAGCTCGAATGTCTGTTTGAGAAAACTACACTCTGGATGAGTCGGATCGGATTTCCTTGAGTCAGCTCGAATTCTCAGAACCTTCAAATTGAACTTTGCCCAAGTCAGCTCTTCTGACTCAAGTCGGCTCGAATGTCTGCATGCCTGAAAATAAGGTGCCGTGCCAGACTTTGAGTCGGCTCTCCTTCTTTGAGTCGGCTCTTGTGACATAAGTCCAAAACTTATCAAACATGTCTAGACTTCTTCCAATGGCTTCCAAATAACTCAAAGCCTTTCCAACTCCATCAAAGATTGAACTCGAGATAATTAAACTTAGAAGTACATAGAAGCAGCCCTCTTACAGGAGTAAACAATTAATTTTTCTAGGGGGCTCTTCTTTACATGAACTTTTAACAAAAATAGACTTACTATACTACCATGTTGTAGGAAGTAGGGTTCTTCAATGAAATCATCCTACAAAAACTTTGAGAATACTTGAAATATAGTTAGTAAACAAATACATGCTCCAATATTTGGTTATCATCAAAATCATTCCAGGGGTCAACAATCATGTACATTACATGATCAGTCACCGAAACTCCATCATTCATACGTGTGTTATAGATGGCGGAAGAGATCCGGTGTCTCTCCGTATCTTCTGAAGTGCCAAAAGATTTCTTCAACCCTTGAAGAATCTCCTTTAGCTAGGCCTCCTCAAATTTACGACTGAACTCGTTGTTCATCGCAACCAACATAATGCAATGCACCATGGTGCGGTTAGTGATTCACTTCTGGTAAGTTTCCCTAACAGTGCCATGAGTGTTGGGGGCTGGGATCTCAGGTGCCGGATTGGTTATCACATAAAGGATCCGCTCATGCTCATGGACTATCTTGAGTTTTCGATACCAGCTATCGAAGTTGGGTCTAGAAAGTTTGTCATTATCCATAATGATCGAAGAGACAAAGTAGTCGACATTATCTGAAAAACGAGAACAAGACCTATTAGTATATGAATTATATTAAACATCCTAAAGACAAGGATTTTAGTCTAAAGGTTTCTCTCACTATTTTATTCAGACTGGTAGCCTCTACACTCCAATCCGAAGAATAACATTTATCTTTTAGCGAGTACTAGGATCAATAGACTACACATGAGCTCGACTTTGGCCGGCCAACCCACATGCATCTAAAGGTAGGTACAATACCAATTACTTCTCTAAGCAATTCCTAGTATTCATTTTGCCCCAGGGGTCCTCACAATCGGCCTTTGGGCCTCCTATTGAAGGTCCTGGTTAGGTCCAACCATTAACATGATCGAATTCAATGCTTCTAACTAACCCATGATCAAGCCCGACTTTGGCCGGCCCACCTGACCACGTGTTAAGATAGTCGCACTGACCCATCATATGTTGAATAGCAATCCCACTCACTTGATGACCACCCATTTTTTGGAACTGCCGATGATCACCCAACTTATGGACTCATTACCAATCCAACTTATTGGGAGGCTAAGACTTAGGCTATCACATAACTTAGTCTTTTTATGGACCTAATAATTTAGAGGATTTAAAACATTGTGACACATGAAAAGAAGGCATGGACCTTGATTATGAAAACTGCCACCAAACTCTTAGAGGGTTTCAAAATCAAATTGGTCCATGGGCACCTAAAACCAGTAAAACTGATTAACCTTAGTTGACATGGGTCAACTCGAATCAATAGATAATCTAATCAAATCTGGTTCACCACAATACCCAAGTAAGTAAGATCAGAGGATGGGTTAAGCCAAGTAAGCCTCTTGCCTTAGACCCCAACCATGAGTTGGCCAGGTAAGAGTTAGCCCCAAAGAACCTTGATCACAACTGTCAAATTTACCTTAGACACCAAGTGGTTTACCATACTCAATCAGACTAACCTAAAGATCCGGGCTCACCATGAAGCCATGAATCAAGTCTATTTAGATGTATGGACTGATCTAACTAACTATTAGAGAGATCTATAGATGAGAGACCTAATTCAACTTTTGATTAGTCTTTTCTCTATTTAATCCATTCATCTAAATCTAGGTTTAACCCATTTAAGGACCCAATTCTAGCTAACTCAATCAACCCATGGTTTATCAGTCATGACTTAAGATTAGAATCATATTCTAAATCTTAAAAAAGATTTCAAAAATTATAACTTAATTCTCCTTCAAGTGTAACATGGCAATTAAAATATTTTCAATTAAACTGAATGAAACAATTTCATAAAAGAAAAATCCTGAACTTCAAAACTTACTATTTCAGGCATTTCTGCTCAAGTCGGCTCATGCAGGATGAGTCGGCTCATCCAAAACACACAAGATAGACTGTATGTACTGTCTGTTGAATTGAGTCGACTCGAACGAGGATCGAGTCGGCTCGATTCATCAGAGTAGAAATAGTAACTTCAAGTTTCAGACTTTTTTACTTAAACTTTTCAAGGTTTTAGATCATACATCTTTTAGATCTTATCTAAACATAGTTATGATCTGTCAACCAAATATTAAAACCATTTTCATCCATCAAATCCCTCACTTTCTTTTTCAAAGTTCATGATGCAGCGGCACCCCTACTGTCATAGGAGAATCCCTTGGAATTGGAAGAGATGGTCTTTAAACTATACATTTTTCTTATGACCAGATAGCCATGGCGAACCCACCTTAATCCAAGTACTTTATGAAGGAAATAAATTGATTTCATATAAAAATCATTAAATTAGACATGCATCACAACCTGGTGGCTCTAATACCATTGTAAGGGAATCGAAACCCAAGTGGCTAATTACATGTAATTTTAAAACTTTTTCTATATTACATGGCACAACAAAAGTAGATAAATAATTTATCTAAGCTTGTTAATTTGATTAACAGTGGGCCTACATAGATCTTGATGCATCTAGAATAATGTAAATATGAAATCATGCATCTATAGTATGAAACATAGAACTATTCATGGAATCACACAATGATGCAGTAGAAAAATATGTCACACATATAATATAAAACATACCTTAGTGACAATCACCAGCATGTGATGCAACTGGAAGGAAGAAGAACGGCTCTGCGAGCAACGCATGTGTACTGCCTCTACAAGTGGTTCACCTCCTTTGAGGTGCTAGCCTCTCCAGAAATAGTGTGGCAGCGGGGCACCTTTTTCAACTCCTTGAAGAACTGTGAACTTTGTCTTCAACTCCTTAAAGAACCTGTCGCTGAAATAGTGTTGGAATAAAGACCCAAGAACCCTTCCTTGATCGTCTTCAACTCCTTAAAGAACCTGTCACTAAAATAGTGTTGGAATAAAGAACCAGCATGTGCTGCAACTGGAAGGAAGAAGAATGGCTCTGCGAGCAGCACATGTGTACTGCCTCTACAAGTGGTTCACCTCCTTCCTTTGAGGTGCTAGCCTCTCCAGAAATAGTGTGGCAGCGGGGCACCTTCTTCAACTCCTTGAAGAACTGCGGACTTCGTCTTCAACTCCTTAAAGAACCTGTTGCTGAAATAGTGTTGGAATAAAGACCCAAGAAACCCTTCCTAGATCTCTCTATCCCAAACCTTCAATAAAAGGTAGCACACAACAATCCCTCCCAAAACTCAAACCATACTCTAGAGATCAGATCTCTTAATCTCTCAAGGATCAAGCAAGATCTCTATCCTAAGAAATTAGTAGAGTCTCGACCTTAATCTAGATCTGGAGTGTGGAACTTGAACCATTCACCTTCTTCTTTCTTTTTATTAGCCCTCAAAAATAGTCTCATAATGAAACCATAATGAGGAGATAAAGAGAGATTAATAGGAGGTTTAGACTCTCATGGGATTCATGTAGGTTACATGACCTTTGGACTTTAGCAACTGGTGGGATTAAAACCCTAAAATGCTAATCATTTAATTCCATAACACTTATAGCAATGAATGAAGCATTCTTGGATTTTTCAGCATCCCGTCAGTCGAGTCGACTCGCCTTGGGTCGACTCAATTGACTGGCTTGACAACTTTTGTCAAAAGAGTTCGAAATGATTCTCAATCTTTTCCAAGCTAACAAATCAAGAAGAAATCCCATGGTGTGTGACCCCATAGGTTCAACATTAACTGATAGCATGGGAACATTTTCAGTGCCAGCCAAAGTTGCCATCTAGCAATGATACTCGGCATCTGGATAGGTTGAAGGTTGCAAAGCAATAAGAACCTGTTGAATATGGAATACTACTGAACTTATTCCTTTAATCTCCTAATTCTTTGGATGGCTCAGGATTAAACAACCCAACCCTAATCAGTCGATCACAATATGTCTCAAATAAAGAATCCCTGTAACTCCTTACAAGGAATGCCTTGGCCAAGGTCTTTCTCAATCGAGGCATATTAAGCATTCAATCCAAACCATTTGGAGAGATCAATCCTATCTTGATTCTACTATCACTATACAAGTACTTACTGTACCTAGCAACCTTCCATCACCGGATTAGAAATCCGGATAGTCCAGCACCTAAGCATAGTGAGTTGCTTGCAAGCTGCCATAGTAATCTCAAGTCAGAGAAATAATTCATGTCCACATTCTAATGCAAAACTTCTCTTTGGTAGAAAGAGAATCTCATATGAGAGTCACGTTTAGTAAAGTGTCGAACACAATACCTGATATCATACCAGTATCTCTATGCTACTTGGTTAAGAGGACAACCAACAGATATGACATCAATGACCTACTCTCGATACACCATCGTCCTGAAATAGTGTATCCTTTGGTCATAAACCAGTTTATGAACTACACGATGCATCCTTTCTACATCGCATACAAGGTAGCTCAAAGGACATCATCACACAAGAGTTCAATTAGAAAGATGACATGTGATGAACAACCAAAATAAACTTTTTATTCAATTCAATAATTCACATACATATACATGAGTCGCATAACCGTCTAAAACCTAGATGATTGGCTTTGGGACACATATTTCCTAACATGGTGGACCACCCTTGTTTTGTAGACCTAGTAGTCGGTCCATGGCAGACCAGCTACTTTAAAATGCATACTATTTCTTTAATAGATTTCAAACTTTGATTTTGGACCCGTTTTAACTTCGATTTGAGTACCATTTACACCGTTGGACTTCAAAAATCGAGTTCTTTTCATCCATAACTCTTTTTTACAAATACTAAAAAAATATTTAATTCTTAATAAATATGGATTAATTAATATTTATTTTAATATTTAAATTAGGATATTAATGGTCTTATTATACCTCCCAACTTAATCATTGCTAGTCCTTTAACAATGTAATTAAGATATAAGTATTAATTTTATTACCATATATCATTAAGATTCTCTTTTAAATCTAGGGTTAAGATCAAAAGAAGTTAGCCAGCATCACTAACTGATTTTGAGTTTTTAAAATAAATTTTGTAATCAGAACTATTAGAAACTTCTTTAGACATCATCCAATGGTCTACAACATTTGTGTTTATGATGGCTAATTTAGTATTTCAGTGCTAGAGTATAAAGAACAATTATATTTTCACTTATCACCTACTTCTGATCAATTTTCTATACACCTCTCAAATTAAGTACATGAACTGATGTAGCTTTCATACCACCTAAATTTTTTCTTTTTTTTTCAGTTGGAGATGTCTTCATGCTGCCCACTTTTTGACGTAAACAATCACGCTTACTTAGATGAAGGTGCTCGGTTACTCGATGGAAAATTAGTGGTTATAACTTACTTCATTTTTATTTTTTCTTCTTTCTTTTTCTTCTTTCTTTTTTTTCCAGGTAGGTAACTTTTTTCTCAAACTTAAGTTAAATTAGGGGGTGTAAATCAATTACTATTTTTTTAGTAATAATTGAATCTTTAATTAATCTTACAACTAATACCTACTTTACCTCATTAGTGTGCATGTGCGATGGAAGTGCTAATAGCCTTTTGGTGATCTAAGTAGGTTGCTAAAAATCTAACCATCTAGTCTACTTCTTGACTCGATACACTAATTAGTAAATATTTTTTAACTCTGTTATCCTTTTCTTAGTCTAGTTTGCTTAAGAATTTCTTTCATGGCACATGATTAAAAAAATTTTCCATAATTTTTTAAAAATTTTTTCAAGTTTTTTCAAAAGATTTTCAAAATAATTTTTAAAATTTTTTAAAAGATTTTCAAATAATTTTTAAAATTTATAAGATTTTTGAAGGATTTTTCTTACCCTCCAACTTTATTTTCATTATCCTTAATGAAGTAAGAAAAAATTAGGACATGAACGTAAGACAAGGAGAGGTACCACCTGGACTAGATATGCATCATGAATTGCTAGGTGCATCTATAAAAAGTGGTTCATTATTTCTATAAAAATAAAAATCATTAAAATAAAAATTAGTAAAAAGATTGGGTTGCCTCCCAATAAGTGCTAAGTTTAACATCTTCAACCAGACCTCTTAGGATTCTCATCCTATTCCTACTTGAATTTTGATGTGGGTTTATAATTTCCTACATGATTCAGGTTCAATGATAGCATATTTCCTATATGAGACCATTAGGTAGCTCGTTTCCCTAATAGCTAACAATTCTTTCATTATAATTAGATCTAGGCATAACTTTAGTACCAGTTGGGGTTCTACGGGACCTAGATCTATGTAATTATTATGGAAGGAGGTACCTCAGGATCCTTATGTGATGCCTCTGCCTTCATAAGCAAAGGTTCAACCAGAGTTATGAGGGGTTTAGCTAATAATTTAGATCTTAACACAAGCCCTTTCTGATTTATAACTTGGTACTTTTTTTAAATAATTATCAACTCTGTCTTCATATATCATTTCAACATTATAGATAAATTTTAGAGATAGTTCTCAAAAGTAGTGCCAAATATAGAGAAATCAGATATAAAAGTTTTAAATTTGTTAACCTCCATATGCATGATGTCCCACTGAACAACATCTTTATATACTTTTAAAACACCTACAATTTGGGCCTCCCAATTGTATATTACCGGTAAGGTATTAGTGGATGCAATAGGAAGTAGTTTCAATTCTGGATCAAGTGGTGATTCTAATAAGAGAGGTTTGGGTGATGGTTCATGTTTCTTGATCCAAAGTGAGGTGGTGTTGGGATAGGGTATTTCTACTAGATTGTTCATCTCTAGGGTACATCCCTTTATATCAAGATCATCCACCTCAAGGTGAGCTAGACTAGGGTTTAACAAATCATGGGGGCAACTTTCATGTGTAGCTTCTCCTATTATATTATGCATGTGTGATTCTTGGGAAGCCCCAATTAATTCCATCATTGCAACTATTTTGTTCTCCCCTCCCATTGAAAGTAATGGATGATTCTAAGGTTCTTGGGATTGGGACCATAGATAAATTGGGTGATGATGAAAGTGCTTCATCCCTCCATTTTGATTTCTCTTCATAAATTTTTACCGTAGCCAAATTATCTAGGTTGGTCTCTTTGATTGTACAAAATTGCTCTATGACCAATTCATTCCCAAGAGTCATAGTCGATTGCTGAGGGATAGTTATAGGGATATTAAGGCTTTAAGCCAGGTATTGTCGCTTAGGGTTACTCTCATATTGACTTGGTAGCTCTTCTTCACTGGCAGCTATGGCTAATGATTTCCGTTGCATATCAAAATGGGTAATAGTCTGGGTGGTAGAAGTTATATGTTGGCCCGTGGTCTGCATGAAACTATTTAAGGTAGCATTGATGCTCTCAATTGTAGCATTAAGTTTAGCATAGGATTTGACCAAAGCTGCTAGGGCTTTTTCTAGGGGACTGGGTTCCTCCTCAAGATCTAAACCTGGTTGATTGTTTAGTACTTGCTAGGCCTAGGATACGGCTGGTCAAAATTATGGGTTCCTAGTGTTTCATCTTGTGACCATACAAAATTGGGATGATGATCCTGTTAGGAATTATGTCCCAAAGCTAATCGTCTAGGATGTAGACAGTTATGCTAATTTTGTAATTGTATATGAATTTCTTAATGAATAAAAAGTTATTCTTTTGGATGTTTATCACATGTGCATTTTCCTAAAAAGAACTCTTGTATGATGGAGTCCTTAGAACTACATTATATTTGATATAGAGAGGATATATCAAGTAGTTCTTAAACTGGTTCATAACCAAAGGATACATTGTTATAGGACGGCAATGTATTAAGCATAGGTTGTTGTATCTCACATTGGTTGGTTGTCCTCTTGAACAAGGAGTGTGGTGACACTGATGTGACATACAAGTGAAATGTATGACATCTTACTGAATGTGACCATCTACAGAGCTCCCTTCTGCCAAAGGATTGCTCGTGAAGGGATATGAGTATATGTATCCCTCAGACCTGAGATCACCATGGTAGCTTGCAAGCAACTCACTGTACTTTGATGCCAGACTACCTGAATTTCTAATCCAGTGATGAAAGGTTTCTGGGTACAGTCAAGTACTTGTGGAGCGGTGGTGGATCAAGATAGAATTGACCCCTCCAAATAGTTTGGAGTGAATGACTCGCTGTGTCTCAATTTAACAAAACCTTAGACAGGGTAGTTCTTGTGAGAAGTCCCAGAACTTGTAAGGTTGAGACACGATCTGGATAAATCAAATTAGGGTTGGCAGTCAAACCCTAAGTCATCCTAAGCATTATGAGGTCAAAGGGATGAATTATGCAGTAACCATATGCTAGAGGTTCTAGAAAATTGCTATACAATCTTTGACCTATCCGGATATCGAGTATCATTGCTAGATGATGACTTTGACTAGTATTGAAAGTATTCTAATACTACCGGCTTAGTGTTTGAACCTATAGGGTCATACACCATAGGGATTTCTATCTGATCTAAAGGCTGATTGATGACTGAGAATCGTTTTCCATCATTGGAGGTCAATGTGATTGACCATGTTCCAAGTATTGACACTTTAAAGTGTCAACACTTGGATGTGTCGACACTTGGTAAAATGGAAGTGTTGACACTTGACTGATGAGCAAAAATTCTGGAAAGAATTTTGGTAAGTTTTTGATTTCGAATTTTGAATTCAAATTTCAAATTCTAGGCATTTTTGGCTCCAGGCTTTCATTGTAGATGGTTATACTTGCCTTTTTTAGCTTGGACCCATTTGGTATGGCCCTTAACCTTCTTCCCTAATCACTCCTCCTTCCTCTTTCTCCCTCTCATGGTTGCCCTTATAAATAAAGGTTATTTTAAGGGCTACTACTAGTTACAACACATAACACAAGAAAAAGAAAAGAGAAAAGAGGGAAAGGAAAAAGGGGCTTTGTGAGGACTCGGACATTGGTTGTAAGAATACCTAGCACTTAAGCTAGGCATTGGGAAGAGAGCAAGTTAGGAAGGGTTCCACCTCTCCTTGTCTTTCGAGAAAAAGATCAGCCTGAAGGATCCCAAGGAGCTAGCACTCCGAGAGAGTTTATCAGAGTCGAGCCCCGGTATAAACTACTCATAGAGGCCAGATGCATGTGTGGCTTAAGAGCTTTTCACTACCTCCATCTTTAAGGTATAGTGGTAAGGTACTTTTATGCCTTTTTTGACTCTTTTGTTGATGTTGATGCTTTATTGCGTGCTACATTGTTACACTAGGTCCTGTTGTAGGCAGATCGGTAGATCATTTTGATCTATCTACTGAGCCTTTCGCTGTGTATTTTAAAATAGTTTTAAAATACCATGTTTTTGTTTTGCATGCTTGCTTTCCTTTGCTTTTCCTTCAATGGTATCAGAGTGCCAGGTTCTTTATAGGATAATAAATCTAGCATGCTTTAACATCATTATTTTTTTTTAAGTACTTGGATTGAGTGCTTCACCATGACCGTCCGGTCATAGAAGAGAAGTAGGGCTACAAGATCCTCACCTTCCATTCAATGGGGTCTCCTATAGCGTGTAGGGGTGCCGCTTGTGATTGACTCATGAAAAGAAAAATAAGAGAAAATGTAGATTAAAAATAATTTAATATAATGTTATGATCATAAAATAAATTTAGATGAGATCTAAGAGTTTTGTTTTGATCGGCTTTGATTAAAAGTTTGGAGAAACTTTGGATTTGAAATCATTATTTTTTGCCCTGTGATAGGCCTTGAGTCGACTCATGAAGGCTGAAGTGTCGACACTTGACTAGTAAGTGTCAACACTTGGGCTCGTGAGTCGACACTTTGCCTTGAAGGTGCTGACTCATGAGCGCTTGCCAAAAAACATGGCATTCTAGTTTCTTCCTGTCTCAGGCCATGAGTAGACCCATGTGTCGACACCTAGTGTCGACACTTGCCCCTGGTGAGTCAACACTTGACATCAGAATGCAGAAAAATAGTAAATTCAAATTTTTGATTTGTTATAAAATTGTTTTACATGATAAATTAAATTGTTTAAATTTATTAAGGCTATTGAACTTAATTAAGAATTAAGTTACATTGAATGACAAAGAACTCTAAGAATGTGATTCAAAGATTTTAAATTATTTCAATAAGCCTTAAGGGTCATGGGTTAGCTTCTATTAGGTCCTTGATTGGGTTAGACCAAGTTTAGATGCATTGGACTAAATAGAGAACTAATCTAATCAAATGTTGAGTCGGGATTTCTTCTCTATAGATCTCTCTAATAATTAGATTGATTAGTCGATAAATCTAAATGGACCTAATTTGTCGCTCAGTGGTCAGCCCGAGTCTTTAGGCTAGTTTAATCGAGTCTGATGAACCAATTGGTGTCCAAGGTAAGTTTGGCATTTTGATCTTGGTTCTTTGGGGCTACCTTTTACCTGGCCAACTAGGTTGGTTCTAAGGCAAGATGGTTAATGGTGGAACCCAACCCATGATCTCACTTACCTGGCCAATGTGATCGATCAGAATTGATTGGATAGCTCATTGACTCGTGTTAACCCATGTCACCCAAGGTTAATCAGTCTTGACTGATTTTAGGTGCCCATGGATTATTAGTTATGTGTAACCCTCTTTGATTGCTGATGTGGTCAGTGGGAGGTTAATCCATGTCTTCTCATCTCTTCTTCTGTCACATTAAAATTAAATCCTGTAAATTATTAGGTCCATAAAAAGATGAAGTTATAGGGATAACCAAGTCCTAGCCTCCGATTAAGTGGGATGGTAATGGGTCCAATAGTTGGGTGTTCATCGACAGATCCAAAGATTGGGGTTCATCAGGCTATTGGAATTACTATTCCTAATATGATGGCTTAGTGCGACTCTCTTAACGGTGGTCAAGTAGGCCGGCTAAAGTCGGGCTTGACTATTCGTTAATTAGAAGCATTGAATTTTATCATGTTAATGGTTAGACCTAATTGGGACCTTCAATAGGAGGCCCAAAGGCTGATTGAAGTGTACCTTGGGGCAAAATCTAAATACTAGATGTTACTTGGAGAAGTAACTGGTTGAAGAACCTACCTTTAGATGCGCATCGGTGGGCCGACCAAAGTCGGGCTCATGTGTTGTCTATTGGACTCTAGTACCCACTGAGAAATTAAAATAATTTCTCGGATCTGAGGTAGAGGCTACTAGTCTGAACAAAATAGTGGGAGGGGACTTTAGACTAAAGTCTATATCTTTAGGTTAATAATTTATATACACTAATAAAGTTTTGGTTTTCTTTTCACTTGTCTTCCAACATATCACTCTATTTTCTTCTCGACAATGAGAAGCTCAATGGACCCAACTTCGATAGCTAGTATGAAGGCTCAGGATTATCCTTGAGCATGAGCGGATCCTGTATGTGATATCGAATCCGGCACTTGAAATTTCTACTCCCAATGCTCAGGATTCAATCATAAAGACTTATCATAAATGGCTTTCTGACAGGACCACTGTTCGATGCATAATATTGGTAGCGATGAACGACGAGTTCAGTCACAAGTTCGAGGAAGCCCAGTCAAAGAAAATCCTTCAAAGGTTGAAGGAGTCCTTTAGCACACCAGATGATGCTGAGAGGTATAGGGTCTCCTATGCTATCTACAATGCACGGATGCATGATGGGGCCTCGGTCACTGATCATGTACTATATATGATCAAGATGATTGAGCACCTGGGCAAGCTTGGATGTCCCTTGCATGAATAGCTTGGGAAGGATGAGATTTTAAATTTCTTGCCCTCTTCCTATCTAGATTTTCTTGATCATTATAAAATAAATAAACTTGCAGTTAACTACCATGGTCTGTTGGGGTTATTATAGACTTATGAAGAAGATCACCAATTGAACAAAGGGATGGTAAATCTAGTGGGAGGATCTTCAACAAGGTGTCATTTCTTTAAGAAAGGGGAAAAGAAAAATAAAGAGAAAAATATGTAGAATGCTTATGGGCCTAGTCAGGCCAAAAGGGTGAAGGCTAATAAATGCCATGTGGAGTGCTTCTTCTTCAAGAAGCAGGATCATTGGAAGAGAAACTGTCCTCTTTACATTGCATCCCTTGACCCGAACAGGTCCAAGAAGAGAAGCAACAGGACGGTGCTGGACAAGGTATTTATATGATAACACCTTGAGTTTCTCTATCTGCGATACTTCTAACTGGGTATTGGATACAGAAAGTCCAATTCACATTTGCAATTCTTTGTAGGGACTTCAAGTTAGTAGAAGATTCGAGGACGGTGAGAGGTTCTTGAACATGGGAAATGGAAGCCAAGTTCCAGTCTTGGCGTTGGGAGTCCTCAAACTAGTTTTCGAGTCCTGTATAATCATTTTGAATGAGTGTCATTATTTTTCATCTTTTATCTTGAATGTCATTTCTGTAGGTCAATTGGCCATGTATGGTTATGAACTATCAACAAAGAATGACATTTGTAAAATCATTTGGAATGATTTTGTAGTGATGATTGGACATATGAACAATGGCATTTATGTACTATCGTGACCTATTAGTATAATATACATGTCTAGCAAATGCCCTAGGATAGATAATGTCAGCGATGCATACCTGTTACATTATAGGCTCGGTCATATTAATAAGAACAGGATAAACATATTGAAAAGCAAGGGTATCCTTGATTTTAGTGAAAATGGTTCACTGCTAACCTATGAGTCCTGTCTTCTTGGAAACATGACAAAGTCACCTTTTACTGGAAAAGGTGAACAAGCCAAAGAGATTCTAAGTCTGGTACATACTAATGTATGCAAACCCATGAATGTTTGTGCCAGAGTTGGGTACAGTTATTTCATTACATTTATAGATGACCTTTCGAGGTATGGTTATGTCTTCTTGATAAGACATAAATCTGAATCGTTTAAAATGTTCAAATGATATCGTAGGGAAGTAGAAAAACAAACTAGAAGGTATATCAAAATCCTTCATCAGATCGAGGCGGTGAATACCTTTCTAGTGAGTTTCATACATATCTCGAGGAGAATGGGATTCTCTCTCAGTGGACACTTCCAGGGACACCTCAGTTAAATGGAGTATCTGAAAGGAGGAATCGAACCCTGTTAGACATGGTTCGGTCTATGATAGGCTTTGCTTCTCTGTCGCTATCTTTTTAGGGTTATGCTCTGGAATTAGCCTGTACCTTTTGAATAGGGCTTCGAGTAAGTCTATTAGCAAAACCCCATATAAGATATGGACTGGACGTAAGCCGATACTCTCACACCTTTGGGTCTGGGGTTGCCCAGCTTACGTAAAACATTTGGAAATGGACAAACTTGGACCTAGGTCTGACCGGTGCCTATTTGTTGGATATCCAAAAGAGTCTATGGGGTATCACTTCTACTTGGCTGAGGAACAAAAATTGTTCATCAGTCTTAGGGCTATCTTTTTGGAAAAAGAGTTCCTTGGTGAAGGAACTATAGCAGCTAAGATTGAACTTAGTGAAGTTCAACAAGTAGAAGAACCGATACACTTAAGGGACAACATAGAATCGGTTGTGATTAGATCACACACTGAGCCCCCACAGGAACCATTAAGGAGATTTGGTAGGGTACCGAGTCGACCGGATAGATACTATGGTTTCTTGGTCAGGGATGGTGATCCCATTGAACTCGATGAGAATAATGAGGATTCGATCACCTATATGGATGCGATGTAGAAGTTCGACTTTACGAAATGGCTGGGAGCCATGAAATTCGAAATGGAGTCCATGGAAATCAACAATGTATGGACATTGGTTGATTTACCTGAAGGGATAAGACCCATTGGGTCCAAATGGATTTTCAAAAGAAAAAGGGGCATAGATGGGCAGGTTGAGATCTATAAAGCCTGTCTGGTTACCAAGGGATATCGTCAACGTTATGGTATTGACTATGACGAGACGTTCTCTCCTGTAGCAATGCTCAAATCCATTCAGATCATGCTTGCTTTAGCGACACATTTTGACTATGAAATTTGATAAATGGATGTCCGAATAGCTTTCCTGAATGGTGAGCTAAAAGAGAAAATGTATATGATACAACCTGAAAGGTTCACATCCATAAACGAGTCAAAGGTGTGAAAGCTTCAAAAGTCAATCTATGGACTGAAGCAAGCATCATAGAGTTGGAACATATGATTTGATTAGTGTATTAAGTCGTATGGCCTTGTTAAGAATAAAGAAGAGCCTTGCATTTACAAATGGGCTAATGGTTCTGTAATTGTATTCCTTGTGTTGTATGTGGATGACATTCTTTTAATCGGGAATGACATCCTAGCACTACAAAAAATAAAGGTCTGGTTGTCATCTCAGTTCTCTATGAAGGACTTGGATGAAGCCTCTTACATACTGGGTATGAAGATCTATAGAGATAGATCTAAGAGGCTTCTGGGACTGTCCCAGTCTATGACATCAACACTGTGCTAAAGCAGTTCAGCATGAAAAATTCTAAGAAAGGCTATCTCCTGATAGACACTGGAATTGCTCTCTCCGAAAAGGATTGTGTGACAACTCCCGAGGAGAGAGAGCATATGAGTATAATCCCGTATGCTTCGGTAGTGGGTTATATCATGTACGCCATGATGTGACTTGACCATACATATCATACTCACTAAGCATGGTGTGCAGATACCAGTCTGACCCAGGTAAAGCTTATTGGAAAGTGGTAAAGTCTATCCTTAAGTATTTACGAAATACTAAGGACCAATGGTTGATTTATGGAGAACCTAACTTGAAACTTGTGGGGTAAACTGACTCCAATTTCCAGTCAGATAAGGATGACAACAAGAGTGTGTTAGGATTTATCTTTATCCTAAATGAAGGAGTGATCTGCTGGAAAAGTTCCAAGCAGCCTATTGTGGCAACTCAGTATGCAAAGCAGAATACATTGCAGCATCGGATGCAGCAAAAAAAGCTGTGGCTGTGGAAGTTTCTTGGTGAGCTGGGAGTGGCACCTTCCCTGGATATTCCTATTCCAATGTATTGTAACAGCACTAGAGCCATTGCTCAAGCCAAAGAGCCGAAGTCTCATCACCACACAAAGCATATTCTGCGGTACTATTACCTTGTACAAGAGATCATGGAATGAGATGATATTAACCTTCAGAAGATCAACGGAAAGGAGAACCTGGCTAATCCCTTCACTAAAGCCATTAAAATTCAAGAGTTTGATAGTTGTGAAAGGAAAATAGGAATAAGATTCTGTACGAATTGGATTCAGTCTACGTGAGAGTTATTTGGAACTATGTCCCAAAGCCAATCGTCTAGGCTATAGATGGTTGTGCTAATTTTGTAATTGTATATCAATTTCTTAATAAAATAAAATTTTATTCTTTTGGCTGCTCATCATATGCGCATTTTCCTGAAAAGAACTCTTGTATGATGGAGTACTTAGAACTATATTATATTTGATATAGAGAGGATATATCAAGTAGTTCTTAAACTGGTTCACAACCAAAGGATACATTGTTATAGGATGATAATTTTTCAAGTATAGGTTGTTGTATCTCACATTGGTTGGTTATCCTCTTAACCAAGGAGTGTGGTGACACTGATCTGACATATAAGTGAAATGTGTGATATCTCACTGAACGTGACCATCTATGGAGCTCCCTTCTACCAAAGGATTGCTCATGAAGGGATATGGGTATATGTGTCCCTCAGACTTGAGGTCACCATGGTAGCTTGCAAGCAACTCACTATACTTTGGTGCCGGACTACCTGAATTTCTAATTCAGTGATGAAAGATTTCTGGGTACAGTCAAGTACTTGTGGAGCGGTGGTAGATCAAGATAGAACTGACCCCTCTTAATAGTTTGGAATGAATGACTTGCTGTGTCTCAACTTAGCAAAACCTTGGCCAGGATAGTTCTTGTGAGGAGTCACAGAACTTGTAAGGTTGAGACACGATCTAGATAAACTAAATTAGGGTTGGCAGTCGAACCCTAGGTCATCTTGAGCATTTTAAGATCAAAGGGATGAATTATGTGGTAACCATATGCCAGAGGTTGTAGAAAATTGCTCTACAATCTTTGACCTATCCGGATGTCGGGTATCATTGCTAGATGAGAACTTTGACTGGTATTGAAAGTGTTCCAATGCTACCAGCTTAGTATTCAAACCTATGGGGTCACACACCATAGGGATTTCTATCTGATCTAAAGGCTGATCGATGATTGAGAATCATTTGCCGTCAGTGGAGGTCAATGTGATTAACCATGTTCCAAGTGTCGATCCTTCAAAGTGTCAACATTTAAAAGTGTCGACACTTGGTAAAATGGAAGTGTTGACACTTGACTGATGAGTAGAAATTTTGGAAAGATTTTTGGAAAGGTTTTGACTTCGAATTTTGAATTTGAATTTCGAATTCTGGGCATTTTTGGCTCCAGGCTTTCATGGTATGATCGTCATACTTGCCTTTTTTAGCTTAAACCCATTTGGTATGGCCCTTGACCTTCTCCCCCAATCACTACTCCTTCTTCTATCTCCGTTTTATGGCTACCCCTATAAATAAAGGTTATTTTAAGGGCTGCTACTGGTTATAACACACAACATAAGAAAAAGAGAAAAGAAAAGAGGGAAAGGAAAAAGGGGCTTTGTGAGGACTTGGACATTGGGTGTGAGAATACCTAGCACTCAAGCTAAGCCTTGGGAAGAGAGTTAGTTAGGAAGGGTTCCACCTCTCCTCCTTGTCTTCCGAGAAGAAGAAGATCGGCGTGAAGGATTCCAAGGAGCTAGCACTCCGAGGGAGTTGATCAAAGTCGAGCCCTTGTGTGAACTACTCATAGAGGTCAAACGCGTGTGTGGCTTAAGAGCTTTTCACTATCTCCATCTTTAAGGTATAGCGATAAGGTACCTTTATACCTTTTTTGACTCTTTTCTTGATGTTGATGCTTTATTGCATGCTACATTGTTATACTAGGTCATATTGTAGGCAGATTGGTAGATCATTTTGATCTATCTACCGAGCCTTCCACTGCATATTTTAAAATAGTTTTAAAATACCATGTTTCTACCTTGCATGCCTGCTTTCCTTTGCTTTTCCTTCAGATCCCACCCTGGTTTATAGGTTGTGGTATAAGGTTCAGTTATGTATCTATTATTTGCTACACTCGTTTATATAAACCCATTTTAAGTTAGGTGCATCAAGTAAGGATATTCTTTTACAACATGGTCTAGTGAGTCACATTCCATGCACATAGGTACTGGCACATGGTAAAATTGGATTTATCCTTTATGCTCTAGGACTTCCTCAATCCTATGGCTTAATGATGCCATGTTAGTTCCTAAAGGTTCCCTTATATGATTGTATGCATCTTTGAATCTCATGAAATTAGGGTGTATATCAATCTATTATGGTCAATTCATGGAATTGTTAACTTGGGCCCTCATTCTAAGTGGTCGATCAAAATCAATCTTATACCAATAATCTTGTAGGGTTTGAGATCATTCACTTGGATTTGGATAGCAATAATCCATTAGACTTTTGGGTCATCTAGTAGGATCCATGGTCTTTTAATCTTGTATGGTTTGGGCTATATCTGACCAATTATCTTTTTATCTTAGCAAAAAAATATATTTTTTTGATTTTTTAGCCTTTTTTGTAAGGAAAAAAAGGGGAGAAGAAGAAGGAAGAAAGAGAGAGAAGTCTAAATGAGACAGCCTAAGGAGTCTTAAATCTAGAGATGATAGAGGAGGGTGGTTTAATTATGTTAAAATTTTGTTAGTGCAAAAAAGTTATCATATAATGGACTCTCTATCCTAGGGTTAGCTTATGTCTAGATAACTCCTAACTACCAAGGTTGCCTTTGAGTCTTAGAAGTCAGATACTAACTAGCCATTAGTCAGGTAAGGATAAGGTTAGTGGGGGTCCCCTCGTTGCTTTTCTTAGACACCAAATTAATTGGCCAGGTCAGACAATGGAACCAATTAAAAAACCAGCTTCCTTCAGCGCTACATTATCCTTGAACCCCTTTCTTAGATACCAGTTAACTAGTTAATTCTAAGCTAGTCCAACTCATAGGGTCCCTTATCCTGGTGAGCTCAAAAATCCTTAGGGGCCAATGTATAATTGATTTTAAATTAAGGCTTAGGTCAATTCAATATGCAGGGTGATGGTTTGTGGGCTAAGAAAGGGTGATGAAATCCCTACCTTATGTTGTTTAGGGATTATACCCCTAAAGTATCTTATGGGAATGCAATGCAAATCAAACAAGGTGTTTAAACAAGTTAGAAAGTTTTTAAAGTTTATTATTTATTTTTTAAAATTAATTAAGTTTTATGGAAGGTTATTTTTTTTTTTTCTTTTAGGTTATTTAGAGTAGTTTATTTAAAAGAAAAGGTTAATTAGGTTAGAAGTGGATTTGTGAAAAGGAAAGTAATTTTTTTTGTTAAAAAGAAAATAAGGTGATCAATAATTAAGGCAACTAAAAAACAATGAACTAAAGAGAGAAATAACTATATAAAAAATGATTTTTTTTACTTTATCTTCTCATGAAATAATTATTCCTAGATCCCTAGCAATGATGCCAAAATTTGATCATTATTGTAGACAGTCAAAAATAAAACCTAACTCACTATCGTAGCTAGGATGAGTAGGGAGCGTATCCCTAAAAATCAAGGATAATTATTTCACAAAAAAAGTAAGGAAGAAAATAAATATTTAGATTTTTGAAAGTGATATAATAGTTTAATGAAAACTAATCAATTAAAATTAAACATGAGATTGAGGAGTTTAAATGATAAAAAGATGTCTTTGGATTTCTAGTTAATCACAAATACAAGTCATGCATATGTTCTAATCAAAGCAATCAAAATCCATTATTGTTTTGGAATCCTTCAAACTTGTCCTTAACATAGGCTATCTTGCTAAGTATGAACCATATCTTATTAGGATCATGGCCCGTCCTATAAGTACAGGCTATTCAACGATTAAGTTGAAAAGATCCTAACAAGATAAGTGGATGAAAATCCTATAATCAATTAGCTATATTAAGCATGGATCATATCATGCTAGGATTATGATCCATCCCACCAGGATAATTAATTTAGGAGATCAAATAGAAAAAAGTTTAAAAGAAATTAAGAGCTTTATTTAATTGCATAGAATAGAAAGACAAATATAAAACTAAAGTTTGGATCCCTGTACTTCCCTACAGACTGCATCTCAATTAAGGAGCATAGCTCTTGGATACATCTTCTTGGAGACTTGGGGCTCTGTCATAGAACCTCCTTTCTTGAAGAATCTCTTTTCTTTATTTCTTTCCCTCTCTCTTTCAAAGCCTAAACTAGTTATAGAAAGAAAAATAAAATAAAATATTGCTGGTGGAATTGATGATAGCCTTCTGCTTCCTAGGGTTCTCCTTTTATAGAGCTCATCTAAGACTTTTTTCCAATCAAATTTGGAGTTAATCAAGCTTAAATTTGGCCAAATATTATGAAAAACCTTCTCAGCCATCCATTCTACATCACAGGCCTCAAATCACATCAAAAATCATGCAAAATCAGCCATTCTTTCCTTCTCGGGCAAATAGAGTTTGAATTGGACTCCTGCTAAATCTCGGATCCTTGATTCCTTCTTTATTTAGGATTCCACCTGGTGAAGATGTGGCAACTCCAGATCAGGCAAAAGTGTGGCGAAGGATGATGGTCGAGGATGGTGATGCTGGACAAAATATGTAAACTAAATTACTTCGATTTTAGATCTATTTATTAGAGATTAAATAATAAATAATTTTTCTAGAATTTATCAGAAATAAGATTCAAAGCAATCAATTGAAAGAAAACTAGTTAGCTAGTTTCAAACCTGCAATGTAGATCTGACAAATCTAAGTAGGAAAGGACCTTGGTGATTAAGAACCACCATAAACTAGGATTTTCTAGACCTAGAGCTCAAGTAAAATGGGTTAGCTCAATTTACAATTAATTCAGTAATTATCCTGTCCATTGGCCAGGTAAGAGGTGGGGTTGTGGGAGGCTTCCCCTGCTCCCACAAGGTCCTAATTAAAAGCCACAAGACTGCTTAGGGCATTTGCCTTTGGATCTCTAGCCTTAGACACCAGATTCAAGTGATAATCAAAGGATTGGATGCACTAGCTTTCATACAATACTTGGAACCCGACCTGTTAGTGTCCCTAAGCTGCTTTAGATTTCTAGTTAATTTTAATTAGGGTTAGGTTTGATGCAAAAGGTGGTTGTTGTGGGCCTAGGATAAATGATGAGATCCTCCCTGATCTGAGATAGTCAAGTGCCCTTAAGATTAGGTTACAAGATGATGTAATCACACGATATGAAACCCTAATATGCAATGAAGATAAAATAATAAAAATAGCAGAAAATAAATTAACTTTTGTTTCAATTAAATTTCAGACCTGATTAATTTTAAATTTTTGATCTCGGAATATCACGTCCTACCGTAGCTCATTCTCCCATGGGTCGTGATAGTATACTTGCGTATACTCACTCAGGAGGCATGATTTCCTTCCACCAGAAAGTAGCAATAATTTTTTTTTTCTAATTTTCTTTCAAAGATTATATAGTAGACTAATAGAGGATTAATTAAAAATTAATTAATAATTTTTTTATATTTTTTATGATGATTTTTATGTAGTTTATTTTCAACTTAGTTCTAGGTATGCAGAAATTTTAGAACTAGAAGTTAAACCCTAGTTTTAACCCTCACTCTGATACCAAAGATGATGCAGGACAATATGTAAAACTAAATTACTGATTTTAAATCTAAATTTAGAGATTAATCAAAGATTATTTTTTTCTAGATTTTTTAGATAAAGACTCAAAGCAATTAAAAAATAAGACTAGCCAGCTACTTTTTTGCCCACAATATCGAACTAACAAAACTAGTTACGAAAGAAGAATCTGGTGATTAAGAAATCACCTTAAACTAGGGTTCTACTTATCAAAGGATCAAAAATTAAGAGTTAGGGATAGTTAATATTTTACCAACGAAGATGATAACCCTCCTAATGTAGATCTGATGGGACTCTCTAGGATCTTGCAGCAGCACTTCAAGATTATCGATCCTCGGGCTCCGATCTTCAGCTCTACTGGTTCCAAGGCAAGAACCACTGTCATGTTCGATCTTGATCACCTGCAATCAGTTTCAAACACTCAAGCTAGATGGTTGTAAAAAGAGAAAGAAGATGGAAAAGGAGGAAGGAAAGTGTCACGTCCTGATCCAAAACCTGGATCGGGACATGACAGAGTGGTATCAGAGCAAAGATTAAGATCAAGATGACCTAGTTAGTGAGAGTGGGGTAGAATTAGGGTATTGAAAGATATTTGATGATTTTAAAATTTATATCAGAGTGCGTAGCAGAAGTGTGGTGACTTAAGATATTAGGATCAATTTAAAGTGTATTATGATGGATGAATGTGAGGCTCTTATTGGGATTATTGAATTTGGGCCAAATGGTATATATGAGTATTGGATCAGGTATATTTGAGTTTCGGAAGATCTAAATTTGTTTTAAATTTCGAGGATAAGATTTTTGTTAGGAGGGGAGAATACGAGGCCTACCCATACTGGGCTGTTGTGGGCTGAAGTCGACAGCCCTTGTGACTTCACCCGGAACCCAGAAAAAAAAATGAGAGGGATCGAGAAACAGAGGAGTTGATTTCCCCTTATCTAGTTAGCGATTTCGCCAGAGATTTCAAGGGCAGAGTCGTGGAGGGGAGGGGGCTGTTGATGATAGGGTTGAGTGGGTTAGGACTTCGATTGGCGGAGTATTTCTTCTCCAAATGGCGAGAGGAACCCATCGATAGTTTTCTTTAAAGCTCCCTCACCGTTGCCTACTAAGCCCATCGAGCCTCTTCCATGCCGTCGTCCTCCTCTCTGGCAAGCAGCGAAGAGCTCTTCAAATGACGGTGAGTTCTTCCTTTAGTTTTTTTTGAGGATTAATGGGATTTTAGTTTAATTTTGTTCGGTTCGGTTTGCTCGGATTGCTTATCGCCGGTGGCCATGCCACCACCGTCTTTCCACCGGTCTGTCGAGCCTCCCTGGCAACCGCCTCCCATGGCCACCGCCGGCAGCCGTAGAGAGGGTGGTTCGGTCGAGATGAGGAGTAGAGGCGGGTTCGGGAAGAAGAGAGGAGAAGGAAGAGAAAGAAAGAAAGAAAGAAAAAAGGGGGGGGGGCTAAGTTCCGTGGAAATAGAAAAGGAAAAAACAGAGAGAGAGAGAGAGCCTCCATTCCATGAGGAAAAAAAAGGAAAAATGGAAAAAGAAAAGAAAAGAAAAAAAATATATGAAGAGAGAGAAACCTACCCGAGAGTCCATCACCGGGGTGGTTTTCGGTGGCTCACCTGCGAGGTCCCCCGCCATCTTGGGTGAGGAAGGAGAGAGAGAGAATAGAGAAAGAGAAGGGAAGGGAGGAAAGGTAAACTTCGGACCATAATTGGATTTGGATTGAGGAGAGTGCCCCATGATAACATAATTTTCTTTTTAGTTTTATTAAATAAAAATTAATTATATGTTTAAATTGTTGGTCAGGATCATCGTTGTCCTTGGAAGATTAGATCTAGGTTTGAATTGTACTTGTTGGTGGATCCTTTTCAATAAGTTATCTTGACCTCTGATGTTGTATGCTAATATGTATATATTATGAATTAGTAAATATATGTAATATATCTATATTTGATTGCATTAGATTGCATGCATCATGTTGATGTGGGTGCATCATGTTGGTGTGGGTGCATTGTGTTGGTGTGAGTACATTGTGTTAGTGTGGATGCATTGTGTTGGTGTGAGTGCATTGTGTCGGTGTAGGTGCTCTCTAGTCCGACTATGATCACACAAGGACCTAGTCTCCTTTTGGGCCTCCAGCGGGGCTATCGTTGGCACATGACCATTGAGCGGTATGTGACATAAGAGCTAATTGCCTTATTTTAGCCATGCATGGTAGGTACATGCAGAGGATGCATGTTTCTCGTGTGATACTCAGAGCTAGTTTTCCTTTTGGGCCTCCAGCAGGGCTATTGCTAGCACATGACTGTTGAGCTGTATGTGACACAAGATCTAGTCTCTTTTGGGGCGAGCCACGGGCCGATCATGGCCATAGTCAGAGGGACTAGGAGAGTAAAGTAAATGGTTGACCATCCATAGTCATGTCGTGTCTGTGTCGGTTGCATTTAAGTATACAAATTTGCATCATGTTGTTGGTTATATTATTATATTGCTGGACATCTTGTTGTATGATGTGTTATGCTTGTTGTTATTAGAGGCATATTGGTGTATGTATATTGAATGTGTTGATAACTTACTGAGCCTGTATAGCTCATCCCTATTTTTCTATATTTTTGTTTCAGATATCGAAGATCATTTGGGCTTTGGAACCAGTTAGTGAGGAACTAGGATTTAGGTGTTAAATACTGAGTTTATATTTTATTTATCTGTTAACCTTCATGGAAAACTCTAGAAATAATAAATAATTTATGAGATTTGTTGCTTACCACTATTTGGATATTGTATTGAAGGTTAGACCTGGCATGATCTCTAGGGTGATACCTAGGGTTGTGCGGCCGGTCACGTAGCCGATCCTAAATATGGATTCGGGGCATGACAGAAAGAGAGTTGGAAGATGGCGGCTACGGTTTTCTGATGGTTGGATGTGTATATGATAACTAGGGCCTCACACACCGTGATGCTCCGAAGAACAAAGGAATAGGGCCTTACACCACACGATGCACACAGCAAAGGAATTGATAGAATATCGGCTTTATTTCATCAATAATAATTGTCATACAATAATATTTAGGGGTGATATTTATAGACCCTTCATACAAGGCAACAAGATAACATTGAATTCCCTTTGAATAAAAGATAATTGGAGCTAACATAGGATTCTAATCTCCTCCTTGAAGTGGCTGAAATTCTTTGAATTTAAATTAGATAGGTGCTCCCTTGAAGTTGGATTATTCTATGTGATGAGCGGCAAAATAAGATGTGAGATGGAATTCTTCCTTCTTGATTTCTGGTTTCTTGAATTCAAATTTGAGAGTGGGCGACAACTTGAGAGAGATGTGGCATCCAAACCTTTCCATCTTGGCATCCATGTTAATCTTCTTCCATTTGAAATAAGATAATCCTCCATCTTGAATTTGAAAGCTGATAAGATAATCCTTGGAACTTGGCTTGAATTATGAATGGATGAGAGGAGGCGCTCTTCTTTATGTAGGCAACAAATTAAGGATGCGAGGAGGCACTAAAGAGATGAAAGTCCTTCTACTTTACTTCTCTCAAATCCATCGCAACTTGGAATTTAAATGTGGTGCCCTCCTTGGATAAAATAGGATGAGGTCTTAATTGTCCAATGTCCTGATGTCTGAATGTCTCGATGTTCGGATGTCTGGATGTCTGGATGTCCGGATGTCTTGAAATCAAGTTGTAATTCTTAATTGGCGCTCCAAATGGATCCCATGTGATGGTGTGGCACCAAGAGGTAGTTATCATGTGGCATGACTTGGGTTGGCACATGGTGTCACATGGGGTCTTGAATTGGGTGCACATGGTGTCTTGATTTGGGTTGGCACATGGAGTCACATGGGTCTTGACTTGGGCCCCCTTTTGTATTACAGGACTCAACTAATAATTACAAGACTCAACCAACTAAATAACTAAAGGCCTAACTTGATCAAATTGATCAAAAGGCATAACCAGTTCATAATTGAACCATACCATACTTAATTAGGCTTGCAAATACAAACCCAATTAAAGTTGGTATAAAAGGGCTAAATAACACTGGACCATTATAACAGAATTTATGATCCAATTGAAATTAGATTTTTTTACAGACTTAATTTTGGATCCAAGGGTTTTTACAGACGACTCAATTTTGGGGTTTAGGGCTAAACCTAACTAAGCTAAAATAACAAAATTTAAGATAAATATTTACAAGTGATGGGGTTTGGGCTTAGCGCTTCACTCACAGGTGATCCACATGGATATGGGATTGACTTGACAATTTTTTCTGGCCTTGGTATCCGCACCAATATTTTCTTGTGTGATTGCATTGCATGGCTACTAGATTAGGATCTCCATACCAGTAATCTCACCCAAACCTAACCCGGCTTAACCATGGAGTCTAACCTTGAGACCTTCTTTAGGATTATGACTAAATAGTTAGGACAACTCAATAGTAGGTTTGACTGACTGGATGAATGATTCAAAAACATAGAGAGAACCCCTGTGACCTATACTAAGCCTAAACTTGAGATCCCATGTCATACACCTCCCAACCCTAGGATAGCCCCTTTCCATGACCCAATCTAGGATCTTAGTGCAAGGAGACCTAATTATGATTCCATAGACCAGGATGAGAGAGCCACTAGGAATTTTAGGATAGAATCACCTAAATTTGATGGTGATCTTGATCTTGAGGATTATATTGATTAGAAACAAGGTATGGATCAATATTTTGAGAGGGATCTAATGTCTGAGGAAAGAAAGTTTAAGTTTGCTAGGCTTAAATTAGTTTCCCAGGCTAGAATCTATTGGGATAAGGTTGAAAGAACGACTAGAAATAGAGGAGAAATCTCCATAGCTACTTGGAGAGCCATGAAGAGCAAACTTAGGGAGAAGTACCTTCCTACACCCTACCATCCCAGATCCTACAAACCTAGATCCTCTGAGTCCATAACCTATGAGCCCTAGGAACCCATAACCTCTAGGTATCAGCCTAGTACCAGTCGGCTTCCCTTAGTCAACCCACCTCTGCTATCCCAGACACTCATCAATTTCTTCTTAGTGGACCCACTCCTACTACCCCATTGGTTCACAAGGATGATATTAAAGTGGAAGTGTATGAAGCTAAGGTGAACATAGTGGATGAGTATGAAGGAGAAGAGGATATATCTATGGCTGACCTAGAATTAGCTAACCCGGTAGGCACCCAGGCTAAAGACAGCCAAGAGTAGTTGACCATGACTATACCCTGACTGAAATTGTACTGGTAGGACCCTTAGAAAAAGAGACCCATGAGGAGCCTAACTCTACTATTGAAACTTGAGGAAACACTAGAAAAGACTCAAGTCATAAAGCCTAGTCCTGAAATTCAAGAACCAGAGGAAATTGGTGAGGACTTGACTTATTTAATCCAATACTCACAGGCTGAAGTCACCCCTTTGACTCCAATTGAAGATCTCTTCCCTGACATTACTGACCCATTCTTCCATCAAGTGGACCTTTTAGTGCTTGTAGATGTAATTCAATGTCTAAACTTTAAGGTCAACCCCATTAGTCTAGGACTATTCCCTGAAACCCCTTCTTATTTCCAGTCTAACCCTAGATCCACTTCTTACTTCCTACTTTTTCCTGAGGTTTCCAATGTTTCTAGAACCATTAGGTTACACTTTGTTGAGGTTAGCATGTTTTATCAATCCTTTGACCCTATTAGATTTGCCACTTATTTCTGGAAAACCTTGTGGCATCTATTAGGAGTGCATGTCAAATTTTTATCTGTATATCACCCGTCAACCAAGGGTCAAGCACAAAATTGAATTAAGGACTTAATAAATAAATAAATTTTCTTCACTAGGAATGCATAGTTGAGTCTATTAGACATTTATAGAGTCATATGCACAACACATTAAAGAATTGCATAAGAATCATATGGCTGATCCAAGAAAAAAGACTCAAAGAATTCAATGAAGGAGACTTTGTCATTGTTAGGCTATGACCTGAACAGTTCCCACTTGGAACCATGAAAAAGTTACATGCCTGTAGTAGTGACCATACAAAGTAATTAGGAAAATTGGATCTAATGCCTACGTACTTGAATTACCACTTGAACTAGGTATTAGTTCTACTTTCAATGTTTCAGACCTTATAGAGTATAGGGAGCCAATGTTGATACCTAGTCAGCCTTTTGGACTTGATCCCATCCTTGAGAGTGAGCCAACCCATGCCATACTACCAACCCAGAGAGACAAGATCAAGCGAATCTTGGATGACAAGATTATCGCTACTCAGAGCAGACTATCAGCGATATTTGTTCGTTGGCAAGGATAACCCAAGACTAACAATTCTTGGATCACCAGAGAGGACTTGCAAAAAATTGATCCAGACTTACTAGAGCACTATCACAACAAAGTTGACCCATACTCAATAAGGTTGAGTTCCTCCCACCCGGGAAGAATTAGTGCAGACACCAGGGCCAGAAAAAATTGACAGGTCAATCCCACATCCCTGTGGATCACCTGTGAGTGAAGCCCTAAGCCCAAACCCTAGATCACTTGTAAATATTTATCTTAAATTATGTTATTTTAGCTTAGTTGGGTTTGGCCCTAAACCCCAAAATTGAGTTGTCTGTAAAAACCCATGGACCCAAAATTGAGTCTGTAAAAAAACCCCAATTTCAATTGGGTCATAAATTCTGTTATAATGGCCCAGTGTTATTTAGCCCTTTTTTACCAACTTTAATTAGGTTTTGTATTTGCAAGCCTAATTAAGTATGGTATGGTTCAATTATGAATTGGTTATGCCTTTTGATCAATTTGATCAAGTTGGGCCTTTAGTTATTTAGTTGGTTGAGTCTTGTAATTGCTAGTTGAGTCCTGTAATACAAAAGGGGGCCCAAGTCAAGACCCAAGTGACTCCATGTGCCAACCTAAATCAAGACACCATGTGCACCCAATTCAAGATCCCATGTGACACCATGTGCCAACCCAAGTCATGCCACATAACAAATACCTCTTGGTGCCACACCATCACATGGGATCCATTTGGAGCACCAATTAAAAATTACAACTTGATTTCCAGACATCTAGACATCAAGACATCTGGATATCCAAACATTCAGACTTTAGGACATCAGACAATTAAGACCTCATCCTATTTTATCCAAGGAAGGTGCCTCATTTAAATTCAAAGTTACCGATAGATTTAAGAGAAGTAAAGTAGAAGGACTCTCATCTCTTTAGTTCCTCCTCCCATCCTTAATTTGTCGCCCACATAAAGAGGAGCGCCTCCTCTAATCCATTCAAAATTCAAGCCAAGTTGCAAGGATTATCTTATCAGCTTTCAAATTCAAGATGGAGGATTATCTTATTTTTAATGGAAGAGGATTAACATGGATGCCAAGATGGGATTAATGTCAAGATGGAAAGGTTTGGATGCCACATCTCTTTCAAGTTGTCGCCCACTCTCAAATTTGAATTCAAAAAATCGGAAATCAAGAAGGAAGAATGCCATCTCACATCTCATTTTGTCGCTCATCACGTGGAAGAATCCAACTTCAAGAGAGCACCTATCTAATTTAAATTCAAGGAATTTCAGCCACTTCAAGGAGGAGATTAGAATCCTATGTTGGCTCCAATTATCTTATATTCAAAGGGAATTCAATGTTATCTTGCTGCCTTGTATGGAGGGTCTATAAATACCACCCCTAAACCCCCTTGTATAACAATTATTATTGATGAAATAAAGCCAACATTCTTTCAATTCCTTTGCTGTGTACATCGCGTGGTATGAGGCCCTATTCCTTTGTTCTTCGGAGCATCGCGGGGTGTGAGGCCCTAGTTATCCTATACATATCCAATCATTAGAAAACCCTAGCCGCCATCTTCCAACTCTCTTTCCTTCCTCCTTTTCTATCTTCTTCCTCTTTCTACAACCATCTAACTTGAGTGTTTAAAACTGATTGTAGGTGATCAAGATCAGACATGATGGTGGTTCTTGCCTTGGAACCAGTAGAGCTGAAGATCAGAGCCCGAGGATCGACAATCTTGAAGTGATGCCACAAGATCCTAGAGAGTCCCATTAGATCTACATCAAGAGGGTTATCATCTTCGTTGGTAAAATATTAACTATCCCTAACTCTTAATTTCTAATCCTTTGATAAGTAGAATCCTAGTTTAAGGTGATTTCTTAATCACCATATCCTTCTTTCCTAATTAGTTTTGTTAGTTTGATATTGCAGGCAAAAAAGTAGCTGGCTAGTCTTGTTTTATTTAATTGCTTTGAGTCTTTATCTAAAAAGTCTAGAAAAAAATAATCTCTGATTAATCTCTAAATTTAGATTTAAAATCAGTAATTTAGTTTTGTATATTATCCCATATCAGACGGTGGCAAGGATGGCTTTGGTAATGGTCGAAAAAATGGAAGAAAAATAATCAGTGTAGGGAGGAGCAGTGGTGCTATTTCTCTAGCAAGCACAAGGGATCAAGGGAGGGAAAGCATGGCCGATGGCTAACCATAGAAAAGAAAGGAGCAATGGGTGGTTGAGAATGGTCGACAATGGCGATGATGGCCGAGCAATAGGGAAAACCATGAAACAATCATAATAGGGGGCCATGATCGGAGCTTGGAAGATGGTGGATGGTGGCTTCTCTAGTGGCAAGGGGTGCTCGACAAGCTCTCCAATCATGGGGAAGTGATTAGCAATCAACAGGGGAAGCATACATGATAAAGATGATGGCCTTTCCAAAAAGGTGGTCTTCCGGTGAACTTTTGGGTGTCAAACGGTGCCTCCGATGGCATTGACGGCGATAGGAGGTGGCAGGGGACAACTTTGGTGGATGATGGCTTGAAACGAAGGAGTTGGCCCATGAAATAGGTTTGTGGACTAGCTCCAATGGCCACTGATGGACCAGCCCTTATTTTGTAGACCCAGTAGCCAGTCCATGGTGGACTGGCAGCTTTAAAATGCATGCTATTTCTTTAATAGATTTCAAACTTTGATTCTAGATCCATTTAAACTTCGATTTGAGTGCCATTTATACTGTTGGACTCTAAAAATCGAGATCTTACCATCCATGGACTCCTTTTCTATAAAATTCTAATAAAAAGTATCTATTATTAATAAATAAAGATTATTTAATATTTATTTTAATATTTAATTTGGGATATTAAATAGTCTTATCACTAGGTTGTAGTTCCAGCAGCCTTCCCACGAATCCTTCATGAAATAAATCGAGACTTCTCTTTAGACACCTTAGGGAAGATGAACTGTTTCTTCTCCTTTTCTCCTCTCTCTTAGCTCTCTTCTCTCATATTATTTCAGAGATATGGCATAGGAAAATAAGAAGAAAAGATGATGGAAATTTAAGTTATGGTAAGGTGGAATTAAGAGAAGCCCCGATAAAACTTGCACATGCAAATAATACCTCCCTTTTAATGCTTGTCACATAAACATTAAAGCCCAACCCCAACCTCATCACAACTCATTAGATAAGGCTTAAAAGCATTTTGAATCCCATTCAAAATTATGTTGAGGAACTAGTTGTGTAGGGAAATATCATGTGTGCGCATGGCCTTCTATCTTCTCTAACATTTGTCGTACAAAATTAAATCCCTCTCACATCTTCATGACATTTCAGATAAGTCCTCTCCCCTTTAGAATCCCATCAGATATGGGTAGCAAAAGAAAGGAAAAAATTATGTGGGAAGAGATTTAGCACGAACATTAGTTTCCTCTCTCAATTGTCACATAAATCATCTCAAATTCCCATGTCCCAAAAAGATATGACACCTCCAGATTTAAACCTTTATTAGATAAGAATCTATCCTATCTAAATCAAAAAGAAATTCAAATAAAGAAAGGCTCTTATCCATCTAGAAGATAAAGTCCATGATAGAAGGGTTGTGATTAGAAGTTGGTGACAAAAAAATGTGAATATGGAATTGCACATGCCCAATAAGCAGATCATAAATTACCATACAAAATAAACTCTCTACATCCAAAAGAAAGAGTCTAAGCCTAATCTAATTAGGTTAGGTATCCTTTTAATGGGGGACAAAAATAAAATGATGAATAGAGAGCTTTAGCAAGCTAACCAGCAAGCAAACTTAAGTAATTAATTATCAAATAAATGGTCTAAATTAATCCAAGAAAAGAATCTTCATAAGGAGACTAGTTGATTTAAATTACAATACCCAAAATGTAGATCTAGTTCAAAATAGAGATTAGGATCTTCATGGCAAGGAAACCATCACTACTAGGGCAAGTTAACCTTCAAATGATCAGATCTAATGAAGCTTAGGAAGAGTTTTCCTACCAACAATGATGGCTAATTATTTGGTCGAAGAAGGAGCTCTCACCACTCAAGGATTGAGATCTAAACCATAAGACTAGCACTCCCTACCTTTAGGACTCACCTTGGACATGATCCTTGGCTTGGAGACCTTCATCTTGGACTTGGAAAATCAGAGAAAACTTGCATCAAATCAGAAGTTAGGCATGGAAGGAGAATTCAAAATGGGAATTGAAACAAGAAGAAGAAGAAAGGGAAAATAAGGAAGTAGAAGCCGGCGCCTTCAAGGAATGATGCTTAGATCTTGGATCAAGCAAGGAGCACTCCACCTTTCAAACACTCAAGGATATTCTACCCTTCAAACACTCATTCAAGAATGTCACACTCTCTTCTCAAACCTATCTTCTAACTCTCAAACTCAAGAACTTTTCACTCCAAACAAGAGAACAAAGAGAACTAGAACAAGAAAGAAAGCTTTCTTCATTTAACCCAAAATAGAATGAGCACAATGAGGGGGCTTAGGCCCTATTTATAGCCTTCCATAACTTACATGGGTCGGCCAAGGAGAGAGAGGGAGTGAAGGTTAGGTCTAGCTAACTCTAGTTGGGTAGTTTCAACTAGAATTAGTTTTTACAACCATTTATGGGTTGAAGGTTACAACCAATTGACTTGTGGGAATGACTTGGCTTAATTTACTGATGTGGAGCCCTATGTGTCATGTGATGTGGCATCCCACATGACAAGATAAAATTCTTGATGTAGTGTCCTTCCTTCTCCCCAAAAAGGTGCTTGATGTAGTGTCAACCAATTAAAGGAAATGGGCTTCAAGTAGATGGCATCCAAGTGAGGGAAATGGGCTTCAAGTAGATGGCATCCCAGTGAGGGAAGTGGGCTTCAAATAGATGGTTCCAAGTAGGAAAAATGGGCATTGAAGAAGTGGGCTTATACCCTGCATGAATTTAGGTTGAGTCGACTCATTAACATGAATCGACTCAAGTATTTGCTGAAAGAGAAGATGAGCTCAAACCCTTTATTAGATTTATCTATTTTAACTGCAAAACAAAAGTGAGTTAGTCCAAAAAACTTCTTTCTTGTTGATGTCCCCATCAATTCTCCCGGGATAAAAAGAACTCAATTCTATCGAGTAAGAATTAATCTGACTCTGGTGATACTCTAGTAGGTCTGGTCGATTCTTTGTAGGTCTTCTCAAGTAATCCATGAGTCTTTAGAATCAAGGCATCCTTGCCAATGAACCAAGTAGCGCTGATAGTTTCTATTTCGAGTAGTGACAGTCTTATTGTCTAAGATTCACTCAATCCTATCTTGCTGCTTTGGTAATTTGGCTGGTGGACACTCATGGGTTGGTTCACTCTCAAAGATAGAATCAGGCTCGAAAGGCTCACTAGGTATCATTATTGGTTCTTTTATCCTCCTAGATTTGAATTATTGAAAGTGGAACTGATACCAAAGTTGAATGGTAAATCTAGCATATATTAGGTCCAAATTTTTCTTACTATTTTGAAAATGACCTACACCACGGGCATATAATCGTTCAAGTTTGGCCTTACCATGATATAGTCTCCTTCCTAAAATTTTTTGGCTCTTTTACGTGAGTTAATCATATGCTTGTTAATTTCATCGCTCAAATTTTCTTACTAATCATACTATGCAAATGACTCTCGCAGTCATGGATACTTATTCATGGGAATGTCAAATGATATCAAATGACAAAACATAAATGACACCAAAACAAAACAAGCTCTAATGGACTTTATTATTTATGAACTAAACTTTATTGCTAGGAAACAAAAGTTCCTAAATTTCCAATATTCTCCTAAATGGCTTTGAAAACTCTGGCACACAACTTTACGTAGGTGGCAGTGAATCTTAATTTGGTGCCCAATAAACGCCATAATGTCTTCCAAAAGTAATTGTTGAATATCAATGGGACCTGATCAATGGTATGGTGGATGTCCTAGCTGGGTGGATTAGGATTGGGAATATTTTAGAAGGGTAAATCAGGCTCAGGGCAATTATCAGGGAATACAATTTCCATCTTCCTTCTCTTACACTTCCATCTTTCAATTCCTACCATCTCTTTATTTCTAATCCTCATGTTAAATCCTTTTGCAGGTTTCATAATTTCTTAGGTTGATCCTTTAGAATTGGTTCTAGATTTTCTCTGATGGTCAATACCCCATTAGGTGATCCTTCATTATTCTCTAGATGTAAATCCTCAACAGTGATTAATTCTGGGTCCTCTATTATCTCCTCGAATTGTTCTTCATGGCTTTGTTCTTAGACTTCATTTTGATCATCCCTGTTGTTGATTTCTTTAAGCTAGGTAATTATTTTATCTTCAAGTAATTATTCTTGATCATATTTATCCATAAGGTTAGACCCAGCTTCATAAACTTCTTTCTTTAAGTTTTTTAATGGGTTTAGGATTTTTTCTTTCTAGCCCTTCATTTAGACAAGACTTTGATTCTATTTCATCCTTAAATTCTTCAATAGGTTTAGGAGATTTTTTCTCTAATTTTTTCATGGGTTTAGTCTCTTCTTCATCTCCCTCATACTTATTGAATTTGGCAATATAATCAAATATAGTTGTATCATCTTATCTCAATTTGTACTAAAGTTTTTGCTCATAATATTTACCTAAGTACTTTTCCCTCAGTTTACTCTTCATTTCTCTCCAAGTATTTATTTTAACCCCACTATAATAACTTTTCGCTCAACTTCTCTCTAATATACTTTAGCATGTCGGACTAACTTTGATTTGGCAAATTGACACTTTGTTACTTCCGACATTTCATCAAATTCAAAGTATTGATCCATTTTCTCTTCTCGATCGACATACACTTCAAGATCGGAATTTTCATTGAAAGTGGGTGCATAGGGTCGATTGCTCCTAAAGACACTTTCCTCCTAATCCACAAAGTCTTGGCAGGGGTATCTAAGACTATACTCAGGGGTGAGATCATGACATTGGGCTCTTGAACCAAGGGAGGTGGATTAGGTGATTTAGGCTCAGCATGGACCCTATAGGCTTCTTCAATGAAGTCATGGTGAAGTCGTCTTGAATTGTATTCAGTAGTGAATTCATGATGATGGACTCTTGGACCTCAAGGAATTGACCTAAGTAACTCAAGTTTGGTGGGGGTCATTGGGGTCTCTTCAAGTGTCCTAGCATGGTCCTTCACTTGACCTAATTCCTTTCTCATTTGCCCTACTTACCCATTTTTGGTATCAAACTTTTTAGTCGGGGTTCTCAAAAAGAATTCAAGATTAGGACCCATGGCTAAAAACAAACTGAGTGTGGGAATATTGGTATGGAACTTCAAAACAAGCAGTACAAACCTAACTTCTAGGACTCCTAGACCTAAAAGTTCAAAATACATGAATTAACTAAGTACTAGTTAAAGTTGTAATTACCTTTGCCACTGGCCAGGTAAGAGGTGGGGTTACGGGAGGCTCCCCTCGCTTTCACGAGGTCCTAATTAAAAACTGCAAGTCTACTTAAGGCGTTTTCCATTGGACCTCTTGCCTTAGACACCAATTTCAAAAAGTAAGTACAAACTCAACTAATATTTGGTCTCATCTTGTACTTGAACCCGACTTGTGGGTGTCCCTAGTTTTAGGTTCCTACTCGATTTCAATTGTAGTTTAGGTCAATGCAAATGTGGATGATTGTTTTGGGCCAAGGAAAGGTAATGACCTCCTTCCCTTATGTTATGATTGAATTCCCTTAATTAGATTTAGGAATGGATGCACAAACAATTCACCAACTAGTTAACACAACAACTAGTATTAGCACAAACATGTGATTCAAACCCGAATTTTAAAAAAATTAAAATTGAAAAAATTAAATTAAAAAATTAATATTTTTAAGTCCAGATTTCAGAAATCAAATTTTAAAATTTAAATCTTGAATTAGGATTAAAAGTTCATTCTAGAAGTTAGAGTTGTTGCATGATAGTTTCAGCCCTAACAACTTCTAGTCAACTAGTTTTAAAAAATTCAAAATTAAAACTTTAAGATTTTAAAAAAATTAAAATTAAATTTTAATTGTTATATCCCTCATTGAAGATCCTAGATTCTAAATTTTGAAATTTAATTCTTGGAATTTGGTTAAGAAATTCGTTTTGAAAGCTTATTGTAAAAGAAAATTTCAACAGGGAACAACTTTCAACAAGCTAGCTTTAAAAACTTGAAATTTAATCTTTTTAAAATTCAAGAATTTAAAATAAAACTGATTTGGTTAACTCTCAAATAAGAATTCTCAGATTTTAAAGTTTTGACTTCAGATCAACTTGAATTTTGGTTGAGAAGGTAGTTTGAAAGCACATGCTAGAAGGTTCCAGCAGTTTAGCTAACTCTTAACAACCTGAATTCAAATTTTGAATTTCTAACTCTAGATCCTTATAAAATTTAAAATTCTGATGGAAAATAATAAAATTAGAAGTCTAGATCTCATATATAAAATTAAAAATTTAGAAAAAATATTTTTTTATTTTTTTGAAAATTAAATGAAATAGAAGGCAGAAACAGAATTCTGGACAAAACTTTAGAAATGATCTAAGAACTCATATTTTTAAATCCAGAAATAAATAGAAAATATTTTTTTAGATTTTATATTTCAAATCCTAACAGACAAATATATTCGAAAAGTGTTTTTGTGGATTTCTTTGCAATGAGAAAAAATTACTAAAATTCATGAAAATGTCAGGTGAATACTAGAATAGAAATTTCAGCAATCAAACACTTGACCTAGTAGAACCTTAAGCTTTGATACCAAAAAATTGATGGGGAACGAAAATAAAATGATGAATGGAGAGTTTTAGAAAGCTAACCAGCAAGCAAACTTGAGCAATTAATTATAAAATAAATAGTCTAAATTAATCCAAGAAAAGAATCTTCAAAAGGAGACTAGTTGATTTAAATTACAATACCCGAAATGTAGATCTAGTTCAAAATAGAGATTAGGATCTTCATGACAAAGAAACCATCACTACTAGGGCAAGTTACCCTTCAAATGATCAGATCTAATGAAGCTTAGGAAGAGTTTTCCTACCAACAATAATGGCTAATTATTTGGTGGAAGAAGGAGCTCTCATCACTCAAGGATTGAGGTCTAAACCATAAGACTAGCACTCCCTACCTTTAGGACTCACCTTGGCCATGATCCTTGGCTTGGAGACCTTCATCTTGGACTTGAAAAATCAGAGAAAACCTGCATCAAATTAGAAGTTAGGCGCAGAAGGAGAATTCAAAATTAGAATTAAAACAAGAAGAAGAAGAAAGGGAAAACAAGGAAGTAGAAGCTGGCGCCTTCAAGGAATGATGCTTGGATCTTGGATCAAGCAAGGAGCACTCCACCTTTCAAACACTCAAGGATATTCTACCCTTCAAACACTCATTCAAGAACCTCACACTCTCTTCTCAAACCTATCTTCTAACTCTCAAACTCAAGAACTTTTCACTCCAAGCAAGAGAACATAGGGAACTAGAACAAGAAAGAAAGCTTTCTTCATTTAACCCAAAATAGAATGAATACAATGGGGGGGCTTAGGCCCTATTTATAGCCTTCCATAACCCACATGGGTCGGCCAAGGAGAAAGAGGGAGTGGAGGTTAGGTCTAGCTAACTCTAGTTGGGTAGTTTCAACTAGAATTAGTTCTTACAACCATTTATGAGTAGAAGGTTACAACCAATTGACATGTGGCAATGACTTGGCTTAATTTGCTGATGTGGAGGCCTATGTGTCATGTGATGTGGCATCCCACATGGAAAGTTAGTTAGAGGGTTGTTGGGATAATAGAACATGGCTTCAATCTCCCCATAAAATTCTTGATGTAGTGTCCTTCCTCCTCCCCAAAAAGGTGCTTGATGTGGTGTCAACCAATTAAGGGAAATGGGCTTCAAGTAGATGGTGTCCAAGTGAGGGAAATGGGCTTCAAGTAAATGGCATTCCAGTGAGGGAAGTGGGCTTCAAATGGATGGTGCCAAGTAAGAAAAATGGGCATTGAAGAAGTAGCCTCATACCCTGCTTGAATTTAGGTTGAGTCAACTCATTAACATGAATCGACTCAAGTATTTGCTGAAAGAAAAGATGGGCTCAAACCCTTTATTAGATTTGTCTATTTTAACTACAAAATAAAAGTGAGTTAGTCCAAAAAACTTATTTCTTGTTGATGTCTTCATCACCTTTTTAATTTGAATTAAATTTGAATCAAATAAAATCAAATTCAAACCCGATTCAAATCAAATTTGAAAAGGCTATCAACCCTATTCATAATAGGATTGAAATCCCAGTCCAACTAGGATTCTTAAACCTAATTAAATTAAATCAAATTATAACTCTTGCAATTAAGTTCCTACTACCAAAATTAATAGGTGCCAAAATTAGTTGGTATCAAAAATAGCAGATACCAAAAAATAGTAGCTGCTAAATTTGTATGCTTTACAAAATTAGTAGTTAGTAAATTCATTCCAAGCTTTGATCAAGTCAAACCTTCATTGTTTGTGACCCCTCAAGTTCCTTTCTATTTGGTAGTGAGATATACTATAATCTCTATTACAGTATTATTGAAACCCTTTTTGATGGACCCGAACTTTTCCAACTCAACCCTAACATCGGTCATTGATCCAAAAATGACCCAGTGAGTTTCCACAATCCACCAGTGATACCTAACAGTATATGATGGAAACCCAATAGAATAGAAAGATGAACTCCTAGGTATAGTTCTTGTATGGTCAAGTTTCTACATCGAAAATTCTGATAGGATGCAGGTCATAAATTCTCGTAAATCCTAAGTATCCGTCATATGCTAGACTTGATCGATTTGAGTCCAATCATGATTCTCATGGAAACTCTTTTCCATTATCATGTTGCTATGACCATAGACTCAAAGGCTTCGCCTCTTAGGTCACATAAGACTATTTCTCTACTATCGAGGTAAATAGATCTTTTATAGGTACACTCCCAACTCCTATGACAAACCTATTACATCCAATGTACACTACAAGGCCCTATATGGTGAAGGATCAAGTTTATGTGCTTGTCAAATTATAGTAATCTCACTGTGGGTGACTAAGGCATCATAGGTTAAGGAACTACTCACACAACTATAGTTCGAGAAATCACTAATGAGTGAGTAGACATCCATATGACTTCTCATTCTTTGATTACGCTCAGTATCATTATTTTGTAACAACCACTTGCACTCTCATTTTAGTATCCCTATACTGTAGACTTGAGACTCATCTATCCAAAATATAAATAATCTATGTACTGATCTTGATGGATCGATCATCATCACCGTGATGATCTAATGATCAGAAGCATTTAGGAGTTAACCTATAATGATACATATCTCAAATTCTTAACTCTTGAAAATGTATGTCATTGTTCATTAACTCCATGGATGATTGATAGATACAAAAAAATATTAATAAAAAAATATTTAATTTTATTGATAAAAATTTGATTAAGTATAATTTGATATCCTAGAAGTTACATTATATTAGCCAACTTGGCTTTTAGGGCATACACATCTAATAATCTCCTACTTACACTAAAGCTAATTGGCCATATACCTAAGTCCCATCTTCTTAAAGTGGGCTTCAGTCTTCTGCTGGCTCAACTACTTTGTCAATGGGTCTGCCATATTATCCATAGAGTCAACTCTCTTCATCTTGATATACTTCTTCTCAAGGTAGTTACATATAATATAGAACCACTACTCAATATGCTTGGACTTCTAGTGAGACCTAGTCTCCTTAGCAAGGGCTATGGTATAGTTATTGTCATAGTATAAGGGGATGGCATCTGATGGCATTACTTTAATCATTGCAACAAACTTCTATACCAAAATGCTTCCTTCATAGCTTTTGGGGTAGTGATATACTCAGTTTTCATGGTCGAGTCCGTAATAATGGACTACTTGAAACATTTCTATCTGGTCAAACCACCATTACAAAGAAACACAACTTGATGAAGACTTTCTATTATTAGGATTAGATATAAAGTCAGAATTTGTGTATCCCTTAACCTACAACTTTGAATTTCTTCCAAAGATCAAGAACAAATCCTTAGTCCTTCTTAAGTACTTAAAAAAGTTCTTTAAAGCAGTCCAGTGCTCTTTGCCTAGATTAGCCTAATTCCTTCTCGTAACACTTATAGTAAGGGCTATATCAGGTCGTGTACACAACATAGAATCTTGAGGCTCCTAATTGCTAAAGCAAAAGGGATCTTGCTCATTCTCTGAATCTCCTTCGATGTGCTTGGACACATCTTCTTGGAGAGATTGATGCCATGTCTGATGCGGGACAGAGCGGGGGAGGATCGCTGGCGATCGTAGAAGTCACCAGGGGATTAGGGCTTGCACTCAAGAACGAGGAACCAGGGCGTCACACCCACTCCAATCCGAAGAAAACTCAAAACTCAGATCAAAATAAATTTTTTTGTTTGTAATCATAAGAAAAAAGATGTTTAATACAAGAGGGGAGGGGCGGTATTTATAGATTCACCCTAGGGTACATTACTTGAGGACTAAGAAACCCTAACTTATGGGCCAAGAAACCCTGGTGGACCGGTCAATAGTGGGCCTGTCTTGGGCTGGAGCTCTCTCTTTCTGGCTTGGCAGCATGAAAGGGTCCAGGTGCATGAAGGCCGCTCTGGTTGGAGGGGTCTGGTGAATCTCCTGGATGCTGATGACTCTCCTCTTAACTTGAACAACTTAACTGGACTCTTGACTGAACTAAAATGACTGGACCTAACTAAGTGGATCAACTGACTCAGTTGTCCCACTTTATTACAGGACTCAAGTGGCTCACTTTGACTAAAGTGACACAGGACTAATGGACTCAAATAAAATAAAATAAAATAGACTCTCGGTACACTTCGGGTCCCCATCATTCTCCTGTGGTGGGGAGAACTCGACTCCGTCGAGTCAAGCTCAGCGGGGTTTGATGGAACAGGAACTAACCCAATCAAAAAAATGCTAGTTTCAATTTTTTCACCTTTCTTTCTTTTTTTTTAATTTTCCTCTTATTTTTTTTTATTGGCTGCTCTGAGATCTGTGCAGCCTCAAAAATCTGTGTAGCTCTGAAAATCGTGTGGCTTTGAAGTCCGTGAGGATTTGAAGTTCCCATCAAGTTTCCTCCCATTCCGGGAGAATTGGTGGGGACACCAGAGGCACCAAAATAAGATAGAGGCTTCTCAACCCTATGTGGATCAATTATTAGCATTCGAGTCCATTGTAATAAAGCTAAGTTGTCTTTATTTAAGTCCTGTATTAGTCAGCTCATGTTGAGCTAGTTCAGTCTAGTGCTAGTCAGCTCATGTTGAGCTAATTTTATTTTTGAGTCCTGTCCAAGTATAATAAAGACTCAAGACCACATCATACAAGTGAAGACCAAGTCCAACCAGTTTGAAGATATGGAAGTGAAGCCCAAGTCCAACTCAGCCTGAAGATTTGAAGACCTCAGGAGGAGAAATCAGAAACCCTGATTCCTTGCAGATGCCCTTTAGATGCCCAGATTCCCATCCAGATGCCAAAGTATATTCATAGACCAGAGCATCCATGATTCCAGAGGTCCATCTGCATCCTAGCCCAAAGAAATCAAGCCCAGGCGCCAAGCCCAAGCCCTTAGAAGCAAGATACCAGGGAATATTCCTTCTACCTGGCTATCAGGCCACTGCAGCTTCCAGAGGCCCAAGCCCATGCGCCCGAGCCCCTTTGGGCCGGCCCCTTGCTGCTCCTAGAAGCCCAACACGCCCTCCTAGGCATGCTTGGAGTGTTGACCAAGTCAAGAAAGGAGGAGAAAGTTTTTAGGAATTTTTTCTACCTAATGTTTCCTTATTTTCTAGCTAGGGTTTGAGTGGGAATAAGAGTCCTATGTATTTACTTTTATGTCCTTACTTGGGGCCCAAGACTAAGGGTCTATTTAAGGGACCCTAGTCTCTTGTATGAGGATTGATTTTGATATATGAAAAATACTTGAGTTTCTTTCAACTTTTGTGTGTTACCCTGCTATGTGCATAAAGGGATTTTGATAGTTTCTTCTTCCCGGTGTTGCAACTACCTCCAGCCATCATCCAAGCCTCTTCTTCCCACGCCCTTGCTTCCTTGTTTCTGATTTTTTTCTTGTGCTCCCAACCTTGTTTTCTCACCCTTGATGGTTGTTTGCAGGTCCCCAAGTTCCTACGAATCCAACGACTCCAATCGGGCCGCAATCAGACCACCGAGCAGAAAGCTGGGTATCCGTGGGGTCTTTGGCTCGGTTTTCCAGGCTGCATCATTGAGGAACGAGAGATCCCTTCACTGCGATCTTCATCGAGTGCTTCAAACATTTTCAGGTACACCCCCTCTGCCACCAGTAATTTTATTATAGGAGAACTTGCCCTAACCGAGACTTCTCAATCTCGGCGATCCATCTTTATTGCTTTCTTAGGTTCTAATCTGCATGCTTAGCTTCTAAATTTCATATAGAATTCCCTACTACTTATTTTGATCCAATTTTCAGGATTTAATCACTTAACTCCACATATAAAATACACAAAAATTATTGCATGCATATTAGTCCCGTATCAATAGGTTAAAGGTTGCAGAGCAACTATCAAGAACCAAATGGATATGATAATCATATAATACATTCCTTTAACCCTCAATGCTCCAAATGACTCAGGATTTAACTGCCCAACCCTAGAATAGTCTATCATAATATGTCTCAAACTCAAAATCAATGTAACTGCTTATAGGGACTACCCTGGCCAAGGTTTTACTCAATTGAGACATACTGAGTCATTCACTCCAAACTCATTTAGAGGGGTTAATCCCATCTTGATCCAACCACTGCTACACAAGTACTTGACTGTACCCAGCAACCTTTCATCACCGGATTAGAAACTGGGTAGTCCAACACCTAAACACAGTGAGTTGCTTACAAGCTACCATGGTGATCTCAAATCAAATGAACACTTATATCCATATCCTAATACGAACTACTCTTTGGTAGAAAGAGTGTTCTACAGATGGGTCACTTCTAGTGAAGTGTCATACACAACACCTGTATGCCATACTAGTGTCAATACACTACTTGGTTGAGAGAACAACCAATGACTATAACATACAACGACCTACACCTGATACACTATCGTCCTGTAATAATATATCATTTGGTCATGAACTAATTTAAGAACTAGATGATATATCCTTTCTATATCACATCAAAGTAGTCTTAAGAACTTCATCATACAAGAGTTCATTATAGGAAGATATAAAATGTGACGAACAACCAAAATAAATATTTTATTCAATATAATTCATTTACAATTACAATAATAGTTCAACCATCTACAAGCTAGACGATTGGCTTTGGAACACATTTTCTAACAACTCCCACTTGGACTAAAGCCAATCAGAATAGAATTGTATTCCCATCTTCCATTTACAATCGTTGAACTCTTGAACTCCAATGACTTTAGTGAAGCGGTTGGCCAAAATCTCCTTTCCATCAATCTTCAAAAGTTCGATGTCATCTCATTCCACAATCTCTCGTACAAGATGGTAGCGATGTAGAATGTGCCGGTACGCTGATGGAACCTTGGCTCTTTGGCTTAAGCAATGGCTCTAGTGCTATCACACTACACTAAAATAGGACCATCCTAGCCTCCTTTGTGGTATCTGATATTGCAATGTACTCTGCTTTGCATACTGAATCTGCCACTGTATGCTACATGAAACTTTTCCAACAGATAGCTCCTTTATATGAGACAAATGAACAAAATGAATGGATGATGATGTGCTATAGATGACCAGCTATCCATGATGAGCAATGATTATAAGCATGAATCAAAATTAAGCATAAGAGAGACAATTATCTTCCAAGCAAGAAAGTAGTTGATCAAAATTAGACACCCGCATGCATGTCACATTCAAGTTAACATAGGAAGGATCTCATGTGATGCGAGACTAATATCCATGAAATTATTTTTGTGTGTTTTATATGTGGAGTTAAGTGATTAAATTAAAAAAATTAGATCAAAATAAGTTGTAGGGAATTCTATGTGAAATTTAGAAGCTAAGCATGCAGATTAGGACCTAAGAAAACAATAAAGATGGATCGCCGAGGCTGACAAGCCTCGGTTAGGGCAAGTTCTCCTACAATAAAATTACTGGTGGTAGAGGGGGTGTACCTGACAACGTCTGAAGCACCCAATGAAGATCGCAGTGAAGGGATCTCTCGTTCCTCAATGGATGCAGCCTGGAAAACTGAGCAAAAGACCCACGGATACCCGGCTTTCTGCTCGGTGGTCCGATTGCGGCCCGGTTGGAGTCGTTGGATTCATAGGAACTCGGGGACCTGCAAACAACCATCAAGGATGAGAAAACAAGGTTGGGAGCACAAGAAAAAAAATCAAAAACAAGGCAGCAAGAGCATGGGAAGAGGAGGCTTAGATGATGGCTGGAGGCAGTTGCAACACCAAGAAGAAGAAACTCTCAAAATCCCTTTATGCACACAACAGGGTAACACACAAAAGTTAAAAGAAACTCAAGTATTTTTCATATACCAAAATCAATCCTCATACAAGAGACTAGGGTCCTTTAAATGGACCCTTAGTCTTGGGCCCCAAGTAAGGACATAAAAGTAAATACATAGGACTCTTATTCCTTCTCAAATCCTAGCTAGAAAATAAGGAAACATTAGGTAGACAAAATTTCTAAAAATTCTCTCCTCCTCTCTTGACTTGGTCAACACTCCAAGGATTCCTAGGGGGTGTGTTGGGCTTCTAGGAGTAGCAAGGGTCCGGCCCAAAGGGGCTTGGGTGCATGGGCTTGGGCCTTTAGAAGCTGGGGTGGCCTGGTAGCCAGGTAGTAGAAATATTTCCTAGTATCTTGCTTCTTAAGGTCTTGGGCTTGGCACCTGGGCTTGATTTCTTTGGGCTAGGATGCAGATGGACCTCTGGAATCATGGATGCCCTGGTCTATGAATATACTTTGGCACCTGGAAGAAAATCTGGGCATCTAGAGGGCATCTGCAAGGAATCAGGGTTTCTGATTTCTCCTCCTAAGGTCTTCAAATCTTCAGGCTGGGTTGGACATGGGCTTCACTTCCATATCTTCAAACTAGTTGGACTTGGTCTTCACTTGTATGATGTGGTCTTGAGTCTTCAGTATACTTGGACAGGACTAAAAAATAAAATTAGCTCAACATGAGTTGACTAATACAAGACTCAAAAAAAGACAACTTAGCTTTATTACAATGGACTCGAATGCTGATAATTGATCCACAAAGGGTTGAGAAGCCTCTGTCTTATTTTGGTGCCCCTGGTGTCCCCACCATCATGGCTAAGAAACCATTTGTACTAGGTCAAACACTTCAATTCTCAAATCTAAAGGGCCAAGAAGTGGTTCTTCTACCAACAATGAAGGCTAAAAAAAATATTTGATGGAAGGGAAGCTCTCATCACTTATAGGAATGAGGATTAGATTGTAAGACTAGTATTTCCAAAACTTGAGAACTTATTTTTGCACTTGGTTCATGACTTGGAACCTTCATCTTCAACCCCAAATCAGTAAGGGAACCTACAAAGAACTTGCTATAAGGGCATGGAAGCAAATTAAAAGAAGGAAATGAACAAGGTAAAGCAAGGAGATGAAAGCTTGAGGATAGATTGAAGCTAGGCGGCAAGCATTGGATCTCACACCCTCTCCCTCTTGGAGTGCACTTCAAGGGCCTTGATAGAACTTCTTTGAAGTGGAGAATGGGCCTCTCACCCTCTCCCTCAAGGAGTGACCTAGCTTATAGGCTAGAGAATAAAGAAACAAGCTAGACTAGGGCCTCTCACCCTCTCCATACAAGGAGCAAAAATTAAGAACTCGGCATGAAAAAAATGGAATCAAACAAACTTCTTTTTGTTCAACCATAACATGAGGTATAAGAGGAGCTTGGGTTCTATTTATAGGCCCCAAGGTATGCCATGGGTTCAGCCAAGGAGAAGGAAAAGTAACTCTAGTTCTAATTAGATTAGTTAGGCTAATAAAATGGGTTAGGTAGTTCTAACAAAAAGTAGTTTTAACAAAATTTGGTTGTAACAAATCCCATGTGGTGCCTAAGTGGCATCCAAGTGGCATCAAGAGGAGCTTCCAAGTGGCATCCAAGGAGGCTTCTAAGTGTGGTCCAAAAATGCTTCCAAGTGGTGCCCAATTGTGCTTCCAAGTGTTGTCCAAGAAATGCTTCTAAGTGGTGCCCAATTATGCTTCCAAGTGTTGACCAAGAGAGGCTTCTAGGTAGCATATAAGGAGGGGCTTTATTTGCGAGTGATACGGAAACACCGCTGACATAGAGTGTGTGTCAGATCTAGCTAGATATCGTTGGTGCCACATGGATTTTTCTTTCAAAATCTTTTGCGGGCTAGGCGCTCCCGCTCCTTTGCCAGGTGGCACCCTAAAATGGGCCCACCTTGGCCGAAGTCGAGCTTTCCTCTGCCACTTCGCCAGGTGTCCGCCCCAGAGGGGTCCACCTCAGCCGAAGCTAGCAGCCCCTGCTCCCTCGCCAGGTGGTGCCCCAAGGCGGGTCCACCTCTACCGAGGTCGAGCCAGGCGCTCCTGCTCCTTCACAAAGTGGCACCCCAAGATGGGTCAACCTCGATCGAAGTCGAGCCTTCCTCTGCCACTTCGCCAGGTGTCCGCCTGGGAGGGGTCCACCTCGATCGAAGCTGGCAGCTCCCTGCTCCCTCGCCAGGTGGCACCCCAAGACGAGTCCACCTCTGCTGAGGTTAAGCCAGGCGCTACTGAACCTTCGCCAGGTGGCACCCCGAGATGGGTCCACCTTGGCCGAAGTCGAGCCTTCCTCTGCCACTTCGCCAGGTGTCCGCCCAAGAGGGGTCCACCTCGACCAAAGCTGGCAGCTCCCTGCTCCCTCACCAGGTGGTGCCCAAAGACGGGTCCACCTCTACCAAGGTCGAGCCAGGAACTTTTGCTCCTTCACCAGGTGGCACCCCAAGATGGGTCCACCTCGGCCAAAGTCGAGCCTTCTTCTGCCACTTCGCCAGGTGTCCGCCCGGGAGGGGTACACCTCGGCTGAAGCTGGCAGCTCCCTGCTCCCTCGCCAGGTGGCATCCCAAGACGGGTCCACCTCTGTCGAGGTCGAGCCAGGCACTCCTGCTCCTTCACCAGGTGGCACCCCAAGATGGGTCCACCTCGGTCGAAGTCGAGCCTTCCTATACCACTTCGCTAGGTGTCTGCCCGGGAGGAGTCCATCTCGACCGAAGCTGGCAACTCCCTGCTCCCTCACCAGGTGGCACCCCAATATGGGTCCACCTTTACCGAGGTTGAGCCAGGCACTCCTTCGCCAGGTGGCACCCCAAGATGGGTCCACCTCGACCGAAGTCGAGCCTTCCTTTGCCACTTCGCCAGGTGTCCATTCGAGAAGGGTCCACCTCGACCAAAGTTGGCAGCTCCCTACTCCCTCGCCAGGTGGTGCCACAAGACGGGTCCATCTCTGCCGAGGTCGAGCCAGGTGCTCCTGCTCCTTCGCCAAGTGGCACTCCGAGATGGGTCCACCTCGACTGAAGTCGAGCCTTCCTCTACCACTTTGCCAGGTGTCCACCCAGGAGGGGTCCACCTCAGCCGAAGATGGCAGTTCCCTGCTCCCTCGCCAGGTGGCACCCCAAGACGAGTCCACCTTGGCAAGGTTGAGCCAGGCCCTCCTGCTCAACCACCAGGTGGCACCCCCTGATGGGTCCACCTTGATCGAAGTCAGCCTTACTCTGCAAGGCCTCCGGGGGTCAGAGGCCCGGGCCACGAGGTCAAGTCAGCAAGCAGCACGCCCTGTACAGGGTTCCTAGTACGGCCTGCAACGGTGCACGGAACCTCATTTACATCAGTTAGAGAGGGCCCCGTGATCGAGGTATTGAATCCTTGCGATTAGGAACCCAGGAAATCCATATCAATGCCTCGAGATGAGGGCTCCCATGCTTGGCTCGAGACCCCACCAGATTTCCCCTTTCATGACAACACGATGAACAAGGCGAGCTGGCCGCTTAACTCCTAGGCTCAAAGAAGAGGGGGAAGAAGGGTGGGAGACCTCCGGAAACCTCCGGGGGAAGAAGCAAGGGATGAGGGTAGTCCGGTGGTATAAAAAGGATGGTGAAAGCGGACGGAGAAGGTAAGCCCAAGGGAGGAAGGATACCGAGAGATAACGATCTTGTGACCACCGGAAGTCCCCAAGCGCAAGTCCGACTGGTCCAGCTCAGGAAACTGGGCGTCAACCCCTCTCTTTTTCACAATCCTTTCATTAAAACCTCCTCTAAGCATGAGAATCCATCAGAAATCCATCTTAGTGAACCTGTTCCATCTTGCTGCTCTCTAACTTGACCATCGAAGTGCCCCCACCGGGATCCCCGGCTCGGGTCTCTAACCTTATTTTGCATGTACGGAGACTTGGAAATCTTGAGATGAGGGATTCCAAGAACCGGCACCAGCTCATAAGCTACAAGCCATCGTGGTAAGATCGACAACAGATTGGCGTGCCAGGTAGGGGGACAGAACAGCAACCCCTGTGCAAGCAAGCTCTCCGTGAGCAAGAGAGTATCTTGACTATGGTGGTGACACGTGGATGTGAAGCCTCCACCAGCCGAGCGGAGAGGTTCCCTCTCCTCCGGGCCCGCGCAGCCCGAAGAGGGAACTTCCCGCTCCACCTCCTCCTCCTCAGCTATCCTCGATGGATGGTCCTTTTACGGCCGTCGTCCAGTAGCTGCAAACGCTGACTACAGCCGTGCAGCAACTGCAGCATCAATAGTGCTCCCTGACCACTCAGCCCTAGCCAATGACCCCAGCGGCCTGAGCCGCGGGCCCCTGCGGAAGCCTGTGCTCCATCCAAGGTAGGCCTTCCCATTCGCGGGCAGTAACCAACCCCCGCGAGAGCCATCAAACTCCCACAAAAAGAAACCACACCAATTTGGCGGATCACGAGAGTCGATCCCCGGCCGACGATCCTAAAGTAGTTTGGCACAGCAGGCGCTCCCGGGGCAAGCCCCCTCGCCGTGACTGATCGACACCCCCTTCTTCGGTGGCCTCGGTGGAAGGATCCAATGATGAGGCCATCAGGCGCCAGGCTGAGAGGCGTCTGGAGGAGCACGAGCGCAAGTTGGCAGAGTTCTCCCGTCGTTTCGCCAACATGCAGAGCTCCCCAAGCGAGCCAGTGGGCTACAATGCCCAACCACCCTTCTCCTGGAAAATCCAATAGAAACCGATCCCGAATCGGTTCTGCATGCCTCAGGTGGATCCTTACGATAGGACCGCCGATCCCTTGGACCACTTAGAAAGCTATAAGGCTCTCATGAGGATCCAGGAAGCGACGGATGCTCTTCTATGCATTGCCTTCCCGACCACCATCCATAAGGCCGCTCGAGTTTGGTTCACCTGCCTCGAGCTAGATCTATCAGCTCCTTCCACCAGTTGGAAGGAAAGTTTGTGGCACACTTCGACGCCTGCCGGAAGGTGCCAAGGGACGTGGATAGCCTCTTCTCCATCCACCAGCAAGACCAGGAGCCGCTGTGGGACTACGTCACCTACTTCAAGACTGCAGCCCTGGAGATTTATAGCCTAGACGAGCTCGTCACCATGCTGGCATTGAAGCGAGGGCTCAAGACCTCCCGCCTGACTTATTTCTTGGACAAGAAGCCCCCTAAGATGTATTATGAGCTCCTCCTCCACATCCACAAGTACATCCGCGCTGAGGAGGCCGACCGTACTAGGCAAGAGCTGGACAAGAAGCCTACCCCGAGGGATGTCCTTGGGACCCGGAGGCCTGGACCATCTGCAGACTTCTATCCGAGTCCAAAGCCGAAGAACGGTGCTACCACGGAGTGAACCTTCACCCCTCTCCTTGCTCCTAGAACAAAGATCCTCATGGAGATCGAGGGTGAACACTACCTCCACCAACCTCCTCCTCAGAATCCAAGAAATAGTCGCGACAAGACCAAGTACTGCCAGTTTCATCGCGATCACGGCCACGACACGGAGGAGTGTCATAATCTGAAACAGGAAATCGAAGAGCTGATCAAGAGGGGCTACCTCAGAAAGTTTTTGAGAAGCGAGGCCCCAGCAAAGGACCAGCTACTCGCGGCCCTTCCCCCCGTCCCTGCAGTTGACAACCGCCCTATGGAGAAACAGTGGGCATGATCTTTTGGGGGATAGGGCGCGCGTCGAAAAGAACCCGGGAGGCGGGAGACCTGGAGAGTGTACTCCCCTTTGAAAAGGGAAATGAAGATGAAAATATAAACAATGACATGGTGGTGGTCGAGATGACCATCGCTAAGCATCCTGTACATTGCATTATGGTGGATAGTGGGAGCTCTACTGACGTACTTTTTTACGATGCTTTCTCCCGAATGAATTTATCCCATGATTGGTTAAAGCTAGTGCACACCCCTTTAATGGATTTCACCGGAGATTCCGTGGGAGTCGAGGGGGAGATTACTCTCCCCGTTACCACCGGATCCCCACCCCGGCAAAACACGGTCAAGATGACCTTCACCGTCGTTCGACTCCCATCACCTTACAATGCTATCCTGGGCTGTCCAGGTCTCAACCAACTGGACGCGGGCTTCTCCACCAAGAGGTTGCTGGTGCAGTTCCCTACCGCTTTTGGGACGGGAGTGATGAGAGGGATGGCCCAGCCTGTCCCGCATTGTTGCAGGCTATCCCGGGGGTCCGAGGTGCTGATTTCGGCCCTGACATCGATGACCTTGACCAGAGGGTGCAAGACCCCATGGGAGGCCCTGTGGAATGCTTGTTCATGTACCCCCTCGGCTCGAACCCTCGAAGGATGAGCAAGCTCACTTGCTGAATTTTCTCTCGGCAAACGTAAATGTGTTCGCCTGGTTCGCTGTAGATATGCCAGGTATTCCCTCGGAAGTTATCACGCACCAACTGAAGATCGATCCGAGATGCTGCCCGGTCCACCAGAAGAAGATAAGTTTTGCCATAGAGAGACAAAAGGCAATCAATGAGGAAGTGGAAAAGCTTCTTGCCGCCGGCTTTGTACGAGAAGTGCAGTATCCTAGTTGGCTGACAAATGTAGAAATGGTGAAAAAGAATAACGGCAAGTGGAGGATCTGTGTGGACTACACCGACCTCAACCGAGCTTGCCCGAAGGACAGTTTCCCACTTCCTAAGATCGACTGATGCAGAACGAAAGCTCTGATACCAAAAATTGATGCAGAATGAAAGAAGAGATGATGTGATGCGGAAGTAAATTAAGACTTTTTTTTTTTTTTTCAGAAGTCGGCTTTGACTCAAAGGAAAGTTAAACTAAATTGAAAGAAACTATGTAATAATTAAAAGCACAATTTAAAGAAACTAGGTTATCAGAGTAATTTAGAAGTAAAGGATCGCTGGGGGTTGAGAAACTCCCAGACCTAGGGTTTCACTCTGAACTTTCAACAGGACAGAAGTAAAGAGAAGAGAAGGGTTACAGACCAAGCAGTGATCTTCACAGGGTTTAGTGAAAGGACTCTCTTGAGCAGATTGTTGGATCCCCGGATTCAGATATCTTCGTAATGGATCCTCTAATACTGGTCCTTTGGCAGAGTTGGCTTCTTCTGAACTCAAGATCTGGGAAAGAAGAAGAACAAGTTATGGAACCAGATACTCAAGGAAGGATTTACCAGATAGAAGAACTTGAAAGCTGATGTTGTTGAAATCCTGATTCTCCTGGATGCTGATCTGACTTCCTCTGAGATTTGCTCTGTCTTCGAAGTAGCCAAACTGGACCTGGATGCTGGTGGTCAGCCTCTAGTTGGAAGAGAGGGGCCGTGAGAAGATGAGGTAGGTTAGGGTTTGGATGATTGGTGGAATGAAGAAGATGATGGCGGCTAGGGTTTGGAATTGAAGTGGCTAACCTAGGGTTTTGGTAGGGTTTTGGGGTTGGAGATCTCACACCTCCTCAAGGTTCCTAGGGAACCCGGATTTACTCCCTCATGGAGCTCAACACCTGAATACAAGTGCGGAAGAGAGAAACATAAAGTTGCTCACACATAAATTGAATTCATTCATCAGTTGTTTTCTAAAACTTACAAGAGGGGTTTATTTTATAGATCTTTACAAGAGGTCAGGGTTTTACATCTTTCCATGTGGGACTAATAGGATGGATCTTCAAATTAGGCTTGTAGAATCAAATCCTTCTCATATGGCCGGCCAAGAGCTTCCATAAGTGTTGATTGGTGGCTCCAAATGGTAAGTAGGTGGCGCCTCCTAGCTTTGCTCTTCAATAAAAATTTTTTTCTTCCATGGCTCAACTCTTTTGGACACCTCCTTTTCTTTCTCCCCAAGTCATGGCTCTTCCCAACTTTGCTTTGGTCTTTTTAGGCATGGATTGGGCGCCCCCTTGAAGTGCTCTCTAAGAAATGCCTCTTTCCTCCTTTAGCTTGGCCTTTTAAGGTATATATGGGGCGCCTCCTTGATTTTGTCTTCAAGAAAATTCTTGCTCCCTTGGGTGTGGGGACCAAGACACTGGGATGGAGATGTGGTGCCCCCTGGATTATGGCGTGTGGCTGGGAGTGTGGCACCCACTTACTTGAGCCTGGGAGAAAAATGTGGCACCCTGGACCTTGACTTGAAAAAAGGTGGAACCAACCTGGAGAAGACCTAGACCACTACTAGGACTTGTACTGAGTCAACATGACTCAACAAAATTTAAATTATAGGGAAATACAAACTCAAGACTAAAATTGAGTTGACCAAGTCAACCCTTATTACAAAACCAGAAAACCCTAATTCTTCGGGCAAGATCAATCAGAGATCCAGATGGAGCCCTGAAGTCTTCTTCTGAGTCTGGTGCCCGCACCAATTCTCCTGAGGTGGGTGGAACTCGACCCTGTCGAGTATGGATCAAGCTAGCTCTAGTATCTCTCCAAGAGGTCTGGGTCCAATTCTTGTAATTCTTCTCGGGAGATCCAAGAGTCATCAGAATCTGGCCTTCCTTACCAGCGGACTAGGTATCTTTGGTATCCTCGATTACGAGTAGAGATAACCTGATCATCCAGGATTTTTTTCAATCTGCCCTTTCCTCGCAGGCCAGTTTGTTGGTGGACACACAGGGTTGGGTTCACTCTCAAGAGCAGGATTAGGCTCAAAAGGCTCACTGGGAATCACAGCTGACTCTCTATACTCTACTAGGTCTGTAATGTTGAAAGTGGAGCTAATGCCTAGTTCTGAAGGCAACTCGAGCACATAGGCATTGGACCCTACTCTCTTCACCACTCTAAATGGTCCAGCTCCTCTAGCATGTAACTTTCTAACGGTTCCAGGAGGAAACCGTTCAGGCCTTAACCTAATCATTACATAGTCTCCCTCAACAAAAGTTTTAACTCGCTTTTGAGAATCAGCCAACTTCTTATAAGTTTCATTACTTAAATTTATTTTTGCATGAATTTCTTTATGCAAGTCTTTTATATGCTGTGCAAAAACTTCAGCAGACTCGGAGACTCGTGTGTGGACTGGTAAAGGAGCTAGGTCAAGAGGTGTGTGAGGTTTGCAACCATGCACAATTTCAAATGGACTCTTACCTGTAGACCTATTGATTGAAACATTGAATGCAATTTCAGCCCTGGACAAAATATAAATCCCAATTCCTGGTGCTCTCAATCAAACCAAAATCTGAGCCAAAGCCTAGTAAAGGGTCAAGAAAAACTAAACTAGACTGACGACGCACTCCTAAAGAATGGACTTTATTCCAAAGGAACCCTAGGTCTAAACCTAACAAACTAAGGCTCTCTAGGTTTGACCTTGGGTTGGAGGATGGCATGCAGAGCATGAAAACTTATCATGGGTGCCTAGTAGGTGCCATAAGGTCTTCCAGAAGTAGGTGGCAAACCTAATAGATTCTGACACGTGGTTCACTCTAAAGACTTTGAAAAAGTATACTTGGATGGTGTAAGAAGCATTGGAAGTCCTAGAGAAAGGGAGGAAATATGAGGTAGAGTCTCGAATTACCTATTGACTAAAGGTGGTGACCTGAAGGTTTGAATGGTGATCTATGAGTGTCAACTGGTCATCCTTACGAAAGGAAAAGTTTGCTACTCCCAGGAATGGATCAAGAGATGGTTCGGGAAGGAGCCTAGGACATGTGATTGCAACAGTTAAGGTTTGTTCTCTAAGCAAATAATGATCCATTTTCTCAAGAACTGGATTAAACAATGAATCATGGAAGGGCCTATGGATGATGACCTCAAGACTTGAAATTTGACCTATGGGTGCGGAAAGGTATACTCTATAGAAGGGTAGGTCAGTCATGCGAAGGAAGGGGTCTGGGGCCATAAGGAGGACTTCTACAGGACTGGGTGAATCAATTCGCTCAAGAAAAGGATGTCCAACTGAGATTACGGGAGAGACCTTAGTGGCTGAGCATGGGACAAGGTCCAATTGTAAGAGGCTTGATTCAGTCATCCTAAGGAGAGGATCTACCATAGGGTGGGCAAACTTAAACAGTTTAGTGCAAAGATCTTCAATTGGTACTTGGGGAATGACCGTCATTAGAGGATACGAACTGATAGCTCGGGCTAACACTATGAGTTCTTCCTGGGGGTATTTGACTAAAGGAACCCGGTTTTCACAAATCTCTTGAATTTCTGAACTAGGTCCTACCACTTGGTTGCTCTCCAAGGTCTCCTCAGGTAAGGAACCAATAGTATCGATGTCACATTCTTCAAGTTCTTCCCCCTCATATTCATCAACTAGACTCAAGCCAGCATCATATACTTCCTCGATGCCATCTTCAATGGGTTTCGGGTCAGTGGTAATCGGGTCAACTGATTCTGGGCTTGTCATACCTAACCCTTCTTCCTCATTGGTATCCTTCTGGTCAAGAGGTGACACAAGTGGGAATTGACAAACAAAAGTCTGGTTCACTATGGGTGTCGGATCAATCGGAACTTGACTCAAGTTGGTAGAGGTTGACTTTAAGTCCAAAGTACTTGATTGGTTATATCTTAAAGACCACTAATAATCTTGGGCTTCTTGGTAGGCTCGGTCTAACTTATTGGTCTTTTCAAGGCATAGCTTCGAATAAATGTCTGGGTGTAACCCAACCCTAAACCGCGATGTGATTTGAGCTTCGGTCTCAATGGTATTGTATTTCATGTCATACCACTGGAAGTCCTCGATATATTTAGACACAGGCCTATTACCTTGTCGCAATTGGTACCATTGGTCTAAAAGTCTTTCCTCATAGGATCTACCTAGGTACCTATCTCTCAACTTACTTCTCATATCTCTCCAAGTATATATTTCCTCTTTTCTTTGATAACACTCACGCTCAATAGCATACCAATGCGACCTAGCATGTTTGGTGAACTTGGTTTCGGCCAACCTAACTTGTCCTAATTTTGATATGTTAGTGCACTCAAAATACCGATCCATTTGTTCTTCCCACTTAATATATGTCTCTTGTCTTCCATCAAAAGTGGGTGCATAAGGTTCGGTGTTTCTAACGGGTCCCTTCTCTGACTCAACCAAGTATGCGTATAGGCTCCTAGGGCTAGACTCGAGGGCAAGATCATGGTCATAGGCTCTTAGATCAAACCACCAATGATTAGGTTCAGGATCCCTTTATAAAGGTCTCCTAGGCTCTGGGTATGGGTGAGGTTGGGGTCTACCAAATTCTGAGTCAGGGGTCCAATTTTGGTGCCTAGGCTCCTCAAGTACCTGGGCTCGGTCTCTAAATTAGGCAACAGTATCAGTCATATCCTGACTTAATTTGGTCATACTTTCGGTAAGAGTTCTAATCATGGCCTCTAAATCAGGTTGGGTTTGACCAGGTTGGTAGGGTACTCCATTCCGGGTGGACATGATGATGCAAGCAAGCATACCAAATGAGACTCGACTGAAACGACTACGGGCTAACTAGACCTAGAGCCCAAACTAGATGCCCAATCAGAGTGGCAAGCTAGCCTGTAGTAACTCGGGACTCAGCCAGACAGGTGTAAGGGGAGTGTTAGGTCCCTAATTGCCAATCCTAGACACTAATCAGTGATTGGCCAGGTAGGCAGACCAGCACACAAGCCCTTCGGGATAGAATTCCTGAACCACCATTCTAGACATTGAGTACAAAGCACACATAGAGTAACTAGACAAACTGACTCAACACTAGCCTAGACCCGACTTGTTGGTGTCCCTAGCCCACTAGGGCAAATTAAGTCTAATAAATTTTAAAATTAGGCTTAGGATCGAATGAATGGGTGGTGGTTTTGGGCTAAGGAGAGGTTATCAACTCCTCCCCTTATCTTAGATGCTCAATTGCCCTTAAGATGAATTAGGAGATGATCACTCAAAAAAATTGAATTGCAGAAACATAGAAACAGAGTTGCTGTAGTTTATCTCTCAGAAATTCCACAGAAACCAATAAATTACAGTAAAATTATGTAAAATAGTTTCAATTATACTGGTTCCAGAAAAATAAAAATTACATAATTTGAAATTATCTGTAATGAGAAACAATTCCTGCAACAGGATAGTTACAGACCGAAAACAGAATGCTTCCTCCATTTACAATTCCTGCTATGAAGTTGTAACCCAGCGGATCCCCTACACGCCCTAGGAACACCCCATGGAATGGGAAGAGGAGGCTTGCACCTCACTTCGTTCCTAGGACCGGACGTCTTGGGGAGTCTACTAAGAGCAGACAAAGTAAAAAAGAGAGACACTCAAAACATGCAAGCAAGTCAGAAACCCTAGACAGGGCTCTGATACCAAAATTGATGCAGAACGAAAGCTCTGATACCAAAAATTGATGCAGAATGAAAGAAGAGATGATGCGATGCGGAAGTAAATTAAGACTATTTTTTTTTTTTTCGGAAGTCGGCTTTGACTCAAAGGAAAGTTAAACTAAATTGAAAGAAACTATGTAATAATTAAAAGCACAATTTAAAGAAACTAGGTTATCAGAGTAGTTTAGAAGTAAAGGATCGCTGGGGGTTGAGAAACTCCCAGACCTAGGGTTTCACTCTGAACTTTCAACAGGACAGAAGTAAAGAGAAGAGAAGGGTTACAGACCAAGCAGTGATCTTCACAGGGTTTAGTGAAAGGACTCTCTTGAGCAGATTGTTGGATCCCCGGATTCAGATATCTTCGTAATGGATCCTCTAATACTGGTCCTTTGGCAGAGTTGGCTTCTTCTGAACTCAAGATCTGGGAAAGAAGAAGAACAAGTTATGGAACCAGATACTCAAGGAAGGATTTACCAGATAGAAGAACTTGAAAGCTGATGTTGTTGAAATCCTGATTCTCCTGCATGTTGATCTGACTTCCTCTCAGATTTGCTCTGTCTTCGAAGTAGCCGAACTGGACCTGGATGCTGGTGGTTAGCCTCTAGTTGGAAGAGAGGGGCCGTGAGAAGATGAGGTAGGTTAGGGTTTGGATGATTGGTGGAATGAAGAAGATGATGGCGGCTAGGGTTTGGAATTGAAGTGGCTAACCTAGGGTTTTGGTAGGGTTTTGGGGTTGGAGATCTCACACCTCCTCAAGGTTCCTAGGGAACCCGGATTTACTCCCTCATGGAGCTCAACACCTGAATACAAGTGCGGAAGAGAGAAACATAAAGTTGCTCACACATAAATTGAATTCATTCATCAGTTGTTTTCTAAAACTTACAAGAGGGGTTTATTTTATAGGTCTTTACAAGAGGTCAGGGTTTTACATCTTTCCATGTGGGACTAATAGGATGGATCTTCAAATTAGGCTTGTAGAATCAAATCCTTCTCATATGGCCGGCCAAGAGCTTCCATAAGTGTTGATTGGTGGCTCCAAATGGTAAGTAGGTGGCGCCTCCTAGCTTTGCTCTTCAATAAAAATTTTTTTCTTCCATGGCTCAACTCTTTTGGACACCTCCTTTTCTTTCTCCCCAAGTCATGGCTCTTCCCAACTTTGCTTTGGTCTTTTTAGGCATGGATTGGGCGCCCCCTTGAAGTGCTCCCCAAGAAATGCCTCTTTCCTCCTTTAGCTTGGCCTTTTAAGGTATATATGAGGCGCCTCCTTGATTTTGGCTTCAAGAAAAATTCTTGCTCCCTTGGGTGTGGGGACCAAGACACTGGGATGGAGATGTGGCGCCCCCTGGATTTTGGCATGTGGCTAGGAGTGTGGCGCCCACTTACTTGAGCCTGGGAGAAAAATGTGGCACCCTGGACCTTGACTTGAAAAAAGGTGGCACCAACCTGGAGAAGACCTAGACCACTACTAGGACTTGTACTAAGTCAACATGACTCAACAAAATTTAAATTGCAGGGAAATACAGACTCAAGTCTAAAATTGAGTTGACCAAGTCAACTCTTATTACAAAACTAGAAAACCCTAATTCTTCGGGCAAGGTCAATCAGAGATCCAGATGGAGCCATGAAGTCTTTAGATCATCTAAGATTTGCTTGATCTTATCTCGTCGCTTTGGTAGTGTAGCTAGTGGACACTTAGGGGTTGGTTCACTCTCAAAGGTGGGATCAGGTCCAAATGGCTCACTAGGTATCATTGTTGGTTCCTTGTACTCTACTAGATCTGAAATGTTAAAGGTGGAACTGATACCAAAGTCAGATAGTAAGTCTAGCACATAAGCATTAGGTCCAATTTTCTTTATTATTTTGAAAGGACCTGCACCACAAGCATGAAATTTTTTCATAGTTTCGGGTGGGAACCGTTTAGGCTTGAGCCTAATCATTTCATAGTCTCCTTTATGAAATTCTTTGGCTCTCTTATGGGAATTAGTCATATGCTTGTAAGTTTCATTACTTAAATGGATTTTCATGCTAATATCTTTGTGTAAATCCCTAATATGCTATGCATATGACTCTATAGACTCTGATACTCATGCATGCATGGGTAAAGGGATAAGATCTATTGGCTTTCTTGGTTTGTACCCATGGAGAATCTCAAATAGACTTTTTCCAGTGGACCTATTGACTGAGCTAGTATAGGCAAATTCAATGCAAGGTAACATGAGGTCCCAATTTTCAGTATTCTCTGCCACTAGACATCTTAGTAGATTCCCAAGACTCTTATTTACAACTTCTATTTGGCCATCAGTTTGGGGGTGATAAGTGATAGAAAAATTTAATTTGGTTCCCAACAAGTGCCATAGGGTTTTCCAAAAATAGCTAGTGAATTTAACATCCCTATCAGATACAATGGTCTTAGGCAAACTGTGTAATCTAATCACTTCATTGAGAAATAATTTGGCTACTTTTGAAGCATCAAAGGTCTGAGAATAGGGCAAGAAGTGTGCCATCTTTGAGAATTGATCAACAACAACATAGATGGAATCATGTTTACGCATAATCTTTGGTAGTCCTAGCATGAAATCCATGCTAATGTCTTGCCAAGGACAATAAGGGACAAGTAAAGGAGTGTATAGTCTAGTATTTTATTTTTGCTATTTGGCAATAGCACATGTCCAACACTGGGCTACAACCTGGGCCACATTTCTTTTGAGGCTTGGCCAATAAAATTGATCTTCCATTACTAAGATAATCTTATTTCTTCCAAAATGCCCAGCTAGTCCCCCGGCATGGATCTCCCAATCAAGAATTCCCAGATAGAGGTTCGGGGGATGCATAACTTGTTTTCTTTAAAAAGGAGTCCATCATGAAGGATATAGTCTTTATATTTGCTAGATGGTCCTTGACTAATGGACTCAAAAATTTTACTAAAGTCAGGATAGTTTTTGTATTCCTCTTTCAATTTATCAAATTCTATGACTTCAGTACTCACAGATGTCAGGAACATTGAATGTCAACTTAAAGCATCGGCAACCCTATTTTCAATGCCAGCATGGTATTTCAGAATAAAGGTATAGGCTTGAATATACTCTACCCATTTGTCGTGCCTATGGTTTAACTTCTTTTGGAAACTAAGGAATCGGAGTGCTTCATGGTTGGAATATAGGACAAACTCCTATAGTAACAAATAATGTCTCCAGTGCCTCAAAGCTTGAACTACCATATACAACTCCTTATCATAAGTAGAATACCTAAACTTTGCACCATTCAGTTTCTCACTGAAGAAGGCTATGGGGTGGTTCTCTTGACTCAAAACTCCATTAATTCCAATTCTGGAGGCATCATAAGCAACCTCAAAAACCTTAGAAAAGTCGAGTAATCTTAGGATTGGTGCTTGTGTCATTCTCTCTTTAATCACAAGGAAGGCTTTATTGGCATGTTTGGTCCATTCAAAAGTTCCTTTCTTAAGACAATTCGTAATTGGGACAACGATGGTACTAAACCCTTAAATGAATCTCCTATAGAATGTGGCAAGGCCATGAAAGCTACGTACATCATGTATACTTTTGGGTTCAGGCCACTCAACTGTGGACTTAACTTTCTCCAGATCAGTAGATACTCTTTCAGCGGTAACAACAAACCCTAGAAAGATTGCTCTATGAGTCATTTATTCACATTTCTTCAGATTGGCATAGAGGTTTTCTTTTCTAAGGACAAGATAGACTTGACGAAGGTGATCTAGGTGGTCTTCTCTAGTCTTGCTAGAGATAAGAATATCATCAAAATAGACCACAATGAATTTTCCCATGAATGGCCTTAAGACTTGAGTCATGATCCTCATAAATGTACTTGGAGCATTTGAAAGGCCAAAAGGCATCACTAACCACTCATAAAGACCATCCTTAGTTTTGAATGCTATCCTCCACTCATCTCCAGGTCTAATCCTAACCTGGTGATAGCCACTCTTAAGATCAATCTTGGAAAAAATAGTGGCTCCGATCATCATATCGAGCATATCATCAAGGCGAGGAATAGGGAATCGATACTTGATCGTGATCTTGTTGATGGCACGACTATCAATATACATTCTCCATATTCCATCCTTCTTAGGGATCAATAGGGCAGGTACTGTACAAGGACTCAAACTCTCCCTAATGAACTCTTTTTGGAGGAAATCTCCAACTTGTTTTTGTCGCTCAGCATGCTCAGTAGGATTCAACCTATAGTGTGGTAGGTTGGACAAGGTGGCTCCCGAGACTAAATCAATAGCATGCTGGATATCCCTTAGTGGGGGTAGCTGATCAGGTAAGTCTTCTGAAAATATAACTTTGAAATCCTTCATGATCTTTTCGACTTCCTGGGGTGGTTCCTTAGGGTTTTGTTCCTGGACTTCCTTGAGAGTCAAGATCCACATGGGTGATCCTTTATTGATTTCTCTTTCCAAATCCTTGGCATCAATCACATTTAGACCTTGTTTCTTTTCTTTTAGATCACTAGATCTTCTTTTGATGTTGTCCTTAGGTGGGGTCGAATTAATAACAATCTTCTTCCCTTAATAGGTGAATGAACAAGAATTGGATCTGCCAAATAAAGTAGCATCATGGTCATATAACCAAGGTCTACCCAATATGATACTACTTATCCCCATGGGAAGGACATCACACCAAACCTTTTCTTGGTAGGATTGGATCTGAATGAGAACTTAACATCTTGACTTGATGGGAATGGAAGTAGAATCTATCCAAGACATCTTATAGGGATTGGGATGGGGATCAAGGAGATTCTTAAGGGCTTTGGTTGAAATTGCATTCACATAGCTTTCATTGTCTATAATGATTTTATAGACCTTCTCCTTTATCTTGACAAATGTTTGAAGTACATTGGTCCTTTTCCAATCCTCCTTTTCCTTTATTTGGGCCAAGATTCTAACAACTCCCAATGTCTCACTTTGATCAATCTCTTCTTCATGTTCATCATACTCATTTATCAGATTTGACTCAGCTTCATAAACCTCTTCTTCACATTCTCCAATCAGTTCAGTCTCTGCATCAGCTAGCTCTCCTATATGTAAGGATCGGGTAGAGCATTGGTTGGCGTAGTGTCCTTTTTTGTTACATTTAAAGCAATGGATATTAGGGTGACTACTCTTTTGAACTTCAGGGGCCTAACCCTTGTCACTTAATTGGCTCGATAGGATAAAAGGAGTGGGGCAGTTTGGGCGTATTTGGTTGAACCTTGGTTTTTAAGTAGGGGCACTATTCCTAAATGGTTCAGTCTGACAGATGATTGGTCCCGTTTGAAATCTCTCAGAACCTCTAGCTATTTGATAAGCTTGCTCGAGATCATTGACTTCCCTTAGAAACAACTCTCTCTGGATGTCCTCATGCAAACTAGCTCAAATTCGGGATAGTGTTACAGCTTCAGACTCATCAATATTGCATCTCATTGCATACTCATCAAATTTAGCAATATATTTAGACATAGTCTTATTACCCTGGGTCAATCTTTGCCACTGATCTAAGAGTCTCTGGTGATAAGATACATGGAGGTACTTTTCCCTAAGTCTAAGCTCATGGCTCTCCAGGTAGCTATGGGCATGTCTCCTCTTTGTCTAATCATTCATTCAACATTTTTCCAGTATAGCCTAGCCTAGTAGACTAATCTCAGTTCGGCAAACTTGTACTTTTTTCTTCAGTCATCTCATACCTTCAAAATATTGGTCCATTTCTCCCTCCCAATCAATGTAGGCTTTAGGGTCTAGGCTTCCATCAAAGATAAGAGCCTCCAATAGAATGCTCCTCAGAGCTCTTTCATCCTGTTCTAAAAAGTCTTGGTGAGGTTGCCTAGGAGTGTATTCAGGGGTGAAGTCATGACGAAGGGCACGGGGAATTGGCCTAGGTGATTCAGGCTTAGCATGGATCCTATGGGCTTCTTCTATGAAGTCATGGTGAAGTCATCTTAGATTGTACTCAAGAGTGAATTCATGATGATGGACTCTTGGACCTCAGGGAATTGGCCTAAGTGACTCAGGTTCTGTGGGGGTCATTCAAGTCTCTTCAAGGATCCCAATTCGATTCTTCACTTGACCTAACTCTTTGATCATTTGCCCTAATTTCTCAGTTATGGTATCAAACTTTTCAGTCATGGTCCTCAGCAACATTTCTGAAAGAAAAAAAATGTGGTGCAGATGCCTACGCTAAGCATGCAACAGCACAGGGAGCAGGTAAATATTTTAAAACATTTTTAAAATAAATGCGGAAAATACCTACTCCGCACAGGATCTAGCATATACAAGATGCATGTATTGGCGTGATACAGGACATATAATATTTATAAACATTTTAATAAATCTAGATCTACACATGCACCGAAATTAAAACCCAAAAACATACCTTATTCCCAGCTGGAATAAGTCTGGGATAAACCGGGAATAGACTGGAATAACTGGAATAAAGTTATTCCAGTCGTCTTCCACCTTGGGCTGAAAATAGGGCTTCCGAAAAGTCCCCGGAACGCCACCTTCCAGACCTCCGATCGCTCCCAAATTTGAGCTGTAGATTCTTAAGGAAGTCCTCTTCGATTTGGAACTAGTTTCGGCAAGAAAGACTAAGCCAATAAATCGTAAAAAATCGCCGAAGTCTGCTGCACGAAAATGGCAGCAGAACGGAGTAGCTGTCTTCGTCGTTGGATTTCGGGCAACTGGAGCGATCCCGGCTCGCGTGGTTTGCTCCGAGGAGTAGAAGAATACTCCCTCTAGAGGGGAGACACGCCCGGGGCTCTCCAATCCCTCTCCATGCACGGTGCTAGCCGCCGGAAGAAGGTTCACGGTCACAGGTTGCTGCAGCAAAACAGAATTGCTGCAGCAGGGATTTTTGGGCACAAAGAAGACCGGGAATCAAGGATCTTTCTCTCCCAATCTCTCACCAAAACCCAGCCCTTTGAAAAACCCCGGTAGTAAAAATATTGAGCTCTCCAATGAAAGAACCAGCTCTCATGGTTTTTTTTTTTTTTACCTTTCAAACGATGACACCCTTTGAAACAGGGACTGCAGGCCTTTAAAAACAGCAGGGAAGAGGGAGAGGGAGGTGGAGAGACGGTGAGGTGGAGAGGCTGGGAATGGCTGCAGTTAATCACCCAATTAACCAAGCCTTAAAACCAGCCGGTGGGAGGAAGAAGAAACGCCAGGAACAAACGGTGGAGGGAGAAGAAAACGCCCAGCGTTTGGCCTTCGGCGCTTGGAATTTTTCCAGCGAGAATCACCGTGTAAACGGTCACGCTGAGAAGAAAAATTTTAGCGGTTCAACCAAAACCGGTCCAACCAAAATTTGTCCAATCCCATTAAACCAATTTGGTTCAAACCCAACGGTGGTTCAATCTAATTGAACCTGGTTCAGGGAATAAAATTGGTTCACAACCAATTGGAGGCCGAAACGAACTCCGAATCAGTTCAAAACTGATTCAGAAAAATCCTGGCGCAGAGCTGGTCAACCCGGAACATTTTTCGATCGACACAGACAAGGGCAAGACGGGGGAAAGAGTGCTCAAAAATACTGTGACCATAAAACCGAGACGATTCCCAATCGTAATCGGTATCCGGATCAGGGAGTTATCCTCTGTGGCGTGTGACCTCATAGGTTCGAACCTAAACGGTAGCACCAGAACAATTCTAGTACCAGCACAGGAAACCATCTAGCAATGGGTCCCGGCGTCCGGATAGGTCGAAGATGCGAGAGCAAACTATCGAACCTCTGGCATATGGTTACCGTATAATTCATCCCTTTGACCTCTAATGCTCAGGACGACTGAGATTGGGCTGCCAACCCAGACTGAGTCAGTCGACTACGTGTCTCAACCTCGTAAGCCTAGTGACTCTTCACTAGGGCTACCCCGGCCGAGGATTTGCTAAATTGAGATACTGCGAGACATTCAATCCAAACTATTTGGACAGGTCAATTCCATCTTGGTCCATCACTGCTCCACAAGTACTTGCCTGTACCCAGAAACCTTCCGTCACCGGATTAAAAATCCGGGTAGTCCGGCACCAAAGCACAGGGAGTTGCTTGCAAGCTACCGCGATGACCTCAGGTCAGAGGGACACTTATACCCATATCCAATCGTGAGTATCCCTTTGGCAGAAAGGGACTGCACGGAGTCACGTTCAATGAGATATCACATATATCCCACTTGCAGATTACATCAGTGTCACCACACTCATTTGGTCAAGAGGACAACCAAACGATGTGAACTACAACAACCTATACTTGATATATTGCCATCCAGAACAATATATCCTTTGGTTGTGAACCGGGTTTAAGGACCACTCGATACATCCTCTCTGTATCGAAGTCAGTGTAGTCCTAAGGACTTCATCACATAGGAAAGAGTTCATTTCAGGGAAATTCAATACGTGATGAGCTGCCAAAAATTATATTTTATTAATTCATTGAAAAAGTACAATACTTAGCACAACCGCCTACAACCCAGGCGATTGGCTTTGGGACACAATTCCCAACAACTCCCACTTGTACTAAAGCCAATCAGAAGAGTATCTAATACCCATTTCCCATTTATTATAGTCAAACTCTTTTATTCCGAGGGCTTTAGTGAAGGGGTCGGCCAAATTTTCTTTTCCATCGATCTTCAGAAGATTGATGTCGCCTCGTTCCACGATCTCTCGTACGAGGTGGTAGCGCCGCAGGATGTGCTTGGTGCGGTGATGAGCTTTGGCTCCTTAGCTTGAGCAATGGCTCCAGTGCTGTCACAGTACACCGGAACAGGACCATCTAGGGAAGGTGCCACCCCTAGCTCTCCAAGGAACTTTCGCAACCACACAGCTTCCTTTGCTGCATCTGATGCTGCAATATATTCTGCTTCGCATACCGAGTCTGCAACAGTTGCCTGCTTGGAACTTTTCCAGCAGACCGCTCCTCCGTTCAGGGTAAATACAAACCCTGACACACTCTTGCTATCATCTCTATATGACTGGAAACTGGAGTCAGTGTACCCCACAAGTTTCAAGTCAGGTTCTCCATAAATCAGCCATTGATCTTTAGTGTTTCTCAAATACTTGAGGATGGACTTAACCACCTTCCAATGCGCCTCACCTAGGTCAGACTGGTATCTACTCACTACTCCTAGTGAGTATGCCACATCTGGTCTAGTACAAGTCATAGCATACATGATAGAGCCTACTGTAGAAGCATAAGTTACTCTACTCATGCGCTCTCTTTCCTCAGGAGTTGTCACACAATCCCTTTTGGAAAGAGTAATTCCAGAACCTATCGGAAGATAGCCTTTCTTGGAATTTTCCATGCTGAACCGTTTCAGCACGGTATCTATGTACATAGACTGGGACAGTCCCAAAAGCTTCTTGGATCTATCTCTATAGATCTTCATACCTAGTATGTAAGAAGCTTCACCCAAGTCCTTCATGGAGAACTGAGATGATAACCAGACCTTTATTCCTTGTAATGCTGCGACGTCATTCCCGATTAAGAGAATGTCGTCAACATACAGTACTAGGAATACAATCACAGAACCATTGACCCATTTATAGATGCACGGTTCTTCTCCGTTCTTAACGAAGCCGTACGATTTGATACACCTATCAAACCGTAAGTTCCAACTTCGAGATGCTTGCTTGAGTCCATAGATGGACTTCTGCAATTTACATACTTTTGATTCATCTGTGGATGTGAGCCCTTCAGGCTGTATCATATACACCTCTTCTTCCAGCTCCCCATTTAGGAAAGCGGTTCGGACATCCATCTGCCAGATCTCGTAATCAAAATATGCTGCCAAAGCAAGCATGATCCGAATAGACTTGAGCATTGCCACAGGGGAAAATGTCTCATCATAATCGATACCATATCGTTGACGATACCCCTTGGCAACCAGACGGGCTTTATAGGTCTCTACCTTCCCATCTGCGCCCCTTTTTCTCTTGAAGATCCATTTACACCTGATGGGTTTTATTCCTTCAGGCGGATCAACCAATGTCCAAACATTGTTGATTTCCATGGACTCCATTTCGGATCGCATGGCTCCAAGCCATGCCTCAGAGTCAGATCTCTGAAGTGCATCCATATAGGTGATCGGATCCTCATTGTTCTCATCGAGCTCAATGGGATCTCCGTCCCGGACCAAGAAACCGTAGTATCTGTCCGGCTGACGCGGTATTCTACCAGATCTCCTAATGGGTTCTGGGTGTGATTCAATCACAGCCGGTTCTACGATGTCCTTAGAGTGTGTAGGTTCTTCTATTGGCTAAACTTCATCAAGTTCAATCTTAGAGGCTATAGTCCCTTCTCCAAGGAACTCCTTTTCCAAAAAGATAGCTCTAAGAGCAACGAACACCTTTTGTTCATTCTCCAAGTAGAAGAAATACCCTTTGGTTTCCTTAGGATAACCAACAAATAAACACGGATCAGACCTAGGACCAAGTTTGTCTGAGTCTAAACGCTTTACGTAAGCCGGACAACCCCAGACCCGAAGGTGTGAGATTGATGGTTTACGTCCATTCCACATCTCATACGGAGTGGAGACAACAGATTTACTTGGAACATTATTTAATAAGTAACAGGCTATCTGAAGCGCATATCCCCAAAAGGATAGCGGCAAAGTTGCAAAGCCCATCATGGATCGAACCATGTCCAACAAGGTTCGATTCCTCCTTTCGGACACACCATTCAACTATGGTGTTCCTGGAGGAGTCCACTGAGAGAGAATTCCATTCTCCTCAAGATATGTCAAAAAAGCACCAGATAGGTATTCGCCACCTCGATCAGATCGAAGGGTTTTAATACTTTTTCCAGTTTGCTTTTCTACTTCATTACGGTATCGTTTGAACATTTCAAACGACTCAGACTTATGTCTCATTAAAAAGACATAACCGAACCTTGAAAAGTCGTATGTAAAAGTAATGAAATATTTGTATTCTCCTATAGCACTTACTGTCATCGGTCCACATACATCAGTATGTATTAGACTTAGAAGTTCTGTAGCTCGTTCACCTTTTCCAGTAAAAGGTGACTTGGTCATTTTACCAAGTAAACAGGATTCACAAGTGGGCAGTGATTCAGAATCACTGACCTCGAGAAGTCCATCTCCTCGCATCTTGTTTATCCTATTTTGGTTAATATGACCTAGCCTACAGTGCCAAAGATACAAATCGTTGACATTATCTAACCTTGGACGTTTGCTAGAAGTGTACATTACACTAACAGGCCTTGATAGTACGTATATGCCATTATTTAATCTAGCTTTCATTATAACAGAGTTATTCAAAATAACATTGCAAAAATCTCCTTTTATTGATAGTTCAAAACCACAACTGGCCAAAAGGCCTACAGAGATTATGCACATAATGAAACTAGGACAATAGTGACAGTCGACTAGTTCGACAGTACAAGACTCAAAGACAAGACGCAGGACTCCAACCGCCAGTACTGGAACACGATTTCCATTCCCGACGCTCAGAAATTATTCTCCATCTTCAAATCTTCTGCTAACTTGAAGTCCCTGTAACGAATTACAAACATGAATTGGACTACCAGTATCCAATACCCAGTTAGCAGTATCAACAATTGAGTAATTACAAGGTCTTATCATATAAATACCTTGTTCAGCAGACTTCTGCTTTCTCGGCCTGTTCGGATCAAGGGATGCTATATAAAGAGGACAGTTCCTCTTCCAGTGTCCCTTCTTCTTGCAGTGGAAGCACTCTGCAGAAGACTGATCAGCCTTAAACTTCCTAGTCTGACTCGGGCCAGGAGCATTATGCACCTTTTTTTCCTTTTTATTTATTTTCTTCTTCCCTTTCTTAAAGGGACGACGACCTCTACTACCTCCCACTAAATTCACCACCCCCTTATTCAGTTGGTGGTCTTTCTTGAAAGTCTATAGCAACCCCAAAAGACCATGGTAGTTGACTACAGGCTTATTCATTCTATAATGATCAAGAAAGTCAAGATAGGAGGAGGGAAGAGAATTCAGGATCGCATCCTTGCCGAGCTGCTCGTGCAAGGGGCATCCGAGTTTGCCCAGTTTTTCAATCAACTCGATCATGTACAATACATGATCAGTGACTGAACCGCCATTCGGCATCTTGGAGTTGTAGATGGCACAAGACACTTTGTACCGTTCTACATCATCCGGGGTGCCGAAGGATTCCTTCAACTTTTGAAGGATTTCATCAGGTTGGGCCTCCTCGAATTTGCGAGTGAACTCGTCGTTCATCGCCGCTAGCATAATGCAACGGACAGTAGTCCGATCAGAGACCCACTTCAAATAAGCATCTCTGACCGCACTCCGTGCATTAGCGGGAGGGATTTCAGGTGCCGGATCCGTTATCACATACAGGATCCGTTCGTGCTCCAGAACTATTCTCAACTTTCGATACCAACTATCGAAGTTGTGACCCTTTAACTTCTCATTATCGAGAAGTGACCGGAGCGACAAGTTTGAAGACATCTGAAAAGAAAACAAGACCAAATTAGTTTATGAATTAATAACTTAACCAAAAGACTTGGACTTTAGTCTAAAGGTTTCTCCCACTAATTTTTCAGATTGGTAGCCTCTGACTCCAATCCATGAAAACAACATTTTTCAAGTGGGTACTGAAATCCAATAGGCCACGTATGAGCCCGACTATGGCCGGCTCACCCATACGAGCCTAAAGGTAGGTTCGTAAACCAATTGTTTCCCTAAACAATTTTCAGTATTTTATTTTGCCCCAGAGAACACCCCAATCAGCCTAGGGGCCTCCTATTGCGGGTCTTTGGTTAGGTCCAACCATTAAAATGACTAATCCAATGCTTCCAGCTAACTAAAGACCAAGCCCGACTATGGCCGGCCCACCTGGTCCCATTAAGGAGGTTGCACTGAACCATCATCGATCAGATAGAAATTCCAGTCGCCGGATGTACACCCGTTCTATGGAACTGCCGATGCACACCAAGCTAGTGGACACATTTCTATCCAACTTAATGGGAGGCTAAGACACTGTCAATTCCTTGACTTAGTCTTTTTAAGGACCTAATAATTTTTAGAGGATTTTTTTTTTTTTTGTGACAGAAGAAAAAGGTAAGGACATGGATCATCCTCCCACTGAATCAATCAGATTCCAGGAGGGTTGAATTAAATCAACAATTGATCCATGGGCACCTATTGATCAGTCAGACCGATCAACCTAGGTGACATGGGTTAACTCGAGTCATTGAGCTTTTCCAATCAGTTCTGGTCGACTCGACTAGCCAGGTAGGTGAGATCATGGGTGAGTATCCGCCATTAACCATCTTTCCTAGACACCAACTAAGTTGGCCAGGAAAGAGGTAGCCTCATACAACCATGATCACAATTGCCAAACCTACCTCGACACCAGTCGGTTTACCAGACTCGATCAGACTAGCCTAAAGACTCGGGCGTCCACTGAGCCACTAATTGGATCCATTTTAGATGAACGGATCAACTAATCTAACTATTAGATAGTTCTAAAGAAAGACCTTAAACAACTTTTGTTTAATCTTCTTTTAATCCGGTTCAACTAAACTTAGGTCTAACCCAGTGATGGACCCAACTAATCAGCTAACCCAATTAACCCAATTTGGCTTATGCAAATTTTATTAGATTTCATAAACCTAAAAATTTTTATTAAGCCAAATACTTAATTAAAATATTTTTTAATTAAGTCTCTATGTAAAACAATTTTACATCTTAAATTATGCATCATATCTAGATTTATACTTTTATAAATATTATATGACCCAAATAACAAAATTATAAATCATGCCAAATTTATAAAAAAAAATTTAATTTCTTTTGATTTCCTTAAAGGATCCTTCTGAAGAGGCCAACACAGACGAACCGCATCGTGTCAAAGACACACGGCCATGGTGAAGGTCTCAACTAGGTTCCTAAAAGTACTCTCTAATCCCAAGATTAAACAATTTAATCTACTATACATGCATCAAGATATGTTACTCTAGAACCTGGCTCTGATACCACTGAAAGAAAAAAAATGTGGTGCAGATGCCTACGCTAAGCATGCAACAGCACAGGGAGCAGGTAAATATTTTAAAATATTTTTAAAATAAATGCGGAAAATACCTACTCCGCACAGGATCTAGCATATACAAGATGCATGTATTGGCGTGATACAGGACATATAATATTTATAAACATTTTAATAAATCTAGATCTACACATGCACCGAAATTAAAACCCAAAAACATACCTTATTCCCAGCTGGAATAAGTCTGGGATAAACCTGGAATAGACTGGAATAACTGGAATAAAGTTATTCCAGTCGTCTTCCACCTTGGGCTGACAACAGGGCTTCCGAAAAGTCCCCGGAACGCCGCCTTCCGGACCTCCGATCGCTCCAAAATTTGAGCTGTAGATTCTTAAGGAAGTCCTCTTCGATTTGGCACTGGTTTCTGCAAGAAAGACTAAGCCAATAAATCGTAAAAAATCGTCGAAGTCTGCTGCACGAAAATGGTAGCAGAACGGAGTAGCTGTCTTCGTCGTTGGATTTCGGGCAACTGGAGCGATCCCGGCTCGCGTGGTTTGCTCCGAGGAGTAGAAGAATACTCCCTCTAGAGGGGAGACATGCCCGGGGCTCTCCGATCCCTCTCCATGCGCGGTGCTAGCCGCCGGAAGAAGGTTCACGGTCACAGGTTGCTGCAGCAAAACAGAAATGCTGCAGCAGGGATTTTTGGGCACAAAGAAGACCGGGAATCAAGGATCTTTCTCTCCCAATCTCTCACCAAAACCCAGCCCTTTGAAAAACCCCGGTAGTAAAAATATTGAGCTCTCCAATGAAAGAACCAGCTCTCATGGTTTTTTTTTTTTTTTTACCTTTCAAACGATGACACCCTTTGAAACAGGGACTGCAGGCCTTTAAAAACAGCAGGGAAGAGGGAGAGGGAGGTGGAGAGACGGTGAGGTGGAGAGGCTGGGAATGGCTGCAGTTAATCACCCAATTAACCAAGCCTTAAAACCAGCCGGTGGGAGGAAGAAGAAACGCCAGGAACAAACGGTGGAGGGAGAAGAAAACGCCCAGCGTTTGGCCTTCGGCGCTTGGAATTTTTCCAGCGAGAATCACCGTGTAAACGATCACGCTGAGAAGAAAAATTTTAGCGGTTCAACCAAAACCGGTCCAACCAAAATTTGTCCAATCCCATTAAACCAATTTGGTTCAAACCCAACGGTGGTTCAATCTAATTGAACCTGGTTCAGGGAATAAAATTGGTTCACAACCAATTGGAGGCCGAAACGAACTCCGAATCAGTTCAAAACTGATTCAGAAAAATCCTGGCGCAGAGCTGGTCAACCCGGAACATTTTCCGATCGACACAGACAAGGGCAAGACGGGGAAAAGAGTGCTCAAAAATACTGTGACCATAAAAGCGAGACGATTCCCAATCGTAATCGGTATCCGGATCAGGGAGTTATCCTCTGTGGCGTGTGACCTCATAGGTTCGAACCTAAACGGTAGCACCAGAACAATTCTAGTACCAGCACAGGAAACCATCTAGCAATGGGTCCCGGCGTCCGGATATGTCGAAGATGCGAGAGCAAACTATCGAACCTCTGGCATATGGTTACCGTATAATTCATCCCTTTGACCTCTAATGCTCAGGACGACTGAGATTGGGCTGCCAACCCAGACTGAGTCAGTCGACTACGTGTCTCAACCTCGTAAGCCTAGTGACTCTTCACTAGGGCTACCCCGGCCGAGGATTTGCTAAATTGAGATACTGCGAGACATTCAATCCAAACTGTTTGGACAGGTCAATTCCATCTTGGTCCATCACTGCTCCACAAGTACTTGCCAGTACCCAGAAACCTTCCATCACCGGATTAAAAATCCGGGTAGTCCGACACCAAAGCACAGGGAGTTGCTTGCAAGCTACCGCGATGACCTCAGGTCAGAGGGACACTTATACCCATATCCAATCGTGAGTATCCCTTTGGCAGAAAGGGACTGCACGGAGTCACGTTCAATGAGATATCACATATATCCCACTTGCAGATTACATCAGTGTCACCACACTCATTTGGTCAAGAGGACAACCAAACGATGTGAACTACAACAACCTATACTTGATATATTGCCGTCCAGTATAATATATCCTTTGGTTGTGAACCGGGTTTAAGGACCACTCGATACATCCTCTCTGTATCGAAGTCAGTGTAGTCCTAAGGACTTCATCACATAGGAAAGAGTTCATTTCAGGGAAATTCAATACGTGATGAGCTGCCAAAAATTATATTTTATTAATTCATTGAAAAAGTACAATACTTAGCACAACCGCCTACAACCCAGGCGATTGGCTTTGGGACACAATTCCCAACAATTTCAAGATTGGATTCCATGGGTAAACCAGATTGAGTGTGGTACTGTTGGTATCGAGCTTCTGACCTATTGGACAAACAGTACAAACCTAACTTCTAGGGATCCTAGACCTAGAAGTTCAATGTGACAAGAATTGACTAGGTGCTTGCCAAGAATGCAGTTACCCTTTCCACTAGCCAGGTAAGAGGTTGGGTTGCGGGAGGTTCCCCTCGCTTTCATGAGATCCTAATTAAAAATTGTAAGTTTGCTTAAGGCATTTGCCATTAGGCATCAGCCTTAAACACCAATTTCCAGAAGTAAATATAAACTCAAGTAGTACTTTTTTTCATCTTGCACATGAACTTGACTCGTGAATGTCCCTAGTTTTAGATTTCTACTCGATTTTAATTAGGCTTAGGTCAATACAAGATGTGGGTAGTTGTTTTGGGCCAAGGAAAGGTAATGACCTCCTTCCCTTATGTTGATATTGAATGCCCTTAAGTGGATTTAGAAATGGATGCACAAACAAATCACCAACTAGCCAACACAATAACTAAACTAGCTCAAACTTATGATTTAAAATTCAATTTTTGAAATTTAAAAAATTCAAATTTTAAATTGAAAAATTTAGATTTTGAAGTCTAAATTTCAAGACTTAAATTTTAGATTTTATATTTTGAATTATAGTTGAAAAATTCATTCTTGAAGGTAAAAGTTGTTGCAAGAAAAATTTCAGCAATTAACAAACTTCCAACTAACTAGTTTTGAAAATTCAAAATTAAAATTTTAAAATTTTAAAAATTTAAATTTTAAATTATATTTATCAGATTTCAAAGTCCAAATTTTTAATTTCAAATTATGAATTTTAATTTTCAGATTTTGGTTAAGAAATTCATTTTTGAAAGCTTGTTGTAAAAGTTGTTACAAGAAACTTCTAGCTAACAAAACTTTAACCATAAAACACCCAAAATTTGAAATTTAAATTCAAAAAATTTCAGAATTAAAATTTTTAGAAGTGGAGATCTCAGATTCAAATATGAGATTCATAGAAATTTTTTTTTTTGAATTTTTGTTTTAATTTGAAGGAGCAAACTTGATGGAGGGAAAACTAGAATTGAAACAAGCTATGAGCTAACTAAGGAAGCAACTTAAAATGACGAAAATTAAACTTCAAAATTATTTTTTTTTTTTAATTTGGATCTCAGATTTTAAAGTCCTAAAATGCAGCAAAAGAGTTTTTTAGATTTTTTTTTGATCTTTGAAAAGGAAAAGCTAAAAATCGTGGAACTATACTAGAGAAGAATTTCAGCAACTTGACCTAGTAGAACCTAAAGCTCTGATACCAAAAAAAAATTGATGCGGGACAAAAATGAATGAAATGAATGAAAGATGATGTGCTCTAGATGACCAGCTATCCATGATGAGCAATGGATTACAAGCATGAATCGAAATTAAACATAAGAGAGACAATTATCTTCTAAGCAAGAAATTAGTTGATCAAAAATTAGACACCCGCATGCATGTCACATTCAAATTAATATAGAAAGGATCTCATGGCAAGGAAACCATTTGTACTAGGTCAAACACCTTCAATTCTCAGATCTAAAGGGCCAAGAAGTGGTTCTCCAACCAACAATGAAGGCTAAAAAAAATATTTAGTGGAAGGGAAGCTCTCACCACTCATAGGAATGAGGACTAGATTGTAAGACTAGTATTCTCAAAACTTGAGAACTTACCTTGCACTTGGTTCATGACTTGGAACCTTCATCTTCAACCCCAAATCAGTGAGAAAACCTACAAAGATCTTGCTATAAGGGCATGGAAGCAAATTGAAAGAAGGAAATGAATAAGGTAAAGCAAGGAGATGAAAGCTTGGGGATAGATTAAAGCTAGGTGGCAAGCTTTGGGTCTCACACCCTCTCCCTCTTGGAGTGCACTTCAAGGGCCTTGATAGGACTTCTTTGAAGTGGAGAATGGGCCTCTCACCCTCTCCCTCAAGGAGTGACCTAGCTCTTAGGCTAAGGAACAAAGAAACAAGCTAGACTAGGGCCTCTCACCCTCTCCACACAAGGAGCAAAAATCAAGAACTTGACATGAAGAAAATGGAATCAAATAAACTTCTTTTTATTCAACCATAGCATGAGGTACAAGAGGAGCTTAAGTCCTACTTATAGGCCCCAAGGTATACCATGGGTTCGGCCAAGGAGAAGGAAAAGTAACTCTAGTTCTAACTAGATTAGTTAGGCTAACAAAATGGGTTAGGTAGTTCTAACAAAAAGTAGTTCTAATAAAATTTGGTTGTAACTAATTCTATGTGGCACCTAAGTGGCATCCAAGTGAAATCAAGAGGAGCTTCCAAGTGGCATCCAAGGAGGCTTCTAAGTGTGGTCCAAAAATGCTTCCAAGTGGTGACCAATTATGCTTCCAAGTGTTATCCAAGAAATGCTTCCAAGTGGCACCCTATTATGCTTCCAAGTGTTGACCAAGAGAGGCTTCCAAGTGGCATATCAGGAGGGACTTTATTTGAGAGAATTTGAGAGATCATGGAGTTGGCTCAGGGGAAGTGGACTTTCATCCATTGGCTTCAAGTGAATCCTTCAAATATCTAACTGCAAAACCATAAGGAGTTAGCTTGAAACCTTTTTCTTTTGCCGATGTCCCAATCAATCCTCCATTCAGGGTAAACACAAATCTGGATACACTCTTGCTGTCATCTCTATCTGACTGAAAACTGGAATCAGTATACCCCACAAGTTTTAAGTCAGGTTCTCTATAAATTATCCATTGATCTTTAGTATTTTGCAAATACTTAAAGATAGTCTTTACTAGCTTTCGATGTGCCTCACCTGGGTCAGACTGGTATCTACTCACTATCCCTAGTAAGTATGCCATGTCTGGTCTAGTACATGTCATAGCGTACATGATAGAATCCACTATCGAAGCATATGTAATCCTACTCATACGCTCTCTCTCCCCGAGAGTTATCGTACAATCCTTCTTGGAAAGAGTAATTTCATGGCCTATCAGAAGATAACCTTTCTTAAAATTTTTCATGCTGAACCATTTCAGCACAGTGTCTATGTACGTAGATTGAGACAATCCTAAAAGCTTCCTAAATCTATCTCTATAGATTTTTATACCAAGTATGTAGGAAGCTTCACCCAAGTCCTTCATAGAAAACTAAGATGACAACTAGACCTTTATTCCCTGTAATGCAGGAATATCATTTCTGATTAAGAGAATGTCATCTATATACAGAACAAGAAATACAACTACATAATCATTAGCCCATTAATATATGCAGGGTTCTTCACCATTCCTAACGAAGCCATACATCTTGATTCATTTATCAAAATATATGTTCCAACTCTAAGATGCCTACTTTAGTCCATAAATGGACCTCTGTAGCTTGCATATCTTAGACTTACTATGGATGTGAACCCTTCAGGTTGCATCTATACACTTCCTCTTCCAGTTCACCATTTAGGAAAGCTGCTCGGACATCTATTTGCTAGATTTCGTAGTCTAGATATGCTGCTAAAGCAAGCATAATCCGAATAGGAATTGACTTGAGCATTACCACAGGGAAAAACATCTCGTCATAGTCTATACCATAACATTGATGATATCCCTTGGCAACTAGATGGGCTTTATAGGTCTCCACCTGCCCGTTTGCACCTCTCTTCCTCCTAAAGATCCATTAGCACCCAATGGATTTTATCCTAGGTAGATCAACTAATGTCCACATATTGTTGAGTTTCATGGACTCCATTTTAGATTTCATGGCCTCAAGTCATTTCTAAGAGTCAGACCTCTGTACCGCATCCATATAGGTGATCGAATCCTTGTTGTACTCATCGAGCTCAACAAGATCACCATCCCAGACCAGAAAACCATAGTATCTGTCTGGATGATGCGGTACTCTATTGAATCTCCTTAATGGTTGCATAATAAGCTCAGATCTTATCAAATATGGTTCTATAGCGGTCCTAGTATGTGTTGGTTCCTCTACCTGTTGAACTTTTTCAAGTTCTACCTTAGTAACTTGAGTTCCTTCAATAAGGTACTCCCTTTCCAAAAAGGTAGCCCTAAGACTGACGAACACTCTCTATTCCTCGGGCAGATAGAAGAAATACCCTTTAGACTCCTTTGGATACCAAACAAAGAGGCACCTGTCAGACCTAGGTCCAAGTTTATCCATCTGCAAATGTTTGACATAAGCCGGACACCCCCAAACCCAAAGATTTGAAAGTGTTGGCTTACATCATATCTTATATGGAGTTTTGTCAACAGATTTACTAGGAACCCTATTCAGAAGATAACACGCTAACTCAAGAGCATATCCCCAAAAGGATATAGGTAAAGTGGGTAAGCCCATCATGGATCGAACCATATCTAATAGAGTTCGATTCCTCCTTTCAGACACTCCATTTAACTGAGGTGTCCCTGGAGGAGTCCATTGAGAAAGAATCCCATTCTCCTCAAGATAAGTCAGAAACTCACCAGAAAAGTACTCACAACCTCGATCTGATTGAAAGGTTTTAATAAACTTTCCAGTTTATTTTTCTACTTCATTACGATATCGTTTGAACATTTCAAATGATTCAGATTTATATCTCATTAAGAAGACATAACCATACCTGGATTGATCATCTATAAACATAATGAAATAGTTATACCCACCCTTGGCACTGATATTCATTGGTCCACATACATCAGTATGTACCAGACTAAGAATATCATTGGCTCGCTCACCTTTTCTAGTAAAAGGTGACTTGGTCATTTTACCAAGAAGACAATATTCACAAGTTGGTAGTGATTCACAATCACTGATATTCAGGAGACCTTCTCTAACTAACTTGTTGATCATGTTCTTGTTAATATCACCTAACCTACAGTGCCAGAGATAAGTATCACTAACATTATCTATCCTAGGGCATTTGCTAGAAATAGTCATTACTGTAACAGGTCATGATAGTAAGTATATGCCATTACTTAAACATCCATCCATAAGTTTCACACCATTCACAATGATAGAAAAAACATAATTCTTTATTGAAAATTCATAATTTTCATCGACCAACTAGCCTACAAAAATAACATTCATAAGAAAAGATGGACAGTAATGATAGTCATTCAAAGTGACATTACAAGACTGAAAACTAGCTTGATAACTCCCAATGCCAGGACTGAAACTTGGCTTCCATTTTCCACATTCAAGAACTTCTCATCATCCTTGAATCTCCTACTAACTTGAAGCTCCGGCAAAGAATTGCAAATATGAATAGGACTTCCAGTATCCAATACCCAATTAGTAGTATCACATATAGAGAAATTATAAGGTGTTATGATATAATTACCTTGTGCAGCAACAGCTTGCTGCTTTCTCTTCTTCGACCTGTTAGGGTCAAGAGTAGCAGGTAGGTAAGACAATTCCTCCTCCAATGAACCTGCTGTTGGCTCTACCCCATGATTTTGATGATTAACAAAATGTTGAGTACATATTTTGTACTAATAATTAATTGTAGTTATGAGTTTTCAGGTTTTAAGCATCTCAAATTTTCAAAATTAGAGTATCATGACATGCTTTGGAAGCAAAGTATTTTTCATGATTTGAGATATCTTCTCCATTGAAAAAGGCTACAAACGGGTTCAATTATTATTTATATATGTTGCATTTAAGTTTCATTAAAAATCTTTATGTTTTTGGCATGTTTGGCACTTGTTTTTGAAAATTGCAGAACCAAGTATCAACACCTGGGAGCCTAAGTGTCGACACTTCACTATTTGGCATGCAAAATTTTCTAGTGGCATGCCAAGTGTTGACACCTAATAGCCAAGTATCGACACTCGGGTTCTGACAACTTCAATAGATCTATTTTCTAACAGTCTGAATTGATGTTTTTCAGCTCCTAACGACTAGTTTTTTATCCCTAATGGTCTTAAATGATTTTTTGGATGTTTTTCATGTATTTAAGCTTCACCAAACTCATTCATGAAGCAAGAGAACAAAGAGAAGCAAGAAAATATACAATAGTTAAAGACATTCTTCAAGAACTCCACTTCCAAAAGCTACAAAGGAGAGATTCCATTGAAAAAGCCTACATTCCTTTCATTTCATCTTTTCAAAAGTGTTCTTGAGAAGATTCCAAGTCAAGTCACATCAAGCAATCATCAAAGAGATTCAAAGATTCCTCATTCCACTCTAAGAAGAGAGTTTGCTTGTATTTAAGTTTTTGTATTCTGAATTTATTATTGTTTGACCTAGCTTTCAAGGTTCTTGAAAGTAGGTTGTAAGGTTATTGGTGAGCCAAAGGTACAAAACCAACTAGGATTTTACTTATGAGCCCGAAGCCAAAATAAGTTGTTAGGTTTGTTGGTGAGCCTAGGTGACGAAACCGACTTAGATTTTGACTTGTGAGCCTTAGAAAACAAGTCGGCTATAATCTTTGAAGAGATTATAGTGAAAATTTTCAAGGGAAGCTTGGAGAGTGGACGTAGGTGCTTGGAGAGCACCGAACTACTATAAAATTTGATGTTTGTGTGTGATTGTCTCTTTTTACTACTTGCACTTTATTTCCTGCACTCCATTTATTTATTTTTTGCTGCATATACTTAAGTGCATTAATCACATTATTCACAAACACTATAAGGCCTGCACATAATTGTTTTAATTTTTGAAAGACCCAATTCACCCTCCTCTTGGGCTCCATTTCTGGGCAATAAGTGGTTTCAGAGCACCGGTACTCTCTTGTAGGTCCAACGATCTTGAGTAAAAGATCATGGTAGCCCCAATAGAAATGGTTGTTATTGAAGGTCAAGCTTCAAACCATCCCCCACTATTTAATGGCACAAATTATACTTATTGGAAGACATGCATGCGTATTTTTATTCAAGCCATTGATTATAATCTTTGGAGGACTATTGTCAAAGGTCCCCATCAGCCAACTATTTTGATTAATGGCATTCCCACTCCCAAAATGGAAGATGATTGGGATGAGAATAACATTAAGCAAATAGAGGTTAATGCTAAGGCTATGAATCTATTATTTTGCTCTTTGGATCCATGTGAATTCAATTGAATCTCAAATTGTCTCTCCACAAAGGAAATATGGGACACACTTGAGGTTATCCATGAGGGTACACACCAAGTAAAAACAACTAAAGTTAACATGCTCATTCATACATATGACATGTTCAAAATGGAACCTACTGAATCTATAAGTGAGATGTATACTAGGTTCACAAATATTATGAATGGCATGAAAAGTTTAGGAAAGATTATATCTAATGGTGAACTTGTTAATGAACTTCTCAGGTCTCTTCCAGCTTCATGGGATGCAAAGGTGACTGCTATAGAAGAAGCCAAGGATGTCAACACTCTTCCTCTCGAGCAATTGTTGGGTTCATTGATGACATATGAGCTCTCATTAAAGCAAAAGAATGTAGATGTTGACAAGAAGAAGAAAGTGATCGCTTTCAAATCCACCTATAAAGATGAATCAAGTGAAGATTCAGAAGAAGAAGATGAAAAAGATGAGACGGCTCTCATGGCTAAAAAGTTTAGGAGGTTCATGACAAAGAAGAAGTATAACTTCAAGAAGAAACGTCTAAAAGAAAAGACTAGCAAAGAGAAGGAGAAAGAGAAAGAAAAGGAGCAGCCCATATGCTTTGAGTGCAAGAAACCGGGCCACTTCAAGATGGACTGTCCCCTACTCAAAAAAAGTAGAAGAAGATTAAGAAAGAAGACAATGATGGCAACCTGAAGTGATAGTAAGGACTCCAGTTCTGAGGAAGAATAGCAAGAGGTTGCAAACCTATGTTTGATGCCATTAATGATGAGGTATTATCTAAAATCGAAAATGAATTTACTTTTGATGAATTGCATGAGGTTTTTGATGAATTAGTTTTTGAATTTCAAAAATTGAAATCAAAGCATAAAGAATTAAAGAAGGAAAATCTAGTTTTGGCAAAAACAAATGACAAGTATTTAATTGAAAATAATTGCTTGCTTCAAGAAAATAAAAAGTTGAATGATAAAGTTTGTCTTCTTAAAAAAGAAAAAGAAGATTTGAAAAAGAAAAATTCCTTTGTTTCAACTGAAAAGTTTACAAAATAAAATAATGAAATTTTGCAAGAAAACAAAAAGTACAAAGAAGAACTCGAAAAGTTAAAACCATTTGTTGAAGAATTTATATACAGTTTTGAAAAATTGAACATGCTTTTAAATAATCAAGGAGCTATTTTTAACAAAGCTAGTTTAGGTTTTAAAACTCAAAAATAGCAAAAGTTTTTCAAGAATTTCTTTGTGCCTGCATCATCTTCTATTACTTTCTATACTTGTGGTATTGTAGGACATAAATCTTACTTGTGCAATAAAAGAAAAATTAACAAAGTTAAGAAAGTTTGGGTTCCAAAAGAAATCATTATCACTAACCTGAAAGGACCCAAGATGACTTGGGTACCTAAAGTCTCAACTTGATTTTTATTGTAGGTATGCCTTGCAACCAATAAAAAAAAAATATGGTACCTCGATAGCGATTGCTCGTGGCACATGACTGGAAATGTGGAATAGTTTTCATCACTTGAATATCATAATGGTGGTTATGTAACATTTGGTGATAATGAGAAGGGCAAGATTGTCGGAATTAGTAAAGTCCATATCACCCCTTCTACTTACATTAATAATATTTTGTATGTTGATGGTTTGAAACACAATTTACTTAGCATTAGTCAATTTTGTGACAGATTTTAAAGTTGTTTTCGAATCTTCTATGTGCATTGTTTCTAGTCTAGATGACAATGGCATCAAGTTCATTAGTCATAAGCATGGCACGCACCATGCTTTGTGAAAGTGACCTACCTAGATATTTTTGGATGAAATCCATAAATACTACATGTTATGTTTTGAATCATGTTTTAATCTGACCTATTTTAAAGAAAACACCTTATGAGCTTTGGAAAGGTAGGAAACCTTCAATAAAATATTTTTGAGTTTTAGGATGCTGTTGTTTCATCTTAAATAATGGCAAGGATAATCTAAGCAAATTTGATGCCAAGTCAGATGAGGGTATCCTTTTAGGCTACTCTATATCTAGCAAGGCATACAAGGTCTTCAACAGAAGAACACTTGTTGTTGAAGAATCCATCCATGTTGTATTTGATGAAGCTAACCATAAATCTTCTAGAAAAAAAGATGTGCTTGATGATGAAACAGGTACCAAAAGAACTGAAGAGGTGAACAACAATGAAGAACCTATCAAGGAACAAGAAGATGATCAAAACAATTAAAGAAGACAAGATCAAGAAAATGAAAATGCATCATTACCTGATCCTCTACCTAAAGAATGGAGGTATGCTCATGGACACCTCAAAGAACTTATTATTAGTGCTCCATCTAAAGGTGTAAGTACTCGATTATCTCTTAGAAATGTTTGTGATTATTTAGCATTTGTATCTCAAATAAAACCTAAAACTATTGAAAAAGCTGAAAATGATTGCAATTAGATTAATGCTATGCAAGATGAACTTAATCAATTCAAAAGAAATAATGTTTGGACTTTGGTAGATAGACCTTCTAATATTTCAATAATTTGCACAAAATGGGTTTTTAGAAACAAACTTGATGAAATAGGAATTGTTACTAGAAATAAAGCTAGACTAGTTGCTAAAGGATACAATCAGGAGGAAGGGATTGATTTTGATGAAACCTTTGCTCCTATTGCTAGACTTGAGGCAATTAGGCTATTATTGGCTTTTGCTTGTTTTATGGATTTTAAATTATTTCAAATGGATGTCAAAAATATCTTTTTGAATGGTTTTATTGAAGAAGAAGTTTATGTTGAATAACCACCCACTTTTGAAAATCATAAATTTCCAAACCATGTTTTTAAACTTCATAAAGCTTTGTATGGTTTGAAACAAGCTCCAAGAGCTTGGTATGATCGTTTAAGTTCTTTCTTGCTCAAAAATGATTTTACTAGAGGTAATGTAGATACTACTTTATTTTTGAAAAAGAAGAATGATGATCTCTTAGTAGTACAAGTTTATGTAGATGATATCATATTCGGTGCTACTAACGAATCTCTTTGTCAAGAATTTGCAAAGTTAGTACAAGGTGAGTTCGAGATGAGCATGATGGGAGAACTTAACTTTTCTCTCGAACTTCAGATAAAGCAAACTAAAGAAGGATCTTTATCAATCAAGCTAAGTACACAAAAGAAATACTAAAGAAGTTTGGGATGGATAACACCAAGCCATTATGTACACCAATAAGCTCTTCTTGTAAGCTTGACAAAAATGAATCAGGTAAATCTGTTGACCAAAAGCTTTATAAAGGAATGATTGGTTCTTTATTGTATTTAACTACTAGTATGCCAGATATTATGTTCAGTGTTTGTACGTGTACAAGATATCAGTCTGCCCCTAAAGAGTTTCATCTTTTGACTGTTAAACGCATACTTAGATATCTGTCTAGCATAATCAATATTGATCTTTGGTACTCTAGAGATTCTTCATTTGAATTGATTGCTTATTCTGATGCTGACTTTGCTGAGTATAAACTTGATCGGAAAAGTACTAGTGGAACTTGTCAGTTTCTTGGGATTAATTTGATCTCATGAAGTAGTAAGAAACAGAATTTGGTTGCTCTATCTACCGCAGAAGCCGAATATATAGCAGCTGGAAGCTATTATGCTCAAATCCTATGGATCAAACAACAACTCGAAGATTTTGGCATTAAACTAATTAAGACACCCATAAGATGTGACAATACTAGTGCAATCAATCTAACTAAGAATCCTGTGCAACATTCAAGAAGTAAAAACATTGAAATAAAACATCATTTCATAAGAGATCATGTGCAAAACTCTAATGTGATGCTTGAATTTGTGTTTACTGATGATCAACTAGCTGATGTGTTTACCAAACCCCTGAGTAAAGAGAGATTTTGTATGATTAGAAGAGAGTTAGAAATCATTGACCCATTCTCTTAGAACTCTCTCAATTTTCACTCTACCTAATTTATTTTTGCTCAAAATCACTTTCATTGAGTCCTAAAACTGTTCAAAAAGTCCCTTGATTTTTTATAATTTTTTTTGATTTTTTGTGAAAATTTCTTGGCCAAGTGTCGACACTTGACCAAGTGTCGACACTTGAGAAAATCGGAGTGTCGACACTCACGAAAATTTCAAGATTTTTAAGGCTTGTCCAAACCCTTTTATTTTTTATTTTCCTCTTTTTCCAAGTTCCCTAGTGGTCCCCTATGGTCCTCTAACCTCCGAAACAGTTGATTTCCTCCCTTGCCCCTTTGATTCAAGGTATTTTTCTCCCTCTTTTCTTCATTCAAATTGTAAATCAGCATGTTCTTCTTGATTTCATCTATTTTATTCCATTTAATCCCCATTTTTCCATGGATTTTAGTTTGTTTTTTCCTCCTCATCTGTTGTGAACCGTTTTGTCCTTATTTTTCTTGGATTCTTTCCTTTTTTGGACCGTTTCCTCACCTTAAACTTCTGGCTTTTACCTTGTTCTCCACCGATTTACTATTGCATTGAAGGTTCTTGGCCGATTTCAACCCTATTTGGTTTGTTTCCCCTTTAAACCAAATCCTAATTATTTTCTTCAAATCATTATTGGTTTAAATCAAAACAAAGCACTATTTTCTCCATCTTTTGCTCACTTTTTTGGCCAAAAACCCTGTTTTTGGTTCTTTTCCCCATTTTCCCTCTTTTTCTTCTCCTCCTTTTAACTATTCCGTGATCCATTCTTTATTCCTTAGCTGGTCATTATGGGACCGAGGAAGAGGTTGGCTGTTAAAAGAAAATTTGGTTAGAGCCTAGCAAAAAGAAGAACCAAGGCTCGGATTGATAGTGGACAGACTGGTAATACAGCAGCCCCTGGTTCACCTTCTATAGAGAGGATGTCTGGGAAGGTGGTGGCATCATGTTGACCTCATAAGTGATTTTGATGATAACCAAATATTGGAGCATGTACATGTAGTTCTAACAACTCTTCAAGTGTTTTACAAGTTTTTGTAGGATGATTTAATTGCTCAAACTTCAACTCCTACATCTTTGTTTCTTGCTTGAGTTGTGTTGTAATTTGATTTTGTAAAGAAGAATCCAATGAAAAAGCTAAGAAAACATCATGTAAAAAGGGTTGCTTCTATGTTTGTGCGCCTTAGAATTATTTTAAGTTGGTTTGCTTGAAAAATGTAAGAGTGTTGGTGAGAGTTTTACCTTGAATTCAATTATAAAAATCCTGAAGAAGATACTCGAGCCGACCCAGCATGTTAAAGAGCCGACTCCACTTCATGGCACACAGCAAGGATTCTGGTATGCAGCAATCCGAGCTGACTCAAAGGTAACCTAGCCGACTCCAGTGAATCCGAGTCGACTGGAATATGTCTAAGCTGACTCTTCCACAGTCCAATTTTTGAAGATCTTTGAGAACAGCCAGGCGAGCTGACCAGAACCAGAAAGAGCCAACTCTGCCAGACCTAATCTTGAAGACCTAAGAAAGCGAGCTAACTCGAATTGCATCAAGCCGACTCTTCCAAAGTGATGATTTCAGAACCTGAGAAGAAGAGCCAACCAAAGATCAAAAGAGCCGACTCCTCGAGTTTAAGTTTTTCAAAGATAGAAGTTCAAGCCAACCCGAGCTATAAAGAGCCGACTCATCCAGAGTGAAGTTTTGCACCCTGAGACAAAGAGCCAACTGCACTGATGATTTGGTGACTCGACCTATCGACTCGAAGGATCCGAGCTGACTCGAAGGAATTCGAGCCGACTCGAGTATCGCTTTCAGGTATCCAACGGCTAGTCCCAGAATTTCTTTTTGAATGCCAAAAAGTGCTCCAACGGTCACAAATCACTTCCCAATGATCTATAATGGCTAGAACTATCTTGGAGTGATGGAAGACCATATATTTGAAGGATTTGAACTTCCTTGAAGCAATTATTAGAGAGTTCTTCAAAGTTTTAAAGAGCTTCATTGAATATCCTACCTACCAATAAGAAAAAGAGCACAAGAGCATTCAAGCAAGCCTTCAAGTCTTTACAAACTCTGATCTGAAGCTTGAAGCAATTTGGGAAGAAGCCACTGAAGTAATTAAAGCTCATTCAAGTATATTCAAGTGGACTTCTATTAAGCTACACTGGCAACTATCCGATAAATTGAGTTTATCATTTTTGTTGCATTTATTTTAATTCATTTTATTAAATTATTTGGGTTATTGATGAGCCCGGTTGAAAAACCAAATAGGTTCTTGGTGATCTTGTGAAAACCAAGTTGGGTTCTTGATGATCCTGGTAAAATCAAGTTAGGTTCTTGGTGATCCTGTGAAAACCAAGTTGGGTTTCTTTGGTGAGCCTGTTCAAAACCAAAAGGTATTTGGTTTTCTTTGGTAACCCTATTAAAACCAAAGTGTAGATGTTTTGGATTATGATCCTATAAAACAATCCTACTATATTTAGGAATGAATATAGTGGAAATCCCAAGTGGTATCTTGGATAGTGGACTTAGGAGCTGGGTTGCTCCGAACCACTATAAATTTTGTATGTTTATGTTGTACTTACTTGACTCTATTTAGCTTCTGCAATTTATTATCTTGCCACAGCACTTAACACCTTCTAAGGGATTTTTTAATTGCATATTATCTTGCATAATTTTTAAAATTTCTAATTCACCCCCCTCTTGGGTAGCCACCTGGGCAACAACTGGTATCAGAGCAGTGCCTCTGAATACATTAGAGTAAAGATCGATGGCTCTTCTAATGAGTACATCCTTGGCAGAAGGCCAATCAACTAATAGACCTCCACTCTTCACTGGCACAAATTATGCATACTAGAAAGCTAGAATGAAGATTTATATTCAAGCAATTGATTTTCAATTGTGGAAGGTCATTCTATAGGGTCCTTATATCCCCATGATTAAAATTGATGGAGTGGACATTCCAAAACCTGAAGAGGATTGGGATGAACATAACATGAAGATGGGTGAGTTGAATGCCAAAGTAATGAATCTGTTATATTGCACTTTGGATAATAATGAGTTTAATCAAATTTCCATTTGCTCCTCTACAAAGGAAATTTGGAATAAACTCGAAGTGACCCATGAAGGAACTTCTCAAGTGAAGTCTTCTAAAATTAATCATCTTGTGCATAGTTACAAATTATTCAAGATGGAACCTAATGAAACAATCTCTGCCATGTTTTCACATTTTACTGATATTATTAACGACTTAAAAAGTCTTAGCAGGGTATATTCTATTACAGATCTTGTACAGAAGATTCTAAGATCTCTTCCGGACAAATGGGATCCGAAAGTGACTGCCATCTAGGAAGCAAAAGATTTGAATACCTTATTGCTGGATGAATTGCTAGGATCTCTCATCACTTATGAACTGACCATGCAGCACCGAACTGAAGATGATCAAAAGAAGAAGAAATCTATTGCTTTCAAAGCTGCTATGGATTCTAGAAAGGATGAAGAATCAGAAGAAGAATGCTCCTCTACTAAAAGCAACATGGAAGATGAAGATGTTGCCATGGTCATTAGGAAATTCAGAAAGTTCTAAGGAAGATGAAAAGGAAGAAATTTTAGAAAATTCTACAAGAACAAAGAATTCGGTAAGGAGAAGGACAAGGAAAAGGAAAAAGAAAAAGAAATGCCCACCTGCTATGAATGCAAAAAACCAGGGCACATCCGACCAGATTGTCCATTACTGAAAAAGGGATTTAAGAAAAAGAAAAAGAAAGCTATGGTAGCGACAGCGAAGCATCCTCATCTACTGAAGAAGAAGAGACCACAAAATCTATGAATCTTTGTCTGATGGGTCTTGAAAATGAGGTATCATCCCATGAGCTTCAAACTGAATTTACATATGATGAATTGAATTTTGCATTTCATGATTTACTTATTGAATTCAAGAAAGCTGGGGTTAAAATTAAATCCTTGAAGAAACAAAATTATATTTTACTAAAAGACAAGGATGAAATTTCTGAAAAGAATAACATCTTGCAAAAAGAATTGAATATCTTTTCTGATAATGTTATTTCTTTGAAAAATGAAAAGAATGTTTTAAATGAGACAAACAAGGTTTTAGTTGCCGAAAATGTTGATTTAAAAAAGGAGGTTGAAAAGCTTAAGCCCTTAGTAGAAAAACTTACTCTGAGTTCTAACAAGCTTGAGCTAATTCTAAAAGAAGAAAGAGATTCAAAAAGCAAAGCTGGAATTGGATTTGACGCTTTAAATGCTAAAAGAATTTTAGCAACAAAATTTCTATCTTCGAAAGCTTCAGCTTCAAATACAAAATTTTAAAAAGCTTTTCCATCGAATTCTATTTCAAATGGTTTGAAGTATGTTCCTAAGAATTATATTCAAAAATCTTTCAAAACAAATATATTGGTTTCTGTATCTTTAAAGCTTCAAAGCATGCATCATTCAAAAATGATAAAATTATTTATTATGCATGTCATAGATTTGTACATAAATCTCATTAATGCATTTCTTTGAAAAAATTCATGATTGGTGCATTGAAATATATAACCGTTTGGATTCTAAAAGGAACCAATTTTGCTCACCCGAAAGGATCCAAGTTAGCTTGGGTACCTAAAATCACTCCTTGACTATTTTGCAAGACTATCTTGCAACCCACAATTTAAAGAAAAGATGGTATCTTGACATTGGCTATTCAAGGCATATGACGGGTGACAAAGATCAGTTCATCACCCTACAAATGAAAGAAGGAGGATTAGTTACTTTCGGAGATAATGACAAGGAAAAAATAATCAAAATCGATAAGATCAAAATAATTCCCTGTACTTTTATTGAAGATGTGCTGCTAGTAGATAAATTGAAGCATAATTTATAGAGCATTAGTCAACTCTGTGATAAAGGCTTCAAGATTATCTTTGAATCTTCTATGTGTATAGTAACTAACTCTCTTGATTCTAGCAACAAATTCATTGGTCATAGACTTGGAAATATCTATATAGTATATCTAAATGATCTAGCCATGACTAGTAGTTCCAGTCTAGTAGCAATGAATGCTAAGACCAAGGAGTCATGTTTATTATGGCATAGACGATTAGGTCATGCTAGCATGCATACAATTGCTAAATTAATTTCTAGGAATCTAGTTAGAAGTTTGCCTCACTTTAAAGTTGATCTTGATTATGTATGTGATGCTTGTCAATTAGGTAAACAAACTACGGGAAGTTTTAAATCCAACAATATTATTTCAACAACTGGACTCCTTAAGCTACTTCACATGGACATATTTGGACCAACTAGGACCACAAGCCTAAGAGGTATGAAATATGGCCTTGTGATTGTAGATAACTTTTTTAGATTCACATGGGTATTATTTATTGCACATAAGGATGAAACTTTTGGTGTATTTCAAAAATTTCATAAGAAAGTTTCAAATGAGAAAACTATTTTCATTATTTCTATAAGTGATCATGGAACTGAATTTCAAAATCAATTTTTTTATGAATACTGCACTGAGAATGGCATTGATCACAACTTCTTCACTCCTAGAACACCACAACAAAATGGTGTTATAGAGAGAAAGAATAAGACTTTAGAAGAAATGGCCCGAACCATATTATGTGAAGGTTATCTTCTAAGGTACTTTTGGACAGAAGCGGTGAACACTACATATTACATATTAAATCAAGTTTTAATTTAACTAATTTCAAAGAAAACCCCCTATGAGCTTTGGAATGGAAGAAAATCAAATATCAAATATTTTCATGTTTTTTGGATGTAAATGCTTTGTGTTGAACAATGATAAAGATAACCTAGGAAAGTTTGATGCAAAATCTGATGAATCTATATCCTTGGTTATTCATTACATAGCAAAGCATATAGAGTGTTTAACAAGAGGACTCTTACTATTGAAGAGTCAATTCATGTTATTTTTGATGAAGCTAACCCCTCACCATCTAGAAAAGATGAGTGCATAGATAATGATGCAGGTACACTACAAAAGAAAATGGAAGATCTAAGCATTCAAGACAATCCAACACAAAATGAAAATAAAATGGTAAGCAAGGATCATACTAAGTTACCAAAGGAATGGAGGTATATAACTTCACATCCTAAATATTTAATTATTGGTGATCCTTCTCATGGTGTTAGGACTAGGTCTGCACATAGAGATGCACATGACTACCTAGCATTTGTCTCACAAATTGAAACCACATAGTTTAGAAGAGGCTGAAACTGATCAAAACTGGATGATGTCCATGCATGATAAATTAAACTAGTTTGAAAGGAATAATGTTTAAACACTAGTTAGTAGACCTACAGACCATCCCATCATAGGAACCAAATGGGTCTATAGGAACAAACTAGATAAGAATGGTAAGGTTATAAGAAATAAAGCAAGGTTGGTAGAAAAAGGGTACAATCAAGAGGAGGGCATTGATTTTGATGAAACATATGCTCCGGTAGCAAGATTAGAAGCAATTAGATAAATTTTTGCATTTGCTCGCTACATGAACTTTAAACTCTTTCAAATGGATGTTAAAAGTGTTTTTCTAAATGGATTTATTTATGAACAAGTTTTTGTAGAACATCTACCAAGTTTTGAAAATCATGCTTTTCCAAATCATGTGTTTAAACCGAACAAAGCTTTATATAGTTTAAAACAAGCACCTAGGGCCTGGTATGATAGACTAAGTGAATTTTTACTTGAAAATGATTTCAAAAGAGGAAATGTTGACAAAACTCTTTTTATTAAAAATAAAGAGAATGATATGTTAGTTGTACAAATTTATGTTGATGACATAATATTTGGTGCAACTAATGAAAATCTTTGTGGAGAATTTGCTGAGTTGATACAGAGTGAGTTTGAAATGAGTCTTATGGATGAACTCAACTACTTCCTTGGATTACAAGTCAAACAAATAAAGGAAGGAATCTTTGTAAGCCAAGCCAAGTATATCAAAGAAATAATCAAGAAGTTTGGCATGGAGACAAGCAAAGAGGTTAACATACCCATGAGCCCTACCTGCAGATTGGACAAAGATGAAAGTAGATCCAATGTTGACCAAAAGCTATATAGAGATATGATTGGATCCCTGTTATATTTGATAGCCAGTAGACCTGATATCTTGTACAATGTATATGTTTGTGCTAGATTTTAATGTAGTCCTAAAGAAACACATATGCTTGCTATTAAAAGAATCATTAAATATTTAAAAGGTACAAGTAACTTAGGTCTTTGGTATTCTAAAGAATCATCTTTGAATTTAATTGGTTTTTCTGATGCTGACTATGCTGGTTACAAAATTGATCAAAAGAGCACTAGTGGTACTTGTCAATTTCTAGGGTTGAATTTAATTTCATGGTACTATAAGAGGCAAAACTCCATAGCACTGTCCACTGCTGAGGCAGAGTACGTTGCTGCTGGTAGTTGTTATGCTCAAGTGTTATGGATTAAACAATAGCTAAAAGACTTTAGTGTTACACAATCTAAAGTTCCAATTAAATGTGATAATACAAGTGCTATTAATTTGACAAAAAATTCTGTTCAGCATTCAAGAACTAAGCACATTGAAATTAGGCACCATTTCATAAGAGATCATGTATTGAATAATGATATTATACTTGAATTCGTGCTAACTAAAAATTAACTTGCTGACATTTTTACCAAATCTTTGAATTTTGATAGATTTGCAATGATTAGAAGTGAACTAGGGTTATGTGACCCACTCTAGAAACATTCCTATAAACTTAAAGAAAAATTATCTAGGTGACCTCCTTGTCCAATTTTTTGTTAAAAAGTCCTTGATTGAAAGCCCAAAAATCACTTTTGTGCTCCCTCTACTCGAGCAGATGACCTATTGGTCAAGCCATCTCTTTTTAGTTCGAGTCGTAGGGTTTTTCATTCCCATTTCTATTCTTCAACCCTACACTCTTTCCCTCCGAAAAACATTTCCAAAATCTTGTACCTTCCAAAAACTACTTCGGAATTCAAGTGTATTTGTGCAATGGCTCCAAAAAGGGCAGTAGGCAAGAAATCTCGACGGGAAATGGAAGCTGTTCCACAGGAAAGAAGAACAAAATTCTGTGAAGACAGTGCTTCTCGAATTCCACCTCAATCAAATGAAGAACCAAGTCCCATCTTACCAAGCCATTAGATTTCCTTGGGTTTGCGACCTATTACTACTGGAAGAAGGATTTTGTTTGAATACCTAAAGGAAATAGGATTTGTTATTGGAGATTTTATTGAAAATCAAGGTTGGAGAAATCTCTGTTCCTTGGATATCAAAACCTATCCAAATCTGGTTAGAACCTTCTATGAAAACTTAAGATTTGGTGAAAACTTTATTGAATCTTCAATCAAAGGGAGAAGAATTATTATATCAAAAGAAATTCTTGGAAATATTTTAGAAATTCTATTTGAGGGCACTGAGTACTTGGTCCTAAAAGATAGAACAAAAGCCTTGCAAACTGTATTGGAAAGAACTGAAGTTGATGAAATTGGAATTCTCAAGGCCAGCACATTGTCCATTGAAATGAGAATACTTCATAGCTTTATTAGTAGGATCTTTCTACCCAAGACAGTCCGCTTTGATTGGATAAGTGAGCGAGATCTTTGTTTCATGAAGCTTCTGATAAATGGTGACAAAATTAACCTGCCAGCTATCATGATTAGTCAGATGAAAGAGGCAATGAGAAAGGTGAAGGCATGTTTGCCTTACGGAATGGTCCTCACTCTTTCTTCCAAGGTGCAAATATTGACTTATCAGGAGAAGACAGTAAAACCCTCCTTCATACTGACACTTATATAGCAAAAACTCTATAAAGGATGGGTTACCTGCTTTCAGAAGGAACTTGGAAAAAGAAGTCTGATGCCCCAATGACTGAAGAAACTGAACAAGTATAAGAGCAAGCTGAAATGGACACTGGTGAAGGTACTTCTATTCCACTACAGGGTTCACCATTTTAGACAGCCTTTGATGCTCCCTTTCCAGATGTTTCAGTGCCTGATATGCCTCCTGGTACACCTATCTACACTCAGGCTACCACTGATATTCCTATTTATAGTCCTGGTATTGCTACTCCTATTGTGGATACTTCAATATTACAAGATTTCATTGCATAGCAAATAGGAAACTTGACTGAAACTATCAATTCCTCTATGTCTACAATGTTTAGTGAATTTCGTCAGTCTGTTGATGAGAGACTTAATCAATTTGGAGGGCAAATTGATAATCTAAGAAGCAGAATTGATACCCTTGAAACCTCCAAGACTACAACATATACAACTGAGATAGATCTACAACCAATTCTTCAACTGATTTCTTCAAGTTATGAAACCATTAAAAGCTCAGTTACTCAAGTACTTGAAGCTTATAGAGTTGAGATGGATAACTTAAGGATCATAATGGGCTCAGTAGAAGAAGGCAAGAAGATGGAAGAGGATTACACTAGAGGTATTGGAATTATAAGAGTTGAGTTCAGGAGACTCAGAGGATCAACTGAAGCCTTTGCAAATGTCCAAGCCTCTGAAATTCTTTCAATGAAAAAGGAAATTACAGAAATAAGAGTGTCAATGGAAAAATTGGATGCTTCCAAGAATACAAAGAAAATTGAAACTGAATTGAAGACCACTAATAGCTTTTTGTGGAAGCTAATGACCAAGGTTGAAGACCTTCAATCTGCTCCAAGTGCACCTCCTCCAACACCACTGGATCCTACAAGATCTAGGCCTCAATCATCTTCTTTTGCTGGTCAATCTATTTATCCCAGACAACCAGCTCCTCATTTTAGACCACAGGGAACCCATACTATTCCACCATCTCATATCTTAGATGCTGACCCAATTGCCTCTCTACCTTCAGGCATCCAAATTCCAGGTCAACCTCCAAACCCTAGAGTAAACATAGACAGTGACTAGATGTATTTTCTTTCACTTTGTACTTTATATTGAACATTTTGAAATGAAATGAAAGATGTCTCTTCAATTGTTCTATCCCTTTACACATTGAAAGTTTATGATTGATCATAACATGATTGAAACAATGACAAATTTTTTTTAATTAGAATATCAAGATGAATATGAGAAAGTGAAATTATCTCAAACAAATTTTAAATACTTTCTTATTTTATTTTAAAATCTGAGGTTCACTCTAACTTCACCTTTTTGATTGATTGACAAAAAGGGGGAGAAATTTATGAAGATATTGCATGAAAAATATAAGATGTGTTCATGTTTGTATGTTTGCTTTGATACATAAAGCTTGAAAACTCTGATACATAATACATATGAAAGCTCTGATTTACAAAATTTAAGCTCTGATACATAATGTTTTAAACTTTGACATTTAATAGCTTTGATACTTAAAGTTCTGTTAAAAACTTTTGAGCTCTGAAATATGAAATTGCACGAAAAATGTGTCAAAACATGGAGTATCTTATTAAGGGGGAGATTACATCTCTATGCCCTAATTCTCCTTCCATAGTTTGGCACTAATTAAAGTCAATTCGTTTTACTTTTTCATATATTCTTGCAAATACAATTATACAAGTAATTGTAAAGTTTTATCTTACTTTTTCATGACCAATGTTTTGTCATCATCAAAAAGGGGAAGATTGTTGACCCCATAAGTGATTTTGATGATAACCAAACATTGGAGCATGTACATGTAGTTCTAACGACTCTTCAAGTATTTTACAAGTTTTTGTAGAATGATTTAATTGCTCAAACTTCAACTCCTACATCTTTGTTTCTTGCTTGAGTTGTGTTGTAATTTGATTTTGTAAAGAAGAATCCAATAAAAAAGCTAAGAAAAAATCATGTAAAAAGGGTTACTTCTGTGTGTGCGCCTTAGAATTATTTTGAGTTGGTTTAAATGAAAAATGTAAGAGTATTGGTGAGAGTTTTTCCTTGAGTTCAATTGTAAAAATCCTGAAGAAGATACTCGAGCTGACCTAGCATGTTGAAGAGCTGACTCCACTTCATGGCACGCAGTAAGGATTCTGGTACGCAGCAATCCAAGCTGACTCGAAGGTAACCGAGCCGACTCTAGTGAATCTGAGTCGACTGGAATATGTCTGAGCTGACTCTTCCAGAGTCTAGTTTTTGAAGATCTCTAAGAACAGCCAAACGAGCCGACCAGAACCAGAAAGAGCCAACTCTACCAGACCTAATCTTGAAGACCTAAGAAAGCGAGCCGACCCAAACTGCATCGAGCCGACTCTTCCAGAGTGATGATTTCAGAACCTGAGAAGAAGAGCCGACCAAACATCAAAAGAGCCGACTCCTCGAGTTTAAGTTTTTCAAAGACAGAAGTTCGAGCCAACCCAAGCTATCAAGAGCCAACTCATCCAGAGTGAAGTTTTGCACCTTGAGATAAAGAGCCGACTGCACTGATGATTTGGCGACTCAACCTATCGACTCGAAGGATCTGAGCCGACTCGAGTATTGCTTTCATGTATCCAACAGCTAGTTCCAGAATTTCTTTTTGATTGCCAAAAAGTATTCCAATGATCACAAATCACTTTCCAATGGTCTACAATGACTAGAACTACCTTGGAGTGATGGAAGACTATATATTTGAAGGATTTGAACTTCCTTGAAGCAATTATTAGAGAGTTCTTCAAAGTTTTAGAGAGCTTCATTGAATCTCCTACCTACCAACAAGAAAAAGATCACAAGAGTATTCAAGCAAGCCTTCAAGTCTTCACCAACTCTGATCTGAAGCTTGAAGCAATTTAGGAAGAAGCCACTGAAGCAATTAATTCTCATTCAAGTACATCAAGTGGACTTCTATCAAGCTGCACCGGCAACTATCCAATAAATTGAGTTTGTCATTTTTGTTGCATTTATTTCAATCTATTTTAGTAAATTGTTTGGGTTATTGGTGAGCCTGGTTGAAAAACCAAATAGGTTCTTGGTGATCCTGTGAAAACCAAGTTGGGTTTCTTTGGTGAGCCTATTCAAAACCAAAGGGTGTTGGGTTTTCTTTGATGATCCCGTTAAAACCAAAGTGTAGAGATTTTGGATTATGATCCTGTAAAACAACCCTACTATATTCGGGTGTGAATATAGTGGAATCTCTAGTGGTATCTTGGGTAGTGGATGTAGGAGCTCTAAACCACTATAAATTTTGCGTTTGTGTTGTGCTTACTTGACTCTATTTAGCTTCTATAATTTATTATCTTGCCAGAGCACTGAATACCTTCTAAGGGATTTTTTAATTCCACATTATCTTGCATAATTTTTAAAATTTTCAATTCACCCCCCTCTTGGGTAACCACCTAGGCAACACAGTAGGTAGACGAGCGGATCTTGACTTTTTTGACAGACAGCACTTTTAGATTAGATAGACTCTTCAGGATGCTGGGTTGATCCCCTTCTGTACCATGCAGGAGAAGTATTATCCACATCTAGTGCGTGAGTTTTATGGGAGTCTCGATTGCTGTTGATTGCTTTGGAGTACGACTGTTAGAGGCATCAGGATCCCACTTTCAGAGGTACTGAGTCATGACTGGGAGATCCCACACCGTGGGATTGCTATTCTTGCTATTGAAGATCACGAGGAGGTGTTCAGATGCATCTTGGAGTGCGAGGATGTTCGTGGCATGGCTACGGTCACCTCGAACTAGTTGTCAGTGGAGATGCATTTACTTCATCATATCACTACCTGGATCCTTTTATCGAAGACTGGGAGGTTTGATTTTATCACAAAGCGTGAGCTGATGGTAATGACTTGCTTGACTCAGAGGACACAGATCGATCTTCCATCATTGATGCTAGTCTAGATGAGAGATGCTGCCACACAGAGGAGGCATTGCTTACCATATGGTATGGCGCTCAAACATCTGTTCTGTGCTTACAGTATTCCTTTGGAGGGGGAGATCTCCAAGGATATCCTTCATACAGATGTTTATGATGAGCATTCACTCCATTGTTTGGGGTACAAATTGGTTTCTAGTCACTGGGTACGTAGTGAGTCTAGCCAGGAGCCAGATGAGGAGGACGAGATCAAAGAGGCTGAGGCAGGGCCATCAGGGCCTATAGTTACACCTCCTCGTTCAGCAGTAGCTACCAATGAGCCAGTCACTCTAGTTCCAGCTCCAGCCACTTCACCAGCCGATGCTCCTCCCTCTACTGTTGGTTCATCTTTCGAGGAGCTAGTCAGACAGTAGTTTACTGACACTAGGAGTGAGATAGTAGGATTCAGTGTCTGCACTACTAAGTTGCGTATTGAGATAGAGGGCCTTAGATCCCATACTGCTAAGGAGCATATTGAGATGCATAGGACCATGGAGGCCGATTTTTCATGCATTAAGGACCTGTTGAGATCCCTCCTACCTCCTTCAGCAGCACCTACAGCTCCACCTCCTGATGATGATGATGATGGTGACCACCAGGATGAACACGATGATACAGTTGGTGGTGGTGATCGAGATGTTGGTGATGATGACAGAGGCACTAATGTTATTGACAGTGATAGTGACAGTGATGCCGATGCAGATGGCTATGAGATGGTCAGTCGAGAGACACAAACGCCTGCTATTCCACCTGTTGATCCTGCTGACTCATCGATCTCCACTGCTCCAGTTTTCATCACACCTGCTGAGGCTCTTCCACCCCCTTCTACATGATTATCTAGGGTTGTACCCCGCATAGGACCTTCCACTAGGACTAGGAGTCATAGTATCATGAAGACCCCTAGGGCTCTAGCTCATAGGTCCAGGATTACCGGTCCCATATCATTTGAGATCCCATCTGATGAGAAGTAGCCTCATAGATGTTTATCTAGTTACTTGTTACTTTTATGCATTTGCTCTGATACTTGTTGGGTTTCTTAATAATCCAATCTCTTTTCAACTCTGATACCAACTTTATCATGGCCTAATGCATTGATTAAGGGGGAGTTTACTCCCTTTTAGGTTGTATGTTGACAAAAGGGGGAGTAAATATATTACTTACAAGAATTTTCTTTAATTTTTGAAATGTCTCATACCTTAACTCCCTTAGGGGGAGAGAGTTTTGATTTCAATATATATTTGGCATATCTCCTTCATTGAATTGCTTTATATAGTTTTAAAGTTCATATTTAAGGGATACATTGTCAAAATTAAAGTTGAATGCTTATTTTACTCAAGGTTTTGTCATCATCAAAAAGGGAGAGATTGTTGGCTCTATCCCATGATTTTGATGATTAACAAAATATTGTGTATATATTTTGAACTAATAATTAATTGTAGTTATGAGTTTTCAGGTTTCAAGCACCTCAAATTCTCAAAATTAGAGTATCATGGCATGCTTTGGAAGCAAAGCATTTTTCATGATTTGAGATGTCTTCTCCATTGAAAAAGGCCACAAACAGGTTCAATTATTGTTTATATATGTTGCATTAAAGTTTCATTGAAAATCTTTATGTTTTTGGCATGTTTGGCACTTATTTTTGAAAATTGCAGAACCAAGTGTCGATACCTAGGAGCCCATGTGTCGACACTTTAGCATTTGGCATGCAGAGTTTTCCAGTGGCATGCTAAGTATTGACACCTGACAGCCAAGTATCGACACTCAGGTTCTAACAGCTTCAACGGATCTATTTTCTGATAGCCTGAATTGATGTTTTTCAGCTCATAACTGCTAGTTTTTGATCCCTAACGGTCTTAAACAATTTTTTGGATGTTTTTCATGTATTTAAGCTTCACCAAACTCATTCATGAAGCAAGAGAACAAAGAAAAGCAAGAAAATATCCAAGAGTTAAAGACATTCTTCAAGAACTCCACTTTCAAAAGCTAAAAAGGAGAGATTCCACTGAAAAAGCCTATATTCCTTTTATTTCATCTTTCCAAAAGTGTTCTTGAGAAGATTCCAAGTCAAGTCACATCAAGCAATCATCAAAGAGCATCAAAGATTCCTTATTCCACTCTAAGAAGAGAGTTTGCTTGTGTTTAAATTCTTGTATTCTGAATTTATTATTGTTTGACCTAGCTTTCAAGGTTCTTAAAAGTAGGTTGTAAGGTTGTTGGTGAGCCAAAGGTACAAAACCATCTAGGGTTTTACTTATGAGCCCAAAGCCAAAACAAGTTATTAGGTTTGTTGGTGAGCCTAGGTGACAAAACCAACTTAGGTTTTGACTTGTGAGCCTTGGAAAATAAGTCAGTTGTAATCTTTGAAGAGATTATAGTGGAAATTCCCAAGGAGAGCTTGGGGAGTGGACGTAGGTGCTTGGAGAGCACCGAACAACTATAAAACTTGGTGTTTGTGTATGATTATCCCTTTTTACTACTTGCACTTTATTTCCTGCACTCCATTTATTATTTTCCACTACATATACTTAAGTGCATTAATCACATTATTCACAAACACTACAAGGCCTGCACATAATTGTTTTAATTTTTGAAAGACCCAATTTACCCCCCCTCTTGGGCTTCATTTCTAGGCAACACCTGCTTCTTGCAATAAAAGCACTCTACCTTACTCTGATCAGCCTTCTTCCTTGTTTGACTAGGCCCAGCACTTTGCACCTTCTTGGATTCATTCTTTTTCTTTTTTTCTTTTCCAAAGGGACGACATCCTGCCGCACTGCCTCCCACTAGGTTCACCTACCATTTATTGAGCCGATGATCTTTCTCGTAGGTCTGCAATAAACCCAACAAATCATGGTAGTTTATTACAAGCCTATTCAATTTGTAGTGATCAAGAAAGTCCAAGTATGAGGGAGGCAAGGAATTCAAAATTGCATCTTTCCCTAGCTGCTCATACAAGGGAAATCTGGCTTACCCAAATGCTCAATCAACTCGATCATGTACAATACATGATCAGTGACTAATGCTTCATCACATATCCAAGTGCTGAAAATGGTAGAGAAAATCTTGTACCACTCAACATCATCAGGTATGCCAAAAGACTCCAACTTTTGAAGGATCTCCTCTGGCTGGGCTTCATCGAACCTGCAACTGAACTGGTCATTCATCGCCACCAACATAATACATCACACCATAGTGCAATCAGAGAGCCACTTCTGATAAGCATCTCTGACTGCAGTACGGGCATTGGTAGCAAGTTCCTCAGGTATAGGATTCGATATCACATATAGGATCCTTTCATGCTCAAGAACTATTCTGAGTCTTCGATACCAGTTATCGAAGTTAGGACCCATAAGTTTGTTATTGTCAAGCAATGACCAGAGCGACTGACTGGTAGACATAATCTGAAAGGAAAAAACCTCAAAAAATATTAGTGTATATGAATTATTAACATCCTAAAAAAATGGACTTTAGTCTAAAGGTTTCTTCCACTATTTTGTATAGACTGGTAGCCTCTATACTCCAATCCAAAGAATAACACTTACTCCTTAGTAGGTACTAGAATCCAATAGATTAAACATGAGCTCGACTTTGGCCAGCCATCCCATGTGCATCTTAAGGTAGGTTCACAACCAATTACTTCTCGAAGCAATTTTTAGTAAATAACGTTTGCCCCAGAGTGCCAATCAATCGACATTTGGGCCTCCAATAGAAGGTCTTGGTTAGGTCCAACCATTAACATAACTGACTTCAATGCTTCTAACTAATGAATGATCAAGCCCGACTTTGGCCGGCTTACCTGACCACTTGTTAAGATAGTTGCACTGAGCCATCATATTATGAATGGCAATTATACCAGCCTGATGACTACCCGATCTTTGGATATGCTGATGATCACCCTACTAATGGACTCATTACTATCCACTTAATGGGAGGCAAAGACTAGGTTATCCTATAACTTTATCTTTTAAAGGACCTAATAATTTAAAGGATTTAATTCATTGTAACACATTAAGAGAAGACATGGACCTAATCAAAAAACCTTCGACTATCTCATAGAGGGGTTCATGATCAATTGGTCCTTGGGCAACTAATAATCAGTCATGACTGATTAACCTTAGTTAACATGGGTTAACTCGAATCAACAAGTTATCCAATCAATTTTGGTTTACCATATTGGCCAGGTAAGTGAGATCAAGAGATGGGTATGCCAAGTAAGCCTCTTGCCTTTGACACCAACCTTGAGTTGGCCAAGTAAGAGTTAGCCCCAAAGAACCTTGATCAAGATGCCAGACTTATCTTAGACACCAATTGGTTTACCAAACTCAATTGGACTAACCTAAAGACTCGAGCTCACCATGAAGCTAAAAATCAAGTCCATTTAGAAGTATGGACCATCAAACTAACTAATTAGAGTGATCTATAGAGAGGAGACCTAATACAATATTTGATTAGACTTATTCTCTATTTAATCTATTTCATCTTGTTGCCCAGGTGGCTTTCCAAGAGGGGGGTGAATTGGGATTAAAAACTTTTCACAATTATATGCACTTTTCAAATTCTTTTAGTGTTGTGGTGTAATATACAATGCGGAAGTAATTGAGTAAAAATAATAAAGAAAGAAGAACACAATCACAAACACAAAGAAATTTAGAGTGGTTCGGAGCAACATGCTCCTATGTCCACTACCCAAGCACCACTTGAGATTTTCACTATATCTCCCAACCGGAATACAGTCGGATCATTTTACTAGGCTCACAATCCAAACCTATACACTTTGGTTTTACCGGGATCACCATAGAAACCCAAATACTTGGTTTTATACCGGTATCACCAAGAACCCAACTTAGGTTTTCACAAGGCTCACCTAAAAACCTTCAACTCTCTTTTAAGACACAGCCCCTTGCTGTTCTTCAAGAGAAAACAAAGATAGATAAAAGATAAACAAGCAACTACAACAAACCAAGTTTGTTTAAATGTTGCCGATGTAGATCAAGATGAAGCCTAGCTTTGAATACTCTTTAATGCTCTTCAAGCTGCTTCTTAGCTTCTTCAATGAGTGGATTCAATGATGGAGTAGAGTTGTTTGAATCCTATCTTGAAAGCTCTTGAAGTAGATAGGTGAAAGACTTGAAAGCTCTTGAATATCTCAAGATAATTTCTCAATAATACTCTAATAATTAATTAATCCTTCAAAAACAATCTCTTTTATAGTTTTCCAAGAGATATGGCCGTTGTAGGGCCTAGGGATTCGCGAAAGAGCTGTTGGAGATGAATTGGAGTTCAAAAATCAACTTCAGCAACTAGCCGTTGGAGTGCAGAAAATGGCTCCACGAGTCAGCTCGAGGTCCATGAGTTGGCTCGAAGTCTCAGACAGTCCAAAATAAAATTCTGTAAGAGTCAGCTCTTTAGACTGGAGTCGGCTCTTACATTCAGTCAATTCAAAATGATGAATACCTAGAGTCGGCTCTTCAAGGCAAAGTCGGCTCAAGTTCTCAGTCTATCAAAATTCATAACTCTGGACGAGTCGGCTCTTAGGGCAGGAGTCAGCTTGAGATCTCAGGCTTCAGAAAAAAATATTCTTCCATTAGTCGGCTCTTGGGATAGGAGTTGGCTCTTGACACTGAAACACTGAAACTTTCTCCGTGCCGTGCCACAACGAGTCGGCTCTTGATCCAAGAGTTAGCTCTTGCAAAGTCTTCAATAAATGCTTCAAGCTTCTCCAAAACTCATCAATAATTGAATCAAGTACAAGCAAATCTACATACACTTAATTCTATAATTTTCAGCCCATTTTACAAAATTACAAGATTGATAAAACTAGGGCATTTACAAGTTCAAGTCCATAAAACTTCATACATAATTGAATTACCTTCCAATCAATTTGAAAACCATTTTAAACTAAAGGTAACCAATTTCCTGCAAAACCTCTCAAGTAGTTTGAAAGAATTAGTATCAAATACATGCTCCAATATTTTGTGATCATCAAAATCATTCCAGGGGTCAACAATCTCTTCCTTTTTGATGATGATAAAACACTAGGCATGATTAAAATTTAAATTACTTTACAATTATAGTATATTCACATTTATTAAAAGATATTAGACATAATGTGTATCACATAGATTAAGTATCACGGCATCAACACAATGTGCCACAATGTATCATATGTATCGAATGTATAAAATTGAACACTATTAACACCAAGTATCATATGTATCGATACACTGTATTATCTATATCATAAGAGCAATAGGTATCGAAACATAATTTGTCAAGAATATCATCTATACAATGTGTATCGAAATTTAAAGAATTACCAAATATTTGAAGTAAGTTTCATGATAATTTAACAAGAAACTTAACAAAACTCTCCCTTACTATGGTAATAGCATTTCTTTTAAGTTTCATCAAATTTTCATAAAAACTTGTAATTGAACATTCATATTATAGCCTTTTCATGAAGTTGAACAATCATATTATAACCTTTTCATGCACATTCTCTGTTCTCCCCCTTTTTATCATCAACAAAAGGTATAGAAGAGAACATTCATTCACAATAAATCATTCATAACAAGGATAGATATGTAGCATAACAAAAGTAATATATATATCTATGAAAAGTCAGTACATAGGTGATACTTTACAGATGTGACACGGAACGACAAAATAGTATCACAATATCAAAATATAACAAGCATAGAGTCCTAAAAACATGAAGATAAAAGCCTAAAAAAATCAAAAAGATGGGCTAGGATCATCACCACTAAGGTCTTCCTCACTAGTGGAGGAGCTGACCTCTAAGATTCCTAGACTAGGCTTAAACTTAGGAAATCTAAGTCTAAGATCCCTATTTCTAGTCTTAGTAGGAGTGGTAGTCCTAGAAACTTTAGTTTTGGCTTTGGCTTTTACTTTGGACTTTGAAGATATGATAATGGCAGTGGGTCTGGCAATCGGAGGATCAAAGGACAACACCAAGGTGCTGGTAGTAGAAAGTATCTCTATGGTTGGAGTCTGTCCAACATCAGATCCTGGAATGTTCATACCAGCATCAACCTCTATAGGAATATCAGTAAATTGTGCAGCCTCTTCCTGCTCACAATCAGTGCCAGTACCAGTGCCAGGTGCTGCAGTCAAAGTCGTCGGTACAGACTAGCAAGCAGAAAGCTATCTAAGAATGGTCATAATCTCCTGGAATCCATGCTGCATCTCAGACAGAAGTAGAGTAATCCTGCTATCAATGTCAGATCTGAGACAAGATATCTCATCCAGTACTCTCTATAGTCTGTCATCTACATCAGGTCCAACAGCTGTAGATCTCATAACTGGTGAATGAGGTGTGGTAGGAGCTAGCTCTAACGGTCCAGCCTCATCAGCATGTGTATCTGCCTCCTCACCAAGTCCCTCTTCTGCCTGAGTGTCCTCCTCTGAATCATCTGAATGTGCTATCGGAATACCTGAAGTCTTCCGAATCTAATGGCCGTCTACTTTAATAAATCCCATTCTAGTAAGGGATTTCAAAGTATATCTATCAGTGTGTAGTAGTAGCCGGATGTCCTCACTTGTCAGATCTACCAAGGCATCCTAAAATATGTAAGGGTTTTGGTGACCAGGGCGAAAGCATAGATTTCAAAAATTTATTATGAAACCACTACCAAATCCTTAACCTATGTCCTCATTACTAGGAATTAAAACATTCAAACATGCATATATAATATAAACTAGAGATTAGGCACCAACCTGAACCGCTAGTATCCAATCCGATGAAGAAAATCCTGATTCAGCCTTCTTCTCCACCAGGCGCCCAAACGTTCGCCCTCCAACGGTGATCCACACAAAACTCGGACCAAGGAAGAACTCCTTCTTCAAGTTGCTTGGAGAAGTAGAACTCTTTCGGCAGCCTTTGGTCTATTGACTACTGTAGGACACCCTGTCCTACTATAGGGCACTAAAGACACTCTCCTAAACCACTCTTGGTTTTAGGACAACCCTCCTCTAAGACCCCTTAGGCTTATATCCTAAAACAAAGCCTTGTCCTAGTAGAAAAGACCTTGTCTTAACAAGACAAGTCTTGTCTTAAAGAAAGAAGGAGGAAGAGAGAGACACTCAGAATAATACTTCGATGCAATTCTTATTCAGACTCATTTCACCGCCCCCTATTTATAGATACAAGAAGGGCGTGTGATATGTCCTCCCATCAACTTATCAGATATGATTTTTCAAGACCGAAGAGAAGTTATCTGGCTTGAAAAATCATATCTAATAAGCCCATTCATGCACCGAAGGCCTTATTCACATCCCTTCTTTTATCTAGACGAATTCTCACTTGCCACATATTACTTATCGGTCCCTAGGAAGCCAAGAGGTGCCTCTTCAATCTCCAGACATCGAAGATTATGAAGAGTCCTGATAGCACAAGGACTCTCCATCAGAACTGCGTGCCACATGAAGAGTTGCGACTCTTCATGCACCGCGTGCGCCATCCTTCTTCCACGTAAATTTCAAAGAATGTTGACCAGTCAAAACATAAATAATATGGATGTCATTGGAAAGAGCATAAAATTTTCTTTCTGACCATATAAATTATATTCAAATCAGAGATCTATAGCTCATTCTGTGCCCTTTTGAAGTTAAGGTATCATTTAGGTACCAAGAGTCCCATGCCATTGGGACTCTTCATGTATGGAACCTAAAATGTCCTTAAATCCAAATTAAAATCGGATTTAGCTCTAATTAGGCTAGCCCCACTTAGGACTCAACCTAATTTAGGTTTCCCATAATTAGGTTAGCCCAATTAGCAAGCAACTAGACCCAATCCAATTAGGTTAGGAATTTGGTTAGCCTACATATGCTAGTATGTAATTCGGATAACCAATTAGGATCCTATGACCCTAATTAAATCATGAATGACTTCTTTAGCCAAGTCTCTATTGTGTGTGACCCATTGGGTTCTACATCTATTCAGCAGTAGGTTTAGGTTTGAGCCGATTCGATCCGATCGAACCCGATTGACTAATTAGGTCAAATTGGCTCACCTAATTGTCCAATTCGAATCACACATCGAATTGACTCATGAAACCAAGTCAATTTGTTCATGAAGACCTACAAGACAAGATTGACGTCTAGCAACGTGTCATGCCTACCCAGAAGATGAGAAATTTTGGTGGATTTACCAAAATACCCTTCAGTGGTGAGTTACCAGGCAATTCAATCCTTCGATCTACTTGCACCCTGAATATGACTATGGATATGGATACTTGTCAAATCCAATGTCATATTCATTCCTTGCTCAATCTGATAATGATGATTCATTAATGAACCATTAGAAACTATTTTTAATGTTCATACTTTGATCAAAGGTTTCCCGAATCTTCATTTGATTGAAATCATCTAGATGCGCTTCCCTCTTACTATGGTTGATCGATTCCTTTTTGACCTACTCACAACCTCCATATGCAATCCACCATACCCAGTATCACCCCATGTATGACTCAGTGTCATGATTGAGTGTGAACCAAAGTATGGATTCATGCATACAAGATACCATGGCAGTCTCAAGCAAAGGACCACATGCACTACTCCCACTATGAGAACTATCTATTGACAAACAGATAAGGTTCCATTAGATGTTCTCAAGCTGGATCTATTCAGTGAACTCATTCTCTAATGAGCACCCACATCCTAGTATTAGTGTCAAACACAAGTGACTGTGAGATCAGTCACCCTCTTCACCAAGCATTCATAGGATGTGCTGGTCTTACTGGAAACATTGATCCCCTACTCAATATCCCATTGACCAGGAATATCTAGATTAGGGTTTTAAGGCTTTAGGTCTCAATGATATGATCTCATCATAACCCTAGAACCATAGCCCTAATCTATGGGGTTCATCATATCTTAATAAAATTAATAAGACACAGCATATGATGAAAATAAAATACCTTTATTAATTGATAATGTCAATACACTGGTTTGAGATACAAAAGAAAATCCCATCGAAATACAACATTTCGATTGGCCTTTAGGGCATAATACTTTCAAAATAAAAGTGTGAAAATCATCCCATACGGTAGACAAGCTCGTGCCCTACGAGCTGCCTCTCTCATCTATGAAAGCATGATAAACGGTAAGTTAAGGGCCTCCCCCTCAATCAAACATCTCATAAATACAACGTCATGCTCGCTGACCCAATCAAAATGCCCTGTCCAGGGCAAGAAAATGCGACTGATAATATTGTGCAACAGTCTCATTTCCAATGACAACTGATTTGCACTCACATGCACAACACCCTTCATATTAGATCTTTCCAGTATGAGTCTAAGGGTCTTTTGCTTCTCTTTTAAAACCAAATAGCATTCATCTTCTTTTGGAATATTCAGGATACTTGAAAGTTTCTGCTCACTAACCTCGATGTGTTTTCCTTTTACGGTTCCTTCGAAATGAAATGCACCTAGTGACATTTTTTCAAAAAATTATCAGACTAAATTGGGATATGTAGGTACATTCATTAGACAGAAATTCTTCCAACCTTGTTTTTCTGACCAATCCCCAATATATAATTGTTCTTACTCCAAGAAACTAAAATCAATGCACCTACCAGGAGTTACTTGATGATTTCCCATTAGAATCACTTGCTTGGGTTCCTGAGGCTCTTGTTCTTGCTCGATCTACTGTTCCTCTTCTGGATTGGAGGTGCCAAGTGTCATTTTGTTCTCCTTTCTTCTATGACCGTCCGAACCACCCACTGGGGTTTCTTGGCAACGGCTTTACGGGGTGCCATCTAGCTAGGATTAAGAGTTTGGAGGGATTTGAGAGTGTTTCAGGAAGTTTTCCTAGGATGGAATGAGGAGTCAGCCAAGTGGAATAGAGGAAAACCTAAAAACACAGTGAAAACAAACCACTGAAACCTTATTTAAAAATGTTCGGCCCGACCTTCGAGTTGACTCTCTGAACACCCTGATGACTCGAGTCGGCTCGAGCTAAAAAGCATTCTAAAAGTTGAAAAAGGTCAAAATCAGTTTCTATAGGTTTCTAGACATTAAAATAGGCGGTCCTATACTCTAGAGAAAAATTTGAAATACCTAGATAATTTTTTCTTATTTTTCAAAAATTAGGTCAAAAAAAATTATTCAGAATAGGTCACATAGCCCTAATTCCCCTCTAATTTTCTTGAATCTATCTAGACTAAGTTGTTTAGTAAAAATGTCAATAAGTTGACCTTCAGTGGGTACAAATTCTAGTTCAACAATATTATTTAAAACATGATCACGAATAAAATGATGTTTAATTTCAATGTGCTTAGTTCGTGAGTGCTGAGTTGAATTTTTGGATAAATTAATAGCACTAGTATTGTCACATTTAATAGGAATTTTAGATTGAACAACACCATAATCTTCTAGTTGTTACTTGATCCACAACACTTGAGCACAACAGCTCCCAGCAGCTACATATTCTATCTCAGCAGCAGATAGTGCTACAGAGTTCTTCTTGCGATAGTGCCATGAAATCAAGTTAACACCTAGAAATTGACAGGTGCCACTTGTGCTTTTTCTATCAATTTTATAGCCTCCATAATCAACATCAGAATAACTAATTAATTTCAAAGATGTGTGCTTAGAGTACCATAAACCTACATTGCATGTGCCTTTCAGATATTTAATGATTCTCTTAACAGCTATAATGTGTGACTCTTTTGGATTAGCTTGAAAACGTGCACACATACAAACACTAAATAAGATATTAGGTCTACTAGCTGTCAAATAAAGTAATGAACTGATCATACCTCAATACAGCTTTTGATCAACATTTGTGCCATTCTCATCCTTATCAAGTCTACATGCAGGACTCATGGGTGTTCCATTTTCTTTGCTTGATTCTATGCCAGACTTTTTGATAATCTCTTTAATGTATTTATCCTAGTTGATCAGGATACCTTCTTTAGTTTGTTTGATTTGAAGTCCAAGAAAGTAACTCAGCTCACCCATCAAGCTCATTTCGAATTCTCCCTGCATTAACTTAGCAAAATCTTGATACAAAGATTTATCAGTAGATCCAAAATAATATCATCAACATATATTTGAACAACTAAAATATCATCATTTTTCTTTGAATAAATAGTGTAGTATCAACACTACCTCCTACAAAATCATTTGCAATTAAAACTTGCTTAATCTGTCATACCAGGCTCTAGGTGCCTATTTCAGACCATACAAAGCTTTATTTAATTTGAAAACATGATTTAAAAAAGTGTGATCAATAAAACCTGGTGGTTGCTCAACAAATACTTCTTCGGATAAAAAACCATTCAAAAAAGCACTCTTTACATCCATTTAAAATAATTTAAAATTCATAAAGCAAGCATAGGCTAGTAGTAATCTAATGGCTTCTAATCTAGCTACTAGTGCATAAGTTTTATCAAAATCTATTCCCTCTTCTTGATTATATCCTTGTGCTACTAGTCTATGATGGGGATCCAGGGCAGGTCCGGATTCGTTTTCTATTTTTTCTAATTTTCTCGCAATTTTCATATTTTTCCTATTCACGATATTCCATTTATTCCCACTATTCCAACTTTATCCCGACCTTATCTCCACTTTATTCTAGCCTTATTCCATCTTCATCCCGTGTTTATTTAAAAACTTTCCAAACCCTAGCCACCGCCCCGCCGGCCCCAGATCCGGGCTGCCCGAACCTCGGCCGCCATCGCCGACCCTCCACCAGTGCTTGCCAGCCCCACCCTCGCCGGAAAATCCGGCCGCCCGTCGCCCAAGGACGTGGAAGATGAACGGACGCGGAGGCATCCGTCCATCGCCTGCCCATGGCTGTTGCTGTCGCTACCACCGTCGGCTTGCTGCCGGCCTCCCGCCCGCCGTCCGTCGGCTCACGCCCGGCCACTGGGGGGCCCTCGCTAGTGCCCAAGACCCCACGGCCATGGGGAAGCCCAACGGATGCGTCTGTCTGTGTGATGCTGCCGCCTGATGCCGCCGTTGCCGCCCGCTTGCCGCCGTCCCGCCATCCCGCTGTCCACCGGCCAAGGCCTGGCCACCGGAGGTCCTCGCCGGTGCCCGGGGCCCCCACTCCCGTGGGAGACCAAACGGCATGCCCATGGCATGCCGTGCCCATCTTGTGCCGCCACCCAGGCTGTAGCTCACCGCGCACCATCTGCCACTCGCCTTCCATCGACCCCATCCACCGGTTGCCGCCGGAGATCGATCCTCCTTTATGCACGTCCGTGAGAGATGGTTCCGCATGCTTTCTGGAGCAGTCCAAGCAGCATGCTTTTCAAAGTAGATCATCAAGCCAACACGCTTCTCATAGCATATCAGCACCAATATGATGTAGCATGGATTTTGACGTAAATTATTTTCCATTTTTGTTTTACTTGGAGGCTAAGTAATTGAAGGGTTTGTTTTGTTTTTTCTATATAAAGGGCCCCACCCCCTCTTGTAATAAAAAGTTGATATGAAATTTTTGGTTTAGCCACTGGTTCTGGGCTGAGGCCTGTTTTGCATTCGTTCCCTGCTATGTGCATTATGGGTTCGATGAGGGGTTTGAGAGCCCTGCTATGTGCATTATGGGTTCGATGAGAGCACCCTTAGTTATCCCCTTCCCATCTTCTTATCCCTTCATGTCCTTTGAGAGTCACCCTAGTGGGATGCCTTTACTGTGCTATTGAGGGTAGCTGGTGCTTTGATCCCTCGAGAGGGTAGCTGTATGCTTTGATCCCTCAGAAAAATAGTTGGTGCTTTGATCCCTCGGGAGGGTAGCTGTGTGCTTTGATCCCTCGGAAAGATAGATGGTGCTTTGATCCCTCGGGAGGGTAGCTGTATGCTATGACCCCTGATTTTCTGTGCGTCTCCCCATTAGAGTGAGTCCTAGGGCCATGAGTTCCAGTTCCCAGTCCCCCATTTCCATCCTTCCTTCTCCACCTCCACCAAGAAAATTGAAACCAAAAGAGGTCAGCTATTTTAGGATTTTAGTTGTTGTGTCACCCTAGTCCCGGGAGGCTTCTTAGCCCTCCCACAGTCCTAGTTTGTTTAGGTTTCTTTCCCTTTTCCAAATAACTCAGGGTTCATCGAGTCTGTCCCGCATCAGTCTAGCCTTATTTCTAATTATATTTCCATCTTCATCTAGTTTATTTCATAAACCCACCTAGTACCTATAACAGGATAGTCATTAAGTCTTTCTACTAGGGTCCAAATATTATTTCTCCTAAATTGGTTTAATTCATCATACATTGCTAACATCCAATTAGGATCAGTTTTAGCTTCTTCTATATTGTGTGGTTCTACATGAGAAACAAAAGCAATTAAATCATGCATATCTTTATGTGCAGATCTAGTTTCAACACCTTGAGATGGGTCTCCTATAATTAATTCTTTAGGGTGTGACTGTACATTCCTCCATTCCTTGGGTATATCATCATGATTTTTGCTTACCTCTTCTTCATATGGTTCACTTGATTATTTGTCTTTGAGAGTCAAGTCTTTTAATCCATGTTCTAAAGTACCTGTATTATCATCAGCAAAATCTTCCTTTCTAGAAGATGTAATGTCAGATTCATTGAAAATAACATAAACAGATTCTTCAACAGTCATTTTCTTTTATTGAAAACACGATAAGCTTTACTATTTAAAGAATATCCAAGAAAAATAGCCTCATCGAATTTACCAAGATTATCTTTTCCATTGTTAAGAACAAAATATTTACATCCGAAAACATGAAAATACTTAATATTAGGTTTTCAATTATTCCAAAGTTCATAGGGGGTTTTTCTGATAATAGGTCTAATTAAAACTTTGTTTAAAATATAGCATGAGGTATTAACAGCTTCTATCCAAAAGTATTTTTAGAAGATTTCCTTCATAAAGCATTGTTTTGGACATTTCTTTCAAAGTATGATTCTTTCTTTCTACAATACCATTTTGATGTGGTGTTCTAGGTGTAGAAAAATTATGATCAATACCATGCTTTGTGCAAAAGTGATCAAAATATTGATTTTCAAATTTGGTGTCATGATCACTACGAATTGAAATAACAGATAAATTTTTCAAATTTGTAACTCTTTTATAAAACTTTTTGGATACATTGAAAATTTCATCTTTATGTGCAATAAATAAAACCCATGTGTATCTTGAAAAGTCATCTACAATCACAAGGCCATATTTCATACCACCTAGGCTAGTAGTCATAGTAGGTCCAAATAAGTCCATGTGAAGTAGCTCTAAAGGTCTAGTTCTAGAAACAATGTTTTTGGATTTAAAACTCCCCCTCACTTGTTTTCCTAACTAACAAGCATTGCATACATAATCAAAATTAACTTTAAATTTTGGCAAACCTTTGACTAAATCCTTTGAAATAAGTTTAGCTATAGTGTCTATACTAGCATGACCAAGTCGTCTATGCCATAGTAAACTTGATTCCTTGCTCTTGTCATTCATTACTACAAGACTTGTGTTGCTTGACATAGCTAGATCATTAAGATATACTACATAAATGTTACCAAGTCTGTGTCCAATGAATTTAGTACTAGAGTTAAGTGGATCAACTACTATACACATTGATGACTTGAAAAAAATATTAAAACCAATGTCATATTGCTAACTAATACTCAAAAGATTATGCTTTAATTTCTCTACAAGTAACACATTTTCAATAAATGTAGGAGTAGTTTTAATTTTACCAATATCGATGATCCTTCCTTTTCGATTATCACCAAATGTTTCCATTCCACCATCCTTTTGTTCTAGGATGAAGAATTGATCAGCATCACCTATCATATGTTTTGAACAGCCGCTATCCAGATACCATCTTTTCTTTATATTTATGGCTGCAAGACATCCCTCATCTTCCAAGCCCATAAGACAGATTTGTTCAGTCTTCGTTGTCTCTTCATCCTCTTCAGTGGATTTAGATTCGTCACTGTCGCTCCAGGCTACAAGCATTGCCTTCTTCTTCTTTTTGGTGAACATCTTTTTCTTTCCTTCAGGACAGTCAGGACGAATGTGTCCCGGCTTCGTGCATCCGTAGCAAATTGGTACTTGATCTTTATCTTTATCCTTCTCTTTGTCTTTTTATTTTTCTCTCCCAAAATCTCCCTTTTTTAATTGCTTTCTCCATCTATTTATTTTTCTTCTGCCCATAAATCTTTTAAATTTTCTCATGACAAAGGCGATTTCATCATTTCCTAGATCATCATCATATGATGAATCTGGGTCTTTACTTTTATCTTCTTATGTAGCTTTAAAAGCAATAGCTTTCTTTCTTTTAGTATATTCTTCAGTCCTTTGTTGCATAGCCAATTCATATGTGATCAGTGATCTAAGAAGTTCATCTAATGGCAGAGTGTTTAGGTCCTTCGCCTCTTGAGTAGCTATCACTTTGGCTTTTCACTTATCTGGAAAAGATCTCAAAACTTTTTGGACAAGATCAGCATTAGTATAAGTTCTACCAAGACATTTGAGACCATTTATAATATCAGTAAAGCAAGTATACATGGTAGATACAGTCTCACTAGGATCCATCTTAAATAGCTCATAATTATGCACAAGAAGATTGATTTTTGATGTTTTAACTTGTGATGTGCCTTCATGTATAATTTCTAATTTGTCATAAATTTTTTTAACAGAATTACAAGTTGAAATTCTGTTAAACTCATTTGGATCCAAAGTACAATACAATAAATTCATTACTTTGGCATTAAGCTTAGCTAATTTCATATCATTATCGTCCCAATCCTCTTCTGGTTTGAAAATCTCTACATCATTAACTTTAATAGTGGGTGTGTGAGGTCCTTTCAGGATAATCTTTCATAAATGAAAATCTACAGCTTGAATGTATATTTTCATTCTTGCCTTCCAATACATGTAATTGGTTCTGGTGAAAAATGGAGGTCGATTTATGGATTGACCTTCGGCCAATGAAATGCACATGGGATGTGCCATATATCTTTACTCTAAGTAACTTTCAGAGGCTCTGCTCTGATACCACTTGTTGCCCAGGTGGCTTCTTAAGAGGGGGATGAATTGTGATTAAAAACTTTTCACAATTATGTACACTTTTTAAATTCTTTTAGTGTTGTGGTGCAATATGCAATGCGGAAGTAATTAAGTAAAAACAGTAAAGCAATAAGAACACAATCACAAACACAAAAAACTTAGAGTGGTTCGGAGCAACCAGCTCCTACGTCCACTACCCAAGTACCACTTGGGATTTCCACTATATCCCCCAACCGGAATATAGTCGGATTGTTTTACCAGGCTCATAATCCAAACCTATACACTTTGGTTTTACCGGGATCACCAAAGAAACCCAAACACTTGGTTTTATACCAGGATCACCAAGAACCCAACTTAGATTTTCACAAGGCTCACCTAAAAACCTTCAACCCTCTCTTAAGACACAGCCCCTTGCTATTCTTAAAGAAAAAATAAAGATAGATAAAAGATAAACAAGCAACTATAACAAACCAAGTTTGTTTAAATGTTGCCGATGTAGATCAAGATGAAGCCTAGCTTTGAATACTCTTTTATGCTCTTCAAGCTGCTTCTTAGCTTCTTCAATGAGTGGATTCAATGATGGAGTAGAGTTGTTGAAGCTTTGAATCCTATCTTGAAAGCTCTTGAAGTAGGTAGGTGAAAGACTTGAAAGCTCTTGAATATCTCAAGATAATTCTTCAATAATGCTCTAATAATTAATTAATCCTTCAAAAATAATCCCTTTTATAGTTTTCCAAGAGGTATAGCCATTGTAGGGCCTAGGGATTCGTGAAAGAGCTATTGAGATGAATTGGAGTTCAAAAATCAACTTCAGCAACTAGCCGTTGGAGTGCAAAAAATGGCTCCACGAGTCGGCTCGAGGTCCACGAGTCGGCTCGAAGTCTCAAACAGTCCAAAATAAAATTTTGTAAGAGTCAGCTCTTCAGACTGGAGTCGACTCTTGCTTTCAATCAATTCAAAATGATGAATACCTAGAGTCGGCTCTTCAGGGCAGAGTCGGCTCGAGTTCTCAGTCCATCAAAATTTATAACTCTAGACGAGTCGGCTCTTGGAGCAGGAGTCGGCTCGAGATCTCAGGCTTCAAAAAAAAAAATTCTTCTATTAGTTGGCTCTTGGGATAGGAGTCGGCTCTTGACACTGAAATACTGAAACTTTCTCCATACCGTGCCACAACAAGTCAGCTCTTGATCCAAGAGTCAGCTCTTACAAAGTCTTCAATAAATGCTTTAAGCTTCTCCAAAACTCTTCAACAATTGAATCAAGTACAAGCAAATCTACATACTCTTACTTTTATAATTTTCAGCCCATTTTACAAGATTACAAGGTTGATAAAACTAGGGCATTTACAAGTTCAAGTCCATAAAACTTTATACATAATTGATTTACCTTCCAATCAATTTGAAAACCATTTTAAACTAAAGGTAACCAATTTCCTGCAAAACCTCTCAAGTAGTTTGAAAGAATTAGTATCAAATACATGCTCCAATATTTTATGATCATCAAAATCATTCCAGGGGTCAACACATCCAAACTTAAGATCTAACATAATTAAGGACTTAATCATAGCTAACCCAATTAATCCAAGGTTATGATCATGTCTTAAGTTTTTGATTCACATTCCTAAATCTTAAAAGATTATTAGACAACTTAATTCATAATTAAGTTCATCAATTCTAATTGAAATATTTTCAATTAATCACTTATTATTTGAAATAATTTCAAATATATGAAACAATTTTATAAAAAATTTAAAGATTTCATATCTACATGTTAAATAATCATACAAATGAACCTGGCTTTGATACTACTATTAGGAAACATTATGTCTGCAATGATCATGCAACTTTAAAATTTTTTTAAAGTTGCATCGCAGTGAAAGACTAGATTAATAATATTAATCAATATATAATATTAGAACATTTCTAATATAGGCCTATAAATAGGATCATGTATGAATATTAATATGTAAATGAAAGAAAACACAAGCACACAAAGTCATGCATCATATAGAACCATTCTATGTTCGATGCACATGCCAAAGAACACTTCTTTAGAAAACTCACCAACAACTTTACCTTTAATCCGATGCGACACTCGTCGGGTTGAGGAAAAGCTCACCAAGGAAGACAATCACTCTAGAAGCCACACACGTGTCTAGCCTCTACAGGTAATCCATACCGGAGTTCTTCCTTGACCTTCTTCCTTTGAAGTGCTAGCTTTGCCAGAATGAAATGGCTTATGGACACTACTTCTTCTTCTTCTTCTTCAAAACATTCCAGGAGATGAAGAAGTACTATGGAGTATTTAGGAAGTGTACTCAGAAAACCTTTCCAAGACACTCTTCCCAAGCCAAGAACACTAGGCAGCATACATCTAAATCCAAACCTTTCTTCCCACACAAAGGTTTAAACTCTTCTAGTCTTTACTCCTTTTTTCTAAAATTTTCCAGCAAATAACTTTCAGAATTCTCTCTTCTTCATATCCTCATTCAGCCCCCAAATATAGAGGTAAGTAGGGAGAGAAGAAAAGGGAAGAGTTATAAAACAAAAGGGGTTACATAAGTTATGGGATTACATAAATATTGGGGGTTATAAAAAATTCAAGGCCATGGGAGTTACATCCTTTTAAATTCAGACTAAATTCTAAATTTAAATGCCAAATCAAAATTTGAATTTATAATTCAAACTTAAATCTAAAATGGGATGCAATGATTTAGCCCAATCACATTTGACCTAACCCGAGCTCAAACCGAATCACATTTGGTTTGACCCAAATAAAATTGCTCAATCAAATTGAGTTAATCAAGCAATCACATTGCCACTAACCCTCCATATAATTACTAATATTTAGTAATTAAAACCTTTGTCACAACATTTGTAACATGATGTGTCAATACTTGACAAATCATCAAATCCCTACAATAGAGTCGACTTCGAAATGTAAATGGACAATCATATTGTCCAAAGAGTCCAAAAATGATTCCCAATCATTCAATAGCCAATAGGTCAATCAGAAACCCCTACGGTGTGTGACCCCATAGGTTCAAACATTAAGCCGGTAGTACTGGAACACTTCCAGTACCAGCCAAAGTCACCATCTAGCAATGACATTCGGCATTCGGATAGGTCAAAGGTTGCAGAGAAACTAATCAGAACCAAATTAATATAATAATCATATAATACATTCTTTAACTCTCAATGCTCCGGATGACTCAGGGTTTAACTACCCAACCATAGAATAGTCCATCACAATATGTCTCAAACTCCAAATCCCTGTAACTACTTATAAGGACTACCTTGGCCAAGGTTTTACTCAATTAAGACATAATGGGTCATTCACTCCAAACTCTTTTGGAGGGGTTAATACCATCTTGACCCAACCACTGCTACACAAGTACTTGACTGTACCCAATATGATGGGGACATCAACAAGAAGAAAATATTTTCTAATTTTCTTTGGTTTTGCAGCTAATATAGTCTACAAAAATTTATAAGAGCCTTGGAATGAAGCCCACCAAGCCCATGAAGCCAACTCCACTTGAAGCACGAATCCATGAGCCAACTCATGAAAGAAAGCCACCTATTCTTATGTCAGCTCAACCCAGCTCAAGCCCAACTTCCAATAAGCCATGATGCCCCCCAAATCAAAGCCCAAGCAAATCATGACACCATCCTTTTGAAGCACATTTTTCTTTACATGGGGGACACATCATCAAGCATTCTTGGGGGAAAAGGATGGACACCACATCAAGCATTGTGAGGGAAGCATACAACCACTTTCCACTCCCCAACAAACCTCCAACCAACTTGACATGTGGGATGCCACATCACACACCACCTATGGTTCCATAACAGCAAATGGAAGTAATGTCTTTGCCACCTAGGTGACACATGTCAAGTTTTTACAACCTCCTAACCATGAGTTGTTTCTAGTTACAACTATGTAACCTAAGTGGTTAGATCTAACTAGATTAGTTAGCCTAACCTAACCCCTCCCCTCCTCTCTCTCTTGGCCAACCCCTATGCCTATAAATAAGGCTCCAAGGCCTCTCTTGTAAGGCATTTCATGTTATGAAAATTTTTGAGAATTAATGTAGGTTTTCTTCTTGTTGAGTTCCATCTTGTGTTCTTGTGTGGAGTGAGTGAGTTCTCTTCAGTTTGAGTCTTTGAATCTTTGTTTGAGGAGAGGGTGAGAGGCCCTTGAGTTTGTGTTTGAAGAGTGAATTGCCATTGCAAGGAGTGAAGGGTGGGATGCCCTCTTGATTGATCCAAGATCAAGTTCCAAAGCTCCAAGCCATCGGCCTATAGTTTTCTCCTTTCTTTCCTTGTTTTAATTCCAACCTCAATTCTCCTTCCACGCCTAATCTTAGGTTTCGTTGTAGGTTCTCTCAGGTCCCCAAGTCAAGGATGAAGGTCTCTACACCATGGATCAAGGTCAAGGTAAGTCCTAAAGTAGGGAGTGCTAAGCTTGCCTTCTAATCCTCAATCCTTGAGTGTTGAGAGCTTCCTTTCCACCAAATACTTAGCCTTCATTGTTGGTAGGAAAACCTCTTCTTGGCTCTTTGGATCTGATCATTTGAAGGTGTTTTGGCCTAGTAGGAATGGTTTCCTAGCCATGAGATCCATTTCATATCATTTTGAAAGTGAATAGCATGAAGGTGTTTAATTTTGATGAGCTAGTCTCTTGCTTGGATGAAATTGTCTCCCCTTATAATTAATTTTATGCTTTAAATTCATTGTTCTTAATGTCTAGTCAATATTTATAAGCACATCACCATAAATGCATTTCATCCATCTCCCACGTCCCTCATCAATTTTTTGTGTCATAGCTTTAGGTTCTACTAGGTCAAGTTGCTGAAATTTATGCTCTAGTATTCATCTGAGTTTTCCATGAATTTTAGTAATTTTTCATGTAGCAAGAAAAATCAAAAACAAATATTTTGATACATTTTAGGACCTTATAATCTGAGATCTAAAATATTAAAAAAAAAAATTAGAATTTTTGTAGTTTAAAATTCGTCATCTCACGTTGCTCCTTTAGTTAGCTAGTACTTGCTTCAATTCTAGTTTCATGTCATTTAGTTATTCCATTAAATTTTAGAAAATTTCAAAAAAAAGAAAATCTGAATTTAGATTTGGATTTGATATCTCCACTTATTAAAATTCAAATTCTAAAAATTTTTGAATTTTATTTCGAATTTTGGATGTTATATGGTTAAGGGTTTGTTGGCTAGAAACTTCTTGTAACAACTTCTACAACAAGCTTTCAAAATTGAATTTCCTAACCAAAATCAGAGAATTAAAATTCAGATTTTGAAATCCGAAGCCTTAACTCTAAGGTCTAGCAATTCAGATTTAAATTTCATTTTTTTTGAAATTTTAAAATTTTAATTTTGAATTTTTTAAAACTAGCTAGTTAGAAGTTGTTAGTGGCTGAGATTTTTTTTACAACAACTTATACTTCCAAAAACGAGTTTTCAAACTAAATTTAGAAATTTCAATTTTCAAATTTGAGTTTTAAAAATTAGGTTTCCAAATCAGCCATTTCCAATTTAAATTTTTGAATTTTAATTTTTTGTGAATAGAATTTTAATTCATAAATTGTGCTAGTCTAGTTGTTGTGCTAGCTAGTTACTGAAATTTGTGTGCATTAATTTCTAAATCATTTTAAGGGCACTCAATATCACATAAGGGGAAGAGGTAATTACCTTTTCTTAACCCACAACCACCATCCATCATTGTGCATTGACTTAAGACCTAATATAAAAGTGAGTAGGAACCTAAAAACTAGGGACACCCATAAATCGAGTTCAAGTGCAAGATAAGGCAAAGTGCTATTTGAGTTTGTACTTACTTCTTGAAATTGGTGTCTAAGTCTAGAGGTCCAAAAGCAAATGCCTTAAGCGGACTTGCAGTTCTTTAATTGGGTCCTCGCGAAAGCAAGGGGGGCCTCCCACATTTTCACCTCTTACCTGGTTAGTAGAAAGGGTAATTGCATCCTTAATTAGTACCTAGTTAAGTCCTGTATTTTGAACTCTAGGTCTAAGAGCCCTAGAATCTAGGTTTGTACTGCTTATCCTTTGTACTGTTTGTACTATAGGTCAAAAGCTCTATACCCATAGTCCCATATTCAATCTGGTTTTACCCATTGACCCTAATCTGGAATCTTTATAAGGACTTTGACTGAAAAGTTTGACACTATCACTAAGTAATTAAAGCAAATCAATAAGGAATTAGGTCAAGTAAAAAATAGAATTGAGACCCTTGAAGAGACCCAAAAGATCCCCACTGGAGTTGAGTCATCTAGATCAATTCCCCGAGGTCCAAGAGTTCAACATCAAGAGTACACCCCTGAGTACAATCCCAAGAGACTTCACCTTGATTTCATGGAAGAAGCCCGTAGAGTCCATGCTGAGCCTGAGTTACCTAGGCCAATTCCCCATGCCCATCGATATGATTACACCCCTGAGCACACTCTTAGGCCACCTCACCAGGACCACTTAGATCAAGATGAAAGGGTAATGAGGAACATTCGATTAGAGGCTCCTATCTTTGATGGAAACCTGGACCCTAAGGCCAACATTGACTGGGAGGGAGAAATGGACCAATATTTTGAGTGGTACGAGATGACTGAGGAGAGAAAGTTCAAGTTTGCTAAGCTGAAATTAGCCCACCATGCTAGGTTATACTGGGGTAATGTTGAAAGAGTAATTAGGCAAAGAGGAAACATGCCCATAGCCACCTGGAGAGCCATGAAAATCAAGCTTAGGGAAAAATGCATCCCTATGTCCTATCACAAAAGACTATTAGATCAGTGGCAAAGGTTATACCAAGGTAGTAAGACTGTGTCATAATATATTGCCAAGTTTGATGAGTTTGCAATGAGGTGCAACATTACTGAATCAGAGGCTGTAACACTGTATAGGTTTAGAGCTGGTCTGCGAGAAGAGATCCAAAGAGAATTATTTTTAAGGGAAGTCATTGACCTAGACCAAGCCTACCAGATAGCTAGGGATTGTGAGAGATTTCATAGGGGACCAATAACTCAACAACCTGAACCAACTAATGTTACTGCCCCTACTCAAAAACCAGGGTTCAACCAAGTACATCAAAATCGCCCCATTCCTCCAGCCCCATCAAGCCAATCAGTTGATAAGGGTAAGGCCCCTGCAACTCAGAAGAATGGTAACCCAAATATCCAATGTTTCAAATGTCAAAAAATGGGACACCTTGCTAGCCAATGCCCTATCCGATCTTTACATATAGGAGAGTTAGTTGATGAAGAGAATGAACCCACTAGAGAGTTGGAAGAAGAGGTATATGAGGCTGAATCCAATATGATCAATGAGTATGATGAAGAAGAAGGAGGTTATGATAAGACATCAGATGTTGATAGAATTTTGACCCAAATTAAGAAGGAGGATTAGAGAAGGACTAACATCCTCCAAACATTTGTCAAGATAGGGGAGAAAGTCTATAAAATCCTTATAGATAATGGGAGTTGTATAAATGCCATTTCAACCAAAGCCCTTGAAAACTTAGGCTAGACCCCTATTCCACATCCTACTCCATATAAAGTCTATTAGATAGATTCTGCTTCAATCCCCATCAAGACCAGATGCCAGGTTCCAATTCAAATTCAATCCTATCAAGAACAAATCTGGTGTGATGTTCTTCCCATGGAGGTAAGTAGCATCATTTTAGGTAGACCATGGTTATATGATCACGATGCAACTTTGTATGGTCAATCAAATTCATGTGCCTTCACCCATCAAGGAAAGAAGCTTGTCATTAACTCGACCCCACCTAAAGACAACATTAAAAGAGGGTCTAGTGACTTGAAAGAAAAGAAGCAAGGTTTATATTTAATTGATGCCAAGGATGTGGAGAAAGAAATCAAGGATCACCCATGTGGATTTTAACCTTTAGGGAAGTCCAAGGACAAAATCATGAAGAGCAACCTGAGGAGATAAAAGAAGAGGATCCCGAATTAATGTTAATCAATGTTAAGTGTTCAAAATAAGAGATCATTAAGGAATCACCAATTGGGGTAATGACCACTAAGAAAACCGAGGAAACAATCCAAAAGGATCAACCTCAAGAAGTTGTAGAGGACTTTCCATATGTACCCCTCGATCATTTTTCCTATCCCATTTCACCAATCTAGGGCATTGTTAACCCCATAAGAGATTTTGATGATAACCAAACAATGGAGCATGTACATTTATTTCTAACAACTATTCAAGTGTTTGATAAGTTTTTGTAGGATGAATAACATGTTCAAACTTTAACTCCTACATTTCTGTTTTCTTGGTTGAGTTGTGTTGTAAATATTTTTGTAAAGAAGAACCCAATCAAAATGCTAAGAAAAATCAATTAAAAGGGTTACTTCTGTGAGTGTGTGTGCCATGAATTTTAGTTTGAGTTGGTTTGTGTGAAATTGTAAAAGAGTTGGTAAGAGTTTTCTTTAAGTTCATTTATAAAAATCCTGAAGAAGATACTCGAGCCGACCCCAGGTGATGAAGAGCCGACTCTGCCTGCTGGCACGCAGCAAGGATTCTGGAATGCAGTAATCCAAGCCAACTCGATGGAAAGCGAGCCAACTCCAGTGAATCAGAGTCGATTGGAATCAGTCCGAGCCGACTCTTTCAAAGTCCATTTTATGAAGATTTCTGAGAACAGCCAGGCAAGCCGACCCGAACCAAAAAGAGCTGACTATGCCAGACCTAATCTGAAAGCCTGAAAAAGTGAGCCGACCTGAACTACATCGAGTCGACTCTTCCAGAGTAAGGTTTTTCGAACCTGAGAAGAAGAGCTGACCCAAGTTGAAAAGAGCCAACTCCTCGAGTTCAAGATTTTCAAGATTCAAGTTTGAGCCGACCCGAGCTACAAAGAGCCGATTTGTCCAGAGTGATGTTTTGTGCCTTGAGACAAAGAGCTGACTGCATTGAAGATTCGGTGACTCGACCCATCGACTCGAAGGAATACGAGCCGACTGGAATGATGCTTGCAGGTATCCAATATCTAGTTCCATAATTTATTTTTGAATGCTAAAAAGTGCTCCAACGGTCACAAATCATTCCCCAACGGTCTACAATAGCTAGAACTGCCTTGGGATGATGGAAGACTTTAAATTTAAAGGATTTAGACTTTCTTGAAATATAGATTTTAGAGAATTCTTCAAAGAAAAGAGAGCTTCACTGAATATCCCACCAACCAACAGCAAAAGAGCACAAGAGCATTCAAGTCAAGCTTTCAAGTCTTCACCAACTCCAATCTGAAGCTTGAAACAACTTTAGGAAGAAGCCACTAAAGAAATTAAAGCTTATTCAAGTGCATTCAAGTGGACTTCCAACAAGCTGCACCGGCAACTATCCGATAAATTGAGTTTGTCATTCTTGTTGCATTTATTTTCAATTCAATCTTTGAATTGTTGGGTTATTGGTGAGCCCGGTTGAAAAACCAAATAGGTTCTTTGTTAGCCTTGTTAAAACCAAGGGTTTGGTTCTTCGTGATTCTGTGAAAACCAAGTTGGGTTTCTTTGGTGAGCCTGTTAAAACTAAAGGGTATTGGGTTTTCTTTGGTTATCCCATAAAACCAAAGTATAGAGGTTTTGGATTGTGATCCTATAAAACAATCCTACTGTATTCGGGTGTGAATATAGTGAAAATCCTAAGTGGTATCTTGGATAGTGGATTTGGAGCTGGGTTGCTCCGAACCACTATAAATTTGGTATGTTTGTATTGTGCTTTCTTGTCTCTATTTTGCTTCTGTATTTTATAATTCTATCACAGCACCTACCACTTACAAAGGATTTTGAATTGCACATTATTTGCCTTCAATTTTTAAAAAAGACCCAATTCACCCCCCTCTTGGGTAGCCACCTGGGCAACAACTAGTATCAGAGCAGAGTCTTTGAATATATTAGAGTAAAGATTGATGGCTCATCCCATGAGTACGTCTTTGGCTGAAGGCCAGTCAACTAATAGGCCTCCACTTTTCACAGGCACAAATTATTCCTATTGGAAAGCACGAATGAAAATCTATATTCAAGCTGTTGATTTTCAATTGTGGAAGGTCATTCTTAAAGGGCCACAGGTTCCCACGACTAAAATTGATGGCATGGATGTCCCTAAGCCTGAAGAGGATTGGGACGAACACGACATAAAGATAGGGGAATTGAATGACAAAGCAATGAACTTGCTTTACTGTGCTTTGGGTTCAAACAAGTTTAATCAAATTTCCATCTACTCTTCAGTAAAGGAAATTTGGGATAAACTTGAAGTGACCCATGAAGGAACTTCACAAGTGAAAACCTCAAAGATAAATCTTTTAGTGCATAATTATGAATTGTTTAAAATAGAACCTAATGAAAGTATTTCTGCCATGTATACTAGATTTATAGATATTATTAACGATCTGAAAAGTCTTGGCAGGGTATACTCAAATGCAGATTTAGTACAGAAGATTTTGAGATCACTTCCAGATAAATGAGATCCTAAAGTCACTACCATCCAGGAAGCTAAAGATTTGAACATTCTATCAATGGATGAATTAATGGGATCTCTCATCACACACGAACTAGCTATGCAACATAGAATGGATGATGATCAGAAAAAGAAGAAAACAATTGCATTCAAAGCTGCATTGGAATCAAAAGATGATGAAGAGACAAAAGATGACTCTACCTCCTCCAAAGACGATCTCAAAGATGAAGACATTGCAATGGTCGTGTGGAGATTCAGAAAGTTTATGGAAAAGAAGAAAGGAAGATATAATAGAAAATTCCATAAACGAGGAGAACAATCAAGAAAAAAGGACAAGGACAAAGACAAGGACAAGGAACAGGTCCCCACCTTCTATGAATGTAAGAAATCGGGACACATTCATCCAGATTGTCCTCAATTAAAAAAAAATTTCAAAAAGAAGAAAAAGAAAGCGATGGTTGCCACATGGAGCGATAGTGAAGGCTCCACTTCAACTGAAGAATAAGAGGCCACGAAAATAGCAAATTTATGTCTAATGGGTCTCAAGGATAAGGTAAACTTCCCCGATACACAAATTGAATTTACTTTTGAGGAATTAAGTTTTGCATTCCATGATTTATTATCTGAATTTAAAAAGGCAGGAGTAAAGATTAGATCATTAAAGCATATCAATAACTCTTTACTCAAAGAAAAAGATGAGATTTTAGAAAAGAACAGTTTATTGCAAAAAGAACTTCATACCTTTTCTAAAAATTATAATGCATTGAAAACTGAGAATAGAGAATTTCATGATAAAAACAATATTTTGATGAAAGAAAATAATGAGTTGAAAAAGGAGGTTGAAAAACTCAAACCACTTGTTGAAAAATTAACTCTATCTTTTAATAAGCTTGAGTTAATTCTTAAAGATCAAAGAATTTCTGGAAATAAAACTGGAATAGGTTTTAAATCTTTAAATTCAAATTACATTTTAGCTACTACATTTGTGAAACAAAAAAATTTTGTTCCCAAGTTTACTTCTTATAAAACCTTTATTACAAAAGACTCTATTTCTATTTCAAAACCTGCTATTTCTGCACTTCATGCATATAGAACTTCAAGGTCTGAATTACTTCAAAATTCTAGAATTAGATGTTTTGTTTGCAAAAAATTAGGACATAAAGCTTTCAATTGCAATATTATTAAAAATATCCATAGCACATCAAGAAAAGTTTGGATTCCCAAAGGGACCACCTCAGCTAACCTGAAAGGACCCAAGTTAGCTTAGGTACCTAAAAGAACTCCTTGATTTTCTTGCGAGAATGTTTTGCAGCCCAGAAATCAAAGAAAAGATGGTATCTCGACAGTGGCTGTTCAAGGCATATGACGGGTGGCAAGGACCAATTTATCACCCTGGAAATGAAAGAAGGAGGTATGGTTACTTTTGGAGACAATGGCAAAGGAAAAATAATCAGAATTGGTAAGATCAAAATAACTCCATATACTTTTATTAAAAATGTATTGCTAGTAGATAAGTTGAAGTACAATCTATTGAGTATTAGTCAATTATGTGATAAAGGCTTCAAAGTTATATTCGAATCATCTATGTGTATAGTAACAAACTCTCTTGATTCTAGCGGTAAATTCATTGGACAGAGACTAGGAAATATTTATGTGGTTGATCTAAATGATCTTGCCATGTCAAATAGCTCTAGTTTGGTTGCAATGAATGCTAAGACCAAGGAGTCATGTTTATTATGGCATAGAAGATTGGGTCATGCTAACATGCTACAATTGCCAAGTTAATTTTCAAAAATCTTGTTAGAGGCATGCCTAAGTTTAAAGTTGATTTTGATCATATTTGTGATGCATGCCAAATGGGTAAACAAACTAGGGGGAGATTTAAATCTAAAAATCTGATTTCAACTTCTAGACCTTTAGAACTACTTCACATGGACTTATTTGGACCAACTAGGACCACAAGCCTAGGAAGTATGAAATATGCCCTTGTGATTATAAATGATTTTTCTAGATTTACATGGGTTTTCTTTATTACACACAAAGATGAAACTTTCAAAATGTTTAAAAAATTTCATAAAAAGATTTCAAATCAGAAAAATCTTTCTATAATTTCAATTAGGAGTGATCACGGGACTGAATTTGAAAATCAATTTTTTGATGATTATTGTATTGAAAATGGCATTGATCACAACTTCTCCGCTCCTAGAACACCGCAACAAAATGGTGTTGTAGAGAGGAAAAATAGGACTTTGGAAGAAATGGCCCGAACAATATTGTGTAAAGGTAATCTTCCAAGATACTTTTGGGCAGAAGCGGTGAACACTACATGTTATATTTTAAACCGTGTTTTGATTCATCCTATTTTGAAGAAAATCCCCTATGAGCTTTGGAATGAAAAGAAATCCAATATAAATTATTTTCATGTATTTGGATGCAAATGATTTATGCTTAATAATGGTAAGGATAATCTAGGAAAGTTTGATGCTAAATCTGATGAAGCTATTTTCCTTGATTATTCACTACATATCAAAGCATATAGGGTTTTTAATAAAAGGACTCTTACTGTTGAAGAGTCGATGCATGTCATTTTTGATGAAACTAACCCATCACCATCTAAAAAAGATGAGTGCATTGATAATGATGCAGGTACCATTCAAAAGGAAATGGAAGACATGAGTATTCAAGAAAGACCAGTTGAAGAAGGAGACGAAATGGTAAGCAAGGATCATACCGATCTACCAACCGAATAGAGGTACGCTACTTTCCATCCTAAAGAACTAATTATTGGTGATCCTTCTCAAGGTATAAGGACTAGGTCTGCACATAGGGATGCACATGATTACCTAGCCTTTATATCTCAAATAGAGCCTTACACCTTAGAAGAAGCAGAAAAAGACCCAAACTGGATGTTAGCCATGCATGAAGAACTAAACTAGTTTGAAAGAAACAAGGTTTGGACACTAGTTGATAGACCTAAAGACCATCCAATTATAGAAACCAAATGGGTCTATAGAAATAAATTAGTTGAACAAGGAAATGTAATTAGAAATAAAGCTAGATTCATGGCTAAGAGATATAGTCAAGAAGAAGGTATAGATTTTGATGAAACTTATGCACCTGTAGTAAGATTAGAAGCCATTAGATTACTTCTTGCATTTGCTTGCTACATGAATTTCAAACTTTTTCAAATGGATGTGAAAAGTGCATTTTTAAATGGTTTTATCACCGAACAAGTTTTTGTAGAACAACCACCGGATTTTGAAAATCATGCTTTTCCAAACCATGTGTTTAAACTGAATAAAGCTTTATATGGTTTGAAACAAGCTCCTAGAGCCCAGTATGATAGATTTAGCACTTTCTTAATTAAAAATAATTTTTCAAGAGAAAATATTGATAAAACTGTTTTCATAAAAAAAAATAATAATGATATGTTAGTTGTACAAATTTATGTTGATGATATTATTTTTGGTGCAACTAATGAAAGTTTTTGTGAAGAATTTGCTAAGCTAATACAGAGAGAATTTGAAATGAGCCTAATGGGTGAACTGAATTACTTCCTCGGACTTCAAGTAAAATAGACAAAGGAAGAGATCTTCATTAACCAATCCAAATACACCAAAGAAATCATCAAGAAGTTTGGTATGGAGATGAACAAACAAATGAATACACCCATGAGCCCAACCTGTAAATTAGACAAAGATGAAAGTGGATCCAATGTTGATCAAAAGCTATATCGAGGTATGATCAGATCCTTATTATATTTAACTACAAGTAGACCAGATATCTTGTATAGTGCATGTGTATGTGCTAGATTTCAATGTAATTTCAAAGAAACACATATGCTTGCTGTTAAAAGAATATTAAAATATTTGAAAGGTATAAGTAATCTGGGTCTTTGGTTCTCGAAAGAATCATCTTTAAATTTAATCATATTTTCTAATGCTGATTATGCTGGTTGTAAAATAGTTAGAAAAAGCACTAGTGGTACTTGTCAATTTTTAGGGTTGAATTTAATCTCATGGCACTGCAAGAAACAAAACTCGGTAGCACTTTCTACTGCTGAGATAGAGTATGTTGCTGCAGGAAGTTGTTGTGCACAAGTGTTGTGGATTAAACAACAACTGGAAGATTTTGGTATTTCTCAATGCAAAATTTCTATTAAGTGTGATAACACAAGTGCTATAAATTTAACCAAAAATCCTATTTAGCATTCTAGGACTAAGAACATAGGGATTAGACATCATTTCATTAGACACCATGTTTTGAATGGTGACATAGAACTAGAATTTATCCCAATAGAAAAACAACTAGCTGACATCTTTACCAAGCCACTAAATCAGGATAGATTTGAGTTGCTCAAAGGAGAATTAGGGCTATGTTACCCTTTCTAGATCTGGTAAACCTAATTTCCTTCAAGAACTAAGAAAAAATTATTTAGAAAACCTCCTACAATTTTTTCATGATCTCTTGAACAACTTTTTTTGAATTTTCAGTATATTGAATTCAATTTACAAATCATTTGATTTCATGTGGAAATCTTCGGTTCGAGTCGACTCGAGCAATTTTGCTCTGGTCGAGGTAGCTCGAATATCTGAGTCTCGTACTCTTGCTCTGGTTGAGCTGACTAAATCTTTGCTTATCTAACTCGGTGTTATGATTATTCTGAGTTCGCTCTGATCGAGCCGACTCGGATATTTTTAGGGCTGAGCGATCTGACTCAAAAGTCAAAAAATTGCTATTTAGGAAGTTCTGAATTGTCTTTCCTAAGTACTTCACTCTTTTACTTTTCTTTGAACACACTCCACATCCCTCGGAAGCTTTACCTTTCTCCCAAAAATCAGTCACTAGAGCTTAAAATTCCTTAATCCCTCTGCAATGGCTCCTCGAAGATCTGCAAAGAAGGTTTTTCAAATCGGTGAATTAAGCATTCAGAGTATAGATGCAAGAGAAAGTGGAGAAAAGAGAAAAAGGTCTCCTCCAGTCTAGCAAGATGAAGAAACTCCTTCTCCTCCCAGATAGCATGTCTCAATGATCAATCATCCTGTCACTTGCGGAAGAAGGATTGACTTTACATTCCTAGAAGAAATGGAAATGAAAATCGAAAATTGGATAGAGAGTCAAGGGTGGAAACTTTTTTGTTATTTGGATACATTGACCTACCCTTCACTGGTATGGATATTTTAAGAAAACATTATCATTAAAGAATTTCATTTGTAATATATAGTCAAGGGAAAGTTAGTTATAGTAGATGAAGAAAAATTAGGCAGATTGCTGCAAATGCCAACGAACGGTGCTACTGAACTTCTTCTACCAAACAAAGAACACATTCTAAAATTAATTTTGGAAAAAGAAGATGTGAGCACAGTCCAACATGTACAAGACAATCTACTGTCGAAGAAAATGAGGCTGCTACACAATATGATCAGCAGGATATTTCTTCCAAGAACTGGCCGCTTTGATTGGGTCAGTGCGAAAGATATGATATTTATAGGACATTTGATTGAAGAAAGGCCTCTCAACCTTCCCTACATAATGATGATTCAGATGACTGAGGCAGTAAGAAAGGTCAAAGCCTGTCTACCCTACGGTATGGTCTTCACTTTGTTATTTGAAGAAGCAAAAGTTGACTTATCAAATGAAATAGGCAAATTGTTACACCACTTTGATATCTACTCCTTCAATTCACTAAGGAGAATGGGATACAAGTTGCAAGAAGGAGAATGGATAAAGAAGATGCCTAGTCAGGTTGCTGCTACCATTTCTGAAGAAGATGAAGATGGGACTCAAGAAACAATGGTTACTCCATCAAACCTAAAAAATCGGATATTTCAAAAGATGGAAGTTATCTCCAACTCTTTTACTGATCATATGAATTCTGCAATTGAGGAAATCAGAAAGTCAGTTGACATTAGATTGCAGAAATTAATATCTGAATAAGTGCTTCACCAGCAAAAAGTCGAAAAGGAAATGGAGGACTTCAAAGAAAGATCAGAAGCATCTTATTGCAATCACAAAAGGAAACCATTCCCACTGAAGATGCTCTTGAACATATCATCAAGGAATCACTTGACCTTCCTGCTCCTGTTCCTTTGACTGATCCACCCAAATCTATTAAGACCAAGAAGAAAGAACCCAAAACCAAGAAGTCTAAAGTTCTTAGAGCCCCTGTTAGAACTAGATTTAGGGATTTAAGGTTTAAACCCCTGAAAACTAAGACTTCTGATAGAGTTATAGAGGTAGGCTCCTCTTCTTCTAGTGTAGAAGAAGAATAGTTTAATTGGATAGTCTTTTGGGTGTAGTTTTGATTTTGTTAATGTTCTACATGTTATCCTTTACATTTGCAATGTACTTTCTTTCTTACTTTGTTTGCCAAACTTATCAATGAAATGAAAGTCTCTTTAGCAATTTTCATTTGGTGTAACATACAACATTTTGATTCAACTGTGATGAAACTTTAATTAAATTTCCAAGTTGAGAATGTGAAATTATCTCAAACAAATATTAAAAACTTTCTCAATCTATTTTAAAATATAAGCTTTATTTAAAATCACCTTTTTGATTGATTGACAAAAAGGGGGAGAGTTATGATAAATGAGAGTTATGAGAAATTTGAAAAGAAAAATGGGAGAAATTTGAAAAGAATGGAAATAGTATATATATTGAGTTCCTACCAACTACTCTTAAAGTGCATAAAAACAGTGAAAAAGGGGGAGCACAAAAATATTGGCACTGTTTAAACTACTAGAGAAAGGGGAGATTCGCTTGAAATGATCTTGTTCTAATTATTATCTTCTTAATGCACTGATTACTATTGCATACTCTAAATTGATGTTAATTCTATCAATTTCTTTTTGGAACTCTAATACTCCATGTTTTATGCTAATTATAATATCTTGAAGCATGAGAATTTCAATATTTTGATGATATACTATGATATCGTCTCTTGAGCTCTAATACTTACTTACTAATTTCATTAGCTCTGATACATGTGAATATTTAATTTTCAAATACTATTATACATGTAAAGTGTTAAGAATTTCTCATGCCTAGTATTTTGTCATCATCAAAAAGAGGGAGATTATTGACCCCATAAGTGTTTTGATGATAACTAAACATTGGAGCATGTACATTTATTTCTGACAACTCTTCAAGTGGTTGATAAGCTTTTGTAGGATGAATAACATATTCAAACTTCAACTCCTACATTTATGTTTTCTTGGTTGAGTTGTGTTGTAAATGTTTTTGTAAAGAAGAACCCAATCAAAATGCTAAGAAAAATCAATTAAAAGGGTTACTTCTATGAGTGTGTGTGCCATGAATTTTAGTTTGAGTTGGTTTGTATGAAATTGTAAAAGAGTTGGTGAGAGTTTTCATTAAGTTCATTTATAAAAATCCTGAAGAAGATACTCGAGCCGACCCCAAGTGATGAAGAGCCGACTCTGCCTGCTGGCACGCAGCAAGGTTTCTGGAACGCAGCAATCTGTGCTGACTCGATGGAAAGCGAGCCGACTCCAGTGAATCCGAGTCGACTGAAATCAGTCCGAGCTGACTCCTCCAAAGTCCATTTTCTGAAAATTTCTGAGAATAGCCAAGCGAGCCGACCTGAACCAAAAAGAGCCGACTCTGCCAAACCTAATTTTGAAAGCTTGAGAAAGTGAGTCGACCTGAACTGCATCGAGCCGACTCTTCCAGAGTAAGGTTTTTCGAACCTGAGAAGAAGAGCCGACCCAAGCTAAAAAGAGCTGACTCCTTAAGTTCAAGATTTTCAATATTCAAGTTCGAGCCGACCTGAGCTACAAAGAGCCGACTCGTCCAGAGTGATGTTTTGCGCCCTGAGACAAAGAGCCGACTGCATTGAAGATTTGGCGACTTGACCCATCGACTGGAAGGATCTGAGCTGACTCGAAGGAATCCGAGCCAACTCAAATGACGCTTTCAGGTATCCAACGGCTAGTTCCAAAATTTATTTTTGAATGCTAAAAAGTGCTCCAATGGTCTACAACAGCTAGAACTGCCTTGAGATGATGGAAGACTTTAAATTTGAAGGATTTGGACTTTCTTGAAATATAAATTTTAGAGAATTCTTCAAAGAAAATAGAGCTTCATTGAATATCCCACCAACCAACAGCAAAAGAGCACAAGAGCATTCAAGTCAAGCTTTCAAGTCTTCACCAACTCCAATCTGAAGCTTGAAACAACTTTAGAAAGAAGCTACTAAAGTAATTAAAGCTTATTCAAGTGCATTCAAGTGGACTTTCAACAAGCTACACCGGCAACTATCCGACAAATTGAGTTTGTCATTCTTGTTGCATTTATTTTCAATTTAATCTTTGAATTGTTGGGTTATTGGTGAACCCGGTTGAAAAACCAAATAGGTTCTTCGTGAGCCTTGTTAAAACCAAGGGTTTGGTTCTTGGTGATCCTGTGAAAACTAAGTTGGGTTTTTTTGGTGAGCCTGTTAAAACCAAAGGGTGTTGGGTTTTCTTTGGTGATCCCATAAAACCAAAGTGTAGAGGTTTTGGATTGTGATCCTGTAAAACAATCCTACTGTATTCAGGTATGAATATAGTGAAAATTCTAAGTGGTATCTTGGGTAGTGGACGTAGGAGCTGGGTTGCTCCGAACCACTATAAATTTGGTGTGTTTGTGTTGTGCTTTCTTATCTCTGTTCAGCTTCTGCATTTTATAATTCTATCACAGCACCTACCACTTGCAAAGGATTTTGAATTGCATATTACTTGCCTTCAATTTTTATAAAAGACCCAATTCACCCCCCCTCTTGGGTAGCCACTTGGGCAACATACATCCACCATGCCATCGATCTGGTCCCAGTGATATTCAATAGTTATTTCTTCAAGACTCCATGGCATATGTTAGAAACTAAATTAAGATTTACTGATACTTACCTGATACTATGTGCAAGAGTCTTAGAAGCCTTTAAGGGGAATATTGGAAATTAGGAGCTTTTGTTTCATAGCCAATAATAAAGTTCAGTCATTAGATAATAAAGCCCATTTGAGCATGTCTTTTATTTTAGTATCATTTGAGTTTGTTTTATTATTTGGTGTCAACCATGCATAAGTCTGCTGAATCATATGCACAGCATCTTAGGTACTTGCACAAAGACATTAGTAAGAAAATCCATTTGAGCAATGAAACTTATAAGCATATGATTGTTGGAGCAAGAACCGCTCCGCAGAAACCCAAGATCCTCCTTGATGCCGCCATGCCGAAAAGGGAACTCATGATCAGGGAAGAGATGGGGCACGCCGTACGCTCTCATCATGGAGGCGCGCCCCATGGAGCTGAACATGCAAGAGAGAACCAAAGTGAGGGAGAGGAGGAATGATAACTAGGGAGAAAGAGTGTTGTATTTCCTCATTCAAATAATCCCTAATACATGTATATATACCCATACAAGAATAGGTCAAAACCCTACTCAAAAAACTCCCCCCCTAGCCAACTCACGGAAGTCTGAATCCTTTCAAACGAGTCGACTCTTCCAGGTCACGAGTCAACTTGTTGACATCCGAGTCGACTCAAACACCTGAGAGTCGACTCGTCCAAAACATCCTCCTTGCTGTGACCTGCAAGAGTCAGCTCCTACAGTGACTGAGCCAACTCGATCTAACTGAGTCAACTCTGTCAACTCCTATAGAACCTGAGCCGATTCCAACCCTCAAGAGCCCCAAAGCCGGATCTCGAGCCCGTGGAGTGCCGAACTCCACCCTAGGACCAAACGTATCCTAGACACCCATGAATACATCATAAGCCCCCTGGAACACCTCCAGGAACTGCTTGGCACACCTCCAAGCACCCAGGGATCGCCTCCAGCATCCCTTCCATGGCCTTCCAAGTCTCTCCAAGGCTTGGGAGCACCACACAAAACCCTACAATCTTCACCATGGTGCCCCCAAGCCTTGGCAAACCTGGCAATATCCTCCTGCACAACCCTGCGTACCTACATGTCCTGACAGCTCCTTGTATGGACCTCCTCACCTCTGCCAACACCATTCAGCTACTGTGCACCCTTGGAGGCCTCTGGGATGACCACCTCCATAGCTGAAGTTCCTTGTTTGTATCCTGGCACCATGAATGTAGCTTTCCTTTTGCCTGGCAGCTGCATCAGTCTATTCCTTGGACTTCCCTGGAGAGAACCCAGTGAACCTGAACTGGCACTCGCTATAACAGGAGCTCTACCATATACAATCTCCTAAGAGCCATGCCAAACTCTGCACACTCTACTCCACTTAGCTAAGTGCACCCCTGGCACTCGTGCTAGGATATGGTCCTCCCTACACCTTCCGCTCTAATCTCGTGTCAAATTCTGCTCCACCCGTGAAGCCAGCTCTCATCGGTGCTCCACCTGAGACTAAAGTCTCCTTAATGCCATAGAAAGAAACCCCAAGGCCAGTAACTCAACGCTACCCTACTGAGCCTACACCTGAACCTCGTACCAGTCGCTACCTCCTCGGATCCTTCGCATCATCGCAGATCCCTCCGAGAGCATTTTGGATGCTCTGTAATCCTGCAGGAACCTCCAAAACCCAGGAGCTCATCCCAACTCCTCTAACCTAGCAACTGAACCCAGCAACCATCTCCATCGGATGCTACATCATGTCCTAGCCTGTCCATAGGCCAAACCTACCACACCAGGACACTCCCATGATGCTGGACAAAGATGGGAGGATTGTCAAAGAGCTGAGAAGTCTCCAGTATTTAGGGTCAAGAATGGGATAACCAGGGCCTCACACCCCTCGATGTCCCGAAGGACAAAGGCAAACAGGGCCTCACACCCCTCGATGTCCCGCAGGACAAAGGCAAACAGGGCCTCACACCCCTCAATGTCCCGTAGGACAAAGGCATAGGGTCTCACACCCCTCGACGCATGAAGGCGAAGGCGCCTAGAAGTCACCTAGATTAGGGTATCATATTTTTTTTGGATTTTCTAATTTGATGGCGAAGGAATAATGGGATGGAAGATAGGGATCTAGATCTCATGGGCTTTGGAACTCACCCTAACGAAGAGACCTCTCACCTCTAAGGTATTACACCCTCCTCAATACTTGGAGGTGCTAGGATGGATCTCAAAGGCCACGAGGGGATAGAGAAGATGGAATGGGAAGGGAGATAACTGGGCATGACCTCACATCATGTCCTGGGTTGGGCCTCACACCCTCTCCTCATGGAGTGAAGAAGAATCACTCTTCTCTAAAATAAAATTTTCATTTCTTAATTATTTTTACAGGAAGGATTGGAGCCTATTTTATAGACACCAAGCCATTTTTGAAATTTAAATTCAAAATTCAAATAATTACAAAATGAGGGGAGAGAATGGTGGAGAGAATGGTGGGTGTTTCCATGAAGAGCGGTGGCATTTGTGGAGGAATTGTGGCCATTTCAAATTTCAATTCAAATCCGAATTCAAATTCAAGTTCCTCCTATGCTTTGAAATCCATGAAAACTCTTGCTTTGAGATCCGTGCAGTAAAACTCCTCCTCGTGAAACAGAGGGAGGTGGTGGACAAGGAAGAGGGGCTGCAGGGATGCTTCGATTCACAGCATCCAATGTCATCAACTGTCTTTTATTTCATCTGTTGTAATTAACATCCGACCAAGTAGCATCCTTGCGAGATATCTCATGGAATGAGATGCTGATACAAGGTAGAGCTCCCAATGCCTCTCGTTCTGCCCTCTCCATGGAAGACAGGAGGGAGAGATCTTCAGCGAACGGCAGCGTGTGAGGGGGAGAGGGGCGCGTGGGTGGCCGGAGAAGGTGCAGATGGGGCTAGAGATGATTGAGATGGCGGTGGCGGTGCTTCGACGGGCATGGGAGGGTGATGCCCGGTGGCTGCCCTTCTTGGACACCTACTTCAACGTCGTCGTCTCGGTGGTGCACCTAAGCGGGCTCGGATGGATGGCGGGCGATGGCGGTGGGTCAGCGTCCGTGGTGGCGAAGAGAAGCACGGCATGGGAGCGGAGCCACAGGGGGGGCAGCCATGGGAGGAACCGTAGGGGGCATACAGCCATAGGCAGTTCCATGGGATTCATCGACGTCCCCATGAGATCGACGCCGGGGGGGAGGTGGATGGTGGTTGGTGGTCGGGCATGGTGGATCCAAACGAACAGGAAGAAAAGATGAAAAAAATGGAGTTTTGGGAGGTTGAAGATGACTGGAATAGCAGGGGAATAAAATAGGGATAAGTCTAGAATAAATCTAGAATAACATGAATAGGTGGAATAGCAGGGATAAAAACTTAAACTAAAAAAAGGAAAAAAAATCTGAAAAAAAAAGAAAAAACCCGGATGGGTTTTGATGTCCCCATCATCCAAGCTGCATGATGCCCCTAGCACTCCCTGAGACCTATCCCCGATCTTCTTAAGCCGCCATCTCTATCAGCTCCAGTCTCTGTCCTTAGCCTAATGCCACCATACCGGGATACTCCCGACTGTCCGATACCCCCCAGTGCTCCTTGAGACTATCACTTGTCTCCCTGAGCTGCCTCTAGCATCGTCTCTACTAATGCACTTCGGTCTCCCTGAGATATCCATCTCCCGAGACCCATCTCCAACCATGCGGGAAACCTCACCCATGTATAGAGTACAGCTCCATCACGATCAAGGTAGCTGCAGTACTACCGATCACTCCCCTCTACAGTGACCAAGAGCCTGGTCCACTACCAATGGAGCTACCACTTATGCTCTAAAAAATCCTCGGTATGTGTCGCTCCACCTATGCTAAACCGCAGATCACCCAACCTACCAATGCTCCACAGCACAAAACCCGTAGCTCTGCAGCACCGTCACGAGCTCCTGCACCACCGGATCCATCATCATTGGTGAGATCCACTCCACTAGCAGACCTCTGCACTTCTTCCAATACCACGAGCCTCTGTCTTCCCGGGAGAGCCGAAGATGGAACCATCCTGCTCGTGCTGCCTGCACACACGATCGCTACACCACGTCTCCACATATACATCACCTATGATCTAACTTTATAACCAAATCCATCCTAGCTCAACATGAAGAGCTTGAAAAATGGAATCCAATGGCATAGATAGAGCTCAAATCAGAGTTCAATTAAGCCCAGAATCACCAAAAATCCAATTAGCACATATTTCAGAGCAAAGTCACTTGAGATGCTCGTCCACCGTGAACCAATCCAAGGGTTCACGCATGCATTTGCAGTCCATGGTTGCCATTGCTATAGGTCCATGGTAGAGAATCGTGGACCACAGCCTCTCCCGGTGATGCGTGATGACTCTAAGAATGCTAAATATGTAGTAAAAATAGTAAACTAATTTTTTTGTGATTTTTAGATTTAGATTTGTTGGCTAATTTCTCAAAGCAAAATAAAGACTAGTAGGTATTCAACAATTCTAAGAATCAACTTGTCGTAAGCTGAATCATGCAAGATAACTAAAAGACAAGACCAAAAAATTGAGGAATTCTCAGCTTAGGAGAGTTAACTTCAAGCAAATCAGATAATAAGAGAAGGGAAGGTTTCATACCAGTCAGAGATGATAATATCAGTAGCAGAAGAGATCACTCATAACTCTGATCGGAGCCTGGAAGAAGAAGCCTTATTTTCCTCAAATCTGATGGCTGATCTGGGTGGTCTGGGAAGCAAAGAAGGCCTCCTTAAGGGAGGGGAAATACCTCGGGGATCCTGCAAGCATCAAAGGTTAATCAAAGCAGCAAATAAAAATTAGAAAAGGAAAAAGGTTTGAAGGAAATCAGGATTAGGGCTAAAAGCTGGCAATCGGGGAAGAAGGAGCTCTTGGGCTTGAACGGCAGCAAGGACTCCTATTCCTTGGATGTGGCTGATCTCCAAGGATGCCAAGGGATGCTAGGGCAGCGGGGTTTCAATCCGGGAACACAATGAGAGCACTCAAAGAGAGAACCAAAACTCTAACTCAAGATAATCTCACAAAATTTCAGCAAGGTTTATTCATAAGAAAAAGATGCTTACAAGAGGGGGAGGGGTGGGGTATTTATAGAGTTTCCATGCCCTCACTAACCATGGTTACACTTGGGTTACAAGTCCTCTTCCAAATTAGAATACAAGTCCTTTCCTAGCTAGGTTAGAATTACAAAGTTTAAAAGGATTAGAAATCCCAACTAGGTTAGGAATAAACTTGGTCTTCTCCTTCTTCTCTTCAACTTGGACTTGGTCAAACCTCTTTGGACGTGGTCAACACTTCAAGGATGCCTAGGGGGGCATGTTGGGCCTCTAGGAGCAGTAAGGGGCCGGCCCAAAGGGGCTTGGGTGCATGGGTTTGGGCCTCTGGAAGCTGGGGTGGCCTGGTAGCCTGGTAGCAGGAAAATTCCCTGGAATCTTGCTTTTTAAGGGCTTGGGCTTGGCACCTGGGCTTGATTTCTTTGGGCTTGGATGCAGGTGGACCTCTGAAATCATGGGTGCCCTATTCTGAGAATATGCTCAGGTATCTAGAAGGGAATATGGGCATCTGGAGGGCATCTGGAAGGAATCAGGATTTCCGAAAGCATCTAGGATCCTAGGTTGTCACACAAAATCCAATGGGTTGATGTAGTGACCTCTGACTCCTGGATGTGGCTGAGTGGAACTCCAAAATAGGGTAACATCTTCTCTTGTATAAAAATTGGGCTCATACTAGACTCATAACTGATGTACAGGACTCAAAATTCTGACTAGGTTGAGGGTTGAGACAAATCAACTAACCTCAACTTATTACAGGACTCAATTCTAGTTGATTACAAAATTTGACACATAGCTAAGTAAACCAAATAGGGCCCAATAATCTGTATCTGATCCTGATGCCCCCACCAATTCTCCCGGGATGGGAGGAACTCGACCCCGTCGAGTATGGGATAACTCGACTCTCAAAATTTTCGAGTAGGTCTGGGTTGAGGCGCTGTAGATCCTCACGGGTGATCCACGAGTCCTCAGATTCTGGCCAACCTTGCCACCGGACCAAATACCTCTGATAGCCTCTATTCCAGGTACATATGGCTTGATCGTCCAGGATTCTCTCGATCTTTTCCTTACTATTTCTCCAATTGGTTGGTGGACACTCTAGGGCAGGCTCACTCTCAAGGGAAGGGATATGTCCAAAAGGCTCGCTGGGAATCGCTGCTAGCTCCCTATACTTTACAAGATCTGAGATGTTGAAAGTGGAACTAATGCTTAAGTCGGGTGGTAACTCAAGCACATAGGCATTGGGTCCAACTCTCTTGATTATCTTAAATGGGCCAGCTCCGTGAGCATGAAGTTTCTTTACGGTCCCTGGAGGGAACCATTCAGGCCTAAGCCTGATCATCACAAAATTCCTTGCAGAAAATTCTTTAGCTCTTTTTCAAGAATTAGCCAAGTTCTTATATAGTTCATTACTTAAGTTTATCTTTTGGCTAATTTCTTTATGCAGTTCCCTAACATGCTGTGCAAAAGACTCAGATGACTCAGAAACTCATGCATGTGAGGGTAAGGGGATCAAATCAAGAGGTTTATTGGGTTTGTATCCATGCACAACCTCAAAAGAACTCTTCCCTATGGACCTATTAACAGAACTATTGTAAGCAAATTCAGCTCAGGGTAACAATAGGTCCCAATTTCCCGTGTGTTCACCTACGAGGCATCTAAGAAGGTTTCCTGAGCTTCTGTTCACTACCTCGGTTTGGCCATCAGTCAGTGGGTGGTATGCTGTAGAAAATTTCAACTTGGTTTCTAATAGGTGCCAAAAGGGTCTTCCAAAAGTAACCAGTAAAGTGGACATCCCTATCTGATACTATTGTTTTAGGCAATCCATGTAATCTAACCACCTGGTCAAGGAAAAGACGGGCTACTCTGGATGCGTCAAAGGTTTGAGAGCAGGGTATAAAATGGGCCATTTTAGAAAACCTATCGACCACTACAAATATTGAATCATGTTTCCTGATGGTCTTAGGTAGGCCTAAAACAAAATCCATGCCTAAGTCCTGCCATGGACGGTCTGGTACGGGTAGAGGGGTATATAATCCAGTATTTTGTTTCTGCTGTTTTGCAACAGCACAGGTTCTACATCTGGACACTATATTGGCAACGTCACTCTTCAAACTAGGCCAAAAGAATTAGTCCTCTACAACTGAGATAGTCTTATTTCTTCCAAAGTGACCAGCAAGGCCTCCAACATGGGTTTCCCAAACTAAGAATTCTCTAAGTGAGGTTCTGGAAATACAAAGTCTATTATTCTTAAACAGATAACCATCTTGAAGGGTGTATTCACTATGGGTACTAGATGGTCCCTGGGCTAAGGATTGGACAATGTCACTAAAGTCTGGACAGGTTGCATATTCATCTTTTAACATATCAAATCCAATGACTTCAGTGCTAATGGTATTCAACAGCAAGGCTCGTCTACTAAGGGCATCTGCTACCTTATTTTCAGTTCCAGCTTGGTGTTTAAGTACAAAGGTATAAGCTTGTATAAATTCTATCCACTTAGCATGCCTAGGGTTTAGTTTCTTCTGGGAGTTCAAAAATTGGAGGGCCTCATGATCAGAATATAAAATAAATTTCTGGGGTAGAAAATAATGTTTCCAGTATTTAAGAGCTTGTACTACCGTATAAAACTCTTTGTCATAGGTTGAGTACTTTAATTTAGCCTCATTAAGTTTCTCATTGAAAAAGGCTACTGGATGATTCTCTTGGCTTAGAACTCCTCCTATGCCGACTCCCGAAGCATCACAAGCTACCTCAAAAACTTTGGTGAAATCAGGTAACCTCAATATGGGTGCTTGTGTCATCTTAGCTTTAATCTGTAGGAAGGCTCTATCTATAGATTTGGTCCATTCAAAACTGCCCTTCATAATACAGTTAGTAATTGGTGCTACAATGGTGCTAAATCCCCTAATAAATCTTCTGTAGAAAGTAGCTAGACCATGGAAACTTCTAACTTCATGGACACTAGTGGATACTGGCCATTCTATAATGGACCTGACCTTTTCAGGGTCAGCTGCTACACCTTCAGGGGTCACCACAAAGCCTAGGAAGATAACTCTATGGGTTAAGAAATCACACTTCTTTAAATTTGCATAGAGGCTCTTTTTCCTAAGGGTTAAGCAAACTTATTTCAGATGTTATATATGATCTTTCTTGGTTTTACTATAAATCAGGATGTCATCAAAATATCTACAACAAATTTACCTATGAACATCCTAAGGACTTGGGTCATAATTCTCATGAAAGTGCTAGGGATATTAGATAACCCAAAAGGCATTACGGACCACTCATATAGACCATCTTTCATTTTAAAAGCTGATTTCCATTCATTCCCAGGTCTAATTCGAACTTGATGGTAGCCACTTTTAAGGTCTATCTTTGAAAAGATTATGGCTCCTGCCATCATATCCAACATATCATCCAAGCGAGGGATGGGAAACCTATACTTCACAGTTATTTTATTTATGGCATGGCTATCAACACACATTCGCCACGTGCCATCTTTCTTAGGGGTTAATAAGGCTAGTACAGCACAAGGACTTAGACTTTCCCTAATAAACCCCTTTCTAAGAAGCTCACCTACCTGTCTTTGAAGCTCTAAGTATTCAGCTGGGTTCATCTTATAATGAGGTAGGTTGGGCAAGGTAGCTCCTGGGACTAAATCAATTGCATGTTGGACATCCCTAAGAGGTGGTAAGTGGTCAGGTAAATCTTCAAGAAATATATCATTAAATTCATTCAAGACTCCCTTGATCTCCTGAGGGTACTTTCTATCAATAGGATCAGATACTTCCTTCACAGCTAACATCCACACAGTAGTGCCCTCAGATATCTCCTTTTCTAGTTCTTTTGCAGTGATTAGGTTAATTCCATACTTTTTCTCCTTAAGTGAGCTAGATCCTTTCTTAATTAACTCCTGAGGTGGGGTGGGGTTTATGGTGATCTTCTTTCCATGGAAAGTAAACATGCAAGCATTAGTTCGGCCATAAAGAGTAGCATCATGATCATAAAGCCATGGCCGTCCTAGGACGATACTACTTACCCCCATTGGTGCGGGCACCAAAATCAGAAAGAGACTCCAACCAATTCAAGCCCATTCCGAATCTTTATGGTTGGACTAGAGAGTCCGGTAACCTTTCTTTATTTTGAGTCCAAAAGAATCATGTAAGTCGAGTCCATGTTGGGTCCTGTAATCTTTCTTTTGAGTCCAAAATAATCATGTAAGTCGAGTCCATGTCGGGTCTAGTCTTAGTCCAATCCAAATGGGTCAACTAGCATCAAGCCTAAAGAAGACTCACAATGTATACCCCAAATCAAGACCAAAGCCAACTCAATTGGGGACCACATGCCACATCACTTGCGCCACCTCAACTTGGGACCACATGCCACGTCAAGAGGGGACCACATGCCACCTCACCACAAGAGGGCGCCATCCCAAGTTCAAATTCAAGGAAGTTGGCCATGGAGGGTTTCAAGCAAGAAAATCAGCCCTCTCCCCTTATATTACTCCACTTGTTTGGGGATTTGAAATTTCAAAATTTGTGAGGCTTTATTTAAAGTCTTGGACGCCCCTTGTAAAGAGCTATTGATGAATGAATACAATTTTTCAGAAATTCTCTATGTGTTTCTATGTGCCTATGTGGATCTTTGTGCCTAAGTGAACCTCTTCCTCTCCTCCATCATTTCTTCTCCCTAATCCTTCTCTTTTACTCTTCATCTTCCAAGCAATCCTCTTCCTTCAAGGCGAATTAAGGACATCCTCACAAGAAGAAGATCAACACCAACACAAGCTTCCACCATGGCGCCAAGGATCATTTCCAACAAACTCTCCTTTGAGTTCCATCAATCTTCTCATTTCTAATTAAGCTTCTAATCATCTTGGTTTCTTTGTTGCAGGGTTCTCTAGGTTCCAGATCCAGGAGGAAGGATTACTTGCTACAAACCAGAAAGTTAGATGGCCCATCTTATGTGGTATGATCTTTCATTTGAGAACCTTAAGAGCGAATCCCTTGTGCTTGAGATTTCAATGCTTGAACTCCTAGTCTTTTAAGATCGGGATCATTAAATAGGGCTAGCTTGACTTGTGTGCGAATTCTAATCTTGTCCTATTTCTTTAATATTTTGATAGTCCTCCTAGCTGGGTTTAAGTATAAGCATTTAGGGTTTCTTATTTAGATCTCCTTGATCTTATATGTTGAATCACTCATATGCAAGTAAGAATTGCTAGTTAAACTTTGGTTAATCTGGAGTCACATGATTGCATCCTCATCATGCATACCACACCATTCTTGGTATCAGAGCATGGTAGAATAAGTTCCTAATTGCATAGCATTAAGTCCTTGAAGTACTTGGATCGGGGGCGTTACCAGGCTGTCCGGTCTTAGGAGAAAGTAGGGTTTAAACACCCTCTCTTTCCATTCCACGGGGATCTCCTAAGGCGTGTCGGGGTGCCATTGTGATTGACCTGTGAAAAAGAAAGCCAAAGGACTTCTTAGATTTCATTTGTGAATTTTGCATTGGGCACGTTCTTTTTTTCTGCTTGCTGTATTTTCTGTAGGCTGACTGTAATCCACCTGCAACTCCAAAGGCAAGTATCACATTCCTTGTTGGAATATTTTTTTTCCTGTTCCATTTTAAGTTGCTTATCACCGTTTTAAATTTCAATTTGATAAAAAATTTATACAAAAAATGAAAATTCTTGCAGTCCATCAGTGTTATTAGGGTTTCTGTTCTGTTCTGTTCCTTTTCATTATCTTCATTTCAGAATCTTCCTAGAATAGTACAGATTTTATTTTGAATTTTTGTTTCATCTGGTATGTAATCTAGAAGTTAGGAGTTTTCTGTGATTTTTTTAGATTTTTCAGATATTTTTTTCTGCACTTATCAACACCACTTTTAAACTGCAACACACTACTTCTGCACCTGAAATTTGAAATTTGCATGCATCTCATGACAAATCAAATTAAGGGCATGAAATTGACATAGGGTCAGGATTTCATCACCTGTCCCTAGCCCAAAAATCACCAAATTGCATATCGACCCAATCCCTAACTAAAATTGATTAGACATTAATTGCCCTAGTGGGTTAGGAACATCAATTTGGTCGAGCCCGGGTTATTGTCAACTCATTGTGTCAACTAGTCTTGTGTGTGCCCTATTACTTGGTGTCTAGAATTGGGACTAAGGGCTTGGGTGCTGATCCGTCTATCGGGCCAATTCCACCGGGCCTAGGTAGGCCAGAGACAGGATCTCATACTCCCCTTGTTCTAAAACCTGGCCAAGTATAGAGTTACTACAATCTAGCTTGCCACCTTGATTAGGCAACTAGCTTGGAACTCTAGGTCAAGTTCAATTCAATTAGGAAAGCTTGTGCAACCCATTTCTTCATCTATTATTGAAAGCTGGTGTCAAGGATAGAGGTTAAGTGGCTCAAGCCTAAGCGGTTCTTGTGGATTTTAATTAGGACCCAGTGAAAGCTGGGGGAACCTCCCACAGACCCACCTCCTGACTGGCCAGTGGAAGAGAGTAGCTGTTGATTTGATTGTATCTAGTCAACTCAGTTTATTTGGACTAACCGATTTAGAAAACTGGTAGTTCGGTTCTGAGTCTAATTGTTTGCATGACAACTAGGTCAGGCACACCTTACCACCCTTCACAAGCCCAACCTAGTTCATCCATGGATACTAGTATGGAAAGCCTTATGAGAACTATGATCGAGAAGATGGACCGTTTGGATGCTAAATTTGGTCAGTTCGAGGAAAGGGTAGGAATCCTAGAAGAAGCTAGGTTGACCCCAACTGAACCACCTTCACCCAGATTACCTTCAGTTCATCCTAGAGCCCAACGACAGGAATACACACCTGACCCAATTCAAAGAAGACCGCATCAGGATTATGTTGATCATACTCCAGAGCCACCTCCTAGAAGGCCTCACTATGATACTTTTGATCAGGATGATCGGGCCCTAAGGAACATCCGTCTAGATGCACCAACCTTTGAGGGAAGCTTAGATCCTAAGGTGTACACAGACTGGGAGGCTGACATGGACCAGTATTTTGACTGGTATGATATGTCTGAAGAGAGAAGATTTAAGTTTGCCAAAATTAGACTAGTTCATCAGGCTCGGTTATATTGGGGAAACGTGGAACGCATATCAAGGAAAAGGGGAGATTTACCTATAGCAACATGGAGAGATATGAAGAGGAAACTTAGAGAGAAATATCTGCCTATGTCTTATCAGCAAAGGTTATTAGATCAGTGGCAACGATTGACACAGGGTAACAAGACCGTTTCTGAATACGTTGCTAAATTTGATGAGTTTGTGATGCGATGCAACGTAGTCGAGTCTGAAGCAGCCACTTTATCAAGGTTTAGATCAGGGTTGAATGATGATATAAAAGGGGAACTGTTTTTAAGGGAAGTCCATGATTTAGATCAGGCATACCAAGTTGCCACGGACTATGAGAGGTTTCAAAGGAGAGCTACATTTAGACGACCTGAACCTATTAGGTTTAACCCTCCTGTTAGCAGGCCTAGTTCAGTCCCTGGTACAACCAATAGACCAAGATCCAGCTCGAATCCAACCCCTAGGCACAACCCTGCCATTCCCTCAATTCCTAGAGAAGACAAAGGAAAGAGCCCTGAAGTTCGAGGTGAGAGGGAGCGAGTCTGCTATAAGTGTCGTAAACCAGGTCATTTCGTGAGCCAATGTCCCTCTAGAGCTTTACATATAGGGGAGGCAGAAGAAGGCGAATCAGAACCCCTGGAGAATGATGAAGAGGAGGTTTATGAAGCAGGGGATTGCTTGGCTGATGAGTATGAAGGAGATGAAGAGAACATAGACTCATCAGATTTGCTAGGAGTTGTGAGACGTATCATGACACGGACCAAGGAGCAAGAAGACTGGTGTAGAACTAGCATCCTACACACATTTGTTAGGATAGGAGAAAAGGTCTGTAAGATCGTCATCGATAGTGGAAGCTGTGTTAACGCCATTTCCACTAACGCAGCCAAAAGTCTAGGATTACCCGTTGTACCACATCCCAATCCATATAAGGTGTCATGGATCGATTCCACTTCTATACCAATCAAGTCAAGATGTCAGGTTCAAGTCCAGCTTCAATCCTATCAGGAAAAGATCTGGTGTGATGTGCTTCCTATGGGGTAAGTAGCATCATCTTAGGCAGGCCATGGCTGTTTGATCATGATGTGACCATCTTTGGTCGATCAAACTCCTGTGCTTTCAATTTCAATGGCAAGAAAATTGTCATTCATCCAACCCAGCCTAAGAATAATGTCAAGAGAGGAACTAGCAGCTTGAAAGATAAGAAGACTGGATTAAATTTAATAGGTGCAAAAGAATTAGAGCAAGATATCATGGAAGGAGCACCTATTTGGGTAGTAGCTGCTAAGGAAATTAAGGACCACAGCCCTGTAGAACACCCTCAAGAGGTGGTCCAATTATTGAAAGAATTTAAGGATGTGTTTCCAGAAGATCTCCCCGATAACCTTCCATCTTTAAGAGACATACAACACGCAATAGATTTAATCCCTGGAGCGACTTTACCTAATTTGCCTCACTATAGGATGAACCCAACTGAACACCAGGAACTGCAAAGGCAAGTGGGTGAACTTCTTAGGAAGGGGTTTATTAAGGAAAGCTTAAGTCCATGTGCAGTCCCTACTCTGCTGACCCCTAAGAAAGATGGCACCTGGAGGATGTGTATAGATAGCCGTGCCATTAATAAGATCACTGTAAAGTATAGATTCCCAATCCCAAGACTAGACGACATGTTAGATATGATAGCTGGATCGACAATTTTTTCCAAGATAGACCTAAAAAGTAGCTATCACCAGGTTAGGGTTAGGCCTGGAGACGAATGGAAGACCGCTTTTAAGACTAAAGATGGATTATATGAGTGGTTAGTCATGCCGTTCGGTCTGTCCAATGCACCCAGCACTTTTATGAGAATAATGAATCAGGTGTTAAAGGTTTTTATCGGAAGATTTGTAGTGGTCTATTTTGATGATATACTTATATATAGCAAAACAAAGGCAGACCACTTAACCCACCTGAAGCAAGTTTGTCAAGTCCTGAGAAAAGATAGTCTCTATGCCAATATCAAGAAGTGTGATTTCCTGACAAATAGAGTTATCTTTCTAGGATTCGTAGTCACATCTGAAGGGGTGTCCGCTGACCCTGCGAAAATTAAGTCAATAGTAGAGTGGCCAGTACCCAAGAATATCCATGATGTCCGTAGTTTCCACGGTTTAGCCACCTTCTATAGGAGATTCATTAGAGGGTTCAGTTCGATAGTGGCTCCAATCACTGATTGTATTAGGAAGGGAAATTTTGAGTGGACTAAAGCAGCAGGTAAGGCCTTCCTAACAATTAAGGAAAAAATGTCACAAGCACCTGTCTTAAGTTTACCCGATTTTACCAAGGTGTTTGAGGTTGCTTGTAATGCTTCTGGGGTCGGAATTGGAGGTGTCTTGAGTCAAGAGAATCACCCAGTAGCATACTTCAGTGAAAAGTTAAATGAGGTGAGACTAAGGTATTCCATGTATGATAAGGAACTGTATGCTGTAGTTCAAGCTCTACGATATTGGAGGCATTATCTTCTACCCCACGAGTTTGTCATGTTCTCTGATCACGAAGCTCTTAGGTTCCTTAGTTCTCAAAAGAAATTAAACCCTAGGCACGGGAAATGGGTAGAATTCATACAAGCTTACACGTTCGTTTTGAAACATCGTGCCAGTACTAAAAATAGGGTTGCTGATGCATTGAGCCACCGTTTTATGTTGTTAACCTTTGTGAGCACTGAAGTAGTAGGGTTCGATAGATTGAAAGATGAATATCCCACATGTCCTGATTTTGGTCACATCTATCAATCCCTGCAACAAAGACCATCCAGTGAGCCTAGTGATTATACATTGTTAGATGGATACCTTTTCAAAGGAAATCAGTTGTGTATTCCCAAGACCTCTGTTAGGGAATTTCTGATCTGGGAAGTCCATGCTGGAGGTTTAGCAGGACATTTTGGCAGGAACAAAACCATCCTAGCAATGGAAGAACAATTTTTTTGGCCTGGTCTTAAAAAGAACGTTGCCCAAATCGTAGCTCAGTGTCGGACCTGTGTTGTTGCAAAACAGCAAAGACAGAACACCGGTCTGTACATGCCCTTATCTGTCCCTGATGGTCCATGGCAAGATATCAGTATGGATTTTGTGGTAGGTCTACCTAAAACTTCTAGGAAACATGACTCTGTTTTTGTGGTTGTCGATCGTTTCTCCAAAATGGCCACTTCATCCCGTGCTCTCAAACTTTAGACGCTTCGAAAGTGGCCAAGCTTTTCTTAGATCAGGTGGTTAAGCTTCATGGTTTACCTAAGACCATTGTGTCAGATAGAGATATCAAGTTCACTAGCTACTTCTGGAAAACCCTCTGGCACATGTTAGGTACTAAGCTGAAATTCTCTACGGCCTATCATCCTCAAACCGATGGCCAAACTGAAGTAGTAAACCGAAGCTTAGGAAATCTCTTAAGATGTTTAGTCGGTGACAACCTAGGAAACTGGGACTTACTACTTCCTCGCACTGAATTTGCCTACAACAGTTCGATTAATAGGTCTATTGGGAAAAGTCCATTCGAAGTGGTCCATGGATACAGACCTAGGAAACCTTTAGACCTAATTCCATTACCAGTACATACATGAATATCTGAGTCTGCTGAGTCATATGCACAGCATGTTAAGGGTTTGCACAAGGAGATTAGTCAGAAGATTCAAACAAGCAATGAACTCTATAGGCATATGGCTAATTCACATAAACGGTTAAAGGAATTTAATGAAGGAGACTCTGTAATGATTAGGCTTAAACCAGAAAGGTTTCCTCCGGGAACTATGAAGAAACTCCATGCCCGGGGAGCCGGACCCTTCAAAATAATAAAGAAAATTGGACCTAATGCTTATGTAGTAGACTTACCACCTAGTTATGGCATTAGTTCTACATTTAATGTTTTCGATCTGAAAGAATACAAGGAACATGCATTGATACCGGATGAACATTTTGGTCCTAACACTTCTCTTGAGAGTGAAATGCCAATTGAGTGTCCACCACCAAATATTCCTGAGCGAAAGGAAAGAATTGAAAGGATCTTGAATGACCAGATCATCACTACTAGAAATAAGGCCTACCAACGCTATCTGGTTCGATGGCAAGGACATCCTGAATCTGAAGATTCCTGGATCACCAAAGAGGACCTACAACAAATCGACCCAGATATATTAGAAACTTATCACTCGACAGGGTTGAGTTCCTCCCACCCAGGGAGAATTGGTGCGGGCACCAAAATCAGAAAGAGACTCCAACCAATTCAAACCCATTCCGAATCTTTATGGTTGGACTAGAGAGTCCGGTAACCTTTCTTTATTTTGAGTCCAAAAGAATCATGTAAGTCGAGTCCATGTTGGGTCCTGTAATCTTTCTTTTGAGTCCAAAATAATTATGTAAGTCGAGTCCATGTCGGGTCTAGTCTTAGTCCAATCCAAATGGGTCAACTAGCATCAAGCCTAAAGAAGACTCACAATGTATACCCCAAATCAAGACCAAAGCCAACTCAATTGGGGACCACATGCCACATCACTTGCGCCACCTCAACTTGGGACCACATGCCACATCAAGAGGGGACCACATGCCACCTCACATGCCACCTCACCACAAGAGGGTGCCATCCCAAGTTCAAATTCATGGAAGTTGGCCAAGGAGGATTTCAAGCAAGAAAATCAGCCCTCTCCCCTTATATTACTCCACTTGTTTGGGGATTTGAAATTTCAAAATTTGTGAGGCTTTATTTAAAGTCTTGGACGCCCCTTGTAAAGAGCTATTGATGAATAAATACAATTTTTCGGAAATTCTCTATGTGTTTCTATGTGCCTATGTGGATCTTTGTGCCTAAGTGAACCTCTTCCTCTCCTCCATCATTTCTTCTCTCTAATCCTTCTCTTTTACTCTTCATCTTCCAAGCAATCCTCTTCCTTCAAGGCGAATTAAGGACATCCTCACAAGAAGAAGATCAACACCAACACAAGCTTCCACCATGGCGCCAAAGATCATTTCCAACAAACTCTCCTTTGAGTTCCATCAATCTTCTCATTTCTAATTATGCTTCTAATCATCTTGGTTTCTTTGTTGCAGGGTTCTCTAGGTTCCAGATCCAGGAGGAAGGATTACTTGCTACAAACCAGAAAGTTAGATGGCCCATCTTATGTGGTATGATCTTTCATTTGAGAACCTTAAGAGCGAATCCCTTGTGCTTGAGATTTCAATGCTTGAACTCCTAGTCTTTTAAGATCGGGATCATTAAATAGGGCTAGCTTGACTTGTGTGCGAATTCTAATCTTGTCCTATTTATTTAATATTTTGATAGTCCTCCTAGCTGGGTTTAAGTATAAGCATTTAGGGTTTCTTATTTAGATCTCCTTGATCTTATATATTGAATCACTCATATGCAAGTAAGAATTGCTAGTTAAACTTTGGTTAATCTCCTTTAGAGTCACATGATTGCATCCTCATCATGCATACCACACCACCCATGGGCACAACATCACACCACACTCTATTTTGATAGGATTGAAGTTGAAGTTGGACTTGGCATATGGATTTAATGGGTATAGAGGTGGAATCTATCCAGGATACTTTATAGGGGCTTGGGTGAGGAACTGGGTGTAAGCCTAAGGTTTTGACAGCCTTATGGGATATGGCATTCACACAGCTCCCACTATCTATGATTATTTTACACACCTTGTCTCCAATTTTCACTAAAGTCTGTAAGATATTAGTCCTACGCAAATCTTCCTGGGTTTTATTCTGGGACAAGATGCATCTAACTACCCCTGCGAGGTATGTTTGTTCGAAGTCCTCCTCATCTCCTTCATATTCTTCAATTAAATCCGGTTCTGCTTCATAGACCTCTTCCTCTTCTTCCTCATTGGGTTCAGGCTCATCTTCTATAAGCTCCCCTATGTGCAAAGACCTGGTGGGACACTAGCTAGCAAAGTGACCTACCTTATTGCACCTAAAACAAGCATTGGGACTAGGGCTTGGGTTTTTCTAAAAAACTGGTGCCTTACCCTTATCATTCCTTAAAGATGCAGAGTTACTTGAGCTAGCCTGACTCGGACTTGGGTTAGGACGAGATGGGTTAGGGTTGGGACGGGTTGGATTGGGTTTAGGTCGACTTAGGTTTGGGTTTGGCCGACTTTGGTTAAGGTTGGGGCGAGTCTGGTTGTAGCTAGGTCGGTTTGGGTAGAACTGGTTCTGGTTGGATCTAAAGCTAGGAGTGTTGGACCTAAAGGGTTCAGGTTTCTAACTACAGGTGCTTTCTGGAACCTTTCAAAGTTTTCAGCTTCCCGATAGGCATGGGCCATGCTATCAACATCCCTAAGGTACAGCTCCTTTTGGATCTCCTCTCTGAGACCATTCCTAAACCTAGAGAGGATAACTGACTCATGTTCATCTATACCGCATCTTAGGGCGCACTCATCAAATTGGGCTATGTACTCACTCACAGATTTGGTCCCTTGTTTTAATTTCTGCCATTGATCTAAGAGACACTGCTGATAATATGGGGGAACATACTTAGCCCTAAGTTTTAATTTCTTGGCTTCCCAGGTGGTAATGGGTAGGTTGCCTATCTGGTTGTTGAGTCTTTCTACTTGGTCCCAGTATAACCTAGCTTGATCAGTTAGCCTGAGCTGGACAAATTGACACATTTTCTCATCACTCAAGCCATAAAATTTAAAGTACCTATCCATACCTCCCTCCCAATCTATATAGACTTTTGGATCTAGGCTACCATTGAAGGTCGGTGCATCTACCTTAATGCTTCTAAGTAGCCTATCATCCTGGTCTTGGTCCTCACGATTGGGTCTCCTATGGTTGGGGTCATGATATTGATCCTTGTGTTGGTTTCCCTTATGGTTAGGCTCCCTAAATTGATCCTGGTTCTGGGGTCTCCTAGGGTTATGTTCTACATAAGGTTCATGGGTTTGGACTCTTCTAGGGTTATGAGGGGTAGAAGGGATGGAATCCAGGTCTGGTTCAGTATTAGACTCTTGGGTTTTCTCAACAGTTTCTTATCGGTTCTCAACTTGGTTAAGCCTATTGGTTAATTGGTTGATCCTAGTGGTGGCTTGTTCAAATTGTTGGTCCACTTAGTTGAGTCTTTGGTTCATCTGATCAAGCTTATTATCAGACTGGTCAAACCTATGGTCTATTTGGGTAAGCTGATTTTGAGATTGGACATTGGCTTGGTTCATTTGGGTAGTTAACTAGGCAAGCTGGGCTTGGGTTTGAGCATTCATTTGGGCAAGTTGAGCTAGGATGGTCTCCAAGGTGGGTTCCATGGTTGGGATGGGTTGAGGTTTGGACTTTTGATATTGGGTTCCTAATCTAGTGGTCATGCAACAAATCAATCAATCAAAATGAAATGATACAACCAACCATGCAAAAGAGAAAGAAAAGGCTAGTATAATTTAGGGTTTCCTAGACCTAGAGCTAGAAACTGGGTGGGTCGGCTCAACTTAAACCTAACCCAATAGCTAATCCTTCCACTGGCCAGGTAGGGGGTGGGAGTGTGGGAGGCCCCCCTGCTTTTGCAGGGACCCAATTAAAAGTCACAGCACCACTTAGGTCGTTTGACTCTGGACCCCCAGCCTTAGACACCAGCTTTCAGTAATAGCTAAATGGTTAAATGCACTAGTTGACCCACATAGCTCGGACCCGACCTGTTGATGTCTCCTAGCCCACTAGGACAAATTAGGTCTAATTGATTTTAATTAGGCTTGGGTTAGTATGATGATGGTGGTTTTGGGCCCAGGACAGGTGATGAAATCCTGCCCTAATCTGAGATTTTGAGTTGCCCCTAAGATTAGGTTAAAATGATGGCAATCAATAGTCCTAATGCAAGCTAAAACAATTAGAAAATAAAATATTTTTTTAATGATTTATGATGTGTCAAGTTAGGTTTAAGTTAACTGGGGTTATCAAACAAGGTTTGGCTTGGGATTGGGGGTTTGGAAGTTGATTAGGTTAGGTTGAGTTAAGTATGCAGAAATAGCATAAATCAGAAAATTTAGGGTTCAAATGACGCAGAATTTGACATAGATCCCGATGCATAAAAAAATAAAAAAATTATAAAATAGAGGATGGATGGTTTTGATAAAACCTGCCAAATTTCATGCAGAAAAAAAATCATATGATAATGAAAACCTAGGGTTTTTTTGGACTTCTATAAAAATTATTAGAATTTTGTTAGGGTTTCTACTATGCCAAATTTTAATGATTTAGGTTTTCTATAAAATTAATTAAAAATCTTGATTAAATAGAAGACTCAACAGAGAACAATTCATGCAAATTTTAAATAAAAATAAAATTCTTATATGGTCAAAAATAGATACAAAACTGATACCTAATGCAGTGGATAGAATGCTGAAATTAGGGTTTGTGAATGCAATGCAGATAAAAACTATCCTAAACCTGCTCTAATACCAAACTAATGCAAGATGACTCTAAGAATGCTAAATATGTAGTAAAAATAGTAAACTAATTTTTTTGTGATTTTTAGATTTAGGTTTGTTGGCTAATTTCTCAAAGCAAAGTAAAGAACTAGCAGGTATTCAGCAATTCTAAGAATCAACTTGTCGCAGGCTGAATCATGCAAGATAATTAAAAAGACAGGACCCAAAAATTAAGGAATTCCTAGCTTAGGAGAGTTATCTTCAAGCAAATCAGATAATAAGAGAAGGAAAGGTTTCATACCAGTCAGAGATGATAATATCAGTAGCATAAGAGATCACTCACAACTCTAATCGGAGCCTGGAAGAAGAAGCCTTGTTTTCCTCAAATCTGATGGCTGATCTGGGTGGTCTGGGCAGCAAGGAAGGCCTCCTCAGGGGAGGGGAAATACCTCGGGGATCCTGCAAGCATCAAAGGTTAATCAAAGCAGCAAATAAAAATTAGAAAAGGAAATAGGTTTGAAGGAAATCAGGATTAGGGCTAAAAGCTAGCAATCGGGGAAGAAGGAGCTCTTGGGCTTGAACGGCAGCAAGGACTCCTATTCCTTGAGCATGTCTGATCTCCAAGGATGCCAAGGGATGCTAGGGTAGTGAGGTTTCAATCTGGGAACACAAGGAGAGCACTCAATGAGAGAACCAAAACTCAAACTCAAGATAATCTCTCAAAATTTTAGCAAGGTTTATTCATAAGAAAAAGATGCTTACATGAGGGGGAGGGGAGGGGTATTTATAGAGTTCCCATGCCCTCACTAACCATGGTTACACTTGGGTTACAAGTCCTCTTCCAAATTGGAATACAAGTCCTTTCCTAGCTAGGTTAGAATTATAAAGTTTAAAAGGATTAGAAATCCCAACTAGGTTGGGAATAAACTTGGTCTTCTCCTTCTTCTCTTCAACTTGGACTTGGTCAAACCTCTTTGGACGTGGTCAACACTTCAAGGATGCCTAGGGGGGCATGTTGGGCCTCTAGGAGCAGCAAGGGACCGGCCTAAAGGGGCTTGGGTGCATGGGTTTGGGCCTCTGGAAGCTGGGATGGCCTGGTAGCCTGGTAGCAGGAATATTCCCTGGAATCTTGCTTTTTAAGGGCTTGGGCTTGGCACCTGGGCTTGATTTCTTTGGGCTTGGATGCAGGTGGACCTCTGGAATCATGGGTTCCCTATTCTGAGAATATGCTCAGGCATATGAAAGGGAATCTGGGCATCTGGAAGGAATCAGGGTTTCCGAAAGCATCTCGGATCCTGGGTTATCACACAAAATCCAATGGGCTAATGTAGTGACCTCTGACTCCTGGATGTGGCTGAGTGGAACTCCAAAATAGGGTAACCTCCTCTCTTGTACAAAAATTGGGCTCATACTAGACTCATAACTGATGTACAAGACTCAAAATTCTGACTAGGTTGAGGGTTGAGACAAATCAACTATCCTCAACTTATTACATGTCTCAATTCTAGTTGATTACAAAATTTGACACATAGCTAAGTAAACAAAATAGGGCCCAATAATCTATGTCTGATCCTGGTGCCCCCCCACCCGGCCACCACCGTCACCTCTAGCCGCTGCACCGAGCCTCCAATGACTGCGCGTCGCCTTGCCACATCTCTGGTGGCTACCCGCACCCCGTGTCGAGCCACCGGTGGCTTCCCGCTACGTGCTATGCCCGATCTGCTCCGATCGGGACCGTGCATCACCTCCGGCAACTTCCTACTATCGAGCTGCACAATCTAGTGACTGCCCGTCATCATGCCATGCTCGATTTGCTCCGATCAGGTCCACCATGATTTTGCTGCTCCTTGCATCGACCATTGTCGAGCCCATGGCTTGCACCGCCCTATGATCGACGAGCCTGCACCCTCTGCCAAGTCCGAGCCCGTCCATAGAGCCCTGTATCCTACGATCTCGTGCTCTCCGTTATCTCCTTTGACGTGATCAATGCCTAGTGACACCTTGCACTGCCCTCCAACCAGCGAGCAGCCATCTCCTTGCGCTTAGCATCTAGCACCCACGGCATCCTCCTCTTTCACCGGATCTTCTCCATCTCCACAATGAGGATCAAATCCTCATCACGACACCATCAGGACCGACGAGAGCGATGCTCTCAAGTCTTCTCCATTGGTACTCCGCATAGACCAGCACCACCGATGGATACTTCTCTCTCTATTTCCAAGGAGGACAGCAGGCCCTCACCTCCAGATCTCAACACCAAGGATCTATACCATGCGATCATCAACCTCCTCCATACCTCACCACCAGAGATCTGCATGCCTTATCATCACGACGTCCTCTTCCTTACTTCCTTCATGCCACCGCATCAAGATTGGCTCTGATACCAATTGTTGGAGCAAGAACTGCTCCACGGAAACTCGGGGTCCTCCTTGATGCCGCCATGCCGGAAAGGGAACTCACAATCAAGGAAGAGATGGGGAACGCCATACGCTCCCGTCACGGAGGCCCGCCCCATGGAGCTGAACATGCAATAGTGAACCAATGAGAGGGAGAGGAGGAATGACAACTGGGGAGAAAGAGCACTGTATTTCCTCATTCAAATAATCCCTAATACATGTATATATACCTATACAAGAATAGGTCAAAACCTTGCTCAGAAAACTCCCTCTAGGCCAACTCACGAAAGTCTGAATCATGTCAGATGAGGAAAACTCATCCAGGTCACGAGTCGGCTCGTTGACATCTAAGTCGACTCAAATACCTGAGAGTCCACTCGTCCAGAACATCCTCCTTGCTGTTGACCTGCAGGAGTCGACTCCTGCAATGACCGAGTCGACTCCTATGTTCGAGTCGACTCATCCAGAACATCCTCCTTTCTATTGACCTGTAGGAGTCAACTCCTCCAGTGATCGAGCAGACTCGATCCAACCGAGTCAACTCCTATAGAACCAGAGTCGACTCCAACCCTTAAGAACCCCAAACCCGGATCTCAAGCCTGTGGAGTGACGAACTCCACCCCAGGACCAAACCCATCCTAGACACCCATGAATACATCATGAGCCCCCTGGAACACCTCCATGAACTGATTGGCATGCCTCCAAGCACCCAGGGATCGCCTCTAACATCCCTGAAATTGCCTCCACTACGACAGGCTAGGGTTATCCCGACCTTTTTCTGGCGACGCTTCTTGGAAGCGTCGGGAAGAACCAGAACCCGCCGACGCTTTTTGAAAGCGCTGGCAAAATGCAAAGTCTACCGACGCTTTTAAGCGTCGGCAATTAACCCTGAGTTTTACCGACGCTTTTAAGCGTCGCCGGACCATCCTGCTGAAATCCAGGATATTTGCCAACGCTTTTAAGTGTTGCCGAAGTCTGGGACCTTTGCCGACGCTTTTAAGCATCGCCAGACTCAGGACATTTACTGACGCTTAAAAGCATCGCGGAGTCCAGGGACCTTTGCTGATGCTTATAAGCATCACCGGATCTGACATTTGCCGATGCTTTTAAGCGTCGCCGAAGTCCAGGACCTTTACCGATGCTTATAAGCGTCGCCAGAGTCTGGGACCTTTGCCGATGCTTTTAAGCATCGCCGGACTGGACATTTGCCGACGCTTAAAAGTGTCGCGGAGTCCAGGGACCTTTGCCGATGCTTATAAATGTCGCCGGATCGTACATTTGCCGACGCTTTTAAGCGTCGCCGAAGTCCGGGACCTTTGTCAATGCTTATAAGCGTCGTCAGAGGTTCTAGGACATTTGGCGATGCTTATAAGCGTCGCCGGAGTTCCCAGGTCATTTAGCAATGCTTATAAGCATCGCCGGAGTCCTGGACTTTTGGCGACGCTTATAAGCATCGCCGGACTCCAAGCCCTCCCCCAAAACCCAAGCACCCTCCCGAGCCCTAGTTATTTGCAGCCACCGAACCCCCCCCCCAACTCCTCCTCCTACTCCCCCCCCCTCCTCCTCCTCCTCCTCCCCCCCGCTCGGTCCGTCGCGGCCCTATCCCCCCCCCCTAACTCCTCCTCCTCCTCCCCCCCCTCCTCCTCCTCCTCCTCCTCCTCCTCCTCCGCCGCTCAGTCCACTGATGTAGCAGCCGTCCGTGATCTCCCGGTCGATCGAGCCGCTGCCAAACCCCCCCCCTCCTCCTCCTCCGCTAGGTAAGTTTTTTTTTTCTTTTCCAAAGTTCAAAAATCATGAGCTAAATAATATCTTCAATGGCATATTTCTATCTACATTTTTTTCTTTCTTAAGGGAAATGACATGCAAAGCCTAATTGATTTCATTAAATGAATGACATAAGGACTGTTAAGTGAAGAAAAAGAAGGAAGGAGAAGTAGGATGGGGGACAAAAGAGGGGAGAGGCAAGGAAACAAAGCACTTAAGTGGGAAAACTCAGATAGATAAAGGACTAGCTTAGAAAAAATGGTGCTTGGACTTACTCAAGCTTAGCCATGAGATTTGAAAGTTAGGCTAGCTTTGGGCCTAGGCATGAGTTGGCCTAACTAGCTACCCATCCAAGGCCATTAACATCCTGATATCCATTTCCATTTAAAATGTAAAAACATAAAAGATGTATTAGAAAAAGGAAGCTAAGAAAAGGATTAAGGGATAAGAAAGTGGTAGGGGACTTGTGAGGGGAAAGGCAACTCTATATGAGTGGACTTTCATTTTAGGTCAAGTCTAAGTTAGATCTTAGTTTAAAGGCCCAAGCCTATTTTTTTTAAGCTATAATTTGTTGGGTCAAAACAAGTTTGCTTTTGTCAAATCAAGTTAGATGCAATTTCAAATTTGCTACCCATCATCCATACAAAGTTGTGAACTTGTGATGTTAACACTTATGAATTCAATTGAAATATAAATAAGAAACATAAGTATATTTTTGGATAGAGATACTTTTCAAAATAAGAACATATGTAGATCTATATTTAAATGTATCGACGTGCTTTTGACAAAAGATGTATTTGTGTGAGATGGACCATCAAGCATACATGTCTTTAGCTATTTTCAATCAGTTGCATAGACAAAAATATATCAAGCTGTTACATCTAAAATACTCTCTATATAACATATACATACATGCATACCTACACACATGCATATATATATATATATATATATATATATATATATATATATATATATATATATATATATTTATATCTGTGTGTACCATGAATATTGCAAGGTAAGGAGTGGCATCTTGGCATAAAAAGAGAAAAATTACATGATTCTAGATGTTGGTTAAAGGACAAAGATTATCAAATGTTCAAAGTTATTGAAGTAATGGCACAAAGGATGCTATACTAGGAATTAAAATGAGATTGAAGACTTGTTTAGAAATCGAAATTTTCTTTCTATTTAGTCTTCTTAGTAATGTCTTAAAAGACAAATGATCTTATTGTAGAGAAGTAAAAGGTTCTTCAATATGAATATCTTAGAATATGGTTTTAATATAATTGTCTAGTGCACTATTTATTCAATATAGTTATTATTTTTCAATTATTTGCACCCTTAATTAGTGTATTTATTACTACTTAATTCTGAATTTCAAAATTTAGTGCACATGGATGCTATTAATTAAATAATTAAACACATTAGGACTAGAACCTATGAACCTTATGTGTGCAGAGTTAATTAATCAACACACAATTCATAAAATGGCTTTTTTTAAATGATTTTAGTGCTTTTAAACCTTAAAAAATTCAATGGTCTAATTTTCAAGAGATATTAATGCTAGGTAACAAAGTGGTTGACCACTCGAGTTAATTTCTCAGTCATCTTTTATAAATAACCAAGACCTTAAGGATCTCAAGATAAATAACTCTTTTTTATGTTCATTACTTACTTTCTATCTATTCTAGATGTCTAGCTTGAATGTTGGAAGATCCTTGCCAGAGCTAACTCCGGCTAAAAACTTTGTTTATAGATCACTTCAGTGATGATTACTTCGATATCAAAATCTACTGCAACATGTCCGATAAGTTGTCCATGAATAACTCCATTTTTATATATTTCAATACTATCTGTAGTTTTGTTACGATCAATTATGATTTTTTATATATTTTTTTAAAAACTTGCATTGCATTGAAACATAGACCCGTCAATTGATTAAAGTACATATTCTACACGATCCGTATAATTATTTAATTTTTGTACGGATGGCAGAAATATGTACAGTGGTCAATTGAATGTCCAGTTTGGACAGTTTGAGAATTGCAAATAATTTTATAGGTGCTTACAGTAATCAAACGGTACAGATAGAGTTCCAGATATATTTTTCCTTTTAGTTATTCTCATACATATTTATTTGTATGGGGAGAACTAAGAAGAAATGCTGCCAAAATTTTTCTGGAACTTCTATTGCGTATCCTTTGGTTATTGTAAATGACCTATATAATTAATGCAATTCTTGAATGGGATAGGACCTCTTTACCTATTAGTTGGTGATAGGGTGCATTTAATAATACTGTAATTGATCTATTGAATAAACTTATTTTAAATTTATTCTGTTCTTATAAATATTTATTTATTTCAGTTAGCTTTTTCTTACAATGGATAAGAGTTGGATAACTAAACCGAGGAATAGCAAAGAATATCTGGATGGAGTACATAATTTCATTAAATTTGGTATGGAGAGAAGTAGTATCAGTGGGAAGATTTTATGTCCATGCCGAAAATGTGTAAATTCCAGTTCTCTATATCCAAATATTGTTGAAGAACATTTGGTATAGAATAGTTTTTTAAGAGGTTATACTGAGTGGTTTTTTCATGGAGAGTCAAGGTTACAATCTACATATAACCAAACCTCTAACATGGAACATATATCTAATTTTGGATCCAATAACCAACAGAAAAATCTTGCAAGAGATGATGATATCAGGGGTTTGCTTAGAGATGCTTTTGAATATGGTGCTCAACATCCTGGAGATTACAGTGGAGGACAAGTAGCAGCTGGGTTACCTGAGGATCCTATATTTACTGAATCTATACATGATGGGGAGCCGATACCCCCAACTAATGTTGGAACAGATCGTTATCAGAAGCTGATAAGAGATGCGGATCAAGAATTATATGCCGGTTGCAAGAACTTTTCAAAAATTTCTTTTCTTGTGCATTTGTTCTATATAAAATACTTGAATGGATGGTCTGGCAAGAGTTTTACTATGCTGCTCAAGTTGTTAAAGGATGCATTTCCTGAAGGTACTAGTTTACCAACATCTTGTTATGAGGCCAAAAAACTAGTAAAGGAATTGGATCTTGGATACGAAAAGATTCATAGCTGTCCAAATGATTGTATATTATATCGGGAAGAACATGCCGATCAAGAGTCGTGCCATGTGTGTGGATGTTCATGATGGATGAAGCAAAAAGAAAATGAGAGTGAGGGATTAGATGAATTGGATGCAACATACATTAAACAAAAGCCGACGAAGGTATTACGCTATTTTCCTCTTGTACCTAGATTGAAAAGGATCTATGCATCATCAAAGACAGCTTCATCAATGAGATGGCATGATGAAAGCCGTACAAAAGATGGAATGCTGAGACACCCAGCGGATAGTTTAGCATGGAAAGCATTTGATGACAGACATCCTGATTTTGCATCTGATGCTCGTAATGTCAGGCTGGGTTTAGCCAGTGATGGGTTCAATCCATTTCGGACCTTAAGTTCTGTCTATAGCACCTGGCCAGTTGTACTGATTCCTTATAATTTGCCACCATGGATATGCATGAAACAGTCTTCACTTATTTTATCAATGGTCATTCCAGGTGATAAGGGTCCAGGCAATGATATTGATGTTTTCTTACAACCTTTAATAGATGAATTGAAACAACTGTGGGAGGGTATCAGTGCAATTGATGCTTCAAATGGCCAAACATTCAATCTACGGGCAGCTCTATTATGGACTGTTAACGATTTTCCTGTATATGCTAATTTATCTGGCTGGAGCACTAAGGGACGAGTTGCATGTCCTTCTTGTGTTGAATCAACCCATTCAATTTGGTTAAAACATGGAGGAAAGTTCTGTTATATGGGACATCGTCGATGGTTGGAGGCAAATCATCCATTTCAATTTCAGAAGGATTTATTTTATGGTACCATAGAGTTGGGATCTGCTCCAATTCTATCTTCTGGTTCTGATATTCATAGACAAATGCTTGGTATCAGACACAGTTATGGCAAGATGACAAAGTCCTCTAAAAAGCAAGGAAGAGATGATGTTGAGACTTCAGTACAAGAAGAAGTATCAGAGGAAGTCAATACTTGTACCTTAGATATGGCAGTGTTCGAGGATCCGGATAATTTCTTTGAAGTTGAAAATGATGATGATATAATCACAGCAACTACCCATCAGCATACTAAACAATTATGGAAGAAAAGAAGCATATTATTTGACTTACCTTATTGGGAGCATAATATACTCCGGCATAATCTTAATGTTATGCATATAGAAAAGAATGTCTGTGATAATTTGATTGGAACAATATTAAATCTTGATGGAAAGACTAAAGATAACATGAAGGCGCGTCTTGATTTAAAAGAAATGGGCATCCGACATGAACTTCATCCACAAGTGATTGCAAATGATAGAACTTATATCCCTCATGCATGTTATACAATGTCTAGTCAAGAAAAAGATCTTTTCCTAACAGTTTTAAAGAATATCAAAGTTCCTGATGGATATGCCTCAAATATTTCATGATGTGTGAATCTGAAATAGCGCAAAATTTCAAATCTTAAAAGTCATGATGGACATATATTAATGCAAGATATTCTTCCATTGGCTTTAAGGTCGTCAATGCCAAAACAAGTTATTACGGTTGTATTTCAGTTATCATCATTCTTCAAGGCATTATGTTCTAAGGTTCTTGATCCTCAGAAGCTTGATCAGTTGCAGTCTCAAGTCGTACTTACATTATGTCAGATGGAAAAGATTTTTCCTCCTGGATTTTTTACGATTATGGTTCATCTACTCATTCACCTAGCTTCGGAAGCTAAACTTGGTGGACCGGTACACTACAGATGGATGTACCCTATCGAGAGGTAATGCTGTAAAACTTAAATTTTATAATTTATATAACTTTTTCATTATTTAATATGATATAAATATCATACTTTTTGAAGGTATCTTGTACGTTTGAAGGATTATGTACGAAACAAAGCCCATCCTGAGGGCTCAATAGCAGAGGGATATATTGCCGAAAAGTGTTTAACATTTTGTTCAAGATATCTCGAAGGTGTTGAGACTGTATTCAATCGACCTCAACGTCATGGTGATACTATAGAGAATACAGATATATACAAATTTGCATCATCCGAAAGATTTATAGGAAAAGCTGAAAGTATTATTCTTGACCATAAATCCATGTCACAAGCACACCATTATGTATTGCTACATAGTGACATAATATCTGACTATCGCAGGTTAGTCTATCTACACATGGATAATACTAAATATTAGACATGTTGTTGTCAAACTTATATTTGATTATCATGCAGTGAATTTTTATCTGTACAACGACAAGCCAATCATTCCACTTGTCCTAATCCAAGGATTGAACAAAGATGGTTGGTTGAGTTATTCCCTAATTGGCTTGCCAATCAGGTTAGTATATATAAGTCGTATAATAATTTTATATATTTTTAACATCGAATAAATGATCGATAATTGATATTATATTTTTTAGGTACTTGTACTGATGGAGAAAAATAGTTCAGCAGAATTAATTGCACTTGCCAGAGGTCCAAATTATATTGTGAACAAATATAATGGTTTTATTATAAATGGCTTTAAATTTCATACCAAGGAGCGCGAGAAACTTAGGAAAACTCAGAACAGTGGTGTTATGGTTGAAGCAGATGGAAAATCTTATTATGGTATACTTAAAGATATTTTGGAGTTGGATTATTATGGAAATTTTAAAGTTGTATTATTTCGATGCGATTGGGTGGATATAAATACACCGAGAGGTTTGAAAAAGAACTCAAACGGATTCGTACTTGTCAATTTTTCAAGATTGATACATACGGGTGTGTTATTGAAGGATGATCCATTTATCTTTTCATCTCAAGCTCGACAAGTTTTATATGTACAAGACTCGAAAGATAAAGAATGGGTTACTGTTATTAAGACAAAACCCAGAGACTTGTATGACATGAGAAAAAGGGTGGAAGAAGAAGATGATGATACTTACACTCAGTGTATGCCTTATAATATTGTACCGGATGATCATATAAATGATACAACCATTTTGGTCAGTTGGATTCCGAGGAAGGTACAACTGGTTGATTATGATAAGTAAGTAGTTTGTAAGATGGTTTACATTTTTTGCATTAATGATTATGTTATCTTTTATATTGCAATTCATTTCCGTTATAATTTGATTATAATGTTGACTGATTTGTTTTTAAATAATGTAGGTTAGGTACACCATGCCTCGAAGGAAGCGATTAGCAGATGTACAGTTTCAGTTTTCCCAGACCGAGGCTAGTACTTCTTTAGCATAATAGCCTGAGGGCAGTCGATCAGTTTCACATCGGTCTGATGGCAGTCCCTCTATTTCTGCACATCAGCCTCAGGACGACGTTATTCCCTCCGAGTCTGCACATCACGATCCTTCTATGGATCATCCTGATGACGAGCCTATCGTCGATGATATACAGATACAGGGTACATAATTTAATAATTCTATCTCATTTCAATTCATGCATATGCAATAGTTTTGATATACAATGTTCTGTATTTTTTTTTTTTTAGATGGATCTGGGAGACTCAGGCATAAGCGAGGACCCACATTAGTCCGTGATGTGTGGCAGTTACCTGAGGGTGAGAGGATAGTGATAGAGTGCAACAAGCTAGGGCAGCCTATTAAGAAAGCTGCTAGCTTGTTGACTAGCTTTCTGGGGACAGTAGCACGCCGTGGTCAGCTATGTCCCCTGAATTATTCGAAGTGGAACGACATGCTTCCTGCATATAAAATAGAAATGCTACGAGTTGTGCAGGTAAAAAAATTAATATATTATTTTATATCTTAGGTTTTTAATAATTAAATTGCTTTTTTCATTTAATATTTATTTTATTGTTTAATTAAATTATAGAGCAAGTTCGTTCTTCCTTCAGATTCATCTGATTTTGTGCTTAAGTCTCTCAATCACAAGTGAAAAGAATATAGGACAAAGTTGAAGAGAGACTACAAGTTAGAGGGTAGGACAGAGGAGCAGGTTGTAGCTACCTATCCTCCTGATGTTCACCCTCATCAGTGGATGGAGCTGGTACACTATTGGTTCTCCAAGAGGGCACAGGTTGTGTAGCATCATCAAACACTTCGAAATTTATTAATTTTCATTTGTTATAATTATATTTATACAATATATAACATTATTTTAATTTTATTTTGTAGACGTATTCTGATATTGGTAGAGCTGCACGAGCTACTCAGTCTGTTCCTCACACAGTGGGGTCCAAGAGTTATGCACGGCTCGGCATGAGTTTGTATGTTTCTCATCCCATAATACTTTTAGTATACTTTTAGTTTTAACATCATGTATCATCATGTATCATGCATGTGCCATGTATAATGGTACGGGGATATAAGATATGTTATTTTGAATTTTTTTGTAATATTTATTCTTTATATAGGCTGATCAGCAGGGGAGGGAGCCTGGTGAGGTGGAGTTCTATCGTATGACTCACGTTCACCAGGATGGCAGTTTTGTTCGGGACGAGTCCAGAGATATATATGTATTTTTTATTTATGTTATATTATGATTTATATTTTTATTTTTATTAAGTATTAATATATGTGTTTTTTGTAAAATATAGAATAGGGCTACCTCTATGATATCCAAGCGTGCTGGCGAGGGTTCATCATCTACACAGAGCAGTCGCATCGAGGCCGAGGTATTCTCAGAGTTGATGGGACCAGAGCGTCCTGGACGAGTGAGGGGTTATGGGATTGGAGTTACCCCTACTCAGTTATCTGAGGTGCGTAGATATACTCGGGATACTAGAGAGAGTCATGATCAGTTACATGTTCGTCAGCTCCAGGAGGAGATAGCAGAGCTCCGACAGACACGTGATGCAGACAGAGCAGAGATGCAGACCATTAGGTCTCAACTAGAGCATGTTACATCTGTGCTGCATATATTCATGTCATCTCAGGTAAGTAATTATTTATTAATTTTGTATGTATCTAATAATTTAGAATATATATAATGTATGTATTATAATTCTTGATGTATATCTTGCAGGTTCCTGGTGCATCTGCGAGCCACAGACCTGACGACGACCAGCCTCCCACGGATCAGTGATGCTAGATGGTTTTTTTATTATTTATGTATGTCTTTTTGTTTATTTGAACTTGGATTGATATGTTTATATATATATAAAAAATGTTTTATATTTGGTTTGTATTTGTGTTTGTGTATGTTGGATGTGATATGTGATACAGGTTTGAATATTTTCATTTGTTTGTGTATGTTGGATGTGATACAGGTTTGAATGTTTCATTTTATAATGTATATAGGTTATGGATTTGTATATATGGCTATTTATTTTTAAAAAAAAAAAAATCTACCGATGCTTTAAAGCATCGCTATACCTGGAATTGGCGACGCTTTAAAGCGTCGCTAGGATTGGTGTCTAGCGATGCTTTAAAACGTCGCTATACCTGGAACTGGCGACGCTTTAAAGCATCGCTAGGGTTTAGTCTAGTGACGCTTTAAAGCGTCACTAGAACTGAAACTGGCGACGCTTTAAAGCATCGCTAAAACTGGAACTGGCGATGCTTTAAAGCATCGCTAGAACTGAAACTGGCGATGCTTTAAAGCATCGCTAAAACTGGAACTGGCGATGCTAAATGCCGACGCTTTAAAGCGTCGCTAGATTTAAAACTAGCGACGCTTTAAAGCATCGGTAAATAAAAATTTAGCTACACTTTTTTCAAGCATCGGCAGGTTGCGTCCTAACGCTTGCATAGGCGACGCTTTAACGACGCTTTACAAAATGTCAAGAGATTATTTAGCGACACTTAAAAGCATTGGAAAATGTCAAAAAAAGCATCGCTAAAACCCAGATTCACTGTAGTGCTCCCAAGTCTCTCCAAGGCTTGGGAGTACCACACAAAACCCTATAATGATTAATTCATGTAAGAGAGCCAAAGAATTTCAAGAAGGAGACTATGCCATGATTAGGCTCAAACCTGAATAGTTCCCCTAGGAACTATTAAAAATTACATGCCCATGGTGCAGGTCCTTTCAAAGTAATAAAGAAGATTGACCAAATGCTTATGTGCTAGATTTACCATCTAACTTTGGTATCAATTCCACTTTCAATATTTCAGATCTAGTAGAGTACAAGAAACCAACAATGATACCCAATGAACCATTCAGGCCTGATCTACCTTTGAAAGTGAGCCAACCCTTGAGTGTCGACCAGCCATATTTCCAAAGCAACAAGATAGGATTGAGCAAATCCTAGATGATAAGGTTATCACTACTCGAAACAAAAACTATCAAGGCTAATTGGTTCATTGGCAAGGACATTCTAATTCTAAAGACTCTTGGATTACTGGAGAGGACCTACAAAGAATCAACCCCGACCTACTAGAGCATTACCAAAGCCAGACTGATTCCTACTCGATAGAGTCAAGCTCTTTCCACCCCGGGAGAACTGATGGGGACATCAGCAAGAAGAAAGTATTTTCTAATTCTCTTTGGTTTTGCAGCTAATATAGTCTACAAAAATTTTATAAGAGCCTTCGAATGAAGTCCACCAAGCCCATGAAGCCAACTCCACTTGAGGCACAAATCCATGAGCCAACTCATGAAAGAAAGCCATATTTTCTTAAGTTGGCTTAACCCAAGTCAAGCCCAACTTCCAACAAGCCATGATGCCCCCCAAATCAGAGCCCAAGCAAATCATGATGCCATCCTTTTGAAGCCCATTTTCTTTCATATGGGGGACACATCATCAAGCATTCTTGGGGAAAAAGGATAGACACCACATCAAGCATTGTGAGGAGAGTATACAACCACTTTTCACTCCCTCAACAAACCTCCAACCAACTTGACATATGAGATGCAACATCACACGCCACCTAAGGTTCCATAATAGCAAATGGAAGCCATGTCATTGCCACCTAGGTGTCACATGTCAAGTTGTTACAACCTCCTACCCATAAGTTATTTCTAGTTACAACTATGTAACCTAAGTGGTTAGATCTAACTAGAATAGTTAACCTAACCTAACCCCTCCCCTCCTCTCTTTCTTGGCCAACCCCTTTGCCTATAAATAGGGCTCCAAGGCCTCTCTTGTAAGGCATTCCATGTTATAATTTTTTTTTAGAATTAATGAAGATTTTCTTCTTGTTGAGTTCCATCTTGTGTTCTTGTGTGGAGTGAGTGAGTTCTCTTTAGTTTGAGGGTTTGAATGTTTGTTTGAGGAGAGGGTGAGAGGCCCTTAAGTTTGTGTTTGAAGAGTGAATTGCCATTGCAAGAAGTGAAGGGTGGGATGCCCTCTTGATTGATCCAAGATCAAGTTACAAATCTCCAAGCTGCCGGCCTACAGTTTTTTCTTTTCTTTCCTTGTTTCAATTCCAACCTCAATTCTCCTTCCACACATAATCTTAGGTTTTGTTACAGGTTCTCTCAGGTCCCAAAGTCAAGGATGAAGGTCTCTATGCCATGGATCAAGGTCAAGGTAAGTCTTAAAGTAGGGATTGCTAATCTTGCCTTCTAATCCTCAATCCTTGAATGTTGAGAGCTTCCTTTCCACCAAATACTTAGCCTTCATTGTTGGTAGGAAAACCTCTTCTTAGCTCTTTAGATCTGATCATTTGAAGATGTTTTTGCCTAGTAGGAATGGTTTCCTAGTCATGAGATCCATTTCATATCATTTTGAAAGTGATTAGCATGAGGGTGTTTAATTTTGATGAGCTAGTCTCTTGCTTGGATGAAATTGTCTCCCCTTATGATTAGTTTTATGCTTTAAATTCATTGCTCTTAATGGCTAGTTAATCTTTGGAAGCACATCACCATACATGCATTTCATCCATCTCCCACGTCCCTCATCATAGCAACCTTTTAACATCGGATTTGAAATATGGGTAGTCCGGCACCTAAGCATAGTGAGTTGCTTGTAAGCTACCATGGTGATCTCAAGTCAAAGGAACACTTATATCCATATCCTAATGCGAGCTACTCTTTTGCTGAAAGAGTGTTCTACAGATGGGTCACTTCCAGTGAAGTGTCATACACAACACCTGCATGCCATACCAATGTCTCCACTCTCCTTGGTTAAGAGGATAACCAATGATTATGATATACAATGACCTACACTGAATACACAATCATCTTGTAACAATGTATCATTTGGTCGTGAACCAATTTAAGAACTAGATGATATATCCTCTCTATATCACGTCAAAGTAGTCCTAAGGACTTCATCACACAAGAGTTCATTACAGAAAGATGTAAAATGTGATGAACAGCTAGAATAAACATCTTATTCAATATAATTCATATACAATTACAACAATAGTTTAATCGTTTACAAGCTAGATGATTGGTTTTGGAATGCATTTCCCAACAACAACGCCACCAGAGGCACCGTTGGAGGCCTAAAAGTTCATCGAAAGACCACTATTTTCGATCGGCCACTGTCTTCATCATGTCTACTTCCCCTATTGATTGCCAATCACTTCCCCATGATCAGAGAGCTTGCCGACCATCCCTCGCCACTAGAGAAGCCACCGGCCACCATCTTCCAAGCTCCGATCATGGCCCCCATCATGATTATTTTATAGTTTTCTCTGTTGCTCGGCCATCACCACCATCACCGACGATCCTCAATCACCTGTTGCTCCTCCCTCCTTCATGGTTAGCCACCGGCCATGCTCCCCCTCCCTTGATCCCTCGTGCTTGCAAGAGAATTAGCACCACTACTCCTTGCATCGACTCTCTTTCTTCCATTTTTTGACCACTACCCAAGCCACCCTTACCACCGTCCTCCACCATCTTCCTCCACCGCACTTCCACCTGATCTAGAGTTGCCACTTTATCGCCAGGTGGAATCCTAATCGAAGATGGAATCAAGGATTTGGGATTCAATGGGAGTCCAATTCGTACTCTATTTGCCAAAGAAGGAATGGCTGATTTTGCATGATTTTCAACATGATTTGAGGTCTATGATGCAGAATGGATGGCTGAGAAGGTTTTTCATGATATTTGGCTAATTTTGAGCCTAATTTACTTCAAATTTAACTAGGAGAAAGCCCTACATGAGCTCTATAAAAGGACCCTAGGAAGTAGAAGGCTATCATCAATTCCACCAGTACTATTTTATTTTATTTTTCTTCCTATAATTAGTTTAGGCTTTGAAAGAGAGAGGGAGAGGAATAAAGAAAAGAGATTCTTCAAGGAAGGAGGTATTGTGATGGAGCCCCAAGTCTCCAAGAAGATGTATCTAGGAGCCATGCTCAACTAAGGTGTAGTCTGTAAAAAAGTATAGGGATCCAAACTTTAGTTTTATATTTGTCTTTCCATTCTATGTAGTTAAATAAAGCTCTTAATTTCTTTTAAACTCCTTTCTGTTTGATTTCCTTAATAATTATCTTGGTGGGATGGATCATGATCGTAGCACGAAATGATCCATGTCAACAAAACTAATTAATTATATGATTTTCATCCACTTATCTTGTTAGGATCTTTTTCAACTTAATCGTTAGATAGCCTATACTTGTGCGATGGGCCATGATGCTAACAAGATATGGTTCATACTCGGTAAGATAGCCTATGCTAGGGATGAGTTTAAAGGATTTTGAAATAATTTTGATTGCTTTGGTTAGAACATATGCATGACTTGTGTTTGTGATTACCTGGAAATCCAAAGATATCTTTTTATCATTTAAACCCCTCGATCTTATGTTAAATTCTAATTGATTAGTTTTCATTAAACTATTATATCAGTTTTAAAAATCTAAATATTTATTTTCTTCTTTACTTTTTTTGTGAAATAATTATCCTTGATCCCGAGGATACGATCCCTACTCATCCTAACTGTGGTAATGAGTTAGGTTTTATTTTTGATCGCCTACAATAGCGATCACCTAGTTTTTTCAAGAGCATCTTGAAAAAGGTTTGAGATCCAAGCCAAAGAAGAAGCCTACAAAGAGCTAGCACTCCAGGGGTCTCAGAAAGTTGATCAGCATCATCTCCACATGGATACCAATAGAGGCTAGGCACTTGCATGGCTCTGAAAGCAACCATGATAATTTGCCAATCTAATCATAGTTGAAGGAGGATAGCGATCAAGGTAAGTTGATCAATTTCCTATTCTGTTGTTATTTTTATTTTTCAGATCTGGGTTCATGTGATGAATACCTTATCAACATGTTAGTTATATCCTAGGATGTTATTTTTAAATAATTTAGCATAACTTTTTATGAAATAGTTTCATAGATTGCATTCATTAGGGCTTTAAAAATCCTAATTTTTAGCATGCTTGCAACATTGTTTCATTCACTTGGGTCTTTGACCGATCAAAGGTCATTTGGAGCCATAGATGCTGAATCACCTTTTAACTTGATGAGCCACAAGAGGGGCCATTGAGTCTCTTGATCGATCAAGGATTGTTTGGAGCCCTTGGCACTGACTGGTCTTAGAGCTTTGATCGATCAAAGGTCATGTGGACCTATAGATATTGACTAGCCTTGGGGCTCTGACCATTCGAAGGTCATTTGGAGCCATGGGTGCTGACTAGCCTTAAGGCTCTAATCGATCGAAGGTCATTTAGAGCTATGGGTGTTGACTGGCCTTGGAGCTCTTGACCGTTTAAAGGTCATTTGGAATTATGGGTGCTAAATCACCTTTTAACTTGCTGGGCACTAAGAGGCTATTGAGCTCTCCATCGATCAAGGGATGTCTAGAGCCAGGGGCATTGAGGTGTCATTTTCTTCAACGGGCTAATGAGAGGCCATTGAGGCTTTGGCCGATCAAAGGCCTTTTGGAGCTGCTAGCATTGAGGTGCCTTTTTCTTCAATGGGCCGATGAAAGGCTGTTGAGGCTTTGGTTGATCGAAGGTCTTTTGGAGCTGGGGGCATTCAGGCACCATTTCTTCACTAGGTTGTTGAGAGGCCATTAAGGACTCTGCTTCATTTGGTATAGCTAGTTCATCAAGGATGGTGCCTTTAACTAGGAAATCAGTCAGCATCAAAGCTTTGATCGATGGTCAAGGTTAAAATTTGATGTTAAATTTAGAAAGTTCAATCTGGCCATGTGCCCTGACATATCACACTAGTGCAAGATGCTCTTCATAGGCTAGTCAATTAAGAGGGTGATGGTGTGGGCTTAGAAATACGATCGAAGCCTCTAAGTAGTGATGAGAAGGGTGTAAACCATCTTTTCTAGTTTAGAATATCGGGTTTCCATATCTCCTAGGATCCAACTAACATAGTAAATGGGTTTCTAGATCTTCCTAAATCAACACTGTGCCCATCGCTAGGATGAAGTTGCTAGGTTTAGAAATAGTTTCTCGTCCGAGTTAGGTTTGCCCAATAGTGGGGGGAATTGAGGTATTTTGAGGTCCTCGAAAGCTTTCTGACATTTCTCGGTCCACTAAAAGTTCTTGAACTGCTTTAAAGTTTAGAAGAAGGGAAAGCATCACTCAGTTAACTTGAAGATGAACTGATTGAGGGCTGCAATCCTTCCTGTGAGGCACTAGACATCTTTGATTATTCTCAAGGCATCCATTTCATAAATGACTTTGATTTTCTAAAAGTTGGCCTCCATCCCTCTTTTGGAGACCATGAAACCAAGAAATTTCCTGGAAGCCACCCCAAAGGCATACTTAGTGGGATTTAACTTCACCAGGTACTTCTTTAGGGTAGCAAAGGCTTCTCGAAAGTCATCGATATGGATCCCGATAATTTTACTTTTTATGAGCATGTCAAATAAGTACACTCCCATGTTTCACCCAATCTAATATTTAAAGATTTTGCTCACACAAGGCACTGGTAAGTTGCACCAAGGAAGATTTTAATTATCATCCTTTGTGAAAATTATTGGCTATCAACCTGCCTCTTAGCCGTCTATCCTTTATTGCCAAAGTCTTTATGGTAGTACCCCCCAGTGATGGTGCCCATTATCCCTAATGGAGGTGGGTCACCCTTTTCTTAGGGCTTAGGTCATTATGGCTGTTCAGCTGGTCGAGACAACCTCAATTGATTCCCTTCTCTCTTTAGCATCGAATGAACTAGTCAAGGTGGTCTCGTTTGATGAGTTTCTTGATTTTGTATCGGAGTTAGATGCATTCTTTAGTGTCGAGGCCATGGTCACAGTGATACAGACAATTTATTTGGATTTTTGTAAGTTGGTGGGGCCCATAGCTTCCGAGGCTCTATGAGGTGTCCTTTGATCTCCATTAGCACTTTCGCCCTTGGCGCATTTAGTGGAATGTAGGTATTGAACTTTCTTGATAGTAATGCCTGATAGCCCTCTTCATTAGGGCTCTTGGGTTAGTGATCCCAGAGGATTCCACTTTTTTGCTATTGAGGTGGGGACAAGAGTGTGCCAAATTCTTTCCTTCAATCTCTGGAAGTGTTTCTGATCGACTTCTAGCTTTCCACTACCCTCCATTGAGAAAGTGGTAGAAACTTCTTCCTGTGTGAAGGCATCATCCATTTGTGCATATTTCTTTACTCAAGCCAATATATCAGTAAAGTCTTAAGGATAGGTCATGATTAATGATTTCTTGAGGTCATTCTTTTATAATTTGTTGACCAAGTTATGGACCTCCAGGATGCCCATGTTGAAGGCTAACTAAGGCTCGAATTGACTCCCCATCCTTTTGTTTAAGGGTATAGAGATAGTTTGACCACTTTTAGTATCACCGACTACTAAAAAATGGTTAGTGAAGGACTAGCTTAGCTACTCAAAAGAATAAACTAATCCTGGCTTCAGACTTGATTACAAGTGTTGAGCCACTCCCTTCAGTGTGGATGGGAAAGCTCGATAGAGAATAGCATTGATGACCCAGAGGAGGAGCATCATGGCCCTAAAGCTTTCCAAATAATCGATCGGGTTGGTCATCCTATCATAACTTTGTAGCTAAGGGACCTTGAAGTATCAGAGAAGTGGTGCCTGCATGATTTTGTCATCAAAAGGTGGGTCATTGTTAAACCCATCATGAGGTGCAACGAGAGGTTGTGGATTTGATGACATGGGCTAGCACAAATTCTGATGTATACCTAGCATTTCATTGAATAGATAATATATTTATTTTTTATTTTATCTGGGTATATGGAGATTAGGCTTATTTTTATTTTTATTATTATGTTATTTTATCTGGGTATATGGAGATTAGGCTTATTTTTATTTTTATTATTATGTATCCAACTCATGCATAGATCTTAGAACATGAAACTGGATTAGTTTGAAATTTGTTTTAGATTAGTCTACTTGTTTCAGATTAGTCTGGAGTCCTAGTATTTTAGTTGAGTTGGTCTCTAGCTTATTGGGAACTAGAGTCTATTTAAAGAGATCTTATATTTGGAATAAATGAATCAAGAAATTAAGAACAAACTTTGGATTTTCCCAAAAAATATGAATTGGGCACTTTTAATTATTTGGCTTCACCGTTGTTTGCTCCTTGAGTACTTTGTTCACATAATTGAGGAGCATGCTTTAACGTGGAATCAGCACATTTTTTAGAGTAAACCCAAAAACCCCGATCGACATGCTTAATTGAATCTTATTCCTATTTGGGATAATTTATTGATGATTGTTATCTCGTGTTGGTATTCCAGATCCGAAGACCACCAATCCATATCGCACATGAACCATTGGCTAGATATCCTGGCAACCTCTGCATTAATCTCCCTCTTCTAGGAGCCATGACATCCTATGCTCGGTGAGAACTTTTTATGATTTAGATTAGAGTTTAAAATTCATTGCTAGAATATTATTTATTTTTCTATCTTTAATCTAATTAGGTCTGAAATAATTGAATTGAAAAAAAAAAAAACTAGCCTAGCAGTCATTCCTTAATAACCAACAATTCAACTTTTGAAAACTCTCGACTGTGCATGCCGATCGGGTCACTTCCTAGATTAGAACTTAATTTTGACTGAATCTAAATTAGCTTAACTCCTGCTTATTTTTGACATATTCTTTTATTTCTAGTTGCCTATTTAATTTTATCTATTGATCTCAATAGATGGTCATTAGGTATAGGATAGCTAGTCCATCCCGCATCACTTTTAATTTGGTATCAGAGCATAGTTTAGGTAAGGTTAAGAATATTTTTAAAAAAAATTCATATTCAGCATTATTCAACATTCTTCATACCTGCACAACCTTTAGTATTTTAGGATGTCCCATCCATAAAAAATTTAAAAAAGTTACAAAAATTACTTCATTAGAAAATAGACTCAAAAGCAAACATTTTTGCATTTATGGATTCTTGAAATTGCTTTACAATTCATGTTAGTTTAGAATTAGATTCTCAGCTTATATTCTAAAATTCTGCAACCTACAGTTTTGGATAACCTCTATTCAAACCCTAAGTCCAGTTTCTAGGAGTGTCAAAAAATTATAAAATTGGTGGTTCTAGAAATTAGACTTGATTTAGGAAATTTCTATATGTGAAATTATGTGAAACTATTTTAGGATTCGTTCCAGTGTGATTTGAAACTTCTAATTGTGTGCACAGAAATCTGCAACATATAGAATTGTGTAACCCTTGTTTTTTCATCGATTCCCATTAATAGGATTGTCTAAAAATTATAAAACTTGTAGATTTGAAAACTAAATTTGACAAAGAAAATATCTATGTTTGACAATTTAAAAATCAAATCCTAGATTGGTAGTAGATTTCTCTGGAAAATTGGTCATTACACCTTGAGAATTATGCTAAAATTTCAATCTACCCAGTTCCTAGAAATCAGTCAATTCTTAATCCTAGGACTATCCAAAAATTTTGAATTTTGAGTTGTTGGAATCTCCACTCATTAAGGAATCTGACTCTACTTTGAAAAACATGAAAACACTCCCCTAGGATATCTGTTTGAGCATCAAACTAGACTAAAACAAAGCTCCTGCATATTGCAACATGGATCCTAATCAATTTGCTGTAACCCTTCAAGGCCTTACCAAAAAATTTGATAATCTGACTAGCATTTCTCAAGAATATGGATTAAGGATGGAAAACTTGGAAGAGAACCAAGCCAATAATAACCAGATTAGGAATACCCCTCTTAGACGTATGATACAGTCAACCAAGAAGGCCATTAAAGAAAAAGAAGTTATAGGAGAGACTTTCCAAGGAATCAATTCAAAAATACTATGCTTTTTATGCAAGGAAGTAGACCATACTGCTAGTCAGTGCCCATCCATACTACTTATAGAAAAGTCTAAAAATAAAAATTCTAAAAATGATCCTAAAAAAGATGTTTATATAGTGGATCCAGAATTAGCATACATCTATGATAGACACTATACAGATGACATTATACCTGAAGAACAACTAGAAATAGAAAAAGATAGATGTGTATTGAACCAATCCAAAGAGACTAAACTTGGGAACAAGATTACTACCTTTATCAATCAAGATGATAACATATGCAAGAAAAACATCAATAGTGTAGCTGCATTGATACCATCTCCCCTGATGATGTTTCACACCTAGATTTAGTACCTGCGGACCTCTCGAGTTTCTATAATATGGCCTGGATAAGTACTCCATTTATCCCTCTTAAGCATAGATGTTTATTGAACCATGTCTATCCCAAAGAATTCTATGCTATGGTCTAAGTTCTTAAGTTTTAGAGGCATGATTTGCTTCCATGAGAATTTGTCCTATATTTGGACCACGAGACCTTCAGATTTTTTAATTCACAAAAAAAATTAAGTCTGGAACCTAGAAAGTGGATTGAGTTCCTTTAGAACTATACCTTTATCATAAGGTATGAAGTAGATACCAAAGCTACTGATGCACTCTCTTATAGAATGGACCTCTTATCGGCAGCAAGTTATAGGATTTGACAGTTAAAAGAAGAATATGATAAATGCCCAAACTTTAAAAAATAGTAATAATATAATAAATAATAATATTATATAGCTCATCATGCATGTTAGAGCATTAGAATTAGCATCATCCTTTACAAAGCATATTAGGAGTCTTCATAAAGAAATCAGTGATAAATTAATATAAGTAATCAAATAAATAATTAGCAAATTCTCACCAAGAAATAAAGAATTTGCTAAGAATGATTATATCATGATTAGGGTCAGACCTTAGCAGTTTTCATCAAAAACCATTTGGAAGCTACATACCAGAGGAATAGGCCAATTCAAAAATTTTAAAGAAAGTTAGACCTAATACGTATGTTAATGAACTACCATCTGGCTATAGGATTAATTCAACTTTCAATTATCGAATCTAATTGAATATAAAGAACTAGCATTAATACCCGGTGATCTGTTTGAGCCTATACCATCCTTTGTGAATGACCCTTTCCCTAAGTGCCCACAAGCCTAATTAAGAGATAGCATGATGAGATCAATTACATCCTGGACAAGCAGATCAAGTTCACTAGGGCTTGAGACTATCATGGCTATTTAGTTCCCTAGCGAGACAGGCTAAAGTCAGAGGATTCCAGGATTATCCAAGACTTTCAAAGTAGTATGGAGCCTGACTCAACAGAGTCGAGTTCTCCCCATCCTAGGAGAATGATGAGGATATTGTCCAATATAGATTCTGATGCACACCCAACATTTCTTTGAGTAGACATATATATTTATTTTTTTATTTATCTGGGTGTATGGGGATTCAGCTTATTTTTATTTTTATTATTATGCATCTAACTCATGTAAAGATTGCAAAGCATGAAACTGGATTAGTTTGGAGTTTATTTTAGATTAATCTACTTGTTTCAGATTAGTTTGAAGTCCTAGTATTTTAGTTGAGTTGATCTCTAGCTTATTGGGGACTAGAGTTTATTTAAAGAGGTCTTGTATTTGAAATAAATGAATCAAGAAAATAAGAAAACTTTGAATTTTTCTAAAAAAAGAAGAATTTAGCATATTTAATTATTTGGTTTTACCACCATTTGCTCCCCGAGTACTTTGTTCACATGATTGAGAAGGCACATGCTTGAATGTGGAATCAGCACGTTTCTTAGAGCAAACCCAAAAATCCTGGCCAACATGCTTAATTGAATCTTATTCCTGTTTGGGATAATTTATTGATGACTATTATCTCATGTTGGTATTCTATATCTGAAGACTACCAATCCATATCGCACATGAAACATTAACCAGATATCTTGGCAACCTCCAGATTAATCTCATTCTTTCAGGAAGTCATGACATCCCGTGCTTAGTGAAACCTTTTTATGGCTTAGATTAGAATTTAAAATTCATTATTGGAATATTATTTGTTTCCCTATCTTTAATCCAATTAGATCTAAAAATATTGAATTGAAAAAAAAAAACCTAGCCTAGCAGTCATTCCTTAATGACCAATGATCTAACTTTTGAAAACTCTCGACTGTGCATACCGATCTGGTCACTTCCTAGATCAGACTTTAATTTTGACTATGTTGCCCAGTAAGCAACCCAAGAGGGGGGGTGAATTAGGTTTCAAAAAGAAAATAATAGCTAATGAATTTCAATTCAAAAATAATTTAAGTCCTTGTGTATTGCTAGTGTTTGTGAGTGCTCAAGAGTGTGCAACAAATTTAAAAAGTAAATGCAAGGTAAGTAAAGACAAGTAAGAAAGAGCAAGCAACACAAAGACACAAAAATTTATAGTGGTTCGGTACACACTAAAGCACCTACGTCCACTCCCCAAAGTCCACTTGGGATTTTCACTATAATCTTTTTTGATTACAGTCGATTAGTTTTTCGGGCTTACTAATCAAAATCCAACTTGTTTTCACTAGGAACACAAGTCAAATCCCTTTGGTTTTGCGGGATAACCAAAAATCTAGTTGGTTTTGTAACTTAGGCTCACCAACAACCTCCTTGGTTTTGTGACTTAGGCTAACCAAAAACCTTTATTGGTTTTAACACAAAGGCTCACCAACAAACCTCTACTTCTAGTTCCAATCCCTTCGAAAGTAGAAACAAAAGAAAGGATTCAATAATATTGTTAAGAATACAAAAAGCTTTCAATAAAGCAAGTACCTCTTTGAAGCTCTTGTAGAGTTGCTGTAGATGCTTATCTTCAAGTTGTTGAAGCCTTAAATGTAGCTTGAATGGTTGAACTTAAATGCTCTTAAATGCTTTGAAAGTTTGAAGGCTTGACTTGAAAGTAGATGAACTCTTGATGAATATTCAATATAAACTTCTCTCTCTTTTCTTCTTCATTTAAGATCACCTTAAATGCTTTTTCAAATCCCAAATGATAGTTTATGACCATTGGAGTGGTGAACTAGCTATTGAAGGACAAAATGGACAAGTTCTGTATTTGAAAAAACTAGCCATTACTATTCATCAGAACTTCAAGTGTCGACAATTCAGGTCATGAGTCAACACTTGAGTCGATACTTAGCTTCCATGAGTCGACACTTAATTCAAAAGATGTTCTTTGAAGCTCTCTAAAAATATCAAGTGAGTCGACACTTCATTTGGTGAGTTGACACTTGAGTCGACACTTGGCTTCAATGAGTCGACACTTAACGGAAGTCTTGAAATTCAATATGTTCTGCATAAATTCTATCTCAGGCTTTGAGTCGATTTATGAGTCAATACATGAGTCAACACTTTATCTGCATGAGTTGACACTTCAAGCATGCCATCTAAAACTTCTTTCTGTATGAAGATCTTAAAGCTTTAACTCTAATACTTTTTAACACTGATACATTTCTGTTACTTTGCAAAATTTAGCTTTGATACTTTGCATACATTAATAGCTCTGATACTTTGTGAAAGTGCTAGTCTTAACACTATGATACAAATAAAAGCACTGACATTGATACTGTATAGTTTGTTTTTCATAAAAATTTCTTATACTTACTTGCAAATACAATTAGCTCTGATACATGTTAATGCTCACTTTCAAATTCAGTTATACATGTAATTGTAAATAATTTTTCATGCCTAGTATTTTGTCATCATCAAAAAGGAGGAGATTGTTGATCCCATAAGTGATTTTGATGATAACCAAACATTGGAGCATGCATTTATTTTACTAACAACTCTTCAAGTATGTTACAAGTTTTTGTAGGATGATTTTAACACTCAATTACAACTCCAACATCCTTCGTTTTGGAAATGAGTTGTGTTGTAAGTGATTCATGTAAAGAAGAACCCAAAGAAAAGGTTGAGCAAAAATCATGAAAATGGGTTACTTCTAGATGTGTTTCAAGCTTAAAATTCCTTAGAAATATGGTTCGAAGAGTTTGAAGGCATGTTAAGACTTTGAAGACTTGCTGGATGATTTCTGAAGAAAAATTGATAATTCACTGAAGAATTTATCCGAGCTAACTCGAAGAGAAGAGAGCCGACTCTAGCACATGGCATGCATGAAGATTTCTGGCATGCAGATATCCGAGCCGACTCTAAGAGACCCGAGCCGACTCATCCAAAGTACTATTTCCTAAATCAAACAAGCGAGCCGACCCAAAGGAAGTCCGAGCTGACTCTATCATTCAGTCAAACATTCGAGTCGACCCTTCAAAAGTTCGAGCCGACTCCTCTAGAGTCCAGAAAAAGAGTTCTGAGTGAACAGCCAACTGAGCCAACTCTAATAAGAAAGAGCTGACTCTTCCAGACTGGATTTCTGAATGCCTATGAATCCGAGCCAACTCAAAGTAAGGTAAGCAAACTCTTCCAGAGTAAAGAATCAAGCTACTGAGAAACATAGCCGACGCAATTAAAGAGAGCCGACTGGACCAGAACTACTTTATGGATCTGAGCCGACTCGAGTAGATCCGAGCCATCTCAAAGATCGATTTCAGGCCTATAATGGCTAGTTCCAGAACTTGAAATTTGAATCCAAAAAGTACTCCAATGGTCAAATGTCACATCCCAATGTTCTACAATGACTAAAATCATCTGAGAAGAGACAAGACTATATATTTGAGGGATTTGAACTACTTTAAAAAAAAATGAATGAATATTTAATGCTTACTTGAGCTTGTGAGCAAGAGAGCACTGAAGATCATTCAAGATAGTCTTCAAGTATTCACCAACTCACATTTGAAGCTTGAAGCATTTATTGAAGAAGTTGAAGAAGCCAACCAAGTGCATTGAAGTGCAATCAATTGGGCTTCTCTTGAGCTGCATTGGCAACCATTCGATAAAATTTGTTTGGCATTTTGTTGCTTTCTCTTTACAATTCTTTTTGAATTGTTGGATTATTGGTGAGACTGATTTATAAATCAAATAGGCTCTTGGTTAGCCTGTGTTAAAGCCAAGTGTTGGGTTCTTGGTGATCCTGTTAAAACTAAGTATTGGGTTTCTTTGGTGAGCCAGGTTTAAAAATCAAAGTGTAGAGGTTTGGATTATGAGCCTGTTAAAATAATCCAACTGTATTCCAGTAGGGGATATAGTGAAAATCCCAAGTGATAATCTTGGATAGTGGATGTAGGAGCTGGGTTGCTCCGAACCATTATAAAATTTTCTGTGTTTGTGTTGTGCATTCTTTTTATATCTTGCTTCTATTTTTAATTATTTCAATCACAGTACTTAACACTTCAAGGGATTTTGAAGACAAGTCACTAGAGCTGACTCATTGTAGAAGAGCCGACTCATTGTAGAAGAGCCGACTCAAAGCTTGGCATGACAAGCAATATTCTAGCATGCAGACATTCAAGCCGACTCAAGTCTGAAGAGCCGATTCAGGTAGAGTATATTTTCTGAAGTTTTGAGAATTCGAGCCTACTCCAAGTATCCGAGCCGACTCAACCAGAGTGAAAGTTTCTCAGACAGTCAATCGAGCCAACTCAAGTACTAAAGAGCCGACTCTTCCAAAGTGCTGAAGATCTCAATTTTGAAGAACCAACCAGGCAAGCCGACTCGACCAGAGTGAAGTTTTGACCTACCTGATGAACCGAGCCGACTCGAGCTATCCGAGACAACTCGAATGACTGTTTCAGGTAAGTAACGACTAGTTCCAGAACTCTTATTTTGAATCCAAAATGGTCTCCAATGGTCATATTTCGAATCCCAATGGTCTACAATGGCTATAACCTCCTTAAATCAATTGAGGGGATGATATTTAAGGGATTTGAATCACTTTTGAAGACATAGATGAGCAGTGAATGAGAAATCAATGAGCTTTTGAAAGAACACTCAAGAGAGCATTCAAGAGAGAACTCAAGACCACACCTAACTTCCATCTAAATTCTTGAGGCATTTATTGAAGAAGCTTGAAGCCTTGAAGAGCATTCAAAGTGCAATCAAGAGGGCTTCTCAAGTGCTATAACTGCAACCATCCGATAACTTCGGTTTGTCATATTGTTGCTTTGTTTTTCAAACTTTTCATTTGAGTTGTTCCAAGAATAGCAGGGGTTGTAGCTTGGACTTGTAAAGGTTATTGGTGAGCCTTGAAAACCAAGTGTAGTGGGTTGTTAGTGATCCCATTTAAAACTAACATTGTATTAGGTTTTTGGTTTATAAGCCCATAAAAACAATCCAGTTATATTCCAAGGATGAATATAGTAGAAATCCCAAGTGGTATCTTGGGTAGTGGACGTAGGAGCGAGGTTGCTCCGAACCACTATAAAATTTGTTGTGTTTGTGATTGTGTTTTTTATTCTTACTTGCTTCCGCAGTAGTTAATTTAATTCACAGCACATACCACACTAAGAACTTAAAAATGAGCACATACTTACAAAAATTTTAAATACCCAATTTATCCCCCATCTTGGGTAAGCCACCTGGGCAACAACTGGTATCAGAGCAATATCTCTGAATTTTAATTAGAGCAAAGATCATATACCAAATCCCATGAGTACTTCTTTGGTCGAAGGCCAATCAACAAATAGACCTCCACTGTTCACAGGCACTAACTACACCTACTGGAAAGCCCGAATAAAAATATATATTCAGGCTATAGACTTTCAATTATGGAAGGTTATTCTTAAGAGACCTCACACATCCATGAAAAAAGTTGATGGCGTGGATGTCCCAAAACCTGAAGAGGAATAGGATGAACACAACTTGAAAATGGGTGAGCTGAATGCCAAAGCCTTGAACTTGTTATATTATGCTTTGGATGCCAATGAGTTTAATCGAATTTCTACCTGCACATCAGCAAAAAAAATTTAGGATAAACTTAAGGCAACTGTTGCCCAGATATGGTGCCCAAGAGGGGGGGTGAATTGGGTATTTTAAAAATTGAAGCAATATATGTGCTATCAAGTTCAAAGGTGAAGAGTGATAGTGCTCAAGTAATTGTGCAACAGAAGCAATGAAATAAAACAACAATTAAAGAGCAAAAGAAGATAAAGAGTAAAGCAATGCAAACACACAAGAAGTATAGTGGTTCGGTGCACCTAGCACCTACATCCACTCCCCAAGCTCCACTTGGGAATTTCCACTATAATCTTTAGATTACAGCCGACTTGTTTTACCAGGCTCACCAACAAACCTCACACACTTGTTTTGGCTTCGGGCTTACAAGCAACCCTAGTTGGTTTTATCAATTGGCTCACCAACAAACCTCACACACTTGTTTTGGCTTCGGGCTTACAAGCAACCCTAGTTGGTTTTATCAATTGGCTCACCAACAAACCTCACACTAGTTTCAAATTCCCTTGAAACTAGCCTAAGACAAAAAGAATATGAATACAATGAATAAAACAAGACAAACTCCTTTTGAGCAAAAAGTAGTTTGATGTAGCTCTTGATGGAGACTCTTCAAGCCTTTCTCTTGGAATCTTTTGGACCTCACTAAATGCCAAATACTTGAAAGTTAGATTCCTCAAAGATGGAAAGCTTTTGGCTAAGGAATCTCTTGGTTTTCTCACTCTTTTTGGCTTGGAATTGATTGAAGGCTTTGTACTTTCACTCTAATCTTTTTCACTTTGTCTCCTTGTCTTTTTTGAAGTTTGGTGGAGGTTAAATACCTCATTCAAGCTGAAACAACTCCACAAGACCGTTAGAATCAAAAATATGGCCGTTTATGGCCGTTAGAAATCAAATCAAAAGTTCAGAAAAACTAGCCGTTATGCCATGAGTCGACCTCATGAGTCGACCTCTGGATCAAGTGTCGACCTCATGAGTCGACCTCCAGTTTATCTTAGACAAAAATCCAGAAAACCGTAGTTCTTCCTAGTTTGAATTCTCAGGCTATGAGTCGACCTCTGGTGTCGACCTCTGGACAGGTGTTGACCTCTGGTGGTCGACCTCTGGAGCGTGCCACTAAAATTTTGCCGTTCCGGCCTTGCTGAACTTTTCTTTTCTTCATGAGTCAACCTCTGGTGGTCGACCTTTGACAAGGTGTCGACCTCTGGTGGTCGACCTCTGATCTGAAATTTTCTGAAACTCTAGAGAGGTGCGTGCCATGCTTGAGTTTCTCTAAGCCTTTGTTTCTTTTGTCAATTACTTCTTAACAGGAAGGTCCAATATGAGAAATTTGATCTTGTTTAAGGTAGAAGAGCTCTTTTTCAAAATCAGGCAAGCTTGGTTTCATCATTGTACTCTTAGTACTCTTTTTGAATAACCTAAGTCCTGAAACTTTATCTTGAGATGAAACATTAGTCCAAACATATACTCAACCTTTTGTTAATCATCAAAACTAAGGAGCCAAAGCCAACAGCAACCCATGAAGGAACTTCCCAAGTGAAAACCTTAAAGATTAATCTTCTTGTACATAATTATGAACTGTTGAAGATGGAACCCGATGAGACTATTTCTATCATGTTCTCACATTTTATAGATATTATTAATAGTTTAAAGAGTCTTGGCAGGACTTATTCTAATACAGATCTCATGCAGAAGATATTGAGATCACTTCTAGATAAATGAGACCCGAAAGTAACTGCCATCCAGGAAGCAAAGGATTTGAATATTCTACCATTGGATGAGCTATTAGGTTCCCTGATCACACGTGAGCTCACTATGCAGCATAGAAATGAAGATGACATCAAAAAGAAAGAGTCAATTACTTTCAAAGCTACTACAGAAATGAAGAAACAAGAAGAAGAAATCGATGAAGAAAGCCCCACCTCCAAAGATGATCTTAAAGACGAAGACATTGCACTTGTAGTGAGGAGATTTAGAAAGTTTATGGGGAAGAAAAAGGAAAGACATTGAAGAAAGTTCCATAGAAAAGGAGAATATAGCAAGGACAAGGAAAAGGAAAAAGATAAAGATAAAGATAAAGAGCAACAGCCCATCTGCTGAAATGCAAGAAACCTGAGCATTTTAGATCAGATTATCTGAACTTAAAGAAAACTTTCAAAAAGAAAAAGAAGAAAGCTATGATTATGACTTGGAGCGATAGTGAGGAGTCTACTTCAAATAAGGAAGAAGAGACCACCAAAATAGCGAACATATGCCTAATGGATCTTGAAGATGAGGTAATGTCCCCTGATCATCAAGATGAATTTACTTTTAAAGAGCTAAAAAATGCATTTCATGAATTGTTAACTGAATACAAAAAGGCCGGTTTGAAAATAAAGTCTTTGAAAAATAGCAATGATATTTTGATGAAAGAAAAAGAAGAGATTTTAGAAAAGAATAAGATTTTACAAAAAGAATTGAATGGCTTTTCTGAAAAATATACTACTTTGGAAGTTGAAAAGACTGATTATCTTGAAAAGAACAAAGCTCTATATGAAGAAAATGTTGGCTTGCAAAAAGAAGTTAAAAAACTTAAACCTTTAGTTGAAAATCTAACAATGAGTTCAAACAAACTTGAATTGATTTTAAAAGATCAAAGAGACTCAAGTAACAAGGCTGTAATTGGTTATAATTCTTTGCAAACAAATAGAATTTCAGCAACAAAGTTTATACCCTCAAAAGCTTATGTACCTAAGTTTTCATATCAGAGGTCATTTGTATCAAATGCTTCTACATCTGCATCTAGAGCTTCAACTTTTGTATCTTTGCAAAATTCAAGAATTATTTGTTATGTGTGCAATGGGGTTGGTCATAAGTCATTTCAATGCAATTTCAAAAGAAATGTTAAAAGTGAGATAAGAAAGATTTGGATTCCCCAAGGAACCACTTCTACTGACCTGCAAGGACCCAAGAAAGTTTTGGTATCAAAAAGAACTCCATGACTATTTTGCAGGAATGTCTTGCAGCCCATAATACAAAGAAAAGATGGTATATGGATAGTGGTTGTTCAAGATACATGACGGATGACAAAGAGCAATTCATCATCCTAGATATGAAGGATGGAGGAATGATCACTTTTGGTGACAATGGTAAGGGAAAATAATTGGCATCGGTAAGATCAGAATAACCCCTTCTACATTCATTAAAAATGTATTGCTAGTTGACAAATTGAAACTCAATTTACTAAGTATTAGTCAATTATGTAATAAAGGCTTAAAGGTTGTCTTTGAATCTTCAATGTGCATTGTAACTAACTCACTTGATTCTAGCACTAAGTTCATAGGTCATAGACTTGGACATATATATGTGGTAGATTTGAATGATCTAGCTATGTCTAGTAGTACAAGTCTTATGATAATGAATGCTAAAACCAAGAAGTCTAGCTTACTCTGGCATAGGAGATTAGGTCATGCTAGCATGCATACAATTGCTAAAATTATTTCAAAGATCTAGTTAGAGGTTTACCTAAATTCAAAGTTGATTTTAAACATGTTTGTGATGCATGCCAACTAGGTAAACAAGCTAGGAAGAGTTTTAAATCGAAAAATATGGTTTCAACTTCTAGACCTCTTGAGCTACTACACATGGATCTATTTGGACGAACTAGGACCACAAGCCTAGGTGGTATGAAATATAGACTTGTGATAGTAGATGATTTTTCGAGATTAACTTGGATTTTATTTATTGCACACAAAGATGAAGCATTTAAAGTTTTTCATAAATTTTACAAAAAAGTTTCAAATTTGAAAAATCTTTCAGTTATTTCAATAAGAAGTGATCATGGTACAGAATTTGAAAATCAATATTTTGATGATTATTGTACTGAGCATGGCATTGATCATAACTTCTTCGCTCCTAGAACACCATAGCAAAATGGTGTTGTAGAGAGGAAGAATAGGACTTTGGAAGAGATGGCCTGAATAATGTTATATGAAGGCAATCTTCCAAGGTACTTTTGGGCAGAAGCGATGAACACTGCTTGCTACATCTTGAATCGTGTTTTGATAAGATCGATTTTGAAGAAAACCCCCTATAAACTTTGGAATGATAAGAAACCAAACATTAATTACTTTCATGTGTTTGGTTGTAAATGCTTTGTGTTAAATAATGAAAAGGATAACCTAGGAAAGTTTGATGCAAAATCTGATGAAACTATTTTTTTTGGTTATTCAATCAATAGCAAAGCTTATAGAGTGTTTAATAAAAGAACATTAATAGTAGAAGAATATGTTCATGTTATCTTTGATGAATCTAACCCCTCACCTTCTAGAAAAGAAGAGTGTATAGACAATGATGCAGGTACACCTAATCAAGCAATGGAAGACATGAGCTTGAAGGACAAACCAACTCAAGAAGGAGAAGAAATAGTAAGTAGAGATCATGATGATCTACCAAGAGAATAGAGGTATGTAACTTCACACCATAGAGATTTGATTATTGGTGATCACTCACAAGGTGTTAGTACTAGGTCATCACTTAGAGAAGCACATGATTATCTAGCTTTTGTTTCACAAGTAGAACCATGTAGTATAGAAGAAGCTAAAAATGACCCTAATTAGATGATGGCCATGCATGAAAAACTTAACCAATTTGAAAGAAATAATATATGGACCCTAGTAAATAGACCCTCAGACCATCCAGTAATAGGAACCAAATGGGTTTATAGGAATAAGTTAGATGAATAAGAAAAAGTAATTAGAAATAAAGCAAGATTAATGGCTAAAGGTTATAATCAAGAAGAAGGAATAGATTTTGATGAAACTTATGCATCTGTAGCAAGATTAGAAGTCATTAGATTATTACTTGCATTTGCTTGCTACATGAATTTTAAATTATTTCAAATGGATGTAAAAAGTGCATTTTTGAATGGTTTCATTTTAGAAGTTTTTGTAGAACAACCACCAGGTTTTGAAAGTCATACTTTTTCAAATCATATTTTTAAACTTAATAAAGCATTGTATGGATTAAAACAAGCACCAAGAGCCTAGTATGATAGATTAAGTAAGTTCTTACTTGAAAATAATTTTGTTAAAGGTAATGTAGATACAACTTTATTTATTAAGAAGAAAGAAAATGATATATTAATTGTACAGATTTATATAGATGACATTATTTTTGGTGCAACTAATGAAGATCTTTGTAGAGAATTTGCTGAGTTAATGCAAGGTGAATTTGAAATGAGCTTGATGGGTGAACTAACCACTTCCTTAGACTCCAAATTAAGCAAACAAAGGAAGGAATTTTTATCAACCAAGTAAAGTACATCAAGAAAATCATTAAGAAGTTTAGTATGGAGTCATCTAAAGAAATGAGCACACCCATAAGCCCCTCCTGCAGATTAGACAAAGATGAAGATGACAATAACATTGATCAAAAGCTTTATCGAGGTATGATTGGATCACTATTGTATTTAACTACTAGTAGGCCTGATATCTTGTTCAGTGTATGCATATGTGCTAGATTTCAATCAAATCCTAAAGAATCACATTTAATTGCCGTTAAAAGAATCATAAAATATCTCAAAGGAATAAGTAATCTTGGTCTATGGTATTCTAAGCAATCTTCATTAAATTTAATTGGTTTCTCTTATGCTGATTATGGTGGATGTAAAATTGATAGAAAAAGCACTAGTGGTACTTGCTAATTTCTAGGATTGAACTTAATTTCATAGCACTGTAAAAAATAAAACTCCATAGCACTATCTATTACTGAGACAGAGTATGTAACTGCAGGGAGTTGTTATGCATAAGTGCTTTGAATTAAGCAACAACTAGAAAACTATGGTGTTATTCAATCTAAAATTTCTATCTAATGTAATAACACAAGTGCTATTAATTTGACAAAGAATCCAATTTAGCATTCAAGAACAAAGCATATTGAAATTAGACATCACTTCATTAGGGATCATGTACAAAATAGATATATTAAACTTGAATTCATTCCAACTAAAAACCAACTTACTGACATTTTTACTAAGCCACTTAATGAAGAAAGATTTGAAATGATTAAAAGTGAATTAGATTTATGAGATCCTTTTTAGATCTTTTGACCTAATTTCTTCTAAAATTAAGAAAAATTATCTAGAAGACCTCCTACATCAATTTAAGGACAATGGCCACTTTATCCAGTGTGCTACTATCCTTAGAAATCTTTTTGGTAGCTTTTTAGAACCTTTTTTAGCATTTTTGCTCAAGCTGACTCGAGCAGACAAGGCTCTGGCTGAGCCAACTCGGTTGTCGGGTTAGGTCTTTTTATATAGAAATCATAGAACTGTTTTAGGGAAACTACCTTACCTTTGAGCCCTAACCATAGAATAGAGCCCTTCCATTTTTACTAGGGACCTCGTCTACCCCTCTTCACGTAGATCCATCCACTCCTATCCTTGATGTCCAAAATGGCACCAAGAATGGCTGTACGGAAGAGAGCAAGGCATGTGGAATCGAGTGAACAAAGAGAAAGAAAAAGCAAACTCAAAGAAGAAGAGTTGACTCATGCATAACAACAAGAAGAAGAACTTGGAAATGAATCTCCTTCACCCCAAAGACAGGTAATTTCAATGGCTAACCATCCTGTCACTAGTGGGAGAAGAATAATGTTTTCATTTCTTGAGGAATTGGGAGTAAGAATAGGGGATTGGATTGAGAACCAAGGTTGGACCTATTTCTGTTCATTAGACACCCCTACCTACCCTAATCTTGTGAGGAATTTCTTTGAGAATCTGACTTTGGGAGAATATCACATTCAATATATAGTAAAAGGAGTCAGGGTAAAAGTTGATGAAGAAATCTTAAGTAGGATCTTGCAAATGCCAAATGAAGGTATGAACCACTTAGTGTTCAAGAATAAATTGAAGACTTTGAGGCTGATTTTGGAAAGATCTGATGTGGACACCATTAAGAATGTGCAGGCCAATATGCTTTCTTTGGAAATGAGATTGCTGCATAATATAATAAGCAGGATCTTCTTGCCTAGGACCGGGCACTTTGATTGGGAAGCGAACGGGACCTAGTATTTATGAGACACTTGATTGAGGGGGAGGTCCTCAACCTACTATATATTATGTTAGTACAGATGAGGGAGGCAGCCAGGAAAGTAAAAGCTTGCCTGCCCTAGGGAATGTTTTTTACACTAATCTTTCAGGAGGCTGGGATAGACCTTACTGGAGAGGATGGTAGACCTCTACATCATACTGACACTTACTCGGCAAAATCCCTTCAGAGGATGGGTTACCACCTAGTTGAAGGAATTTGGTCAAAGAGGATATCAAGACAGAGAGCTGCTACCTCTTTAGAAGAGGACGAGGATGAGGATGATCAGACATTGCACCCAGCTACTAACACTGAGACAATTACTATTAAAGGTGATGATGATGATGATGGTACATAGATTGAGACTGAGGAGCAAGAGAGATAGCCTGATAGCCCCAGGACACCATCTGCAACTTCTGTTGGACACATTCCAGGACCATCTGCTTCAGTTTTAATTACTTTTCAGGCATTTATTACTCAACAGATTAGACTGCACTCTGAGTCCCTGACTAGCACTTTTACTTCGATGTTTGGTGACCTTCGTCAAACAGTTGATAATGGTTTATAAGAGATCAGGGAAGAGTTGAGTTAGTTATCATCCAGAGTTGGGGCAGTTGAGACTTTTAAGATAGAGTGCAAGGTGATTTTCAGTCTATTATTAAAGACCTGCACTCAGACTTGGGGAGACTGAGAGGAGCTGCAGATGCCTTCAATGCCCAGCATATAGCTGAGATACAGTGTTTATAGTAGGGAGTTGAAGGCCTCAAGATTGAGCTTCGGACATTTGGGTGTTTCTATCTAGATTTTCTTCTACATCTGAGACCTCTAAGAAGCCACCAGCACATTCACCTTCACCACCTCCTACTGCAGGACTATTTGATCCTATACCTATTTCTTCACACCCTCCTATACTTCCTGCACCAGAGCCTAGTGTGCTACCTACTGATGTTAAAGTAGAGCCTACATCCTCTAGAGCAAAACCAAAATCTAGGTCTAAGCAAAAACCCAAAGTTCTTAAGGCCCCTACTAAAACTAGAAATAGAGATCTTAGATTTAAACCTTTGAAAACTAAGACCTCCTCTGTTGTTTTAGAAATTGGCTCTTCCTCTAGTAAGGAAGAAGACTAGTTGTTGTATGTTTTTACTATCTTGTAAGAAGATTAGTTTGTATCTTTTTGATGTATCTTTTGGTTGTATTACTTTCTGATATATTGTACTTCCTTTCAAAAAGTAATGAAATACTTTCTTTTGCAAATCATTGTGTACATTGATGATGAGCTTTCTTATTATTATATCTTATTGCTTCTTTGAATGATCTTACCAATTAACCTGATAAAATAACACTTCACCTAAATTTTAATGAAAAATTTCAACTTAAAGAATTCTATGAGAAAGTGAAATTATCTCAAACAATCTTATTGATCTTCTTCTTCTATTTAAAAGGGAATGTAATTTGCTTTTAAACCCTTTTTGATTAATGAAAAAAAGGGGGAGTAATTGTATATGCATGGAAAAATAGCATGTAATGGTTGTGTAATGATTGTGCATTGCAAAATATTTTGGTCAATCTATTGAAACTATTCTTGGATTGAATGAAACAGGAAGAGTCATCCCTGTTATTCATTTTTTTTTTAAATTTGCTCTAATCAAGTTAATTTTGCTATGGTCATAACTCGTTTTGATTCATCTCTAGTTTCTAATAGCTCTAATACAATCCTGATATAATAGATCTAATAACTTTTTGAAATAGCTCTGATATTTCTGATACCTAAGCTCTGATACATTTTATGCTCTGATATATTTTGTCTTGATATTTTTTTTCCTAAGCTCTGATACATTTTTGACTTTAATTAATGCTAGGAAAAAGCAGCTTTTGATAGATATTAACTCTGATACATATTAGTTCCAATGCAAAAGCTTTGATACTCTATTGATAAGCTCTAATACTCTTCAATACATACTGATATATATCTATTTAAAATCATACACAAGTTTCTTTGACATGTTTAAATATTTATATACTCATAATTATAAAGGTTTTCCATGCCCAATGTTTTGTCATCATCAAAAAGGAGGAGATTATTGACCCCTGAAATGATTTTGATGATAACCAAACATTGGAGCATGTATTTGATTACTAACTCTTTCCAAGTATTTTCTAAGTTTTTGTAGGATGTTTTAAATGAAAGACTACTCTTCCTACAACCTTGGTGTATGACAAGTTTATTTTGTAAAACTGTATTTTGTAATGTATAGCCTAAAAAAAAATCAACTACATATTTATAAAAATGGGCTATTTCCTTGTATTTTTCAAGTGTAAATCTCTTACAATTAAGTTTGATGGAGTTGGAGAGCTTCTGGACTTGATTGAATGCCTTTAGAAGAATTCTAAGAAGTTTGGAAAGTTTTTTAAGACAAGTAACTAGAGCCGACTCATTGCAGAAGAGCCAACTCAAGGTTTGGCATGGCAAGCAGTATTCTGGCACATAGACATTCAAGCTGACATGAGTCTAAAGAGCTGACTCAGGCAAAGTATGTTTTTTACAGTTCTGAGAATTCGAGCTGACTCAAAGTATCCAAGCCAACTCGACCAGAGTGAAAGTTTCTCAAACAGTCAACTGAGCCGACTCAAGTACTGAAGAGCTGACTCATTCAAAGTGCTAAAGATCTCAGTTCTGAAGAACCAACCATGCAAGCCGACTTGAAGCAAAAGAGCCGACTCAACCAGAGTGAAGTTTTGACCTACCTGAGGAACCGAGCAAATTCAAGCTATCCAAGCCGACTTGAATGACTATTCAGGTGAGTAACAGCTAGTTCCAGAATTCTTATTTTGAATCCAAAATGATCTCCAACAGTCATATTTTAAATTTTAACGGTCTACAATGGCTATAACCTCCCGAAATTAGTTAGGGGGATGATATTTAAGGGATTTGAATCACTTTTGAAGACATAGATGAATAGTGAATAAGAAATCAATGAGCTTTTGAAAGAATACTCAAGAGAGCACTCAAGACCATACCTAACTTCCATTTAAATTCTTGAGGCATTTATTGAAGAAGCTTGAAGCCTAGAAGAGCACTCAAAGTACAATCAAGAGGGCTTCTCAAGTGCTACAACTACAATCATTCGACAACTTCGGTTTGTCATATTATTGCTTTGTTTCTCTAACTCTTCATTTGAGTTGTTCCAAGTATAGCAGGGGTTGTAGCTTAGACTTGTAAAGGTTATTAGTAAGCCTTGAAAACCAAGTATAGTGGGTTGTTAGTGATCCCATTTAAAACTAATATTGTATTGGGTTTTTGGTTAGCCCGGGATAAAACTAAGTTTGGGTTTTGGATTGTGAGCCCATGAAAACAATCTGGCTGTATTTCGAGGGTGAATATAGTGAAAACCCCAAGTGGTATCTTGGATAGTGAACGTAGGAGCGAGGTTGCTCCGAACCACTATAAAATTTGTTATGTTTGTGATTGTGTTTCCTGTTCTTATTTGCTTCCGCAGTAGTTAATTTAATTCACAGCATGTACCATACTAAGAACTTAGAAAGGAGCACATACTTGTAAAAATTGTAAATACTCAATTCACCCCCACTCTTGGATAAGCCACCTGGGCAACACCTTGGATCCTTGTATTTTATGGGCATGTGACTTAGCAAATATGAGCTCACACTTGCTGCTAAGAAAGCTCTCTTTAGTACATTGGTGGTCCTTTTCTTGGTATAAAGATCTTTTTAAAACTTGGCATAAATCAGAACATGTTGGATCATGTCTAGTAGAGGAATATTTACTTGAACTTGCTTAAAGATCTCTAGCATTTTATCTAAATATTCTAATTGTTTATTAGATCTTAATCGATTTGGAAAAGGAGCTCTAGAAATTTTAGTCACCTAATTTGGTGGACTATTAGTTTCAGAATCTTGAGTTTGTAATGTAGGTTGTTCATTGGTTATCTCAGCTGGTTCAGTAGTTAAGTTATAACTAGTGTTAGATATACCTACCTTATTATCCACTTGTTTTCCTGATCTTAAAGAGTGAATAGCATTCACTTGATTAACTTAGTTTCCTTGGGATGGTCGACCATTTTTGGTTTCTTGGGTTGGGCTCAGGTTGGCTAGGCAGCTTACCTCATTCTCTTTCAGTAATGGTAGATGCTAGCTGGCCCACCTGCATTTCCAAGCAGGCTATAGCCTTAGAGTTTGAATTTTGGAGTTGGCCCATGGTTTGCATAAAATTACTTAATGTGGCATTAGTGTCAGCATTGGATTTGGCTAGGGCTTCCTGGATTTTTTCTAAAGAACTATGTCTGTTATCATTGTTATTGAAGCCTGGTGGTGATGGGTTGTTCATCATAGGGTTAGGCCTTAGGTTTTGTTGATTAAAGCTAGGACTACCTACATTTGGATTCTGTGACCATAAAAAATTTGGATGATTCCTCCATCCTAGGTTATATGTGGGTGCATAGGGATTGTTCATTGGTCTCTAGTATGTGGCATTCATTTGTGCACATCCATTTTCTATTGGGTTCATTTGGAGGGGACATTTCTTAAGGACATGGTCTGGTGCATTACACCCGTTGCACATGGGTGCAGACACTTGGTTCACACTAGCTAGTCTCTGAAGTTATAAGGCCTCTAACCTACATGTTAAGGTTACAATTTTGGCCTCTGCAGCTAGGGAAGTCTGAATTTAGTGTACTCCACCTCTCAAAGGTGTGGATCTTTCTGGTTTTCTAATTGTTTTCCATTGTAAGTTCTTTTTAGCTAGGTCTTCTAGAAATTGCTAGGCTTCATTGGATTCTTTATACATAAATTGATCCAAGAACATGGACTCTAGCATGGTTCGCGAATTTGAATCTAAACCTTCATAAATTATTTAGCATAGTCTCCAAGTTTTTATTCCATGGTGTGGGCATTGGATCAGGAGGTTCTTGAAGCAGTCAAAATATTTCTAGAATGACTCGCCAGCTAGTTAATAGAATTGGTTTATTTTATTTCTAGTTTTAGCTATTTATGATGAGAAAAATATTTTTTTAAGAATACTCTTACAAAGCCTTCCCAGGTAATGATAGATTGATTTGGAAGACTATAAAGCCACTTTTTGGTATTATCCTTAATAAAAAAATTGATCAATCTCAGCTTGATTTTATCCTCTGATAATTGTTGCAGCCTCATGGTTGCACAAACCTCTTTAAATTTCCTAATAAATATATATATATAGATGCATCCTCTATTCTTGTGAATTTTGGAAGCATATTAATAATCTGATCAAAATTATTTGTAGTGGATTGGGGTAACCTTATGCAAGAGGGTTGGACAGAACTAACTGGATAACATAAATCCTTAAAGATTTGGAGTTAATTTGTTACATCCATTGTAAAGGTCATAGGATCTAAAATAGAAAGTAAATCAGTTCTAACTAGTCAACCCAATATCCTTCTCCATATAAGAGGTGGAGAATTTACTATATTCACTATATCCTCATTTTTTAAAAAATTTTGTATTTTTTTTTTTTAGAAGGTTTTCTTTAAAGGTTCTAAATTAATTCAATCTTTTCATACCCTAGGACAACCATGCAATATAACTTCCAGTTATGTCATGGCAACCTTACATCAGGGCAATCAAGATTGGAAAAAGAAAACCTAAAGTTTTTTTTTTTCAAACAAGTTTTACACAAAATTAATCCTATCCTAGGGTTAGCCTAGAACTAGATAACTCCTAGCTGTTCCAAGTCAACCTTCGAGCACTCCAAGTTCGAACCAATTCACCAAATTGGCTAGGTAAGTGTAAGATTAGCAGGGATCCTCCTATTGCTTTTCTTAGATACCAATTAGAATGACCAAGTCAGTGAATAGAACCAATTAAAAAACCACCTTTCTTCAGGACCAAGATCCCTGAACCACTTTCCTAGACACCAATTCAATGGTCAAAACTAGTTTGGTACAACTCTTAGGTATCCTTGTCCTAATGAGCTCAAATGTCCCTAAGGTCGGTATCTAATTGAGTTTATTTAGAGGCTTGGGTTAATGCAAATGAAGAAGACTAATTTGTGGGCTAAGGAAGGGTAATGAACTCCCCACCTTATCTTGTTTAGGTTTGTTCCCTTAAAGTAATTTTAAAAAAATGCTTATGCACAACCAAAAAGAACAAACAAGTTTGAATCAATTTTCTCAGCAACGGTGCCAAAAACTTGATGTGAATTTTAAGTTGAACTGCAAGTGCATGGTGTGCAAAGTAGCACATCTAGCGAGTATGGGTTGATCCCACAAGAAACTGGGTGTTTGAACTATATTCAAATCCTTGCTCAGGCGAGCTTTAACAGAGATGAGATACTTTCTACCTGAAGCAAGAATTAATTAAACTAAAGAAATAAATAATTTAAGGATCTAAGGCTTTTGAATTCACTAGACTAATGATTTAGAAAACCTCTCTATGATTCCTTTTATAATGTCCTTTCAACTTCTTTCTTTGTATTAACCAAGTATGGATTATGAAGAGATTTTAATCCACCGATAATCCATCAAAGTTTCTACAAGGAAGAAGAGAAAAGAATTTAAAAATATTGTGAGCCTTCTATCTATTGCCATTCTTGCACCGAATCAAGTATGAATTATGAAGGGATTGAAATCCAACAATAATTCATCAAGTCTCTTGAAGGAGCAGGAGATGGTGATAAATCCCATAGGAAGACAACCAGCAATGTGGCGGTGGCATGGCCATGGTGGAGAGATTATGAATGATAGAGCTGGACAAAGATGGGAAGGATTGCCATGCAAAGCTCCAACGATGATGTGGAAGCCATGGAAACAAGAAGGAAGGCAGCCAACAAAGATGGTGAATAGAGGAAGAAGAAGAGTGGCTTGGATGGCAATTCCTGGATTTTCTGGCCATCAACAACTTCTTAGGTGTCCCGGCGGTGAAAGGAAGGAGCTTTAGCGGCTTCCCCGACAAGAATGGCACTCGGATAGGTGTGTGGTCCACTGATCTATTCTATGGACCAGGCAATTACAGATCATGGACCACTAGGCTTTTGATAAACCAGGCAACCGGTCCATGGTGGACCAATTGCTCCAGAATTCGTGTTAATTCTTATTAGTTCCTTTAAAATTTACTTTCTAATTCAATTGAAGTCCGATTTGAGTATTGTTTGCATCATTGGACTCAAAAAATTAAGCTCTTCATGTTGGTAAGGTTCTTTCATACAAAACACTACATAAAAGTATCAATTTTAATTAAATAAAGATAATTTAATTTATAAGTTAATGCACTTATCAAGTACCAAACAAATACGCGGTATAAAAGACATACCAAATATCAATATATTGAACCAACCCTCAGATCAAGCATACCAATACTGTACCAAGATATGTCTAATACAGAATTAACATCTATGCAGATATTTTTAAACTTTGTTTACTTCTCATTTGTCATAACTCTCACTGCCATCATGTTTTATCATTACTTAAGTTAAATTGTTTATTTTGAAATTTCTTGCTTAAAAGAAACTATGATGTGGTAAGCCACTGACATGGTGCCCACATTCGATGCAGCTGGCTGATGAGGTGGTAGAGAGTGCCACCTGGCCTAGCCAAGGTCGAGCTCTCGATAGAGGTTGAGTTCCCGATCAAGATTGAGCTCCCATCCGAGGTGAGCTCCCGATAAAGGTGAGGTAGAGTTCCCATCCGAGGTGAGCTCCAAACCGAGGTCGAGCTCCTATCCAAGGTGAGCTCCCGATTGAGGTCGAGCTCCCATCCAAGGTGAGCTCCCATCTGAGATTAAGCTTTCGACCGAGGTCGAGCTCCCATCCGAGGTGAACTCCTGGCTGAGGTCGAGCTCACGTCCAAGGTGAACTCCCATTCGAGGTCGAGCTCTTGTCCAAGGTGACCTCCCATTCGAGGTCGAGCTCCCATCCAAGGTGAGCTCCTATTCGAGGTCGAGCTCCCGTTCAAGGTGAGCACCCAGCCAAGGTCGAGCTCCTATTGGAGGTTAGCTCCTGGTCAAAGAGAGCATCGAACCAGTCGAGCTCCTGACTGGACCAAGTCCCAGGGTCAAGGAAACATCCCCCGACCATGGTAGGAGGAACAGTAGAAGGTGAGACACGACTCTCGGAGAATAGACATGAGAGAGGGCTGGATGGTGACATAGGGGTGCAATGTCACCATCTCTACCAGACCGGCAGCAACTCTTATGGAGGCGTGTGCTCCACCAGGGCTCCAGGCCTTGTAGCATGCCGCCCGCACTTCCTGCAAGAGGGGTGCTCTACTGGGGCTCCAGGCCCTATAGCACGCTGCTTGCATCTTTTGTAAGAGGGGTGCTCCACCGGGCCTCCAAGCCCTATAGCATGCTACCTACATCTCCTACAAGAGGAGTGCTCTAGGACTTCCAGGCCCTGTAATGCGCCGTCTGCACTTCTCACAAGAGGAATGCTCTACCAGGGCCCCAGGCCCTATGGCACATCATCCGCACCCCCTATAAGTGGAAGTACTCAGCCATGGCTCCAGACCCTATGGCAAGCTACTTGAACCTTCTATAAGGGATCACCCCACCAGGGGGCAGGCTCCGCAACACATCAACTATGCCCCTTGCAAAAAGACCCTCTCCCAAGAACCTCATACCTTATCCATCGGGGCTTTGACGAGCTTGTATCCCTTCTGCAGGGAACACCCTAGGAGAGGCACCCAACCAAGGCTCCAGTCCAGTCTAGTAGAATCAATTCCCATATGATGGTAAGAGGGACCTCCATGATAGGGGGTGAACCAAGAGAGAGAAGGTAAGAGAGCAAGCAAGCCAAGGCAAAGGGATGAAACGGCGAACAACCCCGTAACATCCCAAAAACTCTAGTTTTTCCATTCTCTTCAATCTCCCTCTATGTGGTGACATCCCAAGCCTCCATCATAGAGGGTCTGTTTTCCTTGGTCACCTTACTGACTTGACTGTCAGAGTGTCCCTGCCGGGATCGCTGGCCCAGGTCTCCTTTTTTGCAGGACCAACCAACCATGAAGGCATGAGGTTGAAGAGCCCAACGCTCCCTGGGAGGCCAACTCAATCGGGCCCCATCGAAGCTACAGGCCATGGTGATCAAGGTAGCAACAGATTGGCATGCTAGGTAGGGGGCGTGATGCAGTTCGTCCTAACTGAGAAACATCAAACAACCTTCAACGATCTCATGGTGGTGACCCACGTGTGGGAAGCCTCTACTAGCTACATGGGAGATCCATCCCACCACGATGACTGACGTAGCTAAGAGATGGAGCTCCCTATTCCTCTACTTTTGCTTCCAATTGAGCAATCCATGCAGATCGCTGCACTCGCATAGCAGGTCCAGACCTTGAATATGGCGGTGCACCAGCTACATCACCAGCACTGATCCCTAGCAACATAGCAGCAGTCGAGGATGCCTATGGCCTATGCCGTTTACCCCGTGCTAGCCTAAGATCCTTCCAAGAAGGGTCGTCACATGCATGGGCAACCTCATATCCATGGGAGAGCCTGCGGGTGGCTGAGAAGAGGCACTGAGATAGTTTAATCGACCAGGAGAGCCACTCCCCGATCTCGAACCATGATGCTATATCATGTTGGTGATGCCGACACGACAGGGAACTAAAGCACGAGTTCCTTTGGTCGGTGCCCTCTTCTCCCCTGATGGCCTCCATGGAGGGGTCAACAGAGGAGGCCATCCACTGATGGGCAAAGAAGCACCTCGAAGAGCAAAAGCACAGACTGGCTGATCAAGCCTACCAGTTTGCCAAAATTCAAGACTCCCCATGCAAGCCCACAGGCCATGATGCTCACCTATCTCTCTCATAGAATACAAGAGGAATTGATCCCTAGCCAATTTTGCATACCCCAGGTGGATCCCTATGATGGGATCACAGATTTTCTTGACCACCTCGAGAGTTACAAGGCTCTCATGCGGGTTCAAGGGGCCACTGACACTCTCCTATACATTGCCTTTCCAGCTATGCTCTGTAAGGTGGCCCAAGTCTGGTACTCTCACCTCGAGCCAAGAAGCATCAACTCTATTGAGCAACTAGAGAAGTTTGCGGCATACTTCAATGCTTGCCAAAAGGTGCTACATGAAGCTGATAGCCTTTTCTCCATCCGATAGTAGGATCCTAAGTCCCTTCGAGATTATGTATCTCGATTCAAGGTGGCCACCTTGGAGATCTATAATCTTAACGAGCCCATTGCCATGCTGGTACTGAAGAGGGGGCTCAGGACCTCCTGCTTCACCTACTCCCTTGACAAGAAGCCCTCAAAGTCCTACTCTGAGCTCCTCCTCCATGCCCATAAGTACATCCATGCAGAGGAGGCCAATCACACCCGGAGGGAGTTGGATAGGAGGCCCTTGAAGAAGAAGGCCCAGGGGGAGCTGGGCAGGTCGCTAGTGTCCAAACCCATCTCGACCCTCCAAACGAGCCCCAATCCAAGGGATGTTCCTACCAAGGATGAGAAGTACACACTTCTCACCCCAAGATCCAAGATCCAAAATTCTAATGGAGATTGAGGACGAGCGCTACCTCCATTGCCCTCCTCCACTAAAGTAGTCTGGTGGATGTGACAAGCCCCGGTACTATCAATTCCATCATGACCACAGCCATGATACCGAGGAATGCCACCACCTGAAGAAGGATATCTCAAAAAGTTTGTGGGAGGAAGAGCTCCGTCCACAACCCAGGATGTCGAGACCTACCATGCTGCCATTGACAACCAACCCATGGAGAAGCCAGTGGGGATGATTTTCTAAGGAGCAAGGCAAAGGCCAAAGAAAGACAGGGAGAGGGAGAGGGCTGATATTATACTCCCCTACATGGAAGAGGACCTAGTTAGGATAGAGAACCCAAATAATGATGCTGTTGTCGTAGAAATGATAATAGCAAAGCACCCTATAAAAAGAATTATGATTGACAATGGAAGCTCAATTGATATCCTTTTTATGATGCCTTCGCAAGAATGAAATTATCCCTTGACCTGTTGAAGCTAGTGTTCACACCCCTCATCGACTTCACCGAAGATTCAATTGGAGTTGAGGGAGAGATTACACTCCCAGTCACTATCGAGATGCTGCCCCAACAAAGCACTATAATGGTGACCTTCATCGTCGTGAGGCCCCCTTTGGCATACAACATAATCCTGGGGCATCCTAGGCTTAACTTGCTTGTTGCAACCATCTCAACTAAGCAGCTCCTCTCTAGTTCCAAACTCCATATGAGAACGGGGTGATGAGGGGATCCCGACAGCCGGTCCCACACTACTTGAAAGCTATTCCCAGAGTCTGGGGGAGCGAGGAGAGACCTATAGTTGATTAGTTAAGCCAAAGGGAGCAGGAGGTGAAGGGCAGGCTGGTTGAGCACCTACTATCGTTTCTCCTCAATGAAGATCCCTTGAAAATGGTGCAAGTACAGGCTCTTCTAGCTGAAGAAGAGAGGGCTCGTCTGCTAAGCTTCTTGTGGGTAAACATCGATGTCTTTGCCTAAACTACGGTGGACATGCCCGGAATCCCTCTTAAGGTGATCACCCATAAGTTGAATATCGACTCTAATTACCATCTAGTCTGGCAGAAGAAGAGAAGCTTCACCCTGGAAAGGCAAAGGACGATAAATGAGGTTGGGAAGCTCCTCATCATAAGCTTCATCGAAGAAGTGTAGTACCCTAGCTAGCTAGCAAATATGGTCATGGTCAAGAAAGCCAGCAAAGAATAGAGGATCTGTGTGGACTACACTAACCTCAACTAGGCATGCACGAAGAATAGCTTCCCACTGTCCAAGATCGACCAGCTTGTGGATGCAACTTCAGGGCACAAGCTGCTCAGCTTCATGGATGCATTCTTTGGGTATAACCAGATCCGCATGCACCTGGAGGATGAAGAGCACATGGTATTTGTGATTGATAGAGGCATATTTTGCTATAAAGTGATACCGTTTGGTCTCAAGAATGCTGGGATGACATATCGGTGCATGGTCAGTAAGGTCTTCAAGGACTAGATAGGCCGTAATATGCAGGTCTATATGGACGACATGCTTGTCATGAGTGGCCAGGAATCGAATTACATTGCTAACCTGGCGAAGGCCTTCGACAACCTCCATCTTCACCGAATGAAGCTGAACCCAACAAAGTGTGCATTTGGCATCACGATGGGAAAGTTCTTAGGCTTCATGGTCACCCAGCATGGGATAAGGCCAATCTGAAGAAGATTCAGGTGATCATGGATGTGAAGCATCCCACATCTAAAAAGGAGGTCCAATGCTTGACGGTCGCATTGCCACCCTTAGCTGATTCATCTCATGCTCCGTTGAGCACTGCCAACCATTCTTCAAGTTGTTGCACAAGATGCATGACTTCGCCTAGATTGAAGAATGTCGAGAGGTATTCGAGAAACTGAAGAAGCTCCTCACCACCCCCCCATTGCTTTCTAGGCCGGAGGTCGGAGAGGAGCTACTCCTCTGCATGGTGGTCTCCTTAGGAGCAGTCAGCTCAATGCTAATTTGCATCAACGAGGATGGTCTTCAGATGTCGATCTAGTATACCAGCAAGCTGCTCCACGATACAGAAACTAGATATACTCAATCTAAAAATATTATTTTTATACTTATTATGTCTGCTTGGTGCCTTGGCACTATTTCAAGCTCATCCAATTACGGTCCTCACCAACCAACCTCTGAGCACCATCCAGAGTCACCCGAATACCTCAAGGTGCCTGGCCAAGTAGGCAATGAAGCTTAGCGAGTTCAACATCTATCGCCCGAGGCCATCCCAAAAAGCCTAGGTCTTGACTAACTTCCTGGTGGAATGCTCCTTTGATGGCATAGTTTAGTTTTGACTTTCTAAAGCCCCCACTCATCAAGTCGGGAGCTCCAAAGCCCCATAATTATCTATCAAACCCCAGGTCTGGTGAAGGAAGTCAGGAGCTCCAAAGCCCCGCACTCATTAAGCTGAGAGCTCCAAAGCCCCGCACTCGTCCATCGGACCCCAAGTCCGGCAAGGAAAGCTGGGAACTCCAAAGCCCCACACTTATTAAGCCGGGAGCTCCAAAGCCCCACACTCCTCAAGCCAGGAGCTCGAAAGTCCCACACTTATCCATCAGACCCCCGGTCCGGTGAAGGAAGTAGGGAGCTCCAAAGCCCCACACTTAAGCTAGGAGCTCCAAAGCCTTGCACATATTAAGCCGAGAGCTCCAAATCCTCACACTTATCTGTCGAACCCTAGGTCCGATAAAGGAAACCAAGAGCTCCAAAGTCTTGCAGTAATCAAGCTAGGAGCTCCAAAGCCCCACACTTATCCGTCGGACCCCAGGTTCGACGAAGGAGGCCGAGAGCCCTAAGGCCCCATGCTCATCCATCGACCCCTGGGTCTAGCAAAAAATGATAAGAAGCCCAACAGTACCTCCTCTTTGGATGGCCCACTTCACTACGCTATAGTCATACCAAGAAAAAAGAAGAAACAATACAACAACAAGAAGGCTCGGCTTGCAAGAAACAAGAATTTCATTCAAAGTCTTTTTACAAGGCTTGGGCTCCTCAATAGGCTAGAGAGCCCCATGAAGAATACAAAGTAAAACATAAAAAAAGAAGAAAGAAAGAGAAAAAAGAAGAAAGCTCCAGGCTGCTCATGGCTCTGGAGGTGGGGTGGAGAGGCTCACTACATCTCCTCTCCCCTCGATGTCATCCTGCATGATGTCCCGCAGGTCTAGATGGTCGAAGGCCATCATCACTTTCTTCTTGCATTCTTCGAAGCCTTTGTAGGATGCTTCATAAACAGCTTCACTGACATCATCCTTGAAGTCTTCAAAGGCCTCGTACCAGGCGATGGCCTAGACCACTTTCGCCTACACCATCCTGATCACCATCTCGAAGATGAGTGCTTTCTCTTCCACGGTGATGGTGCTAGATTCTGAGAGATCCAATCGCATTTGGAGGGTGTGAAGCTCCCTGTCCAGATGCAGAACCATGGCAATGGAGTTTACCAACTAGTTCTGCAGGTCATGGACAAGCTCCTCCCACTTCACAGCCTCGGCCTCGCGGTCCTCCACCCGGTCCTCGAGTTCCTTGATGGTGTCTGGGAGCTCTCGAGCTCAACCTCCAGTGACTTCACCCATGCCTCTAAGTCAAGCACCAAGTCAACCAGGGCTTGGGCCTTGGCCTCAGTGACCTCGAGCTTGGCACGGAACTCCATGTCCCGCTTTCCTAGTGCCTGGCAGGAGTCCTTCACCAAGAGGACGTCTTAGGCCACCTGTAATCAAAACTGAAAAGAAATTAGCATGGAGTTCCACTGCTCCCCAAACCCGAAGCTCAACTAAGCAATAGTAGACTTACCGCGAGCAATTAAGGGAGAATCCTATTAATGATTTTTCCTAGCATCCGACTGCTAAGCAGCCTCTCCACCAGACTCGCATCGACCATCACCGATGCACTAGGCAAGATCATGGTGGTGGCCATGAGCACCCCTGGTGGAGGGCGGAGGAGGTAGAGGGTCTGGTGGGCGCCAAACCTAGCACCCAGGTCTCAGTCACCGTCGAGGGCACCGCGGGAGGAGCCTTTACAGCCTCATGCTCTATGGCAATGCCTGCTTCGGGAGATGACGGCACTAGCATGACCTTGATGATGGTGGCAGGGGGTTATGCAATCCCCTCCCCCAATGCAGGGGCCTCACCAATCGGTGGTCCACATCTCTGGCCACCCTCACCACTGGCACCGGGACCTCTCCCGTTTCTATCTCCTTGGCTCACCCCAATGGCTCCCCACGAGACCTCTTCTCCGGCTCCCCATGGATTCTTTTCTCCGACTCCCCACAAAGCCTTTTCTCTGGCTCCCCATGGGGCCTCTTCTCCTACCCCTCGCGGGGCCTCCTGGTCGATGCCCATTATCGAGACATCTAGCCGATCCAATCTATAGAGAATTTCATGCTTGCACTAACCACGAGAAACTAGTTAATTGTCGAATGATACAAAGGGAGACAAACCATAGTCCTTACCTAAGGACCAAATTGGGCTAAAGCCAGCATCGAACAGATTTTGCTCGGAGAGGTTCGCTTGCAGGAAATCTCTAAGGTAACGAACTGGTCATACATCTCTCGATCAGTCGGCTCCACTGATGCATCCTGGTTGGGAGATTGGTCTAGATCACTCCAGAGCCAGTTGGCACCTTCAAGGTAGGTGAAAGGAACCGAGCTTTCCATCCTTTGATGAAAGAAGGAAGGTCGAATCAAAAGCTTCGGGGCTGGGGGAATGAACCACCAGCCCCTCTCAATGGGGTGGCGCTTCAGGGTGAAGAGGGCTCTAAACAAAGAAAAGCATGCCACCATACCGTAAAAATAGCACAGGACTATAAAGGAGCAAATCATCCTAATGGCGTAAGTGATCAATTGGGCAAGGACCAACCTATAATGATCAAGAAAGAAAGAGATGATGGGGTGAAAAGGCAACCATAAACCAGCAAGGAAGAAGCCTTCATAGAGGGCGACTTTGCCTAGCCCCCTGGAGGTGACCCGATCCTCCGAGTTCAAGGCTAAGATCCGAATGGACTTAGGGATCCCATAAATCTCCCGGAGGTGCAAAGCATCTTCCCTAGTCATAATTGAGGCTATACTCGACGGACCTACCAGGTCTTGGCCAGCAAAAGATGGTAGGGGAGGCAAAGCAAGGATATTGGGGTCCACTTCCCGTCGAGGACCCTATCAAACTCTAAAGGGGACATTCTCCTCCTCACTATCCGAGGGAGGTCAAGGAAAGGATGGACCAGTGGCTTTAGGAGGATGCGTAGAAGGATGGTGACGGCTACCAGGAGAAGCCATTGAGACACTAAGTGCCAAAAGGAGGAAGAGACCTAAGGGTTCTGGCTAAAGATGCCGAAAGGGAGGAAGAAAGCAAGGAAGAAGGACCAACATGGATGAGACTCCTGATCAAGGTCTTCTCCAGGTACAAAGGGGGATCTCCCTCTCTTTTCTTTCCTTCCCTCTCCAGAAATTTTGAAAGGATGCAGGGTGGTAGCAAATCCTCCTCAAAGGGACATTGAAACCCCTTTTCAAGCACATCACCAATGATCAAACGCCTCTTTCTCTTCCCCTTGGGCCAATGAGATTGCGACACACGTTGGCACCTATCATGCGGGATGCTTCGGATCACAAACCGTCACTTCGGGAGGAATGAAGGCGTTATTGCGGGTGATCATTCCCAACCACGTGGAAGTTCCTTAGTGACGGAAGAGGGGATCCGCAAATCATCGTGGACTCAAATCGTGAACCATCGCACCGAGAGAGATGAAGGCATTATTGCTGATCGCCGCCCTTCGTCCACATGGCGACGCCCCGAGGGTGGACCGGTGATCCACGAATTGCCAAGCGATTGCAGTAATAAATGAAGGCCTAGAGACCCTCCACATCAACGGCATCGGCCTACTCCCTTCATCCCGAGCCCAAGAGTGGGGGGCATCTAATGTGGCAAGCCACTAACGTGGTGCCCATGTCCGAAGCGATTAGCTAATGAGATGGTAGAGAGTGTCACCTAGCCCAGCCAAGGTCAAGCTCCCGGTCGAGGTCGAGCTCTCGTCCGAGGTGAGCTCTCGATCGAGGAGAGCTCCTGGCCAAGGTCGAGCTCCCATCCGAGATGAACTCCCATCCAAGATCGAGCCCCTGTCCGAGGTCGAGCTCTCATTCGAAGTAAGCTCCAAATCGAGGTCGAGCTCCCGTCCGAGGTAAGCTCCCAGCCAAGGTCGAGCTCTTGTCCAAGGTGAGCCCCTGGTCAAAGAGAGTGTCGGACTAGTCGAGCTCCATGTCAGACCAAGTCCCCGAGGGCAAGGAAATATCCCCTCGATCATGGCAGGAGAAATAGTAGATGGCAAGACATGACTCTCAGAGGACAGATCGAGAGAGGTCTGGATGGTGACATATGGGTGCAATGTCACCATCTCTGTCGAACTGGCAGTAACTCTTACAGAGGCGTCTGCTCCACCGAGGATCCAGGCCCTACAGCACGCCGTCCGCACTTTCTGCAAGAGGGGTGCTCCAGGCCCTATAGCATGCTACCAACATCTCCTTAGGAGAAGTGCTCTACCGGGGCTCCAAGCCTTGTAGCACACCGTCTATACTTCCCATAAGAGAAATACTTTGCCAGGGCCCCAGGCTTTGTGGCACATCACCTGCACCCCCTGTAAGTAGAAGCACTCAACCATGGCTCCAAACCCTATGGCAAGCCAACTAAACCTTCCGCAAGGGATTGCTCCACCAAGGGGATAAGCTCCGTAGCATGCCAAATACATCCCTTACAAGAAAACCCTCTTCCAGGAATCTCAGACCTTGTCCATCGGGACTCTGACAAGCACGTATCCCTTCCACAGGGAACGTCTCGGGAGAAGCACCTAATTAAGGCTCCATACCTAGTCTGGCAGAATTAATTCCTATATAATGATAAAAGGGATCTCTAGGATGAAGGGCGAACCAAGAGAGAGAAGGTACGAAAACAAGCCAGCCAAAGTAAATAGCTGAAACAGTGAACAACCCCTTAACATCCCAGGAACTCTAGTTTTTCCATTCTCTTCTATCTCCTTCAATGTTATGGCATCCCAAGCCTTCATCACAAATAAAATGTTTTTCTTAGTCACCTTACTGACTTGATTATCGAAGTATCCCCATCAGGATCCCTAACCCGGATCTCCTTGTGTAAAATCGACCGGCCACTAAGGCACATGGATGAAATGCTCAATGCTCCTAAAAAGGCCAACTCAACCACGTCCCATCAAAACTACAAACCACGACGATCTAGACAGCAACAATAGATACAACTAATATCCAACTTGTTAATTATCTTTTTCAAAATGAACAAAAAGATAACTAGAATCCAACTCATCCTTCTATTTATTTGGAACAAATATGGATAAAGACTTTTTTTTTCCTATTTTATAACGTCTATCTTTTACACCTCAAAGAGGGATAATCCTGGAACCTCAGTTTCAGAAGGACCAACTACGGGAGTTACAGGAGTACTTTCGCTAGCTCAAGTCAAGCAACAGCACCTCTATATCAGTTTGGCGTATTGGATCTAGGGTTTCTTGGGTCACGCCCTCAAAGCTGACACTAGCCTACCCCAGCCACTAGCCTAGTACTAGAACTAGCACTAGCATCTGTAGGCTGGGAAGAAAATCATTTATGGATTGTATATTTCAGTTATTTGAATTTTCACTGCAAGTTTCAGTGAATTCTCTAGTTTTCTTATAATTTTGTATCTTCTACTTTATTAAATAACATTTACTTTAGGGTAGGCATTAGCAACAAGCAATTTCACTTGGCAGACCATGAACCTAAAAATCAATCAACATGTAATTCACCAAAAAATAAAAGGACCAGTAACAAGCCAGAATGATCACCACCAGCTCCAGTATTCATAAAGGAATTGCTCAAACTAGCAATAACAAGATGAACGGTGGCAGCCCAAGTACTTCTGCAGACAAGATCATAACTGTAGCTAACCTAGCTGAGAGATGCATTATAAGAGATTTACCAGACAAAAAAAAAAATTAGTTAATTAAATACTCTGTAGTTAGCAAGAAAAGGATAAAATACATGAACAATATTTTTAGCGTTAGCACTGTATACATCACCACAGCTTAAGAAGATGAAAATCACATGGTGAGCATATTTAAATTTCACAACAATTAATTGCTAGTTTCAAAACCCCCGCATGAATGAGAGAGAGATTAATCCCCAATTAACTATTCATGGAATCTCCATACTCTAACATACTTCTCATTGTGAGTAGTGACAACCTTCTTCATGCCAACAGCCAGACAAGTGATGGAAGGCCGCAAATATCTAGGAATGCTTTCCACCAAGGAGACTCCAGAGAGCACACTTGTCTTCTTCTCAACAACCTCCTTATTGTCCTTCAAGGAAGCATCTACAACCAAGCAGGAAACGATTTCACCATTGCTTTGATTCAGAATGCGAAGTACACCATCGAGACCCCCAACAGCTAAGGTCGATGTGTCACTTGATAGATGCTGCATTGCATAGATGACATTTGGACTAGCCCGTACCTCCCAGAGTGGTCTCAGAGTCCTAGGAAAAAGGTTAAAGAAACCAAGATACCTTTAGAACATTCTCAAGGACCCAAAACACAGTTAAAGATGCCTAAAATTAATACTAAGTTAAAACTAACTGTGATACCATGTTTTTTTTTTGGGTAACTAAACTGTGATATTATGTTCAATGGCATATTTTCTCATGCAATATGCACACCACTGTCCGACTTGACATGTTCATGCTAGAGAGATCTATATCAAAACATTAAAGTAATAAAATGATTAATTTGGATCCTAAGGAGGTGGGCCAAACATATAATGAGGCCTCCAACCAACTTCGTACTGTTTGCAAGTCCCCAAGTTTCCTTGTTCTCCTTTCTATAACAAGAAAAAACCTAGACTATGGGGCAGCTTTTGGCTGCAAAATAAATTTTGAAAGGATAAGAGAAGCTTATCAGGATAAGTTTGAAGGTACAGGACTTGTCCCATGGAATAGGAATTTTGTACTTTTCGTTGGAAAGATAAGTGCAAGGATTAAGTGCTTAGCTTTATTGTGCATTTGATACAATGATTTAGATTTTATTTTGTTTGATGAAAAATGATTTAGATTTTTTCACAGGAACAAAATTACCCTCCGCACTTTTTGTATCATCAAAAAGTGGATGGGGACAAATATATAATTGGACAGGGAACGTTTCCCTCTTCTGCTGTATCAGTCTATTCCACTGAAATGGTGGATTAGAATTATAGCATCTCTCAGTCTATTCCAAGCGGCAATAAACATTTGGCAACATAAACCAGGAATAAGAGGTGGGCCATTCCACCTTTACTCTGCCTTACCAAGGAGGTCCTCAGAGTACATGACCAAAATGAAAGCAGGAACCCTATAAAAATATACAACCTTTATTTACAAGACTTACATTTTGAAATATATAATTGATTATCAACCATATTTTCTTATAAACTTGCCAAAAGTTTGTGCTAAAATAACTTTACAAGAGCACAAGTTTTGACAAGGCATATCCCTCTAGTTATAGTCTTACAGATAACATCATACCTATTCACTTCTTATGGTCCACTTTCCATCATCTCCCTATTTAATCATGTAGATTAACCCAGTGTATTGCCTTTTGAACTCTTTCCCTCCCTCTCCCATATGCACAAACAGCCGCTCAAAAGCTAATAAATGCATTCAAGTTTGTTTTCATCAGTTTCTCTTTGACACTTTGCTCATAGAATGCTCCTCTCCTATTTGAACCAACAACACAGATCCATCCCGCATATCTTGCCTCCTTTCATTCAATTCACATGTGTGAGCATTTTTAATTTACAACCTACAATCTTACCATAGGTCCTGGTCTACTGGCAATCAATATGATGCAATAATCATTGAAGATTTGCTTCTAAGGCCTCTGAAAGGGTTCAACAGCTAAAAAAATCATCTCCAAAAGTGCTCAGATCACTGTTGCACCAATGGAGGCTGAAATTCATGCATTTGGATAGGAAAAAATGTATTGTAGGATCCCACCCTCTTGGAGGAACATCTATGAAGTGGGTACAAATGCTATCTCAACCAACAACCCTAGAGATTGAGGAGATTTATATTTCATTTGTAACACATATTCAGATTAGTTTAAAAGTTAATAAGGGACAAGGTATTGTTCATGCATCACTGTAGTATGAATAATACTCATAACAGTGCCAAACACAATCAGGAATCTTATTCAATATGAAATAGCAAGGTTCGCAATCTTGATACCAAATCCCATACAGATACTAGTCCTTGACCAGAAGATAACCAATGCTGAAACAAGAGACCTTGCTTCCCTGCTTCCTGTTCTCATGTCTTGGACAGCCAATGACTAATCCAGTTAAAAACTTCACCTCACCTATTCCCCTGGCTCTTTTGCATGTTGTGGTAATGGAATCCTGCTTCAGTTTGATATCAATGCCAATTTCTTGCTCCAATTCACCCTCTTTCTTTTTTTTGGTCTCTTTTCTCCATGTCCAAGTCTATGATGAACAAGAAGTGCATCTTTGATAGGAAGTAACTTCAGCAAAATCAAATACAAGAAAGCAAATACTTGCATCATTAGTTCTTCAAATTGAAAATCCTGGAGATGAAAGACTTAGTATTAGATCTGCTTCAGTTCCACAACTTTCATAGATCAATGATCAGACACTACATCTAGAAATTGCTACTTGTATGAGTGGAGATCAAAGAGTTGTTGAAATAGATCATGAAACAAATCTCAAGGCGGCTGATTTCATGATGGACATAATCCTGGGGTTGTCTTGATTTGGATATATGCTCTTAAAAGCTACTTCCAGTGGGACCAGCTTTTGAAGGAGTGTTGACGTCTATTTATTGAAATGAAGCAAGAGATGAAAAACACATGGAAATTAGATCTTTCCCATTCCACAACATCCCTATGTCAATATTCAGACATTCCCTCGAGAAACTCCTGCTCCTATGAGTTGGGATCAAAGAATTGCTCGAGTGGATCATGAAACAAAACTCGAGGTTGTTGATTCCATCATTGCATTGCTGTCATCTAGAGGTGGTCCTGATTTGGGTTCATTCCAATGAAAGTTACTTCAAGTGGGACCAACTTTCACAAAAACATTCAACTTCTGTTTACTGAAATGAAGTTAGAGACACCACATAAAATACATGAAGCAGCAATGATTCTTTGATTCATGCCTCCAAACTACAAGCAATGGCTCCTATTGTAGTTCACAAATTTCAGGTAATGGAGTTTGGCAATCAAGGAGTATACTGACAAGTACAGCATGGTGATGGCTACCAAATTTTCATGGGTCAAGAATGTTATGATCTTGATTGCCCAGTTTTAAACCCCGAACTCTTTTTTTTTTTTTTTTGGTAAATGAAAAGGATGGGGGGGATAAATCCGGCATAGCTACCCCCGCAGGCCCCTACCCTGCCAGGAAATGTTGAATTCAAGGCACAGGATTTTCGCAGCCTTATCCAAGGATGAATACATCAACCCGACACCACCAAGGTGCCAGCTGATCAGAACAAGGAAAAATGACCCTGGCCTTTCACTTACTCAACCATCACAGGCCTCAGGGGATAACCCCTGAATTTAATCGAGTCTTCCGCAGAGTCATGCCTCGAACCCGTGACCAGTTGATTGTGAGGCAAGATTCCAACCAACTGGGCTACCGTCTTGGCGGTAACCCCCAACTCCCAAAGCTTTGCTATGAGCATACTTTTTGCCAAGGTTCGCAATCTTGGTATAAGACCATGTACTACTACCAACTTAGTACAATATCTGTACTCCAGGAATGGGGTATAAGACCATGGACTAATACCAACTTGGAACAATATGGGTACACCAGGTATGGGGTTGATTCAGCATATCAATACTCAATACACCTCCCATACTGCATATTCATTTTGTACCAGTACAACATGGTATTGCCTGGTATGGCCTGGTATGGCATACCATCCATTATATGCTAAGGAATGTCATGTATATTGCTTAACAGATATAGGAATGAAGGAAGAAATCACCCATGAAGTTTCTTCAGATATTTTTCAAATCTGAATATGTCATACCAGAAATTAAACCAATCAAAGACACGAACTTCTGCAACCACTAGCAACAAGCTATCACATCTAGCGAGTGCAAAAGTGAATTAGGCACATGTTTCACATCAATAACGGATATATGATGATTCACTTGCAAAGGATTTAATCACTTCTCTATGATTCCCTAATCAGTTGGCTTCAGTTGCTGATAAGGCTCGTCTCTGAATAGAAGGCCAAAAAGGTTGTCTGTGTCGAAGCCCAAGAAAGTGATGAAAAGAGCTTTAGTAGTGAAGTAGGAGAAACATGCATTGCGTCATTCTTTAACATCTTCCCATTACATATTAAGAAGGTGGTCATGAAGATTTAAGATGAAACAATATTTTCCAAAACAGAGTACACTGATCAAATATTTTCAAGATAAGAATACATTGCCATGGACAACCACGCAGCATGGTGACTGATTCTGGGAGTTGCACCAAGATCATCTCCAACACACCATTTGTAGTTTGAAGCTAAACATCAAGCCATAGTTTAATCCATGTATGATTGCACAGGTTAGAAATACCAATCTTAAAGTCCATGAGAAGTGTTTAATTTAATATGATAGGTCAGGTCGTGGATGCAGTGCAGAGTCGTATCATGTACTTAACAAAAACGAACATGGCTTTTTGGTAGAAGGGTACAACATAACGTCTTCACAAATCAATGCTCTTTTCAGCATGGAGGCCTTCACATATTTACTTTCCAAAGACCTCTGGACAATGAAAATAAAGCAGGCTACAGCAAGATGTCAGCTCAAATAAAGATGCCTCATTTGGTCCCTACCCCAAATCAACTAAGTTGAATTTTTTTACAGTTAATTGATGCAATGATCATCGAAGAGCAGCTGCTAAGGCCCAAGGCAGGCATAATGCCTATCAGCTCAGAAGCATTCAGATCACTATACAGAGGGCTGATGATGCTAACCTGGGCAGCATTTGAGGTATGTTAAGGTCCTCCTACCTTGCTACAAGGAACATCCGGTACAACTATGATTTCATCCAACAATCCCATACTTATCATTGGTCTAAAATAGTACTTTTATATTACTTTTGAAGTTAAAAAGAGGCTGCATACCAATCACATCACTATGGCATTAAAAATGATTACTACAATGGCCGAATAGTGAGTCTTATTGAATATTAACAGTTGGTTGAAAAGGGATTTTATTATGTTTTGTTTGCTAGCTTACTGAGTCCTAATTAGACTCAAATTAGGAAAAAAAGGGGTCTGATTGAACTTATATGTGGCCTAGTTTGTGGCATCCAAGAATCATGTATGCAAAGATTTCTTTGAATAAAGGAAGAGCTTATTTGAAGCCTGGTTGAAGCCAATATCTCTCCATACTTCTCGTCTCTCTCCCGTACTTACTGTCTTGTTTCTCCATTAACATATTTCTCTCTCCTCAGTAATTCTAACATCTAAATCAATTTCTTTTGTGATTAATTTGTTGCCGTTCTTTACCTGAATTTAACAACAGAAAATTCATCTTTCTAAGAAACTGTGCATTCTTTTGGCTGAGCCTAGACAAAGTATCGAAAGTTAAATTTGGCCCAAGCCTGACCTAGGGCCTAAGACATCTAACCTGAATCCAATGCCACTCCGAGACCAATGCTCGAGGCCAGCCTGACCTAACCCAAAGTGTGCCAACTAGATTTTCACAATGATTGAGAGAAATGGGAAGGGAATGGATGAGCACTATCATGTATGAGGTGTTAGTGATGGGGTAGAGAGAAAGAAGGCCATGGGGACAAATGCAGTAGTTCCAGCATACGTATACCAAACCCAAAAGAGAAAACAAGTGGTTGTGGAGGATGCCATAGAAGCAATAACAGAGGTAGAGTATGAAATGGCAAGGTGGTGCTCGCAAAAGCAACTGAGAGAGATCATGAAGATGGGAAGATAAGAGGAGAATAGGAGATTTGAAGGATCGGGGAGATAATTATTCATTTTAACTTTTTATAATAAATACAGCTAAAAAATATATCCCAATATAATTATTCTCAAGTTGGATTGGGCCAGGCCCATATAGTTTTTGGTCAGCCCAAGCTCTATCTGAATACTAGTCAGGACTTATAATGTTAGGCCTGACCCAGCTTGACAGGTTGAAAACACCAGCCTTGGCCCACTACAAATCGGGCTTGGCTAGCTAGGTCAGGCCAAATCTTTATAGGTCTGATCGTTCATTGATTGGTCATATATATAATCTTGCTATTTACATATTTAAATTATATTTGATATCTGATTAGGTATATTTATTAAATCTGATTTAGACTTTTCCACCTCTTTTTATGTGAAATATTTCTATGTTAGATCATGCTTTGACTTGAATCTGCTACTAAGCTAGTTTTGCATCTTTTGATCTTGATTTTAAATCACTTTGGATCATCAGGTTCCAGTTATAAAAGTCCTACATCTTGAATTCTCCAACCTTCTTCCACTTATATAAACCAAGAGCAAGCTTATCAATCCTTTTTTGATCCAGGAAACTCCAATTGGTTCTGATGGTGCTGAAATCTGCTCGAATGCCGAAGTGAGCTGGAGCGGGAACATAAATGGCTGTACCTACAAAAGAAGCCCTAGCCGTAAGTGGTTCCGACGAATGCCCTTTGACAGCAAGTCAATGTCTCATACCACATGATAGAATAAGAATGCAAGCACATGAGAGTATGTGTAGGGTGTGTCAAGAGTGCATACCTCTAGGGGTTCACTGAGAACCCCCCTTTATACTCGAGCAATAAGGGTATTCTGGAGATGTTTCATTATGTCAGAGAGCGGGTAAAAAATGATTGAACTTTGGCCTTTACCATGACTTTTGAGAGGAAATCATCCTTTGTTATCTGGAATGTCTCCTTTTCATTAATGGAAAGTTGTCTTTCGTATCTCCCGCCATTTGCCTTAATAGTTCCAAGAGATATGGCCTGAAAAGGAGCCACGCTTCCTTAATAACTGAGATCTGCACTAAATAATGGGATATGACAGTGTCTATTGTGAGGGATATTTTAGGATGAGAATTGATAGATTCTTCCTTCGGCCATTCAGCGAATGCCCTTATAAGGATGGCTGGCCGGGTCAGGACTCTATGTTAGGGTTCGATAGATTTAAAGGCCTTTTACGATGGAGGCTCTACAAAACTCGAGGATTGAAAGAACTGGATCCTAAATGTACTGAAGGTAGATAGGAGTATGTATCTTGACCGAGGGTCGGTAGGATAGCAATTTGGCTGACCGAATAATCATTTAGAAAAAATTCGGGGTACTTCGATCTAGGTCTGTTAAGAGCTTGGAGGTTCAGAGATCAATGCGGAGTGGAGCCATAAAGATCTCTGGTTCAGGAAGGAACCATGAGGCCAAAGGTCGGGCTCGCTGTATGTTAATACTATAGTCGGTAGGACTGGGAATTGAAATCTCTTCTGGCTTTCTTCTTTTGGGGAATAGAACCGGATGACTAGTGAGACATTTTGGGGAAGTGCCTCGAGACAAGATTAGCCCTTTCGATAAATCTGGTAGCGTACCACTCTAGTCGAGTAGATATTGTTTATTTAGATGTTCGCCCTCCTTGTTCATGTTTGAAATATCATGGACCCGATGCCAGGGTTTAAAATAGCCAGATGTGGCCTCTCTTTACCCTGAAATGGGTTCGATCAAGTTATCCCTAATTCAGAAACCTTTAGGATCCCAGGGATGGGGTTTCCCCCACATCAATAGCCCCCACTCAATCCAAATGTGAATATCGAGCTGAGTAGTTCTAGCATCATGCCTTAGGGATCCCGAGAGTCACCTTGGATTTCGTGCTCTTAAAAAATGGGCTTGTCAGAGAGTCTGTATACTATGTTCATGGCATTTTTTCAAATGATGTGAAGAATTGATGTGACCAATTTGCCTTATAAGGAGATTCTAGAGATGGTTTGTTGCCATTAGTATTTCTGTGGGAGAGACTGTTTGTTGGGCGACAATTTTCGACAAAAAGGGGCGATTTTCAATTGATTTTCTGACAGTTTTAGTATTTAATGGATCCACGCAATGTTCAAGATTTGCAAAGAGTGGTATTAAAATGCCGAAGAGCCGATGTCTCGGGCAATAATGATTCCGATCTCCTCACTGGTGTTCCCATAGTTGAAGCATTGGAAAATAGTCCTGGTGTTCCTGATGTTTTCGAGAGTCCATTATTTGCTGAAGAATGAGTTCGAAGATTTGCAAAGAGTGGTATTAAAATGCCGAAGAGCCGATGTCTCGGGCAATAATGATTCCGATCTCCTCACTGGTGTTCCCATAGTTGAAGCATTGGAAAATAGTCCTGGTGTTCCTGATGTTTTCGAGAGTCCATTATTTGCTGAAGAATGAGTTCGAACTTTCCTTCGGATGGCAGGTGACTACTGAGCTTGTAGGGGTGAGTTCGAAAAGCATGAATGCATGACTTTTGAGGCAATTGTTCAAGTATGGGGAAGGTTTATCATCTAAGATGTTGCTGTTCTATTTTGTGTATCATCCTTTTTAATGATATGGTGTCATCCGAACCTGATGTAGTTGTCTCGTCATCTATACTTTTTTATGGAGTCAGCCAAAATCATCGAAGCAAAAGCCGCCGCGATGGAAGAGGTCACCAATGCTAAAAAAGAGCTTAGTAAAGCTGAGACTCATGCTACTGAAGTAAAGGAAGAGTTTCGGAAACAAAAGAAATGTGCGGATGGTCTTTCCAAAAATATTGTTCATTCGATAGTGAAGCTTGGAGAAGCGAGTGCTTCCTTGGCTTCGATGCATCAGAGGATGACCAACGTGTGCCACGAAGAGGCCCAGGCGATTTCAAATGTAGAGGCCAAATTGTCGACCGTAGAAAAATCAAGCGGAGATCAAGGATCTAAAGGCCAAAGCAAACAGCCAAATCCAATGATTTTGAGAGTAACTCAATTTGGCTAGGGGTCAAAACAAATGGTTATGGAAGGAACTTTGCCTTGACTAGGATCATATACAGGATAAAGGGTCCTCGAGATAAGATGATAAGATTCATCAAGCCGAGCAGCTAGGGACGAAGCCATGGCTGAGGTCCGGTTCCTTCGACAAGAATTGGAAGAGGAAAAGAAAAGGAATGCAGCTGCTTTTCGATGGGTCTAGAACTGTCAAAGCATAAACATGGAGAACTTATCCTTATTTAATAAAACCAGTTAAAGGCGGCCAGGATCACCATTGATAGCTTGAAGGATAAAGTTAATCATTATAGTGATGAGATCCTGAGGCTGGAGGCCAAAATGACTTTGGCCGAAGGACATATGGGGGCCGCTAAGACCTAGCTTTGTCATGCCGAAAGTAGATCATATGAAACCGGTATCGAGGATTGCAGGATCCTGACAACCCAAATTCTTCCAGAGGCAGAAGCGCGTCTGCTTCGAACTCCTATCACAGCGTGGGTCATACGGTCTCTTCATGCCAACCAAAATAATCGGGAACGAGGGCAAGGAAACTGAAATTATAACTTTTTACCTTTTTGTTTCTAGCCTATAAGGTACTTTTGGAATAAATAAAATGAGTATTTCCTAAATGTTATGTTCGATGCTTCTTGAGAGTACTTTGTTGCTCTTCAGGCATTTTTAATCCTTCCATTTTTCATTCAATAATTTTTCTTTTAGGATGGATAACAGAATGACCGAAGTTCACTCCCGGTCAAATCATATTAATTTCTAGATTTTTCCTGATACGGCATGATGCTTGAAAAGACATTTCGTCACAAGTTACTCGGGGAATGAAGGGTATTTATGATTTCATGATAACCCGAGGTGTCGCGGTGCTCAAGAAGGATCATGACTTTCCTGCACAAAAGGCGATGCGGTGGCGAAGCGCATTCGAGATGCTTTGGTGCCAACGATCTATGGGAACATGATCTGGTATATTGCTGGACACCACTTGTCTTTCATCCAACGAATTGGTTTTACATTAATTGAATCTGAGATGTTGGCAAGATTTTTTTTATAAATGGAGAAACCTTTGCCATCTAATTCCTTCTTTACTTCTACAACTCTTTCTTCCTCCTATTGCTCCTTTCTCTTTTGAGTTCTCCTTTCTCCCCTCTATCTATTTTCGATGAGTCTCACCGGCATTCATTGTCGTTTGTTCCCCTTTTTCCTGTCTAGGCTTTTCGAACTTCTATTTAAATTCATTAGAGAGCTTCCCTATTCCTTTTAGGGTAGCTTTTATATTAGTTCTAGGGTTCTTTGCTGTCTGTTCTTAGTTTTGGGCTTCTAGAGTTCTTCATGTTTGTTTTTTAGAGAGATTTTTTCTAACTTTTAAGTATTTTTGTTCAATCTTTAGATGTTGGATACTGAATGGTCCTTTGAAACGAGGGGTTCCATGAACCTGTCGAATCGGGGATTTCTGTCGAGGGGGTGGAGGTTGCCCCAGGCAGTGAAGTATTAGTTGCATGGCTTTGCTGCAAGGGTTTGTGGATCCCAAAGGAGGTTCCTCCACCAACCTTGAAGGAGATCTTCCGGGGAACCCTAAAAATGAACCTCTAGGGGACCTCGAAGAAAATTTCTTTTCCGAACTTATCAAGTCCATGATCCGGGAGTTACATTTGGAGAGGCTTCAAAAGTTCCAAATCCAACCGGATTTCGAATTGAAAGTCTCGCTTAATACTGATCAAGCATGCAACCCTCTTCCTGGCCAACTGGCTCTGTACAGAGAGTTTTTTCCGACCAGGCTATGCTTGGTCTCTTTCATCATTGAGTTCTTTAGGGCCATAGATCTTCCTTCATGTATGCTCACACCACACCATGGTTTTTTTTAGCTTCTTAATAGTTTGTGTTTTAGCCGGAATCAGTTCCACGATCCCACTTTTAAAGCTTTCTTCTCCTTCGGCAAACATTACTAGTATCATGGGTAGTGGTTTGCCTATCCCCATAAAAGGCAGCATCCTTTAATTTGGGGTACTCCTTCCATACACCATTGGAAGGAGCATCTTTTTGTAAGGCACCCAGATATCAATGATTGGGGTTTCACACAGTAAGATGTCCAATCTCGATAATTGACCCATCTCGCCCTTTGTTCGAAGAGGGATGGGTCGGTGTTCTTCGATGCTTTCAAGTTCCCAGCTTGAAAGTCTTGCTGTCCAAGACAACCCTTTTCAAGACGAGGTTTAGCCATGTCAGCTGAAAGATAAGAATAATTATAATCCATTCCTTTGGCTCTTTTGCTTTGATTTTTGTTTCTTTCTGAGTATTCTTTTTTCTTTGATTTCAAACATGGATCCTTCAATCGCTCGTGAGTTAAGGTGACTCTGAAGAAAAGAAAGGCTGAAGCGACTCTCGCCGTCGAAGAGCCTTCGGAGCAAGGTCCGCTGAACGAGTACCGGGACCCGTACCGATCAGCGGACGGTACGGTACGGTCCGTACCGTACCATACCGTAAGGTATACTGGCATGCCAAATTAAATAAAAAAACAATCTTTCTCCCCCCTCTCCCTGAACCGACCCGAACCGGGCCGAACCGAGCTGAATCAAGCCTGGACCGACCCGAACGCGGTTTCGTACCGTACCGGTACCGTACCGTTTCGGTATGAAATTTTTTTTTTGTTTTTGTCAACGATCCGGTGCCTGGACCATTTTTTGGTGGCAAACCGTACCGGCTCTTGGCCGGTACGATATGAAACGCCCCGTATCGGGCGGTACGGGATGGTTCCGGGAACCCTGCTTCGAAGGTTTAGACTATGGTCGCTCCTGAGCTTGAGGTCATCCTATCTGATACTTCAGAGGTCACTCCTCCAGTTGCGGCAAAACGCTCCCGGTCGTCCAAGGACAGGGATTTTTTCTTTGCTCGACTGGTCACTTTTGAAGGAGTCCTGGATGATCAAACTCTGGGGTCCAAAGTCTGCCTTTAATAACTGGAAGGTTGCTATAGGCATTTTTGAAGAGTTCCTTCATCCTATTAATGTAGATCGAGTTTGGGAGAGAGAATCACCAACGCTACAAAGATGCGATTTAGATTTTAGACCATCCTGAAGATCCGTTTTCCTTCTTTTGAATTCAACTTTAATCATTCGGTGATTCATCATTGAAATTGCTGCTTTGTAGATGCGCCACTTCATGAAGGATTACTATGACTTAAAGGATCGTTCGGCAACCGAAGAGAAAAAAGAAAGATCTGTTCATATGCTCGAATGAGACGGAGACCAACTAGAAGACTATCGAAGCCAGCCTCAAGCGGGTTGAGACTGAGAAAGACCAACTCTAGAAGGAGCTTTCTCAGAAAAAGGAGGCTCTGGAGACTGTGCAACAAAAGATTATATGAGCTTGGAAGCACAAAAGGAGATGGCGCAGGAGGCGATGGACGCTTATAAGGCTTCCGAAGAATGCTGCCAAGAGAAAATACTTTGTGCCTAGCCAACCTTTGCTGAGGCATGGAGGACACTCGAAAGAGCAAGAAACTCGAAATCGGTACCAGGCCCTGTACCGGTCATCGACCGATACGGTACCGTATCGTACCATACCGTACCGGCCCCGTACCGGGCTCATAAAATCTTAAAAAATTCCTTCCCTATCAAAAAATTGTTTAATCTAAATCGGGCATGAACCGGACCCGAATCGGGCCGAACCGGATGGTACAGTATGGTACTGTACCATACCATATGAAATATAATTTTTTTAATTTTTTTAACGGTCCGGAGTGCCGGAAAATTTTTTATATATGAATCGTATCGGCTAAGAGCCAGTACGGTATGGTACGCCCCGTACTGGGTGGTACGGGATGGTACCGCAAACCCTGCGAAGGAGGATCGTCAAATGCTACTCAAACCTTAACCTTGACTTCTTGTATGAGGATGAGTCGGATAACAGGCTCCCTCCAAAGGTCACCAATCCTCATGGCAGAAGTAACCGGGCTTGAAGGATCTACCGGCCCCTCGTCCGCCTAAAGCATATTTTTCTTTTTTTTCTTACTAATGTAAATCTTGTTAGCTTGTCTAATGAAGACGACCACTTTTGCAGAACCTTCAGGTTCTTTTCTTGAATTATCAATGAAATGGTTTTCATTTTTTTGGCTATGGTAGTTCGGTATGCATAGTTGTAAATGCTTTCAAATACTATGTTCAATATAGAATAAAAAACTTACCGGCCATTGGTAAGGGCCCGAAGCCACGGTCGTCGCGCTACGAGCTTGGCATGGCCTCTTTAGTAAGGCATAATGCCCCCTCCTCTTCAGACAACGACACATGCTACAATATAGGTGAACTTTGTTAGGAATGAGTTGTTCCATACTGGATGTCCGCTGGTCTGGGGACTTCTCATTATGGGATTCAACCCGGTCTTAATCCAGGAAGTTGAGCATGTCCAATATTGCCTTGATTCGGTCATTGATTTACCGATATTGACATTGTTCCCGAGCGAAGGCGGTGTTAGAGTGGTGAACATCTGATTGCAAACTTTCAAATGCTGGCCCAGCCAAAGGCTCTCGAGCGTTGAATCTTTTTATACTAGCCAAAAGCTTTCGAGAGTTGAACAACGAGCCAAAGGCTTTTCAACGCTGGCTCGGCCAAAGACTTTCAGGTATTGAATCGTTTTATCCCGGCCAAAGGCTTTCAAGAGTTAAATCTTTTTGTCCTGGCCAATGACTTTCGGGAGTTAAGCATCAGGCCAAAGACTTTCCAATGCTGGCTCGGTCAAAGGCTTTCAGGCATTAAGTCTTTTTGTCCCGGTCAAAAGCTTTCGTAAGTTGAGCGTCGGGCCAAATGCTTTCCAACGCTGGCCCAGCCAAAGACTTTCGAGCATTGGATCTTTTTGTCTTAGCCAAAAGCTTATGGAAGTTGAATCATTTTGTCATGGCCAAAGACTTTTAAGAGTTGAACATCTGGCCAAAGGCTTTCTAACACTAACTCGGTAAAAGACTTTCAGATGTTGAGCATCAGGACAAAGGCTTTCGGACATTGAGCAAGACCAAGGCTTTTGGGATATCTTACCTTAAGTACTTTAACCTTCTTCGATAGGATCCTGTGCTCTTAAAGACAGGAGGTACAGCTTATAAGTAATATTAAATCCCAGGAATTCCAGTTTTTCCTCAAGCCAAGGGCATGCATACGGTGCCATTTGACCAGGAATCTTGCCAGATTTTCATGCTTATGTCAATGGTGAAGAAAATGAGATTTTGTCTTGAAAATCCACCATATCTACTTTCCCTTTCAAGAATTCTGGATGGCAAGAGACCCACGTGGTGACCATCGGTTTGGCCATTAAATTAGCCAACCTTTACCTGACCCCCTATAAATAAGGGGCTTAAGATCTTATTTTTCCATGGCCCTTGCTGGTTTCTCCCAACTCTAGCAGGGAAGTTCTACTAGCTTACCCCAAGTGTTAGCATTGAGATGTACGATCTTCTTGGAGGGGCGAACATTCTCGGAGAACGATGCCTAAGTGAAACTAATGGCATGAGGAGAAGGTGTTTACCTTGGAATGGGAGCTATTGGAAATGGCTAGTGGCTCGACCGTGGTGCTGCTACCCTCGCTGGCAAGGGTATGAGACTAGAGGGAGGTCTCTATCATGGCCTCCCTTTTCTGGTCTTCCCTTCTCACCCAGTGTCAACAGACTCTGAGAGTAAAGAGGTGTGGAACACTCCGAGAATCCCAGCAGCAGGTGATGAGTGGCTACGGATCTTCAAGACATTCTTCCTTTTCCTTCTTGCAACAGGTGGGGCCTTTGGTCCACACGAGCTCCTCCTTCACCTACTGGCAAACCAAAAGGGATCTTTTCATTGCTTTAACACTGTGCAGTGAGGGCCTAGAAATGCTATCCACTGGCCCCGCTCCCCTACATGGTGTACCTCTCTGCCACGACCTTCCCAACGATTTTTTATGTCCTACCTGTATTTCACAAAGCATTCTTAGAAAAATACAACTTAGCCGAAATATAAGTGTATGCATTTCAGCATTTTGTAATAAAAAAGATTGTAATAAAAATGGAACTTAGTCGAAATAGGAGTGTATGTGCCTGGCATCACATGCTTGTTGTTTGTTTTTGTAGGGTTACGTTGCGCAACGGAAGATCAAATTTTAAAATTTTTCAATGTTGAAACCCTAGACCCAGGATCCCTTGACTATATCAATTAATTAAGCAATACATAAGGAATTTAAAGGAATACCTGTACGCTTATATCCTAAATTTTCAAAGCCATACAAGTATATGCCCTTCAAAGGTGATCCACATAGGAACTGGATTAAGGAAACACTCCTTAAATTGCTTGCCTAGATTTTCCTCCCAACAGCGTTTCTTCTCCTAGCAGCCTTCTCCCTTACTAGGACCTATACCCTGCTCAAGGATATCTCGAGACCTCTCCAAAACCTCTCTTAGAATCCTTCTATCCTTCCTAAGCTCGTCTTAAAATGACAGACTTGTCTTAATCTAGAAGACTTGTCCTAGTAAGAGAAGAAAGAGGATTATTCAAACAACTTGGATGTCTTCGGTGTTTCCACCAAGATCTTTAAATAGGAAGAGAAGAGGCACCAAACACACCCTTTCCTAGCCCTTTATCTGATATCTCACGTATCATATAAGACCCTTCAAATAGGAGTCTAATGGGAGAAAGGTGCGATGAAATAACCGTAAGCATACGGCATTTTAATAATCATTGCACCAAGAGTTTCCCCTCGCACTCTTCATAAATCCAAATTACTATGGCGCAAAATTAAGAGGCGTTGATCTAGCAAAAGTCCCAAAAGCCATGTCAATTAATCAGGCTTATCTAACAAAAGGTGATTTACTAACAAGACTTGGTCCATCTATCTGTGCCATATATTTATGCAACACATTCCTTCATGCCTAATCAAAGATTAACACCCATATTAATCCACTTTGACCAATCAAACCGCATCTAAAGGGGCATGTAATATAGAGAGAGAGATTAGCCTTATCCCAAAATTGTGATTCACCTACAAGACTCTTGGTCCTTCTGCATGCCAATATTGCACCCACCATAAGTGGCGCCAACAAGAGTCCCATGCCATTGGGACCTTGCTAAATGGCATGGATAAGGCCTCTAAGACTCCCAATTTGGCTGCTCCACTGACGTCCTAATCCAATTCAAGCCCAACTTAGATTAGTTATCCTAATTAACAAGCAATTAAACCTAATCTAATTAAGTTAGGAGTTAAGCTAGCCAACATATGCTAGTATGTTAATTAGCTAGCCAATTAGGATCCTATGATCCTAATAAAAATACAATTGACTTTTTTAACCAATTCCTTAATGAGTAATCCTTTAGGCTCCACATCTAGCTAGCAATAGATCTAGGTTCATGTCGATCTAATTCGATTAGAATCTGAATAATCGAATCAAGTCAAAATCGAGCTAACCCAAATTATCAATTTAGACCATCTCTCAAATTGACTCATGAATTAATCATTATAATTCATAAAAACCTACAAGACATAATTAACATCTAGTAACATGTCTAATTCAATTAGAATCCAAAATCTCAAATAATCGAATTAGGTCAAAATCGAGCTAACCCACATTGTCAATTTGGACCATCACTCAAATTGACTCATGAATTAATCATTTTATGTCATGCCTACCCGGAAATAAAAAAATTTGATAGAAATTATCAAAATACCCTTCAGTAAAAAGTTACCATGCAATTCAATCATTCGATCACCCTTTTTTCAAATAAGTGATGGGCATGAAAACTTGTCAAACCTTAATACTTTATTCATTTGAATCTCAATCTAATAATAAAGACTTGACCAATGAAAAATTAGAACCAATTTCTAATTTCATCCTGCTTTGATCAGACTCCCTGAGTCATCATATGATAAGATTACATGAAATAAATTCTCCTCTTACTAGAAGTGATCGATTCCTTGTTGACCTATTCACAACCTTCATACATAATTCTCCATATCCATGAACATCCCGTACATGACTTAATCATGAATGAGTATGAATCAAAACATAGATTCATGTGCACAAGATTCCATGGTATTCTCAGGTCTAAGGATCACTTATACAACTCCCACTCAAAAAACCATCTTTTGATAAGACTTCCATGAGATGTTCTCATGGAATATCAATTTAGTAGACTCATTTCCAGATGAGTACCCAAATCCTTGTATTAGTGTCCCTGCACAAGTGGTTGTAAGACCAACCACTCTCTCTATTGAGCATACATAAGATGTGCCAGTCTTCTAGAAACATTGATCCTCGACTTGATCCTTCAACTGAAAATATTTTAGATTAAGATTTATAGGAACTTATGTCTTACTGTTATGAACTTCATCATAACCCTAAATTCATTGCCCTAATTCATGGGCTTCATCATAATTTTAAGATAATAAATATAAGACAGTATATGATGAATCAAAAATGCCTCTTTATTAATATTATATCATACATTAATAGAAAGAATTTACAGAAAAGTCCATGTTACATATGAAATATGATTGGCTTTCAGGGCCCTATTCTTTCAAGCTTCAACTTGCACTAAAGCCAATCACCCTTGTATTTAATTCCTATTCAATCTAAATGGTGATCAAACTACATTGAGAAAGGGCCTTAGTGAATGGATCTGCTATGTTATTCTTTATATCTACTCATTCCATAACCGCATCTTGTCTTTCAATGATTTGATGAACGAGATGGAAGTGCCTTAGGATGTGCTTGAACCAAGACTTCCGATACCAAAACCGAGACCCGTACCAGCAACTGGCCGGTACGGTATGGTATCGGTACCATACCATCAACCGTGTCAGTATGGTGAGGCATGCCAGTCCGAACCGGTATGCCTAATTTTTTTGATCATTTTAGGATTTATTAAATATTTTTAGATCTAAATAGATTATAGATGTTTGTTGATGCAAATTGATGTTTGTATCACTTCAAAATACTATGAAATATTGTCTAACCTCTAGCTATGATATATTTTTTTTAAAAAAATTTCTATAAAAAGTAAGATTATCAGCAATTAATTAAAGTGAAAGGTGAAATATAAATATAATTACATACCGATATTTAGAATCGGGTCTAGTATCGATGTGCATAAATATCAGGATTATTAATGTACTCAGTAGGAAGATCAGTAAATCCATCTAACCAGATAGCATGATAATCATGTAAGCTCATCCCAGAAGGTATGCGTAATGATCACAACTCATTGTAGATCCCTTGCTGAGATCCCGACTCTGAGAGGTATCTAGAGACTGATGATATTGATATGCAAGGGCCCATCCAAATATACCAGCAGCAAAATCAGATCCGTAAGATGCTTCGAACTGCATGGAATAATAACCATTAGAAGATGATGTCTCGAATGCACCATATCTATATCTATATGGATCACAAGCTATCGGTGCCTACAAGAGGATCTAGAATACGAGGATGACTTTGATCAAGGTTTTAAATCCTGTGGGGCGGGACTATCCCAGTTTTTCCATGGAACATGATGCATTGGCATCCCATCCTGTCTCGACACTCAGGACAGGAGATGTCTCAAGGTATCCTGATTGGGATGCTGGGATGCTGGCAGGACATCATGTCCCAACACATTGGATAGTACCCCATCTCAATATCCCACAGGATATTCCGTCGAAACCTGAATCAAGGAATACTAAACTGGTACTAGATCCCGTATTGATCACTAATCGATACGGTATGGTACCGTACCGTATCGAACCCATAAAATCTTAAAAAATTCCTTTCCTATCCAAGAAAAATTTATTTGACCTAAATCAAATACAAACCGGATCTGAACCGAGCCCAAATTGGGCTGAACCAGGCGATATGCACCGATATACTACCGTACCAGTACGAAATATAATTTTTTAAATATTTTCAATGGTATGGCATTCTGGACCATTTTTTATAGGTAAACCATACCGACTCTTAGCCGGGACAATACGGTTGTCTCATACCGGGCAATACGGGATGGTACCGCAAACCCTGACCAGAATTCTTGATCCTGATACATCCATAGATCCTATTCCATGTGCAAAATCTACAGTTGCATCATGTCCTGAATGATCTCACAAAGCCCATCGCCAATATAAAATCGTATCACCGCGGGCTCTACTAACTGATGCACCATGGTCTGTATTATGTATGACGTGAGTAAATTGCGACTCACCAATGAATCGAAGATGAATAGCCGACTGCATCTCCTATCTTCCGGTCCCTTCCTGATCACTAGATCTCCCACTATCTGAAGAAGCACAGCATTACTCTCTCTAGTATCTGAATCTAAATGAATTGAGTACTCTGGTGAAAATGCAACTACCTTTCTTTTTTCTCTATGTCTAGGTCGAATAGATAACGGAGAGGGATGATGTGATGTATCTGCTAAAGTCCTGTAAGGAATATTGCTTCTTGTCCATTGTTCAGCATCCACTCCAGCCTCGCTGCTACAAAATTGGCTAGTCGAGGAGGCGATCCTTGCTCATCAAGCTCGAGCTCCTGTTGCTGACTCATGATCCATCCAATCATTAGATTTTCACCTCATCAACATAATTACTTGATGAAGGATTGGAGTATTTTAGTTCAACTTCTTCCTCAATGTACTTTAACCTCAACCTTATATTATAGTGTATATATACAAGATCGTTGAGGCATTTCTGTTTTAGATAGTTCCTCTACTTGGAGTGGATAAGGCTGAAGGTAGACTAGTTGCGGTCACATCTACTATATGACACCGTTTAGAAAAGGATCTTGATAGTAAGAATTTTTAAATATTTTGTTGATCCACCAAAATGTACCCATAATTCAGTTGCAAAAGATATTAAAATATTTAGAATTTTAGATTCAACAAAATTCAAAAATCACTTTGAATCTAGTATTAGACTTAGTAGTACCTACCAGGATCTATTTTTTATTTACTTTTGATGGCAACATTAGATCCAAAAGAATCTGTGCCCTTCCTAAAAAATTGTCTAAAAAAAATTTATTGTTATAATGTATTACTTATTGAAGTTAGTGCAAATAAAAATCACTCAATAATTTCAACCTTACTTATTCTAAGCACATAGCTGCAACATCTAGATCGGGCTCCATCTTATATATAATATTGCGTAGGGTAGACAAGCTGTTCATCCATGGCAATGTCCGGTATAGAATCCTGAAATCTCATTCAAATAGTAAACTGCACATACATTTTAAGAATTGATCAAGTATACTTGTACAAATATGATTAAATTTAAAATTTTAGAATATTCATGATTTACTGCCTACCTGCTAGATGTGATTTTGAACTCATTTGATAATTCCACCATCCATCAATGATTCAGATATACTCATTAGCATGCGCTGAATCTTTTCCTTTATTCTTTCCATCATGTAATAAAGGAAGCCGTCTGAGCATATTACTCAGAGTCCATAGCCCAAATATCTCATATAAAGGCTTGATAGCCTCCACTATCCTCTTGGCCTACTGCCAGAATGTCTGTCTCGTCACTAAATTCTTTACAATGCTCCCTTCAATATTTGCCCTGGTATATCTACTCTACTGCCATTCTTAATTGATAAATATCTGATGCAGCTTTACTTTCTTGCCAAGAAGACTATCAAGTATCAAGTGCTATATAATTTATAGCAAATCATGTGACCCCAGCTCTCAATATTTCTCTTCCAATAAAGCTCATCAATAATAAAATCCATGTATGGTTACAGATGAATCTAGTGACTCTGTACTAACTCAACTATCTTCTGCACCCTACGAATCTTTCCAACATACATCAATATGAGGTTAATACAATATGCAGCACAAGGGATCCAGAAAATATGCGATCGCCGCTGCATCAAAAGCTACCATGCAACCCTATACTGTGATCCATTATCTGTGATGACCTGCATGACATTCTGCTCTCCCACCTAATCAATCATCTCCTCCAATCTAAGGATATAGCTACTGTCATGCACCTGATCTAAAGCATCAATAGATTTATGAAAAAATTTATCCATCACAATAAGTCAAGAAGTTGATGATGCTTTTATAGTAGGACTAGTCTAACCATCACACATTACTATCAATCCATACACGGGCTACTTACTCTAATAGGAGGCAATCCAGTTTTTTAGCTCTTCATTTCTATCCAGAAGCGACCATAAATATTTCTCGATACTAGAGAATATACACCTGTACCAGTAGCTTGTATAGATACAATAGCTAAGCGATAATGAGTTGTCAGCTATATGTGCTGGGATATGACTAAAATGAAATCAGGATCCAATAGCCTACCACATATCCTTCTTATCTTTTTTCAGCATACTATCAATTCTCTATTGCTTGGAATCTCTACTAGAAAAGGCAAGTGAATCAATGTCATGGATAATGGCTCCTGCTATAATATCTTTGGAAGACTTCTTTCTATTGCCAAATATTTCCAACATAGATACAATACGGCTGGTGCTTCTCCTGACGAGCTCTAACTAAGAAGGTCCTAAACTATCTCAGACTCTCCTGCAACACTTCCAGAGCCCGACACCGATCCTAACTTAAAAGCTAATGGCCCAAATTACTCTCTATGCCTGGCCTTTTCCTCTAGCTGCCTCTACTCATACAAGCTTGCCTGAATGGCAGCCTCGATCTGTGCTTCCTTATCAAAAGGAATAGATGCTTCCTCAGACTTCTTAGAGTGATAAGATGGTTCTATGGCTCTTTAGTCCACCTCTACCTTCTTCAATTCTTTCTTTTCTATTCTAAAATCAACGAATACTTCATCAACTGATAGACCTCTTATGGATACTGTCGATATGTAGATACATCAAAATAGTTGCCAGCCAAGTACTGCTTCAACCTCGTTATCTTATGACCTTTGAATTCTACATTACACCATTTATACCTTCAATGATACCGACCGCAAAGCATTTCTCCATGTGTCCAACTAATATCGCATCCCGGATCCTTCTTCCTCGATGGATCCATTCCTAAATATTTAAAAAGTATATAAGTTCAATAATTACATAAATTAATTAATAATTTATTTATCTAATAATTTTTATTTTTTAGATTTAAAAATATAAAAAATTATAATATTATAAAAAAATAATTTGATCTTAGATTCATGTATGATCATATCATAGATGCTACATATACTTTTTAAGATGGTGGGCATACATGAAAGGTCACTTTTTCTTTAATATTAGACCTAAAGCACTATTACGTATCAAATCTTGAATAAATCGATATAAAATTTATAGTGAAAGTAGCTTACAAGCCCTAAAAGAATAATCTATTATTATGATTTTTCAATTAATTATTTAATTTTTTATTAACTTTTTAATTCAGAAATATTTTTAAATTTTAAAAATTATATACTTAATAAAAAATTATAATCTTAGCATCATTGTATAAATCTTTCATAGATCTACAATATACACTAAAATAATACCAAAATAAAAAACTTTGATAGCATTTTTTCTTATTTTTTCATTTTTCATGAATTTAAAAATAAAGAGAGGAAGAAAGAGAGAAGGAAAGGTTTTATGTACCTTGAATCCATCTTCTTTCTTGCTCTTTCGGTATTTGATTGACTTGAAATATTTAAAAAATTATTTTAAAGCCTTCTTTTTTCCTTTCTATCAAAATTAAGAGCTCGAAAAGCTCTCAGTTTTTTAATATCAACCCCCCACCCATGTCACTATAGCATATTAAAAAAAATCAACCGAGCTGAACCGGTTTGAACTATGCCCAAACCGGCCAGTTCAGCATGGTTCGGGCCCGGTTCAGGCCCATTCATTATTTTTTTAATTTAGGAATGGGGAGAACTGATTCTATAAGCCAAACCATGCTGCTTAGGCAACGGTCCGGTTCAATTCAGCTCGAATCGACCGATTCGGCACGGTTCGATAAACCCTGGCTTGGACTTTTGATGAGACCTTGGTTCCTTAGCTTGTGCAATAGCTCCAGTGTTATCACAATAAAGTGGCACCAGTTGTATTATGGGAACTACACCTAATTTCGAGATGAATTTCTTCATCCAGACAGCTTAGCAACTTCACTAACAGCTATGTATTCTGCCTCAGTGACTGAGTCAACTACAGTTTGCTGCTTGGTACTTTTCTAATTTACCGCTTTACTATATAGAGTAAATACATATCCTGATATGGATTTATTATCATCTAGATTTGATTGAAAACTAGAATCAATATAGCCTTCTAGTTTTAAATACGATCCTCCAAATATTAGAAAAATATCTTTAATCCTTTTTAGGTACTTAAGAATGTTTTTCATAGCTTTCCAATGATCCTTTCGTAGATAGGCCTAAAACCTACTTGCGATGCCTAAGGCATAAGCAATATGAAGTCTAGTACATAACATGGCATATATGATTGATCCTATAGTCGAAGCATAAGGAATCTTACTCATTTTGTCTCTCTTCAGGTATCTTAGGAGACATCTTTTTAGAGAGATGTATGCCTTGACTCATAGGCAAGTAACCCCTTTTACTTCCTTCCATGTTGAATCTTTTCAACACTAAGTCAATATACCTAGATTAGGATAAGCCGAGTATTCTCTTAGATCTATCTCTATAGATCTTTATACTTAGTATATAGGACACTTCTCTCAAATCCTTCATGAAAAACTTTTAGATAGCCAAGTTTTGACCAATTGTAACATTAGGATATCATTCTCAAAGACAAATATATTATCAACATACAAAATTAATAAGACAGTAGCACTCCCACTTGTTTTCTTATACACACATGGTTCATCCACATTTTTGATAAAACTAAATTCCTTGATTGTTTCATCAAAACAAATGTTCCAACTCCTCGAAGCTTGTTTTAATCCATAAATGAATTTCTTAAGCTTGCATACATGGTTCAATCTCCCACTTAAGATAAACTTCTCTGGCTATGACATATAGACTTCTTCCTCAAGATACCCATTGAAGAAGGCAATCTTAATATCCATTTGCCAAATTTCATAATCATAGTATGTAGTTATAGAAAGCAAAATCCTAATTGACTTAAGCATAGTTACTGGTAAAAATGTTTCATCATAGTCAATTACATGTCTTTGTCTGAAACCTTTTGCTACTAGCCTGGCCTTGTTGGTTTCTACTTGGCGATCTGCTCCAATCTTCTTCTTAAAGACCCATTTGCACCCTATTTGGTTTACTCCCTCAGGTAGATGAACCAAGGTCCAAACTTGGTTGGTATACATGGAGTCCATTTCAGATTTCATAACTTCGAGCCATTTGTCAGTCTTTATACTCAATAGCTTTCGTAAAGGTCACAAGATCATCCTGAATATTGGCTTCAGGGATCGCAGTACCGTCCCGTACCGCCCGGTACGGGGCGTACCGTACCGTACCGGCAGCTAGCCGGTACGGTTCATCCCATTTAAACGGTTCAACATTTGGACAGGTAAAAAAAAAAAATTTGATTTCTGTAAACCGGTCGGTTCAGCCCGGTACGGGCTCGGTTCAGCCCGGTTCAGGTCTTTTTTTGTTTTAAATGTGTTTTTGGGAGGGGAGAATGTTTTTAATATTAAAAAAATGGGTCGGTACACCCGCCGGTACGGTATGGTACGGATCGTACCGTACCAGCCTCTCGTCGGTACGGCACCCGGTACCGATACCGGGAACCTTGGTTGGCATCATTATCATTTTCAATGATAACCATATCTGAGAGGTGCACCTCGCACTCTCTGACCTACGAAAAGGTGTTATAGTTGTACCTGATTAATAGGTACTTGTGGTTGAGAAATTTCTTGTGGAATGTCTATAGGAGTACATTGTAAATACGGTTTATTTGGATGTTCGCCCTGCTTATTCATGTTTGAAATATCATGGACCCGATGCCAGGGTTTGAAATAACTAGATGCAGCCTCTCTTTACCCTAAAATGGGTTCGGTCAAGTTATCCCTAGTCTTGAAACCAAGGTTCACGGAACCATCCCGTACCGCCCGGTATAGGGCGTACTGTACCGTACCAGCCACGAGCCGGTATGGTTCACCTATTAAAATCGGTCCGACATTAAAAAATTTAAAAAATTCAATTCCATACCAGTACCATACCGGTATGTACCGTCCGATTCGGCCCGGTTCAGGTCCAGTTCATGTTTGGTTCAGCAATCCTTGCTTAAGAGGGGAGAGGAAGAGAGTTTTTTCTCAATTTTTTAAGAGCGGTACACGTACCTGTACGGTATGGTACGAACTGTACTATATCGTACCAGTCGTTGATTGGTACCGGTCCCGGTACCGGTTCAGCGATTCTTGCCTGAAACCTTGGGGATCCCAAGGATGGAATTTCCCCCCACATCAAGTTCCTTGTTGCCTCTTCTCAAATCTTGAACAGTGTGCAAATGATTTAATTGAAAATGTCATCTGAATGATTCCCCTAGCCCTTTTTCATGCTGTTGCCTACTTGTAAGTGGTCCTACATCAAAAAAATATTAAACAATTACCCTCCCTCTTCTAGTTCTCTCCTTAGCTATTCCATAATTGCTGATTTCATGGCTAGCACACCAGAATCCCTCTTATAGTTTCTAGTATAAAAGTCATAAACAGGTACAACGAATTATAACTTATTGATTGAAAACATTAGGACTTTAACAGATGAAGGAGTTCATGGTACATTTTCTCATTATTTAGACTTTTAGAAATATTTTGTTTTTATTTTCTCGGCATTTCTTTATAACACCGATAATTTAGTTCAAGAGTTTACTACAATATTTAACTAGAGCAAAGTAACCTTTCCTTTTCATCAAAAAAGACCAATATCTAGTGATTTCATGATGTTTTGACGACATGCAGTCTCCAAATGATGATAGGCATCCAGATTCCAACAACCGTAGGATAGGTTAAATCTAGCAAAAGAAGTGTTGCAATACTGAAGGTTTGTAACACGATATGGCAAACAGTCAGTAAATGCACCGAAGCAATAATACATTGATGCAAGGGAAGTACTTATCTTTATATAATTTACAATAGGTGAGAACTGAGAACCATTCATATACAACTGTTTCAAATATCATCAGAGTTTAATATTCTATCTAGCAATTTATCTTACACATAGACCCATAAAGGTCTCTTAGAATAGATTCATATGATGGATCTAGCATATCATGCTAACAAATAAAATATGAAACAGTTAGATTTTAGGAAAGTTAATAAACATCACTCTAGGAACTCGAAATGCAAAGGCTTTTTAATGATTAACCCATATCATTAAAACCAAAAAAATGAAGTCACTCCATTAATCACAAAATGAAATCTCTTGAATGATGCTCAATTATGCAATTGATACTTACCTGAGGTCCCAACAGTGAGCATAACCAGCAGTTGATCCCGCATACAATAGGAATGAATGTGGGTTAAAACACATGCTTTTCATGCCTGATTCAAACAAAAACTCCATCATCTAGATAAAAAGATATGCTAGCATTTCAGCGACAGAAAGTCAAACTGAATACAAAATCCATTATATATATATATATATATATATATATATAAGAAAGAGTATTGCTCTCTAGAAAACAAAAAACTTGCAAATCTTAATGTTGTTAGAGTGCAAAATAGTAATTATCAAGCAAGCATATGACTACAAATGCAATACTAGTTTTGTGAAAACAATGCAAGTTCAGATTTATTAATTAAACTGCAAATCAACTAGCTAGCAGGCATGGACAATAATAATATCAACAACATGTAAAGTTTGATTTATATTAAATATATGTAAATTTTGATTTATATTAAATATACAAGAGAAAATAAATTGTCTACCACAAAGTTTTAATAAAATACTATGCAAATCCGAATAAAGAAGATATGAAGAAATCTAATTTCAAACCCCGCACACATGGAGACTCAACTTCTTGGAAAAATATTGCAGAATTAGGTTGAAAACACCCTTTCATCAAAGGATTCAGGCTTCAGAAGACAGGTTCAATACTACATACAAGGTCGACAAGTTTAAGTGATACATGAATGTAGACTTTTCCAATCTATGCTAAAAAGGACAAGCAAAAATTTGCTGAGTTCTAAGAAAATTAAAATATATTTTCATTGGTATGTCATTAGAAAATGACTACTTTATGGAGGTCCATGAAAATTTTGAAGTGGGAGACTTCACATGCATGCTTATTTAAATTAATTGTCATAGGAAACCTTGAATGATATGAAGAATACGAACAATGCTCTTGATTCCTTAATGAGTGAAACTTGAAGAATTTGAATTGAAATTGCCACAAGGTTAGGGGTGGCAATCAGGTCAGGTCATAAATGGGTTGGGTCAAATGAGGGTCGGATCAGAAAAGCCCAAACCTAAACTTATCCCATTTATTAAATAAGTTACCCAACCCAACCTGTTTAACTCATTTAATAAATAGATAACCAATTTACCCAAACCAAGCCAACTTGTTTAACCAATTTATCTAAGAATCTTGGGCTCTTGGCCCAACATTGTTGGACTTGTTTAACCTATCAATACAATGTAGCATGATAATTAAACTGAAATTATGAGTTAGTAAGTGGCTTGGTCAAGGAACTTTGACAAAAAAATAAATATACTACTTAAAAGATAAAAATAGAATTGTCTTTAAGTACCAGCCAAGGACAGCCAAACCGTGCCGAACCGGCCGGTTCGGGGCATACCGAACCGGACCAGTGGCCGGCTGGCACGGTTCGACCATATAAATCGGTTCCCACCCATTTTAAAAATTAAAAAAAAATTATGTACCAGCCCGAACCAGTCCAAAACCGGACCAAACCGGACCTGAACTGGTCAGAACCATGCCGAACCAATCGGTTCGGCCGATTCGTGACCGGTTCGGTCCGATTTGAACGGGTTCAAACCGGTTTTTCTTTAATTTTTTTTGTTTTTCACTGTTGGCTACTGTAGCCATATGGGGGGAGGCATTGTTTTGGCTTCTTAAGAGAGCAAACAAAGAGCTCCCTCAGAAAGCTCTCTGTTATATTTTAATATTCGACTCAACGAATGAAAAATTTTTCATTTTCCCTCCATTTTAAGGCAATTAGACATCCAAAAATTGAAGAGAAAGATAAAATCAAGGTATGTATAGCTTCCCTTTCCCCTCTCTCTCTCCCCTCTTTTTTTGTTGAAATTCGTGCAAAATAGAAAATTAAGAAAAAATGCTGTCAAATTTTTTTTGCTGGCCATGATTTTAGAGTATTGTTGGCCATGATTTTAGAGTATGTGATAGATCTAGAATAGATCTACACAATGATACTAAGATCTTGATTTTTTATTACATATATAATTTTTTAAATTAAAAATTAATTTCGGATTAATAATGAATAACAAAATAATTAGTAAACAAATAATTATTATAAATTATTAAACTGGGGCTCGTAAGCTACTCTCACTATAAATTTCATATCGATTTATCCAAGTTTTGATGTGTCGTATGAATAGTGCTCTAAATCGTAAATTGAAGAAAAATTGACTTTTAATGCATTTCAAAAGTCTTAAAAAATATATATAGCATGTATGATAGAATCCTACATAAATCTAAGATCAAATTTTTTTATAATATTTTTATTTTTTAAATTTTTTAAATTAAAAAGTTAAAAAAATAATTTAAATTTAAAAATAAAAAAATTAAGTTAATAAAGTATTAATTAATAAATATTATTATTGATCTTATGTGCAATTTAAATATTCAGGTATGATCCATCAAGGAGAAAGGATCCAGAGCATGACATTGGTTGGTTGCATGGAGAAATGCTCTCGGGTCGGTATCACTGGAGGTATAAATGGTGCAATGCCAAATTCAAAGGTGGGGGTAACAAGGTTGAAGCAGCATTTGGCTGGCGGTTATCCTGATGTATCTGCATGCTGACAGTGTCTACAGGAGATTCGTCAGTTGAAGAAATATTTTGCTGATTTCAAAGCTGGAAAGGAAAGAATAGCAAAGAAGAATGCTGAGATGGATCGCAGAGCCACAGAACCACCTTCTTATTACTCCAGGAAGTCAGAGAAAGCATCTATTCCTTCTGATGAGAAGCCACAGATTAAGGCTGCTATTCAGGCCGGCTTGTATGAGCAGAGATAGCTAGAGGAGACGGCTACGCATAGACAGTAACTTGGGCCATCAGCTTTTGAGTCGGAATCAGGATCCAGTTCTGCTAGTGTTGCAGAAGAATCTGAGACAGTTTAGGAGGACCTTCTCTATCGGAGAGCCTGTCAGAAGAGGCACCAGCCATATTGCATCCATGTTGGGAGCATTTGGCAATCAAAAGAAAGTCTTCCAGGGACATTCCAGCAAGAGACTATCCATGATGTCGATCCACATGCCCTTCCCAGCAGAGATCCAAGCAATAGAGGATTGACACCATGCTGAAAAAGGATAAAAAAGGATATGTGACGGGCCATCTCCTCCTAGTTTCATTTCAGTCATATCCCAGCACATGCAGCAGACAATCCATATTATCGCTCTGCTATTTCATCTATACATGCTACTGGTACAGGTGTAGATCCTCCAGGATCGAGGGATATCTATGATTAGCTTCTGGACAGCAATAAAGAAGAGCTAGAAGAATGGATAGCCTCCTATCAGAGCAAGTAGCCCATGTATGGGTTGACAGTGATGTATGATGGTTGATGGTTGGACTGGTCCTACTAGACGGAGCATCATCAATTTCTTGACTTATTATGATGGAAAAACTTTTTTTTAGAAGTCTGTTGATGCTTTAGATGAGATGCACGATGCTAGTTATATCCTCAGATTGATAGAGGTGATTGATCAGGTAAGAGAGCATAATGTCATGCAGGTCATCACAGATAATGGACCATAGTACAGGACCACGGAGCAGATCTTGATGTAGTGGCGACCGTATATTTACTGGACCCCTTGTGCTGCACATTGTATAGACATCATGTTGATGGATATTGAAAAAATCTGCAGGGTGCAGAAGATCACCAGATTTATATATAACCATACATAGATCTTATCATTGATGAGGAGCTTTACAGGGAAGAAATATTGAGACCAGGGGTCACACGGTTTGCTACTAATTACATTGCACTTGATAATCTTCTTGGCAAGAAAACAGAGCTGCGTCAGATGTTTGTCAGTCAGGAGTGACAGCAGAGTAGATATGCCAGGACAAATACTGAGAGAAGCAATGTGAAAAATTTAGTGACAAGACAGACATTCTGACAGTGGACTGAGAGGATAGTGGAGGCTATCAAGCCTCTATATGAGGTATTTCGCACCGTGGACTCCGAGAGGTAAGCTCATATAGGCTTCTTATATTTCATGATGCAAAGGGCAAAGGAAAAGATCCAGGAGACAGATCCATCACATGAATCTGAGTATATCCGAATCATTGATGGACGATGGAGTTCTCAAATGAGTTCGGATTTGCATCTAGGAGGTACGTAGTAATTTATCAAGTCCCTAAAAATTTAAATTCAATTAGATTTGTACAAGTACGCTTGACTAATTCTTAAAATATATGAGCAACTTACTATCTGAATCCGAGATTTCAGTACTCCGTACCGAACATTGCCATGGATGAAGAGCTTATATCTTCCCTATGCAATGTTATATATAAGATGGAACCTGATCCAGATGTCGCTGCTATGTCCCTAGAAGTAAGATTGAAATTGTTAAGTGATTTTTGTTAGCATTATTTTTAATAAGTAGCACATGATAACAAAACTTTTTTCTAGCAGACAATTTTTTAGGGAGGGCACAGATTCATTTGGATCTACTATAGCAATCAGAAATAAATCAAAGATGAATCCTGATAGGTACTACTAAAGAGTAAGTGTAATATTATATTAGGATTGAATTTTTTATTTTGCCAAATCTAAAATTCTAAATGATGTAATGTCTTTTGCAGCTGAATGATAGGTGCATTTTGGTAGATCTGCTAAAAATCTGAAGGTTTTTGCAGTCAAGATCCTCTCCCAGACGATATCATCCAGTGGATATGAGCACAACTGGTCTACATTTGGCCTTATCCACTTTAAGCAAAGGAACCGTCTGAAACAGAAACGCCTCAAAGATCTTGTGTATATACACTATAATTTAAAGTTGAGGCTAAAGTGTATTCAAGAAGTAAAATTAAAATATTCTAATCACACTGCAAGTTCATATGTTGATGAGGATAAAGATCCAATGATTGGGTTGGTCATGAGTCAGCAGCAGCAGCCAGAGCTTGATGAGCCAAAATCGCCTCTTCGACCAGCCAGTTTTGTAGCTTGCAAGGCTGGAATGCATGATGGACAATGGGCAACAAGCCATATTCCTCACAGGGCTCCAGCAGATACAGCACATCATCCCTCCCCGCCATTTATTCGATCCGAAGATGGAGGAAAAGGCAGTTGCACCTCCATCGGACCACTCAGTCCATTCAGATTCAGATACCAGAGAGAGTGATGATAGTGCTTCTTCAGATAATGAAGGACTAGTGATCAGAGAGGGGCCGGAGGATAGGAGTCGCAGCCACCTATTCATATTCGATTCACTGGGGAGTCGCAGTTTAGCCATGCCACAGAATAGAGACCAATAGGGATATCAACAAGAAGTTTTTTAGACTTACTTTGTTTTGCAGTTAAAATAGACAAATCTAATAAAGGATTTCAGTCCATCTTCTCTTTCAGCAAATACTTGAGCCGATTCATGAGTCGACTCAACCTAGATTCAAGCAGGATATGAGGCCACTTCTTTAATGCCCATTTTTTCCATTTGGCGCCATCCATTTGAAGCCCACTTCCCTCACTTGGATGCCATATACCTGAAGTTGAAGCCCATTTCTCTTAATTGGTCGACACCACATCAAGCCCCTTTTGGGGAGGGACACCACATCAAGAATTTTATGGGGAGACTGAAGCCATGTTCTATTATCCCAACAACCCTCTAACTTGCCATGTGGGATGCCACATCACATGATCTACATCAGCAAATGGAGGACACATTATTGCCACCTAGGAGCCACATGTCAATTGGTTGTAACCTTCCACCCATAAATGGTTGTAAAAAACCTAATTCTAGTTGAACCACCTAACCAAGAGTTATTGGATCCAACTAGAATTAGCTAGCTCATCCTTATCCCCTTAGTTCATCCTTATCCCCTCCCCTTGGACGAAATTCTCTTGGATTAAAAGCCTATAAATAGGGCCCTATGCCCTCTCTTGTATTGATTCTATGATTCATTCTACTTTGGATTAAATGAAGAAAGCTATCTTTCTTGTTCTAGTTCCCTATGTTCTCTTGTTTGGAGTGAAAAGTTCTTGAGTTTAAAAGGTAGAAGATAGGTTTGAGAAGAGTGTGAGGTTCTTGAGTAAGTGTTTGAAGGGTAGAATACCCTTGAGTGCTTGAAAGGTGGAGTGCTCCTTACTTGATCCAAGATCCAAGCATCATTCCTTGAAAGCACCGGTTTCTACTTTCTTGTTTCCCCTTTCTTCTTCTTGTTTTCATTCCAATTTTGAATTCTCCTTCCACGCCAAATATCTGATTTGATGCAGGTTTTCTCTGATTTTTCAAGTCCAAGATGAAGGTCTCCAAACCAAAGATCATGGTCAAGGTGAGTCCTAAAGGTAGAAAGTGCTGATCTTATGGTTTAGACCTCAATCCTTGAGTGATGAGAGCTCATTCTTCCACCAAATAATTAGCCATCATTGTTGGTAGGAAAACTCTTCCTAAACTTCATTAGATCTGATCATTTGAAGGTTAACTTGCCCTAGTAGTGATGGTTTCCTTGCCATGAAGATCATAATCTCTATTTTGAACTAGATCTATATTTCGGGTATTGTAATTTAGATCAACTAGTCTCCTTATGAAGATTCTTTTCTTGAATTAATTTAGACCATTTATTTGATAATTAATTTCTCAAATATGCTTGCTGGTTAGCTTGCTAAAACTCTCCATTCATGATTTTAATTTTCGTCCCCAATCAATTTTTTGGTATCAAGAGCTTAAGGTTCTACTAGGTCAAGTGTTTGATTGCTGAAATTTCTGTTCTAGTATTCAACCGAATTTTTCACGAATTTTAGTAACTTTTCATATTGCAAAAAAATCCACAAAAATACTTTTCCAGTACCTTAGTGTGTTAGGATTCGAAATATAAAATTCAAAAAAATATTTTTCATTGATTTCTGGATTTAAAAATATGAGTTCTTAGATCATTTCTAAAGTTCTGTCCAAAATTCTGTTTCTGCCATCCATTTCATTTAATTTTCAAAAAAATACAAAAATATTTTTTCTAAATTTTTAATTTTTAGATCTGAGATCCAGACTTCGATTTTTGTTATTTCCCACTGGAATTTTGAATTTTAGAAAGATCTAGAGTTAGGAATTCGAAATTTGAATTCAGATTGTTAAGAGTTAGCTAAACTGCTGGAACCTTCTAGCATGTACTTTCAAACTACATTCTCAACCAAAATTCGAGTTAATCTGAAATCAAAACTTTAAAATCTAAGAATTCTTATCTGAGAGTTAATCAAATCAATTTTATTTTGAATTTTTGGATTTTTTAAAAAAATTAAATTTTGAATTTTTAAAACTAGCTAGTTGAAAGTTGTTCCCTGCTGAAATTTTTTTTACAACTAGCTTTCAAAACGAATTTCTTAACCAAATTCCAGGAATTAAATTTCAAAATTTAGAATCTGAAATCTTCACTGAGGGATCTAACAATTCAAATTTTAATTTTAATTTTTTAAAATTTTAAAATTTTAATTTCGAATTTTTTAAAACTAGTTGACTAGAAGTTGTTACGGCTGAAACTATCTTGCAACAACTCTAACTTCTAGAACAAATTTTTAATCCTAATTTGAGATTTAAATTTTAAAATTTGATTTCTAAAATCTGAACTTCAAAATCTAAATTTTTCAATTTAATTTTTTGAATTTTAATTTTTTAAAATTCAGGTTTGAATCACATGTTTGTACTAATACTAGTTGTTGTGTTATCTAGTTGGTGAATTGTTTGTGCATCCATTCCTAAATCTAATTAAAGGACATTCAATCATAACATAAGGGAAGGAGGTCATTACCTTTCCTTGGCCCAAAAAAATTATCCACTTTTGCATTGACCTAAACCATAATTGAAATCGAGTAGGAATCTAAAATTAGGGACACCCACAAGTCAGGTTCAAGTACAAGGTAAGACAGTATTATTTGAGTTTGTACTTATTCCTTGAAATTGATGTCTAAGGCAAGAGGTCAAATGGCAAACGCCTTATGCGGACTTACGATTTTTAATTAGGACCTCGCAAAAGCGAGGGGAGCCTCCCGCAACCCCACCTCTTACCTGGCCAGTGGACAGGGTAATTACATACTTAAGTAGTACCTAATTAAGTCTTGTATTTTGAATTTTTAGATCTAGGAGCCCTAGAAGCTAGGTTTGTACTGCTGGTTTTGAAGCTCTATACCAATAGTCCCATACTCAATCTGTTTTTACCCATGGATCATAATCTTGAATTCTTTTTGAAAACCCTAACTAAAAAGTTTAATACCATAAATAGGCAATTATGATAAATGAGAAAGAAATTAGATCAAGTGAAGGACCATGTTGGGACACTTGAATAGCCCCAATGACCCCCACCGAACCTGAGTTACTTAGGTCAATTCCTCGAGGTCCAAGAGTCCATCATGAGTTCACTACTGAATATAATTCAAGACGACTTCACCATGACTTCATAAAAAAAGCCCATAGGATCCATGCTGAGCCTGAATCACCTAGTCCACCTCCCCTTAGTCCAAAAGCCCAATGTCATGATCTCACCCCTGAGTATAATCATAGATACCCCTACCAAGACTTTGTAGATCAAGAGGAGAGAGTCTTTAGGAACAATCGATCCTATGCACCCACTTTTGATGGAAACCCTGAAATGTATGTCGATTGGGAAAAGAAAATGGATCAATACTTTGAATTTGATGAAATGTCGGAAGTAACAAAGTGACAATTTGCCAAATCAAAGTTAGTCCGACATGCTAAAGCATATTGGGAAGAAGTTGAGCGAAAATGTTATTATAGTGGGGATAAAATAAATACTTGGAGAGAAATGAAGAGTAAACTGAGGGAAAAGTACCTAGGTAAATATTATGAACAAAAACTTTTAGACCAATTGTACAAATTGAGACAATATGATACAACTGTATCTGATTATATTGCCAAATTCAATAAGTATGAGGGAGATGAAGAAGAGACTAAACCCATGGAAAAATTAGAGAAAAAATCTCTTGAACCTATTGAAGAATTTAAGGATGAAATAGAATCAAAGTCTTGTCCAAATGAAGGGCTAGAAAGAGAAAATCCTAAACCCGTTGAAGAACCTAAGGAAGAAGTTTATGAAGCTAGGTCTAACCTTATGGACAAATATGATCAAGAACAATTACTTGAAGACAAAATAATTATCCAGCCTAAAGAAATCAACGGGGATAATCAAAAAAGTCCAAGAACAAAGCCACGAAGAACAACTCGAGGAGATAATACAGGACCCGGAATTAATCACTGTTGAGGATTTACATCTAGAGATTAATGAAGGATCACCTAATGGGGTATTGACCATCAGAGAAAATCTAGAACCAATTCCAAAGGATCAATCCCAAGAAATTGTGGAACCTGCAAAAGAATTTAACATGAAGATTAGAAATGAAGAGATGGTAGGAATTGAAAGATGGAAGTGTAAGAGGAAGATGGAAATTGAATTCCCTAATAATTGCCCAAAGCCTGGTTCACCCTTCGGGAACATCCCCAATCCTAATCCATCCAGCTGGGACATCCACCATACAATTGATCAAGTCCCAGTAATATTCAACAGTTACTTTTGAAAGATATTATGGCATTTATTGGGCACCAAATTAAGATTCACTGCCACCTACCTAAAGTTGTGTGCCAGAGTTTTCAAAGCCATTTAGGGGAATATTGGAAATTAGGAATATTTGTTTCCTAGCAATAAAGTTTAGTTCATAAATAATAAAGTCCATTAAAGCTTGTTTTGTTTTGGTGTCATTTATGTTTTGTCATTTCATGCCATTTGACCTTCCCATGCATAAGTGTCCATGGTTGCGAGAGTCATATGCATAGCATGATTAGTAAGAAAATTTGAGCAATGAAATTAACAAGCATATGATCAACTTACATAAAAGAGCCAAAGAATTTCAGGAAGGAGACTATGTCATGGTAAGGCCAAACCTGAACGATTATATGCCTGTGGTGTAGGTTATTTTCAAAATAGTAAAAAAAATTTGGACCTAATATGTGCTAGATTGACCATTCGACTTTGGTATCAGTTCCACTTTCAACAATTCAGATCTAGGAGGGTAAAGGAACCAACAATGATACCTAGTGAGCCTTTCGAGCCTGATTCTATCTTTAAGTGAGTCAACCCATGAGTGTCCACCAGCCAAGTTACCAAAGCAGCAAGATAGGATTGAGTGAATCTTAGACAATAAGACTATCACTACCCGAAACAGGGATTATCAATGCTATATGATTCATTGGCAATGATGCCTTGATTCTAAAGACTCATGAATTACTTGAGAAGACCTACAAAGAATCGACCAGACCAACTAGAGTATCACCAGAGTCAGATTGATTCTTACTCGATAGAATCGAGTTCTTTTCACTACGGGAGAATTGATGGGGACATCAACAAGAAAGAAGTTTTTTGGACTAACTTTGTTTTGCTATTAAAATAAACAAATCTAATAAAGGGTTTGAGTCCATCTTCTCTTTCAGCAAATACTTGAGCCGATTCATGAGTCGACTCAACCTAGATTCAAGCAGGGTATAAGGCCACTTCTTCAATGCCCATTTTTCCCATTTGGCACCATCCATTTGAAACCCACTTCCCTTGGATGCCATCTACTTGAAGCCCATTTTCCCTAATTGGTCGACACCACATCAAGCACCTTTTGGGAAGGAGGAAGGACACCACATCAAGAATTTTATGGGAAGACTGAAGCCATGTTCTATTATCCCAACAACCCTCCAACTAACTTACCATGTGGGATACCACATCACATGATCTACATTAGCAAATGGAGGACACATCATTGCCACCTAGAAGCCACATGTCAATTGGTTGTAACCTTCCGCCCATAAATGGTTGTAAAAAAACTAATTCTAGTTGAACCACCAACCAAGAGTTGTTAAATCCAACTAGAATTAGCTAGCTCATCCTTATCCCCTTAGCTCATCCTTATCCCCTCCCCTTGGACGAAATTTTCTTGGATTAAAAGCCTATAAATAGGGCCCTAGGCCCTCTCTTGTATTGATTCTATGATTCATTCTACTTTGGATTAAATGAAGAAAGCTATCTTTCTTGTTCTAGTTCCCTATGTTCTCTTGTTTGGAGTGAAAAGTTCTTGAGTTTGAGAGGTAGAAGATAGGTTTGAGAAGAGAGTGTGAGGTTCTTGAGTGAGTGTTTAAAGGGTGGAATACCCTTGAGTGCTTGAAAGTTGGAGTGCTCCTTGATCCAAGATCCAAGCATCATTCCTTGATGGCACCGATTTTTACTTGTTTTCTCTTTCTTCTTCTTCTTGTTTCCATTCCAATTTTGAATTCTCCTTCCATGCCTAATCTCTGATTTGATGTAGGTTTTTTCTGATTTTCCAAGTCCAAGACGAAGGTCTCCAAGCCAAGGATCATGGCCAAGGTGAGTCCTAAAGGTAGGGAGTGCTAGTCTTATGGTTTAGACCTCAATCCTTGAGTGATGAGAGCTCCTTCCACTAAATAATTAGCCATCATTGTTGGTAGGAAAACTCTTCCTAAGTTTCATTAGATCTGATCATTTGAAGGTTAACTTGCCCAAGTAGTGATGGTTTCCTTGTCATGAAGATCCTAATCTCTATTTTGAACTAGATCTACATTTCGAGTATTGTAATTTAGATCAACTAGTCTCCTTATGAAGATTCTTTTCTTGGATTAATTTAGACCATTTATTTGATAATTAATTGCTCAAATTTGCTTGCTGGTTAGCTTGCTAAAACTCTCCATTCATCATTTTAATTTTCGTCCCCTATCAGAGACCATGGAGTACCAGTTGGTAAACCCCATGATGATATGATTCCATATAAGTGACAGGCTCCGCGAGATCGTTCGGGATACGATGCAGCTACAGCTCTTGCACATGGAGTAGGATCCATGGATGTATCAGGGTCATCCTCATATTCAGGATCCTTTTATCCATAGCTACCGGTAGCTTCTGGTCCATATGGTGCATCTGAGACGTCATCTTCCAGTGGTTATTATTCCATGCAGCCTGAAGCATCTTATGGACCTGATTTTGCTGCTGGTATATTTGGATGGGCCCTTGCACAGCCATATCATCAATCTCTGGATAGCTCTCAGAGTCGGGACCTCAACGAGAGATTTACGATGAATTACAATCCATCATGCATACCTCCTAGGATGACTGATGCACGTCACTACGTACTGATTTAATACCTTAATTTTACTATTCTTAAGTAGAATAGCGGAAGGGTCAAATCCTCAGGAACTTTTGAGTTATTTTAAAAGAAATTTTTTAAAGAATAAAACTAATGTTTTAATTGCTAAGGAAAAGTAAAGCAGTAAAATAGTGGAAATCGAAAAGAAATACCTATGAAAATAATCAAGATATGATATATCTTAACAAGAGAACGACCCATACCTGCAGATCACGGCCCGTCCTTTTTAAACATAGTCGAATCAAAAATTATTTTCATTTAAGGAAACTTACCTCAAAAGCATGACTCACATCCTTTGAGGATGGATTATCCTGGAGTCCAAGCTACTTCAAATTAGGTAAAATGAAACATGAATCAATATGAAGTAAAAGAAAAGCTTTTTCATTTCATGAAATGAGAAATACATCACAAAAAAATAAAATGAAACAATTGTTGGATTCCCCTGATTTCTGGATCGGATGGAGATCATGCTTCCCGAAACACTCAGCAGCAAATCAACATGTGAAATTAGCAACACATCAGCAGGTAGAACTAGTGCGATGATCAGGGATGATGCGATGGAAAACCATGGTAGAAAGGCAATCGAAAGAGTGGATAGGAGCGGAGAGAATATGAAGCAGAGGGTAGAGTGCGGTGAAGCGTGGGACGATGGAAGAAGCGCGGAATGGAAATCGAAAGAATCCAGCAACCTCATCCTTTTATAGGCGAAGAGACGCGTAAAGCCCGCATGGGAACCATACCGGTTTCTCATCGCCATCTCCTCAACTATTTTTGGTTCCGCATCCTCATCCATCGCATCGCATCCCGTGTTCCCTTATTCCTTGCACCTGTCCACCCATCTTCTATTCAGCAATCTTATCCCCACACCCACTCACACCCGTATTCCGTTACTTCGAACTTCGTATCAGTGGTCAATCTTTCGTCGATCATACTTCTTGTTCGGACATCCCGATCCATTTCAACATCTTCTAGACCGACAAGCAAGATGATGCGCTACAACAGAGCAACACAATGGCTGGAAAGCCTGGAATCCTCGCACTGGACAGTGGAGAGGAAGAAGAGCCGATGGAGGGTCAACCACGGGCAGAGGCGAGGCGACATCAATACGGCTTGGGAGGCAGACGGACAGTGGCATCGGGCTAAAAGAGCTCCAGGATGAAGGTGGCGGTCATGGCGGAGAAGATGGCCGGAGATGGGAGTGGCCGTCGGTAGCTTCTTGGACCGGCAATAGAAGAAAACCAGCACTCATGGCGGAGACCGTGGGCTTGGCAGGTGGGAGAGAAAATTGACGATGCTCGGCCAGGGAGTGTCCGATGGATCGCAGTTCCGGCAGCGATGGACTAGGCAGAAAACCATGGGATTGACGAAGGAGACCGGCAGCCTTTTGGCGATTCTTCGAACAGAAGCAGCGCAGGTGGTCCCAACAGCGACGGGAGGCGTCTCTAGCGAGTTTCGGTTCAAACGGTACTTCACGGTCAATGATTCTGGTTCGTGGACCGACAGTAATGGTGGATCATGGACAGACAGGCATTCCATAAACGGGGCAGCCCATCTATAGTAGACCGGTTGCTTCAATAACTATGCCATTCCTTTTAATTCCTTTAAAATTAGATTTCAAGCTCATTTTTAGTCCGATTTAAGTGTCGTTTGCGCCATTGGACTCCTCAAATCGAGCTCTTTATGTTGACGGGGTTCTATTATGCAAACAGTGCGAAAGTATTAATTTTAAATGAATAAAGATTAATTATTTATTAAATTAATATATTTTTAATATATTTATCACACCTCCTAACTTAAACTGTGCTTGTCCTTGAGTAAAGTAAATGAATTAGCTGCGTACTAACTTGTCCAAGAAATAAATTATCTTACTAATTCTAAAATCAATTGATACCCAGTTAGACTATTGAAGAGGTACTTCATTGGATTATCAATTTCACCCATTTAGTGGTCGAGTGAAGTCATAGAAATTTCAAGAGTTCTTCCTTTCCTAACTTTCTCTCTTTAAATCCTCCGACTTTGGTTTTGGTATAGTATCGGTTTATTTAGTCTTTTTTTAAGAATAATGTAGAATCGGTGCAATGTCCCAACATCTTGCTTTCTAGATGACCCTTGTAGCGAGCTTTAGGCCAATGACTCCCAAACCAATTGGCTTTAAGGCATTAGGTGTAAAACACCCTTCAAGCTTACTTACTCGAGTCAAAAAGGCTACGTGTTAAAGATTGTCTCTACAAAAGGTTTCTTTACATTCTCATCTTTTAACGCGAACAACAACGCTTAGGCGAAGGGACACGATTACTCAATGAGAGATGCTAAAAACCTTATATTTATTATACTTCAAACAGGACTTTTATGATTCTTAGATATTTCTACCTATACCATTATAAGGTAAAGTCTTTATTGAGATCAATAGACAGAAGGATCTGGAATTACTCAAAAAAATTTGTCTGGTTACTCTACCAATTATTGGATTTTCTTGATAATTCACCCCTCAATATCTCTAAAATTATCTAAATCGTTAATCATTCATCATTTAGCAAGCTTGATTATTTTCAAATCGAGACAAAGTTTGGTATACAAAAGCTGATTAAAGTTTTACTCAAAAATTTGATTAATTAATTATCCCCCAACTTAATTTCCATTGTCCCTAATTGAAGGAGATATTAAAAATACGTAACAAGAAAATATACCACCTGAAAAGGGTACTCGAAGACTAGATATTCCTTTGTCACCATACTCCTCTCAATTTAACTTTATTGTTGCCTTTTTTTGGATTTTTCTAAAAAGAAAAAAAGCACATGATTAAAAATAAAAGCATAAACTGGGTTGCCTTCCAGGAGTGCTAAGTTTAAAAACTTCAGCCGAACTAAGCTGATTATCTTGGCAATGTCGGGTTTACAAGATCAATGGATTCAACAACTTCTCCATCATGAATATCCTCTATATAAGGTTTCAAATACTGGCCATTTACCTTAAAAGTATTTCACTGCTTGGGGTCTTTAAATTCTACGGCTCTATGAAAAAATACCTGAGTCACTATAAAAGGTCCATCCCATTATGAGCGAAGTTTTCCAGGGAAAAGGCATAACCTAGAATTGTAGAGCCACACTTTTTGATTAGGTTCAAATGTTTTTCTATTAATAAATTTGTCATGATATGCCTTAGTTCGAGCCTTATAAATTTTTGAACTCTCGTGAGCTTCATTTCATAGCTATTCTAACTTATTCAATTGAAGTTTTCGATTGGAACCTGCATTCTTCATGTCAAAATTAAATTGCTTGATGGCCCCAAATGCATGGTGTTCCAATTCTACAAGTAAATGACAAGCCTTGCCAAACACTAACCGGTAAGGAGACATTCTTAGAGGGGTCTTGAAAGCAGTTCGGTAAGCCCATATGCATCATCCAAACGTTCTGACCAATCTTTCCTATCGGGTCTTACCTTTTCTCAAGGATATGCTTGATCTCTCTGTTTGATACCTCAACTTGGCCACTAGTCTGGGGGTGATAAGGTGTGGCTACCTTATGAATAATTCCATATTTTCTCATCAGTCCTTCAAAGTGCCTATTCGTAAAATGTGCACCCCCATCACTAATAATTGCCCTTAGGCACCCAAACCAACTAAGGATGTTACGCTAAATAAACCTGACCATAACTTTATGGTCATTGGTTCGAGTTGCCATAGCTTCTATCCATTTGGACACAATCAACTACTACCAAAATATACTCAAATCCGATGGAAGGAGGAAATGGTTCCATGAAGTCAATACTCCATACATCAAAAATTTCAACTAAGATAGGGTTTAGGGGCATCATATCTTTCCATGAAATATTTCCCGTTTGTTGACATCTAAGACAATTGCGGTCAAATTCGTGTGCATCTTTGAAAAGAGTTGGCCAGAAAAACCCACTCTGCAGCACCTTCACTGCAGTTTTCCTTCCACTAAAGTGTCCCCCACAGGCAAGAGAATGACAAAAAAAGAGTATGCTTTTAAATTCACTCTCAAGGACACATTGTCTAATCACCTAATCTAAACAGTACTTAAACAATTCACGTTCCTCCCAGAAGTAATATTTGATTTGCGAGAAAAATCTATCTTTTTCTTGTTTAGAAAAGTGGGAAGGAACTTGTCCTGTTGCTAAGTAGTTAGCAATATGGACAAACCAGGGAAGACTGCTAGAAGAAATTAAGAACAGTTGCTCATCAAGGAACCTATCTCCAATTGTTTCCTTGTTGTATTATACTAAGATCCTAGAAATATGATCTGCCACCATATTTTCGGAACCCTTCTTATCTAAAATTTCTAAGTCAAATTCTTGTAGTAGAAGAATCCATCTAATCAGTCTAGGCTTTGTATCATTTTTAAATAGCAAATGTTTCAATGCTGCATGATCAGAATAAACTAGGACCTTAGACCCTAATAAATATGATCGAAATTTTTACCAAGGCGAATACAACTGCTAGTAACTCTTTCTCGGTAGTGGTATAGTTCATTTATTGATCTGAAAGAGTTTTACTGGCATAATAAATAGCATGTAGTTCCTTATTAAGCCTCTATCCTAAAACTGCCCCTACAGCATAATCAGAGGCATCACACATGATTTCAAAAGGTATGGTCCAATCTGGAGGCTTGATAATCGGTGCAGTGGTCAAAGCAGTTCTAAAAATGTTATAGGCGGCCAAACATTCTTTATTAAAATCAAAAAAATTGTCTTTGGCAAGTAAATTACACAACGGTCGAGAAATGTTACTGAAATCCTTGATGAAGCATCTGTAAAAACCAGCATGGCTAAGAAAGGATCGTACTTGTCTAACTGAGGTTGTGGGAGGCAGCTTTGAGATTAGTTCAACCATAGCTTTATCAACCTCAATCCCTCGCTCGAAAACAATATGTCCGAGCACGATTCCCTTACAAACTATAAAATGGCTATTCTCCCAACTTAAGACTAAATTTGTTTCCATACATCATTTCAGTACCTTAGTCAAGTTTTAGAGACAGTTGTCAAATGAAGATCCAAACACTGAAAAGTCATCCATAAACACTTCAAGAAATTGACCATGTCAGAAAATATGGCCAACATACATCGTTGAAAGGTGGCTAGTACATTACAGAGACCAAATGGCATGCGACTAAAGGCAAACGTTCCGAAGGGACATGTGAAGGTGATATTTTCTTGATCAGTAGGAAATATTGGGACCTGGTTATATCCTGAATATCCATCCAGAAAATAAAAGAAACTCTGCCCTGCTAGCTGTTCTAAAATTTGGTCAATAAAAGGCAGAGGAAAGTGATCTTTCCCAGTAACAGCATTCAGTTTTCGATAATCTACACACTCTCCAACTAGTCGTTGCTCGGCTAGGAATTGACTCGCCCAAGGATTCAGGTCCCGGCGGGATGTCCCGTGGGACACCGGGACGGGGTATCATCTCATGTGTTGGGATAGGATGTCCCGCTAGCATCCCAGCGTCCCAATAGAAATACCTTGGGACATCTCCTATCCCGAGTATCGGGACAGGACGGGACACCAATGCATCCCGTTCCATGGAAAAACCGGGACAGCCCCGTCCCACGGGATTTAAAACCTTGGACTTGCCCTTTTCATTTTTTATGACAGTAATACCTGACTTTTTAGGTACTACTTGGGTTGGACTGACCCATTGGCTATCCGAAATTAGGTAAATAATACCGGCATCAAGCCATTTTACCGCTTCTTTCTTAACAACTTTCCGCATGTTCGGATTTAGCCTCCATTACATGTCCCTATATGGTTTGGATTCAGCTTCACAGTGAATGTGATGCATGCAAACAGAAGGGTCAATTCCTTTAAGATCAGCTATTGACCATCCAATTGCTTCTTTATGTTCTTTGAGTACCCACCAATTTATCTTCCTGATCAGCGGTTAGGGTAGATGCAATGATTACTGGAAGGGTATCATTGGATCCAAGAAAAGAATATTTCAATTCCACGGGAAGAGGTTTCAACTCTGACAAAGGTGATGCTTCTAAGGATGGTACTAAGGGACTTGATTGAGTGGTAATGGTTCATATTTTATAGTCTAGGAAGGAGTGGTGCTAAACTTGGATGGCTTTAACAATGCATTTACTTCATTTGTATATTCATCAACATCAAAATCATCTATTCCAAAATGTGTCAGACATGCTTGTAGAGGGTCCGAATCAAGCAAAATAAGGAGTTTCTTATCTACAACTTCCTCTAGTATGTTCACTTTATTATGATCCACTTCATTATGATCATACACAGGTGGTCCTTGGGATGCATTAAAAATATTCAATTTTATCTTTTTGTTTCCAAAAGATACATCCATAACCCCCGTTCTGCAATTTATACAAGCATTAGCGGTAGCTAAGAAAGGTCTTCCAAGAATGATGGGTATTTGGCTAGGATTACAGTTAGATTCCATATCTAAAACAAGAAAATCAACAGAGAAGTAGCATTCTACTTTCACTAGCACATCCTCTAACATTCCACGGGGCACCTTAACTAATCTATCTGCTAATTGTAAAGTCACTATCATGGGTTTTAGTTCTCCAAATCCGAATAAATCATATACTGAGCTTGGAAGAGGTTTATACTTGCACCCAAATCAAGTAAGGCTTTCTTGATTGTGAGGTCCCCTATGACACATGATATGATAGGGGTACCAGGATCTTTGAGTTTGGGTGGGGCTATTTGCTGAAAAACCGAACTAGCTTGCTCAATCAACTGGATTTTCTTTGATATATGTGCCTTAGATTTTCATTTCTGTGTGCACAGATCCTTAAGAAATTTGACATAAGCCAGAATTTATTTAATAACATCGAGAAGAGGTAAGTTTATTTGGACTTGCTTGAATAGTTCAAGCATCTCATTCATTTTAAGATTCTTCTTATCCAAAGGTAGAGGTGATTCTAAAGCACTAGGGAATGGAGCCTTGGGTATAGGTGCTTGGCCAATGGATTCCTTTTCCTCTTCATTATTTTTCTTCGCTGGCTTAGTCAATTCTTGCTTTTGGGTCAGGTCAAGCTGGTTTAATATTTTCCCACTTTTTAAAGCTATGACTGATTTAGCATGTTCTAGGAAGGTTTCAAGACCAGTGGAGCTCTCAACCATGTATTGTCTTTTTGGATTACTAATGGGCTGGCTAGGTAACTTACCTTCCTCCCTCTTATTGAAGGCTGTAGCTAGCTGACCTATCTGGGTCTCTAGCTTGGCAATGGGCTGTGTGTGGGAGTGGAGTTGGATATTCATTTCCAGCCCCTTCAATGCTTGGAGCACCTTCTCTTCAAAAGTAGGATCATGATTATTCGGTAGAGGTTGTGGGGCACTCGGGTATTGCGAACACGGCATGCTTCTAAAGTTGGGCTCCTGAGTGTTGGGCCTAACTGATGAATTAATGACAGGTTGAGGTTTCCAAGAGAAATTTGGGTGATTTCACCAACCAGGATTGTAAGTGTTCGAATATGGATTGTTTCCTGGTCTAAGAGCCATTCAGGTTTGAGCTTGATGGGCTTGCTCCTGAACACGCTCAGGAAATTGGTAAGCGGCTGGACAATCACCTATCAGATGGGCGGGACTCAAACAGATAATACAAACATCATGATTTTGATGAGATGAGGAAGTATTTCCAACTTGTAGGATTTGGTCAAGCTTCTGAGATAGTTCATCTACCTTGCTGTAGATGTCTATAGAATGACCTACATACATTCCCCCTCTTGGATCCTATGGGAGGATCTCTACGGGCAGCAGACATGTGATGCAAGGAATTTTCACTTAGGGTTTCAAGCAGCTGCCATGCCTCATGTTCATTTTTGAGCATGAATGTTCCTCCATATGAGGCATCCATCATTTGCCGTTGCCTTTCTGACAAACCGTCTTAAAAGCACCGGACCAATTGCCATTTAGGTATGGCATGGTGCGGACATTTTCTAATTAATTCTTTTAATCTCTCCCATGTCTCATGAAACATTTCTCCATCTAACCGGAAAAAACTGGTAACGACTTTCCTGATTTGATTGGTTTTTCCTATTGGAAAGTATTTCTTAAGAAATTCCCTCTGAAGTTGATCCCAAGTAGAAATTGTTACAATGTGTAGAGAATTCAACCGGTACTTGGCCTTATCTTCCAGAGAGAAAGGGAATAACTTAAGCCTAAGGGCATCGTCGGAGGAATTAGATCTTAACAGTCGAACATATTTCTAGGAATTCATCTAAGAGTTTATAGGGATCTTCATTTGCAAGTCCATAGAAAGATGGTAATATCTGAATTACACTGAACTTGATTTCATACTGGACGGCCTCTACTGGTAGTATTTGGATACATGATGAATAGGTATACTTTGAAGGAGTGAAGTACTCCAATTATCCTGGAGGATCGATTTCTTGATTAGGATCCATAATACGTGATCTGTTTGCTCTACAGGTTCGGTCTATTTTAGGATCTAGGGGTATAATTTCAGGTTCTAGAGACCGGTGACCTAGCATACACCCTATAATAATACTTTAAAGCAAACAGCAATTCAATATTTTTTTAACCCTTTTTTTAAAATTATTTTAAAAATGGAAAAAAAATGAGAAGAGATCCAAAGGAAAGATTCCTAAGAGAGTCCCAGGCTAGGAAAGAAAAAGAGTTATTTTAATTAACTTTTTTTTCAAACAAGTAACACAATCAAAATCACTTTTATCCTAGGGTTAACCTGAATCTAGACAACTCCTAACTGTTCCAAGATTACCTTTGAGCACTCCAAGTCCAAAATCAATTAACTGACTTAGCCAGGTAAGTGTAAGGTTGGTGGGGGTCCCCCATTGCTTGCCTTAGACACCAATTAGAATTGGCCAGGTAAGCGAACAAAATCAATTAAAGAACCACCTTCTTTCAGGCTCTTGTCCCTAAACCATTTGCCTTAGACACTAAGCAACTAACTGATCTGAACCCGGTCCAACTCTAGGATTTCCTTGTCCTATTAAGCTCGAAATTCCTAGGGCCAACATCTAATTAATTTTAGAGTTAAGGTCTAGGTCAATGCACATACAGGAGAATGATTTGTGGGCTAAGGGTTATGAACTCTCCACCTTATCTAATTAATGGTTATGCCCTTAAAATCAATTATGAAAAAAATGAAATGCAAAACAAGATGTCCAAAACTTAAGAGTTATATACAAGCAAAATTAAACTAATTACTTTTTTAAAAAAAAATTAAATTTGGTGGTTAAATCTCTAACTTCCTAATAAGTTATCAAGATGTTAAAAATTTTAAATTTAGATTTTAAATTATTTTTTAAAAAAAAAAAATTAATTTTTTTTAAGTATATTCAATCTTCTTGTATCCTAGGACAACCGTTCAACATAACGTAAAGTTATGCCAGGGCAACCTTGTCAAGATACATACAATTGAAAAATAGTAAATATTAATCTTTGATTTTTTTTCAATATAACGCCAAAAGTCCCCGGCAACGGTGCCAAAAATCTGATGCACATCGCTACGTACCGATTTAATACCTTAATTCCACTATTCTTAGGTAGAATGGCGGGAGTAAGGATCGAATCCTCATGAACTTTTGAATTATTTTAAAAGAGGATTTTTAAAGAATAAAACTAGTGTTTTAATTGCTAAAAAAAAGTAGAGCAATAAAATAGTGGACATCGAAAAGAAATACATGTGAAGATAGTCAAGATATGGTCTATCTTAACAAGAGAACGGCCCGTACCCGCAGATCATGGCCCGTCCCTTTTAGGTATAGTCCAATCAAAAATTATCTTCACTTAAGAAAACTTACCTCAAAAGCATGACTCGCATCCTTTGAGGACGGATTATCCTAGAGTTTAGGCTGCATCAAAAAAAGTAAAATGAAACATGAATCAATATGAAGTAAAAGGAAAGCTTTTTCATTTCATGAAATAAAAATACATCATAAAAAAAAAAATGAAATAATTGTTGGATTCCCCTGATTTCTGGATAGGACGGAGATCACCCTTTCCGGAAGACTCAGCAGCACATCAACAGGTGGAATCATCAACAGGTGGAATCAGCAACACATCAGCAGGTGGAACCAATACGGTGGATCAGGGATGATGCGATGGAAAACCACGGTAGAAAGGCAATCGAAAGAGTGGATGGGAGCGGAGAGATTATGAAGCAAAGGGTGGAGTGCGGTGAAGGTAATGCGGTGAAATGTGGGATGATGGAAGGAGCACGGAATGGAAGTCAGAAGAATCCAGCAACCTCATCCTTTTATAGGCAGAGAGAGACGCGTAGAGCCCGCATGGGAACCGTATCGATTTCTCATCACCATCTCCTCAACTATTTTTGGTTCCACATCCTCATCCATCGCACCCGCCATCGCATCGCATCCCGCATTCCTTTATTCCTCGCACCCATCCACCCATCTTCTATTCAGCAATCTTATCCCCACACCCGCTCGCACCCGTATTCCGTTACTTCGAACTCCGTATTGGTGGTCAATCTTTCGTGGATCATACTTCTTGTTCGGACATCCTGATCCATTCCGACATCTTCTGGACCGACAAGCAAGATGATGCGCTGCAACAGGGCGACAACAATGGCTAGAATCCTCGCGCTGGACAGTGGGAGAGGAAGAGCCGATGGAGGCTCAGCCACGGGCAGAGGCGAGGGCAACGTTAACACGGCTTGAAAGGCAGACTGGATAGTGGCATCGGGCTAAAAGAGCTTCGGGATGAAGGTGGCAATCATGGCGGAGATGGCCGGAGATGGGAGAGTGGCCGTCTGCAGCTTCTTGGACTGGCAACAGAAGAAAACCAGTGCTCATAGCGAAGACCGTGTGCTTGGCAGGTGGGGGCGAAAATCAACGATGCTCAGCCAGGGAGTGTCCAATGGATCGCGGTTTTGGCAGCGATGGACTGGGCAGAAAACCATGGGATCGACGGAGACCGGTGGCCTTTTGGCTATTCTCTAAACAGAAGAGGCAGTGCAGGTGGTCCCAGCAGCGACAACAGGCGTCTCTAGCGAGTTTCGATTTAAACGGTGCTTCACGGTCCACGATTCTTGTTCGTGGACCGACAGTAATGGTGAATCATGGACCGATAGGCATTCCATTAACCAGACAGTCAGTCCACAGTAGATCGATTGCTTCAATAACTATGCCATTCCTTTTAATTCCTTTAAACTTAGATTCTGAGCTCATTTTTAGTCCGATTTGAGAGCCGTTTGTGCCGTTGGACTCCTCAAATCGAGCTATTTATGTTGACGGGGTTCTATCATGCAAACAGTGCATGAAAGTATCAATTTTAAATAAATAAAGATTAATTAATTATTAAATTAATATATTTTTAATATATTTATCAATGACCTTACAGGACTATCATGCTGCTTGGCTAGAGAGATTTACTGATCTTCATACTGAGTACATCAATGATCTCGATATTTATGGACATCGATACTCTATCCGATTCTAGACATTGGTAAGTAATTATATTTATATATTACATTTCACTTTCATTAATTTCTGATAATCTTAGTTTAATTATCATTTTATATCTTATTTTAATTAGAATTAATATATTAGCATTTTTTAGATCCTAAATCCTAAATCTTGAAGTCTTCAATCCTAAACTCTAAATTCCAAACCCTAAAGGCCCTAAATACTAAATTCTAAACCCTAAAAAAATAAAATAAAAACCTAAAAAGGCCAAACTCCATCAACCAAAAAAAAATTGGGCATGCCAATACTACCCGCACCGAGTGTCGATACAGTATGGTACCGGTACCATACCATACCGGTCGACCATAGGTACGAGTCCCAGTACCAAGAACCCTGGTACCAGCACATTGCATTTCCATTATTATTAGACACACTGAACATCATGCAAGGAGGTTAGATGGACAAATAGCAAAAATGATCTTTAAAGATTTTAACAAAAATTACATGAGCATAAACAAGATTGCAATAAAACAACCATAAGAATGATAACATGATAGATGTAGCAGTTATCAATGAACAACAGGAATATAAAATTCTATTTCAATAAATAAAAATATGACAAAACAAGTGAAATTAACTGCACAAGACATGGGCAAATGTACCAACCCATAGATTCTAGCATGCTAATGAGTTCTGTAAATATGTCAATAAAAGTATTATTTTATAGATTAATTCATTTATATTATTTAAGATTTGATGCTTTTATTAATCTTTTGTAGGAAAGATGGTCGGTCATAAGCAAAGATTGCTAAACCGGTACCAAGACCCGTATCGATCAGCGATCGGTATGGTACAGTACCATACCATACCGATATATATACCGGTCTTGGTGAATTAAGGAAAAACCATCTTCCTCCCCCCTCTCAAGCAAGGATCACTAAACCGGACCTAAACTAGGCCCGAACCGAGCCAAACCGGACCTAACCGACCCGTACCAGTCCGATTCAAGTTATATTTTATGGTTCAGATCCCAAAAATCCAGGTCATAAGTATAAAGAGCCCGATTCTCACATTAAAAGGACCCAAAATGGGAGTAAATTGAACATAAAATGGATTCCAAATTGGTGGCTCAAATGACCCAAATCCGATCCAAATTGGTCCAAAATCAAGCAAAAACCGGTCACAAAACCCAAGCCTGAATCAAATTTAAACCAGCCGGTCTTCTCAGTCTACAATCTTTTGGTGCTAGTCTATAGCTACAGAGCAAGCGGTCCATAATTCAAGGTGTCTCTGGAATTGGGTAGTGCACAATCAAATGGTTCTAGTGACGAAGCGGCACCGATGAAGGGTGATGACAGCAGTGCCAACAAGTGGCAACGATTTTGGCAACATGATGGCACGGCACAGGTGAGCATCAAAGATGGAGGTTGATAGCAAAGGCAGCGAGTGATTCAGCAGCGCAAGCACTGGCAAGGGCTTTGGCAATATCGCCAACTATGCTAACGAAGGAGGTGCTGACGAAGGCACCGGTGAATGGCGATTGTAGCAGTGACGGCACGGCAACAATGACGAGTTCGACTCGGTCCACGACCATAGGTCGGTGGCGAACACCCAAGCCACAGGATGAAAGGGATGGCACTGTAGAGGCGGCAGCCAGAGGGAGGCAAAGCCATGAAGGCTGAGTCACGGTCCACGAAGCTTCCTGATCAATTTACATCGCGGTCCAAGGCTGGGCAAAAATGGGATGGTCTTCTTTTACACCAAATAGGCGAGAGGTGATCTTGCAGCAATCCAGCAGCCAAGGGAGAAGGCAAACTGCCGAAGGCTTTGGACACATGATTCAGGCCGGAAAATGTGCCATCCGATGGCCCATGAGTGATCCAAGGCAACAATCAAATCGCTATCATTCAATTCGACCAGGTTTTGGATAGGATGCGACATGATCTGGGCACCTTAATGAAGATCAAACGACCAGCGAGTCACAGGGGCTTAAACAGTAATTCTAAAAAAATTCTAAGCCTGAATTGGAGTGGGATTTGGCTTGTTTCGAAGCCTATTTGAAGGGCAACCATGGGAAATCAAAGGATGAAGAGAGCAGCAAGGCAGCCAACATAATTTTAGTTTCTCTTCTTTTGTAATTTAGCTTAGGAATCGAAAGAGAGGGTAAGGAATAAAGAGGAAGATTTTTTCAAGGAGATAGAGATACTATGATAGAACCCCAAATCTTCGAGAAGTATCTAGGAGCTAACTCGACTGTGTAGTTTGTAGGAGAGTGCATGATGCAGACATCGACCAGTATAGATTCCGATGCAGCACAAATTCCGATGCAGCACAGATTCCAATGCAACACAGATCTCGATGTAGCACATATCTCGATGCAGATAAATTCAAATTCGAGAATAAGTTGTTTTAGGATTGGAGTTTTAGGATAAGTTTGTTTGTTAGGATTAGGATATCTGAGATTGTTAGGATTGGGATATCTCAGATTATTTCCAGTTGTCTATTTAAAATGTTTTCTCTGAGAATAAAGAGATGGCGAAGAAGAAATGATCGAAAAAAAATGTCTTTTGTCACTTCGTGAGGGAGAGGGTGTGAGGCCCGACCATTCATCCTATCGATCCTGTTGCTGAGCATCTCCGTGCCGGCGCCCCGTCTTCCTGTGCGCCACCATCGTCTGAGTCTCTACTTTCCGAATCCCACCTCCGAAGTTTCTTCCTGTCCAGAAGATCCATGCCGTCGACTTCCCCACGATGATCAAAATGCCCCGGGCCGTCATCAAGCCCCAGCTCCCGTGAAGCCTTTCATCCTCTGTCATGGAACCTCGGAAAGCTGCCCTGCAATGCCCGGATCTCGCCGACGCCCAAACACTCCGCCGGCAACCAAAAGAGAACCTATCCGTCTTCCGTGGTGATCTCACTACAAGCAGTTGCACTACCGGTCGTCGTACCCCCCAATCCACCTCCCGCTGATGCCCGCCGGCCGCCCCTCTCCCTGTTGCTGCGATGCCCAACAACCACCGTCCTTGATGAAATCTGGCCACCCGTCTCCTCCATAGCCCCCTCCAGCCACCTGAGATGTTGTCTACCGCCGTCCCTCGTAACCGTCGCCTTCGACGTCCGCCACCACCCGCAACCACCATCTTCGTCGTCCATCGCTGCCCGAAAGCCGAGCACGCCACCCCGACTCCAACGATGGTTCCCCTGAGTACACCGGCAACAACCCCCGCCGGATTTCCATGCCCGAAGCCTCCCCTGTTCGGCATGATTGTGAAAGCACCTGTGGCTTGCACAATCGTAAAGGCATAGCCGACTTTTACAACAGACTTCAAATAAAGTGAAAAAAAAGAATGAGAAAAAAATAGAAAATAAAATAAAATAAAATAACTTTGGTTTGTTTGACCTAGCCTAAGGGTCATTTCTTAACGACCAATGATCCAACCTCCTTAGAATAATTTCTGATCGGGTTGTCCCGCATCATTTTTTGTATCAGAGCCTAGTTTACATTAGGTTATGATTTTATTTGCTTTTACTTGCATTTGAATTATTTATTAAAAAAAAATCTTATGGTTATCTCAAGCCAGAGTTCCAGGAGAATGATGTAAGCTAAAGTTGGAGTCTGATTCCTGAATACTGGAACTGGAAACTTTCATAGCATGAAGCCTAACTCGACGGAGTCGAGTTCTCCCCACCTCAGAAAAATGATGCGGACATCGACCAGCACAGATTCCGATGCAGCACAAATCTCGATGCAGCACAATCCCGATGCAGCATAGATCCCGATGCAGATAAATTCAAATTAGAGAATAAGTTGTTTTTAGGATTGGAGTTTTAGGATAAGTTTGTTTTTTTTAAAAAAATAAGTTTGTTAGGATTAGGATATCTGAGATTGTTAGGATTGGGATATCTCAGATTATTTCCGGTTGTCTATTTAAAATGTTTTCTCTGGGAATAAAGGGATGGCGAAGAAGAAATGATCAAAAAAAAGTCTTTTGCCACTCCGTGAGGGTGTGAGGCCCAGTTTATGTCACTCCGTGAGAGAGGGTGTGAGGCCCAGCCATTCATCCTATCGATCCTGTCACTGAGCATCTCCGTGCTGGTGCCTCATCTTCCTATGCGCCACCATCGTCTGAGTCTATGCTTTCCGAATCCCACCTCCAAAGTTTCTTCCTGTCCGGAAGATCCACGCCGTCGACTTCCCCACGACGATCAAAACACCCCGAGCCATCGTCAAGTCCCGGCTCTCGTGAAGCCTTTCATCCTCCGTCGTGGAACCTCAGAAAGCCACCCTGCGATGCCTGGATCTCGCCGATGCTCAAACACTCCGCCGGCAACCAAAAGAGAACCAGTCCGTCCTCCGTGATCTCACTACCAACAGTCACACTACCGGCCGTTGTACCCCCCCAATCCACCTCCTGTTGACGCTCGCCGACTACCCCTCTCCCTGTTGCTGCGACGCCCGACAACCACCATCCCTAACAGAATATGGCCGCCCATCTCCTCCTCCAAAGCCCCCTCAAGCCACCTGAGATGCCATCTACCGCCGTCCCCCGTAACCGTCGCCTTCGACGTCCACCGTCGCCCGCAACCGCCAACTTCGTCATCCATCGCTGCCCGAAAGCCAAGCACGCCACCCCGACTTCAACGATGGTTCCCCCGAGTACACCAGCGACGACCCCCGCCAGATTTCAATGGCACGATCGTGAAAGCACTTGTGGCTTGCACGATCGTGAAGGCATAACTGGCTTTCACAGCTGACTTCAAATAAAGTGGAAAAAAAATCAGAGAAAAAAAAGAAAAAGATTGAAAAAAAATAGAAGAAAAAAAAAAAAAAAATAACTTGGATTTGTTTGACCTAGCCTAAGGGTCGTTTCTTAATGACCAACGATCCGACCTCCTTAGAATAATTTCTAATCAAGTTGTCCCGCATCATTTTTGGTATCAGAGCCTAGTTTATATTAGGTTAGGATTTTATTTGCTTTTACTTGCATTTGAATTATTTATTAAAAAAAATCTTATGGTTATCTCAAGCTGGAGTCCCAGGAGAATGATGTAAGCTGAAGTTGGAGTCTGATTCCTAAATACTAGAACTGGAAACTTTCATAGTAGCAAGAAGCCTGACTCGACGGAGTCGAGTTCTCCCCACCTCAGATAAATGATGTGGACATTGACCAGCACAGATTTCGATGTAGCATAGATCTCGATGCAGATAAATTCAAATTCAAGAATAAGTTGTTTTTAGGATTGGAGTTTTAGGATAAGTTTGTTTTTTTAATAAAATAAGTTTGTTAGGATTAGGATATCTGAGATTGTTAGGATTGGGCTATCTCAGATTATTTCTGGTTGTCTATTTAAAATGTTTTCTCTGTGAATAAAGGGATGGCGAAAAAGAAATGATCAACCAAAAGAGAACCTGTCCGTCCTCCGTGGTGCTCTTACTGCCAACAGTCGCACTACCGGCCGTCATAACCCCCCCAATCCACCTCCCGCTGACACCCACCGGCCGCCCCTCCCTGTTGCTGCGATGCCCGACAACCACCATCCCTGACGAAATCTAGCCACCCGTCTCCTCCAAAGCCCCCTCCAGCCACCTGAGATGCCATCTACCGCCATCCCCCATAACCGTCGCCTTCGACGTCCGCCGCCGCCCGCAACCGCCATCTTTGTCGTCCATCACTGTCCGAAAGCCGAGCATGCCACCCCGACTCTAATGATGGTTCTCCCAAGTACGCCGGCAACGACCCCCGCTGGATTTCCACGCCCGAAGCCTCCCCTATTCGGCACGATTGTGAAAGCACCTGTGGCTTTCACGATCATGAAGGCATATAGCCGACTTTCACTGCCAACTTCAAATAAAGTGGAAAAAAAAAGAACATCAGAAAAAAAAAAGAATGAATGAGAAAAAAATAAAAAAATAAAATAGAAGAAAAAAATTAAAATAAAATAACTTGGGTTTGTTTGACCTAGCCTAAGAGTCGTTTCTTAACGACCAAGATCCGACCTCCTTAGAATAATTTCTAATCGGGTTGTCCCACATCAGTGCAGGTGTCCATATATAATTTTCTTATATTTGTTTTTATTTCATGTAATTAAATAAATGCTTCAATTTGTATTTACTTTCTCTTGTTTGATTCCCTGAATAAATTACCTATAGGTGGGAAGAGCCATGATCCTGATAACATATGATCCATACTCAACATAGATAATTAATTCTAGAATTTTTATTTACATATTCTATTAGGATATGTTCAACTAAATCATTAGATAGCCTATACTTATCGGACGGGACATGATCTTAATAAAATATAGTTCATACTCGGCAAGATAGCCTATGCTAAGGGTTAGTTTATAAGATTTCTAATTAATTATGGATTTTGATTGTTTAGATTAAAAAAATACATGATTTATGTTTGCAATTACCTGAAAACTTGAAGATATCTTTTTATTATATAAACCCCTCAATTTCATAATTAATTTAGATTAGTTAGTTTTAATTAAAATATTATCTACTTTTAAAGATTTAAACTTTTATCTTTTTCTTCATTAAATAATTGTCCTTAATTCTTAAGGATATGATCCTTATCCTAGCTATAGTAGTGAGTCAAGTTTTATTTTGGACCGCCCTACAAGCAATCACATGCCCACTGCCCACCTGATTTGCAGAACTTGCATCCTTCTGGTATCTCTAAGTCAAGGATGTGCAGGACCTACACATTTTCTCCTTGAACAACTGGAGCTTGAGATCGTGATGGAGTTCCCACCAACTGGCTCCCCTTCCTCACCCATGACCTTTGCAACTACTCTACCGCCCTTTGGTGCCAAATCCAAGGCCAGTACCCCAATCCATCCTGATTCTAAGGTCTGTACCCCCATCCATCCATCCCATAAATCTTGTGATTTTGTAGGGGATGTGGTGGTCTTCGACTCTTTGATGATGGCAAGGCCTCCAGCTCTAGCAGCGAGGAGGATCTTGGCACTTTGAGTGCCCCCATACTGTAGAGTCTTCGGATTGCTCAGATCATAGCATGGGACTCAAAGCCACCACCAGAGTCCTCCAAGGTGCCATGCCATGGGCAAACATGGCACAGGAGGACAAGCTAGAGAACGAGGAAGAGGAGGTGACCAGGAGTTTGGAGGTGGGGATGGGGGAGGAAAGGGAGGTTGAGGAAGGCAACAAGAGAGGCAAAATGAAAGAGGCGATATGAGTTTTTAGACGGTGTAGATGGTGGAAACAAAATGAGTTTGACTTGCTTTAAGCCTTGCGCCTGCCGCTTGCAATCCTCTAAACAAGGTCTCAAACCTCCGAGGAAATCATAATAATTTTGCACATGGGCAAAGCTTGTGGCTCTATCCGCATCCATGATCAAGAATCGAGATTCGAGCAAGACATTTAAATTATAAGGGGAGTGACCAACAGGTTATTAATAGTTTTTAAAAGGGATTCCGATCCGACATGCATAACAAATAGTTTAAATTGGTATGAAGTTTATAACCCAAATCCAACCTAATACATGGTTAAATGGGTTGATCTATTTATGACCCAAACCCGTTAAGCCGAAACCCAAACCTATTTATAGCAGGTCGAATGTGAATCGGTTGACATGTTGGATCGTATTTTGCCACACCTACACATGGTCACTATAAGGGAAAGAGAGTCTTGGTGCGATGATAAAGTTGCTCCATTGTGTGACCTAGGTGCCAAAGTTTTGAAACATAGAAATAGCCTCTATACATGTAGGGGTAAAGTTGTGCACATCTAACCCTCTCTGGCCTCCTGCACTTAGCCACCCTTTTATAAGGGCATGGCTCAACATTATATATACAAGGTGTATGTAGTACCACATGGTGAGAATAACAACGAAAATCTATAAAAAGAAATTGTAACTATAACTATATAAAGAGTGCATATGTTATGTACCATTACTAACACCCACCTTGAAACTCAAGATGGATCCACCACAGAGTTTTTGCTTGATAAACATTGAGGTGATGTTTGGTAAGGAACCGGAATCGACATTAGAATTGGAATCAAAATAGATCAGAATGGGAATCGGAATGGTCATATCCCCTACAGCGTTTGGTTCGTGATCGAAATCGGAATGGATGATTTTTTATTATTGTTATTTGGTTCATTTAAATATAGAAATTAAAATCAGCTCAAATTTTCATTTTTATCCTTACACCAAAAATCTTCAAAAATTGATTATTTTTATATATTTTAAATATTTTTATCTCATTTAAAATATATAATAAGGAATCTGAAATTAAATATAATTTATTAACTTGGATAATCTAAATAAAAATTTATAGACTAAACCAAATTATTAAAAAAATAATAATTTCCTTTCCTATTTATTTATTAATTTTATAAAAAAAAATATAATCCATGGAAAGAGATGGAGATGATTCCTTTTTCAACAGGCGATGCTTGGTGGAGCTGTGGGTGGCAGCAGCGGTGGGGGAGATGGTGGCATGTTGAAAATTGTGCAACAAATGTGATGCCGATGATTTTTTTTGGACGAGGGCAGGGTTCCCGGTACCGGTACTGGGAGCCATATCGGCAAGAGGTCGGTACGGTACGGTCCGTGCTGTACTGTACCGGCAGGCGACCGGCCTTTTTTTATTATAAAAATAATCTCCCCCTCCCAATCATTTAAAACATAAAATGGGCTGAACCAGACTGAATCGAGCCCGTACCGACCCGAACCGAGCGGTACATACCAGTACGGTACCGTATCGTATCGATACGGAAACTAATTTTTTATTATTTTTTTAACGGTTTGGATGCCGGACCGTTTTATTGGACTGAACCATGCCGGCTAGCTATCGATATGGTATGGTACATCCCATACCGGGCGATACGGGATGGTACCGCGATCCCTGGGTGGGGGCCCAAAGCCAACCATGGCATAATGAACTTTGAATCCGTGGAAGGGACTCAAGATTGGGTTTTAGGAAATTAAGCCATTCCCATTCCTCGGAATCGAAATCGAAATGAAACTCCCCCCAACCAAACAGTTGGAATGGGAGTCATGCATTCCAATTCCCATTCCATACCTCAACTTCTCCCAACCAAACACCCCTTAAAAGTTAGTAATACATATCTTCATGAGGCCTGCAAATTGCTCGATGGGTGAGATCAAGGATTGCCGAACTATGCCGAACCGACCGATTCGGCCCATACCGAATCAGACTAGTGTCAAATCGGCACGGTTCGGCTATAAAAATCGATCTCCCTTTAAAAATATAAAAAAATTAGGAACTGGCCCGAACCGCAATGAACCGGTTGATTCGGCCGCTTCGAGACGGGTTCGATCCGGTTCGAACCAGTTTTCAATTTTTTTGGGTTGTTAGTTGAAAGGGATAAGGAAGATAATTTTTTCTCAATTCACCAAAACTGGTACCCATATCGGTACAATATAGTACGGTACGGTACCGGTCAATCCAGATCAGTTCAGCGATCCTTGGGTGAGATATAAGAGAGTGGATAAAATTGTTGGATGAAGTGATAATCAAGCTCAATATGCTTCATCCTTTCATGAAAAACCAGATTGTTACTCATGTGAATTGTACTTTGGTTGTCATAGTACAAGGGAGCTGGAGAAGAGGTATGGACACATATGGGAGAGTAGACATGAAGCTAAACAGCCACTCCTGCAGTATTTTGAGCAGCACAGAAAATATACTAAGGAAATGGTAAATATGAGTATATAAAGAGTATGTGCATTATGCACTATCTCTACACCGTGCCTGAAACACAAGGTTACCATCTAGTTTGCTCGATAAATACCAAAAATGAGTAGTAATATGTGTCTTCATAAGAAGGTCAGCAATTTGTTCAATGGGTGAGATATAAGTTAAATGTGGATAAAAACTATTGGATGAAGTGATAATCAAGGTTTTAAATCCTGTGGAACAGGGCTGTCCCGATTTTTTCATTGAATGGGATGCATCGGCATCCCACCCCATTTTGACACTCAGGACATGGGATGTTCCAAGGCATCCTGTTTGGGATGCTAAGACATTGACAGGATGTCCTGTCCCAATACATAAGAGGGTACCCCATCCTGATGTCCCACGGGACATCCCGATGTCTCATGGGATATCTCGGTGTCTCATGGGATATCCCGGTGTCTTGCACGATATCTTGCCGGGACCTAAATCCTTGGTGATAATCGAACTCCATATGCTTCATCTGTTCATGAAAACAGGATTTTCAACTATGAGAATTACACTATAGTTGTCATACCATAAAGGAGTTGGCCTGAACCAGACCGGCACGGATCGGTTCGATACAATACAAGTTGGTTCGGACTGGTACGGCCCGGTTCAGTCCGGTTCGGGTCTGGTTCAAGTCCGGTTTAGCCATCCTTGCTTGAGAGGGGGGAGGAAGATAGTTTTTTTTTCAATTTATTAAGGCCGGTACACGTACCGGTATGGTACGGTACCGTACCATACTGTACCGGCCGTTGACCGATATGGGTTCCGGTGCCAATTTAGCGATCCTTGGTACAAATAGTCGCAGGGAAGGATATGAAATAAGCAGCATAAAAATCAAATCATAAGCCAAGCATAGCAAGCAAGAGAATATTGAGAATGCTTCAAGTTATGATAAGGTATCACCTTACAACAAAGCAACACTAGAGGATCATTATCCAAAATAGGCAAAATAGCTGATTGATGGGAAGCATCAAGTGGAGCATCAGGATGGATGACTAGAAAAAAAGGACTCAGGAAGCGGTTGAGGATGACACAACTAAGTGTAAGCAATAGGAGGCCATGTAGTTGGAAGAGTTAAGGCATGTAAATTAGAATATTAGATGATGGCAGAATAGAGTGGAGAAGAAGATATGGGTAAGGGATCCAAAGTGGGAGATGAAAAGAAAGATCTGGAGCTGAAGAAGAATAATAAGGAATTGAGTTGAAGAAAGTGACATGATTACAAATACAAATCTCTAAGGGGTCATAACATCAATTCCCTTTATGTTCAGAGCTATATTCTGGAAAAATACACTTAGCTGCCCTGGGTGAGAATTTAGAGCATACCCCAGGAGGAAGAAGTATAAGACAAGCACACTGAAAATATGGTGTCCATATGTAGAAGGAATAAAGAAAAGATGTTCATAGGGTATCCAACCACGAAGAACAAAAGAAGGAATTCGATTGATAATAAGATTGGTCGAAATGAAAACTGTCTCAGCCTATAATTTATGAGGTGCACAAGCAGAAGAAAGAAGAAAATGAGCAGTCTCTAAAGGATGACATGTTTTACTTTCAGCAACACCATTCTACTCAGGTCTGTTAAGGGTATGGCTTTCAATGAATGGTACCATGGGAAAGAAGAAAACATTTAAGTTCAATAGATAAATACACACAAGCTCCATCAGACAGAAATACCTGAATGGGTGGATCAAGCTAGCTATGGACCATACATGTAAGGCCATGATAGATATCAGAGACATCATGATTACATGAGATAAAACCAAGGTAAAACAAGAATAGTCATCCATGAAACAAAAATGAGAAGATAAACCACCCACAGAAGGTAAAGGTGCCGGACCCCAAATGCCAGAATGCACTAAATCAAATGGAGCCAAAGATTGACTCGCTTGAAGGAAAAGGAAGGGTTTGGCGTTTTCTCAACTTCCAGCCCACACAACCAGATAAAAGAGAAAAGTTTGATAGTACCCAAACTCATGTAAACAAGTCTATAAGAAGAGAAAAAAAGACATGACCTAGTCCATTGTGCCACAGATCAGAAGAAGACAAACGGTGGCATGACATGCAGAAGACCACAAAGCCAAGGAGGAAGAAGAGGGAGGAACATGAAGATGTTTCAGTTGATAAAGCTGATCAACTTAACGACCTGTCCCAGCTCCCAATCCTTTCAGCTGTACAAGGGTCCTGCATGAAACAAGAAGATGAAGAAAATGACATGGTGAAACCAGAATGGCAAGGAATACTAGATACTGGTTTCACAGCAAGCAGAGGAACATGTGAGACATTAGATAGGGAAAGTCAACCTCAAGGATCAGCACATGGAGAGTTATAGCCACATCGAGAAATAAGCAGAGGAGTCCTATCAGCTGTCTGAATTTGAGAATTAGAGAGCATGAGTATGCTTATATAGAAGCATCTGAGTTCATATGATGTGGCCTCAGAGTCTAATATCCAAGAGGACTGAGACATACAAGAGTTGGCAGACATAGCTGATGGAAACTCAAGAAGACTTGCATTTGATGAAACTGCTGGGCAAGTTGGGTAATTATTGGCTCACTAAAGGATGTAGTGGTACTGACTCGGGAACCAATAGAAGCAGAAGGTTGTTGATGACAATCCTGCTTCTTTAGTAATCTAAGACATGCTTCCTAAAGAGGCCCATGATATTTGCAATGATGCACAGGTAATGAGAATTAATGAAACACCCATAACAAAATGATGTAGCTGTTGGCACTCTAAGAAGTGCTGATAATCAGAATGATGATTCTTGCCTCGCTAAACTGATATAGCCATCGCTACAGAACAAAAGCCTAACAGGGGGGTATTGCAAAATAAGAAGCAATGTGATGGTTGCTTCCTCAGTAACAGGCAGCTGAAAGGATGGTGGTCTGGATTCATGCAACAAGGCCTCAGAGAGATGAAGATGAGTATGCAGTATGAATTGTGCTGAGATGATCTCCCCTTTGACAAGTTGTCAAACACAAGACAGGCAATCTGACTTGAGATGTGCAGAATGAGTCAAGTTGGGATCAGGCTGTGCTTGACAATATGACAAACTGGCAGCTGGCAGGAGAACCATATAAAGTCACAGCACAGGATTCTCTTCACAATTTGGCCGGAGCTATTGCAGTGGTGACTGTGTAATTCACAGTGTAATTTCAAAGCTTATGCTTGAAAAAGGAGAAGAGCAGCAAGTTTGATGGTACTCTTGCATAAGGCTACGCAAGACGAGCACCAAGCTCTGCACCAACTCTGCATGATCAAGGGCAGTGCAAGAGTGATTTTGAAACCTAGTTAATTAATGAGGCACCCAGCAATCCTTAGACTCCACAACAAAGATCGCTGAACCAGTACCAGGACCCATACCGGTCGCCAACTAGTTGGTACAGTTCCGGTTTGGTACCATACTGATATACAGTATGGCAAGCATACCAGTCAAACCAGCACACCAAAAAAAAAAAAATTTATTTCTTGTGATTTCAAATCACTTTTTTAGGGTTTATTGAATGTTTTTAGATCCAAATAGATGTATGTTAATACTAATTGATGTTTGCATCACTTCAATACACTCTTAATTACATGTAATATGAATTTGACTTTCTAGATTTCTAATTTTTAAATTATTAATACAACATATTCTAAAATTATGCCAAAATAAAATATTTTGACATAGTTGCCTCTTGTTTTTCCATTTTTCATGAATTTAAAAAAGAGGAAAGAAGGAGAAAGAGGGAAGAGGATGGATCTACGTACCTTTAATTAGTATTTTTTTCAAGTTTTTTCTGTGTTTTTCTCGGGTTGTATGGGTTAGAATGAGTTGAATCGGGAAAAATAAGCTTCTCTATGAAACTGAGAGCCTCTCATACTCTCAATCATATTAATATCCCCCATTCACATAGCTACAGTGTCCGACCCGAACCGGGCCAAAATGCATAATTCAAGGCTGAACCTTATCACTGGAAGTTAAAACAGAAAGAAGGGAAGTTCAAGATTGACAACTCGAGCATGAAAGAATCATTATCAGAAGATATATGAAAAGGTCCATGGAGTCAACAACAAGCAAAGCACTGGAGCTGTAATATCATGGAAAATCAAGAACTGTAATATATGCCATGCTTTGGGAACAGATGAAACACGTAACCTACATATTTTACACAGAAAAGAGGATGAGACAAGGAAATCAGAAGATGGATCATAATGTAGTGTATGCCTATATAATCTTAAGCCTCAGCTTGTTAAAAAATGGATGTTTACTAGATAACATTGGTGTTAGAGAATACTCTATGAAGTTCAAAGCAGATGATGTGTTAATCTTATTAACAAAAGTTAGTGTTTGTAATGGTTACTCCAACATCCAGAAAAATGTGAAGCATGACACCACCAAGTCACACACTAGACAGAAGCCAGCAGAGGATGACAGCATGTGAACTAATAAATGATAAAGAATGACACTTTATCTGATACAGGAATGATGCAGAAAAGGCAAGAGAGATTGAATTACCATTTGACAATATACTCGTTTTTGAAGTTTTTGGATCAAGTAATCTGAATGAAAACATTATACCGATGAGATTATTGTAATTATAGCCAAACAGGTGCAAAGCTTAATAGAGATTCCCAGCAAACATGACCCCAGAGGATCTGCCATTCAGATGGGAAAGCATCAACTTGCAAGTAGAAGACATCACAAACTGAATGATGATAATAAAAATAATTAGTTAACTCTTTAATTCTTTTGTAATTTTGGAACATTTGTTTCAGATGTCCCATGAAGTGATTAGTAACTTGGTTGTTAAGGTTCCTAGTTTACTTGGATTAGTCTTAAAGACTTAAAGTGTCTATTGGCACTTAGATCAAAAATCATTGAATATAAAGTATTTGAGCAAATGAAACATTACTGTTAGCCAATTTTGACCCCCCTCTCTTTCTCTCTCTCTCTCTCTCTCGCAATGTCTCTTTTGATGAGAGACGGGATTCTAATATGATACAGGATGATATGCAAGGGATGAAGATGAAAAAATGATATTAAAGCAAGCAAATATTTTTGGATTTTTTTTATGGCTGTGATTCCCGAAACTAGACAAGATTAGGTTAGGGTTATCCTGTATCAATTAGCATCCTACCCACATGCTAGATTAATCAAAGAGAAAAGAAAATCAGGATCCTAGGTCTAAGAAGGCCTATTAGGAGCATGTTCAATCTTCAAGAAATCAGACAAAAAGAGATGGGAATTAGGTTTAACATACCAGGCAATGATTTCTAGTTGCTATGAAAGAGATCACTCCGCTCAGATCGGCGTCTGGATGATCCAGTCATTTTACCGCGAATCCGCCGACTTTTTATCAACTTCGTTCAGAGGCGAAGAAGAATTCATCCAGAGGGCATGGTACCGGAGGGATCCTGCAAACGTCAGGGGTTAGTGTCAAGGATGATGGAACAAATATAAAACGGGGGATTAGAAGAGTAGTAGAATCGGCCCCGGGGCCGATTTGAGGACCGTAGAAGATGAAGATGCCTGGATCCTTGGAGGGCTGATGGTGGGCGTCTTAGGGCTCTTGCTTGAATAGACAATGGCTGGGGTTTGGTGGAAGAGGGAGGGATGGTTGGCGGCTAGGGTTTGCTCACAAGAAAAAAAGACAAGTCTCACACTACTTCCAAAGAACACAAATTGTCACAAGAAAAATTCACCAGAGTTTTAATTCATGAAAAGAGATTGTTTTACAAGAGGGGGAGGGGGTGGGTATTTATAGCTTCACCCAGGTCCTCTCCTTGTTAGGATTGGATTCCAAGGTTTGAGTAGGAAGAGGATTACAAAGGAACACAAATTGTCACAAGAAAAATTCACCAGAGTTTTAATTCATGAAAAGAGATTGTTTTACAAGAGGGGGAGGGGGTGGGTATTTATAGCTTCACCCAGGTCCTCTCCTTGTTAGGATTGGATTTCTCTCCTTGTTAGGATTGGATTCCAAGGTTTGAGTAGGAAGAGGATTACAAATTTTGATAGGAAGAGGATTACAATTCCTTGTTTACTTGGGAGAAGAATATTCTCTTTTGACCTGGTCTTCTCTTGGGCCTCCTTGGACTTGGTCAAAGGGTCTCCTCTTGGGCTTGGACTGCTTCACTCGTTGGGCTGGGATGACACCTTTGATTGGTCAAAGGCCTAGGAGGGGGGGCGTCAACATGAATGGGCTAAAGAGGGGCGCCAACTGCTATGGGCCTTGGACTGGGGTGCCAAGGCTAGGGATCTAGGATGCCACTTCTTCATGAGCTTCTGGGCTGGGGCGCCTGGTATCTTCAAGTGTGTAGGCTCCATGGGCTTGGGCGGCATGAAAGCTCCAGTAGGGTGAAGTTGCAAGGTCTTCAGCTCCTGGGTGAGGCCTTATAAAACTCCTAGTCTAGGGATCCTCTCCTCTTGTACTTAAAAATTATAGTACTCAAGTAAACTAAACTTACAAATGGACTCAAGTAACAGGACTCAATGAATTCAACTTATTACAAAACTTGGCTCACTTTGATATAAGTGACACAGAACTAGTGAATTACAAGACTCAGAATCCTATTACAGGACTTAGCAAAAATTGACCAACACATGACTTAAAGAACGAAGTGAAGCTTGAAGTCTATGTCTAATCTGATGTCCCCATCATCTTTTCTTATCTTTGGTCCCATCTTATATATCTTTGCTCTAGCTTCTGTATGTCATATTTTCTGAATTTTAGTCATGCATCAACAACAAAGCCTCTCATTTAGCCTAAAACCTTTAGACCTCATTCCCCATGTTCTTTGCATCACAAACACTAAAGGGAAGTTTTGCTTGACCTTATGTTTGCCCTTAATAAAGACTGATAACTGCTATTCCAAACTAGCTTGAAGATGGTAAATAATCTAATCTGCCCTAACCTTAAATTAATCCCTTCCCAGCAGGGGAAAACCTAAAATAACATGGATGAATGCTGTAAAGAAAGATATGGAAGAGCCTGAAATAACATTGAAGGGGTTCTCAAATAGGAATTCTTGGCGAATGAGGATCATAAAACCAATCCCAGATAGCTGGGAGAAGGCCTGATGCTTATTGATATGGTTCCAATTCCAATAGAAGTTCATATTGAAACACTTTTAACTATTTCAAAATATGACATTAATGACTTCAAACCATCCTCAGAAAACCTATTTCTAAACTAGGACATGTAGACTCTAATCCTACCCAAATACAGACTTCAAAACCACTAATAAAAATGAAAACACTAACCTGGAAATTGTGTAATAAAAATAAATCAACTTCTAATTTCTAAATCTAAAATAAGGAAAACCTAGCATGTCAAAACAAAATACTTGCATCACATCATCCAAACTCCAAAGGCTAATTCATGCAATTTTGATGAGGTTAGTTTTCCTTCAGCTTTTCCCCAAAGAGATGCAGGCAAATGTCTTTCTTGCCATCTGCTTATTTATTGGATAATCTTGTCATGCTCACAAGTTTTGGTCACTTTCACCTAGTCTGTAGAGCCTTCATCTTCCTCTATGTGCTTTCTTTGGCTATAATCTTAAACATAAGAATATTGTGTACATTTTTGCGGTTTGATGCATGTTATTTTCATTGATATCTTTCCTGAGCATCTTCATTATCTCTCTCCTCATGCCTTCTCACCTTTGCTCCCTTTCATTTTCTTCTGGCAATCCTAGGTTAGGACTAAGGACTTCCATTAGAGTTGTCACCTGACTGATTTAGGGAGTTGTACATGGGCAGATCATGTTCAGTTGAATATTTGCCTAAAGATTGATGATTTAGTAATCAAGTTGAGATCAAGGCTAGTCTACTGAAATAGTTGAAAAGCTGAACTTGAGCGATAGCTGTCTCATTGGTGTTTGTATTTTTGCAAAATGTTAAAAATTAAATAATGATCAGAGACCCTTTCCAAATAAAAGCATATCCTATTTTCAAGTTAGCATTATAGCTTCTTAACTAGTACCAGTGACCAAAATAAACTTAACGAAATGGCCAATACCAGAACAATTCAATAGCATATAAACATATCATATTAATTATAACCTTCTTGTATGACTATCACCTGTAGGTGAAAAAGATGATTTTAGAACTCCCAATCGTTCACCAGATGACAGATCTGCAACCGTTACGCTTCCAAATGTAGAACCACCAAGAATCAATTGGTCATCAGTTGCCAGGCACGTCACTGGACCAGAGTGCATTCTGCAGACATGTTGAACACAGCATAAAAAGTAAAAGAAAGCCAGCAGTGTTGGATGAGGTTATATATTTCACTCGCAAATTTATAATGCAACAAAATGATGAAGCGATCCAGTGAGATGGCATGTAAAAAGAGACAGAGAGAAGTTATTTGACATGTAACCAACACATTAGACCAAAAATAAGAACTATAAAGTACCTAACAAAACATGCTTGGAGAAAATATTTTTTTCTCCTAAATATTAGAGGGCATTAATAAGCTCAAATAGCAGCATCTTGTAATAACAAAATAAAAATGCATAGATACATCATACATGAGATTCCTTGTTCTTCCAAAATGTACCTAATGATTCGAGAGCAGCTCCCACTGTACATATCAAAAATACGGGCTCTGCCATCATCACAACCAATGACAGCCTCCGGATCATTATAGCTGCAATCAATAAATGAACAAATGATTGAAAGCAGATAAAAGAGCCACTAACTTTAGGAGAACAGGACTTCCATCTAAAGATAACAGAAAAATGATAAATAAAGTAGCCAATAACTCGTGAAATATAACAAACCTGCCAAAAAGCAAATTGTTTGTAAGATGAACTTTTACGGCTGTTCAGTTGTGGGATGGTACAGAATAGGCTCAAACAAACCTCCTCCATTCTCTTTTCTCCCACTTTACCTAATTCAACAACTTTTTGATACAGAAGAGTACCAATTTTAAAACTTCAAGCAGTCCATGTTTCAACAGAGTTGGAATTGTGATTAAAAGGCCTCTAATGTTAAATTACTGTAGCAGGCCTTGTTCGTAGGTATTGTTCACTGTAGCAGGAATTGTTCAAGGTACAGTAGCAGCAACTAACTAGGGTCTTTTGTTTCTTTCAGATTTTTTTTCTTATGTTTTAATTCATGACTAAGATTTGTTTCAAGTTCTAGGGCCAAGATTTAATGATGTTAGGTTGTCAAGTGACTCAAGTCTATATAAAGATAATAATCTTCTTCTTTCAGATATAGTGTCGGGATGATTTGATTGAAAGAAAGAAAGAAGCCATAGTTCAGCTATCTTACCTTCCCTTCTCTTATCCTCTCTTTCATAACTGCTTCCCACTGATTCTTCTATCTTTAGTAGTCTTCCATGTTCTCTATTATTATATGTTCCTACTGTTTATTTTCGATGGTTGATAACTACTGTTAATATCAAAGTTAAATCATTCTTTCTTGTTCTTTCTTCTCATTTCCTCGATCTTCTAGCCTTATTTCTTTCCTCTTATCATCAAATGTTGAACGAGGAGCTAGGTTTCAAGATTGATGCTTTTCATTAGCATGTCAATTATGAGAAAACAGATTTTAGTTAGATACATGATGATATGATTTCCATCAAGATGACCTGGCATCAATTAGTTGCAACTTGCAAATATATGCTACAATGCAAGGTGTCTGACAAATCACATTGCAGATAAAGATCCATGTGATAGCAATCCTCTGATTGAAGATTTGACCATTGAAAACCTAGAAGCTGTGATCCTTCACATCAAGAGCCTGAAATTGAAGACATATCAATCAAAAACGCTACAAGCACTGGTCCATCTGATCGCTTGAAGGAAGAAGATCAGAGTAATAACAATACACATTATAAGCAAGCATTGCACGGTCATATCACTGCACCACAATTGTTAAGACTGATTATGATCTTCAAGATCCATTTGACCTTGAATTCTCAAGGAAGAGATTTGCACCGCGGAAGCAAAAGATGGAGAGTACCAATTTAAAACATCCAAGAAGCTCATGTTTTATCAAAGAGTTTTAGTAATATTTAAATAGTCTTTGACATGAAGATGCTGTAGCATTACAATGGTGGGTGGCTGTAGCATCATTATAGCAGTTGCTGTTCATGGTACTTTAGCAGAAACGTATAAGGGGCTTTTGTCTCTTGCAGATTTTCTCTTCTTAGGTATTAATTGATGAATAAGATTTGTTTTGAGTCCAAAGGCCAATATTTTAGGGCTTTGAGTCAATCTAAAGGTCATAAACATTCTTCTGAAAGATCATTTTGACATGATCTGATTGTCTAAAAAAAAAAAAAGAAGTGATGATTTGGCCATCTTCTCCACCCTTCTCTTATTCTCACATGATCACTTCTTCCTTCTAATTCTTTTATCTTTACTGCTCAGCTATTTTTCCAATCATTCCATGTTCTTACCGTTTACTGTCCACAGTTGAACTAATTATAGATCTGATTATACTTGGATTTATAATTGATTCATTTTGTATGGCTTGGGTCCCTTAAGACCTCTAGATGTCTGGCCATATGTTGCTAACTCTAAGATTTTTTGAGGGACGGGAGGGAGGGAGTGACTTTGAAGCCTCATGTCTAGTCATCAAACCATGCCACATGTGAATGGCGACTGCTGGCCTCTACCTTGGAGTCTAGAAGCATCAAAACAAAGTACAGCATGATTAGACCATAAGCATGAGGCGCAATCCTTTCTCCAACACCCTAATCCTTCAATTTTAGGTCCACCATGGCGCATGACCAGCCCTCACCCCTTCCTGTCCCACATTTTTGCTCTAGACTAAAGAAAGCTGGTCAAAGCAGAAAAGGACTTCCAAAAACTGTTGACTCACTTATTCCACTCAACTTGGATAAAAGTGTTCCAACAAAACGGTAGAATAGATTTAGTTTGGTATGTCCTACCTTTTTCGCCTTAAACTATTTATCTTATCTCACTTAACTTGGATAGAAGTACTCCCCATTCTAAAAGAGCCTTATAATTACCACTCTATGCAGCCCTTAAAGTTCATTACCTAAAAAATCATCGCAGATTGAGGGGGATTTGCTGTTCAATGTAGAGTTTCTGAAGAAAGATAAACACATCACGTTATAGTTATTGACAAGATAGCTTACGCAGGTTCTTACAAAATAAAAAAAAGAAGTACACACATCGGTTGGATGTGCAATAATTGGCCATGTCTTTGCAGTGAATGTTATCAAATCTATCGGATCCTTGGGGAGCATACCAAATTCCAAGTTAATTCACAAGGGAAAAGATAGTGTGCATGTGATCAAGGTTTTAAATCTCAGTCCTAGGGATCATATTAAACCAAGGTCCCATGATCTAGTCAAAGACCTTAGTTGCCAAAATCAAGAGGGAGTGCAGGTGCCAATGTCGGGAAGCAAATGATTTCGAAACTTCCAATAAGCAAGCATTTAGGAAGCATGTGCATTTTGAAATTCCAAAAGGATTCTAAAGTATGTGTATTACCCTAGGTAGAAGATTTCAGCTATAAAGGTCAAGAAAGTATCAGGACAGTCTCATTCCCATTAGGGACCAATCCCCATGATTGACAAAGAAGACAGCCTTTTTCTAAACTGTTGTTTTTTAACAAATGTTTATAAGACTTTTCGAGTCTTTTGTCATATTTTAGGACTAGGATAGGCAGTTTTAAGTCCATGATTAGATTAACACTACCAATACATGCCCAAAATTAATCCACATCTAGCAATAACATGAGAGTATGTCTGCAGTTACCTGTTGTTTGGCATGAAGGATAGATTGGAGGAAGGATAGATAGAGGAGGAAGGGTGGATGAGGGTTTCATCCACCCATTCATATATTTGGTGAATCATGGAAGGATAGATGGAATGATTCCCTCCTTGGTTTAGTATAAAAGAAATGAAAGAAAAGATGGATGATATTTACATGATATTTTTACTAAATTACCCTTTAACAAAAATATTATTTTTATAAATTCATAACACTTATCAATACTAAAAAAGTAAGCAATGTATAAACTTATAATCTTTGTAATTTATAATTATATAAATATTTAATTTAAAATTAAATTGATTTAATAAATAATTTATGAATTAATTATTAATGAATTAAGTTATTTATATGTATTAATTATATAAATAACTAATCAATTTATAATTTAATTTAAATAGATAATTAATTTATACTAATAATTAATTAAAAATAGTAAATATAAATAAAAAATAGAAGATAATTATAATTATTTAATTATAATTATTAAAACTATATACTAAAATTAAAATAATTAATAATAAAATTTAGAGTTTTGTTGCATGCATATTATCCTAAATATTGAAATTTGCATGAATACCTTTTTAAAATTAATATTTGCATGTATACCTTAATTAAATACTTGTTTTGCATATACACCCTTCTTTTTCTTAATTTTTGCATGTATACCCACATGAGCTAACATTGTTTAAACAATAACGGCTTAAAAATAAAATGACTGAAATACCTATATGGAAAACAAAAAAAATTATGAGAGTATATATGCAAATAGGAATTTGACAAGGGTATTCACAGAAATTTGAATGCGTGGAAGGGTATACATGAAAAAAATTATCTATTTCATCTAGATAGATTCGGACCCTATTACTCTATAATATAATAACATATTACATAATCTACCAACATGATGATAACATTATATAATATATCATATATTATAATACTATATTATATTTTGGTTTAGGTAAAGATGTGATAATTCATCAGAACTTCATTTATTCAATAAATAAATACAAGAAATCTCTCAAACAAAGGAAAGAGGAAGAGAGTGAACATGAAAAAGAAACATACAAATTATTGTAAACCAAAATTAAGCTAGTTATAGCAAGGGGATTAATAGAGATTGACAGCCAATATAGTTTTCTCCTATAAAACTTTTCACGGTTTCTAAAGGAGCCAATTCCTTACATATCACCACTAAGCCTTAATTGCATCCTCCAACAACCCATTCTTGGTTGAGAAGAAATAAGTTTTTCAAAGAATTAGGCATGTCGGCGATTGTGAGAGGAACAATGTACAATTCGGGAGCTAAGTTGAAGATGATGGTTTGGGTGGGTTCCAGCAAAACTTGTTAACCCATTACCCATTTTTAGACAAAAAAATGTAATTTCATAATTTTTATTAATTTTTAATTTCAAAATACATTTTAGTTAATGGCTTTAGAGTTCCCTTACATAGAAGGTATTTATCCAAAAATGAAGTTTTATGAGGATATACATGTAAAAAATACATCAAAATTAAATTAATTTTTTTTGCGTGTATACTCTCCTAAACATTCAAATTTGCATGAATACCCTCAAATTTTTCTTTTTGCACATCTATCCATAAGGGCATTTCAGTCATCTTAATTTTAAACCGTTAATTTTTTAATGGCATTAGATGATGTAGGTACATAAGCAAAAAATAAGAAAAAAAGGATATACATTTAAAACAAGTATTTTTTGATGATATACATGAAAATATCAATTTTGAAAGGATATTTATAAAAATTTGAATATTTAGGAGGGTATACATGCAAAAAAATCCTAAAATTTAATAATATAGGATTAATAGTATAGATAAAATAAATTTATATATAAATAATATAAATGAAAAAGTGAAGTGTTAAAGTTTTGTCATAAAAATTAATGAGGATAATTTTGTCAATGCAACAATCCACCTCTCACATATACTCGATTCATCCTTCATCCTCTCAATATCGGAAGATGCAAATTGATGGGCCCGAGTGGACGAGCGATCCCTCCTTTTCATCCATCATCCATAAAACTTTTAAAATTAAATGATGGATGGAGGCTATCCATCCTTTCAACCCCATATATCTTCCCTTTCAACCAAACATAGGGTTATTGGCTTATTGCACAAACAAGCTACAATTTTTTTCCCAAAATTAACTTTTATTTGGCATAATTGTTGTATTCTAAAAATAATATAATTCACACTTGAAATAATATAATAATGAAATATACATCAAAATAAAAAAAACATTAGTTATGGTGCTATAAGTCGATACCCCATCTACAAAATATTCAAATTTAATGCCAAATGGAAAAATATTAGGCATGGCTTTTGCTGATTTACTTGATTCTTAAGCAAATAAATGGCTAGACAGAAAAAATGATAGAGAGAATACCAAGTTTGAAAAACAATTTCAGCCTAGATGAGGATGGACTTGAGCATCTCCTCTCCCCATTTTTCTATCATATCTCTTTTCTCGTTTTTAATTCTTGCTCTCCTCCCTTTTCCTATGTCACATGCAAACAGCCTACTAAACAACAAACAAAGTCTCAAGCTCAATATTTCCAACGAATCCTACCTCTACTCTGGTTGGCATAACTTAACATGGTTGGTCCAGGACAGCACTAATTTGGAAAAACCAGTATGCCCAAGTTTAAAGAGACCTAGGGTCCCACAATGACCCTAGGGCATGGTCTTTCAAAAAGATCCAAGATAGCTAGGATGCACTAGGCCACACCAGGACTTTAATCCATATGACTTTTATAACTCGTAACCGGAAAATCAAGTAACAACTTAGGTAGCATTTGGTTTAAGAATTAAGCATGCATAAGACATGGAATAAGCATTTTGCTGACCAAATAACCCTGAAAAATAGGCATAACCAGGTAACAATTCCACCCATGGATTGCCAAACCATGCTGAAATAGCTGGTTTGGGTGTACTAAATAGGCTTGTTCGAGGTGTAGCAAATCAGACCAATCGGTTATCAGCATAGTTCAACAAATAAAAATTAGACGGTTTAAATGTCGCTCGAGATGCCTTTAATAGCTCACACTCGACTGGCCATTTGAATTGCCCCTGTTGCATTCCCGTGGAACCGCAGGTGGCGATTACACCATCCGATGGCCACGGCGGCTAGCCAAAGGCCCTCCGACGACTTCTCCACCACCTTCCCCTCCCTCATTTTCTTTCCCTCCCCCTCTCTTTATCTCTCTTTTGGTCATGATTTTGCAGAGGAATTGGAGGTCTCGGTAGCCCTTGGGTGGTCACCGTCGACATCTTCGCCGCCTCCACCTCCTTCCCTTCCCTCCTCTCTCTCTTGCTCTCTTTCCCTCTCTCTTTTCCTCCTCCCTAGTTCATTCCTTCATTTCTATGTCCGTTTGTGCCAATCCAATCCGGTTCAGTATGGGTCGTGCCAACTCGTACCGCCAACTGGCCAGAACGGGGTCCAATTCTGATATCGCATTCCTTGCTTAGGATACTCCATGGCACTCTTTGATAATTCAAATCATCAAATCATGATGTCATCATCACTACATATTAACTTTAGCACTTCTATATAGCAATTATCAAGGATAAGATAACAGCTATCAATTATCAAATTTTACAAGCTAAAGGACAATAGATTTAACCCATAATTTGTGATGCGCACAAACCAATACATATTTATACATACATTTATGAGAGAAGATGTGTCCCAATATGCAATTTTTAGAAGATTCCTTTTTGGATTCTTTGGGACACTTGACACTCATGTCATGTATCTAGGAAATGCTATAGTATGTAACACTTATAGCACGTCATTAGATTTTGTTAGATGTATGTCCTAGAGACCAAGTTGGCACAATACATTCTAATCTTTCTAAGACATTTTATACTTGATTTATTAAAATTAATAAAATGGGTAATTTTCTTATCCATTCATATGTGATGTGTATGTGAATCGTCCAAAGAGTTAATGGACAATGACACATTCTCAAAAATTGAGAATTTGAGACATGTCATTATAGATTAACTCCTAAATTGCTTCCGGTCGTTGGATCATCATGAAGATGATGATTAATCTATCAACATTGGTGCACGGAGCACTTCCCTTTCAGATAGATTCTCGAGTCTATAGTGTAGGGACACTGGAGTGAGAGTGCAAGTGGTTGTTAGAGAACAATGGTACGAAGCATGACAAAATACAAGAAATCACTTGGATGTCTACTCACTCGTCAGTGACTTTCTCGATATTGTAATTGTGTGAGTAGTTCTTAGACCGACGATAACTCAGCTACTCATAATAGAATTGATGTAGTTTGACAGCACATAAACATAGTCCCTAGTCATTCGGATCCTTGCAGTGTTCACTGGCTATAGTAGGTTTGCTGAAGAAGTGGGGTGTGCACTTATAAGAGATCTTTCGGCCTTAGTAGCAGAGTAGTCCTACACAACCTAAGAGACTGAGTTCTTAAGACTGTGACCGCAGCAACATGATAGATAGAAAAGAGTTTTCATGAGATTCAACATTGGACTCAAACTAATTAAGTCTTGCATATGATGGGAGCTTAGGGTTTGATGAGTTTCCATGACCTGCATTAAGAGTCTTGATAAAACTTGATCACATGATAATTATACCTAGGGGTTTTGATTTCTATTCTACTGAATTGCCACTACATGCTGCTAGACATCATTGGTGAATTTTGAGAACTCACTAGGATCGTTTTTGGATCAACGATCCTTGTTGGCATGAGTAAAATCATTCTAGCCCATTAGAAAAGGTTTCGATAATACTATGATGGAGATCATAATATGTCTCACTACCAGAAAGAATAGAACTTGCGGAATCACACAAAAAGAGCTTGACCTTATCGATAGCTCGGATCATTATCAAATTATCAATTGGATTGATGATTTGGATCAATTTGCAAAAATCACAAATATAGAAACTGCTGATTTTTAGCCTACGGGATTTAATTGCAAGTGTTGCAATATAATTTAGCTTAATTAAATTATGAATCAAGTCTTAATTGAATTAAATCAGATTTAATTTAATTAGCCTTGACTTAATTTGAGGCTAATTGGATTTTATAATCCAAGTTGGGCTTGGATTGGAATCCTAATTGAATTAGGTTTGACAAAATTTTGAATTTAGTTCAAATCGAGTTCGAATTGGATTCAAATTGAATCCAAATTCAAACCCAATTAGGATAGAAAGCGAATTTCCAATTTCCCTGGGATTCTCTCTCCTTTTTGTCAACAACTAAGAAGGGGTGCTGAAATTAGCGCCCCTCCTCTTCTTGCGTGTGAAAGGAGAGGCGCAAGTTGGTGCCTCCCCTTTCTCCCAGGGACTCCTCTTTTAGATAAAACCTATCCTATCTTGAGTTCTAATTTGAATTGGAACTGATTTAGGATTGGTTTTATTAGGTTTTAGCATGTTATTACTTGGGAGTTTTGGGCGGCAAGTTTTTAAGAGGGAAAGAAACAATTACCGCCAAATATCTAATCACAATTCTTTCTTGCTACAAACCTTTTTCACCATCCCTCCTTCCTTGCTTCTACGGTCCTAAACAAGCAATAAAGAGAGATTAAAAGAAAAAAACAAAGAGAGAAGAAAAGGTTTTCTTCACTCTTGGCATCCCATCAGCCATCTCCCTTGAATCGGTGCGAAGGACTTCGCACAGGATTTTGTTTCTAGGTCTTTTTCTTCAAGAAGGAGATTCGATCCACAGGTTTTAACATGCATGAAATAAATTTCAGATCTGATTTTCCTTCAGATCTGAAACTAAAAGCAAAATTGATTGAAATCAACTTTGTACAGACATAAAGTTATCCTGGCATAAGGTTTACCCCTTATATTGCAAAGATTGTCCTAGTACAAAGTTGATCAGTTTTGAAAATTGTTTTCAAACTAAGTTAATCAATAACTTAAGATCTGAAAATTGATATATAAGAAATGTTTTCTACATTAGATCTGAAATAAAGATAATTAAGGTTCCCATAGGCTTGACATAAGATTATACTGGCATAAGATTTATCCCTAATGTTGCAAAGGTTGTCCTAGTAAGATATTGAACAGGTTTTTGAAAAAAAAATTAAATTATTTTAATCATTAGTTTAAATCTGATTTTGCATGTATGTGATATATGCTATGTTAGTTTTAGATCTGATTTTTCATATATGTGATATATGTTAGATTTTAGATCTACAACATCCATATATATAATATATGACTTTAGGTTTAAATCTGAAATTATTTCAAGATCACAAACCATTAATTCATGCACTTAAACAAGATCTAAAACAATGTTTTTAGAATCTGATTTTTAAATTAAGCATGAGGGTATGGGTAGAACAGTTAGATCTTGTATTTTGACTACAATTAGGATTTTTTGATTAAATCATGTTAGAACCCTTTTCAATTCCTGAGCAATTAATCGAAGCTAATCAATAGTTGATTCGGATTAGGTCAAAGGGGCTCAAGATCGAGTTTAGTTGCAATTAGTCAAATCAATTGACATCTAAATGTCAATTGTTTAACTCAAAACCTAATTTAGCACAATGGATCGAGCACAAATCGCTTAGGCTGATCTATTCAAAACTAATTGACCAATTGGTGTCACAAGTCTCAACCGGTAGTTTTTAATTGGGACCATGCTAACCTGGCCAATCCAATTGTATCTAAGGCAAGCATCGGGTTGCCTCCCACTGATCTCACTTACCTGGCCAACTTGGTCAATTATGGCTTAAATAAAGTTGCTTAGTGATTCGAGTTTACCCATGCCATCTAGGTTAGTCAGACATGAGATTGTACTGACTAATTAAGATGAGACCTAAATCTAAACCTCCTCATACATATTAAGTCTAATGGTCTTTAACTATTGTAGAAATATAGGCATCCTACTGGCATTGATTGTTCTCAGCTGGATACAGTGATTCAATTGCACTGGAAGGACACAACCACCCTATTAGCAAAGGGTTGCCGCACGGTGTAGATGGGGTTGGGTCCAATCTTTGTCAAGTGAGGAACCCAATGACGGCCACACATTTATGTTTGAATGGTAAGTCTGACTTAACTAAAGAGTGTGGCCAATATCTATCAAGTGAACCCACATAACTTATAGACCGAATCGCTGCAACATGCTTGAGAAGCATTAGACAAGAATTGTCTGCTCATCGATATATCATGTCATCAATATCTATCAGGTAAGGTGCATGCATATCAATGGGACCATAGTACCTACTAGAAACTTTAGTCATGCAAGGATTTCCACATCTTCACAGAAGAGTAAGAGATCCGTGAAAATAGTGGGAGTCAAATTTGTTTCTTAAAGTCCGTAAAACATTTAAAAATTAAGTACAAATGCCTAACTTGAATCTACTCTCGTAGCTAATCATGTCAATCTCCAACCCTTTGGCCCGCATCCTAGAGTCTAAGTGATTGATCGACCTTAACTATAAGGACTGGCTCAAAAATCTCAAGATTATCTTGAGCTTGAAAAAATTAGAATATGTTCTTAACCAGGACCCTCCACTTTACCATATCGTCCAAATGCTCAACAAAGGGCAGCACTGGATAAATGGATGGAAGACAATAATAAGGCTAAGTGCTACATACTAGCTTCTATAACAAATGAGTTACAAAGCCAGCATGAGGACATGCCTATTGCCAGGGCCATGATCACTTACCTACAAGAGTTGTATGTGAGCAGAGCCGAACAGCACATTTTGAAATCTCCAAACAAGATTTCTGGTACCTGTACCGATACCATACCAGTCATCAATCGATAAGGTATGGTACCAGTACCGGTACCAAGGATCGCCGAACTATGCTGAATCGACCGATTCGAGGCGAACCGAATCGAACCGGTGGCCGACCGGCACGGTTCGGTTATATAAAACAGTTCTCGACATTTTAAAATAAAAAAATACTTATATCGGCCCGAACCGATGTAGAACCATGCCAAACCGATCCTGAATTGGACGAAACAACGCCAAACAACTCGGTTCGGTCGGTTCGAAACCGGTTCGGCCCAGTTCAAACCAAATTTTTTTTGGGTTTTCCTCATATGACTACTATAGCCATGTGAGGTGGGATGAGGGGAATCTTTTAAGCCAACAGTGTTGGTTTTAGATTTTAGAGTCCTCTATTTCAATGTAATCAAACGTCCAGAAATTGAAGAGGAAGGTAGAATCAAGGTATGTATAGCTTCCCTTTCCCCTATTTCCCTCTCCCCTCTTTTTTTTGTTAAGATCCATGCAAAATAAAAAATTAAAGGAAAATGCTGTCAAATTATTTTTGTTGGCTATGATTTTAGAGTATATGATAAATCTATGATAGATCTATACAATGATACTAAGATCTTGATTTTTTGTTAAATATATAATTTTTTAAATTAAAAATTAATTTTAGATTTAAAAATTAATTAATAAATAATTAATAAAAAAACTGTTATTATAAAATATTAATCTAGAGCTCGTAAGCTACTCTCACTATAAATTTCATATCGATTTATCTAAGTTTTGATGCATCTTATGCAAGGTCCGCTGAACCGGTACCGGGACCCATACCGGTCAGCGGGTGGTACAGTACAGTACGATCCGTACCATACTATAAGGTGTACCGACGTGCCAAATTAAATAAAAAACAATCTTTCTCCCCCCTCTCACTGAACCGACCCTGAACCGACCCGAACCGGGCTGAATCGAGTCCGAACCAACCCGAACCGAGCGGTTCGTACTGGTACGATACCATATTGTACCGACAGGAAAAAAAATTTTGTTTTTGTCAATGATCCGGTGTCCGGACCGTTTTTCGGTGGCGAACCGTACCGGCTCTTGGCCGGTACGGTACGAAACGCCCCGTACTGGCGGTACGGGACAGTTCCGGGAACGCTGATCTTATGAATAGTACTCTAGGTCTTAAATCGGAGAAAAATTGACTTTTAATGCATTTATAGAATCTTAAAAAAATATATGTAGCATGTATGATTCAAAATATATGTAGCATGTATGATAGAATCATACATTAATCTAAGATCGAATTTTTTTTATTTTTTTAAATTAAAGAATTTAAAAAAAATAATTTAAATTTAAAAAATTAGGTTAATAAATTATTAATTAATAAACATTATTATTGACCTTATACGTAATTTAAATATTCAGGTATGGATCCATCAAGAAGGAAGAAGGATCAGGGACCCGATATTGGCTGGTTGCTTGAAGAGATGCTCTCAGGTCGACATCACTGGAGGTGTAAATGGTGCAATACTGAATTCAAAGATGGGAATAACAAGGTTGAAGCAGCATTTGGCTGGCGGCTATCCTGATGTATATGCATGCCAATAGTGTCCACAGGAGGTCCATCAATTGATGAAGAAATACTTTACTGATTTCAAAGCTGAGAAGGAAAAAGCAGCAAAGAAGGCAGAGGAGGAGCGCAGAGCTGCAGAACCACCTTCTTATTATTCCAGAGAGTCAGAGGGAGTATCTATTCCTTTTGATGAAGAGGCATAGATGAAGGCTGCTATTCAGGCGAGCCTGTATGAACAGAGGCAGCTGGAGGAGACAACCAAGCATAGCGATTTGGGCCATCAGCTTTAAAGTCGGGATCGGGATCCGGTTCTACTAGTATTGCAGGAGAGTTTGAGACAGTTTAGGAGAACCTCCTCAGTCAGAAAACCCGTCAGGAGAGGCATTAGCCATATTGCATCCATGTTGGGAACATTTGGCAGTAGAAGGAAATCTTCCACGAACATTCCAGAAGGAGCCACTATCCATGATGTCGATCCACAAACCTTTCCCAGTAGAGATTCCAAACAACAGAGGATTGACACAATGTTGAAAAAGGATAAGAAGGATATGTAGCGAGCCATCTTCTCCTGGTTTCATTTCAGTCATATCCCAGTGCATGCAGCAGACAATCCATATTATCGCTCTACTATTTCATCTATACAGGCTGCTGGTACAGGTATAGATCCTCCAGGATCAAGGGATATCTATGGTCGGCTTCTGGACAGCAATAAGAAGCTAGAAGGATGGATATCCTCCTATCAGAGCAAGTGGCTTGTATATGGATTGACAGTGATGTGTGATAGTTGGACTGGTCCTACTAGATAGAGCATCGTCAATTTCTTGATTTATTATGATGGAAAGACTTTTTTCAAAAGTCAGTTGATGCTTCCGATCAGGTGCACGACGCCAGTTATATCCTCAGATTAATGGAGGAGGTGATTGATCAAGTAGGAGAGCATAATATCGTGCAGGTCATCACAGATAATGGACCACAATACAGGGCCGCAGGACAGATCTTGATGCAGTAGCAACCACATATTTTCTGAGCCCCTTATACTACACATTGTATAGACATCATGTTGATGGATATTGAAAAAATCTGCAGGATACAGAAGATTGTTAAGCTAGCACAGTCTATCACCAGATTAATATATAATCATAATGGGTCTTATCATTGATGAGGAGGAGCTTTATAGGAGAAAAATATTGAGACCAGGGATCACACGGTTTACTATTACTTACATTACACTTGATAGTCTTCTAGACAATAAAGCAGAGCTACGTCAGATGTTTGTCAGTCAGAAGTGACAGCAGAACAGATATGCCAGGGCAAATACTGAGAGAAGTAATGTAAAAAATTTAGTGACGATACAGATATTCTAGCAGTGGGCTGAGAGGATAGTGGAGGCTATCAAGCCTCTATATGAGGTACTTCGCGCCGTGAACTCCGAGAGGCATACTCATATGGGCTTCTTGTATTTCATGATGCAAAGAGCAAAGGAAAAGATCCAGGAGGTAGATCCATCACATGCATCTGAGTATATTCAGATCATTGATGGACGATGGAGTTATCAAATGAGTTCGGATTTGCATCTCGCAGGTACGTAGTAATTTATCAAGTCCCTAAAAATTTAAATTCAATTAGATTTGTACAAGTACGCTTGACTAATTCTTAAAATATGTGCAGCTTACTATCTGAATCCGAGATTTCAATATTCCGTACCAAACATTGCCATGGATGAAGAGCTTATGTCTGTCATATGCAATGTTATATATAAGATTGAGCCTGATCTAAATGTCGCTGCTATGTGCCTAGAAGCAAGATTGAAATTGTTAAATAATTTTTGTTAGCATTATTTTCAACAAGTGGCACGTGATAACAAAACTTTTTTCTGGTAGACGAAATTTTTTAGGAAGGGCACAGATTCATTTGGATCCACTGTAGCAATCAGAAGTAAATCAAAGATAAATCCTGGTAGGTACTACTAAAGAGTAAGTATAATATTATATTAGGATTGAATTTTTTATTTTGTCGAATCTAAAATTCTAAATGATGTAATTTTTTTGCAGCTGAATGGTGGTGCATTTTGGTGGATCTACTAAAAATCTGAAGGTTCTTGCAGTCAAGATCCTCTCCCAGACGGTATCATCCAGTGGATGTAAGCGCAACTGGTCTACATTTGGCCTTATCCACTTTAAACAAAGGAATCGTTTGAAACAGAAATGCCTCAACGATCTTGTGTATGTACACTATAATTTAAAATTAAAGCTAAAGTACATTCAAGAGAAAAAATTAAAATATCCCAATCCCACTGCAAGTTCATATGTTGATGAGGATGAAGATCCAATGATTGGATAGGTCAGGAATCAGCAGTAGCAGCCAGAGCTAGATGAGCTAAAATCGCCTCCTCGACTAGCCAGTTTTATAGCTAGCAAGGCTGGGATGCATGCTGAATAATGGGCAACAAGCCATATTCCTCACAGGACTCCAGCAGATACAGCACATCGTCCCTCCCCGCCATCTATTTGATCCGAAGATAGAGGAAAAGGAAAGGCAATTGCATCTCCATCGAAGCACTCAGTCCATTCAGATTCAGATATCAAAGAGGATGGTGATAGTGCTTCTTCAGATAATGAAGGATCTAGTGATCAGGAAGGGGCTAGAAGACAAGAGTCACAGCCACCTATTCATATTTGATTCACTAGGGAGTCACAGTTTAGCCATGCCATACAGGATACAGACCATGAAGTACTATCTGGTAGACCCCGTCATGATACGATTCCATATAGGCGACGGGATCCACGAGATCGTTCGGGACACGATGCAGCTGCAGCTCTTGCACGTGGAGTAGGATCCATGGATGTATCAGGGTCATCCTCATATTCAAGATCCTCTTACCCATAGCTACCAGCAGCTTCTGGTCCATATGGTGCATCTAAGACGTCATCTTCCAGTAATTATTATCCCATGCGACCCAGAGCATCTTATGGATCTGATTTTGCTGTTGGTATATTTGGATGGGCCCCTGCACTGCTATATCATCAATCTCTGGATAGCTCTCAAAGTCAAGACATCAGCGAGAGATTTGCGATGAGTTATGATCCATCATGCATACCTCCTGGGATGACCTTAGAGGAGTATCATGTTGCCTAAATGGAAAAATATACTGATCTTCTTACAGAGTATATAAATGATCCCTATATATATGAACATCAATACTCTACCCGATTCTAGACATTGGTATGTAATTATATGTATATGTTACATTTCACTTTCATTAATTACTGATAATCTTAGTTTAATTATCATTTTATATCTTATTTCAATTAGAATTAATGTATTAGCATTTTTTAAATCCTAAATCCTAAACCTTGAAGTCGGATATATCCTAAACTCTAAATTCCAAACATTAAAGGTCCTAAACAAAATAAAAATCTTAAAAAACAAAATAAAAATCTTAAAAATCCAAAATCCATCGACCAAAATCCAAAAAACAAAAAAAAATTGGGCATGTCGGTAGTACCGCATGTCGATATAGTACGGTACCGGTATCGGTACCGTACCGGTCGACCACCGGTACGGGTCCCGATACTGGTACCGAGAACCTTGACCGGTACCGTATCGACATGTGGTACGGATGGGCATACCAGTTTGAAAGGCATGCCAAAAAATATTTTTTATATTTCTGTTTCTTTCAAATCGGCATGCCAAAAAATGTTTTTTTGTTTCTTTTAATCTCAAATGATTTTTTTAGAGTTTATTAACTATTTTTAGGCTCAAATAGATGTTTGTTGATGCTAATTGTTATTTGCATCATCTCAAAACACACTTAATCATGTAAAACATGAATTTGATTTCCAAGAAAAGAAAGTAAAGAATTAAATTGAATTGAATTTTAAAAAAGGAATGACGAGAATAGGATCATGAACACTAACATGCTCAAGAATACTTTTCTACGACTGGCTTCATCCTCATTATATTTCTTTTTTTCAAACATAAAAAGTCAAATTCTAGAAATAATTTACTTTCTTATTACTAAAATTGAAGCAGATCTTCACTCGTTTAGATGTTTGAATTAATTCAATCAATGATAGAAGTGGTCGAAAAACTCAGAGCAGGTATTCATTGATTTGTACAGCTTCGTCAAGCTTGCATTTAAACTCTTCGATGATCCAATGATTGACATATCCTTTTTAACATCAACTTCTTCTAATTTCTCAACACTAGACTCTAGATTACTCATATTCCTGAAAGATCCAATCAATGGCATATCCTTTTAATATCAGCACTTCCTGAATTATTAATACCTGGTTCAACAATGTTGTTCTTTATCATGGATAATGATTCCTTAGTGGCCATCATTTTATGGAAATCAAATCAAAAATTGTTGATTCCTGAATTGTTTCTTTTAATATCAGTACTCTCAAGACTAATTCACCAAAAATCACTACGAAATGTTGTCTAGCCTCCATCTATGCTATAATATATTTTAAAAAATTTTCATAAAACAAGATTATAGACAATTAATTGAAGAGAAAGGAGAAATATAAGCAAGTTATATACCAATATTTAGAAACGAGTCAAGTATCGATGTCTATAAATATCGGGATCATTAATGTATTCAATGTACTCAGTATGAAGATCAGTAAATCCCTCTAGCCAGGTAATATGGTAATCCTGTAAGCTTATCCCAGGTGGTATGCGTGATGGATCGTAACTCATAGCAGATCCCTCGCTGATACCCTGACTCTGAGAGGTATCTAAAGACCAGGGTTCCCGGAACCGTCCCGTACTGCCCGGTACGGGGTGTTCCATACCGTACCGACCAAGAGCTGATACGGTTCGCCACCGAAAAACAGTCCAGACACCGGATCGTTGACAAAACAAAACAAAAAAAAATTCATACCAGTACGGTACGTACCGTACCGGTACGAACCGCCCGGTTCGGGTCGGTTCAATGAGAGGGGGGAGAAAGATTTTTTTTTTACCGTACCGTACCGCCCGCTGACCGGTATGGGTCTCGATACCGGTTCAGCGGACCTTGCTAGAGACAAATGATATGGCTATGAAGAGGCCCATCCGAATATACCAGTAGCAAAATCAAATCCGCAAGATACTCCAGGTTGCATGAGATAATAACTGCTAGAAGATGATATCATGGATGTACCATACCATATCCACATGGATCATAAGCTATCGGTGCCTGCAGGTAAAAGGATCCAGAATATGAGAATGAGCTTGATACATCCATAGATCTTACTCCACATACGAGATCTGCAATTGCATCGTATCTTGAACGATCTCGTAGAGCCCATCGCCTCTATGGAATCGTATCGCCACAGTCTCTACCAGCTGATGCACCTTGATCCGTATCCTGTATTACATGAGTAAACTGCGACTCACTAGTGAATCGAAGATTAATAACTGATTGCATCTCCTATTCTTCGACCCCTCCTTGATCACTAAATCCCTGACTATCAGAAAAAGCACTAGTACTGCTCTTCTTAGTATCTGAATCTAAATCAATTGAATGATCTAATAGAGATGCAACTGCATTTTCTTTTCCTATCTCTAGGTTAAATAGATGGCAGGGAGCGATGATGTGATATATCTTCTGAGGCCTTGTAAGAAATATTACTTGCACATTGTTCAGCATCCACCCCAACCATACTAGCTACAAAACTAGTTGGTCAAGGAGGCGATCCTAGCTCATCCATCTCTGGCACCTACTGCTAACTCATGATGTATCCAATCATCGATCTTCAACCTCATCAACATAATTACTCGCAATCATATTAGAGTATTTCATATCAACTTCCTCCTCAAAGCACTTTAGCCTCAACCTTAAATTATAGTATATATATACAGGATCGTTGAAGCATTTCTATTTCAGATGGTTCCTCTGCTTGGGGTAGATAAGGCTGAAGGTCAACCAGTTACACTTACATCCACTCGATGACACCTCTGAGAAATGATCTTGATAGTAATATTTTTCAAATAGTTTACTGATCCATCAAAATGCACCGATCATTCAGTTACAAAAGATACTAAATTAAAACGGTTCGGGAAGCCGTACCGGGAGGTATGGGACGGTTCCAGGTTTCATGGGTGGTGGGGTAACAAGAATGAAATAGCACTTGGCTAGCAGCTATTCTGATGTATCTGTCTGCTAATAGTATTCCAAAGGATACTCCAAAGAAGGCTACTATTGGCAAGAGTATTTCCACTCAATACTGACGGCCATTGAAAGAAATTGTTCGCTACACCTGGAGACAAGAAACAAAAGATGGATGCACCTTCAGAAAATGTTCCACGGATCCAAATATCGATACTATGACCAATACCGGCGGCTGGCCGGTACGGTACCTGTACTATACCATACCGACCCTTGGTAAGGTGAAGCGCACCGGTTCGAACCAGCATGCCCATTTTTTTAATCTTTCTAGGATTTATTAATTATTTTTAAGTATAAAAAGATTTGTTGATGCTAATTGATGTTTGTATCACTTCAAAACACAATGAAATGCTATCTAGCCTCCAACCTCAATAAATTATTTTTAAGAAATTCAAATAAAGATTACCAACAATTAATTAAAGTGAAAGGTAAAATATAAACATAATTACATACCGATATTTATAATCGAATCGAGTGTCAATATCCATAAATAACAGGATCATTAATGTACTTAATAGGAAGATTAGCAAATCCCTCTAACCAGGCAGCAAGAGAATCATGTAAACTCATCCCAGGAGGTATGCATGATAAATCATAATTCATTGCAGATCATTCTGACTTTAAGAGGTATCTAGAGATTGAAGATATAGTTGTGCAGGGACCTATCCAAATATACCGGCAGAAAATCAAATTCGTAAGATGCTTCAGGCTGCATAAGATAATAACCACTAGAAGATATCTTGGATGCACCATATTTATATCCATATGAATCATAAGCTACCGATGCCTGTAGGTAAGAGGATCCAGAATATAAGGATGACCCTAATATATCTATGTATCCTACTCCACGTACAAGATATGCAGCTGCATCGTATCCAGAACAACCTCGCCAAGCTCGTAACCTATATAGAATCGTATCAACACAGGCTCTACAAACTGGTGCACCATGGTCTGTATCCTGTAAAACATGACTAAACCGCAATTCACCAGTGAATCGAAGATGAATAGCTGGCTGCATTTCCTGTCCTCCAGTCCCTCCCTGATTACTAGATCCCCCGCTATCTTAAAAAGCACTAGCACTACTCTCTAATATCTTAATCTGAATGAACTAAGTGTTCTAGTGAAGATGCAACTGCCTTTCCTTTTTCTGTCTCCAAACCGAATATATGGTAAGAGATTATGTGATGTATCTGCTAGAGCCCTATGAGAAATATTACTTCTTGTCCATTGTTCAGCATCCATCTCAGCCTCGCTAGCTACAAATTTGGCTGGTCGAGGAGGCGATCCTAGCTCGTCAAGCTCTGGCTCTTGCTGCTGACTCACGACCCATACAATTATCAATCTTCATCCTCATCAACATAATTACTTACAATAGGATCGGAGTATTTTAGTTCAACTTTCTCAATGCACTTTAGCCTCAACCTTAAATTATAGTATACATAAACAAAATCGTTGAGGCATTTTTGTTTTAGATAGTTCCTCTACTTGGAGCGGATAAGGCCGCAGGTAGACAAGTTTGCTTACATCCACTAGATCTTGACGACAAAAAATTTTAAATATTTTGCTGATCCACCAAAATATACCCACTATTCAGCTATAAAAGATATTAAATCATTTATTATTTCAAATTCAGCAAAATTTAAAAATCAATTTAAATCTAATATTAAATTTAGTAATACCTACCAGGATTCATCTTTGAATTTATGATGACTACATTAGATCCAAAGAATCTGCCCTTCCTAAAAAATTTTATTTGAAAAAAAATTATTGTTATTATGGATTACTTGTTGAAATTAGTGCTAATAAAAATCACTCAATAATTTTAACCTAACTTGTTCTAGGTACATAGCTGCAACATCTGGATCAAGTTTCATCTTATATATAATTGCATAGGGTAGACAAACTGTTCATCCATGACAATGTCCGGTAAGGAGTACTGAAATCTCGGATTTAGATAGTAAGCTGCACATACATTTTAAAAATTAGTCAAGTATACTTGTACAAATATAATTCAATTTAAAATTTTAGAACGTTCATAACTTACTATCTACCTGTCAGATGCAAATCCGAACTTATTTGATAACTCCACCGTTCATCAATGATCCGGATATACTCATTAGCATGTGCTGGATCTGTCTCTTAGATTTTTGTCCTTTCCATCATATAATAAAGAAAGCCCATCTAAGCATATCGCTCAGAGTCCATGGCCCAAAGTACCTCAAATAAAGGCTTAATAGCCTCCACTATTCTCTCGGCCCACTACTAGAATGTCTGTCTCATCACTAAATTCTTCGCAGTGCTCCCTTCAGTATTAGCCCTGGCATACCTGCTCTGCTGCCATTCTTGATTGACAAACATCTGATGCAGCTTTACTTTCTTGCCAAGAAGACTATCAAGTACTATACAATTTATAGCAAATCGTATATCCCTGATATCAATATTTCTTATCCAATAAAGCACCTCATCAATGATAAGACCTATATATGATTATAAATGAATCTGGTGATAGACTGTGCCAAGGTTTTAAATATCGTGAGACGGGACTGTCCCGATTTTTCTATGGAACGAAATGCACTGGCATCCCGTCCTATCCTGACATTCGAGATAGGAGATGTCCCAAGATATCCCGATTAGGATGCTAGGACGCTAGCAGGATGTCCTATCCCAACACATGGAATGGTATCCCATCCCGTAACATCCCGCTGGAACATGAATCCTTGATCTGTACTAATTCAACTATCTTCTACACGCTATGGATATTTTCAATATCCATCAACATGAGATCAACACAATGTGTAGCACAAGGAATCCAGAAAATATATGATCGCCACTGCATCAAAAGTTGCCCTGCAGACCTATATTGTGGTCCATTATTTGTGATGACCTGCATGACATTCTGCTCCCACCCGATTATCACCTTCTCCATCAATCTGAGGATATAACTACTATTGTACACCTGATCTAAAGCATCAATAAATTTATGGAAAAAAATTTTCATCACAATAAGTCAAGAAATTGATGATGCTCCGTCTAGTAGGACCAGTCCAACTATCACACATCACTGTCAATCCATACACGGATTACTTACTCTAATAGGAGGCAATCCAATTTTCTAGTTTCTTATTATTGTCCAGAAGCTGACCATAAATATACCTCAATTTTGGACTACACCTGTACCAACAACCTGTATAGATGCAATAACTAAGCGATAATGGATTGTCAGCTACATGCACTAATATGACTGAAATGAAACCAGGATCCGATAGCCCGTCACATATCCTTCTTATCCTTTTTCAATAATCTATCGATCCTCTATTGTTTAGAATCTCTGCTAAGAAAAGCATGTGGATCGACATCATGGATAGTGGCTCCTGTTGAAATGTTCCCGGAAGGCTTCTTTCTCTACTAAATGCTTTTAAAATGGATGCAATATGACTGGTGTATCTCCTAACAAGCTTTCTGACTGAGGAGGTCCTCTGATATTGTCTCATACTCTCCTGCAATAATTTTAGAGCTCGATACTGACTTAAAAGCTGATGGAAGAACCACTCTTTATATCTGGCCATCTTCTTTAGCTACCTCTGCTCATACAAGCTCGCCTAAATGACAAACTTAATCTATGCCTCCTCATCGGAAGGAATAAATACTTCCTCTGACTCCCTGAAATGATAAAAAATTAGTTCTACAGCTCTGTGATCTACCTTTGCCCTTTTTTTCAATGTTTTTTCTTTCCTGCTCTGAAATTAGCAAAATACTTCATCAACTAATGGATCTCTTGTAAACATTGTCGGCACGTAGATACATCAGAATAGTCGCTAGCCAATCCTATACTGCTTTAACCTCGTTATCCCACCATCTTTAAATTCTATATTGTACCATTTATACCTCCAATGATGCCGATCCAAGAGCATTTCTTCATGCACCCAACCAATATCATGCTCTAGATCCATCCTCCTCGATGGATCCATTTCTGAATATTTAAAAAACACATAAGCTCAATAATTACATAAATTAATTAGTATTTTGTTCACCTAATATTTTTATTTTTTATTTAATTATATATATTTTTAAGTTTTTAAATTTAAAAAATTATAATAAATTATAATATTATAAAAATAATTTGATCTTAGATTCATGTAGAATCCTATTTAGATGCTACATATAATTTTTTAAGACAGTAAGCATGCATAAAAAATCACTTTTTCTTCAATATTAGACCTACAGCACTTCATAAAATGTATCAAAATTTGGATAAATCGATATGAAATTTACAGTGAAAGTAGCTTACAAGCCCTAAAACAATAATCAATAATTATAATTTTTTTAATTAATTATTTTATTTTTAATAATTTTTTAATTTAAAAATATTTTTTAATTTAAAAAATTATATACTTAACAAAAAATCATGATCTTAACATCATTATGTAGATCTTTCATAAATATACAACATATTCTAAAATCATGCCAAAATAAAAAATTTTGATAGCATTTTTTCTTATTTTTATTTTTTATAAATTTTAAAAAAAGAGGGAAGAGAGAGAAAGAGAAAATGGAAGCACATGTGTACCTTGAATCCATCTTCTTTTTTGCTATTTTGGTATTTGATTGGCTTGAAATATCCTAAAAAATGCTTCATATCAACCCCCCACCCACATCACTGTAGTAAGAAAAAAATTTGAACCAGTCCAAACCGGCTGAACAGGTCGGTTCGAAGCGGTTCAAGCCCAGCTCATTACTTTTTTTTATGGAAGGGGGAGAACCGAATTTGTAAGCCAAACCATGCAGATTGGGTGCCGGTCTGGTTCGGTTCGGCACAATTCAACGAAGTGTGATATGTCCAATATACTCGTTATTGAATCTAATCTTATAATTTTCTCTACTTCTTGTTGGGTATTAAACTCTACTTCAAGTGCTCTATACAAGATCTAGTAGAAAGTAGAGGGCTAAGGGAAAGAAAAATGATCCAACATGTCGACAATGGAGCAAGGGTTGCTGCAATCACCATTGGAACATACACTCTTCGATTATCGTTGGGATTTCGATTACTTTTGAAAGATTGTTATTATATACCTGTAGCTAGTAAAAATTTGATTTCTGTCTATACTAGCACAGAATGAGTATAATTTCAATTTCAATAGACTTTTGTTCAATTTATTTGTAAAATAAATTGATTGCAAGAGTTCTTAATTGACGGTCTTTATTACTTGCATGCTGATGCATTTGTGAATGTTAACGAGCAATTAATGAAAGCCGTAGGACACAAATGACCTAAAGATGACCTTAACTATAAGTATATGTGGCATCTTAGACTTGGCCATATTGGAGAGGATAGGATAAATAAACTAGAAAAGGATGGGATCCTTGATTCATTTAATTCTGAGTCATGCTAGTTTGTGAATCCTACTTTCCAGAAAAAATGACCAAGTCACCTTTTATAGAACATGGAAAAAGGGCCACTGAACTACTTTTCATGGTACACACTGACATGTATGGGCCATTTGATGTGCAGGCCAAGCATGGTTATCAGTACTTCATTATCTTTACTGATGATTACTCATGGTATCGGTATATGTTTCTTATGAGACACAAGTCTGAAGCCTTTGAAAAGTTCAAGGACTTCAGACATAAAGTAGAAAAACAAACAGGAAAACCACTTAAGGTTCTTCGATCTAATCGAGGAAAATACTATAGTAAAGAATTTCTAGGTTATCTCGAGGACAATAACATAGTATCAAAGTGGACTCCAGGTATGTCTCAGCTCAATGAGGTATCGGAAAGGAAAAATAAGATCCTATTGAATATAATCCGATCGATGATGAGCTTCACTGACCTACCTATATTTCTTTGGGGACATGCCTTATAAACCTCCATTTATGTTCTAAAACAGGTTCCTTCTAAATTCATTCCTACCATATTGTATGAGATATGGCATGATAGGAAACCGAGTCTTGGTCATCTGAAGATTTGGGGATGTCCAGCTTATGTCACAAGACTAATGACAGACAAGTTAGAATCCAAATCTATGAAAGCTCGCTTTATAAGGTATTCTCAAGAATCAATAGGATATTACTTTTACTTTCCAGATGATCACAATATGATCGTGCTGACATGCCATATTTTTTGAAAAGTAATTTATCCACGACAAAGTAATGGAAGCAGGATTTTTAAACCCATCCTGAACCGCCTAGTTCGAAACATACCATACCGTACCAAGAACCAGTACGGTTCAGTCTTAAAAATGGTTCGGGACCCGAACCATAAAAAATGACCTAAACCAGATCGGTACTAATCAGTACGGTATGGTATTGATCGGTTCGGACCGATACGGATCAGTTCGGACTGGTTCGAATCTAGTTCAGCAATCCTTGCTTGGAAGGGGAAGGAAGATAATTTTTTTTCCAATTCACCAAGACCGGTATATATACCGGTATGGTATGATACCGTACCATACTGTATCGGTCAGCGATCGATACGGGACTGGGTACCGGTTCAGCGATCCTTGAGTGGAAGGTTAATTGAGCTCACAGAGAGTTTCTAAAGAGTGGCCAGCCGTAGATCAGGTTGAACCCATTAAGCCAATAAATATAGTCACTCCACCTTATAGATCAAATAGGGTCTCCCATCCTCCTAAAAGATATATGGATATGCTTACAGAAGATGTGGAAGGGTTCCTCGTGGAAGATAGGGATCATACAGTTGATCCTGAGAGCTATGACAAAACGATATCAAACATCGACTCTAAAAAATGGTCGAATGCTATGAAATCAAAAATTAACTGCATTCGAACCAGGTATGGTCCTTGATGGATCCACTAGAGGATATTGTATCTATTGGATATATATGGATCTACAAAAAAAGATAGGATAAATGGTAAGGTAGAGACCTTTAAAGCTAGGCTAGTAATAAAGAATTATAGTCAATGCGAAGGCATTAACTATCAAGATACCTTTTCGCCTATGGCTATGCTTAAATCTATCTGCACATTGCTTGCCATTGCAGCTTATTATGATTACAAGATATGGCAGATGATATGAAAATTGCATTCCTAAATGGATATCTTGATGGAGATATCAACATAAAGCAACATTTGGATTTTACTTCCAGTGATAAAAAGTCAAAGTCTACAAGCTGCATAGATCCATTTATAGGTTAAAGCAAGCTTCTTGGAGTTGGAACACTCGTTTCAATGATGCAATCAAGTTGTTTGATTTCATCAAGAATGAGGAGCCTTGTATGTTCAAGAAGGTCAATGGGAGTGTTGTTATATTCCCCGTATTGTACATGGATGGCATCTCCTTATTGGGAATGATATTTCCAGGCTGTCCTTGATCAAGAGAGTTGTCTAAGAAATTCTCCATGAAAGATCTAGGAGAAACATCTTATATTCTAGAAATTAAGATCTATACAGATAGACCAAATAAGATGCTTAGCCTTTCACAAAAGATGTCATAGAAAGTGTTAAAAAGGTTCAGCATAGAGAACTCTAAGAGAGGACTTCCGCCCCTTAGACATGGGATTAATTTCTCCAAGAAAATGTGTCCTACCACATCTAAGGAGATTCGGAGCATGAGCAAGATCCCATATGCTTCAGCAATTGGAAGCCTTATGTACGCCATGTTGTGTACATGACCTGATATAGCGCTTGCTATAAGTGTCATGAGCATGTATCAATCAAATCCAGGCAAAGAGTACTGAATTGTTGTGAACAACATCTTTAAGTACTTGAGAAGAACTAAGGATTTGCTGTTGGTCTTTGGAGGAAGTTTAGAGTTGCAGGTTGAAGGGTACACAGATTCAAACTTTATATCTGATCCTGATCATAGGTCTATATCAGGATGTATATTCCTATGCAATGCTGGTTCTATTAGTTGGTAAAGTTCCAAGTAACCGATCATTACTGATTCAACAATAAAAGCTATGTACATCACCACCTCAGAAGCTGTAAAGCCTTCTGGTACAAGAAATTTGTTACGGAGCTCGAAGTGATGCTATCAAATGTCATCACCTGGTACTGCGACAACAATGACGCCATAGCGCATGCTAAAGAGCCTAAGTCTCATCAGAAGTCCAAGCACATTAAGTAATGATTTCACATCATATGTGACTACCTCGAGAAAAAATACGTCGAGGTGCGAAGAGCAGACTCCGCAAATAACATGGCAGATCCACTGATGAAGCAATTGAGCCAGCAGAAGGCTGAAGTCCATTTTGAGAAGATGGGACTTGGGTATATGGCCAATTGGCTTTAGTGTAAACGGGAGATTGTTAAATATGTCCTAGAAGCCAAGTTGGCATCACATTGTAATTTTTCTAGGACATTTTTATACTTGATTTATTAAAATTAATAAAATAGACAAATTTATTATCCATTCATGTGTGATGTGTCCAAGGTTTTAAATCCCGCGAGACAGGGCTGTCTCGGTTTTTTCTTGGAATGGGATGCATTGGCGTCCCGCCCCGTCCTGACATTCGGGACTGGGGATGTCCCAAGATGTTTCGATTGGGACATTGGGATGCTAATGGGATGTCCTGTCCCAACACATAGGATAATACCCCATCCCAGTGTCCCGTGGGATGTCCCGCCGGGACCTGAATCCTTGGATGTGTCTGTAAATTGTCTAAAAAATTAATGGACAATGATATATTCTTAAGAGTTGAGAATTTGAGACATGTATCATTATAGATTAACTTCTAAACTACTCCCGATCTTTGAATCATCATGGATACGGTGATTGATCCATCAAGATTGGTGCATAGATCGCTTTCCTTTTGAATAGACAAGTCTTGAATCTACAGTAGAGGGATATTGGAGTGAGAGTGCAAGTGATTATTAGATAACGATACTATGCATCACCAAAAATGAGAATCACTTAAATATCTAGTCACTCATCAATAACTTTCTCGATGCTGTAGTTATATTAGTTCTTAGACATATGGTGCCTCAACTGCTTATAGTAGGGTTGATGTAGCTTGACAGCACATAAACATGATCACTAGTATTCGGGTCCTTGTGGTATTCGTTGGCTACAGTAGGTTCACTGTAGAAGTAGGGTATGCACTTATAGAGGATCTATCAGTCTTGATAGCTGAGTAATCCTATGCGACCTAAAAGGCAGAGTTTTTAAAACAATGGCCACAGCAATGTTATAGATGAAAAAGAGTTTCTATGAGATTCACGATTGGACTCGAGCTAATTAAATCTTGCATATGATGGATGCTTAGGATTTGACGAGTTTTCATGACCTATATCCTATCGAAACTCGATAAAAGAACTTGATCATACGGTAGCTACACCGAGGGATTCTGATTTCTGCTCTACTAGGTTGCCACTACATGTTCTGGCATCATTAGTGGATTATGAGAACTCAATAGGATTGTTTTTAGATCAACGATCCTTGTTGGGATTAGTTAGAATGATTCCAGCCCAGGGTTTCGATGATACTATGATAAAGATCATAATATATCTCATTAGCAAATAGAATAAAACATGTAGGGTCACACATAAAAAGAGCTTGACCTGATCAATGCTTGGATTATGATCAAATTATCAATTGCATTGATGATTTGGATCAATTTGTAAAAGTTATAAATATATAACTCCTAATTGTTAGCCTAAGGGACTTAATTATAAGTGTTACAATTTAATTTGGCTTAATTAAATTATAGATCAAGTTCTAATTATAACTTGGATGACAGTGGGATAGAATTCCAGCAGCTTGTAAAGCTTAACCTAGAAACATGGCTCTGATACCAAAAATTGATGGGGGACGAATTTGATGAAATGAGTGTGTGGAGGTGTGATCTACTCACTTAGCATCATCATACAAGAATTTGAGCTCCAGATATGGCCGAAATTATACATAGAAGAGATGAACTTCAATCTGAAAACTAGGTGAGCAAAATTCTGAACACCCTTGTGCAAGCTTTCTTTCAAAAAAATAAAAAATATGATCTAAGGACATAGAATCCCTCAAACTAGGCTAAGCTACCTTTAAGAACCTCAGATCAATGGATTAAGAGGGTCTTCTTCCCAACAATGAAGAGTATCAAAGCTTAAAATGGAAGGATAGCACTCATCGCTCAAGAATTGAAGTCTAGGGACAAGATCTACACTCTCTACTTGGAACTTACCTTTGGAGCTCGGTCCTTGGCATGGAGCCTACATCATCAGCTTCAAACCATCAAGAAAAACCTGTAAATGATCCAGAGTAAGGTCGTGGTGATGAAGAATTAAAAAAAATGAATGATTCAACAAAGGAAAGTGAGGGGATTTGAAGAAGGTTGCTGAATTTTTGGGTAGCACTTCCCCTTCTTCTTGGACTACTTGGATCCTAGGTAAAAAAGCTTGGAAATTGAACTAAGATCTTTCAAACTCAAGGCACTCACTCAAACTCAAACTCAAACTTAATACTCCAACTCAAACTTCAAAAGAAACACTCAAAACTCCAAGGAGAACTCATGAATTCAGCAAGGTGGAAGAGAAAATAAACTAGCAAGCTTTCATTCAACTCAAATATTGCATGCCTTACAAGAGGAGGCCTTGGTCCTATTTATAGGCCAAGGGCAGCCATAATGAGCGGCAAAAAGGTGGATTAAGAAGCCAACTAATTCATATTTAGTTGGTAACTAATTACATGATTAGTTCCTAGTAACTAATCCTAACAAGAGAAAGTCCTAGAAGCTCCATGTGGTGCCATCTCCTTGAAACACTTGTCTTCATCCAATCCTTTCACATGTCCTTTTAAGTTTGATCTTTCAATAGGCTCCAAAGTAGATGAATTCTTCATAACTTGGCCAGTCTAAAGATAGGCTTCAAGGTAGATGATCTTTAATAAAGCTTGGCCGGCCCATGGACTTAGAAAAAGGGGGCTTCACTAGTTTTATTTGTTTGGCTCTAAGTGGACTTGAACACTCCATACTTGCTTCATTAAAATGGAATTAGGAGTCTTCAAGAGGTGCTTCACAAAGTTGGATTTCTTCTTCATACATTTGTGGGAACCTGAAAAAGATTGGACTAAAACCAAAGATTGTTAGTTTGTAGTTTCTTCCTCTTGCCAATGTCCTTATTAGGTTTTATAATGCAAGTAGGACTTGGATTCGAATCATAATAAAATTAGGTGTGATAGGAGTTCGAATTTGGATCGAATCGAGTTTGAATCATATTCGAATTGAATCTAAATTCAAACCCAATTAGGATAGAAAGCCAATTTCTAATTTTCCTGGAATTCTCTCTCCTTTTTGTTAACAACTAAGAAGAAGGGGCGCTGAAATTAGCACCCCTCTTCTTGTGTGTGTGAAAGGAGAGGTGCAAGTTGGTGCCTTCTCTTTCTCCAAGGGACTCTCTCTCCTCTTTTATATAAAACCTATCCTATCTTGAGTCATAATATGAATTAGAACTGATTTAGGATTGGTTTTATTAGGTTTTGGCATGTGATTACTCGGGAGTTTTCTATGACAGGTTTTTAAGATGGGAAGAAACAATTAGCACCAAATATCTAACCATAATTCTTTCTTGCTGCAAACCTTTTTCACCGTCCCTCTTTCTTCTTCCTTGTGTCCACATGCCTAAACAAGCAATAGAGAGAGATTAAGAGAAAAAACAAAGAGAGAAGAAAAGGGTTTCTTCCCTCTTGACATCCTATCAGCCATCTCCCTTGAATCGGCACGGAGTTTGCACATGATTTTATTTGTAAGTCTTCTTCTTCAAGGAGATTCGATCCAAGCGAAAGAGCGAGGCCTATAAGTTGCTAGCAACTCGGTGGCCTTAGCGCTTCAATCAGTTCGTCTCCGTATGGATATCTGCAGAGGCTAGGCGCTTCGCAACTATTACAGAAAACTGGGACATTTGCCGGATCTAACAAAAAGGAAAAGCAAATTAGGTAGGTGATTCGATCACCGGCTCTTTTAAATTTCTGTTTTTCAGATCAAGAAATTTATTTTACAGCATGTTTAAATCTGATCCTAGGTAATTTATTGATTAGATCAGCATGTAGTATAGATTAAAATAGTTTTCATCTACTTCCGCTGCTGGATTAAGGTAATATGAAAAATCTGCATGCAAGAATCGCCTAATCTAACATATTTGCACATCAAGAAACATGTTTTATTAATAAGATGTTCTTATTCAAGAAAAACAAAATATGGCTTGCATATTAGTTCTAGGCATTTAATTGCTGTGAAAGAAGGCAACTTAAATAAGCAATGTTGATTGGTCCATGGTAAAAAGAAAGAAAGGGTAAAAACTTCACCATGTAAATATAAAGCCAAGCTATCAGAAATTTCTAGAATTAGGGGATAAAAATTTCCAAGCATTGGAAGGATTTGAATCCCTTCAGTATTAACTAAGATGTTTGCAACATTGTAAACTTCACAATAATATCATTAACGTGAAAATAACTATCAAGCATTACCCAACTATTCCTGGATGGCTTTACAATTCCTTTTTTCTCAGTTATTCCTATTGCAGGCTAGTTCTGCTGTCACTTAAAGTAGTTCCCAAGATTGTCTAAGAATGTTACTTCTATCATCTCTCATGCCCTTTCAATGCAAATTTAAGTTTCTCTCCCTACAAAGATACTGAAGTATTACATTGGAAGTATGACATTAACATGTCTATCAAAGATTGCTCCACACAAATGACAATTGGAGAAATAATAGTAAACAAATATCTATCAAAATAGTAATTTTCAGTGGGCAGGTCAAGCCAATCAAATAAAATTTTCTTTGCCGCATTACAGCATCATTTTCCATGAAAGAAGTTATGTAAATCTACTGAATGTTAAGAAATAATCACAGATCTATAAGCATCTGATTGCTCACCGCATGCATAAGCCATATTGGAAGATAGCTTCACGAAATTGAAATATGCTTCTTTGACCACTACGCCTCCATATGCATAGCTGAGCACCAGTCATACCAACAATCTAGATATTGCATAAAGAGTGAAGCATCAAAACAAAATCATTCATCCACTTTGGCTACCAGTGAATATAATTCTTGGTAAATATCATAACATATGATCATTTGAAACTCATCTTGTTTTTGCTTTTGAACACAACCATTCTTAGAGCAATATCTGACTGAAATCTTCTTTAAGTTCATGTAAAACTCTAGCTTTCCAATTATCTGATGAAACTCTGGTGGCTGGTTCCAGCAAGAATATGGACTAGGAGTAGAGGTATGTGACCTAATTTAAAAGTAGAAAGCATACTTTGAAGTTTGAACAATTGGTTTGCTAAGCTTCCAAGAAAGCCTTCTTAGTTCTTACAGTGCTGCTGAATTTTTGTTTTATTTATTGAGGACCAAATGTTGAACTGAATGCAATTCCACATTAAGATTTTGGGTGCAAACGAGCAGAACACAGGCAAGCTGAGCTCAACTCAAGCTCTACTTCAAAAAAAAAAAAAAAATCAAAATGAGCTAAAGCTTGAGTAAAGTTGGTCTTCATAGCTTAGCCTTGGCTCATGTAGCTTCAGCCAACTTGAGCTTGGGTCCCTTATGCTCGATTAGGAGATCAATGGAGTTAAGCGCAGAAAAGAATAAGAACTAAGGGATCAAATACAATGAGCCAAAGAAGAGAAAACAGGATGTGATTGGCAAATGATGCAAATCATTGAGTCTTGAAGAATGTTAGAAGACAGGTCAATTCTAGTAAGCTCTTACATGAGATTGGAATGGGCACAATGATCATAGGTGTGACATCAAGGTTTGCAAAACCATCAAGGGTAACCCAATTCATCAAGTGCTGAGTCTGTATGTATAGTACTATACCATATTGACCAAGGTACACCATATCTTTCCAAATTGGGCAGTATGAGGTGTATCATACTATACTAGTACCAAATTAGTATGCAGCATGGGGAGCCCCCATACCGGGCATACAGACACAATAACAAAGTGGCACCGATAAGGGGCCCAGACTGAGATGGCATACCTTGATACTAACATAGTATGCATGCCAGTACCAGTCAAGTGTCGGATTAACCCAAACCCTAGGTTTCACTCATAAATTTACAATGAAAGGGGGAGGGAGGAAGGCATGAGTTTAAATGTAAGTGTTGGCACTGCTTCCCAATCGGACGTCAAAGGATGCTAGAGGAGAGACACTCATAGACTGTACCTGCAAGAAAAGCCCTCGCCAGAGGTTGTTCCGACGAAGGCCCTCCAACAATCAAGTCAGGTGGCAGGCAATGGGAGAAAGAAGATAGAGCGGAGAGAAAGAGTAGCACACGCATACCCAGGGAGCCCCCTTTTATAGGCAAATGGTGAGGGCATTTTCGGGATACAAAAGTTCTCAATGGATTTGGTGAGAAGTGATAGGGCGTCAGATTGTCAAGAGGTTCAACAAAGGATCATTCCGTTGGTCTGGAATGTCCCTCCCATTAATGAAAACTATCCCATTCGTGTTGCTAGTCATTCCCCTTAATGGTGACAAAGATTGTGGCCTGGAACAAGACAAATCCCTCTTAATTGGGAGGATTTGCCGGAGATTACAGCATATGGTCTCCTGATCATGGTATAGAGTGCACAGAAATGAGCAAATGATTCTGCCTAAGGTTGCCTGGTAATATGTTACTATGGGGTTTCTGCTTCTCATGGGCTCAAGGATCTTGGGTCAGACCTAGCCCTTATATCAAGATAGAGGGTCGGCTAGAATGAAGGCCCTGGTAAATGATTACAGTGCATCGGGACTTGGATGCCAAAGGGATAATGGTCCTCGGCCTGGACCAGGGGTCACTCGAACCAAAGGGGCTTGGGGGTACAACTTCGTCCAGTCCGATGGATAATTGGTCTTGGGTACCAGGAATGGGCCTCGATTGCTGGATCCTCGACTTAAATATCTAAAGAACTATCATATATAGGAACATGGCAAGTAACTGGTATTGTTCCCTCAGGAAGCTCATCTTATGAACCTCGTCATAGATATTTGGTTGATATTCTATTTGAATGAATGCATTGCACATAAACATTCCAAGGGTGAGAGGCTCAACACGGAGGGTCCAGGAGGCCTGGGGGGATCAGAGTGCAGCCTTTGCTTCAGCTAAGAGATGGAGGGTGACCGTCTACCTTGGTGTTCAACCCAAGGATCCTCGGGATACCAAGGGTGGAGGATTAGCCCCCACATCATTTGCCCCCCAATCTTTAGGCCAAGCACGAAGGATATCGGGCTGAAGAGTAGACCACTAGACCCAGCTGCACACAACACCCGAGGGATCCCGAGTTCAAATGGGAGTCATTGCACTCCTAATAAAGCGGGGAATGGTTTGGAAGACGAAAGGGGGGGTAGCCTAGCGCATTCATGTCTCCTCAGAACGAGGAGGATCTATGACCATCCTTTTTCAAATTAGAAGCCCAAAGCACTCTTTTTATAGCATTGCTTGGCTTTAGTGGGGTAGACTCTATGCTGTTTGAGGGCGATTTCTGGCGACAGGCAATTTCCGGCAAATTTCCAGCAGATTTCTAATACTAGAGTTTACAGGCAGATGGACCTAGTTGAGTTGAAAAAGGTTTAGAGGGCTGCAAAGAAACTTCAAAGGTCTAGTATCCCGCTTGAGTCAATACTCAACCAGCCTATGAGACTACCACCGAAGGAGCAAAAACCAAAGATATCTACTGCAGAGCTGCCTACTGCAAATTCGGCTGAGGATCCTAGGTCGATTGAAGATTTGGTACAGTCTCTACTCCTGCCTGCCGACATTTTAGAGACACGGGAGGCTGACCCTGAGTCTTATAGGCACAGGGCCTTCAAGTCAATAATTTAAGTACGTCAGTCAAGGTTCCCGGTACCGGTACCGGATGCCGTACCGGTGGCCGGCCAGTACCAGTTCGGTACCGAACCGTACCGTGCCAACACACGTTACAGCAGGGCGTGCCGGTCCAAACCGATACACCCAAAAAAAAATTTTTGATTTTTTTTTTTTTTTGTAATTTTAAGGTTTTTATTTTAATTTTTAAGGTTTGGGGTTTAGGGTTTATTTTTTAAGGGTTTAGGATTTAGGGTTTAGGCCGGTTTAGGATTTAGGATTTAGGATGGCGTACCGCTTTAGGGTTTAGGACTAAATACTAATATTTATGGCTATTTTCAATTGAAATAAAAAAATGATAATTAAACTAAGATTATCAACAATTAATGAAAGTAAAATGTGGCATAAACATATAATTACATACCAATGTCTAGAATCGGGTAGAGTGACGATGTCCATAAATATAGGGATCATGTATGTATTCTGTAGGAAATTCGGCATGTCCCTCCTGCCAGACAGCATGATACTCTAAGCTCATCCTAGGAGGTATGTGTGATGGGTCATAACTAATCGCAGATCCCTCTCTGATGTCCCGACTCTGAGAGCTGTCCAGAGACTGACGATATGGCAGTGCAGGTAAAGGGGAGAATCCAAATATACCAACAACAAAATCAGATGCATAAGATGCTTCGGGATAATAACCACTGGATGCTGACATCTCGGATGCACCATATGGATCATATGGACCAGAAGCTACCGGTAGTTGCAGATAAGAGGATCCTGAATATGAGGATGATCCAAATACATCCAAGGATCCTACTCCACATACAAGATCTGCAGCTGTATCGTGTCCCGAATGACCATGCAGAGCCCGTCGCCTATATGGAATCGTATCACCACGAGATCTATCAGATGGTGCTCCATGATCTGTATCCTGCATGGCATGGAAAAACTGCGACTCCCCAGTGAATCGAATAGGACTAGGTGGCTGCGACTCCTGTCCTCATGCCCCTCCCCTTCACTATCTGAAGCACTATCATCACTGTCTCTGGTATCTGAATCTAGGTGGACCGAGTGCTCCGATGGAGGTGCAACTGCCTTTCCTTTTCCTGTCTCCAGGTCTACTAAATGGTGGGGACGGACGATGTGCTGTATTTGCTGGAGCCCTGTGAGGAATATGACTTGCTGCCCATTGTCCAGCATCCACCCCAGCCTCACTAGCTACAAAACTGGCTGGTCGAGGAGGCGATCCTGGCTCATCAAGCTCTGGCATCTGCTGCTGACCTATGACCCACCCAATCATTGGATCTTCATCCTCATCAATATATGAACTTGCAGTGGGATCAGGATATTTCAATTCTACTTCTTCCTGAATACATTTTAGCCTCAATCTTAAATTATAGTGTACATACACAAGATCGTTGAAGCGTTTCTGTTTTAGACGGTTCTTCTGCTTGGAGTGGATAAGACCAAATATAGACAAGTTGCGCTCACATCCACTGTAGGACACCGTCTGGGAGAGGATCTTCACTGCAAGAACCTTCAAATTTTTAGCAGATCCACCAAAATGCACCCACCATTCAGCTGCAAAAGGCATTACATCATTTAGAATTTTAGATTTGGCAAAATAAAAAATTTAAACCTGATATAATATTAGACTTACTCCTTAGTAGTACCTACCAGGATTCATCTTTGATTTACTTCTGATCGCTACAGTGGATCCAAATGAATCTGTGCCCTCCCTAAAAAATTTCGTCTGCCAGAAAAAAATTTGTTAGCTTGTTGAAATTAATGCTACTAAAAATCATTCAACAATTTTAACCTAACTTACTTCTTCAAGGCATATAGCAGCGATATCTGGATCGGGCTCCATCTTATATATAACATTACGCAGGGCAGACATAAGATCCTCATCCATGGCAATGTCTGGTACGGAGTACTGAAATCTCGAATTTTGATAGTAAGCTGCACATATATTTTAAGAATCAGTCAAGCGTACTTGAATGAATATAATTGAAACTTAATTTTTAGAGACTTCATAAAATACTACGTACCTACTAGATGCAAATCCGAACTCATTTAATAACTCCACTATCCATCAATGATCCGGATATACTCATATGCATGTGATGGATCTGCCTCCTGGATCTTTTCCTTTGCCCTTTGCATCATAAAATATAAGAAGCCCATCTGAGCATACCTCTAGGAGTCCACGGCACGAAGTACCTCATATAGAGGCTTGATAGCCTCTACTACCCTCTCAGCCCACTACCAGAATGTCTGTCTCATCACTAAATTCTCCACATTGCTTCCCTCAGTATTTGCCCTGGCATATCTGCTCTCCTGCCAGTAGGGCTGGAAATGGACCGGTCCAAAGCCCATTGGGCCGGCCCAAAGACTATATTTTAAAAAATTTTGGACCGAATCCGAGCATTCCTTTGATCCAAAAATTAAACGGATTCTATTTTACAGCCCTAAGACTAGTCCAATATGCTTAAAATTTGATCCAAAGCCTGAACCGATTTCAGACCGGCCCGAAGTTTATGGAGCTGGCCCAGTCCAGTTCTAGATAATGGGCTTTTGGGCCAGCCCATTTCCAGCCCTACCTGCCAGTCCTGACTGACAAACATCTGACGCAGCTCTGCTTTCTTGTTAAGAAGACTATCAAGTGCAATGTAATTAGTTGCAAACCGTGTGACCCCCGGTCTCAATATTTTCTTCCCTGTAAAGCTCCTCATCAATGATAAGACCCATGTATGGTTATATATAAATCTGGTGATAGACTGTGTTAGCTCAACATCTTCTGCATCCTGCGAATTTTATCAATATCCATCAACATGAGATTTATACAATGTGCAGTACAAGGGGTCCAAAAAATATGCAGCCACCGCTCCATCAAGATCTGCCCTGCAGCCCTGTACTGTGGTCCATTATCAGTGATTACCTACACGACATTATGCTCTCCCACCTGATCAATCACCTCCTCCATCAATTTGAAGATATAACTGACATCGTGCACCTGATTTGAAGCATCAATAGACTTCTAAAAAAAGTCTTTCCATCACAATAAGTCAAAAAATTGATGATGCTCTGTCTAGTAGGACCAGTCCAACCATCACACATCACCGTCAATCCATACACAGGCCACTTGCTCTGATATGAGGATATCCATCCTTCTAGTTCTTCCTTATTACTGTCCAGAAGATGACCATAGATATCCCTCGATACTGGAGGATCTACACCTGCACTAATAGCCTGTATAGATGAAATAGCAGAGCGATAATAAGGATTGTCTACCGCATGGGCTGGGATATAACTGAAATGAAACCAGGAGGAGACGGCCCGCCACATATCCTTCTTCTTATCCTTTTTCAACATTGTGTCAATCCTCTGTTGCTTGAAATTTCTACTGGAAAATGCATGTGGATCGACATCATGGATAGTGGCTCCCTCTGGAATGTTCCTGGGCCTGGAAGACTTCCTCCTACTGCCAAATGCTCCCAACATGGATGCAATACGGCCGGTGCCTCTCCTGACGGGCTCTCTAACTGAAGAGGTCCTCCTAAACTATGTCTCAGACTCTCTTGGAGCACTAGCAGAAGCAGATCCCGATCCTGACTCAAAGCTGATGGCCCGAATCGCTGTCTATGTCTGGCTGCCTCCTGCTGCCTCTGCTTATACAAGCTCGCCTAAATAGCAGCCTCCATCTGTGCCTCCTCATCAGAAGGAATAGATGCTTCCTTTGACTCCCTGGAGTGATAAGAAGGTGGTTCTGCGGCTCTGCGGTCCACCTCTACCTTCTTCTTTGCTGCACTTTCCTTCCCAGCTTTAAAATCAGCAAAGTGTTTCTTCATCAACTGACGGACCTCCTGTGGACACTGTCGGCATGCAGATACATCAGAATAGCCGCCAGTCAAGTGCTGCTTCAACCTTGTTATCCCCCACCTTTGAATTCGGTATTGCACCATTTACACCTCCAGTGATGCCGACCCGAGAGCATCTCTCCATGTAACCAGTCAATGTCCCGCTCCGGATCCTTCTTTCTCCTTGATGGATCCATACCTGAATATTTAAATTACATATAAGGTCAATAATAATCTTTATTAATTAACAATTTATTAACCTAATTTTTAAATTTTTTTTTATTTTTTTATTTAAAAAATTCAAAAAATAAAAAAAATAAAAAAAATTTAAATTTTAGATTCATGTAGGATTCCATCATACATGCTACATATATTTTTTTAAGATCCTAGATATGCATTAAAAGTCAATTTTTTTTCAATTTAAGACCTACGGGCACTATTCATGAGATGCACAAAACTTGAATAAATTGACATGAAATTTATAGTGAGAGTAGCTTACAAGCCCTAAATTAATAATTTATAATTACATTTTTTTTTCTAATTATTTTTTTAATTAATTTATTAATCCAAAATTAATTTTTAATTTAAAAAATTATATACTTAATAAAAAATTAAGATTTTAGTATCATTGTATAGATCTATCCTAGATCTATCACATACTCTAAAATCATTGCCAACAAATAAATTTTGACAGCATTTCTTCTTAATTTTCTAATTTGCATGGATTTTAACAAAATTTAACACTACGAAAGACGAAAATACGGAAAAAGAAAGGTATACGGACCTTGATTCTACTTACCCCTTCGATTTTTACAGGTTGAATTGGGTTGAAATTGACCCTACGAATTTTTTTTTCTGCTTTTCCTTCCACCGTGCGCTGCAGCAGAGAATACAGAGAGCTCGTAAGAGCTCTCTGTGCCTTTCGTTATAATTAAGAAAAGGCATCTTCCCCCCTTGGACAAAGCGTCACATGACACCAAAAAAAAAAATTGCCCCCCTCTTCACAAGCCGTACCGGGCCGAATCGGCCGGTTCGGTGCGGTAAGGTTTTTTTTTTTTAAAGGGACTGTGCTGTTTTTTAAAGCCGAACCGTGCCGGCCGATCGCTGGTCCGGTTCGGCACGGTTCGGAGAACCCTAACGATAGTGTATTTCTTTAAAGTATCCTTCCTCGGTGCCCTACAGAGAATGATTTGTCATAGTTAGGGTGATATTTGAACTTCATTACGGAGTCGGCAAAGGCTGTGGAGAAGAAAGCTGAGGCAATTGAAGAAATGATCGCTTCTGCTAAAATGCTAGTTCAAGAGGTCAAAGAACGAGCATCGAAGGTGGAGCGAAAATTTCAAAAGATGAAAGGCTTTGCCGATTACACAACTAAAGAGATCATAACTTCTGATAGAAAAGCCAAGCAGGTTGCATAATGGCTTGTGTCAATGCACAAGTGAATGATCGAGGCTTGTGAGGAGATTAAAGTCCATAAGGAATCTCAAAAGGAGTCTCGAACTTGAAGGAAAATTTCCATGCTGAGATTACAAACTTAAGGCAGGATTCCTAGGCTCGAATTAGCTGGCTATGGGACGAGCTTCGACCAGCAAGAGAAGAGAATAAGTGGCTTTAGGATGAGCTTCAGCAGGTCTACAGCAAGATATGCTATCAAGGGTCCTTGAGCCAGGAGCAAGAGAGAATCGATGAAGTACAACAAGCTCGGGACGAAGCTCTGGCTGAGGCTCGATTTTCTTTGTCAGGTGCTCACAGATGAGGATCACGACCGAAAGGGCTTTGACCCAAAGGATTTGCAGCAAGGAAATATAAGAAAAATTGGCTATGAAGGACAAGCTTAAGGTTGCCAAGAGAACTGTTGAAGGCCTGAAGGATCATGAAGCTAACAAGCAAGGGCAAGAGATCCAGATGTTGCAGAACAAACTGTTAGTGTTTGAGGCACAATTAAGCCAAGCAAACACCTAACTTTGGTGCATGGAGAAAGCAGCCTACGAAACTGGATTCAACGAATGTCAAACTTTGGCGGTGCAAATCCTCCCTTCAACTGAGACAAACTTGCTTCAAATCCCCATTCCGGTGATTTCTCATGCCTTGATGATTCTCCTAACAAGCCAAGGCCGAGGGAGGGGAGGCTAATAACATTTACGTATTTGTTGTAGCATTGTGACTGTTGTAATCTGCACCCTCTGTATTTGTACTTATTCATAAAATAAATAAAATGGATATTTTCTTTCAAGTGTCTATGCTTCATGACCATTTTTTAAAAAAGAAATTCTGATGTGTTCAATGTTCCATGCTACCTCAGTTCACAAGAGTTCAACTTTTTCATTAGGCTATACGAGGGTTTCCTCGGTCAAGTCACTATGGGATGAAGGTGGCACCATAAATTCAATTGGGCGCCCAAGAAGGCATCTCATCATGGGCTTTGCAGGAAATGAAGACAACCTTAAATGCTTCGTGCTGCTCTAGGAAGGCGCGATGCTCAAGGTTGTACTGGCCATCCCTTCTCACGGGAGATGAAGCATCAAAATGATTACTTTCAAACAAGGATCGCCAAACTGTGCCATACCAAATGGTTCGGCCAGTACCAAACCAGACCGGCGGCAAACCAGCATGATTCGGCGCCAAATAATGGTTCCGAGGTTGGAAAATAAAAAAATTAAAACCCGGTCCGAACTAGTACCAAACCAGCCCGAACCACGCCGAACCCATCGGTTTGGCCGGTTCGGGGCCAATTCGGTCTGGTTCGGACCAGTTTAGACCGGTTCGAACCGATTTTTTGTGTTGTTATTGTGCACTTATGGGAGGTTTAAAGGACCTGAAGCTCTCTGAGAGCCAGAGAGCTCTCAATTCAATATAAAAACCAAGGATCCCAGGATTTCAAGCCAATCAAATGCCAATTAAATACCAAAATAGCAAGGTGGATTCAAGGTACATGTAGCTTCCCTTCTCTCTTTCTCCCTCCTCTTTTTTTAAAATTCATGAAAAAAGAAAAAATAAGGAAAAATGGTGTCAAAATTTTTTTTAGGCATGATTTTAGAGTATGTTATAGATTTATGAAAGATCTACACAATAATGCTAAGATCATGATTTTTTTGATTAAAAAATTAATAAAAATAAAATATTTAATTAAAAAATTATAATTATATATTATTATTATAAAACTCATAAGCTACTCTTTAAATTTCGTATCGATTTATCAAAATTTTGATGCATCTTATAAATAGTGCTCCAAAACTAATATTGAAGAAAAAGGTGGTCTTTCAGATATGTCCAGTATCTTAAAAAAATATATGTAATATATATGATATAATCCTACATGAATCTAAGATCAAATTATTTTTTATAATATTTAAAATTTTTATATTTTTTAAATCTAAAATATATATATAATTAAATAAAAAAATAGATAAATAAAATACTAATTAATATATGTAATTATTGAGCTTATGTGCTTTTTAAATATTCAGAAATGGATCTGTTGAGGAGAAAGGATCTGAAGCCTGACATTGGTTGGTTGTATGAAAAAATATTCTCGGATCGACATCACTGAAGGCGTAAATGGTAAATATAGAATTCAAAGATGGTGGGGTAACGAGATTGAACCAGCACTTGGCTAGTGGCTATTCTGATATATCTGCATGCCGACAGTGTCTACAAGAGGTTTGTCAGTTGATGAAAAAGCATTTTGCTGATTTCAAAGCATGAAAGAAAAATATCAAAGAAGACAGAGATGGACCATTGAACCGCAGAACCATCTTATTATTCCAAAAAGTCAGAGGGAGCATCTATTCCTTCCGATGAGGAGGCACAGATGGAGGCTCCCATCTTATCTAGTTGGGTTTTTGAATCTGATTCAAAACCTTTATCCTAATTCTACTTGAGAAGGGACTCTAGGGAGAAAGAAGTTATGATTTAACGCGAGGTAGATAAGTGGCGCACATGAGGGGTGAGCGTGGAGTTTTCTTGGAGATGTTTTCATATAAGATATGTCTTACTTTATTCCGCCCCATACACTTCTTGATGCGCTTCTTGACTGTACAAAATAAATAGGGAAAAAAAATCATCACCCCCTCTCCTCTTGATCTTGCTAGAAAGGTTCTTGTGAGAAAAGGAAAAAAATATTTTTCCCTTAATATCTTAAGAAAAGACAATTCTTTCTTGGGTTTCAAGTGTAAAAAAAAAAAAAGAAGAAAAGGGAATTTAATCCTACTATCGAAGCGATGCCTGTAAGGTACTAGCACTCCGGTGGTCTCGGGGCTTCGATCAAGCTATCTCCGTGTGATACCAGCAGAGGCCGAGCATGTGCACAACTCTAGCAAAACCTGGGGCTTTTCCCAGATTTGATCCGATAAAGACAGGGTAGCGCAACAGATAAGTAAATTTGACTTACTTTATGCTTTGGGTTTTATTTGGGGATCTATATTATATGTTCAAGATTGATTCCTGCTATGCATGCTTAAAGTATTTTTCTATTCTGCTGCGTATTAATTTTAATTAATAAAAGATTTTTAAAAACATGCATGCAATCCAGGAATCGTCAAACAATTCCTTCAAGTGGTATCAGAGCCATGCTTCATCAACATGTATAAATCTGAAATCATATCTAAAAATTTTAATTTTTGATCTAAAAATTCAGATCCTAAAAGGAGTTTCATATATGAAATCATTTCTAAAATTTAAAGATTTTTTATCTAAAAAATTAAGTCCAAAGTTTTGGTTGAAAACCAAAATTTCAGATCTAAAATTTCTGCGATCTAGATCTACACAAGAACTGCAATTTCAGTTAGATTGATCTGAAAATCAGATCTAAAAATTTTAATTTTTAGATCTGAAATTTAGATCAGGAAATCATGGTTCATATTCATTTTGTAGATCTTTAAAAAAAGTTTTTAGATTTAATGTTATTAATTTTTAAATGGATGAGTGCTAAATTTTCAAGATCTGAAATTTTCATGTCTATGGATTTTTCATGAAATGATTAAACCTAAATATTTAGATTAAAAATTAGTTTCGACATCTACACTAAACCTTCATGTTCATAATGCACCTAATTAAAAGTCTAAAATTAAAATTGGTTAGGTTTAATCTTGTACTGACGTAAGGTTTTCCCACTATAAGGTTAACCCCTCATAATGTAAGGTTGTCCTAGTACAAGATTAACCCGTTTTCAAAATAGTTTTCAAGAATTAAATCAATTATTTGAGATCTAAAATTAAGGTTATTACATCTGAAATTAAGAATTTAATATCTTAACCAAAAGTATAAAACACGAGAGATAGGGTATGAATCAAATCGATTAGGTCAAAACTAATCGATTGAACTCGTGATCGAACCGAATCAAGAGTTGATTAGGGTTAGGTCAAGAGTGCTTTCTCAAGACCATAAATATGGTCTTAAGCTAGTCAATATGATTGACATAAATCGATAGACCTAAATACCTAATTTGACTTAATGGTCAAGTCTCTACCATTTAAGCTGACAATTCGAAACTGATAAACCAATTGGTGTCTAAGGCAAGTATCGATCATGTTTTTTAATTGGAGCTAACTCTTACTTGGCCAACTCAATTAGTATCGAGGAAAGAGATTAAATGGTAGAACCCTCCCATCGATCTAACTACCTGGCCAATTTGGTCGATTATATTTTGAATAAGGTAGCTTATTGGTTCGAGTTCACCCATGCCCATTTGATTAGTTAGACATGAGATTGTGTTGACTAATTAAGATATAACCTAAACCAGGTCACTTAGACATGAGATATGCAGATCTAAACCAATCAAACATGAAATGTGCTGACACAAACCAGGTTAGTCAGACATGAGTTATGCTAACATAAACCAAGTTCGTCGGACATGAGATGTGCTGACCTAAAGAAGGTTAGTCAGACATGAAATGTGCTGACCCAAATTAGGTTAGACAGACATGAGATATGCTAACCTAAACCTTATTTCATATATAATGCTTAGTACTTGGATTAATGCATCACCTTGGCCATTTAGTCATAAGAACAAGCAGGTTTAAAGGCCCTCTCTTCCTATTTGATGCGATTCTCTCATGACATATAGAGATGCCACTGTGATTTGACTCATAAAGAACCGCAAAAAAAAAAATTAAATTAAGTTGATCAGAATTAGTTTAGTCAGAAGGATGGCCAAATATAGGATTGTACTAACTAATTAAGAAGAGATCTAAACCTAAACCTCCTCATAAATATTAAGTCATAGGTCTTCCACCGTTGTAGAGCTGCAGGCGTCACTCGGATGTTGATTGTTCTTGGCTGCATACAGTGGTTCAATTGCATCGGAGGGCGCAACCACTCTATTAACATGAAATGTTGCGAAGTGAAGTCAGGGTTGGGCCTAATAACTATTAAGTGAGGGAACCAATGACGGTTTCATTTTACATTAAACGATGGATCTGACTTAACTACGAGTGTGGGCAATAACTGTCAGTGAGCCCATATGACTTAAAAGATCGAGTTGCTTCAACATGCTTAAGAATCATTGGACAAAAGTTATCTACTTATTAGTTTACGTATTACCGATAACTGTTAGGTGAGGTGCACAAAATCAGTGGGACCGCAGTACCCACTAGGGATCCTAGTCGCGTAAGGATTTTTGCATCTTTACTAAGTGAAAGATCCGTGAAAATAGTGAGAGCCAACTTCGATTCTTAAAGTCCCTAGAATAAATTTAAAATTAAATACAATCATCTAACTAGAATCCTTACTCTTTGTCGATAAAAAGTCAGCTTCCAACCCTCTTAATTCTTAAACAAATCGATTAAACTAACTTATATCGGCTCAAATTGAAATTTAATTAGACAGACTGAGTACAATAATAAATCGGGATTACCGTTTGTTACCAAGCTATTTAGGTTGACCTAATTGCAATCGATCCATGATCATCGCTTGACAATGATTAAGAATTAGAAGCTTGAGAAGCTCGGGCATGTTGATGCACAAGGATTGCAAATGGATTTGATCCAGCCATCTTTGTCTAATTCATATGGATAGTTTATTATAAACTATCATTTGAATAAGATTAAGATAATTAGGTCAACAAATTGGTGACTAATAAAGAGACATTGAAAGGTTCAATAGACATGCATCTCGATGTAGAGCAGACATCTTCCAAAAGATAGTCTAATTGGAAAAAGATGCTTGTGAAGCAAGAATCGGGATCTCCTAAAAAGATGGCCATTGACAATGAAAAAGTGTTTCCAATTCAAGTTCAATGACAATAAAAATTATCCTATTACTTGGAATCCTTGAAGAATAAATATGACACACCTTTGGAAGGTATGTCAGTTGCTCAAAGGAGACTGCTATCTGCTATGAGCAGAAATTTGACTTCTATTTGGTAGGAAATTATTGATCCATTGGGTTCAGATCATGCTTTGCGGTACCATCCCATACCACCCAGTACGGGGTGTACCGTACCGTAGCCAAGAGCCGGTACAGTTCATATATAAAAAACGGTCCGACATTCTGAACCGTTAAAAAAATTAAAAAAATTATATTCTATACGATATGATATGGTACTGTACCGTACCGTACTTAGTTCGGCCCCGGTTCGGGTCCAGTTCGTGCCTGATTCAGGTTAAACAGTTTTTTGATAGGGAGAAAGAATTTTTTTAATATTTTGGTGGGCCCGATACGGGGCTGGTACGGTACCGTACCGTACCATACCAGTCGGTGACCGATACGAGGCTCGGTATCGGTCCCGAGTTCCTTGGTTCAGATGATTTTATAAATGATAGTCTATGCATATGATGCATCTGCAGCAAGGGAGTGCTGTAGGATCCGAGAGATCTTTCGAGATGATATGCTAACCTGAGTACACATCAATATGTGTAGCACATTTAACGTGCAAACTAGGAAAGACTCCTTAAGATTCTTCGATTAGATTGAGGAAATAAATACCTTAGAAGAAATTTCCAGAATCATCTCAAGTTATACGACATAATCTCATAATGGACTCCTCGTATATCTCGAACTCAATGAGATGTCTAAGCAAAGAAATTGAATCCAATTTGATATGGTTCAATCCATTATGGGAATCACTAATTATCTTCAAGAATTTGATTACATAACTCCACCGATCTATTTAATTGGATTCACTCTAAATCCGTTTATCACACTTATACGACATATAGGCGGAGAGCTAGAGATTAGGTCACTAATAGCCTTTATCCTAAAAGTTGTTAAGATATTTCTTTCTAGTGGCTCACAAGTTGTAGCCCAATGTCTATATTCATGATTAAATACTTTAACCTGAATATAGCAGTGAGAGGATGATTAAGCTAGAAAAGATAGTCTCAGAAGAGCACTAGGCCATAGAACCTACAGAGCCCATCCGAGTAGAGCCGGTACATTAATTCCTCTTCCACCTCGTAAGTCTAGTAGAATCTCCTGTCTTCCAAAAGATACAGAGGTATGCATACAGAGGACTCAAAGAAAGTGTTCCGTGTAGAAGAATGGAAACAGAGATAATCCCAGAAACTTACAATAAGGTGATGTTAGACATCGATTCTGAGAAATGATTGAATTCCATGAAGTTAGACTCGATGTGTTTCAACCTAGTATGGACCTTAATGGATCCACTAAAAAGGTATAATACCTAATGAATGCAATGGATCTATAAAAAAAAATTAGATAGAGATTTATAAGGCAAGGCTTAGGTAAAAGGTTATAGTCAGCATCGACTATAGAAAAGTTTTTATCTATGACCATACTAAAATCCATACTAATTGCTATTGAAGTTAACCATGAGATCAGATAGATAGATAGTGATCAGATCACACAATCAAGCTACAAAGGATCTATGTAAATAGAGTAAAACAAATAGCTCAGAATTAAAATTCTCGTTTTTATGATCAAATCATTTGATTATACTAAGAACGAGAAGAGAAACCACGTGTTTGTAAAGGTCAGTGGGAGTATGTAATTATGTGCATTGTACATGGATAATATTCTCCTATTGAAAATGTGATTCCTTTGCTGACTTAGGTTAAGTTATGATTGCCTAGGTAATTTTATAATAAAGATCTATTGGAAGGCATCCTAAATTTGGAATATAGGTTTATAAGATAGACTAAGGAGGATGCTACACCTATTATAGAAGTTGAAGATGTTTGGCCTGAAAAATTCAATTGGAGATTTGATTCCTTAAGCATGGAATAAATCTCTAAAATATGCCCCAATACATTTGAAAAGATTTTAATATGAGTTGGATCCTTTTGAGCTTTGACCATAAAGAGCTCATATAAACCATGCTATGTACATAATCTAATTTTTGCCATGAATGTCAAGCAAACATCAAAAAAATCTAGGCTATGAGTGCTAGATAACTGTGATAATATTCTTTAGTACTTAAGAAATACTCAAGATATATTTTAGGTCTTTAGAATGGGAGAATTGAGAAAATTAAAATGCATATGATGTATTCTTAAACAATGGTGGTTTGGAACTTTAGGTTTAACAATGGAGGCTGACTACATTGTTTCTAAGGATCCAAGGATGTATTCTAGTCAATAGTTTATTGTAGATGACTAGATGTCATGAGATGACATAACACTATCATAGCAACAATGAAGCTGTAACTTTTGCTAAGGAACCAAGGTCTCACCAGAAGTCCGAACACAGAGCGATAATTCAATTCGCGACTACCTTGTATAAATGTAAAGAGTAAACTTCACATGAGATTTAGTAGACCCACTAGATTAGTAAGCTTTGGCCAACTAAAACTGAAGCACATGAGATGGGACTGAAGTGTATGGCCGATTGGCTTTAGTGCAAGTGGGAGATTGTTAGATGTATATCCTAGAAACCAATCTAGCTAACACATATTTTGTTTCTAGGACAAAATTGTATTTAATATTCTAATTTGAGCAATTTTATCCATACATATTCAATATATATTTATGTATCGTCCAAGGAATTAATGGACAATGACATATTCTCTAGAATTGAGAATTTGAGACGTGTTATCATAATTAATTTTTAAATGACATATTCTCGATCGTAGGATATCATGAGGACGATGATTGATCTGATTTGATCGGTACACAGATCCCTTCCCTTTTAGGATAGACGAGTCTTGAGTCTACAGTATAGAGACACTGGAAAAAAAATGTAGGTGATTTTTAAAGAATGATATCGAGTGTGACCATCACGAGAAATTACATGGATGTCTACTCACTCAACAGTGACTTTCTTAATGATGTAGTTGTATAAGTCAAGATTTTAATTCCTATAAGACAGGACTATCCCAGTTTTTTCATAAAACTGGATGCCAGTCACTGATGTAGTTGTATAAGTCAAGATTTTAAATCCTATGTGACGGGACTATCCCAATTTTTTCATGGAACGGGATGCACTGGCATCCCATCCCGTCCCGACACTTGAAACAAAGGATATCTGAAGTGTCCCGATAGGGATGCTAGGATGCTAGCAGGAGGTCCTGTCTCGACATATGGGATGGTATCCCATCCCGGTGTCCCACGGGATGTCCAGCCGAGACCTGAATCCTTGGTATGAGTGGTTATTTGACCCATGGTGCCTTGGCCACTCACAGTGGGGTTACTGTAGTTTGATAACTCAAAACATTAGCCCTAGCCATTCGGATCCTTGCGATGTTTGTTGGCTATAGTAGGTTCACTGTAGGAGTAAAAATGCACTTATAAAGGATCTATTGATCTTAATAGTTAAGGCATAATCCCATGCGATTTAAGAAGCTAAGTCCTTAAAAGTTAAGACCGTAACCACAACAATATAAATGATAGAAAAAAATTTCTAAGAGCTTTTACAATTTAGACTTGAGCTGATTGAATCATGCAAATGACAGATGCTAAAGGTTTGGCGAGTTTCCATGACCTATATCCTATCAGGACTCGATAGAAGAACTTAATCACACAGTAACTACACATAGGGATTCTTTTTTTTATTCTGCTAGGTTGCCACTACATGCTACTGGCATCATTAATGGATTGTGAGAATCCAATAAGATCGTTTCAAATCAACGATTCTTGATGGGATGAGCTAAAATTGTTCCGATCCATCGAAAGAATTCGATGATACTATGATGAAGATCATAGTATGTCTCATTACCAGATAGAATGAAATCTGTGGGGTCACACACAATAAGAGTTTGACCTGATCACACAGTTGGATCGAAATATGTAAGAGTTACAAATTTAGAAAGTCTGAATTTATAAAGATTATAAATTTGGAACCTACTATTTTTGGCACCTATTATTTTTGGCACCTACTAATTTTAGCTAGGACTTTATTACAAAAGCTGTAATTTAATTAAATGATTTGATTATTTAATTATGATTAGACTCGATACAAATTGAATTGGATTCGATTTGGTTAAGTTTGCATGATGATCTAATCCAATTGATTTTGGACTAACCTAATTACAATTATTGCGAGCTAATTCAGTTTAACCTAATTGGTTGCCTAATTCTAAATGAATTAAATCTGATTTAATTCAGTTAGGTTTAATCTATTCTATTTGGGTTTAGTGATTCTAATTAGATTATGATCTAATTTCTAATTAGTTATACATTTAAATCTAAACCTAAATTGGTTGGAAATTAGGTTATTTTCCTAGTTGGTTAGAATTAGTTAGTTGGCCTAACTAATTCCTAATTAATTATAGATTTAAACCTAAATCTAATAGGATTAGTTAGGTCGGTTAGAATCCTAAAAGAATTAGGATAAGGAGTTAGTTGAACTAATTTCTAACTAACTAATTATTTTCTCCCTCTCCATAACTTAGTCTCTTTTGTGTCACGTGTGTGTAAGAAAGAAAGGTGATAACCCCCTTTCATGTGAAATCATAAATTGGCATGAAGAAAAATGTGGGGCGCACAAGTGTTTGGCCCTTCTGGATTTCTCTCTCCTTCTCATCCTTATCTAATTGGCCCTTCTGGATTTCTCTCTCCTCATCCTTATCTAGTTGGATTTTTGAAATTGATTCAAAACCTTTGTCCTAATTCTACTTGAGAAAGGACTTATCTAGTTGGGTTTTTGAAATTGATTCAAAACCTTTGTCCTAATTATACTTAAGAAGGGACTCCAGGCAGAAAGAAGTTATGATTTAAGGTGAGGCAGATAGGTGATGCACATGAGGGGTGAGCGTGGAGTTTTCCTGGAGATGATTTCATGTGAGATACTTCTTACTTTGTTCCACCCCATATACTTCTTGATGTGCTTCTTGACCGCACAAAATAAATAGGAAGAAAAATATATCATCACCCCCTCTTGATCTTGCTAGAAAGGTTCTTATAAGAGAAGAAAAATATTTTTCCCTTGATCTCTTAAGAAGAGATCAATTCTTTCTTGGGTTTCTAATGTAGCAAAAAAATGGAAAGAAGAAAAAGAAATTCGATCCACCTATCAAAGCGAGGCTTGCAAGGTGCTAGCACTCCGATGGCCTCGGGACTTCGATCAGGCCATCTTCGTGTAGATACTAGCAAAGGCCGAGTACATGCACGGCTCCAATGGAACCCGAGGCTTTTCTCCAGATTCAATCCGATGAAGATGTAGTGCAACAGGTAAGTAAATTTGATTTACTTTATACTTTTAGTTTTATTTGGAGATCTATATTATATATTCATGATTGGTTCCTGCTATACATACTTAGAGTAGATTTTTATTCCGCCGCATATTAATTTTAATTAATTAAAAATTTTTGAAAAACCTGCATGCAATCTAGAAATCATTGGACGATTCCTTCAGAGGGACCTATTCGTTAGCCCCCGATATCGCAGACAGGCGAGGGTCTTAGTGGTTAGCCCAACGCATGGACAGGCGAGGGTCCTAGTGGTTAGCCCTCGCTATTGAGTTGGGTCCTAATGGTTAGCGTGATGCACAGACGAGCAAGGGTCCTAGTAATTAGCCCTCGCCATTGAGCCAAATCCTAGTGGTTAGCCCGACACACGAACGAGCGAAGGTCCTAGTGGTTAACCCTTGCTGTTGAGCCGGGTCCTAATGGTTACCTCGATGCACGGACAGGCGACAGTCCTAGTGGTTAGCCCTCATCATTGAGTCGGATCCTAATGGTTAGCCCAATGCACGGACAAGAAAGGATACTAGTGGTTAGCTCTTGACGTTGAGCCTTGAGCTAATCAAAAAGCTGTTTAAAGCCAGGGCCAATTCGAAGGCATCGATTTCATGTCAACCAACAAGAATACATGCCACTTTAATGGCAAGCATTTTTATTAAGGCATAAAAAATTTACATTACTAATAGTAAATTCGAAGATTTTCCAAATTCCAGGAACAAGGCAAGGAGGTTCCATCTAAGTGTGTGAGACAATATGTTCCGAGTGAGATGACTTCCTCCACTTGGTAAAAGCCTTTCTAATTAGGAGAGAGCTTCCATTGGGTGGTTAGCTGACACTTCAGCCCACCATAGTACGAGATCTCTAGCTTGAAAGAATTTGTCTCAGACCCGCATATTGTGATATCGGGCAACCCTCTGCTAGTAGGTTGCCATTTTCACCGCTGCTCGTTCTCAAACTTCTTCCAGCAAGTCCAGGTTCGCCCTCGAGTGTTCTGAATTGTTATCTTCATGAAAATTCTCCATCCAAAGATAGGGGAGGCCTAACTCCAATGGGATCACTGCTTCAATCCCAAAGGCAAGATTAAAGGGGATTTCACTTGTCAGAACTCTCTGCATGGTCTGAAAGGCCCAAAGGATGTGATGTATCTCATCAAGCCATGCCCCTTCACTCAATCCAATCGAGTCTTAAGTCCCTACAAAAGAGTTCTATTAGTAATCTCGGCCTCCTCGTTTGCTTGAGGGTCGCCAACAGAAGTAAAGCAATGAGTTATGCCCAAGTCCTGGCAAAATTCAGCTAATTTGAAGCCGTTAAACTACTAGCCATTATCAGTGATGGTTTTAGGAAGGCCGAAACGATAGATGATGAATTTCCCAATGAAGTCCTTTGCCCGGGCTTCTATCATTTTGGCAAGGAATTCAGCTTCCAACCACTTCGTGAAGTAGTCTATGGCCACAAGCAAAAATTTTCTCTACCCCGAGGCCTGAAAAAAAGGACCGAGTATATCCATTCTCCATTGTGCAAAGGGCCATAGAGCGCTGATCAGAGTTAACAAGACAACCAGTTGTCATTGCACATTGATATATCATTGACACCAATCGCACCTGACCATATCCATAGCATCTTATTGCATGGTGGGCCAATAATACCCTTCCCGCAGGATCTTGTAAAATAGGGTTGTACCCTCCAAGTGGCTTCCACATCAAGGATTCAGGTCCTGGCGAGACATCCTATGGGACACCGGAACGGGGTACCATCCTATATGTTGGGACAGGATGTCCCAGCATCCCAATCGGGATGCCTTGCGACATCTTCTTGTCCCGAGTGTCAGGATGGGACAGGACACCGGCATATCTTGTTTCATGAAAAAATCAAGACATCTCCATCCCACGGAATTTAAAACCTTGTCCACATAGCTCTTCATGAACTTGTAAAGCATACTTCGCTTCTGAGGGCTGCAGGCACTTCAACCGTGGCAGGAAAAATGATTTCTTGTATAGCTTGCCTTCGTAAAGGACGTATCGAGAGGCTTGGTGCCGTATCCTTCAAGCTTCCTTTCGATCGATAGGGAGGGTTCCATCATGAAGATAGCAAATCAGTGGATCAATCCAACAGGGCTTGAAGTCTAGCTACAATACCGATGTTGGCTCCTTGATACTGGGCCCTTCTACTACTTCAAAGAAAACTCGGGCACGCAAGTCAAGTGGCAAGCAGGTTGCTAGCCTTGCAAGGGCATCGGCTTAAGCGTTCTCCACCCTGGGGATTTGCTGAATATCGAAGCTGCGGAAGGCTTGGATCAGTTCCCTCACCTTCGAAAGGTACTTCATATTTTCCTCCCTGGCTTTGTAGTCGTTTTGTACATGGCCGACGATGAGTTGAGAGTCACTGTAGGCCTTTAGATATTGCATAACTAGCTCTATGGATATTTTGAGGCAATAATTAAAGTTTTGTACTTAGTCTTGTTATTGGTAGAGGAGAACCCAAAGCGGAGAGCGTACTGGATGCGTCTCCCTTGAGGTTGGCAAGGATTAATCCTACTCCCAACCTGTTGGTATTTGACAAGCCATCCACGTATAACACCCATTGATTTTCCGGGACTTCTCCCACCAAGTTGTCTACTGTTGGCTCATCCTTCAGAATGGTGCACTCAATCACAAAGTCAGCCAGCACTTGTACCTTTATGGAAGGTCGAGGCCGAAACATGAGATTGAACTTTGTGAGCTCGAGGGCTCATTTGGCCACTCTGCCCGCACCTACAGTGTCTGGCCTATGCAAAGTTGTCATGAGTGGTTGGTCTGCAAGAACAACCATGAGCTTGAAAGGACAGAACTTCCTATCCAAAATTATAAGGGCAAAGATCAACTTTTCAAACCGAGTGTCAAGGTTTTAAATCCCGTGGAATGGGGCTGTCTCGATTTTTCCATGGAACGGGATGCATCGATATCCTGTCCCGTCCTGACACTCGGGATAGAAGGTGTTCCAAGGTGTCCCGATTGGATCGCTAGGATGCTGGCAAAACATCCTGTCCCAACACATGGGATGGTACCCCATCCCGGTGTCCCATGGGACGTCCCGCCAGGATCTGAATCCTTGCCGAGTGTATCGATTTCCACATTTTGCTATACCCTGCTAATGTAATAAACCGGCTTCTGGATTCGACTTACTTTCCGAACCAGCACAGAACCAATGGACAAACGTGAGACTATCAAGTATAAATATAGCTCTTCACCTGTCTTAGGCTTGCTGAGAAGTGGAGCGCTGAGATAAGCTTTGAGCTCTTTGAACATCCTTTGGTATTCATCGATCCATTAGAAGTCTTTCGGCTTCTTCAGAGTTTGGAAGAAGGGTAGACATCACTCAACCGATCTAGAAATGAACCGGTTGAGGGTGGCTATTCTCCCCATAAATCTTTGCACCTCCTTCACCATCTTCAGCACTCCCATCTACCTTATTACACTCCCATCTACCTTACTACCTGGATCTTTCTCCGAATTGGCTTCGATCCCTTAATGTGACACCATGAATCCAAGGAACTTGCCGAAAGTTATCCCGAATGCATATTTCACCCAGTTTAGCTTCATTTGGTACTTGCGCAAGGTAGCGAAGGCCACTTCCAAATCGTCAATGTGGTGCCCCAAGATGGCTCTTAACGGGCATGTCATCCACATAGACTTTTATATTGCGACCAATTTGGTCTTTAAAAACTTTGTTCACCGGTAGCTGGTAAGTTGTCCCGACATTCTCTAAATGGCATGATCCTATGGCAAACAAACCATGGTCAGTAATAACGGCTATTTTTTCTTCATCCTCTAGAGCCATACAGATTTGATTATATTCGAAGAATGTATCCATGAAAGTTAGAAGCTCATGGCCCGCAGTTGCATTCATCAGCTGGTCAATTAGAGAAAGTGGACAGGTTATCTGAGGTGCACCACAGAGCCTAGTGTTGCCATTCATACCATTTCCAGTCATACCATTTCCAGTGTTGCCGAAATCTGAGGTGGTACTGCCTGTTAGTGCCTGGTTCACCTCCAATTGCGGTGCCTCCAGTGGAGCCATCGACACCGCTAGGCCTTAGCACAGGATCGCCTAGACCGCGGCTACCAATGCCTGGATCTGCTAGGAAAGCTGCTCCAGGCGATCAGGTTGACCTCCCTGCTAGGTGATGTCAGCTTGAGGTTCTAGAACGAAACCTCCAATAGGTTGACCAGCTTGCCGGGAGGTGGTGGCACCGGAATGCTGGTAGACACATCTTTGGATGGCATGGAAACTCTACTCGGTGTTTCTTCCTAGAAACGGGCGAACAGTAAGCCCTTTATCTATTGGCACTGCTTCCTGACCGGACACCAAAGGATGCTTGAGAGGCACTCACGAGCTTATACCTGCAAAAAAAGTCCTAACCGAAAGTTGCTCCGACGAAGGCCCTCGACGATCAAGTCAGGTGGCAGGCAGTAAGAGGAAGAAAGTAAAGCAGAGAGAGTAGCACGTGCATACCTTAGGAGCTCCATGGGAGCCCCCTTTTATAAGGGGTGGTGAGGGCATTTCCGGGATACAAAAGATCTTGATAGATTTGATAAGTGACAGGGCATCAGATTGTCAGGAGATCCGGTAGAGGATCATTCCGTTGGTCTAGAATATCCACCTCCCATTAACAAAACTTTATCCCATTCACGTTGCCATCCATTCCCCTTAATGGTGATAGGGACTGTGGCTTGGAACGGGTCAAATCCCTTTTAATTTAGAGGATTTGTTGAAGATTACAAGATATGGTCTCTTGATCACGCCACAAAGTGAATAGAAATGAACTTCAGATGACTCCTTAGGTTGCTTGGTAATACATTACCATGGGATTTCTACTTCCCCTAGGCTTAAGGATCCTAGGTCGGACCTAGCCCTTCTATCGAGATTGAGAATCGGCTAGAGCCGAAGGCCTCAATAAATGATTCCGATGCACCGGGACTTGGATGCCGGAGTGATAATGATCCTTGGCCAAGACCAGGGGTCACTTGGACCAAAGGGACTCGATGGCACAGCTTCGTCTCGTCCGAGGGATAATTGGCCTTGGACACCAGAAATGGGCCTCGATCACTGGATCCTTGACTTTATTGTTTGAAAAACTATCATATACAGGAACATGGCATGTAACTGGTGTTATTCCATCAGGAAGCTCATCTTATGAACCTCGTCACAAATGTTTGGTTGATGTTCTATTTGAGTGAATACTTTGCACACAAACATTCCAAGGGTGAGAGGCCCAATGCCTAGGGGGATCAAAGTGTGGCCTTTGCTTTGGCTAAGAGATGGAGGGTGACCGTCTGCCCTGGTGTTCAACTCGAAGATCCTCGGGATACCAAGGGTGAGGGGTTAGCCCCCACATAAGTAAGCATTCAGCAAAGATGGTCCCTGTTGGTGCTTGATCTAAATGCCAAAAGGCATCAAGGATCAAAAGGCAAGGAAATAATTGGCAGAGTGGGAGCCAATGTCAGTGGAGGCTATGGAGATAATCTAAAATCTCAGCAACAAATCCGTCGTTTGCTACATGTGGTGAAGATTTGAGAAGGGGGCAGAGAGAGAGAGCAAGGTGAAGACCCAAACTAGCATCTTGCTTGGTGCCGTCAAGGACTAAGAAGCCCTCATTGAAGGAGCCAATGGAAAGGAACATTAGCATGATGGGGGAGGCGAGTTTTATAAACTAGAACTAGTTCGACCCAGTAAAATTGAGTCAGTGTTGCTTGAAACTAGATAAAACTAGACAATTCCACTTGACTCAGAGTGGATCTGACCAATTATGATCCTAACCTAAGCAGAACCTAAGAATGTCCAGATAGTGGCCTAATTCAGTTCGCTACTCCACAAGCCAGGTAGTTCGTGACAGTTCCATGGACCTGCACAACGATAAGAACATCAACCATATGAGAGGGCCAAAGAGACAAAGGGTTGGATCTAGAACTTTCTTTGAACATCATCTTTGACCATCATCTACTCATCTTGGAGGTTAGAAGATAGGAGAATGGTTCAGGGGCTAGGACTTTCTTTGTAGGTAAGGAGGGAGAAAGATGAGAAATAGCCAAAAAGGGGAGGGTTAGAGAGGGCTGGTGGCTAAGGCTTCCTCTAAGCCTTTTTCCTATCCTACTAATTTCATCCCATCCCTTTGGCTGACATGCACTGTACATCTATGATCTAGTCTATATGTTTAATTGAAAATAAGCATCCATTAGAATGACATATGAATCACATCAAATACAAATTTTAAATTATATTCACAACAAATATAAAATAGTAAAACAAGATGTGAATAATTTATAATAATTCACATATGTGAATATAAGTGTATATGTATATATGCATGTGTGTATATCGAGCTATTCAAGTCAACGACAAGTAAGCTAGGCTTAACTCATATTCAGCTCCTTTGTTTCTCGCGTGCAAAATCTTTTAGCTCATTTTCGGCTAGTTACAATAAAGAAGCCAATATCAAGCTGAATTTTGTGCCAAATATGAGCTGCTCACAAAAAGCTTGTTCAATTGGCAACCCTAATAAAGATATTACTAAAGGATGACTTCCATATGGTACAATAGATGGATGGAGAGTATTATTTGCAAGCTATTAAATGTGATCCTCGAACAAAATCATACAGATACACAAAACCTTAAGATGGAGAACAACATTGGTAAGTCATACAAACCTCAGACTGCAACACTCTAAAAAAATAGTCATAATGTTTATTATGAAAAAAAAACAAGAAGAAATCTTCATCTGCATTTGCATGTAAAAAAATTGCATGCTGACATACAGATATCTACAGAAAACTTCCAAATAAGAAAGAATAAGGGAATGTAATCAGGCATCATTTTGCAACTAGAGTTGAATCTCAAGGAATATTGCTTTGAAGAATAAGATTCCCTTGTCCTCATCCAAAATATAATCAATATCTGAATTTCATCAAGCATCATTATCTAACTAGAATAGAGTTTCAAGGCATTTTTAATTAATGAACTGATTTACCTTATTCTCATCAAAATCACAATCAACTAATGGGTTCATGTCTGGAAGGGAATACTCATCCAGATATTTGCAGCTTTCAGCAGACCATAGCTTCAGCACCTAGCATGGATATATTTTAAAAATGTCATAAACATTTATAGTCCGTATTATCTATTTTGCTAATAAGAATTCAAATATCTATGGAGGTCATATTTCTCAATATCAAAAATTCATATAAATGACTTCAAGAACTAAATTGAGTTGACCAAAATACACGGATCACAAGCTAACAATTAATAATTCTACAACATTACTACAAAGTGCTAAAAGCCTAAAACATATAGATATTAGTGTACAGAGAATATAAATTAAAAATATCTTCCAAATTTGTAATAATCAAAAATTCATCCTAATAGCTGCAGCTCAAATGGAAAACATTCCAATGCTGAAGCATGCATGTGCACTTACATATCAAAGCTCGAGTAAATAATGACTTTAAAGATGTTAGAAATTTAGAATGCCATGTCCATGAGTCATATTAATCCATCATCTATCAAGGGCTTTACAATGTCATGTGGGCATCATGTGGGTAAAAAGAGTGCACTAGAAATGGTCCAGATGGCACACAATGATAATATATGCAGGCCACCTGACCCATGTATGCTGGGCATTTCAGCATTTCATTTCCAAGTAAGAAAAGCTGTAGAGATTAACAATAAGGGGGATTCACTTGCATAAAATTTTAAATTTGCAGCTCTACATCTCTCCACCTTTCTTCTTTTCATTGACTCTTCTTCTCTTTTACCTTCCTTGCATTCTTTTCCTAATTTATTTCCTTTACCCATCTCTCATATTTTAAATAATATCAGCTTTAGTCTTCAACTTTTTTTCTTTTTAAGAAAAGTAGAGCCCAACCAAATTCATTAAGATGACAAGAATGTTAAAAAAAAGGAGCATGGGAACCAGGTGAAAGAACCATAACAGCCTTCCCAGATTAAACGATATGAAAATATAGGATGTAACCTCCTCTTGTGCTATCTGATAACATATTTGTAATAACCCACTTACACATAGGAAAATACACATATGCGAGTGCATATGAAAATCTAAAAACTGGCCGTTCTATAAATGCACCAAAACTGAATAGCACTATAATAGGTGATATGAGTTGGAGACTAATGCATAAAACTTTTTGAGCTGGACTTTCGGGTTTTCATGATTTTTTAGGTTTAAAAGAATGTGCAAAACCTTTAGATTTGAGAAACACTTTAATCATTCAAAAGTTGAAATTTTTCAAAAGTTTAGAATTTGAGCAAAAGTTGGAAAATCAATTTTTTATTTTTAAGGAATTTGAATATTTAAGTATTTTTATTAAGTTCAAATAGGGGATACTTCCCTTACATATGATGTCTTAAATAAATGGAAATTGAAACAAAAGGAAGAAGAATTACATGTAGACAAGTCTGCCTGCTCACTTGGCTATTCTTGTGAGGAATAGACTCAACTTGTCAGTCTTGTAACCAGCCTCAACCAGCCTATTTAAAAGGGTGGACCTAACCTGCATTCATGACCGACCTAGTGGAACCAACCTATATTATACCAGGCCTAAAAATAGAGGCTGATAGGTTCTGTTTAGGGAAGGAGAAGGAATGGGTGCTTGGGTCTTTTGAAAATGGAGGAGAAGAAGGAAAGAAAGGGTTAGGGGTTTTTTGGGACAATCAGACAATCAAATTCATTATATCTTGTGGAAAAGCAAGTTAGCTCATGCATTCTTCTAGAATACCTTAATGCATACAATACAAGGATGTTTTATCAATATCATCTCTAGGAAATAACAATCTATATGCAACATATAAACATCTTGAAATCACATATTTTAGTGAACCAAATGTGGCTAAACCAAAGATACATAGAAGACTTATGCCAATCAAGCACAGATTTCTTGGATGAATCCGCAAGACTTAAGTGTGGAAAAGCCAAAATAGTGCTGCATGATCAAATGCATAAGCATACCTACCTATTACCAACTATGAATGTATTTGGTTTAGGAATTCAACGTAACAGACTGGGCATAAGAGTAACTATAAATAGCACGCTATTAACCACATTCTATTTAGTCCTGAATTCCAAGAGCATACATAGCACACTGAAATGCATCCAAATCCTTATCCTTATTTTAATTAAGTGTGAAAAAGCCAAAATAGTGTTGCATGATCAAATGCATAAGTATACCTACGGATGGCAATTGGATCGGGTTGGATATATATGAGCCGGGTCAGATACGGGTCGGGTCAGAAAAATCTCAACTTGAACCTGACCTGTTTATTAAACGGGTTGTAATTTAAAACCTGAACTTAACCCATTTAACAAACAAGTAATCCAACTCGACCTGTTTAACCCGTTTATTAAATGGATAACCTGCTAACCTGACTTGTTTAACTTGTTTAACTTGTTTAATAATTGAATAAATTATTTACCCAACCTAATCTGATCCAACCTGTTTAATAAATAGATAACCTATTTACCCAACATAACCTATATATTAAATGGGTTAGACAAGTTAAACAAGACAAGCATAAAAAACCTGAACCCAATATGTATACTAAATGGGTTAAACAGGTCGACCTGTTTACGACCTGAACTCGTTTATTCCAAATCCAAACATGTTTATGATGAGTCAATGGTGGGTCGGGTCATAAATTGCCACCCCTAAGCATATGTGCCTATTACCTACTTATGAATGTACTTGGTTTAGGAATTTAACTTGAGAAATTGATCATAAGAGTAACTATAAATAGCAAGCTATCAACCACGTTCTATTTAGTCCTGAATTCCAAGAGATGCATAGCACACTGAACTGCCGGCTATTACTATTGAACAGGACATTCTATAATCTACATACTTCTAAGAACTAAGAATATATGGTTGAGTGCCAAAAGACATGCAACCATGCAAGGTCTTTAGTCAGGAGAAGGCATGACAAGGATGAACACCTTTACCAGAGCACATATTGCAGATACTTTTATTGAGAGACTTGAATTGATAAGACCGAAGATTCCACACACAAGGGGGGCATGATCAAATAATATATGCAATAATTTGATGTTAAATTGCTCACTGTCCAACTATTTATATTTTTCATCATTAATTGTTTTATTATGTTGTGTAAGCTCTGCATGTGCAAACTAACCCCTTGTAAAAGGATCATTACAAGAAGGAAAATAGAAAAGAGCTCCTTGCATAATTTCTCCGTTATTGGAAACTCTTGGATATGCCAATATGTGTAATTGTGCATAGCATGAAAAGTTACTCTCACAATAATCACCTTTTCATCTGCTTGGTCTCACAAGATTGCCAGTGGTTCTGGATTGGATACATTTATCCTTTGGTTCTAGTTGGCAGTCTCTAACAGAAATATAGGATCAAAATACAGATTAAACTTTAAATAATAAAAGGGTCATGTATAGTCAGGTACTCAGGTTATTACCCAGATATACTTAGTTCCATCTTCACTAGCTTCTTCTACATGCATTGCACTGGTCTTAAACTAGTTAACTAGTTAATCATGAATATAATTTAGGAAATAAAGATGAACTTTGTTAGGCACTACAGTTCGTATTATACTACATTCTACATTTTTTGTGCTAATATTTTACAGATATACCTTGACAAAAGCCTACAAATGTAAAACTCTTATACAACTTCATATAATAAGATTCATTGTAACAGATTCTTTCATCAACAATAACAAATCAGTGAAAGATATTAATAGAAATTATCAATACCTTATCTCCAGCTCCTGTGAGAATAAGTCCTCTCTTCATGCGACAAATGTTAACCCTATAAGAAAATAAAATAGTAAAGAAGCAAAGACATAATCTGCTTATATGCAATTTCATCCTATTTCTAATAAAAACAACATAAAAAGTAATTAGTAACCTCTCATGTCAATCTAGTAGCTGTTGTAAAGGTCTAGCTTTTTCTCCTGCAAAGCCCATAGACTTGACAAGTAGCTAAAAACCAAGCACGTGTGATAAATTGAAGCATAACAAGTTCTTCCCTATTACTGAACTTTTGATCAGAAGAATAGGAAAATTGCCTAGCTCGAAAAGTAGTTAAAGTGGTGGACTGGCGACATACATCAGCAATATAAGAATGATTATGTTGATATCAATTATGCCAAAGATTTAAGTCATTTCATTATGTAGAGAAATTTTTGGTGACATTTATATTGAACAGTGGTTGCTTAAGAATGAATAGGACAAATATTTGATCAATCAAGATGCATGTGATCAAGGTTTTACTTTTAAATCCCATAAAAAGAGAGTCTCAGTTTCTCAATGGAACAAGATGCTTTGCTGCCCCGCCATGTCCCAACAACAATCTCACTCATGCATCCCGATAAATATCCTATCTTTCATCCCTTCTTCTTTCCTTTTTTCTTTCTAATTTTTTCTTCTTTCTTTCCATCCTTTCTTTTTATTTTGCCTTCCTTTCTTTATTTTCCATATCCCTTTTTTGCCTTAATCTTCTTCTCTCTTTCCTTTATTTCTTCTTTCCTTCCTTTATTTCTTTTTCTTCTCCCTTCTTTTCTCTTTCCTTTTTTTCTTTTTCTTTCTTTTCACTTTTTCTTTTCTTCATTTTTCCTTCCTTTTTTTTTTTCTCTTTCTTCTCTCCTTGCATAGATAGGTTTCGGAGTTCTGAGCCTATCTCGATCTTGTTTTCTCACAAGAATGGGATTGGATAGCCAGAATGCCTCCCATCCCACTGGGAATCAAAACCTTGCATGTGATCATTGTAACAATAAAAAAGACAGCTCGATTTGGGAATTGGGAACAACATCATTTTCTAACTTCTACAAATAACTTCAATTTGGTTAAGGTTTCTACAGTCAATACTTCATCTTTGGTCAAAAAAGGAATTTTTAAAAAAATTATAGAGTTTAAACCAAAAAATTTTGAGCTAAGTGCTTTAAACTGACTCAAGAAAAAAACTTTTATAAAAGATAAACTAAAGAGGTATTGCAAAGCAAGGTTTTAAATCCCATGAATTGGGGGCGTTCCGGTGTTTGTTTGGAAGGGGATGCCCCACATCCCGCCCCATCCCGATGGCCATCCCGATCAAGCATCCCATTTTTTTCTTTCTTTTTAAATTTCATTCCTTTCACTGGACGTTGTGTCGGATTCTCCTTTAAAAAAAATCTCCCATGACTTGGCCCATCACGTTGTTTCTTTCATGTGAAGGAATGATTCACCGCTTCAAAATCTGTGCAAGCTGATGAATTAACTATAGAGGGCTTTGAGAGTTGTGTGGGCATGATCCAAAGGACGACATTTCTTTCGTGCAAAAGATATAGCCCAAATCCATGGGCCTTGAGGCCGTACACGATGCATGAAAGGAGTCAAACCCTTCCTCCTCCCTCCTCCCTCCCCCTTACTAGTTGGCTCCTAGTTAGAAAATCCAACCACCTCCCTCCTCCCTCCTCTCTCCTCCCTTCTCCTTCCCAAATGAATCATGGTTTTTAGATAATTCTTATTAGTTATTACCCTCTCTCTCTCTCATGCACCTTTTGGATTATTTTGACCAGTCAAAATAATTTAATTAGGCGCTGATTGCTAAATGGTATGGAAGGATATGGTTTTTCACTCTATTACGCATGCAGAAGGAACCTAGAGTCCTACTTATCAATCCCGTTTTCAAGATAAGCCTTTCTAGTTTATACGTCTATTGGGATGTTGGATCAAGTTTTTAGTTTTTAAATTAAAGGCTAATTATCATTTTTTTCGAAGAGTTGCGATAAGCAACTCTTGGTGCAAAATTTTTATGAAATGCCATATATTTACGGTATTTCATTGCACATTTATGCCATGAGATTCCTTCTGCTTGAAGGGTCTTATCTGATATATTAAATATCATATTAAGGACTAAGAAAGGGGTGTGATTAGCACCTCCTCTCTTCCTATTTAAAGACTTCGGTGATTGAAACCAAATCATCCGAAGTTTATCCTGACAATTCTCTTCCTTCCCTTGTTAAGACAAGTCTTTTATTTTAAAACAAGTCCGCCATTTTAAGACAAGGACTTAGAAAGAGAATTAGAAAGGATAATAGGATAGTAAGAGAAGTTTCGGAGAAGTTTTGAAGTACTCTTCGGAAGGAAAAAATTTCTAGAAGAGAGAAAAGGCTGTTGAAAAAAGAAAGGCTGTCAGGAGTAGTTTTTAATCAAGCAAGAAATAGGATTGCTTCTTTGATCCAGTTCCTATGTTGATATCTCTAGAGGGAATACACTTATGTGCCTAGTAAAATAAAGGATATTAGCATTACAGGTATTCTTTTATATTCTAATATATTGCCTTGTTAATTGTCATAGTCAAAGGATCCTAGTTCTAGGATTTTGGTTGACTAGGATTTCAAGATTTAAAATTTTTGAAATCCAGTCTTCCACTACGCAACCGTAACCCTGTAGGCCATCCGCACAAAGAAGCCTTAGTATGAGTGATGAAATAGTTATTTTGATTATTAGATCTTTTACCGTAAATTATTAGTTATTTTGGTTGTTCAAACAAAATGCTATTTTTGATAAAGAAAAATATGCATGTCAGTATAAATAATCAAATTGTGAAAATCTTTTCAAAGGATGCAAAAATACATGCATGCACCAACATTACAGCCTTCCAGCAGTACTGTTTTAGTAAAACAGCAAATTGAACTACAATGGTTTTATTATCATAATTTTTATAAACATAGCTTGTAGAAGAATAAAATAAAAAAATAAGAAAATTCTGATGCAGACCTCTTCAGTGCAACATACAGGTAACAAAAACTGATGAATACCACATAAATATAGGATGAACTAGACAAATGAGCATACCTGACAGGATGACCAGTCCATTGATGAACTTCAGCAGAACCACTTGTAAGGGCTAATCTGTGCTGTTCCATGGCCAGCTCTTCTAAATAGATCTTCATTGATGTTTCTAATGGAATTGAAATATTGGAGCTGCTCCTGATATGTGGATTCTTCTTGTAATATAGATCTCTCATTAATGAAGATTGGTAGATGACATTGTTCCTGATATAAAGGAGAAAGGTAGCACTTCAGATCTCTTAAGAGACATGTAATTTGAAACTGACAAATATTAGTTACCACTCAAAACTTTTCTTTTTTTATTTGAAGCAAACTTCATGTGTTTAGTTTAACATCAAAAGGTTTAGAAAAGTGAGAATAAAGATCTTCTGTTCAGATAAATAAGAATATTTACCCCACCAAGGATGCATAATGAACTCCATGTCAAGTGAAAATGCATAATGAACTCCATGTCATACACTTTACACTTTCTCATATTGTATTACATGAGGCATCAAGAAGCATAATTTAATAAAGTGAAGACTGAAAATGCAGCAGTTTAAGGAAGGTGGTACCAATACCGAGATCCAAACCAGTTGCTTGGCAATATGGTATGGTACCACATTGTGCTGATTCACAGCATGCTAACAAAGGAGGAGCCCACAAGGATGGGGGAAAACGAGAAGGAGAGAGAGGAAATGAGAGCCCCAGCCCCCGTTTTGTTCAAAACAGAGGAATTGGAGGGTTCAGCCCTCACTCCGCCTTCCCCCCCCACCCCCCCTCCCTCACCAGATTTCTTGAACCAAGGGGTAGAACTATGCTGGTCCACCCCTAATACAATTTGGTACACCCCAAACCAAGCAATTCGAGATGGTACCGCCTTTCCTAGAAACATGGTCTTGTGTGAACACCCAATGCTTGAGAGTTGAGGTTATTTATAAGACACGAGGACTGCCTTGCAATAGATCATAGTGCTAATAAATGAATTCCTTGAGCAATACTTTAGATGAGTGAATTAAGCAGCTAAGAACATAGTTTCAAATTTGCACCACTACCTCTAGGATACCAAAATCGCATCAAGTAAAATATAATCAAGATTGTATATAAATTACTAGAGGGTATATACCATAGCATATACAATGTTTTATAGAATGACGCAATGCCCTAAAGAAAATCACATAATGTACATAATTAAGAAATAAAGCTTTCATTATGATGAATGCATGATAATGGTTTCATAAAAAAACATGAAGGATAGTTGTGTGATAATTCTCCTTATAACGGAATTCGCATTGAATTATTGCAATATGGATAAAATGATGAAATGGGGATGCACAATAGCGGAATGAAAAAGTTTTATGGTTTTGAAACCTACAAGTATTTCATGCAATAGATGTGAAGTTCATTCTATGGGGTGTGAACAAAGCACAGCATAAGGAAATCTCCAAAAAAATGCTGCAATAGTCAAAGTACACTTTCAAATGCACTCCAATAGGAAGGCTATTAAATGAGCACTCTAGGAAAAGGCTGTGCATTGTTGACTATTGTCAATAATATAATTTACATTCACTAGCACTTCATAGAAGGGAAGCTTTAGCACCTGTTGTTAGAAAAGATGATAACGAACAACAGCATTCAAAATCTTCAACAAAATTTCACAAAAATTAAGCTTCGGTATGATACACTTTTAAATTCACTCAGAATACCGAAAACAATATTTATAAAAGAGGCAGCACATTCTCTTGAATGTTTATAAAAAAGCAAGATACCACTTTGTATATGTTTGTTGAGAAAATTGTTTTCTATGAAGTATGATCAATACAACTACCAAAAAATAACAGATTGTTGGAATAGTAGTATAATAACCCAGGACCTAACCCAAAATGCTAGCTGGAAGGTGTTATTAAGGTTTCTTAGCTTTATATAAATATCTAAGATCTACCCATGCATAGCCAATGTAGAACTAAACACATACCCTATAGGTCCTCATATACTCTCCTATTTAAGTCCTAATGCCTTCGCCAAGCAAACAGTTGAAATCCACTCAAATCTAGTTACAAGTACCACAAATTTAATCACAAACACCAGAATCAGCTTGTGATCAACCCGAATAGGCCCATAATGTAGCATCCCATAGTCCACATAGCCATAAGTCAGGTTTGCTCTAATACTATTTATTACAAACCAGAACTTTATCCAAAAGACTAGCTAGAAAGTATTATTTTGATTTGTTGATCTTATATATATATATATAGATGTTCACACCCAGGATCTTCCTGATGTATAGTCAATAGACTAAACACACACCTGCATGGGTCGTTGCAACTAGAATTGCAATAGAAATGTGGATTACAGCTTTTGCTGAGTTCATACAGGGAGAATATTGAGCTAGAGAAATTAATTTAAAAGTTCTGATACACTATATTTTGGACAGCAGATGAAAATATTAACAAAATCAGACTGAGCAGTCTATCAGGGCACAAACAGATTCTTTGTCGTGTATTTTTGAGAGCCATAACTGAGGGACTACCATCTACTGTTGACATATGATGGCAAATTTTATAAGACAATAATGAGCCATCAACATCTTGTGGATCAAAAAATTGAGTAAGAAATATTTGTAATATCCACAATAAACCTTTGTTCGAATTTAAGCACTTTAATCAAGTAAACACAGTGTTTGTTTCCCGAGACGAATTTAACGCAATAGCTAAGAAAACAATATAGAGTTCATAAGCCAGTTTAGTTTTAATGGCCGTCTACGAAGAGCTGGAAACAATATAGTGTTTGTTTTCCGAGACGAATTACATGGTATTTTTCACCCGAATAATTTTTTCCATCTTGAATTTTCTTCATCAAAGATCAGGTAGTTAGAAACAGAGTTTAAACGGAAATGCTTTTAAGGTTTGCGTGAACACGGCATGTTGTTGAAATAAAAAAGAAATTAGAAAGGGAATCGTGAAGAGGGGAGAAAGAGACCATGTCTTGCAGACGATGGAGCAACGAACGAGTTCGAAGTGGTCGAGACGGGCAAAGATCGCACAGATGAGGTCGGTGCCGAGAGAGTGGATTGAACTCCGATTCCTGCCGCTGGTTGGCCACGGGGCGACGCTTCCGTGCCTGCTGCAGCTCGCCTCCATTTTTCCTCCATCCATTCCGTGCGGTACCAGAAGCGACGCGAGTTTGCAGAGGTTGTCACGGTCCGGATGTCGCAGGGAGCCGGCTTGTTTCAGTTTAGCCAACCGCGAAGTAAGGCCGCACCGTTTCTTTCATTAATCATACATGATTTTTTTTTCCATATATATATATATATATATTTTAAAATAAATAAAATATTATTTTTATCCTTGACTTTTCATAAAAAAATATTTGATATCCAAATTGTTGTACCCATTCGGCTAGTCCTGGGTCAGACCGGCCCCAGGCATTCGGTCGGCCGACCCTCGCAGCAGGATCCCGGAGGCCGTGAGAAGAGAGGTCCGGCCCCCGGTTCTTGGGGATGACCCCGGCCCCTTTTCCAAAGGGCTGACCCGGAGAACCTCGAGGGCCGACAGGCGCCCCCCGTGCATGCGTTGGCTTCTTTGAGGCCCTGTCGGACGCCACGGTCGGCCGAACGACTCTCCTCGGCCGAGGCTGATCCACCGTTGAAGGGGCCGCCCGAAGATTCCAAGAGCCTTCTTCCTGACGAGTTCTGGTATTCTGTTATAACGGACTCCATCGCATGGCCACGACCCTTGCCGCCAGGCCATTACTGTGACGCTACTGTCACGACGCTAGCCCACGATCTCGCCACCATGCCGATTCTCTTGGGGGAAAATCCGAGTTTTCCTAGCTTATCCCCCAACAGAATTTGGTGGCACTCCATACCTATAAAAGGGCCCGGGGGATCTCCACGAAGGGGGTAACTCTCTTCTTCTCCACCGTGAACTCCTTTTACTTAGTTCTTTCCATTCTGTTGCCCTGATTCCTCCTCTAACTTAAGCATCGGAGTGTCCCCCGCCGAAGCCCCTCTGGCGCCTAGGGACTTTCTACAGGTCGACTGGTCGAGGAGCTTTCCGGCGTACCCACCGAGCCCGGTCCAGGAGGAAGAGCGGCAACAGATTGGCGCTAGAAGGAGGGGCCCTCGAACCTTCGTTGTGCTCCTTATTCTAAAAGGAAAGATCGACGAGGAAGTTCCTGCCATGGCAAGAGGAAGAACCCGAAGTATTTCCGCGAGGGGAGGGCGTTGTCATCATGGGCTCGATGCACCCCGCGCAGAAAGCAATGCCGCCACCACCGCCGAGCCCACTATCACCCTGGGGTTGCAGCAATTCCAAATGCTGGTAAACCGCATTGAGACGCTTACTTCAACGATCTAGCGCTTTCAGGAAATGGTAGACCATCAATAGTAGACGTCGGCGACTTCCTACGTCAACAATCAGCTCGTCGCCGGCGTAAGCCAGCAGCCGGAGGTGCCTCCATCCCCGTCCCTCGCTACTCGGGAACCCCAGGGGTCCTTAAGGGCTCGTACTGAAGGAAAGAGGGTGAGGTTAGCTTCCCCCTCTTTCATCGACTCTGTCCCTATCGATGGCCGGTGCCCTGCTGCAGACCCGCACGACTACGGCAGCAAAATCATGCGCACGAAGGAGCACATTGCCGAGATCGTTGAGCGGCAGAATGCTGAGGGGGGCCAGACGCGCGACACTCGCCTCCCTTTCTCTGTCAAGATTCCGGGGGAGTCTATCCCCCGACATTTCAAGATCCCACAGGTGGACCCCTACGACGGTACCACCAATCCATTGTACCACCTGGGCACCTATAAGGCCCATATGATGGTACAGGGCGCATCCGACACCCTCCATTGCATCGCCTTCCCGGCGACTCTGAAGAAGGCCGCGCGGATGTGGTTCTCCACCATCCATCCAGGTACGATATGTTCCTTTTCACAGCTTGAAACCCTTTTTATTTCTCATTTCAGGACTTGCAGTCGGACTCCGAAGAACACCAACTGCCTCTTCCTCATTCAACAAATGGAGGGAGAGACCCTCCAGGACTACATGGCCCGCTTCAACTCGATCGCTATGGAGGTCCCTGACCTGAATGAAGCGGTGGCCATGTCAGCCTTCAAGAGGGGACTCCGCTCGTCTAGGCTTACATTTTTCCTGGACAAGAAGCTTCCGGTGAGCTACACCGACCTGCAGGCCAAGGCGCATAAATATGCCCTGGCGGAAGAACAGTCGGTGAACCGATGCCAGGCTGAGGGGAGGTCAGCCCCAAAGAAGCGGGGCAACAAGGCCCCTGCGATCCGACCTCCCGGCGATGATAGCCGATCCACCCGGCACCAGAGTCCCAAGCAAAGGGACTACCTCAAGCGGTTCAACAACTATGCACCCCTCTCCCTACCGCGGGAGAAAATCCTGATGGAGATCGAGAACGAGGCCTCCTTCCAAAGGCCTTGACCGATGAAAGGTCCTCCTGCCTCCAGGAACAAAAACAAATACTGCCGGTTCCACAAGGACCATGGGCACAACACAGAAGAGTGCCTCCAGCTGAAAGATGCCATCGAGGACCTCATTAGGAGAGGGTATCTGAACAAGTACGTCCGACCTCGTCGGGATCAAGCCGGGACTTCAACTGTTAGAGACCCCTCGGAGGAGGCTGAGCTCCCCAATCAGCGCCCAACGGATGGAGGCGTTGGCATGCTGCACCGACGATCCGATTGGGGGCGGAAAAAGGACCAGGACATTGTAAAAAGGTCCAGGGGATCCAATGTAATCAGTTTCTCTGATGAGTACCTCTCGGAGCCTCCTCTCCCGGGCGATGACCCTGTGGTTATGTCGGCTATCATCGCTAACTATGATGTAAAACGCATCCTTATCGATAATGGAAGTTGTGCGGAGGTTTTACTGTATGACGCTTTCGTTCGGATGAACTTGTCCAAGTCTAGACTGCGGGAGTCCATGGCACCGTTCACTGGCTTCGGAGGGAACTCCGTCAGGGTTAAGGGGGAGATTGCCTTACCCGTGACCCTCGGGACGGAACCTTACCAGTGAACCTTCTCCGTCAACTTTGTGGTCGTCCGTACGACCTCGGCGTACAATACCATTTTGGGTCAGCCGGCCCTCAACAAGTTTTGGATCATTGTATAAACTTACCATCTACTGGCCAAGTTTCTGACCCATCACGGAGTTGGGGAGCTGAGGGGGGACCGTAGAGTAGCCAGGCAATGCATAGCTATTCACGACAAGCAACTGGACGGGCGCCCCACACTCGAGCAACTCGACCCCAGAGATGAAGCCGACAACCACGGTCGGCCCATCGAGAAGATCGTATTTGTACCCCTTAGAGAGGATGATCCCACAAGAGTCCTCCAAATAGGGAGCGCTCTGGATGAGGGGGCTAGGCGGGAGCTGGTCGGCTTCTTAAAGAGCAATGCGGACGTCTTTGCCTGGGCGGCATCGGACATGCCAGGCATCCCGGCAGATATCATCACCCATCAGCTCAGGATGGATCCTACCTATAGGCCCGTCCGGCAAAAGAAGAGGAGCTTCGCTGCCGAAAGGCAGAGGGCCATTGAAGAGGAAGTGAAGAAGCTCTTCGATGCTGGCTTCATTAGGGAGCCTCATTACCCGGAGTGGTTGGCCAATAGCGTCATGGTGAAGAAGGCAAGTGGGAAGTGGAGGATCTGTGTGGATTACACAAATCTCAACAAGGCGTGCCCTAAGGACACTTTATCCTTGCCGAAAATTGATCAACTGGTAGATGCGACAGCCGGCCACCAACTCTTGAGCTTCATGGATGCTTTCTCCAGGTATAACCAGATCATGATGCATCCCAAAGATGAGGAGAAGATGGCCTTTGTCATGGACAGGGGCCTATATTGTTATAAGATGATGCCTTTTGGCCTAAAGAATGCGGGCGACACCTTCCAAAGGCTGATCAACCGAGTCTTTGAAGCTTAGCTTGGAAGGAACATGGAGGCGTACGTCGATGATATGATTGTCAAAAGCCTCCATAAGGCCGACCACATCAGGGACCTGCAGGAGTCCTTCGACGCACTGAGGTGCCACAGGATGAAGCTGAACCCTGCCAAGTATATCTTCGGGATGACCTCCGGGAAATTTCTCGGCTTCCTGGTTACTCAAAGAGGTATTGAGGTCAACCCCGAAAAGATCAAAGCCATCATCGACATGACTCATCCGACTACTAAAAAGCAGGTGCAAGAGCTTACAGGTCGCATTGCTTCTCTCAGCCGCTTCATCTCTCGGTCAGTCGAGAGATCCCTCCCATTCTTCAAGACCCTGCACCGGTCGGACCGCTTCCAATGGACTGATGAATGTCGGTCGGCCTTTGAAGCCTTGAAGAACTGCTTGAGGAATCCTCCGCTCTTGGCCAAACCAAGGAAGGGGGAAGTGCTATATTTGTACCTGTCGGCCTCTGGCGAGGACAACGCTAGCGAGGCCATTAGCGTTGTCCTCGTGTGGGTGGGGGAAGGCAGCCAGCAGAAACTTGTCTACTATATCAGTAAGGTCCTCCACGACGCCGAGGTAAGGTATCCTAAGGTGCAAAAGCTAGTCTACTCACTGGTTATAGTGGCAAAGGACCTTCGGCCCTACTTCCAGGCATATCCGATCGTCGTGCTGATGAACCAACCCCTCAGGGCAATCCTCTGAAGCCCTGACATTTCCGGATGGCTCGCCAAATGGGCCATCAGGCTGGACGAGTTTAACATCTCCTTCCAGCCATGGTCATCCTTAAAAGCCCAAGTAATAGCTGATTTCATTATGGAATGCACCTGGGGGACGGAGACGACCCCAACAACAGCTGAGACGCCTGTGGCTGACCCCGCGGGAGAAGCTGAGCCCGTTTGGACCCTGCACATAGATGGAGCTTCAAATCTCTCGGGGTGCGGTGCAGGCTTGATCCTAGCTGACCCCGATGGGCAATGTTTGGAGTACACCCTATATTTTGCATTCCAGGTGTCGAACAACCAGGCGGAGTATGAAGCTCTACTTGCAGGGCTGAAGATAGCGAATGAATTGGGCATTGATAGGGTCCGCGCCTTTTTCGACTCCCAACTGGTAGTCAATCAGGTGAATGGTGAATTTGAAGCAAGGGATCCTTCCTTGGTCAAGTACTTGGACAAGGTACGGGACCTAGTATCACAACTTAAATTTTTTAAGATCCTTCATATACCTCGACAACAAAACTCCCAGGCGGATGCCTTATCTCGACTGGCCACCGTCGCTGTCGGTACCTCCGACCGGACCTTCGTGGAACATCTGCAGCACCCGAGCACTGCCGAAGAGCCGACGGAGATCCACCAGGTTGAGCAAGAAGCCTCGTGGATGGACCCGATTCGTGCATTCCTGGTGCGAGGGACCCCGGATGACCCGGCGGAAGCCAGGCGTGTTCGCTCAATGGCCTCTAGATACATCATCCTCGATGGGGACCTCTACAAGCAGTCATTCTCACAACCATTGCTAAAATGCTTGGGGCCGATCGATGAGGACTACGCACTTCGGGAGGTGCACGAAGGCATCTGTGGCGATCATCTTGGAGGGAGGTCCCTAGCTTACAAAATCATCTGGCAGGGATATTTTTGGCCTACAATCCAAAAGGATGCTTTGGACTTCGTACGAAAGTGCGATGTGTGCCAGAGGTACTCTGGCATCCAAAGAAGGCCCGCCAGCCAGCTGATCCCACTCACGGTGCCTTGGCCATTTGCACAATGGGGCATGGACATCCTGGGACCTTTTCCCCCAACCTCCGGTCAGTGAAAGTTCCTCCTCGTAGCCATTGATTACTTCACTAAGTGGGTAGAGGCAGAAGCATTGGTGCAGATAACGGAGGCTAAAGTGGAGAACTTTATCCGGAACTGCATTATCTTCTAGTTTGGCATTCCGAGGATGATCATCACCGACAATGGAGGACAGTTTGACAACTCTCAATTCCGGGGTTTCTGTCAACAATACCACATCGCCCATCGGCTTACTTCGATCGCCCATCCTCGGTCCAATGGAGAGGTTGAGGTCACTAATAGGACAATCCTGCATGGGTTAAAAACCCAGCTGAATGAAGCCAAGGGGCTCTAGGCGGAAGAACTTCATTCAGTGCTTTGGGCATATCGGACAACCGCCCTGATGGCGATGGGGGAAACCCCGTTCAACCTGACCTATGGGAGTGAGGCGGTCATCCCTGTGGAAGTCTCTCTACAGTCCCTGCGGATTGACCGGTTCGTCGAGCTGGCCAACTCGGAGCAACGGAGGGTTAACCTGGATCTGCTGGACGAAACCCGACTCCAAACGAGTATGAAGATGGCGACCTACTGTCAAAAGATGGCCAGATATTATAATTCACGGGTCAAGACGTGGACTTTCCAAGTTGGAGATCTGGTCCTATGGAAGGCGGAGGTTTCGAGGCCAATCAAACAAGGGAAGCTCTCCCCCAATTGGGAAGGCCCATATCGAGTTACTGAAGTAATTCGAGCTGGAACCTACCGACTCGCATACTTGGACGGACGGCAGATAGCACGCCCGTGGAATGTAGACAACCTTCGCAAGTACTATTAATAAAGTCTACAACTTCTTCAACTTCTTCCAGCCCACTTCGAAAGTCCGACCCCGGTCGGTAGAGGCTCTAGGACAGCCCACTCTGAAAGTCCGACCCCGGTTGGTTGAGGCTCTAGGGCAGCCCACTCCGAAAGTCCGACCCCGGTCGGCAGAGGCTCTAGGATAGCCCACTCCGAAAGTCTGACCCCGATCGGCAGAGGCTCTAGGGCAGCCCACTCCGAAAGTCCGACCCCGGTCGGCAAAGGCTCTAGGGCAGCCCACTCCAAAAGTCTGACCCCGATCGGCAGAGGCTCTAGGACAGCCCACTCTGAAAGTCCGACCCCGGTCGGCAATCATCCCAAGACAACCCCCGTGGGACCGCGTGGGAGATAGGCCATAACCTGAGCTGCCTCTCAGACAGGGGCCAGAAGCAAGTGTTTAAATACCTGGTTCGAATTAAGCTACCGCCCTCAACTACCCTACCGGCTTCTGACCCAGGTGAGCCGACCGGACATACTTAGGAATTTTTCTAAGGAGTTCAGGTTCAAGCTACGTTAATGCCCGTCGGCCATTTCGAAGGAGCTCATGACCCCGCAATATCGTGGGGCCGACCGGGAATACTTAGAATAATTTCAAAAGAAAAATATTTGTTTCACGCCCACATGCATTTGAAAATGGTTAAAAGGTCTTCTCATTCATTTCAAAAGAGGGTTTCTTACAAAAAAAGGTGGGTCGGACCTTTACAAACTCCTTAGGTCCGACCCATGGAAGATGCGTCAGGGGCCACAACCCTGGCCCCATCGACTATAACTGGGGATCGGTCGAAACCGCAATAGCTAGAGTTTCCACTGGGGAGGCCACCGCTTCCGTGTTGGCTGTGCTGGGGTTTCGACCCTAGCCACTCCTGCCTCACCTTTCGCTGGAGGCTTCGCCTGGGATTCCTCTCCCTCGGTCGGGTCCTGCAACTCGGCGCCTGATAGGTCCAATCCCGAGAAGAGCAAGCCCACCTTCTTTAGGCAGTCATCATAGCCCTCCCTATAAAAGTCCGACGCCGCCTCCTCCACATCCTCAGTGAAGCCATCGGAGGCTTTGTTTACCGCCACAGCTTCCTGGACTTGTCTCACGGCCAGTTCTTTGGTTTCCTCGAGCTGAGTCGCCAACCAGGCCGCCGTCGCCTGTTCGGCCTGGGCCCTCTGGTCAGCCTCCACGGACCGCTTCTCTTCCTCTCCCAGCCGGCGGGCGAGTGAGTCAACTTTCGCCTTCCTTTTCTTCAACCGAGCCTCGCAGTCGGCCAGCCGGCTCTCGGCCTCTCTCAGAGCCACTCTCACCGACTTTGTCTCCACTTGGGCTGCCGCCAGGCTTTCTTCAGAAGATCTCAGGGATGCCGTTGCGGCCTCCTGGGCCGCCTCCATCTCCTGAACCCTCTTCATGGAAGTCTTGGCAGCGTGCACCACCCGGTAGATGCCGTCGTCCATGAGGGAAATGTCATGGAGGAGCTGCAAACGGGAGGCCAAATCAGTACCATGCCTAGAGAAAGAAAAATAAAGGGGTAAAGGGATAAGTTAAAGTCCTTACCCTCATGAAGTCGCGGTAAGACTCCATGGCTACATCGATCAGATTTCTCTGGATTGACACCTTCCAATAGGCGTCTGTCATGGCCCCCCTCAGCAGGCTCCGTGCCCTCCTAGGGTGGTCAAGTGCGCGCCAGTGTTGGAATTCCTCCTGGCGAACTTCTTCGTCCGATTGTTCGGCCTTGCTGTCGGCTCCCCCCTCTACGATCGTCCCCTTGTCCTTGTCAATCAAGGGCACTACCTCCTCCGAATCGGCGGGCGTAGGAGTCGATGCCGCAGCTGTGTCGGATGCCCCCGACTACTCCTGCTCTGGTCAGATGGCTGGCCCTCTCGGTGGAGCCGGCACCCCAGCCTTTTTCCTTGCCATGCGCTCGGTGAGGGGGATGCCATCTTCATCCGACTTGACATCGATGACGAGGACAGGTCGCTCCTCCTCCCGTCTCTTCTTCTGTCGTTAGGTGGCCGGCGCGGAGGCCGATTATGGGATGGCCCGCTTCTGCACCGCCCGTCGGATGACTTTGGATTTATCGATCCTCTGCATCCTTCCTCCTGTCGCAGGAAATTCAGAGTTAGTGAAAGAGGAGGATAAAGAGCTAATAATCTATAAAAGAGGAGGTCCGCCTTTGCCTAGGACTCCTTGGGGGCTGATCCCCGCCTGGTGAAGGGTTCCCTCCCCCAACAGCTTGAATGCCGCTGTCGGGCCGGCTCTACTGATCTCGTTGAACTTATCCTGGTCAGCCACCGAAACCAACCTCCCCTCGTGGACTCTCGATCGCGATTCTCTTCACAACGGCTCGAACCCCCAAGGCTCGAGACTGTTGACAAAGAAAAACCAGGTCTTCCACCCGTGGACGGCCGACGGGAGGCACTTTAGGATTTTTCGGCCATGGCGGGGAATGAACAAAACCCATTCCCGACTCCTAAAGTCCCTCTTCAGGTAGAAGAAGTTACCGAAGAGGGACAAATTGGGCTCGGACCTAACCTTATGGCACAGCACAATATAGCAGCATATCGCCCGAATGCTGTTCGGGATCAGCTGCACCGGGGTTATCTTGTAAAAGTTGAAGACCTCTATGAACAGAGGGTAAATGGAAAACCTCAGTCCGGCCTTAAGGTGGGATTTGTACATTGGGAGGGTCCCTGGTCCTAAAGGGTTGTTCGCTCTCCCCTCTCGGCCCGGGAGCGTAAGGTGCAGGGTGGAGGGAATGCTGTACACCACCCTAAGTTTCTCGACCCGTTCTCGGGTCATGGTCGAAGGTATCTCGCTTGGCCCTGGGTCCCTAGGCCTATGGGTCGGACCCCTACTACCAGATGCCATTGGGGCTAAAAAGGAAGAAGGAAGGCTGGGACTAACTTGGGACTGGACTCCTAGAAGCCGGGTTTCATGGAAGAAGGAGTGGACTCTATCTCGTGGAGCGCGGGCACAGCAGGAAAAATCCTCTCGTGTTGTTGCCCCCTCCTTTTATAGGCATCCAAGGGAACGGGGAGAAGGAAGGAGGGGCAGCAACTACCCATCCTGTGCGCATCCCAGCTATCCCATCAGGAGACGCGACCGCCAACGTTTCAGAGTTTGAAGTGTTCGGAGTGTCCCGTTGTGCGGATGGCTATCCGCGTGAGCGCTGGATCAGCGATGTGGGACCAGCCTGGGGGGCGACGTCGACCGACCGGATGCCATCGCGTGGCATGGTGCTCTATTCCACCCTGGCTCAACGCAGGATAGCCTGGCCTTCATTAGAATGCCTGATTCGCATTAACTGCCCCGCCTACGCTCCAACGAGTGGTTGACAGCTATCCAAACAGCCGTTCAAGGGGGATTCAAAGTGACCCGACGCCTCGACCTAGAATCCGCTGCAGGTGCATGCAATCATGCTCCTGCCCCTTTGAAGCCACGTGACCCCTTAAGGCCCAGGAGCAGGGGACAACCGTTGTACCCATTCGGCTAGTCCTGGGTCGGACCGGCCCTAAGCGTCCAGTCGATCGACCCTCGTGGTAGGATCCGGGAGGCCATGAGAAGAGAGGTCCAGCCCCTCAGTTCTTGGGGAGGACCTCGGCCCCTTTTCCAAAGGGCTGACCCAGGGAACCTCGAGGGCCGACAGGCGCCCCCCGCATGTGCATTAGCTTCTTTGAGGCCCTGTCGGATGCCACGATCGGTCGGACGACTCCCCTCGATTGAGGCTGATCCACCGTTGAAGGGGTCGCCTGAAGGTTCAGGAGCCTTCTCCCTGATGAGTTCTGACATTCTGTTGTAACAGACTCCATCGCATGGCCATGACCTTTGCCTCCAGGCCATTACTCTGACGCTCCTGCCACGCCGCCAGCCCACGATCTCGCCACCATGCCGATTCTCCTGGGAGCAAATTCGAGTTTTCCTAGCTTATCCCCCAATAGAATTTGGTGGCACTCCATGCCTATAAAAGGGCCCAGGGGATCTCCGCGAAGGGGGTAACTCTCTTCTTTTCCATCGTGAACTCCTTTCCCTTAGTTCTTTCCATTCTGTTGCCCCGATTCCTCCTCTAACTTAAGCATTAGAGTGTCCCCCACCGGAGCCCCTTCGGTGCCTAGGGACTTTCTGCAAGTCGACTGGTCGAGGAGCTTTCCGGCGTACCCACCGAGCCTGATCCATGAGGAAGAGCGGAAACACAAATCATTTCATATTTCCACTCGAAAAAAAAAAGTCTTCTTTTTTAATTCACTTTATTCCGAAGTCCACTCCATTACTTTTACAATTCTTTATTATCGGCTATCTATATTTCCATCTTAGCATCAACCATCTCGGCAATCGACTGAACTTTTCTATACCTAAGCAAATAATGAAGATTAAGGATTCTGTTTTTCCTACCAAATCTAGGGGTTTCATGTCCAAACGCAAACGATAACACAATGGCAAAGTAATGAAAATGTATATTTGTCAAGAGGTAGATGTTCCCCAGCAAGATAATCCAAGAGGGGGTGAATCGAAATTTTCTAAAATTTTAAATATGTGATTTTTTGAAAAATCTATAAAGTGTATGTGCGGCAAAAAATTTGAGTAAATTAAAGATGAATACTAAGCTTACGAAAAGAAGAAAAGGAAAGCAAGGCACATAAAAGCAAACAAAAATTTTATAGTGGTCAAGTACATCCCAAGTATCTACATCCACTCTCCAAGTAATCCTTAGAAATTAAACTATAATCTCTCAAAGATTACAACTGATTTATTTTTTAGGCTCATAAACTAAAATCCAGTAGGTTTTTCCTTTGGTTCACAATCATAACTTTACAACAAGCTACCCCATGGCTTGCAATCCAATTACAAAGCTTGGATGAGCCTATCCCTTTGTTTTCATTCCCTTGAAACTAGTTACGGCACAAAAAATAGAGTATACAAATTTTTAAAACCAAAAGCTTTCTAAAAGAGCAAAACAAAATTCGTTGAAGCTTTTGAGGAAATTTTTGAGTTATCTTCTTGTTGGCTATTGATGATTGCTTTAAAAGCTAGTGGTTGAAATTTATGGCACATTCTTTAAGAACTTGACTTTTCTCTCTTGGAAGTTTACTCTTTGAAAGATTCTCTTAAAAGTTTTTGCTTTCTCTTGAATTCTCTTCTTCGACAATAAGTTTGGTGGATAATTAATATCCTTGGAACATTCAAATGATGGTTTACGACCATTTGAAACTGAAAACTAGCTATTTGGAACATCACACAACCTTCTACACTTTCAGAAAAAACTAGTAATTATTGTTTATCAAAACCTAATGAGTTGACTCACCCAGTCCTTAAGTTGACTCACAAACCTTCATGAGTCAACTCACCAGCAAGCTAAGTCAGCTATAGACTTGTGCCAAGAAATAGCCTCTCTAGAATTTTCATGTAACATCGACTCATGGAACTTAAGTCGATTCATGAGTCAGCTCACCAGAATCATGGTCAACTCAAAATCTGGATCTGAAATTTTCTACTTTCTAAATTTTCTGAGACTACGACTTATAGAATTTAAGTCAACACATGAATCAACTTATCAAGAGCTTAAGTCAAATAATCTTCTACTTGAGTCAACTCACAAGCAATGTCGGTTGAAACTTTATGTGCCAGTCTTCTTTCTTCTATAGGATTTCTTTGAAGGTCAACTCACCGTTCCCATGAGTCGACTTATAGCTTATGCTAACTAAAAAATTATATTCCAAACTTGAAATTTGAAGTTATGATTTGATTTCTTCCAAACCAACTTTTGAATATCTATTAATTCTTGATTTCTTTGAATTTTCACTTTGTAAAGACATCCAAAAAGTGAAACTTTATTGCTTAAGGATTAATCAATTAGTCTCATCTTCTATTAAATTTATAGGGTAGCTAAAATATTCTTTTCAATATTCTAATAAAATATTAGTACCTCATTTATACTCAAACATTTTATTATTCATCAAAATCAAGGCTGGAGTCAACAATCTCCCATTTTTTGATAATGACAAATTTTAAGTATATAAGCATATAAAATTTGGAGTTATTTCAAAAGTGAATTTACTAAAGAATCTTGGTATCATAGTGAGATTAATTTTCAATTTTTCTAAAGTACCAGAATACAATTGACAATGTTCTAAAAGTATCGGAACATAATCTCAATATATGAAAGTATAATTGCTTTTTATTAACCAGTGTATTTGAGCATGAATGGTCATTAAAGTATTAAAGTCATGAATAGTTGCTTAAATATCAATATATTAGAGTATTTACTAGTTCATCGACAGTGTATCAGAGTATGTAGTAATGTTTTAAAGTATATATTATAGATGTTTCGGTGTGTATCAAGATGTATCAAGGCAATTAAACTAATGTATTCTAGAATATCAAGTGACAATATTAAGGCTTAATTATTTGAATTCTCAATCAATTTTACTTTTTACTTTTTTACTCCAAGTTTCTTTTCACTTGTTTATGCTTATATAATTAATTTTTAGTTCCACTCCCTCTTTTTATCATCAATCAAAAAAAAAAATAAACATTCATTGCAAGTGGAAACAACATATATATAAATATTCATTTTATAATTCATGTAAAAAATGATAATTTATTGCATATATAAAAGATATTTTTTTTAAGATATGCGTCGATACAAAATGAATATACAGCAAATGCAATATACCAAGATACGGTAAGTCAGATATACAAAGATGAAAGCTAAGATCCTATAAGTATAGATATAACCTATGATACGACTCTCCATCAGAGGAAAATCAAGAACAATAGGAGCTGTGACCCTACAAGCTAAGGCCTAGGTGTCTTATGAGTTAGACTCTTCAGATATACAAAGATGAAAGCTAAGATCCTATAAGCATAGATATAACCTATGATACTACTCTCCATCATAAGGAAAATCAAGAACAATAGGAGCTGTGACCCTACAAGCTGAGGCCTAGGTGTCTTATGAGTTAAACTCTTTCTAGAAGGACCAGAATGAGAAGGGATAAGAAATCCTGGAGTATGAAAGTCCACAATCCTAATAGGCGGTTGAGCAAGCTAGTTAGATGGCTAAGCAGGTGGCTGATCTAGCAATGGCCTGAAGAAGGTCCTGTGTTTGCTATTGCTAGTGACTCTAGTGCTGTAGGTGGCTCTAGGGTTGTAGGTGGCTTTGGTGCTGTAGGTAGCTTTGGTGTTGTAGGTGGTTTTGCTAGAGATATAGCTGGAGGATCCGAAGAGTAGGTAGGAGTAAAGGTTGAGTGAATCGCTGAATGGTTGTTAAGACCTCTAAAAACCCCAACTCCATCCTCCCCTAAACTGTACAAACATATCATGCATCTCTATCCTCAAACTCTAAATCTCTATCTTGATCACAGTAAACGAGGCTCGAGTCTCCTCAAGAATTCTTTGATCAAGATCATCATGGCTAACATGGAGCTAAGCAGTTGCCAAAATCTCTGAAGGCTGAGAGCTACTGGTGATAGTGAAGTAGTACAAGCAGACTATATTTTAAAACTATTTAAAAATAAAGAACAGTGGAAGACTTGGTAGATCGATCAAGTCGACCTACCAATCTGCCTACAACAAGATCCAACATAATAAAAGTGTATGCAAAAGATACCATAACCAATAAAAAGGAAAAGCATGTAACAATTTCATTCTTTAGATCTGATCATATGAGACCAAGGGAAAGGTACGTTACCTTTAAACTAACAATTTCATGCTTTAGATCTGATCATATGAGACCAAAGGAAAGGTACGTTACCTTTAAACCATTGGATAGAGGTGATAAAGAGCTGCCGAGCCACACAAGTGTCTGGCCTCTATAAGTAGTTCACACCAGGACTCAATCCCAATCAACTCCCTTAGAGTGCTAGCTCTTCAAGATCCTGGAAGCCAATCTTCATCTTCCTTGGTCCTGCAAGACTTTCTTGAAGCCGCTAGGAAGAACTTGTTAGAGGATAATGAGAAGAAGTGAAAGTGGAACCCTTCCCAACTAACTCTATTTTCCAAACCTTAGCTGATTGCTAGGTAGGCTGATACCCAAAACCCTAATCCTCTCAAACCTCATTCTAAGGAATCCTTTTCTCTCTCTTAGAAAAGCCCAGCTTGTCATCATCTTGCTGGCCCTATAATAACACTTATTTACAATGGCAGCGAAGAGGGAGAGAGATATGGAAGGTGGAGTGATTGGGGGAGAGGGTTAAGGGTTAAACCAAATTAGCTCTAGGCTTAAATGGGAGAAAATCTGCATTCCCAAATAATGCATTCCATAAAAACCTTGGAGACAATTTTAGCCAAGATTTGAAATTTGAAATCGAAATTCAAATTTTAATCTTTTTAAAGAAAAGAGAGCATGAAAAATCAAATCTAATTTGATCCTAAGCCAAATCACATTTGACTTAACCCATCAGGTTGCAATCATATTACAAATAAGTCCTCCAACATTTACTAATCGAATTAGTGAAAAAAAATCTTAGTCACAGCCAAGTGTCGACACATGGAAGTGTCGACACTTCAAAGTGTCGACACTCCAACGTATCTATACTTGGATCATGGTCAATCATATTGACCCCTAGTGATGCCAAATGATTCTCAATCGTCGATCAACCTTTAGATCAGGTAGAAACTCTTATGGTATGTGACTCTATAGGTTCGAACACTAAGCCGGTATCACTTGAATAATTTCAGTACCAGTCAAAGTCATCATCTAGTAATAATACCCGATATCCGGATATGTAGAAGGTTGTAGAGCAACTCTCTAGAATCCCTGGCATATGGTTATCGCATAATTCATTCATTTGACCTTATAATGCTTAAGATGATCTAGGTTTTGACTGCCAACCCTAATTTAGTACATTCAGATCATGTCTTAATCTTACAAGTTCTGTGACTCCTCACAAGAACTACCTTGGCCAAGGTTTTGCTAAATTGAGATATAATGAGTCATCACTCCAAACCATTTGGAGGGATCAATCCTATCTTGATCCACCCCCACTCCATAAGTACTTGCCTGTACCCAGAAACCTTCCATCACTGGATTAGAAATCTAGGTAGTTTGGTATTAAAGTACATTAAGTTGCTTGCAAGCAACCATGATGACCTTAGGTATTGGGGACACATATACTCATTCCCTTTACGAGCAATCCTTTGACAGAAGGGAGCTTTGTAGTTGGTCACGTTCAGTGAGATGTCATACATTTTACTTGTGTTGACCCTATAAGTGATTTTGATGATAACCAAACATTAGTGCATGTATTTATTTTACTAACAACTCTTCAAGTAGTTTACAAGTTTTTGTAGGATGAATTCTTTATTCAAACTTCAACTCCTACATTTGTATTTCTTGTTTAGAGTTGTGTTGTAATTGAAATTTGTAAAGAAGAATCCAAAGGAAAAATTAAGAAAGATCATAAAATTGGGTTACTTCTAAATGTGGTTCAAGCTTTTAGTTTCGTAGAAACTTGTTGAAATTGAAGACATCTTGAAGCTTGAAGACTTACCGGATGAAATCTAGAGAAAGATTGAGAAATCATTGAAACTTTCATCTGAGTCAACTCAAGGAGAAAAGAGCCGACTCTGGCATGCATGAGACTTCTGCCACGTAGATATTCGAGCCGACTCTAAGGGACCCGAGCCGACTCGTCCAAAGTGTTGTTTCTTGAATCAGACAGGCGAGCCGATCTGAAGGAACTCCGAGCCGACTCTATCACATGGTCAAACATTCGAGCCGACTCTTCAAAAGATCGAGCCGACTCCTCCAAAGTCCAGAAATTAGTTTATGAGAAGAACAGCCACTCGAGTCGACTAGAATGGAAGTTAGCCGACTTTACCAGACTAATATTTTGAAGGCTTGAGGATCCGAGTCGACTGGAATCAAGGCGAGCCAACTCCTATAAAGTGAAGAATCAAGATACTATGCAAGCGAGCCAACTGGATTGAAGAGAGTTGACTCAACCAGATTTTCTCTATGGATCTGAGCCGACTCGAGTAATCCGAGTCGACTCGAAGGTCGATTTCAGACTTGCAACGGCTAGTTCCAGAACTCAGAATTTGAATCCAAAAAGTGCTCCAACAATCATATGTCATATCCCAACAGACTACAATGACTTAAATTGCCTTAGATTGATGGAAGGCCATATTTTTGAGGAATTTGAACTTCTTTATAAGAGAATAAGAGAGTTTTAAAAGAAGAAGATGCTTTATTGAATATCCAACCAACCAACAAGGAAGAGAGCACTAAGAGCATCCAAGACAGCCTTCAAGTCTTCACCAACTCACATCTGAAGCTTGAAGCACTTAGTAAAGAAGCAAAAGAAATCATTAAAGTGCATTGAAGTACATTCAAGTGAGCTTCTCTCAAGCTGCATCGGTAACCACTCGACAAAATTTAGTTTGTCACTTTGTTGCATTTATTTTCAATTCATTCTTGAATTATTGGGTTATTGGTAAGCTCGGTTGAAAAACCAAATAGGTTCTTGGTGAGCCTTTGTTAAAAATCAAGTGTTAGGTTCTTGGTGATCCTGGTAAAACCAAGTTGGGTTCTTGGTGATCCTGGTAAAATCAAGTTGGGTGTCTTTGGTGATCTCGGTAAAACCAAAGTGTAGAGGTTTGGATTGTGAGTCTGTTAAAACAATCTGACTGTATTCCAGTGGGGGATATAGTGAAAACCCCAAGTGGTAATCTTGGATAGTAGATGTAGGAGCTGGGTTGCTCCGAACCACTATAATTTTTGTGTGTTTGTGTTGTGCTTCTCTGATCTTATTTAGCTTCTGTAGTTAATTACTTTGTCATAGCACCTAATACTCTAAAAGGGATTTTCAAGAGCACATTATCTGCTTAATTTTTTTTTTATATTCCCAATTCACCCCCCTCTTAGGAAAGCCACCTGGGAACAACTATTATCAGAGCAGTGTCTCTGATTACATTAGAGTAAAGATTGATGGCTCATCCCATGAGTACATCCTTGGTCGAAGGCCAATCTACTAATAGACCTCCACTTTTCACTGGTACAAATTATTCTTACTAGAAAGTAAGAATGAAAATATATATACAAGCTGTTGATTTTCAATTATGGAAGGTCATTCTTAAAGGGCCACATATTCCCATGATCAAAATTGATGGCATGGATGTCTTTAAGCCTAAAGAGGACTAGGATGAACATGACATGAAGATAGGAGAATTAAATGCCAAACCAATGAATTTGCTATACTGTACTTTGGATTCAAACGAGTTTAATCGAATTTTCACTTGCTCTTCGGCAAAGAAAAATTGGGATAAACTTGAAGTGACCCACGAAGGAACTTCCCAAGTGAAGACTTCAAAAATAAATCTTCTAGTACACAGCTATGAATTGTTTAAAATGGAACCTACTGAAAATATCTCTGCCATGTATACTAGATTTGCAGATATTATTAATGATTTGAAAAGTCTCGGCAAGGTTTACTCAAATGCTAACTTGGTATAGAAGATCTTGAGATCACTTCTGGATAAATGGGACCCTAAAGTGACAGCCATCCAGTTAAGATTTAAACACCTTGCCTATGGATGAATTAATGGGTTCACTCATCATACATGAACTAGCTATGCAGCACAGAATTGATGATGATCTAAAGGAGAAAAAGACAATTGCTTTCAAGGCTGCATTGGAATCAAAGAAAGATAAGGAATTGGAAGGTGACTCCACCTCCTCAGAAGACGATCTAAAAGACGAAGACATTGCAATAGTTGTGAGGAGATTTAGAAAGTTTATGGGAAGGAAAAAAGGAAGATTCAATAGAAAATTATATAAACAGGAAAAGCATTCCAAGAAAAAGGACAAGGACAAAGAAAAGGAAAAGGATCAAGTCCCCACCTGCTATGAATGTAAGAAATTGGGGCACATTCGTCCAGATTGTCCATTATTGAAGAAATTCTTCAAGAACGAGAAAATGAAAGTGATGGTTGCCACATGGAGCAACAGTGAGGAATCCACTTCAACTGAAGAAGAAGAGACCACAAAAACTGCCAATTTATATCTAATGGGTCTTGAGAATAAGGTAACATCCCCAATGCTCAAATTAAATTTATATTTGATGAGTTAAATTCTGCATTCCGTGATCTTTTATCTGAATTTAAAAAGGCTGGAGTAAAGATTAGATCTTTAAAGAACATGAATGATTTTTTACTCAAAGAAAAAGAGGAGATTTTAAAAAAGAATATTTTATTGCAAAAAGAATTTCATGTCTTTTCTGAAAATTGTAAAGCATTGAAAATTAAGAATAGTGATTATCTTAACAAAAAAAAAGCTTTGTTGAATGAAAATAATGAGTTGAAAAAAGAGGTTGAAAAACTCAAGCCTCTTGTAGAAAAACTTACTTTATCTTCTAACAAGCTTGAGTTGATTCTTAAAGAAAAACAAATTTCTGGTAACAAAGCTGGAATTTGTTTTAACACTTCAAATTCAAATAGTATTTCAGCAACAACTTTTGTAAAATCAAAAGCTTATGTTCCAAAACTAGTATTTCAAAAAGCTTTTGTTACAAATGTTTCTGCTTCCACTTCGAAAGCTACATTGTATGTTTTAAGAACTTGAATAGAAAATCTTTTATTTCTACATTTTATGCATTAACATCTAGGACTTTAAAATCTGCACATTTTCAGAATCCTAGAATGAAATGTTTTGCTTGCAATGGGTTAGGACATAAAGCTTTTGAATGAAATATTATTAGAAATGTCCAAAGTAAACTGATGCGGGACTAATATGCATGCAATTCTTTTTGTATGTTTTATATGTGGGGTTAGGTGATTAATTCCCGAATTTCATATCAAAATTAGTTGTAGGAAATTTTGTATGAATTTTTGAAGCCAAGCATGCATATTAGAACCTAGAAAAGTACTAAAAAAGGATCGCCAGGACTGAGAAGCCTCGGTTAGGGCAAGTTCTCCTACAATATAAAGACTGGAGGTAGAGGGGGTATACCTGACAATGTCTGAAGTGCCCGATGAAGATCGCAGTGAAGAAATCTCTCGTTCCTCGATGGATGCGGCCTGGAAAACCGAGCCAAAGACTCGCGGATACCGGCTTTCTGCTCGGTGGTCTGATTGAGGCTTGGCTAGAGTCGTTGGATTTGTAGGAACTTGGGGACCTGCAAACGACCTGTCAGGGATTAGAAAACTCAGAGGAAATCAAGAAAACAAAGGAAAATAGCAAAGGAAAGAAAGTTTTGGAGAGGGCTGGAAGGATGGTTGGTGGCAGGAAGATGGTTGCAAACACTGGGAAGAAGAACTCTCAAACCCCTTTATGCACACAGCAGGGTAATTACACAAAGCAATAGAAGAACTCAAGGTTTATTTCATACATCAAAATTTAGTTTCATACAAGAGGCTAGGGTCCTTTAAATAAACCCTTAACCTTGGGCTCCAAGTAAGGGCATATTAGTCTTTACATAAGAATCATTTTCCCTCTCAAACCCTAGCTAGAAAATAAGAAAATATTAGGTAGAAAAAATCTCTAAAAATTCTCTTGACTTGGTCAACACTCCAAGGATTCCTAGGGGGACGTGTTGGGCTTCTAAGAGCAGCAAGAGGCCGGCCCAAAGGGGCTCGGGCGCATGGGTTTGGGCCTCTGGAAGCTGGGATGGCCTGGTAGCCAGGTAGCAGGAATATTCCCTGGTATTTTGCTTCTTAGGGGCTTGGGCTTGGCGCCTGGGCTTGATTTCTTTGGGCTAGGTTGCAGGTGAACCTCTGGAATCATGGATGCCCTAGTCTATGAATATATTCTGGCATCTAAAAGGGAATTTGGGCATCTAGAGGGCATCTACAAGGAATCAGGGTTTTCTGAATTTTTCTCTTGGGGTTTTCAAATCTTCAAGCTGGGTTGGACTTGGGCTATACTTCCATGTCTTCAATCTGGTTGGACTTGGTCTTTACTTGTATGATGTGGTCTTGAGTCTTCAATATGGTTGAACAGGACTCAAAAAAATAAAAATAGCTCAACATGAGCTGACTAGCATTGGACTGAACTAGCTCAACATGAGCTGACTAGCACAGAACTGAAATAACAACTCAAAAGACTCAAATAACAACTAAAATGGACTCAGATGGGCTAAGCCCTTATTACAAATGGACTCATAAATTATTGATCAATCCACAGAGGGTTGAAAAGCCTCTGTCTTATTCTAGTGCCTTTGGTGTCCCCACCAATTCTCCTAGGGTGGGAGGAACTCGACCCTGTCGAGTGAAGATCAGACTGGCTCACATATCTCTCGAGAAGGTTTGGGTTGAGGCATTGCAAGTCCTCTCGAGAAATTCATGAATCGTCCGACTCTGGCTGGCCTTACCATTTGACCAGGAAGCGTTGATAGTCACGGCCCCGGGTCATGATGGCTTGATCGTCTAGGATACGCCCGATCCGTTCTCCTCTCTCAGGCCAATTTGTTAGTGGACACTCTAGGTTAGGATCACTCACAATGAAAAGAAATAGGTCCAAAGGCCTCACTAGGTATCGCTGCCGGTTTCCTATACTCAACCAGGTCTGTAATATTGAAGATAGAACTAATACCCAAATCTGAAGTCAAGTCTAACACCTAGGCATTTGATCCAATCCATCTCTATCACTTTAAAAGGTCCGGCTCTGTGAGCATGAAGCTTCTTTTAGGCTTAAGCCTAACCAATATAGAATCCACTATATCAAATTCTTTGATCTATCTTCGGGAATTAGTTAGTTTATTTAAAATTAGTGTAGGTGGTGAACATGCTGGGCACATGCGGACTCTTAACAAATGATTCAAAGGACTCATACTAACACCTAACAGACTTGACTATGCATTCCTATAGAAGGAAATTTTATTGAACTCTTTAGATCTAAACCTAACAGATTATAGGTTCCCTAGGTTTGATCCTAGCTTGACATGCACATGAAAATTTACAGTGAACTCCTAGCAAATTTCAAAGAGTATGCCAGAAGTAAGATACGAACCTAACATGCGTGATGAATGCATGCAGTATGCTAATCTCAGTTAAATGCAATCTAATAATCCTAGAAATGCTGGAGGTGTCAGGAAAGGGCAGAAATAGGAAGTGGGTTCAGAATTAGTTTGGTAGGGTAGGAAAAATGGTTCAAGGTTAGTTGGATAAAGTTCGATATAAGAAGGCATGTCAGGGACTAATCCTAGACTAATGAGGCTAACCTTACGAGGTTGCGGTATATCTATGGGGTTTGCATAATGGAAGGATGGGTTACTAATCTCAGGGAAGAGGTCCTTAATGGGAACTATAGGAGGAGGCTCATCTTGAGGGTACTGATTCAAAGAGATCAAGTCCTTAACAAATTCTTCTGGTTCTTATATTTTAGGACTAGACTCTATAATTTGGCTCTCCTCTATGGTTTCCTCAGGTAAGGCTCTAGTAGCAGTACCTAGGTTCTCTTCCTTTATTTGTTCTTCTACTATAGCTTTAGGTTGGATGTGGTCAAGGTCAACTACCTCTAGGTTGGCTTCTACCTGGGTATCTATTGGGTTAGCTAATTCTAGGTCATCTAAAGGTGTCTCCTCTTCTCCCTCATACTCATCTACTAAGCTTGCATCAGCTTCATACACTTCCGCGTTATTGTAAGCCTTGTCAATCTCAGGAATGGTTGGAGAAGGTCGGCTAGGAGAAAATTGGCTAGGTCCTGGTTTCTGATTATGGACACTAATCCTAGTAGGTTCAGGTTGCCTAAGGGGTAGTGGCTCACTACTGGGCTCATATTTAGGGGTACTAATCATATGGGATTCAACTTGACTAAGGAAAACCTGACTAGTACTAGATTGATACTTAGGGGTTATGGGTTCTCTGGGCTCATAGGATAAGGGTGCAGATCTATGGGTCATGGGATTATAGGATCTGGGATCATAGGATTTTGGGTTAGCTCTATGGTCAGGTTCTAATGATGGATCATGGTATGGGGTCCTCCTAAGGTTGGGCTCCCTATATGGGTCAGGATATTGGGTTCTCCTAGGGTTGGACTCCCTATATGGGTCAGAATATTGGGTCCTCCTAGGGTTGGACTCCCTATATGGGTCAGAATATTGGGTGTTGGGTCTACTAGGCTCATGGGATATGGGCTCATAGGTTCTAGAGTCATAGGATTTGGAGTCATAAGATATATAGGTTGTGGGTATACTAGGCTTATAGGGAGAGGGTAAATAGGATCTATCTTCCTGGTCTACAAAATCCTGATTGGTCCTTCTAGGACTAACCTTAGGGATTGGGTCATGACGATGGGCTCTCCTAGGTTCAGCCTCAAGGTATGGATCAGGGTTTGGGGTCCTTCTAGGTTCAGTATCATAGTATGGGTCATGACGATGGGCTCTCCTAGGTTCAACCTCATGGTATGGATCAGGGTTTGGGGTCCTCCTAGGTTGAGGGGACTCAGGATCTGGCTCAGACTGTGACCCATGGGTTCTTTCTATGGTCCCTACATGGCCTTCTAATTGGTCAAACCTATTGGCAAGATGGTCTATTCTATTATTGGTTTGGGTACTAGACTGAGTTAACTGGGCCATGGATTGGGTTAGTTGCTCAGTGAGTGCTTTTATCTGGGCTTACAAATTTTCCATGGGTTCAGACATTTGTGAAGGAGGTGGGTGATATGAAACCCCTGATCTAGTGCTCATGCAAGACTCGATCAAACCGACTACAGCTAACTTGACCTAGAGTCCAAAACTAAGGGCTCAATCAGGGTGGCAAACTAGCCTATAGTAATCCTGTACTCAGCCAGGCAGGTGTAAGGGGAGTGTTAGGTCCCTGATTGCCAATCCTAGATACCAATCAGAGATTGGCCAAGTAGGCGGACCAGCACACAAGTCCTTCGGGATTGAATCCCTAAACCACCGTTCTAGACACCGAGCACAAAGCATACACAGGTTAGCTTGACACAATGATTTGACACTTAGCCCGGACCCGACTAGTTGGTGTCCCTAGCCCACTAGGGCAAATTAAGTCTAATCGATTTTAGTTTAGGCTTGGGACCGAATGTGAGGGAGGTGTGGTTTTGGGCTAAGGAGAGGTGATCAAATCCTCCCCCCATCTGACATAGCAAGAGTGTCCTTAAAAGTAGATTATGCAATGATGGCAGGCAAATGATGCAAATTAGGGTTAGATGTTTTGGTAGCTTTTATATATGTTATTTTTTTATTTTTTTTTTTCCTTTGCAAATATATGATTTGAAAAAATGACCTAATATGCTAGAAACATACTAAAAATAAAAGATATGCAAAAAAAATGCTAAATAAAACCCTAAAACTTCCAAACTTGTTTTGCTGAAAAAAATAGAGCTGAAAATTTACAGGCTGTATTTCGGCTTGCAGAAACTGCACAGACCGAAATAAAATCTACAAAAATTTAAAATAACAGTGCATTTATGAACTGAAAAATTGTAGTGCATTTATGAACTGAAAAATTACGGAAATAAGCCCTAATCTAAGCTCTGATACCAAATGATGAGGGACTAATATGCATGCAATTCTTTTTGTATGTTTTATATGTTGGGTTAGGTGATTAATTCCCGAATTTCAGATCAAAATTAGTTATAGGGAATTTTGTATAAATTTTTGAAGCCAAGCATGCATATTAGAACCTAGAAAAGTACTAAAGAAGGATCGCCGGGGCTGAGAAGCCTCGGTTAGGGCAAGTCTCCTACAATATAAATAAAGACTGGAGGTAGAGGGGGTGTACCTGACAACGTCTGAAGTGCTCGGTGAAGATCGCAGTGAAGGGATCTCTCATTTCTCAATGGATGTGCTTGGAAAATCGAGCTAAAGACCCGCGGATACCCGGCTTTCTGCTCGGTGATCCGATTGAGGCTTGGCTGTAGTCGTTGGATTCGTAGGAACTCGGGGATCTATAAATGTCCTGTCAGGGGTTAGGAAACTCAGAGGAAATCAAGAAAACAAAGGAAAACAGCAAAGGGAAGAAAGTTTTGGAGGGGGCTGGAAGGATGGTTGGTGGCAGGAAGATGGTTGCAAACACCGGGAAGAACTCTCAAACCCCTTTATGCACACAGTAGGGTAATCACACAAAGCAATAGAAGAACTCAAGGTTTATTTCATATATCAAAATCTAGCTTCATACAAAAGGCTAGGGTCCTTTAAATAGACCCTTAACCTTGGGCTCCAAGTAAGGGCACATTAGTCTTTACATAAGAATCCTTTTCCCTCTCAAACCCTAGCTAGAAAATAAGGAAATATTAGGTAGAAAAAATCCCTAAAAATTCTCTTGACTTGGTCAACACTCCAAGGACACCTAGGGGGGTGTGTTGGGCTTCTAAGAGCAGCAAGAGGCCAGCCCAAAGGGGCTCGGGCCCATGGGTTTGGGCCTTTGGAAGCTGGGATGGCCTGGTAGCCAGGTAGCAGGAATATTCCCTGGTATCTTGCTTCTTAGGGGCTTGGGCTTGGCGCCTGGGCTTGATTTCTTTAGGCTAGGTTGCAGGTGGACCTCTGGAATCATGGATGCCCTGGTCTATGAATATATTCTGGTATCTGGAAGGAAATCTGGGCATCTGGAGGGCATCTGCAAGAAATCAGGGTTTTTTGAATTTTCCTCATAGGGTTTTCAAATCTTTAAGCTGGGTTGGACTTGGGCTATACTTCCATGTCTTCAATCTGGTTGGACTTGGTCTTTACTTGTATGATGTGATCTTGAGTCTTCAATATGGTTGAACATGACTCAAAAAAATAAAAATAGCTCAACATGAGCTGACTAGCATTGGACTGAACTAGCTCAACATGAGCTGACTAGCACAGAACTGAAATAACAACTCAAAAGACTCAAATAACAACTAAAATGGACTCAGATGGGCTAAGCCCTTATTACAGATGGACTCTTAAATTATTAATCAATCCATAGAGGGTTGAAAAGCCTCTATCTTATTCTGGTGCCTTTGGTGTCCCCACCATAAATCAAAAAAGATTTGGGTTTCCAAAGAAACCTCATTCGCTAACCTGCAAGAATCCAAGTCAGCTTGGGTACCTAAAAGAACTTATTGATTGTCTTGCAAGAATGTCTTGCAGCCCAAAAATTGAAGAAAAGATGGTATCTCGACAGTGGCTGTTCAAGGCATATGACGGGTGACAAGGATCAATTCATCACCTTGGAAATAAAAGGAGGTATCGTTACTTTTGGAGATAATGACAAGGAAAAAATAATCAGAATCAGTAAGATCAAGATAACCCCCTGTACTTTTAATGAAAATATATTGCTAGTAGATAAATTGAAGCATAATTTCATGAGTATCAGTCAATGATATGATAAATGCTTCAAAGTTATCTTTGAATAATCTGTGTATTGTAACAAATTCTCTTGATTCTAGTAGCAAATTCATTGGACATACACTTGGAAATATTTATGTGGTTGATCTTAATGATCTTGCCATGTCAAGTAGCTCAAGTCTAGTTGCAATGAATACTAAGACTAAGGAATCTTGTTTACTTTGGCATAGACGATTAGGTCATGCTAGCATGAATACTATTGCCAAGTTAATTTCCAAAAACTTAGTTAGAGGCATGCCTAAGTTTAAAGTAGACTTTGATCATGTTTATGATTTATGCCAAATGGGTAAACAAACTAGGGGGAGCTTTAAATCCAATAATATGATTTCAACTACTAGACCTCTAGAACTACTTCACATGGACTTATTTGGACCAATTATGACTACAAGCCTAGGAGGAATGAAATATGCCCTTGTGATTATAGATGATTTCTCAAGATTTACATGGGTTTTGTTTATTACTCACAAAGATGAAACCTTCAAAGTATTTCAAAAATTTCACAAAAAGGTTTCAAATCAGAAAAATCTTTCAATAATTTTAATTAGGAGTGATCATAGCACTGAATTTAAAAATCAATTTTTGATGATTATTGCATAGAAAATGGCATTGATCATAACTTCTCCACTCCTAGGACACCACAACAAAATGGTATTGTAGAGAGAAAAAATAGGACTTTAGAAGAGATGGCTCGAACAATGTTATGTGAAGGTAATCTTCCAAGGTACTTTTGGACAGAAGCGGTGAACACTGCTTGTTATTTTTTAAACCGCGTTTTGATCCATCCTATTTTAAAGAAAACCCCCTATGAGCTTTGGAATGAAAAGAAATCCAATATTAATTATTTTCATATTTTTGGATGTAAATGCTTTGTGCTTAACAATGATAAAGATAATCTAAAAAAATTTGATGCTAAATCTGATGAAGCAATTTTTCTTGGTTATTCATTACATAGCAAAGCATATAGAGTATTTAATAAAAGAACTCTTAGTGTAGAAGAGTCAATGTATGTTATTTTTGATGAAACTAACCCTTCACCTTCTAAGAAAGAAGAGTGCATAGATAATAATGCAGGTACAATTCAAAAAGAGATGGAAGACATGAGCATACAAGAAAGACCTATTGAAAAAGGAGAAGAAACGGTAAGTAAGGATCATGCATATCTACCAAGAGAATAGAGGTACATAACTTCCCATCCTAGAGAATTAATTATTGGTGATCCTTTTCAAGGTATTAAGACTAGGTCATCACATAGAACTGCACATGACTATCTAGCCTTTGTATCATAAATAGAACCTCATACCTTAGAAGAAGCTGAAAATGATCCAAACTGGATGATGGCCATGCATGAAGAATTAAACCAGTTTGAAAAAAATAAGGTTTGGACATTAGTTGATAGACCTTCAAACCATCCAATCATAGGAACCAAATATGTCTATAGAAACAAATTAGATGAACAAGGAAATGTAGTGAGAAATAAAGCTAGATTAGTGGCTAAGGGATATAACCAAGAAGAGAGCATTGATTTTGATGAAACATATGTGCCCGTAGCAAGTCTAGAAGCCGATTACTTCTTGCATTTGCTTGCTACATGAATTTTAAACATTTTCAAATGGATATAAAAAAGTGCATTTTTAAATGGTTTTATCTCTAAACAAGTTTTTGTAGAACAACCACTGGGTTTTGAAGATCATGTTTTTCCAAACCATGTGTTTAAATTGAATAAAGTATTGTATGGTTTGAAACAAGCACCTAGAGCATGGTATGATAGACTTGGCACTTTCTTGATTGAAAATGATTTTACAAAAGGAAATGTTGATAAAACTCTATTCATCAAGAAGAAAAATAATGATATATTAGTTGTACATATTTATGTTGATGATATTATATTTGGTGCAACTAATGAAACTCTTTGCAGAGAATTAACTAAGTTAATGCAAGGAGAATTTGAAATGAGCCTAATGGGTGAACTTAACTACTTCCGTGGACTTCAAGTGAAACAAACAAAGGAATGGATCTTCATCAACCAAACCAAATACACCAAGAAAATAATCAACAAGTTTGGGATGGAGACAAGCAAACAAATGAACACACCCATGAGCCTAACTTGCAGATTAGACAAAGATGAAAATGGATCCAATGTTGACCAAAAGCTTTATAGAGGTATGATCGGATTCCTATTATATTTAACTGCAAGTAGACCTGATATCTTGTATAGCTATGTGTATGTGCTAGATTCCAATCTAATCCTAAAGAATCACATATGCTTGCTATTAAAATAATTATCAGATATTTGAAAGGTACAAGTAATCTAGGTCTTTGGTTTTCAAAATATTTTTTATTGAATTTAATTGGATTTTCGGATGCTGATTATGCTAGTTGTAGAATTGATAGAAAAAGTACTAGTAGCACATATCAATTTCTAGGATTGAATTTAATCTCATGGCACTGTAAGAAACAAAACTCGGTAGCACTTTCTACTACTGAGGCAAAGTATGTTGCTGCAGGGAGTTATTGTGCACAAGTGTTATGGATTAAACAACAACTAGAAGACTTTGATGTTACACAATCTAAAATTCCAATTAAGTGTGATAACACAAGTGCTATAAATTTGACCAAAAATCAAATTCAGCATTCTAAAACTAAGCAATAGATATTAGACATCATTTTATTAGAGATCTTGTTTTGAATGGTGATATTGAACTAGAATTTATCCCAACTGAAAACCAATTAGTTAACTTTTTTACTAAGCCACTGAATCAGGATAGATTTGAACTGCTTAGAGAAGAATTAGGTCTTTGTGATCCTTTCTAGATTTTCCTAACCTAATTTCCTTCAAAATTAAGGAAAATTATCTAGAAAACCTCCTATAACTATTCAAGTATTTTGAACAACTTTCCTTTAGATTTCATTGAATTAAACTCAATTTTTAAATCATTTCAACTTCTGTGGAAAGTTTCTGTTCGAGTCGACTCGAGCAATTTTGCTCTGGTCGAGCCGACTCGAATCTCTGATTTTTCTGGTTTTGCTCTGGTCAAGTCGACTAGGTCAATTTAGGGTTTGCCTAGCCAACTCGGATTTGTGTTTGTTCTGAGTTCGCTCTGGTCGAGCCAACTCGGATGATTTTAAGGCTAAGCGAGCTGACTCGGATGTCGGGAAAAAGCTTTTTTAATAGAGCTGAGTAAACTCGTTTTTACTTCTTATGCTTTCATTTTCACTCTAAACTCCATCATTCCACTCGGAACCTTCACCAAATCTCTAAAAACCTTTTCTCGAAGCCTTGATTTCCTATTTCTTGCAAATTTGCTACAATGGCTCCAAAAATGGCTATAGGAAAGAGCTCTAAATGAGCCGCCCCCTCTGTTGTGACAGAAAGAAGAACGAAGCGTCGGCAGGAAGAGCCGACTCGAGCAGTAGAAGAAGTAGAAGAAGAAAGTGAACCAATGGCTGCAGCTTCATCTCTGAGACAGGTAGTCTCTTTGTCAAACAGACCTGTAACTAGCGGGAGAAGAATTCTATTTAACTTTCTAGAAGAAATTGGGTTGAGAATTGGAAATCTGATCGAAACTCAAGGATGGGTTTATTTCTGTTCATTAAATGTTTCCACCTATTCTTCACTTGTAAGAACATTTTATGAAAATCTCAGATTAGAGGCAAATCACATTGAATCTACAGTGAAAGGAAAAAGAATTTTTGTAACAAAAGAAAGTTTAAGCAGTTTACTGAACATGCCTACTAATGGAATCAAGCATCTGATTTTAAAAGATAGAGAAAAGGCTTTGCAGATAATTCTCGGCAGAGAAGAAGTTGATGGAATTAATACTGTATTGGGCAACACTTTGTCTTTAGAAATGAGATTATTACACAATTTCATAAGTAGAATATTTCTCCCAAGGACTGAGAGATTTGACTGGGTCAGTGAAAGGGATCTGAGTTTCATGGAGCTTATCATTCAAGGAGAATTAATCAACTTACCATTTGTTATGATCATGCAAATGAAGGAGGCAATCCGTAAGATAAAAGCCTGCCTTCCTTATGGAATGGTCCTAACACTTCTGTTTCAAATCTCTAGAGTTAATTTGGAAGGAGAGGATGGAAAGCCCTTGCACCATACAGACACATAGACTTCCAAATCACTAATGAGAATGGGCTATGTATGCATTGAAGGAATATGGAAGAAAAAGGGAACAGATGAAAGGGCAGTTATAGGCAGCAGCAGCAACAGCAGTTCAGGAGACAGCAGTGAAGAAATTCCCAGGGAAATCTCCACTGCATCACCAGCAGCACCTGAAGAAGTTGTTCCCAGCTCAGAGACGATTTTCAACATTCCTATTGGTGAGTTTGGGACTTCTACTGAACAGTTTTCTATACCAGCTGAGACAGAATTTGCACCTACCAGGTCTGAGCCTACTTCACTTGAAGCTATGGAGACTATGCACATTAGAACTTCTTTACCTACATCTTCATCAGCACCTACTACTCCTAGACCACACATATCTTCAGTTGATACATCAGTTCTATAGACTTTTATATCTTAGCAGTTGAGCACGATATCTGAAATACTTACTTGCACTATGTCCAACATGTTTGGCAAGCTTCGCCAGTCTATAGAGGCAAGGTTAGACAAATTTGGAGGAGAAATAAGTTACCTGCACACCAGAATGGAAATTCTTGAGACCTCCAAAAGTGCATCTCAACCTGACCTTCAACCAATATTTGAATTGATTTCATCTAGTTCTGAATCCATTAAAAGCTCTGTCTATACTACACTTAAAGCATTCAGAATAGAATTGAATGAATTTAAATTTAAAATGGGTTCAGTGGAAGAAGGAAGAAGAATGGAAGAGGACTATACTAAAGGAATTAGCAACTTGAGAGCAGAATTTGGAAGGTTAAGAGGATTTGCAGAGGCATTTGCAAATGAACAAGCATCTGAACTGGTCCAATTGCACAAAGATATAAAGAAACTGGATGAAGAAATTGACTCTATGCAATTCAAGTTAGATCAGTTGTCAAACAGAGTGATTACAGCACTTACAGTTCCATAATCTACACCTAGGCCTCAGCCCTCATCCTTTGCTGGTAAGTCTGCACATCCCAGACAGTCAGCTCCACACCTTAGGCCTCAGGGATCTCATTATGCTCCTACACCCTCTGATGTATTAGATCTAGATCCTCTAGCTTCTATGCCTCTTGGCATTCAAATTCCTAGACGTTCAACTAGCACTAGAGTAGATATAGACAGTGATTGATTGTACCGGTATCGGTTCTTTCATATTTTGTACCTTGTATTGAACTTTTTTAAATGAAATGAAAGATCTTTTGATATTTACTGTCTTGAATCATTTTGAGCTAATGCAATGTCTTCAATACAACTATGATGAATTTTAATTAGAATATCCAAATGAATTTAAGAAAGTAAAATTATCTCAAACAAATATTAAAAACTTTCTCATTATGTTTAAGAATTAAACTTTATTAAAAATACCATTTTGAATGTTTGACAAAAAAGGGGAGAACATTGAGCTGTCATGAAAAATCTGAGTGAAAAATCTAAGCTAACAAGAAAATTTTGAGCTTCCTATTCATAAAGTGCATAAAAAGAGTGAAAAAGGAGGAGCATATAAGTGATTGTGAAATGATTGTGATTAAATGAGCTTAAGTGCTAAAGTATTTAAAGACTTATAGAAAGGGGGAGAAATTTTATTAAAATCAAATGGCTTTAGCTCTAAACCCTATCTTTTGCTCTGATTGTTCTAAAATTAGCTTTAATTCTTTCAATTTTAAACTATGATACTTCATGTTTGTGCTACTTCGGAAACTCTGAAAAATATAAAGCTTAATACTTTGATACACACTAAAGCACTAACATTGAAACTGTATAGTTTCCTTACAAGAGCTTTGAGACTTATTGGCAAATTTAATTAGCTCTGATACATATGCATACTTACTTTCAAATACTATTATACATATAATTATAAAGAATTTTTCATGCCTAGTGTTTTGTCATCATCAAAAGGGAGAAATTGTTGACCCCATAAGTGATTTTGATGATAACCAAATATTGGTGCATGCATTTGTTTTACTAACAACTCTTCAAGTGGTTTACAAGTTTTTGTAGAATGAATTCTTTGTTCAAACTTCAACCTCTGTATTTGTATTTCTTATTTTAAGTTGTGTTGTAATTGTAATTTGTAAAGAAGAACCCAAAAGAAAAATTAAAAAAGATCATAAAATTGGGTTACTTCTAAATGTGTTTCAAGCCTTTAGTTTCTTAGAAATTTGTTAAAATTGAAGACATCTTGAAGCTTGAAGACTTGCCGGATGAAATCTGGAGAAAGACCGAGAAATCATTGAAACTTTCATCCGAGCCAACTCGAAAAAAAGAGAGCCGACTCTGGAATGCATGAGACTTCTGGCATGCAGATATTCGAGCCGACTCTAAGGGACTCGAGCTGACTCATCTAGAGTGCTGTTTCTTGAATCAGACAGGCGAGCTGACCCGAAGGAACTCCGAGCCAAGTCTATCACACGGTTAGACATTCGAGCCAACTCTTCAGAAGATCGAGCCAACTCCTCCAAAGTCCATAAATTGGTTTCTGAGAAGAACAGCCACTCGAGTTGACTGGAATGGAAGTTAGCCGACTCGACCAGACTAATATTTTGAAGGCTTGAATATCCGAGTCAACTGGAATCAAGGTGAGCCGACTCTTACAGAGTGAAAAATCAAGACACTGTGCAAGCGAGCCAACTGGATTGAAGAGAGTCGACTCAACCAGAACTCCTCTATGGATCCGAGCCGACTCGAGTAATCCAAGTCAACTCGAAGGTCGATTTCAGACTTGTAATGGCTAGTTCCAGAACTCAAAATTTGAATCCAAAAAGTGCTCCAATGGTCATATATCACATCCCAATGGACTACAACAACTTTAATTGCCTTAGAATGATGGAAGGCTATATTTCTGAGGGATTTAAACTTCTTTATAAGAGAATAAGAGAGTTTTGAAAAGAAGGAGATGCTTTGTTGAATATCCAACCAACCAACAAGGAAGAAAGCACTAAGAGCATTCAAGACAGCCTTCAAGTCTTCACCAACTCACATCTGAAGCTCGAAGCACTTAGTAAAGAAGCAAAATAAGCCATTAAAGTACATTGAAGTACATTCAAGTGGGCTTTTCTCGAGCTGCATCGGCAACCACTCGACAAAATTTAGTTTGTCACTTTGTTGCATTTATTTTCAATTTATTCTTGAATTATTGGGTTATTGGTGAGCCCAGTTGAAAAACCAAATAGGTTCTTGGTGAGCCTTTGTAAAAACCAAGTGTTGGATTCTTGGTGATCCTGGTAAAACCAAGTTGGATTTTTGGTGATCCTAGTAAAACTAAGTTAGGTTTCTTTAGTGATCCCGATAAAACCAAAGTGTAGAGGTTTGGATTGTGAGCCTGTTAAAACAATCCGACTGTATTCCAGTAGGGGATATAGTGAAAATCCCAAGTGATAATCTTGGGTAGTGGACGTAGGATCTGGGTTGCTCCGAACCACTATAATTTTTATGTGTTTGTGTTGTGCTTCTCTGATCTTATTTAGCTTCTACAGTTAATTACTTTGTCACAGCACCTAACACTCTAAAAGGAATTTTCAAGAGCACATTATCTGCTTAAATTTTTTTTTATACAACTTGTATGTCACATCAGTGTCTCTACACTTTTTGGTTAAGAGGACAACCAACCAATGTGACATACAACAACCTACGCTTGATACATCATCATCCTACAACAATGTATCCTTTGGTTGTGAACTAGTTTAGAACTACTCAATATATCATCTCTATATCAAATACAATGTAGTTCTAAGGACTCCATCACACAAGAGTTCTTTTCAAAAAAATGTACATGTGATGAACAGCCAAAAGAATAACTTTTATTCATTTAAAAAATTTACATACAATCACAAAATAGCACAACCGTCTATAACCTATACGATTGGCTTTAGGACGCTATTCCAAACAGCTAGTGCCTAAGGTGCAGTGTCTAGAGCTCTAAGCATTGGAGGGATGACATGCTCAGATGGTGGAGTGCTGCCTCTAGCTTTGTAGGTGCGGTCTTTATAGGTGGCTCTAAAGGTCTCATCTTAGCTCGTGTGGTTTCCTATCTGAGTTTGAATTGATCTCCTGATTGGATGCTTGATGCACCCAATGACCTCTGATCTTTCAGTACTCCATACGATGAAGGGGTCGATCATCATAGGTATCAAAATGTAGCAGCTACTTGAAGGTATCCCCTCAAGTGGTAAACCAAACTTCTTACTATTGGAATCAATAAATGGAAGGATGTAAAAAATGATTCAAGAAATCCTAATCATAAAAGCAATAACTATGAAAACTTTTTTATAGATGCATGTAGATTTAAAATCAATTAAATAACTATCTATATTACAAACTAACATGCTTAGAATCATAGAAAAATTCATATATGAATTTACAAAAATCAAATAAGAAGAAAATCACTTACCTAAAGTGCAAATCCTTTTTCTTCTTATAATCTGATCTGGATCCGACTAAATCCTCGGATTTCTATCGGAGCTACGAAAATATGCAATCTCTACTGGTATCCATATGGGACAATTTCTTGATCGAGTCCCCGAGGCCCCCAGTGTGCTAGCTCCTTTGCAAGCCCCTCATATAGCTTGGATCTGCAGCCATCTTCTAAAACTAGATCTAGAAGACTTCAACCCGAATCTTCGCACTACGGAAGGGATTTCTCCTATAACACCTACAGGAAAAATCTAAATGTTTTTCTCTTTTTCCTCTCTTAATTGGCCCTCTTATTCTCTCTATTTTGCATAATTTTTAGGCGTGAAATAAAGGAGAAAAGGATGAAAAATCATAATTAGCAATAGGAAGGGAGAAGAAAAACTTAGATTGTCACATGCCCCCTTTCCTCCTTTTTAACGTGAAGTTTGTCACACAAATCTTCAAATTAATCACATCTAAAATAGATAAATTTCATCATAATTCAAATATAATCAAATTAGGATAAGTTTTAATCAAAATAGGAGTTCTAATTGAAGAAGCAACCTCATTAGCGCCTCATCCTATCCATAGCGCATGCCAAAAGAAAAAGGATGTGAAAACTCATCATACATTCCTCCTTTTAGTTAGCCAATCTAAGAGGATAGAATTTGATCTAATTGGGTTAAGTGTTTAGTTTAATTAGGTTCAAATTTGACTCGATTTGGACTTATATTGAGCCCAATTTGAATCGAATTCGAAATGGTTGTCAATCTGATTTCCAATAGGATTCAATTTCTAGTTTAAATAACAAAATTAATCCCAATTAGACTTTAATTAAATCAAGCCCAATTAAATAAAATATGATTTAAATGAATTGGTATTTAATTTATAATTTAATTAAATCTAATTAAATTGTAATATTTATAATTAAATTCCTTGTACTAATAATTATCAACTGCTAAATTTGGAAACCCTTACTAAACAACAGTTTTTAATTTTAAATCATTAATTCAATTGATAATTTATGTTTGATCTAAGCTCTTGATCAGGTCAAGCTTCTTTTATATGTGATATCTTAGATTTTAATCTATCTAGTAGTGAGACATATTATAGTCCCTATTATAATATCATTGAAACTCTATTAATAGATTGAAACTATTTCGACTTAATCCTAAAATGGATCGTTGATCCAAAATTGATCCTAGTGAGTTTCACAATCCACTAGTGACACCTAACAATATATAGTGATAACCCAATAAAATAGAAATGAATCCTGATATGGCAAGATCGGTGACATGGAACAACTAATGTGGTAAAATCACTGATGTGGAGCCCCCTCGGACCCAGCTGGTGGCCACGATAGCGGACATTGCCAATTAGATAAAGATTATGGTGAGGCTCCCTCTAGTCTAGGCCCCTCGTGCCGGTATAGTTCCTTAGAGGTCGAACCCTGATCGAGGTCGTGCCCTCGTTCTTGGTGCCCCTCATGCTGGAGTGGTTCCCCTAAGGTCGAATCCCAGTCGAGGTCGTGCCCTTGTTCTTCGCGTCCCTCGCATCGGAGTGGTTCCCTTGAGGTCGAACCTTGGTCGAGGTCGCACCCTCGTTCTTCATACCTCTCATGCCGAAGTGGTTCCCTCGAGGTCAAATCCCGATCGAGGTTGCACCCTCGTTCTTCATGCCCTCGTGCCAGAGTGGTTCCCCTGTGGTCGAACCCTGGTCGAGGTCATGCCCTCATTCTTCTTACCCTTTATACTGGAGTGGATTCCCTGAGGTCAAAGCTTGATCGAGATCGTGCCCTCGTTCTTCATGCCTAGTGTGGGAGTTTGGCCTCCCCCGCTCGAGGTCGATCTCACGGTCAAAGTCAACCTCTTCTTTGTGGATAGGTATGAACGTTTTAGGTAGATGCTGTCTCTTCCCCGAGTGCCCCAGGGTAGACAAACGATGGTGCTAGCAGGTGGTGCCATCGCCCTCACCCTGACATAGCTCGGCAGGACTGGCATGCCTGATAGACGATGGCATGCTACCTGGAATGTCTGAAGGAATGGCTCCCCTCTATAGCATGCTGATTATGCTCTTGTGAAGTGGCATTTCGCCAGGGCATGATGATCTAAGGGGGAGCACCCCGCCAGAGCAATTGAACTCCCAGTCCGCTATCGGTACCACCTGGGAAAAGGAGTTCCGCTACCCACCATCTGCACCACCCAGAAGAAGAAGGTCTTGTCAGAGAATTTAGACCCTATAGCATCCGCTCCCAAACCAGTGCCCTGCTAAGTCCCCCCTCAGATGGTGGGATGGTGCCAATAAGGAGCAGCATCCTATCGGTGCGTCAGGGTCTACGACATATCTTCCTGCTATGAAAGAGACGCACACCCCTCCATGCTCTGCTAGCTCAGCTGGTAACAGACCCCCTACCACCTCTAGGTGAAGGGAGATGGAGAGCAGGCCTATGTCCCACTCATGCAGGGAGCACCCAAGAGATGTGGAGCTCCGTACCTCACAAGAGGTACTGCTCATCTATAAGAAAACTGAAAAGGGGGCTCTAGAAAAGGTAAGCAAGAGGGAGCAGGCAATTCAATGAAGCACAAGGCACACCTGGAGTATCTAAGAACTCCCAAAGAGCCACTGCTACTTGTGCCCTCCTTCTTGACCCAGACTTTCATTTCATCTCTTTCTTAGAAACCTCCAAGGGTGGAGACCGTTTCGCGATCTATCGATGAGGATCTGTTCTCCTAGATCGCCAACTGACTTGATCATTGGAGTGCCCCTGCTGGGATCCCCGACCCGGGTCTCCTTTCTTTTGTAGGTCTGGGCATGAGCGTTGGATGCCAGACGGGAGTGCCACCAAACGATGCCGAGCAAGAGCTACAGGCCATGACGACCTAGGTGGCAATAGCTTGGCATACCAGGAAGGGATGGGCGGTCCCTAGTTTGAACCAATCTCTCACTGTTGAAGCAGTTCTGCATACAAAATGGTGGTCACGTGCATGTGGGAAACCTCCACCAACCATGTAGGGGATCCTCCCCCTATAAGCCCATGTAGTCCAGAGAGGGAGCTCCCCGCTTTGCCACCACCACCTCTGGCAGACCTCTAGCTCGTCGCTCTTATCTAGTAGGTACAGATCCTAACTGCTATGGTGTGGCAACTTCATAACCAGCACCAATCCCTGGCCACCCAGCAATAGCCAGGGATCCTGACAGCTCAGGTTGCCAGCCCCCGTGGTAGCATGCATTCCCTCTAGGGAAGGCCATCACACCCGTGGACTACATTTGATCACCAGGAAAGCCTTCGGACCTTGAAAAAGAGGTAATGGAGTGGGTCGGTTGACTGAGAAAGTCGGTCCTCGATCTCTGACCACGTCGCTGCTAGGCATTGCAAGCGCCATCAAGGCAAGGCCCCCTGGCATGACCCTCCCTAATCGTCACCTCCATCTCCTTCGATAGCCTTGGTAGAAAGTTTCATCGATGAGGCTATTAGGTGCTTGGGTGAGAAGCACCTAGAGAAGTAAGAGCGCAAGCTAGCTGTTGACTCTGGTCTTGATTTTGATGATTGACAAAATGTTTAAGTATATATGAGTACTAATTCCATTTTAAGTGTATTTTTCAGATCTTAGTACTCAACCATGTTGAATGAAGAAATGCTTATATTTCAGTTGAAAAAGTCCTTAAATTAATGAAAAATCAATTATATGGACTTTGGAATTAATATGGAAGGACTTGAAGAGGTTAAAGTTTCAATTTGAAGATGTTTCAGCAATGGCACAGGCAAGTGTCGACACTTGGAAATGAAGTGTCGACACCTGAGGATCAAGTGTCGACACTTGAAGAGTGAAGTGTCGACTCAAGGCCTGAGACAAACAGAAAACTTCAGAAAGCTCTTTCAGTGAAGTGTCGACACCTAGAGCTGAAGTGTCGACACTTGGAAGTGAAGTGTCGACACTTGGAAACTGAAGTGTCGACACTTGAAACTGAAGTGTCGACACCTGAAGGTGAAGTGTCGACACTTGAACAGTAACGGCTAGTTTCTGGGCTGCAGAACTTCTCCAACTTGCTTCCAAACGATCATATTTTCCTCCCTAACGGCTATAAACGGTCATTTAAGTGTTGGGAGGCTATATAAACATCAAAAATCAATTGGGGAAGTAAACCTTTGGTGAGATTTTTGAATATTCTTCAAGGATTCAAGAGTTGAGTGGTTCAAGCCTTCAAGCTTCCAAGTTTCAAAGAAAGCATCCAAAGTTCACATCCTCAAGCATCAATCAAAGGCTTCATCAACTTGAAGACAAGATCTTCATCAACTCTCAACGAGCTTCAAAGAGATATTTGCTTTATTTTAGAAAGCTTTTATTGTATTCTTTTACATTGTTTTACTTAAGATTTTTGGTGAGCCTTGGAAAACCAAAGAGGTTTTTGGTAAGCCTTGAAAACCAAAGTGGTTGTTGGTGAGCCTTGAAACCAACTAGGGTTTTACTTGTGAGCCCGAAGCCAAAATAAGTTGTTTAGGTTCTTGGTTATCCCGTAAAACCAAGGGTGGTTGTTGGTGAGCCTTGAAACCAACTAGGGTTTGACTTGTGAGCCCGAAGATAAAACAAGTTGTAAAGGTTGTTGGTGAGCCTAAGTTATAAAACCAAACTTAGTGGAATTCCCAAGGGGTTCTTGGGGAGTGGATGTAGGTGCTTGGTTGGCACCGAACCACTATAAATCTTTGTGTTTGTGTGATTGTTCTCTTTATGCTTTTATTTCATTATTTCCACTGCATTTATTTGAAATACACAAGCACTTAAATTGCATTAGCATATACTTGCTTTAGTTCATCTTTTAAATAGTACAAAAGTTTTATAAAACCCAATTCACCCCCCCTCTTGGGTTGCCTACGTGGGCCTTCAATTGGTATCAGAGCCCGGTGCTCTGATTGTAAATCTAACGATTTTGAGTTAAAGATTATGGCAACCCTTGTAGGTATTAGTGTAAGACCACCGTTTTTCAATGGCATAAATTACACATTTTGGAAAACTCGCATGCGCATCTATATTCAATCTATTAGTTATCTTCTTTGGAAAATTATTGTTAGTGGTCCTCATATTCCTTCCATTTTGGTTAATGAAATTTCCATTCCAAAGCTCGAAGAGGATTGGAATGAATATGACATTAAACAAATTGAAATCAATGCTAAAGCAATGAACTTGCTTTATTATGCATTGGACTTAAATGAATTTAATAGAATTTCTACATGCACATTAGCGAAGGAAATATGGGACACACTTGAAGTTACTCATGAGGGTACTCTTCAAGTGAAGAACACTAAAATTAATTTGCTTGTATATTCTTTTGAAATTTTTGAAATGATGCATTAAGAATCTATATCTGATATGTTTTCAAGATTTATGACTATTATTAATGAATTAAAAAGTCTTGGCAAAATCTATACTAATGCTGATTTGGTGAACAAAATTCTTAGATCCTTGCCAAAATCATGGGATCCAAAGGTGACGGCGATCCAAGAAGCTAAAGATGTAGAAACCTTACCTTTGGAGGAGCTTATCGGTTCACCCATGACCTATGAGTTGAACTTATGGCAAAGGATAGTGGAAGCTGATACAGAAAGAAAATAATAGCTCTCAAGGCCAAAAAGAAATTCAAGGCAATGATGGCAACTTGGAGCGATAGCGAAGATTCAAGTACGGATGATGAAGTTGCCCATCTTTGTTTCATGGCAAATGAGAAAAAGGTATGTGCTAAAAATAATTATGATTTTATCTTTAAAGAATCACATGATGCATCTAATGATCTTGTGCATGAATATAGATTGCTAAAAATTGAGCACAAGAAATTAAATAGGCATGTAGATTCATTTTCTTTTGACAACACCAATCTTGCAAATAAAAATGATGATTTAAATGCCAGGATTGATATTTTGAAAAATGAAAAGAATAATTTTTCTAAAGAAAAAGAATTTTTAGAAAAAGAAAATGTTATTTTAAAAGATTTATGTGATAAAGTTTTTAATGAGAAAAATATTTTGATTGAGGAAAAGAAGCAAAAACTTTTGAAGAATTTCTATATTCCTGCTTCTTTCAATTTTTCTTATAAATGTGGTTTCAATGCTTATCCTTCTAGATTAAGAAAAGTTTGGGTTCCAAAAGGAACCATAATTACTAATCATAAAGGACCCAAGAAAGTTTGGGTACCAAAAATGTCCACTTAATTTGTTTTGCAGGAATGTCTTGCAACCCAACATGAAAAAAGGAAGTTCTTGAAAAGAGGTTGTACAAGACAATTTAAAGAAGTGGACAAGCTACATTTTGGACTAAATGGTAAAGGAAGGATTATGTATATTGATAAATTCTAAACATCTCATTCCATAATTAAAAATGTAGATTAATTTTTATTGCATCAATTACTTTGAAAAATTATTTTAAATAGTTAATTAGAATCAAGTTTGGACTTATCATCATTGGCTATGATCATGAACTTTTTGGTGTTGATGAATTTCATGCTATCATGATTAAATTTATGATTGTAAGACCTTCACTTGATTTTGATTAATGTATTTCATGAAAAATACTTTTAAAGATGCATATTAATTTGAAAAATGTTTTAATTGATTGATTAGAATCAAGCTTAGACTAATAATCATTTGTTGTGATCATGACCATTTTGATGTTGATGGATTTCAAGCTCTCATGGTCAAACTTGTGATTATTAGATTTTCACTTGATTTTGATTAATATAGTTTCTAAATTATTTCAAGTGAAATGCTATGATTTATATATTTTTATTTTTGGCATCTATGCATAATCTAGAAATGATTTGGATCAAGTATAGAACTAGTAGTTAAGGGTTACTTTTAAGAAGAAGGTATGCTTATTGACAAACCCTTGCTCTAATAGCTAGACTTGATATCATATTACTTCTAGCATTTGTATGGATATCAAATCATCTTAAAATGAATTTGAAATAATGCTAAACGTTTTTATGCGATATAAATGCTTTGTATTTTGAAAATCATGAATATCTTGAAAAATTTAAATCTTGATGCATAAGCTTTCATGTTTTATTCCTGAAATAAATGCATATTTTTAAAGGAGGAATAACATTCAGGGGGAGCATCCAAAGATTTATTATCATATTTGATGCTTTGAATATATTATTGATATCATGCTTTGCTTATATTGCTCCGATACTCCTTGTTTTCAAATCTAATTCTTTGAGGGGAGTTACATTCAAATGGTATCATATTCTATTGGTATCAAAATTATTTTTAAAAGAATTTCTAGTAACCGCTTCGGATTGGGTTAGTCACCATGGTCGTCCGGTCATAAGAGATAAGTAGGGCTTAAAGACCCTCTCTTCCCATTCAATGGGTTCTCTTATGATGTGTAGGGGTGCCGCTATGACCTTATCCCATGAACAAGTAAGGTGAATGGATAATATACATCAAATCATTTCTTGCATGTGCTTACATTATGTGGTATCTTGTTCAATTTATATCATATTCAATTGATATCAAAAATATTTGATTTCATGCATTGATTTTGATGACATACTTGCTATTCTTTCCAACTTCATTCTCACTTTGTATTGCCTTTCACCCTTTTTTTCATGATGTCAAAAAGGGGGAGAAAATTATTAAGTATGAAAAGGGGAAGATTGGATAAACATGAAAAATCATTTGAGAAATGAAAGAAAGTGCAAAAGGGGGAGAAGAATGTAAAATATTTTTATCTAAAGGAAAGAATTAGTAAGAAGAAGAAATTTTGAAAATTTAAAATTTTTTGCATATTTTGAAAAATATTTTTTAAGATTTTTTGGATCATATTTTGAGGGAGAGCTTGGTGCTTATTGTTTTGAGCTTACATGTTTATCTTATTATTAATCTTTTTAAGCTTATCATATTCATATACTTAAAGATTTTGTCATCATCAAAAAGGGGGAGATTGTTGACTCTGGTCTTGATTTTGATGATTGACAAAATGTTTAAGTATATATGAGTACTAATTGCATTTTAAGTGTATTTTTCATATCTTAGTACTCAACCATGTTGAATGAAGAAATGCTTGTATTTCAGTTGAAAAAGTCCTTAAATTAATGAAAAATCAATTATATGGACTTTGGAATTAATATGGAAGGACTTGAAGAGGTTAAAGTTTCAATTTGAAGATGTTTCAGCAATGGCACAGGCAAGTGTCGACATTTGGAAATGAAGTGTCGACACCTGAGGATCAAGTGTCGACACTTGAAGAGTGAAGTGTCGACTCAAGGCCTGAGACAAACAGAAAACTTCAGAAAGCTCTTTCAGTGAAGTGTCGACACCTGGAGCTGAAGTGTTGACACTTGGAAGTGAAGTGTCGACACTTGAAAACTGAAGTGTCGACACTTGAAACTGAAGTGTCGACACCTGAAGGTGAAGTGTCGACACTTGAACAGTAACGGCTAGTTTTCTGGGCTGCAAAACTTCTCCAACTTGCTTCCAAACGGTCATATTTTCCTCCCTAACGGCTATAAACGGTCATTTAAGTGTTGGGAGGCTATATAAACATCAAAAATCAATTGGGGAAGTAATCCTTTGGTGAGATTTTTGAATATTCTTCAAGGATTCAAGAGTTGAGTGGTTCAAGCCTTCAAGCTTCCAAGTTTCAAAGAAAGCATCCAAAGTTCACATCCTCAAGCATCAATCAAAGGCTTCATCAACTTAAAGACAAGATCTTCATCAACTCTTAATGGGCTTCAAAGAGATATTTTCTTTATTTTAGAAAGCTTTTATTGTATTCTTTTACATTATTTTGCTTAAGGTTTTTGGTGAGCCTTGGAAAACCAAAGAGGTTTTTGGTAAGCCTTGAAAACCAAAGTGGTTGTTGGTGAGCCTTGAAACAAACTAGGATTTTACTTGTGAGCCCGAAGCCAAAATAAGTTGTTTAGGTTCTTAGTTATCCCGTAAAACCAAGGGTGGTTGTTGGTGAGCCTTGAAACCAACTAGGGTTTGACTTGTAAGCCCGAAGATAAAACAAGTTGTAAAGGTTGTTGGTGAGCCTAAGTTATAAAACCAAACTTAGTGGAATTCCCAAGGGGTTCTTGGGGAGTGAATGTAGGTGCTTGGTTGGCACCGAACCACTATAAATCTTTGTGTTTGTGTGATTGTGCTCTTTATGCTTTTATTTCATTATTTCCACCGCATTTATTTGAAATACACAAGCACTTAAATTGCATTAGCATATACTTGCTTTAGTTCATCTTTTAAATAGTACAAAAGTTTTATAAAACCCAATTCATCCCCCCCTCTTGGGTTGCCTACGTGGGCCTTCACTAGCCATGCTGTCCTGCCAGTTTGCCAACATGCAGGGCTCCTCACATGAGCCTGTGAGTTATGACGCCCATCCCCCTTTCTCTCTAGAAATCCAAGAGGAACAGATTCCCAATCGATTCCACATGCCTCAAGTGGATCCCTATGTTGGGACCACTAACCCTTTAGACCACTTAGTGGTGTGGACACCAGAAGCAGAAGCAGAATAAAACCCCACTCAAATAAGGTTAACCTGATTCCACTTTGGATCGAAGATCACTAGGTTAAATTTTTCTTGTAAAGGGCAATTTACTTTCAAGAGTCCTATAATTACTTAGTTTCAATTTCATGAATCCTGTAATTATGTCCAATCGAGTCCTGTAATTATGTCCTGTCTCAATCTGGGTTCAAATAAGAACTCAATTAGAGTTCCATTAGGTTTATTTAAATCAAGTCCAAGCCACTTCAAGTTGAGGTTCACCAAACCACTTGGAGCTTCCAAATCAAGACCTTGGTCCACCAAGCTGGAATTCCACATCACCATGCCAACAAAGCAGCCACCAGGGATGCCACATCATCAGCCACGTCACCTTCAAATGGGCGCCTAAAGGGGAGATCGACCAAGCATTTTAAATTCAAAGAAACCGGCCAATCTCCATGAATTTCTCCTTATCCCATGTAACAAGGCCACATATCCTCCAACCTCCCTTGTAATCCTCCACAATTTGGGGAGTTTTCAAATTTCAAAAGTTTTGTAAGGCTATTAAAAAGCCTTGGACGCCCCATTGTAAAGGGGATTTGATTTTTGGAGATTAATGAAAGTTGAAGTTGAATTGAAGTTTTATGTTTTGAGTGATTGTCTCTATGCCCCTCTTCCACACCAAACTATTCTCTCTTCCAAGCATCCAACGCCCAAGTCAAGAAGAAGGCCTTAGAGTCGGCCAAGCCATCTCAAATATCTTTCTTTGCTCACAAATTTTCCATCCCTTCCATATGCATGCCTTTCTTCTTCCTTAACTTTTATTCTTTATGTGCAGGGTCCTTCGAGGTTTTCGAGTTGCAAGCAGGGTCTTCCTTGACAAGGAACCAACAAGCTAAAGCCCAAGTTCAGGGTTCTGATCTCTGTTATCCAGGTTCTTCAGTTCTGAGCGTTGGTAGTTTCAAGGTATGAATCAAAAGAAGGTTGGAAAGCTCATCACGGTAAGTCCGCAATCATTAGCCCCTATTATCTAGATCTTCTTCCTTCTTAGTTTAGGATTGTATCTAATCAAGTAAAAGTTCCATTTCTTGTAATCCTTAAGTCTTATTATGATGAGTACAATGCTAGTGTAATTAGGTTTCATTGCTCTACAAACCATAATCTAAATATTAATCATATGCTTGCTTCATCACTTAGAGAGCTACAAGGCTCTTATAAGAGTTCAAGGGACAACTGATGCCCTTCTCTACATCGCCTTCCTGGCCACTCTTCAGGAGGATACTCGAGTTTGGTATACCCGTCTCGAGCCCGAAAGCATCCACTCCTTTGCACATCTAGAGAAGAGGTTTGTGGTGCACTTCGATGCTTGCCGGAAGGTGCCGTGAAAGGCTAACAACCTCTTCTCTATTCGATAACAGGATAGTGAGTGCTTGCGGGACTATGTGTCCCGCTTCAAGGTCACCACCCTGGAGTCTACAACTTGGATGAGCTTGTTGCCATGCTGGTACTAAAAAGAGGGCTCAGGACCTCCCGTTAGACCTACTCCCTAGTGAAGAAGCCACCGAAGACCTACTCCGAGCTCCTCCTCTGCATCCACAAGTATACCATGCGGAGGAGGCCAACCAGACCATAAGGGAGTTGGACGATAGGCTCCTAAAGAAGCAATCCCAGGGAGAAGCCTCCGGGCACAGAGGCCTGGTTCAACCCCAAACTCTAGACAGGCTTGAAGTCGAAGAACCCTCCCATTCTAGAAGAAAGATTCACCCCTCTCCTCACCCCAATGTCCAAAATCCTTATGGAGATTGAAGACGAGCGCTACCTATACCGCCCTCCCTCGCTGAGACCGTCTAGTAGCCATGACAAATCAAAGTTTTGCTAGTTTCACCATGACCACAGCCATGACACCGAGGAATGCCACTACCTCAAAAGGAAAATTGAAGACCTCATAAGAAGGGGTTATCTCGAAAAGTTCATGGAGGGCAAGGCCCTGATGGAACCTCAGGCGCTCGTAGCTCTCCCCTTATTGACAATCGGCCCACCGAGAAGCCTACGGGCATGATATCCTGGGGAATAGAGCATGCCTCCAAGAGGACTAGGGCAGGAAAGGATCAAGAAATGTACTCCCCTTTGCAAGGGGAAGGGAAACTGGGATGGAAAATGTAAACAACGATTCCATTATTATCGAGATGATGATAGCAAAGTATCCTGTAAAATGGATTATTGTTAGTAGTGGAAGTTTGATTGATGTCCTTTTCTACGATACCTTCTTCAAGATGAATTTGTCTTCTACTCAGTTGAAGCTAGTACATACCCCTTGTTGGTTTTACCAGAGACTCGGTGGGAGTTGAAGGGGAGATCACTCTCCCAGTTACTATCGGGTCACCACCTCGGCAAAGTACAATTATGATGACCTTCACGATTGTCAGGCTCTCCTTGACCTATAACATGATTCTTGGTGATGCGGGACTAATATGCAGGCAATTCTTTTTGTATGTTTTATATGTGAGGTTAGGTGATTAATTCCCGAATTTCAGATCAAAATTAGTTGTAGGGAATTTTGTATGAATTTTTGAAGCCAAGCATGCAGATTAGAACCTAGAAAAGTACTAAAGAAGGATCGCCGGGGCTGAGAAGCCTCGGTTAGGGCAAGTTCTCCTACAATAATAAGACTGGAGGTAGAGGGGGTGTACCTGACAACGTCTGACATGCCCGGTGAAGATTGCAGCGAAGGGATCTCTCGTTCCTCGATGGATGCAGCCTGGAAAACCGAGCCAAAGACCTGCGGATACCTGGCTTTCTGCTTGGTGATCCGATTGAGGCTTGGCTGGAGTCGTTGGATTCGTAGGAACTCGGGGACCTGCAAACGACCTGTCAGGGATTAGAAAATTCACAAAGGAACAAGAAAACAAAGGAAAAACAGCAAGTGAAGGCATCTTTTGGAGTGGGCATCCAGGGATCTGGATGGTTTGTTGTCAGCAGGAAGATGATTGCAAACACCGGGAAGAAAAACTCTCACAAACCCCTTTATGCACACAGAAGGGTATCACACAACTCAATAGAAGAACTCAAGGTTTTAATTCATATCAAAAAGTCCCTTCATACAAGAGGCTAGGGTCCTTTAAATCGACCCTTAACCTTGGGCTCCAAGTAAGGGTACATAAGTCCTTACATAAGAATCCTTTTCCCTCTCAAACCCTAGCTAGAAAATAAGGAAACATTAGGTAGAAAAATCCCTAAAAATTCTCTTGACTTGGTCAACACTCCAAGGATGCCTAGGGGGGCGTGTTGGGCTTCTAGGAGTAGCAAAAGGCCAGCCCAAAGGGGCTCGGGTGCATGGGTTTGGGCCTCTGGAAGCTGGGGTGGCATGGTAGCTAGGTAGCAGGAATATTCCCTGGTATCTTGCTTCTTAGGGGCTTGGGCTTGGCACCTGGGCTTGATTTCTTTGGGCTAGGATGCAGATGAACCTCTGGAATCATGGATGCCCTTATCTATGAATATACTTTGGCATCTGGAAGGGAATCTGGGCTTCTGGAGGGCATCTGCAAGAAATCAGGGTTTTTTGAATTTTCCTCCTGGGGTCTTCAAATCTTCAAGCTGGGTTGGACTTGGGCTATACTTCCATGTCTTCAATCTAGTTGGACTTGGTCTTCACTTGTATGATATAGTCTTGAGTCTTCAGTATGCTTGGACATGACTTAAAAAAATAAAATTAGCTCAACATGAGCTGACTAGCATTGGACTGAACTAGCTCAACATAAGCTGACTAGTACAGAACTGAAATAACAACTCAAAAGACTCAAACAACAACTAAAAAAGGACTCAGATGGGCTAAGCCCTTATTACAGATGGACTCATAAATTTTTGATCAATTCACAGAGGGTTGAATAGCCTCTGTCTTATTCTGGTACCTCCGGTGTCCCCACCAGATGCCTTGGTATATGAATATATTTTGACATCTAGAAGGGAATCTGGGTATTTGGAGGGCATCTGTAAGGAATCAGGATTTTCTGAATTTTTCCTCTTGGGGTCTTCAAATCTTCAAGCTGGGTTGGACTTGGGCTATACTTCCATGTCTTCAATCTGGTTGGACTTGGTCTTCACTTGTATGATGTGGTCTTGAGTCTTCAATATGGTTGAATAGGACTAAAAAAAATAAAATTAGCACGACATGAGCTGACTAATACTGGACTGAACTAGCTCAACATGAGCTGACTAGTATAGAACTGAAACTCAAAAGACTCAAATAACAACTAAAATGGACTCAGATGGGCTAAGCCCTTATTACAGATGGACTCGTAAATTATTGATCAATTCATAGAGGGTTGAAAAGCCTCTGTCTTATTCTGGTACCTTCGGTGTCCCCACCAATTCTCCCGGGGTGGGAGGAACTCGACCCTGTCGAGTGAAGATCAAGTTGGCTCACATATCTCTCGAGGAGGTCTAGGTTGAGGTGCTGCAAGTCCTCTCGAGAAATCCATGAATCGTCTGACTCTGGGCGGCCTTATCATCGAACCAGAAAGTGTTGATAACCGCGGCCTCGAGTCATAATGGCTTGATCATCCAGGATACGCTCGATCCGTTCTCCTCTCTCAGGCCAAATTTATTAGTGGACACTCTGGGTTAGGGTCACTCACAATGAAAAGGAATAGGTCCAAAGGCCTCACTAGGTATCGTTACCGATTTCCTATACTCAACTAGGTCTGTAATATTGAAGGTAGAACTAATGTCCAAATCCGAAGGCAAGTCAACACCTAGGCATTTGATCCAACCTTCTCTATCACTTTAAGAGGTCCGGCTCTGCGAGCATGAAGCTTCTTTTAGGCCTAAGCCTAACCAAGATAGAATCCACTACATCAAATTCTTTGATCCATCTTCGGCAATTAGCCAGTTGTTTCAAAATTAGTGCAGGTGGTGAACATGCTGGGCACATGCAAACTCCTAACAAGATGATGCAAAGGACTCAAACCTATACCTAACAGACTCGACTAAAGAGGTTTATTAGGTCTTAACTACCACTTGGACATGGGGGCATGAGTCGTGGTTGATGGATGACATGCAGAAGAAAATTTGCTAGTAACTCCTAATAGGTGCTAGAGGGTCTGCCAAAAGTAGGTAGCAACTGGGATGGGCTCTATGGATCCTTGCAACCTAGTAACCTCAACAAAATGTAACCTAATAGTTCTAGACACATGAGAAAACTCAGGAAATTGTAGGAAATAGAAAGTGGGTTCATAATTAGTCTGTTAGAGTGGAGAAAAAGGTTCTGGGTTAGTTGGATAAAGTAGAATAAAAGAAGGCATGTCAGGGACTAATCCTAGACTAATGAGGCTATCCTTACGGGGTTGCGATATATCTATGGGCAAGAAAAGGTCCATGCTATGGAAGGATTGGTCAACAATTTCTGGGAAGAGATCTTCAATAGGAATGGTAGGAAGGGATTCATCTTGAGGGCAATGGGTTAAGTAAGCCAAATCCTCAATAAAGTCTTTTTGTTCATGGAATTTAGGAATAGGCTCTACAATTAGATCCTTTTCTAGTGTTTCCTCAGGTAAAATCCTAGTATCAGAGTTCTCTTCCTCTAATTGTTCTTCCACTATAGCTTTCGGTTGGATGTGGTCAAGGTCAACTAGCTCTGTGTTGGTTTCTACCTGGGTATCTACCGGGTCAGCTAATTCTAGGTCTACTAAAGGTGTCTCCTCTTCTCCTTCATACTCATCCACTAGGCTCGCATCAGCTTCATACACTTCCGCGTTAATGTAAGCCTTGTCAATCTCAGGAATTGTTGGAGAAGGTCGGCTGGAAAAAAATTGGCTAGGTCCTGGTATCTGATTATGAAAACTAATCCTAGTAGGTTCAGGTTGCCTAAGGGGTAGTGGCTCACTACTGGGCTCATATTTAGGGGTACTAGTCCTATGGGGTTCAAGTTGACTAGGGGAAACCTGACTAGTACTAGGTTGATACTTAGGGGTTTTGCGTTCTTGGGGCTCATAGGACAAGGGTGCAGATCTATGGGTCATGGGATTATAGGATCTAGGGTCATAGGATTTTGGGTCAGCTCTATGGTCAGGTTCTAAGGATGGATCATGGGATGAGGTCCTCCTAAGGTTGGGCTTCCTATATGGGTCAGGATATTGGGTTCTCCTAGGGTTGGACTCCCTATATGGGTTAGAATATTGGGTTCTCCTAGGGTTGGGCTCCCTATATGGGTCAAAGTATTGGGTTCTCCTGGGTTCAGTATCATAATAAGGGTCATGGTAAGGGGTTCTTCTAGGTTCAGTATCATAATAAGGGTCATGGTAAGGGGTTCTTCTAGGTTCAGTATTATTGTATGGGTCAGGCTGAGGGGCTCTCCTAGGTTCAACCTCTCGGTATGAATCAGGGTTTGGGGTCCTCCTAGGTTGAGGATTGTAGTAGGGGTCAGGATAAGGGGCTCTCCTAGGTTCGACCTCATGGTATAGATCAGGGTTTGGGATCCTCCTATGTTGAGGGGACTCAAGATCTAGCTCAGACTGTGACCCATGGGTTCTTTGTATGGTCCCTACACGACCTTCTAACTGGTCAAACCTATTGGAAAGATGGTCAATTCTGTTGTTGGTTTGGGTACCAGATTGAGTTAACTGGGTCATCTGGGTAGTCATCTGGGTAGCCATCTGGGCCATTTGATCTACAAGGGCTTGAATCCTAGCTTCCTGCTTATCCATGGGTTCAGGGATATGGTGGATGAGATGGGACTCCTGATCTAATGCTAATGCAAGACTCGATCAAACTGACTATAGCTGACTAGACCTAGAGTCCAAAACTAGATGCTCAATCAGGGTGGCAAACTAGTCTATAATAACCCTATACTCAGCCAGGCAGGTGTAAGGAGAGTGTTAGGTCCCTAATTGCCAATTCTAGACACCAATCAGAGATTGGCCAGGTAGGCGGACCAGCACACAAGCCCTTCGGGATTGAATCCCTAAACCACCGTTCTAGACACCGATCATAAAGCACACACATGTTAGCTTGACACAATGATCTGACACTTAGCCCGGACCCGACCAGTTGGTGTCCCTAGCCCACTAGGGCAAATTAAGTCTAATCGATTTTAGGTTAAGGCTTGGGACTGAATGCAAGGGATGTGGTTTTGGGCTAAGGAGAGGTGATCAAATCCTCCCCCCATCTGATATAGCAAAAGTGCCCTTAAAAGTAAATTATGCAATGATGGCAGGCAGATGAGGATGCAAATAGGGTTTAGATATTTTTTTTTGATATTTTTGGAGAATATGTAATATTTTTTTTTATTTTGGTATTTTCTTAAATAGAAGAAAACTTTCAAATTATGGCATAATATGCAAGAAATATACTAAAATTAAAAGATATGGAAAAGATGCTAAACAAAACCCTAAAACTTCCAAACTTGTCTTGCTGAAAAAAATAGAGCTGAAATTTGCAGGCTGTATTTCGGCTTGCAGAAAATTCACAGGCCATAATAAAATTTTAAAAAATCCAAAAAATTACTGTGAATTATGATGAATCCAAAAAAATAAATTTCAAAATTTTTGGAGTTTCTATTAAGAAGAAATAATTTAAATAATAGAGTATATATGGACTGAAGAATTGCAGAAAATAAGTCCTAATCTAAGCTCTGATACAAAATTATGCGGGACTAATATGCATGCAATTCCTTTTGTATGTTTTATATGTGGGGTTAGGTGATTAATTCCCAAATTTCAGATCAAAATTAGTTGTAGTGAATTTTGTATGAATTCTTGAAGCCAAGCATGCAGATTAGAACTAGAAAAGTATTAAAGAAGGATCGCCGGGGCTGAGAAGCCTCGGTTAGGGCAAGTTCTCCTACAATAATAAGACTGGAGGTAGAGGGGGTGTACCTAACAATGTCTGACATGCCCGGTGAAGATCTCAGTAAAGGGATCTCTCATTCCTCGATGGATGCGGCCTGGAAAATCGAGCCAAAGACCTGCGGATACCTGGCTTTCTGCTCGGTGGTCCGATTGAGGCGTGGCTGGAGTCGTTGGATTCGTAGGAACTTGGGGACCTGCAAACGACCTGTCAGGGGTTAGAACACTCAAAGGAGATCAAGAAAATAAAGGAAAACAGCAAAGGGAAGAAAGTTTTGGAGGGGGCTGGAAGGATGGTTGGCGGTAGGAAGATGGTTGCAAACACCAGGAAAAAACTCTCAAACCCCTTTATTCACACAGCAGGGTAATCACACGAAGCAATTGAAGAACTCATGGTTTATTTTATATCAAAAATCTCCCTTCATACAAGAGGCTAGGGTCCCTTAAATAGACCCTTAACCTTGGGCTCCAAGTAAGGGCACATTAGTCTTTACATAAGAATCATTTTCCCTCTCAAATCCTAGTTAGAAAATAAGAAAATATTAGGTAGAAAAATTCCTAAAAATTCTCTTGACTTGGCCAACACTCCAAGGATGCCTAGGAGGGCATGCTGGGCTTCTAGGAGCAGCAAGAGGCCAGCCCAAAGGGGCTCGGGCACATGGGTTTGGGCCTTTGGAAGCTGGGGTGGCCTGGTAGCCAGGTAGCAGGAATATTCTCTAGTATCTTGCTTTTTAGGGGCTTGGACTTGGCACCTGGGCTTGATTTCTCTGGGCTAGGATGCAGATGGACCTCTAAAATCATGGATGCTGATGGGGAACTAATATGCATACGATTCTTTTTGTATGTTTTATATGTGGGGTTGAGTGATTAATTCCCGAATTTCAGATTAAAATAAGTTGTAGGAAATTTTATATGAATTTTAGAAGATCAGCATGCAGATTAGGACCTAGAAAAGTAGAAAAGAAGGATCGCCGGGGCTGAGAAGCCTCGGTTAGGGCAAGTTCTCCTACAATAAAACTACTGGAGGTAGAGGGGGTGTACCTGACAACGTCTGTGAAGATCTCAGCAAAGGGGTCTCTCATTCCTCGATGGATGCGACCTGGAAAATTGAGCTAAAGACCCACGGATACCTAGCTTTCTGCTTGGTGATCCGATTGAGGCTTGGCTGGAGTCGTTGGATTCATAGGAACTCGGGAACCTGTAAACGACCTGTCAGGGGTTAGAAAATTTACAAAGGAACAAGAAAACAAAGGAAAAACAGCAAGGGAAGGCATCTTTTGGAGTGGGCGTCCAGGGATCTGGAGGGTTTGTTGTCAGTAGGAAGATGATTGCAAACACCAGGAAGAAAAACTCTCACAAACCCCTTTATGCACACAGCAAGGTATCACACAGCTCAATAGAAGAACTCAAGGTTTTAATTCATATCAAAAAGTCCCTTCATACAAGAGGCTAGGGTCCTTTAAATAGACCCTTAACCTTGGGCTCCTAGTAAGGGCACATAAGTCTTTACATAAGAATCCTTTTCCCTCTCAAACCCTAGCTAGAAAATAAGAAAACATCAGGTAGAAAAATCCCTAAAAATTCTCTTGACTTGGTCAACACTCCAAGGATGCCTAGGGGGGTGTGTTGGGCTTCTAGGAGCAGCAAAAAGCCGGCCCAAAGGGGCTCGGGTGCATGGGTTTGGGCCTCTGGAAGCTGGGGTGGCCTGGTAGCCAGGTAGCAGGAATATTCCCTGGTATCTTGCTTCTTAGGGGCTTGGGCTTGGCACCTGGGCTTGATTTCTTTGGGCTAGGATGCAGATGGACCTTTGGAATCGTGGATTCCCTTATCTATGAATATACTTTGGCATCTGAAAGGAAATCTGGGCATCTGGAGGGCATCTACAAGAAATCAGTGTTTTCTGAATTTTCCTCCTGGGATCTTCAAATCTTCAAGCTGGGTTGGACTTGGGCTATACTTCCATGTCTTCAATCTAGTTGGACTTGGTCTTTACTTGTACGATATAGTCTTGAGTCTTCAGTATGCTTGGACAGGACTCAAAAAAATAAAATTAGCTCAATATGAGCTGACTAGCATTGGACTGAACTAGCTCAACATAAGCTGACTAGTACAGAACTAAAATAAAAACTCAAAAGACTCAAACAACAACTAAAAAAGGACTCAGATGGGCTAAGCCCTTATTACAGATGGACTCATAAATTATTGATCAATTCATAGAGGGTTGAATAGCCTCTGTCTTATTCTGGTACCTCCGGTGTCCCCACTAGATGCCTTGGTATATGAATATATTTTGACATCTGGAAGGGAATCTGGGCATTTGGAGGGCATCTGCAAGGAATCAGGGTTTTCTGAACTTTTCCTCTTGGGGTCTTCAAATCTTCAAGCTGGGTTGGACTTGGGCTATACTTCCATGTCTTCAATCTGGTTGGACTTGGTCTTCACTTGTATGATGTGGTCTTGAGTCTTCAATATGGTTGAATAGGACTAAAAAAAATAAAATTAGCTCAACATGAGCTGACTAACACTGGACTGAACTAGCTCAACATGAGCTGACTAGTACAGAACTGAAACTCAAAAGACTCAAATAACAACTAAAATGGACTCAGATGGGCTAAACCCTTATTACAGATGGACTCATAAATTATTGATCAATTCATAGAGGGTTGAAAAGTCTCTATCTTATTCTGGTGCCTCCGGTGTCCCCACCACTTGGCTACCCCGAACTCAATTTGCTTGATGCGGTCATCTCAACAAAGTGGCTTTTGGTGCAATTCCCAACACCCTATGGTGTGGGGGAAATGAGGGGGGCACCTTTGCCAGTTCATCATTGTTTGCAAGCTGTCCCCGGAGCTTGGAGTACCGGGGAAGATCCCATTGCCGATGACCTCAATCAAAGGGCACGAGATGTCAAGGGCAGTCCAGTTGAATGCATGTTATCATGTCCCCTCGGTGTAGATCCATCAAAGATGGTGTAGATAGGAGCCTAGCTGCAGGGCGACGAGAAGGACCACTTACTGAGTTTCCTCCGAGCGAACATGGATGTGTTCGCTTGGATTGCGACAGATATACTGGGAATCCCTGCCAATGTCATCACCCACAGGCTGAACATCGACCCGAAGTGCCACCTAGTCAGGCAGAAGAAGAGGAGTTTCATCCTAGAAAGGCAGAGGGTAGTTAATGAAGAGGTGGAGAAACTCCTTGTGACCGGCTTCGTTCACGAAATCTAGTATCCCAGCTGGCTAGCGAACATGGTCATGGTCAAGAAAGCCATTAGGAAGTGGAGGATCTATGTAGATTATACTGACCACAACCGAGCCTGCCCAAAAGATAGCTTCCCCTTCCCGAAGATCAATCAGCTGGTAGATGCCACCTTGAGACACCATCTACTCACCTTTATGGATGCATTCTCTAGGTACAACCATATCTAGATGCATCCAAAAGACAAGGAGCATACTGCCTTTATCACGGGCCTTGGGATGTACTACTATTGGACGATGCCATTCGATCTGAAGAATGCAGGAGCTACTTACCAGTGTTTACTAAGGTCTTCAAACATCAAATTGGTTGCAAATGCAAGTCTACGTGAATGACATGCTCGTCATGAGTTGGCCGGAGTCAGACCATGTTGCGGACCTAGCAGAAGCCTTCCATAATCTTTACCTTCATCAGTTGAAGTTGAATCTAGTAAGTACACCTTCGGTGTGGCGGCCAAGAAATTCTTGGGCTTCATGGTAACTCAGAGACGAATTGAAGCCAACCCAGAGAAGGTGCAGGCAATCATTGACATGGAATGCCCCACCTCGAAGAAGCAAGTATAGCACCTGATTGGTCGAATTGCAGCCCTGAGCCGATTGATCTCGCACTCCACCAACCGTTGCCTACCTTTCTTCAAGGTGTTGCATAAGATGCACGACTTCGCCTGGACGAAGGAATGCCAAGAGGCCTTCGAGGAGCTAAAGAAGTTCCTGGTGTCACCACCATTGCTCTCTAGGCCAGAGGACGGGGAGGAGCTCCTCCTATATCTTGCGGTCACCCTGGGAGCCATCAGTTCAGTGCTCGTTCGTGCAGACGGTGATGGAGTTCAGAAGTCAGTGTACTATGTCAGCAAGCTCCTCCGGGATGTAGAAATCAGGTACTCCCGCTCTGAAAAACTAATTTTTGCACTCATTATCTCTACTCAGCATCTCAGGCCATATTTCCAAGCCCACTCCGATAGCGATTCTGATTAATCTGCCATTGAGGGCCATAATCAACCATCTGGACATGTCAAGGCATTTGGCAAAGTGGGCATTGAAGCTTAGCAAGTTTGACATCACTTATCGCTTGAGGCCATCTCAAAAGTCACAAGTGCTGGCCAACTTCCTAGTCGAGTGCACCAGCATGGGCAAAGAGCCAGAGAAGGCTTACCCGGAGCACCAAGCGGAGCTGTCGACTGACGAGGAGGTCTGGGTTCTCCATGTAGATGGCACATCGAACATAGGAGGAAGCGGAGCCGACCTTATCCTCGCCAATCATGGTGGGGTCGTGGTCGAGTGCGCACTGCGCTTCTTGTTTGAGGCTACTAATAACCAAGTGGAATACAAGGAACTCCTCACAAGGTTAAGAGTATCCTATGAGCTAGGAGTGTCTAGCCTAAGAGTCTTCACCGACTCATAGTTAGTGGCCGATCAAGTCTAGGGAGAGTTCGAAGCTCGAGACCCTCAAATGTTGATGTACCTAGAGCGGGTGTGCATGAGTGCAGTCAAATTCTAGTGCTTCGGCATCTCCCACATCCCTCAGGAAGAGATTGCTCATGCTGATGCCCTCTCTAGGCTCGCAACTCTACTAGATTCATCATTAGGACGTGCCTACATCGAATACCTCTAGGCTCCCAGCTACGGGCTACCCGTCGAGGTCCAACAAGTCACTCCTGAACCTAACTGGATGGACTGTTATATCAGGTATATCACCAATGGCATTCTTCCCGAGAATCGCATAGAGGCTGGCCTCCTCAGGAAGAAGGCCACGTGCTTTATGTTGATGGATGGGCAACTCTACCGTAGGTCCTATTCTTACATGCTTTTGAAGTGCTTAAGACCCTCAAAGGTTGCCTTCATGCTTCAAGAAATACATGAAGGACTCTGCGGGAGTCATGTGGGGGGCAGAACACTGGCGTACAATACCCTTTGCCAAGGTTACTACTGGGAGACGATGAGGGAGGATGCAGCTGACTTCGTAAAGAGATGTGACCATTGCTAATGGCATGCCTGCATACAGCATCAACCGGCTGCATCGCTTTCCTAGCTCTCCGCCCCTTGGCCATTTGCTTAGTAGGGAATGGACCTCTTAGGCCCTTCCCCCCATGTCTAGATAACGGAGGTACTTGATAGTGGTGATCGACTACTTCACCATGTGGGTCGAGGCTAAGCTGTTGGTGCAGACCACTAAAGCCAAGGTCAGATCTTTTCTTTAAAAGTCGATCATCTGCCATTTCGAACTTCTCCACTGCATCGTCACCGACAATGGATGGCAGTTCGACAACCAAGCATTTAAAGGATTTTGTATTGACTTCAACATCCACCAACATTTCACCTCGATGGCTCACCCCCAGACCAATAGAGAGGCCGAGGTACCAACCGGACCATCCTTCAAGGAATCCTAACCAGGCTAAGGACTAGTGGGCTGAAGAACTTCCCAGCATTCTTTGGGCCTACCACACCACACCCAGGATGGCGACAGGTGAGATGCCCTTCAATCTTGTCTTCGGCATCGAGGCTATAATTCTAGTGGAACTAGGCCTACCCACACTCCGAATTGAACAATATGATGAAGCCAAGAATCTGACCCGACTTCTGCTCAACCTAGACCTTCTGGAAGAAATAAGAGATAAGGCTAGGCTTCGCATGGCAACCTACAGTTAGCGGGTCACCTGGTACTACAATTCTTATGAGAAGCCAAAGACCTTCCATCGGGGTGACCTGGTTTTGCGATGAACTGAAGTCTCGCAGCTCGAGAAATGCGGCAAGCTCTCCCCTAACTGGGAAGGCCCTTACAGGGTGGTCGAGGCCCTTCCTCATGGAGCGTACTACCTCTCTAGGCTCGATGGTGCCCAATTCCCATGAACTTGGAATGCCAGCAACCTAAGGTTGTACTACCAATGATGTAAGATTTCTTTCCATCAATGAAAAATTCCTTTTTGGTGCAACACTATTTTCATATGTGCAGGGAAATCTTCGCTTGACCCAAAGTCTAGCATTCAAAGTTGGAAAACTCCTAAAGCCCTGCACTTCAAAGCAGGAAAACTCCTAAAGCCTTGCACTTCAAAGCCGGGAAGCTCCTGAAGCCCTACACTCAAAGTTGGGGAAACTCCTGAAGCCCCGCACTCAAAGTCGGGAAAATCCTGAAGCCTCGCACTCAAAGTCGAAAAACTCCTAAAGACCCACACTCAAAACTGGGAAACTCCTGAAGCCCCACAATTCAAAGTCAGAAAACTCTTGAAGCCTCACACTTCAAAGCTGGAAAACTCCTGAAGCCCCGTACTTCAAAGTCGGGATGCTTTAGAAGTCTCGCACTCAATCTATCGGGCTCTTAGTCCAGTGACGACAAGTCGAGACACTCCCGAAGTTCTGTACTCAATCTGTTGGGCTCTCAGTCTGGCGATGGCAAGCCGGGATGCCCCAAAAGTCTCGCATTCAATCCATCGAGCTCTCAGTCCGATAATGGCAAGCCGGGATGCCCAAAAAGCTCCATATTCAATTCATCGGGATCTCAATCTAGTGATGGCAAGTCGGGATGCTCTAGAGGTCCCATAGTTGATCCATCGGGCTCTCAGTCCGGTAATGGCAAGCTAGGATGCCCCAGAAGTCCCATATTCAGTCCGTCAAACCCTTAGTCTAGCAAAGGCAAGCTGGCCTCCCAAGCCAGCGATGGCAGGCCTGGGATTCCTGCCTCATAGATCAATGGCATTCTAGCTTAGCAGGGATAACTTACAAGAACCTCCAAGGTCCTTCCAGCCATCCACCAACTCCCAAATCAGGGAGGGAGTGGCAGAACCTTGGAGGCCCCAAGATAGGCGATCAACGCTAAAAAAACTTTCGAGGACCCTTGATAAACCTCTCGACTTGGTGAAGGCAACTCGTGGGACCCCTAAGTCCCCTTTGGTCACCTAATATCTCTAAGGGGCCACCGAAAAGAACTGAAGCCTGAGAAGTTTTGGTTCAGTGGTCACAATGAAGGTTTAGACTTATGCACCAAAAAGAAATGAAAAGGAAATGACAGCCTGATGGAAGGAAAAAGAGTTTCATTTCATTAAGTTAGACATTCCTTACATCAAAGGAGACCCCGACAGACCTAGTGGTCCCCAAGCAAAAACTCCTAAGTGTAGGGGTCAAAAAAAAAGGGGAAAGAAGGAAAGTGCAAGAATTATTCTACCGGCTCCTTCCCAAGGCGATGAGGGGGCTCAGCGGCATCCTCTTGGCTCTCCGCTGTCGAAGCAGCTGGCTCGGCAGCATCCTCTTGGCTCTCCATCATCGAAGCAGCTAGCTCGGCAATGGCAGGCACCACCTCAACCACCTCGGTTGGGGGCCTCACCTCCTTAGGTCTCACACCTAGGGCCACTGGGATGATGATGGCCTCTAGGTGCAGCTCCAAGAAGGCTTGCACCACCTTCAACCTGCATACCGTGAACCCATTCATGAAGGAGTCCATGATCACCTCTTGTACCTCCTCCATAAATTTCATCGAGGCCTTATACCTCGGCATCACCTCTGCCACCTCCTTCTTGGTGGCTTCCATCAGGGCCACCACCACGGCCGCCTTCTCCCTCCACTGACCCACTCATGCCAACACCGCCTCTAGACGGGTTTGAAGGGCCCAGGATTGCCCCTCTAAATGTGCTACCTGTTGGGAATTGTGTCCCAAAGCCAATCGCCTGGGTTGTAGGCGGTTGTGCAAAGTATTATACTTTTTCAATGAATTAATAAAATATAATTTTTGGCAGCTCATCACGTATTGAATTTCCCTGAAATGAACTCTTTCCTATGTGATGAAGTCCTTAGGACTACACTGACTTCGATACAGAGAGGATGTATCGAGTGGTCCTTAAACCCGGTTCACAACCAAAGGATATATTGTACTGGACGGCAATATATCAAGTATAGGTTGTTGTAGTTTACATCGTTTGGTTGTCCTCTTGACCAAATGAGTGTGGTGACACTGATGTAATCTGCAAGTGGGATATATGTGATATCTCATTGAACGTGACTCCGTGCAGTCCCTTTCTGCCAAAGGGATACTCACGATTGGATATGGGTATAAGTGTCCCTCTGACCTGAGATCATCGCGGTAGCTTGCAAGCAACTCCCTGTGCTTTGGTGCCGGACTACCTGGATTTTTAATCCAGTGACGGAAGGCTTCTGGGTACAGGCAAGTACTTGTGGAGCAGTGATGGACCAAGATGGAATTGACCCGTCCAAACAAGTTTGGATTGAATGTCTCGCAGTATCTCAATTTAGCAAATCCTCGGCCGGGGTAGCTCTAGTGAAGAGTCACTGGGCTTGCGAGGTTGAGACACGTAGTCGACTGACTCAGTCTGGGTTGGCAGCCCAATCTCAGTCGTCCTGAGCATTTGAGGTCAAAGGATGAATTATACGGTAACCATATGCCAGAGGTTCGATTGTTTGCTCTCGCATCTTCGACCTATCCGGACGCCGGGACCCATTGCTAGATGGTTTCCTATGCTGGTACTAGAATTGTTCTGGTGCTACCGTTTAGGTTCGAACCTATGAGGTCACACGCCACAGAGGATAACTCTCTGATCCGGATACCGATTACGATTGGGAATCGTCTCGGTTTTATGGTCACAGTTTTTTTGAGCACTCTTTTCCCCGTCTTGCCCTTGTTTGTGTCAACCAGAAATTGTTCTGGGTTGACCAGGACTGTGCCAGGATTTTTCTGAATCAGTTTTGAACTGATTCGGAGCTCGTTTCGGCCTCCAATTGGTTGTGAACCAATTGAACCAAAACCATTGGGCTTGGACCGGTTCAATTGGATTGAACCAAAAGTTTTTTTTTTTAATGGGTTTGGACCGGTTATTCTTCGTTTGAACGGTTTTCACGTTGTTCTTCACTGGGCGTTTTTTCCTTGCCGTGAAAACCATTCAGCGCCTCTTCATCTCCCCTCCACCCTTTAACCTATTAACCCCATTTTAATTACTCCTAATGGCTGGTTTAAGGGTGATTATTCCACCGATGTCCTTTGGACTCCCTCCCTCTCCGTTGTTTTATTTCTCCATTGCTGCAGCTCCTCTTTAAAAAAAACCTGCAGTCCCCTGTTCAGTTTTGTTTTTGAGGAGGGTCACCGTATGAGAGTTTAAAAGGGGCTGAGAGAGTTCATAATTCTGAAATTCCTTCTCCTACCATCCGTGATCTTGAGGGCTTTGTTTTGGTGAATAGAAGGAAGAGAAGTCAAGCCATTAATCCCTGTTCAAGTGCTCCAAAAATCCCTGCTGCAGCAATTCTGTTTTGCTGCAGCAACCTGTGACCGTGAACCATCTTCCGGCGGCTAGCACCGCGCGTGGAGAGGGATCGGAGAGCCCCGGGCGTGTCTCCCCTCTAGAGGGAGTATTCCTCTACTCCTCGAAGCAAACCACGCGAGCCGGGATCCCTCCAGTTGCCCGAAATCCAACGACGAAAACAGCTACTCCGTTCTGCTGCCATTTTCGTGCAGCAGACTTCGGCGATTTTTTACGATTTATTGGCTTAGTTTTTCTTGCAGAAACCAGTGCCAAATCGAAGAGGACTTCCTTAAGAATCTACAGCTCAAATTTGGGAGCGATCGGAGGTCCGGAAGGCGGCGTTCCGGGGACTTTTCGGAAGCCCTGTTTTCAGCCCAAGGTGGAAGACGACTGGAATAACTTTATTCCAGTTATTCCAGTCTATTCCAGGTTTATCCCAGACTTATTCCAGCTGGGAATAAGGTATGTTTTTGGATTTTAATTTCGATGCATGTGTAGATCTAGATTTATTAAAATGTTTATAAATATTATATGTCCTGAAGCATGCCAATACATGCATCTTGCATATGCTAGATCCTGTGCGGAGTAGGTTTTTTCCGCACTTATTTTAAAAATGTTTTAAAATATTTACCTGCTCCCTGTGCCGTTGCATGCTTAGCGTAGGCACCTGCACCCACGGCTTTACTTTCAATGGTATCAGAGCCAGGTTGTAGAGTAACATATCTTGATGCATGTATAGTAGATTAAATTGTTTAATCTTGGGATTAGAGAGTACTTTTAGGAACCTAGTTGAGACCTTTACCATGGCCGTGTGTCTTTGACACGATGCGGTTCGTCTGTGTTGGCCTCTTCAGAAGGATCCTTTAAGGAAATCAAAAAGAAATTAAAATTATAAATTTGGCATGATTTATAATTTTGTCATTTGGGTCATATAATATTTATAAAAGTATAAATCTAGATATGATGCATAATTTAAGATGTAAAATTGTTTTACATAGAGACTTAATTAAAAATATTTTAATTAAGTATTTGGCTTAATAAAAAAAAAAAAAAAATTTAGGTTTATGAAATCTAATAAAATTTGCATAAGCCAAATTGGGTTAATTGGGTTAGCTGATTAGTTGGGTCCATCACTGGGTTAGACCTAAGTTTAGTTGAACCGGATTAAAAAAGGATTAAACAAAAGTTGTTTAAGGTCCTTCTTTAGAACTATCTAATAGTTAGATTAGTTGATCCGTTCATCTAAAATGGATCCAATTCGTGGCTCAGTGGACGCCCGAGTCTTTAGGCTAGTCTGATCGAGTCTGGTAAACCGACTGGTGTCGAGGTAGGTTAGGCAATTGTGATCATGGTTGTATGAGGCTACCTCTTTCCTGGCCAACTTAGTTGGTGTCTAGGAAAGATGGTTAATGGCGGATACTCACCCATGATCTCACCTACCTGGCTAGTCGAGTCGACCAGAACTGATTGGAAAAGCTCAATGACTCGAGTTAACCCATGTCACCCAGGTTGATCGGTCTGACTGATCAATAGGTGCCCATGGATCAATTATTGATTTAATTCAACCCTCCTGGAATCTGATTGATTCAGTGGGAGGATGATCCATGTCCTTACCTTTTTTTTCTTCTATCACAAAAAAAAAAAAAAAAAAAATCCTCTAAAAAATTATTAGGTCCTTAAAAAGACTAAGTCAATGAGTTGACAGTGTCTTAGCCTCCCATTAAGTTGGATAGAAATGTGTCCACTAGCTTGGTGTGCATCGGCAGTTCCATAGAACGGGTGTACATCCGGCGACTGGAATTTCTATCTGATCGATGATGGTTCAGTGCAACCTCCTTAACGGGACCAGGTGGGCCGGCCATAGTCGGGCTTGGTCTTTAGTTAGCTGGAAGCATTGGATTAGTCATTTTAATGGTTGGACCTAACCAGAGACCCGCAATAGGAGGCCCCTAGGCCGATTGGGGTGTTCTCTGGGGCAAAATAAAATACTGAAAATTGTTTAGGGAAACAATTGGTTTACGAACCTACCTTTAGGCTCGTATGGGTGAGCCGGCCATAGTCGGGCTCATGCGTGGCCTATTGGATTTCAGTACCCACTTGAAAAATGTTGTTTTCACGGATTGGAGTCAGAGGCTACCAATCTGAAAAATTAGTGGGAGAAACCTTTAGACTAAAGTCCAAGTCTTTTGGTTAAGTTATTAATTCATAAACTAAATTGGTCTTGTTTTCTTTTCAGATGTCTTCAAACTTGACGCTCCGGTCACATCTCGATAACGAGAAGTTAAAGGGTCACAACTTCGATAGTTGGTATCGAAAGTTGAGAATAGTTCTGGAGCACGAACGGATCCTGTATGTGATAACGGATCCGGCACCTGAAATCCCTCCCGCTAATGCACGGAGTGCGGTCAGAGATGCTTATTTGAAGTGGGTCTCTGATCGGACTACTGTCCGTTGCATTATGCTAGCGGCGATGAACGACGAGTTCACTCGCAAATTCGAGGAGGCCCAACCTGATGAAATCCTTCAAAAGTTGAAGGAATCCTTCGGCACCCCGGATGACGTAGAACGGTACAAAGTGTCTTGTGCCATCTACAACTCCAAGATGCCGAATGGCGGTTCAGTCACTGATCATGTATTGTACATGATCGAGTTGATTGAAAAACTGGGAAAACTCGGATGCCCCTTGCACGAGCAGCTCGGCAAGGATGCGATCCTGAATTCTCTTCCCTCCTCCTATCTTGACTTTCTTGATCATTATAGAATGAACAAGCCTGCAGTCAACTACCATGGTCTTTTGGGGTTGCTACAGACTTTCGAGAAAGACCACCAACTGAATAAGGGGGTGGTGAATTTAGTGGGAGGTAGTAGAGGTCGTCGTCCCTTTAAGAAAGGGAAGAAGAAAATAAATAAAAAGGGAAAGAAGGTGCATAATGCTCCTGGCCCGAGTCAGACCAGGAAGTTTAAGGCTGATCAGTCTTCTGCAGAGTGCTTCCACTGCAAGAAGAAGGGACACTGGAAGAGGAACTGTCCTCTTTATATAGCATCCCTTGATCCGAACAGGCCGAGAAAGCAGAAGTCTGCTGAACAAGGTATTTATATGATAAGACCTTGTAATTACTCAATTGTTGATACTGCTAACTGGGTATTGGATACTGGTAGTCCAATTCATGTTTGTAATTCGTTACAGGGACTTCAAGTTAGCAGAAGATTTGAAGATGGAGAACAATTTCTGAGCGTCGGGAATGGAAATCGTGTTCCAGTACTGGCGGTTGGAGTCCTGCGTCTTGTCTTTGAGTCTTGTACTGTCGAACTAGTCGACTGTCACTATTGTCCTAGTTTCATTATGTGCATAATCTCTGTAGGCCTTTTGGCCAGTTGTGGTTTTGAACTATCAATAAAAGGAGATTTTTGCAATGTTATTTTAAATAACTCTGTTATAATGAAAGCTAGATTAAATAATGGCATATACGTACTATCAAGGCCTGTTAGTGTAATGTACACTTCTAGCAAACGTCCAAGGTTAGATAATGTCAACGATTTGTATCTTTGGCACTGTAGGCTAGGTCATATTAACCAAAATAGGATAAACAAGATGCGAGGAGATGGACTTCTCGAGGTCAGTGATTCTGAATCACTGCCCACTTGTGAATCCTGTTTACTTGGTAAAATGACCAAGTCACCTTTTACTGGAAAAGGTGAACGAGCTACAGAACTTCTAAGTCTAATACATACTGATGTATGTGGACCGATGACAGTAAGTGCTATAGGAGAATACAAATATTTCATTACTTTTACAGACGACTTTTCAAGGTTCGGTTATGTCTTTTTAATGAGACATAAGTCTGAGTCGTTTGAAATGTTCAAACGATACCGTAATGAAGTAGAAAAGCAAACTGGAAAAAGTATTAAAACCCTTCGATCTGATCGAGGTGGCGAATACTTATCTGGTGCTTTTTGACATATCTTGAGGAGAATGGAATTCTCTCTCAGTGGACTCCTCCAGGAACACCACAGTTGAATGGTGTGTCCGAAAGGAGGAATCGAACCTTGTTGGACATGGTTCGATCCATGATGGGCTTTGCAACTTTACCGCTATCCTTTTGGGGATATGCACTTCAGACAGCCTGTTACTTATTAAATAATGTTCCAAGTAAATCTGTTGTCTCCACTCCGTATGAGATGTGGAATGGACGTAAACCATCAATCTCACACCTTCGGGTCTGGGGCTGTCCGGCTTACGTAAAGCGTTTAGACTCAGACAAACTTGGTCCTAGGTCTGATCCGTGTTTATTTGTTGGTTATCCTAAGGAAACCAAAGGGTATTTCTTCTACTTGGAGAATGAACAAAAGGTGTTCGTTGCTCTTAGAGCTATCTTTTTGGAAAAGGAGTTCCTTGGAGAAGGAACTATAGCCTCTAAGATTGAACTTGATGAAGTTCAGCCAATAGAAGAACCTACACACTCTAAGGACGTCGTAGAACCGGCTGTGATTGAATCACACCCAGAACCCATTAGGAGATCCGGTAGAATACCGCGTCAGCCGGACAGATACTACGGTTTCTTGGTCCGGGACGGAGATCCCATTGAGCTCGATGAGAACAATGAGGATCCGATCACCTATATGGATGCACTTCAGAGATCTGACTCTGAGGCATGGCTTGGAGCCATGCGATCCGAAATGGAGTCCATGGAAATCAACAATGTTTGGACATTGGTTGATCCACCTGAAGGAATAAAACCCATCGGGTGTAAATGGATCTTCAAGAGAAAAAGGGGCGCAGATGGGAAGGTAGAGACCTATAAAGCCCGTCTGGTTGCCAAGGGGTATCGTCAACGATATGGTATCGATTATGACGAGACATTTTCCCCTGTGGCAATGCTCAAGTCTATTCGGATCATGCTTGCTTTGGCAGCATATTTTGATTACGAGATCTGGCAGATGGATGTCCGAACCGCTTTCCTAAATGGGGAGCTGGAAGAAGAGGTGTATATGATACAGCCTGAAGGGTTCACATCCACAGATGAATCAAAAGTATGCAAATTGCATAAGTCCATCTATGGACTCAAGCAAGCATCTCGAAGTTGGAACTTACGGTTTGATAGGTGTATCAAATCGTACGGCTTCGTTAAGAACGGAGAAGAACCGTGCATCTATAAATGGATTAATGGTTCTGTGATTGTATTCCTGGTACTGTATGTTGACGACATTCTCTTAATCGGGAATGACGTCGCAACATTACAAGGAATAAAGGTCTGGTTATCATCTCAGTTCTCCATGAAGGACTTGGATGAAGCTTCTTACATACTAGGTATGAAAATCTATAGAGATAGATTTAAGAAGCTTTTGGGATTGTCCCAGTCTACGTACATAGACACCGTGCTGAAACGGTTCAGCATGGAAAATTCCAAGAAAGGCTATCTTCCGATAGGTTCTGGAATTACTCTTTCCAAGAAGGATTGTGCGACAACTCCTGAGGAAAGAGAGCGCATGAGTAGAGTACCTTATGCTTCTGCAGTAGGCTCTATCATGTATGCTATGACTTGTACTAGACCAGATGTGGCATACTCACTAGGAGTAGTGAGTAGATACCAGTCTGACCCAGGTGAGGCGCATTGGAAGGTGGTTAAGTCCATCCTCAAGTATTTGAGAAATACTAAAGATCAATGGCTGATTTATGGAGAACCTGACTTGAAACTTGTGGGGTACACTGACTCTAGTTTCCAGTCAGATAGAGATGATAGCAAGAGTGTGTCAGGGTTTGTTTTTACCCTGAATGGAGTAGCGGTCTGCTGGAAAAGTTCCAAGCAGGCAACTGTTGCAGACTCGGTATGCGAAGCAGAATATATTGCAGCATCAGATGCAGCAAAGGAAGCTGTGTGGTTGCGAAAGTTCCTTGGAGAGCTAGGGGTGGCACCCTCCCTAGATGGTCCTGTTCCGGTGTACTGTGACAGCACTGGAGCCATTGCTCAAGCTAAGGAGCCAAAAGCTCATCACCGCACCAAGCACATCCTGCGGCGCTACCACCTCGTACGAGAGATCGTGGAACGAGGCGACATCAATCTTCTGAAGATCGATGGAAAAGAAAATCTGGCCGACCTCTTCACTAAAGCCCTCGGAATAAAAGAGTTTGACTATTATAAATGGGAAATGGGTATTAGATACTCTTCTGATTGGCTTTAGTACAAGTGGGAGTTGTTGGGAATTGTGTCCCAAAGCCAATCGCCTGGGTTGTAGGCGGTTGTGCAAAGTATTATACTTTTTCAATGAATTAATAAAATATAATTTTTGGCAGCTCATCACGTATTGAATTTCCCTGAAATGAACTCTTTCCTATGTGATGAAGTCCTTAGGACTACACTGACTTCGATACAGAGAGGATGTATCGAGTGGTCCTTAAACCCGGTTCACAACCAAAGGATATATTGTACTGGACGGCAATATATCAAGTATAGGTTGTTGTAGTTTACATCGTTTGGTTGTCCTCTTGACCAAATGAGTGTGGTGACACTGATGTAATCTGCAAGTGGGATATATGTGATATCTCATTGAACGTGACTCCGTGCAGTCCCTTTCTGCCAAAGGGATACTCACGATTGGATATGGGTATAAGTGTCCCTCTGACCTGAGGTCATCGCGGTAGCTTGCAAGCAACTCCCTGTGCTTTGGTGCCGGACTACCTGGATTTTTAATCCAGTGACGGAAGGCTTCTGGGTACAGGCAAGTACTTGTGGAGCAGTGATGGACCAAGATGGAATTGACCCGTCCAAACAAGTTTGGATTGAATGTCTCGCAGTATCTCAATTTAGCAAATCCTCGGCCGGGGTAGCTCTAGTGAAGAGTCACTGGGCTTGCGAGGTTGAGACACGTAGTCGACTGACTCAGTCTGGGTTGGCAGCCCAATCTCAGTCGTCCTGAGCATTTGAGGTCAAAGGGATGAATTATACGGTAACCATATGCCAGAGGTTCGATTGTTTGCTCTCGCATCTTCGACCTATCTGGACGCCGGGACCCATTGCTAGATGGTTTCCTATGCTGGTACTAGAATTGTTCTGGTGCTACCGTTTAGGTTCGAACCTATGAGGTCACACGCCACAGAGGATAACTCTCTGATCCGGATACCGATTACGATTGGGAATCGTCTCGGTTTTATGGTCACAGTTTTTTTGAGCACTCTTTTTCCCGTCTTGCCCTTGTTTGTGTCAACCAGAAATTGTTCTGGGTTGACCAGGACTGTGCCAGGATTTTTCTGAATCAGTTTTGAACTGATTCGGAGCTCGTTTCGGCCTCCAATTGGTTGTGAACCAATTGAACCAAAACCATTGGGCTTGGACCGGTTCAATTGGATTGAACCAAAAGTTTTTTTTTTTAATGGGTTTGGACCGGTTATTCTTCGTTTGAACGGTTTTCACGTTGTTCTTCACTGGGCGTTTTTTCCTTGCCGTGAAAACCATTCAGCGCCTCTTCATCTCCCCTCCACCCTTTAACCTATTAACCCCATTTTAATTACTCCTAATGGCTGGTTTAAGGGTGATTATTCCACCGATGTCCTTTGGACTCCCTCCCTCTCCGTTGTTTTTTTCTCCATTGCTGCAGCTCCTCTTTAAAAAAAACCTGCAGTCCCCTGTTCAGTTTTGTTTTTGAGGAGGGTCACCGTATGAGAGTTTAAAAGGGGCTGAGAGAGTTCATAATTCTGAAATTCCTTCTCCTACCATCCGTGATCTTGAGGGCTTTGTTTTGGTGAATAGAAGGAAGAGAAGTCAAGCCATTAATCCCTGTTCAAGTGCTCCAAAAATCCCTGCTGCAGCAATTCTGTTTTGCTGCAGCAACCTGTGACCGTGAACCATCTTCCGGCGGCTAGCACCGCGCGTGGAGAGGGATCGGAGAGCCCCGGGTGTGTCTCCCCTCTAGAGGGAGTATTCCTCTACTCCTCGAAGCAAACCACGCGAGCCGGGATCCCTCCAGTTGCCCGAAATCCAACGACGAAAACAGCTACTCCGTTCTGCTGCCATTTTCGTGCAGCAGACTTCGGCGATTTTTTACGATTTATTGGCTTAGTTTTTCTTGCAGAAACCAGTGCCAAATCGAAGAGGACTTCCTTAAGAATCTACAGCTCAAATTTGGGAGCGATCGGAGGTCCGGAAGGCGGCGTTCCGGGGACTTTTCGGAAGCCCTGTTTTCAGCCCAAGGTGGAAGACGACTGGAATAACTTTATTCCAGTTATTCCAGTCTATTCCAGGTTTATCCCAGACTTATTCCAGCTGGGAATAAGGTATGTTTTTGGATTTTAATTTCGATGCATGTGTAGATCTAGATTTATTAAAATGTTTATAAATATTATATGTCCTGAAGCATGCCAATACATGCATCTTGCATATGCTAGATCCTGTGCGGAGTAGGTTTTTTCCGCACTTATTTTAAAAATGTTTTAAAATATTTACCTGCTCCCTGTGCCGTTGCATGCTTAGCGTAGGCACCTGCACCCACGGCTTTACTTTCACTACCTTTGCAGCAGACTTCTCTGCTTGATAGGCGGCCTTCCCCTTCTCGACAGCCAAAGACACCTCCATGTCCCTGGCCTGCCTGTCAGCTCCAATCGCTACCGCCCTTGCATCAACCACCTGGAATAGAAGGGTCCTGTTATGGTCCTCAAGAGCCCGGACCCTCTCTGTCTGCACCTTGGCTTCTTCCCCCGGCGCCTCAGTGAGCTGTTTCTATTGGGCCTCCTGTTTGGCCCACTGGGTGCAGTAGTCTTGGAACAGGAGAATGCCGGTGCCGACCTGCATCAACAAAAATATCAGCAAATGCAACCTAGCCAGCAGTAAAAAGAAGAAGCAATGAAGGAGGAACCTATCGAAAAGAGCTGAGGTAGGATGCTGATGATGGCCTTCGATAGCAACTTGCCACCCCTCTCTTGGTGGTCGTGCAATTGGATGGCGAACTCCATCATCCGCTTAGCCAACACGACGTCCTGGGTGACCATCGAGTTTGGTTGCACGGTCATCGAGATCCGGTATACCACTAGGGCCGGAGATGCTGTGACCACCGTCGAACCCGAGGGGGTTATTAGCGGAGGATTCTGGGCCACTGGGGGTGGACCCATCGCTTTGGTCACTGGTGGTGGTGGTGGATACGGCACCCTCTCTCTCGCTTCTGGCTTGGCCTCCACCTTAATTATGTTCAGGGCTTCAATGGCAACATGGGCCACGGGCCCTGCTCGCGTCGCCGCATCGGGCCCCCGGGCTAGGAGTTGGGCCTGCAGCTCGAGCGACGAGGAGGCCAGCCCAGCCACCCTCTCCCCTAGACATGGTAGTCGATCTGGGCCCCTGGCTAGGTTCCTCATGCACCCTTTTTGCTGGACTTTCCCTGGGCCCAGGAGATGCACCCCTCTTCCGGGTCATCTCCAGAATCTAATCCAGGGAAAACTTCATGCCTGCAAAGAAGAAGGAAGGCGAGTTAGTACAGAAATCAAGAAGGATTCAAGGAAGAAAAAGAGACATGATCCAAGAAGGCTCACCTAGGGCCGAGATTGGGCTGACCCCGGCATCATGTAGGTTCTTCTCGGTTAGCAAATCCTGAAGAGAAGGAATCCGGGAGGTGAAGAGCTGGTCGTACACCTCCCGGTCTGCTAGCTCCTCTTGGGAGTTACGATTTGAAGACTGGTCTGAATCACTCCAGACCCAGTCGACCTCCTTGATTGAGGCGCGAAATACTTATTCTTCCATTCCTTAATGGAAGAGGGGAGTTCGAATTTAATGCCCTTAGGGTGAGGAGCAACAAACCACCAACCCTCATCGGTTAGGTGGCACTTCAGGGTGAAAAATGCCTTGAAAAGGAAAAAAATGGGCGACAATCCCATGAAAATGATAGTGGACTATGAAGCAGGAGATGATCATAATGGCATTAGGAGCAAGCTGGGCCAGAACTAGGCAAAAGTTACTGAGGATGGAGAGGAAAAAAGGATGCAGTGGTAGACCAAGACCCCCGAGAAGGATGTCCTTGCGCAGAGCGATCCAACCCAAACCACCGAAGGTGACTCACTCCCTCGGTCCCAGAATCGAGAGCTAGATAGAGTCTGGGATCTCGTATGTATCTCAGAGCCATGAGAGGTCCTCTCTGATCATCGCCGAGGAGATGCTGGAGGGACCAATCGAACTAGAAGGAGGGACTAGAGGACCAAAAGGGGTAGGAGCTGGAAGAGGGACCCTGGGACCACCGATGACTATCCCTATTGGTCGAAGGCCCCTACGGACACTAATGCTCAGAGGAGCCTCATCCTCCTCATCAGAGGATGGGGTCCTCGGTCGGGAAGGACCTGCTTCGTTAGGGTTGCTAGAGGGAGGGTGACTCCAACCCGAGGAACTCATCCTAGACGAGGAAGATGGAAGATGAAGGAAAGAAAGCATATGAGTTCTAAGATGGGACTCTCTTAACCTAATCAACGACGAGGAAGAAGACAAGGATGGGAAGGACTGACTTGGATGCCTTGAGGAAAAAGGGGGTGGACTGGGAAAGAAGGGCTCTGGCTCGTCTGTGAGGTCCCAAGGTTCGAAAGAGATGGTTTGAAGAAAGTTTTCCTCCTTTTCAAAATGGCCAGACTGCACCCGTGCATCCTTTCAATCCTCTCATCGCTGGATGTGTGCCACGTGTCGACATCGGTTGAGAATGGCACCTCGATCATCCGAAGATCACCTCGGGCCAAGCATCAACCATTATGTTACCTTGGACCCATCGACATGGGATCCCTACATTGGCCTCAAGGAATGATCCGTGATCATCGACGATGGTGGCATTTAATGGCACCGGATGTTTGTCTTTTCCATGTTAGTGTCACCATAACTCCCTTTGTCCCGAGCGCAGCATTTCATCGAGACTTGAGAGTGGGGGGCAATTGATGTGGTAAGATCACTGATGTGGAGCAATTGATGTGGCAAGATCGCTGTTGTGGAGCCCCCCTCGAACCTAGCTGGCGGCCATGATAGCGGATGGTGCCAACTAGACAAAGATTATGGCAAGGCCCCCTCCAGTCTGGGCCCCTCATGCCGATGTGGTTCCCCCAAGGTTGAACCCTGGCTGAGGTCACACCCTCGTTCTTGGCCCCACTTGCACCATAGTTTTTCTCCTGAGGTCGAACCCCGGTCGAGGTCGTGTCCTTATTCTTCGCACCCCTCATGCCGGAGTGGTTCCCCCGAGGTTGAACCCCAGCTGATGTCGTGCCCTCATTCTTCGTGCCCCGCATGCCGGAGTGGTTCCCCCAAGGTCAAACCCCGATCGAGGTCACATCCTCGTTCTTCGTGCCCCTCGCTCTGGAGTGGTTCCCCCGAGGTCGAACCCCGATCGTGGTCGCACCCTCATTCTTCGCGCCCCTCGCATTAGAGTGGTTCCCCTAAGGTCGAACCCCGGCCAAGTTTGTGCCCTCATTGTTAGCGCCCCTCGTGCTAGAGTGGTTCCCCCGAGGTTGAACCCTGGCCAAGGTCGTGCCCTCATTCTTAGCACCCCTCGTGCTAGAGTGGTTCCCCCGAGATCGAACCTCGACTGAGGTTGTGTCCTCGTTCTTGGCTCCCCTCATGCTGGAGTGGTTTCCCTAAGGTCAAACCCTGGTTGAGGTCGCGCCCTCGTTCTTCGCGACCGTCGTGCCAGAGTGGTTCCCCCAAGGTTGAACCCCGGCTGAGGTCGTGCCCTCATTCTTGACACCCCTTGCACTGGACTTGTTCCCCCGAGGCTGAACCTCAACCGAGGTTGCACCCTCGTTCTTCATGCCTATTGCAGGAGTTCGGCCTCCCTCGCTTGAGGTTGATCCTGTGGTCAATTCAACCTCTTCTCCGTGGATGGATATGGACATTTTAGGTGGATGCTGTCTCTTCCCCGAGCACCCCAGGGCAGACAAGCGATGGTGTCGGTAGGTGGCACCATCGCCCTCACCCTGACATGGCTCGAGAGGATTGGCACGCCTGATGGATGATGGCATGTCACCTAGAATGTCTGAAGGAATGGCTCCCCTCTAGAGCACACCGATTGTACCCCTGCGAAGTGGCGTTTCATCAGGGCGTGCTGGTCTACGGGGGACCACCCCGTCGGAGCAACTGAACTCCCAATCCGCTATCGATGCCACCTGGAAAAGGGAGCTCCGTTACCCACTATCTACACCACCCAGAAGAGGAAGATCTCATTAGAGAATTCAGACCCTGTAGTATTTGCTCCCAGACTAGTTCCTTGCCATGTCCCCCCTCAGATGGTGGGACAGCACCAATGAGGAGCAACATCCTGTTGGGGTGTCAGGGTCCGCAGCATATCTTCCTGCCATGAAAGAGACACACACCCCTCCATGCTCTACTAGCTTAGCTAGTAACAGACCCCTACCACCTCTAGGTGAAGGGAGGTGGAGAGCAGGCCTATGTCCCACTCATGTAGGGAGCACCCAAGAGAGGCGGAGCTCCGTACCTCATAAGAGGTATTGCTCATCTATAAGAAAATCGAAAAGGGGGCTCCGACAAAGGTATGCGAGAGGGGGCAGGAAATTTAACGAAGCACAAGGCACACCCAAAGTATCTAAGAATTCCCGAAGAGAGTTCTGACGGCCACCGTTGCTCATGCCCTCCTTCTCGACCCAGACTTTCATTTCATCTCTTTCTTAGAAACCTCCGAGGGTGGAGACCATTTTGGGATCCACCGACAAGGATCTGTTCTCCTAGATCGTCCACTGACTTGATTATCGGAGTGCCCCCACCAAGATCCCCGGCCTGGGTCTCCTTTTTTTTACTAGTCCAAGAACGAGCATTGGATGCCGGACGAGAGTGCCACCAATTGATGCTGAGAAAGAGCTGCAGGCCACAATGACCTAGGCGGCAACAAATCCTTAGGTATAGTTACTATATGATCAAACTCTTTTATTAAAAACTCTGGCAAGATGCAGGTCATGGAAACTTGTCAAACCCTAAACATCCATCATATGTCAAATTTAATTAGCTCAAGTCCAATTATGATTTTCATGAAAACTCTTTTTTAATATCACACTGCTGTGGCCATAGTTCAAGAACTTAGCTAATTAGGTTACATAGGATTACCACAAGATTCTAAATGGCTAGGGATCATGTCAATATGCTGTCAAACCATAGCAACCTCACTATAAATAACCGAGACACTACAGGTCAAGGAATTACTCACATAACAATAGAATTTGAGAGTCACTAATGAGTAAGTAGATATTCATGTAACTTCTCGAATTTGGTCATGCTTAGTACCGTTATTCTCTAGAAATCACTTGCACTCGCATTCTAGTATCTCTATACTATAGACTCAAGACTCATCTACCGAAAGAGAGGCAATCATGTACCAATCTTGATGAACCAATCATCATACTCATAATTATCCAATGATCGAGAGCTTTTAGGAGTTAATAGATAGTGATACATGTCTCAAATTTTCAACTCATGAGAATATGTATCATTATCCATTAACTTTATAGATGATTCATTGATACATTATATATAAATAAAAAGAATAAAATCTAATTTTATTAATTTCAATGAATTAAGCATAATATTATATCTTAGAAAAGTTACAATGTATCATGCCAATTTGGATTCTAGGGTATATATCTAATAAGGTGTTGTAGATCAGTAGGATTAAAGTACCCACCAGGAACCCTAGTCATGTACGGGTTTTTACGTCTCGACTGAGGAGTGTAAGAGATCTGAAAAATAGTAAAAGTTTTTATTTATTTCTTAAATCCCAAAAATAATTAATTGTTTGATAACAAATATCTAACTAGAATCTTTTCTCTCTTTAGATAATAATGTTAACTCCAATTCTCGTAGCCCAAAATTTTGAGTCTAACCATTTGATCGAATCTAATCACGGGGATTGGCCTAAAATTTTAGGATATGCCTTAGACCAGGATGTAGAAGGGACCTTGAAGAGGTCAAAGGGTCCTACATACCTAGAGAGCCTGAAGAAATGGGTTGATACACCTTTAAAAGGTATGTCAGAGATACTCATTGTTGAAACGAACCTGATTATTTTTTCTACTTCTAGTTAGATCATAAACTCTGGTTCTAGTACACATTTGTGCACTTCAATACAGGATCTAGTAAGATATAGAAGGTTGAGGAAAGGGGAAGTGATCCTTGGGATTGGTCATGGCACAAAAGTTGCGCCTATTACTGTAGATACCTATCCTTTTCGATTACTATCAGGATATTGTTTAATGCTTAGAGACTGTTACTATGTACCTGTTGCTAGCACAAATTTGATTTTTGTATCTGTATTAGCATAAGAAGAATGCAATTTTAATCTCAATAAGAACCTTTGCTCCATTTATTTTAGAAATAATTTGGTTGTACATGGCTTTATGAATGATAGTCTCCACCATTTACATGCTCATCATGCTGATGAGTTAGTCAATATCAATAGCAATTAGTGAATGCTGTAGGTTATGGCTTTATGATTGATAGTCTCCACCATTTACATGCTGATCATGCTGATGAGTTAGTCAATATCAATAGCAATTAGTGAATGCTGTAGGTTAGAAGAGACCTAGAGATTACCTGAACCATAAGTTTATGTGGAACTTTAGACTTGGTCTAATTTGTGAGGACAAGATAAACAAACTAAAAAAGGACAATGTCCTTCATCATTGAATTCATATTCATTTCCAGTTTGTGAATCCTGCCTTCAAAGAAAGATGGCCTGGTTATCCTTTGTAGGACATGAGGAGAGGGTCACTAAGATACTTGCCCTAGTACATACTAATATGTTTGGACCATTTGATGTACAGGTTAGCGATGGTTATCAATACTTCATAACCTTTACTGATGATTATTTATAGTTTGGATATGTATATCTTATAAGGTACAAGTCTAAAGCATTTGAAAAGTTTAAAGAATTCAAACATAAAATAGAGAAGCAAACAAGAAAACTGCTTAAGGTTCATCAATCAGATCGGGGAGGGAAATATCTAAGTAAAAAAATCTTGGATTATCTCAAGGATAACGACATTGTCTTATAGTGGACTCCACCTGGTATTTCTCAGCTTAATGGGGTATTGGAAAGAAAAATAGGATCCTATTAGATATGGTTTGATCTATGATGAGCTTTACTGATTTACCCTTATATCTTTGGGGATACGCCTTACTTATTACAGCTTACATTCTGAATAGGGTTCCCTCTAAATCTATTCTTATCATACCATATGAGATGTGACATGATAAGAAACCAAGTCTTGGTCATATCAGGATTTGGAGATGTCAAAATGAAACAAGAGGACAAGTTAGAAACTTGGTCTACCAGAGCCTGTTTCATAGAATATCCTAAAGAATCATTAGGATATTATTTTTACTTCCTAAGGGATCACAATATGATTGTGAGTCAAAATGCCATATTTTTGAAAAAAATTATTTATCCAAGATGGTGATAGTATGAGGCAAATTGAGCTAAAAAAAAGATCTCTATTGAGCAGTAGGCTGTAGAACCTATTGAACTTGTTATAGCTAAGCTAGTCAGTGTAGCTCCACCTCCTCCACCTCGTAGGTCTAGCAAGGTTTTCCATCCTCTTGAAAGATACCTAGGTATGTTTGTAGAGGATATAGAGAAAATATTTCTCGTGAGAGACAAAGATCAAATAGTTGATCCTAAGACCTATGATGAGGCAATGTCAGACATTGACTCTAAGAAATGGTTAAATGCTATAAAGTTAGAAATTGACTTGATGTACTCAAACCAATTATAGACCTTAGTGGATCTGCTAGAGGGTATTGTATCCATTGGATATAAATAGATCTACAAAAGGAAGGTAGGTATAGAAGGTAAGGTAAAGACCTATAAATCTAGGCTAGTAGCAAAGAAAATAGTCAGTACAAAGGTATTGACTATCATGATACTTTTTTGCCAGTAGCCATGCTGAAATCTATCCGCATATTTCTTGCCATTGCAGCATTTCATGACTATGAAATTTGGTAGATGGATATTGTTGACCCATGGAATGATTTTGATGATTATAAAATATTGGAGCATGCATTTGATACTAATACTTTTTAAGTATTTAAGAAACTTTTGTAAGGCTTTTCTAATGGACAATCATCAACCCTACGTTTCTCAAGACCATTAGAATGCATCCATGTATTCAAGAAAAAGTTTCATGTATTTTTCAATCATTTGAGAGCTCTAAGTAGATTTAATTGTATAATCATGAAAAAATGGTCAAATTGATGTAATTTTAAGTATAAATATTTTAGAATAGGTTTAGAATTTGTTTGGAAGTAGTTTGAAGCTATTTGGAAGTCTTTGGAGAAATCTCAACTCGAGCCGACTCTAATGAATAGAGCTAATACATTTCTTGGCACAGCACAGCATTTTTTTGTTACAGGACATCCGAGCTGATTCCAAGAAAATCAGAGCCGACTCTCATAGAGTCATAGAAAGTTACTTCTAGATTTCATTCAACTGAGCTGACTCTAAATTTACGGGAGTTGACTCTCATGGACTGTAGAATGACTACCTTTCAAGCCACTGATCATCTGAGCTAACTCAAGTCCTTCGAGCCGACTCGCCTCCTATTGATTTTAGCAGTAATGGCTAGTTCCGGAATTCAAAGTTTTTGAATTTCAAGACTCCGAATGGCTAGTTTTCAATTTCCAAGATATTTTAACGGCCATATTCAATTGAGAACACTTCAAGAAGCTATAAATGATGGATTTAAGAGAAGAACAAGTTTTTTTTAATGAAGGTATTGATAATACTAAGAGCTTTCAAGTAGAAACTCGAGTTCTCCAACAACTTCCTACTACTTTCTTGAGTTAATCTTTGAAGAATTAAGAGAGGCTTGAAGAGCATTCAAGAAGCATTCAAGAAGGCCTCATTAAGAGCTTCAACTACAACCATTCAACACATTAGATTTATTTTTGTGTTGCTTTCTTTTGCTACTCTATTTTTGAGTTGCTACAAGTACAGTAGCTGGCTATAGCTTGTGAGTTATTTTTAGGTTGTTGGTTAGTCTTAAAAATCAAGTTGGGTTGTTAGTGAGCTCGGGGAAATTAACTATGTATTGGGTTTTAGATTATGAGCCCATAGAAAAACAATCAAACTATATTCGGGATGAATATTGTGGAAATTCCAAGTATTGGGAATTATGTCCCAAAACCAATCGTCTAGGCTGTAGATGGTTATGCTACCTTGTATTTTGTATATGAATTATTTTAATAAATAAAAATTATTTATTTTGATTGTTCATCATATTTACATTTTTTTGAAATGAACTCTTGTATGATAGAGTCCTTAGAACTACAATGTTTGATAAAGAGAGGATATATCAAGTAGTTCTTAAACTGGTTCATAACCAAATGATACATTGTTATAGGATGACAATGTATCAAGTGTTGGTTGTCGTATGTCACATTTATTGGTTGTCCTCTTAACCAAGGAGTGTAGAGACATTGGTGTGACATGCAAGTGAAATGTATGATATTTCACTGAACGTGACCATTTGCGGAGCTCCCTTCTGCCAAAGGGTTGCTCGCGAAGGGATATGGGTATATGTGTCTCTCAGACCTGAGGTCACCATGGCAACTTGCAAACAACTCACTGTACTTTGATGCTGGACTACCTAGATTTCTAATCCAGTGATGGAAGGTTTCTGGGTGCAGTCAAGTACTTGTGGAGTGGTGGTGGATCAAAATGAAATTGACCCCTCCAAATAGTTTGGAGTGAATGACTCACTATGTCTCAATTTAGCAAAACCTTGGCCAGGGTAATTCTTGTGAGAAATCACAGAACTTGTGAGGTTGAGACATGATCTGGATAAACCAAATTAGGTTTGGCAATCGAACCCCGGGTCATCCTGAGCATTATGAGGTCAAAGGGATGAATTATGTAGCAACTATATGCTAGAGGTTCTTGTGAGGTGCTCTGCATTTTTGATCTATCCGGATATCGGGCATCATTGCTAGATGAGGACTTTGACTGGTACTGAAAATGTTCCAGTGATATCGGCTTAGTGTTTGAACCTATGAAATTACACATCATAGAGGATTTCTATCTGATCTTAAGGCTAATCGACGATTGAGAATCGTTTGCTATCATCGGAAGTCAATATGATTGACTTTGTTCTAAGTGTCGACACTTCGAATTTTTCAAGTGTTGACACTTACTGAAGTATCGACACATGACAATTTTCATGAGCCGACACTTCCTGTGACAAGAAGAATTCTGGAAAGATTTTTTGAAGGATTTTGGGGCAAGTTTTGACCTGGTTTGAATTTCGAATTCAAACCAGTTTTGGCTCCAAGGTTATTTGGTATGATAGTCATACTTACCTTCTTGGATTGAACCCATTTGGTATGGCCTTGATCCTCTCCTCCATTCTCTTCCCTCATCTCTCCTCCTTCCTCTTTCTCCCTCTCATGGCTGCACCAATAAATGAAGGTCATTCTATAGGCTGCAAAGGTTACAACATAATAAGAGAAAAGAGAGAAGATAGAGAAGGGTTGTGAGAGGTCTATGGATTGGGTGTGAGAATCTTAGCATTCTAGCTAGGTCTTGAGAGTTCTCTTGGGAAAGGGTTCCTGCTCTCCTCCTAGTCTTCCCGGAAGAAGAAGATCGACCCAAGAATCCCGAAGAGCTAGCACTCCGAGGAAGTTGATCGGAGTGAGCCCAGGTATGGATTACCTGTAGAGGCCAGACACGTGTGTGGCTTGAGCGCCCTCCTTCTTCTACAGCTTTTCTCTAGAATAAAGGTATGGTACTTTTATATTTGTGTTTCTATCTTGCTTTGATGTTTGTTGCATACTAGGTCATTATGCTAGATCCTGTTATAGGCAGATCGGTAGATCGGTTAGATCTATCTACCGAGCCTTCCGCTGTGCATGCTTTAAAATTATTTTAAAATACATTTTTTTTTGCCCTGCTTTCGTGAATGCATGTTTGCATATTGGTATGCTTTGTAGATGCACTTCACCTTCAATGGTATCAGAGCCGTAGGTTCCTTTTTGTAGTATAATGATTATAGCATGCTAATAACATCACTTCTTAAGTACTTGGATTGAGTGCTTCACCATGGCCATCCGGTCATAGGAGAGAAGTAGGGCTGCAAGACCCTCTCTTCCCATTCAATGGGGTCTCCTATGGCATGTAGGGATGCTGATGTGATTGACTCTTGAAATAGAAAATAAGAAGCAAGAAAATATAGATTAAAAATATTTTAATATAATTAAATGATCATAAAACAACTTTAGATAAGATCTAAGAGTTTTTATTGATCGGTTTTGATTGAATGTTTGGAGAAACATTGGATTTGAAGTCACTGTTCTTTCATTGTTTCAAGCTGTGAGTCAACACTTGGCCTTGTAAGAGTCGACTCATAAGTATTTTTGCCTGAGAACTGGGTTCTGGTTTTTCTCTGTGACAGGTTGAAGTGTCGACACTTGACTAGGAAGTGTCGACACTTGGGCTTATGAGTCGACACTTGGCCTTGTAAGTGTCGACTCATGAGCAGGTGCCAGAAAATCTGGAGTTCCATTTTCTACCTGTCTCAGGCCTTGAGTCGACCGAAGTGTCGACACTAGGTGTCGACACTTGCTCCTAGTGAGTCGACACTTGGGATGAAAATGCAGAAAAATAGTGAATTCAAATTTTGAATTTTTTTTATAAAATTGTTTTACATGATAAATTAAAATTGTTTTAATTTATTTGAGGCTGTTGAACTTAATTGAGAATTGAGAATGACTAAGAACTCTAAGAATGTGATTCAAAGATGTTAAGTCATTTCAATAAGCCTTAAGGGTCATGGGTTAGCTTCTATTAGGTCCTTAATTGAGTTAGACCTAAGTTTAGATGCATTGGACTAATAAGAGAACTAATCTAATCAAATGTTGAATTAGGATTTTTTCTCTTTAGATCTATCTAATAGTTAGATTGATTAGTCCATAATCTAAATGGACCTAATTTGTAGCTCAGTGAAAAGCTCAAGTCTTAAGGCTAGTTTAATCGAGTCTGATGAACCGATTGGTGTCGAGATAAGTTTGGCATTGTGATCATGGTTCTTTGGGGCTACCTCTTACCTGACCAACCCTATTGGTGTCTAAGGCAAGACGGTAATGGTGGAACCCAACCCATGATCTCACTTACTTGGCCAATGTGGTTGATCAGGATTAATTGGGTAGCTCATTGACTCGTGTTAACCCTTGTCACCCAAGGTTAATCAGTTCTGGCTGATTTTAGGTGCCCATGGATCATTAGTTATGAGTAACCCTCCTAGATTACTGATTTGGTCAGTGGGAGGTTATCCATGTCTTCTCATCTCTTCATCTATCACATTATTTAAAAACCCTCTAAATTATTAGGTCCTTAAAAGGATAAAGTTATAAGGATAACCAAGCCTAGCCTTTCATTAAGTGGGATAGTAATGGATCCAATAGTTGGGTGTTCATCAGCAGATCCAAAGATCGGGTATTCATTAGGCTATTGGAATTGCTGTTCCTTATATGATGGCTCAGTGTGACTCTCTTAACGGTGGTCAGGTCGGTCGGCAAAGTCAAGCTTGACTATTCGTTAGTTAGAAGCATTAAATTTTGCAATGTTAATGGTTGGACCTAACCGGGACCTTAAATAGGAGGCCCAAAGGTCGATTGAAGTGCTTCTTACGGCAAAACCTAAATATTAGAGGTTACTTGGAGAAGTAATCGATTAAAGAACCTACCTTTAGACATGCATGGGTGGGCTGGCCAAAGTCGAGCTCATGTGTTGTCTATTGGACTCTGGTACCCACTAGGGAATTAAAGTAATTCTTCGGATTGGAGGTAAAGGCTACCAGTCTGAGCAAAATAGTGGGAGGGACCTTTAGACTAAAGTCCACGTCTTTAGGTTAATAATTCATATACACTAATTAGCTTTGATTTTCCTTTCATATGTCTTCCAACCTGTCACTTCGGTCTCTTCTCGATAACGAGAAGCTCAATGGACCCAACTTCGATAGCTGGTATCGAAAGCTCAGGATTGTCCTGGAGCATGAACGGATCCTATATATGATATCGGATCCGGCACCTAAGATTCTTGCTGCCAATGCTCGGGGTTCTGTCATAGACACTTATCAGAAGTGGCTCTCTGATAGGACCACTGTTCGGTGCATAATGTTGGCTACGATGAACGACGAGTTCAGTAATAAGTTCGAGAAAGCCCAGCCAAAAGAAATCCTTCAAAGGTTGAAGGAGTCTTTCTTAACACCAGACGACATTGAGAGATACAAGGTCTCCTGTGCTCTCTACAATGCACGGATGCATGATGGGGCCTCGGTCACTGATCATGTATTGTAAATGATCGAGATGATTGAGTGCCTGGGCAAGCTCGGCTGTCCCTTGCATGAACAGCTTGGAAAAGATGTGATATTGAATTCCCTCCTTTCTTCCTATCTAGATTTTCTCGATCATTACAGAATGAATAAGCCTGCAGTTAACTACCATGGTCTATTGGAGTTGCTGCAGACTTACGAGAAAGTCCACCAATTGAATAAAGGGGTGGTGAATCTAGTGGGAGGATCTTCGAGAGGGCATCATCCCTTTAAGAAAGGGAAGAAGAAAAATAAAGGGAAAAAGGTGCTAAGTACTTCTGGGCCCAGTCAGGCCAAGAAAGTGAAGGCTGATCAGAGTCGTGTAGAGTGCTTCTTCTGCAAGAAGCAGGGTCACTGGAAGAGGAACTGTCCTCTTTATATTGCGTCCCTTGACCCGAACAGGTCCAATAAGAGAAAGCTGTAGGATGGTCCTGGATAAGGTATTTATATGATAACACCTTGTAGTTTCTCTGTTTGCGATACTACTAACTGGGTATTGGATACAGGAAGTCCAATTCATATTTACAATTCTTTGCAGGGACTTCAAGTTAGTAGAAGATTCGAGGATGGCGAGAGGTTTTTGAATGTGGAAAATGGAAGTCGAGTTCCAATCCTGGCATTGGGAGTCCTCAAACTTGTTTTCTAGTCTTGTATTGGCATTTTGAACGAGTGTCATTTTTGTCCATCTTTTATTTTGAATATTATTTCTATAGGCCAATTGGCCATGTATGGTTATGAACTATCAATAAAGAAGGACATTTGCAAAATCATTTGGAATGATTCTGTGATTTTGATTGGACAAATGTGTGATGGCATTTATGTACTATCACGACCTGTTAGTATAATGTACACATCTATCAAATGCCCTAAGATAGATAATGTCAGCGAAGTGTGCCTGTGGCATTGGATGCTAGGTCATATTAACATGAATAGGATAAACAGGTTGAAAACTAAGGGTCTCCTTGATTTTAGTGAAGATAATTCACTTCCAACATGTGAGTCATGTCTTCTTAGAAAAATGACTAAGTCACCTTTTACTGGAAAAGGTAAACGAGCCAAAGAAATTCTGAGTCTGGTACATACTGATGTATGCGGACCCATGAATGTTAGTGCTAGGGGTAGGTATGATTATTTCTTTACTTTTACAGACGACCTTTGGAGATACGGTTATGTCTTCTTGATGAGACATAAATCTAAGTCATTTGAAATGTTCAAATGATATCATAGTGAAGTAGAAAAACAAACTGGAAAGTGTATCAAAACCCTTCGATTTGATCGAGGCGGTGAATACCTTTCAGGTGAGTTTTTGACATATCTCAAGAAGAATAGGATTCTCTCTCAGTGGACACCTCCAGGGACACCTCAATTAAATGGAGTGTTTAAAAGGAGGAATCGAACCCTGTTAAATATGGTTCGGTCCATGATAGGCTTTGCCTCTCTATCGGTATCCTTTTGGGGATATGCTTTAGAATCAGCCTGTTACCTTCTGAATAGGGCTCGAAGTAAGTCCGTTAGTAAAACACCATATGAGATATGGACTGGACGTAAGCCGACACTATCACACCTTCGGGTTTGGGGGTGCCCGGCTTATGTAAAATATTTGGAAATGGACAAACTTGGACCTAAGTCTGATCGGTGCCTATTTGTTGGGTACCCAAAGGAGTCTAAGAGGTATTACTTCTACTTAGCTGAGGAACAAAAGTTGTTTGTTGGTCTTAGGGCTATCTTTTTGGAAAAGGAGTTCCTTGGTGAGGGACAGTAGTCGCTAAGATTGAACTTAGTGAAGTTCAATAAGTAGAAGAACCAGCACACTTAAGGGCAACATAGAATCGGCTATGATTAGATCACACCCAGAGCCCACTCAGGAACCATTAAAGAGATCCGGTAGAGTACCGAGATGACCGTGATGCTATACAGATGCACGGGGATGGATTGCTGCGAGCGTAGAAGTCACCAAGGTTAGGGTTTGTAGGGGTTCACACAGATTCCCCTAGGAAAACAAAGCACATTGTGATGCAGGACGGGATGGTGATGAGTGATGTGCCATTCTTATCTTGATTTATATATATATATTTTTGAGAGCAATAACTGATATCTTAACAGCAAAGACAAACAGGAAGACCTAAAGAAAATAAAGTGATAATAAGTTATCGAAATTACCTACCCGCATGCAGATCTTGTCAAATAACTATAAGGGAGGATCACGATGATTGAGAAACCACCCTAGATTAGGTTACCTACTTTCGAGTTTCAGATCTAGAGGAAGAGAAAGGGTTTAGATTTACCAATACACTTTGAAATTCTCTCGGTTGAAGATCAAAATCGCAACACTCTAGAGTTGACAAACTCGACTCCAAAACTGACCGATCCGGCATTTCGACTCCAATCACACCGGTTTCAATGCAAGGACTCTGATCTTCAGAGTTGGATCTCGAAAGGATCTATAAAAAAAATATCAGAGTTAATTTCTAGAAAAGTGCTAAGAATGCCAAGAACTCATAACAATATAGTTAAAGGGAGGGAAGAAGGTTGGCGTCAAGGTTGATTGTGCTCCCGGGGTCTTCTTCTTCAACTTGCTTCAGGAATCTCTTCAAAGGATTGGATGTAGACCTTAAAGAGTCTTCAAATGGCAAATTTGATTAAAGAACCAGAACCGATAAGGAGAGCGTCACACCCTACAAAACTTGGACGTCGCACCCAAGTTGTTCTAGGCGTCTCACCTAGCACCTTCAAGCAAACTAGCTATGAAGAAATTGGAGAAAATGCAAACTTGGACATCACACCCAAGTTGTTCTAGGCATCTCACCTAGCACCGTCAAGCGAACTAGCAATGGAGGAATTGGAGAAAATGCAACAGCACTTTGTCTTTTCATTACTCAAAATATCATGCTTCCAAAGAAAGGTTTTGGACTCTATTTATAGCCTCATTATAAGTAGAAAGATGGATTGAAACTCAAATTCAGAATAAAAGAAGAGGGAATTAAAATTTTTGAGATTTTGGAATGGGTGCCAATGCTTCATAAAGATGGTTATCTTGACTTGATCTTCCACCCTTCAATTTGATCTTCTCCCTTTTCTTTCCTTGATCGATTGAAGTTAAATTGCTGCATTTAAATGGGAGTGGAGCCCACCTAAAACACCTCCAAGAGAGAGAATTTGTGAGGAAGAGAATATGTGAAAGGTAGAAAAGCTTTAGCCAACTTTCTTAAATGCCTTCAAAGCTTGTGCCTCTTAAATGCCTTCAAAGCTTATGCCTCTTAAATACCTTCAAAGCTTGCTTCAAGAAACTCCCTCCACCTTTAAAGCTCCTTAATTTCTACCTTCATAAAGATTTCTTCAAGAAACTTCCTCTACCTTTAAAGCTCCTTAATTGCTACCTTCATAAAGCTCCTTCCACCGATTTTAACTCTTTGTTTGGTGAGAGAATACGTGAAAGGTTCTCTTGGAGGAAAGAATAGGCATGGAGCTTCCTTTCTTCAAGTAGCCAACCAAATAAATGTAGATGTGGACCCCTCTTAACTTCCTTCATGTGATGTAGACTTAGTCAACTCCATACAAAAATAACTTAGGTCCCATTTAAACCCAAAATGGACCCAAAAAATAATTACTAGACCCAAACAATAATTTAGACCCAATTGAGATCCAATTGGACCAATTACAACTTCCTCATAATCCCAAATACAATTTTATTGGACTCCATAGACTTCAAATCGAAATTCAAGTAGACTCAAATCACTTCATTCTAGCTCTGGTGTCCCCACCAATTTTTTCCAAGTGGGAGGAACTCGACCCTATCGAGTAAGGGTCAATTCTGCTCAGGTACCTCTCGAGCAAATCAGGATAATCTTTTGTAGATCCTCCTGAGTTATCCAAGAATCATCGGAGTCGGGATGTCCTTGCCAATGAACCAAGTATCGCTGATAGTCCTTGTTCCGAGTGATGATCATTTTGTCATCTAGAATTTGTTAAACCCTGTCTCTTCGATTTGAGATTTTTGCCAGTGGACAGTTAGGGATAGGCTCAGTCTCAAGAATGGGGTCAGGCCCAAATGGCTCACTTTGTAGCAGTATCGATTCCTTATACTCTACAAGATCTGATACGTTGAAAGTTGGACTTATGTCTAAATTTGGTGGTAACTCAATCTCATAAGTATTAGATCCAAACTTACGAATTATTTTGAAAGGTCCTGCACTTCGGGCATGTAATTTCTTGATCATTCTAGAAGGAAATCACTCAGGTTTGAGCCTGATCATAACTTGGTCCCCTACTTTAAATTCTTTAAACCTTTTGTTTGAATCAGCCATTTGTTTATATGTGTTACAGCCGTGACAGTGACGTGGCCAGGCTCAGATACCGCCGAATGCGATCGAGCCACGTGGAGGTTTCTCCGGCCGAGTCAGCGCCACGTCTTCAAGACCAGGTTCGGAAAGACTACAGCGCCTGGCAATTTTCTAAGGCAAACTGCCCTCGCCGAGGTCGAGCTCGGATCGAAGTTCCTCTACTACCTCGATGGCGCCCAAGCCCGGAAGGGTCCGCCTAAGTGAGGTCGGCCAAAGCCAGGCGACCTCCTGCCACCTCGCCAGGTGTCCACCCAGGAGGGGTCCACCTAGGCCGAGGTCGGCTGGTCCTTCGCCCCTTTGCCAGGTGGCCTCCCGGAGACGGGCCCACCTCGGCCGAGGCCATGCGACCTCCTGCCACCTCGCCAGGTGTCCACCCAGGAGGGGTCCACCTAGGCCGAGGTCGGCTGGTCCTTCGCCCCTTTGCCAGGTGGCCCCCCGGAGACGGGTCCACCTTGGCCTAGGCCAGGCGACCTCCTGCCACCTCGCCAGGTGTCCACCCAGGAGGGGTCCACCTGGGCCGAGGTCGGCTGGTCCTTCGCCCCTTTGCCAGGTGGCCTCCCGGAGACGGGCCCACCTTGATGCAGAACAAATAAAGGGATGCGAGGCGGAAGTAAATTAAGATTAACTAATTTTTTTGTTGTTTTTATATGTTTGTAGAAGTTGGCTTCAAATCAAAGAAAAGTTAACCTAACATTGAAAGATACTAATATGATAATTGAAAGCACAATTTTAAGGAAACTAAATTATCAGAGTAGTTCAGAAGCAACGGATCGCTGGGGGTTGAGAAACTCCCAGACCTAGGGTTTCGCTCCGAACTTTCAACAGAACAGAAATAAAGAGAAGAGATGGTTTACCTAACCAGACAATGATCTTCACAGATTTTGGTGGAAGAACTCTCCCGAGCAGATTGTTGGATCCTCGGATTCAGATATCTTCGCAATGGATCCTCCAATACTGGTCCTTTGGCGGGTTGGCTTCTCCTGAACTCAAGATCTGGAAGAGAAGAAAAACAATTGATGGAATCAGAGAGTCAAGGAAAAAATTTACCAGGTTGATGAACTTGAAGATTGAAATTGCTGAAAACTGGATTCTCCTGGAAGCTGATGTGATTTTCCTTGGAACTTGCTCTGGATCTGAAGTAGCTGGACTGGATCTGGATGAAGGTGGACGGCCTGGACTTGTAGAGAGAGAGAGGCCGTGGGAGATGGATGGGGCTAGGGTTTGATGGATTGAAAATAATGAAGGGTGGCTAGGGTTTTGGAATTTCAAGTGGCTAACCTAGGGTTTTGGATAAAGATGGAGATCTCTCACCTCCTCAAGGCTCCAATGGAACCCGGATTACCCCCTCACGGAGCTCAACACTTAGAATAGTGCGGAAGAAGAGAAACCTAGGTTACTCAACACAAGAGAATAGCAAAAATAATTTTTCTTCATTGATTTTTCTAAAGTTACAAAGAGAGGTCTATTATATAGACCTAAAATTTTCTCCAAGCTTGTACAAATTCCCATGTGGGACTAAACTCCTCCAACCACTAGATTAGGTAGAAAATCTTCTCTCTTGGCAGACCAAGAGTTCAAAAAAAATTGGGACGGCCATAAAGGATTTTTTTTTGAATTTTTTTGGTGCCTCCTTTGGATTTGGAGTCCTCTTCTTCTTATGGTATTTCTTCTTTTCTTCCACTCCAAGTTAAGCTCTTTGATTTTGATTTGAACTTCAATTAGGAGTAGGTTGGATGTCCTTCTTTGATTTCTTCTCCAAGAGAAGTCTTCTTCCTTCTTTGCTTAGGTAAAATAGGCAGGTATGGGCGCCTCCTTTAAAGTAGCCTCCAATTTGATTTTTTCTTCTTTGGATGTGGGGACCATGACACTGGGATGCCTCTGTGGTGCCTCCTGGACTCTGGCGTGTGCTCGGAGTGTGGCTGGGCGTGTGGCTTGGAGTGTGGCCTCCACTTGCTTGAACCTTGATTTGATTGGAAGACAAATGTGGCACCATTTTGGACCAAATTGAAACCACATTGGGACTTGCACTGAGTCAACATGACTCAACAAAATTTAAATGGTGACTCAATAAATAAAATAAATAAACTGGTTGACCAGGTCAACCTTTATTACAAACCCTAATTTCTCGGGCAATGTCAATCAGAGATCCAAATGGAGCTCTGAAGTCTTCTTTTGAGTCTGGTGCCCGCACCAATTCTCCCAGGGTGGGAGGAACTCGACCCTGTCGAGTAAGGCTCAAGTTGGCTCTGGTATCTCTCCAAGAGGTCTGGGTCCAATTCTTGTAATTCTTCTCGGGAGATCCAAGAGTCATCAGAATCTGGCCTTCCTTGCCAGCGGACCAGGTACCTTTGGTATCCTCGATTACGAGTAGAGATAACCTGATCATCCAGGATCTTTTCAATCTGCTCTTTCCTCACAGGCCAGTTTGTTGGTGGACACACAGGGTCGGGATCACTCTCAATGATAGGGTTAGGCTCAAAAGGCTCACTAGGAATCACAGCTGGCTCCCTGTACTCTACTAAGTCTGTAATGTTGAAAGTAGAGCTAATGCCTAGTTCTGGAGGCAACTCGAGCACATAGGCATTGGATCCTACTCTCTTTACCACTCTAAATGGTCCAGCTCCCCTAGCATGTAACTTTCTAACGGTTCCAGGAGGAAACCGTTCAGGCCTTAACCTAATCATCACATAGTCTCCCTCAACAAAAGATTTGACTCGCCTTTGAGTATCAGCCAACTTCTTATAAGTTTCATTACTTAAATTTATTTTGGCATGAATTTCTTTATGCAAGTCTTTTACATGCTGTGCAAAATTCTTAGCAGATTCGGAGACTCGAGTGTGGACAGGTAAAGGGACTAGGTCAAGAGGTGTGTGAGGTTTGTACCCATGTACAATTTCAAATGGACTCTTACCCGTAGACCTATTGACCGAGTCATTGTACGCAAATTCTGCCCTTGGTAGGTATAAATCCCAATTTCTGGTGTTTTCACCAACAAGACATCTCAGCAGATTTCCTAGGCTACGGTTCACTACTTCAGTTTGGCCATCAGTTTGGGGATGATAGGCAGTTGAAAACTTAAGTTTTGTCCCTAACTTATGCCAAAGGGTCTTCCAAAAGTAACTGGTGAACCAGACATCCCTATCTGAAACGATTGTCTTAGGTAGGCCATGGAGTCTAACTATCTCATTGAAGAAAAGCGTGGCTACCTTAGACGCATCAAAGGTTTGGGAACAAGGCAAGAAGTGGGCCATTTTAGAGAATCGGTCGACTACGATACAGATAGAATCATGTCTCCTCTGGGTCTTAGGTAAACCTAACACAAAATCCATACTCACATCTTGCCAAGGACGATCTGGGACAGGGAGTGGGGTATAAAGGCCAGTGTTTTGTTTTCGCTGTTTGGCAACAGCGCAGGTTCGACATCTAGCTACAATATTAGCTACATCCCTTTTCAAGCTAGGCCAGAAAAAGTGGTCTTCAATAGCTAGAATGGTCTTATCTTTTCCAAAATGGCCGGCTAAACCTCCAGCATGGATTTCCCAAATCAAAAATTCCCTAAGAGAAGTTCTAGGGATGCAAAGCCTATTTTTGAAGAACAAAAAACCATCTACAAGGGTATAATCCTGGTGATTACTAGATGGTCCTTGAACTAGATCCTGATACACAGTTGTGAAATCCGGACAAGACTCATATTCCTCTTTGACTTGCTCAAACCCTATGACCTCAGTTCTAACAGAAGTTAATAACAGAGATCGGCGACTAAGGGCATCAGCTACCTTATTCTCAACTCCAGCCTTATGTTTCAGGACAAAAGTATAGGACTGGATATATTCTACCCACTTAGCATGCCTAGGGTTAAGCTTCTTTTGGGAGTTCAGAAATCTAAGAGTCTCATGGTCCAAAAATAGTACAAATTCCTGCGGTAGCAAATAATGTCTCCAGTAACGCAAAGCTTGCACCACCGCATAAAATTCCTTATCATAGGTAGAATACCTAAGCTTAGCATCATTAAGTTTTTCACTAAAGAATGCTATGGGATGATTTTCTTGGCTTAGGACTCCACCTATTCCTACACCTGAAGCATCACAGGCAACCTCAAATACTTTAGAAAAATCGGGTAATCTCAGAATGGGTGCCTGGGTCATTTTATCCTTAAGATCTAGGAAGGCTTTATGGGCTGACTTAGTCCAATGAAATTCTCCCTTCCTAATACAATCAGTGATAGGAGCAGCTAAAGTACTAAACCCCTTGATGAATCGCCTATAGAAGGTAGCCAAGCCGTGGAAACTTCTAACTTCATGCACATTGGTTGGCTCTGGCCAGTCTACTATGGACCTAATTTTCTCAGGATCGGCCGCCACGCCGTCAGGGGTTACTACAAAACCAAGAAAGATAACTCTACTAGTCATGAATTCACACTTCTTAAGATTACCGTAGAGTCTCTCATTCCTCAAAACTTGGTAGACTGCTCTAAGGTGGCCTAGGTGATCTGCTGGGGTCTTACTATAGATCAGGATGTCATCAAAATAGACCACCACAAATTTTCCTATGAAAGCTCTAAGTACCTGGGTCATAATTCTCATGAACGTACTAGGGGCATTGGACAACCCAAAAGGCATAACAACCCATTCATAAAGACCATCCTTAGTTTTGAAAGCAGTTTTCCATTCATCCCCGGGTCTAATCCTAACCTGATGATAGCCGCTTTTGAGATCAATCTTAGAAAAAACCATTGCACCAGCCATCATATCAAGCATGTCATCTAGTCTAGGGATGGGAAACCTATATTTGATTGTAATTTTATTGATGGCACGACTGTCAACACACATCCTCCACGTGCCATCTTTCATTGGGGTTAGTAAGGCTGGGACTGCACAAGGGCTAAGACTTTCTCTAATAATCCCCTTCCTCAATAATTCTTCAACCTGCTTTTGCAGTTCTTCATGCTCAGATGGATTCATCCTGTAATGGAGCAAGTTGGGCAAAGTCGCTCCTGGGATTAGATCTATGGCATGCTGGATATCCCTAAGAGGTGGAAGGTGGTCTGGCAAATCCTCGGGAAAGACATCCTCAAATTCTTTTAACACATGTTTAACTTCTTGAGGAGGCTCTGAGGGTTCCGAAGTTCTAAGTTCCTTAGCAGTCAACATCCAGATGGGTGAACCACTATGAATTTCTTGTTCTAGATCCTTAGCACTGATTAGGTTCACTCCAGTTTTCATCTCCTTAACCTTACCGACTCCTTTAGTTACCTTGTCCTTAGGGGGAACGGAATGGATCGTAATCTTCTTCCCATTGAAACTAAAGACACAGGTATTGGATTTTCCTAAGAGGGTGGCATCATGATCATACAACCAAGGTCTTCCGAGAATTATACTGCTCACCCCCATGGGTAAAACATCGCACCAAATCTTTTCGTGATAAGATTGCATTTGGATTTGGACTTGACATCTAGACTGGATGGGTATGGAGGTAGAATCTACCCAAGAAACCTTATAGGGGTTGGGATGGGGAACTGGGATTAAGCCTAACATCTTGACAGTGCTAGTAGAGATGGCATTTACACAGCTCCCACTATCTATGATGATCTTACATACCTTATCCACTAATTTAAGAAAAGTCTGTAGGATGTTAGTCCTACGCCAATCCTCTTGAACTAGATTCTGGGATAGGATGCATCTTACAACTCCTAATTGGTCAGATTCATTGGGTTCCTCCTCTCCTTCATACTCCTCAACCAAATTCATTCCGGCCTCATAAACTTCTTCTTCAAATTCCTCACTGGGCTCGGAATTATCATTCTCTCCCTCTTCTATGTAAAGGGATCTTCGTGGGCACTGGCTAGCAACATGACCTATCTTATGACACTTGAAATAGGCTATGGCAGTACACTGACTGGAAATGTGTCCTGGTTTCTGACACTTAAAACAGGTGATATTTGAACTAGGGGTTCTCTGGGTGTCAGGTGCCTTACCTTTGTCCATGGGTCTAGGGGTAGAAGTACCCTGAAAAGGTTTACTAGGGATAACTTGGCTAGGTCCATTCCTTGGGATTGGGGCACTAACCCTAGAAGGTATAGGTCCTCTCTGAAATTTCTCAGTGTTCAGTGCAATCTGGTAGGCTTGGTCTAGATCAGTAACCTCTCTCAGAAATAGTTCTCTCTTGATTTCTTCCCTCAGTCCAGCCCTAAATCTAGACAAAGTGACTTCGTGGGCTTCACTCACATCACATCTCATTAGGTATTCATCAAAAGTAGTTATGTAGTCTGAGACAGATCGGTTTCCTTGTTTCAGGTTTTGCCATTGGTCTAACAGGTTTTGCTGGTATGAAATGGGTAGGTATTTATCTCTCAGTTTTTCTTTCATACCCTGCCAAGTGGTTATGGGCTCAACATTCCGTCTCCTAGTGGTTAGCTCAATGTTCCCCCAATATAACCTAGCTTGACGCACTAATTTCATCTTGGCAAACTTGTATTTCCTCTCCTCAGACATAGCATACCACTCAAAGTATTGATCCATCTCACCCTCCCAATCAGAATACACCTTAGGGTTCAGACTACCATCAAAAGTGGGTGCATCTAATTTGATGTTCCTGATGAACCTATCATCTCTATCTTCAGGCTCTGGGTCAGGCCTCCTATGATTAGGTTCAGGATCTCTATATAAAGGCCTTCTAGGCTCCTGACGTGGGTGAGGTTGAGGCACATTAAAATCGGGGTCAGGAGTCCAATTCCGATGTCTAGGTTCTTCAAGTACTTGGACTCGGTCCCTAAGTTGGGTAAGATCCTCATGAATTTGTGCGCTAAACTGGGCCACAGTGTTTGTCATATCCTGATTCATTTTAGCCATACTTTCAGTAAGAGTTCTGATCATGGCCTCTAAATCAGGTTGTGTTTGACCAGGTTGATATGGCACTCCGTTTCTGGTAGACATGATGATTCAAGCAAGCACACAAAATGAGACTAGACTAAATCGACTACTGGATCACTAGACCTAGAGTCCAAACTAGATGCCCAATCAGAGTGGCAAGCTAGCCTGTAGTAACCCAGGACTCAGCCAGGCAGGTGTAAGGGGAGTGTTAGGTCCCTGATTGCCAATCCTAGACACCAATCAGTGATTGGCCAGGTAGGCGGACCAGCACACAAGCCCTTCGGGAATGGATCCCTGAACCACCGTTCTAGACACTGAGTGCTAAGCACACACAGAATAACTCGGCAAACTGACTCAACACTAGCCTAGACCCGACCAATTGGTGTCCCTAGCCCACTAGGGCAAATTAGGTCTAACTGATTTTAAATTAGGTCTAGGTTCGAATGATTGGATGGTGGTTTTGGGCTAAGGAGAGGTAATCAACTCCTCCCCTTATCTTAGATGCTCAATTGCCCTTAAGTAAATTATGAGATGATCACTCTAAAAAGAATTGAATTGCAGAACAAAAAACAGAGTTGCTGTATTTTAATGCTCAGAATTTTTGTCGAAACCAATAAATCACAGAAAACTTATGAAACATAGGTTCAATTATACTGGTTTCAACGAAGCAAAAATCATGCAATTCGGAGTTTTATGCAGGGAGAAATAATTCAGACAACAGGGCAATTACGGGCTGCAACTAGATTGTCTTCCCCGTTTATAATCCCTGCTACGAAGTTATAACCCAATGGATCCCCTACACGCCCTAGGAACATCCCGTGGAATGGGAGGAGGAGGCTTGCGCCTCGCTTAGTTCCTAGGACCGGACGTCCTGGGGAGTCTACTTCGAGCAGACAAAATAAAAAGAGAACAATCAAAACAAGCAAGCAAGCAAATCAGAAACCCTAGACTGGGCTCTGATACCAAAAATGATGCAGAACAAATAAAGGGATGCGAGGCGGAAGTAAATTAAGATTAACTAATTTTTTTGTTGTTTTTATATGTTTGTAGAAGTTGGCTTCAAATCAAAGAAAAGTTAACCTAACATTGAAAGATACTAATATGATAATTGAAAGCTCAATTTTAAGGAAACTAAATTATCAGAGTAGTTCAGAAGCAACGGATCGCTGGGGGTTGAGAAACTCCCAGACCTAGGGTTTCGCTCCGAACTTTCAACAGAACAGAAATAAAGAGAAGAGATGGTTTACCTAACCAGACAATGATCTTCACAGATTTTGGTGGAAGAACTCTCCCGAGCAGATTGTTGGATCCTCGGATTCAGATATCTTCGCAATGGATCCTCCAATACTGGTCCTTTGGCGGGTTGGCTTCTCCTGAACTCAAGATCTGGAAGAGAAGAAAAACAATTGATGGAATCAGAGAGTCAAGGGAAAAATTTACCAGGTTGATGAACTTGAAGATTGAAATTGCTGAAAACTGGATTCTCCTGGAAGCTGATGTGATTTTCCTTGGAACTTGCTCTGGATCTGAAGTAGCCGGACTGGATCTGGATGAAGGTGGACGGCCTGGACTTGTAGAGAGAGAGAGGCCGTGGGAGATGGATGGGGCTAGGGTTTGATGGATTGAAAATAATGAAGGGTGGCTAGGGTTTTGGAATTTCAAGTGGCTAACCTAGGGTTTTGGATAAAGATGGAGATCTCTCACCTCCTCAAGGCTCCAATGGAACCCGGATTACCCCCTCACGGAGCTCAACACTTAGAATAGTGCGGAAGAAGAGAAACCTAGGTTACTCAACACAAGAGAATAGCAAAAATAATTTTTCTTCATTGATTTTTCTAAAGTTACAAAGAGAGGTCTATTATATAGACCTAAAATTTTCTCCAAGCTTGTACAAATTCCCATGTGGGACTAAACTCCTCCAACCACTAGATTAGGTAGAAAATCTTCTCTCTTGGCCGACCAAGAGTTCAAAAAAAATTGGGACGGCCATAAAGGATTTTTTTTTGAATTTTTTTGGTGCCTCCTTTGGATTTGGAGTCCTCTTCTTCTTATGGTATTTCTTCTTTTCTTCCACTCCAAGTTAAGCTCTTTGATTTTGATTTGAACTTCAATTAGGAGTAGGTTGGATGTCCTTCTTTGATTTCTTCTCCAAGAGAAGTCTTCTTCCTTCTTTGCTTAGGTAAAATAGGCAGGTATGGGCGCCTCCTTTAAAGTAGCCTCCAATTTGATTTTTTCTTCTTTGGATGTGGGGACCATGACACTGGGATGCCTCTGTGGCACCTCCTGGACTCTGGCGTGTGCTCGGAGTGTGGCTGGGCATGTGGCTTGGAGTGTGGCCTCCACTTGCTTGAACCTTGATTTGATTGGAAGACAAATGTGGCACCATTTTGGACCAAATTGAAACCACATTGGGACTTGCACTGAGTCAACATGACTCAACAAAATTTAAATGGTGACTCAATAAATAAAATAAATAAACTGGTTGACCAGGTCAACCTTTATTACAAACCCTAATTTCTCGGGCAATGTCAATCAGAGATCCAAATGGAGCTCTGAAGTCTTCTTCTGAGTCTGGTGCCCGCACCACACCTCGGCCGAGGCCAGGCGACCTCCTGCCACCTCGCCAGATGTCCACCCAGGAGGGGTCCACCTAGGCCGAGGTCGGCTGGTCCTTCGCCCCTTTACCAGGTGGCCTCCCGGAGACGGGTCCACCTCGGCCGAGGCCAGGCGACCTCTTGCCACCTTGCCAGGTATCCACCCAGGAGGGGTCCACCTAGGCCGAGGTCGGCTGGTCCTTCGCTCTTCGCCAGGCGACCCCCGGAGACGGGTCCACCTCGGCCGAGGTCAGACCGCCCGTATGGAGAAGGTCTCAGGGAAGAGGCGCAGGCCCCGAGGCCATCCCTCGGGCCGTACGAATCCCAGATGGTGCCCCGTACGAAGGGCGGCGGCATGCGGAACATCACTTGCATCGGCCCGACAAGTTCCATAGCCAAGGGGCACGATTATGACAGAACAGGCCCTATAGATGGATGGCGCCCATGCTTGGAAAAGAGGGCGCTCTCGCTGGGCCCGAGGCCTGACCGGCCGCCTTACCAGCGCCGCCCTCCCTTTTTCTCTTCTGTCTTTGCCTTTTCCCTGCTGGGCTCGGCGGACGAGGTCGGAAAGCCGCCTGGCCTCCTTCACCAAGAAGGGAAAAGAGAAGAGGACAGGGGAGGGGAGTCTCCCAGGAGGAAAAGATAAGCGCACGATGAAAGGAGATAAAGAGGGAGGAATCTGGGGATGATAAGGTAAGAAAACAAGCCTGGGGACAAAGGAGAAGCAGCGGTAAAAGGCCTCTCTCCGGAGAGTGAAAATCAGAGATCCCGAGAGGGGATCACTGGGCGTGAGCTCGGCGAGAAGGCCCGGCCGAGATTCTGGTCCCCAGAGCGTCTCTCTCACCAGTAAACTCTCTAAGTCTGGAACCCTTTTGAGGGTCCGTCTGGAGAGTCTGTTCCTTCTCGTCGTCTACTGACTTGACCGTCGGAGCTCCCTCGCCGGGATCCCCGGCCAGGGTCTTCTAACCCCTTTTTTGCAGGTTAGCCGCAGCCAGGGAGGCTCCTTCGCCAGGCGGTCAGGAGGGATCGGCGGATCCGTGGCACGGGCGCGACGACGGGAGCGGCAACAATATGTGTCATTGCTCTTTTTAATTTTTTTAATGATTTCATGATGCAAGTTCTTTATGTGTTGTGCAAATGACTCAGCAGACTCAGATATGCGTGCATGAATAGGTAAGGACTACTTGACCTTTGGCCTTACCCACTCCAAGAAGAGGAACCATCTAAAATAAAAATGCTTCAACGATCTTGTATATGTACACTATAATTTAAGATTAAGGTTAAAGTTCATTAAGAAGGAAGTTGATCTAAAATACTTTAATCCAATTGCAAGTAATTATATTGATCAGGATGAAGATCCAATAATTAAATGGGTCATGAGTTAGTAGTAGGTTCCAAAGGTGGATGAGCCTGGATCGCCTCCTTGACCAAGAAGTTTTGTAGCTAGCAAGGTTGGGGTAGATGCTAAATAATGGGCAAGAAGCAATATTCCTTACAGGACTTTAGCAGATACATCACATCATCTCTCTCTACCATCTATTCAATCCAAAGATAGAGAAAAAGGAAAAATATTGCATCTCTATTAGATCACTCAATTGATTTAGATTCAGATACTAAGAAAAGTAGTGCTAGTACTTTTTTTGATAGTCAGAGATCTAGTGATCAGGGAGAGGTTGAAGCATAGGAGATGCATCTAGTTATTGGTCTTCGATTCACTGGTGAGTCATAGTTTACTCATGTGATATAGGATATGAATCATTGTGCATCAGCTAGTAAAGCTTGTGGCGATATAATTCTATACAAGCGATGGGCTTTGCGAGGTCATTCAAGACATGATTTAGCTACAGATCTTGCACATGAAATAGGATTCATGGATGTATCAGGCTCATCTTCATATTCTAGATCCTCTTACCTGCTAGCACTGATAGGTTATGATCCTAGCATATAGATATGATACATTTGAGATATCATCTTCTAGTGATTATTATTCCATATAACTTGGAGCATCTTACATATCTGATTTTGCTGTCGATATATTTGAATGGCCCTCTCCATAGCCATATCATTAATTTTTAGATACCTCTTAGAGTCAGGGTGATGAAAGATAAATAATTAAACCTAAATTACTATTATTAAGACCTAATTATCTGAGAAAAGCAGAGAATAATTTTTTTATATTTTTTCAGATTTTTAAAGAAGACTCAAAATATGCAATTAAGGAAACTAGTTCTAGTTAACTACCCGCACAAGAAACCTACAAAGTAACTAGGAAGTAGGACTTGGTGGCTAAGAAACCACCGAAACTAGGGTTTACTTTTAACTAATCAAAAATTAAAGAAAAGGGAATAAGTTTTTAGTTTTACCAATGAAAATCGATCCTTTGAAATAGATCTGGCAGGACTCTCAAGATTCTCATGGCAGGATTTCAAGAACTCAATCCCGAGCTTCGATCTTTCGTGCAATGCAGGTTCTGAGGCAAGAATACCTGTCTTTGATTCCATATCACCTGTAAACACTCAACAAAAAAAACTAAAGTTAAGAAGTAGCAAAGGAAGGAAAATAAATGAAAGGGAAGGGTTAGAAATGATTATTAGGGTTTCTTGTCGGCTGGACAGGTAGGATAACTAGGGTCTCTCATCCTGCGATGTTCCAAAGAACAAAGAAAAAGGGCCTCACACCCCGCGATGCACATAGTAAAGGAAGAAATTTTGACAGAGTCTCTTTATTGATGAATAATAATAATTACAAGGGGGGTTGATAGGGTATTTATAGACCCTCAACCAATGGTGTAAGGGATTCAAGACTTAGAGTTAATTCTTCTTGGGTAGCAAATCTTGAATTCCTTCTTCTGGTGTCATGACTTTTGAGTTTGGATGATGAGGGCTCTTGTATGAGAGTGGACTCTTCAATTTGGGTAGAAAAAAACTCATGAGTTTTAGTGGGATTCATGAGTTCTTGAAATCTTGATTTCCTAGAACTTGATTGCCTTGAACTCTTGAAGTAACAAAATCCCTTGAAATTCTCTTTGATAGGCGCCCCTTAGAGAAGGATTCTTGGTCGACTTCTCCCTTGGAATTGGCAACAATTATTTGAGATGAATGGTGCTAAGAGTGAAGACTCCTTCTGCTTTACTCATCTTAAAACTATTGAGGAAATTAAATGAGGCGCCCTCCTTGGATAAGCTTGCATGTTGTCTAAATGTCCGGATGTCGGATGTCTGGATGTCCGGATGTCTTAATGTCTTGATAAAAAATAAAGACAACCATAAAATTGGCCAACAAAGATAAATGACATGGAATGTGATTGTTCAAACATAAGTGACATGCCATGTGATAATATCCTGGGTGATGTGGCGAGGGATGTCCAAACATGTCATGTGTTGATGTCCCCTGAGGATGTGGCAGGTGTTGTCAAAATTCTTGAAAAGGTGGTGCCAAGAACAAACTGAGTTAGCCTAGCACATGGCTTGTCTTGGGCTAGCACATGGGTCTTCAATTAGATGGACATGAAGTCATATGGGTCTTCAATTAGATCCCCCTTATAGTACAGAACTCAATAATTAATTTTTATAAGACTCAAAACCAAATAACTAAAGCCCAATTGATCAATTGATCAAAAGGCTTAACCTCATGTAACAAAACAATAAATTGGTAAATAGAGTTTGACACAACTGGTAAATGGGATTTTGATCAATATGGTAAAAAGGGTTTAGTCCAAAAGGCTAAATAACAAAACCCTAATTATAGTTGGTAAAAGGGGCTAACCCTAACTAATCCAAAATAACATAAATTAAAATAAAATATTTACATGGTAAAAGAGGTTGGGTCCAGGGCTTTATTCACAGGTGATCCACAAGGATGTGGGTTCAACCTGTCGATATTTTCTAGTCCTGGTGTCTACACCAATTCTCCCCGGGTGGTTGGAACTCGACCCTGTCAAGTATGGGCCAATGTCACTATGATAGCACTCTAGCAAGTTTGGGTCAACTCTCTGCAAGTCCTCTTTGGTGATCCAAGAATCATCTGTTTTAGGTCATCCTTGCCAACGAACCAGTATCACTGGTAATCTTTGTTCCGGGTAGCAATGATCTTGTCATCCAAGATCCGCTTGATCTTATCTCTCCAGGCTAGTGGTATGGCAGGTGAACACACTTGGGTTGGTTCACTCTCAAGGACTAGATTAGGCCCAAATGGCTTACTAGGAATCAACGTTGGCTCCCTATACTCAATAAGATTTGAAACGTTGAAAGTTGGACTAATATCTAGTTCAGGTGGTAACTCGAGCACATAGGCATTAGATCTAATTTTTCTAATCACTTTGTATGGTCCACTACTATGGGCATGTAACTTTTTCATAGTTCCAGGTGGGAACTTTCAGGTCATAGTCTAACCATAACAAAGTCTCATTTATTGTATTCTTTGAGTCTTTTTTTATTTTTCTTTTTTATCTTTTTTTTATTGACATGCATGTAAACCCTAAACTATAACTGAGTTTGACCCTTGGTTGGTAGGTGACATGCAGATGAGAATGGTGCTTGGACTCCTACCAAATGCCATAGAGTCTGCCAAAAATAGTTTGTAAACCTAACATGCTCAATGGGCTTATGCAACATGCTAACCTCTACAAAATGCAAACTATTGGTGCTAGAAATATGGGAAGCTTCAAGAAAAGGTAGAAAATAAGAAGTAGATTTGGGGGTGACTTGGTAGGGTAAGAAATAAGAAAAGGATTCGAGAATTTGTCCTAAACTAATGGGGTTGACCTTAAGGTTTGGACATTGATTCACACCAATAGGTAATAAAGGGTCAGCTTGAAGAAAAGACGAGCCAATAGTTTCAGGAAAAAGATCTTCAATGGGGACTGCAGGGGTGAAGTCTTCCTGAGGGTACTAGACTAAATAAGCCAAGTCCTTAGTAATTACTTTGGATTCGTGAATCTTAGGACTAGGCTCTATGATTTGGCTCTCTTCTATTATTTTCTCAGGTAAGGTCCTAGCATTAGGGTTAGACTCCTCATGGGCCTCTTTTTCTAAGGATCCTACCAGTATAGTTTCAATCAGGGTACAATCAGGGTCAACTAATTCTGAGTTGGCTTTAGTTTGGGTGTCTACCGGGTCAGCTAATTTTAAGTCAGCCATAGGTATTTTCTCTTTTCCCTCATACTCATCTACTAAGTTCACATTAGCTTTATACACTTCTTCTTTAATGGTAGCTTTGTGAACCAATGGGATAGTAGAAGTAAGCTGATTAAGAGAAAATTGGCTAGGATCTGGGCTAGTAGGGGTGGGTCTGCTCGAATTAGGATTGAGTCGGCTCAAGTGAGAATTGGGTCAACTCTGCTGAGGAATGGGTCGACTCGGGTGGATTTGACTAGATCCTAATTTTTGATAAGGAGCACCAATCCTAATGGGTTCTGGCCAACTAATTGAAACCTGACTAGCACTAAATTGATACTTAGGGGTTATGGGTTCCATAGATTCATAGGATATGGGTTCAAATCTATCGGTCATGGATCTGGGTTCGTAAGAGCTGGGTTCATAGGATCTGGGTGTATAGAAACTAGGTTCATATGATATGGGTAGGTGTTTTCGCTAAGTTTAATTTTCATGTCACTCCAGGTAGTTATGGGCATGTCTCTTCTTCGTCTGATCATTCTTTCGACATCATTCCAATAAATTCTAGCCTGGCGTACTAATTTGTGTTTAGCAATCTTAAACTTTCTTTCATCAAACACTAGTTCCCTCTCAAAATATAGATCCATACCTTCTTCCTAATCAAGATAATTTTCAAACTCAAGCTCACCACCAAATGTAGGTGCTTCTAGTTTAAAGTTCCTAGTGGCTCTCTTATCCTGGTCTATGGAATCATAATTGGGTCTCCTATGGTTAGATTCCCAAGTTGGATCATAGTGTAGGGCTCTCCTAGGGTTGGGCTCCAGGAATGGATCAGGGTGTGTTTCAAATTTAGGTTTAGTACGGGTCTTTCGGGTCCTTTCTAGGTTTCCTAAACGGTCATCTAGTCGGTCAAACTTATTGTTCTTTAGGTACATTGTTCAGTGAAGGTCCTCAATAAGGTTTCCATAGTGGACTCCATGGTCAAACCAGATTGGGTTGGGTTTTTGCTAATGATATGGTGTGCCTAACCTAGTTGTCATCCAATGCAATCATATAGAACTCGACTCGAACTAGGGTTTCCTAGATCTAGAGCTCAAGTAGAATGGATCAGCTCAAATTACAGCCAATTCAATAATTACCCTGTCCACTGGCCAGGTAAGAGGTAGGGTCGTGGGAGGCTCCCCCTGCTCTCGCAGGGTCCTAATTAAAAATCTTGAAACTACTTAGGGCATTTGCCTCTGGATCTCTAACCTTAGATACCAGATTCAAGTGATAATCACAGGATTGGGTGCACCAGCTTACACATAATACTTGGAACCTGACCTGTTAGTGTCCCTAACTCACTAAAGCAATTAAGTCTAATTGAGTTTTAATTAGGGTTAGTCTCAGATGTAAAGAAGGTTATTGTGGGCCCAGGACAGGTGATGAGCTCCTGCCCTGATCTGAGATGCTCAAGTGCCCATAAGATTAGGTTACTTGATGATGCACATACAAGATGAAACTCTAGATGCAATCAAACTAAAATAATTAAAATAACAAATAAATAAAATTAATTATATTTTTTAGCAAAGATATATTTTGCAGAAAAGTACCTAATATGCAAAAAATTAAAATATACAAAATTTATGCAAAAAGAACCCTAAACTAGAATTGTTGAAAATTCAGGACAGAACTATGATCAGGTAGTAAATCAGAGATTTAGATGACTTAAAATCTGAATTAAATTATGAAAAAACTTTGATAAATAATATCAATTACAGCGAATCCAACAAAATAAGAATCAAAATTTTCTAATCTTTCTAAATATAGAAATAATTAAAATAACAAACTATATACTAGGATGGACGTGATGCAGAAAATTAACCCTAAAGATACCTATCTCTTTGTTTTCTTCTTCAAGGGTCAATCATAGCAGCATCCCTACATGCCATAGGAAATTCCTTTTGAATGGGATGTGAGGGTCTTGCAGCCCTACTTTTTCCTATGACCGGATGGCCATGGTGAAGAACTCGATCCGAGTACTTAAAGAAAAACTAAATCAGCACAAGAGCGATTAAACCTTGGTTTAACCTGGCTCTGATATAAAAACTGATGTGGGACAAATAATTAAACCCAAATTACTATTATTAATATCTAATTATCTAAGAAAAGTAGAGAATTTTTTTTTATGTTTTTACAGATTTTTAAAGAAGACTTAAAATATGCAATTAAGGAAACTAGTTCTAGTTAACTACCCGCACAAGTAAACCTACAAAGTAACTAAAAAGCAGGACTTTGTGGCTAAGAAACCACCGAAACTAGGGTTTACTTTCAACTAATCAGAAATTAAAGAGAAGGGAATAAGTTTTCTGTTTTACCAATGAAAATTGCTTCTTTGAAATAGATCTGGTAGGACTCTCAAGATTCTCGCAGCAGGGTTTCAAGAACTCGATCCCGGGCTTCAATCTTCCGTGCGATGCCGGTTTTGAGGCAAGAATACCTGTCTTTGATTCCAAATCACCTGCAAATATTCAACAAAGAAAATTAAAGTTAAGAAACAACAACTGAAGGAAAATAAATGAAAGGGAAGGGTTAGAAGTGATGATTAGGGTTTCTTGTCTGCTGGATAGGTAGGATAACTAGGGCCTCGCACCCCACAATATTTCGAAGAATAAAGAAAAAGGGCCTCACACCCCGTGATGCACACAGCAAGGGAAGAAATTTTGACAGAGTCTCTTTATTGATGAATAATAATAATTACAAGAGGGGGTTAATGGGGTATTTTTAGACCCTCAACCAGTGGTGTAAGGGATTCAAAGACTTAGAGTTAATTCTTCTTGGGCAGCAACTCTTGAATTCCTTCTTCTGGTGTCATGACTTTTGAGTTTGGATGATGAGGGCTCTTGTATGAGAGTGGACTCTTCAAATTGGATAGAAAATAACTCATGAGTTTTAGTGGGATTCATGAGTTCTTGAAATCTTGATTTTTTGGAACTTGATTGCCTTGAACTCTTGAAGTAAGAAAATTTCTTGAAATTATCTTTGATGGGCTCCCCTTAGAGAAGGATTCTTGGCCGACTTCTTCCTTGGAATTGGTGACAATTATTTGAGATGAATGGCGCTAAGAGTGAAGACTCATTCTGCTTTACTCATCTTAAAACCATCAACGAATTTAAATGAGGCACCCTCCTTGGATAAGCTTGCATGTTGTCTAAATGTCCAGATGTCTGGATGTCAGGATGTTTGGATGTCTGGATGTCCGGATGTCTTAATGTTTTGATAAAAAATAAAGACAACCATAAAATTGGCCAACCAAGATAAATGACATGGAGTGTGAGATGTCCAAACATAAGTGACATGCCATGTGATTATATCCTAGGTTTATATAATTTGGGTAGTGTGGATATGGGTGGCTCAGGTTTGGATCTAGTCTGAGTCCTACGGATTTTCTCTAGGGTTCCTATCCAAACATCTACTTGATCAAATCTATTGGCTAAGTGGTCAAGTCTATTGTGGGTTCGGGTATTGGACTGGGTCATCTGTGTATTCATCTGGGTTAGCTGATCAGTAAGGGCTTTAATCTGGGCTTCAAGATTGTCCATGGATTCAAGTAAAAGTGGAGATGGTGGATGATATGATGCTCATGATCTAGTGCTCATGCAAGACTCGATCAAACCAACTACAGCTCCCTAGACCTAGAGTCCAAAACTAGATTCTCAATCAGGGTGGCAAACTAGCCTATAGTAACCCTATACTCAACCAGGCAGGTTTAAGGGGAGTGTTAGGTCCCTGATTGCCAATCCTAGACACCAATCAGAGATTGGCCAGGTAGGCAGACCAGCACACAAGCCCTTCGGGACTAAATCCCTGAACCACCATTCTAGACACTAAGCACAAGGCACACACATGTTAGCTTGACATAGTGATCAGACACTTAGCCCGCACTCGACTAGTTGGTGTCCCTATCCCACTAGAGCAAATTAAGTCTAATAGATTTTAAGTTAGGCTTGGGGCCGAATGTAGGGGATGTGGTTTTGGGCTAAGGAGAGGTGATCAAATCCTCCCCCCATCTGACATAGCAAGAGTGCCCTTAAAGGTTGTTTATGCAATGATGGCAGGTAGATGATGCAACATTAGGGTTTAAGTATTTTTTGATAGCTTTTATATATGTGTTTTTTTTTTGTTCTTTAGCAGAAATATGATTTGCAGCCAATGACCTGATATGCTAGAAACATACTAAAATAAAAGATATGCAAAAGAGATGCTAAACAAAACCCTAAACCTTCCAAAGTTGTCTTGCTGAAAAAATAGAGCCAAACATTTTCAGGCTGTATTTTGGCTTGCAGAAACATCACATATACATCAGTTCCAGTGTACTCATACTCTGATGAGCACCCTTATCCTTGTATTAGTGTCTCTACACAAGTGGTTGTGAGATCAACCACCCTCATCAACTGAGCATACATAGGATAAGCTAGTCTTTCCGGATTCATCGATCCCCGAATCGATGGTCCAACGACTAGGAACATTCTAGATTACGGTTTATAGGAATTAGGTCTCACTATTATTTTATCATAACCCTAATTCCATTGCCCTATTCTATGGGGTTCATCATAATCATCAGAAACATGATACAGCAGTATATGATGAATCACATGCCTTTATTAATATGAAAATATGTCATACATGAGTTGAAAGTTTACAAAAAGGCCCTCATAATGATTGGCTCTTAGGGCACTTTTCTATCAAACTCCCACTTGCACTAAAGCCAATCGCCCTTGTATTTTATGCCCATACAATCTAAGTGACAATCTAACTGCTGCTTGGCTAATGCTTTAGTGAATGGGTCTACTATATTGTTCTTTGTGTCAACTTATTCCATGACAACATCTTGTCCTTGAACAAGGTGGAAGCATCTTAGAATGTGCTTGGGCTTATTATGAGACCTTGGTTCCTTAACTTGCACAACAACTCTAGTATTTCCACAATGAAGTGACACTAGTTGTTCTATAGTAGGAACCATGCCCAATTCCGTGATGAATTTCTTCATTCACACAGCTTCCCTTATGGCTTCACTTGTAGCTATGTACTCTGCCTCAGTGACTGAGTTAGCTACTGTTGGCTGCTTTATAGTTTTCCAACTCACTGCACCACCATTCAGGGTGCAGACATATCCTGATGTGGATTTTCTATCATCTGGATCTGATTGAAAACTAGAATCTGTATTACCTTCTAGTTTCAATTTAGATCCTCCATATGCTAGAAAAATATCTTTAGTCATTCTCAGGTACTTAAGAATATCTTTCACAGATTTCCAATGATCCTCTCCTGCATTTGCTTGAAAATTGCTCACTATGCTTAAGGCATAAGCGACATCAGGCCTGGTACATAACATGGCATACATTATCGATCCTATAGCCGAAGCATAAGGAATCATAGCCATCCTCTCTCTTTCTTCTGATGTCTTAGAAGACATTTTTGATGCAGAACAAATAAGATGATGCGATGCGGAAGTAAATTAAGACTTTTTTTTTTTTTTTTTGTGTTTTGTTAGAAGTTGGCTTGACTCAAAAACAAGGCTAACTAATATTGAAAGAAAATATGCACTGAAAGAAAGCACAATTCAAAAGAGTAGATTATCAAAGTAATAAAGAAGTAGGATCGCTGGGGATTGAGAAACCCCCAGACCTAGGGTTTACTCCTCTTTCAAGAAACAGATGAAGAGAGAAGAGAAGGTTTTATACCTGACTGTGATATCTCTCTTTGCTTCAATTGAAGGACACTCTCGAGCAAATTGTAGGATCCTTGGAGACGGGGTATCTTCGTAATGGATCCTCGGATTGTAGTCCTATGGCAAGGTTGGCCTTCTTCTCATACTCTGGATCTGGAAAAGATGAAGAACAAGATAAGGATGTAAGAAACTCAAGGAAGAGACCTTTACCTGGGATCGCTCCGGACTGCTCGAACTTTGAAGATGAGGGAAGAGTATGGAGGTGGCGATGAAAGATGGAGTGGATTTAGGGTTTGGCTGGTAGGGCGGCGGCTTGCAGATGAAAAGGACCTAGGGCTTGATATAGTGGGCAGTAGCTTGGAGAAGGAGATGGTGGCCTTGAATGAAGCGGGAATAGGGTTTAGGAATTTGGGTGTTGGCGGCTAGGATGATGAAAGGAAATTAGGGTTAGCGGCCAGGGATGAAAGCAGGGCAGGGTTTTGGTAACTTTGGAGATCTCTCACCTCCTCAAGGCTCCAATGGAACCCGGATTTACTCCCTCATGGAGCTCAACACTCAAAGAAGTGCAGAAGAAGAGAACACAAGGTTGCTCAACACAAGAAAAGATTTCATTTACTCATTAAAATCAAAAGATTACATAAGGGTCCAATATATAGACCTTGCAAGAGAAACAAAATTACACTACTTCCCATATGGGACTAAACATTCATCCTAAGCATGAAAAACTTTCCCTTGACTGACCAGGCTTCTTTCCTTGGAGTGGGCAGCCTCAAATGCAAGGTGATGGCTTCATATGGCAGGTATGTGGGGCACCTCCTAGTTCTTCTCCTTAAGTCATGGGTTTTCCTTCCATGACTTGCTCTTTCTTGGAAGAAAATACTTATCTCCTAGTCTTTCTCCCCAAGACTAGGCTCTTTCCATTCATAGCCAGGTACTTTAGGCAGGTGTGGGCGCCTACCTTGAAGTCCTCTCCAAGAAAAATTCCCTGCTCCTTTAGCTTGGTTACTTTTGGCAGCTTGTGGGCGCCTTCCTTGACTTCTCCTAAGAAAATTTTCTTGCTCTCTTGGGCATGGGGACCAGGGACACTGGGATGAAATGTGGCGCCAACTGGTCCTGGGAGTGTGGCTGGGAGTGTGACATCCACTTGCATTTGGCCTTGGAAGAAAAAATGATGCCCTAGGGAATGGCGCCAACCAGGACTTGACTTGGACTTAGATTGAGTCAACATGACTCAACAAAATGAAATGCAGACTCAAAGAAATAAAATAAAATGGTTGACCAGGTCAACCCTTATTACAAACCCTAATCTTCGGGTAAGGTCATTCAGAGATCCAGATGGAACCCTGAAGTCTTCTTTTGATTTTGGTGCCCGCACCAATTCTCCCGGGGTGAAAGGAACTCGACCCTGTCGAGTAAGGCTCAAGTTGGCTTTGGTATCTCTCCAAGAGATCTGGATCCAGCTCTTGTAATTCATCTTGGGAGATCCAAGAGTCATCAGAATCTGGCCTTCCTTGCCAGCGGACCAGGTATCTTTGGTATCCTCGATTACGAGTAGAGATAACCTGATCGTCCAGGATCTTTTCAATATGTTCTTTCCTCACTGGCCAGTTTGTTGGTGGACACACAGGGTTAGGTTCACTCTCAAGAATAGGATTAGGCTCAAAAGGCTCACTGGGAATCACGGCTGGCTCTCTATACTCTACTAGGTCTGTAATGTTGAAAGTGGGGCTAATGCCTAGTTCTGGAGGCAACTCGAGCACATAGGCATTGGATCCTGCTCTCTTCACCACTCTAAATGGTCCAGCTCCTCTAGCATGTAACTTTCTAACGGTTCCAGGAGAAAACCGTTCAGGCCTTAACCTAATCATTACATAGTCTCCCTCAACAAAAGTTTTGACTCTCCTTTGAGAATCATCCAACTTCTTATAAGTTTCATTACTTAAATTTATTTTGGCATGAATTTCTTTATGCAAGTGTTTTATATGCTGTGCAAAAACTTCAGCAGACTCGGAGACTCGTGTGTGGAGTGGTAAAGGGGCTAGGTCAAGAGGTGTGTGAGGTTTGTACCCATGCACAATTTTAAATGGACTCTTACCTGTAGACCTATTGACCGAGTCATTGTATGCAAATTCAGCCCTAGGTAAGTACAAATCCCAATTCCTAGTGTTTTCACCAACAAGACATCTTAGCAGATTGCCTAAGCTACGGTTCACTACCTCGGTTTGGCCATCAGTTTGGGGATGATAAGCAGTTGAAAACTTACGTTTTGTCCCTAACTTATGCCAAAGGGTTTTCCAAAAATAGCTGGTGAACCGGGCATCCCTATCTGAAATAATTGTCTTAGGTAGGTCATGGAGTCTAACTATCTCATTAAAGAACAGGGTGGCTACCTTAGACGCATCAAAAGTCTGGGAACAATGCAAGAAGTGGGCCATCTTAGAAAATCGGTCGACTACGACATAGATAGAGTCATGCCTCCTCTAGGTCTTAGGCAAACCTAACACAAAGTCCATACTCACATCTTGCCAAGGACGATCTGGGACAGAGAGTGGGGTACAAAGGCCGGTGTTCTATTTTCGCTGTTTGGCAACAGCGCAGGTCCGACACCTTGCCACAATGTGTGCTACATCTCTTTTTAAGCTAGGCCAGAAAAAGTGGTCTTCAACAGCCAGGGTGGTCTTGTCTTTTTCAAAATGGCCTGCTAGACCCCCAGCATGAATTTCCCAAATCAAAAATTCCCTAAGAGAAGTTCTAGGGATGCAAAGCCTATTCTTAAAGAACAGAAAGCCATCTAAAATGGTATAATCCTTATGATCACTAGATGGTCCTTGAGCTAGATCCTTAGCACTAATTAGGTTCACTCCAGTCTTCATCTCTTTGACCTTATTGGGTCATTTAGCTACCTTGTCCTTAGGAGGGACTGAATGGATTGTGATCTTTTTCCCATTAAAACTAAAGACACAGGTATTGGATTTTCCTAAGAGGGTGGCATCATGATCATATAACCAAGGTCTCCCAAGAATTATACTGCTCACCCCCATGGGTAAGACATCACACCAAATCTTCTCTTGATAGGATTGCATCTGGATTTGGACCTGACATCTAGACTGGATGGGTATAGAGGTAGAGTCTACCCAAGAAACCTTATAGGGGTTGGGGTGGGGGACTGGGGTTAAGCCTAATATTTTGACAGTGCTAACAGAAATGGCATTCACACAGCTCCCACTATCTATGATGATCTTACATACCTTATCCCCTAATTTAAGGAAAGTCTGTAAGATGTTAGTCCTACGCCAATCCTCCTGAACTCTACTCTGGGACAGGATGCATCTCAAAACTCCTAACTGGTCAGACTCTGTGGGTTCCTCCTCTCCTTCATACTCATCAACCAAGTTCATTCCGGCCTCATAAACTTCTTCTTCAAATTCCTCATTGGGCCCGGAATTCTCTTCCTCTCCCTCTTCTATGTAAAGGGATCTACATGGGCACTGGCTAAAAACATGACCTACCCTATGGCACTTAAAACAGGCTATGATTGTACACTGGCTGGAGATATGACCTGGTTTCTGATACTTAAAACAGGTGATACTAGAACTAGGGGTTCTCTGGGTGTCAGGTGCCTTACCTTTGTCCATGGGCCTAGGGGTGGGAATACCCTGAAAAGGTTTGCTAGGGGTAACTTGGCTAGGTCCATTTCTTGGGATTGGGGCACTAACCCTAGAAGGTATAGGTCCTCTCTGAAATTTCTCAGTGTTCAGTGCAATCTGATAGGCTTGGTCTAGGTTAGTAACCTCTCTCAGAAACAACTCCCTCTTAATGTCTTCCCTAAGTCCATCCCTAAATCTAGACAAAGTGACCTCATGGGCTTCACTCACATCACATCTCATCAAGTACTCATCAAAGGTGGCTATGCAGTCTGAGACAGATCGGTTCCCTTGTTTCAAGGTTTGCCATTGGTCTAACAGATTCTGCTGGTATGAAATGGGTAGGTACTTATCTCTAAGCTTCTCTTTCATACCCTGCCAAGTGGTTATGCGCTCAACATTTCGTCTCCTAGTGGTTAGCTCAATGTTCCCCCAGTATAACCTAGCTTGACGCACTAACTTTATCTTGGCAAACTTGAACTTCCTTTCCTCAGACATGGCTCAAAGTACTGGTCCATCTCACCCTCCCAATCAGAATACACCTTAGGGTTTAAGCTACCATCAAAAGTGGGTGCATCTAATTTGATGTTCCGGATGAACCTATCATCTTTATCTTCAGGCTCTGGGTCAGGCCTCCTATGATTAGGTTCAGGATCTTTGTATAAAGGTCTTCTAGGCTTCTGGTGTGGGTGAGGTTGAGGCACATTAAAATCTGGGTCAGGAGTCCAATTCTGATGTCTAGGTTTCTCAAGTACTTGGACTCGATCCCTAAGCTGGGTAAGATCCTCATGGACTTGATCCCTAAACTGGGCAACAGTATCAGTCATATCCTGACTCAATTTGGTCATACTTTCGGTAAGAGTTCTAATCATGGCCTCTAAATCAGGTTGGGTTTGACCAGGTTGGTAGGGTACTCCGTTCCGGGTGGACATGATGATGCAAGCAAGCACACCAAATGAGACTCGACTGAAACGACTACGGGCTAACTAGACCTAGAGCCCAAACTAGATGCCCAATCAGAGTGGCAAGCTAACCTGTAGTAACTCAGGACTCAGCCAGACAGGTGTAAGGGGAGTGTTAGGTCCCTAATTGCCAATCCTAGACACCAATCAGTGATTGGCCAGGTAGGTGGACCAGCACACAAGCCCTTCGGGATAGAATCCATGAACCACCATTCTAGACACTGAGTACAAAGCACACACAGAGTAACTAGACAAACTGACTCAACACTAGCCTAGACCCGACCAGTTGGTGTCCCTAGCCCACTAGGGCAAATTAGGTCTAATTAATTTTAAGATTAAAGGCTTAGGTTCGAATGCATGGGAGGTGATTTTGGTCTAAGGAGAGGGTCTCAATCCTCCCCTTATGTTGCAACTTCGGTGCCCTTAAGATAGATTCAATTTATGCACACTCAAATAAAAAAATAGCTTACAGAAAATAAAAAAAAGCAGAACAGCAGTAAAATTGATCTCATAAAATCTACAAAAATTAATAAATCATGAAGATTTTATGTAAATTACTTTCAATTATACTGGTTCCAGCAAAACAAGAATTACTTAATTTGGGATTTTTTACATGGAGAAACAATTCGAATAATAGGGTTTTTACTTGCAGAAAATAGAACATGTGTCTCGTTTACAATCCCTGCCTAGAAGTTATAACCCAGCAGCACCCCTACACGCCCTAGGAACCCCCGTGGAATGAGAGGAGGAGGCTTGCATTTCGCTTGTTCCTAGGACAGAACGGCCAGGGGAGTTTACTCCAGGTAGCAAAAGTAAAAAGGAACGAAAAAATAATCAAACAAGCAAGAACCCTAGACAGGGCTCTGATACCAAAAATGATGCAGAACAAATAAGATGATGCGATGCGGAAGTAAATTAAGACTAATTTTTTTGTTTTGTTTTGTTAGAAGTTGGCTTGACTCAAAAACAAGGATAACTAATATTGAAAGAAAATATGCACTGAAAGAAAGCACAATTCAAAAGAGTAGATTATCAGAGTAATAAAGAAGTAGGATCGCTGGGGATTGAGAAACCCCCAGACCTAGGGTTTACTCCTCTTTTAAGAAACAGACGAAGAGAGAAGAGAAGGTTTTATACCTGACTGTGATATCTCTCTTTGCTTCAATTGAAGGACACTCTCGAGCAGATTGTAGGATCCTTGGAGACGGGGTATCTTCGTAATGGATCCTCGGATTGTAGTCCTATGGCAAGGTTGGCCTTCTTCTCGTACTCTGGATCTGGAAAGGAAGAAGAACAAGATAAGGATGTAAGAAACTCAAGGAAGAGACCTTTACCTGGGATAGCTCCGGACTGCTCGAACTTTAAATATGAGGGAAGAGTATGGAGGTGGTGGTGGAAGATGGAGTGGATTTAGGGTTTGGCTGGTAGGGCGGTGGCTTGCAGATGAAACAGACCTAGGGCTTGATATAGTGGGCGGTAGCTTGGAGAAGGAGATGGCGGCCTTGAATGAAGTGGGAATAGGGTTTAGGAATTTGGGTGTTGGCGGCTAGGATGATGAAAGGAAATTAGGGTTGGCGGCCAGGGATGAAAGCGGGGCAGGGTTTTGGTAACTTTGGAGATCTATCACCTCCTCAAGGCTCCAATGGAACCCGGATTTACTCCCTCACGGAGCTCAACACTCAAAGAAGTGTGGAAGAAGAGAACACAAGGTTACTTAACACAAGAAAAGATTTCATTTACTCATTCCATCAAAAGATTACATAAGGGTCCAATATATAGACCTTGCAAGAGAAACAAAATTACATACTTCCCATGTGGGACTAAACATTCATCCTAAGCATGAAAAACTTTTTCTTGACCGACCAGGCTTCTTTCCTTGGAGTGGGCGGCCTCAAATGCAAGGTGATGGCTTCATATGGCAGGTATGTGGGGCACCTCCTAGTTCTTCTCCTTAAGTCATGGGTTTTCCTTCCATGACTTGCTCTTTCTTGGAAGAAAATACTCATCTCCTAGTCTTTCTCCCCAAGACTAGGCTCCTTACATTCATAGCCAGGTACCTTAGGCAGGTGTGGGCACCTACCTTGAAGTCCTCTCCAAGAAAAATCCCCTACTCCTTTAGCTTGGTTACTTTTGGCAGCTTGTGGGCGCCTTCCTTGACTTCTCCTAAGAAAATTTTCTTGCTCTCTTGGGCGTGGGGACCAGGGACACTGGGATGAAATGTGGCGCCAACTGGTCCTGGGAGTGTGGCTTCCACTTGCATTTGGCCTTGGAAGAAAAATGATGCCCTAGGGAATGGCGCCAACCATGACTTGACTTGGACTTTGATTAAGTCAACATGACTCAACAAAATGAAATGCAGACTCAAAGAAATAAAATAATCTGGTTGACTAGGTCAACCCTTATTACAAACCCTAATCTTCGGGCAAGGTCATTCAGAGATCCAGATGGAACCCTGAAGTCTTCTTCTGATTCTGGTGCCCGCACCAGGTGCCATTGCTTAATAGTTCTCTTGACCTTCTCACCTTTTAATGCAATCCACAGCGCTTACTTAGGTGACGGGGCCCAATTACATAGTGGGAGTTTAAGAAGAGCTATGAGGTCAGACTGACTCTCTAATTGTTCTCTTTTTTTTTGGGTATAAAAGACTTTTTGTATATCTTAACCTTTCCACCCATACTCCTAACAAGTAGATTCTTTATTGAGATAAGAAAGAAGAGAATTCTAGAATCATTTTCAAAATTTAATGTGGTTAACACCCTATCATTTGTTAGATTTTCTTAGTGATTTGTCCCTTAGTATTTCTAAGACTATCTAGGTCATTAATCAATCATTGATTAGGGTGCCTAGTTAACTCTAATTCGAGACAATAATTAGGTACACATAACATAATCATTTCTAACAATACTCGAAGATCGAAGCAAGCTAAGTTTTTCTCCCCCCCAACTTAATCGATATTGTCCTCAATAAAGTAGGAAAGAAAATAAGCACATAAGAAAAAGAGAGAATACACCTGGGGTGAGTATGCTTTGGGAGTTGAAGAGGGCTTCTTGAAGTAGTGGGCTCTTATTCTTCTACCTAAGTTCTTGTAATTATGCTAAACAGAAAATGAGATTGTTGGGTTGTCTCCGAACCAGTACTAAGTTTAACATCTTTAATCAGATGCTACAAGGAAATGTTACTGATATTGAACTTGGATATGTCCCTCTAGATTTTCAAATGACAAGCCCAATCAGGGGCCCTTGTCATCATGGCAAAAAAATATGCATAGAGTAGTCTACGACAATTATCTCTGTTCCATAGAGTACATCGAGCAAGCATGCTAGACCAAGATTTAAAAGTATTATTATAATTTGGTCTATAACTAAGAAGGGATTGTGTGTGTTAGGCTGAGAGCGAGGGTGGTAGCTTAGAAATTTTTCTAACTTCAGAAAGATCAACCCTAATCCCTTTCTCAGGTATGATGTGTCTTGACATCATCCCTTCCTGATGGCACTTTGTTCAAGTTAATTGTAAGTCTATCTTCATACATCATTTTATAATAAAATATAGATTTTGGAGGTGATCCTTGAAAGTAGTGCCAAATATAGAGAAATCAGCTATAAAATCTTTAAAATCATTATCCCTTATTTTAGACATGTCCCATTCAATAGCTTTTTTATGTATCTTTAGAACACTAACTATTTGGTCTTCCTGGTTAGAAATCACTGGTAGGGTGTCAGTAGGTGTGATAGGAAGTGGCTTCAATTCTAGATCTGGTGGTGATTCTAACGGGGGAGCCATTAGGGGGCTAGGTGTTGGCTCACATTGTTCCATCCAAAGTAAAGTGGGTTTGAAATGTGGTATATCAAGTAAGTTGTCTATCCCTAAGATATATCCATCTACATTAAAATTATCTACCCCACCATGAGCCATATAGGGATCTATCTGGGGATGAATTGGAGGTATGGCTTCCACTATTGTGTTATTCTGTTGTGATTCCTGGGATGCCTCAATTAATTCCATCATGTCATCAATTTCTTCTTCTATCCCATAAAAGGAGTGGATGATTCTAGGGCACTTGGGAAGGGAATTTTTGGTGATTAGGATGATGATGGAAGGGGTTCATCCCACTAATTTGATTTCTCTACCTTGGTCAAATCATCTATATTGGTCTCTTTGATGGTGCAAAGTTATTCCATGACCAATTCATTCCAGATAGTTATGCTTGATTGTTTAGAAAAAAAAAAAGGGTCATTAAAATCTTCAACTTGGTAGTGTCCCTCTAAGTTACTATTAAATTTTTTAGTCAGGTAATATCTCTCTAGGTTATTCTCGGACTGACTAGGCAGTATTCCTACCTCCTCCCTATCAACTTCAGTTAATAATCGATCATTCTGATTCATAAGCTCATTGTTGCCCAGGTGGCTTACCCAAGAGGGGGGGTGAATTGGGTATTTAAAAAGTTTTCTCAAGTATGTACTCTTTTTAAAATTCTTAGTATGGTGAATGATATGAGTTGAATATCAAATATAGAAGCAAATAAAGAACACAAGCACAAACACAAGCTGTTTATACTGGTTCGGAGCAACCCAACTCCTACATCCACTACCTAAGATATCACTTGGGATTTCCGCTATATTCTCCTCAGAATATAACTGGTTTATTTTTCATCGGGATCACAAACCACAACCCAAACTTGGTTTTACTCCAGGATCACCAAGAACTCAATACACTGTTAGTTTTCCCGGGCTCACTAACAACCCAGACTTGGTTTTCAAAGGCTCAGCAAAAACCTAAATAAACCCCAAGTTACAGCCCTTGCTATACTTGGAACAACTCAAATTAAAATGTTAAAACAAAGCAACACTAATGACAAACCGATTGTTATCGGGTGGTTGCAGTTGTAGCTCTTAAGAAGCGTTCTTGATTCCTTCCTTGAATGCTCTTTAAGGCTTCTGATCTTTCTTAATAAATGACTCAAGAATCTGATGGGAGCTGGTGAAGTCTTGAGTTCTTCTCTTGAAAGCTCTCTTGAATGTTCTCTTAAAAACTTATTAAAAGTTCATTAACTTCTTCAAAAGTTGTTTAAATCCCATATATATAGTGTCTTGAACTAATTCCAATTGGATATAACCATTGTAGAACATTGGGATTTGAAAAATGGCCGTTGGAGCACTTTTTGGATTCAAAAAGACAGTTCTGGAGCTAGCCATTATACACCTGAAATAGGGATTCGAGTCGACTTGGATGGGTCAAGTCGGCAAGAGTTCTCAGTCCTTTGGAAATTGAACTCTAGCTAAGTCGACTCTTCACTCTCGAGTCAGCTCGCTTGATTGATTTTCTCAGAACTGATTTTTCAATACTCTGGAGGAGTCGACTCGGTTTTTATCAGGTCAGCTCGATTATCTGACTGAAGAATTGAGTCAGCTCGAATTCTGTTGGGTCGGCTCAGTTGTCTGACTTAGGAATTGTAGCTCTGGACGAGTCGGCTCGGATGACTGCATACCAGAAAACTCAATGTCATTCCAGAACAAAGAGTCAGCTCTCCTACCATGAGTCGACTCGAGTGATCTCTGACAAAAACCTTCCAAACTTCTCCAGATTTCTTCTAAAGGCTTCCAACCAACTTCAAAGGCTTTCAAACTCCTTCAAAGCCTAAACTAAGTAAGTTAAACTTGAAAAATTACATTTAATTGGCCCATTTTCATGAATACATAAGTGGTTTTTCTTTGGGCTCTACACTACATGATATCTTTTCAAAAAAATAAACTTAACATACATCAATAATTTCAAAACTGTAGGAAGAGTGGTTGTTCATTCAAATCATCCTACAAAAATTTATAAAATACTTGGAAGTAGTTAGTACCATATGCATGCTCCAATATTTTGTTATCATCAAAATCATTCCAGGCATCAACAATCTCCTCCTTTTTGATGATGACAAAACACTGGGCATGGAAAAAAGTCTTTACAATTATGAGTATATGAACATTTAAACATATCGAGGTAACTTGTGTATGATTTTAAATTGATGTATATCCATATATTTCAACAAGTGTCAAGAATGTATCAGAAAGTATCAGAGCTTATCAAAAATTATCAGAGCTTTTGTAATAGATCCAATATGTATCAGAGTTAATATTTATCAAAAGCTATTTTTGCTTAAAATGTATGGAAGTCAATAGTGTATCAAGGTGACTTGGGTAGCAGAATGTATCAGAACTAGCAAGATGTATTAGAGCTATTAGAGTCAATAATGTAGCAGAATGTAATTGAGCTAATTTCCATGAATTTAGAGGCAAAATGTATTAAAGTTAATTGAGCATTCAAAAGTATCCAAGTCAACTAAAGATTTTCATTGATTTCCATGCATAAAATGATTTATCCCCCTATTTTATTTTCTTTGAATTTTTCATGCACATCATTAATATCACTCCCCCTTTTTGTCATCAACAAAAAAGATTAATTAAGCATTCAATGATTTTTGAAATAGAATAAGAATATTGTTATGATTTGAGATAATTTCACCTTCTTTTATTTTTTTGATATTCTTATCAAAATTTCTTTTCTTTTTCAATAAAAGTTGTTTGATATTTCCTGTTTGAGTCAAAGTTGTAAACATCATAGACTAGTTAAAAGAATAGAAAGATAATTGGAATAAAGTGCACACACAAAGGAAGAACCATGTAATCAAATATATATATATATAATCAAGTCTTTGATACAATCATCAAAAAGATACAAGATACAACCATCAAAAAGATACGAGATACATCCAACAAAAATATACAAGAACTAATCTTCTTCCTCGCTAGAGGAAGAATCTATCTCTAAAACAGTGGAAGAGACCTTGGTTTTTAGAGGTTTAAACCTAAGATATCTAAATCTGGTTCTTGTAGGAGCTTGAGGTACTTTAGATTTGGCTTTAGGTCTAGATTTAGGTTTAGCGCTAATAGGTGTAGGCTCATCTTTGATGTCAATAGAAGGCATAGGGTCAGTCTGAGTAGGAGGTGGTGGCTGTGTGGCAAGAGGTGATGATTGCCTAATAGATGATGATCTCGGATTGGGAGTAGGCTAAGTAGGTGGGTATCCTGAAGTGGAAGCACCAGAGAGATGAAAAAGAATAATGCCCATCCCGGACTGTATCCTCTGAACTCCCTCTCGAATACACTAAAGAGTAGCAGTCTTTTGAGTGACAAATGACTCTGAGGCTCTTTGAAGTCACCCAAAATCTGAACACAGGTCCCTGAGATCTACGTTGTACTCATCCTACATCTGCTGTGCATCTCAACTGACTCCACCCTCATAGTAAGCTCTCTCATCTCTTCTCTAAACTCCTAAAGTCTGTGGTCCACTATTCGATGAAGCTCATCAAACATGGATCTAAAAGAAGCTATCAGAGTGTCAGTAAAGTGAGTGAGCTGCTCAGTAATATCTGCCTGAATGGTAGTCGGTGGTGCTGAGTTGATGGTCTAGAAGGCACAGGTGCAGCTGATGGAATAGGAGGTGTCCTGGGGCTATCAGTCTATCCAGCCTGTCCCTGGATCCTCTCATCAGAATCATTAGAGCCACCACTATCAAACTCAGGCTCAGCTTCTCTAGCAATCTCTCCAGTAGTAGTCTCAGCAACATCAGCAGCCTTAACCTCATTTAAATCAGAGTGATGTGCCACTCTCTAACCTGATGACTTCTTGACCCATATACCATCTACTTGGTGATAACCCATCCCGTGGAGGGATTTCATCGAGTACGTTGGTGTGGTGTAGTGGTCGTCCATCCTCATCAGTCAAGTCGATGCCAAAATCCTGGAATAGTAAAGTGAATACCATGCCATAAGGTAAGCAGGCCTTCGCTCTCCTAGCTGCATCTCTAACTTGTACTAGCATGATGAAAGGAAGATTGAGGGCCTCCCCCTTTGTTGACCCCATAAGTGATTTTGATGATAACCAAACAATGGAGCATGTACATTTATTTCTGACAACTCTTCAAGTGTTTGACAAGTTTTTGTAGGATGAATAACATGTTCAAACTTCAACTCCTACACTTATGTTTTCTTGGTTGAGTTGTGTTGTAAATATTTTTGTAAAGAAAAAACCAATCAAAATGCTAAGAAAAATTAATTAAAAGGGTTACTTCTGTGAGTGTATGTTCCATGAATTTTAGTTTGAATTGGTATTGTGTGAAATTGTAAAAGAGTTGGTGAGAGTTTTCTTTAAGATCAATTATAAAAATCCTGAAGAAGACACTCGAGCCGACCCTAAGTAATGAAGAGCCGACTCTGCTTACTGGCACGTAGCAAGGATTCTGGAACGTAGCAATCCGAGCCGACTTGATGGAAAGCAAGCTGACTTCAATGAATCCGAGTCGACTGGAATCAGTCCAAGCCAACTCCTCCAGAGTCCATTTCTTGAAGATTTCTAAGAACAGCCAGGCGAGCCGACCCGAATCAAAAAGAGCCGACTCTGCCAGACCTAATTCTGAAAGCTTGAGAAAGCTAGTCGACCCGAACTGCATCGAGTCGACTCTTCTAGAGTGAGGTTTTTCAAACCTTAGAAGAAGAGCCGATCCAAGCTAAAAAGAGCCGACTCCTCAAGTTCAAGATTTTCAAGATTCAAGTTCAAGCTGACCCGAGCTACAAGAGCCGACTCGTCTAGAGTGATGTTTTGTGCCCTGAGACAAAGAGCTGACTGCATTGAAGATTTGGTGACTCGACCTATCGACTCGAAGGATTCGAGCCGACTTGAAGGAATCCGAGCCAACTCGAATGCCGCTTTCAGGTATCCAATGGCTAGTTCCATAATTTGTTTTTGAATGCTAAAAAGTGCTCTAACGGTCACAAATCATTGCTTAATGGTCTACAATGGCTAGGACTGCCTTGGGATGATGGAAGATTTTAAATTTGAAGGATTTGAACTTTCTTGAAGTGAAGTTATTAGTGAGTTCTTAAAAGAAAAGTGAGCTTCATTGAATATCCCACCAACCTACAGCAAAAGAGCACAAGAGCATTCAAGTCAAGCTTTCAAGTCTTCACCAACTCTAATCTGAAGCTTGAAACAACTTTTGGAAGAAGCCACTGAAGTCATTAAAGCTTATTCAAGTGCATTCAAGTGGACTTCCAATAAGCTACACCGGCAACTATCCGATAAATTGAGTTTGTCATTCTTGTTGTATTTATTTTCAATTCAATCTTTGAATTATTGGGTTATTGGTGAGCCCGGTTGAAAAACCAAATAGGTTCTTGGTGAGCCCTATTAAAACCAAGGGTTAGGTTCTTGGTGAACCTGTGAAAACCAAGTTGGGTTTCTTTGGTGAGCCTGTTAAAACCAAAGGGTGTTGGGTTTTCTTTGGTGATCCCATAAAACCAAAGTATAGAGGTTTTGGATTGTGATCCTGTAAAACAATCCAACTTTATTCGGGTGTGAATATAGTAGAAATCCCAAGTGGTATCTTGGGTAGTGGATGTAGGAGCTGGGTTGCTCTGAACCACTATAAATTTGGTGTATTTGTGTTGTGCTTTCTTGACTCTATTTAGCTTCTGCATTTTATAACTCTATTACAGCACCTATCACTTGCAAAGTATTTTGAATCGCACATTACTTGCTTCAATTTTTTAATAGACCCAATTCACCCCCCCCCCCTCTTGGGTAGCCACCTGAGCAACACCCTAAATCATACATCTCATAAATACCATGTTGTGCTTGCTCACCCAATCGAAACAACTAGTGCGTGGTAGGAAGATGCAGCTGATGATGTTATGCAGGAGCCTCATTTCTAAGGATAGGACATTTGCCTGCACATTAACTATTCCATCCACATTTTTTCTTTCCAATATTGTTCTAAAAGTCTTTTGTTTATCTTTCAAAACCAAGTGCTGCAGTCCATTCTTAGGCATCTGTAATACTCTGCTGATCAACTCTTCATCCACTACCATTCTAACTTCCTTAATTATTGCTTCAACACAATTCTCTCCAAGAGACATATTTTCAAAGAAATTTCTAACAAGTGATGGATATGTAAAAACATCTAGAGAACAAAAAAAATTCCACCCTTGTTGTTCAATCCAATCCCCAATTCTGAAACCCTGGCTTTCAAGAAAACTGAAATTTATGTGCCTACCAGAGGTGATGGGTCGATTCCCCATGTGAATGATCTATCTTGCCGGTGAAGGAGATGATTTTCTTGCCTCTTCTTGCTCTTGGTCCCGAGTCGGCTCATCTTCTCTCCATTTAGTTCTTCTTTCCCTTTGAGAGCTTGATTCCTCACGTCTAGCCCTCTTTGCAACTGCCTTCTTCGATGCCATTTGGAGGGAGTCTTTAGTGGGAGAAGGTGGATTTGGGTAGATCTAAGGAGTGGAAGGGAAGTGGTCCCCTTAGGGTTTGACTCAAAATAGTAAAAGGAAAGAAATGAGATTCTCTAGGTCACACGGGTTTTAAGAGAACCCGACACTCGAGTCGACTCGACTGAGACCTTTTTTGCTTGAGTCAGCTCGACCTAAATTTAAGAAAATGGTTCAAAATCTTAGCAAAAAGGTTTTTCAAGCCTATAAGCATATTCGATGAGGTGGTTGGTAACCTTAGATTGGTTAAGGAGGTTTTCTAGATAATTTTTCTTAATTTTGAAGAAATTAGGTCAAAAATTTCTAAAACATGTCACACAAACCTAATTCTTCTCTAATCATTTAAAATCTATCTTCATTAAGTAGTTTAGTGAAGATGTCAGCTAATTGATTTTCTGTTGGAACAAATTCCAGCTCAATATTTCCATTTTGTACATGATCACTAATAAAGTGATGTCTAATTTCTATATGTTTTGTCCTAGAATGCTGAATTGGATTCTTTGTCAAATTAATAGCACTTGTGCATCACATTTGATAGAAATTTTTATTTGAATAACATCAAAGTCTTCTAGTTATTGCTTAATCCAAAGCACTTATGCACAACAACTCCCTGCAGCCACATACTCTATCTTAGCGGTAGACAATGCTACAGAGTTTTGTTTCTTATAGTGCCATGAAATTAAGTTCAACCCTAGAAATTGACAAGTACCGCTAGTGCTTTTTCTATCAATTTTACATCCACCATAATCAGCATCAGAAAATCTAATTATATTTAATGAAGATTGCTTGGAATACTATAAGCCTAGATTACTTGTTCTTTTTAGATATTTTATGATTCTTTTAAGAGCATGTATATGTGATTCTTTAGGATTTGATTGAAATCTAGCATATATATACACTGAATAAGATATTAGGCCTACTAGTAGTTAAATATAATAGTGATCTAATCATATTTCAATAAAGTTTTTGATTAATATTACTTCCACCTTCATCTTTATCAAGTCTACAAGAGGAGCTCATGGGTATGCTCATTTCTTTGACTGACTTCATACCAAACTTCTTAATGATTTCCTTAATGTACTTCACTTGGTTGATAAATATTCCTTCCTTCGTTTGCTTAATTTGGAGTCTAAGAAAGTATATCAGTTCACCCTTCAGGCTTATTTCAAATTCGTCTTGCATAAGCTCAGCAAATTCTCTATTCAAATTTTCATTAGTTGCACCAAAAATAATATCATCTACATAGATTTGTACAACTAACATATTATTTGCTTTTCTTTTAATGAACAAAGTGGTGTTTACATTTCCTCTAACAAAATTATTTTCAAGTAAAAACTTGCTTAATCTATCATACCATGTTCTAGGTGCTTGTTTTAAACCATATAATACTTTATTGAGTTTGAAAACATGATTTGGAAGAGCATGATTTTCAAATCCTAGTGGTTGTTCTACAAAAACTTCTTTTAAAATAAAACCATTTAAAAATGCACTTTTTATATCTATTTGAAATAATTTGATATCCATGTAGCAAGCAAATGCAAGCAATAATCTAATAGCTTCTAATCTTGCTACAGTGCATAGGTTTTATCATAATCTATTTCTTCTTCTTGATTATATCCTTTAGCTACTAAGCTAGCTTTATTTCTAATTACTTGGTTTTTTCATATAGTTTATTTTTATAAAACCATTTAGTGCCAATAATAGGATGATTAGAGGGTCTATTTACTCAGGTCCATACATTATTTCTTTCAAATTGGTTAAGTTGTTCATGCATGGCCATCATCCAATTAGGGTCATTTTCGGCTTCTTCTATACTATGTGGTTCTACTTATGAAATAAATGCTAGGTAATCATGTGCATTTCTATGTGATGACCTAGTTGTAACACCTTGTGAGGGATCACAAATAATTAAATCTTTAGGGTGTGAAGTCATATACCTCCATTCTCTTGATAAATCACCATGATCTTTATTTACCATTTCTTCTCTTTCTTTAACTTGTTTGTCCTTTAGGTTCATGTCCTCCATAGCTTTATCGATTATACCTGCATCATTATCAATGCACTATTCTTTTCTAGAAGGTGAGGGGTTAGATTCATCAAAGATAACATGAACAGATTCTTCAACAGTCAATGTTCTTTTATTAAATACTCTATTAGCTTTGCTAGAAGTTGAATAACCAAGAAAAATTATATCATCAGATTTAGCATCAAATTTTCCTAGGTTATTCTTTATATTATTCAACACAGCATTTACAACCAAAAACATGAAAATAATGAATGCTAGGTTTTCTATCATTCCAAAGTTCATAGGGGGTTTTCTTTAAAACAGATCTTATCAAAACATGATTTAAAATATAACAGACAGTGTTCACAGCTTCTGTCCAAAAGTACCTTGAAAAATTGCCTTCACATAACATAGCTCGGGCCATCTCTTCCAATGTCCTATTCTTCCTCTCTACAATACCATTTTGCTATGGTGTTCTAGGTGCGGAGAAGTTGTGATCAATTCCATGCTCAGTGCAATATTCATCAAAATATTGATTTTCAAATTCTATGCCATGATCACTTCTAATAAAAATTAACTAAAAGATTTTTCTGGTTTGAGACTTTCTCGTGAACTTTTTGAAAGACCTTAAAAAGCTTCATCTTTGTGTGCAATAAATAAAATCGAAGTAAATCTCGAAAAATCATCTGCTATCATAAGTCCATATTTCATACCATCTAGGCTTGTGGTCCAAGTTGGTCCAAATAGGTCAATGTGTAGTAGCTCTAAAGGTCTAGAAGTAGAAACCATATTTTTCGATTTAAAACTCCCCCTAGTTTGTTTACCAAATTGGCATGATCACAAACGTATTCAAAATCAACTTTAAATTTTGGTAAACCTCTAACTAGATCTTCTAAAATTAATTTAGCTATTGTATGCATGCTAGCGTGACCTAATCTCCTATACCAAAGTAAGCTAGACTCCTTGGTTTTAGCATTCATTGCCACTAGACTTATACTACTAGACATGGCTAGATCATTTAAGTCTACCACATATATGTTTCCAAGTCTATGACCAATGAGCTTAGTGCTAGAATCAAGTGAGTTAGTTACAATGCACATTGAAGATTCAAAGATAACCTTGCAGCCTCTATCACATAATTGACTTATACTTAATAAATTATGCTTCAATTTGTTAACTAGCAATACATTTTCAATAAATATAGAAGGGATAATTCTGATCTTACCCATGCCAATGATCTTCCCCTTTCCATTGTCACCAAAAGTAACCATTTCTCTGTCCTTCATTTCTAGGATGATGAATTAGTCTTTGTCACCCGTCATATGTCTTGAATAGCCGCTATCTAGATACCATCTTTTTTTTGTATTATGGGCTACAAGACATTCCTACAAAACAATCAAGTAGTTCTTTTAAATACCCAAGCTTTCTTGGATCCTTGCAGGTTAGTAGAAGTGGTTCCTTTGGGGACCCAAATTTTTCTAATTTTACTTCTATTTTTTTTTTATGTAGCATTCAAAAGCTTTATGACTAATCCCATTGCATGAATAACAAACATTAAACTGGTAGCACAGGAACATTTCCAGTACTAGCCAAAGTCGCCATCCAGCAATAACACCCGCCATCCAGATAGGTTGAAGGTTGAGAGCAACAAGAACCCGTTGAATATGGAATACAACTGAACTTATTCCTTTAATCTTCTAATGCTCCGGATGGCTTAGGGTTAAACTATCCAACCCTAATTAGTCCATCTCAATGTGTCTCAAATAAAGAATCCTTGTAACTCTTTACAAGGAATGCCCTGGTCAAGGTCTTTCTCAATCGAGGCACATTAAGCATTCAATCCAAACCATTTGGAGAGATTAATCCTATCTCAATCCTATTACAGCTACACAAGTACTTGATTGTACCTAGCAACCTTCCATCACCGGATTAGAAATCTGTGTACTCCAGCACCTAAGCATAGTGAGTTGCTTGCAAGCTACCATAGTGATCTCAAGTTTGAGAAATAATTCATGTCCACATTCTAATGCAAAACATCTCTTTGGCAGAAAGAAAATCTCGCATGAGGGTCACATTCAGTGAGGTGTCAAACATAACACCTGATATCATGCCAGCATCTCCATGCTACTTGGTTAAGAGGACAACCAACATACATGACTTCAATGACATACTCTCGATACATCGCCATCCTGAAATAGCATATCCTTTGGTCGCGAACCAATTTATGAACTACACGATGCATCCTCTCTACATCGCATACAAAATAGCTCAAAGGACATCATTACACAAGAGTTTAATTAGGAAGATGTCATGTGATGAACAACCAGAATAAACTTTTTATTCAATTCAATAATTCATATACATATACATGAGTTGCATAACCGTCTACAGCCTAGACGATTGGCTTTGGGACATACATTTCCTAACAACTCCCACCTGGACTAAAGCCAATCATAACAAAATCTAATTCTCATCTTCCATTTGCAATCATCAAACTCTTGTTCTCCAACGACTTTAGTGAAGGGGTTGGCCAAGTTCTCCTTACCATCGGTCTTCAGAAGCTCGATGTCACCTCATTCAATAATCTCCCAGACAAGGTGATAATGACGTAGAATATGCTTGGTCTGCTGGTGTGATTTTACCTCTTTGGCTTAAGCTATGGCTCTAGTACTGTCACAATACATCGAAATAGGACCATCCAAGGACGGTGCCACTCCCAGCTCGTCCAGGAACTTTCGCAACCACACAACCTCCTTTGCTGCATCCGATGCTGCAATATACTCTGCCTCATAAACAAAATCGATCATTGTATACTGCGTGGAACTTTTTTAATAGACTACTCCACCATTAAGGATAAACACAAAACCAGATATACTCTTGCTATCATCTCTATCTGACTAAAAACTGGAATCAGTGTACCCCACAAGTTTTAAGTCAGAATCTTCATAAATAAGTCAATGGTCCTTGGATTTCTCAAATACTTAAGGATGTTTTTAACAACTTTCCAATGAGCTTCACCTGGATCAGACTGGTATCTACTCACTATCCCTAGTGAGTATGCCATGTCTGGTCTAGTACATAGCATAGTATACATAATGAACCCATTGCTGAAGCATATGGAATTCTACTCATACACCCTCTTTTTTCAAGAGTTGTCGCACAATCCTTCTTGAAAAGAGTAATTCCATGACATATCAGAAAATAGCCTCTTTTGGAATTCTCCATGCTGAATTGCTTCAACACAGTATCTATATACGTAGATTGGGACAGTCCTAGAAGCCTCTTAAATCTATCTCTATAGATCTTCATACCCAGTATGTATGAAGCTTCACCCAAGTCTTTCATAGAGAATTGAGATGAAAGTTAGACCTTTATTCCTTGTAATGCTAGAATGTCATTCCCGATTAGGAGAATGTTATCCACATACAAAATAAAAAATACAACTACATAACCATTTGTCCATTTATATATACAAGGTTCCTCTCTGTTCCTAACGAAGCCATAGTCTTGATACACTTATCAAAATGCTTGTTCCAACTCTGAGAAGCCTGCTTCAATCCATAAATGGACCTCTACAGCTTGCACACTTTAGACTCATCTATGGATGTGAACCCTTCAGGCTGTATCATATACACTTCCTCTTCTAGCTCACCATTTAGGAAAGCTGTTCGGACATCCATTTACTAGATTTCATAATCCTAATGTGCTGCTAAAGCAAGCATAATCTGAATGGACTTGAGCATTGCCATAGGAAAAAATATCTCATCATAGTCAATACCATAATGCTGACGATATCCCTTGGCAACTAAACAGGCTTTATAGGTCTCCACTTGCCCATCTGTGCCCCACTTCCTCTTGAAGATCCACTTGCACCAAATGAGTTTTATCCCTTCAGTTGGATCAACTAATGTCCATACATTATTGATTTCCATGGATTCCATTTTGAGTTTCGTGGCTCTTAGCCATGACTCAAAATTGGACCTTGAAATTGCATCCATATAGGTGATCAGATCCTCGTTGTTCTCATCGAGTTCAACAGGATCACCATCTCGGACCAAGAAACTATAGTATCTGTCCGGTTGACATGGTACTCTACTAGATCTCCTTAATGGTTGCACTATGGGCTCTGGATTTGATCTAATCAAATCCGATTCTATAGTGACCTTAGAGTGAGAAGGTTCTTCTATCTGTTGAACTTTTCCAAGTTCAACTTCAGCAGCTTGAGTGCCTTCACCAAGGTACTCCCTTTTTAAAAAGGTTGCTCTAAGACTAATGAACAATTTTTGTTCCTCAAGCAGATAGAAATAATATCCTTTGGATTCTTTAGGATACCTAACAAAAAGACACTTATCATACTTAGGTCCTAGTTTATCCATCTCTAAATGTTTGACATAAGCCGGACACCCCCAAACCCGAAGGTGAGAGAGAGTTGGCTTATGCCCAGTCCATATCTCATATGGTGTTTTATCAATAGACTTACTTGGAACCCTATTCAGAAGGTAAGATGCTGACTCGAGAACATATCCCCAAAAGGATTTCAGTAGACTTGCTGAGCCCATCATGGATCAAACGATATCCAACAGAGTTCGATTCCTCCTTTCAGACACATCGTTTAACTGAGGTATCCCTAGAGGAGTCCATTGAGAGAGAATCCCATTCTTCTCAAGATAAGTCAGAAACTTACTAGAAAGATATTCACTACGTCAATTTGATCGAAGGATTTTAATAAACTTCTCAGTTTGTTTTTCAACTTCCTTATGATAATATTTAAACATTTCAAACGAGTCAAATTTATGTCTTATCAAGTAGACATAACCGTATCTCAAAAGATCGTCTGTAAACGTAATGAAATAACTATGTCCACCTCTTGCACTAATATTCATAGGTCCACATACATCAGTATGTATCAGACTTAGAATATCACTGGCTCTTTCACCTTTTTCAATAAAAGGTGACTTGGTCATTTTTCCAAGAAGACAAAATTCATAAGTTGGTAAAGATTCACTCTCAGTGATATCTAGGAGACCTTCTCCCACCAACTTATTTATCCTATTCTTGTTTATATGACCTAGCCTATAGTGCTAAAGATAAATATCACTGACTTTATCTAACCTAGGGCATTTATTAGCAGTGTAAAATACAATAATAGGCTGTGACAATACATATAGGCCATCCTTCACTTGTCCAAACATTACATTAGAACCATTCAATGTGATTTTGCAAATATTATTCTTTATAGATAATTCATAACCATCTTTGGCCATCAGGCCTACAGAAATGATATTCACCAAAAAGGAAGGAGAAAAATGACAATCATTAAGAACGATAGTATAAGACTCGAAACATAAAAAAATAGTTTCCAATGCCATAATTGGAGCTTGACTTTCATTCCCAATGTTCAGAAACCTTTCTCCGCTTTCGAATCTCCTACTAACTTGAAGTTCCTACAAATAATCGCAGATGTGGTATGGACTTTTAGTATCCAATACCAGCTAATAGTGTCATAAATAGAGAAACTACAAGGATTTATCACATGAATACCTTGACTAGCAATAGCTTGCTGCTTTCCCTTCCTTAGCATGTTCGGGTCTAGAGTAGCAAGGTAAGTAGAACGGTTCCACTTCCAGTGACCCAACTGAAGGTGAAGCTATTCGCGCAAGCAGGGAGAAAAGATGCATTTTAAAACTATTTTAAAAAATATGCACAGTGGAAGGCTCGGTAGATAGATCAAAATGATCTACCGATCAGCCTGTAACAGGATCTAGCATAATGATCTAGCATGCAAGCAAAACATCAACAGCAAGAAATAAACAAAGGTATAAAAGTACCTTACCTTAATACCTCTGAAAATACTGAGAAGAAGGATGAAGGCACCCGAGCCACACACGTGTCTGGCCTTTATTGGTAATCCACACCAGGGCTCGACTCTGATCAACTCCTTCGAAGTGCTAGCTCTTCGAGATCCTTCAGGCCGATCTTCTTCCAGAAAGACAAGGAGGAGAAGTGGAACCCTTCCCAAGAAACTCTCTTCCCAAGACCTAGCTTGAATGCTAGGTTTCTCACACCCAAACCCAAGTCCTCACTAAACCCTTCTTCTTCTTCTCTTCTTGTTGTTGTAACCATTAGCAGCCTCTAAAATGACCTTCATTTATAGGGGCAGCCATGAGAGTGAGAAAGAGGAAGGAGGAGTGATTGGGGGAGAGAGTCAAGGGCCATTCCAAATGGGTCCAAGACAAAGAAGGTAAGTATGACTATCATACCATGAATGCTTGGAGCCAAAATGCCCAAAAACTTGAATTTCAAATTCAAAATTCAAAGTCAAACATTCTAGAAATTCTTTCCAGAAATCTGCTCATAATAGCAAGTATCGATACTTACAAAATGCCAAGTATCGACACTTCCTTAAGTGTCGACACTTACAAAAATCCAAGTGTCGACACTTGGAACATGGTCAATCATATTGATCTCCGGTGACAGCAAATGATTCACAATCGTCGATCAGCCTTAAGATTAGATAGAAACCCCTATGGTGTGTAATCTTATAGGTTCGAACACTAAGCCGGTAGCACTGGAACATTTCTAGTACCAGTCAAAGTCCTCATCTAGAAATGATACCCGACGTCCGGATAGGTTGAAGATGCAGAGCACCTTATAAGAACCTCTGGCATATGGTTACCATATAATTTATCCCTTTGACCTCATAATGCTCAAGATGACCTAGGGTTCGACTGCCAACCCTAATTTTGTCCATCCAGATCATGTCTCAACTTTACAAGTTCTGTGACTCCTCACATAAACTACCGTAGCCAAGGATTTGCTAAATTGAGACACAATGAGTCATTCACTCCAAACTATTTAAAGGGGTCAATTCCATCTTAATCCACCATCGCTCCACAAGTACTTGACTACACCAAGAATTCTTCCGTTACTGGATTAGAAATCCAGGTAGTCCGGTACCAAAGTATAGTGAGTTGCTTGCAAGCTACCATGGTGATCTCAGGTCTGAGGGACACATATACTCATATCCCTTCACGAGCAATCCTTTGACAGAAGGGAGCTCCACAGATGGTCACGTTCAGTGAGATGTTATACATTTCACTTGCATGTCACACCAGTGTCTCCACACTTCTTGGTTAAGAGGACAATCAATAAATGTGACATACAACAACCTACACTTGATACATCATCATCCTATAACAATGTATTCTTTAGTTATAAACTAGTCTAAGAACTACTTGAAATATCCTCTCTATATCAAACAATGTAGTTCCAAGGACTCCATCATACAAGAGTTCATTTCAGAAAAATACAAATATGATGAACAGCCAAAAAGGAATAACTTTTATCCATTAAAAATCATATACAATTATAAGATAGCACAACCATCTATAGCCTAGACGATTGGCTTTGGGATACAATTCCCAACAACTCTCACTTGGACCAAAGCCAATCGGTACAAAATCTCATTCCCATTTTTCATTTACAACAGTCAAACTCTTTAATTCTGACGACTTTAGTGAAGGGGTCAGCCAGGTTTGATGCACCATACTTTTGGGAAATATGGCATGAATGAATAAAGCAATTAAGCTAATCAAAACTCTAAAACATATGATCTAATTTCAGTCATAGTGGAGTCATTAAGATGCATTAAAGAAGACTAAACTAGAAGGCTCATATGCTTTGCAGTGCAAATCTAAATTAAGTTAATGAACTAGGACCTACGTAGCTAGAAGAACCATCTAATTAGGACTATACCCTATTAAAAAGTTAAACCATAGGAGGAAAGGAAAGGGTTTAGATGCCAATAATGACTCTCCAATAACCTTACACTAGGTTCACTCCTTCACACTCAAGATTGGCATCTAACTGATCAAGCTAACCGACCCGTTGGAAGTAGAGGCTCCTGCTGCTGAGTTGAAGGCAAGGAGGACTTCATCCTGGACTAGATACTCCTTAGGATCTTGCAAGAACAACCATTAGTATTATGGAGGAGATGGAAGATAGTATGGAATAGAAATAATGGAAGGGAGGGAAGTAGAGGATTGTTGGTGATCTTGGTGGAGTGTGGCCGACTGCTCTTGAAGATGAGGTAGGCATCAATGGAAGAACTTTTGCTAGAATTTGAGAACTAAAGCACTTGGTTGAGCCTCTCACTCAATCCCTCATAGATGGCATTTGCAAACTCAAATGGAGATAAGAAAATTTTGGATTTCATTCATTCAAAAGCATCCTTTTATAAAGAGATTAGGGGCCTATTTATAACCTTCTAAGCCCCATTTAAATTTCAGATTTTACATGAAAAGAGGGAGAAATGTAGTTACAAATTTGAATTTTAAAATTCATGAAAAGGGGGGCATACCAAATCTGAAAATCTTCATGCATGGGTGCCAAGTGTCTAAATCTAAAAATCTTCATATATGGGTGCCAAGTGTCCAAATCTAAAAATCTGCATGCATGAGTGCCAAGTGTCCAAATCTGAAAATCTTCATGTATGGGTGCCAAGTGTCCAAATCTAAAAATCTTCATATATGGGTGCCAAGTGTCCATTCTCTTGGATAAGGTGTCTTGGTGAGGTGGCTTCAATCAAAGCTTCATTCCATCCAATGGCTCTTATTTCTTGCACCCTTGATTTGAAGATTTACTTGATTTAGCTTTGGCTCATCCCTTGGTCCAATTGTATGCTCCCTTGGTTGGACTTGACTCAAGCTCAAAAGAAAAATTACAACTCAATTTGGACTTGAGTATATTTGACTCTTACAACTCAATTGACCCAAGCCTTCAAGACCTAATACTTAGCAAGACTCAAACATAAAATTCATGATACAAGAAGACTTAACTAGACTTAAGACTCAGACTAGGAACAAGTTAACAAGGTTGGAACATAATTTGCAATCCATAAGGAATTGGTGTTGACTAGGTTTTATTGAAGTCTTCTTTTAACTTGGTGCCCGCACCAAGGTTCTCCTTTCTATCGATCTTCTAAAGGTCAATGTCACCTCGTTTCACGACCTCTCGTATAAGGTGATAGCATCGCAAAATATGCTTTATGCAGTGATGAGACTTTGGCTCTTTGGCTTGAGCAATGGCTCCAGTGTTATCACAGTACACCGAAACAAGACCATCTAGGGAAGGTGCCACTCCCAGCTCACCAAGGAACTTTTACAACCATACAACTTCCTTTGCTGCATCTGATGCTGCAATATACTCTGCTTCGCAAACTGAGTCCGCTACAGTAGACTGCTTGAAACTTTTCCAGCAGATAGCTCCTCCATTCAGGATAAAGATAAATCCTGATACGCTCTTGCTATCATCTTTATCTGACTGGAAACTGGAGTCAGTATACCCCACAAGTTTCAAGTCAGATTCTTCATAAATTAGCCATTGGTCCTTAGTATTTCGTAAATACTTAAGGATGGTTTTTACCACTTTCAAATGAGCTTCACCTGGGTTAGACTAGTATCTGCTCACTACACCTAGTGAGTATGCCATGTCTGGTCTAGTACATGTCATGGCGTACATGATAGAACCCATTATTGAAGCATATGGGATTCTACTCATACGCTCTCTCTCTTCAGGAGTTGTCGCACAATTCCTTTTGGAGAGATCAATTCCAGTGCTTATCAGGAGATAGCCCTTCTTGGAATTTTTCATGCTGAACCGTTTCAACATGGTGTCGATGTACGTAGACTGGGACAGTCCTAGAAGCCTTTTAGATCTATCTTTATAGATCTTCATACCCAGTATGTAAGAGGCTTCACCCAAGCCCTTCATAGAGAACTGAGATGACAACCAGACCTTTATTCCTTGCAGTGTTGGGATGTCATTCCTGATTAAGAGAATGTCATCCACATACAGCACAAGGAATACAATCACAGAACTATTAGCCCATTTGTAAATGCAAGGTTCTTCTCCGTTCCTAACAAAGCCATACGACTTGATACACTTATCAAATCGCATGTTCCAACTCCTTGATGCTTGCTTCAGTCCATAGATGGACTTTTGAAGCCTGCACATCTTTGACTCGTCTGTGGATGTGAACCCTTCAGGTTGTATCATATACACCTCCTCTTCTAGCTCACCATTCAAAAAAGCTATTCGGACATCCATTTACCAGATTTCATAGTCAAAGTATGCTGCTAAAGCAAGCATGATCCAAACGGACTTGAGCATTGCCATACGAGAGAACATCTCATCATAGTCAATACCATAACATTGACGATATCCTTTGGCAACCAGACAGGCTTTATAGGTCTCTACCTGCCCATCTGCATCCCTTTTCCTTTTGAAAATCCATTTGTACCCAATGGATTTTATCCCTTTAGGTGGATTAACCAATGTCTATACATTGTTGATCTCCATGGACTCCATTTCAGATTTCATGGCTCCTAGCTATTTCTTAAAGTCAAATCTCTATATCGCATCTATATAGAAGATCAAATCCTCATTGTTCTTGTCGAGTTCAATGGGATCACCGTCCCAGACCAAGAAATCGTAGTATCTATTCGGTCGACTCGGACCTTACCGGATCTCCTTAATGGTTCCTATGTGGGTTCTGGGTGTGATCTAATCACAGTTGATTCTGTGTTGTCCCTTAAGTGTGTCGGTTCTTCAACTTGCTGAACTTCGCTAAGTTCAATCTTAGCCGCTACAGTCCCTTCACCAAGGAACTCCATTTCCAAAAAGATAGCCCTAAGATTGATGAACAACTATTGTTCCTCAGCTAAGTAGAAGTAATACCCCTTACATTCTCTTGGATACCCAATAAATAGGTACCGGTCAGACCTAGATCCAAGTTTATCCATTTCCAAATGTTTTATATAAGCCGAGCACCCCCAGACTCGAAGGTGTGATAATGTTGGCTTACATACAGTCCGTATCTCATATGGTATTTTGCTAACGGACTTACTTGGAGCCCTATTCAGAAGGTAACATGCTGATTCTAGAGCATATTCCCAAAAGGATAACGGTAGAGAAGCAAAGCCCATCATGGACTGAACCATGTCTAACAGGGTTCGATTCCTCCTCTCAGACACTCCATTTAATTGAGGTGTCCCTAGAGGTGTCCATTGAGAGAGAATCTCATTCTCCTTGAGATATGTCAGAAATTCACCCGAAAGGTATTCATCGCCTCGATCGTATCGAAGGGTTTTGATACACTTTTCAGTTTGTTTTTCTACTTCACTACGATATCGTTTGAACATTTCAAACGATTCAGATTTTTATCTCATCAAGAAGATATAACCATACCTTGAAAGGTCATCTATAAATGTAATGACATAACCATACCCTCCCCTGGCACAAACATTCATGGGTCTGCATACATCAGTATGTACCAGACTCAATCTTATTGGCTCGTTCATCTTTTTCGATAAAATGTGACTTTGTCATTTTTCCAAGAAGACTGGACTCACAGGTTGGAAATAAACTATCTTCACTAAAATCGAGGAGACCCTCGCTTTTCAACCTATTTATCCTATTTCTATTTATATGACCTAGCCTACAATGCCATAGGTACACTTTGTTGACATTATCTATCCTAGGGCATTTGCTAAACATGTATATTATACTAACAGGTCATGATAGTACATAAATACCATCATGTATTTGTCCAATAAATACTACAGAACCATTCCAAATGATTTTGCAAACATCATTCTTTATTGATAGTTCATAACAATACATAGCCAATTGGCCTACAGAAATGACATTCAAAATAAAAGATGGACAAAAATGACACTCGTTCAAAATGATAGTACAAGACTCGAAAACAAGTTTGAGGACTCCCAACATTAGGACTGGAACTCGGCTTCCATTTTCCACGTTCAAGAATCTCTCGCCATCCTCGAATCTTCTACTAACTTGAAGTCCCTACAAAGAATTGCAAACATGAATTGGACTTCCAGTATCCAATACCCAGTTAGTAGTATTGCAGATAGAGAAACTACAAGGTATTATCATATAAATACCTTGTCCAGGACCGTCCTGCTGCTTTCTCTTCTTGGACTTATTCAGGTCAAGAGACACAATGTAAAGAGGATAGTTCCTCTTCCAGTGACCATGCTTCTTGCAGAAGAAGCACTCCGCATGGCTTTGATCAACCTTCATCCTCTTGGCCTGACTGGGCCCAGAAGCATTTAGCACCTTTTTCCCTTTGTTTTTCTTTTTCCCTTTCTTAAAGGGATGACATCCTCTCGAAGATCATTCCACTAGATTCACCACCCCTTTCTTCAATTGGTGATCTTTCTCACAAGTCTGCAACAACCCCAATAAACCATGGTAGTTAACTACAGGCTTATTCATTCTATAATGATTGAGAAAATCTAGATAGGAAGAGGGGAGGGAATTCAAAATTGCATCCTTTCCAAGCTATTCATGCAAGGGACATCCGAGCTTGCCCAAGTGCTCAAACATCTCGATCATGTATAATACATGTTCAGTGACTGAGGCTCTATCACGCATCCATGCATTGTAGATGGCACAGGAGACCATGTACCTCTCAACATCATCTGGTGTCCCAAAAGACTCCTTCAATCTTTGAAGGATTTCTTCCGGCTTGGCTTCCTCGAATTTATGACTGAACTCATCGTTCATTATCGCCAACATTATGCATCGAACAATGATCCTGTCAAAGAGCCACTTCTGATAAGTGTCTCTGACCAAACCCTGAGCATTGGGAGTAGGGGTTTCAGGTGCCGGATCTGATATCATATACAAGATTCGTTCATGCTCCAAGATAATCCTGAGCCTTCAATACCAGCTATCGAAGTTGGGTCCATTGAGCTTCTCGTTGTCGAGAAGAGACTGAAGTGATAGGTTGGAAGACATCTGAAAGGAAAACCAAAGCTAATTAGTGTATATGAATTATTAACCTAAAGACATGGCCTTTAGTCTAAAGGTCCCTCCCACTATTTTGCTCAGATTGGTAGCCTCTACCCCCAATCCAAGAAATTACTTTAATTCTCTTGTGGGTACTAGAGTTTAATAGACAACACATGAGCCCGACTTTGGCCGACCCACCCATGCATGTCTAAAGGTAGGTTCTTCAATCGATTACTTCTTCAAGTAACCTCTAGTATTTGGGTTTTTCCCCAAGGTGCACTTCAATCGACCTTTGGGCCGCCTATTGAAGGATTCGGTTAGGTCCAACCATTAACATGACAAAATTCAATGCTTCTAATTAATGAATAGTCAAGCCCAACTTTGGCCAGCCCACCTCACCACCATTAAGAGAGTCGCACTGAGCCATCATATTAGGAACAGCAATTCCAATAGCCCGATGAACACCCGATCTTTGGATTTGCCGATGAACACCCAACTACTGGATCCATTACCATCTGATTTAATGGGAGGCTAGGACTTGGTTATCTCTATAACTTTATCTTTTTAAGGACCTAATAATTTAGAGGGTTTAATTTTAATGTGACAGATGAAGAGATGAGAAGACATGGATCAACCTCCCGTTGACCAAATCAGCAAACAAGGAGGGTTACTCATAACTAATAATCAATGGGCACCTAAAATCAGTCTAGACTGATTAACCTTGGGTGACAAGGATTAACACGAGTCAATGAGCTATCCAATCAATCCTGATTGACCACATTGGCCAGGTAAGTGAGATCATGGGTTTAGTTTCGCCATTAACCATCTTGCCTTAAACACCAACAGAGTTAGCCAGGTAAGAGGTAGCCCCAAAGAGCCATGATCAAAATGCCAAACTTACCTAGATGCCAATTGGTTCATCAAAGTCAATTAGACTAGTCTAAAGATTCGGACTATCCACTGAGCCACAAATTAGGTCCATATAGATTTATGGACTAATCAATTTAACTATTAGATAGATCTAAAGAGAAGAAATCCTAACTCAACATTTGATTAGATTAGTTCTCTAATTAGTCCAATGCATCTAGACTTAGGTCTAACCCAATTATGGACCCAAAAGAAGCTAACTCATGACCCTTAAGGCTTATTAAGATGACTTAAAATCTTTGAATCACATTCCTAGAGTTCTTAGTAATTCTTAATTCTCAATTAAGTTCAATAGCCTTAAATAAATTAAAATAATTTTAATTTACAAATGTGAAACAATTTTATAATAAATCAAAATTTGAATTCACTATTTTTTTGCACTTTCACCCCAAGTGCCGACTCACCAGGAGCAAGTGTCGATACTAGGTGTCGACACTTGGGTTGACACCAGGCCTAAGACAGGAGGAAAATAGAATGCCAGATTTTCTGTACTTGCTTATGAGTCGACACCTTCAAGGCAAAGTGTCGACTCATGAGCCCAAGTGTCGACACTTCCTGGTCAAGTGTCAACACTTCAACCTGAGATGAAAAAAATAGTGATTTCAAATCCAAAGTTTTCCCAAACTTTCAACAAATCCAATCAAAATAAAACTCTTAGATCTTATCTAAAGTTGTTTCATGATCATGTCATTAGATTAAAACATTTTTAATCTACATTTTCTTTCTTCTTATTTTTCTTTTCAAGAGTCAATCACATTGGCCCCCCTGCATGCTATAGGAGATCCCATTGAATGGAAAGAGAAGGTCTTGCAACCCTACTTATCTCCTATGACTGGACAGCCATGATAAAGCACTCAATCCAAGTACTTTAAGAAAGGTGATGTTAAAGCATGCTAGTATCATTATACTACAAAAAAAACCTATTGCTCTGATACCATTGAAGGTGAAGCTATTCATGCAAGCAGGGCAGAAAAGATGTATTTTAAAACTATTTTAAAAAATATGCACAATGGAAGGCTCGGTAGATAGATCAAAACGATCTACCAATTTGCCCATAACAGGATATAGCATAATGATCTAGAATGCTAGCAAAACATTAACAGTAAGAAATAAACAAAGGTATAAAAGTACCTTACCTTAAAACCTCTGAAAATACTGAGAAGAAAGATGAAGGCACCCGAGCCACACACGTGTCTGGCCTCTATTGGTAATCCACACAAGGGCTCGACTCTGATCAACTCCCTCGGAGTGCTAGCTCTTCGGGATCCTTCAGGCCGATCTTCTTCTTCCGAGAAGACAAGGAGGAGAGGTGGAACCCTTCCCAAGAAATTCTCTTTCCAAGACCTAGCTTGAATGCTAGGTTTCTTATACCCAATCCCAAGTCCTCACTAAACCCTTCTTCTTCTTCTCTTTTTATTATTGTAACCATTAGCAGCCTCTAGAATGACCTTCATTTATAGGGGCAGCCATGAGAGGGAGAAAGAGGAAGGAGGAGTGATTGGGGGAGAGAGTCAAGGGCCATTCCAAATGGGTCCAAGCCAAAGAAGGTAAGTATGACTATCATACCATGAATGCTTGGAGCCAAAATAACCAAAAACTCGAATTTTGAATTCAAAATTTGAAGTCAAACATTTCAGAAATTCTTCCCAGAAATTTGCTTGTCACAGCAAGTGTTGACACTTACAAAAATCCAAGTATCGACACTTGGAACATGGTCAATCATATTGACCTCCGCTGATGGCAAATGTGTTGACCCCATAAGTGATTTTGATGATAACCAAACATTGGAGCATGTATATTTCTTTCTAACAACTCTTTAAGTGTTTGACAAGTTTTTGTAGGATGGTTTAATTTGTTCAAACTTCAACTCCTACACTATTGTTTCTTGTTTGAGTTGTGTTGTAATTTGTTTTTGTAAAGAAGAACCCAATGAAAAAGTAAAGAAGAAAAATAATGTAAAAAGGGTTACTTCTCTATGTGTGTGCCTTAAAATTATTTTGAGTTGGTATGCTTGAAAATGTAAAAAGTTGGTGAGAGTTTTTTTTAAGTTCAAGTGTAGAAATTTTGAAGAAGATACTCGAGCTGACCTAGCATGTTGAAGAGCCGACTCCACTTACTAGCACATAGCAAGGATTCTGGAATGCAGCAATCCGAGCCGACTCGAAGGTAACAGAGATGACTCCAATGAATCCGAGTTGACTGGATTATGTCCGAGCCGACTCCTCCATAGTCCAGTTTCTGAAGATTTCTAAGAACAACCAGGCAAGTCGACCCGAACCAGAAAGAGCCGACTCTGTCAAACCTAATTTTGAAGACCTGAGAAAGCGAGCTAACCTGAACTGTATCGAGCCGACTCTTCTAGAGTGTTCATTTCAGAATCTGTGAAGAAGAGCCAACCCAAGCTAAAAAGAGTCGACTCCTCGAGCTCAAGTTTTTTAAAGAGAGAAGTTCGAGCCAACCCGAGCTATCAAGAGCCGACTTGTCCAGAGTGATATTTTGTACCCTGAGACAAAGAGCCGACTATATTGAAGATTTGGCAACTCGACCTATCGACTCGAAGGATCCGAGCTGACTCGAACATTGTTTTCAGGTATCCAATGGCTAGTTCCAGAAATTATTTTTGAATGCCAAAAAGTGCTCCAATGGTCACAAATCATTCCCCAATGGTCTACAATGGCTAGAACTACCTTGGAGTGATAGAATACCTTATATTTGAAGGATTTGAACATCCTAAAAGAAAGAGTTTTTGTAAAAGAAGAGAGCTTCATTGAATATCCTAACTACCAACAGCAAAAGAGCACAAAAGCATTCAAGTCAGCCTTCAAGTCTTCACCAACTATGATCTGAAGCTTGAAGCAACTTTGGAAAGAAGCCACTGAAGTAATTAAAGCTTATTCAAGTGTATTCAAGTTGACTTCCATCAAGCTGCACCGGCAACTATCCGACAAATTGAGTTGTCATTTTTGTTGCATTTATTTCAATTCATTTTTTGAATTGTTGGGTTATTGGTGAGCCCGGTTGAAAAACCAGATAGGTTCTTGGGAGCCTTGATAAAAACCAAGTATTAGATTCTTGGTGATCCTGGTAAAACCAAGTTAGGTTCTTGGTGATCCTATGAAAACCAAGTTGGATTTCTTTGGTGAGCTTGTTTAAAACCAAAGGGAGATAGATTTTCTTTGATGATCTCGTTAAAACCAAAGTGTAGAGGTTTTGGATTGTGATCCTGTAAAACAATCCTACTATATTCGGGTGTAAATATAGTGGAAATCCCAAGTGGTATCTTGGATAATGGACGTAGGAGTTGGGTTGCTCCAAACCATTATAAATTATGTATGTTTGTGTTGTGCTTCTTTGCTTTTACTTAGCTTCCGCAATTTACTACTTTGTCACAGCACCTACCACTTGCAAAGGATTTTAATTGCATATTACTTGCTTTAAATTTTACAAGTCCCAATTTACCCCCCTCTTAGGTAGCCACTTGGGCAACAACTGGTATCAGAGCAGTGTCTTTGATTATACTAGAGTAAAGATTGATGGCTCATCCCATGAGTATATCCCTGGCGAAAGGCCAGTCAACTAATAGACCTCCACTCTTCACAGGCACAAATTATTCTTATTGAAAAGCATGAATGAAAATCTATATTTAAGCTGTTGATTTTTAATTATGGAAGATCATTCTTAAAGGGCCACAGGTTTCCATGATTAAAATTGATGGCGTGGATGTCCCTAAGCTTGAAGAGGATTGGGATGAACACGACATGAAATTAGAGGAATTGAATGCCAAAGCAATGAACTTGCTTGATTGTGCTTTGGATTCAAGTGAGTTTAATTGAATTTTCACTTGCTCTTTAGCAAAGAAATTTTGGGATAAACTTGAGGTGACCCACGAAGGAACTTCATAAGTGAAAACTTCAAAGATTAATCTTTTAGTGCATAATTATGAATTGTTTAAGATGGAGCCTAATGAAAGTATTTCTGCCATGTACACTAGATTTACAGATATTATTAACAGTTTGAAAAGTCTTGGCAGGGTATACTCAAATGCTGATCTAGTACAAAAGATTTTGATATCACTTCCTGACAAATGTGATCCTAAAGTCACTGCCATCCAAGAAGCTAAAGACCTGAACATTCTATCAATGGATGAATTAATGGGATCTCTCATCACACATGAACTAGCCATGCAGCACAGAATGGATGATAATCAGAAAAAGAAGAAAATAATTGTATTCAAGGCTACATTAGAATCAAAGGATGATGAAGAGATGGAAGATGACTCTACCTCCTCCGAAGACAATCTTGAAGATGAAGATATTGCAATGGTCGTGAGGAGATTCAGAAAGTTTATGAAAAAGAAGAAAGGTAGAAATAATAGAAAATTTCATAAACGAGGAGAGCATTCAAAAAAAAAGGACAAGGACAAAGAAAAAAATAAAGAACAAGTCCCCACCTGCTATGAATGTAAGAAACCAAGGCATATTCATCCGGATTATCCATTGCTAAAGAAATTTTTCAAAAAGAAGAAAAAGAAAGCGATGGTTGCCACATGGAGCGATAGTGAAGACTCCACTTTAACCGAAGAAGAAGAGACCACGAAAACTACTAACTTATGTCTAATGGGTCTTGAGGATGAGGTAACTTCTCTTGACACTTAAATTGAATTTATATTTGAAGAATTAAATTATGCATTTCATGACCTTTTATCTGAATTTAAAAAGATAGGAGTAAAGATTAGATCATTAAAGCATATCAATGATTCTTTACTTAAAGAAAGAGAGGAAATTTCAGAAAAGAATTCATTATTACAAAAAGAACTTCATATCTTTTCTGAAAAATATAATGTTTTGAAAACTGAGAATAGTGAGTTTCATGACAAAAATGATATTTTACTGAAAGAAAACATTGAGCTGAAAAAAGAGGTTGAAAAACTCAAGTCACTTGTTGAAAAATTAACTTTATCTTCTAACAAGCTTGAGTTAATTCTTAAAGATCAAAGAATTTATGGTAAAAAAGCTGGAATAGGTTTTAATGCTTTAAACTCAAGTTATATTTCAGCCACTACATTTGTGAAACAAAAGGATTCTGTTCCCAAGTTTACTTCTCATAAAACTTTTGTGACAAAAGGTTCTACTTCCATTACAAAACCTACTATTTCTGCACTTCATACAATTTCAAAATAGATCATTTCAAAATTCTAGAATCAAATGTTTTGCTTACAAAGAATTAGGACATAAAGCTTTCAATTACAATATTATTAGAAATGTCCATAATACATCAAGAAAGATTTGGGTTCCTAAAGGAACCACCTCAGCTAACCTGCAAGGACCTAAGTTAGCTTGGGTACCTAAAAGAACTCCCTAATTTTCTTGTAGGAATGCCTTGCAGCCCAGAAAATGAAAAAAAGATGGTATCTAGACAGTGGCTGTTCAAGACATATGACGGGTGACAAGGATCAATTCATCATCTTAGAAATGAAAGAAAAAGGTATAGTTACTTTTGGAGACAATGGCAATGAGAAAATAATCGAAATTGGTAAGATCAAAATAACCCCCTATACTTTCATTGCAAATGTACTACTAGTAGATAAGTTGAAGCATAATTCATTGAGTATTAGTCAATTGTGTGATAAAGGCTTCAAAGTTATCTTTGAATTATCTATGTGTATAGTAACAAACTCTCTTGACTCTAATAGTAAATTTATTGGACATAGACTTGGAAATATTTATGTGGTAGATCTGAATGATCTTGTCATGTCAAGTAGTTCCAGTTTAGTTGCAATGAATACTAAGACCAAGGAGTCTTGTTTATTATGGCATAGAAGATTAGGTCATGCTAGCATGCATACTATTGCCAAATTAATTTCCAAAAATCTTGTTAGAGGCATGCCTGAGTTTAAAGTTGATTTTGATCATGTTTGTGATGCATACCAAATGGGTAGACAAACTAGGGGGAGATTTAAATCCAAAAATATGATTTCAACTTCTAGACCTCTTGAGCTACTTCACATGGACTTATTTGGACAAACTAGGACCACAAGCCTAGGAGGTATGTGTTGGGAATTGTGTCCTAAAGCCAATCGCCTGGGTTGTAGGCGGTTGTGCTCAGTATTGTACTCATTTTATGAATTAATAAAATATTATTTTTGGCAGCTCATCACATACCAAATTTCCCTGAAATGAACTCTTTCAATGTGATAAAGTTCTTAGGACTACACTGACTTCGATACAGAGAGGATGTATCGAGTGGTCCTTAAATCCTGTTCACAACCAAAGGATATATTGTACTGGACGGCAATATATCAAGTATAGGTTGTTGTAGTTCACATCGTTTGGTTGTCCTCTTGACCAAATGAGTGTGGTGACACTGATGTGATCTGCAAGTGGGATATGTGATATCTTATTGAACGTGACTCCGTGTAGCCCCTTTCTGCCAAAGGGATACTCACGATTGGATATGGATATATGTGTCCCTCTAACCTGAGGTCATCATGATAGCTTGCAAGCAACTCCCTGTGCTTTGGTGCCGGACTACCCGGATTTTTAATCGGGTGACAGAAGGTTTCTGGGTACAGGCAAGTACTTGTGGAGCAGTGATGGACCAAGATGGAATTGACCTGTCCAAACAGTTTGGATTGAATGTCTCGCAGTATCTCAATTTAGCAAATCCTCGGCCGGGGTAGTCCTAGTGAAGAGTCACTGGACTTGCGAGGTTGAGACACGTAATCGACTGACTCAGTCTGGGTTGGCAGCCCAATCTCAGTCATGATGAGCATTAGAGGTCAAAGGGATGAATTATACGGTAACCATGTACCAGAGGTTCGATAGTTTGCTCCCGCATCTTCGACCTATCCGGACGCCGGGACCCATTGCTAGATGGTTTCCTGTGCTGGTACTAGAAATTATTCTAGTGCTACCGTTTAGGTTCGAACCTATAAGGTCACATGCCACAGAGGATAACTCTCTGATCCGGATATCGATTACGATTGGGAATCGTCTCGATTTTATGGTCACAGTTTTTTTTTAGCACTCTTTTCCCATCTTGCCCTTGTCTGTGTCAACTGGAAAATGTTCCGGGTTGACCAGCTCTGCGCCAGGATTTTTTTGAATCAGTTTTGAACTGATTCGGAGTTCGTTTCGGCCTCCAATTGGTTGTGAACCAATTTTATTCCTTGAACCTGGTTCAATTGGATTGAACCGTTTGGTTTAATGGGATTGAACTAAAATTGGGTTTGAACCAATTTTTGGTTGGACCGGTGTTTTGGTTCCATGGTTTTTTTCTCCCAGCCATTTACACGGTGATACACGTTAGAGAATAACTCCAAGCGTTCAAAAAGGCCAAACGAGTCCAATGAAGGCCAAACGCACGCGTCTCTTCCTCTTCTCCCTCCATCGTTTGGTTTTAATGGCTTTAATCCTGGATTAAGGCTATTAAATGGGTTTACTAGCTGCTGCTTCTCTTGGCCTTCCGTCACTCCACCTCCCTCTCCCTCCCATCAGCTTATAAAATTCAACCCATCCCTCCCTTATTTGTGTTGTTGAGTTTTCAACGTTAGAAATTCTTACACCATGAGAACACTTGAGAAGAAAAAAAAGGAATGCTTGTCCCATCCTTGTTCTTTGAGAGGCTTAAGGAGAGAGTTTTGGGCTAGGTTTAGGAGCTTTAGAGGGAGAGAAACAAGCTTTAAAATCCAATCTGCTCCCGCAGATGTTTGCATGCCTAGTGTAGGATCTTGTCAAACCACCTGCACCAGTTTACTTTCATTGGTATCAGAGCTTTAGGCTCCTTAGCTTGAGCAATGGCTCCAGTGCTGTCACAGTACACCGGAACAGGACCATCTAGGGAAGATGCCACCCCTAGCTCTCCAAGGAACTTCCGCAACCATACAGCTTCCTTTGCCGCATCTGATGCTGCAATATATTCTGCTTCGCATACCGAGTCTGCAACAGTTGCCTGCTTAGAACTTTTCCAGCAGATCGCTCCTCCATTCAGGGTAAAAACAAACCCTGACACACTCTTTCTATCATCTCTATCCGACTGGAAACTGGAGTCAGAGTACCCCACAAGTTTCAAGTCAGGTTCTCCATAAATCAGTCATTGATCTTTAGTATTTCTTAAATACTTAAGGATGGACTTAACCACCTTCCAATGCACCTCACCTGGGTCAGACTGGTATCTGCTCACTACTCCTAGTGAGTATGCCACGTCTGGTCTAGTACAAGTCATAGCATACATGATAGAGCCTACTGCAGAAGTATAAGGTACTCTACTCATGCGCTCTCTTTCCTCAGGAGTTGTCGCACAATCCTTCTTGGAAAGAGTAATTCCAGAACCTATCGGAAGATAGCATTTCTTGGAACTTTTCATGCTGAACCGTTTCAACACAGTGTCAATGTATGTAGACTGGGACAGTCCCAAAAGCTTCTTAGATCTATCTCTATAGATTTTCATACCTAGTATGTAAGAAGCTTCACCCAAGTCCTTCATGGAGAACTGAGATGATAACCAGACCTTTATTCCTTGTAATGCTGCGACATCATTCCCGATTAAGAGAATGTCATCAACATACAGTACTAGGAATACAATCACAGAACCATTAACCCATTTATAGATGCACGGTTCATCTCCGTTCCTAATGAAGCCATACGATTTGATACACCTATCAAACCGTAAGTTCCAACTTCGAGATGCTTGCTTGAGTCCATAGATGGACCTCTGCAACTTGCATACTTTTGATTCATCTGTGGATGTGAACCCTTCAGGCTGTATCATATACACCTCTTCTTCCAGCTCCCCATTCAGGAAAGCGGTTCGGACATCCATCTGCCAGATCTCGTAATCAAAATATGCTACCAAAGCAAGCATGATCCGAATGGACTTGAGCATTGCCACAGGGAAGAAAGCCTCGTCATAATCGATACCATATCGCTGACGATACCCCTTGGCAACCAGACGGGCTTTATAGGTCTCTACCTTCCCATCTGCGCCCCTAAATGCAACTAGATTTACATAAATTCCTGGTGGAACAGATACCCGCTGCGTGAATTTTAAAAATTGTTTTAAAATCCAATCTGCTCTCGCAGATGTTTGCATGCCTAGTGTAGGATCTTGTCAAACCACCTGCATCAGTTTACTTTTAGTATGAAATATGTCCTTGTGATTATAGATGATTTTTCTAGATTTACATGGATTTTGTTTATTGCGCATAAAGATGAAACTTTCAAAATATTTAAAAAATTTCACAAAAAGGTTTTCAATCAGAAAAATCTCTCAATAATTTCAATTAGAAGTAATCACATCACCGAATTTGAAAATCAATTTTTTGATGATTATTGTACTAAAAATGGCATTGATCACAACTTCTCTGCTCCTAGAACACCACAATAAAATGGTGTTGTAGAGGAAAAAAATAGGACTTTGGAAGAAATGCCATGAATGATGTTATATGAAGGTAATCTTTCAAGGTACTTTTGGGCAGAAGCGGTGAACAGTGCTTGTTATATTTTAAATCATGTTTTGATGCATCCTATTTTGAAGAAAACCCCCTATGAGCTTTGGAATGAAAAGAAACCCAACATAAATTATTTTCATGTGTTTGGGTGCAAATACTTTGTGCTTAATAATGGTAAGGATAATCTAGAAAAATTTGATGCTAAATCTGTTGAAGCAATTTTCCTTGGTTATTCACTACATAGCAAAGCATATAGGGTATTTAATAAAAGGACTCTTACTGTTGAAGAATCAATGCATGTTATCTTTGATGAAACTAACCCTTCACCATCTAGAAAGGATGAGTGTATTGACAATGATGTAGGTACTATTCGAAAGGAGATGGAAGACATGAGTATTCAAGAAAGACCAATTGAAGAAGGAGAAGAAACGGTAAGTAGGGATCATCCTGATCTACCAACTGAATGGAGGTTCGCTACTTCCCATCCTAAAGAATTAATTATTGGTGATCCTTTTCAAGGCATTAGGACTAGGTCTGCGTATAGGACTGCACATGACTACCTAGCCTTTGTATCACAAATAGAGCCTCATACCTTAGAAGAAGCTGAAAGTGACCCAAATTGGATGTTAGCCATGCATGAAGAATTAAACCAGTTTGAAAGAAATAAAGTTTGGACACTAGTTGATAGACCTAAAGACCACCCAATTATAGGAACCAAATGGGTCTATAGGAATAAACTAGATGAACAAGGAAGAGTAATTAGAAACAAAGCTAGATTAGTAGCTAAGGGATATAGTCAAGAAGAAGGTATTGATTTTGATGAAACTATGCACTTATAGTAAGATTAGAAGCCATTAGATTACTTCTTGCATTTGCTTGCTACATGAATTTCAAACTTTTTCAAATGGATGTGAAAAGTGCATTTTAAAATGGTTTTATCGCCAAACAAGTTTTTGTAGAATGACCACCGGGTTTTGAAAATTATGCTTTTTCAAACCGTGTTTAAATTGAATAAAGCTTTGTATGGTTTGAAATAAGCCCCTAGAGCCTGGTATGATAGACTTAGCACCTTCTTGATTGAAAATGATTTTTCAAGAGGAAATATTGATAAAATCCTTTTCATTAAAAAGAAAGATAATGATATATTAGTTGTACAAATTTATGTTGACGATATTATATTTGGTGCAACTAATGAAAGTTTTTGTGAAGAATTTGCTAAGCTAATACAGGGAGAATTTGAAATGAGCCTAATGGGTGAACTTAATTACTTCCTTGAACTTCAAGTAAAGCAATCAAAGGAAGGGATCTTCATTAATCAAGCCAAATATACCAAGGAAATAATCAAGAAGTTTGGTATGGAGACGAGCAAACATATGAGCACACCCATGAGCCCTTCTTGCAAATTGGATAAAGATGAAAGCGATCCAATGTTGACCAAAAGCTATATAAAGGTATGATTGGATCCTTATTATATTTAACTACAAGTAGACCAGATATCTTGTATAGTGTATGCGTATATGCTAGATTTCAATATAATCCTAAAGAAACACATATGCTTGCTGTTAAAAGAATATTAAGATATTTGAAAGGTACAAGTAATCTAGGTCTTTGATTTTCAAAAGAATCATCTTTAAATTTAATCAGATTTTTTGATGCTAATTATGCTAGTTGTAAAGTTGATAGAAAAAGCACTAGCGGCACATGTCAATTTCTAGGGTTGAATTTAATCACATGGCACTGCAAGAAACAAAACTCGGTAGCACTTTCTACTACTGAGGCAAAGTATGTTGCTGCAGGAAGTTGTTGTGCACAAGTGTTATGGATTAAACAACAACTAGAAGACTTTGGTGTTACACAATGCATAATTTCTATTAAGTGTGATAACACAAATGCTATAAATTTAACCAAAAATCCTATTCAGCATTCTAGGACTTAGCACATAGAGATTAGACACTATTTTATTAGAGACTATGTTTTGAATGGTGACATTGAACTAGAATTTATCCCAATAGAAAAACAATTAGCTGACATTTTTACTAAGCCACTGAATCAGGATAGCTTTGAATTGCTTAGAGGAGAATTAGGGCTTTGTGATCCTTCTTAGATTTAGACAACCTAATTTCCTTCAAGAATTAAGGAAAGATTATCTAGAAAATCTCCTACATTTATTCATGATTTTTGAACAACTTTCCTTAAAATCTCATTGTATTAAATTCAATTTCTGAATCATCTTACTTATGGTAGAAAGTTTCTGTTTAAGTCGACTCGAGCAATTTTGCTCTGGTCGAGCCAGCTCGAATGTCTGAGTTCTCTACCTATCACTCTGGTCGAGTCGACTAGGTCTTTGCCTAGCCGACTCGGTATTCTGATTGTTCTGAGTTTGCTCCGGTCGAGCCGACTCGGATGTTTCTAGGGTTGGGTGAGCTGACTTGAAAGTCAGGAAATCGCTATTTAGGTAATTATGAACTGTCTTTTCCTGTACCTCACTCTCCTCACTTTTACTTCAAACTCACGCTACCCTCTCGGAAACTTTACCAAACTCCCAAAATCATTATCTAAAACCTTGATTTCTTGAATCCCACTGCAATGGCTTTTCGAAGATCTGCAAGGAAGGCTCTTCAAGTTGGTGAATCAGGCGCACGTAGTGAAGATGCAAGAGAAAAAGGAGAAAAGAGGAAAAGATCAACTACTGAGCAATAGAAATAAGAGACTCCTTCTCCTCCCGGACAGATTATATCATTGGCCAATCGGCCTGTAACTTATGGAAGGAAAATTGATTTTACATTTCTGGAAGAAATGCAAATGAAAATCGGAAGATGGATAGAATACCGGGGTTGGAAGCAATTCTGTTCTCTAGACATCTTGACCTACCCTTCACTGGTACGGAGTTTCTATGAAAATATAGTCATTGAAGAATATCACTTGGAATCTACTGTCAAGGGAAAGAAAATAATTATGGATGAAGAGAGGTTGGGCAGTTTACTTCAAATACCAACGGACGGTGCCACTGAGCTCATTTTACCTAACAAAGAATACATATTAAAGCTCATCTTCGAGAAAGAAGACATGAGCTCCGTTCAACATGTTAAGGCCAACCTACTGTCAAAAGAAATGAGGCTTCTTCATAATATGATCAGCAGGATATTTCTTCCCAAAATTGGTCACTTTGATTGGGTCAATGAGAAAGATATGACCTTTATGGGACATTTGATAGAAGAAAAGCCTCTCAACCTTCCCTACATAATGATGATCCAGATGACAGAAGCAGCTAGAAAAGTCAAAGCCTACCTACCCTATGGTATGGTTTTTACTTTACTATTTGAAGAAGCTGGCATTGACTTAGCAGATGAGATAGGCAAGCCACTACATCACTGTGACATTTATTCCTTCAATTCACTGAAAAGAATGGGTTATAAGCTACAAGAAAGAATATGGATAAAGAAGGTGCCTGTCAGATTGCTACTACCTCTTCTGAAGATGATGAAGCTGCTGTTGAAGAAAGGATTGAAGGTACAATGATTACTCCATCCGATCTCAAATGGCTAATATTTCAGAAGATGGAAGCAATTTCAAGTTCATTGACAAATCACATGAATTCTGCAATTGATGAAATGAAAAGTACAATTAATGCAAGTTTGCAAGAAATGAGATCTGAACAAAAGCTCCACCAGTAAAAAATTAAAAAAGAAATGGAGGATTTTAAGGAAGAGATCAGAAGCATCTTGCTGCAATCTCAGAAGGAAACAGTCACTGCTGAAGATGCTCCTGAACATATCTTCAAGGAGTCACTTGACACTCCTACTCCTATTCCTTCATCTGATCCACCCAAACCTATTAAGACCAAGAAGAAACCCAAAACCAAGAAGATTAAGATTCTTAGAGCCTCTGTTAGAACTAGATTCAAGGATTTAAGGTTTAAACTCCTAAAAACCAAGACCTTTGATAAGGTTATAGAGGTAGGCTCCTCCTCTTCTAGTGTAGAAGAAGAAGAAGAATAGTTTAGTTGGTTAGACTTTGTTCTACTTGTTATCTTTTACAAATATGAATGTACTTTTCTTTCCTGCTTTGTATGTTAAATTAATCAATGAAATGAAAGATCTTTTAGCAATTTTCTTTGTTGACATATACTATCTGATACAATGCTTTGATACAACTGTGATGATTTTTAATTAAAATTTCTAATTTAAAGTGAAATTATCTCAAACAAATCTTAAAGACTTTCTCAATCTATTTCATAATCTGAGCTTTATTTGAAACTACCTTTTTGATTGATTGACAAAAAGGGGGAGAAATGTGTTGTCATTAAAATTTTGTTATGAGAAATGTGTTAAAGAAATATGTATGTTATGAAAATTCTCTTATTTATGATGAGCTTCCTACCAATTATTCTTAAAGTGCATAAAAAGAATGAAAAAGGGGAGCACAAAAATGATAGTTTTCAAAAGGACTTAATGCTTAAATTACTTTAAAACTTAGAGAAAGGGGGAGATTAGAGGTGGACCATACCAACTTTTTTTAGGGAGGCCAAAAAATATAAAAATAAATAATATTAATAAATAATTAAAATTAATTTAAATATTTTTTATAAATATTATTTAAATTAAATTTATCTTGTTTCATAAGATTAAATTCATTAATAATTGAATGGATCATAAAATTTTTAGCTATCTCCTTATCGATATAAGTGACTAAATAATCAATAAAAAAATTATCTTCCATTTGTTGCATAATCTGGTCTTGATAATTTTCATTTTTGAAAATATTTTCTCTATAGTAGTAGTTGAAACCAGAAGAGTAATAAGCATCATAGACTTGTAGAGGATGCACGCGCACCAGCCATAATAGTGGCAGCGTCATGCCGAGTACCGTTGGTGCTGTACAAGATGATGGTGCCAAAGATGATGGGATGTGAGTGCAGTAGCATTGGTGGGATCCTGAGGCATGACGGGCACCCACCCGCCCGTGCCTTTCAAGATCCAATTATGCTACGCGATGGATCCATCACTAAGATGGTGCGCGGCTTCACCGCATGCAATGTTCGTCAGTGCAGCGAGGTTAACGAAGGCCACCAAGATGGCAGTCATAGGCCAATGCATTGATAGTATCCGGTCTTGTGTATGCGCAACCGCCTGGTGTTATCATGGGAGCGCTCTGTTGATCGCATCACATGACAAGTTCGGCCATCATTTTGTCCATCGATGTGGTGAATGGAATGGTGTTGACTGCATGCAGTGGCTTCGACCATGGTAAATTCTGGAGACAGACACTGGTTGAATAACAAAAAAAAAATTTTCTGTCTTCTCCTAAAAAATTATGAAAAAAATTTAATAAAAATAAAAAATAAAATTAGTAGTGATCCAACTTTCAAGTAGAAAATGTTGATTTATAGTATTTATTTTATTTTAATTTTTTTTAAGATTCTTCAATTTATATTTAATATCTCCAAATTTAGAAGGGCCAAATTTATAAATATATATATATATATATAAGTTTACATAAAATCTTAATTTATAAAATAATTTAAAAAATTAGGGGGGGCCGAGGGGCCTTCTTGCCCTCCCGATGGTCCATTCTTGTACATATTTAAAAATTTATAAAAAAATTAACTTATAAAAAAAAAATTTAAAAAAATAGGGGGGGCCAAGGCCCCCCTTGCCCTACAGCGGTCCGCCCCTGGGGGAGATTCTCTTGAATGATTTTGTTTTGATTGCTACTTGATCTTAATGCTCTGATTGCTATTACTCTACAAATTGATCTTAATTCTGTCAATAGTTTTCAAACTCTGATACTCCATATTTTGTGCTAATTATAATATTATGAAGCATGAAAAGTTCAATACTTTGATAATATACAGTGATATCATCTCTTAAGCATACATGTGAATATTTAATTTTCAAATACTTTTATACATGTAAAGAATTTTTCATGCCCAGTGTTTTGTCATCATCAAAAAGGGAGAGATTGTTGACCTCATAAGTGATTTTGATGATAACCAAACATTGGAGCATGTATATTTATTTCTAACAACTCTTCAAGTGTTTTACAAGTTTTTGTAGGATGGTTTAATTTGTTCAAACTTCAACTCCTACATTATTGTTTCTTATTTGAGTTGTGTTGTAATTTGTTTTTGTAAAGAAGAACCCAATGAAAAAGCTAAGAAGAAAATCATGTAAAAAGGGTTACTTCTCTGTGTATGTGCCTTAAAATTATTTTGAGTTGGTATGCTTGAAAATGTAAAAAGTTGGTGAGAGTTTTTCTTTGAGTTCAAGTGTAAAAATCCTGAAGAAGATACTCAAGCCGACCTAGCACGTTGAAAAGCCGACTCCACTTACTGGCACGTAGCAAGGATTCTGGAATACAGCAATCCGAGCTGACTCGAAGGTAACCGAGCCGACTCCAATGAATCCGAGTCGACTGGATTATGTCCGAGCCGACTCCTCCAAAGTCCAATTTTTGAAGATTTCTGAGAACAGCCAGCCGAGCTGACCTGAACCAGAAAGAGATGACTCTGCCAGACCTAATGTTGAAGACTTGAGAAAGCGAGCCGACCCGAACTGCATCGAGTCGACTTTTTTAAAGTGTTCATTTCAGAATCTGTGAAGAAGAGCCGACCCAAGTTGAAAAGAGCCGACTCCTCGATTTCAAGTTTTTCAAAGAAAGAAGTTCGAGCCGACCCGAGCTATGAAGAGCCAACAGTCCAGAGTAATGTTTTGCGCCCTGAGACAAAGATCCAACTGCACTGCAGATTTGGTGACTCGACCTATCGACTCGAAGGATCTGAGCCGACTCGAAGGAATCCGAGCTGACTCGAATATCATTTTCAGGTATCCAACGGCTAGTTCCAGAAATTATTTTTGAATGCCAAAAAGTGCTCCAACAGTCATAAATCATTCCCCAACGATCTACAATGGCTAGAACTGCCTTGGAGTGATAGAAGACCTTATATTTGAAGGATTTGAACATCCTAAAAGGAAGAGTTTTTGAAAGAGAAGACAGCTTCATTGAATATCCTAACTACCAACAGCGAAAGAGCACAAGAGCATTCAAGTTAGCCTTTAAGTCTTCACCAACTTTAATCTGAAGCTTGAAGCAACTTTGGGAAGAAGCCACTGAAGTAATTAAAGCTTATTCAAGTGCATTCAAGTGGACTAGCATCAAGTTGCATCGATAACTATCCGACAAATTGAGTTTGTCATTTTTGTTGCATTTATTTCAATTCAGTTTTTTGAATTGTTGGGTTATTAGTGAGCCTGGTTGAAAAACTAAATAGGTTCTTGGTAAGCCTTGATAAATACCAAGTGTTGGGTTCTTGGTGATCCTGGTAAAACCAATTTAGGTTCTTGGTGATCCTGTGAAAACCAAGTTGGGTTTCTTTGGTGAGCCTGTTTAAAACCAAAGGGAGTTGGGTTTTCTTTGGTGATCCCATTAAAACCAAAGTATAGAGATTTTGGATAGTGATCCTGTAAAACAATCCTATTGTATTCGGGTGTGAATATAGTGGAAATTCCAAGTGGTATCTTGGATAGTGGACGTAGGAGCTGGGTTGCTTCGAACCACTATAAATTCTGTGTGTTTGTATTGTGCTTCTTTGCTTTTTCTTAGCTTCCGCAATTTACTACTTTGTCACAGCACCTACCACTTGCAAAGGATTTTAATTGCATATTACTTTCTTTAAATTTTACAAGTCCCAATTCACCCCCCTCTTGGGTAGCCACCTAGGCAACAAAATGACTCACAATCGTTGATTGCCTTAAGATCAGATAGAAACCCCTATGGTGTGTGAACCCATAGGTTCGAACACTAAGCCAGTAGCACTGGAACATTCCCAGTACAGGTCAATGTCCTTATCTAGTAATGATACCCGATGTTCGGATAGGTCGAAGATGCAGAGCACCTTACAAAAACCTTTGGCATATAGTTATCGCATAATTCATTCCTTTGACCTCATAATGCTTAGGATGACCTAGGGTTCGACTGCCAACCCTAATTTGGTTCATCCAGATCATGTCTCAACTTTACAAGTTTTGTGACTCCTCACAAGAACTACCCTAGCCAAGGATTTGCTAAATTGAGGCCCAATGAGTCATTCACTCCAAACTATTTGGAGGGGTCAATTCCATCTTGATCCACCACCACTCCACAAGTACTTGACTGCACCCAGAAACCTTCCATCACTGGATTAGAAATCCAGGTAGTCCAGCACCAAAGTACAGTGAGTTGCTTGTAAGCTCCCATGGTGATCTCAGGTCTAAGGGACACATATACCCATATCCCTTCGCGAGCAATCCTTTGGCAGAAGGGAGCTCCGTAGATGGTCACGTTCAGTAAGATGTCATATATTTCACTTGCATGTCACACCAGTGTCTCCTACTCCTTGGTTAAGAGGACAACCAACAAATGTGATATACAATAACCTACACTTGATACATCATCGTCCTATAACAATGTATCCTTTAGTTGTGAACCAATTTAAGAACTACTTGAAATATCTTCTCTATATCAAACAATGTAGTTCTAAGGACTCCATCACACAAGAGTTCATTTCAGGAAAATGCAAATATGATGAACAGCTAAAAAGGAATAACTTTTATTCATTAAAAATCATATACAGTTACAAGATAGCACAACCGTTTACAGCCTAGACAATTAGCTTTGGGACACAATTCCTAACACCAACTTCTTGTAGAAGAAGCACTCTGCCTGACTCTTGTTAGCCTTCACCCTTCTAGTCTGACTAGGCCCCGGCACTTTGCACCTTCTTGTTTTTCTTATTCTTTTTCTTCTTCTTCCCTTTCCCAAAGGGATGACACTCTGCTCCAGAACCTCCTACCAAATTCACCAACCCCTTATGAGGTTGTGGTCTCTCTCATAAGTCTACAGTAACCCTAACATCTCATGTTAGTTTACTGTAGGCCTATTCATTCTAAAATTATCAAGAAAGACCTGGTAGGAATGGGGCAGAGAATTCAGTATCGCATCCTTGCTAAGCTGTTCGTGCAAATGACATCCGAGTTTGCCCAAATGCTCAAATAACTCGATCATGTATAATACATGATCAGTCATCGAAGCCCCATCATGCATACGCATGTTATAAATGGCGGAAGAGATCCAGTATCTCTCAGTATCATCTGGAGTGCCAAAAGATTCCTTCAACCTTTAAAGAATCTCTTCTGGTTGGGCCTCCTCAAATTTGTGACTGAACTCATCGTTCATCATAGCCAATATAATACAATGCACCGTGGTTTGGTCAGAGATCCACTTCTGGTAAGTGTCCCTAACAGTGCCATAAGCGTTGGGGGCTGGAATTTCAGGTGCCCGATCTGTTATTACATAGAGGATCCACTCATACTCCAAGATAATCCTAAGTTTTCGATACCAACTATCAAAGTTGGGTCCAGAAAGTTTGCCATTATCTAATAATGATAGGAGTGATAAAGTGGTCGACATTATCTAAAAAAGGAGAATAAGACCTTTTAGTATATAAATCATTTTAAATATCCTAAAGACATGGATTTTAGTCTAAATGTTTCTCCCACTATTTTATTTAGACTGGTAGCCTCTACACTCCAATCCGAAGAATAACATTTATCCTTTAGTGGGTACCAGGATCACATGAGCCCGACTTTGGTCGGCTAACCCATATGCATCTAAAGGTAGGTACAATCCAATTGCTTCTCCAAGCAACTCCCAGTATTCATTTTGCTCCAAGGGTCCTCACAATCGGCCTTTGGGCTTTCTATTGAAGGTCCTGGTTATGTCCAACCATTAACATGATTGAATTCAATGCTTCTAACTAATGCATGATCAAGCCCGACTTTGGCTGGCCCACCTGACCACGTGTCAAGATAGTCGCACTGAGCCATCATATGTTGAATGGCAATTCCACTTGCCTGATGACCATCCGTTCTTTGGAACTGTCGATGATCACTCAACTTATGGAGTCATTACCAATCCAACTTAATGGGAGGCTAAGACTTAGGATATCACATAACTCAGTCTTTTTATGGACCTAATAATTTAGAATATTTAAATTTTGTGACACATGAAAAGAAGACATGGACCTTGATTAAGAAAACTCCCACCAAACTCTTAGAGGGTTTCAAGATCAAATAGGTCCATGGGCACCTATAAACCAGTCAGACTGATTAACCTTAGTTGACATGGGTCAACTCGAATCAATAGATAATCTAATCAAATCTGGTTCACCATATTAGCCAGGTAAGTAAGATCAAGGGATGCGTTAAGTCAGGTAAGCCTCTTGCCTTAGACACCAACCATGAGTTGGCCAGGTAAGAGTTAGCCCCAAAGAACCTTGATCACAACTGTCAAACTTACCTTGGATACTAAGTGGCTTACCAGACTCAATCAGACTAACCTAAAGACCCGAGCTCACCATAAAGCCATGAATCAAGTCTATTTAGATGTATAAACTAATTTAACTAACTATTAGATAGATCTATAGAGGAGAGACCTAATTCAACTTTTGATTAGTCTTTTGTCTAATTAATCCATTCATCTAAACCTAGGTCTAACCCATTTAAGGATCCAATTCTAGCTAACCTAATCAACCCATGGTTTATCATTCATGACTTAAGATTATAATCATATCCTAAATCATAAAAAGTTTCAAAAATTACAACTTAATTCTCAATTAAGTGTAACATGCCAATTGAGAAATTTTCAATTAAACTATATTTTGAAACCATTGCAAAATCAAGTGAAATAATTTCATAAAAAATTTTTAGAACTTCAAACATACTGTTTCAAGCTTTTTTGGTCAAGTCGACTCGAGCAGGTAGAGTCAGCTCATCCAGAACATAGAAAATAGACAGTATGTGCTATTTGCTAAATTGAGTCGACTTGAGCAGGGGTCGAGTCAGCTCGGATCATCAGAGAAGAAATAGTAACATCAAGTTTCAGACTTTTTCACATAAACTTTTCAAAGTTTTTAGATCATACATCTTTTAGATCTAATCTAAATATAGTCATGATCTATCAACCATAGATTAAAATCATTTTAATCTATCAAGTCCCTCACTTTCTTCTTCATGAGGTCATGATGCAGCGGAACCCCTACACGCCATAGGAAAACCTCTTAGAATGGAAAGAGATGGTCTTTAAACCATGCTTTTCTCCTATGACCGGACAGCCATGGCGAATCCACCTTAATCCAAGTACTTTGTGAAGGAAATTAAATTGATTTCATACAAAATCATTAAACTAGACATGCATCTCAACCTGGCTCTGATACCATCATAAGGTTGAGATGGTGGTGGGCCTGATGCATGCAATTTAAAAACTTCTTCTAAAGAGCATGGCACAGCGAAAGAAGATAAAACACTTTTATCTATGATATGTTAATCAAATTAACACAGGCCCCTACATGGATCTTGATGCACCTAGAATAATACATGTATGAAATCAAGCATGCATGGTATGAAACATAGAGAGCCATTCTTGAATCATACAATGATGCAGCAAGTAGGATATGTCATACATAAAATGTACAAGCATACCTTAGTGACAATCACCAGGAAATGCTCCAACTAGAAGGAAGAAGAATGGCTCTAGAGCAGCACACATATATTGCCTCTACAGGTGGTTCACACCGGGGTACGGGATTTCTCCTCCTTTCTTCGAGGTCCTAGCCTCTCCAGAAATAGTGTCGGTAGCAGGGACTCCTTCTTCAACTCCTTGAAGATGCACAGACTCATTCTTCAACTCCTTGAAGAATCTGTTGATGCAGCATAGATGGAACAGGATCCTTGAAAACCTTTCCCAACTCTCTATCCCAAACCTTCAATAGAAGGTATGCACTCAAGAATCCCTTCCAAAACTCAAACCCCACTCTAATGATCTCTCTGAGATGAAGGAAAAGCTCTAACTAGCAAGGAACCAACAGAGACTCGACCTTGATCTTCATTTTCTGTTCTTCAGCAAAACTCAGAATGGGAAACTCTTAGAATTCAAAACTGTATGTCTAACTTTCAAATTCAGATTCAGAGATTATAAAAAATGTTTGAGTCTCTTGGGATTCAGGAAAGTTACAAGCCCCTTAGGATTCAGCAACCGTAGCAAATAAAATCCTGAAATGCCCATCATTAAGTCCCACAACAATTGCAAGCTTAAATGAGGTAGTTTCAATTTTTTACAGAGTCCATCAGTCAAGTCAAATCGATTGTTCAAGTCAGCTCGAGCTGAATCGCATGAGTCGACTCATCCAATCAGTCGGCTCAAATGTAGCTCTGACAACTTCTTGTCAAAATAAGTCCAGAATGATTCCTAATCATTCCCATGCCAACATATCAAGAAGAAACCCCATGGTGTGTGATCCCGTCGGTTCAAACACTAAATTGGTAGCATAAAAATATTTCCAGTACCAGCCAAAGTCACCATCTAGCAATGACACTCAGCATCCAGATAGGTTGAAGGTTGCAGAGCAACAAGAACCTGTCAAATATGGAATACAACTGAACTTATTCCTTTAATCTTTTAATGCTCTGAATGGCTTAGGGTTAAACTGCCCAGCCCTAATTACTTCATCCATTATGTCTCAAACAAAGAATCCTTGTAACTCCTTACAAGGAATGCCCTGGCCAAGGTCTTTCTTAATTGAGGCACATTAAGCATTCAATCCAAACCATTTGAAGAGATTAATCCTATCTTAATCCTACTATCGCTACATAAGTACTTAACTATACCCAACAACCTTCCATCATCGAATAAGAAATCTGGGTAGTCCGGTACCAAAGCACAGTAAGTTGCTTGCAAGCTGTCATAGTGATATCAAGTCAGAGGAATAATTCATGTCCACATTCTAATGCAAAACTTTTCTTTGGTAGAAAGTGAATCTTATATGAGGGTCACGTTCAGTGAAGTGTCAAATACAATACCTGATATCATGCCAGCATCTCCATGCTACTTGGTTAAGAAGACAACCGATAGACATGACTTCAACGACCTACTCTCGATACACCATCATCTTAAAATAGCATATCCTTTGATCGTGAACCAGTTTATGAACTACACGATGCATCCTCTCTACATCGCATCAAGGTGACTCTAAGGACATCATCACACAAGAGTTCAATTAGGAAGATATCATGTGATGAACAATCAGAATAAACTTTTTATTCAATTCAATAATTCATATACATATACATGAGTTGTACAACCTAGACGATTGGTTTTGGAATACACATTTCCCAACATTGATATCCTCCTCACTTTTATGCTACATTGTTAGCTCCTGAGTGATCAAGGATCCCAATAGCTCATCCAGTGGTAGAGTATTCAAGTCCTCTTCCTGGATAGCGGTGACCTTTGGATCCCATTTGTCCGGTGGAGATCTCAAATTTTTTTGCACGAGGTCTGCATTGGAATATGTCCTGCCAAAACTCTTTAGATCGTTAATAATATATGTAAACCTTGAGAACATGGCAGATATAGTCTCATTTGGTTCCATTTTAAATAATTCATAATTATGTACAAGTGGATTAATCTTAGAAGTTTTTGCTTGGGTGGTTCCTTCATGGGTTACTTCAAGTTTATCCCAAATTTCTTTTGCAGACATGCAAGTAAAAATCTAGTTAAACTCATTAGCATCCAAAGCACAATATAAGAGATTCATGGCTTTGGCATTCAATGCACCCATCTTCATGTCATGTTCTTCCCATTCCTCTTCAGATTTTGGGATGTCCACGCCATCAACCTTCTTCATGCATGTGTAAGGTCCTTTTAAAATAATTTTTCATAATTAAAAATCTATTGCTTGTATGTAAATTTTCATTCGTGCCTTCTAGTAGGTATAATTAGTGCCTGTAAAAAGTGGAGGTCTATTTGTGGACTGGCCTTCAGCCAAATAGGTACTCATAGAGTTTGACATTTATCTTTACTCTAAGTAAACTTTAGAGACACTGCTCTGATACCAGTTGTTGCCCAGGTGGCTTACCCAAGAGGGGGGTGAATTGGGTATTTAAGAAATTTTCTTAAGTATGTGCTCTTTTTAAAATTCTTAGTGTGGTGAGTGATATGAGTTAAATATCAAATACGGAAGCAAATAAAGAACACAAGCAACACAAGCACAAACATAAGCTATTTATAGTGGTTTGGAGCAACCCAGCTCCTACATCCACTACCCAAAATACTACTTGGGGTTTTCACTATATTCACTTCGGAATACAGCCGGTTTGTTTTTCACCAATATCACAAACCACAACCCAAACTTGGTTTTACACCGGGATCACCGAGAATCCAATGCACTGTTAGTTTTTTTGGGCTCACTGACAACCCACACTTGGTTTTCAAAGACTCACAAAAAACCTAAACAAATCCTAAGTTACAACCCCTGCTATACTTGGAACAACTCAAAGTAGTTTTACTTGGAACAACTCAAATTAAAGAATTAAAACAGAGCAACACTAATGACAAACCAATCATTGTCAGGTGGTTGCAATTGTAGCTCTTGAGAAGCCTTCTTGATTCATTCCTTGAATGCTCTTTAAGGCTTCTGATCTTTCTTAATAAATGACTCAAGAAGCTGATGGGAGCTGGTAAAGTCTTGAGTTCTTCTCTTGAAAGCTCTCTTAAATGTTCTCTTAAAAACTCATTAAAAGTTCATTAACTTCTTCAAAAGTTGTTCAAATCCCTTATATATAGTGTTTTGAACTAATTTCAAATGGATATAACTATTGTAGACCATTGGGATTCGAAAAATGGCTGTTGGAGCACTCTTTGGATTCAAAAAGATAGTTCTAGAACTAGCCGTTATGCACTTGGAACAAGGATTCGAGTCAACTTGGATGGGTCGAGTCGACTTGGATTCTTAGTCCTTCAGAAATTGAACTTTTGGCTGAGTCGACTCTTCACTGTCAAGTTGGCTCGCCTTACTGATTTTCTCATAATTGATTTTTCAATACTCCTGGAGGAGTTGACTCGATTTCTATCGGGTCAACTCAATTGTCCTGAAGAATTGAGTCAGCTCAGATTTTGTCAGGTCGGATCAATTGTCTGACTGAGGAATTGTAGCTCTAGATGAGTCAGCTCAGGTTCTTTCGAGTCAGCTTGGATGACTACATGCCAGAAAATTCAGTGCCATGCCAGAATAAAGAGTTGGCTCTCCTACTTTGAGTCGACTCGAGTGATCTCTAATAAAAACCTTCCAAACTTCTCTAAGTTTTTTCCAAAGGCTTTCAAACTCCTTTAAAGCCTAAACTAAGTAACTTAAACTTGAAAAATTAAATTTAATTGGCCCATTGTCATGAATACATAAGTAATTTTTCTTCGAGCTCTACACTACATGATACTTTTTCATAAAAATAAACTTAACATACATCAATAATTTCAGAACTATAGGAAGAGTGGTTGTTCATTTCAATCATCCTACAAAAACTTATAAAATACTTGGAAGTAGTTAGTACCACATGCATGCTCCAATATTTTGTTATCATCAAAATCATTCCAGGGGTCAACACTCATCGATAGGTTGCTGCTGAGGCATAATTAATTGTTGGAATTAAGCAAACTTGTCGACATCTGGGTTGATTAGTTGGAGAGATGGGATCTAACCAATTTTTTTGATTCTATCCGTTACTTGCAGAATGTTCTCTTGAAATGATAGGCTATAATTAGGAGAAGATTGATAACATGGATAGGGTTGATCGTAATATAGTCCATCTACAAACAGAAGTCTTTATGGTATCGGGGTAACTACTAGGTGTGGTTGCCATGATAAATCTGGTTGAGCCCCCCCAACCTGGGTTATAAGCATTAAAGTTTAGGTTTTCTCCTGATCTATAGGCCATATGAGTTCTATCTTGATAAACTTGGTCATACCTAGACTTAGGAAATTGATACTTGGCTGGGTACTCTCTCATAGAGTGAGTTGGACTTTAATATATGGAGCATGCCTGTTCTGCATAAAAAAGAAAAGGAGTGGAAGAGTGTCTGATAGGTAATTGATGGTTAAATTCATAGGGCGTGGCACCAAAGGCATGAGATAACTTATCCACTCTACAATTAAGATCCATGTTCCTAGCACTGCTCCAATTCATCGAATTGTTCTGATGGTTTTGGGTATTTAATCAAAGGTCCTAGATCAGAACAATCCTCTTCTAAGTTTTTATTTATTTATTTATTTATTTATTTCAAAGAGGAGAGGAGGGAAGAAGAGAGAAGAATTATAGAGAATAAGACTAAAGATGAGAACCTAAGGAGTCCTAGAGCTAATAGGGATAGAGAAGAAGCAAACAAGTTAGTAATCAATGGACTCTATCCTAGGGTCCCTAGTTCTAGATAGCTCCTAACTATTTCAAGGTTGTCTTTGAGCCTTTGAAGTCAGATAACAACTACCCACTGGCTAGGTAAGGGTAAGGTCGGTGGGGGTCCCCCCGTTGCTTTTCTCAGATACCAAATTAATTGGCCAGGTCAGACAATGGAACTAATTAAAGAACCACCTTCCTTCAGGGCTACATCATCCTTGAACCTCTTTTCTTAGACACCAGTGAACTAGTTAATTCTGAGCTAGTCCAACTCTTAGGGCCCCTTGTCCTAGTGAGCTCAAAAATCCTTAGGAGCCAACGTCTAATTGATTTTAAATTTAAGACTTAGGTCAATGCAATACGCAGGGTGGTGGTTTATGGGCCAAGAAAAGATAATGACATCCCTACCTTATGTTGTTTAGGGGTTTCGTGCCCTTAAGATATTTTATGAATTATGTAATGCAAAGAAAACAGTGTCTAGTAAAAGTAGTTAGTTTTAAGGGTTAATTAGTTTCTTTATTTTAATTATGTATTATGAGATGTTATGTTTTCTTTTTAGGTAAGTTATTTTTTTAAAGATAAGTTTTTAATTTAGTTAATTAAGCATGAAAAAAAACTAAATTATATTAGGGTTATAAGGCAGTTAAGTGGTTAATCAGATTTGAAAATAGTGAATTAGTTAGAAAAGTAATAAAAAGGAAACAAATATTAACTAACCATTTTTATACTTTTTGATGTTTTGCTTTTCTTTTTTTTAAATCATAACCATGCCTATGGTCCTTGGAAATGGTGCCAAAATTTGATCGATGTCGTATGTGGTCAAAAAAAATTCACCAACTCAACTCTATAATTAGGATGAGTCAAGCTCATATCCTCATGGACCTTAGAGCTAAGTTATGATTCAAAAAAGAAGAATAATAATTATTATTATTATTGTGTAAAAATAAAAGTATGCAAGAAATAAACTACTACTAAAGGTGAAGCAAGTAAAAGGGATAGATTCAGGAGTGGAAGATTGATTTTGCACTTATCAAATAGTATTTCTTTTATAATTAAGATATAATTGATTTTGGAATTTTACCTATCTTTCCTTGGCATGCTCCGTACCTGTAATAGATCACGATGCATCTTTGGGAGGCACAAGTATCCAACATTTCTTTCCTTGGCATGCCCCATACTCGTAACAAATCACAACACATCTTCGGAAAGCAAGAGTTTCTCCTAAACTCAATCTAACAGTAAATCATAATAAAGAGCAAATAAAAGAGAACAAATAAACTCATAAATAAAAACATACTCTTTTATTGCAGAACAAATAAATATAAAAATTGGAGAATAAGAAAACCTAGCTCTACTGCATACAAAATTTTCTCTTTCCTCCCGCACTTTAGCACTAGCCTATTTCTAAGTTGATCTCCACTTGTCCCCCTATGCAAAGGCTCCAGAGGGACTCCAAAGAGTTGTTTCCTAAGTAGAGGCATAGGAGCCTTTTATAGGGTTTAACAGGGGAGAGGTTTTCATGGGTTCCCAATGTAGGACTAAAATAAAGAATCAAAGGAGAGGCTATGATTCAATTTTACAAGGATCAATGGTTAGATGGGTGTAAATAGGCCCTATCCCAATAGTAGTAGGCTTCCAACTTTCATTCAAATTAGTATTTGATCATTTAAAAACTTTTCAGCCCTTGGATTGCTTTGAGATCCATGCAAGTTCTTCCTTCCATTGGTTGCTCTAAGATCCATGTATGTCCATCACCAAGCTTGGTTGCTGTCACCAAAATGCCTAGCATCGCTACCATCTTCTCTTGGGTCGTAGCTACCACCAATGCTGAAGCTCTGCTGGATTTGCCTACATGCCGCCAAGACACGCCACTAAGAAGAAGATGGCCATTGCTGGATGGCTTGATATGGAGAAGGGAGATTGGTGGCTAGCAAAGGAGATGGAGATTCGGCCATGGAGGGTGATGGCAAGCTGTGGGGAAGCTGGATCTCGACAAATCGAACAGGAAAGGTGAACACCTGTGGTATATGGTGGTTCTTTGGGCACTGACAGCCATGATCGGCGGTGAGATGGTGATGACGGCTCCAATCAAGATGACAACTCAGTAGTGGCTCAAATAGCCATGGCTTTTGGTGGTGCTTTAAGTAGAGGAGGTGGCGTAGGTGGTCCTGGCAATGATGGGAGGCATCCCCGACAAGTCTCAGCCTAAAAGAGGCTTCATGGTCCACAGCTCCGAGCCATGGACCGTTGATTAGAGCCATGGACCATTGATCATGGCAGCTTGTAGACTGTAAGGCCCTCCATAGACTAGTCAACCAGTCCATCATAGATTGGCTACTTTAAACTCTGTGCTATTACAAATTATTTCTTTGAAATTTAATTTCGAGCTCGTTTCAAGTCCAATTCATTTCAAACTTATTTCATTTGATCCCATAAATCAAGCTCTTCATGTTAGCAATATTTTTTCCACAAATGATGTATAAAATATCAATTTTAAATAAATAAAAATAATTTAATTATTAAATTAATACTTTATATATGCATATAATATAGTTATCAAGCCTCAACGAGGGATCTATAATGAGTTATGATTCATCTCGCATATCACCTGGGATAAGCTTACGAGATTACCATGCTGCCTGGCTAGAGGGATTACTGATCTTTATACTGAGTATATTAATGATCCTAATATTTATGGACATCGATGCTTGATCCAATTCTAAATATCGATATGTAACTCGTTTATAATTTTTTCTCTCTTCAATTAATTGTTCATAATCTTGTTTTATAGAAATTTCTTAAAACATATTATACCATAGATGGAGGTTAGATAGCATTTCATGGTAATTTTTGGTGAATTAGTCTTGAGAATATATCTATTTGAATCTCAAAATATTCAATAAATCAAAAAAAATTGATTTGACTTCCACGAGATGACATAGCCACTAAGGAATCATTGTCTATAATAAAGGATAACATTACTGAACTATGTATTAATAATTTAAAAATACTGTGTTAAAAGAATATGCTATTGATTGGATCTTTTAAAAATATAAGCAATCCATAGCCTAGTGTTGAGAAATTGAAAGAAGCTGATGTTAAAAAGGATATATCAATCATTGGATAATTGAAAAGTTTAAATGCAAGCTTGACGAAGATGTACAGATCAATAAATGTTTCAGTTCCTCGACCACTTCTATCATTGATTAAACTAATGCAAACATCTAAATGAGTGAAGATCTGCTTTGATTTCAATAATAAGGAAGTGAGTTATTTCTAGAATTTACTTGAGTTCTTGTGTTTGAAAAGAAAAATATAATGAGGAAGAAGCTAGTCGTAGAAAGGTATTCTTAACCATATTAGTAGTCATGATCATATTCTTATCATTCTTTTTCTAAAACTCAATTCAATTCTTTGTTTGACTTTCTTTTCTAGGAAATCAAATTCATATTTCACATGATTAAGAGTGTTTTGAAGTGATGCAAATAGCAATTAGCATCAACAAATATATATTTGGACCTAAAAATAGTTAATAAACTCTAAAAAAATCATTTGAGATTAAAAGAAACAAAAAAAAAAAAACTTTTCATCCATACCACATGTCAATACGGTATGGTACCAGTACCAGTACCATACCTTACTGATTAATGACTGGTATGGTTATCGGTACAGTTATCAGGAATCTTGTTTGGAGACTTCAAAATGTGCTGTTCAGCTTTGCTCACCATACAATTCTTGTAGGTGAGTGATCATGGCCCTGGCAATAGGCATGTTATCGTGCTGGCTTTGCAACTCATTTGTCATAGAAGCCGGTAGATAGCACTTAGCCTAATTATCATCTTCCATCCATTTATCCAATGCTGCCCTTTGTTAAGCACTTGAACTATATGGTAAAGTGGGGGTCCCTAGTTAAGAACTTAGTCTAATTTTTTCGATCTCAAGATAATCTTGATATTTCTGAGCCAATCCTTGTAGTTAAGGCCGATCAATCAATTAGACTTTAGGATGTGGGCTAAGGGGTTGGAGATTGACATAATTAGCTATGAGAGTAGAGATTTAAGACATTTATACTTAATTTTTTAATTTATTTTAGGACTTTAAGAAACAAATTTGACTCCCATTATTTTCATGAATCTCTCAGTCTTTTGTGAAGAGTGGAAATCCTTGCATGACTAAAGTTTCTAGTAAATACTGTGGTCCCACTGATATGCGTGCATCTTAGCTGATAGATATAGGTGATATGCTATACCAATAAGTAGACAACTCTTGTCCAATGCTTCTCAAACATCCTATAGCGATTCGGTATCTAAGTCATGTAGGCTCACCTGATAGATATTGACCAAATTCCATAGTTAAGTCAGACCTACTATTCAAATGTAAGTGTGCAACCATCATTGGATCCCTCACCTGACAGATATTGGGTCCAACCCCATCTACACCTTGTAGCAACCCTTTACTAATAGAGTGGTTGCATCTTTCTAGTACAATTGAACCACTGTAATCAATTGAGAATAATCAACACCAGTGGATACCTATACTTTTACAATGGTTAAAGACCGTTAGACTTAATATGTATGATGAGGTTTAGATTTAGGTCTCATCTTAATTAGTCAGCACAATCGCTTGTTTGACTAACCTAGATGGTATAGGTAAACTCAAATCACTAAGCAACCTTATTCAAGCTATAAATGACCAAGTTAGCTAGGTAAGTGAGATTAGTAGGAGGCAACCCAATGCTTGCCTTAGACACCATTGGATTAGCTAGGTAAGCATGGTCCCAAATAAAAATCATTGGTTGAGACTTGCGACACCAATTGTTCAATTAGTTTTAAATAGATTGGCCTAAGTGATTGGGTTCGATCCACTATGCTAAATTAGGTCCAGAGTTAAACAATTGACATTTGGATGTCAATTGATTTGCGCAATTATAACTAAACACGATCTTGAGCCCTTTTGACCTAATTCAAATCAACTATTAATTAGGTTTGATTAACTGCTCAAGATTCAAAAAGGATTCCAACTTGATCTAATCAAAAAATCCTAATTGTAGTCAAAATATAAGACCTAATTGTTCTACCTATATCCTGATTCTTAATTTAAAAATTAGATTCTAAAAATATTTTTTTAGATCTTGTTTAAGTGCATGAATTAATGGCTTATGATCTCGAAATAATTTCAGATCTAAACCTAAAGTCATATATCATATATATGGATGTTGTAGATCTAAAAACTAATATATATCACATATATGAAAAAGTAAATCTAAAACTAACATAGCATATATCACATACATGTAAAATAAGAGATAAACTAATGATTAAAATAATTTAAAAATTCTTTTCAAAAACCCATTCAATATCATACTAGGATAATCTTTGCAACATAAGGGATAAACATTATGCTAGGACAACCTTATGTCAATTCGATGTGAACTTTAATTATCTTTATTTCAGATCTAATGTAGAAGACATTTCTCATATATCAATTTTTAGATTTTAAGTTATTGATTAACTTAATTCAAAAATAATTCTCAAAACTGATCAACTTTGTACTATGACAACTTTTGCAACATAAGGGGTAAACCTTATGCCAGGACAACCTTATATCAGTACAAAGTTGATTTCAATCAATTTTACGTTCAGATCTGACGGGAAATTAGATCTAAAATTTATTTCATGCATGTTAAAACCCATAGCTCTAATACCACTATTAGATTAGGCAATTTCTTGCATGTAGATTTTTCAGATTATCCTAATTTACTAGTGGAAGTAGATTAAAACTATTTTAATCTATACTATATGCTGATCTAATCAATAAATCATCTAGGATCATATTTAAACATGCTATAAAATAAATTTTTATATTTAAAAAATAGAAATTTAAAAGAACCAGTGAACAGATCACCTATCTGATTCACTTTTCCTTCTTGTTGGATCAAATTCGATGGATTTTCCTATTTTTGTCATAGTCATGCATGCATCCGGCCTCTATAGATATTTACACGAAAATGAACTGATCGAAGAGCCAAGGTTATCGAGGTGCTAGCAACTTGCAGGCTTCACTCTTTTGCTGGGATCGAATCTCCTTCTTGAAGAAGAAGACCTGGAAACAAAATCCTGTGTGAACTTCTTCCCACTGATTCAAGGGAGATGGCTGATAGAATGCCAAGAGTGAAGAAAACCTTTTCTTCTCTCTTTGTTTTTTCTTTTAATCTTTCCTTATTGCTTGTTTAGGTGTGTGGAAGCAAGGAAGAAGAAAAAGGGATGGTGAAAAAGGTTTGCGGTAAGAAAAAATTATGATTAGATATTTGGCATTAATTGTTTCTTCCTCTCTTAAAAACTTGTCACACAAAACTCCCAAGTAATCACATGCCAAAACCTGATAAAACCAATCCTAAATCAATTCCTATTCAAATTAGAACTCAAGATAGGATAGGTTTTATCTAAAAGAGGAGAGGTGTTGGCTTTAGCCCTTGATTTTGATGACTAACAAAATGTTGAGTATATGTTTTATACTAATGTTTCAATTGTAGTCATAAATCTCAAGATACAGGCATCTCAAATTTTCAATATAAAAGTATCAAGGCACTCATTGGAAGCTAAGAAATTTTCATTGTTTAAGAAGTCTTTTCATCTTGAAAAAGCCTCAAAATAGATCAATCGGAGCTTTACAAAAAGTATATTGAAGTTTCATTGTAGAACATCTTGAGTTTTAAAGGTTGGCACAAGTTTTTATCGTGTGGCAGAGTCAAGTGTCGCCTCATGGAATGCAAAGTGTCAACATTTCAGAAGGCTGGCACGCAGAAATCTCTTTGGCATGCCAAGTATCGACTCTCAGAGATCAGGTATTGACTCACAGAAGTCAGGTGTCGACTCACAAAATTGAAGTGTCAACTCATGGCCTAATAAAAGTGAAGATACATAACTATGCCATTCTGAGATATTTTCTATCAAGTGTCGACTTAGGAGACTCAAGTATCGACTCATAAGATTCAAGTGTCGACTCACATGGTTCAAGTATCAACTCATAGCCTAAGAATGGAAAAAGAACAAAACTCTAGTTTGCCAGAAGTTTATACCTTGAGTTGACTCATGCTGATCCAAGTGTCGACTTATGAAGACTCAAGTGTTGGCTCACAAAAGTCAAGTATCGACTCATGGGTTATGACTGCTATAACGACTATATTTTTTGAGAGTCAGATTTGAGCCCTACAAGCTCCCAAAGGCTAGTTTTACTCCACCAATGGTCTTAAACCATTTTTTAGAAGTTTTTAAAGTATTTAAACCTCACCAAACTCATTCATGAAGAACTAACTCACAAGAGACAAGACATTTCTTGAGAACTTCACTTCCAAAATCAAAAAGAGAGAAAAAGAGAAGATTCTCATTGAAAAAGCTTACAAGCCCTCATTTCAGCATTCCAAAAATAGTCTTTGAATTGATTCTAAAGAAAAGACAACTCAAGCAATCATCAAGAGCCTCAAAGCTTCCATATTTCACTCTATGAGAGAGTTTGCTTGTGCTTTATTTTTGTATCTCTAATTCTATTGATTGTGACTAGTTTCAAGGGTGTTTGAAACTAGGTGTTAGGTCCTTCCAAGATTTGAATTGGGATCCAAGCCTAGGTTGGCTTGAGTAAAGGTTGTTGGTGAGCCTAAGTGAGAAAACCAACTTTGGGTTTGACTTGTGAGCCCGTTGAAAACAAGTTGGTTGTAATCTAGGTTGATTATAGTAAAATTTACAAGGGATAGCTTGGGAAGTGGATGTAGGTGCTTGGTGTGCACCAACCACTATAAACCTTTGTGTTTGTGAGTGTGCTCTTTGCTATTTTACATTTACTGCTTATACTCTTAGCATTGCATCTCACTCTTTTAGTGCACACTTGCATTGCTTCACAAACACATTAATTTCAGCACATATCTACTTTAATTTTTTAAAGAAATCCAATTCACCCCCCCCTCTTGGGTTGCTATGCCGGGCAACAAGTGGTATCAGAGCTTGGTACTCAGCGTATAGGTCTAACGATCTTGAGTCAAAGATCTAAATGGCAGCCCAAATCGGTGTTGGAATTGTTGAGGGACAAGCCTCAAATCGTCCCCCCTTGTTTAATGGCACAAATTATACATATTGGAAAACTCGCATGTACATTTATATTCAAGCCATTGATTATAACATTTGGAGGACTATCGTTAAGGGTCCTCATCAGCCTACTACCTTGATTAATGGCATTCCTACTCCTAAATTGGAAGATGATTGGGAAGAGAATGACATTAAGCAAGTTGATCTTAATGTTAAGGCTATGAATTTACTATTTTGTGCTTTAGACCCAAGTGAGTTCAATAGAATCTCAAATTATCTCTCCGCTAAGAAAATATGGGACACACTTGAAGTTACCCATGAGGGTACATATCAAGTGAAAACTACCAAAGTTAACATGCTCATTCATACCTATGAAATGTTTAGAATGGAACCATCTGAATCTATTAATGAAATGTATACTAGATTTACCAACATTGTGAATGGCATGAGAAGCTTGGGTAAAGTCATTTCTAATGTTGAATTTTTGAATAAAATTCTCAGGTCACTTCCTTCATCATGGGATCCAAAGGTGACAGCTATTGAAGAAGCTAAGGATGTCAACACACTACCTCTTAAGCAGCTTCTAGGATCTCTCATGACATATGAGCTGTCACTAAAGCAAAAGGTTGCGAACAATAATAAAAAGAAGAAGACCATAGCATGTAAGCCACAACCAAGGATGATTCAAATGATGATTTTGATGAAGAAGATGATGAAGATGAAATGGCTCTCATCTCAAGGAAGTTTAGGAGGTTTATGAGAAAGAAAAGGTATAGTTTCAAGAAAAAGCCTCAAAAGGGAGAGCTTAGTTGAAGCAGGACTATTCATGCATGACAATTATTTTTTTGTTGTTAAAAAAAAACAAAAAATAGGGGTTAAAAAATAAGGAAGAAAAAGGTTAGATCACTGAAAGAAGAAGAATGAGAAGAGGCTTGAAGATGGTAGCCAAGAGATGAAGAAGTCGGCAACTTGGAGGCAGGGCACGGGGATCACACATATACCTAGAAAGATCATACAAATACCTTTAATCACATAAAAATTCACTCAAAATTTTGAGGAAAACTCAAGAGAAATTCATTCATAACAATTCATAATAATTTATCATTAGTTACAAGAGGGTGGAGGGGTGGGGTATTTATAGATGTTCCCATGCCCTCTCCTAGTTAGGATAGCAATACAAAATTTGATAGGAAGAAGGATTACAAAGTTGCTTAGAACTAGGAGTACACAATTTGAGTAGAAATAAAACTTAATCTCCTAGTTAGAAGTGGATTGTTCTCCTTCTTTGACTTGGTCAAGGGCTCCTTATATGCTTGGGCTAGGATGAAATTCTCTTGGACTGTTTTGACTTTTCCACTCCCTGCTGGGCTTGGACTTGGGCACCAACCTTGTTGGATTGGGCTTGGAGGGGTGCCAAAGGTAAGAGTAGGCCTGAGGGCATCATGCCCTGATGGAATGAGGATGCCAGGAACTTGGACTTGGGCCCGGGGCACCACTTCATGAATTCTTGTGGGCTGGTGACTTGAGTGTGGGTCCAATGGTCCTCCTCTTGAATATGACTTGAATGAAAGTAATTACAGGACTCAAAGGGACCTAATTGACAAGACTCAAAGTAGGCTGAATAATACAAATGGACTCAATTGAACTCAGGACTCAAAGGACTTAGTGAATCTAATCCACTCACATTATTACAGAACTCAAATTGACACAAAACCTCAAAATGACAAACATTCATAATGAACTGACTCAACCAACTTAGTTCAATTGAGCTGAACATAACCAAAAACTTGACTCATAAATCCTAATGATGTGAGTCGACTCTAAATACCGGACTCAAGTGTAACAAGATCTGAAAATAAAACTCAAGACCCAAATACAGGACTCAAACGGCTAACATAGCCAGATTATTAGACTCAAAGACAAAATCTGAATCATGGCTAAGGGACTCAAACTCAGGGATCCATAGTGAACTATGGTTGACCTGATGTCCCCATCACTAGTAAAGAAAAAGAAAAGAGAAAGAAAGGGAGCAACCCACTTGTTTTGAATGAAAGAAACCTGGCCACTTCAAGATGGATTTCTCTTTACTCAAGAAGAGCAGCAGGAAATTAAGAAAGAAAGCAATCATGGCCACCTGGAGCGAAAGCAAGGACTCGAGTTCAGATGAAGAGCAGCAAGAAGTCACCAATTTTTGCTTAATGGCTAATGATGAAGAGTTAAAATCTGAACTTGAAGATGAATTTACTTTCGAAGAATTGCATGATATTTTTGATGATTTAGTTGTTGAGTATTAAAAACTTAAAAAGAAAAACAAAGAGCTAAAGAAACAAAATTTGGAATTGATTAAAACAAATGATAAGTCCTTGATTGAAAATGATTATTTGCTTCAAGAAAACAAGAAGTTAACTGATAAAATTATTCTTTTGAAAAAAGAAAAGGAAGATATGAAAAAAAAAATCTTTTGTAACAACTGAAATCTTTGCTAAACAAAACAAAAAACTTTTTCAAGAAAACAAGAAGTACAAGGATGAGCTTGAAAAATTAAAACCTTTTGTTAAAAAGTTTACTTATAGTTCTGAAAAACTCAATATACTTTTAAATAATCAAAGAGCTATTTTCAACAAAGTAGGATTAGGTTTTAAACTACAAGAACAATAAAAATTTTTCAAGAATTTCTTTGTGCCTGCTTCATCTTCTATTACTTGTTATTCTTGTGGCAACATAGGACATAAATCATATTTGTGTAACAAAAAGAAATTGAATAAAGTTAGAAAAGTTTGGGTTCTAAAAGAAACCATATCCACTAACCCTAAAGTACCCAAGATGACTTGGATACCTAAAGTCTCCACCTGATTTGTTCCTGTAGTTGTGTCTTGCAACCAACAAAAGAAGATTGTGATACCTTGACAGCGGTTACTCAAGGCACATGACTGGAGATGTGGAGTAGTTCTCTTCTCTTGAATATCAAAATGGTAGAAATGTATCCTTCGATGATAATAAAAAGGGCAAAATCATTGGGATTGATAAAGTCCATATCACCACCTCTACTTATATAGATAATGTTCTTTTTGTTGATGGTTTAAAGCATAATTTACTTAGTATTAGCCTGTTTTGTGACAAAGATTTTAAAGTTATTTTTGAATCTTTCATGTGCATTGTTTCTAGTCTTGATGACAATGGCATCAAGTTTATTGGTTATAGGCATGGCAATATTTATATGGTTGATCTTGATGATCTTCTAGTACAAAATGGTCAATGCTTAGTGGTAATGGAAGCTAAGATCAATGAAACTAGTTAGCTTTGGCATCGTAGATTAGGATATGCAAGTATGCATTTGCTTTCAAAACTTAACAAAAAGAATCTCATTAAAGCTTTACCAAAACTTAATTTTGAAAAGGATAAGATTTGTAGCGCTTGCCAACTTGGAAAATAAATTAAATCTTCTTTTAAACCTAAAGGAGTTGTCTCTACATCTAGACCCCTAGAATTATTTCATATGGACCTCTTTGGACCTACTAGAACAACTAGTTTGGGAGGTAAGAAGTATGGTCTTGTTATTGTGGATGACTTCTCACATTTTACATGGGTCATATTTTTAGCTCATAAAGATAAAACTTTTTCTGCATTCATTAAATTTAATAAAAGAGTCGCAAATGAAAAAGGTGTTTCAATTGTTTCTCTAAGAAGTGATAATGGTATGGAATTTAAAAATCATGATTTTAAAAAGTTTTATAGTGAAAATGGTATTCACCATAACTTTTCTACACCTAGGATACCTCAACAAAATAGGATGGTAGAAAGAAAAAATAGAACTCTTGAAGAAATGGCACGCACCATGCTTTGCAAAAATGATTTGCCTAGATATTTTTGGATAAAAGTCATAAACACTGCTTGCTATGTTTTAAATCATGTTTTAATCTAGCCTATTTTAAAGAAAACACCTTATGAGCTTTGGAAAGGTAGAAAACCTTCAATTAAGTATTTTCATATTTTTGGATGCCGCTGTTTCATTTTAAATAATGGCAAGGACAATTTAAGCAAATTGATGCCAAGTCAGATGAAGGTATCTTTTTAGGTTACTCTACATCTAACAAGGCATACAAGGTCTTCAACAGAAGAATACTTCTTGTTAAAGAATCCATTCATGTTGTGTTTGATGAGACTGATCAAAGATCTTCTAGAAAAAAAAAGTTCTTGATGATGAAATAGGTATTCAAAGAACTGAAAAAGTGAACAACAATGAAGAGCTTCCAATGAGCAAGATGACAATCAAAATAATAAAGAGAAACAAGTACAAGGAGTTGGTGACTCATCTACACCTAACCCATTACCTAAAGAATGGAGGTATGCTCATGGACACCCCAAAGAACTTATAATTGGTGATCCATCAAAAAGGGTAAGCACTTATTCCTCATTAAAAAATGTATGTGATTATTTAGCTTTTATTTTTCAAATAGAACAAAAAATGATTGTAATTGGATAAATGCTATGCAATATGAATTAAATCAATTTAAAAGGAATAATGTTTGGACTTTAGTTGAAAGACCAACTAATGTTTCAATAATTGGTACAAAATGGATTTTCAGAAACAAACTTAATAAAAATGGATTAGTTACTAGAAATAAAGCTAGGCTAGTTACCAAAGGATACAATTAGAAAGAAGGGATTGATTTTGATAAAACCTTTGCTCCTGTTGCTAAACTTGAGGCAATTAGGCTATTATTAGCATTTGCATATTTTATGGATTTTAAACTATTTTAAATGGATGTCAAAAGTATTTTTCTAAATGGATTTATTGAAGAAGAAGTATATGTGGATCAGCCCCCTAGTTTTGAAAATCATGAATTTTTCAATCATGTTTTTAAACTTCATAAAGCTTTGTATTGTTTGAAACAAGCTTCAAGAGCTTGATATGATATATTGAGTTCATTTCTGCTTAAAAATGGTTTTTCTAGAGAAAATGTAGATACTACATTATTTTGAAAAAGAAGAATGATGATCTCTCAGCAGTACAAGTTTATGTCGATAACATCCTATTCGGTGCTACTAATGAATGTCTTTGTCAAGAGTTCGTAAAGCTAATATAGGGAGAGTTCGAGATGAGTATGATGGGAGAGCTTAATTTCTTTCTTGGACTCCAGATCAAGCAAACAAAAGAGGGAATTTTTATCAACCAAGCTAAGTATACAAGAGAAATCTTAAAAAAGTTTAGAATGGAGAATACCAGATCATTAGGTACACCTATGAGCTCCTCTTGTAAACTCGATAAAGATGAATTAGGTAAAAGTGTAGACCAAAATTTATATAGAGGTATCATTGGTTCATTGCTATATTTAACTGCAAGTAGGCCAGATATAATGTTCAGTGTTTGTATGTGTGCAAGATATCAGTCTGTTCCTAAAGAGTCTTATTTATTGGCTGTTAAATGCATACTTAGATACTTGTCTGTCATTATAGATATTGGACTGTGGTACTCTAGAGATTCATCATTTGAATTGATTGCATATTCTGATGCTGATTTTGCTGGGTGTAAACTTGATAGAAAGAGTACAAGTGAAACTTGTCAATTTCTTGGAGTTAATTTGATCTCATGGAGTAGCAAGAAATAGAATTCAGTTGCTCTATCTACAGTAGAAGTTGAATATATAGCAGTTGAAAGCTATTATGCTCAAATCCTATGGATCAAATAATTACTCGAGAATTTTGGCATCAAACTAACTAAGGAACCTATAAGATGTGATAATACTAGTGCAATTAATTTAACCAAAAATCCTGTTCAACACTCAAGAAGCAAACATATTGAAATAAGACATCACTTCATAAGAGATCATATGCAAAACTCAAATGTGATGCTTGAGTTTGTTTATACTAATAGTAATTAGCTGATATTTTCACAAAACCCCTGAGTAAAGAAAGATTTTGCATGATTAGGAGAGAGTTAGGTATTATAAATCCCTTTGTGTATTACTCTTTCAAAGTTTGTTCTTAAATTCTTGTGCTTAAAATCATATATTTTATGTCTTAAACCCTTCTCTAGAAACCCCCATGATTTTTGGAATTTTTATTGATTTTTTTCTGGATTTTCTCACCAAGTGTCGACACTTGATTTTTGGCCAAGTGTCGACTCATGCCAAGTGTTGACACTTTACCAAAATTGAAGTGTCGACTCACAAGCGAAAATCTAATTTTTTAGGGCATCATCTATTCATTCCGAAGCCATATGTCTTTGTTTTCATTTGCCCTAGTGGTCCCCTTGCTCTCCATTGACCTTGGAACATGTTCTTCCATCAGTATCCTTCGATTTTTCGATAATTTCCTCTCTTTTTCCCTCTTTTGGTTCGATTGCTTACTGTTTTCTTCGTGTTTTTTTTTGATTCGGCCCGAACCTTCTTCCCGATTTCTTTCCTCTCTTTGATCTGTTTTCCCACTGTTTTCTTGTGGATCGGCTTGAGCTATTGCATATTTTCTTCCGTATTTCTTCCTCTCTTTCCATTTTGGTCCGTTCTTTGACCGATTCTAGCTTGCATTCACCCTTTCTTCCCATCGGTCTTTTTCCCTCTTTTGGTCCTTTCTTCTTCCTTTTGGCATTTTTCAGTTCACTCATTTTTTTCCTTGGTCTTTCCCTCTGTTGGTGATTATGGGACCCTGCAAGCAAGTGGTATCTAAGAAAAGGTTGAGTCAAGGTTCTACTGAGAGGAGAACCAAGGCTCGAAGTGACACTACTAGAGGTTAGCAGCATGAGCATAAGAGAGTGGCACCCCCACGGTCCCCCACAGTAGAGAGAGTGCTGGGGAAGATCATCATAGCTGGACGTTGAGTTGACTTGGAGTTTTTTTATCGCGAGGGTTTTCATCTTGGAGAGATTCTTGAGGCAGCTAGTTTGACCTCCTTCTGTACTATGAAGGAGAAGTATTATCCGCATCTTATCAGAGAGTTTTATGGGAGTCTGGCGACCAGTGGATTGATGTGGAGTGCTACAGTAAAAGGCATGGAGATTCTAGTGTCTGAGAGCATATTGAGCAAAGTCTGGGACATTCCTCTTAAAGGGATTGCTGCCACGTGATTTGGAGATGCAGAGGCAGCATTTCAGTGTGTTTTGGAGAGAGACGATGTTCGTGGTGTGACTACTATCACCGTGAATCAGTTATCAGTCGAGATGCACCTCCTTCATCACTTCATTACGAGGATACTTTTACCGAAGACTGGTTGCTTTGACTTTATCACGGAGTGGGAGCTCATGTTGATGGTTTGCCTCACTCAGAGGACTGCCTGAAGGTGAAACAATTCATGCAAGCAGGGTAGAAAGGATGCATTTTAAAACTATTTTAAAACATGCATAACGGAAGGCTCGGTAGATAGATCAAAATGATCTACCGATCTGCCCATAATAGGACCTAGCATAATGATCTATCATGCAAGCAAAACATCAACAGCAAGAAATATAAACAAAGGTATAAAGTACCTTACCTTAATACCTCCAAAAAATACTGAGAAGAAGGATGAAGGCGCCCGAGCCATATACGTGTCTGACCTCTACAGGTAATCCATACCAGGGCTCGATTCTGAATAACTCCCTCAGAGTGCTAGCCCTTCGGGATCCTTCGGACTGATCTTCTTCTTCAGGGAAGACGAGGAGAGGTGGAACCCTTCCTAAAAAACTCTCTTTCCAAGACCTAGCTTGAATGCTAGGTTTCTCGCACCCAATCCCAAGTCCTCACTAAACCCTTCTTCTTCATCTCTAACTTTTCTTTCTCTTGCTGTTGTAACCATTAACAGCCTCTATAATGACCTTCATTTATAGGGCAGCCATGAGAGGGAGAAAGAGGAAGAAGGAGTGATTGGGGGAGAGAGTCAAGAGGCATTCCAAATGAGCCCAAGCCATAGAAGGTAAGTATAACAATCATACTAGGAATGCTTGGAGCCAAAACGTCCAAAAGATTCGAATTTCGAATTCAAAATTCGAAGTCAAACATTCCAGAAAATTCTTCTCAGAATTTTGCTCATCACAGCAAGTGTCGACACTTGTAAAAAGCCAAGTGTCGACACTTACAAAAATCCAAGTGTCGACACTTTGAACATGGTCAATCATATTGACCTCCGGTGATGGCAAACGATTCTTAATTATCGATCAGCCTTAAGATCAGACAAAAATTCCTATGGTGTGTAACCCCATAGGTTCGAACACTAAGCCGAAGCACTGAAACATTTCCAGTACCAGTCAAAGTCCTCATCTAGCAATGATATCCGATGTCCGGATAGGTCGAAGATGCAAAGCACCTCATAAGAACCTCTGGCATATGGTTACCGCATAATACATCACTTTGACCTCATAATGCTCAGGATGACCTAGGGTTCGACTGCCAACCCTAACATGGTCCATCCAGATCATGTCTCAACTTTATAAGTTCTGTGACTCCTAATAAAAACTACCCTGGCCAAGGATTTGCTAAATTGAGACATAGTGAGTTATTCACTCCAAACTATTTGGAGAGGTCAATTTCATCTTGATCCACCACTGCTCCACAAGTACTTGATTGCACCCAGAAACCTTCCATCATTGGATTAGAAATCCAGGTAATCTGGCACCAAAGTATAGTGAGTTGCTTACAAGCTACCATGGCGACCTCAGGTCTGAGGGACATATATGCCCATATCCCTTCGCGAGCAACCCTTTGGCAGAAGGGAGCTCCGCAGATGGTCAGGTTCAGTAAGATGTCACACATCTCACTTGCATGTCATACCAGTGTCTCCACACTCCTTGGTTAAGAGGACAACCAACAAATGCGACATACAACAACCTACACTTGATACATTGTCATCTTATAATAATGTATCCTTTGGTTGTGAACCAGTTTAAGAACTACTTGACATATCTTTTCTATATCAAAAGAATGTAGTTCTAAAGACTCCATCATACAAGAGTTCATTTCAGGAAAAAGCAAATATGATGAACAGCCAAAGAAGAATAATTTTTATTCATTAAAAAATCATATACAGTTACAAGATAGCACATCTATAGCCTAGATGATTGGCTTTGGGACATAATTCCCAACAACTCCCACTTATACTAAAGCCAATCAGTACAGAATCTCATTCCCATTTTCTGTTTACAACAGTCGAACTCTTGAACTCCGACGGCTTTAATGAAGGGGTCAGCCAGGTTCTCCTTTCCATCAATCTTCTGAAGGTCAATGTCATCTCGTTCCACGATCTCTCATACAAGGTGATAGTGCCATAGAATATGCTTTGTGCGGTGATGAGACTTCAGCTCTTTGTCTTAAGTAATGGCTCTAGTGTTGTCACAGTACACTAGAACAGGACTATCCAGGGAAGGTGCCACTCCCAGCTTGCTAAGAAACTTCCACAACCACACAGCTTTCTTTGCTGCATCTGATGCTGCAATGTACTCTGCTTCGCATACTGAGTCTGCCATAATAGGCTGCTTGGAACTTTTCCAGCAGACAGCTCCTTCGTTCAGGGTAAAGATAAATCCCGATACACTTTTGCTATCATCCTTATCTGACTGGAAACTAGAATCAGTATACCCCATAAGTTTCAAGTCAGATTCTTCATAAATTAGCTATTGGTCCTTAGTATTTTGTAAATACTTAAGCATGGTCTTTACCACTTTCCAATGAGCTTCACCTAGGTCAGACTGGTATCTGCTCACTACACCTGGTGAGTGTGCCACGTCTGGTCTAGTACATGTCATGGCGTACATAATAGAACCCATTATCGAAACATATGGGATTCTACTCATACGCTCTCTCTCCTCAGGAGTTGTCACACAATTGCTTTTGGAGAGATCAATTCTAGTGGCTATTGGGAGATAGCCCTTCTTGGGATTTTTCATGCTGAATTGTTTCAGCATGGTGTTGATGTACGTAGACTGGGACAGTCCCAAAAGTCTCTTAGATCTATCTTTATAGATCTTCATACCCAGTATGTAAGAGGCTTCACCCAAGTCCTTCATAGAGAACTGAGATGACAACCAGACCTTTATTCCTTGCAGTGTTGGGATGTTATTCCTGATTAAGAGAACGTAATCCACATACAACACAAGGAATACAATCACAGAACCATTAGCCCATTTGTAAATGCAAGGTTCTTCTCCATTCCTAACGAAGCCATACGACTTGATACACTTATCAAATCGCATGTTCCAACTCCTTGATGCTTGCTTTAGTCCATAAATGGACTTTTGAAGCCTGCACACCTTTGACTCGTCTGTGGATGTGAACCTTTTAGGTTGTATCATATACACCTCCTCTTCTAGCTCACCATTCAAGAAAGCTGTTCGGACATCCATTTGCCAGATTTCATAGTTAAAGTGTACTGCTAAAGCAAGCATGATCTGAATGGACTTGAGCATTGCCATAGGAGAGAACGTCTCGTCATAGTCAATACCATAACGTTGACGATATCCTTTGGCAACCATATGGGCTTTGTAGGTCTCCACCTGCCCGTCGTGCCCCTTTTTCTCTTGAAAATCCATTTGCACCCAATTGGTTTTATCCCTTCAAGCGGATCAACCAATGTCCATACATTATTGATCTCCATGGACTCTATTTCAGATCTCATAGCTCCTAGCCATTTTTCAGATTTGGACCTGTGCATCGCATCCATATAGGTGATCGGATCCTCATTATTCTCATCGAGTTCAATGGGATTACCATCCCGGACCAAGAAACCGTAGTATATGTCCGGTCGACTCGATACCCTACCAGATCTCCTTAATGGTTCATGAGTGGGTTCTGGGTGTGATATAATCACAGCCAGTTCTATGTTGTCCCTTAAGTGTGTCGGCTCTTCTACTTGTTGAACTTCACTAAGTTCAATCTTAGCAGTCCCTTCACCAAGAAACTCCTTTTCCAAAAAGATAGTCCTAAGACTGATGAACAACTTTTGTTCCTCGGCTAAGTAGAAGTAATACCCCTTATATTCTTTTGGATACCCAACAAATAGTCACCGGTCAGACCTAGGTCCAAGTTTGTCCATTTCCAAACGTTTTACATAAGCCGGGCACCCCCAGACCCGAAGGTGTAATAGTGTCGGCTTACGTCTAGTCCATATATCATATGGTGCTTTACTAACGGACTTACTTGGAGCCCTATTCAGAAGGTAACAGGCTGATTCTAGAGCATATCCCTAAAAGGATATCGATAGAGAAGCAAAGCTCATCATGGATCGAACCATGTCTAACAGGGTTCGATTCCTCCTCTCAGACACTCCATTTAATTGAGGTGTCCTTGGAGGTGTCCATTGAGAGAGAATCGCATTCTCCTTGAGATATGTCAGAAACTCATCCGAAAGGTATTCACCACCTCGATCGGATCGAAGGATTTTGATACATTTTCCAGTTTGTTTTTCCACTTCACTACGATACTGTTTGAACATTTCAAACGATTCAGATTTATGTCTCATTAAGAAGACATAACCATACCTCGAAAGGTCATCTGTAAACATAATGAAATAAACGTACCCATCCCTGGCACTAACTTCGTGGGTCCGCATACATCAGTATGTACCAAACTCAGAATCTCACTGGCTCATTTACCTTTTCCAGTAAAAGGTGACTTTGTCATTTTTCCAAGAAGACAGGATTCACAGGTTGGAAGTGAACTATCTTTACTAAAATCAAGGAGACCCTCGCTTTTCAACCTATTTATCCTGTTCCTGTTAATATGACCTAGCCTACAATGCCATAGGTACACTTCGCTGACATTATCAATCTTAGGGCATTTGCTAGACGTGTATATTACACTAACAGGTCATGATAGTACATAAATGCCATCATGCATTTGTCCATTCAATACTACAGAACCATTCCAAATGATTTTACAAATATCATTCTTTATTGATAGTTCATAACCATACATGGCCAATTGGCCTATAGAAATAATATTCAAAATAAAAGATGGACAAAAATGACACTCATTCAAAATGATAGTACAGGACTCGAAAACAAGTTTAAGGACTCCCAACACCAAGACTGGAACTCGGCTTCCATTTCCTATGTTCAAGAATCTCTCACCGTCCTCGAATCTCCTACTAACTTGAAGTCCCTACAAAGAATTACAAATGTGAATTGGACTTCCAGTATCCAATACCCAGTTAGTAGTATCGCAAATAGAGAAATTACAAGGTATTATCATATAAATATCTTGTCCAGGACCATCCTACTGCTTTTTCTTCTTGGACCTGTTCGGGTCAAGGGATGCAATGTAAAGAGGACAGTTCCTCTTTCAGTGACTCTGCTTTTTACAGAAGAAGCACTCTGCATGGCTTTGATCAACCTTCACCCTCTTGGCCTGACTGGGTCCAGAAGCATTTAGCACCTTTTTTCCTTTATTTTTCTTTTTCCCTTTCTTAAAGGGATGATGCCCTCCCGAAGATCCTCCCACTCGATTCACCATCCCTTTATTCAGTTGGTGGTCTTTCTCAAAAGTCAACAGCAACCCCAACAAACCATGGTAGTTAACTGCAGGCTTATTCATTTTGTAATGATCGAGAAAATCTAGATAGGAAGAGGAGAGGGAATTCAGAATCGCATCCTTTCCAAGCTATTCATGCAAGGGACATCCGAGCTTGCTCAGGTGCTCAATCATCTCGATCATGTACAATACATGATCAGTGACTGAGGCTCCATCATGCATCCGTGCATTGTAGATGGCACAGGAGACCCTGTACCTCTCTACATCATCAAGTGTGCTAAAGGACTCCTTCAACCTTTGAAGGATTTCCTCCGGCTGGGCTTCCTCGAACTTGTGACTGAACTCGTCATTCATTACTGCCAACATTATGCATCGGACAGTGGTCCTGTCAGAGAGCCACTTTTGATAAGTGTCTCTGATCGAACCCCAAGCATTGGGAGCAGGGGTTTCAGGTGCTGGATCCGATATCACATATAAGATCCGTTCATGCTCCAGGACAATCCTAAGCCTTTGATACCAGCTATCGAAGTTAGATCCATTAAGCTTCTCATTATCGAGAAGAGATCGGAGTAACAGGTTGGAAGACATCTGAAAGGAAAACCAAAGCTAATTAGTATATATAAATTATTAACCTAAAGACATGGACTTTAGTCTAAAGGTCCCTCCCACTATTTTGCTTAGATTAGTAGCCTCTACCTCCAATCCGAGGAATTACTTTAATTTCCTAGTGGGTACTAGAGTCCAATAGACAACACATGAGCCCGACTTTGGCCGACCCACCCATGTGTGTCTAAAGATAAGTTCTTCAACCGATTACTTCTCCAAGTAACCTCTAGTATTTGGGTTTTTCCCTAAGGTGCACTTCAATCGACCTTTGGGCCTTCTATTGAAGGACCCGGTTAGGTCCAACCATTAACATGACAAAATTCAATGCTTTTAACTAATGAATAGTCAAGCCCGATTTTGACCGGCCTACCTAACCACCGTTAAGAGAGTCGCACTGAGCCATCGTATTAGGAACAGCAATTCCAATAGCCCGATGAACACCCAATCTTTGGATCTGCCGATGAACACCTAACTACTGGACCCATTACCATCCCACTTAATGGGAGGCTAGGACTAGGTTATCCCTATAACTTTGTCCTTTTAAGGACCTAATAATTTAGAAGGTTTAATTTTAATATGATAGATGAAGAGATGAGAAGACATGGATCAACCTCCCACTGACCAAATCAGCAAACAAAGTGGGTTACACATAACTAATGATCCATGGGTACCTAAAATTGGTCAAGACTGATTAACCTTGGGTGATAAGGGTTAACTCAAGTCAATGAGCTATCCAATCAATCTTGATTGACCACATTGGCTAGGTAAGTGAGATCATGGGTTAGGTTCTGCATTTAACCATCTTGCCTTAGACACCAACAAAGTTCGCCAGGTAAGAGGTAGCCCCAAAGAACCATGATCAAAATGCCAAACTTACCTAGACACCAATCGGTTCATCAAAGTCGATTAGACTAGTCTAAAGACTCGGGCTTTCCACTGAGCCACAAATTAGGTTCATTTTGATTTATGGACTAATCAATCTAACTATTAGAGAGATCTAAAGAGAAAAAATCTTAACTCAATACTTGATTAGATTAGTTCTCTAATTAGTCCAATGGATCTAAACTTAGGTCTAACCCAATTATGGATCCAAAAGAAGCTAACCCATGATCCTTAAGACTTATTGAAATGACTAAAAATCTTTGAATCACATTCCTAGAGTTCTTAGTCATTCTTAATTTTCAGTTAAGTTCAATAGCCTTAAATAAATTAAAATAATTTTAATTTATAAATGTAAAATAATTTTATAATAAATCAAAATTTGAATTCACTATTTTACTACATTTTCATCCTAAGTGTCGACTCACCGGAGCAAGTGTCGACACTAGGTGTCAACACTTGGGTCGACACCAGGCTTATGACAGGGGAAAAACAGAACACCAGATTTTTTGTACTTGCTCATGAGTCAACACTTCCAAGGCCAAGTATCGACTCATAAGCCCAAGTGTCGACACTTCCCGGTCAAGTGTCCACACTTCAACCTGAGATAGGAAAAAAATAGTGATTTCAAATCCAAAGTTTCTCCAAACTTTCAACAAATCCGATCAAAACATAACCCTTAGATCTCATCTAAAGTTATTTTATGATCATGTCATTTAATTAAAACAATTTTTAATCTATATTTTCTTTCTTCTTATTTTTCTTTTCAAGAGTCAATCACAAGCAGCACCCCTACATGCCATAGGAGACCCCATTGAATGGGAAGAGAGGGTCTTGCAGCCCTACTTCTCTCCTATGACCAGATGGTCATGGTGAAGCACTCAATCCAAGTACTTAAAGAAAGGTGATGTTAAAGCATGCTAGCATCATTATACTACAAAAGGAACCTATTGCTCTGATACCATTGAAAGTGAAATAATTTATACAAGCAGGGCAGAAAGGTTGCATTTTAAAACTATTTTAAAACATGCACAATGGAAAGCTCGGTAGATAGATCAAAATGATCTACCGATCTGCCAGCAACAGGACCTAGCATAATGATCTAGCATGCAAGCAAAACATCAATACCAAAAAACACAAACAAAGGTATAAAGCACCTTACCTTAATACCTTTAAAAAATACTGAGAAGAAGGATGAAGGCACCCGAGACACACACGTGTCTGGCCTCTATAGGTAATCCGCACCAGGGCTCGACTCTAATCAACTCTCTCGAAGTGCTAGCTCTTCGGGATCCTTCGGGCCGATCTTCTTCTTCCGGAAGACAAGGAGGAGAGGTAGAACCCTTCTCAAGAAACTTTCTTTCCAAGACCTAGCTTGAATGCTAGGTTTCTACACCCAATCCCAAGTCCTCACTAAACCCTTCTTCTTCCTCTCTAACTTTTCTTTTCTCTTGCTGTTGTAACCATTAGCAGCCTCTACAATGACCTTCATTTATAGGGGCAACCATGAGAGGGAGAAAGAGGAAGGAGGAGTGATTGGAGGAGAGAGTCAAGGGGCATTCCAAATGAGTCCAAGCCATAGAAGGTAAGTATGATAATCATACCAGGAATGCTTGGAGCCAAATGTCCAAAAGATTCAAATTTTGAATTCAAAACTCGAAGTCAAACATTCCAAAAAAATTTTCCAGAATTTTGCTCGTCACAGCAAGTGTCGACACTTGTAAAAAGCCAAGTGTCGACACTTACAAAAATCCAAGTGTCGATATTTAGAACATGGTCAATCATATTGATCTCCGATGATGGCAAACGATTCTCAATCGTCAATCAGCCTTAAGATCATATAGAAACCCCTACGATGTGTGACCCCATAGGTTCGAACACTAATCTAGTAGCACTGGAACATTTTCAGTACCAGTCAAAGTCCTCATCTAGCAATGATACCCGATGACCGGATAGGTCGAAGATGCAGAGCACCTCACAAGAACCTCTGGCATATAGTTACCGCATAATACATCCCTTTGACCTCATAATGCTCAGGATGATCTAGGGTTCAACTACCAACCCTAACATGATCCATCTAGATCATGTCTCAACTTTATAAGTTCTGTGACTCCTCACAAGAGCTACCCTGGCTAAGGATTTGCTAAATTGAGACATAGTGAGTCATTCACTCCAAACTATTTGTAGAGATCAATTCCATCTTGATCCACCACCGCTCTACAAGTACTTGACTACACCCAGAAACCTTCAGTCACTGGATTAGAAATCCAGGTAGTCTGGCACCAAAGTACAATGAGTTACTTGCAAGCTGCCATGATGATCTCAGGTCTGAGGGACATATATACCCATATTCCTTCGTGAGCAACCCTTTGGCAGAAGGGAGCTCCGCAGATGGTCATGTTTAGTGAGATATAACACATCTTACTTGCATGTCATACCAATGTCTCCACACTCCTTGGTTAAGAGGACAACCAACAAATATGACATACAACAACCTATACTTGATACATTGTCATCCTATAACAATGTATCTTTTGGTTGTGATCCAGTTTAAGAATTACTTGACATATCCTCTCTATATCAAAAGAATGTAGTTCTAAGGACTCCATCATAGAAGAGTTCATTTCAGAGAAAAGCAAATATGATGAACAGCCAAAGATGAATAACTTTTATTCATTAAAAAATTATATACAGTTACAAGATAGCACAACCGTCTACAGCCTAGTCGATTGGTTTTGGGACATAATTCTTAACACTGCCATCAACATCCCAGCCCTAATGATGAGCCAGATGGGAGAGGCTATGACTCAGCATCATTTGTGTCTATCTTACGAGATGGGTCTAACTCGTCTATTTAGAGCTTATCATGTTCTTTTGGAGGAGGAGGAGGCCTCCAAGGATATTTTGTACACTGATGTGTACGATGAGCGATCTTTGCATCGTATGGGATACAAGATGATTACCGGTAGATGGGTGCATAAAGAGTCTAGTCAGGAGCTAGATAAAGAGGATGAGCTGTGAGCTATAGAGGCAGGGCCATCTAGGCCTACTGAGTACTTCACACCTCCTAGACCCACACCAGTAGCAGCTTCTGGGTCTGAGCTAGTCACTCCAGCACCAGTTTCTTCACCTGTTGTTGCTTCTCGTACATCTACTGAGCCTACTTTTTTGGAGCAGATCAAGCATGAGATTGCTGAGGTCAGGGAGGAGGTTATTGGATTAGTTGTTACGACTACACAACTTCGGATTAAGATAGAGGGACTGAGAGCACACATCGATGATCAACTCTCAGGCATCAGATAGACTATGGAGGTGGGCTTCACCGAGATTCATGATCTTTTGAGATCTTTTTTGCCTCCAACTGCACCTTCAGGTCCACCTCCTCCTCTGCTAGTAGATGATGATGACCACCCTGATAGACATGATGACACTCCTAATAATGGTGGTGATGATGGTGGTGGTGAGGCTGACAGAGGCACAGATATTCTTGATGGTGATGATAGTGATGGCAGTGATGACAAAGCTGGAGATTATGAGATTGTCAACAGGGAGATTCAGACTCTAGATGCTACTACTGATACTCCTAAAGATGCTCAGCTTACCACTGCACCAACTTTCCTGACACCAACAGAGACCTCACCTCCACCCTCTACTAGGTCCTCTAGGGTTATTCCCCATTCTGGACCAGCTCTTAGGACTAGGAGCCATGGCACCCATAAGACCCCTAGACTCCTTGCTTCTAGGACTATGATTAGAGCTCCTATCTACTTTGAACTTCTATCTGATGAGGAGTAGCCTCACGGATATTTATCTTGTTGTTTATAATTATGCATTAGTCTTTTTCTCTACTATGTATCAGTTTTTAGTCATGTATCAGACTTTGATTATGTTTTAGTTTATGCTTGCTTATCTTATGTAAGCAATTTTGTTGTACTGAATTCTCTTAAATATATAAAAGTTTACTTTTATCTCATGATTACTCTTCTTTTTGTCAAATTGCCCTGATACCAACTGTAGGATCATGGCCCCTAACCAACTTTGTATGCTTTAATGCATTAATTCAGGGGAGATTACTTTTTTTAATGTTTAATGTTGACAAAAAGGGAGAGTAAGATTTATATATAAGCATTTTCTGTAATTCTGAAATGATTTATAACTTAACTCACATAGGAGGAGAGAAAATAAGTTTCAACCTTGTTTGGCACTTTTCCTCTATGAAATTATGTTGTATGAACCTTTTTTCATGAGCTTTGAGTACATGCTTACTTGAATATATGATACAATATCTATAATTGAACTTGAATGCTTGTATACTCAAGGTTTTGTCATCATCAAAAAGGGGGAGATAGTGGGCTTTAGCCTTTGATTTTGATGACTAACAAAATGTTGATATATGTTTTATACTAATGTTTTAATTGTAGTTATGAGTTTCAGGATACAGGTACCTCAAATTTTTAATATAAAAGTATCAAGGTACTTATTGGAAACTAAGCAATTTTCATTGTTTAAGAAGTCTTCTCATCTTGAAAAAATCTCAAAATAGATCAATCGAAGCTTTACAAAAAGTGTATTGAAGTTTCATTATAGAACATCTTGAATTTTGAAGGTTGGCACAAGTTTTTGTCGCGTGGCAGAGTCAAGTGTCGACTCATGGCATGCAAAGTATCGACCCTTCAGAAAGCTAACACGTAAAAATCTTTTTGGCATGCCAAGTGTCGACTCACAAAAATCAGGTATTGACTCATAGAAGTCAGGTGTCGACTCACAAAAATGAAGTGTCGACTCATGGCCTAAGAAAAATGAAGATACGGAACTATGCCATTCTGAGATGTTTTCTGTCAATTGTTAGCTCAGGAGACTAAAGTGTCGACTCACAAGATTCAAGTGTCGACTTACATGGTTTAAGTGTTGACTTATAGCCTGAGAATAGAAAAAGAATAGGACTCTGGTTTGCCATAAGTTTATACCTTAAGTCGACTCATGCTGATCCAAGTGTCGACTCATGAAGACTCAAATGTTGACTCACAAAAGTCAAGTATCGACTCACGGGTTCTGACAGCTATAACAACTATATTTTCTGAGAGTCAAATTTGAGCCCTACAAGCTTCCAATGGCTAGTTTTGCTCCACCAACGATCTTAAACCATTTTTTAAATATTTTTGAAGTATTTAAGCCTCACCAAACTCATTCATGAAGAACTAACTTACAAGAGATGACATTTCTTGAGAACTTCACTTCCAAAGTCAAAAAGAGAGAAAAAGAAAAAATTCTCACTGAAAAAGCTTACAAGCCCTCATTTCAACATTCCAAAAGTAGTCTTTGAAGTGATTCCAAAAAGAAGACAACTCAAGCAATCATCAAGAGCCTCAAAGCTTCCATATTCTACTCTATGAGAGAGTTTGCTTGTGCTTTATTTTTGTATCTCTGATTCTATTAATTATGACTAGTTTCAAGGGTGTTTGAAACTAGGTGTTAGGCCCTTCCAAGCCTTGAATTGGGATCCAAGACTAGGTTGGCTTGAGTAAAGGTTGTTGGTGAGCCTAAGTGAGAAAACCAACTTTGGGTTTGACTTATGAGCCCGTTGAAAACAAGTTAGCTATAATCTAGGTGATCATAGTAAAATTTTCAAGGGATAGCTTGGGGAGTGGATGTAGATGCTTAGTGTGCATCGAACCACTATAAACCTTTGTGTTTATGTGTGTGCTCTTTGCTATTTTGTATTTACTGCTTATACTCTTAGAATTGCATCTCACTCTTTTGGTGCACACTTGCATTGCTTCACAAATATATTAATTTCAACACATATCTGCTTTAAATTTTTAAAGAAACCCAATTCACCCCCCTATTGGGTTACTACGCTGGGCAACAAGAGGGTCCCTTGGAGAAAGGGGAGGCACCAACTTGCGCCTCTCCTTTCACACATGTAAGAAGAGGAGGGGTGCTAACTTCAGTGCCCCTTCTTCTTAATTATTGACAAAAAGGAGAGAGAATCCCAGGAAAATTAGAAATTGGCTTCCTATCCTAATTGGATTTGAATTTGGATTCAATTCAAATCCAATTCAAACTCAATTCAAACTAAATTCAAAATTTTATCAAACCTAATCCTATTAAGATTTGAATCCAAGTCCAACTTGGATTATAAAATATAATTAGTCTAAAATTAAGTCAAGCCTAATTAAATTAAATTTGATTTAATTCAATTAAGACTTGATCCATAATTTAATTAAGCCAAATTATATTGCAATACTTGTAAATTAGTCTCTTAGGCTAAAAATTAGCAGTTTTTATATTTATAATTTTTATAAATTGATCCAAATCATCAATCCAATTGATAATTTAATCATGATTCAAGCTATCGATCATGTCAAGCTCTTTTTGTATAATCCCACAAGTTCTATTCTATCTAGTAATGAAACATACTATGATCTCCATATAGTATCATGAAACCTTTTTTGATGGGCTAGAATGATTCCACTCACTCCAACAAGGATCGTTGATCCAAAAACGATCCTAGTAAATTTTCAAAATCTACCAGTGATGCCTAGCAGCATATAGTGGCAATCCAGTAAAATAGAAATCAGAACCCTTAGGTGTAATTACCATGTGATCAAGTTCTATCAAGACTTCCGATGTAGGTCATGGATACTCATCAAATTCTAAGAATCCATCATATGCAAGACTTAATTAGCTTGAATCTAATCATGAATCTCATAGAAACTCTTTTCCATCTATCATGTTGCTATGGCCATGGTCTTAAGAACTCAGTCTCTTAGATCACATAAGACTATTCAGCTACTAAGGCCAAAAGATCTCCTATAAGTGCACACCCTATTTGTACAGCAACTTACTATAGCTAGTGAACATCGCAAGGATCCAAATGGCTAAGGACCATGTTTATATGCTATCAAACTACAGTAATTCCATTATGAGTAGCAGAGTTACTACAAGTCTAAGAACTACTCACACAACTATAATATTAAAAAAGTCACTAACAAGTAAGTAGACATTCAAGTGACTTCTCATTTTTTATCATGCTCAGTACTATTGTTCTCTCACAACTACTTGCACTCTCATTTTAGTATCCCTATACTATAGACTCGAGACTCGTCTATCCAAAAGGAAAGCTATCTATGCATTAATTTGATAGATTAATCATTATCCTCATGATGATCCAATGACTAGGAGTAATTTAGGAGTTAATCTATAATAACATGTCTCAAATTCTTAACTTTTGAGAATGTGTCACTGTCTATTAACTCTTTGGATGATTCATAGACACATCACATATAAACGGATAAAAAAATTATCTATTTTATTAATTTTGATAAATCAAGTATAAAAATATCTTAGAACAATTATAATATGTCATGCCAACTTGGCATCTAGGATATACATCTAACAAAATCTAACTACATATGCTATAAGTGTTACATACTACAGCATTACCTAGATACATGGCATGAGTGTCAAGTGTCCCAAAGAATCCAAAAAGGAATCTTCTAAAAATTGCATATTGGGACACATCTTTCCTTATAAATGTATGCATAAATATGTACCGGTTTATGTGCATCTCAAATTATGGGTTAAATCTATTGTCCTTAAGCTTGTAAAATTTGATAATTGATAGCTATTATCTTAGACTTGATAATTGCTATAGAGAAGTGCTAAAAGTATATATGTAGTGTTGGGATATCTCCGTCCATGTACGAACCAACTACCGGTTCGACCTGCTGAAGATATTTTTTCCGAACCACAAGCTTTGGACCAAGGTATTCGGAAAAAGTCAGACAACCCATAGGCAAGCCAAAGTTCTTACTGGATCTACGGTACCTGAAGACATCGTCTTCGGGTTACGTCAAAGATCAAGTCCTACGGTTCCCGAAGATAGGATCCTCAGCCTGAACCGAAGAACGACCTTCATCAACTCCCGAAGACATGGTCTCCGATTTATGCCAAAGACATGATCGTCGGCCTATGATAAAGATCAGTTCCTTGATCTATGCTGAAGATAGGTTCTATGATCTGTCTCGAGAAGATCTGAGGACAAAGATATTCCCTGATTCAACTATGGAAGTCTGGAGACAAGCTCTCGACATGTTTCAAATCTTTATGAACAGGGCAAGCAACGGTTATCATCAACTATTTTCGGAAGGAAATCATGGTATGTAATCCCAGCAGCAACGCCTCCGGCTTGGCCACCGGAACCGCCCATTAACTACCCACGATCCCAGAATATGGGAAAAAATTAACTCCTCCATCATAATCGTTGGAGGAAGAACGGAACCCGCAGGCTGGACAACTCCTTATAAATAACGGTAAGAGGGAATGCTCAAGGTAAAGCGCAAGATACCCTTGAAAATCCCAGAGTCCTTACCCTCTCCATTGAATCCTTCTCAAATCTTTCCCATTCTGTGACTAGAGCCCATCTCTGACTTAAGCATCGGAGTGTCCCCCGTCGGAGCAATTCCAGTCAGGGATTTGTTTTGCAGGTGAACTAGGGAGCTGGCCTGCGATCCAATAGCTCCGCCCGATCGAAAAAAGGATTCTATGCCAACAGATTAGCGTGCCAGGAAGGGGGAGCTCCTGTGCAATTTGCATTGTTAAGCTCCCCTCCTCAATCAAGGGAAAGAAAGAAATCCTCAATGGCGAGAGGGAAGACTCAGATCACCTCGACGAGCCGAAATCATGCTCCATCTCAGGGGGATGCACCCCCGATGGAGAACGACGTTCCACCTCCCATAATTATCGTGGGACAACAGCTGTTTGAAGCCCTCTTGAACCAAGTCACTAACCTCATGGCTATGGTTCAAGACTTTCAAAATAGAGCTCTTCAGGTGGGGCATTCGCTGGCCGCCTCTAGACATAGGTCTCGATCCCGGAGGAAGAGAGCCCCTCGAAAGGGGTCCACACATCACTCCCCCCGTCCTTGGCCCTCTCCTGAAGGCCGAAGTTTAAGAATGCCTAGGCCCACTGATTCCCCACAGAAAGGGAAAAGATCTAGGCAAACCTCCTCATACTCTTATGAAGACTCTACTCCCATAGAGAAAGCACCAAAGCAGGTTCTCCCTGACTACGATGGAAAATTTAAGGCCATTGAGTCGGAGATGGCGAAAATACGGGAGCAAAGAGATTGCAATGATTTGGCGGTGTGTGATCTGCGCCCGCCCTACACCAACCATATCCTGGTCGAAGTCATCCCTCGGCACTTCAAGATTTCCCAGATGGAACCCTATGATGGCACCTCTGATCCTCTTGACCATCTGGGCAGTTTTAAGGCCCATATGATGATCCAGGGAGCTTCAAATGCGATGTACTGCCTCACATTCCCAGCCACCTTGAAGAAAGCGACTCGGATGTGGTACTCGAGCATACACCCAGGTACCATCGATTCTTTCTCAGAGTTAGAGAAATTATTTGTCTTGCATTTCAGGACCTACTGCAAGACCTCCCGGAATACGGATACATTGTTCCTCCTTCACCAAAATGAAGGAGAAAGCTTGCGAGATTGCATCTCCAGGTTTAATGCGGCCATGCTCAAGATCCCTTATCTCAATGAACATGTGGCCATGTCTGCACTGAAAAAGGGACTTCATACATCCAGGCTTACCGTTTTCTTGGATAAGAATTTCCCAAAAGCTATACTAAGCTCCTGTCGAGGGCTCAGAAATATGCCAATGCTGAAGAGCAGGTGGCAAATCGATAACTGATCGAAGGGAAACCCCCTTCAAAGAAGAAAAATAACAAGGGACAGGGCCCCCCTGTTTCCAACAACAATAAATATATTAACCGACGAAGAAGTCCTCCCAGGCCCAGAGCATCGGGCGGGAGATTCGACTTCTATACCCCCCTCAACCTCCCTCGTGAGAAGATTCTCTTGGAGATAGAAAAAGAAAATTATCTCCAACGGCCATGTCCTATGAAGGCATCCTCTTCTGCAAGGAATATGAACAAATACTGCCAATTCCATCAGAACCACAGCCACAATACTGAAGAGTGCATCCAATTGAGAGATGCAATAGAGGATCTCATCAAGAGAGGGTATTTGGGGTGATACATTGGTCACCAAGGATCCCAGTTAGAAGCTATTATTCCCCAATTAGCCCTTGAGGAAGTTGAACTACCAAATTAATGGCCCACCAATGGAGGCGTGGGGATGATACATCGACCTGTCAACTAGGGAAGAAACAAAAATGATGTCCCGAAGTGACTCAAGGATAACAATACCATTCTCTTCTTTGACGATGACCTTGCGAGAGTCCGGCTCCCGCATGACGATCCTATTTTAATCTCAGTTGTTGTGGCCAATTATGATGTACAATGAATCCTAGTTGATAATGGAAGTTCGATTGATGTCTTGATCTACGATGCATTCTCTCGAATGTGTTTGCCTAGAGACAAGCTACGAAGGTCCCCTATACCACTTACCGACTTCGGAGGGAATCAGATCAATGCCAAGGGAGAAATAGTATTGCCTGTAACCCTCGGTACTGAACCTCAACAAAAGACACTACCAATCAACTTCATGGTAGTTCGAACCCCTTCAGCCTACAGCATCATTTTGGGATGACCTGCCCTGAACAAATTCTGGACCATGGTGTCATCCCACTACCTCCTGGTATGCTTCCCCACCAAAAATGGTGTTGGAGAAGTAAGAGGAGACCAGAGAGCAGCACGACAATGCTTGATGTCCAGGACAAACACTCTAACAATCCCACTTGGGATCAGCTAGATCCAAGGAACTCGACTATAGATTCTGGCGAGCCTATTGAGAATACTATCTCAATACCTTTAACTAAAGAGGACCCTACCAAGGTTGTGCAGATCGAAAGTATGCTTAATGAGAAAACCAGAACATACCTGATCTACTTTCTCAGGGATAATGTTGATGTCTTTGCCTGGTCAGCTTCAGACATGCCAGGGATTCTCGTCGAAATAATCACTCATCGGCTAGAAGTTGCCCCTGGATATAAACCAGTCTGACAGAAGAAGAGAAGCTTTGTCCTGGAGAGACAAAAAGCAATAGATGAAGAAGTGAACAAACTCCTCAAGGCAAGGATCATCCGAGAAGCCCATTATCGCGAGTGGTTGGCCAATCTAGTAATGGTGAAGAAAGCTAATGGCAAATGGAGGATTTGCATCGACTATACCGACCTCAATAAAGCCTACCCAAAGGATAACTTCCCTCTCCCAAAAATTGACCAACTGATCGACGCCACCGCTGGCCACCAATTGTTAAGCTTCATGGATGCTTTTTTTGGCTACAATCAGATTCGAATGGACCCCCGGGATGAGACAAGATGGCCTTCGTCACTGATAGAGGCCTATATTGGTACAAGATAATTCCATTTGGACTCAAGAATGCTGGAGCAACCTTTCAAAGGTTGATCAATAAGGTGTTCAAGGAGAAATTAGGAAGAAATCTGGAGGCCTACGTGGACGACATGATAGTCAAAAGCCTCCTTAAAAAAAATCACATCCAGGACCTGTGAGAATCATTCGATGCCCTGCAGCGTCATCAAATGAAGCTAAACTTGACAAAGTGTGCCTTTAAGGTTAATTCGGGCAAATTTCTAGGCTTCCTCATTACCAAGCGGGGGATTGAAGCAAATCCTAAAAAAACTCAGGCCCTCAAAGACATGAGGCATCCATCCTTCAAGAAAGAAGTCCAGCAGCTAACAGGGAGGATCGCCTCTTTAAGCAGGTTCATCTCCCGTTCAACCGAGAAATGTCTTCCATTTTTCAAGATACTTATGCAGTCTCGAGATTTTGAATGGACCGAAGATTGTCGTACTGCCTTTGAAGAGTTGAAGAAATACTTGGAGACCCCACCTTTACTTTTCAAACCTCAAGAGGGGGAAGTACTTTTTTTATACCTTTCTGCTTCGAATAAGGCAGTCAGTTCAGTCCTTGTCCGAAGAGAAGAAGACGGCTCTCACAAGCCGATCTACTACATCAGCAAAGTTCTACATGATGCTGAAATGAGATATTTGAAGATGCAGAAGCTAATATATTCTCTAATAATTGTGACAAAGCGACTACGACCCTACTTCCATGCCCATACCATCGTGGTGCTGACCGATCAACCCCTCAAGGCCATTCTCCGATGCCCTGATATCTCTGGAAGGATAGCAAATGGGCTATGAAACTAAACGAGTTTGATATCAGCTTCCAGCCTCGATCTGGGTACTATCAGATTTCCTGGCTGAATGCACCTGGAAGTCCGAAGACAAAGTGCCTCCCATAGAAGAAGGAAATTCAAAGTACAGAGCCTGATTGGGTGCTTCATATAGACGGAGCTTCCAATTCTACTGGATGTAGAGCCGGTCTCATCTGGCTGAACCTAACAGCCACACGGTGGAGTATGCACTCCGGTTCTCCTTCCGTGCGTCAAATAATCAGGCCGAATACGAAGCCCTACTTGCAGGTCTTCGGATTGCCAAGAGTTTAGGAGTTCAGAGACTCCAGGCTTTTTCGGATTCACAGTTGGTGGTAAATCAAGTTAAAGAAGAATATGAAGCCAGAGATCCCACCATGGTGCAGTACCTAGAGAAGGTATGAATCTTATCTTCTCAACTGGAATACTTCAAAATCATTCATGTTCTCCGATCGGAGAACTCCAGAGCAGATGCATTATCTCAACTTGCAACCACAACCCTGGAATCTCTCGGTCAAACCTTTGTTGAGCACCTTGAAATCCCAAGTATAGCTGAAGAAGCTATGGGGGTTCACCAAATTGAGATCGAGCCAAGCTGGATGGATCCCATTATCAAATTCTTAAACGAAGGTGTATTGCTGGAAGATAAGGCAGAAGCCAAAAAGATCCGCTGGATGGCATCTCAATATGTCATCTTGGACGGAGCTCTTTACAAAAGGTCATTCTCACAACCCCTGCTAAAATATTTGGGACCGATGGATGCTGATTATGCCTTGAGAGAGGTCCATGAGGGGATTTGTGGAGATCACTTGGAAGGCAGGTCCTTGGCATTTAAAATTATACACCAAGGGTACTATTGGCCCTCCATCCAAAAAGACTCGATCAACTTCGTACAAAGATGTGATCAATGTCAGAGGTATGCCAACATTCAGAGGCAACCAGCGAGTCACTTGACCCAACTGACAGCCCCCTGGCCTTTTCCTTAATGGGGGATGGATATTCTCGGTCTATTTCTACCTGCATCTGGGCAGAGAAAATTCCTCCTTGTGGCTATTGATTACTTTACTAAATGGGTTGAAGCCAAACCACTGGCCTAAATCATGGAGGGCAAGGTTGAGAACTTTGTAAGAAACTCCATCATATTTTGGTTCGAGATTCTACACACAATAATCTGATAATGGGAGGCAATTTGACAATCCAAAGTTCAAAGACTTCTGTGCTCAGTACCATGTGCAACACAAGCTGACTTCCGTTGCCCACCCGCAGTCCAACGGAGAAGACGACGTAACTAATTGGACCATTCTCCACGGTTTGAAGATGAGGTTGAACACTGCCAAAGGACTTTGGGCAGAAGAGTTAACCTCCATCCTCTGGGCATACAGAACTACTCTGAGAATAGCCACCGGCGAGTCTCTGTTCAACCTGGCATACGGTACCGAAGCTGTTCTTCCTATCGAAGTCTCCCTCCAATCTCTAAGAATTGATAAATATGAAGAGCCTGGAAATTTTGACCGCCGAAGAGTTGACCTTGATCTATTGCAAAGCACCAGACTCCAGGCCCAGATAAAAATGGCGATGTATCAACAAAAGGTCGCCAAGTACTATAACTCCAGGATAAAGGAACAGACTTTTTGCACGGGGGACATGGTGCTGCGAAGAGTTGAAGTATCCAGACCAACTGAACAGGGCAAGCTTTCTCCCAAATGGGAAGGACCGTACCAAGTTGAAGAGGTCATAGTCCGGGAACGTATCGACTCAAGACCTTGGATGGTAAAATGCTGTCCCGATCATGAAATGTGTAAAATCTTCGCAAGTGTTATCAATAAAACCCCCATAATTTTTTGTGCAAATCTGCTCAACTTTGAATGACCTGTTGCAATAGCAACGATTTTTTTCAGCCTGATCGGAGAGATCAGCAAATGGCGCAAGGGAGAGTCTGATCACTCACCTTATCAGTATGTCCGACGAGCGCAATGGCCGGCCCAATCAGGCTACCAAAATGATCAAAGGCACAGGAATGGTTCATGTAACCTACCCTATGGAAAATCCAAATACATGCCAGGGCGGGCCTAACCAGCCTACCTTATGTTAAAAAGGCACAGGGATGGTTCCTATAACCTACCCTATGAAAAATCTGAAGATGCGCCAGGGTGGGCCTGACCAGCCTACCTTAATCATGATAGAAATGCACTGGGGCGGCATATACGCTATCCCCTACGAAAAATCCAAAAATGTGCAAAAATGATTTTACATCACTCACTCTACCAGCATCAAGTTTTAAGTTCACACTTCATGGGATTCAAAGAAGTATCATGCACAGAAAAAGAAAAGCAGGAAGAAAGTCGGTATTTTCATTTCTTTTGTATTTTTACAAAAAAAAAAAAGAAAGTCATTTGAAACTTCAAAATAGTTCACCGGTTACATTTCAGAGGAAAACAAAGAAGAAGCACAATGCCTAAAGATACACATATCCCTAAGCATCGGTTGGAGGAGGCCCAGCATCACAAGATTGGAGCAGTTTGTCGATTTGCACGGAGAGGGTTTCCTGGAATTGGGTTGAGTCCAGAGGATCTTCAACCTGGACCTCCTCCTCGGCTCAAACTTCCTCTTGGGCCGGGATTGGGATCACATCCATGTCTTCGACTGCAGCGGGAGTTTTTCCCTCCAAGTCCGATACTTCTTTGGCCTCCTCAACCTGGGCCGAAACTATGCTAGGAATATCCTCCCTTGGACTTGGCATCCCTTTGATCTCCTCTTCAGCTTCGGCTTCTTCTTCTTCTTCTTCCTCCTCCATAATGTTGAATGCAGGGATGGTGGAAAGGTCCAGATTAGGGAAAACCTTACTGACCTTGGCAAGTCCATCATTGAAACCATGCTGGTAGCTATACAAGGTAGCCTCATTCATCTCCTGCTGGAAATCTGATGACCTCCTAAAATCTGCTACAGCTCTACCTGCCAACTCTTTCAAGACTTTGAACTCTCTCCTGGCTACTTCAGATTCCAAGGCCACCTCTTCGACCTTTTTGATTGCCTCCTCGGTAGCCTTGGTAAGGCTCTCTGCTTTTTCCTAGCTCTCCCTAAGGGATTGTTCCAAGGAGTTGGAGTGTTCTCTGCTCTTCCTCAACTCAGCCCCTCACCCCACGATTGTCAAATGGGCATCTTTCAGCTCATTCCTCAGGCCATGAATTTCAGCATCCGCATGAACTAAACGATTCTCCATGGATTGCTTCAATTCCTCGGCCACCTCTTTTTCAGCCCTGGCTGTATGGAGCTCCTCCTTAAGGCCATGGATGAGACTATCGATGTTCCCTAGGCCCTCCTCCATAAAGGTGATGTCATAGACCAACTACATCGGCAAAGTTGTGAACCAAACAACCTTCTGGGCAAAGAAGACATGATGAGGATCTCACTTGTTGTAGGGAAGAAAAAGCAGAGTCAGATATCCTAGCCAGACTTCGACTTCGGATCACTGCCAAATCCTGAGGTAGTAACGTATCCTTGAGCGCCCGCCTAGCCACGGCAGGGACCAACAATCCCCCCGTGGGGGAAAGCTTCGAGGAGTCCACAGGACGACTCTCAGCTAAAGAAGCCTCGCGAATGGACTCTCTCTCGACTTGTGGCGCCTTGCCCCAGTCAACTGCAGGAGGGCAAGATGCTGGCTCATCAGCCATCAAAGGCGGACTCTCCCTTATATGAACTGGAGAGGTAGCTGTCGGTGAAGGCTCGACTAGCTGAGCCCCTGTGGAGGCCTCCGTCATTGGCACCATGTTCCCTTCGGAGGCTCCTCTGGAGGACGAAGTGCTCCCACTCCTCTCAGGACCATCCTTTCGAGCTCTCTTTCGAACCGCTAATCTTGTGGGGGGGGCAGGAGCTGCCCTCTTCTCTGAGGATTGACAGAGCCAGCTCAAGTTAGGCTTCATCCCGTCGCCTGCAAATAGAAAAGCCCCTCTGAGTCGACTGAACTACAACAGGAATGGGAGGAGAGAGGTAAAATTTCCACTATTTGTACCTAATATAGGAAATTTGCTAATCCCTGCAAGATGTAGATTCCTCTCCTCCAACAACTCGTGGATAGGAACGGCCTCCGAATCGATCAATAAATCATAACCGGACTGATTGGTCGTCAAGACCTTTTTTCCATCATTGGCGGTTAAGCGCGGTTCCTTCCAATCGCTATTGAAGTCCCATGGGTCAATAGACAACACAAAAACAAAGATGGGTTTCCACCCGTGGATGGTGCCGGGCATATCCTTAATGATCTTACAGCCTGGTCGAGGGTTGGTCGATCACCCACCATCCGTGCCCGTGGAAGTCCCTCTTAAGCACAAAAAGGGCAGTAAACAGATTGGTCCTGGGCTCTATGTTGGCTATGCAGCACCGAACCAAGAACTCGCAGATGTTTTGAATACTATTCAGAGTCAACTATGAGGGCACCACCTAGTACAGACAAAAAATCTTGATAAAAAAAGGATGCAGAGAAAATCAAAGGCCAGCCTTCAAATGGTCTTCGTACACAGCCAAACACCCGAGAGGAGGTTTGTTCACCTGTTCCTCAGATGCGGGAAGAATCAAAGGAAACCCCTCAGGAACGTGATAGCGTTCTCGAAGGTGAGCAACCTTTCCCGGTGAAACGGAGCTGGGAACCAGCTCCAGACTCACTGCATCACCGGCCCCCACAGGCCCAACTTGTTCCCCGCGGCTTCCTACAGACTCAGCCATGATAAAAAGAACGAGGCAAAGAGGCGGATGGGAGATTCTACCTGCAGAAGGGACTGATGGCCAAGAATATGGAAAGCTAAGTCAAAACTGAAAGTATGAGATTGAAGAAGCTTCCTCAGTAGGCCCCTTTTCTCCTTCTCAAAAAGAAACGAAAAGACCCCAAAGCAACCCCGAGCGGACTCGACACAGAATAGACCCAAGGTCATAGTCTATTTGAATCAACAGCCAGGATGAAACACATTCATCATCCAACAGGCAGGAAGGAACCACGACAGTTGCTCGAATCCCAACCAAAAGATCGATTGAACCGTTGCACAACAAAAAAAGGAGAGGCAGTCCATGACCCGCCCACTCCTTTTTCACCCCTCAATCAGGGAATGACAACTGTCCATTGTCTGATTCTCAAATCAACCGGCAGTTATGATAGACAGTCTAATCAGAGATTTTGTAATCATCCACTGCACTTTACCTCAAGAGGAAAACGACAAACCAATAATACTCACCTTCCGAGGCAAATCTTTGCTTCGAAAACTGAGAGTAGGGGGCAACTGTTAGGATATCTCAGTCCAAGTACGAACCAGCTACCGGTTCGACCTGCTGAAAATATTTCTTCCGAATCATAAGCTTCGGACCAAGGTATTCGGAAAATGGCTAACAACCCATAGGCAAGCCAAAGTTCTTACTGGATCTACGGTACCCGAAGACATCGTATTCGGGTTACGTCGAAGACCAAGTCTTACGGTTCCTGAAGACAGGACCCTCAGCCTGAACTGAAGAATGACCTTCATCAACTCCCGAAGACATGGTCTCCGGTTTATACCGAAGACATAGTCTTTGGCCTATGATAAAGATCAGGTCCTTGATCTATGCCGAAGACAGGTTCTATGATCTGTCTCAAGAGGATCCGAGGATGAAGACATTTCCTGATTCAACCATGAAAATCTTCCTAAAAGGGAAGTCCGGAGACAAGCTCTCGACATGTTTCAAATCTCTATGAACAGGGCAAGCAACGGTTATTATCGACTATTTTCGGAAGGAAATCATGGCACGCAATCCCAGCAGCAACGCCTCCGGCTTGGTCACCGAAATCGCCCATTAACTACCTACGATCCTAGATTATGGGAAAGAAATTAACTCCTCCATCATAACCGCTGGAGGAAGAACGGAACCCGCAGGTTGGACAACTCCTTATAAATAACGATAAGAGGGAATGCCTAAGGTAAGGTGCAATATACCCTTGAAAATCCCAGAGTCCTTATCCTCTCCATTGAATCCTCCTCAGAATCTTTTCCATTCTGTGGCTGGAGCCCGTCTTTGACTTAAGCATCGGAGTGTCCCCCGCCGGAGCAATTCCGACCAGGGATTTGTTTTGCAAATGAACCAGGGAGCGGGCTTGTGATCCAATAGCTTTGCCCGGTCGAAAAAGGGATTCTATGCCAACATGTAGTGATGATGACATCATGATTTGATGATTTGAATTATCAAAGAGTGTCATAGAGTATCCTAACCAAGGAATGCGAAACCAAAATTGGACTCTTTTATGGCCAGTCGACGATACAAGTTGGCATGGCCCGTATTGAACTGGATTGGACTGGCACAAATGGACATAGAAATGAAGGAATGATCTAGGGAGTAGGAAAAGAGAGGGGGAAAGAGAATAAGAGAGAGATAAGGGGAGGGAAGGAGGTAGAGGCGGTGGAGATGTTGGTAGTGACCACTAGAGAGGTACCAAGGCCTCCAATTCCTCCATAAAATCATGGCCAAAAGAGAGATAAAGAGAGGGGGGAGAGAGAAAATGAGGGAGGGGAAGGTGGCAGAGAAGCAATTGGAGGGCTTTCGGCTAGCCGTCGTGGCCACCAGATGGTGTAATTGCCACCTACGGTTCCATGGGCATGCGACAAGGATAATTCAAATATCCAATCAAGTGAGAGTTATTAAAGGCATCTCGAGCAACATTTAAACCATCTTGTTTTTATTTGTTGAACTATGCTGATAACCAACTAGTCTGATTTGCTATACCTTGAACAAGCCTATTTAGTACACCCCAAACTAGTTAATTCAGCATGGTTTGGCAATCCCTAGGCGGAATTGTTACTTAGTCATGCCTATTTTTTAGGGTTATTTGGCTGGCAAAATGCTTACTCCATTTCTTATGCATGCTTAATTCTTAAACCAAACGCTACCTAAAGTTGTTACTTGATTTTCAGGTTATGAGTTATAAAAGTCACATGGATTGAAGTCCTGGTGTGGCCTAGTGCATTCTAGCTATCTTGGATCTTTTTATTAAAAGACCATGCCCTAGGGTCATTGTGGGATCCTAGGTCTCTTTAAACTTGGGCATACTAGTTTTTCCAAATTAGTGTCGTCCTGGACTAACCATGTTTTTAACTATGTTAAGTTATGCCAACCAGAGTAGAGGTGGGATTCATTGGAAAATTTGAGCTTGAGACTTTGTTTGTTGTTTATTAGGCTATTGGCATGTGACATACGAAAAAGGAGGAGAAAAAGAATTAAAAACGAGAAAAGAGATATGATAGAAAATTGGGGAGAAGAGATGCGCAAGTCCATCCTCATTTAGGCTTAAATTGTTTTGCAAAGTTGGTATTCTCTTCATCATTTTTTGTGCTATCTAGCCATTTATTTGCCTAAGAATCAAGTCAATCAGCAAAAGCCATGCCTGATATTTTTCCATTTGGCATGAAATTTGAATATTTTGTTGATGGGGTATCAACTTATAGCACTATAACTAATGTTTTTTATATATATTTCATTATTATATTATTTCAAGTGTCAATTATATTATTTTTAGAATAAAACAATTATTCCAAATAAAATTGAACTTTGGGAAAAAAATTGTAGCTTGTTTATGTAATAAGCCAATAACTTTGTGTTTGGTTGAAAGGGAGGATATATAGGATTGAAAGGATGGATAGCCTCCATTTATCATTTAATTTAAAATGTTTTAGGGATGGTGGATGAAAAAGAGGGATCACTCATCCACTTGGGCCCACTAATTTGCATCTTCCCATATTGAGAGGATGAAGGAATGATGAATCGAGTATGTGATAGGTTGATTTTTGCATTGACAAAATTATCCTCATTAATTTTTTGACAAAACTATAGCACTTCACTTTTTCATTCATATTATTTATATATAAACTTATTTTATCCATACTATTAATCCTATATTATCAAATTTTAGGATTTTTTACATGTATACCCTCCTAAACATTCAAATTTGTATAAATATCCTTTCAAATTTGATGTTTTCATGTATATCCTCAAAAAATACTTGTTTTGCATGTATATCTTTTTTTTTCTTTATTTTTGCTTATGTACCTACATCATCTAATGCCATTAAAAAATTAATGGTTTAAAATTAAGATGACTGAAATGCCCTTATGGATAGATGTACAAAAGAAAAATTTGAGGGTATTCATGCAAATTTGATTGTTTAGGAGAGTATACACGCAAAAAATTCTAATTTAATTATATATATTTTTTTACATGTATATCCTTTCACACATTTAAATTTGCTTGAATATCTTTCCAAAGTTTATATTTGTATGTATGCCCTTATAAAACTTCATTTTTACATAAATACCTTCCATGTAAGGAAACTCTAAAGCCATTAGCTAAAATATATTTTTGAAATTAAAAATTAATAAAATTCTAAAATTACATCTTTTTCTTTAAAAATGGGTAATGGGTTAACAAGTTTTGCTAGAACCCACCCAATCCATTATCTTCACTTGGCTCCCAAATTGCACATTGTTCCTCTCATAATTGCTGACATGCCTAATTCTATGAAAAACTTATTTCTTCTCAACCAGGAATAGGTTGGTGGAGGATGTCATGATTAAGGTTTGGTGGTGATATATTTGAAATTGGCTCTTTTTTTGAAACTGTGAAAAGTTTGATATGAGAAAACTATATTAGATGTTAATCTCTACTAATCCCCTTGCCATTACTAGCTTAATTTTGGTTTATAATAATTTGTATGTTTTTTTTCGTGTTCACTTTCCTCCCGCTCTTTTCTTTGTTTGAGAGATTTCTTGTACTTATTTATTGAATAAATGAAGTTATGATGAATTATCACATCTTTACCTAAACCAAAATATAATATATAATATATTATATAATGTTATCATTATGTTGGTAGATTATGTAATATGTTATTATATTATAGAGTAAGAGGGTTCAAATCTATCTAGATGAAATAGATAATTTTTTTTCATGTATACCTTTCCAAACATTCAAATTGTGTGAATACCCTCGTCAAATTCCTATTTGCATATGTACCCTCATAAAATTTTCTTTTTGTACATTTATCCATATTGATATTTCAGTCATTTTAATTTTAAACTATTATTTTTTTAACAATATTAGATCATGGGGGTATACTTGCAAAAATTAAGAAAAAGAAGGGTATATATACAAAACAAGTATTTAACGAGGGTATACATGCAATATTACTTTTGAAAGGATATTCATGTAAATTTAAATATTTAGGATAGTATACATACAACAAAACTCTAAATTTTATTATTATTTATTTTAATTTTAGTATATAATTTTAATATTATAATTAAATAATTAGAATTATATTTTCTTATTTATATGTACTATTTCTAATTAATTATTAGTATAAATTAATTATATATTTTAAATTAAATTATAATTGATTAGTTATTATATAATTAATACATATAAATAACTTAATTCATTAATTTAATTTAAATTATTATTAATCAATTTAATTTTAATTAAATATTTATATAATTATAAATTATAAAGATTATAAGTTTATACATTGCTTACTTTTTTTTAGTATAGAAAAGTATTATGAATTTATAATAATAATATTTTTTGTCAAAGGATAATTTAATAAAAATATTATATAAATTATCCATCTTTTCTTTCATTTCTTTTATATTAAATCGAGGAGGGAATCATTCCATTCATCTTTCCATGATTCACCAAATAGATGAATAGATGGATGAAACTCTTATCTATCCTTCCTCCTCTATCTTTCCTTCCTACCAAACAACAAGTAACTACAGACATACTCTCATGTTATTGCTAGATGTGGATTAATTTTGGGCTGTACTGTGGTGTTAATCTAATCATGGACTTAGAACTACCTATCCTAGTCTAAAATATGACAAGACTCTAAAAAGTCTTATAGTTTATTCATTAAAAAACAACAGTTTAGGGAAAGAATGTCTTCTTTGTCAATCATGGGGATAGGTCCCCAGTGGGAATGAGATTGTCCTGATATTTTCTTGACCTTTATAGCCGAAGTCTACTACCTAGGGTAATACACATTTCAGAATCCTCTTGGAATTTTAAAATGCACTTGCTTCCTAAATGCTTTCTTATTGGAAGTTTTGAAATCATTTGCTTCCCTACATCTGCACCTGCACTCCCTCTTGAGTTTGGCAACTAAGGTCTTTGACTAGATCATGGGACCTTGGTTTAATATGATCCCTAGGACTGAGATTCAAAACCTTGATCATATGCACACTATCTTTTCCCTAGTGAATTAACTTGGAATTTGCTATGCCCCCAAGGATCCGATAGCAAAGACATGGCCAATTATTGTACATCCAACCGATGTGTATACTTCTTTTCTTTATTTTGTAAGAACCAGCATAAGCTATCTTGTCAATAACTATAACATGATGTGTTTATCTTTCTCAGAAACTCTATATTGAACAGTACATCCCCTCAATCTGCGATGATTTTTTAGGTAATGAACTTTAAGGGCTGCATAGCGTGGTAATTATAAGACTCTTTTAGAATGGGGAGTACTTCTATCCAAGTTAAGTGAGATAAGATAAATAGTTTAAGGCGAAAAAGGTAGGACATACCAAACTAAATCTTTTCTACCATTTTGTTGGAACACTTTAATCCAAGTTGAGTGGAATAAGTGAGTCAGCAGTTTTTGAAAGTCCTTTTCTCCTTTGACCAGCTTTCTTTATTCTAGAGCAAAAATGTGGGACAGGAAGGGGTGAGGGCTGGTCATGTGCGATGGTGGACCTAAAATTGAAGGATTAGGGTGTTGGAGAAAGGATCGCGCCTTATGCTTATGGTCTAATCATTCTGTACTTTGTTTTTGATGCTTCTAGTCTCCAAGGTAGAGGTCAGCTCTCGCCATTCACATGTGGCATGGTTTGATGACTAGACATGAGGCTTCAAAGTCACCCCCTCCCTCCCCTGCCCCCCAAAAAATCTAGAGTTAGCAACATAGGGCAAGACATCTAGAGGTCTCAAGGGACCCAAGCCATACAAAATGAATCAATTATAAATCCAAATATAATCAGATCTAAAATTAGTTCAACTGTGGAAAATAAATGGTAAGGACATGGAATGATTGGAAAAATAGATGAGCAGTAAAGATAAAAGAATTAGAAGGAAGAAGTGATAATGTGAGAATAAGAGGGGTGGAGAAGATGGCCAAATCATCTTTTTTTTTTTTTTTTTTTTTTTTTAACAATCAGATCATCTCAAAACCATCTTTCAGAAGACCTTTAGATTGACTCAAAGCCCTAAAATATTGGCCTTTGAACTCAAAACAAATCTTATTCATCAATTAATACCTAAGAAGAGAAAATCTACAAGAGACAAAAGCCCCTTATACGTTGCTGCTAAAGTACCATGAACGGCAACTGCTATAATGATGCTACAGCCACCCACCACTGTAATGCTACTGCACCTTGATGTTAAAGACTATTTAAATATTACTAAAACTCTTTGATAAAACATGAGCTTCTTGGATGTTTTAAATTGGTACTCTCCATCTTTTGCTTCCGCGGTGCAAATCTCTTCCTCGAGAATTCAAGGTCAAATGGATCTTGATGATCATAATCAGTCTTAACAATTGGTTCTGGTGCAGTGATATGACCTTGCAATGCTTGCTTATCATGTGTTTTTATATTACTCTGATCTTCTTCCTTCAAGAGATCAGATGGCCCAGTGCTTGTAGCGTTTTTGATTGATATATCTTCAATTTCAGGCTCTTGATGTGAAGGATCACAGCTTCTAGGTTTTCAATGGTCAAATCTTCAATCAGAGGATTGCTATCACATGGATCTTTATCTGCAATGTGATTTGTCAGACACCTTGCATTGTAGCATATATTTGCAAGTTGCAACTAATTGATGCCAGGTCATTCTTGATGGAAATCATATCATCATGTATCTAACTAAAATCTGTTTTCTCATAATTGACATGCTGATGAAAAGCATCATTCTTCAAACCTAGCTCTTCGTTCAATATTTGATGATAAGAGGAAAGAAACAATGCTAGAAGATTGAGGAAATGGGAAGAAAGAACAAGAAAGAATCATTTAACTCTAATATTAACAGTAGTTATCAACTGCAGAAAATAAACAGTAAGAACATGTAATAATAGAGAACATGGAAGACTACTAAAGATAGAAGAATCAGTGGAAAGCAGTTACGAAAGAGAGGATAAGAGAAGGGAAGGTAAGATAGCTGAACCATGGCCTCTTTCTTTCTTTCAATCAAATCATCCCGACACTATATCTGAAAGAAGAAGATTATTATCTTTATATAGACTTGAGTCACTTGACAGCCTAACATCATTAAATCTTGGCCCTAAAACTTGAAACAAATCTTAGTCATGAATTAAAACATAAGAAAAAAAATCTGAAAGAAACAAACGACCCTAGTTAGTTGCTGCTACTGTACCTTGAACAATTCCTGCAACAGTGAACAGTACCTATGAACAGGGCCTGCTGCAGTAATTTAAAATTAAAGGCCTCTTAATCACGACTCCAACTCTGTTGAAACATGGACTGCTTGGAGTTTTAAAATAGGTACTCTTCTGTATTAAAAAGTTGTTGAATTAGGTAAAGTGGGAGAAAAGAGAATGGAGGAGGTTTGTTTGAGCTTATTCTGTACTATCCCACAACTGAATAGCCGTAAAAGTTCATCTTACAAACAATTTGCTTCTTTGGCAGGTTTGTTATATTTCATGAGTTATGGGCTACTTTATTTATCATTTTTCTGTTATCTTTAGATGGAAGTCCTGTTCTCCTAAAATTAGTGGCTCTTTTATCTGCTTTCAATCATTTGTTCATTTATGGATTGCAGCTATATTGATCCGGAGGCTGTCATTGGTTGTGATGATGGCAGAACCCGTCTTTTTTATATGTACAGTGGGAGTTGCTCTCGAATCATTAGGTACATGTTGGAAGAACAAGGAATCTCATGTATGATGTATGCAATGCATTTTTATTTTGTTATGACAAGATGTTGCTATTTGAGCTTATTAATGTCCTCTAATATTTAGGAGAAAAACTTATTTTCTCCAAGCATGTTTTGTTAGGTACTTTATAGTTCTTGTTTTTGGTCTAAGCATGTTTTGTTAGGTACTTTATAGTTCTTATTTTTGTTAGGTACTTTATAGTTCTTATTTAGGAGAAAAAATTATTTTCTCCAAGCATGTTTTGTTAGGTACTTTATAGTTCTTATTTTTGGTCTAACGTGTTAGTTACATGTCAAATAACTTCTCTGTCTTTTTTTACATGCCATCTCACTAGATCGCTTCATCATTTTGTTGCAATATAAATTTATGAGTGAAATATATAACATCGTCCAACATTACATGTCAAATAACTTCTCTGTCTTTTTTACATGCCATCTCACTAGATCGCTTCATCATTTTGTTGCAATATAAATTTGTGAGTGAAATATATAACATCGTCCAACACTGCTGACTTTCCTTTACTCCATATGCTGTGTTCAACATGTCTGCAGAATGCACTCTGGTCCAGTGACGTGCCTGGCAACTGATGACCAATTGATTCTTGGTGGTTCTACATTTGGAAGCGTAACGGTTGCAGATCTGTCATCTGGTGAACGATTGGGAGTTCTTAAATCATCTTTTTCACCTACAGGTGATAGTCATACAAGAAGGTTATAATTAACATGATATGTTTATATGCTATTGATTGTTCTGGTATTGGCCATTTCATTAAGTTTATTTCGGCCACTGGTACTAGTTAAGAAGCTATAATGCTAACTGGAAAATAGGATATGCTTTTATCTGGAAAGGGACTCTGATCATTATTTAATTTTTAACATTTTTCAAAAATACAAGCACCAATGAGCCAGCTATCGCTCAAGTTCAGCTTCTCAACTATTTCAGTAGACCAGCCTTGATCTCAACTTGATTACTAAATCAGCAATCCTTAGGCAAATATTCAACTGAACATGATCTGCTCATGTACAACTCCCTAAATCAGTCAGGTGACAACTCTAATGGAAGTCCTTAGTCCTAACCTTGGATTGCCAGAAGAAAATGGAAGGGAGCAAAGGTGAGAAGGCATGAGGAGAGAGATAATGAAGATGCTCAAGAAAGATATCAGTGAAAATAACATGCATCAAGCTGCAAAATTGTACTCAATATTCTTATGTTTAAGATTTTAGCCACAGAAGGCACATAGAGGAAGATGCAGGCTCTACAGACCAGGTGAAAGTGACCAAAACTTGCGAGCATGACAAGATTATCCAATAAATAAGCAGATGGCAAGAAAGACATTTGCCTGCAGCTCTTTGTGGAAAAGCTGAAGGAAAACTAATCTCATCAAAATTGCACGAATTAGCCTTTGGATGATGTGATGCAAGTATTTTGTTTTGACATTCTAGGTTTCCCTTATTTAGATTTAGAAGTTGATTTATTTTAATTACACAATTTCCAGATTAGTGTTTCCATTTTTATTAGTGGTTTTGAAGTCTGTATTTGGGTAGGATTAGAGTCTACAGGTCCTAGTTTAGAAATAGGTTTTCTGATGATGGTTTGAAGTCATTAATGTTGTATTTTGAAATTGTTTTAAAAGTGTTTCAATATGAACTTCTATTGGAATTGGAACCATATCAATAAGCATCAGGCCTTCTCCCAGCTATCTGGGATTGGTTTTAGGATCCTCGTTCGCCAAGAATTCCTATTTGAGAACCCCTTCAATGTTATTTCAGGCTCTTCCATATTTTTCTTTACATCCTTCATCCATGTTATATTAGGTTTTCCCCTGCTGAGAAGGGATTAATTTAAGGTTAAGGCAGATAAGATTATTTACCATCTTCATCCTGGTTTGGAATAGCAGTTATCGGTCTTTATTAAGGGTGATGCGCCCGTTCGGCTAGTCCCCGGTCGGACCGGCCTTGGCGTCCGGTCGGCTGGTCCTCGCGAAGTCCGACTCCCCGGTCGGCTTATCCGAAGAGCCGGCCCAGGGGCTTTGAAGGCTGGCAGGCATCTTACCGCCCGTGCGACGGCCCCTCTGGATGCTCCGATCGGCTCCTGGAGATATCGCTAGGCGCCCCGGTCGACTTCTGGGAGATCAGCCGACCCACTGCTAAAAGGTCCCTCGAAGTTTCCAGGGACCACTTCTCTCCTGCAGCTCTGACATTCCGTTGTAACAAATTCCAGTGCGTGGCCACTGCTCTGACACACCTGACACGCCGCCACCCACGATCTCGCCGCCATGCCCATCATCTTGGGGGTATATCCGGGCTTTCCCAGCCTGCTCCCCCAACAGAATTTGGCAGCGCTATGTGCCTATAAAATGCACCTATGGGACCTTCCCGAAAGGTAAGGTTCTTTTTCCCCATTGCTTACTTTCTTTTCGAACTTCTTCCCGTTCTGTCGCTCCAACCCTCCTCTAACTTAACCATCGGAGTGTCCCCCACCGGAGCCCCTCCGGTGCTCAGGGACTTTTTGTAGGTAGGCTGGTCGAGGAGCTCTCCAGCGTGCCCGTCGAACCCGGTCCTAGAGAAGTAGCAGCAATAGATTGGTGCTAGAGGGAGGGACCTTTGAACCTTCGTCGTGCTCCTCCTCTAAAAGGAAAGATTGATAGGAAAGACGCAGCAATGGTAAGAGGAAGAACCCAGAGTGTTTCTGCGAGGGGAGGACGCTCCCACCAGGGGCCTGGTGCACACCATGCCGAGAGCAATGCCGCCGCTACCGCTGAGCCCACCATCACCATAGGGTTGCAGCGGTTCCAGATGCTGGTAAACCGCATCGAAACACTTACCTCTACGGTCCAGCGCTTCCAGGAGATGGTGGATCATCAGCAGCAGCCACCGGCGACTTCCTGCGTCAATCACCAATCGGCGGCGGGCGACAGCCGGCGGCCGGAGGCGCCTCCACCCCCGTCCCACGCAATTCCAGAACCCCAAGGTTCTATGAGGGCCCGCGCTGAAAGAAAAGAGGGCGAGATCGGCCTCCCCCTCTTTCGCTGATTCTGTCCCTCTGGACGGTCGGCGCCCTGCTGCGGACCCGCATGACTACTGAAGTAAGATTATGCGCATGGAGGAGCGTATCGCCGAGATAGCCGAACGACAGAACAATGGAGGAAGGCCAGTGCACGACACTCGCCCGCCCTTCTCCGTAGAGATTCTGGGGGAGTCAATCCCCCGACACTTCAAAATCCCATAGGTGGACCCCTACGACGGTATCACCGACTCCTTGGATCATCTGGGCACCTACAAAGCCCATATGATGGTACAGGGCGCGTCTGACGCCCTCCACTATGTCGCCTTCCCGGCGACTTTGAAGAAGGCTGCGCGGATGTGGTTCTTTGCCATCCATCCAGGTACAATCCATTCTTTTTCTCAGCTCGAGACCCTGTTTCTTTCTCATTTCAGGACCTGCAGCCGGACTCCAAAGAACACCGACTGTCTTTTTCTCATTCAACAAACGGAGGGAGAGACCCTCCGAGAATACATGGCCCGCTTCAACTCGATCGCCCTGGAGATCCCTGACCTAAATGAAGCGGTGCCATGTCAGCTTTTAGAAGGGGGCTTCGCTCGTCCAGACTTACATTTTTCCTAGACAAGAAGCTCCCCACAAGCTACACCGACCTGTTGGCCAAGGCACACAAATACGCCTTGGCGGAAGAGCAATCGACGAGCCGGTGCTAGGCTGAGGGAAGGTCGGCCCCGAAGAAGCGGGGCGATAAGGCCCCCGCAGCGCGACCTCCTGGTGACGACGGCCGATCTGCCCGGTGCTAGAGCCCCAAGCCGCGGGACTACCTCAAGCGGTTCAACAACTATGCGCCTCTCTCCCTGCCACGGGAGAAGATTTTGATGGAGATTGAAAACGAGGCATTCTTCCAAAGACCTCGGCCAATGAGGGGACCCCCCGCCTCCAGAAACAAAAATAAATACTGTCGGTTCCACAGGGACCATGGGCATGACATGGAGGAATGCCTCCAGCTGAAGGACGCCATCGAGGACCTCATCCGCAGGGGGTACCTGAACAAGTATGTCCGACCCCACCGGGATCGGGCCGGGACTTCAACTGCAAGAGACCCCCCAGGGGAAGCTGAGCTCCCCAACCAGCGTCCAACTGATGGAAGCGTTGGCATGCTACACCGAAAGTCCGACTGGGGGCGGAAGGAGGACCTGGACATTGTAAAGAGGCCCAGGGGATCTAATGTAATCAGCTTTTCTGATAAGGACCTCCTGGAGCCTCCTCTCCCTGGCGATGACCCAGTGGTTGTGTCGGCTGTCATCGCCAATTATGATGTAAAGCGCATCCTTATCGATAATGGAAGTTGTGCAGAGGTTTTGCTGTATGATGATTTCACCCAAATGAACTTGTCCAGGTCCAGACTGCGAGAGTCCGTAGCACCACTCATTGGCTTCAGAGGAAACTCCATTAGGGTCGAGGGTGAAATTGCCTTACCTGTTACTCTCGGGACGGAACCTTACCAGCGAACCTTCTCCGTCAATTTTGTGGTCGTCCATACGACCTCGGCGTATAACACAATCCTGGGATGGCCGGCTCTCAACAAGTTCCGAATTATCATGTCCACTTACCACCTGTTGGCCAAGTTTCCGACCCGTGATGGAGTCGGAGAGCTGAGGAGAGACCATAGAATGGCCCGACAAGGCCTTGCTATCCACGATAGGCAGTTGGATGAGCGCCCCATGCTCGAGTAGCTGGATCCCAGGGACGAAGCCGACAGCCACGGTCGGCCCGTCGAGAAGATTGTCTTTGTATCCCTTAGGGAGGACGATCCCACGAGGGTCCTCCAAAGAGGGAGCACCCTGGATGAGGGAGCCAGGCGGGAGCTGGTCGGCTTCTTGAGGAAGAATGCGGATGTCTTCGCCTGGTCAGCATCCGACATGCCAGGCATCTCGGTGGATATTATCACCCATCAGCTCAGCTTGGATCCCATTTACAGGCCCGTCCGGTAAAAGAAAAGGAGCTTCGCTGCCGAAAGGCAGAGGGCCATTGAGGAGGAAGTGAAGAAACTTCTTGATGCTGGCTTCATCAGGGAGTCTCACTACTCGGAGTGGCTGGCCAACGTCGTCATGGTGAAGAAGGCCAGCCGGAAGTGGAGGATCTGTGTAGACTACACAGACCTCAACAGGACGTGCCCCAAAGACAGCTTCTCCCTGCCAAAAATTGACCAACTGGTGGATGCGACGGCCGGCCACCAACTCTTGAGCTTCATGGATGCTTTCTCTGGGTATAACCAGATCAGGATGCATCCAGAAGATGAGGAGAGGACAGCCTTCGTCACTGACAGGGGGCTGTATTGCTACAAAATGATGTCTTTCAGCCTGAAGAATGCAGGCGCCACCTTCCAAAGGCTGATCAACCGGGTCTTCAAGGATCAGCTTGGGAGGAACATGGAGGCATACGTCGATGACATGATAGTCAAAAACCTCCATAAAGCCGACCACATCAAGGACCTGCAGGAGTCCTTTGATGCACTGAGGTGCCACAGGATGAAGCTGAATCTCGCCAAGTGCATTTTCGGGGTGACTTTCAAGAAGTTTCTCGGCTTCCTAGTCACTCAGAGAGGTATCGAAGTTAACCCCGAAAAGATTAAGGCCATCATTGACATGACCCCTCCAACCACCAAGAAGCAGGTGCAGGAGCTTATGGGTCGTATTGCTTCTCTCAGCCATTTCATCTCCCGATCGGCTGAGAGGTCCCTCCCGTTCTTCAAGACTTTGCGCCGGTCGGACCGCTTCCAGTGGATTGATGAGTGCTGGTCGGCCTTCGAAGCCTTGAAGGACTACTTGAGGAACCCTCCACTCCTAGCCAAGCCAGCGGAGGGGGAAGTGTTGTACATGTACCTGTCAGCTTCTAGTGAGGTCGTCAGTGCCGTCCTTGTGCGGATGGAGAAAGGTGGCCAACAGAGACCTGTTTACTACATCAGCAAGGTTCTCCATGATGCCGAGGTCAGATATCCTAAGGTGCAAAAGCTGGTGTACTCATTGGTTATAGTGACGAAGCGCCTTCGACCTTACTTCCAGGCGCATCCTATCGTCGTGCTGACGGACCAACACCTCAAGGCGATTCTCCGAAGCCCCGATACCTCTGGATGGCTCGCCAAATGGGCCGTCAGATTTGGCGAGTTTGACATCTCCTTCCAGCCATGATCGGCCTTGAAGGCCTAGGTGATAGCTGATTTCATTGTAGAATGCAACTGGGGGGCGGAGCCGCCCCCGACCACGGACGAGACGTCCGTGGCCGACCCTGCGAGAGAAGCCGAGCCCTTCCGAGCCCGCCTGGACCTTGCACGTAGATGGAGCTTCCAACCTCTCGGGGTGCAGTGCAAGCTTAATTCTAGCTGACCCTGATGGTTAATGTTTGGAGTATGCCCTGCATTTCGCGTTCCAGGTGTTGAACAACCAGGCGGAGTATGAAGCCCTGCTTGCGGGATTGAAGATAGCGAATGAATTGGGCATTAGTAGGGTTCGCGCCTTCTTCGATTCTCAGCCGGTGGTTAACCAGGTGAAGGGGGAGTTCAAAGCCAGGGACCCGTCTTTGGCCAAGTACTTAAACAAGGTACGAGACCTGGTGTCATAGCTTAAATTCTTTGAAATTCTTCATGTACCCCGACAACAAAACTCCCGGGCAGATGCTTTGTCGCGGCTGGCAACCGCTGCGGTCGGCACTTTCGATCGAACCTTTGTGGAACATCTCCAGCATCCAAGTATTGCTGAGGATCCGCTGGAGATCCACCAGGTTGAGCAAGAGGCCTCGTGGATGGACCCAATCCATGCATTCTTGGTGCAGGGGGCCCTCTCGGATGACCCGACGGAGGCCAGGCGCATTCACTCAACGGCCTCTAAGTATGTCATCCTCAATGGGGCCCTCTACAAGCGCTCGTTTTCTCAACCATTACTGAAATGCCTGGGGCCGGCTGATGCGGACTATGCACTCCGGGAGGTGCACGAGGGCATTTGCGACGATCATCTCGGAGGGAGGTCTCTGGCTTACAAAATTATACTCCAGGGCTATTACTGGCCCACAATTTAGAAGGACGCCTTAGACTTCGTACGAAGGTGCGCCAAAAACTTGGTAGGTCCGCGGGGTTGTCGTTAAAACACCGTGGCTATCAGTTTAAAATCTGACTTCTTAAAATATTTAAAAATGCGTAGCAAGAGGAGTCAGGTCGAATCCACAGAGAAGGCGGTGTTTAGGATTTGAAATCTTTTTGATCTTGTAAAAAAAATATTTGAAGTCGAAAAATATAAAATAATTAAAATTGCAGGAAAATTAAACTTGGCACTAGGATCTATTATTTAGATCCTAGCATCTACTTGCAGACAAGACGAAAGACAGGAGTTAAAAAGAGATATTGCATTGATTGAAATTTAAGGTCTAAATACAATGTAAAAAAAAACTAAATTAACAAAACAAGTAACAAAGATAAGAACAGATCGGCGCAGCCTCGTCGGGAAGATAGCTCCTTCCTTCATACTCCGTGGAGCGAACTGGGCTTCCTCTACATCTTCTTCTTCGGATCTTGATCTCAGAGAGAGAGAAGGCTGGAAGATGGTGTAGGGACACGCTCTCCTTTAAGAAACCTCACTCCCAAAAGCCAACCCGTAACCCAAGCAATGCCCTCTACTCTGTACCTTGTCTTTTCTCCGGGATCCCCCTGCCTTGTGCTATGGGGTTCATTTTATAATTGATCGGAGAGGAGACCTCATGGCACACTAGCGATATGGGACAAAAGGAATACCGTGACCGCCATTGCTGCTCCGTTGATTACACCGCTCGTGGACTACGCCGTGGAGCTCGTGGATTGCACCGTGGAGCTCGTGGAGAACGCCCAGCATCCGTCAGCCCGTGGAGAATGCCCAGATCACGCCATGACGACCGCTTGGCAACACCCGTGGAGAAGCTCAGCTTGCGGATTGCTCATGCCCGTGGACTGCGCTCCGGCAACGTGGAGAACACTCGTGCCCGTGGAGCTCGCCCATGGACTGCCCGTGGAGAACGCCCGTGGACGGCTCGTGGACGGTGCTCCGGCAACATGGACTGCTCGTGGACGGCGCTCCGGCAATGTGGACTTGCCCCGGCAACGTGGACTGCGCTCGTGCACGTGGAGAAGCTCGGCCGTGCCCGTGGAGAACGTGGATTGCTCCTCTCGTTTGCCGCCAAAAACTGCCACCACCGCCCGTCAAACCACCGCCGGAGCTTCTCCTCTGGCCAGGGACACCACCGGCGTGCGTCCCGGCGAGTTTCGGCGCCTCTGGAGGGCTGTGGTCCATGCCCTATTCCATGGACCGGCAGCAATGGCTGACGGTGAACCATCCTGCGAGTTATAAACCCAGCAGCCGGTCCATGGTGGACCGGCTGCTCCAAAAAATGTGCAGCATCGAAAAGCATGCAAAATGTTAAAGAAATTAATAACTTCTTCATTTTGAACCTGATTTAAGTACCGTTTGCGCCGCTGGATTCCATAAATCAAGCTCTACCTATTGGCGGGTTTCAAACTTATTAATTTTACCGATTCCATGATCATTATTAAATATTTTATTAATCATTTAAATGGGTGTGTGGTGCTTTAACTTGAAATCTATTTTTCATGAACGCACTCTAATTTCACATTTTTCCAAGATTTTTTTAAAATAATTAGTTTTGCAAGAAAGTCCAAATTAATTATGAAATTAGGTTATTAAAAGAAAGTTAGCACCATTAATTAACTAAAATACTTAAAATAAACGTGCAAATCCATGATTTATCACACCCCCCAACTTACTTATTGCTAGTCCCTTAGCAAAGCACAAAGTAAAACTATGTGTCACAAAGATCATCCTTTACAAGAATAGACCCAGGTTTGAAAGTAAAAAGATCTAGCAAGTATCACTAACTAAGTATTGAGTTTCAGAAATAAATTTTGCAGTCAGCATAATTAGAAACTTTCTTAGAGTTCATCTAAAGATCTACAGTACTTGTGTTTGTGAAGACTAACTTAACATTTGGAACCAGTTTGCAAGAACAAATGCATCTTTGATTAACACTTACTTTGGTTAATTTTCTATACATCCCTAAATTAAGCATATGAACTGAGTTAGCTTTCACACTACCTGAATTTTTTTTTTTTTTTTTTTTTTTGCTGAGCATCCTGGCCTTCCCTTCACCGTTTGACGCGAACCTCTACACTTGACTTAGGTGCAGAGACCCGGTTACTAAGTTCAGGGCGATCCACATATACTCTATGTTTTGTACTTTTATTTCAGGTAGGTAGCTCTTTCCTCAATTCAAAAAAATTTTAAATTGGGATATATATCAATTACCAGTTTTCAGTGATAATTAAGTCCTCAATTATTCTTACAACTAATACTTACTTTGTCTCGTCAGCATGCATGTGCAATGGAAGTGCTAATAGCCTTTAGGTGATCTAAGTAGGCCCTAAAAGTCTGACACGCTAGTCTACTTCTTGACTCGCTACAGTCATTAGCAACACTTTCTAACTCTTATTACTTTTCCTAGTCTATCTTGCTCCAGATTTATTTTTGACACATGAAAACATTTTTTTTTTTTTTTCAGAATTGTCCCGACCCCCCGACTTAAATACCATTGTCCCTAATGGTATAAAAAGGCAAAGGAATAAACCATAAGAAAAAAATGTAAAGGGATAGGGGTTAGCTGAGAAGAGGAGCTCATGAACAATGTAGAGGCTGCAATTTTTTTTTTTTTTTGGAATTAAAAAATATTGAGTACATATTGGGTTGACTCCCAACAAGTGCTAAGTTTAATATCTTCAGCCAGACATAATGCAGCTCAGTTCAGTGTGGGTCAGTTAATGTTACTTGGTCAATTGTTCGATTTGTTGATATTCCTTCAATGTATGGTTTTAAACGTTGACCATTCTCCTTAAAGAAGTTTCCTGACCTAGGACCATAAATTTTGACTGCACCATGGGGGAAAACTTGATTAACAATGTAAGGTCCATCCCATCTAGATCTCAATTTTCCAGGAAATAATCGAAGCCTTGAATTAAATAACTAGACTTGTTGATTTGGCTCAAAGATTTTCCTAGAAATAAATTGATCATGAAAGGCTTTCATTTTCTCTTTATAAATACGTGAATTTTCATAAGCCTCTCGCCTCAGTTCATCTAGTTCACTCAGTTGCAACATCCGGTTAGAACCAGCTTGCTTTAAATCAAAATTTAATTGCTTAATCGCCCAATATGCTTTATGTTCAAGTTCTACCGGAAGATGACATGCTTTTCCAAAGATCAGTCTATATGGAGACATTCCAATGGTGCCGGATCAACGGTGCGGGTTTGACCCAGAAGATAGCGCCAACCGGCCAGACGTTGCTACATGGCACGACGATCCACCTCGCCCCAAAACGACGTGGGACATCCTAGCTCTCATCATGGCACCGGACTAACATTGACTGCCCCGCCTGCACCCCAACGAGCAACTGACAGCTGTCCTAGGCACCGTTTGAGGTGGATTCGAAGCAACCCGATGCCCGGAGTCCTCCGCAGGTGCGTGCGATCATGCTCCTGTCCTTTTGTGTCACGTGGCTCCTCGACGCCCAGGAGCAGGGGGGGCAACTGATGCGCCCGTTCGGCTAGTCCCTGGTCGGACCGGCCCTGGCGTCCGGTCGATTGGTCCCCGCGAAGTTCGACTCCCCAGTCGGCTTACCCGAAGAGCCGGCCCGGGGGCTTTGAAGGCTGGCAGGCATCTTACCGCCCGTGCGACGGCCCCTCTGGATACTCCGATCGGCTCCTGGAGATATCGTTGGGCGCCTCGGTCGGCTTCTGGGAGATCAGCCGACCCACTACTGAAAGGTCGCTCGAAGTTTCCAGGGACCTCTTCTCTCCTGCAGCTCTAACATTCCATTGTAACAAATTCCAGTGCATGGCCACTGCTCTGACACACCTGACATGCCGCCACCCACGATCTCGCAGCCACGCCCATCCTCTTGAGGGTATATCCGGGCTTTCCCAACCTGCTCTCCTAATAGAATTTGGCAGCGCTCTGTGCCTATACAACATACCCGGGGGACCTCCACGAAAGGTAAGGTTCTTCTTCCCCATTGCTTACTTTCCTTTCGAACTTCTTCCCGTTCTGTCGCTCCAACCCTCCTCTAACTTAACCATCGGAGTGTCCCCCGTCGGAGCCCCTCCGGCGCTCAGGAACTTTTTGCAGGTAGGCCGGTCGAGGAGCTCTCCAGCGCGCCCGTCGAACCCGGTCCTAAAGGAGTAGCAGCAACAAAGGGCAAACAAAAGGTCATGCAAAACTTCCCTTCAGTGTTTGTGATGCAAAGAACATGAGGAATGAGGTCTAAAGGTTTTAGGCTAAATGAGAGGTTTTGTTGTTGATGCATTACTAAAATTCAGAAAATATGACATACAGAAGCCAGAGTAAAGATATATAAGCTGAGACCAAAGATAAGAAAAGAGACATTGAGAGAGAGAGAAAGAATTGAGAGAGAGAGAGAGAGGGGGGGGGGGGGGGGGGGGTGTCAAAATTGGCTAACGGTAATCTTTCATTTGCTCAAATACTTCATATTCAATGATTTTTTATCTAAGTGCCAATAGACACTTTAAGTCTTTAAGACTAATCCAAGTAAACTAGGAACCTTAACAACCAAGTTACTAATCACTTCATGGGACATCTGAAACAAATGTTCCAAAATTACAAAAGAATTAAAGAGTTAACTAATTATTTTTATTATCATCATTCAGTTTGTGATGTCTTCTACTTGCAAGTTGATGCTTTCCCATCTGAATGGCAGATCCTCTAGGGTCATGTTTGCTGGGAATCTCTATTAAGCTTTGCACCTGTTTGGCTATAATTACAATAATCTCATCGGTATAATGTTTTCATTCAGATTACTTGATCCAAAAACTTCAAAAACGAGTATATTGTCAAATGGTAATTCAATCTCTCTTGCCTTTTCTGCATCATTCCTGTATCAGATAAAGTGTCATTCTTTATCATTTATTATTTTATTAGTTCACATGCTGTCATCCTCTGCTGGCTTCTGTATAGTGTGTGACTTGGTGGTGTCATGCTTCACATTTTTCTGGATGTTGGAGTAACCAATACAAACACTAACTTTTGTTAATGAGATTAACACATCATCTGCTTTGAACTTCGTATTCTCGAACACCAATGTTATAAAGTAAACATCCATTTTTAACAACCTGAGGCTTAAGATTATAAAGGCATAAACTACATTATGATCCATCTTCTGATTTCCTTGTCTCATCCTCTTTTCTAAAAATATGTAGGTTACCTGTTTCATCTGTTCCCAAAGCATTGCATATATTACAGTTCTTGACTTTCCTTGATATTACAGCTCCAGTGCTTTGCTCTTGACTCCATGGACCTTTCCATAAATCTTCTGATAATGATTCTTTCATGCTCAAGTTGTCAATCCTGAACTTCCTTTCTTTCTGTTTTAACTTCCAATGGTAAGTATTGGCGTGGAGTCCTGGATCGGCCAATCGGAACTGCTGCGTCGCAAGACCGCTCCCTGGTTCACCTGCAAAACAGGTCCCTTGCCGGAGTTATTCCGGTGGAGGACACCCCGATGCCTAAGTCAGTGGTGGATTCCAGCCACAGAATGGGGAAGACATCGAGAGTGGAAGAGAAAAAGAATTCTTGGAGAATGTATCAATGTATGTGAGCGAGGGTGTTAGTCTATGTATCTCTCGAACCATCATTCTTATCCTTATTTAAAAGAAGGCATCCAGCCTGCTGCCCGCTTTTTTTCCTATGATCATGGGGAGCCAATCTCTCCCATGATTGGCGATCGTGGGTTGTCAATGAGCGGTTCCGGCCAGATCGGAGGCGTGGCAGCAGGAGTTGTGCGCCATGATCATTGCATGATGAGTGTCGATTGTAACCGTTGGTTACAGTTTCCTTTCTGAAACAGATTGCGGTTCAAGCTTCGGGTTTCCCCTTGCGTGGGCCGAAGGCTTAATATTTCCTGAGGCCGGAGATCGTGTCTACGGCGGGGACCGAAGTACGTGTCTTCGGAAGTCGATGAGTAGTTCAGACTTCGGCCGGGGCCGAAGGTGCTACCTGAAGGACTGGCCTTCGAATGCTGTAGTCTAGTGTGAAGCCTTGGGTTGCTTGCGGTTGGCCTTCGCTTAGTCCGAAGTCCGTAGTCCGGAGAAATGGGCTTCGATAAGTCGAACCGGAGCTTGGTTTGTAGCTGAACCAGGATATCCCAACAGTTGTCCCCTACTCTCAGTTGTCGAAGCGAAGATCTGCCTCGAGAAGTGAGAGTATTATGGCCTTGTCATTTTCCTCCTGAGAGACGGCGCAGTGAATGATTATGGGACCCCTATCAGGCTGTCCATCATGATCTAAGAATCAGATGGTGGACAGGTGCCATTCCCGGATTGGGAAAAAGTAAGTGGCCCTAAGGCTATCTTTTCTTGTCCCGTTGCATAGTGGTTGAGACAATATTTTGGTTGGGATTTGGATATTTGTGGTGGCTGTTCTCTGCCCGTTGGATGAAGGATAGATCTTATCCTGGCGGTTAGTCACAAGTGGGTTACCTCCTAGGGTAACCTTGAGTCAAAGTAACCCTCGGTGGGGGTCCAGAGACCCTTACTTTTCTTTTGGGGAAGGGTGAAGGTCTGGGCAAGGAAGTTTCTTCAACCTCATCTCATTCTCCACCCAAACCATTATGGACTGCCTGTATATTCCTCAGGTAGGATCCTCCTTCCGCTCCTTTGCTTCATTCCTTTGTCATGGAAGAGACCGTAGAGAGTCAGGGGAAGCAGGTTGGATCCTCGGGGGCCGGAGATGTAGTAGGTCCGGAGTCGGTCCCCAGCTCGGTTTTTCAGAGCAAGGCAACCCTTCTTTGGGAATGCTACCGCATTCTTGAGGAGTTTCCCTTTGTCCTCCCCGTGCTCGAGGAGCAGGCAAACAAAGCTCCCCCTGGGTGCCTAGCTGTATACAAAGATCACTTGAAGGCTGGTCTTCGGTTTCCCCTGCACCCCTTCTTTGTTAAGATTTTTTGCTTGTACCAAGTGGTGCCAGCGCAGTTGACCCCAAACATCATCAGGAACATCTGTGGGTTCCTGGTCATGTGCAGCATCGCCAACGTAGAGCCTAGGACCAACTTGTTCAATATCCTTTTCGTCCTCAAGAGGAACTTCCACAGCAATGGATGGTGGGTGATCGACCCCAGATCGGGCCGCAGGATGATTAAGGACATGCCCAGCGCCATCCATGGGTGGAAACCTGTCTTCGTATTTATGTTGTCTTTCGACCCATGGGGCTTCGACACTGTGTGGAAGAAGCCTCGTCTGACCGTCAATGACGGAAAGAAAGTCTTGGCAGCCGATCAGTCGGATTATGATCTTCTGACCAACTCGGAAGTTGCCCATATCCGGGAGTTGTTGGAGGAGAGGAACCTCCATCGGGTGGGAATCAGTAGATTCCCCTCTCTAGGTATAGCGACGGGAATTTCTGCCTCTCTACTTCAGGTTTTGTTGTAGTTCATTTAACTGAGGTGATCCCCTTTGCCTGCAGGTGGTGGGATGAAGTACAATTTGAGCCGGCTTCACCAGACTTCGGAGAGGAGGGTTGCACAGGCCCCTTCCACCAAGTCTGCGGTTCGGAAGAAAGCTCGGAGGGATGATCCCGAAGGGGACCAAAGCACATCGTCCTCCCCAGGTGTCTCGGGGGAAGATGTAGCGGCTACGGAAGGGTCTCCAGCGAGACCCTGTCCAATCGAAACTCCATCGGCGGTCGCCTCCCCAATCGACACAACGGGGGGCCCACCTCAAGGAGTGGATGTGCCACCAGTTTGCCCCTCTGCTGCCGATAGGGACAAAGCGCGGTAAGTCGAAGGAGAGTCCTTCTACGGGGCTTCTTCAACCGGAGGCCGTTCGACGAACCCTTCGGAGCTCCCGCTTATGGGAGGGCTGCTGGTCCCGGTCGAAGCCAGGAAGGTGTTGAAGGGTACGATACTGCCCCATAACCTGGCAATTCTCCGGAACCAGAGCTTTCTCAAAGTGTCTGATTTCGGCTTCGCCGCCCTGCAACAGGTATGACTATCACCGCCTCCTTTGCCCTGAGAGTTATTTGACCCTCGATTCTTCTTTTTTGATGTAGTTGGTCTATGACTTCACCTTCATGGAGGAAGGTCTGGGGAACGTAGACAGCCTCATCCATGACCTCAAGAGGAGCTTCAGACCGCTAGGGCTACCAAGGAAATAGCCGAAGAGCTGAAGCAATCCATGGAGAACCGTCTTGTTCGGGTAACTGATGAAGTTCGTGACCTAAACGGCGAACTGAAGAGCACCTACTAGAGGATAGCGGGACAAGAGGCAGGGTGGAACAGGAGTAGGAAGCAAGTTGAATCCCTGGAGCGGGCTGCCAGGGAGGATCAGGAGAGGATGGAGAACCTGTCCAAGGTGGTGGAGGAGGCTTCTAGGAGGGTCAAAGAGACGATCCTGGAATTCGAAGCTGCTAAGAGGGAGGCCGAAGCCGCCAAGAGGGAGTCCGAAGCTTTGAGGAAGCGAATAGACAATGCCATGGTCGACTTCAAGATGTCTTCGCAATTTCAGACAGAGATTGACGAAGCTTCATTGTATGCCTACTAGCACGGCTTCAACGATGGGCTCTCCAAGGTAAAGGAGACCCTCTCTCACCTTGACCTTTCGATGATCCCCTCCTACAACATAATTGGAGAGGAAGGAGAAGAAGCGGAGGAGGCCAAAGCTACAGGGGAGATCGAGGGGCCACCATGTTCGGTGGAGATGGTTGCTACCCCAGTCGAAGATCCAGAGCTAATCCCAGCTCTGATCTCGGGCCAGGATGTGACTCAGGCTGAAGGTTCTCCCGTCCCGGGCCAAATCGATGAGATCCTCTCAGAGCAAGTTGACAAGTTGCTCCAGTCCTGTGGTGTGGAGCCTCCTCCTGCTGATGTTGAGTGACTTGGATCACTCTAGATGTATTTTCTTCTTTTCTTACTTGTATTGCCAATGAACTTTGTATGCAATTTTCCTAGATTTTGGAATGAATTCTCCTTTCTTTGCACATGCATTGTTGTGCCTCATGTGTAGCCTGAAATGGTTCTACCGTTTCTCCTTTTGCCTAGTTGAATGATAGCCTCTGAAGGCCGTTCAGTCGATAAGAACCGATTTTACCATTCTCTTTTCTGCTTGGTTGGGTAGTCGTGGCCGAAGGCTGTTCAATCGGTGAGGACGAACCCTTGAATGGACCAAAACTCCGTTGCCTTTCCTCGGATGTTGAGCTTGTCCGTTGGGGCGGACAGGAGCCATTTCCCCACCAATCAGTGATTGGAGAGATTTAATTAGGATTATTGTTGTCCACGTGGCACGTCAAAATTTGTACAATCATGATCTCTTGCGCTTTATGAGCCACCGGGCCTCTTTTTTCCAAAAAGAGACCATTAATGATGCCGTCGCACGATGTAGATCTCTCTGGATTCGAAGCGAGGAGAGATTCGAAGCGATGGCGGTTGCTGTCCTGGGGATGGCCTCCGAGAGACTTTTTGGTTCTCGAAGCATCGCCCAGACACATGGCGCCTTCTCATGTGATGGGGAAGGACGTGGGACACGCCTCCCCACAATCGATCGTGGGTGCAGGGTTTCTATAAATAGGACCCTACTCCCTACTATCGAAGGCCATCATTTCTATTGGTATCTTTCTCCCATTAATAATGAGGTTCAGTACCTCCGAGCTTCGCCGCGCAGCGAAGAGGAGGGCCATCGACCCCAAGAGAAAGCGAAGCCAGGAGCTGCCTGAGCCGGGAGACGGGGAGGAGGGGCCTCTTGTGGACCAACTAGAGAAGATGGTCCGACAGTTTGAGGCCCGCCTGAGGGAAGCCTGGGCCCAGGTTATGCTGGCAACGATGGCGGCGGAGGAGGCGAGGAAAGAGGTGGCGAACGCTATAGCAAATTTCAAAGCCTCGGCCGCCTTCAAAGATGAGCTCACCGCGGTGGCCCTGGACTCCTTCCATCAAGGGTTCTGGGAGTGTCAGAGGAAGGCTTCCAAGTTTTACAACTTGAAGGGCCTGGACAACATCAAGGCCTCCGTTCCCTTCCCCGGCCACGAATTCGATTCTGACTCCGATGAGGGGTCAAATTCAGGTTCGGACGGGAACCCCGGGGGCCCTTCGTCGTCCCATCTGGTCTCTCCCCGATGGTATGGAAAAAACCCGTCGAGGAGTTATTGAAAATTTCCCAACTCTGCTGTTGCTGCTGCTCTCTTTTTTTTTTTATATCTCTTTTTTGGAGAGTTTCTTTCTTTCTTTTCTCTTTCTTTTTGTAAAAATCTAAAAGAAATGAAAGATCTTTTCTTTTACCTCTTCCCGCGTATTTTCTACGATGTGTTGCATCATGATTTGTCCATAATGTAAACTCTGTAGACCACTTGCGGTCTGCAGGGAAGAAGTAGGGTCTGTTGGATCGTTCTGAGAATATTTGTTGTTGACAGAAAGGACAACAGTGGTCCTTTTAGGCACGTGTTCGAATTTTCCGTAGGGTAAGGTGTTTACACCATCCTTGTGCACTTTCTGTCATGATTAAGGTAGGCTGTTCAGGCCCGTCTCGGTGCGTATTCGGATTCACCATATGGTAGGTTACGAAAACCATCCCTGCATCTTTGATCTTTTTGGCGGCTTGGTTAGACCATCCATTGCGCTCATCGGGCATACCGATAAGGTGAGTGGATCAGACTCTCCTTTGCGCAGTTGACCGATTTTTCAGATTGGGTCATTCGGGCTGTTGTCGTTCAGTCGATGCAATTAGCCATTTTGAGTTGAGTAGGGTTGAGGAGCTTTGCACAGGAATTTTTGGAACTTTTCATTGATAGTATTTGTGAAGGTTTTGTACATTCCATGGCCGGGATAGGGTCTTCCCCTCCAGGGTCTTGAGTCGATATGTCCCTGGTCGAATGACTTCTTCGACTTGATATGGGCCTTCCCAGTTGGGGGAGAGTTTATCTTGTTCCATTGGCCTGGACATTTCTGCTCTTCGCAATACCATGTCCCCCGTGTAGAAAGTTTGCTCCTTCACCCTTGCGTTGTAGTACTTGGCGACCTTTCGCTGGTATGCCGCCATTCTTATCTGGGCCCGTAGCCTGGTGCTTGATAGCAAATCCAGATCAATCCTTCTACGATCGGAATTCTCAGGCTCTTCATAGTTGTTAATTCTCAGGGACTGTAGGGAGACTTCGATAGGTAGCATGGCTTTGGTACTGTAGGCTAGGTTGAACGGAGATTCACAGGTGGCTGTTCTTGGGGTAGTTTGGTATGCCCAAAGAACAGAGGTCAATTCTTCGGTCCAAAGTCCTTTGGCGGCATTCAACCTTGTCTTCAGACTATGGAGGATAGTCCGGTTGGTGACTTCGGCTTCTCCGCTGGACTGTGGATGAGCAACGGATGTTAGCCGATGCTGGATATGGTACCGAGCACAGAAGTCCTTGAACTTCGGATTGTCGAATTGTCTCCCGTTGTCCGTGATAATGACATGTGGGATGCTGAACCTGAAGATGATGGAATTTTTTACAAAATTTTTCACCTTGCCCTCTGTGATCTGGGCCAATGGTTTGGCTTCCATCCACTTCGTGAAATAGTCGATGGCCACTAGGAGAAACTTTCTTTGCCCTGATGCTGGTGGGAATGGGCCAAGAATGTCCATCCCCCACTGGGAAAAAGGCCATGGGGCTGCCAACTGAGTCAGGTGACTCGCAGGTTGTCTCTGCACATTGGCATACCTCTGGCATTGGTCGCACTTTCGCACGAAATCAACTAAGTCCTTCTGGATGGAGGGCCAGTAATACCCTTATCGAATAATCTTTTATGCTAGAGATCTGCCTCCCAAGTGATCCCCGCATATGCCCTCGTGGACCTCTCTCAAAGCATAATCTGCATCGATGGGTCCTAGGCATTGTAGCAATGGTTGGGAGAACGATCTCTTATTGAGGGTTCCGTCTAAGATGACGTATTGAGACACCATCCGGCGGATCTTCTTGGCCTCTGCCTTATCTTCAGGCAGTTCTCCTTCATTCAGGAATCTGATTATGGGATCCATCCAGCTTGGCTCAGTATCAATCTGGCGCACCTCTGCAGCCTCTTCGGCGATGCTTAGAGTTTCAAGATGTTCAACAAAGGTGCGCCCGAGAGACTCCAGTGCTGTAGTTGCCAGTCGAGACAGTGCATCCGCCCGGGAGTTCTCTGATCGAGGAACATGAATAATTTTAAAATATTCCAGTTGGGAGGATAAAGCCTGAACCTTCTTTAGGTATTGCACCATGGTTGGATCTTTGGCTGCGTATTCTCTGTTGACTTGATTCACAACCAATTGAGAATCGGAGAAGGTTCGGAGTTGCCGGACTCCCAGATCTTTGGCAATCCGAAGTCCGGCGAGTAGGGCCTCATATTCGGCCTGATTATTGGAGGCATGGAAGGAGAAACGGAGTGCATACTCTATGGTATGGCCGTTAGGTTCGGCCAACATGAGTCCAGCCCCGCACCCGGTAGCATTGGAAGCTCCATCCACATGAAGCACCCAAACAGACTTTGTCTCCTTCGGGGCTTCTTCTTCTTCCGAAGAGGCTTCATCTTTGGACTTCCAGGTGCACTCAGCTAGGAAATCGGAGAGCACTTAGGCCTTCATAGCCACTCAGGGTTGGAAGCTAATGTCAAATTCACTTAGCTTCACAGCCTATTTGGCTATCCTTTCAGAAGTGTCCGGAGATCGGAGAATGGCCTTGAAAGGTTGATCAGTCAGCACCACAATAGCGTGGGCCTGGAAATATGGCCGTAGTCACTTTGCCGCAATCACTAAAGAGTAGATCAGCTTCTGCATCCTTGCATATTGCATTTCTACGTCATGCATGATCTTGCTGATATAGTAGATCGGCTTGTGGGACCCGTCTTCTTTCTTCCGGACAAGAACCGAACTCATTGCTTCGTTTGAAGCAGAGAGGTATAGGTAGAGGACCTCGCCTTCTTTTGGCTTGGAGAGTAATGGCGGGGTCTCCAAATACTTCTTCAATTCCTGAAAGGCAATGCGATAGTCTTCGGACCATTCGAAGCCCTTTGATTGTCGAAGTACCTTGAAGAACGGAAGACATTTCTCAGCCGACCGAGAGATAAATTTGCCTAGGGAGGCAATCCTCCCTGTCAACTGTTGGACTTCCTTTTTACTAGAGGGATGCCTCATATCTTTCAAGGCTTGAATCTTCTCAGGATTGGCCTCAATCTCTCGTTTGGTGACAAGGAAGCCTAGGAATTTACCCGATGTGACCTCGAAGGTGCACTTCACCGGGTTTAACTTCATGTGGTAGTGCCAAAGAGCGCTGAATGACTCCTCCAAGTCGTGGATGTGGTCTCTCCGGTGGAGACTCTTGACGATCATATTGTCAACATAGGCCTCCATATTTCTTCCCAGTTGCTTTTCGAACACCTTATTGATGAGTCTTTGAAATGTTGCTCCGGCATTCTTGAGGCCGAACGGCATCATCTTGTAGAAGTAGAGACCTTTGTCAGTGATGAATGCCGTTTTCTTTTCATCTTGCTGATCCATTCTGATTTGGTTGTAGCCGGAGAAGGCATCCATAAAGCTCAGTAACTGGTGGCCGGCGGTAGCGTCGACCAGTTGATCAATCTTTGGAAGAGGGAAGCTATCTTTTGGGTAAGCCTTGTTGAGGTCTGTATAGTCGATGCAGATCCTCCACTTGCCACTAGCTTTCTTCACCATTACCACATTGGCCAGCCACTCGGGGTAACGGGCCTCTCTAATGAACCCTGCCTTGAGGAGCTTGCCAACCTCTTCATCAACAGCTTGCTATCTTTCGGGGGCGAAGCTCCTCTTCTTCTGTCGCACCGGCTTGTACCCAGGGGTTACTTCTAGCCGATGAGTAATCACTTCAGTGGAAATCCCGGGCATATCCGAAGTCGACCAGGCGAAGACATCGGCGTTGTCCCTGAGGAAACAGATTAGCTTCATTCTGGTTTCCTCATCAAGGGTGCTCCCGATCTGCACAACTCTAGAGGGATCTTCCTCTTTCAAAGGTATCGGGATGGTCCTCTCCATGGGTTCACCAAGGTTTGTGGTTGAATTCCTTGGATCCAGCTGATCCGGAGTAGTCGAATCCTTGAAATGCATGTCTTCAATCATCAAACATTGCCGTGCCATCCTCTGGTTCCCTCTAACTTCTCCAACTCCATTCCTGGTGGGGAAGCGTACCAAGAGGTAGCGAGAGGAGATCACGGTATGGAACCTGTTCAAGGCAGGCCTCCCCAGAATAATGTTGTATGCTGAGGGGATCTGGACTACCGTGAAGTTGATCGGCAATGTCTTTTATCGAGACTCGATGCCGAGGGTTACAGGCAACACTATCTCCCCTTCGGCATAAACTTGGTTGCCCCGAAACCGGAGAGTGGTATGGGGGATCTTTGTAGTTGATGTCTAGGTAAACACATTTTGGAGAATGCATCGTACATCAAGATATCAGTCGAACTTCCATTATCAATAAGAACTCTCTGTATATCATAATTGGCCACTACGGTCGAAATTACAAAAGGGTCGTCGTGCGGGAGCCGAACTCCCGCAAGGTCGTCGTCGGAGAAGAGAATGGAGTTGTTATCTTTCAGTAGCTTTGAAGCTTCATTTTCATCCCTTCTCCAGTTGGTGGGCCGGTGTATCATCCCTACACCTCTGTTGGTGGGCCTTTGATTTGGCAATTCGGCCTCTTCGGGAGGTGGCTGGGGAACAGTTGCTTCCGACCGGGGTCCCTGGCGATCGATGTACCGCCCCAGGTATCCTCTCTTGATGAGATCCTCGATCGCATCCCTCAGCTGGATGCATTCTTCTATGTTATGGTCGTGGTCCCGGTGGAATTGGCAGAATTTGTTCCTGTTCCTTGTGGAAGAGGAGGCCTTCATGGGACGGGGCTGTTGGAGATAGTTTTCTTTTTCTATCTCCATGAGGATCTTCTCTCGAGGGAGGTTAAGGGGGGTGTAGGAGTCGAATCTTCCTCCCAATGCGCTGGGCTTGGGAGGGCTTCTTCGGCGGTCTGCATATCTGCCGCCATTGTTGTTGGAAGTTTGGGAGCCTTGCCCCCTGTTATTCTTCTTCTTTGAAGGGGGTTTCCCTTCAATCAACCGTCGATTCGCCGCCTACTCTTCGGCATCGGCGTATTTTTGAGCCCTTGATAGGAGCTCAACGTAGCTTTTAGGAAACTTCTTGTCCAGGGAAAAAGTAAGCCTGGAGGTTCGAAGCCCCTTCTTCAGTGCTGACATGGCCACGTGCTCGTTGAGATCGGGGATCTTAAGCGTAGCTGCATTGAACCTGGAGATGTAATATCTCAGGCTCTCTCCTTCATTTTGGTGAAGGAGGAAGAGTGTGTCCGTATTCCGAGGAGTCTTGCGGCAGGTCCTGAAATGCAAGACAAACAATTTTTCTAACTCGGAAAAGGAATCGATGGTATCTGGGCACAAGCTCGAGTACCACATCCTAGCGGACTTCTTCAAGGTAGCCAGGAACGCCAAACAGTACATTGCGTCCAAAGCTCCTTGGATCATCATATGGGCTTTGAAGCTGCCCAAATGGTCGAGGGGGTCGGGGTGCCGTCATAGTGTTCCATCTGGGGAACCCTGAAGTGCCGAGAAATGTTCTCAGCCATGATGCGATCGATGTAGGGTGGGCGTATATCACCCATAATCAAGTCATCGGGATCTCTCTGATCCCGCATTCTCTGTTCTCGTGCCCTTGCCATCTCTGATTCGATGGCTCTGTACCTCCCATCATAATTGGGAATCTGCTTAGGCGCTCTCTCCATCGAAGTGGAGTCTTCGAAGGAGGAGGAGGAAGTTTGCTTAGGCCTTTTCCCTTTTTGCGGGGAATCGGCAGACCTAGGCAGTCTCGAAGTTCGGCCTTCGGGAGAGGGCCGAGAACGGGGGGAGGGATGCGCTGAATCCTCCCGTGATGCTCTCCTTCTTCGAGATCGAGAGCTATGTCTAGAAACAGCTGGTGGGTTTGCCATCGGAAAGGCTCTGTCTTGAAACTCTTGAACCATGGCCGTCAGGTTGGCGACCTGGTTCATAAAAGTTTCGAACTACTATGCTCCCACAACAATTATGGGAGGTGGAACATCGTTCTCCTCCGGGGGTGCACCACCCTGAGACGGAGCACGACTCCGGCTTGTAGAAGCATTTTGAGCTTTTCCTCTTGCCATCAAAAACTTCTTTATTTCTTTCCCTTGTCTAGGAGGGAGCTTAACAAATATTAATGCTTCTCCCCCTACCTGGCACGCCAATCTGTTGGCGTGGAGTCCCTGGATCGGTCGGTCGGAGCCGCTGCGTCATATGACCGCTCCCTGGTTCACCTACAAAACAGGTCCCTTACCGGAGTTGTTCTGGCAGAGGACACTCCGATGCCTAAGTCAGTGGCGGATTCCAGCCACAGAATGGGGAAGATGTCGAGAGTGGAAGAGAAAAAGAATTCTTGGAGAATGTATCAATGTATGTGAGCGAGGGTGTTAGTCTATGTACCTCTCGAACCATCCTTCTTACCCTTATTTAAAAGAAGGCCTCTGGCCTGCGGCCCGCTCTTTTTCCGGTGATCATGGAGAGCCAATCTCTCCCACGATTGGCGATCATGGGTTGTCAATGAGCGATTCCGGCCAGTTCGGAGGCGTGGCAGCAGGAGTTGCGCGCCATGATCATGGCATGATGAGTGTCGATTGTAACCGTTGGTTACAGTTTCCTTTCTGGAACAGATTGCAGTTCAAGCTTCGGGTTTCCCCTTGCATGGGCCGAAGGCTTGGTATCTCCCCGAGACCAGAGATCGTGTCTATGGCGAGGACCGAAGTACGTGTCTTCGGAAGTCGATGAGTAGTTCAGACTTCGGCCGGGACCGAAGGTGCTACCTGAAGGACTGGCCTTCGGATGCTGTAGTCCGGTGTGAAGCCTTGGGTTGCTTGCGTTTGGCCTTCGCTTAGTCCGAAGTCCGTAGTCCGGAGAAATGGGCTTCGATAAGTCGAACCGGAGCTTGGTTTGTAGCTGAACCAGGATATCCCAACAGTAAGGTTCAGCCCTGAATTATGCATTTTGGCCTGGTTCGGATCCAGTTAGAACCCGACACTGTAAAAATGTGAAGGAGAGATTTTAATATGATTGAGAATCCAAGAGGTTTTCGGTTCCGTAGAGAAGCTTATTTTTCCCCATTCAACCCATTATAACTCATACAACCTGAGAAAATTGTTGGAAAAACTTAGAAAAAATGCTGATTAAAGGTACATAGATACATTCTCTTCACTCTTTTTTCTTCTCTCATCTTTTTTTAAAATTCATGAAAAATGAAAAAAATAAGAGAAAACTATGTCAAAATTTTTTATTTTGACATGATTTTAGAATATATTGTATTAATAGTTTAAAAATTAAAAATCTAAGAAGTTAAATTCACATTATACGTGATCAAGAATGTATTGAGATGATACAAACATTAATCAGTATCAACAAATATCTAATTGAACCAAAAAAATTTCTATAAATCATATAAAAGTGATTTGAAATCACAAGTAATCAAAAAAAATATTTTTTTGGTATGCCAATTTGACCAATAGGCTTGCCATACCATATATCGGTACAGTACCGAACCAAAACTGTACCAGACTAGTCGGCGACTAGTACAGGTCTTGAAACTGGTTCAGCGATCCTTACCGTGGAGTCTAAGAATTGCTGGGTGCCTCATTAATTCACTAGGTTTCAAAATCAGTCTTGCACTGCCCTTGATCATGCAGAGTTGGTGCAGAGCTTGGTGCTCGTCTTGCTTAGCCTTATGCAAGAGTACCATCAAACTTACTGCTCTTCTCCTGTTTCAAGCATAAGCTTTGAAATTACACTGCGAATTACACAGTCACCACTGCAATAGCTCCGGCCAAATTGTGAAGAGAATCCTGTGCTGTGACTTTTTATGGTTCTCCTGCCAGCTACCTGTTTGTCATATTGTCAAGCACAGCCTGATCCCAACTTGACTCATTCTGCACATCTCAAGTCAGATTGCCTGTCTTGTGTTTGACAACTTGTCAAAGGGGAGATCATCTCTGCACAATTCATACAGCATACTCATCCTCATCTCTCCGAGGCCCTGTTGCATGAATGCAGACCACCATCCTTTCAGCTATCTGTTACCGAGGAAGCAACCATCACATTGCTTCTTATTTTGCAATACTCCCCTGTAAGGCTTTTGTTCTGTAGCGATGGCTACATCAGTTTAGCGAGGCAGGAATCATCATTCTGATTATCAGCATTTCTTAGAGTGCCAACAGCTACATCATTTTGTTATGGGTGCTTCATTAATTCTCATTACCTGTGCATCATTGCAAATATCATGGGCCTCTTTAGGAAGCATGTCTTAGATTACTAAAGAAGCAGGATTGTCATCAACAACCTTCTGCTTCTATTGGTTCCCGAGTCAGTACCACTACATCCTTTACTGAGCCAACAATTACCCAACTTGCCCAGCAGTTTCATCAAATGCAAGTCTTCTTGAGTTTCCATCAGCTATGTCTGCCAATTCTTGTATGTCTCAGTCCTCTTGGATATTAGACTCTGAGGCCACATCGTATGAACTCAGATGCTTCTATATAACAGTATACTCATGCTCTCTAATTCTCAACTTCAGACAGCTGATAGGACTCCTCTGCTTATTTCTTGATGTGGCTATACCTCTCCATGTTCTGAACCTAGAGGTTGACTTTCCCTATCGATTGTCTCACATGTTCCTCTGCTTCCTGTGAAACCAGTATCTAGTATTCCTTGCCATTCTGGTTTCACCATCTCATTTTCTTCATCTTCCTGTTTCATGCAGGACCCTTGTACAGCTGAAAGGATTGGGACAGGTCGTAAAGTTGATCAGCTTTATCAACTGAAACATCTTCATGTTCCTCCCTCTTCTTCCTCTTTGGCTTTGTGGTCTTCTGCATGTCATGCCACGGTTTGTCTTCTTCTGATCTGTGGCACAATGGACTAGGTCATGTCTCTTTTTCTCTTCTTATAGCCTTGTTTACATGCGGAGTTTGGGTACCATCAAACTTTTCTCTCTTATCTGGTTGTATGGGCTGGAAGTTGAGAAAACGCCAAACCCTTCCTTTTCCTTCAAGCGAGTCAATCATTGGCTCCATTTGATTTAGTGCATTCTGGCATTTGGGGCCAGCACCTTTGCCTTCTGTGAATGGTTTATCTTCTCATTTTTGTTTCATGGATGACTATTCTCGTTTTACCTTGGTTTTATCTCATGTAAGCATCTCTGATATCTATCGTGGCCTTACATGCATGGTCCATAGCTAGCTTGATCTACCCATTAAGCTAGCTTGATCTACCCATTAAGGTATCTCTGTCTGATGGAGCCTGTGTACCTACTGAACTTAGATGTTTTCTTTTTTATCCCATGGTACTATTCATTGACAGCCATATCCTGAGCAGAATGGTATTGCTGAAAGTAAAACATTTCATCCATTTTTGGTAAAAAACATTTCATCCAATAGAGACGGCTCGTATTCCTCTTTCTTCTTCTTGTGCACCTCATAAATTATAGGCTAAGGTAGTTTTCATTTCGACCAATCTTATCAATAGAATTCCTTCTTTTGTACTTTGTGGTTGGATACCCTATGAACATCTTTTCTTTATTCCTTCTACATATGGACACCTTCATATTTTTAGTGTACATGCCTTATACTTCTTCCTCCTGGGGTATGCTCTAAATTCTCACCCAAGGTAGCTAAGTGTATTTTTCCAGAATATAGCTCTGAACATAAAGGGAATTGATGTTTTGACCCCTTAGAGATTGTATATTTGTAATCATGTCACTTTCTTCAAGTCAATTCCTCAAGATCCTTCTTTTCATCTCCCACTTTGGATTGGTTACCCATATCTTCTTCTCCACTCTATTCTGCCATCATGCCATCATCTAATTTACATGCCTTGACTCTTCCGACTACATGGCCTCCTATTGCTTACACCTAGTTGTGTCATCCTCAACCACTTCATGAGTCCTTTTGTTTTTCTAGACATCCATCCTAATGCTCCACTTGATGCTTCCTATCAATTAGCTAATTTGCCTATTTTGGATGATGGTCCCCTGGTATTGCTTTGTTGTAAGGTGATGCCTTATCATAACCAGAAGCATTCTTAATATTCTCTTGCTTGCTATGCTTGGCTTGCATTTTGATTTTTATGCTACTTAGTTCATATCAAGGATCCTGGTACTAATACCAGGACCCATACTAGTAGCTAGCTAGTATGGTATGGTACCGGTATTGTACCATACCAATACTCGGTATGGTACGGTGTGCCGGTCTGAACCGACATATTCATTTTTTTTATTCTTTTTAAGATTTATTAAATATTTTCAAATCTAAATAGATGCTTGTTGATGCTAATTGATATTTGTATCATTTTAAAACACTACAAAATATTGTCTAGCCTCTAGCCATGATATATAATTTTTAAAAAAATTAATTAAAGTAAGATTACTAGTAATTAATTAAAGTAAAAAATGAAATATAACATAATTATATACCGATATTTAGAATCGGGTTAACTGTCAATGTCCATAAATATAGAGATCATTAATGTATTGAGTAGGAAAATCAGTAAATCCCTCTAACCAGGCAACATGATAATCTTGTAAGCTCATCCAAAAAGATGTGCATGATGGATCGTAATTGATCGCAGATACCTCGCTGAGATCCCGGCTTTGAGAGGTCTCCAGAGTTGATGATATGCCTATGCAAGGGCCCATCCAAATATATCGGCAGCAAAAGTAGATCCATAAGATCCTTTGGGATGTATAAGATAATAACCACTAGAAGATGATGTCTCGGATGTACTATATCTATATCTATATTGATAACAAGTTGCCGGTACCTACGGATAAGTGGATCCAAAATATGAGGATGATTTTGATACATCCATGGATTCTACTCCACATGCAAGATCTATAGCTACATCGTGTCCCGAACGACCTCGTGGAGCCCATCACCTAGATAGAATCGTATTACCGTGGGCTCTACCAATTAGTGCACCATAGTCTATATCTTGTATAGCATGACTAAACTATGACTCACTAGTAAATCAAAGATAAATAGCCAGTTACATCTCCTATCCTCCGGCCCCTCTATGATTATTAGATCCCTCACTATTTGAAGAAGCACTAGCACTACTCTTTCTAGTGTATGAATCTGAATGAACTGAGTACTCTAGTAGAGACAAAACTGCATTTCCTTTTTCTCTATCTCCGAATCGAATAGATGGCGAGGAGGGATGATGTGATATATGTTGCCGAGGTGGCTTTCAAAGAGGGGGGTGAATTGGGATTATAAAATTTTTGCAAGTATGTGCACTTTAAAATTCTTTTAGTGTTGTGGTGTTGTAATAAGTTATGTAATACGGAAGCAAGTAAATAAACATAATTAAGCAATCACAAATATAATAGGTTTAGAGTAGTTCAGAGCAACCGGCTCCTACATCTATGGTGTGATATGCATGATGAGGATGCAAACATGTAACTCTAAAGGAGATTAACCAAAATTTAACTAGCAATTCCTACTTGCATATGAGTGATTCAACATATAAGATCAAGGAGATCTAAATAAGAAACCCTAAATGCTTATACTTAAACCCAGCTAGGAGGACTATCAAAATCTTAAAGAAATAGGACAAGATTAGAATTCGCACACAAGTCAAGCTAGCCCTATTTAATGATCCCGATCTTAAAATACTAGGAGTTCAAGCATTGAAATCTCAAGCACAAGGGATTCACTCTTAAGGTTCTCAAATGAAAGATCATACCACATAAGATGGGCCTTCTAACTTTCTGGTTTGTAGCAAGTAATCCTTCCTCTTGGATCTGGAGCCTAGAGAACCCTGCAACAAAGAAACCAAGATGATTAGAAACTTAATTAAAAGTGAGAAGATTGATGGAACTCAAAAGGAGAGTTTGTTGGAAATGATCCTTGGCACCATGGTGGAAGCTTGTGTTGGTGTTGATCTTCTTCTTGAGAGGATGTCCTTAATTCGCTTTGAAGGAAGAGGATTGCTTAGAAGATGAAGAGTAAAGAGAAGGATTAGGGAGAAGAAATGGTGGAGGAGAGGAAGAGGTTCACTTAGGCACAAAGATCCACATAGGCACATAGAAACACATAGAAAAGTGCTGGAAATTTGTATTCACTCCTCCATCCTTTACAAGGGGCATCCAAGGCTTTAAATAAAGCCTTACAAATTTTGAAATTTCAAATCCCTAAACAAGTGGAGTAATATAAGGGGAGAGGGCTGATTTTCTTGCTTGAAATCCTCCTTGGCCAACTTCCTTGAATTTGAACTTGGGATGGCACCCTCTTGTGGTGAGGTGGCGTGTGAGGTGGCATGTGGTCCCCTCTTGATGTGGCATGTGGTCCCAAGTTGAGGTGGCACAAGTGATGTGGCATGTGGTCCCCAATTGAGTTGGCTTTGGTCTTGATTTGGGGTATACATTGAGTCTTCTTTAGGCTTGATGCTAGTTGACCCATTTGGATTGGACTAAGACTAGACCCGACATGGACTCGACTTACATGATTATTTTGGACTCAAAAGAAAGATTACAGGACCCAACATGGACTCGACTTACATGATTCTTTTGGACTAAAAATAAAGAAAGGTTACCGGACTCTCTAGTCCAACCATAAAGATTCGGAATGGGCTTGAATTGGTTGGAGTCTCTTTCTGATTCTGGTGCCCGCACCAATTCTCCCCTGGTGGGAGGAACTCGACCCTGTCGAGTGATAAGTTTCTAATATATCCGGGTCGATTTGTTGTAGGTCCTCTTTGGTGATCCAGGAATCTTCAGATTCAGGACGTCCTTGCCATCGAACCAGATAGCGTTGGTAGCCCTTATTTCTAGTAGTGATGATCTGGTCATCCAAGATCCTTTCAATTCTTTCCTTTCGCTCAGGAATATTTGGTGGTGGACACTCAATTGGCATTTCACTCTCAAGAGAAGTGTTAGGACCAAAAGGTTCATCAGGTATTAATGCAGGTTCCTTGTATTCTTTCAGATCGGAAACATTAAATGTAGAACTAATGCCATAACTAGGTGGTAAGTCTACTACATAAGCATTAGGTCCAATTTTCTTTATTATTTTGAAGGGTCCGGCTCCCCGGGCATGGAGTTTCTTCATAGTTCCCGGAGGAAACCTTTCTGGTTTAAGCCTAATCATTACAGAGTCTCCTTCATTAAATTCCTTTAACCGTTTATGTGAGTTAGCCATATGCCTATAGAGTTCATTGCTTGTTTGAATCTTCTGATTAATCTCCTTGTGCAAATCCTTAACATGCTGTGCATATGACTCAGCAGACTCGGATATTCGTGTATGTACTGGTAATGGAATTAGGTTTAAAGGTTTCCTAGGTTTGTATCCATGGACCACTTCGAATGGACTTTTCCCAATAGACCTATTGATCGAACTGTTGTAGGCAAATTCAGCACGAGGAAGTAGTAAGTCCCAGTTTCCTAGGTTGTCGCCGACTAAACATCTTAAGAGATTTCCTAAGCTTCGGTTTACTACTTCAGTTTGGCCATCGGTTTGAGGATGATAGGCCGTAGAGAATTTCAGCTTAGTACCTAACATGTGCCAGAGGGTTTTCCAGAAGTAGCTAGTGAACTTGACATCTCTATTTGACACAATGGTCTTGGGTAAACCATGAAGCTTAACCACCTGATCTAAGAAAAGCTTGGCCACTTTCGAAGCATCTAAAGTTTGAGAACATGGGATGAAGTGCGCCATTTTGGAGAAACGATCGACAACCACGAAAACAGAGTCATGTTTCCTAGAAGTTTTAGGTAGACCTACCACAAAATCCATACTGATATCTTGCCATGGACCATTAGGGACAGGTAAGGGCGTGTACAGACCGGTGTTCTGTCTTTGTTGTTTTGCAACAGCACAGGTCCGACACTGAGCTACGATCTGGGCAACGCTCTTTTTAAGACCAGGCCAAAAAATTGTTCTTCCATTGCTAGGATGGTTTTGTTCCTGCCAAAATGTCCTGCTAAACCTCCAGCATGGACTTCCCAGATCAGAAATTCCCTAACAGAGGTCTTGGAAATACACAACTGATTTCCTTTGAAAAGGTATCCATCTAACAGTGTATAATCACTAGGTTCACTAGATGATCTTTGTTGCAGGGATTGATAGATGTGACCAAAATCAGGACATGTGGGATATTCATCTTTCAATCTATCGAACCCTACTACTTCAGTGCTCACAGAGGTTAACAACATAGAACGGCGGCTCAACGCATCAGCAACCCTATTTTCAGTACCGGCATGATGTTTTAAAACGAACGTGTAAGCTTGTATGAATTCTACCCATTTCCCGTGCCTAGGGTTTAATTTCTTTTGAGAACTAAGGAACCTAAGAGCTTCGTGATCAGAGAACAGGACAAACTCGTGGGGTAGAAGATAATGCCTCCAATATCGTAGAGCTTGAACTACAGCATACAGTTCCTTATCATACGTGGAATACCTTAGTCTCGCCTCATTTAACTTTTCACTGAAGTATGCTACTGGGTGATTCTCTTGACTCAAGACACCTCCAATTCCGACCCCAGAAGCATCACAAGCAACCTCAAACACCTTGGTAAAATCGGGTAACCTTAAGACAGGTGCTTGTGTCATTTTCTCCTTAATTGTTAGGAAGGCCTTACCTGCTGCTTTAGTCCACTTGAAATTTCCCTTCCTAATACAATCAGTGATTGGTGCCACTATCGTACTGAATCCTTTGATAAACCTTCTATAGAAGGTGGATAACCCATGGAAACTACGGACGTCGTGGATAGTCTTAGGCGTAGGCCACTCTACTATGGATTTAATTTTCTCAGGATCAGCGGACACCCCTTCAGATGTGACTACGAATCCTAGAAAGATAACTCTATTTGTCAGGAAATCACACTTCTTGATATTGGCATAGAGACTATCTTTTCTCAGGACTTGACAAACTTGTTTCAGGTGGGTTAAGTGGTCTGCCTTTGTTTTGCTATATATAAGTATATCATCAAAATAGACCACTACAAATCTTCCGATAAAAACCTTTAACACCTGATTCATTATTCTCATAAAAGTGCTGGGTGCATTGGACAGACCGAACGGCATGACTAACCACTCATATAATCCATCTTTAGTCTTAAAAGCGGTCTTCCATTCGTCTCCAGGCCTAACCCTAACCTGGTGATAGCCACTCTTTAGGTCTATCTTGGAAAAAATTGTCGATCCAGCTATCATATCTAACATGTCGTCTAGTCTTGGGATTGGGAATCTATACTTTACAGTGATCTTATTAATGGCACGGCTATCTATACACATCCTCCAGGTGCCATCTTTCTTAGGGGTCAGCAGAGCAGGGACTGCACATGGACTTAAGCTTTCCTTAATAAACCCCTTCCTAAGAAGTTCACCCACTTGCCTTTGCAATTCCTGGTGTTCAATTGGGTTCATCCTATAGTGAGGCAAATTAGGTAAAGTCGCTCCAGGGACTAAATCTATTGCGTGTTGTATGTCTCTTAAAGGTGGAAGGTTATCGGGGAGATCTTCTGGAAACACATCCTCAAATTCTTTCAATAATTGGACCACCTCTTGAGGGTGTTCTACAGGGCTGTGGTCCTTAATTTCCTTAGCAGTTACTACCCAAATAGGTGCTCCCTCCATGATATCTTGCTCTAATTCTTTTGCACCTATTAAATTTAATCCAGTCTTCTTATCTTTCAAGCTGCTAGCTCCTCTCTTGACATTATCCTTAGGCTGGGTTGGATGAATGACAATTTTCTTGCCATTGAAATTGAAAGCACAGGAGTTTGATCGACCAAAGATGGTCACATCATGATCAAACAGCCATGGCCTGCCTAAGATGATGCTACTTACCCCTATAGGAAGCACATCACACCAGATCTTTCCCTGATAGGATTGAAGCTGGACTTGAACCTGACATCTTGACTTGATTGGTATAGAAGTGGAATCGATCCAGGACACCTTATATGGATTGGGATGTGGTACAATGGATAATCCTAGACTTTTGGCTGCGTTAGTGGAAATGGCGTTGACACAGCTTCCACTATCGATGACGATTTTACAAACCTTTTCTCCTATCCTAACAAATGTGTGTAGGATGCTAGTTCTACGCCAGTCTTCTTGCTCCTTGGTCTGTGTCATGATACGTCTCACAACTCCTAGAAAACTTGATGAGTCTATGTTCTCTTCATCTCCTTCATATTCATCAGCCAAACAATCCCCTGCTTCATAAACCTCCTCTTCATCATTCTCCAGGGGTTCTGATTCACCTTCTTCTGCCTCCCCTATATGTAAAACTCTAGAGGGACATTGGCTCACGAAATGACCTGGTTTACGACACTTATAGCAGACTCGCTCCCTCTCACCTCGAACTTCAGGGCTCTTTCCTTTGTCTTCTTTAGGAATTAAGGGGGTGGTCGGATTGGGTCTAAGGGTTGGATTCGGGCTGGACCTTGTTCTATTGGTGGGACTAGGGACTGAGCTAGGCCTGCTGATAGGAGGGTTAAACCTACTAGATTCAGGTCGTCTAAATGTAGCTCTCCTTTGAAACCTCTCATAGTCCGTGGCAACTTGGTATGCCTGATCTAAATCATGGACTTCCCTTAAAAACAGTTCCCCTTTTATGTCATCATTCAACCCTGATCTAAACCTTGATAAAGTGGCTGCTTCAGACTCGACTACGTTGCATCGCATCACAAACTCATCAAACTTAGCAACATATTCAGAAATGGTCTTGTTACCCTGTGTCAATCGTTGCCACTGATCTAATAACCTTTGCTGATAAGACATAGGCAGATATTTCTCTCTAAGTTTCCTCTTCATATCTCTCCATGTTGCTATAGGTAAATCTCCCCTTTGCCTTGATATGCGTTCCACGTTTCCCCAATATAACCGAGCCTGACGAACTAGTCTGATTCTGGCAAACTTAAATCTTCTCTCTTCAGACATATCATACCAGTCAAAATACTGGTCCATGTCAGCCTCCCAGTCTATGTACACCTTAGGATCTAGGCTTCCCTCAAAGGTTGGTGCATCTAGACGGATGTTCCTTAGGGCCCGATCATCCTGATCAAAAGTATCATAGTGAGGTCTTCTAGGAGGTGGCTCTGGAGTATGATCAACATAATCCTGATGCGGTCTTCTTTGAATTGGGTCAGGTGTGTGTTCCTGTCGTTGGGCTCTAGGATGAACTGAAGGTAATCTGGGTGAAGGTGGTTCAGTTGGGGTCAACCTAGCTTCTTCTAGGGCTCCTACTCTTTCCTCGAACTGACCAAATTTAGCATCCAAACGGTCCATCTTCTCGATCATAGATCTCATAAGGCTTTCCATACTAGTATCCATGGATGAACTAGGTTGGGCTTGTGAAGGGTGGTAAGGTGTGCCTGACCTAGTTGTCATGCAAACAATTAGACTCAGACCCGAACTATGAGTTTTCTAAACCGGTTAGTCCAAATAAACTGAGTTGACTAGATACAATCAAATCAACAGCTACTCTCTTCCACTGGCCAGTCAGGAGGTGGGTCTGTGGGAGGTTTCCCCAGCTTTCACTGGGTCCTAATTAAAAACCACAAGAATCGCTTAGGCTTGAGCCACTTAACCTCTATCCTTGACACCAGCTTCCAATAATAGATAAAGAAATGGGTTGCACAAGCTTTCCCAATTGAATTGAACTGGACCTAGAGTTCCAAGCTAGTTGCCTAATCAAGGTGGCAAGCTAGATTGTAGTAACTCTATACTTGGCCAGGTTTTAGAACAAGGGGAGTGTGAGATCCTGTCTCTGGCCTACCTAGGCCTGGTGGAATTGGCCCGATAGACGGATCAGCACCCAAGCCCTTAGTCCCAATTCTAGACACCAAGTAATAGGGCACACACAAGACTAGTTGACACAATGAGCTGACAATAACCCGGACTCGACCAAATTGATGTTCCTAACCCACTAGGGCAATTAATGTCTAATCAATTTTAGTTAGGGATTGGGTCGATATGCAATTTGGTGATTTTTGGGCTAGGAACAGGTGATGAAATCCTGACCCTATGTCAATTTCATGCCCTTAATTTGATTTGCCATGAGATGCATACAAATTTCAAATTTCAGGTGCAGAAGTAGTGTGTTGCTGTTTAAATGTGGTGTTGATAAGTGCAGAAAAAAATATCAAAAAAATCTAAAAAAATCACAGAAAACTCCTAACTTATAGATGACATACCAGATGAAACAAAATCTCAAAATAAAATCTGTACTATTCTAGGCAGATTCTGAAATGAAGATAATGAAAAGGAACAGAACAGAACAGAAACCTTAATAACACTGATGGACTGCAGGAATCTTCATTTTTTTTGTAATTTTTTTCTTAGATTGAGATTTAAAACGGTGATAAACAACTTAAAATGGAATAGGAAAAAAAATATTCCAACGAGGAATGTGATACTTGCCTTTGGAGTTGCAGGCGGATTACAGTCAGCCTACAGAAAATACAGCAAGCAGAAAAACAGAACGTGACCAATACAAAATTCACAAATGAAATCTAAAAGGTCCTTTGGCTTTCTTTTTCATGGGTCAATCACAATGGCACCCCGACACGCCTTAGGAGATCCCCGTGGAATGGGAAGAGAGGGTGTTTAAACCCTACTTTCTCCTAAGATCGGACGGCCTGGTAACGCCCCCGATCCAAGTACTTCAAGGACTTAATGCTATGCAATCAGGAACTTATTCTACCATGCTCTGATACCAAGATTGGTGTGATATGCATGATGAGGATGCAAACATGTAACTCTAAAGGAGATTAACCAAAATTTAACTAGCAATTCCTACTTGCATATGAGTGATTCAACGTATAAGATCAAGGAGATCTAAATAAGAAATCCTAAATGCTTATACTTAAACCCAGCTAGGAGGACTATCAAAATCTTAAAGAAATAGGACAAGATTAGAATTCGCACACAAGTCAAGCTAGCCCTATTTAATGATCCCGATCTTAAAATACTAGGAGTTCAAGCATTGAAATCTCAAGCACAAGGGATTCACTCTTAAGGTTCTCAAATGAAAGATCATACCACATAAGATGGGCCTTCTAACTTTCTGGTTTGTAGCAAGTAATCCTTCCTCTTGGATCTGGAGCCTAGAGAACCCTGCAACAAAGAAACCAAGATGATTAGAAACTTAATTAAAAGTGAGAAGATTGATGGAACTCAAAAGGAGAGTTTGTTGGAAATGATCCTTGGCGCCATGGTGGAAGCTTGTGTTGGTGTTGATCTTCTTCTTGAGAGGATGTCCTTAATTCGCTTTGAAGGAAGAGGATTGCTTAGAAGCTGAAGAGTAAAGAGAAGGATTAGGGAGAAGAAATGGTGGAGGAGAGGAAGAGGTTCACTTAGGCACAAAGATCCACATAGGCACATAGAAACACATAGAAAAGTGCTGGAAATTTGTATTCACTCCTCCATCCTTTACAAGGGGCATCCAAGGCTTTAAATAAAGCCTTACAAATTTTGAAATTTCAAATCCCTAAACAAGTGGAGTAATATAAGGGGAGAGGGCTGATTTTCTTGCTTGAAATCCTCCTTGGCCAACTTCCTTGAATTTGAACTTGGGATGGCACCCTCTTGTGGTGAGGTGGCGTGTGAGGTGGCATGTGGTCCCCTCTTGACGTGGCATGTGGTCCCAAGTTGAGGTGGCGCAAGTGATGTGGCATGTGGTCCCCAATTGAGTTGGCTTTGGTCTTGATTTGGGGTATACATTGAGTCTTCTTTAGGCTTGATGCTAGTTGACCCATTTGGATTGGACTAAGACTAGACCCGACATGGACTCGACTTACATGATTATTTTGGACTCAAAAGAAAGATTACAGGACCCAACATGGACTCGACTTACATGATTCTTTTGGACTAAAAATAAAGAAAGGTTACCGGACTCTCTAGTCCAACCATAAAGATTCGGAATGGGCTTGAATTGGTTGGAGTCTCTTTTTGATTCTGGTGCCCGCACCAGTCTACTATCCAAGCACCACTTGGAATTTCTACTATATCCCCCTACCGGAATACAGTCGGATTATTTTGACAGGCTCACAATCCAAACCTCTACACTTTGGTTTTAATACGGGATCACCAAAGAAACCCAACACTTGGTTTTAACACAGGCTAACCAAGAACCTAACTTCATTTGGTTTTTAAAATCGAGCTCAACAAAGAAACCCAAACTTAGGTTTTAATAGGCTCACCTAAAAACCTTTCAACATTCTTAAGACACAGCCCCTTGCTATTCTTAGAGAGAATACAAGATATATCAAATTGAAATAGCAACTTTTACAACAAATCCAATTTGTTAGATAGTTGCCGATGAAGATCAAATTGTAGCCTAGCTTTAAATGCTCTTGAATATTCTTCAAGGTGCTTCTTAACTTCCTTGAAAGGTTGGATTCAAGAATGAAGATCAGTTGGTGAAGCTTTGAATCCTTTCTTGAATGCTCACTTGAAATAGGTTGGTGAAAGACTTGAAATCAACTTGAATGCTCCTTAACTTTCAAAGAATAATCAATGAATAATCTCAAGAATTGTTTAATCCATCATAAATACTCCCTTTTATAGTTTTCAAGCAAAACTAGTCGTTGTAGGGCCTAGGAAACCGGAAAATAGCCGTTGGAGCCATTTTAGAATTCAAAAAAATTGTTTCAACAATTAGCCATTACAAGCCATAACCCGACACTCGACTCGGCTCAAGAACCAGGAGTCGGCTTAAAGTCTTAGACAATGAAAAAACAAACTCTGGATGAGTCGGCTCTTCAAGGCTTTGTCGGCTCGAAGTCTTAGTCACCAAAAATACAAACTCTGGTGAGTTGGCTCTTCATTGGTCAAGTCGGCTTGAAGTCCTGAATTTCTAAAACTTGAAAATTACAATATTTCCACGAGTTGGCTCTTCATGCTTGAGTCAGCTCGAGCTTTTGAAACTTTGAAATTCAGCATGCCATGCCATAACAAGAGTCAGCTCTTGGCCTAAGAGTCGGCTCAAACAAAAATACTTCAAATGCTTTCAAACTTCTCTAAACTTCTTCAAATCAAGATTCCAACAAGTGCAAGGCTTTCAAACAACTCAAGGAGCTTACTATAATTATCTAACCTATTTATACTTCCTTTTTGCCAATTTATAGCCCTTTTTACAATATTACAAGAATAAAAAATTTGGGCTTTACAACTTGAAATGTACATGAGTTCATACAATACTTGGAATACATTTCAACTGAATAGATAATCAAATGATATAGAGATAGATACTTCCTACAAAACTTCTTAAGTAATTGAAAGAATTAATAATACATACATGCTCCAATATTTTGTAATCATCAAAATCATTTCAGGGATCAACAATCTCCCCCTTTTTGATGATAACAAAACACTGGGCATGAAAAGCTTTAGAACACTTTACAATTACATGTAATGACATACTATGTACCATATTCACATATATCAATGTATATTCAAGGTGGTGTGTATCAGAACAAATAAAGTATCAAGATGTTGAAATGAAGTAGTACAAAACAAACTTTTCAACATGTATTAGGGCAATAAGTTTACTATATTAGTCATGCACTAAAATTGTATGCAGGTATCAAATTATATGCAAATCATCAAAATATAAATTTTCAACTTTAGTCAGGAGAATTTTCAATTGATATTTGAAAGAAATTTTAATAAATATTTTTTAATAGATTCTCCCCCTTTCGCATATAATAGGACTTAAAAAATATGCATACACTTCATGTTTTTCTATTCATTTTTATGTCTTCTCATTTTTCTCATTTTCAACTCTCATTTTATGTTCATTCACATTTTCATTCTCTTTTTCATTTTCATGCTCTTCTCCATTTTATTTTTTATTTTTATGCTCTTCTCCCCTTTTTATCATCAACAAAACATACACATTTTAGAGATAACATTCATTTCAATCATTCATACAAATGTATCGATCAAAAACACAGAATTTTCAAAAGAGATGTATGTATATATGGAAAATAGAATGTGATACATTACCAAGATGCTATAGCACAACAAAATTGTATCACATACAAGAGAAATAAAGTCCTAATGTAGAAAAATAGAGTCCTAATGGTCAAAAAGAAGGACTAGGCTCATCATCACTAGAAGAAGAGCCAATTTCTTGAATGCCAAGTACAGGTTTAAATTTAGGAAACTTAGGTCTAAGGTCCCTAAGTCTAGTCTTAACAGGAGCAGAGGGTTTAGGAACTCTAATTTTAGACCTGGTAGGAGGTTCAGATGAGATCAAGATAGGAGTAGGCTGCATCGAAGGAGGATCAGACAAAGCTAAGGTGCTGGTGCTTGATCGAATCTGAGTCGCTGGAGTGTCTGATATGCCAGTGCTCAGTCCCTCAGTAACCTGAGTACCAATGCCATGCCCAATAGTAGGAGTTGTTGCAGTAGGTATGTCAGTAGTATGCTTAGTGTCTCCCTATGCACGGTCAGCATCATGATCATCTGGTCCTGCTGGAGGTGGAGGAGGGCTGAATGGCTAGCTGTACTGATCCGCTGAATACCTATCAATATCTGCTGAAAGCCATCTCGCATATCGATCTGAAGTGCATTTATCTTGGCATCAGTCTCTGCCTTGCCTCTCTGCAAGGTAGAAAGCTCATCCAAGATAAACTGTAATCTATGATCATCTCTCAAATCACCAGAAGCTGACTCTCTCACAAGCGAATGTGGTGTAGAAGGTGTTAACATAGAAGGTCCAGCCTCATCAGTTGGTAGCTCTGCCTCAGTGCCCTGTGCTTGACCAACCTGGTCATCCTCATCAGAATCCTCATCAGATGTGTAGCTGGCAGCCTGGAGGTCTTCCTGATCCAATGTCCATCTACTTTCAGAAATCCCATTCAAATCAAAGATTTTACATTATACTTGTCAGTGTGCAATAATGGCCTGCTATCCTCACCAGATAAGTCAACATCTGCATCTCTGAGAAGAAGTATGAACACCATGCCATAGGGAAGGCATGCTCCTGCCCTACGAGCTGCTTCCTGCATCTGTGATATCATGATGTAGGGCAAGTTGAGGGCCTCCCCCTCAACCAAATATCTCATAAATACAAGATCTCTCTCACTTACCCAATCAAACTTTCCGATTTTGGGTAGGAATACACTGCTAATGATATTGTGAATTAGCCTCATCTCCAAAGATAGTTCGTTTGCCATAACATGAATAATTTCTAAAACATCTGATCTCTCTAGGACTGTTCTCAAAGTCTTCTGGTTCTCTTTCAATACCAAGAAACATTCCCCTTCCTTGGGAATCTGAAGAATACTGCTCAGTTTTTGCTCATTTATCAAAATGTGTTTACCTTTGATTGTGGATTCCAAGTGAAATGTTCCCAGGGATAGGTTTTCAAAGAATTATCTCACTAGGTTTGGATATGTCGGTAAATCCATCATCCAAAAAGATTTCTAACCTTGAGCAATAAGCCATTCCCCTATCCTTAGGTTTTCTTGATTTAGAAAATTAAAATCCATACATCTTCTAGGAGTAACTTGCCTGTTTCCCATACGAATGATTTGTCTTGGGGCTTCCAGAGCTTCTTGTTGCTTATCATGTTCTTCCTCAGTGGGATGTGAAGTATCCAATCTCCTCTTTGTTCTTCGTTCTTCCGTAACCGTCCGAACAACCCTTTTTGCTTTCTTCCCAACGGCTTTCCTAGGACCCATCTTGCTCAGATTTGAGGTTTGGAGGGGTTCCAGAAGTTTTTCTAAGGTTTGGAAGAGCGAACAGTTAGAGTTCAATAGGAAAAGTGGAAAGAAAATGAGTTTAAACACCTACAGAACCCTATTTAAAAAGCTTGAGCCCGACCTTCGAGTTGGCTCAACAGAACAGGGGTTTTCAAGAGTCGGCTCGAGCAAAAATGAAGGTTAAAGCTCAAAGATTTTATAAAAAATTTCTATAGGTAACTCAGTACTAGAGGAAATGGTCATTGGCTCTAGAGTGAAATTTGAAAAGTCTAGATAATTTTTCTTTATTTTTGAAAAAATTAGGTCAACAAATTTAATATGGGTCACACAGACCTAACTCACCTCTAATCTTTTCAAATCTATCTTGGCTAAGAGGTTTGGTGAAAATATCAGCAATTTGATTTTCTGTAGGCATAAATTCTAATTCTACAACATTATTTAAAATATGGTCTCTAATGAAATGATTTCTAATTTTTATATGCTTTATTCTAGAATGTTGAATTAGATTTTTAGATAAATTGATAGCACTCATGTTATCACATTTGATAGGAATCTTAGATTGGATAACACCATAATCTTCTAGCTGTTGCCTGATCCATAACACTTGTGCACAACAGCTCCCCGCAGTCACATATTCTGCCTCAGCAGTAGATAGTGCTATAGAGTTCTGTTTACGGCAGTGCCATAAAATCAAGTTGACATCTAGAAATTGACAAGTGCCACTGGTGCTCTTTCTATCAATCTTACATCCACTATAATTAGCATCAGAATAACTAATTAATTTTAAAGATGAATGCTTGGAATACCATAATCCTATATTACATGTGCCTTTAAGATACTTAATGATTCTTTTAATAGCAACAATGTGTGATTCTTTTGGATTTGATTGAAAACGTGCACACATACAAAAACTAAATAGAATATCAGGTCTACTGGAAGTTAAATAAAGTAGAGATCCGATCATACATCTATACAATCTTTGATCAACACTAGTGCTATTTTCATCTTTATCAAGTCTGCATGCAGGATTCATGGGTGTACCAGCTTTCTTGCTTGATTCCATGCCAAACTTTTTGATAATCTCTTTAATATATTTGGCTTGGTTAATTAGAATTCCTTCCTTTGATTGTTTGATTTGAAGTCCAAGGAAGTAGTTTAGCTCACCCATTAAACTCATTTCAAATTCACCCTGTATTAACTTAGCAAAATCTTGGCATAAAGATTCATCAGTAAATCCAAATATTATATCATCAACATAAATTTGAACAGCCAAAATATCATTGTTTTTCTTTTGAATAAACAAGGTAGTATCAACACTACCTCTTATAAAATCATTTTCAAGTAGAAACTTACTTAATCTATCGTACTAGGCTCTTGGTGCCTATTTAAGACCATATAAAGCTTTATTCAACTTGAAAACATGATTTGAAAAAGTGTGATCGATAAAACAGGGTGGTTGTTCCATAAAAACTTTTTCAGATAGAAAACCATTTAGAATAGCACTCTTTACATCCATTTGAAATAATTTAAAGTTCATAAAACATGCATATGCCAAGAATAATCTAATAGCTTCTAGCCTAGCTACTAGTGCATAGGTCTTATCAAAATCTATTCCTTCTTCTTGACTGTAACCTTGAGCTACCAGTCTAGCTTTGTTCCTCATTACATTACCTTGTTCATCTAATTTGTTCCTATAAACCCATCTAGCACCTATAACAGGGTAGCCATTTGGTCTTTCTACAAGGCCCAAACATTATTTTTCCTAAATTGGTTTAACTCATCATGCATAGCTAACATCCAATTAGGGTCGGTTTCACCTTCTTCTATGGTGTGTGGTTCTATATGAGATACAAATGCAATCAAATCATGTGCATCCTTATGTAAAGCTCTAGTTCTAACACCTTATGATGGATCTCCTATAATAAGTTCTTTTGGATGTGAGTGTACATACCTCCATTCTTTAGGTATATCTTCATGATCTTTGCTTACCATTTCTTCTTGAGGTCCACTTGCTTGCTTGTCTTTGATAGTCATGTCCTTTAGTCCATGTTCAAGTGTACTTGCATCATCATCAGCATAATCTTCTTTTCTAGAAGATGTCATGTCAGTTTCATTGAAGATAACATAAATTGATTCTTTCACAGTTAAAGTTATTTTATTGAAAACTCGATAGGCTTTGTTATTTGTAGAATATCCAAGGAATATAGTCTCATCGGATTTAGCATCAAACTTACCAAGATTATCTTTACCATTATTGAGTACAAAATATTTGCAACCAAAAACATGAAAATAGTTAATATTAGGCTTTCTATTGTTCCACAGTTCATAGGGAGTTTTTCTTATAATAGGTATGATTAAAACTCTATTTAAAATATAGCAAGCAGTATTTGCAGCTTTTGCCCAAAAGTATCTTAGAAGATTTTCTTCACAAAGCATTATTCTGGACATTTCTTCCAAGATTCTATTCTTTCTTTCTACAACACCATTTTGCTGTGGTGTTCTAGGAGCAGAGAAGTTGTGATCAATACCTTGCTTTGTGCAAAAGTGATCAAAATGTTGATTTTCAAATTCCGTATCATGATCACTACGAATAGAAATAATGGAAAGATTTTTCAAGTTTGAAACTCTTTTGTAAAACTTTTTGAATGCTTTAAAAGTTTCATCTTTATATGTAATGAATAAAATCCAAGTGTATCTTGAAAAATCATTTACAATCACAAGACCATACTTCATATCACCTAGGCTTGTTGTCCTAGTGGGTTCGAATAGATCCATGTGAAGTAGCTCTAAAAGTCTAGTAGTAGAAACAATATTCTTTGATTTAAAACTCCCCCTCACTTGCTTTCCTAATTAGCATGCATCACAAATATAATCAAAATTTACTTTAAACTTGGGCAGACCTTTAACCAAATCTTTTGAAATAAACTTTGCAACAATATCCATACTAGCATGTCCAAGTCGTCTATGCCATAGTAGACTTGATTCTTTAATCTTGTCATTCACTGCTATAAGACTTGTATTACTTGACATAGCTAGATCATTAAGATCTACTATATATATATTGCCAAGTCTATGTTCAATGAACTTTATACAAAAGTCAAGAGGATCAACTACTATACACATTGAAGACTTGAAGAAAATATTAAAATCAATATCGCAAAGTTGACTGATGCTTAAAAGATTATGCTTTAATTTCTCTACAAGTAGTACATTCTCAATAAAAGTAGAATTAGTAATTTTAATTTTACCAATACCGATTATCCTTCCTTTGCGGTTATCACCAAAGGTTACCATGCCACCATCTTTTTATTCTAGGATGAAGAATTGATCTATATCACCTGTCATATGTCTTGAACAGCCGCTATCAAGGTACCATCTTTTCTTTGCATTCATGGCTGCAAGACATTCCTGCAAAACAATCAAGTAGTTGATTTAGATATCCAAAATCTCTTGGGTCCTTGCAAGTTAGTAGGATTGGTTCTTTTTGGAACCTAAATTTTTTTGATTTTCTTTTTGCCATTATATTACAAATGACATTCGAAAGCTTTATGACTAATATTATTACATGCATAGTAGATAATTCTAGACTTTGAATAAGAGACATGTGATGCAAACTTAGGTCTATATTGCTTTGGTCTAATGAACTTGGGAGCATAAGATGTGGATGCAAAAAATTTATTTGTATTTGAACTTTTGTAACCGATTCCAAACTTGTTATTAGAATCTCTTTGATCTTTCAAAATCAGTTTATGTTTGTTAGAACTTAAAGTTAATATTTCAACCAAGGGTTTTAACTTTTGAACTTCTTCTTGCAAAATAGTATTTTCCTTTTGTAAAGATCTATTCTTTTCAAGAAGTTCTTCTTTTTCAAATTGGATAGATTTAAGTTTTTCACAAATCAAATTTAATTCTTTTTGTAAAATCTTGTTTCTTTCACAAACTTCATTTTTGTCTTTTTCAATTATATCATAATTATTTTTCAAATTTTTTATTTTCAAACCAGTCTTTTTGTACTCTATCAATAATTCATAAAAAGTATTATGAAGCTCATCATAAGTAAATTCTAGATTAGGTTCAGAAGTTGTTACTTCATTCTCCAAACCCATAAGGCAGATTTGAGCTGTCTTTGTTGTATCCTCTTCTTCTTCGGTTGATGTAGACTCATCACTGTCGCTCCATGCCACAAGCATCGCTTTCTTTTTATTTTTCTTGAATAACTTTTTCTTGAGTTCTGGACAATCAGGGTATATATGTCATGGTTTCTTGCATTCATAACAAATTGGAGTTTGATCTTTGTCCTTATCCTTTTCTTTGTCTTTATCCTTTTCTTTGTCTTTTTCCTTTTCCTTTTTGTAGTCTCCTCTTTTGAATTGCTTCCTCCATCTATTAGTTCTTCTTCTGTCCATAAATCTTTTAAACTTTCTTATAACTAGGGCAAATTCACCATCTTCCATATCATCATCTGATGTTTCGAATCTTCATCTTTTCTTCTTCAATAGCTTTAAAAGCAATGGCCTTTTTTTTTGGAGTCTTCTTCTATTTTTTGCTGCATGGCTAGTTCATGAGTGATCAATGACCCTAGCAGCTCATTTAATGATAGTGTGTTTAAGTCTTTTGCCTCTTGAATAGCTGTAACTTTTGCTTCCCATTTTTCTGGTAAAGATCTCAAAACCTTTTGGACTAGATTAGCATTAGTATAAGTCCTACCAAGACTTTTAAGACCATTTATAATATTAGTAAAACATGTATACATAGCAAATATAGTTTTATTTGGATCCATTTTGAACAATTCATAATTATGCACAAGAAGATTGATTTTTGAGGTCTTAACTTGTGATGTGCCCTCGTGTGTGATCTCAAGCTTATCCCAGATTTTTTTAGTAGAATTACATGTAGAAATTCTGTTAAATTCATTTGGATCCAAAGTACAATAAAGTAAATTCATGGCTTTGGCATTCAGCTCAACCAATTTCATATCATTCTCATCCCATTCCTCTTCAGGTTTAGGAACCTCAATATCAGTAATTTTAATAATGGGTGTGTGAGGTCCTTTTAGATTATTTTTCATAAATGAAAGTCTACAACTTGAATGTATATCTTCATCCTAGCATTCCAATATGTGTAATTAATTTCACTGAAAAGTGAAGGTCGATTTGTAGATTGGCCTTTTGCCAAGGAGGTGCTCATGGGATGTGCCATCAATCTTTACTCTAAGAAATTTTCAAAGACTCTGCTCTGATACCACTTGTTGTCCAGGTGGCTTCCCAAGAGACGGGTGAATTAGGATTATAAAAACTTTTGCAAGTATGTGTACTTTAAAATTCTTTTAGTGTTATGGTGTTGTGATAAGTTATGCAATGCGGAAGCAAGTAAATAAACACAATCAAGCAATCACAAACATAATAGGTTTAGAGTGGTTTTGAGCAACCGGTTCCTACATCCACTACTTAAGCACCACTTGGAATTTTTACTATATCCCCCAACTAAAATACAGTTGGATTGTTTTGATAGGATCATAATCCAAACATCTATACTTTGGTTTTAATACGAGATCACCAAAGAAACCCAACACTTGGTTTTAACACAGGCTAACCAAGAACCTAACTCCCTTTGGTTTTTTAAAATTGGGCTCACCAAAGAAACCCAAACTTAGATTTTAATAGGCTCACCTAAAAACCTTTCAACACTCTTAAGACACAGCCCCTTGCTGTTCTTAGAGAGAATACAAGATATATCAAATAGAAATAGCAACTTTTATAACAAACCCAATTTGTTTGGTAGTTACCAATGAAGATCAAATTGAAGCATAGCTTTAAATACTCTTGAATACTCTTCAAGCTGCTTCTTAACTTTCTTGAAAGGTTGGATTCAAGAATGAAGATCAGTTGGTGAAGCTTTGAATCCTTTCCTGAATGCTCACTTGAAGTAGGTTGGTGAAAGACTTGAAATCAACTTGAATGCTCCTTAACTTTCAAAGAATAATCAATGAATAATGTCAAGATTTGTTTAACCCATCATAAATACTTCCTTTTATAGTTTTCAAGCAAAACTAGCCATTGTAAAGCCTAGGAAACTGGAAAATAGCTGTTGGAGCCACTTTAAAATTCAAAAAAATTATTTTAGCAACTAACCGTTACAAGCCATAACCCAACACTCGAGTCGGCTCGAGAACCAAGAGTCAGCTCGAAGTCTCAGATAATGGAAAAACAAACTCTAGATGAGTCGACTCTTCAAGGCTTAGTCGGCTCGATGTCTCAGTCACCAAAAATACAAACTTTGGATGAGTCGGCTCTTCATGGGTCGAGTCAGCTCGAAATCCTGAATTTCTGAAACTTGAAATTTATAATATTTCCACGAGTTGGCTCGAGCTTCTGAAACTTTGAAATTCAGCATGCCGTGCCATAACAAGAGTCAGCTCTTGGCCTAAGAGTCAGCTCAAACAAAAATACTTCAAATGCCTTCAAACTTCTCCAAACTTCTTCAAATCAAGATTCCAATAAGTGCAAGGCTTTCAAACAACTCAAGGAGCTTACCATAATTATCTAACCTATTTATTCTTTTTTTTTGATAATTTATAGTCTTTTTTACAAGATTATAAGAATAAAAGATTAGGGCTTTACAACTTGAAATGTACATGAGTTCATACAATACTTGGAATACATTTCAACTGAATAGACAATCAAATGATACAGAGATAGATACTTCCTACAAAACTTCTTAAGTAATTGAAAGAATTAATAATACATACATGCTCCAATATTTTGTAATCATCAAAATCATTCTAGGGATCAACAAACCTTGTGAGGAATATTGCTTCTTGCTTATTGTTCAGCTCCACCCCAACCTCACTAACTACAAAATTGGTTGGTCGAGGAGGCGATTTTGGCTCATCAAGCTCTATTCCTGCTACTGACTCATGACCCATCTAATCATCGAATCTTCATCCTCATCAGTATAATTACTTGTAATAGGATCGAAGTATTTCAGTTCAACTTCTTTTTAAATGCACTTTAGCCTTAACATTAAATTATATTATACATATACAAGATCGTTATGGCATTTATGTTTTAGATAGTGCTTCTGCTTGGAATGAATAAGGCTAAAGATGATTGGTTGTGCTCACATCCACTAGATGACACCATTTTGGAGAGGATCTTGATAGCAAGAATTTTTAAATATTTTATTGATCTACCAAAATACACGCACCATTCAACTGCAAAAGATATTAAATTATTTAAAATTTTAGATTCAATAAAATTCAAAAATCAATTTGAATCTAATATTAGATGATGAGGAACGTGATGCAGGAAGGATCGTTGGCGAACTGAAAAGTCACCAGGGATTAGTGCTTGCTTGGAAGAAGAAAGAAGAGGGCGGCTAGAGTTTAGAAAGATGCTAGGGTTTGAAAGATAGTTAGATAACTAGGGCCTCACACCCCTCGATGTTCCGGAGAACAAAGGTACTAATGGGTCTCACACCCACTCCCTCATGGAGGTCGACTTTCAAAGAACGAAGGCAAATAAAATAAGAGAAACTCTCAATTTTTTTTGCATTCATCAAGTTATGTTTACAAGAAGGGGAGGGGGTAGGTATCTATAGATTCACCCAAGTCCCTAGACTCCCTGACAGACTGGGATTACATGACTTGAGGGCCAAGAAAACTCAATTCCCTTAGGCTTGGGCTGGGGTGGCTTGGACTGGGGCACCAACTTCATGGATTGGGGGGCACTTCCTTGTGGACTTGGCAACATGAAAAGGCCTAGGCGCCTAGCTGGGGGTTGAGTAGGGGCCAAGGTGCATGAAGTCCAGCTCTGGTTGGGGGGCTAGTGAATCTCCTGGTCTGGTAGCACTCTCGGGTCCCCATCACTAGGGTTCCTACTTTCAAAGAATCAAAACTAAGAGAGGAGGAAGGGTTTTATTTACCAACGAGGATTATTAGCGCTCTTGAAGTCGATCTAATTTGGCACTCTAGGATTTCGCGATAGGACTTTAAGGTTGTCATTCCTCAGGCTTCGATCTGCAACGAAGTTAGTTCCAAAGTAAGGATCACCTTTACTTCAGATCTTGATCACCTGCAATCACTCACAAAAACTCAAGTTAGATGGCATATTGGGAAGAAGAAGATTAAAGGAAGAAGAAAGGAAAGAAGGAAGGTTGAAAGTGGCAATTAGGGTTTTGGATAACCACTCCCTCACTAAGCATCAATGCCCTAAGGCATGGAAGTTTTGTGTCTCATACCCTCTCCCTCACGGAGGTCGATGCTTCTACAGTAAAGGATTAAAGAGAAACTCTCAATTTATTTCATAAAAATATTCAATGAATACAAGGGGTTTGATGGTGGTGTTTATAGACCATATATAAGATGAGTGTGGTTTACAAATTATTGAGTTCTTGTTGAAGAGGCAAGAACTTCTTGGAATTGGCTTTTCTTGGGTAGCAAACTCTTCTTGAATCCCATTTAGGCATCTTGAATCCTTGGTATTTGGGCTTCATCCACTTGGGCAACAAAGAAATAAAATGTGGTGCTTTTCTTGGATTTGAAGTGTGCGACAAAAAAAATAAGAAGAAGTGCTATGGTGTCCTTCTTTCTTGATTTTGGTCCTCTCAAATTCAAATATGAGTGGGCGACAACTTATGAGAAGATGGCATCCTTCCTTCTTTCTTGATTGGCATCAATCCTTCTCTTAGTGTCTATCTTTCATTTGAATTAGATGAAGATAATTCAATCACAAGTTAGATAAGGTTGGACTCCTTTGAAGTAGATAGATAAGATTGGAATCCCATCTTCCATGGACTCCTTTGAAGTAGATAGATAGATAAGGTTGGACTCCTTTGAATCAGATTGGTGCTCCCTTGAATTTTGGGTGACAAAGAGAAGGTGAAATGAGGAGTCCTTCCTTCTTACTCCTCTTAAAATTAGCGACAACTTGATTGGAATTTAAATGGGCGACAATAAGAAGGAATTCATGGGCATCCCTCTTGGATAAACTTGACTTTTAAATGTTGTCTTAACATCTTGATGTCTTGATGTCTTGATATCTTGATGTCTTGATAAAAATAAAAAACAACCATTTTTTGACATTGAGTTGGCCATCCAAGGTGATGTGGTGAGGCATACTACTCCAAGTGGCAGGTAAAAAGGCTCCATGACATGGTGATGTGGCATAAGGTGATGACATGGCATGATGACGTGGCATGATGACATGGTAAATGAGGTGGCATGATCATCCAAGATTTGATGATGTGGCATGAGATGGTGTGGTGCCAAGAATTAGTTGGCATGTGGTGCCAAGAATTGGCTGGCATGACTTGAATTGGGTTGGCACAAGGTGTCTTGAATTGGTCCCCTCTTGTATTACAAGACTCAATAACTAATTACAGGACTTAATCAACTAAATAATTAAGGGGCTGACTCTAAATCCAAACTTGATCAAATTGAACCCAATTTGATCAAAAGGTATAATCTTGTAAAACAAAAATTAAATACTGACTCAACTTGGTAAATAGGGTTTGTTTGTATATTATATACATGACTCGGTTGAATTTGGGGTTTAGGGCTGAATCCAATTGGATTAAAATAACAGAATTTAAAATTGACTATTTACAAGTGATTTTGGGGCTTAGGGCTTAGGGCTTTTATTCATAGGTGATCCACAGGGAGTGGGATTGACCTGTCATTTTTTCCTGGCCCTGGTGTTCGCACTAATCTCCATTACTCAAGGACTATTCCACGAATTCTCTTCTTATTTTCTACCCTATCCTAAGGCTTCCAATGCTTCTAGAACCACTCGATTATACTTTGTTGAGGTTAACAGGTTGCACAAATCCTTTGAGCATGTTAGATTTGCTACCTATTTCTAGAAGACCTTATAACATTTATTAGGAGTCATGTAAAATTTTCATCTACATGTCACCCACCAACCAAGGGTCAAGCACAAAGTTGTAGTTAAAGATTTAATAAATTCCTTTCAATAGGAATGCATAGTCGAAACTATAATTTATTAGGTGTTGGTATGAGTCATATGCATAACATGTTAGAGATTTGCACAAAAAGGTTAGTAAGAAAATTAACTTGAACAATGAAACTTACAAGCATATGGCTAATTCCCATAAGAGAATCAAAGAATTTTATGAAGGTGACTATGTAATGATTAGGCTTAGACCTAAACAGTTCCCACCCGAAATCATGAAAAAGTTACATGCTCGCTGTGCAGGTCCTTTCAAAATAATAAAAAAAATTGGACCTAATGCCTATGTGTTTGAGTTACCATCTGACTTTGGTTTCAATTCAACTTTCAATATCTCAGACCTAGTAGAGTATATGGAACCAATAATGATACCTAGTGAGCCTTTTGGACCTAATCCCATTTTTGAGAGTGAACCTACCCCTGAGTGTCCACCAGCCACATTACCAGAATGGTGAGATAGGATTGAGCGTTTCTAGATGACAAGATTATCACTATCTAGAATAAAGGCTATCAACACTATTTGGTTCGTTAGTAAGGTCGACCAGAATTTGAAGACTCATGGATCACTTGAGAGGATCTACAAAGGATCAACCCAGACTTACTAGAATACTACCAAAGTCAAGTTGACCTCTACTCGACAGGGTCGAGTCCTTCTCACCCTGAGATAATTGGTGTGGGCACTAGAGTTCGTAAGAGACTTCAATCAAACCTAATCAAGTCGAGCTCCTTATGGATTGCAAGTGAATAAGCCAAACTGAATTTTGTCTTCAACTTTGTTTTTAATTTCAGCATGAGTCCTGTAATTAGAGTTGAGTCCATTCTAATTTCAATTTCAATTTAGTCTAGTTAGGTTCAATTTGGTCATGTTGGGATCAATTTGGTCTTGTAATTAGTTGGGTCTTGTAATTAGACAAGTTGGTTCAAATTAGGTAAGATCAAAATCATGAAACATCAAGATTGGATGGAGCAAACCACCTCAACCAACATGCCAAGTTAGAGCGCCACCTCACCTCCCACTCCACATCACCTCCATGCCAAGATGCCACCTCACCTCCCATGCCACATCACCTCCATTTAGGCATCCAAGAATGTTAGAATTTGAACTTGAATTTAAGTTGTAACTCCCCCACTTATCTCTTCACTCTTCATGCATGTAATCTTACTTATCCCTCCACTCTTCACTCCACTCTTTATGCTTGTAATTCAAATTTGAATGGGCTAGGGAAGTCTATAAAATATCCCTAACCTCTTGTAATCAAACCATTATGATGAATGAATGAAAGCTCCTTTTCTTTTTTCATTTGCTTGTTACATTTGTCACTCCATGAGGGAGAGGGTGTGAGGCCCAACAATCCATCCAAGACACCAACCATTCATCCAAGGAGATGCCAACCACTATCCTGCTTTCCCTCCTTTCAATTCTTCTCAACTCCCTTTTCCTTTCAATCCTCCCATGGCCACTAATGTTTTCCATTGCAGGATCCTCCATGATCTCGAGTTGAAGATAAGGTTTGCTTTGCTTTGGAACCATCTATGTTAGGAGTCATCCATCCAAGGAGTGATGTCTTCTAGTCCAACCATCAATCCTTGGAGTGCTGAAATTAAACCACCACCAAAAGTGTGAGAGCTCATTGTTGGTAAGTGAACCCTTCTTAGACTCTTAGATCTGATTGTTTGAAAGTACATGTCCTAGTTAGGATGGTTTCTCAACCATTAGGTCCTTTCTACTTTTGATTGGATGGAAACTATATTATGAATAATATAACTTTCATCTAGTAGTCTCTTTCATTAAATTTATTGCTCCTTCTTATGCATGAATCTTGCTAATATGTGAGAGTCATTGCTCAATTTACTTTGTTAAGTTCCTAAGTTGAAAACTCCATCTAGCATTCTGCATCAATGTAGAGCCCTGGTCTGATGCTCTCTAAGAGTGCCTCACATGGACGGAGCGTATACCTGTCTCCCCTCCTCCCGAGAGAAGGGAGACAGGGTCCATAGCCCTCATAGGGAGATTCTGCCATGGGTGCAGGTGAAGTACTATGAAGTGCACATCCCTTCTACGGTGAGTATAAGTGGCGTGCCACGGGACCTGACACCCCGACAAGACATTGCTTCTTATGGGCATCATGCTATCATGTCTGGGGACCTGGCAGAGCACTAGCCCGGTAGGAGATGCTATAAGGTTTGAGACTTATGGTAAAACCTTCCTTTTCCGGGTGTTGCAGGTGATGGGTTAAAGGGCGCGATGCTCCGAGCAAAGCACCTTTCCATAGAAGGTGCTGATAGTGAGCTGAGAGGCTTAGTGCTCCGACGGGATGCTCCTCCATAGGGGATATAGGCATCATGCCCTGGCAGAGGACCACTCCACAGACATTGTAGGCAGTGTGCCCTGGCGGAGCACCACTCCATAAAGGTGGCAAGCGGTGTGCCCTAGTGGAGCACCACTGTTGCCCAGATATGGTGCCCAAGAGGGGGGGTGAATTGGATATTTAAAAATTTAAAGCAATATATGTGCTATCAAGTTTTAAGGTGAAGAGTGATAGTGCTTTAATAATTGTGCAACGGAAGCAATGAAATAAAATGGCAATTAAAGAGCTAAAGAAGTTAAAGAGAAAGGCAATGCAAACACACAAGAAATATAGTGGTTCGGTGCACCTAGCACCTACATCCACTTCCCAAGCTCCACTTAGGAATTTCCACTATAATCTTTAGATTACAGCCGACTTGTTTTACCAGGCTCACAAGTCAAAACCTTACACACTTGTTTTGGCTTCGGGCTAACAAGCAACCCTAGTTGGTTTTATCAATTGGATCACCAACAAACCTCACTCACTTGTTTTGGCTTCGGGCTTACAAGCAACCCTAGTTGGTTTTATCAATTGGCTCACCAACAAACCTCACTCTAGTTTCAAATTCCCTTGAAACTAGCTAAAGACAAAAGAGTATGAATACAATGAATTAAAACTAAACAAACTCCTTTTGAGCAATAATAAATTTGTTGAAGCTCTTGATGGAGACTCTTCAAGCCTTTTCCCTTGGAATCTTTGGACCTCACTAAATGCCAAACACTTGAATGTTGGATTCCTCAAAGATGGAAAACTTTTGGCTAGGGAATCTCTTGGTTTTCTCACTCTTTTGGCTTGAAAGTGATTGAAGGCTTTGTACTTTGAATCAACACTTTTTCACTTTGTCTCCTTGTCTTTTTTGAAGTTTGGTGGAGGTTAAATACCTCATTCATGCTGAAACAACTCCACAAGACCGTTAGATTCAAAAATATGGCCGTTTATGGCCGTTAGAAATCAAATCAGAAATTCAGAAAAACTAGCCGTTATGCCATGAGTCAACCTCATGAGTCGACCTCTGAATCAAGTGTCGACCTCATGAGTCGACCTCCAGTATAATTTAGGCAAAAGTTCAGAATACCATAGTTCTGCCGATTTGAATTCTTAAGCTATGAGTCGACCTCTGGTGTCGACCTCTGGACATGTGTTGACCTCTGGTGGTCGACCTCTGGAGCGTGCCACTGAGATTTTGCCGTGCCGGCCATGCTGAACTTTTCTTCTCTTCATGAGTCGACCTCTGGTGGTCAACCTTTGACAAGGTGTCGACCTCTGGGGGTCGACCTCTGGTCTGAATTTTTCTGAAACTCTTTGAGATGTGCGTGCCATGCTTGAGTTTCTTTAAGCCTTTGTTTCTTTTGTCAAATATTTCTTAACAAGAAGGTCCATTATGAGAATTTTGATCTTGTCCAAGGTAGAAGAGCTCTTTTCCAAATCAGGCAAACTTAGTTTCATCATTGTACTTTTGATACTCTTTTTGAATAACCTAAGTCCTGAAACTTTATCTAGAGATGAAACATTAGTCCAAATATATACTCAACCTTTTGTTAATCATCAAAACTAAGGAGCCAAAGCCAACAATCTCCCCCTTTTTGATGATGACAAAATCTTGAGTATATATGCAATTAAGTCCAAAAGCAAGATATAGCAATAAAATATTTTCAAAGTATCCTTACATGCATGAGTGTATCATAAAAATTTACTTTTCATCTTCTTTTTGTGAAAATATTTTCAAGAGTTACTTTTTATTTACTTCTTTCTTTTTGTGAAAACATTCTCATGAGTCAAAAAGGTAAGAATCATATAAACTTTACTACTCATAAGACGGAGATCTCATAAATACATATATACTTTACTAAATTTGATCTCATAAATACATATATACTTTACTAAATTTGATCTCATAAATACATATATACTTTACTAAATTTGATCTCATAAATACATATATACTTTACTACTCCCCCTTTTTGCCAAGAATCAAAAAGTTCATTTTTGTAGTGAAAGATATATTAATGAAACTTATGTTCAATTAAAATGAAGTATTTAGGTGCATAAACTACATGCTCCCCCTCAATTTGTGCATTCAATATAATAAAATATTCTAACTTGAGGGTTTAACAAAAATAAATGTTAAGAGCTGGTATCAGATAAAATGGCACAAGATAGATAAAAACAGATGTATTCAGTTACAAAATTGCTTACAAAGTAGGCACAAAATACTGATACAACAGATCATACAAAAGCAAACTAAGAGGCTACTCCTCATCAGAAGGTATATCAAAAGATACAGGAGCCATGATCCTAGATGAGGATTTTGGAGTCCTATAAGAGGAACTCCGAGTCCTCAGAGAGGGACCAGACCTAGGGGTAGTCCTACGAGATCTATATGTCCTAGGTAAGGGCTCCACAGATGTCGAGACAGAGGCAGTAGCTGAAGGAGTGGACGGATCAGCATGCTGAGTAGACTGAGCTAGGGTCTACCTGCTGACTAGCTCATAAGCTGTGGGATCATCGATATCTGTCTCTGTATGCTCATCTATGTCATCCAGAATCCCAGTGATAGTCTCAAATAGTGACTCTGTAGGCTCAATATCAACTGGCACAGCTGTGGCTGGAGGATCTGAACTCGGAAGATCAGTGGAAGGAGGATCAGCTGAAGGGGGAATCTCTGGAATCGGCTCTGCAGGTGGAACATCAAAACTACCTGCTCCAGGCTGATCTCCATCACTGTCACTGTATCCACTAGAGTCATCATCATCATCATCATCATCATCATCATCATCATCATGTGGAGGAGATACTGTCGGATCTGCAGTCCCTGATGGCAGTGCTAATCTCAGTAAGCTGAGGATCTGTCTGAATCCTGTATCCATACTAGCTGAGAGAGCACTAATGCGTGTGTCTGTGTGTATCCGCAGATCATGAAGCTCCTGCCGTACACCAGTGATCTCTGTCCGGACCTCTGAAATCTGATCAGTCACTCGCTGCTCGAAGTCCGATATCCTCACTGAAGTCCTCCGTGGTGTAGCAGTAATAGTAGGTGCCGGAGCTGATGAAGGTGGTGGCGTGAATGGCTCAGGCTCCGCAGTCTCTATCTCTGGTGCTGGGCGAGGAGGTGTACCATGATCAGTAGGCCCTGAAGGCCCTGCCTCAGTAGCTCGGATCTCATCCTCCTCATCTGGCTCCTGGCCAGACTCTCGTCGTACCCATCGGTCACTAATCAGTCGAAATCCCATCCTATGTAGGGATTTCTCTCCATAAGTATCTGTGTGCTGTAGCTGACTGAAGGGTATGCCGTCGAATGAGACACCATGCTCTCTGAATATTTGAGTCAGTCCCATGCCGTACGGCTGAACAAGTCTCCTATGAGAAGCTGCCTCACCCATCTGCTGAAGCATGATCCTGGGAAGGTTGATAGGAGTCCGCTGACTCAGGGACACCATCAACACCAGCTCACGCTCAGTGATAAAATCAAATCTCCCGCTCTTCGGAATCAAGATACGGGCGATGATGTGATGCAGCACTCTCATCTCCAGTGAAAGCTGGTTAGCGGCTACTGTGGAAATGCCGCTAACATCCTCACGCTCTAGGATACACCTGAAGGCGTGCTCTCTGTCGCTGATCGTAGTGGCAGCAGTGCCATGAAGTGGAATCCTCCAGATGCGACTGATGACCTCAGGTGTCACTGGAATCTCGATCCCTCGAACTGTAGCAGACCATCCAATGCCATCAGTGGCCATGGATCCATAAAACTCCCTGATGAGGTATGGGTAGAATCTCTCGGACATCGTACAAAAATGAACCAGACCTGCATCTCTCAGTACATCTCCAATGAAGAAGTGATGCTGATCCCAGAATGGAATATCCACGCGCCTCCGACTAGCAATGCTCTTCCGGACTAGGCTGGCTGGCACTGGTGTAGGTGGCTCTGGGGTCGGCTCACGCTCATGTCTGACTTTCCTTCGCCGCTCAGTACTACCCTGCCCCTGTTCCAATCTCCTTTTCCTTACTGCCTGGTGTTTTCTCGGACCCATGTGTAAGGATGAGGGGTAACTTAGGGAGAAATGCAAAGAGGTAAGGCTTAGAGGAAAAGAGAGGGAAAGAGAGGTTCACGGATTGGGAAAAAGAGAAGAATGTGAAATGGTGAAATAGGGTTTGTGAGAGTGGAGAAAATAGAAAATAAATGGAGAAAAAGTAAGAAACGGAGGGTAGAAACAAGTGTTTTCTATTGAAAAACAACCGGGATTAGAGGGTAGATAGACCCGAAGGCTTTCGGTTGTCCAAAATCAAGAGTACGGTCAAAAAGAGGGTTGAATCGAAGAAATGCAAGAGGAGAGGAGAGGATCTCCCAAAATGTTGAGGGAGAAGGGTGGAAATCTACTATTTAGGGGTTTAGGAATGTTGGAGGGGGACCACACGAAGGAGAGGAAGGAAAAAATTGGAAAAACAAGGCTTGCGGACGGGTTTTTAAAAAACAGGTTTCCGTTCAAGTGTCGACCTCTGAAAATTTTCAGGGGTCGACCTCAAGTGTCGACCTCCATAACTTAGGTGTCGACCTCAAGTGTCGACCTTCGAAAATCTCAAGTGTCGACCTCCAACAATTAATTACTTAAAATAAAATTCTGTAAGATTTAAAAAATTGATAAAATTTAGAGAAATAGCCTTTAACCATATTTGAGAATTTATAAATCATTTTTGAGGAATTTTGATGAAAATTGAAGAGTTTCAAGCAAAAGGATCAATGACTCCCAGTTATCTTCTGATCATACAAAATCTGTCTTCATTCAATGGTTTTGTGAATATATCAGCCAATTGATAATCAGTACATATAAATTCTAACAACACATTAGAGTTTTGAACGTGATCTCTTATGAAGTGATGTCTTATTTCAATATGTTTGCTTCTTGAATGTTGTACAGGATTTTTCGTTAAATTGATTGCACTAGTATTATCACATCTTATGGGTGTCTTAGTTAGTTTGATGCCAAAGTCCTCGAGTTGTTGTTTGATCCATAGAATCTGAGCACAACAGCTTCCAGCTGCTATATATTCGGCTTCCGCCGTAGATAGAGCAACCGAATTCTATTTCTTACTGCTCCATGAAATCAAATTAACTCCTAGGAATTGACAAGTTCCACTAGTACTTTTTCGATCAAGTTTACACCCAGCAAAATCAGCATCAGAATATGCAATTAATTCATATGATGACTCTCTAGAGTACCAAAGACCAATTTCGATAGACCCAGATAAGTATCTAAGTATACGTTTTACAGCTAAGAGATGTGATTCTTTAGGAGCAGACTGAAAACGTGCACACATACAAACACTAAACATTATATCTGGTCTACTGGCAGTTAGATATAGCAATGAACCAATCATGCCTCTATATAATTTTTGGTCTACTGATTTACCACATTCATCTTTGTCTAATTTACATGAAGAGCTCATAGGGGTACCTATTGGTTTTGTAGTCTCCATCCCAAACTTTTTCAATATCTCCCTTATGTACTTGGCTTGGTTGATGGAGATCCCCTCTTTGGTTTGCTTAATTTGGAGTCCGAGGAAGAAGTTGAGTTCTCCCATCATGCTCATCTCGAACTCACTCTGCATTAACTTCGCAAATTCTTGACAAAGACATTCGTTAGTAGCACCAAAAATAATATCATCTACATATATTTGTACTACTAAGAGATCATCATTTTTTTTTTCAAAAACAATGTATTATCTACATTACCTCTAGAGAAATCATTTTTCATCAAAAATGAACTTAATCTATCATACCAAGCTCTAGGAGCTTGCTTTAAACCATACAATGCTTTATGCAATTTAAAGACATGTTTAGGAAATTCATGATTTTCAAAACCAGGAGGTTGTTCAACATAAACCTCCTCTTCAATAAATCCATTTAAAAAGGCACTCTTTACATCCATTTGAAATAACTTGAAATCCATAAAACAAGCAAAAGCAAGTAAAAGTCTAATTGCTTCTAGCCTAGCAACAGGAGCAAAGGTTTCATCGAAGTCGATCCCTTCTTCCTGGTTGTAGCCTTTAGCAACAAGTCTAGCTTTGTTCCTAATTACAATACCATGTTCATCAAGTTTATTTCCAAAAATCCATTTTGTGCCAATTACAGAAACATTAAGGGGTCTTTCAGTTAAAGTCCAAACATTATTTCTTTTAAATTGATTTAGTTCATCTTGCATAGCATTAATCCAGTTACAATCTTTTTCAGCTTCTTCTATTGACTTAGGCTCTATCTGAGATACAAAAGCTAAATAATCACAAACATTTCTAATAGAAGAGCGTGTACTTACCCCCTTTGATGGATCACCTATTATTAGCTCTTTAGGGTGTCCATGTGCATACCTCCATTCTTTAGGTAATGGTTTTGGTGAAGTTACATTGATTTCTTGAATTTGATCTTGACTTTCTTGATCATCATCTCCTTTGGGCTCATCTTCATTGATTGTCAATTGTTCAAGTTTCTTTGTACCTGTTTCAACATCAATAGAATCTTCTTTTTTAAAAGATTTTTCGTTAGATTCATCAAACACTACATGAATTGATTCTTCAACCAGAAGTGTTCTTCTGTTGAAGACCCTGTATGCCTTGCTAGAAGTAGAGTATCCTAAGAAGATACCCTCATCTGACTTGGCATCAAATTTACTGATATTATCTTTGCCATTGTTTAATATGAAACAGCGGCAACCAAATACACGAAAATACTTGAGATTAGGTTTTCGATTTTTCCAAAGCTCATATGATGTTTTCTTCAAAATAGGTCGAATTAAAACACGATTTAAAATGTAACAGGAAGTATTAATGGCTTCTGCCCAAAAATATCTAGGTAAATCGTTTTCGCAAAGCATTGTGCGTGCCATTTCTTCAAGAGTCCTGTTCTTTCTTTCTACCACCCCATTTTGTTGAGGTGTCCTAGGTGCAGAGAAATTATGACTAATACCATTTTTATTACAAAAAGTTTCAAAATCATGATTTTCAAATTCAGTTCCATGATCACTACGCAAAGAAATAATAGTGAGATCTTTTTTGTTTGAAACCCTTTTATGAAATTTAACAAAAGCTGAAAATGTTTCATCTTTATGAGCTAAAAACATTACCCAAGTAAATCGTGAGTAATCATCTACAATTACTAGCCCATATTTTTTACCTCCCAAACTAGTTGTTCTGGTTGGTCCAAAGAGGTCCATATGCAATAATTCAAGGGGTCTAGTAGTAGATACTACTCCTTTAGGTTTGAAAGTAGATTTAGTTTGTTTTCCAAATTGACATGCAGCACAAATTTTATCTTTTTCAAAAGTGAGTTTTGGCAATTCTTTTACAAGATTCTTTTTGCTTAATTTTGAAATCAATTGCATACTAGCATGCCCTAGCCTACGGTGCCAAAGCCAACTAGTTTCACTTGCCTTGGCTTCCTTAGCCACTAGGCATTGACCACTTTCCATGGCTAGATCATCAAGATCAACCATGTAAATGTTTCCATGCCTAAGACCAGTGAACTTGATGCCATCGACATCTAGACTAGATACCATGCACAAAGATGATTCAAAAATTACTTTAAAACCTTTATCACAAAACTGACTAATGCTAAAAAGATTATGCTTCAAGCTATCAACAAATAATACATTATCTACATAAGCATTAGGGGTGATATGGATTTTACCAATTCCGACGATTTTGCCTTTTCCATTATCACCAAAGGTAACGTTTCCACCATCAATAGCAGCTAGTGATGAGAATTGCTTCACATCCCCAGTCATGTGCCTTGAGCAACCACTATCCAGATACCACATTCTTCTTTTATTTTTGGTTGCAAGGCACACCTGCAAAAAAAATGATCAAGTTGAAACTTTAGGTACCCAAGTCATCTTGGGTCCTTTAGGGTTAGTCAAATTGGTTCCTTTTGGAACCCAAATCTTTTTAAAGGAATTTAATTTTCTTCTATTACAAACATATGATTTATGACCTACTTTACCACATGCATAGCAGGTAATATTAGAAGATGCTGGTATGAAAAAGTTTTTGTAAAGCTTTTGTTGATTGTGTGGCTTAAATCCAAGTCCAGCTTTATTAAACACTGCATGTTGACTATTTAAAAGCATATTCAGTTTTTCTGAACTAAAAGTAAACTTTTCTACAAAAGGTTTTACTTTTTCTAACTCTTCCTTGTAATTCTTATTTTGAAGCAATAGTTCTTTATTTTGTTTTTCAATGTTCTCATTAGTTTTAAGACTTCTATTATTTTTCAAAGAATTATTTTCTTTTAAAAGATTATCTTTATCATTTGTCAAAGTCTTTACATGTTCTTTTAATTTCTTGTTTTCTTGAGTTAAATTTTCAATTTCACTTGAAAACTTTTCTGAATTTTTGGTAAGCTCAAAATTTTGCTTTCTTAATTTCTTATTTTTCAATTTTAATTTTTCATATTCCATTACTAAGTCATCAAAAGCATCATGCAATTCATTGAAAGTAAATTCAGTTTCAGGTTCAGAATTTACCTCATTATCTTCGTTGGCCATGAAACATAAGTTGGCGACTACCTGCTGCTCTTCTTCACTGCTGGAGTCCTCACTCTCACTCCAGGTAGCCATCATGGCTTTCTTTCTCAACATCCTTCGACTCTTTTTAAGCAAAGGGCAATCCGTTTTGTAATGTCTAGGCTTCTTGCACTCGAAGCAGATGGGTGGATCCCTTTCTTTGTCTTTCTCTTTCTCCTTATTGTGATCACCTTTTTGTGGCCTCTTCTTGTAGAAGCCCTTCTTCTTTCTCATGAATCTTTTAAATTTTATTGTAATGAGGGCTGTCTCATCATCATCAGCTTCTTCTTCTGATTCATCACTTGACTCTTCTTTTGTAGTGGACTTGAAGGCTATGGCTTTCTTTTTCTTGTCATTGTCCACTGTCTTCTGCTTTAGTGAAAGCTCGTAGGTCATCAGTGATCCAAGAAGCTGCTCGAGAGGTAGAGTGTTGACATCCTTGGCTTCTTCTATGGCTGTAACTTTCGCATCCCATGAAGCCGGAAGAGACCTGAGAAGTTTGTTAACCAGTTCACCATTAGATATAATTTTTTTCAAACTCTTCATACCATTTACTATATTGGTAAATCTAGTATACATTTCACTTATACTTTCAGTTGGTTCCATCCTGAACATCTCATACGTATGAATGAGCATGTTCACCTTAGTGGTCTTCACTTGGTGTGTACCCTCATGGATAACCTCAAGTGTATCCCAAATTTCTTTGGCGGAAATACAATTTGATATTTTGTTGAATTCACTAGGGTCAAGTGCACAGAATAGCAAATTCATCGCCTTAGCATTTAACTCAGCTTGTTTGATGTCATTGTCATCCCATTCTTCTTCAGATTTCGGGATGATAATGCCATTAACCAAGTGAGTGGGCTGATGAGGCCCTTTCGTAATTACTCTCCATATATGATAATCTACAGCTTGTAAATAAATATGCATACGAGTTTTCCAATATGTGTAGTTTGTGCCATTAAAGAAAGGAGGGCGATTTGATGCTTGTCCTTCAACTATACCCATTCCAATTGGGGCGGCCATGATCTTTCACTCAAGATCGTTGGACCTACAAGAGAGTACCGGTGCTCTGATACCACTTGTTGCCCAGATATGGTGCCCAAGAGGGGGGGTGAATTGAGTATTTAAAAATTTAAAGCAATATATGTGCTATCAAGTTTTAAGGTGAAGAGTGATAGTGCTTTAATAATTGTGCAACGGAAGCAATGAAATAAAATGGCAATTAAAGAGCTAAAGAAGTTAAAGAGAAAGGCAATGCAAACACACAAGAAATATAGTGGTTCGGTGCACCTAGCACCTACATCCACTCCCCAAGCTCCACTTGGGAATTTCTACTATAATCTTTAGATTACAGCCGACTTGTTTTACCAGGCTCACAAATCAAAATCTTACACACTTGTTTTGGCTTCGGGCTAACAAGCAACCCTAGTTGGTTTTATCAATTGGATCACCAACAAACCTCACTCACTTGTTTTGGCTTCGGGCTTACAAGCAACCCTAGTTGGTTTTATCAATTGGCTCACCAACAAACCTCACTCTAGTTTCAAATTCCCTTGAAACTAGTTAAAGACAAAAGAGTATGAATACAATGAATTAAAACTAAACAAACTCCTTTTGAGCAATAATATATTCGTTGAAGCTCTTGATGGAGACTCTTCAAGCCTTTTCCCTTGGAATCTTTGGACCTCACTAAATGCCAAACACTTGAATGTTGGATTCCTCAAAGATGGAAAACTTTTGGCTAGGGAATCTCTTGGTTTTCTCACTCTTTTGGCTTGAAAGTGATTGAAGGCTTTGTACTTTGAATCAACACTTTTTCACTTTGTCTCCTTGTCTTTTTTGAAGTTTGATGGAGGTTAAATACCTCATTCATGCTGAAACAACTCCACAAGACCGTTAGATTCAAAAATATGGCCGTTTATGGCCGTTAGAAATCAAATCAGAAGTTCAGAAAAACTAGCCGTTATGCCATGAGTCGACCTCATGAGTCGACCTCTGAATCAAGTGTCGAGCTCATGAGTCGACCTCCAGTATAATTTAGGCAAAAGTTCAGAATACCATAGTTCTGCCCATTTGAATTCTCAGGCTATGAGTCGACCTCTGGTGTCGACCTCTGGACAGGTGTTGACCTCTGGTGGTCGACCTCTGGTGTCGACCTCTGGACAGGTGTTGACCTCTGGTGGTCGACCTCTGGAGCGTGCCACTGAGATTTTGCCGTGCCGGCCATGCTGAACTTTTCTTCTCTTCATGAGTCGACCTCTGGTGGTCGACCTTTGACAAGGTGTCGACCTCTGGGGGTCGACCTCTGGTCTGAATTTTTCTGAAACTCTTTGAGATGTGCGTGCCATGCTTGAGTTTCTTTAAGCCTTTGTTTCTTTTGTCAAATATTTCTTAACAAGAAGGTCCATTATGAGAATTTTGATCTTGTCCAAGGTAGAAGAGCTCTTTTCCAAATCAGGCAAACTTAGTTTCATCATTGTAGTTTTGATACTCTTTTTGAATAACCTAAGTCCTGAAACTTTATCTAGAGATGAAACATTAGTCCAAATATATACTCAACCTTTTGTTAATCATCAAAACTAAGGAGCCAAAGCCAACAACCACTCCACAGAGATGGCAGGCGGTGTGCCCAAGTGGAGTGCCACTCCACAGAGGTGGCAATCTCTTTAAGTAACATGGGGGTTCTGGTAGGGATGGTGACACCACCTATTCGGGTCACTATCCCGGTAGCTCCAAAGGTTGTTCGAGGGGGAGATCAGGTCCACTTATCTTTATCCACACTCGACTTCTGATGGGGAGTTTGACTTTGACCAGAAGCTCGACCTCGATTGGGAGCTCGACCTCGGATGGGAGCTCAACCTCGACAGGGAGCTCAACCTCGATAGGGAGCTCGACCTCGGCAGGGAGCTCGACCTCGACAGGGAACTTGACCTTGGTAGGGAGCTCGACCTCGGACGGGAGCTCGACCTCGATTGGGAGCTCTACCTTGATTGGGAGCTCAACCTCGATTAGGAGCTCGATCTCAGTAGGGAGCTCGACCTTAGATGGGAGCTCAACCTCAGATGGGAGCTCAACATCGATAGGGAGCTTGACCTCAGACGGGAGCTTAACCTTGGACGGGAGCTTGACCTCGACAGGGAACTCGACCTTGGATGGGAGCTTGACCTCTATACTTATCTAGCGACAGTATCCAGGTGGTGCCTTCTGCCAGCTAGACTTCCAGCTAGGTCTGATACGGATTCCATGTCAGTGGTCAGGCCATGTCAAATGCCCCCCACTCTCGAGTCCAGAGCGCGGTGCGGCACTCGGGGCAAAGGGGTTATGGTGATGTTAACATGGAAGAACATTAAACCTGCACCATTTAATGCCCCGACTACTGACGACTCGCAGATCATGCCTTAATGCCAATAAGGAGGTGCCACATTAGCTGGTGTAGGGGGAAGCATGATGATTGCATCCAGTTTGAAGCAGTTTTTGATGTGTTGAAGCACCGTTCCCAATGGATCTCAATGCGTGGCGAGCATCTAGTGGGCTTGACTTGGCTTGGAGTGGTTTCATGCATTCTGAAGTGCCACTCTCAGCAGATTTTGACACGTGGTGAGCATCTAATGGTTGGAGAGGTGAAAGGATACATGTTTCGATCGGTATGATGCAACGGGGCACTGTCAAGCTGTTGAAAAGAGGCCATTTTGCCTTAGCCATTTCTTAAGAACCTTCAAGCGAGGGAGCAGGGGAGATCCAGAGCTTTTTTCATCCAGTTCCGACTCCCTAACCCCAGTCACTCAAGTCAGTCCTTCTCCTCCTTTCTTCTTCTCCTTCGGCCTATGCTGAAGGGGATATGTTTTGGTTTTTAAATCCTTTTTCTTCTTCCTTTTCTTCTTTTCCTTCAAGATGAATCCTTTCGGCTGGAGGCACCATCGCCTGGACCATTCCAGTGAGGCAGGGCCATCCCAATCGAGGCCTCCTTCCTTCGATAGTGAAGAGGAGGATATCCCCCTCAGGATTCATAGGGGTCCCCACCAAACAGGGATAGTCATAGATCCCCCTAGCATTCCTTCTCCTCCCCCTCCTTCTTCTAGCTGTGATTCGGCCGGTCCTTCTGGCATTGCTTCGACGATGACCCATGAGGATCTCCTTCATCTTCGGAGCACCTATGGGATTTCAGACTCCATCCGGCTCTCGGCTTCGTGGTCAGAGGATTGGGTCACTTCCAGTGGCTCGGGTTGGATCGTCCTATACGAGGACTTCTTCCTCGGGGGCCTTCACCTTCCTCTTCATCCCTTTTTCCTCTCCTTTCTCAATAATTATCACCTAGTCCCAGTCCAACTTGCTCCAAATGCTATTAGGGCCATCTTCTATTTCACTATTCTCTATCACTTACATGGATTGTTGCCCATTTTTCCTTGTTCAGGGCTTTCTTCACCCTGAAATGCCACCCAGTCGATAAGGGTGGTGGTTCGTGGCCCCCCACCTAAGGGCCATTAAATTTGATCTACTTACTTCTATCAAGGAATGGAAAAAAAGGTTTTTTTTTGCCTCGGTTGAGGGAGTTGACTGGGTCTAGAGTGACCCAGACTGCACACCCAACCGGAACACCCTAGTGGAGGCTGCTGATAGGGAAGTGTATGATCGGCTCATCACTTCTAAGGTTCCTCCACTTCAGGACCTGCTGATCGAATGTAACCTGTTCAAGGTCTCAGCCCAATCCGATCCTTAGATAAGACCTTAAACTTGGACTTCTTCTTAATAGAAAATCTTCTCTACTTTGAGTCTAACCAAAGTTTTCTTCTCTTTGCAGTCATGAAGTTCTCTATGGACTAGATTCGGGAGATGTCCCGGAAAAGGCCCACATCCCCGGGGTCCAAGGAGGATCCACAAAAGAGGCCCTGTGAGGAGTTGGGGTGGAGGCCTGCTGCAGAGCCCCTCGTCGATCCGGGAGAGAGGAGGCCTAGAGTAGCCTCGGCTTCAGCTGGAGCGGCAGCCCAGTCCCTGGCCCATGGGCCCAGTAGGAGGGCTACCACTAGATAGGGGGCTGTGCAAGCCCCTCAGGTGGCCCCTTCTCATGTTGAAGTCCCACCATCGTCGGAGGTGGTGGAGGTGGCGGCCGATGTTGTGACAAGAGGGAGGCTGACATAGCCGGCGACCATGGAAGCAGCCACCGCCCAACCAGTGGCCCCCATGCCTTCGCCGTCGGCCATGTCGGGCCTGGCACCACCCTCTACACCACCAGGCCTAGGGGTGGCCAGGGTGTCGACCATGGTACTGTTGAATGCGACGATCACCCTCAACCCTATGTTGGCTGAGAAGATAGTCAACTTCATCGTTCAGTCACGTGACTGCCGGGAGAGCAGCGATAGATAGTTAATGGCAGTCACCACCGATCTATTCCCCTAGCTGCTATCGGTAAGTTCCCCTTTAACCTTTCTTTCATTATTTGCATTGACTTTACTGACACCCTCTTTTTTGTTGTCACAGGTGGCCATTGACACTTTGCTGATCTGGGACTCTTGCCTGGCTCTGGATCGACAAGACCTCAGCTTCCGCAAGCATGCGGAGGCTACTAAGGTTGAGACCCAGACCCAGTCTGAGAAGGCATGCAAGTTGGAGGGGCAAGCCAAGGCCCTCCAGACCGAAGTGGCCAACTCCAGGACCATGGTGGCAGAGCTGGAAGGACAGGCAGCCAACCTCGAGGTAGCCTTGGAGGTAGAGAGGGAGAAGATCGTCCACCTAGTGGAGGAGTTGGCCCATTCCATCATGGAGGAGTTGCACCTGGAGGGGCAGGTGCAGACCCTCTAGGCCTAGCTCAAAGCGGCGGTGGCTCGGGTTGTGACGGTGGACGAGAAGGCTACAGCAGCGGTGGCCCTGATGGAGGTGGCCAAGAAGGAAGCCACCAAAGCCGTGCCCAACATCAAGGCCTCGGAGGCTTTTGTCGATGAGATCTAGGAGGCAATCCTCAACTCGTTCCTTAAGGGGTTCGAGGACTACAAAAGGAAAGTGGGCTGGGCCTTCTCCTTCAAAGGCCTAGTGTCCATCATCCCAGACCTGCTAGGCGGCGGTGATGGAGAGGAGGCTCCATCTGAAGAGGCCGGCATAGGGCCTGACGTAGTGCCGGAGGTGGAGGTGGGGGTGGCCACACTGGAGGACAAAGTGAGGGAGGCCTTTAACCCAGCCATCTCTCTGACTGAGGGCTAGTAAGAGACTAGCGAAGTCTTCCGTTGACCCGGCAAAGCACCGGTGGTGTCTCCATGATTTTTCTTTTCTTTTTTGTATATAAAGGACCTCCTGGCCTGTCGAGGGGTCATTTTTATTGTAAACTCTTTTCACATCAATGAAAGATAAAATTTAAGCTACATTTTGTCTCTTTCTTCTTCTATGTTCATCTTTTCTCTCTTTCTTCTTTTGTACTTGATAGATTTTGAGGGACTCCCTAGCCTATTGGGGAGTTCTTCTCATTGTAAAAACCTTTTCCATCAATAAAGTTTTTGTTCCCTAATGAGCTTCATTTTATCTCTTTTGCTTCTCTTTTTTTTACATGGTACATATGTGAACCACATGGTAGCCAAGTACATGGTTCCCAAAGTCTCGACCCTCTTTGCTAAGTTTAAAAGCTAGTAGATGGCTAAGGGGACTTTAGAAATTCTTCGGCTCTACTAGCTGGACTGAGAATCATGTAGATTGGAGCAAGGGGCTTCTAGAGTTTCTCAGCTTGCCTTGCTGAACTTGGAGTTTGATAGATAGAGTGCAGGGCTTCTAGAGTTTTCCGGCTAGCCTTCGTCGAACTTGGAGTCCGATGGATAGAGTGCGGGGTTTCTAGAGTTTCCTGGCTTGCTTTCGCTGAACTTGGAGTCTGACAAATAGAGTGCAGGGCTTCTGGAGTTTTCCAGCTTGCCTTCACTAAACTTGGAGTTTGACGGATAAAGTACGAGATTTTTGGAGTTTTCCAACTTGCCTTTGTCGAACTTGGAGTCCGATGGATAGAGTACGGGACTTCTGGAGTTTCTTGGCTTGACTTCACTGAACTTGGAGTCTGACAGATAGAGTGCAGGGCTTCTAAAGTTTTCTAGCTTGCCTTCACTGAACTTAGAGTCTGACAGATAGAGTGCGGGACTTCTGAAGTTTTTCGGCTTGCCTTCGTTGAACTTGGAGTCCGACGGATAGAGTGTAGGACTTCTAGAGTTTTCCAACTTGCCTTCACCGAACTTGGAGTCTAACGGATAAAGTGAAGGGCTTCTGGAGTTTCCCAGCTTGCCTTTGTCAAACTTGGAGTCCAACGGATAGAGTGCAGGCTTCTGGAGTTTTCTGGCTTTCCTTCACTGAACTTGGAGTCCAACGGATAGAGTTCCTACATAGATGAAAAATAGTGTTACACTAGAAAGGAACCTTTGTTATTAAAAGAGAGTCTTACATTATTGATAGTACATCCTTAAGTTGCTGGCATTCTAGGTTTGGAAAAATTTGGTGCCATCGAATCCAGCGAGGTAGTAGGCTCCATGCGGCAGGGCTTCAATGACCTTGTAGGGACCTTCCCAGTTCGGGGAGAGTATGCCATATTCTCCAAGCTATGAGACTTCGGCTCGCCATAGGACTAAGTCATCTAAGCGAAAGGCCTTCAGCTTCATGCAATAATTATAGTACCAGGCCACCCGCTACCTGTAGGCCACCATACGAAGCTGAGCTTTGTCCCTTATTCTTCCAGCGGGTCTAGGTTAAGCAGGAAGCAGGTCAGATTTTCAGCTTCATTGTATTGCTCTACCCGTAGTGTGGGCAGACCCACTTCCACTGGAATCATAGCCTCGGAGTCGAAGATAAGATTGAAAGGTGTCTCACCCATCACCGTCGAAGGCATGGTGTGGTAGGCTCATAGTACACTGGGAGCTCCTCGCCCATCGACCCTTGGCCTCGTCTAGTCAGGTGTGGAGCCCTTAGAGGATGGTCTGGTTGGTCACCTCGGCCTTCTCGTTGGTCTGAGGGTGAGCCACTAAAGTGAAGCGGTGACAGATATCGAGATCAGCATAGAACTCCTCAAATGCTTGATTATGGAACTGCCATCAGTTATTGGTGATGATCGAGTGGGGAAGACTGAAATGGTAGATGACCAACTTCCAAAGGAAAGATCTGGCCTTGGCTTCAATAATCCGTGTGTTGACCCCTGGAATGATTTTGATGATTACAAAACATTGGAGCATGCAGTTGATACTAATACTTTTTATATGTTTAAGAAGTTTTTGTAGGATATTTCAAATGGATAATCATCCACCCTACATTTTCATGGCCATTGGAATGAATTCATGTACTTAAAGAAAAAGTTTCATGTATTTAAGAGCCCTAAGTAAATTCAATTGTTTGATTATGTAAAAGGGCCAAATTAATGTAATTTTAAATGTAAATATCTTAGATTAGGTTTAGAAGTTGTTTGGAAGATATTTGAAAGAAGTTTGAAGTTATTTGGAAGCATTTGGAGAAGTTTCACTTGAGCTGACTCAATATTAGAGCTAATACATTTTCTTGGCACGGCATAAAAATTTCATGATATAGTCATCCGGGCTAGCTCAAGGAAGATTAAAGCTGACTCATCCAGAGTGACAAAAAATTGTTTCTGAGAATGTAGTCAATTGAGCCGACTCTAATTTGAAATGAGCCGACTCTCACAGAACTACATATTTCTTCACTGAGCATCCGAGTGGACCAAATCCCAGAATTTGAATAGTAATGGCTAGTTCCAAAAATTGAATTTCTTGGTTCTAAAGCCTCCTAACAGCTAGTTTTTAGTTTCTAAGAAATTTCAACAGCCATATTCACTTGGGAACACTTCAAGAAGCTATAAATGATGGATTTAAGTGAAGAAAAAGTAGTTTTTACAAGAGAAAAGAAAGCATTCAATATTCTAAGAGCATTCAAGTGAAAAACTCAAGTTCTCTAACAACTTCCCACAAACTTCTTGAGTTTATCTTTGAAGAATTAAGAGAGCCTTGAAGAGCATTGAAGAAGCATTCAAGAAGGTCTCATTAAGAGCTTCAACTGCAACCATTCAATAACCTTGGATTTGTTTTAGTGTTGCTTCCATTTTAACTCTACTTTTGAGTTGTTACAAGTACAGCAGGTGGCTGTAACTTGTAAGTTATTTTGAGGTTGATTGGTTAGCCTTGAAAATCAAGTTGGGTTATTAGTGAGCCCGGGAAAACTAACTTTGTATTGGATTTTAGATTGTGAGCTCGTAGGAAAACAATCCGACTATATTCGGGGTGAATATAGTAGAAATCCCAAGTGTGCACCTTGGATAATAGACGTAGGAGCTAGGTTGCTCCGAACCATTCTAAATTTTGTGGTGTTTGTGCTTGTTCTTGCTTTGCTTATTTACTTTCACTTGAAATACTTTATATACTTTACTCACCACATAAAGTTTTCAAAAGACACATACTTATTAAATTTTTTATAAACCCAATTCACCCCCCCCTCTTGGATTGGCCAACTGGGTAACAAGTGGTATCAGAGCCATGTCTTAGTGCCATTAATCTAACGAATAAGAGAAAAGTTCAGTGGCACCCCAAATAAGCATATCTTTGGTCAAAGGTCAATCAAGCAATAGACCTCCACTTTTCACCGACACCAATTACACTTATTGGAAAGCTAGAATTAAAATTTATATTCAAGCTGTTGATTTTCAATTATGGAAGATAATCTTGAATGGACCTCACATATCCATTAAGAAAGTTGATGGCATAAACATTCCTAAACCGAAAGAGAAATGGGATGAATATGACATGAAAATGGGTGAACTAAATGCCAAACCCATGAACCTTCTTTATTATGCTTTGGATGCAAATGAGTTTAACCGGATTTTTACTTGCACTTCGGCAAAAAAAATTTGGGTTAAACTACAAGTTACCCATGAAGGCACAACACAAGTGAAGACCTCCAAAATTAATATTCTTGTGCACAATTATGAGCTTTTCAAAATGGAACCGCATGAAACAATATCTGAAATATTTGCTAGATTTATATATATTATTAATGGTTTGAAAAGTCTTGGCATGGTGTATTCCAATGCTGATCTTGTCCAAAAGATTCTTAGATCTTTATCAGATAAATGGGATCCCAAGGTTACTGCAATTCAAGAGGCCAAGGACTTAAACACACTCCCACTTGAAGAACTTCTTGGTTCTTTAATTACTCATGAACTAACAATGCAAAACTGCAACGAAGATGACAACAAGAAAAATAAGTCTATAACTTTCAAAGCTATAGCTGAGATTAAGAAACAAGAAGAAGAGAAAGAAGAAGAAAGCCTTTCCTTTGATAAAGAACTAGGAGATGATGACATAGCCTTAGTTATGAGGAGATTCAGGGGATTTATGGGCAAAAGAAAGTCAAGATATTGGAGGAAGCATCTCGGCAAGGGTGAACAAAGTAAAGAGAAGGAGAAAGATAAAGATAAAGAAAAGGAGCAACAACCAATATGTTATGAATGCAAGAAGCCGAGGCACTACCATTCAGAGTGTCCTACTTTAAAAAAGATATACAAGAAGAAGAAGAAGAAACTCATGATGGCTACATGAAGCGACAACGATGAATCTACTTCAAATGAAGAGAAAAAGACATCAAAAATAGCCAATATATGTTTGATGGGTCTAGAAGATGAGGTAACATCTAGTGAACCCATATATGAATTTACTTATGATGAATTATATACTGCCTTTTATGAACTTTTAACTGAAGATAAAAAAGCTGGTTTGAAAATTAAATCTTTGAAAAATAATTATGATACATTATTGAAAGAAAATAATGAAATTTTTGAAAAGAATAATCTTTTACAAAAAGAATTAAATAATATTTCTAAAAATAAAAGGTATTGCAAACTGAAAAAGATGAGTGTTTTGAAAAGAATAAAAGTTTACAAAATGAAATGAATAGACTCAAACCTCTTGTTGACAAATTAACTTTAAGTTATAACAAACTTGAACTAATCTTGAATAATCAAAAGAAATCTAATGATAAAGCTAGAATTGGATACAATTCAATGTATTTTAACAAATTTTCAGCTTTAAAAACTTATGCATCGAAGTTTTCAGCATTTAATTTTTTTCAAAAGCCAAAAGTTGTTTATTTTTGCTGTAATGGGGTTGGACACAAAGCTTATGAATGTAATCTAAAAAAGAAAATAAAAACAAAGTGAAAATGATTTGGGTTCCTAAGGGAACCATTGCTTCTAACCATCAAGGATCCAAGAAAGCTTGGATACCTAAAAACTCCACGTTATTATTTTGTAAGAATGTCTTGCAGCCCAAAATTCAAAGAAGAGATGATATCTGATAGCAGTTGTTCAAGACATATGATGGATAACAAAGATCAATTCATCACCCTTGAAATGAAAGATGGTGGAATGGATATATTTGATGATAATGGCAAGGAGAAAATTATTGGAATTGGTAAGATCAAAATTATCCCTTCTACTTATATTAAAAATGTATTGCTAGTTGATTAATTGAAGTATAATTTATTGAGCATTAGTCAATTATGTGATAAAGGCTTCAAAGTTGTATTTGAATCATTAATGTGTATAATAACTAGCTCTCTTGATTCTAGCATTAGATTTGTTGGTCATAGACTTGGAAATATTTATATTGTACACTTGAATGATCTAGCAATGTCAAGTAGTACAAGTCTAATAGCTTTAAATGCTAAAACCAAGGAATCTAGTTTACTTTGGCATAGAAGATTGGGTCATGCTAGCATGCATACTTTAGTAAAATTAATTTTCAAAGACTTAGTTAAAGGTTTACCAAAGTTTAAAGTTGATTTTGTTCATGTTTGTGATGCATGTCAATATGGTAAATAAACTAGGGGGAGTTTTAAATCTAAAAATATTGTTTCAACATCAAGACCCTTAGAACTACTATACATGGACTTATTTGGACCAATTAGGACTACAAGCCTAGGAGGTATGAAATATGACTTGTAATAGTAGATGATTTTTCACGATTCACTTGGGTTATGTTTCTTGCACACAAAGATGAAGCTTTTAAAAGTTTTTCAAAAATTTCATAAAAAGGTTTCAAATCAGAAATCTTTCAATTGTTTCAATTAAAAGTAATCATGGTACTGAATTCGAAAATCAATATTTTAAAGAATTTTGCACAAAACATGGCATTGATCATAATTTTTCAGCCCCTAGAACACCATAACAAAATGGTGTTATGAAAAAGAAAAATAGACATTGGAAGAGATGGCCCGAACCATGTTATGTGAAGGCAATCTTCCAAGATATTTTTGGGTAGAAGCTATGAACATTGCATGTTACATATTAAACCATGTTTTAATTAGACCAATTTTGAAGAAAACCCCTATGAGCTTTGGAATGATAAAAAACTAATTGTTTATTACTTTCATGTTTTTAGATGTAGATGTTATATTTTGAACAATGGAAAAGATAATTTAGGTAAATTTGATGCAAAATTTGATCAAGGCATATTTCTTGGATATTCAACTACTAATAAAGCATATAGAGTTTTCAACAAAAGAACTTTAACTGTTAAAGAATCTATTCATATTATTTTCAATGAGTCTAACCTCACATCTTTAAGAAAAGAAAAGTGTATTGATAATGATGCAAGTTTCCTGAATGATGGAGTAAAGGACTTGAGCTTAAAAGAAAAGTGAGTTGAGCAAGAAAAGGAGAAGGTAAGTACAGAACATGATGAGCTATCAAAGAATTGGAGGTACACACATTCTCATCCTAAAAATTAATTATTGATGATCCCTCACAAGGAGTAAGAACTAGGTCATCTTTTAGAGATACCTTTGACTACTTAGCATTTGTTGCTTAAGTTGAACCTAACTGCAAAGAGGAAGCTGAAAATGATCCATATTGGATGATGGCTATGCAGAAAGAAATTAATCAATTTGAAAGGAACAATATATGGACCCTAGTAGCTAGACCTAAGGAACATCCTGTTATAGGTTCTAAATGAGTTTTTAGAAATAAATTAGATGACAAAGGTAATGTAGTTAGAAACAAAGCCATATTAGTTGCTAAAGGATATAACCAAGAGGAAGGAATAGATTTTGATGAAACTTATACACTTGTAGCAAGATTAGAAGACTCTTACTTGCATTTGCATGTCACATGGAACTTAAACTTTTTCAAATGGATGTAAAAAGTGCTTTCTTAAATGGCTATATTGAAGAAGAAATTTTTGTTGAACAACCTTCGAGCTTTGAAAATCACTCTTTTCCAAACCATATTTTCAAATTAAACAAAGCTTTATATGATTTAAAATAAGCACCTAGAGCATGGTATGAGAGGAGAAAATTTCTTTTAGAAAATGCTTTCAAAAAAAGTAAAGTAGATACAACTTTGTTTATCAAAAGAAAAGATGATGAATTATTAGTTGTACAAATATATATTGATAATATAATTTTTGGTATGACTAATGAAACTTTATGTTAAGAATTTGCCAAGCTAATGCAGGAAGAATTTAAAATGAGCATGATGGGTGAACTCACTTTCTTTCTTGGACTACAAATCAAACAAACAAAGGAAGGGATATTCATCAACCAAATAAAGTACATCAAAGAACTATTGAAGAAGTTTAGGATGCAATCTATAAAAGAAATTGGCACACCCATGAGCTCAACCTGCAAGCTTGATAAAGATGAGGAATGTAACAAGGTTGATCAAAAACTATATTAAGGTATGATCGGATCTCTACTTTATTTGATTACAAGTATACCTGATATACTATTTAGTGTTTGTATATGTGCAAGATTTCAATCTAATCCTAAAGAATCACATATACTTGCTGTTAAAAGAATCATAAGATATCTTAAAGGTACATCTAACTTAGGATTATTGTATTCTAAACCTTCATCTTTAAATTTAATTGGTTATTCAAATGCTGATTATTGTGGTTGTAGAATTGATAGAAAGAGCACTAGTGGCACATGTCAATTTCTAGGGTTGAACTTAATCTCATAACATAGTAAGAAGCAAAACTTCATGGTACTATCTATTACTGAGGCAGAGTATGTGGCTGCAGGGAGTTGTTGCGCTCAAGTATTATGGATTAAACAACAACTAGAAGATTATGATGTTATTCAATCTAAACTTCAATCAAATGTGATAATACAAGTGCTATTAACTTAACAAAGAATCATATTCAGCATTCAAGAACTAAATATATTGAAATTAGACATTGATGTGGCGGGATGCTGATGTGGAACCCATGTCAGACCCTGCCAAATGCCATGTCGGATGAAGCTATCAGGTCATATTTTTTCTTTCCAGACTCCTTTGCCCGGCTGCACTCCCTTCAGGTCGAGATGATGTGGCTGAAGTCGAGCTCCACCCCTCCTTTGCCCGGCTCGCTCCCTCCGGGTCGAGATGCCGTGGCCGAAGTCGAGCTCCGCCCCTCCTTCGCCCGGCTATGCTCCATTCAGGTTGAGATGCCATGGCCGAAGTCGAGCTCCGCCCCTCCTTCGCCCGGCTATGCTCCCTCCGAGTCGAGATGTCGTGGCCAAAGTCGAGCTCCGCCCTTTTTTCGCCCGGCTGTGCTCCCTCCGGGTCGAGATGCCATAGCCGAAGTTGAGCTCCACCCGTCCTTTGCCCGGTTGCGCTCCCTTTGGGTCGAAACACCATGGCCAAAATCGAGCTTTGCCCCTCCTTCACCGGGCTGAGCTCCCTCTGGGTCAAGACGCCATGGCCGAAGTTGAGCTCCGCCCCTCCACCCGGCTGCACTCCCTTAATGTCAAGATGTCGTGGCCAAAGTCGAGCTCCGCCTCTCCAGATCGACCTCGCCTCGGATGAAGAAGATCTGCAGTTGAAGGACATCGCCACCCTCCTGGGATGGCGGCCCACCACCCGAGGACCGCAAAAAGATGCCTGCCAGGCCATGATGATGGTCCCAGTTGCCACTTGCACTAAAATGGAAAGAATCCCCCGATCGAGGCTCTGCGCTCCCCACCAACCATCTATGCCTTTCGAAAGAGGAAGTCAACCAAGAGATTCGAATCCAGGAGGCGGGGACTCCTTGATCGAGGCCCTGCTAAGCTTTTCGAAAGGGGGCGACCAGAAGGAATGTCAGAGCAAATGGTAGGTTCCATACCATGAATAAAGAAAGACATCCCGTCCACGGCATGAAACACCACCGCATGCGCTCGTAAGCAAGGGGAGAATCTCGAGGGAAGCGACGTGCAATGGCCCTAGCTAAAAGGGCTCTTCCAAGGTTCAAATGAGGTAAGTCAAGAAAACCCAGTTCGAGTGGGATCACAAACGGGCAAGAAGAGAGTAGCGCACAGGAAGATCACTGCTCTAGGCTACCGCAAAACCCCCCCAGGAGGGGTCTTGATGGACACAGCCGCTCAGCTTGAACTCTCCACTACTGCCACTTCCACACTCTGCTCTCGACCCACTCGCACTCTCTCAACTCATAAGTTCTCCTCCTAGCATGGAGTCCACCCTCAAGGCTCGACCGGGAGGATCTGTTCCTCTGGATCGCCACTAACTTGAGCGTCGGAGTGCCCCCGCTAGGATCACCAGCCAAGGTCTCTAACTCTGTTTTGCAGGTCTGGGCATCCGAGCAGGATCCTGAGCGACAGGAGCACAACCCGAGTTCGACCTCAGCTACAGGCCATGGTGATCGGGCGGCAATAGATTGGCATGCTAGGTAGGGGGCAGGATGCATTCTGATCCAACCCAATCACCTTGCAAGCAGCCCACCGGGAGGATGGTGACGACGCGAGCGAGAGAAGTTTCCACCGGCCATGCAAGAGATCCCCCTTCCCATGGAGACTTGCACAATCTAGAAGGGGAGCTCCCCATTCTAGCCCAACAACCTCTGGCGGACGCTCAGCTGGCCGCACTCGCCCAGCAGATGCAGATTCTCATTGCAGTGGTGCATCAGCTGTAGCACTAGCACCGATCCTTGGCCATCCATCAGCAGCCAGGGACTCCTGCGGCCCAAGCCGCCGCACCCTGCGACAGCCTACACTCTTTCCTGTTGAGAATTTTATTCCAAATCCAACTAGATTTGATGAACCAAAACTCTCAAGAACAGCCTCATTCCCGATCAAGAACAAACACCTTGATCAACAAAGCAATTACGGAAGTGTATCATCGGTTGTGGATGACCATCTGCCAGCAATCTCCATTGAAGATCATGGTAGGATTCAGGTCTGTGAAGATCAAGAACACAGAGAATGGGAGAAGAGAAAAAAAAGAAGAAAACAGAGAAATTTTCATGGAAGAAAGGGATTTCCACTTCCAAGAAGTTCGTTACATCCTACCATCCTCTTACAAGAATACAATATATATACCTTGGTCACACTGCCCGAGATCCCAAAAACTCTCCCAACTGGCACCGTTCAAAAAATAGTTCACTCGTCATTCGAGCTGACTCAAATCCATTTGAGCCGACTCATCCAGACTGCAAGTTTCCTGACCATGCATCTGAGCCGACTTTAATCCATCCGAGCTGACTTGTCCAGATTTTAGGTTTCCTGACTGTGCATCCGAGCTGACTCTAATCCATCTAAGCCGACTCTTCCAGACCACAATCACCTGTTCTGAGACATGCCAACCAACAGAGTTGACTCCTACCACAGAAGAGCCGATCCTAAGACCCAGACTAACCAAAACTGAGCCTAAACACCTAGGACTCATACTGGACTCAACCTTAGCCCTAGACACATCATGGAAAACCATGATAGACTAGATCAACACATGTACATTGACCCAACTAGCCATGAATGCACCACCTTAGACTCAACAATCTCCACCTTGGTGCTTCAAGGCTACATATGCTTGACTCCTCAAACCCATTAACCATATACAAGAGTAGAAGCTATCCCTTGGTAGAGCCTTCGTAAGTGCATCCGCCTGGTTCTCCATTGTATGAACCTTTACCAGCACCACTTCTCCTTCTTCCACTAGCTCCCTGACCTATGGTACCTCACATCTATATGCTTGGTCCTAGCATGATAGACTGGGTTTTGTGTCGAGTGTATGGCACTTTGGCTATCACTATGCAGGACCACCATATACTATTTCACCCCCATTTCAGACACTAGCCTTCTCAGCTATAGTGCTTCCTTTGCAGCTTCAGTAATCCCTATATACTCAGCTTCTATTGTAGACAAAGCTGTAATAGGTTGAAGGGTTGATCTCCAAGAAACCGGTCCACCATACATGCAGAAGAGATAACCTATTGTAGACCTTCTTGCATCAAGATCATCTGCATAGCTTGCATCAACAAACCCTTCCAAAGGACCTGAATCCTCACATGATTGTATGGAGTGCCATCCATGTCCTTCAGGCTACCCACCAAATACCAATCCATGTCTTTGAGTCCCTTGCAGATATCTTAAAATCCACTTCAATGCCTTCCAGTGTTCCTTCCCAGGATTAGCCATGTACCTGCTCACCTGGCTTACAGCATATGCTATGTCCGGCCTGCAACAAACCATAGCATACATCAAACTGCCCACTGCATCGGCATATGGAGCTCTTTCCATGTACTCTCTCTCCTCCTCTGATTGGGGGCACTGTTTTTTCGAGAGAGAAAAATGCCTTGGTAAAGGTGTTTCCACAGGTTTGGCCTTTTCCATCCCAAACCTCTCGAGTACCCTTTAATGTACCCACCTTGTGACAAATGGAGTATTCTTTTGCACCTATCTCTACAAATCTCCATTCCAAGGATTTTCTGAGCTGATCCCAAGTCTTTCATCTCAAATTCCTGAGATAATGCTCTCTTCAGCCCTTTCACAGCTATCATACTTCTGCTGGCCATCAACATATCATCCACATACAGAAGTAAATATAGAGCATCCATAGTATCCACATCCTTCACATAGACACATTGATCATGTTCACATCTGAGAAATTCAAGGCTCAAGATAAATGTGTCAAATCTGTGATACCACTGACGAGGTGATTGTTTCAATCCATACAATGACCTCTAAAGTAGACATACATTGTTCTCCTGTCCAATCTCAATGAAGCCATCAGGTTGCTTCATATAGATTTTCTCTTCTAGTCTTTCATGTAGAAAGGCTGTCTTCGCATCCATCTGCTCTAATTCCAAATTATGCTTTGCCACCAAAGCCAACAACACCCGAATTGAAGTATGGCGTACCACAGGAGAAAAACTTCTGTATAGTCAACTCCTTCTCTCTGTGAATATCCCTTTGCTACCAATCTTACCTTGTATCTTACTCCACCTTGCTCTGAAGGTGATGATTTCTTAGTGAACACCTATTTGGAGCCAATAGCATGAGCATCTTTAAGTAAATCCACCAGTTGCCATGTCTGATTCCTCCTAAGAGATTCCATCTCTTCCATCATGCCTTGCATCCATGACTCTTTATCAGGATTTTTCATGGCTTATACAAAACTTTCTGGATCTTCATTCATAGATATAAGAGCATATGAAATTGCTTCATCCATGCCATATCTCACCGACTTTCGGATTGTGCATTGAGGCTTATGCAATGCCACTCCCCTTGCACTATCCTGCAAGTCTACTTTTTGTGGCTCCTCCTGCACTTCTCTTTGAATAGTTGATTCTTCTTGCCTCTCCTTCACTCCTGGAGAATCTTTCCTGTCCAACTCTACCTCAACTGAGACTCCATTTCCAGCTGATGTTGAAGATATATCCTCCACCTGTGACGAGCTCTCACTACTGTTCATCTTATTGACTGCATTTCCTATTGCAGTCCCTGGTTTCACCAAAATGCTCTTCTCATCAAAAATAACATCCCTACTGATCACTACCTTTTGAGACTGTGAATCCCATAGTAAGTAACCTTTGACTCCTTGTGGATATCCTATAAAGATCATCTTCTTTGACTTAGGATCCAGCTTGCTTCTTTCAGTTGCCTCCACATGAACATAAGCCGGGCAACCAAAAACTTTCAGGTGGCCAAGCTTCACCTTCTTCCTACTCCAAGCTTCTTTTAAAAGTCCACCATCCAACTTGAAGTGAGGGGACCTATTTATAAGAAAATATGCCAGAGTAATAGCATCACCCCAAAAAGTTTTCGGCAATGATGACTACAACCTCATACTCCTTGCCCTCTCTAATAGTATCTGGTTCATCCTTTCCGCAACACCATTCTACTGTGGAGTCATCCTTACTGTGTAATGATGATTGATTGATATCATTTTTCTCACAGTAACTCCTAAACTCTGTACTAGAGTACTCCCCACCATTATCAGTCTGAAGGCACTTTACATGTCTTCCTGTCTCCTCTACCTCAGCTTTCCAAGCTTTAAACCAGGCAAATATATCTAATTTTTCTCTCATCAGATACACCCATAGTTTCCTAGAGAAGTCATCAATGAAGGTAACAAAATACCTTGCTCTACCTTTGGATAAAATAGGTGCTGGTCCCCATACATCCGAGTGCACCAAATCCAGCACTCCTTCACTTGGCTTGGTATAAATAGCAAATTTCACTCTATGCTGTTTACCAAAGATACACGGCTCACACAGGTCATTTCCATCCTTTTTCAAAGCTGGGATGTTCCCTCTTCTGCTTAACTCTATGAGCCATCGATCACTAATATGACCCATTCGATAGTGCTATAGTTTATATTTCAACTATTCATCCTGTGCCGCTGCAAGCACTTCAGCACTATCACTGAGCCTTCCATCCTGTATAGATTGTTACTCAGTCTTCTTCCTCTCATTACCACCAAAACTTTCTTGGTAATTCTCAAGCATCCACTACCAGATTAGCAACTAAAAGCATATCCCTGCTCTTCCAAGTAGCCCAAAGAAATCAAATTCTTTTTCAATTCTGGTACATGTTTGACACTTGATAGAGTCCTTATCACTCCATCATACATCCTCACCCTAATAGTGCATACTCCAGCTATCATATAAGGGTGATCATCACTAAGACTTACACTACCTCCATCTGACCTGTCATAGGTGTAAAACCAATCCCGATGTGAGGTATAGTGGTATGAACATGCAGAATCCAAAATCCAGGTATTCTCCCAATCCACTGATCCATCTAATACAACCAGTACTCCTTCTCTATTGCTTTCCAAAGCATTAGTACTAGTAATGTTGGCTCTCCCCTTTTCTGTCTTCCAAAGAGGACAATTCTTCCTGATATGCCCAAGTTGACGACACTTGTAGCATTTCAAACTTTTGTGATTCCGAGACTAAAATCTACTCTTGGACTTTCCCCTAGTTCTTTCCTTGGATCTTCTTTGCCTCTCATTCACAACAAGAACCTCTGAATTAGAATTACCTTTGCAGATATTTTTCCTTTGCTCATTGTATCTGAGCACACCAACAACCTCTTCATAGTTTAGGGTTTCCTTCCCATAAACCAAAGTTGTTATGAGACCATCATACGATTCAGGGAGTGAACACAGCAGCAACAATGCCCGATCTTCCTCGTCTATCTTCACATCCAGACTCATCACCTTAGAACAAATCTGATTGAACCTCTGAATGTGAGCAACTAGGTCTCCTCTTTCAAGCATTCTCAAGCTATATAATTGCTTCTTCAGCCATAGCTTGTTAGTCATGTTCTTTCCATGTATGTGTTCTCTAGTCTTCTCCAAAGATCTTTTGCAGTAGTCTCTGAACACACCTCAGGTAAAACCTGATTAGCCAAACACATCCTGATGGTGCCGAAAGCAATCTCTTCTATCTCTTTCTATTCTTCAACACTAATCTTTTCCGGTCTTTCTTTAACCAAGACCTTATAGATTCTCTATTGAACCAGCAAATCTTTAGCCCTTTGCTGCCATAGGGTGAAGTTTTCCTTGCCATCGTACTTCTCAAAATCTACTTTGAACCCACTTGATGCTATTACCACAATCAAGAATTCAAGAGATATAAAAATCATACCTGTAAGAAGCCTTACTTCCAACCCTCTGATCTTGAGATCTTCCTTTCATAAACCTTGCTCTGATACCAAATGTTGAGAATTCGATTTCAAATCCAACCAGATTTGATGAACCAAAACTCTCAAAAGCAGCCTCGTTCCCGATCAAGAACAAATGCCTTAATCAATAAAGTAATTATGAAAGCGTATCACCAGGTTATGGATGACCATCTACCAGCAATCTCCAATGAAGATCATGGTAGGATTCAGGTCTGTGAAGATTAAGAACACAGAGAACAGGAGGAGAAAAAGAAGAAGAAAATAGAGGAATTTTCATGGGAGAAAGGGATTTCCACTTCCAAGAAGTTCGTTACACCACTACCATCCTCTTACAAGAATACAATATATATACCTCAGTCACACGTGCCTGAGATCCCAAAAACTCTCCCAGTAGGCACCATTCAAAAATAGTTCACTCGTCATCCGAGCTGACTCAAATCCATTCGAGCTGACTCATCCAGACTGTAGGTTTCTTGATTGTGCATCCGAGCCGACTCTAATCTATCTGAACCGACTCTAATCCATTCGAGCCAACTTGTCCAGACCACAATCACCTATTCTGAGACGTGCCAACCAATAGAGTCGACTCTTATCATAGAAGAGCCGACCCTAAGATCTAGAATGACCAAAATTGAGCCTAAACACCTATGACTCATACCAGACTCAACCCTAGTCCTAGACACATCATGGAAAACAATGATAGACCAAATCAATACATGTACATTGACCCAACTAGCCATGAATGCACCATCTGAGACTCAACACTTCCAAGGAAGACTGTCGCTGCTGCAAGCCACAGCAGACCGCTGGGAAAGCCACAAGACCCCGATGAAGAGACATTGGACCGTGTCTGCCGACCGGGAAAGCCGATCTCCAACCTACGAGCAGGATGCTTTCCAACACCATCAAGTTCATAGGGGCAAGGCTTCCCGTCATGACCCCCCTCGGCATGCACCTTCACCTCTTCCGTCAGCCTTGACGGAGGGATCAACTGACGAAGCCATCAGGCGCATGGCAGAGAAGCGCTTGGAGAAATAGGAGTGCAAGCTGGTGGAGCTATCCCGCCAATTTGCCAATCTGCAGTGCTCCACCAGCGAGTCGGTGGGCTATGATGCCCGTCCCCCTTTCTCTCGAGAAGTCCAAGAGGAACCAATTATGGATCGGTTTCGCATGCCACAAGTGGATCCTTACAACGGGACCATCGATCCCCTGGACCACCTTGTAAGCTACAAGGCCCTCATGAGAGTCCAGAGCATGACCGATGCTCTCCTCTGCATCGCCTTTCGTGCCACTCTCCGAAAGGTAGTTCGGGTATAGTTCACCCGCCTTGAGCTGAAAAGCATCAGTTGTTTCGCTCAGCTGAAGTGAAAGTTCGTGGCCCACTTCGATGCTTACCGGAAGGTGCCACGAGATGCTGACAGTCTCTTCTCCATCAAGCAATAGGACCATGAGCTCCTACGAGACTACGTTGCTCGCTTCAAGGTTGCCGCACTAGAGATATACAACCTTGATAAGCCAGTTGCTATGCTGGCACTGAAGAGAGGGCTTAGGACTTCCTACCTGATCTACTATCTTAACAAGAAACCCCCCAAGATGTAGTCTGAACTCCTCCTCCATGTCCAAAAGTACATCCGCATCGAGGAGGTGGATCGCACGAGGAGGGAGCTGGACGGGAAACCTCTGAAGAAGCCAGCTCCCGGGGAGACCTCCGAGATGCGGAAGCCTGGACCAGCCGCATCGAACTTCCACCAAAAGTCGAAGTCAAAGAGAGACCCCATCCCGAAAGAGAGATTCACACCTCTTCTCACCCCGAGGATGAAGATCCTCATGAAGATTGAGGGTGAGCACTATCTGAAGTGCCCATCTCTATTGAAGCCATCTACCAGTTGTGACAGGATAAAGTATTGCCAGTTTCACCGCGATCACGGCCACGACAACAAGAAATGCTGGCACCTCAAGAGAGAGATTGAAGACCTCATAAAGAGGGGCTACCTCAGATGGTTCATGGGGGGTAGGCCCCCAGCAAAACCTTAACTGCTCGCTGCTCTCCCTCTAGCCCCTACAGTCGATAACCGACCAATTGAGATGCCGGTGGGGATGATATACTGGGGAGTCGAGTGCGCTTCCAAGAAGTCCCGGGAGGGAGAGAGTTTTGAAAATGTACTTCCCCTTGTGAGGGAGAGGAGGATTGAACATAAAAATATAAACAATGATGCTGTGGTCATTGAGATGACTATCGCAAAGCATCTTGTAAGACGGATCATGGTCGATAGTGGAAGCTCGATTGATATCCTTTTCTACGATGCTTTCTCTAGGATAAAACTGTCCTCTACTCTACTTAGACCTGTGCACACACCCCCTCGTCGATTTCATAGGGGACTCTGTGGGAGTCGAGGGGGAGATCACTCTTCCCATTATTACCGGGATGCAACCTCGGCAGACCACCATCATGATGACCTTCACAGTTGTTAGGCTCCTCTCAGCCTACAACGTGATTCTTGGCTAACCCAGGCTAAACCTACTCGATGCGGTCATTTCTACAAAGCAGTCGTTGGTACAATTTCTAATCCCCTATGGTGTCGAGGAGATAAGGGGGGCACCTCAGCCAATCCAGCACTGTCTCCAAATCGTTCCTGGGGCCAAGGTTCTCGAGGATGATCCCAGCGTAGACGATCTTGACCAAAGGGTGCAAGACCCCAGGAGTGGCCCGGTCGAGCGCCTACTGTCATATCCTCTCAGAACCGACTCGGCGAAGATGGTACAGGTTGGGGCGTAGTTACAAGATGATGAGCGAGCCCACTTGTTGGAGTTTCTTCGGGCGAACGCAGATGTGTTTGCTTGGATAGTGACCGACATGCCCGAGATCCCACCTGAAATAATCACTCACAAGCTGAGCATCAATCCGAAGTATCGCCCTATTCGGTAAAAGAAAAGAAGTTTCACACCAGGGAGGCAACGTGCGATAAATGAGGAGGTAGATAAACTTCTCGCGGCTGGCTTTATACGAGAAGTACAATATCCAAGCTGGCTGGCGAATATGGTTATGGTGAAAAAGAATAAAGAAAAGTGGAGGATCTGTGTGGACTACACCGACCCCAACCGAGCTTGTCCAAAGGACAGCTTCCCTCTATAAAAAATTAACCAATTAGTGGACGCCACCTCGGGGCACCGCTTGCTCTCCTTCATGGATGCATTCTCTGGATACAACTAGATCTGGATGCACCCGGAGGACGAGGAGCACCCTGCCTTCATCATCGACCAAGGGATATACTGCTACTGGATGATGCCGTTCGACTTAAAGAATGCTGGCGCCACGTACCAACGGCTGATCAATCGGGTCTTCAAGGACCAGATTGGTAGGAACATGTAGGTATATGTGGATGACATGCTTGTCATAAGCAAGCTGAGGTTAGATCACATTGCCGACCTCGCGGAAGCTTTCCACAACCTTCAAGAGTACAAGATGAAGTTAAACCCGGTGAAGTGCACCTTCAGCATAGCAGCGAAAGGTTCTTGGGCTTCATGGTTACCCAGAGAGGAATCGAGGTGAACCCAAAGAAGGTCCAAGCAATCATCGACATGGAGCATTCAACCTTGAAGAAGCAGGTCCAGCACCTAACGGGCCGGGTTGCAGCACTGAGCCAGTTTATCTCGAGGTAGTAGACTGCTATCTTTATTTCTTCAAGCCACTGTGCAAGATGCACGACTTCACTTGGACCGAGGAATGCAAGGCAGCCTTTGAAGAGCTTAAAGACTTCTTGGCATCACCATTACTGCTCTCCAGGCCGGAGGAGGGAGAGGAGTGATGCAGAACGAAAGCTCTGATACCAAAAATGATGCAGAACAAAAGAGATGATGCGATGCGGAAGTAAAATAAGACTAATTATATATATATATATATTTTCAGAAGTCGGCTTTGACTCAAAGAAAAGTTAAACTAAATTGAAAGAAACTATATAATAATTGAAAGCACAATTCAAAGAAACTAGATTATCAGAGTAGTTCAGAAGTAAAGGATCGCTGGGGGTTGAGAAACTCCCAGACCTAGGATTTCGCTCTGAACTTTCAACAAGACAGAAGTAAAGAGAAGGGAAGGGTTATGTACCAGGCAGTGATCTTCATAGAGTTTGGTGGAAGGACTCTCTCGAGCAGATTGTTGGATCCTCGGATTCAGATATCTTCGCAATGGATCCTCCAATACTGGCCCTTTGGCAGAGTTGGCTTCTCCTGAACTCAGGATCTGGGAAAGAAGAAGAACAAGTTAAGGAACCAGATACTCAAATAAAGGATTTACCAGATAAGAAGAACTTGAAAAGTTGATGTTGCTGAAATCCTGATTCTCCTGGATGCTGATCTGACTTCCTCTGGGATTTGCTCTGTATTCGAAGTAGCCGATCTGGACCTGGATGCTGGTGGTTGGCCTCTACTTGGAAGAGAGGGGCCGTGAGATGATGAGGTAGATTAGGGTTTGGATGATTGGTGGAATGAAGAAGATGATGGCGGCTAGGGTTTGGAATTTAAGTGGCTAACCTAGGGTTTTGGTAGGGTTTTGGGGTTGGAGATCTCACACCTCCTCAAGGTTCCTAGGGAATCCGGATTTACTCCCTCACGGAGCTCAACACCTGAACACAAGTGCGAAAGAGAGAAACACAAAGTTGCTCACAAAGAAATTGATTTCATTCATCATTGTTTTTAAAACTTACAAGAGGGGTCTATTTTATAGGCCTTTACAAGAAATCAGGTTTTTACATCTTCCCATGTGGGACTAATAGGATGGATCCTCAAATTAGGCGTGTAGAATCAAATCCTCCTCATAATAGCCGGCCAAAAGCTTCCTTAAGTGTTGATTGGTGGCTCCAAATGGCAAGAAGATGGCGCCTCCTAGCCTTGCTCTTCAAGACAAGCATTTTCCTTCCATGCTTGGTTTTATTTGGAAGTATTTGGGCACCTCCTAGTCTTGCTCCCCAAGTGTTGCTCCTTTCTTTCATAGCTTGGCTCTTATGGAATTATTTTGGGCACCCCCTTGGATTGAGGATCCTAGATTGATCTCTTCTTAAGTGGCGCATGAAAGAAGGGACCTGCTTTCTTGTGGTGTGGGGACCAAGGCACACTAGGCGAGGGATGTGGCGCCTCATGGGCTTTGGCGTGTGGTTGGGAGTGTGGCGCCCACTTGCTTGGGCCTTGACTTGGCTGGAAAAAAATGGCACCAACCTGGAGAAGACCTAGACCACTACTAGGACTTGGATTGAGTCAACATGACTCAACAAAATTGAAATGACAAAATTATAGACTCAAAATTGGATTGATTAGGTCAATCCTTATTATAAACCCTAATTTTCTCGGGCAAGGTCAATCAGAGATCCAGATGGAATCCTGAAGTCTTCTTCTGATTCTGGTGCCCGCACCAAGGAGCTCCTGCTGTACCTGGCGGTCACCCCAGGAGCCGTCAGCTCAGTCCTCGTCTGCACGGATTAGGGCGGGTCCCAGAAGCCGGTATACTATGCCAGCAAAATCCTTCGGGATGCGGAGATCAGGAACACCCAATCCGAAAAGCTAATTTTTGCTCTTATCATGTCTACCCAGCATCTCAAGCCATACTTCTAATGGCATCCGATCGTAGTCATGACGACCAACCCCTGAGGGCTGTGCTCAATCACCCCGACACATTCGGATGTTTGGCCAAGTGGGCACTGAAGCTCAGCAAGTTCAACATCGCAAACTAGCCAAGATCATCACAGAAGGCCCAAGTGTTGGCTGACTTCCTGGTCGAGTGCACGGGACTTGCCGAAGAGCCAGAGCATACTGTACCGGAGCATCAAATGGAGCCCGGAGCCGAGGAGGAGTCTTGGATCCTCCAAGTCGATGGTGCATCCAACTCGGACGGGAGCAGAGTAGGTCTCATCCTCGCTAACAGCGATGGACTTGTAGTTGAATGTGCACTCCGCTTCAAGTTCGCCGCTACAAACAACTAAGTGGAGTATAAGGCACTCCTCGTGGGCCTATGGGTTTCCCGAGAGCTAGGTGTACGAAGCCTGAAGGTCTTCATCGACTCGCAACTGGTAGCCAGACAGGTCTTCAGAGAATATGAAGCCAGAGATCCCCAGATGATGAAGTACTTGGAGCGGGTCTGCTCAAGCACGGTAGGCTTTCGATGCTTCAACATCTCTCACATCCCCCAGGGAGAGAATGCTCACGCCGATACACTGTCAAGACTTGCGACATTGCCGGACTCGTCACTAGGGCACGCCCACATCGAGTACCTCAAAAATCCAAGCAACGAAGCCCCCATAGAGGTGCAGCAAGTCACCCCAGAGCCGAGCTGGATGGACAGGTACATCAGATACATCACCAATGGCACCCTACCAGAAGACCGCATAGAGGTTGGCTTCATCAAGAAGAGGGCCTCGCAGTTCGTCCTGATAGAAGGGCAGCTCTATCGCCGATTCTACTCCTATCTGCTCCTGAAATGCTTGAGACTCGCAAAGGCAGCCTTCGTGCTCCAAGAGATACTGAAGGTCTTTATGGGAATCACGTCGGAGGTAGGATGCTCGCGTACAAGGCCCTCCGCCAGGGATACTACTGGAAGACAATGAGGGAGGATGCCGCTGACTTCGTGAAGAAGTGTGACCGGTGCCAGCGCCACGCCCACATTCAGCATCAACTAGTGGCGTCGCTCTCCCAACTCTCCACCCCATGGCTATTTACCCAATGGGGAATGGACATCTTAGGTCCATTTCCCCCTGCATCAGGACAACGAAAATTCAAAAATTTTTGATAGTGGCTATTGACTACTTCACCAAGTGGGTAGAAGCAGAGCCACTAGCATAGATCACGGAAGCCAAGGTCTGCCAGTTCTTTTGGAAGTCGATCATCTACCACTTTGGGCTCCCCCATAGCGTCATCATCGACAACGGGCAGTAGTTCGACAACTGGAAGTTCGAAGAGTTCTGTACTGAGCTCAGCATTCTACACAGCTTCACCTCGGTGGCTCACCCCTAGACCAATGGGGAGGCCGAGGTGATCAACTGGACCATTCTCCAAGGACTCAAAACCAGGCTAGACCGGGCCAAGGGTAGGTGGGCAGAAGAACTCTTCAGCATTCTTTGGGCCTACCACACAACACCCAAGACGGCCATAGACGAGACACCTTTCAGCCTCGTCTTTGGTGTAGAAGCCATGGTCCCAGTTGAACTCGGCGTGCCCACCCTGCAGATATAACAATATGATGAAGCGGAGAATCCGGCCTACCTTCTTCTCAACTTGGACTCCTCGAGGAAACCAGGGACAAGGCATGACTTCGGATGGCAGCTTACTGGCAGCGAGTAGCTCGATACTATAATGCATGGGTGAAGTCAAAGGTGTTCTGCCCAGGCGACCTAGTATTGCATCGGGCTGAAGCCTCTTAACCCCGGAAATGTGGCAAGCTCTTACCAAACTAGGAGGGCCCCTGTAAGGTGGTGGAGACTCTTTCTCATGGAGCCTACTACCTAGCGGAGTTGGACAGTGCCAGATTCTCGTGGACATGGAATGCCTGCAACCTAAGAATGTACTATCAGTAATGTAAGGCTTTCCCCCAACAATAAAAAAAGTCCTTTTTATGCAAATTGTTTTTGCCTTGCAGGGACCTCGTTGCCAAGCCCCAAGTCTAGGAACTCAAGCCCGGAGTCTAACCCTCCGGCACCCAAGCCCAAAATTTAACTCTCCGGCACCCAAGCCCGGAGTCCAGCTCTTCGGCACCCAAGCCCGGAGTCCAGCTCTTCGGCACCCAAGCCCGGAGTCCAGCTCTCCGGCATCCAAGCCCAGAGTCCAGCTCTCTGGCATCCAAGCCCGGAGTCTAGCCCTCCGGAACTCAAGCCCGGAGTCCAGCTCTCCGGCACTCAAGCCCGCACTCCAGCTCTCTGGTACCCAAGCCCGGAGTCCAGCTCTCCGGCATTCAAGCCCGGAGTCCAGCTCTCCAGCATCCAAGCCTGGAGTCCAGCTCTTCGGCACTCAAGCCCGGAGTCCAGCTCTCCAGCACCCAAGCCCGGAGTCTAGCCCTCTAGCCCTCTAGCACCCAAGCCCGGACTCCAGTCCGGTATAAAAGATCAAAGACTTATGAAGCCCGGCACTCAAGCCCGGACTCCGGTCTGGCATAAAAGATAGAAGACTTATGAAGCTCAGCACTCAAGATCAGACTCCAGTCCAGCACCAAAGACTAAAGACTTATGAAGCCCGACACTCAAGACCAGACTCCGGTTTGGTACCAAAGCCTGGAAACTCCCGAAGCCCGGCAATGTGCTCATAATCTGGAGATGCCAGCGGAACTCCTAAGAAGTCCACCATCTACCGCTTGACTCATAGTGCGGCTCTAAAGCCCGGATTCTGGTCTGGCACCAAAGCTCGGAAACTCTTGAAGCCCGGCACCTCATAGTCACCTGGCGCTTCCAACGAGTGCAATCTTCAAGCTCGGCCTTGCCGTGCACTCTTGGAGCTGGTCCGGTCAAGACCGAATAGACCTCTTCAAGCAAAGCACTCGGAACCATTCAACCACTTCACCTGTGAGGTGGGAATGACTCAACAACCCTTCCTAACTCCCTCGCATATTCGGGACTTGGCGGAGAAGAGCCCGAATACTTGATACTTCAAGGCCATGCACCTACAAAGTACTTGCACACAGGCAGTCGGGGAGGAAAGGGAAGATTGACAGAGTACACAAAAAAAAAGGGAGAGAAAGAAGAAGAAAAGATAAGAGAAAAGACTCGAGCCCAGGGTGATTGAAAAGAACTTTCATTAATACAGGGTAAGTTAGTACATTTTTGCCAGGCCCCGACATTTGGGTAGCCCGGATCAGAAGCATGAAGAAAAAGAGAATTACATAAATCCCTTATTCTACTCAGTCATCTCCTTCTCGGGACGGCGCACAAATGGGGCATTATCTTTTGGAGCCTTCGACAGCTCGACTTCAGCTTCAGCGACCATCACCGGTGAAGATGGGTTGGAGGTAGCAGTCGGCTCCTCCACAACACCCATGTCAGGAGTCAAGCCCGAGCCCAGAGTGCCAGGGTATGTGAGCAAGCTATGGCACTTGTCCAGAATGACGCCCTCCATCTTGGATCGGAGGTATATGAACCCTTGAAAGAAGCAATCTGCCATCATTTTGTGGAACTTAGTGGCAAACTCCTCAGAGGCCTTGTACCTTGCCACTGCCTCTGCGGCCCCTTTCTTGCCGACCTCAACCTGGTTGGCCACCTTGACGGCCTCCTTCTTTGCCACCTCCATCGATTCAGCTGCCGCAATGGCCTTCTTCTCTGCAGCGGTGGCCCTCTTCTCAACGGCAGTTGCCCTCTCTCTCGCCACCTCCAACTCGGCCTGAAGAGATCGGGCTCGATTTTTTTCCTGGGTGGCCTCAGTGCTGAGCTCCTTCAGCCTCGACTCCTTGGCTTTGAGCTCCTCCGTCCTGCTCTTGGACCGGCTCCTCTCCCAGTTCAAGCTCTCCTGGAGCTCCTTTATGTGCCTTTCGGCACTGGCAACCTCCCCCCGGAGCTCCTTATTCTTTTGGTGGCCTCCCAGGCGTCGTCACTCTTCTGCTTCAGCTCAGCGATCAGGGACTCAAGCTGCACTTCCCGTTGCTTGTCCTTCTTGGACCAGTTTTTGCAGCAGTCCCTGATCAACAAAAGTTCGGTGCTGAGCTGCACCGAGGAAGATGTCAGCCATAAATACAAGGAGAAAAAGATGAAATGAGATGAAGAAAAGTACTTACCGAGAAAAGCTGGGGGAAGGTGCTACTGATCGCATCCCCCATGAGTTTTCCCGCCTTCTCCCGCTGGTCGCACGACTGGACTGCGAAGTCCATCATGCGCTTGGTTAGACTCTGGTCCCGGACCAGGGAGACATTTGGTGCCAGTCTGAAGGGCACCCGGCGGTAGTCCTTCTCCCTCTTACTCGCCCTCGAGGCAAAGTCGCCCGCTCCTCCGGCTAAAAAAGCATCGAAGGCACGTTGGGAGCTCGGCATCACTCTGATCGACACTGCTAGCACTGGCTTTGCTCTCCCTGGCTCTCCCTCCTCCTCCTCGATGTCGATGATCTCTGAAGGAGGAGACACAGCAGTGGCTCTGGTTTGAACGATGACCTTGGGCTCTTGGACTGGGACCAGTTCGCATCACCTCGGTTGCTCGGAGATGGGCTTGGCAGCCCTCCTGTTTGGCTCGAGAGCTGGCTCGACCACCCTCTTTTCCTGCTCAGGGGCGGGTTCGGCCCTTCTCCCACTCAGCTTAGTTGGTGCGGCAGGTGCAGCCCCCGCACCACTCTCCTTGCGAGCCCTCTTTGAGGGGGACTCGCTGATCACTACCGGTGGACCCCTCTTCTTGGTGATGGTGAGGAGGTCATCCAGTGAGAACTTCATGCTTGCATAAAGAAGAAAAAGTGTTAACTTCGAGCTTGGAAACACAGAGGAAAAAGTACAAGGAGAAGAAGTTCAAATCGAACTCACCCAACTCTCTCATTGGGCTGACCCCGGCTTTGAAGAGGTTCTGCTCTGACAGCAAAACCTCGAGGGAATGAACCTGGATGGTATGGAGCTACTCGTAGACCACTTGGTCAGCCGCTTTGATCGCTGAATTTCGTTTAGGGGACTGATCCGGGTCGCTCCAGACCTAGTCAACCCCCTCGACCGAGTTAAAGAAATACTTACTTTTCCATTCTTTAATGGAAGAGGGAAGCTCAAATCTAATGCCCTTCGGGTGGGAAGAGATGTACCACCACCCCTCCTCGGAAAGGTGGCATTTCAAGATGAAAAAGACCCTGAAAAGAGAAAAATGGGCTACGAACCCGTGAAAATGACAAAGGACTATGAAGTAGAAGATTGTCTTCATAGCATTGGGGATGAGCTGAGCAGGAACGAGATGGTAATTGCTCAGCACAGACAGAAAGAAATGATGGAAGGGAAATTGAAGGTCCCCCGTGAGGGTTTCCTCGTAGAGGGCGATTCGGCCCGGGCCACTGGAGATGACCCGTTCCCTTGGTCGAGGAATCGAGAGCTGGATAGATTCTGGCACACCGTAAGTCTCCCAGATGGTCGCAAGTTCCTCAACAGAGATTGTCGAAGCAACCTCGCTGGGACCTGTCGACCGAGAAAGTTCGGGGGCGGGTTCAGGTGGAGGAGGAGGAGGGGGGCTAGCTCTAAGCTCCCTAATGATGATCCCAGTGGGGGTGGGCCTCCTGCTAAACTCAAAGCGCATCTCTTCTTTCTTCTCGTCAGAGGAAGAAGGTGGTCTCGACCGAGAAGGCCCCGCCTCACTCTGATCGGTTGAGGGTCGAAAGTTGGGGCCGAAGCGAGACATTTAGAAGATGAAGACGAAGTCGAAATCTGGAAAAGAAGAGGAAGAGGACGGACAAAGTCCGAGAAGATCCTAGCCCTAGGGGGAAGTTCTGCCTTATTGGAAGATGGAGAAAGAGATGAACCTGGCTAACTGTGAGAGTCTAGGATAGTTGGGGGAGAGGAAGAAGCTTTGGTATGATGGTGGGCACGCGAGATTTGAAAGAAGAAGTGTTTTGGAAAAACTTCATTTCTTTTTGAAATGTCCGTACTGTTACAGCATCTCCACTGACGGATTTGCACCACGTGTCAGCGATCAATGATTAAGGCACCTCGCTTCGACCATGACCGCTCTAAATTCTGTGCCAGCAATAAGTGCTCCTCGGACGTGCCCACGTGGCTCCTCCGTAATGGCTTGAAGAACCGCCTCGCGAAGCACCATCAATCATGGCCATTATTGTGCCGAATTTCTACCTTTCCATATCAGCACCGCATTTACTCCCTTCGCCCCGAGCACCGCGCACCAATGGGACTCGAGAGTGGGGGGCAAATGATGTGGCGGGATCGTTAAAGTGGAATCCATGTTAGACCCTGCCAGATGCCATGTTGGATGAAGCTGCCAGGTTAGATTTTTTCTTTTCGGACTCCTTCACCCAGCTGCACTCCCTTCGGGTCGAGATGCCATGGCCGAAGTCGAGCTCTGCCCCTCCTTTGCCCAGCTGCACTTCCTCCGGGTTGAGATGTCATGGCCAAAGTCAAGCTCTGCCCCTCCTTCGCTTGGCTGTGCTCCCTCCGGGTCGAGATGCCATGGCCGAAGTCGAGCTCCGCCTCTCCAAATCAAACCCGCCTCGGACGAAGAAGATCTATAGTTGAAGGATGTCACCACCCTCCTAGGATGGTGACCCGCCACCCGAGGACCGTAAAAAGATGCATGCCAGGCCATGATGATGGTCTCAGCTGCCACTTGCACCAAAATGGAAAGAATCCCCCGATCGAGGCTCTGCACTCCCCACCAACCATCTGCACCTTCCGAAAGAGGAAGTCAACCAGGAGATTCGAATTCAAGAGGCGACGACTCCTCGATCGAGGCCCTGCTAAGCTTCCCAAAAGGGGGCGACCAGAAGGAATGTCGAAGCAAATGGTACGTTTCATATCACGAATAAGGAAAGATGTCCCGTCCATGGCACGAAACACCACCGCATGCATCCATAAGCAAGGGAAGAATCCCGAGGGAAGTGGCGTGCAACGGCCCTAGCTAAAAGGGCTCTTCTAAGGTTCAAACGAGGTAAGTCAAGCAAACCCAGTTCGAGTGAGATCACAAACGGGCAAGAAGAGGGCAGCACACAGGAAGATCACCGCTCTAGGCTACTGCAAAACCCCCCCAGGAGGGGTCTTGACGGACACAGCCTTTCAACTCGAACTCTCCTCTGCTGCCACTCCCACACTCTACTCTCGACCCACTTGCACTCTCTCAACTCATAAGTTCTCCTCCTAGCATGGAGTCCACCCTCGGGGCTCGACCGGGAGGATATGTTCTCTTGGATCGCCACTGACTTGAGCATCAGAGTGCCCTCACCGGGATCACCGGCCCGGGTCTCTAACTCTATTTTGCAAGTATGGGCATCCAAGTAGGATCCTGAGTGACAGGAGCGAAATCCGAGTTCGACCTCAGCTATAGGCCACAGTGATTGGGTGGCAACAGACATCATTTCATTAGGGATCATGTTCAAAATGGTGATATTGAACTTGAATTCATTTGTATTGAAAAATAATTGGCCGACATCTTTACTAAACCACTTGGTGAAGATAGATTTCGATTGATTAGAAGAGAATTATGCCTTTGTGATCCTTTTTAGAATTTTGACTTAATTTCTTCAAGAATTAAGAAAAAATTATCTAGAAAATCTCCATCACTTATCTAAGGTTGACACACACCTATTTTAGTGCTTTTCTAGGATTAGAAATCATTTCCCTAAATTTTGGACCCTTTTTTCTATATTTTTGCTCGAGCCGACTCGAGCAGGAAAAACCTTCTAGCTGAGCTAACTCAAATAGCGAGCTTACATAAAAGCCATAAGCCCTAAAAATTTCATTTCTCCTCCCCATTTCCTGTTGAACCTAAACCTAGGGGACCACTTTCCACTCTAAGCCTTAGGGACCACTCAACCCTTCCATTTTCCCTTAGATCTTGATCCTTTGGGGCCTAAGAAAGCCGTGGCCAAGAGAGCCGAGAGGGTGGCACCTAGCATTGTTCAAACTGAGAGGAGATCCAAGAGAAGGGAAGATGAGTCGACTCATCATGAAACTCAAGAACATCAAGCTCCACAGAGGTAAATCATCCTAATGGGCAATCGACCCATTACATCAGGTAGAAGGTTAGATTTCACTTTTCTAGAATAACAAAATTTTAGGATTGGAGATTGGATTAGAGCTCAAAATTGGGAGTATTTCAGCTCACTGGATGTCCCTACTTACCCCACCTTAGTCAAAACCTTCTTTGAGAATTTATCCCTTGGAGCAAATCAGATCCTTTCCATAGTAAAAAGAATTACAATGTCTATTAATGAAACCAGGTTAAGTAGGTTTCTTAGAATGCCAAAAGCTGGAAAGTGTTATTTGAATATGAAGGATAGACAGAGGACCTTAAGGACAGTTCTTGAGAGAAGTAATGTTGATGGAATTTTTAATGTACAAGCAAACATACTTTCATTGGAAATGAGGTTACTTCATAACATTATCAGTAGAGTGTTTTTATCTAGGATTAGGAGGTTCGACTAGGTAAGTGAGAGAGATCTGATGTTTATGAGGTACTTGATTGAGGGGGAGGCCCTCAATCTACCTTTCATTATGATGATCCAGATCAGGGACGCAGCTAGGAAGGCCAGGACATGTTTGCCCTATAGGATGGCTTTTACTATTTTATTCTAGGATTGTGGCATTGACTTGATAGGTGAGGATAGCATACCCCTACTACATACAGATAGATACTCCAAGAAATCCTTACATAGGATGGGGTACCACCGGGTAGAGGGAGTTTGGATAAGGAAGATTTCTGAACAGAGGGCAGCACATTCTGATGATTCTGAAGAGGATATTATAGCTGGTGCAGATGTTGCTGAGCTAGCTGATGATGAGGATGAGCCAGTTGGTGAGGCTGGACCTTCAGAGCTAGCTCCTACTACACCTTCTCCAGTTCCTTCTGAGCCCAGTACTGGTGGGCAGCAGCATCCTGAGCAGATACAGATACTTCGAGATGATATTTCTGTCATTAGATCTGATTTACAGATTGCTCGAGCAGAGATACCTTCACGGATAGATCTGCTACAGACCGAGATGAGAGAGGGATTCAGTCAGATTCTAGCAGCTATTCATCGAACCACTTCAGCTGGACCTTCTAGATCATCTCCACCACCACCAAATGATAATGGTCAAGACTTTGATCAGCAGGCAGATGAGCATGGCATGGAGACACCTACAGCACCAGAGTTTGAGCAACCTGAGCAGAGCATTCATGACACACCAGCTACTCAGATCCTATCTGGCACCAGCACACTTGCTTTATTAGATGCCTTCACTGATCAGAGGACTCCAGTGCTTTCAAAGCCACCTCCTCCAGCACCTGAGCCAGAGCCTACTCCTCCTCCATCACCCACTCGAGACATACCAAGATAGTATCCTAGGCTAGAGTCCCTAGAGTCGGACCTTCTCTTAGGACTAGAAACTTGACACATCAGACTTCTAGACCTTCTAGACATAGGATTATGGCTAATATTGTATTAGACCTTCCATCTTATGAAGACTAGCCTCATAGATGTCTTATGTTTTGTTGTATCTCATGATGTTATCATGTTATATGTATTGAACTGAAGTTTTAATGTTTATGAAATTTCATTATATCTGTCATTTACTCTCATTTACTCTCTGAATGTGTGATTTAATTCAATAATAAGGGAGAAAAATATCTAATGGAAAATGATAATACAACATAACATTTATACTTTTTGTTGATGACAAAAAGGGAGAGAAATGTGATGCATGGAAAATGATGATAAAAGTATGTAATGCACAAGAATATGAGGAAAATATGGATTACAATAGAAAATTACATGAGCAATTATATGTGCAATGTGTGTATATTTCTTGAAATTACAATGAGCCTTCTCATTTAAGTCTAATGTACTGATACTTTAGTTAGATTATAAAGCTCAAATACTTCAATTGAATTGTAAATTGAACTCTTATATATAAAGCTCTGATACTTAACTCTAAAGCTTTGATATTTCGATTTGTAAAGTGAATGTTCAAAAGTTTTGATACTTAACATAGCTCTGATACTTAACTTAAGCTATGATACTTCAGTTAAGTTGTAAAATGAACTCTTTTGCAAAACTTTGATACTTCAATCAATTTGAAAAATAAATTGACAACAGCTCTAATACTTTAGTCAATAGATCATAATTTGAATTATCTGATACACTGTATAGCATATTTTAAACTAGTTCACGTTGATACAGTTGTTATTTGCTTTGATACAGTTGAAAATGTAAAGGTACTTATTATTTTCATACTCAGTATTTTGTCATCATCAAAAAGGGAGAGATTGTTGACCCCTGGAATTATTTTAATGATTATAAAATATTGGAGGATGCATTTAATACTAATACTTTTTATATATTTAAGAAATTTTTGTAGGATGTTTCAAATGGACAATCATCCACCCTACATTTCCAAGACCATTGGAATGAATTCATGTACTCAAAGAAAAAGTTTCATGTATTTAAGAGCCCTAAGTAAATTCAATTGTTTGATTATGTAAAAGGGCCAATTTAATATAATTTTAAGTATAAATATCTTAGATTAGGTTTAGAAGTTGTTTGGAAGATGTTTGGAAGAAGTTTGAAGTTGTTTGGAAGCATTTGGAGAAGTTTCACTCGAGCCGACTCAATATTAGAGCTGATGCATTTCCTTGGCATGGCACAGAAATTTCATGATACAGTCATTCAGGCGACTCAAGGAAGATTAGAGCCGACTCCTCCGGAGTGACAGAAAATTATTTCTGAGAATGTAGTTAATTGAGCTCACTCTAATTTGAAATGAGCCAACTCTCACAAAACTGTAGATTTCTTCACTAAGCATCCGAGCCACTCAAGTCATCCGAGCCAACTCGAATCCCAGAATTTGAACAGTAACGGCTGTAACTTGTAAGTTATTTTGAGGTTGATTGGTTAGCCTTGAAAACCATGTTGGGTTGTTAGTGAGCCCGGAAAAACTAACTTTGTATTGGATTTTAGATTGTGAGCCCATAGAAAAATAATTCGGCTATATTCGGGATGAATATAGTGGAAATCCTAAGTGTGCACCTTGGGTAGTGAACGTAGAAGCTGGGTTGCTCCAAACCACTCTAGATTTTATGGTGTTTGTTGATGGGACATTAACAAGAAAAAAATATTTTTCAACTAATTTTCTTGATATTTTTTTCAGCTAAAATAGTGTACTTAGGATTAATGAGAACCTTGGAATGAAGCCCACCGAATCCTTGAAGACAAAGACCAATTCATAAGCTGACTCATGAAAGAAGGTCACCAGTCCCTTGAGTCGACTCAATCTAGATCAAGACTAACTTCAAGCATGCCCAAGTCAAAGCCCAAGCAAGTCAAGATACCACCTTTTGAAGCCCATGATGCCACCTCTTAGAATCCCATTTTATTCTTCACATGGGACACATTTTGGGAGACATGAGAAACAACACATCAAGCATTTTGAGGGGAAGTATGGGACCACTCCTCACTCACCCAACAACCCCCCAACCAACTTGCCAAGTGAGATGTCACATCACATGACACCTAGGGCTCTACATCAGCAATTAGAAGCCATGTCAAAGCCACCTAGGTGCCACATAGTAAGTTGTTACAACCTCTTACCTAGAAGTTATTTCTTGTTGCAACTATGTAACCAAAGGAGTTGGATTTAACTAGAAATGGTTAGCTAACCTAACTCCACCTCCCCTCCTCACTTTGGATGACCCCTAAGGCTATAAATAGGGTCCAAAGCTCCCCTTGTAAGGCATTCCATGTATGAAATATTTTGAGAATTAACGAAGGTTTTCTTGTGGAGTTCTATCTTGAGTTCTTCTTGTATGGAGTGATTTAGTTCTTCTAGTTGGAGTGATTTAGTCCTTTAAGTTGGAGTGTTTAAATTCATGTTTAAGAAGGGAGTGAGAGGTCCTTTGAGTGCTTGAAAGGTGGAGTTCTCCTTGCTTGATCCAAGAATCAAGAATCATTCCTTGAAGGCGCCGGCTTCTACTTCCTTGTTTTTCCTTTCTTCTTCTTCTTGTTTCAATTCCAATTTTGAATTCTCCTTCCATGCCTAATCTCTGATTTGATGCAAGTTTTCTCTGATTTTCCAAGTCCAAGATGAAGGTCTCCAAGCCAAGGATCATGGCCAAGGTGAGTCCTAAAGGTAGGGAGTGCTAGTCTTATGGTTTAGACCTCAATCCTTGAGTGATGAGAGCTCCTTCTTCCACCAAATAATTAGCCATCATTGTTGATAGGAAAACTCTTCCTAAGCTTCATTAAATCTAATCATTTGAAGGTTAACTTGCCTTAGTAATGATGGTTTCCTTGCCATGAAGATCCTAATCTCTATCTTGAACTAGATCTACATTTCGGATATTGTAATTTAGATCAACTAGTCTCCTTATGAAGATTCTTTTCTTGGATTAATTTAGACCATTTATTTGATAATTAATTACTCAAGTTTGCTTGCTGGTTAGCTTGCTAAAATCCTCCATTCATCATTTTATTTTTGTTCCCTATCATTTGTGCTTGCTCTTGCTTTTCTTATTTACTTCCACTTGCAATACTTTATATACTTCACTCACCACACAAAGTTTTTAAAAGGCACATACTTGTTAAATTTTTTACAAACCCAATTCACCCTCCTCTTGGGTTGGCCAATTGGGCAACACCGTGCTAGTGGCTCGACCTCGACCTACTTAGTAAAGTAGTCAATGGCCATAATGAGGTACCTCCATTGACCAGACACGGGGGAAAAGGGACCTAAGATGTCCATTCTCCATTGGGCAAACGGCCATGGAGTAGAGGTTAGGAGAGTGGCATGGCTAGCTAATATTGTATGTGAGTGAGCCGTTGGCAATGGTCGCACCTCCTTACGAAGTCTGTTGCATCTTCTCACATGGACTTCCAATAGTATCATTGTCGGAGGGCTTTGTATGCTAGTGTCCTGCCCCCCACATGGTTCCCACAGAGGTCCTCGTGTATCTCCTAAAGCATGTAGGCCACCTCTGAGGATCTCAGACACTTTAATAGCGGATAAGAGCAAAACCTCTGGTAGAGCTGCTCGTCCATCAGTATGAAGCACGCTGCCTTCTTCTTGAGGAGATCGGTCTCCATGCGATTCTCGGGTAGAGTACCATCGATGATGTACCTAATGTAGCAGTCTATCCAACTAGCCTCAAGGGTGACCTGTTATACCTCGCCCGAGGCCTCGTAGTTGGGGTCACCAAGTATTCGATGTAGGCGTTCCCTAGCGATGAGTCCGACAAGGTTGCAAGTCTGGAGAGAGCGTCAGTGTGGACATTTTCTTCATGAGGGATATGGGAGATGCTAAAACACCGAAATCTTGCCATGCACGAATGCACCTACTCCAAGTATCTTGCCATCTAAGGATCTCGGGCTTCGAACTCTCCCGAGACTTGACACACAACTAGCTGCGAGTCAGTAAAGACTCTCAGGCTCGATACACCCAGCTCGTAGGATACCTTCAATCCCACGAGGAGCACTTCATACTTAGCATGGTTATTTGTAGCTTTGAATAAGAAGAACAACGTGCACTCAACCATGACCCCATCAGAGTTGGTAAGGATGAGGCCAGCTTCACTTCCTCCTACATTGGATGTGCCATCCACATGAAGTATCCAGGCTGCCTTGTCAGCGGACGGTTTCATCGGATGCTCAAGGGAGGCCGCTTCTGGCTCCTCACTCATCCAAGTGCATTTCACCAAGAAGTTCGCCAGCACTTGAGCCTTCTGAGATGGCCTTGGGCGATAGGTGATGTTGAACTCACTAAGCTTCACCTCCCACTCAGCCAGATGTCCAGACATGTCCGGATGGTTAAGGATGGCCCTTAGGGACTGGTTAGTGAGGATCGTGATCGGGTGTACTTGGAAGTACAGCCTGAGATGTTGAGCAGACATAATGAGTGTAAAAATTATATTTTCAGAGTGGGTGTACCTGGTCTCTACATCTCAGAGTAGCTTGCTAGCATAGTACACCAGTCTCTGAATCCCATCTCCGTCCGTGCGAACAAGCACTGAGCTGATGGCCCCTAGGAAAACTGCTAGATATAGGAGGAGTTCCTCCCCAACCTCCAGCCTAGAAAGCAGTGGTGGAGATGCGAGGAACCTTTTTAGCTTCTCGAAGACTTCACGACACTCCTCTATTCAGGTAAAGTCATGCATCTTATGCAGCACCTTGAAGAAGGGCAAGCAACGGTTGGTGGAGCGTGAAATGAACTGGCTCAGAGCCGTGATCCAGCAAGTTAGGCATTGGACCTACTTCTTTAAGGTAGGGTGCTCCATGTCGACAATTGCTTAGACGTTCTCGGGGTTAGCCTCGATCCCTCTTTGGATGACCATGAAGTCTAAGAATTTTTCAACGGCAATGCCGAAGGCTCACTTGGTGGGATTCAGCTTCATTTAGTGGAGATGGAGGTTTTGGAAGGCTTCTGCGAGGTTTGCGACGTGGTCCGACTCCTGATCACTCATGATGAGCATGTCGTCCACGTAGACCTACATGTTACGGCTAATTTGGTCTTTAAAGACCTTATTGACTAGATGCTGGTACATGGCCCAACATTTTTCAGACTGAATGGCATCATCTTGTAGCAATAGGTCCCTCAGTCTGTAATGAAGGCAGTGTGCTCCTCATCTTCTGGATGCATCTGTATCTGATTGTACTCGGAGAATGCATCCATGAAACTAAGCGGTGCCCCGAGTTAGCATCCACCAGCTGGTCAATCTTAGGAAGGGGGAAGCTATCTTTTGGATAGGCTCGATTGAGGTCGATTTAGTCTACACAAATCCTCCAGTTCCCATTAGCCTTTTTGGCATGACCATGTTCTCCAGCTAGCTAGGGTATTGGACTTTTCAGATGAAGCCCACATTGAGGAGCTTTTCCACCTCTTCATTGATTGCCTTCTATCTCTCCAAGGTGAAGCTTCTCTTCTTCTACCAGGCCGAGCAGCATTTTAGGTCAACGTTCAGCCTATGGGTGATGACATCGAAAGGAATCCCAGGCATGTCCATCGCTGTCCAGGCAAAAACATCAACATTCACCCATAAGAAACTCAGGAGGCGAGCCCTTTCATTCTTATGTAGCTGGGCTCCCACTTGCACCATGTTCAAGGGGTCCGTCCCGAGGGGGTACGTCAGTAGGCACTCGACTGGGCCACCCTTGGCATCCTGTATTCTTTGGTCAAGCTAGTTGGTAATCGGGTCCTCTTCGGCACTCCTGGCCCCAAGAATGGCCTGTAGGCAATGCTGAACTGGCTAGGGGGTCCCCCTCATCTCCCTGACTCCGTAGGGTGTTGGGAACTAAACTAGGAGCCGCTTTATGGATATGACAGCGTCGAGCAAGTTGAGCCCAAGGCAGCCAAGGATCCGTTGTAGGCTGAAGGGAGCCTGACAATCATGAAAGTCATCATGATAGTGCTTTGCTGGGGAGGCATCCTAGCGGTGACTAGGAGGGTAATCTTTTCCTCCACCCATATTGAATCTCCAGTAATGCCAACCAGAGGGGTGTGTACCAGCCTCAATAGGATAGGAGACAGATTCATCTTGGAGAAAGTATCATAAAAAAAGATGTCAGTCAAGCTTCCACTATCAACCATAATCTATTTTATAAGATGCTTCGCTATTGTCATCTCAATGATAATGGCATCATTATTTACATTCTCCATCTTGGTTCCCCTTTCCTCCATGAAGGGGAGTACATTATCAGACCCTTTCCTTGCCCTAGTCCTTTTTGAGCTACGCTCTATCCTCTAAGAGATCATACCCACTGGCCTCTTGGTGGGCTGGTTGTTGACCAGAGGAAGAGCCACGAGTGCCTGGGGTTCGGATGGGGTCTTGCCCCCCACGAACTTTCCAGGGTAGCCCCTTCTGATCAGATCTTCGATCTCCCTCTTGAGGTTATTCCTCGATGTCATGGCCCTGGTCGCGGTGGAACTTGCAATACTTCGACTTGTTGCGACCACCTGATGGTCTCAATGGGGGAGGGCGATGTAGGTAGTGCTCGCCCTCGATCTCCATGAGGATTTTGGACCTTGGGGTGAGAAGAGGGTTATACCTCTCTTCCTGGGTATGAGCGCTCTTCAGCTTTGGGCCCGCTCAGAGGTTCAGGGCTGCCCTGGGCCCTTACATCCTGGAGGGCTCCCCATGGGGCTGCTTCTTCAGGGGCCTCCTGTCTAGCTCCCTTCAGGTGCAGTCCACTTTCTCTGCATGGATGTACTTGTGGGCTCGGAGGAGGAGCTCAGAGTAGATCTTTGGAGGCTTCATGTCCATGGAGTAGGTGAAATGGGAGGTCTTAAGCCCCCTCTTTAATGCCAACATGGCGATGGGCTTGTCCGATTATAGATCTCTAGGGTGGCCACTTGAAGCGGGACACATAATCCTGCAAGGACACGTGGTCCTACTAGCAGATGGAGAAGAGGCTGTCGGCTTCACGTGGCACCTTCTGACAGGTGTCAAAGTGTGCCATGAACTTCTTCTCTAACTGCTCAAAGGAGTCAATACTCCTTTGCTCGAGGTGGGTGTACCAGACTCGAATGGTCTTCCGGAGCATAGCCAGGATGGAAATACAGAGAAGGGCATCTATGGCCTCTTGGACCCTCATGAGAGCCTTGTAGCTTTCGAGGTGGTCAGGGGGTCGGTGGTCCCATTGTAGGGATCCACCTGAGGCAAATGGAGCCGGCTGGGAATCAGGTCCTCTTGGATTCTGTGGGAGAAAGGGGGATGGGCATCGTAGCCTGCGGGCTCACATGAGGAGCCCTGCAGATTGGCAAATTTGCAGGATAGCTTGGCCAACTTGCGTTCTTGATCCTCCAGGCGCCTCTCTGCATGATGCCTGATAGCCTTGTCGGTGGAACCTTCTACCAAGCCTATCAGAGGAGAGGGAGATAAGGGTCAGAGGAGGTCACACCAGAGGGCCTTACCATAGTGATGATTGCAGTGCCATGAGGTGCCATGGTCCGAGACCAAGGACTGACTCTCCCGGCTGGCCGAACCACTTTATTGCCTCTTCCTTGGGGTCTAGAGGCTCCCCCAGGAATAGGATATGGCCCGTGAATGCGACAGCTTTTCTTGGAAGGATTGCAAGCTGCCGAGGATCTGGTGGCTTGAGACGCCGGGTTCCCTGGTCGCTGCTAGGTCGCCAAGGACCAATGTTGGTGGTGCGACTACTGCACTGCCACAGCCAGGGTCTGGATATGTTAGGCGAGTGCAATGAGTTGCGAGTCTATCGGAGGTGGCGGAGGCGGAGCGGGGAGCTCCCTCTCCGGGCTGTGCAAGTCACCGCGGTGAGGAGGGTCACCCACGCGACCGACGGAGGCCTCCCATGTGCATGTCACCTCCATGTTGCTGGTAAAGTTCTTCTAGCAGTGAGGGGCTGGTTTAACTGGCTACCCCCTACCTGGCATGCCAATCTGTTGCCGCCTAGATCGCCATGGCCTGTAGCTCCTATGTGGCATCGGTGAGTGGACTTCTCGCCTGGTGATCTCCAAGCATGACCGGTCGTGCAAAAGAGAGGAGACCTAGACCAGGGATCCCGACGAGGGCACTCCAACAATGAAGTTAGTGGGCGATTTAGGGGAACAGATCCTCCTTAGCAAAGCCCAAAGTGGTCTCCACGTTCGGAGGATTCTTGAAAGGACAGAATAGGAATTAGAGTAATGGGAGCTAGAACAGTGGTGGCTATAGCAGTGGGAGCTCTTTGGGGAGTCTTCAGATGTTCCTCCTACCCTTGAGCTTCACTCGCTTGTCCTTGCACTAGTTTCTTCTCGTTTGCACTTACCTTTGCCAAAGGCCCTTTTGAGCTTCTTTATAGAAGCATATTTCATCTGGCAGTGTGTAGAGCCCTAGTCTGATGCTCTCTGGGAGCGTCTCATATTGGCGGAGCATAGACCTATCTTCCCTCCTCCTGAGAGGAAGGAGACAGGGTCTGTAGCCCTCGTAGGGAGGTTCTACCATGGGTGCAAGTGAAGTACTATAAGTGCGCGTCCCTTCTGCGGTGAGTGCGAGTGGCGTGCCACGGGACTTGACACCCCGACAGGACACTGCTTCTTACGGACGTCATGCCACCATATCTGGGGACCTGGCAGAGCACTGGCATAGTAGGAATTACCACAGGATCTGAGACTCCTGGTAAAACCTTTCTCTTTCGGATGGTGCAGGTGGTGGGTTGAAGGGCGCGATGCTTTAGGCGGAGTGCCTTTCCACAAAAGGTGCCAACAGTGAGCTGAGAGGCCTGGTACTCTGGTGGGATGCTCCTTCATAGGGGATACAGGCAGCACACCCTAGCGGAGCGCCACTCTACAAAGGTTGCAAGCGGTGGCGGTGTGCCCTGGTGGAGCACCACTCCGTAGAAGTGGTAGGCGGCGTGCCCTAGCGGAGTGCCACTCCACAGAGATGGCAGTCACTTTGAGTAACATGGGGGTTTCGACGGGGATGGTGACACCACCTATTGGGGTCACTATCTTGGCCGCTCCCAAGGTCGTTCAAGGGGGAGACCGGGTCCACTTGTTTTTATACACACTTGATTTCTGATGGGGAGTTTGATTTTGACTAGAAGCTCGACCTCGGATGGGAGCTCGATCTCGGACGAAAGCTCAACCTCGGCAGAGAGCTCGACCTCGACAGAAAGCTCGACCTTGAACACGATGTCAATCTTGAACGGGAGCTCGACCTCGGATGGGAGTTCGACCTCGGACAGGAGCTCGACCTCAATAGGGAGCTCGACCTCGGACGGGAGCTCGACCTCAGACGGAAACTCGACTCGGCACTTATCTGGCAACAGTATCCAAGTGGCGCCATCTTCCGGCTGCACTTTCAGCTAGATCCGACGTGGACTCCATGTCAGCGATCAGACCATATCAATTTATACTAGAGGGTTTACCGAGACATACTACATATTTATAAAAAATATATACTAAAAATAATAAAAAATATTATAATTACATAACTATAATTTTATTAACAAATTTTTTTTTAATTTTTATATTTATTTTTTTTAAAATTAATAAAAAAATATAATAAATAATAAAATTTATAAATATAATATTTTATAGTATCCGTTCCATATATATATATATATATATATATATTTGTTTCCCTTGTGCTATTGTTAAAAAGGGACAGCAGTATAATCTGGTTAGCCGGCCGGGCCATCCCACTAAAGCAAAGAATAAAAAAAAACGAGGAAACCTTTGTTGAGGTCAACAACCTACTTTATAGTCAAATTATTGGTGTGTCTATAAAATTTTTTTAGTTTAAAAAAAACATGCGGTGAAGACCACGCGGCAAGATAAAAGTCCAAAGGGTACCACAGAAGCAAGGAAAAGAAGATTGGGGACGCCGCTTTCTTTGTCTTTCTTCATCCACTCCTATCAGCGAATCCATCATTTCCGTCTCCTCCCATTTGGAATCAGAAAAAGAGAAAGGGGTGTGGTGGCGAGAAGAGGAGGGAAGACCATCCCCGAGGGTAATGGATATCATCCTCTGCGATGAGCTCCTCCAAGAGATCTTCCAACGCCTCCCTCCCTCCTCTGCGCCATCCGTCTCTCTCGTCTCCAAGCGCTGGCTCCTCCTCCTCCGCTTATCTACCACCTCTCTCTCCATCCGCCTCCCTTCTTCTCCCACCGATTCTCCTCCTCCCTGCTTCTCTTCTTCTACTTCATCTACTACCACACCTTCTCTCTACTCCATCCTCTCTCGCTACCCTTCCCTTTCCAATCTAACCATTCTCACCTTCGTCGCCGATGACCATCTACCTCCTCATCCTCCTGAATCGGTCTCCTCCTCCGATACCCTCCTCCTCAGCGTCGCCGCCTCCGGTTGCTCCCCCCGCCTCTCCTACCTCCGCTTCTTCCCCGATTCCCCCGTCTCCCCCTCTGCCCTCGTCTCCTCCGCCTCTTCATTCACTGGTCTCACCAGCCTCCAACTTACCTCCCTCCTTCCCCTCTCCTTCCGATGGCTCGCCTCCTTCCCCTCTCTCAGATCCCTCTCCCTCGTCCAAACACGCTACAAGCAGTCATGTTACCATCCTGCTGCTGCTGATGATGTAGAGGATGAGGGTGACCCGATTCATGCGGCGCTGCCTCTGGAGACTCTGTCCCTGTCCGGAATCCGCGCGGCCGACCGTGGCCTGTCGTGGCTGTGGCGCCGCTGCGGCAACCTCCGCTGGCTGCAGCTGCGCGCCTGCGAGGGGACCGGCGACGGCCCCTCCTCCCCCTCCTTCCCTCTCTGCCTCCGTGGCCTCTTCGGCCTCGAGCTCCGCACCTGCCGCACCATCGCCGACCGCGTCCTTCGCCGCGCCGCCGATCATTGCCAGTCCCTCTCCTCCCTCCTCCTCTACGATGGTGGCAGCCGCGAAGCGCTTCGCCATTTCATCAAACGCCGCGGGGCTGCCCTCCGCACCCTCGACCTCCGCCTTCCCCTCGACCTTCACAATGACCACCTCTTCGCCATCGCAAATGACAACCAGCTCGGCTCTGGCCTTGCGGCCCTCCGCCTCCAGAGCTGCTGCCTTGTCACTGGAGATGGTCTCCGCTCCATCGCCCGGGCTCCGGTTGGTGCAACCATAGAGGAGCTGGCCCTGGTCAACTGCGATGTCGTCGAAAGAGAACCTGGGTTACTCACCTTCCTTGGCCAGAGCATGTGGCAGCTCCGGAGGCTGGATTTGTCGTATAATGAGGTGTTGATGGATAAGGAGGTAGGTTCGATGCTCGCGTCGTGCCAGAACCTGGTTGACATCAGAATAAGAGGTTGCAAGGCTCTGACGGGTGCTTCCGTGCTTTCCATACTTAAATACTGCGCTCCACATTTAGAAGTTATTGATATCACCCGGTGCCCGCAAATTGGTATTGATGCCATTGAGGTTCTTATTCTGAATGCCTCCCGGTTGAGTCAGGTTATCGTGGAGGAAGGCAAGGTGTCAGAAGCTGCCAAGGCATGGGTGTCCCGGAAAGCAATAAAGATTGATTGATAGAAACTATTGGCTCCCAATAATGAAGGTACAACATTTAAGCCCAAGAACGGCTGTAATTTATCTTTTCTCTAGTTAAATAAGGGATACCACCTGTTGTTCTTTCGGCTTTGTCAATAGTCATGTTACTTTCTTCACACATGTATCATTGTTAATTTATGATGTAAAGCACTTCCCCTGGTGTATAACAAACAATTATAGCTGCCGGGATATGGATTGCTGTGTGTACTTGGATCAAACACAGGTGGGAATGACTATTGGTTCTTCCTCCTTATTGCTCGTGCGGGCTTGGATCAGGGAGACTATTGTATCTTGTTACTGTATATTGTTTCAATTGAAAAAAGCATGCCATATTTATTCAATTCATGGATTTGTAGCTTAGTGTAGAACTTCATGATTCGTTTTTAATTGTTTAAATTAATTCATCAGTTTGAAATCATTTTATTTGTATTTCTATGATTGTCCAACAACTTTCATTGTAAATATAAGAATCTGCAGCTTTTAAGTATCGATTTCCACATAGAAACATAAAACAGTCCAATTTTGCCCAATTTATGGAGAGGCGTGCAATATTAGTTCCATTCACCAAGGGGTAAGAAATTTTAGTTAGGAAATGAATATATTGCTGAAAATGCTTGATGTATTAAAAGAGTTGAGGAGTGCTTTTTGGTGGTTTGATAATAAATTGGTGCGACAAACATTTGTATGGTAAGCAACTGGGCATAGAGTAATTATTTTCTTTTATGCAGAGTACAAGTTAACTGTTACTATTGATACAATTGTTTAATAGTTATGGAGAAAAAAGAGGGGGGGGGGGGGGGGGGGGGGGGAGAAGAGGGGAGAGGATGAGAGCACCTTTGAAGATCTGCTAAGGCCACTAGAGAGCCGAAGGCTGCCTATCGAAACAGGGGTGGAAGCTTTTATTTATTTATTTATTTTTTTATAAGATATTGGGTGAAGCTTGCAATGCCTCTAGCAGACCTCTGGAGACTCTCTCTCTTCCCTCTCTTTCCCTCTATTTGTTTGTCTCTGTCTCCTTTCTTTCTTTCCTTCTCCCTCTCCCCTCCTTGCTGGCCTTCCTTCAGCCCTCAAGTGGGTGCAGCAGCCCTCCTGTTGCTCTCTCTCCCTCTCTTTCCTTCCCTCCCCTCTCTCTCATTTTCTCTCTTTCCTTCTCCCTCAACCTTGTTGTGTTGGTTCAAGCCTGGTACTATATGTGAGCATACCAAACTGTGCCGCCATTTGGCCAGCCGATCCAAGCCTTAGTACTAGCATAACAAACCTTGGTGATGGCATATGGACTTGACAATATATTGTCATCCAAGAATTTGGCAGATCCTTCTAAGGAGGCTAATTTTTGACTCATTGCATGGGATGGGATGGGATGAGAGAGAAATCTATATTATTCTAAAATAAGAAGCATCAATTTGACCGACAATATTTTTAGATTTTAGCTGATGCCCAGCAATAGTGTGAACAATTTCTTTTCAAAGAAATTAATTCAATCAATTTCCAAAACATTGAGGTCTGATTTTTTTCTTCTTAGTAATAGGAAGTCCAAGTATTTGAAAGGATATATATTTTGCCAAATTAACAACATAAATTAGATTTTATCTTTTACAACAAATGGATCTTTCTTCTTTCTTACTAATTGTGGAGCTAGTCTATCACGAAATTTATAACAAATAGATCTTCAAGATTCTAAAAAGGCACCTTGATGCACAAGACTCCTGTCATTGTGGAGGGTCAAATGTTCACAGACTCACCCTCTTATGTAGAGAGGCTGTTTTTATATTTTGAATCTATGATGCATGGGTCATAATGGAACAACCTTATCATTGTGTCAAGGCCTACCATCATAGAAATCTTCAAGATATCAAAGATGCTTAATATCTCCATTAGCCATAGCCATGTCAACTCAACAAGATCAGGTATTTGGTGTAGTTGCGAATTGGTCTTTAGGTAGCTCAATGCTATATTAGGTGTGTTGTAGAATTTGGTTTGTATAAGGATTAGGTTGAGAGTGCGAGTTGTTGGTCACCTATGAAGGAGTGATAGATTAAAGTTCTAACTATTACATATCAAATACTAATAGGACAGTCCAAGTCATTAGTTTCAACTGATAGGATAATATGGTTTTAAAGCTATATTTCATTCGCTTGGGAAAGAGGGTAAGGAAATTTCAAAAGTTGGAACTAAAGGATAAAAATACAATTAATAGCAACACATTTATAGGGGCCATTTCTTGGTCCAATGGTTATGACTTGGGCTGACAAGTGCAATGGCATGATTTAAGTCCAAGGGTAACCATTTTGTGTAAAAAAGAATAATGCCAAAAGTTAGGTTTGTCCCCCTCCTAGGACCTTGAATTGCCAAAAACATAACTATGTAATGACCCTTTTTTTAACAGCTACACCTTTCTCGCAGACCTTTGTTGATGATTGAATTCTACCAACAAACTTCAAGTTGTTGATCCAAAAGATTGATTTCGATGATCACAACATTATTGAGTATGTTACTGATGTTTGTGTGTTCTTGGAGAGATTTGATTTATTTTAGAGGAAGCTTTATGAGTTTGCATGCTTAGAGAAGCATGGAGAAGCCTAAAAGACGAAATCTTGAAGTTGGAAAAAAGTTTGAAGTTTTGAAATGCTTCTACAGTAGAGGAGCTGACTCCAACATGATGGGAGTTGACCTCTGGATGCCTGTACGTCAAAACATAGGAGTTCAAATTTTCTAGGCATTAGGAGTTGACCTTAAGTGGAGAGGTGTCAACCCCAAGTGGAGAGGAGCTAACTCCAGCACTCCAGGAGCTAACTCTAGCATTCCAAGTGCTAAACAGCACAGACCAGTAGTTGATCCCAGGTTGGTAGGAGTCAATCCTTGAGTGCCACATGCCAAAAATAGAAGGAACCAAATTTCAGCCATTTTAGAAGTCCACCCCAGGGATCAGAAGTCAATGCTAGGATGCCACAGAGAAAAAATAAATGACCATGTTTTCTAGCCATTTCAGGAGTTGACCCTCGAGGACCAGGAGTTGACCCCCAAGGACTAGGCCTTCTGCTATAGTAGCACTATAACAACTAGTTTCTGGTACAAGCAGTCTGCATTTAATGCATTCCAACGACTCTTTAACGGAGTCTAATGGTCAAAACTTGTTCTCTAGCAACTCTCCATGATATAAAGGCTTCCAAAATCATTTGAAGAATAAGAGAAAAGTGCTTTACATTGAAAAGCATTCAACATAAGAGCAACCACCACTTCTAGAGCATTAACTTGAGCATCCACCAAGACAAGTGATCATTCAAAGAATAGTTTTCCGACCTATCTTGAACTGGGTGGCTCAGGGCATTCCGAGCTATGTTGGCCTCAAGTTGGATCAGTTCGGCCTTTCGAATTGGTACACTGGACGAAAAAGAGGGAAAGAGAGGAGGGAAAGGAAAGAGGGGACGATGATGCTGGAGGGTCACGGAAGCCTCCATGGCTTCGTGTCATCCAATAAGGCATTTAATTGAGAGAGATATAGAGAGCGAGGAGTGAGAGTGCTGGAGGGAGGCACAATCGATGGAGAGGCCATTGGGTGATGGAAAAGGTGCAGGCTGAGCCGCCGTTGCAAAATAGGGGTGACTGTCCCTATTCATCATTTTTTTTTAAATGATGATGAATAGTGAAGCTAGCAAATCCATTGCCGACTTCACTATGGTTATGATTTTTTAAAAAATTCAATGAAATAGGGACGATCACTCCGATTCCATGCTTATGGAGGCATGGGTGACATTTATGCCGTTCGGCAGCCTGCCAGAGGCCCTTCGGCAACTTTTTTGCTGCCTTCCCCTCTTTTTTTTCTTTCCCTCCCCCGTCTCTATCTCTCTCTTATCCATTTTTCTTTAGTAGATGACGTGGAGCCATGATAGCCCTTGTAGCCCTTCGATGGCACCTGCAGTTCTCCGGTGGTCACCGTCGGCGTCTCCGCTGCCTCCACCTCCTCTCTCCTCTCTTTCTCTTCCTTTCTTTCCCTCTCTCTCTTTTCCTCCTCCCCTGTTCGTTCATTCATTTCGGTGTCGGTTCATACCAATCCCATCTGATACGAGCTGTACCGACTCGTACCACCGGCTGGCCGAAATATGGTCTAGTACCAATTCTGAAAACCTTGATTCAAAGCTTCCCTTTAATATTCAAGCACACCAAAAAGAGTTCAAATTAGATCGAGCAATGAGCAAGTATTTGTAAAAGATTTCTTACTCTTTTTTTATTGTATTTGGGTTTGTCAAGTTTTAAGCAGAGTTGAAACTTGGGATAGGCTGATCCATGCCTTGGAACAAAGTGTAAACTAGTGTAGGGATAAGCTAGGGGTGATTAATCAGTAAGGAACCAACATTGGTGTATTCATTGGATTAATGAGTAGTGGATAGAATTCCTGAGGGAGACTTGGAGAGGATTTAGGAGATGGGTTTGACTCCGAACCTCTATAAAAATTGTTGGGTTTGTTATACTTGTGCATGCTCTCATTGTTTATAATTATTTATCACGTGCTTTAGCTGCACGTACTTATTCTCAGACCTCACAAATACTTTGCAAAAATTGTTTTCTGCCTAATTCACCTGTCTTTTGGGTTGCAAAAGTTTGTTGCTTGGAACAAATTGGATTACAGATTTTATCATAGTTCTTTATTATGGATCTGACTGAGAGATTTCTCAAATCTTCTTAGACGTCTTACTTCTGGTTCATTAGAGATTCGTAGCGATACAAATTGGCTTGTTAAAATGTTGAAAGCCTGTGATGTTGTTTTTGTCTGTGGTGAAAGAATTCCTGAATTGTTAATCCAAGAAGAGTTTGTTTTTCTTTTCTCTTTTGGTGTAATCTTTGTAGGAGGAAGAGATCTTAGAGCCAGCTATGAGAAAGACATACTCCTTTTCTGCTCTGCTTTTTGGTTAGGGATATCTTGGTGGAGGGAGTAGATCTCAGAGCCAGAATTGTTGAAAACATATTCTTTTACTTCTTGCAACCACCTCATTGTAAGCTGTTGGCCTGTATAGGAGAGCAATTTTTCTTTTTTCAGCTCTAGGATCAGGGCAATTAAGGTTTAGCTATTGGACTTGGTAGCTGTGTTTGTATATACCTCCATAGCCTTCCTTTGCTACTTCGTCATTAGCACATGATGGCAAAGTTGATTAGTGGTTTTGCCATCCTTGAAGTCCTATACCATGACTACTTAACATGGAGGAATCTGGTTTGCTTTGGACTTCTCATGAGCTGCGAGGATGTCCATTGAGTTTCTGGCTTACTGAAGCTGCGATCAACCTCTTTTGCTGTACCATATGCAGTTTAAATGAGCTGTTAGGATGTCCACCAAGTTTTGAGCTTGTTGAAGCTGCAATCAACCTCTTTTGTTATCCTATACGCAATTGAAATCATCAACAATCAGTAGATCCCTCTCAAACCATATCTGTCCTTCCGCAAACTCTGGAGAAGATTGGTACAGGTGGTATGATGAAGTCTCCATCATTTACTGGTGCCCACTTTTCTTGTAGACCCTCTAGAAGTCATCATGGTTCCATTGATGATAGCTCCATTGGAGTTGAACCCAGGTATCATGGTCATATCTGCTACATGGACATGGCAACTATAGTGGCTTCTCAAAATTGCAGCAAGTGGATACTGTTTTCCCCGTCCTTTGAGCATTATGAGTGCTTGAATCCTAGCTTTGGTATGAGAAGTACTAGTTTACAGTACAAGATTAGTGGTATCCTACTGGTGATTTTAATGACAAGATTCTCACGGGATTAGTTTAGGAGGTTTGGTAGATCAAGACAGATGGTAAAGTTTAATAACTTGTGGGAGAACATAATCTTATTGAGTTTCCACTTTTGGAAAGATCTATGGGTTAATGGTAGAGAGGAGAGATCATTTCTTTATTAATTTGGAATCAGAGCATCGATTCACTCTTTTTCAAGTTAGAGATATTCTAAGAGTTGCTCCAGACCATTTTGCCCTGTTTGGGTAGTTGTCTTGCATATTTTCTCCTAAACTATTTTGGTTTGCAAGTAGGTGGCATGAAATGGATAAAATTCCATTATTTTGCAGCTTACGCATTTTTAAAGACTAAGCTATTACGACCTTTAATGGTCTCATTGTTAAAAGCTGAAACAATTAGGAGCAAAATTAAAAAGGTGGGCAGGGAGAAACCAATAATGTTCTTTTTGAGTAGAATGGTGGGGTTGACAACTACACATTTCATTGGAAACGGAACTTATGAAGCAGGAGAGACTCGTAATGTTAAAAAGTCGCTTTATAACTGGATGCAAGAACTTGGCACGGGAAAAGAATTGGGACAACTCCCTTGTATGTAGAGAAAAGGGAAGTTGAGATAATTAAAGGGATATCCAAATGGAAGTTGAGAAAAGAGATAATTAAAGAATTGGGACAACTCCTTTAAGTAAATGACATGGTGGCAATTTGTATTGTGGATGGACTTTGCAAATGTGAGAAGAAGTTCAATCATACGAGGGAGATGATTTTGTGAAACAAATTCCTGTTAGTCTTTTTGGCATGATATAAGCACTGTTGTCAAAGGTGCTGCTAAGGGGCAAAGTATGCACCAAGGTACCACCATCACACCTTGCTTACCTTAAGGCAATGATGCTACTTTGCTTAGGTGCTAATGGCAATTCCGTGCGCAAAAGAGCACAGTTTTGCTATATTCTTCTTCTTCTTCTGCACTGCTGCCGCTGGTGGTGCTGCTGCTGCTGTTGATGGATATAAAAAACAAGACATAGTACAGTTGTTCTTCTTCTCATTGTTCCAGTTCTTTTTCTATGTCCATCACAAATAGATAATCACATGATAATTAATGTTTGTTAATTTTCAACTAGATTGATTTTTTTTTTTTTTTATAAAACTGAATTCCAATCTTTTTGTATTTTTCTTGTGTTGATATAGTGATAATTCATTGTTAGATTATGTTATTAGCATGTACTCATCTTGTATATATACGTTCATTTTGTTTTATATACATATATACATATACATTTATTCTATTCTTTCTTTTTTCTTCTTTTGCAGCTTCTACTGCTACTCTGTTTCTGTCCATTAGAAACGGAAAACAGGACATACCATCCCTCTTTTTCTCCTCGTCCTCCTTTCCCCTCCTTGTTCCTGTTCTTATTCTATGTCCATCAGAAATAGATAATGACTTGTGATAATCAATGTTTGTTATTTTTTGATTAGTTTGACATATTTCCTATTGGAAATCTGAACTATAATGCTTTTCATATTTTTATTTGTGTTGATATGTGATTGTTCTATGCTGTATTCATTATGTATATGTACATATGCACATATATACATACATGTATACGACACTTGCATTTGTACGTAAGTACATACATGTATACATATATTGTATATGTAGAATGGCTACTTAGTTCTTAGGGAACATCTAGCTTGATTATTACTAGTGTAAAACGACAAAAGAAACCTTTTAGAGTTGATAAGGCAAGAACTGTTTTGGTCATTTTTCAGTAGCCACTATCTCATATAGTCTTTGAAAATATCATGAGATTAATTCTCTTCACTTTAAAATAAAGTTATTACAAATGCAATTATCTTCTCTTCTTTCACCTCTCTTCTCTTACCTTCCCCCTCTTTCCTCTCTGCACCCGCCAAAGCCTTTCTAGTTTCCATCATGTCCCCCACCCCACCACCTTTTATGGTCCCCTCATCCAATTGCCCGGTTATCTGCCTCTCATCACCTGTTGCATCCCATTGTTCCTTACGTCTCCATCACTTCCCTATGAAGCCTCCTTTTGTCCCTTGCTCACTAGCTCCTCCTCCTTCCACTATGCTCCCACAATCATTAGTTTCTATCCACATATATTTCTATGTTTCCATTCACCTTCAATTGCATTCTTTGCAGTCATTTACCTATTCCCATCACCTCTTTCTCAGTAAACCTTTCAAGCTGCCATAATGATAAGAATTTAGGTTGTTGGATTCAATCTTCCAGTGTTTCTACAATGTGGATGTAAACATTTTTTAGATAAATTTTTAGGGGCGCTCGTGGAGTTGTGAATTATAAAGGAACATTTCATTTAAACTTAAACATTGAAACTCTCATCTGTCCCCTGTATCTCACAGTCTTAGTCAATGTAAATTCCACAAATGTTGAGCCCACACAAAACCCTTTTCTTTTTGGAGGAGTTCTGTTGGTTAATGAATGTTCACAAAAATCCTTGGAAACTCTAGGTGTAACTTTGGGTTATATTTATTTGCTAGTTCTTTCAGCATTAGGTGTGCAGTCGTATGATCCACATCCTTAACTTCAAGATGAAAAGTTTTTCGATCTTTCAGATTCTGTTAGGGTAATTAGGCGACATGCTTTGAGGGTTAGCTTTGTCAAGAGCTACAAATTCACCTTTAGATGATAGAACATCAATTTAATTAGGGTAATCAATATGAGATAATGAAATAATCCTCCTCCTAGGAAAGGACTAAAAATTTTGCTATGCTAGGATAGAAAGTCCATAGATATGATAAAACAAAATTTTGTTAACAAACTATAATTTGCTTGTTCAACGGTCGATGTGTAAAAAAATCAGTTTCTTTGCAAAATTATTTTTCCATGAAACTTTACAGACCTAATTTAGATAACTAGAAGGAAGCAAAGGAGCTATGTCAAACGCAAGCTAAAGCACAACAAAGGCTTAAAGCTAAAGCACAACAAAGGCTTAAAGCTATGTAGGTATTAGCATTCTTTATTATATTCATTCTTTTAAGGTTTTTATTTTTTTTAAAAAAATCTTTTTCTAGATTTGTCATACACACCAAAATCTAACTTCAAGTGCTGTCATGCTTTCTGAAAGATCACACCTGCAATTTATTTATTAATACTAGATCAATTATTTGGTACAAGCACCTTAAAATGGATATTAGATTGAGAAAAAAATATGGAAAAGTCCATATGTTGATGCATAAACTTGTCTTCAATGGCATAGCTAGTTTTATTTGGTGAACGTAACTAATCTGGATCACCATTAGAAATAAATGTGCACTTCAAAATTCTTCTATAAAATAATGTGCATTTTAAAAGTTTTCATGGTCTAAAGCAAACTACAAGTTTCGGCTTCCAGCATGTTTGAGCTTTTCTTCCCTAGTAAGTCTTTGTTAATCCAAGAAGATCTTATGCCCATAATACATGAGAGAATTAATTTTCTTAAACAGAACATGAGGAACTGAATGTACATAAGAAAAGCCTAGGAAATCTCTTTTGTAACTTTAAAGACTTAATCTTTTCATAGTTTTCTGAATAAAACGAACTTCACATATCTAGGCCCAGCTACCAGACCAAATAAGAATTGGCTAAAGCATGGCAGGGAAACAAATCTGGTTTCTTTCTGGTCAAATTAGCTGCAGAAGAAGTTAATAGATTGTGATGTGGGAGGAATCTCTCGTCCCCGGGATCCCGAGGGTCCCATAACCAGGGATGGGTTGATTGACAATCGATTTCAGAATAAGCTGAAATTACACTTAGATTTTTTTGATTATTTCCGCTTCTGATATTGGATCTATTATATTTTGAATATATACATATATACATACATGATCGCCCACTAACATAATCGGTTGGGACCTACCGGAGAGGATTTGTTCTCCTAGATCGCTCACTGACTTGATCGTCGGAGTGCCCCCACTAGGATCCCTAATCCGGGTCTCTTTTTTGCAGGTCCGAGTGCACGAGCCAGGTTCCAGGTGACGAGGTCGGCGTCCGGCGTCATCCACAAGCTGCAGGCCACGGCGGTGTAGGCGGCAACATACACACACATATATATATATATACATACAACATGTATGTATACATGTATGTATATGTACATACATGTATATGTACATACATGTATGTATATATATATGTACATAATGATATGGCAAGAAGCTGACATGTAATTCCTGGTAGATGCCATGTCAGAAAAAGTTGCCACGGTGGACACTCCTCCTCGGACTCCTTTACCGGGCTGAGCTCCCTAAGAATATCGGGGCGGTCCATCAAAGCCGAGTTCCGTCCTCAGCCAGGTTGGGACCCGCAAGACCGGGATGTCTAGGCCGGAGCCAAGCGACCTCCTTCGCCAGATTGAGCCCCTCCGAGGTCGAGCCCCCTGGGCCGAAGTCGAGCCCAGCCCTCCTCCACCAGGTCGAGCCCCTGCGAGGCCGAGCCCTCTGGGCTGGAGTCGCGCACTGACCTCCTCCATCAGATTGAGCCTCTCCGAGGCCGAGCCTCCTGGGCCGGAGTCGAGCCTTGCCTTCTCCACCAGGTCGAGCCCTCTGTGCAGGAGTCGAGCCCTACCTCTCTGGTTCGGCCTCTACCTCGGACAAGGGTGCTGGCTACCGAGAGAGCGATGCCGCCCTCCTTGGACACTGGTGAGCCGCCCGAAGACTGCAAGGAAGCGCCCTCCAGGCCATAATAACAGCCTGCAGCTATCACTTACACCAGAAGAGGAAGAAGCTCCCTGACTGAGGTGCCATGCTCTCCACCAACCGCTTGCACCACCCGAAAGAGGAAGTCAACCAGGAGATTCGAATCCCGGGGGCGGTGGCTCCCCGATCAAGGTCCTGCCAAGTTTCCCAAAACCGAGCGACTGGAAGGAATGTTAGAGCACATAGCAGGTTCTCTTATCACGAACCAGGAAAGACGTCCCGTCCATGGCATGGAACACCGCCGCACGCGCTTGCTGACACAGGGGAGATCCCGAGGTAGGCATTTAGCAACCGCTTGGATTTAAAAGAGCCATCGACACCCCCAACGGGGAGGTAACACACCCCTAACAGATATACTCCAATAAACTCAAGCGAGGGAGGAGAGGCCACACAGGAGAGCTATCACCAGTTCACCTCGGCCCCCACTTTTCCCCAGCACCTTTGCACTCTACTCGTACATTATTCACTCCTCCTAGCATGGAATCCACCTCAGGGGCTCGACCAGGAGGATCTGTTCCCCTGGATCGTCACTGACTTGACTGTCAGAGTGCTTCTGCCGGAATCCCCGGTCCGGGTCTCTAACCCTGTTTTGTAGGTCTCAAAGAGTAGGCCGGTCCTGAAGAGACGAGGGATGATATTATGTCGATAGCAGCTACGGGCCACGGCGATCTTGGCGGCAACAGATTGGCATGCCAGGAAGGAGTGGAGACAGGACGCACTTTAATCCATCCCAAACCCCTTGCAAGCAGCTCATCGGGAGGATGGTGACGACGTGAGCCAGAGAAGTCTCCACTAGCCGTGCAAGAGATTCCCCTTCCCGAGGGGACCCGCATAGTCCAGAAGGGGAGCTCCTCGCTCCAGCTCAACCACCTCCGACGGACATCCAGATGGCCGCACTAGCCCAATAGATACAGATCCTCACCATGGCAGTGCGCCAGCTCCAGCACCAGCAATGATCCTTGGCTACCCACCAGTAGCCAGGGACCCCCGCGGCCTATGTCGCAACACCCCGCGATAGCCTACATTCATTCCAAGGAAGGCCTTCGCAGCCGTGGGCCATCACCGAACACCGGGATAGTCACTTGACTCCGGCGAAGAGACAACGGACCGGATCTATCGATTGGGAGAGCCGATCCCCAACCCTCAAGCGGGTAACGCCCAAACCCCATCGAGGTTGAAAAGGCAAGACCCCCCTTCATGGACACCATCCCATGTCACCTTCTCCGTCTCCTTCAGCCTCGACGAAGGGTTTGATCGACGAGGCCATCAAGCGCATAGCCGAGAAGCTCCTGGAGGAGCACGAGCGCAAGCTGGCGAAGCTATCCCGCTGGTTTGCGAACATGCAGGGCTCCGCTAACGAGTCAGCGGGCTATGATGCCCGTTGCCCCTTCTCACGAGAGATCTAAAAGGAATCGATTCCCAGCCGAGAGATCTAAAAGGAACCGATTCCCAGCCGGTTCTATATGCCGCAGGTGGATCCTTACAATGGGACCACCGACCTCCTGGACTACCTGGAAAGCTACAAATGCCTCATAAGGGTCTATGGGGCCACCGACGCCCTCTTCTGCATTACTTTCCCAGCAACCCTCCGGAAGGCAGCTCGGGTCTGGTTCCCGAAAGCATCGGCTCTTTCGCTCAGCTGGAGCGGAAGTTTGTGGCCTACTTCGATGCCTATCGAAAGGTGCCACGAGAAGCAGACAGCCTCTTCTCCATCTGGCAACAAAATCGTGAGCCTCTACGGGACTATATGGCCCGCTTCAAGGTTGCTACCTTAGAGATTTACAATCTTGATGAGCCAGTCGCCATGCTGGCACTGAAGTGAGGGCTTAGGACTCCTGCCTGACCTACTCGCTCGACAAGAAACCCCCAAGACCTACTCCGAGCTCAAAAGTACATCCATGCCGAGGAGGCAGATCGTACAAGACGGGAGCTCGACGGGAAGCCGTTGAAGAAGCTAGCTCCCGCGGAGCCGTCCAAGATGTGGAAGCCAGAACCCACAACTCCGAGCTTCCGCCAGGGGCCGAGATCGAGGAGCGCCCCCATTCCGGAGGAGAGGTTCACCCCTATCCTCGCCCCGAGGACGAAGTCCTCATGGAGACGATGGTGAGCCCTATCTGAAGCTCCCACCTTCGATGAAGCCATCCACTGGCTACGACAAGATGAAGAACTATCGTTACCATCGCGACCATGGCCATGACATCGAGGAATGCCACAACCTCAAGAAGGAAATTAAAGAACTCATTAAGAGGGGCTACCTCGGAAGGTTCGTGCGGGGCAGACCTCCGGCGGAACTTCAGGTGCTCGTCGCTCTCCTACCGGTCCCTGCAGTCGATAATCGTCCTATCGAGAAGCTGGTGGGGATGATTTACTGGGAAGCCGAGCGCACTTCCAAGAAGGTCCGAGGGGCAGAGTGTTCTGAAAATGTACTCCCCTTTATGAGGGAAGGGAAAAATGGAGGGGAGAATATAAATAACGATGCCGTGGTCGTCGAGATGACGATCACGAAACATCCTATAAAATGGATTATGGTCGATAGTGGAAGCTCGACTGATATCATTTTTTATGATGCTTTCTCCAGAATGAACTTGCCCTCCGCACAGCTTAGACCTGTGCACACACCCCTTGTCGGTTTCATGGGAGACTCTATCGGGGTTGAGGGAGAGATCACTCTCCCAGTCACTGCCGGGACCCCACCTTGGCAAAGCACTGTTATGATGACCTTCATGGTTGTTAGGCTTCCCTCGGCCTATAACGTGATTCTCGGTCAACCTGGGCTCAACCTGCTCGATGCCGTTGTCTCCATAAAGCGGCTGTTGGTGCAGTTCCCCACCCCCTACGGTGTCGGGGTGATGAGGGGGGCACTTCAGCCGATTCAACACTGTTTCCAGACTCTCCCTAGGGCCAAAGTCCTTGAGGTCGACCCTAGCACAAGCGATCTCGACCAAAGGGCGTAGGACCCCAGGGGCAGCCCGGTTGAGTGCCTGCTGTCTTATCCGCTTGGAACCGACCAGGCGAAGACGGTGCGGATTGGGGCCCAGCTACAAGATGAGGAGAAGGCCCACCTGTTGGAGTTCCTACGGACGAATGTAGATGTATTCGCCTGGACGGTGGCAGACATGCCAGGTATTCCCCCTGACATCATCACCCACAAGCTAAGTATTGATCCAAAGCAACGACCAGTTCGATAGAAGAAGAGAAGCTTCGTCCTGGAGAGGTAGGCGGAAATCAATGAAGAAGTAAACAAACTCCTCGCTATCGGGTTCGTTCGGGAAGTACAATACCCGAGCTAGCTTGCAAATGTGGTGATGGTGAAGAAGAGCAATGGCAAATGGAGGATCTGTGTAGACTACACCGACCTCAACAAGGCATGTCCAAATGACAGCTTTCCTCTACCAAAGATTGACCAGTTGGTGGATGCCACATCGGGGCACCGGCTACTCTCCTTCATGGATGCATTCTCCAGATACAATCAGATCCGGATGCACCCGGAGGACGAGGAGCACACTGCCTTCATCATCGACCAAGGGATGTACTATTACAGGATGATGCCCTTCGGCCTGAAGAATGCTGGGGTCACGTACCAGCGCCTGGTCAATAGGGTCTTCAAAGACCAGATTGGCCGGAACATGCAGGTGTACGTGAATGACATGTTATCATGAGCAAGTCGAGCTCGGACCACATTACTGACCTCACCGAAGCCTTTCACAACCTTCGAAAACATCAAATGAAGTTGAACCCGACAAAGTGCACTTTTGGAGTGGTGGCAGGAAAATTCCTTGGCTTCATGGTCATCCAAAGGGGCATTGAAGCAAACCTAGAGAAGGTCTAGGCGATCATCGACATGGAGCACCCGACATCCAAGAAGCAAGCCAGCGCCTGACAGGCCAGATTGCAGCTCTGAGCCGATTCATCTCAAGATCGATTGATCGCTGCCTTCCCTTCTTCAAGGCGCTGCGCAAGATGCACGACTTCACTTGGATAGAGTGCAGGACGGCTTTTGAAGAGTTGAAGAAGTTCTTGGCATCTCCTCCGTTACTCTCCAGATCGAAGGAAGGAGAGAAGATCCTACTCTATCTGGCGGTCACTCCTGGAGCTGCCAGCTTGGTCATTATCCGTGCACACGAGGACGGATCTCAAAAGCTAGTGTAGTATACCAGCAAAATCCTCCGCGATGCGGAGATCAGGTATACTCGTTCCGAGAAACTCAATTTTGCTCTAATAATGTCTGCTAAGCACCTCAGGCCATACTTCCAAGCGCATCCCATTATGATCATGACGGATCAGCTGCTGAGGACCATACTTAGCCGTCTCGAATCTTTTGGGAGGCTAGCTAAGTGGTCCCTAATGCTGAGCGAGTTCGACATTGCATATCGGTCGAGGTCATCATAGAAGGCCTAGATCCTAGCTGACTTCCTGGTCGAGTACACGGGACTCACCGAGGAACTAGAGCAGACAACCCTGGAGCACCAAGTTGAGCTTGGAGTAGAGGAGCCCTGGATCCTCCACATGGACGGTGAATCCAACTTCGACGGGAGCGGAGCAGGCCTCATCCTCACCAACAGCGATGGGGTCGTGGTAGAGTGTGCTCTCCGCTTCAAGTTCACCGCGACAAATAACTAGGCAGAGTACGAGGCGCTCCTTGCGGGCCTAAAGGTCTCCCGCGAGCTGGGCATGCAAAACTTGAAAGTCTTTATCGACTCCCAACTGGTGGCCAGACAAGCCTCTGGAGAATATGAAGCCAGAGACCCCCAGATGATGAAGTACTTAGAGCGAGTCCGCTCGAGTACGGCAAGCTTTCGACATTTCAGCATCTTCCATATCCCCCCCGGAGAGAATGCCCGTACAGATATACTGTCAAGACTCGTGACCTTGCCGGACTCGTCACTGGGGCGTGCCCATATCAAGTACCTCGAGAATCCAAGCTACGAAGCCCCAGAGGAGGTGTAGCAGGTCACTCCGGAGCCGAGCTGGATGGACAGGTACATCAGATACATCACTGATGGCACCTTGCCAAAGGACTGTGCAGAAGCTGGCCTCATTAAGAAGAAAGCCTCCCAGTTTGTCCTGATGGAAGGGCAGCTTTACTGCCGATCCTACTCCTACCCACTCCTGAAATGCCTGAGACCCGCAGAGGCAGCCTTCGTACTCCAAGAGATACATGAAGGCCTCTGCGGGAACCATGTGGGAGGAAGAACGTTGGCGTACAAAGCTCTCTGCCAGAGATACTTCTAGGAGACTTTGAGGGAGGACGCCGTTGATTTCGTGAAGAGGTGCGACAGATGCCAGTGCCACGCTCACATACAGCGTCAACCGGCGATGCCACTTTCCCAGCTCTCCGCCCCTTGGCCTTTTGCCCAGTAGGGAATGGACATCTTAAGGCCATTTCTCCCCGCACTAGGACAGCGAAGATTTCTACTGGTGGCTATCGACTACTTCACCAAGTGGGTGAAAGCGGAGCTACTAGTGCAGATCACAGAAGCCAAGGTCCGCCAGTTCTTTTGGAAATCTATCATCTGCCGCTTCGGGCTCCCCTACTGCATCATCACTGACAACGAACGGTAGTTCGACAACTGGGAGTTCGAAGGGTTCTGTGCCGAGCACAGCATCCAACACCGCTTCATCTCGGTAGCTCACCCCCAAACAAACGGGGAAGTCGAGGTGACCAATCGAACCATCCTTCAAGGCTCAGGACCAGGCTAGACCAGGCCAAGGGCAGGTGGGCGAAAGAACTCCCAAGTGTTCTATGGGACTACCACACAACGCCTAGAACGGTGACGGACGAAGCACCTTTCAACCTCATCTTCGGTGTTGAGGCCATTGTCTCAGTTGAGTTCGGCGTGCCCACACTGCGTATATAGCAGTATGACGAAGCGGAGAATCCGATGCACCTTCTACTCAACTTGGACCTCATTGAAGAAACCAGGGACAAAGCTCGGCTCCGGATGGTAGCATACCGGCAACGAGTGGCCCAGTATTACAATGCATGGGTAAGGCCAAAGGTTTTCCAAACTGGTGACCTGGTGCTGCACCGAGCCAAAGCATCTCAATCCTGGGAGTGCGTCAAGCTCTCGCCGAACCGGGAGGGCCCCTACAAGGTGGCCGAAGCTCTCCCACATGGAGCTTACTATTTCAAGGATCTGGACGGTGCCAGATTTCCACGAACATGGAACACTTGCAACCTAAGAATATACTATCAGTAGTGTAAGGCTTTCTTCTAACAATAATAAAGATTTTCTTTTGCACAAATCGCTCTTTGCCTTGCAAGGATATCGCTGCCCAGCCCAAAGTCTGGCACACTCAAGCCCAGAGCCCAGCTCTTCGGCACTCAAGCCCGGAGCCCAGCTCTCCGGCTTGCTCAAGCCCGGAGCCCAGCTCTCCGGCACTCAAGCCAGGAGCCTAGCTTTCCGGCATGCTGAAGCCCGGAACCTAGCTCTCCAGCACGCTCAAGCCCGGAGCCCAGCTCTCTGGCATGCTCAAGCTCGGAGTCTAGCTCTCCGGCGCTTAAGCCCGGAGCCCAGCTCTCTAGCATGCTCAAGCCCAGAGCCTAGCTCTCTGATACTCAAGCCCGGAGCCCAGCTCTCTGGAACTCAAGCCCGAGGCCTAGCACTACGGCACCAAAGCCCGGGGCCCAGCTATCCGGCATCAATAGTGTAAGGTCCTTCCTTACTAATAATCAAGATTCCCTTTGTGCAAACCCTTTTTGCCTTGCAGGAGAATCATCGCCCGACCCCAAGTCTGGCACTCAAAGCCCGGATCCCATGACTCTCTAGCCCCAAAGATCGGACCTTGCTCTGGCACCAGGAGCCTAGCTTCGTGGCATTCTAAGCCCGAATCTCACGACCCTCCGGCACCAAAGACCGGACCCTGCTCCGGCACCAGGAGCCTAGCTTCCTGGCATTCTAAGCCTAGATCTCATGACCCTCCGGCACCAAAGACCGGACCCTGCTCCGTTACCAGGAGCCTAGCTTCCTGACTTTCAAAGACCGGACCATGCTCCGGCACCAGGAGCCTAGCTTCTTGGTTTTCAAAGACCAAACCCTGCTCTGGCACCAAAGACTGGACCCTGCTCTTGCACCAGTAGCCCATCTTCCTGGCAATCAAAGTCTTGATCTCGTGCCCCTCCGACACCAGGACCCAAGCTTCCTGATGTTAAGCAGAGCGGAGTGATCTTCACATCCACTTCGCCCCCAAGCCGGGCATGATCAAGCAAGACCAGTACTCCTTCATCTTTTCACTTATCCAGGCATCTAGATGATCAAGAAGTGGAGAGGAAACATTTACAATACAAAGATACAAGCAAAGGAAAAGAAAGAAACAAGTCGAGTTGGGTGAAAATACTTTCATTAACTTGGCAAGACATTACATTATTTTCGGGGCCCGACATGCCGGGCAGCCCAGGTCAAAGACAAAAAAGAAAAAAGGGTTACAACTGCTGAGGAGCCCTACTCTACTCGAACGGTGCCTTCCCCTTACGGCGCCCGGGCGAGTTCTCACCCTCCCCGACCTCCGGGGCCGGGGCCCCTCCTTCAGCCACCATCACCGACGGGTTTGGTTCAGCCACCACCACCGACGGGGTCGGTTCAGTAGCAGCTTCACGCTCCTCTGCCACTGCCGGTGCAGGAACCGAAGACTTTTCTCCATGGAGCCCGGAAGGCGGATGCCAGCCATCTGCTTGTCTGAAAGGATGCTGCGTAGCAGGGATCGGCAGTATACGAACCCCTTGAAGAAGGAGTTCATTGCCACCTCCTTGAAGTCGAGCTTGAACTCCAGGGAGGCCTTGTAGCTTGCCATCGCATCGACGACTTCCTTCCCGACAGCCTCTGCCCTGCGAGTCACCTTGGCCGCCCTCTTTTTTATATCCTCAACCCAGTGGACAGCCTCGGTTGCCTCTTTCTTCACAGCCTCTGCTGAGCTGACGGCGACAGAGACTTTCCCCTCTGCCTTGGCAGCTTTCTGCTCAGCGGTTGTGGCCTTCTTCTCAGCGGAGGCAGCCCGCTCCTTCGTCGCATCTATCTCGGCTCTGAGCTCCTTCAGCTAGGACCCTTTGGCCCTGAGCTCCTCCTCGAGCTCCTTCGAGAGTCGCTCGATGCTAGCAACTTCACCCCGGAGCCCTTTGACCCTCATGTTGGCCTCCTAGGCCTCATCGTTCTAAGGACTCAAGCTTCGCCTATCGCTCCCTGTCTCTCCTGGCCCAGGTGCAGTAATAGTCCCTGATGAGCAAAAGCTCCATGCCTTGCTACATCAAAGATGATGTTAGTTGTAAAGACAAGAAATGAAGGAGGAAGTGAGGCAGAGCAGAAAGGTACTTACAGCGAAGAGGTTGGAGAAAGAGGTGCTGATGACATCACCCAGAAGTCTCCTGCCCCTCTCTTGCCAGTCGCATGACTGGACGGAAAAGTCCATCATCTGCTCGGTGAGGGCCGGGTCCTTAGCCAGGGAGACGTTGGGTCCCAACCTAAAGGAGACCCGACGGTAGTCCCTATCTTTCTTGCTCGCCGCCGTCGCAGAATCACCTATACCATTGATGGGAGAGGCTTCCGGTGCAGGCTACGGGCTCGGCACCATCTCAGACGGCACCGCCAATGTTAGCCCTGCACTTTCTAGCTCTCCATCCTCCTCGACCTCGACGATCTTCAGAGGGGGAGACGCCACTACAGTAGCAGCGGCAGCGGATTTGGCCCGGGCGACCACGTCGAATTCCAGTGCCGGGACCGAATCACGCTGCCTCGGAGGCTCAGGGATGGGCTTAGCGACCCTCTTGCTTGGCTCGCGAGTGGGCTCGGCTGGCATGGTAGGTACGGCCCTCGCACCATCATCTACTTGGGCCCTCTTCAGAGCAGGCCCATTGACCCCCTCCGCTTTGCCCCTCTCCTCGGTGAACGAGAGGAGCTTGTCCATGCAGAATTTCATGCCTGAGTAGAAAAAGAAGACATTAGCTTTGAGTAAAAAAAAGAGGAGAAAATAAGAAAGAAAACAGAAGAAAAAGAGGTTCGAGCCGAACTCACCCAACTCCTGTGTTGGGTTGACCCCGGCCTCATGGAGATTCTGCTCAGACAGCAGGATCTCAAGTGAAGGAATCTCAGCGAAGCGGAGCTGGTCATATACTTCCAGGTTAGCTACCTTGACCATAGAATTCCGGTTGGGGGATCGATTTGGGTCGCTCCAAATCCAATCGATCCCCTCAATCGAGGCAAAAAAGTATTTACTCTTCCATCCTTTGATGGAAGAGGGGAGTTTGAACCTAATGCCCCTTGGACGGAAAGAAAGGGACCACCACCCCTCCTCGGTGGGGTGGCATTTCAAGGTGAAAAAGGCTTTGAACAAAGAAAAACGGGCAACTATCCCGTGAAAATGACATAAAATAATAAAGCAAAAAATTGTTTTGATGGTGTTTGGGACAAGTTGGGCAGGAACAAGGCAGTAGTTATTCAAAACAGAAAGGAAAAATGGGTGGAATGGAAATTGGAGCCCCCCCGCAATGGTCTCCTCGTAGAAGGCTATCCGATATGGGCCACTGGAAGTGACCTGTTCCCCCGATCGAGGGACCAAGAGCTGGATGGAGTCTGGGATACCATAGGTGTCCCGGATGGTCGCGAGATCCGCGACGGTGATCACCGAAGCAATCCCCCTGGGACTTGTTGACCAAGGAGGTTCAGGAGTAAGTCCAGGAAGAAGAAGAGGAGGACAAGGTGGAGGGGATGATGCAAGTTCCCTAATCACTATCCCTCTAGGCACGGGCCTTCTGCTGAGCTCGAAGCACGCCACATCCTCCTCCTCATCGGAAGAAGAAGGTGGCCTCGGCCTGGAAGGCCCAGCCTCATCTTGGTTGGTGGTGGGATGGAAGTTCGGGCCGAAGTGGGATATGGAGAAGAAGATGAAGGCAAAAGGTGGAGAAGGAAAGAAGAAGACAGGGGAAGACAGACAAGAGTCCAGGGAAGAACCTAGAAGGAAGTCTCTACTCGACTGGGATGGGAGAAAAGGAGACTAACCTGCTGAACTTGGGAAGACAAGGATAGCCGGGGGAGCGAAAGAAGAACTTTGGTATGGTGGCGGGCATGTAGGATTTGAAAAAAGATATATTTTATGAAAGGTTGCCTTTCCTTTCGAAGTGACCGGTGCCCGACCATACCGTTACAGCTCCCCACCGTCAGATCCGCACCACGTGTCATCAATTGGCAAGGCTGGCATTTGGTTTTGATTGTGGCCGCTATGAATTCTGCGCTCACAATAACTACTCCTCGGATGTGTCCACATGGCTCCCCCAGGTAGGTTGAAGAAACCGCTTCACGAAGCACCGGCGATCGTGGCCATCATTACGCCGGATTCTCACCTTTCCACGTCAGCATTGCATTTACTCTCTTCGCCCCGAATGGCCCATGCCAACGGGACTCGGGAGTGGGGGGCAAATGATATGGCAAGAAGCTGACATGTAATCCCTGTCAGATGCCATGTCAGAAAAAGCTGCCACGGTGGACACTCCTCCTCGGACTCCTTTACCGGGCTGAGCTCCCTCAAAATATTGGGGCATCCCTCAAAGCCGAGTTCCGTCCTTCGCCAGGTCGGCACCCGCAAGACGGGATGCCTAGGCCAGAGCTGAGCGACCTCCTTCGCCATATTGAGCCCCTCCGAGGTCGAGCCCTCTGGGCTGGAGTCGAGCCCAGCCCTCCACCAGGTCGAGCCCCTCCGAGGCCGACCCTCTGGGCTGGAGTCGCGCACTGACCTCCTTCACCAAATTGAGCCCCTCCGAGGTCGAGCCCCCTAGGCCGGAGTCGAGCCATGCCTCCTCCACCAGGTCGAGCCCCTCCGAGGTCGAGCCCTCTGTGCAGGAGTCAAGCCCTGCCTCTCCGGTTCGGCCTCCACCTCGGACAAGGGTGCTGGCCACCGAGAGAGTGATGCCGCCCTCCTTGGGCATCGACGAGCTGCCTGAGGACTGCAAGGAAGTACCCTCCAGGCCATATAACTGCCCACAGCTATCACTTATACCAGAAGAGGAAGAAGCTCCCTGACCGAGGCGCCACGCTCTCCACCAACCACCTGCACCACCTGAAAGAGGAAGTCAATCAGGAGATTCGAATCCCGGGGGTGGCGGCCCCTCGATTGAGGCCTTGCTAAGTTTCCCAGAACTGAGTGACCGGAAGGAATGTCAGAGTGCATAGCAGGTTTCCCTATCATGAATTGGGAAAGACATCCTGTCTACGGCATGGGAACATTGTCGCACGCGCCTGTTGAAACAAGGAAGATCCCGAGGTAGGCGTTTAGCAACCGCCTGGACTTTAAAGAGCCATCGACATCCCCAATGGAGAGGTAACACATCCCTAACGGATATACTCCAACACACTCAAGCAAGGGAGGAGAGGCCATACAGGAGAGCTATCACTAGTTCACCTTGGCCCCCACTTTTCCCAGCACCTTTGCACTCTACTCACACATTATTCACTCCTAGCATGGAGTCCACCTCAGGGGTTCGACCAGGAGGATCTGTTCTCCTGAATCATCACTGACTTGACCGTTGGAGTGCCCCCGTCGGAATCCCCGGCCTGGGTCTCTAACCCTATTTTGTAGGTCTCGAAGAACATGCTGGTCCCGAAGAGACGAGGGGCGATCCGATGCTGATAGTAGCTACGGGCCACGGCAATCTTGGTGGCGATGCTGATAGTAGCTACGGGCCACGGCAATCTTGGCGGCAACACATATATACATACATACATATATGTATATATGTACGTACATATATATATGTATGTGTGTATGTATCGTCCACCTGAATAATCAAGGAATAGCTAAACTTGAACGGCCAGACTAATGTAAGATTATGTTGTTGAATCGTCCGAAAAAATGACATTCATCTTAGAATATTTTTTCAAGTCTCTTCATCGACCATTCAATCCCATTCGTTGAAAGAAAAAGCCGGGACCAACATTTCAAAACCTCGATCCTATCAACCATCATTCTAATAGTACTGTCGACCTACCCAAACTCCTCCTCTCTTCCCAAATGTTTACATGTTCCCCGGTTAAATTAGGTGGTATTGATCGTCCTATGTCCCTTCAATGGCTTCCAATCATCGAGGGAACATCTTTATTCACCATAGTGGTAGGGTTCATGATTTTTCCCTATAATACTATATCCATTTCGGGCAGAAGTATAACCCTCAAGAATCCCTCGGCAAAATATGCCTCCCACTCCAACAAAAGGTCTTTGAACTAGCTAACCTTAAGATCACCAAAGGAACCTTCACCAGGTTGAACCTCTAGCCTCCCAGACCCCTGTTTGGATAAATATCTGATCTTTTGAACTACTACTTTATAGACCCTTGGCTCAATCAAAACCTTTAGCAAATACTTTGTCAGAGCAAATAGGAGGGAGAATTTATCGACGTGCACACCCCCTGCCAAAGAGAACAACCCTTTTCTGCAGTATGATTTATCGGAAAGGCTAAATTTGTCCACCTTTGGCATAATTATCATTCAAACTTTTAGGTCCACATGTTTTGTGAATCCCCAATCTTAAGAAAGTCTTAGATTTGCTGACTCTTAATACTTAGAATCAAAGCCAAGCAAATAAGGCCCTACAAAAACATCCACTAGACTAGTCACGCTCATTTCAATGTGTTCCTCCTAACGGACAAACAATCACATCTTGTAATCAATAGTAGATATCAGCCATTAAAAAAGTATAGCTCCTCAGGCTGTGCTCCTGGAGTCATCAAGGCAAGTGATGGGAAGACACATAAGACAAAACTTTTCATTAATGAAAGAAGGACATTCAGATAAAGGAGGATGATTTCCTTCCAGAAATCTTGATGCAGACTGACATCCAGTCATTTTCCACCTACTCACCATCATATTAAAATATTCCAGAACTGTCCTTGCGGTTTGAATATAACAAGGGAGGTTCTCCATGAACCCCCAAGAGGTATGCGATCTCTCTTACTACTCCCTCTATTTTTTATTCTATGATCTGAGATATTAACTTGAGTGTCGAAGGGCCTTCATCGGAGCCATCTCCGGTCAGGACTGTTTTGTAGGTGCAGCCACTGACATCCCCTCTCAAGCTCATTCTAGTGCTCGAGCAGATCAAGCACCATCGAATAAAGGAAGGGCCAACCATTTGCCAATTATTGGGAAGAAAAATCTTGAGTAAGAATCACATGCCACCAAAGGATGTGTCCACTCAGTGCTCTAGCACCACCACTTCTCAATGTGATAGCCAGCCCATTGGGAATCCAACTCTAGGGTCCCAAGTTAGTATCATCCCACAAGGAGACCAACCTAATTGTCTAGAGTGCCTCACTCAACAAGTTCATGAGTTAGTTGCTGTTGTTCAAGCAATCCAACACCCAACAATGTCAACAGTGTCGATAGTTGCACCACGGTCAGAAGAAGATCAAGCCATGTCATCACAAACTCCCACACTCTTGGGAGCAACATGCTTGGAGCCACGATGAATCCCACTCTTGCAAGATGTTGAGTAGTAGGAGGCTGTCCCTCCCATGGCACCAGAGAGTCCCAAGCAAGCAAGGAGGTGCCCTTTACCTCGGTCAGACAAAGGATCAACTCTGGCCTATTCACCTCCACAGCCTTTAGAAACACATCCTATTAGCGATGCTGAAGTGGATCGTAAGCTTCAAGAGCTAGATTGGCATATTGAAGCTTTGCGAGGCCTAGCACCACATAGACATGAAGACCTTGGTTTCACCACCAAATCACCTTTTAAAGCCAACATAATATAGGAGCCACTACCAAGACATTTCAAAATGCCTCACTTGAAGACATATAATGGATCCATTGATCCGGTGGACAATTTGCAAGGCTTCAAAATATTGATGCTCCTGCACGAGGCCACTTACACGATGCTATGCCAAGCCTTCCCTTTGACCTTCAAGAGATCAGTTTGATATCGGTACTTCAGCCTAAAACTAGGTTCTATCCACTCCTTTGACTAGTTAAGTCTATTTTTTACTTTCCATTTTGCTAGCAGTAGAAGGCCATGATAGAGTTTTGACTCATTGATCCACATTAAGAAAGGGAAGGAGAAACCCTCAGATCTTATGTGAGCCAGTTCAATGAAGCGGCCTTGAAAGTATACAATATTGACCATTCAATTGCCATAACCATCATGAAGAGTGCTCTTCAGCAATGTTCTTTTCTTTTATCTTTAGAAAAGATATCATTGGTGGCTTTTTCTAAGATGCTTACTAAAACAAAGAAATATCCATGTGCAGAGAAAGCGTATGGTGCTCATGTTCCTCCGACTGTTCTATCCATATCGACTTTTGCTCCATCTTCTATCTCACCACCTATTTTAACACCTAAAGAGCAGCCCTTGGTCCTGGGATTCCATCCAAGAAGAGAGGACCGGGGAAAAAGGGCAAGAAGCTGATCACCTACGCGATGTCGAAGGACACCACCTCGGATCTGGCATCTTCAAAGTCTTGGCCAATTGAGCATTCTGCTACTATGAAAGTCAATCAGTATACTTCTCTAAATGCCCCGTGTGCTCATGTTTTGATACAGATTTAGGGGTAGCTACCTGAAGCTAGAAAGATGCATGCAAAGCTCGAAAGGAGGAATCAAAATAAATACTATCTTTACCACCAAGACCATGACCATGATATGGAAGAATACATACAACTTTAGGACGAGCTTGAGAAGCTCGTTCACCATGGCAGGTTGAATAGATTCCTTCATGATCAAAGGGAAAGATGTGATGCTCTGATCCTATGTCTACCAAAGCCATCACCGAGAGTGGAAGAACCCGTCTATCGACCTACCAAAGAAGATGTCAACACCATCGCCGGGGAACCAAAGGAAGAAGCTAGAGCTGGCAGCCAAGAGAAGGGTTTTGATGAAACCATAACCTTTACTTGGGCCAATGCAAGAGGAGTCCAATATCCTTACCACGATCCTGTGGTCATAACACTCAAATTGATAATTGTAATGTCCATAATGTACTTGTTGATAGTGAAACTTTGGTAAATATTTTATTTTATGATGCTTTCTTAAAAATAAATATTTTTCTTGAATGGCTACAAAAGTTGGATGTGCCAATAACAGGATTCTTGGGAGATCGGTCCATGTTGAAGGAACTATTACTTTGCCAGTGAAAGCAGAAAATATCCCCCGATGATCCATGATTGTGCCTCACTTTTATAGTCATAAAGACTCCCTCGGCTTACAATACCATATTTGGCAAATTGGGGCCGAACGCTCTTTACGTGATAGTATCGACCTATTACCTCATAATGAGATTTCCTACTCTGTGAGGGATAAGAGAAGTGCATGAAAACCAACCTCTAGCGAGGCAATGCTACTTGGTGGCTTGTTAGACCAAACAAGTTAAACCTCCAGATGGTCTTCTAGTTGAAAGATTGGATACTATAGATGAACTGGTCGAAGAAAGAGGGAAGCCTGTAGAAGATCTTGTAGCTATTTCCTTGCATGACGGGAACCTTCAGCATATTCAAATTGGTTGGAAATTGGATGAAAACACGAAGCAACAATTGACAACCTTCTTTGCTAACATTTTTGCTTGGACAAAAATTGGACAAAAATATGAAGCAACAATTGGATGAAAATACGAAGCAACAAAAAAATTCTAATATCTTTGCTTGGACTCCTATAGATACGCTAAGAATTGATCCTGGAGTAATGACACATCACCTAAAAGTAGACCCGAATCATCATCCCATAAAGTGAAGAAAAGGAATTTTGCTCTAGAGTAGCAATGAGATGTAGCCAAAGAAGTGCAAAAGCTGATCGACATAGGGTTTATCAAAGAAGTTGACTATCCTAAATTGTTGGCTAATGTAGTGCTAGTGAAAAAGGTCAACGGGAAGTGGTAAATGTGCATACACTTCACATACCTCAACAAGGCCTGCTTGAAGGACAGCTACCCTCTTTCCTACATCGACCAACTAGTGGATGCAACGGTTGGTCATGAACTCCTGACTTTCATGGATGCATTTTCAGGATACAATCAAATTTGAATGACACCCGAAGACGAGGAGAAAACCTCTTTTATTACTGACCAAGGTTTGTTTTATTATAGGGTGATGCCATTTAGCTTAAAAAATGTAGGGACAACCTATCAGCGGTTAGTGAATAAGATCTTTAGGGACTAGATTGGTTGCAACATAGAAGTTTATGTTAATGATATGTTAGTCAAGAGCCATGTTTTCTGAAGTCATGTGAAGGATCTTGAGAAAACCTTCACCACACTATGCCGATACTAGATAAAGCTAAACCCTACCAAATGTGTATTTGAAGTTACCTCCAGGAAGTTCCTCGGATTTATGGTATCCGGTTGAGAGATTGAAGCTAACCTAGAAAAAATTCAAGCCATGAGACAAATGACCACATTGAAAACCATGGGGTCCAAAGGCTCATGGGGCAAATTATTGTCCTTAACTAGTTTGTTTCTAAATTAGTCGAATGTTGCTTGCCTTTTTCCCAAACATTGAAAAAGTTAAAGGACTTCCAATGGATTGAAAAGTATTAGAATGTATTTGAGGAGCTCAAAGCTTACCTTGGCACTCCTCCATTCCTTAGAAAACCTAAAGAAGGCAAAAAGTCATACCTATATTTTGGCGATCTCTCCTACCATTAGCTTTGTCCTTGTCTGAGAGGAAGACCAGACATAGAAACTGGTATACTATGTAAGCCAGGTTTTATAGAATGATGAAACTAGATATACCCAATTGGAAACACTTAATTTTGTCCTTGTGGTATCTGCCAGAAGCTTCAACCATGTTTCCAAGCCCATATGGTGGTAGTCCTCATGGACGAACCCCTTCGGATGGCTCTACACCAGCCAAATACCTCGGGCAGGATGGCTAAATGGGAACTTGAACTCTTTGGATTCAATTTAGCATTTTGCCCGAGACCTTCTATCAAGGTACAAGTGCTGGTTGATTTTGTCACCGAATGTACTATTCCTGAGGAAGAACTCGAAGAGGGAGATCCAATGCTTGAAGATCCCGAGAATCAATAGATGATGTATGTGAATGGAGTCTTAAAAGCTAACGGCTCTAGAGTGGGGCTCATTCTGATTAGCCTAGAAGGGTGGGACATCTAATATGTTCTCTAGTTTGGGTTCTCTTCTACTAACAATAAAGCTAAATATGAGATTTTAGTTGTTGGCCTCACCATCACCAAAGAATTGGGAGTGCACCATTTGAAGGTCTACAGCAACTCCCGGCTTGTGGTGAGCCACATCTTGAATGAGTGTGAACCCAGAGAAGAAAATATGAAAAAATACCTTCAAAAGGTAAAGGACCTAATATCAGATTTTTGTAATTTTAGTATTCAATGAATTTTCAGGGAGGAGAACATTCAGGCCAATACTCTATCTAAGCTCGCAATGTCTGTGCCCATTGATCTATATGTACAAATCTTCTTTGAAGTGCTAGAGGAACCTAGCATCAACAAGCCAATGCCAGTATTGTTGCTAGACGTCGAGCCTTGCTGGATGGATCCACTTATCTAATATCTTCATGATAGGAGCCTCTTCTTGGATAGAGAGAAAGCACGTAAGATGCGAGATTGAGCTTCCAGATTCATCCTCCATAAAGAAAAGCTCCACTGGAGAGGATTTTTTCAGCTCTTGTTAAAATGCCTATGCCCCTCTAAGCCAAGATATGCTCTCCAAGAAGTCTATGAATGAATCTATGGCAATCACTTAAAGGGCAGGGCCTTATCTTTTAGAATCCTGCTGGACCACCATGGAGCAAGACATGACGGACATGATCTAAACATGTGACCGGTGCTAGCATCACTCAAATATACAATGAATGCCGGCCACCCCACTTATCCCCTTGAGCATGTGCCATAGCATTTCGCTTAATGGGGTATGGATGTATTAGGACCTTTTTCCCTAGCTATCAGGGGAAGGAAGTTTTGACGCATGGCAATTGATTATTTTACTAAGTGGAAAGAAGCTGAGCCACTTGCTAAGATAACCAAAGCCAAGGTAAAGAATTTTATTTAGAAGTCCATTATATATCACTTTGGACTACCCCAAACCATCATTACTGATAATGGTCAACAATTCAGTAGTTTAAAACTAGTCAAATACTACTAGGACCTGGGCATTACCCAATGCTTTACTTCTATTGATCATCCCCAAGCTAACAGAGAGGTCGAGGTTGCTAACCAGATTCTTCTACAGGGATTAGAGTCATGCCTCGATTGAGTAAAAGGATAGTAGGCAAACGAATTATATCATGTCCTCTGGGCCTACTGAACCATGCAAAGGCCTCGGATAGGCAAAATCCCCTTTAATCTTGCCTTTAGGACCAAGGCTATAATTCCCTTAGAAGTTGAACTCCCATTACCTTGGATGGAAAATTTTGATGAAGTAACTTTAAACAGCTCAGGGCCAATTTGGATCTACTGGAAGAAGTATGGGAATGTGCCACTATAAGGATGGTTGCTTACCAATGGAAAGTTGCCTACTACCATAATGCTCGAGTTTGGGGAAAGTTCTTCAAAATCAAAGATCTAGTTTTGAGGTGGGCTGAAGTATCCCAGCCAACCCATCAAAGGAAGATCTCCCCAAATTAGGGTGACCATGTCAAGTGGAGGTCATTCGATTTGATACCTATCACCTAACACATCTTGATGAAACACCCCTATCTAGGCCTTGGAACTCTAAAAATTTATAAATGTAGTACCAACAATGTACTTTCTTTTGAAAAGCCTTATATGAAAATTGTGTGTTATAATTAGCAGGAAATCCAAAAACCTGGGTAGTCGCCAAACCAAGAGCCCCATGGGAGGGATGAAGCTCTTGCCAGATTTCATAGAATCAAGATTTGGACCATCGATAAAAACATGGATAACTACAAGCCTTGGGATTCAGCAAGCAACAAGTATAGCAAATGCAAATTAAGAATCTATGACATGCATAAAAAGTATAAAAATGATCCTTTCTCATTATTAAATTTGGAGGTACATGCATGTTTATTTTGGCTAAGTTACACCTTTCCTGAAGGTATTCTGTGAGATGCAAGTAAAGCATGTATCACTAACAAGAAGGTCATATGCTATGATGAATGGGTACATCGTGTAGGAAGACGAGGTCGATAGATGATGAGTCCAATCCCTCATCATATAGAGTTAATGCAATGCAAAGATCCCCTTTGATCACAAGCAAATAAAGCAAAAGGAGCCAATACAAACCCAGGGCTCCCACCTACTACAAGAAGAAGAGGGAAAGGAACATCTTGGGGCTTTCAGTTGCTTGTTATTTGTGGTGAAAGCCCCAAGAGAGCATTTTCCACCCCTCCCTCAGACCCAGTATCTATTGACACCGGGTGATGAAGGAGTGGATGAAGAAACATATGACCCTTGCTCCTTCCATTAGTTGGCGGTGGTGACAGCAGCGTGACCTGAACAGCAGCCATTCATGGTACCTCCCATTATGAGAAAATCTTGCATTTCTAACATTTGCACCAAAAGTCGAGGAAGTCACTTAGTAAGGCTTCCCAGCCAATGCTGGGAGGAACAAATGAAGATGATGGGGAGACGAGACCCTAGATCCCTTATTTATAAGGGACCTAGGCAAAGGTTGGCTAGGCTGATAGCTAATTATCGATTGACATGTGTTTCTCCCAGTAATTAAAGATCCTTAGAAAGAAGGGAAGGCATGCAAGGCGAGTTTTCAAGATGAAACTTTACTCTTTCACCCCAAAAGTAGCTTGAAAATCCTCCGGAATGCCTGGCCAAGTAGTGCCATAAATGTGCTATTGGCTCGAGGAGATAATCTAGAGTTTTCGAGATTTGAGATTACACACCAACTATACTTTCCACATTAAAGTGCTTAGTAATCTACAAAGGTGAGTTAAATAATTAATTGCAGTATATCCTGAAAGCCTTTAACTAGGACATGAAGATTTAATGCCCAAAAATCTTTGGCTAGGCCAGCATTGAAAAGTCTTTGGCCTGATACTCAACTTTCGAAAATCTTTGGTCAGGACAAAGATTTAATGCCCGAAAGTCTTTGACCAGGCTAGCATTGGAAAGCCTTTGGTCCGATGCTCAACTATCAAAAGTTTTTGGCTAGGACATGAAGATTTAACATCTGAATATCTTTGGCCAAGTCAACATTGGAAAGCCTTTGGCCCAATGCTTAATTTTCGAAAGCCTTTGTCCGGGACATGAAAATTTAACATTCGAAAGCTTTCGATAGGGCCAACATTGGAAAGCCTTTAGCCCAATGTTCAATTCTCAAAAGCTTTTGACGGGATATAAAAATTAAACATTTGAAAACCTTTGGCTGGACCAGTATCGAAAAGTCTTTAACCCAATGCTCTATTCTTGAAAGCCTTTAGCTAGAACATGAAATTCAATGCCTGAAAGCCTTTGATCGAGTCAGAGTTGGAAAGCCTTTGGTCCAACGTATAACTCTCGAAAGTCTTTGACTAGGACATGAAAATTCTATTAAAAAATATGTACTAAAGCTAATCATCTAGGTTATAGATGGTTGAGCTCTTTATAATTTATACATGAATCATTTGTAAAATAAAAATTATTTTTGGTAGTTTATCTCTTTTTGCATCTTCTTTTGAATTCTTTTGAGATGCAGTCCTTAGAACTACTTCAATTTGATAAAAGAGGATTTATCAAGTAGTTCTTAAACATGTTTGTGATTAAATGATATGTTATTAGCTAAGAGGATAATGTTTATCGAGCATAGATCATTGTGTATCATATGGTTTGGTTGTCTTTATAACCAAGGGTGTGAAGATACTGGTATGGTATGCAGGTGAGTGTAGGAGTACACTGCATTGAACGTGATTAACTTTATAGAGTACTCTACTGTTAAGAGTATTTCTTAGAAGGACATGAATATAAGTATCCCTTCAATCTAAGATCATCATAATGACTTGCAAGTAACTTATTGTACTTAAGTACCGGACTACATAGATTTCTAATTTAGTGATGAAAAGTTACTAAATAGAGTTAAGTACTTGTTAAGTCAGTGATGAGTCAAGATGGGATTGACCACTTCAAGATATTGAAAAAAATACTCTATTGTATTTTAATTTAGCATGGCCTTGGCCAGGGCAATCCTTATAAGTCACAAGATTTGTTAGGTTGACACATCTGGATGCATTATTCAAGAGTTGGTAGTTGACTCTAAAATCATTCTAAGCATTAGGTCAAAGGGATGAATTATACAGAAACCATATACCCAGGTTCTTGAATATTTCTTCGCGAACATTCGACCTATCCAAACATCAGGCACCATTACTAAATGGTCGCATGATTAGTTCAAGAATTGATTCCTGGGCTATCGACTTAGTATTTAAACCTATAGGGTCACACATATAAGATATTTTTTATCGATCATGATAGCTGATTAATGATTAAGAATCGTTCAGTGGTAAAACTATAAATATGATTAATAACTAATCATATACAAATGTTATAAATTAATAATTAATTATTAATTAATTATAGATGGATTAATTAGTAATTGGATTGTTAATTAGCTCAATTTAATTGAGCAAAGAGTTTTAGGTCAAGCCTAATTGAATCTGGTTCAATTAGATTTCACATGATTAGGTTATTCAATAACCTAATCACTAAGGATTTCTAATTTTAGTTTGATTCAAACTTGGGCTTAGTTTATTCTAAATTTAATTAGGATTTAATTAAGCCTAATTATGACCTAATTGGATTGGATTTGAATTGGTTAAATTATTTATAACCAAATTAGTTTTGGTTCTTAACTAATTTTGGTTAAATCTTGGTCAAACCCTAACTTAGTCTAACTTATTTTCTTCCCAAAAAATTCACCATGCCTTCCTAGAAATTTTTTCGTGAGTTCTTCATGAAAAAATTAGTTTTTTTTCATCTTATCTCATTTCCGTTTAGATTAAGATCAGTTTGACTTAAATTTGAATTTATTTGAATTTAATTGGAGGAATTTTATTAGGAATACAACTCCTAGTCCTATTCAAACTGCATCACCTTATCCTAATCTAAATCCTTCTCTAGTCAATGCAATTTCTATTAAGATTTTAATCATATGTGAGACATTAAAAGACTTATTATGGGATGAAATCTGAAGTGAAATTGCCAAAAAAAATAAGAGGAAGGGGGCGTGAAAATCAAGATAGGCATGAAGGGGATTTTCTTGGGTTCTAGCGCTAGGTGTTCTAAGAAAAGGGGAAAAGAAAATAAAAGAGAGTCTTTTAGATTTTATATTGTCTCAATCCTTGATCCTCTTTGTCTTCCAATTCTTGATCTTCTTGGAGGGTTCGAGAAGATCCAAGAAATATTTTTATTTCATCCATCTAGTAGCCTTCGTACAGATCTAGTAGTCTGAGAAGGTTGATTATGTCGAGACTTCATATGGACAATTCATAGAGGTCGGATATCCTATGTGGTCGTGAAGTGATGTGAAGAGCCTTTACCATGTACCATCATAGTGGCAATCATCAACCTACGATTACATATGAAATTAGATTTCATATTATTCGTAGATATGATCAGCGTGCATCAATTAGATTGATGCATGTTGTTTTTATTTTCTATGTTGCATATTATATTACGATCCATGTAGGGTTTATTAAATATGATCTATATGCATATTTCTTATTTAAAATAGTTTTAAAATAGATATACTTATGCTATAAATTTTTTAAAAAATCATGCATGAAATCCTAGGTGATTTCCAATAGATTCAACATCTGAAAGTCTTTGATCAGGCTAACATTGGAAAGATTTTGGCTTGACGCTCAATTCCCAAAAGCCTTTGATCGAGACATAAAAACTCAATATCCAAAATCCTTCAACTAGGCCAACATTGGAAAGTCTTTGGCCCGATGCTCAACTTCCAAAAGTCTTTGATTGGGACATAAAAATTTAATGCTTAAAAGCTTATGGCCGGGCCAATATTGAAAAGCCTTTGGCTTAATGATCAATTCTCGAAAGTTTTTATTGGGACATAAAAATTCAATACCCAAAAGCCTTTGGTCGAGCTAACATTGAAAAGCCTTTGGCCCAATATTCAACTCCCAAAAGTCTTTAGCTAGGACATGAAAATTCAATACCCGGAAGCCTTTGGCCAAGACATGAAAATTCAATGCCTGAAAGCCTTTGGCCAAGACATGAAAATTCAACGCTCGAAAGCTTTCGGCCAAGCCAGTATTGGAAAGCTTTTGGCCCGATGCTCAATTTTCAAAAGCCTTTGGTAGGGACATGAAAGTTCAAAGTCTGAGAGCCTGCAGCCAGTTCAATGTTGGAAAGCCTTTAGCCCGATGCCCAATTCCTGAAAGTCTTTGGCTAGAATAAGAAAATTCAATATCAAAAGCCATTAACTGAACCTTATACTTGGCCTTGGAAAGCCAGTAGCTAAACATTCAATGCTCAAAAATAATCTTCGACTAGAAACCAAGCTAGCATCAGGAAGTTGGTAGCTGGACGGGGATAATACTAGGTACCCCTAACTCCTCGATCGCGTCCAATGCCAAACCCCCCTGATAATTATATTATATACATATATATAAGTATTAATTTTAAGAATTAAATTATTTTTATTTATTTAAAATTAATATTTTTATATATTGTTTGCAGGAAAGAAGATCACTAGTGTGAAGAGCTTGATTTATGGGTTCAAATAAAATAAGCTTGAAGCAAATCAAACTTAAAATGAGTTTGGAATCGAAGTTTAAAGATTGTTAAGAGATGCACAAATATTAAAGCAATCGATCCACCATGGACTAGTCACTTGGTGTACGAAATGAGGAATGGTCCACTAGCAGCCATTGACATTGTCCATGGCTCATAACCATGGATCATGGAAGGGTTTATGCCATTAAATGCTGCCGTCGTTTGTCGGACCTCTTTGTCGTCGACCTGAGATGTAGGGAAGCCACCGTCCACTAGCTTAAGATGCCAGGAGTCGCCATGCTACTGCCCATCATGACTATCACTATCGTTTGCCTCATCCTTTGTACTAAGCCATCAAGTCCCATCATTGTAGCCCTGATGCCGTCATCGCCTTACATGCCATCGGTAGCTGAAGAAGAGCACGAATGGGATGCCTCCATTCTAAGCTACCATTGATGCCATGTCATCACTTGGCCATCGACCATCATTGCTACCTCAAGTGTCCTAAGCCATCATCGCCTCCATCCCAAGATCTAGCCACTGGCCATTCTTCCTAAGCCACCACTGGCCTCCTATTGCCACCATCTTTCTGATCTATCGAAGCCCATGCCTTTGCCTGAGCCATCCCATGCCATCTTTCCACCTCTGCCATGGTTGAGAGTCATATATCGCTGCCCCTCCTTGGCCAAGTTGTCACTTTGCCATCACCTACCATCGATCACCACCTTCAGCCTGATCCACCAACTACTGCACCCTGCTCCTCCCCAGTGTTGAGCTCATGGGGATTGGATCTGCTGTTGGAAGAAGGAAGATGGGCTATAGTCCATCGATCAAGAATCCAATAGTTGCCATGTTTCACATGATCATATCTTAATGTGGACAAGATTTTGAGCCAAATTTCACCAAGATTGGAACTCTATCACGAGCAAGATCTCTCTTTATATCTATTTCCTACTGTCCATTGATTTTATGTAAAGATAGATCTAAGCCATTTATGTATTATTTTCTTTAGTCCCATATCCAAAAATATAAAGACCTCTCCCCTATTAAACCCTATAAAAAGTCTCCTGTACCTCTACCCAGAGGCATCACTTCCTGGATCCCTCTAGAGACTTTGCATACGGGGATAGGAGGGGATCAACTTAGGAGCAGTTAAGTGTAGAAGTGCGAGAGGGAAGAGAAGATTTTGTACAAGGCAGAGCGTGGTTCTTTTATTCTTCAATCTCTTGTATATCCTTGGTATGCAATAAAAGATTGTGCTTTTAATTATGAGTTCTTTATTTGCCATCTTTTATTTGCTCTTTATTATATTTTACTATTAAATTAAATTTAGGGACAACTCTTCCTTTTCAGAGATATGCCATGATCTATTATGGATACGGGGAATGCCGAGGAAAGAAGAGTTGAATACCTAGTGCTTTCCGAAGACCTGCTAAGATTTATGAATACGGAGTGTGCCGAGGAAAGATAGATAAATCTCTACAATTAATTATATTTTAATTATACAAAAATATAACTTGTCAGTGCAAACAACCTATAACTTCCAAAATAATCTTTTTTACTTGTTTCACTCTTAAAGAATAGTTTACTTATTGCTCACTTTTATTTTTTATGTAACAACAATTACTTTATTTTTCTTAAAAAAATATAACTTAGTCCTAAGATCCCTTAGGATATGATCCTGACTTATCCTAGCTATAAAGTTAAGTTGGTGAATTATTTATGATCGCCTACAACAGCGATCAAATTTTGGCACCATTGTCGGGAACCCTAGGTACAGTTGTTATTTGAAAATCAAAAAATCAAAAATCAAGAAAAAAATCAATAAAAAAATTTTAATCTACTTTTCAAACTTGAATTATTACTTTCTAGTTATTTCTAGCAAACTACTTAATTGCATTATAACCCTAATTCAATTTAACTTTTCTCACACTTAATTAACTAAATTAAAAACTTACCTAAAAATAATCTAATATAAAAAAAACAAGGACATTCCATAACATGTAATTAAATTAGAGAAACAAATTAAGCCTTAAAAATGTTTCACTTGTACTAGACATCTTCTTTTTTGCATTACATACTTTATAAAACATCTTAAGGGCACTAAACCCTAAACAACATAAGATGGGGACTTCATCACCTTTGGCCTACAAACCACTACCCTGCATAATGCATTAACCTAAGCCTCTAAACTAAAATCAATTAGACATTGGTCCCTAAGAATCTTCAAGCTCATTAAGATAAGGGACCCTGAGAGTTGGACTGGGCTAGGGTTAGTCAGTTACCTGGTATCTAAGGAAAGTGGTTTAGGGATAAGATCCTGAAGGAAGGTGGTTACTTAATTTGTTCTATTATTTGACCTGGCTAATATATTTGGTATCTAAGAAAAGCAACGGGAGGACCCCCATCGACCTTATACTTACCTAGCCAGTTGGCTGGTTAGCCCCTAACTTGGAGGGCTTGAAGGCAACCTTAGAATAGTTAGGAGCTGTCTAGAAGTAAGGAATCATAGGATAGAGAGTCCAGTATATGCTAACTTGATTACAATTAATATAAAACTTTAATTAATACTTTTTCTCTATCCCTCTTGGTCTAGGACTCCTTATGCTCACATCTTTATGCTTCTTCTCTATCTTTCTTCTTTCTTCTCCTCCTCTCTTCTCAATAAAACAAAAAAAAACTTAATAGCCTAGGATTTCTTTACCTAGACCTTTTGGTTGCATGCTAGGTCGACAATCACTACAACCCAACTTGTAACTACTCGATGAAGAGCTAGAAAAGACCCTTAGGTCAATCCGGCCTACAAATATAGCTGAACCTACCAATGCTAACCCTCCGCATCCATTAAGGAAATATTTTATCTCATCCTTGTACTCATACTCACCATGCATTCAAGCACCTCCTATGAAGGCCACCCAATATGAGACCAAGTCCAGCATTATTTAGATGATACCATCTTTTCATGGACTTAGTAACGAAGACTCCTATAGGCACCTAGACAAATTTCTAGAGATTTGCTCTATGATTAAAATTTAGAATTTCTTTGATGATGCTTTTAGGTTGAAGCTTTTTTCATTTTCACTTAAGAACAAAGCCAAATATTGGTTGAGCTTCTTAAATTCAATAACTATATCAACTTGGGACCAATTTCAAAGAGAATTTTTCAAGAAGTACTTCCCCATAGGAAAAACCAATTAGATTGGAAAAGCCACAACCAGTTTTTTTCAAATAAATAGAGAAATGTTCCATGAAACATAGGAAAGGTTAAAGGACCTAATCCAAAAGAACCCATATCATGCTATTCCAAAGTGGCAACTAGTCTAGTGTTTCTATGATGTTCTATTAGAGAAACACCAGCAGATGGTCGATGCCTCATGTGGAGAAACTTTAATGCTGAAAAGTGAGGATGAGGCATGGCAATTATTTGAGATATTAAGTGAAAATTCTTTACACCATATATTTGCCTCATGTAATGATAGACTTGTCACTCAAAAAAAGGGTGGAATCTATGAAGTTGGTCACTACATAGATATCCATAGCAAAATAGATGAGATGTCACAAAAGATAGTAGATGAGTTATCCTAAAGGATGGATCAAATGCTTAATATGGGACACTCTCCTACTCCACCCATACCTAATGCACAACAAGAAGTCTATGTAATTTGTTCTAGCCCCACCCACTACATAACTGACTATCCAGCAGCAATTCAATTTCCTAAATTTATCCATGAACAGGTCCAGCAAGCTCAAACCTAATAGGCTCATAGACTAGGAAACGACCCATATTCAAACACCTCTAACCCAGGTTGGTGAAATCATCCTAACTTCTTATGGAAACCATAGCCACTTGTTGCCCCGATTCCATCAAGATCGAACTATCAAGAAACCAACTATAGGAACATGCCTCACCCACAATACCAAAATCCTCCTCAACCATCCTCCACTAGCTATAACTGAACCTTTGAGGAGAAAGTTTTGTAGGCTTTAGACCAAATAGAAGTCAACACTCAGACCCTCAACTCCCATTCACAATCTATCAATTCTCATATATAATCCATCACTAGGTTAAAAATCTAAATTGGATAATTAGCAACAAATCTGGGTAGAAGGGAAGGAGGTAAATTTCCATCTCAACCTGAGAGCAATCTGAAAGGGCAATTTATAGTTGAAAGCTCTAATATCCCATAAATCTTTTCTGAGCATGCCAAATCAGTCATGACTCTCAAGAATGGAAAGGTCATCAAACAAACTAGCAAAACTAATGAGACCAATCCTAAACCTCCAACCCAACCTAAATCAAAATCATCTAAGGACAAGGATGACCCAAGAAAAGAAGATGAATTGAGTGCACTGGAACCACCCTACTTGCCCAAAGTTTCATTTCCAGATATCCTAAAAGCCCCTATCCCTATTGAGTAGAAGGGAGGACTCAAGGAGATGCTAGAATTGTTTAAGCAAGTCCAAATTAATTTTTCCCTCCTAGATGCAATCAAATAGGTCCCGACTATGCTAAATTTCTGAAAGATTTGCACCCAAAAATGTAAATCTCGATCACAAATCCCGAAGAAAGTATGCTTTATTGAGCATGCTAGTTCTATCTTCCAGCATACTACCCCTTTGAAACTTTAGGATCTTTGAGCTTCCATTATTTCCTATGTCATAAAAACTTTCATGTAGAAAAAGCTCTACTAGACTTAGAGGCAAGTGTAAACCTTCTACCTAGTTCAGTGCATGAACCTCTTTGGACTTGAAAAATTGAAACCTACATCAATCACCTTATAGTTAGCCGATAGATCAATTAAGGTACAACATGTGATGTTCGAGGGTGTCTTGGTTAAAGTAGATGAGTTTTGTTTTCTAGTTGATTTCCTAGTCCTCGACATGGAATTAAGTAGTAATCCAAGATAATTTTTCTCTATCCTAGGCCGACCCTTCCTAGCCACGGTAAATGTATGAATCAACTGTAGGACAAGAGTCATGGATGTATCATTTAGGAATAAAAAATTAAGATTAAATATGTTTGGTGCTACTCAAGGGCCATCAATGGATAGTTGCTTTAAAATCGATACACTAGAAGACATCATAGAGGAAGCAACACCCATGATTCTTGCATAAGTTCCCTAAATACTTGCTTGGCTCTTGTTGGAGGAGATGACTTTGATATAGAGGGACTATTCATGAGGTTAATGCCCTATTAGATAAACCCCATACTAGAACTATGCCTCCATGGATGATCAAATATTAGCCATGCTCCTGTTAGCTAGTACACCTATAGCCCTATTTTTAGAATCACCACCTGTACTAGAACTAAAGCCGCTTCCTACCATGCTCAAGCATGTATTTCTTGGACCCAATGACACCCTCCTAGTGATCATTGCATCAGACTTGACCCATGACCAGGAAGGATAATTGGTTAGTGTGCTAAAGAGACATAAAGAGGCTATCGGTTGGTCTATTACTGATCTAAAAGGAATTGACCCCTCCATTTGCATGCACCACATTCATTGCGAGGTAGATGCCAAACCATATAGGGACATGCACAGGAGACTTGATCCTAATACATGGGAAGTGGTCAAGAAGGAACTTGTTAAGTGGCTAGATGTAGGAATCATCTACCCCATTTTGGATAGTAAATGGATCAGCCCCACGCAAGTAGTATCTAAGAAATTAGGTATTATTGTGATGGAAAACAAAGAAGGTGAACTGCTCACTACCCGTGCAGTATTTAACTGGCGAGTATGTATAGATTACCAGAAATTAAACTCTGTCACTAGAAAAGATCACTTTTCCTTACTATTTATTGATCAAATCCTAGAATGGCTTGTAAGACAAAGCTTCTTTTGCTTTTTGGATGGCTATTTAGGATACAGTTAAATGATTGTCTTTCCTGATGACCAAGAGAAAACCACCTTCACCTATCCCTTTAGCATATTTGCTTATCGATGCATGTCCTTTGGCCTCTGCAACAGACCCGCTACAATTTAGCGGTGTGTATTAGCTATATTCTCCAACATGGTGGATAAGTTCCTAGAAGTTTTTATGGATGATTTTTCTATATTTGGTACAATATTTGAGGATTGTCTTCAAAACTTATCTAAGGAATTAGATAAAAAAAATGCCCTAAAAGCCAATCTTTGTAAGGGCATTGTTGTAATCTACTAACTCTTGTATGATATTATTTAATTAAATAAAGGCAATTTTGATTCATCATATTGCTGCATCTATATTAGATTATGCCAAACCCTAAAGGTTAGGGCAATGGAATTAGGATTATGATGGAAATCATAACAGTGATACCTAAGTTCCTATAAATCCTAATCTAAAATGTTCATAGTTGATGGATTATTGATTCGGGGATCAATGAATCCGGAAAGACTAGCACATCGTATGTATGCTCGTTGGAGAGGGTGGTTGGTTTCACAGCCACTTGTGTAGAGATACTAATACAAGGATATAAGTGCTCATTAGGTTATGAGTCCACTGAACTGATCCAACAAGAGAACATCAAATGGAAGTCTTACTTGTCAAAGGAATGTTCTCTTAGTGGGAGTTGTACATATGATCCTTAGACCTGAGACTACCATAGTATCTTATGCACATGAACCCATATTTTGGTGCATACTCATTCATGGCAATTAAGTCATGTACAAGGTATTTTTGGATATGGTGGATTGTGTATGAAGATAATTAGTAGGTCAAAAAGGAATCGATCACTCCTAGTAAAGGGGAGTTGTTATCCCATGTGATCTTTTCGAATGATGACTTAGGAAGTCTTTGATCAAAGCAGGTGAGATTAGATAGGATTTCTAATCTATCATCAATTGAGTCTTCATTATCGAATGGAGATTCAAAATGATTAAGTGCTAGGGTTTAACATTTATCATGCCCATCACTTAATCGAGATAAAGGGAGATCGAAGGATTGAATTGCACGGTAACTTTCCACTGAAGGATATTTTGATAATTTCTACCAAATTTTTCATCTTCCGGGTAGGCATGATATGTTGCTAGACTTCAATCATGTCTTGTAAATTTTAATGGATCAATTCGATTGGATTCATGAGTTAATTCAAAAGCTAGTTCGAATTGGCAATTTAGGTCAACTCAATTTGACCTAATTAGGTTAATCGAGTTTGATCGATTCGAATCGGCTTGGACCTAGACCTACCACTGGATGAATGTGGAACCCAAAGGATCACACACATTAGGGAATTGGCCAAGGATGTCAATTGGATTTTTATTAGGGTCATGGGATTCTAATTTGCTAGCTAATTAACATACTAGCATAAGTTGGCTAGCCCAATTCCTAACCCAATTGGATTGGGTTAGTTGCTTGTTATTTGGGCTAACCAATTTAAATAGGACTTAAATTGGTTAGAGTCCTAATTAGGTCAGCCAATTTCAGTTTTTATTTGAATTATTTTGGACTTATCTTGCTTGTGTGAGAGAGTCCATGTTAGCATGGACTCATGGGCACCATATTTCATTCATGCATATTATGTACATGCAAAAGGACCAAGAGTCCTTCTACAGATAAATCATAAATGCAGATAAGAGTCCAAAGGCCTCATTTTTATCTTCATGCCACTTTGGAAGAGGTTGGACTGGTCAACATATGGCTTTTCGCATGAAAAAGGAATGGCGCACATTGAAGGGATGCGTCTCTTCTTTGTTGGCACAAATTTGAAATCAAGAGTCCTTCTATTTGAAGGCTCTTGAGTTTTTTCTGATGCTCCCTTTCTGAAGTCACATCCCTTGGCTTCATTTTAACCAAAAATTGCAAGTGGTAGAAGGTGATTAAATGCTGGAAATCGAAGAGACAAAGAAATGTCTCTTGGCGCATGATAAAAGGCTATCATGATATGATTATCCATCCAAAAGACTCTTTATCATTGAAGGATCTTATTAGATGGTTGCGAAAGAGGCATATCAGGCACCCCAACCTACTCTATAAAAGGCATCGATGATTTGATGCCAGACTCACTCAATCCCATTAGAATTCCTAACTTTCTATTTCTCTTTCCCTCCCCTTAAGACAAGTTTGTCTCTTTAAGACAAAATTGTTCCTTTAAGACAAGACTGGTCTAATTAAGACAATGTTGCCCAGAAATGGGGCCCAAGAGGGGGGGTGAATTGGGTCCTTCAAAAATTAAAACAATAATGTGCAGGCCTTGTAGTGTTTGTGAACAATGTGATTAATGCACTTAAGTATATGCAACGAAAAATAATAAATAGAGTGCAGGAAATAAAGTGCAAGTAGTAAAAAGAGACAATCATATACAAACACCATGTTTTATAGTGGTTTGGTACTCTCCAAGCACCTACGTCCATCCCCCAAGCTCTCCTTGAGAATTTTCACTATAATCTCTTCAAAGATTATGGCCGACTTGTTTTCCAAGGCTCACAAGTCAAAACCTAAGTTAGTTTTGTCACCTAGGCTCACCAACAAACCTTACAACTTATTTTGGCTTCGGGCTCATAAGTGAAATCCTAGTTGGTTTTGTACCTTTGGCTCACCAACAACCTTACAACCTACTTTCAAGATCCTTGAAAGCTAGGTCAAACAATAATAAATTCAGAATACAAGAATTTAAACATAAGCAAACTCTCTTCTTAGAGTGGAATGATGAATCTTTGAAGCTCTTTGATAATTGCTTGATATGACTTGACTTGGAATCTTCTGAAGAATACTTTTGGAAAGATGAAATGAAAGGAATGTAGTCTTTTTCAGTGGAATCTCTTCTTTTTAGCTTTTGGAAGTAGAGTTCTTGAAGAATGTCTTTAACTCTTGGATATTTTCTTGCTTCACTCTTTTCTTTTGCTTCAGAAATGAGTTTGGTGAAACTTAAATACATGAAAAACATCCAAAAAACCATTCTATACCACTAGGGATCAAAAACTAGCCATTAGGAGCTGAAAAATATCAATTCAGGCTATCAGAAAATAGATCCGTTGAAGCTGTCAGAACCCGAGTGTCGATACTTGGCTGTCAGGTGTTGATACTTAAACTTTCAAGTGTCGATGCTTGATTCTCAGGTGTCGACACTTGACACAAAAATTTTCTAGAGGCAAGTTCTGTATTTTCAAAAAGTCTCATGCCTTGAGTCGACACTTAGGATCTTAAGTGTCGACACTTGAGTTTCAGGTGTCGACACTTGAGTTCTGGGTGTCGACACTTGGCATGCCACTAGAAAATTCTGCATGCCAAATGCTGAAGTGTCGACACTTGGGTTCCTAAGTGTCGGCACTTGGTTCTGCAATTTTCAAAAGCAAGTACCAAACATGCCAAAAATATAAAGATTTTTAATGAAACTTAAATGCAACATATATAAACAATAATTGAACCCGTTTGTATCCTTTTTTAATGGAGAAGACTTTCCAAACCATGAAAAAATGATTTGCTTCCAAAGCATGCCATGATACTCTAGTTTTGAGAATTTGAGGTGCTTGAAACCTGAAAACTCATAACTACAATTTAACCATTAGTACAAAATATGTACTCAATGTTTTGTTATTTATCAAAATCATGAGATAGAGCCAACAATCTTTTCCTTTTTGATGATGACAAAATCTTAAGTAAATAAGCATTTAAATTCAATTTTGACATTGTATCCCATAAGTATGAACTTAAAACTTATACAATGCAGTTCAATGGAGGAGATGTGCTAAATAGATATTGAAATCAACATTCTCTCCCCCTAAGAGAGTTAAGGTAGGAGTCATTTCAAAAATTGAAGAGAATGCTTGTAAGTAATATATCTACTCCCCTTTTTATCAACATACAACATAAAAGGGAGTAAACTCCCCCTGAATCAATCATTAGGCCATGATAAAGTTGGTATCAGAGTTGTAAAGAGATTAGATTGTTAAGAAATCAACAAGTATCAGAGCAAATGCATAGAGTAGGGATTATCAGAGCAAATACAAAGTTCAATATATCACGTAATTGATACAAGAGTGGTCATAAACTGAAACACACACATATATATATATATAATCAAGTTTTCAGTTATAAAAAGTACTATAAGTGATACAGCAATCCTGAAACATGATACAAGATAAATAAAGCAAACAAGTATAGTGATATAAGCACAACAGCTAGATAAAAGAGTAACAAGCAACTAGATAAGTATCTGTGAGGCTACTCCTCATCAGATGGAAGCTCAAAGCTAATGGGGGCACTGATCCTGGACCTAGGTGCTAGGGCCTTAGGTGGCTATAGAATCCTACAACTCTTAGTTTGGGTAGAAGGTCCATGAGCGGGTACAACCCTGGATGATCTGGTCGACGGGGGAGGAAGTAGCTCAACTGGTGTCACAAAATCAGGAGTGGAAACAATCTCATCAGCTGGAGGAGGGATCTCAGGAGTAGTTGGTGTCTGAGTATCTCTGCTGACCATCTTATATTGCCCAGCCCGATCTATACTGCCATCTGAACTGCCATCACCAGAAATATCTGTGCCTCTATCTCCATCATCATCGTCGCCATCACCATCATCACCACTCAGGGAATCATCATGACCATCATCAGCAGGTGGTGGAGGAGGTGGAGGATTGCTGGACTAGATGTCCCTGATGGCAATAGAGCTCTTAGCATCTCCTCAGTGTGGGTGAATCCAGCCTCCATAGTCCTGCGAATCTCAGCATGCTCCTCTACAGTATGAGCTCGAAGACTCTCAATCTCAATCTTGAGCTGTGTGGTTCGGACTCCCAGTCCGATCATCTCGCTCCTAAGCTCTGTGAACTGGTGGCGTTCGTGCTCCTCAAATGATATACCAGTAGTAGATGGAGGAGGGGCAGAAGGGAAAATTACATGAGTCACAGGCTCAAGCTTTGATGCTGGTCCTACTCGAGGAAGTGTAACAGTTGGCCCTGATGACCCTGCCTTATTCTCTTGCAACTCATCCTCCTTGTCTAGCTCCTAACCAAACTCCCTGTGAACCCATCTGCTAGCAAGTCTTCGATATCCCATCCGGTGCAAAGATTGCTCATCATAGACATCTGTATGTAGGATCTCCTTGGAGGCCTCCTCCTCCAAGGGTGTACCATAAGCTTGAAAGATATAAGTCAATCCCATACCATAAGGCAAACAGTGTCTCCGCTGAGTGGCTGCATCCCTCAACTGAAGTAGCATGAATGCTAGAAGGTCAACCGCAGTCCTTCGAGACAAAAAAACCATGAGCATAAGCTCCCGCTCAGTAATGAAGTTGAATATGCCTATCTTCGAGAGCAAAATGCAGGCAATGATATGATGAAAAAGCCTCATCTCTAGTGAGAGCTGGTTCGCGGTGATCACTGACACACCACGAATGTCATCTCTCACCAGTACGCACTGATAGGCCTCCACTCTGTCATCAATGGAATAAGTCACGATCCCTTGATGGGGAATATCCCATATCCTGCTCAACACAGACTCATCCACCAAAATCCAAACTCCTCTGGCTGTGGCATGCCAGGCTAACCTGCTACAATCCAAACTACCATAGAACTCACGGATCAGATGGGGATAGTACCTCTTTATCATAGTACAGAAGGGAACTAAACCCGCTGACTCTAGAGTCTCGCATAGTCTGAAACCCTGACAGTCAAAGAATCTGAGATCAACGCGCCATCCTGCAATAATAATCTTCCCCAAAACCTTCTCTGTTGAAGAAGGTGGGGGAACACTCCGCTCTGCTTGCTGCCTTTCTTCCCGAGCTTTGGTTCTTCTCTTAGTTAAGCTCTGACCAAATTTTCTCTTAATAGCCAACCTCTTCCTAGGCCCCATAACTACTAGCTGAGGGAATAAAGAATGGAACACGAAACAGTCAAAAGGAGGAGAAGAAAAAGAGGAAAAATCAGGAAAAGAACCAAAAACAGGGGTTTTGGCCAGAAAAGTGAGGCAAAGATGAAAACAGAGCTTGGTTTTGATTTAAACCAACAATGATTTGAAGAAAATAATTAGGATTTGATTTAAAGGGAAAAGAAACCAAATAGGGTTGAAATTGGCCAAGAACCTTTAATGCAACAATAAATCGGTGGAGAACAAGGTAAAAGCCAGAAGTTTAAGGTAAGGAAACGGTCCAAAAGAGGAGAGAATCCAAGAAAAACAAGGACAAAATGGTTCACAATAGATGAGGAGGAAAAATGACCCAAAAACTATGGAAAAATGGGGATTAAATGGAATAATACGGATGAAATCAAAGAAAAACATGGATTCATGGTTTGAATGAGAGAAAAGAGGGAGAGAAATATCTTGAATCGAAGGGGCAAGGAAGGAAATCAACTGTTTTGGAGGATAGAGGACTGTAGGGGACCACTAGGGCACTTGGAAAAAGAGGGAAATTAAAAACAAAAAGGTTCGGACAAGCCCTAAAAATCTTGAAATTTTGCGAGTGTTGACACTTCGATTTTCTCAAGTGTCGACAAAAAATTCAAGTGTCGACACTTGGCCAAGAAATTTCCAAGAAAAATCAAAAAAAAAAAAAATCAAGGGACATTTTTGAAAAGTTTTGGGACTTAATAAAAGTGATTTTAAGCAAAAATAAATTGCGTAGAGTGAAATTTGAGGGAGTTCTAAGAGAATGGGTCAATGATTCCTAACTCTCTTCTAATCATACAAAATCTCTCTTCACTCAAGGGTTTGGTAAACACATCAGCTAGTTGATCATCAGTACACATAAATTCAAGCATCACATTAGAGTTTTGTACATGATCTCTTATGAAATGATGTCTTATTTCAATGTGTTTACTTCTTGAATGTTGCACAGGATTCTTAGTTAGATTGATTGCACTAGTATTGTCACATCTTATGGGTGTTTTAATTAGTTGAATACCAAAATCTTCGAGTTGTTGTTTGATCTATAAGATTTGAGCACAACAACTTCCAGCTGCTATATATTCGACTTTCACCATAGATAGAGCAACCGAATTCTGTTTCTTGCTACTCCATGAGATCAAATTAATCCTAAGAAACTGATAGGTTCTACTAGTACTTTTCCGATCAAGTTTACACCTAGCAAAATCAGCATCAGAATAAGAAATCAATTCAAATAAAGAATCTCTAGAGTACCAAAGACCAATATCAATTATGCCAGACATATATCTAAGTATGCATTTAACAGCCAAAAGATGAGACTCTTTAAGGGCAGATTGATATGCACACATACAAATACTAAACATAATATCTGGTCTACATACAGTTAGATACATTAGTGAACCAATCATTCCTCTATAAAGCTTTTAGTCAACAGATTTACCTGATTCATCTTTGTCTAGCTTACAAGAGCTTATTGGTGTACCTAATGGCTTGGTGTTCTCCATTCCAAACTTCTTTAGTATTTCTTTTGTGTACTTAGCTTGGTTGATGAAGATCCCCTCTTTGGTTTTCTTTATCTGGAGTCCGAGGAAGAAGTTAAGTTCTCCCATCATGCTCATCTCGAACTCATCCTATATTAGCTTTGCAAACTCTTGACAGAGAGATTCATGAGTAGCACTGAATATGATATCATTTATATACACTTGTACTACTAAGAGATCATCATTCTTCTTTTTCAAAAATATAGTATCTACATTACCTCTAGTAAAATCAATTTTGAGCAAGAAAGATCTTAAACGATCATACCAAGCTCTTGGAGCTTGTTTCAAACCATACAACGCTTTATGAAGTTTAAAAACATGGTTTGGAAATTCATGATTTTCAAAATCGGGTGGTTGTTCAACATAAACTTCTTCTTCGATAAAACCATTCAAAACAATATTTTTGACATCCATTTGAAATAATTTAAAATCCATAAAACAAGCAAAAGTCAATAATAGCCTAATTGCCTCAAGTCTAGTAACAGAAGCAAAGATTTCATCAAAATCAATCCTTTCTCCCTGATTGTATCCTTTGATAACTAGTCTAGCTTTATTTCTAGTAACATTTTCATTTTCATAAAGTTTGTTTCTAAAAATCCATTTTGTACCAATTATTGAAACATTTGAAGGTCTATCTACCAAAGTCCAAATATTATTTCTTTTAAATTGATTAAGTTCATCTTGCATAGCATTAATCCAATTGCAATCATTTTCAACTTTTTCAATAGTTTTAGATTCTATTTGAGATACAAATGCTAAATAATTATAAACATTTCTAAGAGATGATCGAGTACTTACACCTTTAGATGGATCACCGATAATAAGTTCTTTGGGGTGTCCTTGAGCATACCTCCATTCTTTAGGTAGAGAATTAACTGTAGATGTGTTTTCATCTCCTTGTGCTCGATCTCTTTCGTTGTCATCTTGCTCCTTGGTGGGTTCTTCATTGTTGTTCACTTCTTCATTTCTATTGATACCTATTTCATTGTTAAGAATATCTTCTTTTCGAGAAGATTTTTGGTTAGCTTCATCAAATACAACATGGATGGATTCTTCAATAACAAGTGTTCTTTTGTTGAAGACCTTGTATGCCTTGGTAGATGTAAAGTAGCCTAAAAGGACACCTTCATCTAACTTGGCATCAAATTTACTTAGATTATCTTTACCATTATTTAAGATGAAACAACGGCATCCAAAAAATCAAAAATATTTTATTGAAGGTTTCTTACCTTTCCAAAGCTCATAAGGTATTTTCTTTAAAATAGCTAGGATTAAAACACAGTTCAAAACATAACATGCAGTGTTTATGGCTTCCGTCCAAAAATATCTAGGTAGGTCATTTTCACAAAGCATGGTGCATGCCATTTCTTCAAGAGTTCTATTTTTCTTTTCTAGCATCCCATTTTGTTAAGGTGCCCTAGGTGCAGAAAAATTATGATGAATGCCATTATCATAAAAAACTTATCAAAATCAAAATTTTTAAATTCGGTTCCATTGTCACTTCTTAAGGAAACAATAGAAATACCTTTTTCATTTGAAACTCTTTCATAAAATCTAATGAATGTAGAAAATATTTCATCTTTATGTGCTAAAAACATGACCCATGTAAAACGTGAGAAATCGTCTACAATAACTAGACCATACTTCTTACCTCCCAAACTAGATGTTCTAGTTAGCCCAAAGAGGTCCATATGAAGCAATTCTAAGGGTCTAGATATAGAGACTACTCCTTTTGGTTTAAAAGATGATTTGGTTTATTTTCCAAGTTGGCAAGCACTACAAATCTTGTCTTTTTCAAAACTAAATTTTGGCAAATCTTTTATGAAATCCTTTTTACTAAGTTTTGAAATCAAATGCATACTAGCATGTCTTAGTCTACGATGCTAAAGCCAACTAGTTTTATTGATCTTGGCTTCCATTGCCACTAAGCATGACCATTTTGATCAGGAAGATCATCAAGATCAACCATATAAATATTGCCATGCCTATGACCAATGAACTTGATGCCATTGTCATCTAAACTAGAAACAATACACATAGAAGATTCGAAAACAACTTTAAAATCTTTGTCACAAAATTGACTAATGCTAAGTAAAATGTGTTTCAAACCATCAACATACAAAAATTATCAATATAAGTAGAAGGGGTGATATGGACTTTACCAATTCCGATAATCTTTCCCTTTCCATTATCACCAAATGTTACATTACCACCATTCTGATATTCAAGTGATGAGAACTGCTCCACATCTCCAATCATGTGCCTTGAGCAACTGCTGTCAAGGTACCACATTCTTCTTTTATTGGTTGCAAGGCATACATACAATAAAAATCAGGTGGAGACTTTAGGTACCCAAGTTATATTGGATCCTTTCAGGTTAGTGGTAATGGTTCCTTTTAGAACCCAAACTTTCTTAACTTTGCTAATTTTTCTATTATTGCACAAGTAAAATTTATGTCCTACGATACCACAAGTATAGCAAGTAATAGAAGATGATGCAGGCATAAAGAAATTCTTGAAAAACTTTTGCTGTTTTTGAGTTTTAAAACCTAAACCGGCTTTGTTAAAAATAGCCCTTTGATTATTTAAAAGCATGTTCAATTTTTCAAAATTGTATGTAAATTTTTCGATAAATGGTTATAACTTTTCAAGTTCTTTGTACTTTTTGTTTTCTTGCAAAATCTCAATGTTCTGTTTTATAAACTTTTCAGTTGAAACAAAAGAATTTTTCTTTTTCAAATCTTCTTTTTCTTTTTCAAGAAGACAAACTTTATCATTCAACTTTTTATTTTCTTGAAGCAAGCAATTATTTTCAATTAAGTACTTATTATTTGTTTTTGCCAAAATCAAATTTTGTTTCTTTAATTCTTTATGCTTTGATTTCAATTTTTGAAATTCAATAACCAATTCATCAAAAACCTCATGCAATTCATCAAAAGTAAATTCATTTTTGATTTTAGATAATACCTCATCATTATCAGCCATCGAACATAAGTTTGCAAGTTCTTGCTGTTCTTCTTCAGAATTGGAGTTCTCGCTGTCACTCCAGGTTGCCATCATAGCCTTCTTTCTTAATCTTCTTCTACTTTTTTTGAGTAGGGGGTAGTCCATCTTGAAGTGGCCTAGTTTCTTGCACTCAAAACATGTGAGCTGCTCCTTTTCTTTTCTTTCTCCTTCTCTTTGCTAGGCTCTCCTTTTAGATATTTCTTCTTAAAGTTATACTTCTTCTTTCTCATGAACCTCTTAAACTTTCTAGCCATGAGAGCCATCTCATCTTCTTCTTCTAAATCTTCACTTGATTCATCTTTATTTGTGGACTTGAAAGCGATCACTTTCTTCTTCTTGTCAACATTCACATTCTTTTGCTTTAATGAGAGCTCATATGTCATCAATGAGCCCAACAATTTCTCGAGATGAAGAATATTTACATCCTTGGCTTCTCTATTGCTGTGACTTTTGCATCCCATGAAGCCGGAAGAGACCTGAAAATTTATTGACAAGTTCATCATTAGATATAATCTTTCCTAAACATCTCATGCCATTCACAATATTTGAGAACCTAGTATACATTTCACTTATAGATTTAGTAGGTTCCATTTTGAACATTTCATATGTGTGAATGAGCATGTTAACTTTAGTTATTTTTACTTGATGTGTACCCTCATGGATAACCTCAAGTGTATCCCATATTTTCTTAGCAGAGAGATAATTTAAGATGCTATTGAATTCACTCAGATCCAAATAGCAAAACAATAAATCCATAGCCTTCGTATTAAGCTCTATTTGCTTAATGTCATTCTCATCCCAATCATCTTCCATTTTGGGAGTGGGAATGCCATTAATCAACATAGTAGGCTGATGAGGACCTTTGACAATAGTTCTCCAAAGATTATAATCAATGGCTTGAATGAATATGCACATGCGTGTTTTCCAATATGTGTAGTTAGTGCCATTAAATAGAGAGGGACGGTTTGATGCTTGACCTTCAATAATATCTATTCCTATTGGGGCTGCCATGATCATTACTCAAGATCGTTGGACCTACAAGAGAGTACCGGCGCTCTGATACCACTTGTCGCCCAAAAATGGAGCCCAAGAGGGGGGGTGAATTGGGTCCTTCAAAAATTAAAATAATAATATGCAGGCCTTATAGTGTTTGTGAATAATGTGATTAATGCACTTAAGTATATGCAGTGGAAAATAATAAATAGAGTGCAGGAAATAAAGTGCAAGTAGTAAAAAGAGATAATCACATACAAACATCAAGTTTTATAGTGGTTCGGTGCTCTCCAAGCACCTACGTCCACTCTCAAAGCTCCCCTTGGGAATTTTCACTATAATCTCTTCAAAGATTATAGCCGACTTGTTTTCCAAGGCTCACAAGTCAAAACCTAAGTTGGTTTTATCACCTAGGCTCACCAACAAACCTTACAACTTGTTTTGGCTTTGGGCTCACAAGTAAAACCCTAGTTGGTTTTGTACCTTTGGCTCACCAACAACCTTATAACCTACTTTCAAGACCCTTAAAAGCTAGGTCAAACAATAATAAATTCAGAATACAAGAATTTAAATATAAGCAAACTCTCTTCTTAGAGTGGAACGAGGAATCTTTGAAGCTCTTCGATGATTGCTTGATGTGACTTGACTTGGAATATTCTCAAGAATACTTTTGAAAAGATGAAATGAAAGGAATATAGGCTTTTTCAGTGGAATCTCTCCTTTTTAGCTTTTGGAAGTGGAGTTCTTGAAAATGTCTTTAACTCTTGGATATTTTCTTGCTTCACTCTTTTCTCTTGCTTCATGAATGAGTTTGGTGAAGCTTAAATACATGAAAAATATCCAAAAAACCATTCTAGATTGTTAGGGATCAAAAACTAGCCGTTAGGAGCTGAAAAACATCAATTCAGGCTGTCAGAAAATAGATTCGTTGAAGCTGTCAGAACCCGAGTGTCGATACTTGGCTGTCAGGTATCGACACTTGATTGTCAGGTATCGACACTTGATTTCCAGGTATCGACACTTGAACTTTCAAGTGTCGATACTTGATTCTCAGGTGTCAACACTTACAAAAATTCTCTAAAGGCAAGTTCTATATTTTCAAAAAGTCTCAGGCCTTGAGTCGATTCTTGGGATCTTAAGTATTGACACTTGAGTTTCAGGTGTCGACACTTAAGTTCTGGGTGTCGACACTTAGCATGCCACTAAAAAAATTTGCATGCCAAATGCTGAAGTGTCGACACTTGGGCTCCCAGGTATCGACACTTGGGCTCCCAGGTATCGACACTTGGTTCTGTAATTTTCAAAAGCAAGTGCCAAACAACTAAAAACATAAATATTTTCAATGGAACTTAAATGCAACATATATAAACAATAATTGAACCCGTTTGTATCCTTTTTTAATGGAGAAGATTTCCCAAACCACGAAAAAGTTCTTTGCTTCCAAAGCGTGCCATGATACTCTAGTTTTGAGAATTTGATGTGCTTGAAACCTGAAAACTCATAACTACAATTTAACCATTAGTACAAAATATGTACTTAACATTTGTTATTCATCAAAATCATGGGATAGAGCCAACAGAAAAGAGCCTAGGGAGAATAATAGAAAGTGTATACGGGATCCAAGAGTAGATATCGAGAGGTCTCAGAGTGAACTACAAGAGGGTAGGGAGTCCAGTAAAGGAGGAAATTCTGAAAGGCTGGCAGAAGAATCCCAGCCAAACAAGCAACTACATAGGAGTGTGTTCTTGGTCTGATTCCTATGTGGATCACCTCTAAAGGACATGCACTTATATGCATAGTAAAAATAAAGGAATATAACATTCTAGGTATTCCTCTCTATTACCTTAAAGTTTGATTTACTGATTGTTATGCATAAGTGGTCCTAGGATTTAGGGTTTCGGCCGGTTAAGAATTTGAAAATGAAATTTTGAAACCTAGTTTTCTGTTGTGTCTAGCCTAGGTAACCCAACAGTAGTATTGGAGCCACCTTGATGCATACAATTAGAAATCTCTTTGGTGTTGATTGGTGCATGTCGCTATGCACCGATTTAAAACCTTAAATCCACTACTCTTAAGAGTAGAATAATGGGAGTAAAGGTCGAATCCATAGGGACTTTGGGTTATTCCAAAAAAAAACTTTTCAACACCAATGCTAATATTTACTAATAACAGAAAAGTATAAATCAACTAACTGATTAAGACAAATAATGAAAAAGTATAAATGCAATAGATAAGAATCTTGGAATTCCAACTGGTTACTTGCTAGGTGGGCTGGCACTCCACTTTTATGTAAATGATCTGTATGTTCTGATCTAGATATAATCTATTCTTGGCAATCATGATCCGTACCTGTTCAATCATGGCCCGTTCCCCTGAAACATAGATTAGTCAAAAATTGGATATATACAAATTACAAAAATCTTTTTAGAGATAATTTATTCCAAGAGCACAAACTGTACCTATTGATTATAGCTTATCCCAAGAAAATAAACTATGTCTAATAAATTAAACAAAGACTCATAAAAATATTGAAAAGAAACTCTTTTTATTTCATAGAAAGTAAGTACAAAAGATTAGAAAATAAAACTAAACCCCTATGCCAAGCACTACAGTGGAATCCTAAGAAGTATGATTAGCCTTCCATCCTGGACATCAGGATCACAGATGATGAATACGGGAATTGGATTGAGGAATACAAAAATTTGATTGGACAAGTGGATAGGAGTGGGATGGAATACAAGGAGAGGTGGAGTGGTACGGAGAGTAGAGTCAGAATAATGCAGAATGGGATGGAGCAGAGTGGGGTGCAGAATGGAAGTCAGAATAATCCCCAGAGTGGAGAATGGTCGAGGGCTTTATAGATGGGAAGAACAAGTCAGGCCCACATGGGAATCGCGATGATTTCTTATCTTAATCCGCCCAACAATCTCGGTTCTATACCTCTATCCTCGCACCTGCTCATGTAATCCCAGTAAGCTTTCTCCACGTCCACCAACAAATTCCGCGTTCTTATCTTCTCGTTCCGTTCCACCGATCGTTCTTATCTTCCAGCATTCTTCTTCTTTAGACATCCTGGTCTGAATCCTGGCAAGTATTCCCGTGATCACAAAATAGCAAGGGATGGAACCAGGGAGTAGATGACTGACTGGCTTTGGGTGACAGAAGAAGGCAAAGAGAAGATGGCGGCCATGAGAGCTGGTCGGACGGTGCTTTAGAGCCCAACGGAGAGGGGCCATGCAATTAGTGGCAGCAAGAGGAGGCTGGCTAAGGTAGCAGGAAGCTTCTCAGCATTGGGAAGTGCAGTGACTACTCCAGCCGGTGGCAGATGGCTGTAGTGGTGGTTGATGCGACAATTTGGTGAAGGAAGGCTGGCGGTGGAGCAAAAAAATGGTTGGGAGGAAGGCCATGGGTGGAGCAGGCGATGGCTGGCAGTGTCTCGGGCGGCTCTAACAGTGGTTGCGATGGCAGAAGATGGCTTCCCGGCAGCTTAGATACAGGAAAAATTGGCAGCGAGGAAGAAGAAGATCAATGTCTTTTTCCGGCCATTTTCCTAGCCAACAGGGGCTTTTCCAACTAGCAAGGTGGGTTCCAGCAAGTTAGGCGGTGTCGGAAGAAGCTCTCCGATGAGTTTCGGCTCAAATGGAGAAGGGTGGTCCATGGTTCTATTTCGTGGACTGCGACAATGGCATCTGGCTGTCCACGCTATGCTCCATAGACTGAGCGGTCGATCCTTGGTGGACTAATCGCTTTAAACTTCATGCAATGTTATATAATTCCTTTAAAATTCTATTTTGGTCCTGTTCGAAGTCCGAATTGTGTGCCGTTGGACTCATAAATTTGGGCTCTTCGCATTTATGAAGTCAATTTCTGCAAAATACCACATAAAATATCAATTTCAACTAAATAAAATTGGATTAATTATCATAATATTAATAACTATCACACCCCCCAACTTGAACTTTGCTCATCCTTGAGTAAAGAAAATGAATTAGTCTCATGTACTAACTTGTCCAAGAAGTGAAATCATCTTACTAACTCTAAAATTAGAGGATACCCGATTAGACCATTAAAAATATACTTCATTGGATTACCAATTCCACTCATTTAGTGATAGAGTGATGTCCATGGAAGTTTTAAGAGTTTTTCTTTTCCCAACTTCTTATCTTACTCTCTAAATCTTCCAACATACTTTGGTTTTGGTATGGTGTAATATTTATTTAGTCTCCATTTTTTTTTTTTCTTCATTTTCTTTTAATAAGAAGAACAAGTAGAGTCTGTGCAATGTCTTGACATCTTGCTTTCTAGTTAATCCTTGTAATGAGCTTTAGGCCAATGACTCCCAAACCAGTTGATTTTAGGGTATCAGGTGTAAAACATCCCTTTGGCTTACTGACTCGAGTAAAAAAGGCTTCAAGTCAAGATTGACTCTACAAAAGGCTTCTTTACATCCTTACCTTTTTACGTGAACAACAATACTTACTTAGGCAAGGGCCTGGTTACTCAGCGAGGGATGCTAAAAATCTTAATTATTAAACTTAGAGACTTTTTATGATGCTTATACCATTATAAGTAGGATTCTTTATCGAGATCAATAGGAAAAGAGTATAGAATTACTCAAAAACAAAATTTCTAGTCTAAACTCTACAATTTATAGGGTTTTCTTGATAATTCATCCGTCGGTATCTCTAAAATTATCTAAACCATTAATCACTCCTCATTTAGTGAGCTTGATTATTTCAAATCGAGATAAAGCTTGGTACACAAAAATCGATTAAAGTTTTACTCAAGGATTAATTTAATTAGCCCCCCAACTTGATTTCCATTGTCCTCAATGTAAGAGGATACTAGTAATGTAATGGCATGGAAGGATACCACCTGGTACGGTATGAATATTGGATGTCCTTTTATTACCATATTCCTCGCAATCTTCTTTTATTACTCCTCTTGATTTATTCTAAAAACAAAGAATAAAAGGTTAAAGCTAAAAGCATGAACTGGATTACCTTCCAGGAGTGCTAAGTTTAATGTCTTCAGCTAGATGCTAAGAGAGAGTGATACTGATATTAAACTTAGGTACATCCCTTAATTTTTTTTTTTTTTAAGACAGGACCAATCAGGAGGCCTTGTCAACATAGCAGAAAAATGTTCGTAGAGTATTTTACGATGATTATGCCTAATCCATAAAGTACATGAGGTAAGCATGCTAGACCAAAATTGAAAAATTCTATAACAATTTTGTTGAAGATTAGGAAGAAGATTAGGAAGGGATTGTGTGTTTTGGGCTGAGAGTGGGGGTGGGAGGTTAAAATTTTTTCCATCTCTAGAAAGGTCTACCCTAATCCCATTCTCGGGTACGATATGTCTTGACATCATCCCTTCCTGATGGCACTTTATCCAAGTTAATTGTAGGTCTATCTCCATACATCATTTTAGAATAAAAGATAAATTTTGGAGGCGAACTTCAAAAGTAGTGCCAAATATAGAAAAATCAACGATAAACTCTTTAAGATCATTATCCCTTATTTCATTAATATCCCATCCAACAGCTTGTCTATGCATCTTTAGAACACCAACTATTAGGTCTTCCTGATTAGAGATCACCGGTAGGGTGTCAGTAGGTGTGACAGGAAGCGGTGTCAATTCTAAATCTAGTGATGATTCTAACAGAGGAACTATTGGGTGGCTAGGTGTTGGCTCAACTTGTTCCGTCAAAAGTGAGGTGGGTTTGAAAAGTGGGTTATCCCTCTATATGATATCTTCATCTTCATTAAATCATCTACCTCACACTGAGCCATATAGGGATCTAATGAGTTCTAAGGATAACTAGGAGGTATGGCTTCCCCTACTATGTTATTCTGTTATGGTTCTTGAGAAGCCTCAATTAATTCCATCATATCATTAAAGGGAGTCATCAGTGAGTAAGATGATGATGGAAGTAGTTCATCCCACCAGTTTGACTTCTCTGCCTCAGTCGAATCATATATATTAACCTCATAGATAGATTGCTGCTGAGGCATGATTGGTTGTTGATATTGGGCAAATCTATCAACTTCTAGGTTAGTCTGAGGAAGAGGTGGGTTATGACTAATTTTTTCAATCTGGTCTAGTGCTTGTAAAACCTTTTCTTGAAAAGATAGGCTATAAGGAGTAGGAGAAGGTTGACAATCTGAATAGGGTGGATCATAATAAGAAGCATCTATGAACGAAGGTCTTTGGGGTACCAAGGTAATTACTGGGTGTAGTTGCCATGAAAATTCTAATTGAGCTCCCCGACCTGGGTTGTAAGCATCAAAATTTAAATTTTCTCCTGGTCTATAAGCCATATGAGTTCAATCTTGATAAATTTGGTCATACCTAGACTCAGAAAATTGGTACATGGTTGGATATTTTATTTTTATTATTATTTTTTTTAAAAAAAGAGAAGGGAAAGAAAGAAAAGGTCTAAAGACAAACTCCTAAGTGGGTCCTATACTAGAGAGAAGAAAATAAATTATTTTAATCAACTTTTTTTTTTCAAAACAAGTGACACAATCAAAATCACTATCCTGAGGTTAACCTGGATCTAGACAGCTTCTAACTGATCCAAGGTTACCTTCAAGCACTCCAAGCCCAAGATCAACTAACTGACTTGGCCAGGTAAGTGTAATGTTGGTGGGGGTCCCGCCATTGCTTACCTTAGACACCAATTGAAATTGGCTAGGTAAGCGAACGGAACTAATTAAAGAACTACAGTCCTTCGGGCTCTTGTCCCTGAACCACTTTTCTTAGACACCAAGTAGCTAAATGATCTGAACCCGGTCCAACTCTAGGGTTCTCTTATCCTATTGAGCTCGAAATTCCTAAGGTTGACATCTAATTGATTTTAGAGTTAAGGCTTAGGTCAATACAAATGCTGGGTGATGGTTTGTGGGCTAAGGAAGGGTATTGAACTCTCCACCTTATCCGATTAATTGGGTTATGCCCTTAAGTTGATTATGGAAAAATAGAATGCAACAAATAGGGTGTCCAAAATAAAAGTTATAAACAAACAAAATTAAACTAAAACTAGTTATTTTTTTTAAAAGTTTGGTGATTAAGTCTCTAATCCTAATAAATTATGAGATGTCAGGGTAATATTTTTTTGGATTTTGCAAAAAAAGTAAATTTACCTAAGTCAATTTAAAAATGGAAAGAAAAAAGCACAAAATTCTTTTACTCAACCTTTTTGTATCCTAGGACAACCATTCAACATAACTTCCCAAGGGAACCTTATATCAGGACACTCAAGATTGAAAATTACTAACAACTATTTTTTTTTAAAATTTTAAATTTTTTTTAATTTTGAAAATTTGAAATTTGAATTTTTTTTTAAATTTTGATTTTAAATAATGCCAAAAGTTCTCGACAACGGTGCCAAAAATCTGGTGCGCATCACTACGCACCAATTAAAACCTTAAATCCACTACTCTTAAGAGTATAATAATGGAAGTAAGGGTCGAATCCATAGGGACTTTAGGTTATTCCAAAAAAGAACTTTTCAACACCAATGCTAATATTTACTAATAATAGAAAAATATAAATCAATTAACTGACTAAGATAGATAATGAAAAAGTATAAATGCAATAAATAAGAATCTCGGAATTCTAACTAGTTACTTGCTAGGTGGGCTGGCACTCCACTTCTATATAATGATCTATATGTTCCGATCCAAATATAATCTATTCTTGACGATCAAGACCTGTACCTGTTAGATCACGGCCCGTTCCGCTGAAATATAGATTAGTCAGAAATTGGATACATATAAATTACAAAAATCTTTTTGGAGATAATTTATTCTAAGAGCACAAACTGTACCTATTGATTACAGCTTGTCCCAAAAAAATAAACTATGCCTAATAAATTAAATAAAGACCCATAAAAATATTAGAAAGAAACTCTTTTTGTTTCATAAAAAGTAAGTACAAAAGATTAGAAAATAAAACTAAACCCCTGTGCCAAGCACTACAGTGGAATCCTGAGAAATATGATTAGCCTTCCATCCTGGACATCAGGATCGCAGATGATGAATACGGGAATTGGATTGATGAATATGGGAATTGGATTGGAAAAGTGGATGGGAGTGGGATGTAATGCAAGGAGAGACGGAGTGGTACGGAGAGTGGAGTCGAAATAATGCGGAATGGGACAGAGCAGAGTGGGGTGCAGAATGGAAGTCAGAATAATCCTCGGAGTGGAGAATGGTCGAGGGCTTTATAGATGGGAAGCACCGTGTCGGGCCCACATGGGAACCGTAGTGATTTCTTATCTTAATCTATCCAACAATCTTGGTTATACGCCTCTATCCTCACACCTGCTCGTGTAATCCCAGCAAGCTTCCTCTGCATCCACCAAAAAATTCTGCATTCTTATCTTCTCGTTCCGTTCCACCGATCATTCTTATCTTTCGGCATTCTTCTTCTTCGGACATCCTGGTCCGAATCCTGGCAAGTATTCTCATGATCACAAAATAGTAAGGGATGGCACCAAGGAGCAGATGACTGACTGGCTTTTGGTGATAGAAGAAGGCAAAGAGAAGATGGCAGCTATGAGAGCTGGTCGGACGGTGCTTGAGAGCCCAACGGAGAGGGGCCATGCAATCAGTGGTAGCAAGAGGAGGCTGGAAGGCAGTAGGAAGCTTCTTGGCATCGGGAAGTGAGGCAATTACTCTGGCCTGTGGCGGATGGTGCGACGGTTTGATGATGGAAGGCTGGTGGTGGAGCGAAAAATTGGTTGGGAGGAAGGTCATGGGTGGAGCAGGCGGTGGTTGGCGGTGTCTCGGGCAGCTCCAGCAGCGGCTGTGATGGCAGAAGATGGCTTCCGGTGGCTTAGAAACAGGAAAAATTGGTAGTGAGGAAGAAGAAGATCAATGCCTTTTTCTGGCCATTTTCTAGGCCAACAGGGACTTTTCCGGCCAGCAAGGGGGGTTCCAGTGGGTTAGGCGACGTCGAAAGAAGCTCTCCGATGAGTTTCGGCTCAAATGGAGAAGGGCGGTCCACGGTTCTATTTTGTGGACCGTGACAATGGCATCTGGCGGTCCACGCTATGCTCTATAAACCGAGCGGTTGGTCCTTGGTGGACCGGTCGCTTTAAACTTCATGCAATGTTATATAATTCCTTCAAAATTTTATTTCGTGCCCGTTCGAAGTCCAAATTGTGTGCCGTTTATGCTGTTGGACTTTTAAATTCGGGCTCTTCGCATTTATGAACTCAATTTCTATAAAATACTACACAAAATATCAATTTCAACTAAATAATGTTGGGTTAATTATCATAATATTAATACCTATCATTGATTATTTATTATGTTATGTATTGATGCATGATTAGTTCAAATATATACATCTGATATGTTATATCCTAGTAACTGCTTCGGATTGGGTTAGTCACCATGGCCGTCGGGTCATAAGAGCCGCTGTGGCCATATCCCATGAACAAGTGAGGTGAACTAAGTATTGTTTTAATCATGCTATGGTTATGCATATTAGGATTAATATGCTTGTGTGTTGGAATGAATATGATGTTAACATAATTAATTAGGATGTGTATAAGACCATCAAAGCCCTCATTAAAATTATATTTAGTCATAGTGTAAGTTAATCATGATGCAAATCCGATTAAGGTATGATCAGCCAATTGGTGTCTAGGCAAGTGGTTCTGGGAAGGTAAAGGGAATGAGGTTTTTAATTGGTTCCGATGTCTGACCTGGACAATTCAATTGATATCTAAAGAAAGTAATGGGGGGACCCCCTTACCCCTTCCACTTACCTGGCCAATTTGGTCATATCTAGACCTTAAATTGGAAATGCTAATTGATTAAGCACACTACAAATTTCCTTCCTTCATGCTATGCCAAATTAATATCAAAACTATAGTAGGTTTGTTGTATAACACAAGGCCTGCTCTAGGATTTGATATAAAATTTGTCTTGGTGCACTTAGTGCTTTATAGCATGATTGGCAATGTTGCTTTGTTGTGTAACACAAGGGCAACATTATTCGATCATGGCTATATAGAAATGAAGGGTCCGACTAAACTAAGACATTATGGTTTGTTGTGCACACATAAGGCTATAAGTGTCTTAGAGGCAAGTGTTATGTTGAGAATTGCAAGGGATGCAATTGGAAAGGGGTTTTCCTACCCTTGAACTCATGAGTATTTGTTGTGTAACATAAGGCATTCATGAGGAATTGGGATCTCAACCCCATTAAAGAAATCTGGTAAGGTTTCTCACTTTCCATAGGTGAGGGTTATGGTATTCAAATAAAATAATGGGAGATATAATTAGATATAAAAGTCCTTATCTAATTATGGATGTCATCTTGAGTGGTTTGCTTATAGTTGTTCTTTACTTTTATGTAGATTTAAGTATTATGGCTTCAAGTTTATCACTACAAGGCATTTTAGATGCCAACAAATTGATCGGTTCTAATTATGTCGATTAGTTGAGAAACCTGAGGATAGTATTAACTCAGGAGAAGCTTTCTTATATTCTTGATTTTCCAGATCTAGAGCCGATCGAAGATGATGCTTCTGAGGAGGAAAGGGCCACACATAAAATATGGCTAAATGATAGCATGATTGTCAAGTGCATCATGTTGGCCTCAATAAGCAATAAGCTTCAGATACAACATGAAAAGATGGAACCTCAGTCCATATTACTCAATCTAAAGGAGCTTTATGGACAGCAAAGTAGGGCTGCTCGGTACGAGATATCAAAATAGTTGTTTTGTGCATGTATGAGTGAGGGTTCATTAGTTCAAACCCATGTTTTGAAAATGATTGACTTAATCACTCGATTAGGTCAATTAGGGTTTGTAATGGATGGTGAACTCAATCAGGACTTGATCCTGCAGTCACTCATGGATTTTTTCTCTCAGTTTGTTCTAAATTATCATATGAACAAACTGAATACTTCTTTGCCTGAGCTACTTAACATGCTTAAGACAGCAGAGAACCATTATAAGGGAGATAAGGCTCTTCTTCTTCTTATTGATGGGAAGAAGAAGCAGGCAACGGAGAAGGGTTTGAAAAGAAAGTTCAACCCTAAAAAGAGCATCCAGAAGAAGAAAACAAAGAAGGCTATTAATGATGGAGCTTGTTTTCACTATGGCAAGTAAGGGCATTGGAAGAAAAATTGCAAGATATGTCTTGCAAGTGTGAAGGAAGATGTCAGAGGAGCATCTAAAGGTTTGTACATGATACAAACAAATTTATCATTGAGTGCTTCAATTTTTAATTCATGGATATTGGATACTGCATGTAGGTCTCATATCTGTAAGTCATTACAGGGACTCCACAGAATTAGAAGCTTGAAGAAAGGTAACTTCGAGCTATATGGCGCAAGTGGTGAAGCCATGAATGCTGAAGCTGTGGGCACCTATCTTCTATTATTACCTTCGGATAATGACTAAAGTTAGAAGATTGTTACTATATCCCAAATGTTGTAGGAAACATTATTTCTATACCCTTGTTATTACAACATGAATATAAATAAGTGTAAAGAGCAGTGGCTGCTCTATTCTTTATTCTAATAAAGTATTTGGACATGGTTGTTTCATCAATGGTCTTTTAACTTTAGTACTTAATGATAAAGTATTGCTTGTTGATGACAAGAAGAGAGAAGATATAAATGTCACTTATCTCTGGCATTATCGTTTGGGACATATCAGTGAGTCTAGGATAAACAAGTTGTACAAAGAAAATTTCTTTGAACCTTTTGATCATGAATCATTAGAAACTTGTGAATCCTGTCTCATGGGTAAAATGATGAAGTCTCCATTCACTGGACATGGAGAAAGGGCAACTAAATTGTTAGGACTAGTACACACAGATGTGTGTGGTCCTATGACAACCCAGGTCAGAGGAGGATACTCTTATTTATCAAGATTTGTATATGTGTATCTTATGAAACACAAGTCTGAAGCCTTTGAAAAATTCGAAGAGTATTAAAGTGAAGTCGAGAAACAAACTGGGCATAGTATGAAAGTCCTTTAGTCTGATCAAGGCGGTGAATACTTGTCTAGTGAATTTCTCGATCATCTTAAAAATAAAGAAATTCTCTCTAAATGGACCCCTCCATATACACCACAGCTAAATGGTGTAGCAGAAAGGAGGAATCGTGCCTTGTTAGATATGGTACGATCCATGATGTGCTTTATAGATCTTCCAGTATCTTCTGGGGTTATGTCCTAGAGACTGCTACCTACATATTGAATAGGGTACCATCAAAGGTAGTTAAGAGCACTCCATATGAATTATGGAAAGAGAAAAGGCCAAGTCTTAAGTATTTTAAGATTTGGGATTGCCCTGCTTATGTCACGAATATTTTTGGATATAAGTTAAGTGCTAGGATTGATAAATGTGGCCTTATAGGATATCCTAAAGAATGTATAGGTTACCTTTTCTACCATTCTACTGAGCAAAAGGTCATTGTCAATAGGCATGCCACATTGTTGGAAAAGGAGTTTATCCAAGAAGGGGGCAGTGGGAGGATATTAGAACTTGAAGAAGTTCAACCTACATCAATTCCTCAACCAGATGTTTCAAAAGTCCAGGAACAACCACAACACACACCTCCTCTCCGAAAGTCAAAGAGGGTGCAGGGTTCACCTCTCAGATATGGCTTTGTCATTGGGAATGATAATGAAGCCAATATCATAGAGGATGATGATCCTGTGACCTATACAGAAGCTGTCGAGAGTAAAGACTCTGAAAAAAGGCTAAATGCCATGAAATCTGAAATGGACTTCATGTATTCCAATCAGGTTTGGACTTTAGTAGATCCACCTGAAGGAATTAATCTAATAGGGTATAAATGGGTCTTCAAGAAGAAGATTGGAGCAGATGATCAAGTAAAGACCTACGAGGCTAGGCTGGTGGCAAAAGGTTCCAAACAAAACATGGCATTGACTATGATGAGATTTTTTCACCAGTAGCCATATTCAAGTCCATTCGAATATTGCTTCCTATAGCAGCACACATGATTATAAGATCTGGTAGATGGATGTCAAGACTGCATTCCTTAATGAAAATCTTAAGGAAGAAGTCTATATGACACAACTAGAGGGTTTTGTCTCAAGTGGGAGACCAAACCAAGTATGCAAGCTTAGAAAATCCATTTATGGATTAAAGCAAGCATTGAGGAGTTAGAACATCCGCTTTGATGAAACAATCAAGGAGTTTGGTTTTATCAAGAATATGGATGAACTATGTGTGTACAAGAAGACAAGTGGGAGTGCACTTGCTTTCTTGGTCTTGTATGTTGATGACATACTCATCATTGGAAATGATATTCCAATGTTGCAATCGATCAAATCTTGGCTATCAAAGTAGTTTTCCATGAAGGATTTGGGAGAGGCATCCTATATACTAGGTGTAAAGATCTATAGAGATAGATCTAAAAAAATGCTAGGCTTATCCCAATCTAAGTACATTGACTTAGTATTGAAGAGATTCAACATGGATGAAAGTAAGAGGGGTTGCTTCTATAAGTCAAGGCATACATCTCTCCAAGAAAATGTCTTCTAAGACACCAGAGGAGGGAGAAAGGATGAGTTGATACGTTATGCTTTGGCTATAGGATCAATTATGTATTCTATGTTATGTACCAGACCTGATGTTGCTCATGCCTTGGGCATAGTAAGCAGGTTCCAGAGTGATCCAGGTGAGGATCATTGGAAAGCTGTGAAAAACATTCTTAAACTTGAGAAGGACTAAAGATATTTTTCTTATTTATGATGGATCAGAGTTGAAACTAGAAGGATATATGGATTCTAGTTTTCAATCAGATTCGGATGATAGCAAATCCATATCAGGGTATGTCTTCTCCTTATATGGTGGCACAGTGAATTGGAAGAGTACCAAGCAGCCAACTATAGCTAACTCAGTCACTGAGATAGAATACATAGCTGCAAGTGAGCCGCAAAGGAAGCTGTATGGATGAAGAAAATTCATCACGAAATTGGACGTGGTTCCCGCTATACAACAACTAGTGACACTAACTTCCATCTTGTTTGAGAGATTATAGAAAGAAAAGATGTTATCATCGAACGAGTAGAAACAAAGAACAACATAGCAGACCCATTCGCTAAAGCATTACCTAAGCAGCATTTTGATCACCACTTAGATTGTATGGATATAAGATACAAGGGCAATTGGCTTTAGTGCAAGTGGGAGATTGAAGGAAAAGTGCCCTAAAAGCCAATCTTTGTAAGGGCATTATTGTAATCTACCAACTCTTGTATGATATTATTTAATTAAATAAAGGCAATTTTGATTCATCATATTGCTGCATCTATATTAGATTATGATGAACCCATAGGTTAGGATAATGAAATTAGAGTTATGATGGAAATCATAATAGTGAGACCTAAGTTCCTATAAATCGTAATCTAAAACGTTCCTAGTCGATGGACCATCGATTCAGGGATCGATGAATCCGAAAATACTAGCACATCTTATGTATGCTTGTTAGAGAGGGTGGTTGGTCTCACAGCCACTTGTGTAGAGATAATAATACAAGGATGTGGGTGCTTATTAGGTTATGAGTCCACTGAACTGATTCGACAAGAGAACATCAAATGAAAGTCTTACTTGTCAAAGGAATGTTCTCTTAGTGAGAGTGGTGCATGTGATCCTTAAATATGAGACTACCATAGTATCTTATGCACATGAACCTATATTTTGGTGCATACTCATTTATGGCAATTAAGTCATATACGAGGTATTTCTGGATATGGTGGATTGTATATGAAGATAATGAGTAGGTCAACAAGGAATCGATCACTCCTAGTAAAGGAGGGTTTGTTGAGTCTCAGGTGGTGCATCAAGGCTCCAAAGGGCCAAGGTTTAGGTCTTGGTCTAGTCTATCATGGTTACACATGACGTATTTAGGGCTACGAGTGAGTCCGGGATGAGTCCTTGATGTTAGGCTGAGTTTTGGTCAGTATGGATATTAGAGCCAGCTCGGTTCTGATTTGAGTAGACTCTAATGGTTGGCATGGCAGGGAAGCAGGGAAAAGTTCTGTGGAGAGTCGGCTCGGTACTGCTGCGAGTCAGCTTGGTTGCTAAGAGTCAACTCGATTCTGTTGGGAGATGGCTCGATTACATAGACAAGTAAAATAGTATTCTGGAAGAGCCGACTGGAGGTCTAAGAGTTGACTTGTCCAGAGTGCTGTATGCTGCAAGGAGCCGACTCGTTGGGTTTGAGCCGACTCGGATGGCGAGATTCTTTGAATCACGTGTTGCCATGCTAAAAAGTTTTTGGGGGGTCTCGGTTCCATGTGATCGGGGAGTATATATATGTATGTGGGATGGTTAGTTAGAGAGAGGTCATTTTTGTAACAGTCTAAGAAATTGATCAAGTGAGAGAACCCTCATTTTCTTCCAGATCTCATTCTACCTCCTCTCCCTCTCATATTCTTCTCTACCAATCCATGGATGGTTTGATCTTCATTTGACCTGAATCCTACCGCATCCTTAGTGGATCGCTAGCAGAGGGTCTTCATGCACCTGGATCACTTTCGCAGGGCAAGGTTTTGCCGGATCTCTACTCCGATAATTTGGTATCAGAGCAGGGGTTGCGTGAGAGAAGGAAGATCTCTACGTCCAAGAAGTGCTAGAAGGTAAGATCTAGTACATTTTTTGATTCTACTTGATTGTGGTAATGGCGTCAAGCAGTTTCAAGGTGGATTTCGAGAAGTATGATGGCAAAGAAAATTTTACTCTATGGTAATAAAGAGTAAAAGATTTGCTGGTTCAATAGAGGATCTATAAGATCTTGGTTAGAGAGAGACCAAAAAAGATCAGTGTTAAGGATTGAGAAGAGTTAGAAAAGATCGTATTCAGCACCATCAGGATGTGTTTGGCAGATCAAGTTTTGCCAGAGGTTTGTATGGAGACTACGGCAAAGGGTCTTTGATTGAAATTGGAGAACACATACATGGGTAAGAAGATGACTAACAAGCTATGGTTAAAGAAGCAGCTGTATAGTTTGAGGATGCCTGAAGGAGGAGACCTCGTTGCTCACATTCAAAGGTTTAACCAGGTATGTTCTGAGGTTATGAGTCTAGATGTGAAAATTGATGAGGAGGATCGGACATTGTTACTGTTGTGTTCACTCCCTGGATCATATGATGGTCTAATAACAATCTTGGTATATGGGAAGGAAATCTTGATCTATGAGAAGGTTGTTGGAGTTTTGAGATCAAATGAGCAAAGGGAGAAGATCTGCAAGGGAAGTTCTAACTCTGAAGTTCTTGCTATGAATGAAAGGCAAGGAAGCCTAAAGGAGAGGGTTAGGGGAAAATCAAAGGGTAGATCACAGTCTCAAGGCAGTAAGAAGGGCTTGAAGTGCTACAAATGTCATCAGCCTGGTCATTTCAAAAGGAATTGCCTTCTTTGGAAGACTGAGAAAGGGAAGGCCAACACTAGTGGTGCTAGTGTATCTGAAGGCAGTAGAAAAGATGTACTGATAGCTTCAGATGGATCGGTTGATTGGGATAATACTTGGACATTGGATTCGGCATGCTCACATCATTATACCTCACATTGGGAGTGGTTTGATACCTATAAAAGGACTAATGGAGGTAGTGTAAGCCTTGGTGATGATCACCCTTATCCGGTGGCTGGAGTTGGCACCATTAGGGTGAGGATGTATGATGGAGTGATAAGGACTTTATCAAATGTCAAACTTGTACCAGAATTAAAGAAAAATTTGATTTCTTTGGGTTACTTGGAAGAGTAGGGTTATGCCTTCAATTGTCGGGCTGGTAGTGGATGTTTGAAGATAACCAAGGGAGCTTTGGTGGTGATGAGAGGAAGAAGACTGAGTAATATCTGTACAAGATGGAAGGCTTAGTGGTAAATAATAGTGTAGAGGTGCTTGCAGCGGTACAAGAAGAGCAACTTGCATACAAGTTGTGGCACTATCGAATAGGTCACTTGAGTGACTGAAGGCTCACTAAATTAAGTAGAAGAGGAAACCTTCCAGTGCTGAAGAAGGATGGAAATGACCTGTATGAGCCCTGTATTTATGGCAAATAGCATAGGATAAAGTTTGCTAGCGGTACCAAGCAGAGTGAAGATGTTTTGGAACTAGTTCACTCAGATGTATGGGGACCAGCACCTATTTTATTTAGGGGTGGAGCAAGGTATTTTGTTACCTTCATTGATGACTTCTCTAGGAAATTGTGGATGTATCTGATGAGGAAAAAATCAGATGTATTTGCCCGGTTTAAAGCCTGGAGGGCTGAAGTAAAGAAGGAGACAGGAAAACATGTGAAGTGCCTTCGGTCAGATAATAATAGGGAGTACTCTAGTAAAGAGTTCAGGAGTTACTGTGATGAAAATAAGATTAAACGCCATTACATAGTAAGGATGACCCCACAGCAGAATGGTGTTGCGGAATGGATGAACCGAACACTATTGGAGAAGGCAAGGAGTATGAGTTTGCAGTCATCACTGCCAAAAATATTTTGGGGTGATGTTATTACTTTTCATGTTTTCTTGTAAATAGGTCCCCTCATTTCAAGCTAGATGGAGGACTTCCAGAGGAAGCTTGGAGTGGGAAGAAGGTGGAGCTTGGTCACCTAAAGGTGTTTGGTTGCTCGGCCTATGCACATGTGGAGGCAACTGAATGGAGTAAGTTGGACCCTAAGTCAAAGAAGATGATCTTCATCGGGTATCCATGGGGAGTCAAGGGTTACCTACTGTGGGATCCACAGTCTCAAAAGGTAGTGATTAATAGGGATGTCATATTTGATGAGAGGAGCATCTTGAAGAGATCGATGAGTACGGATGAAATACAACTTCAAAGGTGAACAGTAGTGACTGTCCTTCACAGGTGGAGGATAGGACATCTGCATTAACTGGCAAGGGTATTTCAGTTGAAGTGGAGTTAGGTGGGAAAGGTCCTCTTCTGGTGAAGGATCAAAAAGAAAAATCAATTATTCAAAGTGAAGTGCAGGAACAAGTGCAGGAATAGCCACAAACAGCAGACTTGCAGGACAGTGCAAGGGGAGTTGCATTGCATAAACCTCAACGCATAATCCAGAAGTCGATGAGATATGGCATGGATGAGAATATTTCTTATGCTCTCATATCTGTGATTGGAGATCCAGAAACATTCAAGGAGGCCATGGATAGTCCTGATAAAAAATCATGGATACAAGGCATGATGGAAGAGATGGAATCTCTCAAGAGAAACAAGACATGGTAGCTGATGGATCTACCTAAAGATGCTCATGCTATTGGCTCTAGATGGGCATTCATAAAGAAATATGTACCTTCAGAGCAAGGTAGAGTAAGATATAAAGCAAAGCTGGTTGCAAAAGGATACTTACAAAGAAAAGGAGTTGACTACACTGAGATATTTTCTCCTGTGATATGCCATACTTCAATTTGGGTGTTGCTGTCATTGGTGGCAGAACATGATATGGAATTGGAGTAGATGGATGTGAAGACAGCTTTCTTACATGGAAGTTTGGAAGAGAAGATCTATATGAAGCAACCTGATGGCTTCATAGAGATTGGAAAGGAGGACAAGGTATGTCCACTCCAGAGGTCACTATATGGTTTGAAGCAGTCTCCTCGTTAGTGGTATCGGAGATTTGATACTTTTGTTTTAAGCCTTGGATTTCTCAGGTGTGAACATGATTGTTGTGTGTATGTCAAGGATGTGGATATTGATAATGCTTTATATCTTCTTCTGTATGTCGATGACATGTTGATAGCTAGCAGAAGTATGAGAGCTGTGGAAGAGCTGAAAAGAGCATTATCTAAAGAATTTGAGATGAAGGATTTGGGTCCAGCTTAGAAAATCCTTGGAATGGAGATTTGCAGAAATAGAAGCAAGGGGATGCTCCATTTGATACAAGGAGGTTACATCAAAAAGATTCTTGAGAGGTTTGGGATGGAGAAGGCCAAATCGGTAAAGACACCATTACCGAGGCATATATCTCTTTCTAAGATTCAAAGCCCTCAGATAGATGAGGAAAGAGAGTACATGGAGAGAGTTCCATATACAAATGCTATAGGCAGTGTTATGTATGCTATGGTGTATTGCAGACCAAACATAGCATATGCAATAAGCCAGGTGAGCAGGTATATGGCAAATCCAAAGAAGGAACACTGGAAGGCATTGAAGTGGATTTTGAGGTATCTATAGGGAACTCAAAAGCATAGACTGGTATTTGGTGGGAAGCCAGAAGGACAAGGAAGGAACTCCAGGGAGTTATATAGAGGTTCGGGTCCTTTTAAAGGATATGTGGATGCAAGTTATGCAGGTAATCTTGATACAAGGTCTACAACAGGTTATATTTTTTGCATGTATGGTAAACCAGTTTCTTGGAGATCTACCCTTCAACCTATCATTGCTCTATCTACAACAGAGGCTGAGTATATAGGCATTACAGAGGCTACAAAGGAAGCACTATGGCTGAGAAGGCTAGTTGCTGAGATGGGGGTAGAACAATGTATGGTAGTCCTGCATAGTGATAGCCAGAGTGCCATATATTTGACTTAGAACCAAGTCTATCATGCTCGTACTAAGCATATGGATGTGAGGTACCACAGATTCGAGAGCTGGTGGAGGAAGGAGAAGTGGCATTGATGAAAGTCCATATAAATGAGAACTAGGCTGATGCACTTACAAAGGCTCTACCAAGAGAAAGCTTTCGTTCATGTATGTGGTTGATGGATCTGAGAAGTCTGGTGTAATGGGCTATAGCCTTGGAGAACCAAGGTGGAGATAAACCTTGGCCCCCTAGAGCCTTGGATGCACCACCTGAGACTCAACATAATTGTTATCCCATGTAATCTTTTCGAATGATGACTCAGGAAGTCTTTGATCAATGTAGGATGAGATTAGATAAGGTTTCTAATCTATCATCGATCGAGTCTTCATTATCGAATTGAGATTTGGAATGATTAAGTGCTAGGATTTGACATTTATCCATGCCCATCACTTAATCAGGATTAAGGAAGATCGAAGGATTGAATTACATGGTAACTTTCTACTGAAAGATATTTTGGTAATTTTCATCAAATTACTCATCTTTTAGGTAGGCATGATACATTGCTAGACATCAATCATGTCTTATAGGTTTTCATGGATCAATTTGATTGGATTCATGAGTCAATTCGAAAACTAGTTCGAATTGGCAACTTAGGTCAGCTCAATTTGACCTAATTAGGTCAATCGATTCAATCGGTTCAAATCGACTTGGGCCTAGACCTACTGCTGGCTAGATGTAGAATCCAAAGGGTCACATACATTAGGAAATTATCCATGGATGTCAATTGGATTTTTATTAGGATCATGGGATCCTAATTGGCTAGCTAATTAATATACTAGCATATGTAGGCTAGCTCAATTCCTAACCTAGTTGGATTGGGTCTAGTTGCTTGTTATTTGGGCTAACCAGTTTAAGTGGGACTTAAATTGGTTAGAGTCCTAATTAGGTCAGCCAATTTCAGTTTTTATTTGAATTATTTTGGACTTATCTTTCGTGTGTGATAGAGTCCATGTTAGCATGGACTCATAGGCACCATATTTCATTCACGCATATTACTGCATGCAGAAGGACCAAGAGTCCTTCTGCAGATAAATCACAAATGCAGATAAGAGTCCAAAGGCCTCATTTTTATCTCCACACCACTTTGGAAGAGGTTGGACTAGTTAACATATGGCTTTTGGCATGAAAAAGGAATGGCACACATTGAAGGGATGCGTCTCTTCTTTGTTGGTGCAAATTTGAGATCAAGAGTCCTTCTGTTTGAAGGCTCTTGAATTTTTTCCGATGCTTCCTTTCTGAAGTCACGTCCCTTGGCTTCATTTTAACTAGAAATTCCAAGTGGTAGAAGGAGATTAAATGCTAGAAATTGAAGAGTCAAAGAAATGTCTCTTGGCGCATGATAAAAGGCTATCATGATATGATTATCCATGCAAAAGACTCCTTATCATTGAAGGGTTTTATCAGATGGCTACATAGGAGGCATATCAGGTGCCCTAACCTACTCTATAAAAGGCATTGGTGATTTGATGCCAGACTCACTCAATCCCATCGGAATTCCCAACTTTCTATTTCTCTTTCCCTCCCCTTAAGACAAGTTTGTCTCTTTAAGACAAAACTTGTTCCTTTAAGACAAGGCTGGTCTAATTAACACAAGAGCCTAGGGAGAATAATAGAAAGGGTATCTGGGATCCAAGAGTAGATATAGAGAGGTCTTAGAGTGCCCTATAGGAGGGTAGGGAGTCCAAGAAAGGAGGAAAGTTCGAAAGGCTGTCGGAAGAATCCCAGTCAAACAAGCAACAACATAGGAGTGTGTCTTGGTCTGATTCCTATGTGGATTACTCTGGAGGGCATACAGTTGTGTGCCTAGTGGAAATAAAGGAATATAGCATTCTGAGTATTCCTCTATTACCCTAAAGTTTTGATTTACTGATTGTTATGCACAAGTGGTCCTAGGGTTTAGGGTTTCAGCCGGTTAAGGTTTCAAAAATGAAATTTTAAAACCTAGTCTTTCGCTATGCCCGGCCTAGGTAACCCAACATTAGAATGATATAAGGAGACAAACCTTGTCCTTAGTTGGGAAAAAAGTCATTTTATGGTTCAAGAAGGGATCGTATAGGGGCACGTTGTATCAAAAAGGAAGATCGAGGTAGATAAAGCCAAAGTGTAGGTAATATCAACACTACCACACCCGAATTATGTTCGACAAGTATGTTCTTTTCTAGGTCATGCTGGATTCTATTGGCACTTCATTAATAATTTTAGCAAGATTTTGAGATCCTTGAGCAATCTACTGGCCAAGGACATAACATTTATCTTTGATGAAGACTATTTGAAAGCCTTCCACTCTTTACAAACTGCTTTGACAACTGTACCAATTATAAAACCCCCTGATTAGTCCATACCATTTGAGATCATGTGTGATGCTTTCAATTTTGCAATAGGTATATCTTAGGCCATAAACTTAATAAGGAGCCACACATGATCTACTATTGTAGTAAGAATCTTTTCGATGCCTAGTTGAACTATGCCACAATTAAAAAAAGTTGCTAGCTATAGTGTTTGCCCTTGAAAAGTTCTACTCATATCTACTAGGATCCAAGATTCTGATTTACTTTGATCATTCAGCTCTAAAATATTTGCTTTCAAAGAAAGAAACTAAACTGTGATTGATCAGATGGATCCTTCTTCTACAAGAATTTGATCTAAAAATTTATGATAAGAAGGGGTCCAAAATGTGATCGCTGATCACATATTTAGAATCTTGGTTGAGCACACAACAGGCATAAAAGAGGTCAAGGAGAAATTTTCTGATGAATAACTTTTTGCAATCTCCTCTAGCCAACCTCCATGGTTTGCCCATATCATTAATTACCTGGCAGCAGGACAAATACCTTCCTACTGGATAAAACAAGAGAAAGAATGATTCTTCTCACAAGTTAAACATTATTTTTTAGAGGAACCTGAATTGTTTAAATATCATTCTGATGGTGATTCATCGTTATGTCCTCAAGAGTGAAATCCAGAATATTCTCAGTTTTTATCCCTCTTCGGCATCTGAAGGACACTTTAGTGGAAGAAAAACTAAAGCAAAAGTATTGCAGAGTGGGTTTTACTGGCCAACACTTTTTAAGAATGCATATGAGTTTGGCTAACACTATTTACAGTGCCAACAAATAGGAAATATATCAAGGAAGGATATAATTCTATTAACCCTTATATTGATAGTAGAAATCTTCGATGTTTGGGGGATTGATTTCATAGGACCCTTTCCTATCTCATTTGGATTCGAATACATCCTAGTAGTAGTGGACCATGTATCTAAATGGGTGGAGGCGATAGCTACATTGATTAATGATAATAAGGTTGTAATTAGTTTTATCCAACGAAATATTATTACTCGATTCGATTTTCATAGAGTGATCATTAGCGATAGGGGAACTCACTTCATGAATAGGCAATTTGAAGCACTAATGAAAAAATACAATATCATACACAAAGTTATCACAACATATCACCCCCAAACTAGTGGTCAGGTAGAGGTGTCAAATAGGAAGATTAAACATATCTTAGAAAAGACTGTTAGGCTCGATAAAAAAGACTGGTCTTTGCACTTGGATGATACATTATGGGCTTACTGAATAGCCTTTAAAACCCCTATCGGCATGTCACCCTACTGATTAGTCTACAGTAAAGCATGCCATCTACCGGTTGAGTTAGAACATCGTGCATTCTAGGCCATTCGAATATTTAATTTTGACATGCATAATGCAGGTTTTAATCAAAGATTACAATTTAATGAACTTGAAGAGATGCATTATGATATGTATGCAAGTTCACGAATCTATAAAGCTCAAACTAAAGCATTTTATGACAAGTACATCTCTAAAAAGTTGTTTGAGCCAAACCAAAAGGTGTAGCTCTTCAATTCTAGATTACTCCTCTTTCCTAGTACACTCCACTCCCAATGGGATAGACCATTCACTGTTACATATGTATTCCCACATGGAGCAATAGAAATAAAAGATCCTCAGAATGGCAACACATTTAAGGTTAATGGTCAATGCTTGAAGCCATATGTAGATGGAATTGCACACAAAGAATGAATTAATACCATCTATCTGATGGATCCAGTTTTTAATGAATAATAAGCTTAATGTCTAGCTGAAGATGTTAAACTTAGCATTAGTTGGGAGGAAATCCAATAATCTCATTTCTTTTTAGTACAGTTACAGGAATAGGAACTTAGGTAGAAGAACAAGAGCCTACTACTCCATGAAGCCATCTTCGACTCTTGAAGCACACTCAGCCCAGGTGCATTCTCTCGTTTTCTTTTATATGCTTATTTTCTTTCCTACTTTATTGAGGTCAATGTCGATTAAGTTAGAGGGAAGAAAAAAACTTATTTAGATCATCGAGTATGGTTAGAAATAATTATATTGTGTGTACCTAATTGTTGTCTCGAGTTGGAGTTACATAAGCACCCTAATCAATGATTGATTAATGGTCTAGATAATTTTAAAGATGCTGAGGGATAAATTATTAAAGAAACTCAATAAAATATAGGGTTTAGACCAGAAATAATTTCATGGAGTAATTCTAGAACCTTTTGACCATTAATCTCAATGAAAAATCTACTTTGTAGGGGTATAGATGAAAATATCAAGTATACCAAATTTTTTCCTTTAAAAAAAATAAAAGAGAAAGAAATTCAATCTTGCCTCATAGCTTTTCTAAACTCCTACTAAGTAACCGTGCTCCTTTTCCTAAGTAAGCATTGTGGTTTTCATAAAAGGTCAGAAGGCCAAGAAATATATTAAGCAATGGTACCTCATTGAGTAACCATACCCCTTCACCTAAGTAAGCATTATGATTCATATCAAAAAGTGGGGATGCTAACACTTAAGAGGCTAAGACATTGCACTGAACTTTTTCAAAAAAAAGGAAAATCGATTAGCAAAAAGATACTTCATCAAACCCTAGCAAGTTAGAGGATTCAAAGACTGAGGTAGAAAGTTGGCAAAAAAACTCTAGAAATTTCTAGGAGGTTTACTCAATCACTAATAGGGTTGAATTAATAATCTGATGAAGTATCTCAATAATAGTCTAGTCAGGTATCAATTATCTTTAGGACTACCTAAGTTAACTTTCAATTCAATGATGAGTTTGTATACATGGCTAATTTATCTACTTTACTCGAGGATAAGCAAAGTTCAAGTTGGGGGTGTGATAATTACATTATAAATAAATATATATAAGTATTAATTTAAGAATTAAATTATCTTTATTTATTTAAAATTGATACTTTTATATATCATTTGCAAAAAAAAGACTACCAATGTGAAGAGCTCAATTTATATGTTTAAATGAAATAAGTTTGAAGTGAATCAGACTTAAAATGAGTCCAAAATCAATGTTAAAGTTTGTTAAGAGATGCATGAATATAAAAGTAGTCAGTCCACTATAGATCGGCTGCTTGGTTTACAAAATGAGGAATGGTCTATTGACAGCCATTAGCATTGGTCCACAGCTCAAAACCATGGACCATGGAAGGGTTTATGCCATTAAATGTTGTCGCTATCCACTGGACCTCTTTATCACCGACTTGAGATGCTGAGAAGCCACTGTCCACCGACCTGAGATGCTGGGAGCCACCATGCTACTACCCATCACAACCGTCACTATTGTTTGCCTCTTCCTCTATACCAAGCCATCGAGCTGCCATCATCGTAGCCCTGATGCTGTCACCGCCTGACATGCCACTGGTAGCTAAAGAAGAGAATGAATGGGATGCCTCCATTCCAAGCTACCATTGACACTGTCACCATCACCTAGCAATTGGCCATTATTGCTACCTCAAGTGTCCTAAGCCATCATGTCTCCATCCCGAGATTTAGCCACTAGCCATTCTTCTTAAGCCATGGCCGGCCTCCTTTCACCACCATCTTCCTGATCTATCAAAGCCCATGCCTCTTCCGAAGCCATCCCATGCCATCTTTCTACCTCTGCCAAGGCTAATACCCACCCATCGCTACCCCTCCTTGGCCAAGTTATCACTTCACTGTCGCCTGCCACCAGTCACCACCATCAGCCTGATCCACTAACAACTGTACCCTGCTCCTCCCTGATGTCAAGCTTTTGGTGATTGGATCTGCTGCTAGAAGAAGGAAGATGGGCTATGGTCTATCAATCAAGAATCTAATGGTTACAATGTTTCACATGATCACACCTCGATTTGGATGAGATTTTGAGGCCAAATTCCACCAGGATTGGATCTTCATCATGAGCAAGAGTCTCTCTTTATATCTATTTTCTATTGTCAATTGATTTCATGTAAAGATAGATCTAAGACATTCATGTATTATTTTCTTGAGTCCCATACCAGAAAAACATGATGGCCTCTCTCTTGTTAAACCCTATAAAAAGGCTCCTGTACCTCTACCTGGAGGCATCACTCCCTGGAATCCCTCTAGAGCCTTTGCATAAGGGGATAGAAGGGGATTAACTTAGGAGCAGTTAAGTACAGAAGTGTGGAAGGGAAGAGAAGATTTTGTACAAGGGAAAGCACGGTTCTTTTGTTCTTCATTCTCTTATACTTCCTTGGTATGCAATAAAAAATTATGCTTTTAATTATGAGTTCTTTATTTACTATCTTTTATTTGCTCTTTATTATGCTTTACTATTAAATTAAATTTAGGAACAACTCTTCCATTTCAGAGATGCACCATAATCTATTACAGATACAGGGCATGCTGAGAAAAGAAGAGTTGAATGCCTAGTGCCTCCCGGAGACATGCTATGATATATGTATACAAAGTATGCCAAGGGAAGATAGATAATTTTTAAAATTAATTATATTTCAATTATGAAAGAAATACAACTTGTCGATGCAAGATTATCCTATAACTCCTTAAATAATTTTTTTTACTTGATTCACTCTTAAGAATAGTTTACTTCTTACTCACTTTTACTTTTGATGCAATAACAATTACTTTCTTTTTCTTAAAAAAATCATAACTTAGCCCTAAGATCCTTGAGGATATGATCCCAACTCACCCTAACTATAGAGTTGAGTTAAAGAATTAATTTTGACCGCCCATGATAGCAATCACCCCTCCAGCCTAATCCTACAAGAGATTTTTTGCTTGGTTCACAATCAGCATCAGATGATCTATTTTAATAAGAACCACAATCTGTTCTACGGTTTATACTATCACCAAAAGATGACTCTAATGTTATGCTTTATTATGAAAGCTATGCCAAGTCCTTGGTGTGTAGCAACAATGTTTTCGAGCCCTCACCGAAGGTCGATGAGTTTTCACAATATTTTATTATCAAGCATGGCTCCAAAATATATTTATGTTCATGAACATCGAATCATGACTTTGTGTTAAAAATGAAAAGGCCAAGAGTATCTCATTCATATTTCCAAAAAAAGAACTCGAAGGTTCTACAAAAATAGCCATCTCTATAAAATGGGCCAACAGTATGTACAATGAAAAAGGAGAGGAAATGATTCAAGCAAGAGGGGCATCAGTAGCTTCCTTGAGGCCAATAGCTTCTACTTCATGAGCTAGCATATATGCGATGGAAGCATCATCCACTGAGTCCTCTTCTTCCAAAAAATCCAGGTTAAGGCTCTGGTACCATTTGACGATCCTCTTCCTAGTATCATCCATGCCCTCGATAAAAGCTAACTGAGAAAGCAAACTTGTCTTGATATCGTTCTTCAAAATCTTGTAGGCCTCCCCTGCCTCTCGTGTTGCTTCTCTTTTCTGCACCTCAAAATCTGCTGTCTCCTACTGCGCAACCTCCAAAGCCCTTTTCTCTGAAGAGAGCTCCACCTTCAAGTCCTTAACCTCTTGGCTAAATCAAGCAACCTCAGCCTCGATGTGCTCGTGGTTGGCTCGACTATCTTCTAACAGGCTTCCTCCTCCTTCAGGCATACCTCCAACTCCTTTCCCTTTTTCTCCTCGGCCGCCCAATGGTCCCTTAAATTAGAGTAGTCCTTGATGTAATGACACACTTGTGAAATAGTAGATTTGATGGTGAGTTGATAAATGATGAAATCTAAGTTTAAAAATAAGAAGAGAGACTCACCCGAAGGACATTCAGAATTGCGTCCCTCTAATGCTTATGACTACTCTCCCTGACTACCCACTCTGCATCAATGGGATGAAAGAGATCGTCAAAGATGCATTTGGTGACATCCCAGTTGTCGATGACACAAATCTTGGACTTTGGGACTGGGTTGCCTGGAGTCCCCTCAATGAGATCAGGGACAAAGGAGGAGGCTCTGGCCTTTGATGCCTTAGGGAATTTCAAAGTAGATGTAGGTGCGACCTTCAAGGAAATGACCAAAGTAGCCTCAAGTTTGAGAGCAATCATAGCCTAAACTCCTAACAACTCTTTGGAAGCTAGAGCCATGTCAGTCATCCTCCTTTTCAAGATTGCTCTCCTCAAGTTATGAGTGGCCAAAGGATTCATGGATGAAAAACACTTAGAAGAAAAAAAAATGAGATAAAGAAAAGGGGGGAATCGATCATAATCTTCTCAACTCTTGTTTGAGCCTAGCTAACCCCTACATTAAAAAGGTTCACCTCGGACAGTAGAACCTTCAAGATGGGGACTTGAAAACATTGAAGAACCCCTAACCATTCTTCTTCCTCCTTGGATAAAAGTATAGGATGAGTTAACTGACGTGACTAGATACCTCATTATGTAAAACTCTAATCATCAATGTTGCGGTGTTTTACAAAAAAGAAGTGTTTCTTCCAATGATGGATGGAAGAAGGGTTATCCCGAATCAAAGGACACTACCCTTGTCTTTTATAGGGGCATGCATACTACCATCTACAGTTGCGAGGATGCTTACCGAAGGATAAAAAAGGCTCTGAAAAGTAGAATCGTAGGATGCACCTCAGCCACCTCAGCCATAATGCAAACCATGATAAAACCATAAACAAACCACCATGTATTTGGCTGGACCGTACAAGGAGGGAGCCTTATGGCCTTAAAAACTCAATAAAAAAAGGAAACAAGGGTAATCTTAGCCAGCTAGAAAATACGTTTTATACAGAGTCAGTCGGCCTGAGGGAGAATTGCATGCTCAGTCAGTGTTAAGTGAAACTTCCAACTCAAAATTTGGAGGGATTTGGTACTTGGCTCTTAGCTTTACCAAATCTGACTCTCAAATTTTGGATCGAATGTTCCTAGGAGAAAATTCTCCTTCACTAGAACTCACTATCTCTTGGGGTGCGGCAATAGCCACAGTCACCCAGCGATCTGGGATAACTATCGCATTCCTGATGGTAACCTTCAATTCAATTGGTTCATATTCTAAAGACCATGAATCATCTGACTCAGGAGACCATTCAAAATCTGACATCGAATGATTGAATAAAAATACCAAAAACAATAAGAAAAATCACCTTAAAAATAGATGGAAAGAACTTCTAGAATTCAAAACCAGAAACAAAGGCAAAAGCCACAAAAACAAAAATAAGAAATGATGCTAAGAAGAGTAAGGAAGCCCCCTAAGGAACCTGAACAAGATTTTGAAGAACATAAGTAAGAAGGAATCAAGAAAGTAGTGCAAAATGTCGACAAACTCACCAGAGGTGATTGCCGAATGGAAAGAACTCTGAAGAGAAAATAAAAAAGAAGAAAGAAAACTTCAAAAACAAAAATAGTTCAGGTCATAAGAGTCCCACCATTTATAAAAGCTCTTTCAATGGTCCAGATCTATTTAAGACAGATCCACTCCTATCGGATGACTGCTAGGTGGCACTCGAAGATAGGCCAGACCATATTCCCATGGATTGCTAGTGGCAAGGTGCTTGGGTTACTCCTACCGACCTTTCATCTTTCATGTGAAAAGATCTTAACTTCCCTTGAGTGCTACACCCTCCTAGGCCATCATGATACAATTAATGTTTTTCTTTTCCCATATTGCTCATAAGGTGTCTCTTAGAGACTATACTTGGTCAACGGAAATTGGGGAATCAATGCGATTCAATTGATGGAAAACCTAGGCCATTTCACCATCTTCATAAGAAATTATCGAGGAAAACCTATGGAATGAAAATTATCTACAAACAGTGAAATACTTTCAAAAATACCGAGGCACAACACTTAGAGAAAATTCATGCTTTATTCATCCCGTGATTGGTTACGGATCGAAGATAAAAAAAGGTAAAAGGGTTATAGTGAATAGAAATTTAAATTCCCTTGCCCTCGTCTCTGATTCATCTGGCTTGCTTGGAGAGAAGCCACGGCTCACTCTATGATAGGGACCTAAAGCAAGTGAGCCCCAGTGACTGGAAGGATCTGGACCATCAAAAGTCTATAATCTTCAAATTCGATCTCGTATGCCCTACTTTTGGCATGTCGAAGCTGAGTGTTAGCAGCTCTTGCGCATGCTTCGGCTAGGAATAGTTTACTTTGCAACCTTATGATTTTGTCGCCATAATCATTGATACTCTTCTTCAACCCCTCAATGGAAATCCTTGCTGCTTTTAATTGATTTTGTAAAGATAAGTTCTCCTCCATCTCTATGGCATGGTGACTTTGAGCCTAGTAGAAAGTCATCGCATTCCTATCTTTTTCCTCCAATGCTTGTCAAAGGAATCAAGCTTCAGCCACAGCTTCGTCACTAGCCTGTTCCGCTTGTTGGACCCTCTTGTTTTGTCCCGAGGGTCTCTCACCTTGCATCTAGCTATGAGCTAGACGAAGCTCCTTCCATAACCAATCATTCTTACTCCTAGTCGAATTGAGCTTATCCCAGAACCATTGGATTTGATAATCAACTTCTGTATTTAAGTCTTTGATTTTGGCCTAGAAGCTTTTCTTCAACTTGGCAATTTTAGCCTTAGCATCTTAGATAGCTTGGGCTTCCCCCTGGCGAGCATCACTCATCCTCCAGTGCATCAAAGCCATATAACTACCCGTCTCATCTAATTTTACTATCAAATGAATGATGCACTTGGAAAGAGCATCTGTGCACTCCTACTCCTAAAATTCTCGCTCTACCTTAGAAGCCTAAGCCTTAACATCGCAAAGCTCCTTCTCAGCATCGGTGACTTTCTCATCCATTGCTACAATCTTTGGCTCCACAGCCTCGATCAATCCCATGAAGAAGTTAAGATGACAAGCTAACTACACCGAGCATTCCCACAAATAATACCATAAAAAAAAGAATAAGATAAGGAAACAATAGTGCAAGGATCGGCCAATAAAACATTTTTCATACTTGAATAATTATTGACTCAAAGGCCATATGCTCGTGTTCTACATATCCCGCTTCATAGGTCTGATGATTATCTATTACCCTAAGGAAGGTTTGAATCGCTCTTCGGTGAATGATGGGCTTCCGATGACATCTGGGATCCTAAACCTACCTTCCGATACTTCAACTCTAGAAGCCTTGATAGATTGATTAGGCTCCTTACTAATTGAAGGATAAGTTTTTAGTGCCTTAAAATTGCTTTTTGTAGATTTCACACATCTCAAGGATCCATTAATGCTTGAGTCACTAGAAAATCTGTCAGGAAGGCTATCGCCAATCACCTCTCTTCACTGAAAATCACCACTCAATGGGCAAAGAACCCTTCTAGTGAAAATATCGATAATAATAAACCACTTTTAACACCTTTTTATAAAGAAAAACTGATCGCTTTAACTCTTCATGCCTTTTGAGAGAGAAGTCATAAGTATAGAACTACATAAAATTTAATATAACTCTTGGATCCCTTGGACGTAGTGCTAGACTCACTCCTCATCCCTAACTACATATTCAAGCTAAGGAGTCGGGGACAAATGATGTGGGTGGAACCTTCCACCCTCGGGATCCCAAGGTTCCTGGAATTGGGGATGGGTTGGCAAATAATTGACTTCAGAATAAGCTAAAATTATACTTGGATTCTTTTGGTTATTTCTACTTCTGGTACTGGGCCTATTGTATTCTGGAACATACGTACATATATATATATATATATATATATATATGTATCGTCCACCTGAATAACCAAGGAATAGCTAAACCTGTATGACCAGACCAGCATAAGATTATGTTGTTGAATCATCCAGAAAAATGACATTCATCTAAGAATAATTTCCCAATGTGCTTCATCAACCATTCAATCCCATTCCTTGAAAGAAGAAGCCAGGACCAATATTTCAAAACCCTCGGTCCTATCGACAATCATCCTAAAAGTACCTTTGACCTACCCGATCTCCTCCTCTCTTTCCAAATGTTTACAGGTTTCCTATTTAAATCAGTTGGTATCGATCATCCTATGTCCCTTCAATGGCCCCCAATCATCGAGGGAACATTTTTATTCACCATAATGGAAGGGTTCATGATTTTTTCCTATAATATTATCTCTATTCCAAGCAAAAGTATAACCCCTAGGAGTCCCTTGGCCAAATATACCGCCCACTCCAACAAAAGGTCTTCGAACTAGCTAACCCTACAATCGTTGAAGGAACCTTCACCATGTTGAACCTCTAACCTCCCAGACCCCTATCTGGATAAACATTCGGTCTTCAAAACTGCTACTTTATAGACCCTCGACTCAATCAAAACCTTCTACAAATACTTTGTTATAGCAAATAGGAGAGAGAATTTACCAACGTGCACACCCCCTGATGGAGACAAAAGCCCCTTTCCATAGCGTGATATGCCAGAAAGGCTGAATTCATCTACCTTTCTTTGGCATAATTATCATTCGACCTTTCAAGCCCATATGTTCTATGAATTTATAGTCAGTCTTGTGGAAGTCCTAGATCAATCGACTTTTAACACCTAGAATCAAAGCTAAGCAAACAAGGCCCTACAAAGATATCCACCAAAATAGCCAAAGCAAAAGCCTACTGATGCTCACTTCAATACGTTCCCCGTAGCAGACGAATAATCATATCTCGCAATCAAAAACAAATTTCAATCATTAAAAAAGTGTGCCCCTCTTTCAGGCCATGACTCCTGGAGCCATCAAGGCAAGCAATGGAAAGGCACATAAGACAAAACCTTCCATTAATGGAAAGGACATTCCAAATAAAAGAGGATGATTTCCTTCCAGAAATCTTGATGGAGATCGACATCCAATCATTTCTCGCCTACTCACTACCATATTAAGATATTCCAAAACTGCCCTTGTAGCTTCAATAAAAAAAAGGAGTTTCTCCATGAGCCCTTGAGAGGTATATGATCTCTCTCATTACCCCACTCCATTTTTTATTCTATGTTCTGAGATATTGACTTAAACATTAGAGAGCCTTCACCATAGCCACCTCTAGCCAGGGCTTCGTTTATAGGTGTAGCCACTGATATCCCCTCTCTATTCACTCCAGCGTTCAAGTGGATCAAGCACCACTAGATCGAAAGCAAGCTCATCCAAAGGATGTCTTGGTCATAAAATAATTTTAGAGAGAGAGAAAGAAGAGGATTTGACCTATGAAAAGGGCTGAAGAATGAGAATGGGTGATGAAAGAAGACATATGAGGAGGTGGTAAACTATTGGAGGAAAAATGGGGGCTGGAAGGAGGGTAGTGGAGTAGCGATGGGCTGTGGGTGGAGGTGTTGCAGGATGATGTTGTGATGTGTGGGAGGTGATGTTGGAGATTAGTGGAAGCTAAGGTGGGAAAGTTTACTGGTGTCAAGGCAACAAGAATATAAGGAGAAATATTTTATTCAATGAAGGGGGCGGGGGGATTCAATGTGGAGGATTTTTTTGATTACATCCAACATCCAAAAACATCTTTCACTTTTTTTTTTTAATACTCAGAAGATAATTCTAGATTCATAATTAAGACTTTAAGCAATTTCCAAAGACTCATTATGACTTATACAATTTCAATAATAGGACAAAAAGACTTAGACAATTTCAATAACATAATACAAAAGGACTTATACAATTCCAATAATAGAACACAAAAAGACTTCTAACTTAGTCAATGAAAATTGCAAATTAACTTTTAATAACCCCCTCTAAATTTGTAGTTTTCAACCTTCGCTTGAGCTTCTTGAGCTTCTCCTTTGTAACAGGCTTGGTAAGAATATTTGTTGGCTGCTGATATGTCCCAATGAACTTGAAGCAAGTCTTTCCTTTATTCACCAAATTCTGAATGAAATGATGAAGTTCAATATACTTGCTTCTTGCATGAAACATGAGATTTGGTCATAGCTATGGCTGATATGTTGTCTGATGTGAACTTTAAGTTGTAACCGTAAATGCACGGTGTGCAGAGTAGCATATCCAGCGAGTATGGATCGATCCCACGGGAAATTGTATTTGAACTATGTCCAAACCCTTGCTTAGGTAAGCTGACAAAAATGAGCAAAATTAATCAAATGAGAAGAAATACATAATTTAAAGATCTAGGACGACCAATGATTTAAAAACTTTTCTAAAATCTTATAATGTCTTTTCAACTTCTTTTTTCGTATTATCTAAATATGGATTATGAAGAGATTTAAACTCAACTATATTCCATCAATGTTTTACCAGGATAGAAGAGAAAAGAATAAAAGAATATTGTTGAGCCTTTTCTCTTTCATCTGCATCGAATCAAACATAAATTATGAAGGGATTGAAATCCAATAATAGCTCATCAAGTCTCGCAAAAATTTTAGAGAGGCAAAAAAACTCTTAAAAAATAGAGCCCAAGAAAAGATCCAAAAAAGGACTTCTAATCTTAATCTAGCTTCATCGCCAATCCTAGAAGGTTCACTAAGCCAGACATGATTAAAATAAAATTTTAAAAATTATTTTTAAAAAAATAATAAAAAAAATCAATCTACACTACTTGCTGAAATATAAAATACAGAATTTAAATATACAATTAAAAACTATCATAATTACAGGAATTTAAATAACATAAAATAGATTACAAGATAAAAAAACTATCCTAATACAAAAATAAAAATTACCATTAATAAATTGAAATAAGAATAAAAATAATTTTTTTATTATAAAATTTAATTTGATTACAAAAAATTTAACTCCTAAACTAGGACGGAATGCACCAATCCATGCGAAAATCGTGTTAGTTTCTCATCCTCGTCTCCTTAACCAATTCAGTTCTTATCTTTATCCCGTACCTATTTCAGTTCCGCGTCCTTATCTCCGTATCTCGTTGTATCCCATTTCTGTTCCATATTCCCATATTCCTATCCTCATACCCACTTGCACGATCAGTTTTATCCCTTCTTAACATTGAACTCCCCGGTGTTATTCTGAGAATCAGTGATCGATCTTTCATTCCCTCGGACATCCAAGCTCCCGATAGTGGTGCTGCAGCGCATTTGGCATCGGGATGAGCAAGTAGCAACGGAGAGCAAGGCAGTGACTTGAAGGAGACCGGCCGGCTAATGGTTCTGGATTTTCCGGTGGTGATGAAGTTCCCGGCATCTTCTCCATGGCTTAAGGTAGCAGCAGCAACTTGGTCCGGTGAGGAGATGCGATGGACAGTGAAGATGGACACGGTAAAGGTGCCGGCGGACTGCAGGGACTTGCAATAGGGAGGAGCAGCAGCTTGAAGGAGGAGCCATAGCGGAGACCACTCTTGAGCAGGGGCTTTGACTCGGATCGATGGAATGAACGGCGAAGAAGAAGCGGTGGATTGAGAACAGAAGAAGAAGACGCGCGGCTCAAGGTGGTGGTGGAACGGTCGGAGAAGAGGATGGCCACGGCTGCAGGAAAGTGGGGCGAACGACGGTGATTTCTTCAGTTTTTCCGGCCATGAAAGGCCTTTCCAGCCGTGAGGAGGGTCCCGGCGGTGTGGAGGTCAACTCCGGTATCTTCCCCGGTGAAATCGCAGCTTGATTTGGTCTGTGGTCCACGGGTCTGTTCCGTGGACCAGCAACATGGCATCCATCGACCGGCTGCTACTTCATGAACCATTCAGCTGGTTTAAATTAGACCGATGCTTTAAAAGTCGTGCAACTCTTAACAAAAGAATTCAACTTTTTATTTCAGGGCCATCCAAACTCCAAATTTGATGCCGTTGAACTTCTGAAATCATGCTTTTCATGTTAGCAGGATTCTTTCATTAAAACACTATATAAAAATATTAATTTTAATTAAATAAGGTCAATTTAAACTATAAATTAATGCTTTTATGCCTAATTTTTATGCACTTATCACTTCTCCCAACTTGAATCTTATCACTCCTCCTAACTTGAATTTTACTCGTCTTCGAGTAAAAATAGTTCATTAATTAATTAAGAAAGCTACCAAAAACTCTTAATATTCTACAGAAGTTACTCGGACTTTAAGGTTTTTCTCATATCCTTTTTATAAGTAGAAGATTTCTCATTAGATAGTAGATAATAGGTCATTGAGATATTAATAGCTTCAAATAAATTGGTTAAGTGCAAACTCCTTATTTTTCTAAATAATTCTTGTTGCGCAGAAATGGAGCCCAAGAGGAGGGGTGAATTGGGTCTTTTAAAAATTTAACACATAAAATGAATGTCCAGTGGTACTTGTGAGCAATAATAAATTTGATGCAAGATGATAGCAATAATTAAAGAGTACGAGATTTGATGCAAGATGATAGCAATAATTAAAGAGTACGAGAGGAAAAGAGCAATCATACACAAACACAAAGATTATAGTGGTTCGGTGCAAACCTAGCACCTACATCCACTCTCCAAGCCACCCTTGGGAATTCCACTATAATCCACACCAGATTACAGTCGACTTGTTTTTCACAAGGCTCACAAGTCAAAACCTAAGTTGGTTTTGTCACCTAGGCTTACCAACAACCCTAAATACTTGTTTTGTCTTCGGGCTCACAAGTTAACCCTAGTTGGTTTTGTCCCTTTGGCTCACCAACAAACCACAATAACCTTCTTTCAAGACACCCTTGAAAGCAAGGTCAAATCACAATAAAAACATATATAAAATTTAAAAGCTACAACAAACTCTTTTCAAGAGTAGATTGGAATCTTTGAAGCTCAAAAGATGCTTTGTCTTCACTCTTCTTCAAGGTGCCTCTTTTTGGAATGAAGTAAGGATGAGCTTGTAGGCTTTTCAGTGGAATCAAGCTAGAAGAGACTTTTTGATTTGAAATTTGGAGAGAATATTGGCTTTATGGCTTTTGAGTGGACTTGAATGCTCTTGAATAGACTTCTCTTCACTTCTTTATTTCTTTCTCTTACTTTAAAATGAGGTTGGTGGAGCTTAAATACACCAAAAATCTTCTAAAAACGGTTTGTGACCATTGGTGCATTGGAAATAGCCGTTTGGAGCTTGAAAACCAACTTTTGCAAGCCAGAAAAATAGATCCGTTAGAGCTGTCAGGCTGCAAGTGTCGACACTTGGCTGTCAGGTGTCGACACTTGGCTGTCAGGTGTCGACACTTGATTTCTGGGTGTCGACACTTGAACATTCAAGTGTCGACACTTGATGCACAGGTGTCGACACTTGACACAAAAATCATCAAAACCACAAAGTTCTATATTTTCAAAAATCTCGACACTTGGAACCTAAGTGTCGACACTTGGTGTCGACACTTGAATATAGGTGTCGATACTTGGCGTGCCAAGGATTTTTATCCGTGCCAAATGCTGAAGTGTCGACACTTGACTGTCTAGGTGTCGACACTTGACACTGAAAACATTCAGATACAAGTGTAAATGCCTCAAAAACAAAAATAAAATTTATGAATACATAAACATATAATAGTTAAACAATTATATGCCCTTTTTCAATGAAGAGGATGCCCGAATATGTGAGAATTGCTCCATGCCACCACCATAAGTCTTTGAAATTTTGAGGTGCTTTCTTCCTGAAAACTCACAACTTGAATCCTCATTAGAATACAGTATGCACTCAATGTTTCGTTATTCATCAAAATCATTGGGTGGAGCCAACAATCTCCTCCTTTTTGATGATGACAAAACCTTGAGAAAAAGAGGCAATATAGTTCAAACTTTAACCATTTAATTTATAAATATGAATTTTAGTCACAATAGAAGAAAAAACTTTATAGATAGGAGGAAACAATCTCCCCTTTAATTAGATACTTCTTATTAAGGTAAACTTCAAAGATTCTTGCAAGGTGAAATCAATATAATCAACACAATACACCTTTTTCTTGATAAAATCAAAATTAATACATGTTCTCCTCCTTTTTGTCAATCATTAGAAAGGGGAATAACCTCCCCGTTACAATGAGTGTGGATACAAAAAGATAGAAGAGAAACAAATAAAATAGATATCAGAGCTGAAATTATGCTAATATCAAAGAGTATCAGAGCTAAAATATACCAAGATAAAGGAGTATCAGAGCCAAAGAATAGTAAACTAATTTAGTGAAGCACAAAATTTTCCAAGATAACAGAGTACTAAACAGAAACACATATATATAAGATAAGTTTTTAGTACAAAATTTGCTGAGACATCAGCAAGAGCTGAAATATATATAAATCATCAGAGTCAAACATGTATCAAATATACGAAATAAGAGCTAAAACAGACATCTGTGAGGCTAATCCTCATCAGATGGAATATCAAGATTGAAAGGAGCACTGATCCTAGATCTGGTGGCTAATGCCCTAGGAGGTGCTAAAGCTCTACGACTCCTAGTGCGACCGGAAGGACCAAAGGTGGGTACAACCCTAGAAGATCTAGTGGAAAGAGGTGAAAGACGATCAGCTGGCGCAATAAGGTCCGGTGTGGAGTCAACCAAGGCAGTAGCAGGAGCTGGTGTAGTAGGAGGATCTTGATTGACCACTTCATAAGCATCGGCACCGCCAACACTGTCGCTGTCACTGCCCACTACCTCTATAGCTCTATCAATATCCTGATCACCACCCTCAGCATAATCAGCATGGTCGCTCTGGTGATCGTCGCCATCATCATCATCATCGTCATCATCGTCAGATCGTGCAAGTGCAGGGGCTGCAAGAGGTATAAATGATCTCAATAGACTCTCAATGCGAGTAAATCCCTCCTCCATGGATCTGCGAATCTCAGCATGCTCCGAGGTAGTATGTGCTCATAGAAGCTCGACCTTGCTACGCAGCTGAGTCACCTCACCTCTGATCTCTGTGAACTGTGCTCTGGCATGCTCCTCAAAAGATAGTCCTGTAGATGGTGGTGGAGGAGCTGAAGTGTCAAGAGACAGGTGCTCTGCCTGTGTCGATGGTACATCTACTGGAGGAAGAACTGCTGGCTCAGATGGTCCAGCCTCAGCCTCTCGAATCTCATTCTCCTCATCTGGCTCCTGGCCAGACTCTCTGCGAACCCATCGACCTCCAACTATCCTGTATCCCATCCGGTGCAATGACCTCTCGTCGTACACATCCGTGTGTAGTATCTCCTTGGGGATCTCCCCCTCCAATGATACTCCACAAGCTCTGAAAAGTCGGGTCAGTGCCATACCGTATGGCAAACAGTGTCGGCACTAAGTGGCAGCATCATGCATCTGTGACAGCATCAGAGTGGGTATATCTATCTGTCTCCTCTCAATCAGACTGGTCATCACCATCAACTCTCTCTCGGTGATGAAGTCGAATTTCCTAGTCTTCGGTAGTAGGATCCGTGCAGTAATATGGTACAGCAGGCGCATCTCTAATGATAACTGGTTCATGGTAACCACTGAAATACCGCGAACATCCTCTCTCTCAAGGATGCACCTAAATGCCGCCTCTCTATTATCCACTAAAAAAGCACAGACTCCTCTCCGGGGTATCTCCCATACACGGCTCAGAAGCTCATCAGTCAAAGAGATCTGAATACCCCTGATAGATGTCATCCACAGTAGTCGTCGACAGTCCGGTGCACCGTAGAACTCCCTCACTAGGTGAGGATAGTACCTCTCCTGCATGGTGCAGAAGGGTACTAGTCCTGCATTAGTGAGTATCTGCCTAATACCAAAGTGGTGCCTGTCGAAACACTGCAAGTCAACTCTCCTCCCTGAAGCTACAAGCTTCCCTGCCATCCTCTCTGCAGGGGGGGAGCTCGGTGTGGCTTTACTGCTCGGCTGTGCAGGATCAAATTTAGCCTTCGATCTCCTCTCAGTACCATGACTGGGCCTCTCCCTAATTGCAAGTCTCTTCCTAGGACCCATTATAGCCAACTGACCAGAAAAAGGAAGAAAGGTTTAGAACAAGGGACTGGCCATAGTAGTTGAGATTAGAAAAAAAGGTTCAGATAGGTTTCGAAAACCAGAATCAACAATGTTTGAAAAATAGTATTTGTAGAAAATATATTTTGATCAAATGACAAACTTTCGAACAAAATTGTAGGAAAAAGTTTTGTTAGGTAGAACACATTTGAATCTTTAGAAAAAATAATTTTTGTAAGGTCTAACAATAAAAAAAATGGGATTTGGGTCTAAACACTTAGGATTTTAGCAAATAGGCGAAAATGTCGCAAATGTATCATGAAAAACCTTTCCAAATAGTCAATAAATAAATTTAGTAAATTTAATTTAGATGAAAACCCAATTTATTTTGCCCAAAATTAATGAAACAGTGATTTTTATGAAAAAGGGGTGAAAATGGCCAAAAGATGAGGGAAATCCGAGAAAAACAAGTTTAAAATATTATTCCCTCAAATGAAGTTTTAGAAATCCATTAAAATACGCAAAAATCCGGTTAGATTCAAGAAAAATATTCAGAAAACCCAAAACACGGTTGTTTGGTTCGAAATCAACAAAATTAAAAACAAAGAAAAATAAAACGAAATTAGAAAGGAGAAATACCTGATTTGTGAAGGATTGAGGGGTGAAAGGACGGATTTGGACAGAGGGGACCACTGTTCCAAGAAATCAGGGGGGAAGAAAATTTCAAAAAACCATCGTTCAGTCCGTTTAAAAATAGTTTCAGATTCGCAAGTGTCGACACTTCGGATATGTCAAGTGTCGACACTTGGTCAGGTGTCGACACTTGACACTTTCCAAGTGTCGACACTTGGCCAAAAAATTTGAAAAAATTTGGAAAAAGAAATACGAAAAATTTTGACAAAGTTTTGGGGTTTTAATCAATAGGTTTTGAGCTTTAGGATTTAGGTAAAAATGATACTAAGAGAGTTCTAGGAGAATGGATCAATGACACCTAACTCTCTTCTAATCAGACAGAACCTATCCTCACTCAAAGGCTTTGTAAACACATCAGCTAACTGATCATTAGTACAAACAAAATCAAGAATTACATTAGAGTTTTGTACATGATCTCTTATGAAATGATGTCTTATTTCAATGTGTTTACTTCTTGAATGTTGCACAGGATTTTTAGACAGGTTGATTGCACTAGTATTGTCACATCTTATGGGTGTCTTAGTTAGTTTAATGCCAAAATCTTCGAGTTGTTGTTTGATCCAGAGGATTTGAGCACAACAGCTCCCAGCTACTATATATTTGGCTTCCGCCGTAGATAGAGCAACTAAGTTATGTTTCTTGCTACTCCAAGAGATCAAATTTACTCCAAGAAACTGACAGATTCCACTAGTACTTTTACGATCAAGTTTACACCCAGCAAAGTCAGCATTAAAATAATCAATTAAATCAAATGAAGAATCTCTAGAGTATCATAAACCAATTTCAATTGAGCCAGATAGATATCTAAGTATGCGTTTAACAGCCAAAAGATGAGACTCTTTAGGATTGGACTGATATCTAGCACATATACAGACACTAAACATGATATCTGGCCTACTGGCAGTAAGATATAACAATGAACCAATCATGCCACGATATAATTTTTGGTCTATAGACTTACCTGATTCGTCCTTGTCAAGTCTACATGTAGAGCTCATAGGGGTACCTAACGGCTTAATGTTCTCCATCCCAAACTTCTTGAGTATTTCTCTTGTGTATTTTGTTTGGTTGATGAAGATCCCCTCTTTGGTTTGCCTTATCTGGAGTCCGAGGAAGAAATTCAGTTCTCCCATCATGCTCATCTCGAACTCACCCTGAATTAATCTTGCAAAATCTTGACAAAGAGATTCATTAGTAGCACCAAATATTATATCATCAACATAGATTTGTACTACTAAGAGATCATCATTCTTTTTCTTTAAAAATAAAGTTTTATCTACATTACCTCTAGTAAAATTATTTTTCAGCAAAAAAGAGCTTAAACGATCATACCAAGCTCTTGGAGCTTGTTTTAATCCATATAAAGCTTTATGAAGTTTATAAACATGATTTGAAAATTCAGAATTTTCAAAATCAGGGGGTTGTTCAACATAAACTTCATCTTCAATTAATCTATTTGAAAAGGCACTTTTAACATCCATTTGATATAGTTTAAAATTCATGAAGCAAGAAAAAGCCAACAATAGCCTAATTACCTCAAGTCTAACCACAGGACCAAAGGTTTCATCAAAATCTATCCATTCCTCCTGATTGTATCCTTTGGCAACTAGTCTAGCTTTATTTCTAATTACTATTCCATTTTCATCAAGTTTATTTTGAAAAACCCATTTTGTGCCAATAATAGATGTGTTTGAAGGCCTATCCACTAGTGTCCAAACATTATTCCTTTTAAATTGATTAAGTTCATCTTGCATAACATTTATCCAATTACTATCACATTCAGCTTCCTCAATAGTTTTAGGTTCAATTTGAGACACAAAAGCTAAATAATCACAAATATTTCTAAGAGATGATCGAGTACTTATACCTTTAGATGGATCACCTATAATTAGTTCTTTTAGGTGTCCATGAGCATACCTCCATTCTTTTGGTAATGGATCAACAGTTGATGTATTTTCATCACCTTGTGCTTGATCTCCGTCAGTGTTTTGATCATCATTCTGTTCCTTGGTAAGTCCTTCATTGTTGTTTATTTCTTCAGTTTTCTTGCTACCTGTTTCATCAAAAAGTACATCTTCTTTTCTTGAAGCTTTTTGGTTAGTGTCATCAAATACCACATGTATGGATTCTTCAACAACAAGTGTCCTTCTGTTGAAGACCCTGTATGCCTTACTAGATGTGGAGTAGCCTAGAAAGACTCCCTCATCTGATTTGGCATCAAATTTACTTAGATTATCTTTACCATTGTTTAAGATGAAACAACGGCATCCAAAAACATGAAAATAACGGATTGAAGGTTTTCTACCCTTCCAAAGCTCATAAGGGGTTTTCTTTAAAATCGATCGAATTAAAACTCGATTTAAAATATAGCATGCAGTATTTATGGCTTCCGCCCAAAAGTATCTAGGTAAATCATTTTCACAAAGCATGGTGCGTGACATTTCTTCAAGAGTTCTATTTTTTCTTTCTACTATCCCATTTTGTTGAGGTGTCCTAGGTGAAGAAAAATTATGATGAATTTCATTTTCAATACATAATTTATTAAAATCGGCATTTTTAAATTCAGTTTCATGATCACTTCTAAAGATACTACTGAAACACCTTTTTCATTTAAAACTTTTTGTGAAATCTAATAAATTCATAAAACGTTTCATCTTTATGTGCTAAAAACATGACCCAAGTAAAACGTGAGAAATCATCTACAATGACTAGACCAAACTTCTTACCTCCCAAACTAGATATTCTAGTAGGCCCAAAGATATGAAGCAATTCCAAAGGTCTAGATGTAGAGATTACTCCTTTTGGTTTGAAAGAAGATTTTTTTTATTTTTCAAGTTGACATGCACTGCAAATCTTATCTTTTTCAAAATTGAGTTTAGGCAAATCTTTTACTAAATTCTTTTTGCTAAGTTTTGAAATTAAATGCATGCTTGCATGTCCTAGTCTACGATGCCAAAGCCAACTAGTTTCATCGATCTTGGCTTCTATTGCCACTAGACATTGACCTTTCTGAATAGGGAGATCATTAAGATCAACCATATAAATATTGCCATGCCTATGACCGATGAACTTAATGCCATTATCATCTAGACTAGAAACAATGCCCAAAGAAGATTCAAAAATAACTTTAAAATTTTTGTCATAAAATTAACTAATGCTAAGCAAGTTATGTTTTAATCCATCAACATATAAAACATTATCAATATAAGAGGTAGGGGTGATATGGATTTTACCAATACCGATAATTTTGCCCTTTCCATTATCACCAAAAGTTACATTGCCACCATTTTGATATGTGAGTGATGAGAACTGCTCCACATCTCCTGTCATATGCCTTGAGCAACCGCTATCAAGGTACCACATTCTTTTCTTGTTGGTTGCAAGGCATACCTGCAATAATGATCAAGTGGAGACTTTAGGTACCCAAGCCATCTTGGGTCCTTTTTGGTTAGTGGCATTGGTTCCTTTTGGAACCCAAACTTTCTTAGTGTTATTTAATTTTCTTTTGTTGCACATATAAGATTTATGTCCTTTAATACCACAAGTATAGCATGTAATGGATGAAGATGTAGGCATAAAGAAATTTTTAAAGAGTTTATGTTTCTTATGAGTTCTGAATCCTAATCCAGCTTTGTCAAATACTGCTCTTTGATTATTTAATAGTAAATTTAATTTTTCAGAACTGTAAGTAAGTTTTTCAACAAAAGGTTTTAGTTTTTTGATTTCTTCTTTATATCTTTTATTTTCTATTAAAATTCTTTGCTTTGTCTTGACAATTTTCATTTGAAAGTAAGTCTCTTTTCTTTTCAAAGATATCCTTTTCTTTTTCAAGAGCCATAATCTTATCATTTAAATTTTTATTTTGTATTAGAAGGTACTCATTTTCATTTGAAAGGTTGTTATTTGTTTTAGCTAGATCCAAATTTTGCTTCTTTAAGTCTTTATGTTTTGACTTTAATTTTGAAATTCTATGACTAGTTCATCAAAAATCTCATGAAGCTCATCAAAAGTTAATTCATTTTCGGTTTCAGAACATACCTCTTCTTGATCGGCCATCAGACAGAAGTTTGCTACCTCCTGCTATTCTTCCTCAGAGCTGGAGTCTTCACTTTCACTCCAGGTTGCCATCATGGCTTTCTTTCTCAGCTTTCTTCTGCTTTTCTTTAACAAGGGCAGTCTACCTTGAAATGCCCGGGTTTCTTACACTCAAAACATGTGGGCTGCTCCTTCTCCTTTTTCTTGTCTTTTTCCTTACTCGGCTCACCTTTCAGAGGTTTCTTTTTATAGTTGAACTTTTTCTTCCTCATAAACCTTTTGAATTTCCTTGCTAACAGAGCCGTTTCATCTTCTTCGTCATCCTCTTCAGAGTTTTCGCTTGAGTCCTCTCTAGTAGTAGATTTGAACGCGATCGCCTTCTTCTTTTTATCCACCTCTCCGTTCTTTTGTTTGAGGGATAGCTCATAGTCATCAAGGAACCCAACAGTTGTTCCAGCGGGAGAGTGTTGACATCTTTAGCTTCTTCAATTGCAGTGACTTTTGCAACCCATGAAGCTGGTAGAGACCTGAGAAGTTTATTCACAAGTTCACCATTAGAAATTATTTTTCTTAGACTTCTCATGCCATTCACAATGTTTGTGAACCTAGTATACATCTCACTGATAGACTCAGTAGGTTCCATTTTAAACATTTCATATGTGTGAATTAGCATGTTAACCTTGGTGGTTTTCACTTGGTGTGTACCCTCATGGGTAACCTCAAGTGTATCCCAAATCTCCTTTGCGGAGAGACAGTTTGATATTCTATTAAACTCACTAGAATTAAGAGAGCAAAATAAAAGGTTCATTGCCTTAGCATTAAGCTCAATTTGCTTAATGTCATTCTCATCCCAATCATCTTTCATTTTTGGAGTGAGAATGCCATTAATCATCATTGTAGGCTGATGAGGACCTTTTACAATTGTTCTCTACAAATTATAATCAAGAGCTTGTATAAATATGCGCATGCGTGTCTTCCAATATGTGTAGTTTGTGCCATTAAAAAGTGGGGATCGGTTTAAAGCTTGACCTTCTACAATACCCATGCCTATTGGGGCTGCCATGATCTTTTACTCAAGATCCTTGGACCTACAAGAGAGTACCGGCGCTCTGATACCACTTGTTGCCCAGAAATGGAGCCCAAGAGGGGGGGGTGAATTGGGTCTTTTAAAAATTTAACACAATAAAATGAAGGTCCAGTGGTGCTTGTGAGCAATAATAAATTTGATGCAAGATGATAGCAATAATTAAAGAGTACGAGAGGAAAAGAGCAATCACACACAAACACAAAGATTATAGTGGTTCGGTGCAAACCTAGTACCTACATCCACTCCCCAAGCCACTCTTGGGAATTCCACTATAATCCACACCAGATTACAGTCGTCTTGTTTTTCACAAGGCTCACAAGTCAAAACCTAAGTTGGTTTTGTCACCTAGGCTTACCAACAACCCTAAATACTTGTTTTGTCTTCGGGCTCACAAGTTAACCCTAGTTGGTTTTGTCACTTTGGCTCACCAACAAACCACAATAACCTTCTTTCAAGACATCCTTGAAAGCAAGGTCAAATCATAATAAAAATTGTCAATGGACGAGCCACTTTACTAAAATTGGGTATGAACCTTCTATAAAATCCAGCATGTCCTAAAAATGAATGAATTTTTTTAATAGACTTAGGTGGTGAAAGACTTGTAATCAGCTCAACTTTGGCCTTATCAACTTCTATTCCCTTTTTCGAAATTACATGGCCAAGAACTATACCTTCTATAACCATGAATTGACATTTTTTTCAATTAAAAATTAAATGCTTTTCCTTACATCTCTCTAGAACTAGTCTCAGATGGTTTAAACATTCGGAGAAGGTAGGGCTAAACACAGAAAAATCATCCATGAAAATTTCTAAGAATCATTCAACCATGTCAACAAAAATACTGATCATACATCTTTGGAAGGTTGCTGGTGCATTTCATAACCCAAAGGGCATACGCCTATAAGCAAAGGTTCTAAATGGGCAGGTGAATGTAGTCTTTTCTAGATCTTCAGAGGCTATGGAGATCTGATTATAGCCAGAGTATCCATCAAGAAAATATTAAAACTCTTGTCCGGCTAATTTCTCTAACATTTGGTCAATAAATGGCAAAGGAAAGTGATATTTCCTTGTTACTGCATCCAGTTTTCTATAATCTATACAAACCCTCCATCCCGTTTGAATCCTAGTTGGGGTAAGTTCATTTGCTTCATTTTGAATCACTATTATTTCAGACTTTTTAGGTACTACTTAAACAGGATTTACCCATGAACTATCAAAAATGGGGTAAATAATTCCATTGTCAAGTAACTTCAAAATTTCTTTCTTGACTACTTTCATTGCTGGGTTTAATCTTTTCTAGGCTTCTCTAGTTGGTTTAGCCTCTTCCTCTAAGTGTATCATATGTTGAACTATGGAAGGGCGTATTCCCTTAATGTCTGCCATGGTCTAGTCTATTGCTTCTCGATTATCTTTCAGAATAGCTAACAACTCCTTCTCTTGTTTAAAATTTAGGTCTAAGGCAATAATTACATGCAAGATTTCATCTAGACCTAAATATGCATACTTAAGGTGCTTGGGAAGAAATTTTAATTCTAATTTGGGTGCTTCCTCTATTGATGGCTTGATTGATGGTTTAGCCATTTCCATGAGTGTTTCAGTAGGAGGCTCCCATCTTTGGTTATGTTTATTATCACCAAGTATTTTATAAATGCTCTCATCTTCTTGGGTTGGCTAGATACTAGACTTAAGATCGACTTCCTCATCGCTAATGTCTATAGGTTCATAAAGTTTATCTTGGATTACACTTACATTAGCATGCTTGGTAGATTCCTGTTCTGAATTTAATATATTTAGCTCAATAGTCGTGTTCCCAAAAGATAGTTTCATAAGTCCATTTTGATAATTAATTTCAGCATTAGCAGTAGCTAAGAATGGTCTTTCTAAAATAACTGGGATATGATCCTTAGGATTTGATACTAATTCAGTCTCCAAAATAATAAAATTTACAGGGAGGATAAAATTGCCAATCTTAATTAAGACATCCTCTACCATTTCTTTAGGGATCCTAAAAGATCGGTCTTCTAATTGTAATGTGATCCTTATTGGTTGAAGTTTGTCCTATCCTAATTGCTCATAAATTGAATAGGGTAGAATATTTACACTAGCCTCTAAATCAAGGCTTTCTCAATGTGGATTTCTCCTATGACACATGAAACTATTGGAGATCCTGGATCCTTATATTTTATAGGCATATAACTTAACAAGTATGAACTCACACTTGCTGCTACGAAAGCTGATGCGGGACTACTTATGAATGCAAACTATTTTTTTGTTATTAAGCAGTGAATTAAGAGTTTATATCTCAAAATTTGAGCCAAGACTCTAAGCAGGGAATTCTATAGAAAAACTAGAAGCACATGCACGCAGAAACAGACCCTAAAGTGAAAAAAATAGGACCGCCGAGGCTAAGAATCCTCGGTAGGGCTAGCTCTTCTGCAATATTGCAATTTGTGAGTCAAGGGGGTGTACCTGGTAGTAATTTGAAGATGAATCCATGAAGGGGTCGCTCTACGCTCCCGGATGCATCCTAAAAAATCAAGCCGGAGATCCCGTGGATCCGTGGCTTTCGGCCTGCTGACCCGAAAGCTGGTCGGATGGAATCCTAGATTCGTGGACTCTGAGAGACTTGCAAAACACCTATCAAGGGTTAGAAAACAAAGAAGAAATAAGGTAGATGGCTGAAGGAAGAGAGGGAAGAAGAGGGTTGGATGTGGGCAGCCAAGTGATGGAGGCATCCAAGGTTGAACCAGTGCTGGTCGGCTAGGGTTTCATTAAGGACTAGGAGGCAGGGTGCTGGAGGACAAAGCACACAACAATGTTGGACAAAGCACACAGCAATGTTGAAAAAACTCAAGAAAATTTCATTAATTCATTAAAAGTTCTCAACATACATGAGAGGGGGCCTCTTATATAGGCTTACAAGACTTGGGCCCTAAGTAAGGGCATACAAGTAAACTCATAGGAATTCTAAACCCTATCATATCTTAATTGAAATACATGGAAAGTCCTCATATGAAAACAACTACAACTTTCTCTCCTTCTCAAATACATTGGGCGGCCAAGAGAGGTGACCATAAGAGGGGGCGTCAACCAAAGTGGTGACCATAAGAAGGGATGCCACTTGATGCTTCTCATGGGCTTTAGGGGGCCCAAGTTGCTCCAAAAGTGCATGCTTGCTTTAGGGCCTCAAACTTGTCCTTTTGATCTCCCTTCTTGACAAAATTGATGTGGAGATGAAGTGGCAAAAGTGAAATGGCAAGATGGGTCTTCCATGGAACTTGGCCCTCTTCATGCTTTTCATGGTGGCGCAATTGTGTAGATGAATGGATTTCATGCGGTGGTTGGGATGTCATGCTGGCTGGATCCATAAGTGACTTGAGTCTTCTTCTTATAAAATTGGACTGGAAGACTTACAGGACTCATAAGACTCAACGTGACAAAACTTATAATGAGCATCCCAAAATTTGACTTAGTACGCTAATGGTATGAGTGACTATAAATACAGGACTCAAATGTTAAAAGGCCCAAAACAGGACTCAAGGGCCAAAGTAAGGACTCAAGTGGGCTAAGCCCTTATTACTGGACTCAAACACTGAAAATACTATCAGATAACCACAGAGGGTTGAGAAGCCTCTGCCTTAGTCTGGTGCCTCTAGTGTCCGCACCAAAAGCTCTCTTTGGTACATTGGTGGTCCTTTTCTTGGTACAATGATCTTTTAAAAATTTAGCATAAGTCAGAACCTATTGGATCATGTCTAATAGTGAAATATTTACTTGAACTTGCTTGAATACCTCAAGCATGTTATTTAAATGTTTCGATTGTTTATTAGACCTTAATCAATTTGGAAAATGAGCTCTAGAAATTTTAGGTCCTGGTGTGGTGGATTATTAGTTTCAGAATCTTGAGTTTGTAAGGTAGGTTGTTCATTGGATAGCTCAGCTGAGTCAGCAATTAAATCCTATCTAGTGTTAGAGGTACCTACCTTATTATCCACTTGCTTTCCTGATCTCAAAGAATGAATAGCATCTACTTGATTGACTTGATTTCCTTGGGGTGGTCGACCATTTTGGTTTCTTGGGTTGGGTTCAGGTTGGCTAGGTAGCCTACCTCGTTCTCTTTCATTAATAGTAGATGATAGCTGATCCACTTGCATTTCCAAGTGGGCTATGTGATGCTCTACCCCATGATTTTGATGAATAACAAAATGTTGAGTACATATTTTGTACTAATGGTTAAATTGTAGTTATGAGTTTTCAGGTTTTAAGCATCTCAAATTCTCAAAACTAGAGTATCATGGCACGTTTTGGAAGTAAAGAATTTTTCATGATTTGGGAATTCTTCTCCATTAAAAAAAGACACAAACGGGTTCAATTATTATTTATATATGTTGCATTTAAGTTCCATTGAAAATCTTTATGTTTTTGGCAAGTTTGGCACTTGCTTTTGAAAATTGCAGAACCAAGTGTCGAGAGCCCAAGTGTCGACACTTCAGCATTTGGCACGTAAAATTTTCTAGTGGCACGTCAAGTGTCGACACCTAGAACTCAAGTATCGATACCTAAAACTTAAGTGTCGATACTTAAGATCCCAAGCGTCGACTCAAGGCCTGAGACTTTTTGAAAATATAAAACTTGCCTCTGGAAAACTTTTGTATCAAGTGTCGACACCTGAGAATCAAGTGTCGACACTTGAAAGCTCAAGTGTCGACATCTGGAAACCAAGTGTTGATACCTGATAGCCAAGTGTCGACACCTAATAACCAAGTGTCGACACTTGAATTCTGACAGCTTTAACGGATCTATTTTCTGACAGCCTGAATTGATGTTTTTCAGCTCCTGACGACTAGTTTTTGATCCCTAATGATCTAGAATGGTTTTTCGGATGTTTTTCATATATTTAAGCTTCACCAAACTTATTCATAAAGAAAGAGAAGTGAGAAGCAAGAAAATATCCAAGAGTTAAAGACATTCTTCAAGAACTCCACTTCCAAAAGCTAAAATAAGAGATTCCACTGAAAAAGCCTACATTCCTTTCATTTCATCCTTCCAAAAGTATTCTTGAGAAGATTCCAAGTCAAGTCACATCAAGCAATTATCAAAGAGCTTCAAAGATTCCTCATTCCACTATAAGAAGAGAGTTTGCTTGTATTTAAATTCTTGTATTCTGAATTTATTATTGTTTGACCTAGATTTCAAGGTTCTTGAAAGTAGGTTGTAAGGTTATTGGTGAGCCAAAGGCCCAAAACCAACTAGGGTTTACTTGTGATCTGTTGACCCCTAAAGTGATTTTGATGATAACAAAACATTGGAGTATACATTTAGTCATCTAACAACTCTTCAAATGATTGACAAGTTTTTGCAGGACAACTACATTGATACATTTTTCAATTCCTACAATATTTAATGTTTTGTGTTGAGTTGTAAATTATTTTGAATCTTGTAAAGAAGAACCCTAAAAAAAATTCAATTAAAAACAAGTTCAAGGGTTACTTCTAGTAGTCTTTCAAGCTTCAAGTTTTCTTGATTTTATTGTAAAAAGTGCTTGAAGAAGACTTTAAAGCATGGGACAAGTGTTTTGGAAGTTTGAAGCTGATCTTGCTGAAGAACCACATTCGAGCCGACTGGATGAACAACCCAGCCGACTTTGGCACTGGCACTGAAGACAAGTTCTCTGGCACACAGATCCAGCCGACTGTCACCAAGGTCCAGCGGACTTGTCCAGAACAAGGTTGAGAACATTCTGAGATTCTCAGGAATTCGAGCCGACTGGAATCAGATACAGCCGACTCATCCATAACTCAATTGAAAATGGTCTGAGAAGCCTCTGAGATTCCAACCGACTGGAATTCAGCCCAGCCGACTCGTCCAGAGTGAGGTATTTTCTCAACTGGGGAAGCTAGCCAACTGGCACTCAACCCAGTCGACCTGAACTTCATCCGAGTCGACTCGAAGTTTGTCCGAGCAGACTGGAATGGCGGGGTCACCTCCAACGGCTAGTTCTAGTTCTCAATTTTTGAATTCCAAAAGTGCTCCAACGGTAACCTGTCACCTCCCAACGGTCTACAACGTTCAAAATCAAGGGAAGGCAGTTGAAGTCTATATAAATAAGGTATGAGAATATCTTTGGAGAGACTAATGAGCAAATAATGATTTATTGAGCATTTATTAAACACTTATTGAAGTGAAGTGAAAGAGCACTAGAGCTTTAAAGTTTGTCTTCAAGCCTGCAACAACTCTTACCAGAAGCTTGAAGCACCTTTTGAGAAAAGCAAGGAAGCCATTGAAGTGCATTGAAGAGCATTCAGTGGATCTTCACTCGAGCTGCATTGGCAACCACCCAGACAATAGAGTTTGTCTTTATTGTTGCTTTTTTAATCTATTATTTAGAATATCTGGGTTATTGGTGAGCCCTGTTGTAAAAACTAAATAGGTTACTTTGGTGAGCCTTTAAAACCAGAGTGTAGAGATTTCTTTGGTGAGCCTAGCTAAAAACCTAAGTGTAGAGGTTTTAGGTGAACCTGTAAAAACCTAACTTGGGTTTCTTTGGTGAGCCCGGTTTCAAAAACCAAAGTGTAGAGGTTTGGATTGTGAGCCTGTAAAACAATCTGACTGTATTCCAGTTTGGGGGATATAGTGAAAATCCCGAGTGGTGAACTTAGGTAGTGGACGTAGGAGCTGGGTTGCTCCGAACTACTAAAAATCTGCTTTGTTTGTGTTGTGTTTGTTTTATCCTTTAGCTTCTGCTTTCATTTTGTGATTAACACAGTACCTAACCACTAATTGGAATTACTTATGCATATATTCGCAAAAATTTTGTAATTCCCAATTCACCCTCCTCTTGGGACTAAGCCACCTGGGCAACAGCTGATATCAGAGCAGTGTCTCTGATTACTTGAGTTAAGATCAATGGCTCATCCCATGAGTACATCCTTGGCCGAGGGCCAATCAACAAATAGACCTCCACTATTCACAGGCTCTAATTATTCATATTGGAAAGCACGAATGAAAATTTACATACAAGCTGTAGATTTTCAATTGTGGAAGGTCATCTTGAAAGGGCCACACATTTCCACAATTAAAGTAGATGGCGTGGACATCCCTAAGCCTGAAGAGGACTAGGATGATCATGACTTGAAGATCGGGGAATTGAACGCCAAAGCAATGAATTTATTATATTGTGCTTTGGATGCTAACGAGTTCAACTGAATTTCCACTTGCTCATCAGCAAAGGAAATCTGGGATAAACTCGAAGTGACCCATGAGGGAACTTCCCAAGTGAAAACCTCCAAGATAAATCTTTTAGTTCATAACTATGACTTATTCAAAATGGAACCTTCTGAAATAATATCTGCCATGTTTTCTAGATTTACAGATATTATTAATGGTTTAAAGAGTCTTGGTAGGGTATACTCTAATGCAGATCTGGTTCAGAAAATCCTTCGCTCTTTACCCAACAAATGGGATCCCAAGGTAACTGTGATTCAGGAAGCCAAAGATCTCAACATTTTGATGCTGGATGAACTGCTGGGATCACTCATCACCCACGAGCTAACAATGCAACATAGAACGGAAGATGAGTAGAAGAAAAAGAAGACATTAGCTTTCAAAGCTGCTTCCGATTTAAAGAGGGATGATGAAGAATCTGAAGATGAAAGCACCTCCTCCAATGACGACCTAGAAGATGAAGACATCGCTATGGTTATGAGGAGATTTAGAAAATTTATGGGAAGAAAGAAAGGAAGGTACAACCGGAAGTTTCACAGGAAGGATTATGGAAAAGAAAAGGAAAAGGACAGAGAGAAAGACAAAGAGGTAGTCCCCACGTGCTACGAATGCAAGAAGCCGGGGCACATACGTCCAGACTGTCCAATGTTGAAGAAATCCTTCAGACAAAAGAAGAAAAAGAAAGCCATGGTTGCCACATGGTCCGATAGTGAAGACTCAACATCATCTGAAGAAGAAGAGACCACCAAGACTGCCAATCTTTGCTTAATGGGTCTCGAAGATGAGGTAACGTCCCCTAATAACTGCACTGAATTTACTTTTGAAGAACTAAATTATGCTTTTCATGATTTACTTTCTGAATTTAAGAAAGTTGGAGTAAAGATAAAATCATTGAAAAATATGAATGATTCTTTACTCAAACAAAAAGATGAAATTTCAGAAAAGAATATTTTATTGCAAAAGGAACTGCATGACTTTTCTGAAAAATTTGAAAAACTAAAAAATGAGTATCTATCACATAAAAAAAAATATTGATTTACTTGCTAAAAACAATGAATTAAAAAAGGAGATTACAAAACTCAAGCCTTTGGTTGAAAAACTCACTTTATCTTCAAATAAGCTTGAGCTAATCTTGAAAGAACAACAAATTTCTAGAAATAAAGCTGGAATTGGTTTCAACACTTCTTTTATAAATGGAATTTCAGCAACAACTTTTGTGAAATCCAAAACACCAGCTTAAAATATTTTGTCTCAAAAGATTTCAGCCACACCAAAAACTGTTTCTACTTCAAAATCTTTATCATATGCTCTTAAGAATTTGAGCAAAAATGCATACATTCCAAAAGGTTCAAAATCTGCATCAAGTGCATCAACTTTTAGAACTTCAAATTATGTTTCCAACAAAAACTCTAAAGTTGTTTGCTATGCTTGCAAAAGAATAGGACATAAAGCTTTTGAATGCAATAATTTTAGTAATGTCCATAAAAGGTAAAAAAGATTTGGGTTCCCAAAGGAACCACCTCTGCTAACCTGCAAGGACCCAAGGTAGCTTGGGTACCTAAAAGAATTCATTGACTGTTTTACAGGAATGTCTTGCAGTCCAAAAATTGAAGAAAAGGTGGTACTTAGACAGCGGCTGCTCAAGACATATGACGGGTGACAAGGACCAATTCATCACCCTTGAAATGAAAGAAGGAGGTATGGTCACCTTTGGAGACAATGGCAAAGGAAGAATAATCGGTATTGGTAAGATCAAAATAACTCCCTTTACTTTTATTGAAAATGTTTTGCTAGTAGACAAATTGAAGCATAATCTCTTAAGTATAAGTCAATTATGTGATAAAGGCATCAAAGTTGTCTTTGAGTCTTCTATGTGCATAGTAACTAACTCTTTAGATTCTAGCAATAAATTTATTGGACATAGACTCGGAAATATCTATGTGGTAGATCTTAATAATCTTGCCAAATTAATTTCTAAAGATCTTGTTAGAGGCATGCCTAAGTTTAAAGTTGATTTGAATTATGTTTGTGATGCATGCCAAATGGATAAACAAACTAGGAAGAGTTTTAAATCAAAGAATATAGTTTCTACAACAAGATCTCTTGAACTACTTCACATGGATCTTTTCAAACCTACTAGGACCACAAGCCTAGGAGGGATGAAATATGCTCTTGTGATAGTAGATGATTTTTTGAGATTTACATGGGTTTTATTTATCGCATCGAAAGATAAAACTTTTCATGTTTTTAGACAATTTCATAAAAAGGTTTCAAACCAAAAGAACTTATCTTTGATTTCAATTAGAAGTGATCATGGAACTGAGTTTGAAAATCAATTTTTTGAAGATTATTATACTGAATTTGGCATTGATTACAACTTCTCCGCTCCTAGAACACCTCAACAAAATGGTGTTGTAGAGAGGAAAAATAGGACATTGAAAGAAATGGCTCGCACAATGTTGTGTGAAGGCAATCTTCCAAAGTACTTTTGGGCAGAAGCAGTGAACACTGCATGTTATATCTTAAACCGCGTTTTGATCCATCCTATCTTAAAGAAAATCCCCTATGAGCTTTTGAATGACAAAAAACCCAATATTAGTTATTTTCATGTATTTGGTTGTAAATGCTTTGTGCATAACAATGGAAAAGATAACTTAGGAAAATTTGATTCTAAAGCTGATGATGCAATTTTTCTAGGTTATGCTTTACATAGCAAAGCATATAGGGTTTTTAATAAAAGGACTCTTACTGTTGAAGAGTCAATTCATGTTGTATTTATTGAAACTAACCCTACACCTTCTATACAAGAAGAGTGCATAGACAATGATGCAGGTACATTTCCAAAAGGAATGGATGACTTGAGCATTCAAGACAAAGACACTCATGGTAGAGAAAAAATGATAAGTAAGGATCACACTGATCTACCAATGGACTGGAGGTATGTTACATCTCACCCTAAAGAATTAATAATAGGAAATCCTTCATATGGTGTTAGGACTAGGGCTACACATAAGGATGCACATAACTACCTAGCCTTTGTATCACAAATAGAACCCCATAGCTTAGAAGAGGCTAAGACTGACCCAAACTAGATGATGGCAATGCATAAAGAATTAAACCAGTTTGAAAGAAATAAGGTATGGACACTTGTAGATAGACCTACAGACCACCCAATTATAGAAACTAAATGGATCTATAGGAATAAATTAGATGAACAAGAAAATATTATAAGGAACAAAGCTAGATTAGTGGCTAAGGGATATAACCAAGAAGAAGGTATTGATTTTGATGAAACTTATGCACCCATAGCAAGACTAGAAGCTATTAGATTATTACTTGCATTTGCTTGCTACATGAACTTTAAACTCTTTCAAATGGATGTAAAAAGTGCATTTCTTAATGGTTTTATCTCTGAATAAGTTTTTATGGAACAACCACCAGGTTTTGAAAATCACGCTTTTCCAAACCATGTATTCAAATTAAACAAAGCATTGTATGGTTTGAAACAAGCACATAGAGCCTAGTATGATAGACTTAGCACCTTCTTAATTGAAAATGATTTTTCAAGAGAAAATGTAGATAAAACTTTGTTTATCAAAAAGAAAAATAATGACATCTTAGTTGTATAAATATATGTAGATGATATCATTTTTGGTGCAACTAACGAATCTCTATGTAAAGAATTTGCTAAGCTTATGTAGGAAGAATTTGAAATGAGCTTAATGGGTGAGCTGAACTACTTCCTTGGACTTCAAGTAAAACAAACAAATGAAGGCATCTTCATCAACCAAGCCAAATACATCAAGGAAATCATCAAAAAACTTGGTATGGAGAGTAGCAAAACAATGAGCACACCCATGAGCCCAGCTTGCAGACTGGATAAAGATGAGAATGGATCCAATGTTGACCAAAAGATATATAGAGGTATGATCGGATCCTTATTATATTTGACTGCAAGTAGACTGACCTAACATATTATACAGTGTATGTGTATGTGCTAGATTTCAGTCATCACCAAAAGAAACATATATGCTTGCTGTAAAGAGAATAATTAAATATTTGAAAGGAACAAGTAATTTAGGATTTTGGTATTCTAAACATTCTACTTTGAATTTGATTGGATTCTCTGATGCTGATTATGCTGGTTGTAAAATAGATAGAAATAGCACTAGTGGTACATGTCAATTTCTAGGGTTGAATTTAATTTCATGTCACTATAAGAAGCAAAACTCCGTAGCCTTGTCCACAGCAGAGGCTGAGTACGTGGCTGCCGGTAGTTATTGTGCTCAAGTGTTATGGATTAAACAACAACTAGAAGACTTTGGTGTATCACAATCTAAAATTCTAATTAAATGTGATAACACAAGTGCTATCAATTTGACAAAGAATCCAATTCAACACAAGCACATTGAAATTAGACATCATTTTATTAGAGATCATGTATCAAATGGTAATATTATGCTTGACTTTGTGCTTACTGAAGATCAATCAGCTGACTAATTAGAAATGAATTAGGACTTTGTGATCCCTTCTAGATTCTTCAACCTAATTCCTTCAATTCTAAGAAAACTTTATCTAGAAAACCTCCTCAATTTATTCTATTCTATTGAGTTTTAATTTCCTTCAAATTCTATTCAAAGTCCTTCTGAATTGTGTTCAAATTTCTCAAAACTCTATTTTCTCTGTTTGAGTCGACTGGATTTTTTTTGTGAGTTTTGAACCTATTCTGGCCTAGCTGGCTCTAACAGTTTCGAGTCGACTGGAATTTCTGATGACTTTAGAGAAGCTCTGGCCGAGTCGACTAGAAACCCTTTTAGGGCTACTCGAGTCGACTGGATTTTCGTGCCGAAGCGTTTTGCTTAGGGTTATAAACTCTTCTCTGAACAATTTAGCTTCTATGTTATCTTCTCTAACAGTTCACTCATCTCCAAAACCCACTCCAAAGACTTCCTACTCCCTACCAAGCACTCCATTCTCTTGCTCTTCCATCTTTCCTAGCTATGGCACTCAAACGTGCGACAGGGAAACGGTTCGCTAGGGTTGCTCCTTTGGCTAAAAAAGAAAGAAGGTCCAAGAGAAGACAAGAAAAGCCAAGCAATGAAGAAATTGCAGAGGAAGCCACAAGAGAAGTTCCATCAGCTCCCAGCCAAGTACCCTCAATGTCTATGCATCCGGTAACCTCCGGCCGCCAAATTAATTTTGAGTTTATTAAGGGCATTGGGTTAAAGATAGGAGACTTAATCGAAGACCAAGGGTAGAGGAAATTTTGTTCATTGAATGAGAAAACCTATCCCACTTTGGTTAGAAGCTTTTATGATAACCTAAGGTTGGGAACTAACCATGTGGAATCCACTGTCAAAGGGAAGAGGGTTATTATGAATGATGAGTCCTTACATGAATTACTGGATATTCCTTCTGAGGGACCGAAGTTTTTAGTAATTAAAAATAGAGAGAAGACTCTGAAAACAATTTTGAACAAAGAGGATATAGGAGGAATTTGGACTGTTTTAGCTAACACCCTATCATTGGAAATGAGACTACTTCACAACTTCATTTGTAGAATCTTCTTACAAAGAACTGGTAGGTTCGATTGGGTGAGCGAAAAGGATCTATGTCTCATGGAGCACATCCTAGAAAGAACTCCTGTCAATCTGTCATATATTATAATCATGCAGATGAAAGAAATAGTAAGAAAGGCTAAATCCTGTTTGCCATATGGTATGATGCTTACATTGTTGTTTAAATCCCATAGAGTCAATTTGGATGGTGAAGACGGATTAGAATTGCATCACACTGATATCTACACATCTAAAACTCTTGAGAGAATGGGATATTTTCAAGTAGAAGGAGTCTGGAGAAAGAAAGGCACAAATATAAGAGCTATTGGCAGCTCCAGTAGTAGTGAAGAAGAGGAAGAGGAAGAAGCAGCTGGAACTTCCTCTACACCTATACCGGAGCCTGAGTCATTTGTACCTGAGCCTGCTATTGTCACTGAGGAGACTAGAGCACCATCACCTATATTTGATTTGCCTGCAGCAGAGTTTGACTTGCCAGCATCGGAGTTTGACCTGCCTTCAACTGATGCTCCTTTACATGACTATCCTACTGCAGCTACATAGCCTCCAATTGTCCAAGTTCATATTGAAGAACAGTTGAAAAACTTGACAGATTCACTGACTAGAACTATAACTTTCTTATTTACTGATTTGAAATAGTCAGTGGACAGTAGATTGGACAAACTAGAAGAGAATGTTTCAAATCTAAAAGAAAAGTTTGAAGCTATAGAAGCTTCAAGTTCAGCACCTCAGATAGACCTTCAACCTATTATGAATTGTATCTCTTCAAGTTCTGAAACAATTTTAAAGTCTGTGGATGCTACTTTAAATGAATATCAGACTGAATTGAAAGAGCTTAGAGGCAGAGTGGGAACTATTGTAGATACAAGAGGTATGGCAGAAGATTATACTAGGGGCATTAGAATCATAAGATCAGAGCTTGGCAGACTTCGAGGATCAGCTGAAGCCTTCGCCAATGTCCAAGCAGCTGAGCTTGTATCTATGCAGAAAGAGATAGGTGAAATAAAAGAGGCAGTAAATAAAGTACCAGTTAGCCTCAAGGACTTGGATCAGCAGTTAGGAGCAATATGGGTGGAAATGGTGTCTCTCAATAGCACTGTCAGTTCATTGGAAGTCACAGCTAGGACAAGACCTTTATATGATCCGCCACCCATTTCCACTAGGGCACCTAATACCTCTATTCACCCTAGGGCTCCTCCACATGCTTCATCTAGTCGAGCACCTAGACCCACTTCTTGGCAAGGTGTCAATGTTCCTAGAGATGATTCTGATTAAACATTTTGTAGTTTCAGTACCTTTTTGGATGCATTTTGAAACTTTTGTAATGACTGATGTACTGAACACTTTTTGATAGAAATGAAATGAACATCTTTTGGTTACTGTATAATGTGTGTATACTTGTATTATCTTGATTACATCTCTATTTGTTTAAATAGAATTCTCTCTCTAAGTTAAGAAAGTGAAATTATCTCAAACAAATATTGAAATTTTCTCAATCTATTTAAAATTCTGAGCTTACCTGTTTAACTTTTTTGAATTGTTGACAAAAAGGGGGAGAATCATAGAGTGCATGAAAGAATACATGAATTGCAATAGTAATACTAAAGTAAAGTAGACAAGGAGAGTTTTTAAGGCATTTCTGAATGATCTCTTGCATATTATTCTGATAAAATGTTCAAGTGAATGTCAAAGGGGGAGAAACTTAAAAACAATTCATATTATCTAGAAATCTTATAAACAGGGGGAGATATACATGTTTAACTTACATACTTCATTAATTTTTATGATGCTCTGATGCTCTTAACTTATCATATCTATCAGTCGATACTTAATACTGCTTGATACATACAAGCAATCAATCTCTGATATTTACAGTTTATGAATTTGATTTTGTGCATAACTGTATAGCACATACTGATATACATTTGAGATTACAGTTGATTTTTAAATATAAATGCTTACATATTTGTGAATAGAGTAGATTCTTTTCATGCCCAGTGTTTTGTCATCATCAAAAAGGGGAGATTGTTGACCCCTAAAGTGATTTTGATGATAACAAAATATTGGAGCATACATTTAGTCATCTAACAACTCTTCAAATGATTGACAAGTTTTTATAGGATAACTACATTGACACATTTTTCAATTCCTACAATATTTAATGTTTTGTGTTGAGTTGTAAATTATTTAGAATCTTGTAAAGAAGAACCCTACAAAAAATTTTAATTAAAAACAAGTTCAAGGGTTACTTCTAGTAGTCTTTCAAGCTTCAAGTTTTCTTGATTTTATTGTAAAAAGTGCTTGAAGAAGACTTTAAAGCATGGGACAAGTGTTCTGGAAGTTTGAAGCTGATCTAGCTGAAGAACCACATTCGAGCCGACTGGATGAACAACCCAGCCGACTCTGGCACTGAAGACAAGTTCTCTGGCACACAGATCCAGCTGACTGGCACCAAGGTCTAGCCGACTCATCCAGAACAAGGTTGAAAACGTTATGAGATTCTTTGGAATCCGAGCCGACTGGAATCAGATCTAGCCGATTCATCCAGAACTCAGTTTAAAATGGTTTGAGAAGCCTTTGAGATTCCAGCCGATTGGAGCTCAGCCCAGTCGACTCATTTAGTGTGAGGTATTTTCTCAACTGGGGAAGCTAGCCGACTGGCACTCAACCCAGTCGACTCGAACTTCATCCGAGCCGACTCGAAGTTTGTCCGAGCCGATTGGAATGGCGGGGTCACCTCCAACGGCTAGTTCCAGTTCTCAGTTTTTTGAATTCCAAAAGTGCTCCAATGGTAACCTGTCACCTCCCAACGGTCTACAACGTTCAAAATCAAGGGAAGGCAGTTGAAGTCTATATAAATAAGGTATGAGAATATCTTTGGAGAGACTAATGAGCAAATAATGATTTATTGAGCATTTATTGAACACTTATTGAAGTGAAGTAAGAGAGCACTAGAGCTTTAAAGTTTGTCTTCAAGCCTGCAACAACTCTTACCAGAAGCTTGAAGCACCTTTTGAAGAAAGCAAGGAAGCCATTGAAGTGCATTAAAGAACATTCAGTGGATCTTCACTCGAGCTGCATTGGCAACCACCCAGACAATAGAGTTTGTCTTTATTGTTGCTTTTTTAATCTATTATTTAGAATATCTAGATTATTGGTGAGCCCTGTTGTAAAAACCAAATAGGTTACTTTGGTGAGCCTTTAAAACCAGAGTGTAGAGGTTTCTTTGGTGAGCCTAGCTAAAAACCAAAGTGTAGAGGTTTTAGGTGAACTTTTAAAAACCTAACTTGGATTTCTTTGGTGATCCTGGTTTCAAAAACCAAAGTGTAGAGGTTTGGATTGTAAGCCTGTAAAACAATCCGACTGTATTCCGGTTTGGGGGATATAGTGGAAATCCCGAGTGGTGAACTTGGGTAGTGGACGTAGGTGCTGGGTTGCTCTGAACCACTATAAATCTGCTTTGTTTGTGTTGTGTTTATTTTATCCTTTGGCTTCTGCTTTCATTCTCTGATTAACACAGCACCTAACCACTAATTGGAATTACATGTGCACATATTCACGAAAATTTTGTAATTCCCAATTCACCCCCCTCTTGGAACTAAGCCACCTGGGCAACATGATCCCAAAGCCAAAACAAGTTGTAAGGTTTGTTGGTGAGCCTAGGTGACAAAACCAACTTAGGTTTTGACTTATGAGCCTTGGAAAACAAGTCGGCTGTAATCTTTGAAGAGATTATAGTGAAAATCCACAAGGGGAGCTTAGGGAGTGGACGTAGGTGCTTGGAGAGCACCGAACCACTATAAAACTTGGTGTTTGTGTGTGATTGTCTCTTTTTACTACTTGCACTTTATTTTCTGCACTCTATTTATTATTTTTTGCTACATATACTTAAGTGCATTAATCATATTATTCATAAATACTACGAGGCCTGCACATTATTATTTTAATTTTTGAAGGACCCAATTCACCCCCTTCTTGGGCTCCATTTCTGGGCAACACTATGACTTAAGAGTTTGAATTAAGAAGTTGGCCCGTGGTTTGCATAAAATTACTCAATATGGTATTGGTGTCAGCATTGGATTTAGCTAGGACTTCTAGGCTTTTCTCTAAAAACTAAGTTTCTTATCATTATTATTAAAGCCTGGTGGTGATGGATTATTCATCATAGGGTTAGGTCTTAGGTTTTGTTGATTGAAGCTAGGACCACCTACATTCGAATTTTGTGACCATGAAAAATTTGGATGATTCCTCCATCCTGGGTTATATGTGGGTGCATAGGGATTGTTCATTAGTCTCTGGTATGAAGCATTCACTTGTGCACATCCATTCTCTAATAGGTTCATCTGAAGGGGACATTCCTCAAGAACATGATCTAGTGCATTGCACCCACTGCACATGGGTACAGATACTTGGTTCACACTGGATGATTTATGAAGTTCTAAGGCCTCTAACCTACGTGTTAAAGTTGCAATTTTAGCTTCTGCAGCTAGGGAAGTCTGAATTTGGTGTATTTCACCTCTCAAAGGTGTGGATCTTTCTGGTTCCCTAGTTATTTTCCATTGTAAATTCTTTTCAGCTAGGTCTTCTAGAAATTGCCATACTTTATTGGGTTCTTTATACATAAATTGTCCTTGGCATATAGACTCTAGCATGGTTCTTGAATTTGAATCTAAACCCTCAAAAATGATTTGGCATAGTCTCCACATTTCTATACCATGGTGTGGACATTGGGTCAAGAGGTTCTTGAAACGGTCAAAGTACTTCCAGAATGATTCACCAGCTAATTGATAAAATCAATTTATTTCATTCTTAATTTTAGCTATTTTATGATAAGGAAAGTATTTCTTTAAGAACACTCTTACAAAGCCATCCCAGGTTGTGACATATTGATTCAGAAGATTATAAAGTCACTTTTTAGCATTATCCTTAAGGACAAAATTAATCAGTCTTAGCTTGATTTCGTCCTCTAACAATTATTATAGCCTCATGGTTGCACAAACCTCTTCAAATTTTCTAATAAATATATATGCATCCTCTATTCCTGTGAACTTTAGAAGCATATTAATCATTTGAGGTTTGATTTCAAAATTATTTGTTGTGGGTTGAGGCAACCTAATGCAAGAAGGTTGGACGGAACCAACTGGATAACATAAATCCTTAAGGATTTGGGTTTGATTAGTTAAATCCATTATAGAGGTCGTAGGATCTGAAATAGGATCTAAATCAATTTTAACTAGTCGACCCGATATCCTTCTCCACATAGGAGATGGAGAATTAACTATATTTACTATATCTTATATTTTTTTTGAATTTTGTATATATTATTATTTTTATTATTTATTATTGTTATCTTTAGAAACTTTTCTTAAAAAATTTAAATTAATTCAACCTTTTCATATCCCAAGACAACCATGCAACATAACTTCCAATTATACGAGGGCAACCTTATGTTAGGGCAGTCAAGATTGAAAATACCTAAAGTAAGATTATTTTTTACTTTTTCAAACAAGTTTCACACAAAATTAACTCTATCCTAGGGTTAATCTAAAACTAGACAGCTCTTAACTATTCCAAGTCAACCTTCAAGCACTCTAGTTCGAACCAATTCACCAAATTGGCTAGGTAAGTGTAAGATTAGCCGGGGTCCCCCCGTTGCTTTCCTTAGATACTAATTGGATTGGCCAGGTCAGTGAACGAAACCAATTAAGTGACTGCTTTTCTTCGGGACTAAGATTCCTGAACCACTTTCCTATACACCAATTCAATGATCGAAACTAGCTTGGTATAACTCTTAGGTATCCTTGCCCTAATGAGCTCGGATGTTCCTAGGGTCAGCGTCTATTAATTTTATTTAGAGGCTTGGGTTAATACAAATAAAGGAGTCTTGTTTGTGGGCTAAGGAAGGGTGATGAACTCCCCACCTTATTTTTGTTTAGGTTTGTGCCCTTGAAGTAATTAAAAAATGCTATGCACAACCAAAAAGAGATCAAACTAGTTTAAATTAAAAAACTAACTAAACTAACCTAAGATCAAGATAAAATTATTGAAAGAAAAAAATAATTTAAATTTGTACCTGACTTCCAGCACTCACCAACTTAAAAAAAAATGTTAAATAGATCAAATTAAAGTTAAAGTAAGAATTTAAAACATAATTTAAAACAACCCAATTTTGCAACAATGCCAAAAATTTGATGTGAACTTTAAGTTGTAACCGCAAGTGCACGATGTACAGAGTAGCATGTCCAGCGAGACAGGTCGATCCCACAAGAAATTGTGTTTGAACTATATCTATACCTTTGCTTAGGTAAGCTGACAAAAATGAGCAAAATTAATCAAATCCAAAGAAATATATATTTAAAGATCTAGGACTTTTGAATCTACTAGACCAATGATTTGAAACTTTTCTAAGATCTTATAATGTCATTTTCTTCCTTTGTATTATCCAAGTATGGATTATGAAGAGATTTAAACCTAACTATAATCTATTAAGGTTTTACCAAGATAGAAGAGAAAAGAATAAAAAAATATTGTCGAGCCTTCTCTCTTTTACCCTCCTTACACCAAATCAAGTATGAACTATGAAGGGATTGAAACCAAACAATAGCTTATTAAGTATCTTTGGCAAAAAGTTTAGAGAGGGAGAAAAAATTTTAACAATTAGAGCTCAAGAAAAGATCAAAGAAATGGCTTCTGATCCTGGTCTAGCTTCATCACCAATCCTAGAAGGTTCGTTTAGTCAGACATGATTAAAATAAAACTTTAAAAATTATTTAAAAAATAAATTAATAAAAGAAAATCAATCACACTACTTGCTAGAATATAAATTATAGAATTTAAATGCAAAATAAAAACTACCCTAATTACAAGAATTTAAATGGCATAAAATAAATTGTAAGAAAAAAAAATTATCCTAATGTAAACATAAAAATTGTGACTAATAAATTGAAACAAGAACAAAATAAATGTTTTATTATAAAAGTTAATTTGGTTATAAAGGATTCAACTCCTAAGCCATTAATAGGTTTGGAGTTAAAGAAAATAAAGATAAAAATAAAAATAGAATAGATCTGACAGTCTTCCTCTGGTTTCCTCTTCTTTTTGTATGTCGGAAGGGTAAAAGAAAGTGGGACGAAGAGAGAGTGGCGAAAGGGGAAAAGAGGAGAGGGGTGATGAAAATATGTTAGATGGATGTTCAGATAATGAAGAGATATGCCCTATATGCGTCCTCATCCCCTTAACCACTTCGTTCTTATCTTTATCTCCATACCACGTCCTTATGACCATATCTTGTTGTATCCCTTTTTTTTTTTAGTATTTCTATCTTCGTACCCGCTTGTACGATCAATTTTATCCCTTCTTAAAATTGAACTCCCTGGTGTTATCCCGAGAATCCGTGATCGATCTTTCTTTCTTTTCTCGGACATCCAAGCTCCCGATAGTAGTGCTGCAGTGCATATGGAATCGGGATGAGCAAGTAGTGTTATGATATCCCAGTTTTATTTTAATTAATTATTGAGTCATTCTTTGAACCAATTTCAATTTTTGGTTTATTGGTCAAATCAGTATACCAAGGAAAATGTCTCTTAGACTTGATGAAGATTCTGATCTATAAAAGAATATTCTATGTCTTCGGTTTCGTATCTTTATCTTGGTCCGAAGACCATGCCTAATATCTTTTTATCTTCAGCTTCGTATCTTTATCTTGGTCCGAAGACCATGCCTAATGTCTTTATATCTTATTCTTCGTATCTTTATCTTGATCCGAAGACCGTGCCTATTATCTTTGGTTTTGTATCTTTATATTGGTCCATAAGCCAAGCTTATTAACCTTATATCTTCGACTTCGTACCTTTATCTTGCTTCGAAGACCATGCCTTTCAATTGGATGTCTTCGGCCTTATTCCTTCGACATAATCCAAAGAGCATATTATCTCGTATTCTGGATGGTAAGTATTTATCTTTTTGTTTCTCAAAGAAACTTTTCTGAAGTGTATAACTAACATTCTCTTTAGAAGTGCTACTAAAGAGAATGTTAAACTCACTTCGGATCTATTCTAGAAAAGGAAGGCATTTTGAACATGTGGGCTTTTCCAACCCTAAATAGTTGAAGTCTGTTTTGGTTGTTGCAACCACTCACATGGTCAAAATTCTTAGATTAGATAAGCTCTAAAACAACTGATTATCCGATGGCCACTACTTACGGCCATGTGGTGGTTGCACTTGCCAACTCCCATAGCCATAAGTAGTATGTTGGAGCCTATAAATACTAGTAAGAGGGGATATTCGAGGTAAGTTTTTTTAGGCTAATTCAAGCAATTCGAATTCTTCTCTCTTCCCTCTTTGCTTTTGCACTCTCCATTCTGCTATTGCTTAAGTTTCTTTTGACTTTGGCATCGGAGTGTCCCCCGCCGGAAGATTTTCGGTCAGGGGATCTATTTTGTAGGTTCCGGTTAACAACGATCCGGTGGAAGAACCACTCCATCTAGTCGGTGGAGATTCAGCATCAACAGATTGGCACGCCAGGAAGGGGGAGAAGTCTATTTCCTTTGTTCTAAAGGAGAGTTTCGATAAGCAAAAATGGTGAGAGGAAAAGTTCGAAATGCTTCTACAAGCCAGGAGCAACATGCTCCTCCAGCAAACACTCCACGAGCAAACGGTCCTCCAACAAATGATCTTCTAGATCAGGGGGTGCATCCTCCCATGATAATGGAGGGGCGACAGCAATTCAAAATCCTGTTAAATAGGGTAGAAGACTTGACAGCACTGATCCAGAATCTGCAAGAAGCTGCTACTCAAGGGCAGCATTCACCACCAGTTCCGCAGTCCAGCCATCAACCTGAAAAGGAAGAAGGTCGACATCGAGAAGTCACCCCCAGTTTCTCATAAATCCGGTCATCCCGTGACCGCTATGCCTCTCCACCATATCGTCAAACAGGGAATCATGGTGGAAGGAAAAGAGTCAGATGCTCTCCTTCTATTTCCTCTAGAAGCTTTGCACCTAAGAAAGCTAGGCAAAAGGAGATCAATTGTGAGTTCCAGGAGAAATTCAGATCTATGCAAGCAAAAATAGCTAGAATTTTAGATCTGAGAAGAAATGAGGAGGTTATCACTTTCAACTCCCAGCCCCCTTTTTCTGATCGTATTATGGATACAGTTATCCCTAGGCACTTCAAGATCCCACAGTTAGAAGCCTATGATGGGAATTCAGATCCTCTCGACCATCTAGGGAGCTATAAAGCTCATATGATGGTGCAAGGAGCAACTGATGCTCTTTACTACCTTGCCTTTTCCACTACATTAAAGAGATCAGCTCGAATGTGGTATTCGAGCCTGCTACCAAAGACTCTTTTGTTGAACTGGAGCGGCAGTTCGTTTCATACTTCAGAACATGCCAGAAGATGCCGCGCAACATAGATAATTTGTTTCTCCTCCAGCAGTATGAAGGAAAAAGTTTGAAGGAATTTGTCCATCGCTTCAATTTGGCCACATTGAAAATACCAAATTTGAATGAGCATGTGGCCATGTCTACCTTGAAGAAAAGCTTGAAGTCATCCAGGTTCACTTTTTTTCTAGACAAAAGATTTTCGATGAGTTATGCTAAACTGTTGGCAAGAGCTCAGAAGTATGCAGCCACTGAGGAGCAAGCGGCAAGTTGAAGACTTACAGAAGGGAGATACCCTTCCAAGAAGAAAAGTGCCAAAGGACCAAACATGCCCACATCCTCCAACAATGCCTTAGTTTCCAAGCGTAGTCCCAAAGCCAAACAGCAGAATAACCAGTTTGATGCCTGTACCCCTCTCAAATTACCAAGAAAAAAAATTCTGCTAGAAATTGAGAAGGAAAAATACCTTCAAAGGCCACATCCCCTAAAGACATCTACAAAAGCAAGGAACAAAAGCAAATACTATCGATTCCATCGGGATCATGGCCACAACACAGAGGAATGCTTCCAGCTTTGGGATGCCATTGAAGACCTGATAAAAAGGGGATATCTGGGAAAGTACATCAACCACCCAGAATCTCAAGCTGAAGCAACTGTCCTTCTAAGAATATCCGATGAAGCCAATCTGCCACACCAAAAACCAACTGATGGGAATGTTGGCATGCTTCATCGGTCATCTGCATGGAATGTCAAAGCTGAAGAGAATATCCCAAAAAGGTTCAAAGGAAAAAACTGTATCACTTTTTTTGATGAGGATGTTCAAGGAATACAACTTTCACATGATGACCCTATTGTGGTCTCGGCTGTTATTGCCAAATTTGATGTAAAAAAAATTTTAATTGATAATGGAAGTTCAGTTGATGTATTGCTGTATGATAGTTTTCTTCGGATGGGATTATCTGGACATTAATTGTGAAGATCTCTCATTCCTATAATTAGTTTTGGTGGAAATCAAGTTGGGGTGAGGGTGAAATGGTCTTGCTTGTAACTTTTAGGTCCGAACCATTTCAAAGAACACTTCCTATCAATTTTATTGTGGCTAGAATGTCTTCAGCTTATAATGCAATCTTGGGGCACCCAGCATTGAATAAATTCAGAGCCATAGTCTCAACATACCACCTGTTGGTTCGGTTTCCTACCACGACAGGCGTTGAAAAAGTAAGGGGAGATCAAAGGATCGCTCACTAGTGTTTGATGATTCAAAATAAATAAGCAGCCAAGTCTTTAACACTTGACCAATTGGATCCAAGAGACGAATCCGAAGACTCTGGAGAACCAGTGAAGAAAACACTTTTTGTGCTATTATCCGAAGACGACCCAACCAAGCTTTTACAAATTGGTAGCTTGCTTGATGAGGAGTCCAAGGTAAAATTAATTTTCTTTCTTCGAGATAATGCTGATATTTTTGCTTGGACAGTTTCAAACATGCCTGGAATTCCACTTGTGTGATCATGCATCGCTTGGAAGTCTCTCCCAGCTATAAGCTTGTTCAGCAAAAGAAGAGAAATTTTGCTCCTGAAAGGCAAAAGGTTATTGATGAAAAAGTTGATAAGCTATATGAGGCTAAATTTATAAGAGAAGTCCAATATCTGAATTGGCTGGCAAATGTAGTCATGATGAGGAAATCAAATGGAAAATAAAGAATTTACATAAATTATACAGATCTCAACAAAGCATGTCCAAAGGACAATTTCCCTTTGCCAAAAATTGATCAGTTAGTTGACGCTATGGCTGGTCATCAGTTGTTAAGTTTTATGGATGCATTCTCGGCTATAACCAGATTCGAATGGATCTTGGAGATGAAGAGAAGACTGCTTTCGTAACAGAGAAAGGGCTTTATTATTATAAAGTGATGCTGTTTGGTTTGAAGAATGCTGGAGCAACGTTTCAAAGGCTCATCAACAAAGTCTTCAAAAATCAGATTGAAAGAAATATAGAAGCTTATGTTGATGATGTGATTGTGAAAAGTCTTTATAAGTCTGATCACATTGCAGATCTAAAGGAGTCTTTTGATGCTCTCAGACATCATCGGATGAGGTTGAATCCAACCAAATGTGTCTTCGGTGTAACTTCTAGAAAATTCCTAGGATATTTGGTCACCAAGCGAGGAATTGAAGTCAACCCTGAAAAGACCCAAGCACTTCGGACAATGAGGCATCCCACTTGCAAGAAGGAAGTTTAGAGGTTAACAGGAAGAGTTGCTTAGCTAAGCCAGTTTATCTCCTGCTCTACAGAAAGATGCTTACTTTTTCAAGGTTCTTCGCCAGACTTAATTTTGAGTAGATAGAGGACTATAAAATTGCCTTTGACAAGCTGAAAGTGTACTTAGAAAATCCTCCCTTTCTCTCCAAGCCTTGCGAAGGAGAGACACTTTACTTATACTTGTCATCCATAGATGAAGCAGTTAGTTCGGTGCTGGTATGAAGAGATACCAATCATTCGTAGAAGCCGATCTACTATACTAGTAAAGTGTTGTATGAAGCAGAAGTCCGATATCCTAGAGTGCAAAAGATTATTTTTTTTTAGTGGTGGCAGCAAAGCATCTTCGACCTTATTTACAAGCCCATTCCATTGTGGTTCTGACAGATCAGCCTTTAAAAGCCATTTTTCGTTGTCTTGACACCTCATGAAGGATAGCTAAATGGGCTATTAAATTGAGAAAATTTGATATTGAATACCAGCCTAGGTCAGCAATGAAAGCACAGATTTTGGCTGATTTCATAGCATAATGTATATGGAGATCTGGAGAGGACCAGCCAATAGCCGAAGAGGAAGGTACCGAAGATGGTCCAGAGTTTGTATTGATGCTACATGTCGATGGTGCTTCGAATGCCAATGGTTGCGGTGCAGGTCTAATTCTTGTTGGACCAAATGGGCAGGTTATTAAATATGCTCTTCGATTTTCTTTCCAAGCTTCAAATAATCAAGCAGAGTACGAAGCACTAATTGCTGGGCTTAGAATCTCCCAAAAATTGGAGATCATAAGGGTCAAAGTTTTTTCTGATTCACAACTGGTGGTGAATCAAGTAAAAGGTGATTTTGAAGCCCGCAATCCAAACATGATCTAGTATTTAGAAAAAGTCTGAAGCCTGACATCTGGGTTGGAGCATTTTGAGATTGTTCATGTACCAAGGATAGAAAATTCTTGGATAGATGCTCTTTCAAGACTTGCAACCACTGCACCAGATTTCTTGGGAAGACATATATGGAATATCTTGAAGATCCCAGCATATCAGAACCCACAATTGAAGTATGTCAAGTTGAGCATGAACCTTCATGGATGGATCATATTCTCAAATTTTTAAGAGAAGGCACCCTACTCGAAGACAAGCTCGAGGCTAAATGGCTTTGTTGGATGGCCTCTTAGTATGTGATCTTGAATGAAACATTATATAAGAGATCTTTCACACAGCCTTTGCTAAAATGCTTATGGCTATTCGATGCAGATTATGCACTCAGAGAGTGCATGAAGGGATATATGGAGATCATCTGGGGGGCAGATCTTTGGCATATAAAATAATCTATCAAGGTTATTATTGGCCATCCATTCAAAAGGATTCTACAAAGTTTGTTCGAAGATGTGATCCCTGTCAGCGATACTCCAATGTACAAAGACGGACTGCAAATCAGTTAACTCCATTGACAGCTCCCTGGCCTTTTGCATAGTGGGTAATGGATATTCTTGGTCCGTTTCCTCCAGCTTCTAGGCAGCAGAAATTTCTCATAGTGGCTATTAACTATTTCATAAAATAGGTTGAAGCCGAAGCATTGGCACGGATCATTGAAGCAAAAGTTGAAAATCTTATGAGAAATTTTATCATCTTCTGTTTTAGAATTCTTTATTCTATAATAACTAACAACGGAAGACAATTTGATAATTCAAGATTCAAAAGCTTCTGCACTCAGTATCACATTCTTTACAGGATTACTTCAGTAGGACACCCCCAATGCAACAAAGAAGCCGAAGTAATGAACAGGACTATTCTTCATGATCTTAAAACCAGATTGAATGATGCTAAGGGATCATGGCCGATGAATTGAACTCAGTTCTTTGGGCATACCGAACCACTCCCAGAACAGCTACTGGTGAATCTCCATTTCAACTATCTTATGGCACTGAAGCAGTCCTTCCTATAGAGGTCTCTTTACAATCTTTGTGGATTGATCAGTATAAAGAGCTCAAAAATTTTGAATGCCGAAGAGTTGACCTGGATTTGCTATAAGGTACACGACTTCAGGCACAATTGAAAATGGCTACATATCAGTAAGAAATTGAAAGATACTACAACTCTCGTGTTAAAGAACGGACCTTTCATCCTGATGATCTAGTTCTATGAAAGTCTGAAGTATCCAAGCCTACCGAACAGGATAAACTCTCTCATATATAGGAAGGACCATATTGAGTCAAAGAGGTCATTCGACCTAAAACTTATCGATTGGAAACTTTAGAGGGTACTCTATTGCCTCGGCATTGGATTGTACAAAACCTTCGCAAGTACTATCAATAAAGGTTTTTATTCAAGATTACTAAAGGTAGATTTAAATATTCTATTTTCATATTTTCTCTAAAAAGGCACAAGGATGATCTCCATGTTCTACCCTACAAAGTACCGAGGTAGGTTTAACCAGCCTATTTTAATCTTCCTTTTCTTAAAGGCATAAGGATGATCTCCGTGATCTACCCTACGAAGTGCCGAGTTGGGCTTAGCTAGTCCATCTTAATCAAAAAGGCATAAGGATGATCTCCGTGATCTACCTCACGAAGTGCCGAGGTAGGCATGATTGGCCTGTCTTAATTCCATTTCTAAAAGGCATGAGAATGATCTTTATGATCTACTCTATGAAATGCCAAGGTGGGTTTGATCAGCCTATCTTAATCCTTGATCAAAGGGCATAAGGATGATCCAAGTGATCCATCCCGCAAAAATGCCAAAGGTTAATCAACCTTTCATCCATGATGAAGATGCAGATGACCCACACGGTCTATTTTATCCTAAGTTAGAAGACTTAGTGAGTTTTCAAGTCCGAAGACTTGATATTTTCATCCGAGAGATTCTTGTTTTAATTATCTGAAATTCTCTCAAGTCCGAAGACTTGGCTCTTATCTGGAGATTTGGTATTCTTCATAATTATATGAAATTATTTCTAAGTCCGAAGACTTAGCGTATGTTAGAGACTTGGCATCTTAAAATTTTGATCATTCTTATTTTAATATTGTCATTCACTATAATCTTGGATCAGAGTTGGGAATTCTGTTTCTTAAAAGATTGCTATTCTAAGTCTGAGGACTTAGTATTATAATATACTTTGGAGCTTTCAATTATGTTCTAATCCGAAGACTTTTTACTTGAGACAATTTTCACTCACACTTATATACATTCACAAAGAAATAGCTTGCTGAAATAGATTTTCATTAATGAGATGTTTACATTTCAAAAAGATGGAAAAAGAAAAAAGTTACAAATTATCCATTGTTGAAGTGTCATTGGCTTGAGTAAGATCAATTGGACTGACCACTTCTTCAGCTGTCAATGGTGCTTCGGGACCCTCTTGTGATTCGGGTTCATTTGGACCTTCAAGATCGAATAATTGAATCCCCGCAATGTCCAAATCTGGGTAAAGGTTTTGCACCTCCTTCACCCCGTCATTGAAGCCTCCCTTGTAACTATGGGTCCCGGCTTCAATCATTTCACTCTCAAAAGTTGAAGATGCCTTGTAATCTTCTACCGCCCTTCCCAGCTGATTTTTTAGAGACTGAATCTTTGCAGTGGCCTCTTCGATCTTCTTAGTAGACTCTTCAGACTTCTGATGAGCTTCCTTAAGTAGAGCTTCCAAAGACCGAACTTTATTCTTTCTCTTCTTAAGTCTTGCCTCCTGTTCAGAGTTCTTTGATTGGATCTTCTCTATGTCAGCTTTCAAGCTCTGAACCAAAGCGTCACTTTGGACAAGCTTTCCTCCGAAGCTTGCCTTTGTTCCTTGACTTTTATCTTTTCGACCTCCGCTACCTTCATTCTTTCCTTCATTCTTTTATAATTGTCTCTGAAGTTGAAGATGCTTTCCTCCATGACGGTGATATCGTGGATCATCTACATTAACAAACAGACAGATTAGCAATAACAAATTTATGCTTTGAAAATACAATCCAATATTTACCTTCAGTGCGGATGAGAACACTGAGTCAGAGACATCTTCAATGCATCGGGACATGGTATTGTCCCAATCTTTGGGTAGAAGCGTGCGCTTCAATAGCTCCCTAGCTAGTTCCAGGTTCTTCAGGCCCTCTACATCAGAAAAGATAGTGAAGTCTATGTTGCAGCCTCCTTCTGAAGAAGCATTCCACCTAGGATCATCTTCAGGTCGATATTTTGCTCGTTCTTTTCCTTTCTCCCTCAGAGTTGCAAATAAAGACTCCTTGTCAAATGTCACGTCGTGCAGATCCGGAGTCGGCATCAGTCGAGCACTCTTCGGAGGGGTCATTCTCGGAGATGGACTCCTGGAAGGCTCAGGTGGATTTGGCAAAATAGGTGGTATTTCTTCATCCGATATGGGCCTCATCGGAGAAGTGCTCGAGCCCTCTTCGGCTCTTCTTTTCTTTCGAACTTTGGATGTCGCTGGGATAGTCACCACCCTCTTTCTAGAAGCCTATCAAACTTTATCAAGTTGAGGCTTCATTGGTTCACCTGCAATCAAAATATTTCATCATATATATATAAAAAAAAAGAAGAAAGAAAGATGGAGAGAAGGAAAATCCAAAGACCACTATCTCTATACCTAATATTGGGACTTCACTGATATGGGCTCGGTGAAGGTTTTCTTCCTTCAGCAATTCTTTAAATGAAGGAATTTCCGGCTCTAACAGAACTTCGAAGTCCTTGAGATCAGCTTTCAAAACTCTTTTTCCAGCATTTGTGTTGCCTAGTAAGCAACCTAAGAGGGGGGGTGAATTGGGTCTCTAAAAATTAAAACTTAAGAATATTTGATACTAAATAATGCAATCCAATTCAATAAGTAAATTAGCAAGGTACTATTAATTCAATTGTAATGCTCAAAAATAAAAGTGCAGCAGAAATAAAGAGCAATTGTAAGGAGCAGGAAGAGAGATCAAGCAATCATAAAGACCAAGAAATATAGTGGTTCGATGCTATCCAATGTACCTATATCCACTCTCCAAGATTTCCTTGGAAATTTACTATAATCACACCCGATTACAGTTGATTAGTTTTGCGGGCTCACTAATCATAAACCCAACTTGTTTTCACAAGGCCAACAAGTCAAAACCTTACTTGGTTTTACGAGCTAACCAAGAACCTAATTGGTTTTCAAAGGCTAACCAACAACCTCCATTGGTTTTCCGAGCTAACCAAGAATCTTAGTGGTTTTGCGGGCTAACCACTAACCTAATTGGTTTTGCAAAGGCTCACCAATAACCTCACTTGGTTTTATAATAGGCTAACTAAGAACCCTTATAACAAATAAGGTTTAGATGTAATGAAACAAAGTAAGCTTTCTAAAGCAAAGCGGGTATCTCTTTGAAGCTCGATGTAAAGATGCTTTGAACTTGTTGAAGCCTCTTGAATACCCATGATTGGATGATCTTCAATGCTCTTGAAGGCTCTTGAATGCTTGGAGGCTTGCTTTAGCTTGAGAGTGGTTGAAACTTCAAAGAATAGGAGTTAAAGCTCACTTTTCTTCTCTCTTCTCAAAACTCTTTAATAGTCTTCAATAAATCCTGTTTTGATTTGATTTGGAGTATATAAATACCTTCCTAAGGCCTCAAATCTAGTTTCTAGCTGTTAGACTTGAAAATCTAGCTGTTGGAGGGCAAAATGGGAGAATTCTATGCTTGAAAAACTAGCCATTACTGTTGTCAGAATTTCTTGAGTCGACACTTCTGGCTGTGAGTCGACACATAAGGTCGACACTTGAACTTCTTGAGTCAACATCCAATTCAAATTACTCCAAACTAATTCTCTGGAAATCTCAGATGTATCGACACTTAGTTGAGTCGACACCTTGCTTCCATGTGTCGACACTTCAGCTGCTTGTTCAATTTTAGTAAGTTTTGTGTCTTGAAAATCTCAAGTGATATGTTGATCTATGTGTCAACACTTTGAGTCAACACTTCAGGTCCATGTGTTGACACTTCATCTGTGCCATTTAAAATATTCTTGCATACCGGCCTGAGTCGACACTTCACATTCATGTGTCGACACTTCATGTCATGTATCGACACTTTGAGTCGATACTTCATTGAAAACTTCACAGAAAGGCCTGAATTTTTGCTAAAACATATTTCTACTTAACCATCCAATCAACCAACTCTTGAGTGTCCAAGTCCTCTTTGAGCAATCTTTTCATTTAAACTTGGCTTCTTCAAACAAATGAGCTTCTTCAAATTTGTAAGTACATTTTTCAATAAAAATAAACTTAAAGGAAATCATTAGTCTTCAACTTATACTTAACTGTTTTGCTTATCATCAAAATCAATAACGTAGTCAACAATCTCCTCCTTTTTGATGATGACAAAACCCTTAAGTATAAACTGCTTAAAAAGGCATTTAAATGAAATCATCAAGGTGCATAAAACTAAAAGCATTAAATGTGTCAATATTACTTGCATTAATGATATGACATTTCATAACAAAAGTAATAGAGTCAGAGCTTTTTATAATGATTGAGAGTATCAGAGCTTTGGGATATATTTAAGCATAGAAAACATATATCATGATACTCTACAAGAAAGTTTTAGCAATCAACAAAGCTCTCCCTGAATCGATGATCCATAAAATAGTTTGTAAATATCTTTTCAAACATTTAAAGAGAGATTTTAAAATGAAATTCACTTTGAAAGTAAAGCTCCCCCTTACTTAAGGAATTTTATAAACAATTCTCGATTCAAGTTTTTTAAAAAAATTTGTTCACCCATATCACAAATATATCACAAATTATATTGCATTTGTTTCATTATTCTACTCCTTTTCAAAATTTTATACTCATTTATACTTAAATTTCATTATTATTCTACTCTCCCTTTTTGTTATCATTAAAAAGGCAGGAAAACAAATAGATTGAGTAGTCAAGATATAGCATTTATTCTACTCGTCCATTAAGACATTCATTCATTTAAGAGTGAAAACATTGAAGAGCAATTCAAAATAGATCATTCATTTGCATTAAAGACATAAAGATGAATAACAACAAAGTTTTTCATTTAAAGTTAGAACTTGTACAACAGATACATAACAAATATAAAGATACATAGAACCATAAAAACAAACTATCTAAAAAATATAAAAATGTCCTAATCCTCATCCATGTCAGTATCATCAGAAGATGAACTGATTTCAATCGGTCCTGTATCAGTGAAGGATCGAGCTCGTGGCCATCTCGATCTAAGATCTCTAAGTCTGGTCCTGGTCGACTGTGGAGAGGTACAATGACCACGTCCTCTGCGACGAGCATATGTTCGACCTCTAGCTAGAGCAGTAGAGGTAGAAGCAATGTCCTCCGCAGGAATGAAACTAATCGGATCAACAGTCTCTACGACTGCTGGAAGAGGTGTGCGATCAAATGAAGGACCTGAGCCAAGATACTGAAAGCTGGGTATATAAAACCCAAGCTCTCGAATAAGCAAGGATGTGTGAAGTGTGGGAGTATCAACATTCTGTGTATCAAAGATAGGGGTAATAGCTAATGATACAACAGGCGTATCAAGAATAGAAGTATCAGCTGTAGAATGAACTGGTATGTCTATAATCGGTGTATCAACAACAAGGGTCTCAACAATAGGTGTATGTATAACAGGAGTATCAATATCAAGAAAATCAATAATAGGTGTCAGAATAAGAGTATCAATAATTGGAGAGAGAATAGGAATAGGAATAGGAATGCGATCATCCGATCTAGAAGGAGAAGATGGAATAGGAGTTTGGGAAAGTGCATAGGAAGGGTCATGAATAGGACTCCTAGGCAAGTCAGCCATCACCTCCGCTACTGGATTTGAAGTAAGATCTATGAAATCAAAACTGTCAGAGTCAGTCTCCTCATTGTCTCCATCATCATCTCCAATAACAGTATCACCAATAGTAACACCATCTCCAGCAGTAGTATCAACACCATTATCAACATCATCAATATCATCAGCTGGTGCAGGAGCAGGTGTAGGAGCAGGTGTAGGAGCAGTATCAACAACCGGAGCACTCGCTAAAGATCTGGACAGTGCAGAGAGTATAGCTGAGATGCCATCACCAAGTCCAGCATGGCTCTCTCTCATCTCAGCTATGAAACAGTCAAGATGCTGTCTCATGATAAACACGTCAATCTCGATGCATCTGACTTTGTCCAATAAGCTATCTGAAGTGCTTGGAGTCTCCGTCTGATCTGGTTGAGGCTGTGCTGAAGTAGAAGGATCAGACTGAGAAGCAACCGCTGGCTGTGCTGCCATCTCAGGCTAACTCTCGCTGGGTCCTGCCTCACCGGAGAGAATTCGCTCCTCCTCTGCTGCGTCATCATCATCAGCTCTATCCTCGGCCTGACCTGATATCCTGCGAGTCCACTAGCCTCGGAACAAATGATAGCCCATCCAATGTAATGACCTGATATCATACACATCAGTATGAAGTAATGTGAGGTAGGGCTCATCCTCAAAGCTGACTCCATACTCCCTAAACAAAACTATCAATCCCATACCATAGGGTAAGCAGAGTCGGTGGCTAGTCGACGCCTCCGTCATTTGATGAACCATAAGTACTAGAATGCAGACGGGCGTGCGCTGAACCAAAGAGATCATCACAAGCAACTCCCACTCAGTGATATAGTCAAAACATCCGGTCTTCGATAGAAGTATCCGGGCGATGATGTGATGCTATAGTCTCATCTCTGCGGATAATCTGGATGCTGGTACAGTGGCTCCCTCTGGTAGAATGTCAGACTCTAAGATGCACTGAAGTCCACTGACTCCATCCATCAAAGTGTCTGCAACAGATCCTGTCATCGGTATATCCCATACTCTACTCAGAATCTCTTAAGTAATAGAGATATCTCATCCTCTGACCTGTGCTAACCATCCATCTATCCCACGGGCGAGTGATCCATAAAACTCTCGCATAAGCCCGGGGTAATACCTCTCACTGAGTGAACAGAATGTAGACAGACCAGCCTGACGAATCCACTAACCAATCCAAAAATGCTGCTGGTTCACAAATGCAAAGTCCACTCGCCGTCCTCCAACTACAATCTTCGAGCTCATCCAGCTAGACGGTACAAAAAGTGATCGTGCGAGTGGACCTGGAGCTCTAAACTCATGTCTGGCCTTTGTCCTTCGCTCTTCTTCTTGATTTGACTGACGAGGTCGACAGACAACCTGTTTGCGAGGTCCCATTGCTTGGATTAAGAAATTGGGCAAGGTTCTGGTTGAAATCTAGTGTTATTAGGGTTTAGAAATCAAATGCAAGGAGAAATCCAACCAAAATATGGGCTACCGAGTGTCCAAATCAAAGAAACAATAGGATAAAATGTGAAATGGAGAATGGGAACAGTGAGGATACCTTGAAACAATGTGTTGGCTCGAAGGAGAGAAGAAATGGGGAGAAAAATGGTTCGGGAAACCCTTTATTCTCAGTCCGCTGTCGTTTATGTGTCGGCTCATGCATGTATCGACACATTTAAGTGTTGACACTTAGATATGTTGACACATCAACTTAAAACCAAAAATTTATGGATTTCAAGAGTAGATCAAAATCACTAGAAATATGATAATCTTAGAGTGAAATCAACAATGATTGAGTAAGATTTATCATGATTAAGGTCGAATTGATCTAGTTTGAGTCAAATATAGGAAAAATTTAATCAAAAGGATTGATGATCCCGAGCTCTCTTCTAATCATACAGAATCGATCTTCCAGAAGAGGTTTAGTCAAAATATCAGTTAATTAAAACTCAGTATTGATAAATTCAAGCAAAACATCATTATTTTCTACATGATCCCTAATAAAATGATGTCTAATTTCAATATGTTTACTCATAGAGTATTGAACAGGATTTTTTGTCAAGCAAATAGCACTAGTATTATCACATTTAATAGGTGTACTAGTCAACTTAATTCCAAAATCTTCAAGTTGTTGCTTAATCCACAAGATTTGAGCACAACAACTTTCTGCTGCAATATACTCAGCCTCAGCTGTGGATAATGTAACTGAAGTTTGTTTCTTGCTAAACCAGGAGATTAAGTTAACTCCAAGAAACTGGCAAGTATCACTAGTACTCTTTCTATCCAATTTACAACCAGCTAAATCCGTATCAGAATATCCAATCAATTCAGCAGATGAATTTCTATAATACCATAAACCAATATCAATAGTACCAGATAGATATCCAATAATGCGCTTAACAGCCAAAAGATATGATTCTTTAGGTTCAGACTGATATCTAGCACACATACATACACTGAACATTATATCTGGTCTACTAGCAGTTAGATATAATAAAGAGCCTATCATACCTCTATATAACTTTTGATCTACTGATTTACCATGTTTATCTTTATCAAGTCTACAAGAGGGCTCATAGGCTTACTTATTGCTTTAGTAGTCTCCATCCCAAACTTTTTTATAATTTCTCTTATATACTTAGCTTGGTTGATGAAGATACCATCTATAGTTTGCTTGATCTGGAGTCCGAGAAAGAAATTGAGTTCTCCCATCATGCTTATCTCGAACTCACCCTGCATTAGCTTAGCAAACTCTTGACAAAGTATTTCATTAGTAGCACCGAAAATGATGTCATCAACATATATTTGTACTACTAATAAATCATTATCTTTCCTTTTCAAAAATAGTGTTTTATCAACATTGCCTCTAGAAAACTTATTTTCAATCAGAAATTTGCTGAGTCTCTCATACTAGGTTCGAGGTGCTTGCTTTAATCCATAAAGTGCTTTATGTAATTTGAAAACATGATCAGGATGTGCATGATTTTCAAATCCAGGTGGTTGTTCAACAAAAACCTTTTCAGCTATAAAATCATTTAAGAAGGCACTCTTAACATCCATTTGAAATAATTTGAAATTCATAAAACAAGCAAATGCTAATAATAGTCTATTTGCTTCAAGTCTAGCAACAGGAGTAAAAGTTTCATCAAAATCAATCCCTTCCTCCTGATTGTAACGTTTAACAACTAGCCTAGCTTTATTTCTAACAACAATACCATTTTCATCTAATTTATTCCTAGATACCCATTTAGTGCCAATAATTTAAACATTAGATGGTCTTTCTATAAGTGTCTAAACATTATTTCTATCAAATTGAATTGGTTCATCTTGCATAGCATTAATCCAATTAGGATCTTTTTCAGCTTCTTCATAACATTTAGGTTATACTTGTGATACAAAAGCTATATAATCACATTCATTTCTAATTGAGGCTCAAGTTCTTACCCGTTTAGATGGATCACCTAGGATTAATTTCTTAGGATGTCCATGAGCATACCTCCACTCCTTAGGTAGATCTTGATGCTTTGGAGTGTCATCACCTTTCTCATTCTTGTCATGATCTTCTTCATTTGGCTGAGGTTGACATTCAATGTCAGCTTCTAAAGCTTGTCAGCACCTGCACATTCATTAGTTGTATCCTCTTTTCTGGAGGATTTGTTAGTAGATTCTTCAAGAACAATATGTACTGACTCTTCTATAATCAAAGTTTGTTTATTGAAAACTCTGTATGCCCTGCTTGATGTAGAGTATCCTAAAAAGATACCTTCATCAAACTTGGTATCGAACTTTCCAAGATTATCTTTTCCATTAATCAAAATAAAACATTTGGAACCAAAAACTTGAAAATATTTTAAAATCGATTTTCTTTGGTTCCAAAGTTCATATGGAGTTTTCTTTAAAATAGGGCGGGTTAAAACTCGATTGAAAATGTAATAGGTTGTATTAATAGCTTCAGCCCAAAAATATCTCAGCAAATCATTTTTGCAAAGCATAGTGCATGCCATTTCTTCCAAAGTATGATTTTTTCTTTCTACTATCCCATTCTGCTGAGGTGTCCTAGGTGCAGAAAAATAATGTTCTATTAATTTTTCATTACAAAAATTTTTGAATTCTTAATTTTTAATTCAGTTCCATGATCACTACGAATACAAACAACTAAAACTCCTTTTTTGTTTGAAACTTTTCGATAAAACTCTATGAATGCTGAAAATAATTCATCTTTTTGTGCCAAAAAGAAAACCCATGTAAATCTCGAAAAATCATTCACTATGACTAATCTATATCTCTTGCCTCCTAGACTTGATGTTCTAGTTGGTCCAAAGAGATCTATATGAAGTAGTTCAAGTGGCCTACTAGTAGTTACAAAACCTTTTGGTTTGAAAGAAGTTTTAACTTGTTTACCAAATTGACATGCTTGGCAAATTCTATCTTTTTCAAAATAAAGTTCGGGTAAATCTCTAACTAAATTCTTTTTGCAAAGTTTTGAAAGAAGATATATACTAGCATGCCCTAATCTTCTATGACATAACCAACTAGTCTCATCTTTAGTAGAATTCATTGCAACAAGGCATTCTCCATTAGGCAAAGATAGATCATCCATGTCTACCAAATAAATATTTTCATGCCTTTTTTCAATGAATTGTACTCCATTTATATCCGGACTAGTAATCATGCAATATGATGATTTAAAAATTACTTGAAAACCTTTATCGCAAAACTGACTAATGCTTAAAAGATAATGTTTCAAACCATCGACTAAAAGTACATTACTAATATTACTAGGAGTTTTGTGAACCTTACCAATACCAATGATTTTTTCTTTACCATTATCACCGAAGGTCACACTCCCTCCATTCAAAGCTTCAAGAGAAGTGAATTGCTTCACATCTCCAGTCATGTGCCTTGAGCAACCACTATCAAGATACCAAAGTCTTTTGTTCTCCTTGGTTGCAAGATATACTTGCAATAAAATCAAGCTTTGTTTTTAGGTACCCAAGCCAAATTGGGTCCTTTAGGGTTAGCATTCAAAATGGTTCCTTTTGGAACCCACACTTTACCAAAAGAATTGATTTTTCTAAAGTTACATTGAAATGATTTATGACCTAACTTTTTGCAAGAGAAACAAGTAATGCTAGATGATGCATGTACAAAAAGATTTTTGAAATATTTTTATTGCTTTTGTGGTTTATATCCTAATCCTGCTTTATTAAAACATCTCTTTGATTATTCAAAAGTAAGTTTAATTTTTCTGAACTATAAGTGAATTTCTCAACAAAAGGTTTTATCTTTTCAAGTTCATTTTTGTACTTAACATTTTCAAGTTTTAAATCCTTATTCTTCTTTAAAAAATCATTATTTGAATTAACATTTTTAGGTCTTTTCAAAACTTCATTTTTCATAGATAAAGCATTATTTTTCTTTTCTAAAATATCCAATTTAGATTTCAAAATATTAACATCATTTAGTAAAGAATTGTTTTTAAAAGAGAAACTATTTGCATGCTTTTTCAATTTCTTGTTTTCAGATAAAATCAATTTATAATCATGCATGAGTTTATCAAATGCATTTCTAAGTTCATCAAATATAAAATCAATTTCAGTGTCGGAATTTACCTCATCATTTTTTTGATGTGCCATTAAGTAGAGATTTGCAACTTCAGTCTGCTCTTCTTCAAAATTAGAGTCTTCGCTATTACTCCAGGTGGCCATCATTACTTTCTTCCTTAATTTCTTTCTAGATTTCTTAAGGAGAGGACAATCAAACTTGTAGTGTCCTGGCTTCTTGCACTCGAAGCATGTGGGTACTTCCTTCTCCTTCTCCTTTTCTTTTTCTTTTCCTTTATCATTTGATTGGTATTTCTTTTTGTAAGGAAATTTCCTCCTCTTCATGAATCTTCTAAATTTTCGTGCAAGGAGGGCTTCTTCACCTTCAGCTTCCTCTTCATCTTTAGACTCATCTATTGAGGATTCTTCTTGAATGTTTGATTTGAAAGCAATTCCCTTCTTCTTCTTGTCCATGTCCATTGATTTTTGTTTTAGATTGAGCTCATAAGTCATGAGCGATCCAACCAATTGCTCAAGAGGTAACTCGTCAACATCCTTGGCTTCTTGAATTGCGGTTACCTTCAGATCCCATGATGTTGGAAGTGACCTGAGAATTTTATTTACAAGATCAGCATTAGACATAACTTTTCCAAGACTTCTCATACCATTAACAATATTTGTGAATCTTGTATACATATTAGTGATTGATTTATTAGGTTTCATTCAGAACATCTTATAAGCGTGCACTAATATTTTACTTTAGTGTTCTTCACTTGATCGGTACCCTCATGGGTAATTTCAAATGTGTCTCATATTTTTTAGCAGACATGCATGTAGATATCATATTGAATTCACTAGGATCTAATGCACAATAGAGAAGATTCATTATTTTAGCATTTATCTCGGATTGTTTAATGTCATTTTCATCCCAATCCTCTTCGAGCTTTGGGATGGAAACACAATTAACCACTACTGAAGGAATATAAGGACCCTTATCTACTACTTTTCACAAGTTGTAATCAATAGAATGCATATAATTCTCATCCTAGTTTTTCAATAAGTGTAATTTGATCCATTAAAAATGGAGGTCTATTTGAGGCTTGTCCCTCAACTATGCTAGTACCAATTGGGGCTGTCATAGATCTTTACTCAAGGCGGTAAAGCCTATACAATGAGAACAGGGCTTTGATACTACTTGTTGCCCAATAAGTAACTCAAGAGGGATGGTGAATTGGGTCTCTAAAAATTAAAACTTAAGAATACTTGATACTAAGTAATGCAATCCAATTCAACAAGTAAATTAGCAAGGTACTATTAATTTAATTATAATGCTCAAAATAAAAGTGCAGCGAAAATAAAGAGCAATTAGTAAGGAGCAAGAAGAGAGATTAAGCAATCACAAAGACCAAGAAATATAGTGGTTCGGTGCTATCCAATGCACCTACATCCACTCTCCAAGATTTTCTTGGGAATTCACTATAATCACACATGATTACAGTTGATTAGTTTTGCAGGCTCACTAATTATAAACCTAACTTGTTTTCACAAGGCCAATAAGTCAAAACCTTATTTGGTTTTACGGGCTAACCAAGAACCTAATTGGTTTTCAAAGGCTAACCAATAACCTCTCTTAGTTTTCCGGGCTAACAAAGAACCTTAGTAGTTTTGTGGGCTAACCACCAACCTAATTGGTTTTGCAAAGGCTCACCAATAACCTCACTTGGTTTTACAATAGGCTAACCAAGAACCCTTGCAACAAATAAGGTTTAGATGTAATAAAACAAAGTAAGCTTTCTAAAACAAAGCGAGTATCTCTTTGAAGCTCCATGTAGAGATGCTTTGAACTTGTTGAAGCCTCTTGAATGCCCAAGATTGGATGATCTTCAATGCTCTTGAAGGCTCTTGAATGCTTGGAGGCTTGCTTTAGCTTGAGAGTGGTTGAAACTTCAAAGAATAGGAGTTAAAGCTCATTTTTTTCTCTGTTCTCAAAACTATTTAATGGTCTTCAATAAATCTTGTTTTGATTTGATTTGAAGTATATAAATACATTCCCAAGGCCTTAAATCTGGTTCTAGCCATTAGACTTGAAAATCTAGCCATTGGAGATCAAAATGGGCGAATTTTGTGCTTGAAAAACTAGCAATTACTGTTGTCAGAATTTCTTGAGTTGACACTTCTGGCTGTGAGTCGACACATAAGGTCGACACTTGAACTTCTTGAATGGACACCCAATTCAAGTTGCTCCAAACTGATTCTCTAGAAATCTTAGATGTGTCGACACTTACTTAGTTGAGTCGATACCTTGAGTCGACACCTTGCTTCCATGTGTCGATACTTCAGCTGCTTCTTCAATTTCAGTAAGTTTTGTGACTCGAAATCTCAGGCGATGTGTTGATCCATGTGTCGATCTTTGAGTCAACACTTCAAGTCCATGTGTTGATACTTCATCTATGCCATTTGAAATATTCTTGTGTACCGGTCTGAGTCGACACTTCATTTTCATGTGTCGACACTTCATGTCATGTGTCGACACTTCACTGAAAACTTCACAAAAAGGTCTGAATTTTAACTGAAATATATTTCTACTTAACTTAACCATCCAATCAACCAACTCTTAAGTGTCCAAGTCCTCTTTGAGCAATCTTTTCATTCAAACTTGGCTTCTTCAAACAAATGAGCTTCTTCAAATTTGTAAGCACCTTTTTCAATAAAAATACACTTAAAGAAAATCATTAGTCCTCAACTTATACTTAACTATTTTTCTTATCATCAAAATCAATAACGGAGTCAACAATTTGCATCCAAACGCGGAGCCTTCCAGACAGCGTTGAACCCCCAATTGGTATAATATATGAAGAAAAAGCAAGGTTTCCATCCATGTATTGCACTGGGGGTCCCTTTTATTAGTCTTCGGCCTGGTCGAGGACCTATGACCCACCACCCTTTACCATGGAAATCTCTTTTCAGCATAAATAGAGAAGTAAATAGGGATGTCTTCGGCTCTATATTCCTAAGTTTGCAAAGGACTAGGAACCCACAAATGTTCCTAAAGCTATCAGGAGTTAATTGAGCCAGAACTATTTGGTAAAGGTTAAAGACTTTTATGAAGAAAGGGTGAAGTGGAACCCGAAGACCAGCCTTAAGGTGGTCTTCGTATATAGCAATTGAATGCATGGGAGGCTTATCTACCCTTTCTTTGGGTTTTGGAATGATTATTTTGAAGGTCCGTGTAATATGAAAACATCGCCTAACATCTTCTATCCTAGCAAGTGAAAAAGAATTGGCAATGGAATCAGATAATCTTTTCAGGCTCTTCTTCCTACCGGAACTTCTCCCCTTACTGGTTTCGCCTCCTAGCGAACCCCTACCAGTCCCACCTCTTGGCAAACTCCTATCGGTTTCCCTTTCTGGTGGTTCCCTATTGGTTTCACTCCCTGGTGAACCTCTGCTAGAAGAAGGGCTCCCAACAGGCTCTGACATTGTAGAGAAGAAGAAAGGAGGAAGGGAAGAAGGACTTCTAACCTCTGAAAAAATAAAAATGGCGGACTGTAGAAGAAAATGGCGGACTATAGAGCGCGAATGCAAGGAAAGTTCTTCTTCTGGAGTTCTCCTCCCTTTTATAGGTGAGATTACGGGGTTTCAAGGTGCTTCGAAAATCTCCTCAATCGTACGCCATATCAACGGCCTCGATCATGGGTACGATTTCCTAATAGTCACCCATTAATGAAGTGGTGACTGCAATCCGTGTGAAATGACGTGAATGGCTATGATGGCTTCTCAACTGTGATCAATCTCCAGATGATTGCCAGGTGTCTTGCCTTGGTACAATAAAAACTATTTTCTAAAGAGATTTCTCAGAGTTTTCTAGATTTGAAACGTTTCTTTTGAAATGGCAAATGAGATGACAACATGTCTTCTCCACGTCTCTCGCACCACCAAACAGTTATTGCGAAAGACGTGCCAGGGTTTAATGCCATCATGATATGTCAGTTACTACTAAATGACAAATTTCAAATACTTCCATTTTTCAAAATTAAATTATTTCGAACTTGGGAGTGGGGGGTAGCTGTTATGATATCCCAGTTTTATTTTAATTAATTATTGAGTCATTCTTTGAACCAATTTCAATTTTTGGTTTATTGGTTAAATCAGTATACAAAGAAAAATGTCTCTTAGGCTTGATGAAGATTCTGATCTACAAAAGGATATTCTATGTTTTCAGCTTCGTATCTTTATCTTGGTCCGAAGACCATGCCTAATATCTTTTTATCTTCGGCTTCGTATCTTTATCTTGGTTCGAAGACCATACCTAATGTCTTTATATCTTCGGCTTTGTATCTTTATCTTAGTCCGAAGACCGTGCCTATTATATTTGGTTTTGTATCTTTATCTTAGTCCAGAAGCCAAGCTTATTAACCTTATGTCTTTTGCTTCGTGCCTTTATCTTGGTCCGAAGACCATGCCTTTCAATTGGATGTCTTTGGCTTTATTCCTTCGACATAATCCGAAGAGCATATTAACTCGTGTTCTGGACGGTAAGTGTTTATCTTTTTGTTTCCCAAAGAAACTTTCTTGAAGTATATAACTAACATTCTCTTTAGGAGCGCTACTAAAGAGAATATTAAACTCACTTCGAATCTATTCTAGAAAAGGAAAGCATTTTGAACATTAGGGCTTTTCCAACCCCAAAACAGTTAAAGTCTATTTTGGTTGTTGCAACCATCCACATGGTCGAAATCCTCAGATTGGATAAGCTCCAAAACAACTGATTCTCAGATAGCCACTACTTATGGCCATGTGGTGGTTGCACTTGCCAACTCCTATAACCATAAGTAGTTACGTTGGAGCCTATAAATACTTATAAGAGGGGATACTCGAGATAAGTTTTTTTGGGCTCATTCAAGCAATTAGAATTCTTCTCTCTTCCCTCTCTGCTTTTGCACTCTCCATTCTGCTGCTGCTTGAGTTTCTTCTGACTTTGGCATCGGAGTGTCCCCCGCTAGAAGATTTCCGATCAGGAGATCTATTTTGCAGGTTCCGGTCAACAGCGATCCGGCAGAAGAACCACTCCATCTGGTCGGTGGAGATTCAGTGTCAACAAGTAGCAACGAAGAGCAAGGTGGTGACTTGAAGGAGATCGGCCGGCTAATGGTTCTGGATTTTTCGGTGGTGATGAAGTTCCCAGCACAGTGACTTGAAGGAGATCGGCCGGCTAATGGTTATGAATTTTTTGGTGGTGATGAAGTTCTCGGCATCTTCTCCATGGCTTAAGGTAGCAGCAGCAACTTGGTCCGGTAAGGAGCTGCGATGGAAAGGTAGCAGCAGCAACTTGGTCCGGTGAGGAGCTACGATGGACAGTGAAGATGGACATGGTAAAGGTGCCGGTGGACTGCATGGACTTGCAACGGGGAGGGGCAGCAGCTTGAAGGAGGAGCCATGGCAGCAGGGGCGGACCACACCAACTTTTTTAAGGGGGCAAAAAAAATTTTCAATTGAATACCCACCAACTAAAAAAAACTCTCTTCTCTATGATGCAAAGTTTGGTATTTTTGCAATCCAAACCACACTAATCATTTTCAGGAGAATACTAGAAAAATGTTCATTTAGCAAGAAACCAAAATATAATATATTTGCAAATAGAGGATTCAAAATAAAAAAGATATATCGCAGACCACCAATAAAAATACACTAAGATTGACAGGAAAGCCTACATCTATATGTTCGATAATTCTTGCAACTCCATCAAATTTTTAATCTACCAAAAATCAACTAACAAAAAAATCTCAAATATTGCGTAGTGAGAGAATCTACAAATTCCTTATAGCAAATATCCTGAAAAATATTAAGAGAGAGGGGAAAAAATTAAGAATACAAACTTGCAGTATTATATTTGGTCATCCTTGCAAAAAAAAAGTGAGAGAAGAAAAAAGCATGAGATTAGAGAATACAAAAACAAAATTACAATCATAAACTTAGCTTCTAAAAATATAGAAAAGAAAAAAAATATAAAAAAAGAAACTACAGCAAGCCAACCGATTATACCTTTTTGCTATAGATTCTGGAGATGTTGAGGTCGAAGACGAAGGGAAGGGCTTCTCTTGGTCAATGGTGTTCCGGACATTCTTCGACGGAGTGGCTGCCCGGCCATCGGCAAAGTCGCGAAGGAGATGACTGCTGGGGTGGTGCCGTGACAGCTGGGGGGGGCCATGGGGGCAGCGGCCAGCGGATGCCCCGTCGAGGACGATTGTGGCCGGTGGGTGCCGAGTGGGGTTTTGGTTTTGGGATTTTGGAGAAGGAGATGGCAGCGCCCCTCAAATGAGTTTTTTTTTTTTTTTAACAAGATTTTTTAGAGAATTTTTTTCATTGATTTTTTTTTATAATACTCAATTTTATTTTATTTTTTGAAATTTTTTTTATCGATTTTTTTAAATTTTTTTTTGAAAAATTTGAAGGGGCCGAATACCTATAACATATGAATTTATTTTTAATTAATCTAATATATACGTGGCTTATGAAAAAATTAAGGGGGCCAAGGCTCCCATTGCCCCCCCCCCCCCCGGCGGTGGTCCACCGCTGCATGGAGGAGACCACTCTTGAACACGGGCTTTGACTCGGATCGGTGGAATGAACGGCGAAGAAGAAGCGGCGGATTGAGAACAGAAGAAGAAGACGCGCGGCTCAAGGTGGTCGTGGAACGGTCGGAGAAGAGGATGACCACGGCTATAGGAAAGTGGGGCGGACGACAATGATTTCTTCAGTTTTTCAGGCCATGAAAGGCTTCTCCGGCCGTGAGGAGAGTCCCGGCAATGTGGAGGTCAACTCTGGTATCTTCCCCGATGAAATCGTGGCTTGATTTGGTCTGTGGTCCATGGGTCTGTTCCTTGGACCCGCAGCAATGGCAGCCATGGACCGACCGCTACTTCATGAAACATTAAGCCGGTTTACAATAGACCGATGCTTTAAAAACTGTGCAACTCTTAACAAAAGAATTCAACTCTTTATTTCACGGCCATCCGGACTCTAAATTAGATGTTGTTCACGCCGTTTAACTCCTGAAATCATGTTCTTCATGTTAACAGGGTTTTATCATTAAAACACTACATAAAAATATTAATTTTAATTAAATAAAATTAATTTGATTTATAAATTAATGTTTTTATGTCTAATTTTTATGCATTTATCATTGCCGCAATAAATAACAATTGGATCCTCTTTTCACTATAAATTGGCCAAAATTCTTCAAAGCCAAATAGCTTCACATGATATACTTGTAGTTGCTAAATATTCTACCGATGATAATGCAAAAGTAGTTTGTTTCCTTGAGCTACAAGAATCATCTTTGATCCCAAGTAAAAAAAAGATATCTTGAAGTACTTTTTCTATCATTCATAGAACCTACCTAATCACTATCAGTCAAGCCAACCAGCTTGCAACATGATTCTTTGACATATTTGAGTCCCACACTCTTAGTGCCCTACAAGTACCTTAGTACTCTTTTGGAAGCTACAAAATGAAGCTTGCTGGGCATGTTCTGAATCTTGAAAGAACACTTACTGGTTGCAAAATATCAGGTCTTGTATTAGTGAGATAAATAAGAGATCCCGCTGGGCTTTGATAAAGTTTCTCATCAGCAACCTCTGCGCCATCATCTTACTACATGTTCTCATTAACTGCCATTGGAGTAGACACTGGATTGCAAGATGACATGTGAAACTTTTTCAGCAGGTCCACTACATATTTTTCTAGAGAGAAAAATTTCCCTTCTTGCTTTCTTGACTTGAAAACCACAAAAATACTTCATGAGACCCAAATCAAACATCTCGAGTTTTTTCATAATTGCTCTTTCGAAATCTTGAACCATCTTTAGATTAGTTCCTGAATAGATTAAGTCATCCACATACAAACAAACAATTAGAAAGTCTCCATCTTCTCCTACCTTCACATAGAGTGATGGCTCACTTTGACTTCTTTGAAGACCAAAATACTGGAAATATGAATCAATTTTACTATTACAAGCACGAGGGTCTTGTTTTAGCCTATAAAGAGTCTTTCAAAGTTGATAAACTTTGTCTTCCTTTCCCTTTACAGCATAACCTTAAGGTTGCAACACATACACCTCTTCTCCTAGCTCGTCATTCAAAAGTACAGACTTGACATCAAGCTGGAACACTTGCATCTCCAATTGGGTAGCCAATGCAACAATAGTTCTTATAGTTTCCATTCGAATCACCGGAGCAAAAGTCTTGTTAAAATCTACTCCGAGTTGTTGCAAGTAACCTTTCACAACCAATCTAGCCTTATACTTTTGAATGATTCCATCTTCATTATACTTGTTCTTGAAATCCCATTTCAATCCAATCACATCCTTTCCTTCTGGTAGATCAACCAACTCCCAAGTATGGTTTTGTTCAATGCTCTTGATTTCTTCATTCATGGCTTCTCTCCACACTTCTTCTTTCGTAGCTTCTTCAAAGTTCTTTGGTTCTCCACCAAATAGAACAACATTAGTTGAAGTATAAATATCAGTTAGGAGCGATACCTCCTTGGAGAATCAGAATATGAATCATCACTTTGAGAGTTGACTTGTGGAGTTCTTTCTTCTGAGTTTCAATGAGCAAAAGGAATAGTAGTAGGTGCAATAATTGAAGATCTAGAAGGTACAGTTCTTGCAGCAACCTACAACTCATCATCTTCCCATTTCCATGTAGCCATTTCATCAAAAACATCTCTAGAAAGAATAAGTTGATTTGTTTTTGGATTAAAAAGCCTATAGCCTTTAAACTCATCACTATAGCCAATGACAATGAATTTTTAACCTTTCTCATCAAATTTCTTCATATTTTGAGATGAAACATGTGCATAAGCAATGCACCCAAACACCTTCAGCAAATTCAAAACTAGCTTGCAAGTATGCCATGCTTCATATGGTGTCTTGTTACAAACTGCTTTTGTTGGAGAGCGATTCAAAATATACATAGTGGTATAAACTGCATCCATCAAAACTTATTGGGAAGTCCTTTACCTTTCAACATACTATAAGCCATCTCTTTGCTTGTTCTATTCATCCTCTCCGTCACTCTATTTTGCTGAGGAGTGTAATGAATATTGAGTTGCCTTTGTATCCCATTTTCTTTACAGTAATCAATGAAAGGCTTGTAAATGAACTATCCTCCTTGGTCAATTCTGAGGGTCTTGATCAAGCACCCACTTTGTTTTTCTACAAGAACTTTGAAATGCAGAAAAGTAGTGAAAGCTTCTAATTTTTTATCAAGAAAATAGACCCAAAGCATTCTTGTATAATCGTCAACAAAAAGAATGAAATATCGCTTGTTACCAAGCAAAGGAGTTCGAGTATAACTGCATATATCTACATGAACAAGTTCTAGAGGACCATGAGATCTCCATGTTGTTTTTAGAAATGGAAATTGATGTATCTTTCCATACATGCAACCTTCACAAACACGGTCTTTCACATAAATCGAAGGAAGTCCAGCCACCATGTTCTTTTACTTCAACAACTGCAAGCTCTTGAAGTTTAGATGTCCATATCTTGAGTGCCAAATATAGGACTTATCAACATCTCCATATTTAAGATCAAATTTCTAAATCTTCTCCATTTTTAAAGGAAAAGATAGTCTTAAGTGCCAAATATAGGACTCATCAACATCTCCACATTTAAGATCAAAATTTTGAATCTTCTCCATTTTGAAAGGAAAAGATAGTTTGCATTCATCTTTACAACTGCAACTTTTTGATCAATCTTTTTATCAAAGATTTCACACTGATCATTGACAAAAATCAGCTAATAACTATTCTTCATCATCTGCCTAACACTTAGAAGATTATGAGTAATTTTTGGAGATTAATAGACATCAAGGATATGCTTTTTGTTACCTCCATTTGTATGGACAACAATAATACCTTGACCTTCAATTGTCACTTGCTTACTATCCCCAAGTTCCACTTGAGTTGAGAAGTTTTCATGAAGCTCCATGAAGCACTTACGATCTTCGATTATGTGGTGACTACAGCCACTATCTAGATACCATATGTTTTTAATACCATGCTCCGCTTTGGTAGATGAATAGAACAACTTTTCTGCATCATCTTCTTTTGCAAAATTTGCAATAGAATATTTTTCTTTGCTATTTTTACCTTTTTCTTTGAACCAACAATTTTTTTTGAGAATGATTGGGAATTTTACACTGAGTGCATCAGAAATGACATTCTTTCAATTCATGGCTAGATTTTTTGCAAACGAACCAATAAGAATCAGATCTTTGTTGCTGCTAGAAATTCTTCTTTTCTCATCCTCAACCTTGGACATGACTACCATTTTTCTTGTTGAAAGATCCTCTGGTGTATGTTGTATCCCCTCTTTGAGCATGCTTCATGATGAAATCCCTCCTTGTTCCAAGGTTGGCCTTCATCTAAAAGGCTTGCTCCAATGATCAATTGGAGTAGTTGTTCACCCTCTTTTCATGAGCTTCAAGAGAGCTAAATAGTGATGTAAGCTAAGTGGAATCTCTTGTTTCCTTTAGGGTTCTTGAACTGAACTGAACCACCCTGTTTGGGATATACCAAATCGAACCAGCTAGTAACCAACACAGTTCTGTAGTGAAAAATGATCCGGACCCCCAGATTGCTGAAACCTACTTGAACCAAACCAAAATAGTATGGTTCAAGCTTAAACAGTGCATTTCAACCCAATTCAGCCTAGTTTGAGTTAGGTATCGTAGCTAATAGGGGGATATTTTAAGTTGATCGAGAGCCCGAGAGACTCTTGGAATCAACTAGAGAAACTTCTTCGGCCATTTTTTCCCGTTTCTACCAAGGAAAATGCATACAAATCAAGAAAAATGCCCGAGAAATCTAGAAAAAAATATCAATTAAAGGTACATAGATCCAACTTTTCTCTATTTCTCCTTCTCCCCTTTATTTTTTTTAAATATATAAAAAAAAAAAAAATTATATCAAATTTTTTATTTTGACATGATTTTAGAATATTGTAAATCTATAAATGATTTACATAATGATACTAAAATCATTAATTTTTGTTAAGTATATGATTTTTAAAATTTAAAAAAAAAATTAGATTAAAAAATAAAATAAAATAAAATAGTTTTTTAAATAAATATAAAATAAGATTATGATTTTGAGATTTGTAAGCTATTTTCATAAAAAAATTCATGTCTATTTATTCAAATTTTTTATATATCATGTGAATAGTGCCTTATACCTAATTTTAAAAAAAAGTAGTATTTCATGCAGCCCATTATCTTAAAAAATATATATAGCATCCATGATAAGATCTTATACAAATCTAAAATCAAATTATTTTTTATAATATTTTACTTTTTAATAATTTTTATTTTAAAAATTAAATATATATAATTAAAAAATAAAAAATAGATAAAAAATATTAATTTTTGTAATTATTGAGTTGATGTGCTTTTTCAATCTTTAAAAATGGATCCATTAAGGAAGAAGAAGGATCTAGAGCATGACATTGATTGGAAGCATGGGATGATACTCTCGGATCGATATCATTGGAGATGTAAATGGTGCAATATGGAATGCAAAGATAATAAGATAATAAAGTTGAAGCAGTACTTGGTTGATGACTATCCTGATATATTTATATGCCAACATTGTTCATTAGAGATTTGTCGGCCAATAAAGAAATACTTCATTGATTTCAAAGTAGAGAAGAAAAAATATTGAAAAAGAAGGTAGAGGTAGACCGTCGAGTTGCATAACCACGTTTTTATCACTCTAAGGAGTCAAATGAAGCATTTATTCTAGAGGATGAAGAGGCATAGATCGAGGCTATCATTTAAGCAAGCTAGTACGAACAGAGGTGGCTAAAAGAGATGGTCAAGTATAGAGAGTAATTTGGGCCGTCAACTTTTGAGTCAGGATTGGACTAGGGCTTTGGGAGTATTACAAGAGACTCCAAGGAATACTTTAGGAGGACCTCCTCAATGAAAGAGCCCACTAAAAGAAATATCAAATATATTACATTAATATTGAGAGCATTTGGTAGTAGAAAGAAGTCATCCAAGAATATTCTAGTAAGAGCCACTATGCATGATATGGATTAATATGCCTTTCCTAGCAGAGATTCTAAGTAATTGAGGATTGATTATATGCTGAAAAAAGATAAGAAGAATGATATGTGATAGACTATTAGATCCTAATTTTACTTTATTCATATCCTAGTACACGGAGCAAACAACCCATATTATTGCTTTCCAATTTCATCTATATAGGCTACTGGTATAGGTATAGATTCTCTAGAATTAAGACATATCTATGGTAAGTTTCTTAACAATATTAAGGAGCTAAAAAATAGATTATCTCATATTAGAGTAAGTGGCCCTTGTATAGATTGATAGTGATGTTTGATAGTTGGATTGGTCCTACTAAACGAAGCATCATCAACTTCTTAATTTATTATGATAAAAAAATATTTTTTCATAAATCTATTGATACTTTAAATAAGGTACATGACACTAGCTATATCCTCGGATTAATAAAGGAGGTGATTGATCAGGTGGGAGAGTAGAATGTCATGCAAGTTATTGTAGATAATTGATCATAATATAAGGCCACAAGGAAGATCTTGATGGAGCGATGATTGCATATTTTCTAGATTCTTTGTGCCATACATCATATTGAGCTCATATTGATAGATATTGAAAAGATTTGTAGGGTACAAAAAATAGTCAAATTAGCATAGAATATCACCAGATTTATCTATAACCATACATGGGTCTTATTATTGATGCGAAGCTATATAGGGAAAGAAATATTAAGATCGGATATCACATGGTTCACTATGAATCATATAGTACTTGATAGTCTTTTTGGTAAGAAAATAGAGCTATGCAGATATTTATCAATCTATAGTGGTAGCAAAGCAGATATAGCAAGCAAACACCGAGAAAAGAAATGTGGAGAACTTTGTAATGAGACAAACTGTTGACCCCTGTAATGATTTTGATGATTACAAAACATTGGAGCATGTATTTATGACTAACCTATTCAATTATTTAAGAAGTTTTTGTATGAAGCACTTATCCATAAGTTATTTTATTTCCTACTTAGCTGAAGTTTATTCCAATGCAATTGTATTAATTGATGAAGTGTATTGCATTGAAGATCTCAAAGTTGTAAAGTCCTATTTCTTATTCTTGTAATCTTGTAAAAAGGACTATAAATTAGTAAAAATGAGTTTGATTAGGTTAGATATCTTTTGTAACTTATTTTGAAGTTTCGGAAGACTTGTATTGGTTGGAGATTCAATTGGCTGAAATTTTGAACAAGTTCTGCTCGAGCCGACTCATGGATCAAGAGCCGACTAATGGATCAAGAGCCAACTCATGGACCAAGAGCCGACACCTGTTGTGGCATGGCAAGGAGAGTTTCAGAAATCTGAGATGACTTGAAGATATTGAGTCGACTCGTCCAGAGTTTATGTTTATCTTGATTGAGACTTCGAGCCAACTCGACCCAGAAGAGCCGACTCGTTCAGAGTTTAATTTTTTATTATCTGAGACTTCGAGCCAACTCAACCATCTCGAGCCAACTCGAGTATTGGGTTCATACTTGTAACGGCTAATTCCATAATTAAGTTTTTGAATTCAAAGAAAGCTCCAACGGCTATATTTCGACTTCCTAGGCCTATAATGGCTAGATCTATTTGAAAACTATAAAAGGGAGGTATTTATGATGGATTAAGAGAATTCTTTAATTATTCATTGAAAATTAAAAGAGCATTCAAGTGATTTTCAAGTCTTTCACCAACCAACTTCAAGTGAGCATTCAAGAGAGGATTCAAAGCTTCACCAACTCATCTTCAATCATTGAATCCAATTTTTGAGGAAGTCAAGAAGCAACTTTAAGAGCATTTAAGAACATCTAAAGCAAGGCTTCAATTTGAGCTTCATCGGTAACTACTAAACAACTTGGGTTTGTTGTAAAGTTACTAGTTTCCTTTTGAAATATCTTGTATCTTCTCCAAGAGTAGCAAGGGGGCATTGTGAGTGTTGAAAGGTTATTAGGTGAGCCTATTAAAATCTAAGTTGGATTTCTTTGGTGAGCTCGGTTTAAAAACCAAAGGATACTTGGGTTTCTTTGGTGAGCCCAGTTTAAAAACCAAAGGGTGTTGGGTTTGGATTGTGATCCCTGTAAAACAATCCTACTGTATTCTTGTTAGAATATAGTGGAAATCCTAAGGGTGCTTGGGTAGTCGACATAGGAGCGGGTTACTCCGAACCACTCTAATTTCTTTGTGGTTGTGATTGTGTTTGCTTGACTCCTTTATGATTGTTAATTTACTTGCTTCCATTGCATAATCTGTCACAACACTAGTACTAAAAGATTTTTAAGTGCACATACTTGCAAGTTTTTTATTATCCCAATTCACTTCCCCTCCTAGGAATCCACCTAGGCAACAAGTGGTATCCGAGCAGAGTCTCTGAAATTTCTTAGAGTAAAAATTGATGGCGTATCCCATGAGTACCTCTTTGGCCGAAGGCCAATCCATAAACCGACCTCCACTTTTCACTGGAACTAATTATACATATTGGAAGGCTAGGATGAAAATATGCATTCAAGCCATAGACGTCCAATTGTAGAAGATAATTCTAAGAGGCTCACACACCCACGATTAAAGGTAATGATGTTGAGGTTCTCAAACCTAAAAAGGAATGGGATGAGAATGATATAAAAAAGGCCGAGTTAAATGCCAAAGCCATGAATTTACTTTATTGTGCTTTAGACCCAAATGAATTTAATAGAATTTTCACGTATAATTCTGTTAAAAAAACTTAGGATAAGCTCGAAATCACACACGAGGGCACATCACAAGTAAAGACTTTTAATATTAACCTTTTTGTGCATAATTATGAGTTATTCAAAATGGAGCCAAATGAAACTATACCTGCTATGTTCTCATGTTTTACTGGCATTATAAATGGTCTTAAAAGTCTTTGTAGGACCTATACTAATGCTAATTTAGTGTAGAAAGTTTTGAGATCTTTGCTAGAAAAATGGGAAGCAAAGGTTACAGCTATTCAGGAGGTAAATGATTTGAACACACTATCATTGGATGAGCTGCTGGGGTCATTGATCACACATGAGTTTGCCATGCAGCAGAGAACTGAAGAAGATTCAAAAAGAAAAAAGACCATAGCATTTAAAGCAACTGAAGAAGATAAGGATAAAAATTCAGATGCCTCTGATGATGATGATATGGAAGATGATGAAATTGCCCTAGTTATAAGAAAGTTCAAAAGATTTATGGGCAGAAGAAGAACCAATAGATGGAGAAAGCAATTCAAAAAGGGAGACCATGGAAAGGATAAAGAAAAAGACAAGGAGAAGGATAAGGACAAAGATCAAATTTCAATCTGTTATGAATGCAAGAAACCAGGACACATACATCCTGATTGTCCAGAAATCAAGACAAAATTATTTAAAAAAAAGAAAAAGAAAGCAATGCTTGCAGCATGGAGCGATAGTGATGAGTCTACATCAATTGAAGAAGAAGAAGATACAACAAAAATAGCTCAGATTTATCTTATGGGTTTGGAGGATGAGGTAACAACTTTTGAACAAAATTTAGATTTTACCTATGATAAGCTTCATAATGCTTTTTGTGAATTGTTAATAGAATATAAAAAGGCTGGTTTGAAAATGAAAAGTTTAAAAAATAATTGTGATACATTTGAAAAAGTTAAAAATGAAGTTTATGAAAGAAATAAAATTTTGCAAAGAGAATTAAGTATGACTTGTGAAAGACTTAAAACCATCCAGTTTGAAAAGGAAAAACTTCTTGAAAAGAATAAAATTTTATAAAAAGAAAATACTGATTTGCAAAAAGAAGTTCAAACGCTAAAACCCTTAGTTGAAAAATTAACTTTAAGTTCTAACAAACTTAAATTGATTTTGAAAAATCAAAGAGATTCTAATAATAAGTTTGGAATTAGATATAAAGATATAAATATAAATAAGTTTTCTGCATCCACTTCTTATGCTCTAAAGTTCATTGCATCAAAACAATATGGACCTAAGTTTACATCATATGCTTTTATCCAAAGTCAAGAATTATTTGCTATGCATGTAATAATATAGGTCATAAAGCTTTTGAGTGTTATTTGAGATATAATGACAAAAAGAAAATTAAAAAATTTTGGATTCCAAAAGGAACCAATCCTACTAACTTGAAAGGACCCAAGAAAGCTTGGGCACCTAAATCCACTACTTGATTATTTTGCAGGGATGTCTTGCAACTATGAACACAAAGAAAATTTGGTATCTTGATAGCGGCTGTTCAAGACACATGACGGATGATATAGATCAATTTTTTACCCTTTAAGAAAAAGATGGTGGCATGGTAACATTTGGTGACAACCGTAAAGGAAGGATAATCGGTATTGGTAAAATTAAAATTACTCCTTCCATGTTTATTAAGAATGTACTGCTAGTAGAAAAATTAAAGTATAATCTGTTAAGTATCAGTCAACTATATGATATTGGCCTTAATATTTTTTTCAAGGCTTCAATGTGTATAGTAGTTGATCCTCTTGACTCTAGTACAAAGTTCATTGGACATAGACTTGGCAATATATATGTGGTAGATCTTAATGATCTAGCTATGTCAAGTAACACAAGTCTTGTAGTAGTGAATGATAAGAGCAAGGAATCAAGTCTACTATGGCATAGACGAATTGGATATGTTAGCATGCATACCATTGCAAAACTTATTTCAAAAGATTTAGTCAAAGGTTTGCCAAAGTTTAAAGTAGATTTTGATTATGTTTGGGATGCATTCCAATTAGGAAAACAAGTTAGGAGATTTTTAAATCCAAAAATATTGTTTCCACCACTAGACCTTTAGAGCTACTTCACATGGATCTATTCAGACCCACTAGGACAACATGCATAAGTGGTATGAAGTACAGTCTTGTGATTGTAAATAATTTTTAAGATACACTTGGATTTTATTTATTATACATAAAGATGAAACTTTCAAAGCTTTTAAGAAATTTTACAAAAAAGTTTCAAATCTGAAAAATCTTTCTATTATTTCTATTCATAGTGATCATGGTACGAAATTTGAAAATTAATATTTTGATCACTTTTGCACAAAGCACGGTATTGACCATAACTTCTCCGCTCCTAGAACACCATAGCAAAATGGTGTTGTAGAGAGAAAGAATAGGACATTGGAAGAGATTGCCCAAACAATGCTTTGTGAAGGCAATTTTCCAAGATATTTTGGGTAGAAGCTGTAAATACCACTTGCTATATTTTAAACAGAGTTTTAGTCAGACCAATTATAAGAAAAATCCCTTATGAATTATGGAACAATAGAAAGCCAAACATTGATTATTTTCATTTTTTTGGTTGCAAATATTTTATACTTAATAATGGAAATGATAACCTTGGTAAGTTTGATGCTAAATCTGATGAGGCTATTTTCCTTGGTTATTTAACCAATAGTGAAGCTTATCAAGTATTCAATAAGAGAACTTTAATTGTTGAAGAGTCTATTTACATTATTTTCAATGAGACTAACATTGCATCTTCTAAAAAAGAAGACTGTGCTGATAATGATGTAGGTACACTTGAAAATGGATTAAAGGACATGACTATCAAAGACAATGAAGTAGGTGAACAACAACAAGAAGAGGTGGTAAGCAAGAATCATGAAGACCTACCTAAAGAATGGAAGTATGTATAATCACATCCCAAAGAACTCATTATAGGAGATCCATCACCTGGTGTTAGGACTAGAGCTTCACATAGGGATGCACATGATGTAATTACTTTTATATCTCATGTAGAACCATATACCATAGAAGAAGCTGAAACCGATCCTAATTGGATGTTAGCTATGCATTATGAGTTAAACCAATTTAGGAGGAATAATGTTTGGACACTTGTAGAGAGACCATCTGACTACCCTATTATAGGTACTAGATAGGTCTATAGAAACAAACTAGATGAACAAGATAATGTAATTAGAAATAAGGCTAGATTGGTAGCTCAAGGTTACAACCAAGAAGAGGGAATAGATTTTGATGAGACCTATGCACCAGTAGCTAGACTAGAGGCTATTAGATTACTTCTGACATATGCATGTTTTATGAACTTTAAGTTGTTTCAAATGGATGTAAAGAGCGCTTTTCTAAATGGATTTTTATCCGAAGAAGTTTTTGTGGAACAACCACCTGGTTTTATCGATCATTCTTTTTCAAATCATGTTTTCAAGTTAAATAAATCTTCATATGGTCTTAAACAGGCACCTAGAGCCTGGTATGACAGATTAAGTAAGTTTTTACTTTAAAATGATTTTGTAAGCAGTAGTGTAGATACTACTCTGTTTATTCAAAAGAAAAATAATGATATTTTGGTTGTTCAAATTTATGTTGATGATATAATATTTAGATCTACTGATGAATCTTTGTATCGAGATTTTGCTAAGTTAATGTAGGATGAATTCGAAATGAGTCTAATGGATGAACTAAATTACTTCCTCGGACTTCAAATCAAATAATCGAAGGAAGGAATTCTAATCAACTAAGCCAAATACATTAAAGAGATTATCAAAAAGTTTGGCATGTATCAAGCAAAGAAGCTGGAACACCTATGAGTCTTGCATGCAGATTAGATAAAGGTGAAAATGGAACAAGTGTTGATCAAAAGTTATATAGAGGTATGATCGCATCTCTACTCTATTTAACTGCCAATAAACCTAATATTTTGTTTAGTGTTTATATGTGTGCTCATTTTCAATCAAATCCAAAAGAATCACACATTATTGCTGTTAAAAAAATTATCAAATATCTTAAAGGGACATGTAATGTAGGATTATGGTATTCCAAGTATTCATCTTTAAAGTTAATTAGTTATTCAGATGTTGACTATGGTGGCTATAAGATTGATAGAAAAAGTACCAATGGCACATGCTAATTTCTAGGTGTTAACTTAATTTCATGGCACTGTAGGAAACAGAACTCTGTAGCACTGTCCATTATTGAAGCAAGATATGTGGCTGCAGGGAGCTGTTATGCACAAGTGTTATGGATTAAGTAATAGCTAAAAGACTATGGTGTTATCTAATCTAAGATTCCTATAAAATGTGATAACACAAGCGCTATTAATTTATCTAAAAATCTAATTCAGTATTCTAGAACAAAGCATATAGAAATAAGGCATCATTTCATTAGAGACCATATTTTGAATAATAATGAAGAATTAGAATTTGTCCCTACTGAGAACCTACTGCTGATATTTTTACCAAGCCTCTTAGCCAAGATAGATTTGAAAAGATTAGAGGAGAGTTAGGTCTGTATGACACATATTAAGATTGTTGACCTTTTTTGAAAATTAAGAAAAATTATCTAGAGTCTTCCAAATTCATTTTAGAGCTATTGACCACTTCACCTAGTACTAATTTAGCTATAGAAACCTTTAGTTTGACCTTTTGAGCTTTAAGCTCTATTTTTGCTCGAGTCAACTGGTGCAATCCTCTGTTCTATCGAGCCGACTCGAAGGATGGGTTTGTGCTTTTTTAAATAGGGTTCCATAGCTTTCATTCTTTAACTTCTTTCCATTTCCACTATTTATCTCCACCCATTTCTTCTCCTAAGCCATAGAAACTCTTCTAGAACCCTTCCTAAACCTTAATCCAAGCTTAATGGCACCAAGGAAGGTTGTAGGAAAAAGACCTAGGAAGGTGATCCGATCTATTATGGAGGAATGGAGGACAAAACAAAGATTAGATGCTTTGGCTTCTCAACCCACTAAAGATCAGCTTGAGCAGCAGCAGACCGATGCTCCAGATGCTCCTCGATAGGTTGTTCTTATGGAAAATCGGTAGGTAAGCTCTGGAAGAACTGTGGATTTTAATTTTCTGGAAGGAGAAAACTTGAAGATAGGTGATTGGCTTGATGCTCAGGGTTGGAAACATTTTTGTATGCTTAATTTGCCTACCTATCCAAACTTGGTCAGAAATTTCTTTGAAGATTTACCTCTTGGTACATTTCATCTTGAATCTATTGTTAAAGGGAAGAATATTGTTGTGGATGAACAAAAATTAAGTACATTATTGCAAATTCCAAAAGAAGGAGAATGTTTTTTGGTGATGAAAGAAAAACAAAGGACTTTAAGAACTATTTTAGAAAGAAGTGATGTATCAGGGATTGTTCATGTTCAAGCTAACCTATTATCTTTGGAGATGAGGCTTTTACATAACATTATTAGTAGAGTGTTTTTATCCAGAATTGGAAGATTTGATTGGGTAAGTGAAAAAGATATGATGTTTATGAGATGTTTGATTGAGGGGGAGGCCCTCAACTTGCCTTATATTATGATTTCTTAGATGAGGGAAGCAACTCACAGGACACGAGCGTGTCTTCCTTATGGCATGGTGTTTACTTTACATTTCCAGGATGCTGGTGTTGATTTGTCAGGTGAGGATAGGATACCTTTATTGCATACTGATATATATAATGCCATGTCACTAAACAGGATAGGCTTTCATAAGGTAGAAGACAGATGGATTTGGAAGACCTCAGGATAGAGAGTGGCATATTCTGATGATGATAATTCTTCTGATGATGAGCAGATCGGACAGCCACAGGATATCGAGACTGAGTGACCTTTTGATGAGGCTGGACCCTCTGAGCTAGCACCTACTTCACCTCGATCACCTGTGAGAGATTTAGTTACCGATGGTTTGCATGATGATCAGAGACTGCAGACTATCTTGGATGAGCTCTCTGCTCTACAACGAGGCAGAGCTTGATGGGATTTCTAGGGAGCGAAGGTCATCATGCTACATGCGGAAGTGAATTTAAAAACAAAAATTCTAGCATGAAAACCCTAACTGGCTAGAAGAAACCCTAATTGCCAGATCCCCTTAGACGATATCAACTAATGAATCATAAATGAAGTGCAACAAACATACCTGAAACACTGTTTTTCACTTCTTTCCACAAGACTTACAAGTGTAAGCCATCCAACGGTGATCCACATGATAATTGAACCAAGGAAGAACTCCTTCTTGAAGTTGCATACTAGAGTAGGACTCTTTCTGGAGCCTTTGGATTTTTCACCACTATATGACACCCTGTCCCACTATAGGGCACTATGAACACTCTTCTCAAGTACTCTTGGTTTTAGGACAACCCTTCTCTACGACCCCTTAGGCTTATGTCCTAAAATAAAGCCTTGTCCTAATAAAAAAGACCTTGTCTTAACAAGACAAGTCTTATCTTAAAGAAAGGAGGGAGGGAGAGAAAGAGAGACACTTAGATAGAACACTCGATGAAATTGGACTCCTATTCTGGAATACCGAACAACAATATCTCATTTCACCGTACACCCTAAAATAAGAATTTAAGGGGCATGAAAAGCATCCCAAAATTTCTTATCAGATATGTCTTTTCATATCTGATAAGACTCTTCAGGACTCAGGAGTCTTATCTGAGTTCTCCAAATGATCTCTCTTCATGCCACATGGCATATACCGAACTCAAGGGAAAGGAGGCATCTTTTCTTATCTTGAAACTGCAGAAGAGGAATCCTAAGAGCAGAAGGACTTTGCCTCAGAATCGTGTGCAGATGAAGAGACGCGACTCTTCATCTGCGCGCGCTAACTTCTTCTCACTTCATGCCACCCCTTTGTCCCCTTTTGACGGTCAACCAAACCAAAATGGAATGGAGACTATTTGAAGAGGTGTCCCAGATAAGAAACTCCCAGAGTTTCATCTACAAAAGGACTCTCAGTCCTTCTGCACACACTCTTTTCTCCTGCATGCGCCAAGAGGCGCCAAGAGTCCTGAGCGCCCAGGACTCTTCAATAAACCATGTTAATGTTCGAATAAAAACTAGATAAATCATGGTTTAGGCTGCCCCAATTAGGACTCTTCCTAATGTAGGTTTCCCTCAATTAGGTTAGTCCAATTAACAAGCAACTAAACCCAAATCAATTAGGTTAGAATTGGGTTAGCCAACACATGCTAATGTGTAATCTGGCTAACCAATTAGGATGCCATGACCCTAATTAAACCATGTATGACTTCTCCAACCCCCTAATGTGTGTGACCCTTTGGGTTCCATATTTAGCCAGTAGTAGGTTTAGGTTTGAGCTGATTCGAACCAATCAAACCCGATTGACCTAATTAGGTCAAATTGGCTCACCTAATTGTCCAATTCGAATTATCCATTGAATTGACTCATGAAACCAATCCAATTGGTTTATGAAAACCTACAAGACAAGATTGACATCAGAAACATGTCATGCCTACCCAGAAAATGTGGAATTTGGTGGGAAGTACCAAAATACTCTTCAACAGAAAGTTACCATGCAATTCAATCTTTCGATCTCCCATTATCCTGATTAAGTGATAGGTATGGATACGTGTCAAACCCTAACACTTAGTCATATCGAATCTTAGCTCGATCATGAGGACTCAACTAATGACTGATTATAAACCACTTCTAATCTCATCTTGCTTTGATCAAAGGCTCCTTGAGTCACTTATCGAAGAGATTACATGGGATAATAATTCTTCTTACCAGGAATGATCGATTCCTTGTTGGTCCACTCACATCCTTCGTACACCTTCCACCATACCCAGAACACCCCGTACATGACTCAATTTCAATAATGAGTATGAACCAAAAAATATGGCTTAGTGTGCACAAGGAACCATGGTGATCTCAGGTCTAAAGATCACATGTATAACTCCTACTTTGAGACCTATCTTTTGACAAGCAGTAAGACTTCCATAAGATAATCCCGGTGCGGATCAGTTCAGTGTACTCATACCCTGATGAGCACCATTATCCTTGTATTAGTGTCTCTATACAAATGGTTGTGAGACCAACCATCCTCATTAACTGAGCATACATAGGATAAGCTAGTCTTACCGAATTCATCGATCCTCGAATCGATGGTCCATTGACTCGAAACATTTTGATTAGGGTTTATAGGAACTTAGGTCTCACTATTATGATCTTTATCATAACCCTAATTCCATTGTCCTAATCAATGAGGTTCATCATAATCCATAAATAAGATGCAATAGTATATGATAAAAATAAATGCCTTTATTAATATAATGTCATACAAGAGTTGGAAGATTATAAAAATGCCCTTACAATGATTGGCTTTTAGGATACTTTTCTTTCAATCTCTCACTTGCACTAAAGCCAATCTCCCTTATACTTTATATCCATACTATCTAAGTGGTGATCTAATTACTTCTTGGGTAATGCTTTAGTAAATGGGTCTGCTATTTTGTTCTTTGTATCAACTCGATCGATGACAACATCTTATCTTTCTATTATCTCTCGAACGAGGTGGAACCATCTTAGAATGTGCTTGGACTTATGGTGAGACCTCGATTCCTTTGCTTGTACAATAGCTCCAGTGTTATCATAGTATAGCGGCACTGGCTATTGTATTTCAGGAACCATGCCCAATTTCATGATGAATTTCTTCATCCAGATAGCCTCCTTCGTGACTTCACTCATCGCTATATATTCTGCCTTAATGATTGAGTCAGCGACTGTTGGCTGCTTTATCCTCTTCCAACTCACTGCACCACCATTCAGGGTGAAGACATATCCTGATGTTGATTTGCTATCATCTGGATCTGATTGGAAACTAAAATCTATATAGCCTTCTACTTTCAATTCAAATCCTCCATATACTAGAAAAATATCTTTAGTCCTTCTCAAGTACTTAAGAATATTTGTCACAGCTTTCCAATGATCCTCTCCTAGATCTGCCTGGAACCTGCTCACTATGCCTAAGGCATAAGCAACATCAGGTCTGGTACATAGCATAGCATACATAATTGATCCTATAATCGAAGAATAAGGAATCATAGCCATCATCTCTCTTTCTTCTGATGTCTTAGGATACATTTTTTTAGAGAGATGTATGCCTTGACTTATAGGCAAGTAACCTTTCTTACTTGCATCCATGTTGAATCTCTTCAACACTAAGTCTATGTACCTAGACTGGGATAAGCCTAGCATCCTTTTAAATCTATTTCTATAGATCCTTATACCTAGTATATAGGATGCTTCTCCTAAATCTTTTATTAGAAACTTTGATGATAGCCAAGTTTTAACCAATTGTAACATTGGGATATCATTCTCAATGATCAGTATATCATCAACATACAAGACCAAGAAAATAAGTGCACTCTCACTTGTCTTCTTATACACACATGGTTCATCTTCATTTTTGACAAAACCAAAACTCTTGATTGTTTCATCAAAACAAATGTTCCAACTCCTTGTCGCTTGCTTTAGTCCATAAATAGACTTCTTTAACTTGCATACCTGGTTTGGTCTCCCACTTGAGACAAAACCCTCTAGCTATGTCATACAGACTTCTTCCTCAAGGTTTCCATTGAGAAAAGCAGTCTTGACATCCATTTGCCAGATTTCATAATCATGGTATGCTGCTATAGCAAGCAAAATCTGAATGGATTTGAGCATGGCTACTAGAGAAAAGGTTTCATCATAGTCAATGCCATGTTTTTGTCTAAAATCTTTTGCTGTCAGCCTGGCCTTCTAGGTTTCTACTTGACCATCTGCTCCTATCTTCTTCTTGAAGACCCATTTACACCCTATTGGGTTAATTCCATTAGGTGGATCTATCAAGGTCCAAACCTGATTGGAATACATGGAATCCATTTCAGATTTCATGGCACTTAGCCATTTGTCGAAGTCTTTTCTCTCGGCAGCTTTCGAATAGGTCATATGATCATCATCCTGAATGATACTGGCTTCATTGTCATCCCCAATGACAAAGCAATATCTTAGAGGTGCTCCCCACACCCTTTCTGACCTTCGGAGAGGAGCTGTGTATAGTGGCTATTCTTGATCTACAAGAACTTCTGGTTGAGGAATTTCATTTGAAGACTCAATAGGTTGTTGGCTTTGTTCTTCACATAACTCAAGTGAAGAATCATTACTTCTTTCTTGGATAAATTCTTGCTCTAAGAATGTAGCATGCCTATTGACAAAAATCTTTTGCTCAGTAGCATTATAAAAGAGGTAACCAATACCTTCTTTAGGATAACCAACAAACCTACACTTGTCAGCCCTTGTACTTAACTTATGTCTAGAGTTATTTTTGACATAAGCATGGCAACCCCAAATCTTTAAGTACTTAAGACTTGGTCTTTTGCCATTCCATAACTCATATAGAGTGCTACTTACAGACTTAGATGGAACCCTGTTCAAAATATATGTAGCAGTTTCTAGGGCATGTCCTCAGAAGGAAATGGAAAGATCTATGAAGCTCATCATGTCTAACAAGATGCGATTTCTCCTTTCTGTCACATCATTTAACTAGGATGTATAAGGAGGAGTCCATTCAGAGATTATGCCTTTGTCATTAAGATGGTTTAGAAACTCACTAGACAAGTATTCACCTTCTCGATCAGAACGAAGAGCTTTCATACTATGTCCAGTTTGTTTTTCAACCATACTTTAATATTCTTTAAACTTATCAAAAGCTTCAGACTTGTGTTTCATAAGATACACATGACCAAATCTTGATAAATCATTAGTAAAAGTGATGAAGTAAGAATATCCACCTCTGGCTTGAGTTGTCATAGGTCCACATACATCAGTATGCATAAGACCTAGTAACTCAGTTACCCTGTCTCCATGTCCAATGAATGGAGACTTGGTCATTTTTTCTTTGAGGCAAGACTCACAAGTTCCTAATGATTGGAAATCATAAGGGTCAAAGTAATTATCTTTGACTAACTTGTTTATCCTTGACTCACTAATATGACCTAACCAGCAATGCCAAAGATATGTGACATTGACATTATCTCTCTTTCTCTTCTTATCATTAATAAGAAGTATTTCATCATTGAGTTCCAAAGTAAGAAGACCATTAATGAAACAACAATGCCCAAATATTTTATTATTTTGAAGAATAGAGCAGCCACTGCTCTTTACATTTATTTCATATCCTTGTTGTAATAGCAAGGGTATAGAAATAATATTTCTTATAATATTGGGTATGTAGTAACATTCTTCTAACTTTAACATATTACCCAAAGGTAATAATAAGATACAGGTGCCCACAGCTTCAGCATAAATGGCCTCACCACTTGCCACATATAGCTTGAAGTCACATTTCTTCAAATTCCTAATTTGGTGGAGTCCCTGTAATGAATTGCAGATACGAGATCCACATGTGGTATCCAATACCCATGAATTAGAATTTGAAGAACTCAATGATAAATTTGTTTGTATCATGTACAAACCTTTAGATGCTCCACTTGCATCTTGCTTCATACTTGCAAGATATATCTTGCAATTTTTCTTCCAATGCCCTTGCTTGCCATAGTGGAAATAGGCTCCATCAGCCTTCTTAGCTTTCTCTTATTCTGGAAGCTCTTCTTAGGGTTGAATTTTCTTTTCAAACCCTTCTTCTTTGCCTGTTTCTTTCTTCCATCAACTAGAAGAAGATGAGCCTTGTCTCCTTTTGAATGGCTCTCTGCTATCTTAAGCATATTAAGCAGCTCTGGCAATGAAGTATTCAGTTTGTTCATATGATAATTAAGAACAAACTGAGAGAAGGAATCTGGGAGTGACTGCAGGATCAAGTCCTGATTGAGTTCACCATCCATGATAAACCCTAATTGACTTAATCGGGTGATTAAGTCAATCATTTTCAATACATGGGTTTGTATTGATGAACCCTCACTCATCCATACACGGAACAACTGCTTCGATATCTCGTATCGAGTAGCCCTACTTTGCACTCCATATAGCTCATTTAAATTGAGCAATATGGACCGAGGTTCCATACCTTCATGTTGTTTCTGGAGCTCGTTGCTCATCGAGGCCAACATGATGCACCTGACAGTAGTACTGTCATTTTGCCATATTCTATGTGTGGCTATTTCTTCCTCTGAAGCATCCTCTCCGATCATCTCAAGATCCAGAGAATCTAGAATATAGGAAAGCTTCTCCTGAGTTAGTATAATCCTCAGGTTCCTCAGCCAGTCCACATAATTGGGATCGGTTAACTTGTTAGTATCTAAAATGCCCCATAGTGATAAATTTAAAGCCATCATGTAAATATCCTACATATAATTAAAGAACAATATTAGCAGACCACCCAAGATGATATTCATAATTTAATAAGGATTTTTATATCTAATTATGTCTTCCACTCTTTTCTTCGATACCATAACCCTCAATCTATGGTAAGCGAGAAACCTTACTGGTTTCTTTAGTGGGATTGAGATCCTAATTCCTCATGAATGTCTTGTGTGTACACAACAAACACTAATGAGTTCAAAGGTAGGACTTCCTTTCCAATTGCAATCTATATAATTCTCAACTATTAAACTTGCCTCTAAGACACTTATGGCCTTGTGTGTACACAACAAACCATAATGTCTTAGTTTAGCCAGACCCTTCATTTCTATATAGCCATGATTGAATAATGTTGCCCTTGTATGTACACAACAAAGCAACAATTCCAATCATGCTATAAAGCACCTAGTGCACAAGACAAATTTCATATCAAATCCTAAAGTAGGCCTTGTGTGTACACAACAAACCTATTATAGTGTTGACATAAATCTTGCTTAGCATGAAGGAAGGCAAATTATAGTATTCTTAATCAATTAGCATTCCCAAATTAAGGTTTTAGATGTGACCAAATTGGCCAGGTAAGTGAAAGGGTGAGAGAGTCCCCTCGTTGCTTTTCTTAGACACCAATTGAATTGGCCAAGTCAGATAACAGAACTAATTAAAAACCTCAATCCCTTTACCTTCCCAGAACCACTTGCCTAGATACCAACTGGCTGATCATAACCCTAATTGGTTTTGCATCATGATTAAGTTTATAATATGACTAAATATGATTTTTAATGAGGGCTTTGATGGTTTCAAACACATCCTAAATTATCATATCAATAATGTTCATAACAACAAGTATAAACATAAAGCATATCAATCCAGCATATGCATAACATTGCATGAATACATAGCAATCATATCATAGCATGATATTTCAATACCCCGTTCATCTCACTTTTTCATGGGATATGGCTACAGTGGCACCCCTACACGCCATAGGAGACCCATTGAATGGGAGGAGAGGGCCTTTAAACCCTACCTGGCTCCTATGACCGGACGACCATGGTGACTAACCCAATCCAAAGCAGTTACTAGGATAAAACTTGTTATAACGATGCATTTGATCAACAATATGCATAATATCATATCATAACAAAATCATGCTATTTTCATGATAAAAGGAAACCAAAATATTAATTCTAATATGAATACAAACACAATTCTGGAAGAGTTGACTTGATAGGTTTTGGGTCGACTCGAATAGGGTTTGGGTCGACTCGATCTCTTTTTGGGTCAACTTGAATAAGGTTTAGGTCGACTTGAATGTGGATGTTCATGAACTTCAAAAAGATACATAATTGAATGTGCTAAGGGTGGCTCTGATACCACTGATGGGATTTCTAGGGAGCCAAGGTCATCATGCTACATGCAAAAGTGAATTTAAAAATAAAAATTCTAGCATGAAAACCCTAACTGGCTAGAAGAATCCCTAATTGCCAGATCCCCTTAAACAATATCAACTAATGAATCATACATGAAGTACAAGAAACATACCTGAAACACTGTTTTCCACTTCTTTCCACAAGACTCACAAGTGTAAGTCCTCCAACGGTGATCCACACGAGAATTGAACCAAGGAAGAACTCCTTGAAGTTGCTTGCTAGAGTAGATTTCTTTCTGCAGCCTTTGGATTTTTCACCATTGTAGGACACCCTGATGGGGCACATAGCTCTGATACCAATAAGATGATGCGGGACGGGCTAAAAAATCTTAGACCTAAAATAAATTGATTCAGGACCGTTGATCGTTAAGGAACGACCACTTGGTTAGGGCTGTCCAATTTAATAAAATTAGATCTAGTTAAATAAAAGATAATCTGGTAATTGATTGGCTTAAGTTATCGAAGTGGTCTCACACAAAATATGAAATATCATGAATTCTGGAAGAGTGAGATCGTCTAGCGATAGTCAAAATCTGGACTAGTGGTTCGCGAGCGAGATAGATCTGAAGCCGTCAGACCTAAATCACCGAAAAACAAGCAATGTCAATCCCAAATCAGACAAATTAAAAAAATAGTAAACCCAATGCTCCGATATCTATGAGACTTTGAGATCTATGCAGCTCTGAAAACCATGCTTCATAGATCTTGGAATTGCTTTGAGAACCGTGCATTTCAGAAGTCGGTAGCAGGAACATGAAATGCTTTCATGTTCGTGCTGAGCCCTTTTTCTTTTTGGTCCGGTGTAGTGAGGAACAGAGGATCGGCTTTGGGCAAGAAAGTCTGGTGGACTATCGGTAGGCTCTCTGGTGACGGGCTGAGATTGTCGGCGGCTCGAGGAGAGGTCAGCATGGACCCGTTCCGGCAGTTGACGGTGAGATCTCCTTGAACGGTGACTGGACGGTGGAGGGGAGGAGGCAAAGTCTGGTGGGACGCTCGGCTTTGGGCCATGCATTGGGTGGCGATGATGGATCGACCGGCAGTGGTCTCGGAGGTGACTGACGATTTGGTGGCACAGCAGCGGCACGGACGGCACAATGGGGTTCCGATTGGTGGCGCAGCTGAAATATAGAAGGGGTCGGACCATGGTGGTTCGGGCGGCGGTGGCTTCCAACGGTGTCAATCGACCGAAAGGTAGTTCCTGCAGTAGGGTTTGTCTACGATCGCGTGGTGGCCGTGGAAGGCATGGTAGCAGGGAGGGAGGTCTGGTGGCTCAGGAAATAGGGGCGATTGGCGGTTCGGAGCTTGATGTTGATGATCATCGGTGGTCGGAGGTGAGGCTTGGTTGAGTCACTTGGAAGAGAAACATATGAGGGAAAACACAGAGGAGAAAAGGAGGAGAGAGAGGGAGAACCAGGAAGAAAAATGAGCGAGAGAGGGAAAAAGAAGGAGAGGGGGGGAGGAGTCGGGACACACCCTAACTTTTCTCAAAATAATCTTGGCTAACTTTTTATTCGATGACAAACATCTTAAATAAATCAAGAAACAACCGATAAACATAAATTCTAAAATAGACTCAAAATAATCGGAACTACTAAGAGATTCCAATAACTCTAAACAGAAATAAAAACTAATCTCCGATTCGGAGATATCCCAAATCCCACGTACACCTATAAAATACATCAAGATTCATGTTGGCTGGCATCGAGATTTGGACTGGACTGGCTGGGATCTGGACTAGCTAAAATCTGCTCAATGTCTCCATTATACCCTGTCCCACTGTAGGGCACTATGAACACTCTCCTAAAGCACTCTTGGTTTTAGGACAACCCTCCTCTAGGACTCCTTAGGCTTATGTCCTAAAACAAAGCCTTGTCCTAGTAGAAAAGACCTTGTCTTAAACAGACAAGTCTTGTCTTAACAAGACAAGTCTTGTCTTAACAAGACAAGTCTTGTCTTAACAAGACAAGTCTTGTCTTAACAAGACAAGTCTTAACAAGACAAGTCTTGTCTTAACAAGACAAGTCTTGTCTTAACAAGACAAGTCTTGTCTTAACAAGACAAGTCTTGTCTTAAAGAAAGGAGGGAGGGAGAGATAAAGAGACACTCAGACATAACACTCGGTGAAATTGGACTCATATTCTGGAAGACCAAACAACAACATCTCATTTCACCATACACCTTTAAATAAGAATTTAAGGGGTGTGAAAAGCATCCCAAAATTTCTTATCAGATATGTCTCTTCATATCTGATAAGACTCTTCAGGACTCAGGAGTCTTATCCGAGTTCTCCAGATGATCTCTCCTCATGCCACATAGCATGTACCGAACTTAAGGGAAAGGAGGCATCTTTTCTTGTCTTGAAACTGTAGAAGAGGAATCCTGAGAGCAGAAGGACTCTGCCTCAGAACCATGCACAGATGAAGAGACACGACTCTTCATCTGCATGCACTGACTTCTTCTCACTTCATGTTGCCCCTTTGTCCCCTTTTGACCGGTCAACCAAAACCAAAAGGGCATGGAGACTATTTGAAGAGGCATCCCAGATAAGAAACTCCTAGAGTTTCATCTGCAGAAGGACTCTCAGTCCTTCTGCGCACACTCTTTTCTCCCGTGCGTGCCAAGAGGCGCCAAGAGTCCTGAGCACCCAGGACTCTTCAATAAACTGGGTTGATGTCCAAATAAAAACCAGATAAAGCCTGGTTTAGGCTGCCCCAATTTGGACTCAATCTAATGTAGGTTTCCCTCAATTAGGTTAGTCCAATTAACAAGCAACTAGACTCAAATCAATTGGGTTAGGAATTGGGTTAGCCTACACATGCTAGTGTGTAATCTAGCTAACCAATTAGGATACCATGACCCTAATTAAACAATGTATGACTTCCTTGGCCAACTCCCTAATTTTGGGTTCCACATTTAGCCAGCAGTAGGTTTAGGTTTGAGCCGATTCGAGCCAATCGAACCCGATTGACCTAATTAGATCAAATTGGCTCACCTAATTGTCTAATTAAAATTATCCATTGAATTGACTCATGAAACCAATCCAATTGGTTCATAAAAATCTACAAGATAAGATTGACGTCTAGCAATATGTCATGCCTACCTAGAAAATGTGAAATTTGGTGGAAAGCACCAAAATACCCTTCAGTAGAAAGTTACCATGCAATTCAATCTTTTGATCTCCCATTATCCTGATTAAGTGATAGGTATGGATACATGTCAAACCCTAACACTTAGTCATATCAAATCTCAGCTCGATCATAAGGACTCAACTGATGACTGATTAGAAACCACTTCTAATCTCATCCTGCTTTGATCAAAGGCTCCTTGAGTCACTCATCGAAGAGATTATATGGGATAATAATTTCTCTTACTAGGAATGATCAATTCCTTGTTGGTCCACTCACATCCTTCGTACACCTTTCACCATACTCAGAACACCCCGTACATGACTTAATGTCATGAATGAGTATGAACCAAAAAATATGGCTTAGTGTGTACAAAGAACCATGGTGACCTCAGGTCTAAAGATCACATGCACAACTCCTACTCTGAGACCTATTTTTTGACAAGTAGTAAGACTTCCATAAGATAATCTTGGTATGGATCAGTTCAGTGTACTCATACCCTAATGAGCACCCTTATCCTTGTATTAGTGTCTCTACACAAATGGTTGTGAGACCAACCATCCTCATTAACTCAGCATACATAGGATAAGCTAGTCTTACCGGATTCATCGATCCCTGAATCGATGGTCATTTACTAGGAACATTTTGATTAGGGTTTATAGGAACTTAGGTCTCACTGTTATGATATTTATCATAACCTTAATTTCATTGCCCTAATCTATGGGGTTCATCATAATCCATAAATAAGACATAATAGTATATGATGAAAATAAATACCTTTATTAATATAATATTATACAAGAGTTGGAAGATTATAAAAATACCCTTACAATGATTGGTTTTTAGGGCACTTTTCTTTCAGAGCTGAGATTGACGCTAGGATAGGTGCATTATAGGCTAAGATCAGGGATGGTTTTCAGTAGATCTTAGCAGTTCTTCGTGAGATCAGTGCAGCTGGACCATCAACACCTCCACCACCAGATGATGGACCTGGACCAGATGATGGTACTGATATTGGACATGCAGAGCCTAAGCACACTATTGGCACACCTGATGAGCATTGTACTAGCGCACAGGCTACTTATTTACCTGCAGTCACTGAGGAGCGGCACATTGATATCATAGATACTCTAGCAATGCAGATTTTTTCCAGTACCAACACTTTGGTATTGTCAGATTCTCCTTTGATGCAGCTGACTCCGATCTTGATTTCTGCTGGGTCATCACCTTCTAGACGTAGAGTTGCTAGACCACCCATTGCTACTTGGACTAGACTTAGGGACCTTAGGCCTAGGTTTCCTAAGTTCAAACCACAGTCTAGCATCTTAGAAATTAGCTCTTCTTCTTCTTCTAGTGAAGATGAGTCTATCCCTACTTTTTGAGTTTAGATCTTTCTTTTGTTGCATGTTATACTATTTTGTAGTGCGTTGACAATTTTGTATTGTATCACATCTTGTATTGATACTCTTTTTATATATATATGTGTGTGTTTTGGAAATCTTGTATTATAATTGATGAGTGATATGAATGTTTATGAATAATTATGGATGAATGATTTGAATTTTGTCAAGGGGAGAAGTGCTTTTATCTCAAATATGTTCCCGCTCATGTATGTCATTATTATGTTTTGTTGATGACAAAAAGGGGGAGAAGTGCATGAAGTTGAGAAAAATGAGAAGAATTGCAATTAACATTGTTACATGAAAAAGGGGGAGCAATTATTGATTTAAAAATTCTTTTGAATATAAAGTATTGAAGTAGAGTAATTATTGAAAATTCTTTTGAATATAAAGTATTGAAATAGTATTGAAAAGTTTTTCTGAATATAATTGTAGATCAATGAGGAAACTTTGGTTGATCATTATGATTTTGATACATTATGATTGGTATGTTAACCTTATTGCTCTTATATATGTTCTTAATTGTTGATACTTTACTTTGACACTAGTTCATTTCAACTCTGATACTATATCATGAGACTTCATCTATTTCGATACATACTATTTTGAATATACATTGATACATGTGAATATCGGTACATAGTATGTTACTATACATACAATTGTAAAGTATTTTTTAAAGTTTCTCATGCCCACTATTTTGTCATCATAAAAAAGGAGAAAATTGTTGACCCTTGGAATGATTTTGATGATTACAAAATATTAGAGCATGTATTTATGACTAACCTATTCAATTATTCAAAAAGTTTTTGTAGGAAGCACTTATCCATAAGTTATTTTATTTCCTACTTAGCTGAAGTTTATTCTAGTGCAATTGTATTAATTGATGAAGTGTATTGCATTGAAGATCTCAAAGTTGTAAAGCCCTAATTCTTATTCTTGTAATCTTCTAAAAAGGACTATAAATTAGTAAAAATAAGTTTGATTATGTTAGATATCTTTTGTAACTTTTTTTGAAGTTTCGGAAGACTTGTATTGGTTGGAGATTCAATTGGCTGAAATTTTGAAGAAGTTCTGCTTGAGCTGACTCATGGATCAAGAGTCGACTCATGGATCAAGAGCCAACTCATGGACCAAGAGCCGACTCTTGTTGTGGCACGACAAGGAGAGTTTCAGAGTTTTAGAAATCTGAGCCAACTCGAAGATATTGAGTCGACTCGTCCAGAGTTTGTGTTTATATTGACTGAGACTTCGAGCTGACTCGACCCCGAAGAGTCGACTCATTCAAAGTTTGATTTTCTATTGTCTGAGACTTCGAGCCGACTCAACCATCTTGAGCCGACTCGAGTATCGGATTCAGACTTGTAATGGCTAGTTCCAGAATTGAATTTTTGAATTCAAAGAAAGCTCCAACGGCTCTATTTCGACTCCCTAGGCCCTACAATGGCTAGATCTATTTGAAAACTATAAAAGGGAGGTATTTATGATGTATTAAGAGAATTCTTTGATTATTCATTGAAAATTAAAAGAGCATTCAAGTGAATTTCAAGTTTTTCACCAACCAACTTCAAGTAAGCATTCAAGAGAGGATTCAAAGCTTCACCAACTTATTTTCAATCATTGAATCCAATTTTTGAGGAAGTCAAGAAGTAGCTTTAAGAGCATTCAAGAACATCTAAAGCAAGGCTTCAATTTGAGCTTCATCGACAACTACTAAATAAATTGGGTTTGTTGTAAAGTTGCTAGTTTCCTTTTAAAATATCTTGTATCTTCTCCAAGAGCAGCAAGGGGGCTGTATCTTGTGAGTGTTGAAAGGTTATTAGGTGAGCCTATTAAAACCTAAGTTGGGTTTCTTTGGTGAGCCAGGTTTAAAAATCAAAGGGTACTTGGGTTTCTTTGGTGAGCCCGATTTAAAAACCAAACGGTGTTGGGTTTAGATTGTGATCCCGGTAAAACAATCATACTATATTCTTGTTAGAATATAGTGAAAATCCCATGTGGTGCTTGGATAGTTGATGTAGGAGCGGGTTGCTCCGAACCACTCTAATTTCTTTGTGTTTGTGATTGTGTTTGCTTGACTCCTTTGTGATTGTTAATTTACTTGCTTCTGTTGCATAATCTGTCACAACACTAACACTAAAAGATTTTTAAATGCACATACTTGTAAGCTTTTTATTATCCTAATTCATCCCCCTTTTGGAAAGCCACCTGGGCAACACAAACATTCTGACAGTAGGCTAGAAAGATAGTAGATGCTATTAAGCCTCTATATAAGATACTTTGAATTGTGGACTCTGAGTAATACCCTTAGATGGACTTCCTTTATTACATGATACAAAAGATAAAGGAAAAGAGCCAAGTGGTAGATCCAACACATGCCAAGGAGTACATCTGCATCATTAATCGATGGTGGGGCTATAAATGGGCCTGGAGTTGAGTCTAGCATGTAAGTAGCAAATCAAGAATGCTTTAAAAATTTAAATTCAATTGTATTTGTATAAGCATACTTAACTAATTCTGAAAATCTATGTACAGCATACTATCTAAATACAAAATTTCAGTACTCCATACCTAGGATTGCCATGGATAATTTGCTTATGTCTGCCCTATAGAATATAATATATAAGATGGAGACTGATCTAGATGTCATGGCTATATGTCTAAAATAAGTAAGTTAGGTTAAAATTATTGAGTGATTTTTATTAACTATAACTTCAATAACTAATACATGATAATAATAATTTTTTTCAGACAAATGCTTAAGGAGGGCATAGATTTATTTGGATCTAATGTAACGATCATAAGTAGATTAAAGATAAATCCTGATAGATACTAATAAGTCTAATATAAGATTTAAAGTGGTTTTTAATTTTGTTTAATTTAAAATTCTTAATAATTTTGATTTTTTGTAGCTGAATGGTAGGTGTATTTGGTGGATCTATAAAAATTTTGAAAAACTTTATTATTAAGATCCTCTCTCAAATGGTATTGTCGAGTGGATATGAGTGCAACTAATTAGCCTTCGGCCTTATCTACTCCAAGAAAGAAACTATATAAAATAAAAACATCTTAATGATCTTGTATATGTATACTATAATTTAAGGTTGATGCTAAAATACATTCAGGAAAAAATTGAGCTAAAATACTCCAATCCGACTGCAAGTAATTTTCTTGATGAGAATAAAAATCCAATGATTAGATGGGTATAAGTCAACAATAGAAGTTAAAGCTTGATGAATCAAGACCGTCTCCTCGACCAGCTAGTTTTGTAGCTAGCAAGGGTAGGATGGATGTTGAACAATGGGCAAGCAGTAACATTATGTACAAGACTCTAGCTGATACATCATAGCACCCTTCTTGCAATCTATTTAGCCAGAGCATCATGTGATGAGAGGCAAGGCAACTACACAACCTAGAGACAAAAAAAAAAATGGTAGTTGCATCTCTAATGGAGCACTCAGTTTATTTGGATTTAGATACTAATGAGAGTAGTGCTAGTGACTCTTCTAATGGTCAAGGATCTAGTGATCAGAGAGGGACTAGAGGATGTGAGATGCAAATGGCTAGTGATCTTCAATTTACTGGTGGTCTCAGTTTATGCATACCATGTAGGATAGGGATCAAGATATACGAGCTGGTAGAGCCTAGGTGATACAATTTCATACAAGCAATGGGCTCCATGGGATCTTTCAGGATATGATGCAGCTGTAGATGATCTTGCATGTAGATAAGATCTATGGATGTATCAAGCTCATCTGCGTATTATGGATCCTCTTATCCATAGGCACTACCAATGTTTGATTCATTTGGATATGGATATGAATATGGTGCATCCGAGACATCATCTTCTAGTGGCTATTATCCCATACAGTCCAGAGTATCTTGTGAATCCAATTTTGCTGCTAGTATATTCGAATAGAACTCTTCATAGTCATATCATCAATCTCAAGATATCTCTCAGAGTTAGGACGTTAATAAGGGATCTTCGATAAGTTATGATCCAACACATATACCTCCTAGGATGACCATAGAGGATTACTATGCTGCTTGGCTATAGGGATTTACTGATCTTCCTACTTAGCATATCAATGATCCTGATATTTATGGATATCGATACTTGACCAAATTCTAATTATTAGTATGTAACTATATATTGATTATTTATTTATAAATTTTATTCAATTAAAAATCTTGTAATTAGGAATGATCATCCAATTTCCTCTTTCTTCTCCTATAAGGAGGAATTGAGAGAATAAAATAGAAAGCTATAAGAGATGATACATCTATTTGGACCTAAAAACATTCCATAAATCCTAAAAAATTGATTTGACATCACAAAAAATTAAAAAAATTGGCACGCGGATCCGAAACTAGCATGCTTGTGGTACAAATACTTGGTATGGTACCATATCGATATTATACTGTATCCGTCGATGACCGGTATGAATCCCAGTATTAATATAGTGAATGTTAGTTTCCTCAATAACAAGACGATATACTCAAATTTTGGTTGTAATGATTTGAGAATGCTTTTCAAAACAATATTTTCTTCAATTATGTTACCACAACTCTTTATTTGATTAATGATATGAGCCATCCTAGAAAAATCTCTAACAGATTCACCTTCTTTTATTGACAAATTGTCAAAGTCTCTCCATAAATTTTGTAACTTAATGGAGACGACTTTATTAGTCCCCTGAAATTCTTTCTTCTATATTTCCCAAGCTTCTTGAGCATTTTTGATGCCAAATATTCTGGGATAAATAGCTTTACTCATCCCTTGTTGAATTATAGGCTGGTCTTTGTATCCTTATTCCACCACCTCCCACAATTCCTGAGAAATGAAGATGGTCTCCATTTGAGAATTCCAACATTCATATTGCTCTCTTTCAAAGATGGGAATTAGACCAGGAGACTACAAGAAGAAAAATTACTGGGATTTGATGAAGCCATAAAATTGCTCTGATACCAAATTTGCTGGAGATCGGTAGAAGCTAAGGTGGGAAAGTTTACTGGTGTCAAGGCAACAGGAACATAAGGAGAAATATTCTATTCAATGAAAAAGGGGGGGAGGGGTTCAATACAGAGGATTTTTCTGATTACATCAAGCATCTAAAATATCTCTTTTTATAATGCTCAAAAGATAATTCTAGACTCATAATTAAGACTTCGAGCAATTTCCAAAGACAGTTTTTGGGGGTGAATGAAACTATCAGTTTTTGGTTCACATTTGGGTGGGCCAATTTGCTGTCGAGCTTTACAAACTTTATGATTTGGTTTGGGATAAAGATTGTTTTGCTGGCAAATTGTTCAGAGGAATGCTACAAGGAGAATCAGTTATCAAAGTCTAGAGTCTCCTCAGTTGCTTGCTGATGTTCATCTTAAAGATTGCAAATATAAAACAGGGGGGAAATTTGACAAGGATGGTATTTTCCAAAATCATATTTTGCCTTTTAAAACAAGGATCATTTGATAAGTCTTTTCTCTAAATGCCTTCCGATGGTGCCTCTATACTTAAGGCTAGAATAATTATATGGTAGCCCCTCGCTATTGACAATTTTGGTCAAGAGTGGTTAATTTGGTAATTAAGGTTGATGAGGGTAGTTTTTTTTTTTTTTTTTGATAAGAAAAAGGGAGCAAGCTCCCATTCTGTCAAGTAATGTTCGATTTAAGGTGCTTAGATTTTCGCAGTCTTTCCCCATCAAGAGATGAGTACGTCAACCTGATACCACTAAGATGCTGGCGGGTAGAACAGGAAAACAAAGAAGAACCCTGATCTCTCACTCATACCAATTATCGCTGGTCCGAAAAAGTAATTTCTAAATTTAATCGAGTCACCAATAAGATCTCGTCTTAAATCCACGACGTGTTGGTAGCGAGATAAAGCCTCTACCAACCGAGCTATTGCCTTAGTGATGATAAAGATAGTTTTGGATGTGAGCCACTTATTACGAAATTATCCTTTTTCTAGCCGCTGTTAGTGTTTTCGCAAATATAGCATTGTTATTAAAGATTTAGTTTTACTAAAATTCTAGAAACTAACGTTCTTCGATTAAAAATAAAAATGATTGAAAGATATTTTACATTAAAGATTGCAGAATTGACCTTTTCTAGCCGGTGTTAGTGTTTTTGCAAATATAGCATTGTTATTAAAGATTGAGCTTTACTAAAATTCTAGAAACTAACATTCTTCGATTATAAATAAAAATGATTGAAAGATATTTTACATTAAAGATTGCAGAATTATCCTTTTCTAGCTGGTGTTAGTGTTTTTGCAAATATAGCATTGTTATTAAAGATTGAGCTTTACTAAAATTCTAGAAACTAACGTTCTTGGATTTAAAAAAAAAAAAAGATTGGAAGATATTTTACATTAAATTGTGATTTTTCACGTTATTCCATAATTTTTAAGAAAGTTGACTTTTACCCACAAGGCCACTCAAATATCTTTGCGAACATGCAAGAAGCCACTTATATCCTAAGAAGCCACGTATATCCTAACTAGTAATCTGGTTGAAATCACCTACTTTCCTCATTGCTAATGCAACAGGCAAAGATATTTGACCTTATGAACTGATGATCTTGGCACTTTAAAAATCAAACTCCATGATCATGAGCCTACATTGATGGTTGAAATTGACCAAATACCACCAACAATCAAGAAGGCATCACGAATGCATTAGAGATAATGCTGGAGAGAGACTGAGGGCTGAATCCACACCCTACATTATCACATGGCCCTTGGGTGACCTTTAAACCTACCTAATTCTTGAGGAAGGAAGCATATAGGTGGCGCCTGACTCAAAGGTGTCAAATGAGTATAAATTTTTTAAGACTATATAATAATAATGTAAGTGCATGTACACCATAAAAGGCATTTGCATGAAATTGTATATATTTATTAGACATGCTATTTCTTTTTCATGATCATATGTGGTATAGGGTGTGTCACACATCCGTCATAGAGCTAAATATTATTATGAGTATTCTAGTTAGGGCTGAAAGTGGGCTAGGCCAGACTGGGCCACATACCTACCCGAGCCCAGCCTGAAAAAATTTTTGGACTTCGGGCTGGGCTTAGGCCCAAAATTTTTTTAAAACCTCAGGCTCGAGCCCGACCCAAGCCCGACTCGAGCTAGGCCCGAGCTCGATCGGGCCAGCCCGAATATAAGCCCAATGACCAAAAAAAAGGTTCACTGACTGGCCAGAGCACCGGGGATGTATAGGCACCGAAACTATGAGATCGGAGCCAGGGATGGGGGGCCGCAAGGTCGTGCTAGGGGCGGTGGGCGTCGAGTGGGGCGCCGGGGTCGGGGGGGCAACTCAGAGTCGGAGAGGGGCCGTAGGGTCGCATGGGGGGCGGGGTTGTTGGATATGGGTGCCGGGGCCGGAGGAGGCAGATTGGAGCCGGAGAGTGGGGCCGTGAGGTCGCGCCGGGGGCAGTGGACGTCGGGTGGGGTGTCGAGGCTAAGGGAGGCAGATCAAAGTCGGAGAGGGGTCGTGGGGTCGAATGGAAGGCGGGGTTGTCGAGTGCAGGCACCGGGGCTAAAGGAGGCAGATCAAAGCCGGAAAGGGGCCGCGGGATCGCACGGGGGGCGGGGGTGTTGGGGGCGAGCATCAGGGCTGTCAGGTGAGGTGGCTGGGAAACAAAGAGGGAGAATGGAGGAGAACGGGAGTCTAGAGAAGAAACTGAAAGGAAAAGAAAAAAATGGAGAAGGGGAGGGGGCGTCGGGCTTAGTCTGGGCTGGGCTTCGGGCCGGTCCAAGCCATGTCAAAGGGGTGCCCGAGCCCGGTCCAAAGATTGAATAGGCTCTAATATAAAGCCCGAAGTCCGGCCCGATTTATATAAAAATTGGCCTGAAGCCCGACCCGATTTTTGACCGGCCCGAAGTTCATCGGGCTGGCCTGGCCCACTTCCAACCCTAATTCTAGTGCTTTGTCTATAGTGCATGGATTGTTTTCCATTAGGAGGATTGGGTTGATTTAGGTACTTAAAATTTGTTCACATCTATGAATGACTTTGGGCATCGCACCTATGAATAAGGCTGCTGAGATGGATAATAATGTCTTGGGGTTCCTCATTCATCAAGGTCAGACGTCAGACTCGTGCCTAGGCATGTTTTCAGAATGAATGATCAAAATTGGCAATCAATCTTTAGAGTGAATGGCCAAAACTGGCAAACCAAGTGCACAAGTTTGCATGTAGTCCATTGACCTAAATGATAGAATACCTTGCTATATATAAGAGATCAGAAAATTTGTGGTCAAACTCATCGGTCAACCTTCGTATGCTGGACTTTGTTTTTGATAGGAAGCATGGTGGTTTATGAGGGTGGATCAGACTCTGCAACATGCAAAACTATCACAGTATCACAGTGCCTATATTAGAATAGAGACAAGGTTAGATATATGTTTTAAGGCCTAAACTGCTTGAAAGAGTTTTCAAAATTATTTTACAAATTATGATGATTAATAATTAGTTATTTTCATAAAAAGCTTTGTGAAACAATTTTCATAAGGGATGTTTGATATGATCTAAGGTTCTAATAGTTCATGAAATCAAATGACTGAGGGTCTGATGGTGTAGTAGTCAATAGTCATATGAGATGATTAGAATGAACCTACTTATAGGACGCAGCTTGTATGGTAACAAAGAGATCAATTGTTTTCATTTTACTAACCAAATGATTACATAGTAGGATATGGACTCGATATCCCCATGCTTGACCATATAATCATTATGTGACCGAGCAGACTTGAAAAGGCAGGTCTTTGATAAGTAGAAAACTAGGTTAACCTATTTTAGTAACATATTTAACATGTGCTGTTGTACCAAATCAGCCATTTTCTGAACCGGACTAGAGTCGACAATCCTTCGACCGGGACAGACCAGAGGTCCGAGTGACCCGCTGTAGTAGAAGTCCGTCCGACCCACTTCACCAGAGGTCCGACCGACCCACCTCCAGCAGAGGTCTGAGCGACCCGCTATAGCAAAGGTCCGTCTGACCCACTTCACCAGAGGTCCGACCGACCCACCTTCAGCAAGGATCCATTTGACCCACTTCACCAGAGGTCCGACTGACCCACTTTCAGCAAGGGTCCGAATGACCCACTTCACCAGAGATCCGACCGACCCACCTTCAGCAAGGGTCTGAACGACCCACTCTAGCAGAGGTCCAAACGACCCACTGTAGAAGAGATCCGTCCGACCCACTTCATCGAAGGTCCGACCGACCCACCTTCGGCAGGACCTCATTTGAAGGCTCCAGAAGCCTCTTCCAGCCAGTACCAGAATTCTGTTACAACAGATCCCACGACGTGCCACATCCTGGTGCCACCTGGCCACTATCTTGATTCTCCTAGGGGCAAATCGGACATTCCCAGCCTATCCCCTGATAGAATTTGGCAGTATTCCATGCCTATGTAAGGTAACAGGGGACTACGAATGCGAGGGAATATTCTCTTCCTGCTCCATAAGCTTATCTCTTTGATTCCTCCATTATGTTGCCCTCAAGCTCTCGCTAACTTAAGCATCGGAGTGTCCCCCACCGGAACACCACCGGTCCTTGGAGACTTTTTGCAGGAACTGAGAGAGGAGCGCTCCAGCCACAGCCGACCAAGCCCGGTCCGGGAGAAGTTGCAGTAATAGATTGGTATTAGAAGAAGGGGCAAACCTTTTTCCCCTTCTCTAAAAGGAGGAATCCATCCACCAGGAAGAATAATGGCAAAGGGAAGAGCCTAGAACACCTTCACTAGGAGAGGTCACTCTCCATCCAGGTCAGAAGGACTTCTCAGGGAGTGATGTCACCGAGCCCACCATCACTCTGGGACAACAATAGTTCCAGAGCCTCCTGAACCGCATCGACACCCTCGCTACCGCAGTTCAGAACCTCCAGGACGTGGCTTACAACTAGCAACAGCCGCCTGTGGTGTCTTGCACCAACTACCAACCTGCTATTGAGGGAAGCCGACGGCGTGAAGTCCCTCAGCCCCACTCCTACGTTGCTCTAGAGCCTCGAAAGTCCCAGAGGGTGCATGTTGATGGGAAGAGAGTGAGGTCTACCTCACCCTCCTTCGCTGACTTAGTCCCCGACGGTGACCAGCACTGTAGCGAGGTCCCAAGAGACTACACCAGCAAACTCCAGCTCATGGAGGAGCAGATTGCTATGTTGGTCGATCGGCAAAAAGTCGACGGGGTCAGGCGTACAACTCCCGCCCACCTTTTTCTGCTAAAATCATCGGGGAGCCTATCTCCCGCCACTTCAAGATTCCATAGGTGGACCCCTATGATGGCACCACTGACCCACTGGACCATCTGGGCACTTACAAGGCCCACATGATGGTGCAAGGCACCTCCGACACCTTCCACTGCATCGCCTTCCCTGCGACCCTAAAGAAGGCGGCTCGGATGTGGTTCTCCACCATCCGACCAGGTACGATCCACTTCTTCCCTCATCTCGAAAAATTCTTTCTCTTCCATTTCAGGACTTGAAATCAGATGCCAAGGAACACCGACTGCCTCTTCCTCGTACTGCAAAAGGAGGGAGAGACCTTCTAGGATTATATGGCCCGTTTCAACTCAGCGGCCATGGAGATCCCGGACCTAAATGAAGATGTAGCTATGTTGGCCTTCAAGAGAGGGCTACGCTCGTCCAGGCTCACATTCTACCTAGACAAGAAATTCTCGATGAGCTACTCCGAGCTGCTGGCCCGGGCATAGAAGTATGCCCTAGTAGAAGAACAAGCAGCAAGCCGACACCAGGCTGAAGAGAGGTCGGCTCCTAAAAAGTAGAGTGATAAGGCTCTCGAAGTCTGACCTCCTAGCGATGGCAACAACTCAGCCCGACATCGCAGCCTAAAGCCGAAGGACTTTCCCAGGAGGTTCGAGTCTTATGCGCCCCTCTCCTTACCGAGGGAGAAAATTCTCATGGAGATTGAGAACGAGACCTACCTGCAAGGCCTCGTTTATGAGGGGCCCCTCTACATTCAGAAATAGAGACAAGTATTGTCGGTTCCATTGGTACCATGGATACAACACTGAAGACTGCCTCCAACTGAAGAATGCAATCGAAGACCTCACTAGAAGGGGGTACCTGCACAAGTATGTTCGACCCTAGAGGAATCGGGCCGAAGCTTCAATTGCCAGAGACCCCCCAGAGGAGACAGAGATTCCCAACCAGCATCCGATCAATGGGAATGTTGGCATGCTGCACTACCGGACCGATTGGAGATATGAAGAAGACTGGGACATTATGAAGAGGTCTAGGGGTTCCAATGTAATCAGCTTCTCCAACGAGGACCTCCTAGAATCCCATATTTTTGGGAATGATCCTGTAGTTGTGTCGGCAGTAATTGCTAACTATGATGTAAAGAGGATCCTTATTGATAATGGAAGCTACATAGAAGTATTGTTGTATGATGCGTTTGTCAGAATGAATCTGTCTAGATTGAAGCTGCAGGAATCCCCTATGCTGCTGACGGGCTTTGGGAGAAACTCCATCGGAGTAGAAGGGGAGATAACTCAGCCCATGACCATCGGGATGGAGCCTTTCCAAAAGACTATCCCCATTAACTTTGTGGTCGTACTACGACCTCGACGTACAACGCCATTTTGGGCCGACTGGCTTTCAACAAGTTCCGGGCCATAGTCTCTACCTACCACTTGCTGGCAAAATTTTTGATTCATAATGGGGTCGGAGTTATGAGGAGAGACCACAGGATGGCCATGCAATGCTTAATTATCCAAGACAAGCAGTTGGACGATCATTCCACTCTGGAGCAGCTTGACCCTAGGACCGAAGCTGACGGCCATGGCCAACCAGTCGAAAGGATTTTGTTCATTCCCCTTTGGGTGGATGATCCCACCAGGGTCCTCCAAATTGGGAGCACACTCAATGAAGAGATCAAGTTAGAGCTGATCAGCTTTTTTCAGGACAATGCCGATGTCTTTGCTTGGTCGGCATCAGACATGCTAGGTATCCCGCCAGAAATCATAACTCACCAGCTTAAAGTAGATCCAACCTACAGGCCTGTCAGACAAAAGAAGAGGAGCTTCTCTCCTGAAAGACAGAGGGTAGTTAATGAGGAGGTCAAGAAGCTCTCCGATGCCGGCTTCATTGGAAAGGCCCATTATCCCGACTAGCTGGTGAATGTTGTAATGGTGAGGAAAGCTAATGAAAAATGAAGGATATGTATGGATTACACTGACCTCAACAAAGCTTGTCCGAAGGACAGCTTTCCTTTGCCAAAAATTGACCAATTAGTGGATGCAACGGCCGGCCATCATCTTTTGAGCTTCATGGATGCCTTCTCCGGCTATAACCAAATCAGGATGCATCCGGAGGATGAAGAGAAGATAGCCTTTATCACCGACAAAGGACTGTAAATGATGCCCTTCGGCCTGAAGAATGCCGGTGCCACTTTTCAAAGGCTAATCAATCAGATCTTTGAAAGGCAGCTTGGAAGAAATATGGAGGCGTATGTCGATGAAATGATAGTCAAAAGCCTCCATAGAGCCGACCACATCAGAGACTTGCAGGAATCCTTTGATGCTTTAAGGCATCACCGGATGAAGCTGAATCTGGCCAAGTGCACATTTAGGGTGACCTCTGGGAAATTCCTTGGCTTCTTGGTCATGCAAAGAGGAATCGAGGTCAATCATGATAAAATCAAAGCTATCATTGACATGGGGTATTCGACCAACAATAAGCAAGTGCAAGAACTTACGGGCCGAATAGCCTCTCTCAGTCGCTTCATTTCCCGGTCGGCTAAGAAGTCCCTACCTTTCTTCAAGATCTTGCAACGGTCGGACCGCTTCCATTGGATCGATGAGTGTCAGTCGACCTTTGATGCACTGAAGACTTATTTGAAGAACCCTCCATTGTTGGCTAAGCCGACGGAGGGAGAGCCCTTATACTTGTACTTGTCGGTGTCCGACAAGGTGGTAAGCTCCATCCTCGTTCGGGTGGGAGAAAGCAATCAACAAAGACCTATCTATTACATCAACAAAGTTCTCCACGATGCCGAAACGAGATACCCCAAGATGCAGAAATTTGTCTACTCTTTGGTCATAGCAGCCAAACGCCTGCGACCCTACTTCCAGGTGCATCCAATTATCGTCCTATCCGATCAACCTCTCAAGGTGATCCTCAAGAGCCCGGACACCTCTGGTCAGCTTGCCAAGTGGGCCGTAAAGCTTGGCAAACTTGACATCTCTTTCTAGCCTCGATCAACTATGGAGGCTCAGGTAATTACTGACTTCATTGCAAAATGTACCTAGAGACAGGAAATACCTTCACAAGCTATCGATGCACCTAAAGATAATGCGATTGAGGAAGCAGAACCTGCTTGGACCCTCCATGTGGATGGAGCGTCCAACCTTGCAAGCTGTGGAGCGGGCCTAATCCTAGCCAAACCCGATGGACAGAGCTTGGAGTATGCTTTACACTTTGCATTTCAAGTATCAAATAACCAAGCAGAATATGAAGCCCTCCTTGCAGGACTAAGAATAGTCGATGAGTTGGGCATCAGCCAAATCAGGGCCTTCTCCGACTCTCAGCTGGTGGTAAACTAGGTGAAGGATGAATTTGAGGCGAGAGATCCGACCTTGGCCAAGTACTTGAGCAAGGTACATAGCCTCATGACTCGGCTTAAATTTTTTGAAATCCTTCATATACCTCGATTGCAAAACTCCCAAGTGGATGCTTTGTCACAGATGGCTATGGCCGTTACCAATACCTCCGACCGAACCTTCATGGAGTATCTGCAGCGCCCAAGCATTGCAGAAGAGCCGACAAAAGTCCACCAAATGGAGCAAGAGGCCTCTTGGATGGACCCAATTCTTGCATTCCTTGTTAAAGGAACTCTACCGAAAGATACGATCGAGGCCAAGCATGTATGCTAGATGGCTTCAAAGTACGTCATCCTCGATGGCATTCTCTACAAATGGTCGTTCTCATGGCCATTGCTGAAGTGCTTAGGGCTGACTGACACTGACTACGCGCTCAGAGAAGTGCACGAAGGCATCTATGGCAACCACCTTGAAGGAAGATTCCTGGCTTACAAAATCATCTGACAGGGATATTACTGGCCGACCATCTAGAGGGATGCATCAGACTTCATCCGAAAGTATGACGCGTGTCAAAGATACTCCAACATTCAAAGAAGGCCGGCCAGTCAGCTAATCCCACTCACTGTTCCTTGGCTGTTCACGCAATTGGGGATGGACATCCTAGGGCTGTTCCCCCCAGCATCCGGCTAGTGAAAATTTCTGATTGTGGCCATTGATTACTTCACCAAATGGGTGGAGGCTAAGCTGCTAGCACAAATTATATAAGCTAAAGCAGAGAACTTTGTTCGGAACTACATCATTTTCTGGTTCGACTTACCACAAACGATCATCACCGACAACGGAAGGCAGTTAGACAATTCAAAGTTTCGAGACTTTTGCTAACAGTATCACATTTTCCATCGGCTAACATCAGTCGGTCATCCTCAGTCCAACGGAGAATCCGAAATCACCAATCGAACGACCAAAGGACACCAAAGGACTGAATGACACCAAAGGACTTTGGGCAGAAAAGCTTCACTCAGTACTCTGGGCCTATCGGATGACCTCTCGAATGGCGACTGGAGAGACTCCATTCAACCTGACCTATAGAAGTGAAGCAATCATTCCTATGGAAGTTTCCTTACAATCCTTGCAGATTAATCATTTCACCGAACCGACCAACTCAGAGCAAAGGAGGGCTGACCTAGACTTGCTTGAAGAAACTAGGCTCCAGGCGGGCTTGAAGATGGCGACGTATCGTTAGAAGATGGCCACATACTACAACTCTCAAGTCAAGGCTCGAACCTTCCGGGTCAGAGATCTGGTTTTGTGGAGGACAAAAATCTCAAGACCGACTGAGCAAGGAAAACTCTTCCCCAATTGGGAGGATCCTTATCAAGTTGTCAAAGTAATTCGGGTCGGAACTTATCGACTTGAGCATTTGGACGGACGACATGTGGCACATCCGTGGAATGTAGACAACCTTCACAAATACTATTAATAAATGCCACCATTTCTTCTATGAAGCACTTTCAAAAGTCCGACTCCAATCAGTAGAGGCTCTAGGACATCCCACTTTCGAAAGTCCAACTCCAGTCGGCAAAGGCTCTGGAGTAGCCCACTTTCAAAGGTCCAACTCTGTTTAACAGAGGCTTTAGGGCAGCCCACTTCCAAAAGTCCGACTCCGATCGGCAGAGGCTCTAGGATAGCCCACTTTTGAAAGTCTGACTTCGGTCGGTAGAGGCTCTAGGGCAGCCCACTTCTGAAAGTCTGACTACGGTCGGCAGAGGCTCTAGGGTAGCCCACTTCTGAAAGTCCGACTCCGGTCGATAGAGGTTCTACGGTAGTCCACTTCCGAAAGTCCGACCCTGGTTGCCAGAGGCTCTAGGGTATCCCACTTCCATAAGTCTGACCCTGGTCGTCAGAGGCTCTAGGGTAGCCCACTTCTGAAAGTCTGACTTCAGTCGGTAGAGTCTCTAAGGTAGCCCACTCCCGAAAGTCCAACTCCGGTCGGCAGAGGCTTCAAAACAGCCCACGTGAAGATCCGACCTTTTATTCAGACGAACTGATGGACCAACACTTAGAAAATTTTCTAAGAGTTTAGGTTCGGACTGAGCCACTGTTCAGCAACTACTTCGGAGGACTTGCATTTAGACGAGCTAACGGACCAACACTTAGAAAATCTTCTAAGAGTTTGGGTTTGAACTGAGCCACTGCTCAGTAGCTAGTTCGGAGGACTCGCATTTAGACGAGTCGACAGACCAATACTTAAAAAAATTTCTAAGAGTTTGGGTTCGAATTGAGCCACTGTTTAGCAGCTACTTCGGAGGACTCGCATTCAAATGAGCCGACGGACCAATACTTAAGAAAATTTTTAAGAGTTTGGGTTTGAACTGAGCCACTATTCAAGTAGCTACTTGGAGGACTTGTGTCCAAACTGGGCCGACTGTCCAACACAAATATTTCTGAAAGAAAAGATTTTGGTTGATTCGACCGACCCTACATCCACAAAAGCATACACAAGAGATGTATAAAAGGAAGGAATATTTTCATTTCTTAGCAAAAAGTATTTTTACAGAGGGTGGGTCAGACTTTTACAAATGTCCTAAGTCTGACCCTCGGGGGGTACAAGTGGAACTTCAGCTTTGGCCCCTTCTACTATGCTCGAAGTTTCGATCAGGGTGTCTTCTAGCCCCGCATCGATGACTGCCTGGGCACCAACTTCGGGCTCCGAAGGGCCTCCTATCTTTTCTTCGTCAGCCACGATTCGTGTGTCGACCCCATCACCGGTCAGGCCTGCTTCTTCCCCCACTCCCTTCTCTTCCACTTGCCTAGGCAGCTGTAGGAAGAGAAGATCCATCTCTAGGAATGCATTGTCGACCTTCGACAAGCACTCCTCATAGCCGAAGTCGAAGCTGACCACTCCGGCCTCGTCCATCTCTTCCTTGAAGTCGTCGGAGGCTTTGTATTTCTTTATGGCCTTATTAGCTACTTCGGCCATCCACTCTTCGGACTCCCTGAACATAGTCATATACTTCCCTTCTACAAATTGGTGGTCCTACCAGTTTTTCTCATTCTCGACTGCCCGCACCTCTTCCTTCTCAAGACGATGGGCAAGAGAGCTTACCCTTTTCTTCTTCCACCTTAAGCTAGCCTCTCAAGCGGCCAGTCAGACCCGTAGGTCTTCCCCCTACTTTTTCTGGGCCTCTACTTCAACCTGAAGGGCCAACAACTCCTCCTCTGCAGCCTTTTGAGATGCCTCCACTACAGCTCTAGCCACCTCTGACTCTTGGAGCTTCGCGGCCGTCATCCTTGTTGGATAATACAGCTTGCTGAGGTCGTCGTCCATCAGTGCGACCCCATGTACAAGCTACAAGGAAAAAACCCGAATCAGTCGGATGTGAAGAAGAGAAGATAAGAATAATAAAGTAAGAGGATGATGACCTACCTTCATCAGATCGAGGTAGGCAGTCTACGCCACCTTGTTCAGCTCCCTCTTGCTCGACACCTCCTAGTTGAGCTTCGTCAACGACCCCTTAAGGAGCTCCCTGGCATGCTCTGCATTGTGGAGGTCGTGCCAATGCCGGTAAGCCTTGGACCTGGCATCGGTAGCTTCTCCCTCTTTGGCTACTTCCTCCCTCTCATCTGCCTGTGGGGCCACTTTTGTTTATCTGACCGGAGGTGAGGTTGGGGCAAGTTCCCCGTTAGTCAGCCCTAACTCCTCTCTCTCAACCCGAGTGGCCGACTGCCTGATGGAAGATGAAGGTCCTGAAGCCTTCATTGCTAGCCACTCCGAAAGAGGCATGTCATCTTCGGAGTCTATTGACACGATGGTAACCATCGGCTTCTCCGTCCGTGACTTCTTTGATCTTTCAACCGTCAACTCTACGATTTGGACGCCCCTCTTCTTGGCTGCTCGTGCCATAATCGTCACCCAATCCGGCTTCATTTTCCCACCTACCACAGAACAAGTAAAAGGTCAGCATTAGAAAAGTAAGGCCGATCGATGAAATAAAAGACCTACTATGGTGGCCTCTACCTTACCCAAGTATCGGTGTTGGCTGATTCCAGCCAAATGGAGGCTATCCTCCCGAAGTAGTTCATTCACAAATGTCGGGCCATCCTCCTCCAATTTATTGAATTTAGCCTCATCGGCTCGCAGCACCTTCCTGCCATCTATAGTCGTCAACCTTGTCTCCCTCCACATTGCCTCGAAGCCCCAAGGTTGCGGGCTATCTATATAAAAGAAACGGGACTTCCGCCCATGAATGGCTGACGGAAGGCCCCCCAAGATTCTCTGACCAGGGCTGGGACTGAACATCCACCACTCCTGGCTTCGAAAATCTCTTTTCAAAAGGAAAAAGTTTGCAAAAAGAGACACCCTTGGCTCGACTTTGGCCTTCCGGTAGAGGACCATGAAGCAGTTGATTGCCCGAATGCTGTTCGGGGTCTGCTACGTAGGAGCACTCTATAAGAGTTGAAGATCTGGATGAAAAAATTGGGAATTGGAAATCTAAGGCCAGCCTTAAGATGATCGTCATACACTGGGAGAGCTCCCAGATTCAATGGACCAGTCACCCTTCCCTCCCGGGTCGGAATGGTCAAGTGCAAGGTGGATGGTATATTATACCTCACCCTAAGAACCCCTACCCTCTCCCGTGTCATCTCCGATGGGATATTGCTAGGACCCGGTTCCCTGTCCCCATGGGCAGAGCTACGGCTGCCAGAAGCCATCCTAATGGAGGTGAAATAGGTAGACGAGAGACTGACCAGGTGTTTGGGGTTCCTAAGGGGGCGTGAACAGCAATAGGAGGGGTGCCTTTTCTCTTCAAGCTCAAGTGCAGTAGAAGAATCCCCTTAGATCTTCTCCTTCTCCTTTTATAGCCACCAAGGGGCCACTTCCCAGTGCCCCTCGAGCACCACAATCAACCGTCAGATGATGCGACTTCCCAATCCAATGGAGAAGTCAATGAGATGCGATGAACCACACCCAGGCTGCAATCCATGTGATCGCCAAACCTGTGATGGATCGCTCACCTCGTGCACTACGCTAACCACCTAGATTTCTCCACGTTGCTCGAGTCACATCTGAAGCCCGACAACCCAACGGCCTAGGCTATCCATGCTCCATCGCACCCCATCCGCATTAACTGCCTCTCTCCCCACTTCCAACGCGGTGCCGACACTTGTCCTGGGCACAAAATTTCAAAATGGGGAACGACCGGTCACGGCACACTTGATCAGATCCGCGATTACCCCAAGGATAGATGCATTAAAAGCTAAATGATGCTCTCGTCATTCGAAGCTATAGGCCCCCTCGAAGGCCAAGAGCAAGGAGACAACTATTGTTCCAAATCAGCCTTTCCCTGAACCAGACCAGAGTCGATAGTCCTTCGGCCAGGACAGACTAGAGGTCCAAGCGATCCACTGTAGTAGAGGTCCGTCTGACCCACTTCACCAGAGGTCCGACCGACCCACCTCTAGCAAAGGTCTGAGAGACCCACTGTAGTAGAGATCCGTTTGACCCACTTCACTAGAGGTCCGACCGACCCACCTTTAGCAAGGGTCCGAACGACCCACTTCACTAGAGGTTCAACTGACCCACCTTCAATAAGGGTTTGAATGACCCACTTCACCAGAGGTTTGACCAACCCACCTTCAGCAAGGGTTCGAACGACCCACTCCAGTAGAGGTCCAAATGACCCGCTGTAGAAGAGGTCCATCCGACCCACTTCATCGAAGGTCTGACCGACCCACCTTCGGCAGGACCTCATATGAAGGCTCTAGAAGCCTCTTCCAGCTGGTACCAGAATTCTGTTACAACAGATCCTACGATGTGGCTACATCCTGGTACCACCTGGCCACTATCCTGATTCTCCTAGGGGCAAATCGAACATTTCTAGCCTATCCCCTAACAAAATTTGATAGTATTCTGCGCCTATATAAGGTAACGGGGGACTACGAATGTGAGGGAGTATTCTCTTCCAGCTCCATTAGCTTATCTTTTTGATTCCTCCATTCTATTGCCCTCAAGCTCCTACTAACTTAAACATCAGAGTGTCCCCCGCCGGAACACCACCTATCCTTGGAACCTTTTTGCAGGAACCGGGAGAGGAGAGCTCTAGCCATAGCTGACCAAGCCCGATCCGAGAGAAGTTGCTGCAACATGTGCCATTTGTAAATCTAGGTTAATTAAAATAGCATTCTAGTTAATTAGATTGAGAAGATCTATTTTGATTGGAGAAGATATCAAGCTAGGGAATTAGCCCATATACCAAGATTGTGCTAGCTTAGTGCAAGCAAGCATAGGTTGACCAATGTTTCTTATGTGAGATCCAAGTGGGAGCTAACTATTATGGTACAACTACATTGATACCATTTATTAGGGAATCCCTTGTATGAAATACAAATCTTCATTTCCAGGATCATGATTATCAGTATCGATGCCACAAGAGAAGGAGAAGAGAATAAAATAAAATAAAAAATAATCAATTAAGTATGCAAGGTTTTACTATGAAAAAAATAAACTTATAAGATTTGAACTCCCACTCTCAATCCCATACAATTCTCTTAATAAGAATTCCCAAATCCCTCTCACACTCTTAACTTTCATTCCTACAAGCTTTCTAGAGATCCTTTACCATCCTTTAGATCCTCACACAGTTCCTGACCCTTTGCTCCTATTTTTATAGCCTCTTGTATGAAGAGCATCTCATCAGAAGTTCAACAATTTAAATCACATCCAAAATGGAGTCCTGTAGCCCTCCCAGCTCATGTTTGAACCAAAAACTGCCTCTTGACCATCTGGTTGCCTTAATTGTGCCACAAATCATGTGGATCAACTCCAAATCAAAGTTGGATATGCTCCTGGCCATTAAATCATCATGTAAAATGTGCTTGGCTACCCGATCGTGCACATCATGCATGTACATAGTGATTTTCCATTGTAGACCATGCTACAAGGCTGTGGACCATGTCAAAAGATCTTGTGCACCACCCAGCCTTGTAGACCACAAAACAACACAGGCCTGGGAGAGGGGGGACTGCATGGACCCGGGCCTGCAGCATGAGTGCGAGGTGGGCTGCATGTTTGCATGGTGGGCTGCGATGGCCTACAGGTCGACCTACTACAAGCCTAAGTCCATTTATTTTTGCTTCTTAGGCATGTTTGTAAAGGCTTTTCACTGAATTCTAGGCTTCTTCAGGGGTCGAATTAAGAGATGCTATCTTCAACAATGTTCACCTCAACTCGACAATTAGTCTCCACTTGATTCTGAGAGCTTTTAAAGGATCTCACCCCCATGCCTTGGGAAAAATGCCTACTATTTATGGATGGGCAAACATGAGAGTCGAGCCAGGCCACTCGATTCCATTTTTATCATGTGCTCTATTTGACCTGAAACCTACATGAAAAAGCTTCCTATAATAATAGGAACTTCATCATGTGATATCACCTATCGTCCTTCCGAGTCTCTCGTCTTATACCCAATCCACCTACTCCCGGAGCTCCATCTCGTACTGAACTCCTATCTATACTAAGGACTCCACCTCACACTAGACTCGTCAAGAGATAGAGACTTCCATGCTTCTTTCCTTACAAAACAATCATATTACCATAGATAACCTTTAGGATTCTACCACCAGCTCTCCATGTATAGCCATATGAATCTAATTTACTTAGAAAAATTAAATCTTGTTGAAATTAAGTGTGTATCAGACCTTGCCTAGTTTTTTCATTGTCTCATCATGTGTCTTCAAGTCGACTATCTCAATGCCCTCGATCATACAGCTCGATCCATCTAACAAGTGGACAAAATTCTCTCTAATTTTTAAAAGTCAAACAGCTCCTCTCTATAATAAATATGATAAGATATATAAAATCTAAAATCCACTAGGAAGGATGAGAAATCTTGTGGATGCCATGAGTGTATCACTGTAGCATCTATCACCATCACTATAGTAGCCCCCATCCAATCCTTGAGCTAGGGCAATCTCTAACACGAAGCCCTAGCTTGTTGCACCAGTAGCACTTGATCCTGCTTGCATCCTTCAACTTGGATTGCCTGCCTCGTGATCCTCTATTGCTCCACCTTCTATCGCTTGCTTTAGAAATTGCCAATGCTGAGTTCTTTCCTAAACTTGAAGCTTAATTCTCCCATTTAAGAACCACATTTTAGAGTAATGCCGAGATGACCTCCTCCATCTTGATGGTTCTCTTCTCCACTAAAAGAGTAACCACCAAGAACTCGAAGGATTATGAAAGTGATAAAAGCAAGACCAGCACCCTGGTCTTCTTCTCAACTTTATTATCAATACTAAGATTGGTGAGGATCTTTTACAAATTGCTTAGGTACTCCTGCATACTTTGTCCTTCAATCATCCATAGTTGATAGAACTGCTTTCAAAAAAAAAATATTGGTGAAGGACTTCATCATGTACAACTCCTCAAGCTTAGCCCATAAAACTATCAAGGAAGTCTTGTTCAGCACATGGATTACCGCCTTATTTGCAAAATGCAAATGGATAGTGCTCACCACCTATATCTAAAGCCATCTCTAAGTCTTATCATCCATGGTGGCCAGCCTTTCCTCATATATGAGGGTATTGATCAATCCTTCGTGGATCAATATATCTTTCACCCTTGCTTGCCAAAGAAAGAAATTGTTCTTCTCGTCGAATCGGTTGATCTCCATCTTAATTATAGTTTTCTTCTCTATTTTCTTCAATTTGATCAACATGGATAACCTAGGGGCTCTGATACCAATTATTATGGTACTAACTGCACTGATACTACTCATTAAAAAATCCCTCATATGGAATATAGATCCCTATTTCCAGGATTATGATTTTTGATGTCACTGCAATAAGAGAAGGAAGAAAAAAATAAAATAAAATAAAAATATAATTAATAAAAAAAATAAGATTTTATTATAAGAAAAAAGAAACTTACAAGATTAGAACTCCGGCTCTCAATGTTGCATGATTCTCTTAGTAAGAAATCTCAAATCCTTCTCGCAAGCTCTCAACTCTCAACTCCTACAAGCTTTTTAGAAATCCTTTACTACTCTCTAGATCCTCACATATAGTTCCTAACCCTCTACTTCCTTTTTATAGCTCTGGCATAAAGAGTATCTCACTAGGAGTCCAATGACCTAAACCACATCTATAATAAAGTCCTATAGTCCTCTCAACTCATGTTTGAACCAAAAACCACCGCCTAGCCATCCTATCACCTTGATCATGCCACAAATCACATGGATCAACTCCAGATCAAAGTTGGATATGCTCCTAGATATTAGATCATCATGCAAAACATGCTTGGCCACCCAATCGGGCACATTACATGTGTACACCATGATTTTTTTCCATAGATTGCGCTACAAGGCCATGGATTGTGTCAAACGATCCTGTGCACTGCCCAGCCTTGTAGACCATAAAACAATGCATGCCTGGGAGAGGGGTGGTGTGGATACCAGGGCCAAAAAGAAATGACAGGTCAATCCCACATCCCTATGGATTACCTGTGAATAAAACCCCAAAGCCCAATTTCAATGTACAATTTTAGTCAATTTTTGTTTTGAGTTGTTTTGCTTTGGATTGAGGGTTAGTTATGTCTTTGATCAAAAAATGGTTCAACTTGATCAAGTGGACTTAAAGTTAGTTCAATTGGGTCCCTTAATTAGTTAGTTGGTTTCAATTGAGTCCTGTAATTGTTAGGATCAAGTCCAATTCAAGATTGCAAACCCAATTCAAGATTGCAAGCCAAGAGGGGACCCAATTCATGGCACCACATCATCTTGGACATCACCACATGCCACATCATCATCTTGGATGCCACATCACCATGCCATGTCACATGCCACATCACCATGCCACCTCATCATCACACATGGCATGGTCGGCCACAAGGATTCAAAGTTGGGCACCAATTTTAGAAGCCAAGTTTAAGGGATTTCATGTATCAAGAATTCAAGAAATCGAGAACTGAAGAGTCTTTCAAGAATTCTCTTTATCCAAATTGAAGAGTCCTATAAATGAAAGAGCCCCTCATCATCTAAACTCAAGAATCCATTCTTTATGGCCAATCAAGAGCTAATCTTGGCCGCCCATCATCAAGCCACACCAAGCTCACTTCTTGTCACCCAAAGGGATGAAGCCTATCACTTGATGTTGCTCAACATGAAAGAAGTCCAAGAAGAGATCAAGACCAAGAGCCCAAGATGCCAAGAGGGAATTCAAGAGTCTTTGATGCCCAAGAGAAGCCAATTCCATAGAGTTTCTTGCCCTTCCAACAAGAGTTCAAGCATTTGTAACCCTTACGATTCTTGTTTATGATCTATAAATGCCACCATCAAATCCCTTGTAATCAATCAAGTTTCTTATGAAATAAATTAAGAGTTTTATCTTCAATCCTTTGCTGTGAGAGCGTCGAACTCTATGAGGGAGAGGGCATGAGGTCCTTGGGCATGAGGCCTACTTATCCATCCAACCATCCAAAACCCTAACGCCACCTTTCAACCTTACTTCTCTTCTTCCTTTTCTTCCAATCTTTTCTATCTTCCATGCCTTATAATCCTTTTCTTGTGACTGATTTCAGGTGATCAAGATCTGAAGTGAAGGTTTCTTTGCCTTGGAACTAATCTCGTTGAAGATCAGAACCCTGAAGATTGATAATCTTGAAGTTCTGCTGTGAATCCTAGAGTGCTGAAATCGATCGACATCAAGAGTGCTGCTGATGCGGAACTAAAATTGTATGCAAATATATTTTTAGATTTTTTTTAGGTTAAGTTGTGAATCTAAATCCCGAAGAACAGACCAAGAATTTAAGTAGAAAAATCTATGTATAACAAGAAGCTAAAGCATGCAAAGTAGAACCTAAAAGCAAAAAGAAAGTGGACCGCCGAGGCTGAGAAGTCTCGATTGGCCTAGTTCATCTTCAATAAAGGGACTGGCAGGCAGAGGGGTGTACCTAACAAGGGTTGATGTGCCTGGTGCAGATCATATACGAAGGGGTCGCTTTCACTCCTAGATGCGGCCTGGAAAATCAAGCTAGAGACCCATGGATTCCCGGCTTTCTGCTCGATGATCCGATTGCAGCCCGACTGGAGTCGTTGGATTCGTAGAAGCCGAGGGACCTGCAAACAACCTTCCAAGGGTTAGAAAACATAGTAGAGATGAAGTAAAAAAGGGAAAATAGTAAGGGAAAGAAGTTGTTTGAAAAGGGTGGCTAGGGTTTGGAGAGCAGGATGGCGGTTGGAAGTAGGGCACAGAACACCAGGAAGAAGAAGGGCTCATACAGAATCCCTTTTAGTACACAGTAGGTAGCACACAACAATTGGAAGAATTCAATATTATTTCATGAATAAAAGTTTCTTGATATAAGAGATTAGAGTCTCTTAAATAGACTCTTAGACTTGGCCCCCAAGTAAGGATACAATAGTCATTACCTAAGAATCCTATTCCCACCCAAACCCTAGGTAGAATACATGGTAGGTTTAGGTAGAAAAATCCCACAAAACTCTCTCCTCTCACTTGCCTTGGTCAGCCAAGAGGGGTGACTCTAAGTGGCCGACCAAGGGGAAGGTCACCATAAGCATGTGGCACCTTATCTCCTTTCCTGGGCCTTGACTGGCCCAATCTGCTTTACACTGTGGTCCAGGGTTATAGGGCTTCGGATTTGTCTCCCAGGCTTCTGATTTCTTCTCCTAGACTTTTGATTTCTTCTCCTAGGCCTTCCATAGTCTTCATAGCTTCAGTTGGGTTGGTCTTCACTTGGGCTAGCTTGGTCTTCACTTGTATGAGTCTTTACTGGACATGTACTGAACTCCGAAAAATGACTAGCTCAACATGAGCTGACTAGTACAAGACTCAAGTAAGAAAAAAAACAACTCAAATGGACTAAGCCTTTATTACAAATGGACTCAAATACGACTAAGTAATCTACAGATAGTTAAGAAGTCTCTGTCTTATTCTAGTACCTCTGGTGTCCGCACCAATTCTCCCAAGGTGGGAGGAACTTGACCTCGTCGAGTGAAGATCAGGCTAGTTCACATATCTCTCGAGAATGTCCGGGTCGAGGTGCTGCAAGTCCTCTCGAGAAATCCACGAATCGTCCGACTTTGGCCGGCCTTGCCATCGGACCAAGTTGCATTGATAGTCGTGGCCCCGGGTCATTATGGCTTGATCATCTAGGATACGCTCAATCCGTTCTCCTCTCTCAGGCCAAATTATTGGTGGACACTCTGGGCTAGGGTCACTCTCAGTGGGAGGAATAGGTCCAAAGGCCTCACTAGGTATTGCTGCCGGTTTCCTATACTCAACCAGGTCTGTGATATTGAAAGTAGAACTGATGCCCAAATTCGAAGGCAAATCTAACACATAGGCATTTGGTCCAACCCTCTCTATCACTTTAAAAGGTTCGGCTTCGTGAGCATGAAGCTTCTTTTTAGGCCTAAGCCTAACCAAGATATAATCCACTACATTAAATTTCTTGGCTCTTCTTCGAGAATTAGCCAGTTTGACTCAAAATTAGGGTAGGTGGTGAACATGCTGGGCACATGCAGACTCCTAATAGGTGATGTAAAGGACTCATACCAATACCTAACATACTCGACTATGCATTCCTATCGAAAGAGGTTTATTAGGTTTTAACTATAACTTGGGTATTGTCATGAGTCATGGTTGATGGATGACATGCAAAAGAAAATTTGCCAGTAACTCCTAATAGATGCCAGAGGGTCTGCCAAAAGTAGGTACCAAATGGGATGGGCTCTATGGATTCTTGCAACCTGGTAACCTCAACAAAATGTAACCTAATAGTTCTAGACACATGAGAAGACTCAGGAAAGGATAGGAAATAGGAAGAGGATTCAGGGACTGGTGCTGGGCTAAAGAGTCAGACCTTAATGTATGAATATGGAGTTATATCTATGGGCAAGAAAAAGTCCATGCTATGGAAGGATGGGTCAACAAATTATGGGAAGAGATCTTCAATATGAATGGCAGGAAGGGATTCATCCTGAGGGCAATGGATTAAGTAAGCCAAATCCTCAATAAAGTCTTCTAGTTCATGGCATTTAGAACTAGGCTCTACAATTGGGCTCTCTTCTAGTATTTCCTCAGGTAAATTTCTAGTATCAGAGTTCTCTTCCTTTAATTGGTCCTCTACTGTAGATTCAATCTGGGTGTGGTCAAGGTTAGCTAACTCTAGATTGGCTTCTACCTGGGTACCTACGGGGTGAACTAACTCTAGGTCTTCAAGAGATGTCTCTTCTTCTTTCTCATACTCATCCACTAAGTTCACGTCAGCTTCATACACTTCCGCTTTAATGCAAGCCTTGTGAATCAAAGGGATGGTAGGGGAAGGTCGGCTAAGGAAAAATTGGCTAGGTCATTGTTTCTGATTATGGGCACTACTCCTAGTAGGTTCAAGTTGCCTAAGGGATAGTGGCTTACTACTGGGCTCATATTTAGGGGTACTAATCCTATGGGGTTCAGGTCTATGGCCTATGGGTTCAAAGGTCATGGGTTTAGTTCTATGGGTCTGGGGTGTAGGAGGGTTATTCTTATTGGACTCAGTTTGACTAAATATAAGTTCCCTTTGGTTTGACTCAAATTCCAAGGCTATGTGATAGGCTTCCTCTAAGTCCTCAATCGACCAGCAACATAATTCCCAACTGATGTCCTCACATAGGTTATACCTAAACCTCGATATGGTTAGAAACTCAGGTTCAAATGTGTTATATTTTTTAATAAACTCCTTAAATTGCTCAATGTATTTAGACACAGTTTTGTCACCCTGTCTCAAGTTGTACCATTGGGCTGAAAGTTCATGCTCATAAAATGGACCTAGGTACTCTTTTCTTAGCTTACTCCTCATAGCTTTCCAGGTACTTATCTGTTCTCCTTTCCAATAACATTCATTCTCAGTATGTTCCCAATGTTGCTTAGCATATCTGATTAACCCATGTGTAGCCAAACTAATCTTTTCTAACTCTAACATCCTAGTATACTCAAAGTACTGATCCATCATATCCTCCCATTCAGTATACACCTTAGGATCTGGTCTTCCATCAAACAGGGGTGCATAAGGTTGGGTGCTCCTGATGGGTCATTCATCTTGGTTCAGGAAATCATAATTGGATCTCCCATGGTTAGGTTCTAAAGATGGATCATGGTATGGGGTTCTCTTAGGGTTGGGCTCCCTATATGGATCAGATTATTGGGTTCTCCTAAGATTGGACTCCCGATATGGGTCAGAGTATTGGGTTCTTCTAGGATTGGACTCCATGGTCACACTAGTTGAATTGGATTAAATCTATTGGCATTGGGTTCCTAATCTAATGGTCATGTAATCAAACACACACATCGACTCCTAAGCTAGTGTACATGCATGACTCAACAATAACTCGACTACAGCTGCTTAGACCTAGAGCCCAATCAGAATGGGTTGACCCAACTTGTACACAACTCAAATCCTAGTCCTTCAACTAGCCAGGTAAGAGGTGGGATGGTGGGAGGCCCCCTTGCTCTCGCAGGGACCCAATTAAGGAACCAATGATCTGCTTAGGTCGTTTGACTCTATACGTCTTGTCTAGATACAAGAATCCAGTAATAGGAGGTAAATTGGGTGTGCTGGTCATTCCATAATGACAGAACCCGACCGATGGATGTCCCTAGCCCACTAGGGCAAATTAAGTCTAGTTAATTTTAGATTAGGCTTGGGACCGAATGCAAGGGATGTGGTTTTGGGCTAAGGAGAGGTTATCAACTCCTCTCCTTATTTGACATATAGAAAGTACCCTTAAGGTATTTTATGCAATGATGGTAGGCAGATGAAAATACAAATTAGGGTTTAGGTATTTTTGGAGTTTTTTGAGTATATGTAATTCTTTTTTTTGTGTTTTGGTATTTTCTTAAATAGAAAGATAACTTGTAGATTATGACATAATATATAGAGAACATGCTAAATTTAAAGATATGCAAAGAGTATACTAAAAAAACCTTGAACTTTCAGAAATTGGCTTTGCTGCCAAAATAGAGCAAAACTATTCTCATGCAGTGTTTTGGCAGGGAGAAAATCTACAGATCGAAATAATTCTTGAGAGAATTATTAAAATTAATTTGAATTATAATAAATCCAGAAAAATAAATTTCAAAATTTTCTGAGTTATATTTAGGTAGAAACAATTAAAATAATAGAGGATATACTAAGAAGGCTGAAAGTGTAAAAACCCTAATGGAACTCTTTGTGTTCTTCTTCAGGGATCAATTCATAGCGGCTCCCCTACTTCCATAGGAGATCCTGTAGATTGGGAAGAGAGGGTATTATAGCCCTACTAGTCTCCTATGATCGGAAGGCCATGGTGAAGCACCCGATCCGAATATCCAAAGAGAACTGAGCCTAAAACAGGCTCTGATACTAAATGATGCGGAACTAAAATTGCATACAAATATATTTTTATATTTTTTTTAGGTTAAGTTGTGAATTTAATTCCCGAAGAACAAACCAAAAATTTAAGTAGGAAAATCTATGCAAAACAAGAAGCTAAAGCATGCAAAGTAGAACCTAAAAGCAAGAAGAAAGTGGACCGCTGAGGTTGAGAAGTCTCGGTTGGGCTAGTTCGTCTTTAATAAAGGGACTGGCAGGCAGAGGGGTTATACCTGACAGCGGTTGATGCACCTGGTGCAGATCGTATATGAAGGGGTCGCTCTCACTCCCGGATGCGGCTTGGAAAATCAAGCTAGAGACCCATAGATTTCCGACTTTCTGCTCGATGACCAATTATAGCCCGGCTGGAGTCATTGGATTCGTAGAAATCGAGGAACTTGCAAACAACCTTCCAAGGGTTAGAAAATATAGTAGGAATGAAGTAAAAAAGGGAAAACAACAAAGGGAAGAGGTTGTTTGAAGAGGGTAGATAGGGTTTGGAGAGCAAGATGGCGTTTGGAAGTAGGGCGCAGAACACCGAGAAGAAGAAGGGCTCACACAGAATCCCTTTTAGCATACAACAGGTAGCACACAGCAATTGGAGGAATTCAATATTATTTCATGAATAAAAGTTTCTTGATACAAGAGATTAGAGTCTCTTAAATAGACTCTTAGACTTGGCCCCCAAGTAAGGATACAATAATCATTACCTAGGAATCCTATTCCCACCCAAACCCTAGCTAGAATACATGGTAGGTTTAGGTAGAAAAATCCCACAAAACTCTCTCCTCTCACTTGCCTTGGTCAGCCAAGAGGGGTGACTCTAAGTGGTTGACCAAGGGGAAGGTCATCATAAGCATGTGGCGCCCTAACTTCTCTCCTGGGCCTTGACTGGCCCAATCTACTTCAGGTTGCAGTCCAGGGCTTCAAGGCTTCGGATTTGTTTTCCGGGCTTCTGATTTCTTCTCTTAGGATTTTGATTTCTTTTCCTAGGCTTTCCATGGTCTTCATAGCTTATGTTAGGCTAGTCTTCACTTGGGCTGGCTTGGTCTTCACTTGTATGAGTCTTTACTGGACATGTATTGAACTCCGAAAAATGACTAGCTCAACATGAGCTGACTTGTACAGGACTCAAGTAAGAAAAAAACAACTCAAATGGACTAAGCATTTATTACAAATAGACTCAAATATGACTAAGTAATCCATAGAGGGTTGAGAAGCCTCTGTCTTATTCTGGTGCCACTGGTGTCCGCACTAGCTGCGAATCTTCGTTGGTAAAAGAAACCCCTCCTCAACTCTTTATCTCTGATTCTTTGAAAGTAATAATCCTAGTTTAGGTGATTTCTCAATCATCAAATCTTGTTTTCTTAGTTAGTTTTGTTGATTTACATTGTGGGTATCGTAACTAGTTGACTAGTTGAGTTCATCTGAATAACTTGAGTTTTAATTTTGAAAATTATAAAAATTAATCTCTTCTTAATTAAAGATAATTAATCATAGGATTGTGAGGTTTAGTTTTGCATCTTTCATCCCGCATCAAGGGGGATTTCATGGGCCCGAGACTATAGCGAGCGCATGCTGGGCTGCACACTCACCTAGGCCATGTACCCGTACACTGGTCCGCCATGGCTTATGGGCCGGCCTACTGCGAGCTTGAATTTATTTTTTTCTTGCTTCCTAGGCCTATTCATATGTGCTTTTTACTAGGTTTTGGGCTTCTTCAAGGGTCGAATTGAGGTGCTACACCTCAACACTAACCATGTTGGGCTAGTGCCCTTGCTTGGTGGAGTGCCCTTATGGGTGTTATTCTCTAAGGAAGAGGCAATTATCCAAAAAAGGGTTGCCACCTCTTCCTTTCCCTTTGTAGATACATAGTTTCAATAGGACTTTAGAGATGTTGTCCCCTTATTTTTATTCCTTAAGTGTCTAAAGTCCTAACAAAACTTTGGAATGAGCACCATCCTTCTCTATATGAAGAGGGAGAATCCCTCTTTATTGGATGTCCCAAGTAGAGAGCCATCATCACATAGAGATAGAGAGAGGGAGAGGTGTGGAAGGCTAGGTTATTTCTTCTTCATCAAGAAAAGAGGACATTTTAATACAAAAGTCATATTTGTTAGGACTACCAAACTTCACATAGACATTTGAAACTCAGCAATGGATACCTCTACCAAGTTTCGCATCGATTGGACTTTGATTTGGCAGTCAGACATCAAACCCTAGTAGCCTTTCACATCCTCCCTAGGTGCAAAAATTTTCTGTAGTCTAGTACTTTGCGCACCAGTATCCAAATCCTGCTCCGTTTGAGCCCTTGACACTCTAGAATGTGTCTCCCTTGGTTTTAAATCAAAAACCCTTCTTTCTACACCCTAGAGATAGCCTAAATCAATTTGGATAATAGCAAGGTTTGAATCCTACTTGGACTAGGATCTCAACTACACAAAATTACGTAGAGCTCTGTTCTGTGACCAGCAAATTTCTGATAATGATGGGACTTCTTTAGAGGTCTTTTTGGAATGAAATTAAAAATATAATATCAACAGGAAGTACCCACCTTGCTTTTTTAATTTTATCCAAAATGGAGTTCTATGGAGAGAGAAACAGTCTCGAGAATAGAGACCTATCAGTGCTAAAAACAAAATATTGAAATCTATTTGGATGTCTTGCTTTCTCTTGGTGTTGCTTTTTCTTGCTACATCTTGATGGCATGAGGAGAGAGAGAGATAGAGGAGAAAGAGAAAAATTTAGGAAGAATTAGAGATCTTTTGATTCCATTATATTAGATTTACATGAAGGGCCCTTTTATAGACCAAAGGAATCTCCTAATCCAAATAGGACTATAAATATAAACCTAATTCTAGCTCTAATTCTTATAAGGCTAATCCAATTAGGAGATAACCCATTTAAGCCCATGTACACCCATAAGTTAACCCACTTTCATATCCACTTAGATCCAAACCTGATCTATTGGTGAAAAATATGGCTATACCAGGCACATGGAATCCACAGTAGTATAAGTGCTCCATCGACCAAGGCATCATTGAGCCCCCGCTCATGAAACACTCTATCATGAGCCCCTAGGCAGGCAATAGCAGAGGCCAACTCCTATACCCTAAGGTATCAGCAAGCCATGCCGACTACTCATGGAGTGCTCGATCATGAGGCCCTAGCAGGTAACGACAGAGGCCAACTCCTATAACCCAAGGCATCAGCAAGCCCTGCCAACCGCTAATGGAGTGCTCTGTCACAAGCCCTTAGATGGGAATGGAAGAGGCCAACTCCTGTATCCAAAGGCATCAGTAAGCCCTATCGACTGCTTTAGAGTGTTCAGTTGCAAGTCCTTAAGTAGACAATAGTAGAGGCCAACTCCTGTGCCCCAAGGCATCAGCGAGTTCTGTCAATCGCTCATGGAGCACTGGGTCATAAGCCCTTAGATAGATAATGGTAGAGGCCAACTTCTATACCCTAAGGCATCAGCAAGCCCTATCGATCAGTCATGGAGTGCTCGATTATATGCGCGTAGGCAAGCGATGACAGAGACCAACTCTGGTACCCCAAGGCATTGGCAATCTTGTCGAATGCTCAGGAAGCATTCAACTAAAAGCATTAAGCATGCACCAATCCAAAGGCTCTCGATAGTAAGCCCTTCAATGTGGTTAGGCTGCACTAAGAATGCTCTAGTCAGCTTAATCTTAGTAATACACCTATTCAGAGCCCCCAGCGCACAACACTTTGATGTTCACCAGCACCACTCATGCCACCTGGTAGGGCTCTCTATCATGTCCTGAAATTATCAAATTATTATAGGATCTTAGCAAGAATGATGGGCATGCCTAAATACCTCATAACTCAGGCCACCATTTAATGAAGTGTGGCTTACCATGCACTAGCTACAAGGATGCATTTAAGAAGACAAGATGTTGCCTGCCAGCTAAAAGATCCTAGGTGACACATGGGAGGTTTTGCCACCTTTCATTGAATCCAATAGGATCTTGGCCTTGCCCAGAATATGTTTAGCTATCCACCTATAAAAAGAGACTCCATGTGAGTTCCTAAAGATATGTGCGAGCTTTCCTGCTCTCACTCCTCATTGTTGGTATCAATTTTGACTTCAGCATCGAAGTGCCATCATCAAGACCATCCCTGGTGGGGCTTTTTTGTAGGTACCACCTCTCGAAGCCCAGCCTGCACCGCCTACTCTAGCACCAGCTCCAGCCTTCCTCTGATGCTTGAGAGATTTCAACACCAACAAATTAGAGGAAGGGCCTAAATATTCATGAAGAGTGTAACCCACAAGATAGAAAAGCCATGCCATCCAAGAAGACCATCTCTTACTTCACCAACACCATAGCCTCTCGGTTGGTGGAAAGAGCGGCAAAGAGCCAGGCAAACAATCTGCCTTACCCTGCATTAGCAAGAGTCTCATCACCACCACAAGCAGCAGTGGTGGGTACGAATCAATTCAACTCATTTGTTGTATAGGTATAGAACATGGTATAGATTGTCCAAGCTAACCAGGCCACCCCTGCACCACCTGCGGCAACTCCAATCCCAATGGTAGTACCATGTGCATCCTCTTAACCTCTGGTATTGCCCACGCCGCAGTACTTCTGGTGACATAATATCCCGTGGTTGGGGCAATGCCTCCACCACCGGAGCAATTACAGGTCCCTTCGAAGAATCTTAGGGGGGCCACTTGTCATCAGTACCACCATCCTAGAAGTCCAAGAGCAAGGAGACAATGCCTTGACAGTCCCTGATCAAAGCACGATTCCATCCTAGATCGCTGGTCCCTACAGTAGTCGAAAGTCCTGGCTAATCAAAACTTTGAGATCAATAAGAGATTTAAAGTGATGGACTAGTGAATTAAGGTAGTTCATAATCTCTCTTTGACATCACATGACGAGGTTATCAATGAGCCACCGTTTGATGACAAGATTATGTGAGCACTACTCCTATGATATTTTAAAATCCCATAACTTGAGAACTATGATGGGACCGCTGACCTCAATGATCATTTAGCAAGTTTTTGGGCAACATTGCTCCTTCAAGAAGACACTTATCCTATTCTTTACTTAGCCTTCTCCTCTATTTTGAAGGGAGTAGCTCGATACTGATACATGAGCTTGAAACTAGGATTGATACACTCTTTTGAATAGTTGAGCTGAGCATTGACCAACCACTTTGTTAGCAATCGAGGCCACATCAATGTTAGGACTGCCTCCACACCATCAAGTAAAAGGAAGGGGCGATGCTTCATGCCTTCATGAACTACTTCAATGTAGCCACTTTAGAGATCCACAATGTAGACCAGTTGGTTGCTGAAAAATGACCTTAAGAAGTCATTGGCCAAGACTTATACTAAAGACTTTGCAGGATTGCTAGTCCAAGCCAAAAAATATGCTTGGATGGAAGAAGCCTTCATGTTGAAAGAGGATCCACCCACCACTGCACTAGGGGGTGGGGGGAATTACAAGAACACAAACTCTCTCTGAAGCATGAGGCAGAGTCTGACCCTGCTCTAGATCCCCATGGGAGAAGAATAGGTTTTTCAAAATTTGCCAACCCAAGGAGGCTTACCAAACATCACCCCCGAGAAGAATTGACACCTATACTCTATTAAATGCACTTAGAAAAAATATACTAATAGAGATCAGAAGGCAGATTCTAGAGCCTCAAAAGCAACTTGTGTAAGGACACTAATACAAGGATGTGGGTGCTAATTAGGATATGAGTTCACTAAACTAATCTACCTTGTGAATATCTTATGAAGGTCTTACTACTTGTCAAAAGATGGTTCTTATAATGGGAGTTGTGCAAGTGATCCTTAGATCTAAGATTATCATGGTTTATTATGCACATAAGCCATGTTTTGGTTCATACTCATTCATGACAAAGAGTTATGTATCGGGTGTTCTCGAATATGGTGGATTGTGCATGAAGGATGTGAGTGGATCAACAAAAAATCAATCACTCCTAGTAAGAGGAGGACTTATCCCATATAATCTTTTCAATTGTTGACTTAAGAAGTCTTTGATCAAAGCAAGATGAGATTAGAAAGGATTTCTAATCTTTCATCGATCGAGTTTTCATTATTGAATAAAGATTCAAAAAATTAAGTGCTAGGGTTTGATAGATTAGAAAGGATTTCTAATCTTTCATCGATCGAGTTTTCATTATTGAATTAAGATTCAAAAAGATTAAGTGCTGGGATTTGACAATTCTTCATACCCATCAATTATTCTGGATAAAGAGAGATTGAAGGATTGAATTGCATGGTAACTTTTCACTAAAAGATATTTTGATAATTTCTACCAAATTTCTTATCTTTTGAGTAGGCATGACATGTTGCTAGATATCAATCATGTCTTGTAGATTTTCTGAATCAAATTGGTTGAATTCATGAGTCAATTTGAAAATTGGTTCAAATTGGCAACTTGGATCAGCTCGATTTGACCTAATTAGGTCAATCAATTTTGATCGAATCGAAATAGCTTGGACCTGGACCTATTGTTGGCTAGATATGGAGCCTAAAGGATCACACACATTAGGGAATTGGCTAAGGAAGTCATTTAGATTTTGGTTAGGGTCATTGGATTCTAATAGGCTAGCTAATTTATTTACTAGCATATGCATGCTAGCCTAGTTTCTAACCCAATCGGATTGGATCAGTTTGCTTGCTATTTGGGCTAATAAATTTAAATGAAACTTAGATTGGGTCGAGTCCTAATTGAGATAGTATTTATTTATATTTATCTAGAATTTATTGAATATTATCCATGGATTATGGAAGAGTCCAAATGGGATTGGACTCTTGGTGCCTTATTGGCATACACGAAGATTAAGGGGCACAGAAAGGACCAAGAGTCCTTCTGTCACTTAATCACCTATTCTAGATAAGTGCTAGGCCTTTCTTCATTATCTCCATTCTTATTTGGATTGGGTTTAAATGGTCAAAACATGACATTTGGCATGGAAAAGGTGGCATGCAAAATGAAAGGATGCATCCCTTCATGCTTGGCACACAATCATAAATCTAGAAATCATTCTGCTTGAAGGCTTCTGGTTCTTTGATACATCTTTTGGAATCCCACATCCCTTAGCCAAATTTTGACTGGTAACTTGCCCCATGGCAAGTAGAAAAATTGCTGAAAAATTGAAGAGACACATATATCATTCTTTGTGTAGTGATATGACATATCAAGATAAAACCTTTTATCCAAGGGACTCCTTTTGCTTGAAGGGTCTTATCTGATCATCAAAAATTAGATTAAGGGTTGAGAAAAATGTTTATCAAGCACCCCCTCACTCATTATATATAGGCATCAGTATTTTGATGCCAAAATATCCGAAAGAAATCCTTTCTATCTCTCTTCCTTCTTTTAGGATATAAAGTCTTCTTTAAGACAAGGCTTATCATTTTAAGACAAGAGCCTAGGAAGTAATATAGGAGAGATAATCAGATTCTGAGAGAGGATTCAAAGAGGTCTTTGAGTGCCCTGTAGGAGGGTATGAGTTCCAGCAAAGGGAGAAAGCCGCTAAATGAAGAAAGGCTACCGGGAAGAGTCTTAATCAAATAAGCAAGTTCGATAGGAGTGCTTCCTTGATCTGGTTCCTATATGGATCATCTCTGGAGGGCATACACTTGTGTGCCTTATGAAAATTAAGGAGTATAGTGCTCCAGGTATTCCTCTACAATCTTAAATTTATGATTTATTAGTTATTATGGTCAAGTGGTCCTTGGGTCTAGGGTTCTGGCTAATTAGGGTTTCAATAATGAAAATCTTAAAATCCAATCTTCCGCTACATCAGCAAGAACCCAACAGTAGTATCAGAGCCATCTTGATTCATGCAATTAGTAGTCATTTTAGTGTTAATTACTTACTTTGCTATGACTCTTGCATGATTAGTTCATATTACATATGTGATATGTTATGCTCCTAGTAACTACTTAGGATTGGGTTAGTCACCTTGGCCATCCGGTCATAGGAGCTGAGTAAGGTTTAAAGGCCCTCTTTTCCTATTAAATAGGATCTTCTATGATCTGTTGGGGTGCCACTGTGGCCTTATCCCATGAATAAATGAGATGAATGAATTGTTATTTCAATAATACTTTGGTTATCATATTAGGGTCAATATGTTTATTTGCTGGAATATGTGTCATGTTGGCATGTTTAATTAGGATGTGTTTGAGACTATCAAAGCCCACATAAAATTATATTTAGTCATAGTATAAGTTAATCGTAATGCAAATCTATTTAGGGTTTGATTAGTAAATTGGTGTTTAGTCTGGTGGTTCTGGGTAAGTAAAAGGAATGAGGTTTTTAATTGGTTCTATTGTTTGACCTGGCTAATTCATTTGGTAAAAGGAATGAGGTTTTTCTCATCTCTTCCACTTACTTGGCCAATTTGGTTATATCTAGATCTTAAATTGGAAATGCTAATTGATTAAGCACACTACAAATTGCCTTCCTAAATGCCAAGTGTTGACTCCATTATTGATTTTGATGATAAGTAAAATGGTTAAGTATAAGTTGAGTACTAATGATTTTCTTGAAGTGTATTTTTATAGAAAAAGGTGCTCACAAATTTGAAGTTTGTTTGATTGAAGAAGCCAAGCTTAGATGAAAGGATCTGCTCAAAGAGGACTTGGACAGTTAAAGGTTACTTGAATAGTTAATTGAGTGAAGTATAAATCTATTTCATCACAAGTTCAGACTTTTTATGAAGATTTCAGTGAGGTGTCGACTCAAAGTGTCGACACATGACACCAAGTGTCGCCACATGGAAGTGAAGTGTTAACTCAAGCCGGTATGCAAAGAATATTTCAAATGGCATAGCTGAAGTGTCAACACATGGACCTGAAGTGCAACTCAGGGTGTCGACACATGGATCAGCTCATCGCTTAAGATTTTCAAGCCATAGAACTTACTAAAAATGAAGAACTGCAGAAGTATCGACACATGGAAGCAAAGTGTTGACTCAAAGTGTCGACTCACCTGAGGAAGTGTCGACACATCTAAGATTTTCAGAGAACCAGATTGAATATTTTTAAACTTGGTGTTGACTCAAGAAGTTTAAGTGTCGACCTAAAGTGTCGACTCACAGCCTGAAATATTGACACATGGAGTTCAGGGAACAATAACGGCTAGTTTTTCAAATACAAAACTCTATCCTTTTGCCCTCCAATGGCTAGATTTTCAAGTCTAACAGCTAAAAATTGGATTTGAGATCTTGGAAGGGTATTATGTGCTCCAAATTAAATCAAAACATATATTATTGATGAGAATGAAATATAAGCATCCAAGAGAGAAGAAAAGAGAGCATTCACTCCTATTCATTGAAGATTCAATCACTCTCAAGCAAAAGCAAGTCTCCAAGCATTCAAAAGCCTTCAAGTGCATTAAAGATCATCCATTCTTGAACAATCAAAGAGGCTTCAACAAGTTCAAAAGCACCATAACATCGAGCTTCAAAGAGATATGCACTTTTTATTAGAAAGCTATTATTCTCTTTACTTCAAAAATTTATTTGTTGTAAGGGTTCTTGGTTAGCCTATTGTAAAACCAAGAAAGGTTATTGGTGAGCCTTTGAAAACCAATTAGGTTCTTGGTTAGCCCAGAAAACCAAGGGAGGTTGGTGGTAAGCCTTAAAATCATTTAGGTTCTTGGTTAGCCAGTAAAACTAAGTGAGGTTTTGACTTGTGAGCCTTGTGAAAACAAGTTAGGTTTTTGATTAGTGAGCCTGGAAAACTAATCAACTATAATCGGTAAAGATTGTAGTGAATTTCCAAGGAGATCTTGGAGAGTGGATGTAGGTGCATTGGATAGCACCGAACCACTATACTTCTTTGTCTTTGTGGTTGATTATTCTTTCTACTTGCTCTTTCATTTATTGCTCTTTATTTTCATTGCACTTTTACTTAAGAGCATTACATTTGAATTCATAGTACCTTGTTTAATTGTTGAGTTGGATTACATCCTATTGCATTGCATCGAGTAATAATTTTTAAAGACCCAATTTACACCCCCTTTTGGGTTGCTTATTGGGCAACAAGTGGTATCAGAGCCCTGTTCTCAGTGTATAGGCCTTACCACCTCGAGTAAAGATCTATGGTAGCCCCTATTGGTACTAGCATAGTGGAGGGTCAAGTCTCAAATAGACCTCCATTTTTTAATGGATCAAATTATACATATTGGAAATTTAGGATGAGAATTTATATGCATTCTATTGATTATAACTTATGGAGAGTTGTTGATCAGGGTCCTTATATTCCTTTGGTAGTGGTTAATGGTGTTTCCATCCCAAAGCTCGAAGAGGATTGTGATGAAAATGATATTAAGCAATCCGAGATCAATGCTAAGGCAATGAATCTCATTTATTGTGCATTAGATTCTAGTGATTTCAATATGATATCTACTTGCACTTCTACCAAAGAAATATAGGATATACTTGAAGTTACCCATGAGGGTACTGATCAAGTGAAGAATACTAAGGTGAACATGTTAGTGCATAGTTATAAAATGTTTCGAATGGAACCTAATGAATCAATCACTGACATGTACACTAGATTTACTAATATTGTAAATGGAATGAGAAGTCTAGAAAAAGTAATGTCTAACACTGATCTTGTGAATAAAATCTTTAGGTCACTTCCAACATCATGGGATCTGAAGGTAACCGCAATCCAAGAAGCAAAGGATATTGACAAGCTACTTTTAGAGTAGTTGGTTGGATTGCTCATGACTTATGAGCTGAATTTGAAACAAAAGTCAATGGACATGGATAAAAAGAAAAAGGGGATTGCATTCAAATCAAATATATAAGAAGAATCCTCAATAGATGAGTCTGAAGAAGAAGAAGAAGATGAAGGTGAAGAAGCTCTCCTTGCTAGAAAATTTAGAAGATTCATGAAGAGGAGGAAGTTTTCTTACAAGAAGAAATTTCAATCAAAAGAAAAAAGGAAAAGAAAAGAGAAAGAAAAGGAAAAAGAAAAGGAGAAGGAAATACCTATATGCTTTGAGTGCAAGAAGCTGGGTCACTACAAGTTCGATTGCCCCTTCCTAAAGAAGTCAAGGAAGAAGTTTAGAAAGAAAGCAATGATGGCCACCTAAAGTGATAGTGAAGACTCCAGTTCTGAAAAAGAGCAAATTGAAGTTGCAAATCTTTATCTTATGGCACATCAAGAGCAAGATGAGATAAATTTCGATACTGAAATAGATTTTACTTTTGACGAGCTAAGAAATGCTTTTGATGAACTTATGCATGATTATAAAATGAATTTATCTAAAAATAAAAGGTTGAAAAAGCATGCAAATAGTTTTTCTCTTGAAAACAATTCCTTGTTGAATGAAGTTAGTGATTTGAAAACTAAATTAGATGTTTTAAAAAAGAAAAACAATGCTTTGACAATGAAAAATGAAGTTTTGAAAAGACCCAAAACTGTTATTTCAAATGGTAATCTTTTGAAAAAAAAATAAAGATTAGGAATTAGAAAATATAAAGTACAAAAATGAACTTGATAAAATGAAGCCCTTTATTAAAATATTTATCTATAGTTCAGAAAGACTAAACCTACTTTTAAATAGCCAAAGAGCCATTTTTAATAAAGCAGGATTAGGCTATAGACCACAAAAATAACAAAAGTACTTTAAAAACTTTTTTGTTTCTTCATCTTCTAGCATAACATGTTTTTCATGTAAAAAGCAAGGTCATAAATCTTTTCAATGCAATTTGAGAAAAATTAATTCTTTTGAAAAAGTTTGGATTTCAAAAGGAATCATTTTGAGTGCTAACCCTAAAGGACCCAAATTGGCTTGGGTACCTAAAAATAAAGCTTGACTTTATTGCAGGTGTGTCTTGCAACCAAGGAGAATAAAAGACTTTGGTAGCTTGATAGTGGTTGCTCAAGGCACATGACAGGAGATGTGAAGAATTCACTTTTCTTGAAGCAATGAATAGAGGGAGTGTGACCTTTGGGGATAATGGTAAAGAAAAAATTATTGATATTGGTAAGGTTCATATAATTCCTTCTAGTTGTATTAGTAATGTACTGTTAGTTGAAGGTTTAAAGAATAATCTTTTAAGCATTAGTCAATTTTGCGATAAAGGTTTTCAAGTTATTTTTAAATTATCTTATTGTATGATTGCTATTCGAATATAAATGGAGTACAATTTATTGGAAAAAGGCTTGGTAATATTTATTCGGTAGATTTAGATGATCTATCTTTGCCTAATGGATAATACCTTGTTGTAATGAATTCTATTAAAGATGAGACTAGTTGGCTTTGGCACAGAAGATTAGGGCATGCCAATATGTATCTACTTTTAAAACTTTGCAAAATGAATTTAGTTAGAGATTTACCTAAACTTTGTTTTGAAAAAGATAGAGTTTGCCAAGCATGTCAATTTGGAAAACAAGTTAAAACCTCTTTCAAACCTAAAGGCTTTGTAATTACTAGTAGGCTACTGGAACTACTTCATATGGATCTCTTTGGACCAACTAGAACATCAAGTCTAGGAGGCAAGAGATATGGATTAGTAATAGTGGATGACCTTTCGAGATTTACATGGATTTTCTTTCTAGCACATAAAGATGAATCATTCTCTGCTTTTATAAAATTTTATCGAAATGTTTCAAATAAAAAAGGTGTTTCAGTTATTTGCATTCGCAGTGATCATGGAACTGAATTTAAAAATCAAGATTTCGAAGACTTTTGTAATGAAAAAGGTATTGAACACAACTTTTCTGCATCGAGGACACCTCAGTAGAATAGGATAGTAGAAAGAAAAAATCGTACTTTAGAAGAAATGGCATGTACTATGCTTTGTGAAAATGATTTACCAAGATATTTTTGGGTTGAAGCTATTAATATTGCATGTTACATTTTGAATCGAGTTTTAATCTGCCCTATTTTGAAAAAAACTCCTTACAAACTTTGGAATCAAAGAAAACTAACTTTAAAGTATTTTCAAGTTTTTGGTTGCAAATGTTTTATCTTAAACAATGAAAAAGATAATCTTAAAAAATTTGATACCAAGTATGATGAAGGTATCTTTTTAGGATACTCTACATCAAGAAGGGTATATAGAGTTTTCAATAAAAAAACCATGGTTATAGAAGGGTCAGTGCATGTTATTTTTGAAGAATCTACTAACAAATCCTCAAGAAAAGAGGATACATCTGATAAAGTGCAGGTGCTGACAAGCTTTAAAAGTTGACACTGAATGATCAACCTCCTCAGCCAAATGAAGAAGTGGTGGGGACACCTGAGGCACCATAATAAGACAGAGGCTTTTTCAACCCTCTGTAAATTGATCAATAATTTATGAGTCCATCTGTAATAAGGGCTTAGCTCATCTGAGTCCATTTTAGTTGTTATTTGAGTATTTTTAGTTGTTATTTCAGTTCTGTACTAGTCAGCTCATGTTGAGCTAGTTCAGTCCAATGCTAGTCAGCTCATGTTGAGCTAATTTTATTTTTTTGAGTCCTATCCAAGCATACTAAAGACTCAAGACTATATCATACAAGTGAAGACCAAGTCCAACTAGATTGAAGACATGGAAGTATAGCACAAGTCCAACCCAGCTTGAAGATTTGAAGACCCCAGGAGAAAAATTCAGAAAACCCTGATTTCTTGCAGATGCCCTCCAGATGCCCAGATTCCCTTCCAGATGCCAAAGTATATTCATAGATAATGGCATCCATGATTTCAGAGGTCCATCTGCATCCTAGCCCAAAGAAATCAAGCCCAGGTGCCAAGCCCAAGCCCCTAAGAAGCAAGATACCAGGGAATATTCCTGCTACCTGGCTACCAGGCCACCCCAGCTTCCAGAGGCCCAAACCCATGCACCCGAGCCCCTTTGGGCCGGCCTTTTGCTGCTCCTAGAAGCCCAACACGCCCCCCTAGGCGTCCTTGGAGTCTTGACCAAGTCAAGAAAATTTTTAGGGATTTTTCTACCTAATATTTCCTTATTTTCTAGCTAGGGTTTGAGAGGGAAAAGGATTCTTATGTAAAGACTTATGTACCCTTACTTGGAGCCCAAGGTTAAGGGTCTATTTAAGGGACCCTAGCCTCTTGTATGAGGGGAATTTTTGATGAATGAAAACCTTGAGTTCTTCTATTGAGTTGTGTGATACCCTGCTGTGTGCATAAAGGGGTTTGCGAGAGTTCTTCTTCCCAGTGCTGCAATCATCTTCCTGCTACCAACAAGCATCTCAGATCCCTGGACGCCCACTCCAAAAGAAGCCTTCCCTTGCTGTTTTTCCTTTGTTTTCTTGTTCCTTTGTGAGTTTTCTAACCCCTGACAGGTCGTTTGCAGGTCCCCGAGTTCCTACGAATCCAACGACTCCAGCCAAGCCTCAATCGGATCACCGAGCAGAAAGCCGGGTATCCGCGGGTCTTTGGCTCGATTTTCCAGGCCGCATCCGTCGAGGAACGAGAGACCCTTTTGCTGCGATCTTCACAGACGTTGTCAGGTACACCCCTCTACCTCGAGTAGTTTTTATTGTAGGAGAACTTGCCCTAACCGAGGCTTCTCAGCCCCGGCGATCCTTCTTTTCTACTTTTCTAGGTCCTAATCTGCATGCTGATCTTCTAAAACTCATATAAAATTCCCTATAACTTATTTTAATCTGAAATTCGGGAATTAATCACCCAACCCCACATATAAAACATATAAAAAAATTGCATGCATTTTAGTTCCCCATCATTTGGTATCAGAGCTTAGATTAGGGCTTGTTTTCTGCAATTTTTCAGTCCGTATATACTCTGTTATTTTAATTATTTCTCCCTGTTAAAAACTCCAAAAATTATGAAATTTATTTTTCTGGATTTATCATAATTCACAGTAATTTTAAAAAATTGTTTCAGATTTTATTATGGCCTGTGAATTTTCTTCAAGCCGAAATAGTGCCTGCAAATTTTTGGCTCTGTTTTTTTTAGCAAGACAAGTTTGGAAGTTTTAGGGTTTTGTTTAGGAGTTTTTGCATATTTCTTAATTTTAGTATATTTCCAGTATATTAGGCCATGATTTTCAAGTTTTCTTCTATTTAAAAAAATACCAAAAAAAAATACATATTCTCCAAAATACCAAAAAAAATATCTAAACCTTAATTTGCATCCTCATCTGCCTGCCATCATTGCATAATTTACTTTTAAGGGCACTATTGCTATATCAGATGGGGGGAGGATTTGATCACCTCTCCTTAGCCCAAAACCACATCCCCTGCATTCAGTCCCAAGCCTTAACCTAAAATTAATTAGACTTAATTTGCCCTAGTGTGCTAGGGACACCAACTGGTCGGGTCCGGGCTAGTGTTAGATCACTGTGTCAAGTTAACCTGTGTGTGCCTTGTGCTCAGTGTCTAGAACGGTGGTTTAGGGATTCAATCCCGAAGGGCTTGTGTGCTGGTCCGCCTACCTGGCCAATCTCTGATTATTGTCTAGGATTGGCAATCAGGGACCTAACACTCCCCTTACACCTGCCTGGCTGAGTACAGGGTTACTATAGGCTAGTTTGCCACCCTGATTGAGCATCTAGTTTGGACTCTAGGTCTAGTCAGCTATAGTCGGTCTGATCGAGTCTTGCATGAGCACTAGATCAGGAGTTTCATATCACCCACCTCCTTCACAAATGTCTGAACCCATGAAAAACTTACAAGCCCAAATAAAAGCCCTAGCTGATCAAATGGCCCAGATGACTACCCAGTTAACTCAGTCTGGTACCCAAACCAACAATAGAATTGACCATCTTGCCAAAAGGTTTGACCAGTTAGGAGGCCGTGTAGGGACCATAGCAAGAACCCATGGGTCACAATCTGAGCCAGATCCTGAGTCCCCTCAACCTAGGAGAATCCCAAACCCTGATCTATACCATGAGGTCGAACCTAGGAGATCCCCTTATTCTGACCCGTACTACAATCCTCAACCTAGGAGGACCCCAAACCCTGATCCATACCGAGAGATTGAACCTAGGAGAGCCCCTCAGCCTGACCCATACAATAATACTGAACCTAGAAGAACCCCTTACCATGACCCTTATTATGATACTGAACCTAGAAGAACCCCTTACCGTGACCATTATTATGATACTGAACCCAGGAGAACCCAATACTCTGACCCATATAGGGAGTCCAATCCTAGGAGAACCCAATACTCTGACCCATATAGGGAGCCCAACCCTAGGAGAACCCAATACTCTGACCCATATAGGGAGCCCAACCCTAGGAGAACCCAGTATTCTGACCCATATAGGGAGTCCAACCCTATGAGGACCCAATATCCTGACCCATATAGAGAGCCCAACCTTAGAAGGACCCCATACCATGATCCATCCTTAGAACCTGACCATAGAGCTAACCCAAAATCCTATGACCCGAGATCCTATAATCCCATGACCCATAGATCTGCACCCTTGTCCTATGAGCCCAGAGAACCCATAACCCCTAAGTATCAGCCTAGTCATGCTTCCCCTAGTCAACTTGAACCCCATAGGATTAGTATCCCTAAATATGAACCCAGAAGTGAGCCACTACCCCTTATACAACCTGAACCTACTAGGAATAGTACCCATAATCAGAGACCAGAACCTAACCAATTTCCTGCTAGCCGACCTTCTCCAACCATTCCTGAGATTCACAAGGCTTACATTAACGCGGAAGTGTATGAAGCTGATGTGAGCCTAGTGGATGAGTATGAGGGAGAAGAGGAGACACCTTTAGTAGACCTAGAATTAGCTGACCCAGTAGATGCCCAGGTAAAAGCCAACCTAGAGGTAGTTGACCTTGACCACATCCAACCTAAAGCTATAGTGGAAGAACAAATAGAGGAAGAGAACCTGGGTACTGCTACTAGAGCCTTACCTGAGGAAACCATAGAGGAGAGCCAAATTATAGAGTCTTGTCCTAAAATACAAGAACTTGAAGATTTTATTAAGGACCTGATCTCTTTGAATCTATACCTTCAAGATGAGCCTCCTCCTATAGTTCCCATTAAGGACCTCTTCCCTGAGATTAATAACCCATCCTTCCATTATACAAATCCCATAGATATACCTCAACCCCGTAAGGTTAACCTCATTAGTATAGGATTAGTTCCTGACACCCCATCTTTTATCCTACTTTATTCAACTAACCATGAACCATTTTCTCTACCTTACCAAACTAATTCTGAACCCACTTCCTATTTTCTGCCCTTTCCTGACACCTCCAGCATTTATAGGATTATTAGATTGCATTTAATTGAGATTAGCATACTGCATGCATTCATCACGCATGTTAGGTTTGCATCTTACTTCTGGCACACTCTTTGGAATTTGCTAGGAGTTCACTGTAAATTTTCATGTGCATGTCAAGCTAGGATCAAACCTAGGGAACCTATAATCTCTTAGGTTTAGATCCAAAGAGTTCAATAAGATTTCCTTCTATAAGAATGCATAGTCAAGTCTGTTAGGTGTAGGTTTGAGTCCTTTGCATCATCTTGTTAGGAGTCTGCATGTGCCTAGCATGTTCACCACTCACACTAATGTTAAAACAACTGGCTAATTCCCGAAGATGGATCAAAAAAAAAATTTGATGTAGTGGATTTTATCTTGGTTAGGCTTAGGCCTAAAAGAAGCTTCATGCTCGCAGAGCCGGACCTTTTAAAGTGATAGAGAAGGTTGGATCAAATGCCTAGGTGTTAGACTTGCCTTCGGATTTGGGCATTAGTTCTACCTTCAATATTACAGACCTGGTTGAGTATAGGGAATCGGCAGCGCTACCTAGTGAGGCCTTTGGACCTATTCCTTTTCATTGTGAGTGACCCTAACCTAGAGTGTCCACAAACAAATTTAGCCAGAGAGAGGAGAACGGATCGAGCGTATCCTGGACAATCAAGCCATCACGACCCAGGGCCATGACTATCAACGCTTCCTGGTCCGATGGCAAGGCCGGCCAGAGTCGGACGATTCGTGGATTTCTCGAGAGGACTTGCAACGCCTCAACCCAGACCTTCTCGAGAGATATGTGAGCCAGTCTAACCTTCACTCGACAGGGTCGAGTTCCTCCCACCCCGGGAGAATTGGTGGGGACACCTGAGGCACCAGAATAAGACAGAGGCTTTTTCAACCCTCTGTAAATTGATCAATAATTTATGAGTCCATCTGTAATAAGGGCTTAGCTCATCTGAGTCCATTTTAGTTGTTATTTGAGTATTTTTAGTTGTTATTTCAGTTCTGTACTAGTCAGCTCATGTTGAGCTAGTTCAGTCCAATGCTAGTCAGCTCATGTTGAGCTAATTTTATTTTTTTTGAGTCCTATCCAAGCATACTAAAGACTCAAGACTATATCATACAAGTGAAGACCAAGTCCAACTAGATTGAAGACATGGAAGTATAGCACAAGTCCAACCCAGCTTGAAGATTTGAAGACCCCAGGAGAAAAATTCAGAAAACCCTGATTTCTTGCAGATGCCCTCCAGATGCCCAGATTCCCTTCCAGATGTCAAAGTATATTCATAGATAATGGCATCCATGATTTCAGAGGTCCATCTGCATCCTAGCCCAAAGAAATCAAGCCCAGGTGCCAAGCCCAAGCCCCTAAGAAGCAAGATACCAGGGAATATTCCTGCTACCTGGCTACCAGGCCACCCCAGCTTCCAGAGGCCCAAACCCATGCACCCGAGCCCCTTTGGGCCGGCCTTTTGCTGCTCCTAGAAGCCCAACACGCCCCCCTAGGCATCCTTGGAGTCTTGACCAAGTCAAGAAAATTTTTAGGGATTTTTCTACCTAATATTTCCTTATTTTCTAGCTAGGGTTTGAGAGGGAAAAGGATTCTTATGTAAAGACTTATGTACCCTTACTTGGAGCCCAAGGTTAAGGGTCTATTTAAGGGACCCTAGCCTCTTGTATGAGGGGAATTTTTGATGAATGAAAACCTTGAGTTCTTCTATTGAGTTGTGTGATACCCTGCTGTGTGCATAAAGGGGTTTGCGAGAGTTCTTCTTCCCAGTGCTGCAATCATCTTCCTGCTACCAACAAGCATCTCAGATCCCTGGACGCCCACTCCAAAAGAAGCCTTCCCTTGCTGTTTTTCCTTTGTTTTCTTGTTCCTTTGTGAGTTTTCTAACCCCTGACAGGTCGTTTGCAGGTCCCCGAGTTCCTACGAATCCAACGACTCCAGCCAAGCCTCAATCGGATCACTGAGCAGAAAGCCGGGTATCCGCGGGTCTTTGGCTCGATTTTCCAGGCCGCATCCATTGAGGAACGAGAGACCCTTTTGCTGCGATCTTCACAGACGTTGTCAGGTACACCCCTCTACCTCCAGTAGTTTTTATTGTAGGAGAACTTGCCCTAACCGAGGCTTCTCAGCCCCGGCGATCCTTCTTTTCTACTTTTCTAGGTCCTAATCTGCATGCTGATCTTCTAAAATTCATATAAAATTCCCTATAACTTATTTTAATCTGAAATTTGGGAATTAATCACCCAACCCCACATATAAAACATATAAAAAAAATTGCATGCATTTTAGTCCCGCATCAAGAAGATCAAGACAAAAGTGAGAAAGGTGAAGACACTCCAAAGCACCAAGATCTACCTAAGGAGTGGAGGTATGCTCATGGACATCCTAATGAGTTAATTCTAGGTGATCCATTTAAAGGGATAAGAACTCGAGCCTCAATTAGAAATGAATGTGACTATATAGCTTTTGTATCACAAGTAGAGCATAAATGTTTTGAAGAAGCTAAAAATGACCCTTACTAGATTAATGCCATGCAAGATGAACTAATTCAGTTTGATAGACATAATGTTTGGATATTAATAGAAAGACCATCTAATATTTCTATTATTGGCACTAAATGGGTATTTAGGAATAAATTAGATGAAAATTGAATTGTTGTTAGGAATAAATCTATACTAGTTGCTAAAGGCTACAACCAGGAGGAGGGATTGATTTTGATGAAACTTTTGCTCCTGTTGCTAGACTTGAAGCAATTAAACTATTATTAGTATTTGCTTGTTTTATGAATTTTAAACTATTTCAAATGGATGTTAAGAGTGTTTTTCTAAATGATTTTATAATAGAAAAGGTTTTTGTTGAACAACCACCTAGATTTTAAAATCATGCACATCCTGATCATGTTTTTAAATTATACAAAGCACTTTATGGATTAAAGCAAGTACCTAGAGCCAGGTACGAAAGACTCAGCAAATTTTTGATTGAAAATGAATTTTCTAGAGGCCATGTTAAAAAAACCTTATTTTTGAAAAAGAAAGATAATGATTTATTAGTAATACAAATATATGTTGATGATATCATTTTTGGTGCTACTAATGAAATTCTTTGTCAAGAGTTTGCTAAGCTAATGTAGGGTGAGTTCGAGATGAGCATGATGGGAGAACTCAATTTCTTTTTTGGACTCTAGATCAAGTAAACTAAAGATGGAATCTTCATCAACCAAGCTAAGTATACAAGAGAAATTATAAAGAAGTTTAGGATGGAGACTACTAGATTAATAGATACGCCTATGAGCCCCTCTTGTAGACTTGATAAAGATGAGCATGGTAAATCAGTAGATCAAAAGTTATATAAAGGTATGATTGGCTCCTTATTATACTTAACTGCTAGTAGACCAGATATAATGTTCAGTGTATGCATGTGTGCTAGATATCAGTCTGAACCTAAAGAATCACATCTAATGGCTGTTAAGCACATTATTATATATCTATCTGGTACTATTAATATTGATTTATGGTATTCTAGAGATTCATCTGCTAAATTAATTAGATATTCTGATGCTAATTTTGCTGGTTGTAAATTGGATAGAAAGAGTACTAGTGATACTTGCCAATTTTTTAGAGTTAACTTAATCTCCTGGTTTAGCAAGAAACAAACTTCAGTTGTACTATCCATAGCTGAGGCTGAGTATATTATAGCAGGAAGTTGTGCTCAAATCTTGTAGATTAAGCAATAACTTGAAGATTTTGGAATCAAGTTGACTAGTACACCTATAAAATATGATAATACCAGTGCTATTTGCTTGACTAAAAATCCTGTTCAACATTCTAGGAGTAAATATATTGAAATTAGACATCATTTTATTATGGATCATGTTGAAAATAATGATGTTGTGCTTGAACTTATTAGTACTGAATTTCAATTAGCTAATATTTTGACTAAACATCTTCTGGAAGATCTGTTTTGTATGATTAGAAGAGAGCTCAGGATCATTAATCCTTTTGATTAAAATTTTCCTATCTTTGACTCAAATCAATCATAATCAATCATTGTTAATTATGTTGAATATCATTGAATTATCTGGGATTTAGATCAAACCTTTAATCTCTTATTTTTGGTTTTTAAGTCGATGTGTCGACACATTAATGTGCCGACACCTGAATGTGTCAACACATTCGTGAGTCGACACATGAATGGTAGCAGACCAAGAATAAGGGCATTCTGAAAGGTTTTTTCCTCATTTTGTCTTCCCTCTTGAGCTGACACATACCCTAAGGTACTCCTCACTCCTCCTTCCCTCTATTTCATGCTTTAAACCCTCTGATTCATTGTTCGGAACACTTACTTGTTTGGATTTTGTGATATTTTGCCTCCCATTTGCTATTTGAGCCCTAGAAACCCTAGGTTTCCCCTCCAAACTTATCTAAATTCTTATTCTATGCAATGAGACCCTGAAAACAAGTAGTCCATCACCCTTGTCACTCCAATCAGGAGGAAGAAAGAAGAACGAAGACCAGACATGTAGCTAGAGCTCTAGATCTGACTGCTCGACCTCTTTTCGTAGCCTTTAGCCAGATGAGTTTGAAGACCGTCGTTGGGGGATGACGTGTAGACTTTAGTTTCATCGACCAGCAGTACTTCAGGATCGGATAGTGGATTCAAGAGGCTGTTTTGACATCATGTTGCTCACTAAGCGAGAGATATTATCCAAGGCTTATTCGAGAGTTTTATGGATCACTAGCCCATGGGACTGATGGTTGGATGGCTCAGGTGAGAGGCCAGGATATCCCAGTTACCTTAGAGACATTGAGCAGAGTTTGGGATATTCTGATGACTGGGTCAGTGGTTGACAGCCTGATTGATCGAGTGAGTGGTCTCCAGTGTATCTTCGAGTCAGACATATTGTCTAAGGGAGCCACCATACCTGCATCCCGTCTGTCAACAGAGATGAGACTGTTGCACCATATTGTCATCCAGAACCTTCTATCAAAGACCGGATGGTTCGATTACATCACTGAGCAGGAGTTGCTCATGATGGTCTTATTGGTATGGTGCACACCCGTTTGCATTCCAGTGCTCATGATTCACCAGATGATGAAGGCTTCGACGAGTCAGCGACTCTGCCTACCCTATGGGATGGGGTTGACTATACTGTTCAAGGAGTATGGCGTCAGCTTTGAGGATGAGCCCTTCAGCATGCTACTTCATACTGATGTGTATGACATCAGGTCATTACACAGGATGGGTTATCATCTGTTCCAAGGCTAATGGAGACGGAGAGTATCTAGTCAAGCTGATGACAGAGCTGATGATGATGATGCTGCAGAGGAGGAGCGCATCCTCTCTAGCAAGGCAGGACCTACTAAGAGTCAGCTTGAGATAGCAGCATAGTTAGAGGCTGCATCTCAGTCTGAGCCTACTACTTCAGCACATCCTCAGCCAGTTTAGTCAGAGACTCCAATAGTTTCAGACAGTTTATTAGACAGAGTTAGATGCATTGAGATAGATATTTTGATCATTAGACAGCATCTTGACTGCTTCATAGCTGAGACCAGAGAGAGCCACAGTGGACTAAGTGATGGCATCTCAGCTATACTGACTGCTCTGTCTAGACCTATAGGGAGTACTCTAGTTGCTGATACAGCTCCACCTGCTCCAGCACTAGTTGTTGATGGTGATGATGATGATGATGGAGATGATGAAAAGACTAACTCTGATGGATTCGATTTTCTAGATTTGATTTTAGAGCCAGTGGCAGAGGTGACGGCAGACTTGCCCAGGAGTCCTACTTTTGACCCTTCTAGTTCACCTACCCAGACTCCAGTCCTATCTTCTCCTCCTTCCAGATCAGATGATCATATTCTGATTCCTATTCTTTCACCTATAGTTGATTCTCCTGTTGTTCATTCACCAGTTATTGATTCACCCATTATTGATACACCCATGATTGACAGTCCTATTATTGATTCATCGATTACAGACTCATCCATTCATTCTTCAGCTAATACATCTACCGTTGATACACCCATCGTATCATCAGCTGATATGCCTATTTTTGATACACCCACTGTTTATTCGCCTACTATCCATACATCCTCACTTATCAGAGAGCTTGGTTTTTACACTCTTGGCTTTCAGTATCTTGACTCTGGTCCATCCTTTGATCATACAGCACTTTCGGTAGTCGCAGAGACTGTCGACCTGATCAGTTCTATTCCTGCTGAGGATATTGCTTCCACTTCTACTCCAACCAGAGGTTAGACATATGCTCGACGTAGAGGACGTGGTTGTCGTACCCCTCCATGACCAACCAGGATCCAACCTCGAGATCTCTGATCGATGTGGCCTCGAGCTCGATCTGTTATTGAAACAGGACCAATTGAGATCGGATCATCTTCTGATGATGATGATGAGGATGAGGATTAGGATATCTATGTATTTTTAGATAGTTTACTTTTATGCATCTTTTGTATGTCTTGTTGTTGTACAAATTCTCACTCTAAATGAATTACTATGTTGTACTTCATGTTTGTGACTTCAAATGAATGAAATGGTTTAAATTTTTTTAGTACTTCATTGTCCTCATTTTTGAATGGATGAATGAACTATTCTTATTATTTTTGGATGAGTGCTATACCTTGAATGTTTTGCCTATTTGTCTTCCTATCTTTTTAATGATAACAAAAAGGGGGAGTAATAAGATTAAAGTATAAGTGTAAAGTATAATTGTGATGTGCAAGGGGTAATAAGAGTATTTGCAAATTTGAAAATTGTTTTGAAAACTTGAATTGAAAAGTATTTACAAATTCTTTAAGAAAGGGGGAGCAATACTTTGTTTATATTGAAAATCCTTTCTAAATTGAATTTCATCCTAAATCCTTCTTTAAATGTTTGAAAAGATATTTACAAACTATTTTATGGATCATCAATTCAGGGGGAGCATTGTTTATTGCTGAATTTTCTTGTAAAGTATCACGATACGTGTGTTTATATCTTAAATATATCCTAAAGGCCCGATACTCTCAATCATTATAACAAGTTATGACACTTTTAATCAGTATATCACTCTTGTTTTGATACATCATATCATTATTGCAAATTACTTTGGTACACATATTGCATTTAGCTCTATGCACCTTGATAATTTCTTTTAAAAGCTTCTTATACAATTTATACTTAAAAATTTTGTCATCATCAAAAAGGGATAGATTATTGACTCCGTTATTAATTTTGATGATAAGCAAAATGGTTAAGTGTAAGTTAAGTACTAATGATTTCCTTGGAGTATATTTTTATAAAAAAAGGTGCTCAAAAATTTGAAGAAGTTTGTTTGATTGAAGAAGCCAAGCTTAGATGAAAAGATCTACTCAAAGAGGACTTGGTGTAGGGTTCCGGTGCAACGCAGCGGAAGTGTAATTTCAAAAATCAAACTAAATTCATACCAAAAATCCTAAACCAGGAACTCCTTAAATAAGACTAGAACATATAACAAGCATATATATACAAATTATGATTAGGGTACCAACCTGTAATCGCTTATTCCAACAAACTTGAAGTTGAAGGGGCTAACTGAATTCACCAGGCGTCCAGGTGTCCGCCCTCTGATGGTGATCCACACAGAGCAATGATCAAGAAACACTATCTTCTTTTCAATGGCTCCTCCTATTGAGTTCTTCTTCCTAGAACTCAATTACTCGGATTATGGCTGGAATTCTTCCACACAAGAGGTTGCCTCCCTTTCTTTGATCTCTTCTCCTCCTTCCACTAAGACTTTGACCCTCTAAGACACCCTTGTCTTAGAGATAAGACCTTGTCCTAAGAGGATTTAGGCTTGTCTTAAATTAGAGAAGAAATTAAGACATGAATGTCTTAATGTAAGAAAGAAAGGAAATAAAATCAGAACTCCTTCTTTCCTTTACCATCGGAGACCTTCTCTTTTATTCTTGTTTAGCAACAGAGTTTCGACAGAGGAATCCTTTGTAAAGGAAACAATGTAAAACAAGAAAAGAGGGAAGGAGTCTTTTGGAGAGGAAGAAGAAAAATCTCAGATCACCCGTTCTGATTTTTCCTGACCCCTTAAATAGATTTCAGAGAGGCACCCACACACCTCTCCGTAAAAACCCATCTCACGCCCTTCTCATTTTCTCACACCCCTTCCCTCCTTTTCACGACCTTCCAGATTAAAACTCACGGCTTTTCCTAAAAGAAAAGTCATGAAATTTCAGAAGAAGGGAGTCGCGATGTTTCGGTCTCCGAAGAAACGTTATTTCGCGCAACCGGGAAGAGTCTACGCCTTTTGTCTTTCTCCAAAATTTCCCAACCATTGGATTCCCATCCAAGGGGACACATGTGAGGCGCTAATAGTGAGAAAGGAAGCCGCCCCAACTTAATTCATCAGAGAATTAAGTGGGCACGCCAAGAGTCCATGCGCCCATGGACTCCTCCAAATGGCGTGCCAAGAGTCCATAAGCACATGGACTCTTGGCATTTTGGCATGAAAATGCAAAGGGACGGGTGGGGAGGCTAGCCTAGTTACATGGCTAGCCAATAGGGTTAGCCATAATCCCTATAAACTCAATTAGGGTCTAATTAGATCCAATTAGAACCTAAATTGAACCAATCCGGAACCCTAATTCAAATCCAATTCGAATAGAAGCTAGGGTTTGCAACACCTGCTAGAGTGTTATCTTGCAAAGATGATTTAATTACAAATTAAACTCTTGATCAATCCTCTTAAGTGTGTGACCCATTGGGTTCCACATCTAGCTAGCAGTGGGTTCGAATACAAGTTGACCTAATTTGATTAGAACTCTTTCTAATCGATTTAGGTCAAACCGGGCTTACCCGACTTGATCAATTAGGTCTCTTCCTAATAAGTGATCTTTAAATTTGATCAACCCACAAGACAAGATTGACGTCTAGCAACGTGTCATGTCTACCCGGAAGATATGGAAATTCTGGTGAAATACCAAAACTACCATTCAGTAGAGAGTTACCATATAATTAAATCTTTCGATCAGCCTGCACCCAAAATATAACTATGGATATGGATATATGTCAAATCCAATATTATATTTATTTCTAGCTCAATCTTATATTGATGATTCAATTATCTTGATATTAGAAACCATCTCTAATATCTTTACTTTGATCAAAGATTCCCTGAATCATCATCCGATTGTTAACTAGCTGGATGCAATCTCCTCTTACTAAGAGTGATCGATTCCTTGTTGACCTACTCATTACCTTCATATCCAATTCACCATTCCCAGTATCAATCCTGTACATGACTCAGTGTCATGATTAGGATTGAACCAAAGCATGGGTTCATGTACATAAGGTACTTATGGCAGTCTCAGGTCAAAGGATTACTTGTACCACTCCCACTATGAGAACCTTCTATTGACATGTAGCTAAGACTCCATTAGATGTTCTCAAGTTGGATCATATCAGTGAACTCATTCTCCAATGAGCACCCACATCCCAGTATTAGTGTCATACACAAGTGACTGTGAGAGCAGTCACCCTCTCCAGTATACATGGGATGTGCTAGTCTTACCCAAAAACCCTGATCCCCTACTCAGGGTTCCTTTGACTAGGAATATTTTAGATTAAGGTTTTAAGACTTTAGGTCTCACTGGTATGATCTCATCATAACCCTAAAATCATAGCCCTAATCTATGGGGTTAATCATATAATAATAAACACAGCGTATGATGAAAAATAATGCCTTTATTAGAATTTTTGTCAATTACAATGGTTTGGGAGATACAACATAGATTGGCTTGTAGGGCATATCCCTTTCACTTGGACAGTCAAAGGTTGCTTGAATGGTTAATTGAGTGAAGTATAAATTTGTTTCAGCACAAGTTTAGACTTTTTGTGAAGATTTCAATGAGGTGTCGACTCAAAGTATCGACACATGATACCAAGTGTCGACACATGATACCAAGTGTCGACACATGAAAGTAAAGTGTCGACTCAAGTTGGTACGCAAAGAATGTTTCAAATGGCATGGTTGAAGTGTCAACACATGGACCTGAAGTATCGACTCAAAGTATCGACACATGGATCAGCTCATCGCCTGAGATTTTCAAGCCACAGAACTTGATGAAAATGAAGAACTGCAGAAGTGTCGACACATGGAAGCAAAGTGTCGACTCAAAGTATCGACTCACCTGAGGAAGTGTTGACACATCTGAGATTTCCAGAGAACTAGATTGAAGATTTTTGAACTGGATGTCGACTCAAGAAGTTCAAGTGTCGACTCATAGCTTGAAGTATCGATGCATGGAGTTCTGGAAATAGTAACGGCTAGTTTTTCAAATGCAGACTCGACCCTTTTGCCCTCCAATGGCTAGATTTTTAAATCTAACAGTTAGAAACTGGACTTGAGGCATTGGAAAGGTATTTATATGCTCCAAATCAAATCAAAACATATATTATTGATGAGAATGAAATAGAAGCATCCAAGAGAAGAAAAGAGAGCATTCACTCCTATTCATTGAAGATTCAACCACTCTCAAACAAAAGCAAGCCTCCAAGCATTCAAGAGCCTTCAAGAGTATTAAATATCATCCATTCTTAAGCAATCAAAGAGGCTTCAACAAGTTCAAAATCACCACAACATCAAGCTTCAAAGAGATACCCTCTTTTTATTAGAAAGCTTTTATTCTCTTTACTTCAAAAACTTATTTATTGTAAGGGTTCTTGGTTACCCTATTGTAAAACAAAGGAAGGTTATTGGTGAGCCTTTGAAAATCAATTAGGTTCTTGGTTAGCCCGGAAAACCAAGGAAGGTTGGTGGTAAGCCTTAAAACCATTTAGGTTCTTGGTTAGCCCGTAAAACCAAGTGAGGTTTTGACTTGTGAGCCTTGTGAAAACAAGTTGGGTTTTGATTAGTGAGCCCGAAAAACTAATTAACTATAATTAGTAGAGATTATAGTGAATTCCCAAAGAAGATCTTCGTGAGTGGATGTAGGTGCATTGGATAGCACCGAACCACTATACTTCTTTATCTTTTTGGTTGATTATTCTCTCTACTTGCTCTTTCATTTATTGCCCTTTATTTCTGCTGCACTTTTACTTAAGAGCATTACATTTGAATTCATAGTACCTTGTTTAATTGTTGAGTTGGATTACATCCTATTGTATTGCATCGAGTAATAATTTTTAGAGACCTAATTCACCCCCCCTCTTGGGGTTGCTTACAGGGCAACACTAAGCTAAATCCATGTCAAAAGCTACAGTAGGTTTGTTGTGATTAACATAAGGCCTACTCTAGGGTTTGATATGATATTTGTCTTAGTGCATTTTATGCTTTATGGCATGATTAGTGGTGCTGCTTTATTGTGATTGATACAAGGACAACATTTATCAAACATGGCTGTACGGAAATGAAGTGTCTGACTAAACTAAGACATTATAGTTATTTGTGATTAACACAAGGGTATAAGTGTCTTAAAGGTAAGTGTTATGTTGAGAGTTGTATGGGTTGCAACTGGAAAGGGATTTTTCTATCCTTGAACTCATGGGTGTTTGTTGTGATTAACATAAAGCATTCATGAGGAATTGGGATCTCAACCCCACTAAGGAAACCCTGGGAGGGTTTTCTCGCTTACCATAGTTGTGGGTTTGGTATTTGAAAGAAAATAGAGGGGGACACAATTAGATGCAAAAGTCCTTATCTAATTATGAATATCATCATGAGTGGTCTACTTATAGTTGTTATTTATTTAATATAGATTTTATACTATGTCTTCTACTCTTTCATTGCAGGGCATCTAAAATGCCAACAAGTTGACTGGTCCAAATTATATGGATGGTTGAGGAACCTAAGGATTGTATTAGATCAGAAAAAGCTTGCCTATATTCTTGATTCTCCTGACCCAGATCTGGTAGAAGATGATGTTACTGAGGAGGAAAGGATCATATATAAAATGTAGTAAAATGATAGCATGATTGTCAAGTGCATCATGTTGGCCTCTATGCGCAATGAGTTACAGACGCAATATGAGGAAATGGAATCTCAGTCCATATTGCTCAATCTTAAAGAGCTTTATGGAGAGCATAGTCAGACTACTTGATATGAGACATCGAAGTAGTTATTTTGAAAATGCATGAGTGAGGTCTCTTCCATTCAGGCACGTCCTCAAGATGATTGACCTAATCACTTGATTAGGTCAACTGGAGTTTGTGATGGATGGAGAGCTTAATCAGGACTTAACCTGCATTCACTCCCAGATTCCTTCTCGTAGTTTGTCATGAATTACCAGATGAACAAACTGAATATGTCATTACCTAAGCTGCTGAATATGCTCAAGATAGCAGAGAACCACTTCAAAGGTGATAAGGCTTAGCTTCTTCTGGTTGATGGAAAGAAGAAGCAGGCAATGAAGAAGGGTTTAAAGAGGAAGAGGAATCCTATGAGTAGCTTCTAGAAGAGAAAGAAGCCCTCTACTGATGGGACCTACTACCACTATGGGAAGTAAGAGCACTGGAAGAAGAATTGCAAGTTATATCTTGCAAGTCTAAAGCAGGATGCTAGTGAAGCATCTAAAGGTTTGTACATGATACAAACAAACTTGTCATTGAGTTTTTTAATTTCTAATTCATGGGTATTGGATACTGTATGTGGGTCTCATATCTATAAGTCATTGCAGGGGTTATAAAGACCTAGAAGCTTGAAGAAGGATGACTTTGAGCTATTTAGTACGAGTGGTGAACCCATTTAGGCTAAAGCTGTTGGCACCTATCTATTGTTATTGCCATGAGGCAATATTCTTGAATTAAAATATTGTTATTATGTACCCAACATTATAAGGAATATTATTTCTATACCATTGTTGTTGAAACAAGGTTATGAAAAAAATTTGACGAGCCATAGGTGCTCGATTTTATTTTCAAAGAAAACCTTTGGTTGTGGTACATTTTTTAACGATCTTTTGATTATGTCACTCAATGATGAGGTTATGCTTGTTGATAATAAAAAAAGAAAGAGAGATGATGTAAATGTCACTTATCTCTAGCATTGCTATTTGGGTCATATCAATGAGTCCAGAATAAACAAGTTGTACAAAGATAATTTTTTTGAATCTTTCAATTATGAATCATTAAAAACTTGTGAGTCCTGTCTCATGGATAAGATGACTAAGTCTCCATTCACTAGACATGGAGAAAGGGCAACTGAGTTGTTAGGTCTAGTACACACAGATGTGCATGGTCTTATGACAACCCAAGCAAGAAGAGGATACTCTTATTTTATCAGTTTTACTGATAATTTATCAAGATTCGGATATATGTATCTTATGAAACACAAGTTCAATGCCTTTGATAAATTCAAAGAGTATCAAAGTGAGGTTAAAAACAAACTAGGCATAGTATTAAAATCCTTCAATTTGATTGAGGAGGAGAATACTTGTTTAGTAATTTTTTTGATCATCTTAAAGACAAAGGTATTCTCTCTGAATGGACCCCTCCATACACACCATAGTTAAATGGTATAGTAGAAAGGAGGAATCACACCTTGTTGGACATGGTACGGTCCATGATGTGCTTCACGGATCATCCAGTATCCTTCTGGGGTTATGCCCTAGAGATTGCTGCCTATATATTGAATAGGGTGCCATCAAAGGTAGTTCAAAGCACTCCATTTGAATTATGAAAAGGAAAAAGGCCAAGTCTTAAGTATTTTAAGATTTAGGGTTGCCTTGCTTATGTCAAGAATGTTTTTGGACATAAGCTAAGTGCTAGGGGCGATAAGTGTAGGTTTGTAGGTTATCCTAAAGAAAGTATGGGATACGTTTTCTACCACCCTATTGAGCAAAAAGTCTTTGTCAGTAAGCATGCCATATTCTTGTTAAAAGAGTTTATCCAACAAGGGGGCAGTGGGAGGATATTTGAACTTGAAGAAGTTCAACCTACACCTGAAGCATTTCCTCAACCAGATATTCCTAAGGTTCAGGAACAACCACAACATACACCTCCTCTCCGTATGTTAGAGAGAGTGCAAAGTGCACCTCGCAGATATGGCATTGTCATTGGGAGTAACAATGAAGCCAGTATCATATAGGATAATGATCCTATGACTTATACGAAAGCTATCACAAGTAGAGACTCTGACAAATGGCTAGAAGCCATGAAATCCAAGATGGACTCCATGTACTCTAATCCTGTTTGGACACTAATTGATCTACCTGAGAGAGTAAACCCAATTGGGTGTAAATGGGTCTTCAAGAAGAAGATAGGAGCAGATGATCAAGTAGAGACCTACATGACCAGGTTGGTGGTAAAAGGTTTCAAACAAAGACATGGTATTAACTATGATGAAACTTTTTTACCAGTAGCCATGCTCAAGTCCATTCGAATATTGCTTGCCATAGCTACATACTATGACTATGAGATCTAGCAGATGGATGTAAAGATTACTTTCCTTAATGGATATCTTGAGAAAGAAGTCTATATGTCATAGCCAAAGAGGTTTGTCTCAAATGAGAGACAAAACCAAGTATACAGGCTTAAGAAATCCATTTATGGATTGAAGCAAGCATCGAGGAGTTGGAACATCCACTTTGATGAGACAATCAAAGAGCTTGGTTTCATTAAGAATATGGATGAATCATGTGTGTATAAGAAGACAAGTGGGAGTGCCTGTGTTTTCTTGGTTTTGTATGTTGATGACATACTCATCATTGGGAATGATATATCAATGTTGCAATCGGTCAAGTCTTGGCTATCAAAGAGCAATTTTCCATGAAGGATTTGGGTATAAAAATAAATCTAAGAAAATGCTAGGCTTATCTCAATCCAGGTACATTGACTTAGTGTTGAAGAGATTCAACATGGAGGGAAGTAAGAGAGGTTACTTGCCCATGAGTCAAGGCATACATCTCTCCAAAAAAATATCACCTAAGACACTAGAAGATAGAGAGAGGATGAGTTTGATTCCTTATGCTTCGGTTGTAGGATCAATTATGTATGCCATGTTATGTACCAAGCCTGATGTTACTTATGCCTTGGGCATAGTAAGCAAGTTCCAAGCTGATCTAGGAGAGGATCATTGGAAAGCTGTGAAAAATATTCTTAAGTACCGGAGAAGGACTAAAGATATTTTTTTAATATATGGTAGATCATAGTTGAAACTAGAAGTGTATATTGATTCTAGAGTCAGATCCAGATGATAACAAATCCATGTCAAGATATGTCTTCACCTTATATGGAGGTGTAGTGAGTTGGAAGAGTACAAAGTAGCAAATTATAGCTGACTCAGTCACTGAGGCAGAGTATATAGCTATAAGTGAAGCCATAAAAGAAGCTGTGTGGATGAAGAAATTAATCATAGAATTGGGCATGGTTCTTGCTATATAACAATCGGTGCCACTTTATTGTTGTAACACTGGAGCTATTGCACAAGCTAAGGAACCAAGGTCTCATCAAATGTCCAAGCACATCCTAAGATACTTCCACCTCATTTAAGAGATTATAAAAAGACATGATGTTATCATCGAACGAGAAGATACAAAGAACAATATAGCAGATCCATTCACTAAAGCACTACCATAGCATCAGTTTGATTGCCACTTAGATTGTATGGGTGTAAGATACAAGGGTGATTGGCTTTAGTACAAGTGGGATATTGAAAGAATTTTGCCCTAAAAGTCAATCTTTGTATGTGCATTTCTATAATCTTTCAACTCATGTATGATATTATCTATTAATAAAAGGTAATTGTTGATTCATCATACTACTGTATCTTATCAAGATTATGATGAACCATATAGGTTAGGGCAATGGAATTATGATTATAATGGAGATCATAATAGTGAAATCTAAGTTCCAACAAATCCTAATCTTAAATGTTCCTAGTCATTGGATCATCGATTCGGGAATTGATATTTCTGGAAAGACTAGCACATCCTATGCATGCTCAATGGAGAGGGTGGCTGGTTTTACAGCCATTTATATAGAGACACTAATACAAGGATATGAGTGCTCATTAGCATATGAGTTCACTGAACTGATCTACCTAGGGAACATCTTATGGAGGTCTTACTACTTGTCAAAAGATAGTTCTTATAGTGGGAGTTGTGCAAGTGATCCTTATACCTAAGATCATCATGGTTCCTTATACATATAAAGCCATATTTTGGTTCATACTCATTCATGACAAAGAGTCATGTATGGGATGTTCTCGGATATAGTGGATTGTGCATGAAGGATGTGAGTGGATCAACAAGGAATTGATCACTCCTAGTAAGAGGAGGACTTATCTAATGTAATCTCTTCGATTGTTGACTCAAGAAGTCTTTGATCAAAGCAAGAAGATATTAGAAAGGATTTTTAATCTTTCATCGATCGAGTCTTCATTATCAAATTGATATTCGAAAGGATTAAGTGCTAGGATTTGACAATTCTCTATACCCATTATTTATTCGGGATAAAGGAAGATTGAAGGATTAAATTGCACGGCAACTTTTCATTGAAGGATATTTGATAAGGGACGGGATGGCTTGAGTGAGGGTCTAGTAGCTCTCCTCTTAGGATGCCTGACTCGACGGAGTCGAGTTCTCCCCACCTCAAGGGAATGATGGGGACATTAGCCGCACAGATCTTGAAGTAGTACAGATTTTGATGCTGTACATATCCTGATGCACATGCAGAATAAGTTGTTTTTAGGATCGAATTTTAGTTTTTAGGATTAGTTTGTTTTCAAAAAATAAATTTGAATTTGTTAGGACTAGGATATCTGAGATTGTTAGGATTGGAATAAACCTTATCTTGTGTTTAAATCCCTTATCTTTATCTTGTATTTGAATTTGAACCCTTATCTTTCTATCTTGTATTCAAATTCAAATGAGGGCTTGGAAAGGTCTATTAATACTGCCCTCATTTCTTTGTAAAAAAAATTGGTTTAATGAAGATGAGTTTTTAGAGAAGAGTGATTCTTCTTTCGCTACGCATGGAGAGGGTGAGAGGCCCAACAATCACTCCGTAAGGAGAGCACGAGAGGTGCAACCCCTGGACATGATACGAAGTCATGTTTAGTAATCCCCTTCCCATCTTCTTTTCCACCTCGTGACCTTTGAGATTCACCCTAGTGGCTCCATTAGTGAGGTGGGTAGGATGCCATAGAGGTGAAAGATCTCTCCGTGAGTATGAGTCCCAAAGTTCATGAGAGTCCAGATTCCTACCTTTCATCTCCATTGTTCCTTCACCACCTCCTTACAAAAAATAAAAAAGTTAAAAAAACTAGTGGTACCCTAATCATTGGTGACTTCTTAGCTCGCCAATGATCTTTCTCCTGATCCCGCCCTCCATCAATATTTTGATAATTTCTATCAAATTCCTCATCTTCTAGGTAGGCATGATATGTTACTAGACATCAATTATATCTTGTAGGTTTTCATGAATCAAATTGGTCGGATTAATGAGTCAATTTAGAAATTGGTTCGAATTGGCAACTTGGGTCAGCTTGATTTGACCTAATTAGGTTAATCAATTTTGATCGAATCAAAATAGCTTGGACCTGGACCTATTGCTAGCTAGATGTGGAGTCCAAAGGGTCACACACTCTAGGGAATTGGCCAAGAAAGTCAATTGGATTTTGGTTAGGGTCATTGGATCTTAATAGGCTAGCTAATTTATATAATAGAATATGTATACTAGCCTAACTCCTAACCCAATTGGATTGGGTTAGTTTGCTTGCTATTTGGGCTAACCAATTTAAGTAGAATTTAGATTGGGTTGAGTTCTAATTGGTGCAGCATTTACCTATATTTATCTAAAATTTATTGAACATTATCCATGGATTATGGAAGAGTCCAAATGGGATGGACTCTTGGCACCATATTGGCATGCACGAAGATTAAGGGGCACAGCAAGGACCAAAAGTCCTTCTGCCACTTAATCACCTGTTCTAGATAAGTGCTAGGACTTTTTCCTTTATCCCCATGCCTATTTGGATTGGGTTTAAACAATCAAAACATGGCATTAGGCATGGAAAATGTGGCGCACAAAATGAAAGGATGCATCCCTTCATGTTTGGCACAAAATCATAAATCCAAAAGTCCTTCTGCTTGAAGGCTTCTAATTCTCTGATACATCTTTTGGAATCCTACATTCTTTAGATATATTTTGACTAGTAACTTGCCCTATGGAAAGTGGAAAAAATTGCTAGAAATTGAAGAGACACATATATGTCTCTTGGCATAGTGATATGACATATCAAGATAAAACCTTTCACCTAAAGGACTCCTTCTGCTTGAAGGGTCTTATTTAATCATTAGAAAATTAAGTCAAGGGCTGAGGAAAAGGTTTATCAGGTGTCTGTTCACTCATTATATATAGGCATCAGTATTTTGATTCCAAAAGATCTGAAAGAAATCCTTTTTATCTCTTTTCCTTCTTTTGGGACATAAAGTCTTCTTTAAGACAAGGCTTGTTATTTTAATACAAGAGCCTAGGAAGAGATATAGGATGAATAATCAAATTCTGAGAGAGGATTCAGAGAGGTCTCTGAGTGCCCTACAGGAGGGTAAGGGTTCCAGCAAAGGGAGGAAATTCACTAAATGAAGAAAGGCTATCGGGAAGAGTCCTAGTCAAATAAGCAAGCTCAATAGGAGTGCTTCCTTGGTCTAGTTCCTATGTGGATCATCTCTGGAGGGCATACACTTGTATGCCTTGTGAAAATTAAGTATGCACTCTAGGTATTTCTCTATAATCCTAAAGTTATGATTTATTAGTTGTTATGTTCAAGTGGTCCTTGGGTCTAGGGTTCCGACTAATTTGGTTTTAATAATGAAAATTTTGAAATCCAATCTTCTACTATATCAGTACGAACCCAAGACCTCGATGATAGTACATCAACTAAAGGTGGACCCTAAGCACTGATCCATTAAACAAAAGAAGTGGGGTTTCACACCTGAGTGCCAAAAAGCTATAGTTAAGGAGGTCGATAAACTGCTCGACATTGGATTCATTAAAGAAACCACCTATCGAGAGTGGATCACGTATACTATCATGGTGAAGAAGGATAATGGCAAATGGTGAATCTGCATAGACTTCACCAACCTCAACTGAGCATGCCCAAAATATGGTTATCCGTTGCTTAGAATCAATCAAATGGTGATTGCCACTTCGGGCCATGATTTTCTTAGCTTCATGGATGCTTTCTCTAGCTACAACTAAATCTAAATGGCTCCCAAGGACAAGAAAAAAAACTACTTTTATCATTGATTGAGGGCTATTTTGCTACACAGTTATGCCATTTTAGCCTAAAGAATGTGTGTGCTACTTATCAATGCTTGGTGAACAGAGTCTTCAAGGAACAAATTGGACAGAACATGAAGGTATATGTAAACGACATGCTCATCAAAAGTAAAATCACCAGAACCCATGTTGAAGACCTTCGAGAAATCTTTAATACCCTTCAGAAGTACCAAATGAAGCTAAATCCCATCAAATTCACCTTCAAAATGACCTTTGGTAAATTCTTAGGCTTCATGGTCTCCAACAGGGAGTGGAATCTAATCTATAAAAGATTAAGGCTATCTTTGACCTATGCCCTCCAAAGATAGTCAAAGATGTCCAATACCTCGCAACCCTCAATAGATTCATCTCCAAGTCAGTTGAGCACTGCCTCCCATTTTTCCAAACTTTAAAACACTCGAAAGATTTTTGATGGACTGATGAATGTCAGAAGACTTTTGATAATCTTAGGAGTTACCTTAGCTCCCTGCCACTATTGGAGAGGCTGGATCCTAGGAAGGAGTTGTTTTTATACTTGGCAGCATCTCCCTCGATAATGAGTGTGGTACTAGTCTAGAAGAAAGATAGGGTTCAGAAGCCCATCTATTATATTAGCAGAGTCTTAAGGGATGCGAAGACCTGATACTCAAGACTAGAAAAGCTGCTATATGCTCTCCTTATTGCTGCTTGGAAGCTCCACCATATTTTTAGGCTCACTCCATCACCTTACTGACTGATCAGCCATAAAGAATATCCTCCACCTACCTGACATGTCCAGATGTATTGCCAAATGGACGATCGAGATATCAGAATTTGATATCAAATTTTGACCTCGATCATCAATCAAGGCTCAAATATTGGACGTCATGGTCAAGTGCACCATTCTTAATGTGTTGACCAAGTTTGAAGCTACAAAATTATCAAAGCTGATATCAAACCCCCTTTTGAGCTTAAATAATACCTAAGAGATATATATAGATGGGTCATCCAAGCCCGAAGGTTGGGGGTAGGAGTAGTCCTTGTTAGCCCCGAAGATATGATCACCAAGCATAGCATATGCCTAAAATTTTCCATGACTAACAATGAAGCTGAGTATGAAGCTCTACTTGCAGGGCTCGACATTGTTAAAGAGCTAAGAATATAAGATTTGAGAGTCTATAGTGACTCTCAACTGATCGTTGGTCACATCAAGGGAGATTTGGAGGCTCAAGAAGGAAATATGATCAAATACCTACAAAGAGTCAAGAAATTGATCAATAACCTCTGTAGCTTTTAGAATCAACAAATTTTAAGGGAAGATAACTCCCGGGCAAACATGCTGGCCAAAGCGATACCACTACACCTATGGCACTTTCCCAAGGGGCCTACTTTCAACAAATCAAGAAGCCGACCATCGAGGAATCATTGAAAGTCATGCAGCTTGATGACGAACCATGTTGGATCAACCTGCTAACCAACTTCTTGTCGAATGGCCGACTTCCCTGCCGATCAGAAAAAAGCTCACAAAATCAAGTATTGATCCTTTAAATACTTGTTGCATGAGGGAAAGCTCTACAAGCGATCATTCTCTTTGCCCCTCCTTAGATGCTTATGGCCATTCGAGGTAGAGTTTAAACTAAGGAAAGTTTATGAAGGGATATATGGGGACAATGTTGGAAAAAGATCATTAGTTTACAAGCTGCTTCAACAAAGTTATTACTAGCAAACCATGCAACAGGATGTTGAGAGCTTTGTGATGCGGGACAAAAAGAGATCATGCATTCATGATGGATGGAGATTCAAGAAAGATGATTAATAAGCTAAATTGAGCAATAAATCCATACACAAATGAGCTAAATTAATCCAAGAAAAGAATTTTCATGAAAGAGACTAGTTGATCTAAGTTACAACACCCGCAATGTAGATCTAGTTCAAACCAAGAATAGGATCTTCATGGTAAGGAAACCATCATTACTAAGGCAAGTTAACCTTCAAATAACTAGATCCAAAGAGCTTAGGAATGGTTCTCTTACCAACAATAATGGCTAAAATTATTTGGTGGAAGGGTTCACTCAACACTCTAGGAAAGAAGCTTGGATTATAAGATTTACACTCCCTAACCTTGTGGACTCACCTTGTAGATGGTTTATGGCTTGGAAACTTTCATCTTCAACCCAAGATCCCTGAGAGAACCTGCAAAGAACCCATCATGAGGCATGGAAATAAAATCAAAAGGAGGAAATGAAGAAGGGAAAGAAGAAAGAGAAGAAAAAAGCTTGGCGTGGAGCTTGATGGACTTGAGCTTGGAACTGGATCAAGGGCATCCCACCCTCTTCTCACACAAGGGCATCCCACCCTTCTCAAAATGAGGCTTCACATGTCAAGTAAAAGAATGCATCTCACCCTCTTCATACAAGAGAACTCAAAAAAACTTTTAGCAAGAAAAAAATCCTTTCATTACTCAACATAAGATGCTTTACAAGAGGGGCTTGGGGCCCTATTTATAGGCCAAGCAAACCATAATTTTAGCCAAACTAATCCTCAACTAATCTCTTGATTAGTTATACTAATTGATAGATTAGGTAGATCCAACTAAAAGTGGTTCCAATAACATTTTCTTCTAGAATTTGTTACAACTAATCTCATGTGGTGCCTAAGTATCATCCATGTGGCTTTCTTGCTGATGTAGTGGTCTTGGTGGCTGATGAAGTGGAAGACCAAGCGGCATCCCACATGTCAAGTAAGTTGAAGATTTGTTGGGGGAAAGTTGTAGGTAGTTTATTCCTTCCTTGTGACCCCCAAAATAGTCTTGATAAAGTGGCCTCCATGTGGCGCCCAAGGAGGGGTAGTGTTGACTTCAAGAAGGCTTCCAAATGGCCTTCAAAGAGTGCTTCCAAGTGGCTTTAGAGGAGGTCTTACAAGTGGCATAAGAAAAGATTTTGCTTAACCAATGGATCGGCTCAAGAACAGGTTGAGCTGACTCAAAGAGCTTGAGTCGACTCATGAGGTTGATGCCTTTTCTTCTTGAGTCGGCTCATGGAAAAATAGGTTTACTTCATTGACATATTGGACTTAATCTCTTTAGATGTCCTCCTTGATTAATCCTTCTGGGCTTCAATGTTGAGTTAACTCCCATCCAAATGGCCCTTATCCTCTTGGCTTATTCCATAAGGAACTTGGTTGAAGCTTGAATTCTCTTTCCAATGCTGATGTCCCCATCACTTTGTCATGAAATATAATTCCTGCCAAAGAAATGCAAATATTCAGTGTCTCCCAGCTATGCCAATGACCCCCATATATGCCCTGTGGCCTTTTGCACAATGGAAGATGGATATCCTTGGTCTGTTCCTTTCGATCTCTAGTTAATGCAAGTTCCTGGTGGTCACTGTAGATTATTTTACAAGATTGGTGGAAGCTAAGCCACTAGCTTGCATCATCGAATCTAAAATAATAGATTTCATATGGAAAGCTATTATCTACCACTTTGACATCCCATAGGTGCTAATCACCAACAACGGATGTTAGTTCATTGAAGCTCATTTGAAGAAATTTTGCAAAGACTAAGGAATCTCACATCACCTCACCTCGATGGTGCATCTCTGAGCCTATGGAGAAGCAGAAGTTACAAATCAGGCCATCCTACAAGGAATTACAAAAAGGCTTGGCAAAGCTAAAGGATCATGGGTCGATGAGCTCCATTAGATGCTTTGGACATACCAGATGACACCAAGGTTTCCGATAAGAGAAACACCCTTCAACAAGCCTTCGAGATTGAAACAGTGATACACATCAAAATGGAATACCTTTGATAAGGTTATGATTACAACAAGCAAACCAACTCAAAAAAGTGACTCGCAAACCTAGACCTGATAGATGAGGTTTGGGAGAAAGCACACATCGAGATGGTAGCATCCAGCACAAGGTTGCTCGTTATTTCAATGCCAAGGTCCTGGGCAAGATCTTTAAGGTTGGTGATTTGGTGCTACATCAAGCAAAATTTTTTCAACCTAGCTAAAAAGGCAAGCTTTTGCCAAACTAGGAGGGGCCCTATCAAGTGGAGGAAATTGTCAAGCCCAGGACCTACCGATTGAAGCAACTAGATGAACCCCTCTACTTTGACCATGGAACTTCACAAATTTATGGATCTATCATTAGTAATGTGCCCTTTTTGCTAAATAGAAGTTCTTTCTCCTATTGATGCCTATGATAAAAGGATTCCTTGATGAAAGCTCCATGTGTGTGATTTCCTTAAGCTAAATGAGATCCAAAAAATTCATCTAAAGCAACTTTTGACTAAAAGCTAGGCTGCTTATAGGATTGAGATCCCATGTTGGAAGGCTTAGAAACCCATTGGCGTAAGGAATTCTCTTGTAAAGGATCAATGTGAAGGATCCTCAATTAAAAGTAGAATCATCATTTACTTAATGTTGAGATCGGAAGCCTATAGGCTTAAGTGATCGAAAATATTATGATCTAAAGACCATAAGCTCAAGTGATTGGAAATACTACAATCGAAAGCCCATAGGCTCTAGTGATCAGGAATACTACAATTAGAAGCCTATAGGCTCGAACAATCGAAAGTGTTATGATCGGAAGCCTACAGGCTCGAACAATCAAAAGTATTATGATCAAAAGCCCACAAGTTTGAACGATTAGAAGTATTATAATTGAAAGTCCATAGGCTTGAATGATCGGGAATACTATAATAAAAAGTCCATAGAATCTAGTGATCAAAAATACAATGATCAGAAGCCCATAGACTCGAACGATTAGGAATACTATGATCAAAAGCCCACAAGCTCGAGCAATCAGAAAGATCATGATCGGAGGTTTGATAACCGATTGCCCAAACCTCTATCATCTACCAAGATATAACATGAGATACAATTACATAATATGAAATGAACACATCTCATAAGATAATTGATAGATGCAATGAAAGCACAAAAATGCTAGAAGTTTTTCATTGATGAAATTAGATTATACACATGTAGCCTTGTAGCCAAATTACATGGATTTAAAATCTCTTGACTAATTACATTGCTTCCTAGACCTCCTAAGGAATAGGAAAGATGATGAGATAGCTTGTCAAAGAATTAGAGGACTCCCAAAAATCCCAAGCTCTTCAATATAGCTCGGAGGAAGCCCCTTGCATGCCCTGAGCGGTTAAGTGCACTAGATGGGATTGCTGGTATGTGTTGTACTGTAGAAATAAGGGTGATCAAGGAGGCAAATGTGACCTCACTCCTAGTGACATCCAGTGTGATGAAGGGCACATACGATGATTCTCATAGAGAGGCAGCATTTAGTGAAGCAGCTCATCACTAAAAGGAGGAAGTTTAACAATAAGTGAAGGTTAACTAGAAAATTAGAAAGTTACCGCCAATATGCACTTAGGCTGATATTGCCATCTATAACCTTTAGTAAGAGCTTCTAATCTACCTCTTCAATGAAGCAGAGTAGCCTCCCGAGGAAGGTTTGGATAAAGCAACACAGAGCTTGAGTCCTCGGGCTCGCATTAAGTCCACCAGCCAGCTTTAGCTATAGTGATGTAGATTGATGGCCAGCTATTAAAGTCACCAACCAACTGCAATGGTGGTGGTCAAGCCATGGTGCTGGATGCCTATGAAATCCTTCTCCTAGGAAAAGCCCCTCCTTCAAAAAGAGTAGCTTTGTGATACTAGCACCTCCATTGAAGGCCAACTATAATGGCTTTTTGGAAACTTTCAATAGCATGGTGGCAAGAAAGAGTTGTGGAGGCCTAATAAGCCTTAGCCATCTTTTTATCATAAGCTTGATGAGATTTCCACCGCTCGTGCATTCATTAAAATCTAGCATGTGTCATCCCCTTGAAGAGCGAGTGTTACCAGGAAGGAGTGTCTAGGGTAGTAATGGATTTCTCTTGCCATCTTCTTGTAAACCGCACCTAGAAGACCTATCTTATTTGAAGCATGACTGGTTAGAGTTTCTCGAAAATCAAATATCACACCAAGTGACACCTCCTGGCTTTGGGGCATTCTCGGGAGCTAAAGAAACTGAGGCACCACCAAAGGTGCTCAGATGCCATGACTCCAAGTGATCGAGAAACACTTGGTCAGAGCTCTCAGGCGATCAATGCCCATTGGCTCCAAGTGAAGAGTTTTGCTTGGTCAGAGCCCTCTAGCGATCAACTCTTATAGCTCCAAGTGACCGATTAGCACTTGGATAGAGCCTTCAGGAAATCAACACCCACTGGTTCTATATGACCGAGTAATGCTCGGTCAGAGCCCTCAAGCGATCAACATCTACTGGCTCCAAGTGACTGAGTAGTACTCAGTTAGAGCTCTCAAGTGATCAACGTCTACTAGCTCCAAGTGATCGAGTAGTGCTTAGTCGAAGCCCTCATGCGATCAATGCTTAGTGGCTCCAAGTGACCGAGTAGTGCTCAGTCAAAGCCCTTAAGCGATCAATGCCCACTGGCTCCAAGTAATCGAGTAGTGCTCAGTCAAAGCCCTCAAGCGATCAACACCCATTGGCTTCAAGTGATCAGTAGTTCTTAGTTAGAGCCCTCAGGTGATCAACTCCTACTATTTCTAGGTGACCATGTAGTGCCCGATCAGAGCCCTTAGGCGATCAATGATCATTAGCTCCAAGTAACTGAATAGTACTCAGTCAGAGCTCCAAGATGATCAACACCTAATGGCTCCAAGTGATCGAGTAGTACTTAGTTAGAGCCCATAAGCAACCAACACCAACTAGCATCAAATAATCAACCCATAATTAATCAAAGACTTGAAGCATTTGGATACCAAATTATTGGCTCTAGCCCTTGATTTTGATGACTAACAAAATGTTGAGTATATGTTTTATACTAATATTTCATTTGTAGTTGTGAGTTTCAGGATACAGACACATCAAATTTTTCATACAAAGGTATCAAACTCACTAAATTTCAAGCTAAGTGAATTTCAGTGTTTTTGAAGTCTTCTCACTTTGGAAAACTTTAAAATGGGTCAATCTAGGCTTTATAAAGAAGAAGTTGAAGTTTTATTGAAGAACACTTTGAGTTTTGAAGCTTGGCACAGAATTTTTTAAGCGGCACAACCAAGTGTCGACTCATGGAACACAAAGTGTCGACACTTTAGAAGAACTAGCATGCAAAAATCTCTTTGGCACGTCTTGAGTCAACTCAAAGAAGTCAAGTGTCGACTCAGAAGAACCAAGTATCGACTCATGGCCTGAGATAAAAGATGATACAAAACTATGTCATTTTGAGGATTTTGTCAAGTGCTGATCCAAGTTTCGACTTAGAAGACTCAAGTATCGACTCACAAGATCCAAGTGTCGACTCAAAGGTTGACTCATAGCCTGAGAAAAAAATTTAAACAGAACTCAGATTTTCCAAGAATTATACCTTGAGTCGACTCATGAAGATCCAAGTGTCGACTCATGGGTTCTAACAATAGTAATGGCTATATTTTCTGAAGCACAGTTTTGACTCCAAAAGGTTCCTATTGGCTAGTTTTGCTCCACCAACAATCATAAACTATTTTTTGAAAGTTTTAAAGTATTTAACTCTTACCAAACTCATTCATTAAGAACTAACTCACAAGAGACAAATTCTATCTTTGAGAATATCACTTCAAAAGTCAAAAAGAGAGCTTGAAAGAACATTCCATCTGAAAAGCTGCCAATCTTGCTGTTGAGCCTTTAAATCAATATTTCAAAACCGGTCTTTCAAAGAATCCAAGGAGAAGACAACTCAAGCAATCAACAAGAGCTTCATAGCCTTTACTTTCTACTCTATAAAGAGTTTTTTCTTGTGCTTTACTCTTGTACTTCTGAATTTATTTGTTGTGACTAGTTTCAAGGGTATTTGAAACTAGGTGATAGGCCCTTCTAAGCCATGAATTGGAATCCAAGCCTAGGTTGGCTTGAGAAAAGGTTGTTGGTGAGCCTAAGTGAGAAAACTAACTTTTGATTTGACTTGTGAGCCCTTGAAAACAAGTTGGCTATAATCTAGGTTGATTATAGTGAAATTCCCAAGGGGTTGCTTGGGGAGTGGATGTAGGTGCTTGGTGTGCACCGAACCACTATAAATTCTTTGTGTTTGTGTGTGTGATCTTTCTTCTCTTGCATTTACTTCTTACTTTACATAGCATTGCATCTTATTCATATTGTGCTCATTTGCATTGCTTCATAAATAGTTTTAATTCAGCACATATTTGCTTTAAATTTTTAAAGAAATCCAATTTACCCCCCCTCTTGGGTTGCTACGCTGGGCAACAAGGGGTATCAGAACTTGGTACTCAGCATATAGGTCTAACGATCTTGAGTCAATGATCTAATGGTAGCCCAAATTGGTGTTGGAATTTCTAAGGGTCAAGCCTCAAACCGTCCCCCACTATTTAATGGCATAAATTATACATATTGGAAGATACGCATGCGCATTTACATACAAGCCATTGATTATAATATTTGGAGGACTATTGTTTAAGGTCCTCATCAGCCTACCATCTTGGTTAATGGCATTTTCACTCCCGAATTAGAAGATGATTGGGATGAGAATGACATTAAGCAGGTTGAGCTTAATGCTAATTCTATGAATTTACTATTTTGTGCACTAGACCCAAGTAAATTCAATAGAATTTCAAATTATCTCTCTGCCAAAAAAATATGGGATACACTAGAAGTTACCCATGAGGGTACACATCAAGTGAAGACTACCAAAGTTAACATGCTCATTCATACTTATGAAATGTTTAGAATGGAACCATCTGAATCTACTAGTGAAATGTATACTAGATTATCTAACATTGTGAATGGCATGAGAAGCTTAGGTAAAGTCATTTCTAATGCTAAACTAGTTAATAAAATTCTCAATTCACTTCCTTCATCATGAGATCCAAAGGTGACCGCCATTGAAGAAGCTAAAGATGTCAACACTCTACCTCTTGAGCAATTTTTTGGATCTCTCATTACATATGAGCTGTCATTAAAACAAAAGGTTATAGATAATGATAAAAAGAAGAAGACCATAGCATTTAAGTCCACAACCAAGGATGATTCAAGTGATGATTCTAATGAGGAAGATGATGAAGATGAAATGGCTCTCATCTCAAGAAAGTTCAAGAGGTTCATGAGAAAGAAAAAGTATAATTTCAAGAAGAAGCCTCGAAAGGAAGAGCCTAGTAAAGAGAAAGAGAAAGAGAAGGAAAGGGAGCAATCCATTTATTTCGAGTGCAAGAAACCCAGCCACTTCAAGATGGACTACCCCTTGTTGAAGAAGAGTAGAAAGAAATTATGAAAGAAAGCCATGATGACAACCTAGAGCAAGAGTGAGGGCTTAAGTTCGGATGAAGAGCAGCAAGAGGTTATCAATTTCTGTTTAATGGCTAATGATGATGAGGTAAAATCTAAACTTGAAAATGAGTTTACTTTCGAAGAATTACGTGCTATTTTTGATGAATTGGTAATTGAATATCAAAAACTTAAAATAAAAAACAAAGAACTAAGAAAGCAAAATTTGGAGTTGATTAAAACAAATGATAAGTCTTTGATTGAAAATGACTATTTGCATTAAGAAAATAAGAAGTTAACTGATAAAATTATCTCTTTGGAAAAGAAAAAGGAAGATTTGAAAAAAGATAAGTCTTTTGCAATAATTGAAAAATTTGCTAAACAAAATAAAGAGCTTTTGCAAGAAAATAAGAAGTATAAAGATGAACTTGAAAAAGTAAAACCTTTAATTAAAAAACTTACTTACATTTCTGAAAAACTTAATATACTTTTAAATAATTAAAGAGCTATTTTCAATAAAGCAGGATTAGGTTTTAGACCATAAAAATAAAAAAAAAATATTTCAAAAGTTTTTTTATGCCTGCTTCCTATACTATTACTTGTTATTCTTGTGGTAAAGTAGGACATAAATCTTATATGTGTGACAAAAGGAATTGAATCAGGTTAGAAAAGTTTGGGTTCTAAAAGGAACCATATCTACTAATCCTAAAGGACCCAAGATGACTTAGGTACCTAAAGGCTCCACCTGATTTATTCTTGTAGGTGTATCTTTCAACCAACAAAAGAAGATTATGGTACCTCGATAGTGGTTGCTCAAGACATATGACTGGAGATGTGGAGCAATTCTCATCTCTTGAGTATCAAAATGATGAAAATATAACCTTCGATGATAATGGAAAGGGCAAAATCATTGGTATCGATAAAGTCTATATCATCCCCTCCACTTATATAGATAATGTTCTTCTTATTGATGGTTTAAAGCATAATTTTCTTAGTATTAGCTAATTTTGTGACAAAGATTTTAAAGTTATTTTTGAATCTTCCATGTGCATTGTGTCTAGTCTTGATAACAATGGCATCAAGTTTATTGGTCATAGGCATGGCAACATTTACATGGTTGATCTTGATGATCTACTAGTGCAAAATGGTCAATAATGCCTATTGGCAATGGAAGCCAAGATCAATAAAACTAGTTGGCTTTAGCATTGTAGACTAGGACATGCAAGTATATATTTATTTTTAAAACTTAACAAAAAGAATCTCATAAAAGATTTGTCAAAACTTAGTTTTGAAAAGGACAAGATTTGTAGTGCTTGCCAACTTGGAAAATAAATTAAATCTTCTTTCAAACCTAAGGGAGTAGTCTCTACATTTAGACCCCTAGAATTACTTCATATAGACCTCTTTGGACCTACTAGAACAACTAGTTTGGGAGGTAAAAAGTATGGTCTAGTTATTGTGGATGACTTCTCATGTTTTACATGGATCATATTCTTAGCTCATAAAGATGAAACATTTTCTGCATTCATTAAATTTCATAATAGAGTTTCAAATGAAAAAGGTGTTTCAATTATTTTTTTATGAAGTGATCATGGTACAGAATTTGAAAATCATGATTTTAAAAAGTTTTGCAATGAAAATGGTATTCATCATAACTTTTCTGCACCTAGGACACTTCAACAAAATGGGGTGGTATAAAGAAAAAATATAACTCTTGAAGAAATGTCACGCACCATGCTTTGCAAAAATGATTTGCCTATATATTTTTGGGCAGAAGCCATAAATACTGCTTACTATATTTTAAATCATGTTTTATTCTGGTCTATTTTAAAGAAAACACCTTATGAGCTTTGGAAAGGCAGGAAACCAACCATTAAATATTTTCATATTTTTGGATGCCGTTATTTTATTTTAAACAATGGCAAGGATAATCTAAGTAAATTTGATGCTAAGTTAGATGAGGGTATCTTTTTAGGTTACTCTACATCTAGCAAGGCATACAGGATCTTCAATAGAAGAACACTTCTTATTGAAGTATCCATTCATGTTATCTTTGATGAGACTAATAAAAAATCTTTTAGAAAAGAAGATGTTCTTGATGATGAAACAGGTGTTCAAAGGATTGAAAATATGAGCATTAATGAAGAGCCATCTAAGGAGCAAAATGAAGATCAAGACAATGAAGTACAAGGAGTTGGAGCTTTATCCACACCCAAGCCATTACCTAAAGATGGAGGTATGCTCATGGACACTCCAAAGAACTTATAATTAGTGATCCATCGAAAGGAATAAGTACTCATTCCTTTTTGAGAAATGATTGTGATTACTTAGCTTTTGTATTTCAAATAGAGCCAAAATCAATTGAAGAAGCTAAAAATGATTGTAATTGGATAAAGCTATGCAAGATGAACTAAATCAATTCAAAAAAAATAATATTTGGACTTTAGTTGAAAGACCTACTAATGTTTCAATAATTGGAACCAAATGGGTTTTCAGAAACAAACTTGATGAAAATGGAGTAGCTGCTAGAAAAAAAGCTAGGCTAGTTGCCAAAGGCTACAATCAGGAGGAAGGGATTGATTTTGATGAAATCTTTGCTCCTGTTGCTAGACCTGAGACAATTAGACTATTATTAGCATTTGCATGTTTCATGGATTTCAAACTATTTCAAATGGATGTCAAAAGTACTTTTCTAAATAGATTTATTGAAGAAGAAGTATATGTAAATCAGCCCCCTAGTTTTGAAAGTCATGAATTTCTCAATCATGTTTTTTAACTTTATAAAGCTTTGTATGGTTTGAAACAAGCTCCAAGAGCTTGGTATGATAGATTGAGTAGATTTTTGCTTGAAAATGATTTTTCTAGAGAAAATGTAGACACTACATTATTTTTGAAAAAGAAAAATATGACTTATTAGTAGAACAAGTATATGTTAATGATATCATTTTCAGTGCTACTAATGAGGTTCTTTGCCAAGGGTTTGCCAAGCTTATGCAGGGAGAGTTTGAGATGAGCATGATGGGAGAGCTTAATTTCTTCCTCGAACTCTAAATTAAGCAAACTAGAGAAGGAATCTTCATCAACCAAGCTAAGTATATAAGAAAAATCTTAAAGAAGTTTAGAATGGAGACTACCAGATCAATAGGTACACCTATGAGCCCTTTTTGTAAATTAGATGAAGATGAATCAGGTAAAAGTGTAGATAAAAAATTATATAGAGGTATCATTAGTTCATTACTATATTTGACAGCTAGTATACATGCGTGCAAGATATTATGTTTAGCATATATATGTGTGCAAGATATTAGTTTGCTCCTAAAGAGTCTCATTTAATGACTATTAAATGCATACTTAGATATTTGTCCAGAATAATTGATATTGGACTATGGTACTCTAGATATTCATCTATTGAATTGATTGCATATTCTGATGCTAACTTTGCTGGGTATAAACTTGATAAAAAAGTACTAGTGTAACCTATCAATTTCTTGGAGTTAATTTGATTTTATGGTTTAGCAAGCAATAGAATTCAGTTGCTCTATCTACGGTGGAAGCCAAATATATAGTAGCTGGAAGCTGTTGTACTCAAATCTTATGGATCAAACAATAACTCGAAGATTTTGGCATCAAATTAACTAAGACACCCATAAGATGTCATAATACTAGTACAATTAATTTAACCAAAAATCCTGTTCAACACTCAAAAAGCAAACATATTAAAATAAGACATCACTTCATAAGAGATCATGTGCAAAATTGTATGTGATGCTTGAATTTGTATGTACTGATAATCAATTAGCTGATATTTTTACTAAACCTTTTAGCGAAGATAGATTTTGCATGATTGAAGAGAGTTAGGTATCATTGATCCCTTTGATTAGAACTCCTTCAAACCTTGTTTTTACTTGATTTCTTAAGCTCAAAATCCTCTCATTTGTGTCTAAAACCCTTCACTAGAACCCCATTGATTTTTGGAAATTTATTGAGTTTTTTTTTGATTTTTTTGGATTTTCTAGCCAAGTGTCGACACTTGAGTTTTTGGCCAAGTGTCGACTCATGCTAGTGTCAACACTTGACCAAAACCTAAGTGTCAACTCACGAACGGCAACCTATGTTTTTAGGGCATCAATAGAATACTCTGAAGTCATTTGTTTTTTGTTTTTTTCTTGCCCTAGTGGTCCCCCAACATCATCTTGGCCCCAAAATAGTGGATTTCCATCGTTGTCCCTTCATTTTTCAGGTAATTTCTTCCATTTCCCTCTTATTTGGTCCATTTTGATACAGTTCTTCATGATTTTTTTTGGGATTCGACACGAGCCTTTGTTTTTTTTCTTTCCTCCGGTCCTTTCCCTCTCTTTGGTCCGATTCTTGCTTGGATTCTCTCTTCCTCCCTTCGGTTTTCTCCTCCTTGGTCTGTTTCTCACTTCTTGGTCCACTCCTCACCCGATTCTTCCTCTTTCCCCTTTGCCTTTCCCCGGTTCACCCTTTCCTCCCTAGTTCTTCCCTTCTAGTGGTTCTTGGTGACATGGGTCCTTGTAAACAAGTTGTTTCGAAGAAGAGGTTGAGCTAAGGTAGAGGGGATCCCAGTCCTGCAGAAAGGAGATCCAAGGCACGGTTTAACCCAGTCAGGGATCAGCAGCACAGTGAGTAGGAGAGAGTGCCTCCACAGCCATCCCCTATAGTAAAGAGAGTTTTAGGAAAGATTATTGCATGTGGATGCCGAATAGACGAGAAGTTTATGGACCGTGAGGGCTTTGGGTTTTGTGAGTTGCTTAGAGCTGCTGGACTATTTTCATTTTGTACTATGAAAGAGAAGTATTATCCTCATTTGATCAGGAAATTTTATGGGAGCCTTGCTACTGATGGACTTATATGGAGTGTTGTGGTCATAGGTGTGCAGATTCTTGTGACTTAGGACACATTGAGCAAAGTTTGGGATATTCCTTTGCACGGGATTGCAGCTACATGTGTTGATCATCGAGAGACTACATTTCAGTGTATACTGGAGAGAGATGATGTGCTTGGTGTATCGACTATCACCGCAAATCAGTTGTCTGTAGAGATGCATTTGCTTCACCATATCATTGCTTGCATCTTGCTCCCAAAGATTGAACGATTTGATTTCATTATGAAGCAGGAGCTCACTTTAATGGTCTGCCTCACACGGAGGACTGCCATCAATATCACATCACTGATGCTTTGTCAGATGGGCGAGGAAGCGACTCAACGATGACTCTTCTTGTCCTACAAGATGGGGCTGACTCATCTATTTCAAGCATATGGTATTCCTTTAGAGGATGAGGCCTCCAAGGAGATTCTTCGTACAGACATTTATGATGAACGATCCCTGCATCAGATGGGCTATTGGAGAGTGGCAGGTCGTTGGGTACACAGCAAGTCAGGGCAGGAGCTTAATGAGCAGGATGAGCTTTGTGCAACCGAGGTAGGGCCTTCTAGACCAGCTGAGCATATTACCCCTCCTAGACCTACACCTGTCACTACTTCAGGGTCTGAGCTAGTCACTCCTTCAGCAGCTCCACCACCTTAGCACACTACAGAGTCTGTTTCTGATATGGAGCAGAGGATCTTATGATGCAGAACGAAAGAAAAGATGATGCGATGCAGAAATAAACCCACTTGCTTGGCCTTGGGAGAAAATGTGACACCCCAGGTTGATGTCCTAGACCACTACTGAGTCAACATGACTCAACAAAATAAATTACAGGGAATACAGACTCAAGCTAAAATTGAGTTGATCAAGTCAACCCTTATTACAAACCAGAAAACCCTAATTCTTCGGGCAAGGTCAATCAGAGATCCAGATGGAGCTCTGAAGTCTTTTTCTGAGTCTGGTGCCCGCACCAATTCTCCCAGGGTGGGAGGAACTCGACCCTGTCGAATATGGATCAAGTTGGCTCTGGTATCTCTCCAAGAGGTCTGGGTCCAATTCTTGTAATTCTTCTCGGGAGATCCAAGAGTCATCAGAATCTGGCCTTCCTTGCCAGCGGACCAGGTATCTTTGGTATCCTCGATTACGAGTAGAGATAACCTGATCATCCAGGATCTTTTCAATCTGCTCTTTCCTCACAGGCCAGTTTGTTGGTGGACACACAGGGTTGGGTTCACTCTCAAGAGCAGGATTAGGCTCAAAAGGCTCACTGGGAATCACAGCTGGCTCTCTATACTCTACTAGGTCTGTAATGTTGAAAGTGGAGCTAATGCTTAGTTCTGGAGGTAACTCGAGCACATAGGCATTGGATCCTACTCTCTTCACCACTCTAAATGGTCCAGCTCCTCTAGCATGTAACTTTCTAACGGTTCCAGGAGGAAACCGTTCAGGCCTTAACCTAATCATTACATAATCTCCTTCATCAAAAGTTTTGACTCGCCTTTGAGAATCAGCCAACTTCTTATAAGTTTCATTACTTAAATTTATTTTGGCATGAATTTCTTTATGCAAGTCTTTTATATGCTGTGCAAAAACTTCGGCAGACTCGGAGACTCGTGTGTGGACTGGTAAAGGAGCTAGGTCAAGAGGTGTGTGAGGTTTGTAACCATGCACAATTTCAAATGGACTCTTACTCGTAGACCTATTGACCGAGTCATTGTATGCAAATTCAGCTCTAGGTAAGTACAAATCCCAGTTCCTAATGTTTTCACCAACAAGACACCTTAACAGATTGCCTAAACTACGGTTCACTACTTCGGTTTGGCCATCAGTCTGGGGATGATAGGCAGTTGAAAACTTATGTTTTATCCCTAACTTATGCCAAAGGGTTTTCCATAAATAGCTGGTGAACCAGACATCCCTATCGGAAACAATTGTCTTAGGTAGGCCATGGAGTCGAACTATCTCATTAAAGAACAGGGTGGCTACCTTAGACGCATCAAATGTTTGGGAACAAGGCAAGAAATGGGCCATCTTGGAAAATCGGTCGACTACAACACAGATAGAGTCATGCCTCCTCTGGGTCTTAGGCAAACCTAACATAAAGTCCATGCTCACATCTTGCCTAGGACGATCTGGGACAGGGAGTGGGGTATAAAGGCCGGTGTTCTGTTTTCACTGTTTGGCAACAGCACAGGTCCGACACCTAGCCACAATGTGTGCTACATCTCTTTTTAAGCTAGGCCAGAAAAGGTGGTCTTCAATAGCCAGAGTGGTCTTGTATTTTTCGAAATGGCCAGCTAAACCTTCAGCATGAATTTCCCAAATCAAAAATTCCCTAAGAGAAGTTCTAGGGATGCAAAGCCTATTCTTAAAGAACAGAAAGCCATCTAAAAGGGTATAATCCTTATGGTCATTAGATGGTCCTTGAGTTAGATCCTGGTACACAGTCTTAAAATCTGGACACGACTCATATTCCTCTTTGATTTGCTCAAACCCTATGACTTAGCCCTAACAGAATTCAACAACAAAGATTGTCGACTAAGGGCATCAGCTACCTTATTTTCAGACCCAGCCTTATGCTTCAAAACAAAAGTATAGGACTAGATATACTCTACCCACTTAGCATGCCTAGGGTTAAGCTTCTTCTAGGAACCCAAGAATCTAAGAGCCTCATGGTCCGAAAACAGCACAAATTCTTGCGGTAGCAAATAATGTTTCCAGTAACGCAAAGCTTGCACTACCGCATAAAATTCCTTATCATAGGTAGAATACCTAAGCTTAGCATCATTAAGTTTTTCACTAAAGAATGCTACGGGATGGTTCTCTTGGCTTAGGACTCCATCTATGCCTACTCCTGAAGCATCACAGGCAACCTCAAATACCTTTGAAAAGTCGGGTAACCTCAAAATGGGTGCCTGGGTCATCCTATCCTTAAGATCTAGGAAAGCTTTATGGGCTGCTTTAGTCCACTGGAATTCTCCCTTCCTAATACAGTCTGTGATAGGAGCAACTACAGTACTAAACCCCTTGATGAATCGTCTATAGAAGGTAGCCAAGCCGTGGAAACTTCTGACTTCATGCACACTGGTCGACTCTGGCCATTCTACTATGGACCTAATCTTTTCTGGATCGGCAGCCACGCCGTCAGGGTTACTACAAAACCAAGGAAGATAACTCTATTGGTCAAGAATTCACACTTTTTGAGATTACCGTAGAGACTATCATTCCTCAAAACTTGGCAGACTTGTCTAAGGTGGCCTAGGTGATCTGCAGGGGTCTTACTATAGATCAGGATGTCATCAAAATAGACCACTACAACTTCCCTATGAAAGCTCTAAGTACCTGGGTCATAATCCTCATGAAAGTTCTAGGGGCATTGGACAACCCAAAAGGCATAACAACCCATTCATAGAGACCATCCTTACTTTTGAAAGTGATTTTCCACTCATCCCCTGGTCTAATCCTAACCTGATGATAGCCGCTCTTGAGATCAATTTTAGAAAAAACCGTTGCACCGGCCATCATATCTAGCATGTCATCTAGTCTAGGGATGGAGAACCTATACTTGATTGTGATTTTGTTGATGGCACGACTATCAACACACATCCTCCATGTGCCATCCTTTTTTGGGGTCAGAAGTGCAGGGACTGCACAAGGGCTAAGACTCTCTCTAATGAACCCCTTCATTAACAATTCTCCAACCTATTTTTGCAGTTCTTGATGCTCAGATGGATTCATCCTATAATGGGGCAAGTTGGGTAAAGTAGCTCCTGGGACTAAATCTATGGAATGCTGGATATCCCTAAGAGGTGGAAGGTGGTCTGGCAGATCCTCGGGAAAAACATCCTCAAATTCTTCTAACAAAGGTTTAACTTCCTGAGGAGGCTCTGAGGGTGTAGGAGTCCTAAGTTCCTTAGCAGTCAACATCCAAATAGGTGAACCACTATGAATTTCCTGTTCTAGATCCTTAGAACTAATTAGGTTCACTCCAGTCTTCATTTCTCTGACCTTATTGGTTCCTTTAGCTACCTTGTCCTTAGGAGGGACTGAATGGATTGTGATTTTCTTCCCATTAAAACTAAAGACACAGGTGTTGGATTTTCCTAAAAGGGTGGCATCATGATCATATAACCAAGGTCTTCCAAGAATTATACTGCTCACCCCCATGGGCAAGACGTCACACCAAATCTTCTCTTGATAGGATTGCATTTGGATTTGGACCTAACATCTAGACTAGATGGGTATAGAGGTAGAGTCTACCCAAGAAACCTTATAGGGGTTGGGGTGGGGGACTGGGGCTAAGCCTAACATTTTGACAGTGCTAGCAGAAATGGCATTCACACAGCTCCCACTATCTATGATGATTTTACATACCTTATCCCCTAGTTTAAGGAAAGTCTGTAGGATGTTAGTCCTACGCCAATCTTCCTGAACTCTATTCTGGGACAGGATGCATCTCACAACCCCTAATTGGTCAGACTCTATGGATTCCTCCTCTCCTTCATACTCATCGACCAAATTTATTCCGGCCTCATAAACTTCTTCTTCAAACTCTTCATTGGTCCGAAATTCTCTCCTTCTCCTTCTTCTATGTACAGGGATCTACGAGGGCACTGACTAGAAACATGACCTACCTTATGGCACTTAAAACAAGCTATGGCTGTGCACTGGTTGGAGATATGACCGGGCTTCTGGCACTTAAAACAGATGATACTAGGGGCTCTCTGGGTGTCATGTGCCTTATCTTTGTCCATGGGCCTAGGGGTGGGAATACCCTGATTAGGCTTGCTACGGGTAACTTGGCTAGGTCCATTTCTTGGGATTGGGGCACTAACCCTAGAAGGCATGGGTCCTCTTTGAAACTTCTCAGTGTTCAGTGCAATCTGATTGGCTTGGTCTAGGTCAGTAACCTCTCTCAGAAATAGCTCCCTCTTTATATCTTCCCTAAGTCCAGCCCTAAACCTAGACAAAGTGACCTCATGGGCTTCATTCACATCACATCTCATCAGGTATTCATCAAAGGTGGTTATGTAGTCTGATACAGATTGGTTCCCTTGTTTCAAAGTCTGCCATTGGTCTAACAGATTCTGCTGGTATGAAATGGGTAGGTACTTATCTCTAAGTTTCTCTTTCATACCCTGCCAAGTGGTTATGGGCTCTACATTTCGTCTTCTAGTGGTTAGCTCAATGGTCCCCCAGTATAACCTAGCTTGACGTACTAACTTTATCTTGGCAAACTTGAACTTCCTTTTCTCAGACATGGCATACCACTCAAAGTACTGGTCCATCTCACCCTCCCAATCAGAATACACCTTAGGGTTTAAGCTACCATCAAAAGTGGGTGCATCTAATTTGATGTTCCGAATGAACCTATCATCACTATCTTCAGGTTCTGGGTCAGGACTCCTATGATTAGGTTCAGGATCTCTATATAAAGGTCTTCTAGGCTCTTGGTGTGGGTGAGGTTGAGGCACATTAAAATCTGGGTCAGGAGTCCAATTCTGATGCCTAGGTTCCTCAAGTACTTGGACTCGATCCCTAAGCTGGGCAAAATTCTCATGGACTTGTTCTTTAAACTGGGCAACAGTGGCAGTCACATCCTGACTCAGTTTGTTCATACTCTCAGTAAGAGCTCTAACCATGGCCTCTAAATCAGGTTGGGTTTGACCAGGTTGGTAGGGTACTCCATTCCGGGTAGACATGATGATGCAAGCAAATACACAAAATGAGACTCAACTGAACGACTACGGGCTAACTAGACCTAGAGCCCAAACTAGATGCCCAATCAGAGTGGCAAGCTAGCCTGTAGTAACTCTGGACTCAGCCAGGCAGGTGTAAGGGGAGTGTTAGGTCCCTAATTGCCAATCCTAGACACCAATCAGTGATTGGCCAGGTAGGCGGACCAGCACACAAGCCCTTTGGGACGTAGTCCCTGAACCACCGTTCTAGACACTGAGTACAAAGCACACACAGAGTAACTAGACAAACTGACTCAACACTAGCCTTGACCCGACTTATTGATGTCCCTAGCCCACTAGGGCAAATTAAGTCTAATAAATTTTAAAATTAGGCTTATGATCGAATGAGTGGGTGGTGGTTTTGGGCTAAGGAGAGGTTATCAACTCCTCCCCTTATCTTAGATGCTCAAATGCCCTTAAGATGAATTAGGAGATGATCACTCAAAAATTGAATTGTAGAAACACAGAAACAGAGTTGCAGTAATTTAACTCTCAAAAATTTCACAAAAACCAATAAATCATAGGAAAGTTATATAAAATAGATTCAATTATACTGGTTCCATCAAAATAAAAATCACACAATTTGGAGTTACCTGCAGTGAGAAACAATTCCTGCAATAGAGTAGTTACAGACTGAAAACAGGGTGCTTCCCCCGTTTACAATTCCTGCTACGAAGTTGTAACCCAACGGATCCCCTACACGCCCTAGGAACACCCCGTGGAATGGGAAGAGGAGGTTTGCACCTCACTTCGTTCCTAGGACCGGACGTCTTGGGGAGTCTACTTCGAGCAGACAAAGAAAAAGGAGAGAGACTTAAAACAAGCAAGCAAAACAGAAATCCTAGACTGGGCTCTGATACCAAAAATGATGCAGAACGAAAGAAAAGATGATGCTTTGTGGAAATAAATTAAGATTAGTTCTCTTTTTTTTTTATATATTTTCAGAAATTGGCTTTGACTCAAAGGAAAGCTAAACTAAATTGAAAGAAACTAGGTAATAACTGAAAGCACAATTTAAAAGAAACTAGGTTATCAGAGTGGTTCAGAAGTAACGGATCGCTGGGGGTTGAGAAACTCCCAGACCTAGGGTTTTGCTCTGAACTTTCAATAGGACAGAAATAAAGAGAAGAGATGGGTTACCAACCAGACAGTGATCTTCACAAAGTTTGGTGGAAGAACTCTCTCGAGCAGATTGTTGGATCCTCGGATTCGGATACCTTCGCAATGGATCCTCCAATACTGGTCCTGTGGCTGAGTCGGCTTCTCCTGGACTCAAGATCTGGGAAAGAAGAAGAACAAGTGATGGAATCAGATACTCAAGGAAGGATTTACCAGATTGAAGAACTTGAAAGCTGATGTTGCTGAAATCCGGATTCTCTTGGAGGTTGATCTGGCTCCCTCTGAAATTTGCTCTGAAGCTGAAGTATCCGGACTGGACCCGGATGCTGGTGGTCGGCCTTGACTTGGAGAGAGTGGCCGTGAGAGGTGGGATAGGCTAGGGTTTGGTGGATTGAAGTGGATGATGGGCGGCTAGGGTTTTGGAGTTGAAGTGGCTAACCTAGGGTTTAGGGGTTTGGAGATCTCACACCTCCTCAAGGTTCCTGGGGAACCCGGATTTACTCCCTCACGGAGCTCAACACCTGGATGCAAGTGCGGAAGAGAGAAAACACAGAGTTTGCTCACACAAAATTTGAATTCATTTATCAGATTACTTTAAAGTTTACAAGAGGGGTTTAATTTATATGACTTTACAAGAGAGTAGGGTTTTACATCTTCCCATGTGGGACTAAAGGAGGGGATCTTCAAATTAGGTTTGTATGATCAATCCATACACATATGGCCGGCCAAAGGTTCCAAAAAAGTGGATTTGAGGTTTTAAAATGAAGGTAAGTGGCGCCTCCTAGCCTTGTTCTTCAAGAGAGAATTTATTCCTTCCATGGCTCAACTCTTTTGGACTCCTCCTTTTCTTTCTCCCTAAGTCATGGTTCTTCCCATCTTTGCTTTGGGCATTTTTGTAATGGAATGGGTGCCCCCTTGAAGTACTCTCCAAGAAGAGTTTCTTTCTTTTCATAGCTTGGCTCTTATGGAATTTTGTGGGCCGCCCCCTTGAATTGTGGATCCCAAATTGCTCTTTCCTCAAATGGCGCATGAGAGAAGGGACCTGCTATCCTGTGGTGTGGGGACCAAAGCCTACTGGATGGAGATGTGGCACCCCCTGGACTCAGGCGTGTGGCTGGGAGTGTGGCGCCCACTTGCTTGGCCTTGGGAGAAAATGTGACACCCCAGGTTGATGTCCTAGACCACTACTGAGTCAACATGACTCAACAAAATAAATTGCAGGGAATACAGACTCAAGCTAAAATTGAGTTGATCAAGTCAACCCTTATTACAAACTAGAAATCCCTAATTCTTCGGGCAAGGTCAATCAGAGATCCAGATGGAGCTCTGAAGTCTTCTTCTGAGTCTGGTGCCCGCACCATCTTAAACCAGTTCACAGGGGTCCGTAGGGAGATATCTCAGCTGTCTGTCCAGACTATTCAGGTTTAAATCAAGTTGCAGGGCTTGCGAGTGCATACTGATATGCAAATCAGCTCTCTTCATAGTGTGATGGAGACTGGATTTGCACAGATTCAGTAGATGCTGAGATCCTTGATGCCTTCTAGCATGTCTGGTTCGTCTACACCTCCACCTCCTCCTGATGGTGATGACTCAGGTGGTGACACTGATAAAGTCAGCAACAGTGATTCTAATGGTGATGATGGACAGTCTAGCGGCACCGGTACAGTTCTTGAGGATCAACCTCCAGCTCCTCCTACAATTGATCCAGCACCTTTTGCAGTTGACCCTTCCCCAGCTCCAGTTGATCCTTCTCTAGTTCCTGATGATTCTACTTCGACCAAGACTACTATGTTCCATACTACCAGGACTCGTAGGACTATAGAGAGATCAGGGCCATCTCTTAGGACTAGGAGTCTCACCCATAAGACCCCTAGGACTTCCTTTTCTTGGATCATGGCTCTGATAGTCCTAGAGTTTCCATCTGATGAGGATTAGCCTCACAGGTGTTTATCATGTTGTTGTGTTTATCATATTGTTATGCTTACTATTTATCATGTTGTTGTGTTTATGGTTATGTATTAGTCTTTTCAGCTATGTATCAGTCTTTTAGTTATGTATCAGACTTGTTTGTTATGTATCAGTGTCTTTTTATGTATCAGACTATCTTTTGTACCGAAACCTTTTGTTTGAATCGCACTGATATGCAAGTTGCTTTTACTCATTTTTTTTGTACTATTTTTCTCTTCTTTATGTGATGAATGCATTAATTGAGGGGGAGGCTAATAAGAAAATTACTTAACTTTATTAATGATGATAAAAAGGGGGAGTAAGAAAATATATAATCAATTTTTCTAAATTTTTTGGCACATTAGCTAACATAGGGGGAGAGAAAATAAAAATTTAACTATACTTGGCTCTTTACTCCTATGAAATTGTGTTGTATAAACGTTGTTATGCTGAATTTGACACAATTCATATAAGCTTTATATGTTGCTCACTTGAAAGTATGGTACAACACTTTTAATTGAACTTAAATGCTTATATACTTAAGGTTTTGTCATCATCAAAAAGGGGGAGATTGTTGTCTTTGGCCCTTGATTTTGATGACTAACAAAACATTGAGTATATGTTTTATACTAATGTTTCATTTGTAGTGTTGAGTTTCAGGATACAGGCACATCAAATTTTTCATACAAAGGTATCAAACTCACTAAATTCAAGTTAAGTGAATTTTAGTATTTTAGAAGTCTTCTCACTTTGGAAAATCTTAAAATGGGTCAATCTAGGATTTATGAAGAAGAAGTTAAAGTTTTATTGAAGAACACTTTGAGTTTTGAAGCTTGGCACAGAGTTTTTTGAATGGCACAACTAAGTGTCGACTCATACAACATAAAGTATCAACACTTCAGAAGAACTGGCATGCAAAAATCTCTTTGGCATGCCTTAAGTCGACTCATAGCAGTCAAGTGTCGACTCAGAAGAACCAAGTGTCGACTCATGGCCTGAGATAAAAGATGATACAGAACTATATCATTTTGAGGATTTTGTCAAGTGTTGATCCAAGTGTCGACTTAGAAGACTCAAGTGTCGACTCACAAGCTCCAAGTGTCGACTCAAAGGTCGACTCATAGCTTGAGAACAAAATTGAAACAGAACTCAGTTTTTTCAAGAATTATACCTTGAGTCGACTCATGAAGATCTAAGTGTCGACTCATGGAGATCCAAGTGTCGACTCATGGGTTCTGACAATAGTAATGGCTATATTTTCTGAAGCATAATTTTAACTCCAAAAGGTTCCTAATGGCTAGTTTTGCTCCACCAACGGTCATAAATCATTTTTTGAAAGTTTTTGAAATATTTAACTCTCACCAAACTCATTCATTAAGAACTAACTCACAAGAGACAAATTCTATCTTTGATAATATCACTTCAAAAGTCAAAAAGAGAGCTTGAAAGAACATTCCATTTGAAAAGCTTCCAATCTTGCTGTTGACCCTTCAAATCAATATTTCAAAAGTGGTCTTTCAAAAAATCCAAGGAGAAGACAACTCAAACAATCAACAAGAGCTTCATAGCCTCTACTTTCTACTCTATAGAGAGTTTTTTCTTGTGCTTTACTCTTGTACTTTTGAATTTATTTGTTGTGACTAGTTTCAAGGAGGTTTGAAACTAGGTAATAGGCCCTTCCAAGCCATGAATTGGAATTCAAGCCTAGGATGGCTTTAGGAAAGGTTGTTGGTAAGCCTAAGTGAGAAAATCAACTTTGGATTTGACTTGTGAGCCCTTGAAAACAAGTTAGCTATAATCTAGGTTGATTATAGTGAAATTCCTAAGGGGTTGCTTGGGGAGTGGATGCAGGTGCTTGATGTGCACCAAACTACTATAAATCCTTTGTATTTGTGTGTATGATCTTTCTTCTCCTGCATTTATTACTTACTTTACATAGCATTGCATCTTATTTATATTGTGCTCATTTGCATTGCTTCACAAACACTTTTAATTCAGCATATATTTGCTTTAAATTTTTAAAGAAATCCAATTCACCCCCCCTCTTGGGTTGCTACGCTGGGCAACACAAATGATTGATCCACGATTGATCAAAACCTAAGAAGTGGCTTATGATTGGTTTGGAAAGGGGGATGATCTATTAGCCATTCAAACTCAAGGAAAGATAATGTAGAAAAAGAAAAGTCCCATTACTTTTCAAACAGGATGCTCAAGAGCTACAAAAAGATAATTACAAAGGTTAAAGCAAAGCAAAACATAGCTAGGCCTTTCTGGCCTTAGGATCTACAACACCCACTTTAAATAGTGGTTGGTCATCATCACTCCAAGATCCCATCTTAGATTATTAACCCTTATTGTTTTTCGGTTCCGCGGGCTCCCTCACAACAGGTGGTGAATCTTTTGCGACTCTTGAGCCCCCAAGGAAATCCTCAGACTGAAGTGATGATCATTGGTGAAAGGCATCGAACCTTTCCTCCCGGGGTAGGCTCATATTTGTCGTGAGCTCCATGATGAATTTGCTTATGTCGGTGCCCAAGGGAGGTAATCGACAAAAATCTATGTTCGGGTAAAGTACCCATATCAGGTCATTGTAATTGCTGTACCCCACATGGTGGCCTCAATCAAACATTGCTCCTTCTGTGGCCCCACTTCCTTGTGCTTCCTAAACACTAGCCACATGATGATTCTTTCTCGAGCTGGATTAATGGTTCGACTGGTGATGGCTTTATGATTAGGTTTGATGGCTGGATTGATGGTACTCCATGATCAAGATTATCAATCAAACCAACGAGCCATTATTGACCGACACCTTGATCCAACCCCAAGCCTTGCCATAGTGCTAGTAGTTGGCACATGGAATGTCCCTCTCAAGGCAATTAATCAAATCAACATGGTGCCATGATGGGTTGCCTTGAATCATCTCCAGAAGCACCCATAGGTGGCCAACCACCAGATGGTAGGTACCACCTAGCCAAGGGTGGCTTGATCGATATGGGGACAATGGCCAATGTAGCCCCCCAACCTCTGGATTGATGGCTGCACTCTTGCCCATTAAAGATCGCTCGAGGTTAGAGATCTTCCACCTAGCCCAACAAACTTCATCTTGAAACTCCATCGATCAAGTGGTGATCTCCCAACAAGTATTTCTAGAAGCAAGCAGCAATCTTAAATCCAAAATTTCTCCATGGGCTGATGAAAGTTGGTCTTGTGCCTAGGCCACCCTTGCAGCAACATCCTAGGTCACTCGAGAAAAATACTTTGACGACTTTCCCAATTCTTTTTCAAGTGCAGTCTTCTCAAGGATATATCCAGTACATTTCAAGTGGAAGTGATCAATCTCTTCATATGCTCTCTTTAATGCTTTTCACATCTTCAACAATCTTTTCTTCTGATCGATGGCTTCTTATCTACAACCTTGGCTTTGGCCTCCTGCTCTAAAAATATGCCCTAATGTTAGTAGCCTTATGAAGGCGTCTAGTAGGCATTGGTGCTCTCGATGACAAAATGACATCCTAATAAAAGCTATGATTAATAATTATGGGAAAATATATCATTTTATTACATTAAAAAAGTTTTCTTACAGCACTAAAGAGGGAAAATAACAAAGTCTAGAGAGCCACAAGTTTAAAGAAAGAAAAATGAAAATTTCAAAGAATTAGTTCCCAACCTCCTTAGGATCAGCAGCAACAGGAGGCTCAGTTGCTATAGTGGGGTTAGATGGAGTGGCTTCACTCACGACTGGGGGCTCCATGGTGACTAGCTTAGCAACCATAGGTTTAGCAAGGAGGTTTTAGATGCCAGGACTGGTGCAATCTTAGCTTGGGCATCAGGGATGGTGGCTCCATTAGAGGGCTCCTCTTCACATTCCCCATCATCCAAGGAGAGATCTAGCCCTTAATGATGCTTGGTAACTAGGCTCTGGCACTTGAGCATCCCTAGTTTATGGCCCTCTGAAAAGGCCTCATGGTAGAAGATAAGTAGGCATCAGAAAACTCCTTCGATGCTCAAAAGTCTGCCACCACCTAGGCCATGTCTGTAGTAAAGTGTGCAGAGGCCTTATATTCTTTATGGTAGCCTCCAGCTCTTGCTCCAACCTATCCTTAGCCACTGCTACTTTTACCTCTCTCTTTTGCCTCTCCAAATTCATATTGACCCCTGCCATCACCATACTGGCCTTGGTCTTGGCCAAACTACACCTTGTCGTAATTAGATTTGACTTGGATTCAGTAAGTGGCTTCTTTAAGCACTTGACCTCAGCCTCAGATGCCTCGACTTTCAACAGGCCTGTTGAAATCATGCTAATGCAATGAAAGATTGGAGTTCAAAAATTTTCATTATTGAAACCCTAATTAGCCGGAATGCTAGACCCATGGACCAATTAACCATAACAATTAATAAATCATAACTTTAGTGTTATAGTAGAATACCTGGATTGCTATACTCCTTAATTTTCATAAGGCACACAAGTGTATGCCCTCCAGAGGTGATCCACATAGAAACTAGACCAAGGAAGCCTCCTATCGAGCTTGCTTATTTGATTAGCACTCTTCCTAGCATCATTTCTTCATTTAGCAGCCTTTCTTCCTTTGCTAGAACCCTTTCCCTCCTATAAGGCACTCAGAGACCTCTCTGAATCCTTTCTCAGAATATAATTATCCCTCCTATATCTTTCCCTAAGTTCTTGTCTTAAAATGACAAGTCTTGTCTTAAAGAAGACTTTATGTCCTAAAAGAAGGAAGAGATATAGAAAGGATTTCTTTTGGATATTTTGGCATCAAAATACCGATGCCTATCAATAATGAGTAAGGGGGAACATGATAAGCCTTTTCCTTAGCCCTTGATATGATTTTCTAATGATCAGATAAGACCCTTCAAGTAGAAGGAGTCACTTGGGTGAAAGGTTTTATCTTGATATGTGTCTTTCCAATTTTTCAATAATTTTTTCACTTGCCATGCAGCAAGTTATCGATCAAAATTTGCCTAAGGGACATTGGATTCCAAAGAATATATCAAAGAACCAGAAGTCTTCAAGCAAAAGGACTTCTGGATTTATGATTGTGCGCCAAACATGAAGGGACGCATCCTTTCATTTTGCGCACCACCATTTCCATGACAAATGCCATGTTTTGACCATTTAAACTATTGCCCAGGTGGCTTCCCAAGAGGGGGGTGAATTGGGATTAAAAAACTTTTCATAATTATGTGCACTTTGAAATTCTTTTAGTGTTGTGGTGCAATATGCAATGTGGAAGTAATTAAGTAAAAGCAATAAAGCAATAAGAACACAAGCACAAATACAAAAGATTTAGAGTGGTTCAGAGCAACCGGCTCCTACGTCCACTACCCAAGCACCACTTGGGATTTCCACTATATCCCTCAATCGAAATACAGTCAGATTGTTTTACTAGGCTCACAATCCAAACCTATACACTTTGGTTTTATCGGGATCACCAAAGAAACCCAAACTCCCTTTGGTTTTAAACGGGATTACCAAAGAAAACCCTAACACTTGGTTTTATACCGGGATCACCAAGAACCCAACTTAGGTTTTCACAAGGCTCACCTAAAAACCTTCAACCCTCTCTTAAGACACAGCCCCTTGCTGTTCTTAGAGAGAAAACAAGAATAAATAAAGGATAAACAAGCAACTACAACAAACCAAGTTTGTTTAAGTGTTGCCGATGTAGATCAAGATGAAGCCTAGCTTTGAATGCTCTTTAATGCCCTTCAAGCTGCTTCTTTGCTTCTTCAATGAGTGGATTCAATGATGGAGTAGAGTTGGTGAAGCTTTGAATCCTAACTTGAAAGCTCTTGAAGTAGGTACGTGAAAGACTTGAAAGCTCTTCAATATCTCAAGATAATTCTATAATAAATGCTCTAATTATTTTTTAATCCTTCAAAAACAATCCCTTTTATAGTTTTTCAAGAGATATAGCTATTGTAGGGCTTAGGGATTCGAGAAAGAACTATTGGAGATGAAATGGAGTTCAAAAATCAACTTCAGCAACTAGCCATTGGAGTGCAGAAAATAGCTACACAAGTCGGCTCGAGGTCCACGAGTCAGCTTGAAGTCTTAGACAGCCCAAAATAAATTTCTATGAGAGTTGGCTCTTCAAGCTGGAGTCGGCTCTTGCCAAGTTAATTCAAAATGTTGAATACCTAGAGTCGGCACTTTAAGGCAGAGTTGGATCGAGTTCTCAGTCCTTCAAAATTCATAACTCTGGACGAGTCTGCTCTTGGGGCTAGAGTCGGCTCGAGATCTGAGTCTTCAGAAAAAAGTATTCTTCCATGAGTTGGCTCTTGGGATAGGAGTCAGCTCTTGATACTGAAACTTAAAAATCTTTTCCATGCCGTGCCACAATGAGTCGGCTCTTGATCCATGAGTCAGCTCTTGCAAAGTCTTCAATTAATGCTTCAAGCTTCTCCAAAACTCTTCAACACTTGAATCAACTAAGAGCTAATCTCCATACTCATAATTTTATAATTTTCAGCTCATTTTACAAGATTACAAGATTGATAAAACTAGGGCATTTACAAGTTCAAGTCCATAAAACTTCATACATAATTGAATTACCTTTCAATCAATTTGAAAACCATTTTAAACAAAAGGTAACCAATTTCCTACAAAACCTCTCGAGTAATTTGAAAGAATTAGTATCAAATACATGCTCCAATGTTTTGTGATCATCAAAGTCATTCCAGGGATCAACATAAACCCAATCCAAATAGACGTGGGGATAAGAGAAAGAGGCCTAGCACTTATCTAGAATAGGTGATTAAGTGGCAAAAGGACTCTTGGTCCTTTTTGCACCCCTTAATCTTGGCGCATGCCAATATGGCGCCAAGAGTCCAATCCCATTTGGACTCTTTCATAATCAATGGATAATGTTCAATAAATTCTAGATAAATATAAAAAAATGCTACCCCAATTAGGACTTAATCCAATCTAAGTTTTACTTAAATTGGTTAGCCCAAATAGTAAGCAGACTGACCCAATCCAATTGGGTTAGGAGTTTGGCTAGCATGCATATGCTAGTATACAAATTAGCTAGCCTATTAGGATATGTTGCCTAATTGGCCAACCCAAAAGAGAGGGTAAATTGGGTTTGAAACCTTTTTCCATAAATATGTGCTCTTTAGAAATCTTAGTATGGTAAGTGAGGTGAATTAGGAATTAAATACGGAATCAAAAGAAAGAACACAAACAAACCAATCACAAACACCATAAATTTTATAGTGGTTCGGAGCAGCCCAGCACCTATGTCCACTACCCAAGATACCACTTGAAATTTTCACTATACTTACTATGGAATATAGCCAGTTTGTTTTACACCGGGCTCACAAATCAAAACCTAATCTTGGTTTTCATCAGGATCACCAAGAACCCAATACAATGCTAGTTTTCCGGGCTAACTAACACCCAAACTTGGTATTAAAAGACTCACGAAAAATCTTAAACAACTCACAAGTTATAGCCCATGCTGTACTTGGAACAACATAAACAAAAAGATGAAAAGAAAACAACACTAATGATAAACCAAACTTTGTCGGATGGTTGCAGTTGATCCTCTTTGAGAAGCCTTCTTGATTGCTCCTTCAATACTCTTTAAGGCTTCTAAACTTCTCTAATAAATGACTCAAGAGAATGATTGGAGTTTGGTGAAGTCTTGAGTTCTTCCTTGAATGCTCTCTTTAGATATTCAATTCTCTTCTTGAAAAACTATTCAAAACTCATTCAAATCCATCATTTATAGTGTTTGGAACTGATCCCAGGTAGATATGACCATTATAGTGCCTTGGGAGTTGAAATATAGCCGTTGGAGCACTTTTTGGATTCAAAAAATCAATTCTAGAACTAGCCGTTACTCACCTGAAACTGGAATTCGAGTTGGCTCGGTTGAATCGAGTCGGCTCGGATTCTTAGCCAAGTTGAAACAACTCTCTGGATGAGTCGGCTCTTTCAGTCATGTCGACTCGCCTGACTAGTTTTCTCAGAACTGGTTTTTGTTCACTCTGGAGGAGTCGGCTCGATTGCTTGTTAAGTCAGCTCGGATGACTGATTTCAAAAAACTGCAATTTTGATACTCTAGACGAGTCGGCTCTAACTTTGTCGAGTCAGCTCGGTTGCTTGTGTGCCCGAAACCTTTGTACCGTGCCAGAATAAGGAGTCGGCTCTCTTGCTTGAGTTAGCTCGAGTTACTTTTTACCAAAAGTATTCCAACTTCTTAGATTTCTTCCAAAAACTTCCAACCAACTTCCAAAGACTTTCAAACTTCTTCTAAACCTAATATAAGTAATTTAAACTTAAAAATTGCATAGAATTGTCCCTTTGAGCCACTCCCTTTTTTTTGTGAGAGAACCCACCCCAGAGCGACCATATATAATTTGGCCTTATGATGAGGAAACGATTGAGTGATCTCTGGATGATCAAGCTATCAATATGCAGGATAGAGACTATCAGCGGTACTTGGTCTGGTGGCAAGGTTGGCCAGAATCTGAGGACTTGTGGAATGTTGGTGCAGATCTGCAACGCCTCAACCCAGACCCTCCTTGAACCAAATTGACCCATACTTGATAGGGTCGAGCCCTTCCTACCCCGGGATAATTGGTGGTGACACCAGGATCAGACACAGATCCCTGGATCCCATATGGTTTAATTAGTCATGTGTCAAAGTTTTAAAAATTTTGTAATCAATTAAGATTGAGTCCTGTAATAAGTTGAGGTTAGTTGATTTGTCTCAACCCTCAACCTAGTCAGTATTTTGAGTCCTGTACATCAATTATAAGTCCAGTATGAGCCCAATTTTTGTACAAGAGAGAAGGTCACCCTATTTTGGAGTTCCACCAGGCCAATCCAGGAGTCAGAGGCCACTATATCAGTCCGGTGGATTTTGTGTGAAACCTAGGATCTAAGATGCTTCTAGAAACCCTGATTCCTTCCAGATGCCCTCTAGATGCCCAGATTCCAGTCTAGATGCCAGAGCACATTCCCAAACCAGGGCATCCATGATTCCAATGGTCTATCTGCATCCTAGCCCAAGGAAATCAATTCCAAGCACCAAGCCCAGGTCCATTAAGAAGCGAGATTCCAAGAATATTCCCCTATCAGTCCATCCTAGCTTCTAGGAGGCCCAAGCCCATGCGCCAAGCCCCTTTGGGCCGGCCCCTTGCTACCCCTAGAAGCCCAACATGCCCTCCTAGGCATCCTTGAAGTGTTGACCAAGTTCAAGAAGCTTAGTAAACATGTCAGCTAATTGATTTTTTGTTGGAACAAATTCAAGTTCAATATTACCATTTTGTACATGATCTCTATTGAAGTGATGCCTAATTTCAATATGTTTAGTCCTAGAATGCTGAATTGGATTCTTTGTTAAATTAATAGCACTTGTGTTATCACATTTGATAGGAATTTTAATTTGAATAACATCATAGTTTTCTAGTTGTTACTTAATCCAAAGCACTTGTGCACAACAACTCCTTGCAGCCACATACTCTACTTCAGCAACAGATAGTGCTACAGAGTTTTCTTCTTACAATGCCAAGAGATTAAGTTCAACCCTAGAAATTGACAAGTACCACTAGTACTTTTTCTATCAATTTTACATCCACCATAATCAGCATCAGAAAAACTAATTAAATTCAATGAAGATTGTTTAAAATACCATAGACCTAGATTACTTGTTCCTTTTAGATATCTTATAATTCTTTTAACAGCAAGTATATGTGATTCTTTTGGATTAGATTGAAATCTAGCACATATTCAAACACTAAACAATATATCAGGTCTACTAGCTATTAAAAGCAACAGTGATCCAATCATACCTCGATAAAGTTTTTGACCAATGTTGTTTCCATCCTCATCCTTGTCAAGTCTGCAGGTGGGGCTCATGGGAGTGCCAATTTCTTTGACTGACTCCATACCAAACTTCTTGATGATCTCCTTGATATACTTAGCTTGGTTAATAAATATTCCTTCCTTTGTTTACTTAATTTGGAGTCCAAGGAAGTAGGTCAGTTCACCCATTAAGCTCATTTCAAATTTGCCCTGCATAAGCTCAGCAAATTCTCTATACAAATTCTCATTAGTTGCACCAAAAATTATATCATCTACATAAATTTGTACAACTAACATGCCATTTTCTTTTCTTTTAATGAATAAAATTATGTCTATTTTACCTCTAGTAAAATTATTTTCAAGTAAGAATTTACTTAGTCTATTGTACCATGCTCGAGGTGCTTGTTTTAAACCATACAATGCTTTATTAAGTTTGGAAACATGATTTGGAAGAGCATGATTTTCCAATCCTGGTGGTTGTTCTACAAAAACTTCTTCTAAAATATAACCATTTAAAATATACTTTTTACATCCATTTGAAATAATTTGAAATTCATGTAGTAAGCAAATGCAAGTAATAATCTGATAGCTTCTAATCTTGCTACAGGTGCATAGGTTTCATCAAAGTCTATTCCTTCTTCTTGATAATATCCTTTGGCGACTAATCTAGCTTTATTTTTAATTACATTCCCTTTTTCATCTAATTTATTTCTACAAACCCATTTAGTGCCTATAACAGGATGATCAGAAAGTCTATTCACTAACGTCCATGCATTATTTCTTTCAAATTGATTAAGTTCTTTATGCATGGCCATCATCCAATTCGGGTCATTTTCTGCTTCTTCTATGCTATTAGGTTTTACTTATGAAACAAATGCTAGGTAATCATATGCTTCTCTAAGTGATAACCTAATCCTAACTTCTTGTGAGGGATCACTAATAATTAATTCTTTAGGATGTGATGTTACATACCTCCATTCTTTGGGTAAATCATCATGATCTTTGCTTACCATTTCTTCTCCTTCTTTAACTTGTATGTCTTGTAAGCTCATGTCCTTCATAGCTTTATCAATTGTACCTACATCATTATCGATGCACTCTTCTTTTCTAGAAGGTGTGTGGTGGGGGCACCAGGTTCAGAAAGAAGCTTCAACTAATACCAAGTTCTTTATGGATTGAGACTAGGAACTCAAGTCTCGTATGAGTCCTGTATGTTTATTGAGTCCTGTTTTATTTTCTTTTAGGGTTTTAAAGTTCAATTAGAGTCAATTAGGCTTTATACTGAGTCAAGTTCAAGAGCTACATGAAATTGGGCCAGACCAGCTTTACTTGAAGCACCACATCATCATGAACCACCTATGCCAACTCATCACCAAAGAATGCCACATCACCTTTTTGCCAAGTCATCTCCAAGGGATGCCATGGAGAAGGATGCGCCATGTCACCATGCCATTTCACCTTGCCACATCATTGGATTTGGAAACCACCTCGCCATGCCAACTCACTTTGCCAAGTCATCACCAAGTGGTGCCACATCAAAACAACTTCAAAGTGGGGACCTCACCATGCCAACTCACCTTGCCAAGTAATCACCAAGAGGCGCCAACTTCAAGTGGGGACCAAGGATTCAAATCCTCCACATTCTATGTAACCCTCCACCAAATCCTCCACATTCCATGTAACCCTCCACCAAAATCCTCCACATTTCATGTAACCCCCCTAATATTTCTCCATGATATGGGAAATTTCAAATTGATTGAAAGGCCAATAAAAGCCTCTTGTATGCCCATGGTAAAGGGGAGCTTTTGGATGATGAAATAAGGAGTAGTTTTTCTATGAAGCAAGTGTTTTGTAGTGTGGTTGTGTTTCAATCTTGGCATGTGATCTTCTACCTCCCAAGCCAACGACTTCTCCAAGGATCCCATCTTCCCTCAATGACCACTTGTTTTCTTAATTCCTTCCTCCTACTTTGATTTGGTATTCCTTCAAATCAGCCTAGTCCTAATTCCTTCAAATCAGCCTAGTCCTAATTCCTTCATTGCGCAGGGTTCCTTCTATGATCCGGAGTTCAAGAAGGGGGTCATTGCCATCAGATCAAGTATGGTGAGAACTTGTTTCGATGGAAGAGTCATCTTTTCATCCAGGGCTTGTTTCTTTGATTGCTTCAACGAATCTACACCAACAAGGAGTGCTCATCATGGTAACAATTCCCTTCTAATATTCTTGAGTCTGGGTTATTGAAGACAGTTCTTCTAGGTTTAGATTCCATAATCATTAGCCCTAATCTTCTCTAGGATTTAAATAACTACATCACGGCGTAAGTTCCAAATTTCTGTGCTCCTTCCATAGCTTTACCTTAATACTTTTGATCTGAGATTTAGTACCTGTTAATAGGTTTCATTGCTCTCATTTCTCAATTCATCATTTAGATTGCCTTCTCATCATCGTGCCGCATCAGTGTGGGGTTAGTTTCATCAAAAATAACATGAACAAACTCTTCAATAGTTAATGTTCTTTTATTGAATACTCTATATACTTTGCTAGAAGTTGAATAACTGAGAAATATAGCTTCATCAGATTTAGCATCAAATTTTTCAAGGTTATCCTTTTCATTATTCAGTACAAAGTATTGGCAACCAAAAACATAAAAATAGTGAATACTAGGTTTTCTATCATTCCAAAGTTTATAGGGGGTTTTCTTTAAAATAGGTCTAATCAAAACACAGTTCAATATATAGCATGCAATGTTCACAGTTTCTACCCAAAAGTATCATGGAAGATTACCTTCATATAACATAGTTCGGGCCATCTTTTTAATGTCTTATTTTTTTTATCTACAACACCATTTTGTTATGGCATTCTAGGAGCAGAGAAGTTGTGATCAATGTCATGCTCAATATAATTTTCTTCAAAATATTGGTTTTCAAATTCTGTGCCGTGATCAGTTATAATAGAAATAATTGAAAGATTTTTCTAATTTGAAACATTCTTGTAAAATTTTTGAAATACTTTAAAAGCCTCATCTTTATGAGTGATAAACAAAATCCAAGTAAATCTTGAAAAATCATCAACTATCACAAGTCCATATTTTATACCACCTAGGCTTGTGGTCCTAGTTGGTCTAAATAAGTCTGTTGGCGTAGAATCCCTTTTTCGACCGATCGAAGCTAATGGATCATAAGTCCGCTCCCTGGTTTACCTGCAAAACAAATCCCTGGCTGGATTTGGACACTCCGATGCCTAAGTTAGAGACGGGCTCCAGCCATAGAATGGGAAAGATTCTGAGGAGGATAAATGGAGAGAAAAGGACTAAGATTTTCAGGATTACGTTATGCCTTACCTGGAGCATCCCCTATTACCAGTATTTATATTGATTCATCCGGCCTGTGGTTCCATTTTCTTTCCTGCGGTTACGATGGGAGGAGTTAATTCCTTTTCCTCCATTCACAATCATGGGTAGTTATTAAATGATTCTGGCCAGGTCGGAGACGTTGCTGCAGGAGTTAATGGCCACGTGGCCATTTTGACATGGTTGTGCTTTGGAGATAGTTGGACAGTCGATGATAACCGTTATCCACCATGTTCATGGAGATTTGAGATAGATCGGAGATCTGTCTTTAGGCTTCTTCTTTGGGAGTATTCGTAGCTTAATCGAAAAAGCACTTTCATCTTCAGACACCTTCGAGATAGCACCTGTGGCTGATGTTGAAGATCATGCTTTCAGCATAGGTCGAAGACTACGTCTTTGGTGTAAGTCGAAGACTACGCCTTCGGTCAGTTGTGAAGATCATGCCTTCGGCATAGGTCGAAGACTACGTCTTCAGTGTAGGCCGAAGACTACGCCTTCAGTCAGTTGTGAAGATCATGCCTTCGACTAAGGCTGAGATCCCTATCTTTAGCAGGGGGCCAAAGGCTGACTCTTCAGTTAAGGTTGAGAGCTATGGCTTCAGCTTGTCCATCAGCCATTCATCTTCTTCTGGGTGCTTTGGTTCGAAGTGCATGGTTTGGGAGAGATATCTTTGGTCGGTCGAACCAGTGGTTGATCTGTGCTTGATTCAACATATCCCAATAGTTGCCCCCCACTCTCAATTTTTGAAGTTATGATCTGCCTCGAAGAGTGAGAGTATCACTGGGTTGTCGTTTTCCCTTAGGGAGTGGTGTGGCAGATGATTGCAAAATCTTTGATTGGACCGTTTGCCATAACTGCTAGTTGATCGAGGATCAGGTGGTGGATAGCTATCACCCCCTGATTAGGGTATGGAGAAAAGGAGCGGGCGAACCAGGGACTGTCCCTCCTTTTTCTGTTGTGTGACGGTTCAGCCAATCTTTTCATTGGGATTTGGGTGGAGGTCGTGGCCTCTTCCTGTCCCTTGAAAAAGTAGTGTGCTCCATCTTAGCTGTTGAATGGTGTTGCACGGATTATGACCTTTGGTCCATTCCGCATCCAATCAGTTTAGGGCTGTTTGGGATTGTGCACCCATCTCGAGCATCCATGGTGGATTTGGGGTGATGGTTCCCCTTATCAAGATGTCACTCTAGAGTCTCCTTGTCCCTTTATGAGAAGGTGAAAAGGTCTGGATAAGGAAGCTTCTTCATCCTTGCATACCTTCAGCTTTCACTGTTCTTGGCTATCGGTCCCTTCCACAGGTAGAACCTTCCTTTTATTTCTTTGTTCCTATTTCTTGTTATGGCTGAGACCGTAGGAAGTCAAGGGAAAAGGCTGGGCCCTCTGGGATTGATGATGTGGTAAGTCCGGAGTTAGTTTCCAGCTTCGTCTCACCGGGGAAGATTGCCCACCTTCAGGAGCGTTATCATGTTCCCGAAGAGTTTTCTCTTGTACTTCCCATATCTGAGGAGTAGGTGCATAAACCTCCAGTCGGGTGTCATGCCATATATGAAGATCATTTGAAGGCTGGTCTTCGATTTCTCCTGCATCCCTTCTTCGTCAAAGTCTTTCACATGTACCAAATAGTGCCCGTGTAGTTGACTTTGAACAGTATTCAGAATATCTGTGGATTCTTGGTCTAGTGCCCATAGCCAATGTGAGCCTCGGGACCAATCTGTTCACCGCTCATTTTGTTCTCAAGAGGGATTTCCATGGTCGTGGATGGTGGGTGATCAGTCCTCGACCTGGTCACAAGATCATAAAGGATATGCCCAGTGCCATCCATGGGTGGAAGCCTAATTTTATTTTTATTTCATTTATCGAACCATGATATTTCAGTAGTGAGTGGAGGGAACCACGCCTGGTTACCGATGATGGAAAAAAGGTTTTGGCAGTTGTTCAGTCTGATTATGCCTTATTGATTAATTTGGAGGTCGTTCCCATCTGCGAACTATTGGAGAAGAGGAATCTCCATCTCGTAGGGATCAACGAGTTCCCTATGTTAGGTATAGTGGTAGAAGTTTTTAGCCCTCCTCTTCTAACTCCTTTGTGGTCTAGCTGAGTAAGAAAGATATTTTTACTTGTAGGTGGTGGAATGAGGCCTGATTTGGGCTGGCTTCACCAGTCTTCCAAAAGGAAGGCGGCTCAGGCGCCACCCTCAAGATCAGAGATCCAGAAGAAGACCCGGGGGATGAGCCTGAGAGAAGTTGAAGCACTTCATCCTCCAGAGAAACATCTAGGGAAAATGGGGTATCGACAATGGAGGCTCCAGGAGGGCTTCTGCCAGTTGAGTCTCTATCGATGGTCAGCTCTCTAGCTCAAATAAGGGAGAGTCCATCTCCGGTGGTCGATGCGCCATCGCCTTGCCCCCTGTGGTGGATAGGGACAAGACACTGAAAGTCGAGGAGGAGTCCGTCCGGGAGGTTCCTCTAAGTAGGAGTCATCCCGTGGACTCTTCGGAGTTTTCCCCCATAGGGGATCTTTTGGTCCCTGCCATTGCTAGGTGAGCACTGAAGGATCTTTGCTGTCTCATGATTTGGTAGTCATCCAGGGTTGGAGCCTCGCTAGGGTGTCCGATTCTGCTTATTCCTCCCTACAACAGGTGAGATTTTTATCGCTCCTCCCTTGCCCGATGAATTGCTCAATTTGTGATTGGTCTTACACCTTATTTTGCTGGTGTAGCTGGTCTACGACATTACTTTCCTAGAAGAGGGCCTGGGGAGTGTAGATAACCTCATTCATAGCTTGAAGGAGGAGCTCCACGTGGCTAGGGTCGAAAGAGAGGTGGCCGAGGAACTAAAGCAGTCCATGGAGAATCAGCTCACTCACGTGGATGCTGAAGTTTGGGGCCTGAAGGGAAAACTAAAGAATGCCCACTTGACGATCTCAAGGTTGGAGGCGGAGTTGAAGAGGAATAAGAAGCAGATTGACTTCTTGGAACATTCTGTTAAAGAGAACCAATAGAGGGCCGAAGACCTAGCCAGGGTGGCTGAGGAGGCAACCAATAGGGCCGAAGAAGCATCTTCGAGAGCCGAAGAGGCATCTTCAAGAGCTGAAGAGGCTACCCTGGAGGTCGAAGCAGCTAGGAAGGAGTCCGAAGCCATGAGAGAGCAAGCGGCTAATGCTGTTATGGATTTCAGAAAATCTTCACAGTTCCAAATGGAAATGAATGAAGCAAGTTTGTACAACCATCAACATGGATTTAATGATGGACTCACCAAAGTCAGCATGGTCTTTCCTGATCTTGATCTTTCCAGCATCCCTACGTTTGACATCGAGGAGGAAGAAGAGGAGGAGATTAGGGCCACTGAGGAGGTTGTAGAGATGCCGAGCCGAAGCGAAGAAATCCTGATCATAGCTGAGGACCAGGGCACAGTTCCGGTCCAGGCTGAAGGTTCTCAAGCCTTGGCCCAGGTTGAGGAGATCCTTTCTGCCCAGATTGATGAGATACTCCAGACTGCTAATGAGGGATCTCTCTCGGCTGATCTGTAGGGACTGGGTAGGCATTAGGCTATGTATCTCTTCTTTTTCTTTTTTTGGCATGTAACTGATAAATTCTCCTGAATTAAATGCTTTCCAAGTATGGGGTTTTTCAGACTTGGTTTAGGTAGGGTCACTGGTTTTGGCAATGGACTGAATCATGCAGCCTTTTGTCGAGTCGATTTTTCTGAACATAGGCTAACATAGGCTCCTCCTTTTGGACTACAAAACATGTAGGGAAGTTCCTTCATGAGGGAAACCTCTAGCATACCAGCTTACCGAGGGTGTGGAGACTGTCATGCCATTGCCTAGAGAGGTGATGGTGATCAGGGCCATAATGACTATGTTTAGGAACAAGAGTCATCATGGCTGCAGCCTTTTAGTGGACCCTCTCAATGCACCAATTAAGGTCCTAATTTATTAGGGCGAACGTGTGTAGCGTGCCTAGGAACCTACTATGAATGAGGGCTTTTGAGTTTCACCAGTCTCGGTATAAGGAAGAGGATTTGCTTGGATCAATGCTCCTGGTAACTCCATTTTCAACACCGTTCCCGTCTCCTCATCCTCGCGTTGTTCTGAGGGTTTGTCGCATCATGAAGCCAAACCTAGCACAACTCAGGCAGGTAGCCAAGGGAAAGCCAATGAGAGGCTTCTAGGTGAGTAGATCAGTTTGGAAGTGAAGGTGTGTATTGGCATTGCCGTGCACCCAGGCTGGGAGTAGTGTTCCAATCGAGATAGGTTCTTCCTCAAGGAAGGAACCGATTTCTCCTGGGAGGGCCATGCCGGCCATGCTATCTAAGAGGTCGAGCCCACAAGATGGTGGGGTTTCCTCGTATGTCGAAGATGCCAAGCCTGCGGTTCTGGTCACGGGAGAGAGAGATCTGCTGGGGTGCGACACCCCTGCCACTAGAGTCGGGAGGCAGGACTATGGGAATCCTTTTCTTGCTATCCTCCTTGGGATACAACAGGTAGCCTCCGGTGTGCATGTTACCTGTCCACATTCATCAACTGAACTGACCTTGTATGTACTTCCTATTTGCAGATTTCTCACGACCTTTCTTTACTGGAGAAAGGTGCCCATGAATCTATCAGCTATAGCGAAGATCTCCGAAGCTGAGTGGCCTCAGCTATAGCTGAGAAAGATGTTGCCGAAAAGCTTCGGGCCACTGTAGATAAAGAGGTAGCCAAGGTAGTTGCTTCGAATGACGTCTTAAGAAGATAGCTGGGCACTCTTTAGGTGCAGGCGGCTGAAATGGCAACCATTGCACAGGAGAAGAGGAGGAAGGTGGTTTCTCTTGAATGGATGCTAAGGAAGACCCTACGGGATGCTGAGGAGCTAAAGTCTCGTCAGGTCGAATTGAAGAGAATGATCGATGAGCTAGAGACAAGCCTTTTGGTGGCCAACCAAAGGGCTGTGCCGGCCGAATAGAGGTCTTCCAGGGCCATTGAGGCTTACGAAAATTCTCATGCCTTTAAAGATGAGGCAAGCAAAGCCGCGTCGGAAGGATACTCTTCGGGTTACACCGATTGCCTGGGTAAAATTAAGAAACTTTACCCCGGCTTGGACTTGTCCTTGCTTGCCATTCTGGAGGATAAATCTGAAGTCTCCAAGGTTCAGCTTGAAATGGCGTCGACCCTTACTCTTGTTTCGACTGCTGAAGAGGTTGGCAAGGAGTAAACTTGCTATATTTTCTCTTTTTTCAGCTATCTATAATGTCCTCACTCTGGATAAGGGTTTTTCCTCCTTGAAATAAATGACTAATTCTTTTCAAACTAGTCTATTTTAAGTTGACTCTTTTCTTATGGGTGAGCTGATGACATGTTCAGTTTGGGTCGATGTTCTCGACCTGATTGAAGATGAACTCCGAAGTGGGGTCGTAATACGGTTACTGATTTCTCTGGTATGGTTGACGAGATCAAAATCGGGATTAACCCCATTTGAGTTGATGTCGATCATCCACCATTATTATCTTTTTCGCATTGGTGGTAGCATAGCAGATAGGTGTCTCTTTGTCATTAGCGATCTGTTAGAAGACATTAAGTATATTTTTCGCTATCCATGTCAAGTGCATGGATATTCGATCGGTCGCATCCCCATGCATCCTAAATGCACCAAATTTTCCCTTTCTGAGAAATGGCCATTGATGTTGTAACCGTTCAAGGGAGATCATTCTGGGTTCGAAGCGCCAACGACCTCTATCCTCGAGAGCAGTTATTGGCGAGCGCACCTTTCCCAGAGTGGCCACTTGGGTTTTGAAGCATCGTTTCGATGAGTGGCACCTCCTGGCAAGCCTGAGGAAAGATGGGGAGCATGTTTTTCGATGACTACCTATGGCTACCTATGGGCGCAGGATCCCATTAAATAGGACCCAGTTTTTTCCTTTTGTAGACCATCAAAATTTCAAAGTTATACTTGAAAATTGCCCTCCTTTTCTTCCTAGCACATCTTAGAAATGAAGTTTAGCACTTCCAAACTTCGAACGATGGCCAAGAAGAGGGCTTCTAGCTCTCAAGTGAAAGGTGAGCCCAGTGGCAAGACTCTTCGGGGGGACGATGACGATGACCCATAGGGGGACATAGCCTGGTTGGAAAGGAAAGTGCAGGTTTTGGAGGCCTGTCTGGAGGAGGCCAGGGCTCGAGTCGAGGCGGCCGCTGCAGAGGCAGAGGAAACCAGGAAGAAGGTGGCGGAGGCCATCTCAAATTTCGTGGCATCTTTTTCCTTTAAGGATGAAGTCGCCGAGGCGGTTCTAGACTCTTACCACCAGGGGTTTTGGGAGTACCGGGACAAGGCTTTCAGGTTCTATCATTTGAAGGGCCTAGAAAACATTAGGCGTTCTATCCCATTCCCCTATCACGAACTTGACTTTAACTTCGAAGAGGAGTTGGAGTCTAAATCAGAAGGAAACTCCGGAGCCTCCCCATCCTCCTTCCAGAACTTCGACACCCCCTGTCCGCATGGGAAAGGGCTGGCAGGTGGTTCTTAAACCTTCTTTCTTGTAATATGCTATGTTTTCTTTTTATCCTCTCTTTTTTTTTGTAAAATTTTAAAAATGAAATGAAGAAATTGACTTTCTTCTCACTTTTTTCTTTCTCTGTGAATGGTGTGTCTTTAAGTACTACGAAGTGTAGACCTTGCAATATGATGAAAGCGTAGACCTTGCAGAACCATTAAGGATCTGCAGATGAGATGGGATTGATTAAGCCATCTCATCAAATGTTTGTGGCTGACAGGGTGAGTGATGTAGATTCACTTCAGCACGTTTTCAGATTTACCGTAGGGTAAGGCATCTGAGCCACCCCTGTGCATCCCTATCGTAGCTAAGGTAGGCTGTTCAGGCCTGCTTCGATGCATCATCGGATTTACCATAGGGTAGGTTATATGAACCATCCCTGTGCCTTCTTTAGTATAAGGTAGGCTGGTTAGGCTCACCCCAGCACATCTTCGGATTCACCGTAGGGTAGGTTTCACGAACCATCCCTGCGCCTTTGATCATTTGGCAGCCTGATTGGGCTATCTGTTGTGCTTATTGGGCATACCGTTAAGGTGAGTGGACCAGACTCGCCTTTGCACTACTGGCTATTCTTTCGATCGGGTCATTGAAATCATTGTCATTCTGCTGGTACAATAGGTTGTTTAGAGTTGAACAGATTTTCATAAAAGACACTGGGGTTTATTTATTGATAGTACTTGTGAAGGTTTTGTACATTCCAAGGCCGGGATAGGACTTTATCATCCAAGGTCTTGAGTCGATACATTTCTGGATGTATGACTTCTTCGAGTTGGTATGGTCCTTCCCAATTGGGATAAAGCTTGCCCTACTCCGTTGGCCTAGAAACTTCAATTCTTCGTAGCACCATGTCCCCAATACGGAAGATCTGCTCTTTTACTCTAGTGCTGTAATATTTGGCAACTTTTTGTTGATATGTCACATTTTCATTTAGGCTTGTAGCTTGGTGCTCGGCAGTAGATCCAAGTCAACTCTTCTACGATCGGAGTTCTCGGGCTCTTCATACTTGTCGATTTTCAAAGATTGGAGAGAGACTTCGATAGGGGGACTGCTTCGGTACTGTATGCCAAGTTAAATGGAGATTCACCGATAGCCATTCTTGGGATCGTCCTGTATGCCCAGAGAATAGAGGTCAACTATTCTGCCCAAAGTCCTTTGGCAGCATTCAACCTCATCTTCAGGCCATGGAGAATGGCCCAATTCGTCACTTCGACCTCTCCATTAGATTGCAGATGAGCGATGGAGGTCAGCCTATGTTGCACTTGGTACCGAGCATAGAAGTTTTTAAACTTAGGGTTATCAAATTGCCTCCCATTATCGGTGATAATTATATATGAAATTCTGAACCGAAATATGATGGAATTTCTGACAAAATTCTCGACTTTGCCTTCCATGATGTGAGCCAGTGGTTCGGCCTCGACCCACTTGGTAAAGTAGTTGATTGCCACAATGAGGAACTTCCTTTGTCCAAACATTGGTGGAAATGGGCCAAGGATATCCATGCCCTATTGGGCGAAGGGCCAAGGTGCCGTCAGATGGGTCAAATGACTCACTGGCTGTCTTTGTATATTAGCATACCTCTGGCATTGATCACATCTCCATACAAAGTCGGCTGAATCTTTTTGAATGGAGGGCTAATAGTATCCCTAGCATATTATTTTATATGCTAAAGACCTGCCCCCCAGGTGATCACCACATATTCCTTCATGGACTTCCCTCAAAGCATAGTCTGCGTCTGATTGTCCCAAGTATTTCAGCAGAGGTTGAGAGAATGATCTTTTATAGAGGGTCCCGTCTAATATGATATATTGGGATGCCATCCAGCAAATCTTTCTGGCCTTTGCTTTGTCTTCCGGCAGTATGCCCTCATTTAAAAACTTGAGGATGGGATCCATTCAGCTGGGTTCGGTCTTGATTTGGTGCACCTCCAAAGTCTCTTCAACTATACTTGGAGTTTCGAGGTGTTCGATGAAGGTGCGACCAAGGGACTTCAGAGTGATGGTGGCAAGTCTAGATAATGCATCCACCCGGGAGTTCTGCTATCAACGAACATGAATGATTTCGAAGAACTCCAATTGAAAAGATAGGGCTTGTACCTTTTTCAGGTACTGTACCATGGTGGGAGAATGTCCATAAGAGGCTGATCAGTCAGCACCACAATGGCATGGGTATGGAGTAAGGCCGTAGTTGCTTTGCCACAATTATTAAAGAGTGATGCGGGACTAATACGCATGCTTGGCTTCAAAAATTCATACAAAATTACCTACAACTAATTTTGATCTAAATTTGGGAATTAATCACCAAACCCCACATATAAAACATACAAAAAGAATTGCATGCATATTAGTCCCGCATCATTTGGTATCAGAGCCTAGATTAGGGCTTATTTTCTGTAATTTTTTTGTCCATATATACTCTATTATTTAAATTATTTCTCCCTGATAAAAATTCAAAAAATTCTGAAACTTCTTTTTTTAGATTCAACATAATTCAAAGTAATTTTGAAATTTTTCAGATTTTATTTCGGTCTGTGCAGTTTCTGCAAGCCGAAATATAGCCTGTAAATATTTGGCTCTATTTTTTTCAGCAAAACAAGTTTGGAAGTTTTAGGGTTTTATTTAGCATTTTTTGCATATCTTTTATTTTTTGTATGTTTCTATCATATTAGGTCATTTTTTCAAATCATATCTCTGCAAAGGAAAAAAAAAAATTTAAAAAAAATCACATATATAAAAGCTACCAAAATATCTAACCCTAATTTGCATCATTTGCCTGCCATCATTGCATAATCTACTTTTAAGGGCACTCTTGCTATGTCAGATGGGGGAAGGATTTGATCACCTCTCCTTAGCCCAAAACCACACCTCCCTTGCATTCGGTCCCAAGCCTAAACTAAAATCGATTAGACTTAATTTGCCCTAGTGGGCTAGGGACACCAACTGGTCGGGTCCGAGCTAAGTGTCAGATCATTGTGTCAAGCTAACCTGTGTGTGCCTTGTGCTTAGTGTCTAGAATGGTAGTTTAGGGATTCAATCCCGAAGGGCTTGTGTGTTGGTCCGCCTACCTGGCCAATCTCTGATTGGTGTCTAGGATTGGCAATCAGGGACCTAACACTCCCCTTACACCTGCCTGGCTGAGTACAAGGTTACTATAGGCTAGTTTGCCACCCTGATTGAGCATCTAGTTTGGACTTTAGGTCTAGTTAGCTGTAGTTGGTCTGATCGAGTCTTGCATGATCACTAGATCAGGGGTTTCATATCACCCACCTCCCTCACAAATGTCTGAACCCATGGAAAATTTGCAAGCCCAAATAAAAGCACTCACTGAGCAACTAACCCAATCCATGGCCCAATTAACTCAGTCTAGTACCCAAACCAACAGTAGAATTGACCATCTTGCCAATAGGTTTGACCAGTTAGAAGGCCGTGTAGGGACCATACAAAGAACCCATGGGTCACAGTCTGAGCTAGATCCTGAGTCCCCTCAACCTAGGAGGACCCCAAACCCTGATCTATACCATGAGGTCGAACCTTGGAGAGCCCTTCATCCTGACCCGTACTACAATCCTCAACCTAGGAGGACCCAAAACCCTGATCCATACCGAGAGGTTAAACCTAGGAGAGCCCCTCAGCATGACCCATACTATAATCCTGAGCCTAGGAGGACCCCAAACCCTGATCTATACCTTGAGGCTGAACCTAGGAGAGGCCATTGTCCTGACCCAATCCCTAAGGTTAGTCCTAGAAGGACCAATCAGGATTTTGTAGACCAGGAATATAGATCCTATTTACCCACATCCTATAAGCCTAGTATACCCACAACCTATAGATCTTATGACTCCAAATCCTATGAACCTAGAACCTATGAATCCAGAACCTATGAACCTAGATCCTATGACTCTAGATCCCATGATCATAGATCCTATGCACCCATATCCCATGAGCCTAGTAGACCCAACACCCAATATTTTGACCCATATAGGGAGTCCAACCCTAGGAGAACCCAATATCCTGACCCATATAGGGAGCCCAACCTTAGGAGGACCCCATACCATGATCCATCCTTAGAACCTGACAATAGAGCTGACCCAAAATCCTATGACCCCAGATCCTATAATCCCATGACCCATAGATCTACACCCTTATCTTATGAGCCCAGAGAACCCATAACCCCTAAGTATCAGCCTAGTACTAGTCATGCTTCCCCTAGTCAACTTGAACGCATAACCCCTAAATATGAGCCCAATAGTGAGCCACTACCCCTTAGGCAACCTGAACCTACTAGGATTAGTGTGAAAGGGATATGCCCTACAAGCCAATCTATGTTGTATCTCCCAAACCATTGTAATTGACAATATTCTAATAAAGGCATTATTTTTCATCATACACTGTGTTTATTATTATATGATGAATCCCATAGATTAGGGCTATGATTTTAGGGTTACGATGAGATCATACCTGTGAGACCTAAAGTCTTAAAACCTTAATTTAAAATATTCCTAGTCAAAGGAACCCTGAGTAGGGGATCAGGGTTTTTTCGGTAAGACAAGCACATCCCATGTATACTGGAGAGGGTGACTGCTCTCACAATCACTTGTGTATGACACTAATACTAGGATGTGGGTGCTCATTAGAGAATGAGTTCACTGATATGATCCAACTTGAGAACATCTAATGGAGTCTTAGCTACATGTCAATAGAAGGTTCTCATAGTGGGAGTGGTACAAGTAATCCTTTGACCTGAGACTACCATAAGTACCTTATGTACATGAACCCATCCTTTGGTTCAATCCTATTCATGACATTGAGTCATACACAGGATTGATACTGGGAATGGTGAATTGTATATGAAGGTAATGAGTAGGTCAACAAGGAATCGATCACTCTTAGTAAGAGGAGATTGCATCCAGCTAGTTATCAATCGGATGATGATTCAGGAAATCTTTGATCAAAGTAAAGATATTAGAGATGGTTTCTAATATCAAGATAATTGATTCATCAATATAAGATTGAGCTAGAAATAAATATAATATGGATTTGACATATATCCATATCCATAATTATATTTTGGGTGCAGGCTGATCGAAAGATTTAATTGTACGGTAACTTTCTACTAAAGGGTAGTTTTGGTATTTCACCAGAATTTCCATATCTTCCGGGTAGACATGACACGTTGCTAGATGTCAATCTTGTCTTATGGGTTGATCAAATTTAATGATCATTTATTAGGAAGAGTCCTAATTGATCAAAATCGGGTAAGCCCGATTTGACCTAAATCGATTAGAAAGAGTTCTAATCAAATTAGGTCAACTTGTATTCGAACCCACTGCTGGCTAGATATGGAACCCAATGGGTCACACACTTAAGAGAATTGATCAAGAGTCATTTGCATGAAGACACTCTAGCAAGTGTTGCAAATCCTAACTTCTATTCGAATTGGATTCGAATTAGGGTTTCGAATTGATTCAATTTGGGTTCTGATTGGATCTAATTAGACCCTAATTGAGGTTTTAGGGATTATGGCTAACCCAATTGGCTAACCAATTACTTAGGCTAGCATACCACCCGCCCCTTAGCCCTTGCACGCCAAAAACACCAAGAGTCCATGCGCTTATGGACTCTTGGCGCGCCATATGGAGGAGTCCATGGGCGCATGGACTCTTGGCGCGCCCACTTAATTCTCCGATGAATTAAGATGGGGCGGCATTCTTTCTCATTTTTTGCACCTCACTTGTCATCCCTTGGATGGTAATCTAATGGGTGGTGGGATTTTAAGAAAGAAAGAAAGCGTTGTTTCTTCCCGGGTGCGCGAAATCGTATCTCTTCGGAGATTCAAGTTTCGCGACTTCTTTCTCCCAATCGTCATGACTTCTTCCTTTGAGAAAAGCCATGAGGATTGATCTGGAAGGCCATGAGAATTGATCCAGAAGGCCATGAGAAGAAGGAAAGGGCGTGAGAAGAAGGAAAGGGCATGAGAAAATTATTTACGGAGAGTTGTGAGGGCGCCTCTCCGAAAACTATAAAAAGGGGGTGGGAATTAGAATTCGGGGAGGTGATTTTTTATTTTCTTTCTTCCTCTCCTGAAGACTCTTTCTCCCCTTCTTATTTTTGCATTGTTTTCTTTACAGAGTAAAACTCTGTCGAAACTCTGCTACTAAACAAGGTTAAGAGAGAAAGTCTCCGACGGTAAAGGAAAAGAAGAGTTCTGATCCAATTCTTTTCTTCCTTACATTAAGACATCTTTGTCTTAATTTCTCCACCAATTAAAGACAAGCATTAATCTTCTTAGGACAAGGTCTTACTTTCAAGACAAAGGTGTCCTAAAGGTTCTAAGTCTTGGTAGAAGGTGGAGAAGGGGTAAGAAGAAAGAAGACACACCTTTGAGTGGAAGATTTCCAGCCATAATCCAAGTATTGAATTCCTGGAAGAAGAATTCAATTGAAGGAACCATTGGAACAAGGAGTTAGGATCTTGGTCATTGCTTTGTGTGGATCACCATCGGAGGGCGGACACCTAGACGCCTGGTGAACTCAAATAGCCCGTTCATCTTCAAGATTAAATCTTCATCAAATTGGAATTAGCGGTTACAAGTTAGTACTCTAATTCTAATTTGCTTAAGAATGTTAGTCTTCATACATTTTAGTCTTATTAAGGAGTTCCTGGTTTAGGGTTTTGGTGCATATTAATTTCTATATTTTGAAATTACCCTTCCGCTGCGTTGCACCAGATCCTAACATAGTGTCCATAATCAGAAACCAGGATCTAGCCAATTTTTTCCTAGCCGACCTTCTCCAACCATTCCTGAGATTGACAAGGCTTACATTAACGCGGAAGTGTATGAAGCTGATGCGAGCCTAGTGGATGAGTATGAGGGAGAAGAGGAGATACCTTTAGATGACCTAGAATTAGCTGACCCAATAGATACCCAGGTAGAAGCCAACCTAGAGGTAGTTGACCTTGACCACATCCAACCTAAAGCTATAATGGAAAAACAAATAAAGGAAGAGAACCTAGGTACTGCTGCTAGAGCCTTACCTGAGAAAACCATAGAGGAGAGCCAAATTATAGAGTCTAGTCCAAAAATACAAGAACCAGAAGAATTTATTAAGGACCTGATCTCTTTGAATCAATACCTTCAAGATGAGCCCCCTCCTATAGTTCCCATTAAGGACCTCTTCCTCAAAATTGGCGACCCATCCTTCCATTATGCAAACCTTGTATATATAGCTCAACCTCGTAAGGTTAACCTCATTAGTCTAGGATTAGTCCCTGATGCCCCTTCTTTTATCCTACTTTATCCAACTAACCTTGAACCTTTTTCCCTACCCTACCAGACTAATTTTGAATCCACTTCCTATTTTCCGCCCTTTCCAAACACCTCCAGCATTTCTAGGATCATTAGATTGCATTTATCTAAGATTAGCATACTGCATGCATTCATCATGCATGTTAGGTTTGCATCTTACTTCTGGCATACTCTTTGGAATTTGCTAGGAGTTCACTGTAAATTTTCATGTGCATGTCAAGCTAGGATCAAACCTAGGGAACCTATAATCTGTTAGGTTTAGATCCAAAGAGTTCAATAAAATTTCCTTCTATAGGAATGCATAGTCAAGTCTGTTAGGTGTTAGTATGAGTCCTTTGAATCATTTGTTAGGAGTCTGCATGTGCCCAGCATGTTCACCACCTACACTAATTTTAAACAAACTGGCTAATTCCCGAAGATGGATCAAAGAATTTGATGTAGTGGATTCTATCTTGGTTAGGCTTAGGCCTAAAAGAAGTTTCATGCTCGTAGAGCCAGACCTTTTAAAGTGATAGAGAAGGCTGGATCAAATTCCTAGGTGTTAGACTTGCCTTTGGATTTGGGCATTAGTTCTACCTTCAATATTATAGACCTGGTTGAGTACAGGGAACCGGCAGTGATACCTAGTGAGGCTTTTGGACCTATCCCCTCCTGTTGTGAGTGACCCTAACCTAGAGTGTCCACTAACAAATTTGGCCTGAGAGAGGAAAATGGATTGAGCATATCCTGGACGATCAAGCCATTACAACTCGAGGTCGTGGTTATCAATGCTTCCTGGTCCGATGGCAAGGCCGGCCAGAGTCGGATGATTCATGGATTTCTCGAGAGGACTTGCAACGTCTCAACCCAGACCTTCTCAAGAGATATGTGAGCCAGTCCGATCTTCACTCGATAGGGTCGAGTTTCTCCCACCCCGGGAGAATTTGTGCGGACACCAAAGGCACCAGAATAAGGAAGAGGCTTCTCAACCCTCTGTGGATCACTTAATTGACATTCAAGTCAACTATAATAAAGCTTAGTCTAGCTGAGTTGTTTTATGTAAGTCCTGTATTAGTCAGCTCATGTTGAGCTAGTTCAGTCAAGTGTTAGTCAGCTCATGTCGAGCTAATTTTATTTTTTTTGAGTCTTATCCAAGCATATTAAAGACTCAAGACCACATCATACAAGTGAAGACCAAGTCCAACCTGATTGAAGACATGGAAGTTGAGCCCAAGTCCAACCCAGCTTGAAGATTTGAAAACCCCAGGAGGAAAATTCAGAAAATCCTGATTCATTGCGGATGCCCTCCATATGCCCAGATTCCCTTCTAGATGCCAGAATATATTCATAGACCAGGGCATCCATGATTCCAGAGGTCCACTTGCATCCTAGCCCAAAGAAATCAAGCCCAGGCACCAAGCCCAAGCCCCTAAGAAGCAAGATACCAAGGAATATTCCTGCTACCTGGCTACCAGGCCACCCCAGCTTCTTGAGGCCCAAGCCCATGCACCCGAGCCCCTTTGGGCCGGCCTCTTGCTGCTCCTAGAAGCCCAACACGTCCCCCTATGAATCCTTGGAGTGTTGGCCAAGTCAAGAGAATTTTTAGGGATTTTTCTACCTAATGTTTTCTTATTTTCTAGCTAGGGTTTGAGAGGAAAAAGGATTCTTATGTAAAGACTAATGTACCCTTACTTAGAGCCCAAGGTTAAGGGTCTATTTAAAGGACCCCAGCCTCTTGTATGAAGCTAGATTTTGATATATGAAATAAACCTTGAGTTCTTCTTTTGTTTTGTGTGATTACCCTGCTGTGTGCATAAAGGGGTTTGAGAGTTCTTCTTCCCAGTATTTGCAACCATCTTCCTGCCGCCAACCATCCTTCTAGCCCACTCCAAAACTTTCTTTTCTTTGCTATTTTTCTTTGTTTTCTTGATTTCCTCTGAGTTTTCTAACCCCTGATGGGTCGTTTGCAAGTCCCCGAGTTCCTACGAATCCAACGACTCCAGCCAAGCCTCAATCGGACCACCGAGCAGAAAGCCAGGTATCCGCGGGTCTTTGGCTTGATTTTCCAGGCCGCATCCATCGAGGAACGAGAGATCCCTTCACTGCGATCTTCACCGAGTGCTTCAGACATTGTCAGGTACACCCCCTCTACCTCCAGTCTTTATATTGTAGGAGAACTTGCCCTAACCGAGGCTTCTCAGCCCCGGCGATCCTTCTTTAGTACTTTTCTAGGTTCTAATCTACATGCTTGGCTTCAAAAATTCATACAAAATTCTCTACAACTAATTTTGATCTAAAATTTGGGAATTAATCACCTAACCCACATATAAAACATACAAAAAGAATTGCATGCATATTAGTCCCGCATCAAAGAGTAAATCAGCTTCTGTATTTTTTAATATCTTGTTTCAGCATTATGCAGGACTTTGCTGATATAGTAGATCGACTTGTGAGAGCCATCTTCTTCTCTTCGAACGAGGACTGAACTGACTGCTTCGTCTAAAGTGGAAAGATATAGGTAAAGTACTTCCCCCTCTTGAGGCTTAGAGAGCAAGGGGGAGTCTCCAAGTATTTCTTTAGTTCTTCAAAGGCAATGCGGTAGTCTTCGGTCCAGTCAAAGCCTCGAGACTGTCATAATACTTTAAGGAAAGGAAGGCATTTCTTGACTGATCAAGAAATGAATCTGCTCAAAGAGACGATTCTCCCTGTCAACTGTTGCACTTTCTTTTTATAGGAAGAATACCTCATGTCTCTAAGGGACTGGATTTTCATGGGGTTTGCCTTGATTCCTCGCTTAGTAACGAGGAACCCCAAGAATTTGCCTGAAGTTACCCCGAAGGTACACTTTATTGGGTTTAACTTCATATGGTGGCATCACAAGGCGCCAAACGATTCTTCCAGGTCCTTGATATGATCTTTTCTAAGAAGGCTTTTGACGATCATGTCGTCAATATAGACCTCCATGTTTCTTTTCAACTGCTCCTTGAACACCTTATTAATCAATCTTTGGAATGTCGCCCCAACATTTTTGACCCCAAATGGCATCATTTTGTAGCAATAGACCTTTGTCCGTGATGAAGGCCATCTTCTCCTCAACCTGTGAATTCATTCGGATCTGATTATATCCATAGAAAGCATCCATGAAGCTTAATAGCTGGTGACCGGCGGTGACGTCGACCAGCTGGTCGATCTTTGGGAGAGGAAAGCTATCTTTTGGGCAGGCCTTGTTGAGGTCTGTGTAATCAATGCAGATCCTTCACTTGCCATTAACTTTCTTCACCATTACCATATTGGCCAACCATTCAGGATAATGAGCTTCTCGAATGAATCCTGCCTTGAAGAGCTTGCTCACTTCTTCATCTATTGCCTTCTATCTTTCGGGGGCGAAGCTCTTTTTCTTCTGCCAGACTGGCTTATATTCAGGAGCGACTTCTAGCCGATGAGTAATCACTTCGACTGAAATCCCTGGCATGTCCGAAGCCGACCAGGGAAGACATCAGCATTGTTTCTCTAAGGAAGCAGATCAGCTCCACTTTGGTTTCCTCGTCAAGCATGCTTCTGATCTGCACAACCCTGGTGGGGTCCTCTTCAGTCAGTGGCACTGAGATGGTTCTCTCCATGGGTTCACCAGAGTCTATGGTCGGGTCCCTCGAATCTAATTGATCCCAAGTTGTAGGATCATTGAAGTGCTTATCTTGAATCATCAAGCACTGTCATGCCGTTCTCTGATCTCCCTTGGCTTCTCCAATGTCACTCCTGGTGGGAAACATACCAGGAGGTAGTAAGTTGACACTATGGCCTGGAATTTGTTTAGGGCAGACCATCCCAGAATCATGTTGTAGGCCGAAGAGGTTCAGATCACCGTGAAGTTGATTGGTAGTGTCATCTATCGGGGTTCGATGCCGAGGGTTACAGGTAATATTATTTCTCCCTCAACATCAACCTGGTTGCCTCCGAATCTTGTAAGTGGTATAGGAGATCTTTGTAATTTATTTTTAAACAAGCACATCCAAGAGAATGCATTGTAGAGCAAGACATCGGCTGAGCTTCCATTATCAACCAAGATTCGTTTTACATCGTAGTTGGCCACAATGGCCGAACTTACAACAAGATCATCATGCGGGAGTTGAACCCCTGTGAGGTCATCATCAGAGAAAAGAATAGCATTGTTGTCTTTGAGCCACTTTGGGGCATCATCTTCGACTCTTCTCTAGCTAGTCGGTCGATGCAGCAGTCTAATGTTCCCATTGGTGGGCCTCTGGTTTGGCAGTTCAGCCTCTTCGGGGGCCCTCTAGGGAACCATAGCTTCTGACCGAGGTCCTTGGTGACCTACGCACCACCCTAGATAACCCCTCTTGATTAGATCCTCTATGGCATCTCTCAGTTGGATGCATTCTTCAGTATCATGGTCGTGGTCCCGATGGAATCGGCAGTATTTGTTCATGCTCCTTGCAGAAGAGGTTGCCTTCATGGGACATGGCCGTTGGAAATAATTTTTTTTTGCTTTCTCCAGTAGGATCTTTTCTCGAGGAAGGTTGATGGGGGTATAAGAGTCAAATCTCTCGCCTGATGCTGTAGGCATGGGACTCCATCGTCGGTCAGTATATTTGTTGTCGTTGTTGTTAGGAACAGGGGGGCCTTATCCCCTGTTGTTCTTCTTCTTTGAAGGGGGCTTCCCTTCAGCTAACTGCCAGTTCATCGCTTTCTCTTCAAAGTCGGCATACTTCTGAGCTCTCGACAAGAGCTCAGTGTAGCTTTTAGGAAACTTCTTGTCCAGGGAAAAGGTGAGCCTGGACGTATGAAGCCCCATTTTTAATATAGACATGGCCATGTACTCATTGAGATCAGGGATCTCGTGTGTGGCTGAATTAAATCTGGAGATATAATCTTGCAGACTTTCTCCTTCATTCTGGTGAAGGAGGAACAGCGTATCCTTATTGCGGGGGGTCTTGAGGCAAGTCCTGAAATGCAAGACAAATAATTTTTCTAACTCAGAAAAATAGTCAATGGTACTTGGGTGTATGCTCGAGTACCATATCCGAGCGGCTTTCTTCAGTGTGGCCGGGAATGCAAGGCAGTATAGCACGTTCGAAGCTCCTTGGATCATCATGTGGGCTTTGAAACTGCCCAGGTGATTAAGAGGATCAAAGGTGCCATCGTAGGGCTCCATCTAGGGGACCCTAAAGTGCCGGGGAACAACTTCGGCCATGATGTGATCGGTATAAGGAGGGCGTAGCTAACACGCCACTAGATCATTATGGTCCCTTCGTTCCCGAAGCTTCGCAACCTCTGATTCGAGGGCTTTAAATTTTCCATCATAATCGGGGAGAACCTGTTTTGGCGGATTCTCCATGGGAGTGGAGTCTTCAGAGGAAGGAGAGGGAGTTTTCCTAGACCTTTTTCCCTTCCATAGTGAATCAGTGGGTTTAGGCATTCTTGAGCTTCGGCCCACAGGAGAGGGTCGAAGATGGAGAGAAAGATGTGTGGAATCTCCTCGAGGGGCTCTTTTCCTCCAAGATCGAGAGCTATGTATGGAGGTGGCGGGCGGATGCCTCACATGGAAAGCTTTGGCTTGGAAGTCCTAAACCATGGTTGTGAGGGCATTTACCTGGTTCAGGAGAGTTTCAAACTGCTGCTACCAGACGATGAGTGTGGGAGGTGGAATATCATTCCCCACCGGAGGTTCACCCCCTTGGAAGGAACACGACTCCTACTTGCTGAGACAATCTGAGTCTTTCCTCTCACCATCGAGAACTTCTTACACTTCCCCTTTTTCAAGGAGGAGAGCTTAACAGTGGATGTTTAGATACCCCCTACCTGGCGTGCCAATCTATTGATGTAGAATCCTTTTTCCGATCGGGCAAAGCTACTAGATCACAGGTCCACTCCCTGATTTACCTGCAAAATAAATTCCTGGCCGGATTTGCTCCGGTAAGGGACACTCCGATGCCTAAGTCAGAGGTGGGCTCTAGCCATAAAATGGGGAAGATTTTGAAGAGGATAAATGAAGAGGAAAGGACTCTAAGATTTTCAGGATTACGTTGTGCCTTACTTGGAGCGTCCCCTCTTACCAATATTTATATTGATTCATTCAGCCTATGGTTCCATTCTCGTTCCTATGGTTACGATGGGGGGAGTTAATTCTTTTCCTTCCATTCGCAATCGTGGGTGGTTATTAAATGGTTCCAGCCAGGCCAGAGATGTTGCTGCTGGAGTTAATGGTCACGTGGCCATTTTGACATGGTTGTGCTTTGGAGATAGTTGGACAATCGATGATAACCGTTACTCGCCATGTTCATGGGGATTTGAGATGGATCGGAGATCTGTCTTCAGGCTTCTTCTTTGGAAGTATTCATAGCTAAATCGGAGGAGCGCTTTCATCTTCAGACACCTTCGAGACAGCACCTATGGCTGATGTCGAAGATCATGCTTTCGGCATAGGTCGAAGACTACATCTTCGGTGTAGGCCGAAGACTATGCCTTCGGTCAGTCATGAAGATCATGCCTTCGGCATAGGTCGAAGACTACGTCTTTGATGTAGGCTGAAAACTACGCCTTCGGTCGGTCATGAAGATCATGCCTTCGGCTAAGGCCAAGATCTCTATCTTTAGGAGGGGGCTAAAGGTTGACTCTTCGATTGAGGTTGAGAGCTATGGCTTCGGCTTCTCCGTCAGTCGTTCGGCTTCTTCTGGGCACTTTGGTTCAAAGTGCATGGTTTGGGAGAGACATCTTCGACCGGTCGAACCGATGGCTGATCTGTGCTTGAACCGACATATCTCAACAAAGTCCATGTGTAGTAGCTCTAAAGGTCTAAAAGTTGAAACCATATTTTTTAATTTAAAACTCCCCTTAGTTTGTTTACCAAATTGGCATGCATCACAAAAAAGTTCTAAAACTCCCCTTAGTTTGTTTACCAAATTGGCATGCATCACAAAAAAGTTCAAAATCAACTTTAAACTTAGGTAAACCTTTAACTAGATCTTTAGAAATTAATTTAGCTATAGTATGCATGCTAGCATGACCTGATCTTCTATGCCACAGTAAGCTAGATTCCTTTGTTTTAGCATTCATTGCCACTAGACTTATACTACTTAACATGGCTAGATCATTTAAGTCTATCACATAAATGTTTCCAAGTCTATGACCGATAAATTTAGTGCTAGAATCAAGTGAACTAGTTACTATACACATTGAAGATTCAAAAACAACCTTGAAGCCTTTATCACATAATTGTCTTATACTTAATAAATTGTGCTTCAACTTGTCTACTAGCAATACATTCTCAATAAAAGTAGAAGGGGTAATTCTGAGCTTACCAATGCTGATGATCTTCTCCTTACCATTATCACCAAAAGTGACCATTCATCCATCTTTCATTTCCAGGGTAATGAATTATTCTGTCACCCATCATATGCCTTAAATAACAGCTATCCAAATACCATCTTTTCTTTGAATTCTGGGCTGCAAGACATTTCAACAAAACAATCAAGTAATTCTTTTAGGTACCCAAGCTTTCTTAGGTCCTTAAAGGTTAGTAGGAATGGTTCCTTTAGGAACCCAAATCTTTTTCATTTTACTTTTATTTTTTCTTCTCAAATTGCACTCAAAAGCTTTATGACCTACCTTATTGCATGAATAACAAATGACTTTTGATTTTTGAGAGAATGTAGATGTTGAAACTTTTGATACAAAAGATCTTTGAGTTGAAAACTTTGGTACATAAAATTTTGAAGCTAAAAACTTAGTAACTGAAACTTTATTTGTATGCATTGAATTATAACCAATTCCAGCCCTATTGTTTGAGTCCTTTTGATTTTTTTAAATCAGTGCAAGCTTATTAGAACTCAAAGTTAGTTTGTCAACTAAGGGCTTGAGTCGACTCATTTCATTTTCTAAACTTTGGTTCTTTTCAATGCATTCATTCTTTTCATTTTGCAAAACTTTATATTTTTCAAAAATGCTCTTAAGTTCTTTTTGCAAAATATTGTTCTTTTCTAAAACTTCTTCCTTTCCTTTCATTAGAGTATCATAATTATTTTTCAAAGTATTAATTTTTAAACCAGCCTTTTTGTACTCTGATAAAAGCTCATAAAATGCAGTATTTAGCTCATCATATGTAAATTCATCATTTGGTTTAGGAGACATTACCTCGTCTTCGAGTCCCATGAGATATATATTTGCAATTTTGGATCTCTTCCTCTTTGTTTGATGTGGACTCATCGTTGTCGCTCCACGTGGCTACCATCACTTTCTTCTTCTTTTTCTTGCACCCTTTCTTTAATATGGAATAATATGATCGAAAATGCCCTGGCTTTTTGCACTTGTAACATATCAGTTGTTGCTCCTTGTCTCTTTCTTTATCCTTCTCTTTCTGTTTGCTGTGTTCCCCATTTTAAGGTTTTTCTTTTAATACCTTGATTTTTTCCTGCCCATAAATCTTTTGAATCTCCTCATGACTAGAGCAATATCGTCATCTTCAAGTTCTTCATATAAGGAGGGGCTTTCTTCTTCTATTTCTACTTCTTGTTTCTTTAATTCTACTGCAGCTTTAAAGGCAATTGACTTCTTCTTTTTGATGTCATCCTCATTGCGATGTTGCATTGTAAGCTTATGTGTGATTAATGATCCATGAAGCTCATCCAATTGCAATGTATAGGTCTTAGCATCTTGAATAGCAGTGACTTTTGGATCCCATTTATCAGGAAGTGATCTTAGAATTTTCTGTACAAGATTTGCATTTGAATATATCCTTCCAAGACTCTTTAAACCATTAATAATATCTATAAATTTTGAGAACATGGCAGATATTGTTTCATTGGTCTCCATCTTAAATAATTCTTAGTTATGAACAAGAATATTGATTTTTGAAGTTTTCACTTGAGAGGCTCCTTCATAGGTTACTTCAAGTTTATCCCAAATTCTTTTTGCAAAAATGTAAGTAGAAATCCGGTTAAACTCGTTAGCATCCAAAGCATAATAAAAGAGATTCATTGCTTTGGCATTCAATTCACCCATCTTCATGTCATGGTCATTTTATTCCTCTTCAGGTTTTGGGACGTCTATGCCATCAACCTTTTTTATGGGTATATGAGGTCCTTTTAGGATAACTTTTCATAATTGAAAATCTGCTGCTTGAATATAAATCTTCATTCATGCTTTCCAGTAGGTATATTAGTGCCTGTGAAAAGTATAGGTCTATTTGTAGATTGGCCTTCGGCCAAAGAGGTACTCATAGGGTTTGCCATATATCTTTTCTCTAAAAAAATAGATTATAGAGACACTGCTCTGATACCAGTTGTTGCCCAGTTGGCCAACCCAAGAGTGGGGGGTGAACTGGGTTTGAAAACTTTTTCCATAAATATGTGCTCTTTAGAAATCTTAGTTGAAAGAGAACGATGCAGGTGGTTTGACATGATCCTACACTAGGCATGCAAACAGCTGCGAGAGCAGAATGGATTTTAAAAATATTTTTAAAATCCGCGCAGCAAAAATCTGCTCTGCCCAGAAACTAATCTAATTCTAGTTGCAAATAGGCATGTATGATGATATAAAATATTTGCAAAATATTTGAATTAAAAAATATATTCATGCATGATTAAAAAATGATTTTTTCATACCTTATTCCGGCTAGAATAATTCTGGGATAAAGCAGGAATAGGCTGGAATAGCTGGAATAAAACTATTCTAGCCTTCTTCTTCCTTGGGCTAAAAATAAACTCTGTTTTTGGCTTGAAAAACGGCATCGGAACACCACCTTTCGGACCTCCGTTTGCTCCCAAATTTCAGCAGCGGTAACTTGGACAAGAGGTCTTCGATCTCCAATCGAAAGCAGCGAGAAAATGTTAGCCAAAAATTATAAAAATCCACCAAAGTCTGCTGCCAGATTTTTCTGCAGCAGAACTGGGCAGCAGGCTTTGGCCTTTGTTTTGGAGCAGCTGGAGCGATCCCGGCTCGCGTGGTTTGCTCCCAAGAGTAGAAATATACTCCCTCTAGAGGGGAGACTCGCTGGGGGCTCTTCGATCCCTCTCCATAGGCGGTGCTAGCCGCTGGAAGATGATACACGGTCACAGTGGACTGCAGCAATACTCCTTTGCTGCAGTGCTGGTTTGAGCACAATATAGAAGAAGGAATTAGCCCTTGTTCCTCTCTCTCACACACCCCAAAACCAAGCTTCAAGTGCACTCTAAATGGGAGAATGGATCAAGCCTCAAAGCCTCTCAAACGAAAGAACACTTGGGGTGTTCTTTCTCTTCTCACGGTGAAAGAACCCGCCCTTGAAACAGGGGTCTAGCTGGGGTTTAAATAAGGCAACAATGAGGAAGAGGAATAGGCTGGGAAATGAAGAGGTCTCGGCTGCATTACACCCATTAAACTAGGTAATAAAATGAGAGTAAAGATGACGGGTGGAGGGAGGAGAAAAGGCGCCCATTGGCCTTCAATCGGTGGGATGCATGGTCTTCAATCGGTCTCTTCGTTTCTTCCAGCAACGTGTAAACGAAACCATTTACACGGTGAAATAAAATGCCGGTTCAAAACTGGTTCAAGCAAAAAAAGGTTCAATCCCATTAAAAACCAATGGTGGTTCAATCCAATTGAACCGATTCGAGCGCAAAAAATTGGTTCAATTGGTTCACAACCAATTGGAGGCCGAAACAAACTCTGAATCAGTTCAAAACTGATTCAAGAAAACACTGGCACAGTCCTGGTCAGCCCAGAACAATTTTCGGTTAACACAGACAGTGACAAGATGGGGAAAAGAGTGCTCAAAAATAAATACCGTGACCATAAAACTGAGATGATTCCTAATCATAATTGGTATCCGGATCAGAGAGTAATCCTCTGTGGTGAGTGACCTCATAGGTTCGAACCTAAACGGTAGCACTAGAACAATTCTAGTACCAGCATAGGAAACCATCTAGCAATGGGCCCCGGCGTCCGGATAGGTCGAAGATGCGGGAGCAAACTATCGAACCTCTGGCATATGGTTACCGTATAATTCATCCCTTTGACCTCTAATGCTCAGGACGACTGAGATTGGGCTGCCAACCCAGATAGAGTCAGTCCACTACGTGTCTCAACCTCGCAAGCCCAGTGACCCTTCACTAGGACTACCCCGACCGAGGATTTGCTAAATTGAGATACTACGAGACATTCAATCCAAATTATTTGGACAGGTCAATTCCATCTTGGTCCATCACTGCTGCACAAGTACTTGCCTGTACCCAGAAACCTTCCATCACTGGATTAAAAATCCGGGTAGTCCGGCACCAAAGCACAGGGAGTTGCTTGCAAGCTACCGTGATGACCTCAGGTCAGAGAGACATATATACCCATATCTAATCGTGAGTATCCCTTTGGCAGAAAGGGGCTGCACGGAGTCACGTTCAATAAGATATCACATATCCCACTTGCAGATCACATCAGTGTCACTACACTCATTTGGTCAAGAGGACAACCAAACGATGTGAACTACAACAACCTATACTTGATATATTACCATCCAGTACAATATATCCTTTGGTTGTGAATAGGGTTTAAGGACCACTCGATACATCCTCTCCGTATCGAAGTCAGTGTAGTCCTAAGGACTTCATCACATGGAAAGAGTTCATTTCAGGGAAATATAAAATGTGATGAGCTGCCAAAAAATATATTTTATTAATTCAAAAAAAGAGTACAATACTGAGCTCAACCGCCTACAACCCAGGCGATTAGCTTTGGGACACAATTCCCAACAACTCCCACTTGTACTAAAGCCAATCAGAAGAGTATCTAATACCCATTTCCCATTTACAATAGTCGAACTCTTTTATTCCGAGGGCTTTAGTGAAGGGGTCGGCCAGATTTTCTTTTCCATCGATCTTCAGAAGATCGATGTCGTCTCGTTCCACAATCTCTCGTACGAGGTGGTATTGCCGCAGTATGTGCTTGGTGCGGTGATGAGCTTTAGGCTCCTTAGCTTGAGCAATGGCTCCAGTGCTATCACAATACACCGGAACAGGACCATCAAGGGAAGGTGCCACCCCTAGCTCTCCAAGGAACTTCCACAACCACACAGCTTCCTTTGCTGCATCTGATGCTGCAATGTATTCTGCTTCGCATACCAAGTCTGCAATGTATTCTGCTTCGCATACCGAGTCTGCAACAGTTGCTTTCTTGGAACTTTTTCAGTAGATCGCTCCTCCATTCAGGGTAAATACAAATCCTGACACACTCTTGCTATCATCTCTATCCGACTGGAAACTGGAGTCAGAGTACCCCACAAGTTTCAAGTCAGGTTCTCCATAAATCAGCCAGCCATTGATCTTTAGTATTTCTCAAATACTTAAGGATGGACTTAACCACCTTCCAATGCGCCTCACCTGGGTCAGACTGGTATCTGCTCACTACTCCTAGTGAGTATGCCACGTCTGGTCTAGTACAAGTCATAGCATACATGATAGAGCCTACTGCAGAAGCATAAGGTACTCTACTCATGCGCTCTCTTTCCTCAGGAGTTATCGCACAATCCTTCTTGGATAGAGTAATTCCAGAACCTATCGGGAGATAGCCTTTCTTGGAATTTTCCATGCTGAACCGTTTTAGCACGGTGTCAATGTACGTAGACTGGGACAGTCCCAAAAGCTTCTTAGATCTATCTCTATAGATCTTCATACCTAGTATGTAAGAAGCTTCACCCAAGTCCTTCATGGAGAACTGAGATGATAACCAGACCTTTATTCCTTGTAATACTGCGACATCATTTCCGATTAAGAGAATGTCGTCAACATACAGTACTAGGAATACAATCACAAAACCATTAACCCATTTATAGATGCACGGTTCTTCTCCGTTCCTAATGAAGCCATACGATTTGATACACCTATCAAACCGTAAGTTCCAACTTTGAGACACTTGCTTGAGTCCATAGATGGACCTCTGCAACTTACATACTTTTGATTCATCTGTGGATGTGAACCCTTCAGGCTGTATCATATACACCTCCTCTTCCAGCTTTCCATTAATGAAAGCGGTTCGGACATCCATCTGCCAGATCTCGTAATCAAAATATGCTGCCAAAGCAAGCATGATCCGAATGGACTTGAGCATTGCCACAGGGGAGAAAATCTCGTCATAATCGATACCATATCGCTGACGATACCCCTTGGCAACTAGACGGGCTTTATAGGTCTCTACCTTCCCATCTGCGCCCCTTTTCCTCTTGAAGATCCATTTACACCCGATGGGTTTTATTCCTTCAAGCGGATCAACCAATGTCCAAACATTATTGATTTCCATGGACTCCATTTCGGATCGCATGGCTCCAAGCCATGCCTCAGAGTCTGATCTCAGAAGTGCATCCATATAGGTGATCGGATCCTCATTGTTCTCATCGAGCTCAATGGGATCGCAGTCCCGGACCAAGAAACCGTAGTATCTGTCCAGCTGACGCGGTATTCTACCAGATCTCCTAATGGGTTCTGGGTGTGATTCAATCACAGTCGGTTCTACGATATCCTTAGAGTGTGCAGGTTCTTCTATTGGCTGAACTTCATCAAGTTCAATCTTAGAGGCTATAGTTCCTTCTCCAAGGAACTCCTTTTCCAAAAAGATAGCTCTAAGAGCAATAAACACCTTTTGTTCATTCTCCAAGTAGAAGAAATACCCTTTGGTTTCCTTAGGATAACCAATGAATAAACACCGATCAGACCTAGTACCAAGTTTGTCTGAGTCTAAATGCATTACGTAAGCCAGACAACCCCAGACCCGAAGGTGTGAGATTGAGGGTTTACGTCCAGTCCGCATCTCATACGGAGTGGAGACAACAGACTTACTTGGAACATCATTTAATAAGTAACAGGTTGTCTGAAGCGCATATCCCCAAAAGGATAGCAGCAGAGTTGCAAAGCCCATCATGGATCGAATCATGTCCAACAAGGTTCGATTCCTCCTTTCGGACACACCATTCAACTGTGGTATTCCTGGAGGAGTCCACTGAGAGAGAATTCCATTCTCCTCAAGATATGTCAAAAATTCACCAGATAAGTATTCACCACCTCGATCAGATCGAAGGGTTTTAATACTTTTCCAGTTTGCTTTTCTACTTCATTACGGTATTGTTTGAACATTTCAAACGACTCAGACTTATGTCTCATTAAGAAGACATAACCGAACCTTAAAAAGTCGTCTGTAAAAGTAATGAAATATTTGTATCCTCCTCTGGCACTAACTGTCATCGGTCCACATACATCAGTATGTATTAGACTTAGAAGTTTTGTAGCTCGTTCACCTTTTCTAGTAAAAGGTGACTTGGTCATTTTACCAAGTAAACAGGATTCACAAGTTGGCAGTGATTCAGAATCACTGACCTCGAGGAGTCCATCTCCTCGCATCTTGTTTATCCTATTTTGGTTAATATGACCTAGCCTACAGTGCCAAAGATACAAATCGTTGACATTATCTAATCTTGGGCATTTGCTAGAAGTGTACATTACACTAACAGGCCTTGATAGTACGTATATGCCATTATTTAATATAGCTTTCATTATAACAGAGTTATTCAAAATAACATTGCAAAAATCTCCTTTTATTGATAGTTCAAAATCACAATTGGCCAAAAGGCCTACAGAGATTATGCTCATAATGAAACTAGGACAATAGTGACAGTCGACTAGTTCGACTGTACAAGACTCAAAGACAAGACGTAGGACTCCGACCGCCAGTACTGGAACACGATTTCCATTCCCGACGCTCAGAAACTATTCTCCATCTTCAAATCTTCTACTAACTTGAAGTCCCTGTAATGTATTGCAAACGTGAATTGGACAACCAGTTCCAATACCTAGTTAGCAGTATCAACAATAGAGTAATTACAAGGTTTTATCATATAAATACCTTGTTCAGCAGACTTCTGCTTTCTCGGCCTGTTCGGATCAAGGGACGCAAAATAAAGAGGACAGTTCCTCTTCCAGTGTCCCTTCTTCTTGTAGTAAAAACACTCTGCAGAAGACTGATCAGCCTTATACTTCCTGGTCTGACTAGGGCCAGGAGCATTCTACACCTTCTTTCCCTTTTTATTTGTTTTCTTCTTCCCTTTCTTAAAGGGACGACGACCTCTACTACCTCCCACTAAATTCACCACCCCCTTATTCAGTTGGTGGTCTTTCTCAAAAGTCTGCAGCAACCCCAAAAGACCATGGTAGTTGACTGCAGGCTTGTTCATTCTATAATGATCGAGAAAATCAAGATAGGAGGAGGGAAGAGAATTCAGGATCGTATCCTTGCCGAGCTGCTTGTGCAAGGGGCATCCAAGTTTGCCCAACTTTTCAATCAGCTCGATCATGTACAATACATGATCAGTGACTGAACCGCCATTCGGCATCTTGGAATTATAGATGGCACAAGACACTTTGTACCGTTCTACATCATCCAGGGTGCCGAAGAATTCCTTCAACTTTTGAAGGATTTCATCAGGTTGGGCCTCCTTGAATTTGCGACTGAACTCGTCGTTCATCGCTGCTAACATAATGCATCGGACAGTAGTCCGATCAGAGACCCACTTCAGATAAGCGTCTCTGACCGCACTCCGTGCATTAGCGGGAGGGATTTCAGGTGCCGGATCCGTTATCACATAGAGGATCCGTTCATGCTCTAGAACGATTCTCAATCTTTGATACCAACTATCGAAGTTGTGACCCTTTAACTTCTCGTTGTCGAGAAGTGACCGGAGCGATAAATTGGAAGACATCTGAAAAGAAAATAAGACCAAATTAGTGTATGAATTAATAATTTAACCAAAAGACTTGGACTTTAGTCTAAAGGTTTCTCCCACTAATTTTTCAGATTGGTAGCCTCTAACTCCAATCCGTGAAAACACTTTTTCAAGTGGAAACTGAAATCCAATAGGCCACGCATGAGCCCGACTTTGGCCAGCTCACCCATACGAGCCTAAAGGTAGGTTCATAAACCAATTGTTTCCCTAAACAATTTTCAGTATTTCATTTTGCCCTAAAAAACACTCCAATCGACCTTGGGGCCTCATATTGCGGTCACTGGTTAGGTCCAACCATTAAAATGACAAATCCAATGCTTCCAGCTAACTAAAGACCAAGCCCGACTTTGGCCGGCCCACTTGGTCCCGTTAAGGAGGTTGCACTGAACCATCATCGATCAGATAGAAATTCCAGTCGCCGGATATACACCCATTCTTTGGAACTGCCGATGCACATCAAGCTAGTGGACACATTTCTATCCAACTTAATGGGAGGCTAAGACACTGTCAACTTCGTGACTTAGTCTTTTTAAGGACCTAATAATTTTTAGAGGATTTTTAATTATGACAGAAGAAAAGACAAGGACATGGATCATCCTCCCACTGAATCAATCAGATTTCAGGAGGGTTGAAATAAATCAACAAATGATCCATGGGCACCTATAGATCAGTCAGACCGAGCAACCTAGGTGACATGGGTTAACTCGAGTCATTGAGCTTTTCCAATCAGTTCTGGTCGACTCGACTAGCCAGGTCGGTGAGATCATGGGTGAGTATTCGCCATTAACCATCTTTCCTAGACACCAACCAAGTTGGCCAGGAAAGAGGTAGCATCATACAACCATGATCACAATGCCAAACCTACCTCGATACCAGTCGGTTTACCAGACTCGATTAGACTAGCCTAAAGACTCAGGCGTCCACTGAGCCGCTAATTGGATCCATTTTAGATGAACGGATCAACAAATCTAACTATTAGATAGTTCTAAAGAAGGGCCTTAAACAACTTTTGTTTAATCTTCTTGTAATCCGGTTCAACTAAACTTAGGTTTAACCCAGTTATGGACCCAACTAGTCAGCTAACCCAATTAACCCAAAATGGCTTATACAAATTTGATTAGATTTCATAAACCTAAATTTTTTTTTATATATAATAAGCCAAACTCTTAATTAAAATAATTTTTAATTAAGTCTCTATGTAAAACAATTTTATATAACTAAAAAATCATGCATCAAGATATTTTACAAATAATTTATATTCATATAAAACATGCCTAAAACATGTATCACCAAATTAAAATAATTTTAATTTTAATATTCTTTAAGGATCCTTCTGAAGAGGCCAACACAGACGATCTGCATCGTGTCAAAGACACACAGTCATGGTGAAGGTCTCAACTAGGTTCCAAAAAGAAATCAGGATACATTTTTTTAGATTAAACTAATTTTAATCTATTAAACATGCATACTAGATTAGATTACACATGCAACCTGCTCTGATACCACTGAAAGAGAACGATGCAGGTAGTTTGACATGATCCTACACTAGGCATGCAAAAAGCTGCGGGAGCAGAATGGATTTTAAAAATATTTTTAAAAATCCGCGCAGCGGAAATCTGCTCTGCCCAGAAACTAATCTAATTCTAGTTGCAAGTAGGCATGTATGATGATATAAAATATTTGCAAAATATTTGAATTAAAAATTCTATTCATGCATGATTAAAAAATGATTTTTTCATACCTTATTCTGGCTGGAATAACTCTAGGATAAAGTAGGAATAGGATGGAATAGCTGGAATAAAACTATTCCAGCCTTCTTCTTCCTTGGACTGAAAACAAACTCTGTTTTTGGCTTGAAAAACGGCATCGGAACACCACCTTCCGGACCTCCGTTTGCTCCCAAATTTTAGTAGTGGCAACTTGGACAAGAGGTATTCGATCTCCAATCAAAAACTGCAAGAAAATGTTAGCCAAAAATTATAAAAATCCACCAAAGTCTGCTGCCATATTTTCTGCAGCAGAATTGGGCAGCAGGCTTTAGCCTTTGTTTTGGAGCAGCTGGAGTGATCCCGGCTCGCGTGGTTTGCTCCCAGGAGTAGAAGTATACTCCCTCTAGAGGGGAGACTCACCGGGGGCTCTTCGATCCCTCTCCACAAGCGGTGCTAGCCGCTGGAAGATGATACACGGTCATAGTGGACTACAGCAATACTCCTTTGCTGCAGTGCTGGTTTGAGCACAATATAGAAGAAGGAATTAGCCCTTGTTCCTCTCTCCCACACACCCCAAAACCCAGCTTCAAGTGCACTCTAAATGGGAGAATGGATCAAGCCTCAAAGCCTCTCAAACGGAAGAACACTTGGGGTGTTCTTTCTCTTCTCACGGTGAAAGAACCCGCCCTTGAAACAGGGGTCTAGCTGGGGTTTAAATAAGGCAACAATGAGGAAGAGGATTAGGTTGGGAAACGAAGAGGTCTCGGCTGCATTACACCCATTAAACCAGGCAGTAAAATGAGAGTAAAGATGATGGGTGGAGGGAGGAGAAAAGGCACCCATTGGCCTTCAACCGGTGGGATGCATGGTCTTCAATCGGTCTCTTCGTTTCTTCCAGCAACGTGTAAACGAAACCATTTACACGGTGAAATAAAACGCCGGTTCAAAACTGGTTCAAGCAAAAAAAGGTTCAATCCCACTAAAAACCAATGGTGGTTCAATCCAATTGAATCGGTCCGAGCCCAAAAAATTGGTTCAATTGGTTCACAACCAATTGGAGGCCAAAACGAACTCTGAATCAGTTCAAAACTGATTCACAAAAATCCTGGCGCAGTCCTGGTCAGCCCGAAGAAATTTCTGGTTGACACAGACAAGGGCAAGATAGGGAAAAGAGTGCTCAAAAATAAATACCGTGACCATAAAATCGAGACGATTCCTAATCTTAATCGGTATCCGGATCATAGAGTAATCCTTTGTGGCAAGTGACCTCATAGGTTCGAACCTAAATGGTAGCACTAGAACAATTCTAGTACCAGCACAGGAAACCATCTAGCAATGGGTCCCGACGTCCGGATAGGTCGAAGATTCGGGAGCAAACTATCGAACCTCTGGCATATGGTTATCGTATAATTCATCCCTTTGACCTTTAATGCTCAGGATGACTGAGATTGGGCTGCCAACCTAGACAGAGTCAGTCCACTACGTGTCTCAACCTCGCAAGCCCAGTGACTCTTCACTAGGACTACCCCGACCGAGGATTTGCTAAATTGAGATACTACGAGACATTCAATCCAAATTGTTTGGATAGGTCAATTCCATCTTGGTCCATCACTGCTCCACAAGTACTTGCCTGTACCCAGAAACCTTCCATCACCGAATTAAAAATCCGGGTAGTCCAGCACCAAAGCACAGGGAGTTGCTTGCAAGCTACCATGATGACCTCAGGTCAGAGGGACATATATACCCATATCCAATCGTGAGTATCCCTTTGGCAGAAAGGGGCTGCACAGAGTCATGTTCAATAAGATATCGCATATCCCACTTGTAGATCACATCAGTGTCACTACACTCATTTGGTCAAGAGGACAACCAAATGATGTGAACTACAACAACCTATACTTGATATATTGCCGTCCAGTGCAATATATCCTTTGGTTGTGAATAGGGTTTAAGGACCACTCGATACATCCTCTCTGTATCGAAGTCAGTGTAGTCCTAAGGACTTCATCACATGGAAAGAGTTCATTTCAAGGAAATATAAAATGTGATGAGCTGCCAAAAAATATATTTTATTAATTCAAAGAAAGAGTATAATACTGAGCTCAACCGCCTACAACCCAGGCGATTGGCTTTGGGACACAATTCCCAACATTAGTGTGGTGAGTGAGGTGGATTAAGAATTAAATACAGAAGCAAAAGAAAGAACACAAGCAAACCAATCATAAACACCACAAATTTTATAGTGGTCCAAAGCAATCCAGCTCCTTCATCCACAACCCAAGATACCACTTGGGATTTTCACTATGCTCACTATGGAATATAGCCGGTTTGTTTTACACCGAGCTCACAAATCAAAACCCAATCTTGGTTTTCACCAGGATCATCAAGAATCCAATATAATGTTAGTTTTTCTGGGCTCACTAACAATCCAAACTTGGTTTTAAAAGACTCACCAGAAATCGTAAACAACTCACAAGTTACAGCCCCTACTGTACTTGAAACAACTCAAACAAAGAGTTAAAAAAAAAGTAACACAAATGACAAACCAAACTTTGTTAGATCGATACAGTTGAGCCATTTTGAGAAGCTTTCTTGATTGCTCCTTCAATACTCTTTAAGGCTTCTAAGCTTTTCCAATAAATGACTTAAGAGAATGATTAGAGTTTGGTGAAGTATGTTCTTCCTTGAATGCTCTCTTTAGATACTCAATGCTCTTCTTGAAAAATTATTCAAAACTCATTCAAATCCATCATTTACAGTGTTTGGAACTGATCCCAGGTAGATATGACCGTTGTAGTGCCTTGGAAGTCAAAATATAACCGTTGGAGCACTTTTTGAATTCAAAAAATCAATTCTGGAACTAGCCGTTACTCACCTAAAATTGGGATTCACGTCGGTTCGGTTGGGTCGAGTCGAGTCAGCTCAGATTCTCAGACAAGTTGAAATAGCACTCTAGTCAAGTCGACTCTTCTCAATTGAATCAGCTCACCTGATTAGTTTTCTCAGAACCAGATTTTACCTACTCTGGAGGAGTTGGCTCGGTTGCTTGTTGAGTTGGCTCGGATAACTGATTTCAGAAAACCATAATTTTGATACTCTGGATGAGTTGGCTCTAACTTTATCGAGTCAGCTTGGTTTCCTATGTGCCTAAAACCTTTGTACCGTGCCAAAACAACGAGTCAACTCTCTTTCTTTTGTCGGCTCGAGTGACTTTTGACCAAAAGTATTCCAACTTCTTTAGATTTTTTCCAAAAACTTACAACCAACTTCCAAAGACTTAAACTTCTTCTAAACCAAATCTAAGTAATTCAAACTTAAAATTGCATAGAATTGGCCCATTTTTCAAAAATATACAATTGAGTTTTCTTGGGCTCTTCATTGCATGAACAATTTCTTATGAGTACATTGATATACTATTATGATTTCAGAATTGTAGGTAGTATGATTGTTCACTTGAAACATCCTACAAAAAGTTCTTAAACATTCAAAAGTGTTAGTATCAAATACATGCTCCAATATTTTGTTATCATCAAAATCATTCTAGGGGTCAACAAGATCCAATGACCCTAACTGATAGGCCATGATGTTGTCATTAAGACAGCATGGCTATCAATTTAAATTAGCCAACTTCTAAAAAATTAAAACTACATAGAAAGGATAATTCAGGTTGAATCCATGGAGAAGGCAGTGTTATAATATTTTGAAATCCTTGATTTTATAAAATAAGAAAAAATATTTTGAAGTCGAGAAAATAAATTTAAAAATGTGGAAGAAAAGTAAAACTTGGTATGTTTGATCTGCTGGTCAGATCTTAGCATCTAATTGTGAGAAAGTAAATAACAAGATTTTAAAATGAGTAAAAATAAATATTGTATTGAAAGAAAAACCCAACTACAAGAAATTAAAAATAATAATTAAACTAAAAAAAGTAATAACAAAGACTGGAAGTAGTTCGGTGCAACCTTGTCAGGAAGATAGTTGGCGAACTCCCTTCTTCCTTTGTACTCCTCGGAGCAAACTGGCTTTCTTTGCTTCTTTCTCCTTGGATCTTGATCTGGAGATTGGCGTAGGCGAAGAGATGGCATAGCTTTTCCTCTATGAAGCCTCACTCTTAGAGGCTAACCTGCAATCCAAAATTGGACCTTCTATCTTGTACCGTACTCCTCTCTCTAAGATGCTTTCTACTATAACCCAGGGGTCCTTTAAATAGAGCTCATCCAGGACTTCATCCCGGTCAAATTTGGACTTAATTGGGCTACAGATCAACAACATATTGTGAAAAGAAATCTAAACCGCCTGATGTATGGTTTAATGAGGTGATCGATGTCGTTCTTCCTTTTTCGGCATAGAAAGTCTGGGAGGGACACTTGTTGATCACCGAATTGAAGTCTAGATCCGTCTTCCACTAGGATTTTGCTTATCCCAATGAGGGGCTATGGTAAGAGGCTGCGATGGTTGAGCAGCAACCGGTGGCTATGGATGGTCGATGGTGGATTGGGATGGTGAAACAGGGAAGGGTGGCCGGCTATAATGGGATGGATGCCGATGGTGGTGGGCCAGACTAAGGGAGGGCCAGGATGGAGTGGTGAGATAGCTAGACGATGTTGATAATAGGGGGTGGCGGTGACGGCATGGAGCAGGTGGCAGATGGTGGATGGCGGTGTGTGTTGGAAATTCCAGGCACTATTTTGGACTAGCGCCTATATGTAGCAGAAGCAACCAGGAAGCAAATAGTCCAACAACCTGTTCTTCGGATTCAACATCATGCAATAATGGAGATATAGATAAGAGATTTAGGAGAAAAAGAGAGTTGCTTTTTATTAATAATCCTTTGGAGAACCCTTGTTACAAGACAATAAGGCATAACCTCGGTACCCCTTCTGAAAACCTAGAAGCTTCTCACCGTTCTGCACATCTTCGCTCTTACAGGCCTCACACCCCAAGAACCCACGTACGAACCTGCACGGACAATACCTCACGTGCAGCTCCCACCTGCGGACAATACCTCAATACAGATGTCCCTTCTCCAAAGCCCTGTGGAACACCCCACAGTACCAAGCCCTCCACGTGATATATCCCTCATGTGCACCTCTCTACAAGCCCAACACTGTGGCCTCCCTGTAACCTAGGAGGCTCTCCACCTGTGGACTCCCTCATACAAGTCCTCAAGGCCAAGTCCCCGCATAGCAAATCCTCCACAGGTCTCGCCCCAAGGGGGGTGCCCTTAAGCCCCCCTCATGGTCTTTAAGAATCACTGTGAGGAGTCCTCACGAACTCACTCATAATTTTAATGCACGCCGCTCTTCTTATAGCACATGGCGCGTGCGGTTTGTCTCCTTAGGTGGTTACTTATCTTGGCGATTTTCTCTTGGTCTTGGGCTCAACCTGATATGGGACTAATTATGCATGCCAGTTATTTTTTTGTTATTAGGAATAAGTTAAGAGTTTGTGTCTCGAATTTCAAGCCAAAAAACTAAGTAATTCTAGAGAAATTCAGAAGCATAGGCATGCAGAACTAAACCCTAAAAGTAAAAAAACAAGGCCGCCAAAGCTGAAAAGCCCTGATAGGACTAGCTCTTCTGCAATACCTCTACCAAAGGAGTCTAGGGGGTGTACTTGTAGATATTTGGAGATCAATCCATGAAGAGTTCACTCTATGCACTCGGATGCGGCCTAGAAAATAAAGCTATCACCATGCGAATTCGTGACTTTCAATCCGGTGACCCAAAGCTGGTCAGATGGAATCCTTGAATTCATGAACTCTGAGGGACCTACAAATCACCTAACAAGGGTTAGAAAATCAAAGAAAGGTAGGCTAGATAGTTGAAAGAAGAAGAAGGGGAAGAGGTTTGATGAAGGCGGCCAAGAGATAAAGAAGGCTAGTGGCTTGGAGGCGGGGCGCAGGGATCACACAGAAATCCTAAGGGATCACATAGATACCCTTAATCACACAGAAATTCACACAGAAAGTTGAGAAGAACTCAAGAAATTTTTCATATATTCAATAGTGTCAAATATACATGAGAGGGGGGCCTCTATATAGGCATACAAGCTTGGGCTCCAAGTAAGGGTATACATGTAAAACCCTAAGAATCCATTTTCCACTCAAATACATGGAAGATATCCTCTCCCAAATAGGCTCTCAATACCTCTCCTAACTAGGATTATACCTTCTCTTTGACTTGGTCAATCCCTCTCTTTGAGTTGGTTAAATGGGTGGTAATTCTAAGGGTGGCCGACCAAGGAAGGTGACCATAAGGGTGGGGCGCAATATCCAAGAAGGCTTTGGGTTTTCGGTGGCTCACTTCAGTGCTGGGCTAGTTCTAGGGTTTCTCTTGGGCTCCATCTTCTCAGCAGGTTGATGATGTGAAGATCTTCAAGGTCCTTCTCATGCAATCCAAGGTGGCACATCCAAATATGACTGGGGCTCCTTGAAGTTGGCAAGTTATCATCCGGGCTGGGGTCCATCAGTGTCTTGAATCTTCTCTTGCTGGACTGGACTCAATATAAAACTTATAGGACTCATAGGACTCAAAATTGGCTCAACATGAGCTGACTGAACTTACAGGACTCCAAATGATAAATGTCTTAACTAAATTTGATTTGACTTATCCAAAACCCTAATGGTATGGATGACTCTAAATAGAGGACTCAAATGCAGAAAGGCCCAAAACAGGACTCAGGAGCCAAAGTATAGGACTCAAGTGTAACAAGGCTTGCAAAACAAAACTCAAGGCCCAAATACAGGACTCAAATGGCTAACACAGCCAGATTATTGGACTTAAAGACAAAATTTGAATCATGGCTAAGGAACTCAAACTCAGGGACCCATAGTGAACTAGGGTTGACATGATATCCCCATCAATTCATTCGGGGTGGGAAAAACTCGACTCCATCGAGTAAGGGTCGCTCTGGCTCTGGTATTACTCAAGGAGGTCTGGGTTGAGGCACTGCAAGTCCTTTCGAGTAATCCATGAATTGTCGGATTCTGGTCGACCTTGCCAACGGACTAGGTAGCATTGATCACCGCGGCCCCAGGTTATGATAGCTTGATCATCCAGGATATGCTCTATTCATTTCCTCTCTCATGCCAATTTATAGGTGGACACTCTGGATTAGGTTCACTCTCAATGGATGGAGTAGGTCCAAAATCCTCACTAGGAATTGATAGAAAAGTACCCTAAGAGCCAATCATTATGAGGGCCTTTTTGTAAACTTCCAGCTCATGTATGACATACTTTCATATTAATAAAGGCATTTGATTCATCATATACTATTGTGTCATATTTTTATTGATTATGATGAACCCCATAGAGTAGGGCAGTGGAATTAGGGTTATGATGGAGCTCATAACAGTGAGACCTAATTTTCTATAAATCCTAATCTAGAATGTTCCTAGTCATTGGACCATCGATTCGGGGATCAATGAATCCGGAAAGACTAGCTTATCCTATGTATGCTCAGTTGATGAGGATGGTTGATCTCACAACCACTTGTGTAGAGACACTAATACTAGGATAAGGGTGCTCATCAGGGTATGAGTATACTGGACTGATCCATGCCGAGACTATCTTGTGGATGTCTTACTACTTGTCAAAAGATAGATCACAGAGTAGAACTTATGCATGTGATCTTTAGACCTGAGGTCACCATGGTTCCTTGTGCACACTAAGCCATACTTTGGTTCATACTCATTCATGCCATTGTGACATGTACGGGATGTTCTGGGTATAGTGGAAGGTGTATGAGGGATGTGAGTAGACCAACAAGGAATCGATCATTCCTAGTAAGAGGATTTGTTATCCCATGCAATCTCTTCGATGAGTGACTCAAAAAGCCTTTGATCAAAGCAGGATGAGATTATAGGAATCTAATCAGTCATCAGCTGAGTCCTCATGATCGAGCTGAGATTCGATATGATGAAGTGTTAGGGTTTGACATCTATCCATACCTATCACTTAATCAGGATAATGGGAGATTGAAAGATTGAATTACACGGTAACTTACTACTGAAGGGTATTTTGGTATTTTCCACCAAATTCCTCATCTTCTGGGTAGGCATGACACGTTGCTAGATATCAATCTTGTCTTGTAGGTTTTCATGAACCAATTGATTTGGTTTCATGAACCAATTGATATGGTTTCATGAGTCAATTCGATGTGTGATTTGAATTGGATAATTAGATAAGCCAATTTGACCTAATTAGGTCAATCGAGTTCGATCGGATCGAATCAGCTCAAATCTAAACCTACTACTGGCTAGATGTAGAATCCAATGGGTCACACACAATGAAGACTTGGCCAAGAAAGTTATTCATAATTTAATTAGTATCATAGGATTCTAATTGGTTAGCCAGATTGCATACTAGCATATGCAGGCTAACCTAATTCCTAACCTAATTGGATTGGGTTCGGTTGCTTGCTAATTAGGCTAACCTAATTATGAAAAACCTAAATTAGGTTGAGTCCTAAGTGAGGCTATCCAAATCAGAGCTTAATCTGATTTTAATTTGGACTTAAGGACATTTTAGGCACCATATATGAAGAGTCCCAATGGCATGAATCTCTTGGTACCTAAATGATACCTTAACTTCAAAAGAGCACAGAAGGGCCTACAAACCTCTGATCTGGAAATAAAATATATGGCCAGAAAGCTTATTTGATGTGCTTTCCAATGACACCCATATTGAATATGTTTGACTAAGTCAATTTGATGCTTTGGGCAGACTAAATGGAAAGGAAAAGACTATTGGCGCCTTTGCGCACCCGGGAGAATAAGTGGCGCGCAGAAGGACTAAGAGTCCTTCTGTAGATGAGACTCTAAGAGTTTCATCAGGAAGGTGCCTCTTCATTTTTATCCCCACGATCTTAGGAAGTCTAATAGCCGGTTTAAAGTTTAAAGGGATGGCTTGAAGAGGTGTGAAAGGTGGCGCGCACATGAAGAGTCGCGCCTCTTCATATGCGCGCGCACAACAGAGGGCAGAGTCCTTCTGCCTCTGAAACTCTTCAAGTCTCGTGTTACTTTGGATTAGAAGAGGTGTCTCCCTATCTTAGAAACCAGTATTTGACACATGGCATGATGGGAATTGATCTGGTAAGTGAAAGAACACATATATGACTCTCCATTCCTGAAGAGTCTTATCAGATATGATGTTTCATATCTGATAAGTGTTGTCGGGATGCATTTCATGCCCCATCTGAGATTATAAATAGGGGTACAGTGAAATGAGAAATATGAACTTTGGTCTTCTAAAAGTCTGAGTGTTTTATTTTTTCGAGAGTCAGAGTATTCTTCCACTTTCTCCCTCCCTCCTTGTTTTAGGACAAGAATTGTCTTGTTAAGACAAGTTCTTCTACACTAGGACAAGGCTTGGTTTTAGGACATAAGCCTGTAGGGTCCTAGAGGAGGGTAGTCCTAGATCCTATAGTGATTTAGGACAGTGTCTTGAGTGCCCTTCAGTAGGACAGGATGTCCTACAGTGGTCAATAGACTAAAGGCTACTGAAAGAGTTCCACTTCTCCAAACAACTTAAAGGAGTTATTCCTTGGTCCGAGTTTCGTGTGGATCACCGTTGGAGGGTTTGCGCTTGTGAGCCTTATGGAAAAAGTTGGATTTCAGTGATCCAGGTATTTTTCTCGACTTTATTTGATGATTCATTAGTTGTAATTACCCAAGGCGTTCTTGGGAATTAGAGTTTTCTATACATGTTATACATGTTAGGGTATCATGTTATGAAATTTTATTTTGAAAGTCAATTCTGCATGCTGCATGATCCCCGGCACCCTGGGAGAATTTCCATCAGAAATTGCTACTGGTTCCCTATACTCAACCAAGTCCGCGATATTAAAGGTAGAGCTAATGCCAAAATCTGGTGGCAAATCTAGCACATAGTCATTGGGTTTGACCTTCTCTATCACTTTAAAGGGTCTAGCTTCACGAGCATGAAGCTTCTTAATGGTCCCTAGTGGGAACCACTCAAGCCTAAGCCTAATCATGATAGAATCCCCTACATTAAATTTCTTGGCCCTCTTTCGAGAATTAGTCAGTTTCTTATTAGTGCTTATTGTAGAGCTCTAATATGATGCACCTATGACTCGTACTGACACCTAACAAAGTGCAGACTCAACTATGCATTCCTATTAAGAAAAGTTTTATTAGACTTTTTGGGCCTAAACCTAACAGACTATAGGCTCTCTAGGTTTGATCCTGGTTTGACATGCACATGAAAATTTACAATGAACTTCTAGTAAATGCCATAAAGTATGCCAGAAGTAAGATGCAAACCTAACATGCACAATGAATGTATGCAGTATGATAATCTCAATAAAGTGCAATCTAATGATCTTAAAAATACTGGAGGTTTCTGAAAAGGGCAAAAAATAAGAGGTGATTTCAGGATTAGTCTGGTGGGGTAGGGAAAAGGTTCAGGGTTAGTTAAATAAAATAGGATATAAAAGGTGTGTCAGGAACTAATCCTAGACTAATGAGGCTAACCTTACGAGGTTGAGGTATACCTACAGGGTTTGTATAATGGAAGAATGGGTCACTAATCTCAGGAAAGAAGTCTTTAATGGGAACTATGGGAGGGAATTCATCCAGAGGGTACTGAATTAAAGAGATCATGTCCTCAATAAATTCCTCGGGCTCTTGAATTTTAGGACTAGGCTCTATAAGTAGGTTTTCTTCTAGTGGCTCCTCAGGTAAGATTCTAATAGAAGGGTCAGGTTCTTTAAGAACTTGTTCCTGGACCTCCACTTTGGACAACTCTTGTGAACCTTTACTTTCATCTACTATGTTCGATCCTGGCTCAGTCACTCCTTCAAATTCTATAGTGGGTTCAGGATCTTTATCCTTTGATTCCTCAATGGGTTCACTCTCTTGTTCCACTTCTTCATATTCCTCCTCAAAGTCTTCTCCTTCGTATTCGTCTACTAAACTTGGATCAGCCTCATATACTTCTATATTAGGTTCAACAATGGATTCAGACTCATCTTTATCTAACTTACCTAGCTGTAAAGTGCTGACTGGACACTGGCTAACAAAATGGCATGGTTTGCGACATCTAAAACACACTCTCAGGGATTGGAACTCCTCTGAACCTCTACAGACTTGCCTCTATCTTCTCTACGGGTCATAGTGGTGCTGGGCTGGGGTTGGCTTGGGTTGGGTTGGTTAGGATCTGGTCCTGGGCTAGGGTCACTAGTTGGTGGGGGCACCAGGATCAGACACAGATTACTGGGCCCTATTTGGTTTACCTAGCAATGTATCAAATTTTGTAATCAACTAGAATTGAGTCTTGTAACAAGTTGAGGTTAGTTGTTTTGAGTCCTATATATCTGTTATGAGTCCAATATGAGCTTAATTTTTGTACAAGAGAGAAGGTTACCATATTTTGGAGTTCCACCGGGCCACATCTAGGAGTCAGAGGCCACTACATCAGCCCATTGGATTTTGTGTGACAACCTAGGATCCAAGATGCTTCCGGAAACCCTGATTCCTTCCAAATGCTCTCCAGATGCCCAGATTCCCTTCTAGATGTCAAAGCATATTCTCAAAATAGGGCACCCATGATTCCAGAGGTCCACCTGCATCCAAGCCCAAAGAAATCAAGCCCAAGCCCTTAAGAAGCAAGATTCCAGGGAATATTCCTGCTACCAGGCTAACAGGCCACACCTGCATCCAAGCCCAAAGAAATCAAGCCCAAGCCCTTAAGAAGCAAGATTCCAGGGAATATTCCTGCTACCAGGCTAACAGGCCACCCTAGCTTCCAAAGGCCCAAACCCATGCACCCAAGCCCCTTTGGGCTAGCCCCTTGCTTCTCCTAGAGGCCCAACATGCCCCCCTAGGCATCCTTGAAGTGTTGACCATGTCCAAAGAGGTTTGACTAGGTCCAAGTTGAAGAAAAGTGGGAGAAGACCAAGCCTTTTCCTAACCTAGTTGGGATTTCTAATCCTTTTAAACTTTGTAATTCTAACCTAGCTAGGAAAGGACTTGTATTCCAATTTGGAAGAGGACTTGTAACCCAAATGTAACCATGGTTAGTGAGGGCATGGGAACTCTATAAAAACCCCACCCCTCCCCCTCTTGTAAGCATCTTTTTCTTATGAACAAACCTTGCTGAAATTTTGTGAGATTGTCTTGAGTTTGAGTTTTGGTTCTCTCTTTGAGTGCTCTCCTTGTGTTCTCGGATTGGAACCCCGCTGCCCTAGCATCCCTTAGCATCCTTGGAGATCAGCCACACCCAAGGAATAGGAGCCCTTGTTGCCGTTCAATCCCAAGAGCTCCTTCTTCCCCGACTGCCAGCTTTTAGCCATAATCATAATTTCTTTCAAACCTAGTTCCTTTTCTAATTTTTATTTGCTGCTTTGATTAACCTTTGATGCTTGCAGGATTCCCGAGGTGCTTCCCCTCCCCTGAGGAGGCCTTCTTTGCTGCCCGGACCGCCCAGATCAGCCATCATATTCGAGGGAAACAAGGCTTCTTCTTCCAGGCTCCGATCAGAATTGCGAGTGATCGTTGCTGCTACTGAATTCAAATCTCTGACTGGTAAGAAACCTTCCTAACTCTTATTTTCTGATTTAATGAAGAAAAGCTATCCTAAACTGGGAGTTTCTCAACTCTCGGGTCCTGGATATTTCATTGGTTTGCATGAGTATGCCTACGACCAGATGATTCTTTGCACTGCTAGTCTTTCCGCTAGTTCTTACTTTATTTTGAGAATCTAACCTGCAAATAAAATTTTAAAAAATCAAAAAAATTATTTTACTATTTTACATGCATGTTTAGGAGTCTTAGAGTCATCCCGCTTTAGTTTTGTATTAGAGCAGGTTTAGGATAGTTTTTATCTTCATTGCAATCACAAACCCTTATTTCAGCATTCTGTCCACTGCATTAGGTTTCAGTTTTACATCTATTTTCGACCATCTAAAAATTTTATTTTTCTCTTAAATTTGCATGAATCGTTCTCTGTTGAGTCCTTTATTTTATAATAACTTTTAATTAATTTTATGGAAACCCTAAATCTCTAAAATTTGGCATAATAAAAACCCTAACAGAATTCTGATAATTTCTGCAGCAGTCTAGAAAACCCTAGGTTTGCATCATCATATGATTTTTTTCTACATAAAATTTGGTAGACATCATCACCACCATCCATCCTCTGTTCCAAATTTTTTTTGAATTTTTATGCATCGGGATCTATATCAAATTCTACATCATCTGAACCCTAATTTTTCTGATTTCTGCTATATTCTGCAACTTGACTAACTCAAACCTAATCAACATCTAAACCCCCCAATCCCAAGCCAAACCTTGTTTGCTAACCCTAGTAAACTTAAACTTAACTTGACATCTCATAAAATAATTAAAAAAATCATTTTATTTCCTGATTGTTTTAGATTGCATCAGGACCATTGATTGTTCATCATCTGTTAATCTAATCTTAAGGGCAATCTATATAACATCAGGGTAGGAGGTCATAACCTGTCCTGGGCCCAAAATAACCACCCAGCATTTTCATCCAAGCCTTAATTAAAATTAATTAGACCTAATTTGCCCTAGTGGGCTAGGAGACATCAACAGGTCGGGTCCGAGCTGTGTGTGCCAACTAGTGCATTTAACCTTTTAGCTATTACTGAAAGCTGGTGTCTAAGACTGGGGGTCCAGAGTCAAACAACCTAAGTGGTGTTGTGGTTTTTAATTGGGTCCCTGTGAAAGCAGGGGGGCCTCCCATACTCCCACCCCCTACCTGGCCAGTGGAAGGATTAGCTATTGGGTTAGGTGTAAGTTGAGCTGACCCACCCAGTTTCTGGCTCTAGGTCTAGGAAACCCTAGATTATACTAGTCTTTTCTTTCACTTTTGCATGCTTGGTTGCATCATTTCATTTTGATTGTTTGATTTGTGCATGACCACTAGACTAGGAACCCAATATCAGAAATCTAAACCCCAACCTAGCTCAACCATGGACCCTAGTCTAGAGGCTCTCATGAAAGCCATGACCGAACGATTTGATCGGATCTATTTATCCAATAACCAATTCAATACTAAGCTTGACCAAATGAACTATAGATTCAACCAAGTAGGAACCCTAGGCAAGACCCATAGAGCTGAACCCCAGGAACCCATAATCCCTAGATATGAACCCAGTAGTAACCCATTATCCCTCAGTCAACCTGAATCCTATAGGATTAATACCCCTAGATTTGAACCCATAACCTTTAAACCCATAACCTTTGAAACCATAATCCTTAGTTTACCCAACCCTGTTACCCCAGACCCTAGTCAATTTCCCATTAGCCAAACCCCTCTTACCATCCCATTGGTTCCCTAAGATGATTTAGAAGAAGAGATACCTATAGGTGACCAAGAGTTAGGAGGCAACCCAGAATTAGTTGACCCAGTAGAAACTCAATTAGAAGTCGACCTAGTGTTAGTTGATTATGACCAAACCCAGGTAGAAGCCAATTCAGTATTAGTTGAATCAATAGAGACCCAGGTAGAAGCCACCCTAGAATTAGTTGACCCTGACCATACCCAAGTAGTAGCCAATCTAGATTTAGCTAACCTTGTCCATAATCAATTAGTGGCCAACCCAGAGTTAGATAACCTAGATCGCACCCAAGTTGCAATGGAAGAGCAATTAGAGGAGACTTTAGAAGAGGATTTAATTGTAGAGCCTAGTCCTGAATTTCCTAAGCCAAAAGAGTTTATTGAGGACTTGGCTTATCTCACCTAGTATCCTCAAGATGAAGTCACTTCCTTGATCCCAATTGAAGATCTTTTCCCTGAAATTAGTGACCCATTCTTCCATAAGGCAAACCCAGTAGATAGACACCAACCCCTCAAGGTCAATCTTATTAGTTTAGGATTAATCCCTAACACCCCTTCTTATGTCCTAGTCTATCCAATTAATTCCGAACCTTTTTCTTACTTTTCACCCAATCAGACTAACCTTGAACCCACATCTTATTTTCTACCTTTTTCTGAAACTTCTCCAAGTTTTTCTCATTATTAGATTGCATTTTATAGAAGTCAGCATACTGCATACATGCCTTGTGCATATTAAGTTTGCATCTTACTTCTTGCATACTCTTTGGCATTTAGTAGGCATACATAGTAAATTCTCATGTGCATGCCATGGTAGGGTTAAGCCTAGAGAGTCTATAGTATGTTAGGTTAGACCCTAGAAAGTCTAATAAAACTTCCTTTGATAGGAAGGTTTAGTCGAGTCTAATAGGTATTAGTTGAGTCCAATAAATGCACAGCCTAAATTACATGTTTGCACCTGCACTACCCTCTGCACAGCATATGTATATAGATATTAGTCAAAAGCTGAACATAACTAATGAACTAACTAACAACTTATTTAATTCCCAAAAAAGAGATAAAGGATTTTGCAGGGAATTTTGTAGTTGTAAAGAATTTTCTGCTCGCGAAGCTGGCCCTTCCAAGATAATGAATATCTGTGGACCCAATGCCTATGTGCATGAGATACTACCTGATTTAGGTATTAGCTCCACCTTCATCATCTCATATCTTATAGAGTCTAGGGAGCCAGCAGTGATACCTAGTGAGCACCTTGAGCCTATCTCTCCTTTTGAGAGAGAACCCATCCTAGAGTGTCCACATATAATTGGCCAAATAGTGAGAAAAAGATTGAGAGAATCCTGGACGATCAAGTCATATGTACCTAGAATAGAGGCTATCAGAGGTATTTGGGTCTGGTGGCAAGGTCGGCCAGAATCTGAGGACTTGTGGATCACCCGTGAGGATCTGCAGCACCTCAACCCAAACCTACTCGAGCACTATGAGAGCCAAGTTATCCCACACTCGACGGGGTCGAGTTCCTCCTACCCTGGGAGAATTGGTGGGGGCACTAGGATCAGACACAGATTACTGGGTCCTATTTGGTTTACCTAGCCATGTGTCAAATTTTGTAATCAACTAGAATTGAGTCCTGTAATAAGTTGAGGTTAGTTGATTTGTCTCAACCCTCAACCTAGTCATTATTTTGAGTCATGTATATCTGTTATGAGTCCAATATAAGCTCAATTTTTGTACAAAAAAGGAGGTTACCATATTTTAGAGTTCCACCAGGCCACATCCAGGATTCAGAGGCCACTACATCAGCCCATTGGATTTTGTGTGACAACCCAGGATCCAAGATGCTTCCGGAAACCCTGATTCCTTCCAGATGCACTCCAGATGCCCAGATTCCCTTCCAGTTGTCAAAGCATATTCTCAGAATAGGGCACCTATGATTCCAGAGGTACACTTGCATCCAAGCCCAAGGAAATCAAGCCTAGGTGCCAAGCCCAAGCCCTTAAGAAGCAAGATTCCAGGGAATATTCCTGCTACTAGGCTAACAGGCCATCCTAGCTTCCAAAGGCCCAAACCCATGCACCCAAGCCCCTTTGTGCCAGCCCCTTGCTGCTCCTAGATACCCAACATGCCCCCCTAGGCATCCTTGAAGTGTTGACCACGTCCAAAGAGGTTTGACTAGGTCCAAGTTAAAAAAAGTGGGAGAAGACCAAGCCTTTTCCTAACCTAGTTGGGATTTCTAATCCTTTTAAACTTTGTAATTCTAACATAGCTAGGAAAGGACTTGTATTCCAATTTGGAAGAGGACTTGTAACCCAAATGTAACCATGGTTAGTGAGGGCATGGAAACTCTATAAATACCCCACCCCTCCCCCTCTCGTAAGCATCTTTTTCTTATGAATAAACCTTGCTAAAATTTTGTGAGATTGTCTTGAGTTTGAGTTTTGGTTCTCTTTTTGAGTGCTCTCCTTGTGTTCCCAGATTAGAACCCCACTGCCCTAGCATTCCTTGGCATCCTTGGAGATCAGCCATGCCTAAGGAACAGAAGTCCTTGCTGCCGTTTAAGCCCAAGAGCTTCTTCTTCCCCGACTGCCAGCTTTTAGCCCTAATCCTGATTTCCTTCAAACCTAGTTCCTTTTCTAATTTTTATTTGCTGCTTTGATTAACCTTTGATGCTTGCAGGTAAAAGGGATATGCCCTACAAGCCAATCAATGTTCTATCTCCCAAACCATTGTAATTAACAATTTTCTAAATAAAGGCATTATTTTTTCATCATACGCTGTGTTTATACTATATGATGAACCCCATAGATTAGGGCTATGATTTTAGGGTTATGATGAGATCATACCAGTGAGACCTAAAATCTTAAACCTTAATCTAAAGTATTCCTAGTCAAAGGAACCCTGAGTAGGGGATCAGGGTTTTCCGGTAAGACTAGCACATCCCATGTATAATGGAAAGGGTGACTGCTCTCACAGTCACTTGTGTATGACACTAATACTGGGATGTAGGTGCTCATTTGAGAATGAGTTCACTAATATGATCCAACTTGAGAACATCTAATGGAGTCTTAACTACATAGAAGGTTCTCATAGTGGGAGTAGTACAAGTAATCTTTTGACCTGAGACTGCCATAAGTACCTTATGTACATGAACCCATTCTTTGGTTCAATCCTAATCATGACACTGAGCCATGCATAGGATTGATACTGGGAATGGTGAATTGGATATGAAGGTAATGAGTAGGTCAACAAGGAATCGATCACTCTTAGTAAGAGGAGATTGCATCCAGCTAGTCAACAATCGCATGATGATTCAGGGAATCTTTGATCAAAGTAAAGATATTAGAGATGGTTTCTAATATCAAGATAATCGAATCATCATTATAAGATTGAGCTAGAAATAAATATAATATTAGATTTGACATATATCCATATCCATAGTTATATTTTGGGTGCAGGCTGATCGAAAGATTTAATTGTACGGTAACTCTCTACTGAAGGGTAATTTTGGTATTTCACCAGAATTTCCATATCTTCCGGGTAGACATGACACGTTGCTAGACGTCAATCTTGTCTTGTGGGTTGATCAAGTTCAAAGATCACATGTTAGGAAGAGTCCTAATTGATCGAATCGGGTAAGCCCGATTTGACCTAAATCGATTAGAAAGAGTTCTAATCAAATTAGGTCAACTTGTATTCGAACCCACTGCTGGCTAGATGTGGAACCCAATGGGTCACACACATAAGAGGATTGATCAAGAGTTTAATTTGGAATTAAATCATCTTTGCAAGATAACACTCTAGCAGGTGTTGCAAACCCTAGCTTCTATTCGGATCGGATTCGAATTAGGGTTCCGGATTGGTTCAAATTGGGTTCTAATTGGACCTAATTAGACCCTAATTGAGAAAATAGGAATATGGCTAACCCTATTGGCTAGCCATGTAGCTTGGCTAGCCTCCCCACCCGCCTCCTTTGTTTTTCCACGCCAAATGCCAAGAGTCCATACGCTTATGGACTCTTGGCGCGCCATTAGGAAGAGTCCATGGCGTATGGACTCTTGGCGCGCCCCAAATATTTCTCCGATGATTTTATTTGGGGTGGCCTCCTTCTTACTCATTAGCGCCTCATCTGTCCCCCCTTGGATGGGAATCCAATGGCTGATGGGATTTTAAGAAAGAAGGAATGCGCTAACTCTTCCCGGGCGCGCGAAATAACATCTCTTCGGAGATGAAAAGTCACGACTTCCTTCCTTTTAAAACACCGCGGTTTTTCCTTCAAGAAAAGCCGTGGGATTTAATCTGGAAGGACGTGAGATGGGAGGATAGGGCGTGAGAAATAGGGAAGGGGCGTGAGACAAAGTGGAATGGGGTTTACGGAGAGTTGTGTTCTTTTGAGAAGACATCTCTCTGTAATCTATTTAAACAACAGAGGTCTCGGGTGTTTGGGCGAATGAACGACAGAGTTTATTTATTATCTTTTCTTTCCAGGAAACTGATTCCTCCTTAGCTTGTTTAGGACACAGAGAGTTTCCCTCTTACAGAGTTCTCTTCTCTGTTGAAACTCAAGTCCAAAACAAGATATAGGAAGAATCTCTTGATCGGTAAAAGAAAGGAACTCCTACTCTGTTTCTATTTCCTTTACTTTAAGACATTAGTGTCTTAAATCCATCTCCTCCTTCAAGACAAGAGTTTTATTCTTAGGACAAGGTCTTAAGAAAGGGAGAGGAAGAAGAAAGAAAGGAAGTAAGGAGCCCCTACCCTACAGTTTTAAAGCCATAGTCTTCTTGAGTTCTAGGATAAGAATTCAAGTGAAGGAATTTTGAAGAAGCTTGCATCTTGATCAATCATCTTGTGGATCACCATTGGAGGGTGGACATTTGGACGCCTGGTGAAATCAAAAGAAGCATTCAACACCAAGTTCTGATTCTACATCAAATTGGACTTAGCGTTAAAAGTTTGGTGCCCTAATTCTAACAATGTTAGTTTGTATGTTTTAATTCTGAATAAGGAGATCTTGGCTAGGGGATTATGGTGCCAATTTCATCATTTTTGAAATTACACTTCCACTGCGGTGCACCGGAATCCCCAATAGCAGGACTCCTGAGGTGCTTCTCCTCCCCTGAGGAGGCCTTCTTTGCTACCCGGAATGCCCAGATCAGCGATCATATTCGAGGGAAACAAGGCTTCTTCTTCCAGGCTCCGATCAGAGTTGCGAGTGATCCTTGCTGCTACTGAATTCAAATCTGTGACTGGTAAGAAACCTTTCTAACTCTTATTTTCTGATTTAATGAAGAAAAGCTATCCTAAACCAGGAGTTTCTCAACTCTCGGGTCCTGGATATTTCATTGGTTTGCATGAGTATGCCTGCGACCAGATGATTCTTTGCACTGCTAGTTGTAGGGTTTGGTGACCAGGGCGAAAGCATGGATTTCAAAATTTATTATGAAACCACTACCAAATTCTTAACCCAAGACCTCCTTACTAGGAATTTAAACATACAAACATGCATATATAATATAAACTAGAGTTTAGGCACCAACCTGAACCGCTAGTATCCAATCTGATGAAGAAAACCCTGATTCAGCCTTCTTCTCCACCAGGCGCCCAAACATTCACCCTCCAATGGTGATCCACATGGGGCTTGACCAAGGCACCAGCACCTTCTAAGAACTTGGTTCCACCAATTAGACTTTCAAACTAAAGCCTAATAGGATTTGGGCAAACTCCAATCCAATTGGACTAACTCTTCTTTGAATCAGCCTTTCTATTCCTTCCCTTCTTCTTCCTCTTCTTCTCTTCTTTATATTTCACTAATCCCTCTCCTAATTTGAACACTCCTAGGCCTTACAAATACCTTGTCCTAAAAGGGCTAGAGTGTTTAGGACAAGAGGATAGGATGTAATAAAATAAGAAAGAAAGAATTTTTTCGGAATCAAAATCTCTAAACACCCCGAGAGGCTACGCGATTTATAGCACACCAAGTGGCTTCTAAGATATCCATTCATGCCAATAAGGATACGTTACATGGTTTAAAACATGCGACTCTTTGATTTGAAATAATTCTGAGAAGACTAAAACAAAAGGACTCTTGAATGAAACATTACGATGTTTTAATCAAGTGTCGCTTCCTTTCATTCTTCCAAGCATCAAAATCAAATGGCCGGCCTCTCTGGTATTTAAAATTGAAATGCCACATCAAATGGGATGCCATCCAGAAGAGTCACACACTATCTGGACTCAAAAAATGCGCAGAATAAATCCAAGTATCACGATGCTTCATTTTTAGCGCCAAGAGTCCCAAGGGGCATGGACTCTTCTTCTTTTGGCATGAAGTTCTATCCTAAGGGGCGTGGAAGACTCCAAAAGGCATGGAAGAGTTTTTGACTTGGTCCTCTGCTTATTGTAGAAGGACTCTTCATCCAAAGAAGGCGCCCCTTCTCATTTCTCATGATTTATTATCGTAGGAAACCTTTTGTGCCAAACAACTCTTCACGCCTCATGCCACATAGACCCCATGTCCAGGGAAGGCTATCTGGTTCTCAAAACCAGATAAATACTGACCCAATTAAAGGTGATAAGATCCAACCTTTTAGCCAAATTCAATTTAGCTTGATTAGGATCAATATAAACCCAAATTGGAACCTGATTCGAACCTGGTTCGAACCTTGGTGCTAGGGTTTGCAACACGTGCTAGCATGTTCACCTACAAACATGGTTTAATCTAATTAAACCCTTGATCATAACCCTTTTGTGTGTGACCCACTGGGTTCCACATCTGGCTAGCAGTGGGTCCGGGTGTAACTTGACTTGATTCGATTGGATCACATTCAAACCGATTTAGGTCAACTCAAGCTAGCCTGACTAGGTCAATTAGAATCCAATTCTAATTAACTGATCGAATTACCATAATTCAATCAAATCCCCATAAGGCAAGATTGACGTCTAGCAACGTATCATGCCTACCCGAAAGATGTGAAATTTTGATGGAATTACCAAAATACCCTTCAATGGTGAGTTACCAGGAAAATCAATCCTTCGATCAGCTTGCATCCTGAATATTACTATGGATATGGATACTTGTAAAATCCAATTTCATATTCATTCCTAGCTCAATCTCATAATGATGATTCATTAATGAACCATTAGAAACTATTTCTAATGTTCATACTTTGATCAAAGATTTTTCGAATCTTCCTTTGATCGAAATCAGCTGGAGGTGATTCCCTCTTACTAGGGTTGATCGATTCCTTTTTGACATACTCACAACCTCCATATGCAATCCACCATACCCAGTATCACCCCATGCATGACTCAGTGTCATGATTGAGTGTGAACCAAAGTATGGATTCATGCATACAAGGTACCATGGCAGTCTCAGGTCAAAGGACCACATGCACTACTCCCACTATGAGAACTATCTATTGACAAATAGATAAGGTTCCATTAGATGTTCTCAAGCTGGATCCATTCAGTGAACTCATTCTCTAATGAGCACCCTCATCCTAGTATTAGTGTCAAACACAAGTGACTGTGAGATCAGTCACCCTCTTCACCAAGTATACATAGGATGTGCTGGTATTGTCGGAAACATTGATCCCCTACTCAACATTCTATCGACCAGGAATATTTTAGATTAGGGTTTTAAGGCTTTAGGCCTCACTGGTATGATCTCATCATAACTCTAGAACCATAGCCCTAATCTATGGGGTTCATCATATAATAATAAAATAATTAAGACACATCATATGATGAAAATAAAATGCCTTTATTAATTAATAATGTCAATACATTGGTTTGGGATACAAAAAAAATTCCATTGAAATACAATATTTCGATTGGACTTTAGGGCATAATCCTTTCACTAGTCTTTCCGCTAGTTCTTACTTTATTTTAAGAATCTAGCTTGCAAATAAAATTTAAAAAAAATCAAAAAAATTTATTTTACTATTTTACATGCATGTTTAGCAGTCTTAGAGTTATCCCGCATCACTAGTACTAAAGGATTTAGGTTGACTAAAGGGAAGTGGACTAACGCTAGGCTCATATCTAGGGGTACTGATCATATGGGATTCAGGTTGATTAGGGGAAACTTGACTAGTACTAGGCTGATACCTAGGGATTATGGGTTCCTCGGGCTCATAAGACAAGGGTTCAGCTCTATAGGTTTGGGGCTTACTGGACTCATAGGATGTGGGTGCATAAGTTCTAGAGTCATAGGATCTACAGTCATAGGATCTAGAGTTATAGGATCTAGAGTCATAGGATTTGGGCTCAGACCTATAGGTTGTGGATCTCTTGGGCTCAGGGTATGGATTAGGGTATTGGGCTCTCCTAGAGTTGGGAAGTGGGGTACATGGGGTCCTAAGGTTAGGCTCATGTTTAGGTCTGATATGGGTCTCAAGGGTTTTCTCTAGGTTTCCTAATTGGTCTTCTATCTGGTCAGACCTATGGGTTAATTGGTCGATCCTATTGGTTGCTTAGTTATTTGTTTGGGTCAATTGGTCAAGTCTTTGATTTATTTGGATATTGGATTGGTCGAACTTGATGTTCATCTGGGCAAACTGATTTTGGGATTGGGTATTGAATTGGATATTCATCTGGTTCATCTGGGTGGTCAATTGGGTGATAATCTAGTCACTCATGGCCTTCACGAGACTCTCAAAATTGGGCTCCATGGTTGAACAAGGTTGGGGTTTAGATTGTTTGTATTGGACTCCTGACCTGGAGGTCATGCAATCAAACAAGCAAGGTGGTATGATGCAATCAAGCACATAATGGTTAACACGTACTACAGCTTGCTAGACCTAGAGCCAAAATTGAATGGGTCTATTTAACTTATACTTAACTCAATAGCTAATCCTTCCACTAGCCAGGTAAGAGGTGGAATGGTGGGAGGCTTCCCCTACCTATGACAGGGTCCTAATTAAAAACCACCAGTCTACTTAGGGCGTTTGCCTCTGGATCTCTAGCCTTAGACATCAGTTTTCAATAATAATTGAGGAATTAAGTGCACTAGTTTACCCACACAACTCGGACCTGACCTGTTGGTGTCCCTAGCTTACTAGAAAAAATAAGGTCTAATTGATTTTAATTAGGTTGGGTACATATGCAAGGTGGTTGTTTTGGGCCCAGGACAGGTAATGAAATCCTGCCTTGATCTGAAATAGGAAATTACCCTTAAATTGATTGAATAAGATGATGACACTCAATGAGTCCTAATGCACTCTAATAACAATCAAAAAATAAAAAAAATATTATTTTGTCTTTTATGAGGTGGCAAATTAAGTTTAAGTTGGTTAAGTTATCAAACAAAATTTGGGCTTAGGTGAGGTAGGGTTTGGAAGTTGATTAGATTTGGTTTAGTCAAGTATGCAGAACTAAAATTAGGGTTTGTTTGGAAGTCAAATTTGGTATGGTTTTTGATGTGGAAAAAAATCAGAAAAATATCAAAACTGAGGATGAACAGTGAAGATGATTTCTACCAAATTTCATATAGAGCAAAATTTGGATGATAATTCAAACCTAGGGTTTCAGACTGTGTGTAGAAAATTGGACTTTCTATTAGGGTTTCTAAGATGTAGACATTTTTTAGGTTTCTCATTTTTGTAAAAATAATTAAAAATTATAAAAATTATCATGACTGATCATAGAGTATGTTATGAGAATTTTAACAAAAAATAAAATTTCTAAGATGATGAAATAGACTAAAACTTAGACCTCTAATGCAGAGATATAGGATGCAGAAGTTTTCTAGGGCAAAAAAAATAGGAGTGAAAAAATTTTATAGATGGAAATAAATCATGAAAAAATTTTGAAAAACACAATCAACTACAAGGAATCTATAAAAATAAAAAACAAAATTTTTTGATCTACTTAAATATAGGAATAGTGAAAATAATAGACCATGTATAGGAATTATGGGATGCAAAAACTAGCCCTAAAACATGCTCTAATACCAAACTGATACGAGACTAATTATGCATGCCAATTATTGTTTTGTTATTAGGAATTAAGTTAAGAGCTTGTATCCTAAATTTCAAGCTAAGAAACTAAGTAATTAATTCTAGAGAAATTCAGAAGCATAGACATGCAGAACTAAACCCTAAAAGTGAAGAAACAGGATCGCTAAGGCTGAGAAGCCCCGGTAGGACTAGCTCTTCTGCAATACCGCTACCAAAAAATTCTAGGGGGTGTACCTGATAGATATTTGGAGAACAATCAATGAAGAATTTGCTTTACGCTCACGGATGTGGCCTGAAATATAAAGCTATCGACCTTGTCGATTCGCGGCATTTAATCCAATGATCCAAAAGCTGGTCAGATGGAATCCTTTGATTCATGAACTCTGAGGGACTTGCAAATTTTTGAGTCTCAGGTGGTGCATTCATGGCTAGTTGGGTCAATGTACATGTGTTGATCTGGTTTATCATGATTTTCCATGATGTGTCTAGGGCTAGGGTTGAGTCCGGTATGAGTCCTAGGTGTTTAGGCTTAGTTTTGGTCAGTCTGGGTCTTAGGGTTGGCTCTTCTATAGTAAGAGTCAACTCTATTGGTTGGCACGTCTCAGAATAGGTGACTGTGGTCTGGACGAGTTGGCTCGGATGGATTAGAGTCGACTTGGATGCATAGTCAGGGAAACTTGTGGTCTAGATGAGTCGGCTCGGATAGATTAGAGTCGGCTTGGTTTTGAGGCCTAGTCGACTCTAGTATCTCGGGTCGGCTCAGATGACGGGTGAACTATTTTTGAACGATACTAGCTGGGAGAGCTTTTGGGATCTCAGGCATGTGTGACCGAGGTATATATATATTGTATTCTCGTAAGAGGATGGTGAGTGGGTGTAACAAACTTCTTGGAAGTGGAAATCCCTTTCTCTTATGAAAATTCCTCTATTTTCTTCTTTTTTTTCTTTTCTTCCATTCTTGGTGTTCTTGATATTCATAGACCAGAATCCTACCATGATCTTCAATGGAGATTGCTGGCAAATGGTCATCCATAACCTGGTGATATGCTTCCATGATTGCTTTGTTGGTTAGGGCATTCATTCTTGATCGGGTATAAAGCTGTTCTTAAGGGATTGGTTCATTAAATCTGTTTGGATTTGGAATCGAATTCTCAATATTTGGTATCAAAGCAAGGTTTGTGGAAGAAAAATCTCAAGATCAAAGGGTTGGAAGTAAGGCTTCTTGCAGGTACAGTTTTCATATATCTTGAATTCTTGATTGTGATAATGGCATCAAGTGGGTTCAAAGTAGATTTTCAAAAGTACGATAGCAAGGGAAACTTCACCCTGTGGCAGCAAAGGGTTAAAGATTTACTGGTTCAACAGAGAATCTACAAGGTCTTGGTTAAAAAAAGACCAGAAAAGATTAGTGTTGAAGAATGGAAAGAATTAGAAGAGATTGCTTTCAGCACTATTAGGATGTGTTTGGCTGATCAAGTTTTACCTAAGGTGTGTTCAAAGACTACTGCAAAAGGCCTTTGGAGAAGACTGGAGAACACATACATGGGAAAGAACATGACGAACAAGCTATGGCTAAAGAAGTAATTATATAGCTTGAGAATGCCTGAAGGAGGAGACCTAGTTGCTCACATTCAGAGGTTCAATCAGGTTTGTTCTGAGGTGATGAGTCTAGATATGAAGATAGATGAGGAGGATCGGGCATTGTTGCTGCTGTGTTCACTTCCTGGATCGTATGATGGTCTCATAACAACTTTGGTTTATGGAAAGGAAACCCTAAACTATGATGAGGTTGTTGGTGTGCTCAGGTCCAATGAGCAAAGGAAAAAGATCTGCAAAGGTAATCCTAATTCAGAGGTTCTTGCTATGAATGAGAGGCAAGAAAGATCCAAGAAAAGAACTAGGAAAAAGTCCAAGGGCAGATCTTTGTCTCGGAACCACAAAAGTTTGAAATGCTACAAGTGTCGTCAACTTGGGCATATCAAGAAGAATTGTCCTCTTTGGAAGATAGAAAAGGAGAGAGCCAACACTAGTGGTGCTAATGCTTTGGAAAGCAATGGAGAAGGAGTACTGGTTGTATTAGATGGATCAGTGGATTGGGAGAGTACCTAGATTTTGGATTCTGCATGCTCATACCACTATACCTCACATCGAGATTAGTTTTACACCTATGATAGGTCAAATAGAGGTAGTGTAAGTCTTGATGATGAACACTCTTGTATGGTAGCTGAAGTAGGCACTATTAGGGTGAGGATGTATGATGGAGTGATAAGGACTCTATCAAATGTCAAACATGTACCAGAATTGAAAAAGAATTTTTATTTCTTTGGGCTACTTGGAAGAACAGAGATATGCTTTTAGTTGTCAATATAGTAGTGAATGTTTAAGAATTACCAAGAGAGCTTTAGTGGTAATGAGAGGAAGAAGACTGAGCAACAATCTATACAAGATGGAAGGCTCAGTGATAAGTGATGGTGCTGAAGTGCTTGTAGCAGCACAGGAGGAACAGTTAAAGTATAAACTGTGGCACTATCGAATGGGTCATATGAGTGACCGAGGGCTCACGGAGTTAAGCAGAAGAGGGAACATCCCAGCTTTGAAAAAGGATGGAAATGACCTGTGTGAGCCATGTATCTTTGGTAAACAGCATAGAGTGAAATTTGCTATTTGTACCAAGCCAAGTGAAGGAGTGCTAGATTTGGTGCACTTGGATGTATAGGGACCAGCACCTGTTTTATCTAGAGGTGAAGCAAGGTATTTTGTTACCTTCATTGATGACTTCTCTAGGAAACTGTGGGTGTATTTAATGAGGAAAAAATCAGATGTGTTCGCCCGGTTTAAAGCTTGGAGAGCTGAGGTAGAGAAGGAGACAGGAAGACATGTAAAGTACCTTTGGACTGATAATGGTGGGGAGTACTCTAATACAAAGTTTAGGAGTTACTGTGAGGGAAATGGTATCAAATGCCATTACACAGTAAGGATGACCCCACAGTAGAATGGTGGCGTGGAAAGGATGAACCAGACACTATTGGAGAGGGCAAGGAGTATGAGGCTGCAGTCATCACTGTCGAAAACTTTTTGGGGTGATACTATTACTATGGCATGTCTTCTCATAAATAAATCCCCTAACTTCAAGTTGGATGGTGGACTTCCAGAAGAAACTTGGAGTGGGAAGAAGGTGGAGCTTAGCCACCTGAAAGTTTTTGGTTGCCTGGCTTATGTTCATGTGGAGGAAATTGAAAGAAGCAAGCTAGATCCTAAGTCAAAGAAGATGATCTTTATTAGATATCCACAAGGAGTCAAAGGTTACCTACTGTGAGATTCACAGTCTCAAAAGGCAGTGATTGGTAGGGATGTTATTTTTGATGAGAGGAGCATCTTGGTGAAACCGGGGACTGCAATAGGAAATGCAGTCAATAAGATGAACAGTAATGAGAGCCCGTCACAGGTGGAGGATAAGTATTCAACATCAACTGAAAATAGAGTTTCAGTTGAGGTGGAGTTGGACAGGAAAGATTCTCCAGGAGTGAAAGAGAGGTAAAAAGAATTAGCTGTTCAAAGGGAAGTGCAGGAGGAGCCACAAACAGTAGACTTGTAGGACAGTGCAAGGGGAGTGGCTAAGCCTCAACGCACAATCTGGAAACCAGTGAGATATGGCATGGATGAAGCAATTTTATATGCTCTTATATCTATGAATCGAGATCCAGAAAGTTTTGTAGAAGCCATGGAAAGTCTTGATAAAGAGTCATGGATGCAAGGCATGATGGAAGAGATGGAATCTCTCAGGAGGAATCAGACATGGCAGCTGATGGATCTACCTAAAGATGCTCATGCTATTGGCTCCAAATGGGTGTTCACAAAGAAATCATTACCTTCAGAGCAAGGTGGAGTAAGATACAAGGAAAGATTGGTAGCAAAGGGATACTCACAGAGGGAAGGAGTTGACTATACATAAGTGTTTTCTCCTATGGTACGCCATACTTCAATTCGGGTGTTGTTGTCTTTGGTGGCAAAACATAATTTGGAATTGGAGTAGATGGATATGAAAACAGCCTTTCTACGTGGAAGACTGGAAGAGAAAATCTATATGAAGCAACCTGATGGCTTCATTGGGATTGGACAGAAGAATAAGATATGTCTACTTCAGAGGTCATTGTATGGATTGAAACAATCACCTCATCAATGGTATCACAGATTTGATACATTTATCTTGAGCTTTGGATTTCTTAGATGTGAACATGATCATTGTGTCTATGTGAAGGATGTGGATACTATGGATGCTCTATATTTACTTATGTATATGGATGATATATTGATAGCCAGTAGAAGTATGACAGCTGTGAAAGAGCTGAAGAGAGCATTATCTCAGGAATTTGAGATGAAAGACTTGAGATCAGCTCAGAAAATCCTTGGAATGGAGATTTGCAGAGATAGGTGCAAAGGAATACTCCATTTGTCACAATGTGGGTATATTAAAAGGGTACTCGAGAGGTTTGGGATGGAAAAGGCCAAACCTATGGAAACACCTTTACTAGGGCATTTTTCTCTCTCGAAAAAATAGTGCCCTCAATCAGAGGAGGAGAGAGAGTACATAAAAAGAGTTCCATATACCAATGCAGTGGGTAGTTTGATGTATGCTATGGTTTGTTGCAGGCCGGATATAGCATATGCTGTAAGCTAGGTGAGCAGGTACATGGCTAATCCTGGGAAGGAACACTGAAAGGCATTGAAGTGAATTTTAAGATATCTACAAGGGACTCAAAGACATGGACTGGTATTTGGTGGGCAGCTTGAAGGACATGGATGGCACTCCATAGAATCATGTGTGGATTCAGGTCCTTTGGAAGGGTTTGTTAATGCAAGCTATGCAGATGATCTTGATACAAGGAGGTCTACAATAAGTTATCTCTTCTGCGTGTATGGTGGACCAGTTTCTTGGAGATCAACCCTTCAACCTATTATAGCTCTGTCTACAACAGAAGCTGAGTATATAAGGATTACTGAAGCTGCAAAGGAAGCACTATGGCTGAGAAGGCTAGTGTCTCAAATGGGGGTGAAACAGTGTATGGTGATCATGCACAGTGATAGCCAGAGTGCCATACACTTGACACAGAACCCAGTCTATCATGCTAGGACCAAGCATATAGATGTGAGGTACTACAGAGAAAGAGAGCTGGTGGAGGAAGGAGAAGTGGCACTAGTGAAGGTTCATACAACGGAGAACCAGGCAGATATACTTACGAAGGCTCTACCAAGGGATAGCTTCTACTCTTGTATATGGTTAATGGGTTTGATGAGTCTGGCATATGTAGCCTTAAAGTACTAAGGTGGAGATTGTTGAGTCTCAGGTGGTGCATTCATGGCTAGTTGGGTCAATGTACATGTGTTGATCTGGTCTATTATGGTTTTCCATGATGTGTCTAGGGCTAGGGTTGAGTCCGGTATGAGTCCTAGGTGTTTAGGCTCAGTTTTGGTCAGTCTGGGTCTTAAGGTCGGCTCTTCTATGGTAAGAGTCAACTTTGTTGGTTGGCACATCTCAGAACAGGTGACTGTGGTCTGGACGAGTCAGCTCGAAGGGATCAGAGTCAGCTCGGATGTACAGTCAGGGAAACTTGTGGTCTGGATGAGTCGGCTCGGATGGATTAAAGTCGGCTTGGTTTCGAGGCCTAGTCGACTCTAGTATCTTAGGTCGGCTCGGATGACGAGTGAACTATTTTTGAACGGTGCCATCTGGGTGAGTTTTTGGGATCTCGGGCACGTGTGATCGAGGTATATATATATTGTATTCTCGTAAGAAGATGGTGAGTGGGTGTAACGAACTTCTTGGAAGTGGAAATCCCTTTCTCTCGTGAAAATTCCTCTATTTTCTTCATCTTTTTCTCTTCTCCCATTCTTGGTGTTCTTGATCTTCATAGACCTGAATCCTACCATGATCTTCAATGGAGATTACTAGCAGATGGTCATCCACAACCTGGTAATATGCTTCTACGATTGCTTTGTTGGTCAGGGCATTCATTCTTGATCAGGAACAAAGCTGTTCTTGAGGGATTGGTTCATTAAATCTATTTGGGTTTGGATCGAATTCTTAACACAAATCACCTAACAAGGATTAGAAAAACAAAGAAAGGTAGGCTAGATAGCTGAAAGAAGAAGGAGAAGAGGTTTGAGGAAGGTGGCCAAGAGATGAAGAAGGCTGGCAACTTGGAGGCAGGGCACAGGGATCACACAGAAAACCCTGAAGGATCACACAGATACCCTTAATCACATAAAAATTCATACAGAATTCACACAAAAAGTTGAGAAGAACTCAAGAAAGTTTTTATATATTCAATAGCCTCAAATATACATGAGAGGGGGGGTCTTTATATAAGCATACAAGCTTGGGCTCCAAGTAAGGATATACATGTAAAACCCTAAGTATCTTTTTCCCACTCAAATACATGGAAGATCTCCTCTCCCAAATAGGCTCTTAATTCCTCTCCTAACTAGGGATTATACCTTCTCTTTGACTTGGTCTCTCTCTCTCTCTCTTTAACTTGGTCCAATGGGTGGTAGTTCTAAGGGTGGCCGACCAAGGAAGGTGACCATAAGGGTGGAGTGCAATATCCAAGAAGGTTTTGGGCTTTGGGCAGCCCACTTCAGTGCTAGGCTAGTTCTAGGGTTTTTCTTGGGCTCCATCTTTTCAATAGGTTGATGATGTGAAGATCTTCAAGGTCCTTCTCATGCAATCCAAGGTGGCACATCCAAATATGATGGAGACTCCTTGAAGTTGGCAAGTTATCATTCAGACTGGGGTCCATCAGTATCTTGAATCTTCTCTTACCAGACTGGACTCAATATAAAACTTACAAGACTTAAAATTGGCTCAACATGAGCTAACTGAACTTATAGGACTCCAAATAATAAATGTCTCAACTGAATTTGACTTGACTTTTCCAAAATTCTAATGGTATGGATGACTCTAAATACAGGACTCAAATGCAGAAAGGCCCAAAACAAGATTGAGGGGACAAAATACAGGACTCAAGTGTAACAAGGCTTAAAAAACAAAACTTAAGATCCAAATACATGACTCAAATGGCTAACACAACCAGATTATTGAACTCAAAGACAAAATTTGAATCATGGCTAAGAGACTCAAACTCAGAGATCCATAGTGAACTAGGGTTGACCTGATGTCCCCATCACAACCACTTCTTGATTAGTTAGGACTCAATCACATGGGCTCAACTAATTCTTGGTGGTTACAATCGCATGGACGGTTAGGACTTATCTTGGGCAAATAATAAACTGGTTAGGACACCTCACATGGTTGGGATTCCTTATTAGTTATAGCCAAACAACTAACCAACTAACTGGCTAACCTCCTAACCAACTTAACTAACCTGGACCCAACCCAATAATCCAACTGGGTTATGTTATAATCTCTCAAGAAACTCTCCCCAATGAGCTCATATAAAAACTCTAATCTTTGGGTTAAACTCCCTGACCCAACATGATTCAAAGGGGTCTTGGGGTAAAATCCCAAAAATCCCCTTGAATACCTTCAAGAACAGCTTGGGACATGCCCCCAATCCCTAGGGATCGCTTCCAGCATCCCTGCCAGGATCTCCCAAGTCTCTCCAAAGCTTGGGAGCACCATTCAAATCCCTAGAGTGTAGAGGAGAGGAAGATGGTGGAGGCAGTGTTTTGATGGTGGCCAGTAGGTTTCTAGTGGTGAGAGGGCTGAGAGAGGTGGGGATGGGGTGGTGGTATGGCTAGATGGCCAGTGGCACTGTGGCTTGGCAGCGACGGTGGCGGGATGATAGAACACAAGGGTGGATGACTGGTGGGCTTCACCGATGGGCTGGTGCTGGCCGGTGGCTCGGGGAGATGGCCAATGATGAGAGGGATGCTCGATGGCCTCTTCAGTCAGTTCCAAACATCCGAACAGTGGTGAGAGGAGATAGCGGATCAAGGAGGAAGAAGAATCAATGAATAGCCATGGCCGATCTAAAAATGGGTCTCCCGACAGCGTTGACGACCATGGTGGTCCTCTCAACAACTTCTCCAGCATGGGTGGTGACTAGGGATGTCTCCAATGGCCGAGCAGCATAAAATAGAGCTTATGGTCCATGGGACTAGGTCATGGACCATAGCAATGGCTTCCTGTGGATCGTTCTCCCATTCATAGACCCAACAATCGGTTCATGGTGGACTAGCTGCTTTAAAATACATGCAATCCCTTCAAAATTTAATTCCGGGCCCAATTGAACTCCGATTTGAGTATCGTTTGCTTTGTTGGATTCCAAAAATCAAGCTCTTTGCAATGACAGTCTTCTTTCCTACAAATAATATATAAAAATATTACTTTGATATAAATAAATATAGTTTAATTATTAAATTAATACTTTTATATGTGTATGTAATATAATTATCACACCTCCTAACTTAAACTTTGCTCATCCTCGAGTAAAGTAGATGAATTAGCTATGTATGCAAACTCATTCTTCAAATTGGAAGTTGACTTAGGCAGTCCTAAAGGCAGCTGATATCCGGCCAGACCATTAATGAGGTACTTTATTGGATCACTGAGTCAACCCAATTAGTGGTTGAGTGTTGACCATAAAAATCTTTAGAGGTCTTCCTTACTATCTTTCTAACTTACTTTTTAAATCCTCTAACTTGATTTGAGTCGGGTTTGTTGCCTTTTTATACTTTAGTCTTTTTTTTTCTTTTTTTTCTTTCATTCTTTCTTTCTTTCTTTCATTCTTTTTTTTTAAAAAAAAAAAAGTCTAGTACAACGTCTTGACCTCTTAAGTATTAGCATCCTTACCTTTTGACATGAACCATAATACTTACATAGACAAAGAGGCCTGGTTACTCAATAAGGTGCCATTGCTTAGCAAATCTCTTGATCTTGTCACCTTTTGACATGAACTATAATGCTTATTTAGGCAAAGGGACCCAGTTACTCAATAAGAGTTCAAAAAGAGCTATGAGGTTAGACTGACTCTCTTTTTTTTTTTTGAGGACTTTTTAATATTTTCACCCTAACTCTCAATAAGAAGAATCTTCATCGAGATAAGAAGGAAGAGAGTTCTTGAATCACTCCTAAAGTTTAATTTAGTCAATACCCTACCATTTATTTGGTTTTCTTAGTGATTTGCTCCTTAGTATCACTAAAACTATCTAGGCCATTAATCAATCATTGATTAGGGTACCTAATTAACTTCAAATCAAGATAATATTTGGATACAAAACTAATTACTTCTACTCATACTTGAGAACTTAATTAGATTAGTTATTCTCTCCCCCAACTTAATCGATATTGTCCTCAATGAAGAAGGAAAATAAAGGGTGCAATATATAACAAAGGAATAGGAAAGAGTACACCTGGAGTGGATGTGCTTTAGGAGTTGAAGAAGGCTTTGTGAAGTAGTAGGCTCATGAAGTAGTGGGCTCGAGAAGTAGTGGGCTATTGTACTTCTATCTAAATTCCTGTAATTATACTAAAGAAGAAAAAAATGAGATTGTTGGGTTTCCTCCCAACCAGCGCTAAGTTTAACATCTTTAGCCAGATATTATGAGGGAGTCCAATAGATAATTAATTTTATTGTGTCCCTCATAATATCAAAAGAACAGGACCAATTAGGAGGCCTTGTCATCATGAAAGAAAACTATTCATAGAGTACTCTATGATGATTAGCCCGACTTAATAAAATACACTAGGCAAGCATGTTATTCCAGGATTTTAGAATATTATTACAGTTTATAAAATACTTGGGAAAGGATTGTGTTTGCTAGTTTGAGATTGGAGGTGGTAGTTTAAAAATTTCTTCAATTATCAGTTGGTCTTCCCTACTCCCTTTCTCGGATATGATGTGTTTGGTCAATGTCCCTTCCCATTTTAAATTTGGACACCTTTTCCAGATTAATATTAATTCTATCTCCATACATTATTTTAATATCATGGAAATATTTTGGAGGAAGTCCTTAAGATTAGTGCCGAATACGGAAAATCCATTATAAAATTTTTAAGATCTTGATCCCGTATTTTAGTGATATCCCACCCGATAGCTTCTTTATGTACTTTTAGAATACCACTGAGTTGGGCTTCCTGCATAAGGTTCACTGGAAGAGTTTCAATGGATGCATTAGGAAGTGATTTCAGTTCTAGTTTAGGTGGTCATTCTAACAAGGAGGCTATTGGTGGGCTAGGTGATGGCTCTTGTTGTTCATCAATCAAAAGTGGGATAGTTTCAAGGTGGGGTATTTGTATTAAGTTATTCACTTCAGTACTTTACCCATCTATATTAAAATCACCCACCCTTAACTAAGCCAAATAGGGATCTAACAAATCCTGGAGGAAACTATGGGGATGGCTTCCTCTATTGAGTCATGCATTTGTGGGTCTTGGGAAGTCTCTATTAATTTCATCATGTTGACCCTTAGAATAATTTTGATGATAACAAAATATTGGAGTATGAATTTGATACCAATAATTTTCAAGTGTTTAAGAAGTTTTTGTATGATGCTTCAAATGAACAATCATTCTTCCTACAATTCTTAAATTATTATAATGAATCAAGTTTTTCATAAAAAATGATCATATACTGAAGAGCCCAATAAAATTTAATGTATATTCTTGTGAAAAAGGGCAAATTCTATGTAATTTTATGTTTTAAATTTCTTAGATTAAGTTTAAAAGAAGTTTGAAAGTGTTGGGAAGCTGTTAGAAAAAGTTTGAAGAAGTTTGGAAGCCTTTTGGACAAAGATCACTCGAGCCAACTCAAAAGCACAGAGCCGACTAATTGTTTTGGCATGGTACAAGCTTTTTTGATACTCCACCAACCGAGCTGACTCGATGAAGTTAGAGCCGACACATCTAGAGTACCAAAATTACAGTTTTGAGAAACCAGACAATCGAGCTTACTCGATGAGCAATCGAGCCGAATCTTCTAGAGTGAGTGATTTTCAGTTCTGAGAAAACTAGTCAGGCGAGCCGACTCAATTAAGAAGAGCTGACTCGACCAGAGTTTAGTTTCTGCATATATGAGAACTCGAGCCAACTCGACCCAACCGATTCGACTCGAATCCCAGTTTTTGAAGTATAAAGACTAGTTCCAGAATCACTTTTTTGAATCAAAAAAGTGCTCCAACGGCTAGTTCTCATTTCCTAAGGCACTCCAATGGCTATTTTCAGCTAGGAATAGTTAAGGGAGTTATAAATGATGGATTTGAATGAGTTTTGAAGAACTTTTATGAGAGCATTGAATATTCAAAGGAGCATTCAAGCTAGAGCTCAAGACTTCACCAAACTCCTATCAATTTCTTAAGTCATTTTCTGAAGAAGTTTGAAAGCCTTAAAAAGCATTAAAGGAGCAATCAAGAAGGCTTCTCAAAGAGCTTCAACTACAACCATCCGACAAAGTTTGGTTTATCTTTAGTATTGCTTCATTTGTAACTTTATTTTTAATTATTCCAAGTATAGCAGGGGCTGTAGCTTGGGTATTATTTAAGGTTTTTGGTGAGCCTTGAAAACCATGTTTGAGTTGTTAGTGAGCCCATGAAAACTAACATTATATTGAGTTCTTGGTGATTCTGATGTAAAATCGAGATTGGATTTTGGTTTGTGAGCCCGATATAAAACCAACCAACTATATTCTTGTAAGAATATAGTGGAAATCCCAAGTGATATCTTGGATAGTGGATGTAGGAGCTGGGTTACTCCGAACCACTATAAATTGGTGGTATTTATGATTGCTTTTGATTGCGTTCTTTGACTTGCTTCCGCATTTAATATTCAACACACTTCACTCACCACTTAAAGATTTTCAAAGAGAGCACATATCTGTGAAAAAGTTTTCAAACCCAATTCAACCTCCCTCTTGGGTTGGCCAGCTGGGCAACACATCATTGCATCAATTTGTTCTCCTATTCCATTGAAAGGCATGGATAATTCCAGGGTACTAGGGAATGGGGCCATAGGTGAGTAGGGTCATGATGGTTGTGGTTCGTCCGACAAGTTTAATGTCTCAATATATTTTTCTACCTTAGCTAAATTATCTATATTGATCTTTATGGTTATGCAAAGTTATTTTAAGAATAGTACATTTCCGGGAGCTAGAGTTGATTGTTCAGGGAAGGCTAGAGGGTCATTAAAGTTTTGAGCAAGGTATGGTCCCTCTAAGTTACTCTCGAGTTGACTAGGTAGTTCACCTCTCTCCTCTCTATTAAGCTCAATTAATCATTCTTCAGTTTAATCCATTAGCCTATCGATAGATTGCTGTTGGGCTATAATCATTTGTTAAAATTGGGAAAACCTATTGACATCTAGGTTGGTTTGTAGGGGAGGTGGGTATGGTACTTGTTGACCTTTTCTTCAAATAAATGGCTATAATTAGTTGGAAAAGGTTGATAATGGAGATTGGGCTGATCATAATAGGGTTCCTTTATAAACATAGATCCTTGGGTAGCCGGGATAACCACTGGATGTGGTTTCCATGAAAAATCTGGTTGAGCCCTCCAACCTGAATTATCGGTATTAATGTATGGGATATCTCCTAAGTTGTAGACCGGTTGGGTTTGATCTTGATAAATTTGGTCATACCTAAACTCAAGAGATTAGTACCCGGTGGGGTACTCACTCTCAAAGTGGGTGGGGCTCGAATAAATTTGGTGTGCCAGAAAAAAGGGTACTCTACTATAATGGTTCATTCTCCTGGCACTGATTCAGTCTATCGGATTATTCTAATTATTTGGATAAGCAATCAAAGATTTAGATCAGAGCAATCCTTATTTATTCATATTTTTATTTATCATTGTGATTACAATTTTTTTTAAGAGGAGTGGTGAGATGAAGAAGAAGAAGAGTTCTAAAGAAAAGGGCCTAAGGAGTCCTTGAGCTAAGAGAGAGAAGAAGAGTTAGTTAGGGTTTGGTGTTATTTACAAACATGTTAGCATACATGGACTCTCTATCATAGGGTTATCCTAAATCTAAACAGCTCCTAACTGCCAAGTCAACCTTGGAGCCCTCCAAGTCAGAAATTGACTAATCAACTAGCCGGTAAGCGTAAGATTGGTGGGGGTCCCCCGTTGCTTTTCTTAAACACCAATTAAAATTTGCCAGGTCAGTCAATGGAACCAATTAAAAACTACCTTTCTTTAGGGCTACATCATCCTTGAACCCCTTTCCTAGACACTAGGTAATCAACCAATCCTGGCTCGGTGCAAGTCTTTGGATGCCTTGTCCTATTGAGCTCGAGTTCCTTAGGATCTGGCATCTAATTGATTTAAATTAAAGACTTGGGTCAATACAAGATACAGGGTAGTGGTTTGTGGTCCTAGGAAGGGTTATCAACTCCCTACCTTATATTGTTTATGGGTGAATGCCCTTAAGATATTTTATGGAAAGATGCAATGCAACATAGGAAGATGTCTCAAACAAGTAAAATCTTTTTAGTTTTAATTAGTTACGCTATTTTAGTTAAGTATTATGTTGTGTGTTTGTTTTCTTTTTAGGTTATGTTAATTTAAGCAAAAAGAATAGAGGGTAGGGTTTAATGTTTGGTTAGTTAGATATGAGAAGAAGAAAACTAAATTAGGTTAAACAAATAAGGTAACTAGATATTCTAAACTAAAGATGAAAATCAAATATAGTATTTAAGGCAGTTATTTAAAAGGTTTATTAATTTTTTTTCTTTTTTTAGATTTATTTAAACTGGAAGGAATTTAAAAAGAGTTTTTTTTAAGGTTAGTTTGAAAAGAAAGAAACTAACTAAAATCAAATAAAAATATATTTTTATTTTTTTATGTTAAAAAAGAAAATAATTAAAAGAAAGTAAAAAAAGGATTGAATATGGGATTAGGGTTGATCTCACCAGACTTGTAAAAATTTCCTTCTCTCTTTTTTTCCTTTTTTCTTTTTTGGTTTTTTTCTATATAAAAAATAAGAAAAAGAATTAGTACACTTGAATTTACAATAAATCAAAGAGATCAAAAATATTAACTTTCATGCATTCCCTGGCAACGGTGCCAAAAACTTGATAGGCCACGATGTTGTCGTTAAGATACTATGGCATCAGTTTAAATTAATTGACTTCTAAAAAATTAAGACTACATAGAAAGGATAAGTTGGGTCGAATCCATGGAGAAGGCAGTGTTATAATATTTTGAAATCCTTGATTTTTATAAAATAAGAAAAAAAATTTTGAAGTTGAGAAAATAAAATTTAAAAATGTGAAAGAAAAGTAAAACTTGGTATGTTCGATCCGCTAGTCAGATCTTAGCATCTACATGTAAGAAAGTAAATAACATAAATTTAAAGTGAGTAAAAATAAATATTATATTGAAAGAAAAATCCAACTACAAGAAATTAAAAATAATAATTGAATTAAAAAAAACAATAACAAAGACTGGAAGTAGATGGCACAGCCTCGTCGGGAAGATGGTCGGCGAACTCCCTTCATCCTTCATACTTCTCGGAGCGAACTGGCTTTCTCTGCTTCTTCCTCCTTGGATCTTGATCTGGAGATTGGCGTAGGCGAAGAGATGGTGTAGACAGCATAGCTTCTCCTCTAAAAAGCCTTACTCTTATAGGCTAATTTGCAATCCAAAATTGGACATTCTATCCTATATCGTACTCCTCTCTCCAAGATACTTTGTATTATAACCCAGGGATCCTTTAAATAGAGCTCATCCAGGGCTTAATCCTAATCAAATTTGGACTCAATAGGGCTCCAGATCAGTAACATATCATGAAATAAAATCTAGACCATCTGATGTATGGCCTGATGAGGTGATCGATGTTGTTCTTCCTTTTCTGGCATAGAGAGTCCATGAGGAACACTTGTTGGATCTCCAAATCGAAGCTTGGATCCCTTTTCCACTAGGATTATGCTTCTCCTAATGAGGGGCGGTGGTAAGAGGTGGCAATGGTTGAGCAGCGGTCGATAGCTATGGATGGTGGATGGCGAATTGGGATGGTGAAACAGGGAAGAGGGTGGTTGGCTATAATGGGATGGACACTAGTGGTGGTGGGTTGGACTAAGGGAGGGCCAGGATGGGGCTATGAGATAGTTGGACCACGGCTAACGATAGGGGGTGGCGGTGATGGCATGGAGCGGGCGGTAGATGGTGGAGGGTGGTGTGGAGGAGAGGAAGACGGTGGAGGCAGTGTTTTGATGGCGGCCGGTGGGTTTTTGGTAGTGAGAGTGCTTAGAGAGGCCGAGATGGGGTGGTGGGATGGCTGGATGGCTTGTGGAACTATGGTTTGGTAGTGACGGTGGTGGGATGACAGAACACAGGGGCGGATGACTGTTTTGCTTCTCCGGTGGGCTAATACTGGCTGGCGGCTTGAGGAGATGGCCGATGATGAGAGGGATGCTCGACGGCCTCTTCGGCTGGTGCTAGACATCTGAACGATGGTGAGAGGTGGCAACATATGGAGGAGGAAGAAGAATCAATGAATGGCCATGGCCGGTCCAAAAATGGGTCTCCCAGCTATGTTGACGGTCATGGTGGTCCTCTCGGTAACTTCTCCGGCATCGGGTGGTGACTAGGGATGTCTCTGGTGGTCGGGCATCATAAAATAGAGCTTATGGTCCATGGGACTGGGTCATGACCGCAGCAATGGCTATCGATAGACCATTCTCCCATTCGTAGACCCAGCGACCAGTCTATGGTGGACCATTTGCTTTAAAATACATATAATTCTTTCAAAATTTAATTCTGGGCCAAATTGAACTCCGATTCGAGTGTCGTTTACACCATTAGACTCCAAAAATTGAGCTCTTTATAATGACAATCTTTTTTTCTATAAATAATGTATAAACTTATTACTTTGATATAAATAAATATAGTTTAATTATTAAATTAATACTTTTATATGAGTATATAATGTAATTATCACTAACTAAAATCTAATTGACTTCCTTGGCCAATTCCCTAGCATGTGTGACCCTTTAAGCTCTACATCTAGCAAGTAGTAGGTCTAGGTCTAAGCTATTTCAATCCGATCAAAATTGATTGACCTAATTAGGTCAAATCAAGTTGACCCAAGTTACCAATTTGGATCAATTTCTAAATTGACTCATGAATCCAACCAATTTGATTCATGAAAACCTACAAGACATGATTAACATCTAGCAATGTGTCATGCCTACCTGGAAGATGTGAAGTTTAATAGAAATTAATAAAATATCCTTCAATGAAAAGTTACCATGCAATTCAATCCTTCGATCTCCCTTTGTCCCAAATAAGTGATGGATATAGAGAATTGTCAAATCCTAGCACTTAATCCTTTTGAATCTAAATTCGATAATGAAAACTCAATCAATGAAAGATTAGATATCCTTTCTAATCTCAACCTGCTTTGATCATAGACTTCTTGAGTCAACAATTGAAGAGATTACATAGGATAAGTCCTCCTCTTACTAGGAATGATCTATTCCTTGTTAATCTACTTACATCCTTCATGCACAATCTACCATATCCGAAAATACCCCGTACATGACTCTTTGTCTTGAATGAGTATGAATCAAAATATGGCTTTATATGCATAAGGAACCATGGCGATCTCAGGTCTAAGGATCACTTGCATAACTCCCACTATGAGAACTATCTTTTGATAAGTAGTAAGACCTCCATAAGATATTCCCAAGGCAGATTAGTTTAGTGAACTCATACCCTAATGAGCACCCATATCCTTGTATTAGTGTCGCTACACGAGTAGCTGTGAGACCAACCACCCTCTCCATTGAGCATACATAGGATGTGCTAGTCTTTTCGGAAATATCAATCCCTAAATTGATGATCCAATGATTGGAACATTTTAGATTAGGGTTTATAGGAACTTAGGTATCACCGTTATGATCTCCATCATAATCCTAATTTCATTGCCCTAACCTATGTGGTTCATCCTAATCTTGATAAGATGTAGTAGTATGATAAATCAATAATTACTTTTTATTAATAAATAATATCATACATGAATTGGAAGATTATAAAAATGCCCGTACAAAGATTGGCTTTTGTATCTAATTGTGTCTCCCATTATTTTTTTTTGAATACCATAACCCTCAACTATGGCAAGCGGGAAAACCCTCCCAAGGCATCCTTAGTGGGGTTGAGTCCCAATTCCTCATGAATGCATTATGTTAATCACAACAAACAATCATGAGTTCAAGAATAGAAAAACCCCTTTCCAATTGCAACCCATGCAACTTTCAACATAACACCTACCTCTAACATACTTATAGCCTTGTGTCAATTGCAATAAACTATAATGTCTTAGTTTAGTCAGACCTTTCATTTCCATATAGCCATGTTTGATAAATATTTCTCTTATATCAATCACAACAAAGCAACACCACCAATCATGCCATAAAGCATAAAATGCACCAAGACAAATATCATATCAAAGCCTAGAGTAGGCCTTGTGTTAATCACAACAAACCTACTATAGTTTCTGACATGGATTTGGCTTAGCATAAAGGAAGGCAATTTGTAGTGTACTTAATCAATTAACATTTCCAATTTAAGATATAGATATAACTAAATTGACCAGGTAAGTAGGAGAGATAAGGGGGTCCCCCCATTGCTTTTCTTAGATACCAAATGAATTGGCCAGGTAGATAATGTAATTAATTAAAAATCTCATTCCCTTTACCTTCTCAAAACCACTTGCCTAGACACCAATTTGCTAATCAAACTCTAAATGGATTTGCATTATGATTAACTTACACTACGACTAAATATAATTTTATGATGGCTTTGATGGTCTCAAACATATCCTAATTAAACATTCCAACATGACACATATTCCAGCAAATAAGTATATTAACGCTAATATGCATAACCAAAGCATGATTGAAACAATAATTCGTTCAGCTCTCTTGTTCATGGGATAAGACCACAGCGGCATCCCAATACATTATAGGATACCCCATTGAATGGAAAGAGAGGGCCTTTAAATCCTATGACCGAACGGCCATAGTAATTAATCCAATCCAAAACAGTTATTAGATGCATAACATATCACATATGTAATATGAACTAACCATGCAAGAGTCATAGCAAAGTAAGCAATTAACATTAAAATGACTACTAATTGCATGAATCAAGATGGATTTGATACAACTGTTGGGATCATGTTGACACAGCGAAATATTGGATTTCAAAAATTTTCATTATTGAATCCTAATTAGCAGGAACCCAAGACCCAAGGACCACTTGACCATAACAATTAATAAATCATAACTTTAAAATTATAGAGGAATACCTAGAGTGCTATATTCCTTAATTTTCACAAGGCACATAAGTGTATGCCCTCCAGAGATGATCCACATAAGAACCGAACCAAGGAAGCACTCCTATCGAGCTTACTTATTTGACTAGGACTCTTTTCAGTAGCTTTTCTTCATTTAGCGACCTTTCTCCCTTTGCTGGAACCCCTACCCTCCTGTAAGGAACTCAGAGACCTCTTTGAATCCTCTCTCAAAATTTGATTATCCCTCCTATATCTCTTCTTAGGCTTTTGCCTTAAAATGACAAGCCTTGTGCTAAAGAAGACTTTATTCCTAAAAGAAGGAAGAGGATAGAAAGGATTTCTTTCGAATATTTTGGAATCAGAATATATCGATATATAATGAGTGAGGGGGAACCTGATAAACCTTTTCCTCATCCCTTAATTTGATTTTCTAATGATCAGATAAGACCAACTAGAAGAGTCTCTTGGGTGAAAAGTTTTATCTTGATATGTCATATCACTATGCCAAGAGACATATATGTGTCTCTTCAATTTTCTAGCAATTTTTTTACTTGTCATGTAGCAAGTTACTGGTCGAAATTTGGCTAAGGGATGTAGGATCTCAAAGGATGTATTGCATAACTAGAAGCCTTCAAGTAAAAGGACTTTTGGATTTATGATGTTCACCAAACATGAGGGGACGTGTCCTTTCATTTTGTGTGCCACCTTTTCCATGCCGAATGCCATGTTTTGACCATTTAAATCCAATCCAAATGGGAGTGGCGATAAGGGAGAGAAGCCTAGCATTTATCTGGAATAGGTGATTAAGTGGCAAAAGGACTCATGGTCCTTTCTGCTCCCCTTAATTTTGGTGCACGCCAATATGGCACCAAGAGTCCAATCTGATAGGACCTCACCAGCATGGATCTCGGAACAGCACGAATCTTGAAGCCGCACGAATTTTGGAGCATATCCAGAATAAGTTTAGGATTTATCTTTTATTTGAAATTTGAATTAGGATTTGGTTGGTTATGATTAATATATGGATAGGCTTATCTTATCATATATTGTGTTTGAATTTGAATTATCTCTATATTTTTTATTTTGTATTCAAATTCAAATGAAGGTTGGACAGGTCTATAAATACCACCCTCGGTCCTTTGTAAAAAAATAGTTTTTGGAGAAAAAAATTTGAGTTTTTAGAAGAGTAATTCTTCTTCGCCTTCGGACATGGGCGTGAGGCCCTAATTATTCCCTTTCCCAATCCATTTTCTTTAACTCCTCGTGACCTTTGAGATTCAATCTCCAAGTATCGAGGAAGGTGTAATACCTTAGAGATGAGATGTCTCTTCATTAGGGTGAGTCCCAAAGTCCATGAGATCCAGATCCCTGTCCTCCATCCTCACTATTCCTTCACCATTCCTAAAAAAAAAAATTAAAAGAAATAATATCCTAATTTAGATAATTTCTATGCTCACCAACATTCCTATCATCCATTTTCATCATTTTTGATACGAGAGCGTAAAAAATTAAAATATCCCATATTTCCCTTCCCTCCCACCAGCCCCGGTGTGTCCCTCCACTTCCCCACCGCTGATCCCCTCGTCTCCAAACCCGATACCATTTCTTCCCTTCGTCCCTTCCCAAATCCTTTGCTAGATCCCAGCCAACCCTTCTCCAATCACTTTACCAGATCCCTTTCATTGCTTTTCTACAACCACAACCGCTTTCCCTGATGCCATGACTGCCACCACTGCCACCCTACTGCCCACCGCCTCACTACAGTCCCCCCATCAAATTATTAGGGTACCGTTCATATCACCCAGAACCAGAACGCAGCCCTCTGCTGCTTCGACCACCGGCGCCGCGACCTCCTTCTCCGGTGAATCCCAGATCTGATCCCGGCGCCATGGGCAAGTCTTCCGTCCTCCCTCTCCTCATCATTTTTTCCATGATCTCGTTTTAAGGGCGGCTCTCCATCGCCTGCGGCGCACCTCCGTGGCCAGGTTTCGTAAAGCCCAATCCCCTCTCTCACCACTGAGAGATGTCGGACGATGAAGCGAAGGAGGAGGAGCTCGATCTCACCTCACCTGACGTTGTCACCAAATACAAGAGCGCAGCAGAGATCGTCAACAAGGCTCTCCAGGTGGTTGTGTCCGGGTGCAAGCCCAAAGCGAAGATAGTAGATATTTGTGAGAAAGGCGTGCCTTTATCCGAGAGCAAGTGGGAAACATGTACAAAAATGTGAAGAAGAAGATAGAGAGGGGCATGGCATTCCCAACGTGCATCTCTGTGAATAACATCGTGTGCTATGTCTCGCCCCTGGCAGGAGATGAGATGGTTTTGGAGGAGAATGACATTGTGAAAATTGACATGGGATGCCATATAGATGGGTTTATTGCAATAGTGGCACACACTCATGTTCTCCTGGAAGGGCTGGTGACGGGAAGGGCTACGGATGTAATTGCAGCTGCTAACACTGCAGCAGAAGTAGCATTGAGGCTTGTGAGGCATGGGAAAAAGAATAAGGATGTCACAGAAGCTATTCAGAAGGTTGCTGCTGCCTATGATTGCAAAATTGTTGAGGGGGTTCTTGGTCATCAGCTCAAACAGTTCGTGATTGATGGAAACAAAGTCGTGCTTAGTGTAAGCAACCCTGAGGCTAGAGTTGATGAAGCAGAATTTGAGGACAATGAAGTATATGCTGTTGATATAGTCACCAGCACAGGTGAAGGCAAGCCTAAACTTTTGGATGATAAGCAAACTACTATTTATAAGAGAGATGTGGACAAAAACTATCACCTAAAAATGAAGCCGTCAAGATTCATCTTTAGTGAAATAAACCAGAAATTTCCAATCATGCGATTTACTGCAAGGGCTTTGGAAGTGAAATGAGCTCGACTTGGAATTCAAATTTCTTTCCACAGGTAGTTTTCACGGTGATGACATGGAGATCACTGAGCCGGATGACAAGGTGGAGGACATTCCCATCAATCACTCCATAATCCCGGACGAGGCTGCTGTTCCGAGCCAGCTCATTGCCATCGAAGACCAGCTTCTGCTTCTTTACCGTAAATCCTTTACAGGTATGGATCCTAAGCTTCACGAAGGCGAAGGACCAAGTGAAGGGTAGATTCCTTGTGAATGTTGTAGTCTGCCAAAGTTCTTCCATCTTCCAACTGCTTCCAAGCAAAAATGAGCCGCTGCTGATCTGGAACAGGGTCAAGGAGGACGAGATCCAGGGACCGCACCAGCATCGACGGCTCCCGCATCATCCGCCTGCTGCTCGCCCACCGAAGGAACCGCGCCGCCCTGCCCCCCTCTCCTCTCTGCCTCCGTGAAGCCCCCTATCTCCACAGCCCGTGAAGTGCCTTCACGACCGTCTCCCGCCGCCGGCCCTTTTCGAGAAGTTCCCGGCCCTGGAGCACCTCTCAATCGCCAATGTGCTGCTCTTGTCACTTGAAGGCTTCCCCCGCTTGCCGGCCCTCCAGCGGCTCATCCTCTCTGACAACCGGATATCTGGTGGGCTGGAGTTCTTGGTGGAAGCCAGCCTCGACACCCCTCTGCGATCCCCGGTTTTGGTTTCGTACGTGAAGATGGAGAGGGATGCACGAACGTGTAAGCAAATCCCCGTCCTCTTGCCAACTTCAACTTAGCTCAAATTTCAGAGCTGCGCGCTTTTTAAAGCAGTACAGATTTCAAAGCATACCCTGGCATCCATCTCAAAACTACATCATTTTTAAAGCAAAAAGCTGATTAAAAAAAAAAAAATTATAGTTATGTCAAGCTAGAGTTTGGAGTTTCTGGAGCTTGAAGTCAAGCTGAAGCCGGAGCCTGACCCAAACTTGACAGAGTCGAGTTTTTTCCATCTCAGAGAAATGATGGGGACCTCACCAGCACGGATCTCGAAGCAAGCACGAATCTTGAAGCCACACAAATTTTGGAGCATATCCAGAATAAATTTAGGATTTATCTTTTATTGAAAATTTGAATTAGGATTTGGTTGGTTATGATTGAGATATGGATAGGCTTATCTTATCATATTTTGTATTTGAATTTGAATTATCTCTATCTTTTTATCTTATATTCAAATTCAAATGAGGATTGTACAGGTCTATAAATATCACTCTCGGTCCTTTGTAAAAAAATAGTTTTTGGAGAAAAAAATTTGAGTTTTTAGAAGGGTGATTCTTCTTGCCTTCGCCTTCGGGCATGGGCATGAGGCCCTAGTTATCCCCCTTCCCAACCCATTTTTTTTAATCCCTCATGACCTTTGAGATTCAACCTAGCACCTCCAAGTATCGGGGAGGGTGTAATGCCTTAGAGGTGAGAAATCTCTTCGTTAGGGTGAGTCACAAAGTCCATGAGATCCAGATCCCTGTCCTCCATCCCCACTATTCCTTTACCATCCCTAGAAAAAAAAATATCAAAAAAATAGTACCCTAATTTAGGTGATTTCTAGGCTCACCAATGATCCTATTATTTGTTCCCCATCACAATCTCATTTGGACTCTTTCATAATCCATGGATAATGTTCAACAAATTCTAGATAAATATAGATAAATGTTGTTCTAATTGTGACTCAACCTAATCTAAGTTTCACTTAAATTGGATAGCCTAAATGGAAAGCAAATTGACCTAATTCAATTGGGTTAGAAGTTAGGCTAGCATGCATATGCTAGTATAGAAATTAGCTAGCTTATTGGGATCCAATGATCCTAACCAAAATCCAATTGACTTCCTTGGCCAATTGATGGGGACATCAAGCAAAGGCAAATAGATTTTAAGCAAATCTTGCCGCTATGAAGGTCTTCTAATCAACATACCCATGGAGAAAGCAAGTCCACTTCATGGAAGCTAAAACATGGTTAAAAGAAAGCTCCAGCACTCAAGCAATTCACTTTTAAAGAAGCTACTTCCATGAACTGATTCAAGAAGGAGAGCTCCCAATTTTCATGTGTCGACTCATGCACCTTAAGTCGACTCAACCTGTCATTGAGCCAACACTACCCCTTTGTCAAGCAATTTTTCCATGCCACTTGGGAGATCATCAAACCTTTTTTATTTGCCACTTGAGAGTTTATTGGAGCACCACTTAAAATAACACTTGAAGAGTCTTGGATGCCATCCCTTATGATATTTGGAAGTTCCATATTGATTACACTTGGAAGCATCCTTGGATGCCATGTGGAAACATCCCATGGCGCCACTTGGAAGATTAGTTTTATTGAAGATACATGGAAGAATCCCTTGATGACACATGGTAAGCTAAGAAGGCACCACTTAGAAGTATGTTGCAACTAAAATTTGTTATTAACCATTTCTTGTTGGAAGTTGTAACCAATTTTAGTTAAGGTCGCCTAATCTAGTGCTTAGCATAACTAATCCATGGATTAGTTATATTTTAATCTTTTTTTGGACAAATTTTTTGGAAATTCTTTGGCCTATAAATAGGGCCAAGCCTCCCCTTTTGTATTCATTCCATTTAGAAATGAAATTAAGATGATATAGAGTTTGATTTTCTTCTTGAATTCTAGTATAGTTTCCTTGTGTGGAGAGGGTGAGGTACCCTTTAAACTATCTAGTTTTCTTCATTCCCTAGTCCTAGAGCTAGGTCACTCCTTGAGGGAGAGGGTGAAAGGCCCATTTGATGCTACAAAGAAGCCCTTCCAAGGTCTTTGAGGCGTGTACCAAGAAGAAGAAGAGAAGAGCTTGCCACCTAGCTTCAAGCCATTCCCAAACTTCCCTTTCTTTATTTTCCTTTGATTTATTTCCTTCCATCTTTGTTTCCATGCCCTTATTGCTAGTTCATTGCAGGTTCTCTCAGGGATTCGAGTTGGTGATGAAGGTTTCTTGCCATGATCCAAGTGCAAGGTAAGTTCATAAGTTGAAGGAGTTCTAGTCTTACCATCTAATCCTCTTTCCTAGAGTGTTGTATGAACCCTTCCACTAAAAATGCTTTAACCATCATTGTTGGTAGGAAAACTCTTCCTAAGCTTCATTAGATCTGATCATTTGAAGGTTAACTTGCCATAGTAGTGATGGTTTCTTTGCCATGAAGATCCTAATCTTTGTTTTGAACTAGATCTACATTGCATGTATTGTAACTTAGATCAACTAGTCTCCTTATGAAAATTCTTTTCTTGGATTAATTTAGCCCATTTATTTGATAATTAATTGCTCAAATTTGCTTGCTGGTTAGCTTGCTAAAACTCTCTATCCATTATTTCATTTTTGTCCCGCATCACCAATTTTCTAGTATGTGTGCTCCTTTGGACTCTACATCTAGCCAGTAGTAGGTCCAGGTCCAAGTTATTTTGATCTGATCAAAACCAATTGACCTAATTAGGTCAAATCGAGCTGACTCAAGTTGCTAATTCGAACCAATTTTCAAATTGACTCGTGAATCCAACCAATTTGATTTATGAAAATCTACAAGATATGATTGATATCTAGCAATGTGTCATGTCTATCCAGAAGATGAGAAATTTGATAAAAATTATCAAAATATCCTTCAGTAAAAAGTTACCGTGCAATTCAATCCTTTGATCTCCCTTTATCCCGAATAAGTGATGGGTATGGAGAATTGTCAAATCCTAGCACTTAAGCCTTTCAAATCTTAATTCGATAATGAAGACTCAATTGATTAAAGATTAGAAATCCTTTCTAATCTCATCTTGATTTGATCAAAGACTTCCTGAGTCAATAATCAAAGAGATTACATGGTATAAGTTCTCCTCTTACTAGGAGTGATCGATTCCTTGTTGATCCACTCATATCCTTCATGCACAATCCATCATATCCGAGAACACCCGGTATATCAATCTTTGCAATGAATGAGTATGAACCAAAATATGGCTTATGTGCATAAGAAACCATGGTGATCTCAAGTCTAAGGATCACCTGCATAACTTCCACTATAAGAACCATCTTTTGACAAGTAGTAAGACCTCCATAAGATGTTCCCAAGGTGGATCAGTTCAGTGAACTCATACCCTAATGAGCATCCACATCCTTGTATTAATACCCCTACCAAGTGGCTATGAGACTGATGGGGGACCCGAAACCCATCTGGATTTTCTTTTAATTTTTTCTAGTTTTTCTTATTTTTCTTATCCCTGCTATTCCAACTATCCCTTTAATTCCCATTTTATTCCAGGTTTATCCCCGTTTTATTCCCAGCTTATTCCATCATCAACCTCCTCCCACCCGTTCGTATTCTTTTCTAAAACCTAGCCGCCACCCCTTCCCCCCCCCCCCCATCCGGGGTGTCCGACCCCCAGCCGCCCCCGCTTGTCCGCCGCCGACACCCGCCGGCCCCCGCCCTCACCGAAGAAACTGTCGCCGCCGCCCACGCCCGTGGGAAGACGAACGGACGGAGGAGGCGTCTGTCCGCCCACCTGCGGCCGTGCCGCCCTGTGCCGCCACCGGCCTGCTGCCCGCCGCCGTCCCCGCCGCCCGCCGGCCCCTGCCTGGCCGGCGGCCCGGTCCGTCGCCGCCCACGCCCGTGGGAAGACGAACGGACGCGGGAGGCGTCCGTCCGTCCCGTGCGCCCGCATGACGCCACCGCCGTGCCGCCCTGCACCGTCACCGGCCTGTTGCCCCCCGCAGGCTTGCTGCTCGTCGCCGTCCCCACTGCCCGCCGGCCCCCGCCCGGTCGCCGGTGGGGTCTATCACCGCCCATGCCCGTGGGAAGACGAACGGACGCTCGTGCGTGCCGTGCGGCCATCCCACTCCTGCGCCGCCGTCTGCACCTGGTCACCGCCCCGCCGCCACCGCCCACCGGCCGTGCTGCCGCCCGCCGCCCCCCCCGGCCTACCGGAGTTCGGTTTTTTTTCCCTCCCTGTTGCTCGACCGAGAAGAAGGACCTGCACGCCTCTCAAAGCATCCCAAGAAGCCTCTGCATGCTTCTCAAAGCAGCTGGAAGGAGGCTGTACGATTTTTGGAGCGGCACGACTTTCAGAGTGGGGAGGGATTTCAAATTTCGAATAAACGGGATATATTTGGTAATTTTTTTAATGAATGTAATTTGGAAAATTTGAGATTTTTGATTTTGAATTTGAATTCAAAATCAAGGGAGGATTTCAGGGGATTTTATTTTTGAATTTCAAAAGGGATTTGGGCATCTATAAATACCCATACTCCTCTTATAATAAAGCAGTTGATGAAAATGAATTTTTAGAGTGTTTTTTCCACTTGTGTGTGGTTTTGGGCTGAGGCCCGTTTGCCTTCGTCCTTCGGGACGTCGAGGGGTGTGAGGCCCCAACTTGCCTTCGTCCTTCGGGACGTCGAGGGGTGTGAGGCCCCAACTTGCCTTCGTCCCTCGGGACATCGAGGGGTGTGAGGCCCCAACTTGCCTTCATCCTTCGGGACGTCGAGGGGTGTGAGGCCCCAACTTGCCTTCTTCCTTCGGGACGTCGAGGGGTGTGAGGCCCCAGGTATCCCATTCTTTTCTCCCATCTTCATGTCTCTTCCTATTCCCCTCGTGACCTTGAGATTCATCCTAGCGCCTCCAAGTATCGAGGAGGGCGTAATGCCTTAGAGGTGAGAGGTCTCTTCATTAGGATGAGCCCCAAGGTCCATGAGTTCCAGTCCCTTGTCTCCCATCCCCATCCTTCCTTCGCCACCTCCGCCAAGAAAACTGAAAATCAAAAGAGTCTGGTTGTTTTAGGATTTTCGGGGTCGTCCTATCCTAGTCCCGGGAGGCTTCTTAGCCCTCCTACGATCCTTGGTATGCTTTAGGTTTTCCCATTTCCAAATAACCCCAGGTTTCTTTGTGTCCGCCACCACCACATCAGTGACTAACCACCTTCTCCATTGAACATATATAGGATGTGCTAGTCTTCCAAAAACATCAATCCCCGAATCGATGATCAACGACTAGGAACAATTTAGATTAGGGTTGATAGGAACTTAGGTCTCACCATTATGATCTCTATCATAACCCTAATTTTATTGCTCTAATCTATGAGGTTCATCATAATCTTGATAAGATGCAACGGTATGATGAATCAACAATTATCTTTTATTAATAAATAATATCATACATGAGTTGGAAGATTATAAAAATGCTCATACAAAGATTGGCTTTTAGGGTATGATTGGAGACATCTTTTTCCATCTCCTTCTCCCACTCATGGACCTTTTGGCTACCCAAGTCCTGATTCAGTAGCCCCATAATAAAGTGAGTCACCTGCCAAACAGAATGTTAGAAAGCAATACAAGAGGACGAAAAATAAAATATTGGTACAGAAATACCTGCTAAAAAGCCATCATGCACTGGCACCTCAAGTCTTGGAAGTCTATATTTTGGACTTGTTCTATTCTCCCTAGGATCAAGGTGCTTTTAAAAGCCCCAGGATCTCCTAGTCTTAGAGAAATACGTTTCCTCGACCACCAACTGAGGGCCCAAAATTGTGCATGGCCTCTCTGGTGCCCTGCATAGAGCACTAAAAGGAAATAGTTTGGGGATCAGGAAGGTTGGAGGAAAGGCCAGCCAAGATGAGATGATGATTATTTTAGAAACAACCTCAAATGTGGCAAGAACAGGCTTAGAAGCTTCAACCGATTTGGGCCTAGCAAATTTGGCCCTCTTTGAAGTAGATGAAGAGGTCTTCCCTTTTCTCTTCCTCTACTGAGCTAGACCCTCCTTCAATGATTCCAATTCTTTGGGCATCATACCTATACAATAATGAATCCAGTCAGGGACATAGGTAGTAGATAAAAGAAAAGAGCTAAAACCCAAAACTCACCTTCTAGGAGATGACTAAGCCCTACCTTGCAAAGAGACTCCTTCGATAAGAGAAGCTTTAGTCAAGGGGTTTTGATTGTGAAGAGACTCTCCTCCTCAACACTATGCTTAGGGAGACCTAAGATGGATGAATCTATCATTCCCAGTTCCACAGACCCTAGTCACCCAAAGAAGGGTAAGAAATAAATAAGTACTCCTTCTATCCTTTAATGGTGGAGGGAGCACCCTCAAGTAATGGTTCTAACCCCTTTGGGTAGTAAGATATCACCACAACTAGGAATATAGATGTTTTTGGATGGTATATGCTGAATGAAACAAAGAAAGGGTAGGCTAAATCTCAGTCAAGAAGCAAAGAATCTGGAACCTTATGATGTGATGGATGGAGTTTAGGAACAAGATGCACAAAAAAATTCCATAAAAACAAAGAAGGTCAAGGATAAAAGGGGAAGGAGAAAATTAGAGCCTAGCCTCAAATGCCTACACCTATACCCTAGATAATCGAAAGGTGGGTCATTGGCTTGAGTACTCAGGCTTGGCAACTCTAGTATAACATCTCCATTACACAGTATGCTAACCAAATGAGAAAAATCTCCTCCTCATCCATCAAAGATGGATATGCCTCTGGACCAATAGTGGTTGGTGTGAAGCATCCTCTCTGTGGGGCATTGGGGTTTTTCGACCCCTTCTTCCTAGATGGTTTTCCCTTCCTAAGATCCTTAGGACTCATCATCTCTCCTGAGCCCTAAAAGGGAAAGAAAATGGCTACAAGGAAAAGAAAGCCCACCTAATACTTGGGTGAAGCAGGAGATCAAAGGTAGTAGATCCTCCAAGAAAAACTTTGAAGAATGAAAGAAGATCGATGCCTAGGGTTGAAAATAAAAACTGGAGGCCTAAGATGATGAGTTTCAAGTTTAAGACATGGAAAGAACCTTGGAGAGGTGAAGCATCCTTTTGAATAATTTGTACAGTCCCAGATGGCTTCAAAGGATTCATCAATCGCTGTGTGGCAGGTTTTCATTACATCAGGCCATCACAAGTCACCAGGAGTAAACGCAGCATGCCTAGTGAAGCACCATTGAGAAAATTGAGATGGGTTGTATCATTACCCTGTATGTTCTAATCCACCTTGAAAATGGTGCACCTTTGACTTAAGGGTTCCCATGCCCCTAATCCTTCTCTTTCTATGATACTTCCATGACTTGGCCAAAACTAGGATCAAGAAGGGGTATGTTGGTAGAAAAAATGGTTGGACCAGGCACATGGGACCCACAACAGTATAAGTGCTCCATCAACCAAGGCATTAGCGAGCCCTGCTAAGTGCTCATGGAGCGCTCGATCATAAGCCCCTAGGCGGGCAAGGTAATGGCCAACTCCTTTGCCCCAAGGCATCAATAAGCCCTATCGACTACTCATGGAGTGCTTGGTCATAAGCCCCTATATGGCAATGATAGAGTCCAACTCCTATACCCTTAGACATCAGCGAGCCTTGTTGACTACTCATAGAGCACTAGGTAACAAGTGTTGGGTTCCTGGCAGCTATAGCGGAAGGCTGGGTTTCAATATTTTCATTATTGAAATCCTAATCGGCCGGAACCCTAAATCCTAGGACCACTTGACCATAACAACTAATAAATCATAACTTTAGGGTTACAGAGGAATACCCGGAGCACTATAATCCTTAATTTTTCTAAGGCACACAAGTGTATGCCCTCCAGAGATGATCTACATAGGAACCGGATCAAAGAAGCACTCCCACCAAGCTTGCTTATTTGACTAGGACTCTTCCCGGTAACCTTTCTTCCTTTTCCTTTGCTGGAACCCCTACCCTCCTATAGGGCACTTAGAGACCTCTCTGAATCCTCTCTCATAATTTGATTATCTCTCTTATATCTCTTCCTAGGCTCTTGTCTTAAAATAACAAGTCTCTCCTTAAAAGGACAAGCCTTGTCTTAGAAGGACAAGGAAGAAAAAATAGAAAGTGACTTCATTCGGATCAAAATCCAATCCTCTTGGCATTAGGTTACCAATGCCTATTTATAATGAGAGAGGAGGTGACTGATAAGACTTTTCCTTAGCCCTTGATAAGACCCTTCAAGTAGAATGAGTCTTTTGGATGAGAAGGCTTATCATGGAATGTCATTTCTCTTTATTTTTTTAACCATGTTCCCCACTTGCCATGTGGCAAGTTACCGGTCAGATAAAGGCTAAGAGGCATGGGATCCCAAGAGGTGTGTCAGAGAAAATAGAATCCTTCAAATATAAGGACTCCTATATTGTAAATCTATGCCAAAATGAAGGGACACGTCCTTTCATTGTGCATGCCACAATTCCATGCCAATTCCTTCTTCTCTTGACCGGCCAACACCCATTCAATTGGGTGTGGAGATAATGGAGATGGTCCTTGAGTTTATTTAGTATTTGTGATTAAGTGGTAGAAGGACTCTTGGTCTTTCTGTGCACCTTATTCTTGGCGCATGCCAATATAGCACCAAGAGTCCTTTCCTACTTGGACTCTATCATAAATCAAAGATAAAGTTCCAAATAATTCTAGATAAATACTGATTAAGGTTTTTCCAATTAGGACTTAATCTAATTTAAGTTTTACTTAAGTTGGTCAGCCCAAATAGCAAGCTAATTGATCTAATCTAATTGGGTTAGGAGTTGGGCTAGCCAACATATGCTAGTATATTAATTAGCTAGCTAATTAGGATCCCATGACCCTAATTAAAATATGATTGACTTTCTTGGCCAATTTCCTAATGTGTGTGACCCTTTGGATTTCATATATAGCCAGTAGTAGGTCCAAGTCCAAGCTATTTTGATCCAATGAAAATCGATTGACTCAATTAGGTCAAATCAAGTTGACCCAAGTTACCAATTAGAACCAATTTCCAAGTTGACTCATGAATCCATCTAATTTGATTCATGAAAACCTACAAGACATGATTGATATTTAGCAATGTGTCATGCCTACTTGGAAGATGATGAATTTGATGAAAATTATCAAAATATTCTTTAGTAAAAAGTTATCATACAATTCTATTCTTCGATCTTCTTTTTTATCTCGATTAAGTGATGGGCATGGATAAATGTCAAACCCTAGCACTTAAATCTTTCAAATATTAATTCAATAATAAAAACTTGATCGATGAAAGATTAGAAACCCTATATAATCTCATCCTGTTTTGATGAAAGACTTCCAGAGTCAACAATCGAAGAGATTACATGGGATAAGTCCTCTTACTAGGAGTGATCGATTCCTTGTTGACCTACTTATTACCTTCATACACAATCCACCATATCCAGAAGTACCCCGTCCATGACTTAATTTTCATGAATGAGTATGCACCAAAATATGGGTTCATGTACACAAGATACTATGGTAGTCTCAGGTCTAAGGATCACATGCACAACTCCCACTAAGAGAACATCTTTTTGACAAGTAAGACTTTCATTAGATGTTCTCTTGTTAGATCAATTTAGTGAACTCATAAACTAATGAGCACCTACATCCAGGTATTAGTGTCATTACACAAGTGGTCATGAGACCAACCACACTCTCCGTCGAGCATACATAGGATGTGCTAGTCTATCCGGATTCATCGATCCTCGAATCGATGATCCTACGACTAGGAATATTCTAGATTAGGGTTTATAGGTTTTAGGTCCACTATTGTCCCTGTAACCCTAAAATCATTGTCCTAATCTTTGTGGTTCATCATAATCTTATAACTAAAATACAAGATACAGCATATGATAAATCAAGAAATTATCTTTATTGATATTAATCTTGAGTTGGGAGAATACAAAAATGCCACTGATATAATAACTATGATTGGCTTTCAGGACATAATTCTTTCAAAATTTCACTTGTACTAAAGCCAATCGCCCTTGTATTTATTACTTATACAATCTAGATGGCGATCTAACTGCTGTAGACAAAGTGCCTCAATGAATGGGCCTGCTTTATTATTCTTTGTATTTACTCATTCGACCACCACATCATTTTTTTCAATGATTTCTTGAATGAGGTGGAAGTATCTCAAGATGTGCTTGAACTTATGGTGAGACCTCAGTTCCTTTGCTTGTGCAACAGCTCCACTGTTATCACAATACAATGGCACTGGTTACTGTATAGCAGGAACCATGCCCAATTTTGTGATAAACTCTTCATCCAGATAGCTTCTTTATCAACTTCACTAGCAGCTATGTACTCTGCCTCAGTGACTGAGTCAGCTATAGTAGGCTGCTTGGTACCCTTCTAACTCACTGCTCCTCCATTCAGAGTAAAGACATATCTTGATATGGATTTATTGTCATCTAGATTAAATTGGAAACTAGAATCTATATAGCCTTCTAGTTTCAATTCTGATTTACCATATATTAGAAAAATATCTTTAGTCCTTCTTAGATACTTAAGAATATTTGTCACAGCTTTTCAATGATCCTCCTCTAGATTAGCCTAGAACCTACTTACTATGCCTAAGGCATAAGCAACATCAGACCTAGTACATAGCATTGCATACATTATTGATCCTACTGCTGAAGCATAAGGGATCTTATTCATCCTATCTCTTTTTCTAGAGTCTTAGGTGATATCCTTTTAGATAGGTGTATGTGTTGACTTATGGGCAAGTAACCCTTCTTACATCCCTCCATATTGAATCTCTTCAATATCAAGTCTATGTACTTAGATTGGGATAATCCTAGTATCCTTTTAGATCTATCTCTATAGATCTTTATTCCTAGAATATAAGATGCTTCTCTCAAATCCTTAATGGAAAACTATTCCAACAGCCATGTTTTAACTGACTGCATCATTGAAATATCATTTCCAATGAAGACAATAGCACTCCTACTTGTCTTCTTATACACACACAGCACATCCATATTTTTGATGAAACCAAATTCCTTAATAATTTCATCAAAATGAATGTTCCAACTCTTTGATACTTGCTTCAATCCAGAAATGAATTTCCTAAGCTTGCATACTTGGTTTGGTCTCCCACTTGAGATAAAACCCTCTAGATATGACAAATAGACTTCTTCTTCAAGATTCCCATTGAGGAATATTGTCTTAATATCTATCTACCATATCTCATAATCTTAGTATGCAGCAATGGCAAGCATAATCCTAATGCACGTGAGCATGGCAACTAGCTAAAAAGTTTCATCATAGTCAATACCATGCTTTTGTTCGAAATACTTTGCAACCAACTTAGCCTTGTAGGTTTCTATTTGCCCATCTACTTTAATCTTCCTCTTGAAGATCCATTTGCATCCTATTATGACAACTCCCTCAGGTGGGTCAACCAAGGTCCAAACCTGGTTGTCATCATGGAGTCCATTTTGGATTTCATGACATTGAGCCATTTGTTCGAGTCCTTACTCATGACTACTTCCATATAAGTCAATGGATCATCATCTTCAATGATGCTGGTTTCATTATTATTTCTAATCATAAAATCATATCTTAGAGGTGCACTTCGCACTCTCTCTGATGATGGGGACATCAGGTCTGAAAGGGATATGCCCTACAAGCAAATCTATGTTGTATCTCCCAAACCATTGTAATTGACAATATTCTAATAAAGGCATTATTTTTCATCATATGCTGTGTTTATTATTATATGATGAACCCCATAGATTAGGGCTATGATTTTAGGGTTATGATGATATCATACCAGTGAGACCTAAAGTCTTAAAACCTTAATCTAAAATATTCCTAGTCAAAGAAACCTTGAGTAGGGGATCAGGATTTTTCCGGTAAGACTAGCACATCCTATGTATACTGAATAGGGTGACTGCCCTCACAGTTACTTGTGTATGACACTAATACTAGGATGTGGGTGCTCATTAGAGAATGAGTTCACTTATATGATCCAACTTGAGAACATCTAATGGAGTCTTAGCTACATGTTAATAGAAGGTTCTCATAATAGGAGTGGTACAAGTAATCCTTTGATCTGAGACTGCCATAAGTACCTTATGTACATAAACCCATGCTTTGGTTCAATCCTAATCATGACACTGAGTCATGCACAGGTTTGATACTGGGAATGGTGAATTGGATATGAAGGTAATGAGTAGGTCAACAAGGAATCGATCACTCTTAGTAAGAAGAGATTGCATTCAGCTAGTTATCAATCGGATGATGATTCAAGGAATCTTTGATCAAAGTAATGATATTAGAGATGGTTTCTAATATCAAGATAATTGAATCATCAATATAAGATTGAGCTAGATACAGATATAATATTGGATTTGACATATATCCATATCCATAATTATATTTTGGGTGCAGGCTGATCGAAGGATTTAATTATACAGTAACTTTCCACTGAAGGGTAGTTTTGGTATTTCACCAGAATTTCCATATCTTCCGGGTAGACATGACACATTGCTGACATCAATCTTGTCTTGTGGGTTGATTAAATTGAATGATCACTTATTAGGAAGAGTCCTAATTGATCATAATCAGGTAAGCCTAATTTGACCTAAATCGATTAGAAAGAGTTCTAATCAAATTAGGTCAACTTGTGTTCGAACCCACTGCTGGCTAGATGTGGAACCCAATGGGTCACGCACTTAAAAGAATTGATCAATGGTTTAATTTTGTAATTAAATCATTTTGCATGATGACACTCTAGCAGGTGTTGCAAATCCTAGCTTCTATTCGAATTAGATTCGAATTAGGGTTCCGGATTGATTCAATTTGGGTTCTAATTGGATCTAATTAGACCCTAATTGAGGTTATAGGGATTATGGCTAACCTTATTGGCTAACCATGCACCTAGGCTAGCCCCCCACCCTCCCCTTAGCATTTTCATGCCAAAATGCCAAGAGTCCATGCGCTAATGGACTCTTGGCGCACCATTTGGAAGAGTCCATGGCGCATGGACTCTTGGCGCGCCCCACTTAATTCTCCGATGAATTAAGATGTGGCGGTCTCCTTTCTTAGAATTAGCACCTCAGATGTGCCCCCTTGGATGGGAATCCAACGGTTGGTGGGTTGTTAAGAAAGGAAGAAAGCGCTTGTTGTTTCCCGGTTGCGCGAAATAACATCTCTTAGGAGATTTAATTTCGCAATTCCTTTCTTTTAAAAACATCGCGACTTTTCCTTTAAGAAAGGCCGTGGGATTTATCCGGAAGGCCGTGAGAAGGAAGGATGGGGCGTGAGAAAATAGGGAAGGGGCGTGAAAAAAAAAAGGGAATGGTGTTTACGGAGAGTTGTGTTCTTTTGAGAAAACATCTTTTTGTAGTCTATTTAAGGAACAGAGGCCTCGGGTGGTTTGGCTAATGTACAACAGAGTTTTTTTTTTATTTGTCTTTCCTTTCTAGGAGACTGATTCCTCCTTAGCTTATTTAGGACACAAGAGTTTCCCTTTTACAGAGTTCTCTTCTCTGTTGAAACTCAAGTCTAAAACAAGAGATAGGAAGAATCTCTCGAATGATAAAAGTAAAGAAGATATACTCTGTTTCCTATTTCCTTTACATTAAGACATTAGTATCTTAAATCCTCCTCCTCCTTCAAGACAAGAGTGTATTCTTAGGACAAGGTCTTAAGAAAGGGAGAGGAAGAAGAAAGAAAGGAAGTAAGAAGTCCCTACCGTGGAGTTTTTTCAGCCATAGTCATCTTGAGTTATGGGAGAAGAATTCAAGTGAAGGAACCTTTTGAAGAAGCGAGCATCTTGATCAATTTTCTTGTGGATCACCATTGGAGGGTGGACATTTGGACGCTTGGTAAATTCAAAAGGGTCATTCAACATCAAGTTTTGATCCTACATCAAAATTGGGTTTAGCGATAACAGGTTGGTGCCCTAATTCTAATAGTGTAGGTTTGCATGTTTCTCATATGTTTTAATCCTGAATAAGGAGATCCTGGCTAAGGGTTTTGGTGTAAATTTCATCATTTTGAAATTATCTTTCCACTGCGTTGCACCGAAATCCTTTCAGTGGTATCAGAGCCACCCTTATTACAGATAAAACATATGGAAATTATTTATATGTCTTTTTGTTATAGTGTCGCATGTTAGGGTTTTTAAACCCTTGAATGCTGATACACTTAGCACATTTATGGGATGCATGTATGTTTGAGAATCTATGTTTGATGTGTGTCACTAATTAGGGTTTTTCACTCAAACCCTAATTATTATAGAGATATGTTTAGTTTTGAAGTCATCATACTGAAATAAGGTTGCCCTGGCATAATGGTGGATCCATTATGTAGTAAATGGTTGTCCTAATATGATGACACACTTAGCACATATTTTCTTATTTATAAGAATGATATGTTGATTGTGATACATTCTATAAGGATGTGCTGGCAATTTATAAATCCCTCCTCTTAAAAAATTATATTAAGTCTTAGTATATTTAACTAATAAGCATCACTAGTCATGATGTACAATTGATTATTCGGTGTCTAGAAAGGTGGTTCTGGGAAGGTAAAGAGAATTGTGGTTTTTAATTGGTTCCGTTGACTGACCTGGCCAATTTTTATTGGTGTCTAGGAAAGCAACGGGGGGACTCCCACATATCTTCCACTTGCCTGGCCGATTTGATTAAATTTAAATCTTGACTAAAATGCTTAAGTGTTAAAATACTATGTATTGGCCTTCCTTCATGCTGGATCATTATTGTGTTATGAACCACATTAGGATTGTTGTGTTATCTGCAAGACCTAATATGGTGATTGACATAATACTAGTCTAGTGCATAGATATGCTTACAGTATATTCAGTATAATGCTTTGTTGTGTTATCTGCAAGGGCATTATATTTGAGTATTGACTGTATAGAAATGAAAGGGTCTTGACTTAACTAGAACATTATGGTTTGTTGTGTTTTCTGCAAGACTAATAATGTTCTAGAGGCCAAGTTACTTCTTGAGAATTATATGAGATATAATTGGAAGAGTTTCCTACCTTTGAGCTTATAAAATATTTATTGTGTTTTCTGCAAGATCTTTTATAAGTTATTAGGATCTCAATCTCACTAAAAAAAATCGATCAGGGTTCTTCTCGATTATCATAGTGAGGGCTATGATTTTTTGATAAAATAGTGGGAGACATAATTAAATTGAAGACCTAATTTAATTATGTAAGTCATTTCATGGTTGTTTGCTTATGTATTGTTCTTTATTAAATGTAGATAAATGGCATCTTCATTATCACTGCAAAGTATCTTAGGTACCAACAAACTGACTGGTCCGAACTATATGGACTGGTTGAGAAATTTAAAGATTGTGCTGAGTTCAGAAAAACTTTCTTATATTCTTGATACCCCTAGTCTTAATCCACTAGGGGATGATGCCACACAGGAAGATATGGCCACATACAAAATATGGCAGAGTGACTCCCTAACTGTCAAGTGTATCATACTAGCCTCTATGACCAATGAGTTACAGAGACAGCATGAAAGCATGGATACTCAATCCATAATTCTCAATTTAAAAGAGCTTTATGGAGAACATAGCAGAACTGCTAGATATGAAATATCTAAGCAGTTATTCTGTGCTAGGATGACAGAGGGAACATCCATTCAGGATCATGTTCTGAAGGTAATTAACTTAATCACCATATTGGATCAATTAGGTTTTATCATGGATGGGGAGTTGAATCAGGATTTAATCCTGCAATCACTCCCGGAGTCATTTTCTCAGTTTGTCTTGAATTATCACATGAACAAACTGAACACTTCCTTGCCTGAGCTGTTAAATATGTTAAAAACAGCGGAGAGCCACGTTAAGAAAGATAAGGCTCCACTTCTTCTTGTTGATAAGACCAATAAGATGAAATCAGGCAAAAAGGGTTTTAATAGGAGGCTAAACCCTAAGAGTGGCATCAATAAGAATAAGAAAGGAAAGAAGGCCTCCAAACAGTCGACCTATTTCTTTGGCGGTAAAGTGGGACATTGGAAAAGGAATTGCAAGGCTTACCTTGCAACTATGAAGCCTGGTGCATCAGATGCGCCAAAAGGTATGTATGAGATACATGCTATATTGACATTAAATTCATCTATATCAAACACTTGGATATTGGATACCACTTGTGGTTACCATATATGCAAATCTTTGCAGGACCTCCACAAGCTTAAAGTATTGAAGGAAGGTGACTTCAATCTCTATGGTGCTAGTGGTGATATCATCCAAGCAGAAGCTGTAGGGACCTATATTCTGAAGTTGCCTTCAGGAAAGATCTTGGAGTTAGAAAATTGTTATTATATGCCTAAGATTATTAGGAACATTATATCTATTCCTTTGTTGTTAAAACAAGGATATGTAATGGATGTAACGAGCACTGGTTGCTCGATAATGTTGTCTAATAAAATTATTTGTTCTGGCATATTTAGCAATGGGCTCTTAACTCTTTCTTCCAATGATAGTGTTTTTCATGTCAATAATAAAAGAAAAAGAGAAGACTTTAATAATACTTTACTTTGGCATCATCGACTTGGTCATATTAATGAGTCTAGGATAAGCAAGTTATACAAGAAAAAATTTCTTGATCTTTATGAGTATGAATCATTAGAAACATGCGAATCATGTCTCATGGGTAAGATGACCAAGACTTTATTTACTGGACATGGAGAAAGGTCAACTGAGTTATTAGGACTTATACATACTGATGTATGTGGTCCAATGACAACTCAGGCCAGAGGTGGATACTCATATTTTATCACTTTTACAGATGATTTATCTAGGTTCGGATGTGTGTATCTTATGAAACATAAATCTGAAGCCTTTGATAAATTTAAGGAGTATCAAAGTATGGTCGAAAAACAAACTGGAAAAAGTATTAAAGTTCTTCATTCTGATCGAGGAGGAGAATACTTATCCACGGAGTTTTTAGACTATCTTAAAGTTAATGGAATTCTTTCTGAATGGACCCCTCCTTATACACCACAGCTAAATGGTATAGCTGAAAGGAGGAATCGTACCTTATTAGATATAGTACGATCCATGATGTGCTTTACAAATTTATCCATTTCCTTCTGGGGTCATGCCCTAGAAACTGCTGTTTACATTCTGAACAAGGTACCTTCTAAATCTGTTGTTATTACTCCATATGAAATTTGGAGTGGAAAGAAATCGTATCTTAAATATTTTAAGGTATGGAGATGTCCAACTTATGTTAAAAGAAATTTTGGACATATGTTGGAACCTAGAGTGGATAAATGTTTATTTGTAGGATATCCTAGAGAGGGTAGAGGATATCTGTTTTACCATCCTATTGAACAAAAGATTTTTGTCAGCAGGCATGCCACTTTTCTAGAAAAAGAGTTCATTTTAGAAAAGGGCAATGGTAGAACTATTGAACTTGGAGAATTACAAGAAACACAGATAGACAGTTCTCAACCATTAGAACATATAGTTAGGACAGAACTAGAACACAAAACTCCTCCCCGTAGGTCTGATAGAGTGTCACGGGCACCTGAGAGGTATGGGTTTATTATTGAAAATAATGAAGCCCAAGTCATTCAAAATGATGAACCTCTGACCTATACGGAAGCTATCTTAAGTACTGATTCAGATAGATGGCAAGAAGCCATGGAATCCGAGATAGACTCTATGTATGTAAACCAAGTATGGTCTTTGGTCGATGCACCAGAGGGTGTTAATCCTATTGGATGCAAATGGGTCTATAAGAAAAAGATTGGGGCTGATGGCCAAGTTGAAACCTATAAAGCCAGATTAGTGGCAAAAGGTTTTAGACAAAAACAGGGAATTGATTATGACGAAACATTCTCACCTGTTGTCATGCTCAAATCAATTCGGATTTTACTTGCTATAGCAGCATACCATGATTATGAGATCTGGTAGATGGATGTGAAGACTGCATTCCTCAATGGTTTCCTTGAGGAAGAAGTCTACATGTCGCAGCCAGAAGGTTTTATTTCAAAGAATAAACCTAATCAAGTATGCAAGCTAAAGGAATCCATTTATGGATTAAAACAAGCTTCAAGGAGTTGGAACATCCGCTTTGATGAAACTATTAAAAGGTTTGGTTTTATCAAAAATGTGGATGAACCCTGTGTTTATAAGAAGACTAGTGGGAGTGCCATAGTCTTCTTGGTTCTGTATGTAGATGACATACTCCTCATTGGGAATGATATCCCAATGTTACAATCAGTCAAGGTTTGGCTATCAAACCAGTTTTACATGAAAGATTTGGGAGAAGCATCCTATATACTAGGTATTAAGATCTATAGTGATAGATCTAAGAGGATGTTAGGTTTATCCCAATCTAGGTACATTGACTTAGTGCTGAAATGATTCAGCATGGATGGAAGTAAAAGAGGTTATCTTCCTATGAGTCAAGGCATACATCTTTCTAAAAGGATGTCTCCTAAGACACCTGAAGAAAGAAATAGAATGAATTCTATACCTTATGCTTCGGCAATAGGATCCATAATGTATGCCATGTTATGTACCAGGCCTGATGTGGCATATGCTTTAGGCATTGTTAGTAGGTTTCAGGCTGATCCAGGAGAGGATCATTGGAAAGCAGTTAAAAATATTCTTAAGTACCTGAGAAGGACTAAGGATATTTTTCTGGTTTATGGTGGTTCTGATCTTAAGCTAGAAGCTTATTCTGATTCTAGTTTTCAATCAGACCCTGATGATAGCAAATCCATTTCGGGATATGTTTTTACCCTAAATGGTGGAGCAGTGAGTTGGAAGAGTACCAAGCAGCAGACTGTAGCTGACTCAACCACAGAGGCAGAATACATAGCTGTTAGTGAAGCCGCCAAGGAAGCAGTCTGGATGAAGAAGTTCATCACAGAGTTGGGTATTGTTCCTGAGATTGAAAACCCAGTGCCACTTTACTGTGACAACACTGGAGCTGTTGCTCAAGCTAAGGAACCAAGAGCTCATCATAATCTAAGCACATTCTGAGACGCTTCCATCAAATCCGAGAAATAGTAGAAAGACAAGATGTCTACATAAATAGAGTTGATACAAAGAACAATGTAGCAGACCCGTTCACTAAGGCTCTACCACAGCGAGAGTTTGATCGCCACCTCGAGTGTATGGGACTAAGATTTAAAGGTGATTTGCTTTAGTGCAAGTGGGAGATTGAAAGGGATATGCCCTACAAGCCAATCTATGTTGTATCTCCCAAACCATTGTAATTGACAATATTCTAATAAATGCATTATTTTTCATCATACGCTGTGTTTATTATTATATGATGAACCCGATAGATTATGGCTATGATTTTAGGGTTATGATGAGATCAAACTAGTGAGACCTAAAGTCTTAAAACCTTAATTTAAAATATTCCTAGTCAAAGGAACCTTGAGTAAGGGATCAGGGTTTTTCCGGTAAGACTAGCACATCCTATGTATACTGAATAGGGTGACTGCTCTCATAGTTACTTGTGTATGACACTAATACTAGGATGTGGGTGCTCATTAGAGAATGAGTTCACTGATATGATCCAACTTGAGAACATCTAATGGAGTCTTAGCTACATGTTAATAGAAGGTTCTCATAGTGGGAGTGGTACAAGTAATCCTTTGACCCGAGACTGCCATAGTACCTTATGTACATAAACCCATGCTTTGGTTCAATCCTAATCATGACACTGAGTCATGCACAGGTTTGATACTGGGAATGGTGAATTGGATATGAAGGTAATGAGTAGGTCAACAAGGAATCGATCACTCTTAGTAAGAGGAGATTGCATCTAGCTAGTTATCAATCGGATGATGATTCAAGGAATCTTTGATCAAAGTAATGATATTAGAGATGGTTTCTAATATCAAGATAATTGAATCATCAATAAAAGATTGAGCTAGATACAGATATAATATTGGATTTGACATATATCCATATCCATAATTATATTTTGGGTGCAGGCTGATCGAAGGATTTAATTATACGGTAACTTTCCACTGAAGGGTAGTTTTGGTATTTCACCAGAATTTTCATATCTTCCGGGTAGACATGACACGTTGCAAGACGTCAATCTTGTCTTGTGGGTTGATTAAATTGAATGATCACTTATTAGGAAGAGTCCTAATTGATCATAATCAGGTAAGCCTGATTTGACCTAAATCGATTAGAAAGAGTTCTAATCAAATTAGGTCAACTTGTGTTCGAACCCACTGCTAGCTAGATGTGGAACCCAATGGGTCACACACTTAAGAGAATTGATCAAGGATTTAATTTTGTAATTAAATCATTTTGCATGATGACATTCTAGCAGGTGTTGCAGATCCTAGCTTCTATTCGAATTAGATTCGAATTAGGGTTTTGGATTGATTCAATTTGGGTTCTAATTGGATCTAATTAGACCCTAATTGAGGTTATAGGGATTATGGCTAACCCTATTGGCTAACCATGCACCTAGGCTGGCCCCCCACCCACCCCTTAGCATTTTCACGCCAAAATGCCAAGAGTCCATGCGCTAATGGACTCTTGGCGCGCCATTTGGAAGAGTCCATGGCGCATGGACTCTTGGTGTGCCCCACTTAATTCTCCGATGAATTAAGATGGGGCTGCCTCCTTTCTTAGAATTAGCACCTCAGATGTGCCCCCTTGGATGAGAATCCAACGATTGATGGGTTTTTAAGAAAGGAAGAAAGCGCCTGTTGTTTCCCTATTGCGCGAAATAACATCTCTTCGGAGATTTAAATTCGTGATTCCTTTCTTTTAAAAACATCATGACTTTTCCTTTAAGAAAGGCCGTGGGATTTATCTGGAAGGCCGTGAGAAGGAAGGATGGGGCGTGAGAAAATAGGGAAGGGGCGTGAAAAAAAAAAAGGGAATGGTGTTTACGGAGTGTTGTGTTCTTTTGAGAAGACATCTTTTTGTAGTCTATTTAAGGAACAGAGGCCTCGGGTGTTTTGGCTAATGTACAACAAAGTTTTTTTTTTATTTGTCTTTCCTTTCCAGGAGACTGATTCCTCCTTAGCTTGTTTAGGACACAAGGGTTTCCCTTTTACAGTGTTCTCTTCTCTGTTGAAACTCAAGTCTAAAATAAGAGATAGGAAGAATCTCTCGAATGGTAAAAGAAAAGAAGATATACTCTGTTTCCTATTTCCTTTACATTAAGACATTAGTGTCTTAAATCCTCCTCCTCCTTCAAGACAAGAGTGTATTCTTAGGACAAGGTCTTAAGAAAGGGAGAGGAAGAAGAAAGAAAGGAAGTAAGAAGTCCCTGCCGTGGAGTTTTTTCAGCCATAGTCATCTTAAGTTCTGGGAGAAGAATTCAAGTGAAGGAACCTTTTGAAGAAGCGAGCATCTTGATCAATTTTCTTGTGGATCACCATTGGAGGGTGGACATTTGGACGCCTGGTGAATTCAAAAGGGTCATTCAACATCAAGTTTTGATCCTACATCAAAATTGGGTTTAGCGATAACAGGTTGGTGCCCTAATTCTAATAGTGTAGGTTTGCATGTTTATCATATGTTTTAATCCTGAATAAGGAGATCCTGGCTAAGGGTTTTGGTGTAAATTTCGTCATTTTGAAATTATCTTTCTGCTGCATTGCACCGGAATCCTTTCAAGGTCAACCCTATTTTACTATGGATCCTTAAGTTTTGAGTCCTTTAGCTATAATTCCAATTTTGTCTTTAAGTCCAATAATCTAGCTGTGTTAGCCATTTGAGTCCTGTATTTGGATCATAAGTTTTGTTTTATTGGCTTTTTACACTTGAGTCTATACCTTGGCCTCTGAATCACATTTTGGGCCTTTTTATATTTGAGTCCTATAAGTTTTGAATTTTATGAATCCAGTCTATTTTGTAAGTCTTATAATGAGTCCAGTCTAATTTTGTAAGAAGACTCAAGTCACTTATGAAGCCAGTCAGTATAATACTCCAACCACTGCAAGGAATCCAATCATCTACATAATTATGCCACTTGGAAAGCATAGAAGAAGTCTTGGAGCTATCATTGAAGACCTGGATGACAAGTACATCAACCCACCAGGAGGAGTTGGACACCAGGAGAACCCTAGAGCCTGCCCAGCACTGAAATGCACTGCCCAAAGCCCTGGCCCATCCTCAAATTCAGGGCCCTCCTTATGGTCACCTCTTATGTTGGCGCCCCACTTATGGTCACCTCCCTTAAACCAAGTCAAAGAGAAGGAGAGGAGTAATCCTAGTGAGAAGAGGGAGTTTGAACCTATTTGGAAAAGGAGATCTCTATGTATTTAAGTATGAAAAGGATTAGTGGGAGTTCTCTTGTATGCTCTTACTTGGAGCCCAAGTTTGTAAGCCTATTTAAAAGCCCCCCCTCTCATGTATATTGAATGTTAATGAATATGAAAACTTTCTTGAGTTGTTCTCAACTCTTGGTGTGAATTATGACTGAATTTGTATGATTAAGGGTATCTATGTGATCCCTCAATGCATCCGTGTGATCCCTGCACCCTACCTCCAAGCTGCCTGCCTCTTCATCTATTGGCCGTCCACTTCTAAGCCTTCCTTATATTTGCTTTATTTAGCCTTCAAACTTGTTTCTTCTCTGATTTCTAACCTTTATTAGGTGATTTGCAGGTCCCTCAGAGTTCACAAATCCAGGATTCCAATCGGCAAGCTTTCGGGCAACTGGATTGAAAGCCACGAATTCGTAGGGTCTTCGACTTATTTTCCCAGACCGCATCCGAAAGTATAGAGAAAACTCTTCATGGATCAATCTTCAAATCTCTGCCAGGTATACCCTCTAGACTCCTCTGGTAGCGGTATTGCAGAAGAGCTAGTCCTAACCAGGGTTTCTTAACCTTGGCAGTCCTGTTTCTTCACTTTTAGGGTTTATTTCTGCATGCCCATGCTTCAGATTTTTTATAGAATTTCCTACTTAATATCTTAGCTTGAAACTTGGGATACAAAGTCATAACTAAATTCCTAACACACAAAAAATAATTGGCATGTATGAATAGTCTCGCATCATTTGGTATCAGAGCATATTTTAGGGCTAGTTTTTGCATCCCATAATTCTTATGTATAGTCTATTATTTTTACTGTTTCTATATTTCGGTAGGTCAGAAAATCCTTATTTTTATTTTTTTGGATTCCTCATAATTGATAGTATTTTTTAGAATCTTTTCATGATTTATTTCAGTCTGTACAATTTTTTTTATGCCTATTTTCTTTTGCCCTAGAAAGTTCTGCATCCTATCTCCACATTGGGTGTCTAGATTTTGGTCTATCTAATCACCTTAAGTATTTTTTTTTTCATTGAAATTTGCATGGTGTATCCTATGTTTAGTCTTGATCCTTGTCATAATTTTTAATTAGTTTTATAGAAAAACAAGAATTATAAAAATCTGCATATTTGGAACCCTAACCCGATTCCTGAGATTTTTGCACACAATTTGAAAACCCTAGGTTTTGCATCATCATCCAAATTATTTTTTTTCATGAAACTTGGTAGAGATCATCTGCACTTTTCATTCTCTATCTTGAGACTTTTCTAGAATTTTTCTGCATTAGAAACTAAACCAAATTCTGTATCGAATCAAACCCTAATTTCTATTCTGCATACTTGATCAAACCAAACCTAATCACTTGCAAACCCTACCTCACCCAAGCCCAAAATTTGTTTGCTAACTTAACCAACTAAAACCTAATTTTCCACCTCATAAAAAGGTATAAAAAATATTTTTATTTTTCTGATTGTTGTTAGTTGCATTAGGGCTCATAGTGTGTTCATCATCTCATTAAATCAATTTTAAGGACAATTTTCTCTCTCAGATCAGGGCAGGATTTCATTACCTATCCTAGGCCCAAAACAACCACCCAGTATCATAACTCAAGCCTTAATTAAAATCAATTAGTAACCTAATTGCTCTAGAGAGCTTAGGGACACCAACAGGTTGGGTCCAAATTGTGTGGGCCAACTAGTGCACCTAATTCCCTAGCTATTACTGAAAACTGGTGTCTAAGGCTAGAGGTCCAGAGGCAAACGTCCTAAGTAGACTGGTGGTTTTTAATTAGGACCCTGTCATAGGAAGGGGGAGCCTCCCACCACCCCACCTCTTACTTGGCCAGTGAAAGGATTAGCTATTGTGTGTAAGTTGAGTTGACCCTTTCAATTTTGGCTCTAGGTCTAGCAAACTGTAGCCCATTTCTACTTTGTGTGCTTGACTACATCATACTAACTTGTTTGAATGATTGCATGACCACTAGGTTAGGAACCAAATATCAATAGTCTAAACCCCAACCTAGCTCAGCCATGGACTCCAACTTTGAGATCTTCATGAAAGCCATGATTGAACGATTTGACCAGATGAACCAACTGAATACCCAATCCACTACCAAATTAACCATCTAGATTAACCAATCCAATACCCAATCCCAAAACCAGTTTGCCCAGTTGACCACCTAGATAAACCAAATAACCCAATCAAATGCCCAAGCAACCAATAGGCTTGACCAATTAACCAATAGTTCTGATCAAGTAGAGAACCAATTAGGAGGTTTAGAGAAAACCCCTAAAACCCATCCCAAACCTAAACCTAAGTCCAACCCTAGGAAAGCCCAATACCCTTACCCATACTCAGAGCCTAACCCTACGAGAGCCCCATATCTTGAATCTAGGAGATCCACAACCTAAGATCTGAGCCCAAATCCTATGACTTTAGATCCTATGACTCTAGAACTTATGCACCCAGATCCTCTGAACTCAGATCCTATGTACCCATGTCCTATGAGTCTAGTGGATCCATAACCCATAGATCCAAACCTACATCCTATGAGTCCAGTACTAGGCCAGTTTCCCCTAGTCAACCTGAATCCCATAGGATTGGTACCCCTAGATATGAGCCTAGTATTAGTTCACTTTCCTTTAGTCAACCCAAACCCTTTAGGACTAGTGCCCCTAGCCCAGGACCAGATCCTAACCAGCCCAACCTCAGCCTAGTTCCACTATGGCTTTTAGAGAAGGTAGAGGCAAGTCTAGTTCCAATCCCCTAAGAGTGTGTTTTAGAAGTCGTAAACCGGGCCATTTTGTTAGCTAGTGTCCATTCAGCACCCTATACCTAGGTGAACTAAATAATGATGAGTCTGAACCCATTGTTGAACCTAATGTAGAAGTATATGAGGCTGACCCAAGTATGGTAGAAAAGTATGAAGATGATGATCCTATTGAAGATCTAGAAGAAAAAACTCCTGAGCCCATTGATAAGTCTAAAGATGACATTAAGGAGTTGAGTCTAGTAGAGACACCTATAGATGACCTAGAATTAGTTGACCCTGACTATACCCAAGTAGAAACCAACCCATAATTAGTTGACCAGGTAGATACACAGATATTAGCCAACCCAAAGTTAGTTGACCCTGACCACACCCAGACTGAACCTGTAGTGGAAGAGCAGTTAAAGGATGAGGAACCCAACCCTACTACTAGACTCTTACTTGAGGAACCATTAAAAGAAATCCCAATTACATTACCTAGTCCTGAGATCTAAGAACCAAAAGAATTTATTAAGGACTTGATCTCTTTAAATCAATACCCTCAGGATGAAGTCCCTCCTTTAACTCCAATTGATCTCTTCCATGAGATTAGTGACCCATTCTTCCATAAGATAGACTCTGTAGATAGATATCAACCCCATAAGGTCAACCTCATTAGTCTAGGATTAATCCCTGACACCCCTTCCTACATCCTATTCTATCCTATCGACCCCAACCCCTTTTCTTACTTCCCATCCTACCAAACTAATCCTGAATCTACCTCTTATTTTTTGCCCTTTTCTGAAGCTTCTCATGTTTATCTAACCACTAGATTGTATTTTATCAAAGTAAGCATGTTTCATACATTCCTTGTGCATGTTATGTTTGCATCGTATTTCTGGTATACTTTATGGCATTTACTAGAAGTTCATTGTAAATTTTCATATGCATGCCACACCAGGGTCAAACTTGGAGAGCCTAAATTCTATTAGGTTTAGATCCAAAGAGTCTAATAAATTTTCTTTGATAGGAATGCCTAGTCGACTCCATTAAATGTTGGTTTTGAGTCCAATAAGTCCCCAGACCTAATTCATTTATCTATATCTGCACTCACCTCTGCACAGCATTTGCATTAGGACATTAGCCAAAAGATTAATTTTAATGAAATCTATAAAAACTATCTAATTCCTGAAAGAAAGCCAAGAAATTTAATATAAGAAATTCTATTATGGTTAAGAAGCTTCATGCTTGTAGAGTTGAACCTTTAGAGTGATAAAGAAAGTGGAACCAATGCCTATTGTGCTTGATCTGCTCTTGGATTTAGGCATTAGCTCTACCTTCAATATCGCAGACTTGGTTGAGTATAGGGAACCGACAGTGATTTGTAGTGAGATTTTTTGACCTCACCCATCCTTTGAGAGAGAAACCTTACCTGAGTGTCCACTGAATTTGCTTGAGAGAAGAATACGGATGAAAGTATCTTGGGTGATCAAGCTATCATGACCTAAGGCCGTGGCTATCAACGCTACTTGGTCCGATGGCAAGGTCGACTAGAATCCGATGATTCATGGATTACTCGAAAGGACCCACAGCACCTCCACCCAGACTTACTGCTAGCACTAAACTACCCTATACTCGATAGGGTCGGGTTCCTCCCACCCTGAGAGAATTGATGGGGACATCAGGTCAACCCTAGTTTACTATGGATCCTTGAGTTTTAAGTCCTTTAGCCATGATTCCAATTTTGTCTTTAAGTCCAATAATCTGGCTGTGTTAACCATTTGAGTTATGTATTTGGGCCATGAGTTTTGTTTTATAGGCTTTGTTACACTTGAGTTTGTACCTTGGCCTCTAAATCTCATTTTGGGTCTTTTTATATTTGAGTCCTATAATTAGAGTATTTAGTCAAGTTTTGGATGCTTAGTGAGCCTTATGAGTCCTGTAAGTTTTGAGTTTTATGAGTCCAATCCAATTTTATTAGTCTTATATTGAGCCCAGTCCAATTTTGTAAGAAGTCTCAAGTCACTTATAAAGCCAGTCAGCATAATCCTCCAACCACTACAAGGAATCCAATCATCCACATAATTATGCCTCTTGGGAAGCATGGAAGAAGTCTTGGAGCTATCATTGAAGACTTGGACGACAAGTACATCAGCCCACCAGGAGGAGTTGGATACCAGGAGAACCCTAGAGCCTGCCCAGCACTAAAATGGGCCGCCTAAAGCCCTGGCCCATCCTCAAACTTAGCACCCTCCTTATGGTCACCTCTCATGTTGGCACCCTACTTATGGTCGCCTCCCTTGGACCAAGTCAAAGAGAAAGAGAGGAGTAATCCTAGTGAGAAGAAGGAGTTTGAACCTATTTGGAAGAGGAGATCTCTATGTATTTGAGTAGGAAAAGGATTAGTGGGAATTCTCTTGTATTCTCTTACTTGGAGACCAAGTTTGTAAGCCTATTTAAAGGCCCCCCCTCTCATTTATATTGAATGTTAATGAATATGAAAACTTTCTTGAGTTATTCTCAACTCTTGGTGTGAATTCTGAGTGAATTTGTGTGATTAAGGGTATTTGTGTGATCCTTGCGCCCTACCTCCAAGCTGCCTGCTCTTCATCTCTTGGCCGCCCACTTCTAAGCCTTCCTTCCTTTTGCTTTCTTTAGCCTTCAAACTTGTTTCTTCTCTGATTTCTAACCCTTGTTAGGTGATTTGCAGGTCTCTCATAGTTCACAAATCCAGGATTCCAATCGGCAAGCTTTCGGGCCACCGGATTGAAAGCCATGAATCCACAAGGTCTCTGGCTTATTTTTCTAGGCTGCATCCAAGAGCATAGAGCGAACTCTTCAAGGATCGATCTTCAAATATCTACCAGGTACACCCCCTAGACTCCTCTGGTAGCGGTATTGTAGAAGAGCTAGTCCTAACCAGGGCTTCTTAGCCTTGGCGGTCCTGTTTCTTTACTTTTAGGATTTATTTCTACATGCTTGTGCTTCAGATTTTTTATAGAATTCTCTACTTAATATCTTGGCTTAAAATTTGGGATACAAACTCCTAACTTAATATCTTGGCTTTATTTCTACATGCTTGTCCAAATTCCTTTTTAACATAAGCTAAACAACCCCAAATCTTAAGATGTTTAAGACTTGATTTCTTGCCATTCCATAATTTATATGGAGTGCTAGGTACTGATTTTGATGGTACCTTGTTTAATACATATGTAGTAGTTTCTAGGGCATATCTCTAAAAAGATATTGGAAGATCTGTGAAGCATATCATGGACCTTACCATGTCAAACAAGGTACGATTCCTCCTTTCTACTACACCACTTAATTGTGGTGCATATGGAGGGGTCCATTCAAAGATAATACCATTTTTCTTAAGATGATTAAGAAATTCACAAGATAGGTATTCTCCTTGATCAGATCGAAGGACCTTAATACTTTTTCTAGTTTGTTTCTTAACCATATTTTGATACTTTTTAAATTTATCAAAGGCTTTGGATTTATGTTTCAAGAGATACACATATTCGAACACAGATAAATCATCAATAAATGTGATGAAATAAGAGTATCCTCCTCTAGGTTAAGTTGACGTAGGTCCATATACATTTGAATGTATTAACCCTAACAACTCAGTTGCCCTTTCTCCATGTCCAGTGAATGGAGACTTGGTCATTTTATCCATGAGGCAAGATTCATAAGTTCTTAATGATTTATAATTATAAGGGCCAAAGAAATCATCTTTGTATAACTTATTAATCCTTGACTCACTTATATGACATAATCAGCAATGCCAAAGGAATGTTTTATTGGTATCATCTCTCTCTCTTTTTGATGATAAGTTTGTTTGTATTATAAACAAACCTCTTGATGCTCCACTAGCATCTTGCTTCAGACTTGCAAGGTACTCTTGCAGTTTTTCTTCTAATGTTTCTTCTTTCCATAGAAGAAATAGGATCCATCATTCGAAGGCATCTTTTCCTTCTTCCTCTTTTTGATGCTCTTTTTCAAGATCAGCTTTTGCTTTATATCCTTCTTCATTATCCCTTTCTTTTTCCATCAACTAGAAGAAGATGATGAGCCTTATCACCTTTGAAGTGGCTCTCAGCTATCTTAAGCATGTTAAGAAACTCTGATAATGAAAGGTTTAGTTTGTTTATGTGGTAGTTCATGACGAATTGAGAGAAGAAATCTGGAAGTGATTGCAGGATCAAATCCTGATTAAACTCCCTGTCCATGAAAAAGCCTAATTGACCTAATCGGGTGATTAAGTCAATCATCTTGAGAACATGGACCTGTATGGGTGAGCCCTCACTTATACATGCCTAAAATAACTGTTTTGATATTTCATATCTAGCAGTCCTACTATGCTCTCCATATAGCTCTTTGAGATTGAGCAATATGGACTGAGGTTCCATATCTTCATATTGCCTTTATAGCTCATTGCTCATTGAGGCTAACATGATGCACTTGATAGTCAAGCTATCATTCTACCACATTCTATAAGTGACATTTTCTTCCTCTGTCGCATCATCTTTGATTGGATCAGGATCCAAAGAACCATGGATGTAGGATACTTTTTCCTGAGCAAGTACTATTCTCAGATTCCTCAACCAGTCCTCATAGTTTGGTCTGGTTAGTTTATTGGCATCTACTATGCCTCGTAGTGAAAGAGTAGAAGACATTAATTTAGTAATGTGAATGAGGATCCATCTATCATCTTGTCCTGATTTAGAGCTAGTCTAAGAGAGGATATCCAAAGAGAGTTGTTTATAAGGGAGGTATATAGTTTAGAGCAAGCCTAGCAACTAACTCAAGATTATGAGAGATTCTAGAAGATGTTTACCACCCGTAGACCTAAGCCTCATAGACTAGGAATTTTAGATCCAAGACCTAGCATAGTCAAGCCCTAATTAGCCCAGAAACTAACATGAATCAGGCCCCTATTAGTCGACCCCTATCTATGACTAGTGCGGATACTAGAGGCACCATAATAAGATAGAGGCTTCTCAACCTTCTGTGGATTACTTAGTAGTATTTGAGTCCATTTGTAATAAGGGCTTAGCCTATTTGAATTATCTTTTTATTATTTGAGTCCTATACCAATCAGCTCATGTTGAGCTAGTCTTCTTTCTGAGTCCTGTACATGTTAGTCCAAGTCCGGTGAAGACTCATACAAGTAAAGACCCAGCCAGTACAAGTAAAGACCAACCAAACTGGAAGCTATGAAGACCATGGAAGGCCCAATAGAAGAAGTTTAAAGTCTTGGAACCCTGGAGAGTAGCTTGAAGCCCTGAACCATAGCCAGATGCAATTTGGGCCAACCCAGGCCCATGAGAAGAACCAAGGGGTGCCATGTCTTATGCTCACCACCCCTTGGTTGGCCACTAGAATCACCACCTTTGGCCGACCAAGGCAAGAGAGAGGGGGAGCAATTTGAGGGATTTCAATCCTAAGACCTACCATGTATTCTAGCTAGGGTTTGGGTGGGATTCAAATTCCTAGTAAATGTCTTTTGTTACCTTACTTGGGGGCCAAGTTAGTGAGTCTATTTAAGAGACTCCATTCTCTTGTATGAAGTAACTTTTTGAATGAATATAATTGAGTTTTCCATCTGCTGTGTGCTATTTGCTATGTGCTAAGGGGATTCTGTGTAAGCCCCTCCTTCTTCCTTGTCTCCTGCACCCAGTCTCCAACCGCCAACAAACCCTAGAAGCATCATCTCCAAGCCTCGGCCGCCCACATCAAACCCTTCTTCCCCTTGCTGTTTTCACTTTATTTCTTCATCCTTGCTTTGTTTCCTAACCCTTGATAGGCTATTTGCAGGTTCCTCGACTTCTACGAATCCAACGACTCCAGCAGGGCAGCGATTGGATCACCAGGTTGAAAGCCAAGAATCCACGGGTCTTCAACTTGATCATCCAGGCCGCATCCGGGAGTGAGAGTGATCCCTTCAACTATGATCTTCTTCAGGTGCATCAACCATTGTCAGGTACATCCCCTCTGCTTGCCAGTAGTGTTCTTGAAAAAAAACTAGCCCAACCGAGACTTCTCAGCCTCGACGGTCCTCTTTTCTATTACTTTTAGGTCCTATTCTGCATGCGACTGCTTCTTGTTTGCATAGAACCCTCTACTTAGGTTCTTGGTCTGATCTTCGGGATTTAAATATCTAACTCTTAATAAAAAAAATACAAAAACACTTATGCATGCATTTTAGTTTCGCATCATTTAGTATCAGAGCCTGTTTGGGCTCAGTTCTCTTTGCATATTCTAATCGGGTGCTTCACCATGGCCATCTGGTCATAGGAGATAAGTAGGGCTACAAGACCCTCTCTTCCAAATCTACGGGATCTCCTATGGCGTGTAGAGGTGCCACTGTGAATTGACCCTTGAAGAAGAATACAAAGAGTTCATTAGGGTTTTTTGCATCTCGTCCTTCTCAATACATTACCTACTATTTTAATTGTTTTTGACTGCATAAAACTTAGAAAAGTATAAAATTTATTTTTTTGAATTCCTTATGATTGATATTAATTTTCATAATTTTCTTAGGAATTATTTCAATTTGTAGATTTTTTGCCAATCGAAACACTGCCTAAGAACAATTCTACCCTATTTTTGGCAGCAAGGTCAATTTCAGCAAGTTTAGGGTTGTTTTAGTATAATTTTTGCATATCTTATAATTTTGACATATTTTTTTCATATTAGGTCATTATCTGCAAATTATCTTTCTATTTTAAAAATATACCAAAACAAAAAAAATTTACATATATTCATAAAACACCAAAAACACTTAAACCCTAATTTGCATTTTCATCTATTTGCCATCATTGCATAATTAACTTAAGGGCATCTCTATCCAAGATAAGGGAAGGAGGTCATTACCTTTTCTTAGCCCAAAAACCATATCCCTTGCATTCGATCCCAAGCCTAATTTAAAATTAACTAGACTTAATTTGCCCTAGTGGGCTAGGGACACCAATCGGTCGGGTTCAATCATTATGGGATGACTAGTGCACCCAATTCATCTCCTATTATTGGATGCTAGTGTCTAGGCTAGAGGTATAGTATCAAACGACCTAAGCAGGTTGGTGGTTCCTTAATTGGGTCTCTGCGAGAGCAGGGGGCCTCCCACCATCCCACCTCTTACCTGGCCAGTTGAAGGACTAGGATTTAAGTTGTGTGTAAGTTGAGTCAATCCATTCTGATTGGGCTCTAGGTCTAGATAGCCGTAGTCGATTCATCTTTGAGTCTTGCATGTGCACTAGCTTAGGAGTCAATGTGTGTGTTTGATTGCATGACCATTATATTAGAAGTCCAATACTGATAGCCTCAACCCAACTTAACCTAGTGAAACCATGGAGCCCAACCCTAGGAGAACCCCATACCATGACCCCTATTTGGAGCCCAACCCTAGGAGAGCCACTAGGTATGTTGTGTTGGTAGCACCTAAATTTAGTGATCTTGAGTGTGAGGATTATCTTGCTTGGGAAAGAGATATGGACCTATATTTTGAACAAAATATGGATTTCTATTATGAAAGATATCAGTTCAGGTTTGCTAAAGCTAAGTTAGTTCACTAGGCCAAGGTAGACTGGGATAATGTTAAGAGAATACTTAGGCAAGAAGGCCAGGAACCCATAACTACCTAGAGTGACATGAAACTTGAACTAAGGATAAAGTACCTACCCAAGTCCTATGAGTCCAAGAGACCCACAACCTATAGATCTTATGACTCCAAGTCCTATGAACCTAGAACCTATGTACCCAAAACCTATGAACCTATATCCTATGCACCCACACCTTATAACCCCAATAGACCCATGACCTATAGATCTAAACTCATGACCTATGAGCAGAATGAACCCATAGGCCATCGACTTGAACCCCATAAGGTTAGTACCCCTAGATATGAGCCCAGTAGTAAGCCACTACCCCTTAGGCAACCTGAACCTACTAGGATTAGTGCCCATAATCAGAGACCAAGACCTAGCCAATTTTCCCTTAGCCGACCTTTTCCTACCATCCCTTTGATTCACAAGGCTAACATTAAAGTGAAAGTGTATGAAGCTGATGTGAACTTAGTGGATGAGTATGAGGGATAAGAGGAGACACCTCTAGAAGACCTAGAATTAGTTGACCCCATAGGGACCCAGGTAGAAGCCAATCTAGAGTTAGTTGACCCTGACTATACCCAGCCTAAAGCTGTAGTAGAAGAATAATTAAAGGAAGAGAACCTAGATACTGCTGCTAGAACCTTACCTGAGAAAACCATAGAGGAGAGCTAAATTATAGAGTCTAGTCCTAAAATACAAGAACCAGAAGAATTTATTAAGGACCTGATCTCTTTGAATCAGTACCCTTAGGATGAGCCCCCTCCTATAGTTCCCATTAAGGACCTCTTCCCTGAGATTAGTAACCCATCCTTCCATTATGCAAACCTTGTAGATATATCTCAACCTCATAAGGTTAGCCTCATTAGTCTAGGATTAGTCCCTGATATGCCTTCTTATATCTTACTTTATCCAACTAACCCTGAACCTTTTTCCCTACCCAACTAGACTAATCTTGAACCCACCTCTTATTTTCTACCCTTTCCAAAAACCTTCAGCATTTCTAGGATCATTGATTACATTTAGTTGAGATTAGCATACTGCATACATTCATTATGCATGTTAGGTTTGCATCTTACTTCTAGCATACTCTATGGGATTTGCTAAGAGTCCACTATAAATTTTCATGTGCATATCAAGCTATGATCAAACCTAGAGAACCTATAATATGTTAGGTTTAGGTCCAAAGAGCTCAATAAAATTTCCTTCAATAGGAATGCATATTCGAGTCTGTTAGGTGTTAGTTTGAGTCCTTTGCATCACTTGTTAGGAGTCTTCATATGCCCAGCATGTCCACACCTGCACTAGAATATTAGCCATAAGAGTAATTTATGTAATGAAACATCTAACAAACTGGCTAATTCCCGAATAAGAGCCAATGGATTCAATGTAGGGAATTCTATCTTGGTTAGGCTTAGGCCTAAAAAGAAGCTTCATGCTCATGGAGCCGGACCTTTTAAAGTGATAGAGAAGGTTGGACCAAATGCCTATGTGTTAGATTTGCCTCCAGATTTCGGCATTAGTTCCACCTTCAATATCGCAGACCTGGTTGAGTATATGGAACCGACAATGATATCCAGTGAGGCCTTTGGACCTACTCTTTCCATTGTGAGTGACCCTAGCCCAGTGTGTTCACCAATTATTTGGCCTGAGAGAGGAGAATGAATCGAGCATATCCTAGATGATCAAGCCATCACGACCTGGGGTCGCAGCTATCAACTCTACCTGGTTCGATGGCAAGGCCGGCCAGAGTCAGACGATTCATGAATTTCTCAAGAGGACTTGTAGTGCCTCGACCCAGACCTTCTCGAGAGATATGTGAGCCAGTGTGATCCTTACTCGACAAGGTCGAGTTCCTCCCATCCCGGGAGAATTAGTGCAGACACCAGAGGCACCAGAATAAGATAGAGGCTTCTCAATCCTCTATGGATTACTTAGTAGTATTTGAGTCCATTTGTAATAAGGGCTTAGCTTATTTGAGTTGTCTTTTTATTATTTGAGTCTTGTACCAATCAGCTAATGTTGAGCTAGTCTTCTTTCTAAGTCCTGTACATGTTAGTCCAGTCCAATGAAGACTCGTACAAGTGAAAACCCAGCCAGTACAAGTAAAGACCAACCCAACTGAAAGCTATAAAGATCATGGAAGGCTCAACAGAAGAAGCTTAAAGTCCTGGAACCCTGGAGAGCAGCTTGAAGCCTTGGATCATAGCCGAAAGCAATTTGGGCCAGCCCAAACCCATGAGAGGAACCAAGGGGTGCCATGTCTTATGCTCACCACCCCTTGGTCAGCCACTAGAGTCACCACCTTTGGCTGACCAAGGCAAGAGAGAGGGGCAACAATTTGAGGGATTTCAATCCTAAGACCTACCATGTATTCTAGCTAGGGTTTGGATGGGATTCAAATTCCTAGTAAATGTCTTTTGTAACCTTACTTAGGGGCCAAGCTAGTTAGTCTATTTAAGAGACTCTATTCTCTTGTATGAAGCAACTTTTTGAATGAATATAATTGAGTTTTCCATCTGCTGCATGCTATTTGCTGTGTGCTAAGGGGATTCTATGTGAGCCCCTCCTTCCTCCTTGTCTCCTGCGCCCAATCTCCAGCCACTAACAAACCCTAGAAGCATCATCTCCAAGCCTTGGCCACCCACATCAAAACCCTTCTTTCCCTTGCTATTTTCACTTTATTTCTTCATCCTTGCTTTGTTTCCTAACCCTTGATAGGCTATTTGCAGGTCCCTTGACTTCTACGAATCCAATGACTCTAGCCGCGCAGTGATCGGATTACCGGGTTGAAAGCTGAGAATCCATGGGTCTCCGGCTTGATCATCCAGGCCGCATCGAGGAGTGAGAGCGATCCCTTCATCTATGATCTTCTTCAGGTGCATCATGATGCGGGACAGAGATTGGACTGGATCGCTGGTGAGCATGAAAGTCACCAGAGATTAGGATTTGCAAAGAAGGAGGAAAGAAGAGGGTGCAGGGTTAAGAAAAAATATTGGGGTTCACATAGATTCCCCAAGAAGAACAAAGCACATAGCAAAGGGGCTCACACAGATGCCCTAGAAGAACAAGAACATAGCAAAAGGGGCTCACATAGATGCCTTGGGCTCACATAGATGCCCAAAATCAGGGATCACACAGAAACCCTGGGAAGATGGAGAAGGGATCATACAGATATCCTAGGATCACACAGATTCTTCACACAGAATAATAGAAATTTTATTCATCCATCCTCCTCTATTACAAAAGGCTGAGGGTGGTATTTATAGATTTTCCAACCCTCATTTGAATTTGAATACAAGATAAAAAGATAAGAACGAATCAAATTCAAATATAAGATAGGATAAGATAAGCCTATCCATATATCAATCCTAACCAACCAAATCCTACTTCAAATTTTAAACAAAAGATAAATCCTAAATAAATTTATTCCAAAAATGCATCAAGATCTATGCCACTCCAATAATTATGCTTGCTCCAAGATCCATGCTTGAGATGTCCCCATCATTCTCCTATGGTGGGTTGAACTCTACTCCATCGAATCAGGCTGAGCGAGGTTGATGGAACTGAAACCAATCAAAAAGGACTCCGATGCTAGGTTCACCCCTTTTTATTTTTTTGTCAACTCCTTTTTTTTTTTTTTTTCTTTTCATTGATTTTTTTATTGGCTGCTTTGAGATATGTGCAGCTATGAAATTCATGCAGTTCCAAGAAGCGTGCAGCACTGAAGTCAGCAATAGTGAAGGGCATTTGCCTTCACGTTCGTGCAATCATCTTGGTGTCTTCTTCTCCATGGACCGAGTGCTGGGTGCAACGGAGGGCAGCCCGGAAGGAGAGTTCACTGGCTATGGTACCAGAATGACGACGGCGGCCATGGCGGAGGAACGCGGCTAGCCGATGGAGAGCACTGAGGCAATCCGGTGGAGCATTCGATTTGAAGCTTGAGGGCGATGATGAATCAGGTGTTGGGGGTCGCCGGCTGTAGACAGGGGAGATGTCGTTGACGGAGAGAAGAAGACGACCGCCGGTGGGCTCGGAGGTGATCTCTCTGGTGAGGTCGGCAGACCAGAGTCTTTCACGGAGCGGCTGGGAGCTATGGTTGAAGACGGTGCAGTAGTGCACGACGTCGACGAGGAGGGAGCTCGGGGACGGACTCGATGCGGTGACCACGGACCGTGACGAGGCAGGGGAGGGTGGAGGCGGCGAGGGCAATGGCGAACGCGGTCGACGCGGTCTGGTTGAAGGCTTAGAAAGAAGCAGAACCGGCGGGTTAGATGAGGACGTGAGAGAATCCTCCACCATCAGGCAGAAGCAGAGATAGCCAAATCGAATCCATATCTCCGCCCGGTCTGCGAAAGCTTCAGGAATCGATCGGCGAAGCCAATAAGCGGGGAAGTCGGTGGCACAGGGATCGGGCGTGCTGGAGGGATCGGGCACGCGGTCGGTGGCTTTGGAGGTGCGTGCAGCCATGGGCATCGCGGACGAGGGCTGAGACATGGGGTCGCTTGGTGAGGTGCTGGTCGGCATTGATCTGGGAGACGGTGGCCTTGATGGCTGCAGGCGGCCGCGATGGCTAGAGGTGAGCGAGACAGAGGGTGATCTGGGAGACGGTGGCCTTGATGGCTGCAGGCGGCCGCGGCGGCTAGAGGTGACTGAGACAGAGGGGGATCCTCCGGGTGGGGGGCCATGGGCAGCCTGATCTGCGACGCGGGGTTCCATCGACTGCCGGGCGTTGATCGACTAGGAGCAAGGTTTGGGGGCGGCACAGCAGCGGACGATGTCACCGAGGAGGGAGACCCGCTTCCAGTTGGCCCAGTCATGGGCGTGGGGGCTGTCGGCAGTTCTTGGAGAGCTTGGCATGGACGAAGCAGAAAACAGGGATGAGGGTTGGAAGGGAGGAATGGTGGTGGGTGACCGGCTGGGGGGAGGGTGGTCCGACGTCAATGTTGGGGAAGGTTCCGTGGACGAGATTTGAAACATGGAAAAAAGAGAACAGTGGGCCAGTGATGAATCCGAAAAATCCTAATCCTTTAGCTCTGATACCATTTGATGCGCGACAGAGATTGGACTAGATCGCTGGTGAGCATGAAAGTCACCAGAGATTAGGATTTGCAAAGAAGGAGGAAAGAAGAGGGTGCAGGGGGTCGACAGACCAGAGTCTTTCATGGAGCGGCTGGGAGCTGTGGTTGAGGACGGTGCAGTAGTGCACGATGTCGACGAGGAGGGAGCTCAGGGACGGACTTGATGCGGTGACCACGGACCGTGACGAGGCAGGGGAGGGTGGAGGCGGCGAGGGCAATGGCGAACGCGGTCGACGCGGTCTGGTTGAAGGCTTAGAAAGAAGCAGAACCGGCGGGTTAGATGAGGACGTGAGAGAATCCTCCACCGTCAGGCAGAAGCAGAGATAGCCAAATCAAATCCATATCTCCACCCGGTCTGCGAAAGCTTCAGGAATCGGTCGGCAAAGCCAATAAGCGGGGATGTCAGTGGCACAGGGATCGGGCATACTGGAGTGATCGGGCACGTGGTCGGTGGCTTTGGAGGTGCGTGCAGCCGTGGGCATCGCGGACGAGGGCTGAGACATGGGGTCGCTTGGTGAGGTGCTGGTCGGCTTGATCTGGGAGACGGTGGCCTTGATGGCTGCAGGCGGCCGCGATGGCTAGAGGTGAGCGAGACAGAGGGTGAACTGGGAGACGGTGGCCTTGATGGCTGCAGGCGGCCGCGGCGGCTTGAGCTGAGTGAGACAGCGGGGGATCCTCCGGGTGGGGGGCCATGGGCAGCCTGATCTGTGATGCGGGGTTCCATCGGCTGCCGGGCATTGATCGACTAGGAGCAAGGTTTGGGGGCGGCACAGCAGCGGACGATGTCACCGAGGAGGGAGACCCGCTTCCAGTTGGCCCAGTCATGGGTGTGGGGGCTGTCGGCAGTTCTTGGAGAGCTTGGCATGGACGAAGCAAAAAACAGGGATGAGGGTTGGAAGGGAGGAATGGTGGTGGGTGACCGGCTGGGGGGAGGGTGTTCCGACGTCGATGTTGGGGAAGGATCCGTGGACGAGATTTGAAACATGGAATAAAGAGAACAGTGGGCCAGTGATGAAGCAGAAAAATCCTAATCCTTTAGCTCTGATACCATTTGATGCGGGACAGAGATTGGACTGGATCGCTGGTGAGCATGAAAGTCATCAGAGGTTAGGATTTGCAAAGAAGGAGGAAAGAAGAGGGTGCAGGGGGTCGGCAGACCAGAGTCTTTCACGGAGTGGCTGGGAGCTGTGGTTGAGGACGGTGCAATAGTGCACGACGTCAACGAGGAGGGAGCTCGGGGATGGACTCGATGCGGTGACCACGGACCATGACGAGGCAGGGGAGGGTGGAGGCGGCGAGGGCAATTGCGAACGCGGTTGACGTGGTCTGGTTGAAGGCTTAGAAAGAAGCAGAACCGGCGGGTTAGATGAGGATGTGAGAGAATCCTCCACCGCTAGGCAGAAGCAGAGATAGCCAAATCAAATCCATATCTCCGCCCGGTCTGTGAAAGCTTCAGGAATCGGTCGGCGAAGCCAATAAGCGGGTAAGTCGGTGGCACAGGGATCGGGCATGCTGGAGGGATCAGGCACGCGGTCGGTGGCTTTGGAGGTGCGTGCAGCAGTGGGCATCGCGGACGAGGGCTGAGACATGGGGTCGCTTGGTGAGGTGCTGGTCGGCATTGATCTGGGAGACGGTGGCCTTGATGGCTGTAGGCGGCCGCGATGGCTAGAGGTGAGCAAGACAGAGGGTGAACTGGGAGACGGTGGCCTTGATGGCTGCAGGCGGCCGCGGCGGCTAGAGGTGAGTGAGACAGAGGGGGATCCTTCGGGTGGGGGGCCATGGGCAACCTGATCTGCGACGCGGGGTTCCATCGGCTGCCGGGCGTTGATCGACTAGGAGCAAGGTTTGGGGGCGGCACAGCAGCAGACGATGTCACCGAGGAGGGAGACCCGCTTCCAGTTGGCCCAGTCATGGGCATGGGGGCTGTCGGCAGTTCTTGGAGAGCTTGGCATGGACGAAGCAGAAAACAGGGATGAGGGTTGGAAGGGAGGAATGGTGGTGGGTGACAGGCTAGGGGGAGGGTGGTCCGACGTCGATGTTGGGGAAGGATCCGTGGACGAGATTTGAAACATGGAAGAAAGAGAATAGTGGGCCAGTGATGAAGCAGAAAAATCCTAATCCTTTAGCTCTGATACCATTTGATGCGGGACAGAGATTGGACTGGATCGCTGGTGAGCATGAAAGTCACCAGAGATTAGGATTTGCAAAGAAGGAGGAAAGAAGAGGGTGCAGGGTTAAGAAAAAATACTGGGGTTCACATAGATTCCCCAAGAAGAACAAAGCACATAGCAAAGGGGCTCACACAGATGCCCTAGAAGAACAACCACATAGCAAAAGGGGCTCACATAGATGCCCTGGGCTCACATAGATGCCCAAAATCAGGGATCACATAGAAACCCTGGGAAGATGGAGAAGGGGTCATACAGATACCTTAGGATCACACAGATTCTTAAAATCAGGGATCATACAGAAACCCTGGGAAGATGGAGAAGGGATCATACAGATACCCTAGGATCACACAGATTCTTCACACAGAATAATAGAAATTTTATTCATCCATCCTCTACTATTACAAAAGGCTGAGGGTGGTATTTATAGATTTTCCAACCCTCATTTGAATTTGAATACAAGATAAAAAGATAAGAACGAATCAAATTCAAATATAAGATAGGATAAGATAAGCCTATCCATATATCAATCCTAACCAACCAAATCCTAATTCAAATTTTAAACAAAAGATAAATCCTAAATAAATTTATTCCAAAAATGCATCAAGATCTATGCCACTCCAATAATTATGCTTGCTCCAAGATCCGTGCTTGAGATGTCCCCATCACATCAACCATTGCCAAGTTCACCCCCTCTGCTTGCCAGTAGTGTTCTTGAAGGGGAACTAGCCCAACCAAGACTTCTCTGTCTCGGCGGTCCTCTTTTATATTACTTTTAGGTCCTATCTGCATGCGACTGCTTCTTGTTTGCATAGAACCCTCTACTTAGATTCTTGGTCTGATCTTCGGGATTTAAATATCTAACTCTTAATATAAAAAAATATAAAAATGCTTAATCATGCATTTTAGTTCCGCATCAATGACCCTACCAACTAAGAAGGATGAGAAAGGAAAAAGAGTTATAGAAGAGACTTTTTGACGAATTAGCTCTGAGGTTCAATGCTTCAAGTGTAATGGAATAAGTCACGTGGCTAGTCAATGTCCATCTTGAGCACTACATATACGAAAACTTGAAGAACATAAAAATCTAGATAATGCCCCTAAAGAAGAAGTCTACATTACCGATCTTGGATTAGCCGACACCTTCGAAGAGTATGACCCTCTCCAAAATGAGACTAGACCTGAGGAAGATAGGAGTGGTTAGGTGTGTTTTGACCCAATCTAAGGAAAGTGAAGACTGGCACAGGACCACTATCTTTCATACCTTTTTTGGTCAAGGCGATAAGGTATGCAAGGTAATCATTGATAGTGGTAGCTGTATCAATATCATCTCCATTGATACCATTTCATGCCTAGGACTAGCACCCATAGACCTCCAAGTCCATACAATGTGGCCTGGATAGATGCTTCATCTATCCCAATTAGACATAGGTGCCTAGTTCTGATCAAATTTCAGTCATACCAAGATAAGATCTAATATGATGTGTTACCAATGGAAGTAGGTAGCATCATTCTTGGCAGATCTTAGCTCTTCGATCAGGATGCTACTCTTCATGACTGATCCAATACCTGCACATTCATGAGCCAGGAAAAAAAGATTAATGTTTACCCTTCACCTCCTAGAACTACCAAGAGAGTTGTAGAAGGTAATCCTAATGTCCAAAATCAAAAGAAAAACCTATATATAATCAATGCTAAGGAGATTGAAAACAAATTGATTGTAGTGAATAAGAGATCTTGGGCTTAGGGTTTTCTAGTTATAGGGTTTTCAAGAATGATTTTTTTTTGAAAATCCATTATTCCGCTGTGCCATCAAATCCCTAGAAACCCAACGGTGGTATTAGAGCCCTCTTATTTCATTCAATTAATGGTCATTTGAATTATGGCATGCTATGTGATAATAGGAAAATATGATCAAATGTTATGTTATCATATTTTTGATGCATGATTTAGTTTAAAGACATATATATGATATATTATATCTTAGTAACAGCTTCGGATTAGGTTAGTCACCATGGCCGTCAGGTCATAGAAGCAAAGTATGGTTTAAAGGCCCTCTCTTCCCATTCAATGGAGTTTTCTATGGCGTGTAGGGGTGCCGCTGTGGCCATATCCCATGAACAAGTGATGTGAACAGATGTTTGAAATAATCATGTTATGTTATGCATATTAGGGCTATAATATGCTTGGTTGCTAGTTTTATTATCATGTTGTCATGATTAGTTAGGATGTGTTTCGAGACCACTAAAAGTCCTCATAATCAAAATATTTAGTCATAATGCAAGTTAGTCATGAGGCAATTTCATTTAGGGTTACATGATTTGTCAATTGGTGTCTAGGCAAGTGGTTCTGAGAAGGTAAAGGGAATGAGGTTTTTAATTGGTTTTGTTGTCTGACCTGGCCAATTATTTTGGTGTCTAAGGAAAGCAATGGGGGGACCCCCTCATCTCTTCTACTTACCTAGCCAATTTGGCTATATCTGGACCTTATATTGAATATGCCAAAATTGACTTAACACACTATAGTTTGCCTTCCTTCGTGCTAACTATAGTAGGTTTGTTGTGTAACACAAGGCCTGCGCTAGTGTTAAATATGAATTGTCTTGGTGCATGTTATGCTTTATAGTATGTTTGGTAGTATTGCTTTGTTGTGTAACACAAGGGCAATATTATTTGAACATGTCTATATGAAAATGAAGGATCTGACTAAATTAAGATATTATAGTTTGTTGTGTAACACAAGACTATAAGTGTCTTAGAGGCAGTTTATTTGTTGAGAATTGCATGGATTGCAATTGGAAAGGAAGTCCTACCTTTGAACTTATGAGTGCTTGTTGTATAACACAAGGCACTTATGAGGAATTTGGATCTCAACCCCACTAAAGAAACCAAGTAATGTTTCTCGCTTACCATAGGTAAGGGTTATGGTATTCGAATAAAATAGTGGGAGACATAATTAGATATAATGTCCTTATCTAGTTATGAATGTCATCTAGAGTGGTCTGTTTATATTGTTCTTTAAATAAATGTAGATTTAATATGGCTTCAAATTTATCACTGCGGGGCACTTAGATGCCAATAAGTTAACCGGTCCCAATTATGTGGATTGGTTGAGGAACCTGATGATAGTATTGACTCAGGAGAAGCTTTCATATATTCTTGATTCTTTGGATCGGAGAGGATGCTTCCGAGAAGGAAAGGGCCATACATAAAATATGGCAAAATGACAACATAACTGTCAGGTGCATCATGTTAGCCTTGATGAGCAATGAGCTTCAGAGAAAACATGAAGGGATGGAACCTCAATCCATATTGCTTAATCTAAAGGAGCTCTATAGAGAGAAAAGTAGGGCTACTTGATACGATATATCAAAGTAGTTGTTCCATGCATGAATGAGTGAGGTTTCATCAATGCAAAACCATGTTTTAAAAATGATTAACTTAATCACCCAATTAGGTCAATTAGGATTTGTAATGGATGGTGAACTAAACCAGGACTTGATCCTGCAATCACTCCCAGATTCCTTCTCTTAGTTTGTTCTAAATTATCATATGAACAAATTGAATTTTTTTTTTTCCTGGACTACTGAACATGTTTAAGATAGCAGAGAGCCATTCTAAAGGACATAAGGCTCATCTTCTTCTCATGATGGGAAGAAGAAACAGGCAATGAAAAAGGGTTCGAAATCAAAATTCAACCCTAAGAAGAGCATCCAGAAGAAGAAGAAGGCAAAGAAGGTTGTTAATGATGGAGCATGTTTCCACTGTGGCAAGCAAGGCATTGGAAGAAAAATTGCAAGTTATATCTTGCAAGTATGAAGCAAGATGCCGGAGGAGCATCTAAAGGTTTGTACATGATACAAACAAATTTATCATTGAGTTGATGGGGGACTAACTAAATGCAAGATGAAATGATGCAGGTGATTTGTTCCTTTGTGACTTTTAGGTTTTTTTTGTAAGTAATGGATTCCCAAATACAAACCAAGAGTAGATCTAGGGATTCAATAACAATAATAACTACTAGCATGTGAATTAGTCCCTAAAAAAGGATAAAAAGAGGACCCCAGGAATGAGAAACCCCGTGGGACTTAGCTCTTAGATCAATACCTACATAGGAGTTTGAAAAGCAAACCTCAAAGATCCGAAGTGCCCAATGCCGAGATCACTCGCTTTCGCGGATGCGGCCAGGATGATCGAGCCCTCAACCCCGCAGATGCGCCGATTTTTAGTCCGAAGGTCACGAAGGCAAGGGAGACCGACTCCGTGTTCGTGGTACCTGGAGGACCTGCGGGCATTCAAGAAGAGTTAGGATTCGATCAAAGAGAAAGCAAATAGAATAAGGGATGGAAGTTGATGTGGGGATGGTGGAGTTCTTCTTGCTAGGCGCCTGGTTGGATGATCCCAATGGACCCTGACTCGAAGTTGGAGGATGGAGTTGCAGAAGAGATGGTAACTTGAGGCCTCACACCTCTCGATGCCCGAAGGTGAAAGCGTTCCCTCACGGAGATCGACATTCCTAGTGAACAAAGGCAACTAAAGAGAATTGGTTCTCAAAAAGACTTAGATTTTCATTCATCGTCAATTCCTTTACAAGGGAGGGGGTAAGGTCATATAGGCACCTTAGATCCTTTCAAAATTTGAATGAAAAAAATACATTTCTTCTCTTGCTAAGGCACCAAAAAAAAATTCAAAAAATCCCAAAATTCTAAAATTCAAACTCCTTGGCCGACCAAAGCTTCTTGGATTGGGCATGGCATGATAATGGGCTTGGAAGAAGGAATTTGGCTCCCTTGGACTTGGAAAGTTAACCTTCAATTTTGGAAAGAAGGCATGATGCAAGGGTTGTGTCTCCCTCTTTCCTTGGTTGCCCACCCTTCTTTGGAGAGAAGCTTGCAATGAGGCTTGAATAAAGGCCTTTGTCTTTAACCTTTCCTTGGTTGTTCACCCTTCTTTGGAGAGAAGCTTGAAATGAGGCTTGGATCAAGGCCTTTGTCTTCAACCTTTCCTTGGTTGCCCAAGACTCCTTTAGTACGTGGCTTGATAGAGGGAGGGAAAGGTGGAAAGAATATTTGATGTGTCAAGATGAGGTGGCGCCACATGTGATGGTGAAGTGGTGCCACATGGGATGGTGAAGTGGTGCCACATGGGATGGTGAAGTGGTGCCCAAGGGTTGAAATGTTGACCTTCAAGGCTTGGCCCAATAGTAGTTAAGCTGGACTAAAAGACCATTTCGGCTTGGACCCAGACTCGGACTGGACTCAATACAGGACTGGACTTAATACAGGACACAACTTGACCAAATTGGTCAATGTACAAGACTAAATAAAAATAATTGAGACTAAATCATGACTAGAAATTACAATGCTTAGGCTTGAAGCTTTATTACAGGACCCAAAATTGAAACCCTAATTAGAGATCTGGTGCCCACACCAATTCTCCCGAGGTGGGAGGAACTCAACCTTGTCGAGTAAGGATTGATTTGGCTTTGATATTTTTCTAGATGGTCGGGGTCAAGGTGCTGCAAGTCCTCTCGGGTATCCTACGAATCATCAAACTGCGGTCGCCTTGCAATCAGACCAAGTAATGCTGAAAACCATTGCCCCGGGTGGTCATAGCTTGATCATCCAGGACACTCTCGATCTGCTCTCCTCACTCAGGTAAAATTGGAGGTGGACACTTAGGTTTGGGTTCACTCTCAAAAGAAAGGTCAGGTCCAAATGGCTCGCTAGGTATGTTTACTGGGTCCCTGTACTCGACTAAGTCTGAGATATTGAAAGTCGAGCTAATGCCTTAATTCAGGGGAAGCTCAAGAATGTAGGCATTAGGGCCAACTCTTTTTATCACTCTAAAGGGGCCAGCTCCATAAGCATGAAGTTTCTTAATGGCTCCTGGTGGAAACCATTTAGGCCTAAGCCTAACCATTATAGAATCCCTTTGATCAAACTCTTTGGTTCACTTTCGGGAATCAGTCAAATTATTTTAAAATTTATACTTAATGCAGAATCCTAACATGATGCAAAATATAGACTCAACGATGCATTCCTATAGAGCGAGATTTTATTGGAATCTCTAGGGCCTAAACCTAACAGATTATTGACTCTTTAGGTTTGACCCTGGTATGGTATGCACAAGAAAAATTACCATGGATCTCTAGCAAATGCCATAAGGTATACCAGAAGTAGGTAGCAAATGAGATGGGCTCTAGGGATTCATGCAACCTAGAAATCTCAGCAAAATGTAACCCCATGGCTCTAGAAACGTGAGAAGGCTCAGGGAACGGTAGGAAATAAGAATCAGAGTCTTGGGGTGGCTTATAGGAAACATGAAATAGACCTTGGTTATTCAAGATGACCTTAAAATTTGGACATTGTTCTATAGGTATCATATGGTCCACTTGTTCCGATAGATCTTGGGGCTCACTAGGGTCAATCCCACAGTGAGGAAGGTCTGTTAAAGAGGATCCTAGGACCAAGTCTATAGTATGATGGATGTCTCTCAGGGGTGGAAGTTGGTCAGGTGAATCATCGGGTAAAACATCCTCGAATTCTTTCAGAGTCTCATCTACTTCCTGAAAGTGTTCTTTTTGGGTCGATTCAGGAATCTCTTCAATGGCAGGGGATCCTTCAGTAATCTCATCGGATGGTAGTTGTTTAGGTAACTCATCGAGAAATACATTCTCAAATTTTTTCACTTTTAGGGCTTCTACTACCTCTATTATGTTCGATCCTGGCTTAGTTACTCCTTCAAATTTTATAGTGGGTTCAGGATCTTTTTCTATAAGTTCCTTAGTGATTTTAGCCTTGGGTCCATCTACATCACACTTCACCACTTGACTTGATTCCGAGATGTCTTTTTTGGATTCCTCAATAGGCTCAGGGGTTTCTTCACTTAGATTCTCAGTGGGCTCAATCTTTTCTCCCTGAAATTCTTTAGAAGGTTCCTCTCTCTAGGTTGGTTCATGAGTCTTTCTTATGGTAGGGGTTCCCTCAGTCATCACATTCTCTAACTCTTTGGCCTTGATCAGGTTAACTTCTGGCTCTTTTTCCTTGAGGCTAGTCGATTCTCTTTTAGCCTGGTCCTTAGGCTGAACTGGATTGATTGTAAATTTCTTCCTATGGTGGTTAAAGGTACAGGTATTGGTTTGACCATGAAGGGTGGCATCATGATCGTAAAGCCAAGGTCGATCTAAGATAATACTACTGACGCCCATGGGAAGGACATCACACCAAATCTTCTCTTCATAAGACTGTAATTTGACCAAGACTTGGCACCTAGACTTTATGGGTATGGAAGTTGAATCTACCCAAGAGACCTTATACGGGTTGGGGTAAAGAACTGGGGTCAATCCTAGGGCTTTGACAGTACTTGAAGAGATGGCATTGACACAGCTCCCACTATCAATTATGATTTTGCACACCCTATCCCTTAGTTTGACAAAGGTTTGTAGGATGTTTGTCCTACGCCAATCTTCTTGTACTATGTCCTGGGTAAGGATGCACCTAATCATTCCTAACAGGTCATCAAACTCATGCAGTTCTTCCTGGCCTAGGAACTCCTGATTGGGTCTCCTAGGGTGAATCTCTTGGGCTGGGTTAAAATGGGGAATTCTTCTGGGTTTAGCCTCTATGGATGGTTCATGATGAAGGTAATCCCTAGGGGGGAAATGTGATTCAGACTCAGGCTCGACAGATGGTCTAGGACTATTCTTCTCTAAGGCTCCAATTCTATCATCAAGCTTGTCAAGCCTACTGTTCATCCTAGCCAATTGTTCAAGGATGACCTTAAATTGATCTTCTCGTTCATTCTCCATAGGTTCACTTGATTGGGAAAGATGGGGATGATAGGGGACTCCTGATATGGTTGACATGCAGCACACAATGAAAGATGTTAGGGTTTGCTAGACTTAAAAGATCAAACTAAAAGTTAAGTCAAGAAGACAAACTAGGTAGTAGTAACTTGGCACCTGGCCAGGTAAGTGTAAGGTTGGTGGAGGTTCCTCTTTTCTTGCCTTAGACACCAATTTGAAATTGGCTAGGTAAGCGAACCAACCCACCTTCCTTCGAGCTTTTATCCCTGAACCACTTGCCTAGACACCAGCTAATTAAGCACACACAATCAAGTTGTCGAACTTGGCTTGACACATGGTTCGACCCGACTTCGTGGGTTTCCCTAGCTCACTAGAGCAATTAAGTGTCTATTTGATGTTAATTAGAGCTTGGGTTTGATATGTCGGGTGGTGATTTTTGGGCTAGGAACAGGTAATGAAATCCTAACCCTATGTCAAATTGCTGCCCTTACGATGATTTATGAGGATGATGGCATGCAAAATGATATAGTGAGATGTCTTTAAATTATATTTTTGGGTTTTTGAAAGATGAAAGCAGAAATGAGATGAAGGAAATGATAAGAGATGAAGCTAAATGCAAATTAAACTATCTAAGAAATTAAAACATAAGAAAAATACACTTGCTAAAATTCTCATAGCAGAATTTCTTTTCAGGTAGTATTCCAGATTGTAGAAATTCTACAAGCTGCAATAAAATTTGAGAAAATCATAAAAAATATTATCAATTACGTGTGATCTAACAAAACAAAAATAAGACAAATTGGAGATTCCTACAATTAGAAATAATAAAAACAACATACCTTATTTGGAAAAAAAAATGTAGAAATTAAAAGACAATGAGATCTAATGATGCAATTTTTTTTTTTTTTTTAAATCTATTCTTCTTGTATTCCCCTTCGAAGGTCAATCATAGTGGCACCCCTACACGCCTTAGGAGATCCCTGTGAAATGGGAAGAGAGGGTCTTGAAACCCTACATTTCTTCTAAGACTGGATGGCCTGGTGAAGCACCTAATCCAGGTACTTAAGAAGCGCTAAGTCCTAACCATGCTCTAATACCAAACATGATGAGGGACTAACTAAATGCAAGATGAAATGATGCAGGTGATTTGTTCCTTTGTGACTTTTAGGGTTTTTTTACAAGTTATGGATTCCCAAAGACAAACCAAGAGTAGATCTAGGGATTCAATAACAATAAGAACTACTAGCATGTGAATTAGCCCCTAAACAAGAATAAAAAGAGGACCCCGGGATTGAGAAATTCCATAGGACTTAGCTCTCAGATCAATACCTACTTAGGAGTCAGGAAAGCAAATCTCAAAGATCCGAAGTGCCTAATGCCAAGATCACTCGCTCTCATGGATGCGGCCTGGATGATCGAGCCCTCAACCCCGCGGATGCGTCGGTTTTCAGTTCGAAGGTCACGAAGGCAAGGGAGACTGACTCCATGTCCATGGTACCTGGAGGACCTACGGGCATTCAAGAAGAGTTAGGATTCGATCAAAGAGAAAGCAAATTGAAGAAGGGATGGATGTTAATATGGGGATGTTGGAGTTTTTCTTGCTAGGTGCCTGGTTGGATGATCCCAATGGACCCTGACTCAAAGTTGGAGGATGGAGTTGCGGAAGAGATGGTAAATTGAGGCCTCACACCTCTCGATGCCCGAAGGCGAAGGCGCTCCCTCACGGAGATCGACGTTCCTAGTGAACAAAGGCAACTAAAGAGAATTGGTTCTAAAAAAGACTTAGATTTTCATTCATCATCAATTCCTTTACAAGGGAGGGGGTAAGGTCCTTTATATAGGCACCTTAGACTCTTTCAAAACTTGAATGAAAAAAATACATTTCTTCTCTTGCTAAGGCACTAAATAAAATTCAAAAAATCCTAAAATTCTGAAATTCAAACACCTCGGCCGACCAAAGCTTCTTGGATTGGGCATGGCATGATAATCGGCTTGGAAGAAGGAATTTGGCTCCCTTGGACTTGGAAAGTTGACCTTCAATTTTGGGAAGAAGGCATGATGCAAAACTTGTGTCTCCCTCTTTCCTTGGTTGCCCACCCTTCTTCGGAGAGAAGCTTGAAATGAGGCTTGGATCAAGGCCTTTGTCTTCAACCTTTCCTTGGTTGCTCACCCTTCTTTGGAGAGAAGCTTGAAATGAGGCTTGGATCAAGGCCTTTGTCTTCAACCTTTTCTTGGTTTCCCAAGACTCCTTTAGTAAGTGGCTTGATGGAGGGAGGGAAAAGAGGAAAGAATATTTGATGTGTCAAGATGAGGTGGCACCACATGTGATGGTGAAGTGGTGCCACATGGGATGGTGAAGTGGCACCCAAGGGTTGGAATGTTGACCTTCAAGGCTTGGCCCAATAGTAATGTAGCTGGACTAAAAGACCACTCCGACTTGGACCCAGACTTGGACTGGACTCAATACAGGACTGGACTCAATACATGACATAACTTGACCAATTGGTCAATGTACAGGACTAAACAAAAATAATTGAGACTAAATCATGACTAAAAATTATAATGCTTAGGCTTGAAGCCTTATTACAGGACCCAAAATTGAAACCCTAATTAGAGATCTGGTGCCCACACCATGAGTGCTTCCATTTCTAATTCATGGGTATTGGATACCGCATGTGGGTCTCATATCTGCAAGTCATTGTAGGGACTCCACAAGATTAGAAGCTTGAAGAAAGGTGACTTCAAGCTATGTGGAGCAAGTGGTGAAGCCATGTATGCTGAAGCTGTGGGCACCTATCTTCTATTATTACCTTCGAGTAATATTTTAAAGTTGGAAGAATGTTACTATGTACCAAATATTTCAAGAAATATTATTTCAATACCCTTGTTATTACAACAAGGATATGAAATAAGTGTAAAGAGCAGTGGCTACTCTATTCTTCATAGTAATAAAATATTTGGACATGGTTATTTTATTAATGGCCTTCTAACTTTAGAACTCAATGATGAAATATTACTTGTTGATAACAAGAAGAGAAAGAGAGATAATGTCAATGTCACATTTTTTTGGCATTGCCGGTTAGGTTATATAAGTGAGTCAAGGATAAACAAGTTAGTCAAAGATAATTACTTTGACCTTTATGATTTTCAATCATTAAGAACTTGTGAGTCTTGCCTCAAAGAAAAAATGACCTAGTCTCCATTCACTGGGCATGGAGACAGCGCAACTGAGTTATTAGGTCTTGTGTATACTGATGTGCGTGGACCTATGACAAATCAGGCCAGAGGTGGATACTTTTATTTCATCATATTTATCGATGACTTATCTAGGTTTGGTCATGTGTATCTAATGAAACACAAGTTTGAAGCCTTTGATAAATTTAAAGAGTATCAAACCATGGTTAAGCAAAAAACTAGACATAGTATTAAAATTCTTCATACTGATCAAGAAGGAGAATACTTGTATAGTGAGTTTCTAAACCATCTTAAAGACAAAGGCATAATCTCTGAATGGACTCCTCCTTATCATCCTAATTAAATGGTGTGGCAGAAAGGAGAAATCACACCTTGTTAGACATGGTGAGGTCCATGATGAGCTTCATAGATCTTCCAACTTCCTTTTAGGGATATGCCCTGGAAACTACTACCTATATCTTGAATAGGGTACCATCAAAGTCAGTGACTAGCACTCCATATGAGTTATGGAATGGCAAAAGATCAAATCTTAAATACTTGAAGATTTGGGGTTGCTATGCTTATGTCAAGAATAATTTTGGACATAAGTTAAGTGCTAGGGCTGACAATTACAGGTTTATTATTTATCTTAAAGAGGGTGTTGGGTACCTCTTTTATCATACTACTGAACAAAAGGTATTTGTTAGTAGACATGCTACATTCTTGGAGGAAGAATTTATCCAAGAAAGAAGTAGTGAAACAACACTTGAACTAAGTGAAGTTCAAAACCAACAACCAATTCCTGAAGAGTCTTCAAATGAAATTCCTCAACCAAAGGTTCTTGTAGATGAGGAATAGCCACAACACACACCTCCTCTCTGAAGGTTAGAGAGAGTGCATGGTGCACCTCTTAGATATGGCTTTGTTATCGGGAATAATAATGAAGCCAATATCATACAGGATGATGATCTTGTGAGCTATACAGAAGCTGTCGAGAGTAAAGACTCCGACAAATGGCTATATGCCATGAAGTCTGAAATGGACTTCAATCAAGTTTGGACCATGGTAGATCCACCTGAAAGAATTAACCCAATAGGGTATCAATGGATCTTCAAGAAGAAGATAGGAGCAGATGGTCAAGTAGAAACTTACAAGGCCAGGTTGGTGGCAAAAGGTTTTAGACAAAAACATGGCATTGACTATGATGAAACCTTTTCACTAGTAGCCATGCTCAAGACCATTCAGATATTGCTTACTATAATAGCATACCATGATTATGAGATCTGGCAAATGGATGTTAAGACAGCATTTCTCAATGAAATCTTGAGAAAGAAGTCTATATGACACAGCTAGAGAGTTTTGTCTCAAGTGGGAGACCAAACCAAGTATGCAAGCTAAAGAAGTCCATTTATGGACTAAAGCAAGCATCGAGGAGTTGGAACATTCGCTATGATGAAACAATCAAGAAGTTTGGTTTTATCAAGAATGTGGATGAACCCTGTGTGTACAAGAAGACAAGTGGAAGTGCACTTGTTTTCTTGGTCTTGTATGTTGATGACATACTAATCATTGGAAATGATATCCTAATGTTACAATCGGTCAAAACTAGGCTATCATTAAAGTTTTCCATGATGGATTTGGGAGAGGCATCCTATATACTAGGTATAAAGATATATAGAGATAGGTCTAAGAGGATGCTAGGCTTATTCCAATCTGGGTACATTAACTTAGTGTTGAAGAGATTCAATGATGCGGGACAAGGGATGCATGCAAGTGATTCTTTGTTATTTTTTTTATGTTTTAATGGATTGACTGATTCCCAAAATCAAACTAAGAATAGATCTAGAGATTTGCATAGTGACAAAAAACTCTATCATGAAGACATAGACCCTAAACAGTGATAAAGAATGACCCCGGGATGGAGAAACCCCGGTAGGACTTAGCTCTAAATCAATACCCTACTCAAGATATTAGGGAGTGCAAACCTTTTGAAATTCTGAAGTGCCCAATGTCGAGTTCGCTCACACTTATGGATGTGGCCTAGAAGATCAAGCCCTCAATCCTGCAGATTTGTCAGCTTTCCATCAGATGCTCTTGAAGGCAAGGTAGGCCTACTCCTTTGTCTGTGGTACCGAAAGGACCTACAAGCAACCTAGAAATGAGTTAGAAAAACAAGAAGGCATAAGATAGCAAAGAAATGATGGGGAAAAAAGTTGAGGGTGGTAGTTAAGAGGGGTTCTTCTTGTGGGCATCCAAAAAGAGCTTCCAGTGGGGCATCCCAGCTTGGGAGGTAGATTGCAGGCTTGCATAGGATGAAGATACCCAGGGCCTCACACCCGTCGATGTTCCGAAGAACAAAGGCTCACTCTCTCACAGAGTTCCAAGTCACAAGACAAGGACTGGAGAAAAAAATAATTTTAGATTTTTTTCATTCATCATCAATGTTTTCTACAAGAGGGTTAGGACCATATTTATAAGCTCCCAAGTCATTTGAATTCAAAAAAAAGGGGTTACAAAACTTGATTTGAGGATGATTCAAGGGGCACCCAATTTTGAAGTTGAAATTTCACTTCACATGAACCAAGGGGCGTCCAACTTGAAATTTGATTTTTTTTTTTCGTGAAGCTTTGCCGACCATGACTTGGCTTGATCTTGGTGGAATGGCTTGATTTGTGGAGTGGAGTGAGGATGTTGTCTGCTTGGATCAAGGAGAGGTTGATGGGCATCCAACATAGATTTTGAATTTGAATTTTCTTCTTGAACTTGGCCGCCCAATGGTGCTTGCTTTGAATTTGGTGAAGTGGTGCCTCCCATGCCATGTGGCATTGATGTGTGGCACTTCATGAGTTGGCACTCCTAACTTAGCATGGAGGAGAGGTGGCTTGACTCTTTTTCAATTGGGCTTGACTTGATTGCCCACTTGTGGACCCATCTTTAAACTAGCTTGAACCCATCTTCGAATTGACTTGAGTTTGTGAACCAACTTGATAAATTACAGGACCAACTGACCCTAACTTGACCAAATTAACTCAATCTGGCCAAATTATAAGACCAAAATAAAATTAAAACTAACTAAATACTAATTACATGACTCGAATGCAAATTACTTAGGCTTAAATGTCTTAAGCCTTATTATAGGACCCAAAAAGACTTAGAACCCCTATCAGAAATCCACAGAGGATTAAGGAGCCTCTGTCTAATCCTGGTGCCTGCACCAATTCTCTCGAGGTAGGAGGAACTCGACCCGGTCGAGTAAGGGTTGGCTTGGCTCTAGTATCTATCAAGAAGGTCGGGGTCGAGGTGCTGCAAGTCCTCTTGGGTAATCCACGAATCATCGGACTCCGGCCAGCCTTGCCAATAGACCAGGTAATGTTGATTGCCTTTGCCTGGGTTGTGATAGCTTGATCATCCAGAACATGCTCGATCTGTTCTCCTCTCTCAGGTAAAATTGGAGGAGGACACTCAGGGTTGGGTTCACTCTCAAAGGATAGGTCAGGCCCAAATGGCTTGCTAGGTATTGTTGCCGGCTCCCTATACTCGACTAAGTCTGAGATATTGAAAGTCGAGCTAATGCCATAATCCGGGGGTAGCTCAAGCACATATGCATTACGGCCAGCTCTCCTTATCACTCTAAAGGGGCCGGCTCCACGAGCATGTAGTTTCTTAATGGTTCCTGGTGGGAACTGTTCAGGCCTAGGCCTTATCATTACATAATCCCCTATGTCAAATTCTTTGGCTCGCTTTCGGGAATCAGCCAATTTCTTATATGTATTATTACTTAGATTGATTTTTGGCTAATCTCCTTATGCATATTATGTGAATGACTTTACGGACTTTGAGACTCGTATTGATACCTAACAAAATGCAGACTCAACTATGCATTTATATTGAGAGAGATTTTATTGGACTCTTTGGGCATAAACCTAACAGACTATAGGCTCTCTAGGTTTGACCCTGGTTTGGTATGCACACAAAAATTTACAATGGATTCCTAGTAAATGCCATAAGGTCTTCCAAAAGTAGGTCACAAACCTAACATACTCAAAGAACTGGTGCAACCGAATGACATCAACATAGTGTGATTTGAAAGTTTGGGAAACATTGGAAGCCTTAGGGTATGACAGGAAATAGGAATCGGAGTCTTGGGACAATATATTGGAAGCATGAAACAGACCTTGGTTACTCGAGATGACCTTAAGATTTGAACATTGATATATGGGTGTCATATGGTCCACTTGTTTCTGTAGTTCTTGGGGCTCGGTGGGGTTCATCCCATAGTGAGGAAGGTTTGGTAATGAGGATCCTGGGACCAAGCTTATAGCATGTTGGATGTCCCTAAGGGGTGTTAGTTGATTAGGTAACTCATCGAGAAATATATCCTTAAATTCTTTCAAAGCTTCAACTACTTCTTGAGGGTGTTCTCTTTGGGTCAGTTCATGAATCTCTTTAGTGATAGGAGTTCCCTCAGTAATCTCTTTCTCTAACTCCTTGGCCTTGATCAGGTTAACCCTGGCTCCCTTTCCTTTAGGCTACTAGATCCTCTTTTAACCGATCCTTAGGTGGAGTTGGATTGATTACAAATTTCTTCCCATGGTGACTAAAGGCATAGGTATTGGTCTAACCAAATATGGTGGCATCATGATCGTAAAGCCAGGGTCGACCTAGGATAATGCTACTGACTCCCATGAAAAGGACATCACACCAAATCTTCTTCTCATATGATTGCAATTTGAACATGATTTGGCACATAGACTTGATAGGTATGAAAGTCGAATCTATCCATGAGACCTTATAGGGGCTGGGATGGGGAACTGTGGTCAATCCTAAGGACTTGATAGTACTCAACGAGATGGCGTTGACATAGCTCCCACTATCTACTTGATCTTGCATACCTTATCCCCTAATTTGATGAAGTTTGTCGGATGTTAGTCCTACGCCAATCTTCTTGCACTATGTTCTAGGTTATGATGCACCTAACTACTCCTAACGGGTCATTAGTGGTGCGGGCACCAGACTCAGAAGAAGACTTCAGAGCTCCATTTGGATCTCTGATTGACATTGCCCGAGAAATTAGGGTTTGTAATAAAGGTTGATCTGGTCAACCAGTTTATTTATTTTATTTATTTCTTGAGTCACCATTTAAATTTTGTTGAGTCATGTTGACTCAGTGCAAGTCCCAATGTGGTTTCAATTTGGTCCGAAATGGTGCCACATTTGTCTTCCAATCAAACCAAGGTCCAAGCAAGTGGAGGCCACACTCCAAGCCACACGCCCAGCCACACTCCGAGCACACGCCAGGGTCCAGGTGGCGCCACAGAGGCATCCCAGTGTCATGGTCCCCACACCCAAAGAAGAAAAAATCAAATTGGAAGCTAATTTAAAGGAGGCGCCCATACCTGCCTATTTTACCTAAGCAAAGAAATGAAGAAAAATTATTTTTGCTATTCTCTTGTGTTGAGTAACCTAGGTTTCTCTTCTTCCGCACTATTCTAAGTGTTGAGCTCCGTGAGGGGGTAATCCGGGTTCCATTGGAGCCTTGAGGAGGTGAGAGATCTCCATCTTTATCCAAAACCCTAGGTTAGCCACTTGAAATTCCAAAACCCTAGCCGCCCTTCATTATTTTCAATCCATCAAACCCTAGCTCCATCCATCTCCCACGGTCTCTCTCTCTCTACAAGTCCAGGCCGTCCACCTTCATCCAGATCCAGTCCGGCTACTTCAGATCCAGAGCAAGTTCCAAGGAAAATCACATCAACATCCAGGAGAATCCAGTTTTCAGCAATTTCAATCTTCAAGTTCATCAACCTGGTAAATCTTTCCCTTGACTCTCTGATTCCATCAATTGTTTTTCTTCTCTTCCAGATCTTGAGTTCAGGAGAAGCCAACCCGCCAAAGGACCAGTATTGGAGGATCCATTACGAAGATATCTGAATCCGAGGATCCAACAATCTGCTCGGGAGAGTTCTTCCACCAAAATCTGTGAAGATCATTGTCTGGTTAGATAAACCATCTCTTCTCTTTATTTCTGTTCTGTTGAAAGTTCGGAGCGAAACCCTAGGTTTGGGAGTTTCTCAACCCCCAGCGATCCGTTGCTTCTGAACTACTCTGATAATTTAGTTTCCTTAAAATTGTGCTTTCAATTATCATATTAGTATCTTTCAATGTTAGGTTAACTTTTCTTTGATTTGAAGCCAACTTCTACAAACATATAAAAACAACAAAAAAATTAGTTAATCTTAATTTACCTCCGCATCGCATCCCTTTATTTGTTCTGCATCAATTAGACTTGTACAGTTTTTCCTCTCCCTCATACTCCTCTAACAATTGATCCTCTGCTTCATAAACTTCTCCTTCCAGCTCAGCAGTGGGTTCTAACTCATCTTCAGCTGGCTCTTCTATAAGTAGGGCTTTGGATGTGCATTGGCTAGCATAATGCCCAGGTTTATGGCATCTAAAGCATTCATTGTAAGGGTTGGGGCTTCTCTGGACCTTAATTGACTTACGCTTGTCCTCTCTATTAAAACTGGATCAACTTGGGTCAGGTCGGGTCGAACTGGGTCGGCTCGGGTTGGGTCGACTCGGGAAGGCTTGACTAGACCCTGGGGTTCGGTTAGGGTTTTTAAAGGGTTCAAGTCTGCTCTAGGTGGGTGTCCTCTGAAATCGATCATAATTCCTAGCAACTTGGTAAGCCTGCTCTAGGTCATGGTCTTCTTTAAAATAAAGCTCCCTTTGGATATCCTCATGTAGGCCAGCCCTAAACCTAGACAGGACCATTGATTCAGATTCGTCTATGTTGCATCGCATGAGAAACTCATCAAACCTAGCAATGTACTTGGCCACGCTCTTGTTCCCTTGATTCAGTTTTTACCATTGATCCAATAACTTTAGTGGAAAGACATTGGGAGGTACTTCTCTCTAAGCCTAATTTTCATGGCCCCCGAGGTTGCTATGGGTTCTTCTCCACTTTGTTTGATCGTCCTTCAATTCTATTTTAATATAACCTAGCCTGACGAACCAATCTAAGTTTGGCAAATTTGAACTTCGTCCCTTTCGACATCATATACCACTTGAAGTATTGTTCCGTGTCTCCCTCCCAACTATGTAAAGTTTGGGATCTAAATTGGCATCAAAGGTGGGTGCCTCTAGCTTGATGTTCCTGATGGTCCTCTCTTCTTGGTCCATGAACTCCTGATTGGGTCTCCTAGGGTGAACCTCTTAGGCTGGGTTATGATGTGGGACTCTTCTGGGCTCAGCCTCTAAGGAAGGATCATGTTGAGGGAATCTCCTAGGGTAGGGAGGTGACTCAAACACTGGTTCAGTGTGTGGCTCCTGGACCCTCTCCAGAGTTCCTAGCCTTGTTTCAAATCCATCAAATCTTTTGGTCAACTTGGAAATTTGCTCAGTGAGGATCCTAATTTGATTTTCAAGGTTGTTCTCCATGGGTTCACCTGACTAAGAGTGATATGGGTGATACTGGACTCCTGACCTAGTTGACATGCAACACACAAAGGAAGGTACTACAATTTTGCTAGACCTATGAGTTCAAACAGAATGGGTAAACTTAGACTACACACAGCACAACAACTAAGCCTTTCACTGGCCAGGTAAGAGGTGGGAGTGTGCGAGGCCCCCCTGCTATTTGCAGGGCCCCAATTAAGGAACCACAATACCGCTTAGGTTGTTTGACACCGAACCTCTTGCCTTAGACACCAGCTTCCCAATGCTAATTGAAGGGTTGCATGCACTAATTTTTCACAATGGTTAAACCCGACTTGTTGATATCCCTAAGCTATTAGGTTGCTAATTGATTTTAAGTTAGGCTTAGGTTTGAATGCAAAGGGGTTGTTCTTGGGCCAAGGAAAAGGTAATGACCTCCTTCCCTTATCTTATGATATTGTTGCCCTTAAAGTAAGTTATGCATATGATGGGATACATATGAAATCTGATGATGTGCACTTAAGTTTTTTTGTGTGTTTTGATGTATTTTGGTAGAAATATGAATTGCTGGAAATTAAATGATGTGAACCTAAAGTGTAGAAATTAAACTATGCTAGAATTTAAAGAGGCTGAAAAAACTATATGCTGAAACTCTAGGGTGGAACTATTCTCAGGCAGTAATCAGGCATGCAGAAATTCTATAGATTGAATTAAATCCTAAGAAAATTTTGAAAAATAAAATCAAATGTAACGAATCTAGAAAAGTAAAAATTAGAATTTTCTAATCTTTCTACATACTGAACAATTAAAATAACAGACTATGTACTGGGATGGATGTGATGCAGAAAATTAATTCTAAAGATGCTATCTCTTTGTTTTCGTCTTCAAGGGTCAATCACAGCGGCACCCCTACACACCATAGGAGATCCCTTCGAATGGGACGAGAGGGTCTTACAGCCCTACTTCTCTCCTATGACTAGACGGCCATGGTGAAGCACCCGATCCGAGTACTTAAAGAGAAACTAAGCCCCAACCTGAATATGATACCAAACATGATGTGGGACAAGGGATGCCTGCAAGTGATTCTTTATTATTTTTTTTATATTTTAATGGATTGATCGATTCCCAAAATCAAACTAAGAATAGATCTAGGGATACGCATAATGACAAGAAACTTTAGCATGCAGACATAGACCCTAAACAGTGATAAAGAAGGACCACGGGATTGAGAAACCCCATTAGGACTTAGCTCTAAATCAATACCCTACTCAAAAGATTAGGAAGTGCAAACCTTTTAAAATTCTAAAGTGCTCGATGCCAAGTTCGCTCACACTTACAGATGTAGCCTGGAAGATCAAGCCCTCGACCTTACGGATTCCTCGGGTTTTTGTCAGATGGTCTTGAAGGCAAGGTAGGCCTACTTTGTTCATGGTAACGAAAGGACCTGCAAGCAACCTAGAAATGAGTTAGAAAATTAAGAAGACATAAGATAGCAAAGAAATGAAGGGGAAAGAAGTTGAGGGTGGTGGTCAAGAGGGGTTCTTCTTGTTAGGCATCCAAGAAGAGCTTCCAGTGGGGCATCCCAACTTGGGAGGTGGATTGTTGGCTTGCATAGGAAGAAGATACCCAGGGCCTCACACCCCTCGATGTTCTGAAGAACAAAGGCTAACTCTCTCACAGAGTTCCAAGTCACAGGACAAGGGCTAGAGATAAGAAAATTTCAGATTTTTTTCATTCATCATCAATGTTTTCTACAAGAGGGTTAGGGCCACATTTTTAAGCTCCCAATACCTCATTTGAATTCAAAAAAAGGGGTTACAAAACTTGATTTGAGGATTAATCCCCCAATTTTGAATTTGAAATTTCACTTCACATGAACCAAGGGGCGTCCAACTTGAAATTTGAATTTTTTTTTTCATGAAGTTTGGCCGACCATGACTTGGCTTGATCTTGGTGGAATGGCTTGATTTGGGGAGTGGAGTGAGGATGTTGTCTGCTTGGATCAAGGGGAGGTTAATGGGCATCCAACATGGATTTTGAATTTGAATTTTCTTCTTAAACTTGGCTGCCTAATGGTGCTTGCTTTGAATTTGGTGAAGTGGCACCTCCCATGTGGTGGGGACACCTGAGGCACCAGAATAAGACAGAGGCTTTTTCAACCCTCTGTAAATTGATCAATAATTTATGAGTCCATCTGTAATAAGGGCTTAGCTCATCTGAGTCCATTTTAGTTGTTATTTGAGTATTTTTAGTTGTTATTTCAGTTCTGTACTAGTCAGCTCATGTTGAGCTAGTTCAGTCCAATGCTAGTCAGCTCATGTTGAGCTTATTTTATTTTTTTGAGTCCTGTCCAAGCATACTGAAGACTCAAGACTATATCATACAAGTGAAGACCAAGTTCAACTAGATTGAAGACATGGAAGTATAGCACAAGTCCAACCCAGCTTGAAGATTTGAAGACCCCAGGAGGAAAATTCAGAAAACCCTGATTTCTTGCAGATGCCCTCCAGATGCCCAGATTCCCTTCCAGATGCCAAAGTATATTCATAGATAAGGGCATCCATGATTCCAGAGGTCCATCTGCATCCTAGCCCAAAGAAATCAAGCCCAGGTGCCAAGCCCAAGCCCCTAAGAAGCAAGATACCAGGGAATATTCTTGCTACCTGGCTACCAGGCCACCAGGCCACCCCAGCTTCCAGAGGCCCAAACCCATGCACCCGAGCCCCTTTGGGCCGGCCTTTTGCTGCTCCTAGAAGCCCAACACGCCCCCCTAGGCGTCCTTGGAGTCTTGACCAAGTCAAGAAAATTTTTAGGGATTTTTCTACCTAATATTTCCTTATTTTCTAGCTAGGGTTTGAGAGGGAAAATGATTCTTATGTAAAGACTTATGTACCCTTACTTGGAGCCCAAGGTTAAGGGTCTATTTAAGGGACCCTAGCCTCTTGTATGAGGGGAATTTTTTATGAATGAAAACCTTGAGTTCTTCTATTGAGTGGTGTGATACCCTGCTTTGTGCATAAAGGGGTTTGTGAGAGTTCTTCTTCCCGGTGTTTGCAATCATCTTCCTGCTGCCAACAAACCCTCCAGATCCCTGGACGCCCACTCCAAAAGAAGCCTTCCCCTGCTGTTTTTACTTTGTTTTCTTGTTCCTTTGTGAGCTTTCTAACCCCTGACAGGTCGTTTGCAGGTCCCTGAGTTCCTACGAATCCAACGACTCCAGCCAAGCCTCAATCGGATCATCGAGCAGAAAGCCGGGTATCCGCGGGTCTTTGGCTCGATTTTCCAGGCCGCATCCGTCGAGGAACGAGAGACCCCTTCACTACGATCTTCACAGACATTGTCAGGTACACCCCTCTACCTCCAGTAGTTTTATTGTAGGAGAACTTGCCCTAATCGAGGCTTCTCAGCCCCGGCGGTCCTTCTTTGCTACTTTTCTAGGTCCTAATCTGCATGCTGATCTTCAGAAATTCATACAAAATTCCCTACAAATAGTTTTGATCTAAAATTTGGGAATTAATCACCTAACTCAATATGTAAAACATACAAAAAAAATTGCATGCATATTAGTTCCCCATCATTTGGTATCAGAGCTTAGATTAGGGCTTGTTTTCTACAATTTTTCAGTCCATATATACTCTGTTATTTTAATTATTTCTCCCTGTTAAAAACTCCAAAAATTCTGAAATTTATTTTCCTATATTTATCATAATTCACAGTAATTTTAAAAATTTTTCCAGATTTTATTATGGCCTGTGAATTTTCTGAAAGCCGAAATAGGGCCTGCAAATTTTTGGCTCTGTTTTTTTTAGCAAGACAAGTTTGGAAGTTTTAGGGTTTTGTTTAAGAGTTTTTGCATATTTCTTAATTTTAGTATATTTCCAGTATATTAGGCCATGATTTGAAAGTTTTATTCTATTTAAAAAATACCAAAAAAAAATACATATTTTCCAAAAATACCAAAAAAAAAAAATATCTAAACCCTAATTTGCATCCTCATCTGCCTGCCATCATTGCATAATTTACTTTTAAGGGCACTCTTGCTATATCAGATGGGGGGAGGATTTGATCACCTCTCCTTAGCCCAAAACCACATCCCTTGCATTCAGTCCCAAGCCTTAACCTAAAATTAATTAGACTTAATTTGCCCTAGTGGGCTAGGGACACCAACTGGTCGGGTCCGGGCTAGTGTTAGATCACTGTGTCAAGTTAACCTGTGTGTGCCTTGTGCTCAGTGTCTAGAACGGTGGTTTAGGGATTCAATCCCGAAGGGCTTGTGTGCTGGTCCGCCTACCTGGCCAATCTCTGATTGGTGTCTAGGATTGGCAATCAGGGACCTAACACTCCCCTTACACCTGCCTGGCTGAGTACAGGGTTACTATAGGCTAGTTTGCCACCCTGATTGAGCATCTAGTTTGGACTCTAGGTCTAGTCAGCTATAGTCGGTCTGATCGAGTCTTGTATGAGCACTAGATCAGGAGTTTCATATCACCCACCTCCTTCACAAATGTCTGAACCCATGGAAAACTTACAAGCCCAAATAAAAGCCCTAGCTGATCAAATGGCCCAGATGACTACCCAGTTAACTCAGTCTGGTACCCAAACCAACAATAGAATTGACCATCTTGCCAAAAGGTTTGACCAGTTAGGAGGTCGTGTAGGGACCATAGCAAGAACCCATGGGTCACAATCTGAGCCAGATCCTGAGTCCCCTCAACCTAGGAGAACCCCAAACCCTGATCTATACCATGAGGTCGAACCTAGGAGATCCCCTTATTCTGACCCGTACTACAATCCTCAACCTAGGAGGACCCCAAACCCTGATCCATACCGAGAGATTGAACCTAGGAGAGCCCCTCAGCCTGACCCATACAATAATACTGAACCTAGAAGAACCCCTTACCATGACCCTTATTATGATACTGAACCTAGAAGAACCCCTTACCGTGACCATTATTATGATACTGAACCCAGGAGAACCCAATACTCTGACCCATATAGGGAGTCCAATCCTAGGAGAACCCAATACTCTGACCCATATAGGGAGCCCAACCCTAGGAGAACCCAATACTCTGACCCATATAGGGAGCCCAACCCTAGGAGAACCCAATATTCTGACCCATATAGGGAGTCCAACCCTAGGAGAACCCAATATCCTGACCCATATAGGAAGCCCAACCTTAGGAGGACCCCATACCATGATCCATCCTTAGAACCTGATCATAGAGCTGAACCCAAATCCTATAACCCCAGATCTTATGATCCCATGACCCATAGATCTGCTCCCTTATCCTATGAGTCTAGGGAGCCCATAATCCTTAGATATCAATCTAGTACTAGTCAGGTTTTCCATAGTCAACTTGAACCCCATAGGATTAGCACCCCTAAATATGAGCCCAGTAGTGAGCCACTACCCCTTAGACAACCTGAACCTACTAGGAATAGTGTCCATAATCAGAAATCAGGACTTAGCCAATTTTTCCCTAGCCGACCTTCTCCAACCATTCCTGAGATTGACAAGGCTTACATTAACGCGGAAGTGTATGAAGCTGATGCGAGCCTAGTGGATGAGTATGAAGGAGAAGAGGAGACACCTTTAGATGACCTAGAATTAGCTGACCTAATAGATACCCAGGTAGAAGCCAACCTAGAGGTAGTTGACCTTGACCACATCCAACCTAAAGCTATAATGGAAGAACAAATAGAGGAAGAGAACCTAGGTACTGCTGCTAGAGCCTTACCTGAGGAAACCATAAAGGAGAGCCAAATTACAGAGTCTAGTCCAAAAATACAAGAACCAGAAGAATTTATTAAGGACCTGATCTCTTTGAATCAATACCTTCAAGATGAGTCCCCTCCTATAGTCCCATTAAGGACCTCTTCCCCGAAATTGGTGACCCATCCTTCCATTATGCAAACCCTGTAGATATAGCTCAACCTCGTAAGGTTAACCTCATTAGTATAGGATTAGTTCCTGACACCCCGTCTTTTATCCTACTTTATCCAACTAACCATGAACCTTTTTCTCTACCTTACCAAACTAATTCTGAACCCACTTCCTATTTTCTGCCCATTCCTGACACCTCCAGCATTTCTAGGATCATTAGATTACATTTAGCTGAGATTAGCATACTGCATGCATTCATCACGCATGTTAGGTTTGCATCTTACTTCTGGCATACTCTTTGGAATTTGCTAGAAGTTCACTGTAAATTTTCATGTGCATGTCAAGCTAGGATCAAACCTAGAGAACCTATAATCTATTAGGTTTAGATCCAAAGAGTTTAATAAAATTTCCTTCGATAGGAATGCATAGTCGAGTCTGTTAGGTGTCAGTATTAGTCCTTTGCATCATTTGTTAGAAGTCTGCATGTGCGTAGCATGTTCACCACCCGCACTAATCTTAAAACAACTGGCTAATTCCCGAAGAAGGGTCAAAGAATTTGATGTAGTGGATTCTATCTTGGTTAGGCTTAGGCCTAAAAGAAGCTTCATGCTCGCAGAGCCAGACCTTTTAAAGTGATAGAGAAGGTTGGATCAAATGCCTAGGTGTTAGACTTGCCTTCGGATTTGGGCATTAGTTCTACCTTCAATATTACAGACCTGGTTGAGTATAGGGAACCGGCAGTGCTACCTAGTGAGGCCTTTGGACCTATTCCTTTTCATTGTGAGTGACCCTAACCTAGAGTGTCCACAAACAAATTTGGCCTGAGAGAGGAGAACGGATCGAGCGTATCCTGGATGATCAAGCCATCACGACCCAGGGCCATGACTATCAACGCTTCCTGGTCCGATGGCAAGGCCGGCCAGAGTCGGACAATTCATGGATTTCTCGAGAGGACTTGCAACGCCTCAACCCAGACCTTCTCGAGAGATATGTGAGCCAGTCTAACCTTCACTCGACAGGGTCGAGTTCCTCCCACCCCAGGAGAATTGGTGGGGACACCTGAGGCACCAGAATAAGACAGAGGCTTTTTCAACCCTCTGTAAATTGATCAATAATTTATGAGTCCATCTGTAATAAGGGCTTAGCTCATCTGAGTCCATTTTAGTTGTTATTTGAGTATTTTTAGTTGTTATTTCAGTTCTGTACTAGTCAGCTCATGTTGAGCTAGTTCAGTCCAATGCTAGTCAGCTCATGTTGAGCTTATTTTATTTTTTTGAGTCCTGTCCAAGCATACTGAAGACTCAAGACTATATCATACAAGTGAAGACCAAGTCCAACTAGATTGAAGACATGGAAGTATAGCACAAGTCCAACCCAGCTTGAAGATTTGAAGACCCCAGGAGGAAAATTCAGAAAACCCTGATTTCTTGCAGATGCCCTCCAGATGCCCAGATTCCCTTCCAGATGCCAAAGTATATTCATAGATAAGGGCATCCATGATTCCAGAGGTCCATCTGCATCCTAGCCCAAAGAAATCAAGCCCAGGTGCCAAGCCCAAGCCCCTAAGAAGCAAGATACCAGGGAATATTCCTGCTACCTGGCTACCAGGCCACCCCAGCTTCCAGAGGCCCAAACCCATGCACCCGAGCCCCTTTGGGCCGGCCTTTTGCTGCTCCTAGAAGCCCAACACGCCCCCCTAGGCGTCCTTGGAGTCTTGACCAAGTCAAGAAAATTTTTAGGGATTTTTCTACCTAATATTTCCTTATTTTCTAGCTAGGGTTTGAGAGGGAAAAGGATTCTTATGTAAAGACTTATGTACCCTTACTTGGAGCCCAAGGTTAAGGGTCTATTTAAGGGACCCTAGCCTCTTGTATGAGGGGAATTTTTGATGAATGAAAACCTTGAGTTCTTCTATTGAGTGGTGTGATACCCTGCTGTGTGCATAAAGGGGTTTGTGAGAGTTCTTCTTCCCGGTGTTTGCAATCATCTTCCTGCTGCCAACAAACCCTCCAGATCCCTGGACGCCCACTCCAAAAGAAGCCTTCCCTTGCTGTTTTTACTTTGTTTTCTTGTTCCTTTGTGAGCTTTCTAACCCCTGACAGGTCGTTTGCAGGTCCCTGAGTTCCTACGAATCCAACGACTCCAGCCAAGCCTCAATCGGATCATCGAGCAGAAAGCCGGGTATCCGCGGGTCTTTGGCTCGGTTTTCCAGGCCGCATCCGTCGAGGAACGAGAGACCCCTTCACTACGATCTTCACAAACATTGTCAGGTACACCCCTCTACCTCCAGTAGTTTTATTGTAGGAGAACTTGCCCTAATCGAGGCTTCTCAGCCCCGGCGGTCCTTCTTTGCTACTTTTCTAGGTCCTAATCTGCATGCTGATCTTCAAAAATTCATACAAAATCCCCTACAAATAATTTTGATCTAAAATTTGGGAATTAATCACCTAACTCAATATGTAAAACATACAAAAAAAATTGCATGCATATTAGTTCCCCATCACCATGCCATGTGGCATTGATAATGTGGCACTCCATGAGTTGGCACTCCTAACTTGGCATGGAGGAGAGGTGGCTTGACTCTTTTTCAATTGGGCTTGACTTGATTGCCTACTTGTAGACCCCTCTTTAAACTAGCTTGAACCCATCTTCGAATTGACTTGAGTTTGTGAACCAACTTGATAAATTACAGGACCAACTGACCCTAACTTGGCCAAATTAACTCAATATGGCCAAATTACAAGACTAAATCAAAATTGAAACCAACTAAATACTAATTACATGACTCGAATACAAATTACTTAGGCTTAAATATCTTAAGCCTTATTACAGGACCCAAAAAGATTTAGAACCCTAATCAGAAATCCACAGAGGGTTGAGGAGCCTCTGTCTAATCTTGGTTCCTGCATCATTCAACATGGACACAAGTAAGAGGGGTTACTTACCTATGAGTCAAGGCATACACCTCTCTAAGAAAATGTCTCCTAAGACATCGGAAGAAAGAGAGAAGATGGCTATGATTCCTTATGCTTCGGCTGTAGGATCAATTATGTATGCCATGCTATGTACCAGGCCTAATGTTGCTTATGCCTTAGGCATAGTAAGTAGGTTCCAGGTAGATCTAGGAGAGGATCATTGGAAAGCTATGAAAAATATTCTTAAGTACCTGAGAAGGACTAAAGATATTTTTCTTATATATGGTGGTTCAGAGATGAAACTAAAAGGATAAACAGATTCTAGTTTTCGATTAGATCCAAATGATAGCAAATCCATATCAAGGTATGTCTTTATCCTATATGGTGGTGTAGTGAACTTGAAGAGTACAAAGAAGCTGACTGTAGCTGACTCAGTCACTGAGACAGAATACATAGCTATAAGTGAAGCCGTGAAGGAAGTTGTTTGGATGAAAAAATTTATCATGAAATTGGGCATGGTTCCTGAAATACAACAACCAGTGCCACTATATTGTGATAACACTAGAACTGTTGCACAAGCAAAGGAACCAAGGTCTCATCATAAGTCCAAGCACATCCTAAGACGTTTCCACCTCATTCGGGAAATCATAGAAAGACAAGATGTTATCATCGAACAAATTGATACAAAGAATAACATAGCAGACCCATTCATTAAAGCACTACCTCAGTAGTAGTTTGATCACCACTTAGATTGTATGGATGTAAAATACAAGGGCGATTGGCTTTAGTGCAAGTGAGAGATTGAAAGAAAAGTGCCATAAAAACCAATCTTTATAAGGATATTTTTGTAATCTTCCAACTCTTGTATGACATTATTTTATTAAATAAAGGCATTATGTTTCATCATACTGCTGTGTCTTATTTAAAGATATGATGAACCCCATAAGTTAAGGCAAAGGAATTTAGGTTATGATGGAGATCATAATGGTGAGACCTAAATTCTTATAAACCATAATCTAAAATGTTCCTAGTCAATGGATCATCGATTCTGGGATCGATGCTTCCTAAAAGACTAGCTTATCCTATGTATGCTCGATGGAGAGGGTAGTTGGACTTACATCCACTTGTGTAGAGATACTAAAACAAGGATAAGGGTGCTCATTAGGGTATGAGTCCACTGAACTGATCCGACAATAGAACATTAAATGGAAGTCTTACTTGTCAAAAGATTGTTCTCTAAGTGGGAGTTGTGCAAGAGATCTTTAGACCTAAGGTCACCATGGTTCGTTATACACACTAAGCCATGTTTTGGTTCATACTCACTCATGACATTGAGTCATGTACAGGGTGTTCTCGGATATAGTGGAAGGTGTATGAAGGATGTGAGTGGACCAACAAGGAATCAATCATTTTTAGTAAGAGAAATTGTTATCCCAAGTAATCTCTTCAATTGATAACAAAGGAAGTCTTTGATCAAAGCAAGATGAGATTAGAAGTGATTTCTAATCAGTCATCAGTAGAGTCATCATTATTGAATTGAGATTTGAAATGACTAAGTTCTAGGGTTTGACATTTATCCATGCCCATTACTTAATCGGGATAAAGGGAGATTGAAAGATTAAATTGCATGGTAACTTTCCATTGAAGGGTATTTTGATACTTTCTATCAAATTTTTCATCTTCCGGGTAGGCATGATATGTTGCTAGACATCAATCATGTCTTGTGGGTTTTTATGAATCAATTGGATTGAATTCATGAGTCAATTTGAAAGCTAGTTTGAATTGGCAACTTAGGTCAGCTCAATTTGACCTATTAGGTCAATCGAGCTCGATTGGATCGAATCAGCTGAGACCTAGACCTATTGCTAGCTAGATGTGGAACCCAAAGGGTCTCACATATTAGGGAATTGACCTAGAAAGTCAATTGATATTTAATTAGGGTCATGGGATCCTAATTGGTTAGCTAGTTGCACACTAGCATGTGTAGGCTGACCTAATCTCCTAACCCAATTGAGTTGGGTCTAAAAGGTGGATAAATGGACCAATCAATTTGTGGGAGACCCAAATTAGGTTTTGTCTTAAGTGGGATGAATTTATCAGATTTTATCTGATATTTTTTGGACATATTATGCGCCATATATCAAGAGTCCAAATAGCATGGGACTCTTGGCACCAAAATTGAGGCTCGGTAAATAAAGGGATGCAGAAGGACCAAGAGTCCTTTTGCCTGATAATCACTGATACAGTGATAAAGTACTTTAAATTCCCTTTCATTTGACATCCATTTTGCATAGCCTTTGACTAGGTCAAACATGTGAATGGCGAGGAGAAAGGTGGCGTGCAAAGTGAAGAGTCGCGACTCTTCACTGTTGGTGCGTAGAACTTTGGCACACAGAAAGGACAAGAGTCCTTTTGCCTGTTAGATGCTATAGATAGATAAAGTCCAAGTGATGGGGATATCGCCAGCATGGATCCCGGAGCAAGCACAAATCCTGGAGCTGCATGAATCTCGAAGCATATCTAGAATAAATTAGTTTGGGATTTATCTTTTATTTGAAATTTGAATTAGGATTTGGTTGGTTTGGATTGAGATATGGATAGACTTATCTTATCCTATCTTGTATTTGAATTTGAATCATCCCTATCTTTTTATCTTGTATTCAAATTCAAATAAGGGTTGGACAGGTCTATAAATACCACCCTCGGTCCTATGTAAAAAAAATAGTTCTGGAGAATAATAATGAGTTCTTAAAATAGTGATTCTTCTTTCCTTCGCCTTCGGGCATCGAGGGGCATAAGGCCCTAGTTATCCCCCTTCCCACTTCATTTTCTTTATCCCCTCGTGACCTTTGAGATTCACCCTAACGCCTCCAAGTATCGAGGAGGGTGAAATACCCTAGAGGTGAGAGGTCTCTTCGTTAGTGTGAGTCTCAAAGTCCATGAGTTCCAAACTCTAAGTCTTCCATCCCCATTGTTTCTTCACCATCCCTAGAAGAAAAAGAATGATACCCTAATTTTGGTGACTTTTAGGCTCACCGACGATCCTATCCTCTTGTCCCACATCAAATTGGTATCAGAGCTAGAAAGTTAGGGTACCTTCGTATCACCCCAGATTTCCTCTTACCAGTCCCTCCACTTTTCCAAATCCAAAAAAAAAAAAATCTCCCAACCAGTGTCTTCCGTCCCTTGTGATCCATTGCCCACTGCCACTGTCGCCTCCCTACTGCCCCGCTGCCTCACCACAGTCCTCCTCCCCTCTCAGGCGAACTGTCCACGCCGCCTCACCGATGCCTCATCGTCGCCCCCGAATGTTGTGACTGCCACCACCGCTCCCTGGCTACCATCGTCAGATCCACCATCGTGCCGCTCCATTATCCCCATCTCTTCCTTCTCCCACATCGCCCTAGGCACTCCTAGAGCTGGGAGTTTCTTACTTGGGCCCTTGTCAAGGTCGCCTTCACTAGCGATCGTGTCCTTGCCCTCCACGTCCTTTGCTTCTCCGTTGATGTTTCGGATCCTGATGGAAATTCGCCCTCTTCTCTGCTCTCTCTCGTGAAGGCCTTCGACTCTGTGCTCGCTGTCTAGGAAGGCTTCTACTATCTCAAACAAATTGATCTGAAACTGAAGCTATGTCGAGGTTCATCAATCTGCAAAGGATGCCGATCCAAACCTGGGCTTCCTGATGAAGCGCGACACGAAGGTGAAGCTCCCCCATCCGACCTTCATGAAGAACAATACTCCGATCCCTATTCAGATCACTGCCGAGCAGATCCTCCAGGAGGCTCGGGAGTGGCAAGAACCCAAGATCCGGCCTCCCAAGCAAAAGATCAAGGAGGCTATCGATGTCTTGAACCAGGGCATCCGACTTCGCCGCCTATAATCAAATGAAATAGTCGCTGCCGTGCCACAGTTTTCTCATCATCGTCCGCATCGCCTCCGAGTCCAGCCGGCCATCTCCTCCATTCCTAAATGATGCCAACCTCCCTCAATGGCCGAACTCCTTCCTCTTCTCCCTCAAATTGAAAGCTCTAGCCCTTGAGCTCGACCTCCCGGGGACTCTTCCAGCCATGGCGATGATGCGGGTGCTCTCTCAGAAGGAGCAAGACATCCAGATGATGCTTGTCACTGAAGTCCATCTTGGCACCAAGAACTGTGACTTCCAGATGGAGTGCTACGTCTTCAAGCGACAATCCGATAGTATCTTCATTATCAACCTTGGTAAAACTTGGGAGAAACTTCAGCTAGCAGCTAGGGTCATCATTGCCATTGAAAATCCTTAGGACATTATTGTCCAATCTACAAGGCCATATGGTCAGAGAGTTGTTATGAAGTTTACTTAATACATAGGTGCTCTTGCCATTGCTGGGAGGCACACCCCTGGAACCTTCACCAATCGGCTTCAGACATCCTATTGTGAGCTACGTCTTCTAATCCTCACTGATCCTAAAACCGATCATCAGCCTATAAATGATGCATGATGACTCTAAGATTGCTAAGCATGCAGAAAAAATAGTAAAATCATTTTTTTATGATTTTTATAATTTAGTTTGTAAGCTAAATTCCCAAATAAAAGTAAGAACTAGCAAGAAGAAGAGTAATGCATAGAATCATCAAATCACATGCAAACTCATGCAAATTAGAACTTAAAAGAAGGGAAGGATGTTACCAATGAGTGATTTGAAGAACGTCCGATGAAGAGATCACACAGCACTCTGATTAGAGTTTGGATGATGAAGTTCGGTTTTCTTGATTAGATGGCTGATTTGGATAGTTCTGGATGCAAGGAAAGCCTCCTCTGGGGAGATGAAACACCTTGGGGATCCTGTAAAATGTCAGGGGTCAATCAAAATAGCAAGTAAGAAAAAGAAAGGGGATTAGGTTTAGAAGGAATCAGGTTAGGGTTTAGAAGCAGGGCGGCTTGAAGCTTGATGAAGATCTCCTTGCTTGGTGGCCTAGGGCACTCCTTCTTGGATGTGTGAAGGCTTGGATGGCAGTGAGTTAGGGCATGGAAGGATGCTAGGGCAGCAAGGAAACACAAATACAAACCAAAGAACCAAAAAAATAAAGTAACACAAGCTTGCAAGCTCAAAATAAATTCACCAGGATTTTGATATCATGAATAAAAGTTGATTACAAGAGGGAGAGGGATGGGGTATTTATAGAGTTCCAATGCCCTCACTAACCATGGTTATAATTGGGTTACAAGTCCTCTTCTAAATTGGAATACAAGTCCTTTCCTAGCTAGGTTAGAAAAACAAATCCCCATTAGGTTAGGAATTGACCTAGTCTTCTCCTTTTTCCTTCATGCTTTGACTATTCCACTCAAGGATACCTCTTGAACTTGGTCAACACTTCAAGGATGCCTAGGAGGGCGTGTTGGGCTTCTAGGGACAGCAAGGGGCCAGCCCAAAGGGGCTTGGGTGCATGGGTTTGGGCCTCTGGAAGCTGGGTGGCCTGGTAGCCTGGTAGCAGGAATATTCCATAGAATCTTGCTTCTTTAGGGCTTGGGCTTGGCACTTGGACTTGATTTCTTTGGGCTAGGATGTAGAGGGACCTTTGGAATCATGGATGCCCTGGTTTGGAAATATGCTCTGGCATCTGGATTGGAATCTGGGTATCTAGAGGATATCTGGAAAGAATCAGGATTTCTGGAAGCATCTTGGATCCTGGGTTGCCACACAAGATCCAATGGACTGATGTAGTGGCCTCTGACTCCTAGATGTGGCCTGGTGGAACTCCAAAATAGGGTGACCTTCTCTCTTGTACAAAAATTGGGCTCATACTAAACTCACAATTGATGTATAGGATACAAAATACTGACTAGGTTGAGGGTTGAGACAAATCAACTAACCTCAACTTATTACAGGACTCAATCTTAATTGATTACAAAATTTTTAAAACTTTGACACATGACTAAATAGACCATATAGGATCCAGGGATCTGTGTCTGATCCTGGTGTCCCCACCAATAAAGGAATCTGCTCTGGAAAATATTCCAACCATTGCCTTCTGTGGCCAGCAAACAACTAAGGGAAATCCATCATTGGCTGCCTCTACTGGTTGTTGGCTAGGATGGTTCTCCAGATGCATGGCACTATTGCTCCTGGGTACAAATGGGAAGTGATGGTTGATCTATTTTTTTACAGGGATCCTAAGGAAGCTAAAAAACAGGAAGAGAAAGCACTGTCTTATCTACCAATGAACCTTTGGATTCCCAAAGATCTCAGCATTCATCTTTAAAAAAATATTTTAGCCAATGAATCATTGGAAGCTGAATAGGAAGAAGAACATTGACATTCAATACACAGACAACTTCAAGTCATCGAACTTGGAAACCTACTTCTGGGCTCAAGGCCAAATCATTATTAGAAATTCAAAACAGATCAAGTGAGCATGGCTATTGGGGTTCATTGATGAATAAGCTGGAGCCCAAGGATATCTGGAATTATCCAAGATCTTCAAAGTAGCATCAAGCCTAACTCGACGGAGTCGAGTTCTTCCCACCTTAAAGGAATGATGGGGATATCGCCAGCATGGATCCCAGAGTAAGCACGAATCCTAGAGCTGCACGAATCTCGAAGCATATCTAGAATAAATTAGTTTGGAATTTATCTTTTGTTTGAAATTTGAATTAGGATTTGGTTGGTTAGGATTGAGATATGGATAGGCTTATCTTATCCTATCTTGTATTTGAATTTGAATCATCCATATCTTTTTATCTTGTATTCAAATTCAAATAAGGGTTGGATAGGTCTATAAATACTACCCTCGATCCTTTGTAAAAAAATAGTTTTGGAGAATAATTATGAGTTTTTAGAAGAGTGATTCTTCTTGCCTTCACCTTCGGGCATCGAGGGGTGTGACGCCCTATTTATCCCCCTTCCCATTCCATTTTCTTTATCCCCTCGTGACCTTTGAGATTCATCCTAACGCCTCCAAGTATCGAGGAGGGTGAAATGCCCTAGAGGTGAGAGGTCTCTTCATTAGTATGAGTCCCAAAGTCCATGAGTTCTAAACCCTAACTCTTCCTTCCCCATTGTTCCTTCACCATCCCTAGAAGAAAAAAAATCCAAAAGAAAATATGATACCCTAATTTTGGTGACTTCTAGTCTTGCCAACGATCCTATCCTCCTGTCCCACATCTCAATGTCCAAATTTTAAGATCATCCTGAATAACCAAGGTCTATTTCATGCTTCCTATAGATTACCCCAGGACTCTGATTCCTATTTCTTACCCTTTATTGAGTCTACACATGTCTCTAAAGCTATTAGGTTACATTATATTGAGATCACCAGGTTGCATGAACCCTTTGAGCCCATCCCATTTGCGACCTACTTTTGGAAGACCTTATGGCAATTGCTAAGGATCCATGGTAATTTTTTATGTTCATACCAGACTAGGGTCAAACCTAGAGAGTCGATAATCTATTAGGTTTAGGCCCTAGAGAGTCCAATAAAATTTCTCTCAATAGGAATACATAGTTAAGTTTGCTTTTGTCAAGTGTCAATATGAGTCTCAAAGTCCGTAAAAATCATATGCACAGTATATTAAGGAATTGCATAAGGAGATTAGTAAAAAGATTCAAATGAGCAATGAAGTCTATAAGCATATGGCTAATTCATGTAAATGAATGAAAGAATTTAATGAAGGGGACTCTATAATGGTTAAACTTAAACCTAAAAGGTTCTCGTGGGAACTATGAAGAAACTGCATGCCCGGGGAGCTAGACATTTCAAAGTATTAAAAAGAGTTGGACCTAATGCATACGTGTTAGAGTTACCACTGGATTATGGCATTAGTTCAACATTTAATATTTCTGATCTGAAATAATACAAAGAGTTGGCATTAATTCCTAGTGAGCCTTTTGGACCTTATCTAGCCTTTGAGAGTGAAAACCTACCTGAGTGTCCACCAGCACCATAGCCAGAATGGAGAGATAGGATTGAAAGTATCTTGGATGACCAAGTAATTACTACCAGAAATAAGGGCTATCAATGTTATCTACTTCGATGGCAAGGAAGACCCGAACCCCATGACTCCTGGATCACCCGAGAGGATCTACAACAAATTGATCCAGACCTACTAGAAAGGTATCAGAGTCGGACTAGTCCTTACTTGACAGGGCCAAGTTCCTCCCACCCCTAGAGAACTGGTGCGAGCACCAAAGTTCGAAAGAGGCTTCAGTCTAATTCAGTATGTCTTTAATTCTTTCATTGAACTTATGTCTTGTAAATAGAGTCAGTTTACTTCTGTAATTGAATTTGAGTCATGTAATTAGAGTTGGGTTTATTTCAATTTGGTTTCTTTTGAGTCCATTTGGATTTTTTAAGTCCAATTAGGATCAAATTGGTATTGTATTTAGTAAGTTTAGTAGTTGGGTCCAAGAGAGGTTTGGAATTGGTTAAATGTAAGCAAGCTCACTTGAAGATGGAATGCACTCAACCACTTCAACAATTTAATCCAAGGAGGATGCCACTTCAGCAAGCCATGTGGGATGCCATGTCAACCTCCCAACCATGTGGAGTACACCTCATCAAGCCACATCACCACATGCCACATCACCAAGAGGGAATTCAAATTCAAAGTGGGCAGCCAAGGAGCTCAACCTTCCACCATTTTAGCTAGCTATTCCCATAAAATCTTTATGTAATTCTAATTCCACCCTTATAGCTAGAAATCTCCCATGAAAAACTCCTTGTATTTCAAAATTTCAAAGTCCTTGGAGGCTTATAAAATCTACTCCAAGCTCTCTTGTAAAGGATGATGATTTGAATGAAAAAAAAAGTGGGTTTCATTGTTCTTCCATTTGTGTTATCAAATGTCCTCCGAGAGAGAGTGGGTGAGAGGCCCTTAGCTACTTCAAGAAAAGCATTCTCCATGCCAAGAACCATTAGTCTATCTTCTAACCCATCCAATCACTCCATTCCATCGTCCAAGGTGCAAGGAAGTCAATCAAAAGGGAGCCGGCCAAGCTACTTCCACTCCATCAACTTCTTCTCAACTTCAACCTTCATTTCATTAATATTCTACCTTTCAATCTCCTTCTTAACTCTAATATGGTTTGTGTAGAATCCCCAAGGTTTTCAGGTTCCAAAGAAGAGGGTCTTCTAAGATAAGAAACAGAGACAAGAAGTCCCAACGTCTAAAGGAATCTCCTTGTCATCCAAGAGCTTCATCCTTGGGTGTAACCTTTCCAATCTTTGAGATGTTAATGCCTGGGTACCCCTCTTTTAGTGTTTTTCAGATCTAAAATATTAGAGTAATTAAGCCCTATCCTGTGTGGTTTCTTAACCACAAAGATTCTTTTCTCTTTACTATTGTGAAGGTTCTCATTCTAGTCTAGATTAACATGCAAATCCCTTCATGATAATTTCTATTATTTTACATGGAAAAGTAACCTAGCTTTACTTCATTTTTCATTTAATTGTTACTATCTCCTCTTAGATTGCATCATTCCATTTCATCCCACATCACCAAGGGACTTTATCCTCATCTCCATTCCCTCTCATGTGGATTTTGACCAGTCAACATATGTGAAATTCAGTGAGATGGTGGTTGGTGCAAATGAAGAGTTGTGACTCTTCATTCGGTGCAAAATCATAAGCAGAGTCCTTCTGCTTTAAGCTAGTCACATATCACCAGTATTTTCCTATGAAAATCCATGTCCCTTGACCCTCTTAAAACTAGTATTTGACATGTGTCAAAAGGATAAGTCGGAGGATAAAAATTAAGAGACTGATATATGGCAGTTGGCATAGAAGAGTCATGGCTTTTCACTTATAAGACTCCTTCTCATTGAAGGGTCTTATATGATCTATCAAATGACAGATCAAAGGGCTGATGAAGAGCCTTATCTAGCACCTCTCTTTTTCTTATAAATAGCCATCAGTGTTTAGGCTGATGGTATCACAAAAAAAATTCTTTCTTTCCAGCATTCTTACACTCACACTCTTCCACACTCTCCTTTTGTCTCTTCCTCTCTTGTCTTGTCTTAAGACAAGTACTTCATTTGAAGACAAGGTTTTTAAGAAGTGAATTAGGAAGTGTAAGTGAAAGTGAAGAGTGTTTTAGAAAGGGCTCAGAGTGCTCTATTGGAGGGTAGAGGTCTGAGCAAGAAAGGAGGGACTGCCAAAGGAAGAAGGGCCATCGGAAGAGTCCCAGTGGCTTAAGCAACCTACTTAGGAGAGCTTCCTAGTTTGATTCCTATGTGGATCACCTCTGGAGGGCTTGCATTTGTGAGCCTAGTGGAAAGAAGAAGGAATTAGCATTCCAGGTATTCTTCATAATCCTAATTTAATGACTTATTGATTGTAGTGAATAAGAGATCTTTGGCTTAGGGTTTTCTAGTTGTAGGGTTTTCAAGAATGAGATTTTTTTTGAAAATCCATTATTTTGTTGTGCCATCAAAACCCTAGAAACCCAACAGGCAGACCCTGAAAAGGTTCATGCTATATCTGAGTGGCTTATACCCCAAAATGTGTAGGAAGTTCGAAGCTTTCATTGCCTCACAACTTTTTATAGGAGGTTCATTAGGGGTTTCAACACCATCATAGCTCTGATGACTGATTATATACAAAAAGGGAGCTTTGAATGGACTAGAGCTACTGAACAAGCTTTTCAAGAATTAAAGGAAAGAATGACCCACACTCCAATTTTGTGATTACCAAATTTCTTAAAAGTCTTTGAAGTTGCATGTGACACATATAGAGTGGGAATTGGTGGAGTCCTAAGTCAGGAAGGATATCATCTCGATTTCTTTAGTGAAAATCTCAATGACTCCAAGCACAGATATTCCACCTATTACAAAGAATTTTGCACCATGGTCCAAGTCCTTAAGTTTTGGAGGCATTATCGGCTTCCACAAGAATTTATCCTGTATTCAGATCATGAGGCTGTCAAGTTTCTCAATTCATAAAAAAAATAAATCTGAGATATGGAAAGTGGATTGAGTTCCTTCAAGCCTATACCTTCATGATAAGGCACAAAGAAGGCGTAGATAATAAGGCTACCGATGCACTCTCTCAAAAGACAGACCTGTTAATGGTAGAAACTATTGAGTCAATTTGGTTGATGATGCACTTTCTCTTAGGATGAGCCTTTTATCAGTAATAAGTGTGAGAGTTATTGGCTTTGAATAATTAAAAGAAGAGTATAATGAATGCCTAGACTTCAAAAATATTGTTACCTCCCTGAGACAAGGACCGTCCAGTGAGTTTAGTGAGTATACCCTTTAGGACAGTTATATTTTTAAGAATAATAGGTTGTGTATCCCACGGACTTCAATGAGAGATTTTTTAATTTGGAAAATATATGATGGAGGATTATCTAAATTTTTTGAAAGAATTATGTCCTAAAAGCCAATCATAGTAGAATTTTTGTATTCTCCTAACTCAAGATTGATATAAATAAAGGTAATTTTTGATTCATCATTTGTTGTGTCTTATGTTTTAATTATAAGATTATGATGAACCCCATAGGTTAGGGCAATGGAATTAGGTTATGATGGAGATCGTAATGGTGAGACCTAAGTTCCTATGAACCTTAATCTAAAATGTTCCTAGTCGATGGATCATCAGTTTGGTGATCGATGAATCCAGAAAGACTAGCACATCCTATGTATGCTAGATAAAGAGAGTGGTTGGTCTCACAATCACTTGTGTAGAGATACTAATACAAGGATGTGGGTGCTTATTAGGTTATGAGTCCACTGAACTAATTTGACAAGAAAATATCAAATGAAAATCTTACTTGTCAAAAAGTATGTTCTTTTAGTTGGAGTTGTGCATGTGATCCTTAGACCTGAGACTACCATAGTATCTTATGCACATGAACCCATATTTTGGAGCATACTCATTCATGGAAATTAAGTCATGTACGGGGTGCTTCTACATATGGTGGATTGTGTATGAAGGTATGAGTAGGTCAACAAAGAATCAATCACTCCTAGTAAGGGGAGTAGTTATCCAATGAAATCTCTTCGATTGTTGACTCAGGAAATCATTGATCAAAGCAAGATGAGATTAGATAGGGTTTCTAATTTATCATCGATCGAGTCTTCATTATTGAATTGAGATTCAAAAGGATTAAGTACTAGGGTTTGACATTTATCCATGCCCATCACTTAATCGGGATAAAGTGTGATCAAAGGATTGAATTGCACGGTAACTATCCACTGAAGGGTATTTTGATAATTTTCATCAAATTTCTCATCTTCCAAGTAGGCATGACACATTGCTAGATATCAATCATGTATTGTAGGTTTTCATGAATCAAATTGATTGGATTCATGAGTCAATTTGGAAGCTAGTTTCAAATTGGCAACTTGGGTCAGCTCGATTTGATCAAATTGGGTCAATCGATTTTGATTGGATCGAATTGACTTGGACCGAGACCTACTGCTGGCTAGATATGGAATCCAAAGGGTCACACACATTAGGAAATTGGCTAAGGAAGTCAACTATTTTTTTATTAGGATCACGGGATCCTAATTGGCTAGCTAATTAACACATTAGCATATGTTGGCTAGCCCAACTCCTAACCCAATTGAATTGGGTGAGCTTGCTTGCTAATTGGGCTAACCAATTCAAAAGGGACTTAAATTGGGTTGTGTCTTAATTAGGACAGTCTTAATCAGATTTTATCTAAATTTATTTAGGCTCTATCTTGGAATTATGGAAGAGTCCTACTAGCATGGGACACTTGGTGCCAAGAATTGTGTGCAGCAACATTATGGGGTGCAGAAAGGACCAAGAGTCCTTCTACCACATAATCACTTATTCTAGATAAGCCTAAAGACTTTCTCCCTAATCTTCATGCCCAAATAAATGGGTTTTCACTAGTCAAAATGATGAATTGGCATGGAATAAAGTGGTGCACATTGAAAGGTTGCGACGTTTCATAAAGTGGTGCAAATTTGAAAGGCTATAGTCCTTCTATTTGAAGACTCTGAGTTTTCTCTGATACACCTCTTGAGATCCCACGCCCCCTATTTTATTCTTGACCAGTAATATGCCACATGGCATATAGAAAAAATGCTAGAAAATCCAAGAGACATTTATATGTCTCTTGGCACATGAAAGGTGGTATCATGTTGCCTAGATGGCCAACCCAATAGGGGGATGAATTGTGTTTGAAAACTTATTAATATGTTCCTTTTGAAATCTTTGTATGGTAAGTGAAGTGTATTAAGTATTGTGTGCGGAAGCAAATGAATAAGCAAAGATAAGAACAATCACAAACACTATAAATTTAAAGTGGTTCAGAGCAACCCAGCTCCTACGTCCACTATCCAAGGTGCATACTTGGGATTTCCACTATATTCTCCTTGAATACAGTCATATTATTTTGCAACGGGCTCACAATCCATAACCCAATATAATGTTAGTTTTCCTAGGCTCACTAATAACCTAAATTTGGTTTTTGAGACTCACCAATAACCTAAAAATAATTCACAAGTTACAGCCCCTATTGTACTTGGAACAACACACAAAACATAGTATAAAAGGAAGCAACACTTAAAACAAATCCAAAGATTTGAATGGTTGCAGTTGAAGCTCTAAATTAAGCCTTCTTCAATGCTCTTTAAGGCTTTCACACTTCCTCAATGATTGACTCAAGAAATTGGTTGGGAGTTGTTGAAGAGCTTGAGTTCTTTCTCTTGAAAAGCACTTAGAATATTCATTACCCTCATAAAGATTGTTCAAAACTTATTTAGATCCATCATTTCTAGCCTCTTGAAGTGTTTCCAAATGGATATGGCCATTGGAGTGCCTTGGGAGTCAAAATCTAGCCATTAGAAGCTTTAAATCCCAAGAAATTTGAATTCTAGAACTTGCCATTACTATTGCAAAACTAGAAAATTGAGTTGGCTCAGATGCTCAATCTAGTAATTCAGTAGTTCTAGAAGAGTCAGCTCGGATTCCATTAAGTCAGCTTGGATGCCAGAAATCTCAGAAACTCATTTTTCATAGTTCTGGAAGAGTCGGCTCGAATTCTGCTTGAGTTGTCTCGGTTGGCTTAAACTTGAAACTTTCTATGATGTGCCATGCCGTGCCATAGAAATGTATCAGCTCTTATAATTGAGTCGGCTCGAGTGAACTTGCTTCCAAAAGCTTCAAAATAATTTCAAACTTCTCCAAGCTTCTTCCAAACAACTTCCAACAACTTCTAAATCTAATGTAAGTTATTTATACTTAATTTTATAATAATTTTACCATTTTTACAAGAATATACATTCAAAAAATCTTTAGGGCTCACAAATACATGAAACTTTTCTTTGTGTACATGAATTCATTACATTGGTCCGAGAAATGTAGAGTGAATGATTTACCATGTAGATTGCCCTACAAAAACTTCTCAAACACTTAAAGATCATAAGTATCAAATACATGATCCAATGTTTTGTAATCATCAAAATCGTTCCAGGGGTTAACAATCTCCCCCTTTTTTATGATGACAAAATATTGGGTATGGAAAGAATAAGTACTTTGCATTTGCAATTGTATCATAGTAAATGATTCTAGAATGTTTTGTACAGTGTGCCATACCAAACAATTCAAAACATAGAGTTTCACTTTACAAATCAACTGAAGTATCAGAGTTGTTTTACAAGTTAACTAAAGTATCAAGAATGTAAAGTTTTAAGATTAGTTCTTCCCCTTTTTCATTTTCTTGTACATTTTTGATGCGGGATGCAGTGTAAGGGATGAACATGCAAGAAAAAATAGTAAACTAATGATTTTATTAATTTTCAGATTTTTCTTAATAGCTAAGTTCTCGAAAGAAAGGCAAAGAACTCATAGAAAAAGATGTAAGAATCAACTACAACTACCCGCAGTCAAGGACAATCAAAGAGATAAAAATTTAGGACCACAAGGGTTGAGAAACCCCCTATTAGGATAGTTGTCTTCAATAAAACAGAGCTATGAGAAGGGTTTTGGGTGATTACCTGGCAACGATGTTGTCTTCAACGTAGAAGGGGTCGCTCTGCACTCCTGGATTGGTGCCTGGATGAATAAGTCTCTTTTTCCTGGATCAGCTAGCTTTTTATCAGCTGGTCTTGAAGACAAGGAGGGCCTCTTCCTTGGATGGTTTCACCGGAGGGATCCTGCACACATCAGGGGTTAGATGGAAAGAAGATGAAAAAAATATGAAGCTGCACTGATCCTGGAGCAGCACTGATCTCAGAGCGGCACTGATTATGAAGCTGCACTGATCCTGGAGCAGCACCGATCCCGGAATAGCATAGATTTTAATAAATTAGTTTGGGATTTATCTTTTGTTTGACTTTTGAATTAGGATTTGGTTGGTTAGGATTGAGATATGGATAGGCTTATCTTATCCTATCTTGTATTTGAATTTGAGTCATCCCTATCTTTTTATCATGTATTCAAATTCAAATGAGGGTTGGACAGGTCTATAAATACCATCCTCAGTCCTTTGTAAAAAATCAGTTCAGTTCATAAAAAAATTTGAGTTTTTAGAAGAGTGATTCTTCTATCCTTCGCCTTCGGGCGTGGGCGTGATGCCTAGTTATCCCCCTTCCCATTCCATCTTCTTTATCCCCTCATGACCTTTGAAATCCATCCTAGCGCCTCCAAGTATCGAGGAGGGTATAATGCCCTAGAGGTGAGAGGTCTCTTCGTTAGGGTGAGTCCCAAAGTCCATGAGATCCATATCCCCATCCTACATCCCCACTATTCATTCGCCATCCCTAGAGAAAAAAATATTAAAAAAAACTTAGTACCCTAATTTAGGTGACTTCTAGGCTCACCAACGATCCTACCCATCTGTCCCTCATCAAAGAGGGCCGACGGTGCCCTGGGGGAGGAGGAGCACCTACTGTGGCACGCTGCTAAGAAAGCAAAGGAGCTACTTCAAAGGGCCGCCCCCGACACTGATGGGCAGTCAGTGAACGAGGCAGCCAGAAGTTCTCTCTGTCATCTTCTGGGGGTAAGTTTTACTATTCCTATCCTCATTTCGAGTTTATAATTGGCAATTCTATGACCGTGAGCATCTGTCGGCAGCTTCTCAAGGACAATCTTCTGATAGACGAGGGATTAGGTGAGCTGCTCTATATAAAAGAGCAGTTAACCCAGAGGGCCGAAGCGATTGAGCTAGCGAGGGACATAGCCTGGGAGGAGCTGACAGCTTCCAGGAAAGAGGTGCTCGGCTTGAGGGCCATAGTGGTAGAAGTGTCCTCTCTGTGGGCCGAACTGGAGGCCCAGAAGAAACAGGTGGAAGACTTGCTTGCCTAGAAGGCGGATCAGGAGGCAAGGCTGAAAGACAAGAAAAAGAAGATCAAGACCCTAGCCCATCGGCTGGCCATCGAGGAGGGTCGTCTGACTGATCTTGATATCCGTGCAAAGGGCTATCAGGTGTCGGCAGAGAGATACAAGGGCTTGCTGAAGATGGCCTAAGATCTACTGAAGATGATCGATGAGAAGGCCGTCGCAGAGTACAAAGCCTTCAAGTACTTCACGGAGGAGATGAACGAAGCCGGGATGGTCGGCTTTGACTATGGGTATGACGAGTGCCTAGGAAAGGTCAGTGCGGCATTCCCAGAACTTGATTTGTCGTTCCTTCAGCTGTCAAAGCTGATAGAAGCAGAAGCTTTGGGTGGGATGGACATGACTACCCAAGCGACCGACGCCCCGGTGGAGGTCGTTGCGGAAGTAGCCAGAACGGATGCCCCAGCTAGAGTCGAGGCGGAGGCAGCCGAAGGGCCTGAGGAGGCCGGAGCAGCTGCCATTGCTGAGGGGGCCGAAGTAGCCGTAGATGTAACTTCCAAGGGTCAGACCTAGTTGTTTGTAAAGGTCTGACCTTCAGTTTTGTAAAGACACCTTTTTGTAGTAATGAAAAAAGCTTTTGTTGTCTTTTTACACTATCTTATATCTTCTTTTCTAAAATTTTGCTAAGTATGAACCAGTCGGCATATCTGAGTGAGTGGTCGGATCTTCAAGTTAAACGTCAAACAGTAACTCAAGCCGAACCAGATCCCTATAGGATTTCCACTCTAAGTACTAGCCCATTGGCTTTCTGGACCCAGAAGCAGTTGAGGCAGCGATCAGATTTCAGCTCAGGCTGGAGCAACGAGCTTAGGAAACTTTATCCAAAGTGTTGGTCCATCGGCTTTCCAGACCCAAAAGCAGTTGAGGCAGTGGTCAGATTTCAGCTTAGGCCAGAGCAGCAAGCTTAGGAAATTTTATCCTAAGTGTTGGTCCATCGGCTTTCTGGACCTAGAAGCAGTTGAGGCAGTGGTCGTATTTTAGCTCAGGCTGGAGCAACAAGCTTAGGAAATTTTTCCTAAGTGTTGGTCCGTCAGCTTTCTGGATTAGGCTGTCCTAGAACCTTTGCTGACCAGAGTCGGACTTTCAGAAGTGGGCTGCCCTAAAGCCTCTGCCGACCGGAGTCAGACTTTCGGAAGTGGGCTGCCCTAGAGCCTTTGCCAACCGGAGTCAGACTTTCGGAAGTGGGCTACCCTAGAGCCTTTGCCGATCGAAGTCGGACTTTCAGAAGTGGGCTGCCCTAGAGCCTTTGCCGACCGGAGTCGAACTTTCGGAAGTGGGCTACCCTAGAGCCTTTGCCGACTGGAGTCGAACTTTCGGAAGTGAGCTGCCCTAGAGCCTTTGCCGACTGGAGTCGAACTTTCGGAAGTGAGCTGCCCTAGAGCCTTTGCCGATCGGAGTCGGACTTTTGAAAGTGGGCTGCCCTAGAGCCTTTGCCGACCTGAGTCGGACTTTCAGAAGTGGGCTTCCCTAGACCCTTTGCCGATCGGAGTCGGACTTTCGGAAGTGGGCTACCCTAGAGCCTTTACCGACCCGAGTCGGACTTTCGGAAGTGGGCTGCCCTAGAGACTTTGTCGATCGGAGTCAGACTTTCGGAAGTGGGCTACCCTAGAGCCTTTTCCGACCGGAGTCAGACTTTTGGAAGTGGGCTACCCTAGAGCCTTTACCGACTGGAGTCAGACTTTCGGAAGTGGGCTGCCCTAGAGCCTTTGCCGACCGGAATCGAACTTTCGAAAGTGGTTCATAGAAGAAATATGAACTTTATTGATAGTACTTGCGGAGGTTGTCTACATTCCACGGACGCGCCAACTGCCGCTCGTCCAAAAATTCAAGTCGATAGGTGCCAGCTCGAACCACTTCGGCGACCCGATAAGGTCTTTCCCAATTTGGGAAAAGCTTGCCTTGCTCGGTCGGCCTCGAGATTTCGGCCCTCCACAGGACCAAGTCTCCGACTCGGAAAGCTCGTGCCTTGACTCGCGAGTTATAATATTTCGCCATCTTTTGGCGAAATACCTCCATCTTCATGCTTGCCCAAAGTCTAGTTTCCTCAAGCAAGTCTAGGTCAGCCCTTCGCTGCTCGAAGTTGGCCAGTTCGGCGTATTGGTCAATCCGGAGAGATTGAAGAGAAGTCTTGACAGGGATGATAGCCTCACTTCCGTAAGTGAGGTTTAACGGAGTTTCGCCGGTCGACGCTCTAACGGTCGTCCGATACGCCCATAATACTGAATGGAGTTCCTCCGCCCAAAGTTCCTTTGCTTCATTAAGCCAGGTCTTCAGCCCATGCAAGATTGTTCGGTTGGTGACTTTAGCCTCTCCATTGCACTGAGGGTGGTCGATCGAGGTAAGTCGGTGAGAGACATGATATTGCTGACAAAAATCCTGGAACTTAGAGTTGTCAAATTATCTTCCATTGTCAGTAATAATTGTCCGAGGAATGCTGAATTGAAAGATGATATTGTTCCGGATGAAGTTCTCCACCTTAGCCTCCGTTATTTGTGCAGTGGTTTGGCTTCCACCCACTTGGTGAAATAGTTGATGGCCACAAGTAAAAATTTTTGTTGCCCGTAGGCCGGGAGAAATGATCCCAGGATATCCATTCCCCACTGTGCGAATGACCATGGGGCGGTGATCGGAGTCAGCTCACTAGCGGGTCTCCTTTGAATGATGGAGTACCTCTGACATGCGTCACACCTTCGGACAAAGTCCGATGTGTCCTTCTAAATGGTGGGCCAGTAATATCCCTACCAAATGATCTTGTAAGCTAAGGATCTTCCTCCGAGGTGGTCGCCACAAATGCCTTCATGGACTTCTTTGAGGGCGTAGTCGGCGTCCGCCAGCCCCAATCACTTCAATAGCGGCTGTGAGAATGACCGCTTATAAAGGATGCCATCAAGGATGACGTACTTAGAGGCTGTCAGGCGCACCCGCTTGGCCTCCATCGGATCTTCTGGGAGGGTTCCTTTGACCAGGAAGGCAAGGATCGGATTTATCCAAGAAACTTCTTGTTCCACCTGATGGACCTCGGTCGGCTCTTCGGCAATGCTAGGGTGCTGTAGATACTCCACAAAAGTTTGGTCAGAGGTCCCGCTAGTGGCCATAGCCAGTATTGATAGAGCATCTGCCTGAGAGTTTTGCAGACGAGGTATGTGGAGGATTTCGAAAAATTTGAACCGAGGAATGAGGTTTTGTACCTTGTTTAAATATTTTGCCAGGGTCAGATCCCTTGCTTCAAATTCTTCCTTCACTTGATTAACCACCAACTGGGAGTCGGAGAAAACTCTGAGTCGGCTAATGCCTAGTTCGTTGGTGATTCGTAGCCCCGCAAGGAGGGCTTCATACTCCACTTGGTTATTTGACACCTGAAATAAAAAATGTAATGCATACTCTAGGTTCTCCCCTTCCAGATCGGCCAGAATCAATCCGGCCCCACAGCCTGCAAGGTTGGACGCCCCGTCCACATGGAGAGTCCAGGCTGGTTCTACTTCGTAGACAGCATCAGCTTCAGGTACTTCGGCCATTCGAGGAGGCATCTCCTGTCTCCACGTGCATTCTACAATAAAGTCAGCAATTACCTGGGTCTTTAAAGCAGAACATGGCTGGAAAGAGATGTCGAACTCTCCTAACTTGACGACCCACTTGGTGAGCCGACTGGATGTATCTAGGCTCCGAAGGATTGCCTTGAGGGGTTGGTCGGTCAGCACTACAATCGGATGCACTTGGAAGTACGGTCGGAGCTGCTTGGCGGATGTGACCAAGGGGTATATTAACTTTTGCATCTTGGGGTACCTTGTTTCGGCATCGTGGAGGACTTTGCTGATATAATAGATAGGCTTTTGCTGTCCATCCTCTCCAACTCGCACAAGGATGGCGCAGATCACTTCGTCTGACATCGAGAGATAGAGGTACAAAGGCTCCCCCTCCGTCAGCTTGGCCAGCAACGGAGGGTTCTTCAAGTACCCCTTCAATGTTTCGAAAGCCGACCGACACTCATCAGTCCAAACAAAACCCTCCGACTGGTGCAGGGTCTTGAAGAACGGCAGGGACTTCTCAGCCGAACAGGAGATAAAATGGCTGAGAGAGGCGATTCGGCCGGTGAGCTTGTGGTCCTGCTTTTTGTTGGTTAGGTGTGCCATCTCCATGACGGCTTTTATCTTGTCAGGATTTACTTCAATTCCCCTTTGTGTAACCAGAAAACCAAGGAATTTGCCAGAGGTTACCCCAAAAGTATATTTCGTGGGGTTCAGCTTCATCTGATGGCACTTGAGTGCATCAAAAGATTCCTGCAAGTCCTTGATGTGGTCAGCCTTATGGAGACTCTTCACTATCATGTCGTCTACATAAGCCTCCATGTTCCTACCCAGCTGACCTTCGAACACTAGGTTGATCAGCCTCTGAAAGGTGGCATCGACATTCTTCAAGCCGAAATGAATCATCCGATAACAGTACAGACCTTTGTCGGTGATAAAGGCAGTATTCTCCTCATCTTCCGGATGCATCTTTATTTGATTGTAGCCAGAAAATGATTCCAAAAAGCTGAGAAGTTGGTGGCCGGCCGTGGCATCCACCAACTGATCAATTTTGGGTACTGGAAAGCTGTCCTTCGGACAGGCCTTGTTGAGGTCGGTGTAATCCACACAAATCCTCCACTTCCCGTTGGACTTCTTCACCATAACCACATTCGCCAGCCACTCAGGGTTGTGGACTTCCCTGATGAAGCCAGCAACACGGAGCTTCTATACTTTCTCATCAATGGTTTTCTGTCTTTCAGTAGCAAAGCTCCTCTTCTTCTGTCGGACAGGTCGGTAGGTCGGATTGACCTTGAGTTGGTGAGTGATGACCTCCAATGGTATTCCAGGCATGTCCGACGCCGACCAAGCAAAGACGTTGGTGTTACTCTTAAGAAAGCTGATCAGCTCTATCTTAAGGTCTTCACTGAGGGAGCCTCCAATCTGAAGGACTTGGGTGGGATCATCCTCTCAAAGGGGAATAAATAGAATCATTTCCCCTGGCTGACCGAGGCCATCGGCCTCAACCCTTGGGTCAAGTTGCTCCAGGATGGGATGGCCTTCTGACTGTTGATTCATAATGGTCAAACACTGCCTGGCCATTTGACGGTCTCCCCTCATCACTCCGACCCCGCTCCTAGTCAGAAATTTTGCCAACAGATGGTAAGTGGACATGATGGCTCTGAATTTGTTGAGGGCCAGTCGGCCCAGGATAGCATTGTAAGGTGAGTTTGTCCGAACGACCACAAAATTGATGAGGAGGGTTTTCTGGAGAGGCTCTGTCCCAATTGTCACAGGGAGAACTATTTCTCCTTCCACTTCGATGGAGTTGCCCCCGAAGCCTGTCAGTGGCGCGGGGGATTCCTGTAGCATGGATCTGGATAAATCATTCTTACAAAAGCATCATACAGCAATATCTCTGTCGAGCTTTCATTATCAACAAGTATTCACCTTACATCATAATTAGCAATCACTGCCGACATGACTACAGGATCGTTCTCAAAAATATGAGTTTCCAGGAGATCCTCATCAGAGAAAGTGATGGCATTGGAGCCCCGGGACCTTTTAGCAATGTCGGTCCTGTCCTCATAACTTCCTCCAGATCGTCGATGCAGCATGCTAACATCCCCTCCAGTTGGTCTTTGATTGGGGAGCTCCGTCTTCTTCGGAGGGTTTCGAGCATTTGATGCTTCAGCCCGGTCTCGATGGGGTTGGACATACTTGTGCAGGTATCCCCTCCGAATGAGGTCTTCAATGGCATCCTTCAGCTGCAGGCACTCTTCAGTACTGTGCCCATGATCACTATGGAAACGATAGAATTTATCTTTGTTCCTTAGGGTAGGAGGGCCCCTCATCGGTTGAGACCTTTACAGAAAGGTCTTGTTCTCGATCTCCATCAGGATCTTCTCTCTTGGCAGGGATAGAGGTGCATAAGTCTCGAACCTTCGGGGGAAGTCCCTCGGTTTCGAACTTCGACGTTAGGTTGACCGTCAACTATCACTCGGAGGTCAGACTTCGGGAGCTTTATTGCTCCACTTCTTGGGGGCCGGCCTTCCTTCAGCTTGATGTCTGCCGGTGGCTTGTTCTTTCACCAGGGCGTACTTCTGCGCTCTGGCCAGGAGTTCATTGTAGCTTGTTGGATGTTTCTTGTCCAGGGAGAAGGTCGGCCTGGATGAGTGAAGCCCTCACTTGAAGGCTGACATCGTTATAGCTTCATTTAGATCCGGGACTTCCATGGCCGCTGAGTTGAAACGGGCCATGAAATCCCAAAGGGTCTCTCCCTCCTTTTGCAGCATGAGGAAGAGGCAGTCGGTATTCCTTGGGGTCTGACTGCAAGTCCTGAAATGGAAAAGAAAAAGTGATTCGAGTTGAGAGGAGTAGATCGTACCTGGCCGGATGGTGGAGAACCACATCCCGGCGGTCTTCTTGAGGGTTGCAAGGAAGGCGATGCAATGGAGAGCGTCGGAGGTGCCTTGGACCATCATATGGGCTTTGTACATGCCCAGATGGTCCATTGGATCAGTGGTACCATCGTAGGGGTCCACCTGTGGGATCTTGAAGTGCCGGGGAATCATCTCTACCAGAATCTCCTCAGAAAATTACGGACGGGAGTGGTATACCTGTCCCCATTCGGCCTTCTGCCGGAGAGCGATTTCGGTGATGCACTCCTCCATGCGCATGATCTTGCTGGCATAGTCCTTCGAAGGTTCGACGGCAAGCCAACCGTTGAATGGGATGAATTCGGTATAGGAAGGCGAAGCAGACCTCACCCTTTTGCTGTCAGCGCGATCACCCAAGGACCTCCGGGGCTCCGCGGCAGCATGAGAACCATGCTGAGGGATCTCCGGTCGTTGGCCTCTCTCAGCAGCAGTCAGAGGATTGGTGCAGGAGGCAGCTGGTAGTTGCTGTCGGTTGTCGGCTACTTCCTGGAAATGCTGAACCGCAGCAGTAAGTGTTTCAATGCGATTAACCAAGGTTTGGAACTGTTGCAACCCCAATGTGATGGTAGGTTCTGTAGCAGTAGGGGCGGTGGAAGCAAAATCATTCTCCCTGAGAGGCTTCTCAAACCTGGAAGGAGAGATATCCCTCTTGGCAGTGGCATTTGGAGCTCTTCCCTTAGCCATTTTCTTGTCGGGATGATAGATTCCTCCTTTTAGAAGAAAGAGCAGCCCCCCTTCCTCTAGCGCCAATCTGTTGCTGCGTCAACTCCTGGACTAGGAATCGGGGTGGCTGGAAGGGCTGGAGCACTCCTCTCCTAGGCGAACCTGCAACAAAGTCCTCAAGAGCGTCGGTGGTGTTCCGGTGGGGGACCCTCCGATGCTTAAGTTAGTAGGAGATTGAAGGCAACAGAATGGAGGAATCAAGGAATGAACATTCCCTAGAGAGGGAAGAGTTGTTCTACCTTCGAACAGGATCCCCTGAGTACCTTATATAGGTGCGGAACAATCCAAAATCTGTTAGGGAAGAGGCTGAGAAAGATTGATCTACCCCTAGGAGAATCTAAAGAGTGGCCACGTGGCGTGCAGATACGGCGGCATCGTGGAAGTAGTGGAGCAGGGCCGTTGGGATAGCAGGATCCCGCAGTAACAGAAAGGTGCTTCTGGAATACCCTGGATGCTAAGACTCACCTGTCGAACATCGGCTATGAGACAGTCGATCAGTCAGACCAAAGGCTAAGCCTCCAAAGGAGAGCGATGGGCCGAACCCCAACAGGAGAGGGTCGTTTGGACCTCAGCTCCGGTGGGTCGGACCTCTGAAGGAGAGCGATGGGCCGGGCCCCAGCAGGAGAGGGTCGTTCGGACCTCAGCTCCAGTGGGTCGGACCTTTGAAGGAGAGCGATGGGCCGGGCCCCAGTAGGAGAGGGTCGTTCGGACCTCAGCTCTAGTGGGTCGGACCTCTGAAGGAGAGCGACGGGCCGGACCCCAGCAAGAGAGGATCCTTCGGACCTCAGCTTCGATGAGTCGAACCTCTGAAGGAGAGCAATGGGCCAGGCCCTAGTAGGAGAGGGTCGTTCGGACCTCAGCTCCGGTGGGTCGGACCCCCTTAGTCGAAGCCTTGAGAAGGGCGGCCGGGTCGGACCGCAAGACTGGGCCGGTTCTGACTGAGGGTGAGCTGTCATGGTACAACAGTTAACAATAAAGAGATTGAAGGCATTTGCACTGATTTGTTATGAAAGGGCATAAAAGTGAACAAATATTAATTACTATATTTAAAATTTTCTTACTATCTTTGTAATTAATACACAACATGATAAAGAGATGTAGGAGAAGCTAAAGAAAATTGCATGTTAGGACTACAAACCCAATTGTCTTCACTATAGATAGTCTTTCAGTGCGTCGCCCTAGAGCGAAATAATGTTGATGTTTTACACACAATAGAAGTAGATGGTTGCCACAAAGAGGTAATCTACCTTCCTTGGGTTCATTTCAGGGTTTCTTATAAATTTGTTTAGTAGTTACCCAATTTACAATCAAATAATGATAGAAATAATTTATGTTAAAGGTGAATATTGTTACAGTGTACTCATATTATGTGACTTCTTGAATTCAGCTGATTGGTACCAGGGGTCTCCAATGCTCCTAATGCTTCACCATATTTGGTTAAGCATAGCCTTTAACCTAGTAAACACATGACTTTATTGTTGGTCATAGTATTATATTCAAATACTATTGATACTAAGAGTGTTTTCTTATACTATCACCATTAACTTGATATCATTTTGTTTTGCATGTAATTGTATGATATGAAAGATACTGGATGCGCTTCATCTTTGTTGTTGTTGGGAATGAGATTACTTGTTTGGGTTCTTTGTTTGTAGTTTGACCTGCGATTTAGGCATCGATCAGGTTGATTAATTTAGATGCAAACTTTTGTGTGAATTGTACGATGTTATTATTGTTCAACAACTACATATGTTTTATAGTGTGCAAAGTAGTATTGAACTCCATAGAATTCTAAGTTATTGTACAGATAGCAATTTGTATATTCGTAGATGCAATAACATTCATATAGGAGCATGTCATTGTCAAAGAATATACAAATCTCGATACAGGGCTCCATACTGTTACCAACCTATTACTATGTTGAAACAAGATCGATTTCGCATTGCAAGTATCGGTATGGTCCCTATATTGCATATTGGTTACGAATCAATATGATATACTCTGTACCATCCGAATGGACATGGTATGGAAAAACTTGAACATAATATAACAGCAATATTAGTGATTTCCTAACCAATGACAAATAAATTGTTCATTTCCATCATCATAGTTTAATATGAATGCATACCAATGGTTACAACTGTTTTACAAACCACCGCCATAAGTTAGCTTGAGACTTCCACTGTAGAGTTGCTTATAAACATTCACCTAAATTGTAACCACAGCTTTTAATGACACTACCTATTGCCACAATTCACATATTTTTGGTATAAATTTTGTCAATATTTTTTCTTATATTTTTGGCAATGGTTTTAATCACCACTATAAACTTTTTGGTTGTAATTGTGATTCAAATGGATTTAACAAACTTATTTAATGATGGACAAAATAATTTGAGCTGGAAATTCAATCTATATTGGCCAGGGTTAAAGCCATCTTTGAAAATGATATGTAAAAGACAATGTCTGACACTGCAACTTGCCCTTCTTGAAGCAAACCTGTGGATCATCAAAATGCTTAGCAAAGAACTAGGATCTTTATTTATGATATTACCATACAAAGAAGAATGCATAAATGTTAAAATCAATAATATTTGTCCATGATAATTCTAGAGTTGATCTTGGCATTCTTGAAAAACATCAAGGCTATGAAAGCACATGGCCCTTTAAGAGATTCACTACTAGAATTATTGGCACAATTATGGTACTCCCAAGCCTTGGAAGGCCAAGAGAGGAGTCATGGTGATGACTCAAAAAGTCTAGGATCAGTTTGGATCCTAAAATTGAGATCGGTTTGATCCTTGGATAGAGGTTCGACCCTCTACGGGCTCAAGGTCCAAAGTTTTAGATCTTGAGGGCTAATTTAATGTTAGATCGGGTTTAGATCCAAGTGGGTATGAGAGTGGGTCAACTCATGGATGTACATACATAGGCTTGAATGAGTGCTCTCCTAATTGGATTAGCCTTGGAAGAATTAGAGTTAGATTTAAGTTTATGTTTCTAGTCCTATTTGAATTAGGAGAACCCTTGCTATATAAAAGGGCCCTTCATGTAAACCTGATGTAATGAAATCAAGAGATCTTTAATTCTCCCTATATATTCCTCTCTCCCCTCTCTATCTTTCTCTCTCCTCACACCATCAATAAACATCACATAGCAAGAAGAAGCAATGCTAAGAGAAAGCAAGACATCCAAATCGATTTTAGCATTCTATTTTCAACACTGATAGGTCCCTATTCTTGGGACTATTGCTCTCTCCAAAACTTCATTATAGGTAAAATTAAAATAGCAAGGAGGGCACTTCCTGGTTATGTTATATTTTTAATTTCATGCCCAAAGGAACTTCAGAGAAGTCCCAACATTATCAGTAATTTGCTGGTAGCAAAATATTCTATAGAATTCTATGCAATTAGGAACCTAGTCCAAATAGGATTCCACTTTGCTATTGTCTAGATTAATTTGGACTATCCTCAGAATGTAGAAACAAGGATTTCTGGTATAAAACCAAGGGAGACATATTCTAAAGGGTCAAGGGCTCAAACAGAGTAGGATTTGGACATCGATGCATGAAGTACTAGGCTACAAAAAACTTCTACACCTAGAAAAGATGTGAAAGGCTGCTAGGGTTTTATGTTTGGCTATCCAAACAAAGTTCAATGAATGTGAAACTGGGTGAAGGCATCCATTACTAAGTTTCAAATGTCCATGCGAAGGTTGGCATCCTAATAATTGGTATCAGAGCTAGGAGATGCATAGAAAGCGAAGGCTGTCATCCAGAAATTTTGCACACCCTATTCTACAATACCCTTCTCAATTCTTCTTCATATTTTATTTGTGGCTAATTTTTGGTGTCATAATGAGCAACAGGATGAAGATGGAGTTTGAGAAGTTCAATGAAAAGGGAAGCTTCTCGATGTGGATGGTGAAGGTACAAGATTTATTGGTCCAACTTAGGTTGGATTCAACTTTGGAAGAAAAGTTGGAGGATATGATAGAAAAGTAGTGGATTTCACTGGAGAAGAGTGCATGTTCGATGATCAAGAAATGTTTGGCAGATGAGATGTTGTATAGCATGTTAGAGGGGATGTCATCCAAGGGGTTATAGTCGAGGTTGCACATCATATATATGGGAAAGAAAATGTGCAACAAGTTGATGATGAAAAGTAATTATATAGCCTTTGGATGCATGAAGGTGGGAACGTAGTTAGGCAAATTCAGTGGTTCAACCAGATGAGTATAGATTTGCTAAACTTTGAAGTAAAGATGGAAGAGGAGGATAAGAGCTTGGTCTTGCTATGCTGGTTGCTTAGTAGCTTTTATTCGTTGGTGATGACTCTGCTGTATGGTAAGGAGATGTTGCACTATGAGGAGATAGTTTCAATTTTCAGGTCCAACGAGTAAAGAGAACAAATGACACAGCATGAAGTTTTTTAGGAGGGTCTTGTCATAGGAGAGAAGCCCAAGAGAGGGAAGGATGGCAACAAGCAAAGGAAATGGTTCAAGTCTCAGAAAGGTGGCAAGGAGGTAAGGTACTTCAAGTGTAATAAAGTAGGATACTTTAAGTGAATATGTCTACTTTGGAAGAAGTGCATGGGAGAAAATGAAGGATCTAATTCCATGAGTTTTTCTACTAATTTAGAAGAGGAGGACTTTCTCTTGGAGTTTTCAAAAGAGCTCAGGAGGTTAGAAGAATTTGAATCAATATCAATAGTAGAGAAGAAGCAGCAGGAAGTCCAATAGGGTGTTGACTCCGTTATTGATTTAAAGTCTTTAGCCAGACTAAACATTGACAATAGTGTTGACTCCGTTATTGATTTTGATGATAAGCAAAACATTTAAGTATAAGTTGAGTACTAATATATTCCTTGAAGTGTGTTTAATAGAAAAAGGTACTCATCAAAACAACTAAATTGGATTGCTTGTCAAATGATAAAGAAGCCATTTGTATGGATGAAAGATCAGTTATAAATGGACTTAAGTACTTGAGAAATGCTTGAAAGGACTTAAAGAGTTCAGGTCAAAAATATTTTAGCGGAAGTTTAGTGATTTTTGAAGAAATCTCAGCAAGTGTCGACTCAAGCTGGCATGCAAAAAGTTTCAGATGGCATGGCTGAAGTATCGACTCATGCCACTCAAGTGTCAACTCAAGGTGTCGACTCACGAATCGACTCAAGGCCTAAGAAAAATTTCTTACATAACATGCTGAAGTTGAAGACTTGCCTGAAGTGTTGACTCATGGATGTTAAGTATCGACTCAAGTGTCGACTCACCTAAAGAAGTGTCAACTTACCTGAGAATTCTAGAGAGCTTTAAAGAAAAATTTTGAACTAGGTGTCGACTCATGGGACTTAAGTGTCGACCCTAAGTGTCGACTCACAGCTTGAAGTATCGACACTTGGAGTTTTGGGAACAGTAACAGTTAGTTTTTCAAATGTAGAACTCGGCCCTCTTGGCTTCCAATGGCTAGTTTTTCGTATCTAACTGTCATAAATCGACCTTGAGGCCGTGGGATGGTATTTAAGTGATTCAAATTAAATTAGAACAAAAGAGAATAAAAAGAGAATAAGAAAAAGAAAGAGAAGCAAGTGCATTCACTCCCATTCATTGAGAGCAACTACCTTCAAGCAAAAAGAAGTCTCCAAGCATTCAAAGCTATCAAGAAGAATTCAAGTCCAACACCTTTGAGTATTGATTGAGGCTTCATCAAGTTCAAGACAAGCAACTTCTCCAAGCTTCAAAAGGATATCAGCTTTATATTAGAAGCTTTTCTTGTTTACTTTACTTTATCTCATATCTTTATTGTAAAGGTTTTTGGTGAGCCTAAGAACAAAACCAAGGAGGTTTTTGGTTAGCCTAGTTGACAACCAAGGAGGTTTTTGGTTAGCCTAGTTGAAAACCAAGGAGGTTATTGGTTAGCCTATTTGAAAACCAAGGAGATTTTTGGTAAGCCTAATTAAAAACTAAGGAGGTTATTGGTTAGCCTTAGAAAACCAAGAGGTTTCTTTTGGAGAGCCTTGTAAAAACCAAAAGAGCTTTTGATTAGTGAGCCCAGAAAACTAATTGGCTGTAATCGTGGGAGATTATAGTAAATTCCTAAGTGAAACTTGGGGAGTGGATGTAGGTGCATTTGAAAGCACCGAACCACTATACATGCTTGTGTTTGTGATTGTCTCTAGCTTTCTTTACTTGCTCTTATATTTGTTGTATTTATATTTCCGCTGCATACTCTTCACGAGTATACTATTTCACCTCACACTAGCACTTGATTTAATATTTGTATGGTACACATTCTTGCAAGTAATTTTTAGAAACCCAATTCACCCCCCCTCTTGGGTTGCTTACTAGGCAACAAGCAGGCTAATCAAGATATGTTGGTTCATAAAGAACCATGGCTTCCTCCATAGATTCAGTGGGTAGTTCTAAGAATGGTTTTAATCATTGATCGTTAAGTTTAAAAACAACACCATTACTTGGGTTTTCAATTTCTACAGCACCATATGGAAAGGCTTCTTTAACTAAGAAAGGTCCTGTCCATCTAGACCTAAGCTTTCTAGGAAAAATATATAATCTAGAATTATACAATAGAACTTTTTATCCAGGAGTAAAAGATTTTCTATGAATTGCTTGATCATGAAATAATTTTATCCTTTCCTTGTATACCCTGGCATTCTCGTAAGCTTCATTTCTAAGTTCTTCTAATTCATTGATCCGAAGCTTCCTGTGATTTCTAGCTAAATCCAAGTCCATGTTTAATTTTTTTATCGCCCACCTAGCTTTGTATTCTAATTCAACAAGCAAGTGATATGATTTTCCAAATACAATCCTATAAGGTGACATTCCTAGATTGGTCTTGTAGGTGGTGTGGCATGCCCACAATGCATCTACTAATTTCAAAGATCAATCCTTTTTATTAGCATTAATAGTCTTCTCCAAGATTTATTTAATTTGTCTATTAGACACTTCTACTTTCCCACTAATTTAAGGATGATATGGTGTGGCCAACTTGTGGGTAACATTATATTTTTTCATTAATGTGGCAAAGGGTCGGTTGCAAAAGTGTGTCCTCTGATTACTAATGATTGCCCTAGGAGTACCAAAATGGGAGAGAATATTGTCCTTAAGAAATTTAATGACCACTTTGCTATCAGTGGATTTACATGGAATAACTTCTATCCACTTAGAGACATAATCAATAGCCACTAAAATATATTCATTTCCAAAGGAATTTGGAAATGGTCCCATAAAATCAATCCCATAGGCATCAAAAATTTCAACCACTAAGATTGGATTGAGTGGCATCATGTCTTTATTGGTGATTCGACTCATTTGTTGGCATCGAGCACAACTTTTACAGTACACATATGCATTCTTAAATAAATTAAGTCAATAAAATCTACATTGAAGTACTTTGGTAGCTATCTTCTTAGATGCGAAGTGACCACCACATGCTTGGTCATGGCAAAATGATAGAATACTTCTAACCTCATTATTCAGGACACACCTTGTTATGCCATGACGGCTCACCCTCAGCCAGAACCGGCCCAGTCCTGCGGTCTGACCCGACCACCCTTCTCAAGGCTCCAACTAAGGGGGTCTGACTCACCGGAGCTAAGGTCCAAACGACCCTCTCTTGCTGGGGTACGGCCGACCATTCTCCGTCAGAGGTCCAACCTACCGAAGTTGAGGTCCGAACGACCCTCTCCTGCTAGGGTCCGGCCCACCATTCTCCGTCAGAGGTCCGACCCACCGGAGCTGAGGTCCGAACAACCCTCTCCTACTAGGGTCCGGCCCACCATTCTCCGTCAAAGGTCTGACTCACCGGAGCTGAGGCCCGAACGACCCTCTCCGATGGGGGTCCGACCCATCGCTCTCCTTCGGAGGCTTGGCCTTTGGTCCGACCGATCGACTATCTCACGGCCGACATCCGACAGGCAAGTCTTAGCATCCAAGGTATTCTAGAAGCACCTTTCTGTTACTGCGGGATCCTGCTATCCCAATGGCCCTGCTCCACTACTTCCATGATGTCGCCACATCTGCGCGCCACGTGGCCACTCTCCAAATTCTCCTAGGTGCAGATCGGTCTTTCTCAGCCTCTCCCCTAATGGAGTTTGGACTGTTCCATGCCTATATAAGGTATCCAGGGGACCCCGTTCGAAGGTAGAACAACTCTTCCCTTTGCAGAGACTGTTGATTCCTTGATTCCTCCATTCTGTTGCCTTCAATCTCCTGCTAACTTAAGCATCGGAGGGTCCCCCACCGGAACACCACCAGCATCCTTGGGGACTTTATGCAGGTTCACCGGGGAGAGGAGCACTCCAGCCCATTCAGCCACCCCAGTTCTCGGTCCAGGAGCTGATGCCGCAACATATTGGCACTAGAAGAAGGGCTGCCTTTCTTCTAAAAGGAGGAATCTATCATCCTGGCAAGAAAATGGCTAAGGGAAGAGCTCCAAATGCCACTACCAGGAGGGATATCTCTCCTTCTAGGTTTGGGAGTCTCTTAGGGAGAACAATTTTGCTGTCGTCGCCCCTACTGCTGTAGAACCTACCATCACGTTGGGGTTGCAACAGTTCCAAACCTTGGTGAATCGCATTGAAATACTTATGGCTGCGGTTCAGCATTTCCAGGAAGCTGCCGACAATTGATAGCAACTGCCAACTGCTTCCTGCACCAATCCTCCGACTGCTACTGAGGGAAGCCGACGACCAGAGACCCTTCAACCTGGTTCTCATGCCGCCGTAGAGCCCCGGAGGTCCTTGGGTGATCGTGCCGACGATAAGAGGGCGAGGTCTGCTTCGCCTTCCTACGTCGAGTCCATCCTGTTCGGCGGTCGGCTTGCCGCCGAACCTCCGAAGGACTATGCCAGCAAGATTATGCGCATGGAGGAGCATATTGCTGAAATCACCCTCCGACAGAAGGCTGAAGGGGGACAGGTATACGACTCCTGTCTTCCTATCCCCCGTTCTTTAAGGAGATTATGGCGGAGATGATCCCTCGCCACTTCAAGATCCCACAGGTGGACCCCTATGATGGTACCACTGATCTGATGGACCATTTAGACACGTACAAAGCCCATATGATGGTCCAAGGTGCCTCCGACACTCTCCATTACAACGCCTTCCCTGCAACCCTCAAGAAGACTGCCCGGATGTGGTTCTCTGCCATCAGGCCAGGTACGATCCACTCCTTCTCTTAACTTGAATCACTTTTTCTTTCTCATTTCAGGACTTGCAGTCGGACCTCGAGGAATACTGACTACCTCTTCCTCGTGCTGCGAAAGGAGGGAGAGACCCTTCGGGATTTCATGGCCCGTTTTAACTGAGCGGCCATGGAAGTCCTGGATTTGAATGAGGCTGTAGTGATGTCAGCCTTCAAGCAAGGGCTTCGCTCATCCAGGCTGACCTTCTCCCTAGACAAGAAACATCCGACAAGCTATAGTGAACTATTGGCCAGAGCGTAGAAGTACGCTCTGGCGGAAGAACAAGCGACCGGCCGACATCAAGCTGAAGGAAGGCCGGCCCCCAAGAAGCAGAGCGATAAGGCTCCTGAAGTTCGACCTCCGAGCGACAGTCGGCGGTTGGCCCAACGCCGAAGTCCAAAGCCGAGGGACTTCCCTCGAAGGTTTGAGACTTATGCGCCTCTGTCCCTGCCAAGAGAAAATATCCTAATGGAGATCAAGAATGAGACCTTTCTACAAAGACCTCGGCTGATGAGGGGCCCTCCTATCCTAAGGAACAAAGATAAATTATGTCACTTCCATAGGGATCATGGGCACAGTACTGAAGAGTGCCTGCAGCTGAAGGACGCCATTGAAGACCTCATCCGGAGGGGATACCTGTGCAAGTATGTCTGACCCCATCAGGACCGGGCAGAAGCATCAAATGCCTGAAACCCTCCGGAGGAGATAGAGCTCCCCAATCAGAGGCCAACTAGTGGGGATGTCGGCATGCTGCATCGACGATTCGAAGGAAGTTAAGAGGACAGGACCGACATTGCTAAAAGGTCCCGGGGCTCTAATGCCATCAATTTCTCTGATGAAGATCTCCTGGAAACCCATGTTTTTGAGAATAATCTTGTAGTCGTGTCGGCAGTGATTGCCAATTATGATGTAAGGAGAATACTTGTTGATAATGGAAGCTCGATAGATGTATTGCTGTATGATGCTTTTGTAAGAATGAATCTATTCAGATCCATGCTGCGGGAATCCCCCGCGCCGTTGACATGCTTCGGGGGCAACTCAGTCGGAGTGGAAGGAGAAATAGTTCTCCCTGTGATAATTGGGATGGAGCCTCTCTAGAAAACCCTCCTCATCAATTTTGTGGTCGTTCGGATGACCTTGCCTTACAATGCTATCTTGGGCCGACCGGCCCTCAAAAAATTCAGAGCCATCATGTCCACGTACCATCTGTTGGCAAAATTCCCGACCAGGAGCGGGGTCAGAGTGATGAGGGGAGACCGTCAAATGGCTAGGCAGTGTTTGACTATTATGAATCAATAGTTAGAAGGCCATTCCACTCTGGAGCAACTTGACCCGAGGGCTGAGGCCGATGGCCTCGGTCAGTCGGGGGAAAAGGTTCTGTTTGTTCCACTTCGAGAGGATGATCCTACCAAAGTCTTTCAGATCGGAGGCTCCCTCAGTGAAGACCTTAAGTTGGAACTGATCAGCTTTCTCAGAAGTAACGCCGACATCTTTGCTTGGTTGGCGTTGGACATGCCTGGAATACCGTCAGAGGTCATCACTCACCAACTCAAGGTCGATCCGACCTACCGACCTATCCAATAGAAGAAGAGAAGCTTTGCTGCCGAAAGACAGAAAGCCATTGACGAGGAAGTAAAGAAGCTCTGTGATGCTGGCTTCATCAGGGGGGTCCACTACCCTGAGTGGCTGCCAAATGTGGTTATGGTGAAGAAGTCCAACGGGAAGTGGAGGATCTGTGTGGATTACACCGACCTCAATAAGGCCTGTCCGAAGGACAGCTTCCTAGTGCTCAAGATTGATCAGTTGGAGTATGCCATGGCCGGCCACCAACTTTTCAGCTGTATGGATGCCTTTTCCGGCTACAATCAAGTAAAGATGCATCTGGAAGATGAGGAGAAGACTGCCTTCATCACTGATAAGGGTCTGTACTGTTATCGAATGATGCCCTTTGGCTTGAAGAATGTCGGTGCCACTTTTCAAAGGTTGATCAACCGGGTGTTCGAAGGTCAGCTGGGCAGGAACATGGAGGCTTATATGGACGACATGATAGTGAAGAGTCTCCGTAAGGCTGACCACATCAAGGACCTGCAGGAATCCTTTGATGCACTCAGGAGCCATCGGATGAAGCTGAACCCCACGAAATGCACTTTTGGGGTGACCTCCAGCAAATTCCTTAGTTTTCTGGTTACATAGAGGGGAATTGAAGTGAATCCTGACAAGATAAAAGCCATCACGGAGATGGCGCACCTGACCAACAAAAAGCAGGTCCAAGAGCTCACCAGTCGAATCGCCTCTCTCAGCCATTTTATCTCCCATTCGGCTGAGAAGTCCCTGCAATTCTTTAAAACCCTACACCAATCGAAGGATTTCATTTGGACTGATGAGTGTCGGTCGGCTTTCGAAGCATTGAAGGAGAACTTGAAGAACCCTCCACTGCTAGCCAAGCCGACGGAGGGAGAGCCTTTATACCTCTACCTTTCGACGTCGGACGAAGTGATCTGCGCAGTCCTTGTGCGAGTCGAAGAGGACAGACAGCAAAAGCCTATCTATTATATCAGCAAAGTCCTCCATGACACTGAAACAATGTACCCCAAGATGCAAAATTAGGTATACTCCTTGGTCACATCCGCCAAGCAGCTCCGACCGTACTTCCAAGCACACCCGATCGTAGTGCTGACCGACCAACCCCTCAAAACAATCCTCCAAAGCCCAGATACATTCGGTCGACTTGCCAAGTGGGCCATCAAGCTGGGTGAATTCGATATCTCTTTCTAGCCACGATCTGCCTTGAACGCCCAGGTAATTGCTGACTTCATTGTAGAGTGCACATGGAAACAGGAGATGCCTCCTCGAATGGCCGAAGTACCTGAAGCTGATGTTGACTATGAAGTAGAACCAGCCTGGACTCTGGTGCGGGCACCAGAATCAGAAGAAGACTTCAGGATTCCATCTGGATCTCTGAATGACCTTGCCCGAAGATTAGGGTTTGTAATAAGGGTTGACCTGGTCAACCAGATTATTTTATTTCTTTGAGTCTGCATTTCATTTTGTTGAGTCATGTTGACTCAGTCTAAGTCCAACTCAAGTCCTGGTTGGAGCCATTCCCTAGGGCATCATTTTTTCTTCCAAGGCCAAATGCAAGTGGACGCCACACTCCCAGCCACACTCCCAGGACCAGTTGGCACCACATTTTATCCCAGTGTCCCTGGTCCCCACGCCCAAGAGAGTAAGAAAATTTTCTTAGGAGAAGTCAAGGAAGGCGCCCATAAGCTGCCAAAAGTAACCAAGCTAAAGGAGCAGGGGATTTTTCTTGGAGAGGACTTCAAGGTAGGCACCCACACCTACCTAAAGTACCTAGCTATGAATGGAAGGAGCCTAGTCTTGGGGAGAAAGACTAGGAGATGAGTATTTTCTTCCAAGAAAGAGCAAGTCATGGAAGGAAAACCCATGACTTAAGGAGAAGAACTAGGAGGTGCCCCACATACCTGCCATATGAAACCATCACCTTGCATTTGAGGCCGCCCACTCCAAGGAAAGAAGCCTGGTCGGTCAAGGGAAAGTTTTTCATGCTTAGGATGAATGTTTAGTCCCATATGGAAAGTAGTGTAATTTTGTTTCTCTTGCAAGGTCTATATATTGGACCCTTATGTAATCTTTTGATTTTCATGAGTAAATGAAATCTTTTCTTGTGTTGAGCAACCTTGTGTTCTCTTCTTCCTCACTTCTTTGAGTGTTGAGCTCCATGAGGGAGTAAATCCGGGTTCCATTGGAGCCTTGAGAAGGTGAGAGATCTACAAAGTTACCAAAACCCTGCCCCGCTTTCATCCCTGGCCGCCAACCCTAATTTCCTTTCATCATCCTAGCAGCCAACAACCAAATTCCTAAACCCTATTCCCACTTCATTCAAGGCCGCCATCTCCTTCTCCAAGCCACCGCCCACTATATCAAGCCCTAGGTCCTTTTCATCTGCAAGTCGCCGCCCTACCAGCCAAACCCTAAATCCACTCCATCTTCCACCGCCACCTCCATACTCTTTCCTCATCTTCAAAGTTCGAGCAGTCCGGAGCTATCCCAGGTAAAGGTCTCTTCCTTGAGTTTCTTATATCCTTATCTTGTTCTTCATCTTTTCCAGATCTAGAGTACGAGAAGAAGGCCAACCTTGCCATAGAACTACAATCAGAGGATCCATTGCAAAGATACCCTGTCTCCAAGGATCCTACAATCTGCTCGAGAGTGTCCTTCAATTGAAGCAAAGAGAGATATCACAGTCAGGTATAAAACCTTCTCTTCTCTCTTCGTCTATTTCTTGAAAGAGGAAAAAACCCTAGGTCTGGGGGTTTCTCAATCCCAAGCGATCCTACTTCTTTATTACTCTGATAATCTACTCTTTTGAATTGTGCTTTCTTTCAGTGCATATTTTCTTTCAATATTAGTTAGCTTTGTTTTTGAGTCAAGCCAACTTCTAGCAAAACACACACAAAAAAAAAAATTAGTCTTAATTTACTTCCGCATCGCATCATCTTATTTGTTCTGCATCATTTTTGGTATCAGAGCCCTGTCTAGGGTTCTTGCTCGTTTGATTGTTTTTTCGTTCCTTTTTACTTTTGCTGCCTGGAGTAGACTCCCCTAGCCATCCGATCCTAGGAATAAGCGAGATGCAAGCCTCCTCCTCCCATTCCACGGGGGTTCTTAGGGCGTGTAGGGGTGCCGCTGGGTTATAACTTCTAGGCAGGGATTGTAAACGGGACACACGTTCTGGTTTCTCCCAGTAACTATCCTATTTTTCGAATTGTTTCTTCCTGCATAAAATTCCAAATTAAGTAATTCTTATTTTTCTGGAACCAGTATAATTGAAAGTAATTTACATAAAATTTTCATGATTTATTAATTTTTGTAGATTTTCTGAGATCAATTTTACTATTGTTCTGCATTTTTTTTTCTGCAAGCTATTTTTTTTTTTGAGTGTGCATAAATTGAATCTATCTTAAGGGCACCAAAGTTGCAACATAAGGGGAGGATTGAGACCCTCTCCTTAGTCCAAAACCACCTCCCGTGCATTCGAACCTAAGCCTTTAATCTTAAAATTAATTAGACCTAATTTGCCCTAGTGGGCTAGGGACACCAACTGGTCGGGTCTAGGCTAGTGTTGAGTCAGTTTGTCTAGTTACTCTGTGTGTGCTTTGTACTCAGTGTCTAGAATGGTGGTTCAGGGATTCTATCCCGAAGGGCTTGTGTGCTGGTCTGCCTACCTAGCCAATCACTGATTGGTGTCTAGGATTGGCAATTAGGGACCTAACACTCCCCTTACACCTGCTTGGCTGAGTCCCGAGTTACTACAGGCTAGCTTGCCACTCTGATTGGGCATCTAGTTTGGGCTCTAGGTCTAGTTAGCCCGTAGTCGTTTCAGTCGAGTCTCATTTGTTGTGCTTGCTTGCATCATCATGTCCACCCGGAACGGAGTACCTTACCAACCTGGTCAAACCCAACCTGATTTAGAGGCCATGATTAGAACTCTTACCGAAAGTATGACCAAATTGAGTCAGGATATGACTGATACTGTTGCCCAGTTTAGGGATCAAGTCCGTGAGGATCTTACCCAGCTTAAGGATCGAGTCCAAGTACTTGAGGAACCTAGACATCAGAATTGGACTCCTGACCCATATTTTAATGTGCCTCAACCTCACCCACACCAAGAGCCTAGAAGACCTTTATACAGAGATCCTGAACCTAATCATAGGAGGCCTGATCCAGAGCCTGAAGATAGAGATGATAGGTTCATCCGGAAAATCAAATTAGATGCACCCACTTTTGATGGTAGCTTAAACCCTAAGGTGTATTCTGATTGGGAGGGTGAGATGAACCAGTACTTTGAGTGGTATACCATGTCTGAGGAAAGGAAGTTCAAGTTTGCCAAGATGAAGTTAGTGCGTCAAGCTAGGTTATACTGGGGGAACATTGAGCTAACAACTAGGAGACAAAATGTTGAGCCCATAACCACTTGGCAGGGTATGAAAGAGAAGCTTAGAGATAAGTACCTACCCATTTCATACTAGCAGAATCTGTTAGACCAATGGCAAACCTTGAAACAAGGAAACCGATCTGTCTCAGACTACATAGTCACCTTTGATGAGTACTTGATGAGATGTGATGTGAGTGAAGCCCATGAGGTCACTTTGTCTAGATTTAGGGCTGGACTTAGGGAAGACATTAAGAGGGAGTTGTTTCTGAGAGAGGTTACTGACCTAGACCAAGCCTATCAGATTGCACTGAACACTGAGAAATTTCAGAGAGGACCTATACCTTCTAGGGTTAGTGCCCCAATCCTAAGAAATGGACCTAGCCAAGTTACCCCTAGCAAACCTTTTCAGGGTATTCCCACCCCTAGGCCCATGGACAAAGGTAAGGCACCTAACACCCAAAGAACCCTTAGTTCTAGTATCACCTATTTTAAGTGTCAGAAACTAGCTCATATCTCCAGCCAGTGTACAGCCATAGCCTGTTTTAAGTGCCATAGGGTAGGTCATGTTTCTAGCCAGTGCCCACGTAGATCCCTTTACATAGAAGAGGGAGAGGAAGAGAATTACGGGCCCAATGAGGAATTTGAAGAAGAAGTTTATGAGGCCGGAATGAACTTGGTTGATGAGTATGAAGGAGAGCAGGTGAGAGTAAAAACATGTGGTTGGTGCCTACGCTAAGCATGCAACAGCACAGGGAATAGGTAAGTATTTTAAAACATTTTTAATAAATGCTGAAAATACCTACTCCGCACAGGATCTAGCATATGCAAGATGCATGTATTGGCATGATACAGATCATATAATATTTATAAACATTTTAATAAATCTAGATCTACACATGCACCAAAATTAAAACCCAAAAACATACCTTATTCCCAGCTGGAATAAGTCTGGGATAAACCTGGAATAGACTGGAATAACTGGAATAAAGTTATTCCAGTCGTCTTCCACCTTGGGCTGAAAACAGGGCTTCCGAAAAGTCCCCGGAACGCCACCTTCCGGACCTCCGATCGCTCCCAAATTTGAGCTGTAGATTCTTAAGGAAGTCCTCTTCGATTTGACACTAGTTTCTGTAAGAAAAACTAAGCCAATAAATCGTCAAAATTCACCGAATTCTGCTGCACGAAAATGGCAGCAGAACGGAGTAGCTGTCTTCGTCGTTGGATTTCGGCCAACTGGAGCGATCCCGGCTCGCGTGGTTTGCTCCGAGGAGTAGAGTGGTACTCCCTCTAGAGGGGAGACATGCCCGGGACTCTCGGATCCACCTCCACGCACGGTGCTAGCCGCCGGAAGAGGGCTTCACAGTCACAGGTTTTCTGCAGCTTGGCAGAACATGAGCACTTGAAACAATGGGATTAAGGCCTTGTTTCTCTCTCACAAAACTCCTAAACCCAGCCCTAAAGATCTCTGCTTAAGCCTCTCAAAGAATGCCCAAAGCTCTCCTTTTTTTTAGGCCTCTCTCACGGTGGAAAAACAAAATTTCTCTCGTCGAAAACTTTATCACCCGAAACAGGACGCTGGTTTGGCTTTTATAAGCAAATTGGGAGGGAGAGGGAGTTGGAGCGTTGGAAGGTGGAGAGGCAGCAGTAGTTGGTAGCAATAAACCCAATTAACAAGTCATTAAGGGAGGGATTAAAGCTATTAACCAACAATGGAGGGAGAAGAGGAAAATGCCCAGCTTTTAGCCTTCACGAGTTTGGATTTCAACCGTTTTGCCTTCTCCAATCAAACGCATGGAACCTTTTTCTCTCCAATTACCGTGTAAAATGGTCCAAGGGAAAAAAATATCAAAGTGGAAACCGGTTCAACCAAAAACCGGTCCAATCCCTTTAAACCAAACGGTTCAATCCAATTGAACCTGGTTCAAGGAATAAAATTGGTTCACAACCAATTGGAGGCCGAAACGAACTCCGAATCAGTTCAAAAATTGATTCAGAAAAATCCTGGCGCAGAGCTGGTCAACCCGGAATATTTTCCGGTCGACCCAGACAAGGGCAAGACGGGGAAAAGAGTGTTCAAAAAAATACCGTGACCATAAAACCGAGACGATTCCCAATCGTAATCGGTTTCCGGATCAGAGAGTTATCCTCTATGGCGTGTGACCTCATAGGTTCGAACCTAAATGGTAGCACCAGAACAATTCTAGTACCAGCACAGGAAACCATCTAGCAATGGGTCCCGGCATCCGGATAGGTTGAGGATGCGGGAGCAAACTATCGAACCTCTGGCATATGGTTACCGTATAATTCATCCCTTTGACCTCAAATGCTCAGGACGACTGAGATTGGGCTGCCAACCTAGACTGAGTCAGTCGACTACGTGTCTCAACCTCGCAAGCCCAGTGACTCTTCACTAGGGCTACCCCGGCCGAGGATTTGCTAAATTGAGATACTGCGAGACATTCAATCCAAACTGTTTGGACAGGTCAATTCCATCTTGGTCCATCACTGCTCCACAAATACTTGCCTGTACCCAGAAACCTTCCATCACCGGATTAAAAATCCGGGTAGTCCGGCACCAAAGCACAGGGAGTTGCTTGCAAGCTACCGCGATGACCTCAGGTCAGAGGGACACTTATACCCATATCCAATCATGAGTATCCCTTTGGCAGAAAGGGACTGCACGGAGTCACGTTCAATGAGATATCACATATATCCCACTTGCAGATCATATCAGTGTCACCACACTCATTTGGTCAAGAGGACAACCAAACGATGTGAACTACAACAACCTATACTTGATATATTGCCGTCCAGTACAATATATCCTTTGGTTGTGAACCGGGTTTAAGGACCATTCGATACATCCTCTCTGTATCGAAGTTAGTGTAGTCCTAAGGACTTCATCACATAGGAAAGAGTTCATTTCAGGGAAATTCAATATGTGATGAGCTGCCAAAAATAATTTTTTATTAATTTATTGAAAAAATACAATACTTAGCTCAACCGCCTACAACCCAGGCGATTGGCTTTGGGACACAATTCCCAACAACTCCCACTTGTACTAAAGCCAATCAGAAGAGTATCTAATACCCATTTCCCATTTACAATAGTCGAACTCTTTTATTCCGAGGGCTTTAGTGAAGGGGTCGGCCAGATTTTCTTTTCCATCGATCTTCAGAAGATTGATGTCGCCTCGTTCCACGATCTCTCGTACGAGGTGGTAGCGCCGCAAAATATGCTTGGTGCGGTGATGTGCTTTCGGCTCCTTAGCTTGAGCAATGGCTCCAGTGCTGTCACAGTACACCGGAACAGGACCATCTAGGGAAGGTGCCACCCCTAGCTCTCCAAGGAACTTCCGCAACAACACAGCTTCCTTTGCTGCATCTGATGCTGCAATATATTCTGATTCGCATACCGAGTCTGCAACAGTTGCCTGCTTGGAACTTTTCCAGCAGATCGCTCCTCCGTTGAGGGTAAATACAAACCCTGACACACTCTTGCTATCATCTCTATCTGACTGGAAACTGGAGTCAGTGTACCCCACAAGTTTCAAGTCAGGTTCTCCATAAATCAGCCATTGATCTTTAGTATTTCTCAAATACTTGAGGATGGTCTTAACCACCTTCCAATGCGCCTCACCTGGGTCAGACTGGTATCTTCTCACTACTCCTAGTGAGTATGCCACGTCTGGTCTAGTACAAGTCATAGCATACATGATAGAGCCTACTGCCGAAGCATAAGGTACTCTACTCATGCGCTCTCTTTCCTCAAGAGTTGTCGCACAATCCTTCTTGGAAAGAGTAATTCCAGAACCTATCGGAAGATAGCCTTTCTTGGAATTTTCCATGCTGAACCTTTCAACACAGTGTCAATGTACGTAGACTGGGACAGTCCCAAAAGCTTCTTAGATCTATCTCTATAGATTTTCATACCTAGTATGTAAGAAGCTTCACCCAAGTCCTTCATGGAGAACTGAGATGATAACCAGACTTTTATTCCTTGTAATGCTGCGACATCATTCCCGATTAAGAGAATGTCGTCAACATACAATACTAGGAATACAATCACAGAACCATTAACCCATTTATAGATGCACGGTTCTTCTCCGTTCTTAACGAAGCCGTACGATTTGATACACCTATCAAACCGTAAGTTCCAACTTCGAGATGCTTGCTTGAGTCCATAAATGGACCTGTGCAACTTGCATACTTTTGATTCATCTATGGATGTGAACCCTTCAGGCTGTATCATATACACCTCCTCTTCCAACTCCCCATTTAGGAAAGCGGTTCGGACATCCATCTGCCAGATCTCGTAATCAAAATATGCTGCCAAAGCAAGCATGATCCGAATGGACTTGAGCATTGCCACAAAGGAGAAAGTCTCGTCATAATCGATACCATATCGTTGATGATACCCCTTGGCAACCAGATGGGCTTTATAGGTCTCTACCTTCCCATCTGCGCCCCTTTTCTTCTTGAAGATCCATTTACACCCGATGGGTTTTATTCCTTCAGGCGGATCAACCAATGTCCAAACATTGTTGATTTCCATGGACTCCATTTCGGATCGCATGGCTCCAAGCCATGCCTCAGAGTCAGATCTCTGAAGTGCATCCATATAGGTGATCGGATCCTCATTGTTCTCATCGAGCTCAATGGGATCCCCGTCCCGGACCAAGAAACCGTAGTATCTGTCCGGGTGATGCGGTATTCTACCGGATCTCCTAATGGGTTCTTGGTGTGATTCAATCACAGCCGGTTCTACGATGTCCTTAGAGTGTGTAGGTTCTTCTATTGGCTGAACTTCATCAAGTTCAATCTTAGAGACTATAGTTCCTTCTCCAAGGAACTCCTTTTCCAAAAAGATAGCTCTAAGAGCAACGAACACATTTTGTTCATTCTCCAAGTAGAAGAAATACCCTTTGGTTTCCTTAGGATAACCAACAAATAAACACCGATCAGACCTAGGACCAAGTTTGTCTGAGTCTAAACGCTTTACGTAAGCAGGACAACCCCAGACCCGAAGGTGTGAGATTGATGGTTTACGTCCATTCCACATTTCATACGGAGTGGAGACAACAGATTTACTTGGAACATTATTTAATAAGTAACAGGCTGTCTGAAGTGCATATCCCCAAAAGGATAGCGGCAGAGTTGTAAAGCCCATCATGGATCGAACCATGTCCAACAAGGTTCGATTCCTCCTTTCGGACACACCATTCAACTGTGGTGTTCCTGGAGGAGTCCACTGAGAGAGAATTCCATTCTCCTCAAGATATATCAAAAAAGCACTAGATAAGTATTCGCCACCTCGATCAGATCGAAGGATTTTAATACTTTTTCCAGTTTGCTTTTCTACTTCATTACGGTATCGTTTGAACATTTCAAACGACTCAGACTTATGTCTCATTAAAAAGACATAACCGAACCTTGAAAAGTCGTCTGTAAAAGTAATGAAATATTTGTATCCTCCTCTAGCACTAACTGTCATCGGTCCACATACATCAGTATGTATTAGACTTAGAAGTTCTGTAGCTCGTTCACCTTTTCCAGTAAAAGGTGACTTGGTCATTTTACCAAGTAAACAGGATTCACAAGTGGGCAGTGATTCAGAATCACTGACCTCGAGGAGTCCATCTCCTCGCATCTTGTTTATCCTATTTTGGTTAATATGACCTAGCCTACAGTGCCAAAGATACAAATCGTTGACATTATCTAACCTTGGGCATTTGCAAGAAGTGTACATTACACTAACAGGCCTTGATAGTACATATATGCCATTATTTAATCTAGCTTTCATTATAATAGAGTTATTCAAAATAACATTGCAAAAATCTCCTTTTATTGATAGTTCAAAACCACAACTGGCCAAAAGGCCTACAGAGATTATGCTCATAATGAAACTAGGACAATAGTGACAGTCGACTAGTTCGACAGTACAAGACTCAAAGACAAGACGCAGGACTCCGACCGCCAGTACTGGAACACGATTTCCATTCCCGACGCTCAGAAACTGTTCTCCATCTTCAAATCTTCTGCTAACTTTAAGTCCCTATAACGAATTACAAACATGAATTGGACTACCAGTATCCAATACCCAGTTAGCAGTATCAACAATTGAGTAACTACAAGATTTTATCATATAAATACCTTGTTCAGCAGACTTCTGCTTCCTCGGCCTGTTCGGATCAAGGGATGCAATATAAAGAGGACAGTTCCTCTTCCAGTGTCCCTTCTTCTTGCAGTAGAAGCACTCTGCAGAAGACTGATCGCCTTAAACTTCCTGGTCTGACTCGGGCCAGGAGCATTCTGCGCCTTCTTTCCCTTTTTATATATTTTCTTCTTCCCTTTCTTAAAGGGACGACGACCTCTACTTCCTCCCACTAAATTCACCACCCCCTTATTCAGTTGGTGGTCTTTCTCGAAAGTCTGCAGCAACCCCAAAAGACCATGGTAGTTGACTGCAGGCTTGTTCATTCTGTAATGATCAAGAAAGTCAAGATAGGAGGAGGGAAGAGAATTCAGGATCGCATCCTTGCCGAGCTGCTCGTGCAAGGGGCATCCGAGTTTGCCCAGTTTTTCAATCAACTCGATCATGTACAATACATGATCAGTGACTGAACCGCCATTCGGCATCTTGGAGTTGTAGATGGCACAAGACACTTTGTACCGTTCTACATCATCCGGGGTGCCGAAGGATTCCTTCAACTTTTGAAGGATTTCATCAGGTTGGGCCTCCTCGAATTTGCGAGTGAACTCGTCGTTCATCGCCGCTAACATAATGCAATGGACAGTAGTCTGATCAGAGACCCACTTCAGATAAGCATCTCTGACCGCACTCCGTGCATTAGCGGGAGGGATTTTAGGTGCTGGATCCGTTATCACATACAGGATCCGTTTGTGCTCCAGAACTATTCTCAACTTTCGATACCAACTATCAAAGTTGTGACCCTTTAACTTCTCGTTATCGAGAAGTGACCGGAGCGATAAATTGGAAGACATCTGAAAAGAAAATATGACCTATTAGTATATGAATTAATAAATTAACCAAAAGACTTGGACTTTAGTCTAAAGGTTTCTCCCACTAATTTTTCAGATTGGTAGCCTCTAACTTCAATTCGTGAAAACATTTTTTCAAGTGGGTACTGAAATCCAATAGGCCACGCATGAGCCCGACTATGGCCGGCTCACCCATACGAGCCTAAAGGTAGGTTCGTAAACCAATTGTTTCCCTAAACAATTTTCAGTATTTTATTTTGCCCCAGAGAACACCCCAATCGGCCTAGGGGCCTCCTATTGCGGGTCTCTGGTTAGGTCCAACCATTAAAATGACTAATCCAATGCTTCCAGCTAACTAAAGACCAAGCCCGACTATGGCCGGCCCACCTGGTCCCGTTAAGGAGGTTGCACTGAACCATCATCGATCAGATAGAAATTCCAGTCGCCGGATGTACACCCGTTCTATGGAACTGCCGATGCATACCAAGCTAGTGGACACATTTCTATCCAACTTAATGGGAGGCTAAGACACTGTCAACTCCTTGACTTAGTCTTTTTAAGGACCTAATAATTTTAGAGGATTTTTTTTTTTATTTTTTTTATTTTTTTTTTTTATAGTTGTGATAGAAGAAAAAGGGAAGGACATGGATCATCCTCCCACTGAATCAATCAGATTCCAGGAGGGTTGAATTAAATCAACAATTGATCCATGGGCACCTATTGATCAGTCAGACCGATCAACCTGGGTGACATGGGTTAACTCGAGTCATTGAGCTTTTCCAATCAGTTCTGGTCGACTCGACTAGCCAGGTAGGTGAGATCTTGGGTGAGTATCCGCCATTAACCATCTTTCCTAGACACCAACCAAGTTGGCCAGGAAAGAGGTAGCCTCATACAACCATGATCACAATTGCCAAACCTACCTCGACACCAGTCGGTTTACCAGACTCGATCAGACTAGCCTAAAGACTCGGGCGTCCACTGAGCCACTAATTGGATCCATTTTAGATGAACGGATCAACTAATCTAACTATTAGATAGTTCTAAAGAAAGACCTTAAACAACTTTTGTTTAATCTTCTTTTAATCCGGTTCAACTAAACTTAGGTCTAACCCAGTGATGGACCCAACTAATCAGCTAACCCAATTAACCCAATTTGGCTTATGCAAATTTTATTAGATTTCATAAACCTAAAAATTTTTATTAAGCCAAATACTTAATTAAAATATTTTTTAATTAAGTCTCTATGTAAAACAATTTTACATATTAAATTATGCATCATATCTAGATTTATACTTTTATACATATTATATGACCCAAAGAACAAAATTATAAATCATGCCAAATTTATAAAAAAAAATTTTAATTTCTTTTTGATTTCCTTAAAGGATCCTTCTGAAGAGGCCAACACAGATGAACCGCATCGTGTCAAAGACACACGGCCATGGTGAAGGTCTCAACTAGGTTCCTAAAAGTACTCTCTAATCCCAAGATTAAATAATTTAATCTACTATACATGCATCAAGATATGTTACTCTAGAACCTGGCTCTGATACCACTGAGAGTAAAAACATGTGGTTAGTGCCTACGCTAAGCATGCAACAGCACAGGGAATAGGTAAGTATTTTAAAACATTTTTAATAAATGCTGAAAATACCTACTCCGCACAGGATCTAGCATATGCAAGATGCATGTATTGGCATGATACAGATCATATAATATTTATAAACATTTTAATAAATCTAGATCTACACATGCACCGAAATTAAAACCCAAAAACATACCTTATTCCCAGCTGGAATAAGTCTGGGATAAACCTGGAATAGACTGGAATAACTGGAATAAAGTTATTCCAGTCATCTTCCACCTTGGGCTGAAAACAGGGCTTCCGAAAAGTCCCCGGAATGCCACCTTCCGGACCTCCGATCGCTCCCAAATTTGAGTTGTAGATTCTTAAGGAAGTCCTCTTCGATTTGGCACTAGTTTCTGCAAGAAAAACTAAGCCAATAAATCATCAAAATTCGCCGAAGTCTGCTGCACGAAAATGGCAGCAGAACGGAGTAGCTGTCTTCGTCGTTGGATTTCGGGCAACTGGAGCGATCCCGGCTCGTGTGGTTTGCTCCGAGAAGTAGAGTGGTACTCCCTCTAGAGGGGAGACATGCCCAGGACTCTCGGATCCGCCTCCACGCACGGTGCTAGCCGCCGGAAGAGGGCTTCACAATCACAGGTTTTCTGCAACTTGGCAGAACATGAGCACTTGAAACAATGGGATTAAGGCCTTGTTTCTCTCTCACAAAACTCCTAAACCCAGCCCTAAAGATCTCTGCTTAAGCCTCTCAAAGAATGCCCAAAGCTCTCCTTTTTTTTAGGCCTCTCTCACGGTGGAAAAATAAAATTTCTCTCATCGAAAACTTTATCACCCGAAATAGGACGCTGGTTTGGCTTTTATAAGCAAATTGGGAGGGAGAGGGAGTTGGAGCGTTGGAAGGTGGAGAGGCAGCAGCAGTTGGTAGCAATAAACCCAATTAACAAGTCATTAAGGGAGGGATTAAAGCTATTAACCAACAATGGAGGGAGAAGAGGAAAACGCCCAGCTTTTAGCCTTCACGAGTTTGGATTTCAACCGTTTTGCCTTCTCCAATCAAACGCATGGAACCTTTTTCTCTCCAATTACCGTGTAAAACGGTCCAAGGGAAAAAAATATCAAAGTGGAAACCGGTTCAACCAAAAACCGGTCCAATCCCTTTAAACCAAACGGTTCAATCCAATTGAACCTGGTTCAAGGAATAAAATTGGTTCACAACCAATTGGAGGCCGAAACAAACTCCGAATCAGTTCAAAAATTGATTCAGAAAAATCCTGGCGCAGAGCTGGTCAACCCGGAACATTTTTCGGTCGACCCAGAAAGGGCAAGACGGGGAAAAGAGTGTTCAAAAAATACCGTGACCATAAAACCGAGACGATTCCCAATTGTAATCGGTTTCCGGATCAGAGAGTTATCCTCTGTGGCGTGTGACCTCATAGGTTCGAACCTAAATGGTAGCACCAGAACAATTCTAGTACCAGCACAGGAAACCATCTAGCAATGGGTCCCGGCGTCCGGATAGGTCGAGGATGCGGGAGCAAACTATCGAACCTCTGACATATGGTTGCCGTATAATTCATCCCTTTGACCTCAAATGCTCAGGACGACTGAGATTGGGCTGCCAACCCAGACTGAGTCAGTCGACTACGTGTCTCAACCTCGCAAGCCCAGTGACTCTTCACTTGGGCTACCCCGGTCGAGGATTTGCTAAATTGAGATACTGCGAGACATTCAATCCAAACTGTTTGGACAGGTCAATTCCATCTTGGTCCATCACTGCTCCACAAGTACTTGCCTGTACCCAGAAACCTTCCATCACCGGATTAAAAATCCGGGTAGTCCGGCACCAAAGCACAGGGAGTTGCTTACAAGCTACCGCGATGACCTCAGGTCAGAGGGACACTTATACCCATATCCAATCGTGAGTATCCCTTTGGCAGAAAGGGACTGCACGGAGTCACATTCAATGAGATATCACATATATCCCACTTGCAGATCACATCAGTGTCACCACACTCATTTGGTCAAGAGGACAACCAAACGATGTGAACTACAACAACCTATACTTGATATATTGCCGTCCAGTACAATATATCCTTTGGTTGTGAACCGAGTTTAAGGACCATTCGATACATCCTCTCTGTATCGAAGTCAGTGTAGTCCTAAGGACTTCATCACATAGGAAAGAGTTCATTTCAGGGAAATTCAATATGTGATGAGCTGCCAAAAATATTTTTTTATTAATTTATTAAAAAAATATAATACTTAGCTCAACCGCCTACAACTCAGGCGATTGGCTTTGGGACACAATTCCCAACAGGAGGAACCCACAGAGTCTGACCAGTTAGGAGTTGTGAGATGCATCTTGTCCCAGTGTAGAGTTCAGGAGGATTGGCATAGGACTAACATCTTACAGACTTTCCTTAAATTAGGGGATAAGATATCTAAGATCATCATAGATAGTGGGAGCTGTGTGAATGCCATTTCTTCTAGCACTGTCAAAATGTTAGGCTTAACCCCAATCCCCCACCCCAACCCCTATATGGTTTCTTGGGTAGACTCTACCCATATACCCATCTAGTCTAGATGTCAGGTCCAAATCCAGATGCAATCCTATCAAGAGAAGATTTGGTGTGATGTCTTACCCATGGAGGTGAGCAGTATAATTCTTGGGAGACCTTGGTTATATGATCATGATGCCACCCTCTTAGAAAAATCCAATACCTGTGTCTTTAGTTTTAATGGAAAAAAGATCACAATCCATTCAGTCCCTCCTAAGGACAAGGTAGCTAAAGGATCCAATAAGGTCAAAGAGATGAAGACTGGAGCAAACCTAATTAGTGCTAAGGATCTAGAACAAGAAATTTATAGTGGTTCACCCATTTGGATGTTGACTGCTAAGGAACTTAGGACTCCTACACCCTCAGAGCCTCCTCAGGAAGTTAGGCCTTTGTTAGAAGAATTTGAGGATGTTTTTCTTGAGGATCTTCCAGACCACCTTCCACCTCTTAGGAATATCCAGCATTCCATAGATTTAATCCTAGGAGCTACTTTACCCAACTTGCCCCATTATAGGATGAATCCATCTGAGCATGAGGAACTGCAAAAGCAGGTTGGAGAATTATTGAGGAAGGGGTTCATTAGAGAGAGTCTTAGCCCTTGTGCAGTCCCTGCACTACTGACCCCAAAGAAAGATGGCACGTGGAGTATGTGTGTTGATAGTCGTGCCATCAACAAAATCATAATCAAGTATAGGTTCCCCATCCCTAGACTAGATGACATGCTAGATATGATGGTCAGTGCAATGGTTTTTTCCAAAATTGATCTCAAGAGCGGCTATCATCAGGTTAGAATTAGACCAGGGGATGAGTGGAAAACTGCTTTCAAAACTAAGGATGGTCTCTACGAATGGGTTGTTATGCCTTTTGGGTTGTCCAATGCCCCTAGTACTTTCATGAGGATTATGACCCAAGTGCTTAGAGCTTTCATAGGGAAGTTTGTAGTGGTCTATTTCGATGACATCCTGATCTATAGTAAGACCCCTACAGACCACCTAGGCCACCTTAGACAAGTCTACCAAGTTTTGAGGAATGATAGTCTCTACGGTAATCTTAAGAAGTGTGAATTCATGACCAATAGAGTTATCTTCCTTGGTTTTGTAGTAACCCCTGACGGCGTGGCTACCGATCCAGAGAAGATTAGGTCCATAGTAGAATGGCCAGAGCCGACCAATGTGCATGAAGTTAGGAGTTTCCACGGCTTGGCTACCTTCTATAGATGACTCATCAAGGGGTTTAGTACTGTAGTTGCTCCTATCACAGACTGTATTAGGAAGGGAGAATTTCAGTAGACTAAAGCAGCCCATAAAACCTTCCTAGATCTTAAGGATAGGATGACCCAGGCACCCATTTTGAGGTTACCCGACTTTTCTAAAGTATTTGAGGTTGCCTATGATGCTTCAGGTGTAGGTATAGGTGGAGTCCTAAGCCAAGAGAATCATCCCGTAGCATTCTTTAGTGAAAAACTTAATGATGCTAAGCTTAGGTATTCTACCTATGATAAAGAATTTTATGCGGTAGTGCAAGCTTTGCGTTACTAGAGCATTATTTGCTACCGCAGGAATTTGTGCTATTTTTGGACCATGAGGCTCTTAGATTCCTGAATTCCCAGAAGAAGCTTAACCCTAGGCATGCTAAGTGGGTAGAGTATATCTAGTCCTATACTTTTGTTTTGAAACATAAGGCTGGGACTGAAAATAAGGTAGCTGATGCCCTTAGTCGTCGATATTTGTTATTGAATTCTGTTAGGGCTGAAGTCGTAAGGTTTGAGCAGATCAAAGAGGAATATGAGTCATGTCCGGATTTTAAGACTGTGTATCAGGATCTAGCTTAAGGACCATCTAGTGATCATAAGGATTATACCCTTTTAGCTCGACTAGCAAAACTCCGTTCAACCTCACTTACTGAAGTGAAGCCGTCATCCTTATTGAAGCTTCCCTCCAGTCTCTCTGGATTGACCACTACGCTGAACCGGCCAACTCCAGGCAGTGAAGGGCTAACCTGGACTTGCTTGAGGAAACAAGACTTCGGGCAAGCATAAAGATGGCAATATGCCGCCAAAAGATAGCGAAGTATTACAACTCACGAGTAAAGGCGCGAGCGTTCCGAGTCGAAGACTTGGTCCTGCGGAGGGCCGAAATCTCGAGGCCGACCGAGCAAGGCAAGCTTTTCCCAAATTGGGAAGGACCTTATCGAGTCGCCGAAGTGGTTCAAGACGACACTTATCGACTTGAATTTTTGGATGGACGGAAGTTGGCACATCCATGGAATGTAGACAACCTCCGCAAGTATTATCAATAAAGTTCGCGTTTCTTCTACGAATCGCTTCCAAAAGTCCGACTCTGGTCGACAAAGGCTCTAGGGTAGCCCACTTCAAAAAGTCTGACTCCGGTCGGCAAAGGCTCTAGGGCATCCCACTTCAGAAAGTCCGACTCCAGTCGGTAAAGGCTCTAGGGTAACCCACTTCCGAAAGTTCGACTCCGATCGGCAAAGGCTCTAGGGCAGCCCACTTCAAAATGTCCAACTCCGGTCGGCAAAGGCTCTACGGTAGCCCACTTTCGAAAGTCTGACTCTGGTCGGCAAAGGCTCTAGGGCAGCCCACTTCCAAAAGTACGACTCCAGTCAGCAAAGGCTCTAGGGCAGCCCACTTCTGAAAGTCTGACTCCGATCGGCAAAGGCTCTAGGGCAGCCCACTTCCAAAAGTCTGACTCTAGTCAGCAAAGGCTCTAGGGTTGCCCACTTCAGAAAGTCCGACTCCGGTCGGCAAAGGCTCTAGAGCAGCACACTTCCGAAAGTCTGACTCTGGTCGGCAAAGGCTCTAAGGCAGCCCACTTTAGAAAGTCCAACTCTGGTCGGCAAAGGCTCTTGGGCAGCCCACTTCAGAAAGTCCGACTCTAGTCGGCAAAGGCTCTAGGGCAGCCCACTTCTGAAAGTCCGACTCCGTTCAGCAAAGGCTCTAGGGTAGCCCACTTCCGAAAGTCCGACTCCGGTTGACAAAGGCTCTAGGGTAGCCCACTTAAGAAAGTCTGACTCTGGTCGGCAAAGGCTCTAGGGCAGCCCACTTCTGAAAGTCCGACTCCGGTCGGCAAAGGCTCTATGGCAGCCCATTTCAGAAAGTCTGACTCCGGTCAGCAAAGGCTCTAAGGTAGCCCACTTCCGAAAGTCTAATTTCGGTCGGCAAAGGCTCTAGGGCAGCCCACTTCCGAAAGTCCAACTCTGGTCGGCAAAGGCTCTAGGGCAACCCACTTCTGAAAGTCCGATTTTGGTCGGCAAAGGCTCTAGGGAAGCCCACTTTCGAAAGTTCGACTCTGGTCGGCAAAGGCTCTAGGGCAGCCCAATTCGGAAAGCCAACGCGCTAACACTTAGGATAAATTTTCTAAGATTGTTGCTCCGGCCTGAGCTAAAATTCGACAGCTGCCTCAACTACTTTTGGGTCTGGAGAGCCAATGGACCAACACTTAGGATAAATTTTCTAATCTTGTTTCTCCGGCCTGAGCTAAAATCCGACCGCTACCTCAACTACTCCTAGTTCCAGAAAACCAACGGGCTAACACTTAGGATAAATTTCCTAAGCTCATTGCTCCAGCCTGAGCTGAAGTCCGACCGGTGCCTCAATTGCTTCTAGGTCCAGAAAGCCGACGGACCAACACTTTGGATAAATTTCCTAAGCTTGTTGCCATGGCCTGAGCTGAAATCCCACCACTGTCCTAATCTATTCTCGATCCGGAAGGCCGATGGGCCAGTACTTAGAGTGAAAATCCTAAAAGAATCTAGTTCAAACTGGGCCACTATTTGACACTTGCCTTGAAGATCCGACCACTCACTCAGATGCACCGACTGGTCCATACTTAGCAAAATCTCAGAAAAGAAGATATGGAACAGTATAAGAAGACAGCAAAAGCTTTTTCATTACTTCAAAAGGTTTCTTTACAAAAATTGAAGGTCAGACCTTTACAAACAACTAGGTCTGACCTTCGGAGGTTACAACAACTACGGCCACTTCAGCCCCTTCAGTGCTAGCTGCCGCTCCGGCCTCTTCCTCCCCGTCAGCTGCCTCCACCTCGGCACTAGCTGGGGCATCCACTCCAGCCACTTTCGCAACGATCTCTGCTGGGGCGTCGGCTGCTCGGGCGGTCGGGTCCGCCCCATCCAAAGCTTTTGCCTCCGCCAACTTTGGTAGCTGAAGGAACCCCAAATCGAGTTTTGGGAAGGCGGTACTAACCTTTCCCAGGCACTCATCGTACCCGTAATCGAAGCCGACCATCCTGGCATCATTCATCTCCTCTGTGAAGTCCTCGGAGGCCTTGTACTCTGCAACAGCCTTCTCACCGGCCGTCTTCAGCAGGTCTTGTGCCATCTTCAGCAGGCCCTTGTATCTCTCTGTGGATGCTTGATACCCCTTTGTGTAGATATCAAGATCGGTCAGACAACCCTCCTCAACGGCCAGTCAACAGGCTAGGGCCACTCTCTATGGATGCTTGATACCCCTTTGTGTAGATGTCACCACATCTGCGCACCACATGGCCACTCTCCAGATTCTCCCAGGGGTAGATCGGTCTTTCTCACCCTCTTCCCTAACAGATTTTGGACTGTTCCACACTTATATAAAGTACCTAGGGGACCCCGTTCAAAGGTAGAACAACTCTTCCCTTTCCAAAGACTGTTGATTCCTTGATTCCTCCATTCTGTTGCCTTTAATCTCCTGCTAACTTAAGCATCGGAGGGTCCCCCGTCGAAACACCACCGGTGTCCTTGGGGACTTTATGCAGGTTCACCCGGGAAAGGAGCGCTCCAGCCCATTCAGCCACCCCGGTTCCCAGTCCAGGAGCTGACGCCGCAACACATCTCTTAATGATCTAATCAGGACACTGTTTAAATAGGTATGGATCATCCCAAATGAAGTATTTCACTTGGAAAAAGAATTTATGTTTATCTTGAGTAGTCTAATGAGAAGGAACTTTACCAATGGCTAAATAATTTACAATATCAGCATACCATGTTTCAATGGACATGGACATGAGTTGTTCATTAGGGAAGAATTCATTAATAGGTGATTTACTAGATGGTGCGATTATGATTCAGGACAATTGATCAGCTATAGCATTCTATGTTCCTTTCTTGTTCTTAATTTCTAGGTTAAATTTTTGAAGGAGTAAAATCCATCTTATTAAGCGTGCCTTAGCATCATTCTTTGCTAGGAGATGTCTAATAACTGAGTGGTTAGTGTAAATAATAGTGTGCAACCCATCCAAGTAGGATCTAGATTTTTCTAAGGCAAAGACAATAGCTAAGAACTCCTTTTCAATGGTCGTGTAATTAAGTTATGCATTATTTAAGGTCTTACTCACATAATAAATAACTCTAGGCAACTTATTAATCCTTTGATCTAAAACTGTACCTATATCATGATCGGATGCATTGCATATGAGTTCAAAGGGTTTGCTCCATATAGGTGGATGAATGATGGGAGTGGAAATGAGTGCCTTTTTAAGAAATTCAAAAGACTCTAAGCACTCAGGAGTAAACTCAAATTTTTTTTCCTTTGCTAACAAATTTGTTAATGGGCGAGCCACTTTGCTAAAATTGGGTATGAACCTTCTATAAAACCTGCATGTCATAAAAATGAACAAATTTCTTTAACAAACTTGGGTGGTGGAAGACTTACAATCAGGTCAACTTTGGCTTTGTCAACTTCTATTCCCTTTTTTGAAATTACATGACCAAGAACTATACCTTCTCTAACCATGAATTGACATTTTTTTTCTAATTAAGAACTAAATGCTTCTCCTTACAGCTTTCTAGAACTAGTTTCAGATGGTTTAAACATTAAGAGAAGGTAGGGCCAAATACAAACAAGTCATCCATGAAAATTTCTAAAAATCATTCAACCATATCAAAAAAAATGCTAAGCATATATCTTTGGAAGGTTGCTGGTGCATTACATAACCCAAAGGGCATGCACCTATAAGCAAAGGTTCCGAATGGGCAGGTGAATGTGGTTTTTTTCTGATCTTCAGGGGCTATGGGGATCTGGTTATAGCCAGAGTATCCATTAAGAAAATAATAAAATTCCTGTCCGGCTAATTTCTCTAACATCTAGTCAATAAATGGCAAAGAAAAGTGATCTTTCCTTATTGCTGCATTCAATTTTCTATAGTCTATACAAACCCTCCATCCCGTTTGGATCCTAGTTGGGATAAGTTCATTTGCTTCATTATGGACTATTATTATTCCAGACTTTTTGGGTACCACTTGAATAGGACTTATCCATGAACTATCAGAAATGGGATAAATAATTCCATTATCAAGTAACTTTAAAATCTCTTTCTTGACTACTGCCTTCATTACTGGGTTTAATCTTCTTTAGGCATCTCTAGTTGGTTTAGCCTCTTCCTCTAGGTGTATCCTATTTTGAACTATGGAAGGGCTTATTTCCTTAATGTCTGCCATGATCCAACCTATTGCTTCTCGATTTTCTCTCAGAATAGCTAACAACTCCTTCTCTTATTTAGGATTTAGGTCGGAGGCAATAATTACAGGCAAGGTTTCCTCTGGACCTAAATATGCATACTTAAGGTGCTTGGGAAGGGATTTTAATTATAATTTGGGTGCTTCCTCTGCTGATGGCTTGATTGATGATTTATCCACTTCCATGAGTATTTTAGTAGGAGGCTCCCATCTCTGGCTGTTTTTATTATCTCCAAGTATCTTATCTATATTCTCATATTCATGGGTTGGCCAAATACTAGACTCAAGATCGACTTCTTCATTGCTAATGTCTATAGGTTCATAAATTTCATCTTGGATTACATTTACATTAGTATGCTTGGTGGATTCCTGTTCCAAATTGAATATATTTAGCTCAATAGTCATGTTCCCAAATGATAGCTTCATAAATCCATTTCGATAATTAATTTCAATATTAGTAGTAGCTAGAAATAGTCTTCCTAAAATAACTGGGATATGACCATTAGGGTTTACTATTGGTTCAGTCTCCAAAATGACAAAATCTACAAGAAAGATAAAATTACCAACCTTAATTAAGATATCCTCTACCATTCCTTTAGGGATCCTAAAAGATCGGTCTGTTTATTGTAATGTGATCCATGTTCGCTAAAGTTTTTCCAATCCCAATTGTTCATAAACTGAATATGGCATAATATTTATACTAGCCCCTAAATCAAGCAATGCCTTCTTAATGTGGGTTTCTCCTATGACACATAAAACTGTTGGAGATCCTGGATCCTTGTATTTTATGGGCATGTGGCATAACAAGTATGATCTCACACTTACTGCTAAGAAAGCTCTCTTTGGTACATTGGTGGTCCTTTTCTTGGTACAAAGATCTTTTAAGAATTTGGCATGAGTCGGAACCTGTTAGATCAAGTCTAGTAGAGGAATATTTACTTGAACTTGCTTAACACCTCTAAAATTTTATCTAAATGTTTCAATTATTTATTAGACCTTAATCAATTTGAAAAAGAAGCTCTAGAGATTGTGGGTACCTGGTTTGGTGGACTATTAGTTCTAAAACCTTGAGTTTGTAAGGTATGTTGTTGATTGATTGGCTCAGCTGGCTCGATAGTTAAGTCCTCTCTAGTGTTAGATGTATCTACCTTATTACCGATTTATTTTCTTGATCTTAAAGAATGAATAGCATTTACTTGATTAACTTAGTTTCCTTGGGGTGGTTGACCATTTTGATTTCTTGGGTTGGGCTCAGGTTGGCTAGGTAGCCTATCGCATTCTCTTTCATTAATGGTAGATGCTAGCGGACCCATCTCCATTTCCAAATGGGCTATGGCTTGAGAGTTTGAATTTAGGAATTGGCCCATGGTTTGCATAAAATTATTTAATGTAGCATTGGTTCAGCATTGGATCTGGCTAGGGCTTCCAAGCTTTTCTTTAAAGAACTAAATTTCTCACCATTGTTATTGAAGCCTAGTTGATGGGATATCAGGTCAACCCTAGTTCACTATGGATCCCTGAGTTTGAGTCCCTTAGCCAAGATTCAAATTTTATCTTTGAGTCTAATAACCTGGCTATGTTAGCCATTTAGTCCTATATTTGGGCCTTGAGTTTTGTTTTTCAGGCCTTGTTACACTTGAGTCCTGTATTTTGGGCCTTTCTGTATTTGAGTCATGTATTTAGAGTCATCCATACTGGTGCGGGCACCAGACTCAGAAGAAGACTTCAGGGCTCCATCTGGATCTCTGATTGACCTTGCCCAAAGAATTAAAATTTTCTGGTTTTGTAATAAGGGTTGACTCGGTTAACTCAATTTTAGCTTGAGTCTGTATTTCCCTGCAATTAAATTTTATTGAGTCATGTTGACTCAGTACAAGTCCTAGTAGTGGTCTAGGTCTTCTCCAGGGTGCCACATTTTCTCCCAGGCCCAAGCAAGTGGGCGCCACACTCCCAGCCACACTCCCAGCCACATGCCAAGTCCAGGAGGTGCCACAAATCCATCCCAGTGTCTTGGTCCCCACACCCAAGGGAGCAAGAAATTTTCTTGAAGCCAAAATCAAGGAGGCGCCCCATATGTACCTTAAAAGGCCAAGCTAAAGGAGGAAAGAAGCATTTCTTGGGGAGCACTTCAAGGGGGCACCCAATCCATGCCAAAAAAGCCCAAAGCAAAGTTGGGAAGAGCCATGACTTGGGGAGAAAGAAAAGGAGGTATCCAAAAGAGTTGAGCCATGGAAGGAAAAAAATATTTCTTGAAGAGCAAAGCTAGGAGGCGCCACCTACTTACCATTTGAAGCTTTCAATCAACATTTATGGAACCTCTTGGTCGGCCATATGGGGAGGAATTGATTCTACAAACCTAATTTGAAGATCCATCCAATTAGTCTCACATGAGAAGATGTAAAACCCTGACCTCTTGTAAAGTCCTATAAAATAAACCCCTCTTGTAAGTTTTGAAAACAACTGATGAATGAATTCAATTTATGTGTGAGCAAACTTTGTGTTTCTCTCTTCCGTACTTGTATTCAGGAGTTGAGCTCCGTGAGGGAGTAAATCCGGGTTCCCCAGGAACCTTGAGGAGGTGTGAGATCTCCAACCCCCAAACCCTAGGTTAGCCACTTCCAATCCAAACCCTAGCCGCCCTTCATCCTCTTCATTCCACCAAACCCTAGCCTACCCCATCTCTCACGGCCCCTCTCTCCAAGTAGAGGCCGACCCCCAACATCCAGGTCCAGTTCAGCTACTTCGAAGACAGAGCAAATCACAGAGGAAGTCAGATCAGCATCCAAGAGAATCAGGATTTCAGCAACATCAGCTTTCAAGTTCTTCTATCTGGTAAATCCTTCCTTGAGTATCTGGTTCCATAACTTGTTCATCTTCTTTCCCAGATCTTGAGTTCAGAAGAAGCCAACTCTACCAAAGGGCCAGTATTGGAGGATCCATTGCGAAGATATCTGAATCCGGGGATCCAACAATCTGCTCAAGAGAGTCCTTCCACTAAACTCTGTGAAGATCACTGCCTGGTCTGTAACCCTTCTCTTCTCTTTACTTCTATCCTGTTGAAAGTTCAGAGCGAAACCCTAGGTCTGGGAGTTTCTCAACCCCCAGTGATCCTTTACTTCTGAACTACTCTGATAACCTAGTTTCTTTAAATTGTGCTTTCAATTATTACATAGTTTCTTTAAATTTAGTTTCACTTTCCTTTGAGTCAAAGCCGACTTCTAAAAATATATATATAAATAAATAAATAAATTAATTAATTAATTTTAATTTGCTTTCGCATTCCACATATCCGTTCTGCATCATTTTTGGTATCAGAGCCCTGTCTAGGGTTTCTGACTTGCTTGCATGTTTTGAGTGTCTCTCTTTTTTACTTTGTCTGCTCGAAGTAGACTCCCCAGGACATCCGGTCCTAGGAATGAAGCGAGGTGCAAACCTCCTCTTCCCATTCCATGGGGTGTTCCTAGGGCGTGTAGGGGATTCGCTGGGTTACAACTTCGTAGCAGGAATTGTAAACGGGGGAAGCACTCTATTTTCAGTCTGTAATTGTTTCTCATTACAGGTAACTCCAAATTGCATGATTTTTGTTTTACTAGAACCAGTATAATTGAAGCTGTTTTACATAATTTTCCTGTGATTTATTGGTTTCCGTGAAATTTCTGAGAGTTAAATTACTGCAACTCTGTTTCTGTGTTTCTGCAATTCAATTTTTTGAGTGATCATCCCCTAATTCATCTTAAGGGCATTTGAGCATCTAAGATAAGGGGAGGAGTTGATAACCTCTCCTTAGCCCAAAACCACCACCCACTCATTCGATCCTAAGCCTAATTTTAAAATTTATTAGACTTAATTTGCCCTAGTAGGCTAGGGACACCAACAAGTCGGGTCTAGGCTAGTGTTTAGTCAGTTTGTCTGGTTACTCTGTGTGTGCTTTGTACTCAGTGTCTAGAACGGTGGTTCAGGGACTACGTCCCGAAGGGCTTGTGTGCTGGTCCACCTACCTGGCCAATCTCTGATTTGTGTCTAGGATTGGCATTTAGGGACCTAACACTCCCCTTACACCTGCCTGGCTGAGTCCCGAGTTACTACAGGCTAGCTTGCCACTCTGATTGGGCATCTAGTTTGGGCTCTAGGTCTAGTTAGACCGTAGTCGTTTCAGTCGAGTCTCATTTAGTGTGTTTGCTTGCATCATCATGTCTACCCGAAATGGAGTACCCTACCAACCTGGTCAAACCCAACCTGATTTAGAGGCCATGGTTAGAGCTCTTACTGAAAGTATGAACAAATTGAGTCAGGATATGAATGAGAATTTTACCCAGCTTAGGGATCGAGTCCAAGTAGTTGAGAAACGTAGACATCAAAATTGGACCCCTGATCCAAAATTTAATAGGCTCCAACCTCATCCATGCTAGGAGCCTAGGAGGACCTTATACCGTGATCCCGAGTATAACCTTAGGAAGCCTAACCATGATATCTATAGTGTGGATCGTGTCTATGAGAGGTCCTTTCAATATTCTAGACCAGTCACTCAACAACCCAAGTCTTCTAGATCAAACCATTTAGATCCACACCCATGCCCAAGTAAGGTCTCTACTAGCTTGAAACCCAGTGTGACCCAGGTTCCTATATCACAAGAATGTTGGTTTTGTGGAGAAAGAGGCCATAAATCTAGTCAGTGCCCATGCATAGGACTGGCTTGTGCACAGCTAAGTGGTAAAAATCCTAAGGATGACATTAATGAGGGAGAACCCAAGCCTACCAATGAGGAAGAAAGGTTAGGTATGACAAGCCCAGAATCAGTTGACCCGATTACCACTGACCCGAAACCCATTAAAGATGGCATCGAGGAAGTATATGATGATGGCTTGAGTCTAGTTGATGAATATGAGGGGGAAGAACTTGAAGAATGTGACATCGATACTATTGGTTCCTTACCTGAGGAGACCTTGGAGAGCAACCAAGTGGTAGGACCTAGTTCAGAAATTCAAGAGATTTGTGAGAATCAGGTTCCTTTAGTCAAATACCCCCAGGAAGAACTCATAGTGTTAGCCCGAGCTATCAGTTCGTACCCTCTAATGACAGTCATTCCCCAAGTACCAATTGAAGATCTTTGCACTAAACTGTTTAAGTTTGCCCACCCTATGGTAGATCCTCTCATTAGGATGACTGAATCAAGCCTCTAAAAATTGGACCTTGTCCCATGCCCAGCCACTAAGGTCTCTCCCGTAATCTCAGTTGAACATCCTTGTCTTGAGCGGATTGATTCACCCAGTCCTGTAGAAGTCCTCCTTATGACCCCAAACCCCTTCCTTCGCATGTCTGACCTACCCTTCTATAGAGTATACCTTTCCGCACCCATATGTCAAATTTTAAGTCTTGAGGTCATCATCCATAGGCCCTTCCATGAATCATTCTTCAATCCAGTTCTTAAGAAAATGGATCATTATTTGCTTAGAGAACAAACTTTAACTGTTGCAATCACATGTCCTAGGCTACTTCCCGAACCATCTCTTGATCCATTCCTGGGAGTAGCAAACTTTTCCTTTCGTAAGGATGATCAGTTGACACTCATAGATCACCATTCAAACCTTCAGGTCACCACCTTTAGTCAACAGGTAATTCGAGACTCCACCTCAAATTTCCTCCCTTTCTCTAGGACTTCCAATGCTTCTTACACCATCCAAGTATACTTTTTCAAAGTCTTTAGAGTGAACCACATGTCAGAACCTATTAGGTTTGTCACCTACTTCTGGAAGACCTTATGGCACCTACTAGACACCCATGATAAGTTTTCATGCTCTGCATGCCATCCTCCGACCCAAGGTCAAACCTAGAGAGCCGTAGTTTGTTAGGTTTAGACCTAGGGTTCCTTTGGAATAAAGTCCATTCTTTAAGAATGCGTCGTCAGTCTAGTTTAGTTTTTCTTGACCCTTTACTAGTCTTTGACTCAGATTTTGGTTTGATTAAGAGCACCAGGAATTGGGATTTGTATTTTGTCCAGGACTGAAATTGCATTCAATGTTTCGATCAATAGGTCTATAGGCTAGAGTCCCTTTGAAATTGTTCATGGATACAAGCCTCACACACCACTTGATCTGATTTCACTATTAGCCCACACACACAAGTCTCTTGATGCACTTGAATAGCATGTAAAGGACTTGCATAAAGAAATTCATGCCAAAATAACTTTAAGTAATGAAACTTATAAGAAGTTGGCTGATTCTCAAAGGCGAGTCAAAACTTTTGTTGAGGGAGACTATGTAATGATTAGGTTAAGGCCTGAACGGTTTCCTCCTAGAACCATTAGAAAGTTACATGCTAGAGGAGCTGGACCATTTAGAGTGGTAAAGAGAGTAGGGTCCAATGCCTATGTGCTCGAGTTGCCTTCAGAACTAGGCATTAGCTCCACTTTCAACATTACAGACCTAGTAGAGTATAGAGAGCCAGCTGTGATTCCCAGTGAGCCTTTTCAGCCTAATCTTGATCTTGAGAGTGAACCCAACCCTGTGTGTCCACCAACAAACTGACCTGTGAGGAAAGAGCATATTGAAAAGATCCTGGATGATCAGGTTATCTCTACTCGTAATCGAGGATACCAAAGATACCTGGTCCGCTGGCAAGGAAGGCCAGATTCTGATGACTCTTGGATCTCCCGAGAATAATTACAAGAATTGGACCCAGACCTCTTGGAGAGATACCAGAGCCAACTTGATCCATACTCGACAAGGTCGAGTTCCTCCCATCCCGGGAGAATTGGTACGGGCACCAGACTCAGAAGAAGACTTCAGGGCTCCATCTGGATCTCTGATTGACCTTGCCCAAAGAATTAGGGTTTTCTGGTTTTGTAATAAGGGTTGACTAGGTCAACTCAATTTTAGTTTGAGTCTGTATTTCCCTGTAATTAAATTTTATTGAGTCATGTTGACTCAGTACAAGTCCTAGTAGTGGTCTAGGTCTTCTCCAGGGTGCCACATTTTCTCCCAGGCCCAAGCAAGTGGGTGCCACACTCCCAGCCACACGCCAAGTCCAGGAGGTGCCATAAATCCATCCCAGTGTCTTGGTCCCCACACCCAAGGGAGCAAGAAATTTTCTTGAAGCCAAAATCAAGGAGGCACCCCATATGTACCTTAAAAGGCCACGCTAAAGGAGGAAAGAAACATTTCTTGGGGAGCACTTCAAGGGGGCGCCCAATCCATGCCAAAAAAGCCCAAAGCAAAGTTGGGAAGAGCCATGACTTGGGGAGAAAGAAAAGGAGGTGTCCAAAAGAGTTGAGCCATGGGAGGAAAAAAATATTTCTTGAAGAACAAAGCTAGGAGGCGCCACCTACTTACCATTTGAAGCTTTCAATCAACATTTATGGAACCTCTTAACCGGCCATATGGGGAGGAATTGATTCTACAAACCTAATTTGAAGATCCATCCTATTAGTCCCACATGGGAAGATGTAAAACCCTGACCTCTTGTAAAGTCCTATAAAATAAACCCCTCTTGTAAGTTTTGAAAACAACTGATGAATGAATTCAATTTATGTGTGAGCAAACTTTGTGTTTCTCTCTTCTGCACTTGTATTCAGGTGTTGAGCTCCGTGAGGGAGTAAATCTGGGTTCCCCAGGAACCTTGAGGAGGTGTGAGATCTCCAACCCCCAAACCCTAGGTTAGCCACTTCCAATCCAAACCCTAGCCGCCCTTCATCCTCTTCATTCCACCAAACCCTAGCCTACCCAATCTCTCACGGCCCCTCTCTCCAAGTAGAGGCCGACCCCCAGCATCCAGGTCCAGTTCAGCTACTTCGAAGATAGAGCAAACCCCAGAGAAAGTCAGATCAGCATCCAGGAGAATCAGGATTTCAGCAACATCAGCTTTCAAGTTCTTCTATCTGGTAAATCCTTCCTTGAGTATCTGGTTCCATAACTTGTTCATCTTCTTTCCCAGATCTTGAGTTCAGAAGAAGCCAACTCTACCAAAGGGCCAGTATTGGAGGATCCATTGCGAAGATATCTGAATCCGGGGATCCAATAATCTGCTCAAGAAAGTCCTTCCACTAAACTCTGTGAAGATCACTGCCTGGTCTGTAACCTTTCTCTTCTCTTTACTTCTGTCCTGTTGAAAGTTCAGAGCGAAACCCTAGGTCTGGGAGTTTCTCAACCTCTAGTGATCCTTTGCTTCTGAACTACTCTGATAACCTAGTTTCTTTAAATTGTGCTTTCAATTATTACATAGTTTCTTTAAATTTAGTTTAACTTTCCTTTGAGTCAAAGCCGACTTCTGAAAATATAAAAAAAAATAAAAAAAAAGGAAAGAATTTGTCTTAATTTACTTCCACATTGCATCATCTCTTTCATTCTGCATCACATACCATTAGGGTTTTGGATAAGTCAAGTGAAATTCAGTTGAGACATTTATCATTTGGAGTCCTGTAAGTTTAGTCTGCTTATGGTGAGCCAATTTTGAGTCCTATGAGTCCTGTAAGTTTTATATTGAGTCCATTCCAGCAAGAGAAGATTCAAGACACTGATGGACCCCAATCCAAATGATAACTTGCCAACTTCAAGGAGTCCCAGTCATATTTGGATGTGCCACCTTGGATTGCATAAGAAGGACTTTGAAGATCTTTACATCATCAACCTGCTAAGAAGATGGAGCCCAAGAGAAACCCTAGAACCAGCCTAGCACTGAAGTGGGCCGCCCAAAGCCCAAAGCCTTCTTGGATATTGCGCCCCACCCTTATGGTCACCTTCCTTAGTCGGCCACCATTAGAATTACCACCCATTATACCAAGTTAAAGAGAGGGAGAGACCAAGTCAAAGAGAAGGTATAATCCTAGTTAGGAGAGGAATTGAGAGCCTATTTGGGAGAGGAGATCTTCCATGTATTTGAGTGGGAAAAGGATACTTAGGGTTTTACATGTATACCCTTATTTGGAGCCCAAGCTTGTATGCCTATATAAAGGCCCCCCCCCCCCCCCCCCCCCCTCATGTATATTTGATGCTATTGAATATATGAAAATTTTCTTGAGTTCTTCTCAACTTTCTATGTGAAATTTTGTGTGATTAAGGGTATCTGTGTGATCCCTCAGGATTTCTATATGATCCCTGTGCCCTACCTCCAAGCCACCAGCCTTCTTCATCACTTGGCCGCCTTCCTCAAACCTATTCCCCTTCTTCTACTTTCAGCTATCTAACCTACCTTTCCTGATTGTTCTAACCATTGTTAGGTGATTTGCATAAAATTATTTAATGTAGCATTGGTGTCAGCATTGGATATGACTAGGGCTTCTGGGCTTTTCTTTAAAGAACTAAATTTCTTATCATTGTTATTAAAGCCTGGTTGATGGGAACATCAGGTCAACCCTAGTTCACTATGGGTCCCTAAGTTTGAGTCCCTTAGCCATGATTCAAATTTTGTCTTTGAGTCCAATAATCTGGCTGTGTTAGCTATTTGAGTCCTATATTTGGGCCTTGAGTTTTGTTTTTCAGGCCTTGTTACACTTGAGTCCTGTATTTTGGCCCCTGAGTCCTGTTTTGGGCCTTTCTGCATTTGAGTCCTATATTTAGAGTCATCCATACCATTAGGGTTTTGGATAAGTCAAGTCAAATTCAGTTGAGACATTTATCATTTAGAGTCCTATAAGTTCAGTCAGCTCATATTGAGCCAATTTTGAGTCCTATGAGTCTTGTAAGTTTTATGTTGAGTCCAGTCCAGCAAGAGAAGATTCAAGACACTGATGGACCCCCGAATGATAACTTGCCAACTTTAAGGCGTCCCAGTTATATTTGGATGTACCACCTTGGATTGCATGAGAAGGACCTTGAAGATCTTCACATCATCAACCTGCTAATAAGATGGAGCCCAGGAGAAATCCTAAAAACCAGCCCAGCACTGAAGTGGCCCGCCCAAAGCCCAAAACCTTCTTGGATATTGCGCCCCACCCTTATGGTCACCTTCCTTGGTTGGCCACCCTTAGAATTACCACCCATTGGACCAAGTCAAAGAAAGGGAGAGACCAAGTCAAAGACAAGATATAATCCAAGTTAGGAGAGGAATCAAGAGCCTATTTGGGAGAAGAGATCTTCCATGTATTTGAGTGGGAAAATGATACTTAGGGTTTATCATGTATACCCTTACTTGGAGCCCAAGCTTGTATGCCTATATAAAGGCCCCCCCCCCCCCTCTCATGTATATTTGATGCTATTGAATATATGAAAATTTTCTTGAGTTCTTCTTAACTTTCTATGAGAATTCTATATGTGGGATTAAGGGTATCTGTGTGATCCCTCATAGTTTCTTTGTAATCCCTGTGCCCTACCTCCAAGCCACCAGCCTTCTTCATCACTTGGCCGCCTTCCTCAAACCTCTTTCCCTTCTTCTTCTTTCAGCTATCTAGCCTACCTTTCCTTATTTTTCTATCCATTGTTAGGTGATCTGCATAAAATTATTTAATGTAGCATTAGTGTCAGCATTGGATCTGACTAGGGCTTCCAAGCTTTTTGATGTGGGAGGCAAGGGGGTTAGGGCTAGGGATGCTGGGATGGATGCTTATGAGGTAAGGAATTTTTTTTTTTTTTTTTTAGGGTTGATTTTTTTTTTGTTATGTTTCTTGTTGTTCTTCTTCGTTGTTTAGGGTTTCGATTCCCGATCACAAGCAAGGATAAGAAATATGAAGAGCAGTAAGGGAAGCTTACGCTAGCAGTTCAAAGCCCTAAAAGTAAGAACAAGAACAGGACCCCGGGATTAAGAAACCCCAGTAGGCTAGCTCGACCTACAATATCTACTTAGGAGATATAAAGAAGGCAAACCTCAAACTTCTGAAGCGCCTGGTGCAGAGATCGCTCAACTCGGCGGATGCGGCCTGGATGCCCGAGCAGTCGAACCCGTGGGAGCTCTGGCTTTGGGTTTGGAGGTCGCGATGGCAAAGCTAACTGTCTCCAATGCTCGAGATGCCAGGGAGGACCTGTAGGAAAACAAAAGAGAGGTTAGCGGAATGTGGAGATGTACGGAAAGGAATTGAACTGGAGTTGGGAAGGGCTTCGAGCCCAGCGTCCGGTTGGATTTCGAAGTCGAAGTTGGAGATAACTTGGGGCCTCGCACCCCGCGACGTCCTGGAGGATGAAGGAATGTGGCCTCACACCACGCGACATCCCAGAGGATGAAGGATTCACGCCGCCCTGGGGCGATGGACAGGTGGCCTCGTACCACTCGACGTCCCTGGGGATGAAGGCAATTCCACTCGGACCTAGCCTAAGAGACAAGGGTTGGAGGGTGGAAGAAACTCAAACTCATTCACTCAAATTTTTATTCATTCCTTCATTCATTCATTCATCCATTAAGTTCTACAAAGGGAGGGATTGTGTCCTTTAAATAGGCACCCAAGACCCTTTTGAAATTCAAAATACAAATCACATGGTGGCACCAAAAATTTTCCACATCCCTATTTCTTTGGCCGACCAAATATTTGGAGTTGGGCGTGGCATGAGCAAAGGCTTGGAGGGGGGGATTGGTCCCTTGACTTCCTTCCTTAGCATGCTTAATTTGGGAAGAGGAGTGGGGCATGGCTTGCTTGGAGGGATGTATTCCCTTGGGCTCTTCACGCCATCTTCTAGGATTGACTCTTGGCCGACCAAGGGTGAGCTTCATGGGGCGTTGCATGGTTGAGGGCTTGAAGAGGGGAGTGTATCTTGTGACCTTCCTTCCTTGCAAGAGCATTTTGGGAAGAAAACTTGGGAGGAGGCTTGGTTTGGGGCTTGGTTCTTTCAAAGATCTTCAACGCCCTCTTTAGATGGAACAAGGCGTGATGTGGGCGAGGGAAGAGGGGGATGTTATCCAAGGCGTGTGGAAAGCAAGAGGAGGCCACTTTGTTTCCCTTCTTGGATGCCCATGTGGCAGTTGATGTGGCGCCACGTAGGTAGCTAAGGTGGCATCTGAGTTGGCATTATCCCAAGTAGAAGGGGTGGGTTGGCCCACCAGAACTTGAGTTGGAGAAGAAAACCAGAGTGACTTCAATTGGGCTTGGGCCCAGACCAAACTCGGACTCGAAAAAATACAGGACTCAAGACATAACTTGATCCAAATTGGCCAAGGTACAGGGCTAAACAACTTTGACAAGAAATTATAACAATGTTTTTTTTGGGCTCAAGGCCTTATTACAGGACTCAAAGAAAGGGGAACCCTAATCTGAGATCCACAGAGGGTTGAGGAGCCTCTGTCGGATCCTGATGCCCACACCACTTTTCTTTAAGAACTAAACTTCTTATCATTGTTATTGAAGCCTGGTTGAGAGTGACATCTGGTCAATCCTAGTTCACTATGGGTCCTTGAGTTTGAGTCCCTTAGACATGATTCAAATTTTGTCTTTGAGTCTAATAATCTGGCTATGTTAACCGTTTGAGTCTTGTATTTGGGCCTTGAGTTTTGTTTTTTAGGTCTTGTTACACTTGAGTCCTATATTTTGGCCCCTGAGTCCTATTTTGGGTCCTTCTACATTTGAGTCCTGTATTTAGAGTCATCCATACCATTAGGGTTTTGGACAAGTCAAGCCAAATTCAGTTGAGACATTTATCATTTGGAGTCCTGTAAGTTCAGTTAGCTCATGTTGAGCCAGTTTTGAGTTCTATGAGTCCTGTAAGTTTTATATCGAGTCCAGTCAAGCAAGAGAATATTCAAGACACTGATGGATCCTAGTCCGAATGATAACTTGCAAACTTCAAGGAGTCCCAATCATATTTGGATGTGCCACCTTGGATTGCATGAGAAGGATCTTGAAGATCTTCACATCATCAACCTGCTAAGAAGATGGAGCCCAGGAGAAACCCTAAAACTAGCCCAGTACTGAATTGGGCCACCCAAAGCCCAAATCCTTCTTGGATATTACGCCCCACCCTTATGGTCACCTTCCTTGGTCGGCCACCCTTAGAATTACCACCCATTGGACCAAGTCAAAGAGAGGGAGAGACCAAGTCAAAGACAAGGTATAATCCTAGTTATGAGAGGAATTGAGAGCCTATTTGGGAGAGATCTTCTATGTATTTGAGTGGAAAAAGGATACTTAGGGTTTTACATGTATACCCTTACTTGGAGCCCAAGCTTGTGTGCCTATATAAAGACCCCCCCCTCTCATGTATATTTGATTGTATTGAATATATGAAAATTTTCTTGAGTTCTTTTCAACTTTCTGTGAGAATTGTATGTGAATTTTTGTGTGATTAAGGGTATTTGTGTGATCCCTCAGGGTTTCTGTGTGATCCCTGCGCCCTGCCTCCAAGCCACCAGCCTTCTTCATCACTTGGCCGCCTTCCTCAAACCTCTTCATCTTCTTCTTCTTTCAGCTATCTAGCCTACCTTTCCTTATTTTTCTAACCATTGTTAGGTGATTTGCAAGTCCCTCAAAGTTCACAAATCCAAGGATTCCATCTGACCAGCTTTCGGGCCACCGGATTGAAAGTCACGATCTGCAGGGTCGATAGCTTTATTTTTCAAGCTGCATCCAAAAGTGTAGAGCGAACTCTTCTTGGATCAATCTACAAATCTCTACTAGGTACACCCCCTAGACTCCTCTGGTACTGGTATTGCAGAAGAGCTTGTCTTAACCGGGGCTTCTTAGCCTTGGCTGTCTTGTTTCTTCACTTTTAGGATTTATTTCTGCATGCCTATGCTTTAGATTTTCTATAGAATTCTCTGCTTAATATCTTGTCTTAAAATTCAAGATACAAACTCCTAACTTAATACCTAATCACAAAAAAATAACTAGAATGTATAAATGGTCCCACATCAATTTGGTATTAGAGCATGTTTTAGGACTAGTTTTTGCATTCCATAATTCCTATACATAGTCTATTTTTTTTACTGTTTCTATATGTAGGTAGATCAAAAAACCCTAATTCTTATTTTTATAAATTCCTCATAATTGATGTATTTATCAGAAATTTTTCATGATTTATTTCAATTTGTAGAATTTTTGCATGCCTATTTTCTTTTGCCCTAGAAAACTTTTGCGTCCTATCTTTACATTAGGGGTCTGAGTTTCAGGCTCTTTCATCATCTTAAAAATTTTATTTTTTTATAAAACATGCACTGAATACTCTTTGTTTAGTCTTGATAATTTTTGTGATTTTTAATTATTTTTACAGAAATAAAAAAATATAAAAAAATTTATATTTTAGAAACCCTAATAGAAATCCTGAACTTCTGCACATAGTCTAAATACCATGTGTTCTGCATCATCATACGAATTTTTCTCTATATGAAATTTGGTAGAAATCATTTTCACTTTTCATCCTCTGTCATAAAATTTTTATGATTTTTTTTTGCATCAAAAACCATACCAAATTCTACATCGAATCAAACCCTAATTTCAGTTTCTGATATTTCTACATACTTGACTAACCCAAATCTAATTAACTTCCAAACCCTACCTCACCCAAGCCCAAATTTTGTTTAATAACTTAACCAACTTAAACTTAATTTGACACCTCATAAAAGATAAAAAAATATTTTTTTTATTTTTTAATTATTATTAGAGTGCATTAGGGCTCATTGGGTGTCATCATCTCATTCAATCAATTTAAGGGCAATTTCCTATCTTAGATCAGGGTAGGATTTTATCACCTGTCCTGGGCCCAAAACAATCACCTAACATCAGAACCCAAGCCTTAACTAAAATCAATTAGTAACCTAATTACTTTAGTAAGCTTAAGGACACCAACAGGTCAGGTTTGAATTATGTGGGCCAACTAGTGTACTCAATTCCCCAGCTATTACTGAAAACTGGTGTCTAAGGCTAGAGGTCCAGAGGCAAACACCCTAAGTGGACTGGTGATTTTTAATTAAGACCCTATCACAAGTAGGGGAAGCCTCCCACCATCCCACCTCTTACCTGGCTAGCAGAAAAATTAGCTATTAAGTTAAGTGTAAGTTGAGTAGACCCATTCAATTTTGGCTCTAGGTCTAGCAAGCTGTAGTATGTGTTAACCATGTGTGCTTGACTACATCATACCACCTTGCTTATTTAATTGCATGACCACCAGGTCAGGAGTCCAATATTGGTGCAGGCACCAGGCTCAGGAAGAGGCTTTAATCGATGCCAAGTTCTTTATGGATAGAAGATTAGGAATTTAAGTCCTTTAATAAATCTGAGTCCTATACTTGTTTTTATTTGAATAATTGAGTCCTTTTTTATTTCAATTTGGATTTTAAAGTTCAATTAGAGTTCAATTGGCTTTGTATTGAGTCGGGTTCAAGAACTACTTGAGTTGGGTTTCAATTAAGAATGCAACCAGCTTCACCAACACAACACAACTCCTTGGAGTACCACATCATCAATGCACCATGCCACCTTGGAGGACAAGTCATGCCACTTGGAGAATAGATCATGCCACATCACCAAGACAAGTCAACCATGAATTTTCGCCCAAGACAAATTCAAATGAAGCTCCACTCTTCATGGGATGCCACCTTGCAATTAGGAGTTGAAATTTTAAAAGAGCCATCCCACTTTCTTTGGGATGCCCTTGATTTTCTCTTGTAATTAGGAATTTCAAATTCGAAAGGGCCACTCCTCTCTTCATGGGACACCCCTTGATTTTCTCCATGAAAGGAGGTGTAATTTGAATTTGAAAGGGAGCTTAAAGTCTATAAAAGCTCCTAAGTCCTCTTGTAATGTTGATGATGAATGAACTGAACTCTTTCCTTAAGAAAATTTTCCTTTGCTAGCCAAAGTCCCTTGAGAGAAGGTAGGTGTGAGGCCTAGGTTACTTAGCCAATCAAACAACTAATCCTTTTCCATCCTCATTCGGCCAACCTTGAAGACTCCTCTTCAAGCCACTCCTAGTTCGTCCACCCCTCTTCCAAAGGATGTCATCAACAAGGGAGTTCTCCATGCCATCAAGTGAAGGAGTTCAAGCTATGGGCGCCAAAGGAGATCTACTTCAAGCCAAGCCTAAGCCTCTTCTTCCATTCCTAACTTTCCTCTTCCATTTCTCCAACCTTCCATCTAACCTTTTAATTTTACCATCTATCTATGCAGGATCCCGGGGTCTCCTAGTTTCCAAGGTGAAGGTCTACTGTGTCAAGGAATCATATACAAGGTGCCTTTAGACCTAGAATAACCCCTTGCCATCTTAGTACTTCTTCTATAGTGTTCCTTTGCTAACTTTCAGAATATTAATAGCCGGATAACCATCTTTATAACCTTCTTTCAGATCTGAAATAGTAGAGTAAGCTAGCCCTAACCTATGTGGTTTCCTAACCATGAAGGTCCCTTCTTAATTGCTTTGAAAGATTCTTTTCTAGTAAAGTTTATTTCCTTATGTTTCTTTCATATAATTCTATTTCTTTTATGTAGAATAGCTACATGTTTATCTGTTTCATTTTCATTTAGTCCCTTTAATTCCTAGAAATGCATCATTCGATTCTTGTTCCCCATCAAATATAAACAGTCTAAACCCTAACCTAGTTCAACCATGGAGCCCAATTTTGAGAGTCTCATGAAGGACATGAGTGACTAGATTATCATCCAATTGACCACCCAGATGAACCAGATGAATACCCAATTCAATACCCAATCCCAAAATCAGTTTGCCCATATGAACTTCAAGTTCTACCAATCCAATACCCAAATAAATCAAAGACTTGACCAATTGACCCAAACAAATAACCAAGCAACCAATAGGATCGACCAGTTAACCCATAGGTCTGACTAGATAGGAGACTAATTAGGAAACCTAGAGAAAACCCCTGAGACCCATATTGACCTAAACATGAGCCTGACCTTAGGACCCTATGTCTCCCACCTCCCAACTCTAGGAGAGCCCAATACCTTGACCCATACCCTGAGCCCAAGAGATTCATAACCTATAGGTCTGAGCCCAAATCCTATGACTCTAGATCCTATAACTTTAGATCCTATGACTGTAGATCCTATGACTTTAGAACTTATGCACCCATATCCTATGAGTCCAATAAGCCCTGGACCTATAGGGCGAACCCTTGTCCTATGAGCCCTAGAAACCTATAATCCCTAGGTATCAGCCTAGTACCAGTCAGGTTTTTCCTAGTCAACCTGAATCCCAAAAGATCAGTACACCTAGGTATGAGCCTAGTATTAGTCCACTTCCCTTTAGTCAACGTAAACCCTTTAGGACTAGTGCCCCTAGCACAGGACCAGATCCTAACCAGCCCAACCCGAGCCAACCCCAGCCCAGCACCACTATGGCCCATAGAGAAGATAGAGGCAAGTCTAAAGAGGTTCAAAGGAGTTCCAATCCCCCAAGAGTGTGTTTTAGATATCGCAAACCAGGCCATTTTGTTAGCCAGTGTCCAGTTAGCACCCTACACCTAGGTAAGTTAGATAAAGATGAGTCTGAACCCATTGTTGAACCTAATGTAGAAGTATATGAAGCTGATCCAAGTTTAGTAGACGAATATGATGGAGAAGACTTTGAGGAGGAATATGAGGAAGTGGAACAAGAGAGTGAACCCATTGAGAAATTAAAGGATAAAGATCCTGAACCCACTATAGAATTTGAAAAAGTGACTGAGCCAGGATCGAATATAGTAGATGAAAGTGAAGGTTCACAATAGTTGTCCATAGAGGAGGTCCAAGAACAAGTCCTTAAGGAACCTGACCCTTCTATTAGAATCTTTCCTGAGGAGCCACTAGAAAAAAGCCTAATTATAGAGCCCAGTCCTAAAATTCAAGAGCCTGAGAAATTTATTGAGGACATGATCTCTTTAATTCAGTACCCTCAAGATGAATCCCCTCTCATAGTTCCCATTAAAACTTCTTCCCTAAGATTAGTGACCCATTCTTCCATTATGCAAACCCTGTAGGTATAGATCAACCCCATAAGGTTAATCTCATTAGTCTAGGATTAGTCCTTGATATCCCTTTTTATATCCTACTTTATCCAACTAACCCTGAACCTTTTTCCCTACCCTACCAAACTAATCCTGGAACCATCTCTTATTTTCTATCCTTTCCAGAAACCTCCAGCATTTCTAGGATCATTAGATTGCATTTTGTTGAGATTAGCATATTGCATACATTCATTGTGCATGTTAGGTCTGCATCTTACTTCTGGCATACTCTATGGCATTTACTAGAAGTTCATTATAAATTTTCATGTGCATGTCAAACTAGGATCAAACCTAAAGAGCCTATAGTCTGTTAGGTTTAGGCCTAGAAGAGTCCAAAAAAGTTCTTCTTAATAGGAATGCATAGTTGAGTCTGCATTTTTGTTAGGTGTCAGTACAAGTCAGGTGCATCATCCGCATTAAGCATTAATTTTGAAACAAACTGGCCAATTCCTGAAAGAGAGCCAAGAAATTTAATGTAGGAGATTCTATTATGGTTAAGAAGCTTCATGCTCGCAGAGTTGGATCCTTTAGAGTGATAGAGAAGGTAGGACCCAATGCCTATGTGCCAGATCTGCCCTCGAATTTTGGCATTAGCTCTACCTTCAATATCGCGGACTTGGTTAAGTATAGAAAACCAGCAGTGATTCCTAGTGAGGTTTTTGGACCTACTCCATCCTTTGAGAGCGAACCTAACCCAGAGTGTCCACCTATAAATTGGCCTGAAAGAGGAAAATGGATCGAGCATATCCTGGATGACAAAGCTATCAGAACCCGGGGCTACGGTTATCAATGCTACCTGGTTCATTGACAAGGTTGACCAAAATCTGATGATTCATGGATTGCTTAAGAGGACTTGCTGCACCTCAACCCAGACCTTCTTGAGAGATACCAGAGCCAGAGTGATCCTTACTTGACAAGGTTGAGTTTCTCCCACTCTGGGAGAATTGATGGGGACATCAAGTCAACCCTAGTTCACTATGGATCCCTGAGTTTGAATTCTTTAGCCATGATTCAAATTTTATCTTTGAGTCCAATAATCTGGCTATGTTAGCCATTTGAGTCGGGTCAGTCTCATATATTTCTTCTTCTAAGTCATCTTGGTGAACCAATGGGGTGGTAAGAGGGGTTTGGTTAATAGAAAATTGACTAAAGTCTGGGATAACAGGGGTGGGTAAACTAAGGGTTATGGGTTCATAGGCTATGGGTTTAAAGGTTATGGGTTCAAATCTAGGGGTATCAGTCCAATAGGGTTCAGGTTCACTGAGGGATAGTAGATTACTACTTGGTTCATATCTAGGGACTATGGGTTCCTGGGGCTTATCTCTATGGGTCTTGCCTAGGGTTCCTACTTGGTTGAATCCTTGGTTCATTTGGTCAAGCTTAGTATCAGATTGGTCAAATCTAATGCTTATTTGGGCTAACTGATTTTGGGCTTGGGTGTTGGACTAGTTTGTTTGGGCAGTTAATTGGGTAACCATCTGGTCATTCATGGCTTTTATGAAAGCCTCAAAATTAGGATCCATGGTTGGGCTTGGTTGGGGTTTATACTTTTGATATTGGGTTCCTAGTCTAGTAGTCATACAATTAATTAACAATCAAGATGAAATGATGCAACCCAGCATGCAAAAGAAAGGTTAGTAAAATCTAAAATTTTCTAGACCTAGAGTCAAAACTGAACGGGTCAGCTCAACTTACACCTAACCCAGTAGCTAATCCTTCCATTGGCCAGGTTGGGGATGGGAGTGTAGGAGGCCCCCCTGCTTTCGTAGGGACCCAATTAAAAACCACAACACCACTTAGGTCGTTTGACTCTAGACCCCCAGCCTTAGACACCAGCTTTCAGTAATAGCTAAAGGATTAAATGCACTATTTGGCCCACATGGTTCGGACCCAATTTGTTGGGTGTCACATAGCCCAGTAGGGCAAATTAAGTCTAATTAATTTTAATTAAGGCTTGGATAGAAATGCTGGATGGTTATTTTGGGCCCAGGACAGGTAATGACCTCCTGCCCTGATGTTATATTTATTGCCCTTAAGATTAGATTAGAAGATGGTGAACATTCAATGGTCCTGATGCAATCTAAAACAATCAAAAAATAAAATAGTTTTTAATTAATTTATGAGATGTCAAGTCAAGTTTAAGTTAACTAGGGTTACCAAACAAAGTTTGGCTTGAAATTGGGGTTTTGGAAGTTAATTAGGTTTGAGTTAGTCAAGTGCAAAATCAGTAGAAATTAGAGAATTGGGGTTTTAGTTGATATAGAATTTGACATAGTTACCGATGCATAAAAAATATAAAAAATTTTAGAATAGAGGATAGACGGTGATGATGATACCTACTAAATTTCATACAGAAAAAAAATCAAATGATGTGATGCGGGACTAATATGCATGCAATTCTTTTTCTATGTTTTATATGTAGGGTTAGGTGATTAATTCTCGAATTTCAGATCAAAACTAGTTGTAGGGAATTTTGTATGAATTTTTGAAGCCAAGCATGCAGATTAGAACCTAGAAAAGTACTTAAGAAGGATCGCCGGGGCTGAGAAGCCTCGGTTAGGGCAAGTTCTCCTACAATATAAACACTGAAGGTAGAGGGGGTGTACTTGAAAACATCTGAAGCACCCGATGAAGATCGTAGTGCAGGGATCTCTCGTTCCTCATTTGGATGCAGCCTGGAAAATCGAGCCAAAGACCCGCGGATACCTGGCTTTTTGCTCGGTGGTCCGATTGAGGCTTGGCTGGAGTCGTTGGATTCGTAGGAACTCGGGGACCTGTAAACAACCTATTAGGGGTTAGAAAACTCAGAGGAAATTAAGAAAATAAAGGAAAACAGCAAAGGAAAGAAAGTTTTGGAGGGGGCTGGAAGGATGGTAGGCGGCAAGAAGATGGTAGCAAACACCGGGAAGAAGAACTCTCAAACCCCTTTATGCACACAGCAAGGTAATCATACAAAACAATATAAGAACTCAAGGTTTATTTCATATCAAAAATCAAGCTTCATACAAGAGGCTAGGGTCCCTTAAATAGACCCTTAACCTTGGGCCCCAAGTAAGGGTACTTTAGACTTTACATAGGACTCCTTCTCCCTTTCAAACTCTAACTAGGAATACAAGGCAAGCTAGGTAGAAATCCCTAAAGCACTTGGACTCCCTCTCCTTGTCTTGGTCAGCCAAAGGGGTTGCCATAAGTGGTCGACCAAGAGGAGGGTAATCCTAAGAAGTGGCGCCATAATTCCTCTTCCTGGGCCTGGGCTGGCTTAGTTTGCTTCTGGCTGGATCAGGGCTTCAAGTTTGTTCCTGTTTTCATTTTGTCCTCCTGGGATCTTCAGGTCTTCAAGTTGGGTTGGATTTGGGCTCAACTTCCATGTCTTCAATTAGGTTGGACTTGGTCATCACTTGTATGATGTGGTCTTGAGTCTTCGATATGCTTGGACAGGACTCCAAAAAATAAAATTAGCTCAACATGAGCTAACTAATACTGAACTGAACTAGCTCAACATGAATTGACTAATTACAGGACTCAAATAAAAACAACTCAGCTGGACTAAGCTTTATTACAGTGACTCAAATGTTAATTAAGTAATCCATAGAGGGTTGAGAAGCCTCTACCTTATTCTGGTGCCTTTGGTGTCTGCACCAATTCTCCCGGGGTGGGAGGAACTCGACCCTATCGAGTGAAGATCAGACTGGCTCACATATCTCTCGAGAAGGCTGGGTTGAGGCATTGCAAGTCCTCTCGAGAAATCCATGAATCATCCGACTCTGGTCGGCCTTGCCATCGGACTAGGAAGCATTGATAACCGCGGCCCCGGGTCGTAATGGCTTGATCGTCCAGGATATGCTCGATCCATTCTCCTCTCTCAGGCCAATTAATTGGTGGACACTCTGGATAAGGATCACTCTCAACAGAAGGGATAGGTCCAAAAGCATCACTGGGTATCGTTGCTGGTTTCCTGTACTCAACCAGGTCTATAATATTGAAGGTAGAATTAATGCTCATATCCGAAGGCAAGTCTAACACATAGGCATTTGATCCAACCTTCTTTAACACTTTAAAAGGTCTGGCTCCACGAGCATGAAGCTTCTTAACGGTCCCAAGTGGGAACCGCCCAGGCCTAAGCCTAATCATGACAGAATCCCCTACATCAAATTCCTTGATCCTTCTTCGGGAATTAACCAATTTTTTATAAGTTTCATTGCTTATGTTTATCTTTTGGCTAATGTCCTTGTGCAAGTCTTTAATATGCTGTGCAAATGACTCTACAGACTTTGAGACTCGTGCATGAATAGGTAAAGGAATTAGATCAATGGGACGATTAGGCTGGTACCCATGGACTATCTCAAAAGGACTCTTACCCGTTGTCCTATTTACTAAACTGTTGTAGGCAAACTCTGCTCTAGGTAATAATAGATCCCAAGTTCCAACATGTTCACCTACCAGGCATCTATGGAGGTTTCCTAAACTATGGTTCACCACTTCAGTTTGGCCATCTGTTTGAGGGTGGTAGGTTGTAGAAAACTTAAGCTTGGTCCCTAACAGGTGCCATAAGGTCTTCTAGAAATAACTGGTGAACCTAACATCCCTATCAGATATGATGGTCTTGGGTGGACCATGGAGTTTAACCACATGATCTAAGAAAAGCTTGGCTACTCTAGATGCATCAAAGGTCTGGGAACAAGGGATGAAGTGAGCCATCTTAGAGAACCTATCGACCATTATAAAGATAGAATCATGTCTCTTCTGGGTCTTAGGTAATCCTAACATGAAGTCCATACTTAGGTCCTGCCAAGGGTGATCAGGCACTGGTAAAGATGTGTAAAGACCAGTGTTCTACTTTTGCTATTTTGTAACAGCACAAGTTCTACACCTGGCTATAATCTGTGCAACATGCCTTTTCAATCCTGGCCAAAAGAACTGGTCCTCTATTGCTAAGATCGTCTTATTTCTATCAAAGTGACCAGCTAAACCTCCAGCATGGGTCTCCCAAATTAGGAATTCTCTAAGGAAAGTTTTGGATATACAGAGTCGATTGTTCTGGAAAAGGTAGCCATCCTGAAGGAAATACTCACTATGGGTACTGGATGGTCCTAGCCTAAGGATCTGATAAATGTCTCCAAAGTCTGGGCAGGTTTCATATTCATCCTTTAACCTATCAAACCCTATGACTTGGGTGCTAACTGATCCTAACAGTAGAGACCTATGGCTCAGGGCATCTGCTACCTTATTTTCAGTGACGGCACGGTGCTTCAGGATAAATGTGTAAGCCTGAATGTACTCAATCCATTTACCATGCTGTGGGTTCAGTTTCTTTTGGGAGTTCAGGAACCAGAGTGCCTCATGGTCAAAAAATAAGACAAACTCCTGCGGTAGTAAGTAATGTCTCCAATATCTAAGGGCCTGGACTACCGCACAAAATTCCTTATCATTGGTAGAGTACTTAAGTTTAGCCTCATTCAGTTTCTCACTAAAGAAGGCTACAGGATGATTCTCTTGACTTAGTACCCCACCTATTCCTACTCCCGAGGCATTGCAAGCGACCTCAAACACCTTAGTAAAATCAGGTAATCTAAGGATGGGTGCATGGGTCATCTTATCCTTAAGCTCTAGGAAGGCCTTATCAGCTACTTTGGTCCACTCAAATGTACCCTTCCTAATGCAATCAGTGATAGGTGCGATGACTGTACTAAAACCCCTAATAAATCTCCTGTAAAAAGTTGCTAGGCCATGGAAACTACGCACATCGTGGACACTAGAGGGTGTAGGCCACTCAACAATTGCCCTAACCTTTTCAGGATCTACAGAAACTCCCTCATGGGTGACAACAAAACCTAGGAAGATAACCCTATGTGTTATGAAATCACACTTCTTAAAGTTGGCATAGAGGCTATTCTCCCTAAGGGTCTGGCATACTAGTCTTAGATGACTAAGGTGGTCCTTCTTGGTCCTGCTATAGATCAGAATATTATCAAAGTAGACCACAACGAATTTTCCTGTAAACTCTTTCAGGACCTGGGTCATAATCCTCATAAAAGTACTTGGTGCATTGGAAAGTCCGAAAGGCATTACAACCCACTCAAACAGGCCATCCTTAGTCTTGAAAGCAGTTTTCCACTCATCCCCAAGTCTAATCTTAACCTGATGATAGCCGCTCTTAAGGTCTATCTTAAAGAAAACTTTGGCTCCGGCCATCATGTCTAACATATCATCCAATCGGGGGATGGGAAACCTATACTTCACAGTTATCTTGTTGATAGCTCTACTATCTACACACATCCTCCAGGTACCATCCTTCTTAAGGGTCAGTAGAGCAGGGACTGCACATGGACTTAGGCTCTCCCTAATGAAACCCTTATAAAGCAATTCTCCCACTTGTTTATGTAATTCTTGATGTTCACTGGGATTCAGTCTATAGTGAGGAAGGTTTGGTAAAGTGGCTCCTGGAACTAAGTCTATTGCATGCTGGATGTCTCTAAGGGGTGGTAGTTGATCAGGTAAATCCTTAAGGAAGACATCCTCAAATTCTTTCAGAGCTTCAACAATTTCTTTGGGGTGTTCCTTTTGGGTTGGTTCGAGTATTTCCTTGGAGGTCAAGATCCAAACAGGGTTACCCTCAACAATCTCCTTTTCTAACTCCCTAGCCTTAATCAGGTTAACTCCAGGTTTCTTGTCCTTAAGGCTACTAGAACCCCTCTTAACTGGGTCCCTAGGGGGGCTGGATTGATAACAAACTTATTCCCATGGTAGTTAAAAGCACAAACATTGGTTCGACCATACAGGGTTGCATCGTGATCAAAAAGCCAAGGTCAACCTAGAATGATACTACTTACTTCCATGGGGATGACATCACACCAAATCTTTTCCTCATAGGTTTGCAATCTAATTAAGATTTGGCACCTAACTTGAATCTCGATGGAGGTGGAATCTACCCAAGAAACTTTGTACGGGCTAGGATGGGGAACTGTGATCAACCCTAAAGATTTAACTACCTTGGCAGAGACGGCATTGACACATCTCCCACTATCTATGATGATCTTAAGAATCTTACCCCCTACCTTAACAAAAGTCTGTAGGATGCTAGTCCTATGCCAATCTTCCTTAACTGGGGTTTGGGCTAAGATGCACCTAACCACTCCTAATTGGTTCTCAAACTCAGGTTCCTCCTCCTCACCTTCATATTCATCTATTAACTGATCATCAGCCTCATAAACTTCTCCCTCAGGTTCGACTACGGATTCAGGCTCTTCTTCCTGCAATTCACCTAGGCGTAAGGCACTAACTGGACATTGGCTCATACAGTGGCATGGTTTATTACATCTAAAACAGGTCTTCTGGGGAGTGTAACTCTTATTGACCTCTACAGATTTTCCTCAATCATCCTTACGGGTCAAAGGATTACTAGGTTGGGGTCGACTCGGGCCTGACTGACTAGGACTGGGTTGATTCGGACCTGGCTGACTAGGACTCGGTCAACTCGGCTAGGTTGGCTGGGCATGGGTCGGCTCTGATTGGGCTGGCTAGCTCCTGGATACTGACTAGGGTATCTAGTTGGCTCAGGTCTATGGTAAACGGGCCCTCTATGAAAACGCTCATGATCCCTAGCAATCTGGTAAGCATGGTCCAGGTCTCTAACCTCTCTCATATAGAGCTCTTTCTTAATGTCATCTCTCAGTCCATCTCTAAACCTAGATAAGACAACATCCTCAGACTCCCTCAAATCTCATCGCATGGAATACTCATCAAATTTTGCGATGTACTCATCTATACTCCTGTTACCCTGATTAAATCGTTGCCATTGATCTAGTAACCCACTATGATATGAAGCTGGAACGTATCTTGTGCTAAGCTTACCATGGCCCACTAGGTGGTTATAGGATCACGCCCTCCTAGACTAAGGGTTCTCTCAACACTAGTCCAATGTAACCTGGCTTCCCGAACCAACTTAAGCTTAACAAATCTAAATTTACACTCCTCCGTCATATCATACCACTCAAAATATTGATCCATCTCTCCCTCCCAATCTATATAGACCTTAGGATCTAGACAACCATCAAAAGTTGGGGAATCAAGCTTAACATGTCTATAGGATCGGTTCTCCTAGTCTACAAAATCCTGATTAGGCCTTCTAGGACGAACCCCAGGGATTGGGTCAGGGTGATTGTCTCTTCTAGGTTCAGCCTCAAGATATGGTTCAGGGTTTGGGGTCCTCCTAGGCTCAGGATTATAGTATGGGTCAGGCTGAGGGGCTCTCCTAAGTTCGACCTCTCGGTATGGGTTAGGGTTTGGGGTCCTCCTAGGTTGAGGATTATAGTATGGGTCAGGATGAGGGGCTCTCCTAGGTTCGACCTCATGGTATGGATCAAGGTTTTGGGTCCTCCTAGGTTGAGGATTATAGTATGGGTCAGGATGAGGGGCTCTCCTAGGTTCGACCTCATGGTATGGATCAGGATTTGGGGTCCTCCTAAGTTGAGGGGATTCAGGATCTGGCTCAGACTGTGACCCATGGGTTCTTTCTATGGTCCCTACATGGCCTTCTAACTGGTCAAACCTATTAGCAAGATGGTCAATTCTATTATTGGTTTGGGTACCAGACTGAGTTAACTGGGTAGTCAACTAAGTAGTTATTTGTATAGCCATCTGGGCCATGGATTGGTTTAGTTGCTCAGTGAGCACTTTCATTTGGGCTTGCAAATTTTCCATGGGTTCAGACATTTGTGAAGGAGGTGGGTGATATGAAACCCCTGATCTAGTGCTCATGCAAGACTCGATCAGACCGACTACAGCTGACTAGACCTAGAGTCCAAACTAAGGGCTCAATCAAGGTGGAAAACTAGCCTATAGTAACCCTGTACTCAGCCAGGCAGGTGTAAGGGGAGTGTTAGGTCCTTGATTGCCAATCCTAGACACTAATCAGAGATTGGCCAAGTAGGCGGACCAGCACACAAGCCCTTCGGGATTGAATCCATGAACCACTGTTCTAGACACCAAGCACAAGGCACACACAGGTTAGCTTGACATAGTGATCTGACACTTAGCCCGGACCCAACCAGTTGGTATCCCTAGCCCACTAGGGCAAATTAAGTCTAATCGATTTTAAGTTAGGCTTGGGATCGAATGCAAGGGAGGTGGTTTTGGGCTAAGGAAAGGTAATGACCTCCTTCCCTTATCTGGCATAAAGAGAGTGCCCTTAAGGTAAATTATGCAATGATGGCAAGCATATGAGGATGCAAATTAGGGTTTAGATGGTTTTGGTATTTTTGGAGAATATGTATATATATATATTTTTTATATATTTTGGTATTTTCTTAAATAGAAGAAAACTTGAAAATTATGGCCTAATATGCAGGAAATATACTAAAATTAAAAGATATGCAAAAGAAGCTAAGCAAAACCCTAAAACTTCCAAACTTGTCTTGCTGAAAAAAAATAGAGCCAAAATTTGCAGGCTGTATTTTGGCTTGAAGAAAACTCACAGACCGAAATAAAATCTTCAAAAGTTCTAGAAAATACTTTGAATTATGATTAATTCAGAAAAATAGGTTTCAGAATTTTTAGAGTTCAGGACAGGGAGAAATAACTAAATTAACAGAGCATATACGGACTGAAAAATTGCAAAAAACATGTCCTAATCTAAGCTCTGATACCAAATGATGCGGGACTAATATGCATGCAATTCTTTTCGTATGTTTTATATGTGGGGTTAGGTGATTAATTCTCGAATTTTAGATCAAAACTAGTTGTACAGAATTTTGTATGAATTTTTGAAGCCAAGAATGCATATTAGAACCTAGAAAAGTACTCAAGAAGGATCGCCGGGGCTGAGAAGCCTCGGTTAGGGCAAGTTCTCCTACAATATAAAGATTGGAGGTAGAGGGGGTGTACCTGACAACATCTGAAGCACCCAGTGAAGATCGCAGTGCAGGGATTCTCTTGTTCCTCGATGGCTGCGGCCTTGAAAACTGAGCCAAAGACTCGCAGATACCCGGCTTTCTGCTTGGTGGTCCGATTGAGGCTTGGCTGGAGTCGTTGGATTCGTAGGAACTCGGGGACCTGCAAACAACATGTCAAGGGTTAGAAAACTCAGAGAAAATCAAGAAAACAAAGGAAAATAGTAAAGGGAAGAAAGTTTTGGAGGGGGCTGGAAGGATGGTAGGTAGCAAGAAGATGGTAGCAAACACTGGGAAGAAGAACTCTCAAACCCTTTTATACACACAACAGGGTAATCACACAAAATAATATAAGAACTCAAGGTTTATTTCATATCAAAAATCAAGCTTCATACAAGAGGCTAGGGTCCCTTAAATAGACCCTTAACCTTGGGACCCAAGTAAGGGTACTTTAGACTTTACATAGGACTCCTTCTCCCTTTTAAACTCTAACTAGGAATACAAGGAAACCTAGGTAGAAATCCCTAAAGCACTTGGACTCCCTCTCCTTGTCGTGGTCGGCCAAAGGGGTGACCATAAGTGGCCGACCAAGAGAAGGGTAATCCTAAGAAGTGGCGCCCTAATTCCTCTTCCTGGGCCTGGGCTGGCCCAGTTTGCTTCTGGCTGGATCAGGGCTTCAAGTTTGTTCCTGTTTTCATTTTGTCCTCCTGGGATCTTCAGGTCTTCAAGTTGGGTTGGATTTGGGCTCAACTTCCATGTCTTTAATTAGGTTGGACTTGGTCTTCACTTGTATGATGTGGTCTTGAGTCTTCGATATGCTTAGACAGGACTCAAAAAAATAAAATTAGCTCAACATGAGCTGACTAATACTGAACTGAACTAGCTCAACATGAGCTGACTAATTACAGAACTCAAATAAAAACAACTCAGCTGGACTAAGCTTTATTATAGTGGACTTAAATGTCAATTAAGTAATCCACAAAGGGTTTAGAAGCCTCTGCCGTCTTCTGGTGCCTTTGGTATCCGCACCATGATGATGCAAATCTTTGGGTTTTTGGACTGCTACAGAAATTTTCAGGATTCTATTAGGGTTTCTAATATGCTGAATTTTAATGATTTAGATTTTCTATAAAAATAATTAAGAATTTTGATAAAATAGACAACATGATAGAGAACAATTTATTCAAATTTCATAAAAAAATAAAATTCCTAGATGGTCAAAATAAGATGCAAAATAGATACCTAATGCAATGGACAGGATGCAGAAATTAGAGTTTGTAAAGGCAAAGTAGATAAAAACTATCCTAAACCCACTCTGATACCAAACTAATGTGGGATGACTCTAAGAAAACCAAATATGTAGAAAAAATAGTAAACTAATTTTTTTATAATTTTTATAATTTAGGTTTGTAGGGTAATTTTTGAAAATAGAGTAAAGACTAGCAGGTAATCAGCAATTCTATGAATCATCATATCGCAGGCTGAATCATGCAAGATAAATAAAAGATAGGACCCAAAAATTGAGAAGTTCCTGGCTTAGGATAGTTAATCTTCAATAAATCAGAAATTAAGAGAAGGGAAGGTTTCTTACCGGTCAGAGATTATAAATTCAGTAATTGAAGGGTTCACTCACACTCTGATCGGAGCCTGGATGAAGAAGCCTCGGTTCCCTTGAATCTGATGGCTAATTTGGGTGGTCCTAGAAGTAAAGAAGGCCTCCTCAGGGGAGGTGAAGCACCTCGAGGATCCTGCAAGTGTCAGGGTCAATCAAAACAGCAAATAAAAATAGAGAAAAAAAACTAGGATTTTGAAGGAATCGGGATTTGGGTTAGGAGATGGCTGCCGGGGGGGAAGAAGCTCCTTGTCTTGGATGGTAGCTAGGGATTCCTTTGCTTGGGTGTGGCTGATCTCCAAGGATGCAAAAGGATGCTAAGGCAGCAGGGATTCGGCTAGGGCACACAAGGAGAGCACTCAAAGTAAAGAACCAAAACAAAAACACCAACACAAGGCAATGACTCAAAATTTCAGCAAGTTGTATTCATAAGAAAGAGATGATTACAAGAGGGGGAGGGGTGGGGTATTTATAGAGTTCCCATGCCCTCTCTAACTAGGGTTATACACTTGGGTTACAAGTCCTCTTCCTAGTTAGACTACAAGTCCTTTCCTAGCTAGGTTAGAATTACAAGGCTTAAAAGGATTAGGAATCCCAACTAGGTTAGAATAGGATTAGTCTTCTCCTTCTTCACTTAGGCTTGAAGTTGGTCAACACCTTTGGATGCCTCCTCTCACTTTGAATGGCATGTTGGGCTTTGGGACAGCAAGGGGAGGTTGGCCATGGGCCAAGGGTGCATGGGCTTGGGCCTCCTGGAAGCTGGGGTGCCTGGTTCCCTAGGCTAGCATATTCTCGGTATCAAAAGGGAATCTTGGTTCTTCTTGCTTAGGCTTGCTTCCTGGGCTTGAATTTGAAGGCCTGGAATGCTAGGATAACTTGGAAAACATGGGCTCCTGGCATATGGACTATTCCAGAAGCATCTGGAGGGAATCTGGTATATGAAATGGTATTTGGAGGGAATTAGGGCATCTGGGTGTCAATTGAGCTTTCCTAAGCTGATGTAATTGCCTCTTGCTCCAGAATGAGGTCTGGTGGAATCCCAAAATAGTGTAGCCTCCTCTCTTGTACAAGAAGTGGACTCATACTAGATTTATACTGATATATAGGACTCAATGTATTGGACTAGGTTAAGGGTTGAGACAAATCAACTAACCTCAACTTATTACAGGACTCAATCTTAATTGATTACAAAATTTTCAACATTTTGACACATGACTAAGTAAACTAAATAGGACCCTGTAATATGTGTCTAATCCTGGTGCCCCCACCAAGACTCTATAATTTGGCTCTCCTCCATGGTTTCCTCAGGTAAGGTTCTAGCAGCAATATCTAAGTTCTCCTCCTCTAATTGTTCTTCCACTACAGGTTCCACTACTAGACTTAACTCATAGGTGGCCTCTTAAGATTTCTCAGTGGGCTCAGGAGTTTCTTTCTCTAAATTTTCAAGGGATTCATCCTCTTCAAAGTCTTCTCCTTCGTATTCATCTACTAAACTAGGATCAGCCTCATACACTTCTACCTCAGGCTCATTAATAGGTTCTGGGGTCTTTTCCTTGCAAACTAATGGGATAGGAGTAGTAGATTGGTCTAAAGGAAGTCTAGGTTCAAGGGAATTAACCTTGTTGGACTTAGATTGACTGATCATGAGTTCCCTCTGATATAATTTCCTAGCTAGGTGATAGGCTTTCTCTAGGTCTTGAATTTGCCAATGAAACAGCTCCCACTGGATATCCCTATGCATGCCATCTCAAAATCTAGCCATGATCTTAGATTCAGGTTCGACTGTGTTACATCTCCTACTAAACTCGTTAAATTGGTCAATGTACTCAGACACAGTCATGTTCCCTTGTTTCAATTTATACCATTGGTTTAAAAGTTGGTACTCATAAGATCTACCTAGGTACTTCTCTCTTAATTTACTTCTCATGGCTTTCCAGGTACAAATTTCATCTCTTCTTTGATAACATTCATCCTCAATGTCTTCCCAGTATCGCCTAGCATGTCGGATTAGCTTACATGTGGCCAATCTAACTTTTCCTAACTCCGTCATCTGAGTGTACTCAAAATAATAATCCATTCTTTCTTCCCAATCAATATACACCTCAGGATTTAGGCTTTCATCAAAAGTGGGTGCATAGGGTTGGGTGTGTCTAATAGGCTTTCCTCTGGGTCCACCAAGTATAGGTATGGGCTTCTAGGGTTAGACTCAGGGGCAAAATCATGATAATAGGCTCTTGGATCAAGGGAGTTGGGCCTAGATGATCTACGTTTAGTATGGGTCATACGGGCTTCTAATCTAGGCTTCAAGATTATCCATGGGTTCAGCCAAAGATGGAGATGGTGGATGAAATGGGACTCTTGATCTAGTGCACATGCAAGATGAAATGGGACTCCTGATCTTGTGCACATGCGAGACCCAACACTAACTCGACTACAGGTACCTAGACCTAAAGACCAATCAGAATGGGTTGACTCAACTTACACACAACTCAACTCCTAGTCCTTCAACTAGCCAGGTAAGAGGTGGGATGATGGGAGGCCCCCCTGCTCTTGTAGGGACCCAATAAAGGAACCACCGATCCGCTTAGATCGTTTGACACTGTACCTCTAGCCTAGACACCAGCATCCAGTAATAGGAGATGAATTGGGTGCACTAGTCGACCCACAATGGTTGAACCTGACCTGTTGATATCCTTAGCCCTCTAGGGCAAATTAGGTATACTCGATTTTAATTAGGATTGGGTTCAGATGCAAGGATGGTGGTTTATGGGCTAAGGAAAGGTAATGACCTTCTTCCCTTATGTTGGATATTGTTGCCCTTAAATTAATTATGCAATGATGGTAGGTAGATGAAAATGCAAATTAGGATTTTAAGTGTTTTTGATGTTTTATGAATATATGTAATTTTTTTTGTTTTGGTATTTTTTTTAAATAGAAAGATAATTTGCAGATAATGACCTAATATGTAGAAAACATGCCAAAATTTTAAGATATGCAAAAATTATACTAAAAAAATCCTAAACTTGCTGAAATTAGCTTTGCTGCCAAAAGAGGATAGAACTATTCTTAGGCAGTATTCCGGGGGGCTGAAAATCCACAGACTAAAATAATTTCTGAGAAAGTTTTAAAAATTAACTTCAATTATAAAGAATTTAGAAAAATAAATTTCATATTTTTTTAAGTTCTCTACTACTAAAAATAATTAAAATAGCAAGCTATGTACTGAGAAGGCCGAGATGCAAAATGATCCTAATGAACTCTTTGTTTCTTTCTTCAGGGGTCAAATCACAGCGGCACCCCTACATGCCATAGGAGATCCCGCAGATTGAGAAGAGAGGATCATGCAGGCCTACTTGTCTCCTATGACCGGACGGCCATGGCGAAGCACCCGATCCAAGTATTCAAAGAGAACTGAGCCCAAACGGGCTCTGATACCAAATGATGCGAAACTAAAATGCATGCATAATTTTTTTTTTTTATATTTTATAGGTTAAGTGATGTAACTAAATCTCGAAGATAAGGCCATGAATCTAAGTAGAGAGTTCTATGCAAAACAAGAAGCAACAGCATACAAAATAGAACCTAAAAGCAATAGAAAGAGGATCGACGAGGCTGAGAAGTCTTGGTTGGGCTAGTTCCCCTTCAAGAATGCTACTGACAAGCAGAGGGGGTGTACTTGACAATGGTTGAAGTGCCTGATGAAGATCATATACGAAGGGATCGCTCTCACTCCCGGATGCGGCCTGGATGATCAAGTCGAAGACCCGCGAATTCTCGGCTTTCAACCTGATAATTCGATCGCTGCTCGACTGGAGTCGTTGGATTCGTAGACTTCGAGAGACCTGCAAACAGCATGTCAAGGGTTAGGAATCGATGAAGGGATGAAGGAATAATTGAAAATAGCAAGGGAAAAAGGATGATTGATGTTGGGCAGCCAAGGCTTGGAGAAGATGCTTCTAGGGTTTGATGGCGGCTAGAGACTGGGCGCAGGAGACAAGGAGGAAGGAGGGGCTCACACAAAATCCCCTTAGCACATAGAAAAAGCACATAGCAGATGAGAAAACTCAATAATATTCATTCAAAAGTTATCAAATTTTCATACAAGGGGTCCCTTTTATAAAGTCATGAGACTTGGGGCCCAAGCAAAAGAAAACAAGGAAAATAAGGGGTGCCCACTTTCTTCCTAAAGTGTGGGGCTGAATACATGGAAGAAAACACTCTCATGCCATACAAAATCCCTCCAAACAAGGTAGGTAGTGGGCAGCCAAAGGGCGGACCAAGGGGCGCCAACTTCTTACTTCTCTTGGCTTGGGGTGGACCACTTCTTTCCTAAGCAAGCTGGCATGAATCATGGGATTCATGTTTATCTATTTTGACTTTCCTTCTTGTCATGCTGGCATGTGGAGTTGGTGTTCTTGGGATGTAGAAGGGGTGTGCTGGCGTGTGGTCATCAACTCCTCATGCATGGGCCGACTTCATGATGCTCCAAGTAATCCTAGGTAGCAAAATCCAGGATGTGACTGGGACTCCATGCAGTTGCTGAGGTGGCACACTGGATGGTGTCCTTCATATGCTTGAGTCTTCTTTGACTGGGCTTGACTCAATACAACTGAACATGATTACAAGACTTAGATTTGCTCAACATGAGCTGACTTGATCGATTGATCCAAAACCCTAATGGTATGGATCAAATGCTACATACAAGACTCAATTGATGAAAAGAAAAACTCTAATAAACTAAGCCCTTATTACAAACTGGACTCAAACACTACTAAGTAATCCACAGAGGGTTGAGAAGCCTCTGCCTTATTCTGGTGCCTCTGGTGTCCCCACCACTCCATCTACAACATTAAAATCCTAGCCGCCCCTTCCTTCCAACCCTTGGCCACCATCATCCAAGAGCCTTTCTTTTCCCTTATTTCAATTATTCAGTCTTCATACTCTTAGTTTTCTAATCCCAGATGGTGAATTGTAGGTCCCTTAGTTCCCACGAGTCCAAGGATACCTTCTGATCAGCCATCAAATCACTGAACAGAAAGTCGCGAATCCACAGGGTCAGAAGCTTGTTCTTCTAGGCCGCATCTAGGAGCGTAAGCTATCTCTTCATGGAATGATCTTCAGCAGGCACTTCTACCATTGCCAGGTACACCCCCTTGATTCATCAATAGTGGTATTGTAGAAAACCTAGCCTGACCAGGGTTTCTCAACCTTGGCGATCCTGCTTATCTATTACTTTAGGGTTTATTTCTGCATGCATGACTTCTAGAATTTTTATAGAATTCCATTCTTTGAATCTTGACTTGAAATTCAGGATCTAGAATTTTAACTTCATGATTAATCATGAAAAAATACTTTGCATGCATAAATCATCCCGCATCAATTGGTATCAAAGAATAGTTTAAGGCTAGTTTTTGCATCCTGTCATCTTAATATATAATCCGTTATTCTTATGATTTCTGCAGGTAGGAAGATCCAAAAATCCTGATTTTTGTTTTGATATATTTCTTATAATTAAAAGTATTTTTTATAGTTTTCTTATGATTTAGTTCAGTCTGTGGATTTTTCGTACACCAGAATACTTTATGAGAACAATTCTGCTCTATTTTTTAACAAGACAAATTTTAGTATGTTTAGGGTTCTTCTTTCATAATCTTTCTATATTTTAATTTTTTTGCATATTTCCTATATATTAGATACTTTTCTGCATATTTTATTTCCTACCAAATATAAAGATAAAAAATATATTCAAAATCAGAAAATATCAAAACTACAAAATCCTAATTTGCATTTCATATGTGTGCCATCATCTACATAACTTACCTTAAGGGCACTTTTACTATGTCAAATGGGGGGAGGATTTGATCACCTCTCCTTAGCCCAAAACTACAATCCTTGCATCTGAACCCAACTCTAACTAAAATTGATTAGACCTAATTTGCTCTAGAGAGCTAGGGACATCAACAGGTCGGGTTCAACCATTGTGGGAAGACTAGTGCACCCAATTCATCTCCTATTACTGGAAGCTGGTGTCTAGGCTAGAGGTACAGTGTCAAATGACCTAAGCGAATCGGTGGTTCTTTAATTGGGTCTTGCGTTAAGCAGGGGGCCTCCCACCATCCCACCTCTTACCTGGCCAGTAGAAGGATTAGGGGTAGAGTTGTGTGTAAGTTGAGTCGATCCATTCTGTTTGGGCTCTAAGTCTAGGTACTCGTAGTTGATTTGTTTGAGTTTTGCATGTGTACTAGATCTGGAGCTTCATATCATCCACCATCTCCATAACCGACTGAACCCATGGAATCCCACCTTGATGATGTCCTAAAGACCTTGAGTGACCAGATGGCCCTATTAAACACCCGATTAGACCAAATGGATGACCAGATGACCCAATCAAATGCTCAATTGACTCATAGATTTGACCAAGTAGATGTTCGGCTAGGAACCCTAGAGAAGACACATAGGTCCCATTCTGAACCAGATCTTGAGTCACCTCCCCATCCTAAGAGAATCCCATGCCGAGATGCTTACTATGAGGCTGACCCTAGGAGAAACCCAAACCCTAATCCATACTTTGAGGTTGAACCTTGGAGAGCCCATCATCATAAACCAGTTCTAGAGGTTCACCCAAGGAGACTCAATCAGGATTTCATAGACCAGGAAGACAGTGCCTATAGAAACATTAGACCTGATGCACCTATTTTTGATGGCTATCTTGACCCTAAGGTTTATATAGATTGGGAGGGAGAAGTTGACTAGTATTTTGAGCGATCGATATGTCTGAGGAACATAAGTTTAGGTTTGCCAAGCTTAAGCCAGTTCGCTAGGCCAAGTTATATTGGGCTAATGTTTAAAGAACACTTAGGCTAGGAGGCCATGAACCCATAGTCACCTGGAGGGCCATGAAGGCCAAGCTTAAGGGAAATACGTTCCAACCTCATATCGCCAGGGTTTGTTGGATTAGTGGCAAAGATTGAGTTAGGGTAGCAAGAGTGTAGATGAATACATCATGAAATTTGATGAGTATTCCATGCGATGTGACTTAGATGAAGATGAAGATGTTGTCCTGTCTAGGTTTAGGGTTGAACCTTAGGGATGACATTAAGAGGGAGCTTTACCTGGGAGAGGTCGTAGACATAGAGCAGGCCTACCAGATTGCTAGGAATGTTGAGCGTTTCTAGAGAGGGCCCATCTTTCGTAAACCTGAGCCCATTAGAAACCCTAGCCCATACTCAGGATCTAGTCAAGCCTACCCAAGTTGACCTAACCCAAATCAGCCCAACCTGAGTCAGCCCAGTCTAAGTCACCCTAACTCGAGTCAACCTCAACCTAGTACCTCCATGACCTATAGAGAAGATAAAGGCAAAGCTGTAAAGGGTCAGAGGGAACTCATCTCCCAGAAGGTGTGCTATAGATGCCGTAAACCAGGTCACTTTGCTAGCCAGTGTCCAACCAATGCCCTACACATAGATGAGCTAGGTGAGGATGAGCCTAAGTTCATAGTTGAACCTGAGAGAGAAGTTTATGAAGCTAATGAACAATTGATAAATGAGTATGAGGGAGAAAAAAAAGTACCTAAGTCTGAAAACCTGTTAGGAGTAGTTAGGTGCATCTTGACCCAAACCCAAATTAAGGAAGACTGGCATAGGACCAACATCCTACAAACCTTTGTTAAGATAGGAGGTAAGGTGTTCAAGATCATAATAGATAGTGGGAGTTATGTCAATGCCATCTCTGCCAGTACAGTGAACTCTTTAGGATTGATTCCAGTTCCCCATCCTAGCCCCTATAAGGTTTCTTGGATAGATTCTACCTTCATCCTAATCAAATCTAGATGCCAAATCCTGATCAAATTGCAAACATATGAGGAGAAGATTTGGTGTGATGTCCTTCCCATGGGAGTTAGTAGTATTATCCTAGGTCGACCATGGCTTTATGATCATGATGCAATCTTGTTTGGTCAAACCAATACTTGTACATTTAGTCACCATTGGGAGAAGTTTGTGATCCACCCGACTCAACCTAAAGACCCATTTAGTGGAGCTTCTAGTAGCCTTAAGGAGAAGAAAATAGGAGTTAATTTAATTAAGGCTAAGGAATTAGAGGACAAAACCCCTAAGACCATTGATATTGATAAGTTGAGTCCAGTAGAAGCGAAGCTAGAGAGTGAACCCCTTAAGGAATCAAAGGAAAAGGATCCTGAACCCATTGTAAAATTTGAAGAAGAAGTGACTGAGATAGGATCAAACATAATAGAGGGTTCAAGAGAGTTGTCCATAGAGGAGGTCCAGGAACAAGTCCTTAAGGAACAACCCCAAGAGGTATACATTAGTTTAGGAGACTTTCTTCCCAAAGACCTTCCTGATGACCTTCCAACTGGTGCTGAGCCTGATAAGTCCATAAACCCAGGTCAACTGTCCATACCTGTACTGAACACCGCACAGCATATGCATCAGGATATTAGCCATAAGAGTAATTTAAGTAATGAAACATCTAACAAACTGGCTAATTCCCGAAAAAGAGCCAATGGATTCATTGTAGGGAATTCTATCTTGGTTAGGCTTAGGCCTAAAAAGAAGTTTCATGCTTGCAGAGTTGGATCCTTAGAAGTGATAGAGAAGGTAGGACCCCATGTGCATGTTTTGCCCTTGGAGTTTAGCTTTAGCTCTACCTTCAATATCACAGACCTGATTGAGTCTAGAAAATTGGCAGCGATTCCTAGTGAGGCCTTTGAACCTACCCCAACCATTGAGAGTGAGCCTGACCCTGAGTGTCCACCTATAATTTGGCCTAAGAGAGGAATACGGATCGAGCATGTCCTAGACGATCAAGCTTCCATGACCCGGGATAGTGATTTTTGTTGGGAATTATATCCCAAAGCCAATCGCCTGGGTTGTAGGTGGTTGTGCTGAGTATTGTATTCTTTTTATGAATTAATAAAATATTATTTTTGGCAGCTCATCACATATTGTATTCCCCTGAAATGAACTCTTTCCATGTGATGAAATCCTTAGGACTACACTGACTTCGATACAGAGAGGATGTATCGAGTGGTCCTTAAACCTTGTTCACAACCAAAGGATATATTGTACTGGGTGGCAATATATCAAGTATAGGTTGTTGTAGTTCATATCGTTTGGTTGTCCTCTTGACCAAATGAGTGTGGTGACACTGATGTGATCTACAAGTGGGATATGTGATATTTCATTGAACGTGACTCCGTGCAGCCCCTTTCTGCCAAAGGGATACTCACGATTGGATATGGGTATATGTGTCCCTCCGACCTAAGGTCATCACGGTAGCTGGCAAGTACTTGTGGAGCAGTGATGGACCAAGATGGAATTGACCTGTCCAAACAGTTTGGATTGAATGTCTCGCAGTATCTCAATTTAGCAAATCCTCGGCCGGGGTAGTCCTAGTGAAGAGTCACTGGGCTTGCAAGGTTGAGACACGTAGTCGAATGACTCAGTCTGGGTTGGTAGCCCAATCTCAGTCGTCCTGAGCATTAAAGATCAAAGAGATGAATTATACGGTAACCATATGCCAGAGGTTCGATAGTTTGCTCCCGCATCTTCGACCTATCCGGATGCCAGGACCCATAGCTAGATGGTTTCCTGTGCTGGTACTAGAATTGTTCTAGTGCTACCGTTTAGGTTCGAACATATGAGGTCACATGCCACAGAGAATAACTCTCTGATCCGGATACCGATTACGATTGGGAATCATCTCGGTTTTATGGTCATAGTATTTTTTAGCACTCTTTTCCCTGTCTTGCCCTTGTCTGTGTCAACCGAAAATTGTTCCGGGCTGACCAGGACTGCGCCAGGATTTTTCTGAATCAGTTTTGAACTGATTCGGAGTTCGTTTTGGCCTCCAATTGGTTGTGAACCAATTGAACCCAATTTAATTGGGCTCGGACCGGTTCAATTGAATTGAACCACCGTTGGTTAATTGAACCAATGGGTTTGAACCAAATTGGTTTAAATGGTTTTAATTGGACCGGTGTTTTTTCTCTCCTCTTGACTGTTTTACATGGTAATTCCTTGCGCTGCAGGAGGCCAAACGACCGATGTTCTTTTCCTGGGCGACGTCTCTTCCTCTCCTCCACCGATTGATTTACACTCCCGTTTATTTACTGGTTAAATGGAATGGCAGCTGCTGCCTCTTGGCCTCCCCGTCTCTCCACCTCCCTCTCCCTGCTGTCCTATATAAACCATTGCAAGTCCCCCTGTTTCAGCAAGATAGGTTACACCGTGTGAAGAAGAAAACAGCAAGTGTGTTCTTCCCTATGAGAGGTTTTGAGAGCTGGGTCCTATCTTCCATTGGGTGCTAGGATTTGGAGTGTGTGAGGAAGAGTTATAAGGCCCTTTTCCTTGTCCATTAGAGTGCCCAAACCCAGGATTGCAGCAAAGCCTGGTTGCTGCCATCCACTGTGACTGTGTCTCCTTCCAGCGGCTAGCACCGCGCGTGAAGGTGGATTGGAGGGCCCCCGGCATGTCTCCCCTCTAGAGGGAGTACTCTTCCACTCCTGGGAGCAAGCCTCGCGAGCCGGGATCGCCGCTGCAGCTCCAAATGCCAAGAAGATCACTGCTGGTTTTCTGTAACCAGAATTTCTGGCAGCAGGTCTTTGGGCATTTTGTACATCGTGTACACTGTGTTTTGGTTGCAGATTTTGGTGGCAAATCGAAGAATACTTCTCCACCTTGTTGCTTCTAAAATTTGGGAGCAAACGGAGGTCCGGAAGCCTACTTTTGGACGCTCTTTTTCAGGCTTAAAATAGAGTATCCCACGGTCCAAGGAGGAAGAAGGCTGGAATAGATTTATTCCAGCTATTCTAGCCTATTCCAGGTATATCCCACAGTTATTCCAGCCATAATAAGGTATGAAAAAAAATTGTTTTTTTTATCATGCATGAATAGAATTTTTAATTCAAATATTTTGCAAATATTTTATATTATCCTACATGCCTATTTGCAACTAGAATTAGATTAGTTTCTGGGCGGAGTAGATTTCCGCTGCGCGGATTTTTAAAAATATTTTTTAAATCCAATCTGCTCCCGCAGTTGTTTGCATGCCTAGTGTAGGATCATGTCAAACCACCTGCACCGTTCTCTTTCAATTTTCAATGCCACCTAGTCCGTTAACAAGGTCTACCAGGTCCTGATGCTTCGTGGGATACTCGAGAGGACTTGCTACGCCTCCACTCAGACCTTATTGAGAGGTGCCAGGTTTAGTGTGACCCTTACTCGATGGGGTCGAGTTCCTCCCATCTCGAAAGAATTGATAGGAACATCAGAGGCCCCAAACTTTGGCAGAGGCATTTCAACACTCTGTGGTTATCAAATTAAAGTTTAGGATGTGAGTCCAAGTTTTGTTCAATTTGTAATTAAGGTTTAGTCAATTTGAGTAATTTCATTTGAGTTTTATGAGTAAGTCCATTGGAGTCTTGTCCACACTTGAGTCCAATATTTAGAATGCCAAGTCAATTGAGTTAGGTCAAGTTTTGAGTCCGTAAGTTTTGAAGTTTATCAGTCAAGTCAGCTTATGATGAGCTAGTCATTTTTTGAGTCTTGTAAATTTTATAGTGAGTCTAGTCAAGTTTTGCAAGTAGAAGACTCATGATAATCGAAGATCCAACCAGCTTAAAGTCATGAAGCCATACTTAAAGATCATGGAAGACCTAGTAAGAGAATTTGAAGGCCTTGGAACCCTGAACTACAGCCTGGAGCATGCTGGGCCGCCCAAGGCCCATGAGGAGCATCAAGAGGGTCGCCAACCCTTATGGTCACCCCCTTGGTCGGCCTCCCTTAGAGTCACCCCTCTTTGGCCGACCAAGATAAGGAGAGGGAGAGAGAGAGGCTCGGTCAAAAGTGGAGAGCCCTAGTCTATGTCTTTGTATAGGTTTAGGACTAATGTAATTTCTCATGAATACCCTTACTTGAGCCCCAAGTTTATAAGCCTATTTAAAGGCCTCCCCTCCTCATGTAATTATAGAATATTGATGAATTAAATTTGAGTTTTCTCTCTTTGCTGTGTGCCCTTGTTGTGTGCATGCTATACACGAGCTGTGTGCGAGTTCTTCTTGTTCCTGCACCATGCCTCCATCTACAACATCAAAACCCTAGCCGCCCCTTCCTTCCAACCCTTAGCCCCCATCATCTAAGAGCCTTTCTTTTTCCTTATTTCAATTATTCAGTCTTCATACTCTTAATTTTCTAACCTCAGATGGTGAATTGTAGGTCCATCAGTTCCCACGAGTCTGAGGATACCTTATGATCAGCCATCGGATCACCGAGCAGAAAGTCATGAATTTGTAAGGTTAGAAGCTTGTTCTTCCAGGCCACATCCGGGAGCATGAGCGATCTCTTCATGGAACGATCTTCAGTAAGTGCTTCTATCATTTTCAGGTACACCCCCTTGATTCATCAGTAGTGGTATTATAGGAAAGCTAGCCTGACCAGGGTTTCTCAACCTTGGCGATCTTGCTTATCTATTACTTTAGGATTTATTTCTGCGTGCATGACTTCTAGAATTTTTATAGAATTCTATACTTTGAGTCGTGGCTTGAAATTTAGGATCTAAAACCTTAACTTCATGCTTAATCACGAAAAAAACTTGCATGCATAAATCATCCCGCATCATTAGGGGTTCGTTGATGATGTATCTTTTTCATGCAATATTAATGAAGTCCTTTTTGCTTCACTAAGTTCTTATTTTATGGTTACCTCGAACCTCTTCAGCAGCTGCTTATCTTGGGAATTCCCCAGTTAAGCCAAGAGCTGGTGGATGGCTTGAGGGGAGCCTGAGCACCCCTAGGAAGCTGTCAAGTTGGGGCACTTGACTTGAGGAGTCTCAAAATTATCCTCACTAGTTCTGAGTCCAGCCGGTAGAGTGTGGGCCTTCAGGAGTGCCCTGCTTTGCCATTACCAAACTAGGGTCCAATGGGTTGAATGAATACATGGCTTCTGGAGTTTCCCAGCTCGAGGTGCCTAGCTATGTGTTAGGCGATAGATGGTAGAACTTCTGGGGTATCCCGTTAACATCTCTGACTGTGAAGACGGTAGCAGGTGCGGGGCTTCAATAGTCTCCCAGCTTGAGGTGTCGAGCTGTGAGTTAGGCGGCAGATGGTAGAACTTCTGGGATGTCTAGCTGACATCTCCAGATTGTGAGGATGGTAGCAGGTGTGGGGCTTCAGGAGTTTCTCAGCTTTGGTATGGGGCGTTGTGGCTCCTGGCTTGAGTGTGGGGCTTCGAAAGTTTCCCGACTTTGGTGCGAGGTGCTGTAGCTCCCAATTTAAGTGTGGGGCTTCAAAAGTTTCCTAGCTTTGGTGCGGGGTGTTATGGCTCCCGGCTTAAGGTGCCGGGCTTCATAAGTTTCTGGGCTTAAGATGCCGGGCTTTGTAAATTTTTGGGCTTATTGTACTGGGCTTTAGGAGTTTTTGGGCTTAGAGTGTCAGGCTTCAGGAGCTTTTAGGCTAAGAGTGCCGGGCTTCATAAGTTTCCAGGCTTAGAGTGCCGGGCTTAATGAGTTTTCGAGCTTAGAGTATCGAACTTCAAGAGTTTCTGGGCTTAGAGTGCTGGGCTTCGTTAGTTTTCGGGCTTAGGGTGCCGGGCTTCAGGAGTTTTTAGGCTTAAAGTGCTGCAGATGCTGAATCGTGAGTCTAGCGATGGACAACGAAACTGTCAAGATTCCCCGCAGACATCTTCAAACTGTTAGCAAGTAGATGCCAAGCTGTGAGCCTCGCGGTAGATGGCGGGACTTCGTTGAGTCGCTGCAGATATCTCCGGACTGTGAGCATGGCAAGAGCTAAACTGAGAGTTGGGCGGTAGATGGTGGGGGCCTTTTGGAGTCCCCGCGAACATTTTCGCACAATTAGCATAGTAGTTGCTAAACTGTGAGCCTCGCAGTATATGGCAGGACTTCGTTGAATCATCGTGGATATCTCCGGACTATGATAATGGCAAGAGCTGAACTAAGAGTCAAGCGATAGAATGGTGGGACCCCTAGGGCTTCTCGACTTAGATCGCCAGGCCTAGGGTCGGGCGATGGTTTTCCTATAAGGCAAAGACAACGTTGCACTGAAAGGAATCTTTTATTGAAAGGAGGGAACCTTACATTATTTGTGGTGTATCCTTACACTTTTATCATTTTGGGCCCACACAAACTGGGTGCCATCAAGTTCGGTGAGGTAATAAGCTCCAGGGGAAAGGGTCTCGACTACTCTGTAGGGACCTTCCCAGTCTGGTGAGAGTTTGTCTCCCAACATATCATACCCACGGGCTTCTCAGTGGGCTGGTTATCAATTGCAGGGACAGGAGGAAAGGCCACAAGTGCCTGAGGCTCCGCCAAGGTCTTGCCCACCATGAACATTTCGAGGCAGCCCCTCCTTATCAGATATTTAATTTTTCTTTTAAGGTGGCGGCATTCCTCAGTGTTGTGGCCATGGTTATGGTGGAACCGGCAGTATTTTATCTTGTCGCAACCATCGGATAGCCCCAGCAGGGGAGGGTGACGTAGGTAGTGCTCACCCTCAATCTCCATGAGAATCTTCAACCTTGGGGTGAGGAGAGGAGTATATGTTAAGAATTGTGCCCCAAAGCCAATCATCTAGGCTATAAACGGTTGTACTATTTGTATATTGAATATGAATTTTGATATAAATAAAAGTTATCTTTTAGCAGTTCATCATAGGTGCATTTTTCTTAATATGAACTCTTGTGTGATGAAGTCCTTAGAACTTCCTTGTACTCAATATAGAGAGGATATATCGAGTAGTTCTTAAATTATTCACGATCGAATGATACATTGTTATAGGATGACTATGTATCGAGTATAGATCGTTGTATGCCATATAGGTTGGTTATCCTCTTAACCAAGGAATATGGAGATATTGGTATGACATGCAAGTAGAGTGTATGACATTTCACTAAACATGACCCGCCTAACAGAACTCCCTTTTTTATCAAAGCGTTGTTCGCGAAAGGATATGGATATATGTGTCCCTTAAACCTGAGATCACCATAGTAGCTTGTAAGCAACTCACTGTGCTTTGGCACCAGACTCCCCGAATTTCTAATTCGATCTTGAAAAGATGCTGGGTACAGTCAAGTACTTATGGAGCAATGGTAGGATCAAGATGGGATTGAACTCTCTGAATTGATTGGAATGAATGACTCATTGATGTCTTAATATAGCAAAACCTTGGCCAGGGTAGTTCTAGTGAAGAGTCACTGAACTTGCAAAACTTAGACATATGTTTAGATGAGCTGATCTAGGGTTGGCATCTAACCCTAAGTCATCCAGAGCATTAAGTGGTCAAAGGGATGAATTATATAGTAACCATATGCCAAAGGTTTTTTATGGTTGCTCTGTAACTTCAACCTATCCGGACATCGGGTGTTATTGTTAGATGGCGACTTCGATTAGTATTGAAATTATTCCAGTGCTACCGGCTTAGTGTTCGAACCCATGGAGTCACACCATAGGGGCAACTACTTGACCTGATAGTCGATTGATGATTGGGAATCATCTAAGGGTCAAGATTTCATAAGATAAAATTTTTACCCATGTGTCGACATTTCAATGTGTCAACACATGGACTTATCTAATGTGTCGACACATAGCTTCACAAAAGTTGTGAAATTTTTTTTTTTCAATAATTGTTAATGATGTCTTGGAGGACCAATATGCAATATGAATGCTTCTAAACTCAATTTGATTGAGTTGCAAATTTACTAGGTCGAATCGAATCGGATTTGATTCGAGCCAGGTTTGGGTCAACTCAGGTTGAACCAAAATTGGTGCACCTTATCCATCTAAGTTTGAAATTGGATTTTAAACTCAAACATCATTTAGTTTCAAATTATTAGCTTAATTTTTGAATTTAACCTGATATTTGAAATTAATGATTAGATAAATGCCATCCTTAACTCCCTCCCCACTAACTCTCCCCATAACTCTTACCCACCTTCCTCACTCTCTCTTATAAGATAGGCGCTGTTTAGGACGAGGAAAAGTGGACGAAATGAAAGGTTTTTGATAAAAAAGCTTTGCAGAAATTGAGAGAAAAAAGGAGAAAAAGCTAGAATGGTTTTCTACCTAAAGTTGGGAAGTGAGATCTAAGAGTATTGGGTGTGCGATTGCCTAGTGCTCTAGGCTGGGAAAGAGAGTCTAGGAAAGATTATTTTTAGAGTGTTTCCCACCTCCATTGTGTTCTTCGGCGGTGTGAGGAGTCTCAACATTCGAGAAAAAAGAATCGGATACCAAGGAGTTTCCAAAGCTAGCACTTCGGAAAGCGCTGGTCAAGCAAGTCCCCAGTGTGAACTACCCATGGAGGGCAGATGCTTGTGTGGCTAGTAGAGCTTCATCCACCTCTTCAGTTAGTGATTCGAGAGCATCATCCATTCCATCTTCCACTACTGTAAGGAGTTTCTTTGCATCCTTAAAAGGTATGCATCAAAAGGTTTGATACGGTAGGTTCATGTTTTATATTATACATTATTGTTCATGTCATATTATATTGGTAGGCTATGTAGAAAGTAGTTTCTATATCATGTTTAGATTAAAATAGTTTAATCTTTACTCTTCCACTGCCATGCATGTTAAAAAGGTTTTAAAATGCATATCTATAGCCTGCTTATGGTTCCCTTCAAATGGTATCAGAGCCAAGTTGATATTGACATGATTAGTTTTGTACAATATATTCCATGTTATCCTTAGTAGATTCCTGTATTAGATGGAAACATCAGGGCATCTAGTTATAAGAGATTAGTAGGGTTTAAAGGCCCTCACTTCCCATTCAAAGGGGACTCTTATAGCATGTTAGGGTGCCAAAAGGAATCGAAACAGAGTTGTAGATTAAAACTAGTTTAATCTAACATAGTAGATTAAAATTGTTTAATCATGGTTTGTTCTAAATTTGATGACGTAAAAGGTTTAGATTTGATCTAAAAGGAGATAATGATTATGCTAAAAAGTTGTTTTAACATGAAAAATCAATTTTAGAAGTAATTTTTTTTTAAGTTTACTTAGAAAATAAAAAATCGAAAGTTTAAAATTTGATATAAAATTGATTTACATTAATCTTGAAACTGTTTCAATGATTAAAAAAAAATGTTAAACTTGACTTAGAATTAAGTTTTCTAATGACCAAAGAGATCTAGGAATTTGATTTGAAGATCTTAAGTCATCTGAACCAAATATGGGTTAAATGGGATGGGCTAGGAATAGATCCTTAATTGGGTTAGACCTAAGGTTAGATGAATTGGATTAATTAGAGATAAGAAACTATTCAAAAGTTGGATTAGGTTTCATTTCTCTATGGTTTCTAATAGCTAGAAATTGTGACCCAAACATCTAAAAGGATCTATTGTGGCTCAGTGATTAATATGATTCTTTAAGTCTGATCTGGTTGAGGAAGGTGAACCGAATTAGTGTCTAGGCAAGCAGCCTTATGGTCATGGTTATGAGGGTACCTCTTACCTGGCTAGCTCACTTGTAGCTAATGTCTAAGGAAAGATAGTTAATGCCGAAACTCATACTTTGACCGTGCTTACCTAGCTAATATGGCTAACCAGAATTGACTTATGAGAAGCTTACTGAATTGGATTAATCCATGTCACCTAAGGTTAATCAGATTTATCTGATTTAAGGTGCCCATGGACCAAGATGTTCATGAACCTTCTACAAGTTAATGGGAGGATTCATGATCATGGTCCATGTATTCTTCATATGTCACTTTTTTAAATCCTTTAAATTGTTAGGTCCTTAAAAGGATGAAGTTAAAGGGATAACTGAGTCTTAGCCTCCCATTAAGTTGGGTGGGAATGTGTCCTTTAGTTGGGTGATCATCGGCAGTACCAAAGTATGGGTGGTCATTAGGCTATTGGAATTGCCATTCATAATATGATGGCTTAGTGCAACTCTCTTAATGGTGGTCAGTTGAGCCGGCCAAAGTCGGACTTGATCATTCATTAGTTAGAAACACTGAATTTAGTCATGTTAATGGTTGGACCTAACCAGGACCTTCTTTAGTAGGAAGCCCAAAGGCCGTTTGAAGTGCTCCTAGGGCAAAATTTGAAATACTAGAAATTGCTTGGAATAAGTAATTGGTTAATTGAACTTACCTTTAGGTTCATGTGGGTGAGCCGGCCAAAGTCGGCTCATGTGGCACCTTTAGGATTCTAGTACCCACTAAGGAATTAAGTATAATTCCTCAGATTGGAGGTAGAGGCTACTAATCTGAATAAAATATGTGAGAGGACCTTTAGACTAAAGTCCATGTCTTTAGGATTAGAATTGAAATTCATATACTAATCGGTCTTATGGTTTTCCTTTCAGGAAAATGTCTGCCAACTTGTCCCTCCATTTATTGCTTGACAATGAAAAACTTTATGGCCCAAACTTTGATAATTGGTATCGAAGGCTTAAGATTGTCTTAGAGCACAAAAGGATCTTGTATGTTGCATTGAATCCAGCACTTGAGGTCCCCATAGCCAATGCTCGTACATCTATAGGGACACTTATCAGAAGTGGCTTTCTGATAGAACTACTGTACATTGCATTATGTTGGCGGCTATGAATGATGAGTTCGGTCACAAATTCGAGGAGGCCCAACCAGAGGAAATCTTGCAAAAGTTGCAGGAATCCTTCAGCACGCATGATGATGTAGAGCAGTACAAGACTTCCTGTACCATCTATAACACCCATATGCGAGATGGGGCTTCAGTAATTGATCATGTATTGTACATGACCGAGTTATTTGAACGCTTGGCCAAACTTGGATGTCCCCTGCATGAACAATCAGGGAAAGATGCTATACTTAATTCTCTACCCCCTTCTTACCTTGGTTTTCTTGATCACTTTCAAATGCATAGGCCTGTAGTGAACTACCACAGTCTATTGGGGTTATTACAGAACTATGAGAAGGACCACAACCTTAATAAGGGGTTTGTGTACTTGGTGGGAGGAAATAGGGCAGTGCATCATCCCCTTGGGAAGGGGAAGAAAAATAAAAAGAAAAAGACTAAAAAGGTACAGAGTGTTGGTGGGGGCCAGTCAGGCTAGGAAGAAAAAGGTAAACCAGAGTCAAGCAAAGTGCTTCTACTATAAGAAGCAAGGTCACTGGAAGAGGAATTGTCCTCTGTATATTACATCCCATGATCCAAACAAGCCGAAGAAGAGGAAGTAGCAAGATGTTGCTGCTCAAGGTATTTTTATGATAAATCCCACCTATTCTTTTTGTGATACTACTAATTGGGTACTTGATACTGGGAGTCCTTACCACATTTGCATAAATTATAGGGACTTCAAATTAGTAGGAGGTTCAAGGATGGTGAAAGATTTCTGAACATTGGAGATGGAAGTCGAGTTCCAGTTCTGGCGTTAGGAGATTTTTTTCTTGTTTTTGAATCTTGTAAAGTCATTTTACATGACTGCCATTATTGTCCTACATTTCTTATAAACATTATCTCTGTGGCTTGTTGGCCAAAGAATGTTTTGAAATTTTGATAAAGAGAAATGTTTGCAACATTACTTTGAACGATTCAGTTGTAAAGAATTGAAATTTGGTAAATGGCATTTATTTGCTATCACAACCTGTGAGTATAATGTACATGACAAGCCAACATCCTAGAGTGGATAATGTCAGCGATGCTTATCTCTGGCACTGTAGGCTAGGTCATATAAACAAGAGCAGGATAAACAGGTTAAGATAAGAAGGTCTTTTAGAGATAAATGATTTTGAATCATTGCCTACCTATGATCTTGTTTACTTGGAAAAATGACCAAGACATCTTTTTCTGGAAAAGGTAAAAGAGCCAAAGAAATTCTGAGTCTAGTACATACAGATGTATATGGACCTATGAATGTTAGTGCTATAGGTGGGTATAATTATTTCATTACTTTTACATACGACCTATCTAGGTTCGGTTATGTCTATCTTATGAGACATAAGTTTGAGTCGTTTGAAATATTCAAATGATATCATAATGAAGTTGAAAAGCAAACTAGATAGAGTACAAAGACTCTTCGATCTGATCGAGGAGGCGAATATCTTTCCAGTGAGTTTCTGACTTATCTTCAAGAGAATGGGATTCTCTCTCAATGGACATTGATGTGGAATGAGATGAAAGATTTCTAATTTAGTGGATGATTTAATTTGTTGAGCAATGACCCCTACAAACATAAACTTAATTCAATTACAAAATGGCAAAGAGTCATATGAAGGGAAAACTAAATAAGGGATAACTCAAACAAGGGTTGCATGTTTATCCATGAAGATTGGACCTAAGGCTTGTGAAACCATCCTATCTAGGGCATAAACCATTCAAAGATTCAGACCTAAGAAATAAGGAGGGTTTTCTTACCAATATTGATGTCTCATGCCATTGGTAGGGATTCAATTTCAGTACTCTCGAATTGAGATTGGTACTAGAAACTATCACTCCAAGAGATGTAGAGCTCTGGCTTGAAAGGTTCCAAGGGCAAGGCCAACTTCCTCTTCAACTTGTGATCTTGGAGAACCCTAAAAAGAAAAGGGATTAAAGACTTGAGATGACAAGAAAAATGAAAGTTACTAAAACTTCAAGGAAGAATAATATGATGGAGTTGGAGGAGATCAAGTGGCTTCATTCAGTGTCTGGAATGTAATCTCCTTGGATTCCTTGAACTGTGATAGTAAGGAATGGCATCCAAAATCTGTTGTAGAAGTCTCTTTGAAGATTGGAGTTGGCAACCTTGAAGAGAGGAAATGGTGAAGAAGCCTTGGTTGGAATTTGGAAGAACTTCTTTGGATGGTGGTGGGGTGTTTTGTAGCTAGAGTATTGGTGGGTTTAGGGGAATACTAAGATGGCTAAGGGATGATGTTTTGGGTCTCTCACCCACTTCCTCTCGGAGGACACATTGCATATAACAAGTAGAACAAAAACTCTTTTGATTTCATTCATCAATAATCTCCTTTACAAGGGGTTTGGAGTGGTATTTATAGCCTCTCCAAAGTCATTTGAAATTTTGAATTCAAAAGGAGGTTACATAAATCATGGAGAGATAAGTGGGGAAGTTGAAATCATCCTTGATTCATGCCTTGATAAGTGGGAAAGTTGAAAGCATCCTTGATTCATGCCTTGATAAGTGGGGAAGTTGAAATCATCCTTGATTCATGCCTTGATAAGATGAAGTGAGGTGGCCTCATGAGGTGGCTTCCATGTGGGCTTGGGAGATGAGGTGTCTTCCATATAAGTTTGATGATGTGGCACTCCAACTTGGCAAGATTTGTTGAAGTGATTTGCCTCACCTGATCTTTATGTCTTCATGCTTCATTTGAGCCCAAACCAAACCAAACTTGAGCCCAACTTGTAAATTCACTAATTACAAGACCAAATTGACCTTAATTGGACTCAAAAGACTAAATTGAAATAAGCCCAACCCTAATTACAGGACTCAAACTTGACCAGAAAAACAAATTTCCCTATTTACAGGACACATGTTCAATAAAAGAAATAAAATTAAAATCAAAAGTGGCATTAACCCAGTCAATTGAAATCCATAATGAATTTGGCTTGATAAAATTGGATTGAAGCTTCTTTCGAACTATGGTGCCAGCACCAATTTTTCCAGGGTGGGAATGACTCAACCCTGTCGAGTATAGGTCTCTCTGACTTTGATAATATTCTAGTAAGTCTGGGTTGATTCGTTGTAGGTCCTCCTGAATGATCCATGAGTTATCAGATTCTGGTCGACCTTGCCACTGCACCAAATAGCATTGATAGTCTTTATTTCTGGTAGTGATAGTTTTGTCATCCAGAATTCTCTCAATTCAGTCTCGTCGATCTGGTATAGAGGCTGGTGGACACTCAGGGATAGGGTCACTCTCAATAGTAGGTTCAAGCCCAAAAGGATCACTGGGTATCAATATTGGCTCCTTGTATTCTACTAAGTCAGAAACGTTAAAGGTCGAGATGATACCTAGGTCAGATGGTAGTTCCAATCCATATGCATTAGGTCCAATCTTTTTTAGGATTTTGAATGGCCCTGCACCGCGGGCATGTAATTTTTTCATAGTTCCAGGTGGGAACTATTCGGGTTTGAGTCTAACCATTACATAGTCTCCTTTAGAGAACTCTTTGATTTTCCTATGTAAATTAGCCATATGCCTATAGGATTCATTGCTCATATTGATTTTTTTATTGATTTCTTTATGCAAGTCCTTTACATGCTATGCGTATGACTCAGCAGACTTAGAGACTCGTGCATGTGTGGGTAAAGGGATAAGATCTAAGGGTTTTCTAGGTTTGTAACCATGGACCACCTCAAAAGGACTCTTCCCAGTAGATCTATTGACTGAGCTGTTATAAGCAAATTCAGCACGAGGGAGTAAGAGGTCCCAATTTCCCATACTGTCACCAACTAAACATCTCAGAAGGTTTCCTAGACTCCGATTGACTACTTCAGTTTGGCCATCAGTCTGAGGATGATAGGCAGTAGAAAATATTAACTTGGTTCCTAGCATATGCCAAAGGGTCTTCCAAAAATAGCAAGTAAACCTAACATCTTTATCTGAAACAATGGTTTTGGGTAAACCATGTAATCTAACTACCTCGTCAAGGAAAAGTTTGGCCATTTTTGAAGCATCTAAGGTTTAGGAACATGGGATAAAGTGAGCCATCTTAGAAAATCGATCGACTATAACAAAGATGGAATCATGTCTCCTAGAGATCTTTGGGAGTCCTAGTATAAAGTCTATACTAAGATCCTGCAATGGACAATCAGGGACTGGTAAAAGAGTGTACAACCCAGTGTTTAGCTTTTGCTGTTTGGCAACAGCACATGTTCGACATTGCGCTACAACTTGGGCTACATTTCTCTTAAGACTAGGCCAGGAAAATTGATCTTCTACCGCTAGGATGGTCTTATTTTTTCCAAAATGGCTGGCTAAGCCTCCAGCATAAACTTCCCAGATCAAAAATTCTCTAAAAGAAGTTCGGGGAATACACAGTTGATTTCCTTTGAAAAGGAATCCATCTAGAAGAGTATAGTCACTATGTACACTAGATGGTCCTTGTTGGAGGGATTGATGGATCTCACTAAAGTCTGGACACTTAGGGTATTCCTCTTTCAGTCTATCAAACCCTATAACCTCGGTGCTAACTGAAGTCAAAAGCATGGATCTCCAGCTTAATGCATCTGCAACCCTATTCTTAGTGACGGCATGATGTTTCAGGACAAAGGTATATGCTTGGATGAATTCTACCCATTTCTCGTGCCTAGGATTTAGTTTCTTTTGAGAACTAAGGAATCGTAAGGCTTCATGATCAGAATAAAGAATGAATTCTTGTGGTAGTAAGTAGTGTCTCCAATACCTCAAGGCTTGTACTACCGCATATAATTCCCTATCATATGTCGAGTATCTCATTCTCGCCTCATTCAACTTTTCGCTAAAGAATGCCATTGGATGACCTTCTTGACTCAAAACTCCTCCAATTCCTACCCCATAGGCATCACAAGCAATCTCAAATACCTTTGAAAAATCAAGTAACCTCAAAATAGGTTCTTGTGTCATTTTCTTCTTTATTTCTAGGAAGGCTCTATCGACGGGTTTTGTCCATTCAAATGTTCCCTTCCTAATTCAGTTAGTAATGAGTGCCACTATTGTGCTGAACCCTCGAATGAATCTCCTATAGAAGGTGGCTAAACCATGGAAACTATGAACATCATGGATGCTCTTGGATACGGGCCACTCGACTATGGACTTGACCTTTTCGGGATCGGTAGACACCCCTTCAGTGGTGACAACGAATCCTAGAAAGATAAATCTATGGGTCATGAATTCACATTTCTTGTGGTTGGCATAGAGACTATCTTGTCTAAGGGCTTGGTAAACTTGCCTAAGATGGTCCAAGTGGTCTTCCTTTGTTCTACTGTAGATGAGAATGTCATCAAAGTAGACGACTATGAATTTTCCTATGAATGTCCTTAAAACCTGGGTCATGATTCTCATGAAGGTACTGGTGCATTGGACAAACCGAAAGGCATTGCTACCCACTCATATAGGCCATCTTTGGTTTTGAAAGCAGTCTTCCATTCATCCCCGGACCTAATTCTTACTTGATGATAGCCACTCTTAAGATCAATTTTGGAGAAAATCTTTGCTCCTGCCATCATATCCAACATATCGTCTAAACGGGAAATAGGAAAACAGTACTTAATGGTGATTTTATTTATGGCCCTACTATCTACACACATTCTCCATGTGCCATCTTCTTAGAGGTCAGAGGGCTGGTACTACACATGGGCTTAGGCTCTCTCTAATGAATCCCTTTTGGAGAAGTTCTCCAACTTAACGTTGTAACTCAGAGTGTTCTGTAGGGTTCATTCTATAATGGGGAAGGTTTGGTAATGTCGATCCTGGGATCAAATCTATTGCATGTTGAATGTCTCTCAAGGGTGAAGGTGATTAGGAAGGTCCTCTGGAAATGTCTTGAAACTCCTCTAGAAACCTTAACACTTCCTGGGGTTGTTCCTTATGGGGTTGGTCCTGGGTTTCCTTAGCTATCAAAATCCATATGGGGGAACCACCACTAATCTCCTATTCCAATTCCTTAGCACTAATCAGGTTTACCCCTTGTTTCTTATCCTTCAAGTGACTTGATCCTCTCTTAATTTGGTCCTTAGGTGGTGAAGAATTGATTACAATCTTTTTCTCATTATGAGTAAAAGCACAAGAATTAGAGCGACCATAAAGTATAGCATCATGGTCATACAACCATGGTCATCCTAATATGATGCTGCTTACCCCCATGGGAAGAACATCGCACCATACCTTTTCTTGGTAGGGTGGAGACCTACAAAGCTCATCTGGTTGCCAAGGGATATTGTCAGCGTTATGGTATTGACTATGATGAGACATTTTCTCCTGTGAGAATGCTCAAATCCATTCAGATTATGCTTACTTTAGCTGCATACATCGACTATAAAATCTGGCAAATGGATGTCAGAACAACCTTCCTAAATGGTGAGCTAGAAGAGGAGGTGCATATGATGTAACCGAAGGGTTCACATCCACAGATGAGTCAAAGGTTTGCAAGCTACAAAGGTCTATCTATAGACTGAAGCAGGCATCTCGGAGTTGGAACATGTGATTTGATAAGTGTATCAAGTCATATGGTTTCATTAAGAATGGAGAAGAACCTTGCATGTATAAGTGGGCTAATGGTTCTGTGGTTGTATTCCTTGTATTGTATGTAGATGACATTCTCTTAATTGGGAATGACATCCCTGCACTGCAGGGAATAAAGGTCTGGTTGTCATCTCAATTCTCTATGAAGGATTTGGATAAAGCCTCCTACATCCTAAGGATGAAGATCTATAAAGATAGATCTTCGAGACTTCTAGGACTGTCCCAGTCAACGTACATTGATATCGTGCTGAAATGGTTCAGCATGAAAAATTCCAAGAAAGGCTATCTTTCGATAGGCCATGGAATTACTCTCTCCAAAAAGGATTATGCATCAACACCTGAGGAGAGAGAGCATATGAGTAGAGTCCCATATGCTTTGGTAATGGGATCTATAATATATGCAATGACATGTACTAGACCAAACGTGGCATACTCACTAGGAGTAATGAGCAGATACTAGTCTAACCCAGGTGAAGCACATTGGAAGGTAGTAAAAACCATCCTAAAGTATTTGAACAATACTAAAAACCAATGGCTTATCCATGGAGAGCCTGACTTAAAACTTGTCGGTTATGCCGATTCAAGTTTTCAGTCAGATAGAGATGATAGCAAAAGTGTGTCGGGCTTTGTATTTATCCTAAATGAAGGAGCCATCTATTGGAAAAGTTCCAAGCAACACATAATGGCAGACTCGGTTTACGAAGCAAAATACATTGCAGCAACAGATGCAACGAAAAAAGCTGTGTGGCTATGAAAGTTCCTAGGCGAGCTGGGAGTGGCACCTTCCCTGGATGGCCCTGTTCTAGTATTTTGTGATAGCATTAGAGCCATTGCTCAAGCCAAAGAGCCAAGGTCCCATTAGCACACCAAGCACATTCTGCGTCGCTACTACCTCGTACGAGAGATTGTGGTATGAGGGGACTCGACCTTCAGAAGATCGATGGAAAGGAAAATCTGGCCGACCCCTTCACTAATGCAGTCAGAATTCAAGAGTTTAAAGATTGTAATTGGAAAATGGGAATATGATTTTGTACTGATTGGCTTTAGTCCAAGTGGGAGTTGTTGAAAATTGTGTCCCAAAGCCAATCGTCTAGGTTGTAGATGGTTGTGCTATTTGTATATTGGATATGAATTTTGATGTAAATAAAAGTTATCTTTTGCCAGTTCATCATAGGTGTATTTTTCTTAATATAAACTCTTGTGTGATGAAGTCCTTAGAACTTCCTTGTACTCGATATAGAGAGGATATATTGAGTAGTTCTTAAAATGTTCATGATCGAATAATACAATATTATCGGATGACTATGTATCGAGTATAGATCGTTGTATGTCATATAGGTTAGTTATCCTCTTAACCAAGGAATGTAGAGACATTGGTATGACAAGCAAGTGGAGTGTATGACATTTCACTAAATGTGGCCCACCTAACAGAACTCCCTTTTCTATCAAAGGGATGTTCGTGAAGGGATATGGATATATGTGTCCCTCAGACCTGAGATCACCATAGTAGCTTGTAAGCAACTCACTGTGCTTTGGCACCGAACTCCCCAAATTTCTAATTCAATCTTGAAAGGATGCTGGGTATAGTCAAGTACTTATGGAGCGATGGTAGGATCAAGATGGGATTAAACTCTCCAAATTAATTGGAGTGAATGACTCATTGATGTCTCAATATAGCAAAACCTTGGCTAGGGTAATTCTAGTGAAGAGTCAATGAACTTGCAAAATTTAGACATATGTTTGGATGAGCTGATCTAGGGTTGGCAGTCTAACCCTAAGTCTTCCAAAGCATTAAGTGGTCAAAGGGATGAATCATATAGTAACCATATGCCAAAGGTTTTTGATGGTTGCTCTGCAACTTCGACCTATCTGGACATCGGGTGTCATTGCTAGATGGCGACTTCGATTGGTACTGAAATTATCTAGTGCTACTAGCTTAGTATTTGAACCTATGGGGTCATACACCATAGGGGTAACTACTTGACCTGATAGCCGATTGATGATTGGGAATCATCTAGGGGTCGAAATTTCATAAGATAAGATTTTTACCCATGTGTCGACACATGGACTTATCTGATGTGTCGACACATAGCTTCACAAAAGTTATGAAATTATTTTTTTTCATTAATTGTTAATGAAGTCTTGGAGGCCCAATGTGTAATATGATTTCTTTTAAACTCAATTTGATTGAGTTGAAAATTTACTAGGTCGAATCGAATCGAGTTTGATTCGAGCTAGATTTGGGTCAACTTGGGTTGAACCAAAATTGGTGCACCTTATCCATCTAAGTTTGAAATTGGATTTTAAACTCAAACATCATTTAATTTTGAATTATCAGCTTAATTTTGAATTTAACTTGATATTTGAAATTAATGATTGGATAAATGCCATCCTTAACTCCTCCCCACTAACTCTCACCCACCTTCCTCACTATCTTATATAAGATAGGGGCTATTTAGGACATGGAAAAGTGAAGGAAATGAAAGGTTTTTGATTGAAAAGCTTTGCAGAAATTGAGAGAAAAAAGAAGAAAAAGCTAGAATGGTTTTCTACCTAAAGTTGGGAAGAGAGATTTATGGGTTTTGGGTATGCGATTGCCTAGTGCTCTAAGCTGGGAAAGAGAGTCTGGGAAGGATTGTTTTCAGAGTGTTTCCCACCTCCATTGTGTTCTTCAGTGGTGCGAGGAGTCTCGACATTCGAGGAAAAAGAATCGGATACCAAGGAGTTTTCAAAGCTAGCACTTCGGAAAGCGCTGGTCAAGCAAGTCCATGGTGTGAACTACCCATGGAGGCCAGACGATTACGTGGCTGGTAGAGCTTCGTCCACCTCTTCAGTTGATGATTTGAGAGCATCATCCATTCCATCTTCCACTACTGCAACGAGTTGCTTTTCATCCTCAAAAGGTGTGCATCAAAAGTTTTGATATGGTAGGTTCATGTTTTATATTATACATTGTTGTTCATGTCATAATACATTGGTAGGCTATGTAGAAAGTAGTTTTGTTGCCCAGGTGACTTTCCAAGAGGGGGGTGAATTGGGATTATAAAATTTTTGGCAAGTATATGCAATTTGAAATCCTTTTGGTGTTGTGGTGCAATATGCAATGCAGAAGTAATTAAGTAAATGCAATAAGGTAAAATAAGCACAAGCACAAACACAAGGAAATTTAGAGTGGTTCGGAGCAACCGGCTCCTACATCCACTATCCAAGAATCACTTGGAATTTCTACTATATCCCCGAACCGAAATACAATCAGATTGTTTTTTCAGGCTCACAATCCAAACCTATATACTTTGGTTTTACTGGGATCACCAAAGAAAACTCAACTCCCTTTGGTTTTAAATGGGATTACCAAAGAAACCCTAACACTTAGTTTTATACCGGGATCACCAAGAACCCAACTTAGGTTTTCACAAGGTTCACCTAAAAACCTTTAACCCTCTCTTAAAACATAGCCCCTTGCTGTTCTTAGAGAAAAAACAAAGATATGAGAAAAATAATAAACAACTATACAACAAACCGAGTTTAATTAAATGTTGCCAATGAAGATCAAGATGAAGCTTAGCCTTGAATGCTCTTTTAATGCTCTTCAAGCTGCTTCTTTCCTTCTTCTATGAGTGGATTCAATTATGAAGAGAAGTTGGTAGAGCATTGAATCCTATCTTGAATGCTCTTGAAGTGGGTTGGTAAAAGACTTGAAAGCTTTTCAAATTCCCAAGATAAGTCAATGAATAATTCCTTTTGAAAATCATTTAATCCATAAAAAATACTCCCATTTATAGTTTTCCATGAGATATAGCCGTTGTAGGGCCTAGGGAATCGTGAAAGAGCTATTGGAGACCTTTTAAAGTTCAAAAATCACTTTCAGCAACTAACCGTTAGAGTGAAGAAAATGGTCACTCGAGTCAGCTCGAGGTCCACGAGTCGGCTTGAAGTCTCAGATAGCCTAAAAAAATTCTATACAAGTCAGCTCTTCAAGCTGGAGTCGGCTCGAACCTTTAATTAATTCAAAACAACATTTTCCTTGAGTCGGCTCTTCAAGGCAGAGTCGGCTCGAAGTCACGGTCACCAACAAACATAACTCTAGATGAGTCGGCTCTTAGGACTTGAGTCAGCTCAAGATCTCAGACTTTAAAAATATGTGTTCTTCCATGAGTCGGCTCTTGGGACTTGAGTTGGCTCGAGGTACTGAAACATTGAAATCTTTTTGTGCTGTGCCATAAAGAGTCAGCTCTTAATCCATAAGTCGGCTCTTGCCAAAACTTTATTTAATGCTTCAAACTTCTCCAAAATTCTTCAACATTTGAATCTAACAAGAGCTAATCTACTCACTCTTATTTTTATAATTTTACATCCCTTTTACAAGATTACATAGTTGAGAAATTAGGGCTATTATAATTTTAAAGTACATAAGAGTTTATACAATATTGAATTACCTTTCAACCAATTTGAAAACCAAATAAACTAAAGATAACTAATTTCCTATAAAAACTTCTCAAGTAATTGAATGAATTAGTAACATATACATGCTCCAATATTTTGTGATCATCAAAATCATTCCAGGGGTCAACAATCTCCCCCTTTTTGATGATGACAAAACACTGGGCATGAACAGGATTTAAAAACACTTTACATTTACTATGTATCAAAGAATATTAGACATAGTGTGTATCAAACAAAATTGAGTATCAAATTATTAAACTGAAGAGTATCGACACAATGTATCATATGTGCATTAAGTATCAACACAATGTATCATAATGTATCATCTAAGTATTAATTATCGAAACTTCACAAAATTAACTTGTATTTGGAGTAAGTTCATTGAAAACTTAACATAAGCTCCCCCTTACTAATATAGTAATATTTTCTTCATGTTTACTTTCATATTCACACTTTTATGCACATTCATTCACATTTTCATATTTCATTCATTCACATTTTCATATTTCATTCATATTTTCATGCATTCATTCACATTTTCATATTTCATTCATATTTTCATGCTTTCTCCCTTCTCCCCCTTTTTGTCATCAACAAAAAATATGTAAAAAGGAGAACATTCATAACATGTATCAGATGTATCTTAAAAAGAGATATGTATATATATAAAAAGTGTCAGTACAAGAGTGATACAATACAAAAGTGCCTCGGCAAAACAAAAGTAGTATCACAACAACAAAACATGATAAACACAAAGTCCTAAAATATCAAAATGAAGGACTAGGATCATCATCACTAGGCTCTTCCTCACTAGAGGAGGAATCGACCTCTAAAATGCCTGGAACAGGCCTGAATTTAGGGAACCTAGGCCTAAGGTCCCTCAGTCTGGTCCTAACAGGAGTATTAGTCCTAGAAGTTTTAGGTTTAGCTTTAACTCTAGACTCAGAGAAAATCACAATAGGAGTAGGTCGAGCAGTAGAAGGATCAAAAGACAAGGCGAGGGTGCTGGTAGTAGACAAAATCTCTATCTTCTGAGTGTCTCCAACATCAAAACTCAGAATCTCAATACCAATCCTAGCCTTAGCAGGAGTAGCATCTGCAAGAATGTCGGTGAAGTGTGCTGCCTGTCCCTGCTCACAATCTATGCCAATGTCTAGTGCTGCTGCAGAAGGAGTAGGTACAGAGTGACTAGCTGCTGAAATCTGCTAAAGAATAGTCATGATGTCCTGAAAACCCTGATGCATCTTTGACTGAAGTGCAGATATCCTATCATCAGTCTCTGATCTCCCTCTCTGAAGACTAGAGATCTCATCCAGTATACGCTGCAGTCTATCATCATCACCTAGTCCAACAGCTGTCGATCCTCTGATAGGTGATCGAGGAGTAGAAGGAGCTGGCTCTGAAGGTCCAGCCTCGTCAACAAGTGGCTCCACCTCTGCATCCTGTCCCTGTGCTGCCTGATCATCCTCACCTGAGTCATCATCTGAATGAGTCACTGGAAGCCCTAAACTCTTTCTAATCCAGTGACCTTCAACCTTTATAAATCCCATCCAGGTCAAAGACTTCAAGTTGTATTTGTCTGTATGCAATAGTGGTCTGCTGTCCTGTCCAGATAAATCAACCTGGGCATCCTGAAATAGTAGGGTAAACACCATCCCATACGGAAGACAAGCTCGTGCCCTTCGAGCAGCTTCCCTCATCTGTGATAACATAATGAACGGTAAATTGAGGGCCTCCCCCTCAACTAAGCATCTCATGAAGACTAGGTATCTCTCGCTCACCCAGTCGAATCTCTTAGTCCGGGGTAGAAAAATGTGGCTAATAATGTTATGTAGCAACCTCATCTCTAATGAGAGTTGGTTGGCTCTAACATGAATCACTCCTTTCACATTTGTTCTTTCATTCACAATTCTTAAAGTCTTCTATTTGTCCTTCAACACTAAGTAGCTCTCACCCTCCTTTGGTATTTGAAGAACACTAGATAACTTTTGCTCACTGATTCTATATGTTTCCCTTTCACGGTAGCTTCAATATGAAATGCACCTAAAGACATATTCTCAAACAATTGTCTAACAAGGTTAGGATACATAGGAAGATTAAGCATACAAAATCCTTCCAACCTTGTATAATCAACCAATCACCAATATACAAGTTCACTTGTTCTAGAAATGTAAAATCTATGCATCTCCAAGAGGTTACTTGCCTATTTCCCATCAAGATTACATGCCTTGGAGCTTCTTCTTCTTCTTTATGCTCTTCTTGATGTTCCTCTGCCGGATTTGAGGTGTCTAACCTTCGCTTGGTCCTCCTTTCCTCTGCTACTGACCGAACAACTCTTCTAGGTTTTTGGGCTACGGCTTTCCTAGGACCCATCTAGGTTAGATTAGGGTTTTCGAAAGGTGTAGAGGTGTTCTATGAGCTTTTCATAGGTTAGGGAGAGGAGATGGCTAAGGGAAAATGAAAAGGGCAGAAAGAAATTAAAGATTCAAACCTATGATGCCCTATTTAAAAACCTTCGGCCTGACTCTCGGTCGGCTCGCCGAAACACTTGGTATCTCGAGTTGGCTCAAGCCCAAATTTAGGTTAAAACTCGAAAAAAGGTAAAATAAATTTCTATGGATTTCTTATCACTAAAGGAGGTTGTCATAAGCTCTAGAAAGAAATTTGAAATGTCTAGATATTTTTTTCTTATTTTTGAGAAATTAGGTCAAAAGCTTTCAGAATGGGTCACAAAGCCCTAATTCATCTCTAATCTTTTCAAATCTATCTTAACTAAGGGGTTTAGTGAAAATGTTAGCAAGTTGATCTTCAGTAGGTACAAATTCTAATTCAACAATATTATTTAAAACATGATCTCGAATGAAATGGTGTCTAATTTCTATATGGTTAGTTCGAGAATGCTGAATTGGATTTCTAGATAAGTTAATAGCACTAGTGTTATCACATTTAATAGGAATTTTGGATTGGACAACACCATAATCTTCTAGTTGTTGCTTGATCCATAATACTTGTGCACAACAGCTCCCCGCAGCCACATATTTTGTCTCAGCACTTGTACTACAGAGTTCTGTTTACGATAGTGCCATGAAATCAAGTTGACACCTAGAAATTGACAAGTGCCACTTGTGCTTTTTCTATTAATTTTATAGCCTCCATAATCAACACCAGAATAGCTAATTAATTTCAAAGATGAATGATTAGAATACCATAATCCTAGATTGCATGTGCCTTTAAGATACTTAATGATTTTTTTAATAGCTATGATGTGTGAATCTTTTGGTTTAGATTGAAAACATGCACACATACAAACACTAAATAAAATATCAGGTCTACTGGCTGTTAAATAAAGTAAAGAACCGATCATACCTCTATACAGCTTTTGATCAACATTTGTACCATTTTCATCTTTATCAAGTCTACATGCAGGATTCATGGGTGTTCTAATTTCTTTGTTTGATTCCATGCCAAACTTTTTGATAATCTCTTTGATATATTTGGCCTGGTTGATCGGGATACCTTCCTTAGTTGTTTGATTTGAAACCCAAGAAAGTAACTCAGCTCACCCATCAAGCTCATTTTGAATTCACCTTGCATTAACTTAACAAAGTCTTGACACAAAGATTCATCAGTAGATCCAAATACAATATCATCAACATTAATTTGAACGACTAAAAAATCATTGTCTTTTCTTTGAATAAATAGTGTAGTATCAACACTGCCTCTTACAAAATCATTGCTAATTAAAAAGTTACTTAGTCTGTCATACCAGGCTCTAGGTGTCTATTTAAGACCATACAAAGCTTTATTCAATTTGAAAACATGATTTGGAAATGTGTGATCGATAAAACCTGGTAGTTGTTCGACAAAAACTTCTTCAGATAGAAAACCATTTAAAAATGTACTCTTTATATCCATTTAAAATAATTTAAAATTCATAAAGCATGCATATGCTAATAGTAATCTAATAGCCTCTAACCTAGCTAATGGTGCATAGGTCTTATCAAAATCTATTCCCTCTTCTTGATTATAACCTTGTGCTACCAGTCTAGCCTTATTCCTAATTACATTACCTTGCTCATCAAGTTTATTTCTATAAACCCATCTAGTTCCTATAACAGTGTAATAATTAGGTCTTTCTACTATAGTCCAAACATTATTTCTCCTAAATTGGTTTAACTCGTCATGCATGGCTAACATCCAATTAGGATCAGTTCCAGCTTCTTCTATAGTGTGTGGTTCTAAATGAGAAGCAAAAGCAATCAAGTCATGTGCATCTCTATGCGCAGCTCTAGTTATAACACCTTGAGATGGGTCTCCTATAATTAGTTCTTTGGGATGTGAGTGTACATACCTCCATTCTTTGGGTATATCATCATGATTCTTGCTTACCTCTTCTTCACGTTGTTCACTTGTTTGTTATCTTTGAGAGTCAAATCTTTCAGTCCATATTCTAGTATACCTGCACCATCATCAGCACGATCTTCTTTTCTAGAAGATGTAATGTCAGATTCATTGAAAATAACATATATTGATTCTTCCACAATCAAAGTTCTTTTGTTGAAAACTCGATAGGCTTTACTATTTAAAGAATATCCAAGCAAAATGGCCTCATCGGATTTTGCATCAAATTTACCAAGGTTATATTTATCATTATTAAGAATAAAACATTTACAGCCAAAAATATGAAAATAATTAATATTAGGCTTTCTATTATTCCACAGTTCATAGGGGATTTTTCTAATGATAGGTCTAATTAAAACTCTGTTCAAATTATAGCAAGCAATATTTACAGCTTCTGCCCAAAAGTATTTTGGAAGATTTCCTTCATAAAGCATTGTTCTGGACATCTTTTCTAAAGTATGATTCTTTCTTTCTACAATACCATTTTGCTATGATGTTCTAGGAGCTGAGAAGTTGAGATCAATATCGTGCTTTGTGCAAAAGTAATCAAAATATTGATTTTTAAATTCAATGCCATGATCACTACGAATAGAAATAACAGACAGATTTTTCAAATTTGAAACTCTTTTATAGAACTTTTTAAATACTTTGAAAGTTTCATCTTTATGTGTAATGAACAAAACCCATGTGTATCTTGAAAAATCATCTACAATCACAAGGCCATATTTCATACCACCTAGGCTTGTTGTCCTAGTAGGTCCAAATAGGTCCATGTGAAGTAGCTCTAAGGGTCTAGTAGTAGAAACAATATTTTTAGATTTAAAACTCCCCCTCACTTGCTTTCCTAATTTACAAGCATCACAAACATAATCAAAATTTACTTTGAATTTTGGCAAACCTTTAACTAAATCTTTTGAAATAAGTTTTGAAATGTTGTCCATACTAGCATGTCCAAGTTGCCTATGCCATAGTTTACTTGATTCCTTGCTCTTGTCATTCATTGCTACAAGACTTGTATTGCTTGACATAGCCAGATCATTAAGATCTACTACATAAATATTACCAAGTCTATGTCTAATGAACTTTGTACTAGAGTCAAGTGGATCAACTACTATACACATTGAGGACTTGAAGAAAATATTTAAACCAATATCACAAAGTTGACTAATACTCAAAAGATTATGCTTTAACTTTTCTACAAGTAACACATTTTCAATAAATGTAGAAGGAGTAATTTTGATTTTACTAATACCGATTATCCTTCCTTTGCAATTATCACCAAAGGTTACCATTCCACCATCTTTTTGTTCTAGGATGAAGAATTGATCAATATCACCCATCATGTGTCTTGAACAGCCATCATTAAGGTACCATCTTTTCTTTATATTTATAGCTGCAAGACATCCCTGCAAAATAATCAGGTAATAGATTTAGGTACCCAAGCTTTCTTGGATCCTTGCAAGTTAGTAAAAATGGTTCCTTTTGGAACCCAAGTTTTCTTGGTTTTCTTCTTGCCATTATGTTTCAAATGACACTCAAATGCCTTATGACTAATATTATTGCAAGCATAGCATACAATTCTTGGCTTTGAATAAAAAGTATACGATGATGCAAATTTAGGACTATACTATTTTGAAGTAATAAATTTAGGAGCATATGATGTAGATGCAGAAAATTTATTTGAAGTTGTTTCTTTGTAACCAATTCTAAATTTGTTATTTATCTCTCTTTGATCTTTCAAAATTAGTTCAAGCTTATTGGAACTCAATGTTAATTTTTCAACCAAAGGATTAAGCTTTTGAACTTCCTTTTCCAAATCATCATTTTCATTTTGCAAATTTCTATTTTTCTCAAGAAGCTCTTCTTTTTCAAATTGAGTGGTTTTAAGTCTTTCACAAATTAGACTTAATTTCCTTTGCAAAACCTTATTTCTTTCACCAAATTCATTTTTATCCTTTTCAATTATGTCACAATGGTTTTTCAAAGTTTTCATTTTCAAACCAGCTTTTTTATATTCTACTAATAATTCATAGAAAGCATTATGCAACTCATTATATGTAAATTCTAAATTAGGTTCAGAAGTAGTTACCTCGTCCTCCAAACCCATAAGACAGATCTGAGCAGTTTTTGTTATTTCTTCATCCTCTTCAGTGGATGTAGATTCATCACTATCACTCCATGCTGCAAGCATTGCCTTCTTCTTCTTTCTATTGATCAACTTTTTCTTGGCTTCTGGATAGTCAGGACGTATATGTCCTGGTTTCTTGCATCCATAGTAGATTGGGATTTGATCTTTGTCTTTGTCCTTCTCTTTTTCTTTGTCCTTTTCTCTTTCTCTTCCAAACTCTCCTTTTCTAAATTACTTCCTCCATTTATTGGTTCTTCTTCTGCCCATAAACCTTTTAAATTTTCTCATTACTAGGGCTATCTCATCATTTTCAAGATCATCATCATCAAATAAATCTGAATCTTCATTCTTGTCTTCTTCAGTAGCTTTAAATGCTATAGCTTTCTTTCTTTTGGAATCCTCATCAGTTCTTTGTTGCATGGCTAATTCATGTGTAATTAGTGATCCAAGCAACTCATCTAGTGGTAGGGTGTTCAGGTCCTTTGCCTCTTAAATCACTGTCACTTTAGCTTCCCATTTATCTGCAAGGATCTCAAAACTTTTTGAACAAGATCAGCATTAGTGTAAGTCCTACCAAGACTTTTAAGACCATTGATAATATTAGTAAAGAGTGTATACATAACAGATATAGTTTCACTATGATCCTTCTTAAATAATTCATAGTTGTGCACAAGAAGATTGATTTTTGAAGTTTTAACTTGTGATGTGCCTTCATGTGTATCTCTAGCTTATCCCAAATTTCTTTAGCAGAATTACAAGTCAAAATTCTGTTAAACTCATTTGGATCCAAAGCACAATACAGTAAATTCATAGCTTTGGCATTCAGCTCTGCTAATTTCATATCATTTTTGTCCCATTCCTCTTCTGGTTTGGGAACCTCAGTATCATTGATTCAAACAGTGGGTGTGTGAGGTACTTTCAAAATAATTTTTCACAAATAAAAATCTACGACTTGAATGTATATTTTCATCCTCGCCTTCCAATATGTATAATTGGTTCTGGTGAAAAGTGGAGGTCGATTTGTGGATTGGCCTTCGACCAAAGAAGTGCTCATGGGATGTGCCATCTATCTTTACTCTAAGTAATTTTCAGAAACTCTGCTCTGATACCACTTGTTGCCCGGGTGGCTTTCCAAGAGGGAGGTGAATTGAGATTATAAAAATTTTTGACAAGTATATGTAATTTGAAATCCTTTTGATGTTGTGGCACAATATGCAATGTGGAAGTAATTAAGTAAATGCAATAAGGTAAAATAAGCACAAGCACAAACACAAGAAAATTTAGAGTGGTTCAGAGTAACCGGCTCCTACATCCACTATCCAAGAACCACTTGGGATTTTCACTACATCCCCCAACTGGAATATAGTCAAATTATTTTACCAGGCTTACAATCCAAACTTATATACTTTGGTTTTACCGGGATCACCAAAGAAAACCCAACTCCCTTTGGTTTTAAACAGGATTACCAAAGAAACCCTAATACTTGGTTTTATACCAAGATCACCAAGAACCCAACTTAGGTTTTCACAAGGTTCACCTAAAAACCTTTAACCCACTCTTAAAACACAGCCCCTTGCTGTTCTTAGAGAGAAAACAAAGATATAAGAAAAATAATAAGCAACTATACAACAAATCGAGTTTATTTAAATGTTACTGATGAAGATCAAGATTAAGCTTATCCTTGAATGCTCTTTTAATGCTCTTTTAATGCTCTTCAAGCTACTTCTTTGCTTCTTCTATGAGTGGATTCAATGATGAAGAGAAGTTGGTAGAGCTTTGAATCCTATCTTGAATGCTCTTGAAGTGGGTTGGTGAAAGACTTGAAAGCCTTCCACCCTTCCAACATATGAGAAGGAGAGTGAGCTGGGAGAAAAAAAGCTCCTATCAGGTTCTAAATTATTTTTATTTTTTTAACTTGAAAACCTATTAATGGCTCAGGGTTAAATATTTTGTAATTATATTCTTTTAGCAATAAAATTTTATTCATCTTATTTCAAATATTTTTCTTACAATTTTTAATTTCTATACTAGGATAGTTTAAATTCTTGCAATTTAATTTCTATAATTTTATTTCTGTAATTAGGCTAGTTTATTTTTTGCACATCTTTAAATTTTATAATTTAAATTTTAGCAAGCAGTGTAGAATTTATTTTAATTTTTTTAATAATTTTAAAGTTTTAATTTAGATCATGTCTGGCTAAGCAAACTCTCTAGGGTTAGCAATGAAGCTAGACTATGATTAGAAGCTCTTTCTTTTAGATCTCTTCTTGAGCTTTTAATTTTTAAAGTCCTTTCTTTTTAATTTCTTGCCAAGAGACTTGGTGGACTATTGTTGGGTTTTAATCCCTTCGTAGTTCATACTTGATTTGGTGCAAGAAGAGTAACAAATAGAAGGCTCATAATATTTTTAAACCCTTTTCTCTTTTTTCTCTTAGAAACCTTGATGGATTATTGTTGAATCAGAATCTCTTCATAATCCATACTTGATTAACACAAAAGAAAAACTTGGAAGGACATTATGAGAGAAACTATAGAAAAACTCTCTGAGTCATTGGTCTAATAGATTCAAAAGTCCTAGATCTTTAGATTATTTATCTTTATGATTTAATTAATTTTTGCTTTAGTAGAAAGTAAAGAAATAATCTCCCCCATCTTTGTTAAAGCCCACTTGAGCAAGGGTTTAAACATAGTTCAAGTATCCAATTCCTTGTGGGATCAACCCGTACTCACTGGATGTGCTACCCTGTACATCGTGCGCTTGTAATTTAAATTTAAAACACATCAGCTAGCATTCTGGGTGTGGCTTAGCCATGCTGAGAGGCTCATTGTTAAGATCGTTTTGATTGGTGCACACCTAAAAACTTTTGGTCAAGCACCTTAGGAATGGTTAGCAGGGCTCGCTAATGCCTTGGGGTGCAGGAGTTGGCCTCTATCATTATCTACTCAAGGGCTTTCGATTAAGTAACTTAGAGGTGGTCAGCAAAGCTTGCTAATATCTTAGGGTATAGAAATTGGCCTCTGCCATTATCTACTTGAAAGCTCCTGACTGAGTGCCTTAAAGGTGGTCGGTAAGGCTTGCTGATGCCTTAGGGCATAAAAATTAGCCTCTACCATTATCTACTCAAGGGCTTCTGACTGAGCACCTTAGAGGCAGTCGATAAGGCTTGCTAATATCTTAGGGCATAAGAATTAGCCTATTCCATTATCCGCTAGAGGACTTCTGACCAAGCACCTTAAAGATAGTTGGTAGGACTTGCTGATACCTTAGGGCACTGGAATTAGCCTCTACCTTTATTAACTCGAGGGCTTTTGATTGAGCTCCTTAGAGGCAGTCGACAAGGCATGTTGATGCTTTAGGGCATAGGAATTAGCCTCTACCATTGTTCGCTTGAGAGCTTCTAATTGAGCACTTTAGAGGCAATCGATAAGGCTCACTGATACTTTAGGGTGTAGGAGTTAGGCTCTACTATTATCCACTTAAGGGCTTCTAATCAAGCACCTTAAAGGTTGTCAACAGGGCTCACTGATGCCTTAGGGCATAGGAATTGGCCTTTGCCACTATCCACTCGAGAGCTTCTAGCTGAGCACCTTAGAGGAGGTTGGCAGGGCTTGCTAATGCCTTAGGATATAGGAGTTAGCCTCTGCCATTATCCACTCAAAAGCTTCTAATCAAGCACCTTAGAAATGGTTGATAGGGCTCATTGATCCCTTAGGGCACAGAAATTACCCTATACCATTATCCACTCAAGGGCTTCTGGCCGAGCACCTTAGAAGAAGCAGAGAGGGCTTGCTATGCCTTAGGATATAGAAATTGGCTAGAGGGCATCGTGTCTATCCTTGCTTGTCCCAGCTGGTATCCTTGATCAAGGTATGTTGCGACCGAATGAGTGGTTATACCATTATGGGTCCCATGTGCTTGGTCTGACCATATTTTTCACCAATAGATACCCCTCTACTTTCTGATCCTGGGTTTGGCCAGATCGTGAAAGTATCCTGAAAAGAGGAGGATTAGGGGCATGGGAAGCCTTAAGTTGGAGGCACACCATCTACGAGGCAGATTCGAATAGGCATGGTAGTAATGCACCCCATCTTATATTTCCCGACGATACTTTGTGAGGCATGCCGCATTTACTTCCAAGCAACTTATGATAGCCCGATGCAGTGAAAATTTACCATGCAGTGTCAGTTGAGTTTTCCAAAGCCATCTGGGGTTATTTGCCTTATTTGAAAGGATGACTCTGCCTGTTTGTGGTTTCTTCCATGTTTTGAACTTGGAACTTCTCCTCCTAGGTTCCCTGGTTATCATCTTCAATTCTGGGCACCGGCCTCCTAACCGTCTTTCACCATCTCCCTTGGAGAGTTTGGCACTCTTGATCCTTTGCTTTTTCTAAATATCAAGTTGGCTTTCTTTCCCTCATAGCAGTTTTCCTTTCTTCTTAGAATAAAAGATAAATGTTAAGCCCTAAGGACCATAAAAAGGAAAAAGTGCCTAGGAAAGAGGGGTTGAAAGACCCCGACATCCTGCAAAAGGGCATGCTGTGCTAGCCACTACTGGTCTAGAGGCATATCCATTTTAACAGATGAGGAGGATTTCTCCCTTATTCAGCTGGCATATTGTGTGCCGGACAAGTTTGAATTAGAGCTACTAGGTTCGAGTGCTTAAGCCAATGACCTACCTCCCGGTCTCTAGCAATGTATGAGGAGGCACTTGAGGCTGGGCTTAGGTTTTCTCTTTCCTTTTTTTTTTTGAAGTCCTCCATTTTTATGGAATTTCATTATGTGTCTTGACCCTTGACTCCATTCATTACATTATAGGGTTCCAGGTTATCTACTTCTTGACTAAAATTTAGCCTACCCTTTCTCTATTCCATGCATTTTTTACCGCATAGATACACCTATATGCCAAGTCATGGTGGTATCTTACTACCCAAAGGAGAGTAGAACCACTAATCAAAGGTGCTCCCTTTGCCATTAAACAGTGGAAGGAACACTTCTTATTTATTTTCCTACCCTTTTATAAATAATTGGGGGTCTGTCAAACTGGGATCAGCCAAACATGTCCATCTTAGGTCCTCCTAAATTGAGTGATGTGGAGAAGAGTTTCTTCACAACTTCAAGTTTTTTAAAGCCCCTCAGCTAAAGTTCCTTTAATCGAAGGAGTCTCTCTATAAGGCAGGGCTCAGTCGACTCCCCGAAATTGAGTTCTAGGCTTTTAGCTCTTTCCTTCTAGCCACTACTTAGTGTCTCTAACTAATCTTATTAATGTGTAGGTATGACTCCTAAATAGTTGGAATCATTGAGGGAGGGCTTGGCTTAACTGAAGAAAAGAAAGGGGAAGGCCTCTTTGTCTACTCCAAAGAGTGTCCAATCTCTAAGCCCAAGTAGGCTAAGGCTATTTCATCTAAGCCCGTTCCTGTGGTGATCAAGGTTGCTCCTGAGACTATCATCGTCCCACCTCAGCCAGCCTTACCTCCAACCATTTCGATCCCTCAATTATTTCCTTCCATCATCCTTTCCCAAGGCACTAAAGAGGCCATGCACAGTTATGGACCCTTGATCGAGGATTAGGGAAACATGTTTTCCTAAGGCTGGAAGGAGATTTAGAAGGCTTTCAAGAGCTCCTTGCTCCCTGGGGTGTGGAACAAGTCCAAAACATGGACTTTTAAGACCTAAGGTGCCAATATGTAATGGCTTTTCAATAGGTATTTTTGTGCCAACATTTTATTTCCCTCATCCTCTTGCACTACTTCTTGACACCTGGTTTGGCGGGTGACGCACTTTGCCACAAGATTGCTGAATCATGACTTGGACAGCCAGAAGATCCATGAGTAGTAGAGGGAGATGGAAAAAGATGTTGCTGAAGCCTGTCAGAAGGTGGAGTGTCCAAGACTGAGGTCGAGCTCTTAAGGAAAGTGCCCGTTGAATTTGAGTCCAATCTGACTATGACTAGGAGTAGCTTAGCCGAGACCAAAGCAGGCATGATGATGGCAAGAGTCGATCTAGAATTGGAGAGGCAAAAGAGAGAGGCAGAGGTGGTGATGGCTAAGGAGAAGTTGGAGCAGGAGGTGGGGCCACCATAAAGAAGTATAAGGCCTCTATAGACTTTGCTACAAACATGACCTGAGCGATGGAGGACTTCTAAGTGTTGAAGGAATTTTTTGATGCATGCATTGCCTTCAACTATGAGGCCTTCACAAATGGCCATAAGCTGGGGATGCTTGAGTGCTAGAGCCAGGTCGCCAAGCATCATCAGGGGCTAGATCTTTCATTTTTAGGTGAAGGGGAATCTAAAGAGGAACCTTTCGATGGAGTTGCCACTCTAGATGCCCCAATCAAGATATCACATCTTTGGTGCCTGAAGCTATCCCTACCAAGCCCGTCAATAATGAGCAGTAACTGTCGAACCCTCAATCATGGTTGAAGCTACTTTGTCCAACCCCACCACCACAATCGAGCCACTTGCTATTGTTGATCCCAAGAAGGTTGGGAACTAAAACTTTATAATTTTTGTTTTTCTTAAAGCTTGTGAGTTTTCAAATTTTGTAATTTCCTCTCTTCAATATTGTAAGAAAGAATTTCTAAATTTTAATGGAATGATATCTATTCTTCCACACCTTGTCTTGTATATTTATTAGTTATAGCTTCTCTCAGGATATCATTTTGCCCTTGGGAGATCAATGCCTGCCAAACACCTCTACAATGCAATTGACATTAGGGCATACATTTCAGAATAGGAGGCCAAGGCTGAGGCCACAAGTAAGAAGGCCATCAATCAAAAAGAAGGTTGCTAAAAATGTGAAAAGCATTAAAAAGGGCATATGAAAAGATTAATCACCTTTGTTAGAAATGTGTCAGATGTATCCTTGAGAAAACTATACTTAAAGGAAAACTAGGGAAGTTGGCAGAGTGGATTTCTCAAGTAACTTGGGATGCTGCTACAAGGGTGGCCAAGGCATGAGATCATATTTCATCAACTCATGGAAAGATTTTGGATTTGAAATCATTGCTCACATCCAGGGATGCTCATTAGGAGATCACTGCCCAGTTGGTAGAGTTTCAAGACAAATTCTATTGGGCTAGAAGGAAGATTTCTAGCCTCAAGCAAGCTTCAAAGGGTAAGGGCATAGCAATTGGTCAAGAAGTTAGGGGGCCACCTTTGGCCATCATCCCCGTATCAGGGCCCCTTGATTGGATCATATCCATCACCCAATGGTCGGTCACCTACAGGTGCTTCTGAATATGAGTGGGGGCAACCCATCACAATGTCGTGTCGATCTGATTGCCTTGAGAGGATGCATGCCATGTGCTAGGCTCCAACATTGTGGCAGGCTCTAGGGCCAGAATGAGGCATCAGTTGGCAAGAACTCACCAATCCAACCAATAGTCTCAATTGCAAAGTTGCTATCGATCGAGATGTTGATCCTAGTCACAAGGCCATCACTAGTCAAGCCATCGATCCCACTTGAGGGAGCATCATCATATAGCTACAATCTAGAAAGCACAAGAGAGCAAGACCTCAAAAGGATTGATGTTCGATCAAGGCCACTTGGTGAGGTACAATTGTAAGACCCTGATATGGGTTCTCTACTCGAACATCGATCTTTGTTGCTTGCCTCCCTCGGGCATAGACATAGGTAAATTCATCATAGAGCTTGTGGCGAATCCATGCTCACCCTAGGAGGAAAGGTTTGGTGCCCCTCACCAAAGAGCATCACTTCGGTTAGAGATCTCTTGAGGGGCTTGGGAGTTGCTAAAGATCCATAGCCTACTACGATGGGGCCCATGGAATCGAAAAACACTGAGGGTCAATCATCTAAGGCAAGATCTTGAAGGATGATGACCAACCACTATCTAAAGTGGGTGTCATAGATCTCAAGGACAAAGAGGCCTAGCAATGTTTTGCTTTGCTTCAATCTTTGTAATTGCCTTTTTGTAGCCCTTGGCACCTTGTTTGAAAAGTAATGAAACTTTTCTTTCTGTATTGTCTTTGCTTGGGCTTGAATGGCTGACAAATCATCCCTCTTTTCAAACTAATCATAAGTTTTTCATGGGTAACCTAGATTGGTTAATTTTTGGATTTCGATCAATCATGGATCAATTATTTGGTATCCAAATGCTTCAAGGCTTTAACCAATTACGGATTGGTTATTTGAAGCCAGTTGGTATTGGTTGTTTTGGAGCTCTGACTAAGTACTACTTGGTCACTTGAAGCTAATGGGTATGGAATGCCTAAGGGCTTTGATCGAGTGCTACCCGATTACTTGAAGTTAATGGACATTGACCACCTAAGGGATCTAACTAAGCATTACCCAGTCACTTAGAGCCAGTAGGCATTAATCGCTTAAGAGATTTGACTGAGTGCTATTTGGTCACTTGGAGCTAATGGGTATTGATCGCCTGAGGACTTTGACTGAGTGCTACTCGGTCACTTGGAGCCAATGAGCATTGATCACTGATCAAGTGCTACTCAATCACTTGGAGTTGGTGGGGTTGATCACCTATGGAATTTGATCAAGTGCTACATGGTTACTTAGAGCCAATGGACATTGATCACTTGAGGGTTCTGACCAAGTACTACTCGTTCACTTGGAGCTGGTAAGCATTGATCACTTGAGGGCTTTGATCGAGCACTGCTTGGTCACTTGGAGCCAATGGATATTGATCATCTGAGAGCTCTGACCGAGTGCTACTCGATCACTTAGAATCGGTAAGTGTTGATTGCCTGAAGACTCTGATCGAGCATTACTTGATCACTTAAAGCTGGTGGCTATTGATCACCTGAGGGCTCTGACTGAGTGATGCTCAGTCACTTGGAGCCGATGGAAGTTGATTGCTTGAGGACTTTAATCTAGCACTACTCGGTCACTTGGAGCCAGTGGGCACTGATCGCCTAAGGGCTCTGATAAGTGCTACCCAGTCACTTGGAGCTGGTGGACATTGATTGCTTGAGGGCTATGATCGTGTGCTACTCAATCACTTGGAGCTAGTGGGCGTTGATCACCTAAGGGCTCTAATCATGAATTACTCGATCACTTGGAGCCGGTGGACGTTGATCACCTGAGGGCTTTAATCGAGTACTACTTGATCACTTGGAGCTAGTGGGCATTAATTGCTTAAGAACTCTAATTAAACACTGCTTGATCACGTGGAGCTAGTGGGAGTTGATCGCCTGAGGGCTTTGATCGAGCACTGCTCAGCCACTTAGGGTCAATGAATATTGATCTCTTAAGGGCTCTAATTGAACACTACTTGGTCACTTAGAGCCAATGGGCATTGATTTTTTGAGGGCTCTAATCGATTACTACTCGATCACTTGGAGCCAATGGACATTGATTGCTTTAGCAAGCCTTGATTTCTCCAACCACCAGGAATCCCCCTTCATCAAGAAGTGCCACTTAGCATGATAATTGATTTTTGAGGAGATTTGATTGGTTATGCTTTAATCAAGATGGGTCTTCTAGATATAATTCATGAGGAGATGAGGATGAAAAAACCATAACTGCCCATCATTTTTTTCAGTGATACTCAGTTTCTAAGAGGGCGATGTTTGCCAGGTTTCAATTGGGCATGTGAGCAGCAGGCTTCCAATCAAACTCACTATAACAGGATAGCCATGGGGCATCAGGCCTCCATAACCTTTCTCCTACCACCATGCTACCAAAACCTTCTAGGAGCCTTTATAGTTTGCCTTTAGTGGAGGTGCTGGAGTTGCAAGACTATTTTTTTTTAAAGGAGGGATTCTTCTCAGGAGGAGGATTTGATGGGCATATGGTGTCATTGCTGGGTCACCACTATTGCAGTTGGTTGACATACTTAATGGTCAACTATCAATCTGCATCATTATAGCTACGTGGGCTAGTGGATGTAATGCGAGCCAGAGGGCTCAATCTCCATGCTGCTTCATCCAAGCCTTCCTCAAGGAGCTACTTTGCTTCATTGGAAAGGCAGATTGGGAGCTCTCACCAGAGGTTATGGATGGCGACAATAACTTGAGGATGAATTAGGGGTAGTTTCTTAATTTTTTGGTTGGCCCTTGTTCACCAGTGAACTTCCTCTTGATGGCAAGCTGCTTTACTGAATGCTGCCTCCTCATCGGGATCACCACACATGCCCTTCATCACACTGGATGTCACCAAGAGTGGGGTCACATCTACCCCTTGATTATCCTTGCTTTTTTGGCAAGGCACCTACCAGCAATCCCGTCTAGTGCACTGCACTGCTTAGGGCATGCAAGGGGCTCCTTCTCAACCATATGGGAGAGCTCAGGATTTTTGGAGTCCTCTAGTTTTTTGATGAGCAATCTCATTATGTTCCCTGTACTTTAGGAAGTCTAGGAAACAATGTAGTTAGCCAAGAGGTTCTATATTCGAGTATTCTAGATGCAAGGCTATTCATGTGTAATCCAATTTTATCAATAAAAAACTCTTAACATTTACAAGCTTTTATCACATCTGTCAACTATTTCTTGCATTATTTATTCACATTACATTGCATGATCACATCTCATGCTGTATCTTGGCAGACAATAGGGGTTCGGGTGATCGATTGTCATACCTTTGATCATGATCCTTTTGATCGCATGAGCTATGGGCTTCCGATCATAATCTTTTCGATCGCTAGAGCCTACAAGCTTCCAATCATAATCTTTTCAATTGCTAGAGCCTATGGACTTCCGATCATAATCTTTTCAATCACTAGAGCTTATGGGCTTTTGATCGTAGTATTTCTAATCACTAGAGCCTACGAGCTTCTAATCATAATCTTTTTGATCACTAGAGACTTCAAGCTTTTGATCATAATCTTTTTGATTGCTAGAGCCTACAGGCTTTCAATCATAGTATTAAGTAAATGATGATTCTATTTTTAATCAAGAGTCCATTGCATTGATCTTTTTATAGGGAATTCCTTAGGCCAATGGACTTCTAATCCCCTCAGTATGGGATCTTAACCCTATGGGCGGCTTAGCTTTTAACTATGAATTATCCCAGCTAAATTTTCTAGATCTTATTTAGCCTAAGTAACTCTCACTCAGGGAGACTTTCATCAATGAAACCTTTTACTATAAGCATGGATAGGAAAAAGAACTTCTATTTAGTAGAAGAGGGGCACATTACTGATGGTAGATCTATAAATTCATGAAATTTCATGGTTGGAGTAGGGGGTTCCATCTAATTGCCTCAGCCGATAGGTTCCAGGCTTAATAATTTTTTCTACCTAGTAGGGCCCTTTCTGGTTTGGTGAGAGCTTGTCCCTTTGGTTAGGTTCAAAAATCTTTGATCGATGTAGTACTGATCACCAACCTTAAAGACCTTTTTCCGGACCTCAGCATTAAAGTAACGAACAACCTTGTGCTGGTATGCTGCCATCTTGATGTGTGCTCTCTCCTGAACTTCATCTATCAGGTCGAGATTTATGAGCCACCTTTTTGACTTGGTTTGCTTGTTATAGTTTGTGACCCATGCCAAAGGTACTCTGATTTCAATAAGTATCACTACTTCAATCCCAAAAGCTAGGCTAAATGGTGTTTCTCCCATCAAAACTCTTGATATCATTTGATATATCCAAAGCACATAATGGAGCTCATCGATCATTGATCTTTTAGCTTTGCTGAGCCTTTTCTTAATCTTTTGGAGAATGGCTCGAATTGTAACCTTAGCTTCTCTGTTAGCTTAGAGATGCACCGCTGAGGTGAGGTGGCATAAAATTCCTTGGTCTTCATAAAATTCTTCAAAATGAGCACCAAGGAACCATCGTCCATTATCGATGATCAATACCCATGGGATACCAAAGTGACAAATGATTGCCATTCATACAAAATCTATGCGAGCTAGTGGCTTGGCCTCCACCCATCTCGTAAAATAATTGATAGTGACCATCAGGTACTTGCACTAGCCCAAGGCTAAAAAGAACGGACCAAGAATATCCTCCCCCACTATGTAAAAAGCCACAGGGCACATATAGGGGTCATCGGTGTAGCCAGAAGTTACTGAATATTTGCATTTCTTTGGTAGGCATCACATTTCATGACAAAGGTCTCGGTGTCCTACTGCATGTTTAGGCAGTAGCAACCATGTCGAAGTAGCTTCTATGCTAATACTCTTTTTCCAACATGATCTCCGTAGATCCCTTCATGAACTTCTCTTAGTGCAAATCTCACCTTAGATGGCTACAAGCATCTAAGGAGGGGCAAAGAGAGTGATCGTTTGTAGAGATTTCCCTCGTACACCAAGTATTTAGAGGATCTATACTTTATTTTGTGAGTTTCCTTCCAATCTGCGGGGAGTTGACCTTTTTTAGGAAGTCGATCAGTGGGTCATCCTAGCATGGTTCATCATCAAGTTACATGGTTTTTGATGATTCCTCGATGATCAACTTTTTGATTTATTAGAAGTAGGCCCCTCGGGGTAGTGCCATTGGTGTGGGGGTCATACTTTGGCTAGCAAGCGCACCCGTGAATTATCTTCCTTAGAAACCTGTTTGATCCCAAAGCTATAGAGATCATTGATTAGTTCCTTGACCTTTTGGAGATATTTGATAATATTTCCCTCCCAAGCCTCAGAGTCATCTTTGACATGGCTGACGATTAGTTAAGATTCACTATAGATTCTAAAATCTCATACTCCCAATTCTTTGGCGATACTGAGCCCTCCTATTAAAGCTTTGTACTCAATTTCATTATTGGTTGTGGGGAATTCAAGGCATAGACTGTGCTTGGCAATGATTCCTTCGAGGTTGACAATGACCACTCCTATCCTTGATCCTTTAGGGTTGGATGACCAATCCACATATATCTCCTATGTATCATTTGGGCTTGGAGGGGTGTCCAATGTCAGCTCCAATGGTTCCATTGCTTCTGGTTAGACTAGCTCATTGGGAATAGTACATTCAGCCAGGATGTCAACCAGTATTTAGGCCTTGATCGATGGTTAGGACTGATATTTGATATCAAACTTTTAGAGCTCAATTGCCCATTTGGTGATACATCTGAATGTATCAAGTCGATGGAGGATATTCTTCATGGGCTGATTGGTTAGCAAGATGATGTGTATGAGCTTGAAAATATGGACAAAGCTTCCAAGCAATGATAAGGAGAGCATATACCAGCTTCTCTAGCTTGGAATACTGGATCTCCACTTCTTCAAAATTCTGCTAACAAAGTAAATGGGTTTCTGAATCTTATTCTTCTCTTGGATTGGTACTGCACTTATTACTGATGGTGAAGTTGCCAAATATACGAATAACTCTTCATCAGGATTTGGCCTCCCTAATAGTGGTGGGGAGCTAAGGTAATTCTTAAGATCATCGAAAGCTTTCTAGCATTATTTTGTCTACTAAAAATCCTTCGAGCACTTTAAAGTTTTGGAAGAACAGGAGTACTCGATCGATTTGGAGATGAATTTGCTGAGGGTCATAATCCTTCCAGTGAGGTGCAGGACATCATTGACTATCTTTGGCAGGCTCATATTGTAGATGGTCTTGATTTTCTCTAGATTAGCTTCCACCCATATTAGAAACCATGAAACCCAAGAATTTATCTAAGGCTACTATGAAGGTGCATTTGTTAGGGTTCAACTTCATTTGGTACTTTTGGAGGATGTTAAAAATCTCCGTTGATCATCGATATGGGTTCTCGCATTTTTGCTTTTGATGAGCATGTCATCCACATATCCTACATGTTCTACCTGATCAGGCTTTAAAGACCTTATTCTCCAGGCATTGATAAGTAGCGCTTGTATTTTTTAGTCCAAATGGCATGACCCTATAACAAAAGAGGCCTTGATCAATAATAAAAGTGAATTTATCTTTATCTTCTGGTGCCATTCTGATTTGGTTGTATCTGGAGAAGGCATCCAAAAGCCGAGAAGATCATAGCCCAAGGTCATATCAACTATCTAATCGATTCATAGTAATAGATAGCCATTTATGGGCATGCTCTATTAAGATCCATGAAGTCTATGCAGATTTGCCACTTCATTCACCTTTTTAACCATAGTCAGGTTGGTGATCCATTCCAGATAGGTAGTTTCCAAATGAAGTCAGTGTCAAGCAATTTATCGACCTCCTTGGTGATAGCTTTTTGGAGCTCAAGCATGAAGCTCCATTTTTTTTGCTTGAATGATTGATACTTAGGATCTACCTTTAGATGGTCCACCATCACTGAGAGATCAATGCCCAGCATATCCATGGGTGCCCAAGCAAAGACATTGGAATTCTCTAGCAAAAATGAGGTTAACTGATCTCTAGTTACTTGATCCAAGTGGGAGCCAATTCCAACTGTGTGCTCTGGATTTCCATCGACCAAGGATATAAGAATGAGGTCCTTAGTTGGCTCTCCCCACTATTCGGTCAAGTCATCCTGAGTGTCCAAACCTTCAACTGGATAATCTTCAGTAGCTCTTTTTCCTTGAAGCTCAATACGATAGTAGTGCTGAGCCAAGTTCTGGTCTCTGTGGATTTCTTCAATCCCATATGTTGTCAGGATTTCACTTTTAGGCAATAAGTGAAAGCAACGACTCAAAAGGTATTAAGACCCAGTTATCCAAGAATAGCATTGTAAGCCAAGGATATTCAAATGACCAGAAAGTCTACTCGAGCGATTGATCATAGAGGGTAATGTCCCATCTTACAGTCAAGGTAATCATTCCCTCTACCTGGATGCATCTTCTGTAAATCCCACTAGTGAAGAATTCACTCAAACCAGTTGTTTGGGTAATATTTCCATTCTCAAGAGTTATAGTACAAAACACCGCTAAACACCCATTATCAATAAGGATGTGGTGTACATCATAATTTTTCATGTTCAGAGTTACCACCACCATATCAGTGTGTGGAAACCGAATGCCATCATCATCCTCTTCAGAAAAATCTTTTAGCTTATTTTTTTGTTGGTTGCATGGGGTAACTGCACCCCCAGTTATCATTCATACTTATCTCAATGGCATGGGATCACCTTCCTTTGGAGGTGGAAGTGGCTATGGTTATTCAATTAGTCATGGTGATCTTGGCCACTCTTTGGGCCCTCTCCATTATCGAATAAATTGATCGAGATGATCCTACCTGATCAGCTCTTTAATCTTATCTCATAGTTGGATGCACTCATCAATATCATGGCCATGGTCCTAATGGTGTAAGTAAAATTTATTTTGATTCCTCCTCGCCAATGATGTCCACATCTTTTGAGGCTCTAGAATGTGTCTCTGATCTCTATTAACACCTTTTCTCTTGGTACATTTAGAGGGCTATAGGTGTAGAACTTCCTCAATGGCGATGCTTGAGGGGCTTCCTTAGACTGACAATCTTTGAATCTATCCCTCTCTCACAGAGATCTAGAGTGAGTCGGGCTCTTCTCTCATGTTTTGGGGAGAGTTTGTATCCTCACATTTTCTTATCACTGTCTAGTGTAGAAGTAGGTAGATCCTCTTCCAACATGAAAGCTTCTTCCATCTGGGCATATTTTTCAACTTGAGCTAGCATTCCTGTAAAGTCCTTAGGATAGGTCTTGGCTAATGACTTTTTAAGGTCATTTTTAGCAATCCTTTTGCCAAAGCTGATATAGAAACTAACTGATCCAAATTGTGGATCTCCAAAGTATCCATGTTGAAACAACTCATAAAGGTTCAAATCATCTCTCCTTCCCTCTGTTTGAGAGTATGGATGTTGCCCAGGTGGCTTTCCCAAGAGAGGGGTGAATTGAAAATTTAAAAAATTGAACAGATATGTGGTCTTTTAATTCTTCTTGTGTGGTAGGTGCTGTGATTTAAATAATTAAAAGCAGAAGCAAGTAAACAAGAAAAAGCACAGTCACAAATATAGCAATTTTATAGTGGTTCAGAGCACCCTCGCTCCTACATCCACTACCTAAGATATTACTTGGAATTTCCACTATATTCACTACCAGAATACAGTCGGATTGTTTTACCGGGCTCACAATCCAAAACCCAACTTAGTTTTTTAACCGGGCTCACCAAAATCCCAACTTGGTTTTAAGCAGGATCACCAAGAACCCAACCTTAGTTTTGATTGGGCTCACCAAAAACCCTTACAATGTTAGTTTTAAAATGGGATCACTAACAACCCACACTTGGTTTTTAATCAGGCTCACCAAGAACCTAACAACTCACAAAGAGTTAAGAAAAATTAAGCAACTAATGACAAACCCAAGTTGTCTGATGGTTGCAGTTGCAGCTCAAGAGAAGCCTTCTTAAATGCGCTTTAATGCACTTCAATGGCTTCTTCTTCTTCCTCAATAAGAGCTTCAAGCTTCTGATTGGAGTTGGTGAAGACTTGAGGTTGACTTTAATGTTCTTTTTGTGCTCTCTTGCTAACAAGCTCATTTAATATTCAATCATGCATTAGCTTCTTCAAAGGTTGTCCAAATCTTTTATTTATAAAGTCTTGTACTCTTCTTAGGTGGATATAGTCGTTGTAGACCGTTGGGACTTAACATTTGACCATTGGAGCACTTTTTAAATTCAAAAATAAAGTTTTGGAACTAGCCGTTACTTGCCTGGAATTGATGTTCAAGTTGGCTAGGATACTTTGAGTCGGCTCGGATCCTCAGAGAGTTGATTGTTCACTCTAGTCGAGTCAACTCGCCATAATCGAGTTGGCTCGGATCCTCAGTGTTGATGATTCCTTACTCTGGTTAAGTCGGCTTGCCTCAGTCGAGTTGGCTCGGATCCTTAGGTCTTCAAAGTTGTACTCTGGAGGAGTCGGCTCATCTTAGTAGGGTCTGCTCGCCTTAGTAGAGTCGGCTCTCGTGGCTTTTCTCTCATAACTAATTTTTTCTGGACTTTGGAGGAGTCAGCTTAGATTACTAAAGGGTTGACTCGAATGTCTAACTGAATGGTTGAGTTAGCTAGGATTGCCTTTGGGTCAGCTCGCCTTTTTGATTCAAGAAATGAAGCTCTGGAAGAGTCAGCACGGGTTCCTTCAAGTCGGCTCGGATCTCTGCATGCCAGAATCCTTCAACCGTGCCATGGATTAGAGTCAGCTCTCTTTACACGAGTCAGCTCGAGTGAGTTTTCAATAAAAGTATTAGCTCTTCTCCAGAATTCTTCCAGCAACTCTTAAACACTCAAGACTCTTTCCAACTCAACTAAAAATATATTCTAAAGAAATTTAAGCTTGAAAAACACACAGAAGTAACCTATTTTCATGAATATTACATCAATTTTTCTTAAGGTTCTTCTTTACATGAAACTTTTATGACATTATTCATGACATATGATAAGATTGTAGGAGTTGCAATTGAGCATTAAAATCATCCTACAAAAACTTGTAAAGCACTTGAAAAGTTGTTAGTAAGAAAAATGCATGCTCTAATGATTTGTTATCATCAAAATCACTCAAGGGGTCAACAATCTTCCCCTTTTTGATGATGACAAAATACCAGGCATGGAAAAACTTTACAATTCCATGTATAAATATATTTGGAAGTAAATATTAACATGTATAAGCTATATACCAAGAATGTATTTGAAAGAATTAAGACATATTGACAATGTATCAGAGCTTTTTAAATAAGTCCAACATATATCATAATAAACACTTATCAAAAGTTGTTTTTTGCCTAAAATGTATCAGAGTTTTAGATTGGCAAAAGTATCAAGTCTTGAGATATCAATAGATGCTTATAGCAACTTCTAAACAGAGAAATTTGCAAATTTTGAGAGCATATATAAATGAATTCAAGACATTCAGTTTCAACAAATTTTTCTCCCCCTTTTTGTAAGTTCTTAAAATTTTGAAACACATGAGGTTTTGTTAAAAATCATTCTTTTTCATTCTTTCTTTTGCCATTTTTCCATGCAATCATTATCAATACCATTCTCCCCTTTTTTGTCAATAATCAAAAAGGTATTCAAATGAAATTATTCTCCCCTTTGTTAAGTATACAAATTTGGATTTTTGAAATAGAATGAGAAGATTGTCAAGATTGTTTGAGATAATTTTACTTTCTCATAAAAGATTTGATAAACTGATATAAAATTAACACTGCACAAATACCATTGCAAATACAAGAAGTGAGAAACAAATAATTTCATTGCATTCAAAGATTTTCAATATAGATTACAAAAGTTTGAAGGCAAAAATACAAACATTAGTCTAGTCACTATCATTAAGATCTTCTACAATTGGTTCAGTTCCACCTTGCCAATATCTATGCTGACTAGAAGGTCTTCTAGTCCTAGTGGATGGTTCAAGAGGTGGTCTGGAAGAAATAGGCTCTAGGTCAAATAAACCAGGAGGTACAAAAGGTGGTGGCTGTGTAGACTGAGGTGGAGGCTGTCTAAAGTGTGGTGCAGGCTATCTAGGATGAGGTGCAGGCTAACTAGCTATGGATCTAGACTGTGCTAAGGTAGATGCTCTAAAAGCTCTAACAGAAGAGTCCAAGGAGGATAAGAAGACCCAGACAGTACTAAGCCCAATCTATATCTTCTTCATCCCTTCCTGGAGAGCAATGAGCTCCTAGCCTGAGCTTTATTAAAAGCCTCTACTGAGCCTCTCATTCTGCCAAATTGAGCTATGAGAACTCCCACTCCTTTAGTATAATCATCTTCCATTTTCCTTGTCTCCTCCACCGATCCCATCCTATAGCTCATCTCATATAACTCTAATCTAAACTCCTTAATACTATGAGCTATAGTCTATCGGATGTCATCAGATATTGTCCTGAAAGAATCTATCAATGATTGTATATCAATCTATGGCTCGAGTCTGGCAGTCTCAACACTGTCTATCCTAGAATGTAGCTATATGATCTCACCACAAGTCTCATCAAGTTTGGTGTCGACTGTTTGACGAAGCACACCAAACATCAAACCAATAGAGCTGGTCAGAGTTTGAGATAGCTGTCTCATTCGCTGTGCAAAGAATGCATGAGACATAGAAGGTCCTGGAGTATTGGTAGATGGACCTAGAGTATCAGTAGATGGACCTGGAGTATTAGTAGATGGTCCCGGAGTAGGTGTAGCAGTCACAGTAGGTGCTGGTATTGGTACTGATGATACTGGAACTGGTGAAGATGGTACTGGTGCTGGTGAGGTCCTAGGACTCCTAGGCTCACTCTGTAATAGTGCATCCATATCAGTCTGTATATCCTCATCACCTCTATCAACTGTGTCAGTACTAATAATAGGATCTGCTATATGGTCATCATCATCCTTATCCTCATCTGAAGATGCTCCAGCTCTCTGATTTGATCCCTTCTTCAATCGAGCCCCTTCAACCTAATAGTAACCCATCAGTTGAAGTGATTTAGCTGAGTAGGTATATGTATGATGTAATAACCTTCGATCCTCTCCATCTAGCTCAACACCTTGGCCTTCCTAGTTGCATCTCTCATCTGAGTCAGCATAATGTTTGGAAGATTGAGGGCCTCCCCCTCAATCATATATCTCATGAAAACCAAATCTCTTTCGCTGACCCAGTCAAATTTACCGGTGCAAGGCAAAATGATTCTGTTAATAATGTTATGAAGTAGCCTCATTTCTAGGGTTAAGACATTAGCCTTTACATTAGAAATTTCATCCACACTGTTTGTATTTAAAATTAACCTCAAAGTCCTTTGTCTTTCCCTCATAACCAGATGGCAGCTTCCTCTACTCGGCATTTGAAGAACTTGGCTCAGACACTCTTCATTCACAGTCAGTCTAACCCCTTTAACAGTTGAAGTAACACCATCTTCCTCTAAGGTTAGGTTTTCAAAGAAAGTTCTGACTATGCTAGGGTATGTAGGTAAATCCAAAGTGCAGAAAAATATCCAACCCTAAGATTCTATCCAATCACCAATCCGAAAACCTTGGTTTTCTAAAAATGCAAAGTCAATTTTCCTACCAGTAGTCACAGGTCGGTTTCCCATCAAGATGATCAGTCGTGGCTGCATGGGTGATGGATTTCGATCTTCCTCATTGTCTTCCTATTCTTCCACTTCATCTATCCGAGTTGGCTCTTCTTGCCTTCTCTTTGTTCTTCTTTCTCTTTCAACAGTTGGTTCAAGTCATCGAGATCTTTTGCTGACAGCCCTCTTCGGAGCCATTAGGACCAATTAGGTTCAGATAGAATGGATTTTGGGAGAATGTAGGGTAAGAATTTGTGATTCTAAGCTTAGAGAGAGTAAATAAAAGCTATGCCAGGGTGTGAATGAACTTAAGGCTCTAAGAAGGGTTCTGCGAATTTTATGTAAAAATGCTTAACCCGAAATTTGAGTCGGCTCGACTTGAGCACTGTAGCTCGAGTTGACTCGAACCAAAACTGATACGAGACTAATTATGCATGCAAATTATTTTTCATATATTAGGAATTAAGTTAGGAGTTTGTATGCCAAATTTCAAGCCAGGTGATTAAGTAGGGAATTCTATAGAATTTTTGGAAGCATAGGCATGCAGAACTAAACCCTAAAAGTGAAGAAACAGTATCGCTAAGCCTAAGAAGCCCTGGTTAGGACTAGCTCTTCTGCAATACTGCTATCAAAGGAGTCTAGGGGGTGTCTGTGGTAGAGATTTGGAGTTTGATCCATGAAGAGTTCACTCTACACTCTCGGATGTGGCCTGGAAAACAAAGCTATTGACTCTGCGTATTCGCGGTTTTCAATCCGATGGCCCGAAAGCTGGTCAGATGGAATCCTTAGATTCGAGAACTCTGAGGGATCTGCAAGGCACCTAACAGAGGTTAGAAAACAAAGAAGAAGAAGGCTACATCACTGAAGGAAGAAGGAAAGGAAGAAATTTGAAGAGGGCGGCCAAGGGATGAAGAGGGCTGGCGACTTAGAGGCAGGGTGCAAGGATCACACAGATACCCTGAGGGATCACACAGATATCCTTAATCACACAAAAATTCACTCAGAATTCACACCAAGAGTTGAAAAGAACTCAAGAAAGTTTTCACATTCATTAACATCCAATATACATGACATGGGGGGCCTTTAAATAGGCTTACAAACTTGGGCTCCAAGTAAGGGCATACAAGAGAATTCCCACTAATCCTTTTCCTAGTCAAATACATAGAGATCTCCTCTTCCAAATAGGTTCAAACTCTCTCTTCTTACTAGGATTACTCCTCTCCTTCTCTTTGACTTGGTCCAAGGGAGGTGACCATAAGTGGGGTGCCAACATGAGAGGTGACCATAAGGAGGGCGCTGAATTTGAGGAAGGGCCAAGGCTTTGGGCAATCCATTTCAATGCTGGGCAGGCTCTAGGGTTCTCCTGGTGTCCATCTCCTCCTGGTGGGATGATGTACTTGTCATCCAGGTCTTCAATGATAGCTCCAAGAATCCTTCCATGCTTTCCAAGTGGCATAATTATGTGGATGATTGGATTCCTTGCAGTGGTTGGAGTATTATGTTTACTGGCTTCATAAGTGACTTGAGTCTTCTTACAAAATTAGACTGGACTCAATATAAGACTTACAAAATTAGACTGGACTCACAAAACTCAAAACTTATAGGACTCAAAAGGCTCACTAAGCATCCAAAACTTGACTCAATACTCTAATTACATGACTCAAATGTAAAAAGGCCCAAAATGAGACTTAGAGGCTAAGGTATAGACTTAAGTATAACAAAGCCTATAAAAAAAATTCATGACCCAAATACAGGACTTAAATGGCTAACACAGCCAAATTATTGGACTTAAAGATAAAATTGAAATCATGGCTAAAGGACTCAAAACTCAGGGACCCATAGTAAACTAGGGTTGACTTGATATCCCCATCAATTCTCCCAGGATGGGAGGAACTCGACCCTGTCGAGTATAGGGTAGTCTGGTGCCGGCAGTAAGTTTAGGTGGAGGTGCTGTGGGTCCTCTTGAGTAATCCACGCATCGCCAGATTCTAGTCAACCTTGCCATCGAACAAGGTAGCATTGATAGCCACGGCCCCCGGGTCATGATAGCTTAATCATCTAGGATATGCTCGATCCGTATTCCTCTCTTAGGAAAATTTAGTGGACACTCAAGTAAGGTTTCTCTCTCAAAGGATGGGTGGATCCAAAAATCTCACTATGAATCACTACCGGTTCGTATACTCAACCAAGTCCGCGATATTGAAGGTAGAGCTAATTCCTAAATCCAAGGATAGATCAAGCACATAGGCATTGGTTCCACTTTCTTTATCACTCTAAAGGTTCAACTCTACAAGCATGAAGCTTCTTAACCATAACAGAGTTTTCTACATTAAAATACTTGGCTTTCTTTTGGGAATTAGCATGTTTTTATAGATTTCATTACTTAAATTAATCTTTTGGCTAATGTCCTGATGCAAATGTTGTGCAGAGGTCAGTGCAGGTGTAGACAAATGAATTAGATCTGGAAACTTATTAGACTCAAAACCAACACTTAATAGACTTAACAAGGCATTCCTATCGAAGGAAATTTATTGGACTCTTTGGGTCTAAACCTAATAGATCATAGGCTCTCTAAGTTTAACCTTGGTGTGGCATGCACATGAAAATTTGCAATGAACTTTTAGTAAATGCCATAAATTATACCAAAAATATGATGCAAATCTAACATGCACAAGGAATGTATGAAACATGCTTACTTCGATAAAATGCGATCTAGTGGTTAGATAAACATGAGAAGCTTCAGAAAAAGGCAAAAAATAAGAGGTTGAAGCATGTGATGTAGATGTAGAAGCATATGATGTAGATGTAGAAGCATGTGATACAAAAGCATTTTGAGAAATAGTTTTTGGTACAAATGCTTTTGAGGATACCAATCTAGTAGCTGAGATTCCATTTGTATTTAAAGAATTATAACCGATTCCAGCCTTATTACTTGAAATTCTTTGCTCTTTCAAAATCAACTCAAGCTTATTTGAACTTAAAGTAAGCTTTTCAACTAATGGCTTGAATTTTTTCATCTCCTTTTTCAAATCATTATTTTCATCAATCAAAGCTTTGTTTTTCTCAAGATATAGATTCTTTTCAATTTTCAAAGCTTTGTTATTTTCAAAAAAGATAACTAATTCTTTTTGTAATAACTTGTTCTTTTCTGAAATCTCTTATTTTTCTTTTAACAAAGAATCATTATTATTCTTTAAAGCTCTAATTTTTATTCCAGCCTTTTTAAATTCTGAAAGCAAATCATAGAATGCAAAATTTAGTTCATCAAAAGTAAATTTAGCTTGAGGTTCAGGGGACATTACCTCGTCATCGAGACCCATAAGGCATAGATTGACAGTTTTTGTGGTCTCTTCCTTTTTTGTTGAAGTCGACTTCTCACTGTCACTCCAAATAGCAACCATCACTTTGTTCTTCTTTTTCTTAAACATTTTCTTTAATAGAGGATAATCAGGAGGGATATGCCCAGGTTTCTTACACTCATAACATATGGGCATTTGATCCTTTTCTTTTTCTCTTTCCTTGTCCTTACTGTGTTCACCTTTCTTATGAAATTTTCTGAAGTACCTTCCCTTCTTCTTTCCCATAAATCTTCTAAATCTCCTCATGACCATAGCTATATCTTCATCTTCTAAGTCATCTTTGGAGGAGGAGTAGTCATCTTCTGATTCCTCATCTTGTTTCTTTGATTCTGATGCAGCTTTGAAGGCAATAGTTTTCTTCTTTTTTTTATCATCTTCATTCTTATGCTGCATGGCTAGTTTATGTGTGATGAGAGAACCAAGCAGTTCATCCAGAGTTAGTGTGTTTAGATCTTTTGCACCTTAGATGGCAGTTACTTTGAGGTCCCATTTGTCCGAAAGTGATCTTAGAATCTTCTGTACAAGTCAGCATTAGAATAAACCCTACCAAGACTTTTCAAATCGTTAATAATATCTATAAATCATGAAAACATGGCAGAGATAGTTTCATTTTGCTCCATCTTAAATAATTCATAGTTATGTACTAGAATTTTGATTTTTGAGGTCTTCACTTGGAAAGTTCCTTCATGGGTCACTTCGAGATTATCCCAAATTTTTTTTCTAGATGAGCAAACAGAAATTCGATTGAACTCATTTGCATCCAAAGAATAATAAAGTAAGTTCATGGCTTTGGTATTCAGTTCACCTATTTTCATGTCATGATCATCCCAATCCTCTTCAGGTTTTAGGACATCCATGCCATCAACTTTAATCATGGGTACTTGTGGACCCTTAAGAATGACCTTCCATAATTAAAAATCAATAGCTTGAATGTATATCTTCATTCTAGCTTTCTAGTAAGAATAATTCATGCCAGTGAATAGTGGAGGTCTATTAGTGATTAGCCTTCGGCCAAGGAGGTACTCATGGGATGAGCCATCAATCTTAACTCTAAATAAGTTCAAAGACACAGCTCTGATACTAGTTATTACCCAGGTGGCTTTCCCAAGAGGGGGATGAATTAGAAATTTAAAAAATTGAAAAAACATATGGTCTTTCAATTCTTCTTGTGTGGTAGGTGCTGTGATTCAAATAATTAAAAGCAGAAGCAAGTAAAGAAGAAAAAGCATAATCACAAACACAGCAATTTTATAGTGGTTCAAAGCACCCTTGCTCCTATGTTCACTACCCAAGATATCGTTTGGGATTTTCACTATATTCACTACCGGAATACAGTCAGATTGTATTACCGGGCTAACAATCCAAAACCCAACTTGGTTTTTCAATCGGGCCCACCAAAAACCCAACTTGGTTTTGAATAGGATCACCAAGAACCCAACCTTAGTTTTGACCGGGCTCACCAAAAACCCTTATAACGTTAGTTTTAAAATGGGATCACTAACAACCCAGACTTGGTTTTTAATCAGACTCACCAAAAACCTAACAACTCATAAAGAGTTAAGAAATAGTAAGCAACTAATAACAAACCCAAGTTGTCTGATAGTTGCAGTTGCAGCTCAAGAGAAGCCTTCTTAAATGCACTTTAATGTACTTAAATGGCTTCTTCTTCTTCCTCAATAAGTTCTTCAAGCTTCGGATTGGAGTTGGTGAAGACTTGAAGGCTGACTTGAATGTTCTTTTTGTGCTCTCTTTCTCACAAACTCATTTAATGTTTAATCATGTATTAGCTTCTTCAAAGGTTATCCAAATCCCTTATTTATAGAGTCTTGTACTCTTCTTAGGTGGATATAGTCATTGTAGACCATCGGGACTTGACATTTGACCATTGGAGCACTTTATAAATTCAAAAATGAAGTTTCAGAACTAGCCATTACTTGCCTGAAATCGACGTTCGAGTCAGCTTAAATGCTTCGAGTCAGCTCGGATCCTCAAAGAGTTGATTCTTTACTCTATCGAGTTGGCTCGCCATAATTGAGTCAGCTCGGATCCTCGGTGTCGATGATTTCTTACTCTGGTTAAGTCGGCTCACCTTAGTCGAGTCGGCTCGGATCCTCAGGTCTTCAAAGTTATACTCTGGAGGAGTCGGCTCACCTTAGTAGAGTCGGCTCTCTTGGCTGCTCTCTCAGAACTGATTTTCTCTGTACTTTGGAGGAGTCAGCTCGGATTACTAAAGGGTCAGCTTGGATGTCTGACTGAATGGTTGAGTTGGCTCAGATTGCCTTCAGGTCAGCTCGTCTTTCTGATTCAAGAAATGAAGCTCTGGAAGAGTCAGTTCAGGTTCCTTCGAGTCGGCTTGGATCTCTGCATGCCAGAATCCTTCAACCGTGCCATGGATTAGAGTCAACTTTCTTTACACGAGTTGGCTCGAGTGAATTTTCAATAAAATCTTCAGCTCTTCTCCAGAATTCTTCTAGCAACTCTTAAACACTCAAGACTCTTTCCAACTCAACTAAAAATATATTCTAAAGAAATTTAAGCTTGAAAAACACACAGAAGTAACCTATTTTCATGAATATTACATCAATTTTTCTTAAGGTTCTTCTTTACATGAAACTTTTATGACATTATTCATGACATATGATAAGATTGTAGGAGTTGCAATTGAGCATTAAAATCATCCTACAAAAACTTGTAAAGCACTTGAAAAGTTGTTAGTAAGAAAAATGCATGCTCTAATGATTTGTTATCATCAAAATCACTCAAGGGATCAACAATCTTCCCCTTTTTGATGATGACAAAATACCAGGCATGGAAAAACTTTACAATTCCATGTATAAATATATTTGGAAGTAAATATTAACATGTATAAGCTATATACCAAGAATGTATTTGAAAGAATTAAGACATATTGACAATGTATCAGAGCTTTTTAAATAAGTCCAACATATATCATAATAAACACTTATCAAAAGTTGTTTTTTGCCTAAAATGTATCAGAGTTTCAGATTGGCAAAAGTATCAAGTCTTAAGATATCAACAGATGCTTATAGCAAGTTCTAAATAGAGCAAATTAGCAAATTTTGAGAGCATATGTAAATAAATTCAAGCTATTCAGTTTCAACAATTTTTGCTCTCCCTTTTTGTAAGTTCTTAAAATTTTGAAAAAACATGAGGTTTCATTAAAAAACATTCTTTCTCATTCTTTCTTTTGTCATTTTTCCATGCAATCATTATCAATACCATTCTTCCCCTTTTTGTCAATAATCAAAAAGGTATTCAAATAAAATTATTCTCCCTCTTTGTTAAGTACACAAATCTTGGTTTTTGAAATAGAATGAGAAGATTGTCAGGATTGTTTGAGATATTTTCACTTTCTCTTAAAAGATTTGATAAACAGATATAAAATTAACACTGCACAAATACCATTGCAAATACAAGAAGTGAGAAACAAATAATTTCATTGCATTCAAAGATTTTCAATACAGATTACAAAAGTTTGAAAGCAAAAATACAAACGTTAGTTTAGTCACTATCACTAGGATCTTCTACAATTGGTTCAGTTCCACCTTGCCAATATCTATGCTAACTAGAAGGTCCTCTAGTCCTAGTGGATGGTTCAAGAGGTGGTCTGGAAGAAATAGGCTCTAGGTCAAATAAACCAGGAGGTACAAAAGGTGGTGGCTGTGTAGATTGAGGTGGAGGCTGTCTAAAGTGTGGTGCAGGCTATCTAGGATGAGGTACAGGCTGACTAGCTATGGATCTAGACTGTGTTGAGGTAGATGCTCCAAAAGCTCTAACAGAAGAGTCCAAGGAGGATAAGAAGACCCAGACAGTTCTGAGCTCAATCTATATCTTCTTCATCCCTTCCTGGAGAGCAATGAGCTCACTAGCCTGAGCTTTATTAAAAGCCTCTACTGAGCCTCTCATTCTGCCAAATTGAGCTCTGAGAATTCCCACTCCTTTAGTATAATCATCTTCCATTTTCCTTGTCTCCTCCACTGATCCCATCCTATAGCTCATCTCACATAACTCTAATCTGAACTCCTCAATACTATGAGCTACAGCCTATCGGATGTCATCAGATACTGTCCTGAAAGAATCTATCAATGACTGTATATCAATCTGTGGCTTGAGTCTGGCAGTCTCAACACTGTCTATCCTAGAATGTAGCTATCTGATCTTACCATAGATCTCATCAAGTTTGGTGTCGACTGTTTGACGAAGCTCGCCAAACATCGAACCAATAGAGCTGGTCAGAGTCTGAGATAGCTATCTCATCTGCTGTGCAAAGAATGCATGAGACACAGAAGGTCCTGGAGTATTGGTAGATGGACCTGGAGTATCAGTAGATGGCTTGGAGTATTAGTAGATGGTCCCGGAGTAGGTGTAGCAATCACAGCAGGTGCTGGTATTGGTGCTGATGATACTGGAACTGGTGAAGATGGTACTGGTGCTGGTGAGGTCCTAGGACTCCTAGGCTCACTCTGTAATAGTGCATCCATATCATTTTGTATATCCTCATCACCTCTGTCAACTGTGTCAGTACTAATAATAGGATATGCTATCTGGTCATCATCATCCTCATCCTCATCTGAAGATGCTCCAGCTCTCTTATTTGATCCCTTCTTCAACCGAGCCCCTTTAACCTAATAGTAACCCATCAGTTGAAGTGATTTAGCTGAGTAGGTATCAGTATGATGTAATAACCTTCGATCCTCTACATCTAGCTTAACACCAAAATGATTAAAAATGACTATGAAGGCCATACCATAGGGTAAACATAAATTGGCCTTCCTAGCTGCATCGCTCATCTGAGTCAGCATAATGTATGGAATATTGAGGGCCTCCCCCTCAATCATATATCTCATGAAGATCAATTCTCTCTCGCTGACCCAATCAAATCTGTTGGTGCAAGGCAAAAAGATTATGCTAATAATGTTATGAAGTAGCCTCATTTCTAAGGTTAAGAGATTAGCCTTTACATTAGAAATTTCATCCACACTGTTTGTATCTAAAATTAACCTCAAAGTCCTTTGTCTTTCCCTCATAACTAGATGGCAGCTTCGTCTGCTTGGCATTTGAAGAACTTGGCTCAGACACTCTTCATTTACAGTCAATCTAACCCCTTTAATAGTTGAAGTAACACCATTTTCCTCTAGGGTTAGGTTTTCAAAGAAAGTTTTGACTAGGCTAGGGTATGTAGGTAAATCCAAAGTATAGAAAAATACCCAGCCCTGAGATTCTATCCAATCACCAATTCGAAAACCCTAGTTTTCTGTTGCCCAATTGTCTTCCCAATTAGGTGGTGAATTGGAATAAAAAAAAAACTTGCAAGTATGTGCACTTTGAAAATCTTTTAGTATTGTGGTGTTGTGATAGATTATGCAATGGAAGCAAGTAAATCAACAATCACCAACAAGTCAAGCAAATACAATCACAAACACAAGAAATTTAGAGTGGTTCGAAGCAACCTTGCTCCTACGTCCACTACCCAAGCACCACTTAGGATTTCTACTATATTCTTCCTAGAATACAGTCAGATTGTTTTACTAGGATCATAATCCAAACCCAACACTCTTTGTTTTTAACACCGGGCTCACCAAAGAAACCCAACATGCTTTGGTTTTAACATCGGGCTCTCCAAAGAAATCCAACACCCTTTGGTTTTAACACCGGGCTCACCAAAGAAATCCAACTTAGGTTTTAATAGGCTTACCTAATAACCTTTCAACACTCACAAGACACAGCCCCTTGCTGCTCTTGGAGAAGGTACAAGAAATTCAAGAAAGAAACTAGCAACTTTACAACAAACCGAAGTTGTTTAGTAGTTGCCGATGAAGCTCAAATTGAAGCCGTGCTTTAGATGCTCTTGAATGCTCTTAAAGCTGCTTCTTGACTTCCTCAAAAGTTGGATTCAATAATTAAAGATGAGTTGGTGAAGCTTTGAATCCTCTCTTAAATGCTTACTTGAAGTTGGTTGGTGAAAGACTTGAAACTCTCTTGAATACTCAATAATTTTTCAAAGAATCTCATGAATCTATCATAAATACCTCCCTTTTATAGTTTTCTAGCAGTTCTAGCCATTGTAGGGCCTAGGAAATCAAATAGAGCCATTGGAGCCTTCTTGGAATTCAAAAAACCAATTTTGCAACTAGCCGTTATAAGTCTGAACACGACACTCGAGTCGGCTCAAGATGGTCGAGTTGGCTCGAAGTCTCAGGCAAGAGAAAAACATACTCTAGACAAGTTGGCTCTTCTAGGTCGAGTCGGCTCGGATCTCTGGGTTTTTGAATCATGTGATTTGGAACTTCTAAACAAGTTGGCTCAATATCTTCAAGTCGGCTTGGACTTCTGAAACTCTCCATGCCGTGCCAGAACAGGAGTCGGCTCTTGGTCCATAAGTCGGCTCGAGCGGAACTTCTTCAAAATTTCAACCAAATGTATTTCTAACCAATACAAGTCTTCCGAATACTTCAAAATATTTTACAAAAGATATCTAACCTATTCAAACTCATTTTTACTAATTTTTAGCCCTTTTTTTACAAGATTACAAGAATAAGAATTAAGGCTTTACAACTTTGAGATTTTCAATACAATTTGTTTATACAACTCTTCATCAAATAACATAATTACACTGGAATAAACTTCAACTAAGTAGAAAATAAAATAACACATTGATAAATGCTTCCTATAAAAATTTCTTGAATAATTGAAAAGGTTAGTAATAAATACATGCTCCAATATTTTGTAATCATCAAAATCATTCCAGGAGTCAATATTTTCTAAAAATGCAAAGTCAATTTTCCTACCAGTAGTCACGGGTCAGTTCTCCATTAAGATGATCGATCGTGGCTGCACGAGTGATGGATTTTGGTCTTCCTCATTGTCTTCCTATTCTTCCACTTCATCTGTCCGAGTCTGCTCTTCTTGCCTTCTCTTTGTTCTTCTTTCTCTTTCAATAGTTGGTTCAGGTCATCGAGATCTTTTGCCGACAGCCTTCTTTGAAGCCATTAGGACCAATTAGGTTCAAATAGAATGGATTTTGGGAGAATGTAGGGTAGGAATTTGTGATTCTAAGCTTGGAGAGAGTAAACAAGAGCTCTGCTAGGGTTTGAATGAACTTAAGGCTCTAAGAAGGGTTCTACAAATTTTATATAAAAATGCTTAACTCGAAATTCGAGTCGACTAAACTTGAGCACTGTAGCTCGAGTTGACTTGAACCAAAACTCCATAAAAGGTTCCAAATAGTTCAAAAATGGTCTCAAATGAAATGTATACACTAAGAGAAATGGCCATTATCCTTAATTTGATGTAGGAGGCTTTCTAGATAATGTTTCCTTAGTTTTGAAAAATTTAGGTCAAGTTTTCTAAAAAGGGTCACATAGACTTAATTCACCTTTAATCAATTGAAATCTATCTAAGTTAAGAGGTTTAGTGATGCGGCAAGCATATGATTAATGTTTTGAATATGGTTTGTAGAGCAGTGAAACCTAATTACACTAGCATTGTACTCATCATAATAAGTCTTAAGGATTACATGAAAAGGGACTATTACATGATTAGACACAATCCTAAAACTAAGAAGGAAGAAGATCTAGACAATAGGGGCTAATGATTAAGGACTTACCTTGTTGAGCTTTCCAACCTTCTAATGATTTCAAACCTTGAAACTACCGATGCTCTGGACTGGAGAACTTGGATAACAGAGATCAGAATGCTAGGCTTGGGCTTCAGCTTGTTGGTTCATTGTCAAGGGGAACCCTGTTCATAACTCAAAGACTTCGAAGGACCCTGCAATGAAGATCAAAAGTTAAGGAAGAAGAAAGCAAGCATATGGAAGGGATGGAATAATTTATGAGCAAGGAAGGAAGTCTGAGATGGTTTGGCCGGCTCCAATGTATCCTTCTTGAACTTGGCATTGGATGGCTTTGAGAAGAAAGTAGATTCGAGTGGGGGGGGGGGGGGGGCTTAGGAACAATCACTCAAAGAAATAACATAAGACTACAACTTCAACTTCAACTTCATTTTTTCATTCATCTCCATCCATAATCTTTAATGGGACGTCCAAGGGCTTAAAAAAAAGCCTTACAACTCATTTGAAATTTGAAACCCATAGATTAAGGAGGATTACAAGGGGGGGTTGGAGGATTTGGTGGAGGGTTTGGTTACAAAGGATTTGGGAGGGATGTGGCCAACCCCATTGAATTTGAATTTTCCTTTGGTCGGCCACCTTTGGATTCTTTTGAATTTCCTTTGTTGGCGCCCAAAGGTGATGAGGTGGCTGGTCAGGTGGCGTCCTTGGCTGATGACGTGGCATGTTGAGGTGGCCTTCTACTTGGATATGAATTTCAAGATGACATGTGGTGCCAAGTGGGGTCACTTGATTAAATCTTGCTGATGTGGCATCTTTGTTGATATGGTGCCATAAGTGGGTCCTAGTTGATGGTCCTTCTCTCTTACTTGGTTGGTGTGTCTTCTCTTCCTCATGTGGTCAAATTCTGGGGTCCAAAATTTGAGTCTTGTTGTTGGCTTTCATGACTTAACTCAACTGAACTAACTTGACTGACCTAGACTTTAAAACTTGATATGGACTTACAGTAAATGAAATTTAGAAGTAATTACAGGACTAAAACACTCTTGATCAATGAAATTTAGAAGTAATTACAGGACTAAAAAAAATAAAACACTCTTGATCAGGAATTAAAACTCAAAATTAATTATAGGACTCAAGGTAACCTAATTATCTTCGATCCAAATTGGGATGAGGCTAACCTTGTTGGAGTGAAGTTTCTTTCTGCTTCTGGTGTCCACACAATTTAGTGAAAATATCAGCAAGTTGATTTTTAGTAAGAATAAATTCAAGCATAATATCACCATTTAAAACATGATCCCTAATAAAATGTTGTCTAATCTCAATATGTTTTGTTCTAGAATGCTGAATTGGATTTTTTGATAAATTGATAGCACTTGTGTTATCATATTTGATAGAAATTTTAGATTGTGTAATACCAAAGTCTTCTAGTTTTTTTTAATCCAAAGTACTTATGCACAACAACTCCCTGCAGCTACGTACTCTGTCTCAATAGTAGATACTGCTATAGAGTTTTGTTTCTTATAGTGCCATGAGATTAAATTCAACCATAAAAATTGGCATGTACTACTAGTACCTTTTCTATCAATTTTGCATCCACCATAATCAGTATCCAAAAAATCAATTAAAATCAATAAAGATTGCTTTGAATACCATAGACCTAAATTACTTGTTCCTCTTAGATATTTTATAATTCTTTTTACTGCAAGCATATGTGATTTTTTAGGATTAGATTGAAATCTAGCACAAACACATACACTAAACAAGATATCATGTCTACTAGCAGTTACATACAACAGTGATCCGATCATACCTCAATAGAGTTTTTGATCAATGTTGTTGCCATCTTCATCTTTATCTAATCTGCAAGTAGGACTCATGGGTATACTTGCTTCTTTGCTTGTCTCTATACCAAACTTTTTGATGATTTCTTTGATGTATTTGGCTTGGTTTATGAAGATGCCTTCCTTTGTTTGTTTCACTTGAAGTCCAAGAAAGTAATTTGGTTCACCCATAAGGCTCATTTCAAATTCTTCTTGCATCAACTCAGCAAATTCTCTACAAAGAGTTTCATTAGTTACATGAAATATAATATCATCAACATAAATTTGTATAACTAACATATCATTATTCTTCTTTTTGATGAAAAAAGTTTTATCAACATTTCCTCTTATAAAATTATTTTCAAGTAAGAATTTGTTCAATCTATCATACTAGGCTTTAGGTGCTTGTTTAAGTCAATACAATGCTTTATTAAGTTTAAAAACATGATTAGGAAAAGCATGACTTTCAAAACCTGGTGGTTGTTCTACAAAATCTTGTTTTGATATAAAACCATTTAAAATTACACATGTTACATCCATTCGAAAATGTTTGAAATTCATGTAGCAACCAAATGCAAGTAGTAATCTTATGGCTTCTAGTCTTGTTACAGGTACATAGGTTTCATCAAAATCTATTCCTTCATCTTGGTTGTACCCTTTAGCTACTAATCTAGCTTCGTTTCTAATTACTTTACCTTGTTCATCTAGTTTATTTCTATAGACCCATTTGGTTCCTATAATGGGATGGTCTATTGGTCTATCAACTAGAGTCCACACATTATTTCTTTCAAAATAGTTTAGTTCTTCATGCATGGCCAATATCCAGTTTGGGTCAATTTTAGCTTCTTCTAAATTATGTGGCTCTATTTATGATACTAATGCTAGATAATCATATGCATCTCTATGTGATGACCTAGTTCTAACACCTTGAGAGGGATCATCAATAATTAAATCTCTTGGATGAGAAGTTACATACCTCCATTCTCTTGGTAGATCAGCATAATATTTACCTACCATCTCTTCTTTTTCTTGAGTTGGTCTCTCTTGAATGCTCATATCTTCTATTTTCTTTTCAAGTGTATCTACGTCATTATCTATACAATCTTCTTTCTTTGAAGGTGAAGGGTTAGTTTCATCAAATATAACATGTACTGATTCTTCTACAGTCAATGTTCTTATATTAAATACTTTATATGTTTGCTATATATTGAATAACCAAGGAAAATTGCTTCATCAGATTTATCATCAAGTTTTTCTAGATTATCTTTTCCATTATTCAGCACAAAGCATTTACAAACAAAAACATGAAAATAATTAATATTTGGTTTCTTTTCATTCCAAAGCTCATAAGGGGTTTTCTTTAACATTGGTCGAATCAAAACATGGTTTAAAATATAACAAGCAGTGTTCATTGCTTCTGTCCAAAAGTACCTTAGAAGATTGCCTTCACATAACATTGTTCGGGCCATCTCTTCCAAAGTCCTATTTTTTCTCTTTACAACACCATTTTGTTATGGTGTTCTAGGAGCGGAGAGGTTATGATCAATGTCATTTTCTATGCAATAATCATCAAAAAATTAATTTTTAAATTCCGTGCCATGATCATTCCTAATTGAAATAATTAAAAGGTTTTTCTAGTTTGAAACTTTTTTATAGAATTTTTGAAAAACTTTAAAAGTTTCATCATTATGTGCAATAAATAAGACCCATATAAATCTTGAAAAATCATCTACTATCACAAGTGAATATTTTATACTACTTAGGCTTGTGGTCCTAGTTGGTCCAAATAAATCCATGTGAAGTAGCTCAAGGGTTCTAGAAGTTGAAATCATATTTTTAGATTTAAAACTCCCCTTAGTTTGTTTACCCATTTTGCAAGCATCACAAACATATTCAAAATCAATTTTAAATTTAAGTAAACCTCTAACAAGATTCTTGGAAATCAATTTGGCAATAGTATACATGCTAGCATGACCTAATCGTCTATGCCAAAGTAAACAAGACTCCTTGATCTTAGCATTCATTGCTACTAGACTAGAACTACTAGTCATGGCTAGATTATTTAGATCTACCACATAAATATTTCTAAGTCTATGTCCAATGAATTTATTGCTAGAATCAAGTGAGTTTATTACTATATGCATAGATGATTCAAAGACAACCTTGAAGCCTTTATCACATAATTGACTAATACTTAATAAATTATGTTTTAATTTGTCTACTGGCAATACATTTTCAATAAAAGTAGAAGGGGTTATTTTGATCTTACCAATTCTGATTATTTTTTCCTTGTCATTATCTCCAAAAGTTACCAAACCTCCTTCTTTCATCTCTAGGGTGATAAATTAATCCTTGTTATCCATCATATGTCTTAAATAGCCACTGTCAAGATACCATCTTTTCTTCATTTTTTGCACTGCAAGACATTCCTGCAAAACAATCATGAAGTTCTTTTAGGTACCCAAGCTACCTTGGGTCCTTGCATGTTAGCAAAGGTGGATCCTTTGGAAACCCAAATCTTTCTAATTCTATTTTTTGCATTTTCATTCTTATTTAACAAATTACATTGGAAAAATTTGTATCCAACCCCATGACATGCATAACAAACAATTCTAGTATTTTGAAAAGATGTAAACTTTGAAGTTCTAGATATAGAAGCATGTGATGTAGATGTAAAAGCATGTGATACAAAAGCATTTTGTGAAATAGTTTTTGGTACAAATGCTTTTGAGGATACAAATCTAGTAGCTGAAATTTCATTTGTATTCGAAGAATTATAACCGATTCCAGCCTTATTACTTAAAATTCTTTGCTCTTTCAAAATCAACTCAAGCTTATTTGAACTTAAAGTAAGCTTTTCAACTAATGGATTGAATTTTTTCATCTCGTTTTTCAAATCATTATTTTAATCAATCAAAGCTTTGTTTTTCTCAAGATATAGATTTTTCTCAATTCTTAAAGCTTTGTTATTTTCAGAAAAGACAACTAATTCTTTTTGTAATAACTTGTTTTTTTCTTAAATATCTTCTTTTTCTTTTAACAAAAAATCATTATTATTCTTTAAAGCTCTAATTTTTATTCTAGACTTTTTAAATTCTGAAAGCAAATCATGGAATGTAGAATTTAGTTCATCAAAAGTAAATTCAGCTTGAGGTTCAGGGGACATTACCTTGTCATCAAGACCCATAAGGCATAGATTGGCAGTTTTTATGGTCTCTTCCTTTTCTGTTGAAGTCGACTTCTCACTATCACTCCAAGTAGCAACCATCACTTTCATCTTCTTTTTCTTAAATATTTTCTTTAACAGAGGACAATCGGGACGGATATGCTCAAGTTTCTTACACTCATAATATATGGGCATTTGAGCCTTTTCTATTTCTCTTTCCTTGTTCTTACTGTGTTCACCTTTCTTGTAAAATTTTCTGAAATACCTTCCCTTCTTCTTTTCCATAAATCTTCTAAATCTCCTCATGACCATAGCTATATCTTCATCTTCTAAGTCATCTTTAGAGGAGGAGCAGTCATCTTCTGATTCCTCATCTTGTTTCTTTGATTCTGATATAGCTTTGAAGGTAATAGTTTTCTTCTTTTTTTGATCATCTTCATTCCTATGCTGCATGGCCAGTTTATGTGTGATGAGAGAACCCAACAGTTCATCCATAGTTAGTATGTTTAGATCTTTTACTTCCTGGATGGCAGTTACTTTGGGGTCTCATTTGTCTGGAAGTGATCTTAGAATCTTCTGTAATGAGTCAGCATTAGAATAAACCCTACCAAGACTTTTCAAATCATTAATAATATCTGTAAACCATGAAAACATGGCAGAGATAGTTTCATTTTGCTCCATCTTAAATAATTCATAGTTATGTACTAGAAGATTGATTTTTGAGATCTTCACTTGGAAAGTTCCTTCAGGGTCACTTCGAGTTTATCCCAAATTTTTTTTGTAGATGAGCAAACAGAATTTTGATTAAACTTATTTGAATCCAAAGCATAATAAAGTAAGTTCATGGCTTTGGCATTCAGTTCATCCATTTTCATGTCATGATCATCCCAATCCTCTTCAGGTTTTAGGACATCCAAACCATCAACTTTAATCATGGATATTTATGGACCCTTAAGAATGACATTCCATACTTGAAAATTAACAGCTTGAATGTATATCTTCATTCTAGCTTTCCAGTAAGAATAATTCATGCCTATAAATAGTGGAGGTCTATTAGTTGATTGGCCTTTGACCAAGGAAGTACTCATGGGATGAGCCATCAATCTTTACTCTAAATAAGTTCAGAGACACAGCTCTGATACCAGTTGTTACCCAGCTGGCTTTTCCAAGAGGGGGTGAATTGGGAATTTAAAATTTTGAACAGATATGTGCTCTTTTAATTTTTCTTGTGTGGTAGGTGCTGTGATTCAAATAATTAAAAGCAGAAGCAAGTAAAGAAGAAAAAGCACAATCACAAACACAGTAATTTTATAGTGGTTTAGAGCACCCTCGCTCCTATGTCCACTATCCAAGATATCGCTTGGAATTTTCACTATATTCACTACCGGAATACAGTCGGATTATTTTACTGGGCTCACAATCCAAAACCCAACTTGGTTTTTCAATTAGCCTTACCAAAAATCCAACTTAGTTTTGAACAGGATCACCAAGAACCTAATCTTGGTTTTGACCAGGCTCACCAAAAACCCTTACAATGTTAGTTTTAAAATGGGATCACCAACAACCCATACTTGGTTTTTAATCAGGCTCCCCAAGAACCTAACAACTCACAAAGAGTTAAGAAAAAGTAAGCAACTAATGACAAACCCAAGTTGTCTAATGGTTGTAGTTGCAGCTCAAGAGAAGCCTTCTTAAATGTGCTTAAATTCACTTCAACAGTTTCTTCTTCTTCCTCAATAAGTGCTTCAAGCTTCTGATTGGAGTTGGTGAAGACTTGAAGGCTGACTTGAATGTTCTTTTTGTGCTCTCTTGCTCACAAGCTCATTTAATATTCAATCTTGCATTAGCTTCTTCCAAGGTTGTCCAAATCCTTTATTTATAGAGTCTTGTACTCTTCTTAGGTGGATATAGTCATTGTAGACCGTTGGGACTTGATATTTGACCATCGGAGCACTTTTTAAATTTAAAAATGAAGTTCTAGAACTAGCCTTTACTTGCCTGGAATTGACATTCGAGTCGGCTCGGATGCTTCGAGTTAGCTCGGATCCTCAGAGAGTTGATTCTTTACTCTGGTCAAGTCGGCACACCACAATTGAGTCGGCTGGGATCCTCAATGTCAATGATTCCTTACTCTGGTTGGGTTGGCTCGGATCCTCAGGTCTTCAATGTTATACTCTGGAGGAGTCAGCTCGCCTTAGTAGAGTTGGCTCTCCTGGCTATTCTCTTATAACTGATTTTCTCTAGACTCTGGAGGAGTCAGCTCGGATTACTGAAGGGTCGACTCGGATGTCTAACTGAATGGTTGAGTCGGCTTGGATTGCCTTTGGGTCAGCTCACCTTTCTGATTCAAGAAATGATGCTCTAGAAGAGTTGGCTTGGATATCTGCATGCCAAAATCCTTCAACCGTGCCATGGATTAAAGTCGGCTCTATTTACACTAGTTGGCTCGAATGAATTTTCAATAAAAGGTTCAGTTCTTCTCCAGAATTCTTCCAACAACTCTTAAACACTCAAGACTCTTCCCAACTCAACTAACAATAGATTCTAAAAAAATTTAAGCTTGAAAAACACACAGAAGCAACCCATTTTCATTAATATTACATCAATTTTTCTTAGGGTTCTTCTTTACATGAAACTTTTACAACATCATTCATGATATATGATAAGGTTGTAGGAGTTGCAATTGAGCATTAAAATCATCCTACAAAACTTATAAAGCACTTGAAATGTTGTTAGTAAGACAAATGCATGCTCCAATATTTTGTTATCATCAAAATCACTCAAGGGTTTAACAATGGAGATAGTTTGAATGTTGCTATGGCCTTTGATTGCTAACAAACTGGTTGGTGAATGCTCACTCAACTATTCAAAGGAGTGTACTGATCTTGGTTTCATGCTCAAGTACCAATATTGAGCCACTCCCTTGAATTTATAGGGTAGGATTGGCAGAGAATGAGATCAGGAGCCCATGGAGGAGCATCATTGCTATAAAACTCAATAGTGATCATTGGTGTTGGTGGTTCTATCATAATTTTCAAGCTATGAAATTTTGAAATGCTAGGGAAGTAGTGCCCGCATAATCTTGTCATCAAATGGTAGCTCGTTGCTGACCCCATCATTCGATGTTGAAGAAAGATTATGAATTGTCTCAATTTATTGATCCATCTCCTTGAATCTTTAATCGATCCTAAGATCTTGATCGACCAAGGCTTATGATTGCTACAGAGATCGACGATCAAGAGTGTAGTCATGCTCTGACTGGGGGCTTTCAGAATATTATCTCGTTGCCTCTAGACTTCCAAGATGGTAGCGATGATAGTGAGTGGTCCCTCCAATATCCTTTAGAGGGAGCTGTGATTGCTCCGGTGGTGGAGGGGCAACTTTGGCCACCAAATGTTGAGTCACTAATGGCAGCACAGGTGTAGGTAGTGCCAAAAGTTTGGAGGCCATATGCAGTGTAGCAGGTGGAAGTGTAGTCACCTGAGGTAGTGCAGGGGTGGCCTGGATGGTTTAGATGGCTACCACTAGGTTCTGGACCTGCATAACAAGTGTGTTGAAATGATCCACACCCATCATCACTACTTGTGATGGTGACGAGACTCCTACCAACATAGGGTGAGGTGGATCATTTGCGTGACTCTTGATCACCCTTTTTATCGGTTGAGAGGCCACGGTGTTGGTGCGGCGAGAGGCAGGTATCTTGGGTGGCATGGCCTTCAAGTCTCTTGGATCATACTTGATACAGGACTATTCATGCATGCCAATTATTTTTTATTATTAGGCATTAAGTTAGGAGTTTGTATGCCAAATTTCAAGCCAAGATATTAAGTAAGGAATTCTATAGAAAATCTGAAGCACAGTCATGCAGAAATAAACCCTTAAAGTGAAGAAATAGGACCACCAAGGCTAAGAAGCCCTGGTTAAGATTAGCTCTTCTGCAATACCACTACCAGAGGAGTCTAGGGGGTGTACCTAGCAGAGATTTGGAGATCAATCCATGAAGAGTTTGCTCTGCTCTCTCGGATGCGGCCTAGAAAATAAAGCTATCGACCCCGCGGATTCGTGGCTTTCAATCCGGTGGCCCGAAAGCTAGTTAGATGGAATCCTTGGATTCATGAACTCTAAGGGACCTGCAAATCACCTAACACGGGTTAGAAAAATAAGAAAAAATAGGCTAGATGGCTGAAAGAAGAAGGGGAAGAGGTTTGAGGAAGGCATTTCAGAGATGAAGAGAGCTGGCAGCTTGGAGGCAGGGCGTAGGGTCACACAGATACCTGAAGTGATGGGGACCCGAGGGTCTAGTATGTTTTATTTTGAGTCCAATTAAGCCCATTTAGTCGAGTCTAGCTATTTTTAGTCCAATTAAGTGAGTTAGATCGAGTCCTGTCATTTTCATTCATGTCAAGATCCAAGAGGAGAGTAAGCAGACCTAGAGATTCACCAGGCCCCTCAACTATAGCTGGACTTCGTGCACCTAGGCCCTTTCATGCCGCCAAGCCCACAAGAGAGAGCTCCAATCCAACATAGGCCCACTGTTGACCAGGTCCACCAGGGTTTCTTGGCCCACAAGTCAAGGTTTCTTAGCCCTCAAGTCACGTACCCTGAGATGAATCTATAAATACCCCACCCCCTCTTGTATTTTTTAATGCTATGAATGAATATGATTTCTTGAGTTCTATATGAACTTTTCAGGGTTTCTATGTGATCCCTAGGGCATCTGTGCAAGCCCTTTGCTGTGTACTTATCCTCCACGGGGAGTTTGTGTGAACCCCAGTTATCCTTCGCCCTCTTCTTTCTTATTCCCTGCAAACCCTAATCTCTGGTGACTTCTCAGCTCGCCAGCGATCCAACCGTGATCTCTGTCCCGCATCAACTTGGTATCAGAACCTAACATATTAGGATTTTTCTTTTCCTCCCCAGCTTCACATCCTTCCTCCCATCAAGATCCCCTGTGCAAGACTCCTTCTCAAACCATGGTCAGCCGCCGGCCCCATCTCCTGTCCGTCAATGGCCTGGCATCTGCTTCCCTCCCGTGATCGCAACACCCACATGGGATGTCCCTATTTTGAAGCCACGCCCAAGGGTTGCCATCAAGAACTCCCTCGTGTGTCGAGATCCCCTACACCAAGGACCTGGATCTTGTCACGGTCTGATCCATGCCCTGCCTCATCTAGATCCACCTCGCCGACCCAGATCTCACCGGATCAGCGCCATGGTCATAATGCCAACCTAGGCCTTTCCAGCCTAATCCCAGCCGTGATCTACCCCGTGGCTAGCCTCCCCTCATGCTGGTATGCCTCGCCCACACATCGCTTTGGTATGCCTGGACGTGGCCGCCGACTTTCTCTCCGAGACCTCCACCGAAGCATGTGGAGGAGGCTGAGCAGACGGCCACACCCTTCCATCGTTGCAATCATTCCATAGATGAGTCCGATGCCCAGCTCTTCTGCCTCTGCTTCACTGATGCCGGACGCCCCATCCCATCTCCCGGCTACCGCCGCATCCACTTCCGCTACTGTAAGGCCCAAAAACACCACCATGAGATCAATGGGGTGTCGCCGGGGGGTGGGGAAGTTTTGCTTCAATGGGGGCACAACAAGAGATCCCGAGGGGCGAGGGCGGAGAGTAGGGGGGCGGCCGGGGATGATTCCTCAGTCCGATCATGCATCAAGATCTAGCGAAGATCGGTGGCCTCCATGCCAAAGAAGGTGGCCGCCGCTACTGCATCAACCATGATGCCCCAGCCCTGCGAGTCATATACGCGTGGTGCCAATCTCTGCTCTTGCTTGCCTACCCGCAATGCCATGACCACCATTGCTGGAGAAGGACATCGAAAGTCCCTCTGCTTCCACCTGTCAGACCATCCTCCATCCTGCACCGACACCGGCAAGCCCCTCCATAAAGCCTCCCCGCAAGCTCCTCTATTCCTTGGTTTATGAAGAAGATGCAGAGAAGCCGCACAAACGTGAATGCATAACCTGCATTCGTTCATTGACTTCAAGCATAGAAGGAAAAGAACATTGGAAAAAAAAGAAAAAAAAGAAAATCAGTGAAAAAAAATTAAAGGAAAAAAAAGGAACCTAGCCTGCTTTAATTTGATTAGTTTTGGTTCCATCAACACCACTGAGCCTGACTTGATGGAGTTGAGTTCTCCCCACTCCAGGGAAATGATGGGGACCCAAGTGTCTCGTATGTTTTATTTTGAGTCCAGTTAAGCCCATTTACTCGAGTCTAGCTATTTTCAGTCCAATCAAGTGAGTTAGATCAAGTCCTATCATTTTCATTCATGTCAAGATCCAAGAGGAGAGTATGCATACTCGGAGATTCACCATGCCCCTCAACTAGAGCTGGACTTCATGCACCTGGGCCCTTTCATGCCGCCAAGCCCACAAGAGAGAACTCCAGTCCAAGATAGGCCCATTGTTGACCAGGTCCACCAGGATTTCTTGGCCCACAAGTCAGGGTTTCTTAGCCCTCAAGTCATGTACCCTAGGGTGAATCTATAAATACCCCACCCCCTCTTGTATTTTTTAATGCTATGAATGAATATGATTTCTTGAATTCTATATGAACTTTTCAGGGTTTCTGTGTGATCCCTAGGGCATCTGTGTGACCCCTTTGCTGTGTGCTTGTCCTCCACGGGAAATCTGTGTGAACCCCAGTTATCCTTTGCCCTCTTCTTTCTTCTCCCCTGCAAATCCTAATCTCTGGTGACTTCTCAGCTCTCCAGCAATCCAACCCCGATCTCTATCCTACATTATGGAGGAATCACATAGATACCCTTAATCACATAGAAATTCACTCAATATTTTGAGAAAAACTCAAGAGAAATTCATTGATAACAATTCATAATAATTGACCATTAGTTACAAGAGGGTGGAGGGGTGGGGTATTTATAGATGTTCCCATGCCCTCTCATAGTTATGATAGAGAGAAGGATTACAAAGTGGCCTAGAACTAGGATTACACAATTTGAGTAGAAATAAAACAAAATCTCCTAATTAGAAGTGAATTCTTCTCCTTCTTTGACTTGGTCAAGGGGCTTCCTTATTGAGTTGGGAAAAAATATTCTATCCTTTGACCTGGTCTTCCTCTTGGGTGCCTGGGCTTGTCATGAATGGACTTGGGGCACCAACTGCTTATGGGCTTCTGGGCTGGGGTGCCTGGGGGTAGTATATTCCTTGGGAATCTTGGTCTCTTGGGCTTGGATGCCTAATTGAACTTGGGCTTGACTTTAGGGCAGCAAGGGTGTCTCCAACATGGGCTTGGGTGGCCTCCAAAGAGCTTTGGTGCATGGGCTTGATCCTGGTGGGCTGGAAACCTTGGGATGCTGGAAGAATATTCTTGGACTCAGGTATCTTTTATGGGCTTACTTTGTTCTAGGATCTTGGTGAAGACTTTAGCTGATGCTCTTCCTCTTGTGTAAAATTCTTAAAGAACACAACTTACTGGACTCTTATAGGACTCAATTAGCCTGGACTGAGTTTGAGATAACTCAACTTATTACAGGACTCACTCAACTTAACTGGACTGGATTAGTTACAAAACTTAACACATGATTAAGGGCTCAAAATTGACAAATGGCTCACAATGAGCTGACTCGCTCAATTAAGCTTGAATGTAATCTCAAGCTTGACTTATGAGTCCTAATGGCATGAGTCGACTCTAAATATAGGCCTCAAGTGTAACAAGGCCTGAAAATAAAAGTCAAGGCCCAAATATAGGACTCAAATGATTAACACAGCCAGATTATTAGACTCAAAGATAAAATTTGAATCACGGCTAAGGGACTCAAACTCAGGACCCATAGTGAACTAGGATTAACCTAATGTCCCCATCAATCCTCCCAGGATGGGAGGAACTCGACTTCGTCGAGTAAAGGTCGCTTTAGTGCTAGCTGTAAGTCTAGGTGGAGGTGCTGTGGGTCCTCTCGAGTAATCCATGAATCGTCAGATTCTAGTCGACCTTGCCATCGGACCAGGAGCATTGATAGTTAGCCCCGGGTCATGATAGCTTGATTGTCCAGGATACACTCGATCCGTATTCCTCTCTTAGGCAAATTTAGTGGACACTCAAGTAAGGTTTCTCTCTCAAAGGATGGGTGAAGTCCAAAAATCTCACTAGGAATCACTATCGGTTCCCTGTACTCAACCAAGTTCACGATATTGAAGGTAGAGCTAATGACTAAATCTAAGGTCAGATCAAGCACATAGGTATTGGGTTCCACTTTCTTTATCACTCTAAAGGCTTCAACTCTGCAAGCATGAGGCTTCTTAACCATAACAGAATTTCCTACATTAAATTCCTTGGATTTCTTTCAGAATTTAGCCATTTTTTATAGATTTCATTACTTAAATTATTCTTTTGGCTAATGTCCTGATGCAAATGCTGTGCAGAGGTCAGTGTAGGTGTGGACAGATGAATTAGGTCTGGGGACTTGTTAGACTCAATACTTAATAGACTTGACTAGGCATTCCTATCGAAGGAAGTTTATTAGACTCTTTGGGTCTAAACCTAATAGAATTTAGGCTCTCTAGGTTTGACCCTAGTTTGACATGCACATAAAAATTTACAATGAACTTCTTGTAAATGCCATAGAGTATGCCAGAAGTAAGATACAAACCTAACATGTACAATGAATGTATGCAGTAGGCTAGTCTCAATAAAATGCAATCTAATTATCCTAGAAATGCTGGAGGTTTCGGGAAAGGGTAGAAAATAAGAGATGGGTTCAGGGTTAGTCTGGCAAGATTAGAAAATAAGAAAAGGATTCGAGGTTGATTGGGAAGAACAAGATACAAGAAGGGGCTTGCGGGATTAGTCTGAGACTAATGAGGTTGACCTTATGGGGTTGAGGTATATCTAAAGGGTTTGCATAATGGAAGAACGGGGCACTAATCTCAGGGAAAAGATCAATCGGAGTCAAAGGAGTGACTTCATCATGAGGGCATTGATTTAAAGAGATCAGGTCCTTAATAAATTCTTCTAGTTCTTGGATTTCAGGACTGGGCTCTGTAATTGGGCTTTCTTCTAGTGGCTCCTCATGTAACAGTCTAATAGTAGGGTTGGGTTCCTCATCCTCTAAATGCTCTTCCACTACAGGTTCAGTCTGGGTGTGGTTAGGGTCAACTAACTTTGGGTTGGCTTCTATCTGGGTATCTACCTAGTCACTAATTCTGGGTTGGTTTCTACTTGGGTATGTTCATGGTGAACTAATTCTAGGTCATCCTGGTGAACCAATGGGGTGGTAAGAGGGGGTTGACTAAGAAAAAATTGATTGATGACTGGGGTGGTAAGGGTGGGTTGGCGAAGGGGTTCCTGACTAATACTAGGCTTAAATCTAGGGGTATTAATCCAATAGGGTTCAGGTCAACTAAGTGGTAGTGGACTAATACTAGGCTCATATCTAGGGGTACTAATCCTATGGGGCTCAGGTTGACTAGGAGAAACCTGACTGATACTAGGCTGATACCCAGGGATTAAGGGTTCCTTGGATTCATAGGACAAGGGTTCAGCTCTATGGATCTTGAGTTTATTAGGCTCATGAAGGTGGGTGCATAGGTTCTAGAGTCATAGGCTTTGGGCTCAGATCTATAGGTTGTCGCTCTCTTATCTTGACCAATGAAATCATGATTGGGTTTCTTAGAGTTGGGCTCCTGGTATGGGTCAGAGTATGGGGTTCTCCTAGGATTCGACTCAGCATGGATCCTAAGGTCAGGCTCATGTTAGATCTGGTATAGGGCTTAGGGGTTTTCTCTAGGTTTCCTAATTGGTCTCCTACCTGGTCAAGCCTATAGGTTGTTTGGGTAGTCGATTGGATCAATTGGTCAAGTCTATAATTTATCTGGGTATTGGATTGGTCGAACTTGAAGTTCATATAGGCAAACTAGTTTTTGGATTAGGTGTTGGACTGGTTAATCTGGGTGGTTAATTGGGTAACCATCTGTTCATTCATGGCTTTTAGAAGAGTTTTAAGATTGGGTTCCATTGTTGAACTAAGTTTGGGCTTAGATTGGTTGTACTGGACCCGTGGTGGTCATGCAATCTATCAAACAAGGTGGTAGGACGCAGTCAGCACATAAAGTAAAAATGGACTACAGCTTGCTAGACCTAGAACCAAAATTGAATGGGTCTACTCAACTTACACTTAACTCAACAGCTAATCCTTCCACTGGCAAGGTAAGAGATGGGATGGTGGGAGGCTCCCTCTGCCTGTGACAGGGTCCTAATTAAAAACCACCAATCCACTTAGGGCATTTGCCTTTGGACCTCTAGCCTTAGACACCAGTTTTCAGTAATAGCTGGGGAATTAGGTGCACTGGTTGGCCCATACAATTCGGACCTGACCTATTGGCATCCCTAAGCTCTCTAGAGTAAATTAAGTTGCTAGTTGATTTTAATTAAGATTTGGGTATGAATGTAAGGTGGTTATTTAGGGCCCAGGATGGGTAATGACCTTCTACCCTGATCCGAGATAATGGGAGTGCGCTTAAGATTAGTTTAATGATATGATTCACAATCGATGAACCCTAATGTAATCTAATAACAAACAAAAAATAAAAATATTTTTTTTGTCTTTCTATGAGGTGGAAAATTAAATTTAAGTTGGTTAAGTTATCAAACAAAATTTGGCTTGGGTTGGGGTAGGGTTTGGAAGTTGATTAGATTTGGTTTGATCAAGTATGCAAAATAAAAATTAAGGTTTGTTTCGATGCAGAATTTGGTTCAGTTTTTGATGCAGAACAAATCAGAAAAATTTCAAAATAGAGGATGAACAGTGCAGATAATCCCTACCAAATTTCATGCAAAGAAAAACTCGGATGATAGTGCAAAACCTAGTGTTTTCAGACTATATGCAGAAGTTCAGGATTTTCATTAGGATTTCTAAGATGTAGATTCTTTTATATATTTTTGTTTCAATAAAAATAATTAAAAATTATAAAAATTATAAGAACAAAACAGAGAGTATTTCATGCAAATTTCAATGAAAAATAAAATTTCTAAGTTGATGAACTGATTAAAAATCAGACCCCTAATGTAGATGACAGGATGCAGAAGTTTCTAGGGCAAAAGGAAATAGGCATGAAAAAATTTTATAGACAAAAATAAATCATTAAAAAATTTTATAAAATACTATGAATAATGCTGAATCCAACAAAATAATAATTAAGGTTTTCTAATTTATTTAAATGCAAAAACAATAAAAACAACTGACCATATATGAGAATTACAGGATGCAGAAACTAGCCCTAAAACATGCTCTGATACCAAATGATGCGGGACTATTCAAGCATGCCAATTATTTTTTTGTTATTAGGAATTAAGTTAGGAGTTTTTATCCCAAATTTTAAGCAAAGATATTAAGTAAGAAACTCTATAAAAAATCTGAAGCACAGGCATGTAGAAATAAACCCTAAAAGTGAAGAAATAGGATCGCCAAGGCTAAGAAGCCCTGGTAAGGACTAACTCTTCTGCAATACCACTACCAGAGGAGTCTACGAGGTGTACATGGTAGAGATTTGGAGATCAATCCATGAAGAGTTCACTCTGCTCTCTCGGATGTGGCTTAAAAAATAAAGCTATCGACCTTACGGATTCGCAGCTTTTAATCTGGTGGCCCGAAAGCTAGTCAGATGGAATCCTTGGATTTATGAACTCTAAGGAACCTACAAATTATCTAACATGGGTTAGGAAAATAAGAAAAAGTAGGCTAGATGGCTGAAAGAAGAAGAAGGGGAAGAGTTTTGAAGAAAGCGTCTCAGAGATGAAGAGGGCTAGCGGATTGGAGGCATGGCGCAGGGATCATACAGATACCCAGAGGGATCACACAGATATCCTTAATCATACAGAAATTCACTCAGTATTTTGAGGAAAACTCAAGAGAAATTCATTCATAACAATTCATAATAATTGATCATTAGTTACAAGAGGGTGGAGGGGTGGGGTATTTATAGATGTTCCCATACCCTCTCTTAGTTAGGATAGGATTATAAACTTTGATAGGGAGAAGGATTACAAAGTGGCCTAGAACTAGGATTATACAATTTGAGTAGAAATAAAACAAAATCTCCTAGCTAGAAGTGGATTCTTCTCCTTCTTTGACTTGGTCAAGGGGCTTCATTATTGGGTTGGGAAGGAATATTCCATCCTTTGACTTGGTCTTCCTCTTGGGTACCTGGGCTTGTCATGAATGGGCCTGGGGTGCCAACTGCTTATGGGCTTCTAGGTTGGGGCGCCGGGGGCAATATATTCCTTGGGAATCTTGGTCTCTTGGGATTGGATGCCTAATTGAACTTGGGCTTGACTTTAGGGCAGCAAGGGGTGTCTCCAACATGGGCTTAGGCGACCTCCAAAGAGTTTTGGTGCATGGGATTGATCCTGGTGGGCTGGAAACCCTGGGCTGGGATGATGAAAAAATATTCTTGGACCCTAGTATCTTTTATGGGCTTACTTTGTTCTGGGATCTTGGTGAAGACTTTAGTTGATGCTCCTCCTCTTTTATAAAATTCTTAAAGAACACAACTTACTGGACTCTTATAGGACTCAATTAGATTGGGCTGAGGTTGACACAACTCAACTTATTATAGGACTCACTCAACTTAACTGGACTAGAATAATTACAAAACTTGACACATGATTAAGGGCTCAAAATTGATAAATGGCTCACAATGAGCTGACTAGCTCAACTAAGCATGAATGTAATCTCAAACTTGACTCATGAGCCATAATGGCATGAGTCGACTCTAAATACAAGACTCAAGTATAATAAGGCCAGAAAATAAAATTCAAGGCCCAAATACATGACTCAAATGACTAACACAGCCAGATTATTGGACTCAAAGATAAAATTTGAATCATGGCTAAGGGACTCAAGCTCAGGGATCCATAGTAAACTAGGGTTGACCTGATGTCCCCATCAATACTCTCCATAAATATTCATGCCCTTTCTCTAATCTGTTGATGCCAAAATTTGTCAAGCACCAAAAGGAGAGCTGGAGATGATGGAGTAGGCAGTCAGGCCAGTCTTCGAGAGATGGAACTTGCAAACAATCCTACCAGGGGTGGCCTTGGTGATGTCACTCCGATGCTCAAGTCAGTATCGATACCAACAATAGAAGAGTATAAGCATGAAAGCTCTCATACCTCTTGGAGCTCGCATGGAGCCCCATTTTTAGATAGATAGTTTGGGATATTTTGGACAAGACCAAAATCCTATTGGATTTGGTGAAAGGCGACATGACATCCCACATATCACCTGGTGATAAGTTTATTAATTATCCTAATTTAACCACTAAAATAAATATTAATTAATTAGTATCTATTAAGAATTGGCACTTTTTATTTAGATTTTGTGGAAAAGGAGTCTTTAGATTACCTTTGAATCCAATGGCACAAACGGTACTCAAATCGGAGTTCTAATACATCTAGAATCAAAGATTAAAAATTATTAAAGAAATAGCATGAATTTTGAAGCAGCTGGTCCACCTGGGTCTACACATCATGAGCCGGTTCATAGGTAGCCATGGCTACCAGTCCACGGACCTTGTTTATGGACCAACTCTCTTATTTCAAGCCGCTAGCCATCGAGGTTGTCCCCTGCCACCTCCTAACATCGTCAAAATCATCGGGAGGTCATTTTTTCCGATTGGCCATCATCACGTCATCATTTTTTTAAGAAAGATTATAACCGCTTGTTATCCTCTGCCACCACCACCTCACACCGACTCAACTTGGATTGTTGTTTTTATAAAGCTAACTAAAAACTTAATTAGTTTTCATAAGGGTCACCAATAACCTAGTTAGTTTTCATAAGGCTCACCAACAATCCAAGTTGGTTTTCAAACAGGGCTCACCAACAATCTAATCACTAGTTTCAATCCACTTGAAACTAGAAACAATAATAAAATCAAGTATAAAATAAAGATACAATAAGCTTTCAAAATAAAAGCAAATATCTCTTTAAAGCTCTTTGAATGCTTGAAGAAATGCTTGTCTCTAAGTTGTTCAAGCCTTAATGAATGCTTGAAGATTGAACTTGAATGCTTCTTGAATACTCTTGAAAGCTTTAAGGCTTAACTTCACTTGAAAGTAATGAATACTCAACTTCACTTGAGTCAATACTTGATCTTCATGAGTCGACACTTCATACGTGCCAGCTAAAACTTCTTCTGTATATCAGCTCAAGCTTCTGTGAGTCAACATCTTGAGTCGACACTTTACTTCCATAAGTCGATACTTGGTTGAAACTCTCTTGAAACTTTGCTGAAACTTTTTCAAATTTAAAATTTGAGTCCTTCAAGATCATTCTTATGTGCCAAGTTCCATTTAACTTGAAATTCCATCAATATAAGTGACTTCTTCAACAAGATGACAAGCATTTGAACTTTCAACACATTACAACTTTGATGAGTACCTTGTTTTGATAAACATACTTTTAACACACAGTTATACTCAAATATACTTAAGTATTTTGTTATTCATCAAAATCAAGATAGGAGTCAACAATCTCTTCCTTTTTGATGATGACAAAACCTTTAAGTATATACACATAGTAAGCTCAAAAGATTTGCAATAAGTATAGAGAAATTGACTATAAGTATCAGAGCTATTGATAATAAGTATCAGGGTCTAAGTTGTAATAATTATCAAGAGTAAAAACTTATCTACAATGTATGAGAGCTATATATATAAGAAAGAATTCAATTCATATAGTTTGAATATATCAGAGTTGTAGCTATAATGTATCAGAGCAATAATTAAAATGTATCAGAGCTAAGTTGTATATATGAGATATTCAAGAGGTGTATTAGAGATAAAATAGATTTGAAGAATAAGCATTTGAGCAAAAATAGGTTGAACATGAAAAATATCAGAGCAAGATCTTTAGGAGTATCAGAGTGAAAAATTTTAAGAATATCAAAGCATGAAAAGAATGTCAAAGCATATTAAAGCAAATAATATACCATAAAGATAGAGAGTATCAGAGCAAAAATATTAGAGCATGAAAAGTATCAGAGAATGAAAACAAAGAGTATCAGAGCATATAAAAATAAAAATAAGAAGCATTAAATCATAAAACTGAAAAGTATCAGAGTATAGAATAAAAGTTTTCCCTCAATATATGATTTGAAAATATTTTTCAAAACTTAAAACATTTTTCAAAAATATTTTCAAAAGGTTTAGAGATTTTAAAATTTTTAAAATTTTCTTCTTTAGTACTTTTCTCTCTCCCCCTTTCTTATTACTTTCTTCTTCTCTCCCTCTTTTTACTTAAACCATTCATCTTTTGCCATTACTCCCCCTTTTGCCATTCATTAATTCTTCCCCTTTTTATCATCATGAAAAAGGTGAAAAAATAGAACAAAGTAAAGATAAAATATTGCAGCGTAGTAAGAGTGTAAAAGTGCGCAGATAAATATCAAAAATGACATTATATATAAAATTTTAAACATTTGTTACATAAGATTCAAAATTTGATACAAAATTCGATACCATTGATTCAACATATAACTAAAAGACTGATATATTAAAAGACTGATGTACAGATATACTGATATACTAGTCAACCCTACAGGGTACTTTCCTCATCAGAGGAAGACATAATCTCTAAGATGATCGGTCCCGTAATCCTGGAGGGTCGGGGCCGTGGCCACATCAGCCGGAGATCAAAAAGTTTTGTTTAGATAGCTTTGGGAATGTCACCATGTCCGCAGCTTCGGCTTCTGGCACGTGCTCTCCCTCTGGATGGTGTTGAAGAAGAGGCAATGTCAGTAGCAGAGTTAGGAACTAGTGCAAGGACAGAATCAGTATCAGTATCAGGAATGGATGGAGTGATGTCAAACAATGGACCAGATGATAGAATGTGGAAACCAAGAGTATAGAATTCTAGTTCTCTGGTCATGGAAGAAGTATGTAAAGAAGTGGAAGGAATCACTGGTGTAGGAAGGTCAGAGTATCTGGTGGATCAGAGTAAAGTATAGGGGTAGAGATATCAAGATCATGATCAAAAGGATCTAGTAGGACGGGGGTACTAAGAAGAATAGGAATCTGATGAACTGGGCTGGACAGGGTAGGAGCAGCCTTTGAGGTCCTCATCTCGTCAGCTAGGGCACTGCAACCTGATCAACAATAGCATCCGACTCAAGGTCCACCATATAATATGCAATATCAAAGTCTACAGATGAATCGCCCTGGCTATCTCCTATCTCAGTGTCTGGAGCTGGAGCTGGAGGTGCTGGTGGAGTGGGCAGAGAATCCGACGATGGAGGTGAAGGTGCCCTGGTAGAAGATAATCTCTCTAATGCAACCAGGATAGTGGAGAATCCCTCTTTCATCTCCTGAGTGCTAGCTCTCATCTCCATGTGCATTCGATCCACTCACTGTCTAATGATCATCATCTCGATCTCGAGATGAGTGATCCGATCTCCAATACTATCTATGGAGGGTGGCACCTTGGCATCTGCTAAAATGGAGGGCTCAAGCTGTGTCTTAGGTATATCCTTGGGTGGCTCAGATGGCCCGGTCTCATCTTTACATGTCTGCTCCTCCTTAGCTATGTCCTCCTCATCATCCTGGTCAGTGTTAGATGTCTGTCCTGAGATCCTGTGCCTCCACTAACCTCTTTGTCTGTGATAGCCCATATGATGCAAAGATCGCTTATCATAAATATTTGTATATAGTAGCTATCTGTAAGGCTCTCCGTCTAGGTCTACTTCATAAGCTCTAAATAGTATAGTCAGACCCATCCTGTATGGCTGACATAATCTCCTGCTGGTCCTACCTCCATCATCTGATGGATCATGAACACCAATAGTCAGACAGGAGTCCTTCGAATTAGGAAAATCATAACAAGTAACTCCCTCTCAGTGATGAAATCAAAATACCCTATCTTTGATAGAAGAATCCGAGCAACTATATGGTATAGTAGCCTCATCTCTAGAGAAAGTCGTGATGCTACAATGGTGGCTCCCTCTCCAATATCCTCTATCTCAAATATACATCTGTATGCACTGATCCTATCAACCAGGGAGTCTGCTACAGTACCTCTTATCAGGATCTCCCATGCTCTGCTCAGTATCTTAGTCGAAAGTGGAATGGTAACCCCTCTGACCTCTGCCATCCAATCGTCAGCTCCTCTGGCTAGGGTACCATAAAACTCTCATATCGAAGCTGGGTAGAATCTCTCCCTGAGTGAATAGAAGTGAGCAAGCCCTGCATCTCTCAGCCAGTTACCTATCCGAAAGTGCTGCTGGTCCATGAACTCAAAATCTACCCTCTGTCCTCTGATAATGGCCTTGGAGGCCATCCGATCTGCTCCAGGGATAGGTGGTCGGACAGGAATCTCTTATTCAGCTATTACCTCTACTGCCTGATCCTCATGAGTGGAAGGTCGAGGCATCCGAACTAACTACTTCCTGGGACCCATCTTCTAGGAGAAAGAGGAAATAGATGAATGGAAGAGGAAAGGGCAAAGGAATCACAGTAAAACTATGAACAACAGTGAAGAAGAGAGGGAAAAAAGGGCTTAAACCAAGAATAGAATAGTAAGAACATGGAATAAGAACAAATGGAGTTTGGGATACTATATGGGGATGAGTCAGCTCAAGGGATTTAGGAAGAAATGGGAAGAAATTGCTCTATTTTTCCTATTTAATCATCGGTTCCCACCGGTCAAGTGTTGACTCACAGGATCAGTCCAAGTGTCGACACTTGGAGGTGTCGACACTTCAAAGTGTCGACACTTCAAGAAAAAATCAGAAAAATAGTGAAAAATCATAGAAAATTAAGGTAAATGATTTTAATAGTCAATAGATGATTGAATATAATTTTCAAGGTCATTTTGATCAAGAAATTCTCAAAGGATATTTGAAAGGTCATGAAGAGTGATCTAGACTTAATCAAAAGAATTAATGACCCCTAATTCTCTTCTAATCATACTAAACCTATCTTCATTGAGTGGCTTGGTTAGTATATCAGCTAATTGCATATCAATATAAACAAATTCAAGCATAACATCATTGTTTTGAACATGATTTCTAATAAAATAATGTCTAATTTCTTTATGCTTACTTCTTGAATGTTGAAAGATTTTTAGTTAAGTTAATTGCACTTATATTATCATATCTTATAGGTGTCTTAGATAGTTTAAAACCAAAGTCCTTGAGTTGTTACTTAATCCACAAGATTTGACCACAACAACTTCTAGATTTAATGTATTCAGCTTCAGTTGTAGATAGTGTAATTGAATTTTATTTCTTGTTAAACCATGAAATTAAATTAACTCTAAGGAATTGATAAGTTCTAGTTGTATTTTTTCTATCTAACTTACAGCCAGCAAAATCAGCATCAGAATATGTAATTAAAACAATAGCTAAATTTTTAGAGTACCATAATCTAATATCAAGAGTACCGAATAAATATCTAAGAATGCGCCTAACAGCCATTAAATATGATTCCTTAGGCTCAGACTGATATCTAGCACACACGCATATACTAAATATAATATCTGGTCTACTTTAGTTAAGTACAATAAAGAATCAATGATGTCTCTATAAAATTTTTGATCAACTTTCTTACTAGATGCATCCTTGTCAAGTTTACATGAAGGGCTCATAGGTGTACCAATAGGTTTAGTCTTCTCCATCCCAAACTTTTAAAGAATCTTCTTTGTGTATTTGGTTTGGTTGATGAAGATCCCTTCATTTGTTTGCTTGATCTGGAGTCTGAGGAAATAGCTTAATTCTTCCATCATGCTCATCTTGAACTCTCCCCACATAAGCTTTGCAAATTCTTGACAAAGAGATTCATTAATGGTACCAAAGATAATATCATCAATATATATATGTATTACTAAGAGATCTTTAGCCTCTTTCTTTAAAAATAGAGTAGTATCAACATGACCCCTAGTAAAACCATTTTTAATTAAAAATTTACTTAGTCTTTCATACCATGCATGGGGGGCTTATTTTAAATCATAAAGTGCTTTATGCAATTTAAAAATATGACCAGGATGTGCATGATTTCCAAAACCTGGTGGTTGTTCAACAAAAAATTTTTCAACTATATAACGATTCAAAAATACACTTTTAATATCTATTTGAAATAATTTAAAATCTATAAAACATGCAAATGCTAGAAGTAATCTAATAGCTTCAAGTCGAGTTACTAGAGTAAAGGTTTCATCAAAATCAATTTCTTCTTCTTGATTGTAACCCTTAGCTACCGGTCTAGCCTTGTTTCTAAATCCTATACCATTTTTATCCAATTTATTCCTAAATACTCATTTTGTGCCAATTATAAAAGTATTAGATGGTCTTCTATTAGAGTCCAAACTTTATTTCTTTTGAATTGATTTAATTCCTCTTGCATAGCGATCATCCAGTTTGGATCTTTTTCAGCTTCTTTAATACATTTAAGTTCTACTTATGAAACAAAAATAATATAATTACATTCATTTCTAATAGAGAATCTAGTTCTTACCCCTTTCAATGGATCTCCTAAGATTAATTTCTTAGGATGTCCATGAGCATACCTCCATCCTTTGGATAGACTTTTATTCTTTGGTAAAGATCTTGTGGCTTCTTCTTTATTTTCCTTACTTTGATCTTTTTTGTTGTCTTTGGAAGGATGATCATCCACAGTCAGCTTCTTAAGTTTTTCAATACCTATACAATCATCAGAAGTATCCTCTTTTCTAGAGGACTTGTTATTAGACTCTTCAAATACAACATGAATGAACTCTTCTACTACAAGTATTCTTTTATTGAAAACTCTGTATGCCTTGCTAGATGTAGAGTATCCTAAAAAGATATCTTTATCTGACTTGGCATAAAATTTATCTAAATTATCTTTTACATTATTTAAAATAAAACATCGATAACCAAATACACGAAAATACTTTAAAGTGGATTTTCTTTTTTTCCAAAGCTCATATAGTGTTTTATTTAAAATTGGTCAAATTAAAATATGGTTTAAAATATAGCAAGCAGTATTAATAGCTTCAGGCCAAAAATATCTACAAAGATCATTTTTGCAAAGCATTGTGCATGCCATTTCTTCTAAAGTTCTATTTTTTCTTTCTACCATCCTATTTTGTTGAGGTATCCTAGGTGCAGAAAAATTATGTTTAATGCCTTTTTCATCATAAAAACCTTCAAATTTTGGATTTTCAAATTCAGTTTCATGGTCACTTCGAATACAAATAATAGAAGTACCTTTTTTATTTGAAACCTTTCGATAAGATTTTATGAAAGCCATGAAAGATTTATCTTTGTGTGCTAAAAATAAAATCCGTGTAAATCAAGTAAAATCATCAACTATAACTAATCTATATCTCTTTCCTCCTAGGCTTGTGATCCTAGTTGGTCCAAAGAGATCCATATGGAGTAGTTCTAGTAGCCTGGAAGTTGAAATCATTCCTTTTGATTTGAAAGATGTTCTTATTTATTTTCCAAATTGACAAGCATCACAAATTTTATTTTTTTCAAATCAGAGTTTTGGTAAATCTTTTATTAATTCTTTTTTGCATAATTTAGAAAGTAAATACATGCTTGCATGACCTAATCTATGATGCTAAAGTTAACTAGTCTCATTAATTGTGGCATTTATTGCAACTAGGCATTCACCATCATGTAAAGGTAAATTATCAAAATCAACAAGGTAGATGTTGCCATGCTTATTTTCAATGAATTTCACTCCATTTTCATCGGGACTAGAAACCATGTAAAGGAATGATTCAAAAACTGCTTTAAAACCTTTGTCACAAAACTGACTAATACTAAGTAAATTATGCTTTAGTCCCTCAACTAATAATATATTATCAATAAAGGTAGAAGGGGAGATGTAAACTTTATTGATACCAATGATTTTTTCTTTACTGTTGTCTCCAAAAGTTACACTTCCTCCATTCAAAGCTTCAAGAGAAGTGAATTGCTTCACATCTTCCATCATGTGTCTTGAGTAACTACTGTCAAGATACCATAATCTCTTTTTCTCTTTAGTTGTAAGGCACACCTGCAAAACAGATCAAGTTTTCATTTTAGATATCTAAGCCATCTTGGGTCCTTTAGGGTTAGTAGTAGTGAAAAGTTTGGAATCCAAACTTTTCTAGAATTATTAAATTTTCTTATATTGCATTGATAAGCTTCATACCCAAATTTTCTATAACTAAAGCAAGTAATATTAGATGATGCTGGAATAAAGAAATTTTTGAAAAATTTTTGTTTCTTTTGTTGTTTGTAACCAAGTCTAGCTTTATCTAATACAGCTCTTTGATTATTCAATAATAAATTCAACTTTTCATAACTAAATGTAAACTTTTTAATAAAAGGTTTAACTTTATCAAGCTAATCTTTTAATTTTTGTTTTCTATCTCAAGGTATTTGTTTTTCTTTAAAAGTTTATTATTTGTGACAATAGCCTTGGGTCTTTTTAACACTTCTATTTCTTTTGAAAGAGTATTCTTTTGTTTTTCCAAAACATCAATCTTGGCTTTTAGATCATTGTTTTCATTGACAAGATTGTTGTTTTCAGAAGAAAAGAAATCAGCATGCTTTTTCAACTTTTTATTCTAAATTTTCAGTAATTTATATTCACGTATAAGTTCAACAAAAGCATTTCTAAGTTCTTCAAATGAAAACTTAAATTCAAGTTCAGATGGTACCTCATCTTCATGTACCATGAGGCAGAGATTGGCAACTTCTTGTTGTTCTTCTTTTGAACTGGAGTCTTCGCTATCACTCCAGGTTGCCATCATAGCTTTCTTCTTGAACTTCTTCTTAAACTTCTTTAGGAGAGGACAATCAATCTTGTAGTGTTTGTGCTTCTTGTACTCGAAGCAAATTGGTAGGTCCTTCTCCTTCCCTTTTTCTTTTTCTTTTCCTTTTTCCTTGCTAGGTTGTGGCTTTTTTTATAAGGGAATTTCTTTTTCCTCATGAATCTTCTTAATTTCCTTGCCATTAGTGCCTCTTCATCTTCATTTTCACCTTATTTTGATTTTTCACTTGAAAACTCATTTGGTGTAGTGGATTTGAATACAATGATCTTCTTCTTTCTATCTACATCCACTGCCTTTTATTTCAAGTTCAACTTATAAGTCATGAGTGAACCAACAAGTTATTCCAAGGAAAGTGTCTCAACATCTTTTGCTTCTTAGATTGCCGTGACCTTTGAATCCCAAGATGTCGGTAAAGACATAAGAATTTTATTTATAAGATCAGCATTAGACATAACCTTGCTAAGACTCCTCATACTATTGACAAATTAGTAAATCTAGTATACATATCAGTAATAGATTCATTAGACTCCATTCTAAACATTTCATATGTATAAATAAGCATATTTACTTTAGTATTCTTCACTTGATGGGTATCCTCATGAGTAACCTCAAGTATGTCCTAAATTTTCTTTACGGATGTTTATGTGAAAATCTTATTGAATTCACAAGGATCTAATGCATAATAAAGCAAGTTCATAGCTTTAGTATTAAGCTCCGATTGCTTAATATCTTTTTCATCCCAATTCTCTTCTAGTTTTGGAATAGAAATGCCATTAACCATTGTTGAAGGAACATGGGGACCTTTTACAACTACTTTCCAAAGATTGCAATCAATAGAATGCATATAAATTCTCATGCGAGTTTTCCAATAAGTATAATTAGTGCCATTAAAAAAAGACGGTCTATTTGAGGCTTGACCCTCAACAACACTAAAACCTATAAGGATTGCCATAGATCTTTAACTCAAGACGGTTAGACCTATAAGCTGAGAACAAGGCTCTGATACCACTTGTTGTCCAGCGAAGCAATCCAAGAGGGGGGTGTATTGGGTTTTTAAAACTTGTTGCAAGTATGTGCAATTCAAAAATAATGAAGGTGCCAGTGATTTCAAGTGTATGTGTGCTTGATGATAATGCAGCAAAAAAAATGAAGTAAATGCAAAAGGAGTAGAAGTAATCATAAACACTCAATATTTTATAGTGGTTCGGTGTACTCCAAAGCACCTACGTCCACTTTCCAAGGTCCACTTGGGTATTTCACTATAATCCAACTTGATTGCAGTTGATTAGTTTTTCCAGGCTCACTAATCAAAACCCTTCTTAGTTTTCATAAGGTTAACCAAAAATCTAGTTGGTTTTCACAAGGCTCACCAACAACCTAGTTGGTTTTTACAAGGCTCACCAACAACTTAAGTTGGTTTTCACAACACTCACCAACAACCCAAGTTGGTTTTCAAACAAGGCTCACCAATAACCCAATTACTAGTTTCAATCCACTTGAAACTAGGAACAATAATAAAATCAAGTCTAAAGTAAAGAAACAATAAGCTTTCAAAATAAAAGCAAATATCTTTTTGCATCTCTTTGAATGCTTGAAGAAATACTTATCTCCAAGTTGTTGAAGCCTTAATGAATGCTTGAAGATTGAACTTGAATGCTTCTTGAATGCTCTTAAATACTTGAAAGCTCAACTTCACTTGAAAATAATGAATGCTCATTAGTTTATAGTCTATTTTGTTATAAATGCTTCCTCCATGAGTTTGGTCCACTTTAAATACCTTTCCAAGCCTTAAATGATCATTTATGACTGTTGGAGTAGAGAAAATAGCCGTTAGAAACAAAAAGGACCAATTCTGTGCTTCAAAAAACTAGCCATTACTATTTATCCTGACCTACAAATGTCGACACTTCAGGTCATGAGTCGACACTAAGTCAAAAAATATCTTTTGAAGCTCTTTGGAGTGCACTGGTGCATCGACGCTTCTTCTGATGAGTCGACACTTCATCTTCATGAGTCAACACTTGAACAAAAAACTTGAATTCAGCATATTTTGTATCATTTTTTGTCTCAGGCCTTGAGTTGACACTTGAGTCGACACTTGATCTTCATAAATTGATACTTCATGTGTGCCAACTTAAACTTCTTCTACATATCTGCTCAAGCTTCTGTGAGTCGACACCTTGAGTCAACACTTCACTTCCATGAGTCGATACTTGGCTGAAACTCTTCTAAAACTCTACTGAAACTTCTTCAAATTTAAAATTTGAGTCCTTCAAGATCATTCTTATGTGCCAAGCTCTATTTAACTTGAAATTCTATCAATATAAGTAACTTCTTCAACAAGATGACAAGTATTTGGATTTTCAACATATTACAACTTTGATGAGTATCCTATTCTGATAAACACATTTTTAACACACAGTTAGTACTTAAATATACTTAAGTATTTTGTTATTCATCAAAATCAAGACAGAAGTCAACAGATGGCAATAGTGGGCCTAGATAGAACTATTCTTATCATATAAATCTAATCAATGATATAAATTTTCAATTTATGTTTCCTACCATGTATATTATAGCAATGCAATTTACTTCACTCATTTTATACCTACATGGCATGAAGGTTAAAGATCTTCAAAATGTATAATTTTTTAATTTTAGCTATTTCTAGAGGTGTATATATATTATGTTCAATGTTAGTGCTGAAATCTATAAAGGCATCAAAGATACGGGAGTTGATGGTGCAGGTGGTTCTTCTAGAGGTGGAATCTATAAAAAAAGCCTTGGTTGGAAGGTATTATGATGTGGTTCTTCCGATGCTCAAGTCAGTTTTTTGGCACAACAATATTATGAGGAGCATAGTTGAGAAAATTTTGCATACATTGAAAGTACCCAAGGGGTCTCATTTTATAGGTGAAGGGCAAGGGCATTTTCAAAATGGAAAGAATCCTGGCATATTTGGTGAGAAATGACAGGGCTTATCAATAGGCTATCAGAGAGTTTCTCATTTATAAAGGACGTCCATTCCATTTTAATTAAAAACTTGCTCTTTGTATGAAATTGACCATGTTTCTTTAATAGTGATGTAGACTATTGCTTGAATCTAGACATGCTTTCCTTAATTACAAAGATATGGCAGTGATTAAAAATCATAAGGTGTGATGTAACCTTTTGGCCATATAGTTAGGGGCATGGGAGTGAGTGTTGGAGTGTTGGCCTTTTGGGAGATCCAAGTGAGAATATAGCCCCAGGCCATAGGGACAAGATATTTTTTTGAGCGCCTCAATTAGAGGCAAGGAGGGGTTGGTAAGAAGACGCATGATTGAATTGCCTTAGTTAGGCGAATATGCACCAATGGCTTTTTAAGGACTGACTGATAAGGGATTGGTCACTGTTGAGGCTGAGTCGGATAAAGGTGATTAACAAGCGGTACTTGAATAGACTCGACTGGTCAGGATATCATTTTCTCAATGAGATGATGGATGAACAAAGGGACCACTTATGTGTCAAGTGTGTGGCTAAGCAGCGTCTAGGTATACTAGAGTGAAAGAATCACCAGTTGACCAAGGGTTGGATTTGATGAGCTATCAGCAAATGCATGTTAATAGCTTTCAAGGGCAAGTTGATAAGGGTACCGGTTACTATTGAGAACCACTTTGATGATGGTATTTGGTGATTTGGCACTTTGCTAGACTCGTTCAGCTAGGAAAGGCACCAAATTCTTTGATGAGGAGTTGGCTGAGTGGTGGGACCGATCATATGTTGACCATGTTATCTTGCTGATAATATAGGGACCAAGAGGAAGTCCTTTTGCGATCAAGATCTCTATTCAATGAATGGTCGGTGATGCATACCAAGATTGTCTGATCAGCAGGTTGCTTTATCTGATAATACTGGAGTTGAAAGGTAGTCTCCTGTCATCGAGGTATCAATCTGATGAGTGGTTGGAAGGTATGCATTGGACTGAGTGACTAGGTTTATCGACTTAGATTTCGTATTCATGGATCCAAGCATAATTTCCTTAACATTCAACATTATAGATTTTTAATTAAGATAGCTTGTCAATAATTTTTAAATCTTTAGTGTTATGATATAAAAATAATCTTTACCATATGATTTAATTCACTTTTTGATGCCACTCTTCTCCTAGACCGGGCTCGGTTGGCTACGCTAGAGTGCTCATCTTCTGGTCGACCAGCAGCAAAGTCCCCTGGGCACCGGTGGTGTTTCGGCGGGGGACACTCTGATGCCTACGTGAGCAAGAGTTTTAGGGCAACAGAATAGAGAAATCAAAGAAGATAGCACACAGAGGGGAGAGTGTACTTAGCCTTCAGTGGAGGTCCCTCGGTCATCTTAAATAGGCATGGAATGCTGCCAAATTCTGTTAGGAAACAGGCTGAAGAGTCCCGATTTACCCCAAGGAGGATCAAAGTGGTGGCCAGGTGGCACGAAGACGTGGCCACGTTGCGGAGTCCGTTATAGGCATGGAATGCTGCCAAATTCTATTAGGGAACAGGCTAAAGAGTCCCGATTTATCTCTAGGAGGATCAGAGTGGTGGCCAAATGGCACGGAGATGTAGCCACGTTGTGGAGTCTGTTGTGACAGAATTCCTGCACCAGCTGGAAAGGGCTTCTGGAGCCTTCGAGCAGTTCCTAAGATGGGAATGAGTTGGTCGGATTGAAAGGGGATATCCGTCAAGCCTTAAAGGGGAGGAGACCGGTCGGCCTCCTGGTGGAGTGGAGCGGCCTTCAGTGGGTCGGCCTCCAGCAGGTCAGCCTTCAGTGGGTCGGCCTTCAATGAGTCAGCCTTCAGACCTTTGGGAGAGGGGGCCAGCCAGACCAGGCAGAGGCCCGTCTGTGTCAGTCCAATCCAGAAAAAGCTGGTTGAGTGCAACAGTTTCCCCCCTGCTCCTGGGCTGAGAGGGGACACATGGCATCAAAGGACAGGAGCATTATTTTGCACAGGTCACGTCTGTCCATTGCCCGATGCGGTATCATCGCATCGGATTGCTTCAAATTTGCTATGACCGGCGTCAGGGACAGGTGTCGCCTCCACATTGGGGGTGCAGGGGTCGCAATTAATACAAAGATGGAATCATGATGAGGGGCCAGGCATTCACACATGATGATTAGAGTGGAGGGACGTGCTGCATCACGTGACAGCATCCGGACAGTCGATGTCACTTCCCGAGCGATCCTTGCACCATTGATCCGGTCTTCACGCAGATCGCTACCTGCCGGTTCTGATCCACCGGTCACTTCGATTCCTGAGGCATGGAGGGTCACATCAGCCGAAGGGATGGTTACAACTCTCGCACAGTGGATGTAAACACCCCTTCGGGGGCCTATAAAAAAGGGGGGCGAGGCACTTGGGAAGGATTTCCTGCTGCAACTGAGCTCCGCGAGAGAAAAAAAGAGAGCATCCTCTTCCTCATCCGCAAGACCAACCTTCTAGGAGCCCCAGTCTCAAGTCAGTCCCCCAGTCCTTCTTCTTCCTTAGCATTAATGGCATCCAGTAGTCAAGGTTCGGTCCATAGGTGTAGGGAACCATGGCCGAGTGAGATCCAATCAATGATGACCCGGGAACAAGTCGAAAACCTTAGAGTCATGTACGGTATCCCATCGACATTGCATCTCTCCGTTCCAGGCCGAGAGGGTAGAGTTAACAATCCACTAGGACCAGGGAACCTTCCCATGTACGAGGCCCACCTTAAGGCCGGCCTTAGGTTTCCCTTGCATCCCTTCTTTGTAGAGGTCTTTAACTTCTACAAGGTGACTCCAGTGCAGCTGACCCCGAATAGTATTCGGGCGATCTGTTGCTTCATAGTGCTCTATTATAAGGTCGAGACCGAACCTAGGTTGTCCCTCTTTGGCAACTTCTTCATTTTGAAAAGGGACTTTAGGATCCGAGAGTAGTGGATGCTCGGTCCCCGCCCTAACCAAAAGATCCTGAAGTGCCTCCCGTCGACCATCCACGGGTGGAAGGCCAAGTTCTTTTTTGTAGACAGCCTTCATCCCTGGGGCTTTGAGCCACTAAGGAGAGAGCCGAGGCCGAGGCTTCGCGAGGGGAGGGCAGTCCTGATGGCCGCCCAGGCCAAGTTTAATGAAATTGATGGAGTCGGTCCGACCATGGCATATGAACTGCTTGGGGAGGATATCCTTCACCAGGCAAGGATCGGCTGCCAGAAATTCCTAGGTAGGAACAAAGGGGCCATCAGGATTGATTGACCTCTTCCCGACTTCGCCTTACTTATACCATCTATTGCCGTGTCTTTTGCTTACCCTAATCTTCCCTTTCCTCTCTCCTTTTTTTTTTTGTGCGGAGTAGGAAAAGGAATGAAGATCGACAAGAGTAAGGTCATCCAGCGAGCAGTGCAGAAGAGGGCTATCCCAGCGGTGGAGCGGACCATGGCATTGGTCGTGGAGAAGCAAAAGAGAAGGCGGGAGGAGGAACAGACGACGTCCGTTGTGAATGTAGACTCCAACGAGGATGATACCCCTCTTACAAAGGTATTGGCAAAGAAGACAAAGCCAGGGTCTTCAGCTCCTGTCGGAGGGTCGGTCACCCGGCCGGAGCAGGAATAGCCAAAACTGTCCAGCATGGTGGCAGCATCAGCTCCAGCATCCGCTGACCTAGAAGAAGCGGTTCCCCTTATGGACAAGGGAAAGGGGACGGTCGAAGGAGAGATGGCCGAAGTGGTGACGGCTGGAGAAGGGTCTGAGGAAGAGATCCGTCAGGAGGCATTCTAGCATTGGCACGCCTTGAACGACTCGAGAAAGGCACAGAGTTTGCTCAGGGGAGCAATGACAGACACCGACTGGGAGCTATCCATTCAGAGGAATCTAAGTGACGTAGCCACGAAGTCGTACCGCGACCTTATGAGGGTAAAACACTCATCCTGCCCCCTTGAGATTTCCCTTCTCTTTCAATTGCCTTGCATAGCGCTGACTTGGCCTTCTGTTTTCAGCTTCTTCATGGCATCTCCTTGATGGACGACGGCATTGGTTAGATACTGCATGCGGCCAAGACCTTGGCCAAGAGGGTGCAGGAGCTGGAGGCAGTTCAGGTGGCCATGGAATCCTCTCTGAAGTCTGTGGAGGAAAGGCTGACGACCATCCAGGCAGAGGACAAATCGTTGAAAGAGTCATCGCAAGAGATGCAAAATCAGCTAGCCGATCGGGAGGCTAAGCTGAAGAAAAGGAAGGCAGAAGTGAACTCCCTCTCCCATCGACTGAAAGAGGAGGAGCAATTTGCTGAGGCCGACGGGAGGGCCCAGGCTGAGTGGGCGACTGCAATGAAGTTGGCGGTCCAACTTGAGGAAACCAAGGAGTTAGCGGTGGGACAGGTCCGGGATGCAGTAGTAAAGTATAAAGCTTCTGCCAGCTTCGTCGAAGAAGTAGAGGAGGCGGCATCGTACTTCTACAGAGAAGGTTACAATGACTGCTTGAAGAGGGTGGCTGGACTTTTTTCGGAGCTTGACCTGTCTGACGCCGAGCTAAGGGAGCCAGCGAAGGAAGAAGGGCACCCGATGGATGCTGAAGCCGAGCCTCAGACTGAAGGCGGTGTGGAAGAGGGTGGGGCTGGAGTCCCAGCCCAAGCTGATGTAGGGACAGTGGACGTCCCAGCCGAAGCACGAACTATAACGAGCGGGGCCGAAGCTGACACCCTTGCCACGTCTTCGATGGGTCAGACCTAGGGAGTTTGTAAAGGTCTGACCTACTTTTGTAAAGAATCTTTTTGGACTTAATAGAAGAATCCTTTTGTCGTTTATTTGTATTGACATATACAAGATGGAATGCATTCTTTTTGAAATTCTTTCAAGTGTTTTCGGTCGGCCCTTTAGAACCGCAAGTTCCTTGAGATAGCTGCCAGACAGTAGCTCAATCCAGACTTGACCATCTAGAAAAATTTCCAAGTGTTAGCCCGTCGGCTCATCTGGCTCGGAAGCTATAAAGTGGCTAAGGTGGGGGACAGACTGTAACTCAGGTCGGACCAATGTACTTAGGATTTTTCTTCCAAGTATTGATCCATCGGCTCGTCCAAACCCAAGGATGGTTGAGGTGGGTGATGGACTATAGTGCAAGTCGAACCAATATACTTAGGATTCTCTCCCCAAGCATTGATCTGTCAGCTTGTCCGAACCCAAGGATGGTTGAAGTGGGTGATGGACTTTCAGAAATGGGCTGCCCTAGAGCCTCTGCCGACCGAAGTCGGACTTTCAAAAGTGGGCTGCCCTAGAGCCTCTACCGACCATAATTGAACTTTCGGAAGTGGGCTACCCTAGAGCCTCTGCTGACCAGGGTCGGACTTTCGAAAGTGGGCTGTCCTAGAGCCTTTACCGACCATAATTGAACTTTCGAAAGTGGGCTACCCTAGAGCCTCTGCCGACCAGGGTCGGACTTTCGAAAGTGGGCTGGGGGTCGGACTTTCGGAAGTGGGCTACCCTAGAGCCTCTGCCGATCGGGGTCAGACTTTCGAAAGTGGGTTGCCCTAGAGCATCTACCGACCGGGGTTGGACTTTCGAAAGTAGGCTGCCCTAGAGCCTCTACCGACCAAGGTCGGACTTTCGGAAGTGGGCTGCCCTAGAGCCTCTACTGATCGGGGTCGGACTTTCGAAAGTGGGCTGCCCTAGAGCCTCTGCTGACCGGGGTTGGACTTTCGGAAGTGGGCTATCCTAGAGCCTCTGCTGACCGGGGTCAGACTTTCGGAAGTGGACTACAACTAGAATAAGTTGTGAACTTTATTGATAATATTTGCGAAGGATGTCTACATTTCACGGGCATGCTATTTTCCGACCGTCCAAATGTTCGAGTCGGTAGGTTCCGACTCGAATCACCTCAACGACTCAATAGGGTCCTTCCCAGTTAGGGAAGAGTTTTTCTTGCTCGGTCGGCCTCAAAATCTCTGTCCTTCGCAAAACCAGATCTTTGACCTGGAAGGTTCGTACTTTGACCCGTTTGTTGTAATATCTGGCCATTTTCTGATGGTAGGCCACCATCTTTAAGCTTGTCCAAAGCCTGGTTTCTTCAAGAAAGTCTAAGTCAGCCCTCCGTTGCTCTGAGTTGGTTGGCTCAACGAAGTGATCAATCCATAGGGATTGTAGAGAGACTTCCATGGGGATGACTGCCTCACTTCCGTAGGTCAGGTTGAATGGAGTCTCCCCAGTCATCGTTCAGGCAATAGTCCGATATGCCCAGAGCACTGAATGAAGCTCTTCTATCCAAAACCCTTTGGCTTCATTTAGCCGAGTCTTCAGTCCATGCAGGATTGTCCAATTGGTGACCTCAACCTCTCCATTGGACTGAGGGTGGCCGACCGACGTAAGCCGATGGGCAATGTGATATTGTTGACAGAAGTCCCGAAACTTAGAGTTGTCAAACTGTCTTCCATTATCAGTAATGATCATTTATGGAATGTCGAATCAAAAGATAATGCCATTCTGGATGAAGTTCTCCACCTTGTCTTCCGTTATTTACACCAGCAGTTCAGCCTCCACCTATTTGGTGAAGTAGTCGATGGCCACAAGGAAAGATTTTTATTGTCCGAACGCTGGAGGAAAGGGTCCTAGGATATCCATGCCCCATTGTGCAAATGGCCAAGGTGCTGTAAATGGGGTCAGTTGGTTGGCGGGCCTCCTTTGGATATTAGAGTAACTTTGACATGCGTCGCACTTCCGAACGAAGTCTGATGCATCCTTTTGAATTGTAGGCCAATAGTATCCCTGCCAGATGACTTTATAAGCCAGGGATCTCCCTTCGAGGTGGTCACCGCAGATGCCTTCATGTACCTCTCTGAGTGCATAGTCCATGTCGATTGGCCCCAAACACTTTAGAAGAGGCTGTGAGAAAGACCGCTTGTAGAGGACGCCATCAAGGATGACATACTTAGAGGCTGTCCAGCGCATGTGCTTAGCTTCGGTCGGATCATCCGGAAGAGCCCCTTTGACCAGGAATGTAAGGATTGGGTCCATCTATGAGGTTTCCTGCTCAACTTGGTAGACCTCAGGCGGCTCTTCGGCAATACTTAGGTACCGCAGGTGCTCCGCAAAGGTTCAGCCAGAGGTGCTGATGGTAGTGGTGGCCAATCATGATAGAGCATCCACCCGAGAGTTCTGCAGTCGAGGTATATGGAGAATTTCAAAGAATTTAGGCTGAGATACAAGGCTTTGTACCTTATCCAAATACTGGGCCAAGATCGAGTCCCTTGCTTTGAATTCACCTTTCACTTAATTGACCACCAACTGGGAGTCAGAGAAGGCTCGGACTCTGCCAATGCCTAACTCATTGGCTATCCTTAGGCCCGCAAGCAAGGCTTCATACTCCGCCAGGTTGTTCGACACTTGAAATGCAAAGTGTAAAGCATACTCCAGGCACTGCCCATTAGGGTCAGCCAGGATCAGTCCTGCCCCGCACCCCATAAGGTTGGACGCCCCATCCACATGAAGGGTCCAAGTAGGTTCTGTCTCTTCCACGGGATCAGTCTCAAGCGCTTCAGCTGCTGATGAGGCCACTTTTGGCCTCCAGGTGTACTCCGTAATGAAATCAGTGATTACCTGAGTCTTCAAAGTCAATTGGGATTGGAAGGAGATGTCAAATTCACCTAGCTTGATGGCCCACTTGGCGAGCCGACCAGAGGTGTCAGGACTTCAAAGGATCGCCTTAAGGGGCTGATCAGTCAGCACGGCGATCGGGTGCTCCTGGAAGTAGGGTCGAAGGTGTTTTACCGCTATGACCAAAGAATAGACCAGCTTTTGTACTTTAGGGTACCTCGTTTCAGCATCATGGAGGACCTTACTGATATAGTAAACAGGTTTCTACTGGCCATCCTCCCCTACCTGCACGAGGACAGAACTGACCACCTCTTCCGACACCGACAGGTATAAGTACAACGCTTCTCTCTCCGTTGGTTTGGCCAACAGCAGAGGGTTCTTCAGATAATCCTTAAGGGCTTCGAAGGCTGACCGACACTCGTTGATCCAATGGCTGAGGGAAGCTATATGGCTTGTGAGCTCCTGGACTTGCTTCTTCCTGGTTGGATGCGCCATGTCGATGATAGCTTTAATTTTGTTGGGGTTGACTTCGATCCCCCTTTGAGTGACCAAGAAACCAAGGAACTTGCCGAAGGTCACCCCAAATATGCACTTGGTAGGGTTTAGCTTCATCCGATGACATCTCAGTGCATCAAAGGATTCCCGCAAGTCCTTGATGTGGTCGGCCCTATGGAGGCTCTTGACAATCATATCATCAACGTACGCTTCCATATTCCTTCTAAGCTACCCTTCGAAGACCCGGTTGATCAGCCTTTGGAAAGTGGCACCCGCGTTCTTCAAGCCAAAGGGCATCATCTTGTAGCAATACAGGCCTTTGTCTATAACAAAGGCCATCTTCTCTTCGTCTTCAGGGTGCATCCTGATCTGGTTGTACCCGGAGAAGGCATCCATGAAGCTTAAAAGCTGATGGCCTGCCATGGCATCACTAGCTGATCAATTTTTGGCAGGGAGAAGCTGTCCTTCAGACAAGCCTTGTTGAGGTCGATGTAGTCCACACAGATCCTCCACTTCCTGGTAGCCTTCTTCACCATGACAACATTTGACAGCCACTCGAGGTAACGGGCCTCCCTAATGAAGCCAGCATCAGATAGCTTCTTTGCTTCTTCTTCAATGGCCCTTTATCTTTCGGTGACAAAGCTCCTCTTTTTCTGCCGGACGGGTCTATAGGTCGGATCCACCCTAAGCTGGTGAGTGATGACATCCGATGGAATGCTGGGCATGTCAGACACTAACCAAGTAAAGATATCAGCATTGCTCCTCAGGAAGCTAATCAGCTCCAGTCTGGGTTATTTATCGAGTGTGCTCCCAATTTGGAGGACCTTAGTGGGGTCATCCTCCTTAATGGAAACAAATACGATCTTCTTGATAGGCTGACCACAGTCGTCAGCCTCGACCCTAGGGTCAAGTTGGTCAAGAGTGGGGCATCCTTCCAATTATTTGTCATGAATAGCTAAGCATTGTCTAGCCATTTTGCGGTCTCCCCTCATTTCTCTGACTCAATTACGAGTTGGAAACTTCACCAGCAAATGGTAAGTGGATACGATGGCCCAGAACTTGTTGAGGGCCGGTCGACCCAAAATGGTATTATACACCGAGGTCGTACGTACGACCATGAAGTTGATGGGGAAAGTCCTCTAGTACGGCTCCGTCCCGATGGTCACGGGCAGCGTTATTTCTCTTTCAACCCCAATAGAGTTTCTTCCAAAGCCAGTCAACGATATTAGGGATTCTCGCAGTCTTGACCTAGATAAATTTATTTGGACAAAGGCATCATACAGTAAAATTTTTGCACAACTTCCATTATCAATGAGGATGCACTTTACATCATAGTTGGCAATAATTGCCAACACAACTACAGAGTTGTCCCCATAAAGGCGAGGCTTGAAGAGGTCTTCGTCATAGAAACTGATTACATTGGAACCCTTGGGTCTCTTCATGTCCCAGTCCCCTTCGTGCCCCCATTCGGACCACCGATGCAGCATACCAATGCCCCCATCAGTCGGGCGCTGGTTGGGAAGCTCTGCCTCCTCTAGAGGGTCTCTTGCAGTCGAAGTCTCAGTCCGATCCTGGCGAGGTCGGACGTACTTGTTCAGGTACCCTCTCTTGATGAGGTCTTCAATGGCGTCCTTCAACTGGAGGCACTCTTCGGTGTCGTGTTCGCGACCCTATAGAACCGGTAGTACTTGTTTTTATTTCTAGAGGCAGAGGGGCCCCTCATTGGCCGAGGCCTTTGCAAGAAGGCCTCATTTTTTATTTCCATGAGGATTTTCTCCCTCGAAAGGGAGAGGGGCGCATAGGTCTCAAACCTCCTGGAGAAGTCCTTCGGCTTCGAACTTCTGCGTTGGGCTAACCGATTGCTATTGCTGGGGGGTCGGCCTCCCCTCCGCCTGGTGCTAGCTAGCCACTTGATCTTCTGCCAGGACGTATTTCTGCGCCCTGGCCTGTAGCTTAGTATAGCTTGTCGAAAACCTTTTGTCCAGGGAGAAGGTAAGCCTGGACGAGTGGAGGCCTCGCTTGAAGGCCAACATAGCTACCGCCTCATTCAAATCTGAGACTTCCATGGCCGTTGAGTTGAAACAGGCCATGTAGTCCCGAAGGGTCTCTCCCTCCTTTTGAAGCATGAGGAAGAGGTAGTCGGTGTTCCTTGGAGCCCGACTGCATGTCCTGAAATGGGAAAGAAAAAGGCTCTCAAGTTGAGAAAAAGAGTGGATCATACCTAGTCGGATGGCAGTAAACCACATCCGGACGGACTTCTTCAGGGTTGTTGGGAAGGCAATGTAGTGAAGGGCATTAGAGGTGCCCTGCACCATCATGTGAGCCTTGTAGGTGCCCAGATGATCCAGTGGGTCGGTGGTGCCATCGCAGGGATCCACTTGGAGAATTTTAAAGTGACGAGGGATCGGTTCCCCCAAGATTGCCCCCCAACCTTCTGCCACTCAGCAATCTCAGCGATGCACTCTTCCATGCACATAATTTTGCTACCATAGTCCCATGGATCTTCAATAGGACGTCGACCGTCATGGGGGACGGAGTCAACAAAGGAGGGAAAAGCCGACCTCACCCTTTTCCCGTCGGTGTAGGCCCCTAGAAAGCTTCAGCGCTCCGGAACAGTGTAGGATGGAGGCGGAGGAGATTCTGGCTGCTAACCTCCGCTGGCGATTGGTTGATGATTGATGCAAGACACCGCGGGCGGTTATGGCTGGTTGTGGACCGCCTCTTTGAGGTGCTGGACCGTGTTGGTAAGGGTGTCAATGCGATTTAGCAGGGTCTGGAATTGTTGTAGTTCCAGAGTGATAGTGGGCTCGACGGCAGTGGTGTCATCTTCCCTGAGAGGTGCCTCAGACCCGTGCTAGGAATGACTTCTCCTGGCGGAGGTATTATGAGTCCTTCCCCTCGCCATTGCCAAATATTGACAATTTCTCCTTTTAGAGTAGAGAGTAGAACGAAAGTTCAGGCCCTCCTTCTAGCACCAATCTGTTGCCGCTCTTCTCCTGGACCAGGCTCGGTTGGCTACGCTGGAGTGCTCCTCTCTCGGTTGACCTGCAGCAAAGTCCCCTAGGTGCCGGTAGTGTTCCGGTGGGGGACACTCCGATGCTTAAGTTAGCAAGAGTTTTAGGGCAACATAATGGAGAAATCAAAGAAGATAGCATACTGAGAGGGGAGAGTGCACTTAGCCTTCAGTGGAGGTCCCCCGGTCACCTTAAATAGGCTTGGAATGCTACCAAGTTTTGTTAAGAAACAAGCTGAAGAGTCCCGATTTACCCCTAGGAGGATCAGAGTGGTGGCCAGGTGGTGCGGAGACGTGGCCACATTGCAGAGTCCGTTGTAGGCATGGAATGCCGCCAAATTCTGTTAGGGAACAAGCTAAAGAGTCCCGATTTACCCCTACGAGGATCAGAGTGGTGGCCAGGTGGCGTGGAGACATGGCCACATTGCAGAGTCCGTTGTGACAGAATTCCTACACCAACTGGAAAGGGCTTCTAGAGCTTCCGAGTGGTTCCTAAGATGGAAATAAGTTGGTCATACTGAAAGGGGATATCTGTCGAGCCTTAAAGGGGAGGAGACCGGTCGGCCTCCTGGTGGAGTGGAGCGGCCTTCAGTGGGTGGGCCTTCAGTGGGTCGGCCTCCAGTGGGTTGGCCTTCGGACCTTTAGGAGAGGGGGCCAGCCTAACCAGGCAGAGGCCCATCTGCATCGGTCCAATCTAGAAAGAGCCGGTTGAGTGCAACACTCTCCATATATATACACATCCTGGTGGTAGGACATTGCAAATTGATTTTTCAATATTATGTATATAAGCTCTTCCAAGAAATGTGTATGTAAGGATAGTTAATGGTATTTCTTTCTCAATAAATAATAACATTCTATTTTTAAACTTAATTCATAGACCAAACCAAACTCAGTCTATTTGTTTATATTATATACTAGTCCTGTAAATGTATCTTTAGGTATTAAAAGCTTTAACAGTTATCAAAAGTCCTCAATAAGATATTATAAATAACACATTTTTTTAAAAAAAATTATCACGACCCAAATTGGACTAACTGCATAGCAGTTTGAAAGTGATATGGGGTAAAGATGAGTACCGGCATGTAACCCCCTTATAAGGATAAGTATGAGAGATATCTAAGTAATTGGCAATGATTTTTCTAAAATTTGGAATATTATTGAACATCAATTTTAAATAATATTGTATTTAAAAAATCAATAACAATTATAATAAAAACTAAGAGATGCATGAGCCAGATGCTCTTTTTAATACAATATAAATTAGCTTTCCCCCAAAAAGGTAAAATAGATTAGCCAACATTTCAATATATCCATCACTACATATCTGATACATTAATTGCGTTTGGTGGATCACCAGGGAATCTTGAATGATAATCTAAATTACTTGCAAGATAGATTGCCACTAGATAGATTGCCAGTAATGCCGATTACTGTGTTTGGTATACACAGGTAATCTATCAATAAGATTGATTACTGTTGATGCACCCATTCAGCTAGTCCCCGGTCAGACCGGCCCCCAGCGTCCGGTCGGCTGGTCCTCGGCGGAGTCCGACTCCCCGGTCGCTTTCCCAAAAAGCTGACCCGAGGGCTTTGAGAGTTGATAGGCCCCCCACCGCCCATGCGACGGCCCTTTTTATCATCACGGTCGACTCCTGGGGAGCCAGTTGACCCACTGCTGAAGAGATCGCCCGAGGTTTCCAGGAACCTTTCCTCTCCGACAGTTCTGACATTTTGTTATAACAAACTCCAATGCATGGCCATTACTCTGACACACCTGGCACGCCGCCACCCAAGATCTCATCGCCACGCCTGTTCTCTTAGGGGCATATTCAGGTTTTTCCAGCCTGCTCCCCAACAGAATTTGGCAGCGCTCCATGCCTATAAAAGGTGCCCGGGGGACCTCCGTGAAGGGTAATATTCTTCTTCCCCATTGCATACTCTCCTTCCAAGCTTCCTCCTGTTCTGTTGCTCCAGCCCTCCTCTAACTTAAGCATCGGAGTGTCTCCCGCTCGAGCCCCTCCAGCGCCCAGGGACTTTTTGTAGGTTGGTCGGTCGAGGAGCTCTCCAGCGCGTCCACCAATCCTGGTCCTAGAGGAAACGGCGGTAACAGATTGGTGCTAGAGGAAGGGGGCTGAATCTTCGTTGCACTCTTTACTCTAAAAGGGGAGATAAACGGGAAGCATCCAGGTATGGCAAGAGAAAGAACTCAGAGCGTCTCCGCGAGGGGAGGACGCTCCCACCAAGGGCACAGCACACCCCGCGCGGAGAGCAATATCGCCACCACCGTCGAGCCCACCATCACCCCTGGGCTGCAACAGTTCTAGATACTGGTGAATCGCATCGAGATGCTTACCTTGATGGTCCAACACTTCCAGGAGATGGCAGACCGCCAGCAGTAGCCATCGGTGGCTTCTTGTGTCAATCATCAGCCAGTCGCCAGCGTTAGCCAGCAATCGGAGGCACCTCCACCCCCGTCCCACGCAGTTCCAGAATCCTAGGAGTCCATGAGGACCTGCACCGAAGGAAAAAGGGCAAGGTCAGCCTCCCCCTCTTTCGCTAACTCTGCTCATCCCGACGGTCGGCGCCTTGCTACCGATCCGCACGATTATGGCAGCAAAATCATGCGCATGGAAGAGCGCATTACCGAGATAGTTGAGCGGCAAAATGCTGAGGGAAGGCCGGTGCACGACACTCGCCCGCCTTTCTCCGTAGAGATTCTGGGGAAGACTATCCCCCGCCATTTCAAGATCCCGCAGGTGGACCCCTACGACGGTACCACCGATCCCCTGGATCACCTGGGCGCCTACAAAGCCCACATGATGGTGTAGGGCGCGTCCGATGCCCTCCACTGCATCCCTTCCCAGAGACCCTGAAGAAGGCCGCGCGGATGTGGTTCTCCACCATCCGCCCAGGTACGATTCATTCATTTTCCCAGCTTGTTGGCTCCACCCAGTGATTTTGATGAATAACAAAATATTGAGTGCATATTGTATTCTAATGAGGATTTCAAGTTATGAGTTTTCAGGAAGAAAGTACCTCAAAATCTCAAAAACTTATGGTTTATGGCATGTAATGGCACGGAGCAATTCTTACGAATCCGAGCATCCTCTTCATTTAAAAAGGGCATCTAAATGCTTAAATATTATGTGTTTATATTTTCAAGAATTTTATTTATGTTTTCGAGGCATCTACACTTGAATCTGAGATTTTTCAGTCTCAAGTGTCGACACCTGGACAGTCAAGTGTCGACACTTCAGCATTTGGCACAGATAAAAATCCATGGCACACCAAGTGTCGACACCTATATCCAAGTGTCGACACCAAGTGTCAACACTTAGGTTCCAAGTGTCGACTCAAGGCCTGACAATTTGAAAATACAGAACTTTGTAATATTGAGGATTTTTGTGTCAAGTGTCGACACCTGTGCATCAAGTGTCGACACTTGAATGTTCAAGTGTCGACACCCAAAGATCATGTGTCGACACTTGACAGCCAAGTGTCGACACTTGTAGCCTGACAGCTCTAACGGATCTATTTTTCTAGCTTGCAGAACTTGCTTTTCAAGCTCCAAACGGCTATTTCCGAGGTACCAATGGTCACAAACCATTTTTTGGAAGGTTCTTGGTGTATTTAACCTTCACCAACCTCATTTTAAAGAAAGAAAAGTGTATTGAAGTGCATTCAAGTCTACTCAAAAGCCAAAAAGCCAATATTCTCTCAATACTTCACATCAAAAGCCTCTTCTAGTTTGATTCCTTGAAAAGCCTAAAAGCTCATCCTTACTTCATTCCAAAAAGAGGCACTTTGAAGGAGATTCCAAGGAAGAGTGAAGACAAAGCATCCACTTGAGCTTCAAAGATTCCAATCTACTCTTGAAGAGAGTTTGTTGTAGTTTTAAATTGTATATCTGTTTTTATTATGATTTGACCTTGCTTTCAAGGGTGTCTTGAAAGTAGGTTATTGTGGTTTGTTGGTGAGCCAAAGGAATAAAACCAACTAGGGTTAACTTGTGAGCCCGAAGACAAAACAAGTGTTAAGGTTTGTTGGTAAGCCTAAGTGACAAAACCAACTTAGGTTTTGACTTGTGAGCCTTGTGAAAAACAAGTCGACTGTAATATAGTTTGGATTATAGTGAAATTTCCAAGGGTGGCTTGGGGAGTGGATGTAGGTGCTAGGTTTGCACCGAACTACTATAAACCTTGTGTTTGTATGTGATTGCTCTTTTCCTCTCTTGCTCTTTAATTATTGCTAACATATTGCATTAAATTTATCATTGTTCACAAGCACCACAGACCTTCATATTATTGTCTTAAATTTTTAAAAGATCCAATTCACCCCCCTTTGGGCTCCATTTCTGGGCAACAAGTGGTATCAGAGCACCGGTACTCTCTTGTAGGTCCAAGGATCTTGAGTAAAAGATCATGGCAGCCCCAATAGGAATGGGTATTATTGAAGGTCAAGCTTCAAATCGTCCCTCACTTTTTAATGGCACAAATTATACATACTGGAAGACATGCATACATATATTTGTTCAAGCTCTTGATTATAATTTATGGAGGACAATTGTAAAAGGTCCTCATCAGCCTACAATGATGATTAATGACATTCTCACTCCAAAAATGGAAGATGATTGGGATGAGAATGACATTAAGCAAATCGAGCTTAATGCTAAGGCAATGAACCTTTTATTTTGTTCTCTTGATCCAAGTGAATTTAATAGAATATCAAATTATCTCTCCGCCAAGGAGATTTGGGATACACTTGAGGTTACCCATGAGGGTACACACCAAGTGAAAATCACCAAGGTCAACATGCTTATTCACACATATGAAATGTTTAAAATGGAGTCAATTAGTGAAATGTATACTAGGTTCACAAACATTGTGAATGGCATGAGAAGCCTAGGAAAAATTATTTCTAATGGTGAACTTGTGAATAAACTTCTCAGGTCTCTACCAGCTTCATGGGATGCAAAGGTCACTACTATTGAAGAAGCTAAGGATGTCAACACTCTCCCGCTAGAACAACTGCTGGGTTCTTTAATGACTTATGAGCTCTCCCTCAAACAAAAGAATGGAGAGGTCGACAAAAAGAAGAAGGCGATCGCGTTCAAATCTACTACTAAAGAGGACTCAAGCGAAGACTCCAAAGAAGATGATGAAGAAGATGAGACGGCTCTATTAGCAAGGAAATTCAGAAGGTTCATGAGGAAGAAAAAGTTCAACTATAAAAAGAAACCTCTGAAAGGTGAGCCGAGTAAAGAGAAGGATAAAGAAAAGGAGAAGGAGCAGCCTACGTGTTTTGAGTGCAAAAAACCCGGGCATTTCAAGGTAGACTACCCCTTGTTAAAGAAAAGCAGAAGAAAACTGAGAAAGAAAGCCATGATGGCAACCTGGAGTGAAAGTGAAGACTCCAGTTCTGAGGAAGAATAGCAGGAGGTAGCAAACTTTTGTCTGATGGCCGACCATGATGAGGTATGTTCCGAAACCGAAAATGAATTTACTTTTGATGAGCTTCATGAAGTTTTTGAAAATCTAGTCATAGAATTTCAAAAGTTAAAATCAAAACATAAAGATTTAAAGAAGCAAAACTTGGATCTAGCCAAAACAAATAACAACCTTTCAAATGAAAATGAATGCCTTCTTATACAAAATAAAAAATTAAATGATAAGATTATGGCACTTGAAAAAGAAAAGGATATCTTTAAAAAGAAAAGTGACTTGCTTTCAAATGAAGATTTGTCAAAACAAAGCAAAGAAATTTTAAATAAAAACAAAAGATATAAAGAAGAAATTGATAAACTAAAACCTTTGGTAGAAAAATTTACTTATAGTTCTGAAAAATTAAATTTACTCTTAAATAACCAAAGAGCAGTATTTGACAAAGCAGGTTTAGGATTCAGAACTCATAAAAAACAAAAACTCTTTAAAAATTTATTTGTGCCTTCATCTTCATCCATTACTTACTTTACTTGTGGTATCAAAGGACATAAATCTTATATGTGCAACAAAAGAAAGTTAAAAAATACTAAGAAAGTTTGGGTTCCAAAAGGAACCAATGCCACTAACCAAAAAGGACCCAAGATGGCTTGGGTACATAAAGTCTCCACTTGATCTTTATTGCAGGTATGCCTTGCAACCAATAAGAAAAGGATGTGGTATCTTGATAGCGATTGCTCAAGGCATATGACAGGAGATGTGGAGTAGTTTTCATCACTCACATATCAAAATGGTGGCAATGTAACTTTTGGTGATAATGGAAAGCGCAAAATTATCGGTATTGGTAAAATCCATATCACCCCTACCTCTTATATTGATAATGTATTATATGTTGATGGTTTAAAACATAATTTGCTTAGCATTAGTCAGTTTTGTGACAAAAATTTTAAAGTTGTTTTTGAATCTTCTTTGTGCATTGTTTCTAGTCTAGATGACAATGGCATTAAGTTCATTGGTCATAGGCATGGCAATATTTATATGGTTGATCTTGATGATCTCCCTATTCAAAAAGGTCAATGCCTAGTGGCAATGGAAGCCAAGATCGATGAAACTAGCTGGCTTTGGCATCGTAGACTAGGACATGCAAGCATGCATTTAATCTTAAAACTTAGCAAAAAGAACTTGGTAAAGGATTTGCTTAAACTCAATTTTGAAAAAGATAGGATTTGCAGTGCATGTCAACTTGGAAAACAAACAAAATCCTCTTTCAAACCAAAAGGAGTAATCTCTACATCTAGACCTTTGAAATTACTTCACATGGACCTCTTTGGGCCAACTAGAACATCTAGTTTGGGAGGTAAGAAGTATGGTCTAATCATTGTAGATGATTTCTCACGATTTACATGGATCAAGTTTTTAGCACACAAAGATGAAACTTTTTCTGAATTTATTAGATTTCATAAAAGAGTTTTGAATGAAAAAGGTGTTTCAGTAGTATCTTTGAGAAGTGATCATGGAATCGAATTTAAAAATACCGATTTTGATAAATTTTGTATTGAAAATAGAATTCATCACAATTTTTCTGCACCTAGGACACCTCAACAAAATGAGGTAGTAGAAAGAAAAAATAGAACTCTTGAAGAAATGGCACGCACCATGCTTTGTGAAAATGATTTACCTAGATATTTTGGGCGGAAGCCATAAATACTGCATGCAATATTTTAAATCGAGTTTTAATTCGACCGATTTTAAAGAAAACACCTTATGAGCTTTGGAAGGGTAGAAAACCCTCAATTCGTTATTTTCATATTTTTGGATGCCGTTGTTTCATCTTAAACAATGGTAAAGATAATTTAAGTAAATTTGATGCCAAATCAGATGAGGGAGTCTTTCTAGGCTACTCCACATCTAGTAAGGCATACAGGGTCTTCAACAGAAGAACACTTGTTGTTGAAGAATCCATACATGTGGTAATTGATGAAACTAACCAAAAATCTTCAAGAAAAGAAGATGTACTTTCTGATGAAACAGGTAGTAAGAAAACTGAAGAAATAAACAACAATGAAGGGCTTACCAAGGAACAGAACGATGATCAAAACACTAAAGGAGATCAAGCACAAGGTGATGAAAATACATCAACTGTTGATCCATTACCAAAAGAATAGAGGTATGCTCATGGACACCCAAAAGAACTAATTATAGGTGATCCATCTAAAGGTGTAAGTACTCGATCATCCCTTAGAAATATTTGTGATTACTTAGCTTTTGTGTCTTAAATTGAACCTAAAACTATTGAGAAACCTGAATGTGATAGTAATTGGATAAATGCTATGCAAGATGAACTTAATCAATTTAAAAGGAACAATGTTTGGACATTAGTGGATAGGCCTTCAAACACATCAATTATTGGTACAAAATGGGTTTTTCGAAATAAACTTGATGAAAATGGAATAGTAACTAGAAATAAGGCTAGACTAGTTGCCAAAGGATACAATTAGGAGGAAGGGATAGATTTTGATGAAACCTTTGCTCCTGTAGCTAGACTTGAGGCAATTAGGCTATTGTTGGCTTTTGCTTGCTTCATGAATTTTAAACTGTATCAAATGGATGTTAAAAGTGCCTTTTTAAATGGATTAATTGAAGAAGAAGTTTATGTTGAGCAACCCCTGGTTTTGAAAATTCTGAATTTCCAAATCATGTTTATAAACTTCATAAAGCATTATATGGATTGAAACAAGCTCTAAGAGCTTGGTATGATTGTTTAAGCTCTTTTTTGCTGAAAAATGATTTTGCTAGAGGTAATGTAGATAAAACTTTGTTTTTAAAGAAAAAGAATGATGATCTCTTAGTAATACAAATCTATGTAGATGATATAATATTTGGTGCTACTAATGAATCTCTTTGTCAAGATTTTGCAAAGTTAATGCAGGGTGAGTTCGAGATGAGCATGATGGGAGAACTGAATTTCTTCCTCAGACTCCAAATAAGGCTAACCAAAGAGGGGATCTTCATCAACCAAACAAAATACACAAAAGAAATACTCAAGAAGTTTGGGATGGAGAACACTAAGCCTTTAGGTACCCCTATGAGCTCTACATGTAGACTTGACAAGGATGAATCAGGTAAGTCTATAGACCAAAAATTATATCATGGCATGATTGGTTCATTGTTATATCTTACTGCCAGTAGGCCAGATATCATGTTTAGTGTCTGTATATGTGCTAGATATCAGTCTAATCCTAAAGAGTCTCATCTTTTGGCTGTTAAATGCATACTTAGATATCTATCTGGCTCAATTGAAATTGGTTTATGGTACTCTAGAGATTCTTCATTTGAATTGATTGCTTATTCTGATGCTGACTTTACTGGGTGTAAACTTGATCGTAAAAGTACTGGTGGAACCTGTCAGTTTCTTGGAGTAAATTTGATCTCTTGGAGTAGCAAGAAACAGAACTCAGTTGCTTTATCTATGGCAGAAGCCGAATATATAGCAGCTGGAAGCTGTTGTGCTCAAATCCTCTGGATCAAACAGCAACTCGAAGATTTTGGCATTAAACTAACTAAGACACCCATAAGATGTGACAATACTAGTGCAATCAACCTATCTAAAAATACTGTGCAACATTCAAGAAGTAAACACATTGAAATAAGACATCATTTCATAAGAGATCATGTACAAAACTCTAATGTTATTCTTGATTTTGTATGCTCTAATGATCAGTTAGCATATGTGTTTACCAAGCATTTGAGTGAAGATAGGTTCTGTCTGATTAGAAGAGAATTAGGTATCATTGATCCAATCTCTTAGAACTCTCTTAGTATTAATTATACCTAAATCCTAGAGCTCAAAACCTATTATTTAAAGCCCCAAAAACTTTATCAAAATATTTCCTATTTTTTCAAAAAAAAAATTTTCCGGATTTTCTCGACTTTTTTGGCCAAGTGTCGACACTTGGAAATTGTCAAGTGTCGACACCTGACCAAGTGTTGACACTTGACACATTCGAAGTGTCGACACTTGCGAAACCGAAGCTGTTTTTAAAAAGGCCGAACAAGGATTTTGTAAGTTTCTTTCCCCCGCTGATTTCTTGCAACAGTGGTCCCCTCTGTCCAAATCCAACCTTTTACTCTTTAATCCATCACAAATCAGGTATTTCCCCCTTCCAATTTCATTTCATTTTTCCTCATTTTTGGTTTTGTCATTTTGAACCAAACAACCGTGATTGGGATTTTCCGAATATTTTTTCATGAATCTAACCGGATTTTTGTGTGTTTTAGTGGATTTTTAAAACTCCATTTGAGGGAATAGTGATTTAAATGTATTTTTCTTGGATTTCCCTCGTCTTTTGGTCGTTTTCACGCCCTTTTCACCCACTTTTCATAAAAAACACTGTTTTATTGATTTTGGCCGAAATAATTTGGGTTTTCATCTAAATTAAACATACTAAATCCATCTATTATTGATTTAGAAAAGTTTTTCATGAAATATTTGCGATATTTTCGCCTATTTGCTAAAACCCTAAGTATTTAGACCCAAATCCCATGGTTTTTGATTTTTTAGGCCTTACAAATATTATTTTCCAAAGATTCAAATATGTTTTAACGAACAAAAACATGTTCGAAATATTGTCATTTGATCAAAGTTGTAAAAATCCCACTTTAAATTGATTTACGATCTTTTCAAACGTTGGTTTAAATTCTGGTTTTCAAAACCTATATGAACATTTTTTTTAGGAATGAAACTCTCCTTATCTCAACCTATAGCCAGTCCCTTGTTCTAAACCTTTCTTCCTTTTTCCCTGGTCAGTTGGCTGTAATGGGTCCTAGGAAGAGACTTACAGTTAGGGAGAAGCCCAGTCGTGGTGTTGAGAGGAGGTCGAAGGCCAGATTTGATACAGCATAGCCTAGTAGTACAGCCACACTGAGCTCCCCCCCTGCAGAGCGGATGGCAGGGAAGTTAGTAGCTTCAGGGAGGAGAGTCGACTCAGAGTGTTTCAACAGGCACCACTTCGGCATTCGACAGGTACTCACTGATGCATGACTAGTACCATTCTGCACCATGCAGGAGAGGTACTATCCTCACCTAGTGAGAGAGTTTTATGGTGCACTGGACTATCGACGACTTCTGTGGACTACTTCAGTCAGGGGTATTCAGATTTCTTTGACAGATGAGCTTCTGAGCCGAGTATGGGAGATCCCCCGGAGGGGAGTCTGTGTCTTTTCAGTGGATGATAGAGAGGCGGCATTTAGGTGCATTCTTGAGAGAGAGGGTGTTCACGGTATATCCGTAGTTACTGCGAACCAATTGTCATTGGAGATGCGCCTTTTGCACCATATCACTGCACGGATCCTACTACCGAAGACTGAGAGATTTGACTTCATCACCGAGAAGGAGTTGATGGTGATGACGAGCCTGATTGAGAGAAGGAAGATTGATATTCCATCCCTGATGCTTACTCAGATGCATGATGCTGCTACACAGCATCGACACTGTTTACCGTACGGGATGGCATTGACCAGACTTTTCAGAGCGTGTGGAGTATCATTGGAGGGGGAGATCCCCAAGGAGATACTACACACAGATGTGTACGACGAGAGGTCATTGCACCGGATGGGATACAGGTTAGTTAGAGGTCGATGGGTTCGCAGAGAGTATGGCCAGGAGCCAGATGAGGAGGACGAGATTCGAGAGGTTGAGGCTGGACCATCTGAGCCAGCAGTTTTTCCTCCAGTAGATATCCCATTGACACAGAAAGAGCACTTGTCTCCTGACACTTCAGCTCCTCCACCACCGTCTACAGGACTATCTTTTGAGGAGCATGCCAGAGCACAGTTCACAGAGATCAGGGGTGAGATGACTCAGCTACGTAGTGAGGTCGAGCTTCTACGAGCACATGCTACCTCGGAGTATGCTGAGATTCACAGATCCATGGAGGAGGGATTCTCTCGCATTGAGGGACTGTTGAGATCCCTTATACCTCCGGCAGCCCCTACAGTTGCACGATCTGATGATGATGATGATGATGACGATGATAATGATGATGGCGGCGATCACTAGAGCGACCATGTTGATTCTGTTGAGGGTGGTGATCAGGATGGAGACCGAGCTACAGAGGTTGTGGGCAGTGACAGTGATAGTGTTGGCGGTGCCGATGCTTATGAGATGGTCAGTCGAGATCCTCCCACTACACCAGCTCCTACTACTGCCTTGGCTGATTCCACACCGGACCTTGTTACGCCAGCTGATCTTCTTTCACCCCCTACCACTAGATCATCTAGGGTTGTACCCATCTTTGGTCCTTCCGGCCGCACTAGGAGTCATCATGCTTTAGCACCTCCTAGGGCATTAGCCACTAGATCTAGGATCAGTGCTCCTTTCAGTCATGATGTTCCATCTGATGAGGATTAGCCTCACAGATGTCTGTTATAGCTCTTATGTTGTATGTTTGATGCTTATATGACTTATATGATTTCTGTATGTTTTAGCTCTTGCTGATGACTCAGCAAATTTTGTACTGACAACTTATCTTTATATATATTTCGATTCAGTACTCATTATTTGTGTTTCAATGAATCAATTTACTATTTTTTGGCTCTGATACTCTTTTATTTTGATATATTTTAGCTCTGATACTCTTTTATATTAGTATAATTTTGACTCTGATATCTATGATATTTGTTTCTCTACTATCTTTTTGTCTCCATGCTCATTGTGAGGGGGAGGAAAAATTCTCCTTTCTAATGATTGACAAAAAGGGGGAGAAAGTGTATTGATTTTATTGATGTATAAATTTGTTGAGAAAAAGGTGTTAATTCATAAAGTGTTAATTCATAAATTTATTGAGAAATTGTATTGATTGTGTTGAGAAAAAGTTGTAAGAATCTTTGAAGTTTACCTTAATAAGTAGTATCTAATTAAGGGGGAGATTGATTCTTCCTAACTATGAAGTTTTTGCCTTTCTTATGGACTTAAATTCATATTCATAAATTAAATGGTTAAAGTTTGAAATATATTGCATTTTTACTCAAGGTTTTGTCATCATCAAAAAGGGAGAGATTGTTGGCTCCACCCAGTGATTTTGATGAATAACAAAACATTGAGTGCATATTGTATTCTAATGAAGATTTCAAGTTATGAGTTTTCAGGAAGAAAGCACCTCAAAATCTCAAAAACTTATGGTTTATGGCACGTAATGGCATGGAGCAATTCTCACGAATCCGGGCATCCTCTTCATTTAAAAAGGGCATCTAAATGCTTAAATATTATGTGTTTATATTTTCAAGAATTTTATTTATATTTTCGAGGCATTTACACTTGAATCTGAGATTTTTCAGTCTCAAGTGTCGACACCTGGACAGTCAAGTGTCGACACTTCAGCATTTGGCACAGATAAAAATCCATGGCACACCAAGTGTCGACACCTATATCCAAGTGTCGACACCAAGTGTCAACACTTAGGTTCCAAGTGTCGACTCAAGGCCTGACAATTTGAAAATACAGAACTTTGTAATATTGAGGATTTTTGTATCAAGTGTCGACACCTGTGCATCAAGTGTCGACACTTGAATGTTCAAGTGTCGATACCCAGAGATCAAGTGTCGATACCTGACAGCCAAGTGTCGACACTTGCAGCCTGACAGCTCTAACGGATCTATTTTTCTGGCTAGCAAAACTTGCTTTTCAAGCTCTAAACGGCCATTTCCGAGGTACCAACGGTCACAAACCATTTTTTGGAAGGTTCTTGGTATATTTAACCTTCACCAACCTCATTTTAAAGAAAGAAAAGTGTATTGAAGTGCATTTAAATCTACTCAAAAGCCAAAAAGCCAATATTCTCTCAATACTTCACATCAAAAGCCTCTTCTAGTTTGATTCCTTGAAAAGCCTAAAAGCTCATCCTTACTTCATTCCAAAAAGAGGCACTTTGAAGGAGATTCCAAGGAAGAGTGAAGACAAAGCATTCACTTGAGCTTCAAAGATTCCAATCTACTCTTGAAGAGAGTTTGTTGTAGTTTTAAATTGTATATCTGTTTTTATTATGATTTGACCTTGCTTTCAAGGGTGTTTTGAAAGAAGGTTATTGTGGTTTGTTGGTGAGCCAAAGGGATAAAACCAACTAGGGTTAACTTGTGAGCCCGAAGACAAAACAAGTGTTAAGGTTTGTTGGTAAGCCTAAGTGACAAAACCAACTTAGGTTTTGACTTGTGAGCCTTGTGAAAAACAAGTTGACTGTAATCTAGTTTGGATTATAGTAAAATTTCCAAGGGTGGCTTGGGGAGTGGATGTAGGTGCTAGGTTTGCACCGAACTACTATAAACCTTGTGTTTGTGTATGATTGCTCTTTTCCGCTCTTGCTCTTTAATTATTGCTAACATCTTGCATTAAATTTATCATTGTTCACAAGCACCACTAGACCTTCATATTATTGTCTTAAATTTTTAAAAGACCCAATTCACCCCCCCTCTTAGCCTCCATTTCTGGGCAACACAGCTCGAGACCCTTTTTCTCTCTCATTTCAGGACTTGCAGCCGGGCTCCAAAGAACACTGACTGCCTCTTCCTCATCTAGCAAACGGAGGGAGAGACCCTCCGGGACTACACGGCCTGCTTCAACTTGACTGCTATGGAGATCCCCGAATTAAATGAAGCAGTGGCCATGTCAGCCTTCAAGAGGGGGCTCCGCTCATCCAGGTTCACATTTTTCCTGGACAAGAAGCTCCATATAAGCTACATCGATCTACTGGCCAAGGCACACAAGCATGCCTTGGCGGAAGAGCAAGCAGCGAGCCGGTGCCTGGCCGAGGGGAGGTCGGCCCTGAAGAAGCGGGGCAATAAGGCCCCCGTGGTCCAACCTCCCGACAACGACGGCAGATCTACCCGGTGCCAGAGCCCCAAGCCGAGGGACTACCTCAAGCGGTACAACAACTATGCTCCCCTCTCCCTGCCGCGGTAGAAGATCCTTGATGGAGATTAAGAATGAGGCCTTCTTCCGAAGACCTCGCCCGATGAGAGGACCTCTTGCCTCCAGAAATAAGAACAAGAACTGCCGGTTCCATAGGGACCATGGGCACGACACGGAGGAGTGCCTCCAGCTAAATGACGCCATCGAGGACCTCATTCGAAGGGGATAGCTGAACAAGTATGTCCGGCCCCACCGAGATCGGGCCGGGAGTTTAACTATTAGAGACCCCCCGGGGAAGGCTGAGCTCCCCAATCAGCGCCCAACCGATGGAGGCGTTGGCATGCTGCATCGACGATCTGATGGGTGGCAAAAAGAGGACCAGGACATTGTGAAGAGGCCCAGGGGATCCAATGTAATTAGCTTTTTTGATGAGGAACCTCTTGGAGCCTCCTCTCCCGAGCGATGACCTTGTGGTTGTGTCGCTGTCATCGCCAATTATGATGTAAAACACATATTTATCGATAATAGAAGTTGTACGGAGGTTTTATTATATGATGCGTTCGTCCGGATGAACCTGTCCAGGTCCAGACTGCGGGAGTCCGTGGCACCACTCACCGGCTTCGGGGGGAATTCCATCGGGGTTGAAGGGGAGATTGCCTTACCCGTGACCCTCAAAATGGAACCTTACCAGCGAACCTTCTCCATCAACTTTGTGGTCGTCCGTACGACCTCAGCGTACAACGCCATCTTGGGATGGTCGGCCCTCAATAAGTTTCGGATCATTGTATCCACTTACCACATGCTGGCCAAGTTTTTGACTCGTGACGGAATTGGGGAGCTGAGGGGAGACCGTAGAATGGCCCGGCAATGCCTAGCTATCCACGATAAGTAGCTGAATGGGTGTCCCATGCTCGAGCAGCTGGACCCAAGGGATGAAGCTGACTGCCATGGTCAGCCCATCGAGAAGATCGTATTCGTGCCCCTGCGGGAGGATGATCCTACTAGGGTCCTCCAAATAGGGAGCGCCCTGGATGAGGAGGCTAGGTAGGAGCTAGTCGACTTCTTGAGGAACAATACGGACGTCTTCGCCTGGTCGGCATTTGACATGCCGGGTATCCCGGCAGATATCATCACCCATCAGCTCAGGGTAGATCCTACCTACAGGCCTGTCTGGTAAAAGAAGAGAAGCTTCGCAGCCGAAAGGTAGAGGGCCATTGAGGAGGAAGTGAAGAAGCTTCTCAATGCTGGCTTCATCAGGGAGTCTCATTACCCAGAGTGGCTGGCCAATGTCATCATGGTGAAGAAGGTTAGTGGGAAGTGGAGGATCTGTGTGGACTACATAGACCTCAACAAGGCGTGTCCCAAAGATAGCTTTCCCTAGCCAAAAATTGACCAGCTGGTGGATGCGACGGCCGGTCACCAGCTCTTGAGCTTCCTAGATGCATTTTCTGGGTATAACCAGATCAGGATGCATCCCGAAGATGAGGAGAGGATGGCCTTTATCACAGACAGGGGCCTGTATTATTACAAGATGATGCCCTTCGATCTAAAGAATGCGGGTGCCACCTTCCAAAGGTTGATCAACCGAGTCTTTAAAGATCAGTTGGGGAGGAACATGGAGGCATATGTCGATGATATGATCATCAAAAGCCTCCATAGGACCGACCACATCAGGGACCTGCAGGAGTCCTTTGATGCATTGAGGTGCTACAGGATGAAGCTGAACCCCACCAAGTGCATCTTCGGGGTGACCTCTAGAAAGTTTCTCGACTTCCTAGTTACTCAAAGAGGCATCGAGGTCAACCCCAAAAAGATCAAGGCAATCATTGACATGACCTCTCCGACCAATAAAAAGCAGGTGCAAGAGCTTATGAGGCGCATCGCCTCTCTCAACCGCTTCATCTCCCGGTCGACAGAGAGATCCCTCCCGTTCTTCAAGACCTTGCACTAGTCGGACCGCTTCCAGTGGACTGATGAATGCCAAACAGCCTTTGAAGCCTTGAAGGACTTCTTGAGAAACCCTCCGCTCCTGGCCAAACCAGCAGAGGGGGAAGTGTTATACTTGTACCTATCAGCTTCCAGTGAGGCCATCAGCACCGTTCTTGTGCAGGGAGAGGAAGGCGGCCAATAGAGACATGTGTACTACATCAGCAAGGTTCTCCATGATGCCGAGGTCAGATATCCTAAGGTACAAAAGCTGGTGTACTCGCTGGTTATAGCGGCAAAGCATCTCGACTTTATTTCCAAGCGCATCCTATCATCGTGCTGACGGACCAACCCCTTAGGGCGATCCTCTGAAGCCCTGATACCTTTGGATGACTTTCCAAGTGGGCCATCAGGTTGGACGAGTTTGACATCTCCTTCCAGCCATGGTCGTCTTTGAAGGCCCAAGTGATAGCTGATTTCATCGCGGAATGCACCTGGGGGGTGGAGCCAACTCCCACAAAAGTCGAGACGTACATAGCCGACCCGGTGGGTGACGCTGAGCCCGCTTGGACCCAGCACATAGATGGAGCTTCCAACCTCTTGGGGTGCAGTGCAGGCTTAATTCTAGCTGACCCCGATGGGCAATGTTTGGAGTATGCTCTATATTTTGCGTTCCAAGTGTCGAACAACCAGGTGGAGTATGAAGCTCTACTTACGGGGTTGAAGATAGCGAATGAACTGGGCATTGGTAGGATCCGCGCCTTCTCCGACTCCCAGCTGGTACTCAATCAGGTGAAGGGTGAGTTTGAAGCGAGGGATCCGTCTTTGGCCAAGTACTTAGATAAGGTACGAGACCTGGGATCATAACTTAAATTCTTTAAGATCCTTCATATACCTCGGCAACAAAACTCTCGGGCAGATGCTTTATCGCGGCTGGCCACCGCTGTGGTCGGCACCTCCGACCGAACCTTCGTGGAACATCTCCAGCACCCAAGCATTGCTGAGGAGCCGACGGAGGTCCACCAGGTTGAGCAAGAGGCCTCGTGGATAGACCCAATCCACGTATTCCTGGCGCAAGGAGCCCTTCTGGATGACCCGATGGAGGCCAGGTGCATCCACTCAACGGCCTCTAAGTATGTCATCCTCGATGGGGCCCTCTACAAGCACTCATTTTTCCAACCATTGCTGAAATGCTTGGGGTTGGCCGATGCGGACTACGCGCTTCGAGAGGTGCACGAAGGCATCTGTGGCGATCATCTTGGGGGAAGGTCCCTAGCATACAAAATCATTTGCCAAGGATATTATTGGCCCACGATTCAGAAGGATGCCTTAGACTTCGTACGAAGGTGCGATGCATGCCAGAGTTTCTCTGGCATCCAAAGGAGGTCAGCCAGCTAGCTGACCCTGCTCACAGTGCCTTAGCCATTTGCTCAATGGGGGATGGATATCCTGGGACCTTTTCCCCCGACCTTCGGTCAGCGAAAATTCCTCCTCGTGGCCATTGATTATTTTACTAAGTGGGTGGAGGTGGAGGCATTGGCACAGATAACCGAGACCAAGGTAGAAAACTTCATCCAGAACTGCATCATCTTCCAGTTTGGGATTCCGAAGACGATCATTACTGACAACGGGAGGCAATTCGACAACTCCCAGTTCTGGGATTTCTGTCAACAATATCACATCACCCATCGGCTTACGTCGGTCGCTCACCCCCAGTCCAATGGGGAGGCCGAAGTTACCAATAGGACGATCCTACATGGGTTAAAGACCCGACTAAATGAAGCCAAGGGGCTCTAGGTGGAAGAGCTTCATTCAGTGCTCTGGGCATACCGGACGACCGCACGGTCAGCAACGGGAGAAACTCCATTTAACCTGACTTATGGGAGTGAGGCGATCATCCCTTTGGAGGTTTCTTTACTATCCCTGTGGGTTGATCAATTTATCGAGCCGACCAATTCAGAGCAATGGAGGGCTGACCTAGATCTGCTAGATGAGACCCAATTTCGGGCAAGTATGAAGATGGTGACCTGCCTTCAAAGAATGGCAGATATTACAACTCGCACGTTAAAATGCGCACCTTCCAAGTTAGGGATCTGGTCCTATGGAAGACGGAGGTTTCGAGGTGACCGAACAGGGAAAGCTCTCCCCCAATTGGGAAGGCTCCTATCGGGTCATCGAGATAGTCCGGGCTGGAACTTATCGCCTAGCACACTTGGATGGGCGACAGATAGTGTGCCCGTGGAATGTAGATAATCTTTGCAAGTATTATCAATGAAGTCTACAAACTTCTCCAACTTTATCCAGCCCACTTCCGAAAGTCCGACTCTGGTCGGTAGAGGCTCCATGGTAGCCCACTTCCGAAAGTCCGACTCCAGTCAGCAGAGGCTCCAAGGCAGCCCACTTTCGAAAGTCTGACTCCGGTCGGTAGAGGCTCCAAGGTAGCCCACTTCCGAAAGTCCGACTCCGGTCGGTAGAGGCTCCAAGGCAGCCCACTTCTGAAAGTTCGACTCTGGTCGGCAGAGGCTCCAAGGTAGCCCACTTCCGAAAGTCTGACTCTGGTCGGCAGAGACTCCAAGGCAGCCCACTTTCGAAAGTCCGACTCTAGTCGGTAGAGGCTCCAATGCAGCCCATTTCCGAAAGTCCGCCTCCTATCGGTAGAGGCTCCAAGGCAGCCCACTTCCAAGAGTCCAACTCTGATCGGTAGAGGCTCCAAGGCAGCCCACTCTGAAAGTCCGACTCCGGTCGGCAGAGGCTCCATGGCAGCCCACTTCCGAGAGACCGACCATGGTCGGCAACTATCTCGAGATAGCTCCCGCGAAACTACTGGGAGGACAGGCCACAGTACGAGCCGACTCCCGGGTAGAGACTAGGAGCAAGCACCCAGGTATCCGGCCCAAATCAAGTTACTGTTCTCCACTACTCTACCAGCTCCTAGCCCGGATAGGCTAACCGGGGGCACTTAGAAAAAGAAAAGGGGGGGGGGAAGAAAGAAAGGGTTTTTGCACTATGGGATTAGATAAAATACTTTTCATTTCAAAAGATGATATTTACAAGAGAGGTGGGTCGGACCTTTACAAACCCCTCAGGTCCGGTCCACGGGAGATGCGTCAAGGGCCATAACCTCGACCCCATCAGCTACAACAGGAGGGTCTGCTAAGACTATTCTAGCCGGAGCTTCTTCTAGAGGGGCCGCCACCTCCGCGTCGACAGGTGCCGGAGCTTCGACCCTGGCCGCTTCGGCTTCACCTTCTGCTGGAGGATCCGCTTCGGCCTCCTCTCCCTCGGATGGGTCCCGCAACTCGGTGCCTGCCAGGTCTAGCTCCGGTAATAGCAGGCCCACCTTCTTCAGGGCGTTGTCATAGCCCTCCCTATAGAAATCGGCCGCAGCCTCCTCCACGTCCTTGGTGAAGGCGCTGGAGGCCTTGTATGCGCCTACGGCCTCTTGGACCTGCTTCACGGACGACTCCCTGCACTCCTTGAGTTGAGCCTCCAGTTGTGCCGATGCCTCGCACTCGGCTAAAAGGGATATGCCCTACAAGCCAATCTATGTTGTATCTCCCAAACCATTGTAATTGACAATTTTCTAAATAAAGGCATTATTTTTCCATCATACGTTGTGTTTATACTATATGATGAACCCCATAGATTAGGGCTATGATTTTAGGGTTATAATGAGATCATACCAGTGAGACCTAAAATCTTAAAACCTTAATCTAAAGTATTCCTAGTCAAAGGAACCCTGAGTAGGGGATCAAAGTTTTCCGGTAAGACTAGCACATCCCATGTATACCAGAAAGGGTGACTGCTCTCACAGTCACTTGTGTATGACACTAATACTGGGATGTGGGTGCTCATTGGAGAATGGGTTCACTGATATGATCCAACTTGAGAACATCTAATGGAGTCTTAGCTACATGTCAATAGAAGGTTCTCATAGTGGGAGTGGTACAAGTAATCTTTTAACCTGAGACTGCCATAAGTACCTTATGTACATGAACCCATTCTTTGGTCCAATCCTATTCATGACACTGAGCCATGCACAGGATTGATACTGGGAATGGTGAATTGGATATGAAGGTAATGAGTAGGTCAACAAGGAATCGATCACTCTTAGTAAGAGGAGATTGCATCCAGCTAGTCAACAATCGGATGATGATTCAGGGAATCTTTGATCAAAGTAAAGATATTAGAAATGGTTTCTAATATCAAGATAATCGAATCATCATTATAAGATTGAGCTAGAAATAAATATAATATTGGATTTGACATATATCCATATCCATAGTTATATTTTGGGTGCAGGCTGATCGAAAGATTTAATTGTACGGTAACTCTCTACTGAAGGGTAATTTTGGTATTTCACCAGAATTTTCATATCTTCCGGGTAGACATGATACGTTGCTAGATGTCAATCTTGTCTTGTGGGTTGATCAAGTTCAAAGATCACTTGTTAGGAAGAGTCCTAATTGATCGAATCGGGTAAGCCCGGTTTGACCTAAATCGATTAGAAAGAGTTCTAATCAAATTAGGTCAACTTGTATTCGAACCCACTACTGGCTAGATGTGGAACCCAATGGGTCACATACTTAAGAGGATTGATCAAGAGTTTAATTTGGAATTAAATCATCTTTGCAGGATAACACTCTAGCAGGTGTTGCAAACCCTAACTTCTATTCGAATCGGATTCGAATTAGGATTCCGGATTGGTTCAAATTGGGTTCTAATTGGACCTAATTAGACCCTAATTGAGAAAATAGGAATATGGCTAACCCTATTGGCTAGCCATATAGCTTGGCTAGCCTCCCCACCCACCCCCTTTGTTTTTCCACGCCAAATGCCAAGAGTCCATGCGCTTATGGACTCTTGGCGCGCCCCAAATATTTCTTCGATGATTTTATTTGGGGTGGCCTCCTTGCTTACTCATTAGCGCCTCAAACACCTTCCTTTGGATGGGAATCCAATGGCTAGAAGTCTTTTAAGAAAGACAAAAGTCACTGTTTCCTCCCGGGCGCGCGAAATAACATCTCTTCGGAGATGAAAAGTCGCGACCCCTTTCCTTTTTAAACACCGCGATTTTTCCTTTAAGAAAAGCCGTGGGATTTAATCTGGAAGGCCGTGAGATGGGAGGATGGGGCATGAGAAATTGAGAAGGGCATGAGAAAGTGATTACGGAGAGGTGTGTAGGCGCCTATCTGATTTCTATTTAAAGGGTCGGGAAAGTCAGAACAGAGTTAATTTTTTTTTTTCCTCTCCTGAAGACTCTTTTATTTTTTTCTTGCTCTTGCATTGTTTCCTTTACAGAGTAAACCTCTGTCGAAACTCTGCTACTGAACAAGAATAAAAGTAAAAATCTCCGATGGTAAAGGAAAGAAATGAGTTCCTATTTGTTCTTTTCTTTCTTACATTAAGACATCATTGTCTTAATTTCTCCTCCAATTTAAGACAAGCCTATGTCCTCTTAGGACAAGGTCTTTTCTTCAAGACAAGGGTGTCTAAAGGGCCAAGGTCTTAGTGGAAGGAGGAGAAGGGGTCAAAGAAAGGGAAGCAAGCTTTTGTGTGGAGGAATTCAAGCCATAAGTCCAAGCAATTGAGTTCTAGGAAGAAGAACTCAATAGAAGGAACCTTTGAAAAGAAGATAGAGTTGTCTAGATCACTGCTCTGTATGGATCACCATCGGAGGGCGGACACTTGGATGCCTGGTGAATTCAATCAGCCCCTTCAACATCAACTTTGATGGAATTAGCGATTACAGGTTGGTACTCTAATTCTAACAATGTATGTTTAAATGTTCAATATATGTTTTAATCCTGAATAAGGAGATCTTGGCTAAGGGATTATGGTGCAAATTTCATCATTTTGAAATTACACTTTCGCTGCGATGCACCGGAATCCCCAACAGTGGTATCAGAGCCATCCTTATTACAGTTAAAACATATGACAAATTATTTATATGTGTTTTTGTTGTAGTATCGCAATTAGGGTTTTAAACCCTTGAATGCTGATACACTTAGCATAATTTATGGGATGCACAATGTTTTGATGTATGCCACTAGTTAGGGTTTTTCACTCAAACCCTAATTATTATAGAGATATGATTAGTTTTGAAGTCATCATACTGAAATAAGGTTGCCTTGGCATAATGGTGGATCCATTATGTGGTAAATGGTTGTCCTAGTATGATGACACACTTAGCACATATATGTTTATCAGAGTGATATAATTGTGATATGTTCTATAAGAATGTGCTGGCAATTCTATAAAGCCCTCTTCTTAAAATTATATTAAGTCATAGTATATTTAACTAATAAGCATCACTAGTCATGATGAACAATTGATCATTCGGTGTCTAGAAAGGTGGTTCTGGGAAGGTAAAGAGAATCGTGGTTTTTAATTGGTTCCGTTGACTGACCTGGCCAATTTTTATTGGTGTCTAGGAAAGCAACGGGGGGACTCCCACATCTCTTCCACTTGCCTGGCCGATTTGATTATATTTAAATCTTGACTTAAATGCTTAGTGTTAAAAAAAATGCTATATGTTGGCCTTCCTTCATGCTGGATCATTACTGTGTTATGAACCACATTAGGTTTGTTGTGTTATCTGCAAGACCTAATAGGGTGATTGACATAATATTGGTCTAGTGCAAAGATATGCTTACAGTATATTCAGTATAATGCCATGTTGTGTTATCTGCAAGGGCATTATATTTGAATACTGACTGTATAGAAATGAAAGGGTCTTGACTTAACTAGAACATTATGGTTTGTTGTGTTTTCTATAAGACTTATAATGTTCTAGAGGCCAAGTTATTTTTTAAGAATTATATGAGATATAATTGGAAGAGTTTCCTACCTTTGAGCTTATAAAAGATTTGTTGTGTTATCTGCAAGATCTTTTATAAGTTATAAGGATCTCAATATCACTAAGAAAATCGATCAGGGTTCTTCTCGATTATCATAGTGAGGGCTATGATTTTTGATAAAATAATGGGAGACATAATTAAATTGAAGACCTAATTTAATTATGTAAGTCATTTCATGGTTGTTTGCTTATGTATTGTTCTTTATTAAATGTAGATAAATGGCATCTTTATTATCACTGAGAAGCATCTTAGATACCAACAAATTGACTGGTCCAAACTATGTGGACTTGTTGAGAAACTTAAAGATTGTACTGAATTCAGAAAAACTTTCTTATATTCTTGATACCCCTAGTCTTAATCCACTAGGGGATGATGCCACACAGGAAGGCATGGCCACATACAAAATGTGGCAGAATGACTCCCTCACTGTCAAATGTATCATACTGGCCTCTATGACCAATGAGTTACAGAGGCAGCATGAAAGCATGGATACTCAATCCATAATGCTCAATTTAAAGGAGCTTTATGGAGAACAAAGCAGAACTGCTAGATACGAAATATCTAAGCAGTTATTCCGTGCTAGGATGATAGAGGGTACATCCGTTCAGGATCATGTCCTGAAGGTAATTGACTTAATCACCAGATTGGGTCAATTAGGATTTATTATGGATGGGGAGCTGAATCAGGATTTAATCCTGCAATCACTCCCGGAGTCATTTTCTCAGTTTGTCTTAAATTATCACATGAACAAACTGAACACTTCTTTGCCTGAGCTGTTAAATATGTTAAAAACAGCAGAGAGCCACGTTAAGAGAGAAAAGGCTCCACTTCTTCTTGTTGATAAGACCAATAAGAAGAAATCGGGCAAAAAGGGTTTTAGTAGGAGGCTAAACCCTAAGGGTGGCATCAATAAGAACAAGAAAGGAAAGAAGGCCTCAAAATAGTCAACCTATTTCTTTTGCGGCAAAGCGGGACATTGGAAAAGGAATTGCAAGGCTTACCTTGCAACTGTGAAGCCTGGTGTGGCAGATGCACCAAAAGGTATGTATGAGATACATACTATATTGACATTAAATTCGTCTATATCAATTACTTGGGTATTGGATACCGCTTGTGGTTACCATATAAGCAAATTTTTGCAGGACCTCCACAAGCTTAAAGTATTGAAGGAAGGCGACTTCAATCTCTACTGTGCTGGTGGTGATATCATCCAAGCAGAAGCTGTAGGGGCCTATATTCTAAAGTTGCCTTCAGGGAAGATCTTGGAGTTAGAAAATTGTTACTATATGCCAAAGATTATTAGGAACATTATATCTATTCCTTTGTTATTAAAACAAGGATATGTAATGGATGTAACGAGCACTGGTTGCTCGATAATGTTATCTAATAAAATTATTTGTTCTGGCATATTTAGCAATGGGCTCTTAACTCTTTCTTCCAATGATAGTATTTTTCATGTCAAAACTAAAAGGAAAAGAAAAGACTTTAATGATACTTTACTTTGGCATCATAGACTTGGTCATGTTAATGAGTCTAGGATTAGCAAGTTATACAAGGAAAAATTCCTTGATCCTTATGAGTATGAATCATTAGGAACTTGCGAATCATGTCTCATGGGTAAGATGACAAAAACTCCATTCACTGGACATGGGGAAAGGTCAACTGAGTTATTAGGACTTATACATACTGATGTATGTGGTCCAATGACAACTCAAGCCAGAGGAGGATACTCATATTTTATCACTTTTATAGATGATTTATCTAGGTTCGGATATGTGTATCTTATGAAACACAAATCTGAAGCCTTTGATAAATTTAAGGAGTATCAAAGTATGGTCGAAAAACAAACCGGGAAAAGTATTAAAGTTCTTCATTCTGATCGAGGAGGAGAATACTTATCCACGGAGTTTTTAGACTATCTTAAAGTTAATGGAATCCTTTCTGAATGGACCCCTCCTTATACACCACAGCTAAATGGTATAGCTGAATGGAGGAATCGTACCTTATTAGATATGGTACGATCCATGATGTGCTTCACAAATTTACCCATTTCCTTCTGGGGTCATGCCCTAGAAACTGCTGTTTACATTCTGAACAAGGTACCTTCTAAATCCGTTGTTAGTACTCCATATGAAATTTGGAGTGGAAAGAAACCATATCTTAAATATTTCAAGGTATGGGGATGTCCAGCTTATGTTAAAAGAAATTTTGGACATAAGTTGGAACCTAGAGCGGATAAATATCTATTTGTAGGATATCCTAAAGAAGGTAGAGGATATCTATTCTACCATCCTACTGAACAAAAGATTTTTGTCAGCAGGCATGCCACTTTTCTAAAAAAAGAGTTCATTTTAGAAAAGGGCAATGGTAGAACTATTGAACTTGGAGAAGTACAAGAAATACAGATAGACAATTCTCAACCATTAGAACATATAGTTAGGACAGAACCAGAACACAAAACTCCTCCTCGGAGGTCTGATAGAGTGCCACGGGCACCTGAGAGGTATCGGTTTATTATTGAAAATAATGAAGCCCAAGTCATTCAAAATGATGAACCTCTGACCTATACGGAAGCTATCTTGAGTACTGATTCAGATAAATGGCAAGAAGCCATGGAATCCGAAGTAGACTCTATGTATGTAAACCAAGTATGGTCTTTGGTTGATGCACCAGAGGGTGTTAATCCTATTGGGTGTAAATGGGTCTATAAGAAAAAGATTGGGGCTGATGGCCAAGTTGAAACCTATAAAGCCAGATTAGTGGCTAAAGGTTTTAGACAAAAACAGGGAATTGATTATGATGAAACATTTTCACCTGTTGCCATGCTCAAATCAATTCGGATTTTACTTGCTATAGCAGCATACCATGATTATGAGATATGGCAGATGGATGTAAAGACTGCATTCCTCAATGGTTTCCTTGAGGAAGAAGTCTACATGTCACAGCCAAAAGGTTTTATTTCAAAGAATAAACCTAATCAAGTATGCAAGCTAAAGAAATCCATTTATGGATTAAAGCAAGCTTCCAGGAGTTGGAACATCCGCTTTGATGAAACTATTAAAAAGTTTGGTTTTATCAAAAATGTGGATGAACCCTGTATTTATAAGAAGACTAGTGGGAGTGCCATAGTCTTCTTGGTTCTGTATGTAGATGACATACTCCTCATTGGGAATGATATCCCAATGTTGCAATCAGTCAAGGTTTGGCTATCAAACCAGTTTTCCATGAAAGATTTGGGAGAAGCATCCTATATACTAGGTATTAAGATCTATAGAGATAGATCTAAGAGGATGCTAGGTTTATCCCAATCTAGGTACATTGACTTAGTGCTGAAAAGATTCAGCATGGAAGGAAGTAAAAGAGGTTATCTTCCTATGAGTCAAGGCATACATCTTTCTAAAAGGATGTCTCCTAAGACACCTGAAGAAAGAAATAGAATGAATTCTATACCTTATGCTTCGGCAATAGGGTCCATAATGTATGCCATGTTATGTACCAGGCCTGATGTGGCATATGCTTTAGGCATTGTCAGTAGGTTTCAGGCTGATCCAGGAGAGGATCATTGGAAAGCAGTTAAAAATATTCTTAAGTACCTAAGAAGGACTAAGGATATTTTTCTGGTTTATGATGGTTCTGATCTTAAACTAGAAGCTTATTCTGATTCTAGTTTTCAATCAGACCCTGATGATAGCAAATCCATTTCGGGATATGTTTTTACCTTAAATGGTGGAGCAGTGAGTTGGAAGAGTACCAAGCAGCAGACTATAGCTGACTCAACCACAGAGGCAGAATACATAGCTGTTAGTGAAGCCGCCAAGGAAGCAGTCTGGATGAAGAAGTTCATCACAGAGTTGGGTGTTGTTCCTGAAATTGAAAACCCAGTGCCACTTTACTGTGACAACACTGGGGCTGTTGCTCAAGCTAAGGAACCAAGAGCTCATCATAAGTACAAGCACATTCTGAGACGCTTCCATCTCGTCCGAGAAATAGTAGAGAGACAAGATGTCTACATAGATAGAGTTGATACAAAGAACAATGTAGTAGACCCGTTCACTAAGGCTCTACCACAACGAGATTTTGATCGCCACCTCGAATGTATGGGATTAAGATTTAAAGGCAATTGGCTTTAGTGCAAGTGGGAGATTGAAAGGGATATGCCCTACAAGCCAATCTATGTTCTATCTCCCAAACCATTGTAATTGACAATTTTCTAAATAAAGGCATTATTTTTCCATCATACGTTGTGTTTATACTATATGATGAACCCCATAGATTAGGGCTATGATTTTAGGGTTATAATGAGATCATACCAGTGAGACCTAAAATCTTAAAACCTTAATCTAAAGTATTCCTAGTCAAAGGAATCCTGAGTAGGGGATCAGGGTTTTCCGATAAGACTAGCACATCCCATGTATACCAGAAAGGGTGACTGCTCTCACAGTCACTTGTGTATGACACTAATACTGGGATGTGGGTGCTCATTGAAGAATGAGTTCACTGATATGATCCAACTTGAGAACATCTAATGGAGTCTTAGCTACATGTCAATAGAAGGTTCTCATAGTGGGAGTAGTACAAGTAATCTTTTGACCTGAGACTGCTATAAGTACCTTATGTACATGAACCCATTCTTTGGTCCAATCCTATTCATGACACTGAGCCATGCACAGGATTGATACTGAGAATGGTGAATTGGATATGAAGGTAATGAGTAGGTCAACAAGGAATCGATCACTCTTAGTAAGAGGAGATTGCATCCAGCTAGTCAACAATCGGATGATGATTCAGGGAATCTTTGATCAAAGTAAAGATATTAGAAATGGTTTCTAATATCAAGATAATCGAATCATCATTATAAGATTGAGCTAGAAATAAATATAATATTGGATTTGACATATATCCATATCCATAGTTATATTTTGGGTACAGGCTGATCGAAAGATTTAATTGTACAGTAACTCTCTACTGAAGGGTAATTTTGGTATTTCACCAGAATTTCCATATCTTCCGGGTAGACATGATACGTTGCTAGACGTCAATCTTGTCTTGTGGGTTGATCAAGTTCAAAGATCACTTGTTAGGAAGAGTCCTAATTGATCGAATCGGGTAAGCCCGGTTTGACCTAAATCGATTAGAAAGAGTTCTAATCAAATTAGGTCAACTTGTATTCGAACCCACTGCTGGCTAGATATGGAACCCAATGGGTCACACACTTAAGAGGATTTATCAAGAGTTTAATTTGGAATTAAATCATCTTCGCAGGATAACACTCTAGCAGGTGTTGCAAACCCTAACTTCTATTCGAATCGGATTCGAATTAGGGTTCCGGATTGGTTCAAATTGGGTTCTAATTGGACCTAATTAGACCATAATTGAGAAAATAGGAATATGGCTAACCCTATTGGCTAGCCATATAGCTTGGCTAGCCTCCCCACCCGCCCCCTTTGTTTTTCCACGCCAAATGCCAAGAGTCCATGCGCTTATGGACTCTTGGCGCGCCATTAGGAAGAGTCCATGGCGCATGGACTCTTGGCGCGCCCCAAATATTTCTTCGATGATTTTATTTGGGGCGGCCTCCTTGCTTACTCATTAGCGCCTCAAACACCTTCCTTTGGATGGGAATCCAACGGCTAGAAGTCTTTTAAGAAAGACAAAAGTCACTGTTTCCTCCCGGGCACGCGAAATAACATCTCTTCGGAGATGAAAAGTCGCGACCCCTTTCCTTTTTAAACACCGCGGTTTTTCCTTTAAGAAAAGCCGTGGGATTTAATCTGGAAGGCCGTGAGATGGGAGGATGGGGCGTGAGAAATTGAGAAGGGCGTGAGAAAGTGATTACGGAGAGGTGTGTAGGCGCCTATCTGATTTCTATTTAAAGGGTCGGGAAAGTCAAAACAGAGTTAATTTTTCTTTCTTCCTCTCCTGAAGACTCTTTTATTTTTTTCTTGCTCTTGCATTGTTTCCTTTACAGAGTAAACCTCTGTCGAAACTCTGCTACTGAACAAGAATAAAAGTAAAAGTCTCCGACGGTAAAGGAAAGAAACGAGTTCCTATTTGTTCCTTTCTTTCTTACATTAAGACATCATTGTCTTAATTTCTCCTCCAATTTAAGACAAGCCTATGTCCTCTTAGGACAAGGTCTTTTCTTCAAGACAAGGGTGTCTAAAGGGCCAAGGTCTTAGTGGAAGGAGGAGAAGGGGTCAAAGAAAGGGAAGCAAGCTTTTGTGTGGAGGAATTCAAGCCATAAGTCCAAGCAATTGAGTTCTAGGAAGAAGAACTCAATAGAAGGAACCTTTGATAAGAAGATAGAGTTGTCTTGATCACTGCTCTGTGTGGATCACCATCGGAGGGCAGACACTTGGACGCCTGGTGAATTCAATCAGCCCCTTCAACATCAATTTTGTTGGAATTAGCGATTACAGGTTGGTACTCTAATTCTAACAATGTATGTTTAAATGTTCAATATATGTTTTAATCATGAATAAGGAGATCTTGGCTAAGGGATTATGGTGCAAATTTCATCATTTTGAAATTATACTTCCGCTGCGATGCACCGGAATCCCCAACATCGGCCCGGGCCCTCTCATTGGCCTCCACCAATCGCTTTTCCTCCTCGCCCAACCGGCGGGCAAGAAGGCGGGCCTTCGCCTTCTTCTTCTTGAGGTTGGCCTCGCAGCCGGCCAGCCTGCTTTCAGCCTCCTTCTGGGCCGCCCTTGCCGACTCAACCTCCGCCCATGCTGCCGCCTGGCTCTCTCCAGACGACTTCAGTAACGTCACCGTGACCTCCTGGGCTACCTCCAGCTCCTAAACCCTCTTCGTAGAGGCCTTGGTGGCATGCACCAATTGGCAGATAGCGTTGTCCATGAGGGAGATGCCGTGGAGAACCTGCAGACATACAGCCCGGTTAGTGTTATATGTCAAGGAGAGAAAATAAGTAAATAATGAAGTAGGAGGGTTAGGTCCTTACCCTCGTGAAGTCGCGGTACATCTCCACAGTCATGTCGGCCAAGCTTCTCTGGATCGACACCTCCCAATCGGTGTCGGTCATTGCCCCCCTCAGCAAGCTCCGTGCCCTTTGGGGGTAATCGAGTGCCCGCCAGTGTTGGAACCCCTCCGAGCGGATCTCCTCGTCCGACTGCTCTGGCCCACTGTCGGCTGCACCCTCTATGGCCGGCCCCTTTCCCTTGTCAGCCCTGGCTGCTCCCTCTGGACCGGTGGATGCCGTGGCTGCGTCGGACATCACTAGCTCCCCCTGCTCCTGATGGGGGGCCAACCCTACTGGTGGGGCTGTCACCCCCGCCGCATTCCTTGCTCTGCGCTCGGTGAGGGGAAGGTCATCCCCGTCCAACTCGACCTCGATGACAGGGGTGGGCCGCTCCTCCTCCTGCCTCTTCTTTTGTCGTTCGGCGGTTGGCATGGGGACTGACCCTGGGGTGGCATGCTTTCACACCGCCCATCGGATGACCTTGGACTTGTCGATCCGTTGCATCCTTTCTCCTGTCACCAAGCATCCAGAGTCAGACAGAGAAAGAGGAAAAGTTAAGAGAGCTGTGAGAGGAGGGGTCGACCCTTGCCTAAAAATCTTTGGAGGCTGATCCCCACCTGATGAAGGGTCTCTTCCCCCAACAACTCAAAGGCCGCCATCGGGCCGGCTCTACTAAGCACATTGAATACGCCCAGCTCATCCACCGATACCGACCTCCCCTCGCAGACCCTTGCCCGTGGCTCTCTCCACAATAGCTCGAACCCCCAAGGTTCGAGGCTACTGACAAAGAAGAACCTGGCCTTCCACTCATGGATGGCAGACGGGAGGCACTTCAAGATCTTAAAGCCTTGATAAGGGACGAATAGGACCCACTCTCGGCTCCTAAAGTCTCTCTTCAGGTAAAAGAAGTTGCCGAAGAGGGACAGACTGGGGTCGGACCCGGCCCTATGACAGAGTACTATAAAGCAGCATATCACCCGAATACTATTCGGGGTCAGCTGCACCGGGGTTACCCTATAGTGGTTGAAGATGGCTATAAACAGGGGATGCAGTGGGAACCTAAGGCCGGCCTTAAGATGGGACTCGTACATCGGAAGGGTCCCTGGACCTAATGGGTTATTTGCCCTCCCCTTTCGGCTCGGAAGATTGAGGTGCTGGGTGGACGGGATACCGAATACCGCCCTGAGGTTTTCGACCCGTTCCCGGGTCATGGTCGAGGATACCGCGCTCGGCCCTGGGTCCCTAGGTCTATGGGACGAACCCTTACTGTTGGACGCCATTGGAAGCTAGAAAGAGAAGAGGAATGGCTGGGACTAACCTGGGGTGGACTTCTAGGTGCCGATTTTCACGAAGGAAGGGAGGACTCGATCTTGCGAAGAGCAGGCGCAGCAGGAAAAGCCCCCTCGCTCTGCCTCCTCCTCCTTTTATAGGCCTTCGAGGGAGGGGGAGAGGGGGGAGAAGTCATTGCCCGCCTCGGGCACGCCTCAGCCATCCCGTCGGGGGCCGCAATCGCCTGCGTTGCAAGAATCGAAGTGGCTGAAGCACCCTCTCACGCGGATCATGATCTTCGTGCACGCCAGATCAGCGGTGCTAGACTAATCCAAAGGGTAGTGCCAGCCGGCCAGATTTTGCCGCGTGGCGCGATGCTCCACTTCACCCCGAATCGACATGGGACGGTCTGGCTCTCATCATGATGCCGGACTTGCATTAACTACCCCGTCTACACCCCAACGAGCGACTGACAGCTGTCCAGGGCACCGTCTGAGACGGATTCGAAGCGACCCGACGCCTTGGTCCGGAGTCCGCCGCAGGTGCGCATGATCATGCTCCTGTCCTTTTGTGCCACGTGGCCCCTCAACGCCCAGGAGCAGGGGGGCAACTGATGTGCCCATTCGGCTAGTCCCCGGTCGGACCAGCCCCCGGCGTCCGGTCAGTTGGTCCCCGCGTGGAGTCCGACTCCCCGGTCGGCTTTCCTAAAGAGCCGACCCGGGGGCGTTGAGGGCTGATAGGTGCCCCACTGCCCGTGCGACGGCCCTTTTTATCATCACGGTCGGCTCCTGGGGAGCCAGCTGACCCATTGCTGAAGAGATCGCCCGAGGTTTCCAGGAACCTTTCCTCTCCAACAGTTCTGACATTCTGTTATAACAAACTCCAGCGCATGGCCACTACTCTGACACACCTGGCACGCCGCCACCCACGATCTCGTCGCCACGCCTGTTCTCCTGGGGGCATATTCGAGTTTTTCCAGCCTGCTCCTCAACAGAATTTGGCAGCTCTCCGTGCCTATAAAAAGCATCCGGGGGACCTCCGTGAAGGGTAACGTTCTTCTTCCCCATTGCATACTCTCCTTCCGAGCTTCCTCCCGTTCTGTTGCTCCAGCCCTCCTCTAACTTAAGCATCGGAGTGTCCCCCGCCGAAGCCTCTCCGGCACCCAGGGACTTTTTGCAGGTTGGCCAGTCGAGGAGCTCTCCAGCGCGTCCACCAATCCCGGTCCAGGAGGAAACGGCGGCAACAACTGTACTTGGTATGATAAATAGATTACCAGTAATCTAAGCTCAAATTTCTAAAATATCCCTAAGTCAAATTTATTAAAAATATATTATAATATAATATAGTAATGTAATATAATATATCATTTGATATTTTGTAATGTAATATAGTGTTATATTATTTGATATTTTATAATGTAACTATTTATAAAATTATATAGTTAATAATATATAATATAATATTATATATATTATATTATATTAAATATATTATACTATATTTAATATAATATAATATATGTTATGTTATAAAATGTAATATATAATTTAAATTATATTATATTACACTCTAATATTATATAATATATATTTTAAAATATTCTATTTTCTAATATTACAAATAAAATAAAATAAAATATATTAATATAATTTAGAATAATATCATTATATATACTATAATATTGTAGTACATTTTGTTTTATATTTTATAATATAAAATATATTATATTAAATTATATCTAATATAATATATTTTACATTATATATTTGTATATAATATAAATATATTATATTAAAATTAGTAACATAATATAAAACATTAATTATTATATTATATTATACTACAAAATATAATATTATATAGTATATTATATAATATTACACTATTAATATAATATAACATATTATATTATATATTTTATTATAAAAACTATATTAGATTATATCATATTTAAAATAATATAATATATTTATATAACATAGTATATTTATTTGAAATATATTTATATATAATATAATATATATTTAAATTATGTATTTATATAGAATATAAATATATTATTTTAAATTTAATAATATAATATATATAAATTTAATATATTGCTTAGTATATTTAAAAGATTATATATAATTTCTTTACATTTATTTAGTATAAAAAATAATTTTTAATTTTTCAATTTTAATATAAAAATATTAAATATTTTATATTTAATAATATAAAATATTTAAAATTTATATTTTTAATAAATAGCTAAAATGTAAAAATTATATTTTATAAATAAAATATAGATTTAACAAGAGATCAGGGAGAAGAGAAATATTTCGTTCTCACCGAAGCGAAAGGGACGTGACAGTTTTGTAAAAATAAAAAATACCAGATTACCACATCTCCGGTAATCTGGATAGCCACCCCTCCATGAGGTAATCTGTATTGCCACATGAGAGGTAATCTGGATTACCGGTTCAAGATAAATTACCATTTAGTATAAATACCAAACGAAGTTATCTGGTAGGCCCATTTTAAAATTACCGCTAATCTGGATAGATTACCGTCTACTAAACGTAACCTTAAGATAATCTGGATTGCCATACGAGAGGTAATCCGGATTACCGGTTCAAGATAGATTACCATTTAGTATAAATACCAAACGTAGTTATCTGATGGGTCAATTTTAAAATTACCGATAATCTGGATAGATTATCGTCTACAAATGCAACCTTAAATTATTTTCAAATCTTTCGAGCTGACTGACATAAACTGATCATCAGCATACCTTAGTACCTAATTTGGATTTCTAAGATTGTTGACCTATCCATGATTAAAATATCTAGCACACAGAGATACTCCATATCTGATACATTATCTTAAATTATTTTCAAGTCTTCCGAGCTGACTGACATAAACTGATCATCAGCTTATCTTAGCACCTAATTTGGATTTCTAAGATTGTGACCTATCCATGATTAAAATATCTAGCACATAGAGATACTCTTGTGTATGATGTGGTTGGGAAAAGAAAAAAAGTATCACAAGCCACATGAACCGTAGAAGAATAGGATTCCACAATCTTGTAATTTTAGAGAGTTTCCATCAATAACATTGGTAGATAACCTTGATCTCAATTTTTTTTATAGGATGGAAAAACTATAACAATCTAATATGATTACATCTAAAAAAATAAAACATCATGAAGCAACGAGGAACGGCAGGTTGTCAGGCCATGTCCAGCCTCGGCCTCAAATATTTCGCAAGTCAATAAAAACGGCCGAAACCATCTTTTTGTGACAGGTCACTGCAGACCCGGTCCAACAAACTAAATGCGTTATTTATTTTTAAACTTTTTCAAACTTTCTCACAACCGCACACGCCCCGTCTTCCGCACGCCCGCCCTGGTGCCATCTACCCAACCAGAAGCACGCATAAAAAAAATTCTTATGCGGCCCAATATCCGCAATCCGTCTTCCCTTATAAACGGATCCCGTCCGCTCGCTCAGTGAAGAACCACGCGCCTGCATGGAAAATTTTATGCGGACAAATGGAGAATGGAAGCTTTGGTTATCCTCGTGACGAGGGGTTTTGCGGTTGGGGCTGAGGCTCGAATGCGACACGTTTGTTTCTAATCTTCGCCAACCTCACAACATCTAACCTCCATCCATCCCGTAATAAATGTATTTCCAAAAAGAAAGGGCATAATGTATGGGAGCATTCTCCTCCTCTCTTTCCTTAAATAATCAATTTCCTTCCGTCCTCATATCCTAAAATCTTGGGCTGGGCTCCATAGTAGGAATGCATCGTATCTTTAGTTAATGGTTGGCACTCAAAATTTATTTTATTCTATCTACTCTCCTCGCCGGTCGCGGGTATATGTTCCCCTGGTAGCTACAGTTGGAGACGATAAATGCGCGCTCATGTTTATTATATTTTATAATGTGAGTGCTTTACTTTTTCTCTCCCAGCCTCCATTGACAAAGCCACTAGTTTCATTCTCTAATCTTAGTTAAAGTGAACAAATAATAATTTGGAAATTGACTGCTATGTGATTATATTTAATTTTTATGATCTCTTTAATTTGAAAACAATTTTTTTTTTATATTGATGTCGAGTTAGATTTGTGATGAGGTATATTGGGTTTAGATTGGATTAATAGGATTCAGGAATTTGAACGTGTCGTCCCGCCGAAAGAAGGTAAAACAGGCGTCCTTGTTACGAGAGAAAGGCCTAAAGAGGAATTTAGAGTTGTTCTAGAGATCCAATACCATGGCGTTTCGATTTGTCTCGGAGGTTCTCAATGGTCTTTATGGCTTTCCAGGTCCACCTGCACATGTTTTTACCGTGATTGGCCCTCCGCAACCAGTTTCTATTTAGCGTTCCGGATCTCGTGCTCGACTTGGTTCTCTTACAACCATAGGATGATTTTCTTGCCATGTTTTTCTGGGTCTATTCTCTTATTTAATCTTGTTGCTAATGTGTAGATATCGAAGTTGGAACGAGATGAACGAGACGAGAGTTGGGGTGTTGTCTGAGAAGGGAAAAGACACCGCGGAGCCTGATAAGGGAAAGCAGTTGGATTCAAGATCTGAATCAGATCCGGTGATGGAAGGAAGAGATCAGGCAAATTATATACCCTATCCAAAACCACTGGCGAAGTATGAAGAGGTCATTGTCAATCCAGAGTTATTTCGGGAAACACTTGAGAAGCTGCATGCTACGTTAGGAACTAAATTCATGTAAGACAAATATCTTCCTGATTGTTATGTCTCTTATTTTGATCGATTTTAGATTAATTGGGTCTAGTTTTTTTTGTCATGCTAGCCTATCTGAAATTTGTTATGTATTTATTCATGTCCATTCTACATTCCTAAACGAGAAGTTAAAATCTATGTTACATTAAAAATTCTTTCATAAATTTCCCAGTTGGTTGTGTCTGCACTGCACCATCCCTTTGGAGGATAGCTTCTGCTTTTCACAATTTTATCAGAAAGTCAAACAAATATCTATTTGATAATGGTTGATGATATAAAGACTGTTCTTTTTCGTTGCAATTGAGTGAATATGGATTACTTTTGCTTTATGATTTTGAAATTTTATGTCTAATAGCTCTTTGGTGCTTTTATCTTTACCAGTTGAATCATTATTTGTTGCATGTAGAGCTCCAACTGCTCTACTAGTCCAGTACATAACTGACAAACCTTGTTTCATTCATGCATTACCATTTAAATCATTTTTTGCTATTTTATGTAGACCCATTACCTCTTCAAGTACCAAACAGAATCATCCTTAAAAAAGAGTTAATTGTTAAGCCGTGACATTCATGGATCCTTGTGTGATTACTCTAAGCCTCTGTGTTATGTATATCATTCCATGATTGAAAACAAAATAATGCTGGTACTGCCATTAAGCAGCAGTTCAAAATCTAGACACAGTTCACAACCATGACTTCCACTCGATAGAGGGCACAAATTCCTTGGTCAAAACTTTTTCAGTAAGCCACATGGATTTTGGTGTTCATTTCTGTTACTCTTCTTATTTGCTTGATCACCATCACCCATAACTTCATACTGTAGCTCAAATTTACTTTCATTGTTGTTTATTTGTTTGTTTCCTAAGAGATGTATATGATGGTGGAATATGTATATAGTAGGGGAATGCCTTGAACAAGTTAAGTAAGAGCAGGATGAAAAAGTTAAGTAAGAGCAGGACCTAACAAAGTTATTTCCCAAAAACCTTTCATCTTAAAATGGCAAACTAGGGCATCATTTAGATATCAAAGTGTTCTTAAATGGTTGTATTAGATGGATGAAATAGCATCAGCAGTGATCTTGATATCAGGCAAATTCTCCACTTTTACCTACAAGCCTTTTGAAAAGATTCAAAAGGTTGTTTTTAATAGGTTAATGAAGGCTGGAGAAGTCCATAAAGAAGGATGGGTCCTGAAGAGTAAATTTTATATTACATGTCATGCAAGGTCTGGACTCATGAATACTATAATTAAACTAGTGTTAAAATATCTCATTGTTCTGATCACAGCTTGAAACATCATCCATCTTCAAGGACAATTGTTACAAAGAAAAAGAATATCTCATCATTTTTAGGCAGAGATTAGTTGTTTGACCAGCAGGATATCTTGATGCATCAGAATTTAGAAACGCTACCAATAGAAGAGATGATTTGGATAATAATATGCAACAGAATAAAAAGGAGAATATTTTAATGTTGAAACTTAGTTTAATAAAAGTTAGTCATTGATGAACAGCTTGGTTTCTAAATTTATTCAGTTAAAAGCTGCACATCAATAATGCAGATTTGTAAATTATTGTCCAGGTGAGATATCAATTACAATTGCTGTATGAGGGAGGAATTCAAGTGAACTTCCACTTGTTTTCAAGTAGTCAATATTTATTTGTGCTTGTAACTAATGAAAGTTTTGATTATTGTCCACAAGGGATTAATTTAGATGACATTACCACCAACATAAACTAGATATGAAGACAGTATGCTTAGATGCCTGATACTAAATTTAAGAACTGATGTGGTTTTACCACACTCAAATACAATAAAAATGTTAACTCATAATATTGATAGAAGATTGGTGATTGGATGATAAAATAAAATCATTCCATATGGCATATGAAATTCTTAACAAAGCTAATCAGACTGGTTGGCTGAATTTTATTTCACTTGGATAATATGGAGAATCCAAGCACTTGTAGCTAATGTGCATTCTTCCCAGGATGCCTTAGTTGCACTATATAACTGCTAGTTTATCCAAGAAATTCTGACTGGTTTTATCTATCACCATGGTTCAAATCTTCTACTTATTCTATATTTAAATTTATATTGCAATTTTAATCTAAATTTAAAAATTCATAGTTTGCTTGTAAAAAAAAAAAAACCTCTGTGCAGAAGAACCTTCAGTTTTGTAGAATGGAAGATCTAAATGTCATGGCCAAGGCCTTTCTGAAACATCTAGTCAAGAGCTGGTTGTAATGTTATTTCTTAATAATTTAGGTGGTTTGTTATGTGAATGTTATATTCCATTAATTCTGATTAGTTCCCCTTTTTGGGTCTATCTTCTACTGCATATGGGTTGTTTAGTTGAACGGTCAGCTAATGTCACAGAAAATATCATAGATATTTTGATGTTTACTTGTGAGATATTTTAGGCAAATAATGTAACAAGCTTCACCTACATAAATAAAATGTGGACTGCCCTTATCCATTTTAGGCAGTTTGGATGTTGAAGTTGGTTTGAGTTCAAAAGGAAACTGGACTGGTCTGCATTTTTGCTTCATGAGGTGGTGTTCAACTGCTCATGCTATAATTCTCATTAAATTAATATGCTCCATTTAAGAAATATTGGAAATCAAATCCAAGTAGGAAATATGTAATCCACAGAAAAAATACTAGGAAATTCCTATTGCCGTTAGATTTTCTAATTTTGGAGTATAGTATCACATTAGTATACAATTTATGCTACAACACATCTTTCATGGTTAATAGAGCCTATTTTGTATTAGTTGAGAATAGAGAAAAGAAAAAGTTCAATATTATTTTCTCTTAAGGGGTTATCATAGGTTACAAAATACAATGAACCTAGACACATACTAAATATGGTGAAGTCTAGATACAATATACTTGGATACTTTATTTCTTCTCCCTTGAGCTGGAGCATATATATCAAATATTCCCAGCTTGGTACATAAAGAATAAAAATGAGTAGGCCTAAGAGCCTTGTCAAGGATATCAACCAACTAATTCTCTAACATTGTGTAGAGAGTAATAATCTTCCTTAGCAGAATAGCATCTCGAATGAAGTCACAGTCGATCTTAATATGTTTAGTCCATTCATGAAAGACAGGATTGTTACTGCTTGTCATAATGAATCACCATAGGCTTAGAACAAGATACATCAAGTTCTCTTAACAAAGAATTTACCCACATCATCTCACAAGCTGTGTGAGCCACCACTATATACTCAGCCTCAACACTTGAACGGGCCACCACAATTTTTTTTTTTAATTTTTTCATGTGACTAGATTTTCTCCAACAAAAATGTAAAAACCTGATGTGGATCTCCTATCACTCACTAAGCTAGCATAGTCAGCATGAGAATAGGTTTCAATTTGTAAATATCCATTTCTTTGCATCAGAATAGGCTTCAATTTATAAATGTCCATTTCTTTTATACAAAAGGCCTTTTCCTAAGCCTCTTTTAATGTAATGCAAGATTTTTAACGTAGCATTCCAATGACATACCTTAGGCTTTTGCATATATTGACTAACTACCCCCATTGCATAAGAAATGTTATGTCTTATGACTGTTAGATAGATAAGCTTCCCAACCAATCTACGGTACTGAGTGACATCCTCAAAATCATCTCCAGAATTATCAATCTTTAATGGTAATTGAGAATCAATAGGAGTAGAACTTGGTTTACAATCAAGTAAGCCTGTCTTCATTAGTAAATCAGTGGCATATTTTCTTTAAGAGAGAAACACTCCTTACGATCCATATGCCACTTCAATTCCCAAGAAATACTAAGGTCGGCCCAAATTTGTGGTGACAAAGTGATTCTCTAAGTATTCTTTGATTTGAACAACCTCATCATAATCATTACCTGTCAAAAGAATATCATCTACATGCGTAGCAAGAATAACCAATCCCAAGGATGTTTGCTTCACAAAAATTGAGTGATCAAACTTATTGTAATGAAGTTGAATTTTGTCAACTTCATGGCAAAACTTGTCAAACCAAGTCCTTGGTCTCTGCCTAAGGCCATAGATAGCATTTTTTAGCTTACAAACTTTCTCCTCCTGAGCAACATAACCTAGAGGTTGCTATATATAAACAACCTTAAACAAATCTCCATATAAAAAGGCATTACTTACATCCATTTAATGTATTTTCTAGTCTTGATTATTACAATGGAGAAGAGAATTTGGACTCAGTTGAGATGAGCAATAGGAGAAAAAAGTCTCAAAATAGTCAACATTATATATTTGGGTGTAACCTTTAGCAGTAAGACGAGCCTTAAAGCGCTCTACAGTACCATCAAGTTGGTACTTGACTATTAAGACTCATTGACATGCAACAAGATGAACACTAGATAGTGGTGTAAGTAACTTTCAAGTGCCATGACTGACAAGAGCAACCATCTCTTCATCCATGGCCTATCTCCATCTGGGATTAGACTGAGCCTCCTGATAGGTCCTGGGAATAGATATGGAGGATAGAGATCTAACAAAAAATTGAGAAGATTGTTGAATATAATCAAAAGTCAAGGCGGTAGATATTGGATGCAAAGTGCAAGATCGTTTACCCTTTCATATTGCAATGGGCATATTTGAATCTAGGAGATGGTTAGTAGAAATCTCAAATAGAGATGACATAGTTGGTGGTGGTAAAGATGGAGGAGCTCTTTTCTTTAAATGACTATAGACCTGCAAAGGTAGAGGAATAGAAGTACTAGATGATGGAGCTATGAGACTACTAGGAGGAGCAATGGGTGGTAGAGGAATATTGGACGACTTAAAAGTGATGGAAAAGAATGGAGTGGTCTCAAAGAATGAGACATTAGCAGAGACAAAGTGTTGTTTAGGAAGAGGATCATAACATCGGTATCCTTTTTGGGTATGAGAATATCCTAGAAAGATATAATGAATTGATCAAGGAGACAATTGTCTTAGCCATGTCCAAGGAGATGAACGAAACACAGGCATCCAAACACTTGTGGGTGAGTGATAAGGGATCCATAGAGGGATAGAGAATGGAAAATTGAGATTTTCCATCCAATATACTTGATGAAGCCCTATTTATAAGATAATATGCTGTAAGAACAGTATCATCCCGGTAAGGTTTAGGTACCTACATATGAAATATAAGAGTCTATGCCACATCTAAAAGATGTCTATGTTTTCTTTTAGCGACTCCATTATGCTGATATGTGTAAAGACACGAGATCTGATGTATTATACCATGAGAAGCATAAAATACTAAAAAACTAGACTGCATATATTCATAGGCATTATCAGTACAAAGAACCTTAATAGATATAGAAAATTGAGTTTTTATTTCATGATAAAAGTTTTGAAATATAGAAAAAATTTCAAACCGATACTTGAGGAGATACAACCAAGTTATTCTAGTGTGGTCATCGATAAAAAGGACAATATCTAAATCCTAATCAAGTCATGGTAGGACTCAGACCCCGGATATCCAAATGGATAAACATAAAGGGAGAAGAACAATGCTTACTAATGAAGAAGGAAAAGACATTCTATGATGCTTTCCTGATTGGCAAGCTTCAGATTCAAGACTAGTCGAATACTTGGGGAGAACACCAAGATTCTTTAGGATTTCAATACATAGATGAGCAAGAAGACAATGCCATTGATAAGGTGAAATGGAAGATGACAACATCGCATAAGTAGGTGATGAATAGCCAGCAAGAAGGTAAACTCCATCCACCTTAACAACATCACCAATCGTCTTCCTCGTGTTGAGATCTTGAAAGAGACAATGAGAAGGATAAAACGTAACTAAGCAATTTAAGGATTTAACAAGCATCTAATAGATAACAAATTCAAATGATATTTAGAAGCATATAAGACATCTATAAAAATGCGAGTAGGAGAAATTCTCATAGTACCATGACCAAGAATAGGAATTGAAGTGCCATCCATAATAGTAACGGATAGCACATGCAACAATTGAGTGTATGTAGAAAAAAAGATCTCTATTACCTATGACATGAAAAGAAGCACCTGAATCTAATAACTAGAATATGCCAGGAGTGACTGCAGTAGCCATCTCAAGAGTAGGAGATATAGCTAGTGGAGCTGAAGATGTGGAGGCACTGGTGGACTGAAGAAATTGCTCGTAGTCAACCTGTGAAATCAGAATTGAGTTATTAGCGACAAGAGAGGCACTAACATCAGATGGAGCTATAAAAGGTGCAGCACTAGCAAGGCAAGAAGTAGGAGGCTTTTCAAATTTTTGCCAATAGGATGGTTTGAGGATCCGTAATGTTTACATGGTGGGAAAGAGTTACGTCTGCATCCATGTCCTCCACGACTCCCTCGATCACTATGAGCACCAATAGCAAGAGCAGTGTTCTCCATAGATGGAGAAGATGTAGGCTGCAACTCGGTAATACGGAGAACTTGACTCATAGCATTGTTCAAGGTGGAAATGCTATCATTAGCCATGAGCTGAGTTGGAACATGAGAGACAGAAGGATTAAGCCTGGAGAGGAACTTTGCTACATAGAATTTCTTATGTTGCTATTGAAGAACAAAAACATCAATAGTGAGGGGATGATACTGGGCAAGCTCAATCCTCTTTTTCTAAAGAATGCTATAGTATTCGGATTGAGAGATCCTCCTGCTGCAAAGAAAAAATGTCCAAGAGAGTAAATCCTCGAGACATTCTTCTCTTGAAAGTATGTCATCCTCAAGAAATCCCACATCTCTTTCGTGGTGGACACAAATATCATAGTATTCGCAATATGAGGCTCTATGCTATTTAACATCCAGGTGAGAATAGCATAATCAACCTCTTGCCATTTGCAGAATTCCACTAAATCAGCACTATCAATAGGTTCTTTGTCAAGATGATGGACCTTTCTGTGAGATCCTACTATATAATGGAATGCCCGAGACCAAAGAAGATAATTGGTACCATTAAATTTGACACTAGTACCAAGAGGGGTGGTTCTTAGGTCATTCGAGAAAGAAGCCATAGGGAGAATCTAAAGAATGTAGAAGAAAGCAATGCTTAAAAAAGAGAATCTTTGATGACTGTTACAAGAGAGAAATATAGTCCACAGCATCAATAGATCTCAAGAAGAAAGGCTAATGTGGAGTCTACTAGATCTGGCAATGATAGAGAGGTGATACAATGATATTCATCGATCCTGGATGCATGATATTCATCATTGAACAGAGACTAGGGAGAAGAACAGCAGCTATAGCAGCAAGAGGGAACATCTCAGTTCATCAGCCTGTGATCACAAGGATAGAACAACAATGGCAAGGAGAAGAAAGTTGGACTTCATTGCTGATCGGCAAGAAGGGAACAGTAGTGGCAGCTGTAGGAGGGAGAGGAACAGTTCATTGCTGATTAGCAAGAAGAGCCACCCCTTTTTTTCTTTTGTTTTTTTTTTCCTCGTTGGCAAGGAGGAGTCCCTCTTTTCTTGCACGGATGATCACAGCCCAAGAAGAACAGCAATGGCAATTTTGTAGGGATTAAGAGGGCATGCCCCGATGACTTTCTCTTGAAGCAACCCCCATGCATGTCTTCCTAAGCATGGGACTTTTAGGGCATGGAGATCTCGCTAGAAGAGAGAGGCTCCCAGGTGGATTGGAGTCCTCTTGGAAACAGAGAGGCGGCAGCTAGGGCTAGGCTATGATACCAAGTTGAGAATAGAGAAAAGAAAAAGGTTTAATATTATTTTCTCTTAACGAGTTTTTGCAGGTTACAAAATACAATGAACCTAGACACATACTAAATATGGTAAAGTCTAGATACAATGTACTTGGACACTTTATTTCTTCTCTAACAGTATTTAAGAATATCTGACCTTGGGCTTCCAATAAGAAAGTTGGAATGGGATACTTGATACAGAATCATATGGGTTGCTTTTATTAGCATGATATGTTTCGCTTCGTGCCCATTTTGTCATGAGTCTGAGTTAAGAAGTGCTTGAATAGGTATGGAATTGGCCAAGGATTGTGGTACTGTCCTAAACCGCCTGATTCGGGGCATACCGGCCAAGAGCCCAAGGTTTTAAATCTCGTGGGACAAGATTATCCTGGGTTTTTCATGGAATGGGACGCATTGGTGTCCCGTCCCGTCCCGACACTTGGGACAGGGAATGTCCCAAGGTATCTCGATTGGGATGCTGGTGGGACATCCTGTCCCAATACATGGGATGGTATCTAGTTCCGGTGTCCCATGAGACGTCCCACCGGGATCTGAATCCTTGCAAGAGCTAGTACAGTTCAGCTATAAAAAACGGTTTAAGTGCCGGATCATTGAAAAAACTAAAAAAGAATTCTATACCATATCGGTATGGTATGGTATAGTACGGTACGGTATCGATGTGTACCCTGGTTCGGCCCAGTTTGGGCTCGGTCCTACTTGGTTCGAGTCCAGTTCAGGCCCGATTCAGGTCAAACAATTAGCCATGGAGAGGGAAGGAGTTTTTTTAATTTTATGGGCTCGTACCGTACTGTACCGGTTGGTGACCGGTATGGGGCCCGGTACCGGTTCGGTATTCCTTGGAATTGGCCATCAATCTTTAAAAGGTTGACTACAATATTATTGAAGGAGACCATTTCACTATTATACAAAGTTTGTGGATCATCACCAAATGACAGTGCTCAATCCTATGATACCAGATACTTTCCCTATGTTGGAAAGATTGCTGGGTACTCTATGCCATCATAACTTCAGAGAGGCAAACTTTCCAATTAACTGGTTGTCCAAAGCTGGAGTCAGAAGCCTCTGCCATACTTGATATTTGAGATATTTGCAGCTTTGTTACCTAGTTTATAGTGGATGTTGGACATTACATGCTGCAACAAACAAGATTGATTTTGGTATCAGTTTGGGTTTTAATTAATCTATGGGTAGCACTGTTCAAACAACTGAACCCTAAGCAATTGGTTAGGGGCTTAAATTTGCTTCATGAGATATTTCTCTTTTGTTCTTGTTCTGCTTACCATTCTCTTTCTTCATTTACTTGTACCAGCAACTCTTAACTCACTAAATACTTGCATTTGAGTTGCAAAGCTCTCTTTCTAGATGATTTATGTGAGCTTGAGAGGAGGTTCTAGAAGGTGACTGTTTTAAGGAGCCCTTCATATTCTCAAGGGAGAAAATGCAAAAAATTTGTGAGTCTTAAACATGATCTTATCAATCGAGGCATTGTAATAAAACCAACCAACATAATTGAGTCCAAGGAACTGTAACTTCAAATGAGCAAAATTAAGATCCATGGAATTCCATCATGTTACTCAACTTCAGTGGAAGTTTGGAGGTCTAAAGTGTGAAAACTGCATTCAAAGCCCATTAGGTCTCTGCATTGACAAATTGGTCTGTGTATTTTGTCTTGTTCAACTGCTATTTCATGATTCTAGTTTGATACAATCCTAGTTGTTCTTGTAGTTATATATAGAACAATGATAAAGAGAGTATTATCTAAACCAGGGTTTGTGGTATCGTCTCGTATCGCTCGGTCAGGGCATATGGTACTGTACCGGCCAAGAGCCGGTACGGTTCATCTAAAAAAATGGTCCGGAGTACTGAATCGTTAAAAAAATAAAAAAAAAATATTCCATATCGGTATGGTACGGTACCGTACCGGTGTGTACCGCCCGATTTAGCTCGGTTTGGGCTCGGTTCAGCCCTGTTCGGGTCCGGTTCATATCCGATTCAGGTCAAACAATTTTTTCATGGATAGGAAAGGGATTTTTTAAAGATTTTGTGAGCTCGGTATGGTATAGTACTGTACCATATCGGTCAGTGACCGATACAGGACCCGGTGCTGGTTCGGTATTCCTTAATTTAAACTATCTAAAAAAGTAGGCAATAGTATAAAGGTTGGGGTTTGCCACTTGGATCCTGACCATTCTAGTAGGAAATTCGCAACCGGAAGGTTTCAGGTTGAATGGTTTCAGAAGAGTAGACTAGGTAGCAATTCTCAATGTGATAATATGGTTGTCACCAAGGTTCACTATCTTAGTACCAGACTCCATATCTATACCATGCTATTAAAGTATCGGTACATCCGGTATGGTACATGGTTTGACTTATGAAGTATTGGTATGCATCCCTTACCATGTACTAGTTTAGTATAGTATGGTATGATATAGTCGATATACATCGGTACTGGCCAGTACGACAAACCTTGGTTCTCACAAAATAATTCTACTAATTACTGATATTGCTACCAACTCTTACTAGCTACTAATATTGCTGCCAACCATTTACTAACTATGGACATTGTTATGCCATTGATGGTTTGGTGGACATATCAAAAGTATAGAACCTTGTTCATTGATGCTTTATCAATGCACAGCATTGTGCAAGGGATTCTTTTTCCTTAAATATTGACTACTTTTGCATCGACAGGATATGTTTGAAATGTCATGAGGACATGATGATAGATTCTACTTGATTAGGTTTGGATAATGCAACATTCAGCTTGCTTGAGATATTATTGATTATGGGAAAAAATAATCATGCACAATTAACTGTAAGTCTAATGATTCCAGAACACAAACTTGAATCTTCCTTGTTTCATTGATTACAGTTGCATCTGCTCCTCTAGATGGACTATTTTTGCTGAATCTGCAGTTAGTTGTATCCTTTAAAGACATCTAATACATCTATAGTCTTGCTATTGTCCCCATTGTCCTCAGATCTAGATCATTGTGCAGAAGCTTGGTAACTACGGCTATTCTCTTGCCCCTTGTCCTCTATATCCAACATCACCCTGAGAAGTACAACTAATAAGGATTCGAGGAATTGAGTTAAAGCTTGGTAGCTACAGCTTTTCTCTTGTCCTTTGTCCTCTATATCCAACGTCACCCTGAGAAGTACAAGTTCTAAGGATTCAAGGAAATTGAGTTAAACAGTTTTGGTGGCTGCTGCCTCAGACCTTTGCACTACCAGAGTAGGGAAAGAAGTTAATGCTATAAGTAAATAAAAAGATCAGGTGAAGGTATCTAAATTCTAGGTTTAATGTGGGCTAGGATTTCCTAATATTTTATTAAATAAATGAACTTACCTACTATTTCCTTTTGGTTACTATTCTTGTTTCCTATTCATGCTCTAAGTTCTAGCAAATTAAGCCGAATCCATTACCCAAATTTTGAAGCCCTGAGTAATTTGAAAATTTCGTATTTTATGTCTCTCCACTCTTTTCTTAGTTTTACTAGTGCACATATGATGACGAAGGCCAAAGAGGGTTTTATTTACCTTAAAAGTCACGTCCAACTTGACTTGGCATGTGATCCAATAGGCCCTAAAAGTATTCAGCATCTGCCTGTGATGTTTTTGAATGTATCCTTGCTTTATTGGAAGCCAACTTATGTTTAGAAAGAAATAAATATGTAATTAAGAGGTTTTTGACAGATACTAGGCCATATGCAAGGTGTACCAGTATTTATTAAACGTGACTATACTAAGTAACCATGCTTCATAGAGTGGTGCATATGTTCAACAATGATAGAAGCAAGTTGATTATAAAACAATCAAAATAGAGGATTTTGATGCTAGATTGGTGTAAAAAACTGATAAATTAGGAAAGCAGTCTGGTTGCCATGTTACAGAAAAAATACGTCAAGAAATGTTCAACAACTTGGCACAAGTCATGACATGACATACCCATTTTTGAATTGCAAATAATCAGCATTGAGATAAAATCAAATCTTTGGAAGTATTCAGCAGTTGGAAGATGAAACTCATGCTAAGGTGAGGTCTTGGAGTAGGAATGTGAGATTTGCGCATAATCCAGTACTTTTTATAAGTTGTACAGATTGTATTGGACGTAAATATGTCTATTTACTTGCCATTGCTAACATTTTATCATCCACAAAGTGTCTAATCCTTGAACATGCAAGTGCTTGATAATTAATTGTTGCTAAGAGCATTGATGATGCAGAACTGAACTTTTTAAGAGTATTCATCTTTGGATGTTAAGCAAGAAAGAAATCATCATAATAGTTCTTGCATCTTCCACCACTTTGGGAAAATGAAAGATTAAAAGCATAAGAGTTTTTGTTTCATCGGATCTTGAACCTTAATAACTAATGAAATCTAAATCAAATGCCTCCACTCGAAGTACTTTTGGTGCAGAATGCCAAAAGAGTTTCACTTTAATAGATTATTGAATGTTTCTTTAACATAATTGGATTGCTCAAAGTTTCATCATCTACATTGACAAAAACTTCTAGACATGGTTGATAGTGGTTCCAATAATATAAGTTGTAATAGATAGTATCTAATTTCAGACATTTAGGTTGTATAATATTTATTAGCTCTATTAAGCTTCCAATCAAAATAATGTTTGAGATAAGATCTGCCAAACCTGCACCGGGTATCATACCGGTCTTTAATATTTATTAGCTCTATTAAGCTTCCAATCAAAATAATGTTTGAGATAAGATCTGCCAAACCTGCACCGGGTATCATACCAGTCGGTGACCAATATGGTATTGTATGGTATCGACACATGATTCACAATGGCATATCAGTTATGCCATTTTCCGATATTTTTTTAAATTTTTTGTTCTTTCTTTTTTTATTGGTTTCAATGGTTTTTTGATGATTCCAGTTGTTTTTAGGATTTCAATTTTATTTTGATGTCTTTTTTATACAGATTGGTAACAAGTCTCATCAAATATTCTATAATCGATAAGTTAATGCAGTGGTAACATAACTGAATGCATTAGTACATATGATTGAATATACATGCAATATATCAAATGAAATTGATGTGAAAGATATCAATTGACAACTAAAATTTTGTGGAGTGCTTATGCACCTCGTAGATGTCAGAATCCTAATCATATTTTGGGTTTGGGATATTAACATTTTAAGATAATCTGCCACCTATCCTTGTGGTCCATAATCTTTGCCTTCTTGATAGCCATTGTAATACTGATCCTCTATTTTGATATGAGACTAGCCATCCAAAGATTAAGATAGTGAAATTCTACATTTAAATTGCCTGAGGTTGTGGAGGGTTGTAGCTACTCAAATGCGGCTCCTTAGACAAAGGATATCCATGTAGATTGTAACCTAGCTGTGTGGAATAGGATTTGGTGTACAACTTGAATCTAGATACATCTAGTGTTCCTACTCCTTCGGCGAGGTGATTTACAGTAGTAGCATCATGTCCTATACTATCTTGTGGGGCCTGTGTTCTAATATGCAATTATATCCTCGTAGGCTCTACTTGGTTATGCCCTGTAGTACCTATTGGTCCTATTTTGTCTGGTATGAGTGAATTGCGACTCACCAAGGAATCTATGACCATGAGAATGTGAGTCATATGCACCTATGCATTATCCACTGTTACCTCCTTAGTTATCAAATGCATCATTGCTCGAACTATCATTGTAATCATCCTAGTATTGTGAGATAATTTGGGCAACCAATCTTTTGAGGATTTTTTGTCCTTGGAATTAGTGAATCAACCCTTATACACTCTCAACGGAACTTCAATCCCCTTCCCTTTCCCTTTCTTGTTGATATGAGAAATTGCTTTCTTTTTTTGGATGCCCCTACCTACCGGTTTTGCTTGGTGACTTAGCTGAATCCACTACCCTAATTGACCCTACTTGCCTTGCTAAATTGGGTACCACATATTTTTTAAATTTATGTAAATTTGGGCTTATGTTCATGTAACCTAAATTTAAATAATCATTTTGTGGTAGCAAGTAGCAAGCATACCCCCAAATACGCTACAAATTATACAGGATTTTTTTGAATAATTACTTTATTATGTTTTTTTAACCAAAAATATATTTTTAATCTAAAAATTATATTCTTAACAAAAACTTATTATTCTTTGGATGTGGGTAGATCATCCTTAGATCAACAACATTTCATGATAGTATGCCAAAATACAAAATTTTGGTGATGATCAACAACATTTCATGATAGTATGCCAAAATACAAAATTTTGGCATGATGTTCCCCCATATCCCCTATGTTAGCCTATTTTTTGCCTCAAAATGGGAAAAGAAAGGTGAACAAGGGAAGGAGAGAGTGAGATTTACCTAATTTCAAAGGGATATTGGATGAAATATGAGTTGAAACCACCTTCTCTAGGTTTTTTTTTTGGATAAAAACCAAAAAAGTTAGGATAAGAAGGCACAAGAAGCTTTCTCTGCACCTCATTGTTATTTGGGGGGGTAGCAAACTGCATGAATTGCCTTGAATATAGAATTGATTTAGATGGTTTAGAGGATCCAGACCTATTCCAACCTATATGGCTGTATCGTTCGATTATGTGTCAAAGGATTTACTATGCCTTGAATTGGGCGATTCAAGGCACCATGGCCGACAATGGTTTGAGATGCCATTTTTGTTTGATGCCACTTGCTGCCACTTGAGATGCATTGGATCTGACCATGAAGGCTTTTGAATGTATATAAAATTTAAATCAGAGAATTTTGTAATATTTGCTTTCATTTTTCAAAGAATTGCAAGATTTTGTTAGAGTTTTAATTTTTTTATATACACTCTTAGGTATCAATTTGGAAAATAAGAACCCAGAGAAGCTACAGTATCATTGTAAGGTGCAAGCTTTGCCATCTCAGTATCTGATTTTGTATTGGTACCATCTTATTACAGTGTTGGTACGTGTAGGGTATGAGATGATGAGGCATACCAAGTGTTAGTGGAAAATATGGTCGGGCTAGAGATAGAGCCCGCTATAGTGAAGGCAAGACCGATGGCCCGATCGTCAGTATGGGTCACAGATCATACATCAAACCAGATCACTATGAAATATGCGATCAACCGCTTAAGCAAAGCCTCGCCGACTGCTCAGCTATAATTTCCTGGGCCTTAAACACCCCACAAGTTCCTAGGCACTTGGCCATAAGTTCCTGGCCTTAAACACCCTACAAGCACTCCGACCTACAGGATCCTGGCAACATACCCATCTTGAGTCCCGGGAAAATAACACTTAGACATTCATCACTATGGCGTTTATCATGTGGTTGGCTTTCTGTCATGTCCCAAAATACCCAATCATCACTAGATCTAGACAAATGGGGAAGGCATGCTGGGATTCCTTGTATTTTGGCCCATAATTTAATGAGGTGTGCCATATACCGAACTAAGCGACAAGAATACCTTTAAGAAAATGAGATGCCACTAATAGACAAGAAAGCTCCAAATGACACGTGGAATGCTCTACCATCTCTTGCAGGATCTAGTAGGATCTCGTCCAGGATCGAATTGCCCCCTGTATCATAGCCTATAAAAGAGTTCCAAGCAAATCCTTAAGGTATGCAAGCCTTCCCGCTTACACTCTGTCACTAGTAGTACCAATATTGACTTGAGCATTAGAGTACCATCGTCGGAGCCACCCTTGGTGGGGATTTTTTGCAAGTACCATCCCCCGGAGTTCGGCCTGCATTGACAATTTCAGCACTAGCTCTAGCCTCCCTTTTGGCATTTAATGAATTTTGGCACCAACAAATTAGAGGAAGGGCCTGGATATTCATGAGGGGTGTGACCCACAAGACGAGAAGGCCATGCTATTTAAGAAGACTGTCTCTTATTGCACCAACACTATCACTTCTTGGCTAGCAGAAAGGGCGGTCGAGAGCTAGGCAAATGATCCACCTTGCTCCACGTTGGCAGGGGTCTCATCACCATCACAAGTAGCAGTGGTAGGTGTGGATCAATTCAACTCACTTGTTGTGCAGATCCAAAACTTGGTAGTAGCTATCCAAGCCATCCCTGCACTACCTCCGGCGACTCCACTTCCATTACCTGCACTGCACGCAGCCTCCCAACTTCCTGAATTACCTACACCTATGCCACCACTAGAGCAATCGCATGTCTCTCTGAAGGACCTCGAAGAGACCACTCACCATCGTCGTCACCATCCTAGAAGTTCGGGAGCAAGTAGACAATGTCTAGAAAGCCCTTGGTTGAAACATGACTTGACTCCTGATCGTCGATCTCTACAGTCATTGGAAGCCTTGGTCGATCGGGATCTTGAGATTGATCAGAAACTCAAGAAAATGGATTGACGAATTGAGGCAATCTGCAACCCTTCTTTAACACCGAATCATGAGGTCAGCAATGAGCCACCATTTGATAACAAGATTATACAGGCGCTACTTTCCCGGCATTTCAAGATCTTGCAGCTTGAAAATTATGATGGAACCATTGACCCTGACGATCACTTGGTGAGTTTTAGAACGATGATGCTCCTCCATGAGTTTCATAATCTGATTATTTGCCAAGCCTTTTCCTCCACCTTGAAGGGAGCGGCTCAACACTGGTACTCAAACTTGAAGCCAGGATTGGTACATTCCTTTGAACAGTTGAGCCGAGCATTCATCGACCACTTTGTCAGCAGTCGGAGGCCACAATAACATTCGGACTATCTCCATACTCTCTAATAGAGAGAAGGAGAGATGATCTGAACCTTTGTGAGTCACTTCAATGCGGCTACTTTGGAGATCTGCAATCTAGACCAATCGGCTGCCATGTCAGCTCTGGCACAAGGGCTGTTGAAGAATGATCTTAAAAACTTATTGGCTGAGACCTATCTCAAGGATTTTGCAGGAATATTGGCTTGAGTTGAGAAGTACGCTTTGATGGAAGAAGCTCCCATGATAGAAAGAAGATCCATCCACTTTCTTATTGGGGGTGGTTAGGAGATGTGAGGATGCAAACTCTCCCCGAAGCATGAAGGGATAGTCCAACCTCGCTCCAGGTCCCCATGGAAGAAGAACAGATTCTTCAAAAACTGCCAATCCAAGGAGATTCGCCAAACATGTTCGCCGGGAAGGTTCTACACTTATACCCCATTAAATGCACTTAGGAAAAAGCTGCTGATGGAGATCATAAGATAGATACCAAAGCCCTGGAAACTGTGGACACTGTTGACAAGGAGAGACTCGATCAAGTTTTGCTTATATTATCGAGACCACGGCCACGATACTAAATAATGTATCTAGTTAAAGGATGAGATTGGAGAGCTGATCAGACATGGCCACTTCGATCGATTCATTCGATAATAGAGAAGGCCGAGAGAGCAGCTAAGATCGCTACAACCGGCCGAACAACCACAGCCACTTCCATCTCTAGAAGGAGGTGATCCCATCCCATTAGGACGAGTGGGAATGATAACTGGAGAGTGCTGCCGACCTGCCCAGCCAGCGAAGAAGCATACAATGCCAATAGTTTTTTCTAAAGAAGACGATGATGACGTTTAGTTCCTGCACGATAATGCGGTAATTGTTACTTTAAATGTTGGGAATTATGATGTACATCGTATCTTCATTGATAATGGAAGCTCAGTAAATGTTCTATACTTCAATGCACTTTTAAAATTGAAATGTTATCCGAACAATTGGTTTGAGTGAATTCCCCTCTAGTAGGGTTCACAGGAGATGCGATCCAGGTGAAAGGAATGATTACCCGAACTGTAAGAATGGGACATTACCTACTTGGATCAATCACTTGGATAGATTTCTTGGTCGTTCGGGCACCCTCGGCTTACAACGCCATTCTTGGATGACCAGTTCTTAATGCCTTCTAAGCTGTCATCTCCACTTATTGCCTGAAAGTGAAATTTTCAATAACATAGGGATCGGAGAGATTCACGGAGATCAGAATCTAGCACAACATAGCTACCATATCGAGCTTTAAGGAAAAAGAATTGCTGAAGACTATCCAGTCGAAGGTCTCGATGCTCGGGATAACCTAACCGAATAATGAAGAAAGCCGATCGAGGATCTCATTTCTGTTTCTCTAGTTGATGGAAATCCTAAGCATACGGTTAGGATTGACTCTAACCTAAATCAGGTAACTAGAGACTAGCTGACTTCATTTTTTCGAAAAATGCTGATATCATTGCCAACGGATATGCCAGGCATCGATTCCTTGATGGTACATGGTTGAAGGTGGATCCCAAACATCAACCCATCAAGCAAAAGAAAAGGAGCTTTATGCTCGAGCATCAAAGAGTTATGTCGAGGAGGTCGACAAGTTACTTGACACTGGCTTCATCTGGGAAACTACCTATCTAGAATGGATTGCCAACCTGGTTATGGTAAAAAAGGCGAATGGTAAATGGCGGATGTGCAATAAATGGCGGATGTGCAAAAACTTCATCGATCTCAACAGAGCATGCCTAAAAGATGGCTACTTATTGCCACGAATCGATCAGATTGTTGATGCGACTTCAGGCTACGACCCCCTCAGCTTCATAGATGCCTTCTCTGGATATAACCAAATCCGGATGGCCCCAAAAGACGAGGATAAGATTGCTTTTATTATTGATCGAGGTCTCTTGTGTTACAAGGTTATACCATTTGAATTAAAGAATGCAAGAGCTACTTACCAATGCCTGGTGAACAAGATCTTTAAAGACCAAATCGGATAGAATATGGAAGTGTATGTGAATGACATGCTCTTCAAAAAGCGAGATTGCCAAGATCCATGTCAAAGACCTCTAGAAGACTTTTAACACCCTTCAGAAGTACTAAATGAAGTTGAACCCTACCAAATGCGCCTTTGAAGTGATTTGGATAAATTCTTGGATTTCATGGTCTCCAACAGGGGGTGGAAGCTAATCAGGAGTAAATCAAAGCCGCCTGTGATATGAGCCCGCCAAAGACGGTCAGAGATATCCAGCATCCCATCAAAAGAATCGCAGGCCTCAGCAAATTCGTCTTCAAGTCGGCCGAGCATTGCCTTTCGTTTTTTTAAAGTCTAAAGTACCTGAAGGATTTATAGTGGATAGAAGAATGTCAGAAGGCCTTCGATGACCTTAAGAGTTATCTCAGCTCCCCTCTATTATTAGGGAGGCCAGATACTAACGAAGAGCTATTCCTATATTTGGCGACCTCTCCCTTGGCAATGAGCGCAGTGCTGATCCAAGAGAAAGATAGGGTTTAGAAACCCATCTATTATATCAGCAGAATCTTGGGACATGCAAAGATTCGGTACTCCAAGCTGGAGAAGTTGGTATACGCTTTTCTTATCGAAGGTTTGCCCATACTTCTAAGCTCACCATCATCCTATTGACCAACTAGCTTATGAAGAATATTCTCCATCGAACCAATACATCCGGACGTATCGCTAAATGGATGATTGAGTTTTCAGAGTTCGATATTAAATATTAGCCCCAACCATCGATCAAGGCCTAAATACTGGCTGACTTCTTAGCTGAATGCACCATTCTTGATAAATTGCTCGAGCCAGAGGTGATGGAACTATCGAAGCTAGCATCAGACACCCTTCTGAGCCCAAATAATGCCTAGGAGATATATGTGGATGGATCGCCCAATCTTGAAGGATTAGGGGCAGCAGTCATTGTTAGCCCTGAAGGAATTATTGTTGAGCATAGTCTATGTCTTGAATTCCTAGCAACCTATAATGAAGCGAGTATGAGGCCCTGATAGCAAGACTCGGCATTGCCAAAGAAATAGGAGTACAAGATTTGAGTCTACAGTGACTCCAATTGGTTATCGGCTACATCATAGGTGACCCTGAGGCTTGAGAGGAAAATATGATCAAATACCTTAGAAAGGTTAAGAAACTAAATAGTGATCTTCACAGCTTTGAGATTAGATAGATCCCAAGGGAAGACAACTCTCGGGTGGACTTGTTGGCCAAAGCACTGACTACTCACCTATTAAGCTTTCATAAGAAGCCTACTTCGAGCAAATTAAAAGGTCGACTATCAAGGAGTCATTGGAAATCATGCAGCTCGATGACGAACCATGCTGGAACGATCCGCTAGTCGACATTTTGAGAGACGGTTGATCCTTGCAAATCGAAAGATAGCTCGCAAGATCAAGTACAGATCCTCCAAGTACTTGGTACATGAAGGAAAATTTTATAAACGATCATTTTCTGCCCCTCAGGTCATCAGAGGTGGAGTTCGTACTAAGGGAGGTTCACGAAGGGATTTGTGGGGATCACATCGGGAAAGGAGTCTTAGAATATAAGTTGCTTCGACAGGGCTATTATTGGCCGATCATGCAGTAGGATGTCGAGATATTTGTAATGAAATGTGATGCTTGTCAAAGGAATGCCAACATTTAGCATCTCTTGGTCATGCTGATCACTCCTATATGTGCTCCATGGCCTTTTGCACAATGGGGGATTGACATCCTTGATCCGTTCCCTCCAGCTTCAGGGCAACACAAGTTTTTTCTAGTTGCTGTTGATTACTTTATGAGATGGGTGGAGGCCGAGCCACTAGGCCACATCATCGAATCTAAAATAATAGATTTTGTGTGGAGAGCCATCATTTGCCGCTTCAGCATCCTTTGAGTGCTAATCACCGATAACGTATGACAGTTTGTCGAAGTCCGTTTTGAAGAATTTTATGAAAACCATGGGATCTTGCATCACCTCACATCGGTGGCATGCCCCCAAGCTAATGAGGAAGCCGAGGTTATGAATCGTGCCGTCCTCTAAGGGATCAAAAAGAGGCTTGGCAGGGCCAAAGGATTATGGGTCGACGAGCTCCATCACGTACTCTGGGCATACCGAATGACATTGAGGGTTCTGATGAAAGAAACACCCTTTAGCCTAGCTTTTGGGACTGAAGCAATGATACCCATCGAAAAGGAGATACCCTCGGTGCGGGTTGCAAACTATAACGAGCAAACCAACTTGGAAAGGCAACTTGCAGATTTGGACCAGATAGATGAGGTTAAGAACAAAGTACATATCAAGATGGCAGCGTACCAGCAAAGGATTGCTCGTTACTTCAATTTCAAGGATAGTGACTTGGTATTACATCGGGCAGAAGTTTTCTAACCTGGCCAAAAAGGCAAGCTCTTGCCAAATTGAAAGGGGCCCTACCAGGTGGAGGAAATCATCAAGCCTTAGAACTTATCGATTAAAGCAACTGGATGAAATCCCTTTGCTCTGACCATGAAACTCCATGAATTTATAGATCTATGATCAGTAATGTACTATTTCTGTTAAACAATTATTTTTCTATACTTATAGTAAAAGGTTTCTATGACAAAAGACCTTTGAACGAGAATTACTTAGGCCCAATGAGATCCGAAAAACTCATATGGGATGATCTATAGTTAAAAGCTAAGTTGCCCGCAGGGTTAAGACCCCATATTGAATGGCTTAGAGTTCCATTGGCCTAAGGAGTTCCCTCTTAAAAGGATTGGCACCAACACTGAGTATTGGTATTTGGTATAATATGAGATTGCATACCGGTATGGTACGGTATGCCCAGACAGTATGGTATCAATTGGTACAACAAACCTTGGTAAGATCCCGGCATCAACCATTCCAAAATGGCATGAACCCTTTTCTGGATCATCTATAAGAGCACATGCAACAATCACATGACCAGGAAATGTTAATAATATCATCTAAAATGCATAACATGTTCTTTTCTACTACAATTATTCATTCAAATGTCAATCAAAAAACACTATCATGAAGGTATCCATGAAAGGTTCTAATTCATTAATTGTCATGTGCATGAATTTTGATCATCAGATTGTAATTGGTCAAAGCATCATAAGCATTCATAAGGTTCATATAAAATGTGAAAGTTGCATTTCACTTATCTTCCAGATGGATTTAGATTGAGTGGTTCTTCACTTCATGTTAATTTTAAGAAATAACTAACATCCTTAACAACATAATAGCTCATTTGTTGTGTAAGAAACTATTACTAACTACGATTTATGGCCCAACCATTGAAGGACCTATGCCTTGTGCTATCTTTTATTTTGTGTCAATTGGCTTGACCCAATTACCAAATCCTAGTCATTCAATATCTCAACCTGTAATGTAACTTGAAATGAGTTTAAGGATTAGTCCTTAATGTTGGTAGACCAGTCAAGATTTTCGATAGAAACTAAATTCATAGTATGTTGGTTTTCATGGTTAGTGGTTTAATATCCTCAACTTTTGATTCCACTATCTGCTCATTGAGATATATAGCTTCTTTATTTCTTTGTATTAAACTAATTGCTTGAGTGATCACTTAGGTGATGGGGGACGAAAATAAAATGATGGATGAAGAGTTTAAGCAAGCTAACCAGCAAGCAAACTTGAGCAATTAATTATCAAATAAATGGGCTAAATTAATCCAAGAAAAGAATTTTCATAAGGAGACTAGTTGATCTAATTTTTAAGTCCCGCAATGTAGATCTAGTTCAAAATAAGGATTAGGATCTTCATGGCAAGAAAACCATCATTACTAGAGCAAGTTAACCTTCAAATGATCAGATCTAATGAAGCTTAGGAAAAGTTTTCCTACCAACAATGATGGCTAATTATTTGGTGGAAGAAGGAGCTCTCATCACTCAAGGATTGAGGTCTAGAAGTCAAGATTGGCACTCTCTACTTTGAGACTCACCTTGGCCTTGATCCATGGCTTGGAGACCTTCATCCTTGACCTAGGAACCGGAGAGAACCTGCAAAGAAATTTGGGATTAGACATGGAAGAAGAATTGGAGTTGGAATGGAAACAAAGAAAAAAGGAAGAAGAAGAAAGTGGCCGGCGGCTTGGGACTTGGAGCTTGATCATAGATCCATCAATGGGCATCCCATCCTTTAATCCTTGCAAAAAGCACTCTTCACTATCAAACTCAAACCTAGAAAAATCTCATTCTCTCCTTGGATAAGGATCTACACACTCAAACTAGCTAGAAAACTTTCACTCCAAACAATAACTCAAGAAAACTAGAACATAAGGAAACAATTCTTTCATTAATTCAAATTATAGCATAGAATGAATACAATGAGAGCCTAGGGGCCTTATTTATAGGCTCCAATGCTAGGAATTTCGTCCAAGGGTGGAGAGGAGGGGATAAGGATGGCTTAGTTGGCTCCAACAATTTTTAGGTAAGTGGTTTTAACTAAAAACAAATTATTGGTAGAAAGTTGCAACCACTTTGACATGTGGCATCTAGAAGATCCTAATATGGCTTCCAAATGCTGATGTGGAGGCTTAGGTGTCATAAGTTATGGCATCCCACATGTCAAATATTGTTGGGGTAGTGGAAGGAATCTTTATGTTTCCCATAAAACTCTTGATGTAATGTAATTCCTTCTCCTCCAAGGTTATTTGATGAGTTGTTCCCCCATGTGCTTCAAATCTTGGCATAAATTGGGCTTGGGCTTGGTCTTGAAGAGGCTTGAATGGTTGGTCTTGGACTTGAAGAGGATGCCGTCCATCATGCTTTGGGCTTGAGCCAAATGGGCTTCTTCCATGTGTTGGCTTATGAGCCAAATTGTGCTTCAAGAAAATTTTGCTTATGAACATGCTTTAAGAAAATTAATGGGCTTCTTCCATGTGTTGGTTTATGAGCCAAATCATGCTTCAAGAAAATTTGGCTTATGAACATGTTTCAAGAAAATTTGTAACTTGCTTCAAAAACTTTATTGACTATAGCTGCAAAAACAAAGTGAGTTAATCAAAGTATATATTCCTTTATGGATGTCCCCATCAGTTCTCCCGGGGTGGAAAGAGCTCAACTCCGTCGAGTGGGAATTCATCTGGCTTTGGTAGTACTCTAGAAGGTTAGGATCGATTTTTTTGTAAGTCCTCTTGAGTGATCCATGAGTCTTCAGAATCAGGTTTGTCCTTGCCAGTGAACCAAGTAGCGCTGATAGTCGTTGTTTCGAGTAGTGATAATCTTGTCATCTAAGATTCGCTCAATCCTTTCTTGCCACTTTGGTAATATGGCCGGTGGACACTCAAGGGTTGGTTCACTCTCAAAGGTGGATCAAGCCTGTATAGCTCACTAGGTATCATTATTGGTTCCTTATACTTTACTAAATTTGAAATGTTGAAAGTGGAACTGATACCAAAGTCGGATGGTATATCTAGCACATATTAGGTCCAATTTTTCTTACTATTTTGAAAAGGACCCATACCACGGGCATATAATTGTTTTGAGCCTAATCAAGACATAGTCTCCTTCTTGAAATTCTTTGGCTTTTTTTACAAAATTTAGCCATATGCTTGTTAATTTCATTGCTCAAAATTTGTTTTACTAATCACGCTATGCATATGACTCTCGTAATCATGGATACTTATGCATGGGACACCAAATGATAAGAGACAAACACAAATGATACTAAATGGTAAAAGACAAACAAAAACAAAACAAGCTCAAATGGACTTTATTATCTATGGACTAAACTTTATTGTTGGGCTAGGAAACAAGGTTCCTAATTTCCAATATTCCCTAAATGGCTTTGAAGACTTTGGCACAAAACTTTAGATAGGTGGCAGTGAATCTTAATTTGGCTCCCAACATATGCCAAAGAGTCTTAATAAAGTAACTGTTGAATATCACTGGGACCAGATCAATGGTATGGTAGATGTCCCAGCCGGATGGGATAGAAGAGTGAATGAAACGTAATGGTGGATCGGGATGGTGGATGTTCAGAAATGGAGAATCAGGGATAGAAAAATTGTTAGGAAAAATATTTTGCAGGATTTTCAAAGGCTCTACAGCTTCTTGGGGCTGATCCGTAGGGTTTTGTTCTTTGACGGTCAATACCCTAATATGTGATCCTTCATCGATCTTTAGATCTAAACGTTCAACATCAATTAATTCCGGATCTTCTATGTTATCCTTAGATTGATCTCCATGGTTTTGTTCTTGGATTTCATTTTGATCATCCCCGTTGTTGATTTCTTTAGGCTGGGTAATTATTTTATCTTCAAGTAATTGTTCTTAATCATATTCGTCCATAAGGTTAGACCCAGCTTCATAAACTTCTTCCTTAAGTTCTTCAACGGGTTTAGGATTTTTTCTTTCTAGCCCTTCATTTGGACAAGATTTTGATTATATTTCATCTTTTAATTCTTTAATTGGTTCAGGAGATCTTTCCTCTAAATTCTCAGTGGGTTCAACCTCTTCTTCTTCATATTCATCAATTAAACTTGGTTTAGCTTTATATATTTCCACTTTAGGCTCTTCAATGGGTTCGATGATTTCTTCCTTACTAATTACTGGGATGATAGGAGTTGGCTTGCTTGAAGGAATTTGGTTAGAATTTGGCCTATATCCAGATATATAATTCTTATTGGACTTAGGTTGATTGATCAAGAGTTTCTTCTGATATGTATCAAATTCCCTAGCAATTTGATAAGCATCTTCTAGATAGTGAATTTTCTATTGAAATAATTTTCACTGGATGTCCTTACGTAGACCAACTCGAAATCTAGATATGATCATTGCATCAGATTCAACTGTACTACATCTCCCGATATACTTATTGAATTTGGCAGTATAATCGGTTACAGTTGTATCATCTTGTCTCAAGTTGTACCATTGATCTAAAAGTTTTGCTCATAATATTTATCTAGGTACTTTTTCCTCAGTTTACTCTTCATTTCTCTCCAAGTATTTATTTTATCCCCAATATAATAACTTTTTCGCTCAACTTCTCCCCAATATGCTTTAGCATGTCGGACTAACTTTGATTTGGCAAATTGACACTTTCTTACTTCCGACATTTCATCAAATTCAAAGTATTGATCCATTTTCTCTTTCCAATCGACATATACTTCAGGATCTAAATTTCCATCGAAAGTGGGTGCATAGGGTCGATTGCCCTAAAAACTCTCTCCTCCTGATCTACAAAGTCTTGGTAGGGGTATTTAAGACTATACTCAGGGGTGAGATCATGATATTGGGCTCTTGGACCAAGGGGAGGTGGACTAGGTGATTTAGGCTTAGCATGGATCCTATGAGCTTCTTCTATGAAGTCATGGTGAAGTCGTCTTGGGTTGTATTCAGGAGTGAATTCATGATGATGGACTCTTGGACCTCGAGGAATTGACCTAAGCGACTCAGGTTCGATGGGGGTCATTGGGGTCTCTTCAAGTATCCTAATATGGTCCTTTACTTGACCTAATTCCTTTCTCATTTGCCCTAATTGTCCATTTATGGTATCAAACTTTTTAGTCAGGGTTCTTATAAAGAATTCAAGATTAGAATCCATGGATACGTGTAGGACTGTTGGTATAGGGCTTCAGATTAAAAAGGGCAAGCAATACAAACCAACTTCTAGGGCTCCTAGACCTAAAAGTTCAAAATGCAGGAATTGACTAAATACTAGTTAAAGTTGTATTTACCTTTTCCACTGGCCAGGTAAGAGATGGGGTTACGGGAGGTTCCCTTCGTTTTCACGAGGTCATAATTAAAAACCGCAAGTCCACTTAAGGTGTTTGCCATTGGACCTCTTGCCTTAGACACCAATTTCAAAAAGTAAGTACAAACTCAACTAATATTTGGTCTCATCTTGCACTTGAACCCGACTTGTGGGTGTCCCTAGTTTTAGGTGCCTACTCGATTTCAATTAAGGTTTAGGTCAATGCAAATGTGGATGATTGTTTTGGGCCAAGGAAAGGTAATGACCTCCTTCCCTTATGTTATGATTGAATGCCCTTAATTGGATTTAGGAATGGGTGCGCAAACAATTCACCAACTAGATAACACAACAACTAGTATTAGCACAAACATGTATTTCAAACCCAAATTTTAAACAATTAAAATTCAAAAAAAAATTAAATTGAAAAATTTAGATTTTGAAGTCCAGATTTTAGAAATCAAATTTTAAAATTTAAATTTCGAATTAGGATTAAAAATTCGTTCTAGAAGTTAGAGTTGTTGCAAGATAGTTTCAGCCCTAACAACTTCTAGTCAACTAGTTTTAAAAATTCAAAATTAAAATTTTAAAATTTCAAAAAATTAAAATTAAAATTTGAATTGTTAAATCTCTCAGTGAAGATTCCAGATTCTAAATTTTGAAATTTAATTCCTGGAATTTGGTTAAGAAATTTGTTTTAAAAGCTTGTTGTAAAAGAAAATTTCAGCAGGGAACAATTTTCAACTAGCTAGTTTTAAAATTTTAAAATTTAATTTTTTAAAAAATTCAAAAATTTAAAATAAAATTGATTTAGTTAGTTCTCAGATCAGAATTCTCGGATTTTAAAGTTGACTTCAGATTAAGTCGAATTTTGGTTGAGAAGGTAGTTTGAAAATAGTTGCTAGAGGTTCCAGCAGTTTAGCTAACTCTTAACAATCTGAATTCATATTTCGAATTCCGAATTCTAAATTCTTCTAAAATTCAAAATTCCTGTGGGAAATAACAAAATCGAAGTCTGGATCTCAGATCTAAAATTCAAAATTTAGAAAAATATTTTTTGTATTTTTTTGAAAATTAAATGAAATGAAAGGCAGAAACAGAATTCTGGACAAAACTTCAGAAATGATCTAAGCACTCATATTTTTAAATCCAGAAATAAAAGGAAAGTGTTTTTTGAATTTTATATTTCAAATCCTAAGACACTAAGGTACTGGAAAAGTATTTTTTTGGATTTTTTTGATCAATGTAAAAAATACTAAAATTCGTGAAAAATTCGGGTGAATATTAGAACAGAAACTTCAGCAATCAAACACTTGACCTAGTAAACCATAAGCTCTGATACCAAAAAATTGATGGGGGACGAAAATAAAATGATGGATGGAGAGTTTAAGCAAGCTAACCAGCAAGCAAACTTGAGCAATTAATTATCAAATAAATGTGCTAAATTAATCCAAGAAAAGAATTTTCATAAGGAGACTAATTGATCTAACTTTTAAGTCCCGCAGTGTAGATCTAGTTCAAAATAAGGATTAGGATCTTCATGGCAAGGAAACCATCACTACTAGGGCAAGTTAACCTTCAAATGATCAGATCTAATGAAGCTTAGGAAAAGTTTTCCTACAAACAATGATGGCTAATTATTTGGTAGAAGGAGGAGCTCTCATCACTCAAGGATTGAGGTCTAGAAGTCAAGATTGGCACTCTCTACTTTGAGACTCACCTTGGCCTTGATCCATGGCTTGGAGACCTTCATCCTTAACCTAGGAACCTGAAAGATCTTGCAAAGAAATTTGGGATTAGACATGGAAGAAGAATTGGAGTTGGAATGGAAACAAAGAAAAAAGGAAGAAAAAGAAAGTGGCCGGCGGCTTGGGACTTGAAGCTTGATCATGGATCCATCAATGGGCGTCCCATCCTTCACTCCTTGCAAAAAGCACTCTTCACTCTCAAACTCAAACTTAGAAAAATCTCATTCTCTCCTCGGATAAGGATCTACACACTCAAACTAGCTAGAAAACTTTCACTCCAAACAAGAACTCAAAAAAACTAGAACACAAGGAAACAATTTTTTTATTAATTCAAATCATAGCATAGAATGAATATAATGAGAGCCTAGGGGCCTTATTTATAGGTTCCAATGCTAGAAATTTCGTCCAAGGGTGGAGAGGAGAGGATAAGGATGGCTTAGTTGGCTCCAACAATTTTTAGGTAAGTGATTTTAACTAAAACCAAATTATTGGTACAAAGTTACAACCACTTTGACATGTGTCATCTAGAAGATCCTAATGTGGCTTCCAAATGCTGATGTGGAGGCTTAGGTGTCATAAGTTGTGGCATCCCACATGTCAAATATTGTTGGGATAGTGGAAGGAATCTTTATGTTCCCCATAAAACTCTTGATGTAATGTAATTCCTTCTCCTCCAAGGTTGTTTGATGAGTTGTTCCCCCATGTGCTTCAAATCTTGGCATGAATTGAGCTTGGGCTTGGTCTTGAAGAGGCTTGAATGGTTGGTCTTGGACTTGAAGAGGACGCCCTCCATCATGCTTTGGGCTTGAGCCGAATGGGCTTCTTCCATGTGTTGGTTTATGAGCCAAATCATGCTTCAAGAAAATCTGGCTTATGAACATGCTTCAAGAAAATTAATGGGCTTCTTCCATGTGTTGGTTTATGAGCCAAATCATGCTTCAAGAAAATTTGGCTTATGAACATGTTTCAAGAAAATTTGTAATTTGCTTCGAAAACTTTATTGACTATAGCTGCAAAAACAAATTGAGTTAATCAAAGTATATATTCCTTTTTGGATGTCCCCATCAGTAGGTGCTTGGAATTTTTTCATTGGATTGTAGGCTTAGTCCATCTCTTGGAGTTTTGAGTGGTAACCTTGCCCTCAAGTTCAATTTTTATATTCAATTCTACCGAACAATAAGATTTCATGAATTCTTGTTGGTTTTTCTTAGTTTAGGTGATTACTTATTTGGTTGTTACTTTGGATATGCCTACAATATAAATGTGATTCACATTCTTGTTGCTTTGGCCACAATCACATTGCAAATATCTCCATGTAAGATCTGCATTTGAAGATGCTTCCTTTTTCTGCTCTTCTTGCTATTTAGCTTTGTAAAAGCCATCGCAACATCATGTGCTTTTGATGCCATTAGATTACTTTCCTCATCCTATTTTCCATTCATAATGGAATTTTGATACAACTGTTAGTCCTCCTTGGAGTCCTACCAAGCTGACATGATCATGTGGCCAAGAAGGAGATGCATTTGAGTCATATTCTCTCCAAGTATAAAATAGCATATTGATACTTAACTCTGTCCATATATATCATTGTGGGTAATGATCTTTTTCTATCATCCTTTCCTTTTAGTTTCATCTTCAGGAGCAACATCTTAGCTACTATTTTCATCAATTTCATTTTTCTTATTTTCAGAAATAGCAAAATTGAAATTATATTTCTATTATATTTCTATTATATTTTTAATTTTTTTAAAAAACGATAAACACATTTAGTTTAGTCATTTTTAAAAACATAAGCATGATAATTATGGTTGGCACATTGATAGTGGTCTTGGAGATGTGGAGTTTGTAACAGTGGTGGTGGCAGTGGGGGCATTGATGTTGTGGTTGTGGTGGCGATGTTAGTGGTGGTGTGGCAAAGGTTGGGGTGGTGATAATGGTGTAGCAAAGTTGTTGGACATGGTGGTTTTAGCGGTGGTGGCAGTGGCGGTGGCAGTGATGGCATCATTGGTGATGGTAAAAACGATAATGGCAGCGAGGTGGTGTTCAGAATGACAACAGCGGTGGTGATGACGATGGTGGGTGGAGTTGATGATGGCAACGGTAGTGGTGATGATGGTGGTAGTCGAGATAATGGCTGTGGCAGTGATGTGATGTTTGCGATGGTGGAGGTGGTATTAATGGTGGTAGTAAAAGATACGAGTTTCTTGCTTTGGAAAATACTGGAAGTAAAAATTTCCTATTTTTGCTTTTTCTAGATATGATGAAACTGTGTTTTGGAAAACAGAAGATTTAAAATAATAGCACCAAACAGACTTTTGCCCTGATTTTTGTGTTTTTATTTCAAAATAAAAAAAATGAAAAAAAAAAACTGATGCAAAATAGGCCCTTGGTTGTTTTCTTATGGCCTACCATTTCAATAATTATGTGGGCTTTCATCTTGATCCACAAAACCTTAAGTTGCATTTGTCTTGAGAAGTTAGGTGCCTTGATCTGAACTCTTATGATGTTGCTTGCTGAAGAGATTGAACTACTCTCTGCAAGACCTAGCATGATATGTTGCACGTTCTCATGCAAATTTTGTTCCATGAGTTCTCCTTATAGTTGATTCAAGGTTTTCTTGCAGTTCCCTTTAGGTTCTATCATTTCGGTGTGTCTTAATAATTTTTGATACTTTACCTATAGAAACCATTTTACCCTTCTTTAAGGACTAACATTTGCTTTGTAAATAATTCGTGTCATGATTCTTATATAACCAAGATCTACATAGGATAGACAAATTGATAAAGCAATTGGAGATTCTGCTCTAGTACCAAAACAATTGTTGGTTTGATGTACTGAAGTAATTTGTATCATTATGCCTCGAGAAGGTAAAAGAATGAAGACAAGAACATGGTTTTTTGGAAGTATCTAGATTTTGTTATACATGCAATTTTCCATTTTTGAAGGCTTGGAGAGGAAGTGGAGCAGGAAGGTTCCTTCCTTTGCTCTTGAAGATGCTCCCTGACCCCTGCAACCCCCTCCCCACAGCAAAAATAAATAACAAAAGAGAAAAATGTTCGTCTTTACTTATTCAAACACCTCAGTGCTGGTCATGATGCAACAATACTTGAAGATTGTTTCTAGCACACAAATAGAAATCATAATGGGTGAAAGAACCAGTTTATGGGGTTTAGATCAAGTGTTTACTCCAAGGATGGCTTCAGTTGCTTGTTGAAGATGAAGGGAAGAAATATTGGACCCACAACATGTTTTGTAGGACAATGGAATAAGATCATAACCAATGATTCACTAGATGGCCATGATTTAGTGTTTATTTGAGCCTAGTGTGTCTTGTGGCAATATTAGTTACCAAAGGAAGGTCTTTTTGTTGACCCCTTCTACAATGCTTTTTGTTTTCTATCATATAAAACTAAAATAGAAAACAGCCTTTAATGTTCACAGAGCATGTTTACTCAAAAAAGAATAAAATATTCACACATCTGTAGCATGTACACTTTTTTCCATTGCCATGATTACATGGGATTTCTAATTGTTCTTAATAAATGTCTGGTCATGGCAGTTTCAGAGGGGAGTGTACATACTACACTGACATCCTAGGTAGACTCAAATTAGGAAGGGATAAGAATATGATTGGTCTTACTCTTGTATAGCATTTTGGCTGTTCAAGTTTTATGTAAATTTAAGAAGAAATAAAGAAAACTTTGGCCATGAGTCGGCCTTCCCTTCTCCTCTATTCCTTATTCCTTCAATCTTTCTCAATCTCTCACGTCTTCCTCCTCTAATTCCTACTTGTTTATTCTTGATTCTATTTGCAATTTGCTACTGATTTTATTCTATTCAATTTATTTTTATGTTCATTTTTTCCCTAATCTGGTTGCAAAACTATGATGGAGTTTTTAGTTAAGCCTTGAATCTCCAAGGTTCCTTATGCTGTCATCTTCTCTCTTCAAAAATCTGAGGGTAGAACTTTTGATATACCATTTACACATTATTGATTTTGTTATTTTCTTTTTGGTTCTTCGGATTTAGATAGCAAGCAGTGAAATTATTTAAACCCTAAGCTGTTCTAGGGGTCCCTTTACACATTGCAGACTAACCTCTGTTGGTCCTGCATCAGTTGGTATTAGGCCACACTTTTCACTTCATTCGCCTTCTTTCCCTTTCTTTTTTGGGTCTCTTGTCTCATTTTCCCATCATAGTCTCCAAAATCACATCAAGCAATCGATTTAAGGCCTTTGTCCAAGACCATGAGGTCTCGAAACAACCAAGTTGCCCATCTTTGAGAGGACATCAGCAAAATCTTCCTCCATTGACATAAAGCAAACTCTTCCATCATTGGTGCTTTAAATTGAAAATCCTAGAGCTAAAAGACATCAAAATTGTACTGTGATCTATAGGTCTTCGTAGATTTTCATGGAGCATGACTTCGGATGATTGATTGTCATGATAGACAGTGATCAATAGGTCTTCCTAGATTAGATTTTATGGTCTTAAAGCTATTTCGAATGGTATTGACTTCTAGAGGAGCATTGATTTTATTTGCTGAAATTAGGTTGACAATATGTATGGTGAACCAAACATCTGTAGCTGCATTACGCTTCCACCTATTATAGAATCAAGTTAAAAGCAGCCATGACTGATTAGTTCATGCCTCCTAACAATCAGCTCTATAGCCTAGCAACTAGATCCGACTTTCCATGGGCCGAGGATGTTCTGTTCTGAATGTATTGCTGGGTTTGAGCCTGAAATTTCCTCCAAACTAACTACCAATAGATTTTACATATTTATGGCTACTGTGAAAATTGTAAATCAAGAAAGAAACAAAGAGATTAGTCCTAACATATCCGTTTTCTTTTCTTTGAATTTTCTTAATATTTTGATGTCTAACACTGGGATTAAACTAATTGAAGACAAAAATAGCCTCCATAGTTGATATCAAGAAGGCAGCATGAAGTTATGAACAGTGACTAGGTTGCAAATTCAAAATCCAGGGTGAAAATCTAGTGCTTTAATCGCAAAGGATATGATCACTTCTCTGTAGAATGCCCAAATTGGCAGATAAAGCTTGCAGATAAGGCCTATCCTGTTGCCATCACTAGCCTTGAATAGAAGGTCAAAGTGGTTGCCTAAGCAAAAGAAAGTGATGAAGGTCAGCAGTGAGGATGATGATCTTCATTTCATCATTCTTGAACCTCGTTTGACTGTACATCATGAAGATGATTATGAATATTGGAGGTGAAGCAATATTTTCTAGATGAGAATATGGTGTAAGGGACAGCTACAAATTAGTGATTTGTTGTGGTAACTGCATTAATGCTATCCCTAGAGATGCTTTTCATATGTTTAAGCTGACGATTTAATCACAACCTAATCCCTATAAGGTTTGGTTGTGTGATGACCAATCCTAGAGTCCACGAGAGGTATATGATCACTTATTTGATTGGAGGGCCTATGGGTTGTGCAGTGTTATGTCATGATAGTTAAAATATGTCACATATTCCTAGGATGACCATGGTTTTTCGACTAGAAGGTGCAGCAATGGCTTTTCAAAGACCTGCTCCTTCCAGCATGGAGGCCTTTGCACGGTAGAAGCACCCAACAAGGATCTTCGACCAATGAATTTAAACTCAAGAATCAAGATATTCCTTCTAGAATGTTCCAGCTTGGGTGGAGGTGGCTTGTTGGGTCGCTTCCCTAAGTCAAGGGGTTTGAGTTTAATGGGGAGATTAATGCAACAACTTTTGAAGATTACTTTTATGCACCAAGACAGGATGTAACGGGTGAGAGGATTAGTTTTCTAGGTGCTTGTATGAAGTTCTTACTTAATGGTTGAGTCTATCTGCTGTAATTGAGTCCTAGATGGACTCAAATTAGAAAGGGTTAGTGGTTGATTGGTCTTATTACTGGCCTGGTTTTGGGAGTAGATTGGTGATGCATGCTGAAAATTTTAGAAGAAATAAAGAAAAACTTTGGCCAAGGCTCAGATTTCCCTTCTCCCCTCTTGTTTGTTCCTTCTATGTCTATCAAATTCCCTCTTCTTCATCTTCTAATCATGCTGCTTTTTTTTTCCCTGCTGATTTTGTTTAGTTTGCTATCAGGTGTCAGTCAATGAATACTTTATCTGTATTTTATGGTCTGTTAGATTTGATGTGTCCATAACTCCATATATTTCATTATTTCTCTTAACTCCTCTGTTGGTGATTTATAAAATTTATATTTTCTGCATTCCGTTCATTTTTGTGTTCACTACTTACTAAATTATGGCAGCAAATCTAATACAGGTTTCTCATGTTAGACCTAGAAATCCTAGGGCTGAATTTTTTAATCAAGCATTTTCCCATAAATTTGGTTTTGTTCTTTGTTGTTCAGCTCTCAGGACTTAAACTGCAGAAAAATTAATTGCTTTCAATTCTAAATTACCCTATTCCAGTTGTCCACTTATGCATCATGGGCAACCCGGTGTGGTCTTGTATCTCCCCACCTAATTTAACCACGTTTATTTCCTAATTTATGTTACACAGAAATGTCTTTCCCTTCTAATTCCTTCAAAGGTGGTCCTTAAAAAAAAGCCATACACTGCTTTTTGTTTTATTTGCATATTGACTAGTCAGCTCTTATGCGAACTGAGTTCTTTCTGCGCCTGTAAGTCTGCAACCAGCCCCTACCTCCAAAAAACATGCACATGCACACAGAAACAAGAAGAAAAAGGAAAAGATAGAAGGAGAAAAGTCTAACTACTAATCAATGCTGTTGTATTATATTAAATTAAACTAAGGCATTAACCAAGACTACTTTAGAAAAAATGCCCATACCTGTCACTCCTAAGTCCTAGCATCTAATAGTAAGAGCCAAAGTTAAGGAAAATAACTCCTAATTCTACAGGGTGATTATAATTGACTGCTTGTTTGGGTAATTGATTACAAACTACAAGTGCTGCAACACCATGTATTAATGAAACATATATATTTATTCAATGGATTTGTGTTTTCTGAAGTCAAATTCTTGTTTGTTATTTTGTTGATACCGTTGGCCGTGCTATTAAAGAGTAGAGTTCTAGGGATAGCTGATACAAGTCATAAAAGAGAACACAAGAAAATGACTCACAGAGTTGTGAGGGATGTTTGGTGAATTAGGACAATGATGATGTTTTTATATTCTAAGGGTATCTTGTTTATTTTGTTTATATATTTTAAGGATAACTTTATATAATTTGCCATGAGGAATGAAAAACATTTTGCTCTATAGTAAGGAAATCTCCTAGTCTACAAATTACAAAACCATGGGAACAATTTCTTCACTGCTCCCAATCATTCCAGGGGCTGAAATCTTACCCTGTATATTCATGATATTTTATTTTATAAAGCAGCAGGAATTAATGCAACTACCATCTTTACAGACTTCAGCCTGCGCAGATCAAAAACCTGTACTCTGATAGTCCTCTCTTACATGATTAACATGTGCACCATACTGCTCTGACCTGGATGGCTACATTATTTTTTATTTGATTTTATATGTGAATAAAGGGGATGACCAAAAGATTCTTGCTTGTTTGATTGATAAGGACTGTTAATTTTTTCCCTTGCTAATATTGTTCATATGTCATCTTTGACCTTAAAGTTGGTGTTTATGACATTGGTTTTCTAGGGTGCCAACCATAGGTGGAAGGGAACTAGATCTTCATCGACTCTTTGTGGAGGTTACATCACGAGGAGGTATTGAAAAGGTATGAATTAAATAACAACTAGATCTTCATCAACTCTTTACTTTTGGTACTGATTTATTAGTTAATTTATATTCTAAATTGGCATGGCTTGATATCTGTTGAATGATGCCATTATTTCTGAAGCTTGTGTCTCAATAACTCTAACCCTGTGTTTGGTTGGGGTCATTAGAAGGAGAATGGACAAGATAGGAAAGATGGATGGCTTCCATCTATTATTTGGTTCAAAAAAATTTAGGAAGGATGGATGAAAAGGAGGGATTGTCCATCCATCTTGGCTCATCAATTTGCATCCTTCTAAATTAGGAAGATGAAAGGAAGGATAGGTAGAGCATATAAGGGGTGGATTTCTGTATTGACAAAATTATCCATCATTAATTTTTTGACAAAGTTATAACACTTCTTCACTTTTTCATTTATATTATTTGTATATATATTTATTTTATCTATACTATTAGTCCTATACTATTAAATTTTATTAGTAATTATTTTAATTTTAGTATATAATTTCAATAATTATAGTTAAATAATTAGAGTTGTCTTCAATTTTTATATTAATATATACTATTTTTAATTAACTTGTATAATATTAATTAACAATTTAAATTAAATTATAAATTAACTAGTTATTTATATAATTAATATATATAAATAAATTAATTCATTAATAATTAATTTATAAAATCATTTGTTAAATTAAATTAAATTAAAATTAAATATTTACATATTTTTTATATAATAATAAATTATAAAAAGTATAAGTTTATATATTACTTATTAGTATAAATTGGTGTTATAAATTGATAATAATAATAATAATTTTTATTAAAGAGTAGTTTAGTAAAAATGTCATATTAATATCATCCGTCTTTTCTTTCATTCATCCTATTCCAAATAGAAGCGGGAATCATTTCCATCCATTTTTTCATGTTTCACCAAGCACATCACCCCATTCATCCTTCCTTTTCTACCCATCCTTTCTCCAATCCATCCTTCATACCAAATAGTGGGTAAGATCCAGTATATAAATTTGACAATGAATTGGAGAAATCACATTGACATTGGCTACTTGCTTGCTAAATAATGATCTTTTTGTCTTAGTCTATCATGATGGAAAATCTGAAACACTCATAAATGATATACATGTCTGGAAGATTTGAAGTATTAGAAGTTCTTTCCTTTGTTGGATTTGTCCGCATATTACCATGTGCATAGCATGTACTGATAATGTAATTTATTCCCTATTTGTTCATCCACACAGTCCCTTAGTGGGTGTGGTTCCTCTTGTGTTGTACGTGGCATTCAATGTCATGATCTTTTACTAGGTTCTATAGCTTCTTGCAATCTCACCATATTCAAGTTCTGTATGTTTCTCTAAATGACAGATTAGCTTTTCATGTTACAATTAGTTTCTTTGACATACCAACGTTGGTACCTTATTTACAGTCATGACTGGTATAATATTTAAAAATTAGAATTTTCTCATCACACATCAATCTAGGAAAATGGGCAGACAGTTCCATTTCTTAAATGCTCGCATAAATGCCAATAAGGCATCGCATTAAGATTTCTGCTTCACCAACATTAATGAGGGGCAGTCAATCAGTGAATATGTTTAATATTATTAAGATCTTGTGGTATAGAGTGGAGACTGTAAATTATGGATGGCCCTCCCCCTCCCTGCACAATCTATTAATTCTTATTAGAATTACTTTATGTTTGCTGCTAACATTATCTATCATACAAGGGATGCTGGCTTGAATAATGATTAGTCTAAGACTTCATAGCTTCAGCCCACTCAGGAGTTTGGTGATAAATATTTGACTTTTTTGCCATCTGTTTATAATATTTTATTTTTTGAAGTGGTGGGAAAGCTTGCATCACATGATCTGAACTTTAAGCTAAAACCATTTGGAATGGCAAAGATGGAATATTCATCTTACGAACAGCTTAAGCTTTGAAGAGACTGAATGAAATCTTTTTCAAGTATGATCTTCCCTATCTTACATTAACTATAGCTTAAGCTATCAATGTACGAACTACGAATAGCTTAGGTTCAGCACCAAAAATCCCATTGTGGGGTTTGTTTGATTAGATGGTTCAAAATGATTAATTATATTGTATCTCATAGCCCTGATTCACCTTTTCATTTTACTGCTAGTGGTTTGCAATTACTATGATGCTCTCCTGCCAGCAGTTTATGATAGCTTGCATAAGAATCAGTATTGATCTTCCCTGAACGGTTCTTCTACAGCACTTGCATGTCTGTATGCTTGGCTTGGAAATTAGGGACTAAAGATAAATTTTTTGTGGGCACTTGCTTGTTCTTTTTCCAATAGAAGAAGGATGAAATATGCATGAATTTCTTCACGCGAGAGAAGGAAGAAAGAAGAGGAAGAGGCCCTCTTCTTTTGGCATCAAGAAGAAGAAAGGTGGGGCACCTGATTTTTTTTCTTCTCTGATTTCTCTCTCTTTTGCATTAATTTTTCATGCAAGAGAGCCCCCTTTATTTAATCTTAACACCACCTATCCATGATAAACCCAATCACTTATTTAATTTTGAATTCAAACCAAGTTCAAAATTCAAAAACAAATAAGATATAGAGATAAGAAAGAGAGTCTACGAAGCGGGGGCGCCAACCCTTGGCGTGCCTCTCCTTTCTTTTCTCTTTTCCATGCAAAACAAGAGGGTCTACCCCAATCACTTAATTAATTTTGAATTTGAACCAAGTTCAAAATTCAAAAACAAATAAGAGATAGAGATAAGAAAGAGTCTAAGAAGGGGGGGCGCCAACCCTTGGCGCGCCCCGGTTGGTGTCCCCCTCCTTTCTCTCTTTTCCATGCAAAACAAGAGGGTCTGCCCCCTCTTATGCACCAACTAATTTAGGGTTGGCACGCCTCGGTTGGTGCCCCCCTCCTTTCTCTCTTTTCCATGCAAAACAAGAGGGTCTGCCCCCTCTTATGCACCAACTAATTTAGCGCCATCCTTTCTTTGGCACGATGGAAGGGAAAGAGTCCCAGCTTGGTGGGACTTTGGGATTTCTAATCCAAATCGAATTGGATTTGGTCAAAACCAATTAGGAATTAAAATCCCAATCCCATTAGGACTAGTAAACCCAATTAGATTCAAATTAGACCAAGTCCAATCAAATCAAAATTGATTTAATTCGATTAGGATTAAAATCCCATTTGATCAAATCAAATTAGCTTGCCATAATTACAATTAGGTTTTCCTCTTAGTAATTCTTAGCAAGCTTGTCTTGTAACTTTTACAAATTAGTTCAATCATCAATTATATTGATAATTGGATCCTATTGCAATTCAAAAACATAAATTAATTATTCGATCGAGTCAAACCTTTATTGTGTATGACCCTATAGGTTCTATCCTATCTCGTAGTAAGATATATTATGATCTCCATCAACAGTATCACTGAAATTTTTTTCAATGGATTGGAATAATTTTAACTCTCTCCAACAAGGATCATTGATTATCAAGATAATCTTTGTAAGTCTTACCATCCACTAGAGATGCTTAGCAGCATGTAGTGGCAATCCAGCAGAACAGAAGTTGATTGACCGTTTAAGTGTAGTTATCATGTGATTCAGTTTTTCTATCATGAGTCCTGATAAGATGAATGTTATAGAAAACTTGTCAAACCCCATTATCTGCCATATATAATATTTAATTGACTTGAGTTCATACCATGAAATCCCATGGAAACACTTTTCTATTAATCACGTTTCTGTGGCCGTGGTCTTAAGGACTCAGCTTCATAAATCACATAGGACTACTCTTAATTACTAAGGTTGATAGATCTCATCCAGGTATGCATCCTACTCCTAAAATGAATCTACTATAGCCAATGTACATCACAAGGATCCATATGGCTAGGAGATCAAGTAATGTGCAATCAAACTATAGCAACCTCATTATGAATAGTTGAGATACCACAGGTTAAAGAATTATTCATACTATTACAGTATCGAGAAAGTCACTAACAAGTGAGTAGATATCCAAGTGACTTCGTACTAGTCATGCTCAGTACCGTTGTTCTCTAAGAAGTAAGAACTACTTGCACTCTCACTCCAGTATTCCCATACTGTAGACTCGAGATTCATCTATCAAAGGAAAGCAATTTGTGCACCAATCTTATCAGATTAATCACTATCCCTATGATGATCCTTCAATTGGGAGCAATTTAGGAATTAATCGCTAATGACATATGCCTCAAATTCTTAACTCTTGAGAATGTGTGTTATCATCTTATTAATTTCTTGGTTGATTCAAGGATGCATAATACAAGAATGGTAAAGAAAATGCCCATTTTATTGATAAATAAATAAATCAAGTTCAAATTTATACCTTAGAAAAATACAATGTGTCGGCCTGATTGGCTTTAGGGCATACATTTAATAGTTAAGTTCATAACTCTAGATATTTCTTTGTAATACATTTTTTTTGATTTTTTGCATATTATTTATGCCAAGGTTTTAAATCCCGTGAGATAAGGATGTCCCGGTTTTTAATGGAATGGGATGCACTGGCATCCCGTCCCGTCTCGACACTCGGGACAGGGCAGGGATCGTGGTACCGTCCCGTACCGCCCGGTACGCGGCGTATCGTACCGTACTGGCTAGCAGCCGGTACGGTTCAGCCTATTAAAACGGTCCGGCATCCGGACCGTTAAAAAAATTATAAAAAATTGATTTCCGTACCAGTATGAACCGGTCGGTTCACCCCGGTACGGGCTCGGTTCAACCCGGTTCAGGTCCTTTTTATATTTTAAATACTTTTTTGGGAGGGGAAGAATGTTTTTATATTAAAAAAAAGGGTTGGTACGCTTGCCGGTACGGTACGGTATGGACCATACCGTACCATATCGGCCTCCCGCTGATACGGCTCCCGGTACCGGTACCGGGAACCTTGGGACAGGGGATGTCCCAAGGTGTCCCAATTGGGATATTAGGATGTTTGCAGGATGTCCTGTCCCAACACATAGGATGGTATCCTGTCTCGGTATCCCACGGGACGTCCCACCGGGACTTGAATCCTTAATTTATGCGACATTTGCTATTTATTTGTTTTATGCATGATTAATGGCATACCGTCTACATCATGCCAAATAGAAGACCGCTGAATAGCAAACTATTCTAATAGGAAAAAAAACCAACAAATTGAGTGTCAAAGCTCTCATCATAATGGTCTAACAAGAGATAGAGGACAACAGGCTATCAAGTGACAAGATGCAAGCTCAAAAACAAGGAAAATATGTTTGAAGAGTAGTTTCATGCCAAAGAGCTCAAAAGTAAAGAAAAGCTTCTAACCCAATAAGTTTACAAAATGCCAAACAATTACACAATGGTAGGCTCTTCTATGGGTTCAAAAAGATTTGCAAATACCACTGAAAATCAAGGTTTTAAATCCCATTAGATGGGGCTGTCCCGATTTTTTCATGGAACGGGATGCATCGGCATCCCGTTCCATCCCGACACTAGGGATAGGGGATGTCCCAAGGTGTCCCGATTGGGATGCTAGCGGGATGTTATGCCTAACACATGGGATGATACCCCGTTCTAGTGTCTCACAGGATGTCCCGCCAGGACCTGAATCCTTGCTGAAAACTTCTGGAGATTTGGCTTTTTTGAGCAATTGGATAGTTAACAATCAACCCTAAAAATTATTAGATGATTTGATGTGTACTGATGGATTGAAATATGTCTTGAATTTTGGTATATGCAATGAAAAAGAAGTGCAAAGGGAGGCGACGAGGCTCACACAGTCCACTCCACATTATTCTCTTGCCTGTATAGTATACTGCAGATTCATTGATGAGAATTTGCAGGAAATTCTCTTCATACAACTTATTCATTGCATGAGGATGTGCTGGTGGTGCCCCTTTCTTCAGGCAATGAATATGTAATCAAAGGCTACTACTTGAATCAAGGATTATGTCCTGGTATCTACTGGATCTTAATAACTTATTGTATCATACTGATAGGGTGTCATTGTTGGTTTACCCCTCCAAACTGGTATGTAATAACACATGGAATATCATTGCATTAATGCCATGCAACCAGCAAAAGGCATGAGGCATATTGGTATAGTATTGTATCTTCATGGTCTTGACCACAGTGGTAAGATATTGGTACAACTTTGGACAGAATCTTCTTGCTGAGAGTGGCAAACCCAAGTGGAGGCTGGAGGCATCTTTTGTAATAACCACCTGCTCCTTTCCCCAAAGTTTTAAATTTCCAGCTCTCAGGCCCACCTTTCTCTATAACTGTCTTAGTTAATTGCAGATCCCATGCATAAACACATTCTAATCTCTCCCCTTAATTATTATTCATCACAGGCTCCTAAATCTCAAAATATATGCATCACATTGGAGCCTAAAATCCCTTCCAACTGAACTAGTAAAGTGAATTTCATCACTTCTTTTGGGGCAGAGTGGGATTTTGTTGATCTACAATCACTATATGGGGTTTAGTTATCTGATGCAATGATCTATTATATGTCTTCTTATGGGTAACATTTTTATATTCAAACATGGTTCCTGTACAAATGCTCTGAGTTTCTCCTAGCTTTCTATAAAGACTGTAATTCCTACAACAAGGACTTCTGGATAAAAAATGGTTGTCCAGGTGTAAAATAGTGACAACTATTACTACTACCATGCCCATCTTCATCAATTTTCATCAAGAGACGCTACTACTACTGCTACTACTAAATCTTTGTAAAGAAACATACTACTGCTACTACTACTACTACTAATTCCATATTCCTCAATCTTCATCAAGAGACATTACTACCACTGAGATGTCCATCTTCATCAATCTTCATCAATAGACAACTACTATGCCCATATTCATCAATCATCATCAAGAGACATTGCTACTACCACGTCCATCTTTATCAATCATCATCAAGAGACACTGCTACTGCTATGTCCATCTTCATCAATCCTCATCAAGAGATTGCTACTAGAATATCTTCCGTACATCTTTTTAAAGAGGTAGAAACTAGAGGATGTACCATTTTAGATCCAAAATGCTCTCTATGATACACCAATTTGTTGTCATTTTTTCTTCTCTTTTATTACGTATATCCATTTTTATTATATCTATCATGTGATTTTAAAGTGTCATAATGGTTGCAAGGTAGACCCTGAGATTAATTTTTTCCCTGTTCTTTATCAGTTGAAAAAGGTAATAAGCACAACTTGAAATGGTTGTTCTTTAACCACGTTGATCATTGAGTCAATGTAAGTCAAATAGACACGAGTTACAAGAATGATAAATTTGGCTTCCCAACCCCAAAGGAAAATCATAGTCTCAACCTTGTTTCTTAGTGCAAACAACTTGGCCTGATTAGATAATACACAATGTGGGTCATATGGGTGATGAGGAAACTTGCTTGCTCTGATACCATGTCATTGAGAAGATGTTGGAACCAAGGAACTCGGAACCGGTACCAGGCCCCGTATCGGTCACCGACCAATATGGTTCGGTACAGTACCATACCGTAACGTACTGGGCCCATAAAACCTTAAAAAATTCCTTCCCTCCCTATCAAAAAAATTGTTTAATCTGAATCAGGCATGAACTTGATCCGAATCGGACCGAACTGAGCCCGAACCGGGTAGTACAGTATGATACTGTACGGAATATAATTTTTTTAATGTTTTTAACGGTCTGGAGTGCCAGACCATTTTTTATATATAAATTGTACCGGCTCTTGGCTAGTACGGTACAGTACGCCCTGTACTGGGTGGTATGGGATGGTACCGCAAACCCTGGTTGGAACAATGCATTACAATATTGCAATGATCTCAAAGTAGATGTATTATCCATAGAGACATAGAGACTTAATAGTAGGATTTAGCATTTCACAAGAAATCCTAACACATTTTATGTCCGAAGCATACAGCATTAAAAGAAGAAGAATATGTACCAGGTTACTCCCAGAAAAAAATTATATATTTATAATTTTATATGCTTACTTTCTACTATCCATGACAAAATCCTTTCCCCTTGTCGCATTCCATCCTTTTTCCTATACATCTTATGCTCAGTTAAGAGGATCTTGACATGTTGGATGCTAACAGTTATTGCAAAGCATTTCTTTTACTACATCATTCCTTATCATATTTTAGTTATTGCCATTTGTGTACCATATTTTGTTCAAATTCAGGACTCTTGGTATATAATGTTAATTGCAACATCAAATTTAAGACAAAAATCCCTTATGATCCAAAATATTGAAGTTTAATTTCTTGTAAATCTGAGCATGTTCAAAGATGGGTTTTAATGTTCATGAACAAGAAGAGAGAGGAAGTTGATATGAGATTTGGAGGGAATGACATTCTTCTTTTAGCCCAAAGTGGCATTGGATATGGGACTATGATAGGAAGAGCGAAGATCACATTGTTTGGTTGTCCCTTTTTAAGGAGATATTTGGGGGAGAAACTATGGATCTTATAAAACTAGGGAGAAGGTATCCTTGGCATAACAGAAGTTATCAATTCAGTATTATCTTTTTCACCTTATGAAATGGATTTTGATTTTCCTTATGGCTGACAGAGAATCAATTTCTACCTTCTGCTATTTCAAGTGGTTCCATTAGCAAAACAGAGTTCATTTTTAACAATTGCAGTTCATGATATGGTACCTTTTCCAAAAAAAAATGAAGTGATATGATATCCAGCTTTCCAGACCTTTAACATGAAAAACTCAGTGTAGACAAGTGTAAATTACTTATTTTCATATGAATAAAGGCAGCTTTAATGCAAAGCAACTATCAAATAGTTGCATACCTATGTTGAGAATAGCAACAGTTTTTGTCCATCTGATTTGGTTGTTTATGTTACCTTGTTGTTTGTGGGTGTTCATGTATTCAAGCACAGGTGTGCTTGTTAGTCAGTGTGCCTTTTATTATCCTATTCCTTTCTTGCATGATAACTAAGTTGACTATAATTTCTAATTTTGAGGCTCTTCAGATGTTAAATTTACTTTTGCTTGCTCATGATAATTTTACTGATGCTAGTTTGTTTCATCTGATGTTTTGTTGTTTGTGCTGTTGTGCTGAAAGGGCAACCTTAAAAACTTTTTGCTAATAAATCTCTCTCTCTCTCTCTCTCTCTCTAGCTCTCTCTATCTATAGTTTTGTTCAAGGTTTTAAATCCCGTGGGATAGGGTTGTCCCGGGTTTTTCATGGAACGGAATACATTGGCATCCCATCCCGTCCCGACACTTGGGATAGGGAATGTCCCAAGGTATTTAGATTGGGATGCTGGGATACTGGTGGGACGTCCTATCCCAACACATGGAATGGTACCCTATCCTGGTGTCCCACGAAACGTTCCGCCGGGATCTGAATCCTTGGTTTTGTTCAAGAATGTCTGTTTCTTTATGTTCAAACTTCTTGGTGTTAGAAGAAAACACTTTGATGATATGATCTAGTTAGGGAATGTCCCAAGGTATCTAGATTGGGATGCTGGGATACTGGTGGGACGTCCTGTCCCAACACATGGGATGGTACCCTATCCTGGTGTCCCACGAAACGTTCCGCCGGGATCTGAATCCTTGGTTTTGTTCAAGAATGTCTGTTTCTTTATGTTCAAACTTCTTGGTGTTAGAAGAAAACACTTTGATGATCTGATCTAGTTTTATTTTATTTTTTTGTCAATTTTTTTGTCAATTTTTTTAATCTATAGGCTTTCTTGCAACCAAATGATCTAATTTTATTAGTAATTTTATAATTTACATTTTGATTTTCTCATTTTGCATAGACAATTACTTATCTACATAACCAAATATCTTCATGCATTGTTAAACATGATGAAAAGACTGGACCCTCCAAGAATATGTGAGGGTAGAAAATGAAATATCCTATATTTTTCTAGGTAAATTGCAACAAGGGCCAAAAATTTGAGTATCCTTGCTTCAGGTTGTCATGTCAAGGAAAATCTATTATTAGCTTTAATTTTTTAATTTTAATATACAAGTCAGTGCTTAAGGAACCGTTCAGGGACATATCCACTCCATATTTCACCATCCTTAGAAATATGAGAGATTAGAGAGTAGCAATAGGTGGTAAAATGTTTTAGGTGTTTACCAAAGTTTCTTGTAATATTAGGTGCTATATTGAAGCATAGAAAACATGCCTATCTGATGGTGTAGAGAATGTATCGCTGCAGTTTTTCATATTGCAATATCTTGTGCTTACGCACTGCTTGTGTGCCTGCAATTCAGTTGCATTCAGTTCAAATACAGGTTGCAAACCACAAAAACTGATTTTGTTTGATTTGTTGTAATTGGAAACTGCAAATACAATGGCAACTATTTGGTTGTATAATGCTGAAAGAGATAATAACCTTGCAAATGATCTGGTAAGTTTACCCCAAGAAATAGTTATCATGTTATTTTTATAATTATAATAAAAGTAATGATATTATTAAATTACTATTGGATTATTATGATAATTATAATATTAATTATATCACTATAAAATAATTTGGTACTATAATAATTAGATATATTATTAAAATCATAATATATATTTACAATATATGTTATTATAATGATTAATAATTATTATATATTAATATTATATATTAATTATGATTATTACTATAATATTGGTACAAATTATGCTGATAATCATAAGGATATAATGATGGTATTAATAATAAGAAAATATGATGCAAAAAATGTTATGTTCATAATAATAGTTATATTGTTAACAATATAACAATAATTATTATAGTACTATAATATTACAAAGTCTGTTTTACATTCACTAATTATGTATATGTTATAATAGCAAATATATGTTTACTATTTTTTAAAGTAATTTGTATTTATTTAATATGTTACAATTGTATAATATTAAGTTTCAGTGGTTAGAGACTGGTGAGGGGACTTCCTTGAGGGTTGCTTCCTATGGCAACAAATCTTATAATTGGAACTGCAGTCAATTTTGCTTGTAGTTCCATTTATAACATTTGGAGCCATTTTAGTAGTTCATATGCAGCCTGCAGTTGCAATTGCATGCATCCAAATGGTTGTTTTTGGATGCCTGCAATTAGACCTGCCTAAGTGCATGCAAGCAAAGAGCCCTCTAAATCATTTTGATCTATTCTCATAATATATTTGGACTTTGCTATATGGACTGACACAAGGGAGTTGCATAAAGTAGCAAATAGGAATAACAGATTAATTACACCATTTTGCACTAGATGTGTTGCGTCCAAACAAATTACAACAAGCTTGAATCAAAAGAAAAGTGGATTGAGCTGATTTGATCTAGCTCTCTATCATCTTCTCAGAGGATCTAGGTGATGAGGTAGCTCTCAAGCTTGTTAATGATGTCTGGATTGGAACAGATATGATCTGAAGGAAAACTAGGCAAAGAATGGCGTAGAAAAGAAGAAGTAGCAGAAGTCCCATCACCATCGCACTCGAAGGTATTTATAGGGTACGAACTTAACTGCTTACAGCTGGCATCTAGCTGTTAAACGGTTAATCCAGGACCGTGAGCACATGCAGTGAAAGTCATCTATAATTGATCAGCCATTCATCCATAGTTGATCGGCCATTCATCCATAGTTGATCATCCCTTCATCCATAGTTGATCGTCCCTTCATCCATAGTTGATCGGCCCTTCTCCAGAGGTTGAATGATCTCTGCATTATTTGAATATTAATAAGCTTTACCTTTCATAAAAGTTAGCCAATTACCTGGAAGTTAGTCAATCTTATGCTTATTGAACATTGATCGGCTTTATGCTTCTTGAATATTGATCATATTTGTGCCTATTGGGCATTGATCATATTTGTGCATATTGGACATTGATCGGCTTTACATCTCTTAGATATTGATCAGCCTTGTGCCTCTTAGTCGTTGATTAGCCAGCTTCAAGCTTTTAATAGATCAGCATAAACAGACCAAACTTGTCATATCCCAACACTAGTCCCCCCAGTTTCTGAATTCATTAATTAGAAATCAGAAACTGTCAGAAGCTTCCGTTTTGGGGCAGCACGCTTTGATGACGTGTCGAACTTTGACTGGGGAGGCGGTTATAAAAACTAACAGCCGTATCTTCCTCTCATCATTGTAATTTTCAAAATCCAAGAAAGCCGAAAGATTTTCGCCAAAATAAATGCATCCATCTTGTCAATAGATTTCTACCGTCGGATTATAAAAGATCTTTTCAATCCTTCGAGAAACCCAATCAATATTTATGGACACGTGGCCAGATTTGAATCGATCTCATTAATCGAGGGAAATCCTGAACCGTTGAAGGATACTATATAAACACCACCCTTCTCAGAAAAATAGGTTTTCACCATTCCAATCTCTTTGCCTTAGGAGTAAAAGAAAATTTTCAGGTCGGCCTCTATTCTTCCTCTGCCTTCTCTTTTAAGTTGATCTTCCTTTACTTTCTTTTTCAACTATGGCTAGAGTATTAGAGGTCAGTCATGTAGAAAATCCTGAAGAATCCACTTCCCAACAATAGAAAAAACAAGCCGAATCAATGAAGATGAGCGATATTAGGTCTTCTTTAACCGAACATCAAATTTTAGCATTAAAACAATATTATAACATTTCAGATGATTATGCTGTAATCCTCCCCAATTCTGAAGAACAAATAGATCGGCCTCCACCCGGCAGCTTGACCATTTACGAGGAACATCTAAGGGCCAGTCTTAGATTTCCGATTCATCCTTTTTTCCTTACAATCTTCAGATTGTATCGGGTACCATCTCAGCTGACCGCTAATAGTATCCGAATCATTTGTGCATTCTTGATCCTTTGCAAGGACGCGGATATAATCCCAAAGACTTCTCTTTTTACCACTTTATTTGTACTGAAACGAGACTTTCACGGCCATGAGTGGTGGGTGATTAACCTACGCCATGGTCAAAAATTTATCTCGGGGCTTCCTTCGGCCATTCACGGTTGGAAGCCCCGTTTCTTTTACATCATCTCCAAAATCTCCTGAGACTTTACTATTAGCCAAAGGGAACCCCGACTGACTCCTAATGATGGCAAGAAGGTCCTGTCTTCCGACCAAGAAGATTACGAGAAGCTTACGAGGATGGAGGTTCCTCCGATTAAAGAACTTCTCAATGAAAGAGGGCTTTTTTCGGCAAAAATCCAGCCCTAAACCTTCTTTAGGTATCTCCATTGTTGATACTGTTTCATCATTCCTTATTATCAATCAATCTTAATCTCTGATTTCTCAACTGTTACAGATACGTCAGTTATGGTAGATGTTCGAAAGCTTCGGAAACTTTCGAAGAAGAGAAAAGCTGAAGCCACCCCTCCCAATCAAGAAAAGAGAGTAAAAAGACCGAAGAAAATAAAACCGACAAATCCAACAGCTTCGGTAGTCTCATCAGATCCCATCTCTCTGATACTGATAGCAAGCGTGTTGGAGGATGACGAAGTTCCGTTGTCAACATCCCTTCAACCTCTACCACAAGAAAGATGACCAATGGAACTTTTAGGAGCCGGTCCATCGTTACCTTCTGCTGACCAGACTGATAAAGGAAAAGCTCCAATGAGGGAAGAAGAAGAAAGAACTTCGGCCGCAAATATTTCGGCCGATTTTTCCGTATACGCCGATGATTCGGGCCTGAATGACCCAATGCTGGCCCGTCATCTTCTGAACTCCATCATTATTCCAAGAGACTGGGAAATCACTAAGTCCAAGTAGATTGATGACACCATCCTGTTACTTCATCCTACTTTACTAAAGGTATAGGATAAAACTTGTTCTCTTTTTTTTAAAAAAAAGTTAATTGTTTTTGTTTTTTGTTATTATTAAATCTGACTAATCTGAAATATAAATAAACAGCTCGTTCATGGAATCTGAATCATGGATGAGAGTTTAAAAAATTTCGACCAGTTCCACAAAACCATGTGCAACGAGGTGAACGTTGCCAAGGCGGAAAAAGAAGTTGCTGAAGAACTAAAGACCGCCATGGAGAAGAAATTGGAAGAATCAGCAGTCAAAACATCAGCTCTAGAAGCAGAGCTGAAGGAAGCAAGGTCGAAAATAAATACTATGGAATCAAAGCTGAAGAAGAAAAATAAGAAAATCCGATCAATGTCCCTTAAGTTAGAGGGAGCTGAAGAAAAGATCTTAACAGCCAAAAAAAAGGTTTTAGCGGCTGAAGAAAAAGTGTTAACGGCAACCAAAAGGATCGAACAAGCCATTGAAGAGGCCGTTAATGGAGCTGTAAAAGCATATGTTCAATCGAAAGTTTTTGATGATAAACTCCATGAGGCGGGAGTAGAAAGCTACAACCTCGGTCTTGCCGATTGTTTGAATAAGGTAAAGAAATATTACCCTGACCTAGATACTTCAATGATAGAGGAAGACTCCGATGATGAGGATTCCGATGAAGAAAATTCTAACAAGGAAGATCAGGTCGGAAAACAAACTACAGATCAACCCGAAGACACAATCGGCGACCAAATCAAAAAACCGGCACCAAATTTTCAAATTCCAGAAGATGTACCAACAGTTCTTACTGTAGATCAAGTTGAAATAGAAGAAAATATAGTCGAACAAAATATAAATGATCAATGATGTAAGAACTTATTTTGCTTTTAACAGGAAATGAAGAATCTTTCTTTTTAGCAATGTTTCTTGAATTGCAAAAGTTGCACTTTTCATAAATGGAAAAATTTTCTAAGTATAAAATCATCGGATCAAACAAAGAAATTTTTAAAGAAGACCGATCTAATCACAAAATTATTCAAAACACTAATTCTTATTTGAAAAAATCCAGTTAAAACAATTCTGAACAAGTTCATCGAACAAGAATCTTTAACGAAAAAAATTGATCGGAAAGCACAATTTCTGACTCTTCCTAAAGGAGAAGTCAACACTTACCAAATATCTCTGAATTAACCAGGCCTTTAACTTGCTCATGGACGATATAATGCTCTCATCTGATTTACTGAATATCCTATCCCTTTTCCTCAGTATTTTAAGAAAAAGTATACTTTGTAAAGATTTTTCTAGGAAAAGTCTAATAAGCCATCATACCAACTTTGCCAAATGTTAACTTTCTGTCGGAAGAGCAGTTGGTCGGCAGATCGTATAACCGCATTTGTCAGGACTTAAGAGGCCGTACAAGTTCAAATTCAAATTCAAATTACATGCCTTTATATACATATTTTACAACTGACTTTCTGAGAATCAGAAGCGGCGCACGGATTCCCACCAAATCAAGATCTTAAACATGTAGAGATCTCCTGATATCTCGGAATTTGGACCATAAATCATAGCCATTGGCAACCTCTATATAAAGAGGTCCCAGGCCCAGGGCTTTGAACCAATTTTGTCCCAAGTATTTTTCTTTTAAAACTCCTTGTTCCAAGGAATACTCCTTAATAAGAGATCTTCACCGTAGTCGAGAGATGGAGCCAAGTAACAAGAAACCTCATCAAATGCCGAAGAGAAAAGTCGGACCAGTACGGTTCAGAGAGGAAAGGTCATGTGTAAGAAGAAAGCGTTTGTCAAAAAATACCTCCGATAAGCCAGAAATTCCTGAATCTATCGCTTCTTCATCTGAGGAAGAACAAAAGCCTTCCATTCCACTTCCAAAAGGAACAGATCATGACCCACCCGCTAAACCCACCCGCTAAACATACTTCAACGGAGAAAGGAAAAGCTCCTCTGGAGGAACCAGTTGATCCGAATGATGGCAAAGCCGTTCAAATACTAGTTTCCGATACAAGCATTAACAATCTGAAGTTGGAAAAAACCATACTGCAGTCTACCATTCTTCGGAGAGATTGGGAGACAACAATTAAACATGGAGTGAAAGAAATTCTATCTTCCATCTATCCAGAAATCAGAAAGGTTAATAATAATCCTTCTCTTTCCAAAACATCTTATTTGTATTTTAATGATTGTTCCAAAATTTTTTTTTTTTGTTCGGTTTGTTAATGATATCTCCATGATCGAAGAGAGCTGGGATCAAGCAACTAACCTGCAAGGAGATCTTCAAAAGCAACTGGCTGCAGCTAAGGAAGAAAAAGACAAAGCTGTCACTTATCGGAAAGTCTTCGAATCAAGAGTTGTCCTATTGACTATGAAGATCTTGTCTCTGCAAAACCAACTAAGACAAACTGAAAGGCATACCCACCAATTTGTGGAGGATTGAGCCAGAAGAAGAAAAATACTTCGGCAGGCAGATGAAGCCATAGAGGAAAAAACTCGGGCATATGAAGTAGTATTAAGTCAAAATCTCCTGATGAAGGAGAAAATATCATTTCTTGAAGAAAAGCTGAAGCAAACCGAACAAGAAAATGCCTTGCTGATCCAACAGAAGCCCCTTGTAATCGAAGAATTTAAAAAATCTAAAGCATTTGAAGATGGAATAAACCGAGTTGGGGCAAAAGGCTACAAGCTCGATTTCGAAGACTGTATTAATGGAATCAAGAAATTATACCTTGACCTTGATCTTTCCTTTATTTCCATAGATTATTCTGCAGAGAAAGAAGAGGGAAAGCCAACCAACGATCCGATAATGTTGCCTATCAAAGAAACATCAGAAAGAGCTGAATAATATATGTAATAGAGAACTGGTGGTAATTTCACTGCTGCTTTTTTTTTCCCTTTTGTAACCAGAATATTAATGAAGTATTTTATTTTTCGTCAATATACTAGATCATACTTTTAGATATTTTAAGATAACATCATTGATAAAATAATAAACCATGCTATTCACCATCAATTGTCATATGATTAACTTTTCAATTGATCAGCAAATTATTCCAGATCATTGAGTACAGATGAGCTAGTGGGTCAGGTCAACCCAATTTGTCGGATTGTGATCAACTTATCAATACGACCTTTTGATCAGTTATTCTGATCATTAAATATTGATGAGTTAGTGGGTCAGGCTAACTCGATTTGTCAGACTATGATTAGCTTATCAGGCCAACCTTTGGATCAGTTATTCTGATCATTTATTACCGATGAGTTAGTGGGTCAGACTAACTTTATTTATTGGATTGTGGTCAGCTTATCAGGCCAGCCTTTTGATCAGTTATTCTGATCATTTATTACTGATGAGTTAGTGGGTCAGACTAACTCTATTTATTGGATTGTGGTCAGCTTATCAGGCTAACCTTTCTTTTCTCTATTTTTTAAAGAATATTTCAATATCATATATTTCCTTCATATAAAAGGATAAAGAAAAAGAGGATGTCTTTATTGATGGTATTTGCATAGATTTTCTACATTCCATGGCCTTGCCAATGGATAACTATCTAGACTTTCAAATCGATAGGTTCCTGATCGCACAACTTCAGTGAGACGATAAGGGCCTTCCCAATTTGGAGCAAGTTTGCCCTGTTCAGTTGGTCTGGATACAGTTGTTCGGCGCAGAACAAGGTCTCTAATCCGAAAGATTCAAGCCTTTATCCTTGAATTATAATACCGCGCTACCCTTTGTCGGTAAGCTGCCATTTTCAGTTGTGCCTGCAACCTGGAATTTTCAAGCAGATCAAGATCAGTTCTCCTTAGATCATCATTATTATACTCCTCGAAGCAATCAGTTCTTCTGGAATGAAGGACAATCTCTATAGGTAGCATCGCTTCACTCCCATAAGCAAGATTAAACGAAGATTTACCCATGGTAGATTGGGGAGTTGTTCGGTAGGCCCATGGAACAGAGTTAAGTTCATCAACCCAAGATCCTTTGGTTTCATTTAATCGGATTTTCAATCCATGAAGGATTGTCTGATTAGTTACCTTAGCTTCCTCATTAGCCTGAGGATGTCCGACAGATGTCAACTTATGAAGGATGCCATATTGAGCCCAGAAATCCTTAAACTTCTGATTATCAAACTGCCTTTCGTTGTCTGTAATAATAGCATGAGGAATTCCAAACTGATATATAATAGAATTTCTGACAAACATTTCAACTTTCGTTTTAGTGATAAAAGCTAGAGGCTCAACTTCTATCCATTTTATAAAATAGTCAATAGCAACGATCAAAAATTCACTGCCCTGAGGCTGGAGGAAACGGACCAAGAATGTCCATTCCCCATTGAGCAAAGGACCAAAGAGCTATTAGCTGTGTTAGCTGACTGGCAGGACGCCTCTGAATATTTGCATACCTTTGACAGGAATCGTATTTTCTTACAAAATCTGTAGCATCCTTCTGCATAGTCGACCAGTAATATCCCTGCCTTACAATTTTATAGGCTAAAGACTTTCCTCCCAAATGATCACCGCATATTCTTTCATGTACCTCTCTAAGAGCATAATCGGCATCCGAAGGAGACAGATACTTCAATAATGGCTGGAAAAATGATTTTTTTATATAACAAGCCATCTAAAATGACATACTGAGCAGCAAACCTCCAAATTTGTTTAGCTTCTATACTATTTTTAGGCAATACTCCTTCAGTCAGATATTTGATTATCGAGCTCATCCAATCCATCTCTGGCTCTATTTGAAGAATCTTTTCTTTTTCTATTGCAGAGATACTAGGGATTTCCAAATGTTCTACAAAAGTCCGACCTATTTGGTCAGATGTAGAAGTAGCCAATCTAGATAATGAATCGGCTCAAGAGTTTTCAGTCCTAGGGACATGGCTGATATCCTAAAAATCAAATGAAGTTCCAAGCTCTTGAACCTTCTTCAAGTATAAAGCTAATATGGCATCACGAACTTCAAAATCTCCTTTTACTTGGTTAACAACTAATTGAGAGTCAGACAATACCTTTAGTCATCGGACATTTAATTCCTTAGCAATTCTCAGACCAGCTAGGAGAGCCTCATATTCAGCTTGATTATTAGAAAATTTGAAAGAAAACCTGAGTGCATACTCCATAACATCTCCGCTTGGATTGGATAAGATCAATCCTGCTCCACAGCCAGAAGAATTTGAAGCTCCATCTACATGTAATACCCAAGATGCATCAGTCACCCTCATTTCATCAGATGATTGAGTTTCCTTTTCACTGTCATTCTAGGTACATTCGGCTATTAAATCAGCCAGTACTTGAGCTTTCATTGCTGATCGAGGCTGATAAATAATATCATATTCACTCAATTTAACTGCCCATTTCGCCATCCGACCGGAAGTATCGGGACATTGTAAAACAGTCCTCAGAGGTTGGTCGGTCAATACAATAATACGATGAGACTGAAAATATGGCCTAAGGCGCTTAGCCGATATTATCAAAGTATAAACAATCTTCTGAAGCTTTGGATACCTTATCTCTGCATCATGAAGGACTTTACTGATATAATAAATGGGTTTGTGCAATCCATCGGACTCCTTTCTCACCAATACAGAACTTACTGCCTCATCAGAAGCAGCCAAATAAAGATATAAGTCTTCTCCTTCTTGGAATTTAGACAATATGATCGGATTTGTCAAACACTTCTTAAGCTCTTCAAAAGCCGACTGACAGTCATCTGTCCAATTGAATTCCTTGGTTTGTCGTAGGGCTTTGAAGAAAGGCAAACATCTCTCGGCCGAACGAGAGATGAATCGGCTTAACGAAGCGATTCGTCCAGTCAACTGTTGAATCTTTTTTTATTAACCGGTGGTCTCATATCCAAGATGGCTCGGATTTTTTCTGGGTTGGCTTCAATTCTATGCTTCGTAACCATAAAGTCCAAGAACTTTTCAGAAGTTACACCAAAGACACACTTGGTCGGATTCAATTTCATATGATTCCGTCACAGAATATCAAAGGCTATCTGCAGATCTTTAATGTGATCATCAGACTGATCGCTCTTAACGATCATGTCATCTACATATACTTTCATAGTTTTTCCAATTTGATCCTCAAAGATTTTGTTTACTAACCTCTGATAAGTAGCTCTAGCATTTTTAAGACCAAATGGCATTACTTTATAACAATATATTCCCCGGTCAGTGATGAAAGACGTCTTTTCTTCATCTTCTGGACTCATTCGTATCTGGTTATATCTAGAGAAAGCATCCATAAAATTCAGAAACTTGTGTCCAGCTGTTGCATCAACCAGTTGATCAATTTTAGGCAAAGAAAATCTATCTTTATGGCATGCCTTGTTAAGATCAGTATAATCTATGCATATCCTCTATTTTCCATTAGCCTTCCTGAGCATTACTACATTGGCAAGCCAGTCAGGATAGTGAACTTCTCTGATAAATCCAGCATCAAACAATTTGGTCACTTCTTCATTGATAACTTTTTGTCTTTCTGGGACAAAATTGCGCTTCTTTTGTCGAACAGGCCGACTAAGCGGATCAACCTTGAGCTCATGCATAATCACTTCAGTTGGAGTTCCCATTATATCAGCAGCTGTCCATGCAAATATATCAGCATTTTTTTGTAAAAAATCAACCAACTTTTTTCTTTGGTCTTCAGCAAGTAAGCTTCCAATCTGAACTGTTTTAGTAGGATCATCCTTTATCAAAGGAACATGAATAGTCCTTTCTATTGGTATGCTGACTCCATCAGTCGGATCACGTGGATCCATTTGTTCGGTAATGGGTTTGTTGATTGATTGTTGATTCTGGATTGTCAAACATTGACGAGCCATCTGTTGGTTTCCCCTTCTCCAATCCCATTTTGAGTTGGAAATTTCATCAAAAGATGATAGGTCGATACAACGGCTTGGAATTTATTCAGGGCAGGTCTTCCCAGAATAGCATTATAAGCAGAAGGGATTCGAACAACCATAAAGGTAAGAGGAAAGGTCCTCTGCTTTAAAGCTGTTCCAAGAGTCACGGGGAGTGTGATTTCTCCTTCTATTCCTACAGAATTTCCACCAAACCCAGTTAATGGCACATGGATCCTTCGTAGCTTATTAATCGGCAAATTCATCTTGATAAATGCATCGTAAAGCAAAACCTCGGCAGAGCTTTCATTATCAACTAAAATTCTATGTAATCAAAGTTTGCGATTATCGCAGAAATCACTACAAGATCATTATATGGCGTCTGAACACCTTGTAGGTCTTCGTCAGAGAAGACCACTTCCTCGAAGCCTTTTGGGACTCCGATCATCTTCGAGACATGCATGACAAATCACCCCGACCGATCCATCAGTCGGTTGTTGGTTTGGGAGCTCCGTCCCGTCAGTAATCATCCTTGGAATTGTAGGCCTTGGCACCGCCTTCAACTGGTCGGTTTTGGTTTGGATTCCGGACATATCTGCCCAGGTAACCTCGCTTGATCAGATCTTCGATCTCATCTCTTAACTGGATACATTCTTCCATTGTATGCCCATGATCGCGATGATACCGACAATATTTGGCCTTATTTTGCACAGCTAGCAAGGCTCTCATTGGTCTTGGCCTTTGAAGAAAATTTTCTTTCTCAATTTCCATTAGGATCTGTTCTCTTGGAAGAGTCAGAGGGGTATAAGCGTCAAACCGATTGACGTAACTTCTGTCGATCAACTCCCTCGGCCTCTGACCTTGCTGTTGAATTGATCGCACTCCAGAGAATCGGAATTCTTCTTCCTTGGCCTTTTTCCTACTTGGCACTGATTTTTTCTCCACCTGTCGCCGGCTCAAGGCTTGTTCTTCGGCCTGAGCGTATTTTTGAGCACGGGCCAGTAATTTGGAATAGTTGGTCGAGAATTTCTTATCCAAGGAAAATATGAATCTGGAGGCTCGCAAGCCCTTCTTCATAGCAGACATTGCCACATATTCGTGGAGATCCGGTATCTCCAACATGGCAGAATTAAACCTCTTGATGTAATCTCTCAAAGATTCCCATCCTGACTGCTGAATAAAGAATAAGCTGTCAGAATTTCTAGGCATTTTTTGCTTGTTCTGAAGTTGGAGATGAACAACTTCTCTAGCTGACCGAATGAATGAATAGTATCTGGCTATAGACTTGGGTACCATATTCTTGCTGACTTCTTCAAGGTCGCAGGAAAGGCAAGACAATGCAATACATCTGATGCCCCTTGGATCAGCATATGGGCTTTAAAGCTAACCAAATGATCCAAAGGGTCAGACGACCCATCGTACAGTTTGATTTGCGGAACTTTGAAGTGATGTGGGATTCTTTCTTCCATAACCTTCTTAGAAAAAGGAGGTAAGATACTGCAGCTCGGTGTTGTGTCCTTTGCTTTCCTCTGTTCAAGAACCTTGGCGATTTGCAACTCCAGCTTTTTGAATTTTCTATCAAAATCACTTGCTCTTGCAAGGTGTCGAACTTGAGTACTGTCAGGGGTTGATTCTCTAGATGACGTTGAATAGGATCGTGGACGCTTCCCCTTATTCTGCTTCTTGGTGTGATGGTGAGATTGGTGATGATGCCTCAACGGGGACTGTTGACCTGAAGAACATTGATAAGATGAATGCCTTCTTGGACTGAGATGTTTGCTTACCTGAAGGGAAGGTTGCCGCTAGTTCTTGATGCGGTAGGTCGTATTGATTCCCTTGCGGCAATTTCTTGAAGGTTCTGCATCGCTGCAATAAACACCTATACTTTGTCGAACAGAGTATTCAACTTTTCTTGATCAAAGTATCTCATGGGAAGAGCTTCCACCCTCTTGCCAAGAACAGGATCATTCCCCTTTTCGCCAAGAACAGGATCATTCCTTTTTTCGCCAAGAACAGGATCATTCCTTTTTTCGCCAAGAACAGGATCATTCCTTTTGTTGCCAAGAACAGGATCATTCCCCTTTGAAGAACGGAAAATGTCTTCTGCTGGCAGATTCTTCTTTCTACCTTTCACCATGCTTCCTTCCAGATTATTTGAAACTCCTTCACTGAGTTCCTCTACCTGGCGCGCCAATCTGTTGCGTCCAAACAAATTACAACAAGCTTGAATCAAAAGAAAAGTGGATTGAGCTGATTTGATCTAGCTCTCTGTCATCTTTTTAGAGGATCTGGGTGTTGAGGTAGCTCTCAAGCTTGTTAATGGCATCTGGACTGGAACAGATATGATCTGAAGGAAAACTAGGCAAAGAATGGCGCAGAAAAGAAGTAGCAGAAGTCCCATCATCATCGCACTCGAAGGTATTTATAGGTTACGAACTTAACCGCTTACAGCTGGCATCTAGCTGTTAAACGGTTAATCCAGGACCGTTAGCACGTGCAGCGAAAGTCATCTATAGTTGATCAGCCCTTCATCCATAGTTGATCGACCCTTCATCCATAGTTGATCGGCCTTTCATCCATAGTTGATCGGCCCTTTATCCATAGTTGATCGGCCCTTCTCCGGAGGTTGAATGATCTCTGCATTTTTTGAATATTGATAAGCTTTACCTTTCACAAAAGTTAGCCAATTACCTGGAAGTTAGTCAATCTTATGCTTGTTGAGCATTGATCGGCTTTATGCCTCTTGAATATTGATCATATTTGTGCCTATTGGGCATTGATCGGCTTTACATCTCTTAGACGTTGATCAGCCTTGTGCCTCTTGAGAGTTGATTAGCCAGCTTCAAGCTTTTAATAGATCAGCATAAACAGACCAAACTTGTCATATCCCAACAAGATGTATGCATCAATTCCTCATAGGCCCATTATGCCGCTTACCTGGATTTTATTTCCCTGTACTGTAATTGCGCTTTATAGCAATTAGAATGTGGTCCCAAGATATTTCTCCAGGGTTAAATTGAGATGCTTTTTCTTGACATAATGCCTCAACATCTTTTCAAATCTCAAAAATAAATAGATTTCCTATCCTAAGTTTTTGTTTTCTAAGTACAAAAGTTTGCAGAAATGCCATAGATCATTTTATATTACAATCAGTGCTTAATCCTTTCTTAATTGCAGGTGATTGCAGATAGGAGATGGAGAGAAGTTACTGCTGCTTTTAGTTTTCCCTCTACAGCCACAAATGCATCTTTTGTACTGCGCAAATATTACATATCTCTATTACATCACTATGAGCAAATTTATTTCTTCGGATCACAAGGATGGAGCCGTCTTCCAACTGGTCTGTACATGGGACGTATGTTAGTTGTTCCTTCTGTTCTTTTCTCTAACTATCATATTTTAATCTACAGTTCCTTCTCACACACCTGCAACATCAGTTCCATCTGAGAAGTTGATTGACCCTATGATGTTGTATCCTGAAACTCAGGCAGTTGCTCGGAAGCGTAGGAGAAGCAATGGTTAGTTGTAACTAATATATATCATAACCTGAGTTGCTTACAATAATCAACTTGTTTCCATGAGGAGTCCTCTTTTGCTGCCTGCTATAATAAGTAAAATATGTTCCGTATCATCCATTCTAAACAGAGAAAGGCAACAACTAGTGAGCTCAATGAACTTGAGATTGAAAACATCCAACCAATGAAGATCATTCTTCATGGGGATCGGAGGGGAGACAACTAAAATTCCTTTGTGGTTTCTGGGTTCATTTTCCAACAATATCTCAATGAGCATAGTTTATATTTAAATGAATTAATTGTTTTATGATTCTTCTATATGTGATAGGTATGAGGGTTTCTTCTATGATTACTCATCAGTTGCTTCCCTTGACTGCATTAGGTCTGTCATCACCAACAAATCCTACAGTTGTCGGAGTAATCGATGGCAAATTTGAGTATGGCTATTTTGTCACTGTCACTATGGGCTCCTTGAAGCTAAAAGGTGTCCTCTATCATACTCCTGAACAGACCACTGCCCAAGCACCACCATATCCTGGAGTTCCTGACAACAGCAATGCAAGGGGTGTTCGCCGTCGCCGGCGTAGGAAGAAACTGAGTAAGAGAGACCCCACACATCCAAAGCCAAATAGGAGTGGATATAATTTCTTTTTTGCTGAGCAGCATGCGAGGCTTAAGCCACTGCATCCAGGAAAGGATAGAGAAATCAGTAAAATGATTGGAGATCTATGGAACAAATTAACTGAGGCTGAAAAAGCTGTAAGAACTAAGAAAACAATAACTAGGGTGTTTCTGATAAAATTGAGAACTGGACATTCTAATTTGATCTGTGGAATCTGAATTTCAGGTATACCAAGACCGTGGTCTGAAGGATAAGGAGAGATATAGAAGTGAAATGGCAGTGTACAGGGAAAGATTGAAAACAGGCCAAGTTATTAGTGATGCAGTGCCCATCCAACAGCGTCCTGCTGAGCCAGAGGTAGCAGTCGGAGATGCAGAATTGAAAACAGAGGCAGATGAATGTGTCTTAACTCTAGCTAATCAAAATGATAGCAGTACTGAGGGTAGTGATTCTGAGGATAGAAAATCAGATGAGGATTCAGAAATGGAGACATCACCTGAAGCTGGTGGAATTGCTACAGAATCGACTAGTTTGGCAGATCTTTCAAATGACAGAGATGAGTTTGAATTGCTAAGAAGGAACAACGTAAAATTGGAGAATGAGCATGACCTTCCAAGTTCCAGCAAGGATGCGGCATCCAAAAAGTTTACCGAGTCATCAACTGATAAGCAGTGATTATAGGTGATATTGAACTTCAAATCAGAGACTGATTTTCTAATTGACATATAACACTTTTCTTTCTTTTCCTCGTACTTCTAACAGAGTTTGTAGGTTTGAAATTATTCTTTTCTATGAAGTTATGGATGGCAAACTTTCAAAGGTATTTTAGTAAAGGTGAGCATAAGCTTACCTACTTTCAACCAGTCAGATACCCATTGCTCTTTTAAATATCACCTGCCTGAATTGCTATGCTGGCAAGTCAGCAAATAAATAATGGAAATGATGATTTCTTTGCATACTAGAGACAGTAAGAAACTATCTCATTATGTGTTCTTGTTTTGGCTGGAATTTGACAGGAGTTATAAGAAAGGAGGAAAGAGGAAGAGATGTTCTCTCTTTTCAAAAAAAGTTTAAAAGCCCATCATGTTGTGTGGAATTTTTGACAAGGCCACCTACCGGTGACCAACTCAGTTGGTGACCTGGTAAAGAAACTAAACTGCCCATCCTGTTTTCAGTGTCTAGAATTTTCAGATTTCTTATACTACATCTAAGCACATAGATCCGGCACCTCAGGGGCCTACTCCTAATGCCTAAGGTCCAGCCTAAGATACTTATCAGAAATGGCTTAATGATCGAATCATGGTTCAATGCATCATGCGAGCATCCATAAATGATAAACTGAATCATAAATTCCAAGATACTTAGCCATAGGATATTTTTTAAGTACTGAAAGAATCCTTTAGCACTCCTGATGATGTTGAAAGTTACAAAACATCTTATGCCATCTTCAAGACTAGCATGAGTGAAGGGGCATCGGTCATTGATCATGTATTATACACGATCAAACTAATTGAGCATCTTAGCAAACTTAGATTTCCGTTATATGAGTAGCTTGGAAAAGATGTGATTTTGAATTTCCTATCGAAGTCCTTTCTAAACTTTCTTAGTCATTATAGAATGACTAAGCCTATAGTTAAATTCTACATTATGCTAGGATTACTGTTTTTTTTATAAGGATCATCAGTTCTACAAAGAGCTAGTGAAGGTAGCGGGAGGTTCAACTTCGACAAGACATCATTCCTTTAAAAAAAAGAAATATAAGAAAAAGGTGCAACATACTCAACCAAGTTAGACCAAGGAGTTTAAGTCTGACTAGAGTCTGGCAGAGTACTTCTATAAGAAGCAGGGACACTAGAAGAGGAATTATCCTCTTTACATTACCTCGCTAGATCCGAATAGGCCAAAAAAGAAGAACCAGCAAGTGGTTACTAGACAAGGTACTATATGATAATACCTTGTAACTTCTTGATATGTGATACTATTAACTGGATATTAGATATTGAAAGCTTCATTAATATTTGCAATTTATTGTAGGAATTTCATGTTAGTAAAAAATTTGAAGACGCGAGAGATTCCTAAATATTGGAGATGGAAAAGCCATTCAAGTTTTGGTTGTAGGAGTTGTTAAGCTAGTTTTTAATGATAATATCCTTATTTTGAATGATTGTCATTATTATCCTACTTTTATGATGAATGTAATCTTTATAAGCCTTTTGGCTAAGAATGAATTTCATTTATCAATAAAAGATAATTATTATGATATCATTGTGAATGATGTTACTATAATACATGAATAATTAAAAAATAATATTTTATCATAGCTTGTTAATTATAGTGTACACATTGAGCAAATGCCCAAGGTTAGATAATGTCAGTGATACTTATCTTTGCTCTATAGGCTAGCTTATATTAACAAAAATAGGATAAACATGTTGAGACAAGAAGGTATCCTTGAGGTCAATGATTGTGAATGATTGCCAACCTATGAATCTTGCCTTCTTAAAAAGATGACCGAGTCACCTTTTACTGGAAAAGGTAAAAGAGCCACTATCTAGTACATACTGATATATGCAACCCAATGAACGTCAATGTTAGGGGTGGATATTTCTATTTCATTACATTTATAGATGAACTTTCAAGCTTCGATTATGTCTATCTTATGACACAAAATCTGAATCATTGGAAATGTTCAAACGATATCATAACGAGATAGAGAAATAAACTAGAAAATGTATTAAAACCATTTGATTAGATCGAGGAGGGGAATACCTTACCAGTAAATTTCTGACTTATTTAGAGGAGAATAGGATTCTCTCTTAATGAACACATCCAAGGACACCTCAATTAAATAGAGTGTCTGAAAGGAGGAATCAAACTTTGTTGGACATGGTTTAGTCCATGTTGGGCTTTTGTTAGTCTGATGATGCTCTTGAGTCAGCCTATTACTTATTAAATAGAGTTTCCAGCAAGTTTGTAGATAAAACACGATATGAGATATGGTCAGGGCATAAGCCAGGGCTCTCACACCTTTGGGTTTGGAGATGTCCAACTTATGTCAAATGTTAAAAAAATCGACAAGCTCAAACCTAGATCTGACAAATGTATTTTCATAGGTTACCTAAAAGAGATTAAGGATTAATTCTTCTACCATACTGATGAATAAAAGGTGTTTATTAATAATAAGATAGTCTTTTTAGAAAAGGAGTTTATTGAAGAAGGAACTAATGCCACTAAGGTTAAACTTGAAAATGATTGATAGGTAGAAGAACCAACACTATTAATGTAGCCATGAAATCCAAAATGGGTCCATGAAAGTCAACGATGTATGGATATTCATTGATCCACTTGAAGGTGCAAAATCTATAAGGTACAAGTGGATTTTCAAAAAAGGGGACACAAATAGAAAGGTGAAGACCTATAAAGCCTATCTGGTTGCCAAGGGATCAACATTATGGTATTAACTATGACAAAATATTTTTGTCTGTGGCAATGCTCAAGTCTATTTGGATCATACTCGTAATAGCGACATATCTTGATTTTGAGATCTAACAAATGGATATAAAAATTATTTTCCTAAATGGAGAGTTAGAAGAAGAGGTGTATATGACACAACTTGAAAGGTTCACATCCATAGATGAATCAAAGGTGTGTAAGCTTTAGAAATCCATTTATGGATTGAAGCAAGTATCTCGAAGCTCAAACATGCATTTTGATAAGGTGATCAAAATATATGACTTCATTAGGAATGAAGAAGAACCCTACATTTATAAATGGGCTAATAGTTTAGTAATTGTATTTCTTGTTTTGTTTGTGGATGGCATTCTCTTAATCGGGAATGATATTCTTGTATTGCAAGGAATAAAGTATGGCTATCTTCTCAATTCTCCATGAAGGACAAGGGAGAAGCTTCCTACATCCTAGAGATGAAGATCTTTAGGGATAGATCTAAAAGATTACTGGGGTTAACCCAATCCACGTACATTGAAATCGTGCTGAAGCAGTTTGGCATGATGAATTCCAAGAAAGGCTTTCTTTGATAGGCCATGAAATTACTCCCTCTAAAAGGGATTATTCGAACTCCTCAAAGAGAGAGCATATGAGTAGGATTCCATATGCTTTGATAATGGGTCTATAATGTATGCTATGATATGACGAGATCAAATGTCACATATTCACTAGAAGTAATGAGTAGATACCAATCTAATCTAGGTGAAACCATGGAAGGTTGTAAAAACCATTCTTATGTATTTGAAAAATACTAAGGACTAATGGCCCATCTATAGAGATTCTAACTTGAAACTAGTTATACTGACTTGAATTTTCAGTCAGATAGGGACAATAGCAAGAGTGTATCGGGTTATGTCTTTATCTTGAATAAAAGAGTTATCTTCTAGAAAAGTTTCAAGCAGTATACTATGACTAATTCTGTTTGCAAGGCAGAGTATATTACAGCATCCAATACTGCAATAAAAATTATTTGGTTGCGAAAGTTTATCAGTGAGCTTGGAGTGGCACCCTCTATTGATGGTCCAATTATTCTATATTATGGTCCAATTATTCTATATTATGATAGCACTAGGGCTATAGCTCAAACAAAGGAACCAAAAGTTCATCAATGGACCAAGCATATTCTGCATCACACCACCTTGTCTAGGAGATTATGGATCGAGATAATCTTTATCTTCAAAAGATCGATGGAAAAGAGAACTTGGTCAATCTATTTACTAAAGCCATCAAAATAAAGAGTTCGATAATCATAATTAGAAGATGGGTATACAATAATATTCCAATTAGCTCTAGTCGAAGCAGGAGTTGTTAGGAAATATGCCCTAAAGCTAATTGTCTAGGTTGTAGATGATTGTACTCATTATAAATTTATACAAGAATCATTAATAAATAAAAGTTATTTTTAGTAGTTCATCACTTTAGTACATCTTTCCTTATGAACTCTTCTATGATGAAGTTCCTAGAATTACTTTTGGTTGATAAAGAAGAATTTATCGTGTAGTTCTTAAACTTGTTCATAACCAAATAATATGTTATTACCTAAGACAACAATGTTTATCGAGCATATGTCATTGTATGCCATATGGGTTGGTTGTCCTTATAACCAAGAAGTGTGGAGACACCGGTATGACATGTAGGTGAGTATATGAATATGTTGTACTTAACATAACTAACTCTATAGAGTACTCTACTATCGAGAGAGTCTTTAAAAAGGATATTGGTATAAATATCCCCTTCGACCTATCACCATGGTGACTTTTAAGCAACTCACTATACTTAGATACTACACTACCTGGATTTCTAATCTAATAATGGAAGGTTACTGGGCACAATCAAGTACTTGTTAAGTTAGCGTGTGAGTCAAGATGAGATTGACCATTCCAAGATGTTAAAGAAAATGCTCTATCATGTTTTAATTTAGCAAGACCTTGACTAGGGCAATTCTTGTAAGGAGTTACAAAATTTGTTATGTTGAGACACATCTGGATGAACTATTCAGGAGTTGGTAGTTGACTCAGAAGTCAACCTGAGCATTAGGTAAAAGGGATGAATTATACAATAACCATATGCCTAGGTTCTTGAATATTATTTTGCAATAATCATTCAACTTATCTGGACATCAACTACCATTGCCAAATGGTCACATCAATTAGTTCAGAAATTAGTTCCTAAGCTACCAGCTTAGAGTTTGAACCTATGGGGTCACACATACATAAGAAGTTTTTGACTGATCATGATGGCTAATAATAATTAAAGATTATTCAATAATAAAATTATAAATATGATTAACAAATAATCCTATACAAATATTATAAATAAATTAATTATTATTTTTTATTTAATTATAGAAGGATTAATTAGTAATTGGAATGCTAATTGGCTTAATTTGATTAAAAAAAGGTTTAGATCAAGTCTAATTAAATTTGATTCAATTGGATTTTATGTAATTAGGTTATACGATAATTTAATCACTAAGAGATTTTGGTTCTTGATTTGATTCAGACTTGGACTTGATTAATTTCTAATTTGATTAAAAATTAATTAAGTTAATTTGGATCTAATTAAATTTGGTTCAAGTTATTTAAATAGGCCAAACCAATTTTAATTGGGATTGGATCTATTTTGTCCAAGTCAAAATCAAGAAATCCACCTATCACCACCTATTTTCTTCATTTATTTTTCTCCATGTTTTTCTTGGTTTTTGCATGAGAAATCCCTTGCTAAAATTAAGATTCCATGCCCCCCTCTTTCCTAATCTAATTAGGATTGATTAGGATAAAATCTGGTTTAAATAAAAAAAGGTTTGAAATTTAAAAATTAATAAAGTTTGAATGGGATTTGAACTCATTAGCTAATTAAACTCTATCTCCCTAAACCTTATCCAATTCACATGCTAATTATTTTTGAATTATTCTTGGATTGTGTGACAACTTTAGAGGCTTTTTATCATGAGAATTAAGATGGAAAATCATGAAAAAAATTTTTGGAGGTGGCATGAATTCAAGAAAGGGCGTGAGGAGTTCCTCTTGGGTGCTACACTTTAAAGGGAGAGAGAAAAAGGAAAAATAGGAAAAAGGATTTCTTGATTTTATTTTTTTTTATTTAATCCCTCTTGATCCACTTCTTGATCTTCTTGGAGGGTTCAAGAAGATCAAAAGAAATATTTTTTTCAGCCATATAGTGGCCTTCACATGGATCTAGCAATCCTAAGAGATTGATCACATTGGGGCTTCGTATAAACAATTTGTAGAGGCTGGACATCCTATATAGCTATTAGGGCTGGAAATGGGCCGGCCCAAAAGCTCATTGTTTGGAATTGGGCTGGGCCAGCTCAATAAACTTCGGGCCGACCTGAAATTGTTTCAGGCTGCAAACGAAATTTTAAGCATATTCGATTAGTCTTAGGACTGTAAAATAGAGTCCATTTAATTTTTGGACCAAAGAGATGCTCGGATTCGGTCCAAATATTTTTAAAATATAGCCTTTGGGCCGGCCCATTTCTAGCCCTGACAGCTATGAAAAGATGTGGAGAGACCTTATCATGTGCCATTCAGTGTCAACCCATGATCAAGTATAGGATTTGATCTCATAATCTTAGTAGATATGATCTACAACATGCATCGATTAAATTGATGCATGTTGATTTTGTTATCTATATTGCATATTATGTTATGGTCCTTATAGGGTTTATTAGATTTGATCTATATGGATGATTTTTTGTTTGAAATAATTTTAAAATAGATTTACTTCTGCTATAAATTACGAAGAAAACAATGCATGAAACCCTAGGTATTTTTTTAAACATCTACATCTGATGTCCATCAGTTTCACTTCTCCTGCATCATGTATCTCTCCATGGTAGCGAGATCCTTTTCTTCAATCGATGTAGAACCTGGAGTTACAAGCTAGTCTTCCAAAATTTGCCCATACTTCAACTATATTTTATGGAACATCCTCGAAGTAGATGCAACACATGCAACCAGATAATTCATCAATTAAGTGGTCTCCTTTTAGTCTTTCTATTTGTGTTTGCCTGTTGTTTATAAGGTTTAGGATCGCTAGGTTGCACTCTTCATTCAATTCTTTTGCATTTTTGTCAATAGCCCATGCTTTAGTCCTTGGGACTTTGGCCAAGACTTTGTCTCAGCTCAAACTCGGATCTGATGGCCCTATAAATTTTGGATCGATGGCTTTTGCCATCAAGGCCTAGCCTCCCAGCTAATTATAGAATAAGCCCAGTTTAAAAGAAAGTCTTTCATTTACTAAAATGAGGGGCAGTTCCATCATTGATACTATATTCATTGATTTTCATAATTCCATGGATGGGGTAAATGCATTCCATCTAGTTGTGTAGATGATAAGTCCTGGATTGGATTACTTCTTTCACTTGGTATGGCTGCTCCCAATTTGGAGATAGCTTCCCTTGCATGGTCGGCTAGGATACTTTAGCTAGCTGAAGCACAAGATCTCTGAATTAGAAGAGATTGCCTCAAACTCTTGCATTATGGTATCTAGAGACTCTTTGCCGATGGCCACCATCTTTACTGCTGCTCGCTCACAGACTTCTTTCAACAGATCCAAGTTTGCTCATAGGTGCTTGGAGTTGCTATCCTCTTGGAAGTTCTCGATTCAAAAGGAGGGAAGGCCCAACTCTAGTGGGATCACTACTTTGATCCCAAAAGCAAGGTTGAAAGGAGTTTTGCCGGTCAAGATCCTTTGTGTAGTTCAATAGGCCCAAAGACATGGTATAGTTCATGATACGAGATGCTTACATGAAGAACATCAGCGTAAAGGAAGAGCTATTTCGAATGAGAAATGATTCAGATCTATATGGCTTATTCTTTTCGAGGAGTAAAGAACATACTGGGATTGATTACAAGAGGAATAAAGAGTACTATCCCACAGACTGAACTCATCCAAATGATAAAGAAAGAGGATCTAAGGGTTGAGAAACCACTTACGATTAGGACTAGTGCCTTCTTCAACAAGTCAGACCTAAGATTACGGGGGTTTGTACCATGCAATGATCTCTTCTCCGTAGTTGGATCTCTCAGCACTCGAGGGGGTTGGCGCCTGGATGAGGAGGATTTACTCCGACAGATTTGTTAGCTTTAAGGTCAGGGGTTCCAATGCAAGGAGGACCTCCTCTACAGATCGAGATACCTAGGGGATCTTGCAAGCAACAGAGTAAGAGACCTATTGAAGTAGAGAATGAAGGGGAAAGGAAACTTTGAGTACAGAGGGGTAGGGAATGGCGATGGAAGATGGGTCTTGGCATGGATGAGGCTTGGCGTGGAAGAGTCTTAGTGAGGAGAAAGCTTGTCACCTGAAGACTTGAAGGAGGAATGCTTGATGGCTAGGGCTTGGGAGCGGAACTCTTGACAGCTAGGGCTTGGAGGAGGGACACTTGGTGGCTAGGGCTTGGAGTTTTGAGAACTAAGTTGGGCCTCACACCCTCTCCCTCACGGAGCGTCAATGCAAAGAGCACAGGAAGTAGAAGAAAACTTTTTATTCATCAAGATCTATCTCTTACAAGAGAGGGGGGTACTTTTTAATCACACAAGATCCCTTTTAAAATTTGGATACATGCCTAAAACAATGAGAGAAAAAAGGGGAGCACCTTTCATGCTTAGGCGGTCAAGGATTTCCAAGTGGGGCGCCTCTTTCCTTTCATGCTTGGCCAAAGATTTCCAAGTGAGGCGCCTCTTTTGAAATTTGAAAAGCTTCCAAGTTAGTGGGAAAAGAATGTGGGGCGCCCATTTGAATTTCAAGGAAATAAGGAGAGAAATATGGGGCACCACTTAGTTTCTTCCTTTGCTTGGGGTGGCTTGAGTGGGGACCAGTGAAGGTGGCACATGATGTCTTCCCACTTTGCTTTAGTGGGGGCCAGTGGAGGTGGTGCATGACATCTTCTATTTTTGCTTAAGTGGGGACCAGTGGCTCTCCTCTTGGACTTGACTCGAATAAAAGAAAACAAAATTACAGGATTCAAGATGAAAACAAATAGGCTCAATTGACTCAACTCTATTACAGGACTGACAGAACTCAAAACTGATGGACTTAAATGCTTAAGCAATCATAATGAGCTCTGAATTGGGTGTAGCCTCTTTCTGATCCTAGTGCCCGTACCAAATCTCCCAGGATGGGAGGAGCTCGACCCTATCGAGTAAGGGTCAGTCTGACTCTAGTACTGCTCTAATAGGTCCGGGTCGATGCATTGCAGATCCTCTCGAGTGATCCACAAGTTCTCAGATTCTGGTCGACCTTACCAATGAACCAAATAATGCTGGTAGCCCCTGTTACCGGTAGTAAAAACCTGGTCATCCAGAATATGCTCAATCTATTCTCGTCGCTTAGGTAAATTGATTGGTGGACATTCGGGGTGAAGGTTCTCTCTCAAGAATTGGGTCAGGTCCAAACAGCTCACGAGGTATCATTATTGGCTCCCTAAACTCAACTAGATCTGAAATGTTGAAGGTTGGGCTAAATTACAAAATTCGGGTGATAACTCAAGCACAAAGGCATTAGGTCCAACTTTCTTTATCACCTTGAAAGGTTCAGCTCCATGTGCATGTAACTTTTTCACGATTCCTAGAGGAAACCATTCAGGTCTAAGCCTAATCATCATGTGATCTCCCTCAGCAAACGCTTTAACTCGTTTTTCGGAAATTAGCCATAAGTATTTAAGTTTCATTGCTCAGATACAAATTTTTAACATGTTGTACATGACTCGTACCAACACCTAATAAATTATAGGTTTGACTGTGCATTCTTATCGGAAGAAATTTATTAAATCTTTAACTACAACTTTGTGCTTGACCCTTGGTTGGTGGGTGACATGCAGATAAAAATTTTACATGGACTCCTAATAAATGCCATAAGGTCTTCCAGAAATAGGTAGCAAATCTAACATGCTCAAAGGATTTATGCAACCTGTTAACCTTAACAAACTGTAATTGAGTGGTTCTAGAAGTATTGGACACCTTAGGATAGGGTAGGAAATAAGAAGAGGATTCATAGAATAGTCCTTGATTAATGGGAATGACCTTAAGGTTTGGACATCGATTTATAACTACAGGAAATAAAGGTCCACTTTATGGAAGGATGAGTCAGCAATTTCAAAAAAGAGATCTTCAACCAGGACTAAAGGATTGATTTCTCCCTGAGGGTACTAAATTGAAGAAACCATGTCCTCACTAATTTCCTTTTATTCTTGAATTTCAAGACTAGGCTATATAATTTGATTCTCTTCTAGTATTTCCTCAGGTAAAGTCCTAGAGTAGTAGTGTTATACTCCTCACAGTTCTCTTCTTCTAATTGTCTTTCCAATACAGCTTCAGTCTGAGTATTTTCCTGGTAATCAAGTTTTAGGTCTGCCATGTATATTTCCTCTTCAATGTCATCCTCGTGAACAAATGGGGTAGGAGGGGTGGGTCGGCTAAGGGAAACTTGACTAGTACTTTGCTTATATCTAGGGTATTAATCCTATTGGATTCGGGTTGAAGGGTTATGGGTCCCCTCTACTCATAAGACATGGGTAGGTACTTTTTCTTAAGTTTGATCTTCATGGCTCTCTATGTGGCTATGGGCATGTCTCTTCTCTGATGACAAATGTGCTAAATATTTTTCCAACACAACCTAGCTTGTCAGACTAATCGAAGTTTAGCAAATTTGAACTTTCTCTCTCCCGATATCTCATACCATTGAAAATATTGATCCATGTCATTCTCCCAATCAATGTACACCTTAGGGTTTAGATTTCCATCAAAGGTGGGTGCTTCAAAGTGAATGTTCCTACGGGCTCTTTCCTCCAAATCAGTGAAGTCTTGGTGTGGGTGTCTATGGTCATGTTCAGGGGTGGGATCATGGTGATGGGTTCTGGGATCCAGGGGAGTTGGTATAGGTGATTCTGGTTTAATACAGGTCTTACGGGTCTTTTCAAGGATCACGATTCGCTCCTCCATTTGGTCAAACCTATTATTTAGTTGTTTATATTGTTCAGTCATGGTTCTCAACAAAGTTTCAAGATTTGGGACCATGGTGACACTTGGTTGGGATTGAAAATATTGGTATGGAATTCTTGATCTAGTGGTCATGCAGCATAGAGTCTCGTTCTAGGGGTTTCCTAAACCTAGAAGCTCAATATAGAATGAATTGACTGAGTACAATCAAGTCTACAATTATCTTTTTAACTGGCCAGGTAAGAGGTGGGAGTGTGGGAGGCTCCCCCTGCTCTCACAAGGTCCTAATTAAAAATCATAGTTTCGCTTAAGGCATTTGTCATTGGACCCCTAGCCTTAGACACTAATTTCTAGGATGTGAAGAATTGAGTTACATCAGTCTCAACACACTACTCTGAACTTGACTTATTGGTGTCCCTAGTTTTGCTTTAGGTTACTACTCAATTTTAATTAGGGCTTAGGATCGATGCAAATGAGGGTGGTTGTTTGTGGGCCAAGGAAAGGTGATGCAATCCTTCCCTTATCTTGGATAGAATTGCCCATATATATTTTAACTATGAAAGCACAAGCAAATTCTACTCAATATGAAAACTAAACTATCTAAGCAATTTAGTTTTGTAATGTGCTAGAAAACTTTGGGGTGTTCAATGTACCAAAAAAAAATCATGCAATTCAAGCAATCACTTAGGCAAATTCATGCGATCACACATCAAGCAAGCAATTAGCACATTAAACCTTTAACCTAAGAATTTTCACGTCCAGCCGTAGCTCATTACTACCATGGGTTATGACAGTATACTTTCATATATCCACTCATGAGGCATGAAATCTTAGATCAAAGAATGAAAACGATGCAATAGTTTTCGAAATTTCATATCTGAAATCTATGAAGGAGATGTCAGACCTGGTTTGGACCGGCAAATATTGATGTAGGATGCTAAATTAAACTGAGATTTGAATAATTATTGAATCAATTTTCAGATCTGTTGACCCCATAAGTGATTTTGATGATAACCAAACATTAGAGCATGTATATTTATATCTAATAACTCTTCAAGTATTTTACAAGTTTTTGTAGGATGATTTGTTTGATCAAAATTTCAACTCCTACATCTTTACTTCTTGTTTTGAGTTATGTTGTAATCTGTTTTTGTAAAGAAGAATCCAATAAAAAAGCTAAGAAAAAATCTGTAAAAAAGGGTTACTTCTGTGTGTGCATGCCTTAGAATTATTTTGAGTTGGTATGCTTGAAAAATGTAAGAGTGTTGGTGAGAGTTTTTCTTTGAGTTCAATTGTAAAAATCCTGAAGAAGTTACTCAAGCCGACCCAGCATGGTGAAGAGCCGACTCCACCTCATGTCACGAAGCAAGGATTCTGGTACGCAGCAATCCGAGCCGACTCGAAGGTAAATGAGCCAACTCCAGAAAATCCAAGTTGACTAGAATATATTCGAGCCGACTACCCTAGACTCTAGTTTTTGAAGATTTTTGAGAACAGCCAGGTGAGTTGACCCGAACCTCAAAGAGCGGACTTCACCAAACCTAATTTTGAAGACCTGAGAAAGTGAGCCGACCCGAATTGCATCGAGTCGACTCTTCTAGAGTAATGATTTCGGAACCTGAGAAGAAGAGCCGACCAAAGATCAAAAGAGCCGACTCCTCGAGTTCAAGATTTTCAAAGATATAAGTTCGAGCTGACCCGAGCTATCAAGAGCGACTCATCCAGAATGAAATTTTGCACCCTGAGACAAAGAGCCGACTACACTGAAGATTTGGCGACTCGACCTATCGACTCGAAGGATCCGAGCTGACTCGAAGGAATCCGAGCCGACTCGAATATCGCTTTCAAGTATCTAACGGCTAGTTCCAGAATTTTTTTTTGAATACCAAAAAGTGCTCCAACGGTTATATGTCACATCCCAACGGTCTACAATATCTCAAACTATCTTGAAGTGATGGAAGACCATATATTTGAGGGATTTGAACTTCTCTCAAGTAAGTTTTTTGAAAGTTCTTCAAAGTTTTGAAGCTACATTGAATATCCTACCTACCAACAAGCAAGAGAGCATAAGAGCATTCAAGTCAGCCTTCAACCCTTCACCAACTCTAATCTGAAGCTTGAAGCACTTTGCAAGGAAGCCACCGATGCAATTAAAGTTTATTCAAGTGCATCCAAATGGACTTCTCACAAGCTGCACCGGCAACTATCCGACAAAAAGAGTTTGTCATTATTATTGCATTTATTTCAATTCATCTTTAAATTGGTTGGGTTATTGGTGAGCTCGATTGAAAAACCAAATAGGTTCTTGGTGAGCCTTTCATAAAAACCAAGTGTTGGGTTCTTGGTGATCCTGGTAAAACCAAGTTAGGTTCTTGGTGACCTTGTGAAAACCAAGTTGGGTTCTTGGTGATCCTGGTAAAACCAAGTTAGGTTCTTGGTGATCCTGTGAAAACCAAGTTGGGTTTCTTTGGTGATCCTGTTTAAAATCAAAGGGTATTGGGTTTTTTTTGGTGATCCTGTTAAAACCAAAGTGTAAAGATTTTGAATTATGATCTTGTAAAACAATCCTACTATATTCGGGTGTGAATATAGTGAAAATCCCAAGTGGTATCTTGGATAGTGGATATAGGAGCTGGGTTGCTCCGAACCACTATAAATTTGGTGTGTTTGTGTTGTGCTTCTTCATTCTTATTTAGCTTCTGCAATTTACTACTCTGTCACAGCACCTAACACTTTGTGAGGGATTTTTAATTGCATATTATCTACTTTAAATTTTTAAATTTCCAATTCTGGGTAGCTATCTAGGCAACAACTGGTATCAAAGTAGTGTCTCTGATTACATTAGAGTAAAGATTGATGGCTCATCCCATGAGTACATCCTTGGTGAAAGGCCAATCAACTAATAGACCTCCACTCTTCATAGACACGAATTATTCTTATTGAAAAGCAAGAATAAAAATCTATATACAAGCTGTTGATTTTCAATTATGGAAGGTCATTCTTAAAGGGCCACATGTTCCCATGATCAAAATTGATGGCGTGGATGTCCCTAAGCCTGAAGAGGAATGGGATGAATACAACATAAAATTAGGAGAATTGAATGCCAAAGCAATAAACTTGCTATACTGTGCTTTGGATTCAAATGAGTTTAATCAAATTTTCACTTTCTCTTTGGCAAAGAAAATTTGGGATAAACTTGAGATGACCCATGAAGGAACTTCACAAGTAAAAACTTTAAAGATTAATCTTTTAGTGCACAATTATGAATTGTTTAAAATGGAGCTTAATGAAAATATCTCTGTCATGTACACTAGATTTACAGATATTATTAACGGTTTGAAAAGCCTTGGCAGGGTTTACTCAAATGCTGATTTGGTACAAAATTTTGAGATCACTTCTTGACAAATGGGACCCTAAAGTTACTGCCATCCAGGAAGCTAAAGACTTGAACACTCTATCGATGGATAAACTAATGGGTTCCCTCATCACACACAAATTAGCCATGCAGCATAAAACAGATGATGATTAGAAGAAGAAGAAAACTATTGCATTCAAGGTTGCATTGGAATCAAAGAATGATGAAGAATCGAAAGATGACTCTACCTCCTCCGAAGATGATCTAGAAGACGAAGACATTGTAATGGTCATGAGGAGATTCAGAAAGTTTATGAAAAAGAAAAAAGGAAGATACAACGAAAAATTCCATAAACGAGGAGAACATTCAAAAGAAAAGGACAAGGATAAAGGTAAAGATAAGGAACAAGCCCCCACCTACTATGAATGTAAGAAACCGGGACACATTCATCTGGACTGTCCACTATTGAAGAAATTTTTTAAAAAGAAGAAAAAGAAAGCGATGGTTGCCACGTGGAGCGACAGTGAAGAATCTACTTCAACTGAAGAGGAAGAGACCACGAAAATAGCGAACTTATGTTTAATGGGTCTTGAGGATAAGGTAACTTCTCCCAATACTCAAATTGAATTTACTTTTGATGAGTTAAATTCTGCATTTCATGATCTTTTATCTGAATTTAAAAAGGCTAGAGTACATATTAGATCTTTAAAGAATACTAATGATTTTTTACTCAAAGAAAAAGAGGAGATTTCATAAAAGAACATTTTATCACAAAATGAACTTCATGCCTTTTCTGAAAATTATAATGTTTTAAAGACTGGAAATAATGATTATCTTGACAAAAATAAAGTTTTGTTGAAAGAAAATAATGAGTTGAGAAAGGAGGTTAAAAAACTTAAGCTACTTGTTGAAAAACTAACTCTATCCTCTAACAAGCTTGAGTTAATTCTTAAAGAACAAAGAATTTCTGGTAATAAAGCTGGAATAGGTTTTAATGCTTCAAGTTCAAATTATATTTCAGCAACTACATTTGTGAAACAAAAAAATTTTATTTCCAAGTTTACTTCTCAAAAGGCTTTTGTGACAAAAGGTTCTACTTCTATTTCAAAAGCTGCCTTGTATGTTCCCAAACATTCAAATACAAAACCTGCTATTTCTGCATCTCATGCATCTAAAATTTCAAAGCATAAATCTTTTCAGATTTCTAGAATCAGATGTTTTGCTTGCAAAAAACTTGGACATAAAGCTTTTAATTGCAATACTGTTAGAAATGTCCTTAATAAATCAAGAAAGATTTGGGTTCCCAAAGGAACCACCTCAGCTAACCTGCAAGGACCCAAGTTAGCTTGGGTACCTAAAAGAACTCCTTGATTATGTTGCAGGAATGTCTTGCAATCCAGAAATTGAAGAAAAGATGGTATCTCGATAGTGGGTATTCAAGGCATATGACGGGTGACAAAGATCAGTTCATCACCCTAGAAATGAAAAAAGCATGTTGGTTACTTTAGGAGACAATGGCAAAGGAAAAATAATTGGAATTGGTAAGATCAAGATAACCCCCTGTACTTTCATTGAAAATATATTTCTAGTAGATAAATGGAAGCACAATTTATTGAGTATTAGTCAATTGTATGATAAAGGCTTCAAGGTTATCTTTGAATCATCTATGTGTATAGTAAGAAACTCTCTTAACTCTAGTAGTAAATTCATTGGATATAGACTTAGAAATATTTATGTGGTAGATCTGAATGATCTTACCATGTCAAGTAGTTCCAGTTTTGTTGCAATAAATGCTAAAACCATGGAGTCTTGTTTACTATGGCATAGAAGATTAGGTCATGCTAGCATGCATACTATTGCCAAGTTGATTTCCAAAAATTTAGTTAGAGGCATGCCTAAGTTTAAAATTGATTTTGATCATGTTTGTGATGCATGCCAAATGGGTAAACAAACTAGGGGAAGATTTAAATCTAAAAATATGATTTCAACATCTAGACCTCTAGAACTACTTCGCATACTTATTTGGACCAACTAGGATCACAAGCCTAGGAGGTATGAAATATGCCCTTATGATTGTAGATGATTTTTCTAGATTTACATGGATTTTATTTATTGCTCATAAAGATGAAACCTTCAAAGTATTTCAAAAATTTCACAAAAAGGTTTCAAATCAGAAAAATCTTTTGATAATTTTAATTAGGAGTGATCACTGCATTGAATTTGAAAATCAGTTTTTCGATGATTATTATACTGAAAATGACATTGATCACAACTTCTCCACTCCTAGAACACCATAACAAAACGATGTTGTAGAGAGAAAAATAAAACTTTGGAAGAAATGGCCCGAACAATGTTATGTGAAGGTAATCTTCCAAGGTACTTTTGGATAGAAGCGGTGAACACTGCTTGTTATATTTTAAACCATATTTTGATCCGTCTTATCTTGAAGAAAACCCCCTATGAGCTTTGAAATGAAAAGAAACCCAATATCAATTACTTTCATGTATTTGGATGTAAATGCTTTGTGCTTAATAATGGTAAGTATAATCTAGGAAAATTTGATGTTAAATCTGATGAAGCAATTTTTCTTGATTATTCACTTCATAGCAAAGCATATAGAGTATTCAATAAAAGGACTCTTACTATTGAAGAGTCAATGCATATTATTTTTGATGAAACTAACCCTTCACCATCTAAAAAAGATGAGTGTATTGACAATGATGCAGGTACAATTCAAAAGGAGATAGAAGATATGAGCATACAAGAAAGACCAATTGAAGAAGGAGAAGAAACGGTAAGGATCATACAGATCTACCAACTGAATGGAGGTACGCTACTTCCTATCCTAAAGAATTAATTATTGATGATCCTTCATAAGGTATTAGGACTAGGTCTACACATAGAACTGCACATGACTACCTAGCTTTTGTATCTCAAATAGAGCCTCATACCTTAGAAGAAGCTGAAAATGACCCAAACTGGATGATGGCTATGCATGGTGAATGAACCAGTTTGAAAGAAATAAGGCTTGGACATTAGTTGATAGACCTAAAGACCACCCAATCATAGGAACCAAATGGGTCTATAGGAACAAATTAGATGAATAAGGAATGTCATTAGAAACAAAGCTAGATTAGCGGCTAAGGGATATAGTCAAGAAAAAGGTATTGATTTTGATGAAACATATGCACCCGTAGCAGACTAGAAGCCATTAGATTACTTCTTGCATTTGCTTGCTACATGAATTTTAAATTTTTTCAAATGGATGTAAAAAGTGTATTTTTAAATGGTTTTATCTCCGAGCAAGTTTTTGTGGAACAACCACCGGGTTTTGAAGATCATGTTTTTCCAAACCATGTGTTTAAATTACATAAAGCTTTATATGGTTTGAAACAAGCACCCCGAGCCTAGTATGATATACTTAGCACTTTCTTAATTAAAAATAAATTTTCAAAAGCAAATGTTGATAAAACCTTTTTCATCAAAAATAAAAACAATGACATATTAGTTGTACAAATTTATGTTGACGATATTATATTTGATGCAACTAATGAAAGTTTTTGTGAAAAATTTGCTAAGCTAATACAGGGAGAATTTGAAATGAGCATAATGGGTAAACTTAACTATTTCCTCGGACTTCAAGTAAAGCAAACTAGGGAAGGAATCTTCATCAACCAAGCCAAATACATCAAGGAAATAATCAAGAAGTTTGGTATGGAGACGAGCACACAAATTGGCACACCCATGAGCCCATCTTGCAGATTGGACAAAGATGAAAATGAAAGATGAAAATGAAAGATGAAAATGAAAGATGAAAATGGATCCAATGTTGATCAAAAGCTATATAGAGGTATGATCAGATCCTTATTATATTTAACTGCAAGTAGACCGGATATCTTGTATAGTGTATATGTATGTGCTAGATTTCAATGTAATCCCAAAGAAATATATATGCTTGTTGTTAAAAGAATATTGAGATATTTGAAAGGTACAAGTAATCTAGGTCTTTGGTTTTCAAAACAATCATCTTTGAATTTAATCGGATTTTCTGATGCTGATTATGCTGGTTATAGAATTGATAGAAAAAGCACTAGCGGTACATGCCAATTTCTAGGGTTGAATTTAATCTTATGGCACTATAAGAAACAAAACTCGGTAGCACTTTCTACTGCTAAGGTAGAGTATATTGCTACAAGGAGTTGTTGTACACAAATATTATGGATTAAACAACAACTAGAAGACTTTGGTGTTACATAATGTAAAATTCCAATCAAGTGTGATAACACAAGTACTATAAATTTAACCAAAAATCTCATTCACCATTCTAGGACTAAACATATAGAGATTAGACACTATTTTATTAGAGACAATGTTCTGAATGGTGACATAGAACTAGAGTTTATCCCTACTGAGAAATAATTAGCAAATATTTTTACTAAGCCACTGAATCAGGATAGATTTGAATTTCTTAGAGGAGAATTAAGGCTTTGTGATCCTTTCTAGATTTAGATAACCTAATTTCCCTTCAAAAACTAAGGAAAAATCATTTAGAAAACCTCCTACAACTACTCATGTTTGTTGAACAACTTTCCTTGAAATTTCATTGAATCAAATTCAATTTTTGAATCATTTCTTATTCTGTGGAAAGTTTTTGTTTGAGTCAACTCGAGCAATTTTGCTCAGGTCGAGCCAGCTCGAATGTCTAATTTTTCTACTTTTGCTCTGGTCGAGCTGACTAGGTCAACTTGATATCTTGCCTAGCCGACTCGGTGTTCTAATTGTTCTGAGTTCGCTCTGGTCGAGCCAACTCGGATGTTTCTAGGGCTGAGCGAGCCGACTCGAAAGTCAAGAATTCACTGGTTAAATAGTTCTGTATAATCTTTTCTTGAACTTAACTCTTTCTATTTTCACTTCAAACTCACCCTACTCCACTCGAAACCTTTACCAATCCCTCAAGAACCATTCCCAGATCCTTGATTTCCTAAATTCCACCGCAATGGCTCCACGAAGATCTGCAAGGAAGATTCTTCAAGTAGGTGAATCAAGCACATGCAGTGAAGATGCAAAATAAAAAGGAGAAAAGAGGAAAATGTCTACCACTCCTGAGCAACAAGAAGAAGAAACTCCTCCTCCCGGACAGATTATCTCTATGGCCAACCGGCCCATTACTTACGGAAGAAGGATAGATTTCTCATTTCTAGAAGAAATGAAAATGAAGATCGGAAGATGGATAGACAGCTAGGGTTGGAAGCATTTCTATTCATTGGACATTTTAACCTACCCCTCACTGGTACAGATTTTCTATGAAAATATAGTTCTTAAAGAATATCATTTGGAATCAACTGTTAAGGGAGTGAAAGTCATTGTGGATGAAGAAAAGTTGGGCAGCTAGCTTCAAATGCCAACGGATAGTGCCACCGAGCTTACCCTACTGGACAAAGAACACACTTTAAAGCTTATTTTGGAAAAAGAAGATGTGAGCTCCGTTTAACATGTTCAGGCCAACTTATTGTCAAAGGAAATGAGGCTTCTTCATAATATGGTCAGTAGACTATTTCTTCCCAGAACCGGTTGCTTTGACTGGGTAAGCGAGAAGGACATGACTTTCATGGGACATTTTTTAGAAGAAAAGCCTCTCAACCTTCCTTATATAATGATGATTCAAATGACTGAAGCAGCTAGGAAAGTTAAAGCCTACCAACCCTACGGTATAGTTTTTACCTTACTGTTTGAAGAAGTTGGAATTAATCTAACCAATGAGATAGGCAAGCCTCTACATCACTCTGACACTTATTCCTTCAATTCACTGAAAAAAATGGGTTACAAATTACAAGGAGTATGGATAAAGAAAGTATCTAGTCAGTTTGCTGCTACTTCCTCAGAAGATGATGAAGCTACTGCTGTTAAAGACAAATCTGAAGGTACAATGATTACTCCATTTGACCTTAAGAAGCTAATATTTCAGAAGATGGAAACTATCTCAAATTCATTGACAGATCACATGAATTCTGCAATTGATGAAATAAAAAATATAGTAAATGCTAGCTTGCATAAAATGAGATCTGAACAGAAGCTTCACAAGGAGAAAATGGAAAAGAAAATGAAGGATTTTAAAGAAGAAGTCAGAAGTATCTTGCTGCAATCTCAGAAAGAAACAGTCACTACTGAAGATACTCCTGCATAGATCATCAAAGAGTTACTTGAGACTCCTGCTCTTATTCCTTCATCTGATCCATCCTCAATCAAACCCAAACCTGTTATGACCGAGAAGAAACCTAAGGCCAAAAAGACTAAGGCATTTAGAGCCCCTATTAGAACTAGGTTTAGGGATTTAAAGTTTAAACCCCTGAAAACTAAGACCTCTGATAAGATTATAGATGTTGTCTCTTCTTCTTCTAGTGAAGAAGAAGAATAAGTAGTTTAGTTAGTCTTTTGGTTGTGATTGATCACTTCTTTGTACTTCTCACTTTTTGATATATGAATATTCTACCTTTTATCTTATATTGAATGAATGTACTTTCTTTCATATTTTGTACTGTGTATGAAAAAACTTCTCAATGAAATGAAAGTTCTTTTAGTAATTTCTGTTGTTGTCATGTGATATCCTTCTAATCATACAATATTTTTGATACAATAATGATGTAATTTTAATTAGAATTTTAATTTTGAGAAAGTGAAATTATCTCAAACAAATATTAAATACTTTCTCAATATATTTCAAAATTTAAGCTTTATTGAAACTACATTTTTGATTGCTTGACAAAAAGGGAGAGAATGGTATCTATAATTGAGTTGTCATGAAAATTCTGATATCTATGTTAAGCTTCCTATTCAATTATTCTTAAAGTGCTTAAAAAGAATGAAAAAGGGGGAGCACAAAAGTGATAGTATTCAAATTGGACCTAACTACTATATTATTTCAAAACCTAGAGAAAGGGAGAGATTCTCTTAAAAGAATGGATTTAATTCTAAACCCTTCTTTTGCTCTGATTGCTCTAAAATTAGTCTAAATTCTTTCAATTTCAAACTTTGATACTCCATGTTTGTGCTAATTCTGACTTTATGAAGCTTGCAAATCTAGTACTTTGAAATACACAAAAGCACTAACATCAATACTATATAATTTCATCTTTAGAGCTCTGATACTTATTTACAAATACAGTTAGCTCAGATACATGTGAATATTTACTTTCAAATACATTTATACATGCAAGTGTAAAGAATTTTTCATGTCTAGTGTTTTGTCATCATCAAAAAGAGAAAGATTGTTGACCCCATAAGTGATTTTGATGATAACCAAACATTGAAGCATGTATATTTATATCTAACAACTCTTCAAGTGTTTTACAAGTTTTTGTAGGATGATTTGTTTGTTCAAAATTTCAACTCCAACATCTTTACTTCTTGTTTTGAGTTGTGTTGTAATATGTTTTTGTAAAGAAGAACCCAATGAAAAAGCTAAGAAAAAATCTGTAAAAAAGAGTTACTTCTATGTGTGCGCGCCTTAGAATTATTTTGAGTTTGTATGCTTGAAAAATGTAAGAGTGTTGGTGAGAGTTTTTCTTTGAGTTCAATTGTAAAATTTCTAAAGAAGTTACTCGAGCCGACCCAGCATGGTGAAGAGCCGACTCCACCTCATGGCACACAGCAAGGATTCTGGTACGCAGCAATCCGAGCCGACTCAAAGGTAACCGAGCCGACTCTAGTAAATCCGAGTCAACTGGAATATGTCCGAGCCGACTCCTCTAGAGTCCAGTTTTTGAAGATTTTTGAGAATAGCCAGGCGAGCCGACCCGAACCTCAAAGAGCTGACTCCGTCAAACCTAATTTTGAAGACCTAAGAAAGCGAGCCAACCTGAACTGCATCAAGCCAACTCTTCCAGAATAATGATTTTAGAACCTGAGAAGAAGAGCCGACCAAAGATCAAAAGAGCCGACTCCTCGAGTTCAAGATTTTCAAAGATATAAGTTCAAGCTGACCCGAGCTATCAAGAGCTGACTCATCCAGAGTGAAGTTTTGCACCCTGAGATAAAGAGCCGACTACACTGAAGATTTGGCAACTCGACCTATCGACTCGAAGGATCCGAGCCAACTCGAAGGAATCTGAGCTGACTCGAATATCGCTTTCAGGTATCTAACGGCTAGTTCCAGAATTTCTTTTTGAATGTCAAAAATTACTCCAACGGTCATATGTCACATCCCAACGGTCTACAACATCTCAAACTACCTTGAAGTGATGGAAGACCATATATTTAAGGGATCTGAACTTCTCTCAAGTAAGTTTTATGAAAGTTTTTCAAAGTTTTGAAGCTACATGAATATCCTATCTACCAACAAGCAAGATAGCACAAGAGCATTCAAGTCAACCTTCAAGCCTTCACCAACTCTAATCTGAAGCTTGAAACACTTTGCAAGGAAGCCACTGAATCAATTAAAGCTTATTCAAGTACATCTAAGTGAACTTCTCACAAGCTACACCGGCAACTATCTGACAAAAAGAGTTTGTCATTATTGTTGCATTTATTTCAATTCATCTTTGAATTGGTTGGGTTATTGGTGAGCTCGGTTGAAAAACCAAATAGGTTCTTGGTGAGCCTTTGATAAAAACCAAGTGTTGGATTCTTGGTGATCTTGGTAAAATCAAGTTAGGTTCTTGGTGATCCTGTGAAAACCAAGTTGGGTTCTTGGTGATCATGGTAAAACCAAGTTAGGTTCTTGGTGATCCTGTGAAAATCAAGGTGGGTTTCTTTGATGATCCTGTTTAAAACCAAAGGGTGTTGGATTTTCTTTGGTGATCCCGTTAAAACCAAAGTGTAGAGATTTTGGATTGTGATCCTATAAAATAATCCTACTGTATTCGGATGTGAATATAGTGAAAATTTCAAGTGGTATCTTGGGTAGTGGATATAGGAACTGGGTTGCTCCGAACCACTATAAATTTAGTGTGTTTGTGTTGTGCTTCTTCATTTTTATTTAGCTTCTGCAATTTACTACTCTGTCACAGCACCTAACACTTTGTGAGGGATTTTTAATTGCATATTATCTGCTTTAAAATTTTAAATTCTCAATTTACCCCCCTCTTGGATAGCCACCTGGGCAACAAGATCTATGTCCAAACATGTAGAGGTTTCAACATATGCAAAAATTTTAGCATTTATGCATGCATATCCTAATCTACCATGCTTTGATACCAAAATGATGCGGGATGCTTACATGAAGAACATCAGCATAAAGAAAAAGCTATTTTGGATGAGTAATGATTCAGATATATATGGCTTATTCTTCTCGAGAAGGAGTAAAGACATGCTAAGATTGATTACAAGAGGAGTAAAGAGCACTATCTCATAGACTGAACTCACCCAAATGATAAAGAAAGAGTATCTAAGGGTTGAGAAACCACTTACGATTAGGACTAGTGCCTTCTTCAATAAGTTAGACCTAAGATTAGGGAGGTTTGTACCTGCAATGATTTCTTCTCCGTAGTTGGATCTCTCAGCACTCGAGGGGGTTGGCATCTAGATGAGGAGGCTTTACTCTAACGGATTCATCGACTTTCAGGTCAGGGGTTCCAAGGTAAGGAGGACCTCCTCTACGGATCGAGATACCTAAGGGATCCTGCAAGCAACAGAGTTAAAGACCTATTGAAGTAGAGAATGAAGGGGAAAAGAAACTTTGAGTAGAGAGGGATAGGGAATGGCAATGGAAGATGGGTCCTGGCATAGAAGAGTCTTGGTGAGGAGGAAGCTTGTCGCCTGAAGACTTGATGGAGGAATGCTTGATGGCTAGGGCTTCGAGGAGGAACTCTTGGCGGCTAGGGCTTGGAGGAGGGACTCTTGGTGGCTAGGGCTTGGAGTTTTGAGAACTAGATTGGGCCTCACACCCTCTTTCTCACATAGCGTCAATGCAAAGAGCATAGGAAGTAGAAGAAAACTTTTCATTCATCAAGATCTATCTCTTACAAGAGGAAGGGGTACTTATTAATCACCCAAGATCCCTTTTGAAAATCGAATATATTCCTAAAACGAGGAGAGAAAAAAGGGGAGCGCCTTTCATGCTTGGGCAGTCATGGATTTTCAAGTGGGGTGCCTCTTTCCTTTCATGCTTGGTCAAAGATTTCTAAGTGGGGTGCCTTTTTTAAAATTTGAAAAGCTTCCAAGTTTGTGGGAGAAGAAGGTTGGGCATCCATTTGAATTTCATGGAAATAAGGAGAGAAATGTGGGGCACCACTTAGTTTCTTTTTTTGCTTGGGGCGGCTTGAGTGGGGACCAGTGGAGGTGGCACATGACATCTTCCTTCTTTGCTTCAGTGGGGGTCAGTAGAGGTGGCACACAAAATCTTCTATCTTTGTTTAATTGGGGACTAATGGCTCTCCTTTTGGACTTGACTCGAATGAAAGAAAACAAAATTATAGGACTTAAGATGAAAACAAATGGGCTTAATTGACTCAACTTTATTATAGGACTGACAGGACTCAAAACTGATGGACTCAAATGCTTAAGCAATCCATAATGAGCTCTGAATTAGGTGCAGCTTCTTTCTGATCCTGGTGCTTGCACCAATTCTTCCAGGATGGGAGGAGCTCGACCCTGTTGAGTAAGGGTCAGTCTGACTCTTGTACTGCTCTAATAGGTTCAGATCTATGCATTGCAGATCCTCTCGAGTGATCCACGAGTTCTCAGATTCTGGTAGACTTTGCCAATGAACCAAATAACATCGGTAACCTCTATTCTGGGTAGTAAAAACATGGTCATCCAGAATATGCTTAATCCATTCTCGTTGCTCAAGTTAATTGATTGGTGGACACTCAGGTGAAGGTTCTCTCTCAAGAATTGGGTAAGGTCGAAACAGCTCACGAGTTATTATTACTGGCTCTCTATACTCAACTAGATCTGAAATGTTGAAGGTTGGGCTAATGCCAAATTCGGGTGGTTACTCGAGCACATAGGCGTTAGGTCCAACTTTCTTTATCACCTTGAAAAGTCCAGCTCCACGTGCATGTAACTTTTTCATAGTTCCAAGGGAAAACCATTCAGGTCTAAGCCTAATCATCACGTGATCTCCCTCAGCAAATCCTTTAACCCGTTTTTTGGGAATTAGCCATAAGCATGTAAGTTTCGTTGCTCAGATACAAATTTCTAACGTGTTGTACATATGACTCGTACCAACACCTAATAATTATAGGTTCAACTATGCATTCCTATCAAAAGGAATTTATTAAATCTTTAACTACAACTTCATGCTTGACCCTTGGTAGGTGGGTGACATGTAGATGAAAATTTTACATGAACTCCTAATAAATGCCATAAGGTCTTCCAGAAATAGGTAGCAAATCTAACGTGCTCAAAGGATTTATGCAACCTGTTAACCTCAACAAAGTGTAATCAAGTGGTTTTAGAAGCATAGAAACCTTAGGATAGGATAGAAAATAAGAAGAGGATTCTTGGAATAGTCCTTGATTAATGAGGATGACCTTAAGGTTTGGGCATTGATTTATAACTACAGGCAATAAAAGGTCCACCTTATGAAAGGATGAGTCAGCAATTTCAGGAAAGAGATCTTTAACTAGGACTAAAGGAATGATTTCTCTTTGAGGGTACTGAATTGAAGAAACCATGTCCTCACTAATTTTTTCTTATTCTTGAATTTCAAGACTAGGCTCTAGGGCTTATTCTTCTCGAGGAGTAAAGAACATGCTGGGATTAATTATAAGAAGAGTAAAGAGTACTATCTTGCAGACTGAACTCACCCAAATGATAAAGAAAGAGGATCTAAGGGTTGAGAAACCACTTAACGATTAGGACAGTTCCTTCTTCAACAAATCAGACCTACTAAGATTAGGGGGTTTGTACCATGCAATGATTTTTTCTCCGTAGTTGGATCTCTCTGCACTCGAGGGGGTTGGCGCCTGGATGAGGAGGCTTTACTCTGGTGGATTCGTCGGCTTTTTGGTCAGCGGTTCCAAGATAAGGAGGACCACCTTTGCAGATCAAGATGCCCAGGAGATCCTGCAAGCAACAAAGTTAGAGACCTATTGAAGCAGAGAATGAAGGGGAAAGGAAACTTTGAGTAGAGAGGGATAGGAAATGACGATGGAAGATGGGTCTTGGCATAGATGAGGCTTGGCATGAAAGAGTCTTGGTGAGAAGGAAGCTTGTCGTCTGAAGACTTGATGGAGGAATTCTTGATGGCCAGGGCTTGGAGGAGGAACTCTTGGTGGCTAGGGCTTGGAGAAGGGACTCTTGGCGGCTAGGGCTTGGAGTTTTGAGAACTAGGTTGGGCCTCACGCCCTCTCTCTCATGGAGCATCAATGCAAAAAGCACAGGAAGTAGAAGAAAACTTTTCATTCATCAAGATCTATCTCTTACAAGAGGAGGGGGTACTTATTAATCACCCAAGATCCCTTTTGAAATTTGAATACATGCCTACAACAAGGAGAGAAAAAAGGGGAGCGCCTTTCATGCTTGGGCGGTCAAGGATTTCCAAGTGGGGCGTCTCTTTCCTTTCATGCTTGGTCAAAGATTTCCATGTGGGGCGCCTCTTTTGAAATTTGAAAAGCTTCCAAGTTGGTAGGAGAAGAAGGTGGGGCACCCATTTGAATTTCATGGAAATAAGGAGAGAAAGGTGGGGCGCCACTTAGTTTCTTCCTTTGCTTGGGGCGGCTTGAGTAGGGACCAGTGGAGGTGGCACATGACATCTTTCTTTTTTGCTTTAGTGGGAGCCAGTGGAGGTGGTGCATGAAATATTCTATCTTTGTTTAAGTGGGGACCAATGGCTCTCCTCTTGAACTTGACTCAAATGAAAGAAAATAAAATTACAAGACTCATGATGAAAACAAATGCGCTTAATTGACTCAACTTTATTACAGGACTGACAGGACTCAAAACTAATGGACTCAAATGCCTAAGCAATCCATAATGAGCTCTGAATTGGGTGTAGCCTCTTTCTGATCATGGTGCCTGCATCAGTTTATTAGGCAATGCCCCCTTTATTTGATCTAGTTAGGTCATTAGTCCCTATAAAAGAGTTCTATTAGTGATCTCGGCCTCCTAGTTAGCTTGGGGATGGCCTATAGAAGTAAAGTAATGCATTTGCCTAAATCCTCATAGATTTCAGCTAGTTTGAAGCCACTAAACTATGGGTCATTATCTATGATAAAGACCCTTGGTAGACTGAAGTGGCAAACGATGGATTTCCATATGAAGTCCATCACTCAGGTTTTAGTGATTTTGATGAGAGGTTTGGCTTCCACCCATTTTGTGAAGTAGTCTATGGCCACTAGGAAGAACTTCCATTGCCTCGAAGCCTGAGAACAATGACTAAGTATGTCCATCTCCCACTGAGCAAAGAGCCATGGTGCACTAATCGAGGTCAGCAGAGCAACCATCTATCATTGTATATTGGAATATTGTTGGCAACAATCACATTTCCTAGTATAATCGATGGCATCTTGGTACATAGTTAGCCAATAATAACCTTGGCATATAATCTTGAAAGAGAGGGACTTGCCCCCTAAGTGGCTTCCACATAGCCCCTCATGGATTTCTTGGAGGGCATACTTTGCCTTTGATGGGTGTAAGCAACTCAACAAAGGTAAGGAGAAAAACCTCCTATACAATTTGTCTTCATAAAGGACATATTGTGAGGCCTTATGCTTCAACTTTCGGGCTTCTTTTCAGTCAGCTAGGAGGGTCCCATCACAAAGATAATAGACTAGTGGGTCAATCCAGTAGGTCTCAGAGTCGAGCTACAGTACTAATGATGATTCCTTGATACTAGGTTCTTCCGCCACTTCAAAAAAGACCTGAGCACGTAAATCAAGTGGTGCGCTTGTTGCCAATCTTGCAAGGGCATCAGCTTGAGCATTCTTCACTTAGGGAATCTGCTGAATGTTGAAGCTTCAAAAAGCTCCAATTAAGTCCTTCACCTTTGACAAATACTTCTTCATGTTTTCCTCTTGAGCTTCATACTCATTGCATACATGGCCGACAATGAGTTAGGAATCACTATAGTCCTTCAAATACTAAATGCCTAACTCTTTAGATATCCTGAGGCTAGCAATCAAGGCCCTATATTTAGCCTCATTATTAGTAAAGGAAAATTTGAAGCAAAGGGTGTACTAGAAAATGCCTCCCTTGATGCTGATGAGGATTAATCTTTCCCTCGAGCTATTAGAGTTTGATGAGACATCTACATGTAGTACTCATTGACTTTCTAGGTTTTCCTTAGCTGGGCTACCGGTCCTTGTAGGCTCTTCATCTGGGATTGTATACTTAATCACAAAGTCCACCAATACTTATACCTTAATGGAAGGTCAGAATCAAAATACAAGATCAACCTCCATAAGCTCGAGGGCCCATTTGCTATCTAACCCACGATCTCTAGCTTATGCAGGGTGGCCCTAAGTGGTTGGTCTATTAAGACTATCATGATAAGGGCCTGGAAGTAGGGCCAAAACTTCCTGGCTAAGACTACGAAGGCAAAGATTAGCTTCTCGAGCTGAGAATACTGGGTCTCTACATTCTGCAGTACTCTGCTAATATAATAGACTGACTTCTATATTTGGTTTTCCTCCCAAACTAGTATAGATCTGATGGATGAGACACTGTTAAATATAAATACACCTCCTCACCAACCTTAGGCTTGCTAAGGAGCGAGGGAGTGCTAAGGTAGGCTTTGAGTTGTTCGAATGCCTTCTGCCACTCATCGGTCTATTGGAAGTCCTTCAACCTCTTTAAAATTTTGAAGAAGGGTAGACACCACTCAACCGACCTAGAGATGAATCAATTGAGGGCAACTATTCTTCTAATGAGCCTCTATACCTCTTTCACCATCCTTGAAGCTCCCATTTGCCTCACTGCTTGGATCTTCTCTAGATTGACTTCAGTCCCTTGGTGCAGTACCATAAACCTAAGGAACTTGCCAGAGGTTATCCCGAATTCACATATAGTAGGATTCAACTTCTTCTGATGCTTGCTTGGGATGGTGAAGGTTTGCTTTAGGTCATCAACATGATTTCCTAATGCATGACTCTTAATAAGCATATTGTTGATGTACACCTCTATATTGTGACCAATTTATTTCTTGAACACTTTATTTACCAGCCACTGGTAAGTTGGTCCTACATTTTTAGGCCAAAAGGCATTATCCTATAGCAAAGCAAGCCACAGTCAATAATAAAAGTAGTTTTTTTCCATCCTCTGATGCCATGCAGATTTGATTGTATCTAGAAAAGGCATCCATGAATGTAGGAGCTCATAGCCTATGGTGGAGTCTACTAGTTATTTAATTCAGGAAAGTGGGTTGCTATCTTTTGGACAAGCCTTGTTTAAATCGATGAAGTCAATGCACATCCATCACTTTCCATTAGCTTTCTTCACTAGGATGACATTGGCCAGCCATTTAAGATAGTTGACTTCCCTGATGAAGCTGGCATTGGTCACTTATTTATCTCTTCAGTGATGGCCTTCTATGATTCAGGGGTGAAGTTTCTCTTTTTTTTCTTTACTAGTCGATGGAGCAAATCCACTTCTAAGTGATGCACGATTACTTCAGGGCTGAACCTGCCATGTCAGTAGGACACCAAGCAAAAATATCAACATGTTTTGTAAAAACTTTACAAGTGTTGTCTTAGGGCTTTGTCAGGCTTTGAGCCAATGCGAACGATATGTAGAGGGTTGTCATCATGCAAAGGGATGGTCAGAAGATCTTCAGCAAATTCGCCTTGCTCTTCAGTTAATTCATCATAAGTATCTAGACCCTTAATGGGGATAGTACTGGATGTCTGATCTTAAGGAGACACCATGTAGCAGCATTTCACCAAGGTATGATTTCCTCAAACTTTTCCAATCCCTCGTGCTATTGGAAATCTCATAAGTAAATAATATGTCGAGACAATTATGCAAAAGGCATTTTATCCTGATCAACCGAGTATGGCATTATATATTCATGGAGCTTTGATGTCCATGAAGGTTAGATGCACTAGGGATTGCTGAGGGGCTTGCCTCGCTATCACAAGCAATATGATGGTCCCTTTAATGGATACTAGTTCTCTTGAAAACCATGATAGCAGTCCATATGTTTCCTTCAGTCATGCTAGTGAGATGTTCACTCTCAAGAGGGCATCATAAAAGAAAACATCCACAGTGCTTCCATTATTACCAAGTATGTATTTTACATCATAATTTGCTATATTAAGTGTTACAACTACAGGGTCATATGGATATTGTACTCCCTCGACAATAGTCCAAGTAAAAATGATAGCTTCAATAGCTTCCTTAGTCTTCTGCCTCTCGCTGAGGTTGCCCCCGACCATCCCACCTAATAATGGTGATGATGTTGCCTGAAGTGGGATGATCGACAGGTTCTTCTAGCCTCGAGGGTGGCTTTGATAGGCATGGTGGAGCATTTGTAGTATCGCACCTTTCCTATCAATTCTAAAGGAATCTATCCAAAAGACTATGTTGAATGAGTTCCTCGATTTCATCATGCATTCTTCTATGTCATAGCTGTGGTCACAATGATAGAGACAATATTTACTCGGGTTGTGTTGCCTGATGTCATTCACCTCCTTCTTGCCCTAGGCAATTGGCCCCTAACCTGCATTAAAACTTGGGCTTAAGGGACATTCAGAGGAGTATAATAATCAAGCCTCCTGGGTGGTGGGATGCCTAGCCAATCCTCGGGGTTCGGATAATATTGAACCCAAAGGGGAGAACTTTAGTGTCATGGGTAACGGCTTCTTTGCCTCTTTTTCCCTCGATCCCCCTTCCTTGCCTAAAATTCTTGGTCAGAGGGCAGCCCCTTAGGCATCATGATGGATGACAGGGCAGAAAGTGGAGCAGGTGCTAAGTAGTCATGACAACTAGTGGGATGTAAACATTCTATGTCATTGGGGCAAGAGGAATGGTCAACAGAACATAAACATCATATCCTTCTTTAGTGGATGCATTTTCTTTGCACTGCCAAGCATTTCAAAGAAATCTACTAATGATCTCTTTTCTAAAGAAAAGAGAAATGGATACTACTGAAGGCCATTCTTCATGGCAATCATAGCAATAGAATGGTCCAAGTTATGTACTTCCAAAGCTACTTCATTAAACTAGCTTACATAGGATCAGAAGGTCTCTCCCTCCTATTTCATATAGATCAAAGAGTCGGAACTCCAGCATAGTTTTCTGTAGCTTGCAAAATGAGAAATAAAAGATTGGCTTAATTGGTCAAATAATGGATAGAACCTGGTTTTAAGCTGTAATACCAATATCGAATAGATTTTTTGAGTATAGAGGAAGGCCTGACAGAATACCCCCTCAGTGGGCTCCATGTAGAAGCATCAAAGCCTTGAAACTTTCTAGGTGAACCACTGGATTGGTGGATCTATCATAAATCTCTAGTTGTAGTATCTTGAAATGCTTCGGTAGTGGTTCCATCATGATATGGACTTCAAATGATGAGATAATAAAATCGAGACCTTCATCTCTTCTTAGGGCTAGGCCTCGCAGCGTCTTGATATGTTGACCCAATCTCTAAGCTTTTAGTCGACTTCAGCCTCTCTGGCTGCTTGTGGTTTGGATGGTCGAGGGAGTGATTAAGCAAGCATTGACCCTTCATCAAACTAAGGCAAGTGAGGATACCCCCTAGCATGCTTGGGACTTTGTGGTACACTAGGATGAGCCACCTCCTCAGGACTTCGCGGGAGGGAGAGTTGCCTCCACTCTCTTTTCACTAACCCTAATGCTGCCGGGGTTTGGGGTTGAACCACTTAGTTCGCCTTTGATGGTGGTGCTGCTAATGCCTAGGTGCTGGATCATCCAAACAATGATCGCCAATGCTTGAACTTGTTGGGATGGTTGCTCCAAGTGATTAGGTTGGCTTCTCTGCTGTGGGTACCAACCTAGAGCCCTAGGGTAGGACTTCGGGTAGGTCGCTGGCATATTAGGAGGAAGCAATGTCAATGCTAGGTTAACATGCTTTTAGACAGCATGATGCCCCACTTGATGTTTCTCCTATAAAAATGAGTGAATGATAGGCCCTTCCTCTATCTATTATGGATGAAATCTAGCTCTTTGCTAGAGTATGCCAGAGATGAGGCAGTCATGGGCTGTACCTACAAAAACCTTACCGAAGATGGCTCCGGCAAAGGCACTCCGACATTCAAGTCAGTATCAGACAATAGCAGGAAAGAATAGAGTAGGAGAGAAAAGTGTTTCATGAAAACATACCTCGGGAGCTCTCAAGGAGCTCCCTTTTATAAACAAGGCAGCAAGGGCACTTTGGGAATGTTAGAAACCCTAGTAGGTTGGTGGAATCTAACTAGGTGTCCAATCATGTCAAAGTATCTAGTGAAGTCATACCACCTATTTGTCCCCTATTAATGAGGTCTTGATCTTATTTACATAGCCAGCAACTTTTCTTAATGGTGACTTGGATTGTAGACTAAAACAGGTCATGTTTCTTTTAATTAGGAAGATTTGCCAAAGATTATAAGACATGATCTCCTAATCATGCCTCTGGGAATAAGCATTGGATAGCCTTTCTTTGTGTTGTCTAGTGACATGCTACTAGGGACTTTAACCTCCTTTGGGGTGAAGGGTCCTGGTTCGGACCTACCCCTTATGTTGAATCCAAGGGCCTCGAAAAATAGTTTGGTGTATCAAGGTTTTGTTGCTAAGAGCAAGTCGGGCCTTACTATATCAAAACTCAATTTCCAAGGGCTAAATTATCCCTCAGCTGGGATGAAGATCAGCTAGGTGAAAGGTCAGCAAGGCCAAGGATGAGCTATGTTAGAGAGTGACAGGGCCAAAGGTCTTCCTATTGAAGGCCTCAAGGCATTGCCCTAGCTATGTTTAAATGGGACTGCCTCGAAGGTTAGAGAGGTGAAGGTCACTTATCAGGACTGAGAGGGGTCCAATGATACAATTCCACCCTCAGAGGCTAAGGACAAACCTTGGGTGTTGTTGTCTAAATGGCTTTTGTATAGGTAGCCTGTAACTGGTGTTGTTCCATCGATCATCTAAGGGATGCCTTGGCTGACACTTCTTCCTCTTTGCAGATGTTTGGTTGATATTCCACTTGAGATTGTGTCTTCTATATAAACAATCTAAGAGGGAGTCGCACAGTTCTATGGATTATAGGAGTTGAAAAGAAAGGAGATCAAAATAATCTCTATCTCATCAAAGTGGTGGATCATTATGTGCCTTGGCACTCGTCACTACTCTCCTCAACATTTGGCCTGGGGGGGCTCTGGATGCCAAGGATGAGGGTTTTACTCCACATCAAGCACTATTATGAGTATTTTATAATGTATTCATAAGGTATGTTCTCAATGTATCTACTTATTTAGTTCATGTTAATTATGCATAAATCTTAAAAACATACTATGCTCTATTTTGCATATGCTCAAAATTGTATCATCATTAAAAATGAGAAGATTGTTAATCCAAAGATTAATTTTGATGAGTACAAAATATTTATGTATGATACTAATGATTGTATATTCATGAAGTAATTAATTTATTTTATAGAGGGCACAATGAGCTTGAATGTTTATAAAAGCATGGACAAGCTTAGAAGAATAAATCCTAAAGTTGGAGAAGTATTTAAAGCATTTAACTGAAGTATTTTGGAATTCTCTATAGTAGATGAGTCTAACACTGACATCCATGAGTTGACCTTAGAAAACTATAGGTCATAAATAGAGGGTTGTTCCTATTTCACAAGTCGACCTGTAAGCTAGTCGAGTCAACTCATAAAGTAGATGAGCCAACTCTTCTATGTGAACTGCTTAACGGCTAGTTTACTAATAGCTCCAAATAGGTAGATTTTTAGTCCAATAGCAAGTTTGACCTCTCCAATAGCTAGTACACTTTCTCTAGCCAAAACTAAAAGTATATAGCTAGAGATTCAATTGAAAAGTAAGGTAAGTGAATAGAAAAGAGAAAAACTTTAGTTCTTGGTGAGAGCTTTATATATCCTTCAACAAGTCAAAAAAAGAAAAATCAAGAGTATTTATTGAGTGATCTACTTTAAGTACATCTATCATTATTTTCAAAGAAGCATCTCATTGATTGAAAAAAAGAAGTTTAAGCTTTAACAAGTGTTCATCGTTGATTTCAACTGAGCTTCAATGAGTTTTATTCTTCTTGTGCTCTTATTTGTTCTTCCTAATTTTCATTGTATATTTTGTTTCTTTCCAAGCTTATTAAGATAGAAACTTATGGCGTAGGCTTATTCAAGTATGTAGTTAGATATTATATTAACTAAGTCTAAGGGTGACTTAGTTGGCAAAGTTTTGGTTGATTTTCTATACAAAATCAACTCGATTGGTTGTAAGCCCACTAAAACAATCGGTTAGATTGATTATGAGCCTAATTAAAATAATTATATTGTAATCAAAAAATTATAGTAGCATTTCCAAGCAATGAGACTTGGAAAGTGGACATAGGTACTAGATTGGTACCAAACCATTATAAATTATTATATGTGTATTGCTTATACTTGTTCTTGTCTTGTACATTGATCTATCACTTGTTTTGCTACACACATTTATTTCTCTCCCACATTGCACAGTTATGTTTAAATTAGTTTCAATTAAGAATTGTTTAAGTTTGTAAAAGTTGTTGAAAACCCAATTCAAAACCCCCCTTCTCCCTCTCGTGTTGCTTGCAATAAGAACTTATCCAAGAAAAAGGGGATCAAAAGAAAAAGACTTTTGAGAGGGCATTCAATTCTAATTCTTCAAGATATTCAATTCATCTAAAAGGAGAGGATAAGAGCATTCTTTGGTGTATGGTCCACCATTGAGAAATCAATCAAAGCAATTTTCAAGCCTCTCAATCAACTAAAAAGGAAGTCAAAGCCATTAAAGAAGCTACCTCAATGACTTCCACGACCTTCAACTACTTTGTGTTTGAGCTTTAAATTCTTTTCTCATTGTATTAATTACTTTGTAACAAGTTTCTTAGGATAGAAACTTGGAGATTGATGCCAATCCAAGCCCATTATCTGACATGTATATTTGACTAAAAGTTGGAAGACTTAGTGGACAAGGTTTTGATTTGTAAGCTTGTGCAAAACTAATTGAATTTAATTGTGAGGCCATGTAAAACATTTGGACTATATTTAAAAGGATTATAATTGAATTTTCAAATGGGAGGTCTTGAAGAGTAGATGCAGATGCTAGACTTTACCAAACCATTATAATTTCTTGTATTTGTGATTGCATGACTATTTGCCTTGTTTACATATCACAAACATACTTTTAATTGGTAGTTAGAGCACATATTTATTTTTAGTTTTTACAAGAACTTAATTCATCTTTCCTCTTGGAATGCTACGCTAATACAACATGACACTTTTTGCATTTGACTTTTATCATATGTAGACTTTTTAATTGCATAATTTTATCTTGTTTATTAATACTTTTGATACAAATAAATACATAAATAAACATAAAAATGAGAACATATGAAACTATAATCTATCTAGCATAGATCAGAATATAATTGTACTATTGTTAAAGTTCAAAATAGACTAGACAACATTAATCAGTTGGACCACCAGTTGATTAGGTTTATAGTTCTAATAGATGTTAAATTTCAAGATAAAAATGGTTTTGATGTATAAAAAAATCATAATGGTTCACATGAACAATTGGCCAATTTTTCTACATCAAGAAACTCATCTCTACTGCATCCAAATCATTTTAAATGTATGCCCTAGAAGCCAATCTGGCTAACACAAACTTTCCATCTTTGTACAATTTTATTTTTAATAATTCGAATTGGACTATTTTAAAGCATACATGTTATGTCCATGTATCATCCAAGAAATTAATAGACAATGACACATATTCTCAAGAGTTGAGAATTTGAGACATGTGTCATTACAAGATAACTCCTAAATGCACCTGATTGTTGAATCATCACGAGGATGGTGATCAATCCATTAAGACTAGTGCATAGATCGCTTCCCTTTTAGATAGATGAATCTTGAGTCTATAATGTAATGACACTAGAATGAGAGTGCAAGTGTTTATAGAAAATAACAGTACTAAGTATGACTAAGAATGAGAAGTTACATAGATGTCTACTCACTCTTCAGTAATTTCTCGATGTTGTACTTGTATGAGTAGTTCCTTTACCTGCGGTACCTCAGTCACTCATAGTGGGGTTGCTATAGTTTGATAAGCATATAGACATAGTACCTAGCCATATAGCACCTTGTAGTGTACGTTCGTTATAGGAGTTGGGAGTGCACATATTATTAGATATATATTCCAGAAGCCAAGTTGGTATGACACATTATATTTTTCTAGGATATTTTTTATACTTAATTCATTAAAAAATAATAAGATTGAGCTTTATTCTTTTCATTCATATTCAATGTGTCTATGAATCGTCCATGGAGTGATGAGGACATCATCTAGCATGGATTCTGATGCATACCCTTAAGTAGATATTTATATTTTTTATTATTTTATCTGAATGTATGAGGATTGGACATATTATTATTTTTTTATCCAGCTCATGCACAGATCTCAGAGCATGAAACTGGATTAATTTGGAGTTTGTTTTAGATTAGGCTAATTATTTCATATTGAATTGAGTCTTAGAATTATGGTTTATCTAGTCTTCAATCTATTAGGAAATCCCAAAATTTTGATCCCCAATTTGTTGGAGACTATGACCTATTTAAAGAAGTCTCTTATATTAGATGAAGGCATCGACAAAAGTGAATAAGAAACTTATTAGTTTCTTGACTCCCTCCTCTGTATCTCCTCTTCTTCTCTTCTTTTTCTTTTTCTTCTTTTTTTTCTTCTTCTTAATCTCCTATTTTCCTTCTCTCTTCTTCTTCCCCTATTCTTCTTCCTCCTACTATTCTGATAATCAAAATACCCAATCACCCCTCCAACCGATGTCAAGCTTCCAAAGCCACCACTGTCTCCCCTGTTTCAACTCCCGAACACTGATCCCACACCACCATCGACCAAGCCGACCGACAATCACCCCACCTTCTAGTCCATCAATCCACCAAAGAAGCCACCATCACCAGCCATCTCTCTTCCAAGCCCCTCAACCGTGCCAATCATGCCACCTTTGTGCCGTCTATGTGGCCCCTGCTTGAAATGCCTTGCTCGCAATGCCATACCGGCCACCCCTGTCACCGCCCATAGCCGAAGATGAGCCATCATCATCCTCGAAGCCTCACCATAGTGCTGACTTCCTTGCCCGTGATAAGGCTGTTGATCCCTTCTGTCCAGAGCCCAAAAATCATGATCAAAACTTTTGTTCAAGCACCCCACTCTATCAATTCTATGCGACCCTTCCATCATCATCAGTGACATGATCATCTCTAGCACTATCATCCTCTACCCATGAAGCCTCCTGCCTCTTCCTCCATTGGTCAGCCACCCACCGCCGCACCCTCCAATCCTTGGAACAAGGCCACGAAACCAAGCCACCGTGTTGTCGTTCCACCAACAGGCCTCCCTCCCTCCAGCGAATGATCTCTAACCTCACCTTCGATGAGAAGCCCCCTTATTCCTCCAAGCCCTGGTTCAACAATCGAAGAAGATTCCTCTTTTTGGCATGATCGTGAAAGCAGGGAGTTCTTGCATGTATTTCGAAGCATAATCCCATTCCCTTACTGACTTCAAGCCAATTCCAAAAAAAGAAAAGAAAAGAAATAAAAGGAGAAAAAAATTAGGTTTAAAATAATTATTTTGGACTTCACCATCGTTTGATTTCTGAGCATCCTTATCACATAGCAGTAAAAGCATGTGCATGATCGAGAAGTCCATACACTTTCAGAGCAAATCCAGAAATTATGCCAACTTATAATTTTAGATTTATTGGACTGGATCTAACTTTGTTTAAATTTGAAAAAATACCGACTATTATTATTTTCTTTAGTATTCTAAGTCCAAAGACTTTACTGGACTTGCCATCTAGTCAGGATCGTAACCTAACTTGGTCGACATCTCCTCTTCTAGATTTGACCATGATCAAGTTTGTAAGCATCCTTTTTACTTAAATATGTTTAATTGATATTGGTAGAGAACTTAATTCTTTAATTTTATTAGATTTATATATTAATTGCTTGTATTGAACCTAAACTTACGGGTAGTTTCTCAATTACTCATGATCCTATTCTTAAGATCTAGGATTTTCATTGGTGCCTGCAGTTATTTTTTTAAAAAAATTGATTATAGATTAACCCCTTCCATATTCATTAAAAAAATTAGCTACTTTTGATTTATAATTTTAGTTTGCTAACAATTAATTAAAAATAATAATATTATTATTATTTGCATTGTCCCATCTTTGTATTCCTAGATCAAGTCATCCCGTATCAAAGTTTGGTATCAAAACCCAATTTAGTTCAAGTTAGATATATTTGTATTATAAAAGAAATTCAAATTCTGAATTTTTCATCATTCTACCTATCCTGCACACCCTTTAGTCTTTTAAGAATTCCCTATTGGATTTCAGGCTGATGCAATGGAAGACTAGATTTCAAAATTTTTATTATTAAAATCCTAATCAACAAAAATCCTAGACCCAAGGATCACTTGACCATGACAGCTAATAAACCATAACTTTAGGGTTATAGATGAAAGAATTATGCCCTAAAAGCCAATTTTTGTATGGGCATTTCTATAATCTTCCAACTCATGTATGATATTATTTATTAATACAATGTAATTATTGATTCATCATATTGATGCATCTTATCAAGATTACGATGAACCCCATAGGTTAAAGCAATGGAATTAGGGTTATGATAGAGATCATAACGGTGAGACCTAAGTTTCTATAAACCCTAATCTAAAATATTCCTAGTCGTTGAATCATCGATTCGGGGATCGATGTTTCCAGAAAGACTAACACATCCTATGTATGCTTGATGGAGAGGGTAGTTGGTCTCACAACCACTTATGTTGGAACACTAATACAAGGATGTGGATGCTTATTAGGGTATGAGTTCACTAAACTGATATGTCTCGAGAACATTTTATAGAGGTCTTATACTTGTCAAAAGATAGTTCTCACAGTAGGAGTTGTGCAAGTGATCCTTAGACCTAAGATCATCATGGTTTCTTATGAACATAAAGCCATGTTTTGGTTCATACCCTTTCATGACCAAGAGTCATGTACAGGGTGTTCTCGGATATGGTGGATTGTGCATGAAGGATGTGAGTGGATCAACAAGGAATCGATCATTCCTACTAAAAGAAGGGCTTATTCTATGTATTCTCTTTGATTGTTAACTCAAGAAGTCTTTGATCAAAGCATGATGAGATTAGATATGGTTTCTAATCTTTTATCGATCAAGTCTTCATTATCGAATTGAGATTCAAAAGGATCAAGTAATAAGATTTGATAATTCTTCATACCCATCACTTATTCAAGATTAAAGGAGATCGAAAGATTAAATTGCATGATAACTTTTCACTGAAAGATATTTTAGTAATTTTAACTAAATTTTTCATCTTTCAAGTATGCATGACACGTTGCTAGATATCAATCATGTCTTGTAGATTTTCATGAATCAAATTGGTTGGATTCATGAGTCAATTTAGAAATTGATTTGGATTGGCTAATTTGGATTTGCTCGATTTGACCTAATTTGGTCGATCAATTTTGATTGGATCAAAATAGCCTGGACTTGGATCTATTACTGACTAGATGTGGAGCCCAAAGGGTCACACATGCTAGGAAATTATCCAAGGAAGTCAATTGAATTTTGGTTAGGATCATGGGATCCTAATAGGCTAGCTAATTTGCATACTAGCATATGATACTAGCCCAACTCCTGACCTAATTGGATTGGGTCAGTTAGCTTGTTATTTGAGCTAACCAATTTAAGTGAAACTTAGATTGGGTTGAGTCCTAATTGGAGCAGCAATTATCTATATTTATCTAAATTTTATTGGATTTATCTTTGGATTATGGAAGAGTCTAAGTTGGATTGGACTCTTGGTGCCATATTGGCGTGCGCTAAGATTAAGCAACGTAGAAAAACCAGGAGTCCTTCTGCCACTTAATCACTTTTTTCAGATAAATACTAGGACATTCTTCCTTATCCCCACACCTATCTAAATTGGGTTTGATCAGTTAAAAAGATGGGAATTGGCATGGAAATTGTGGTGGGCATAATGAAAGGATGTGTCCCTTCATATTAGGTGCACATTCAAAATCCAGAAGTCCTTCTACTTGAAGGCTTCTAGTTCTTCGATACATTCATTAGAATCCCACACCCCTTAGCCAAATGTTGACCAGTTACTTGCCATATGGCAAGTGAAAAAAATACTAGAAAATTAAAGAAACACTTATATGTCTCTTGATGCATGATATGGCATATCAAGATAAATCTTTCTTCCAAGGAACATCTGCTTGAAAGGTCATATTTGATCATTATATAATCAGATCAAGGGCTGAGAAAAAGGTTTATCAGGTACCCTCTCACTCATTATAAATATGCATTGATAATCTGATGCCAGAACATCCAAAAAATAATTCGAAAGAAAACTTTCCTATCTCTCTTCCTTCTCTTAGGACAAGAAACTTTCTTAAAGACAAAGCTTGTCATTTTAAGATAAGAACCTAGGAAGAGATATAGGGGGTAATCGAATACTAAGAAAGGATTCAGAAAGATCTCTAAGTGCCCTATAAAAAGGAGGGGTTCCAACAAAGGGAAAAAGGCCACTGAAGGAAGAAAGGCTACCGAGAAGAGTAGTAGTCAAATAAGCAATCTCGATAGGAGTGCTTCCTTGGTTTGATTCTTGTGTGGATGATCTCTGGAAGGTATACACTAGTGTACCTTTTAAAAATTAAGGAGTATAGTATTCCAGGTATTCCTCTATAATCCTAAAATTATGATTTATTAGTTGTCATGGTCAAGTATCGTTGGGTCTAGGGTTTCGACTGATTAGTATTTCAATAATGAAAATTTTGAAATCCAGTCTTTCACAGTGTCAACCCAAAACCCAACAGTGATATCAGAGCAAGCTTGATTCATGCAATTAGTAGTCATTTTTAGTGTTAATTACTTGCTTTGCTATGACTCTTGTATGATTAGTTCATATTACATATGTGATATGTTATGCTCCTAATAACTGCTTCGGATGGGGTTAGTCACCATGGCCATCCGGTCATAGGATCTAAGTAGGATTTAAAGGCCCTTTCTTCTCATTCAATGGGATCTCCTATGACGTGTTGGGATGCCATTGTGGCCTTATCCCATGAACAAGTAAGGTGAGTGGATTGTTATTTTAATCATGCTTTGGTTTTGCATATTATGGTTAATATGTTTATTTGCTGGAATATGTGTCATGTTGGTATGTTTAATTAGGATGTGTTTGAGACCATCAAAGCTCTCATAAAATTATATTTAGTCATAGTGTAAGTTAATCATAATGCAAATCCGTTTAGGATTTGATTAGCAGATTGGTGTCTAGGCAAGTGAATCTGGGAAGGTAAAGGAAATGAGATTTTTAATTGGTTCCATTGCCTGACCTGGCCAATTCATTTGGTTTCTAAGAAAAGCAGCAAGGGGACCCCCTCATCTCTCCCACTTACTTGGCCAATTTGGTTATATTTAGACCTTAAATTAGAAATGCTAATTGTTTAAACACACTACAATTTGTCTTCCTTCATGCCAAGCCAAATTTATAGTATGCTTGATAATGTTACTTTTTTTAACAAACTCAAGGGTGACATTATTCGAACATGACTATATAAAATGAAGGGTCTGACTAAACTAAGATATTATGGTTTGTTGTGCAAATATAAGGTTGTAAGTGTATTAAAGGCAAGTATTATGTTGAGAATTACAAGGAATGCAATTGAAAAAGAATTTCCTATCCTTGAACTTATAAATATTTGTTGTGCAGATACAAAACATTTATAAGGAATTGGGATCTCAACCCCACTAAAGAAACTAGATATTAGTTTCTCGTTTATCATTATTGAGGGTTATGGTATTCAAAAAAAATAGTATGAGACATAATTAGATGCAAAAGTCCTTGTCTAATTATGAATATCATCATGAGTGGTCTGCTTATAGTTGTTCTTTATTTAATTTAGATTTTATATTATGGCTTCTACTCTCTCATTGCGTGGCATCTTGGATGCCAATAAGTTGACCATCCAAATTATGTGGACTGGTTAATGAACCTGAGGATTGTATTAGCTCAAGAAAAGCTTGCCTATATCCTTGATTCTCTTGACCCAGATTCGATAGGAAAGGATGCTACTGAGAAGGATAGGGTGACATATAAAATATGGCAGATTGATAGCATGACTGTCAAGTGCATCATGCTGGTCTCTATGAGCAACAAGTTGCAGAGGCAACATGAAGAAATAGAACCTCAGTCCTATTACTCAATCTTAAAGAGCTTTATGGAGAGCATAGTCAGACTGCTCGATATGAGACATTGAAGCAGTTGTTCCAAGCATGCATGAGTGAGGACTCTTCAGTTCAGGCACATGTCCTCATGATGATTGATCTGATCACTCAATTAGATCAACTGGGATTTGGTATAGATGGAGAGCTTAATCATGACTTGATCCTACAGTCACTCCCGAATTTATTACAATTTGTCATGAATTGCCACATAAACAAAGTGAATTTGTCATTGCATGAGCTGCTGAATATGTTTAAGATAGCAGAGAGCCATTTCAAGGGTGATAAGGCTTAACTTCTTCTGATTGATGGAAAGAAGAAGCAGGCAATGAAGAAGGGTTCATAGAAGAAGAGGAACCCAAAGAGTAGCTTTCAGAAGAAGAAGGTGAGGAAGCCCTTTGCTGATGGGACCTACTATCATGGTGGGAAGCAAGGGCACCGAAAGAATAGTTGTAAGTTGTATATTGCAAGTTTGAAGCATGATGCTAGTGGGGCATCTAAAGGTTTATACATGAAACGAACAAACCTGTCATTGAGTTCTTCAGTTTCTGATACATGGGTATTAGATACTGCATGCGGGTCTCATATCCGCAAGTCATTGTAGGGATTACAGAGACCTAGAAGCTTGAAGAAGGGTGACTTCGAGCTATTTGCCACGAGTGGTAAACCCATTCAGGTTGAAGCTATTGGCATCTATCTGCTGTTATTGCCATCGAGCAATATTCTTAAATTAAAAGATTTTTATTATGTACCCAATATTATAAAAAATATAATTTTTGTACCTTTGTTGTTGAAATAAGGTTATGAAAAAAAAATGATGAGCTATGGGTGCTTGATTTTCTTTTCAAAGAAATTCTTTGGTTATGGTACATTCTCTAATGGTCTATTGATTCTATCACTCAACGATGAAGTTATGCTTGTTGAGAATAAGAAAAGAAAGAGAGATGATGTAAATGTCACTTATCTTTGGCATTGCCGTTTGGGTCATATCAGTGAGTCCAGGATAAACAAGTTATACAAAGATAATTTCTTTGAACCATTTGACTATGAATCATTAGGAACTTGTGAGTTCTGTCTTATGGGTAAGATGACCAAGTCCCATTCACAGGACATGGAGAAAAGGCAACTGAGTTGTTAGGTCTAGTACACACAGATGTGTGGTCCTATGACAACCTAGGCTAGATGAGGATACTCTTATTTCATCAATTTTACTGATGATTTATCAAGGTTCGGATATGTGTATCTTATAAAATACAAGTATGAAGCCTTTAATAAATTTAAAGAGTATCAAAGTGAGGTTGAGAAATAAACTTGGCATAGTATTAAAATCTTTCGATCTGACCAAGGAGAAGAATACTTGTCTAGTAAATTTCTCGATCATGTTAAAGACAAATGTATTCTCTCTGAATGGACCCCTCCATACACACCATAGTTAAATGGTGTAGCAAAAAGGAGGAATTGTATCTTATTGGATATAGTACGGTCTATGATGTTCTTCACGGATCTTCCAGTATCCTTCTAAGACTATGCCCTAGAAATTGTTGCCTACATACTAAACAATGTGCCATCTAAGGCAGTTAAAAGCACTCCATATCAATTATGGAAAGGAAAAGGCTAAGTCTTAAGTATTTTAAGATTTGGGATTACCCTGCTTATGTCAGGAATGTTTTTGGACATAAGCTAAGTGCTAGGGCCAATAAGTGTAGGTTTGTATGATATTCTAAAAAAGGTATGGAATACCTTTTTTATCACCCTATTGAGCAAAAGGTCTTTGTCAGTAGGCATGCTACATTCTTGAAAAGGAAGTTTTTCTAAGAAGGGGGCAATGGGAGGATATTTGAACTTGAAGAAGTTCAACCTACACTTGAAGCAATTCTTCAACCAGATGTTTCTAAGGTTCAGGAACAACCACAACACACACCTCTCCGTAGGTCAGAAAAAGTACAAAGTGCACCTCTCAAATATGGTTCTATCATTAGAAATGACAATGAAGCTAATATCATATAGGATGATGATTCTGTGACCTATAAAGAAGCTATTATGAGTAGAAACTCTAACAAATGGCTAGAAGCCATGAAATATGAGATGGACTCCATGTACTCTAATCAGGTTTGGACATTAGTTGATCCACCTAAGGGAGTAAACCTAATTGGGTGTAAATGGATCTTCAAAAAGAAGATAGGAGCAGATGGTCAAGTAGAGACCTACAAGGCCAGGCTGGTGGCAAAAGGCTTCAAACAAATACATGGTATTGACTATGATGAAACATTTTCATCGGTAGCCGTGCTCAAGTCTATTCGGATATTGCTTGCCATAGTGCATACTATGACAATGAGATCTGGCAGATGGATGTAAGGACTACTTTCCTTAATGGATATCTTGAGGAAGAAGTCTATATATCACAGCCATAGAGTTTTATTTCAAATGAGAGACAAAACCAAGTATGCAGGCTTAAAAAATCTATTTATGGATTGAAGCAAGTATCGAGGAGTTAGAACATCCACTTTGATGAGATGATCAAAGAGTTTGGTTTCATCAAAAATGTGGATGAACTATGTGTATAAAAAGACAAGTAGGAGTGCCCTTGTTTTCTTGGTTTTGTTTATTAATGATATACTCATCATTGAGAATGACATATCAATGTTGCAATCAGTCAAGTCTTAGCTATCAAAGTAGTTTTCCATGAAGGATTTGGGAGAGGCATCCTATATACTGGTATAAATATCTACAAAGATAGATCTAAGAGGATGCTTGGCTTAACCCAATCCAGGTATATTGACTTAGTATTGAAGAGATTCAATATGGAGGGAAGTAAGAGAGGTTACTTGCCCATGAATCAAGACATACATCTCTCCAAAAAGATGTCTCCTAAGACACCAGAAGAGAGAGAGAGGATGAGTGTGATTTCTTATGCTTTGGCTATAGGATCAATTATGTATGTCATGTTATGTACCAAACCTGATGTTGCTTATGCCTTGGACATAGTAAGTAGGTTCCAAGCTAATCTAAGGTAGGATCATTGAAAAGTTGTGACAAATATTCTTAAGTACCTAAGAAGGACTAAAGATATTTTTTTAATATATGGTGGATCAGAGTTGAAACTATAAGGATAGAATCAACCTCGTTCGAGAGATCATAGAAAGACAAGATGTTGTCGAGTAGATAAAAGAATAATATAGCAGACCCATTCACTAAAGCACTACCACAATAGTAGTTTGATCATCACTTAGATTGTATGGGTGTAAGATACAAGGATGATTAGCTTTAGTACAAGTGGAAGATTGAAAGAATTATATCCTAAAAGCTAATCTTTGTACGAACATTTCTATAATCTTTCAACTCATATATGATATTATTTATTAATAAAAGAAAATTATTGATTCATCATATTGCTGCATCTTATCAAGATTATGATAAACCCCATGGATTAGGATAATGGATTTAGGGTTATGATGGAGATCATAACGGTGAGACTAAATTTCTATACCCTAATCTAAAATGTTTCTAATCGGTGAATCGTCGATTTGGGGATCGATATTTCTAGAAAGACTAGCACATCCTATGTATGCTTGATGGAGAGGGTGGTTGGTCTCACAACCACTTATGTAGGGATACTAATACAAGAATGTGGGTTCTCATTAGGATATGAGTTCACCAAACTAATCCGTCTCAAGAACATCTTATAGAGGTCTTACTACTTATCAAAAGATGGTTCTCGTAGTGGAAGTTGTGCAAGTGATCCTTAGACCTAAGATCACCATGGTTCCTTTACACATAAAGCCATGTTTTGGTTCATACTCATTCATGATAAAGAGTTATATACGTGATGTTCTCAGATGTGGTGGATTATGCATGAAGGATGTGAGTGGATCAACAAGGAATCGATCACTCCTAGTAAGAGAAGGGCATATTCCATATAATCTCTTCGATTATTGACTCATGAAGTCTTTGATCAAAACTAGATAATATTAGATAGGGTTTCTAATCTTTCATCGATCGAGTCTTCATTATCAAATTGAGATTCGAAAGGATTAAGTGCTAGGATTTAACAATTCTCCATACCTATCACTTATTCAGGATAAAGGAAGATCGAATGATTGAATTACACGATAACTTTTCACTGAAGGATATTTTAGTAATTTTTATCAAATTTCTCATCTTCCGAGTAGGCATGATATATTGCATATGTCAATCATGTTTTGTAGGTTTTCATGAATCAAATTGGTTGGATTCATGAGTCAATTTAAAAATTGGCTCAAATTTGCTAACTTGGATCAACTCGATTTGACCTAATTGGATCAATCGATTTTGATTGGATCGAAACAGCTTAGACATGGACCTAGTACTAGCTAGATGTAGAGCCCAAAAGGTCACACACACCAGAAAACTGGCCAAGGAAGTCAATTGAATTTTTGTTAGGGTCATTGGATCTTAATAGGCTAGCTAATTTGCATACTAGCATATGCATGCTAGCCCAACTCTTAATCCAATTGGATTGGGTCAGTTAGCTTATTATTTGGGCTAACCAATTTAAGTAGAACTTAGATTGGGTTGAGTCCTAATTAAGACAGCAATTATCTATATTTATCTAAATTTTATTGGACGTTATCTTTGGATTATGGAAGAGTCTAAGTTGGATTGGATTCTTGGCACTATATTAGCGTGCACCAAGATTAAGGGGCGCAGAAGGACTATTCTACCACATAATCATTTTTTTCTGGATAAATACTAGGACATTCTCCCTTATCCCCATGCCCATCTAAATTGGGTTTGACTAGTCAAATGGATGGGAATTGGCATGGAAATTGTGGCACGCATAATGAAGGGGCGCATCCCTTCATATTAGGCACACATTTAAAAATCTAAAAGTCCTTCTGCTTGAAGGCTTCTAGTTCTCTGATATATCAATTGGAATCCCATACCCCTTAGCCAAATATTGACCGGTTACTTGCCATATGGCAAGTGTAAGAAAATGCTAGAAAATTAAAGAGACACTTATATGTCTCTTGGCGCATGATATGGCATATCAGAATAAATCTTTTCATCCAAGGGACTCTTTTTGCTTGAAAAGTCATATCTGATTATTAGATAATTAGATCAAGGGCTAAAAAAAAGGTTTATTAGGAGCCCCTTCACTCATTATAAATAGGCATCAGTAATCTGATGCCAGAACATCCAAATCACAATCTGAAAGAAAACTTTCCTATCTCTCTTCCTTCTCTTAGGACAAGAAGCCTTCTTTAAGACAAGGCTTGTCATTTTAAGATAAGAGCCTAGAAAAAGATATAGGAGGGATAATCAGATTCTAAGAGGTCTCTAAGCACCCTACAGAAGGGTAGGGGTTCCAGCAAAGGGAGAAAGGCCGGTGAAGGAAGAAAGGCCGCCAAATAGAGTCCTAGTTAAATAAACAAGCTCAATAGGAGTGCTTCCTTGGTTCGATTCTTATGTGGATGACCTCTAGAGGGCATACACTTGTATGCCTTGTGGAAATTAAGAAGTATAGCGCAACTACCCTATTAACATGAGATGTAACGAGATGAAAATGGGGTTAAGCCCAATAACTATTAGGTGAGGGACCCAATAACGACTTTATTTCAATTGAATAGTGGGTTTGGCTTAACTAGGGAGTGTGGGCAATAACTGTTAGGTAAGCTCACATGACATAGAGACTGAGTCGCTGAAGCATTGGACAAGAATTATCCATTCATCGATTTATGTGTTCTCAATAACTATTAGGTGAGGTACATGGAATATATAAGACCGCAATTCCTATTAGGAACCCTAGTCACATGGAATTTCTGCATCTCTACTGAGGAGTGTGTGAGATTCGTAAAAATAGTGAGGGTCTAATTTGTTCTTAAAGTCCCTAGAATAAATTTAAGATTAAATATAAATATCTAACCAAAACTTTTACTCTAAGGATTAAATTAACTTCCAACCCTCTTAGACTAATTGATTAACCAAAATCCAAAGATTGGCGCTACTTGAAAATTGATTAGAAAGACTGAGTATTGTAATATACCAGGACACGCTATGTTACCAAGTCATTTGATACCTGACCAAAGTGCAGTCTATCCATGGTCATTGTTTGATAATAATTAAAGACTAGGAGCTTGAGAAGCTCGGACATGATGATGCATAAAGATTGCACATAGATTTGATCCAGCAGCCTTGATCTAATTCATCTAGATAGTTTACTGTAAACTATCATTTGAACATGATTGGGACAATTAGGTTAACTCATTAGTGACTATTAAAGGGACCCTGAGTAGTTCAAGAGGCATGCTTCTGCCTAGAACTATTATTAGTTAAATATGACACACCTTTGGAAGATATATTAGCTCAAAATTAAAATGACTTTATGATTTTTTCTATTTCTAATTGAGTTATAGACTCTTTGAAAAGTAAAAGGCCAAGGTTCCTTATGGATGGGTAACAGGATAATAGTTGTTGTTGTTGACTCAACCTCTACAATTACTATTTGATTTGTCATTAATCCATTTATTTTAGAAATGAATTGGATGTAGGTGACTTTATAAGTATTAATTTCTACCTGCATATGGATGCATCTATTAAGTAGTAAGTGAATGCCATTGGATCTGAGAGATCCTGTGAGATAATATTTGATACACGTCGCTACGTACCAATTTAATACCTTAATTTCACTATTCGTATGTAGAGTAGTGAGAGCAAGGGTCGAATCCACAGGAACCTTTAAGTTATTTCAAAAGTAAAATGCATAATAAAAATTGAACTAGAAGGGAATTAACAGAAAATTAGCAGTGAAAATAATCCAAATATAATCTATCTTAATGAGAGTATGGCCTGTACCTATAGATCACGGCCTGTCCCTTTTAGGAATAAATCACAGTGAAAATAATCTAGATATGATCTATCTTAACAAGAGTATGGCCCATACCCGTAGATCACGGCCCATCCCTTTTAGAAATAGATCAGTCAAAATTATATTCACATACAGAAAACTTACCTCAAAAGCTTATCATTGCTCATGAATCTGCTTCAAACAAGATAAAAAAAATATGAATTAATTGAAAGCTCTTTTCATTTCATAAAATGAGTACATCAAATGAACACATCTAAAACATAAACCCCTTTTCCCAAATTTGATGGAGACCAGGCTTCCAGAGTGAAGCTACAACATATCCAAGGATATCAGAAGATGGAGCAGTCTGGTGATGTAGTGGAGAGCGGAGAGTGGAAAACAAGGGCCAGTGCGGTGGAAATAAGAGCTAATCGGATGGGAAGGTGGAAGGGAGTCAGAAAGATGGAAGAGAGGTGGAAGCTGGTGGAAAGGAAAAATGGAGAATAGAGAAAATAGAGAGAACTGGAGTGGAGCGGAGAAAGGATTGAGAGAAGAAGAGGCTATATGGTTGATATCCCCCATGATCGAGAGGTAGAAGGCTTTTATAGGCACAACCCACCCGAATTATGTTCCACCGATCAACTGAGCTTCAACAATCCCAACAAATTCCAACTGAATTTCATTCCCAACAACCCAACTAAGCTCCAACGATATTCAGTTCCCGACCTCCATCTAATCTCTAATGATCTCCATGGCTGTTCCAACGATCTCCGAACTCCAACGATCTCCGTGGCTCGGACGATCTTCATGGCTCCAATTCACATGGGAATGGCTGGCGAGCAAAAGTATGCATAGGGACAAAAAGGAGAGGGGCGTTGTGTAAGTGTCCGATGGCTTGGATCTTGGATGGCTTGGATGGCGGTCAAAAATCGATGGTTTGAGGTGGTTTGGTTTTTCCAGCCTTGGGAACCTTCTCGATAGTGAAAGGAAAGGCACCGACAGCTTCTCTGGTGCCAAATCGACTTGGGAAGTAGCGAAGAAGAAGGAGAACAGTGGCTTTTTTTGCCATTTTTTCGACCATGGGAGGCTTCTCTGGTTGGCAAGGAAGGTGCTGGAGGCTTGGACGGGGACGAGGCATCAAATCCGGCAATTTTGGCTCAAAATGGGCTTCACGGTCCATGACTCTATTTCGTGGACCATGGCCATGGCATCCCGTGGACCATCGGGTAAATTGTAGACCAAGCAGCCGGTCCATGGTGGACCAGTTGCTCCAAAATTCATGCATTTTTTGTTTAATTCTTTGAAATTTATTTTTGAGCTCGTTTCAAGTTCAATTTGAGTGTCGTTTGTGCCGTTGGACTCCTAAAATTGAGCTCTTCACATTAATAGAATTATTTTCTACAAAACACTACATAAAAGTTCAGTTTTAATTATATACAGTTGGATTAATTAAAATATTTTTAATAACTATCATATCCCCTAACTTGAACTTTGCCCGTCCTCGAGTAAAGAAAATGAATTAGCTGTGTGTACTAACTTGTCCTAAAAGTAAAAATTATCTTACTTATTCTAAAATCAGTTGATACCCAATTAGAACATTGAAGAAGTATTTCATCGGCTTACCAATTCTACCAATTTAGTGGCTGAGTGAAGCCCATGGAAATTTCTTGAGTTCTTCTTTTTCTAACTTTCTATCATACTCTTTAAGTCCTCTAACTTACTTTGGTTATGGTGTAATATCAGTTTATTTAATCCTTTTTTTAATAAAAAATGTAGAGTCAATACAATGTCCTAACATCTTACTTTCTAGATGACCCTTGTAGCGAGCTTTAAGCCAATGACTCCTAAATCAATTGGCTTTAGGGTATTAAGTGTAAAACACCCTTCATGCTTATTAACTCGAGTCAAAAGGCTACATGTTAAGACTGTCTCTACAAATAATTTTTTTACATCCTCACCTTTTGATATAAACAACAATGCTTGCTTAGGCGAAGGGGTCTGGTTATTTAGTAAGAGATGCTAGAAACCTTATAGTTATTACACTTTAAATAGGACTTTTTAGATATTTCTACCTATACCAGTATAAGGTAGAGTCTTAATTGAAATCAATAGGCAAAAGGGTCTGAAATTACTTAAAAAAATTTATGGCCTAAACTTTATCATTAATTGGGTTTTGTTAATAATTTATCCCTCAGTATCTCTAAAATTGTCTAAATCATTAATCATTCATCATTTAGCAAGCTTGATTATTTTCAAATCGAGACAAAATTTGGTACACAAAGACTGATTAAAGTTTTACTCGATGATTTAATTATTTCTCCCCCAACTTAATTTTCATTGTCCCTAATAGAAGGAGATATTAAAAATATATGACAAGGAAAGATACCACCTGGAAGGGTGCTTGAACTGGATGTTCCTTTGTTGCCATACTCCCCACTTTATTATTCTTCTAAAAAAAAGAAAGTAACTAGTTAAAAATAAAAGCATAAACTGGGTTGCCTCCTAGGAGTGCTAAATTTAATATCTTCAGCCAGACGCTAAGAGAGAGTGTTACCGATATTGAACTTAGGTATATCCCTCAAGATTTTTAGAAGACAGGACCAATCAGGGGGCCTTGTCATCATGGCAAAAAAATGTGCATAGAATAGTCTACGACGATTATCCCTGATCCATAGAGTGCATCGAGCAAGCATGCTAGACCAAGATTTAAAAATATTATTATAATTTGATTAACAACTAGGAAAGGATTGTGTGTGTTAGGCCGAGAGTGGGGGTGGTAGTTTAGAAATTTTTCTAACTTCAGAAAGATCTACCCTAATCCCTTTCTCAAGTATGATGTGTCTTGACATCATCCCTTCCTTATGGCACTTTATCCAAGTTCATTGTAAGTTTGTCTCCATACATCGTTTTAGAATAAAAGATAGATTTTGGAGACGATCCTCGAAAGTAGTGCCAAATATAGAGAAATCAGCAATAAAATCTTTAAGATCATTATCCCTTAAAACATCCCATTCAACAGCTTTTTTATGCATCTTTAGAACACCAACTATTCGATCTTCCTGATTAGAGATTATTGGTAGGGTGTCAAGAAGCGACTTCAATTCTAGATCCGGTAGTGATTCTAACTGAGGACATATTGAGGGGCTAGGTGTTGGCTCATATTGTTCCATCAAAAGTGGGGTATGTTTAAAATGCAGTGTAATGAATAGGTTATCCCTCCTTATGATTTATTCATCTACTTTAAAATTATCTATCTCACAATGAGCCATATAGGGATCTAATAACTTCTAGGGACAATTTAAAGGTATGGCTTCCCTTGCTATGTCATTTTGTTGTGATTCCAGGGGAGCCTTAATTAATTCTATCATATCATCAATTTCTTTTTCCATCCCATAAAAAGGAGTGGATGATTCTAGGATAGTTGGGAAGGGGGCCATCGGTGAGTAGGATAATGATGGAAGTGGTTCGTCCCACCAGTTTGGTTTCTCTGCCTCAATTGAATCATCAATATGGATCTTTATGATGGACCAATTCGTTTTCGAGAGTTATGATTGATTGTTTAGAAAAAATTAAAGGATCATTAAAATTTTTAACTTGGTAGTGTCCCTCTAAATTACTATTAAAATTTTTAACTAGGTAATATCCCTCTAAGTTACTCTCGGAGTGACTAGGCAATGTTCTGCCCTCCTCCCTATCAATTTCAATTAATAATCGATCAGTCAAATTTAATAGTTCATCGATAAATTACTGCTAAGGCATGATTGGTTGTTGATATTGGGCAAATCTATCAACTTCTAGGTTAGTCTGAGGGGAGATGGGTTCTGACTAATTTTTTCGATCCAATCTATTGCTTATAAAACCTTCTCTTGAAAAGATAGGCTATAAGGAGTAGGAAAATATTAACAATCTGAATAGGGCTGATCATAATAAAATGCATCTATGAACGAAGGTCTTTGAGGTATAGGGGTAACCATTGAGTATGGTTGCCACGAAAAATTTGGTTGAACCCCCAACGTAGGTTGTAAGTATTAAAATTTAGATTTTCTCCTGATCTATAGGCCATATGAGTTTGATCTGGATAAATTTGGTCATACTTAGACTCAGAGAATTGGTACATGGTTGGGTATTTTATTTATTTTGAAGAGAAGGGGGAGAGTTTTTTTTTGAATTAATAAAAAATTGGAAGAATGAGAGGAGAGCTAAAAGAAAGACTCCTAAGAGAATCCTATGCTAGATAGAAAAGAGAGTTATGCTATTATTATTATTATTTTTATTATTATATTATTATCTTTTTTTAAAATAATTAACATAAACAAAATCAAATCTATCCTAGTGTTAACCTAGATCTAGACAGTTCCTAATTATTCCAAGGTTACCTTCGAGCACTCCAAGTCCAAGATCAATCAACTAACCTGGCCAGGTAAGTGTAAGGTTGGTGAGGGTCCCCCCGTTGCTTTCCTTAGACACCAATTAAAAATGGTGATATAAGCGAACGGAACCAATTAAAGAACCACCTTCCTTCGGGCCCTTGTCCCTGAACCACTTGCCTTAGACACCAAGCAACTAGTCCAACTCTAAGGTTCCCTTATTCTATTGAGCTCAAATTTCCTAGGGCTGGTGTCTAATTTAATTTAGAATTAAGGTCTGGGTCAATGCACATGCAGGAGAATGATTTTTAGGCTAAAGAAGGGTAATGAACTCCCCACCTTATCTGATTAATGAGGTTAAATGCCCTTAAGTCAGTTATGAAAAGATGAATGTAGCAAGCAAGGTATCCAAATCTTGAAGTTGCCAAACAAACAAAATTATACTAATTACTTTTTTTTTAATTCAATGGTTAAGTTTCTAATCTCCTACCAAGTTATAAAGATATCAAGATTTTTTTTAAAAAAATGTCAATTTCTTTTTTTAAAAGAAATATTTTAGATTTTTGTTTTTTTAAGTTTTAAGTTTTTTAAAGTCAATCCATACGTGGAAAAATACTAACTACCAATTTTAAATTTTAGTTGTTTTTAAGTAACACTAAAAGGTCCCCGGCAATGATGTCAAAATTTGATGCGCATCACTATGCACTACTTCAATACTTTAATTCCACTATTCTTATGTAGAGTAGTGAGAGTAAGGGTCGAATCCATAGGGACCTTTGAGTTATTTCAAAAATAAATGCATAATAAAAATTGAACTAGAAAGGAATTAACAAGAAATTAGCAATGAAAATAATCCAGATATGATTTATCTTAATGAGAATACGGACCATACTTGTAGATCATGGCCCGTCCCTTTTAAGAATAGATTGCAGTGAAAATAATCCAGAAATGATCTATCTTAATAAGAGTACAGCCCATACCCGTAGATTATGACCCGTCCTATTTAGGAATAGATCAGTCAAAATTATATTCATGTAGAGAAAAAATATCTTAAAAGCTTATCACTACTCATGAATCTGCTTCAAACAAGATAAAGAAAAATATGAATTAATTGAAAGCTCTTTTTATTTTATAAAATGGGGAGTACATCAAATGAACACATCTAAAACATAAACCCCTTTTCCCAAATTTGATGGAGACCAGGCTTCTAGAGTGAAGCTGTAGCATATTCAAGGATATCAGAAGATGGAGCAGTCCGGTGATGCGATGAAGAGCGAAGAGTGGGAAACCAGGACAAATGTGATGAAAATAAGAACCAATCGAATGGGAAGGTGGAAGGGAGTCGGAAAGATGGAAGAGAGGTGGAAGCTGGTGGAAAGGAAAAATGGAGAATGGAGAAAACAAAGATAATTGGAGTGGAGCGAAGAAAGGATTGAGAGAAGAAGAGGCTATATGCATGATATCCCCTGTGATCGAGAGGTCGAAGGCTTTTATAGGTACAACCCACCCGAATTATGTTCCACAGATCAATTAAGCTTCAACAATCCTAACAAATTTCAACCGAATTTCGTTCCCAATAACCCAATTGAGCTCTAACGATATTCAGTTCCCAACCTCCAACTGATCTCTAACGATCTCCGTGGCTGTTCCAACGATCTCTGAATTCCAATGATCTCCGTGGCTCGGACAATCTTCGTGGCTCCAATTCACATGGGAATGGCCAGTGAGTAGGAGTTGAATAGTAAACAAAGAGGAGAGGGGTGCTCTGGAAGTGTCCAACGACTTGGATCTCGGATGGCTCGGATGGCGGTCGAAAACAAGTGGTTTGGGAGGGGGTTTGGTTTTTCTAGCCTTAGGAACCTTCTCAACAACGAAGGGAGGGGTGCCGGCGGCTTCTCCGATGCCAAATTAGCTTGGGAAGAAGTAGTGAAGAAGAAGAAGGAGAACAGTGGCTTTTTCGGCCATGGAAGGCTTCTCTGGCCAGCAAGGAAGGTACTAGAGGCTTGGGCGGCAACGGGACAGCAAATCTGGCAATTTTGGCTCAAAATGGGCTTCGCGATCCATGACTCTATTTCGTGGACCATGGCCATGACATCTCGTAGACCACCGGGTGAACTGTAGACCAAGCGACCGGTCCATGGTGGACCGGTTGCTCCAAAATTCTTGCATTTCTTATTTAATTCTTTGAAATTTATTTATGAGCTAGTTTCAAGTCTGATTTGAGTACCGTTTGCACCGTTGGGTTCCTAAAATCGAGCTCTTCACATTAATAAAATCATTTTCTACAAAACACTACATAAAAGTATCAATTTTAATTACATAAAGTTGGATTAATTAAAATATTTTTAATAATTATCAATTTTAACTTGAAATATATAGGTGGAACCTTTGATTTAGTCAAGTTAAAAAAAAATGATGAACAATTTAGAAACCATGGACAACCATGGGCCTTTTGGCTAATTGACTATTGAGTCATTTTAATTTGTAAATCCCATCTTGAAGAATATTGACTAAGCTACATTTTATTAGACAAAAGATGTGGGATAAAACCAATGATGTAATTGCTTAGGTATACATTCATGTGTAAGCATATTTGATGTACAACCAAGAAGGTTATTGGAATCATCTCAAATTATTTAGCATAATCTCATAATGGACTCCTCTTATATCTCAAGCTCAATAAAATGTTTCAGTAGTGTAATTAAATCCTATTGGATACGGTTCAATCTATTATGAATATCACTAATTTATTTTTAAGGATATGTTTACAAAACTCAACACATCTATTTAATTGGGTTTACTCTAAATCCATTCTTACCACTCATATATGAGATATAATTTGGTAAGAAGGTAATTCGACCTATGTCAAATGATAATGGATGGATAATTTAGAGATTAGGTCATTAATGGTTTGTATCTTTAAGAGTTAGGATACTGCTTCCCAAAAGATCATAAGTTATTATGATCCAATACCTATATTCATGGTTAAATAGTTTAACCTAAATATAAAAGTAGGATTATAATTAAGCTCAAAGAGAAAGTTTTTAATAAGCAATAGGCCATAGAACCTATAGAACCTATTTGAGTAGAGCTAGCCATTTCCTCCACCTCATTAGATCTCCTATCCTTCTAAAGATACTTGGTATGTTATAGAAATATAGAGAAGTGTTCCTTGTGGGTGATAGGGAATATAGAGATAATCACAAAACCTACAATAAGGAGATATTAGATATCATTTCGAGAGATGGTTAATATCATGAAGTTGAACTCCATGTGATCTAACCAAGTATAGACCTTAATAGATCTATTCAAAGGGTATGGTACCTAATCAATGCAATAGATCTATAAAAGGGAAAAAAGATATAATCTGTAAGGTAAGGCTTAGGTGAAAGGTTATGATCAGTGCTAAGGCATTAACCATTAGCAAACTTTTTTATTATGACCATGTTGGAATCCATACTAATTGCTTTTGCAGTTTACCATGTGAGATCTGGTAGATGGATAGTAATGAGATCATAAGGTCTATAAACTGTAAAGGAACTATGAAGATAAACTAAGCAAATAGCTCGGAGTTGGTATGCTTATTCAATGGCATAATCAAATGTTTGTTTAGTCAAGAATAAGAAGAGAAACTATGTATTTATAAAATGTCAGTAGGAATATGTAATTTCTCACATTGAATGAGAATAATATTCTCCTATTGGGGATATGATTTCCATGCTGACCTATGCTAGGTTAACATTATCTAAATAATTTTGTATTAAAATTTTTGAAAGCATTCTACATTTGGAATGTAGATCTATGAAATAGATCGACAAGGATGCTAAGCTCATCACAAATTTGGTATGTTAAGTGATGAACAGTTCAGCATGTAAAATCCAATAGAAGATTTGATTTCTGAAGTATGGAATTAATCTCTCAATATGTCCATATACATTTGAAGATATTTAGTACATGAGCTAGATCCCTTTAAACTTTGGCAATATGGAGCCTCATATAAACCATGCTATGTACATGACTTAATTTTTGCTATTAATGTCACGAGCAAATGTCAATCAAATCCAACCTATGAACATTAGATAACTATGATATGTTTTAGATCTTTAGAGTGGGACAAATGAGGGATAAAAAATATATAAGATGTGTTCTTAATGGTTATTTCAAATAGTTCCAAATAATCAATCATTATAGGTTTCACTAGGGACGCTGACTATATTATCACTTCTAAAGGTGCAAGAATTTATTCTCATTAATTGATTGGTGCAATATTAAGTAAAATGTCATTAGATGATATAATACTCTATAATCACAATAATGGTACCATAGCTCTAGTCAAGGAACCAAGGTCTTATCAGAAATCCAAATATATAAATGATGATTTAATTTGTGACTACCTTAAGGTGCAAAGAGTAAACTCTGCAAAAGATGTCGAAGACCCACTAGCTTAATAAGCCTTGGCCAATTGAAACTGAAGCACATTAGATCGAGCTAAAGTAAATGGTTAATTGACTATAGTGCAAGTGAGAGATTGTTAGATGTATATCTTAGATCCTAACTCGGCTGACACAAACTTTCAATCTAAGATATAATTTTATTTCTAATAATTCAAATTGGACTGTTTTTAAACCATACATGTTATGTCCATTTATCATCCAAAAAGTTAATGGATAATAACATATATTCGTAAGAGTTGAGAATTTGAAACATGTGTTATTATAAGTTAACTCCTAAATGCTCTCGATTATTGGAACATCACAAAGACGATGATCGATCCATCAAAATTGGTGCACAGACTGCTTTTCTTTTGAATAGATGAGTCTCGAGTCTATAGTATGAGAATACTAAAGAGAGTGCTAGTGGTTGTTAAAAAATAATAGCACTAAGCGAGACCAAGAACGAGAAGTCACATGAATGTCTACTCACTCATCAGTGACGTTTCGATGTTGTAGTTATATAAGTTGTTCCTCGACCTACGGTGTCTCAATCACTCGCAGCGTGGCTGCGACAGTTTTAAGAAGCACATAAACATAGTCCCTGGTCATATGGAGCCCTGTAGTATACGTTGGCTACAGTAGATTTGCTATAGGAATTGAGAGTACATACAACCTTAGTATTGAGTAGTCCTATGCGACCTAAAAGGCTGAGTCTGTAAGTCTATAACCATAGTAGTGTCAAAATGAAATGGAGTTTCCATGAAAATCATGATTAGGCTTGTTGCCACTTTTCCTCCGGACCGGGCTCGGTGAATGTGCTGGAGGGCTCCTCGACCGGACAACCTGCAAGAAGTCCCTGGGCACCGGAGGGGGCTCTGGCGGGAGACACTCCGATGCTTAAGTTAGAGGAGTGTTGGAGCAACAGAATGGGAGAAACTTGGAAAGAGAAATCAGAATGGGGAAGAAGAACGTTACCCTTCACGGAGGTCCCCGGGGTGCCTTTTATAGGCACCGAGCGCTGCCAAATTCTTTTGGGGAGCAGGCTGGGAAAGCCCGGATATGCCCCCAAGAGGATAGGCGTGGCGGCGAGGTCGTGGGTGGCGGCGTGACAGGTGTGTCAGAGTAGTGGCCATGCGCTGGAGTTCGTTACAATAGAACGTCAGAACTGTCGGAGAGGAAAGGTTCCTGGAAACTTCGGGCAACCCCTTCAGCAATGGGTCGGCCGGCCTCCTAGAAGCCGGCCGGGACGTTCAGCAGGATCTCCAGGAATCGACTACGGTAATCAAAGAGGCCGTCGCACGGGCGATGAGGTGCCCGTCAGCCCTCAAAGCCCCCGGGTCGGCTCTTTGGGAAAGCCGACAGTGGAGTCAGATTCTGCGCGTGGACCAGCCGACCGGATGCAAGGGGCCGGTCCGACCGGGGACTAGCCGAAAGGGCGCATCAGTTGCCCCCTGCTCCTGGGCGTTGAGGGGCCATGTGGCTCAAAGGGACAGGAGCATGATTGCGTGCACCTGCGGCGGACTCCGGATCGAGGCATCGGGTCACTTCGAATCCCATCGGACGGCACTTTAGACAGCTATCAGTTGCCCGTTGGTGCGCAGGCGAGGTAGTTAATGCAAGCCAGGCGCTATGACGAAAGCCAGGCTGTCCTGCATCGATCCGGGGCGAAGTGGTACATTACGCCACGCGGTGGTATCTAGCCGGCCGGTGCCATCTTCCAGGTCAATCACGCACTGTTGATTCGGCGTGCACGCGAATAGTGATCCGCATGAGAGGGTGCTTTAGCCGCTTCGATTCCCGCATCACGGGCAGTTTCGACTATTGACGGAGCGGCTGGGATGCGCCCGAGGTGGGCAATAACTTCTCCCTCCTCTCCCCCTCCCTCGAAGGCCTATAAAAGGAGGAGGCAGAGCGAGGGGGCTTTTCCTGCCATGCCTGCTCTTCGCGAGATTGAGCTCTCCCCTCCTTCCACGAAACCCGGCATCTAGGAGTCTGACCCTAGGTTAGTCCCGGCCATCCTCCTTCCTCTTCTAGCTCCCAATGGCATCTAGTAGTAGGGGTTCATCCCATAGGCCTAGGGACCCAGGGCCGAGCATGATATCCTCAACCATGACCCGGGTCCGGGTCGAAAACCTTAGGGCGGTGTACGGCATCCCGTCCACCCTGCACCTCACATTACCGGGCCGAGAGAGGAGAGCAAATAACCCGCTAGGTCCAGGGACCCTCCCGATGTACAAGTCCCATCTTAAGGCTGGCCTCAGGTTCCCTTTGCACCCTCTATTCATAGAAATCTTCAACTTTTATAGGGTAACCCCTGTGCAGCTGACCCCGAATAGCATTCGGGTGATTTGCTGCTTTATAGTACTTTGCCATAGGGCCAGGTCCGTCCCCAATCTGTCCCTCTTCGGCAACTTCTTCTACCTGAAGAAGGATTTTAGGAGCCGGGAGTGGGTCTTGTTTGTCCCCCATCAGGGTCGAAAGATCTTGAAGTGCCTCCTATCGGCCGTCCATGGGTGGAAGGCTAGGTTCTTCTTCGTCAGTAGCCTCGAACCTTGGGGGTTCGAGCCGTTGTGGAGAGAGCCGCGGGCGAGAGTCTGCGAGGGGAGGTCGGTATCGGCGGCCAACCTGGGCATGTTCAATGTGATCAGTAGGGCCGGCCCGGTGGTGGCATTTGAGTTGTTGGGGGAAGGGACCCTTCATCAGGTGGGGATTAGCCCCCAAGGATTCTTAGGCAAGGGCCGACCCCTCTTCTCATAATTCCCTTAGTTTTTTCTTCTTTTTTCTATCTAACTCTAGATGTTTGGTGATAGGAGGAAGGATGCAACGGATCGACAAGTCCAAGGTCATCCGACGGGCGGTGCGGAAGCGTGCCGCCCCAGAATCAGCCCTCCACCGGCTGCCGAGTGACAGAAGAAGAGGTGGGAGGAGGAGCGACACACCGCCATCATGGATGTGGAGTCGGATGGGGACGACATCCCTCTCACTAAGCGCAGAGCGAGGAACGCGGTGGGGGCATCGGCCCCACAAGGAGAGTCAGCCCTCGGGCCAAAGCGAGAGCAGCTGGGGGTGTCCGTCACGGCCGCGGTGCCTGTCGATCCAGAGGAGGTAGCACCTCCGACTGACAAGGGTAAGGGGCCGGCCGAGGAAGGGGCGGCCAGCAGCGAGTTCGAGCGATCGGATGAGGAGGTACACCAGGAGGAGTTCCAACACTGGCATGCACTGGACCACCCAAGGAGGGCACGGAGCCTGTTGAGGGGCGCGATGACCGATGCTGACTAGGAGGTATCGATCCAGAGAAATCTGATCGACATTACCATGGAGACCTACCGGGACTTCATGAGGGTAAGGGCTTTACCTTATTTCCTTGCTTCACTGTCTTTCCTCCTTTAAGCGTAATCCTAACTTGGTCGTATGTCTGTAGCTTCTCCATGATATCTTCCTCATGGACGATGGCATCTGCCGTATAGTGCACACCACCAAGACCTCTGCAAAGAGGGTTCAAGAGTCGGAAGCGGCTCAGGTGACCGCGACGACGTCCCTAAAGTCGGCCGAAGAGAACTTGGCAGCAGCCCAGGCGGAGACAGTGTCGGCGAAGGCGGCTCTGAAGAAGGCCGAGGACTGGTTGGCCGACCGTGAGGCCAGGTTGAAGAGAAGAAAAGAAAAAGCCGACGCCCTCACCCGCCGGTTGGGTGAGGAAGAAAAGCGATCGGCGGAGGCCGACAAGAGGGTCCGGGCCGAGCAGGCAGCGGTGGCGCGGTTGGAGGCTCAGCTCAGAGATTCCAAGGAGCTAATCGCGAAGCAGGTCCAGGAGACGTTGTGGCCTACAAGGCGTGCAATGCCTTTACTGAAGACGTGGAGGAGGTGGCGGTCGACTTCTACAGGGAGGGCTACGATGATGCCCTGAAGAAGGTGGGACTGCTGTTCCCGGAGCTGGACCTAGCAGGCACTGAGCTGCGGGACCCGTCCGAGGGAGAGGAGGCCGAAGCGGAGCCCCCGACTAAAGGTGAAGCAGAAACGGCTAGGGTCGAAGCTCCGGCGCTGGTTGACATGGAGGTGGTGGCCCTCCCGGAGGATTCCCCCACAGCTGCAGGTCCAGTTGACCTGCCAGTTGTAGCTGACGGGGCCGAGGTTGTGGCCCCTGAGGCATCTCCCGTGGGTTGGACCTAAGGGATTTGTAAAGGTCCGACCCATCTCTTTTGTACACACCACTTTTTGGAATGAATGAGAAGGCTTGTTTTTGAAACTCTTGTAATGTGTTCGAAGAGTTGATTTTGAAAAATTCTTCTAAGTACCCCGGGTCGGCCTTACGGCATTGCAGGGTCACGAGCAGCCTTGAAGTGGCCGACAGGCACGGGGCAAGTGTCTTTTTCTCGAAATTTCTCCAAGTACCCCCGGTCGGCCTGTCCGGGCCAGAAACCGGTAGGGCAGTTGGGAGCGGCAACTTGATTTGGGTCGGATACCCGGGCGCTTGCCCCTGGTCTCCGTCCGTGAGTTGGCTCGCATTGTGGCCCATCTTCTTTGAGGTGCGGCGGGAGTTGTCTCGGAGTGGTTGCCGACTAGAGTCGGACTTTCGGAGTGGGCTACCCTAGAGCCTCTGCCGACCGGAGTCGGACTTTCAGAGTGGGCTGCCCTAGAGCCTCTGCCGACTGGAGTCGAACTTTCGAAGTGGGCTGCCCTAGAGCCTCTGCCGACCGGAGTCGGACTTTCGGAGTGGGCTGCCCTAGAGCCTCTGCCGATCGGAGTCAGACTTTTGGAGTGAGCTGGAAAATGTTGAAGAAGTTTGAAGAAACTTGTATACTTCATTGATAATATTTACGAAGATTGTCTATATTCCACAAGCGCGCTATCTGTCGCCCGTCCAAGTGTGCTAGTCGGTAGGTTCCAGCCCAGACTACCTCGAAAACCCGATAGGGGCCTTCCCAATTGGGGGAGAGCTTTCCCTGTTCGGTCGGCCTCGAAACCTCTGTCTTCCGCAGGACCAGATCTCCAACTTAGAATGTTCACGCTTTAACCCGTGAGTTGTAATATCTGGCCATCCTTTGACGATAGGTCGCCATCTTCATACTTGGCCAAAGTCGAGTTTCGTCCAGCAGATCTAGGTCAGCCCTTCGTTGCTTCGAGTTGACCGGCTTGGCGAATTAATCAGTCCGCAAGGATAATAGAGAGACCTCCACGAGGATGACAGCCTCACTCCCATAGGTCAGGTTGAATGGGGTTTCTCCCGTCGCTGACCGTGCGATCGTCCGATACGCCCAAAGCATTGAATGGAGCTCCTCCTCCCAGAGCCCTTTGGCTTCATTCAGCCAAGTCTTCAATCCATGCAGGATCGTCCTATTGGTGACCTCGGCCTCCATATTGGACTGAGGGTGAGCGACCGACGTGAGCCGATGGGCGATATGATATTGTTGACAGAAATCCTGGAACTGGAAGTTGTCGAACTGTCTTCCGTTGTCGGTGATAATCGTCTTCGGAATCCCAAACCGGAAGATAATGTAGTTCTGGACAAAGTTTTCCACTTTGGCCTCGGTCATCTGTGCTAATGCCTCCGCCTCCACCCACTTAGTAAAATAATCAATGGCCACGAGTAAGAATTTTCGCTGACCTGAGGCCGGGAGAAAAGGTCCCAGGATATCCATCCCCCATTGAGCAAATGGCCAAGGTGCCGTGATCGGGGTCAGCTGGCTGGCTGGCCTCCTTTGAATGCCGGAGAACCTCTGGCATGCATTGCACCTTCGTACGAGTCCAAGGCATCCTTCTGGATTGTAGGCCAGTAATACCCTTGGCGAATGATCTTGTAAGCCAGGGACCTTCCTCCAAGATGATCACCACAGATGCCTTCATGCACCTCCCGGAGCGCGTAATCTGCATCGCCCGACTCCAAGCATTTTAGCAATGGTTAAGAAAAAGAGCGCTTATAGAGAGCCCTATCAAGGATGACGTACCTAGAGGCTCTTGAACGGATGCACTTGCCTCCGTCGGGTCATCCGTGAGGGCCCCTTATGCCAGGAATGCACAGATTGGGTCCATCCACGAGGCCTCTTGCTCAACCTGGTGGATCTTCGTCGGTTCCTCAGCAATGCTTGGGTGCTGGAGATGTTCCACGAAGGTTCGGTCGGAGGTACCGACCGCGGCGGTGGCCAACCGTGACAAAGCATCCGCCCGGGAGTTTTGTTACTGGGGTATATGAAGGATCTCAAAGAATTTAAGTCGTGACACTAGGTCCCGTACCTTATCCAAGTACTTGACTAAGGAAGGATCCCTTGCTTCGAACTCCCCCTTCACCTGATTAATCACCAGCTGAGAGTCGGAGAAGGCGCGGACCCTACTGATACCCAATTCATATGCTATCTTCAATCCCGCCATCAGAGCTTCATACTCCGCCTGATTGTTCGACACCTGGAACGCGAAATGCAGGGCATACTCCAAACATTGCCCATCGGGGTCAGCTAGGATTAGGCCTGCACCGCACCCCGAGAGGTTGGAAGCTCCATCTACATGTAGGGTCCAGGCAGGTTCGGCTTCTTCCACCGGGTCAGCTTCTCCCACGGGCTCAGCCACGGACGTCTCGACTATTGCCGGGGGCGGCTCCGCCCCCTAGGTGCACTCCGTAATGAAATCAGCTACTACCTGGGCTTTTAAGGATGACCGTGGCTGGAAGGAGATGTCAAACTCGTCGAGCCTGATGGCCCATTTGGTGAGCTGTCCCGAGGTATCGGGGCTTCGAAGGATCGCCCTAAGGGGTTGGTCCGTCAGTACGATGATGGGATGCTCTTGGAAGTAAGGTCGGAGGCACTTCGCTGCTATAACCAATGAGTACACCAGCTTTTGCACCTTAGGATATCTGACCTCGGCATCATGGAGAACCTTGCTGATGTAGTACACGGGTCTCTGTTGGCCGCTCTCCTCTAGGGCTGGAAATGGGCCGGCCCAAAAGCCCATTATCTAAAACTGGACTGGGCCAGCTCAATAAACTTCGGACCGGTCTAAAATTGATTCAGGCTTCGGACCAAATTTTAAACATATTGGACTAGTCTTAGGGCTGTAAAATAAAGTCCGTTTAATTTTTGGACCAAAGAAATGCCTGGATTTAGTCCAAAATTTTTAAAATATAGTCTTTGGGCCGGTCCAATGGGCTTTGGGCCAGCCCATTTCCAGCCCTACTCTCCTCCACCAACACAAGGACGGCGCTGACGACCTCACCAGAAGCTAACAAGTACAAGTATAACACTTCTCCCTCTGTTGGTTTGGCTAGGAGAGGAGGGTTCCTCAAGTAGTCCTTCAAGGCTTCAAAGGCCGTTCGGCATTCATCAGTCCACTGGAAGCGGTCCGACCGGTGCAAGGTCTTGAAGAACGGAAGGGATCTCTCGGTCGACCGGGAGATAAAGCGATTGAGGGAGGCGATGCAACCCGTAAGCTCCTGTACCTGCTTTTTATTGGTCGGATGGGTCATGTCAATGATGGCCTTGATCTTCTCGAGGTTGACCTCGATGCCTCTTTGAGTAATTAGGAAGCCAAGAAACTTCCCAGAGGTTACCCCGAAAATGCACTTGGCGGGGTTCAGCTTTATTTTGTGTCGCCTCAATGCATCAAAGGACTCCTGGAGGTCCCTGATGTGGTCGGCCTTATGAAGGCTTTTGACGATCATATCATCGACGTACACCTCCATGTTTCTCCCGAGCTGATCTTTAAAGACTCGGTTGATCAGCCTTTGAAAGGTGGCGCCCGCATTCTTCAGGCCAAAGGGCATCATCTTGTAGCAATACAGGCCTCTGTCTGTGACAAAGGCCGTCCTCTCCTCATCTTCGAGATGCATCCTAATCTGGTTATACCCGGAGAAAGCATCCATAAAGCTCAGGAGCTGGTGGCCGGCCGTCGCATCTACCAGCTTGTCAATTTTGGGCAAGGGAAAGCTGTCTTTGGGGCACGCCTTGTTGAGGTCTGTGTAGTCTACACAGATCCTTCACTTCCTACTGGCCTTCTTCACCATGACGACATTGGCCAGCCACTCTGGGTAGTGAAACTCCCTGATGAAGCCAGCATCGAGAAGCTTCTTCACTTCCTCCTCAATGGCCCTCTGCCTTTCGGCAGCGAAGCTTCTCTTCTTTTGCCGAACGAGCTTATAAGTAGGATCCACCCTAAGCTGATGGGTGATGATGTCCGCCGAGATGCCTGGCATGTCGGACGCCGTCCAGGCAAAGACATCTGCATTCTTCCTCAAGAAGCTGACCAACTCCTGCCTGGCTCCCTCATCCAGGGTGCTCCCTATTTGGAGGACCCTTGTAAGATTATCCTCCTTAAGGGGGCACAAATACAATCTTCTCGACGGGCCGACCGTGGCTGTCGGCTTCATCCCTGGGATCCAGCTGCTCAAGCATGGGGCGCTAGTCCAACTGCTTGTCGCGGATAGTTAGGCATTGTCGAGCCACTCTACGGTCTCCCCTCAGCTCCCCAACTCCGTCACAGGTCAAAAACTTGGCCAGCAGGTGGTAAGTAGATACAATGATCCGGAACTTAGTGAGGGTCGGCCATCCCAAAATTGTGTTGTACGCGGAAGTCGTACGGACGACCACAAAGCTGACAGAGAAGGTTCGCTGGTAAGGTTCCGTTTCGAGGGTCACGGGTAAGGCAATCTCCCCTTCAACCCCAATAGAATTTCCTCCGAAGCCGGTGAGCGGTGCCACGGACTCCCACAGTATAGACCTGGACAAGTTCATCGGGATGAACGCATCATACAGTAAAACCTCCGCACAAAAGGCAATCTCCCCTTCAACCCCGACAGAATTTCTTCCGAAACCGGTGAGCGGTGCCACAAACTCCCGCAGTCTGGACCTGGACAAGTTCATCTGGATGAACGTATCATACAGTAAAACCTCCGCACAACTTTCATTATCGATAAGGACGTGCTTCACATCATAATTGGCGATGACAGCCAATACAACCACAGGGTCATCGCCTGGAAGAGGAGGCTCCAAGAGGTCCTCATCAGAAAAACTAATTACATTGGATCCCCAGGGCCTCTTTACAATGTCCTGGTCCTCCTTCCGCCCCCAATCGAATCTTCGATACAGCATACCAACGCCTCCATCAGTTGGGCATTGATTAGGGAGCTTCGTCTCCCCCAGGGGGTCTCTAACTGTCGAAGTCCTGGCCCGATCCCGGCGGGGTCGGACATACTTGTTCAGATACCCCCTGCAGATGAGGTCCTCGATGGCATCCTTCAGCTGGAGGCACTCCTCCGGCTCGTGCCCATGCTCCCTGTGGAACCGGCAGTATTTGTTCTTATTTCTGGAGGCAGGAGGTCCTCTCATCGATCGAGGTCTTTGGAAGAAGGCCTCATTCTCAATCTCCATCAGGATCTTCTCCCGCGGCAGGGAGAGAGGTGCATAGTTATTGAACCGCTTGAGGTAGTCCCTCGGCTTGGGACTCTGGTGCCGGGTGGATTGGCCGTCGTTGCTGGGAGGTCGGACTATGGGGGCCTTATCGCCCCACTTCTTCGGGGCCGACCTCCCCTCAGCCTGGCGCTGGCTCGTCGATTGTTCTTCTGCCAAGGCATACTTGTGCACCTTGGCCAGCAGATCGGTTAGCTCGCAGGGAGCTTCTTGTCCAGGAAAAATGTGAACCTGGACGAGTGGAGCCCCCTCTTGAAAGCCGACATGGCCACCGCTTCATTTAAGTCAGGGATCTCCATAGTGGTAGAGTTAAAGCGGGCCATGTAGTCTCAGAGGGTCTCTCTCTCCGTTTGTTGGATGAGAAAGAGGCAGTCGATGTTCTTCGAGGCCCGGCTGCAGGTCCTAAAATGAGAGAGAATAAGGGTTTCGAGCTAGAAAAAAGAAGGAATCGTACCTGGGCGGATGGCGAAGAACCACATCCGCACGACCTTCTTCAGAATCGCCGGGAAGGCGATGCAGTGGAGGGCGTCAGACGCGCCCTGCACCATCATATGAACTTTGTAGGCGCCCAGGTGATCTAGGGGTCGGTGGTACCGTCGTAGGGGTCCACCTGCGGGATCTTGAAATGACGGGGGATAGATTCCCCCAGAATCTTCGCGGAGAAAGGCGGGCGGGTGTCGTGCACCGGCCTTCCCTCAGCGTTCTGCCGCTCAACTATCTCGGTGATGCGCTCCTCCATGCACATGATCTTGCTGCCGTAGTTGTGCGGGTCGGCAGCAAGGCACCGACCGCCGAGATGAGCAGAGTCAGCGAAAGAGGGGGAGGCTGACCTCGCCCTCTTTCCTTCAGCACGGGCCCTCATGGACCCTTGGGGTTCTGGGACTACGAGGGACGGTGGCGGAGGTGCGTCCAGCTACTGGCTGGCGCTGGCGACCGGCTGATGATTGACGCAGTAAGCCACCGACGGCTGCTGCTGACGGTCTGCCATCTCCTGGAAGCGCTGGACCGCTGAGGTAAGCATCTCGATGCGGTTTACTAGCATCTGAAATTGTTGCAGCCCAAGGGTGATGGTGGGCTTGACGGCGGCGGTGACATTGCTTTCCGCGGGGGGTGCGCTGGGCCCTTGGTGGGAGAGTCCTCCCCTCGCGGAGACACTCTGAGTTCTTCCTCTTGCCATAGCTAGATCCTTCCCATTTATCTTCCCTTTTAGTATAAGGAGCGCGGCGGAGGTTTGCCCCTTCCTCTAACGCCAATCTGTTGCCGCTTTTCCTCCAGGACCGGGCTCGGTGAACGCGCTGGAGGGCTCCTCGACCGGACAACCTGCAAGAAGTCCCTAGGAACCGGAGGGGCATCTGGCGAGGGACACTCCGATGCTTAAGTTAGAGGATGGTTGGAGCAACAGAACGGGAGAAACTTGGGAAGAGAAATCAGAATGGGGAAGAAGAATGTTACCCTTCATGGAGGTCCCCCGGGTGCCTTTTATAGGCACCGAGCGCTGCCAAATTCTGTTGGGGAGCAGCCTGGGAAAGTCCGGATATACCCCCAAGAGGATAAGCATGGCGGCAAGGTCGTGGGTGGCGGCATGACAGGTGTGTCAGAGTAGTGGCCATGCGCTGGAGTTCGTTACAACAGAACGTCAGAACTGTCGGAGATGAAAGGTTCCTGGAAACTTCGGGCAACCCCTTTAGTAATGGGTCGGGTGGCCTCCCAGAAGCTGGCCGGGGCGTTCAGCGGGATCTCCAGGAACCGACTTTGGCAATCAAAGAGACCGTCGCACGGGCGATGAGGCGCCCGTCAGCCCTCAAAGCCCCCGGGTCGGCTCTTTGGGAAAGCCGACCATGGAGTCGGATTCCGTGCATGGACCAGCCGATCGGACGCCGAGGGCCAGTCCGACCGGGGACTAGCCAAAAGGGCACATCAAGACTCAAGCCGATTAAGTCTAGCATATGATGGATGCTTAAGATTTGATGACATTCCATAAACTACATCTTATCGAGACTCTCAATAGAGGAACTTGATCATACGATAACTATACCTAGGAGTTCATCTTTCTATTATACTGGGTTGCCATCACATACTGCTAAGTATCGCTAGTGAATTATGAAAACTCTCTGAGATCATTTTCGAATTAATGATTCTTATTAGGGTAGAGCTGGAATTGTTTCGATCCATTAAAAAAAGTTAAAATGATACTGTAATAGAGATTATAGTATTTTGCACTACCAAACAGAATAGAACCTGAGAGGTTACATACAATAGAAGCTTAACCTAATCAAGTACTTGGATCATATTTAGGACCTACTAATTTTAGCACCTACTAATTTTGGTACTAACTAATTTTAGCACCTGCTATTTTTGGCACATGCTAATTTTGATACTTACTAATTTTAGCACTAGAAACTTATTTGCAAGAATTATAATTTAATTTAATTTAATTTAATTAGACTTAATAAAATTAGATTTAAGAATCCTAGTTGGACTAGGATTTCAAATCCTATTGCAAATAGGATTGATAGCTTTTTTTAAATTCGATTATAATCAAGCTCAAAATTGACTTGGAACGGTAACCTAATCAGATTAGGTTCAAACTTTATAAAATTGAGTTAGTTATTTAATGTTGGACTTGGATTGCAATCTTATTTGGAACAAGATTGACAGCCATTTCAGATTGGATTTGAATCGAGCTTGAATTAGATTCGATTTGAACCAAATTAAATCCTAATAATATAGGATACCTAAACCTAATTAGATTAGATTTATTAATATTAATTTCATATTAATTTGAAGTAAGGGGGTGCTAGTTTATTACATTCTTTATCACCGTGCACAGAAATTCTGAAAACACACATCTAGGGTTAGTGTCCCTTCTCTCTATGATTCTCTCCGTTTTGGATAAAAACTATTTTATTCAAACTCTTATCTGATAGAGGATTAGGTTTACCCAGGGGAAATCTATTTTTGTGTGACAAAAAATTCATAAAGAGAGAAATCAGATATGGCAGACATATTCCTTCTAAACAAGACTTCTTCCTTGTCTCTACTTCTTAATTTAAATAAGATTTAAATTGAGACAAGATAAGATTTTATCTGATAGAGGATTGAATCAGGAAGTTAATGTGGGATTTATGAAAATTTTGCACAACAATCTTAAGAAAAAAATTTTTGGAGCATGCACCATTATTCTTGGATGATCCCAATTAGTTGTCATCTTGTTTCTTCTCCATTGCCCATATTCTTTCTTCTTCATATTCCATGCCTAAGAAATCAGAAAGAGGGTCTTAAGAGAGAGGATTAAGGGGAGAGACAAAAAGGTTTTGCTCTTTCTTGGTGTCTATGGAGAAGCTCCGAAGTCCTGCATTAAAAGTTTGCGCGCAAAGGCTGCTAAGGTTGCAACTTTTCTCTGCAAGATTATCTTGAAAGAAGATTTAGATCCAAGCTGGATGAGACACCTGTGAAAGAGCTAGCACTCCAATGGCATCGTTGAGTTATCAGGAATGAGCTGTGTGGATACCAGTAGAGGCCGGATGTGTGTGTAGCTCCTAAAGGAACCCAAATGATCCACCATATCTGATGCGATCAGAGTTCAAGAAAGGATAACAATCGAGGTAAGTGTTCTATAATTTTTATTTTTATTTTATTTTAGATTTGATTTCATCTGATAAAATATTAATCAACATGTTAAATAGATCCTTAAGAATAATTCTTAAATAATTATGCATGTATTTTATGAAATTTTTTCATAAATTCCTTCTACTAGGTTTACAAAAATCTTGAATTTATATATGCTTCCATCTATGTTTCCTTCAATGATAATAAAGATGGGCCAAATCACATAGAAATGGTAGAGACAACCACTTATATCATTGTTCTTGTTACAGTAAAGTGACCTATCCAATCTTTTTATAATCAATCACTGATAAGCAGAAAAGTATTAGGCCTTAAGCTGGTCATTTATTAAGGCATAGGGCTAAAAACCGATCACTTATTAAGGTGCAAGATGGCTATTGGCCAGGAGCCGACCACTTATCAAGGTGAAAGAATAGTACCTTGAAAGCTAATCATATTTCTTATATATAAGGGGCATTTCTATAAATTCTCTTAACTCATGTATAATAAAAGGTATTTTGTTTTATCATCTACTGTCTTATACTTTAATATTTTAAGATTATAATGAATTCCATAGATTAGGACAATGATTTTAGGGTTATGATGAAATTCATAATAATAAGACCTAAAATCTTATAAATCCTAATCTAAGATATTCTTAATCATAAGATTATCAAATTAGGGATCGATGTTTCCGGAGAAACTGGCACATCCTATGTATGCTCGATGAAGAGAGTGGTTAGTCTCACGACCATTTGTATATGGATACTAATACAAGAATATGAGTACTCGTCAGGATATGAGTTCACTGAATTGATCCATCATAAAAATATCTTATGAAACACTTGTCAAAATATGGTTCTCTTAGTGAGAGTTATGCAAGTGATCCTTAGACCTGAGAACACATGGTATCTTGTATACATGAATCCATGTTTTAGTTCATACTCATTCATGACTTAGTTATGTACGGGATGTTCATGGATATGGTGAATTATGTATAAAGGTTATGAGTAGGTCAACAAAGAATCGATCACTCCTAGTAAGGAAGTATTTATCCCATGAAACTCGTCAAATGATGACTCAGGAAGTCTTTGATCAAAGCGAGATAAAATTAGAAAAAGGCTTCAACTCTTTCATCAGTTGGGTCTTCATTAGTGATTTGAAATCAAATGAATGAAGTATGAGGGTTTGATAATTTTTCATACCCGTTACTTATTTGGGATAAAGAAAGATTTAAGGATTGAATTACACAGTAACTTGCCACTAAAAGATATTTTGGTATTTTTTATCAAATTTCTTATCTTTTAGATAGACATGATATGTTGTTAGACGTTAATCATATCTTATAAGTTTTCATGAATTAAATTGATTGAATTTATGAGTCAATTTGAAAGATGGTTCAAGTTCGTAGCTAGGATTAGCTTGATTTGATCTAATTCAATTAATTGATTTCTAATTGAACTACATCAACATGAACCTAGACCTATTACTGGTTAAATAAGGAATCCAAAGGATCACACACGTTAAGAAATTGATCGAGAAAGTCATTTATATTTGTATTAGAGTTATAGGATCCTAATTAGCTAGCTAATTAATATACTAGCATATGTTGGCTAGCCTAACTCCTAACCTAATTAGATTGGGTTTAAATGCTTGTTATTTGGGCTAACTAATTTGAGTGGGACTTAAATTAAGTTGAGCCTTAAATATGACAGCTAAATTAAAATTTATCCTGATTTTATAGCCTTTATCCATGTATTAAACCAAGAATCCTAGGGACTTGGGACTCATGGTGCCAATATTGGTGTGCGCACTTATTAAGGGACATAGAAGGAATGAGAGTCCTACAATTAAATTGCCTTTTCGGTGATAAACATTAACCCTTATCCTCTCTAATACACATCCATTTGGACTAGATTTGACCGATCAAATTAAGTAATTAGGGGTATGATTTCATGAATGGATGTGATGCTTGAAATATATGGCGCATGGGATGGACTCGAGTCCTTCTGCTTATCAATCACCTTTTCTAAAAAAGTCTCTCTAGTTTATACGCCTATTAAGGTATTGAACTAAGTCTTTAATTTTTAAATTAAAAACTAATCATCAGATTTTTTCGAAGAGTTGCGATAAGCAATTATTGGCATAAAATATTTATGAAACAATGTTTTAATTTGGACCTTTTTGCCTAGGTTCTCCTTCTGCTTGAAGGATCTTATCTGATATATTAAATATCATATTAAGGGCTGATGAAAGGATGTTTTAGGCACCTCCTCTCTTCCTATTTAAAGACTTTGGTGATTGAAACCAAAGCATCCGAAGTTTGTCATGACAACTCTCTTCTTCCTTTCCTTGTTAGGATAAATCTTTTATTTTAAGATAAGTCAACCATTTTAAGATAAGGACTTATGAAGAAAATTAAAAAAGATAATAGGATAGTAAGAGAGTTTTCATATAGATTTTGAAGTACTCTTTAGAAGAAAAAATATCCTAGAAGAGAGGAAAGACTACTAAAGGAAGAAAGGCTACCAGGAGGAGTCAAGCAAGCAAGAGGAGTGCTTCCTTGATCTAGTTTCTATGTTGATCACCTCTGAATGGTATACACTTATGTGCCTAATGGAATAAAGGATATTAACCTTATATGTATTCTTCTATTTATTACTATTTTGCCTTGTTAATTGATATGATCAAAGGAGTCTTAAGTATAGGATTTCAGTTGACTAGGATTTTAATGATTAAATTTTGAAATCCGATCTTTCGTTGCATAACTATAATCCACTAGTGATATCAGAGCCACCTTGATTCATTCAATTAATAATCAATTAAATGTTTGAATGATTATATCTAGGATAATAGTTATAATATATGTTGATTGATGTATGCCAATGATTATGATGCTTAAACCATAATCGACATGAAAATATATTTAGATTATTCAGTCATCATTCTGAAATAAGGTTGTCCTAATATAATAATGGATATTTGCTATATTGTAAGGCTATCCTAGAATGATGACATACTTGACACATATGATGTTGTGGTGTAATATGCCTGTCAGATAGTTTATAGTATTAGGATGTGCATGAGACCATGAAAGCCCTCTTTAAAAATTATATTTAGTCGTAGTATTATAAAATCATAATAGAAATTCATTTAAGATTTGATTGATCAATTAGTATCTAGGAAAGTGGTTCTGGTAAGGTAAAGAGAATATGATTTTTAATTAGGCCCAATGCTTAGCTAGTTAAAATTTTTGGTGTCTAAGACAAGCACGGGCCCCTCACCTCTCTCCCACTTACCTGTCCATTTCAATTGATTTAGACCTTGAATTAGAAATGCTAATTAATTAAAATACTACTAATTACCTTCCTTCATGCTAAGCCAAATTTATGTCAAAAACTATAAAAAGTTTATTGTGTAACACAAGGCCAAAGGTTTGATGTAAAATTTGTCTTGGTACATCTAATGCTTTATAGCATGATTTATCGTGTTGCTTTGTTGTGTAATACAAGGGAAACATTAATCAAATGTAACTATATGAATATGAAGGGTCTGACTAAACTAAGATATTATAGTTTATTGTGTAACACAAGACTGTAAGTATCTTAAAGGCAGCTATAATGTTGAGAGTTGCATGAGTTGCAATTGAAAAAAAAAAATTCTATCCTTGAATTCATAAATGTTTATTATGTAACATAAGTATTTATGAGGAATTAGGATCTCAACTCCATTAAAGAAATCCTGTTAGGATTTCTCGCTTACCAAAGGTGAGCGCTATGGTATTCGTAGAAAAATAATGGGAGACATAATTGATTGATAAATCCTTATCTAGTTGTATATATCATCTTGAGTGGTCTGCTTATATATTATTCTTTATTTATGTAGATTAATATGATGACTTCTACTTTTATCACTACGGGATATTTTAGATGCTAATAAGTTGACTAGTCCTAAATATATAGATTGGTTAAAGAACCTGAGAATTATCTTAACTCGGCAGAATGTATCCTACATTTTCGATTCTCCTGATCCAGATCCGATCGAAGACGATACTTCAGAGGAGAAAAGAGCTACATATAAAATATGGTAGAATAATAATTTAATTGTCAAGTATATTATGTTGGCTTCTTTGAGCAATGAATTACAGAGGTAATATAAAGAATGGAACCTCAGTCCATACTGCTCAATCTTAAAGAGCTTTATGGAGAGCAAAGTAGGTTGCCCGATATAAAATATCGAAGCAGTTGTTCCAAGCATGTATGAGTGAGGGCTCATCCATTCAAGTCCATATACTAAAGATGATTGACTTAATTGCTCGATTAAGTCAATTAGGGTTTGTTATGAATGGAGAGCTTAATCAGGACTTGATCCTGCAATCACTCCCTAATTATTTCTCTTAGTTTGTCATGAACTATCATATTAATAAACTAAACATTTTATTACTTGAGCTGCTTATCATGCTTAAGACAGCTGAGAGCCATTTTAAAGGGGACAAGGCTCATTTTATTTTAATTGATGAAAAGAAGAAAACAATAATGAAGAAGGATTCAAATAAAAAGTTGAACCCTAAGAAAAGCATCCAAAAGATAAAGAAGATAAAGAAGGCAAAGAAGCCTTTTGTTGATGGAACTTATTTTCACTACGACAAGCAGGGACATTGAAAGAAAAACTGCAAGTCATATCTTGCTAGTTTGAAGCTTGATACTAGTGGAGCATCTAAAGGTTTGTGTATGATACAAACCAACTTATTATTGAGTACTTCATCTTCTGATTCATGGATATTGGATACCATATGTGGATCTCATATATGTAAGTCTTTGCATGGACTTTACAGAATTAGGAGCTTGAAGAAGAGTGACTTCGAGCTTTATAGTGTGAATGGTGAAGCCATTCAAGCAGAAGCTATGGATACCTATCTGTTATTATTGCCTTTGGACAAAATTTTAGAATTAAAAGACTATTACTATGTTTCAAATATTATTAAAAATATTATTTCATTATCCCTGTTATTACAACAAGGTTTTAAAGTTAATATAAAGAGCAGTAGATGCTTCATTTTTCATTCTAATATTTTTTTTGGAACTAGTTTATTTGTTAATATAGTCTTTTAGTTCTTTCACTCAATGATGAGGTTTTTCTTGTTGAAAACAAGAAAAGAAAGAGAGAAGATATCAATGTCACTTTTCTTTAACATTACTAATTATGTTATATTAGTGAGTCTAGGATAAACAAGTTATACAAAGATAAATTCTTTGATCCTTATGATTATCAATCATTAAAAACTTGTGAGTCCTGTCTCATGGATAAAATGACCAAATTTTTATTTATTGGTCATGGAGATAGGGCAACTGAGTTATTATGGTTAATATATATAGATGTATATAGACCTATATCAAGTCAAGCCAGAGGAGGATACTCTTATTTCATCATGTTTATTGATGATTTATCTAGGTTTAGATATGTGTATCTTATGAAATATAAATCCAAAGCCTTTGATAAATTTAAAGTATATAAAAATATGGTTGAGAAGCAAACTGAAAAGAGTATTAAAATCTTTCAATCAGATCAAGGAGGAGAATGCTTATTTAATAAATTTTTTGATCATCTTAAGAGCAAAGGCATTCTCTTATAATGGATACCTCCATATACACCACAATTATATGGTGTAGCAGAAAGGAGGAATCGTATCTTGTTAGACATGGTAAGGTCCATGATGAGCTTCACCGATCTTCTTCTATCCTTCTAAGATTATGCCCTAAGGACTATTGCTTATATACTAAACAAAGTACCATCAAAATCAGTAGCTAGCACTCTATATAAATTATGGAAAGGCAAAAGATCAAGCCTTAAATATCTTAAGATTTAGGATAGCCCAGCTTATGTTATAAATGTGTTTGGACATAAGTTGGTGCTAGGTTGATAAATGTAGGTTCTTAGATTATCCCTAAGAGGATATTGTATATCTTTTTTATCATCCTACTGAATAAAAGGTTTTTTTATCAATAGGCATATTATTTTCTTGGAAAAAGAATTTATCCAAGAAAGTAGTGGGAGGATAATTGAATTTAGTGAAGTTCAAGATCAACAACATGCTCCTATAGACAATCAACCTCAAATTTCTCAATAATAAATACCTATTAATCAGGTACAACCATAACACATACCTTCTCTCCATAGGTTAAAGAGAGTGCGAAATGCACCTCTCAGATATGGCTTTATAATTGGAATTGACAATAAAGCCAGCATCATTCAAGATGATGATCCTTTGATCTACACGAAAGCAATTAAAAGTAAAGACTGACAAATGGCTTAATACCATAAAATCTAAAATTGACTTCATGTATTCCAATCAAGTTTGGACCTTGATTGATCCACCTAAGGGAGTAAACCCAATAGGACACAAATGGGCCTTCAAAATGAAAATTGGAGCAGATGGCCAAATAGAAACCTACAAGACTAGGCTAGTGGCAAAAGATTATAAACAAAGACATGAAATTGACTATGATGAAATATTTTTGCCAGTAACTATGCTCAAGTTCATTAGGGTTTTGCTTATTATAACTACAACTATGATTATGAAATATGATAAATAAATGTAAAGACTGCATTCCTCAATAGATATCTTGAGAAAGAAATCTATATATCATAACCAAAAGGGTTTGTCTCAAGTAGGAGACCAAACAAAGTAGCAAGCTTAAAAAATCTATTTATGGATTAAAGCAAGCATCGAGAAGTTGGAACATTTGCTTTGATGAAACAATCAAGGAATTTAGTTTCATCAAAAATATAGATGAACTATGCATGTATATAACAAGATAAATAGGAGTGCCATTGTCTTCTTAATATTATATGTTGATGACATACTTATTATTGGAAATGATATTCCAATATTGCAATCGATCAAAGTTTGGCTATCTAAATAATTTTGCATAAAGGATTTGGAAGAATCATCCTATAAACTAGGTATAAAGATATATAGAGATGGATCTAAAAGAATGTTCAACTTATTCCAATCCAAGTACATTGACTTAATATTGAAAAGATTCAGTATGGAGAAAGGTAAAAGAGATTACTTGCCCATGAGTCAAGGCATACATCTTTTTAAAAAGATATCTCCTAAGACACTTGAAGAGAGACAAATAATGAGTAAGATTCCTTATGCTTCAATAATAGGATCAATCATGTATGCCATGTTATGTATCAGGCCTAATATTGCTTATGCCTTTGGCATAGTAAGCAGATTCTAGACTGCTCCAGGGGAGGATCATTGAAAAGCTATGAAAAATATTCCTAAGTACCTTAAAAGGATTAAAGATGTTTTTATGATATATAAAGGATCAAATTTAAAACTAGAAGGCTATATTGACTTTAGTCTTTAATCAGGTCCAATTGATAGTAAATCCATATTAAGATATGTCTTTACTCTTTATAGAGGAGCAGTAAAGTAGAAAAGTACCAAATAGTAACTGTAGTTGACTTAGTTACAGAGACAGAATACATAGCTGCTAGTGAAACCACTAAGAAAGCTTCTGGATGAAGAAGTTCATCTCAGAGTTAGGCATAATTCCTGCGATACAACCAATGCCATTTTATTGTGATAACACTAGAGTTGTTGTACAAGCTAAGGAATCAAGATCTTTCAAAAGTCCAAGCACATTCTAAGATGCTTTCATCTCATTTGTGAGATCATTGAAAGATATAATTTTAGAATAAGCAAATATAAAGAACAACATATCAGACCTATTCACTAAGGCCCTTCCTCCATGGTAATTTTATCGCCATTTAGTTTCTATGAAAATAAAATACAAGAGTGATTGGCTTTAGTACAAGTGGAAGATTGAAAGAATAATGTTCTAAAAATCAATCATATTTCTTATGTATTATGGATATTTCTATAAAATTCTTCTGACTCATGTATAATAAAAGTATTTTATTTCATCATATGTTGTGTCTTATACTTCATTATTTTAGAATTATGATGAACCCCATAAATTAAGACAATGATTTTAGAGTTATGATGAAGTTCATAATAGTGAGATCTAAGATCTTATAAATCCTAATCTAAAATATTTCTAGTCATAAGATCATCGAGTTGGGGATCGATGTTTTCGGAGATACTGGCACATCCTATGTATGCTTGTTGGAAATAGTGATTGGTCTCACGACCACTGTATAAGGACACTAATCAAGGATGTGAGTGCTCATCAAGGTATGAGTTCACTAAATTGATCCATCATGAGAACATTTTATAGAACTCTTGTTAAAAGATGGTTTTCTTAGTGGAAGTTGTGCAAGTAATCCTTAGACTTGAGATTACCACAGTATCTTGTATATATGAATCCATATTTTGGTTCATACTCATTCATGACTTAGTCATGTACAGGATGTTCATGGATATGATAAATTGCATATGAAAGTTATGAGTAGGTTAACAAAGAATCGATCACTCCTAGTAAGAGTATTTATTCAATAAAATCTCATCAAATGATGACTCAAGAATTATTTGATCAAAGCAAGATGAATTAAAAAAAGGCTTCTAATTTCATTGATCGAGTTTTCATTAGTAATTTAAGATTTGAATAAATAAAGTATAAGAATTTGATAATTTTTCATACCCATTACTTATTCAGGATAAAGGAAGATCAAATTATTGAGTTATATAGTAACTTGCCATTGAAAGATATTTTGATAATTTCTACCAAATTTCTCATCTTCTAAATAGATATAATTTGTTATTAGATGTCAATCATATCTTGTAGGTTTTCATAAATTAAATTGATTGAATTTATGAATCAATTTGAAAGATGATTCAAGTTGGTAATTAGGATTAGTTCGATTTAACATAATTCGATTAGTTGATTTTTGTTATTGCCAAGATCGCCGTCGCTTGCAGCTCGGCTGTTACGGGGTGGTCCTCCCGTCGCCGTCGGGCACCGCGATGGGGGCCTCTCGAGGACCTGTCCACTCCATCCCGCTCTGCGGCTGCCCACCTGCATGCCGCGCTAGCCCTCTCCGCTCCTTCCTATAAGACAGGGGAGATCCGGGCTGAGAATTCCGACGAGGACACTCTGATGATCAAGTCAGTGGGACAATCGAGGGGAGCATAAAAGACCTCTGCGGCATAGAGCTTGGGGGACCCGTCCGCCGGGAGGGTGTGACTCGAGAACAGGAATGTAAAAGAATAGAAAAGATGAGGGATCGAGAGCAGGGAGCAGGAGGCTTCTCGGATTAGTCGATCACCCGACGGTGCCTGGTCGCCTGCCAACTTACCTCTCCCTCGACTTCCCCCATGTGCTTACCTTCCTTACCTTCCTCCAGAGGCTGGGCCGAACCCTTATGGCTTTAGGGAAGCCTCGGAGAGAGAAAGAGAGAGTCCTCTCCAGCGAGCCAGCCAAAGAGACCTTTGCAAGCCAACAAGAGCCCTCCTTCTTCTTGGCTTCCAGGCCCCTTATATGAAGGGTGCTTCTATTTCAGGAGAGATCGCCCTGGGCTGCAGGTCCTGGTGCCTTGGTCGGATTCTCCTCTTGGGGATGCTCTAAGTGTTGCGTCACAATCATCGATGGCTATTAGTGGTGCGGTTATGGACGTGGCAGTACGTCGGTAGGCGTGGGGTCTAAGGGCGTCCACATCGTACCTCTGGTGCTGCCTGCAAAAAGCTGCGGGCGGCTAGGCTCTGCTCCACCATAATTCAATTATATGTTCTTCTGACGGAAACTTCATATCGGGGGCTCTGCTCCAGGGTACGGACATGACCTCGACAGGGAGCCGGCCTCAGATGGGGGGCTCGCCCAATGAGCCTGGCCTCGGCTGGGGGCTGACCTCGGCATGAGTCGGCCTCAAACGGGGGGCTCGTCCAATGAGCCCAGCCTCGGCTAGGGGCTGACCTCGGTAGGGAGCTGGCCTCAAACAGGGGGGCTCGTCCAATGAGCCCGGTCTCGATTAGGGGCTAACCTCGACAGGGAGCCGGCCTCAAACGGGGGGCTCGCCAAATGAGCCCGGGTGGCAGTCTTCTATCATCGTAGCCGCCCAGGTACTCCACATCAACGGATGTCGCCACATCAGATGCCCCCCACTCCCAAGCCTTGAGGGTGCGACAGCACTCGGGACGAATGGAGTAATGACCCCATTGACATGGGGGATGCTCCTGTGATGCCATCAATGCCTCGAGCACCTGCGACCCAAAAATCGCATCCTTGGTATAAACGAGGTGATGCTCTGCTCAATTTCCTATTGAGGCAACATGATTACTTCATTTGAATCGAAGCGACGACCGCAGGCTTGGCCTATCTGGGGCATCCTGAAGGGCCACACGATGACTTGCCGTTTGACAGGAAACTGAAGGGGCACATGCTCTGCATCGGGACGAAGCGGAGGCAAGCGGCGGCGTTTACTGTGAAGGACTCACCACCATGCCTTTTTAAGGGATTCTTTGGGTGAAAATGCGCAACATTCCACAATGCGCTCTTCTCCTTCCTCCATGCTTTTTCCTTCTTCCCTCCCCTCGCCTTATGGCTGCATTAGAGGAGGGCCCCTGATAGACTCCAGTCCCCCGGTCTAGGAGGTTGAGGAGAGGGAATCTTTTCGCCTTCTTCGAGGGCGATCGGACGGAACCAAGGCATGGACGTCCAGGATAGAGAAGAAATCCACCGAGCTCGAAATTTCCTTCGATGAGGACCCAAGAGGAGAGAGAGAGGCTACTCTCAAAAATGGGGGTAGCAGAGCTCAAGAGGGAGAAAGAGGATGCCCATGCCTTCCCTCAAGATCGGAGGTCCTTGACGATGAGGCAGCAGCCAAGGTGGTGGTTGTCGCAGACGAGGCTGCGGCCATTATGGTGCCGTGGAAGAAAGCCTAACGGGGATGGAGCCGCTACAACTGCTCTTGGAATCACAGGATCCGTGAGTTCCAAGGACGGCACGATAGAGGCAGTGATGGAGGGAGGCTTCTTCCTCGGTTGATGGTGAGTGAAACACTTGAGGAAGGGCATCTACCACAGCAAAGAAGGCCAGCATAATTTTGAAGGTAGAGGTCATCACCGGGAGGAAAAACCTGTTCATCGGTCCGAGCTCCCCTTTCTTTATGCTTGTAATCTACCCTCTGGGAGATCTCCCAGCCTATCGAGGATCTCCCTTGATGTAAGAGACTTTTGATTAAATGAAAATTTTTATTCTTCTATCATTCGGTGTGTCTCCATTTTCTCTTCCCCTTCTTTAGTCTTCAGAACAGGGAAGTATGTGCCCGGGGCCACCTTAAGTCCATTCCAGACCTTTGGCTCCCACAGGACGATGCAGGAGGCTGAGGAGCCTGATGGAGGAGGCCGTGAGGCCTGATGGAGGAGGAGGAGGCCGGGAGGCCTGATGCTGGAGGCTAAAGAGCCTGGTGGAGGAGGCTGAGGGACCTGACGTGCCATGCTATGAGTCAGGTGGTAGATGGCCGGGACTTCTGGAGTTTTCCGGTGGACATCTCCGAATTATGAGTAAGACGGTTGGAGCCGAGAGACTAGATGAAGGAGGCCGGGAGGCATGATGAGGGAGGAGGCGTGGAGACCTGACACTGGAGGCCGAGGAGCCCGATGAAGGAGGCCGAGAGACCTGGTGAAGGAGGCCGAGAGGCCTGGTGAAGAAGGAGGCTGAGGGGCCTGGTGAAGGAGGCCAAGGGGCCGGATGAAGGAAGCCGAGGGGCCTAATGAAGGAGGCCGAGGGGCCTGATAAAGGAGGCCAAGAGGCCTGATGATGGAGGCCGAGGGGCTTGGCACCGGAGGCTGAGGAGCCTAGTGAAGGAGGCCGAGGGGCCTGGCATCGAAGACTGAGGAGCCTAGTGGAGGAGGTCGAGGGGCCTGGCACCGGAGACTGAGAAGCCTAGTGAAGGAGGCCGAGGGGCCTAGCATCGGAGGCACCGGAGGCTGAGGAGCCTAATGAAGGAGGTCAAGGAGCCTGATGAAGGAGGCCAAGGGACTTGGCCCTGGAGGCTGAGGAGCTTGATGAAGGAGGCCGAGGGGCTTGGCACCGGAGGCTGAGGAGCCTGATGAAGGAGGCCGAGAGGCCTAACTCTGGAGGCTGAGGAGCCTGGTGAAGGAGGAGGTCGAGGGGCCTAGCATCAGAGGTTGAGGAGCCTGATGAAGGAGGCCGAGAGGCCGGACTTTGAAGGCTGAGGAGCATGATGAAGGAGGTCGAAGGGCGGGATAAAAGAGGCCGAGAGGCCAAATGACGGAGGCTGAGAGGCCTGACTTCGAAGGCTGAGGAGACTGGTGGAGGAGGCTGAGAAGTTTGTTGGAGGAGGCCGAGGGGCCTAATGCGCTAAGCTGTGAGTCGGGCAATAAATGGTCGGGACTTATGGAGTTTCTCGACGGACATCTCCGAACTGTGAGTAAGGCGACTGGAGTCGAGAGGATGGATGAAGGAGGCTGGGAGGCCTGACGAGGAAGGAGGTCGGGAGGCCTGATGAAGGAGACCGAGAGGCCTGATGAAGGAGGCCGAGATGCCTGGTACAAGAAGCTGAGGGGCCTGGTGAAGGAGGCCGAGGGGCCTGGTGTCGGAGGCTAAGGAGCTTGATAAAGGAGGTCGAGGGGCTTGATGAAGAAGGCCGAGGGGCCTGATGATGGAGAGGCTTGACACTGAAGGCTAAGGAGCCTGATGGAGGAGGCCGAGGGGCATGGCACCGGATGCTGAGGAGCCTAGTGGAGGAGGTCGAGGGGCCTAGCAGCAGAGGCTGAGGAGCCTAGTGAAGGAGGAGGCCAAGGGACCTGGCACTGGAGGCCGAGGAGCCTGATGAAGGAGGTCGAGGGGCTTGGCGTCGGAGGCTGAGGAGCCTGATAAAGGAGGAGGCCGAGGGGCCTGGCACAGGAGGCTGAGGAGCCTAATGAAGGAGGCCGAGAGGCCTGACTCCGAAGGCTGAGGAGCTTGGTGAAGGAGGAGGCCGAGGGGCCTGGCATCGAAGGCTGAGGAGCCTGATGAAGGAGGCCAAGAGGCCTGACTCCGGAGGCTGAGGAGCTTGATGAAGGAAGTGAAAGGGCATGATGAAGGAGTGTTGACCCCTAGAATGATTTTGATGATCACAAAATATTGGAGCATGTATATGTTACTAATTCTTTCAATTACTTGAGAAGTTTTTGCAGGAAATTGGTTACCTTTAGTTTAAATTGGTTTTCAAATTGATTGAGAGGTAATTCAATTATGTGTAGACTCTTATGAAGTTTAACTTGTAAAAGTTCTAATTTTGTCAATTATGTAATCTTGTAAATGGGCTGTAAAAATTGTAAAATTAAGAGTATGTAGATTAGTTCTTGTTTGATTCAAGTGTTGAAGAGTTTTGGAGAAGTTTGAAACACTAACTAAAGTTTTGGCAAGAGCTGACTCATGGATCAAGAGCCGACTCCTTGTGGCACGACATGAAGAAATTTCAGAGTTTCAGTATCACAAGCCGACTCGTGTCCCAAGAGCCGACTCATAGAAGAGTACATGTTTCTGAAGTCTGAGATCTCGAGCCGACTCAAGCTCTAAGAGCGGACTCGTCCAAAGTTATATTTTTTGGTGAACTGAGACTTCGAGCCAACTCTAGTAATTTTCTGTTTTGAATTAATTGAAGGCACGAGCCGACTCTAACTTGAAGAGCCGACTCGCACAAAAATTCATTTTGGACTGTCTAAGACTTCGAGCCAACTCGGGAACCTCGAGCCGACTCGAGTAGTCGTTTTCTGCACTCTAACGGCTAGTTGCTGAAAGTGATTTTTGAATTCTAATTCATCTCCAATAGCACTTTCACGAATTCCTAGGCCCTACAATGGCCATATCTCATGAAAAACTATAAAAGGGATTACTTTGATGGATTAAACAATTTTTGGAAGAATATTATTGATTTATCTTGGGAATTTGAAAAGCCTTCAAGACTTTCACCAACCCACTTCAAGAGCTTTCAAGTTAGGATTCAAAGCTTCACCAACTTCTCTTCATCATTGAATCCACTCATTGAAGAAGCAAAGAAGCAGCTTGAAGAGCATTAAAGAGCATTCAAAGCTAGGCTTCATCTTGATTTACATCGGCAACATTTAAACAAACTCGGTTTGTTGTAATTGCTTGTTTATCTCTCTCTATCTTTTTTTTCTCTCTAAGAACATCAAGGGACTGTGTCTTAAGAGAGGATTAAAGGTTTTTAGGTGACCCTTGTGAAAACCTAAGTTGGGTTCTTGATGATCCCGGTATAAAATCAAGTGTTAGGGTTTCTTTAGTGATCCCATTCAAAACCAAAGGAAGTCTGGGTTTCTTTGGTGATCCCGGTAAAACCAAAGTATATAGGTTTGAATTGTGAGCTTGGTAAAACAATCCGACTGTATTCCGGTTGGGAGATATAGTGGAAATCCCAAGTGGTCCTTGGATAGTGAACGTAGGAGCCGGTTGCTCCGAACCGCTCTAAATTTCCTTGTATTTGTGTTTGTGCCTACTTTAGCTTATTGCATTTACTTAAGTACTTCCGCATTGCATATTGCACCACAATACTAAAAGAATTTCAAAGTGCACATAATTGTGAAAAGTTTTTATAATCCCAATTCACCCCCCTCTTGGGAAGCCACCTGGGCAACAAGGAGGCCGAAAGGCCTGACTCCGGAGGCTGAAGAGCCAGGTAGAGGAGGCCGAGGGGCCTGGTGTTGGAGGATGAGGAGCCTGATGGAGGAGGCCGAGGGGCCTGGCACCGACGACTGAAGAGCCTGGTGAAGGAGGCTGAGAAGCTTGATGGAGGCCGAGAGGCCTGGCACCAGAGGCTGAGGAGCCTAGTGAAGGAGGCTGAGAAGCCTGATTAAGGAGGCCGAGGGGCCTAATGCCGGAGGCTGAGGAGCTTGATGAAGGAGGCCGAGGGGCCTGATGAAGGAGGCTGAGAAGCCTGATGAAGGAGGTCGAGAGGCCTCATGAAGTAGGCCGAGAGACCTGGCACCGGAAGCTGAGGAGCCTGGTAAAGGAGGTCGAGAGGCTTGACACCGGAGGATAAGAGCCTGATGAAGGAGGCTGAGAAGCCTGATGAAGGAGGCCAAGAGGCCTGGCACCGGAGACTAAGAAGCCTGGTGGAGGAGGCTGAGAAGCCTGATGAAGGAAGTCGAGGGGCCTGCCATCAGAGGCTGAGGAGCCTGGTGAAAGAGGCCGAGGGGCCTGGCACCGGAGGCTGAGCCTGGTGGAGGAGGTCGAGGGGCCTGATGAGGAAGGCCAGGGGCCTGACGCGCCAAGTTGTGAGTCAAGCGGTAGATGGCTGGGACTTCTAGTCCTGAGTGCCAGGCTTCGTAAGCTTTCGGGCTTAAAATATCGGGCTTCAGGAGTTTCCCGGCTTAGAGTGCCAGGCTTCGAGAGTTTCCGGGCTTAGACTAGCATGGAGTCGGTTGAACGAGTCCCTACACAAATAGAAGACAAGGTTGCACTGAAGATGAGTTTTAATAATCAAGGGAGGAGTCTACATCCTTGTCCAGGTGGTGGACTGCTCTGAGCTCGAAGCCTTGATGCGGGCCCATCGAGAGGGCTTAGCTCGCCGGTTGACCAAGCTGCGAGTCAAGTGGTGAAGCTTCTGGCATCGCTGTGGACATCCCAGGATCGTTTGTGTAGTGGGTACCAGCTTGCGAGCCATGCGGTGGACAACGAGACCGTCGGGGTTCCCTGCGAACCTCTCCGGACTGTCAGCACAGCAGATACCAAGATGTGAGCCTCGCGGTAGATGGCGGGACTTCACTGAGTCACCGTGAACATCTCTGGATTGTGAGGAAGGCAAGAACTGAACTGAGAGTCAGGTGATAGATGGCGGGGGCCTTTTGGAGTCTCTATAGACATCTTCAGGCTATTAGCATAGCAGTTGCCAAATTATGAGCCTCATAGTTGATGGCGGGACTTCGCTGAATCACCGCGAACATCTTTAGACTGTGAACTGAGAGCTCGGTGATAGATGGCAGGGGCCCCTCGAGCTCGCGGCTGACGTTCCTAGACCGTGGACTCGGCAGCAACTGTTAAACTGCATTACTAGCCATTGGTGGCAAGATGGAAGCTTTCCTTGTGGACCTATCACACAACTTTTCATATAATGAAGGTGATGGGGGAAGAGAGTTACCTGTTGGACTCTAGTCGTTTGGATAGGAGCGAGTTACTCCTCCGGGGAGGGAGACATGGGTCAAACTTGCTGATCATCGGCCCCAAGGAAGATTGATGGGGCCGGTTCTGGCCGGAGGGCGCGGCGAGAGCTGATCGGCGTTCAGGAAAGCCTGGTCGTTTTTGTTTGTACCCCCGGCCTGCCTCCCAGGGTTGAGGGTGGTCTCGAAAACTTGCCTCCCCTACCTGACGCACCAATCTGTTGGTCGCCAAGATCTTGAAACTTCCTATTCCTGGCGCGCCAATCTGTCACCGCCTGCAGCTCGGCCGCGCCGGGGTGCGGCGCGGCGGTCCTCCCATCGCCGTCGGACATCGCGATGGGGGCCGCTCGAGGACCAACTTAATACCTACATCATACAAAGCCTGATCGTTCAGAAAAAGTTTAAACTCCAGAACATGGATCTCGAGCAGTTTGTGATAGTACTCCAAGTTTTTATTTATGAAAATTTTATTGTAATTCGGTTCAATCCATACCTTGTCCCAAGAGAACCTAATACCTAAAGGCCGATCCGAAGATAAGAAAAAAAACCTTTTTTTTTACCAATGGATGGAAGATAGGATAACTTCTACAAGCTTGCATAACTATTTGTGGGCAAAATAATACCACTCCATATCATAGGGATGAGATTTCAACAGACAAATGGCGTGGAACAGAGAACATCTAGACTCTATCCTAATCATGTCACATATGAGTATAGAGCTAACGATTACTCTAAAGCTATTTGGGAAAAATTGGATCGGAGCAACCTTATAAAAATTAAAGTTATTCTTAATGAAGGGATGGAAGGAAAACCGAACTCCATCATTGAATTTGCATCCTTATAAAAAGCAACGCACCCAAATGAAGGAGACAGAACTCTATCATCCAGATCCAGCATAATCATTCTATCATCAGGGACAGAATATTTATCCTTAAATTTTCTAAGGTCTACTTACTTCTTTAATCTTAGACTTTTCCTGGTCAGGGCCTAGGAAAGACCTATGGCATCTAACGGGAACATCAGAAGGAACAAGGTATCCTTAGTTTGGATTGGGCTTGCTATGGCTCTAAAGGAATCTATACTAAAGCTCTTCACTTTCCTAATAGCTTTTTTACCTTAGGGGCCATTGCTATACATAAAAAGATTAAAGAAGAAAGAAAGCTATGGGCCTCTTACTAGGAAAGGTAAAGTCCTAAACCTCCTAAAATAAATGAAGAAAACTTTTAAGGAAGGTTGCCTATTAACTCACTTGGAGATGAAGGTGAAGAAGTAGAAGATAAAAATATTCATATTGAAGGAAGAAACCTCAATTTATAATGATGCTCGACGGCCTAGATTAAATCATCTCATTATTGAGATTTTTGCCACGTCACTCAATTCATAGTTAATGGTATAGGCCACTCCCTTCATGCCACGTGAGTTACTCTCATTGGTTGGGAGGCATGCCCCAATAATTGAGGAGTCGCCATCCCTTTAAAAGATGTCTATTGCCAAATTAATGATTTCTTGCAAAAGGCACGCAAAAAGGTATATGCAGCATTAAATGTCATATGACGGGATGGCAGCCCAACATGAATAAACATTTTGTCCATAAAGAGCCAACGGGAACCTACTATTATACTTGCAAGTTGAATCAAGTAAAACGTTTCGAACTCAAAAATGGAGGGCAAGTGTTACGAGATAAATCCTATCCGATCTCTTTATGATCAATCACTGATAAACAAAAAAGTATTCAACCTAGAACCGATCATTTATTAAGGTACATGATGTCTGACGACCAAAAGCCAATCACTTGCTAAGACATAGGATGCCTATCAACTAGGAGCCAATCACTTGCTAAAGCACAAGATGCCTATCAATCAGGAGCCGATCTCTTATTAAAGCACATAATGCTTAACAACTCATTGGACAGGTACTGGTCACTTACCTGAACCAAGTACAAAATTTTATAATTTCATTTAACATAAAACATCTCTTTAAGTCGTTAGAGTTATTATGACAAGATTAGTAAAGTGATTATCAAGAAATGTAATAAATCACTCAGCGAACCACTTCACAAACTAATATTTTATTGGCCTAACTGACTTAATAACTTTCTTAATGGCATAACTGCCTTACAAACAGTTACAATTGCCTATCCAACTCGATCCTAAATCTCTATAAATAAATAATCAAGAAAAATTCTAGGAAACTTTTTTAGACTCATTTTTTCTATTTTCTTCTCACTGTTCTTTCTCTTTAAGCTGACTTGAGCATCGAAAGGTCCTCCACTGAAAAAATTCCATCAATTTTTCTAGTGACGAGGACTTCTTTTGTAGGTCTAAAAGCTGATCGAGTCTACTTCCAAAATTATCGAGTAATCTTTTAAAGGACTTCCAGATTCTCAGAAGCTTGAAACCATATTGATACATCCAATTCACCTAGTTTGAAAAGGTGTAACAACAATTCCAATGGTTGTATGAGATAAATCACTCGCTATCCTTATCTTATGATTTAATCATGAAATACAAAAGGACAATTTAAAAGATGTTTTGATACTGCATTTTTTTTGATGAATATTGTTTATGATTGGAATTGAGTAATTCTTGGATGACAACCATAATGCCTCATGCATGCATTATTCCATTAAATCATTATAAACTCACTAATAGTCTATTCTTATACATTTAAAAAATCTTTTTTTTTGATAAAAAATCTAAAATTTGAAAAAGTACCACCACCCAAGGCTAAAACCAGATTGGATACTAATCAGATACCTAGGTATCCATATCCATATTTATTTTATTTGATGAATATAGATATGAATGTTAATATTAATCAAATGCAAAAATTTATATGTACATTTAATTTAAACGGACATGGATACAAGTCACATATTATCAGTACTCATATAAATATGAATATAAATTAAATAATTAAACTTTCCATCCATAAAATTAAAAATATTATTAAGTAGATAGTAAATCAAATTAATAGCATATTAATACAATTATATTTTTTTTAAAAAAAATATAAATACTATATAAAATCAAATAAAATTATAAATAAAATTAGATATTTATATATAAATCAAATAGTTGTCTAACGATATCGATATTTTTTTTTATAAATATGGATACGGATATTAGCCAAATACTTAAATTTCTATCCATATATGGATAAATTTGAATATGAAAACAAGTCTATATGAATATTATCTAATCTACCTTTTATCTGGACCACCACCACCACCATCATCACCAATTAAGAATAAAAATTGAAGCTTCATTAATTAAACTACTATATATCTCTGAATTCAAATACGTACCAAGTTGTTACCCATGATAAAGTTAAAATAGGTGTCAAGCAAATATATCCATTCACCCATATTTATTTGCCATAAATGATGACAAATAACAATATGGATGGCAGAATTAATTAGGTTGTAGTTTCCACATCCCCTAATAGTTTTTGTACATGCCATAAACAGGGTTTTAAGTTATAAAACAACCCACCTCAACGTTTTCCACTAATAACGCCTACAACATCCTTCTCCCTCCCGGACTAAAGAAGAAAAATGACTAAAAAGAAAAATGTTATTAAGGACAATGTTGATAGAACTATGTAGAAGTTCTGAATTTTCGAGATGGTATTTAGAGGGAGCACCTCCACACAGATAAATCCTGAAATACAGCAGATAGAACAAGAAAAGCTAACATTCAGCATCTAAAGGAAGCAAATAAAAAGGGAAAAATCAGTATTAACCTGGACATCTTCCCGATCAAAAAGTTCAAACTATATATGAGTTATCTGTTTACAAAATAATGATCATTTATTTATCAAATATGGCAAAACCGTGTATTTTTTAGTGATCCATCAGCAATCAAAACTGGGGATTTATTGGCTGGGAAATCTTTGTTTTGCTGTGACTTAACTTATTGTCAATGTACTGAATAAATCATCTGTAAAAGCATTCTGATTCATACGTTGATTTCCATATTATCAATCAGCCTAACATTTCCAAACCAAGCAGCAACACACACCACAACTGAGCTGTTGATCTCTTTTACAGGAATCAGAGTTTCCTGTTCCACAATCTGCAATTATGAGAAAAGGTTATCCCTTTTTGATAAATTTTCCTATCATCGGCATCATTTAGTATTTCAGTACAAACATGAACAAGAGAAGTTTGAATATGTCTATTCACAGTTGGCCTTTAGGAAAAATATGAGAACTTCCAACATGTAAATTGATTATATATAGTTGAGCAACGAAAATTTGCTTCAACAAAGAGAATATTGCAAGAAAATACACCAAAAAAAAAAGCAAAACGATAATTTAAACACTAAAATCCATAATAATGTCCCTGTTGCAACACTTCTGAAAACATGGTATGCATGGAGTTAGTTGTGTACTATTTCATGCATCCATTCATTTTGCTGGAAAGCAATACGCTGTATGATACATGCCCATAAGTTGGTACAGCATGTTCACCAACAAATCTTATAAAATTGGAACATTTTGGCAATATTGCCATTTTATTTGTTTTTAATTATCTACAAAATCCATGTGAAGGATGGCTTATTTTGATGGAGACAAGGGAACAAGATGACCCTACAAGGATTTGTTTTTATTTTCCTTTTCTCAAGGGTAGAAAGAAATTTCTATGTAGAATTTTTAAATATATATATACAAACAGCCAAATAATAGATGTTATTTCTTTCTTTCTTTTGATGAAAAAAAAGGGAATGTCATCTCACATATACTTCAGTGCTGTTGTTTTTTCTTTGGTGTTTGAAAACAAAGAAGAAATGCGAATGACCAAATGGGCCCTTGGTTTCTCATTAATCCATTACCAAAGCCATGGTTTAAAATAATAGCCAGATATTTGAGACTTGATCCCCTCTCCTTTGTTATGCAAACACACACACAATATTATAAAATTAGATAAAAATGTGCTGAAAAAATTCTGTCAAAATTGTAGAGCAACATGTCATCAGTTTATGTTAATGAAATCAACTAGATGATAATTTTGAAATGGTATAAAGATCATGGGTAACTAGGATCCACAGACAGTTTTAATACTTTTTGAAAAACTTCCTCTAATTGAAAGATACAACGTAATAACCTAACCATCTCATCTATGAATAAATTTCAAGCATCGGCAAGATTTTAAATAAGTGAATATATGTTTCATTTTTTACCATAATAACTTTGTGGAGGTCAATTTCCTTGAATATGCATTGCACATAGCTGGGTGTTAGTGTTCATGTACATATACATATATATATATATATATATACATACATATATACATCCAAGATATATACATATATGCATGTGCATATATACATATATATGTATGTATGTATGTTGGATGTATGTATGTATATATGTAAATATGTATATTCAGAACATGGTTTTAAATAGTGATTTTTATTTGCTAGTTATCTTGTTATAACAGCTATTGTATAATGGGGATACAAACTGCTGCTTAAGCTTTTTTATTATTAGTTAGATTAAAATAATTTTTATAACTCAATTTTCATAACATTTCAAATATATATTTTGTTATTTGAAAACCATAATCGTATTCTATAAACATTAACAGAAGCAAATGTCTTCCCTAATGGTCCATCATTATTTCCTATTCAAATGGCAACAATTGTCAGGACAACCAATTTTTGAGCAATGCTACAGGACTCAACTGAGCAGTACCTAGAAAATGCCCTTCACAGTCGACATGCCAGGTATCAAGAGGGGATTGGTGCTATTCATTGTATCAGTACAAATTACACGGGGCTTATGGGAGCACCAACTCTCAAACAACATTTGGCCCTGAAGCTCTTTTAGGTAGGAAGGTTGGGCCCCAAAGCAATTTTTGTCCCGACAAGATCAAATCCAGCAGTTTTTGCTGAGTATATAAGATCTCTTATTTGTGTCATAAGAAAAGGTTCTGTTATTTGGGTATACCCTAACTACACAAAATACAAATTACACGGGGCTTATGGGAGCACCAACTCTCAAACAACATTTGGCCCTGAAGCTCTTTTAGGTAGGAAGGTTGCGCCCCAAAGCAATTTTTGTCCCAACAAGATCAAATCCAGCAGTTTTTGCTGAATATATAAGATCTCTTATTTGTGTCATAACAAGAAAAGGTTCTGTTATTTGGGTATACCCTAACTACACAAAACTATTCCATTCTCCTCGGGATACTGATAGAATTTATAAGAACATTATAAGGCTTGAGACAATGCAACAGGTTGATGTTTGGTGGCGGTCATGACAACAGCATGGCACCAATAATAGTCACACCAACAAATCTTTTGCATGCCATAGTTGATGAGCTCTTGGATCCAAGCAAATGATACTACAACAACCTTATATAGCACAACAGAGATTTTGGGATGATTATGATTTTGATGATGATGATATGATGGGACTGGTGAAAGTGGTGGTATCTTTACCAATGCTCAGAAAAATCCAATAAAGATATAGGTTTTTTTACTTGATGCATTCCTAAATGTTGTAGATGCATTCCTAAATTTTGTAGTTGCCTTGGTTAAACTTTAGAGCAAATTGAAGTCCAGACTTCAAGTCAACAAACTTCAATTCAGCATATACAAATCCAAAGAATTTTTAGACCAAAGTTGTATCTACCCACAAGTTAAAATAGTTAAATACCTGGCTGAAAATGAATCAAGCATGAAAAGCAAAACTTCTGCACATAACATTTTAAAACCAACACTTCTCTCAAAAACAATGTTTCAAAACCAGCAAACAGCAAGCTTACAAAGGACCAAATAGGGTCACCAAACAAAAGAAAATAGTCTAAACTACAGAAAAACTATGGATGAGGGATAGCATGCATGGAAGAGTGTAGTGTGAGAGAGATTCAGGAGAGCAGATGTGAACTATCTATAAAACCAGTGTAGGAGATGATGACAGAGCCAAGCAATATGACAAGAAATTAACAAATCAGACAAGAAATTAACAAATCAAAAAAGAAAAATATATATATATACATATATATCACTACTTCACTAGGTCACAGGCACAAGAATACATACTTCATAGTGAATCCTTGACCCTTGGATCTCACCAAAGTTGGAACAGAAAAGCAGCAAAAAGCACAACAACAGGGCCAACAACATCCCGCCTTAAATAAGCCCTCTGGTTATGCAATTGTTTAGAAGTTTCAACCAGTAGAGGAAGAAAGTGAGGTGGGAAAATAAGAAGAAAAGAGAGCAGGCAAGACAATGAAAATGGAAAAGGAAGGCCTCAATTTATATGGATAAAAGGAGCAGAATGCCCTGTACATAGGAAAAGATGGGAATGAACTCAGCATGCAGATCCAAGTGTGGGATGGATTGGTGGGACTGGCCATCCAATTCAATCAGTGTTTCTCCAACAAAAACGACTGCTGCACAGCATTTCCCTCTTATCCATGCTATACATTCCCCAGATTTAGTAATTCTATGGTCCTTTATCCAACCATGTCCTCAATTACTTGCATCATCTTATGGTAGGCAAGTGGCAAGTATGGAGACCTCACATACCAAAGGTTAGTCTAAGAAACTCAAATCAAGTCTAGTTCACACAAAAAGATGTCTCGAAAAGCTAATGATAAGCATTGCAGAATAAAATAAAATGAAAAAGGAATATAGTGCTATTTAATAGGCATATAAGAGTCATTGATAGATGCCCCGTTGATGTTTGTTTTAGCCATCTATCCACATGTATTATGTATGCAATCTCTCTAATGTACCAGGTATCCTTAACAATGTGCCATGTTGTGTCCAGGTTTTGTGCAAATCTATTATGGTTTTCTTTGGCTGGCATGGCATCACTAAAATGAAAAGAAATTGTGTTTAACTTGTTCTTGAAAAGAACCAAGAAGTGGGGTATTTTATAGTGCTAAAGACCCTATCCCATCTTAAAAGAAACCAGTATCGTATCTTTTCTCGCCTCATCTTTTGAAGGAAACTCAAAACTATATCCTGACATGATCTGATCATTGCAAAAGCAGTAAATAAAATTACAGGATTAAGAGAAATATTTGGTCTTGGCCAATACATTATACTTGAGCATCTTGCCTTCAATATCATCCTTTACACATCATATCCCAATAACCTACTCAAACGAGGCAAAAGATCAAGAATACCAAAGTTATATTTGATTCTAGCAAAAAATAAATAAATTTCTTGTTCTTCTCTAATACATAAGATTTTTATATCTGTAGGCCTTCTAGGGCTTCTCCCTGAGTCAAGCTGATATCTTGGGCTTTAATTGTGCATCTTTAGTGTTGACCTGACCTAACTCCACCTTTGCATCACAATCATTTAACTTAAAGAAATGGAAAGTTCTTATAGAAGTCAGTTTAGTCCAAAGAAAGATAAAGCATTAAAAATTTGACTACCATTTAGACTATTCTTAAGAACCAATCTATGCATTTGAACATGCACATGCAGCTCCATGGCTACATTTAGTAGTGCCTGCACAGCTTTCTTATGTGGATGTATACAGTAGGCATCCAGATGACCCACATATCCAGCCTAAGAAGATACCAGATGTGCAGCGCAGCTTTTAAGCAGGTTAGATTCCATGCTAGCTGGGCTCGAGATATCAAGCCCCTCATGTTTTAACAATTGGATCGGCCATCAAGTTTATAACCAGATTAATTAATTGCCATGAGTTGGTCATCTGGACTCTTGTTGATTGAGATCTCATATCTCAGCCATGAATGATCTTGATCAAAAATCCACTTTCAGACAAGTGTCTACACAGCAAAGTGAAGAAATGGGCATACTAAATTGAAGATGAATGGACTGATGTGCACCTCATATGGTTGTGAGAGGTGATATTATATATTCTTTTGGAGCCATGCTTGATAAATATCAAGGATCTTGTCTTTGATATGATATATTAATAAATCATGATCACAGTTTCCACATCTAAGAGTCATTTCTCGTAATTGGCTACTTAAATTTAAAGAATGTTTTTCTTGTGGATCCATGGCTGGATGTTCATTGGGTCAATGCCTTCATAATACTTGATAAAGATCTTCCAAGTATAGGAGACTCCAATCATCAAATAGCCACCAAACTAGCCCTCATTCAATGTTTAACAACTGGATCAACCATCAAGTTTATATTGTTCACATCAAGATCGACAATTGTCTGTCAACAACTGGAACTCGGTCTGCACTATCCTATAAATCAGTGAAGTTGCACTGCACAACTCTAGAGTATCAGTCCTCATGTGATTGATGCAATCCAAGTATATAAAGTCAACTTACCACAATAGTTATAATTCAACAAGTTGCACTCTGCTACCTCTCTATTTTTCTTCCCCCCTTACGGATAGAGAATGAGACAAAGGGAAGATCCACCAAAGGCAAATTACCAAGATACAAATTCTAGGGGATGCACCACTGCAGATTTGAGCAAAAACTCTCCCAAGGAGAGTTGAGTGATACCACTAAGGCACTATTTAGTTAATGTTTTAATCCTTAATGTTACGTTCATTTAATATTAAAATGAAAGAATAAATATCTTCTAGAAACTTTCACAATCTCACAATCTTTTCTAGTAACTCCCAACAAGATGTTTTGACATTATCTACACAAATGAACAGCAAGTTTTTTCTTACATTGCCCTCACCCTGTTCTACAATATTGGTAAAACATGTTTTCCTTGCAGATCCAAAAATTAGAATTCGTTCCTTTAGTGCCTATTATTGATTTCATTTCTTGAGATTAGGAGGGGCTACTCCCCATCTTTTCTACCCCTTACCTGCCCCACTCTCAGGGGATAACTCCAACCAGAATAGAACCCCCAACCTCTTGCCCAAGTGGCAAGGAGCGCTTCCATCTGAGCAAGCCCTCAATATTGTGCCCATTACTGATTTTTATCAAAAGAAATAAAGTTACAGAATAAATAATCTAGAAAATGGTATGCAAAAGGTAACCATCTAATTTATTCATTTGACATGAGATTGTACTCTTACATTCAATCAGTTTGCATTAAACTTCTTTTGCAAATTTGTAGGACTAATGTAAACATTTCACACCACCATGACCCATAACTTATATACCTACAAACATTAAAATATTAATTTTCTATACATATCTATGTAGTAACAATGAGATTTTTTTCTTTTAAATATCAAACCTGATCATAGTTATTGAGAGACTATTTTAGTATACTAGTATCACTCAAGTATCTATCAAAAGGTACATTCCATCCCTGTTCCCTAACTTTTGATTGTCATAACCAATCCTTAAAAATATATGAGATGCATGTGCTTGCAATGAATTATATTTATTCATGGAAGAACATGAAAAATATAAAAAGTATAAAATAATATAAAACATAACTGGAAGGAAACATCTGAATTTAGAAAGGTGAAAATGTATCATACTAAAATGAAAAAAATTCAAGAAAATAAGCATTACCATCAAGATCATCAAACAACTAAGCTTCCATGATCTAGGTATGTTCCACATTATAGAAACATGATTAGTAGACAGCTAAAACAGCATTGTAAGTTTTTGATATGAAGATCGGTGGTTGCTACAAGTTTTTCAGTCTAGGTACTAAACCAAATACCAGTAACTTACAGGTATAGGTCAGGGGTACAACACACCCCCTACTAATTTAAGGTACACTGCTGGAGACAAGACAGCAGTTGTACATCTGTACCATGTATGGTACAGTATTGTATTGAGCCCCCACTACCATATTGAAAGCTTATCGAGTCAGTATGGTATAGGTTGGGTTCAGGCTGATGCAGCAGAAGAATGGATTTCAAAAATTTTCATTATTGAAACCCTAATCAGCCAAAATCCTAAACCCAAGGACCATTTGATCATGACAACTTATAAATCATAACTTTAGGATTATAGAGGAATACCTGGAGCACTATACTCCTTAATTTCCACAAGGCACACAAGTGTATGCCCTCCAGAGGTGATCCATCCAAGAACCAGACCAAGGAGGAACTCCTATCGAACTTGCTTATTTGACTAGGACTCTTCCCGGCAGCTTTTCTTCCTTCAGCGGCTTTTTTCCTTTGCTGAAGCCCCTACCCTCCTGTAAGGCACTCAGAGACCTCTATGAATCCTCTCTCAGAATCCGATTATCCCTCCTATATCTCTTCCTAGACTCTTGTCTTAAAATAACAAGCCTTGTCTTGAAGAAGACTTTTTATCCTAAGAAAAGGAAGAGAGAGAAAAGATTTCTTATGGATCTTATTTGCATCAGAATACCAATGCATTTATATACTGAGTGAGGGGATGCCTGATAAACCTTTTCCTCGACCCTTGATCTGATGTTCTGATGATCAGATAGGATCCTTCAAGCAGGAGTCCCTTGGATGAAGCAGGAGTCCCTTGGATGAAAAGTTTTATCATGATATGCCACATCACTGTGCCAAGAGATATATATGTATCTCTAAAATTTTCCAGCGATATTTTCATTTGTGATGTGGCAAGTAACCGGTCAAAATTTAGCTAAGGGACACGGGATTCCAAAGTTGTATCGAAGAACCAGAAGCCTTCAAACAGAAGGACTTCTAGATTTATGATTGTGCACCAAACATGAAGGGACGCATCCCTTCATTTTGTGCACCACACTTCTCCATGCCATAACCAACCTTTTGATTAAGCCTAATTTAAATGGACATGGGGATAAAGGAGAGAGGCCTAGCACTTATCTAGAATAGGTGATTAAGTAGCATAAGGACTCTTGGTCCTTTTGCACCCCTTAATCTTGGCGCACGCCAATATGGCACCAAGAGTCCAATCCCCTTTGGACTCTTCCATAATCCAAGGATAATGTTCAATAAATTCTAGATAAATATAGATAAATGCTGTCCCAATTAGGACTCAACGCAATCTAAGTCCCACTTAAATTGGTTAGCCCAAATAGCAAGCAAACTGATCCAATCTAATTAGATTAGGAGTTAGGTTAGCATGCATATACTAGTATGCAAATTAGCTAGCCTATTAGGATCCAATAACCCTAACCAAAATCCAATTGACTTCCTTGGCCAATTCCCTAATATATGTGATCCTTTGGGCTCCGCATCTAGCCAGCAATAGATCCAAGTCCAAGCGATTTCAATCCGATCAAAATCGATTGACCTAATTAGGTCAAATTGAACTGATTCAAGTTATCAATTCGAACCAACTTTCAAATTGACTTATGAATCCAACCAATTTGATTTATGAAAACCTATAAGACATGATTGACGTTTAGCAACGTATCATGCCTACCCGAAAGATGAAAAATTTGATAAAAATTATCAAAATACCCTTCAGTGAAAAGTTACCATGTAATTCAATCATTCGATCTCCCTTTATCCCGAATAAGTGATGAGTATGGAGAATTGTCAAACCATAGCACTTAATCCTTTCGAATCTCAATTCGATAATGAAGACTCAATTGATGAAATATTAGAAACCCTTTCTAATCTCATCCTGCTTTGATCAAAGACTTCCTGAGTCAACAATCGAAGAGATTACATGGGATAACTTCTCTTACCATGAGTGATCGATTCCTTATTGATCAACTCACATCCTTCATGTACAATCCACCATATCCAAGAATATCCTGTACATGACTCTTTGTCATTAATGAGTATGAATCAAAACATAGCTTTATGTGCATAAGAAACCATAGTAATCTCAAGTCTAAGAATCACTTGCACAACTCCCACTATGAGAATCATCTTGTGACAAGTAGTAAGACCTCCATAAGATGTTCTCAAGACGGATCAGTTCAATGAACTCATATCCTAATGAGCAGCCACATCCTTGTATTAGTGTCCCTATACAAGTGGCTACGAGACCAACCACCCTCTCCATCGAGCATACATAGGATGTGCTAGTCTTTCCGGAAACATCAATCCATGAATTGATGATCCAACAACTAGAAACATTTTAGATTAGGATTTATAGGAACTTAGGTCTCACCATTATGATCTCCATCATAATCCTAATTCTATTGCCCTAACCTATGAAGTTCATCATAATCTTGATAAGATGCAGCAGTATGATAAATCAACAATTGCCTTTTATTAATAAGTAATATCATACATGAGTTGAAAGATTATAAAAATATTCGTACAAAGATTGGCTTTCAAGGCACAATTATTTCAATCTCCCACTTGCACCAAAGCCAATAGTCCTTGTATCTTATACCCATACAAACTAAGTGGCGATCAAACTGTTGCTGTGAAAGTCTTTAGTGAATGGGTCTGCTATGTTATTATTTGTATCTACTCGTTCGATGACAACTCTTGTCTTTCTATTATCTCTCGAACGACATGGAAGCATCTTAGGATGTGCTTGGACTTTTGATGAGACCTTGGTTCCTTAGCTTACACAATAGCTCCAGTATTATCACAATAAAATGGCACCGGTTATTGTATAGCAGAAACCACGCCCAATTCTATGATGAATTTCTTCATCCACACAGCTTTCTTTGCGGCTTTACTCGCAGCTATGTACTTTGCCTCAATAACTGAGTCAGCTATAGTTTGCTACTTTGTACTCTTCCAACTCACTGCACCACCATATAGGGTGAAGACATACCCTGATATGGATTTGCTATCATCTGGATCTGATTGAAAACTATAATCCGTATACCCTTCTAGTTTCAACTCTGATCCACCATATATTAGAAAAAACATCTTTAGTCCTCGGGTATTTAAGAATGTTTTTCACAGTTTTCCAATGATCCTTCCCTGGATCAGCCTAGAACCTACTTACTATACCCAAGGCATAAGCAACATCAGGCCTGGTACATAACATGGCATACATAATTAATCCTACAGCCGAAGCATAAGGAATCATACTCATCATCTCTCTATCTTTTGGTGTCTTAGGAAACATCTTCTTGGAAAGATGTATGCCTTGACTCATGGGCAAGTAACCTCTCTTCCCTCCATGTTGAATATCTTCAATACTAAGTCAATGTACCTGAATTAAGATAAGCCTAGCATCCTCTTAGATCTATCTCTATAGATCTTTATACCCAGTATATAGAATGCCTCTTCCAAATCCTTCATGAAAAAGTGCTTTGATAGCCAAGACTTGATCGATTGCAACATTGATATATCATTCCCAATGATGAATATGTCATCAACATACAAAACCAAGAAAATAAGGACACTCCCACTTGTCTTCTTATACACAGAGTTCATCCACATTCTTGATGAAACCGAACTCTTTGATCATCTCATCAAAGTGGATGTTCCAACTCCTCGATACTTGCTCAATCCATAAATGGATTTCTTAATCCTGCATACTTAGTTTGATCTCACTTGAAACAAACTACTCTAGTTGTGACATATAGACTTCTTTCTCAAGATATCCATCAAGAAAAGTAGTCTTTACGTCCATCTGCCAGACTCATAGTCATACTATGCAGCTATGGCAAGCAATATCTGAATAAACTTAAGCATGGCTACTGGTGAAAAAGTTTCATCATAGTCAATACCATATCTTTGTTTGAAACCTTTTGCAACCAACCTAGCCTTGTAGGTCTCTACTTGACCATCTGCTCTAATTTTCTTCTTGAAGACCCATTTACATCTAATTGGATTTACTCCCTTAGGTGGATCAACTAATATCCAAACCTGATTAGAGTACATGGATTCCATCTCGGATTTCATGGCTTCCAGCCATTTGTCAGTTTTTACTTGTGATAGCTTCCGCATAGGTCACAAGATCATCATCCTATATGATGCTGGCTTCATTGTCATTCCCAATGACAAAGCCATATCTAAGAGGTACACTCGCGCTCTCTCTAACCTACGGAGAGAAGGTATGTGTTGTGGTGTTCCTAAACCTAAGGAATATTTGGTTGAGGAATTACTTTAGGTGTAGGTTGAACTTCTTCAAGTTCAAATATCCTCCCACTGCCCCCTTTCTTGGATAAATCCCTTTTCCAAAAATGTGGCATGCCTACTGACAGACTTTTTGCTCAGTAGGGTAGTAAAAAAGATATCCCATACCTTCTTTAGGATATCCTACAAACCTGCACTTATCGGCCCTAGTAATTAGCTTATGTCCAACAACATTCCTGATATAAGCAGGGCAACCCCAAATCTTAAAATACTTAAGACTTGGCATTTTTCCTTTCCATAATTCATATGGAGTGATATTAACTGCCTTTGATAGCAGCCTGTTCAGTATGTAGGCAGCATTTTCTAGGACATAACCCTAGAAAGATACTGAAAGATCTGTGAAGTACATCATGGACCGTACCATGTCCAACAAGGTACGATTCCTCCTTTCTGCTCATCATTTAACTGTGGTGTGTATGGAAGGGTCCATTCAGAGAGAATGCCTTTATCTTTAAGATGATCGAAAAATTTACCAGACAAGTAATCTTCTTGATCAGATTGAAGGATTTTAATACTATGCCCAGTTTGTTTCTCAACCTCACTTTGATACTCTTTGAATTTATCAAAGGCTTCGGACTTTTGTTTCATAAGATACACATATCTGAACCTTGATAAATTATCAGTAAAATTGATGAAATAAGAATATCATCCTCTGGCTTGGATTGTCATAAGACCATACACATCTGTGTACTACCAAACAACTTAGTTGCCTTTTCTCCATGTCCTGTGAATGGAGGCTTAGTCATCTTACCCATGAGACGGGACTCACAAGTTCTTAATGATTCATAATTAAAAGGTTCAAAGAAATTATCTTTGTACAACTTGTTTATCCTGAACTCACTAATATAACCCAAACGGCAATGCCAGAGATAAGTGACATTCACATCATCTCTCTTTTTTTTCTTGTTCTCAATAAGCATAACATCATCATTAAGTGACAGAATCAAAAGACCATTAGAAAATGTACCACAACAAAAGAATTTCTTTGAAAAGAAAATCGAGCACCCATGGCTCATCAAATTTATTTAATAACCTTGTTTCAACAACAAAGATATAGAAATAATATTTCTTATAATATAGTGTACATAATAACAAAATTTTAATTCAAGAATATTGCCTGATGGCAATAACAGATAGGTGCCAACAGCTTCAGCTTGAATGGGTTCACCACTCGTGCCGAACAACTCGAAGTCACCCTTCTTCAAGCTTCTAGGTCTTGTAACCCCTGCAATGACTTGCAGATATAAGACCCACATGCGATATCAAATACCCATGAATCAGAAACTAAAAAACTTAATGACAAGTTTGTTTGTATCATGTATAAACCTTTAGATGCTCCACCAGCATCTTGCTTCAGACTTGCAAGATATAACTTGCAATTCTTCTTCCCGTGCCCTTGCTTCCCACGGTGATAGCTACTCTTCTGGAAGCTACTCTTAGGGTTCCTCTTCCTCTTTGAACCCTTCTTCATTGCTTACTTCTTTCCATCAATCAAAAGCTGAGCCTTATCACCTTTGAAGTGGCTCTCTGCTATCTTGAGCATATTTAGCAGCTCAGGCAATGACAAATTTAGTTTGTTTATGTGGTAATTCATGACAAACTGCAAGAAGGAATCTGGGAGTGACTGTAGGATCAAGTCCTGATTAAGTTCTCCATCCATCACAAACCCCAGTTAACCTAATCGAGTGATCAGGTCAATCATTTTGAGGACATGTGCCTGAACGAAAGAACCCTCACTCATGCATGCTCGGAACAACTGCTTTGATGTCTTATATCCAGTAGTCTGACTATTCTTTCTATAAAGCTCTTTAAGATTGAGCAATATGGACTAAGATTCCATTTTCTCATGTTGCCTTCGTAACTCGTTGCTCATAGATGCCAACATGATGCACTTGACAGTCATGCTGTCATTCTGCCTCATTTTATATATGGCCTTTTCCTCCTCAGTAGCATCCTTTCCTACCAAATTTGGATCAGGAGAATCGAGGATATAGGCAAGCTTTTCCTAAGCTAATATAATCCTCAGGTTCCTCAACTAATTCACATAATTCAGACCGGTCAACTTATTGACATCCAAGATTCCCTGCAGTGAAAGAGTAGAAGCCATAATGTAAAATCTATATTAAATAAAGAATAACTATAAGCAGACCACTCATGATAATATTCACAATTAGACAAAGGACTTTTGCATCTAATTGTGTCTCCTACTATTTTCTTTTGAATACCATAACCCTTCAACTATGGCAAGCAGGAAAACCCTCCCAGGACTTCCTTAGTGGGGTTGAGATCCCAATTCCTTATGAATGCCTTGTGTTAATCATGACAAACACCCATAAGTTCAAGGATAGAAAACTCTTATCCAATTGCAACCCTTGCAACTCTCAACATAACACCTGCCTCTAGATACTTATAGCCTTGTGTCAATCATAACAAACTATAATATCTTAGTTTAGTCAGACCCTTTATTTCCACATAGCCATATTTGATAAATGTTGGCCTTGTATCAATCACAACAAAGCAACACCTACAATCATGCCATAAAGCATAAAATGTACCAAGACAAATATCATATCAAACCTAGAGTAGGCCTTATGTTAATCACAACAAACCTACTATAGTTTTTGACATGGATTTGGCTTTAGCATGAAAAAAAGCAATTTGTAGTGTGCTTAATCACTTAGCATTTCCAATTTAAAATCTAAATATAATTAAATTGGCCAGATAAATGAAAGAGATGAGGGGGTCCTCCCGTTGCTTTCCTTAGACACCAAATAAATTGGCCAGGTCAGAAAATGGAACCAATTAAAAACCTCATTCCCTTTACCTTCCCAGAACCACTTGCCTAGACACCAATTTGCTAATCAAACCCTAAACGGATTTGCATCATGATTAACTTACACTATGACTAAATATAATTTTAATGAGGACTTTGATGGTCTCAAATATATCCTAATTAAACATGCCAACATGGCACATTCCAGCAAATAAGCATATTAACCCTAATATGCATAATCAAAGCATGATTAAAACAACAAACCATTCACCTCACTTGTTCATGGGATAAGGCCACAGCGGCACCCCAACACGTCATAAGAGATCCCATTGAAAGGAAAAAGAGGGTCTTGAAACCATACTTAGCTCCTATGACTAGACGGCCATGGGAACTAATCCAATCCGAAACATTTACTAGGAGCATAATATATCATATATGTAATATGAACTAATCATGTAAAAGTCATAGCAAAGCAAGCAATTAACACTAAAATGACTACTAATTGCATGAATCAAGATGGCTCTAATACCACTGTTGGGTTCAGGCTGATGCAGCAGAAGACTGGATTTCAAAAATTTTCATTATTAAAATCTGAATATGCCAGAACCCTAGACCCAAGGACCACTTGACCATGACAACTAATAAATCATAACTTTAAGATTATAGAGGAATACCTGGAATGCTATACTCCTTAATTTTCACAAGGCACACAAGTGTATATACCCTTCAGAGATGATCCACACAGGAACCGGACCAAGAAGGCACTCCTATCGAGCTTGTTTATTTGACCAGGACTCTTTCCGGCAGCCTTTCTTCCTTCAACGACCTTTCTCCCTTTGATGGAACACCTACCCTCCTGTAGGGCACTCAAAGACCTCTTTGAATCCTCTCTCAGAATCCAATTATCCCTTCTATATCTCTTTCTAGACTCTTGTCTTAAAGTGACAAGCCTTGTCTTAAAGAAAACTTTTTGTCCCAAGAGAAAGAAAAGAGAGAGAAAAGATTTCTTATGGATCTTATTTGCATCAGAATACCGATGCCTTTATACACTGAGTGAGGGGATGCCTGATAAACTTTTTCCTCAGTCCTTGATCTGATTTTCTAATGATCAGATAGGACCCTTCAAGCAGAAGGATCCCTTGGGTGAAAGGTTTTATCTTGATATGCTACATCATGCTATATCACTATGCCAAGAGACACACACACACACACATATATATATATATATATATATATATCTTCAATTTTCCAGCGATTTTTTCACTTGCCAAGCAGCAACCGGTCAAAATTTGGCCAAGGAACGTGGGATTCCAAAGGTTGTATTGGAGAACCAGAAGCCTTCAAACAGAAAGACTTCTGGACAAGGTCCGCTGAACCGGTACTGAGACCCGTACCGGTCAGCGGGCGGTACGGTTTGTACCGTACCGTACCGACATGTGTACCGGCATGTGTACCGGCATACTAAATTTAAAAAAAAAAATAATCTTTCTCCCCCCCTCTCACTGAACCGACCCGAACCAGCCCGAACTAGGCGGGTCGTACCGTACCGGTATGGAAATTTTTTTTTTTATTTTTTTTCAACGGTCCGATGTCTGGACCATTTTTTGGTGGCGAACCGTACCGGCTCTTGGCCGATACGGTACGGTACGCCCGGTACCGGGCGGTACGGGATGGTACCGCGAACCATGCTTCTGGATTTATGATTGTGCACCAAACATGAAAGGACGCATCCCTTCATTTTGTGCGCCACACTTCTCCATGCAATAACCAACCTTTTGACTGATAAGCCCAATTCAAATGGACGTGGAGATAAGGGAGAGAGGCCTAGCACTTATCTTGAATAGGTGATTAAGTGGCAGGACTCTTGGTCCTTCTGCGCCCCTTATCTTGGCACATGCCAATATGGCGCCAAAAGTCCAATCCCCTTTGGACTCTTCCATAATCCAAGGATAATGTTCAATAAATTCTAGATAAATACAGATAAATGTTATCTCAATTAGGACTCAACCCAATCTAAGTCTCACTTAAATTGGTTAGCCTAAATAGCAAGCAAACTGACCCAATCCAATTGGGTTAGGAGTAGGCTAGCATGCATATATTAGTATACAAATTAGCTAGTTTATTAAGATCCAATGACCCTAACCAGAATCCAATTGACTTCCTTAGCCAATTTCCAAGCATGTGTGATCCTTTGGACATTACATCTAGCCAGCAGTAGGTCCATGTCCAAAGCTATTTCGATCCAATCAAAATCAATTGACCTAATTAAGTCAAATCGACTTAACCTAAATTGCCAATTCAAACCAATTTCCAAATTAACTGATGAATCCAACCAATTTGATTCATGAAAAACTACAAAACATGATTGACATCTAGCAACGTATCATGCCTACCCGGAAAATGAGCAATTTGGTGAAACTTATCAAAATACCCTTCAGTGAAAGTTACCATGCAATTCAATTTTTCGATCTTCCTTTATCCTGAATAAGTGATGCGTACGAAGAATTGTCAAACCTTAGCACTTAATCCTTTCGAATCTCAATTCGATAATGAAGATTCGATCGATGAAAGATTATAAATCCTTTATAATCTCACCCTGCTTTGATCAAAGACTTCCTGAGTCAACAATCAAAGAGATTACATGGGATAAGTCCTAGTAGGAGTGATCAATTCCTTATTGATCCACTCACATCCTTCATGCACAATCCACCATATCCGAGAACACCCCATGCATAACTCTTTGTTATGAATGAGTATGAACCAAAACATGACTTTATGTGCATAAGGAATAATGGTGATCTCAGATCTAAAAATCACTTGCACAACTCCCACTATGAGAATCATCTTTTGACTAGTAAGACCTTCATAAGATGTTCTCAAGATGGATCAGCTAAGTGAACTCATACCCTAATAAGCACCCACATCCTTATATTTGTATCCTTATACAAATGGCTGTGAAACCAATCACCCTCTCCATCGAGCATACATAGAATGTGCTAGTCTTTCCGGAAATATCAATTTCCGAATTGATGATCCAACAACTAGGAACATTTTAGATTAGGATTTATAGAAACTTAGGTCTCACCATTATAATCTCCATCATAACCCTAATTCCATTACCCTAACTTATGGAATTCATCATAATCTTGATAAGATGCAGCAATATGAAGAAACAATAATTATCTTTTATTAATAAGTAATATTATACATAAGTTGGAAGATTATAAAAATGCCCGTACAAAGATTGGCTTTTAGGGCACAATTCTTTCAGTATACCCTACTAGGTGGTATGGATCATTATTTTTAAAAAAGCATGGTTTGTCAAAAATCTCAATGCCTGGAAATTATTGCAAGTATAAAAGTGTCAAGTTAACCCCAACATCGTACATAAGTACTTACTCAAAACATCATACCCGCTGGTGGCATTGTGATCAAAAAAATAAATAATCATATGGGGACCAAAAGGCTAAAGGGCGTTTTGCTTGGACGATATTGATAACCTTGTGAAGCTAAGATCAAGAGAAGGTAAGAATCACTAGAGGTAAGCCTAATGATCTGCCTACAGATAATTAAATACTTAATACAAGCTTGTTTATATTCCAAGACTCCAAAGGACTCACATACCAAATTGCTAATCAAGAATAATTGCTTTCTAATCTTGAATGACAAGCAAGACTACCAGTCAAGTGCTAAATAAATTTAATTAATCATGACTCTACTAAATATCTCTTTTCTAGAAAATTTATGCATGTCTCAAGAAAATAATGCTAGGATGAAGCACTATTCTTTGATGGGCAACATCAAGGTTCCCGGTACCGGTACCGGGAGCCATACCATGCCGACACACAGTACAGCGTGGCATACTGGTTTTGAGCCGGTACGTCCTTTTTTTTTTTTGATTTTTTTTATGTTTATTGTAATTTTAAAGTTTTTATTTTATTTTTTAAGGGTTTAAGGTTCAGGAAGAATTTAGTGTTTAGGGTTTAGGGTTTAGGGTGGCGTACCGGTTTAGGATTTAGGACTAAATACTAATATTTAGAACTATTTTCAATTGAAATAAAATAAAAAATGATAATTAAACTAAGATTATCAGTAATTAATGAAAGTGAAATGTAGCATAAACATATTATTACATATCAATGTCTAGAATCGGATAAAGTGACGATGTCCATAATTATGGAGATCATGTATGTACTCTGTAGGAAATTCGGCATGTCCCTCCTGGCAGGTAGCATGATACTCCTCTAAGCTCATCCTAGGAGATATGCGTGATGGATCATAACTAATTGCAGATTCCTCTCTGATGTCCCGACTCTAAGAGCTGTCCCAGAGACCGATGATATGGCAGTGCAGGGGCCCATCCAAATATACCAGTAGCAAAATCAAATCCATAAGATGCTCCGGGCTGCATGGAATAATAACCACTGGATGTTGACGTCTCAGATGCACCATATGAATCATATGGACCAGAAACTGTCGGTAGCTGCGAATAAGAGGATCCTGAATATGAGGATGATCCAGATACATCCATGGATCCTACTTCACGTGCAAGAGCTGTAGCTGTATCGTGTCCCGAACGACCACGCGGAGCCCGTCGCCTATATGGAATCGTATCACCATGAGATCTATCAGATGGTAATCCATGATCTATATCCTGCGTGGCATGGCTAAACTGCGACCTCCCAGTGAATCGAATATGAATAGGTGGCTGCAACTCCTGTCCTCCCGCCCCTCCCTGATCACTGGATCCTCCACTATCTGAAGCACTATCATCACTGTCTCTGGTATCTGAATCTGAATGAACTGAATGCTCCGATGGAGATGCAACTACCTTAACTTTTCCTATCTCTGGGTCTACTAGATGGTGGGGAGGGACGATGTGCTGTATCTGCTGGAGCCCTGTAAAGAATATGACTTGTTGCCCAATGTCCAGCATCCATCCCAGCCTCACTAGCTAAAAAACTGGCTGGTCGAGGAGACGATCCTGGCTCATCAAGCTCTAGCTGCTGCTGACCCATAACCCACCTAATCATTGGATCTTCATCCTCATCAACATATGAACTTGTAGTGGAATCGGGATATTTCAATTCTACTTCTTCCTGAATACATTTTAGCCTTAACTGGTGCGGGCACCAGACTCAGAAGAAGACTTCAGAGCTCCATCTGGATCTCTGATTGACCTTGCCCGAAGAATTAGAGTTTTTTGGCTTGTAATAAGGGTTGACTTGATCAACTCAATTTTAGCTTAAGTCTGTACTCCCTGCAATTTATTTTTGTTGAGTCATGTTGACTCAGTAGTGGTCTAGGACTTCAACCTAGGGCGTCACATTTTCTCCCAAGGCCAAGCAAGTGGGCGCCACACTCCCAGCCACACGCCTGAGTCCAGGGGGCGCCACATCTCCATCCAGTAGGCTTTGGTCCCCACACCACAAATAGCAGCTCTCTTCTCTCATGCGCCATTTGAGGAGTGGATAAGATCAAAGCCAACCCTTAAATTATAGTGTACATACACAAGATCGTTGAGACGTTTCTGTTTCAGACGGTTCCTCTACTTGGAGTGGATGAGACCAAATGTAGACCAGTTATGCTCACATCCACTGGATGACACCATCTAGGAGAGGATCTTCACTCAAGAACCTTCAAATTTTTAGCAAATCCACTAAAATGCACCCACAATTCAGCTGCAAAAGATATTACATCATTTAGAATTTTAGATTTGGCAAAATAAAAAATTTAATCCTGATATAATATTAGACTTACTCCTCAGTGGTACCTACTAGGATTCATCTTTGATTTACTTCTGACCGCTACAGTGGATCCAAATGAATCTGTGCCCTCCCTAAAAAATTTCGTTTGCCAGAAAAAAAATTTGTTAGCTTGTTGACATTAATGCTCTTAAAATCATTCAATAATTTCAACCTAACTTACTTCTTCAAGGCACATGGCAGCGATATCTGGATCGGGCTACATCTTATATATAACATTGCATAGGGCAAACATAAGATCCTCATTCATGACAATGTCAGGTACGGAGTACTGAAATCTCGGATTTAGATAGTAAGCTGCACATATATTTTAAAAATTAGTCAAGCGTACTTGTATAGATCTAATTGAAACTTAATTTTTAGGAACTTCATAAACTACTACGTACCTGCTAGATGCAAATCCGAACTCATTTGATAACTCCACCGTCCATCAATGATCCGGATATACTCAGATGCATGTGATGAATTTGCCTCCTAGATCTTTTCCTTTGCCCTTTGCATCATGAAATATAAGAACCCATCTAAGCATACCTCTCGGAGTCCACAGCACGAAGTACCTCATATATAGGCTTGATAGCCTCCACTACCCTCTCAGCCTGCTGCCAGAATGTCAATCTCGTCACTAAATTTTCTATATTGCTTCCTTCAGTATTTGCTCTGGCATATCTGCTCTACTGCCAGTCATGACTGACAAACATCTGACGCAGCTCTACTTTCTTGCCAAGAAGACTATCAAGTGCAATGTAATTAGTAGCAAACCGTGACCCCCGGTCTCAATATTTCTCCATGTCTCCATGTAAAGCTCCTCATCAATGATAAGACCCATATATGGTTATATATAAATCTAGTGATAGACTGTGCTAGCTCAACAATCTTCTGCACCCTGCGAATTTTTTCAATATCCATCAATATGAGGTCTATACAATGTGCAGCACAAGGGATCCAGAAAATACGCGGCCGCCGCTCCATCAAGATCTGCCCAGCGATCCTGTTCTGTGGTCCATTATCAGTGATGACCTGCACGATATTATGCTCTCCCACCTGATCAATCACCTCCTCCATCAATCTAAGGATATAACTGGCGTCGTGCACCTGATCTGAAGCATCAATAGACTTCTGAAAAAAGTCTTCCCATCACAATAAGTCAAGAAATCGATGATGCTCTGTCTAGTAGGACCAGTTCAACCATCACATATCATCGTCGATCCATACACGGGCCACTTGCTCTAATATGATGATATACATCCTTCTGGCTCCTCCTTATTACTGTCCAGAAGATGACCATAGATATCCCTCGATGATGGAGGATCTACACCTGCACCAGCAGCCTGTATAGATGAAATAGCAGAGCGATAATATGGATTATCTGCTATATGGGCTGGGATATAATTGAAATGAAACCAGGAAAAGATGGCCCGCCACATATCCTTCTTATCCTTTTTCAGCATTGTATCAATCCTCTGTTGCTTGGAATCTCTACTGGAAAATGCATGTGGATCGACATCATGGATAGTATCTCCCTCTGGAATGTCCCTGGAAGACTTCCTTCTACCACCAAATGCTTCTAACATGATGCAATACGGCCGGTGCCTCTCCTGACGGGCTCTCTGACTGAGAAGGTCCTCCTAAACTGTCTGACTCTCCTAGAGCACTAGCAGAAGCGAATCTCGATCCTGACTCAAAAGCTGATAGCCCGAATCGCTGTCTATGCCTGGCTGCCTCTTCCTGCTGCCTCTGCTCATACAAGCTCGCCTGAATAGCAGCCTCCATCTGTGACTCCTCATTAGAAATAATAGATGCTCCCTTTAACTCTTTGGAGTAATAAGAAAATGGTTCTGCGGCTCTGCGGTCCACCTCTATCTTCTTATTTACTGTTCTTTCCTTCCCGGCTTTAAAATCAGCAAAGTGTTTCTTCATCAACTGACGGACCTCCTGTAGACACAGTCGGCATGCAGATACATCAGAATAGCCGCCAGCCAAGTGCTACTTCAACCTTGTTACCCCCCATCTTTGAATTCAGTATTGCACCATTTACATCTCCAGTGATACCGACCCGAGAGCATCTCTCCATATGACCAGCCAATGTCCCGCTCCAGATCCTTCTTCCTCCTTGATAGATCCATACCTAAATATTTAAATTACATATAAGATCAATAATAATATTTATTAATTAACACTTTATTAACCTAATTTCTAAAATTTAATTTATTTTTTTATTTAAAAAATTCAAAAAATAAAGAAAAATTAAAAGAAATAAATTTTAGATTCATATAGGATTCTATCATAGATACTACATATATCTTTTTAAGATCGTAGAAATGCATTAAAAGTCAATTTTTTTCAATTTAAGACTTACGGTACTATTCATGAGATGCACAAAACTCGAATAAATCGACATAAAATTTATAATGAGAGTAGCTTACGAGCCCTAGATTAATAATTTATAATTATAATTTTTTTTCTAATTATTTTTTTTAATTTATTAATCCGAAATTAATTTTTAATTTAAAAAATTATATACTTAACAAAAAATCAAGATTTTAGTATCATTGTGTAGATCTATCCTAGATCTACCACATACTCTAAAATCATAGCCAACAAATAAATTTTGACAGCGTTTCTTCTTAATTTTCTATTTTGCATGGATTTTAACAAAAATTACAATACGAAAGAAGAAAATACGGAAAAAGAAAGGTATACGTACATTGATTCTACCTTCCTCTTCGACTTTTACAGGTTTGATTAGGTTGAAAATGATCAAGGAATTTATTTTTTCATGGTTTTTCTTTCCGTGGCTTTGCAGCAGAGAGCTCTTACGAGCTCTCTGCCTTTTCCTCTCTTAAAACCCAAAGCAAACCCCCCCTCTCAAAGCACGTCACATGGCTACAGTAGCCATTTGACAAAAACAAAAGAATTTGCCCCACCTGCCTCCTCCCAGCCGTACTGACCCGAACCGGGCCGAACCAGCTAGTTCGGATCCGGTTCGGTGCGGTAAATATTTGTTTTTTTAATTTTTATTGGACTGTGCCGATTTATATGGCCGAATCGTACCGGCCGGCCACCAGTTCGATTCGGTATGCCCCGAACCGGCCGGTTCGGCACAGTTCGAAAAACCCTGGGCAACATATTATACCTTACGACATTAGGAATATTTTCCAATGGACAGAGATCAACCATCTCTGTCGGTTAAAATCTAGAAATATAGACATAGGAAGCAAAGTAGGGGAAATGGAAAGTGTAAAGACTAGAATCAAAAATAGAACGACTAAAGCAACTATTTTGCTAACAAAATTTCTGATTAAAGGTCCACGGTAGTTATATTGTAATAATTATGCTGCAACATAGCAGAACTAATCAGACAATCCTGTAAGCTGGGTTGTCTGAACTTCTAAGGATTTTCAAATATGCATCCTGCAAAACTGAGGATTCTGATTGTACTTGATCAAGGTGTGAGTGGACTGGGTATTTGGAGGAACTTAATGAAACTTTTTTGCATCAGTGCATTTTGGACTGATATTTACATTATTGGGCATACAATCTGTTGTTGATGATGACTAAAATGGCTAAGATAAATAAAGAACATGATCCCAGTTAAAACCTTTTATAGAAGCACACCAGCCAAAATAGGAGTTTCTCAGGTCACGGAAAGATTAGATAAAAATTGTAATCTCCCACAAAATGATAGCTACCATGCTTACCTCCAAGCACATTATACATGTCCAATACTAGTTTACAGTCATGATATTTTACCATATCTGTTTTATGTAGGGTGATTGTGTTTAAGTTTTAATCCTCACCTTTAAGGCTGTCTACAGATTAATCCTAGGGCATATTGTTGACAAAGAACCTTACCTACTTAAACTGGCTTGTACCCACCATGAATCAACAAAATAGAATGAAAGTAAAAATCCTGACAAGCTATACAGTAAATGTTGACATGTGTATGGCACTTTTTTGTGACATGATTTCTGATGCAACACATTATTAAAACTTAAAAGCATACAAACATGCATATGGCATATGATTAACTTCTCTTTACGATATGTGGTTTCCCTTGCAACAATAAGTTCCAGATGTTAATAAGCAAGGCCTATCCAATATGCAAGCACTTAAAAAGACAGGAAAGTGGGGTAAACCTTATCATCTTACCTCAACATAATCAATTCTACCGCCAACTTTAGTTATTGCCTGAACTACTAGATTTTTCAGGCCTTCGCAACCGTGTTTCTCCTTTTGCACAGAAAATTTAGCTTGTAACAATGACCTGTTGATGGACAATGCCTACGCAAACAAGAAAATTTATTAAAAATATGCATAAGAGTAATTACGATATCACAACAGAGTAAGAAAAGGCATATTCTGATAACTGTAAGATTAAAACAATCAAAATGTAATTGCATGAAGATGTATACTTTTATATGGAACTAGACCAGAATGCAGACAACAGAAACAAACTAAGACTCGTAAACATATTTAATAACAGACTCACTTGTCAGAAAAATTTTTATTTATATGTTCCACGAGCTTGTTTAACAGAATACACCACTCAAGGCAGGTATCATGCAAGTGTCAAAAAGAAGTTACTAAACGTTAGCAATGCTAACTTTAGTTTCAAAAATCAAAAGAAAGGTAAAAAATTGATTGAGTGAACTGAAGATGATTTTGATAACTGTCTGTGACAGAAGGTACAACAACTAGCAAACCATATAGGTATAGCTCCCTATTCTAGATCATGATCCATCAGCCACTTGCAAAAATGTTTTCCCTATGCAAGAAATTAAAGCAATAACAAACATATCAACAATTAAAAAGAACTAAGAAAAAGACCAACCCCAAAATTCTCAACAATTTCAACCACTAAGCCCTTCTATCTAATATTTACTAGTAGACAAAACCATAACCACAAAACTTCCAGACCTTAGAAAGATCTACAAATTCTGTAAAAGATCGCATTATATCCCTGGTTTAAAGCACATTGTCTTTGCATGCCTCTCATATCTCGTCATTCCACCATCTTTCTTTTTATGTATGTCTCTTACCCTAGGCATCCCCGGTATCTTCTCCTGTGGCTTGTTTGATTCAACTCTAAAATTCTGATTCCCTTCAATATCGTTACTAGAAATGTCATACTTTAACATTCTACCACCTAATCCTTAAGCATTTCATATTCTCATTTCTTTTCTTTTACTCCTAGTAAGCAAATCCAAGATTACAAGCCTATGTCATATTTGGTCAAAAGCTTTCTCCTATCATCTTGCAAACATGAGATCTTTCTCTTATGCAAGAAAGAGAATTCATGGCACTAGATCTACTCTTAAATGTAACTTAAATGTTCATGCACCATCTTAGAATATGTATTTCTATTGTTAGGTCATGGGCCATCAAGTAGTTGTTAGGATATGTTCATGCACCATCTTTTATTCCTATCACCAAATGTTGTCTTCCATGCAAATCTCTCATATCCTATTTTACCTTTTAACTCCAAGTTTCTAATAGGACCGATCAAATTTCATTTTTGGGAATTTGAGTTTAAATATGGGCAAAAATATTGAGAAAAAGAAAAAGAAAAAAAAAGAATCATCAAAGAATAATAGAACAATGCACATGAACATGTCATATTATTTTGAAAAAAGGGCACAAACCGGACCCGAACCGGGCCGAACCGGGTAGTGCAGTATGGTACAATACAGTACCGTACCATAAGGAATATAATTTTTTAAATTTTTTTCACAGTCCAGAGTGCCAGACCATTTTTTATATATAAACCGTACCGGCTCTTGGCCAATATGGTACGGTACATCCCATACCGAGTAGTACAGGATGGTACCGCAAGGTACGAGATGGTACCGCAAACCCTGGTCTATACCAAACATCTGTATCATACCAAAAGGGAACCAATACAATAAAGAGGCTCACTAAAATACCTTACTAAAACATAGTATGGGTGCATTTCCCACACACATTGTATCGGCATGGGGTCATACCATTTTAGGTCATCCCATACCAGTAAGGTACTTGTAGTTGTATGTAACCTAGTACCGAGAAGCAAAATCTTGCTTTAAATTATATTGTATTGTTTGTCATTTAAGATGTATGGTTTCGGTGTTTACAAGCTGAAAGCTTAAATGCAGTAAGAATAAAAATAGACTTATAATCCAATGAAATGTTATTCAATTATGTTGCATTCAATTGTTCAGCTACAAAGTATTAAGCAAATACCTAACAATCTAAAAAGCTATCCAAGTAAAATATAGCAACATTGAGATTCATATTCATGCAAACTTCATCTGACAATTACTGTCATATCAAAAAAAAAAAACAGCATATAACCTATAATTGATGAACTATGAAAATGACCATAATTATATATGGTTTAAGCAATCACGCAAGTTAACATCTAGCAAATCCAAGATTAAATGTTTTCAATTCACTATACAAGGGGCTTAATCCATTCTCACAGGTTAGATTTATTATCCATAAGTATCTGTTCTGTGGTTTGTGTTCTAACTCTACAAAAATAATAAAATGACCCAAGCATGGATATTATCTAGCCAGATATATATAACAATATGCAGAAATGGTTCTAAAATGACACTAAACACTAATTTAATTAATAAACAGTGTCTATGATGAAATTTCGATCAGTTTTGACCAAACTAGCTGATACCACCTAAATTGGGCCAAAACTATTTGGTCTCAAAACTAATTGAAACTAACCAACACCAAGATCCGGGATAAGTAACAACTAGAGACTGGAAAAAACAAATCTATTTTGGTCAAAACTTCAAATGCTGCTTCCTACATGACCATTCAAGTCACCTGATGTAAATAGGCCTTCTCCATGCAATAGCTTCTTGCATTGGTTCACCCATTTCCTTGCAAGTTGTGTTATTTTTTTATATCCTCAACTAAATCCAACTTTGAAACTAGTGGTCTATCACTTACAATCTTTATACCCTTACCTAGTCCCTGTTTTCTCATCCATCAATATTTTGGTACCATTTCTGAATCTTGTTCACATTTACATGTCATTTTCCTTAGATTTTTATCCTTTTTGTCAGGTATTTTGCATTCTTGCAAACATGTAATGTAGATTATTCTCATCCATCAGCTCTCTACTTATTTTAGTTAATGTTTTAACATTTCAAGTACCAGTCTCTACCCCAACGGATCTAGCTTCATTGTTCACTTTTGCTCCATTTAATATGAGATCGCTAACCATCTTATCTCACCACTATAAGTAGGCTCATTTGCAATATATTGCTTCCAAGCACTACTCTAAATTTATTCAAGTCCTACAATTTTTCACTCTACCCAAAGTTAAATTGTGGAACATTATTTATGAGTGATGACCTTGTTAATCCCTATCTGTTTGTCACCTTAACATCAATACATTGGACAAACAATACTAAGGATGATGACCTAAACCGCTTCATTCAATTTGCATCCAATCACACATCACTTACAAGTGCCCCCCTGCATAAGCAAATATAGGATTACAATTCATTTCATAAATGTAGCTTCATCGTGCATCTATTTAGGAAACATATAAAAAACATCCTACATTTTTCCTAGGGTTTGAATAAGCATTTTAATGTTGTTCCAAAAATGGAGTTGTCGAAACAACCTTATCCATTAACATGATTATGACATACATATATTTTCCAAAGTTTAAATCATTTTAACATCTTATTTAGCACTTGTATCGCCACTTTCATATTTTCAAGCCTTTCAAATACTAACATTACATATAAGAAGGATTACATATAAAACAAAATGTGAAAAACATCCTTTGATACCAAAATATAAAGCAAACTTTGAGAAGCATGTTGTGTTCTCTTATTACTGGCTAAATGTTAAAAAATAAGATAAATATAAAATATGTTGAAAATAAAAACAAACCTTTTCTCTCTCTTCAGGTGAGAGGTGCACATTGCGTGAGCTCATGGCAAGGCCATCAGCTTCACGAACTATCTCTGAACCAATAACCTTTACTCCAAAATCAAGATCACGAACCTAGTAATGCCCATCAATGAATGCATGCTCATTAGCAACTAGAAAATGGATCAGATAGTGTAGATTACTGATAAAGAGACTCCTGGGAATTATTAAATTATTAAATCCTCTAACATTAAAGCCAAAAAACTCATCAAAAGTTCAAGATAAATAAATTCAATCTTTAATTTTTCCTATGGGTAGCAGAAAAAAACAAATATGGTAAAATTGAAAATTGAGGATTCTAGTTAGGCATAACCGACACCTGGTCCTTTGATTAACTACCATTTTATATTTAGTCTCTGTCATCTAAAAATCTTTTCCCACCCTTGATTTCAGTGGCCATTTTAACTTTAGTCGCTAGCCCTGCACATAGCCAGCCTACCTATGTGTAGGGCAAAACTCAAAGCGGTGTGTGCAAGGGCTAAACATAAAATGGCAGTCAAAAATGAATCAGGTGTTAAGTTCCCTTCAAATTATTTTATCAATTTGAGTTTGGTTATCAAATAAGGAAGGCAGACTTGGAGTAGTGTTTCTTATTTCTTTTGTTTTCTTCTCTCTCTCTATCCATGGGACTCTCTTTCTGTCCCCTACTCAACCATTTAATCTGGACCCTTCTTATTCCTCATCCATTAACCTCCTTACCCTTTTCTAGCACTTGCTTTACTAGTTTTTTAAAACATCAACAATTGGAGATAAAATGTGCTTCCTAAACCAGCAATCCAGTACCTGGAATCAATCAAAGCCTTTTTAAAAAGCTTTTGAACAAAACTAGATCCTAAACCCTAATTTCTCTTGCATCAAAACTTATTTTCCCCTTTTTGCCATTCTGAGAACAGAGTATCACATTTGGTACCAAATTCGAAAGATGAATCGGTGAACAAGCCTTAGTACTCAACTATTTTCTCTTTATAGAGTTCGTTCATTAGGTATTTTGGAACTCAAGGAAGTATATAGGCCTTGTATTCTGGTCATTTTACCACTTTTGCTCAAACCATCTAGATTCTAGACTATTCCCATCACAACCAAACATTGCCTTATGCATGAAACCCTAGTCCGAAGAATTATATCACCTTAGCTCAATGATTAATCCATTCTGAAATTGTGAACTTCAAAATGTTTATTTTCCAGACCCATAACCCCTCCCCCCACCCACAAAAAAACAATATCCTTGACTTGTAATATCAGATACCATCTCTGAGTAAATCAGCTCACCATAGCTTCACACAAGGTTTAAAGTGGTGATGCATACCATGCCAGACCTTCACAAGCATCATATAATGGGTAGATAGGCTTGTGCTGGTCCATTGTGGAGCCAAAATAGACCAATATGAGGTTTACATTCTTTTTGTCAACGCTCTCATGGAACCAATATGTCAACCAATGCTGATTACATCCTTTTTGTTAATTTTCTCTCATTTCTCCCTCATACATGGAGTGGAAGAATAATGCCAGACCTTCACAAGCATTGGTTTAAAGTGGTGATGCATACCATGCCAGACCTTCACAAGCATCATATAATGGGTAGATAGGCTTGTGCTGGTCCATTGTGGAGCCAAAATAGACCAATATGAGGTTTACATTCTTTTTGTCAACGCTCTCATGGAACCAATATGTCAACCAATGCCGATTACATCCTTTTTGTTAATTCTCTCATTTCTCCCTCATACATGGAGTGGAAGAATAATGCCCTGCAAGCCAATCACATGAATGATGCGATGGAGCTTTTCTGATTTATCTTTTTCCTCATGTATATGATATTGATTATTTATTAAAAAATGAGCCATTGTATTTCATCATATGTTGTATCTTATTATCTTACTTATGACTTAATTAAAATTATGATGAATCCCATTTATTAGAACAATGATTTTAGAACCATGATAAAATCATGCCAGTGACACCTAAAATTTTAACAGTCCCAATCTAAAATGTTCTCAGTCATAGGATTATTGAATTAGGGATCAATGATACTGGTAAAACTAGCACTCCTATGTATGCTCAAAGGAGAGGATGATTAATCTCATAATCACTTGTGTGAAGACACTAATATAAGAATGTGGATACTTATTAGCAAGGTTTTAACTTCCATGGAACAAGATTGTCCTGGGTTTTTCATGGAACGGGATGCATTTGCATCCCGTCCAGTCCCGACACTCGAGACAGGGAATGTCCCAAGGTGTCTCAATTGGGATGCCGGGACGCTGGTGGGACGTCCTGTCCCAACACATGAGATGGTACCCCGTCCCGATGTCTCACAAGACGTCCCGCCGGGATCTGAATCCTTTCTTATTAGAAAATGAGTTTACTGAACTGATCCCTAGAGAGAATATCTGATGGAGTCTTATAAGCATATCAAAAGATGACTATCTGATGGGAGTAGTGCAAGTAATCATTAGACATGAGATCACCATGATACCTTATGTATATGAATCTATATCTTGATTCATAGCCTAGCATGACTTTTTAAGACGTGTAGGAAGTTCTGACATGATGAATTATGCATCGAGGTTGTGAGTGGTCAACAAGGAATTAGTCACTTCTTGTAAGATAAAAAAATATCCTATGTGATTTCATAGGATAATGATTCAGGAAGTCTGATCAAAGTAGGATAAAATTAGAAAGACTTCCTAATATTTTATTAACCAAATCATCATCATTAAATTGAGATACATATGGATAAATATTTGGACTTGACATGATTCCATGTCCATGTCTTATCTAGGATGTGTAATCGAAGGATTGAATTGCATAATAACTTTCCATTAAAAGGTGTTTTAATTATTCCACCAAAATTTTACATCTTCTAGATAATCATGATACATTACTAGACATCAATATTGACTTGTAGATTCTTATAAATTAAAAAGTTTAAGTCAGAAATTAATTAGAAAGTATTCTAATTGATGAACATAGGCTTAACATGTTTTGGGTCTAATTAATTAGAAGAATTCTAATTAAGTTAGATGAATATGAACCTGGACCTACTATTGACTAGATTGTAGAATACAATTGATCACACACTTATGGAATTGTAATTAAGGACTTAAGATTAGTAGCATATTCGATTTGGGCCTTGGAGGATCTAATTGAACTAATTACTATTGTTACGGATTTATGAGAAATCCTAGAGGCTTTTGAATAAGCATGGTAGCACAAAACCCTAACTCCCTAAGAAACTTCCACACCCAAGACTCTTAATGCCAAAAGAGTTTTGGCACCCCAAAGGGGTTTCACATGAAGGAGTTCATGCCTTATAAGAGATTTCACACCCAAGAGTTAGGTTCCGCATGGATTTCATGTCCAAGAGTTGGACACCTTAGGGGCTTAGCGCTAAAAAGGTTTGGTGCCTAAGGAATCCTTTTACTCCAAGACTCCATGCCAAAGGGTCTCATGCCAATAGGTTTCATGTTAAGAAGTGTTTTAATGCCCCATAAAAAAGAAAGAGACCTCTCACTAAAAGTGACTCCTCATGCTCCAAGATTTTCATGTCAGAGTTTGATGCCTCAAGGACTCCTCATGCTCCAAGGATTTTGCGTCAAAGAGTTTGACACCTAAAGGATTCCTCATGGCCAAGGTTTTTTCACATTAAGAAAGGTTGAATGCCCAAGAGTTTAGGTGGCCCAAAAGCTTAACATAAGGAGAGGGAGAGCACTTATCCTTGAAAAGGATTTAGCCAATAAAAAGGAGAAAGGATTCCATAAGAAAGAATTTAGGATTACTTAAGAAGGGATTCGATCACAAGAATTTTGGAAGGTCCTTGATCGGTTCCGATGTGGACTAGCATTGGAGGGTGATGTGGGGGCTAACCCCCACCCTCGATATCTCGAAGGTTTCTAGGCTGACTCCCATTTCCGGCAATCATCCAACATTGGCAAAAATCCTTTGGCTACCATCGACCCAGCTAACCCTCGATCGTCGGTCTACATCTGCAACATCTAATCGCCTTCGACCTGACCAACCCTCGATCACCGACGGAAAGCTCCTTGGTTCATGAGACCAAGGAAGGTCAAGGACTCACTTTTTCTTTAACAGTATAACCTAAGGGGAAGATAAAAACCTGCCTCAAGTCCTTCAATCCCCTGGATCTTTGGCCCTAATGCGGGTATTTAGGCCGACCCTGAACCCTCGCACCAAAAGGCAAATGAAGCTAAAGTCTACAAGACAGTCCAAGGGAGAACCACCCGACACTCATTTCCATGCACCCTTTCATGCAAACAGGTGGACAAACCCCATAATCCATAGCAAATCCTTGCAATTAATGGAACATAACTGGACCCGTGTAGAGGTCCACCTCATCATTAAAAGCACGACCGGCAATGCAGAAGAAACAAATTCTTAATTAATAGGGAATCGACATTTTGGACATGCAACGTGATTCTCCGATGCCACACGGGACGAAATCCTCTAGGCATCACTTCCTGTCGAGAGCATTAAAGATCTTTCCTCTTTCGAAAATGCCCTTATCCTGGGCCTATAAAAGGGGATTCTTTGAGAGCCCCAAAAATAACATGTTCACGACACTCTTGACTCCACTCTTCTCTCTTCATTTCTATGGCCAACCAGGTCCTCGCCGGACCTACCTCCAGCAAGGACTTTTCTTGCAAGTACAGCCACGACACCACTCCTCCAATGACCTTTGGCATTCAAGCAGGATCCAGCACCACTAAATAGAGGAAAGGCCAGCTACTTTGCCCATATTTATGAGGAAATACTGAGTGGAGTCCCCATGCCGCCTAAAGGCATGACCACCTGACGTTCCGACGCCACCGCCTCTCAGTAAACTAGTCAACCTACTGGAGGTTCCGTTCTAGAATCCCAAGTCAACACCGCTCAGCAAGGGGGTCAAGCTGGACCTGAACACCTGGACCAGCTCTTCCAGCAAATTCAAGCATTAGTAGTCACGATTCAAGCCATTCATTGCTAAGGCCACACTATGTCGAAAGCACCATAGTCAGGGATAGACCAGGCAGCATAACCCTAGCCTCCAGCAGCTCTGGGGGCATTGCGACTAGAACGGCGACGACTTTCCCTCCCACAAAGCCCCCAAAGGGAGCACACTTGTCAAAGTATGCCACCGAGTCTCAAACAAGCAAGAAGGTATTATCCTTCGTCTTAGTCAGATAAGGGGTCGATGCCAGCTCAATCACCCCTGACCCTCCAAGGCATATACTGCCAAAGAAACGAAGATAGATCGAAAGGTCCAGGAGCTAAACCAATATATTAAGACTGATGGTGCTGAAATATGCTCAAATATCAGAGTAAGCTGGAAGAGCGCCGGTGGCTGTACCTGCAAAAAAAATCCTGGTCGAAGGTAGCTCTGACAAAGGCCTTTCGACGGTCATCAATATCTCAGACCACAAAACAGAAAAAAAAGTGATGAAAGTAAGGTGAAAGCACATGATGCACATAGAGGGTGTGTAGCTCTGGAGGGTTTGCTGAAAACTCCTTTTTATAATCAAACTATAGGAATAGTCTGGGAATGCCTTCAGACGTCAAAGGGCGAACAGAGAATGATTGAATTTTGGTCTCTATCACTTTTGAGAGAGAATCATCCTTTATTATCTGGGTCGTCTCCTTTCCATTAATGGAAGGTTTTGTCTTTCATGTCTCCCATCATTTGCCTTAATGGCTCTCGGAGTTATGGCCTAAAAACGAGCCATGCTTCTTTAATGACTGAGATCTACTTTTGATAATGAGATTTGACGGTTTGTCTATTATGAGAGGCGTGTCAAGGTGAGTATCAGTAGATTCTTCCTTCGGCCATCATCCATAGGTTTTCTTGCTTTATGAAATCCAACATGTTGCATGACGGGGACCCCCGAAGGGGTGCGGACAAATGTACCCCGACCAGAGGTCTAAAAGGGGCGGTTCAAATGACCGAATGTTAATCTAGGAAGAATATAAAGGATCAAAGGTTAAGCCTATTAGGAGCCTGGGAGACTAGAGTGTTGTGTCGGTAAGGGATCATGCAGCCAAAGGTTGGGCTTGGCAAAGGCCCGGGGGTTGAATGTATCTTAGTATGATGCTTGGTAGAGTCGGGGTCAGAGTATCACTCCTGACTTTTGTACTCGAGAAGCGAGACTGGATGACTGGTAAAATATTCTAAAAAAATATCTTGAAACAGGACCCGTCTTTCAAATGGCTCAGTAGTTTACTACTCCAGTTATATAGATTTGGCTATTCTAGATCGTCTAAATGTTCGCTTTGCCTTTTCATGCCCAAAATACCATGGACCCGATATTGGAGATAGAAACAACCGGGTGTAGCTCTACCTTATCTCGAAATAGATTTAGTCATTTCTTGATTCAATCATTTCCTTCCCAGTCTTTAAATCTTTAAAATCCCGGGGATAGAATTTTTCGCCACATCAATTGCCGCCCACTCCTTAATCTGAATGTGAAGTATTTGGGCTAAGTAGTTCCAACACCATGCCTAAGGGAGCTCAAGAACTGTGTTGGATTTCGTGCTCTCGAAAAGTGGGCTTGTCATAGAGTTTCTGTATTCTGTATTTATGACATTTTTTAAAAGAATGTAAAGAATTAATGCGGCCGATTCCCTTATAAAGGAGCTTTAAAAATGGTTTGTCATTACCAGTATTTTTGCTAGGAAGATTTTTTTTGCTTACTGGGCGGCGATTTCTGGCAGAAAGGCAATTTCCAGCAGTTTTTAGTGAAATTTTTGATGGTTTGAGGATTCAATGGATCCACATGATGTTCGGGATCTACGAAGAGCGGTCTTGAAGCACCGTAGGATCAGTGCTTCGATCAACAAGGATTTCAGCCCATCTAGCAACATTCCTAGAGCCGAAGCATCGGGAGGTGACTCGGTGCCCCGAATATCCCCAAAAGTTTGTTATCCGCCGAAGAGCAAATCCGGACCTTCCTTCGGGTAGCAGGCGACCATCAGGCCTGCAAAATAGAGTTTAAAGAGCATGGATGTATGACTTTTAAGTCAATCATTCAGGTAAGGAGAAGGTTTATCATTCAATTTTTTTATGTTATTATTGTTCCATCTTGTGTCACATTCCTTCTCTTTAATACAGTGTTGTCCGAATTTAATGTAGTTGGCTTGTCATCTTCATTTCTTTATGGAATCGGCCGAGACTACTGAGGTAAAGGTTGCCACGATGGAAGAGAAAGTCATTAATGTTGAAAAGGAACTTAGTGAAGCTGAGATTCAGGCTTCTAAAGCAGAGGTTCGGGCTTTTGAAACAAAGGAGAGTTTCGGGAGAACAAGAAGCATGCGGATGGTCTTTCAAAGAGTATTGTCTATTCGGCGATAAAATTGGGAGAAGCAGATGGTTATCTAGCTTCAATGCATAGGAAAGTAGAGGTCGCGCAGCAAGAAGAGGCCAGGCGATTTCGAACACTAAAACGGAGATCGTCGAGTTGGAGAAGAATTTCTGGGCCGAAATCAAGGACCTAAAGGCCGAAGCAAATAGTCGAATTCAATGATTTTGAAAAGACCTTAACTTGGCTAAGAGTCAAAACAAATGGGTATGGAAAGAGCTTCACTTTGCTCAGGATTGAATACAAGGTGAGGGACCTTTGGAACAAGATGACAGAATCCAACAAACCGAGCGAGCTAAGGATGAAGCTATAGCAAAAATTCAGTTCCTTCAACAAGCATTAAAAGAAGAAAAAAACAGGAATGCAGCAGCCTTTCGGTGGATCCAAACTCATTGAACCGTGGAGATAGAAAAAAATACATCTCTACGTACCCAACTGGATGAAGCCAAGATTATTATTGACAGGTTGAAAAGGAGTAATGATAACTATAATAACGAAATTTTGAGGTTGCAAAGCAAAGCATCCCTAGCCAAAGCACGTGCAGGGGCTGCCAAGACCCGACTTCGCCATGCTAAGAGCGAAGCATACAGGACTGGATTTGAGGATTGTAGGCTTCTGGCAGCCCAGATACTTCTAGAGGCAGGGGCACGTCTACTTCGGGTCCCTATCATGATGTGGGCTATACAGTCTCTTCATGCAAGCTAAGCAAATCGGCAACGAGGACAGGGAAATTAAGATTCCCATCTGCTATAACTTTTTGCTTTTTTATTCCTAACTTGTAAATACATTTAAAGTAAATAAATTATGAAACTTTTTCGAAGCATCATAACTGGATATTTTTTGAAAGCACTTCGTTGTTTTTCGGGCAATTCGAATTTTGTTGGTTTTCCTTCAATAGTCTTATTTTTGGAAGAACAGTAGGATAACCGGGAATGTTCCATCGATCAAATCGCATTAATTCCCAAATCTTTCTTGATAGGGTACAACATTCGAAAAGACGTCTTGTCACGAGTTATGTGGAGAACGGAGCGTATTTATGATATTATGATGGCCTAAGGTGATGCCGTGCTCAAAAAGGATTAAAGCTTTTTCACATGGAAGGCGATAAGGCAGCAGGACACATCCGAAATGTTTCAATGTTGGTGATCCGTGGGGACACGGTTCAGCCTACCTCCGTCACCACTTGTTAGTCATTCAATGGATTGGTTTTACTCTAACTGAATCTAAGCTATTGAAAAGGCTTTTATAAGGAGGGGAATCCTTGGCACCTATTTATCCTTAGCTTTCGAAATTCTTTTCTTCCTCTTGCTCTCTATTCCTTCGCATTTCTTTCTCTTTATCCGATAGCTATTTCCAATGAGTTCCATCGGCACTCGCTATCGTTTCTTCCGCTTCCTGTTTAGACTTTTCAAAATCACTTAGGTTCATTAGGGAGTTTCTCCGCTTTCTTTAGGATAATTTCTTATTTTGGTCTCAGTGGTGTTTATCACCTGTTCCTGGTTTCAAACTCTTAGAGTTCTTCATGCTTATTTTTAAGACAATTTTTTTTGGTTTTAGGTATCTCCATTTGATTTTTGGATGTCGAATTCTGACTGATCCCCTGAGTTGGGTGGCTCATGGTCTTCAGACCATGATCTTACCAAATCAAGAACTCCTACCGAGGATGTGGGAGTTGTCCCGGACGGTGAGGTAACGGTAGTTGTTACCTTGCCGTAGGAGTTAGTGGATCCCGAAAAAGGATCCTTCGTGAACCCCAAAGGAGAACTCCCGAAAAACCCTGAAAAGGAGTTTTTAGAGGACCTCGAAGGAGATTTCCTTCTTAGACTTATCCAATATGAAATTCGAAAATTGCATTTGGAAAAGCTGCGAAGTACCAAATTCCACCCGGTTTCGAGCTGGAAGTCCGCTCGAAACTAACCAAGCATGCAATCCTCCTCCAAGCCGATTGACTTTGTACAAAGAATATTTTCTGGCCGAGCTTAGACTGCTCGTTTTCTTTCTTTACCAAATTCTTTTGAGTTATAGATTTTCCTCCTTGCATGTTTACGCCGAATACATGGCGGTTTATCTGTAGTTTTTCAGTAGTTTGTATCTTAGCCGGAGTTCACCCTATAATCTTGATTTTCAGGGCTTTCTTTTCTTTTGGCAAACGCCACTGCTACCGTAGATGATGGTTTGCCTGTCCCCACAAAGGGCAGCGTTCCTTGACTCGGGGCACTCCTTTTATTCATCATCAAAAGAAGCAATTTTTCTTTGTAAGACACCCGGAAATCAAGGATTGGGGTTTACACAATAAGGTACCCAGTCGTGTCAGTTGACTCGTCCTACTCTAGTGTCCGGGAAGTGGGTTGGTGTTCTTCGGCATTTTCAAGTTCCCAGCTTTAAAGTGCTGCTATCCGAGATGATCTTTTTTAACACGAGGGTCAGCTAGTTCAGCCGAGAGATAAGAAGAATCCCAATCCATTCCTTATGCTTTTTTTATTTCGATTCTTGTTCTCTTTTGAACATTCTTTTTCCTCAATTTCATATATGAATGCTTCGGATGCCTGTGAGTTGAGGGCTACTCTAAAAATGAGGAAAGCCAACACGACTCTCGCTATTGGAGGGCCATCGGGGGTCTAGGCTATAACCATCCCCTAACCAGAGGTCATTCTGGCCACACCTTCGAAGGTTGCTCCTTTGGTCACTTCGAAACGTTCTTGGCCATCAAAAGTCAAGAGTTCTTCCTCTGCCCCCAATTGGTTACTTTTGAGGGGATCCCGAATGACCAGGTCCTGGGATCTGAAGTTTGTATTTTCAACAACTGGGAAGTTGCCTAAAACATCTTCAAGAATTTTATTAATCTAGTTGATGCAAATCAGGTTGTTGGAGAGGGCAACCAGCATCCCCACAGGGATGCAGTTTTGAGCATGATGAGGGTTAGTTTCTTCCCTTTCTTTTGAGTTCGGTTTTTATCATTCAGCAACTCACCATTAGATTTACCACCTCGCATATATATCACTTCGTCAAAGATTACTACGACTTGAGAAGTCGCTAGGTGACCGAAGAAAAGAAGAAAAAAGACTTGGTGGCACGCCTGAAGAAGGTGGAGGCCTGCCAGAAAATGACTGAAACTAGTCTCTAACATGTTGAGACCGAAAGAAATCAACTTAAGGAGAAGCTCTCCCTAAAAAAAGGGGCTCTAGAGGCTACGTGACAGGAAATATTAAATTTCGAAGCGCAAAAGCAAAAGGCAGCACAAGCGGCGATAAAGGTGTACAAAATATCTGAAGAGTGCCATCAAGAAAAACTACTCTTCTCTCAACCAGCCTTTGCCAAAGGTATAGATAACATTAGGAAGAGGATTCTCAAATGTTACTCGAACCTCAACTTGGATTTCCTAGACGATGTTGTCCCTGCTGAAGGTGCACCGGTTCCCGAAGCAGAAGTGGCTAGGACAAAAGGAGTCGTCGGCACACCGCTCACGTGAACTGCTTCCGTCTCTTTCTTTCTACAAAAAAGGCCCACTCTGAAGACTAGTCGATGATATGTACATCACAAAAAGAAAGAAAAAAGAGATCTAAGTAGTTGGCGAAGGGAGACCCGCAGCTCCTTCAGCCCCAGAGGTTAGTTTGATGGGACATCAACAAAAAAATATATATTTTTCAACTAATTCTCTTGATATTTTTTTTCAGCTAAAATAGTGTACTTAGGATTAATGAGAACCTTGGAATGAAGCCCACCAAACCCTTGAAGACAAAGACCAATTCATGAGCCGACTCATAAAAGAAGGCCGCCAGTCCCTTGAGTCGACTCAATCCAGATTAAGACCAACTTCAAGCATGCCCAAGTCAAAGCCCAAGCAAGTCAAGATACCACCTTTTGAAGCCCATGACGCCACCTCTTAGAAGCCCATTTTATTCTTCACATGGGACATATTTTGGGAGACATGAGAAACAATATATCAAGCATTTTGAGGGGAAGCATGGGACCACTCCTCACTCACCCAACAACCCCCTAACCAACTTGCCAAGTGGGATGCCATATCACATGACACCTAGGGCTCCACATCAGCAATTAGAAGCCATGTCAAAGCCACCTAGGTGCCACATAGCAAGTTGTTACAACCTCTTACCTAGAAGTTTCTTGTTGCAACTATGTAACCAAAGGAGTTGGATTTAACTAGAAATGATTAGCTAACCTAACTCCACCTCCCCTCCTCACTTTGAACGACCCCTAAGGCTATAAATAGGGTCCAAGGCTCCCCTTGTAAGGCATTTCATGTATGAATTATTTTGAGAATTAATGAAGGTTTTCTTCTTGTTGAGTTCTATCTTGAGTTATTGTATGAAGTGATTTAGTTCTTCTAGTTGGAGTGATTTAGTCCTTTAAGTTAGAGTGTTTAAATTCATGTTTGAGAAGGGAGTGAGAGGTCCTTTGAGTGCTTGAAAGGTGGAGTGCTCCTTGCTTGATCCAAGATCCAAACATCATTCCTTGAAGGCGCCGGTTTCTACTTCCTTGTTTTCCCTTTCTTCTTCTTCTTGTTTCCATTCCAATTTTGAGTTGTCCTTCCACGCCTAATCTCTAATTTGATGCAAGTTTTCTCTGATTTTCCAAGTCCAAGATGAAGGTCTCCAAGCCAAGGTGAGTCCTAAAGGTAGGGAGTGCTAGTCTTATGGTTTAGACCTCAATCCTTGAGTGATGAGAGCTCCTTCTTCCACCAAATAATTAGCCATCATTGTTGGTAGGAAAACTCTTCCTAAGCTTCATTAGATCTGATCATTTGAAGGTTAACTTGCCCTAGTAGTGATGGTTTCCTTGCCATGAAGATCCTAATCTCTATCTTGAACTAGATCTACATTTCGGGTATTATAATTTAGATCAACTAGTCTCCTTATGAAGATTCTTTTCTTGGATTAATTTAGACCATTTATTTGATAATTAATTGCTCAAGTTTGCTTGCTGGTTAGCTTGCTAAAACCCTCCATTCATCATTTTATTTTCGTCCCCCATCAATTTTTTGATATCAGAGCTTATGGTTTACTAGGTCAAGTGTTTGATTGCTGAAATTTCTGTTCTAGTATTCACCCGAATGTTTTACGAATTTTAGTATTTTTTTCATTGATCAAAAAAATCCAAAAAAATACTTTTCCAGTACCTTAGTGTGTTAAGATTCGAAATATAAAATTCAAAAAAATATTTTCCTTTTATTTCTGGATTTAAAATACGAGTTCTTAAATCATTTCTGAAGTTCTGTCCAGAATTCTGTTTCTGCCTTCCATTTCATTTAATTTTCAAAAAAATACAAAAATATTTTTTCTAAATTTTAATTTTTAGATCTGAGATCCAGACTTTGATTTTTGTTATTTCCCACAGGAATTTTGAATTTTAAAAGGATCTAGAGTTAAGAATTCAAAATTTGAATTCAGATTGTTAAGAGTTAGCTGAACTGCTGGAACCTTCTAGCATATACTTTCAAACTACCTTCTCAACCAAAATTCGAGTTAATCTGAAGTCAAAACTTTAAAATCCGAGAATTCTTATCTGAGAGTTAATCAAATCAATTTTATTTTGAATTTTTGAATTTTTAAAAAGATTAAATTTCGAATTTTTAAAACTAGCTAGTTGAAAGTTGTTCCCTGCTGAAATTTTTTTTTTACAACTAGCTTTCAAAACGAATTTCTTAAACAAATTCCAGGAATTAAATTTCAAAATTTAGAATCTGGAATCTTCACTGAGGGATCTAACAATTCAAATTTTAATTTTTAATTTTTTGAAATTTTAAAATTTTAATTTCGAATTTTTTAAAACTAGTTGACTAGAAGTTGTTAGGACTGAAACTATCTTGCAACAACTCTAACTTCTAGAACAAATTTTTAATCCTAATTGAGATTTAAATTTTAAAATTTGATTTCTGAAATCTGGACTTCAAAATCTAAATTTTTCAATTTAATTTTTTAAATTTTAATTTTTTAAAATTCGGATTTGAAACACATGTTTGTGTGCTAATACTAGTTGTTGTGTTAACTAGTTGATGAATTGTTTGTGCATCCATTCCTAAATCTAATTAAGGGCATTCAATCATAACATAAAGGAAGGAGGTCATTACCTTTTCTTGGCCCAAAACAATCACCCACATTTGCATTGACCTAAACCATAATTGAAATCGAGTAGGAACCTAAAACTAGGGACACCCACAAGTCGAGTTCAAGTGCAAGATGAGACCAAATATTAGTTGAGTTTGTACTTCTTGAAATTTGTGTCTAAGGCAAGAGGTCCAATGGCAAACGCCTTAAGTGGACTTGCGGTTTTTAATTAGGACCTCGTGAAAGCAAGGGGAGCCTCCCGCAACCCCACCTCTTACCTGGCCAGTGAAAAAGGTAATTACAACTTTAACTAGTACTTAGTCAATTCCTGTATTTTGAACTTTTAGGTCTAGGAGCCCTAGAAGTTAGGTTTGTACTGCTTGTTTTGAAGCTCCATACCAATAGTCCCACACTCGGTCTGTTTTATCCATGGACCCTAATCTTGAATTCTTTTTGAAAACCCTGACTAAAAAGTTTGATACCATAAATGGACAATTAGGGCAAATAAGAAAGGAATTAGATCAAGTGAAGGACCATGTTGGGATATTTGAAGAGACCCCAATAACCCCACCGAACCTGAGTCACTTAGGTCAATTCCTCGAGGTCCAAGAGTCCATCACCATGAATTCACTACTGAATATAATTCAAGACGACTTCACCATGACTTCATAGAAGAAGCCCATAGGATCCATGCGGAGCCTGAATCACCTAGTCCACCACCCCTTGGTCCAAGAGCCCAATGTCATGATCTCATCCCTGAGTATAACCCTGGATACCTTTTCCAAGACTTTGTAGATCAGAAGGAGATAGTCTTTAGGAGCAATCGATCCTATGCACCGACTTTCAATGAAAATTTAAATCCTGAAGTGTATGTCGATTGGGAAGAGAAAATGGATCAGTACTTTGAAATTAATGAAATGTCGAAAGTAACAAAGTGTCAATTTGCCAAATCAAAGTTAATACGACATGCTAAAGCATATTGGGGAGAAGTTAAGCGAAAAAGTTATTATAGTGGGGATAAAATAAGTACTTGGAGAGAAATGAAGAGTACACTGAGGGAAAAGTACCTAGGTAAATATTATGAGCAAAAACTTTTAGACCAATGGTACAAATTGAGACAAGATGATACAACTGAATCTGATTATATTGCCAAATTCAATAAGTATGAAGGAGATGAAGAAAAGATTAAATCCATAGAAAAATTAGAGAAAAAATCTCCTGAACCTATTAAAGAATTTAAGGATGAAATAGAATCAAAGTCTTGTCCAAATGAAGGGCTAGAAAGAAAATCCTAAATCCGTTGAAGAACCTAAGGAAGAAGTTTATGAAGCTGGGTCTAACCTTATGAACGAATATGATCAAGAACAATTACTTGAAGATAAAATAATTACCCAGCCCAAAGAAATCAACGGGGATGAACAAAATGAAGTCCAAGAACAAAGCCATGAAGAACAATTCGAGGAAATAATAGAAGATCCGGAATTAATTGATGTTGAAGGTTTAGATCTAGAGATCAATGATGGATCATATATTAGGATATTGACCGACAAAGAACAAAACCCTACGGATCAATCCCAAGAAGCTGTAAAGCCTTTGAAAATCCTGCAAAATATTTTTCCTAACAATTTTTCTATCCTTGATTCTCCATTTCTGAACATCCACCATCCCGATCCACCATTACGTTTCATTCACTCTTCTATCCCATCCGACTGGGATATCAACCATACCATTAATCAGGTCCCAATAATATTCAACAGTTACTTTTGGAAGACATTATGGCATTTATTGGGCACCATATTAAGATTCACTGCCACCTACCTAAAGTTGTGTGCCAGAGTTTTTAAAGCCATTTAGGAGAATATTGAAAATTAGGAACTTTTGTTTCCTAGCAATAAAGTTTAGTTCATAGATAATAAAGTCCATTAAAGCTTGTTTTATTTTGGTGTCATTTATGTTTTGTCATTTGATGTCATTTGACCTTCCCATGCATAACCATGACTGCGAGAGTCATATGCATAACATGATTAGTAAGAAAATTTGAGCAATGAAATTAACAAGCATATGATCAACTCACATAAAAGAGCCAAAAAATTTCAAGGAGACTATGTCATGGTAAGGCCAAACCTGAACGATTATATGCCCGTGGTATAGGTCATTTTCAAAATAGTAAGGAGAATTTGGACCTAATATGTGCTAGATTGACCATCCGACTTTGGTATCAGTTCCACTTTCAACAATTCAGATCTAGGAGGGTAAAGGAACCAACAATGATACCTAGTGAGCCTTTCGAGCCTAATTCTATCTTTGAGAGTAAGCCAACCCATGAGTGTCCACCAGCCAAGTTACCAAAGCAGATAGGATTGAGCGAATCTTACACAATAAGACTATCACTACCCAAAACAGGGACTATCAACGCTACTTGGTTCATTGGCAAGGATGCCCTGATTCTGAAGACTTATGGATTACTTTAGAAGACCTACAAAGAATCGACCAGACCTACAAGAGTATTACCAAAGTCAAACTGATTCCTATTCGACGGAGTCGAGCTCTTTTCCACCTCGGGAGAATTGATGGGACATCAACAAGAAATAAACATTTTTCAACTAATTCTCTTGATATTTTTTTTCAGCTAAAATAGTGTACTTAGGATTAATGAGAACCTTGGAATGAAGCCCACCAAATCCTTGAAGACAAAGACCAATTCATGAGCCGACTCATAAAAGAAGGCCGCTAGTCCCTTGAGTCGACTCAATCCAGATCAAGACCAACTTCAAGCATGCCCAAGTCAAAGCCCAAGCAAATCAAGATACCACCTTTTGAAGCTCATGATGCCACCTCTTAGAAGCCCATTTTATTCTTCACATGGGACATATTTTGGGAGACATGAGAAACAACACATCAAGCATTTTGAGGGGAAGCATGGGACCACTCCTCACTCACCCAACAACCTCCCAACCAACTTGTCAAGTGGGATGCCACATTACATGACACCTAGGACTCCACATCAGCAATTAGAAGTCATGTCAAAGCCACCTAGGTGCCACATAGCAAGTTGTTACAACCTCTTACCTAGAAGTTGTTTCTTGTTGCAACTATGTAACCAAAGGAGTTGGATTTAACTAGAAATGGTTAGCTAACCTAACTCCACCTCCCCTCCTCACTTTGGAGGGCCCATAAGGCTATAAATAGGGTCCAAGGCTCCCCTTGTAAGGCATTCCATATATGAAATATTATGAGAATTGATGAAGGTTTTCTTGTTGTTGAGTTCTATCTTGAGTTCTTCTTGTATGGAGTGATTTAGTTCTTCTAGTTTGTGTGATTTAGTCCTTTAAGTTGGAGTGTTTAAATTCATGTTTGAGAAGGGAGTGAGAGGTCCTTTGAGTGCTTGAAAGGTGGAGTGCTCCTTGCTTGATCCAAGATCCAAGCATCATTCCTTGAAAGCGCCGGTTTCTACTTGCTTGTTTTCCCTTTCTTCTTCTTCTTGTTTCCATTCCAATTTTGAATTCTCCTTCCACGCCTAATCTCTGATTTGATGCAGGTTTTTTCTGATTTTCCAAGTCCAAGATGAAGGTCTTCAAGCCAAAGATCATGGCCAAGATGAGTCCTAAAGGTAGGGAGTGCTAGTCTTATAATTTAAACCTCAATCCTTGAATGATGAGAGCTCCTTCTTCCACCAAATAATTAGCCATCATTGTTGGTAGGAAAACTCTTCCTAAGCTTCATTAGATCAGATCATTTGAAGGTTAACTTGTCCTAGTAGTGATGGTTTCTTTGCCATGAAGATCCTAATCTCTATCTTGAACTAGATCTACATTTCGGTATTATAATTTAGATCAACCAGTCTCTTTATGAAGATTATTTTCTTGGATTAATTTAGACCATTTATTTGATAATTAATTGTTCAAGTTTGCTTGCAGGTTAGCTTGCTAAAACCCTCCATCATTTTATTTTCGTCCCCCATCATAGTTCTCCCTCAACATGCTCTCCCTCATCCAAGAAGCTCAAATCAAGTTCTGGGAAATGTTCGATTACCTTCTTCCAAGCCTCGTTCATCCCCTCGATGAAGGCTAGGACCGAAAATGCTACCTTTTGGTCCTTGATGTTCTTAGAGAGCTTGTAAGCATCCACTCCCTCTCGGACTGCCGCCTCCTTCCATATTTCAGAGTCAGCTAGTTCATGGCACGCCTCGGCCAGTGCATCGTCTGACTCCGACCTTTTCTACTCTTTGAAAAGAGATTTTTTTCAAGTACTTTGACCCTTGTTTAGGCAGTCAGTCTCAGCCTCAAATTCATGGAGGTGGCTCTTCGTTTCTTTCGCCTCCTTGATCGAGAAGATCAAAGTAGTCATTAATATAATAACATACTTGCACAGAAAGAAGCCGACAATTAGATAACAATAGCTAAATCCAAACCTAGGAACCAAGAAAATGGCATACATGAAGAATGCTCAAAATGGCGCTCTTCTGATGTTGGGAAGAGCCCTCGCCGACGATCCGCTCTATATCAATAGGGCGGATGAGGCTTTTGAAGATGCCCTTGGCGACCTCCCAGTTATGAAGGCACAAACTTCAGATTCAGTGCCTTCGAATTGGTCACCTGAGGCACTTATCCCCCCTAGGTAGCCACAAACAGGGGGCAAAGGCAAAGGCCCCAGCCTTGGTTGGTGCTAATCAACGCACCTTTGGGGCAAGAGGCAGAGCCTCCGACGAAATGGCCAAAACCACTCCCTCGACTTGGAGAGCGGTTCCAATTGATGAACCCGATCAATGTACCAGCCAAATCTTTGTTGGCCTACCCGAGGAGACTTGAGCGGTGACCTTTGCTTTTGTAGTTTCTCATCTCCTGAATGTCCAAAGGATCCATGGCTGTATAGATAAAATAAGCCAAAAATGATCAGATAAGAAAAGGCCGAAAAAAGAAGAAAAAGAATAGCAATGGACCAGGATTCCTGCCACCTCTCGATCGAGCCAGGCTGATCCCTGCGTTAAAAAGGGTCTCATTGGACAACAAGACCTTTAGCTTGGGGCCCTCAAAGTGGAGAAGAATCCCGTATCGCTTATTCTCCTCCTCGCTTAAAAATGGACATCCCATTGTTCAAACCCCCAATCTTCGATGAGACGCTTCAAAAAGAAAACGCTCCTTCCAATTCCAATGATATATTAAGAAACGCCTCGAATAAGAGAGAGGAATCCCCGTCTTCTTCAAGGGCAAACATACCACTACCTGAAAAGACGAGGGTGCTTTCGAAAAGAAAAAAGTCCTAACAAGGGGGACAGTCGGCTATACTCTAGCTAAAATGCATACTATCACGAAGCCGCAGATGTATCGCCATGAGTTCAATACAACTATGCAAGGAGCAAACCTTATGCTTCAAAAAGCTCTACAAAAGAAAGAAAAAGAGGCAGCCTCGGTACAGCCAGGAAACACTCCTTATAGAGGACTATCTAGCCCGGAAAAGGATTGCACACTCGATCGGTCGCAAGTAGAACTTCCAACTTGAATTCCAGAGGGACCTAGTATTGGTATTGTAGTCACTCTGGTCTATCTCACGGAGTTCGGACTGAAAGTCCCCAGGCAAGAATTCCACATTGAAATCCTTGTGCCCCGAGAAGGCCACCGGAGCTTCAACCGTCTCAGACCCTGAAGGTACCACTGGAGCCTTGACTGCAACTTCAGCTTTGACTATCCCTTTCTCAAATGACCAAGAATCAGCTGATTCAAAAGTCCAATTTGTCATTAAAGATCAAAGAAAATCACTAAAAATCAAGATAAATTATCCTAAAAATCAAATGCAAGGTGAACTTTGCGAACTTGGTGGAAATAAGGAGAGGATGCAATGGAGAACCAAGACATGGAAAAACCTAAGGAGCGGCGAAGGAACTTTAGTCGGAAAAGGATGCTGGTGAAGGTCATCAAAGGGAACCACTAGAGGAGACCACCGACAAGGAGAGAGCCTCCGAAAGAAGATAAAGGGAAGCAAGGAGGAAGAAAGAAAATTCAAATGTAGAAAAGGCTTCAGTGGCCAGGTTTCAACTATTTATAAGGATCCTTGACGGCCCTGATTTGAAAGGAGCAAAGTCCCTACTATCTGATGGCTAACAGGTGGCAAGCGAGGATGCGCCAGGCTCCTCTCGTGGATTGTCAGTGATGGCACTCAACATGATAACTGTTGGTGCTTTGTTTTCCATGCAAGTAGGTGGCCTATACCACCTTGAGCATTGCACCTCCCTGGTCATCATGATGAATTTGTCTTCTCATTCTTCACGAAACCTGCGACAAGACACCACCTTGAATGCCGTGCCTCACTAATGGCATTTTATCGCTCCAACATGATTCAGTCGAAAAAAGACCTGTTATCTAGTTCAAGAGACCGAAGGAGAATCCAGCAAACCAATTCATGAAACTTGGCGAGTTACAAATTATAAGCTAGCAAGTTTTAATTTCGAAGCACAAACAATCTTGGATTCTATTTATATTGCGAATGGTTACAAGAACAAAAAAAAATTAGGTCACGATCACCACAACCCGACAAACATGAAAATATTTCAACACCCCTACCCTCAACCTCAGCCAACTTGGAGGGTAGCTAAAGCGTGGGACATCACCATGATAGGAATCTAGAGCATACTCGCTTCAGCTGACGGGAGAATCTGTACTGCTAAAGCTTTGCATTCCTCAAATCTTCTCTCATAAGCCTTCCTTTTAGCATGTCGAAGCTGAGTATCAGTAGTGCTCAGGTGAGCCTTGGCCAATGATAGCTCATTTAACAGCATCACAACTTCTTGGCCATTGGTATCAATATCCTTCTTTAGCCTCTCAATGGTATTCTCTACGGCTCTCAATTGGGCCTTTAGGACCAAGGCCTCTCATGCCTCTATGGCACGAAGGTTGTGGGTCCACGATCTCTCAACAACAATTATTCTCCTCTCCTCTTCAAGCTCTTGCCAAAGGAATTGGGCCTTGCCTAGGATTTCATTCCAAGCTTGCTCAGCCTGCTGGATCCTTCCTTGCTCCTAACTAGAGGATCCCTTATCGCTCAATCGGTTGCGTGCTTGTTGAAGTTCATCCCATAACCATCTGCTCTCTTCTCTGGCCAATGTAAGTTCATCCCACAACCAAGAAACCCTGACACGGGAATCTTCCTAAGTATATGCAAGTTTAGTGCAAAAGCTTTCCTTCAAGTTAGCGATCTCTGCCTTCGCCTCTTCGATGATTCAGGCCTTTTGTTTGAAGGCTTCAATCATTCGCTAATGCATGGATGCTAGCCATTTTTCTGCTTCATCCAACTTCCTCAACGAGTAGTTGGCATCATCCATTGCAATGTCTACACACTCCTACCACCAGCACTCCCGCTCTACTTTCGATGCCCGAACCTTTGCCTCATAAAGCTCACTCTCTCTCAGCCAAACAATTCTTTCATCCGCTGTCGCAACTATTGCCTCTGCAACCTCAGTCGACGCCATAAAGAAGTTGAGGTAGTGGGCCAACTACACAATAAACCATTGTCAAGAAGACAGACAATACTCAAAAGGATGAACATTTTCGTACTTGAAGGGCTGACTCAAAGGCCCCGTGCCTATCGATCTTATGGTCGGCCTTGTATATCCTATGTACATCAACTGGCTGAAGAAGAGATCCAATTTATTCTTCGGCCAACTTGAGATCCTTAAGGAAACTTGGAACTGCCAGTTCCTTCAAAGCCTCAACGGGCTGGCTAAGATTCAGACCAGCCAAAGCACCAACCTTGAGAAACTTCATGGCAGCTCTTCAAAACTTCTTCAAGTCACTTGGATCCATTGATTCTTAACTCAAAAGTCACCAGAAACTTCACCAGAAATCTCCTCATCAAAAATCATCCTATTTACCGGAAATCACCCTCCAATGGGCAAAAAGCTATCTTGACCGAATTGGAACAGCAGCGATTGAAAGCTGACTTTGAAACCCCTCATAAAGGGGACAATCACATTAACTTCTCTCACCTTCTCCAGGTTCAACATAATCTCGGAATCCCTTGGGCATGATGCTAAGTCTACTAAGCCCACAATCTTCCGTATTCGGACTTAGTTAGGGGTAAGTGATGTTGGGGCCAACCCCGCACCCTGGGTATCCCAAGAGTTTCTAGACTGAGCCCTGTTTCTAGCAATCGTCCAACATTGAAAAGCATCCTTTGGCTACCAGCTGACCCTCAATCACGGGTCAACATCTACAGCATCTTCTGATAGCCTTTGACCTGACCGACCCTCGATGACGAGTCAACCCTTGAAAATCGAAGGAGAGCTCCTTGGTTCATGAGACCAAGGCTGAGGACTCACTTTTTCCTTAATAGTATAACCTTTGGAAAAGACATAATTCACCTCAAGTCCTTCAGTCCCCTGAACCTTTGGTAATGCGGGACCAGGCTAACTATCCTAGATCTAATGATCCTCAAAAGAGAACAACATACAAAATTAAATAAGTAATTAAAGCATATAATAGCAAAGACTAAGGCAAACAAGAACAAAAGCTGTATAGATCCAATCATGATTATGGTCTAATCTAGGAAGCAACATAATCGGCATGCACAATCAAGAAGTTTCAAAAAAATTGGACTATTGATCGTTAAGAAACAACCGCTAGACTAGGGCTAATCAATTCAATTGATTCGAATCTAAAGAACTAAAGATAGGAAACTAATATAAATGAAATTTAGCATTTAAAACCTATTCTAATCCTTGAAGAGATCTCACCGAGCACAGGATTTCACATTTTCCTAGACAAGGGATCGATCCAAAGGTGGTTAAGATGTCTGGCTATTGGTTCACAAATGAAATGGGCTAGAAATCTTCAAATCCAAAAATCCGAAGTGCTAAAGTCGATGGAGGGCCTGGTAGCTGCTTTCACATTTGTGCGAAGGCTTTAGTGGGGAAGGGACCGGTTGCCTTCACGTTCGTGCAAAGGCTTTGGGTGGGAAAAGACCAGCAAGGGACTTCAGAGGAGGAGAGATCGCCGATGGTCATGGAGGAGGGCAGGTCATCGAGAAGTAAGGGCACCGATGGAACGGGCAGTAGCAAGGACGTGCTTGACATTGGCACGGAGGTCCTTGGGGCCAAATCATAGGAAGGGTGCAGGTGTCGATCAAGGACGAGGAACCAAACAAGGGTGAGGTCGATGGTGGCATCAACATTGATGTGGATAGAGGAGAGGCAGAAGGGATTGTAAATTCGGGAGACAGCAAGGATAGAGGGGTGGAGGATGCGGTAACGGATTGTAAGTAGTCAAGGTGGGTGGGGAGGGGGATTGATGGTGGTGGGAGGCTAGGAGCAGCTGAATAGGGAGGGCGTCCTAGTGGTGGGAGGGCAAGAAGATGGAATCGAAGGTGGATGGTGTTGGAGTCGCTAGCGGTGCAGTGGTGGAAGGAGGCTTAGAGGAGTTGGGATCTCAGGAATGTTAGAAAAGCAGGGAAGAAGAAGAAGAGGAAGAAGATGAAGTGGGGGAGAGGAAGAAACTAGAGAAAAATCCAAGGATTCTTGATTCTTCAATTCTTCCTTTTTCTGGATACAACCCAATTATGAACCTTGGGTCCCCTGACAATATACTGTCAAAATCCTAACAAACTAACCATTTCATAACAAACTATTTTAACAGACTAACCCAGCTATGCTTTGAGATTTATGTATAAGCTAGAAACAAAAAGAAATGTACCACATTCCCCATATACCCACATATACATCTAGGTAAAATAATGTGAAAATAAAATTCATGAACCATGTACGATTTGCTTTAAAAATAGTGCTCGATGATATCCTCATCATTTGGCCCCAATGTGGGTATTCAAGCTGATCCTGAATCCTGCACCAAAGGGCAAATGAAGCTTTTTAGTAGCACTCTACAAGGCAGTTCAAGGGGGAGCCACTTGATACTCATTTCCATGCACCCTTTCGTGCAAACAGGCAAACAAATTCTGTAATCCACAACAAATCAATGAAAATATGACTGGACCTATGTAGCGATCTATCTCATCATTAAAAAGCGTAGCTGGCAAGCAAAAGAGACAAGGCAAGCAAAAGAGACAAATTTCTAATTAATAGGAAATAAACATTTTAGGCACGCAACATGATTCTCTGATGCTGCACGAGATGAAATTCTCCAAGCAATCACTTTCTCTCAGGTGCACTAAAAAACTTCTCTTCCAAAAATGCCCTCATCCTCGGTCTATAAAAGAAAATTCTCTAAGAACCCCAAAGGCAATATGTTCACCACACTCTCTCTTGACTCCACTCTTATCTCTTCCTTTCTATAGCCTATCATCTAATTTGAATGTTGGAGGATCCTCATTGGACTTATCTCCAACGAGGACTTTTCTTGCAGATACAACCATGAGTGCCACTCATCCAACAGTCTCTAGCATTCGAGCAGGATCCAATGCCATCAGAAGGCATCCACTTGGATGCCTTGTGAAAATCAATCCAACAGCCTTGAAGGTATACATATTCTTCTCTCTTGTTTCATCGAGATGATCTTGGATTTTGGGATTCGAATCTCATATTTTCATTTGTTGATTGTATGAAAAAAAATTTTGAAACTTATCTTTCCCAGATCTCAGCATCGAGGGCTCATGTAGATTTTAGGTATTATATTAGGATTTACTAGTTTTCCACCATTTTCTCGTAGGGAAGTCTTTTTTACCAAATCCCCTTCTGGTATCTAATATCAATCCTTCATGAATCATCCCACTTTTAACTTAGACCTTTCCCTTACATATTATGTGTCATTTGATCGAACAAAATTAATTCCAAAGAAAAACAAAAGACAAAACGAACACAAAAAAAATTAAAGGAAAATAAGGACAGTCGAGGTTGCAAATTCGAACCTTACCATCTTACAAATAATACGCCACTGCTGGTAGTCCTTCTTCCCGAAAAGCGCGACATCAGGCTCAACAATGTTGAACAACTTGGCCACAACCGTGGCAACCCCTCTAAAGAAGACAGGTCGGCTCGTCCCACACAATCCCTTCTCCAGCCTCTCGACCCTAATCCATGTCTCATGACCTCCTCTACCCCCACCATCCCCGACCTCGAGGCAAGAAACCACCGTGCTCTCATCGCTGCCGCCAGAACCCGCTTCCCCTGGCACCCCGTCGCTTCCACAATCGTAGAGATTAGAGGGGCAGAAGGCAGCGTCGACTTCAGCGTCGGCGAGCTTCTGAAGGTCGCCGCCGAGGTCGGATGGGTAGGTGTCGAGGTCCTCAGAGGGGGCAAATTGGCCGGGGTTGACGTATATGGAGACGACGACGACGTCAGCGTGGGCCTTGGCCTCCCGAATAAGGGAGAGGTGGCCCTGGTGGAGGAAGCCCATGGTGGGGACGAGGGCAAGCGTTTTGCCCTTCCACCTATGCGACCTCGACCATGACCGCATGCAGGCCTTGTCTCTGATTACCTCCGGCTGTTTGGCCATCTTCGGTTGCCCTGTGCCTCTCTAGGCATCAGAGAGGGGTACTTGCCGGCGTGTACTCGAGGTAAGGGTAGAAGGGAGCAAAGGATGCGGGTTGGATCGGGTCGGGCATACCCGCCTTACACGTCGGGATCCTACAAACTGCCTCTCAAATCCCCAAGGGACGAACTCGCACCGTCCGACCAGAAAAACTCCCAGCAAGCCGCTCCGACCGCCCAATTTCCCACGGGTACTCTCCTTTGCCACGCATTCCAAAAATAAATAAATTAATTAATTAATTAAAAAAAAAAAAAAAAATGTTACCGTCAAGATCGTCGTGGTCCGTAGCTGCTGTCAGTACCGAAATGTGCTTTCCCCGTCGATTTCGCGGTCCTCGGGCCCGGACCTTCGCACTGGGTGTGGTCACTTTGTCGCTCCCTTCGCTGCCCGCCAGCCCTCTGCTCCTGGACCTGCAAAACAAGGATTAGTGACCCGGGCCGGGATTTCCGGTGGGGGCACTCCGACGCTCAAGTCAGTGACGATCCAGGGGAACAGATTCTCCTGGTTGGGCCCCTCTTGATGGACTCCGCTCTAAGAGGAGTGTAAAATGTGGATGAAGGTGAAAACATTGCCGGGGGAGAATGATAGCGGGGATAGAGAGGTTCCCTGTCACTCCGCTTCTCCTTGTTTCCCTCGCTTTCCCTTCAACTGTGGTGGTAGTGGCGCTTGGCCCTTTTGGTTGGGCTTGCGCTGGTGCTTATGGTGGAAGTGGTGGTGCCATGCCCCCATCTCCTTGTGGGGGCTGCACCTCTTCTTCCCCCTCTCTTTTTTTTCCTCTCCTCTGTGTCCTGGAGTTATCATGTGTGTTACCTCTGGGTTTGCTGTGAACCAGGTTACCGTTCGGCGGTTGTCTCGGGATCCCCACCGGGCTGTCAGGCGCATGCGGCGATGTCCCGAGGGACCTTTCCTTATTCATGATAGGGGACGTTGTCAGGCGCTCCGACACTCCTCTTGGTTGCCTCATTCAGGAAAATTTGGGGGTGCTCCGAATGGCGGGCCGCCGCCCGCGGGATTCAAATCCCTGGATTGGTGTAACTGGCGGTCGTAGGTGGTCAGTACGGCCTGGAAAGTGCTTCAGTGCAATCTTCGAACGGCTCGCCGGTGTTCTGAGCTGGTGAAGATCTCGTCCAGACTGGGACCGAGCTGGGACGGCATGACTCGCTCTGACCTCGACATTCCGAGCTCGCGGGGATGCCTCGGTGGAGGAGGGCGGAAGGCGGACCCGGTCTAGAGGGCGCGCACTTGGAGAGGCTCCACATCGGCGGGTGAGCTCATGGCTCGACCTCGACCGCAGGGCACTAGCCTCCAAGGGTCTCGCTCTGGAGGGCGGAGGGCAGACCCGGTCCAGAGGGCGTGCGCTCGGAGAGGCTCCACATCGATAGGTGAGCTCTTGACTCGACCGCATGGCACTAGCCTCCAAGGGTCTCGCTCTGGAGGGTGGAGGGCGGACCCGGTCCAGAGGGCGTGCGCTCGGAGAGGCTCCACATCGATGGGTGTGCTCTTGACTCGACCTCGACCGTAAGGCACTAGCCTCCGAGGGTCTCGCTTTGGAGGGTGGAAGGCAGATCCGGTCCAGAGGGCGCGCGCTCGGAGAGGCTCCACATCGGTGGGTGAGCTCTTGGCTCGACCTCGACCGCAGGGCACTAGCCTCCGAGGGTCTCGCTCTGGAGGGCGGAAGGTGGCTCCGACCTAGGCATCTCGGGCCCACGAGCATGACCTGGCGGAGGACTGAGCTCGGCCTGCTATTCTGAAAGAGCTCAGCTCAGCTCGGTAGTGGAATATGGGTTGGGAGTTGACGCGGCGTCTTTTCTTGACATGGCGACCGCTGGTTCCCCCACGTCAGCAATCCTTCCACATAAGGGGAAACGGCTCACCTTGCAATTCTATTTTCTTTTATTTTCTTTTGATTTTATTTTCTTTGTTTACCACTGATTTTTTTTTCTCTGTTTTCTCCTTTTTTTTTTTTTTTTTTTTTTTTTTTTTTTTTTAGGAGTATCAATCAGATGGGAGGCTTGAGTAGCTGAATAGGGCATGGTGCCTAAGGGAGTTATTTCTTCCCTTTTTTTTCTCTATTTTTTTGTTTTTGGAAGTTTCAATTGGCGAAGGCTTGAAGCGGTTGAACAAGGAAGCTTAGATGGTGGCCAAGGTATCTTTCTTTTTCTTCTTTTCTTAGTTTTTCCTTCATTTTTTCCACCCTCAGGAGTTTCTGTGGGTGGGAGGTTGGAGCAAAGTTAGAGCAACCGAATAGGGAAGCTTAGACATGGCTATGGGTGAGAGGTAGAGATGGCAACGGGTCAGATTTAGATTGGGTCATTCAAAATTCATACCCATTCCATTAAAAAATTTTCTATCCCATACTCATGCCATACCCATTTCAGGTTGAATGAGATCAGGTATAAAGAAAGGGATGTTTGAAACAGGTCAGGTATACCTGATCCTTAAAACATATTTTATTCCCAAAACGGGAGGAAGATGACATGGGATGCAACGAAGAAAAGGAATACCAAGGTAGCAAGAAGGAAGACATGTGGTATGGTGGCCTTGATGCCCTCCTTATCGCCGGTGAAAATGCCATCAAGGATGTAGGCGATGGGGATGAGGAGACCGAGGATGGCAGCGATGGAAACATAGGCGGCAAGGACAAGGTTACGAAAGCCAAATATCAGGGGGTCGAGGATGAGAGAGGAGGAGAGGGAAGGTGGTGGAGAAGAGGGGACCGGGGGTCACATGGATCGTCCACCTCCGTCTCTGTTCATTGCTCTTCGTATGGTTCCGATCAGGACCTAGCACTCTGTTGCCCAGTAAACCAACCCAAGGGGGGGTGAATTAGGTTTGAAAAATTTTAACAAGTGTGTGCCCATTAAAACTTGTTTGGTGAGGAAGTGATTAGAGTAATGCGCGTGGAAGCAACTAAGAAAACAAGACCAATCACAAACACAACAAGATTTAGAGTGGTTCGGAGCAACCTAGCTCCTATGTCTACTACCCAAGGTGCACATTTAGGATTTCCACTATATTCATCCGAATACAGCCAGATTGTTTTGCAACAGGCTCACAATCCAAAATTCAATACAATGTTAGTTTTTCCGGGCTCACTAACAATCCAACTTGGTTTTCAAGGCTCACTAATAACCTTTAAAACAACTTACAAGTCACAGCTCCCTGCTGCACTTGTAACAACTCAAAACAAAGTATAAAAGGAAGAACACTTAAAACAAACCCAAAGATTTGAATGGTTACAGTTGAAGCTCTTAATGAGGCCTTCTTAAAAGCTTCTTCAATGCTCTTCAATGCCTCTCTTAATACTTCAAAGGTTGACCCAAGATGGTAGTTGAAAGTTGGTGAAGAACTTGAGTCTTTACTTGAAAGCTCTTGAAATATTCAATACCCTCAAAAAAATTGTTCAAAACTTGTTTAGATCCATCATTTATAGTCTCTTGAAGTGTTTCTAGATGGATATGGCCATTGAAGTGCCTTGGGAGTTGAGATCTAGCCGTTGGAAGCTTTGAATTCCAAGAAATTTGAATTTTGGAATTAGCCATTACTGTAGCAGAACCAGAAAATCGAGTCAACTAGGATGATTGAGTTGGCTTGGATGCTCAGTCCAGTAGTTCAGCGGTTCTGGAAGAGTCGGCTAAGATGCCAGAATCTTAGTGTTGCCCAGAAATGGAGCCCAAGAGGGGGATGAATTGGGTATTTAAAAATTTAAAATAATAATGTGCAGGTCTTGTGGTGTGTGTGAACAATGTGATTAATGAACTAGATTATACGCAGCGAAAACAATAAGTAGAGTACAAGAAATAAAGTGCAGGTAAGTAGAAGAGAAAATCACATACAAACACAAGGTTTATAGTGGTTCGGTGCAAACCTAGCACCTACATCCACTTTCCAAGCCATCCTTGGGAATTCCACTATAATCTCTCCAAGATTACAGTTGACTTGTTTTTCCAAAGGCTCACAAGTCAAAACCTAAGTTGGTTTTATCACCTAGGCTCACCAACAAACCTTTACACTTGTTTTGGCTTTAGGCTCACAAGTCAACCCTTGTTGGTTTTGGCTCACCAACAACCTTACAACCTACTTTCAAGAACCTTGAAAGCTAGGTCAAACAGCAATAAATTCAGAATACGAGAATTTAACACAAACAAACTCTCTTCTTAGAGTGGATAAGGAATCTTTGAAGCTCTTGAATGATTGCTTGATATGACTTGACTTGGAATCTTCTCAAAAACACTTTTGAAAAGATGAATTGAAAGGCTTTTTAGAGGAATCTCTCCTTTTTTGGTTTTGGAAGTGGAGTTCTTGAAGAAGGGCTTTAACTCTTGGATATTTCTTTGTTTTCAACTTTTCTCTTACTTCATAAGTGAGTTTGGTGAAGCTTAAATACATGAAAAATATCCAAAAACCGTTTTAGACCATTAAGGATCAAAAATAGCCATATAGAACTAAAAACAATGATTTCAGGCTGTCAGAAAATAAATCCATTGAAGCTATCAGAACCCGAGTATCGACACTTGGCTGTCAGGTATCGACACTTGGCTGTCAGGTGTCGACACTTGACTTCCAGGTGTCGACACTTGAACTTTAAAGTGTCGACACTTGACTCATAGGTGTCGATACTTAACACAAAAACTTCTCCATGGCCAAGTTCTGGATTTTCAAAAAGTCTCAGGCCTTGAGTCGACACTTGAAAACTTAAGTGTTGACACTTGAGTTTCAGGTGTTGACACTTGAGTTCTGAGTGTCAACACTTTGTATGCCATAAAAAATTTCTGCATGCCAAATGCTAAAGTATCGACACTTGGGCTTCCAAGTGTCGACACTTGGTTCTGCAAATTTCAGAAATAAGTGCCAATCATGGCAAAAATATAAAGATTGTTCATGAAACTTAAATGCAACATATATAAACAATAATTGAACTTATTTGTGCCCTTTTTGCATGAAAAAGACTTCTCAAATCACGAAAAATGCTTTGTGCCAAAGTGTGCCATGATACTTTAATTTTGAGAATTTGAGGTGCTTGTTTCCTGAAAACTCATAACTAGAAATAATCATTAGTACAAAATATGCACTCAACATTTTGTTATTCATCAAAATTATAGGGTAGAGCTAATAATCTTTCCCTTTTTGATGATGACAAAACCTTGAGTATATAAACATTTAAATTCAAATTTTAGATATGACACTTCATAAACATGATCTCAAACTCATACAACACAACTTAAATAGATGAGAGAGATGAATTAAGCAAGTAAGCTACATTTACTCTCCTCCTTAGTGAAGCATTCATATCAGAGCAAGTTGAAGAGCAAGTTGAAGTATGAAATATCAAATTTGAACATTACACTAACATTAATATTCTACTCTCCCTTTTTGTCGATCATTAAATAGCAAAGGGAGTAAACTCTCCTTTAATAAATGCACTTAGACAAAGAAGGTATTAGAGCTCAGATAAGTTTAGATTTTCAAAGGTAAACGGTATCAGAGCCTAAGAGTAAGGTATCAAAGCCAATATAAACAGGTATCAAAATTTAAACAAGTAAATTCAAGCAATGTAAGCATGAAAGTGGAATATATATATATATATATGAAATGTTTTCAGTACAAAATTTGTTGAATCAATTAGCAACACTGAAACATACAATAGAGTACATAAGCTATAGTACATAAGCATGAAGCATAAATGATAGAAGATAACAACAACATAATGAACATCTGTGAGGCTAATCATCATCAGATGGAATCTCAAAAGATATAGGACCTGTGATCCTGGACCTATGAGCTAAACCTCTAGGAGTCTTCAAAATACCACGGCTCCTAGTCCTAGTAGATGGTCCTATATGGGGTACAATCCTAGAAGATCAAGTAGAAGGAGGTGGAAGAGCCTCAGCGGGTGTGATGAACACAGGATCAGTAGAGATTGGCATGTCGCTTAGATCAACAGAAGGAAAAACATGAGTCTATGACTCTCGGCTGACCATCTCATATCCATCTGTGCCACCGTCACTGTCGCTGTCACTGTCATCACCAATAATATCAGTCGCTCTATCATCACTCCTATCATCTTGAATACCACCATTGACTGTATCATCGAGTCCATCCTAGTGGTCATCATCATCAGCATCATCATCATCATGTGGGGCTGCAGGAGCTGCTGGAGGAAGAAGGGATCTAAGCAAATCCTCAATATGAGCAAATCCTTCATCCATGGTGTGACGCATCTCAGTATGCTCCCTAGTAGTATGGGCTCGGAGGCCCTAAATCTCGATCCACAACTGAGTCATCCTGACACCCAGACCAACTATCTCGCTCCTCAGCTCAGAAAACTACTGCCTGGCATGCTCCTCAAAAGATACATCAGTAGTAGGTGGAGGAGGAGCCGAAGGGGTAGCTACAGGAGTCACCAGCTCTGTCTCTGATGCAAGTCCAACACGGGGAGGTGTACCAACTAGCCCTAATGGCCCGGCCTCGACCTCTCTCAGCTCATCCTCCTTGTCTGGCTCCTGACCAGACTCTCTGTGAATCCAACGACCAGCGACTAGTCTATAACCCATTCGGTGTAGGGACTGCTCATCATAAATATCTGTGTGAAGTATCTTCTTGAAGGTCTCCCCCTCCAAAGGAACTCTATAAGCTCGAAAAAGACAAGTGAGTGCCATCCCGTATGGCAAGCAGTGTCTCCTCTACATCGCTACATCTCGCATCTGAGCCAACATAAGTGAAGGTAGATTAATCTGGGTCCTCTGGGTCAAGCTCACCATGAGCATCAGCTCCTGCTCCATAATAAAATCAAACATGCTAGTCTTCGAGAGCAGAATCTGCATTATGTTGTGATGGAGTATGCGCATTTCGACTGATAGCTAGTTCACGGTGACTACTGTCACTCCGCGAACATCCTCTCTCTCTAGGATGCACCGAAAGGCCTCCTCACGATCCTCAACAGAAAGATACATATACCTCTGTGAGGGATCTCCCATACACGACTCAAAACCTCCTTAGACAAGGGAATCTGAACACCTCTGACAGTAGTGCTTCATAGCAGATGACAATAATCCAGTCCTCCATAAAACTCTCTCACCAAATGAGGATAGTATCTCTCCTGCATGGTGCAGAAGGATACTAGTCCAGCCTCTGAAAGTGTCTGCCTGATCTGAAAATGCTACCGGTCGAAGAAATCTAGATCAATCCGCCTGCCGGCCGCCACTGCCTTCCCTGCCATCCTCTCTGCAAGAGGTGAAACAAGGGTAGCTGAACTACCAGTCTGTACACTGTCAAGTCTGGCCTTCAATCTCCTTTCAGCTGAACTCTGTCCAACCTTTCTCTTGACTGCCAATCTCTTCCTAGGACCCATGTCAATCAGGCTGAGGGAAGAAAGGGAAGGAAGAAAAAGGATAAATATAAAGAATAGGGATAGGTCTGAACAGTGGTTTGGTCAAGAGTGTGACTGAAAGAGAGGGAAAACAGGTCTAGGTTTGATTGAAAAAAGATACTAGTTTAAAGTAATAGCTAGTGTTTGTTTCAAAATAAAAATGTAATGAAAAAATTTAGGAATTGACTGTAAAACATGAAAAAGGAGGATAAAAAGTTTAGAAAAATAGTTAAAACTATGAGATCAAACAATGCCCAGTTAAATTAATCGGTTAAAATGAGGAAAAAATATCAAATGGGTGGTTTTGCCCTAAAAATTTCATCCCAACAGTAAAACCAAGTAAATTAAAAGCAAAGTGAGGCACTAAAATTAAAATTAAACATATAAATCATTAATATAAAATAAACCCATGAAATCTGGACTTAAATCAAAAGATATTAGGGTATCCAACAGTAAAATGGTGGAATGAGGAGTAGAAACAAGATGTAAACCATGAAATCGAAGCATACAATCCTTCCATTTGAAAGAAATTTGAGAAAACCTAATTCATATCCAAGAAATTTTAACTTAAATAAAAAACATTGGGGTTTTCGGCCAAAAATATGCAATGCAACAGTGAAAGGGATGAAAACGGACGATTTATGTGGGGAATCGGTCCAAAATCGAGAAGAAATCCAAGTAAAATAGGAATAAAAAGATTTTCCACTGAATGGAAACCCAAAAACGATCCAAAATCTCGAAAATCCGGATTTAAATGCGATAAAATGGACAAAAAAGAGAAAATCTAGGTTTAACGGTTTGAATATGAAGGAGGGAGAGGATTACCTGGATTTGATGGGGCAAAAGGGAAAAACGATGGTTCCAGAGGATAAAAGACACTTGGGGACCACTACGGCTCTAGAGAAAATGGGGGGTAAATAAAATACAAAAGATTCGGTTTTGTCCTAAAAAACCTGAAATTTCTGCGAGTGTCGACACTTCAAATTTCTAAAGTGTCGACACTTGGTAAGGTGTCAACACTTTGCAAAATCCAAGTGTCAACACTTGGCCAAGAAATTTCCAAGAAAAAATCAGAAAGAATCTTCAAAAAATCAAGGAATGTTTTAAAAGGTTTTGGGACTTAATAAAAGCGATTTTTTAGCAAAAAATAACTTGGGTATGATGGAATTTGAGAGAGTTCTAAGAGAATGGATCAATGACACCTAACTCTCTTCTAATCATACAAAATCTCACTTCACTCAAGGGTTTGGTAAACACATCAGCTAATTGATCATCAGTGTTGCCGCCAAGATCGTCATGGCCCATAGCTGCTATCGGCGTCGGATCGCCCCTCGTCTCCTCGGGGATGTCCTGCTTGTTGGGACCTGCAAAACAAGGGTTAGTGACCCAGGCCAGTGATTCCGGTAGGGGCACTCCGACGATCAAGTCAATGATGATCTAAGAGAACAGATCCTCCTAGTCGAGCCCCTCTCGATGGACTCCATGCTAGGAGGAGTAAAAGGATGTGAGTAAAGTGAGAGTGGGGGTGCAAGTGTGCTGGGAAAGGTGGTAGTCGAGATGGATCAGTCCTCCTGTGTGGCCTCCTTCCCCTCACTTGCTTGGATGCTTGTGGTTTAGCTTGCATATCTCCCTGCTGGGATGTCGAAGGTTCTTTTAAGCCCAGGTGGTTGTTGAATGCCTACCTCAGGATCTCTCCCGTGCTAGTAGGTGCGTGCGGCGGTATTCCATGCCATGGACGGGACATATTTTTCGATTCATGATAAAGGAAGCTGTCATGCGCTTTGACATTCCTTCCGGTCACTCCACTCTAGGAAACTTGGCAGGGCTTCGATCGGGGGGTCGCCGTCCCTGGGATTCGAATCTCCTGGTTGACTTCTTCTTCTAGGTGGTGCAGGTGGTTGGTGGAGAGTGTGGCATCTCGGTTAGGGAGCTTCTTCCTCTTATGGTGTAAGTGGTGGCTACGGATAGTTATTATGATTTGATGAGTGCTTCCTCGTAGTCCTCGGGTAGCTCGCCGATGCCCTGGGGACGGCTCCGCCCCTTTGGGATCGGCGGCATCGTCCGAGGTGGTTGCCGAACTTGAGAGCTGGGACTCAGCTCCGGCTCGGGGGGTTCGACCTAGCGGAGGAGGCTGGGCTCGACTCTGGTCCAGGAGGCTCGACCTCAGAAGGGCTCGACCCGATGGAGGAAGGTTCGACTTCTGCTCAGAGGGCTTGGCCTCGGAGGGGCTCAACCTGGTGGAGGAGGGCTGAGCTCGACTTCGCTTTAAGGGGCTCGACCTCGGAGGGGCTTGATCTAGTGGAGGAGGTCAACACGTGACTCCAGCCCAGAGGGCTTGGCCTCGAAGGGGCTCGACCTGGTGGAGGAGGGCTTAACTCGACTCCGGTCCAGGAGGCTCAGCCTCGAAGGGGCTTGATCTGGCGGAGGAGGTCGCTCGGCTCCGGCCTAGGCACCCCGGGCTTGCGGGTGCTGACCTGGCAGAGGACGGAACTTGGCTTTAACGAGCTGCCTCGTTATCCTGGGGGAGCCCGGCCCGGTCAAAGGAGTTCGAGATGGGGTGTCCACCATGGCAGTTTTTCTGACATGGCATATGACAGGAATTACACATCAGCTTCTTGCCACATCATTTGCCCCCCACTCTCGAGTTTCGTTGGTGCAGGGCGCACGGGATGAAGGGAGTAAATGCAATGCTGACATGGAAAGGTGAGAATCTGGCACAATGATGGCCATGATCGCCGATGCCTCGTGGAGTGGTTCTTTCAGCCTATCTGGGGGAGCACGTGGACATGTCCGAAGAGTAGTTATTGCGGGCACAGAATTTAGAGCGATCGCAGTCAAAATCAAATACCAGCCTTGTTGATTGACGACACGTGGCATGGATCCACACCGGTGGAACTCTGTAATGGTACGGTCGGGCGCTAGTCATTTGGAAAGGGAAGGCCACTTTTTCCAAAACAAGCCTTTTTTCAAATCCTGCGTGCGCACCGTCATTCTGAAGTTTTCTTTTCACTCCCCTGACCATTTCTACCTTCCCAAGTCCTAAGCAGGTTAGTCTCCCTCTCCGTACTGGTTGAGTAGGGACCTTCTCTTAGGGCTAGGTTCCTTCTCGGATCTTTATCCCTCTTCCCCTTCTTTCTGCTCTTCTCTTCCTGTTCCTTGACCTCCATGTCTTGCTTCGGACCGAACTTCTGACCCACCGCTAACTAGGGTGAGGCCGGGTCTTCTAGGCCGAGGCTGCTTTCTTCTTCTTCTGACGAGGAGGAGGATGCGGCGCATTTCGAGGTTAGCCGAAGGCCAGCGCCCAAGGGAATAGTGATTAGAGAACCCAGATCTTCTCCCCCACATCGTCCTCCTCTTCTACCTGCTTCTGCACCTGCTCTCTAACCTGCTCGATCAACAGGTCCCGAGGGGATCGCTTCGGTGATCACTGCCGTGGACCTTGCGACCATCCGGGACATCTATGGTATCCCGAATGGTGTTCGGCTCTCGGTCCCTCGACTGGGAGAGCGGGTTACTTCCAGCGGCCCGCGTCGGATAGTCTTCTATGAGGAAACCTTTTCGGGTGGCCTCTGATTCCCATTCACCTATTCTTCCTCTCTGTCTTGAACCATTATGCCTTATTCCTACCCAACTCATCCCGAATGCCATCAGGACGATTTTTTCCTTCGTTGTTTTGTGTCACTTCCATGGGATTGTTGTTCATTTCTCCTTGTTCAGAGCCTTTTCATCCTGAAACACCACCCCATCGAGGAGGGGTGGTGGTCTCTTTCCTCCCGCCCCAGGGATATTTAGTTTGAACTTCTTTCTTCTATCAAAGGATGGAAGAGTAGGTATTTTTTTCGCCTCGGTCGAGGGGATCGACTGGGTTTGGAGCGACCCGGATCGGTCCTCCAACCAGAATTTCGTGGTCAACGTAGCCGACTCGGAGGTGTATGACCAACTTCACTTTGTCGAGATCCCTTGCTCAAGGTCCTGCTGTCAGAGCAGTATCTCCACGAGGCCGGGGTCGGCCCAACACAAGAGTTGGGTGAGTTCGGCTCAAAAAATCCTTTTATTTTCTCCCCCTCCTTTTTTTTTGAGTTGATATCTTCTTTCTTGGTGCAGCCATGAAGTTCTCTATGGAGGAACTCCTCTCATTTTTCGAGTAGAGGAATCAGGCGGAAGGCACCGGCGAGCCCACTCCGAAGAGGGCTCAGGTAGATGCAGGCACGAGCGCGGTGCCAGCCGAGCCTGTTCCAGAGCCAAGAACGAAGAGGGTCGCTGAGCTTGCCCCCGAACCTCTGAGGCCGTGCAATCTGGCCCTGGCATCAGAGCCCGAAGTGGTGGTTCGGGCCAGATATGCCATCGCTGGTACCGCGATGGCATCCCCTCCTCCGAAGATTGTTGAGGTCGAGGAGGACAGGGAGCCAGAAGGTGCAGGGCTAACTTTGGCGATTCCATTTGAGGTGGCATCGAGCTCCCAGCCCACACCAACAGCTTTTATCGTCGATGGAGTATATGATTCTATACCGGTGGCAGGTAAAAGAGACAGGGACTACCATCGGGTCCCTTTCAAATTGGGGCCCAACATCTCTCTTGCCAAGGACCCGGCACTTGTCGAGCGGATGATGGACTTCTCTGTCCAGTCCTGCGACCGGCGAGAGAGAAGCGGGAGATACCTGGCCAACGTCATCAGCGCATCCTTCTCCAACCTCTATTCTGTGAGTTAATTTCTTGCTCTGCCCCACTTCCCCCTCTATCTTCGTGGTGACTAACACCCTCTTTGATGTAGCAAGGCACCGAGCTCCTACTGATCCATGACTACTGCTGCAACTGGGTCAGGAGGGATAAGGAGCGCGAGGCGAAGTTCGAGTCCTCGAAGATCGAACTGAGGTGAAAGAATGATGAGCTCTGGGAGGCTAGTATGATAGTTAAGAGCCTCCGGGGCGAGGTTGCTAGCACTGGGCGACGCTCAAGGGAGCTCAAGGAAGAGCTCAAGTCAAAGGGCACCTAGTTGAAGGAGCTCCAAGCCGAGCTGGAGGCAGCGAAGGAGCGAGCCGTCTCTGCTAAGAAGAAGGCTATGATCGCCGATCAGAAGGCTACCGAGGCAGAGAGGAGGGTCTCCGCTGCCATCAGTTTAGCTGAGGCTATGAAGAAAGAAGTCATCAAGGCCACTCGCAAAGTTGAGGATGCGGAAAAGAGGACAGCCGAGGTGGTGGCCAATTATAAAGCTTCTGAGGAGTTCAAGCTGGACTTCAAGGAGGCAGCGACGGATTCCGTTTTCAAGGGGTTCACTTACTGCCGGAGTCAGCTATGCGACATCCTTTCAAATGAGCAGATGGTCGCCCTCCGACTTCTAAGCTCCAAGGGTGCGAGGGCCTCAACTCCCGTTCTGGCTTCAGTAGATGAGCGCACCATTGTAGCCATGCCGGCCCCGCATGCAGCGACGGTCGAACCAGCTCCACAGGTGATGGCGGCCGAACCAGCTCCACAGGTGACGGCAGCCAAACCAGCTCCACCAGCGATGATGGCTGAGTCGACCCTGCCAGTGACAGTGGTCGAGTTGACCCCGCTAGCGACAACGATTGAAGGAGGGGCCTTGGCTGTGGAGGTTGAGGGAAGCGAGGCTCTGGTCGTGCGCCGTCCAGGGAAGGCACCAACGGAGTAGAGTAGGGCCTCTTTTTAGTTGTAACCCCTTTATTGCCTTCCATCCTAGGCTGCCCAGCATGTCGGGCCTCAGGAGCATTATATCCTTTTTGTTAAGTACTGAAAATACTTTTTTGTCAACTTGCCTTGCTCTTTTCTTTCTTCTTGCACATGTGATGAGATTAGAGAGAAGATTTCTCTTTTGTTTTTGAGTGTCCCAAGACTTGGTGGCTGGAGAGCTTGGGTCCGGGCCTTGATGTCTCGGAGCTGAGCTCGAAGACTTGGTGGCCGGAAAGCTTGGTTCTGGGCATTGTTGGCCAGAGATCTGAGCTCTAGGCTTTGATGTCTTGGAGCTGGGCTCGAAGACTTTATGGTCGGAAAGCTTGGTTCTGGGCTTTGGTGTCTTGGAGCTGGGCTCGAAGACTTGGTGGCCGAAGAGCTTGGCTCTAGGCTTTGGTATCTTGGAGCTGGACTCGAAGACATGGTGGCCGGAAAGCTTGGTTCCGGGCTTTGTTGGCCAGAGATCTGAGCTCCGGGCTTTGATGCCCTAGAGCTAGGCTCGAAGACTTGGTGGCCGGAGAGCTTGGCTCTGGACTTTGGTGTCTTGGAGCTGGGCTCGAAGACTTGGTGGCCGGAGAGCTTAGCTCCGAGCTTTATTGGCCGGAGATCTAAGCTTTAGGCTTTGATGTCCTGGAGCTGGGCTCGAAGACTTGGTGGCCAGAAAGCTTGGTTCTGGGCTTTGGTGTCTTGGAGATGGGCTCGAAGACTTGGTGGCCGGAGAGCTTGGCTCTGGGCTTTGGTGGCTGGAGATCCGAGCTTGGGCTTTGATGTCCTGAAGTTGGGCTCGAAGACTTGGTGGCCGGAAAGCTTGGTTCTAGGCTTTGGTGTCTTGGAGCTGGGCTCGAAGACTTGGTGGCCGAAGAGTTTGGCTCCGAGCTTTGGTATCTTGGAGCTGGGCTCGAAGACTTGGTGGCTGGAGAGCTTGGCTCCAGGCTTTGTTGGCCGGAGATCTGAGCTCCGGGCTTTGATGTCCTAGAGTTGGGCTCGAAGACTTGGTGGCCGGAATGCTTGGTTCTGGGCTTTGGTATCTTGGAGCTGGGCTCGAAGACTTGGTGGCCAGAGAGCTTGGCTTCGAGCTTTGATGCTGGAGAGCTGGGCTCCGAGTTTTGGCTTGCCGGACCTTAGGCCGGGCGGTGACATTCTTGCAAGGCAGAAAGTGATTTGTGCAAAAGACGGTCTTTATTATTATCAAGGGTGAGACTTACATTATTGATAATATTTTCTCAGGTTGCAGGCGTTCCACGTTTGCGGGAACCTGGCACCTCCAGATCCGCGAGGTAGTAGGCTCCATGCAAAAGAGCTTCGACCACCTTGTAGGGGCCTTCTCAGTTTGGCGAGAGCCTGCTGCACTCCCAGGATTGGGATGCTTTGGCTTAGTGCAGCACCAGGTCACCAGGTCGGAAGACCTTGGGCCTTACCTGCATGTTGTAGTACCGGGCCACTCATTACTGGTACGCTGCCATCCAGAGCCAAGCTTTGTCTCTAGTTTCCTCGATGAGGTCTAAGTTGAGTAGGAGGTGCACCGAGTTCTGCACTTCATCATACTGCTGCACCGGCAGCGTGGGCATGCCGAGCTCAACTGGGACCATGGCCTCGGCGCCGAAGATAAGGTTGAAAGGTGTTTCGTCGGTTGCCATCCTGGGCATTGTATGGTAGGCCCAGAGAACACTTGGAAGCTCTTCTATCGACCTGCCCTTGGCCTGGTCCAGCCTAGTCTTGAGTCCCTGGAGAATGGTCCGGTTAGTCACTTCATCATCTCCGTTTGTCTGGGGGTGAGCGATGAAGGTGAAGCAGTGCTGGATGCCGTGCTCGACACAAAACCTCTCAAACTCCTGATTGTCGAACTGTTGCCCATTGGCGATGATGATGCAGTATGGGAGTCTGAAGTGACATATTATTGATTTCTAGAAGAACTGACGGACCTTGGCCTCTGTGATCGGTGCAAGTGGCTCCACTTCCATTCATTTGGTGAAGTAGTCAATGGCCACTAGCAAAAATCTCCGTTGCCCCGGTGCAGGGGGAAATGGTCCTAAGATGTCCATTCCCTATTGGGCGAATGGCCAAGGGGCGGAGAGCTGCAAGATCGGTGCCGCTGATTGACGTTGTATGTGGGCATGGTGCTGGCATTTGTCGCACCTCTTCATGAAGTCGGCGACGTCTTCCCTCATGGTCACCCAAAAGTATCCCTGGTGGAGGGCTTTGTACACCAATGTCCTTCCTCCCACGTGGTTCCCGCACAGGCCTTCGTGTATCTCCTAGAGAACGAAGGTTGCTTCAGTAGGTCTCAGGCACTTCAAGAGCGGGTAAGAGTAGGATCGGCGGTTGAGATGTCCCTCCATCAGGACAAACCAGGAGTCTTTCTTCTTGATGAGGCTAGCTTCTGTGCAGTCCTTGGACAAGGTGCCATCAGTAATGTATCTGATGTACTTGTCCATCCAGCTCAGCTCTAGAGTGACTTGCTGCACATCCTCCGGGGCTTCGTTGATGCAGAACAAAGAACAAAGAAGCGTATGTGGAAGTAAAATTAAGATTAATTCTTTTTTTTTGTTTTATATTTCAGAAATTGGCTTTGACTCAAAGTAAAGTTAAACTAAGTTGATGGAAACTAGGTGAGGATTGAAAGCACAATTTAGAAGAAGCTAAGTTATCAGAGTAGTTCAGAAGTAACGGATCGCTGGGGGTTGAGAAACTCCCAGACCTAGGGTTTCTCTCTGAACTTTCAATAGGACAGAAATAAAGAGAAGAGATGGTTTACCAACCAGACAGTGATCTTCACAGAATTTGGGTGGAAGAACTCTCTCGAGCAGATTGTTGGATCCTCGGATTCGGCTATCTTCGCAATGGATCCTCCAATACTGGCCTCATGGCTGGGTCGGCTTCTCCTGAACTCAAGATCTGGGAAGAAGAAAAACAAGTGATGGATTCAGAGACTCAGGGAAGGATTTACCAGGTCGAAGAACTTGAAGCCTGATGTCGCTGAGATCCGGATTCTCTTGAAGGCTGATTCGACTCCCTCTAGAAAGAGCTTTGGATCTGAAGTATCCGGACTGGAACCGGATGCTGGTGGTCGGCCTGGACTGGGAGAGAGAGGCTGTGGGAGGTAGAATAGGCTAGGGTTTGGTGGATTGAAGTGGATGGTGGGCGGCTAGGGTTTTGGAGCAGAAGTGGCTAACCTAGGGTTTGGGTTTTGGAGATCTCACACCTCCTCAAGGTTCCTGGAGAACCTGGATTTACTCCCTCATGGAGCTCAACACCTGGATGCAAGTGCGGAAGAGAGAAAACACAGAGTTTGCTCACCAAAAAAAGTTGGTTTCATTCATCTGATTGATTTCAAACTTACATGGGGGTTTAATTTATAGGACATTACAAGAGAGTAGGGTTTTACATCTTTCCATGTGGGACTAAAGGAGGGGATCTTCACATTAGGATTGTAAGATCAATCCCTACTCATATGGCCAGCCAAATAATTCCATAAGATGATTGAGGCTTCAAAAAAGGAAAGTGGGTGGCGCCTCCTTGCCTTGACCTCCAAGAAAATTATTTTTTTCCTTCTATGCTTGGCCTTATCTGGAAGTGTTTGGGCACCTCTTAACCTTGCTCTCCAAGAGAAAATTTTTTTCCTTTTATATCTGGCTTTATTTGGAATGACTAGGGCGCCTCCTAACCTTGCTCTTCAAGAGAAATCTCCTTCCTTCCATGGCTCAACCTTTTTTTGGATACCTCCTTTTCTTTCTCCCCAAGTTATGGTTCTTCCTAACTTTGCTTTGGGTATTTTTGGCAGGTAATGGGCGCCTCCTTGAAGTTCTCTCTAAGAAACTTTCTTCCCATTCATAGTTTGGCTCTTATGGAAGTCTTGGGCCGCCCCCTTATTTTGTGGATCCTTGGTTGCTTTCTCCTCAATTGGCGCATGAAAGAAGGGAGCTGCTATCTGTGGTGTGGGGACCAAAGTCTACTGGATGAAGATGTGGCGCCCCCTGGACTCAGGCGTGTGGCTGGGAGTGTGGCGCCCACTTGCTTGGCCTTGGAGAAAATGTGACACCCCAGGTTGAAGTCCTAGACCACTACTGAGTCAACATGACTCAACAAAATAAAATGCAGGTAATACAGACTCTAGCTAAAATTGAGTTGATCAAGTCAACCCTTATTACAAGCCAAAAACCCTAATTCTTCGGGCAAGGTTAATCAGAGATCCAGATGGAGCTCTGAAGTCTTCTTCTGAGTCTGGTGCCCGCACCAATTCTCCCAAGGTGGGAGGAACTCGACCCTGTCGAGTATGGATCAAGTTGGCTCTGGTATCTCTCCAAGAGGTCTGGGTCCAATTCTTGTAATTCTTCTCGGGAGATCCAAGAGTCATCAGAATCTGGCCTTCCTTGCCAGCGGACCAGGTATCTTTGGTATCCTCGATTACGAGTAGAGATAACTTGATCATCTAGGATCTTTTCAATCTACTCTTTTCTCACAGGCCAGTTTGTTGGTGGACACACAGGGTTGGGTTCACTCTCAAGAGCAGGATTAGGTTCAAAAGCCTCACTGGGAATCACAGCTGGCTCTCTATACTCTACTAGGTCTGTAATATTGAAAGTGGAGCTAATGCCTAGTTCTGGAGGCAACTCGAGCACATAGGCATTGGATCCTACTCTCTTCACCACTCTAAATGGTCCAGCTCCTCTAGCATGTAACTTTCTAACGGTTCCAGGGGAAAACCGTTCAAGCCTTAACCTAATCATTACATAGTCTCCTTCATCAAAAGTTTTGACTCGTCTTTGAGAATCAGCCAACTTCTTATAAGTTTCATTACTTAAATTTATTTTGGCTTGAATTTCTTTATGCAAGTCTTTTATATGCTGTACAAAAACTTCGGTAGACTCGGAGACTCGTGTGTGGACTAGTAAAGGAGCTAGGTCAAGAGGTGTGTGAGGTTTGTAACCATGCATAATTTCAAATGGACTCTTACCCGTAGACCTATTGACCGAGTCATTATATGCAAATTCAGCTCTAGATAAGTACAAATCCCAGTTCCTAATGTTTTCACCAACAAGACACCTTAACAGATTGCCTAAACTACGGTTCACTACTTCGGTTTGGCCATCAGTCTGGGGATGATAGGCAGTTGAAAACTTAAGTTTTGTCCCTAACTTATGCCAAAGGGTTTTCCAGAAATAGCTGGTGAACCGGACATCCCTATCTGAAACAATGGTCTTCGGTAGGCCATGGAGTCGAACTATTTCATTAAAGAACAGGGTGGCTACCTTAGACGCATCAAATATTTGGGAACAAGGCAAGAAATGGGCCATCTTGGAAAATTGATCTACTACAACACAGATGGAGTCATGCCTCCTCTGGGTCTTAGGCAAACCTAACACAAAGTCCATGCTCACATCTTGCCAAGGACGATCTGGGACAGGGAGTGGGGTATAAAGGCCGGTGTTCTGTTTTCGCTGTTTGGCAACAGCGCAGGTCCGACACCTAGCCACAATGTGTGCTACATCTCTTTTTAAGCTAGGCCAGAAAAAATGGTCTTCAATAGCCAGGGTGGTCTTATCTTTTCCGAAATGGCCAGCTAAACCTCCAGCATGAGTTTCCCAAATCAAAAATTCTCTAAGAGAGGTTCTAGGGATGCAAAGCCTATTCTTAAAAACAGAAAGCCATCTAAAAGGGAATAATCCTTATGTTCACTAGATGGTCCTTGAGTTAGATCCTGGTACACAATCTTAAAATCCGAACACGACTCATATTCTTCTTTGATTTGCTCAAACCCTATGACTTCAGCCCTAATAGAATTCAACAACATAGATCGACGACTAAGGGCATCAGCTACCTTATTTTTAGACCCAGCCTTATGCTTCAAAACAAAAGTATAGGACTGGATATACTCTACCCATTTAGCATGCCTAGGGTTAAGCTTCTTTTGGGAATTCAAGAATCTAAGAGCCTCGTGGTCCGAAAACAGCACAAATTCTTGCGGTAGCAATAATGTCTCCAGTAACGCAAAGCTTGCACTACCGCATAAAATTCCTTATCATAGGTAGAATACCTAAGCTTAGCATCATTAAGTTTCTCACTAAAGAATGCTACGGGATGGTTCTCTTGGCTTAGGACTCCACCTATACCTACTCCTGAAGCATCACAGGCAACCTCAAATACCTTTGAAAAGTCCGTAACCTCAAAATGGGTGCCTGGGTCATCCTATCCTTAAGATCTAGGAAGGCTTTATGGGCTGCTTTAGTCCACTGAAATTCTCCCTTCCTAATACAGTCTGTGATAGGAGCAACTACAGTACTAAACCCCTTGATGAATCGCCTATAGAAGGTAGCCAAGCCATGGAAACTTCTGACTTCATGCACACTGGTCGGCTCTGGCCATTCTACTATGGACCTAATCTTTTCAGGATTGGCAGCCACGCCGTCAGGGGTTACAACAAATCCAAGGAAAATAATTCTACTGGTCATAAATTCACACTTTTTGAGATTACCGTAGAGACTATCATTCCTCAAAACTTGACAGACTTGTCTAAGGTGGCCTAGGTGATCTACAGGGGTCTTACTATAGATCAGGATGTCATCAAAATAGACCACTACAAACTTCCCTATGAAAGCTCTAAGTACCTGGGTCATAATCCTCATGAAAGTACTAGGGGCATTGGACAACCCAAAAGGCATAACAACCCATTCAAAGAGACCATCCTTAGTTTTGAAGGCGGTTTTCCACTCATCCCCTGGTCTAATCCTAACCTGATGATAGCCGCTCTTGAGATCAATTTTAGAAAAAACCATGGCACCGGCCATCATATCTAGCATATCATCTAGTCTAGGGATGGGGAACCTATACTTGATTGTGATTTTATTGATGGCATGACTATCGACACACATCCTCCACGTGCCATCCTTCTTCGGGTTAGAAGTGCAGGGACTGCATAAGGGCTAAGACTCTCTCTAATGAACCCCTTCCTCAACAATTCGCCAACCTGCTTTTGCAGTTCTTTATGCTCAGATGGATTCATCCTATAATGGGGCAAGTTGGATAAAGTAGCTCCTGGGACTAAATCTATGGAATGCTGAATATCCCTAAGAGGTGGAAGGTGGTCTGGCAGATCCTCGGAAAAAACATCCTCAAATTCTTCTAATAAAGGCTTAACTTCCTGAGGAGGCTTTGAGGGTGTAGGAGTCCTAAGTTCCTTAGCAGTCAACATCCAAATGGGTGAACCACTATGAATTTCTTGTTCTAGATCCTTGGCACTAATTAGGTTCATTCCAGTCTTCATTTCTCTGACCTTATTGGTTCCTTTATCTTCCTTGTCCTTAGGAGGGACTGAATGGATTGTGATTTTCTTTCCATTGAAACTAAAGACACAGGTGTTGGATTTTCCTAAGAGGGTGGCATCATGATCATACAACCAAGGTCTTCCAAGAATTATACTGCTCACCCCCATGGGCAAGACATCACATCAAATCTTCTCTTGATAGGATTGCATTTGGATTTGGACCTGACATCTAGACTGGATGGGTATAGAGGTAGAGTCTATCCAAGAAACCTTATAGGGGTTGGGGTGGGGGACTGGGGTTAAGCCTAACATTTTGACAGTGCTAGTAGAAATGGCATTCACACAGCTCCCACTATCTATGATGATTTTACATACCTTATCCCCTAGTTTAAGGAAAGTCTGTAGGATGTTAGTCCTACGCCAATCTTCCTGAACTTTAATCTGGGACAGGATGCATCTCACAACCCCTAATTGGTCAGACTCGGTGGATTCTTCCTCTCCTTCATACTCATCGACCAAATTCATTCCGGCCTCATAAACTTCTTCTTCAAACTCCTCATTGGGCTCGGAATTCTCTTCTCCTCCCTCTTCTATATAAAAGGATCTACGAGGGCACTGGCTAGAAACATGACCTACCTTATGGCACTTAAAACAAGCTATGGCTGTGCACTGGTTGGAGATATGACCGGGCTTCTGGCACTTAAAATAGATGATACTAGGGGTTCTCTGGGTGTCAGGTGCCTTACCTTTGTCCATGGGCCTAAGGGTGGGAATACCCTGATTAGGCTTGCTAGGGATAACCTAGCTAGGTCCATTTCTTGGGATTGGGGCACTAACCCTAGAAGGCATGGGTCCTTTTGAAACTTCTCAGTGTTCAGTGCAATCTGATAGGCTTGGTCTAGGTTAGTAACCTCTCTCAGAAACAACTCTCTCTTAATGTCTTCCCTAAGTCCAGCCCTAAATCTAGACAAAGTGACCTCATAGGCTTCACTCACATCACATCTCATCAGGTATTCATCAAAGGTGGTTATGTAGTCTGAAATATATCAGTTCCCTTGTTTTAAAGTCTGCCATTGGTCTAACAGATTTTGCTGGTATGAAATGGGTAGGTACTTGTCTCTAAGTTTCTCTTTCATACCCTGCCAAGTGGTTATGGGCTCTACATTTCGTCTTCTAGTGGTCAGCTCAATGTTCCCCCAGTATAACCTAGCTTGATGTACTAACTTCATCTTGGCAAACTTAAATTTCCTCTCCTCAGACATGGCATACCACTCAAAGTACTGGTCCATCTCACCCTCCCAATCAGAATACACCTTAGGATTTAAGCTACCATCAAAAGTGGGTGCATCTAACTTGATGTTCCGAATGAACCTATCATCTCTATCTTCAGGTTCTGGGTCAGGCCTCCTAGGATTAGGTTCAGGATCTCGGTATAAAGGTCTTCTAGGCTCTTGGTGTGGGTGAGGTTGAGGCACATTAAAATCTGGGTCAGGAGTCCAATTCCGATGCCTAGGTTCCTCAAGTACTTGGACTCGATCCCTAAGCTGGGCAAAATTCTCATTCATATCCTAACTTAATTTGTTCATACTCTCAGTAAGAGCTCTAACCATGGCCTCTAAATCAGGTTGGGTTGACCAGGTTGGTAGGGTACTCCATTTCGGGTAGACATGATGATGCAAGCAAACACACAAAATGAGACTCAACTGAATCGACTACAGGCTAACTAAACCTAGAGCCCAAACTAGATGCCCAATCAGAGTGGCAAGCTAGCCTGTAGTAACTCAGGACTCAGCCAGGTAGGTGTAAGGAGAGTGTTAGGTCCCTAGATGCCAATCCTAGACACCAATAAGAGATTGTCCAGGTAGGCAGACCAGCACACAAGCCCTTTGGGATGGAATCCCTGAACCACCGTTCTAGACACTGAGTACAAAGCACACACAGAGTAACTAGACAAACTGACTCAACACTAGCCTTGACCCGACTTGTTGATGTCCCTAGCCCACTAGGGCAAATTAGGTCTAATTAATTTTAAGATTAAAGGCTTAGGTTCGAATGAGTGGGTGGTGGTTTTGGGCTAAGGAGAGGTTATCAACTCCTCCCCTTATCTTAGATGCTCAAATGCCCTTAAGATGAATTAAGAGATGATCACTCAAAAATAATTGAATTGCAGAAACACAAAAATAGAGTTGCAGTAATTTAATCCTCAGAAATCTCACGGAAACCAATAAATCATAGGAAAATTATGCAAAATAGTTTCAATTATACTGGTTTCAGAAAAATAAAAATCATCGAATTTGGAGTTACCTTCAGTAAGAAATAATTCCTGCAACAGGGTAATTACGGGCTGAAAATAGAGTACTTCCCCGTTTACAATTCCTGCTACGAAGTTGTAACCCAACGGATCCCCTACACGCCCTAGGAACACCCTGTGGAATGGGAAGAGGAGGTTTGCACCTCACTTCGTTCCTAGGACCGGACATCCTGGGGAGTCTACTTCGAGCAGATAGTAAAAAGAGAGAGACTCAAACAAGCAATCAAAACAGAAACCCTAGACAGGGCTCTGATACCAAAAATGATGCAGAATAAAGAACAAAGAAGCGTATGCGGAAGTAAAATTAAGATTAATTCTTTTTTTTTTTTTTATATTTCAGAAATTGGCTTTGACTCAAAGTAAAGTTAAACTAAGTTGATGGAAACTAGGTGAGGATTGAAAGCACAATTTAGAAGAAGCTAAGTTATCAGAGTAGTTCAGAAGTAACGGATTGCTGGGGGTTGAGAAACTCCTAGACCTAGGGTTTCGCTCTGAACTTTCAACAGGACAGAAATAAAGAGAAGAGATGGTTTACCAACCAGACAGTGATCTTCACAGAATTTGGGTGGAAGAACTCTCTCGAGCAGATTGTTGGATCCTCGGATTCGGCTATCTTCGCAATGGATCCTCCAATACTGGCCTCGTGGCTGGGTCGGCTTCTCCTGAACTCAAGATCTGGGAAGAAGAAAAACAAGTGATGGATTCAAAGACTCAGGGAAGGATTTACCAAGTCGAAGAACTTGAAGCCTGATGTCGCTGAGATCCGGATTCTCTTGAAGGCTGATTCGACTCCCTCTGGAAAGAGCTTTGGATCTGAAGTATCCGGACTGGAACCGGATTCTGGTGGTCGGCCTGGACTGGGAGAGAGAGGCCGTGGGAGATAGAATAGGCTAGGGTTTGGTGGATTGAAGTGGATGGTGGGCGGCTAGGGTTTTGGAGCAGAAGTGGCTAACCTAGGGTTTGGGTTTTGGAGATCTCACACCTCCTCAATGTTCCTGGGGAACCCGGATTTACTCCCTCACGGAGCTCAACACCTGGATGCAAGTGTGGAAGAGAGAAAACACAGAGTTTGCTCACAAAAAAAAGTTGGTTTCATTCATCTGATTGATTTCAAACTTACATGGGGGTTTAATTTATAGGACATTACAAGAGAGTAGGGTTTTACATCTTCCCATGTGGGACTAAAGGAGGGGATCTTCACATTAGGATTGTAAGATCAATCCCTACTCATATGGCCAGCCAAATAATTCCATAAGATGATTGAGGCTTCAAAAAAGGAAAGTGGGTGGCGCCTCCTTGCCTTGACCTCCAAGAAAATTATTTTTTTCCTTCTATGCTTGGCCTTATCTGGAAGTGTTTGGGCGCCTCTTAACCTTGCTCTCCATGAGAAAAATTTTTTCCTTTTATATCTAGCTTTATTTGGAATGACTGGGGCGCCTCCTAACCTTGCTCTTCAAGAGAAATCTCCTTCCTTCCATGGCTCAACCTTTTTTTGGATACCTCATTTTCTTTCTCCCCAAGTTATGGTTCTTCCTAACTTTGCTTTGGGTATTTTTGGCAGGTAATGGGTGCCTCCTTGAAGTTCTCTCCAAGAAACTTTCTTCCCATTCATAGTTTGGCTCTTATGGAAGTCTTGGGCCGCCCCCTTGTTTTGTGGATCCTTGGTTGCTTTCTCCTCAATTGGCGCATGAAAGAAGGGAGCTGCTATCTGTGGTGTGGGGACCAAAGTCTACTGGATGAAGATGTGGCACCCCCTGGACTCAGGCGTGTGGCTGGGATTGTGGCGCCCACTTGCTTGGCCTTGGAGAAAATGTGACACCCTAGGTTGAAGTCCTAGACCACTACTGAGTCAACATGACTCAACAAAATAAAATGCAGGTAATACATACTCAAGCTAAAATTGAGTTGATCAAGTCAACCCTTATTACAAGCCAAAAAATCCTAATTCTTCGGGCAAGGTTAATCAGAGATCCAGATGGAGCTTTGAAGTCTTCTTCTGAGTCTGGTGCCCGCACCATTCGTAGCTTGGATTTTCAAGGTACTCAATGTATGCATACCCCAGCAATGAGTCCGGTAGGATTGCGAGTCTCGACAGTGCATCCGCGCGAGCATTCTCTCCGTGGGGGATATGAAAGATGTTGAAGCATTGGAAGCCTGCCGTGCATGAGCGGACTCGCTCTAGGTACTTCATCATCTGGGGGTCCCTGGCTTCATATTCTCCGAAAACTTGTCTGGCCACCAGTTGGGAGTCGGTGAAGACTTTCAAGTTCTGTACGCCCAACTCGCGTGAGACCTTCAGGCCCATGAGGAGTGCCTCGTACTCCGCATGGTTATTTGTTGCAGTGAATTTGAAGCGGAGAGCACATTCCGCCACGATCCCGCCACTATTAGCAAGAATGAGGCCTGCTTCGCTCCCGCCGGAGTTGGATGCGCTGTCCACGTGGAGGATCCAGGCTCTTCTTTTACTTTAGGCTCAACTTGATGCTCTGGGGATGTCTGCTCCGGCTCTTCGGCAAGTCCCGTGCACTCGACTAGGAAGTCGGCTAGGACCTGGGCCTTCTACGATGACCTCGACCGATACGCGATGTCGAACTCGCTCGGCATCAGGGACCACTTGGCTAACCATCCGGATGTTTCGGGGTGGCTGAGTATGGTCCTCAGCGGCTGATATGTATAACCATGATAGGATGCACTTAGAAGTAGAGCCTGAGGCACTTAGCAGACATTATTAGAGCAAAAATAAGTTTCTCAGAGCAGGTATACCTGATTTTCGTGTCACGGAGGATTTTGTTGGTGTAGTATACTTGCTTCTGAGACCCGTCCTCGTCCACATGGATGAAGACTGAGCTGACGGCTTCGGGTGTGATCTCCAGGTAGAGCAAAAGCTCCTCTCCTTCCTCCAATCTTGAGAGCAACAGAGGGGAGGTCAGGAACTCCTTTATTTTTTCAAAGGCTACCCTACACTCCTCCGTCCAGGTGAAGTCGTGCATCTTCCGCAGCACTTTGAAGAATGGAAGGCAACGGTCGGCCGACCTCGAGATGAACTGGCTCAGAACTGCAATATGCCCTATCAGGTGCTGGACCTGCTTCTTGGATGTCGGGTGCTCCATATCGACGATCGCCTGGACCTTCTCTAGGTTCGCTTCAATGCCCCTCCGAGTGACAATGAAGCCAAGGATCTTTCTTGCTACCACTCCGAAGGTGCACTTTGCTGGGTTCAGCTTCATCTGATACTTTCAAAGGTTGTTGAAGGCTTCGACGAGGTCGGTGATGTGATCCGAGCTCGGCTTGCTCATGACAAGCATGTCATCCATGTACACCTACATGTTTCGGTCAATCTGGTCTTTGAAGACCCTATTGACCAGACATTGGTACGTGGCTCCAGCATTCTTCAGATCGAAGGGCATCATCTTGTAGCAGTACATCCCCTGGTCGATAATAAAGACGGTGTGCTCCTCATCCTCTGGGTGCAACCGGATCTGATTATATCCGGAGAATGCATCTATGAAGGAGAGGAGCCGATGACCCGAGGTGGCATCCACTAGTTGGTCAATCTTAGGTAGAGGGAAGCTATCCTTTGGGCATGCCTTGTTGAGATTGGTGTAGTCCACACAGATCCTCCATTTGCCATTGCTCTTCTTCACCATCACGACATTCGTCACCCAGCTTGGGTATTGTACCTTCCGGACGAAGCCGACAGCGAGGAGCTTGTCAACTTCCTCGTTGATTGTTGCCTGCCTCTCTTGGGTGAAACTCCTCTTCTTCTGCCGAACTGGCTTGTACTTTGGGTCAATGCTCAGCTTGTGTGTAATGATGTTAGAGGGGATACCTAGCATATCGATCGCTGTCCAGGCGAACACATCTGCATTCGCTTGTAAGAACTCCAACAGGTGGGCCCTCTCCTCATCTTGTAGCTGGGCCTCGATCTGCACCATCTTCTCATGGTCGACTCCGAGCGGATAAGATAGTAGACGTTCGACTGGGCCACCCTTGGGGTCTTGTACCCTTTGGTCGAGATTGTCCGCCCTTAGATCATCCTTAAGGACTTTGGTCCCGGGAAGAGTTTGGAAACAGTGCTGAATCGGCTGAGGTGCACCTCTCATCTCGTCGACTTCGTAGGGAGTTGGGAACTACACCAACAGTCACTTCGTTAGACCAACAGCATCGAGCAGATTGTGCCCAGGTCGGCCAAGTATCATATTGTAGGCCGAAGGAAGCCTAACTACCGTGAAGGTCATCATAATAGTGCTCTGCCGAGGTAAAGTCCTGGCAATAACTAGGAGAGTGATCTCTCCCTCAACCCTTACAGAATCTCCTGTGAAGCCGATAATGGGCGTGTGCACAGGTTTGAGCTGAGCGGGGGACAAGTTCATTCTGGAGAAGGCATCGTAAAAAAGCACATCTATGGAGCTTCCACTATCAACCATGATGCATTTTACAGGATGCTTTGCGATCATCATCTCGACGACCATGGCATCATTATTTACTTTTTCTCCCCCATCTCCCTCTTCCCTCATAAATGGGAGTACATTTTCAGAATACCCTGCCCCGTGGGCCTTCTTGGATGCGCGCTCGACTCCCCAACATATCATCCCCACTAACTTCTCACTAGGGAGGTTGTCGACTGTAGGAACTGGCGAGAGAGAGACGAGCACCTGGGATTCTGTCGGAGGTCTACCCCCCACGAACCTCCCGAGGTAGCCTCTCTTAATGAGTTCTTCGATCTCCTTTTTGAGATTGCGGCAATCCTCGATGTCGTGGCGTGGTCGTGGTGGTAGCGGCAGTACTTTATCTTATCACGGCTAGTAGACGATCTCATCGAAGGTGGGTGCTTTAGGTAAGGCTCACATTCAATCTCCATGAGGATCTTCATCCTCGGGGCGAGGAGTGGTGTAGGCTCAGGTAGGCAAACCAAGAGGGGGGGGTGTGAATTAGGTTTTATAAAAAATAAAACAATAATGTGAAGGTCTAGTGGTATTTGTGAGTAATAAATTCAATGCACAAGATTGAATGCAGCGGAAATAAAGAAATAAAAGCACAAGGAGAACAATCACACAAACACAAAAATTTATAGTGGTTCCGTGCCAACCAAGCACCTACATCCACTCCCCAAGAACCCTTTGAGAATTCCACTAAGTTTGGTTTTATAACTTAAGCTCACCAACAACCTTTACAACTTATTTTGTCTTCGGGCTCACAAGTCAAACCTTAGTTGGTTTCAAGGCTCACCAACAACCACCCTTGGTTTTACGGGATAACCAAGAACCTAAACAACTTGTTTAGGCTTTGGGCTCATAAGTAAAACCCTAGTTGGTTTCAAGGCTCACCAACAACCACTTTGGTTTGCAAAAGCTTACCAAAAACCTCTTTGGTTTTCCAAGGCTTACCAAAAATCTTAAGTAAAACAATGTAAGAGCAAGTATAAATGAATACAATAAAAGCTTTCTAAAATAAAGCAAATATCTCTTTGAAGCCCTTGATTGTTGATGAAGATCTTGTCTTCAAGTTGATGAAGCCTTTGATTGATGCTTGTAGATGTAGACTTTAAATGCTCTCTTTGAAACTTGGAAGCTTGAAAGCTTTTAATCACTCAACTATTGAATCCTTTAAGAATATTCAAGAAACTCACCAAAGAATTACTTCTCTATTTGATTCTTGATGTTTATATAGTCTTTCAACACTTAAATGACCGTTTATAGCTTATAGGGAGAAAAATATGGCCATTGGAGCCAAGTTGGAGAAGTTCTGCAGCCTATAAAACTAGCCGTTACTGTTCAAGTATCGACACTTCACCTCCAGGTGTCGACACTTCAGTTTCAAGTATCGATACTTCATTCTCTAGGTGTCGACACTTCACTTCCAAGTGTTGACACTTCAGCTCCAAGTGTCGACACTTGACTGAAAGTGCTTTATGAAGTTTTCTGTTTGTCTCAGGCCTTGAGTCAACACTTCACTCTTCAAGTGTCGACACTTGATCCTCAGGTGTCGACACTTCATTTTCAAGTGCAGACACTTGCCTGTGACATTGCTGAAATATCTTCAAATTGAAACTTTAACTTTTTCAAGTTCTTCCATATTAATTCCAAAGTCTATATACTTGATTTTCCATTAATTTAAAGACTTTTTCAACTGAAATAAAAGTATTTATTCATCCAACATGGTTGAGTACTAAGATCTAAAAAATATACTTAAGATATAATTAGTACTCATATATACTTAAACATTTTGTTAATCATCAAAATCAAGACAGAGTCAACAATCTCCCCCTTTCTGATGATGACAAAACCTTTAAGTATATGAAAAGGGTAAGCTTAAAAAGATTAACAATAAGATAAACATATAAGCTTAAAACAATAAGCACCAAGCTCCCCCTCAATATATGTTGCCCAGATATGGTGCCCAAGAGGGGGGGTGAATTGGGTATTTTAAAAATTAAAGCAATATATGTGCTATCAAGTTCTAAGGTGAAGAGTGATAGTGCTCAAGTAATTGTGCAACGGAAGCAATGAAATAAAACAACAATTAAAGAGCAAAAGAAGATAAAGAGTAAAGCAATGCAAATACACAAGAAGTATAGTGGTTCGGTGCACCTAGAACCTACATCCACTCCCCAAGCTATACTTGGGAATTTCCACTATAATCTTTAGATTACAGCCGACTTGTTTTACCAGGCTCACAAGTCAAAACCTTACACACTTGTTTTGGCTTCGGGCTTACAAGCAACCCTAGTTGGTTTTATCAATTGGCTCACCAACAAACCTCACTCACTTGTTTTGGCTTCGGGCTTACAAGCAACCCTAGTTGGTTTTATCAATTGGCTCACCAACAAACCTCACACTAGTTTCAAATTCTCTTGAAACTAGCCTAAGACAAAAAGAATATGAATACAATGAATAAAACAAGACAAACTCCTTTTGAGCAAAAAGTAATTCGATGTAGCTCTTGATGGAGACTCTTCAAGCCTTTCTCTTGGAATCTTTGGACCTCACTAAATGCCAAATACTTGAAAGTTGGATTCCTCAAAGATGGAAAGCTTTTGGCTAAGGAATCTCTTGGTTTTCTCACTTTTTTTGGCTTGGAATTGATTGAAGGCTTTGTACTTTGACTCTAAACTTTTTCACTTTGTCTCCTTGTCTTTTTTGAAGTTTGGTGGAGGTTAAATACCTCATTCAAGCTGAAACAACTCCACAAGACCGTTAGAATCAAAAATATGGCCATTTATGGCCGTTAGAAATCAAATCAAAAGTTCAGAAAAACTAGCCGTTATGCCATGAGTCGACCTCATGAGTCGACCTCTGGATTAAGTGTCGACCTCATGAGTCGACCTCCAGTTTATTTTAGGCAAAAATCTAGAAAACCATAGTTCTGCCCAGTTTGAATTCTCAGGCTATGAGTCGACCTCTGGTGTCGACCTCTGGACAGGTGTTGACCTCTGGTGGTCGACCTCTGGAGCGTGCCACTGAAATTTTGCCGTGTCGGCCTTGCTGAACTTTTCTTTTCTTCATGAGTCGACCTCTGGTGGTCGACCTTTGACAAGGTGTCGACCTCTGGTGGTCGACCTCTGATCTGAAATTTTCTGAAACTCTAGAGAGGTGCGTGCCATGCTTGAGTTTCTCTAAGCCTTTGTTTCTTTTGTCAATTACTTCTTAACAGGAAGGTCCAATATGAGAAATTTGATCTTGTTCAAGGTAAAAGAACTCTTTTCTAAAATCAGGCAAGCTTGGTTTCATCATTGTATTCTTAGTACTCTTTTTGAATAACCTAAGTCCTGAAACTTTATCTTGAGATGAAACATTAGTCCAAACATATACTCAACCTTTTGTTAATCATCAAAACTAAGGAGCCAAAGCCAACAATCTCCCCCTTTTTGATGATGACAAAACCTTGAGTATATATGCAATTAAGTCCAAAAGCAAAATATAGCACTAATAAAAATTTTCAAAGAAACCTCACATGCATGAGTATATCATAAAAATTTTACTTTTCATCTATTTATTTATTTATTATTTTTTTTTTGTGAAAACATTCTAATGATTCAAAAAGTTAAGAACCATAATAGCTTTACTATACTATATGAAAGATTTTACTTTTCATTTATTTCATTTACTTCTTTCTTTTTGTGAAAACATTCTTATGAGTCAAAAAGATAAGAACCATTATAGCTTTACTCTACTATATTCTATGAGAGAGTCATACTTTACCATATATACTTTATAAACTTTACTATACTCCCCCTTTTTGTCAAGAATCAAAAAGTGCATTCTTTGTAGTAAAAAATAAAAACAAATGATACCATTCCATTGCAATGAAATACTTAGTTGCATAAAATACATGCTCCCCCTCAATTTGTGCATTCGAGATAACAAAAACATTCTAACTTGAGGGTTTAAAAAGATAAATGCTAAGAGCTGGTATCAGACAGTAAAATATCACAATATAGATAAGTGTATAAATGTATTCAGTTACAAAATTGCTTACATAGTAAGCACAAAACACTGATACATCAGATCATACAAAGCAAACTAATTCATACATCAAGTAAATCTATGAGGATACTCCTCATCAGAATGTATATCAAAAGAGATAGGAGCCGAGATCCTAGATGAGGATTTTGGAGTCCTATGAGTGAGACTCCGAGTCCTCAGAGAGGGACCAGACCTGGGGGTACTCCTACGAGATCTATAGGTCCGAGGAAAAGGCTCCACAGGTGTCCTGACTGAGGCAGTAGCAGAAGGAGTAGATGGATCAGTATGCTGAGTAGACTGAGCTGGAGTGTGCCTGCTGACTAGCTCATAAGCAGTGGGATCATCAATATCTATCTCTGTATGCTCATCTATATCATCCGGAATCCCTGTAATAGTCTCAAAAAGTGACTCAGTAAACTCAGTATCTACTGGCACATCTGTAGCTGGAGGATCTGTACTGGGAAGATCAGTAGAAGGGGGAATCTCTGGAATCGGATCTGCAGGTGGAACATCAGAGCTACCTGCTCCAGGCTGATCTCCATCACTGTCACTGTATCCACTAGAGCCATCATCATCATCATCATCAGAATGTGGAGGAGATACTGTCGGATCTACAGTCCCTGGTGGCAGTGCTAATCTCAGTAGGCTGAGGATCTGTCGGAATCCTGCATCTACACTAGCTGAGAGAGCTCCAATGCGCATATCTATGTGTATCCGCAGATCATGTAGCTCCTGTCGTACACCAGTAATCTCTGTCCGGACCTCTGAAATGTGATCAGTCACTCTCTACTCAAAGTCCGATATCCTCGCTGTAGTCCTCCGCGGTGTAGCAGTAGCAGTAGGTGCTGGAGCTGATGAGGGTGGTGGTGTGAATGGCTCAGGCTCCACAGTCTCTGACTCTGGTGCTGGGCGAGAAGGTGTACCATGATCAGTAGGCTCTGAAGGCCCTGCCTCAGCTGCTCGGATCTCATCCTCCTCATCTGGCTCCTAGCCAGACTCTCGTCGCACCCAACGGTCACCAATCAATCGAAATCCCATCCTATGCAGGGATTTTTCTCCGTATGTATCAGTATGCTGCAGCTGACTGAAGGGTATACCATAAAATGAAACACCATGCTCCCTGAATAGCTGTGTCAGCCCCATACCATATGGCTGAACTAGTCTTCTGTGAGATGCTGCCTCACCCATCTGCTGAAGCATGATCCTGGGAAGGTTGATGGGAGTCCGCTGTCTCAGGGACACCATCAACACCAACTCATGCTCGGTGATAAAGTCGAATCTCCCGCTCTTCGGAATCAAGATACGGGCGATGATATGATGCAGCACTCTCATCTCCAGTGAAAGCTGGTTAGCGGCTACTGTGGAAATGCTGCTAACATCCTCACACTCTAGAATACATCTGAAGGCATGCTCTCTGTCGCTGATCGAAGTGGCAGCAGTGCCATGAAGTGGAATCCTCCAAACGCGACTGATGACCTCCGGTGTCACTAGAATCTCGATCCCACGTACAGTAGCTGACCATCCAATGCCATCAGTGGCCATGGATCCATAGAACTCCCTGATGAGGTCTGGGTAGAATCTCTCAGTCATCGTGCAGAAGTGAACCAGACCTGCATCTCTCAGCACATCTCCTATAAAAAAGTGATGCTGATCCTAGAAAGGTATATCCACACGCCTCTCGCTCGCAATGCTCTTCCGTACTAAGCTGGCTGGCACTGGTGCAGGTGGCTTTGGGGTCGGCTCACGCTCATGTCTGACCTTTCTTCGTCGCTCAGTGCTACCTTGGCCTTGTTCCAATCTCCTTTTCCTTACTGCCAAGTGCTTTCTTGGACCCATATGGAAGGAAGAGGGGTAAATTAGGGAGAAGAAGGATAATGCAAGGCTAAGAGGAAAGGAACCAAGAGAAGAGAGGTTCACGATTTGAGAAAAAAAGAGGAAATGATGAAATGGTGAGATAGGGTTTGTGAAAATGGAGAAAATGCAAGAAACGGATGAAAGAAATAAGTGATTTCAATTGAAAAACAACCGAGATTTGAGGGTAGATATGAGCAAAAGCCTTCGGTTGTCCAAAACCACGAACATGGTCAAAAATGGTTTGGTTCTAAAGAAAACAAGAGGAGAGGAGAGGATTACCCAAAAAGATGAAGGAGAAGGTTGGAAATCCACTGTTTAGAGGTTTAGGGAAGTTGGAGGGGGACCACACGAAGGAGAAATAGAAAGAAATGGAGAAAATGTGGCTTGCGGACGGGTTTTAAAAAAGGAGATTTCCGTTCAAGTGTCGACCTCCAAAAACCTTAGGGGTCGACCTCAAGTGTCGACCTCCGAAAACTCAAGTGTCGACCTCCAACAATAAATTATCCAAAATAAAATTCTGTAAAATTTTAAAAAATTTAAAAAATTTAGAAAAATAACCTTTAAACATATTTGAGAATTTATAATTCATTTTTGAGGAATTTTTAATGAAAATTGAAGAGTTTCAAGTAAAAGGATCAATGACTCCCAGTTCTCTTCTGATCATACAAAATCTATCTTCATTCAATGGTTTTGTGAATATATCAGCCAATTGATAATCAGTACAAATAAATTCTAACAACACATTAGAGTTTTGAACGTGATTTCTTATGAAGTGATGTCTTATTTCAATATGTTTGCTTCTTGAATGTTGTACAGGGTTTTTCGTTAAATTGATTGCACTAGTATTATCACATCTTATGGGTGTCTTAGTTAGTTTGATGCCAAAGTCCTCGAGTTATTGTTTGATCCATAGAATCTGAGCACAACAGCTTCCAGCTGCTATATATTCGGCTTCCGCCGTAGATAGAGCAACCGAATTCTGTTTCTTACTGCTCCATGAAATCAAATTAACTCCTAGGAATTGACAAGTTCCACTAGTACTTTTACGATCAAGTTTACACCCAGCAAAATCAGCATCAGAATATGCAATTAATTCATATGATGACTCTCTAGAGTACCAAAGACCAATTTCGATTGACCCAGATAAGTATCTAAATATACGTTTTACAGCTAAGAGATGTGATTCTTTAGGAGCAGACTGAAAACGTGCACACATACAAACACTAAACATTATATCTGGTCTACTGGCAGTTAGATATAGCAGTGAACCAATCATGCCTCTATATAATTTTTGGTCTATTGATTTACCACATTCATCTTTGTCTAATTTACATGAAGAGCTCATAGGGGTACCTATTGGTTTGGTAGTCTCCATCCCAAACTTTTTCAATATTTTCCTTGTGTACTTGGCTTGGTTGATGGAGATCCCCTCTTTGGTTTGCTTAATTTGGAGTCCGAGGAAGAAGTTGAGTTCTACCATATGCTCATCTCGAACTCACTCTGCATTAACTTTGCAAATTCTTGACAAAGACATTCGTTAGTAGCACCAAAAATAATATCATCTACATAGATTTGTACTACTAAGAGATCATCATTTTTCTTTTTCAAAAATAATGTATTATCTACATTACCTCTAGAAAAATCATTCTTCATCAAAAATGAACTTAATCTATCATACCAAGCTCTAGGAGCTTGCTTTAAACCATACAATGCTTTATGCAATTTAAAAACATGGTTAGGAAATTCATGATTTTCAAAACCAGGAGGTTGTTCAACATAAACTTCCTCTTCAATAAATCCATTTAAAAAAGCACTTTTAACATCCATTTGAAATAACTTGAAATCCATAAAACAAGCAAAAGCAAGTAAAAGTCTAATTGCTTCTAGCCTAGCAACAGGAGCAAAGGTTTCATCAAAGTCGATCCCTTCTTCCTGGTTGTAGCCTTTAGCAACAAGTCTAGCTTTGTTTCTAGTTACAATACCATGTTCATCAAGTTTATTTCTAAAAACCCATTTTGTGCCAATTACAGAAACATTAAGGGGTCTTTCAGTTAAAGTCCAAATGTTATTTCTTTTAAATTGATTTAGTTCATCTTGCATAGCATTAATCCAGTTACAATCTTTTTCAGCTTCTTCAATTGACTTAGGCTCTATCTGAGATACAAAAGCTAAATAATCACAAACATTTCTAATAGAAGAGTGTGTACTTACTTCCTTTGACGGATCACCAATAATTAGCTCTTTGGGGTGTCCGTGTGCATACCTCCATTCTTTAGGTAAAGGTTTTGGTGAAGTTGCATTGATCTCTTGAGTTTGATCTTGATTTTCTTGATCATCATCTCCTTTGGGCTCATCTTCATTGATTGTCAATTGTTCAAGCTTCTTTGTACCTGTTTCATCATCGATAGAATCTTCTTTTCTAGAAGATTTTTCGTTAGATTCATCAAACACTACATGAATTGATTCTTCAACCAGAAGAGTTCTTCTGTTGAAGACCCTGTATGCCTTGCTAGAAGTAGAGTATCCTAAGAAGATACCCTCATCTGACTTAGCATCAAATTTACTGATATTGTCTTTGCCATTGTTTAATATGAAACAGCGGCAACCAAATACACGAAAATACTTAAGATTCGGTTTTCGATTTTTCCAAAGCTCATATGGTGTTTTCTTCAAAATAGGTCGAATTAAAACACGATTTAAAATGTAACAGGAAGTATTAATGGCTTCTGCCCAAAAATATCTAGGTAAATCGTTTTCGCAAAGCATTGTGCGTGCCATTTCTTCAAGTGTCCTATTCTTTCTTTCTACCACCCCATTTTGTTGAGGTGTCCTAGGTGTAGAAAAATTATGACTAATGCCATTTTCATTACAAAAAGCTTCAAAATCATGATTGTCAAATTCAGTTCCATGATCACTACGCAAAGAAACAATAGTGAGATCTTTTTCATTTGAAACCCTTTTATGAAATTTAACAAAAGCTGAAAACGTTTCATCTTTATGAGCTAAAAACATCACCCAAGTAAATCGTGAGTAATCATCTACAATTACTAGCCCATATTTTTACCTCCCAAACTAGTTGTTCTGGTTGGTCCAAAGAGGTCCATATGCAATAATTCAAGGGGTCTAGTAGTAGATACTACTCCTTTAGGTTTGAAGGTAGATTTAGTTTGTTTTCCAAATTGACATGCAGCACAAATCTTATCTTTTTCAAATGTGAGTTTTGGCAATTCTTTTACAAGATTCTTTTTGCTTAATTTTGAAATCAACTGCATACTAGCATGCCCTAGCCTACGATGCCAAAGCCAACTAGTTTCACTTGCCTTGGCTTCCCTAGCCACTAGGCATTGACCACTTTCCATGGCTAGATCATCAAGATCAACCATGTAAATGTTTCCATGCCTATGACCAGTGAACTTGATGCCATCGACATCTAGACTAGATACCATGCACAAAGATGATTCAAAAATTACTTTAAAACCCTTATCACAAAACTGACTAATGCTAAAAAGATTATGCTTCAAGCCATCAACAAATAATACATTATCTACATAAGCATTAGGGGTGATATGGATTTTACCAATTCCGACGATTTTGCCTTTTCCATTATCACCAAAAGTAACGTTTCCACCATCAATAGCTGCTAGTGATGAGAATTGCTTCACATCCCCAGTCATGTGCCTTGAGCAACCACTATCCAGATACCACAATCTTCTTTTATTTTTGGTTGCAAGGCATACCTGCAAAAATTAATCAAGTTGAAACTTTAGGTACCCAAGTCATCTTGGGTCCTTTAGGGTTAGTCAAATTGGTTCCTTTTGGAATCCAAATCTTTCCAAAGGTATTTAATTTTCTTCTATTACAAATATATGATTTATGTCCTAACTTACCACATGCATAGCAGGTAATATTAGAAGATGCAGGTATGAAAAAGTTTTTGTAAAGTTTTTGCTGATTGTGTGGCTTAAATCCAAGTCCAGCTTTGTTAAACACTGCATGTTGACTATTTAAAAGCATACTTAATTTTTCTGAACTAAAAGTAAACTTTTCTACAAAAGGTTTTACTTTTTCTAACTCTTATTTGTAATTCTTGTTTTGAAGCAATAGTTCTTTGTTTTGTTTTTCAATTTTCTCATTAGTTTTAAGACTTCTATTATTTTTCAAAGAATCATTTTCTTTTAAGAGATTTTCTTTATCATTTTTCAAGGTCTTTACATGTTCAGTTAATTTCTTGTTTTCTTGAATTAAATCTTCAATTTCAGTTGAAAACTTTTCTGAATTTTTGGTAAGCTCAAGATTTAGCATTCTTAATTTCTTATTTTTCAGTTTTAATTTTTCATATTCCATAACTAAATCATCAAAAGCATCATGCAATTCATTGAAAGTAAATTCAATTTCAGGTTCAAAATTTACCTCATTATCTTCATTGGCCATGAAATATAGGTTGGCGACTACCTGCTGCTCTTCATCACTGCTGGAGTCCTCACTCTCACTCCAGGTAGCCATCATGGCTTTCTTTCTCAACATCCTTCGACTCTTTTTAAGCAAAGGGCAATCCGTTTTATAATGTCCAGGCTTCTTGCACTCGAAGCAGATGGGTGGATCCCTTTCTTTTTCTTTCTCTTTTTCTTTATTGTGATCACCTTTTTGTGACCTTTTCTTGTAGAAGCCCTTCTTCTTTCTCATGAATCTTTTGAATTTCCTTGTAATAAGGGCTGTCTCATCATCATCAGCTTCTTCTTCTGATTCATCACTTGACTCTTCCTTTGTAGTGGACTTGAAGGCTATGGCTTTCTTTTTCTTGTCATTGTCCACTGTCTTCTGCTTTAGTGAAAGCTCGTAAGTCATCAGTGATCCAAGAAGCTGCTCAAGAGGTAGAGTATTGACATCCTTGGCTTCTTCTATGGCTGTTACTTTCGCATCCCATGAAGCCGGAAGAGACCTGAGAAGTTTGTTAACCAGTTCACCATTAGATATAATTTTTCCCAAACTCCTCATACCATTTACTATATTTGTAAATCTAGTATACATTTCACTGATACTTTCAGTTGGTTCTATCCTGAACATCTCATATGTATGAATGAGCATGTTCACCTTTGTGGTCTTCACTTGGTGTGTACCCTCATGGGTAACCTCAAGTGTATCTCAAATTTCTTTGGCGGAAATACAATTTGATATTCTGTTGAATTCACTAGGGTCAAGTGCACAGAATAGCAAATTCATCGCCTTAGCATTTAACTCAGCTTGTTTGATGTCATTGTCATCCCATTCTTCTTCAGATTTTGGGGTGATAATGCCATTAACCAAGTGAGTGGGCTGATGAGGCCCTTTAGTAATTATTCTCCATATATGATAATCTACAGCTTGTAAATAAATACGCATACGAGTTTTCCAGTATGTGTAGTTTGTGCCATTAAAGAAAGGAGGGCGATTTGATGCTTGTCCTTCAACTACACCCATTCCAATTGGGACGGCCATGATCTTTCACTCAAGATCGTTGGACCTACAAGAGAGTACCGGTGCTCTGATACCACTTGTTGCCCAGATATGGTGCCCAAGAGGGGGGGTGAATTGGGTATTTTAAAAATTAAAGCAATATATGTGCTATCAAGTTCTAAGTTGAAGAGTGATAGTGCTCAAGTAATTGTGCAACGGAAGCAATGAAATAAAACAACAATTAAAGAGCAAAAGAAGATTAAGAGTAAAGCAATGCAAACACACAAGAAGTATAGTGGTTCGGTGCACCTAGCACCTACATCCACTCCCCAAGCTACACTTGGGAATTTCCACTATAATCTTTAGATTACAGCCGACTTGTTTTACCAGGCTCACAAGTCAAAACCTTACACACTTGTTTTGGCTTCGGGCTTACAAGCAACCCTAGTTGGTTTTATCAATTGGCACACCAACAAACCTCACTCACTTGTTTTGGCTTCGGGCTTACAAGCAACCCTAGTTGGTTTTATCAATTGGCTCACCAACAAACCTCACACTAGTTTCAAATTCCCTTGAAACTAGCCTAAGACAAAAAGAATATGAATACAATGAATAAAACAAGACAAACTCCTTTTGAGCAAAAAGTAATTCGATGTAGCTCTTGATGGAGACTCTTCAAGCCTTTCTCTTGGAATCTTTGGACCTCACTAAATGCCAAATACTTGAAAGTTGGATTCCTCAAAGATGGAAAGCTTTTGGCTAAGGAATCTCTTGGTTTTCTCACTCTTTTTAGCTTGGAATTGATTGAAGGCTTTGTACTTTGACTCTAAACTTTTTCACTTTGTCTCCTTGTCTTTTTTGAAGTTTGGTGGAGGTTAAATACCTCATTCAAGCTGAAACAACTCCACAAGACCGTTAGAATAAAAATATGGCCGTTAGAAATCAAATCAAAAGTTCAGAAAAACTAGCCGTTATGCCATGAGTCGACCTCATGAGTCGACCTCTGGATCAAGTGTCGACCTCATGAGTCGACCTCCAGTTTATTTTAGGCAAAAATCCAGAAAACCATAGTTCTGCCCAGTTTGAATTCTCAGGCTATGAGTCGACCTCTGGACAGGTGTTGACCTCTGGTGGTCGACCTCTGGAGCATGCCACTGAAATTTTGCCGTGCCGGCCTTGCTGAACTTTTCTTTTCTTCATGAGTCGACCTTTGGTGGTCGACCTTTGACAAGGTGTCGACCTCTGGTGGTCGACCTCTGATCTGAAATTTTCTGAAACTCTAGAGAGGTGCGTTCCATGCTTGAGTTTCTCTAAGCCTTTGTTTCTTTTGTAAATTACTTCTTAATAGGAAGGTCCAATATGAGAAATTTAATCTTGTTCAAGGTAGAAGAACTCTTTTCCAAAATCAGGCAAGCTTGGTTTCATCATTGTATTCTTAGTACTCTTTTTGAATAACCTAAGTCCTGAAACTTTATCTTGAGATGAAACATTAGTCCAAACATATACTCAACCTTTTGTTAATCATCAAAACTAAGGAGCCAAAGCCAACAATATATGATCCACAAAATTTTCAAAAAATATTTTTCAAAATATGCAAAATTTTTAAATTTTCAAAATTTCTTCTTCTTACTAATTCTTCCATTTAGATAAAAACATTTTGCATTCTTCTCCCCTTTTGCACTTTCTTTCATTTCTCATACTTTTTATACTTAACAATTTTCTCCCCCTTTTTGACATCATGAAAAAGGGTGAAAGGCAATACAAAGTGGAAATAAAGTCGAAAATAATAGCTGTAGGTCATCAAAATCAATGCATGAAATCAAATAATTATGATATCAATTGAATATGATACAAATTGAATATAACTCCTCTTAAAAAATTAGATTTGAAAACAAGTAGAAAGAGTATTAGAGCAATATAAGTACAACATGATATCAAGCAAAATATTCAAAGCATCAAATATGATAACAAATCTTTGGATGCTCTCCCTAAATGTTATTCCTTCTTTGAAAATATGTATTTATTTGAGAAATAAAACATGAAAGCTGATGCATCAAGATTTGAAATTTTTCAAGATATTCATGATTTTCAAAATACAAAGCATTTATATCACTTAAAAACTTTTAGCATGATTTCAAATTCATTTTAAGATGATTTGATATCCATACAAATGCTAGAAGTAATATGATATCAAGTCTAGCTACTAGAGCAAGGGTTTATCAATATGCTTACCTTATTATCAAAAGTAACCCTTAACTACTAGTCTATACTTGATCCAAATCATTTCTAGATTATGCATATATACCAAAAATAAAAACATATAAATCATAGAATTTCACTTGAAATAATTTAGAAACTATATTAATCAAAATCAAGTGAAGATCTAATAATCACAAGTTTGACCATGAGAGCTTGAAATCCATCAACATCAAAATGGTCATAATCACAACAAATGATTATTAGTCTAAGCTTGATTCTAATCAATCAATTAAAATATTTTTCAAACAATATGTATCTTTAAGAGTATTTTTAATGAAATATATTAATCAAAATCAAGTGAATGTCTTACAATCATAAGTTTAATGATAGCATGAAATTCATCAACACCAAAAAGTTCATGATCATAACCAATGATTATAAGTCTAAACTTGATTCTAATTAAACATTTAAAAATAATTTTTCAAAGTAATTGATGCAATAAAAATTTAACTACATTTTTAATTATGGAAGAAAATATTTAGAATTTACCAATGTGTATAGTCCTTCCTTTTACCATTTAGTTCAAAATGTAGCTTGTCTACTTCTTTAAATTGTCTTGTACAACCTCTTTTCAAGAACTTCCTTTCTTCATATTGGGTTGCAAGACATTCCTACAAAACAAATTAAGTGGACATTTTTGGTACCCAAACTTTCTTGGATCCTTTATGATTAGTAATTATGGTTCCTTTTGGAACCCAAACTTTTCTTAATCTAGAAGGATAAGCATTAAAACCACATTTAGAAGATAAATTGAAATAAGCAGGAATAGAGAAATTCTTCAAAAGTTTTTTCTTCTTTTCCTCAACCAAAATATTTTTATCACATAAATCTTTCAAAATAACATTTTCTTTTTTTAAAAATTCTTTTTCTTTAGAAAAATTTTTCTTTTCATTTTTCAAAATATCAATCTTGGCATTTAAATCATCATTTTTATTTGCAAGATTGGTGTTGTCAAGAGAAAATGAATCTACATGCCTATTTAATTTCTTGTGCTCAATTTTTTGCAATCTATATTCATGCACAAGATCATTAGATGCATCATGTAGTTCATCAAAAATAAAATTATAATCATTTTCAGCACATACCTTTTCATTTGCCATGAAGCAAAGATGGGCAACTTCATCATCCGTACTTGAATCTTCGCTATCGCTCCAAGTTGCCATCACTGTCTTGAATTTCTTTTTGGCTTTGAAAGCCATTATCTTCTTTTCTATATCAGCTTTCACTATCCTTTGCCATAAGTTCAACTCATAGGTCATGAGTGAACCGATAAGCTCCTCCAAAGGTAAGGTTTATACATCTTTAGCTTCTTGGATCGCCGTCACCTTTGGATCCCATGATTTTGGCAAGGATCTAAGAATTTTGTTCACCAAATCAGCATTAGTATAGATTTTGCCAAGACTATTCAATTCATTAATAATAGTCATAAATCTAGTATACATATCATAAATAGATTCATAATGCATCATTTCAAAAATTTTAAAAGAATGTACAAGCAAATTAATTTTAGTATTCTTCACTTGAAGAGTACCCTCATGAGTAACTTCAAGTGTGTCCCATATTTCCTTTGCCGATGTGCATGTAGAGATTCTATTAAATTCATTTAAGTCCAATGCACAATAAAGCAAGTTCATTGCTTTAGCATTGATTTCAGTTTGTTTAATGTCATATTCATTCCAATCCTCTTTGAGCTTTGGAATGGAAATGCCATTAACCAACATGGAAGGAATATGAGGACCACTAAAAATAATTTTTCAAAGATGATAACTAATAGATTGAATATGGATATGCATGCGAGTTTTCCAAAATGTATAATTTATGCCATTGAAAAATGGTGGTCTAACACTAATACTTATAAGGATTGCCATGAACTTTAGCTCAAAATCGTTAGATTTTCGGACAGAGCACCCACTCTGATACCAATTGTAGGCTCAGGTAGGCAACCCAAAAGGGGGGGGGGGGGTGAATTGGGTTTTATAAAAAATAAAACAATAATGTGAAGGTCTAGTGATGTTTGTGAGTAATAAATTCAATGCATAAGATTGAATGTAGCGGAAATAAAGAAATCAAAGTACAAGGAGAACAATCACACAAACACAAAGATTTATAGTGGTTCGGTGCTAACCAAGCACCTACATCCACTTCCCAAGAATCCCTTGGAAATTCCATTAAGTTTGATTTTATAACTTAGGCTCACCAACAACCTTTACAACTTGTTTTGTCTTCGGGCTCACAAGTCAAACCCTAGTTGGTTTCAAGGCTCACCAATAACCACCCTTGGTTTTACAGGATAACCAAGAACCTAAACAACTTGTTTTAGCTTTGAGCTCACAAGTAAAACCCTAGTTGGTTTCAAGGCTCACCAACAACCATTTTGGTTTTCAAAAGGCTTACCAAAAACCTCTTTGGTTTTCCAAGGCTCACCAAAAACCTTAGGTAAAACAATGTAAGAGCAAGTATAAATGAATACAATAAAAGCTTTCTAAAATAAAGCAAATATCTCTTTGAAGCTCTTGATTGTTGATGAAGATCTTGTCTTCAAGTTAATGAAGCCATTGATTGATGCTTGTAGATGTAGACTTTAAATGCTCTCTTTGAAACTTGGAAGCTTGAAAGCTTTTAATCACTCAATTATTGAATCCTTTAAGAATATTCAAGAAACTCACCAAAGGATTACTTTCCTATTTGATTCTTGATATTTATATAGCCTCCCAATATTTAAATGACCGTTTATAGCCATTAGGGAGGAAAATATGGCCGTTGGATCCAAGTTGGAGAAGTTTTGCAGCCCAAAAAACTAGCAGTTACTGTTTAAGTGTCGACACTTCACCTCCAAGTGTCAACACCTCAGTTTCAAGTGTCGACACTTCATTCTCCAGGTGTCGAGACTTCACTTCCAAGTAGCGACACTTCAGCTCCAGGTGTCGACACTTGACTGAAAGTGCTTTCTGAAGTTTTCTGTTTGTCTCAGGCCTTGAGTCGATACTTCACTCTTCAAGTGTCGACACTTGATCCTCAGGTGTCGACACTTCATTTCCAGGTGTCGACACTTGCCTGTTCCATTACTGAAACATCTTCAAATTGAAGCTTAAACTTCTTCAAGTTCTTCCATATTAATTCCAAAGTTCATATACTTGATTTTCCATTAATTTAAAGACTTTTTCAACTGAAATACATGCATTTCTTCATCCAACATGGTTGAGTACTAATATCTGAAAAATATACTTAAAATATAATTAGTACTCATATATACTTAAACATTTTGTCAATCATCAAAATCAAGATAGAGTCAACAAGTGGGGTGTACCTCTCCTCTGGAATGGGCGTGCTCCTCGATCTCAACCCCTGTCGGAAGTTCGGAGCTGAGGGTCCTGGCTTCCGGGTTCCAGGGGCCTCGGCGGGAGTTGGCTTCTTCTGTGGCTTCCCATCAAGCTCCTGTCTTGTACGATCTGCCTTCTCGGTGCGGATGTACTTCTGGGCTTGGAGGAAGAGCTCGGAGTAGGTCTTGGGGGGCTTCTTGTTGAGCGAGTAGGTCAGGTGAGAGGTCCTGAGCCCTCGCTTCAGCGCCAGCATGGCGACTGGCTCATCAAGATTGTAAATCTCTAAGGCGGCAACCTTGAAGCGGGCCACGTAGTCCCGGAGGGGCTCGTGGTCCTGTTACCGGATGGAGAAGAGGCTGTCTGCATCTCGTGGCACCTTTCGATAGGCATCGAAGTGGGCCACGAACTTCTGCTCCAATTTAGCAAAAGAGTTGATGCTTTCGAGCTCAAGGAAGGTGAACCAAACCCGAGCCACCTTCCGGAGGGTTGCTGGGAAGGCAATACAAAAAAGAGTGTCAGTGGCCCCTTGGACCCTCATGAGGACCTTGTAGCTTTCCAAGTGGTCCAGGGGGTTGGTGGTCCCATCATAGGGATCCACCTGTGGCATACGGAACCGGCTGGGAACCAGCTCTTCTTGGATCTCTCGGGAGAAAGGGGGACGAGCGTTGTAGCCCGCTGGCTCGTCAGCAGAGCCTTGCAAATTTGCAAACTGGCAGGATAGCTCCGCCAGCTTGCACTCGTGCTCCTCTAGGCGCCTTTCAGCTGTGCGCCTGACGGCCTTGTCAGTAGAACCTTCTGCTGAAAGAGACGCAGAAGGTGACATGGGTGCACGGTTCTCATAAAGGGGAGACTTCCCTCTTTAGCCTCGATGGGGTTTGGTCGTTACCCGCTCAAGGGTCAGGGAGCGTGATGTGGAAGCAAGGGGGTTAGGGCTAGGGATGCTGGGATGGATGCTTATGTTGCAAGGAATTTCTTTTTTTTTTATGTTTAATGAGTTTTAGATTTTTTTTTTTTTAGGGTTTCGATTCCCGATCACAAGCAAAGGTAAGAAATACGAAGAACAGTAATGAAAGCTTACGCTAGCAGTTCAAAGCCCTAAAAGTGAAAACGAGAACAGGACCCCAGGATTAAGAAATCCCGATAGGACTAGCTTGATATACAATATCTACTTAGGAGATAAAGAGAAAGCAAAGGCAATCAACCCAATCACTTTTTTTTTTTATGTTCTTGTTGTTTTTTTCTTTATTGTTTTAGGGTTTCGATCCCCGATCACAAACAAAGGCAAGAAATACGAAAGAAGAGTAATGTAAGCTTATGCTAGCAGTTCAAAGCCCTAAAAGTGAAAATGAGAACAGGACCCTAGGATTAAGAAACCCCGGTAGGACTAGCTCGACACACAATACCTACTTAGGGTAGAGAGAAGGCAAACCTTACACTTCTGAAGCACCCGGTGCAGAGATCGCTCAACTCGACGGATGCGGCCTGGATGCCCGAGCAGTCGAACCCTTGGAAGCACTGGCTTTGGATCGAGAGGTCACGATGGCAAAGCTGACTGTCTCCGATGCCCGAGATGCCAGGGAGGACCTGTAGGCAAACAAAAGAAGGATCAGCGTGATGTGGAGATGCACGGAAAGGAACTGAGAGGGAGTTGAGAAAGGGCTTCGAGCCCGACGTCCGGCTGGATTTCAAAGTCGAAGTTGGAGATAACTTGGGGCCTCGCACCCCACGATGTCTCGGAGGATGAAGGAATGTGGCCTCACACCACGTGACGTCCTGGAGGACGAAGGATTCGCGACGCCCTGGGGCGACGGACAGGTGGCCTCACACCACTCGACGTCCTTGGGGACGATGGCAACTTTACTCAAACCTAGCCTAAGAGACAATGGTTGGAGGATGGAAAACTCAAACTTTTTTCATTAATCACTCAATCATTCAATCGTTATACAAGGGAGGGATTGGGTCCTTTAAATAGGCACCTAAGGCCCATTTGAAATTCAAATTACAACTTTCATGGTGGTGCCCAAAATCCTCCATCATCTCCTCTCTTTGGCCGACCAAATGACTTGGGGTTGGGCGTGGCATGTGGGATGGCTTGGAGAGGGGAATTGGTCTCTTGACTTCCTTCCTTAGCATGCTTATTTTGGGAAGAAAGAGTGGGGCATGGCTTGCTTGGAGGGATGTGTTCCCTTGGACTCTTCAACGCCATCTCTTGGATTGATTCAAGGCCGACCAAGGGAGAGCTCCATGGACATTGCATGGTTGAGGGCTTGAAGAGGGGAGTGTGTCCTTTGACCTTCCTTCATTGCATGAACACTTTGGGAAGAAAGCTTGGAAGGGGGCTTGCTTTGAGGCTTGGTTTCTTCAAGGATCTTCAACGCCCCTCTTTTGATGGAACCAGACGTGATGTGGGGGACAGAAGAGGGGGATGGTGTTTCTTCCTTCCAATGTCGCCCAAGGCGTGTGGAAAGCATGAGGGTGCCACCCTATTTCCCTCCTTGGATGCCCAAGTGGTAGCTGATGTGGCGCCATGTATGTAGCTGAGGTGGCACCTGAGTTGGCATTATTCCAAGTGGAAGGGATGGGTTGGCCCACCAGAACTTGATTTGGTTAAGAAAACCAGGGTGACTTCAATTGGGCTTGGGCCCAGTCCAAACTCAGACTCGAACAAATACAGGACTCATGACCTAACTTGACCCAAATTGGTCAAGGTACAGGACTAAACAAATTTTGACAAGAAATTATGAAATTGTTTTGGCTCAAGGCCTTATTACAGGACTCATAGAAGGGGAACCCTAATCTGAGATCCACAGAGGGTTGAGGAGCCTCTGTCGGATCCTGGTGCCCACACCAGTTCTCTCGGGGTGGGAAGAACTCGACCCTGTCGAGTAAGGGTTAGCTTGGCTTTGATACCTCTCCAGGATGTCGGGGTCGATGCGTTGCAAGTCCTCCCGTGTGATCCACGAGTCATCGGATTCGGGTCGGCCTTGCCATCGAACCAGGTAACGCTGGTAGACTTTGCCCCGGGTAGTGATGGCTTGGTCATCCAGGACATGCTCGATTCGCTCTCCTCGCTCAGGTATATTTGGAGGTGGACACTCAGGTTCAGGTTCACTCTCAAAAGGGAGGTCAGGCCCAAACGGCTCACTGGGTATGTTTGCGGCTTCCCTATACTCGACTAAGTTAGAGATATTGAATGTCGAGCTAATTCCATAATCCAGAGGTAGTTCTAGCACATAGGCGTCAGGGCCCATTCTCCTAATTACTTTAAAGGGGCCCGCCCCACGAGCGTGAAGCTTCTTAACGGTTTCCAGTAGAAACTGTTCAGGCCGAAGCCTAATCATTACAAAATCTCCTATTTTAAACTCTTTTGCTCGCTTTCGGGAATCAGCCAGCCTTTTATATGTGTTATTACTTATATTAATTTTTTGGCTAATTTCTTTATGCATGTCCCTAATATGCTGTGCAAGTGAATCAGTTGACTCGGAGACACGTGCATGGATGGTTAGGGTAATTAGGTCAAGAGGTCGGTTAGGCTTGTAACTAGAGACAACTTCAAAAGGACTCTTCCCGGTGGTCCTATTTACAGAGCTGTTATAGGCGAACTCGGCTCGAGGTAAAAGAAGATCCCAGTTTCCCGTATGTTCACCTATCAAGCATCTAAGAAGGTTTCTCAAGCTGCGGTTGACCACCTCTGTTTGTCCGTCGGTTTGCGGGTGGTAGGCAGTGGAGAATTGGAGCTTGGTTCCTAGGAGGTGCCAAAGGGTTTTCCAGAAATAGCTAGTGAAGCGGACATCTCTATCGGACACTATAGTCTTGGGTAGGCCATGTAACTTAACCACATGTTCCAGAAAAAGCTTGGCGACTTTGGAAGCATCTAGGGCCTGGGAGCAGGGTATAAAATGAGCCATTTTGGAAAACCTATCCACTACTATAAAGACAGAATCGTGCTTCCTTGCGGTCTTGGGTAATCCTACCACAAAATCCATGCTGAGATCTTGCCAAGGGTGGCTAGGTACGGGCAAGGGGGTGTACAGGCCAGTATTCTGTTTCTGCTGCTTGGCCACAGCACAGGTTCGGCACCTAGAGACAATATTGGCTACATCTTTCTTAAGGCTAGGCCAAAAGAACTGGTCTTCAACAGCTAGAATGGTCTTCTCCCTATCAAAGTGACCAGCTAGGCCTCCCGCATGGGTTTCCTACACTAAAAAATCTCGGAGTGAGGTCTTGGGAATGCACAACTTATTACCCTTGAAAAGATAACCATCCTGTAAGGTATAGTCACTATGGGCACTAAATGGTTCTTGAAGCTTAGACTGGAAGATCTCACTGAAGTCAGGACAAGATTCATATTGCTCCTTAAGTCGGTCAAATCCTACAACCTCAGTCCTAACCATGTTTAACAAAAGGGCATGATGGCTAAGGGTATCAGCTACCTTATTTTCAGTACCAGCACGATGTTTAAGCATGAAGGTATAGGCTTGGATATACTCAACCCACTTGGCATGCCTAGGGTTCAATCTCTTCTGGGAGTTCAGGTATCGAAGGGCTTCATGGTCTGAAAATAGGACAAACTCATGGGGTAAAAGGTAGTGCCTCCAATATCTAAGGGCTTGGACGACTGCATAAAACTCCTTATCATAAGTCGAGTACTTAATTTTGGCCTCATTAAGTTTTTCGCTAAAGAAGGCCATAGGGTGATTTTCCTGACTAAGTACTCCACCAATCCCAACTCCCGAAGCATCACAAGCAACCTTGAAAATCTTAGAAAAATCTGGCAATCTCAGGACAGGTGCTTCTACCATTCTATCCTTAATTTCAAGGAAGGCTTTGTCTGCAGCTTTAGTTCATTGAAAACCTCCCTTCCTGATGCAGTCAGTTATCGGTGCTACAATTGAACTGAATCCCCGAATGAATCATCTGTAAAATGTAGCTAGGCCATGGAAACTACGTACATCATGGATGCTAGCAGGGACAGGCCACTCAACTATAGCTCTAACCTTCTCGGGGTCGGCTGAAACTCCTTCAGGGATAATTACAATGCCTAAGAAGATAACCTTAGTTATCATAAATTCACACTTCTTAGGATTGGCGTAAAGGCTATTCTCCCTAAGGGTTTGGCAGACTAACCTTAAGTGGTGAAGATAGTCCTCTTTGGTCTTGCTATAGATCAAGATGTCATCAAAATACACTACAAGGAATTTTCCAGTGAATTCGCGCAAGACTTGGGTCATGACTCTCATAAAGGTACTGGGCGCATTAGACAACCCAAAAGGCATCACTACCCATTCAAACAGGCCATCCTTAGTCTTAAAGGCTATTTTCCATTCATCCCCCGGTCGAATTCTAATCTGGTGGTAACCACTCTTGAGGTCTATCTTTAAAAAGATAGTGGCACCGGCCATCATATCGAGCATATCATCCAGGGGGGAATAGGAAACCTATATTTGATTGTATTTTGTTGATAGCCCGGCTATCAACACACATCCTCCAGGTCCCGTCTTTCTTAGGGATAAGTAGGGCAGGGACGACACAGGGACTCAAACTCTCCATAAGGAAACCCTTCCTAAGTAGCTCTCCCACTTGTTTCTGAAGCTCCTGATGTTCAGTGGGGTTCATCCTATAGTGGGGAAGGTTGGGCAAAGTGGATCCTGGGACCAAATCTATAGCGTGCTGGATGTCCCTAAGGGGTGACAGTTGATCAGGTCATTCTTCCGAGAAAACATCCTCAAATTCTTTCATAGTCTTTACTACCTCTTGGGGGTGTTCTACATTGGATGGCTCGTGACTCTCCTTGGTGGCTAGAATCCAAACAGGGGCTCCCTCTAACATCTCTTTCTCTAGCTCCTTAGGTGTGATCAGGTTGACTTCGGCTTTCTTCTCCTTAAGGCTACTAGATCCTTTCTTGACGGGGTCCTTAGGTTGGATTGGGTTGATTGTGATCTTTTTCCCTTGGTGGAGAAAGACACAGGTATTGGATCGACCATAAAGGGTGGCATCATGAAAAAAGTTTAAGTTTTCCATCCTCCAACCATTGTCTCTTAGGCTAGGTTTGAGTGAAGTTGCCTTCATCCCCAGGGACGTCGAGTGGTGTGAGGCCACCTGTCCATCGCCCTAGGGCGTCGCGAATCCTTCGTCCTCTAGGATGTCGCGTGGTGTGAGGCCACATTCCTTCATCCTCCGGGACGTCGCGGGGTACGAGGCCCCAAGTTATCTCCAACTTCGACTTCGGAATCTAGCCGGACGCCGGGCTCGAAGCCCTTTCTCAACTCCCTCTCAGTTCCTTTCCGTGCATCTCCACATCATGCTGATCCTTCTTTTGTTTGCCTACAGGTCCTTCCTGGCATCTCGGGCATTGGAGACAGTCAGCTTTGCCATCACGACCTCCCGACCCAAAGCCAGTGTTTCCAAGGGTTCGACTGCTCGGGCATCCAGGCCGCATCCATCAAGTTGAGCGATCTCTGCACTGGGCTCGAAGCCCTTTCTCAACTCCCTCTCAGTTCCTTTCCATGCATCTCCACATCACGCTGATCCTTCTTTTGTTTGCCTACAGGTCTTCCCTGGCATCTCGGGCATCGGAGATAGTCAGCTTTGCCATTGCGACCTCCCGACCCAAAGCCAGTGCTTCCAAGGGTTCGACTGCTCGGGCATCCAGGCCGCATCCGCCGAGTTGAGCGATCTCTGCACCAGGCACTTCAGAAGTATGAGGTTTGCCTTCTCTCTACCCTAAGTAGGTATTGTGTGTCGAGCTAGTCCTACCGGGGTTTCTTAATCCCGGGGTCCTGTTCTCATTTTCACTTTTAGGGCTTTGAACTGCTAGCGTAAGCTTACATTACTCTTCTTTCATATTTCTTGCCTTTGCTCGTGATCGGGAATCGAAACCCTTAATCAACAAAGAAAAATACAACAAGAACATAAAAAAAAAAACTCATCAATCCTAAAAGAATTCCTTTGCATCGTAAGCATCCTTGCTAGCATCTAGCATCCCTATCCCTACCCCCTTGCACCGCATCAGAGCGGCTCTCCCTGTCGGTAGATCCAGCTCGTTGTCTTTTCTTCGGAGTCTGGTGACTATCCCGGGGGTCGGTGATGGCCCGTGGCTGCGAAGGCCTTCCTTGGAAGGAACGCAGGCTATCGCGGGGTGCTGCAGCATGGGTCGCAGGGGTTCCTGGCTGCTGATAGGTAGCCAAGGACCGTTGCTAGTGCTGGAGCTGGAGCACTATCGTAGCAAGAATTTCATCTGCTGGGTGAGTGCAGCCAGCTGAGATTTCGTCGGAGGTGGTTGGGCTAGAGCGGGTGGCTCCACTCCCGGAACGTGTAGGTCTCCTCGAGGAGAAGAGTCTCCCACACGGCTGTGGAAGCCTCCCTCGCTCGCATCATCACCATCCTCCTGATGGATCCACTTACAGAGGGACTGGCTTTTGGAACAAAGGACCTGCATCTGTCCCCCTATTGGTGTGCCTATCTATTGCTACCAAGATCGTTGTGGCCCGTAGCTACTATCGGCGTCGGGTCACCCCTCATCTCCTCGGGGATGTCCTGCTTGTTAGGACCTACAAAATAAGGGTTAGTGACCTAGGCCGGGGATTCTGGCGGGGGCACTCCAACGGTCAAGTCAGTGACGATCCAGGAGAACAAATCCTCCTGGTCGAGCCCCTCTCGATGGACTCCACGCTAGGAGGAGTAAAAGGATGTTAGTAGAGTGAGAGTGGGGGTGCAAGTGAGGGGAAGGAGGCCACACAGGAAGATCGATCCACCTCGGCCACCACCTTTCCTAGCACACTTGCACCCCCACTCTCACTCTACTCATATCCTTTTACTCCTCTTAGCATGGAGTCCATCGAGAGGGGCTCGACCAAGAGGATCTATTCTCCTGGATCGTCACTGACTTGACCATCAGAGTGCCCCCGTCGGAATCCCCGGCCTGGGTCACTAACCCTTGTTTTGCAGGTCCTAACGAGTAGGACATCCTTGAGGAGACGAGGGGCGATCTGACACCGACAAGCAGCTACGGGCCACGACGATCTTGGTAGCAACAATCAGTACACACAAATTCAAGTATTACATTAGAGTTTTGTACATGATCTTTTATGAAATGATGTCTTATTTCAATGTGTTTACTTCTTGAATGTTGCACTAGATTCTTAGTTAGATTGATTGCACTAGTATTGTCGCATCTTATGGGTGTCTTAATAGTTTAATGCCAAAATCTTCGAGTTGTTATTTGATCCATAGGATTTGAGCACAACAGCTTCCATCTGCTATATATTCGACTTCCACCGTAGATAGAGCAACCGAATTATGTTTCTTGCTACTCCATGAGATCAAATTTACTTCAAGAAACTAACAGGTTCCACTAGTACTTTTATGATTAGGTTTACACCCAGCAAAGTCAGCATCAGAATAAGCAATCAATTCAAATAAAGAATCTTTAGAGTACCAAAGACCAATCTCAATTGAGCCAAACAGATATCTAAGTATGCGTTTAACAGCCAAAAGATGAGACTCTTTAGGATTAGATTGATATCTAGCACACATATAAATACTAAACATAATATCTGGCCTACTGGCAGTTAGATATAATAATGAACTAATAATGCCATGATATAGTTTTTGGTCTACAGATTTATCTGATTCATCATTGTGAAGTCTATAAGAGGAGCTCATAGGCGTACTTAATGGCTTGGTGTTCTCCATCCCAAACTTCTTTAATATTTCTTTTGGGTACTTAGCTTGGTTGATGAAGATCCCCTCTTTGGTTTGCTTTATCTGGAGTCCGAAGAAGAAGTTAGGTTCTCCCATCATTCTCATCTCGAACTCATCCTGCATTAACTTTGCAAACTCTTGACAAAGAGTTTTGTTAGTAGCATCGAATATAATATCATCCGCATACACTTGTACTACTAAGAGATCATCATTTTTTTTCTTCAAAATTAAAGTTTTGTCGATATTACCTCTAGTGAAATCATTTTTAAGCAAGAAAGAACTTAAACGATCATACCAAGCTCCAGGAGCTTGTTTCAAACCATACAAAGCTTTATAAAGTTTGAAAATATGGTTTGGAAATTCATAATTTTTAAAACCGGGTGGTTGTTCAACATAAACCTCTTCTTCGATAAAACCATTTAAAAAGGCACTTTTAACATCCATTTGAAATAATTTAAAATTTATAAAATAAGCAAAAGCCAACAATAGCCTAATTGCCTCAAGTTTAGCTACAGGAGCAAAGGTTTCATCAAAATCAATCCCTTCCTCCTGATTGTATCATTTGGCAACTAGTCTAGCCTTATTTCTAGTAACAATACCATTTTCATCAAGTTTGTTTCTAAAAATTCATTTTGTGCCAATAATTGAAACATTTGAATGTCTATCTACTAAAATCCAAACATTATTTTTTTTAAATTGATTAAGTTCATCTTGCATAGCATCGATCCAATTACAATCATTTTCAGCTTCTTCAATAGTTTTAGGTTCAATTTGAGATACAAATGCTAAGTAATCACAAATATTTCTAAGAGATGATCGAGTACTTACACCTTTAGATGGATCACCAATGATAAGTTCTTTGGGGTGTCCATGAGCATACCTCTATTCTCTAGATAGAGGATTAACTATAGATGTGTTTTCATCACCTTGTGCTTGATCTTTTTCATTATTTTGATCATCTTCCTGCTCCTTGATAGGTTCTTCATTGTTGTTCACCTCTTCAATTCTTTTAGTACCTGTTTCATTACAAAGAACATCTTCTTTTCTAGAAGATTTTTGGTCAAATTCATCAAATACAACATGTATGGATTCTTCAACAACAAGTGTTCTTCTGTTGAAAACCCTATATGCCTTGCTAGATGTAGAGTAGCCTAAAAAGATACCCTCATTTGACTTGGTATCAAATTTGCTCAAATTGTCTTTACCATTTTTTAAGATAAAACAATGGCATCCAAAAACTCGAAAATATCTAATTGAAGGTTTTCTACCTTTCTAAAGCTCATACGGTGTTTTCTTCAAAATCGGTGGGATTAAAACACGGATCAAAACATAGCATGCGGTATTTATGGCTTCTGCCCAAAAATATCTAGGTAAGTCATTTTTGCAAAGCAAGGTGCATGCCATTTCTTCAAGAGTTCTATTTTTCCTTTCTGCCACCCCATTTTGTTGAGATGTCCTAGGTGCTGAAAAATTATAATGAATGCCATTTTCAATACAAAATTTGTCAAAATCAGAATTTTCAAATTCGGTTCCATGGTCACTTCTTAAAGATACAATTAAAATACCTTTTTTTTTTGAAACTCTTTTATGAAATTTAATGAATGCAGAAAATATTTCATCTTTATGTGCTAAAAACATGATCCATGTAAAACATGAGAAATCGTCTACAATTACTAGACCATAGTTCTTACCTTCCAAACTAGATATTCTAGTTAGCCTAAAGAGGTCCATATAAAACAACTTTAAGGGTATAGATGTAGAGACTACTCCTTTTTTTAAAAGATGATTTGATTTATTTTCCAAGTTGGCAAGTACTACAAATCTTGTCTTTTTCAAAACTAAGTTTAGGCAAATCTTTTATCAAATCCTTTTTGCTAAGTTTTGAAATCAAATACATACTTGCATGTCCTAGTCTACGATGCCAAAGCCAACTAGTTTTATTGATCTTGGCTTCCATTGCCACTAGACATTGACCATTTTGAATAGGAAGGTCATCAAGATCAACCATATAAATATTGACATGCCTATGACCAATGAACTTGATACCATTGTCATCTAAACTGGAAACAATGCACATAGAAGATTCGAAAACAACTTTAAAATCCTTGTCACAAAATTGACTAATGCTAAGTTAATTATATTTCAAACCATCAACATATAATACATTGTCAATGTAAGTAGAAGGGGTGATATGGACTTTACCAATTCTGACTATCTTGCCATTTTCATTATCACTAAATATTACATTACCACCATTTTGATATTCGAGTGATGAGAACTACTCCACATCTCAAGTCATGTACCTTGAGCAACCACTGTCGAGGTACCACATTCTTCTTTTATTGGTTGCAAGGCACACCTACAATAAAAATCAGGTTGAGACTTTAGGTACCCAAGTCATCTTGGGTCCTTTTAGCTTAGTGGTAATGGTTCCTTTTGGAACCCAAACTTTCTTAACATTACTTAATTTCTTTTTATTGCATAAGTAAGATTTATGCCCTACAGTACCACAAGTATAACAAGTAATAGATGATGATGCAGGCACAAAGAAATTCTTGAAAAATTTTTGTTTCTTTTGAGTTTTGAAACCTAAACTGGCTCTGTTAAAAATAGTTCTTTGATTATTTAAAAGCATATTCAATTTTTAAGAACTATATATAAATTTATCAACAAAAGGTTTTAACTTTTCAAGTTCTTCTTTGTACTTTTTGTTTTCATCCAAAATCTCTTTGTTCTACTTTGAAAAGTTTTCATTTGATACAGAAAAGTTTTTCTTTTTCAAAACTTCCTTTTCTTTTTCAAGAGCAGCAATCTAATCATTTAGCTTTTTATTTTGAAGAAGTAGGCAATCATTTTCAGTTGAAAACTTGTCATTTGCATTAACTAAATCCAAGTTTTGTCTTTTTAGTTCTTTATGTTTTGATTTCAGTTTTTGAAATTCAATAACCAATTCATCAAAAATTTCATGTAACTCATCAAATGTAAACTCATTTTCAGTTTCGGATAATACCTCATCATGATCGGCCATCAAACAGAAATTTGCAATTTCTTGTTGTTCTTCCTCAGAGCTGGAGTCCTCGCTGTTACTCCAGGTTGCCATCATGGCCTTCTTTTTTAGTGTTCTTCTGCTCTTCTTAAGTAAAGGGAAGTCCATCTTGAAGTGGCCCGATTTCTTGCATTCAAAGCATGTGGGCTGCTCCTTGTCTTTCTCCTTTTCCTTATCTTTGCTAGGCTCTCCTTTTAAAGGTTTCTTCTTGAAGTTATACTTCTTCTTTCTTATGAACCTCCTAAACTTTCTTGCCATGAGAGCCATCTCATCTTTTTCATCTTCTTCTTCAGAGTCTTCACTTGAGCCTTCTTTATTTGTAGACTTGAAAGTGATCACTTTCTTCTTCTTGTCCACATCTACATTCTTTTGTTTTAATGAAAGCTCATATGTTATCAATGAGCCCAACAATTGCTCAAGGAGTAGAGTGTTGACATCCTTGGCTTTCTCTATAGTCATCACCTTGGCGTCCCATGAAGTCGGAAGAGACCTGAGATGTTTGTTTACAAGTTCACCGTTAGATATAATCTTTCCTAAGCTTCTCATGCCATTCACAATATTTGTGAACCTAGTATACATCTCACTTATATATTCAGTAGGTTCCATTTTAAACATTTCATATGTGTGAATGAGCATGTTAACCTTAGTAGTTTTCACTTGGTGTGTACCCTCATGGGTAAACTCAAGTGTGTCCCATATTTTCTTAGCGGAGAGATAGTTAGATATTCTATTGAATTCACTCGGATCAAGGAAGCAAAATAATAGATTCATAGCCTTCACATTAAGCTCTATTTGCTTAATGTCATTCTCATCCCAATCATCTTCTATTTTGGGAGCGGGAATGCTATTAACCAACATAGTAGGCTGATGAGGACCTTTGATAATTATCCTTCAAAGATTATAATCAATAGCTTGTATGAATATGCGCATGCGAGTTTTCCAATATGTGTAACTCATGCCATTGAATAGTGGGGGACAGTTTGAAGCTTGACCTTCAACAATACCCATTCCTATTGGGGCTACCATGATCTTTTACTACTGGAGCTCTGATATCACTTATTGCCCTGAAATGGAGCCCAAGAGGGGGGGTGAATTGGGTCTTTAAAAATTTAAAGCAATAATGTGCAGGTCTTGTGGTGTTTGTGAACAATGTGATTAATGAACTAGATTATATGAGTGGAAAATAATAAGTAGAGTGCAAGAAATAAAGTGCAAGTAAGTAGAAGAGAAAATCACACACAAACACAAGGTTTATAGTGGTTTGGTGCAAACCTAGCACCTACATCCACTCCCCAAGCCCTCCTTGGAAATTCCACTATAATCTCTCCAAGATTATAGTCGACTTGTTTTTCCAAAGGCTCACAAGTCAAAACCTAAGTTGGTTTTATCACCTAGGCTCACCAACAAACCTTTATACTTGTTTTGGCTTTGGGCTCACAAGTCAACCCTAGTTTGTTTTGGCTCACCAACAACCTTACAACCTACTTCCAAGAACCTTGAAAGCTAGGTCAAACAGCAATAAATTCATAATACAAGAATTTAACACAAACAAACTCTCTTCTTAGAGTGGATGAGGAATCTTTGAAGCTTTTGAATGATTGTTTGATGTGACTTGACTTGGAATCTTCTCAAGAATACTTTTGGAAAGATGAATTGAAAGGCTTTTTAGAGGAATCTCTCATTTTTTGCTTTTAGAAGTGGAGTTCTTGAAGAAGGGCTTTAACTCTTGGATATTCCTTTGTTTTCAACTTTTCTCTTGCATCATAAGTGAGTTTGGTGAAGCTTAAATACATGAAAAACATCCAAAAACCATTTTTGACCGTTAGGGATCAAAAACTAGCCATTTATAGCTAAAAATAATGATTTCAGGCTATCAGAAAATATATCCATTGAGGCTGTCAGAACTCGAGTGTTGACACTTGGCTATCATGTGTCGACACTTGGCTTCCCAGTGTCGATACTTGAACTTTCAAGTGTCGACACTTGACTCACAGATGTCGACACTTGACACAAAAACTTCTCCATGGACAAGTTCTGGATTTTCAAAAAGTCTCAGGCCTTAAGTCGATACTTGGGAACTTAAGTGTCGATACTTGAGTTTCAGGTGTTGACACTTAAGTTCTGAGTGTCAACACTTGGCATGCCATGAAAAATTTCTGCATGCCAAATGCTAAAGTGTCGACACTGGGCTTCCAGGTGTTGACACTTGGTTCTGCAAATTTCAGAAATAAGTGCCAATCAAGCCAAAAACATAAAGATTGCTCATGAAACTTAAATGCAACATATATAAACAATAATTGAACTTATTTGTACCCTTTTTGCATAGAATAGACTCCTCAAATCATGAAAAATGCTTTGTGCTAAAGCGTGCCATGATACTTTAATTTTGAGAATTTAAGGTGCTTGTTTCCTGAAAACTCATAACTAGAAATAATTATTAGTACAAAATATGTACTCAACATTTTGTTATTCATCAAAATCACAGGATAGAGCCAACACTCAAAAACCCATTTTTCATAGTTCTGGAAGAGTCAGCTCGAATTCTGCTTGAGTCAACTCGGTTAGTTGAAACCTGAAACTTTCAATGCCATGCCATGCCGTGGAAATGTATCAACTCTAATAATTGAGTCGGCTCAAGTGAACTTGCTTCCAAAAGCTTCCAAATGGCTTCAAACTCCTTCCAAACAACTTGTAAACCTAATATAAAATGTTTAATCTTAAAATTACATTTATTTGGCCCTTTTATATGATTATACAAATAAAATTAGCTAAGGCTCTCAAATGAATGAAACATACATGAACTTTCTTAAATACATGGATTGATCCCAATTTTCTTGAAAAATATAGGGTTGATGATTGTTCAATAGAAATGCCCTACAAAAATTTCTCAAATACTTAAAGATCATTAGTATAAAATACATGCTTCAATGTTTTGTAATCATCAAAATCATTTCAGGGGTCAACAATCTTCCCCTTTTTGATGATGACAAAATACTGGGCATGGAAAGAATAAGTACTTTACATTTGCAATTGTATCAGAGTAAATGATTCTAGAATGTTCTATACAGTGTGCTATATACCAAACAATTCAAAACATAGAGTTTCACTTTACAAATCAATTGAAGTATCAGAGTTATTTTACAAGTTAACTAAAGTATCAAAGTTATTTAGTAAAGTATTAAGGCTCATTGTAACTTTTGTCAACCTTTAATGAGATGAACTCCTTTTTTCATTCATTTTTTATAAGAGAGTCACAATTTTAAAGAGTTTGCAAGATTGTAAAGTTTTAAGATTAGTTCTTCCTCTTTTTCATTTTCTTGCACATTTTCATGCATCTCATTATATTTTCCATAATACTACTTCCCATACATTGTCCATTTTCCATGCTTACATCACATAAAATATTTTTCATGAAGTTTCTATTTTCCATGCATCATTATTACTACTCCCCCTTTTTGTCATCAACAAAAAAGATATAATAAAACACTACTCCCCCTTACTAAAAAATGTTATATAGACAGAGAATAAAAGAAATTTAAGTATCATTCAGCAAAGTATTCATTGCTTAACAATATGTATAATAAAGCAAACACACACACACACACACACACACACACACACACACACATATATATATATATATATCATGTTTTGAAACAAAAAGATAGCTAATATGGCCAACATACAAAAATGAGGTCTAATCAGACCTAATCTTCTTATTCCTCACTAGAAGAAGAGCCTATCTCTAATACAGAAGATGAAACTACAATCTTCATAGGCTTCAGTCTAAGATCTCTAAACCTAGTCTGGGTAAGAGCTCTAGGTACTCTAGATCTTGCTCTAGCTCTAAGTCTAGGTGCTGTAGGAGTATAATCTGGAATAGGTACTATAGGAGGATCAGACTCAGGAATAGTATATGAGAGTAGCGAAGTCTGTTAGTCAGTGAAGGCATCGGATAGGGCTAAGGTGCTGGCCTCTGAGAGGATCTGAGTGGCAGGAGTGTTGGAAGTGCACTGCTCCGGCTGCTCTCTCTCTACTATTGGTATCTCCATGATATGAGTATCAGCTGAATGTTCACCAGCCTACTGAAAGTTTTGTCCATCATCTGGTGGAGGTGAGTTTGGTGGCATGGAGGGTCTAGCTGAAGTGTGCAATGCAGCTAAGATCTGGCTAAACCCATCCCTGACCTCAACCTACAGCTAGTCAATCCGGGATTATACCTCTGCCCTCATTGTCTAAAGATCAGACCTAAGAGCTGTGATGTCCTCTCTCAGAATCTTCAACTGCTCTGACTCATACTGTGGTCCATTAGGACTAGGCTCCAAGGGGGCTAACCGAGGAGGTGTAGTATGAGTTGGCTCTAAAGGTCCAACTACATCATCGTGCTCATCCTCATCAGCTCTAGCCTATGAAGCAACCTCTGTATCCTCAAGCTCATCATCAGAATCATCAGAGTGAACTACCCTTTGACCTGATACTCTCCGCATCCATACTCCCTCAACTCAATGATATCCCATCCTATGCAGTGATTTGTCAGAGTATCTATCTATATGGAGGGGTTTACTATCTTCACCAGTCAGGTCAATGCCAGAGTCCTAGAATAGAATGGTGAAGGCTATTGCCGACTTTACCGATATGGCTTGTAGCTACGAGTTGGCATTGGACCTCGGTCTCCTTTACTTCGGAATCCTGACATTTATGGACTTGTAAAACAAGGTTAGAGACCCGGGCCGGGGGTTCCAGCGGGGGCACTCTGATGATCAAGTTAGCGAGCGGCAAAGTGAAACAGATATGCTAAGATAGATCCCTGTTGAGTCTCCGTGCTTAGAGGAATCTTTGATGAGGAGATGAGTGAGAATGAGCGAGAATGAGAGGGGGTCAGCACTTCAGTTCTTGCGACTAGGCTCGCCAGACTCGCTCCTATGAGTTCCTCTGGAGCCTTTGTCTCAGAGTCGCTTGTTCTCTCCTTCCGTGCATTTGCCCTCTTGATTGCTTACCTTCCTCCTTACCTGTTGGTGCCCTTTTGAGATCGTTGGGTGCTTCGGTGCCTTGATTCTCCCCCCTGGGAGCCTTAGAGGTCAACGGTGCTCATTGGCCATTCCCCTGAGGTTGCCTTCCCTTTTAGTTGGGAGTTAAGTGACGAGCTTGTCTTGTCCGCCGTGCTGTCACGAAAGGGGAAACTAGGTGGGACCTCGATCCTGGTGCAAGCTCCCTTAGGTTCGAGGCGTTGACCGTGGCCCTCCCCTCCGGGGGGTTCTAGGTCACCGGCTGCTGGATATAGTACCTCGATCAAGGTATCCCTCCTAAACTGGTGCAAATGAGGTTTCGTTCACCGTTACAGATCTGGGAATGCCGTACTGGGTGCACCGTACTATGCGTACCGGCCTCAGCAGCATCCTCGGGGCTTGCACCTTCGGCCCTCCTGACGCTTCATGGAGAAGGCTCAACTTCAGTCGAGGTGGGCCTATCTGGGGATGCCACCAATGAAGCAACAGAGGCAGGCCCACTTTGATCAAGGTGGATCCCACCCAGGTTTTACACTTGACGAAGGAGCAGAGGTGCCTGGCTCGACTTCGACTGAGGTGGACCCCACCTGGGTCGACACCTGACGAAGGGGTAGAGACAAGCTCGACTTCGACCGAGGTAGACCCATCTAGGGGTGCCACCTGACGAAGGAGCAGAGGCAGGCCCACTTCAATCGAGGTGGACCTCACCTGGGTGGACACCTAGTGAAGGGGCAGAGACAGGCCCACTTCAGTTGAGGTGGACCCATCTGGGGGCGCCACCTGGCGAAGGAACAGAGGTAGGCCCACTTTGATCGAGGTGGACCCCACTTGATGCAGAATGAATGCTCTGATACCAAAAATGATGCAGAACGGAAGCTCTGATACCAAAAATGATGCGGAACAAAAGAGATGATGCGATGCAGAAGTAAATCAAAATTAATGTATTTTTTTTATTTATTTATTTTCAGAAGTCGGCTTTGACTCAAAGGAAAGGTAAACTAATGTTGAAAGAAACTAAGAAATGACAGAAAGCATAATTAAAAGGAGTGGATTATCAGAGTAACTCAGAAGTAGGATCGCTGGGGATTGAGAAACCCCCAGACCTAGGGTTTACTCCTCTTTTAAGAAACAGACGAAGAGAGAAGAGAAGGTTTTATACCTGACTGTGATATCTCTCGTTGCTTCAATTGAAGGACACTCTCGAGCAGATTGTAGGATCCTTGGAGACGGGGTATCTTCGCAATGGATCCTCGGATTGTAGTCCTATGGCAAGGTTGGCTTTCTTCTCGAACTCAGGATCTGGAAGAAGAAGAACAAAAAAAAGAACCAGAAACTCAAAGAAAGACACTGACCTGAGTACTTAATGAAGATTGTTGGATGTAGAAGTTCCGGAGATCTTGATACTGATCTGACTCTCCTTTGAACTGGCTCTGTAGTTGAAACAGTTGATCTGAACCTGGATGCTGGTGACCGGCTTCGATGTGGAAGAGAGGGGCCGTGGGATGAAGATGGAAAATTAGGATTTGGTGGTGGTGGAGTAGAGATGGGTGGACTAAGCTAGGGTTTTGGGTTGGAGATCTCACACCTCCTCAAGGTTCCTAGGGAACCCGGATTTACTCCCTCACGGAGCTCAACACCTGAATACAAGTGCAGAAGAGAGAAACACAAAGTTGCTCACACAGAAATTGATTTCATTCATCATTTTTTTAAGAGTTACATAGAGTTAAATATATAGACATAACAAAGAAATAAAATTTCATACACTTCCCATGTGGGACTAATAGGACTAACCCACACTTTAGGCATCAAATTCTCTTCCCAAGACTCCTTCCATGAGTGGGCAGCCCAAAAACTCCAAGAAAACTTGAAAATCAGCTCCAAATGGCAGGTTATGGGGGTGTCTCCTAGTATCTCTCCATGAATCAAGGATTTTCCCTTCATGGTTTGGCTCTTTTGGACACCTCCTAGTCTTGCTCCACAAGTTTAGGCTTCTTCCTTTCATGGCTTTGGCACTTTAGGAAACTTTTGGGTGCCTCCTTGATTTTCTCCCCAAGACATGCTCTCTTCCCTTTTATAACTTGGATTTTTATGGAACATTGTGGGGCACCTCCTTGATCCTCTCTTCAAGAAAAATTCTTGCCATCCTGGCTTGGGTTTATCTGGAAAGAAGTTGGCTCCTCCTTGGATTGAGGTATCTTGATGGATTTCTCCCCCAAGTGGCGCATGAAAGAAGGGACCTGCTTTCTTGTGGTGTGGGGACCAAGGCACACTGGATGGAGATGTGGCGCATCCTGGACTCTGGCGTGTGGCTGGGAGTGTGGCGCCCACATGCTTGGGCCTAGGAGAAAAAATTGGGCACCCTGGACCTTGACTTGATTTAAAAAAAATGGCACCAACCTGGAGAAGACCTAGACCACTACTAGGACTTGTACTGAGTCAACATGACTCAACAAAATTTAAATTGTAGGGAAATACAGACTCAAGACTAAAATTGAGTTGACCAAGTAAACCCTAATTACAAAACCAGAAAACCCTAATTCTTTGGGCAAGGTCAATCAGAGATCCAGATGGAGCCCTGAAGTCTTCTTCTGAGTATGGTGCCCGCACCACCACCTGGGTCAACACTTGGCGAAGGGGCAAAGGTGCCTGGCTCCACTTCGACTGAGGTGGACCTATCTGGGGGTTCCACCTGGCGAAGGAGTAAAGACAGGCCCACTTCGATCGAGGTGGACCCCACCTGGGTCGACACCTGGCGAAGGGACAGAGGCAAGCTCAACTTCAATCGAGGTGGATCCATCTGGGGGTACCACCTGATGAAGGAGCAGAGGCAGGCCCACTTCGATCGAGGTGGACCCCACCTGGGTACACACCTGGCGAAGGGGCAGAGGCAGGCCCACTTCGGTCTAGGTGGATCCCGCTTGGGTTGATACCTGGCGAAGGGACAGAGGTGCCTGGCTCGACTTCGATTGAGGTGGACCTATCTCGGGGTGCCACCTGGCGAAGGAGCAGAGGTACCAAGCTCGGCTCGAGGTGAGTGCGACTGTTGGTCAGGCCACCTAGCAAGAGAGCTCGGAAGAGAACATCGTGTGGCTCTGCTTGGCCGACAGCTAGGTCTGATGCATGCTCCATGTCAGCAATCTTGCCATATCAGTTGCCCCCCACTCCTAAGTCCTATTGAAGCGCCATGGCTAGGATGTGGGGAGTTAATGCAGAGATGACATGGGAGGACAAAAATCTTGTATAATAATTGCCACGATTATCATCGCTCCGCTCATTGCGCCCGAGGTCCAATGCGCAGGCGCCATGTCTACATATTCAACGGATCATAATTATGCCATGCCAGACTCGAGACGATTTTTAGCAAACTGAAGCATCGTCGTTGGGCATTTTCACACGTGGCATTCATCCGATGGCTCGATCAAAAAGAGGCTGTACGACTGCTGTCGATTGGTTTTGAAAAGAGAGGGGACTTTCTGAAAATGAGATATTTTGGCTTTCTCGCACCTCGTCGGCGGTTGCAGCCATCCTTCATCCCTCGGGTCGCCTTTCTTCCGGTAAAATAGCTTGGTGAGTGTTCGATGACCCTTACTTTCTTTTATGCTTCTTCTCGAACTCCAGTCCTCTCCCCTGTCCTGGGTGAACCAAATCTTTTCTAACTTCTTCCTTCTTGATAGCCCCTTCGGGTCATTGTCCTCGCTTCTCCTCTAACCCGGATGAGGTCGGTCCATCCTGATTGAAGACTCCATCGTCCTCCTCATCAGAGGACGACATTCCCCTTGACATCTGGAGGTGGTTATGGCCGGGCATAATTACCATTAGAATCCCTAGGGTCCCTAGGGCTCATCCTGTTACCCCCGCTCTTCCCATCTCTGTCATCACCCCTTCGGTGGCAGAGGCTCCTTCCGGTCCCTCCGGTTTTGCTTCGATGATGACTGGAGATGATCTTTCCTAGATCTGGGACATGTTTGGAGTCCCGGACTCCATCCAGCTCTCGCTTCCGAGGCTAGGGGAGCAGGTTCCCTCGAGCGGCCTCGGTCGGGTCACTTTCTACGAGGACTTCCTTGCCGGGGGTCTTCATTTTCTACTTCACCCTTTCTTTCTTTCATTTCTCAGCAACTTCCAAGCGAAGGAATGTGGCCTCTCACCACGCGACGCCCTCAGGTGAAGGAATGTGGCCTCTCACCATGCGACATCCCGGAGGACGAAGGAAGCTCTCACTCAACCTAGCCTAGGAGACAAGGATTGAAGAAGAGGATGGAACACACAAGCTTTCTTTCATTAATCATCAATCATCTCTACAAGGAGAGATTGGGTCCCCTTTTATAGACACCCTAGAGTACATTCAAATTTCAAATAAAAAAACCATTCAAATTTTGAACCCAAAATACAATCCAAATAAAAGTGGCGCCCAAAGCTTTGGAGGGAGTTCTTCAAGGCCAACCAAGAGGGGAGAATAATGGCATGGCAAGATACAAGGCTTGGGGAGGGGAGTTTGTCCTTTTGACTTCCTTATTTGCTTGCTCAGTTTGGTAGAAAACTTGAAGTAGGGCAAGCTTGGAGGGATGTGTCCCCTTTGGAGTCTTCTTCCATACCTAGATGGAGTGATTCATGGCCGACCAAGGGAGAAGAAGATTGGGTATGGCTTGATGCTTGGCTTGAAGAGGGGGCTTGATGCTTGGCCTTCCTTCCTTGTGTGCATAGTTTTGGAAAGAAGCTTGGATGGAGGCAAGCTTGGTGGAATGTGTCCTCCAAAATTTCTTCTAGGCTTGATCCTTGGCCGACCAAGGGAGAAGAAGATTGGGCATTGCACATTAGATGGCTTGGCATGGGGAGTGTGCTCCTTGGTCTTCCTTTCTTGCATGAATAATTTAGGAAGAGGACTTGATTGGAGGGCTTGCTTTGTGGCTTGAATCTTCAACAACCCAAATATGATGGCTCATGGCATGATATGGGGAGGGGATAATGGAGGCGTGTGGAATGCTTATGGGGCGCCTCCTTGCTTTCATTCTTGGGTGCACAGGTGGCATTGATGTGGCACCATGCAGCTGATGAAGTGGCAGTGTCAAGTCAAAGCTTGGTCCACTAAAATGGGCTTGACCCAAAGGACAAGTTTTCTCTCATTGGGTTGGGACCCGAAGTTCAGGCAGACCCAGACTTGGATTAAAATAAATTACAGGACTCGAGTTGACCTAATCTTGACCCAATTGGTCAAGGTACAAGATTTAGACTTGGCTCAAAGCAAAGATAATTACAAAATTAAAGGCGTGAAGCCTTATTACAGGACTCAATGGGTAGAACCCTAATTAGAGATCCCCCGAAGGTTGAAGGGCTCAAGTCAAACCTTGATGCCCACATCATCTACTCCCAGTTGTTAGCCGATGTGGTTCCTTTCATCGAGATTCTACTCTCAGAGCGGAACCTATTCAAGGTAGGGGTCAGCCCGATTCGGATGATTGGTGAGGTTCTAGGCCTTCTTTCTTTCTTTTTTTTTTTGGTCTCGTCTGACTTTTCTCTCTTTTCAGGGATGAAGTTCTCTATGGACAACCTGGTGGAGTCGACCTAGAAAAGGAGTGCTTCGGGCGGGGCCCAGGAGACTCCGTTGAAGAGGGCCCGCATGGAGATGGACCAAGGGCCCTGGCCCACTCCGACCTCGGAGCCCACGGGGTGGGGACCACCCCCTGGCCATCTCAGCAGCAAACACATGCTCCAGAGGTTGTCGACATCAACGAGAGTGGGGAGGAGGAGCGACCGGCACCTTCTACGATGGCCGTGGCGATCAGCGCTCCGACAGTGGCTGTGACGGTGGTGGCGACCCTACCAGCTATGGCTTCGTCGACCAGAGGGACTCCTGCTCAACCCTCCTCCGAGCCCCATCCTGCACCAGCAGGGCTCCCTGGCAATGCCTCTGTCATCCGGGACCAGGGCCTAGCAGAGAGCTTGATGGAGTACATGGCCTAGCCCCGGGACTGCCGCTGAGGGGTGGCCGGGACTACGCGGCTGCACTGCTTGGGATCCTTCCTCAGCTCTTCACGGTAAGTATCCATCACCTCCCTTTTTAATGTTCCAGTTAGATTGCTATGGGGTTCTGACCTCATTTTTGATACAGTTTTGGACTGATGTCCTACTTCTCCATGACTTCCTCGCTTCTTCTATGAAGAAAGAGGCCAAAAGGGAGAAGAGGCTGGCCAAGCTCATAGCCGACATGATGGATCTGATGGAGAAGGGGCATGAGCAGAGGGAGAGCAACGAGGCTCTCCGAGGGGACCTGGCCCATGCTGAAGGGCACATCAGGAACCTTGAGGCCTCCCGATCCGAGGAGAGGATCTTGGCTCAGTGCCATGTCGAGGAGGATGCAGCAGAGATTTCCTATCTCAGGGGGTAGTCCCGATCACTGGAGAGTCGGGTCGATGAGGTCATGGCAGAGCTGACAATGGCCAAGAAGAAGACCTCCTACGTCTCAGGGCTGTTGGAGGTCTTGCAGAGGGATGCCCAGGAGGCCAAGCTAAAGTTCCGGGCCTCCCAGGAATTCAAGGACGGGGTCCATGAGGCTGCCATGGACTCCTTCCTGAAGGGCTTCAGGGTCTACCGGGAGAAGGTGGCCTTCCTCTTCCCAGAGCTTGATATGGCTGAAGTCATATTTGGCGGCCCCAGGGAGCAGACTGAGGAGGCGGCCGGGTAGCCTGCTGGGGAGGCAACCGGTGACATGGAGGCTTCCCAGCCTGAGGCGAAGCCTGTGACTGAGTGACCTCTGGTCACCCATTTTGTACCCTAGCTTAGGGCTTCTTTTTGTTCTTTTGGGTCACCCGGTCTGTCGGGCCCTTTTCGCTTGTAAGAATCCCTTGCACAGGAAATGAAAATTTTCTTCTCTTCATTCCTCTCTATTCTTGTCTTGACTCTTAATTCTACTCTTTGTTGATGGTGTGTTTGAGTTTCCTGTCATTGCTTGTTGTTGTTTTATGGGAGCCAAGTCTGCAACTTTGATTTGTAGTTCAACTTTGACTTTCAGTTAGAAATCAGACTCAGGAGGCCTCCGGGCTTTGGGAAAGAACTCCTGGAGTTTCCGATTTGTATTTTATAAGTCATTGGCACCGGGACTTGGGTTGCCGGAACTGGATTCCGTGCCATCTTTTGGACTGAGGTCCGGGACTTCACTAAGGAACTGGATTCCGTGCCATCTTCCAGACTGAGGTCCGGGACTTCATGGAGGAACTGGGTTCTGTGCCATCTTCCGAACTGAGGTCCGGGATTTCATGGAGGAACTAGGTTCTGTGCCATCTTCCGGATTGAGGTCCAGGATTTCATGGAGGAACTGGGTTCCGTGCAAACTTCCAGACTGGACTCTAGGATTTCATGGAGGAACTGGATTCCGTGCCATCTTTCGGATTGAGGTCCGGGACTTCATAGAGGAACTGGGTTCCGTGCCATCTTCTGGACTGAGGTTCGGGACATCATGCCATAACTGGGTTCTGTGCAAACTTCTAGACTGGACTCCAAGATTTCATGGAGGAACTGGGTTCCATGCCATCTTCCGGACTGAGGTCCGGGACTTCATGCCAAAACTGGATTCCGTGCAAACTTTCGGACTAGACTCCTGGATTTCATGAAGGAATTGGGTTCCGAGCCATCTTCCGGACTGAGGTCCGAGACTTCATGGAGGAATTGGATTCCGTGCCATCTTTCGGACTGAGGTCTGGGACTTCATGGAGGAATTGGGTTCCGTGCGAACTTCCAGACTGAACTTCGAGCTTTGCATTTCCCACGAACCACTTGTGGGACTTTTGCCTTGCCTTTGTCCTTCAGACCTAAGGCCGGGTGATGATAGTCCTACGAGATAGAAACAAGCATTGCACTAAAGAGAATTTCATTATTGATATTTAGGAAGTCTTACATCATTGATAATACATCCTTAAGTTTGCGGCATTCCACATCCGCAGAAATCGAGCTCCATCGAGCTCGGCAAGATAGTAGGCATCGTGAGGGAATGCTTCGACCATCTTGTAAGGACCTTCCCAGTTTGGAGAGAGTTTATCGTACTCTCGAGGTTAGGAGGCTTCAGCACGGTACAATACCAGATCTCCTGGACGGAAGGACTTCGGTCTCACCCTAGAGTTAAGTATTTGGTCACTCATTGCCGGTAGCTACCATTCGAACCCGAGCCTTGTCCCTCATTTCTTCAAGCTGATTTAGATTGAGCAGGAGCCATGCTAGGTTCTCGGCTTCGTCGTATTGCTCCACACACAATGTCGGCAGGCTGAGCTCCACCGAAATCACCGCTTCTACGTCGAAGACAAGGTTAAATAGAGTTTCATCCGTGGCCGTTCTTGGTGTTGTATGGTATGCCCATAGGATGCTGGGAAGTTCTTCAGCCCATCTCCCCTTGGTCTAGTCTAGCCTGATTCGGAGCCCTTGAAGGATGGTCAGGTTGGTCACCTTGGCCTCCCCATTGGTCTGAGGGTGTGCCATCGAAGTGAAGCGATGACGAATGCCGAGGTCATTGCAAAACTCCTCAAACTCCCAATTGTCGAACTACCGTCCATTATCTATGATGATGGTATGAGGGAGCCCGAAGCGGCATTTGATTGACTTTCAGAAAAACTTGCTGACATTTGCTCCATGATCCGGGCTAACAGCTCAGCCTCGACCCACTTCATGAAGTAGTCGATGGCGACTATCAGAAACTTACGCTGCCCTGATACAGGAGGAAATGGACCTAGGATGTCCATGCCCCACTGAGCAAATGGCCAGGGGGCGGAGAGCTGGGAGAGTGGCACAGCTGGCTAGCATTGCACAATGGCATGATGTTGATAGCGGTCACTCCTCTTGACAAAGTTGGTTACGTCCTCCCTCATCGTTTCCCAGAAGTATCCTTGGTGAAGGGCCTTGTATGCCAGAGTCCTACTCCTCATATGATTCCCGCAGAGGCCTTCATGTATCTCCTGGAGCACGAGTGCCGCTTCTGTGGGTCTCAAACATTTGAGGAGTGGATAGGAATAGGACCTTCGATAAAGCAATCCATCCATTAGCACAAAGCACGCGACCTTCCTTTTGATGAGGCTAGTCTCTATTCGATCCTTGGGCAAGGTACCATCGGTGATGTATTTGATGTACTTGTCCATCCAGCTAGGCTCCAGGATGACCTGTTGGACCTCTCTGGGGGCCTCAAAGCTTGGGGCCTAAAGATGTTTGATGTAAGCGTGGCCCAATGATGAGTCTGGTAAGGTTGCCAGCTGGGAGAGGGCATCAGCACGAGCGTTTTCACCGTGCAGGATGTGGGAGACGCTGAAGCACTTTAAACTCGCCAAGCTTGCACGCACCAACTCTAGGTACTTCGACATTTGGAGGTCCCTAGCCTCGTATTCGCCTGAGACCTGCCCGGCCACCAGCTACGAGTCAGTGAAGACCATCAAGCTGGTCATGCCCAGTTCATGGGAGACTCTCAGTTCCATGAGGAGTGCTTCATACTCTGCCTGGTTATTGATGGTGGTGAATTAGAGGCAGAGCACACACTCGGTGATGACTCCCTCGCTATTAGCGAGGATGAGCCCAGCTCTGCTTCCGCCGTAGTTAGAGGCTCTGTCCACGTGTAGGACCTAGATGTCCTCCTCCAGTTTAGGTCCTTGTTGTTGACTCTGGGGCTCTCTTCCGGCCCCTCGTCCAGGCTTGTACACTCAACTAGAAAGTCAGTCAGTACATGTACCTTCATGGACAACCTCAGTCGATAGGCGATGTCAAACTCATTAAGCTTCAGTGCCCACTTTGCCAGCATCCAGACATGTCAGGTCAGCTGAGCACGGCCTTTAGCGATTGATCCGTCAGGACCGCTATTGGGTGTGCTTGAAAATAAGGCCTCAGACGCTGTGCAGACATAATGAACGCAAAAATTAGCTTCTTAGATCAAGAATACCTGAGCTCGGCATCACGAAGAATCTTGCTTGTATAGTATACAGGTCTCTGGATCCCTCCATCATCCATCCAGACCAGGACCGAGCTGACGGCCTCCGAAGTGACCACCATAAATAGGAGGAGCTCTTCTTCCTCCTCTGGATAGGAGAGTAGTGGTGGTGATGCCAGGGTCTTCTTTAGCTCCTTGAATTCCTCTTGGCACTCCTTCGTCCAGGTGAAGTTTTACATTTTCTTCAGCATATTGAAGAAGTGTTAGCAATGATTAGCAGATCATGAGATGAACTGGCACAGGGCTGCTATCCAGTTGGTGAGTCACTGGACTTGCTTCTTGGAGGTGGGCTGCTCCATATCAAGGATCGCTCGGACCTTCTCCGGGTTGGCCTTGATCCCTCTTTGGGTCACCATGAAGCCAAGGAACCTCCCCGCCACCACGTCGAAAGCACACTTCACTGGGTTCAACTTCATTTGGTGGAGGTGAAGGTTACGGAAGGTCTCCGTCAGGTCATCGACATGGTCCGAGGTTGGCTTGCTCATCATGAGCATGTCATCCACGTACACCTGCATGTTGTGGCCAATTTGGTTTTTGAAGACCTTGTTGACCAGTCACTGGTATGTGGCGCCAGCATTCTTCAGACTGAAGGGCATCATATTGTAGCAGTATGTCCCGCGATTCATGATGAAGGCGGTATACTCCTCGTCCTCCAGATGCATCTGGATCTAATTATACCTGGAGAATGCATCCATGAAGGAGAGGAGGCGGTGTTCCGAAGTGGCATCCACAAGCGGTCGATCTTTGGGAGGAGGAAGCTATCATTCGGGCAGGCATGGTTGAGATCGATGTAGTCTATACAGATCCTCCACTCTTCGTTATTCTTCTTGACCATCACCACGTTCGCCAGCAAGCTTGGGTACTGCACTTCATGAACAAAGCCAGCGATGAGGAGCTTCTCCACCTCGTTGTTGATCGCCTTCTACCTTTCTAAGGCAAAACTTCTCTTCTTCTGCTGAATTGGCACTTCGAGTCAATCTTCAAGTGATGGGTGATGACATCCAGGGGAATTCCTGGCATATCTGCCATAAACCAGGCGAGCACGTCTGAGTTCGCCCGAAGGAAACTCAGCAAACGAGCTCGCTCCTTTTCCGGGACTTGGGCTCCTATCTGCACCATCTTCAATGATCACGAGGCACTCAACAGGGCCACCCCTAGGGTCCTGCACCCTTTGGTCGAGGTCATCGATGTCAGCGTCGAGATCAATGCTCCGAGCCCCTAGGACAGCCTGCAAGTAATGCAGGACAGGCTGAACTACCCCCCTCATCTCTCCCACCCCAAAAGCAATAGGGAACTGTACCAGCAACCTTTTGGTGGAAATGACTGCATCGAGTTGGTTGAGCCCATGACGGTCCAAGATAGCATTGTATGGTGATGGGAGTATGACGACAGTGAAAGTCATCATGACCGTGCTCTGCCAGGGTGGAGTCCCAGTGATGATTTGGAGGGTGATCTCTCCCTCGACTCCCATAGAATCTCTGGTGAAACCTACAAGAGGGATATGTACTGGCCTTAGCCGGTTATGAGACAAGTTCATCTGGGAGAAAGCATCATAAAAAAGCATGTCTGTGGAGCTCCCACTATGTACAAAGTGCTTAGCGATGGTCATCTCGACCACGACAGCATCATTATTTACATTTTTATCTTCACCTCCCTTCCCCTTCTCAAAGGGGAGTACATTTTCCAGGTCTCCTCCCTCCCGGGCTCTCTTCGATGCGCACCCTATTCCCCAAGAGATCATGCCCACTGGCTTCTCCGTAGGGCGGTTGTTGACTGCGAGAATAGGGGAATGGGCCGCAAGTGGTTGATCCTCCGCCGGGGCCTCTCTTCCCAAAAACTTCTTGAGATAGCCCCTCCTAATTAGGTTCTCGATTTCCCTCTTCAGGTTGCGGTAGTCCTCAGTGTCATGACCATGGTCGTGATGAAACTGGCAGTACTTTATCTTGTTGCGACCACTTCTGGGCTTCTGAGGAGGACATCGACGGAGGTAGCGCTCACCCTCGATCTCTATGAGAATCTTTATCCTTGGAGCTAGGAGGGGAGTGATGGGGGACTAACTATATGAAGGGATGAAATGATGTAGGTGATTTGTTCCTTTATTATTTTTAGGGTTTTTTTTATAAGTTATGGATTCCCGAAGACAAACCAAGAGTAGATCTAGGGATTCAATAATAATAAGAACTACTAGCATGTGAATTAGCCCCTAAACAAGGATCAAAAGAGGATCTTAGGATTGAGAAACCTCATAGGTCTTAGCTCTCAGATCAATACCTACTTAGGAGTCAGGGTGGCAAACCTCAAAGATCTTAAGTGCCCGATGCTGAAATCACTCACTCTGGCTGATGCGGCCTGGATGATCGAGCCTTCACCCCGTGGATGCGCCGGCTTGCTGTCCGAAGGTCTCGATGGCAAGGGCAACCGACTCCGTGTTCGTGTCACCTGGAGGACCTACGAGCATTCAAGAAGAGTTAGGATTCGATCAAAGAGAAAGTAAATAAAAGAAGGGATGAAAGTTGATGTGGTGATGGTGGAGTTCTTCTTGCTAGGTGCCCGGTTGGATGATCCCAATGGACCCTGACTCGAAGTTGGAGGATGGAGTTGTGGAAGAGACGGTAACTTGAGGCCTCACACCTCTCGACTCCCGAAGGCGAAGGCGCTCCCTCACGGAGATCGACATTCCTAGTAAACGAAGGCAACTAAAGAGAATTGGCTCTCAAAAAGACTTAGATTTTCATTCATCATCAATTAGCTTTACAAAGGAGGGGTAAGGTCCCTTTTATAGGCACCTTAGAACTCCATTTAAATTTCAAATGAAAATTACAAATCTTTTCTTGACGGGGCGCCCAAAAATTCAAAAAAATTCTTCCTTCTTGGCTTGGAGCAAGGCATGTGTCATCCTCCTTTCCTTGGTTGTGCTTCCACCTTTGGTACAAGGCATGATATGGGGAGTGGGAAGTGGAGGCGCCCATGGATCTTGCTATTCCTTCCAAAGTTGTTCAAGTAGTTTGGGAAGAAAGCTTGATAGGAGGCTTGAAGCAAGGGATTTGAATTCTCCAAACTTTAACTCCCTTTGACCTTCCTTGGCTGACCACCCATGTTTGAAAAATAGCTTGATAGGGGGAGGGAAAAAGGGAGTGTATCAAGTGATGTGTCCCCCCCTTTTGGCATCCAAAATCTGAATTGTGTGCTGCCCACATGGCATGGTGAAGTGGCGCCATGTAGGATGAAGAGGTGGTCCCTTGAGTTGAGTTGGCTTCCTTCATGGCTTGGCTTAAAAAGTAACTAGACTTCAAGACCAACCTTGCTTCAAACAGACTTGGACTGGACTCATTACGGGACTGGACTTAGTACAGGACTCGTCTTGACCAACTTGGTCAAAATACAGGACTAGACATAGACACTTGAGACTCAATTCAAAGCTAAAAAAAATTACATGGTTTAGGCTTGAAGCCTTATGACAAGACCCGAAAAGTTGGAACCCTAATTGGACATCCACAGAGGGTTGAGGAGCCTCTGTTGGATTCTGGTGCCCACACTAGTTCTCCCAGGGTGGGAGGAACTCGACCCTGTCGAGTAAGAGTTGAGTTGGCTTAGGTACTCTTCCAGAAGATCGGGGTCGAGGCGCTGCAAGTCCTCCCGGGTAATCCACGAGTCAACGAACTCAGGTCGGCCTTGCCATCGAACTAAAAAACGTTGATAACCTTTGTCCCGAGTAGTAATAGCTTGGTCATCCAGGACACGCTCGATCCGCTCTCCTCTCTCAGGTAAAATTGGAGGTGGACACTCAGGTTTAGGTTCACTCTCAAAAGAAAGGTCAGGCACAAATGGCTCACTAGGTATGTTTGCTGGTTCCCTATACTCGACTAAGTCCGAGATATTGAAAGTCGAGCTAATGCCATAATTCGAGAGAAGCTCAAGAACGTAGGCATTAGGGCCAACTCTTTTTATATCACTCTAAAGGGGCCAGCTCCACGAGCATGAAGTTTCTTAATGGTTCCTGGTAGAAACCGTTCAGGCCTAAGCCTAATCATTATAGAATCCCCAATTTTAAACTCTTTGGCTCATTTCCGGGAATCAGCCATTCTTTTGTATGCATTATTACTTAGATTAATTTTTTTGCTAATTTCCTTATGCATGTTCCTAATATGCTGTGCAAAGGATTCGGCAGACTCAGAGACACGAGCATGAATAGGTAAGGGAATCAGATCAAGAGGTCGGTTAGGCTAGTAACCACTTACAATCTCGAAAGGACTTTTTCCGGTGGTCCTATTCACAGAACTGTTATAGGCAAACTCAGCTCAAGGTAAAAGAAGATCCTAGTTTCCGGTATGTTCACCTATCAAGCATCTCAGGAGGTTCCCTAGGCTGCGGTTGACTACCTCAGTTTGGCCATCGGTCTGCAGGTGGTAGGCAGTTGAAAACTTAAGCTTGGTGCCTAGTAAGTGCCAAAGGGTTTTCCAGAAGTAGCTAGTGAATCGGACATCCCTATCGGATACTATGGTTTTGGGAAGGCCATGTAACTTAACCACATGCTCGAGAAAGAGCTTGGCAACTTTGGAAGTATCTAGGGTCTGGGAGCAGGGTATGAAATGGGCCATTTTGGAGAACCTATCAACCGCTACACAGACTAAATCATGCTTCCTTGCGATCTTGGGCAATCCTACTATGAAGTCCATGCTAAGGTCTTCCCAAGGGTGACTAGGCATAGGCAGAGGGGTGTACAGGCCAGTATTCTACTTCTACTATTTGCCAACAGTACAGGTTCGACACTGGGAAACAATGTTGGCTACATCTTTCTTTAGGCTTGGCCAAAAGAACTGGTCTTCTACTGCTAAGATGGTCTTTTCTCTACCAAAGTGACCAGCTAGGCCTCCTGCATGGGTTTCCCAAACTAAGAATTCTTGAAGAGAGGTCTTGGGAATGCACAATGTATTTGCTTTGAAAAGGTAACTATCTTGGAGGGTGTACTCACTATGGATGCTAGATGGTTCGTGTTTCTTGGATTGGAAGATCTCACCAAAGTCAGGACATGTCTCGTATTGCTCTTTTAATCGATCAAATCCTATAACCTCAGTCCTAACGATATTCAGCAACAGGGTATGATGGCTAAGGGCATCAACTACCTTATTCTCAGTACCAGCACGATGTTTAAGCACAAAGATATAGGCCTGGATGTATTCTACCCACTTAGCATGCCTCGGGTTTAATCTTTTCTGGGGGTTTAGGTACCGAAGGGCTTCATGGTTAGAGAAAAAGATGAATTCTTGGGATAATAGGTAATGCCTCCAATACCTAAGAGCTTGAACGACTGCATAGAACTCTTTATCATAAGTCGAGTATTTAACTTTGGCCTAATTGAGTTTCTCGCTAAAGAAGGCCATAGGGTGATTTTCCTGAATAAGTACTCCTCCAATGCCAACTCCCGAAGTGTCATAAGCAACCTCAAAAATCTTAGAAAAATCAGGTAATCTTAGGACAGGTGATTGTATCATTTTATCTTTGATTTCTTGGAAGGCTTTATCTGCAGCTTTGGTCCATTGGAAGTCTTCCTTCTTGATGCAGTCGGTGATGGGTGCTACGATAGAACTAAATCCTCGAATAAATCTCCTATAAAAGTGGCTAGGCCGTGGAAACTATGCATATCATGGACACTAGTTGGGACCGGCCACTCAACTATGGCTCTAACTTTCTCGGGATCAGCGGAGACTCCTTCTGGGGTGACTACAAAACCTAGAAAGATAACCCTTGTTGTCATGAACTCACATTTCTTTGGATTGGCATAAAGGCTATTCTCCCTAAGGGTCTGGTAGACTAACCTAAGATGGTTAAGGTGGTCCTCTTTAGTCCTGCTGTATATTAAAATATCATCGAAATATACCACCAATAATTTATCAGTAAACTCTTTCAAGACTTGGGTCATGACCCTCATAAAGGTGCTAGGTGTATTAGAAAGTCCAAAAGGCATCACTACCCATTTAAAAAGGCCATCCTTAGTCTTAAAAGCCATCTTCCATTCATCCCCAGGTCTAATCCTAATCTGGTGGTAGCCACTCTTAAGGTCTATCTTGGAAAAGATAGTGGCTCCGGCCATCCTATCAAGCATATCATCCAAACGGGGGATGGGAAACCTATATTTGATCATGATTTTGTTTATGGCTCTGCTATCTACACACATCCCCAAGTTCCATCTTTCTTAGGGGTTAGCAAAGCAGGGACGGCATAGGAACTTAAACTCTCCCTAAGAAAACCCTTCCTAAGAAACTCTCCCACTTGTTTCTGCAATTCCTGGTGTTCGGTGGGGTTCATTCTATAATGAGGAAGGTTAGGTAAGGTGGTTCCTGGGACCAGGTCTATAGCATGTTGGATGTCCCTAAGAGGTGGTAGATGACCAGGTAATTCATCGGGGAAAACATCCTTAAATTATTCCATAGCCTTAACTACTTCTTGGGTGGTGCGGACACCAAGGCTCCATGGTGCGGGCACCAGACTCAGAAGAAGACTTCAGAGCTCCATCTGGATCTCTGATTAACCTTGCCCGAAGAATTAGGATTTTTGGCTTGTAATAAGGGTTGACTTGATCAACTCAATTTTAGTTTGAGTCTGTATTACCTGCATTTTTATTTTGTTGAGTCATGTTGACTCAGTAGTGGACTAGGGCTTCAACCTAGGGGTGTTACATTTTCTCCCAAGGCCAAGCAAGTGGGCGCCACACTCCCAGCCACACTCCCAGCCATATGCCTGAGTCCAGGGGGCGCCACATCTCCATCCAGCAGGCTTTGGTCCCCACACCACAGATAGCAGCTCCCCTCTTTCATGCGCCAATTAAGGAGAAATCCACCAGGGGTCCACAAATCAAGGGGGTGGCCCAAGACTTCCCAAAAGAACCAAACTATGAAAGGGAAGAAATTCTCTTGGAGAGAAATTCAATGAGGCGCCCATTACCTGCCAGAAATACTCAAACAAAGTTAGAAGGAGCCATAACTTGGGGAGAAAGAAAAGGAGGTATCCAAAAAGGGTTGAGCCATGAAAGGAAGGAGATTTCTCTTGAAAAACAAGGTTAGGAGGCGCCCTAATCATTCCAACTAAAGCCAGATATAAAACACAACAAATTTTCTCTTGGAGGGCAAGGTTAAGAGGCGCCCAAACACTTCCAGATAAGGCCAAGCATAGAAGGAAAAAAATATTTTCTTGGAGGTCAAGACAAGGAGGCGCCACCCACTTTCCTTTTTGAAGCTTCAATCAACTTTGGAATTAATTGGCTGGCCATATGAGTAGGGATTGATATCCTAATTTAAAGATCCCCTCCTTTAGTCCCACATGGGAAGATGTAAAACCCTACTCTCTTGTAATGGCCTATAAATTAAACCCCCATGTAAGTTTGAAAAGAATCAGATGAATGAAACCAAATTTTTTTTTTTGAGCAAACTTTGTGTTTTCTCTCTTCCGCACTTGCATCCAGGTATTGAGCTCCGTGAGGGAGTAAATCCGGGTTCCCCAGGAACCTTGAGGAGGTGTGAGATCTCCAAAACCCAAACCCTAGGTTAGCCACTCCACTCCCAAACCCTAGCCACCATCACCCTTCTCTTTCCACCAAGCCCTAGCCTATCCCACTTCTCACGGCCTCTCTCTCCAAGTCCAGGCTGACCACCAGCATCCAACTACAGTCCGGATACTTCAGATCCAAAGCTCTTTCCAGAGGGAGTCGAATCAGCCTTCAAGAGAATCCGGATCTCAGCGACATCAGCCTTCAAGTTCTTCGAACTGGTAAATCCTTCCCCGAGTCTCTGAATCCATCACTTGTTTTTCTTCTTCCCAGATCTTGAGTCCAGGAGAAGCCAACCCAGCCACGAGACCAGTATTAGAGGATCCATTGCGAAGATAGCCAAATCCGAGGATCCAACAATCTGTCCGAGAGAGTTCTTCCACCCAAATTCTGTGAAGATCACTGTCTGGTTGGTAACCCATCTCTCCTCTCTATTTCTGTCCTGTTGAAAGTTCAGAGCGAAACCCTAGGTCTGGGAGTTTCTCAACCCCCAGCGATCCGTTACTTCTGAACTACTCTGATAACCTAGTTTTTCTAAATTATGCTTTCAATCATTACGTAGTTTCCTTCAACTTAGTTTAACTTTACTTTGAGTCAAAGCCAATTTCTGAAATATAAAAAAATAATTAAAAAAAAAAGAATTAATCTTAAATTTACTTCCGCATACATTTCTTTGTTCTTTGTTCTGCATCATTTTTGGTATCAGAGCTTTTGTACTGCATCATTTTTGGTATCAGAGCCCAGTCTAGGGTTTCTGTTTTGCTTGCTTGTTTTAAGTCTCTCTCCTTTTTACTTTGTCTGCTCGAAGTAGACTCCCCAGGACGTCCGGTCCTAGGAACGAAGTGAGGTGCAAACCTCCTCTTCCCATTCTACGGGGTGTTCCTAGGGCGTGTAGGGGATCCGTTGGGTTATAACTTCGTAGCAGGAATTGTAAACGGGGAAGTGCTCTATTTTTAGCCTATAATTGCCCTGTTGCAAGAATTATTTCTCATTGCAGGTAACTCCAAATTCAGTTATTTTTATTTTTCTGAAACCAGTATAATTGAAACTATTTTGCATAATTTTCCTGTGATTTATTGGTTTCTATGGGATTTCTGAGAATTAAATTACTGCAACTCTGTTTTTGTGTTCTGCAATCCAATTATTTTTGAGTGTTCATCTCTTAATTCATGTTAAGGGCATTTGAGCATCTAAGATAAGGGGAGGAGTTGATAACCTCTCCTTAGCCCAAAACTACCACCCATCATTCGAACCTAAGCCTTTAATCTAAAATTAATTAGACCTAATTTGCCCTAGTGGGCTAGGGACATCAACAAGTCGGGTCAAGGCTAGTGTTGAGTCAGTTTGTCTGGTTACTCTGTGTGTGCTTTGTACTCAGTGTCTAGAACAGTGGTTCAGGGATTCCATCCCGAAGGGCTTATGTGCTGGTCCGCCTACCTGGCCAATCTCTGATTGGTGTCTAGGATTGGCATTTAGGGACCTAACACTCCCCTTACACCTGCCTGGCTGAGTCCTGAGTTACTACAGGCTAGCTTGCCACTTTGATTGGGCATCTAGTTTGGGCTCTAGGTCTAGTTAGCCCGTAGTCATTCAGTTGAGTCTCATTTTGTATGTTTGCTTGCATCATGTCTACCCGGAATGGAGTGCCCTACCAACCTGGTCAAACCCACCTGATTTAGAGGCCATGGTTAGAGCTCTTACTAAAAGTATGAACAAATTGAGTCAGGATATGACTGCTACTGTTACCCAGTGTAAAGAACAAGTCCATGAGAATTTTACCCAGCTTAGGGATCGAGTCCAAGTACTTGAGAAACGTAGACATCAAAATTGGACCCCTGATCCAAAATTAATAGGCCCCAACCTCATCCATGCCAGGAGCCTAGGAGGACCTTATACCGTGATCCCGAGCATAACCTTAGGAAGCCTAACCATGATATCTATAGTGTGGATCGTGTCTATGAGAGGTCCTTACAATATTCTAGACCAGTCACTCAACAACCCAAGTCTTCTAGATCAAACCATTTAGATCCACACCCATGCCCAAGTAAGGTCTCTACTAGCTTGAAACCCAGTGTGACCCAGGTTCCTATATCGCAAGAATGTTTGTTTTGCGGAGAAAGAGGCCATAAATATAGTCAGTGCCCATGCATAGGACTAGCTTGTGCACAGCTAAGTGGTAAGAATCCTAAGGATGACATTAATGAGGGAGAACCCAAGCCTACCAATGAGGAAGAAAGGTTAGGTATGACAAGCCTAGAATCAGTTGACCTGATTACCACTGACCCGAAACCCATTGAAGATGGCATCGAGGAAGTATATGATGCTGGCTTGAGTCTAGTTGATGAATATGAGGGGAAGAACTTGAAGAATGTGACATCGATACTATTGGTTCCTTACCTGAGGAGACCTTGGAGAGCAACCAAGTGGTAGGACCTAGTTCAGAAATTCAAGAGATTTGTGAGAATCAGGTTCCTTTAGTCAAATACCCCCAGGAAGAACTCATAGTGTTAGCCCGAGCTATCAGTTCGTACCCTCTAATGACAGTCATTCCCCAAGTACCAATTAAAGATCTTTGCACTGAACTGTTTAAGTTTGCCCACCCTATGGTAGATCCTCTCCTTAGGATGACTGAATCAAGCCTCTTATAATTAGACCTTATTCCATGCCCAGCCACTAAGGTCTCTCCCGTAATCTCAGTTGAATATCCTTGTCTTGAGCGGATTGATTCACCCAGTCCTGTAGAAGTTCTCCTTATGACCCCAGACACCTTCCTTCGCATGACTGACCTACCCTTCTATAGAGTATACCTTTCCGCACCCATATGTCAAATTTCAAGTCTTGAGGTCATCGTCCATAGGCCCTTCCATGAATCATTTTCAATCCAGTTCTTGAGAAAGTGGATCATTATTTGCTTAGAGAACAAACTTTAACTGTTGCAATCACATGTCCTAGGATACTTCCCGAACCATCTCTTGATCCATTCCTGGGAGTAGCAAACTTTTCCTTTCGTAAGGATGATCAGTTGACACTCATAGATCACCATTCAAACCTTCAGGTCACCACCTTTAGCCAGCAGGTAATTCGAGACTCCACCTCATATTTCCTCCCTTTCTCTAGGACTTCCAATGCTTCTTACACCATCCAAGTATTCTTTGTCGAAGTCTTTAGAGTGAACCACGTGTCAGAACCTATTAGGTTTGCCACCTACTTCTGGAAGACCTTATGGCACCTACAGGCACCCATGATAAGTTTTCATGCTCTACATGCCATCCTCCGACCCAAGGTCAAACCTAGAGAGCCGTAGTTTGTTAGGTTTAGACCTAGGGTTCCTTTGGAATAAAGTCCATTCTTTAGGAATGCGTCATCAGTCTAGTTTAGTTTTTCTTGACCCTTTACTAGGCTTTGGCTCAGATTTTGGTTTGATTGAGAGAACCAGGAATTGGATTTGTATTTTGTCCAGGGTTGAAATTGCATACAATGACTCGGTCAATAGGTCTACAGGTAAGAGTCCATTTGAAATTATGCATGGTTACAAACCTCATACACCTCTTGACCTAGCTCCTTTATCAGTCCACACACGAGTCTCCGAGTCTACCGAAGTTTTTGCATAGCATATAAAAGACTTGCATAAAGAAATTCATGCCAAAATAAACTTAAGTAATGAAACTTATAAGAAATTGGCTGATTCTCAAAGGCGAGTCAAAACTTTTGATGAGGGAGACTATGTAATGATTAGGTTAAGCCTGAACGGTTTCCTCCAGGAACCGTTAGAAAGTTACATGCTAGAGGAACTGGACCATTTAGAGTGGTGAAGAGAGTAGGATCCAATGCCTATGTGCTCGAGTTACCTCCAGAACTAGGCATTAGCTCCACTTTCAACATTTCAGACCTAGTAGAGTATAGAGAGCCAGCTGTGATTCCCAGTGAGCCTTTTGAGCCTAATCCTGCTCTTGAGAGTGAACCCAACCCTGTGTGTCCACCAACAAACTGGCCTGTGAGGAAAGAGCAGATTGAAAAGATCCTGAATGATCAGGTTATCTCTACTCGTAATTGAGGATACCAAAGATACCTGGTCCGCTGGCTAGGAAGGCTAGATTTTGATGACTCTTGGATCTTCCGAGAAGAATTACAAGAGTTGGACCCAGACCTCTTGGAGAGATACCATAGCCAACTTGATCCATACTCGACAGGGTCGAGTTCCTCCCACCCTGGGAGAATTGGTGCGGGCACCAGACTCAGAAGAAGGCTTCAGAGCTCCATCTGGATCTCTGATTAACCTTGTCCAAAGAATTAGGATTTTTGGCTTGTAATAAGGGTTGACTTGATCAACTCAATTTTAGTTTGAGTCTGTATTACCTGCATTTTTATTTTGTTGAGTCATGTTGACTCAATAGTGGACTAGGGCTTCAACCTAGGGGTGTTACATTTTCTCCCAAGGCCAAGCAAGTGGGCGCCACACTCCCAGCCACACTCCCAGCCATATGCCTGAGTCCAGGGGCGCCACATCTCCATCCAGCAGGCTTTGGTCCCCACACCACAGATAGCAGCTCCCCTCTTTCATGCGCCAATTAAGGAGAAATCCACCAGGGGTCCACAAATCAAGGGGGTGGCCCAAGACTTCCCAAAAGAATCAAACTATGAAAGGGAAGAAATTCTCTTGGAGAGAAATTCAAGGAGGTGCCCATTACCTGCCAGAAATACTCAAAACAAAGTTAGAAGGAGCCATAACTTGGGGAGAAAGAAAAGGAGGTATCCAAAAAGGGTTGAGCCATGAAAGGAAGGAGATTTCTCTTGAAAAACAAGGTTAGGAGGTGCCCTAATCATTCCAACTAAAGCCAGATATAAAAGGCAACAAATTTTCTCTTGGAGGGCAAGGTTAAGAGGCGCCCAAACACTTCTAGATAAGGCCAAGCATAGAAGGAAAAAAATATTTTCTTGGAGGTCAAGACAAGGAGGCGCCACCCACTTTCCTTTTTGAAGCTTCAATCAACTTTGGAATTAATTGGCCGGCCATATGAGTAGGGATTGATATCCTAATTTGAAGATCCCCTCCTTTAGTCCCACATGGGAAGATGTAAAACCCTACTCTCTTGTAATGGCCTATAAATTAAACCCCCATGTAAGTTTGAAAAGAATCAGATGAATGAAATCAAATTTTTTTTTGAGCAAACTTTGTGTTTTCTCTCTTCCGCACTTGCATCCAGGTGTTGAGCTCCGTGAGGGAGTAAATTCGGGTTCCCCAGGAACCTTGAGGAGGTGTGAGATCTCCAAAACCCAAACCCAAGGTTAGCCACTCCACTCCCAAACCCTAGCCGCCATCACCCTTCTCTTTCCACCAAGCCCTAGCCTATCCCACTTCTCACGGCCTCGCTCTCCAAGTCCAGGCTGACCACCAGCATCCAGCTACAGTCCGGATACTTCAGATCCAAAGCTCTTTCCAGAGGGAGTCGAATCAGCCTTCAAGAGAATCCGGATCTCAGCGACATCAGCCTTCAAGTTCTTCGAACTGGTAAATCCTTCCCCGAGTCTCTGAATCCATCACTTGTTTTTCTTCTTCCCAGATCTTGAGTCCAGGAGAAGCCAACCCAGCCACGAGACCAGTATTAGAGGATCCATTGCGAAGATAGCCGAATCCGAGGATCCAACAATCTGTCCGAGAGAGTTCTTCCACCCAAATTCTGTGAAGATCACTGTCTGGTTGGTAACCCATCTCTCCTCTCTATTTCTGTCCTGTTGAAAGTTCAGAGCGAAACCCTAGGTCTGGGAGTTTCTCAACCCCCAGCGATCCGTTACTTCTGAACTACTCTGATAACCTAGTTTTTCTAAATTGTGCTTTCAATCATTACGTAGTTTCCTTCAACTTAGTTTAACTTTACTTTGAGTCAAAGCCAATTTCTGAAATATAAAAAATAATTAAAAAAAAAGAATTAATCTTAAATTTACTTCCGCATACGTTTCTTTGTTCTTTGTTCTGCATCATTTTTGGTATCAGAGCTTTTGTACTGCATCACTCCAATAAGGTAGAGGCTTCTCAACCCTCTGTGGATCACTTAAATGATATTCCAATCCACTGTAATAAAGCTTAGTCCAGCTGAGTTGTTTTATTTGAGTCATGTAATTAGTCAGCTCATGTTGAGCTAGTTCAGTTCAGTATTAGTCAGCTCATGTTGAGTTAATTTTATTTTTTTGAGTCCTGTCTAAGCATATCGAAGACTCAAGACCACATCATACAAGTGAAGACCAAGTCCAACCTGATTGAAGACATGGAAGTTGAGCCCAAGTCCAACCCAGCTTGAAGACTTGAAGATCCCAGGAGGAGAAAATTAAAACAAGCATAAACCTGAAGCCTTGAACCAGCCGGAAGGAAATTGGGCCAGCCCAGGCCCAGGAAGGAATTAGGGCGCCATCTCTTATGGTGACCCCCCTTGGTCGGCCACTTATGGTCACCCCCTTGGCCGACCAAGACAAAGAGAGGGAGAGCAATTTGTGTGGGATTTTCTACCTATGTTACCTTATATTCCTAGTTAGGGTTTGAAAGGGAGAAGGAGTCCTATGTAAAGTCTAAAGTACCCTTACTTGGGGCCCAATATTAAGGGTCTATTTAAGGGACCTTAGTCTCTTGTATGAAACTTGATTTTGATATATGAAATAAACCTTGAGTTCTTCTATTGCTTTGAGTATTACCTTGCTATGTGCATAAAGGGGTGTGAGAGTTTTCTTCTTCCCGGTGTTGCAACCATCTTCCTGCCGCCAGCCAACCTTCCAGAACCCTGGCCGCCCACTTCAAAAGACACCTTTTCTTTGCTATTTTCCTTTATTTCTTTGTTTTCTTATGAGTTTTCTAACCCCTGACAGGTCGTTTGCAGGTTCCCGAGTTCCTACAAATCCAACGACTCCAGCCAAGCCTCAATCGGACCATCGAGCAGAAAGCCGGGTATTCGTAGATCTTTGGTTCGATTTTCCAGGCCGCATCCATCGAGGAACGAGAGATCCCTTCGTTGCGATCATCACTGGGTGCTTCAGACGTTGTCAGGTACACCCCCTCTACCTCCAGTAATTATATTATAGGAGAACTTGCCCTAACCGAGGCTTCTCAGCCCCGGCGATCCTTCTTTAATACTTTTCTAGGTTATAATCTGCATGCTTGACTTCAAAATTTCATACATAATTCCCTACAACTAATTTTGATCTAAATTCGGGAATTAATCACCTAACCCCACATATAAAACATATAAAAATAATTGCATGCATATTAGTTCCGCATCATTTGGTATCAGAGCTTAGATTAGGGCTTATTTTCTACAATTTTTCAGTCCATATATAATATATTAATTTAGTTATTTCTCTCTGTTCTAAACTCCAAAGATTTTGAAATTTATTTTTCTGAATTCATCATAATTCAAAGTATTTTTTAGAATTTTTGCAGATTTTATTTCGATCTGTGAATTTTCTGCAAGCCAAAATACAGCCTGCAAATCTTTGGCTTTATTTTTTTTCAGCAAGACAAGTTTGGAAGTTTTAGGGTTTTGTTTAGCATCTTTTTGCATATCTTTTAGTTTTAGTATATTTCCTGCATATTAGGTCATAATTTGCAAGTTTTCTTCTGTTTAATAAAATACAAAAATATATATATAAAAAAATTATATATTCTCCAAAAATACCAAAAACATCTAAACCCTAATTTGCATCCTCATCTGCCTGCCATCATTGCATAATCTACCTTTAAGGGCACTCTTGCTATGTCAGATGGGGGGAGGATTTGATCACCTCTCCTTAGCTCAAAACCACATCCCCTGCATTCGGTCCCATGCCAAACTTAAAATCGATTAGACTTAATTTGCCCTAGTAGGCTAGGGACACCAACTGGTCTGGTCCGGGCTAGTGTTAGATCACTGTGTCAAGTTAACCTATGTCTGCCTTGTGCTCAGTGTCTAGAACGGTGGTTCAAGGATTCAATCCCGAAGGGCTTGTGTGCTGGTCTGCCTACCTGGCCAATCTTTGATTGGTGTCTAGGATTGGCAATCAGGGACCTAACACTCCCCTTACACCTACCTGGCTAAGTACAGGGTTACTATAAGCTAGTTTGCCATCCTGATTGAGCATCTAGTTTTGGACTCTAGGTCTAGTCAGCTATAGTCGATTTGATCGAGTCTTGCATGAGCACTAGATCAGGGATTTCATATCATCCACCATCTTCACTTTTGCCTAAATCCATGGACAAACTTGAAACCCAGATTAAAGCCCTTGCTGATCAAATGGCCTAGATGGCTACCCAGATGACTACCCAGATGACCCAGTTAACTCAGTCTGGTACCCAAACCAACAATAGAATTGACCATCTTGCCAATAGGTTTGATCAGTTAGAAGGTCATGTAGGGACCCTAGGAAGAACCATGGGTCATAGTCTGAGCTAGATCCTGAGTCCCCTCAACCTAGGTGGTGCAGGCACCAGAATCAGAAAGAGACTCCAACCAATTCAAGCCCATTCCGAATCTTTATGGTTGGACTAGAGAGTCCGGTAACCTTTCTTTACTTTTAGTCCAAAATAATCATGTAAGTCGAGTCCATGTTGGGTCCTGTAATCTTTCTTTTGAGTCCAAAATAATCATGTAAGTCGAGTCCATGTCGGGTCTAGTCTTAGTCCAATCCAAATGGGTCAACTAGCATCAAGCCTAAAGAAGACTCACAATGTATACCCCAAATCAAGACCAAAGCCAACTCAATTGGGGACCACATGCCACATCACTTGCGCCACCTCAACTTAGGACCACATGCCATGTCAAGAGGGGACCACATGCCACCTCACACACCACCTCACCACAAGAGGGTGCCATCCCAAGTTCAAATTCAAGGAAGTTGGCCAAGGAGGATTTCAAGCAAGAAAATCAGCCCTCTCCCCTTATATTACTCCACTTGTTTAGGGATTTGAAATTTCAAAATTTGTAAGGCTTTATTTAAAGCCTTGGATGCCCCTTGTAAAGAATTGATGAGTGAATACAAATTTCCAGCACTTTTTTATGTGTTTCTATGTGCCTATGTGGATCTTTGTGCCTAAGTGAACCTCTTCCTCTCCTCCACCATTTCTTCTCCCTAATCCTTCTCTGTTACTCTTCATCTTCTAAGCAATCCTCTTCCTTCAAAGCGAATTAAGGACACCCTCTCAAGAAGAAGATCAACACCAACACAAGCTTCCACCATGGCGCCAAGGATCATTTCCAATAAACTCTCCTTTTGAGTTCCATCAATCTTCTCACTTTTAATTAAGTTTCTAATCATCTTGGTTTCTTTGTTGCAGGGTTCTCTAGGCTCCAGATCCAAGAGGAAGGATTACTTGCTACAAACCAGAAAGTTAGAAGGTCCATCTTTTGTGGTATGATCTTTCATTTGAGAACCTTAAGAGTGAATCCCTTGTGCTTGAGATTTCAATGCTTGAACTCCTAGTATTTTAAGATCGGGATCATTAAATAGGGCTAGCTTGACTTGTGTGCGAATTCTAATCTTGTCCTATTTCTTTAAGATTTTGATAGTCCTCCTAGCTGGGTTTAAGTATAAGCATTTAGGGTTTCTTATTTAGATCTCCTTGATCTTATATGTTGAATCACTCATATGCAAGTAGGAATTGCTAGTTAAATTTTGGTTAATCTTCTTTAGAGTCACATGATTGCATCCTCATCATGCATACCACACCAATCTTGGTATCAGAGCATGGTAGAATAAGTTCCTGATTGCATAGCATTAAGTCCTTGAAGTACTTGGATCGGGGGCGTTACCAGGCCGTCCGGTCTTAGGAGAGAGTAGGGTTTAAACACCCTCTCTTCCCATTCCACGGGGATCTCCTAAGGCGTGTCGGGGTGCCATTGTGATTGACCCGTGAAAAAGAAAGCCAAAGGACTTTTTAGATTCATTTGTGAATTTTGTATTGGTCACGTTCTGTTTTTCTGCTTGCTGTATTTTCTGTAGGCTGACTGTAATCCGCCTGCAACTCCAAAGGCAAGTATCACATTCCTCGTTGGAATATTTTTTTCTCCTATTCCATTTTAAGTTGTTTATCACCGTTTTAAATTTCAATCTGAGAAAAAAATTACAAAAAAAATGAAAATTCTTGCAGTCCATCAGTGTTATTAAGGTTTCTGTTCTGTTCTGTTCCTTTTCATTATCTTCATTTCAGAATCTTCCTAGAATAGTACAGATTTTATTTTGAAATTTTGTTTCATCTGGTATGTCATCTATAAGTTAGGAGTTTTCTGTGATTTTTTTAGATTTTTCTGATATTTTTTTCTGCACTTATCAACACCACATTTAAACAGCAACACACTACTTCTGCACCTGAAATTTGAAATTTGTATGCATCTCATGGCAAATCAAATTAAGGGCATGAAATTGACATAGGGTCAGGATTTCATCACCTGTCCCTAGCCCAAAAATCACCAAATTGCATATCGACCCAATCCCTAACTAAAATTGATTAGACATTAATTGCCCTAGTGGGTTAGGAACATCAATTTGGTCGAGTCCGGGTTATTGTCAACTCATTGTGTCAACTAGTCTTGTGTGTGCCCTATTACTTGGTGTCTAGAATTGGGACTAAGGGATTGGGTGCTGATCCGTCTATCGGGCCAATTCCACCGGGCCTAGGTAGGCCAGAGACAGGATCTCACACTCCCCTTGTTCTAAAACCTGGCCAAGTATAGAGTTACTACAATCTAGCTTGCCACCTTGATTAGGCAACTAGCTTGGAACTCTAGGTCCAGTTCAATTCAATTGGGAAAGCTTGTGCAACCCATTTCTTCATCTATTATTGGAAGCTGGTGTCAAGGATAGAGGTTAAGTGGCTCAAGCCTAAGCGGTTCTTGTGGTTTTTAATTAGGACCCAGTGAAAGCTGGGGGAACCTCCCACAGACCCACCTCCTGACTGGCCAGTGGAAGAGAGTAGCTGTTGATTTGATTGTATCTAGTCAACTCAGTTTATTTGGACTAACCGGTTTAGAAAACTCATAGTTCGGGTCTGAGTCTAATTGTTTGCATGACAACTAGGTCAGGCACACCTTACCACCCTTCACAAGCCCAACCTAGTTCATCCATGGATACTAGTATGGAAAGCCTTATGAGATCTATGATCGAGAAGATGGACCGTTTGGATGCTAAATTTGGTCAGTTCGAGGAAAGAGTAGGAGCCCTAGAAGAAGCTAGGTTGACCCCAACTGAACCACCTTCACCCAGATTACCTTCAGTTCATCCTAGAGCCCAACGACAGGAACACACACCTGACCCAATTCAAAGAAGACCGCATCAGGATTATGTTGATCATACTCCAGAGCCACCTCCTAGAAGACCTCACTATGATACTTTTGATCAGGATGATCGGGCCCTAAGGAACATCCGTCTAGATGCACCAACCTTTGAGGGAAGCCTAGATCCTAAGGTGTACATAGACTGGGAGGTTGACATGGACCAGTATTTTGACTGGTATGATATGTCTGAAGAGAGAAGATTTAAGTTTGCCAGAATCAGACTAGTTCGTCAGGCTCGGTTATATTGGGGAAACGTGGAACGCATATCAAGGCAAAGGGAGATTTACCTATAGCAACATGGAGAGATATGAAGAGGAAACTTAGAGAGAAATATCTGCCTATGTCTTATCAGCAAAGGTTATTAGATCAGTGGCAACGATTGACACAGGGTAACAATACCGTTTCTGAATATGTTGCTAAGTTTGATGAGTTTGTGATGCGATGCAACGTAGTCGAGTTTGAAGCAGCCACTTTATCAAGGTTTAGATCAGGGCTGAATGATGATATAAAAGGGGAACTGTTTTTAAGGGAAGTCCATGATTTAGATCAGGCATACCAAGTTGCCACGGACTATGAGAGGTTTCAAAGGAGAGCTACATTTAGACGACCTGAATCTAGTAGGTTTAACCCTCCTATCAGCAGGCCTAGCTCAGTCCCTAGTCCCACCAATAGAACAAGGTCCAGCCCGAATCCAACCCTTAGACCCAATCCGACCACCCCCTTAATTCCTAGAGAAGACAAAGGAAAGAGCCCTGAAGTTCGAGGTGAGAGGGAGCGAGTCTGCTATAAGTGTCGTAAACCAGGTCATTTGTGAGCCAATGTCCCTCTAGAGCTTTACATATAGGGAGGCAGAAGAAGGTGAATCAGAACCCCTGGAGAATGATGAAGAGGAGGTTTATGAAGCAGGGGATTGTTTGGCTGATGAATATGAAGGAGATGAAGAGAACATAGACTCATCAGATTTTCTAGGAGTTGTGAGACGTATCATGACACAGACCAAGGAGCAAGAAGACTGGCGTAGAACTAGCATCCTACACACATTTGTTAGGATAGGAGAAAAGGTCTGTAAAATCGTCATCGATAGTGGAAGCTGTGTCAACGCCATTTCCACTAACGCAGCCAAAAGTCTAGGATTACCCATTGTACCACATCCCAATCCATATAAGGTGTCCTGGATCGATTCCACTTCTATACCAATCAAGTCAAGATGTCAGGTTCAAGTCCAGCTTCAATCCTATCAGGGAAAGATCTGGTGTGATGTGCTTCCTATGGGGGTAAGTAGCATCATCTTAGGCAGGCCATGGCTGTTTGATCATGATGTGACCATCTTTGGTCGATCAAACTCCTGTGCTTTCAATTTCAATGGCAAGAAAATTGTCATTCATCCAACCCAGCCTAAGGATAATGTCAAGAGAGGAGCTAGCAGCTTGAAAGATAAGAAGACTGGATTAAATTTAATAGGTGCAAAAGAATTAGAGCAAGATATCATGGAGGGAGCACCTATTTGGGTAGTAGCTGCTAAGGAAATTAAGGACCACAGCCCTGTAGAACACCCTCAAGAGGTGGTACAATTATTGAAAGAATTTGAGGATGTGTTTCCAGAAGATCTCCCCGATAACCTTCCACCTTTAAGAGACATACAACACACAATAGATTTAGCCCCTGGAGCGACTTTACCTAATTTGCCTCACTATAGGATGAACCCATTGAACACCAGGAATTGCAAAGGCAAGTGGGTGAACTTCTTTGGAAGGGGTTTATTAAGGAAAGCTTAAGTCCATGTGCAGTCCCTGCTCTGCTGACCCCTAAGAAAGATGGCACCTGGAGGATGTGTATAGATAGCCGTGCCATTAATAAGATCACTGTAAAGTATAGATTCCCAATCCCAAGACTAGACGACATGTTAGATATGATAGCCGATCGATAATTTTTTCCAAGATAGACCTAAAGAGTGGCTATCACCAGGTTAGGGTTAGGCCTGGAGACGAATGGAAGACCGCTTTTAAGACTAAAGATGGATTATATGAGTGGTTAGTCATGCTGTTCGGTCTGTCCAATGCACCCAGCACTTTTATGAGAATAATGAATCAGGTGTTAAAGGTTTTTATCGGAAGATTTGTAGTGGTCTATTTTGATGATATACTTATATATAGCAAAACAAAGGCAGACCACTTAACCCACCTGAAACAAGTTTGTCAAGTCCTGAGAAAAGATAGTCTCTATGCCAATATCAAGAAGTGTGATTTCCTGACAAATAGAGTTATCTTTCTAGGATTCGTAGTCACATCTGAAGGGGTGTCCGCTGATCCTGAGAAAATTAAATCCATAGTAGAGTGGCCTACGCCTAAGACTATCCACGACGTCCGTAGTTTCCATGGGTTATCCACCTTCTATAGAAGGTTTATCAAAGGATTCAGTACGATAGTGGCACCAATCACTGATTGTATTAGGAAGGGAAATTTCGAGTGGACTAAAGCAGCAGGTAAGGCCTTCCTAACAATTAAGGAGAAAATGACACAAGCACCTGTCTTAAGGTTACCCGATTTTACCAAGGTGTTTGAGGTTGCTTGTGATGCTTCTGGGGTCGGAATTGGAGGTGTCTTGAGTCAAGAGAATCACCCAGTAGCATACTTCAGTGAAAAGTTAAATGAGGCGAGACTAAGGTATTCCACGTATGATAAGGAACTGTATGCTGTAGTTCAAGCTCTACGATATTGGAGGCATTATCTTCTACCCCACGAGTTTGTCCTGTTCTCTGATCACGAAGCTCTTAGGTTCCTTAGTTCTCAAAAGAAATTAAACCCTAGGCACGGGAAATGGGTAGAATTCATACAAGCTTACACGTTCGTTTTAAAACATCGTGCCGGTACTGAAAATAGGGTTGCTGATGCGTTGAGCCGCCGTTCTATGTTGTTAATCTCTGTGAGCACTGAAGTAGTAGGGTTCGATAGATTGAAAGATGAATATCCCACATGTCCTGATTTTGGTCACATCTATCAATCCCTGCAACAAAGATCATCTAGTGAACCTAGTGATTATACACTGTTAGATGGATACCTTTTCAAAGGAAATCAGTTGTGTATTCCCAAGACCTCTGTTAGGGAATTTCTGATCTGGGAAGTCCATGCTGGAGGTTTAGCAGGACATTTTGGCAGGAACAAAACCATCCTAGCAATGGAAGAACAATTTTTTTGGCCTGGTCTTAAAAGAGCGTTGCCCAGATCGTAGCTCAGTGTCGGACCTGTGCTGTTGCAAAACAGCAAAGACAGAACACCGGTCTGTACACGCCCTTACCTGTCCCTGATGGTCCATGGCAAGATATCAGTATGGATTTTGTGGTAGGTCTACCTAAAACTTCTAGGAAACATGACTCTATTTTCGTGGTTGTCGATCGTTTCTCCAAAATGGCGCACTTCATCCCGTGTTCTCAAACTTTAGATGCTTCGAAAGTGGCCAAGCTTTTCTTAGATCAGGTGGTTAAGCTTCATGGTTTACCCAAGACCATTGTGTCAGATAGAGATGTCAAGTTCACTAGCTACTTCTGGAAAACCCTCTGGCACATGTTAGGTACTAAGCTGAAATTCTCTACGGCTTATCATCCTCAAACCGATGGCCAAACTGAAGTAGTAAACCGAAGCTTAGGAAATCTCTTAAGATGTTTAGTCGGCGACAACCTAGGAAACTGGGACTTACTACTTCCTCGTGCTGAATTTGCCTACAACAGTTCGATCAATAGGTCTATTGGGAAAAGTCCATTCGAAGTAGTCCATGGATACAACCTAGGAAACCTTTAAACCTAATTCCATTACCAGTACATACACGAATATCTGAGTCTGCTGAGTCATATGCACAGCATGTTAAGGATTTGCACAAGGAGATTAATCAGAAGATTCAAACAAGCAATGAACTCTATAGGCATATGGCTAACTCACATAAATGGTTAAAGGAATTTAATGAAGGAGACTCTGTAATGATTAGGCTTAAACCAGAAAGGTTTCCTCCGGGAACTATGAAGAAACTCCATGCCCGGGGAGCCAGACCCTTCAAAATAATAAAGAAAATTGGACCTAATGCTTATGTAGTAGACTTACCACCTAGTTATGGCATTAGTTCTACATTTAATGTTTCCGATCTGAAAGAATACAAGGAACCTACATTAATACCTGATGAACCTTTTGGTCCTAACACTTCTCTTGAGAGTGAAATGCCAATTGAGTGTCCACCACCAAATATTTCTGAGCGAAAGGAAAGAATTGAAAGGATCTTGGATGACCAGATCATCACTACTAGAAATAAGGGCTACCAACGCTATCTGGTTCGATGGCAAGGACGTCCTGAATCTGAAGATTCCTGGATCACCAAAGAGGACCTACAACAAATCGACCCGGATATATTAGAAACTTATCACTCGACAGGGTCGAGTTCCTCCCACCAGGGGAGAATTGGTGCGGGCACCAGAATCAGAAAGAGACTCCAACCAATTCAAGCCCATTCCAAATCTTTATGGTTGGACTAGAGAGTTCGGTAACCTTTCTTTACTTTTAGTCCAAAAGAATCATGTAAGTCGAGTCCATGTTGGGTCCTGTAATCTTTCTTTTGAGTCCAAAATAATCATGTAAGTCGAGTCCATGTCGGGTCTAGTCTTAGTCCAATCCAAATGGGTCAACTAGCATCAAGCCTAAAGAAGACTCACAATGTATACCCCAAATCAAGACCAAAGCCAACTCAATTGGGGACCACATGCCACATCACTTGCGCCACCTCAACTTGGGACCACATGCCACGTCAAGAGGGGACCACATGCCACCTCACACACCACCTCACCACAAGAGGGTGCCATCCCAAGTTCAAATTCATGGAAGTTGGCCAAGGAGGATTTCAAGCAAGAAAATCAGCCCTCTCCCCTTATTACTCCACTTGTTTAGGGATTTGAAATTTCAAAATTGTAAGGCTTTATTTAAAGCCTTGGATGCCCCTTGTAAAGAATTGATGAGTGAATACAAATTTCCAGCACTTTTCTATGTGTTTCTATGTGCCTATGTGGATCTTTGTGCCTAAGTGAACCTCTTCCTCTCCTCCACCATTTCTTCTCCCTAATCCTTCTCTGTTACTCTTCATCTTCTAAGCAATCCTCTTCTTTCAAAGCGAATTAAGGACACCCTCTCAAGAAGAAGATCAACACCAACACAAGCTTCCACCATGGCGCCAAGGATCATTTCCAATAAACTCTCCTTTTGAGTTCCATCAATCTTCTCACTTTTAATTAAGTTTCTAATCATCTTGGTTTCTTTGTTGCAGGGTTCTCTAGGCTCCAGATCCAAGAGGAAGGATTACTTGCTACAAACCAGAAAGTTAGAAGGTCCATCTTTTGTGGTATGATCTTTCATTTGAGAACCTTAAGAGTGAATCCCTTGTGCTTGAGATTTCAATGCTTGAACTCCTAGTATTTTAAGATCGGGATCATTAAATAGGGCTAGCTTGACTTGTGTGCGAATTCTAATCTTGTCCTATTTCTTTAAGATTTTGATAGTCCTCCTAGCTGGGTTTAAGTATAAGCATTTAGGGTTTCTTATTTAGATCTCCTTGATCTTATATGTTGAATCACTCATATGCAAGTAGGAATTGCTAGTTAAATTTTGGTTAATCTTCTTTAGAGTCACATGATTGCATCCTCATCATGCATACCACACCACTAGGAGGACCCCAAACCCTGATCCATACCACGAGGTCGAACCTAGGAGAGCTCCTCATCCTGACCCATACTATAATCCTGAACCTAGGAGGACCCCAAACCTTGATCCATTCCATGAGGTTGAACCTAGGAGAACCCCCTAGCCTGACCCATACTATAATCCCGAGCCTAGGAGGACTCTAAACCCTGATCCATACCTTGAGGCTGAACCTAGGAGAGACCATCGTCTTGATCCAATCCCTGAGATTCATCTTAGAAGGCCCAATCAGGATTTTGTAGACCATGAGGACAGATTCTATAGACATGTTAAGCTTGATGCCCCAACTTTTGATGGTTGTCTAGATCCTAAGGTCTATATAGATTGGGAGGGAGAGATGGATCAATATTTTGAGTGGTATGATATGACAGAGGAGCGTAAGTTTAGGTTTGCTAAGCTTAAGTTGGTTCGGGAAGCCAAGTTACATTGGGCTAGTGTTGAGAGAACCCTTAGTTTAGGAGGGCATGATCCTATAACCACCTGATGGGCCATGAAGGGTAAGCTTAGGACAAGATACGTTCCAGCTTCATATCGCAGTGGTTTACTAGATCAATGGCAACGATTTAATCAGGGTAACAAGAGTATAGATGACTACATCACAAAATTTGATGAGTATTCCTTGCGATGTGATTTGAGGGAATCTGAGGATGTTGTCTTATCTAGGTTTAGGGCTGGATCGAGAGATGACATTAAGAAAGAGCTCTATATGAGCGAGGTTAGAGACCTAGACCATGCTTACCAGATTGCTAGGGATCATGAGCGTTTTGATAGAGGGCCCGTTTACCATAGACCTGAGCCCATTAGATACCCTAGTCAGTACCCAGGAGCTAGCCAACCCCACCAGAGTCGACCCATGCCCAGCCGACCTAGCCTGAGTCGACCCAGTCCTAGTCGGCCAGGCCCAAGTCGACCCCAGCCTAGTACTCCTTTGACCTGTAAGGATGATCGAGGAAAATCTGTAGAGGTCAATAAGAGTTACCCTCCCTAGAAGACCTGTTTCAGATGTAATAAACTAGGCCACTTTATGAGCCAATGTCCAGTTAGTGCCTTACACCTAGGTGAACTGCAGGAAGAAGAGCCTGAATCCGTAGTCGAACCTGAGGGAGAAGTTTATGAGGTTGATGATCAGTTAATGAATGAGTATGAAGGTGAGGAGGAGGAACCTGAGTCTGAGAACTAATTAGGAGTGGTTAGGTGCATCTTAACCCAAACCCCAGTTAAGGAAGATTGGCGTAGGACTAGCATCCTACGAACTTTTATTAAGGTAGGGGGTAAGGTTCTTAAGATCATCATAGATAGTGGGAGTTGTGTCAATGCCGTCTCTGCCAAGATAATTAAATCTTTAGGATTGACCACAGTTTCCCATCCTAGCCCGTACAAAGTTTATTGGGTAGATTCCTCCTCCATCCAGATTCAAGTTAGGTGCCAAATCTTAATTAGATTGCAAACCTATGAGGAAAAGATTTGGTGTGATGTCATCCCCATGGAAGTAAGAAGTATTATTCTAGGTTGACCTTGGCTTTTTGATCATGATGCAACCTTGTATGGTCGAACCAATGTTTGTGCTTTTAACTACCATGGGAATAAGTTTGTGATCAATCCAGCTCCCCTTAGAGACCCAGTTAAGAGGGGTTCTAGTAGCCTTAAGGACAAGGAACCTGGAGTTAATTTGATTAAGGCTAGGGAGTTAAAAAAGGAGATTCCTGAGGGTAATCCTGTTTGGATCTTGACCTCCATGGAAATACTCGAGCCAACCCAAAAGTAACACCCTAAAGAAATTGTTGAAGCTCTGAAAGAATTTGAGGATGTCTTCCCTGAGGATTTACCTGATCAACTACCACCCCTTAGAGACATCCAGCATGCAATATACTTAGTTCCAGGAGCCACTTTACCAAACCTTCCTCACTATAGACTGAACCCAGTGAGCATCAAGAATTACAGAAACAAGTGGGAGAATTGCTTAGGAAGGGTTTCATTAGGGAGAGCCTGAGTCCATGTGCAGTCCCTACTCTACTGACCCCTAAGAAGGATGGTACCTGGAGGATGTGTGTAGATAATAGAGCTATCAACAAGATAACTGTGAAGTATAAGTTTCCCATCCCCCGATTGGATGATATGTTAGACATGATGGCTGGTGCTAGAGTTTTCTCTAGGATAGACCTTAAGAGCGGCTATCATTAGGTTAGGATTAGACCTGGGGATGAGTGAAAAACTGCTTTCAAGACTAAGGATGGCATGTTTGAGTGGGTTGTAATGCCTTTCGGACTCTCCAATGCACCAAGTACTTTTATGAGGATTATGACCCAGGTCCTGAAAGAGTTTACAGGAAAATTCGTTGTGGTCTACTTTGATGATATTCTGATTTATAGCAGGACTAAGAAGGACCACCTTAGTCATCTAAGACTAGTATGCCAGACCCTTAGGGAGAATAGCCTCTATGCCAACTTTAAGAAGTGTGATTTCTTGACACATAGGGTTATCTTCCTAGGCTTTGTTGTCACCCCTGAGGGAGTTTTTGCAGATCCTGAAAAGGTTAGGGCAATTGTTGAGTGGCTTACACCTGCTAGTATCTACGATGTGCATAGTTTCCATGGCCTAGCAACCTTTTACAGGAAATTTATTAGGGGTTTTAGTATAGTTGTCACACCTATCATTGATTGCATTAGGAAGGGTACATTTGAGTGGACCAAAGTAGCTGATAAGGCCTTCCTAGAGCTTAAGGATAAGATGACCCATGCACCCATCCTTAGATTACCTGACTTTACTAAGGTGTTTGAGGTCACTTGTGACGCCTTGGGAGTAGGAATAGGTTGGGTACTAAGTCAAGAGAATCACCCTGTAGCTTTCTTTAGTGAAAAACTGAATGAGGCTAAACTTATGTACTCTACCTATGACAAGTAATTTTATGTGGTAGTCCAGGCCCTTAGATATTGGAGACATTACTTATTACCGCAGGAGTTTATCTTATTTTCTGATCATGAGGCATTCCGATTCCTGAACTCCCAAAAAAAACTGAACCCACGGCACGGTAAATGGATTGAGTACATTCAAGCTTACACTTTTGTCCTGAAGCACCATGCCGGTACTGAAAATAAGGTAGCAGATGCCCTGAGCCATAGGTCTCTATTGTTAGGATCAATTAGCACCCAAGTCATAGGGTTTGATAGGTTAAAAGATGAATATAAAACCTGTCCAGACTTTGGAGACATTTACCAGACCCTCAGGCTAGGACCATCCAGTACCCATAGTGAGTATACCATTCAGGATGGCTACCTTTTCCAGAACAATCGACTCTGTATACCCAAAACTTCCCTTAGAGAATTCCTAATTTAGGAGACCCATGCTGGAGGTTTAGCTAGTCACTTTGGTAGAAATAAGACAATCTTAGCAATAGAGGACCAGTTCTTTTGGCCAGGATTGAAAAGGCACGTTGCACAGATTGTAGCCAGATGTAGAACTTGTGCTGTTGCAAAACAGCAAAAGCAAAACACTGGTCTTTATACACCTTTACCAGTGCCTGATCGTCCTTGGTAGGATCTAAGTATGGACTTCGTGTTAGGATTACCTAAGACCCAGAAGAGACATGATTCTATCTTTGTAGTGGTCGATAGGTTCTCTAAGATGGCTTACTTCATCCCCTGTTCCCAGACCTTTGATGCGTCTAGAGTAGCCAAGCTTTTCTTAGATCATGTGGTTAAACTCCATGGCCTACCCAAGACCATCTATCTGATATGGATGTTAGGTTCACCAGTTATTTTTGGAAGACCTTATGGCACCTGTTAGGGACCAAGCTTAAGTTTTCTATAGCCTACCACCCTCAAACAGATGGCCAAACTGAAGTGGTGAACCGTAGTTTAGGAAACCTCCTTAGATGCCTGGTAGGTGAACATGTTGGAACTTGGGATCTATTATTGCCTAGAGCAGAGTTTGCCTACAACAGTTCAGTAAATAGGACAACGGGTAAGAGTCCTTTTGAGATGGTCTATGGGTACAAGCCTAATCACCCCATTGATTTGATTCCTTTACCTATTCATGCACGAGTCTCAGAGTCTGCAGAGTCATTTGCACAACATATTAGAGACTTGCACAAGGATATTAGCTAAAAGATAAACATAAGCAATGAAACTTATAAAAAATTGGTTAATTCCCGAAGAAAGATCAAGGAATTTGATGTAGGAGATTCTATCATGATTAGGCTTAGGCCTGAGCGGTTCCCACCTGGGATCGTTAAGAAGCTTCATGCTCGTGGAGCCGGACCTTTTAAAGTGTTAAAGAAGGTTGGATCAAATGCCTATGTGTTAGACTTGCCTTCGGATATGGGCATTAGTTCTACCTTCAATATTACAGACCTAGTTGAGTACAGGAAACCTGCAATGATACCTAGTGAGGCTTTTGGACCTATCCCTTCTGTTGAGAGTGATCCTTACCTAGAGTGTCCACCAATTAATTGGCTTGAGAGAGGAGAACGAATCGAGCGTATCCTAGACGATCAAGCCATTACGACCCGGGGCCGTGGTTATCAATGCTTCCTGGTTCGATGGCAAGGCCGGCCAGAGTTGGACGATTCATGGATTTCTCGAGAGGACTTGCAACACCTCAACCTAGACCTTCTCGAGAGATATGTGAGCCAGTCTGATCTTCACTCGATAGGGTCAAGTTCCTCCCATCCCGGGAGAATTGGTGCGGACACCAAAGGCACCAGAATAAGGCAGAGGCTTCTCAATCATCTGTGGATCACTTAAATGACATTCGAGTCCACTGTAATAAAGCTTAGTTTAGCTGAGTTGTTTTATTTGAGTCATGTAATTAGTCAGCTCATGTTGAGCTAGTTCAGTTCAGTATTAATCAGCTCATGTCGAGCTAATTTTATTTTTTTGAGTCTTGTCCAAGCATATCGAAGACTCAAGACCACATCATACAAGTGAAGACCAAGTCCAACCTAATTGAGGACATGGAAGTTGAGCCCAAGTCCAACCCAGCTTGAAGACTTGAAGATCCCAGGAGGAGAAAATTAAAACAAGCACAAACCTGAAGCCCTGAACCAGCCGGAAAGAAATTGGGCTAGCCTAGGCCCAGGAAGGAATTAAGGCACCATCTCTTATGGTGACCCTCCCCTTGGTCGGCCAAATCTGGTCACCCCCTTGGTCGACCGAGACAAGGAGAGGGAGAGCATTTTGTGTGGGATTTTCTACCCATGTTACCTTATATTCCTAGTTAGGGTTTGAAAGGGAGAAGGAGTCCTATGTAAAGTCTAAAGTACCCTTACTTGGGGCCCAAGGTTAAGGGTCTATTTAAGAGACCCTAGTCTCTTGTATGAAACTTGATTTTGATATATGAAATAAACCTTGAGTTCTTCTATTGCTTTGAGTGTTACCCTGCTGTGTGCATAAGGGGTGTGAGAGTTTTCTTCTTCCCGGTGCTGCAACCATCTTCCTGCCGCCAGCCAACCTTCCAGAACCCTGGCCGCCCACTTCAAAAGACACCTTTTCTTTGCTGTTCTCCTTTATTTCTTTGTTCCCTTGTGAGTTTTCTAACCCCTGACAGGTCGTTTGCAGGTCCCCGAGTTCCTACGAATCCAACGACTCCAGCCAAGCCTCAATCGGACCACCGAGCAGAAAGCCGGGTATCCGCTGGTCTTTGGCTCGATTTTCCAGGCCACATCCATCGAGCAATGAGAGATCCCTTCGCTGCGATCTTCACCGGGCACTTCAGACATTGTCAGGTACACCCCCTCTACCTCCAGTAATTATATTGTAGGAGAATTTGCCATAACCGAGGCTTCTCAGCCCCGGCGATCATTCTTTAATACTTTTCTAGGTTCTAATCTGCATGTTTGACTTCAAAATATCATACATAATTCCCTACAACTAATTTTGATCTGAAATTCAAGAATTAATGATGTAGAACAGAGAGCTCTGATACCAAAAATGATGCAGAACGAAAGAAGAGATGATGCGATACGAAAATAAATTAAGATTAATTCTTTTTTTTTATATTTTCAGAAATTGGCTTTGACTCAAAGGAAAGCTAAACTAAATTGAAAGAAACTAGGTAATAATTGAAAGCACAATTTAAAAGAAACGAGGTTATCAGAGTGGTTCAGAAGTAACGGATCGCCGGGGGTTGAGAAACTCCCAGACCTAGGGTTTCGCTCTGAACTTTCAACAGGACAGAAATAAAGAGAAGAGATGGGTTACCGACCAGACAGTGATCTTCACAGAGTTTGGTGGAAGAACTCTCTCGAGCAGATTGTTGGATCCTCGGATTCGGATATCTTCGCAATGGATCCTCCAATACTGGTCCTGTGGCTGAGTCGGCTTCTCCTGAACTCAAGATCTGGCAAAGAAGAAGAACAAGTGATGGAATCAGATACTCAAGGAAGGATTTACCAGATTGAAGAACTTGAAAGCTGATGTTGCTGAAATCCGGATTCTCCTAAAGGTTGATTTGGCTCCCTCTGGAATTTGCTCTGAATCTGAAGTATCCGGACTGGACCCGGATGCTGGTGGTCGGCCTTGACTTGGAGATAGTGGCCGTGGGAGGTGGGGTAGGCTAGGGTTTGGTGGATTGAGGAGAATGATGGGTGGCTAGGGTTTTGGAGTGAAGTGGCTAACCTAGGGTTTTGGGGTTGGAGATCTCACACCTCCTCAAGGTCCCTGGGGAACCCGGATTTACTCCCTCACGGAGCTCAACACCTGGATGCAAGTGCGGAAGAGAGAAAACAGAGTTTGCTCACACATAAATTGGATTCATTCATCAGATGTTTTTTCAAACTTACAAGAGGGGTTTATTTTATAGGTCTTTACAAGAGGTCAGGGTTTTACGTCTTCCCATGTGGGACTAATAGGATGGATCCTCAAATTAGGATTGTAGAATCAAATCCTTCTCATATGGCCGGCCAAGAGCTTCCATAAGTGTTGATTGGTGGCTCCAAATGGTAAGTAGGTGGCGCCTCCTAGCCTTGCTCTTCAAGAAAATTTTTTTTTCCTTCCATGCTTGGTTTTATTTGGAAGTATTTGGGCGCCTCCTAGTCTTGCTCCACAAGTTTAGGCTTCTTCCTTTCATGGCTCCACTCTTTTGGACACCTCCTTTTCTTTCTCCCCAAGTCATGGCTCTTCCCAACTTTTCTTTGATCTTTTTAGGCATGGATTGGGCGCCCCCTTGAAGTGCTCCCCAAGAAATGCCTCTTTCCTCCTTTAGCTTAGCCTTTTAGGGTATATATGGGGCGCCTCCTTGATTTTGGCTTCAAGAAAAATTCTTGCTCCCTTGGGTGTGGGGACCAAGACACTGGGATGGAGATGTGGCGCTCCCTGGATTCTGGCGTGTGGCTGGGAGTGTGGCGCCCACTTACTTGAGCCTGGGAGAAAAATGTGGCACCCTGGACCTTGACTTAAAAAAAGGTGGCACCAACCTGGAGTAGACCTAGACCACTACTAGGACTTGTACTGAGTTAACATGACTTAACAAAATTTAAATTGCAGGGAAATACAGACTCAAGACTAAAATTGAGTTGACCAAGTCAACCCTTATTACAAAACCAGAAAACCCTAATTCTTCGGACAAGGTCAATCAGAGATCCAGATGGAGCCCTGAAGTCATCTTCTGAGTCTGGTGCCCGCACCAATTCTCCCGGGGTGGGAGGAACTCGACCCTGTCGAGTATGGATCAAGCTAGCTCTGGTATCTCTCCAAGACGTCTGGGTCCAATTCTTGTAATTCTTCTCGGGAGATCCAAGAGTCATCAGAATCTGGCCTTCCTTGCCAGCGGACCAGGTATCTTTGGTATCCTCGATTACGAGTAGAGATAACCTGATCATCCAGGATCTTTTCATTCTGCTCTTTCCTCACAGGCCAGTTTGTTGGTGGACACACAGGGTTGGGTTCACTCTCAAGAGCAGGATTAGGCTCAAAAGGCTCACTGGGAATCACAGTTGGCTCTCTATACTCTACTAGGTCTGTAATGTTGAAAGTGGAGCTAATGCCTAGTTCTGAAGGCAACTCGAGCACATAGGCATTGGATCCTACTCTCTTCACTACTCTAAATGGTCCAGCTCCTCTAGCATGTAACTTTCTAACTGTTCCAGGAGGAAACCGTTCAGGCCTTAACCTAATCATTACATAGTCTCCCTCAATAAAAGTTTTGACTCGCCTTTGAGAATCAGCCAACTTCTTATAAGTTTCATTACTTAAATTTATTTTGGCATGAATTTCTTTATGCAAGTCTTTTATATGCTGTGCAAAAACTTTAGCAGACTCGGAGACTCGTGTGTGGACTGGTAAAGGAGCTAGGTCAAGAGGTGTGTGAGGTTTGTAACCATGCACAATTTCAAATGGACTCTTACCTGTAGACTTATTGACCGAGTCATTGTATGCAATTTCAGCCCTGGACAAAATACAAATCCTAATTCCTGGTGCTCTCAATCAAACCAAAATCTGAGCCAAAGCCTAGTAAAGGGTCAAGAAAAACTAAACTAGACTGACGATGCATTCCTAAAGAATGGACTTTATTCCAAAGGAACCCTAGGTCTAAACCTAACAAACTACGGCTCTCTAGGTTTGACCTTGGGTCGGAGGATGGCGTGCAGAGCATGAAAACTTATCATGGGTGCCTAGTAGGTGCCATAAGGTCTTCCAGAAGTAGGTGGCAAACCTAATAGGTTCTGACACGTGGTTCACTCTAAAGACTTCGACAAAGTATACTTGGATGGTGTAAGAAGCATTGGAAGTCCTAGAGAAAGGGAGGAGATATGAGGTGGGGTCTCGAATTACCTGTTGACTAAAGGTGGTGACCTGAAGGTTTGAATGGTGATCTATGAGTGTCAACTGGTTATCCTTACGAAAGGAAAAGTTTGCTACTCCCAGGAATGGATCAAGAGATGGTTCGGGAAGTAGCCTAGGACATGTGATTGCAATAGTTAAGGTTTGTTCTCTAAGCAAATAATGATCCACTTTCTCAAGAGATGGATTAGAGAATGATTCATGGAAGGGTCTATGGATGATGACCTCAAGACTTGAAATTTGACCTATGGGTGAGGAAAGGTATACTCTATAGAAGGGTAGCTCAGTCATGCGAAGGAAGGGGTCTGGGGCCATAAGGAGGACTTCTACAGGACTGGGTGAATCAATCCGCTCAAGAAAAGGATGTCCAACTAAGATTACGGGAGAGACCTTAGTGGCTGAGCATGGGACAAGGTCCAATTGTAAGAGGCTTGATTCAGTCATCCTAAGGAGAGGATCTACTATAGGGTGGGCAAACTTAAACAGTTCAGTGCAAAGATCTTCAATTGGTACTTGGGGAATGACTGTCATTAGAGGGTACGAACTAATAGCTCGGGCTAACACTATGAGTTCTTCCTGGGGGTATTTGACTTAAGGAACCTGGTTCTCACAAATCTTTTGAATTTTTGAACTAGGTCCTACCACTTGGTTGCTCTCCAAGGTCTCCTCAGGTAAGGAACCAATAGTATTGATGTCACATTCTTCAAGTTCTTCCCCCTCATATTCATCAACTAGACTCAAGCCATCATCATATACTTCCTCGATGCCATCTTTAATGGGTTTCGGGTCAGTGGTAATCGGGTCAACTGATTCTGGGCTTGTCATACCTAACCTTTCTTCCTCGTTGGTAGGTTTGGGTTCTCCCTCATTAATGTCATCCTTAGGATTCTTACCACTTAGCTGTGCACAAGCCAGTCCTACGCATGGGCACTGACTAGATTTATGGCCTCTTTCTCCACAAAACCAACATTCTTGCGATATAGGAACCTGGGTCACACTGGGTTTCAAGCTAGTAGAGACCTTACTTGGGCATGGGTGTGGATCTAAATGGTTTGATCTAGAAGACTTGGGTTGTTGAGTGACTGGTCTAGAATATTGTAAGGACCTCTCATAGACACGATCCACACTATAGATATCATGGTTAGGCTTCCTAAGGTTATGCTCGGGATCACGGTATAAGGTCCTCCTAGGCTCCTGGCATGGATGAGGTTGGGGCCTATTAAATTTTGGATCAGGGGTCCAATTTTGATGTCTACGTTTCTCAACTACTTGGACTCGATCCCTAAGCTGGGTAAAATTCTCATTCATATCCTAATTCAATTTGTTCATACTTTCAGTAAGAGCTTTAACCATGGCCTCTAAATCAGGTTGGGTTTGACCAGGTTGGTAGGGTACTCCATTCCGGGTAGACATGATGATGCAAGCAAACACACCAAATGAGACTCGACTGAAACGACTACGGGCTAACTAGACCTAGAGCCCAAACTAGATGCCCAATCAGAGTGGCAAGCTAGCTTGTAGTAACTCGGGACTCAGCCAGGCAGGTGTAAGGGGAGTGTTAGGTCCCTAAATGCCAATCCTAGACACCAATCAGTGATTGGCCAGGTAGGTGGACCAGCACACAAGCCCTTCGGGATAGAATCCCTGAACCACCGTTCTAGACACTGAGTACAAAGCACACACAGAGTAACTAGACAAACTGACTCAACACTAGCCTTGACCCGACTTGTTGATGTCCTTAGCCCACTAGGGCAAATTAAGTCTAATAAATTTTAAAATTAGGCTTAGGATCGAATGAGTGGGTGATGGTTTTGGGCTAAGGAGAGGTTATCAACTCCTCCCCTTATCTTAGATGCTCAAATGCCCTTAAGATGAATTAGGAGATGATGAATTGCAGAAACATAGAAACAGAGTTGCAGTAATTTAACTCTCAGAAATTTCACGGAAACTAATAAATCACAGGAAAATTATGTAAAATAGCTTCAATTATACTGGTTCCAAAAAATAGAAATCACACAATTTAGAGTTACCTGTAATGAGAAATAATTCCTGCAACAGGATAGTTACAGACTGAAAACAGAGTGCTTCCCCCGTTTACAATTCCTGCTACGAAGTTGTAACCCAGCGGATCCCCTACACGCCCTAGGAACACCCCATGAAATGGGAAGAGGAGGTTTGCACCTCGCTTCGTTCCTAGGACCGGACATCCTGGGGAGTCTACTTCGAGCAGACAAAGTAAAAAGGAGAGACACTCAAACAAGCAAACAAGACAGAAACCCTAGACAGGGCTCTGATACCAAATTGATGTAGAACAGAGAGCTCTGATACCAAAAATGATGCAGAATGAAAGAAGAGATGATGCGATATGGAAATAAATTAAGATTAATTTTTTTTTTTATATATTTTCAGAAATTGGCTTTGACTCAAAGGAAAGCTAAACTAAATTGAAAGAAACAAGGTAATAATTGAAAGCACAATTTAAAAGAAACTAGGTTATCAGAGTGGTTCAGAAGTAATGGATCGCTGGGGGTTGAGAAACTCCCAGACCTAGGGTTTCGCTCTGAACTTTCAACAGGACAGAAATAAAAAGAAGAGATGGGTTACCGACCAGACAGTGATCTTCACAGAGTTTGGTGGAAGAACTCTCTCGAGCAGATTGTTGGATCCTCGGATTCGGATATCTTCGCAATGGATCCTCCAATACTGGTCCTGTGGCTGAGTCGGCTTCTCCTGAACTCAAGATCTGGGAAAGAAGAAGAACAAGTGATGGAATCAGATACTCAAGGAAGGATTTGCCAGATTGAAGAACTTGAAAGCTGATGTTGCTGAAATCCGGATTCCCCTAAAGGTTGATCTGGCTCCCTCTGGAATTTGCTCTGAATCTGAAGTATCCGGACTGGACCCAGATGCTGGTGGTCGGCCTTGACTTGGAGAGAGTGGCCGTGGGAGGTGGGGTAGGCTAGGGTTTGGTGGATTAAGGAGAATGATGGGCAGCTAGGGTTTTGGAGTGAAGTGGCTAACCTAGGGTTTTGGGGTTGGAGATCTCACACCTCCTCAAGGTCCCTGGGGAACCCGGATTTACTCCCTCATGGAGCTCAACACCTGGATGCAAGTGCGGAAGAGAGAAAACAGAGTTTGCTCACACATAAATTGGATTCATTCATCAGATATTTTTTCAAACTTACAAGAGGGGTTTATTTTATAGGTCTTTACAAGAGGTCAGGGTTTTACATCTTCCCATGTGGGACTAATAGGATGGATCCTCAAATTAGGATTGTAGAATCAAATCCTTCTCATATGGCCGGCCAAGAGCTTCCATAAGTGTTGATTGGTGGCTCCAAATGGTAAGTAGGTGGTGCCTCCTAGCCTTGCTCTTCAAGAAAAATTTTTTTTCCTTCCATGCTTGGTTTTATTTGGAAGTATTTGGGCGCCTCCTAGTCTTGCTCCACAAGTTTAGGCTTCTTCCTTTCATGGCTCCACTCTTTTGGACACCTCCTTTTCTTTCTCCCCAAGTCATGGCTCTTCCCAACTTTGCTTTGATCTTTTTAGGCATGGATTGGGCGTCCCCTTGAAGTGCTCCCCAAGAAATGCCTCTTTCCTCCTTTAGCTTAGCCTTTTAGGGTATATATGGGGCGCCTCCTTGATTTTGGCTTCAAGAAAAATTCTTGCTCCCTTGGGTGTGGGGACCAAGACACTGGGATGGAGATGTGGTGCTCCCTGGATTCTGGCATGTGGCTGGGAGTGTGGCGCCCACTTACTTGAGCCCGAGAGAAAAATGTGGCAGCCTGGACCTTGACTTGAAAAAAGGTGGCACCAACCTGGAGAAGACCTAGACCACTACTAGGACTTGTACTGAGTCAACATGACTCAACAAAATTTAAATTGCAGGGAAATACAGACTCAAGACTAAAATTGAGTTGACCAAGTCAACCCTTATTACAAAACCAGAAAACCCTAATTCTTTGGGCAAGGTCAATCAGAGATCCAGATGGAGCCCTGAAGTCATCTTCTGAGTCTGGTGCCCGCACCAATTAATCACCTAACCCCACATATAAAACATACAAAAATAATTGCATGCATATTAGTTCCGCATCATCGGGGTTGCTCTATTTGGGTCGGCTCATGACTCTCTTTGGTGGCCAAAATCCAAACAGGGGCTCCCTTAGCAATATCTTTATCCAATTCCTTGGACTTGATTATGTTGACTCCAGGTTTCTTTTCCTTAAGACTACTTGATTCTCTTTTAGCCTGGTCCTTAGGCTGAACTGGATTGATTGTAAACTTCTTCCCATGGTGGTTGAAGGTACAGGTATTGATCCGACCATGAAGGATGGCATCATGATTGTATAGCCAAGGTCGACCTAAGATAATACTACTGACACCCATGGAAAGGACATCACACCAAATCTTCTCTTCATAAGACTTTAACTTGATCAAGACTTGGCACCTAGACTTTATGGGTATGGAAATTGAATCTATCCAAGAGACCTTATACGGGTTGGGGTGAGGAACTGGGGTCAATCCTAGGGCTTTGACAATACTAGAAGAAATGGTATTGACACAACTCCCACTATCAATTATGATTTTGCACACTCTATCCCCTAGTTTGATAAAGGTTTGTAGGATGTTCGTCCTACGCCAATCTTCTTGTACTAGGTTTTGGGTAAGATTGCATCTGACTACTCCTAAAAGGTCCTCCAACTCAAATTATTCTTCCTCTCCCTCATACTCTTCCAATATTTGATTTTTTGGGTCATAGACTTCTCCTTCTGGTTCAACAATGGGTTCTAGCTCATTCTCAGCGGGCTCTTCTATGACTAGGGCTGGGGAGGTGCACTGGCTAGCATAATGTCTAGGTTTATGACATCTAAAGCATTTGTTTTGGGGAGTGGGGCTCTTCTGGACTCCAATAGCTTTACCCTTTTCCTCTCTACTAAAATGGGGTCGGTTCGGGTTTGGTCGGCTTGGACTGGATCGGGTGGGGTTGTGTTTACTCGGGTCAGGTTGGTATGGACCGGGACGACTCAGGTAAGCCTGACTATACCCTTGGCTAGGTCCTGGGACTCGACTAGGATTCCTAAAGGATTCAGGTCTATGATAGGTGGGAGCCCTTTCGAAATGCTCACAGTTCCTAGAAAGTTGGTCAGCATACTCTAGATTGGTGACCTCTCTAAAGTAAAGCTCTCTGATGCAAAAAAAAAATGAGGATGATGATGCTAGCACGGATGATGCAAAGGTGGTTATATCTTGTTTTCTTTTTAGGATTTTATCTTTGGTTCCCGATTGCAAGCAAAGAGAACCTAGAAAAACTGAAAGAAAAGAGGTCTATGCTAGCAGATCAATCCCTAAGAAATGATAGACCAGGACCCCGAGATTAAGGAACCCCGGGATTAGGACTAGCTCGATACACCCAATACCTACCTAGGAGATGGGGATGCAAACCTTTCAAATTCTGAAGCGCCTGGTGCAGAGATCACTCCACTCGATGGATGCGGCCTGGATGTCCGAGCAATCGCGCCCGTGGATGCGCCAGTTCCCGATCATGTGACCGTGATGGCAAGACGACCCATCTTCGATGTCCGTAGCACCGAGGAAGACCTGTAGGCAGCAAGAGAAAGAATGGTTAGCGAAGAGATGAGAAGTGTTGAAGTTGAAATAGGGTTAGGGTAGAGAAACAGGGCTTCGAGCCTGGTATCCGACTGGAGTCCGAAATCGAAGTTGATAACTTGGGGCCTCGCACCCCGCGACATCCCGGAGGACGAAGGAATTGTGGCCTCCCACCACTCGACGCTCTCAGGTGAAGGAACGTGGCCTCACACCACTCGACGCCCTCAGGCGAAGGAACGTGGCCTCACACCACTCGACATCCCTGGGGATGAAGGAAGAGTTTCACTCACTCATAACCTAGTCTAGGGAGACGGAGGATTGGAGAAGAAAACACTCAAAATTTTTTTTTGTATTCATTCACTAACTATTACAAAGAGGGGTTTGGGTCCTTTAAATAGGTACCCAAAGATACATTCAAAATTCAAAAGAAAACCCATTCAAAATTTGAACCAAAAATACAACTCAATTTGAAAGTGGCGCCCAAGCTTTGGAGAGCTTTCTTCTTGGCCGACCAGCTTGGTATGGCATGATGCTTGGCTTGGAGTGGAGGAGTTGCTCCTTGGACTTCCTTCTTTGCTTGCTTGGTTTTGGTAGAAAACATGAAGTGAGGCTAGCTTGGAGGGATTTGTCCCACTTTGACTTTTCTTGGCTTGATTCAAGGCCGACCAAATGGGAATAATCCTAGGCATGGCATGATTGGAGGCTTGGAGAGGGGGATTGGTCTTTGACCTTCCTTCCTTGCATGGCTTATTTTGGTAGAAGGCTTGGATTGAGGCTTGATGTCTTCACCATGCCTTTCTTGCTTAACTTCATCAAGGGATCATGCCTTTCTTGCTTAACTTCTTTATGGAAGAAGGCTTGAGTGGAGGCATGCATCAAGGGATTTGAAACTTCTTTCCACTTGGAGAATGGAGGATGCCTTTCTTGCTTGACTTCTTTATGGAAGGAGTCTTGAGTGGAGGCATGCATCAAGGGATTTGAAACTTCTTTCCATGACCGCCCATCCTAGATTGGAAGAGAGCTTGAAGAAGGGAGGGGAAGGGGGCATGGATCATGTGAGTGGTCCCCTTTCTTGGGCACCTAAAACAAACCACATGTCATCACCTCAGTGCGCCACAGAAACAGATAAGGTGGGCCCTGAGCTGACATGTCTCCTTGCCTTTGTTAGGCTTAAAAGAGACTTAACTTTTGAACCACTAAAGACTTCATGGGCTTAGACTCGGCCCGACTTATTACAAGACTCAGCTCGACCCGATGGGTCGAGGTATAGACTCCATTTAAGCAAATAAACTAGAGGCTGACAGCCTTATTACAGGACTCGATAAACACAGAACCCTAATCAGAGATCCCCCGAAGTTTGAAGGGCTCAAGTCAAACCCTGATGCCCAAATCAATTCTCCCGGGGTGGGAGAAACTCGACCCTGTCGAGTGGAAGTTGATTTGGCTTTGGTACTTCTCCAGCAGTCGGTGAATGGCAGGTCCTCCTGGGTGATCCACGAGTCATCAGATTTGGGGTCGGCCTTGCCAATGGACCAAGTAACCTGAAAGCCTTTGCCCTGGGCTGTGGTAGCTCAACCATCCAAGATACGCTCGATCCGCACTCCTTACTCAGGTCAATTTGGAAGTGGACACTCTGGTCAGGTTTACTCTCCAAAAAGGATTAGGCTCAAATCACTCGCTAGGTGGTTTGATGGTTCCCTATACTCAACTAAGTGCAAGATATTGAGAGTCGAGCTAATGTCCCAAATCAGGGTATTAGGGTCACTCTCCTATCACTCTAAGGGACCAATTCAGCGAGCATAAAAACTTCTTTATTATTTCAGAATCCCTAATTCTCTACTTAGCTTGCTTTCAGGAACAACCAAATTTTAATTATTAATTTTTGTGTCCCTAGTATGCAATGCAAGAGATCATGCAGATTCTGAGACTCAAGTAACACTCAACAAAAGCAAACTAAATTAGGTATTCCTAGTAAGAGGAACTTATTGGGGTCCTAGGGCCTAAACCTACTAGACCATTGGTTCTCTAGGCTTGACCCTAGCCTGGTATGCACAAGAAAATTTTTTTAGGATCCCTAACAGATGCCATAAAGTATACCAGAAGTAGAGGGTGAATGGGATGGGCTCTAAGGAGTCACACATTCTGGTAGTCTCAATAAAAAGTAACCCCTGGCTCTAGGGATATGAGATGGCTTAAGAAAAGGCAGGGAATAAAAAGGAGACTCAGGGACTGGTTCGAAGTTTAGGCAGCTGACCTTAATGTATGAATGAAGGTCTAAAGGTGTGCTCATCTTAACCTCATGGTCAGTACTAGGAGGATCGATAGGTGTAAGTCCTCGGGTAGACGAGATGCTCCTAGATAGTGGAGGGCTTTCGGGAAGGTCTTTGGAACATTCATCTTGAGAATCTATACCTTCATCTATTTCGTTTGATCCTGGCTTGGTCAGTTCTACTACAAGGTCTATAGTGGACTCAGGATCATTATCATTTGGGTCCTTGCTAAGTTCTGGGGTATCCTTAATGATTCCATCAGGTGGGAGCTGATCAATTAAATTATCAGGCGATACCTCCTCACATTCTTCTTCTTCTTCTTATTCATTAATCAAGCTTATGTCAGGCTCATATATGACCTCTTCAAACTCACTGAAGGGTTCTAATCCTTTCTCCTTTGGTTCCTCTATAGGCACGACTATGGTTGGGTCAACTACTTTTGGGATGGCCTTACCTAACTCCTTCTCGGTGTTTTCTTTCTGGTCAAGAGGTGACACAGGTGGGGATTGATAAACAAAAGTCTGGTTCACTATAGATGTCGGATCAATCGGGATTTGATTCAAGTTGGTAGAGGTCGGCTTTAAGTCCAAAGTATTAGATCGAGTATATCTTAAAGACCACTCACAGCCTTGAGCTTCTTGGTAGGCTTGCTCTAACTTATTGGTCTTTTCAAAGCCTAATTTTCTATAGATGTCTGGGTGTAGCCAAGCCCTAAACCTCAATGTGATCTGAACCTCGGTCTCAATGGTATTACATTTCATGACATACCACTGGAAGTCCTCGATATACTCAGACACTGGCCTATTACCTTGTCTCAATTGGTACCACAGGCCTAGAAGTCTTTGCTCATAGGATTCACCTAGGTACCCTGCTCTCAACTTACTTCTCATGTCTTTCCAAGTTACCTTAGACTCTTGTCTCTCATACTTCATTCTTCCTCTAACATCAAACCAATAACGTTCGGTTGAACCCCGAAGATGCATTTGGGCAAACCTAACCTTACTATCCTCACACAGATCGCTCCACTTAAAATATTCATCCATATTGTCCTCCCAATCAATATAAACCTGACGATCATGACTTCCTCGAAAAGAATGAAACTGAGGATAGACTCTAGGGTTAGATGCCATGAAAATACTGACTAGCTAAAGGGCAGTTAGGCTAAAGGACTCCTAATTCTAGACTAGTCATGCAACACACAACGAACATCTAAGATCTAATAGACCTAGAATCTCAACCAGTTGCCTAGGTCAGAGTGGCAAACCAGTCTGTAGTAGCCTTGTCCTTGGCCAGGTAGGTGGAGGGGAGTGGAGGTTCCTCTCTGCTTGCCTTAGACACCAATTTTGCAATTGGCCAGGTAAGCGAACCAACCCACAAGCCCTGATTCACCAAGCCTAGGCACCAAGAACTCAGTACAAACAGATTGGGCTGTCACCAAGATTAGACACTTGGTCTCGACTCGACCAAATGGGTGTCCCTAAGCTCTCTAGAGCAATTAGGTGTCTAACTGATTTTAGTTAGGGTTTGGGTTCGGGATGCAGGTTAGTGGTTTGTGGGCTAGGGACAGGTGATGAACTCCTGACCCTATGTCAAATTGCCACCTTTAAGTGTTTTATGAACAATGTAGGCACAGAAATGTCTAAGAAAAAGATTTAATATATATATATATATATATATATATATATATATATATATATATATTTCGGATATATGGATGATAAGCAAAGTGCAAAAGAAGTCTAAATATGAACTAATTGCATGAACTAACTAAATGAGACAAGAAAGAGATGCTTGCTGAAACTGCAGGCTTGAGATTCTCTCAGATGGTATTTCGGCTTGTAGAATTTCTACAGGCTGAAATAAAATCTGAGAAAAGAGTAGAAGAATCCTCTAAATGCAGCATATCCAGAAAAAGAAAAATCAAATAAAACGGAGATTCCTATAAAGAGAAAAAATTAAAATAGCAGACTATATATGGGCTGGACAGAATGCAGAGACCTAAATGCAAGAGCACTAGTCCTAGCCTAGGCTCTGATACCAAGAATGATGCGGAAAAAAAAGGATGAGGATGATGATGCTAGCCCGGATGATGCAAAGGTGGTTATATCTTGTTTTCTTTTTAGGGTTTTATCTTTGGTTCCCGATTGCAAGCAAAGAGAACCTAGGAAAATTGAAAGAAAAGAGGTCTATGCTAGCAGATCAATCCCTAAGAAATGATAGACCAGGACCCCGAGATTAAGGAACCCCAGGATTAGGACTAGCTCGATACACCCAATACCTACCTAGGAGATGGGGATGCAAACCTTTCAAATTCTGAAGCGCCTGGTGCAGAGATCGCTCCACTCGACGGATGCGGCCTGGATGTCCAAGCAATCGTGCCCGTGGATGCGCCGGTTCCCGATCATGTGGCCGTGATGGCAAGACGACCCATCTTCGATGTCCGTAGCACCGAGGAAGACCTGTAGGCAGCAAGAGAAAGAATGGTTAGCGAAGAGATGAGAAGTGTTGAAGTTGAAATAGGGTTAGGGTAGAGAAACAGGGCTTCGAGCCTGGTATCCGACTGGAGTCCGAAATCGAAGTTGATAACTTGGGGCCTCGCACCCCGCGACATCCCGGAGGACGAAGGAATTGTGGCCTCCCACCACTCGACGCTCTCAGGTGAAGGAACGTGGCCTCACACCACTCGACGCCCTCAGGCGAAGGAACGTGGCCTCACACCACTCGACATCCCTGGGGATGAAGGAAGAGTTTCACTCACTCATAACCTAGTCTAGGGAGATGGAGGATTGGAGAAGAAAACACTCGAAATTTTTTTTGTATTCATTCACTAACTATTACAAAGAGGGGTTTGGGTCCTTTAAATAGGTACCCAAAGATACATTCAAAATTCAAAAGAAAACCCATTCAAAATTTGAACAAAAAATACAACTCAATTTGAAAGTGGCGCCCAAGCTTTGGAGAGCTTTCTTCTTGGCCGACCAGCTTGGTATGGCATGATGCTTGGCTTGGAGTGGAGCAGTTGCTCCTTGGACTTCCTTCTTTGCTTGCTTGGTTTTGGTAGAAAACATGAAGTGAGGCTAGCTTGGAGGGATTTGTCCCACTTTGACTTTTCTTGGCTTGATTCAAGGCCGACCAAATGGGAATAATCCTAGGCGTGGCATGATTGGAGGCTTGGAGAGGGGGATTGGTCTTTGACCTTCCTTCCTTGCATGGCTTATTTTGGTAGAAGGCTTGGATTGAGGCTTGATGTCTTCACCATGCCTTTCTTGCTTAACTTCATCAAGGGATCATGCCTTTCTTGCTTAACTTCTTTATGGAAGAAGGCTTGAGTGGAGGCATGCATCAAGGGATTTGAAACTTCTTTCCACTTGGAGAATGGAGGATGCCTTTCTTGTTTGACTTCTTTATGGAAGGAGTCTTGAGTGGAGGCATGCATCAAGGGATTTGAAACTTCTTTCCATGACCGCCCATCCTAGATTGGAAGAGAGCTTGAAGAGGGGAGGGGAAGGGGGCATGGATCATGTGAGTGGTCCCCTTTCTTGGACGCCCAAAACAAACCACATGTCATCACCTCAGTGCGCCACATAAACAGATAAGGTGGGCCCTGAGCTGACATGTCTCCTTGCCTTTGTTAGGCTTAAAAGAGACTTAACTTTTGAACCACTAAAGACTTCATGGGCTTAGACTCGGCCCGACTTATTACAAGACTCAGCTCGACCTGATGGGTCGAGGTACAGACTCCATTTAAGCAAATAAACTAGAGGTTGACAGCCTTATTACAGGACTTGATAAACACAGAACCCTAATCAGAGATCCCCCGAAGTTTGAAGGGCTCAAGTCAAACCCTGATGCCCACATCAATTTTCCCGTGGTGGGAGAAACTCGACCCTGTCGAGTGGAAGTTGATTTGGCTTTGGTACTTCTCCAGCAGTCGGTGAATGGTAGGTCCTCATTTTTTTCTTTTTTTTTAAAAAAACTTTTCTTCTTATATTCCTCTTCAAAGGCCTTTCATAATGGCACCCCTACATGCCTTAGGAGATCCCTGTGGAATGGGAGGAGAGGGTCTTGAAACCCTACTTTTCTTCTAAGATCGGACGGCCTGGTGAAGCACCTAATCCAAGTGCTTTAAGAAGTGCTAAGTCCTAACCATGCTCTGATACCAGAAATGATGGGAGACTAACTAGATGCCAGGATTAAATGATGCAGGTGATTTGTTCCTTTGTGATTTTTAGGGTTTTTTTTTATAAGTCATGGATTCCCGAAGAGAAACCAAGAGTAGATCTAGGGGTTCAATAATAATAAGAACTACTAGCATGTGAATTAGCTCTTAAACAAGGATAAAATGAGGACCCCAGGATTGAGAAACCCCATAGGACTTAGCTCTCAGATCAATACCTACTTAGGAGTCAGGGTGGCAAACCTCAAAGATCTGAAGCGTCCAATGCCGAGATCACTCACTCTGGCGGATGCGGCCTGGATGATCGAGCCTTCAACCTCGCAGATGCACCGGCTTGCTGTCCGAAGGTCTCGATGGCAAGGGAAACCATCTCCGTGTTCATGTCACCTGGAGGACCTGCGATCATTCAAGAAGAGTTAGGATTCGATCAAAGAGAAAGCAAATAAAAGAAGGGATGAAAGTTGTTGTGGTGATGGTGGAGTTCTTCTTGCTAGGTGCCCGATTGGATGATCCCAATGGACCCAGACTCGAAGCTGGAGGATGGAGTTGTGGAAGAGATGGTAACTTGAGGTCTCACACCTCTCGATGCCCAAAGGCGAAGGCACTCCCTCACGGAGATCGACGTTCCTAGTGAACGAAGGCAACTAAAGAGAATTGGCTCTCAAAAAGACTTAGATTTTCATTCATCATTAATTAGCTTTACAAAGGAGGGTTAAAGTCCCTTTTATAGGCACCTTAGGACCCATTTAAATTTCAATTAAAAATTACAAATCTTTTCTTGATGGGGTGCCCAAAAATTCAAAAAAATTCTTCCTTCTTGGCCAACCATGAATGTGGCTTGATATGAGGCTTGGATCATGGCTTGTGTCCTCCTCCTTTCCTTGGTTGTGCTTCCACCTTTGGTACAAGGCATGATATGGGAAGTGGGAAGTGGAGACACCCATGGATCTTGCTATTCCTTCCAAAGTTGTTCAAGTAGTTTAGGAAGAAAGCTTGATAGGAGGCTTGAAGCAAGGGATTTGAATTCTCCAAACTTTAACTCCCTTTGACCTTCCTTGGCCGGCCACCCATGTTTGGAAAATAGCTTGATAAGGGGAGGGAAAAAGGGAGTGTATCAAGTGATGTGTCCCCCCCTTTTGGCATCCAAAATCTGAATTGTGTGCTGCCCACATGGCATGGTGAAGTGGCACCATGTAGGATGAAGAGGTGGTCCCCTGAGTTGAGTTGGCTTCCTTCATGGCTTGGCTCAAAAAGTGACTAGACTTCAAGACCAACCATGCTTCAAACAGACTCAGACTGGACTCAGTACAGGACTCGACTTGACCAACTTGGTCAAAATACAGGACTAGACATAGACACTTGAGACTCAATTCAAAGCTAAGGAAAATTACATGGTTTAGGCTTGAAGCCTTATTACAAGACCCGAAAAGTTGGAACCCTAATTGGACATCCATAGAGGGTTGAGGAGCCTCTGTCGGATTCTGGTGCCCACACCAGGGAGTGGAGGTCTGCTCGGGAATGGGACCATTCTTTTGCTTCAATCCTGACTGGAAGTCTACAGGCACCTCGGGCCTTCGGGTTCCAGACACATCCCTTCAGGTAGGCTTCTTCAAAGGCTTCCCATCTAGCTCTCTCCTAGTACGGTCAGCCTCCTCGGCATGGATGTACTTGTGAACATGGAGGAGGAGTTCAGAGTATGTCTTGGGCAGCTTTTTATCTAAGGAATATGTCGGACGGGAGGTCCTAAGCCCTCGCTTCAATGCCAGCATGGCGACGGGCTCGTCCAGACTATAAATCTCCAGGGCAGCGATTTTGAAGCGGGTGACATAGTCCCGTAGAAGCTCATGGTCTTACTGCCAAATGGAGAAGAGGCTGTTCACCTCCCTTTTCATCTTTTGACATGCATTGAAGTGTGCCACAAAGCTCCTCTCCAGCTGCTGGAAGGAGTCGATGCTTTCAGGCTCGAGACGAGTGAACCATACTCGAGTGGCTTTCTGGAGGTTGGTCGGAAAGGTGATACATAGGAGGGTGTCCGTCACCCCCTGGACTCTCATGAGAGCTTTGTAGCTCTCTAGGTGGTCCAGGGGGTCGGTGGTCCTGTCGTAGGGATCCACTTGAGGCATGCGAAATCGACTCAGAATCGGTTCCTCTTGGATTTCCTGGGAGAAGGGGGTCGAGCATTATAGCCTACTGGCTCGCTGGGGGAGCCCCTACATGTTGGCAAACTGGCAGGAGAGCTCCGCCAGTTTGCGCTCTTACTCTTCCAAGTGCCTCTTGGCTAGACGCCTGATGGCCTCATCAGTGGAACCTTCCATCGAGGCCACTGGAGAAGAAGGGGCCGATGGGTCACGACGAGGGGTGGTGGGGACACCGGAGGTACCAGAATAAGACAGAGGCTTTTCAACCCTCTGTGAATTGATCAATAATTTATGAGTCCATCTGTAATAAGGGCTTAGCCCATCCGAGTCCTTTTTTTTAGTTGTTGTTTGAGTCTTTTGAGTTGTTATTTCAGTTCTGTACTAGTCAGCTTTTGTTGAGCTAGTTCAGTCCAATGCTAGTCAGCTCATGTTGAGCTAATTTTATTTTTTTGAGTCCTGTCCAAGCATACTGAAGACTCAAGACTATATCATACAAGTGAAGACCAAGTCCAACTAGATTGAAGACATGGAAGTATAGCCCAAGTCCAACCCAGCTTGAAGATTTGAAGACCCCAGGAGGAAAATTCAGAAAACCCTGATTTCTTGCAGATGCCCTCCAGATGCCCAGATTCCCTTCCAGATGCCAAAGTATATTCATAGATAAGGGCATCCATGATTCCAGAGGTCTATCTGCATCATAGCCCAAAGAAACCAAGCCCAGGTGCCAAGCCCAAGCCCCTAAGAAGCAAGATACCAGGGAATATTCCTGCTACCTGGCTACCAGGCCACCCCAGCTTCCAGAGGCCCAAACCCATGCACCGGAGGGGACACCGGAGGTACCAGAATAAGACAGAGGCTTTTCAACCCTCTGTGAATTGATCAATAATTTATGAGTCCATCTGTAGTAAGGGCTTAGCCCATATGAGTCCTTTTTTTTAGTTGTTGTTTGAGTCTTTTGAGTTGTTATTTTAGTTTTGTACTAGTCAGCTTATGTTAAGCTAGTTCAGTCCAATACTAGTCAGCTCATGTTGAGCTAATTTTATTTTTTTGAGTCCTGTCCAAGCATATTGAAGACACAAGACTATATCATACAAGTGAAGACCAAGTCCAACTAGATTGAAGACATGGAAGTATAGCCCAAGTCCAACCCAGCTTGAAGATTTGAAGACCCTAGGAGGAAAATTCAGAAAACCCTGATTTCTTGCAGATGCCCTCCAGATGCCCAGATTCCCTTCCAGATGCCAAAGTATATTCATAGATAAGGGCATCAATGATTCCAGAGGTCCATATTCATCATAGCCCAAAGAAATCAAGCCCAGGTGCCAAGCCCAAGCCCCTAAGAAGCAAGATACCAGGGAATATTCCTGCTACCTGGCTACCAGGCCACCCCAGCTTCCAGAGGCCCAAACCCATGCACCCGAGCCCCTTTGGGCCAGCCTTTTGCTGCTCCTAGAAGCCCAACATGCCCCCCTAAGCATCCTTAGAGTGTTGGCCAAGTCAAGAAAATTTTTAGGGATTTTTCTACCTAATGTTTCCTTATTTTCTAGCTAGGGTTTGAGAGGGAAAATGATTCTTATGTAAAGACTTATGTACCCTTACTTGGAGCCCAAGGTTAAGGGTTTATTTAAGGGACCCTAGCCTCTTGTATGAAACCTAATTTTGATATGAATTAAAATCTTGAGTTCTTCTATTGAGTTGTGTGATACCCTGCTGTGTGCATAAAAGGGTTTGTGAGAGTTTTTCTTCCCAGTGCTGCAATCATCTTCCTGCTGCCAACAAGCCTCTCAGATCCCTGGATGCCCACTCCAAAAGAAGCCTTCCCTTGCTATTTTTCCTTTGTTTTCTTGTTCCTTTGTGAGCTTTCTAACCCCTGACAGGTCGTTTGCAGGTCCCTGAGTTTTTACGAATCCAACGACTCCAGCCAAGCCTCAATCGGATCACCGAGCAGAAAGCCGGGTATCCGCGGGTCTTTGACTCGGTTTTCCAGGCCGCATCCATCGAGGAACGAGAGACCCCTTCGCTGCGATCTTTACAGACATTGTCAGGTACACCCCTCTACCTCCAGTAGTTTTATTGTAGGAGAACTTGCCCTAACCGAGGCTTCTCAGCCCCGGCGGTCCTTCTTTGCTATTTTTCTAGGTCCTAATCTGCATGCTGATCTTCAAAAATTCATACAAAACTCCATACAAATAATTTTAATCTAAAATTTGGGAATTAATCACCTAACTCAACATGTAAAACATACAAAAAGAATGGCATGCATATTAGTCCCCCATCATTTGGTATCAGAGCTTAGATTAGGGATTGTTTTCTGTAATTTTTCAGTCCATATATACTCTATTATTTAAATTATTTCTCTCTGATGAAAACTCCAAAAATTCTGAAATTCATTTTGCTGGATTCAACATAATTAGCAGTATTCTTAAGAATTTTCTAAGATTTTATTATGGCCTATGAATTTTCTTCAAGCCAAAATACAGCCTATAGATTTTTGGCTCTGTTTTTTCAGCATGACAAGTTTGGAAGTTTTAGGGTTTTGTTTAGCATTTTTTCCTATCTTTTAATTTTAGAATATTTTCTGCATATTAGGCCATAATTTGCCAGTTTTATTCTATTTAAGAAAATATCAAAAAAAAATACATATTCTCCAAAAATATCAAAAAATATCTAAACCCTAATTTGCATCCTCATCTGCCTGCCATCATTACATAATTTACTTTAAGGGCACTCTCTTTATACCAGATAAGGGAAGGAGGTCATTACCTTTCCTTAGCCCAAAACCACCTTCCTTGCATTCGGTCCCAAGCCTAACATAAAATCGATTAGACCTAATTTGCCCTAGAGGGCTAGGGACACCAACTGGTCGGGTCCGGGCTAAGTATTAGATCACTGTGTCAAGACTAACCTGTGTGTTCCTTGTGCTTGGTGTCTAGAATGGTGGTTTGGGGATTCAATCCTGAAGGGCTTGTGTGCTGGTCCGCCTACCTGGCCAATCTCTGATTGGTGTCTAGGATTGGCAATCAGGGACCTAACACTCCCCTTACACCTGCCTGGCTGAGTACAGGGTTACTATAGGCTAATTGCCGTCCTGATTGAGCATCTAGTTTGGACTCTAGGTCTAGTCAGCTATAGTCGGTCTGATCGAGTCTTGCATGAGCACTAGATTAGGAGTTTCATATCACCCACCTCCTTCACAAATGTCTGAACCCATGGAAAACTTACAAGCCCAAATAAAAGCCCTAGCTGATCAAATGGCCCAGATGGCTACCCAGATGACTACCCAGTTGACTACCCAGTTGACTACCCAGTTAACTCAGTCTGCTACCCAAACCAACAATAGAATTGACCATCTTGCCAATAGGTTTGACCAGTTAGAAGGCCATGTAGGGACCATAGAAAGAACCCATGGGTCACAGTCTGATCCAGATCCTGAGTCCCCTCATCCTGACCCGTACTACAATCCTCAACCTAGGAGGACCCCAAACCCTGATCCATACCGAGAGGTTGAACCTAGGAGAGCCCCTCAGCCTGACCCATACAATAATACTGAACCTAGAAGAACCCCTTACCATGACCCTTATTATGATACTGAACCTAGAAGAACCCCTTACCATGACCCTTATTATGATACTGAACCCAGGAAAACCCAATACTCTGACCCATATAGGGAGTCCAATCCTAGGAGAACCCAATACTCTGACCCATATAGGGAGTCCAATCCTAGGAGAACCCAATACTCTGACCCATATAGAGAGCCCAACCCTAGGAGAACCCAATATTCTGACCCATATAGGGAGTCCAACTATAGGAGAACCCAATATCCTGACCCATATAGGGAGCCCAACCTTAGGAGGACTCCATACCATGATCCATCCTTAGAACCTGACCATAGAGCTGACCCAAAATCCTATGACCCCAGATCCTATAATCCCCTAACCCATAGATCTGCACCCTTGTCCTATGAGCCTAGGGAGCCCATAACCCCTAGGTATCAATTTAGTACTAGTCATGCTTCCCCTAGTCAACTTGAACCCCATAGGATTAGTACCCCTAAATATGAGCCCAGTAGTGAGCCACTACCCCTTAGGCAACCTGAACATACTAGGATTATTGTCTATAATCAGAAACTAGGACTTAGCCAATTTTTCCCTAGCCGACCTTCTCCAACCATTCCTGAGATTGACAAGGCTTACATTAACGCAGAAGTGTATGAAGCTGATGCAAACTTAGTGGATGAGTATGAGGGAGAAGAGGAGACACCTTTAGATGACCCAATAGATACCCAGGTAGAAGCCAACCTAGAGGTAGTTGACCTTGACCACATCCAACCTAAAGCTATAGTGGAAGAACAAATAGAGGAAGAGAACCTAGGTACTGCTACTAGAGCCTTACCTGAGGAAACCATAGAGAAGAGCCAAATTATAGAGTCTAGTCCTAAAATACAAGAACCAGAAAAATTTATTAAGGACTTGATCTCTTTGAATCAGTACCCTCAGGATGAGCCTCCTCCTATAGTTTCCATTAAGGACCTCTTCCCTGAGATTAGTAACCCATCCTTCCATTATGCAAACCCCATAGATATACCGCAACCTCGTAAGGTTAGCCTCATTAGTCTAGGATTAGTCCCTGACATGCCTTCTTTTATCGAACTTTATCCAACTAACCTTGAACCTTTTTCCCTACCCTACCAAACTACTTCTGAACCCACTTTCTATTTTCTGCCCTTTCCTGACACCTCCAGCATTTCTAGGATCATTAAATTGCATTTAGCTGAGATTAGCATACTGCATGCATTCATCACGCATGTTAGGTTTGCATCTTACTTCTGGCATACTCTTTGGAATTTGCTAGGAGTTCACCGTAAATTTTCATGTGCATGTCAAGTTAGGATCAAACCTAGAGAACCTATAATCTATTAGGTTTAGATCCAAAGAGTTCAATAAAATTTCCTTCGATAGGAATGCATAGTCGAGTCTGTTAGGTGTCAGTATGAGTCCTTTGCCTCATTTGTTAGGAGTCTGCATGTGCCTAGCATGTTCACCACCCGCACTAATCTTAAAACAACTGGCTAATTCTCGAAGAAGGGTCAAAGAATTTGATGTAGTGGATTCTATCTTGGTTAGGCATAGGCCTAAAAGAAGCTTCATGCTCGTAGAGTCGGACCTTTTAAAGTGATAGAGAAGGATTGGATCAAATATCTATGTGTTAGACATGCCTTCGGATTTGGGCATTAGTTCTACCTTCAATATTATAGACCTGGTTGAGTATAGGGAACCGGCAGCGATACCTAGTGAGGCCTTTGGACCTGTTCCTTTTCATTGTGAGTGATCCTAACCCAGAGTGTCCACTAATAAATTTGGCCTGAGAGAGGAGAACGGATCGAGCGTATCCTGGACGATCAAGCCATTATGACCCGGGGCCACGGTTATCAACGCTTCCTGGTCCGATGGCAAGGCCGGCCAGAGTCGAACGATTCATGGATTTCTCGAGAGGACTTGCAGTACCTCAACCCAGACCTCCTTGAGAGATATGTGAGCCAGCTTGATCTTCACTCGACAGGGTCGAGTTCCTCCCACCCCGGGAGAATTGGTGGGGACACAGGAGGTACCATAATATGACAGAGGCTTTTCAACCCTCTGTGAATTGATCAATAATTTATGAGTCCATCTGTAATAAGGGCTTAGCCCATCTGAGTCCTTTTTTTTAGTTGTTGTTTGAGTCTTTTGAGTTATTATTTCAGTTCTGTACTAGTCAGCTTATGTTGAGCTAGTTTAGTCCAATGCTAGTCAGCTCATGTTAAGCTAATTTTATTTTTTTGAGTCCTGTCCAAGCATACTGAAGACTCAAGACTATATCATACAAGTGAAGACCAAGTCCAACTAGATTGAAGACATGGAAGTATAGCCCAAGTCCAACCCAGCTTGAAGATTTGAAGACCCCAGGAGGAAAATTCAGAAAACCCTGATTTCTTGCAGATGCCCTCCAGATGCCCAGATTCCCTTCCAGATGCCAAAGTATATTCATAGATAAGGGCATCCATGATTCCAGAGGTCCATCTGCATCATAGCCCAAAGAAATAAAGCCCAGGTGCCAAGCCCAAGCCCCCAAGAAGCAAGATACCAGGGAATATTCCTGCTACCTGGCTACCAGCCACCCCAGCTTCCAGAGGCCCAAACCCATGCACCGGAGGGGACACCGGAGGTACCAGAATAAGACAAAGGCTTTTCAACCCTCTGTGAATTGATCAATAATTTATGAGTCCATCTATAATAAGGGCTTATCCCATCTGAGTTCTTTTTTTTAGTTGTTGTTTGAGTCTTTTGAGTTGTTATTTCAGTTTTGTACTAGTCAGCTTATATTGAGATAGTTCAGTCCAATGCTAGTCAGCTCATGTTAAGCTAATTTTATTTTTTTGAGTCCTGTCCAAGCATATTGAAGACTCAAGACTATATCATACAAGTGAAGACCAAGTCCAATTAGATTGAAGACATGGAAGTATAGCCCAAGTCCAACCCAGCTTGAAGATTTGAAGACCCTAGGAGGAAAATTCAGAAAACCCTGATTTCTTGCAGATGCCCTCCAGATGCCCAGATTCCCTTCCAGATGCCAAAGTATATTCATAGATAAGGGCATCAATGATTCCAGAGGTCCATCTGCATCATAGCCCAAAGAAATCAAGCCTAGGTGCCAAGCCCAAGTCCCTAAGAAGCAAGATACCAGGGAATATTCCTGCTACCTGTCTACCATACCATCCCAGCTTCCAGAGGCCCAAACCCATGCACCTGAGCTACTTTGGGCCGGCCTTTTGCTACTCCTAGAAGCCCAACACACCCCTCTAGGCATCCTTAGAGTGTTGGCCAAGTCAAGAGAATTTTTAGAGATTTTTCTACCTAATGTTTCCTTATTTTCTAGCTAGGGTTTGAGAGGGAAAAGGATTCTTATGTAAAGACTTATGTACCCTTACTTGGAGCCCAAGGTTAAGGATCTATTTAAGGGACCCTAGCCTCTTGTATGAAACCTAATTTTGATATGAACTAAAACCTTGAGTTCTTCTATTTAGTTGTGTGATACCCTGCTGTGTGCATAAAGGGGTTTGTGAGAGTTTTTCTTCCCAGTGCTGCAATCATCTTCCTGTTGCCAACAAGCCTCTCAGATCCCTGGACGTCCACTCCAAAAGAAGCCTTCCCTTGCTATTTTCCCTTTGTTTTCTTGTTCCTTTGTGAGCTTTCTAACCCCTGACAGGTCGTTTGCAGGTCCCTGAGTTCCTACGAATCCAACGACTCCAGCCAAGCCTCAATCGGATCACCGAGCAGAAAGCCGGGTATCCATGGGTCTTTGACTCGATTTTCCAGGCCGCATCCATCGAGGAACGAGAGACCCCTTCACTGCGATCTTCACAGATATTGTCAGGTACACCCCTCTACCTCCAGTAGTTTTATTGTAGGAGAACTTGCCCTAACCGAGGCTTCTCAGCCCCGGCGGTCTTTCTTTGCTATTTTTTTAGGTCCTAATCTGCATGCTGATCTTCAGAAATTCATACAAAATTCCCTACAAATAATTTTGATATGAAATTCGGGAATTAATCACCTAACTCAATATGTAAAACATACAAAAAAAATGGCATGCATATTAGTCCCCCATCAAGGGGCCTTTCCCCGGTGGTGCTTGCTGCGCTTGGCGGTATCATTGTTGTCCACCGAGGTCGGCTTTCGTGGTCCGCCGACCCAGTATGATTCCTCTTTATGGGGGTCTGATGACTCCCGCGAGGGTTGTTCATGGCACGTGGATGGGATGGCCTACCTTGGATGGAGCGCAGGCTTCCGCAGGGTCCCCTGGCTGGGGTTGAGTGGCCAGGGAGTGCTGCTGATGCTGCAGTTGCCTCACGGTCACAGTCAGTGTCTGCAGCTGTTGGACAAGTACATCATACTAACCATCTGTCGAGGGTAGCTGAGGAGGAGGAGCAGGAAGTTCCCTTTCCGGGCTGTGGGGGCCCGGGGGAGAGGGAACCTCTCCTGCCCGGCTGGTGGATGCTTCATGTCCGCGAGTTACCACCATGCTTGGAGTCGAGCTATTCTCAAGCTCGTGGGGGGCTTTCGTTCCCCCTACCTGGCATGCCAATCTGTTGCCGACTTTACCGCTGTGGCTTGTAGCTGCAAGTTGGCACCAGACCTCGGTCCCCTTTACTTTAGAATCCTGACATTCCTGGATCTACAAAACAAGGTTAGAGACCCGGGCCGGGGGTTCCGGTAGGGGTACTTCGACGATCAAGTTAGCGAGCGGCAAAGTGGAACGGATCCGTCAAGGTAGATCCCTATTAGGTCTTCGTGCTTAGAGGAATCTTTGATGAGGAGATGAGTGTGAATAAGCGAGAAAAAGAGGGGGTTAGCACTTCCATTCTCACAACTAGGCTCGCCGTACTCGTTCCTGTGAGTTCCTTCGGAGTTTTTGTCTCAAAGTCGCTTGTTCTCTCCTTCCGTGCATTTGCTCGCTTGATTGCTTACCTTCCTCCTTGCCCGTTGGTGCCCTTTTGAGATCGTTGGGTGCTTCGGTGCCTCGATTCTCTCCCTTGGGAGCCTTGGAGGTCAACGGTGCTCATTGGCCATTCCCCTGAGGTCGCCTCCCCTTTCGATTGGGAGTTAAGTGGTGAGCTTGTCTCGTCCGCCATGCTGTCACGAAAGGGAGAACTAGGCAGGACCTCGATCCAGGTGCAAGCACCCTTGGGCTCAAGGCATTGATCGTGGCCCTCCCCTTCGGGGGTTTCCAGGTCACCGGTCGCTGGATCTGGTATCTCGATCAAGGTGTCCCTCCTAAATTGATGCAAACAAGGTTTCACGCATCGTTACAGATCTAGGAACACCATACTGGGCGTGTCGCACTGTGCGCACTGGCCTCAGCAGCATCCTCGGGGCTTGCACCTTTCGCCCTCCCGACGCTCCATGGAGAAGGCTCGACTTCAGCCGAGGTGGGCCCATCTAGGGGTGCCACCTAGCGAAGGAGCAGAGGCAGACCCACTTCAGCCAAGGTGGATCCCACCTGGGTCGACACTTGGCGAAGGAGCAGAGGTGCCTGGCTTGACTTCGACCGAGATGGACCTATTTGGGGGTGCCACCTGGCGAAGGAGCAGAGACAGGCCCACTTTGATCGAGGTGGACCCCACTTAGGTCGACACCTGGCGAAGGGGCGGAGGCAAGCTCGACTTCGATCGAGGTGGATCCATCTGGGGGCACCACCTGGAGAAGGAGCAGAGATAGGCCCATTTCGATCGAGGTGGACCCCACCTGTGTCGATACTTGGCAAAGGGGTAGAGGTGCCTGGCTCCACTTCGGCCGAGATAGACCTATCTGGGGATGCCACCTGACGAAGGAGCAGAGGCAGGCCCACTTCGATCGAGGTGGACCCCACCTGGGTCGACACCTGGAGAAGGGGAAGAGGCAAGCTCAACTTCGGTTGAGGTGGACCCATCTGGGGGCGCCACCTGGCAAAGGGGCAGAGGCAGGCTCACTTCGACCGGGGTGGACCCCACCTGGGTCGACACCTGGCGAAGGGGCAGAGGCAGGCCCACTTCGATGGAGGTGGACCCCACTTGGGTCGACACCTGGAGAAGGGATAGAGGTGCCTCGCTCTACTTCAACCGAGGTGGACCTATCTGGGGGTGCCATGATGCGGGATGAAAAATCGATGTAACATGGTTATTTGGAAAACAGGAAAAAACACCTAACAAACTTGGACCGTGGGAGGGCTAAGAAGCCTCCCGGGACTAGGGCATACTGACTCTAGTATCCTAAGACAGCTGATCTCTTTTGTTTTCAATTTTTCTGGGTGGATGTGGCGAAGGAAGGATGAAGATAGGGGACCGGGAAGTGGAACTCATGGCCCTGAGACTCACTCTAGCGGGGGACGCACACAGAAAGTCAGGGGTCAAAGCCTAAAGCTACCCTCCCGAGGGATCACAGCACCAGCTACCCTGAGCATAAAGCTACCCTCCCGAAGGGGTCACAGCACCAGCTACCCTGAGCATAAAGCTACCCTCCCGAAGGGGTCACAGCACCAGCTACCCTGAGCATAAAGCTACCCTCCCGAAGGGGTCACAGCACCAGCTACCCTGAGCTCTCATCGAACCCATAATGCACACAGCAGGGCTCTCACATAGATGCGCTAGGATGACTCTCGAAGAACACGAGGGGATAAAGAAGACGAGATAGGGGATAACTAGGGTGCTCATCGAACCCATAATGCACACAGCAGGGAACGCTTCACACCCCTCATCGAACCCATAATGCACACAGCAGGGAACGAAGGAAAACGGGCCTCAGCCCAGAACCAGAACCGGAACCAACCCAAAAATCTATATCAAATATCTCTCTCTATTACAGGGGGAGAGGGGGCCTTTATATAGAAAAACCAAAACCCTCGATTTCTTAGCCCCTAAGAAAACTAAAAAAGGAAAATAAATTACATCAAAATTCATGTTGCATCAAAAGTGGTGCTGATCTGCTTTGAGAAGTGTGTCGGCTCGATGGTATGCTCCAGAAAGCATGCTGCTCTAAAATATGGACTTCTTTGAAATCCGTGCAACTCCACTCATGGCCATGCGGAGGATGGATCATCCGACGGAGCACATGGCCGGCAATCGAAAAGCAGGCGACGGACGGGGCCGGCGAGTAGCGGACGGCTAGCGGCGGCCGCAGGCGAGGCGGCACATGGTCTGGCACGGCATGCCCAGTGTGCTGTTTGGTCTCCCACGGCCGTGGGAGACCTCCCGGGTGCTGGGAATGGCCGTGGGACGGCGGGGGAGGACGGGGATGGCGGGATGGTGTCCGACGGACAGGCGGGCGGCGGCGGCGGCGTCAGGCGGTGGGCGGCGGTGCCACATGGCCACACGCGGGCGGACGGATGCCTCCCGTGTCCGTTCGTCTTCCCATGGGCGTGGGTGGCGGTGGACCACACCGGCGACCGGGCGAGGGTAGGCAGGTGGTCGGAACGGCGACGGGTAGCGGGCCGGCAGCGGCAGCGGTGGCCGTGGGCCATGGCGGGTGGACACCTCCGTGTCCGTTCGGCTTCCCACGGGCGTGGGCGGCGGCGGCGGTGGCGGCGGCTTCTCCGGCGAGGGCGGGGGCCGACGAGCTTCGGGGGCGGTCCGGCGGGGGTGGCCGGAGGGTGGGCGGCCCGGATCTAGGGTCGGAGGGGCGGTGGGCTAGGGTTCGGAACTTTTAAAAAATTCACGGGAGAAAGGTTGCAGAGGTGGAATAAAGCTGGGATAACTCGGGGATAAATCGAGAACAAAACCAGAATAGCGGGGATAGGTGGAATAGCGGGATAGGAAAAATAAAAAAATTCTGAGAAAATAAGAAAAAATAGAAAAATACCCAGACCTGCCCTGGATCCCCATCATGCCACCTGGCGAAGGAGCAGAGGTGCCGAGCTCGGCTCGAGGTGGGCGCGACCGCTGGTCAGGCCACCTAGCATGAGAGCTCGGAAGAGAACAACGCGCGGCTCTGCTTGGCCACCAGCTAGGTCTGACGCATGCTTCATGTCAGATATCTTGCCATATCAAAGGCCATACCATATGGAAAACAAGCTCTGGCCCTGCGAGCTGCATCCTGAATCTGAGTCATCATAATGAAAGGAAGATTGAGGGTCTCCCCCTTAATCATATACCTCATAAATATCAGATCCAGCTCGCTCACCCAATCGAATCGCCCTATCTTGTGCAGGAAGACTCTGTTAAAGATATTGTGAAGCAGTTGCATCTCGAGGGATAACTGATTAGCTTGCAAATTCGAGATGCCCTTTATATTTCTTCTTTCTAAAATAGCCTAAAGTGCCCCTTGCTTATCTTTAATATTCAAGTAACACTTACCACTCCTGGGCATCTGCAAAACCTGCTTGTTGCCCAGTAAACAACCTAAGAGGGGGGGTGAATTGGGTTTCTAAAACTATTTACAAGTACATGTGCCAATTCAATAATCAATTCAAGTGCTAGTGAGAAGTAAGTGTTCTGTGCTCTTATAGAGTATGCAGCAGAAATTTAAATGCAATGAAAGTAAGAGCAAGTAAAGAGAAAACAATCAACTACAAACACAAGAAAGTATAGTGGTTCAGTGCTTTCTAAGGAACCTACATCTACTTCCCAAGGTCCACTCGAGAATTCACTATAATCACTCTCGATTACAGCCGATTAGTTTTCCGGGCTCACTAATCAGAACCCCTTTTAGTTTTCACTATGCTCACCAAAAGAAACCTCTTGGCTTTCAAATGCTAACAAAAAATCTTCTTGGTTTTCAACTAGGCTAACCAAAAACCTTATTGATTTTTAACTAGGCTAACCAAAAATCTCCTTGGTTTTGTTCTTAGGCTCACCAAAAATCTTGATACAACAAAGTAAAAATAAAAGTAAGGAATACAATAGAGCTTTCAAAATAAAAGTTGTTATCTCTTTGAAGCTCGTGCTCGTTGAAGATGCTTGTCTTCAATTCGATGAAGCCTCAATCAATGCTCAAAAGTGGTTGGACTTGAATGCTCTTGATTGCTTTGAATGCTTTGAGGCTTCTTTTGCTTGGAAGTAGTTGCTCTCAATGAATTTGAGTGAATGCACTTATTTTTCTTTCTCTTTCTCTTCCTCTGTTCATTCTCTCTTGTTCCACTTGAATTTAATTCATTTAAATACCATTCCAAGGCTTAAATGATGGTTTATGTTCGTTAGAGAGGTAGAACTAGCCATTGGGGGTGAAAAAGATGAGTTCCGTGTTCGAAAAAACTAGCCATTACTATTTCCAGAACTCCAAGTATCGACACTTCAGGCTGTGAGTCGACACTTAATTTTCATGAGTCGATACCTAGTTCAAAATTTTGCTTTGAAGCTTCCTAGAAATCTCAGATAAGTCGACACTTTATCTTGTGAGTCAACACTTGAGTTGAGTCTTGAATTTCAGCATGTTTTGTAAGAAATCTATCTCAGGCTTTGAGTCGATCCTTAAGTCGACATATAGGGTCGACACTTGTGAAGCATGAGTCGACACTTCAAGCGTGCCATCTGAAACTCTTTTCTACGTACCAGCTTAAGTCAACACTTGCACTATCATGAGTCGACACTTGAATTGTGAGTTGATACTTTGAGTCGACACTTGCTGAAACTTTTCAAAATTTGACTAAAACTCTGATGAATCTTCTTTGAGATTGACTTTTAAGTCCTTTCAAGCAATTCTCAAATACTTAAGTCCATCAATCTTTAATATTTCATTCATAGAAAGGGCTTTTATAATCATTTGACAAGCAATTCATTTTAGCCAACTTGATGAGTACCTTTTTCTAATAGAAACACACTTTAAAGAACTGCTAGTACTCAAATATACTTAAATATTTTATTAATCATCTAAATCAATAACGGAGTCAACAATCTCTTCCTTTTTGATGATGACAAAACCTTTAAGTATACTTCATATCAGAAGCTTAAAAGATTTTCAATTAGTATATAGCTTTGTGCAATATGTATCAGGGTAAAGAAAAAATAGAAGCTAGAGTCTAAAGTTAAGTTATTAAAAACTATGACTCATTTGAATTGAATTAAGGCTATAAAAGAATATCAGAGCTAAAAATGCATGTACCATGATATGCTAAATGTGTATCAGAGCTAAAGCAGATTTTGATGATACAAATTCTAGCATATAAATACAATGAGTGAAACCAACAGGAAAATCTTTGAACAAGAGATTGAAGAGTATAAATACTCTCCCTCAAAAGGTGATTCAAAAAATTGGTTTTCAAAGAGTTTTTAATAGCAAAAACCAAATTTTCTTTTGTTACTCCCCCTCACTTATTGCTTTCTTCTTTATTGATTTTAAAACCATTTTAGCATAATTCTACCATTATCTTTTCATTTTACTCTCTCCTTTTTTCATTTTTCTCCCATTCTTTACTCAATTTTCTCTTACCTATCTCTCACTTATCTCTCTCCCTTTTTGTCAACATCAAAATGGTTGGAATGATAAAACAAGATGCAACAAAAAAGACTATAACAAATTCAAGAATCAGTGACAACATCAGAAACTGAATGAAATAATATTTAAAAACAAGCATTGATATAATAATTTCATACATTGATACCAAATTTCATATATTGATACAGAATTTCATACATTGATACAAGCATAGATGCATACAAGTAGTGTTGAAATGTAAACTAACTAACATAGAGACTATCCTAATGAGAACTCTTCTCATCAAAGGATCTAATCTCAATTGGTCTAGTATCTCTAGAAGGATGGGATCGTGGCCACATCGACCGAAGATCAGAGAGTCTGGACTGGGTAGGTCTCGATACGTCATGACAGCCTCATCCTCTATGTTTGACATATACTCTGCCTCTAGCTGATGATGAGAAAAAGGATGCCATATCAGTAGCAGGAATAGCAATGACCGGAGTGGCTATATCAGAAAGGAAGGGGGTATGGTCAAAGATGGGACAGGAATAAAGAAGGTGGAAACTAGGAGTGTAAAATCTTAGTTCCCGAATAAGGGACGATGTATGCATAGATAAAGAATGTATCACAGGTGTATCAAATAATGGAATGATAGGAGTAGGTGCAGGAATGGAAGTAGAATGTGGATCAGATATAGAAGGTGAGGTGGATATAACAGGAGTCTGAAAATATGATCGGGAAGGATCAGGAATAGGGCTCTTAGGGACATTTACTACTGTGTCCTGCTCTGGTTCCCTTATAAAATCTATAGTATCGAACTCTGCGGAGTCAGTCTGATCATCTGCCATATCAGGTCCTAGAGCGGATGGTGCTGGAGGTGGATTTGATGTAGATGAAGGTGGAGGTGCTCTGCTCGATGAAGATCTCGCCAATGCAGATAAAAGGAAGAGATGCCATCACTCAATCCTCGATGGCTCTCCCTCATCTCCACATATATCTGGTCAACTCGCTGTCTAATGATCATAATCTCAGTTTCTATGCAAGTGACCCTGTCCTCCAAGCTATCTCCAGTTTCAGGTACCTCTATCTGTGCGGGAGTAGCTGGCTCGGGTTGGGGAGCAGGCTCTGACTAAGTCATAGGCTCGGGCTGTGCCTTTGGAATCTCTCTGTGTACCTTAGAAGGCCCGACCTCACCTGAGAAAATACGCTCCTCCTCTGCTGCCTCATCATCTGCATCGGTGGCCTTACCAAATATGCATCGTCTCCACTAGTCTTTGACTAGATGATACCCCATCAGATGAAGTGATCTGATGTCATGGACGTCTATATGCAATAACTGTCTGTAAGGCAAGCCATCTACGACTACTCCATAAGCCTTGAATAGTATAGTCAATCCCATCCCGTAAGGAAAACAAAGTCTTTGACTAGTCGATGCCTTTATCAACTGAGAATCATAAGCACTGGGAGGTATACCGGAGTGTGCTGTATCAGAGACACCATAACCAACAACTTGAACTCTATGATGAAGTCAAAGCATCCGTTCTTCGGTAGAAGAATTCAGGCAATAATATGGTGTAGCAACCTTATCTCACACAAAAGTTTCGAAGCAACTACAGTGACTCTTTCTGGTATAATGTCTGTCTTGAAAATACACTGGAGTCCACTGATCCTGTCCACTAGGGCATCCACCATTGAACCTGTCATAGGAATATCCCATACTTGGCTCAAAATCTTAGCAAAAACTGGAATGTCTCTCCCTCAAACCTGTGCTATCCATCCATCACTACCTCTAGCTAAAGATCCTTAGAACTCTCTCATCAGGCCAGGCTAAAATCTCTCAGATAGTAAGCAGAAGTGCGCTAAACCGGCATCCCTCAGCCATTGTCCAATCCTAAAATGCTACTGTTCTAGGAAGTCAAAATCCACTCGATGACCACCAACGATAGTCTTTGAGCTCATCCTATCTACGACAGAAATATATGGTATGACAGGAACATCAGGCTGATCCTCGGGCTCAACTGATGCTTGATGCTCATGCCTAGCCTTTGTTCTTCGCTCTTTCTCTCGAATAGAAGGTCAAGGCCTTTGGACAACTTGCTTTCTAGGTCCCATTCCAAGGAATCAAGGGAAGGAAGCAAATACCGGGAGAAATTTAGGGTTTCTATGATGAAAAATAGTGAGGAACGGATGAAGAACAGTAAGAAAATGAAATGAACACATTCCAAATGTAGAATCAGGTGGTTGAAACTGAGATAGGAGGGAAGAAGGTGTTGGAGAATAGTTAGAGGGTGAGTCGGCTCAAATTTGGAGAAGAAAATCGAGGAAAAATGCTTTGTTTTCCTGTTTTTTCTCGGTTTTGGTGCGGGCACCAGGCTCAGGAAGAGGCTTCAGCTAATGCCAAGTTCTTTATGGATAGAAGACTAGAAATTTAAGTCCTGTAATAAGTCTATGAGTCCTGTATTTATTTTATTTGAATAATTGAGTCCTGTTTTATTTTAATTTGGGTCCAATTAGAGTTAAATTGGCTTTGTATTGAGTCGGGTTCAAGATCTACTTGCATTGGGCGTCAATTAAGCAAGAATGAGTACAACCAACTTCACCAACTACTTGGAGCACCACATCATCAAAGCACCATGCCACCTTGGAAGACAAGTCATGCCAACTTGGAGGATAAATCATGCCACATCACCAAGACACATCAACCATGAATTTTCAAATTTGAATGAAGCTCCACTCTTTATGGGTGCCCACCTTGTAATTAGGAGATTTAAATTTGAATGGGCCACTCCTATCTTCATGGGACACCCCTTGATTTTCTCCATGAAAAGTGTTGTATTTTGAATTTGAAAATGAGCTTAAGGTTTATAAAAGCTCATAGAATTCTCTTGTAATGGAAATGATGAATGAAATGAAATTTTTTTTTCTAAGAAAGCTTTCTTCCTTTGCTAGCCAAAGACCCTTGAGAGAAGGTAGGTGTGAGACCTAGGATACTTAACCAAACAAGATACTAGTCCCTTTTCCAATCCCATTCGGCCACCCTTGAAGAATCCTCTTCAAGCCTCTCCAATTTCAACCTTCCCATCTTCCAAAAGAGATCATCTATAATGGAGTTCTCCACGCCAACAATTGAAGATGATTCAAGCAAAGGATGCCAAAGGAGATCTACTTAAAGCCAAATCTAAGCCATTTCTTCCATTCCTAATTTCCTCTTCCATTTCTCCATTCTTCCACCTAAATCTTTTAATTTACTATGTATCTATGTAGGATCCCCGGGTCTCCTAGTTTTCAAGGTGAAGGTCTACTGTGCCAAGGAATCATAAACAAGGTGCCTTTAGATCTATAGTAACTCCTTGCTATTCTTAGTACTTCATCTTGAGTGTCCCTTTTCTGAATTTCAGATTATTAATAGCCGGATAGCCATCTTTATAATCTTCTTTCAGATCTGAAATAGGAAAGTAGGCTAGCCCTAACCTGTGTGGTTTCCTAACCACGAAGATCCCTTCTTAATTACTTTTAGAGATTCTTTTCTAGTCTAGTTCTTTTCCTTATGTTCCTTTCATATAATTCTATTTCTTTTACGTAGAATAGCTACATATTTATCTATTTCATTTTCATTTAGTCCATCTAATTCTTCAAATGCATCATTCGATACATATCCCCCATCATTTTGGTATCAGAGCATGGTAGGTTAGGGTTACTTTTGAATTTGTGCATTTAGGTAGGTTGCTGAAATTTTCTGCATGCATAGCATTCATACATGTTACTTAGTTATTATTTTTAAAATCCAATCTAGATCTAAAATTCACGCCTCCTGAGCGGGTGTACACCAGTACACTATCACGACCCATGGGAATAATGAGCCCCTGGCCGGACATGAATTTTTAGGTTGAAGTTTGGTATGTAAATGCCTTTGTTTGTTTAAATTATGCTTGCTATATTTCTGAATGAGCTGACTGAGATTTGCATAAAAGTCTAAATGAAAGTAGTTAATTTTTTATTGAAATAATTTTTTTTCTACTCCATATTAAGTTATTTATCATCATGTAAAATTTCATCTTCATAAAAAAATTATGAAAAAAATGAAAATTCTCGCATCCCATCACTATCACTGAAATTCCTTTATGTTCAGTCCTATTTTTTTTATCTAGTTTTCAGTATCTGCTCAGCATAGTATAAAATTTATTTTTAAATTTCCTTTTGTATGGCGTATCATCTAGAAGTTAGCAATCTTCTGTGAGTTTTTTAAATTTTTTGAATCTGTTACATTGCACTTTTCCATCACTTGAGAACTGCAACACACTAATTCTGCACCTGAAATTTGGATCCATATGTTTGTTGCATTCATTTCATGGTAAACAAAATTAAGGGCATCAAATTGACATAGGGTCAGGATTTCATTACCTGTCCCTAGCCCAAAAATCATCAACTTGCATAACGAGCCCAACCCTAATTAAAACGGATTAGACATTTAATTGCTCTAGCGAGCTAGGGACACCCACAAGGTCGGGTCGAGTCAAGTGTCAAGCCAACTTTGACACCCTGTTTGTGTGTGCTTGTATCTGGTGTCTAGGCAAGTGGTTCAGTGACTAGAGCCTGAAGGAAAGTGGGTTGGTTCGCTTACCTGGCCAATTTCAAATTGGTGTCTAAGGCAAGCAAAGAGGAACCTCCACTAACCTTACACTTACCTGGCCAGGTGCCAAGTTACTACAACCCGAATTGTCAATTTGACCTTATATTTGATTTGTACTCTAGGTCTAGCAAAACCCCTAGTCCGAGTTGAGTCCGTGTGCATGGCAACTAGATCAGGAGCACCTTATCAGCAAACCCAAGCCCAATCTAGTGTAACCATGGAACAAAACTTTGAGAGTCTAATGAAATCCTTGAATGACCAAATGACCAAGCTGAACCAAAACTTAACTGATCAATTAGCCCAGACCAATCAAAACTTGACTGATCAGATAACCTACATCACTGCTAGACTTGATCGATTAGAAGCTCATACCCCTGGAGGAAATCATGAAGTCCAAAATGAGTTAGAGCCTGAATCCGAGTTTGAGACACCCATCAACCCTAGAAGAACTCTTCATCAAGACAATTTCTTCGAGCTAAATCCTAGGAGGCCCAATCCTGATCGAGTCCATGACCCAAATCCTAGGATAGCACACCATGATCCAGTCTATGAGCCAAACCCTAGGAGACACAATCAGGATCAGACAGACCGTGATGAGCGAACCCTTAGGAGTATTAGATTGGAAGCACCAACATTCGATGGAAATCTGGATCCTAAGGTTTACATAGATTGGGAGGGAGAGATGGATTAGTACTTTGATTGGTATGACATGACAGAGGAGAGAAAAAGCAAGTTCGCGAAGCTTAGGTTAATTCGTCAGGCTAGGCTGTACTGGGGAAATGTCGAGAGGTTCATTAGGCAAAGAGGTGATGTTCCCATAGTAACCTGGAGGGCAATGAAACTTAGGCTTAGAGAGAAGTACCTTCCTATGTCCTACCACCAGAGACTTCTAGACCAGTGGCAGAGATTGACCCAGGGAACCAAGAGTGTAGCCGAATACATTGCCAAATTTGATGAATTTGTAATGAGATGCAATGTAGATGAGTCTGAGTCAGTTACTTTGTCAAGATTTAGGGCAGGATTGAGAGAAGAGATCTAGAAGGAGTTATTTCTGAGAGAAGTCCATGACTTAAAGCTAGCTTACCAGGTAGCACGAGATGCCGAGAGATTTTATAGGGGACCATTTTATCGCAAACCCGAACCCCCTAGAACTAGTGCACCTAGTCAGAAGCCAGGAACAAATCAGATGCGACCCAGTCGACCCAACCCTAGCACCCCTCTGACCCGTAGAGATGATAGAGGTAAAGCACCAGAAGTTCAGAGGACTCCAAATTCTAATGTGGCTTGCTATAGATGTCATAAGTTAGGCCATTACGTTAGCAATTGTCCAACTAGGGCCTTACACATAGGAGAATTAGAAGAAAGTGAGTCTGAACCCAAAAAACCCCTAGGTGATAATGTCGAGGAAGTATATCAAGCTGAGGACAATTTGGCTGAAGAGTATGAAGGAGACGAGGAACAAATAGAGCCTGATATGTTGGGAGTAGTTAGATGCATCCTTACCCAAAATGCGACACAGGAAGATTGGCGTAGGACTAACATCCTACAAACATTCATCAAGTTAGGGGATAAGGTATGTAAAATAATCATAGATAGTGGGAGTTGTGTAAATGCCATATCCACTAGTGCTGTCAAAACTTTAGGCTTGTCCACAGTTCCCCATCCGACTCCATATAAGGTTTCTTGGATAGACTCCACTTCGATTCCTATCAAACATAGGTGCCTAGTCCAAATCCAATTACAGTCCTATCAGGAGAAAGTGTAGTGTGATGTCTTACCAATGGGAGTGAGCAGTATCATCCTAGGTAGACCCTGGTTATTTGACCATGACGCGACCCTATACGGCCGATCAAATTCTTGCTCATTCATGCACCTAGGAAAGAAGTTTGTGATTAACCCAACACCACCTAAGGACACTGTTAAGAGAGGATCAAGCCACCTAAAGGAAAAGAAAACGGGAGTCAATTTGATCACTGAAAAGGAAATTGAGAAAGAACTCACTGAGGGTACACATGTTTGGATTTTAACCACTAAGGAAATTCAGGAGCCTTCCCAAAAAGAACGCCCTCAGGAAGTGGCTAAAGTGTTAGAAGACTTTAAGGATGTATTTCCAGATGACCTACCTGACCAGCTTCCACCACTTAGGGACATCCAGCACGCCATTGACTTGGTCCCAGGAGCCACCCTACCCAACCTTCCACACTATAGGATGAACCCTACCGAACATTTAGAGTTACAAAGACAAGTAGGGGATCTCCTTAGGAAAGGATTTATTAGAGAGAGTTTGAGTCCCTGTGCAGTACCAGCATTACTGACCCCTAAGAAAGATGGTACTTGGAGGATGTGCGTTGATAGTCGTGCCATTAATAAGATCACAATGAAATATAGGTTTTCCATACCCCGTTTGGATGACATGTTAGATATCATGGCCGGAGCAACAATATTTTTGAAGATTGACCTTAAGAGTGGCTATCATCAGGTTAGGATTAGACCAGGGGATGAGTGGAAGACTGCATTCAAGACCAATGAGGGTCTTTTTGAGTGGGTAGTAATGCCTTTCGGACTGTCCAATGCTCCTAGTACCTTTATGCAGATTATGAATCAAGTCCTACGGTTATTTATAGGAAAGTTTGTTGTAGTTTACTTCGACGACATTCTTATATATAGCAGGACCCAGAAGGACCATTTGGACCACTTGAATCAAGTCTATTTAGCTCTTAGGAAAAATAGTCTCTTTACAAACCTTAAGAAATGTGACTTTTTTATCCATAGAGTCATTTTCCTAGGTTTTGTTGTCACACCTGACAGAGTTTCTGCTGACCCTGAAAAGATCAAATCAATTGTTGAGTGGCTAGTGCCAAAAAGTATTCATGAAGTATGAAGTTTTCATGGTCTAGCTACTTTTTATAGAAGATTCGTTCGAGGGTTTAGTACCATAGTTGCGCCAATCACAGATTGCATTAGGAAAGGCCAATTTGAATGGACAAAAGCTGCTGATAGGGCCTTCCTAGATGTTAAGAAGAAAATGACACAAGCACCTATCTTAAGATTGCCTGATTTTTCCAAGGTTTTTGAGGTTACTTGTGATGCATCTGGAGTTGGAATAGGTGGAGTTTTAAGCCAAGAGAGCCATCCCATAGCTTTCTTTAGTGAAAAATTAAATGAAGCCAAGCTTAAGTATTCCACCTATAATAAAGAGCTCTATGCGGTAGTGCAAGCTTTAAGGTATTGGAGGCACTATCTACTACCGCATGAATTTGTCTTGTTTTCTGATCACGAGGCCCTTAGATTCCTTAGTTCCCAGAAAAAGCTGAATCCTAGGCATGCCAAGTGGGTCGAATACATCCAGGCCTACATGTTTGTCCTAAAACATCGTGCTGGAACTGAGAATAAGGTGGCCGATGCATTAAGTCGTAGAGCCCTGCTTCTGAACTCGATTAGCACTGAAGTCGTTGGATTTAAAAGACTTACGGATGAGTATGATAATTGTCCAGACTTTAGTGAAGTTTACCAAGCTTTGAAATTAGGACCATCTAGTGACCACAGTGAGTACACCCTTTTAGATGATTATCTATTTAAGGAAAACAAGCTTTGTGTTCCGAAGACTTCCTTGAGAGATTTTCTAATTTGGGAAACCCATGCTGGAGGTTTGGCTGGCCATTTTGGAAGAAACAAGACCATATTGATAATTGAGGAGAAATTTTACTGGCCAGGCCTTAAGAGACAAGTAGCCAATATTGTTGCCCGATGTAGGACATGTGCGGTTGCCAAACATCAGAGACAAAACACCGGGTTATACACTCCTTTACCTGTGCCGGATTGTCCATGGCAGGATCTTAGCATGGACTTCATTTTAGGACTGCCCAAGACCCTTAGAAAACACGATTCAATCTTTGTAGTGGTCGACAGATTTTCAAAAATGGCCCATTTTATACCCTGTTCCCAAACTTTTGATGCCTCTAGGGTAGCCAAGCTTTTTCTCGATCAAGTAGTCAAGTTACATGGGTTACCTAAAACCATTGTTTCAGATAGGGATGTCCGTTTCACAAGCTATTTTTGGAAAACTCTTTGGCACCTACTAGGAACAAAACTAAAATTCTCAACTGCTTACCACCCTCAGACTGATGGACAAACTGAAGTTGTAAATAGAAGTCTAGGGAACTTATTAAGGTGCATTGTTGGAGAGAATCTGGGAAATTGGGATTTACTTTTACCTCGTGCTGAGTTCGCATACAACAGCTCGGTTAATAAGTCTACTGGTAAAAGTCCCTTTGAGATTGTCCATGGTTACAGACCTAGGAGACCTATCGACCTTATCCCATTACCCACACACGCACGTGTATCCGAGTCTGCCGAGTCATATGCACAGCATCTTAAAGAATTACATAAGGAAATTAGTAAGAAAATTCAAATGAGTAATGAAGTTTATAAGCATGTGGCTGATTCACATAAACGGATAAAGGAATTTAATGTAGGGGACTTTGTCATGATAAAACTTAGACCTGAAAGGTTTCCACTGGGAACTATGAAGAAATTGCATGCCCGGGAAGCTGGACCTTTCAAAATAATTAAGAAAATAGTATCTAATGCATATGTATTAGAGTTACCACCTGATTATGGCATTAGCTCTACTTTTAATGTTTCTGATCCGAAAGAATTTAAAGAACCGACATTAATTCCGAGAGAGCCTTTTGAACTTCACCCTGCCTTTGAGAGTGAAACCCTACCTGAGTGTCCACCAGCAATTTCACTAGACCGGAGAGACAAGATTGAATGTATCTTAGATGACCAAGTGATTACTACTAGAAATAAGGGTTATCAGCGTTATCTGGTTCGTTGGCACGGTCGACCGAAATCTGAAGACTCTTGGATTACCCGAGAGGATCTACAACAAATTGACCCAGATATATTAGAAAAATATCACAATCAAACCGATCCTTACTCGATAGGGTCGAGTTCCTCCCACCCGGGGAGAATTGGTGCGGGCACCAGGCTCAGGAAGAGGCTTCAGCTAATGCCAAGTTCTTTATGGATAGAAGACTAGAAATTTAAGTCCTGTAATAAGTCTATGAGTCCTGTATTTATTTTATTTGAATAATTGAGTCCTGTTTTATTTTAATTTGGGTCCAATTAGAGTTAAATTGGCTTTGTATTGAGTCGGGTTCAAGATCTACTTGCATTGGGCGTCAATAAGCAAGAATGAGTGCAACCAACTTCACCAACTACTTGGAGCACCACATCATCAAAGCACCATGCCACCTTGGAAGACAAGTCATGCAAACTTGGAGGATAAATCATGCCACATCACCAAGACACATCAACCATGAATTTTCAAATTTGAATGAAGCTCCACTCTTTATGGGTGCCCACCTTGTAATTAGGAGATTTAAATTTGAATGGGCCACTCCTATCTTCATGGGACACCCCTTGATTTTCTCCATGAAAAGTGTTGCATTTTGAATTTGAAAAGGAGCTTAAGGTTTATAAAAGCTCATAGAATTCTCTTGTAATGGAAATGATGAATGAAATGAAATTTTTTTTTCTAAGAAAGCTTTCTTCCTTTGCTAGCCAAAGACCCTTGAGAGAAGGTAGGTATGAGACCTAGGATACTTAACCAAACAAGCTACTAGTCCCTTTTCCAATCCCATTCGGCCACCCTTGAAGAATCCTCTTCAAGCCTCTCCAATTTCAACCTTCCCATCTTTCAAAAGAGATCATCTATAATGGAGTTCTCCATGCCAACAATTGAAGATGATTCAAGCAAAGGACGCCAAAGGAGATCTACTTAAAGCCAAATCTAAGCCATTTCTTTCATTCCTAATTTTCTCTTCCATTTCTCCATTCTTCCACCTAAATCTTTTAATTTACTATGTATCTATGTAGGATCCCCGGGTCTCCTAGTTTTCAAGGTGAAGGTCTACTGTGCCAAGGAATCATAAACAAGGTGCCTTTAGATCTATAGTAACTCCTTTCTATTCTTAGTACTTCATCTTGAGTGTCCCTTTTCTGAATTTCAGATTATTAATAGCCGGATAGCCATCTTTATAATCTTCTTTCAGATCTGAAATAGGAAAGTAGGCTAGCCCTAACCTGTGTGGTTTCCTAACCACGAAGATCCCTTCTTAATTATTTTGAGAGATTCTTTTCTAGTCTAGTTCTTTTCCTTATGTTCCTTTCATATAATTCTATTTCTTTTACGTAGAATAGCTACATGTTTATCTATTTCATTTTCATTTAGTCCATCTAATTCTTCAAATGCATCATTCGATACATGTCCCCCATCAGGTTTGCCATCAGCCAAGTATCGACTCATGACTATGGGTCAAGTGTCGACACTTGCAGGTGTCGACACTTCAAAGTGTCGACACTTTGACTTAAAATCAAAAAAATAAATGAGAAAAAGAGCATTGAGCAAATAGAACTTGATTTTAAGGGTTGAAGAGATTAAACATGATTCACAAGCAATTTTGATCAATCAAGAGTTAAGGATTATAAAGAGATGAAAACTTTTAGTCAAAAGGGTTGATGATCCCTAATTCTCTTATAATCATACTGAACCAATCCTCTTGAAGAGGTTTAGTCAAAATGTCAGCTAGTTACATTTCTGTGCAAACAAATTCAAGTAATATATCATTATTTTCAACATGATCTCTAAAATAATGATGCCTAATTTCAAAGTATTTACTTCTAGAATACTGAACAAGATTTTTAGTCAAATTTATAGCACTAGTGTTATCACATTTTATGGGTGTCTTAGTTAATTTGATTCCAAAATCTTCAAGTTGTTCCTTAATCCAGAAGATTTGAACAAAACAACTTCCTGCTGCAATATACTTAGCCTCAGTTGTGGATAGTGCAACTGAAGTTTGTTTCTTGCTAAACCAAAAGATTAAGTTAACTCTAAAAAATTGGCAAGTTCTACTTATGTTTTTTCTATCAAACTTATACCCAGCAAAGTCAGCATATGAATAACCAATCAATTCAATAGATGAATCTTTAGAATACTACAAACCAATATCAGTAGTACCAGATAAATATCTAAGAATGTGCTTAATAGCCAATAAATGAGATTCTTTAGGAGCAGATTGATATCTAGCACACATACAAATACTAAACATGATATCTGGTCTACTAGCAGTCAAATATAGTAAAGAGCCTATGATATCTCTATATAGTTTCTGATTAATAGCTTTACCACGTTCATCTTTATCAAGTTTACAAAAGGGGCTCATAGGTATACCTATTGTCCTGGCAGTCTCTATCCCAAACTTATTTAAGATTTCTCTTGTATACTTATCTTGGTTGAAGAAGATCCCTTCTTTGGTTTGCTTGATTTGGAGTCCAAGGAAAAAGTTAAGTTCACCCATCATACTCATCTCGAACTCTCCCTATATAAGCTTGGCAAACTCTTGACAAAGAATTTTATTAGTAGCACCGAAAATAATGTCATCAACATAAATTTGTACTACTAAAAGATTATTATCTTTCCTTTTTAGAAATAGAGTAGTATCAACATGGCCTCTAGAGAAATCATTTTTAATTAAAAACTTGCTGAGTCTTTCATACCATGCATGGGGTGCTTGCTTTAAACCATAAAGTGCATTGTGTAGTTTGAAAACATGATCAGGATGTGCATGATTTTCAAATCCAGGTGGTTGTTCAGCAAATACTTCTTCACCAATAAAACCATTTAGGAAAGCACTTTTAACATCCATTTGAAATAATTTGAAATTCATAAAACATGCAAATACTAAAAGTAATCTAATGGCTTCAAGTCTAGTTACAAGTGCAAAGGTTTCATCAAAATCAATGCCTTCTTCTTGATTATAACCTTTAGCACCAGCCTAGCCTTGTTTCTAGTGACAATACCATTTTCATCTAGTTTATTCCTATATACCCATTTTGTGCCAATGATTGAAATATTAGATGGTCTTTCTATTAGTGTTCAAACTTTGTTTATTTCAAACTAATTCAATTCTTCTTGCATTGCATTAATCTAATTAGGATCTTTTTCAGCTTCTTCAATGCATTTTGGTTCAATTTAAGAAACAAAAGCAATATAGTCACATTCATTTCTAATGGAAGATCTTGTTCTTATCCCTTTTAATGGATCACCTAGGATTAATTCCTTAGGGTGTCCATGAGCATACCTCCACTCTGTGGATAAATCTTAATGCTTTGGTATGGATTGTATGACTTCTTCTCTTCCCTTCTGATTTTGATCTTCTTCATTTTCTTGGGGGAGTTGATCATGCAAAGTCAGCTTCTTTAATCCTTCAGCACCTGCACATGTATCAAAAGTTTCTTCTTTTCTAGAGGATTTGTTAGCAGATTCTTCAAATACTACATATACAGATTTTTCTACTACTAAAGTTTTCTTATTAAAGACTCTATATGCCCTGCTAGATGTAGAGTATCCTAAGAAGATACCTATATCATACTTAGTATCAAATTTATCTAAGTTATATTTACTATTGTTCGTAATAAAGCATTGTCAACCGAAAACTAAAAGAATTTTAAAGTAGGTTTTCTTTGTTTCCAAGGCTCATATGGCATTTTCTTAAAAACAGGTCAAATTAAAACATGATTTAAAATATAGCAAGCGGTATTTACTGCTTCAGCCCAAAAATATCTCAATAAATCATTTTTACAAAGTATTGTACATGTCATTTCTTCTAAAATATGATTTTTCCTTTCTACCATCCCATTTTATTGAGGTGTCATAGGTGTAGAAAATTATGTTCAATTCCTTTTTCATTATAAAAGTTTTTAAAATCTTAGTTTTCAAATTTAGAACCATGGTCACTACAAATACAAATAACTGAAGTACCTTTTTCATTAAAAACTTTTCGATAAAATTTCATAAAAGCTGAAAACGATTCGTCTTTGTGAGCTAAAAATAGAACCCATATAAAACGAGAAAATTCATCAACTATAACTAATCCATATTTCTTGCCTCCTAGGCTAGATATCCTAGTTGGTCCAAAGAGATCCATATGGAGTAGCTCTAATGGCCTAGAAGTTGAAACAAAACCTTTAGGTTTGAAAGATATTTTTATTTGTTTTCCAAATTGACATGCTTCACAAATTTTATTTTTCTCAAAACTATTTTTGGTAAATCTCTTACTAAATCCTTTTTGCATAATTTAGAGAGTAAATACATGCTAGCATGTCCTAATCTATGATGCCAAAGCCAGCTAGTCTCATTAATAATGCAATTCATTGCACCTAGGCATTCACCACTAAGCAAAGATAGATTATCTAAATCAACAAGATAAATGTTACAATGCCTTTTTCCAATGAACTTCACTTCATTATTATCATGACTAGCAATCATGCAAAAAGATGATTCAAAAATAACTTGAAAGCCTTTATCACAAAACTGGCTAATACTAAGTAGATTATATCTTAATCCTTCAATTAATAATACATTATCAATTCATGTCAAAGGGAAGATGTAAACTTTATCGATACCGATGATCTTTTCTTTACCATTATCATCAAAGGTTACGCTCCCTCCATTCAGTGCCTCAAGAGAGGTGAATTACTTTATATCTCCTATCATGTGTCTTGAGCAACCATATCGAGATACCACAATCTTTTCTTTTCTTTGGTTGCAAGACACACCTGCAAAACAAATTAAGTTTTGGTTTTAGGTTACAAGCCATCTTGGATCCTTTAGGGTTAGTTCTAAGAGTGGTTCCTTTTGGAACCCAAATCTTTCCAGAATTATTAATCTTTCTCAAATCACAGTGATATGCTTTATAACCTACTTTTCTATAAGAGTAACAAATGATGCTTGATGATACAGGAATAAAGAAATTTAGAAAAACTTTTGCTATTTTTGGGGTTTAAAACCTAATCCAACTTTGTTAAAAATAGCACTTTGATTATTCAAAAGTAGATTCAACTTTTCAGAATTATAAGTAAATTTTTCAATAAAAGATTTTACCCTATCAAGCTCATCTTTATATTTCTTGTTTTCCACTTCAAGATCTTTATTTTTCTTCAAAAGTTTATTGTTTGAAACATTAACTTTAGGTCTTTTCAAAACTTCATTTTTCATTGATAAAGTATTGTTTTGTTTTTTAAAAACATCAATCTTATTTTTTAAATCATTAGCTTTATTCATAAGATTAGAGTTTTCATGCGAGAAAGAGTTTGCATGCTTTTTCAATTTCCTATTTTCAATCATAATCAGTTTATAGTCATGCACTAACTCATCAAATGCATTTCTTAATTCATCAAAAGTATAATCAACTTCAAGTTCAGGATGTACCTCTTCTTCCTGTTGTGCTATGAAGCAAAGATTGGCGACTTCAGTTTGTTCTTTTTCTGAGCTGGAGTCCTCACTGTCACTCTAAGTTGCCATCATTGCTTTCTTTCTAAGCTTCTTCCTTAACTTCTTTAAGAGAGGGAAGTCATACTTGTAATGTCTAGGCTTCTTGCATTTGAAGCAAATATGTAGTTCCTTCTTCTTGTCCTTTTCTTTCTCCTTTTCTTTTTTCTTTTCCTTGCTTGGTTGAAACTTTTTCTTGTAAGGGAATTTCTTTTTCCTCATGAATTTTTTAAAGTTTCTTGCTAATAGTGCTTTATCATCCTCATTATCTTCTTCTTCTAATTCCTCATTTGAAGACTCTTCTTGTGTTATGGACTTGAAAGCTATACCCTTCTTCTTATCCATATCCATTGCTTTTTGTTTCAAGCTCAACTCATAAGTCATGAGCAAACCTACCAATTGCTATAATGGAAGTTTATCAACATCTTTGGCTTCTTGAATGATAGTTACTTTTGGATCCCAAGATGTTTGGTAGAGACCTAAGAATTTTGTTCACAAGATTGACATTAGACATAATTTTACCAAGACTTCTCATGCCATTAACAATATTTGTGAACCTAGTGTACATGTCAGTGATAGATTCATTGAGTTCCATGTGAAACATCTCATAAGTATGCACAAGTATGTTAACTTTTATATTTTTTACTTGATCGGTACCCTTATGAGTAACCTCAAGTATGTCCCATATTTTTTTAGTTGAGGTGCATGTAGAAATCCTGTTTAATTCACTAGGATCCAATGTACAGGAAAAGAGATTCATTTCTTTTGCATTGATCTCAGATTGTTTAATGTCATTTTCATCCCAATCCTCTTTAAGCTTTGGGATGGAAACACCACTAACCACAATCGAAAGAATAAAAGGACCTTTATCTACTACTTTCTACAAATTATAATCTATAGAATGCATATAAATTCTCATTTGTGTTTTCCAATAAGTATAATTTATGCCATTAAAAAAAGGGGGTCTATTTGAGGCTTGTCCCTCAACTACATTAGTACCCAGTGGGGCTGTCATAGATCTTTCCTTAAGGTGGTTAGACCTATATACTGAGAACGTGGCTCAGATACCACTTGTTCCCTAATAAGCAACCTAAGAGGACGGATGAATTAGGTTTCTAAAATTATTTGCAAGTACGTGTGCCAATTCAATAATCAATTCAAGTGCTAGTGAGAAGCAAGTGTTGTGTGCTCTTAAAGGGTATGCAGCATAAATTTAAATGCAATGAAAGTAAAAGTAAGTAAAGAGGAAACAATCAACCACAAACACAAGTAAATAAAGTGGTTCGATGCTCTTCAAGGCACCTACATCTACTCCCCAAGGTCCACTCGGGAATTCACTATAATCACTCTCGATTATAGCCGATTAGTTTTCTGGGCTCACTAATCAAAACCCCTTTTAGTTTTCACTAGGCTCACCAAAAGAAATCACTTGGTTTTCAAAGGCTAACAAAAAATCTCCTTGGTTTTCAACTAGGCTAACCAAAAACCTCCTTGGTTTTCAATTAGGCTGACCAAAAATTGAAGGAAAACCAGTACACCGGATGCCTACCCTAGACATGCTGCACTAGGGAGTAGGTATTGCATAATTAAGATTTTTAAATATGCATATGGAAAAACCTACTCATGCACAGGATCTAACATAAATATAATGCATGAAACAGATACACAGGCATGTAAAGGCAAGTGCAATAATTATAAACAATATGATAATTTCTAGATCTAAACATGCATGATAATAAAAAGTAAATAACATACCTTATAGAGCTTCCTTTAACAACAAATCAAAGTAGCCGGTTAAACTCCTTCAACAACAAATCAAATTTGCAATAGCAAGAAGAAGAGATCGATCCAATTCATCGAGGTGTCCAAATGTCCACCCTCTAGAGTATCCACGTGCGGGCTCTCGCTGATCCAACTCTCGGAAGGATGCTAGTCCTCCAGGAATCAATCAACTGGTCACGACAATGTGGAGCAGGGAAAACCAAATAGATCTTCATGGACGGTCTTCTCCAAGATCGCCCAAACTCCACCAAGAGCACACAATGGAAAAACAAAAATAGGGGAGGAATACAAGGGATGCTCAACGAAAACTTGCACTCAGATTTTGTCCCAAAAATTCTCTCACAGATCGCCAATAATCGATCTCTGCTCCTCTCCTCTCACATGCCTGTTTTCTTCCCAACTCCCACACACCCTCTTCCTCTCTTACTCACTCTATTTTCTTCCCATCTGAAAACCAAACTGCATGGCCTTCGGTCCTTTCTCTCTCGCATGCCTCTGGTCCACTCTCTCGCTATCTCATGGCCAGCAACACAGAAATATTTGAGGATGAGAACACCGATGAATCCAGGGAAGTAATCGTGAGAGGTGAACAGATAAACCCAAAACACCTTTTTAAATGCTATGGATTGGTTTCAAATGTTAGGAACTCGCTGGAAGAGAATAAAGAAAAACAGGGACCGAGGGAAATACGTGCGGGAGAAAAACTATGAAAACAAACCAAGTTATAAACCGGTTCATCAAAGCCAAATAAAAATCAGTTCAAAAACAATCCCCGGTCCGACCAAACCTGAATTAGTAAGAAAATCGGGTCTAGTCCTGGTCTACCAGGAATAGTTCCCGGTTGACCCAAACCAATCCTGGTTGATCCAAATCAGACCAAGTAGATCAAAATAAATCCAATGTGTACTCAATCAGTCCGTTTGACCTTAACACCGAAATGATTCCTAATCGTTGATCGACTTTCAGATCAGGAAGAAATTCTCTATGGCATGTGGCCTCATAGGTTAGAACCTAAATGGTCGCACTGGAATACTTCTAGTACCATCATAAGATACCATCTAGCAATGGGTCCTGGCATCCAGATAGGTCGAAGATGCGGAAGCAATCTATCGAACCTCTGGCATATGGTTACCGTATAATTCATCCCTTTGACCTCCAATGCTCAAGATGACCTAAGGTTAGACTGCCAACCCTAACTGAGTCAATCCACAACATGTCTCAACCTTGCAAGTCTAGTGACTCCTCACTAGGACTATCCCGATCGAGGATTTGCTAAATTGAGACACTACGAGACATTCAATCCAAACAATTTGGATAGGTCAATTCCATCTTGGTCCACCACTACTCCACAAGTACTTGCCTATACCCAGAAAGCTTCCATCACCGGATTAGAAATTCGAGTAGTCCGACACCAAAGCACAGGGAGTTGCTTGCAAGCTACCATGGTGACCTCAGGAAAGATGCCACCCCAGCTCTCTAAGAAACTTCCGCAACCACATGGCTTCCTTCGCTGCATCTGATGCTGCAATGTATTCTGCTTTGCATACCGAGTCTGCAACTATTGCATTCTTGGAACTCTTCCAGCAGATCGCTCCTTCATTCAGAGTAAACACAAATCCTGATACACTCTTGCTATCATCTCTATCTGACTAGAAACTAGAGTCAGTAAATGGACCTCTACAATTAGCATACTTTTGACTCGTATATGGATGTGAACCCTTCAGGCTGTATCATATACACCTCCTCATCCAGCTCCTCATTCAGGAAAGCGGTTCGGACATCCATCTGCCAGATCTCATAGTCAAAATGTGCTGCCAAAGCAAGCATGATCCGAATGGATTTGAGCATTGCCACAGGGGAGAATGTCTCGTCATAATTGATACCATATCGCTAAGATACCCCTTGGCAACCAGACGGGCTTTATAGGTTTCCACCTTCCCATCTGCGCCCCTTTTTCTTTTGAAAATTCACTTGCACCCAATGGGTTTTATCCCTTCAAGTGGATCAACCAATGTTCATACATTGTTGATCTCCATGGACTCTATCTCGGATCGCATGGCTCCAAGCTACGTCTCAAAGTCAGATCTCTGAAGTGCATCCATATAGGTGATCGGATCCTCATCGTTCTCGTCGAGTTCAATGGGATCACCGTCTCAGACCAAGAAACCATAGTATCTGTCCAGCTGATGCAGTACTCTATCGGATCTCCTAATAATGGATTCCAGGTGTGATCCAATCACAGCCGATTCTATGATGTCCTTAGAGTGTGTAGGTTCTTCTTCTATTGGTTGAACTTCACCAAGTTCAATCTTAGAGGCTACATTTCCTTCTCCAAGGAACTCCTTTTTCAAAAAGATGGCTCTAAGAGCAATGAACACTTTCTGTTCGTCCTCCAAATAGAAGAAATACCCTTTTGTTTCCTTAGGGCACCCAATAAACAGGCACCGATCAGACCTACGACCAAGTTTATCTGAGTCTAAACGCTTTATATAAGCCAGACAACCCCAGACCCAAAGGTGTGAAATTGAGACTTACATCCAGTCCATAACTCATATGGAGTGGAGACAACAGACTTACTCGAAACATTATTCAGCAAGTAACAAGCTATCTCAAGTGCATATTGTTGGGTTCGGTGGCAAGGCGGAAACATAGATTTCAAAATTTTTATGAAATCTTCACCAAACCCTCAACCCAAGATCTCCTTAAAAAAAATTAAAACATATAACATGCATATATAAGATTTAAAGTCATATTAAAGTACTAACCTGTATCGCTAAAATCCAAACTTTAAATCTCCACCAGTGCCTAAATGTTCACCCTCCAACGGTGATCCACACAGAAAATGATGAAGACAACAATTTCTTGTTCTTGGCTCCTCTTCTTGAATTCTTTTTCAAGAATTCAATTCTTGGACTTTTAGGCTGAAATTTTCTTTCTTGAAAATTTCTTTTCTTCCTTCTTTCCTCTTCTTGAATTCTTTTCTTGAATTCCCTTTCTTGAATTCTTTTTCTTGAATTGAATTGGAAAAAAAAAAGACAGGCAAAGTCTTAATTCAAGAAGGAAAAGAAGAAGAACATATCCTTCCTTTTCCTTTCCTTTACCATTCAAGACCTTCCTCTTATTCTTGTTTGGGGTCAGAGGTTCGACAGAGATTATCTCTGTAAGGGAAACAATACCCAACAAGCATAAAGGGAAGGAGTATTCCCGAGAGGAGGAGAAGGATCTGATTTCTGAATTTAATTGTTTGATAAAACCCCCGTGAACCCAAAGCCTTTTATAGATCTCAGAGGGGTGTTTACTCAAAACATCGCAACCCTCTGAAACCCCAAGAATCATGATCCCTCATTCCTCACGCATCCCCTCAACAAAAAATCATGATTCTCCGATTTAATTTTCATTTTTCCGACGAGGAGAACTCTCAGAAAAACTTCAGGAAGAATCGCGACTTTTGGAGACGGATTTGTGACCGAAAAGCAATGGATCTTTTCCTTAATTTTTTTGGCCATCAGATCTAGATCCAAGGGCGTCAGACAAGGATCCGAATCGCCCCCTCTTTCAGATTTTTCTCCGATGCTTTTTCTTTCTCACGCGCGTGAAGAGGAGTCCACACGTGCGTGGACTCTTCTTCTTGGCACGCACGGGTAAGGAAGGGAGTGGGCGGCTTGGAGAGAGGGCCTCAATGAAATTGATTCCCTTGGGTTCAGCCATAGGTTAGCCCAATGTCCAAAAAATTAAATTAGACCTTAATCTAGTTCAATTAGAACCCAATTAAGCCTAATTCGGAACCAAATTCGAATCTGATTCGAATAGAAATTTGGTCTGCAACACATGCTAGTGTGTTTATCCTGCAAACATGATTTAATTCCAAATTAAATCCTTCATCAATTTTCTTTTGTGTGTGACCCATTGGGTTCCACACCTAGCCAGCAGTAGGTTCGAGTGCTATTTGACTTAATTTGGTTAGATCTCAACTAAGCCGATTTAGGTCAACTCAAACTAGCTCGACTCGGTCAATTAGAATCTAATTCTAATTAACTGATTTGAATTACCATAATTCAATCATATACCTACAAGATAAGATTGACGTCTAGCAACGTATCATGTCTACCCGGAAGATGTGGAATTTTGGTGGAATTACCAAAATACCCTTCAGTGGTGAGTTACCAGGCAATTCAGTCCTTTGATCAACTTGCATCCCGAATATGATTATGAATATGGATACTTGTCAAATCCAATTTCATATTCATCCCTAGCTCAATCTTTATAATGATGATTCATTAATAAACCATTAGAAATTAACTCAAATGTTCATACTTTGATCAAAGATTTCCTGAATCCATCATTTGATCGAAATTAGCTGGATGCAATTCCCTCTTACTAGGGCTGATCAATTCCTTGTTGACCTACTCACAACCTCCATATACAATCCACCATACCCAGTATCACCTCGTGCATGACTCAGTGTCATGATTGATTGCGAACCAAAGTATGGATTCATATATATAAGGTACCATAGTAGTCTCAAGTCAAAGGACCATATGCACTACTCCCACTATGAGAATTATCTATTGACAAACAGATAAGGTTCCATTAGATATTCTCAATCTGGATCAATTCAGTGAACTCATTCTCTAATGAACACTCACATCCTAGTATTAGTGTCAAACACAAGTGACTGTGAGATCAGTCACCCTCATCACAAAGCATATATAGGATGTGCTGGTCTTGCCGGAAACATTGATCCCCAACTCAATGTCCCATCGACCAGGAATATTTTAGAATAGGGTTTTAAGGCTTTAGGTCTCACTGGTATGATCTCATCATAACCCTAGAACCATAGCCCTAATCTATAGGGTTCATCATATAATCATAAAGACACAGCGTATGATGAAAATAATGCCTTTATTATAATAATGTCAATTCATTGATTTTGGGATCGAAATACAATATTTCAATTGGCTTTCAGGGCACAATCTTTCAATCTCCCACTTTCACTAAAGCCAATCGCCTTTAAATCTTAACCCCATACAATCAAGGTGGCGATCAAACTCTCGCTGTGATAGAGCCTTAGTGAACGGGTCTGCTATGTTGTTCTTCGTTTCTACCCTTTTAATGCAGACTTCTTGTCTTTTGACAATTTCTTGAACGAGATGGAAACGTCTCAGAATGTGCTTTGATTTGTGATGAGCTCTTGGTTCCTTTGCTTGAGCAACAGCCCCAGTATTATCACAGTAAAGTGATACTGGACCTTCAATCTCAGGAACTACGCCCAACTCTGATATGAACTTCTTCATCCAGACAGCTTCCTTGGCAGCTTCACTAACAGCAATGTACTCTGCCTCAGTTGTTGAGTCAGCTACAGTTTGCTGTTTAGAACTCTTCCAGCTTACAGCTCCTCCATTTAGGGTAAAAACATACCCAGATATAGATTTGCTGTCAGCTGGATCTGATTGAAAACTAGAATCTGAATAAGCTTCTAGTTTAAGATCAGATCCTCCGTATATTAGAAAAATATCCTTAGTTCTTCTCAAGTACTTAAGAATATTTTTCACAGCCTTCCAATGTCCTCTCCTGGATCAGCCTGAAACCTACTGGCTATACCTAAGGCATATGCTACATCAGGCCTAGTACATAACATAGCATACATAATAGACCCTACTGCCGAAGCATAAGGTATAGAATTCATTCTATTTCTTTCTTCAGGTGTCTTAGGAGACATCTTTTTAGAAAGATGTATGCCATGACCAATAGGTAAGTAACCTCTTTTACTTTCCTCCATGCTAAATCTTTTTAGCATTTGGTCAATGTACCTAGACTGGGATAAACCTAGCATCCTCCTAGATCTATCTCTATAGATCCTGATGCCTAGTATATAAGATGCTTCTCCCAAGTCTTTCACGGAAAACTGTTTAGATAACCATACCTTGACTGATTGTAACATTGGGATATCATTCCCAATGAGAAGTATGTCATCTACATACAGAACCAAGAAAACTATGGCACTCCCACTAGTCTTCTTGTACACACAAGGTTCATCCTCATTTTTGATAAAGTCAAATTCTTTGACTGTCTTATCAAATCGGATGTTCCAACTCCTAGATGCTTGCTTTAATCCATAAATATGTTTCTTCAACCTACATACCTGATTAGGTTTAGTCTCCAAGACAAAACCTTCTGGTTGTGACATATAAACCTCTTCCTCAAGGAAACCATTGAGGAATGCGATTTTCACATCCATCTGCCAGATTTCATAATCATGATATGCTGCTATAGCAAGCATGATCCGAATAGATTTGAGCATGGCAACAGGAGAAAATGTTTCATCATAATCTATTCCCTGTTTTTGTTTGAAACCCTTAGCCACTAATCTGGCTTTATAAGTTTCAACTTGGCCATCTGTCCCAATCTTTTTCTTATAGACCCATTTGCATCCAATAGGGTTAACGCCCTCTGGTGCATCAACCAAAGTCCAGACTTGGTTGACATACATGGAGTCCATTTCGGATCTCATGGCTTCCAGCCATCTATCTGAGTCACTACTCATGACAGCATTCGTATATGTTAGAGGCTCATCATTATCAATGATTCGGGCTTCATTATTTTCAATAATGAACCCATACCTCTCAGGTGCATGTCGCACCCTATCAGACCTACGGATAGGAGTGGTGTGTTCAGGTTCTATACTAACTGTGTTATGATTTGGTTGAGATGTATCTACTTGTTGAACTTCTTCAAGTTCAATATTTCTCCCACTGCCCTTTTGTAGGATGAACTCTTTCTCCTTAAAAATGGCATGCCTACTGACTAAAACCTTTTGTTCAGTAGGGTGGTAGAACAGATATCCTATACTATCTTTAGGATATCCAACAAATAGATACTTTTCTGCTCTAACATCAAGCTTATATCCAAAATCTTTTTTGACATAGGCTGGACATCCCCATATCTTAAGATACTTAAGATTGGGTTTCTTACCCCTCCATAACTCATATGGAGTGCTAGATACAAATTTGGATGGTACTCTATTTAAAATATTAGCCGCTGTTTCCAAGGCATATCCCCAGAAAGAAACAGGTAAGTCTGTGAAGCACATCATGGACCGTACCATATCTAATAAAGTACGATTTCTCCTTTCAGCAATACCATTTAATTGTGGTGTGTAAGGAGGAGCCCATTCAGAGATGATTCCCTTTTGTTTAAGGTGATCAAGAAACTCGGTGGATAAGTATTCACCTCCTCTATCTGATCGAAGGATCTTAATACTTTTTCCCATTTGTTTCTCTACCATACTTTGATACTCTAAAAATATTTCAAAAGCTTCGGACTTATGTTTCATTAGATACACAAATCCGTACCTTGAAAAATCATCAGTGAATGTGATGAAATATGAGTATCCACCCTTGGCCTGAGTTGTCATAGGTCCACATACATCAGTGTATATGAGTCCTAATAACTCAGTTGTCCTTTCATTATGTCCACTAAATGGAGTCTTGGTCATTTTATCCATGAGACATGATTCACAAGTTCCTAATGATTCATAGTCATAACGATTAGGGAAATTTTCCTTGTATAACTTGTTAATCCTTTGCTCACTAATATGTCCAAGACAACAGTGCCAAAGTAAAGTATTGTTTACTTCATTTCTTTTTCGTTTATTACTAACATGTAGTATATTGTCATCAGAAGATAGAGTTAAGAGACCATTGCAAAATATGCCATTAAATATTATTTCATTAGAAAAACTGATTGAGCAGCCACTGCTTATTACATTCATAATATATCCTTGTTTAAGTAACAAGTGTATAGATATGATGTTTCTAATGATTCTAGGCATAAAATAATAATTTTTTAACTCTAAAATCTTCCCAGAAGGCAGCTTCAATATATAAGTCCCTACAGCTTCTGCTTGGATGGAATCTCCTCCAGCACCGTAGAGCTCGAAGTCGCCTTCCTTCAAAACTCTAATGTTCTGTAGTCCCTGCAATGATTTGCAGATATGATGACCACAAGCAGTATCCAATACCCAAGAATTTGAATTAGAAGAGTCTAATGACAAAATTGCATGTATCTCATACATACCTTTTGGTGCATCACTAGCACCCGGCTTCACACTTGCAAGGTAAACCTTGCAGTTTCTTTTCCAGTGACCCGGCTTGCCACAATGAAAGCAGGTCATTTGTCCGGAGGCCTTCTTTCCTTTCTTTTTCTTGATGCCCCCTTTTGGGTTCAACCTTCTCTTGGAATCCTTTTTGCCTATTTTCTTCTTGTTTACACCATCCACAAGAAGAAGTGGAGTCTTATTTTTCTTTAAATGGCTATTTGCTATTTTTAATATATTCAACAGCTCAGGCAAGGAAGTGTTAAGTTTGTTCATATGATAATTAAGAACAAACTGTGAAAATGACTCTGGGAGTGATTGCAGGATTAAATCCTGATTCAACTCCCCATCCATAACAAAACCCAATTGACCCAATCGGGTGATTAGGTCAATAACCTTTAATACATGGTCTTGTACGGATGTACCTTCTATCATCCTTGCACGGAATAACTGTTTAGATATTTCATATCTTGCAGTTCGACTATGTTCTCCATAAAGTTCTTTTAGATTGAGCAATATGGAGTTTGTGTCCATGCTTTCATGTTGCCTCTGTAACTCATTGGTCATAGAGGCAAGCATTATACACTTGACAGTAAGTGAGTCATTTTGCCACGTGTTATATGTGGTCTTATCCTCTTGCCAAGCATCTTCCCCTAATGGTTCCAAGGTTGGGATATCAAGAATATAATAAATTCTTTCTTGGTTGAGTACTATCTTCAGGTTTCTCAACCAATCAACATAGTTTGGTCCAGTCAATTTATTTGCATCAAGAATGCTACAGAGTGAGAGTGAAGAGGCCATTTAATCTACATTAACAAAGAACATTACATAAGCAAACAACCAATGTTGACAAAACATAATTAAATTAGGACTTTAACTTAATTATGTCTTTCACTATTTTATCAAGCATCATAACCCTCCATATGATGACTGAGAAAACCCTAATTGGTTCTCTTAGTGGGGTTGAGATCCTAATTCCTTACAAAAGACCTTGTGTGTACACAAGAAATCTTATATAAGTTCAAAGGTAGGAAAACTCTTTCCAATTGTAACTCATATAATTCTCAACTTATCTTGGCCTCTAAAATATTAATAGCCTTGTGTGTACACAACAAACTATAATATTTTAGTTAAGTTAGACCCTTCATTGCTATATAGTCATGATATTAATTATAATACCCTTGTGTGTACACAACAAAGTATTATATTAAATCATGCCATAAACATCAAATGTACCAAGCCAAAATTATGTTAGTCACTATAAAAAGGCCTTGTGTGTACACAACAAACCTAATATGGATCATAACATAATAATGACTTGGCATGAAGGAATGCCACATGTAGTGAATATTACACTAAGCATATCATCAATAATTAAGTTAATCTTATTGGCCAGGTAAGTGGAAGAGTGGTGGGAGTCCCCCCGTTGTTTTCCTTAGACACCAAAAAGAATTGGCCAGGTCAGTCAACGAAACCAATTAAAAACCACATCCTCTTTACCGATCATGAACCACTTTTCCTAGACACCGAATGATAAACTAATCATATTGATTATTTTTGCTTTTGGTATATGACACTACAACTTAATATGTTTTTAAAGAGGGCTTTATTAAAACAAAGCACATTCTAGCAAATATATGCCATAGTGTGCCATCATACTAGGACAACCATTTACCACATAATGGATCCACCATTATGCCAGGGCAACCTTATTTCAGTATGATTACTAGAAGGCTAAATATATCTCTATACAAATTAAGGTTTAAGTGAAAACCTTAATTAGTGGCATACATCAAACATATATGCATAATTAACACAAATATGTGATTAGTGTGTCATCATACCAGGACAACCATTTACCACATAATGGATCCACCATTATGCTAGGGCAACCTTATTTCAGTATGATGACTAGATCTCTAAACATATCTCTACAACAATTAGGGTTTGAGTGAAAACCCTAATTGGTGACATTACATCAAACATATACTATATCATATGTTACTTATATACATATGCATCTAAAAATCAGCATATATATTTTAATCTTAATAAGGAGGCTCTGATACCACTGTTGGGTTCGGTGGCAAGGCGGAAACATAGATTTCAAAATTTTTATGAAATCTTCACCAAACCCTCAACCCAAGATCTCCTTAAAAAAATTAAAACATATAACATGCATATATAAGATTTAAAGTCATATTAAAGTACTAACCTGTATCGCTAAAATCCAAACTTTAAAACTCCACCAGGTGTCCAAATGTTCACGCTCCAATGGTGATCCACACAGAAAATGATGAAGACAACAATTTCTTGTTCTTGGCTCCTCTTCTTGAATTCTTTTTCAAGAATTCAATTCTTGGACTTTTAGGCTGAAATTTTCTTTCTTGAAAATTTCTTTTCTTCCTTCTTTCCTCTTCTTGAATTCTTTTCTTGAATTCCCTTTCTTGAATTCCTTTTCTTGAATTGAATTGGAAGAAAAATTAAGACAGGCAAAGTCTTAATTCAAGAAGGAAAAGAAGAAGAACAGATCCTTCCTTTTCCTTTCCTTTACCGTTCAAGACCTTCCTCTTATTCTTGTTTAGGGTCAGAGTTTTGACAGAGATTATCTCTGTAAGGGAAACAATACCCAACAAGCATAAAGGGAAGGAGTATTTCGAAGAGGAGGAGAAGGATCTGATTTCTGAATTTAATTGTCTGATAAAACCCCCGTGAACCCAAAGCCTATTATAGATCTCAGAGGGGCATTTACTCAAAATATCGCAACCCTCTAAAACCCTAAGAATCACGATCCCTCATTCCTCATGCATCCCCTCAACCAAAAATCATGATTCTCCGATTTAATTTTTGTTTTTCGACGAGGAGAACTCTCGGACAAACTTCAGGAAGAATCGTGACTTTTGGAGATAGATTTGCGACCGAAAAGCGACGGATCTTTACCTTAATTTTTTCTGGCCATCAGATCCAGATCCAAGAGCGTCAGACAAGGATCCGAATCGCCCCCTCTTTCAGATTTTTCTCTGATGCTTTTTCTTTCTCACGCGCATGAAGAGGATAGCTAGTAGTGATACCTAGCGAGCCCCTTGAGCCACTCCCGTTCTTTGAGAGAGAACCCATCCCAGAGCGACCACATATAATTTGGCCTTATGGTGAGGAAACGATTAAGAGAGCTCTGGATGATCAAGCTATTGGTACCCAGGATAGAGACTGTCAGTGGTATTTGGTATGGTGGCAAGGTCAGCCAAAGTCTGAGGACTTGTGGAATGCTGGTGCGGATCTGCAGCACCTCAACCCAGACCCTCCTTGAGCCAAATTGACACATACTCGACGGGGTCGAGTTCCTCCCGCCCTGGGAGAATTGGTGGGGACACCAGGATCAGACACAAATCCCTGGATCCCATATGGTTTACTTAGTCATGTATCAAAGTTTTGAAAATTTTGTTATCAATTAAGATTGAGTCCTGTAATAAGTTGAGGTTAGTTGATTTGTCTCAACCCTCAACCTAGTCAGTATTTTGTATCCTGTACATCAATTATGAGTCCAGTATGAGCCCAATTTTTATACAAGAGAGAAGGTAACCCTATTTTGGAGTTCCACCAGGCCACATCCAGGAGTCAGAGGCTGCTACATCAGTCCATTGGATCTTGTGTGGCAACCCAGGATCCAAAATGCTTCCAGAAACCCTGATTCTTTCGAGATGTCCTCCAGATACCCAGATTCCAGTCCAGATGCCAGAGCATATTCCCAAACCAGGGCATCCATGATTCCAAAGGTCCCTCTATATCCTAGCCTAAAGAAATCAAGTCCAAGTTCCAAGCCCAAGCCCTAAAAAAGCAAGATTCTATAGAATATTCCTGCTACCAAGCCATCCCAGCTTCTAGAGGCCCAAACCCATGCACCCAAGCCCCTTTGGGCCGGCCCCTTGCTGCCCCTAGAAGCCCAACATGCCTTCCTAGGCATCCTTGAAGTGTTGACCGTGTCCAAGAGGTGTCCTTGAGTGGAATAATCAAAGCATGAAGGAAAAAGGAGAAGACTAGGTCAATTCCTAACCTAATGGGGATTTGTTTTTCTAACCTAGCTAGGAAAGGACTTATATTCCAATTTGGAAGAGGACTTATAACCCAAGTGTAACCATGGTTAATGAGGGCATTGGAACTCTATAAATATGTTGGGGACTCCGGTGCACCGCAGCGAAAGTGTAATTTCAAAAATGATGAAATTGGCACCATAATCTCCTAGCCAAGATCTCCTTATTCAGAATTAAAACATACAAACTAACATTGTTAGAATTAGGGCACCAACCTGTTAACGCTAAGTCCAATTTGATGTAGAATCAGAACTTGGTGTTGAATGCTTCTTTTGATTTCACCAGGCATCCAAATGTCCACCCTCCAATGGTGATCCACAAGATGATTGATCAAGATGCAAGCTTCTTCAAAATTCCTTCACTTGAATTCTTATCCTAGAACTCAAGAAGACTATGGCTTTAAAACTGTAGGGTAGGGGCTCCTTACTTCCTTTCTTTCTTCTTCCTCTCCCTTTCTTAAGACCTTGTCCTAAGAATAAAACTCTTGTCTTGAAGGAGGAGATGGATTTAAGACACTAATGTCTTAAAGTAAAGGAAATAGAAACAGAGTAGGAGTTCCTTTCTTTTACCGATCAAGAGATTCTTCCTATCTCTTGTTTTGGACTTGAGTTTCAACAGAGAAGAGAACTCTGTAAGAGGGAAACTCTCTGTGTCCTAAACAAGCTAAGGAGGAATCAGTTTCCTGGAAAGAAAATGGTGGGGACACCGGAGGCACCAGAATAAGATAGAGGCTTTTCAATCCTCTGTGAATTGATCAATAATTTATGAGTCCATATGTAATAAGGGCTTAGCTCATCTGAGTCTATTTTAGTTGTTATTTGAGTATTTTGAGTTGTTATTTCAGTTCTGTACTTGTCAGCTCATGTTGAGCTAGTTCAGTCCAATGCTAGTCAGCTCATGTTGAGCTAATTTTATTTTTTTGAGTCCTGTCCAAGCATACTGAAGACTCAAGACTATATCATACAAGTGAAGACCAAGTCCAACTAGATTGAAGACATGGAAGTATAGCCCAAGTCCAACCTAGCTTGAAGATTTGAAGACCCCAGGAGGAAAATTCAGAAAACCCTGATTTCTTGCAAATGCCCTCCAGATGCCCAGATTCCCTTCCAGATGCCAAAGTATACTCATAGATAAGGGCATCCATGATTCCAAAGGTCCATCTGCATCCTAACCAAAAGAAATCAAGCCCAGGTGCCAAGCCCAAGCCCCTAAGAAGCAAGATACCAGGGAATATTCCTGCTACCTAGCTACCAGGCCACGCTAGCTTCCAGAGGCCCAAACCCATGCACCCGAGCCCTTTGGGCCGGTCTTTTGCTGCTACTAGAAGCCCAACACGCCCCCCTAGGCGTCCATGGAGTCTTGACCAAGTCAAGAAAATTTTTAGGGATTTTTCTACCTAATATTTCCTTATTTTCTAGCTAGGGTTTGAGAGGGAAAAGGATTCTTATGTAAAGACTTATGTACCCTTACTTGGAGCCCAAGGTTAAGGGTCTATTTAAGGGACCCTAGCCTCTTGTATGAGGATAATTTTTGATGAATAAAAACCTTGAGTTCTTCTATTGAGTTGTGTGATACCCTGCTGTGTGCATAAAGGGGTTTGCGAGAGTTCTTCTTCCTAGTGCTGCAATCATCTTCCTGCTACCAACAAGCATCTCAGATCCCTGGACGCCCAATCCAAAAGAAGCCTTCCCTTGCTGTTTTTTCTTTGTTTTCTTGTTCCTTTGTGAGTTTTCTAACCCCTGACAGGTCGTTTGTAGGTCCCCGAGTTCCTACGAATCCAACGACTCCAGCCAAGCCTCAATCGGATCACCGAGCAGAAAGCCGGGTATCCGCGGGTCTTTGGCTCGATTTTCAAGGCCGCATCCGTCGAGGAACAAGAGACCCTTTTGCTGCGATCTTCACAGACATTTTCAGGTACACCCCTCTACCTCCAGTAGTTTTATTGTAGGAGACTTGCCCTAACCGAGGCTTCTCAGCCCCGGCGATCCTTCTTTTCTACTTTTCTAGGTCCTAATCTGCATGCTGATCTTATAAAATTCATATAAAATCCCCTACAACTTATTATAATCTAAAATTTGGGAATTGATCACTCAACCCCACATATAAAACATATAAAAAAATTGCATTCAAATTAGTTCCCCATCATTTGGTATCAGAGCTTAGATTAGGGCTTGTTTTCTGCAATTTTTCAGTCCATATATACTCTGTTATTTTAATTATTTATCCCTGATAAAAACTCCAAAAATTCTAAAATTTATTTTTCTGGATTCATCATAATTCACAGTAATTTTAAAAATCTTTGTAGATTTTATTATGGCCTGTGAATTTTCTTCAAGCCAAAATACATCCTGTAAATTTTTGGTTCTATTTTTTTCAGCAAGACAAGTTTGGAAGTTTTAGGTTTTTGTTTAGCAATTTTTGCATATTTTTTAATTTTAGTATATTTCCTGCATATTAGGCCATGATTTGCAAGTTTTATTATTTTTAAAAAAATACCAAAAAAAAATACATATTCTCCAAAAATACCAAAAAAAAAAATATCTAAACCCTAATTTGCATCCTCATCTGCCTGCCATCATTGCATAATTTACTTTTAATGGCACTCTTGCTATATCAGATGGGGGGAGGATTTGATCACCTCTCCTTAGCCCAAAACCACATCCCTTACATTCGGTCCCAAGTCTTAACCTAAAATTAAATAGACTTAATTTGCCCTAGTGGGCTAGGGACACCAACTGGTCGGGTCCGGGCTAGTGTTAGATCACTGTGTCAAGTTAACCTGTGTGTGCCTTGTGCTTAGTGTCTAGAACGGTGGTTTAGGGATTCAATCCCGAAGGGCTTGTGTGCTGGTCCACCTACCTGGCCAATCTCTGATTGTTGTCTAGGATTGGCAATCAGGGACCTAACACTCCCCTTACACCTGCCTGGCTGAGTACAGGGTTACTATAGGCTAGTTTGCCACCCTGATTGAGCATCTAGTTTGGACTCCAGGTCTAGTCAGCTATAGTCGGTCTGATTGAGTCTTGCATGAGCACTAAATCAGGAGTTTCATATCACCCACCTCTTTCACAAATGTCTGAATCCATGGAAAATTTACAATCTCAAATAAAAGCCCTAGCTGATCAAATGGCCCAAATGGCTACCCACATAACTACCCAGATAACTACCCAGATGACCCAGTTAACTCAGTCTCGTATTCAAACCAATGATAGAATTGACCATCTTGCCAATAGGTTTGATCAGTTAAAAGTCCGGGTAGGGACCCCAGAAAAAAACCATGGGTCACAGTCTGAGCCAGATCCTGATTCCCCTCAACCTAGGAGGACCCCAAACCCTGATCCATACCTTGAGGCTGAACCTAGGAGAGCCCATCATCCTAACCCAATCCCTAAGGTTAGTCCTAGAAGACCCAATCAGGATTTTGTAGACCAGGAAGATAGATCCTATTTATCCACATCCTCTAAGCCTAGTATACCCACAACCTATAGATCTTATGACTCCAAATCCTATGAACCTGTAACCTATGAATCTAGAACCTATGAACCTAGATCCTATGACTCTAGATCCCATGATCATAAATCCTATGCACCCACACCCTATAAGCCTAGTAGACCCAACACCCAATATTCTGACCCATATAGGGCGTCCAACCCTAGGAGAACCCAATATTCTGACCCATATAGGGAGTCCAACCCTAGGAGAACCCAGTATTCTGACCCATATAGGGAGTCCAACCCTAGGAGGATCCAATATCCTGACCCATATAGGGAGCCCAACCTCAGGAGGACCCCATACCATGATCCATCCTTAGAACCTGATCATAGAGCTGACCCAAAATGCTATGACCCCAGATCCTATAATCCCATGACCCATAGATCTGCACCCTTGTCCTATGAGCCTAGAGAACCCATAACCCCTAAGTATCAACCTAGTACTAGTCATGCTTCCCCTAGTCAACTTGAACCCCATAGGATTAGTATCCCTAAATACGAACCCAATAGTGAGCCACTACCCCTTATACAACCTGAACCTACTAGTAGTACCCATAATCAGAGACCAGAACCTAACCAATTTCTTGCTAGCCGACCTTCTCCAACCATTCCTGAGATTCACAAGGCTTACATTAACGTGGAAGTGTATGAAGCTGATGTGAGCCTAGTGGATGAGTATGAGGGAGAAGAGGAGACACCTTTAGTAGACCTAGAATTAGCTGACCCAGTAGATGCCCAGGTAGAAACCAACCCAGAGCTAGTTGACCTTGACCATATCCAACCTAAAGCTATAATGGAAGAACAAATAGAGGAAGAGAACCTAGGTACTGCTACTAGAGCCTTACCTGAGGAAACCATAGAGGAGAGCCAAATTATAGAGTCTAGTCCTAAAATACAAGAACCAGAAGAATTTATTAAGGACCTGATCTCTTTGAATCAGTACCCTCAGGATGAGTCTCCTCCTATAGTTCCCATTAAGGACCTCTTTCCTGAGATTAATAACCCATCCTTCCATTATACAAACCCCGTAGATATATCGCAACCCCATAAGGTTAACCTCATTAGTCTAGGATTAGTCCCTGACATGCCTTCTTTGATTCTACTTTATCCAACTAACCCAGAATCTTTTTCTCCACCCTACTAGAGTAATTCTGAACCCACTTCCTATTTTCTACCCTTTCCTGAGTTTTCTCATGTGTCTAGAACTATTAGGTTACATTTTGTTGAGGTTACTAGGTTGCAAGGATCCATAGAGCCCATCCCATTTGCTACCTACTTTTGGCAGACCCTCTGGCACTTATTAGGAGTTACTAGCAAATTTTCTTCTGCATATCATCCATCAACCATGACTCATGCCCCCATGCCCAAGTGGTAGTTAAGACCTAATAAACCTCTTAAGTCGAGTCTGTTAGGTGTAGGTTTGAGTCCTTTGCATCATCTTGTTAGGAGTCTGCATGTGCCTAGCATGTTCACCTCCCGCACTAATGTTAAAACAACTCCCGAAGATGAATCAAAAAACTTGATGTAGTGGATTTTATCTTGGTTAGGCTTAGGCCTAAAAGAAGCTTCATGCTCGCAGAGCCGGACCTTTTAAAGTGATAGAGAAGGTTGGATCAAATGCCTAGGTGTTAGACTTGCCTTCGGATTTGGGCATTAGTTCTACCTTCAATATTACAGACCTGGTTGAGTATAGGGAACCGGCAGCGCTACCTAGTGAGGCCTTTGGACCTATTCCTTTTCATTGTGAGTGACCCTAACCTAGAGTGTCCACAAACAAATTTGGCCTGAGAGAGGAGAACGGATCGAGCGTATCCTGGATGATCAAGCCATCATGACCTAGGGCCATGACTATCAACGCTTCCTGGTCCGATGGCAAGGCCAGCCAGAGTCGGACGATTCGTGGATTTCTCGAGAGGACTTGCAACGCCTCAACCCAGACCTTCTCGAGAGATATGTGAGCCAGTCTAACCTTCACTCGACAGGGTCGAGTTCCTCCCACCCCGGGAGAATTGGTGGGGACACCGGAGGCACCAGAATAAGATAGAGGCTTTTCAATCCTCTGTGAATTGATCAATAATTTATGAGTCCATCTGTAATAAGGGCTTAGCTCATCTGAGTCTATTTTAGTTGTTATTTAAGTATTTTGAGTTGTTATTTCAGTTCTGTACTTGTCAGCTCATGTTGAGCTAGTTCAGTCCAATGCTAGTCAGCTCATGTTGAGCTAATTTTATTTTTTTGAGTCCTGTCCAAGCATACTGAAGACTCAAGACTATATCATACAAGTGAAGACCAAGTCCAACTAGATTGAAGACATGGAAGTATAGCCCAAGTCCAACCTAGCTTGAAGATTTGAAGACCCCAGGAGGAAAATTCAGAAAATCCTGATTTCTTGCAGATGCCCTCCAGATGCCCAGATTCCCTTCCAGATGCCAAAGTATACTCATAGATAAGGGCATCCATGATTACAAAGGTCCATCTGCATCCTAGCCCAAAGAAATCAAGCCCAGGTGCCAAGCCCAAGCCCCTAAGAAGCAAGATACCAGGGAATATTCCTGCTACCTGGCTACCAGGCCACCCCAGCTTCCAGAGGCCCAAACCCATGCACCCGAGCCCCTTTGGGCCGGCCTTCTGCTGCTCCTAGAAGCCCAACACGCCCCCCTAGGCGTCCTTGGAGTCTTGACCAAGTCAAGAAAATTTTTAGGGATTTTTCTACCTTATATTTCATTATTTTCTAGCTAGGGTTTGAGAGGAAAAAAGTTTCTTATGTAAAGACTTATGTACCATTACTTGGAGCCCAAGGTTAAGGGTCTATTTAAGGGACCCTAGCATCTTGTATGAGGATAATTTTTGATGAATGAAAACCTTGAGTTCTTCTATTGAGTTGTGTGATACCCTGCTGTGTGCATAAAGGGGTTTGCGAGAGTTCTTCTTCCCAGTGCTGCAATCATCTTCCTGCTACCAACAAGTATCTCAGATCCCTGGATGCCCACTCCAAAAGAAGCCTTCCCTTGCTGTTTTTCTTTGTTTTCTTGTTCCTTTGTGAGTTTTCTAACCCCTGACAGGTCGTTTGCAGGTCCCCGAGTTCGTACGAATCCAACGACTCCAGCCAAGCCTCAATCGGATCACCGAGCAGAAAGCCGGGTATCCGCGGGTCTTTGGCTCGATTTTCCAGGCCGCATCCGTCGAGGAACGAGAGACCCTTTTGCTGCGATCTTCACAGACATTGTCAGGTACACCCCTCTACCTCCAGTAGTTTTATTGTAGGAGACTTGCCCTAACCAAGGCTTCTCAGCCCCGGCGATCCTTCTTTTCTACTTTTCTAGGTCCTAATCTACATGCTGATCTTCTAAAATTCATATAAAATTTCCTACAACTTATTTTAATCTGAAATTTGGGAATTAATCACTCAACCCCACATATAAAACATATAAAAAAAATTGCATGCAAATTAGTTCCCCATCATTCGGTATCAGAGCTTAGATTAGGGCTTGTTTTCTGCAATTTTTCAGTCCATATATACTCTGTTATTTTAATTATTTCTCCCTGAAAAAAACTCCAAAAATTCTGAAATTTATTTTTTGGATTCATCATAATTCAAAGTAATTTTAAAAATCTTTGTAGATTTTATTATGGCCTGTGAATTTTCTTCAAGCCGAAATACATCCTACAAATTTTTGGTTCTATTTTTTTCAGCAAGACAAGTTTGGAAGTTTTAGGTTTTTGTTTAGCAATTTTTGCATATTTTTAATTTTAGTATATTTCCTGCATATTAGTCCATGATTTGCAAGTTTTCTTCTATTTAAAAAAATACCAAAAAAAAATTACATATTCTCCAAAAATACCAAAAAAAAAATATATCTAAACCCTAATTTGCATCCTCATCTGCCTGCCATCATTGCATAATTTACTTTTAAGGGCACTCTTGCTATATCAGATGGGGGGAGGATTTGATCACCTCTCCTTAGCCCAAAATCACATCCCTTACATTCGGTCCCAAGTCTTAACCTAAAATTAATTAGACTTAATTTGCCCTAGTGGGCTAGGGACACCAACTGGTCGGGTCCGGGCTAGTGTTAGATCACTGTGTCAAGTTAACCTGTGTGTGCCTTGTGCTTAGTGTCTAGAACGGTGGTTTAGGGATTCAATCCCGAAGGGTTTGTGTGCTGGTCCGCCTACCTGGCCAATCTCTGATTGGTGCCTAGGATTGGCAATCAGGGACCTAACACTCCCCTTACACCTGCCTGGCTGAGTACAGGGTTACTATAGGCTAGTTTGCCACCCTGATTGAGCATCTAGTTTGGACTCCAGGTCTAGTCAGCTATAGTCGGTCTGATCGAGTCTTGCATGAGCACTAGATCAGGAGTTTCATATCACCCACCTCCTTCACAAATGTCTGAATCCATGGAAAATTTACAATCTCAAATAAAAGCCCTAGCTGATCAAATGGCCCAAATGGCTACCCACATAACTACCCAGATAACTACCCAGATGACCCAGTTAACTCAGTCTCGTATTCAAACCAATGATAGAATTGACCATCTTGCCAATAGGTTTGATCAGTTAAAAGTCCGGGTAGGGACCCCAGAAAAAAACCATGGGTCACAGTCTGAGCCAGATCCTGATTCCCCTCAACCTAGGAGGACCCCAAACCCTGATCCATACCTTGAGGCTGAACCTAGGAGAGCCCATCATCCTAACCCAATCCCTAAGGTTAGTCCTAGAAGACCCAATCAGGATTTTGTAGACCAGGAAGATAGATCCTATTTACCCACATCCTCTAAGCCTAGTATACCCACAACCTATAGATCTTATGACTCCAAATCCTATGAACCTAGAACCTATGAATCTAGAACCTATGAACCTAGATCCTATGACTTTAGATCCCATGATCATAAATCCTATGCACCCACACCCTATAAGCCTAGTAGACCCAACACCCAATATTCTGACCCATATAGGGCGTCCAACCCTAGGAGAACCCAATATTCTGACCCATATAGGGAGTCCAACCCTAGGAGAACCCAGTATTCTGACCCATATAGGGAGTCCAACCCTAGGAGGACCCAATATCCTGACCCATATAGGGAGCCCAACCTCAGGAGGACCCCATACCATGATCCATCCTTAGAACCTGATCATAGAGCTGACCCAAAATGCTATGACCCCAGATCCTATAATCCCATGACCCATAGATCTGCACCCTTGTCCTATGAGCCTAGAGAACCCATAACCCCTAAGTATCAACCTAGTACTAGTCATGCTTCCCCTAGTCAACTTGAACCCCATAGGATTAGTATCCCTAAATACGAACCCAGTAGTGAGCCACTACCCCTTATACAACCTGAACCTACTAGTAGTACCCATAATCAGAGACCAGAACCTAACCAATTTCTTGCTAGCCGACCTTCTCCAACCATTCCTGAGATTCACAAGGCTTACATTAATGTGGAAGTGTATGAAGCTGATGTGAGCCTAGTGGATGAGTATGAGGGAGAAGAGGAGACACCTTTAGTAGACCTAGAATTAGCTGACCCAGTAGATGCCCAGGTAGAAACCAACCCAGAGCTAGTTGACCTTGACCATATCCAACCTAAAGCTATAATGGAAGAACAAATAGAGGAAGAGAACCTAGGTACTGCTACTAGAGCCCTACCTGAGGAAACCATAGAGGAGAGCCAAATTATAGAGACTAGTCCTAAAATACAAGAACCAGAAGAATTTATTAAGGACCTGATCTCTTTGAATCAGTACCCTCAAGATGATTCTCCTCCTATAGTTCCCATTAAGGACCTCTTTCCTAAGATTAATAACCCATCCTTCCATTATACAAACCCCGTAGATATATCACAACCCCATAAGGTTAACCTCATTAGTCTAGGATTAGTCTTTGACATGCCTTCTTTGATTCTACTTTATCCAACTAACCCAGAACCTTTTTCTCCACCCTACCAGAGTAATTCTGAACCCACTTCCTATTTTCTACCCTTTCCTGAGTTTTCTCATGTGTCTAGAACTATTAGGTTACATTTTGTTGAGGTTACTAGGTTGCAAGGATCCATAGAGCCCAACCCATTTGCTACCTACTTTTGGTAGACCCTCTGGCACTTATTAGGAGTTACTAGCAACTTTTCTTCTGCATGTCATCCATCAACCATGACTCATGCCCCCATGCCCAAGTGGTAGTTAAGACCTAATAAACCTCTTCAGTCGAGTCTGTTAGGTGTAGGTTTGAGTCCTTTGCATCATCTTGTTAGGAGTCTGCATGTGCCTAGCATGTTCACCACCCGCACTAATGTTAAAACAACTCCCGAAGATGGATCAAAAAATTGGATGTAGTGGATTTTATCTTGGTTAGGCTTAGGCCTAAAAGAAGATTCATGCTCGCAGAGCCGGACCTTTTAAAGTGATAGAGAAGGTTGGATCAAATGCCTAGGTGTTAGACTTGCCTTCGGATTTGGGCATTAGTTCTACCTTCAATATTACAGACCTGGTTGAGTATAGGGAACCGGCAGCGCTACCTAGTGAGGCCTTTGGACCTATTCCTTTTCATTGTGAGTGACCCTAAGCTAGAGTGTCCACAAACAAATTTGGCCTGAGAGAGGAGAACGGATCGAGCGTATCCTGGATGATCAAGCCATCATGACCTAGGGCCATGACTTTCAACGCTTCCTGGTCCGATGGCAAGGCCAGCCAGAGTCGGACGATTCATGGATTTCTCGAGAGGACTTGCAACGCCTCAACCCAGACCTTCTCGAGAGATATGTGAGCCAGTCTGACCTTCACTCGACAGGGTCGAGTTCCTCCCACCCCGGGAGAATTGGTGGGGACGCCGGAGGCACCAGAATAAGATAGAGGCTTTTCAATCCTCTGTGAATTGATCAATAATTTATGAGTCCATCTGTAATAAGGGCTTAGCTCATCTGAGTCTATTTTAGTAGTTATTTAAGTATTTTGAGTTATTATTTTAGTTCTGTACTTGTCAGCTCATGTTGAGCTAGTTCAGTCCAATGCTAGTCAGCTCATGTTGAGCTAATTTTATTTTTTTGAGTCCTGTCCAAGCATACTGAAGACTCAAGACTATATCATACAAGTGAAGACCAAGTCCAACTAGATTGAAGACATGGAAGTATAGCCCAAGTCCAACCTAGCTTGAAGATTTGAAGACCCCAGGAGGAAAATTCAGAAAATCCTGATTTCTTGCAGATGCCCTGCAGATGCCCAGATTCCCTTCCAGATGCCAAAGTATACTCATAGATAAGGGCATCCATGATTACAAAGGTCCATCTGCATCCTAGCCCAAAGAAATCAAGCCCAGGTGCCAAGCCCAAGCCCCTAAGAAGCAAGATACCAGGGAATATTCCCGCTACCTGGCTACCAGGCCACCCCAGCTTCCAGAGGCCCAAACCCATGCACCCGAGCCCCTTTGGGCCGGCCTTTTGCTGCTCCTAGAAGCCCAACACGCCCCCTAGGCATCCTTGGAGTCTTGACCAAGTCAAGAAAATTTTTAGGGATTTTTCTACCTAATATTTCCTTATTTTCAAGCTAGGGTTTGAGAGAGAAAATGATTCTTATGTAAAGACTTATGTACCCTTACTTGGAGCCCAAGGTTAAGGGTCTATTTAAGGAACCCTAGCCTCTTGTATGAGGATAATTTTTGATGAATGAAAACCTTGAGTTCTTCTATTGAGTTGTGTGATACCCTGCTGTGTGCATAAAGGGGTTTGTGAGAGTTCTTCTTCCCAGTGCTGCAATCATCTTCCTGCTACCAACAAGTATCTCAGATCCCTGGACGCCCACTCCAAAAGAAGCCTTTCCTTGCTATTTTTCCTTTGTTTTCTTGTTCCTTTGTGAGTTTTCTAACCCCTGACAGGTCGTTTGCAGGTCCCCGAGTTCCTACGAATCCAACGACTCCAGCCAAGCCTCAATCGGATCACCGAGCAGAAAGCCGGGTATCCGCGGGTCTTTGGCTCGATTTTCCAGGCCGCATCCGTCGAGGAACGAGAGACCCTTTTGCTGTGATCTTCACAGACATTGTCAGGTACACCCCTCTACCTCTAGTAGTTTTATTGTAGGAGACTTGCCCTAACCGAGGCTTCTCAGCCCCGGCGATCCTTCTTTTCTACTTTTCTAGGTCCTAATCTGCATGCTGATTTTCTAAAATTCATATAAAATTCCCTACAACTTATTTCAATCTGAAATTTAGGAATTAATCACTAAACCCCACATATAAAACATATAAAAAAAACTGCATGCAAATTAGTTCCCCATCATTTGGTATCAGAGCTTAGATTAGGGCTTGTTTTCTGCAATTTTTCAGTCCATATATACTCTATTATTTTAATTATTTCTCCCTGATAAAAACTCTAAAAATTCTGAAATTTATTTTTCTGGATTCATCATAATTCACAGTAATTTTAAAAATCTTTGTAGATTTTATTATGGCCTGTGAATTTTCTTCAAGCAGAAAAACATCCTGTAAATTCTTGGTTCTGTTTTTTTCAGCAAGACAAGTTTGGAAGTTTTAGGTTTTTGTTTAGCAATTTTTGCATATTTTTTAATTTTAGTATATTTTCTGCATATTAGGCCATGATTTGCAAGTTTTCTTCTATTTAAAAAAACACCAAAAAAAAAAATTACATATTCTCCAAAAATACCAAAAAAAAAAATCTAAACCCTAATTTGCATCCTCATCTGCCTGCCATCATTGCATAATTTACTTTTAAGGGCACTCTTGCTATATCAGATGGGGGGAGGATTTGATCACCTCTCCTTAGCCCAAAACCACATCCCTTACATTCGGTCCCAAGTCTTAACCTAAAATTAATTAGACTTAATTTGCCCTAGTGGGCTAGGGACACCAACTGGTCGGGTCCGGGCTAGTGTTAGATCACTGTGTCAAGTTAACCTGTGTGTGCCTTGTGCTTAGTGTCTAGAACGGTGGTTTAGGGATTCAATCTCGAAGGGCTTGTGTGCTGGTCCGCCTACCTGGCCAATCTCTGATTGGTGTCTAGGATTGGCAATCAGGGACCTAACACTTCCCTTACACCTGCCTGGCTGAGTACAGGGTTACTATAGGCTAGTTTGCCACCCTGATTGAGCATCTAGTTTGGACTCCAGGTCTAGTCAGCTATAGTCGATCTGATCGAGTCTTGCATGAGCACTAGATCAGGAGTTTCATATCACCCACCTCCTTCACAAATGTCAGAATCCATGGAAAATTTACAATCTCAAATAAAAGCCTTAGCTGATCAAATGGCCCAAATGGCTACCCACATAACTACCCAGATAACTACCCAGATGACCCAGTTAACTCATCCTCGTATTCAAACCAATGATAGAATTGACCATCTTGCCAATAGGTTTGATCAGTTAAAAGTCCGGGTAGGGACCCCAGAAAAAAACCATGGGTCACAGTCTGAGCCAGATCCTGATTCCCCTCAACCTAGGAGGACCCCAAACCCTGATCCATACCTTGAGGCTGAACCTAGGAGAGCCCATCATCCTAACCCAATCCCTAAGGTTAGTCCTAGAAGACCCAATCAGGATTTTGTAGACTAGGAAGATAGATCCTATTTACCCACATCCTCTAAGCCTAGTATACCCACAACCTATAGATCTTATGACTCCAAATCCTATGAACCTAGAACCTATGAATCTAGAACCTATGAACCTAGATCCTATGACTCTAGATCCCATGATCATAAATCCTATGCACCCACACCCTATAAGCCTAGTAGACCCAACACCCAATATTCTGACCCATATAGGGCGTCCAACCCTAGGAGAACCCAATATTCTGACCCATATAGGGAGTCCAACCCTAGGAGAACCCAGTATTCTGACCCATATAGGGAGTCCAACCCTAGGAGGACCCAATATCCTGACCCATATAGGGAGCCCAACCTCAGGAGGACCCCATACCATGATCCATCCTTAGAACCTGATCATAGAGCTGACCCAAAATGCTATGACCCCAGATCCTATAATCCCATGACCCATAGATCTGCACCCTTGTCCTATGAGCCTAGAGAACCCATAACCCCTAAGTATCAACCTAGTACTAGTCATGCTTCCCCTAGTCAACTTGAACCCCATAGGATTAGTATCCCTAAATACGAACCCAGTAGTGAGCCACTACCCCTTATACAACCTGAACCTACTAGTAGTACCCATAATCAGAGACCAGAACCTAACCAATTTCTTGCTAGCCGACCTTCTCCAACCATTCCTGAGATTCACAAGGCTTACATTAACGCGGAAGTGTATGAAGCTGATGTGAGCCTAGTGGATGAGTATGAGGGAGAAGAGGAGACACCTTTAGTAGACCTAGAATTAGCTGACCCAGTAGATGCCCAGGTAGAAACCAACCCAGAGCTAGTTGACCTTGACCATATCCAACCTAAAGCTATAATGGAAGAACAAATAGAGGAAGAGAACCTAGGTACTGCTACTAGAGCCCTACCTGAGGAAACCATAGAGGAGAGCCAAATTATAGAGTCTAGTCCTAAAATAAAGAACCAAAAGAATTATTAAGGACCTGATCTCTTTGAATCAGTACCCTCAGGATGAGTCTCCTCCTATAGTTCCCATTAAGGACCTCTTTCCTGAGATTAATAACCCATCCTTCCATTATACAAACCCCGTAGATATATCGCAACCCCATAAGGTTAACCTCATTAGTCTAGGATTAGTCCCTGACATGCCTTCTTTGATTCTACTTTATCCAACTAACCCAGAACCTTTTTCTCCACCCTACTAGAGTAATTCTGAACCCACTTCCTATTTTCTACCCTTTCCTGAGTTTTCTCATGTGTCTAGAACTATTAGGTTACATTTTGTTGAGGTTACTAGGTTGCAAGGATCAATAGAGCCCAACCCATTTGCTACCTACTTTTGGCAGACCCTTTGGCACTTATTAGGAGTTACTAGCAAATTTTCTTTTGCATGTCATCCATCAACCACGACACATGCCCCCATGCCCAAGTGGTAGTTAAGACCTAATAAACCTCTTCAGTCGAGTCTGTTAGGTGTAGGTTTGAGTCCTTTGCATCATCTTGTTAGGAGTCTGCATGTGCCTAGCATGTTCACCACCCGCACTAATGTTAAAACAACTCCCGAAGATGGATCAAAAAATTTGATGTAGTGGATTTTATCTTGGTTAGGCTTAGGCCTAAAAGAAGCTTCATGCTCGCAGAGCCGGACCTTTTAAAGTGATAGAGAAGGTTGGATCAAATGCCTAGGTGTTAGACTTGCCTTCGGATTTGGGCATTAGTTCTACCTTCAATATTACAGACCTGGTTGAGTATAGGGAACCGGCAGCGCTACCTAGTGAGGCCTTTGGACCTATTCCTTTTCATTGTGAGTGACCCTAACCTAGAGTGTCCACAAACAAATTTGGCCTGAGAGAGGAGAACGGATCGAGCGTATCCTGGATGATCAAGCCATCATGACCTAGGGCCATGACTATCAACGCTTCCTGGTCCGATGGCAAGGCCAGCCAGAGTCGGACGATTCGTGGATATTTTGAGAGGACTTGCAACGCCTCAACCCAGACCTTCTTGAGAGATATGTGAGCCAGTCTGACCTTCACTCGACAGGGTCGAGTTCCTCCCACCCCGGAAGAATTGGTGGGGACACCGGAGGCACCAGAATAAGATAGAGGCTTTTCAATCCTCTGTGAATTGATCAATAATTTATGAGTCCATCTGTAATAAGGGCTTAGCTCATCTGAGTCTATTTTAGTTGTTATTTAAGTATTTTGAGTTGTTATTTCAGTTCTGTACTTGTCAGCTCATGTTGAGCTAGTTCAGTCCAATGCTAGTCAGCTCATGTTGAGCTAATTTTATTTTTTTGAGTCCTGTCCAAGCATACTGAAGACTCAAGACTATATCATACAAGTGAAGACCAAGTCCAACTAGATTGAAGACATGGAAGTATAGCCCAAGTCCAACCTAGCTTGAAGATTTGAAGACCCCAGGAGGAAAATTCAGAAAATCCTGATTTCTTGCAGATGCCCTCCAGATGCCCAGATTCCCTTCCAGATGCCAAAGTATACTCATAGATAAGGGCATCCATGATTACAAAGGTCCATCTGCATCCTAGCCCAAAGAAATCAAGCCCAGGTGCCAAGCCCAAGCCCCTAAGAAGCAAGATACCAGGGAATATTCCTGCTACCTGGCTACCAGGACACCCCAGCTTCCAGAGGCCCAAACCCATGCACCCGAGCCCCTTTGGGCCGGCCTTTTGCTGCTCCTAGAAGCCCAACACGCCCCCCTAGGCATCCTTGGAGTCTTGACCAAGTCAAGAAAATTTTAGGGATTTTTCTACCTAATATTTCCTTATTTTCTAGCTAGGGTTTGAGAGGGAAAAGGATTCTTATGTAAAGACTTATGTACCCTTACTTGGAGTCCAAGGTTAAGGGTCTATTTAAGGGACCCTAGCCTCTTGTATGAGGATAATTTTTGATGAATGAAAACCTTGAGTTCTTCTATTGAGTTGTGTGATACCCTGCTGTGTGCATAAAGGGGTTTGCGAGAGTTCTTCTTCCCAGTGCTGCAATCATCTTCCTGCTACCAACAAGTATCTCAGATCCCTGGACGCCCACTCCAAAAGAAGCCTTCCCTTGCTATTTTTCCTTTGTTTTCTTGTTCCTTTGTGAGTTTTCTAACCCCTTACAGGTCGTTTGCAGGTCCCCGAGTTCCTACGAATCCAACGACTCCAGCCAAGCCTCAATCGGATCACCGAGCAGAAAGCCGGGTATCCGCGGGTCTTTGGCTTGATTTTCCAGGCCGCATCCGTCGAGGAACGAGAGACCCTTTTGCTGCGATCTTCACAGACATTGTCAGGTACACCCCTCTACCTCCAGTAGTTTTATTGTAGGAGACTTGCCCTAACCGAGGCTTTTCAGCCCCGGCGATCCTTCTTTTCTACTTTTCTAGGTCCTAATCTGCATGCTGATCTTCTATAATTCATATAAAATTCTCTACAACTTATTTTAATCTGAAATTTGGTAATTCACCACTCAACCCCACATATAAAACATATAAGAGAAATCGCATGCAAATTAGTTCCCCATCATTTGGTATCAGAGCTTAGATTAGGGCTTGTTTTCTGCAATTTTTTAGTCCATATATACTCTGTTATTTTAATTATTTTCCCTAATAAAAACTCCAAAAATTCTGAAATTTATTTTTCTGGATTCATCATAATTCACAGTAATTTTAAAAATCTTTGTAGATTTTATTATGGCCTGTGAATTTTCTTCAAGCCGAAATACATCCTGCAAATTTTTGGTTCTATTTTTTTCAGCAAGACAAGTTTGGAAGTTTTAGGTTTTTGTTTAGCAATTTTTGCATATTTTTTAATTTTAGTATATTTCCTGCATATTAGGCCATGATTTGCAAGTTTTATTCTATTTAAAAAATACCAAAAAAAAAATTACATATTCTCCAAAAATACCAAAAAAAAAAAAAATCTAAACCCTAATTTGCATCCTCATCTGCCTGCCATCATTGCATAATTTACTTTTAAGGGCACTCTTGCTATATCAGATGGGGGGAGGATTTGATCACCTCTCCTTAGCCCAAAACCTCATCCCTTACATTCGGTCCCAAGTCTTAACCTAAAATTAATTAGACTTAATTTGCCCTAGTGGGCTAGGGACACCAACTGGTCGGGTCCGGGCTAGTGTTAGATCACTGTGTCAAGTTAACCTGTGTGTGCCTTGTGCTTAGTGTCTAGAACGGTGGTTTAGGGATTCAATCCCGAAGGGCTTGTGTGCTGGTCTGCCTACCTGGCCAATCTCTGATTGGTGTCTAGGATTAGCAATCAGGGACCTAACACTCCCCTTACACCTGCCTGGCTGAGTACAGGGTTACTATAGGCTAGTTTGCCACCCTGATTGAGCATCTAGTTTGGACTCCAGGTCTAGTCAGCTATAGTCGGTCTGATCGAGTCTTGCATGAGCACTAGATCAGGAGTTTCATATCACCCACCTTCTTCACAAATGTCTGAATCCATGAAAAATTTACAATCTCAAATAAAAGCCCTAGCTGATCAAATGGCCCAAATGGCTACCCACATAACTACCCAGATAACTACCCAGATGACCCAGTTAACTCAGTCTCGTATTCAAACCAATGATAGAATTGACCATCTTGCCAATAGGTTTGATCAGTTAAAAGTCCGGGTAGGGACCCCAGAAAAAAACCATGGGTCACAGTCTGAGCCAGATCCTGATTCCCCTCAACCTAGGAGGACCCCAAACCCTGATCCATACCTTGAGGCTGAACCTAGGAGAGCCCATCATCCTAACCCAATCCCTAAGGTTAGTCCTAGAAGACCCAATCAGGATTTTGTAGACCAGGAAGATAGATCCTATTTACCCACATCCTCTAAGCCTAGTATACCCACAACCTATAGATCTTATGACTCCAAATCCTATGAACCTAGAACCTATGAATCTAGAACCTATGAACCTAGATCCTATGACTCTAGATCCCATGATCATAAATCCTATGCACCAACACCCTATAAGCCTAGTAGACCCAACACCCAATATTCTGACCCATATAGGGCGTCCAACCCTAGGAGAACCCAATATTCTGAACCATATAGGGAGTCCAACCCTAGGAGAACCCAGTATTCTGACCCATATAGGGAGTCCAACCCTAGGAGGACCCAATATCCTGACCCATATAGGGAGCCCAACCTCAGGAGGACCCCATACCATGATCCATCCTTAGAACCTGATCATAGAGCTGACCCAAAATGCTATGACCCCAGATCCTATAATCCCATGACCCATAGATCTGCACCTTTGTCCTATGAGCCTAGAGAACCCATAACCCCTAAGTATCAACCTAGTACTAGTCATGCTTCCCCTAGTCAACTTGAACCCCATAGGATTAGTATCCCTAAATACGAACCCAGTAGTGAGCCACTACCCCTTATACAACCTGAACCTACTAGTAGTACCCATAATCAGAGACCAGAACCTAACCAATTTCTTGCTAGCCGACCTTCTCCAACCATTCCTGAGATTCACAAGGCTTACATTAACGCGGAAGTGTATGAAGCTGATGTGAGCCTAGTGGATGAGTATGAGGGAGAAGAGGAGACACCTTTAGTAGACCTAGAATTAGCTGACCCAGTAGATGCCCAGGTAGAAACCAACCCAGAGCTAGTTGACCTTGACCATATCCAACCTAAAGCTATAATGGAAGAACAAATAGAGGAAGAGAACCTAGGTACTGCTACTAGAGCCCTACCTGAGGAAACCATAGAGGAGAGCCAAATTATAGAGTCTAGTCCTAAAATACAAGAACCAGAAGAATTTATTAAGGACATGATCTCTTTGAATCAGTACCCTCAGGATGAGTCTCCTCCTATAGTTCCCATTAAGGACCTCTTTCCTGAGATTAATAACCCATCCTTCCATTATAAAAACCCCGTAGATATATCGCAACCCCATAAGGTTAACCTCATTAGTCTAGGATTAGTCCCTGACATGCCTTCTTTGATTCTACTTTATCCAACTAACCCAGAACCTTTTTCTCTACCCTACTAGAGTAATTCTGAACCCACTTCCTATTTTCTACCCTTTCCTGAGTTTTCTCATGTGTCTAGAACTATTAGGTTACATTTTGTTGAGGTTACTAGGTTGCAAGGATCCATAGAGCCCAACCCATTTGCTACCTACTTTTGGCAGACCCTCTGGCACTTATTAGGAGTTACTAGCAAATTTTCTTCTGCATGTCATCCATCAACCACGACTCATGCCCCCATGCCCAAGTGGTAGTTAAGACCTAATAAACCTCTTCAGTCGAGTCTGTTAGGTGTAGGTTTGAGTCCTTTGCATCATCTTGTTAGGAGTCTGCATGTGCCTAGCATGTTCACCACCCGCACTAATGTTAAAACAACTCCCGAAGATGGATCAAAAAATTTGATGTAGTGGATTTTATCTTGGTTAGGCTTAGGCCTAAAAGAAGCTTCATGCTCGCAGAGCCGGACCTTTTAAAGTGATAGAGAAGGTTGGATCAAATGTCTAGGTGTTAGACTTGCCTTCGGATTTGGGCATTAGTTCTACCTTCAATATTGCAGACCTGGTTGAGTATAGGGAACCGGCAGCGCTACCTAGTGAGGCCTTTGGACCTATTCCTTTTCATTGTGAGTGACCCTAACCTAGAGTGTCCACAAACAAATTTGGCCTGAGAGAGGAGAACGGATCGAGCGTATCCTGGATGATCAAGCCATCATGACCTAGGGCCATGACTATCAATGCTTCCTGGTTCGATGGCAAGGCCAGCCAGAGTCGGACGATTCGTGGATTTCTCGAGAGGACTTGCAACGCCTCAACCCAGACCTTCTCGAGAGATATGTGAGCCAGTCTGACCTTCACTCGACAGGGTCGAGTTCCTCCCACCCCGGGAGAATTGGTGGGGACACCGGAGGCACCAGAATAAGATAGAGGCTTTTCAATTCTCTGTGAATTGATCAATAATTTATGAGTCCATCTGTAATAAGGGCTTAGCTCATCTGAGTCTCTTTTAGTTGTTATTTGAGTATTTTGAGTTGTTATTTCAGTTCTGTACTTGTCAGCTCATGTTGAGCTAGTTCAGTCCAATGCTAGTCAGCTCATGTTGAGCTAATTTTATTTTTTTGAGTCCTGTCCAAGCATACTGAAGACTCAAGACTATATCATACATGTGAAGACCAAGTCCAACTAGATTGAAGACATGGAAGTATAGCCCAAGTCCAACCTAGCTTGAAGATTTGAAGACCCCAGGAGGAAAATTCAGAAAATCTTGATTTCTTGCAGATGCCCTCCAGATGCCCAGATTCCCTTCCAGATGCCAAAGTATACTTATAGATAAGGGCATCCATGATTCCAAAGGTCCATCTGCATCCTAGCCCAAAGAAATCAAGCCCAGGTGCCAAACCCAAGCCCCTAAGAAGCAAGATACCAGGGAATATTCCTGCTACCTGGCTACCAGGCCACCCCAGCTTCCAGAGGCCCAAACCCATGCACCCGAGCCCCTTTGGGCCGGCCTTTTGCTGCTCCTAGAAGCCCAACACGCCCCCCTAGGCGTCCTTGGAGTATTGACCAAGTCAAGAAAATTTTTAGGGATTTTTCAACCTAATATTTCCTTATTTTCTAGCTAGGATTTGAGAGGGAAAAGGATTCTTATGTAAAGACTTATGTACCCTTACTTGGAGCCCAAGGTTAAGGGTCTATTTAAGGGACCCTAGCCTCTTGTATGAGGATAATTTTTGATGAATGAAAACCTTGAGTTCTTCTATTGAGTTGTGTGATACCCTGCTGTGTGCATAAAGGGGTTTGCGAGAGTTCTTCTTCCTAGTGCTGCAATCATCTTCCTGCTACAAACAAGCATCTCAGATCCCTGGACGCCCACTCCAAAAGAAGCCTTCCCTTGCTGTTTTTCCTTTGTTTTCTTGTTCCTTTGTGAGTTTTCTAACCCCTGACAGGTCGTTTGTAGGTCCCCGAGTTCCTACGAATCCAACGACTCCAGCCAAGCCTCAATCGGATCACCGAGCAGAAAGCCAGGTATCCGCAGGTCTTTGGCTCGATTTTCCAGGCCGCATCCGTCGAGGAATGAGAGACCCTTTTGCTGCGATCTTCACAGACATTGTCAGGTACACCCCTCTACCTCCAGTAGTTTTATTGTAGGAGAACTTGCCCTAACCGAGGCTTCTCAGCCCTGGCGATCCTTCTTTTCTACTTTTCTAGGTCCTAATCTGCATGCTGATCTTCTAAAATTCATATAAAATTCCCTACATCTTATTTTAATCTGAAATTTGGAAATTAATCACTCAACCCCACATATAAAACATATAAAAAAAATTGCATGCAAATTAGTTCCCCATCAGAAAAGACAATAAATAAACTCTGTCGTTCATTAGCCCAAACACCCGAGACCTCTGTTGTTTAAATATATTACAGAGAGATGTCTTCTCAAAAGAACACAACTCTCCGTAAACCCCATTCCACTTTGTCTCATGCCCCTTCCCTATTTCTCATGCCCTATCCTCCCATCTCACGGCCTTCCAGATTAAATCCCATGGCTTTTCTTGAAGGAAAAACCGCGGTGTTTTAAAAGGAAGGAAGTCGCGACTTTTCATCTCCGAAGAGATGTTATTTCGCGCGCCCGGGAAGAGTTAGTGCATTCCTTCTTTCTTAAAATCCCATCAGCCATTGGATTCCCATCCAAGGGGGGACAGATGAGGTGCTAATGAGTAAGAAGGAGGCCACCCCAAATAAAATCATCGGAGAAATATTTGGGGCGCGCCAAGAGTCCATGCGCCATGGACTCTTCCTAATGGTGCGCAAAGAGTCCATAAACGTATGGACTCTTGGCATTTGGCATGGAAAAACAAAGGGGGCGGGTGAGGAGGCTAGCCAAGCTACATGGCTAGCCAATAGGGTTAGCCATATTCCTATTTTCTCAATTAGGGTCTAATTAGGTCCAATTAGAACCCAATTTGAACCAATCCGTAACCCTAATTCGAATCCGATCCGAATAGAAGCTAGGGTTTGCAACACCTGCTAGAGTGTTATCTTGCAAAGATGATTTAATTCCAAATTAAACTCTTGATCAATCCTCTTAAGTGTGTGACCCATTGGGTTCCACATCTAGCCAGTAGTGGGTTCGAATACAAGTTGACCTAATTTGATTAGAACTCTTTGTAATCGATTTAGGTCAAACCGGGCTTACCCGATTCGATCAATTAGGACTCTTCCTAACATGTGATCTTTGAACTTGATCAACCCACAAGACAAGATTGACGTCTAGCAACGTGTCATGTCTACCCGGAAGATATGGAAATTCTGGTGAAATACCAAAATTACCCTTCAGTAGAGACTTACCGTACAATTAAATCTTTCGATCAGCCTGCACCCAAAATATAACTATGGATATGGATATATATCAAATCCAATATTATATTTATTTCTAGCTCAATCTTATAATGATGATTCAATTATCTTGATATTAGAAACCATCTCTAATATCTTTACTTTGATCAAAGATTCCCTGAATCATCATGCGATTGTTGACTAGCTGGATGCAATCTCCTCTTACTAAGAGTGATCGATTCCTTGTTGACCTACTCATTACCTTCATATCCAATTCATCATTCCCAGTATCAATCCTGTGCATGGCTCAGTGTCATGATTAGGATTGAACCAAAGAATGGGTTCATGTACATAAGGTACTTATAGCAGTCTCAGGTCAAAAGATTACTTGTACTACTCCCACTATGAGAACCTTCTATTGACATGTAGCTAAGACTCCATTAGATGTTCTCAAGTTGGATCATATCAGTGAACTCATTCTTCAATGAGCACCGACATCCCAGTATTAGTGTCATACACAAGTGACTATGAGAGCAGTCACCCTTTCCAGTATACATGGGATGTGCTAGTCTTATCGGAAAACCCTGATCCCCTACTCAGGATTCCTTTGACTAGGAATACTTTAGATTAAGGTTTTAAGATTTTAGGTCTCACTGGTATGATCTCATCATAACCCTAAAATCATAGCCCTAATCTATGGGGTTCATCATATAGTATAAACATAGCGTATGATGAAAAAATAATGCCTTTATTTAGAAAATTGTTAATTATAATGGTTTGGGAGATAGAACATAGATTGGCTTGTAGGGCATATCCCTTTCAATCTCCCACTTGCACTAAATCCAATGGCCTTTAAATCTTAATCCCATACATTCGAGGTGGCGATCAAAATCTCGCTGTGGTAGAGCCTTAGTGAACGGGTCTGCTACATTGTTCTTTGTATCAACTCTATCTATGTAGACATCTTGTCTCTCTACTATTTCTCGGATGAGATAGAAGCGTCTCAGAATGTTCTTGGACTTATGTTGAGCTCTTGGTTCCTTAGCTTGAGCAACAGCCCCAGTGTTGTCACAGTAAAGTGGCACTGGGTTTTCAATTTCAGGAACAACACCCAACTCTGTGATGAACTTCTTCATCCAACTGCTTCCTTGGCGGCTTCACTAACAACTATGTATTCTGCCTCTGTGGTTGAGTCAGCTATAGTCTGCTGCTTGGTACTCTTCCAACTCACTGCTCCACCATTTAAGGTAAAAACATATCCCGAAATGGATTTGCTATCATCAGGGTCTGATTGAAAACTAGAATCAGAATAAGCTTCTAGTTTAAGATCAGAACCATCATAAACCAGAAAAATATCCTTAGTCCTTCTTCAGGTGTCTTAGGAGACATCCTTTTAGAAAGATGTATGCCTTGACTCATAGGAAGATAACCTCTTTTACTTCCTTCCATGCTGAATCTTTTCAGCACTAAGTCAATGTACCTAGATTGGGATAAACCTAGCATCCTCTTAGATCTATCTCTATAGATCTTAATACCTAGTATATAGGATGCTTCTCCCAAATCTTTCATGGAAAACTGGTTTGATAGCCAAACCTTGACTGATTGCAACATTGGGATATCATTCCCAATGAGGAGTATGTCATCTACATACAGAACCAAGAAGACTATGGCACTCCCACTAGTCTTCTTATAAACACAGGGTTCATCCACATTTTTGATAAAACCAAACTTTTTAATAGTTTCATCAAAGCGGATGTTCCAACTCCTGGAAGCTTGCTTTAATCCATAAATGGATTTCTTTAGCTTGCATACTTGATTAGGTTTATTCTTTGAAATAAAACCTTCTGGCTGTGACATGTAGACTTCTTCCTCAAGGAAATCATTGAGGAATGCAGTCTTTACATCCATCTGCCATATCTCATAATCGTGATATGCTGCTATAGCAAGTAAAATCCGAATTGATTTCAGCATGGCAACAGGTGAAAATGTTTCATCATAATCAATTCCCTATTTTTGTCTAAAACCTTTAGCCACTAATCTGGCTTTATAGGTTTCAACTTGGCCATCAGCCCCAATCTTTTTCTTATAGACCCATTTACACCCAATAGGATTAACACCCTCTGGTGCATCAACCAAAGTCCATACTTGGTTTACATAAATAGAGTCTACTTCGGATTCCATGGCTTCTTGCCATTTATCTGAATCAGTACTCAAGATAGCTTCCGTATAGGTCAGAGGTTCATCATTTTGAATGACTTGGGCTTCATTATTTTCAATAATAAACCCATACCTCTCAGGTGCCCGTGGCACTCTATCAGACCTACGAGGAGGAGTTTTGTGTTCTGGTTCTGTCCTAACTATATGTTCTAATGGTTGAGAATTGTCTATCTGTATTTCTTGTACTTCTCCAAGTTCAATTGTTCTACCATTGCCCTTTTCTAAAATGAACTCTTTTTCTAGAAAAGTGGCATGCCTGCTGACAAAAATCTTTTGTTTAGTAGGATGGTAGAATAAATATCCTCTACATTCTTTAGGATATCCTACAAATAGACATTTATCCGCTCTAGGTTCCAACTTATGTCCAAAATTTCTTTTAACATAAGCTGGACATCCCCATACCTTGAAATATTTAAGATATGGTTTCTTTCCACTCCAAATTTCATATGGAGTACTAACAATGGATTTAGAAGGTACCTTGTTCAGAATGTAAACAACAGTTTCTAGGGCATGACCCCAGAAGGAAATGGATAAATTTGTGAAGCACATCATGGATCATACCATATCTAATAAGGTACGATTCCTCCTTTCAGCTATACCATTTAGCTGTGGTGTATAAGGAGGGGTCCATTCAGAAAGGATTCCATTAACTTTAAGATAGTCTAAAAACTCCGTGGATAAGTATTCTCCTCCTCGATCAGAACGAAGAACTTTAATACTTTTCCCGGTTTGTTTTTCGACCATACTTTGATACTCCTTAAATTTATCAAAGGCTTCAGATTTGTGTTTCATAAGATACACATATCCAAACCTAGATAAATCATCTGTAAAAGTGATAAAATATGAGTATCCTCCTCTGGCCTGAGTTGCATTGGACCACATACATCAGTATGTATAAGTCCTAGTAACTCAGTTGACCTTTCCCCATGTCTAGTGAATGGAGTTTTTGTCATCTTACCCATGAGACATGATTCGCAAGTTCCTAATGATTCATACTCATAAGGATCAAGGAATTTTTCCTTGTATAACTTGCTAATCCTAGACTCATTAACATGACCAAGTCTATGATGCCAAAGTAAAGTATCATTAAAGTCTTTTCTTTTCCTTTTAGTATTGACATGAAAAATACTATCATTGGAAGAAAGAGTTAAGAGCCCATTGCTAAAAATGCTAGAACAAATAATTTTATTAGATAACATTATCGAGCAACCAGTGCTCGTTACATCCATTACATATCCTTGTTTTAATAACAAAGGAATAGATATAATGTTCCTAATAATCTTTGGCATATAGTAACAATTTTCTAACTCCAAGATCTTCCCTGAAGGAAACTTCAGAATATATGTCCCTACAGCTTCTGCTTGGATGATATCACCACCAGCACCGTAGAGATTGAAGTCGCCTTCCTTCAATACTTTAAGCTTGTGGAGGTCCTGCAAAGATTTGCATATATGGTAACCACAAGCGGTATCCAATACCCAAGTATTTGATATAGACGAATTTAATGTCAATATAGTATGTATCTCATACATACCTTTTGGTGCGTCTGCCGCACCAGGTTCACAGTTGCAAGGTAAGCCTTGCAATTCCTTTTCCAATGTCCCGCTTTGCCGCAAAAGAAACAGGTTGACTGTTTTGAGGCCTTCTTTCCTTTCTTGTTCTTATTGATGCCACCCTTAGGGTTTAGCCTCCTACTAAAACCCTTTTTGTCTGATTTCTTCTTATTGGTCTTATCAATAAGAAGAAGTGGAGCCTTTTCTCTCTTAACGTGGCTCTCTGCTGTTTTTAACATATTTAACAGCTCAGGCAAGGAAGTGTTCAGTTTGTTCATGTGATAATTCAGGACAAACTAAGAAAATGACTCCGAGAGTGATTGCAGGATTAAATCCTGATTCAGCTCCCCATCCATAATAAACCCTAATTTACCCAATCTGGTGATTAAGTCAATTACCTTCAGGACATGATCCTGAACGGATGTACCCTCTGTCATCCTAGCACGGAATAACTGCTTAGATATTTCGTATCTAGTAGTTCTGCTTTGTTCTCCATAAAGCTCCTTTAAATTGAGCATTATGGATTGAGTATCCATGCTTTCATGCTGCCTCTGTAACTCATTGGTCATAGAGGCCAGTATGATACACTTGATAATGAGGGAGTCATTCTGCCACATTTTGTATGTGGCCATATCTTCCTGTGTGGCATCATCCCCTAATGGATTAAGACTAGGGGTATCAAGAATATAAGAAAGTTTTTCTGAACTCAGTACAATCTTTAAGTTTCTCAACCAGTCCACATAGTTTGGACCAGTCAATTTGTTGGTATCTAAGATGCTTCTCAGTGATAATGAAGATGCCATTTATCTACATTTAATAAAGAACAATACATAAGCAAACAACCATGAAATGACTTACATAATTAAATTAGGTCTTCAATTTAATTATGTCTCCCACTATTTTATCAAAAATCATAGCCCTCACTATGATAATCGAGAAGAACCCTGATCGGTTTTCTTAGTGAGATCGAGATCCTTATAATTTATAAAAGATCTTGCAGATAACACAACAAATCTTTTATAAGCTCAAAGGTAGGAAACTCTTCCAATTATATCTCATATAATTCTCAAAAATAACTTGGCCTCTAGAACATTATAAGTCTTGCAGAAAACACAACAAACCATAATGTTCTAGTTAAGTCAAGACCCTTTCATTTCTATACAGTCAGTATTCCAATATAATGCCCTTGCAGATAACACAACAAGGCATTATACTGAATATACTGTAAGCATATTTTTGCACTAGACCAATATTATGTCAATCACCCTATTAGGTCTTGCAGAAAACACAACAAACCTAATGTGGTTCATAACACAGTAATGATCCAGCATGAAGGAAGGCCAACATATAGCATTTTTTAACACTAAGCATTTAAGTCAAGATTTAAATATAATCAAATCGGCCAGGCAAGTGGAAGAGATGTGGGAGTCCCCCCGTTGCTTTCCTAGACACCAAAAAAAATTGGCCAGGTCAATCAACGGAACCAATAAAAAACCACGATTCTCTTTACCTTCCCAGAACCACCTTTCTAGACACCGAATGATCAATTGTTCATCATGACTAGTGATGCTTATTAGTTAAATATACTATGACTTAATATAATTTTAAGAAGAGGGCTTTATAAAATTGTCAGCACATTCTTATAAAACATATCACAATGATAAACATATATGTGCTAAGTGTGTCATCATACTAGGACAACCATTTACCACATAATGGATCCACCATTATGCCAGGGCAACCTTATTTCAGTATGATGACTTCAAAACTAGTCATATCTCTATAATTATTAGGGTTTGAGTGAAAAAAAAAAACCTTAACTAGTGGCATACATCAAAACATTAATTATCATATATGCATCCCTTAAATTATGCTAAGTGTATCAGCATTCAAGGGTTTAAAACCCTAATTGCGATACTACAAGAAAAACGCATATAAATAATTTTCATATGTTTTAACTGTAATAAGGATGGCTTTGATACCACTGTTGGGGACTCTGGTGCACCACAGCGGAAGTGTAATTTCAAAAATGATGAAATTGGCACCATAATCCCCTAGCCAAGATCTCCTTATTCAGAATTAAAACATACAAACTAACATTGTTAGAATTAGGGCACCAACCTTTTAACGCTAAGTCCAATTTGATGTAAAATCAGAACTTGGTGTTGAATGCTTCTTTTGATTTCACCAGGCGTCCAAATGTCCACCCTCCAATGGTGATCCACAAGATGATTGATCAAGATGCAAGCTTCTTCAAAATTCCTTCACTTGAATTCTTATCCTAGAACTCAAGAAGACTATGGCTTTAAAACTGTAGGGTAGGGGCTCCTTACTTCCTTTCTTTCTTCTTCCTCTCCCTTTCTTAAGACCTTGTCCTAAGAATAAAACTCTTGTCTTGAAGGAGGAGATGGATTTAAGACACTAATGTCTTAAAGTAAAGGAAATAGAAACAGAGTAGGAGTTCCTTTCTTTTACCGATCAAGAGATTCTTCCTATCTCTTGTTTTGGACTTGAGTTTCAACAGAGAAGAGAACTCTGTAAGAGGGAAACTCTCTGTGTCCTAAACAAGCTAAGGAGGAATCAGTTTCCTGGAAAGAAAAGACAATAAATAAACTCTGTCGTTTATTAGCCCAAACACCCGAGACCTCTGTTGTTTAAATAGATTACAGAGAGATGTCTTTTCAAAAGAACACAACTCTTCGTAAACCCCATTCCACTTTGTCTCACGCCCCTTCCCTATTTCTCACGCCCTATCCTCCCATCTCATGGCCTTCCAGATTAAATCCCATGGCTTTTCTTGAAGGAAAAACCGCGGTGTTTTAAAAGGAAGGAAGTCGCGACTTTTCATCTCCGAAGAGATGTTATTTCGCACGCCCGGGAAGAGTTAGCGCATTCCTTCTTTCTTAAAATCCCATCAGCCATTGGATTCCCATCCAAGGGGGGACAGATGAGGTGCTAATTAGTAAGAAGGAGACCGCCCCAAATAAAATCATCGGAGAAATATTTGGGGCGCGCCAAGAGTCCATGCGCCATGGACTCTTCCTAATGGCGTGCCAAGAGTCCATAAGCGTATGGACTCTTGGCATTTGGCATGGAAAAACAAAGGGGGCGGGTGGGGAGGCTAGCCAAGCTACATGGCTAGCCAATAGGGTTAGCCATATTCCTATTTTCTCAATTAGGGTCTAATTAGGTCCAATTAGAACCCAATTTGAACCAATCCGGAACCCTAATTCGAATCCGATCCGAATAGAAGCTAGGGTTTGCAACACCTGCTAGAGTGTTATCTTGCAAAGATGATTTAATTCCAAATTAAACTCTTGATCAATCCTCTTAAGTGTGTGACCCATTGGGTTCCACATCTAGCCAGCAGTGGGTTCGAATACAAGTTGACCTAATTTGATTAGAACTCTTTCTAATCGATTTAGGTCAAACCGGGCATACCCGATTCGATCAATTAGGACTCTTCCTAACATGTGATCTTTGAACTTGATCAACCCACAAGACAAGATTGACGTCTAGCAACGTGTCATGTCTACCCGGAAGATATGGAAATTCTGGTGAAATACCAAAATTACCCTTCAGTAGAGACTTACCGTACAATTAAATCTTTCGATCAGCCTGCACCCAAAATATAACTATGGATATGGATATATATCAAATCCAATATTATATTTATTTCTAGCTCAATCTTATAATGATGATTCGATTATCTTGATATTAGAAACCATCTCTAATATCTTTACTTTGATCAAAGATTCCCTGAATCATCATGTGATTGTTGACTAGCTGGATGCAATCTCCTCTTACTAAGAGTGATCGATTCCTTGTTGACCTACTCATTACCTTCATATCCAATTAACCATTCCCAGTATCAATCCTGTGCATGGCTCAGTGTCATGATTAGGATTGAACCAAAGAATGGGTTCATGTACATAAGGTACTTATGGCAATCTCAGGTCAAAAGATTACTTGTACTACTCCCACTATGAGAACCTTCTATTGACATGTAGCTAAGACTCCATTAGATGTTCTCAAGTTGGATCATATCAGTGAACTCATTCTCCAATGAGCACCCACATCCCAGTATTAGTGTCATACACAAGTGACTATGAGAGCAGTCACCCTTTCCAGTATACATGGGATGTGCTAGTCTTATCGGAAAACCCTGATCCCCTACTCAGGGTTTCTTTGACTAGGAATACTTTAGATTAAGGTTTTAAGATTTTAGGTCTCACTGGTATGATCTCATCATAACCCTAAAATCATAGCCCTAATCTATGGGGTTCATCATATAGTATAAACACAGCGTATGATGAAAAAATAATGCCTTTATTTAGAAAATTGTTAATTACAATGGTTTGGGAGATAGAACATAGATTGGCTTGTAGGGCATATCCCTTTCAGGAGTCACGTTCAATGAGATGTCACACATCCCACTTGCAGATCACATCAGTGTCACCACACTCCTTTGGTCAAGAGGACAACCAAACGATGTGAACCACAACAACCTACACTTGATACATTACCATCCTGCATAATGTATCCTTTGGTTGTGAACCTTTTAAAGGACCACTCGATATATCCTCTCTATATCAAAGTCAGTGCAGTCCTATGGACTTCATCACTTAAATTGAGTTCATTACAGAAAAATGAATAATGCGATGAGCTGCCAAAATAAAGTTTTATTAATTCATATACAAATTACAATACTGAGCACAACCGCCTACAGCCTAGGCGATTGGCTTTGGGACACAATTCCCATCAAAATCCTCCTTGGTTTTGTTCTTAGGCTCACCAAAAACCTTAATACAACAAAGGAATAATAAAAGTAAGGAATATAATAGAACTTTCTAAATAAAAGCTATTATCTCTTTGAAGCTCATTGAAGATGCTTGTCTTCAATTCAATAAAGCCTCAATCAATGCTCAAAAGTGGTTGGACTTGAATACTCTTGATTGCTTTGAATTCTTGGAGGCTTCTTTTGCTTGAAAGGGCTCTCAATGAATTTGAGTGAATGCATTTATTTTTCTCTTTTTTTCTTTTTTTATTCATTCTCCCTTGTTCTACTTAAATTTAATTCACTTAAATACCATCTCAAGGCTTAAATGATGGTTTATGACCATTAAAGAGTGGAACTAGTCATTGGGGGTGAAAAGGACGAGTTCTGCATTTGAAACTAGCTGTTACTGTTCCCAGAACTCCAAGTGTCGACACTGTAGGCTATGAGTCGACACTTAGGGTCAACACTTAATTTTCATTAGTCAACACCTAGTTCAAAATTTTATTTTGAAGCTCTCTAGAAATCTTAGGTGAGTTGACACTTTATTTTATGAGTCGACACTTGAGTTGAGTCTTGAATTTTAGCATGTTCTATAAGAAATCTGTCTTAGTCTTTGAGTCGATCCTTGAGTCGACACATAGGATTGACACTTGTGAAATATGAGTCGATACTTCAAATGTGCCATCTGAAACTCTTTTTTGTGTACCGGCTTGAGTTGACACTTGCATTGTCATGAGTCGATACTTGAACTATGAGTCGACATTTTGAGTCGACACTTACTGAAACTTTTCAAAATTCGATTGAAACTCTGCTGAATCTTCTTTGAGCTTGACTCTTAAGTCCTTTCAAGCAATTCTCAAATACTTAAGTCCATTAATCTTTAATGTTTCATTCATAGAAAGGGCTTCTTCAATCATTTGATAAGCAATTCATTTTAGCCAACTTGATGAGTACCTTTTTCTAATAGAAACACACTTTAAAGAACTGTTAGTATTCAAATATACTTAAGTATTTTGTTAATCATCAAAATCAATGATGGAGTCAACACTGCTTAATCTGACCTCATCTATAGAAATGGTAATCCCTTTAACAGTGAACAAAATTTGGTTTCTTCCAAGGAAAAGGTGTTAAAAAAAGATCTAACCAGTGTAGGGTATGTAGGGATATCCAAAGTATAGAAAAACTTCCAACTTTATTTTTCAATCCATTCACCAATTCTAAAATGCTCTTGTTCAAGGAAACGAAAGTCAATTTTCTTACCTGAAGTGACTGCCCTGTTCCCCATTGGGATAATCTGCCTTTGAGGAGGAGGAACAAGCTCTTCTTCTTCTTGGGGTGTCGGCTCTTCTTGTCTTCTTTTAGATCTCCTCTCCACATTTACCAAACTAGGAGCCGGCCCTTGCCTCTTCTTCTTTGCCATAGCTTTCCTAGGGGCCATAGATCATGGATCAAGGGAACAAGGTGGATTTGGTGTGAATGGAATAGTAGGAAAGGTTTCTAAGGCCAAAAGGGAAAGTCTTACTTGGGATCAAGTTCAATAGTGATGAATATAAGGGAAATGGAAATAGGGCATGATGGGTTTCTTAAGTAGATCTGTCACTCGAGTCAGCTCGACCCGAATAGGTCTCACGGCTTGAGTTGACTTGATCGAAAACTATAAGAAAGGCTCTAAAAATTTTGGGAAAGGTTTTTAAGCATTGAAAAACACTAAGAATGGTGTCTAAATGACTTAAAAAGTGTTGGAGGTCATCTAGATGAATTTTCCTTAAATTTATTGAAGAATTTAGGTCAAAGTCCTAATTCTCCTCTAATCATTTAAAATCTATCTTCACTTAGAGGTTTAGTAAAGATGCCAGCTGATCAATGTTCAGAACTAATAAATTTAAGTTCAATGTCAGCATTTTGAACATGATCCCTAACGAAATGATGTCTAATTTCAATATGCTTAGTTCTTGAATGCTGAAAAGGATTCTTTGTTGAATTAATAGCACTTGTGTTATCATATTTGATTAAAATTTTAGATTGAATAACACCATAATCTTTTAGTTGTTGCTTAATCATAACACCCGAGCATAACAACTCCCTGCAGCCATATATTCTGCCTCAGCAGTGGATAGTGCTATAGAGTTTTGTTTCTTACTATGCCATGAGATTAAGTTCAACCCTAATAATTGATATGTGCCATTAGTACTTTTTCTATCAATTCTATATCCACCATAATCAGCATCAGAATAACTAATTAAATTTAAAGATAAAGGTTTAAAATACCATAAACCTAAGTTAGATATACCTTTGAGATATCTTATAATTTTTTTAACAGCAAGTATATGTGATTCTTTAGGATTAGCTTGAAATCTTGCATATGTACAAACACTAAACAGTATATCAGGTCTACTTGCAGTTAAGTAAAGTAAAGATCCATCATACCTCGATATAGTTTTTGATCAATTTTATTACCTTCCTCATCTTTGTCTAGTCTACAGGTTGGGGTCATGGGTGTACTAATTTTCTTTGTGGATTCCATCCCAAACTTCTTTAAGAGTTCTTTGATGTACTTTGTTTGGTTGATGAATATCCTTTCCTTTGTTTGCTTAATTTGCAGTCCAAGAAAGAAAATGAGTTCGCCCATCATGCTCATTTCAAATTCCCCTACATAAGCTTTGCAAATTCTTGATATAAAGTTTCATTAGTTGCACCAAAGATTATATCATCAACATATGGTTTTACAACTAATAATTCATCATCATTTCTTTTGATAAACAAAGTTGTATCTACTTTACTTCTTTTGAAATCATTTTCAATAACAAAATTGCTCAACCTCTCATACCATGCTCTAGGTATTTGTTGTAAACCATATAAAGCTTTGTTTAATTTAAAAACATGATTTGGATAAGAGTGATTTTCAAATCCAAGAGGTTGTTCAACAAAACTTCTTATTTAATGTAGCTATTCAAAAAATACACTTTTTACATCCATTTAAAAAAGTTTAATTTCATATGACATGCAAATGCAAGTAAAAGTCTTATGGCTTCTAATCCTGCTACAAGTGCAAAAGTTTCATCAAAATCTATTCCTTCATCTTGGTTATATCTTTTAGTAACTAATCTGGTTTTATTTCTAACTATGTTGCCTTTGTCATCTAATTTATTTCTAAAGACCCATTTTGAACCTATGATAGGATGTTCCTTAGTTCTAAATACTAAGGTCCATACATTATTTCTTTTAAATTGATTAAGTTCTTCCTACATAGCCATCATCCAGAATAGATCATTTTTGGCTTCCTCTATGCAGTTAGATTCAACTTGAGGAACAAATGCTAGATAATCAAAGGTGTCTCTAAAAGATGATCTAGTTCCAACTCCTTGTGAGGGATCACCAATAATTAATTCTTTAGGATGAGAATGTGCGTACCTCCAATATTTTGGTAGCTCATCATGTTCTATACTTACCTTTTTCTTCTCTTGCTCAACTTGTTTTTCTTTCAAGCTCAAGTCCTTCACTCCATCATTCAGTGATCCTACATCATTATCAATACACTCTTCTTTTCTTGAAGGTGTGAGGTTAGACTCATCAAAAATAACATTCATTGATTCTTCAACAGTTAAGGTTTTTTTGTTGAAAATTTTGTATGCTTTACTAGTAGTTGAATATCCAAGAAATATACCTTGATCAAGTTTTTCATCAAATTTACCTAAGTTATCTTTTCCATTGTTCAAATTATAACATTTGCATCCAAAAATATGAAAGTAATGAATATTTGGTTTTCTATAATTCTAAAGCTCATAGGAGGTTTTCTTCAAAATTGGTCTAATCAAAATATGGTTTAGTATATAACATGCAATGTTCACAGCTTCTACCCAAAAGTACCTTGGAAGATTTGGTGTGGACACCAAGACCAGAAAATATCGATAGGTTGAATCCATATCTCTGTGGATCACCTATGAATAAAGCCCTGGACCCAACCCCTTTTTCCATGTAAATATTTTATTTTAAATTTTGTTATTTTGGTTTAGTTAGGGTTAGCCCTTTTTACCAACTGTAATTAGGGTTTTATTTTTTTTTGGCCTTTGGGGCCAAACCCCTTTTATCAAGTTGAATAACTTATTTACATGTTTTGCCTTTTGATCAAATTGGGTTCCAATTGATCAAGTAGGGCTTTAGTTATTTGGTTCTGAGTCTTATAAAAATTAGTTGTTGAGTCCTGTAACACAAGGGGGACCCAATTAAAGATCCATGTGACTTAAATCAAGATCCATGTGCTAGCTCAAGACAAGCCCATGTGACTCCATATGCTAGCACAAGTTTCTTGCCACATGTCATCCTATTTGGTGCCACCTTTACAAGACTTTTGGACAACACCTGCTACATCCCCAAGGGGACATCAATACATGGCATGTCACTTGTGTTTGAACATGCAACAAGATTAAGACATCATCACTTGACAACACCCTTTGGTCAGCCCACGAGAAGAGGTTTAATTGGCACCTTATATTTTAAGATGAGTAAATGTGAAGGACTCTCCACGTTGGTGCCTTCCACTCCAATCCTTCATGCCAAAACCAAGGAAGAATTTGGCCAACTACTCTTTTTCTTCTTCACGCCAATTCCAAGAAGTTGGCCAAGCAAAGTTTCAACGCCCAAACATCAAAGAATTCTATATTTTATAATCATTTAAAGAGGATAAGTTGGAAGGTACTCTTGCTTCAAGCCATTGGATCAAATAAGTTGCTAGCTGCTCAAGCTTCAAGAACTCAAAACTCTTTAGTCTTCTTCTATCCAGACTGGAGAGTCCACTTGATTGTAAGGACCCACATCATCCATACTCCGAGTCCACCCATCATGACCAACCAAGGAAGCAATCTTGGCCCTTCATCAAAGTACATCACCCCATCTCCATCTTGGCGCCATCCTTTGATGAGAAGCTTCTTGTTGCCGTCCACTTTGAAAGGAGTCCCATTCAATCCATCAAGCAAGAGTCCAGGCTACCTAGACCTAAATTCCGGAGTTGTAATTCAAAGGGAACAAGAGTCTTGTATCTGAGTCCCTTACACCACTGGTTGGGGGTCCATAAATACCCCATCAACCCCCTTATAATTCATACAATTATTATTGAAATACAAAGAAATTATGTCGAAATCTTTCTTTGCTATGTGCATCATGGGGTGTGAGGCCCTTCCTTTGTTCCTTCGGAGCATCATGGGGTGTGAGGCCCTACTTATCTAGCCAACAAGAAGATCCATCCACTACCTCTAACCCTTCTTTTCTTTCTTTTTCTTTCTTACTGCTTTCTAACCCAAGATTCCTTTGCTGAGTGTTTTGCAGGTGACCAAGAATCTAGATCTGGTGTTCTTGCCTCGGAATTGACATTGTACGGAAGATCAGAGCCAATCACTACGATCTTGAAATCCCGTCGCTACGATCTTGAGTCCTGCCAGACCTATATCGAGAGAGCGATCTTTGTTGGTACAACTGAGCTTATTCCCTTCTCATTATTTTTTGAATTGTTGAAAATAAATCTTAGTTTCGGTAGTTTTTCAACCACCAGGTCCTGTTTTTTAATTGCTTTATAGGTTTACTTGTACGGATAATTGTCTTGATTAGTTTCCTTTACTGTCACCTTTGAGTCTTCCTTTAAAATCTAAAAATATATAAAATATTAATTACTATTTTTTTATTTATTTGTCCTGCATCAGTTTTGGTATCAGAGCAGGTTAAACTAGGGTTTAATCTCTCTTATGCCAACTTAGTTCTCTTTAAGTATTCAGATCGGGTGTGATGGAGGACTAACTAGATGTGAAGATGAAATGATGATGCAAGTGATTTTTAGGGTTTCGTGATTTTTAGATTTTTATGGTTTCTTTGGATTCCCGAAAATAAGTAAGAGATGATCAGGGTTCTATAACAATAAGAGCTATCAAGCAAGTAGATGGTCCTTAAACAACGATAAAGAGAGGATCCCGGGATTGAGAAACCCCATAGGACTTAGCTCTCCGATCAAGATCTACTTAGGAGTCAGGGGGCAAACCTCAAAGATCTGAAGCGCCCGATGCAGAGATCGCTCACCTTGGTGGATGCAGCCTGGATGATCGAGCCATCAACCCTGTAGAGGCGCCAGCTGGCTGTCCGAAGATCTCGATGGCAAAGGCAACCGTCACCGTACTTGTGTCACCTGGAGGACCTGCGAGCATTCAAAGAAGATAAAATGTTAAGTTTCAATCAGAAGGAAAGCAGCGAAAGAATGAAAGAAGAGTTGTTGAAGTGATGGTGGAGTTCTGCTGGATTCGGAGTCAGATGACGGAGTTGCGGCAGTGACGGTAGTTTGAGGCTTCACACCTCTCGACGCCCGAAGGTGAAGGCGCTCCCTCTCGGAGATCGATGTGAAAGATAAAGAAGCGTGGTTGCAAGAGCCTACACTAAGCAAGCAAAGCAGGGAGCAGGCATGAATTTTAAAAAAATTTTAATTCACAGCGGAAAAATACCTGCTCCGCACAGGATCTAACAAATTCCGGATGCATATATAGGCAATATAGGGCATGTACAAGACCATGTAATATTTATAAACAGTTAAAAAACCTAGATCTATACATGCATGAAAAATAAAACAAGAAGTTATACCTTATTCCTGCCTGGAATAGCCAAGGTATAAAGCTGGAATTGCTGGGATAACAGGAATAAATTTATTCCTGTTGTCTTCTACTTCCAGCACGTTGACAGGTTGCTTTTCTTTTCACCAAAAATTGCTGCAAAACAACTGAAAATTTGGCAACGTTTTGACCTTCCTTCCAGCACCAAAAAGCAAGGGATCAAGAAGGTTGGGCTTCCTCCGAATGGCAGATAATTGTGTAATGATTGGTTCCCTTCCTTTCAACCAAAAGCTGCACCAGAAAATCAGCAACCTGAAAATCTGCAACCTGAAAACAGAGCACAAAAAATAGCAGGAAAAAGGTCGATCCGGCTTCCAAGTGCTCAGTTGAACACTCTCAAGAGGGGGAACATGCCAGGGGCTAGCTCTGATCCATCTCTCGGTCGATGCTAGTTGCCGGAAGACATGGAACGGTGGAAGGGAAGAAGGAGGGAAACAGGATTTCTGAAATCTGAAATGTTTTTCAGCAAAACAGAGTTCCTTCTTCCAGATTTTGAGCACCAGAAAACAGGGATTAAAGGGCTGTTCTCTCTTCCTTTCACTCACCAAAACCCAGCCCTCAAGTTCACCGGTGGAATGGGAAAGAATTTCTGCAAGGAAGAATAATTCTCACAGGTTTCTAACCTCTCACACGGTGATGCAGCACTGCAGAAAAAAAAAAGGGAACACTGGAAGAGTTTAAAGGCTGCAGGAAGAATAGATAACGGAGAGGGAGGGAGGCCAAGAGTTCACCGGCTGCATTCAACCCAAATAACAACCATTAAACTAATAAAATGGGGTTTAAGGTTAGCAGGTGGAGGGAGATGAGAAGACGCCGATTGGGCTTCCACCACTAGGAAAACATCCAGCATGAAATCACCGTGTAAACCGATCATAGGAAGAAAAATCGGTTCAAGGAATTTTGGGTTCAAATCAATTAAACCCAATGGTTCAAAAGAAAAACCGATCCAAGCCAATTAAACCAGATGGGTTCAATCCCAAAATTTTCGGTTCAATTTAATTGAACCGGTCCAAGCCTAATTAAATTTGGTTCAATTGGTTCACAACCAATTGGAGGCCGAATTTAGCTCCGAATCAGTTCAAAACTGATTCAGAAAAATCCTGGCGCTGACCTGGTCAGCCCGGAACAATTTTGGTTGACTCAAACAAGGGCAAGACCGGGAAAAGAGTGCTCAAAAAATACTGTGACCATTAAAACCGAGATGATTCCCAATCGTAATTGGTATCCGGATCAGAGAGTTATCCTCTGCGGCGTGTGACCTCATAGGTTCGAACCTAAACGGTAGCACTGGAACAATTCCAGTACTAGCACAGGAAACTATCTAGCAATGAGTCCCGGCATCTGGATAGGTCGAAGATGCGGGAGCATACTATCGAACCTCTGGCATATGGTTACTGCATAATTCATCCCTTTGACCTCTAATTCTCAGGACGACTGATATTGGGCTGCCGACCCAAACCGAGTCAGTCGACTACATGTCTCAACCTCGCAAGCCCAGTGACTCTTCACTTGGGTTACCCCGACCGAGGATTTGCTAAATTGAGATACTGCGAGACATTAAATCCAAACTGTTCGGACAGGTCAAATCCATCTTGGTCCATCACTGCTCCACAAGTACTTGCCTGTACCCAGAAACCTTCCATCACCGGATTAAAAATCCTGGTAGTCCGGTACCAAAGCACAAGGAGTTGCTTGCAAGCTACCGTGATGACCTCAGGTCAGAGGGACACATATACCCATATCCAAACGTGAGTATCCCTTTGGAATAAAGGGGTTTCACGGAGTCACGTTCAATGAGATATCATATATCCTACTTGCAGATCACATCAGTGTCACCACACTCATTTGGTCAAGAGGACAACCAAATGATGTGAACTGCAACAACCTATACTTGATATATTGTCATCCAGTACAATATATCCTTTGGTTGTGAACAGGGTTTAAGGACCAGTCGATACATCCTCTCTGTATCGAAGTCAGTGTAGCCCTAAGGACTTCATCACATGGAAAGAGTTCATTTTAGGGAAATTCAATATGTGATGAGCTGCCAAAAATAATAATTTTATTAATTCATAAAATGATTACAATATCCAGCACAACCGCCTACAACCCAGGCGATTGGCTTTGGGACACAATTCCCAACAACTCCCACTTGTACTAAAGCCAATTATAAGAGTATCTTATACCCATTTCCCATTTACAATAGTCAAACTCTTTGATTCCAAGGGCTTTAGTGAAGGGGTCGGCCAGATTTTCTTTTCCATCGATCTTCAGAAGATTGATGTCGCCTCGCTCCACGAGTTCTCGTACGAGGTGGTAGCGTCGTAATATGTGCTTGGTGCGGTGATGAGCTTTAGGCTCCTTAGCTTGAGCAATGGCTCCAGTGCTATCACAGTACACCGGAACAGGACCATCTAGGAAAGGTGCCACCCCTAGCTCTCGAAGGAACTTTCGTAACCACACAGCTTCCTCTGCTGCATCTGATGCTGCAATATATTCTGCTTTGCATACCGAGTCTGCAACAGTTGCTTGCTTGGAACTTTTCCAGCAGATCGCTCCTCCGTTCAGGATAAATACAAACCCTGACACACTCTTGCTATCATCTCTATCTGACTGGAAACTGGAGTCAGTGTACCCCACAAGTTTCAAGTCAGGTTCTCCATAAATCAGCCATTGATCTTTAGTATTTCTTAAATACTTAAGCATGGTCTTGACCACCTTCCAATGCACCTCACCTGGGTCAGACTGGTATCTACTCACTACTCCTAGTGAGTATGCCACGTCTGGTCTAGTACAAGTCATAGCATACATGATAGAGCCTACTGCATAAGCATAAGGTACTCTACTCATACGCTCTCTTTCTTCAGGAGTTGTCGCACAATCCTTCTTGGAAAGAGTAATTCCAGAACCTATCGGAAGATAGCCTTTCTTGGAATTTTCTATGCTGAACCATTTCAGCACGGTGTCAATGTACGTAGACTGGGATAGTCCCAAAAGCTTCTTAGATCTATCTTTATAGATCTTCATACCTAGTATATAAGAAGCTTCACCCAAGTCCTTCATGGAGAACTGAGATGATAACCAGACCTTTATTCCTTGTAATGCTGTGACATCATTCTCGATTAAGAGAATGTCGTCTACATACAGTACCAGGAATACAATCACAGAACCATTAACCCATTTATAGATGCACGGTTCTTCTCCGTTCTTAACGAAGCCGTACGATTTGATACATCTATCAAACCGTAAGTTCCAACTTCGAGACGCTTGCTTAAGTCCATAGATGGACCTCTGCAACTTGCATACTTTTGATTCATCTGTGGATGTGAACCCTTCAGGCTGTATCATATACACCTCTTCTTACAGCTCCCCATTTAGGAAAGTGGTTCGAACATCCATCTACCAGATCTCGTAATCAAAATATGCTGCCAAAGCAAGCATGATCCGAATAGACTTGAGCATTGCCACAGGGGAGAATGTCTCGTCATAATCGATACCATATCGCTGACGATACCCCTTGGCAACCAGACGGGCCTTATAGGTTTCTACCTTCCCATCTGCGCCCCTTTTCCTCTTGAAGATCCATTTACACCCGATGGGATTTATTCCTTCAGGCGGATCAACCAATGTCCAAACATTGTTGATTTTCATGGACTCCATTTCGGATCGCATGGCTCCAAGCCATGCCTCAGAGTCAGATCTCTGAAGTGCATCCATATAGGTGATCGGATCCTCATTGTTCTCATCGAGCTCAATGGGATCGCCGTCTCGGACCAAGAAACCGTAGTATCTATCCGGCTGACATGGTATTCTACCAGATCTCCTAATGGGTTTAGGGTGTGAGTCAATCACAGCCGGTTCCACGATGTCCTTAGAGTGTGCAGGTTCTTCTATTGGCTGAACTTCATCAAGTTCAATCTTAGAAGCTATTGTTCCTTCTCCAAGGAACTCTTTTTCCAAAAAGATAGCTCTAAGAGCAACGAACACCTTTTGTTCATTCTCCAAGTAGAAGAATTACCCTTTGGTTTCCTTAGGATAACCAATGAATAAACACCTGTTAGACTTAGGACCAAGTTTGTCTGCGTCTAAACATTTTACGTAAGCCGGACAACCCCAGACCCGAAGGTGTGAGATTGAGGGTTTACGTCCATTCCACATCTCATACGGAGTGGAGACAACAGACTTACTTGGAACATTATTTAATAAGTAACAGGCTGTCTGAAGCGCATATCCCCAAAAGGATAGCGGCAGAGTTGCAAAGCCCATCATTGATCGAACCATGTCCAACAAGGTTCGATTCCTCCTTTCGGACACACCATTCAACTGCGGTGTTCCTGGAGGAGTCCACTGAGAGAGAATTCCATTCTCCTCAAGATATGTCAAAAGTGCACCAGATAAGTATTCACCACCTCGATCAGATCAAAGGGTTTTAATACTTTTTCCAGTTTGCTTTTCTACTTCATTACGGTATCGTTTGAACATTTCAAACGACTCAGACTTATGTCTCATTAGAAAGACATAACCGAACATCGAAAAGTCGTCTGTAAATGTAATGAAATATTTGTATCCTTCTTTGGCACTAATTGTCATTGGTCCACATACATCAGTATGTATTAGACTTAGGAGTTCTGTAGATCGTTCACCTTTTCCAGAAAAAGGTGACTTGGTCATTTTACCAAGTAAACAGGATTCACAAGTGGGCAGTGATTCAGAATCACTGACCTCGAGAAGTCCATCTCCTCGCATCTTGTTTATCCTATTTTGGTTAATATGACCTAGTCTACAGTGCCAAAGATACAAATTATTAACATTATCTAACCTTGGGCATTTGCTAGAAGTGTACATTACACTAACAAGCCTTGATAGTACATATATGCCATTATTTAATCTAGCTTTCATTATAACATCATTATTCAAAATAACATTGCAAAAATCTCCTTTTATTGATAGTTCAAAACCATAATTGGCCAAAAGGCCTACAAAGATTATGCTCATAATGAAACTAGGACAATAGTGACAGTCGACTAGTTCGACAGTACAAGACTCAAAGACAAGATGCAGGACTCTAATCGCCAGTATTGGAACACGATTTCCATTCCCGACGCTCAGAAACTGTTCTCCATCTTCAAATCTTCTGCTAACTTGAAGTCCCTATAATGAATTACAAACATGAATTGGACTACCAGTATCCAATACCTAGTTAGCAGTATCAACAATTGAGTAATTACAAGGTTTTATCATATAAATACCTTGTTCAGCAGACTTTTGCTTTCTCTGCCTGTTCGGATCAAGGGACGCAATGTAAAGAGGACAGTTCCTCTTCCAGTGTCCCTTCTTCTTGCAGTAGAAGCACTCTGCAGAAGACTGATCAGCCTTATACTTCCTGATCTGACTCGGGCCAGGAGCATTCTGCACCTTCTTTCCCTTTTTATTGATTTTCTTCTTCCCTTTCTTAAAGGGACGACGACCTCTACTTCCTCCCACTAAATTTACCACCCCCTTATTAAGTTGGTGGTCTTTCTCGAAAGTCTGCAGCAACCCCAAAAGACCATGGTAGTTTACTGCAGGCTTGTTCATTTTGTAATGATCAAGAAAGTCAAGATAGGAGGAGGGAAGAGAATTCAGGATCGCATCCTTGCCGAGCTGCTCGTGCAAGGGGCATCCGAGTTTGCCCAGTTTTTCAATCAGCTCTATCATGTACAATACATGATCAGTGACAGAACCACCATTCGGCATCTTGGAGTTGTAGATGGCACAAGACACTTTGTACCGTTCTACATCATCCGGGGTGCCGAAGGATTCCTTCAATTTTTGAAGGATTTCATCAGGTTGGGCCTCCTCGAATTTGCGACTGAACTCGTCGTTCATAGCCACAAGCATAATGCAACGGACAGTAGTCCGATCAGAAACCCACTTCAAGTAAGCGTCTCTGACCGCACTCTGTGCATTTGCAGGAGGGATTTCAGGCGCCGGATCCGTTATCACATAGAGGATCCGTTCATGCTCCAGAACAATTCTTAACCTTCGATACCAAGTATCGAAGTTATGACCCTTCAACTTCTCGTTATCGAGAAGTGACCGGAGCGATAAGTTTGAAGACATCTGAAAAGAAAACAAGACCAAATTAGTTTATGAATTAATAACTTAACCAAAAGACTTGGATTTTAGTCTAAAGATTTCTCCCACTAATTTTTCAGATTGGTAGCCTCTAACTCCAATCCGAGAAAACAATATTTTTTCAAGTGGGTACTGAAATCCAATAGGCCTCGCATGAGCCCGACTATGGCCAGCTCACCCATACGAGCCTAAAGGTAGGTTCGTAAACTAATTGTTTCCCTAAACAATTTTCAGTATTTTATTTTGCCCCAAAGAACACCCCAATCGGCCTAGGGGCCTCCTATTGCGGGTCTCTGGTTAGGTCCAACCATTAAAATGACAAATCCAATGCTTCCAGCTAACTAAAGACCAAGCCCGACTAAGGCCGGCCCACCTGGTCCCGTTAAGGAGGTTGCACTGAACCATTATCGATCAGATAGAAATTCCAGTCACCGGATGTACACCCGTTCTATGGAACTGCCGATGCACACCAAGCTAGTGGACACATTTCTATCCAACTTAATGGGAGGCTAAGACACTATCAACTCCTTGACTTAGTCTTTTTAAGGACCTAATAATTTTAGAGGACATTTTAGTTGTGACAGAAGAAAGGAGACAAGGACATTGATCATCCTCCCACTGAATGAATCAGTTTCCAGGAGGGTTGAAATAAATCAACAAATGATCCATGGGCACCTAAAGATCAGTCAGACCGATCAACCAGGTGACATGGGTTAACTCGAGTCATTGAGCTTTTCCAATCAGTTCTGGTTGACTCGACTAGCCAGGTAGGTGAGATCATGGGTGAGTATCTGCCATTAACCATCTTTCCTAGACACCAACCAAGTTGGCCAGGAAAGAGGTAGCCTCATACAACTATGATCACAGATGCCAAACCTACCTCGACACCAGTCGGTTTACCAGACCCGATCAGATTTGCCTAAAGACTCGGGCATCCACAGAGCCACTAATTGGATCCATTTTAGATGAACGGATCAACTATTCTAACTATTAGATAGTTCTAAAGAAGGACCTTAATCAACTTTTGATTAATTTTCTTTATCCAGTTCAACTAAACCTAGGTCTAACCCAGTTAAGGACCCAATTAGATAACTAACCCATTTAACCCAAAATGGCTTATTCGAGTGTTTTAGATTTTATAAACCTAAAAGATTTTAATAAGCCAAAGATTTAATTAAAATAATTTTTAATTAAGTCATAATGTAAAACATTTTTACGTAACCAAAAATCATGCATCATATCTAGATTGATCTTTTATAAACATTACATAGCCCAATAGTAATTAACAAACATGCGTAACATGTATTTGAATTAAAACAATTTTAATTCCAAGATTTCCTTAAAGGATCCTTCTGAAAAGGCCAACACAGACGAACCGCATCGTGTCAAAGACACACGGTCATGGTGAAGGTCTCAACTAGGTTCCTAAAAGTACTCTCAAATCATACTTTATGATTTACAATTTCAAAGATTAAACATTTTAATCAACTATACATGCAGTCAAGAAATGCTATAATAGAACCTGGGCGCTCTGATACCACTGAAAGATAAAGAAGCGCGGTTGCAAGAGCCTACACTAAGCAAGCAAAGCAGGGAGCAGGCATGAATTTTAAAAAAATTTTAATTCACAGCAGAAAAATACCTGCTCCGCACAGGATCTAACAAATTCCGGATGATGTATAGGCAATACAGGGCATGTACAAGACCATGTAATATTTATAAACAGTTAAAAAACCTAGATCTATACATGCATGAAAAATAAAACAAGAAGTTATACCTTATTCCTGCCTGGAATAGCCAAGGTATAAAGCCGGAATTGCTGGGATAACAGGAATAAATTTATTCCTGTTGTCTACTACTTCCAGCACGTTGACAGGTTGCTTTTCTTTTCACCAAAAACTGCTGCAAAACAATTGAGAATTTGGCAACGTTTTGACCTTCCTTCTAGCACCAAAAAGCAAGGGATCAAGAAGGTTGGGCTTCCTCTGAATGGCAGATAATTGTGTAACAATTGGTTCCCTTCCTTTCAACCAAAAGCTGCACCAGAAAATCAGCAACCTGAAAATCTGCAACCTGAAAACAGAGCACAAAAAACAGCAGGAAAAAGGTCGATCCGGCTTCCAAGTGCTCGGTTGAACACTCTCAAGAGGGGAACACGCCAGGGGCTAGCTCTGATCTGTCTCTCGGTCGATGCTAGTCGCCGGAAGACATGGAACGGTGTGATGCAGAACGAAAGCTCTGATATCAAAAATGATGCAGAACAAAGAACAAAGAAGCGTATGCTGAAGTAAATTTAGGATTAATGTCTCTCTTTTTTTTTTTTTATTTTATATTTCTGAAATTGGCTTTGACTCAAAGTAAAGCTAAACTAAGTTGAAGGAAACTAGGTAAGGATTGAAAGCATAATTTAGAAGAAACTAAATTATCAGAGTAGTTCAGAAGTAACGGATCGCTGGGGGTTGAGAAACTCCCAGACCTAGGGTTTCACTCTGAACTTTCAACAGAACAGAAATAGAGAGGAGAGATGGTTTACCAACCAGACAGTGATCTTCTCAGAATTTGGGTGGAAGAACTCTCTCGAGCAGATTGTGGGATCCTCGGAGTCGGCTATCTTCGCAATGGATCCTCCAATACTGGTCTTGTGGTTTGGTCGGCTTCTCCTGGACTCAAGATCTGGGAAAGAAGAGGAACAAGTGATGGAATTCAGATACGCAAGAAAAGATTTACCAGGTTGAAGAACTTGAAAGCTGAAGTTGCTGAAATCAGGATTTTCCTGGAGGCTGATCTGACTTCCTCTTAGAATTGCTGTAGATCTGAAGTATCCAGACTGGAGCTGGATGCTGGTGGTCGGCCTGGACTTGGAGAGGGTGGCCGTGAGAGGTGGGATAGGCTAGGGCTTGGTGGAAAGAGAAGGGTGATGGCGGCTAGGGTTTGGGAGTGGAGTGGCTAACCTAGGGTTTGGGTTTTGGAGATCTCACACCTCCTCAAGGTTCCTGGGGAACCCGGATTTACTCCCTCACGGAGCTCAACACCTGGATGCAAGTGCGGAAGAGAGAAAACACAAAGTTTGCTCACAAAAAAATTTGGCTTCATTCATCTGATTCTTTTCAAACTTACGTGGGGTTTAATTTATAGGCCATTACAAGAGAGTAGGGTTTTACATCTTCCCATGTGGGACTAAAGGAGGGGATCTTCAAATTAGGATATCAATCCCTACTCATATGGCCGGCCAATTAATTCCAAAGTTGATTGAAGCTTCAAAAAGGAAAGTGGGTGGCGCCTCCTTGTCTTGACCTCCAAGAAAATATTTTTTTCCTTCTATGCTTGGCCTTATCTGGAAGTGTTTGGGTGCCTCTTAACCTTGCCCTCCAAGAGAAAATTTGTTGCCTTTTATATTTGGCTTTAGTTGGAATGATTAGGGCGCCTCCTAACCTTGCTTTTCAAGAGAAATCTCCTTCCTTCCATGGCTCAACCCTTTTTGGATACCTCCTTTTCTTTCTCCCCAAGTTATGGCTCCTTCTAACTTTGTTTTGAGTATTTCTGGCAGGTAATGGGCGCCTCCTTGAATTCCTCTCCAAGAGAATTTCTTCCCTTTTATAGTTTGGTTCTTTAGGTAAGTCTTGGGCCGCCCCCTTGATTTGTGGACCCCTGGTGGATTTCTCCTCAATTGGCGCATGAAAGAGGGGAGCTGCTATCTGTGGTGTGGGGACCAAAGCCTGCTGGATGGAGATGTGGCGCCCCCTGGACTCAGGCGTATGGCTGGGAGTGTGGCTGGGAGTGTGGCACCCACTTGCTTGGCCTTGGGAGAAAATGTAACACCCCAGGTTGAAACCCTAGTCCACTACTGAGTCAACATGACTCAATAAATAAAAAATGCAGGTAATACAGACTCAAACTAAAATTGAGTTGATCAAGTCAACCCTTATTACAAGCCAAAAACTCTAATTCTTCGAGCAAGGTTAATCAGAGATCCAGATGGAGCTCTGAAGTCTTCTTCTGAGTCTGGTGCCCGCACCACGGTGGGAGGGAAGAAGGAGGGAAACAGGATTTCTAAAATCTGAAATGTTTTTCAGCAAAACAGAGTTCCTTCTTCCAGATTTTGAGCACCAGAAAACAGGGATTAAAGGGCTGTTCTCTCTTCCTTTCACTCACCAAAACCCAGCCCTCAAGTTCACCGGTGGAATGGGAAAGAATTTCTGCAAGGAAGAAGAATTCTCATAGGTTTCTAACCTCTCACACGGTGATGCAGCACTGCAGAAAAAAAAAGGGAGCGCTGGAAGAGTTTAAAGGCCGCAGGGAGAATAGATAACGGAGAGGGAGGGGGCCAAGAGTTCACCGGCTGCATTCAACCCAAATAACAGCCATTAAACTAATAAAATGGGGTTTAAGGTTAGCGAGTGGAGGGAGATGAGAAGACGCCGATTGGGCTTCCACCGCTAGGAAAACATCCAGCGTGAAATCACCGTGTAAACCGGTCATAGGAAGAAAAATCGGTTCAAGGAATTTTGGGTTCAAATCAATTAAACCCAATGGTTCAAAAGAAAAACTGATCCAAACCAATTAAACCAGATGGGTTCAATCCCAAAATTTTCGGTTCAATTTAATTGAACCGGTCCAAGCCCAATTAAATTTGGTTCAATTGGTTCACAACCAATTGGAGGCCAAATTTAGCTCCGAATTAGTTCAAAACTGATTCAGAAAAATCCTGGCGCTGACCTGGTCAGCCCGGAACAATTTTCGATTGACTCAAACAAGGGCAAGACCAGGAAAAGAGTGCTAAAAAAACATCGTGACCATTAAAACCGAGACGATTCCCAATCGTAATCGGTATCCGGATCAAAGAGTTATCCTCTATGGCGTGTGACCTCATAGGTTCGAACCTAAATGGTAGCATTGGAACAATTCCAGTACTAGCACAGGAAACCATCTAGCAATGGGTCCCGGCATCCGGATAGGTCGAAGATGCAGGAGCATACTATCGAACCTCTGGCATATGGTTACTGTATAATTCATCCCTTTGACCTCTAATGCTCAGGATGACTAATATTGGGCTGCCGACCCAGACTGAGTTAGTCGACTACGTGTCTCAACCTCGCAAGCCCAGTGACTCTTCACTAGGGTTACCCCGGCTGAGGATTTGCTAAATTGAGATGCTGCGAGACATTAAATCCAAACTGTTCAGACAGGTCAAATCCATCTTGGTCCATCACTGCTCCACAAGTACTTGCCTGTACCTAGAAACCTTCCATCACCGGATTAAAAATTCGGGTAGTCCGGTACCAAAGCACAAGGAGTTGCTTGCAAGCTACCGTGATGACCATAGGTCAGAGGGACACATATACCCATATCCAAATGTGAGTATCCCTTTGGCATAAAGGGGTTTCACGGAGTCACGTTCAATGAGATATCATATATCCCACTTGTAGATCACATCAGTGTCACCACACTCATTTGGTCAAGAGGACAACCAAATGATGTGAACTACAATAACCTATACTTGATATATTGTCATCCAGTACAATATATCCTTTGGTTGTGAACAGGGTTTAAGGACCAGTCGATACATCCTCTCTGTATCGAAGTCAGTGTAGCCCTAAGGACTTCATCACATGGAAAGAGTTCATTTTTACGAAAATTCAATATGTGATGAGCTGCCAAAAATAATAATTTTATTAATTCATAAAATGATTACAATATCCAGCACAACCGCCTACAACCCAGGCTGATGCAGAACAAAAAAGATGATGCGATGCGGAAGTAAATTAAGACTAATTCTTTTTTTGTTGTTTTTTTTTTTAATATTTTCAGAAGTCCTGATTCTCGTGGATGTTGATCTGGCTTCCTCTGGGATTTGCTCCGTATTTGAAGTAGCCAAACTGGACCTGGATGCTGGTGGTCGGTCACTACTTGGAGAGAGGGGCTGTGAGAGATGGGATAGACTAGGGTTTTGGTGGAATGAAGAGGATGATGGGCGGCTAGGGTTTTGGAGTTGAAGTGGCTAACCTAGGTTTTGGGGTTGGAGATCTCACACCTCCTCAAGGTTCCTGGGGAACCCGGATTTACTCCCTCACGGAGCTCAACACCTGGATGCAAGTACAGAAGAGAGAAACATAAAGTTGCTCACACAGAAATTTGAATTCATTCATCAGTTGTTTTCTAAAACTTACAAGAGGGGTTTATTTTATAGGTCTTTACAAGAGGTCAGGGTTTTACATCTTCCCATGTCGGACTAATAGGATGGATCTTCAAATTAGGCTTGTAGAATCAAATCCTTCTTATATGGCTGGCCAAGAGGTTCCATAAGTGTTGATTGATGGCTCCAAATGGTAAGTAGGTGGCGCCTCCTAGCCTTGCTCTTCAAGAAAATTTTTTTCCTTCCATGGCACAACTCTTTTAGACACCTCCTTTTCTTTCTCCCCAAGTCATGGCTCTTCCCAACTTTGCTTTGGTCTTTTTAGGCATGGATTGGGCGCCCCCTTGAAGTGCTCCCCAAGAAATGCCTCTTTCCTCCTTTAGCTTGGTCTTTTAAGGTATATATGGGGCGCCTCCTTGATTTTGGCTTCAAGAAAATTCTTGCTCCCTTGGGTGTGGGGACCAAGACACTGGGATGGAGATGTGGCACCTCCTGGACTCTGGCATGTGGCTGGGAGTGTGGCGCCCACTTGCTTGGGCTTGGGAGAAAATGTGGCACCCTGGAGAAGACCTAGACCACTTACTAGGACTTGTACTGAGTCAACATGACTCAACAAAATTTAAATTGCAGGGAAATACAGACTCAAAAAAATTGAGTTGACCAAGTCAACCCTTATTACAAAACCAGAAAATCCTAATTCTTCGGGCAAGGTCAATCAAAGATCCAGATGGAGCCCTGAAGTCTTCTTCTGAGTCTGGTGCCCGCACCAATTCTCCCGGGGTGGGAGGAACTCGACCCTGTCGAGTATGGATCAAGTTGGCTCTAGTATCTCTCCAAGAGGTCTGGGTCCAATTCTTGTAATTCTTTTCGGGAGATCCAAGAGTCATCAGAATCTGGCCTTCCTTGCCAGCAGACTAGGTATCTTTGGTATCCTCGATTACGAGTAGAGATAACCTGATCATCCAGAATCTTTTCAATCTGCTCTTTTCTCACAGGCCAGTTTGTTGGTGGACACACAGGGTTGGGTTCACTCTCAAGAGCAGGATTTGGCTCAAAAGGCTCACTGGGAATCACAGCTGGCTCTCTATACTCTACTAGGTCTGTAATGTTGAAAGTGGAGCTAATGCCTAGTTCTGAAGGCAACTCGAGCACATAGGAATTGGACCCTACTCTCTTCACCACTCTAAATGGTCCAGCTCCTCTAGCATGTAACTTTCTAACGGTTCTAGGAGGAAACCGTTCAGACCTTAACCTAATCATTACATAGTCTCCCTCAACAAAAGTTTTGACTCGCCTTTGAGAATCAGCCAACTTCTTATAAGTTTCATTACTTAAATTTATTTTGGCATGAATTTCTTTATGCAAGTCTTTTATATGCTGTGAAAAAACTTCAGCAGACTCGGAGACTCGTGTGTGGACTGGTAAAGGAGCTAGGTCAAGAGGTGTGTGAGGTTTGTAACCATGCACAATTTCAAATGGACTCTTACCTGTAGACCTATTGACCGAGTCATTGTATGCAAATTCTGCTCTAGGTAAGTACAAATCCCAGTTCCTAATGTTTTCACCAACAAGACACCTTAACAAATTGCCTAAACTACGGTTCACTACTTCGGTTTGGCCATCAGTTTGGGGATGATAGGAAGTTGAAAACTTAAGTTTAGTCCCTAACTTATGCCAAAGGGTTTTCCAGAAATAGCTGGTGAACCGGATATCCCTATCTGAATCATTGTCTTAGGTAGGCCATGGAGTCGAACTATCTCATTAAAGAATAGGGTGGCTACCTTAGACGCATCAAATGTTTGGGAACAAGGCAAGAAATAGGCCATCTTAGAAAATCGGTCGACTACAACACAGATAGAGTCATGCCTCCTCCGGGTCTTAGGCAAACCTAACACAAAGTCCATGCTCACATCTTGCCAAGGACGATCTGGGACAGGGAGTGGGGTATAAAGTGTAGGGTTCGATGGCAAGGCAGAAACATAGATTTCAAAATTTTTATCTTTATGAAATCTTCACCAAACCTTTAACCCAAGTCTCCTTAAAAGAATTAAAACATATAAGATGTATATATAAGATTTAATCTCAAATTAAAATACTAACCTGTATCGCAAAAATCCAAACTCTGAATCTCCACCAGGTGCCCAAATGTTCACCCTCCAATGGTGATCCACACAGAAAAAGATGAAGACAACAATTTCTAGTTCTTGGCTCCTCTTCTTGAATTCTTTTTCAAGAATTCAATTCTTGGACTTTTAGGCTGAAATTTTCTTTCTTGAAAATATCTTTTCTTCCTTCTTTCGTCTTCTTGAATTTTTTTTCAAGAATTCCCTTTCTTGAATTCCTTTTCTTGAATTGAATTGGAAGAAAAATTAAGACAGGCAAAGTCTTAATTCAAGAAGGAAAAGAAGAAGAACAGATCCTTTCCTTGTTCTTTCCTTTACCGTTCAAGACCTTCTTCTTATTCTTGTTTAGGGTCAGAGTTTAGATAGAGGATACCTCTGTAAGGGAAACAATACCCAACAAGAACAAGGGGAAGGAGTATTCTGGAGAGGAAGAAAAGGAATCAGATCTCTGAATTATGTTACATGAAAACCCCCGAGAACCCAACCCTATTTATAGATCTCAAAGGGGCGTCTTCTCAAAACAACGCAACCCTCTGAAACCCTAGGAATCACGATCCCTCATTCCTCACGCGTCCCCTCAACCAAAAATCATGATTCTCTGATTTAATTTTCGTTTTTCCGACGAGGACTCTCGAAAAAACTTCAGGAAGAATCGCGACTTTTGGAGACGGATTTGCGACCGAAAAGCGACGGATCTTTTCCTTAATTTTTTCTGGCCATCAGATCCAGATCCAAGGGTGCCAGATAAGGATCTGAATCGCCCCTTTTTCAGATTTTTCTCCGATGTTATTTTCTTTCTCACGCGCATGAAGAGGAGTCCATGCGCGTGGACTCTTCTTCTTGGCGCGCGCGGGTGAGAAAGGGAGAGGGCGGCTTGGAGAGAGGGTCTCAGTGAACTTAATTCACTTGGATTCAGCCATGGGTTAGCCCAATGTCCTAAAAATTAAATTGGACCTTAATCTGGTTCAATTAGAACCTAATTAAGCCCAATTCGGAACCAAATTCGAATCTGATTCGAATAGAAATTTGGTCTGCAACACATGCTAGTGTGTTTATCCTGCAAACATGATTTAATTCCAAATTAAATCCTTCATCAATTTTCTTTTGTGTGTGACCCATTGGGTTCCACACCTAGCTAGCAGTAGGTCCGAGTGCTATTTGACTTAATTCGGTTAGATCTCAACTAAGCCGATTTAGGTCAACTCAAACTAGCTCGACTCGGTCAATTAGAATCTAATTCTAATTAACTGATTTGAATTACCATGACTCAATCATATACCTACAAGACAAGATTGACATCTAGCAACGTATCATGTCTACCCGGAAGATGTGAAATTTTGGTGGAATTACCAAAATACCCTTCAGTGGTGAGTTACCGGGCAATTCAGTCCTTTGATCAACTTGCATCCCGAATATGATTATGAATATGGATACTTGTCAAATCCAATTTCATATTCATCCCTAGCTCAATCTTTATAATGATGATTCATTAATGAACCATTAGAAAATAACTCTAATGTTCATACTTTGATCAAAGGTTTCCTGAATCCATCATTTGAAATTAGCTGGATGCAATTCCCTCTTACTAGGGCTGATCAATTCCTTGTTGACCTACTCACAACCTCCATATACAATCCACCATAACCAGTATCACCTCGTGCATGACTCAGTGTCATGATTGATTGCGAACCAAAGTATGGATTCATATATATATGGTACTATGGTAGTCTCAGGTCAAAGGACCACATGCACTACTCCCACTATGAGAATTATCTATTGACAAACAGATAAGGTTCCATTAGATATTCTCAATCTGGATCAATTCAGTGATCTCATTCTCTAATGAACACTCACATCCTAGTATTAGTGTCAAACACAAGTGACTGTGAGATCAATCACCCTCATCACAAAGCATATATAGGATGTGCTGGTCTTGCCGGAAACATTGATCCCCAACTCAATGTCCCATCGACCAGGAATATTTTAGATTAGGGTTTTAAGGCTTTAGGTCTCACTGGTATGATCTCATCATAACCCTAGAACCATAGCCCTAATCTATGGGGTTCATCATAAAATCATAAAGACACAGCGTATGATGAAAATAATGCCTTTATTATAAAATGTCAATTCATTGATTTTGGGATCAAAATACAATATTTCAATTGGCTTTCAGGGCACAATCTTTCAATCTCCCACTTGCACTAAAGCCAATCGCCTTTAAATCTTAACCCCATACAATCAAGGTGGCGATCAAACTCTCGCTGTGATAGAGCCTTAGTGAACGGGTCTGCTATGTTGTTCTTTGTTTCTACCCTTTTAATGCAGACTTCTTGTCTTTCGACAATCTCTCGAACGAGATGGAAGCGTCTCAGAATGTGCTTTGATTTGTGATGAGCTCTTGGTTCCTTTGCTTGAGCAATAGCCCCCGTATTATCACAGTAAAGTGATACTGGACCTTCAATCTCAGGAACTATGCCCAACTCTGATATGAACTTCTTCATCCAGACAGCTTTCTTGGCAGCTTCACTAACAGCAATGTACTCTGCCTCAGTTGTTGAGTCAGCTACAGTTTGCTGTTTAGAACTTTTCCAGCTTACAGCTCCTCCATTAAGGGTAAAAACATACCCAGATATAGATTTGCTGTCATCTGGATCTGATTGAAAACTAGAATCTGAATAAGCTTCTTGTTTAAGATCAGATCCTCTGTATATTAGAAAAATATCCTTAGTTCTTCTTAAGTACTTAAGAAAATTTTTCACAGCCTTCCAATGATCCTCTCCTGGATCAGCCTGAAACCTGCTGGCTATACCTAAGGCATATGCCAAATCAGGCCTAGTACATAGCATAGCATACATAATAGACCCTACTTCTGAAGCATAAGGTATAGAATTCATTCTATTTCTTTCTTCAGGTGTCTTAGGAGACATCTTCTTAGAAAGATGTATGCCATGACCAATAGGTAAGTAACCTCTTTTACTTTCCTCCATGCTAAATCTTTTTAGCACTTGGTCAATGTACCTAGACTGGGATAAACCTAGCATCCTCCTAGATCTATCTCTATAGATCTTGATGCCTAGTATATAAGATGCTTCTCCCAAGTCTTTCATGGAAAACTGTTTAGATAACCATACCTTGATCGATTGTAACATTGGGATATCATTCCCAATGAGGAGTATGTCATCTACATACAGAACCAAGAAAATTATGGCACTCCCACTAGTCTTCTTGTACACACAAGGTTCATCCTCATTTTTGATAAAGTCAAATTCTTTGACTGTCTTATCAAATTGGATGTTCCAACTCCTAGATGCTTGCTTTAATCCATAAATAGATTTCTTTAGCCTACATACCTGATTAGGTTTAGTCTCCAAGACAAAACCTTCTGGCTGTGACATATAAACCTCTTCCTCAAGGAAACCATTGAGGAATGCAGTTTTCACATCCATCTGCCAGATTTCATAATCATGATATGCTGCTATAGCAAGCATGATCCGAATAGATTTGAGCATGGCAACAGGAGAAAATGTTTCATCATAATCTATTCCCTGTTTTTGTCTGAAACCCTTAGCCACTAATCTGGCTTTATAAGTTTCAACTTGGCCATCTGCCCCAATCTTTTTCTTATAGACCCATTTGCATCCAATAGGGTTAACACTCTCTGGTGCATCAACCAAAGTCCAGACTTGGTTGACATACATGGAGTCCATTTCGGATCTCATGGCTTCCAGCCATTTGTTTGAGTCACTACTTATGACAGCATCCGTATATGTTAGAGGCTCATCATTATCAATGATTCGGGCTTTATTATTTTCAATAATGAACCCATACCTTTCAGGTGCATGTCGCACCCTATCAGACCTATGGATAGGAGTGGTGTGTTCAGGTTCTATACTAACTATGTTATGATTTTGTTGAGATGTATCTACTTGTTGAACTTCTTCAAGTTCAATATTTCTCCCACTGCCCTTTTGTAGGATGAACTCTTTCTCCATAAAAATGGCATGCCTACTGACTAAAACCTTTTGTTCAGTAGGGTGGTAGAATAGATATCCTATACTATCTTTAGGATATCCAACAAATAGACACTTTTCTGCTCTAACATCAAGCTTATGTCCAAAATTTCTTTTGACATAGGCTGGACATCCCCATATCTTAAGGTGCTTAAGATTGGGTTTCTTTCCCCTCCATAACTCATATGGAATGCTAGATACAGATTTGGATGGTACTCTATTTAAAATATTAGCCGTTGTTTCCAAGACATATCCCCAGAAAGAAACAGGTAAGTCTGTGAAGCACATCATGGACCATACCATATCTAATAAAGTACGATTTCTCCTTTCAGCAACACCATTTAATTGTGGTGTGTAAGGAGGAGTCAATTCAGAGATGATTCCCCTTTGTTTAAGGTGATCAAGAAACTCGGTGGATAAGTATTCACCTCCTCTATCTGATCGAAGGATCTTAATACTTTTCCCCGTTTGTTTCTCTACCATACTTTGATACTCTAAAAATTTTTCAAAAGCTTCGGACTTATGTTTCATTAGATACACAAATCCATACCTTGAAAAATCATCAGTGAATGTGATGAAATATGAGTATCCACCCTTGTCCTGAGTTGTCATATGTCCACATACATCAGTGTGTATGAGTCCTAATAACTCTATTGTCCTTTCATTATGTCCACTAAATGGAGTCTTGGTCATTTTACCCATGAGACATGATTCACAAGTTCCTAATGATTCATAGTCATAAGGATTAAGAAATTTTTCCTTGTATAACTTGTTAATCCTCTGCTCACTAATATGTCCAAGACGACAGTGCCAAAGTAAAGTATTGTTTATTTCATCTCTTTTTCGTTTATTACTAACATGTAGTATATTGTCATCAGAAGATAAAGTTAAGAGACCATTGCAAAATATGCCATTAAATATTATTTCATTAGAAAAACTGATTGAGCAGCCACTGCTCATTATATTCATAATATATCCTTGTTTAAGTAACAAGGGTACAGATATGATGTTTCTAATGATTCTAGGCATAAAATAATAATTTTTTAACTCTAAAATCTTCCCAGAAGGCAGCTTTAACATATAAGTCCCTACAGCTTCTGCTTGGATGGAATCTCCTCCAGCACCGTAGAGCTCGAAGTCGCCTTCCTTCAAAACTCTAATGTTCTGTAGTCCCTGCAATGATTTGCAGATATGATGACCACAAGCAGTATCCAATACCCAAGAGTTTGAATTAGAAGAGTCTAATGACAAAATTGCATGTATCTCATACATACCTTTTGGTGCATCACTAGCACCAGGCTTCACACTTGCAAGGTAAACCTTGCAGTTTCTTTTCCAGTGACCCGGCTTGCCACAATGAAAGCAGGTCATTTGTCCGGAGGCCTTCTTTCCTTTCTTTTTCTTGATGCCCCCTTTTGGGTTCAACCTCCTCTTGGAACCCTTTTTGCCTATTTTCTTCTTGTTTACACCATCCACAAGAAGAAGTGGAGCCTTATTTTTCTTTAAATGGCTCTCTGCTGTTTTTAACATATTCAACAGCTCAGGCAAGGAAGTGTTAAGTTTGTTCATATGATAATTAAGAACAAACTATGAAAATGACTCTGGGAGTGACTGCAGGATTAAATCCTGATTCAACTCCCCATCCATAACAAAACCCAATTGACCCAATCGGGTGATTAGGTCAATAACCTTTAATACATGGTCTTGTACAGATGTACCTTCTGTCATCCTTGCATGGAATAACTACTTAGATATTTCATATCTTGCAGTTCGACTATGTTCTCCATAAAGTTCTTTTAAATTGAGCAATATGGAGTTTGTGTCCATGCTTTCATGTTGCCTCTGTAACTCATTGGTCATAGAGGCAAGCATTATACACTTGACAGTAAGTGAGTCATTTTGCCACGTGTTATATGTGGTCTTATCCTCTTGCGAGGCATCTTCCCCTAATGGTTCCAAGGTTGGGGTATCAAGAATATAAGAAATTCTTTCTTGGCTGAGTACTATCTTCAGGTTTCTCAACCAATCAACATAGTTTGGTCCAGTTAATTTATTTGCATCAAGAATGCTACAGAGTGAGAGTGAAGAGGCCATTTAATCTACATTAACAAATAACATTACATAAGCAACAATCAATGTTGACAAAACATAATTAAATTAGGACTTTAACTTAATTATGTCTCCCACTATTTTATCAAGCATCATAACCCTCAATGTGATGATCGAGAAAACCCTAATTGGTTCTCTTAGTGGGGTTGAGATCCTAATTCCTTATAAAAGACCTTGTGTGTACACAACAAATCTTATATAAGTTCAAAGGTAGGAAAACTCTTTCCAATTGTAATCCATACAATTCTCAACTTATCTTGGCCTCTAAAATATTAATAGCCTTGTGTGTACACAACAAACTATAATATTTTAGTTAAGTTAGACCCTTCATTGCTATATAGTCATGATATTAATTATAATACCCTTGTGTATACACAACAAAGTATTATATTAAATCATGGCATAAACATCAAATGTACCAAGCCAAAATTATGTTAGTCACCATAAAAAAAAGGCCTTGTGTGTACACAACAAACCTAATATGGATCATAACATAATAATGACTTGGCATGAAGGAAGGCCATATGTAGTGAATATTACACTAAGCATATCAAACAATAATTAAGTTAATCATATCGGCCAGGTAAGTGGGAGAGTGGTAGGAGTCCCCCCGTTGCTTTCCTTAGACACTAATAAGAATTGGCCAGGTCAGTCAACGGAACCAATTAAAAACCACATCCTCTTTACCGATCATGAACCACTTTTCCTAGACACCGAATGATAAACTAATCATATTGATTATTTTTGCTTTTGGTATATGACACTACAACTTAATATGTTTTTAAAGAGGGCTTTATTAAAACAAAGCACATTCTAGCAAATATGTGCCATAGTGTGCCATCATACTAGGACAACCATTTACCACATAATGGATCCACCATTATGCCAGGGCAACCTTATTTCAGTATGATGACTAGAAGGCTAAACATATCTCTATACAAATTAAGGTTTAAGTGAAAACCTTAATTAATGGCATACATCAAACATATATGCATAATTAACACAAATATGTGATTAGTGTGTCATCATACTAGGACAACCATTTACCACATAATGGATCCACCATTATGCCAAGGCAACCTTATTTCAGTATGATGACTAGATCTCTAAACATATCTCTACAACAATTAGGGTTCGAGTGAAAACCCTAATTGGTGACATTACATCAAACATATACTACATCTCATGTTACTTATATAAATATGCATCTAAAAATCAGCATATATATTTTAATCTTAATAAGGAGGCTTTGATACCACTGTAGGGTTCGATGGCAAGGCGAAAACATAGATTTCAAAATTTTTATCTTTATGAAATCTTCACCAAACCTTTAACCCAAGATCTCCTTAAAAGAATTAAAACATATAAGATGTATATATAAGATTTAATCTCAAATTAAAATACTAACCTGTATCGCAAAAATCCAAACTCTGAATCTCCACCAGGTGCCCAAATGTTCACCCTCCAATGGTGATCCACACAGAAAAAGATGAAGACAACAATTTCTACTTCTTGGCTCCTCTTCTTGAATTCTTTTTCAAGAATTCAATTCTTGGACTTTTAGGCTGAAATTTTCTTTCTTGAAAATTTCTTTTCTTCCTTCTTTCCTCTTCTTGAATTTTTTTTTCAAGAATTCCCTTTCTTGAATTCCTTTTCTTGAATTGAATTGGAAGAAAAATTAAGATAGGCAAAGTCTTAATTCAAGAAGGAAAAGAAGAAGAACATATCCTTTCCTTTTTCTTTCCTTTACCGTTCAAGACCTTCTTCTTATTCTTGTTTAGGGTCAGAGTTTCGACAAAGGATACCTCTGTAAGGGAAACAATACCCAACAAGAACAAGGGGAAGGAGTATTCTGGAGAGAAAGAAAAGGAATCGGATCTCTGAATTATGTTACATGAAAACCCTCGAGAACCCAACCCTATTTATAGATCTCAGAGGGGCGTCTTCTTAAAACAACGCAACCCTCTGAAACCCCAGGAATCACGATCCCTCATTCCTCACGCGTCCCCTCAACCAAAAATCATGATTCTCTGATTTAATTTTCATTTTTTCGATGAGGAGGACTCTCGGAAAAACTTCAGGAAGAATCGCGACTTTTGGAGACGGATTTGCGATCGAAAAGCGACGGATCTTTTCCTTAATTTTTTCTGGCCATCAGATCCAGATCCAAGGGTGCAAGACAAGGATCTGAATCGCCCCTTTTTCAGATTTTTCACCGATGTTATTTTCTTTCTCACGCGCATGAAGAGGAGTCCACGCGCATGGACTCTTCTTCTTGGCGCGCGCGGGTGAGAAAGGGAGAGGGCGGCTTGGAGAGAGGGTCTCAGTGAACTTAATTCACTTGGGTTCATCCATGGGTTAGCCCAATGTCCTAAAAAATAAATTGGACCTTAATTTGGTTCAATTAGAATCCAATTAAGCCCAATTCGGAACCAAATTCGAATCTGATTCGAATAGAAATTTGGTCTGCAACACATGCTAGTGTGTTTATCCTGCAAACATGATTTAATTCCAAATTAAATCCTTCATCAATTTTTTTTTGTGTGTGACCCATTGGGTTCCACACCTAGCCAGCAGTAGGTCCGAGTGCTATTTGACTTAATTCGGTTAGATCTCAACTAAGCCGATTTAGGTCAACTCAAACTAGCTCGACTCGGTCAATTAGAATCTAATTCTAATTAACTGATTTGAATTACCATGACTCAATCATATACCTACAAGACAAGATTGACATCTAGCAACGTATCATGTCTACCCGGAAGATGTGGAATTTTGGTGGAATTACCAAAATACCCTTCAGTGATGAGTTACCGGGCAATTCAGTCCTTTGATCAACTTGCATCCCGAATATGATTATGAATATGGATACTTGTCAAATCCAATTTCATATTCATCCCTAGCTCAATCTTTATAATGATGATTCATTAATGAACCATTAGAAAATAACTCTAATGTTCATACTTGGATCAAAGGTTTCCTGAATCCATCATTTGAAATTAGCTGGATGCAATTCCCTCTTACTAGGGCTGATCAATTCCTTGTTGACCTACTCACAACCTCCATATACAATCCACCATAACCAGTATCACCTCGTGCATGACTCAGTGTCATGATTGATTGCGAACCAAAGTATGGATTCATATATATATGGTACTATGGTAGTCTCAGGTCAAAGGACCACATGCACTACTCCCACTATGAGAATTATCTATTGACAAATAGATAAGGTTCCATTAGATATTCTCAATCTGGATCAATTCAGTGAACTCATTCTCTAATGAACACTCACATCCTAGTATTAGTGTCAAACACAAGTGACTGTGAGATCAGTCACCCTCATCACAAAGCATATATAGGATGTGCTGGTCTTGCCGGAAACATTGATCCCCAACTCAATGTCCCATCGACCAGGAATATTTTAGATTAGGGTTTTAAGGCTTTAGGTCTCACTGGTATGATCTCATCATAACCCTAGAACCATAGTCCTAATCTATGGGGTTCATCATAAAATCATAAAGACACAGCGTATGATGAAAATAATGCCTTTATTATAAAATGTCAATTCATTGATTTTGGGATCAAAATACAATATTTCAATTGGCTTTCAGGGCACAATCTTTCATAAAGGCCGGTGTTCTATTTTTGCTGTTTGGCAATAGCGCAGGTCCGACACCTAGCCATAATGTGTGCTACATCTCTTTTTAAGCTAGGCCAGAAAAAGTGGTCTTCAATAGCCAGGGTGGTCTTGTCTTTTCCGAAATGGCCAGCTAGACCTCCAGCATGAATTTCCCAAATCAAGAATTCCCTAAGAGAAGTTCTAGGGATGCAAATCCTATTTTTAAAGAACAAAAAGCCATCTAAAAGGGTATAATCCTTATGATCACTAGGTGGTCCTTGAGCTAGATCCTGGTACACAGTCTTAAAATCCGGACACGTCTCATATTCCTCTTTGATCTGCTCAAACCCTACGACTTCAGTCCTAACAGAATTCAATAACAAAGATCGACGACTAAGGGCATCAGCTACCTTATTTTCAGTCCCAGCCTTATGTTTCAAAACAAAAGTGTTACAACCGTGACAGTTACGTGGCCAGGCTCAGGTACCATCGAATGCGATCGAGCCACGTGGAGTTTTCCCCGGCCAAGTCGGTGCCACGTCTTCAAGGCCAGGATCGGCAAGATTACACCGCCCGACGACTGTCTAAGGCAAACCGCCTTCGCCGAGGTCGAGCTCGGCTCGGGGTTCCTCTGCCCCCTCATTGGCGCCCAGGCCCGGGGGGGTCCGCCTAAGTGAGGTCGGCCGAGGTCAGGCGACCTCCTGCCACCTCGCCAGGTGTCCACCCAGGAGGGGTCCGCCTGGGCCGAGGTCGGCCGGTCCTTCGCCCTTCGCCAGGGGAACACCCGGAGACGGGACCACCTCGGCCGAAGCCAGGCGACCTCCTGCCACCTCGTCAGGTGTCCACCCGGGAGGGGTCCACCTAAGCCGAGGTCGGCTGATCCCTCGCCCTTCGCCAGGTTGCCACCCGGAGACGGGACCACCTCGGTCGAAGCCAGGCGACCTCCTGCCACCTCGCCAGGTGTCCACCCAGGAGGGGCCCACCTAAGTCGAATTCGGCTAATCCCTCGCCCTTCGCCAGGTAGCCACCCGGAGACGGGACCACCTCGGTCGGAGCTAGGCGACCTCCTGCCACCTCGCCAGGTGTCCACCCAGGAGGGGTCCGCCTGGGCCAAGGTCTGCCGGTCCTTCGCCCTTCGCCAGGAGAACACCCAGAGACGGGACCACCTCGGCCGAAGCCAGGCGACCTCCTGCCACCTCGCCAGGTGTCCACCCAAGAGGGGTCCACCTAAGCCGAGGTCGGCTGATCCCTCGCCCTTCGCTAGGTTGCCACCCGGAGACGGGACCACCTCGGCCGAAGCCAGGCGACCTCCTGCCACCTCGCCAGGTGTCCACCCAGGAGGGGTCCACCTAAGCCGAGGTCGGCTGATCCCTCGCCCCTCGCCAGTTGGCCCCCGGGGACGGGTCCAACTCAGCTAAGGTCAGACCGCTCGTACGGAGAAGGCCCCAGGGAGAGAGAGACGGGCCCCGAGGCCATCCCTCGGGCCGTACGAATCCCAGACGGTGCCCCGTACGGAGGGCGGCGGCACGCAGAACATCACTAGCATCGACCCGACAGGTCTCGCAGCCGAGAGACGCGATCCTGACGGCACAGGCCCCATAGATAGATGGCGCCCATGCTTGGGGAAGAGAGCGCTCTCACTGGACCCGAGGCCTGACCGGCCGCCCTGCCAGCACCGCCCTCCCCTCTTTCTCTTCTGTCTTTGCCTTTTCCCTGCTGGGCCCGGCGGACGAGGTCGGAAAGCCGCCTGGCCCCCTTCACCGAAAAGGGAAAAGAGAAAAGGACGGGGAGGGGAAGTCTCTAAGGAGGAAGAAACAAGCGCACGACGAAAGAGAATAAAGAGGGAAGAATCTGGGGACGACAAGGTAAGCCAACCAGCCTGGGGACAAGGAGAAAGGACCGGCAAAAGGCCTCGCTCCGAGAGAAAAACCAGAGATCCCGAGAGGGGAACACTGGGTGTGAGCTCGGCAAGGAGGCCCAGCCGAGATTCTGGTCCCCAGAGCACTTTCTTCACCAGTTAACTCTCTAAGTCTGGGACCCTTTCGAGGGTCCGGTGGAGAGTCTGTTCCTTCTCGTCGTCTACTGACTTGACCGTCGGAGCTCCCTCGCCGGGATCCCCGGCCAGGGTCTTCTAACCCCCTTTTTTACAGGTTCTCCGCGGGAAGGGAGGCTCCCTCGCCAGGCGGTCAGGAGGGATCGGCGGATCCGTGGCACGGGCGCGGCGGCGAGAGCGGCAACAAAAAGTATAGGACTGGATATACTCTACCCACTTAGCATGCCTAGGGTTAAGCTTCTTCTGGGAATTCAAGAATCTAAGAGCCTCATGGTCCGAAAATAGCATAAATTCCTGCGGTAGCAAATAATGTCTCCAGTAACGCAAAGCTTGCACTACCGCATAAAATTCTTTATCATAGGTAGAATACCTAAGCTTAGCATCATTAAGTTTTTCACTAAAGAATGCTACGAGATGATTCTCTTGGCTTAGGACTCCACCTATACCTACTCCTGAAGCATCACAGGCAACCTCAAATACTTTAGAAAAGTCGGGTAACCTCAAAATGGGTGCCTGGGTCATCCTATCCTTAAGATCTAGGAAGGCTTTATGGGCTACTTTAGTCCACTGAAACTCTCCCTTCCTAATACAGTCTGTGATAGGAGCAACTACAGTACTAAACCCCTTGATGAATCGCCTATAGAAGGTAGCGAAGCCGTGGAAACTTCTGACTTCATGCACACTGGTCGGCTCTGGCCATTCTACTATGGACCTAATCTTTTCTGGATCGGCAGCCACGCCGTCAGGGGTTACTACAAAACCAAGGAAGATAACTCTATTGGTCATGAATTCATACTTTTTGAGATTACCGTAGAGACTATCATTCCTCAAAACTTGGTAGACTTGTTTAAGGTGGCCTAGGTGGTCTGCAGGGGTCTTACTATAGATCAGGATGTCATCAAAATAGACCACTACAAACTTCCCTATCAAAGCTCTAAGCACCTGGGTCATAATCCTCATGAAAGTACTAGGGGCATTGGACAACCCAAAAGGCATAACAACCCATTCGTAGAGACCATCCTTAGTTTTGAAAGCGGTTTTCCACTCATCCCCTGGTCTAATCCTAACCTGATGATAGCCGCTCTTGAGATCAATTTTGGAAAAAATCATTGCACCGGCCATCATATCTAGCATGTCATCGAGTCTAGGGATGGGGAACCTATACTTGATTGTGATTTTGTTGATGGCACGACTATCAACACACATCCTCCATGTGCCATCCTTCTTTGGGGTCAATAATGCAGGGACTGCACAAGGGCTAAGACTCTCTCTAATAAACCCCTTCCTTAATAATTCTCCAACCTGCTTTTGTAGTTCCTTATGTTCAGATGGATTCATCCTATAATGGGGCAAGTTGGGTAAAGTAGCTCCTGGGATTAAATTTATGGAATGCTGGATATCCCTAAGAGGTGGAAGGTGGTCTGGCAGATCCTCGGGAAAAACATCCTCAAATTCTTCTAACAAAGGTCTAACTTCCTGAGGAGGCTCTGAGGGTGTAGGAGTCCTAAGTTCCTTAGCAGTCAACATCCAAATGGGTGAACCACTATGAATTTCTTATTCTAGATCCTTAGCACTAATTAGGTTCACTCCAGTCTTCATCTCTCTGACCTTATTAGGTCCTTTAGCTACCTTGTCCTTAGGAGGGACTGAATGGATTGTGATTTTTTTCCTATTAAAACTAAAGACACAGGTATTGGATTTTCCTAAGAGGGTGGCATCATGATCATATAACCAAGGTCTTCCAAGAATTATACTGCTCACCCCCATGGGCAAGACATCACACCAAATCTTCTCTTGATAGGATTGCATTTGGATTTGGACCTGACATCTAGACTGGATGGGTATAGAGGTAGAGTATACCCAAGAAACCTTATAGGGGTTGGGGTGGGGGACTGGGGTTAAACCTAACATTTTGACAGTGCTAGCAAAAATGGCATTCACACAGCTCCCACTATCTATGATGATCTTACATACCTTATCCCCTAGTTTAAGAAAAGTCTGTAGGATATTAGTCCTACGCCAATCCTCCTGAACTCTACTCTGGGACAGGATGCATCTCACAACCCCTAACTGGTCAGACTCTGTGGATTCCTCCTCTCCTTCATACTCATCAACCAAATTCATTCCGGCCTCATAAACTTCTTCTTCAAATTCTTCATTGGGCCTGGAATTCTCTTCCTCTCCTTCTTCTATGTAAAGGGATCTACGAGGGCACTGGCTAGAAACATGACCTACCCTATGGCACTTAAAACAAGCTATGGCTGTGCACTGGCTGGAGATATGACCGGGCTTCTGGCACTTAAAATAGATGATACTAGGGGTTCTCTGGGTGTCAGGTGCCTTACCTTTATCCATGGGCCTAGGGGTGGGAATACCCTGACTAGGTTTGCTAGGGGTAACTTGGCTAGGTCCATTTCTTGGGATTGGAGCACTAACCCTAGAAGGCATAGGTCCTCTCTGAAACTTCTCAGTGTTCAGTGCAATCTGATAGGCTTGGTCTAGGTCAGTAACCTCTCTCAGAAACAACTCCCTCTTAATGTCTTCCCTAAGTCCAGCCCTAAACCTAGACAAAGTGACCTCATGGGCTTCACTCACAACACATCTCATCAGGTATTCATCAAAGGTGGTTATATAGTCTGAGACAGATCGGTTCCCTTGTTTCAAGGTTTGCCATTGGTCTAACAGATTCTGCTGGTATGAAATGGGTAGGTACTTATCTCTAAGCTTCTCTTTCATACCCTGCCAAGTGGTTATGGGCTCAACATTTTGTCTTCTAGTGGTTAGCTCAATGTTCCCCCAGTATAACCTAGCTTGACGTACTAACTTCATCTTGGCAAACTTGAACTTCCTTTCCTCAGACATGGCATACCACTCAAAGTACTGGTCCATCTCACCCTCCCAATCAGAATACACCTTAGGGTTTAAGCTACCATCAAAAGTGGGTGCATCTAATTTGATATTCCGAATGAACCTATCATCTTTATCTTCAGGCTCTGGGTCAGGCCTCCTATGATTAGGTTCAGGATCTCTGTATAAAGGTCTTCTAGGCTCCTGGTGTGGGTGAGGTTGAGGCACATTAAAATCTAGGTCAGGAGTCCAATTCTGATGCCTAGGTTCCTCAAGTACTTGGATTCGATCCCTAAGCTGGGTAAAATTCTCATTCATATCCTGACTCAATTTGTTCATACTTTCAGTAAGAGCTCTAACCATGGCCTCTAAATCAGGTTGGGTTTGACCAGGTTTGTAGGGTACTCCATTCCGGGTAGACATGATGATGCAAGCAAACACACCAAATGAGACTCGACTGAAATGACTATGGGCTAACTAGACCTAGAGCCCAAACTAGATGCCCAATCAGAGTGGCAAGCTAGCCTGTAGTAACTCGAGACTCAGCCATGCAGGTGTAAGGGGAGTGTTAGGTCCCTAAATGCCAATCCTAGACACCAATCAGAGATTGGCCAGGTAGGCGGACCAGCACACAAGCCCTTCGGGATAGAATCCCTGAACCACCATTCTAGACACTGAGTACAAAGCACACACAGAGTAACTAGACAAACTGACTCAACATTAGCTTAGACCCGACTTGTTGGTGTCCCTAGCCCACTAGGGCAAATTAAGTCTAATAAATTTTAAACTTAGGCTTAGGATCGAATGAATGGGTGGTGGTTTTGGGCTAAGGAGAGGTTATCAACTCCTCCCCTGATCTTAGATGCTCAATTGCCCTTAAGATGAATTAGGAGATGATCACTTAAAAAATTGAATTGCAGAAACACAGAAATAGAGTTGCTGTAATTTAACTCTCAGAAATTCCACAAGAACCAATAAATTACAGTAAAATTATATAAAATAGTTTCAATTATACTTGCAATGAGAAATAATTCCTGCAACAGGGCAGTTACAGACTGAAAGCAGAATGCTTCCCCCGTTTACAATTCCTGCTACGAAGTTGTAACCCAGCGGATCCCCTACATGCCCTAGGAACACCCCGTGGAATAGGAAGAGGAGGCTTGCACCTCACTTCGTTCCTAGGACCGGACGTCCTGTGGAGTCTACTTCGAGCAGACAAAGTAAAAAAGAGAGACACTCAAAACATGCAAGCAAGTCAGAAACCCTAGACAGGGCTCTGATACCAAAATGATGCAGAACAAAAAAGATGATGCGATCCAGAAGTAAATTAAGACTAATTCTTTTTTTATTGTTTTTTTTAATATTTTCAGAAGTCCTGATTCTCCTGGATGCTGATCTGGCTTCCTCTAGGATTTGCTTCGTATTCGAAGCAGCCAAACTGGACCTGGATGCTGGTGGTCGGTCACTACTTGGAGAGAGGGGCCGTGAGAGATGGGATAGGCTAGGGTTTTGGTGGAATGAAGAGGATGATGGACGGCTAGGGTTTTGGAGTTGAAGTGGCTAACCTAGGGTTTTGGGGTTGGAGATCTCACACCTCCTCAAGGTTCCTGGGGAACCCGGATTTACTCCCTCACGGAGCTCAACACATGCAAGTGCGGAAGAGAGAAACATAAAGTTGCTCACACAGAAATTTGAATTCATTCATCAGTTGTTTTCTAAAACTTACAAGAGGGGTTTATTTTATAGGTCTTTACAAGAGGTCAGGGTTTTACATCTTCCCATGTGGGACTAATAGGATAGATCTTCAAATTAGGCTTGTAGAATCAAATCCTTCTTATATGGCCGGCCAAGAGGTTCCATAAGTGTTGATTGATGGCTCCAAATGGTAAGTAGGTGGCGCCTCCTAGCCTTGCTCTTCAAGAAAATTTTTTTTCCTTCCATGGCTCAACTCTTTTGGACACCTCCATTTCTTTCTCCCCAAGTCATGGCTCTTCCCAACTTTGCTTTGGTCTTTTTAGGCATGGATTGGGCGCCCCCTTGAAGTGCTCCCCAAGAAATGCCTCTTTCCTTCTTTAGCTTGGTCTTTTAAGGTATATATGGGGCGCCTCCTTGATTTTGGCTTCAAGAAAAATTCTTGCTCCCTTGGATGTGGGGACCATGACACTGGGATGGATATGTGGCACCTCCTGGACTCTGGCGTGTGGCTGGGAGTGTGGCACCCACATGCTTGGGCTTGGGAGAAAATGTGGCACCCTGGAGAAGACCTAGACCACTTACTAGGACTTGTACTGAGTCAATATGACTCAACAAAATTTAAATTGCAGGGAAATATAGACTCAAAAAAATTGAGTTGACCAAGTCAACCCTTATTACAAAACCAGAAAACCCTAATTCTTCGGGCAAGGTCAATCAGAGATCCAGATGGAGCCCTGAAGTCTTCTTCTGAGTCTGGTGCCCGCACCACAGGCGATTGGCTTTGAGACAGAATTCCCAACACTATGTTCCTAGTGAACGAAGGCAACTAACAAGAGATTGGACTCAAGAAGATAATTTTTTTTCATTCATCAAGATTTAAATTTACAAAGGAGGGGTAAGGCCCTTTATATAGGCACCTTAAGACTCATTCAAAATTTGAATGAAAAATATTACAAGTCTTCATGAAGATGGCACCATAAAATCAAATTTTTCTCCATGGAATCCTCTCTTGGTCGACCTTGAAATGGTAGAGTGCTTGATTTGGAGGAGTGAGGAGGGGAGCATGTCTTCAAGAATCATGGGCACCCACTTGATCATTGCTTCTTTCCTTGACCATCCAAGCTTTTATAGAGAAAGGCTTGATGTGGGGGCATGAAGCATGGATCTTGTCTTGGCGCCTTTGGACTTTTGAATTTCTTCCATGGTTGATCAAACACTTTAGGAAGAAGGCGTGAAATGGGGGCTTGAAGCAAGGGACATGTCTTCACAAATCTTCAACTCCCATTGACCTTCCTTTTTCGCCCAACCTTCTTTGGGAGAAAACTTGATAGGGGGAGGGAAGGGAGGCTTGGATCAAGGGATGGTGTCCATTTGGGTTGATGGCATCCAAAATTCTGCATTTCCTCTTGATTTGGGCCGCCCACTTGTCATGATGATGTGGCGCCACATGGGATGGGTGAGGTGGTGCTTTAGGGCTGAGGTGGCATCCTTCAAGGCATGGAAAATGGCTTGACCCATTAATAATTGGACTAGACTCAATGACCACTCCTTCAAATAGGCTTGGACCCAATCTTCTAATAGACTCGAACTAGAACCAATTTAGCTAAGTACAGGACCCATTGACCCAACTTGACCAAATTGGTCAATGTACAAGACTAAAATAAAAGTAATTGAAACTAAATTCATGACTAAAAAAAAATACAATGCTTTAGGCTTGAAGCCTTATTACAAGATCCAAAAATTGAAACCCTAATCAGAGGTCTGGTGCCCACACCAGGGTGCTTCACCATGGCCGTCCGGTCATAAGAAAAAGTAGGGCTGCAAGACCCTCAAAACCCATTCAAACAGGATTTTCTATGGCATGTAGGGGTGCCACTGTGAGTTGACCCTTGAAGAAGAAAACAAAGAGATAGGCATCTTTAGATTTTAATTTTTGCATCTTGGTCATCTTAGTATATAGTCTATTATTTTAATTATTTCTGTCTGTAGGTAACTCATAAAAATCTGATTTTTGTTTTGATGGATTCTTATAATTGAAAGTATTTTTCAAAATTTTTTTATGAATTATTTCGATCTGTAAATTCTTTACCTACCGAAATACTACCTAAGAACAGTTCTATCCTATTTTTCAGTAAAGCTAATTTCAGCAAGTTTAGGATTCTTTTGGTAAAATTTTTTTATATATTTTAATATTTCCTACATTTTAGGTACTTATGTACAGAATATATCCTTGTTTAAAAATAAATAAATAAATAAATTTTTTATTTTCTTCTATTTTTGCTTATTTGCATATTAGGGTTTCATCTTGTGTGTGCATCATCAAGTATCCTAATCTTAAGGGTACTTGAACATTTAGATCGGGGTAGGATTTCATCACCTATCCTGAGCCCACAACAACTACCTATTGCATCCGAACCTAACCTTAATTAAAATTGATTAGACTTAATTTGCTCTAGTGAGCTAGGGATACCAACAGGTCAGGTTCAACCTTTTTAGGAAAACTAGTTACACTCAATTTGGCATTTGTGTCTTGAAGCTGGTGTCTAGGCTGGAGGTCCATAGGCAAACGTCCTAAGTGATTTCATGGTTTTTAATTAGGACCCTGCGAGAGCAGGGGGAGCCTCTTATGACCCCACCTCTTACCTGGCCGGTGGATAGCATAATTATTATCTTGGTTGTGATTCAGTCGACTCATTTTGTTTGGGCTCTAGGTCTAGGAAACCCTAGTTCGAGTCTTGTATGTGTGCATGACCACTAGATTAGGTACACTCTATCAGCCTACTCAAACCCAACCTAGTACATCCATGGATCCTAACATGGAGTCTTGGTTCCTAAGCAATTTAGTCGACTTAATACTAAGCTTGACCAGATGGATGAGAGAATAGGTAATATTAAGGAGTCTCATGTGACTCAACTAAACCCTGAAATGCCTAGACCCAATCCTTTAGGTCAAAGCTCTGAGATGCCAAGACCTATTCCCCAAATTCCTCGAGCCCAATTCACTCCCCCAGATCTAAGAGGTCAATACAGAGAACTTGCTTACCCAGGTCCAAGAGCCCAACATAGGGAAATTACCCCTAACCCAATCCCTAGGCGCCATACCCCTGATGGTAATGACCATGAAAAAAGGATTCTTAGGAGCATTCGATTAGATGCACCCACATTTGAGGATAGTTTAGATCCTAAGGTCTATACTGAATAGGAGAGTGATATGGACCAGTACTTTGAATGGTACAAAATGTCGTAGGAGAGAAAGTTCAAATTTGCCAAGCTTAGGCTTGTCCGACAAGCTAGATTGTACTGGAGAAATGTGGAGCGACTGAACCGATAGAGAGGTTATGTACCTATAGATACATGGCGAGCAATGAAGGTAAAGCTTAGGGAGAAATACCTACCATTCTCATATGAACAAAAATTATTAGATCAATGGCAAAAATTGACTCAAGGAAATAAATCAGTAGTTGATTATATTGCCAAATTTCATGAGTTCGTTATGATGTGTAGTATAGTCGAGTTCGAAGCTGTCACCCTGTCAAGGTTTAGAGCTAGTTTGCATGAAGATATCCAGAGGGAGATATTTTTAAGGGAAGTTAATGATTTGGAACAAGCTTATCAAATTGCTAGGGATTGTGAGCGATTTTAGAGGAGACTTGTCACCTATAGACCTGAGTCCAATAGGTTTAATACCCTTGGAACTAGACCTAACTCTAATCAATTTCCACCTAGCTGACCAAATCCTAGTTCTCAACCAGTTCATAGGGTGGATAAAGGAAAAGCACCCATGGTCCTTAGAGATCAAAATCAAAATGCAATATATTTTAGGTGCCGTAAAATGGGTCATTTTGCTGTTACTGTCCCGTGCGAACATTGCATATAGGTGAATGTGAGGAAGAAAATGTCAAGGATGTAGAAGAATTTGAGGAGGAAATTTATGAAGCGGAAGAAGACTTGGTAAAAGAGTATGAAGGAGATGAAGAGCCTATAGAATCATCTGACTTACTAGGTATAGTTAGGTGTATTCTAGCTCAAATCAAGAAGAATCAGGACTGGCATAGGATGAAAATCCTACAGAACTTTATTAAGCTAGGAGATAAAGTGTGCGAAATTATTATAGATAGTGGGAGTTGTGTGAATGCAATATCTACTAATGCTGTTAAGAGCTTAGGTTTATCCACTGTACCACATCCTAGCCCATATAAGGTATCCTGGATTAATTCTACATCAATTCCTATTAGGTTACAATGCTAAGTCTCAGTCCAAGTTCAATCCTACCAAGAGAAGGTATGGTTTGACGTAATTCCATTGGGGGTTAGTAGTATCATAGTAGGTAGACCGTGGTTATATGATCATGATGCAACCCTCTTTGGTCGATCTAACTCGTGTGCATTCAAACACCATGAAAAGAGAATTGTGATCAACTCAACCCCACTCAAAGATAATACCAAGCGAAGGTCTAGTCATTTTAGAGAGAAGGAACCTGGATTGAACCTAAATACTTCTAAGGAATTAGAACATGAAATTATTAAAGGTTCAACAGTCTGGATGCTAACTGCTAAGGAAGTTCAGGATGAACCACAAAAGGAGCACCTTAAGGAATTTAAAGAGTTTCTGGAAGAATTTAAGGATGTGTTCCCAGAAGACCTCCCTGATTATTTGCCTCCATTAAGGGATATTCAACATGCTATAGACATAGTCCCAAGAGCTACCTTGCCGAATTTACCTCATTATAGGATGAATCCTATTGAGCATAAGGAATTACATAGGCAAGTTGAGGATCTTCTTAGAAAAGGATTTATAAGAGAAAGCTTAAGTCCTTGTGCCATTCCAGCACTTTTGACTCCCAAGAAGGATGGCACTTTGAGCATGTGTGTCGACAGTAGAGCTATCAATAAGATTATAGTAAAGTATAGGTTTTCAATACCCCGACTTGATGATATGCTAGACATGATGGCTGGTGCTACCATATTTTCAAAGATAGATCTTAAGAGTGGCTATCATCAAATTAGAATTAGGCTAGGAGATGAATGGAAGACCGCATTTAAGACTAAGGATGGTTTGTACGAGTGGTTGGTGATGCCTTTTGGCTTATCGAATGTACCTAGTACTTTTATGAGGATAATGACTCAAGTGTTAAAATCATTTATTAGAAAATTTGTAGTGGTATATTTTGATGACATCCTCATATATAGTAAGAATAAGAAGGATCACCTAGACCATCTTCAGCATGTTTGTCAGGTTCTTAAAGGAAATAATCTTTATACAAATTTGAAGAGATGTAGCTTCATGACTCCGAGGATTATTTTCCTAGGTTTTGTAGTGACTGCTGAAGGAGTATCGGCAGACCCCGAAAAGGTAAAATCCATAGTTGAGTGGCCTATCCCTAAGAATGTTCATGATGCATGAAGCTTTCATGGATTAGTTACTTTCTATAAGAGATTTATTTGAGGGTTTAGTATGATAGTTGCACCTATTACAGATAGTATGAAAAAAGGAGGTTTTGAATGGTCAAAAGATGCCAATAGGGCCTTTAATGACATTAAAGATAAGATGACTCAAGCCCCGATTCTGAGGCTACCTGATTTTTTTGAAAGTTTTTGAGATTGCTTGTGATGCCTCAGGGGTAGGAATTGGAGGAGTCTTGAGTCAAGAGAATCACTCGGTAGCATTCTTTAGCGAGAAACTAAACGATACTAAATTGAAATATTCTACTTATGATAAGGAATTGTATGCTATGGTTCAAGCACTTAGGTATTGGCGACACTATTTGCTACCGTAAGAGTTTGTATTATATTCTGATCATGAAGCTCTTAGGTTCCTTAACTCGCAAAAGAAGTTGAATGCTAGGCATGGAAATTGAATTGAATACATACATGCCTATACATTTGTTTTAAGACATCAATTGGGTGCTGATAACAAAGTTGCTGATGCATTAAGTAGAAGGTTTATGCTCTTGAATTGTGTTAGCACTAGAGTAGTCGGATTTGAGAAATTAAAAGATGAGTATGAGAACTGTGATGATTTTGGAGAAATTTATAAGGTAGTTATGCAAGGATCGACTAGCTCATATAGTGAGTACACTACTCAAGATGGTTACTTTTTTAAGGACAGTAAACTATGTATCCAAATACTTCGCTTAGAGACTTCTTGATTTGGGAAACACATGCTAGAGGTTTAGCTGGACACTTCTGTAGAAATAAGACAATTTTAGCTCTAGAAGACCAATTCTATTGGCCGAATCTTAAGAGGAATGTTGCTAAAATAGTAGCTAGATGTCGAACTTGTGCTGTTGCAAAATAGCAAAAGTAGAACATTGGCTTATACACCCCTCTTCCTGTACCGGATTGTCCATGGCAAGACCTTAGCATGGACTTTGTTCTTGGATTATCTAAGACCCTAAGGAAGAATGATTCAATATTTGTAGTGGTCGACAGGTTTTCTAAGATGGCACATTTCCTGCCTTGTTTCCAAACCTATGATGCTTCTAAGGTAGCTAAGCTATTTCTGAATGAAGTAGTTAGATTGCATGGTTTACCTAGGATCATAGTATCAAACAGGGACATATGGTTCACCGTTACTTTTTGAAGACACTCTGGCATTTATTAGGAACAAAACTTAAACTCAAATTGATGGCCAGACCGAGGTTGTGAATCGTAGTTTAGAAAACATGTTAAGAAGTTTAGTGGGAGAACATACTGCTAGTTGCGACCTATTATTGTCTAGGGCTGAATTCGCTTATAATAGCTCAGTGAACAGGTCTACCAGAAAAAGTCCTTTTGAGATTGTACATGGGTACAAACCTATAAAATCTCTAGATCTTATTCCTTTACCAATGCATGATCGCATCTCGGAATCTGCTGAGTCATATGTTGAACATGTTAAAGAGTTGCATAAAGAAATAAGTCAAAAAATTAATGAAAGCAATAAAACTTATAAACATATGGCTAACACAAAAAGGAGACTCAAAGAATACACTGAAGGAGACTTTGTAATAGTAAGACTACGACCTGAACGGTTCCCACCTGGAACCATGAAAAAGTTACATGCCCGTAGTAGTGGACCTTACAAAGTGATTAGAAAAATAGGATCTAATGCCTATGTGCTCGAGTAGCCACCTGAACTAGGCATTAGCAATACTTCAACATTTCAAACCTAATTGAGTATATGGAACCAACATTGATTCCTAGTAAGCCATTTGGGTCTAATCCTATCCTTGAGAGTGAACCAACCCAAGTGTGTCCACCTGCCATACCACCAGCCCGGAGGGAGAAGATTGAGCGGATCTTGGATGACAAGATCATTGCTACCCGAGGCAAAGATTACCAGTGGTATCTGGTTCATTGGCAAGGCCGACCTGAGTCTGATGATTCTTGGATCACTAGAGAGGACTTGCTGAGAGTTGACCCAGACTTGCTAGAGCACTATCATAGCGACGTTGATCCATAATCGACAGGGTCGAGTTTCTCCCACCTAGAAAGAATTGGTGTGGACACCAGGACCAGAAAATATCAACAGGTTAAACCCATATCTCTATGGATCACCTGTGAATAAAGCCCTGGACCCAACCCCTTTTTCCATGTAAATATTTTATTTTAAATTCTGTTATGTTGGTTTAGTTAGGGTTACCTTTTTTACCAACTATAATTAGGGTTTTATCTTTTTTGGCCTTTGGGGCCAAATCCCTTTTACCAAGTTGAATCACTTATTTACATGTCTTGCCTTTTGATCAAATTGGGTTCCAATTGATCAAGTAGGGCTTTAGTTATTTGGTTTTGAGTCTTGTAAAAATTAGTTGTTGAGTCCTATAACATAAGGGGGACCCAATTGAAGACCCATGTGACTCAAATCAAGACCAATGTGCCAGCTCAAGACAAGCCCATGTGACTCCATGTGCTAGCACAAGTTTCTTGCCACATGTCATCCTATTTGGCACCACCTTTGCAAGACTTTTGGACAACACCTGCCACATCACCAGGGGACATCAACACATGGCATGTTACTTATGTTTGGACATGCAACAAGATTAAGACATCACCACATGACAACACCCTTTGGTCGACCCATAAGAAGAGGTTTAATTGGTGCCTCATATTTTAAGATGAGTAAATGTGAAGGACTCTCCAAGTTGGTGCCTTCCACTCCATTCCTTCATGCCAAAACCAAGGAAGAATTCAGCCAACTCCTCTTCCTCTTCTTCATGCCAATTCCAAGAAGTTGGCCAAGCAAAGTTTCAATGCCCAACTTCAAAGAATTCTATATTATCTAATCATCTAAAGAGGAGAAGTTGGAAGGTATTATTGCTTCAAGCTATTGGATCAAACAAGTTGCTAGCTGCACAAGCTTCAAGAACTCAAGAGTCTCATCAAAACTCTTGAGTCTTCTTCTATCTAGACTGGAGAGTCCACTTGATTGCAAAAACTCACATCATCCAAACTCCTAAGTCCACCCATCATGACCAACCAAGGAAGCAATCTTGGCCCTTCATCAAAGTACATCACCCCATCTCCATCTTGGCGCCAACCTTGGATGAGAAGCTTCTTGTTGCTGCCCACTTTGAAAGGAGTCCCATTCGGTCCATCAAGCAGGAGTCTAGGCTACCTAGACCTAAATTCCAGAGTTGTAATTCAAAGGGAACAAGAGTCTTGTATCTGAGTCACTTACACCACTGGTTGGGGGTCTATAAATATCCCATCAACCCCCTTGTAATTCATGCAATTATTATTGAAATACAAAGACATTCTATCGAAATCTTCCTTTGCTGTGTGCATCGCGGGGTGTGAGGCCCTTCCTTTGTTCCTTTGGAGTATTGCAAGGTGTGAGGCCCTACTTATCCAGCTAATAAGAAGATCCATCCACTACCTCTAACCCTTCTTTTCTTTCTTTCCCTTTTTTACTGCTTTCTAACCCAAGATTCCTTTGCTGAGTGTTTTATAGGTGACCAAGAATCTAGATCATCTGTTCTTATCTCGAAACTGGCATCGTGTGAAAGATCAGAGCCCGGAAGCTAGATCTTGAACCCCTATCGCTGCAATCTTGAGAGTCCTGCCATACCTACATTGAGAGAGCGATCTTCGTTGGTACAACTGAGTTTACTCCCTTCTCGTTATTTTCTGAATTGTTGAAAATAAATCCTAGTTTCGGTGGTTTCTCAACCACCAGGTCCTATTTTTTAATTGCTTTATAGGTTTACTTGTGCAGGTAATTGACTTGATTAGTTTCCTTTACTATCTCCTTTGAGTCTTCCTTTAAAATCTAAAAATATAAAAAATATTAATTGCTATTTTTTTTTATTTGTCCCATATCAAGATTGCCTTCACACAACATGGTTCAGGCTATCTCTTTCAATATTTTATTTTTTCTCTTTACAACATCATTTTGTTGTAGTACTCTAGGGGCTGAAAAGTTATGATTAATACCATGTTCTGTGCAAAATTCTTGAAAGTATTGGTTTTCAAATTCAGTACCATGATCACTTCTAATTAAAATAATTGAAAATTTTTTCTGATTTGAAACCATTTTGTGAAATTTTCGAAAAACTTTTTGTTGCCGTCTGAAACACCATGGCCTGTAGTTGGAGACGGCCTTGGAACGCACCTTGTCGCTCGAGATCCTGCTCGATCGCCCGGAACATGCAAAAAAGAGAAGACCCGGGCTGGTGATCCCGACGGGGGCACTCCGATGCTCAAGTTAGTGATGATCCAAGGGAACATATCCTCTCGGTCGAGCCCCACAGGTGGACTCCATGCTAGGAGGGAAGATTTGTTGATTGAAAGAATGTAAATAGGTCGAGAGCAGAGCGTGGGATGTGACAGCCGAGGAGAACTTGAGCTAGGTGGCTGTGTTTGTCAAGGCCCTTTCGACGGGCCTCTGGTAGCCTGGAGTACTTGGTCTCTCCTGTGGACAGCCCCTTTTGCTCGATCATTTGCTTTGCTTACCTTCTCTTGAATTACGGAGAACTCCTTTTAGCTAGGATGGCTGCGCGCCACTTACCTCGGGATCCTCCCCTCACTTGCAAGCACGTGCAGCGATGTTCGATGCCATGCACGAGATGCCTTTCCTCATCCGTGATAGGGAATAGTGTCATGCGCTCTGTACCTCCTTTTAGTCACTCCCTTTCGAAAAGCCTGGCAGGGCCTTGATTGACGGGCCGCCATCCCATGGTTTTGAATCCTCTAGGTAGACTTCCTCTTCTAGGTGGTGCAGATGGTCGGCTGAGAGCGTAGCACCTCGATTGGGGTACACCTCCCCTTCTGGTGATAGTGGTAGTTGGGGCAGTTATTACGGCCTGGCGGGCGCCCCTCCATGGTCCTTGGTTGGCTCATCACCGTCCAAGGAAGGCGGTGACGACCATCGACTGCAAGGTGCTTTGTCCGAGGTTGGTGAACTTAGGAAGGCGAAGCTCAACTTCAACTGTGGCATCTCGACCTTGAGGGTAGCCAGCTGGGCGAAGAAGACCAGGCAGAGGCGAAGCTCGACTTCGACCACAGCATCTCGACCTCGAGGGGAGCCAGCCGGACGAAAGAGTTCGGGTAGAGGTGGAGCTAGACTTCGACTGCGACGTCTCGACCTCGAGGGGAGCCAGCCAGGCAAAGGAGTCTGGGTAGAGGTGGAGCTTGACTTCGACCACGGCATCTCGACCTCGAGGGGAGCCAGCTGGGCGAAGGAGTTTGGACAGAGGTGGAGCTTGACTTCGACTGTGGCATCTCGACCTCGGGGGGAGCCAGCCTGGTGAAGGAGTTCGGGCAAGGGTGGCTGTCATGGTTGCTTCATCCAATGCGGCATCTGACAGGGTCTGATATAAGTTCCACGTCAGCGATCCTACCGCATCATTTGCCCCCCACTCTCGAGTCCAGCTGGCACGTGATGCTCGGGGCGAAGGGAGTAAATGCGGTGCTGATGTGAAAAGGCAAAATCTGGCATAATGATCACCATGGTTGCTGGTGCTTCGCGAAGCGGTCCTTCGAGATAATGCGGTGGAGACACGTGGAGCCATCCGAGGAGCACTTATTACTGGCATGAATTCAAAACCATCGCTGTTGAAACAAATCATTAACATTCGTCGATTGCCGACATGTGGCATGGATCCGATGGTGGCGGCTCCATAATGGTATGTTTTAGGTCTGGTCACTTCAAAGCGAGAGATAGATTGCCAAAAACTCTCTTCTTTCAAACATCGCATGCTCGCCATTGCTCTAGAGATCCTTCTTCTTCCCCGATCATGCTAGTATTCCCAAGTTAACCAGGTTCATCTCCTTCCCCTTCTTCCAGTTAGGTAGAGTTTCCTCTAGGGTCAGGGTCTTCTCGCGGACCTCGTCTGTCTCTTCCTTCTCCTCCTCTGGTCTTCGACTTTTCCTTCATCTTCCAGATGTCTCACTTCGGGCCAAATTTCCATCCCTTAATCGATCAACATGAGGCTGGGCCTTCTCAGTCGAGACCACCTTCTTCCTTCAATAAGGAGGAAGAAATGCACTTCGAGGTTCGACGAAGGCCTCGCCCCACGGGCATAGTTATCAGAAAACTAGTGTCCGTCCCCCAAATCCTCCACCTCCTGAACCTGCCCTCGAACCTTCTCGGTCGACAGGTCTCGATGGTGTCACTTCGATGATGACCGACGAGGAACTCTCGACCATTCGGGACATCTATGGCATCCCAGACTCCATCCGGCTCTCGGTCCCTTGATCGGGGGAACGGGTCACCTCCAGTGGCTTGCATCGGATTGCCCTCTATGAGGAATCCCTCGCAGGGGGCCTCCAGTTTCTCCTTCATCCATTCTTCCTCTCAGTGCTAAGCAATTATCGCCTCATCCCTACTCAGCTCGTCCCAAACACCATTAGGAGCATATTTTTTTTCATTATTCTTTGCCAATTTCATAGGATTGTTGCCCGTTATTATCTTTTCAGGGTCTTTTTCACCCTGAAATGCCACCCATCTGAGGAGGGGTGGTGGTCCATCTCTTCCCACCTGAAGGGCCTAAAATTTGAGCTCCCCTCTTTTATCAAAGGATGGAAGAGTAAGTATTTCTTCGCCTCGATCGAGGGGGTCGACTAGGTTTGGAGCGACCTAGATCAGTCCCCTAACCGGAACTTCACTGTTGAAGCTGCTAATTGGGAGTTCTACGAGCAGCTTTGCATCGACCAGGTCCCCTCCCTCGTGGTTCTGCTGTCAGAGCAAAACCTATTTGAAGCCAGAGTTAGCCCAATGCAGGAGTTGGGTGAGTTTGGCTGGAGCTTTGTCTCTTTCTTCTCTCTTTTTTTTTTCTATCCAAGCTTGGAGCTAACCTCGCTCTTCTTCATGCAGGCAGTTCTCTTTGGATGACCTCCTTGAATTCTCCCGGAAGAGGGGTCCACCGACGGGGTCGAGAGAATCCCCACCAAAGAGAGCCCGGGATGAGGATGGGGCATGGGAGGCGCCTGTCGAGCCAGTCAGGCCAAGCAGGAGGAGGGCCGAAACTGCCTCCGAGCTAGATTAGAGGAGAGCTGAACCTACTCCCGAACCAAGTAGGAGGGCCGAGCCCACTTTCGAGCCACCGAGGCAGCTAGATGAGCCCCTGGTGCTAGAGCCCGAAGTTGTCGCGTGAGCCAGGATTGCTACCACTGCTACTGCTTCCGTGACGCCCCCGCCTCCTGAGATCATTGAGGTCGAAGAAGACGGGGAGCATGAGAGAGCAGCATTGATGTTAGCGGTGATGTCCATGGTGGCAGCAAGCCCCCACCGCACACTCGAGTCCTCCTCGGCTGGAGGAGATGGTGAAGCCGCATCAAAGCAAGGAGGAGGGAGAGAAACCCTCGCAAGCAGCCACCTGAGGTTGCGATGAATGCCTCACTGGTCTGATACCAGGACCTTTCCGAGCGCATGATGGATTTTGCCATCCTGTCGTGCGATCGGTGGAGAAGGTCCGGGAAGCTGCTGGGTGATGCCATCTGCAGCACCTTCCCACATCTCTTCTTGGTAAGCACTCCTTTCGCTCGCCCTTTTCCTTCCTTCTATTTTATTGAGGCTGACATCTTCTGTTGTGCAGCTTGGCACTGAGCTTTTGCTGATAAGGGACTACTGCAAAAATTAGGTCAAGAAGGACAAGTAGCATGCAGTGCAGCTGGAGTCCTTGACGGTCGACATCAAGCAGAAGTCTGATGAGGCCTGGGAGGCCGGCCTGAAAAATAATGAGCTCTAGGGCGAGGTCGCGAGAGCCAAAAGGTGCATAAAGGAGCTTGAAGAGTCTCTGGACCGGGAGAGGAGCCGGTCCAAAGGCAGGGCAGAAGAGCTGAAGGCCAAAGAGGCCAGGCTCAAAGAGCTCAGTGCCTAGGCAGACAGAGAGAAAGAACAGGCTCGAGCTATTCGGGCAGAGCAGGAGGCAGCGAATGAGCGGGCCAAAGCCATCGAGAAAAGGGCCACAGCCACCGAGAAGAAGGTCTCGGCCACCGAAGAGAGAGCCGCGACCACTGAAGAGAAGGCCACGGTAGCTGCCAGCTTGGTAGAGGCTGCGAGGAAAGATACCGTCAAGGCGGTAGCGTAGTAGAAGGCCTCCAAGGACTTCAACGTCGAGTTTCATGAAGCGGTGACAGATTCCTTTGTCAAAGGCTTCATGTACTGCCGGTCCCAGGTGCAGGACATCATCCTGGAGAAAAACATGTATCGACTCAGTTTCCCGGGTGTTTAAGATGTGAGCTCAATCCCTCACCTGGGCGAGGCAGAGGAGCAGGTCACCGCTGCTGACCCAGCTCCACCGATAGAGGCCCCTGAAGATGAAGCTCCGTAGTCGAAGGCCCCAGATGTTGACACGCCATCTGAGCAACGCCCTGGGAAGGAGCCAGTCGGATAGCCTAGGGGCCGCTGTAACTTTTTTTCTTTTTCTTTTTTGCTTCTGCTCTGGGCTGCCCAGCATGCTGGGGCCCATAAATAATGTAAGAACTTCAAATCTGAGTAATGAAATATTCTTTGCCTTCTCCTCGACTTGCGCATCTTGTTCCATGGTATTCCAATTTGCATATTTTTATGTTCTTTACACTTTGCCAAACTTCCTCCACCTCTTGATTCCTTGTGTGCATGAACTTGCAGAGGCATCTCACTTAGAGGCTTTGAGTCTCTGGGCCATTCTTTGCCGAGGTTCGATTTCACAGGGAGGTCAGAGAGGAGTTCTTGATTTGTTGATTCATTCCCACGTCGCGGGCGAAGTGGTAGGAGGGCTCCGAGTGCTTCGCTGGTAGAGGTGCATTCGACCTCGGCGGGGATCAGCTCCAGGTGTGTATGCCGAGATCGAGCTCGGGTGCTACCCTCGTCGGGTCTGTTAGGTGTCAGGCTTTGGAAGCTTTTGGGCTTAAATTTCTAGGCTTCAAGAGTTTCTGATGCCAGGCTTGAAGAATTACCGGTCTTTAGGTGCCGTGCTTCAGGAGTTTCTGGGCTTTAGGGCCCGTCTATCGAACTATGAGTTTCACAGTAGATGGTGGGACTTCTTGGAGTCTCCCATGGACATCTCTGTACTGTGAGTTCAGTCGACAGTGTGGGGCTTCAGGAGGTTCCCGTCTTTGGTGCCGAACTGGTGTCCAGGCTTGAGTGTTGTGCTTCAGGAGTTTTCGGTCTTTAGGACCATTTTGCTGAACTATGAGTTTTGCGGTAGATGGCGAGACTTCTTGGAGTCTCCCATAGACATCTCTGTACTATGAGTTCGGTTGACAGGTGAGGGGCTTCAGGAGTTTCCCATCTTTGGTGCTGGACTGCTGTCCGGGCTTAAGTGTCGGGCTTCAAGAGTTTCCGGTATTTAGGGCCGGTCTGCCAAACTATGAGTTTCACGGTAGATGGTGGGACTTCTTGGAGTCTCCCGTGAACATCTCCGTACTGTGAGTTCGGTTGACAGGTACGGGGCTTCTGGAATTTCCCGTCTTTGGTGCCGGACTGGTGTCCGGGCTTGAGTGCCAGGCTTTAGGAGTTTTTTGTGGTAGATGGCAGACTTCTTGTCTTTAGTGAGTTTGGTTGACTAGGGGCTCAGCTAACTGTGAGTTTTGCGATAAATGGCAGGACTTCTTGGAGTCTCCCGTGGACATCTTAGTACTGTGAGTTCGGTCGATAGGTGCGGGGCTTCAAGAGTTTCCCGTCTTCAGTGCCGGACTGGTGCCTGGGCTTGAGTACCAGGCTTCAGGAGTTTCTGGGCTTGAAGTGCCGGGCTGCAGGAGTTTTCGGGCTTGAGTGCTGGATTGGAGTCCAGGCATCGAAATTCCTGCAAGGCAAAGGTGATTTGCACAAAAAAAATCTTTATTATTAATGAAGGAAGGCCTTACATCACTGATAGTACATTCTCAGGTTACTGGCATTCCACGTTCGTAGAAATTTGGCATCGCCCAGCACCGCTAGATAGTAGGCTCTGTGTGGAAGAGCCTCGACCACCTCGTACAGGCCTTCCCAGTTCAGTGAGAGCTTGCCGCACTCCCGAGACTGGGAGGCTTCAGCTCGGCATAGCACCAGGTCGCTTGGATGGAAGAGCTTCGGCTTTATATGCGTGTTGTAGTACCGAGCCACTTACTGATGGTAGGCCACCATCCAAAGTTGAGCATTGTCTCTGGTTTCTTCGAGGAGGTCCAGGTTGAGAAGAAGGCATGCCGGATTCTCCACTTCATTATAGTGCTGTACCCGTAATGTGGGTACACTAAGTTCAACTGGGATAATGGCTTCCGTGCCGAAGATAAGTCTGAAAGGCATCTCATCAGTGGCCATCGTGGGTGTTGTGTGGTAGGCTCGAAGAATGCTAGGGAGTTCCTCTGCCCACCTGCCCTTGGCCTGGTCTATCCTTGTTCTGAACCCTTGGAGGATGGTCCGGTTGGTCAACTCGGCCTCTTCGTTGGTCTGGGGATGGGCCACCGAGGTGAAGCGATGCCGAATGCCGAGGTCGGCACAGAACTGCTCGAACTTCCAGTTGTCGAACTGCCATCCGTTGTCGATGATGCTGCTGCGGGGGAGTCCGAAGTGGCAGATGATCGATTTCCAGAAGAATTGCTGGACCTTGGCTTCAGTTATCCTTGCTAGCAGCTCCGCCTCCACTCATTTGGTGAAGTAGTCGATAGCCACTATCAGGAATTTGCACTGTCCGGATGATGCGGCATGCATATGATTAAGGATTTGATTAGTGTATGTAGAGCAATGAAACCTAATTACACTAGCATTGTACTCATCATAATAAGACTTAAGGATTATAAGAAATGGGATTTTTACTTGATTAGACACAATTCTAAACTAAGAAGGAAGAAGTTCTAGACAATAGGGGCTAATGATTGTGGACTTACCTTGATGAGCTTTCCAACCTTCTTTTGATTCATACCTTGAAACTACCAATGCTCAGAACTGAAGAACCTGGATAACATAGATCAAAACCCTGGACTTGGGGCTTCAGCTTGTTCATTCTTTGTCCAGGTGAACCCGGTTCACAACTTAAAGACTTCGAAGGACCCTGCAATGAAGATCGAAGTTAAGGAAGAAGGATAAGAACATATAGAAGGGATGGGAGAATTTATGAACTAAGAACAGAAATTTGAGAAGATCTGGCTGACTCCAATGCCTTCACGTGAGCTTGGAAGATGCTGTGCTAGGGGAAAAAAAATGGCTTTGGCGTGGAGGAAGAGGATGGGAAACTTTCACATAAAAAAAAAAAAATCACAAGACAACTTCTACTTCCAAAATTCAACTTCAATTTTCATTCATTCCCAAAATCAATCCCCTTTACAATGGGCATCCAAGGCCTTTAATAGCGTCATAAAGCTAGCTTTTGAAATTTAAAAACTCCCCAAATTGAGGAGGATTACAAGGGGGGGTTGGAGGATTTGGTGGAGAGTTTAGAGGGATGGGGGGGAGGTTGGAGGATTTGGTGGAGGACTTGGAGGGGTGTGGCCAACCTCCTTGAATTTGAATCTTCCTTGTTGGCGCCAAAGAGTGATGAGGTGGCTAGTGAGGTGGCGCCTGATGACGTGGCATGATGAGATGGTCTTCTACTTGGATAAGGAATGACATGTGGTGCCAAGTGGTCCTAGTTGATGGTCGTTTTCTCTTGCTTGGTTGATGTGTCTTCCCTTCTTCATGTGGTCAAATTCTGGGGTCCAGAATTTGAGTCTTGTTGTTGGCTTTCATTGCTTTAAGACTTGATTAACTGAAATAGACTTAACTCAACTAAATTGACTTGACTGACCTAAACTTGAAACGGACTTACAGGAAATGAAATTTTTTTTAAAAGTAATTACAGGACTCAATAAACACTCTTGATTAATTACAGGCCTCTTGAAAAGGAAATGGCTCTTGAAAACATTTACAGGACTCTTGAAAAAGAAATGGCTCTTGAAAATAAAATATTTTTGAACTAAAGGATACAAGGTAACCTAATTATCTTCGATCCAAATTGGGATAAGGCTAACCTTGTTGGAGTGAAGTTTCTTTCAGTTTCTGGTGTCCACACCAATTCTCCTAGGGTGGGCAGAACTCGACCCAGTCGAGTATGGTTCAGTTTTGCCCTGGTAATGCTCGAACAAGTCTTGGTTAAGTCTTTGCAGGTCCTCTCGAGTAATCCAAGAGTTGTTGGAACCAGGTCGACCTTGCCATTGAACCAGGTATCGCTGATAGTTCTTATTCCTGGTAGTAATGGTCTTGTCATCCAGAATTCTCTCAATCCTCTCTCTCCGCTCAGGTAGGGTTGGTGGTGGACACTCGAAAATATGTTCACTCTCAATGAAAGTTTCTGGCCCAAAAGGCTCACTAGGTATTAGTACTGGTTCTTTGTATTCTACTAGGTCTGAAACATTAAAGGTTGTACCGATACCCATATCAGGTGGAAGGTCCAATATATATGCATTAGGCCCTATTTTCTTTAAGATCTTGAAAGGTCCCGCTCCGCGGGCATGCAGCTTCTTTATGGTTCCAGGTGGGAACCGTTCAGGGTTGAGCCTAATCATTGCATAATCCCCTTCACAGAATTCTTTAGCCCTATTATGTGAATCAGCTAAATGTTTGTAAGTCTCATTGCTCAGTTTAATCTTATTACTGATTTCTTTATGCAAATTTGTGACATGCTGTGCGAAAGATTCAACAGACTCAGAAATTTACACAAGCACATGCAAAATGCAGACTGAACTAGGCATCCTTATTAAGAGGAATTTTATTGGACTTTCTAGGACCTAAACCTAACATATTAATGACTCTCTAGGTTTGACCCTGGTCTGGTATGTACATGAGAATTTACCATGGGTTCCTAGTAAATGCCATAAGGTTTTCCAAAAGTAGGTAGCAAAAGGAATAGTCTTTAAAAGCTCATACATCCTAGTAATCTCATCAAAATGAAACTTAATGGCTCTAAAATTATGATAAGACTCAGGGAAAGGCAGGAAATAGGAATCCGAGACTTGGGGTAATTTAGGGGAATCTTGAAACAGACCTTGGTTACTCATGATGACCTTAAGATTAGAATTTTGATCTACAGGCGGGTTGCTTCTAAGTAGTTGAAGGTCATCAGGAAAGTCATCTAAAATAATGATTGGGTTCTTCTCAGGTATCTGAAGGAGTTCTTGTGTCGAAGCTAAAGTATTGGGTTCTTCCTGAGGGCATTGTCTTACGGGAACCAAGTCCTCACTAAATTTTGGTTGTTCTGATATTTCAGGACTAGGCTCAATAATCTTTTCTTTACCAAAGGTTTCCTCAGGTAAGGTACTAAAGTTATTCTCTTCACAGTCTTTCCCTTCATATTCATCTATTAAACTTATGTCAGTCTCATACACATATTTACTAGGTTCAAATTTGCCTTCTTCCTTCCCTAGCCCTTCAGTTTGAGGATACCCTAAGTCTTGAGTATTCATGAACTCAACTTGTACTTCAGGGTTCTTACTCCTATCATTCATATGAGCTAATGGGATAGTAGGAGTTGGTTGGTCTAAGGAAAATTGTTTAGCCAGCATTTGGTTCAATTGGGCCATTAGATCATTTAGGCCTCTCAGCATGGTTTCAAGATTCGGGTCCATTGCTACACTGGACTGGTCTGGACTGGTGAATATAAGGCTCCTGATCTAGTTTTCATGCATGCAAGTAGACTCAAGCTCAAGCTAAGGTTTCCTAGACCTAGAGCACAAATTAGAGGTCTAATTAAGTGAACCAACTAGCTAGTAGCACTTATGGGACATAGCCAGGTAGGTGGAGGGGAGTGAAGGTCCCTGATTGCCAAACCTTAGACACCAATATGAGATTGGTCAGGTAGGCGGACCAAATCACAAGCCCTGATGCACCAATCTTAGACACCAAGCCAGTAAGCACACACCAATTAGCTGACACAGTTAACTTCACCCTAACTTGAACCCAACTTGTTGGTGTCCCTAACCCACTAGGGCAATTAATGTTCTACTCAATTTTAATTAACGGGCTGGGATCGATATGCTGGGTGGTGATTTTTGGGCTAGGGACAGGTGATGAAACCCTGACCCTATGTCAAATTGATGCCCTTAATTTGATTTCTCATGAGATGAATGAAATGCAAAGGTGCTGCAGAAGTGTGTTGCAATTTGAAAGTGGTGTGGAAAACATGATGAAAAAAATATCCAAAAATTTTGAAAAACTCACAGAGGATTCTTATCTTATATGTTTCAATGCAGATGAAAGGAATTTTAAAACTAAAATCTATACTACTCTAAGCAGATCCTACAAATGAAGATAAATAAAAAGGACAGAACAGAACCCTAATGATAGTGTCGAACTGTAGAAATTTTTATTTTTTTATAATTCTTTTCTGATGATGAAATTTAATATTGTGATATCCGTCTTAAAAAGGAACAAGAAAAAAAATATTTCAATAAAAAATTAGTGACTTGCCTTTGGAGCTGTAGACGGATTACAGTAAACATATGCAAATTTTCAGAACACAGAACCTAATCAAACAAGTGCAATGGCTTACCCAAACTTCAATCTAAAAAATTCACGTTCAGCCAGGGGCTCATTATTCCCATGGCTCGTGACAGTGTACTGGAGTACACCCGCTTAGGAGGCGTGAATTTTAGATCTTGCTTTGATTTAAAGAGAATTATTCTACCCTAATGTAACCATGCTCTGATACCAATTTGATGCCGAATGCATATGATTAAGGATTTGATTAGTGTATGTAGAGCAATGAAACCTAATTACACTAGCATTGTACTCATCATAATAAGACTTAAGGATTATAAGAAATGGGATTTTTACTTGATTAGACACAATTCTAAACTAAGAAGGAAGAAGATTTAGACAATAGGGGCTAATGATTGTGGACTTACCTTGATGAGCTTTCCAACCTTCTTTTGATTCATACCTTGAAACTACCAATGCTCAGAACTGAAGAACCTGGATAACAGAGATCAAAACCCTGGACTTGGGGCTTCAGCTTGTTGGTTCTTTGTCAAGGTGAACCCGGTTCACAACTCAAAGACTTCGAAGGACCGTGCAATGAAGATCAAAGTTAAGGAAGAAGGATAAGAATATATAGAAGGGATAGGAGAATTTATGAACTAAGAACAGAAATTTGAGAAGATCTGGCTGACTCCAATGCCTTCACGTGAGCTTGGAAGATTCTGTGCTAGGGGAAAAGAATGGCTTTGGCATGGAGGAAGAGGATGGGAAACTTTCACATAAAAAAAAAAAAATCACAAGACAACTTCTACTTCCAAAATTCAACTTCAATTTTCATTCATTCCCAAAATCAATCCCCTTTACAATGGTCATCCAAGGCCTTTAATAGCCTCATAAAGCTAGCTTTTGAAATTTAAAAACTTCCCAAATTGAGGAGGATTACAAGGGGGGTTGGAGGATTTGGTGGAGAGTTTGGAGGGATGGGGGGGAGGTTGGAGGATTTGGTGGAGGACTTGGAGGGGTGTGGCCAACCTCCTTGAATTTGAATCTTCCTTGTTGGCACCAAAGAGTGATGAGGTGGCTAGTGAGGTGGCGCTTGATGACATGGCATGATGAGATGGTCTTCTACTTGGATAAGGAATGACATGTGGCGCCAAGTGGTCCTAGTTGATGGTCATTTTCTCTTGCTTGGTTGATGTGTCTTCTCTTCTTCATGTGGTCAAAATCTGGGATCCAGAATTTGAGTCTTGTTGCTGGCTTTCATTGCTTTAAGACTTGATTAACTGAAATAGACTTAACTCAACTGAATTGACTTGACTGACCTAAACTTGAAACGGACTTACAGGAAATGAAATTTTTTTTAAAAGTAATTACAGGACTCAATAAAACTCTTGATTAATTACAGGACTCTTAAAAAGGAAATAGCTCTTGAAAACATTTACAGGACTCTTGAAAAGGAAATGGCTCTTGAAAATAAAATATTTTTGAACTAAAGGATACAAGGTAACCTAATTATCTTCGATCCAAATTGGGATAAGGCTAACCTTTTTGGAGTGAAGTTTCTTTCAGTTTCTGGTATCCACACCAATTCTCCTAGGGTGGGCAGAACTCGACCCAGTCGAGTATGGTTCAGTTTTGCCCTGGTAATGCTCGAACAAGTCTGGGTTAAGTCTTTGCAGGTCCTCTCGAGTAATCCAAGAGTTGTCGGACTCAGGTCGACCTTGCCATTGAACCAGGTATCGCTGATCGTTCTTATTCTGGTAGTAATGGTCTTGTCATCCAGGATTCTCTCAATCCTCTCTCTCCGCTCAGGTAGGGTTGGTGGTGGACACTCAGAAATATGTTCACTCTCAATGAAAGTTTCTGGCCCAAAAGGCTCACTAGGTATTAGTACTGGTTCTTTGTATTCTACTAGGTCTGAAACATTAAAGGTTGTACCGATACCCATATCAGGTGGAAGTTCCAAAACATATGCATTAGGCCCTATTTTCTTTAAGATCTTGAAAGGTCCCGCTCCACGGGCATGCAGCTTCTTTATGGTTCCAGGTGGGAACCGTTCAGGGTTGAGCCTAATCATTGCATAATCCCCTTCACAGAATTCTTTAGCCATCTTATGTGAATCAGCTAAATGTTTGTAAGTCTCATTGCTCAGTTTGATCTTATTACTGATTTCTTTATGCAAATTTGTGACATGCTGTGCGAAAGATTCAGCAAACTCAGAAATTTACACAAGCACTTGCAAAATGTAGACTGAACTAGGCATCCTTATTGAGAGGAATTTTATTGGACTTTCTAGGACCTAAACCTAACATATTAATGACTCTCTAGGTTTGACCCTGGTCTGGTATGTACATGAGAATTTACCATGGGTTCCTAGTAAATGCCATAAGGTTTTCCAAAAGTAGGTAGCAAAAGGAATAGTCTTTAAAAGCTCATGCATCCAAGTAATCTCATCAAAATGAAACTTAATGGCTCTAAAATTATGATAAGACTCAGGGAAAGGCAAGAAATAGGAATCCGAGACTTGGGGTAATTTAGGAGAATCTTGAAACAGACCTTGGTTACTCATGATGACCTTAAGATTAGAATTTTGATTTATAGGCGGGTTGCTTCTAAGTAGTTGAAGGTCATCAGGAAAGTCTTCTAAAATAATGATTGGGTTCTTCTCAGGTACCTGAAGGAGTTCTTGTGTCGAAGCTAAAGTATTGGGTTCTTCCTGAGGGCATTGTCTTACGGGAACCAAGTTCTCACTAAATTTTGGTTGTTCTGATATTTCAGGACTAGGCTCAATAATCTTTTCTTTACCAAAGGTTTCCTCAGGTAAGGTACTAAAGTTGTTCTCTTCACAGTCTTCCCCTTCATATTCATCTATTAAACTTATGTCAGTCTCATACACATATTTACTAGGTTCAAATTTGCCTTCTTCCTTCCCTAGCCCTTCAGTTTGAGGATACCCTAAGTCTTGAGTATTCATGAACTCAACTTGTACTTCAGGGTTCTTACTCCTATCATTCATATGAGCTAATGGGATAGTAGGAGTTGGTTGGTCTAAGGAAAATTGTTTAGCCAGCATTTGGTTCAATTGGGCCATTAGATCATTTAGGCCTCTCAGCATGGTTTCAAGATTTGGGTCCAGGGCTACACTGGACTGGGTCTGGACTGGTGAATATGAGGCTCCTGATCTAGTTTTCATGCATGCAAGTAGACTCAAGCTCAAGCTAAGGTTTCCTAGACCTAGAGCACAAATTAGAGGTCTAATTAAGTGAACCAACTAGCTAGTAGTACTTATGGGACTTAGCCAGGTAGGTGGAGGGGAGTGAAGGTCCCTGATTGCCAAACCTTAGACACCAATATGAGATTGGCCAGGTAGGTAGACCAAATCACAAGCCCTGATGCACCAATCTTAGACACCAAGCCAGTAAGCACACACCAATTAGCTGACACAGTTAACTTCATCCTAACTTGAACCCAACTTGTTGGTGTCCCTAACCCACTAGGGCAATTAACGTTCTACTCAATTTTAATTAACGGGCTGGGATCGATATGCTGGGTGGTGATTTTTGGGCTAGGGACAGGTGATGAAACCCTGACCCTATGTCAAATTGATGCCCTTAATTTGATTTCTCATGAGATGAATGAAATGCAAAGGTGCTGCAGAAGTGTGTTGCAATTTGAAAGTGGTGTGGAAAACATGATGAAAAAAATGTCCAAAAATTCTGAAAAATTCACAGAGGATTCTTAACTTATATGTTTCAATGCAGATGAAACAAATTTTAAAACTAAAATCTATACTACTCTAAGCAGATCCTACAAATGAAGATAAATAAAAAGGACAGAACAGAACCCTAATGATAGTGTCAAACTTTAGAAATTTTTATTTTTTTTATAATTTTTTTTTGATGATGAAATTTAATATGGTGATAACTGTCTTAAAAAGGAACAAGAAAAAAAATATTTCAATAAAAAATTAGTGACTTGCCTTTGGAGCTGTAGATGGATTACAGTAAACATATGCAAATTTTCAGAAAACAGAACCCAATCAAACAAGTGCAATGGCTTACGCAAACTTCAATCTAAAAAATTCACGTCCGGCCAGCGGCTCATTATTCCCATGGCTCGTGACAGTGTACTGGAGTACACCCACTTAGGAGGCATGAATTTTAGATCTTTCTTTGATTTAAAGAGAACTATTCTACCCTAATGCAACCATGCTCTGATACCAATTTGATGCGGCATGCATATGATTAAGGATTTGATTAGTGTATGTAGAGCAATGAAACCTAATTACACTAGCATTGTACTCATCATAATAAGACTTAAGGATTATAAGAAATGGGATTTTTACTTGATTAGACACAATTCTAAACTAAGAAGGAAGAAGATTTAGACAATAGGGGCTAATGATTGTGGACTTACCTTGATGAGCTTTCCAACCTTCTTTTGATTCATACCTTGAAACTACCAATGCTCAGAACTGAAGAACCTGGATAACAGAGATCAAAACCCTGGACTTGGGGCTTCAGCTTGTTGGTTCTTTGTCAAGGTGAACCCGGTTCACAACTCAAAGACTTCGAAGGACCGTGCAATGAAGATCAAAGTTAAGGAAGAAGGATAAGAATATATAGAAGGGATAGGAGAATTTATGAACTAAGAACAGAAATTTGAGAAGATCTGGCTGACTCCAATGCCTTCACGTGAGCTTGGAAGATTCTGTGCTAGGGGAAAAGAATGGCTTTGGCATGGAGGAAGAGGATGGGAAACTTTCACATAAAAAAAAAAAAATCACAAGACAACTTCTACTTCCAAAATTCAACTTCAATTTTCATTCATTCCCAAAATCAATCCCCTTTACAATGGTCATCCAAGGCCTTTAATAGCCTCATAAAGCTAGCTTTTGAAATTTAAAAACTCCCCAAATTGAGGAGGATTACAAGGGGGGGTTGGAGGATTTGGTGGAGAGTTTGGAGGGATGGGGGGGAGGTTGGAGGATTTGGTGGAGGACTTGGAGGGGTGTGGCCAACCTCCTTGAATTTGAATCTTCCTTGTTGGCACCAAAGAGTGATGAGGTGGCTAGTGAGGTGGCGCTTGATGACATGGCATGATGAGATGGTCTTCTACTTGGATAAGGAATGACATGTGGCGCCAAGTGGTCCTAGTTGATGGTCATTTTCTCTTGCTTGGTTGATGTGTCTTCTCTTCTTCATGTGGTCAAAATCTGGGATCCAGAATTTGAGTCTTGTTGCTGGCTTTCATTGCTTTAAGACTTGATTAACTGAAATAGACTTAACTCAACTAAATTGACTTGACTGACCTAAACTTGAAACGGACTTACAGGAAATGAAATTTTTTTTAAAAGTAATTACATGACTCAATAAACACTCTTGATTAATTACAGGCCTCTTGAAAAGGAAATGGCTCTTGAAAACATTTACAGGACTCTTGAAAAGGAAATGGCTCTTGAAAATAAAATATTTTTGAACTAAAGGATACAAGGTAACCTAATTATCTTCGATCCAAATTGGGATAAGGCTAACCTTGTTGGAGTGAAGTTTCTTTCAGTTTCTGGTGTCCACACCAATTCTCCTAGGGTGGGCAGAACTCGACCCAGTCGAGTATGGTTCAGTTTTGCCCTGGTAATGCTCGAACAAGTCTGGGTTAAGTCTTTGCAGGTCCTCTCGAGTAATCCAAGAGTTGTCGGACTCAGGTCGACCTTGCCATTGAACCAGGTATCGCTGATAGTTCTTATTCCTGGTAGTAATGGTCTTGTCATCCAGGATTCTCTCAATCCTCTCTCTCCGCTCAGGTAGGGTTGGTGGTGGACACTCGAAAATATGTTCACTCTCATTGAAAGTTTCTGGCCCAAAAGGCTCACTAGGTATTAGTACTGGTTCTTTGTATTCTACTAGGTCTGAAACATTAAAGGTTGTACCGATACCCATATCAGGTGGAAGTTCCAAAACATATGCATCAGGCCCTATTTTCTTTAAGATCTTGAAAGGTCCCGCTTTGCGGGCATGCAGCTTCTTTATGGTTTCAGGTGGGAACCGTTCAGGGTTGAGCCTAATCATTGCATAATCCCCTTCACAGAATTCTTTAGCCCTCTTATGTGAATCAACTAAATGTTTGTAAGTCTCATTGCTCAGTTTGATTTTATTACTGATTTCTTTATGCAAATTTGTGACATGCTGTGCGAAAGATTCCGCAGACTCAGAAATTTACACAAGCACTTGCAAAATGCAGACTGAACTAGGCATCCTTATTGAGAGGAATTTTATTGGACTTTCTAGGACCTAAACCTAACATATTAATGACTCTCTAGGTTTGACCCTGGTCTGGTATGTACATGAGAATTTACCATGGGTTCCTAGTAAATGCCATAAGGTTTTCCAAAAGTAGGTAGCAAAAGGAATAGTCTTTAAAAGCTCATGCATCCTAGTAATCTCATCAAAATGAAACTTAATGGCTCTAAAATTATGATAAGACTCTGGGAAAGGCAGGAAATAGGAATCCGAGACTTGGAGTAATTTAGGAGAGTCTTGAAACAGACCTTGGTTACTCATGATGACCTTAAGATTAGAATTTTGATCTACAGGCGGGATGCTTCTAAGTAGTTGAAGGTCATCAGGAAAGTCTTCTAAAATAATGATTGGGTTCTTCTCAGGTACCTGAAGGAGTTCTTGTGTCGAAGCTAAAGTATTGGGTTCTTCCTGAGGGCATTGTCTTACGGGAACCAAGTCCTCACTAAATTTTGGTTGTTCTGATATTTCAGGACTAGGCTCAATAATCTTTTCTTTACCAAAGGTTTCCTCAGGTAAGGTACTAAAGTTGTTCTCTTCACAGTCTTCCCCTTCATATTCATCTATTAAACTTATGTCAGTCTCATACACATATTTACTAGGTTCAAATTTGCCTTCTTCCTTCCCTAGCCCTTCAGTTTGAGGATACCCTAAGTCTTGAGTATTCATGAACTCAACTTGTACTTCAGGGTTCTTACTCCTATCATTCATATGAGCTAATGGGATAGTAGGAGTCGGTTGGTCTAAGGAAAATTGTTTAGCCATCATTTGGTTCAATTGGGCCATTAGATCATTTAGGCCTCTCAGCATGGTTTCAAGATTCGGGTCCATGGCTACACTGGACTGGGTCTGGACTGGTGAATATGAGGCTCCTGATCTAGTTTTCATGCATGCAAGTAGACTCAAGCTCAAGCTAAGGTTTCCTAGACCTAGAGCACAAATTAGAGGTCTAATTAAGTGAACCAACTAGCTAGTAGTACTTATGGGACTTAGCCAGGTAGGTGGAGGGGAGTGAAGGTCCCTGATTGCCAAACCTTAGACACCAATCTAAGATTGGCCAGGTAGGCGGACCAAATCACAAGCCCTGATGCACCAATCCTAGACACCAAGCCAGTAAGCACACACCAATTAGCTGACACAGTTAACTTGACCCTAACCTGAACCCAACTTGTTGGTGTCCCTAACCCACTAGGGCAATTAACGTTCTACTTAATTTTAATTAACGGGCTGGGATCGATATGCTGGGTGGTGATTTTTGGGCTAGGGACAGGTGATGAAACCCTGACCCTATGTCAAATTGATGCCCTTAATTTGATTTCTCATGAGATGAATGAAATGTAAAGGTGCTGCAGAAGTGTGTTGCAGTTTGAAAGTGGTGTGGAAAACATGATGAAAAAAATGTCCAAAAATTTTGAAAAATTCACAGAGGATTCTTAACTTATATGTTTCAATGCAGATGAAAGGAATTTTAAAACTAAAATCTATACTACTCTAAGCAGATCCTACAAATGAAGATAAATAAAAAGGATAGAACAGAACCCTAATGATAGTATCGAACTGTAGAAATTTTCATTTTTTTTATAATTTGTTTCTGATGATGAAATTTAATATGGTGATAACTGACTTAAAAAGGAACAAGAAAAAAAATATTTCAATAAAAAATTAGTGACTTTCCTTCGGAGCTGTAGACGGATTATAGTAAACATATGCAAATTTTCAGAAAACAGAACCTAATCAAACAAGTGCAATGGCTTACCCAAACTTCAATCTAAAAAATTCACGTCTGGCCAGGGGCTCATTATTCCCATGGCTCATGACAGTGTACTGGAGTACACCCGCTTAGGAGGCGTGAATTTTAGATCTTGCTTTGATTTAAAGAGAACTATTCTACCCTAATGCAACCATGCTCTGATACCAATTTGATGCGGCATGCATATGATTAAGGATTTGATTAGTGTATGTAGAGCAATGAAACCTAATTACACTAGCATTGTACTCATCATAATAAGACTTAAGGATTATAAGAAATGGGATTTTTACTTGATTAGACACAATTCTAAACTAAGAAGGAAGAAGATCTAGACAATAGGGGCTAATGATTGTAGACTTACCTTGATGAGCTTTCCAACCTTCTTTTGATTCATACCTTGAAACTACCAATGCTCAGAACTGAAGAACCTGGATAACAGAGATCAAAACCCTGGACTTGGGGCTTCAGCTTGTTGGTTCTTTGTCAAGGTGAACCCGGTTCATAACTCAAAGACTTCGAAGGATCCTGCAATGAAGATCGAAGTTAAGGAAGAAGGATAAGAACATATAGAAGGGATGGGAGAATTTATGAACTAAGAACAGAAATTTGAGAAGATCTGGCTGACTCCAATGCCTTCACGTGAGCTTGGAAGATGCTGTGCTAGGGGAAAAGAATGGCTTTGGCATGGAGGAAGAGGATGGGATACTTTCACATAAAAAAAAAAAAATCACAAGACAACTTCTACTTCCAAAATTCAACTTCAATTTTCATTCATTCCCAAAATCAATCCCCTTTACAATGGGCGTCCAAGGCCTTTAATAGCCTCATAAAGCTAGCTTTTGAAATTTAAAAACTCCCCAAATTGAGGAGGATTACAAGGGGGGTTGGAGGATTTGGTGGAGAGTTTGGAGGGATGGGGGGGAGGTTGGAGGATTTGGTGGAGGACTTGGAGGGGTGTGGCCAACCTCCTTGAATTTGAATCTTCCTTGTTGGCGCCAAAGAGTGATGAGGTGGCTAGTGAGGTGGCGCCTGATGACGTGGCATGATGAGATGGTCTTCTACTTGGATAAGGAATGACATGTGGCGCCAAGTGGTCCTAGTTGATGGTCATTTTCTCTTGCTTGGTTGATGTGTCTTCTCTTCTTCATGTAGTCAAATTCTGGGGTCCAGAATTTGAGTCTTGTTGCTGGCTTTCATTGCTTTAAGACTTGATTAACTGAAATAGACTTAACTCAACTGAATTGACTTGACTGACCTAAACTTGAAACGGACTTACAGGAAATGAATTTTTTTTTAAAAGTAATTACAGGACTCAATAAACACTCTTGATTAATTATAGGCCTCTTGAAAAGGAAATGGCTCTTGAAAACATTTACAGGACTCTTGAAAAGGAAATGGCTCTTGAAAATAAAACATTTTTGAACTAAAGGATACAAGGTAACCTAATTATCTTCGATCCAAATTGGGATAAGGCTAACCTTGTTGGAGTGAAGTTTCTTTTAGTTTCTGGTGTCCACACCACCGGATGTAGGAGGGAATGGTCCCAGGATGTCCATCCCCCATTGGGCGAACGGCCAAGGTGAGGAGAGCTGGGATAGTGGTGCCGCTGGTTGACGCTGTATGTGAGCATGGTGCTGACATCGGTCACACCTCCTCACGAAGTCAGTGACGTCTTTTCTCATGGTTTCCTAATAATATCTTTGATGGAGGGCCTTGTATGCCAGTGTCCTACCTCTGACGTGATTCCCGCAGAGGCCTTCGTGTATCTCTTGGAGCACGAAGGCTTACTCTGTGGGTCTCAGGCACTTTAGGAGTGGATAGGAGTAGGATCGACGGTAGAGTTGCACTTCCATCAGGATGAATCGCGAGGCCTTCTTCTTGATAAGGTCGGCCTCTGTGCAATCTTCTGGTAGAGTGCCATCAGTGATGTAACTGATATACTTGTCCATCCAGCTCGGCTCCGGGGTGACTTGCTGCACCTCTCTGGGAGCTTCGTAGCTTGGGCTTTCAAGATATTCGATGTGGGCACGTCCCAGTGACGAGTTCGACAAGGTTGCGAGTCTTGACAGCGTATCAGCGTGAGCGTTCTCTCCACAAGGAATATGGGAGATGATAAAGCACCGGAACCCCGTCATGCTCGAGCGGACACGCTCCACGTACTTCATCATCTGGGGATCTCTAGCTTCATATTCTCCGGAGACCTGTCCGGCTACCAGCTGGGAGTTTGTGAAGACCTTCAGGCTGGGTACACCCAGCTCGTGGGATACCCTCAAGCCCGCGAGGAGTGCCTCATACTCCACCTGGTTATTTGTCGCGACGAACTTGAAGCGAAGTGCGCATTCAGCTACAATCCCATCACTGTTGGCGAGGATGAGACCTGCTCCGCTTCCTCCAGCATTGGACGCACCATCCATATGGAGGATCCAAGACTCCTCCATGCTTTCCTGCTCCATTTGGTGCTCCGGTGTGATCTGCTATGGCTCTTCGGTGAGTCCCGCGCACTCGACCAAGAAGTCGGCCAGCACCTGGGCCTTTTAAGATGACCTCGATTGGTATGCGATGTCAAACTCATTGAGCTTCAATGCCCACTTGGCCAAATGTCCAGATGTGTCGGGGTGACTAAGCACGACCCTTAGGGGTTGGTCTGTCAGGACCATGATCGGATGCGCTTGGAAGTATGGCCTGAGATGCTGGGCAGACATAATAAGAGAAAAAATAAGCTTTTCAGATTGGGTGTACTTGATCTCCGCATCTCAGAGGATTTTACTAGCATAGTACACCGGCTTCTAGGATCCGTCCTGATCCGTGTGGATGAGAACTGAGCTGACAGCCCCATGGGTGACCGCCAGGTATGGTAAGAATTCTTCTCTCTCCTCTAGCCTGGAGAGCAGTGGCGGTGATGCCAGGAAGTCCTTAAGCTCCTCAAAGGCTAGTTTGCATTCTTCGATCCAAACGAAGTCATGTACTTTGTACAATGCCTTGAAGAAAGGGAGATAGCGGTCAGCCGACCTTGAGATGAACTGGCTCAGAGCTACAACCTGGCCTATCAAGTGTTGGACTGGCTTCTTCGAGATGGGATGCTCCATGTCGACGATCACCTAGACCTTCTCTGTATTATCTTTGATCCTCCTCTAGGTCACCATAAAGCCAAGGAACTTCTCTGTCGCCATGTCGAAGGTGCACTTCATCGGGTTCAACTTCATTTTATGCTCTCGAAGGTTATGGAAGGCTTCCGCCAGGTCGATGACATGGTCAAAGCTCTGCTTGCTCATGACGAGCATGTCATTAACGTACACTTGCATGTTCATGCCAATCTGGTTCTTGAAGACCCGATTGACCAGCCACTGATACGTTGCACCAACATTCTTCAAGCCAAACGGTATCATCCGATAGCAGTACGTCCCTTGGTCGATGATGAAGGCAGTGTGCTCCTCATTCTCTAGATGCATCCATATCTAATTATACCCGGAGAATGCATCCATAAAGGAGAGCAAGCAGTGCCCCGAGGTGGTGTCCACTAAATGGTCGATCTTCGACAGGAAAAAGCTATCCTTCAGATAGGCTCGATTGAGGTTGGTGTAATCCATGCAGATCCTTCACTTGCCATTGCTCTTCTTTATCATAACTACATTTGCCAGCCAGCTCGGATATTGCACTTCTCGATCAAAGCTGGCTGTGAGGAGTTTATCCACCTCCTCGTTGATCACCCATTGCCTGTCTGGGGCGAAGCTCCTCTTCTTCTATCGAACAGGTTGGTACTTCAGGTCGATGCTCAGCTTATGGGTGATAATGTCAGGGGGGATCCCTAGCATATCAGCCACCATCCAGGCGAACACGTCGGCATTCGCTCGAAGGAATTCTAACAGGTGGGCCCGCTCATCATCTGGTAGTTGGGCCCCAACTTGCACCGTCTTTGCCGGGTCAGCCCTAAGTGGGTATGACAGCAAGTGCTTGACCGGGCCACCTCTGGGGTCCTGCACCCTCTGGTCAAGGTTGTCCATGCTGGGGTCAACCTCGGACACCCTTGTTCCAGGAACAGCCTAAAGACAATGCTGGATTGGTTGAGGTGCCCCCTCATTTCTCCGACACCATAAGAGGTAGGGAACTGCACCAGAAGTTGCTTGGTTGAAATGACCGTGTCGAGCATATTGAGCCCGGGTCGACCAAGAATCACGTTGTAGGCAGAGGGAAGCTTAACAACGATGAAGATCACCATGACAGTGCTCTACCGAGGTGGGACCCTGGTAGTAATTAGAAGAGTGATCTCCCCTTCAACTCCCATGAAGTCTCCTATGAAATCGATCAGGAGAGTGTGCACAGGTCTGAGCTGAGCAGAAGATAGATTCATCCTGAAGAAAGTATCATAAAAAAGGATATCATCGAGCTTCCACTATCGACCATAATTCATTTTATAGGATGCTTTGCGGTCATCATCTTGACGACCACAGTATCATTATTTACATTTTCAACCCCATATTCCCTCTCCCTCACAAATGGGAGTACATTTTCAAAATTCTCTCCTCCTCGAGCCCTCTTGGGAGTGCACTTGATTCCCCAACATATCATCCCCATAGGCTTCTCGTTGGGATGGTTGTCGACTGCAGGGACTGGAGGGAGAGCAGCGAGTGCTTGAGGTTCGGCTGGGGTCTTGCCTCCCACGAACCTCCCGAGGTAACCCCACCTTATGAGGTTTTCAATTTCTCTTTTGAGGTGGTGGCACTCTCGGTGTCGTGGCCATAGTCATGGTGGAACTGGCAGTACTTCATCTTGTCGCGATCAGTAGATGGCCTCAGTAGACGTGGGTGCATAAGGTAGCGCTCACCCTCAATCTCCATGAGGATCTTCATCCTCGGGGCAAGGAGAGGTGTATATGTTTCTTCTGGGATGGGGCCGCTCCTTGGCCTCGAACCCTGGCAGAATTTTAGTGTTGTTGGTCCAGTCTTCTGCACCCTGGACATATCCCCCTAAGCTGGCTTCTTCAGCGGCTTCCTGTCCAGCTTTCTCCTCATGCGATCTGCCTCCTCGGCATAGATGTACTTCTGAACACGGAGGAGGAGTTCAGAGTAGGTCTTTGGGGGCTTCTTGTCAAACGAGTAGGTCAGGTGGGAAGTCTTGAGAGCTCTCTTCAATGCTAGCATGGCGACTGGCTCATCCAAGTTGTAAATCTTCAATGTGACAACCTTGAAGCGGGCCACGTAGTCTCGCAGGAGCTCATGATCCTGCTGCCTGATGGAGAAGAGGCTGTCTGCCTTGCATGGCACCTTTTGATAAGTGTTGAAATGGGCTACAAACTTCTGCTCCAGCTGAGCAAACAAGCCGATGCTTTTCGGCTCCAGGTGGGTAAACCATCCCCGGACTGCCTTTTGAAGGGTGGCTGAGAAGGCAATGTAGAGGAGAGCATTGGTTACACCCTGGACTCTCATGAAGGCCTTGTAGCTCTCAAGGTGGTCCAGGGGGTCGATGGTTCTATCGTAGGGATCCACCTGCGACATGCGGAACCGAGTTGGGATCGGTTCCTCTTGGATCTCTTTGGAGAATGGGGGACAGGTGTCATAGCCCACAGGCTCACGGGAGGAGTCCTACAGATTGGCAAACCGGCAGGATAGCTCGGCCAACTTGTACTCTTGTTCCTCCAGGGACATTTCTACCATGCACATGATGGCCTCATCGGTTGAGCCCTTCACTGAGGTCGACAGAGCAGGTGAATGTAGTAGCTGAGGGGGGTCACGATGAGAGGCCTTGCCCCTGCGACCTCGATGCTGCTAGATAGCATCCTACTCGCAAGTCGGAGATCAGCTTTCCCGATCGTTCGACCCGGTCTAGTGTCTCTTCGTCGGGGTCCTGTGGCTTCCCCGATGGTCTGTTGTGGCTCGGACAGTGAAGGCCTTCCTTAAGAGGACTGCAGGTTATCACGAGGTGTGGTGGCTTGGGCTGTAAGAGTCCCTGGTTGTTGGTGGGTGGCTAGGGATCGGTGCTGGTGCTGCAGCTGGTGCACTGCTATTGTTAGAAGCTGCATCTGCTGGGCAAGTGCAGCCAACTGAGCATCTACTGGAGGTGGCTGCAGTAGAGTGGGGAGCTCCCTCTCTGAGCTGTGCAGGTCCCCTTGGAAAGGGGGATCCCCCGCATGGCTGGTGGAGACTTCTCTCGCTCGCATCACCATCATGCTCCCAGCGGGCTTCTTGCTAAGGGGATTGGCTTGGATTAGAATGCATCCTGCCCCCTCTACCTGGCATGTCAATTTGTTGCCACCTGAAACACCATGGCCTGTAGTTAGAGATGGCCTCATACCGCACCTCGTCGCTCAAGATCTTGCTTGGTCGCTCGGAACCTGCAAAAAAAAGAATACCCGGGCTGGTGATCCCGGTGGGGGCACTCCGATGCTTAAGTTAGTGGCAATCTAGGAAAATAGATCCTCCCGATCGAGCCCCACAGGTGGACTCCATGCTAGGAGGGAAGATTTGTTGATTGAAAGAATGTAAATGGGTCGAGAGTAGAGCATGGGAAGTGACAGCCGAGGAGAACTCGAGCTAGGTGGCTATGTCCGTCAAGGCCCTTTCGGTGGGCCTCCAGTAGATAGGAGTACTTGGTCTCTCCTGTGGGCTGCCCCTTTCGCTCGATTGTTTGCTTTACTTACATTCTCCTGAATCATGGAGAACTCCTTTTAGCTAGGATGGTTGCGTGCCACTTACCTCAGGATCCTCCCCTTACTTGCAAGTGCGTGCAGCGATGCCTGGTGTCGTGCACGAGGTACCTTTCCCCATCTATGATAGGGAACAGCACTGTGCGCTCTATACCTCCTTCTCGTCACTCCCTTTTGAGAAGCCTAGCAGGGCCTCGATCGATGGGCTGCCATCCTCTAGATTCGAATCCTCTGGGTTGACTTCCTTTTCCGGGTGGCGCAGATGGTCGGCTGAGAGCGCAGCACCTCGATTGGGGTACACCTTCCCTTCTGGTGATAGTGGTAGTTGGGACATTTATTACGGCCTAGCAGGCACCCCTCCATGGTCCTTAGGAGGCTCGCTGCCATCCAAGGAAGGCGGTGACGACCACCGGTTGCAAGGTGCTTCGTCCGAGGTGGGTGAACTTAGGAAGGCGGAGCTCAACTTCGACCGCGGCATGTCGACCTCGAGGGAGCCAGCCAGACAAAGAAGATCAGGCAGAGGTGGAGCTCGACTTTGACTGCGGTGTCTCGACCTCGAGGGAGCTAGTCGGGCGAAGGAGTCCGGGCAGGGTGAAAGGATTATGCCCTAAAGGCCAATCGAAATGTTGTATTTTGATGAGATTTTCTTTTGTATCCTAAACCAGTGTATTGACATTATCAATTAATAAAGGCATTTTATTTTCATCATACGCTGTGTCTTATTAATTTTATTAAGATATGATGAACTCCATAGATTAGGGCTATGGTTCTAAGGTTATGATGAGATCATACCAGTGAGACCTAAAGCCTTAAAATCCTAATCTAAAATATTCTTGATCGATGGGATATTGAGTAGGGGATCAATGTTTTCGGTAAGACCAGCACATCCTATGTATGCTTGGTGAAAAGGGTGACTGATCTCACAGTCACTTGTGTTTGACATTAATACTAGGATGTAGGTGCTCATTAGAGAATGAGTTCACTGAATAGATCCATCTTGAGAACATCTAATGGAACCTTATCTGTTTGTCAATAGATAGTTCTCATAGTGGGAGTAGTGCATGTGGTCCTTTGACCTGAGACTGCCATGGTACCTTGTATGCATGAATCCATACTTTGGTTCACACTCAATCAAGACACTGAGTCATGCATGGGGTGATACTGGGTATGGTGGATTGCATATGGAGGTTGTGAGTAGGTCAAAAAGGAATCGATCAACCCTAGTAAGAGGGAAGCGCATCCAAATGAAGATTCGGGAAATCTTTGATCAAAGTATGAACATTAGAAATAGTTTCTAATGGTTCATTAATGAATCATCATTATTAGATTGAGCAAGGAATGAATATGAAATTAGATTTGACAAGTATCCATATTCATAGTCATATTCAGGGTGCAAGTAGATCGAAGGACTGAATTGCCCGGTAACTCACCACTGAAGGGTATTTTGGTAAATCCACCAAAATTTCTCATCTTTCGGGTAGGCATGACACGTTGCTAGACATCAATCTTGTCTTGTAGGTCTTCATGAACCAATTGATTTGGTTTCATGAGTCAATTCGATGTGTGATTCGAATTGGATAATTAGGTGAGCCAATTTGACCTAATTAGGTCAATTGGGTTCGATCGGATCGAATCGGCTCAAACCTAAATTTACTGCTGGCTAGATGTGGGATCCAATGGGTCACACACAATAGATACTTGGCCAAGGAAGTCATTCATGATTTAATTAGGGTCATAGGATCCTAATTGGTTAGCCGGATTACATACTAGCATATGTAGGCTGACCAAATTCCTAACCCAATTGGATTGGGTTCGGTAGCTTGCTAATTGGGCTAACCTAATTATGGGAAACCTAAATTAGGTTGAGTCCTAAGTGGGGCTAGCCTAATCAGAGCTAAATCTGATTTTAATTTGGATTTAAGGGCATTTTAGGTGCCATACATGAAGAGTCCCAATGGCATGGGACTCTTGGTACCTAAATGATACCTTAACTTCAAAAGGGCACAGAATGAGCTATAGATCTCTGATTTGAATATAATTTATATGGTCAGAAAGAAAATTTTATGCTCTTTCCAATGAAACCCATATTTCCTATATTTTGACTGGTCAACATTCTTTGAAATTTGTGTGGAAGAAGGATGGCGCGCGCGGTGCATGAAGAGTCGCAACTCTTCATGTGGCGCGTGGTTCTGATGGAGAGTCCTTCTGCTATCAAGACTATTCATAATCTCTGATGGCTTCCTAGGGACCGGTAATTGACATGTGGCAAGTGAAAGTTCATCTAGATAAAAGAAGGGATGTGAATAAGGCCTTCGGTGCATGAATGGGCTTATTAGATATGATTTTTCAAGCCAGATAACTTCTCTTCGGTCTTGAAAAATCATATCTGATAAGTTGATGGGAGGACATATCACATGCCCCTCTTGTATCTATAAATAGGGGATGGTGAAATGAGTTTGATATAAGAATTCCACCGAAGTATTATTCTGAGTGTCTCTCTCTCCCTCCTTTCTTTAAGACAAGACTTGTCTTGTTAAGACAAGGTCTTTTCTAATAGGACAAGGCTTTGTTTTAGGACATAAGCCTAAGGGGTCCTAGAGGAGGGTTGTCCTAAAACCAAGAGTGGTTTAGGAGAGTGTCTTTAGTGCTCTATAGTAGAACAGGGTATCCTACAGTTGTCAATAGACTAAAGGCTGCCGAAAGAGTTCCACTTATCCAAGCAACTTGAAGAAGGAGTTCTTCCTTGGTCCGAGTTTCGTGTGGATCACCATTGGAGGGCGAATGTTTGGGCGCCTGGTGGAGAAGAAGGTTGAATCAAGGTTTTTTTCATCGGATTGGATACTAGCGGTTCAGGTTGGTGCCTAAACTCTAGTTTATATTATATATGCATGTTTGTATGTTTTAATTCCTAGTAAGAAGGTCTTGGGTTAAGGGTTTGGTAGTGGTTTCATAATAAATTTTTGAAATCCATGCTTCTTCCCTGGTCACCAAAACCCTTATACAGGGGTGGAGCTCGACTTCGATCGTGGCATCTCGACCTCGAGGGCAGCCAGCCGGGCGAAGGAGTCTGGGCAAAGACGGAGCTTGACTTCGACCACGGCATCTCAACCTCGAGGGTAGCCAGTTGGGCGAAGGAGTCTGGGTAGAGACGGAGCTCGACTTCGACCGTGACGTCTCGATCTCGAGGGGAGCCAGCCAGGCGAAGGAGTCCGGGCAGAGGCGGAGCTCGACTTCGACCATGGTATCTCGACCTTGGGGGGAGCCAGCCGGGCGAAGGAGTGCGGGTAGGGGTGGCCATCATGGCAGCTTCATCCAACGTGGCATTTGACAGGGTCTGACATGAGTTCCACGTCAGCGATCCCGCCACATCACTTTGACTGCTTCATCTTTGTGTGCAAGAAATAAAACCCAAGTAAATTGATGGGGGACTAATATGCATGCAATTATTTTTGTATGTTTTATATGTGGGGTTAGGTGATTAATTCCCAAATTTCAGATCAAAATTAGTTGTAGGGAGTTTTGTATGAATTTTTGAAGCCAAGCATGCAGATTATAACCTAGAAAAGTACTAAAGAAGGATCGCCGGGGCTGAGAAGCCTCGGTTAGGGCAAGTTCTCCTACAATAAAAAGACTGGAGGTAGAAGGGGAGTACCTGACAATGTCTGAAGTGCCCGGTGAAGATCGCAGCAAAGGGATCTCTCGTTCCTCGATGGATGCGGCCTGAAAAACTGAGCCAAAGACCCGCGGATACCCGGCTTTCTGCTCGATGGTCCGATTGAGGCTTGGCTGGAGTCGTTGGATTCGTAGGAATTCGAGGACCTGCAAACGACCTGTCAGGGGTTAGAAGACTCAAAGAAGATCAAGAAAATAAAGGAAAACAGCAAAGGAAAGAAAGTTTTGGAGGGGGCTGTGGTGGGGACACCTGAGGCACCAGAATAAGACAGAGGCTTTTTCAACCCTCTGTAAATTGATCAATAATTTATGAGTCCATCTGTAATAAGGGCTTAGCTCATCTAAGTCCATTTTAGTTGTTATTTGAGTATTTTTAGTTGTTATTTCAGTTCTATACTAGTCAGCTCATGTTGAGCTAGTTCAGTCCAATGCTAGTCAGCTCATGTTGAGCTAATTTTATTTTTTTGAGTCCTGTCCAAGCATACTGAAGACTCAAGACTATATCATACAAGTGAAGACCAAGTCCAACTAGATTGAAGACATGGAAGTATAGCACAAGTCCAACCCAGCTTGAAGATTTGAAGACCCCAGGAGGAAAATTCAGAAAACCCTGATTTCTTGCAGATGCCCTCCAGATACCCAGATTCCCTCCCAGATGCCAAAGTATATTCATAGATAAGGGCATCCATGATTCCAGAGGTCCATCTGCATCCTAGCCCAAAGAAATCAAGCCCAGGTGCCAAGCCCAAGCCCCTAAGAAGCAAGATACCAGGGAATATTCCTGCTACCTGGCTACCAGGCCACCCCAGCTTCCAGAGGCCCAAACCCATGCACCCGAGCCCCTTTGGGCCGGCCTTTTGCTGCTCCTAGAAGCCCAACACGCCCCCCTAGGCGTCCTTGGAGTCTTGACCAAGTCAAGAAAATTTTTAGGGATTTTTCTACCTAATATTTCCTTATTTTCTAGCTAGGGTTTGAGAGAGAAAAGGATTCTTATGTAAAGACTTATGTACCCTTACTTGGAGCCCAAGGTTAAGGGTCTATTTAAGGGACCCTAGCCTCTTGTATGAGGAGAATCTTTGATGAATGAAAACCTTGAGTTCTTCTATTGAGTGGTGTGATACCCTGCTGTGTGCATAAAGGGGTTTGTGAGAGTTCTTCTTCCCGGTGTTTGCAATCATCTTCCTGCTGCCAACAAACCCTCCAGATCCCTGGACGCCCACTCCAAAAGAAGCCTTCCCTTGCTGTTTTTCCTTTGTTTTCTTGTTCCTTTGTGAATTTTCTAACCCCTGACAGGTCGTTTGCAGGTCCCTGAGTTCCTACGAATCCAACGACTCCAGCCAAGCCTCAATCGGATCACCGAGCAGAAAGCCGGGTATCCGCGGGTCTTTGGCTCGGTTTTCCAGGCCGCATCCATCGAGGAATGAGAGACCCCTTCACTGCGATCTTCATAGATGTTGTCAGGTACACCCCTCTACCTCCAGTAGTTTTATTGTAGGAGAACTTGCCCTAACCGAGGCTTCTCAGCCCCGGCAGTCCTTCTTTGCTACTTTTCTAGGTCCTAATCTGTATGCTGATCTTCAAAAATTCATACAAAATTCTCTACAAATAATTTTGATCTAAAATTTGGGAATTAATCACCTAACTCAACATGTAAAACATACAAAAAAAATGGCATGCATATTAGTCCCCCATCATTTGGTATCAGAGCTTAGATTATGGCTTGTTTTCTGTAATTTTTCAGTCCATATATACTCTGTTATTTTAATTATTTCTCCCTGATAAAAACTCCAAAAATTCTGAAATTTATTTTTCCGGATTAATCATAATTCACATTAATTTTAAAAATTTTTGTAGATTTTATTATGGCCTGTGAATTTTCTTCAAGCCGAAATACATCCTACAAATTTTCAGCTCTATTTTTTCAGCAAGACAAGTTTGGAAGTTTTAGGTTTTTGTTTAGCAATTTTTGCATATTTTTTAATTTTAGTATATTTCCTGCATATTAGGCCATGATTTTCAAGTTTTATTCTATTTTAAAAAATACCAAAAAAAAATTACATATTCTCCAAAAATACCAAAAAAAAATATCTAAACCCTAATTTACATCCTCATCTGCCTGCCATCATTGCATAATTTACTTTTAAGGGCACTCTTGCTATATCAGATGGGGGGAGGATTTGATCACCTCTCCTTAGCCCAAAACCACATCCCTTGCATTCGGTCCCAAGCCTTAACCTAAAATTAATTAGACTTAATTTGCCCTAGTGGGCTAGGGACACCAACTGGTCAGGTCCGGGCTAGTGTTAGATCACTGTGTCAAGTTAACCTGTGTGTGCCTTGTGCTTAGTGTCTAGAATGGTGGTTTAGGGATTCAATCCCGAAGGGCTTGTGTGCTGGTCCGCCTACCTGGCCAATCTCTGATTGGTGTCTAGGATTGGCAATCAGGGACCTAACACTCCCCTTACACCTGCCTGGCTGAGTACAAGGTTACTATAGGCTAGTTTGCCACCCTGATTGAGCATCTAGTTTGGACTCTAGGTCTAGTCAGCTATAGTCGGTCTGATCGAGTCTTGCATGAGCACTAGATCAGGAGTTTCATATCACCCACCTCCTTCACAAATGTCTGAACCCATGAAAAATTTACAAGCTCAAATAAAAGCCCTAGCTGATCAAATGGCCCAGATGGCTACCCAGATAACTACCTAGATGACCCAGTTAACTCAGTCTCGTATTCAAACCAATGATAGAATTGACCATCTTGCCAATAGGTTTGATAAGTTAAAAGTCCGGGTAGGGACCCCAGAAAAAAACCATGGGTCACAGTTTGAACCAGATCCTAATTCCCCTCAACTTAGGAGGACCCCAAGCCCTGATCCATACCTTGAGGCTGAACCTAGGAGAGCCCATCGTCATGACCCAATCCCTAAGGTTAGTCCTAGAAGACCCAATCAGGATTTTATAGACCAGGAAGATAGATCCTATTTACCCTCTCCTTATAAGCCTAGTATACCTACAACCTATAGATCTTATGACTCCAAATCCTATGAACCTAGAACCTATGAATCCATAACCTATGAACCTAGATCCTATGACTCTAGATCCCATGATCATAGATCCTATGCACCCATACCCTATGAGCCTAGTAGACCCAACACCCAATATTCTGGCCCATATAGGGAGTCCAACCCTAGGAAGACCCAATATTCTGACCCATATAGGGAATCCAACCCTAGGAGAACCCAATATTCTGACCCATATAGGGAGTCCAATCCTAGGAGGACCCAATATCCTGACCCATATAGAGAGCCAAACCTTAGGAGGACCCCATACCTTGATCCATCCTTAGAACCTGATCATAGAGCTGACCCAAAATCCTATGACCCCAGATCCTATAATCCCATGACCCATAGATCTGCACCCTTGTCCTATGAGCCTAGAGAACCCATAACCCCTAAGTATCAGCCTAGTACTAGTCATGCTTCCCCTAGTCAACTTGAACCCCATAGGATTAGTATCCCAAAATATGAACCCAATAGTGAGCCACTACCTCTTATACAACCTGAACCTACTAGGAGTAGTATCCATAATCAGAGACCAGAACCTAACCAATTTCCTGCTAGCCAACCATCTCCAACCATTCCTGAGATTCGCAAGGCTTACATTAATGCGAAAGTGTATGAAGCTGATGTGAGCCTAGTGGATGAGTATGAGGGAGAAGAGGAGACACCTTTAGATGACCTAGAATTAGCTGACCCAGTAGATACCCAGGTAGAAACTAACCCAGAGCTAATTGACCTTGACCACATCTAATCAAAGCTATAGTGGAAGAACAAATAGAGGAAGAGAACCTAGGTACTGCTGCTAGAGCCTTACCTGAGGAAACCATAGAGGAGAGCCAAATTATAGAGTGTAGTCCTAAAATACAAGAACCAGAAGAATTTATTAAGGACCTTATCTCTTTGAATCAATACCTTCAAGATGAGTCCCCTCCTATAGTTCCCATTAAGGACCTCTTCCCCGAAATTAGCGACCCATCCTTCCATTATGCAAACCCTGTAGATATAGCTCAACCTCGTAAGGTTAACCTCATTAGTATAGGATTAGTTCCTGACACCCCGTCTTTTATCCTACTTTGTCCAACTAACCATGAACCTTTTTCTCTACCTTACCAAACTAATTCTGAACCCACTTCCTATTTTCTGTCCTTTCCTGACACCTCCAGCATTTCTAGGATCATTAGATTGCATTTAGCTGAGATTAGCATACTGCATGCATTCATCACGCATGTTAAGTTTGCATCTTACTTCTGGCATACTCTTTGGAATTTGCTAGGAGTTCACTGTAAATTTTCATGTGCATGTCAAGCTAGGATCAAACATAGAGAACCTATAATCTATTAGGTTTAGATCTAAAGAGTTCAATAAAATTTCTTTCGATAGGAATGCATAGTCGAGTCTGTTAGGTGTCAGTATGAGTCCTTTGCATCATTTGTTAGGAGTCTGCATGTGCCTAGCATGTTCACCACCTGCACTAATCTTAAAACAACTGGCTAATTCCCGAAGAAGGGTCAAAGAATTTGATGTAGTGGATTCTATCTTGGTTAGGCTTAGGCCTAAAAGAAGCTTCATACTGGCAGAGCCGGACCTTTTAAAGTGATAGAGAAGGATTGGATCAAATGCCTAGGTGTTAGACTTGCCTTCGGATTTGGGCATTAGTTCTACCTTCAATATTACAGACCTGGTTGAGTATAGGAAACCGGCAGTGCTACCTAGTGAGGCCTTTGGACCTATTCCTTTTCATTGTGAGTGACCCTAACCTAGAGTGTCCACAAACAAATTTGGCCTGAGAGAGGAGAACGGATCGAGCGTATCATGGATAATCAAGCCATCATGACCCAGGGCCATGACTATCAACTCTTCCTGGTCCGATGCAAGGCCGGCCAGAGTCGGACGATTCATGGATTTCTCGAGAGGACTTGCAACGCCTTAACCCAGACCTTCTCGAGAGATATGTGAGCCAGTCTGACCTTCACTCGACAGGGTCGAGTTCCTCCAACCCCGGGAGAATTGGTGGGCACACCTGAGGCACCAGAATAAGACAGAGGCTTTTTCAACCCTCTATAAATTGATCAATAATTTATGAGTCCATCTGTAATAAGGGCTTAGCTCATCTGAGTCCATTTTAGTTGTTATTTGAGTATTTTTAGTTGTTATTTCAGTTCTATACTAGTCAGCTCATGTTGAGCTAGTTCAGTCCAATGCTAGTCAGCTCATGTTGAGCTAATTTTATTTTTTTGAGTCCTGTCCAAGCATACTGAAGACTCAAGACTATATCATACAAGTGAAGACCAAGTCCAACTAGATTGAAGACATGGAAGTATAGCATAAGTCCAACCCAGCTTGAAGATTTGAAGACCCCAGAAGGAAAATTCAGAAAACCCTGATTTCTTGCAGATGCCCTCTAGATACCCAGATTCCCTTCCAGATGCCAAAGTATATTCATAGATAAGGGCATCCATGATTTCAGAGGTCCATCTGCATCCTAGCTCAAAGAAATCAAGCCCAGGTGCCAAGCCCAAGCCCCTAAGAAGCAAGATACTAGGGAATATTCCTGCTACCTGGCTACCAGGCCACCCCAGCTTCCAGAGGCACAAAACCCATGCACCCGAGCCCCTTTGGGCCGGCCTTTTGCTGCTCCTAGAAGCCCAACACGCCCCCCTAGGCATCCTTGGAGTCTTGACCAAGTCAATAAAATTTTTAGGGATTTTTCTACCTAATATTTCCTTATTTTCTAGCTAGGGTTTGAGAGGGAAAAGGATTCTTATGTAAAGACTTATGTACCCTTACTTGGAGCCCAAGGTTAAGGGTCTATTTAAGGGACCCTAGCCTCTTGTATGTGGAGAATTTTTGATGAATGAAAACCTTGAGTTCTTCTATTGAGTGGTGTGATACCCTGCTGTGTGCATAAAGGGGTTTGTGAGAGTTCTTCTTCCCGGTGTTTGCAATCATCTTCCTGCTGCCAACAAACCCTCCAGATCCCTGGATGCCCACTCCAAAAGAAGCCTTTCCTTGCTATTTTTCCTTTGTTTTCTTGTTCCTTTGTGAATTTTCTAACCCCTGACAGGTCGTTTGTAGGTCCCTGAGTTCCTACGAATCCAACGACTCCAGCCAAGCCTCAATCGGATCACCGAGCAGAAAGCCGGGTATCCGCGGGTCTTTGGCTCGGTTTTCCAGGCCGCATCCGTCGAGGAACGAGAGACCCCTTCACTGCGATCTTCACAGATGTTGTCAGGTACACCCCTCTACCTCCAGTAGTTTTATTGTAGGAGAACTTGCCCTAACCGAGGCTTCTCAGCCCCGGCGGTCCTTCTTTGCTACTTTTCTAGGTCCTAATCTGCATGCTGATCTTCAAAAATTCATACAAAATTCTCTACAAATAATTTTGATCTGAAATTTGGGAATTAATCACCTAACTCAACATGTAAAACATACAAAAAAAAATGGCATGCATATTAGTCCCCCATCAGGCTGGAAGGATGGTTGGCGGCAGGAAGATGGTTGCAAACACCGGAAAGAAGAACTCTCAAACCCCTTTATGCACACAGCAGGGTAATCACACAAAGCAATTGAAGAACTCAAGGTTTATTTCATATCAAAATCTCCCTTCATACAAGAGGCTAGGGTTCTTTAAATAGGCCCTTAACCATGGGCTCCAAGTAAGGGCACATAAGTCTTTACATAAGAATCCTTTTCCCTCTCAAACCCTAGCTAAAAAATAAGGAAACATTAGGTAGAAAAATCCCTAAAAATTCTCTTGACTTGGCCAACACTCCAAGGATGCCTAGGGGGGCGTGTTGAGCTTCTAGGAGCAGCAAGAGGCTGGCCCAAAGGGGCTCGGGTGCATGGGTTTGGGCCTTTGGAAGCTGGGGTGGCCTGGTAGCCAGGTGCTGGAATATTCTCTGGTATATTGCTTCTTAGGGTTTTGGGCTTGGCGCCTGGGCTTGATTTCTTTGGGATAGGATGCAGATGGACCTCTAAAATCATGGATGCCTTGGTATATGAATATATTTTGGCATCTGGAAGGGAATCTGGTTATCTGGAGGGCATCTGCAAGGAATCAGGGTTTTCTGAATTTTTCCTCCTAGGGTCTTCAAATCTTCAAGCTGGGTTGGACTTGGGCTATACTTCCATGTCTTCAATATGGTTGGACTTGGTCTTCACTTGTATGATGTGGTCTTGAGTCTTCAATATGGTTGAATAGGACTCAAAAAAATAAAATTAGCTCGACATGAGCTGACTAACATTGGACTGAACTAGCTCAACATGAGCTGACTAGTACAGAACTGAAACTCAGAAGACTCAAATAACAACTAAAATGGACTCAGATGGGCTAAGCCCTTATTACAGATGGACTCATATATTATTGATCAATTCATAGAGGGTTGAAAAGCCCCTATCTTATTCTGGTGCCTTTGGTGTCCCCACCATAAATCATGAAAAATCATCTACTATCACAAGTCCATAGTTCATACCTCCTAGGCTTGTGATCCTAGTTGGTCCAAATAAGTCCATGTGTAGCAGCTCTAAAGGTCTTGATGTTGAAACAATATTTTTTGATTTAAAACTCTCCCTAGTTTGTTTACCATACTGACATGCATCACAAACATGATCAAAATCAACTTTAAATTTAGGCAAACCTTTAACTAAGTCTTTGAAAATCAATTTGGCTAAAGTATGCATGCTAGCATGACCCAATCTTCTATGCCAAAGTAAACTAGATTCCTTGATTTTAGCATTCATTACCATTAGACTTGTATTACTTGACATTGCTAGGTCATTCAGGTCTACAATATAGATATTTCCAAGTCTATGACCAACAAATTTAGTGCTAGAATCAAGAGAGCTAGTTACTATACACATTAAAGATTCAAATATAACTTTGAAGCCTTTATCACATAATTAACTAATACATAATAAATTATACTTCAATTTGTCTACTAGTAGTACATTTTCAATATAAGTAGAAAGGGTTATCTTGATCTTACCAATTCCAATGATCTTTCCCTTGCCATTATCACCAAATGTTACCATTCCATCATTTTTCATTTCAAGGGTGATGAATTGATCCTTGTCACCCGTCATATATCTTGAATATCCACTATCTAGATACCATCTCCTTTTTGAATTTTGGCAACAAGACACTCCTACAAAGCAATCAAGTGGAATTTTTAGGTATCCAAGCTTTCTTGGATCCTTGATGGTTAGTAGCAGTGGTTCCTTTAGGAACCTAAATCTTTTTTACTTTATTTTTATTTTTCTTCCTCAAATTACATTCATAAGCTTTATGTCCAATCCCATTAGAACAATAACAAACTACATTTGATTTTTGAAAATATATGGATGTTGAAAACTTTGATGCATGAGATTTTGAAGCTGAAAACTTGTTTGTATGCAATGAATTGTATCCAATTCCAGCTCTATTATTAGATTCCCTTTGATTTTTCCAAATCAACTCAAGTTTGTTTGAACTTAAGGTTTATTTGTCAACAATAAGTTTGAGTCGACTCATTTCATTTTGCAAACTTTTATTCTTTTCAAAATACTCATCTTTTTTAGTTAGCAATTCTTTACATTTTCCAAAAATACTATTTAATTTCTTTTGCAAAAGATTGTTCTTTTCAAAAATTTCAATCTTTTCTTTCAATAGTGTATCATAATTATTTTTTATGGTTTTAATTTTCAAGCCAGCCTTTTTATATTCAATTAAAAGCTCATAAGAGGCATTATGTAATTTATCATAAGTAAATTCATCAGTGGATTCAGTAGATGTTACCTCATCTTCTAGACCCATCAAACATATATTTGCTACTTTTGATGTCTCTTCCTCTTCATTTGAAGTAGATTCATCGCTGTCGCTCCATGTAGCCATCATAGCTTTCTTCTTCTTCTTTTTGTATCCCTTTTTCAATGTGGAACATTTAGAATGGTAATGCCCCAGCTTTTTACATTCATAGCATATGGGTAGTTGCTCCTTTTTTTAATCTTTGTCCTTCTCTTTCTCTTTGCTTTGTTCTCCTTTGCCAAGATGCTTCCTCCTAAACCTTGATTTTTCTTTGCCCATAAATCTTTGAAATCTTCTCATGACTAGTGCTATTTCATCGTTTCCTAATTCTTCATCTGAAGATGGGCTATCTTCTTCTTCTTCATCTTCTTGCTTTCTAATATCCGCTGTGGCCTTGAATGCTATTGTTTTCTTTTTCTTATTATCATCTTTGCTATGGTGCTGCATAGTTAATTCATGAGTGATCAAGGAGCCAAGAAGCTCATCAAGTGGAAGTTCATTTAAGTCTTTGGCTTCTTGTATTGCAATGACTTTAGAGTCCCATTTGTCAGGTAAGCATCGAAGAATCTTTTATACGAGATCTGCATTTGAGTAGACCCTGGCAAGACTTTTCAAATCATTAATAATATCTGTAAATCTAGAAATATTTAAGATATTGTCTCATTTGGTTTCATTTTAAAAAGTTTATAATTATGCATAAGAATATTAATTTTTGAGGTCTTAACTTGAGTGGTGCCTTCATGAGTGACTTGTAGTTTATCCCAAATTTTCTTTGCCAAAGTGTAAGTGAAAATCCGGTTTAACTTATTTGCATTCAAAGAACAATAAAAAAGGTTCATGGCTTTGACATTGAGCTCACCCATTTTCATGTCATAGTCATCCCATTCCTCTTCAGGCTTAGTGATGTCTATTCCATCTACTTTCTTAATGGGTGTGTGTGGTCCTTTCAAAATAATTTTTCATAATTAAAAATCAATTATTTGAATATAAATTTTTATTCTAGCTTTTCAATATGTGTAATTTATGCCTGTGAAAAGTGAAGGTCTATTGCTTGATTGACGTTCGGCCAAAGAAGTGCTTATTTGGGTTGCCATAGATCTTTTCTCTTAATCATGGAATTAATGGTATTGAGATGAAGCTCTGATACCACTTGTTGCCCAGTAGGCCAACCCAAGAGGGGGGGTGAATTGAGTTTAAAAAATTTTAACAAGTGTGTGCCAATTAAAACTTGTGTGGTGAGGAAGTGATTAGAGTAATGCACGTGGAAGCAAATAAGAAAATAAAACCAATCACAAACATAATAAAATTTAGAGTAGTTCAGAGCAACCCAGCTCCTACATCTACTATCCAATGTGCACACTTGGGATTTCTACTACATTCACCCGAATACAGTCGGATTATTTTACAACGTGCTCACAATTCAAAACCTAATACAATGTTAGTTTTCTCCGGCTCACTAACAACCCAACTTGGTTTTTAAGGCTCACCAATAACCTTTAAAACAACTTACAGGTCACAGCTCCCTGCTGCACTTGTAACAACTCAAAATAGAGTATAAGAGGAAGCAACACTTAAAACAAATCCAAAGATTTGAATGGTTGTAGTTGAAGCTCTTAATAAGGCCTTCTTGAAAGCTTCTTCAATGCTCTTCAATGCCTCTCTTAATACTTCAAAGGTTGACTCAAGATGGTAGTTGAAAGTTGGTGAAGAACTTGAGTCTTTACTTGAAAGCTCTTGAAATATTCGATACCCTCATAAAGATTATTCAAAATTTATTTAGATCCATCATTTATAGCCTCTTGAAGTATTTCTAGATGGATATGGCCATTGGAGTGCCTTGGAAGTTGAGATCTAGCCATTAGAAGCTTTGAATTCCAAGAAATTTAAATTTTGGAACTAGCCATTATTGTAGCAGAACCAGAAAATTGAGTCAGCTTGGATGATTGAGTCGGCTCGGATGCTCAGTCTTGTAGTTCAGTAATTTTGGAAGAGTTGGCTCAGATTCCATTGAATCGGCTCGGATGCCAGAAATCTCAAAAATCAATTTTTCATTGTTCTGAAAGAGTCGGCTCGAATTATGCTTGAGTTAGCTCGATTGGCTAAAACCTGAAACTTTCTATGCCGTGCTGTGCCGTGGGATTGTATCAGATCTAATAATTGAGTCGGCTTGAGTACACTTGCTTTCAAAAGCTTCCAAATGGCTTCAAACTCCTTCCAAACAACTTGTAAACCTAATCTAAGATGTTTAATCTTAAAATTACATTTATTTAGCCCTTTTACATGATTATACAATTAAAATTAGCTAGGGCTCTCAAATGAATGAAATATACATGAAACTTTTCTTAAATACATGGATTGATCCCAATTGTCTTGAAAATCATAGGGTTGATGATTGTTCAATAGAAATGCCCTACAAAAATATCTCAAACATTTAAAGATCATTAGTATCAAATGCATGCTTCAATGTTTTGTAATTATCAAAATCATTTTAGGGGTCAATACACTCGAGATCTACCTCCCTTGTGGATCCCATCATTGCGTCAATGCCGAGGAGGCCCCTGGTGACCAGATCCTATCGAGGAACAAAGCACTTGGAAGCGATGTGTAGAGAAGATGGAGTCTGACATAGTGTGCACACTTCTAGACTTGGCCAGGAGATTTGGTTAGGGATGGTCAAATGGAAAGATCCTCCCAGGACATGAGTCAAAGATGGGAGCTAGTGGAGGAATGAAGACACGGAGCCAAGCCACTAGGTGGGTGGGGGAAGAATGGCCTTGAAGACTTTCGAAGCATTCAGGGAATGGGGAAGGGTCCAAAGGAATAAAATGTTATTTGTATAATTAGGTCGGGTTTGGGGTAGGGCATATCATTACCCGTGCCTAACCCAAACCAATCTCGAGTTTTATAGGCAAAACCATACATGTCCTAAAATTATATGGATCAAGTAAAATCCATCCCATTCGGGTCGAATTGGGTTAGGGACCCTTCGAGTTTGTAAAAATTGTCATCCCTAGCAAGAGGCTTGGAGTGGGAAGCTTAGATCATGGCTAGGTTTTTGTGTTAGGTATTTATATATAAGATTGCATTTGGTGCATTGCCAAGAAATCTTAAAAAATAACATGGATTATCGGTAATATGAATTACCAACAATATAAATTGTAGTTAATATGGATTATTATATTTATACATACAAATAATGTTGCATAATATAAAATCAAATTATTAAAATATTTTTAATTAAATATATATTTTATTTATAAAAATATAGTTTTTATATTTTATCTATTTATTAAAAATATTTTTTTATATTTTATATTTTATATTAAAAATATTTTATATTTTATGTTTTTATATACAAATAAAAAATAAAAAAATTATTTTTTATATTAAATAAATTTATATAAAAATTTATACATTAAATAGATAATATATTTAATATATTATTTAAATATATTAAATAATTTATTAAATATATATTATATTATTTAAATATAATATAATATAATATATTTATATTATATATAAATATATATTATGATGGTGTTGAATCCTACTCGAATGCTGAAGATGCTGGAGGAAGGAGGTTTGTGGCTGTACCTCCACTTATAGGGGGACTCCACGAATAAGCAATTGAAGCACTTATGAAAAAGTATAATTCATACTCGAATGCTGAAGATGCTAGAGGAAGGATGTTTGTGGCTGTACCTCCACTTATAGGGGGACTCATTTCATGAATAGGCAATTGAAGCACTTATAAAAAAGTATAATTTATACACAAAGTTACTACACCATATCACCCCTAAACTAGTGGTTAGGTAAAGATGTCAAATAGGGATATTAAACAAATCTTAGAAAAGACTATTAGGCCCGATAGAAAGGATTGGTCTCTATGCTTAGATATTGCAGTATAGGCCTACCATGCAGCCTTCAAAATGCCTATTGACATATCACCCTATCAATTAGTTTATGATAAAGCATGCCATTTACCAGTTGAGCTAGAACATCATGCATCCTAGGCCATTTAAACATTCAATTTGGACATGCAGAATGTGGGTTCTAACTAGAGGTTGCAACTTAATAAACTCGAAAGCTACACAATGATGCGTATAAGAGTTCACGAATCTATGAAGCTTGAACTAAAGCATTTCATGACAAATATATCTCTAGAAAATCATTCGAGCAAAACCAAAAAGTGTAGCTCTTCAATTTTATATTATGCCTCTTCCTCGATAAACTCCACTCCCGATGGGATGGACTATTCATTATTATCCAAGTATTTTCACATCGAGTAATTGAAATAAAGGGTCCTCAAAATGGCAATACATTTAAGGTGAATGGCCAATGCTTGAAGCCATATATAGATGGAAGTGCACACAAAGAATGAATCGACACCATCTATTTGGTAGATCCGGTTTATAATAAATAACGAGCTTGATGTCTAGCTGAAGACATTAAAATTAGCACCGGTTGGGAGGCAATCTAACAATCTCATTTTCTTTTTTCAGTGCAGTTGTAAGAACCTAAGAGGAAGGAATAAGAGCTCACTAATCTATGAAGCCCTCTTCAACTCTCGAAGTACATTTATCCTAGGTGCATTCTCTCCTTTTCTTTTATTTGCCTACTCCATTAAGGACAATATTGATTAAGTTAGGAAAAAAATAATTTACTTAAGTCCTCAAGTCTAATTAGAAATAATTAGTTTGGCATACTTGACTATTATCTCTATTTGGAGTTAAATAGGCATCATAATCAATGATTGATTAATGGTTTAGATAATTCTAGAAATACAGAGGGGCAAATTATTAAGAAAACTCAATAAATATAGGATTTAGACCAGAAATAATTTCTTGGAGCAATTCCAAAACCTTTTGACCATTAATCTCAATAAAGAATCTACTTTATTAGGGCATGGATGGACAGGTCAAGGTATGCAGAAATCCTCCTTGAAAAAAAAGAAAGAAAAAAGAAAAAGAAAAAAAAAGAGGGTTTTAGATTCTCATTAAATAACCGGGTCCCTTTGTCTAAGTAGGCATTGTGGTTTGCATTAAAATATAGAGATGCCGAAAGATTTATTAGAGAGTCAATCTCACCTTGTATCTTTTCTTGAACTCTTATTGAATAACCATATCTCTTTGCCTAAGTAAAATTGTGGTTCACGTCGAAAGATGAGAAGGCCAAGAAATCTATTAAGCAATGGTATCTCAACCGGGCTCCTTGATTTAAGTAAGCATATAGTTCTTGTCAAAAGATGGGGATGCTAATACTTAAGAGGCTAAAATATTACACAAAACTTTTTAAAAAAAAAGAAGAATAAGAAGATTAAATTGCAAAAAGGCACCACACTAAATTCTTGGCAAGTTAGAGATTTAAAGAGTGAGGTAGAAAGTTAGCAAAAAAACTCTAGAAAATTTCTATGGGCTTTACTCAATCACTAATTGGGTTGAATTGATAATATGATAAAATACTTCATTAATGGTCTAGCCATGTATCAACTGCCTTTAGGAATGTCTAAGTTAATTTTTAATTCAAGGATGAGTTTATACATAAGGCAAATTTATCTTCTTTACTCGAGGATGAGTAAAGTTCAAGTTGGGGGATGTGATAATTATATTATATATATATTAATTTATGAATTAATTTATCTTTATTTATTTAAAACTGATACTTTTATATATCTCTTGTAGGATAAAGGATTGCTAATATAAAGAGCTCGATTTGTAGGTTCAAATAAAAGAAATTTAAAATAAATCAGACTTAAAATGAACCCAAAATTGAGATTCAAAGATAAATCCAAAATCTTATTTAATTTGGGCTAGTACTAATTTCAAAGCAGCTAATCCACCCATGGTGGACCAGCTACTTGGTTTATAGAATAACTGAGTGGTTCATAGCATCCATTATCATTGGTCCACAACTAGGCATTGAGGACCATGGAAAATTTGGGCCAATCAATGATCGAGATGGTGGCAGGCGAGTAGTGAACGGGCAGCGACGATACTGATGGTCAGTGGTAACGACAGCGACAATGGGTACCAGTGGTGCACTAGAGGCCAACAATGAGGATGATGGAGTTGTTCACAGGGGAGTGTGAGTGGGAGGAAAACGACAATGGTGATGGCCTGCGGGTAGCTCTGGTAAAGCTTCTTGGCATATAATCAGGCAGTGAGAGGTTAATTTGGCGATGAAGGGTAGCAACAATGGCGACAGGTTTGATTCAGTCTATGGCCATAGGAGGAGTAGCTGAGCAGGCTTCTATCATGCAATCTGGTGACGATGAACAGCAGCAAGGCTCCGATGATGAAGGAACTAGTGTTGATGATGATCTGGCAATGGCATGCCAACAAAGCTTCATTGCCATAGGGAGATTGATGGCAAGCGGACAACAGTGGCAAGCAGAGATGATGATCTAGCTGTGCATGGGAAGAGGGCTTGCTTGCATGCTATGGGGTAGACACATATAATTTTGGGATGCAATCTATTGGATAAAGATGAATTTGATTGGGATTAAGCCTAATTCAATGATTCAAATACTTGCTAGTGTGGTCCCATATAAATCCAAAGCTAATTCCTCTTCAAACTCAACCAGGACTCTGAAGCTAATTTTTCTTCAAACTCAACTCGGACTCCACTTGATTTTTCCCTTTTTAAAGAGAGGCACGGGAGGGGAGAAGGAAGCAAGCAAGTAGTAGAGCAAAGTCCTATATTTTCTTTTTTCTTTAGTTCTATAAGGGTTTTTGAGGGGGAAAAAGGGTGATAGCAGCTTGGGTCTTCTTCCTTGTATTCTTTCCATGCTGATGATATATAAAGATACCATGAGTGGCTAGAGCTCTACAATCTTAGAAGGGAAGAGAAAATCTTGTAAAATATAGAGTGGTGCTTGAATTCTTTACTTATTCTATATTTCTTTTATTGTTATAAGCAACAAAGAGTATGTTTTCTTTTACCTTCTCTTGTTACTCTTTATTTATTTTCTTTTATGTTTTTTTTCTGCTTTCATGTTAAATTAAATTTAGAGATGACTCTTTCTTTTTGGAGATGCATCATGATCTATTATAGATATGGGGTGTGCTAAGAAAAGAAAATTTGAATACCTAGTATCTCTCGGAGACATGTCGTGATCCACGGATACAAGACATGCTGAGAGAAGATATGTAGTTCTCTAAAATTAATTATAATTAAATTATAAAAGAAATATAACACTGTTAGGACAAGATTAACTCATAACCCCCGAGATATTCCTCTCTACTTGCTTCAATCTTTAGAATAGTTTATTTTCTGTTTACTTCTATTTTTATGCAACAAAAAATATTCTTCTTTTCTTTAAAAATCATAACTTAGTCCTAAGGTCTTTGTGGATATGAACCTAACTCACTACTATCTATATAGTTTTGAGTTAGTAATTTATTTTTGACGGTGTCCTCACTAGATGAGAGCCTCAATCCTTTCAATATCTTGAAAGGATTATATTGAAAACAAATTCTTATTTTCCTGTTAATCATGCATCATTATGCACAGTAAAATAAAATAAAAACTTACGAAAAATACTTTGAGATATAATCCTTAGAGTTCATGATTGAAGAAAATACATCTAAGATCATGCTCGCAATGGAATAGAAATAAAATATATTTTTATGATAGAAAATAAAAGCAAAAAAAGATCCTATCTTCTTGCATACCTTTCACTAGTTAATAATTTTTGATACCTTGGTTCTTCTTGAAGCTATGAAAGTACCGAGCCTTTACAAGTATCCACACAGGATCGTGGGCTGATCTCGAGATCCTGGCTTCAATAGGGTGCTAGCTCCCTTACAAAAGCTCTCTCTTGATGGTTGAATTCTTGGAAGGCTGAATGTCTAACTTCCTTAGAGGAAGAAAGAATAGGAGTAGCCCAACTCTTGCGCATGAGGAAGAGGAAGAGAAGAGGAGAGGTGCCACCCAAGAGAGATTCAAAAATTTATTTCTACTAGAAAAATTCTAAATCAAAGGTTTTAGGGCAGCTCTTATATATAAGAAAAAGAAAGAGCCCTAGGACCTTGTCCAAGTCCTAAAGGGAACCTAATTCCCTTTTCACACCTCATGGGAAGCCCAATATTCCATTTTTCATGAGAAACCTTTTTCATGTAAGAAAGTGGGCATTGGAGAGGATTAGGGGTGTGGAGAAGTCCTTCACAAAAAATACATCGAGTTTCCAACTCCAAATAGGATTAGGGTTTCCTTTTAAGTAATCAAAACCTATAAGATTAGGGCTTTAAAATTCTTGACCAGTCAACTCGCTAAATGAGAAGGACTCTCCTTCTTTGTGGGCATGGAAATTCCTTGGGCATGAATAAATTCATGCAAGAAACTAGCCACCTCCTCTTCTTGCACACAAAATCCCATGCCCCAACTCTTTGGGTCATCCCACCCCATTGTGACTTGGTCAAAGTCAAGGGAAAAGAGATTTTTGCTTCCTTTAAATTTGGATTCAATCCAAAATTAAGTTGAGTCAAACTCAAACTTGGATTTGATTAAATTAAATCCAATTTAACTTGACTCAAACCTAGTCTAATCATTTGATTCAATCAAATCAAACCAAATGACTCAATTAGCAACAATTGCATGTTGAATTCAACCATATGATTAGTCACAATCCCTTATATGTATGACCCGGTAGGTTCTATTCAATCTAAAAGTGAGATATGTTGTGTTCTCCATCACAACATTATTGAAACTCTTTTCAATAGATTGGAACAGTTGTTGAAAACCCAGGACAGGATTTCATGCATAGATTTTTTTAAAAAACCAGTGGAAGTATATTAGATTAAAATGCTATTAATCATAAAATCATGCATTTGAACAATTTTGAAAACCTACCCTACAGGATTGAGACAAGATATGAATAAAACATAGATACTGAAAAAAAATTAGCATGCATCGGTCTAATCAACATATGCTATAGATCTAATATATAAACATATATATAGGATCGAATCCCATACCTTGTCATGAGTCAATGAACATCGCTACTAATGGTGTATGGTAGATGGTTGGATATCTCCTCATAGCTGTACAAGGTGTCTAGCCTCTACAAAAAGTCCACACAAAGTCTCGAGGGATCACTTTCCCTAGAGTGCTAGCTTCATGTGGAGGCTGTGGATGGCTAAATTGAAATACTACCGAGCATTTAGTCCAGCAACTTGGAATGGTCAATCCCTTCTTGACTCAACATCGAATTAATAAGTACTTGATTGTACCCAGAAACCTCCTGTCACTGGATTAGAAATCTAGGTAGTCCAGTATCAAAGTATAGTGAGTTGCTTTCTAAGTTATTATGATAGTCTCAGATAGAGGGACAATTATATCCATATCCTTTCTGCGAGATACTTTCGATAGCATAGTACTCCACAAAATTGATAACTATTTAGTGAGATATACTTTTATACTCACCTGCAAGCCATATCGGTATCTCCACACTCCTTGGTTAAGAGGACTACCAATCTATATATCACATAATGACCTATTCTCGATAAATATTGTCATCCTATATAACAACATATCATTTAGTCATGAACCAATTACAGAACTACTCGATAAATTCTTTTTTATCAAATCAATGTAGTTTTAAGGACTTCAACATATTAGAGTTTATAGGAAGATGACAAATGGTGTTGAGCTACTAAAAATAATATTTATTTTATTTATAATTCATATACATTTACAAGATAGCTTAACCATCTAGATGATTGGTTTTATGATACTTTTCTTAACAACTCCCACTTGGATTAGAGCCAGTCATATTAGTATCCTATACCCATCTCCCACTTGTGACCGTCAAACTCTTTGATTTTGAGAACTTTAATAAATGGGTCAGCTAGGTTCTCCTTTTTGTTGATCTTCTGCAAGTCGATGTTATCTCATTTCATAATCTCTCAGACAAGGTGGTAGCGACACAGAACATGCTTGGTTCAATATAATTGACTAGTTTCAAGTTAGAATCTTTATAAACCAACCATTGATTCTTAGTGTTTCTCAAATACTCAAGAATAGTTTTTACAACCTTCCAATGGTTCTCACTTGGATCAGATTGGTATCTACTCACTACTCCTAATGAGTATGCCACATCTGGTCATATATATATATATCATGGTATATATAATAGATCCTACTATTGAAGCATATAAAATCCTACTCATATGCTCTCTCATTTTAGGAGTTATCAGACAATCCATCTTAGAGAGAGTAATTTCATGGCCTATTGGAAGATAGCCTTTCTTGGAATTTATCATACTGAACTAGTTAGCATAGTATCAATATACGTCAATTGGGATAATCCTAGCAACCTTTTAGATCTATCCCTATAGATCTTAATCCCAAGGATGTAGGTCACTTCTCTCAGATCTTTCATGGAGAATTGAGATGACAGCCAAACCTTTATTTCTTGCATTGCAGGAATGTTATTCCCAATTAAGAGAATGTCACCCACATACAAAATAAGAAATATAACTACTGAACCATTAACTTATTTGTATATGTAGGACTCTTCTCCATTCCTAACAAAGTCATACATTATGATCACCTTATCAAAATATATGTTCCAACTTCTAGATGCGTGCTTCATCCATAAATAGATCTCTAGTGCTTGCACACCTTTGACTCATTTGTGGATATGAACCCTTTAGGTTATATCATATACACCTTTTCTCCTAACTCTATATTTAGGAAATTAGTTTTGACATCCATTTACCATATCTTAAAATCAAGATGTGCCACTATCACAAGCATTATCCGAATGGATTTGAGCATTGCCACTAGAGAAAACATCTCATCATAGTCTACCATAACATTGATGATATTCCTTGGCAACCAGATGGACTTTATAAATCTCCACCATCCAATCTGAATCCCTTTTCTTTTTAAAAATCCATTTACACCCCATGGATTTAACCCCTTTGGTGGGTCAACGAGTGTTCATACATCATTGATTTTTATAGACTCCATTTCAAATTTCATGACTTCAAGTCATTTTTCAAAGTTGAAACTCTCATCGCATCCATGTAGGTGATCGGATCCTCATTGTTTTCATCAAGTTCAATAGGATGCATATCCCAAACAAAGAAACTATAGTATCTGTCTGGTGATGCAATACTTTACCAGATCTCCTTAAGGTTGCCTTTGTAATAGGCTTTGAGTTTAAACTAATCAAATTGATTGAATTAGTTTAGTTAATTGTATCGGTACTTCTACCTATCAAATTTCTTTAAGTTCAACTTTAAAAGCATTAGTTCCTTCCTCGAGGAACTCCCTTTCTAAAAAGACTACCTTATTATTAATGAACACTTTGTGTTCATCAATATGGTAGAAGAAATAACTCTTTGTTTCCTTTGGATACCCTATAAATGTATATCTATCAGACCTAGTCCTAAGCTTGTCCATTTTCAAATATTTAACATAAGCTGGACATTCCCAGATCCTAAGGTATGAGAGTATTAGCTTATGCCCTGCCCATATTTTATATGGCATTTTGTTTATAGACTTACTAAAAACTCTATTTAGAATGTAACAAGCCAACTCTAGTACATATCCCTGGAAGGAGATAGGTAGACTCGCAAACCCCATCTAGACCGAACCATATCGAACAAGGTTTGATTTCTCTTTTTAGACACTCCATTATGCTAAGGTGTCTCGAGAAGAGTTCGGTATTGAAACTCTTTTCAATGGATTGGAACAGTTGTTGAAAAACTAGGACAGGATTTCATGCATAGATTTTTTTAAAACACCAGTGAAAGTATATTAGATTAAAATGCTACTAATCATAAAATCATGCATTAGAACAATTTTGAAAACCTACCCTACAGGATTGGGACAAGATATGAATAAAACATATATACTGAAATAAAATTAGCATGCATCGATCTAATCAATATATGCTATAGATCTAATCTACAAACATATATATAGGATCGAATCCCATACCTTGTCATGAGTCAATGAACACCGCTACTAATGGTGTATGGTAGATGGTTGGATATCTTCTCATAGTTTTATAGGATGTCTAGCCTCTACGAAAAGTCCACACAAAGCCTCGAGGGATCACCTTTCCTGGAGTGCTAGCTCCATGTAAAGGCTATGGATGGCTAAATTGAAATACTATTGAGCATTTAGTCCAGCAACTTGGAATGGTCAATCCCTTCTTGACTCAACATCGACTTAATAAGTACTTGACTACACCCAGAAACCTCCTGTCACTAGATTAGAAATCTAAGTAGTCCAATATCAAAGTACAGTGAGTTGCTTTCTAAGTTACTATGATAGTCTCAGATAGAGAGACACTTATATCCATATCCTTTCTACGAGATACTTTCGATAGCAGAGTACTCCACAAAATTGGTAACTATTCAACGATATATACTTCTATACTCACCTGCATGCCATATCGGTATCTTCACACTCCTTGGTTAAGAGGACTACCAATCTATATAGCACATAATGACCTATTCTCGATAAACATTGTCATCCTAGATAACAACATATCATTTAGTCATGAACCAATTAAAGAACTACTCGATAAATTCTCCTTTATCAAATCAATATAGTTTTAAGGATTTCAACATATTAGAGTTTATAGGAAGATGACAAATGGTGTTGAGCTACTAAAAATAATATTTATTTTATTTATAATTCATATACATTTATAAGATAACTTAACCGTCTAGATGATTGGTTTTACGATACTTTTCTTAACAACTCCCACTTGGATTAGAGCCAATCATAATAGAATTCTATACCCATATTCCACTTGTGACCATCAAACTCTTTGATTTTGAGAGCTTTAATAAATGGGTCAGCTAGGTTCTCCTTTTTATTGATCTTCTGCAGGTCGATGTTATCTCATTTCACAATCTCTTGGACAAGGTGGTAGCGACACAGAACATGCTTGGTTCGCTGATATACCTTCGGTTCCTTCACTTGAGCAATGGCTCAAGTACTATCATAATGCAAAACAATTGGATCATGAATGGAGGGTGCCACTCCAAGTTTGCTGATGAACTTGCACAACCATCAGCTTCCTTTATAGTATCGAATACCATAATGTACTCCACCTCACATACTGAATCAGCCATAGTACGTTGTTTGGAACTTTTCTAGTAAACTATTCCCCCATTAAGGATAAAGACATAACCTGACATATCTTTACTATCATCTCCATCTGATTAAAAACTGGAGTCAATATAATCGACTAGTTTCAAGTTAGAATCTTCATAAACTAATCATTGATCCTTAGTGTTTCTTAAATACTTAAGAATAGTTTTTACAACCTTCCAATGGTTCTCACTTAGATCAGATTGGTATCTACTTACTACTCCTAATGAATATGCCACATCTGGTCCATATATATCATGGCGTATATAATAGATCCTACTATCGAAGCATATGAAATCCTACTCATACACTCTCTCATTTTAGGAGTTATCAGACAACACTTCTTAGAGAGTCTTAGAGAGAGTAATTTCAGGCGTATTGAAAGATAGCCTTTCTTGGAATTTATTATACTGAACTACTTCAGCACAGTATCAATGTACGTCAATTGGGATAATCTTAGCAACCTTTTAGATCTATCCCTATAGATCTTAATCCCAAGGATGTAGGTCACTTCTCTTAGATCTTTCATGGAGAATTGAGATGACAGCCAAACCTTTATTTCCTACATTGGAGGAATGTTATTCCCAATTAAGAGAATGTCACCCACATACAAAATAAAAAATATAACTACTAAACCATTAACTTATTTGTATATGTAGGACTCTTCTCCATTCCTAACAAAGTCATACATTATGATCACCTTATCAAAACATAAGTTCCAACTTCTAGATGCGTGCTTCATCCATAAATAGATCTCTAGTGCGTGCACACCTTTGACTCATTTGTGGATATGAACCCTTTAGGTTATATCATATACACCTTTTCTCCCAACTCTATATTTAGGAAAGTAGTTTTGACATCTATTTACCATATTTTAAAATCAAGATGCGCCACTATCACAAGCATTCTCCGAATGGATTTGAGCATTGCCACTAGAGAAAACATCTCATCATAGTCTACCATAACACTGATGATATCTCTTGGCAACCAAACGGGCTTTATAAACTCCACCATCCCATCTGAATCACCTTTTTTTTTTTAAATCCATTTACACCCCATGGATTTAACCCCTTTAGGTGGGTCAACGAGTATTCATACATCATTAATTTTCATGGACTCCATTTTAGATTTCATGACTTTAAGTCATTTTTCAAAGTTGAAACTCTCATCGCATCTGTGTAGGTGACCGGATCCTCGTTGTTTCATCAAGTTCAATAGGATCCATATCCCAAACCAAGAAACCATAGTCTCTGTCTGGTGATGCAGTACTTTACCGGATCTCCTAAAGGTTGCCTTTGCAATAGGCTTTGGGTGTAAACTAATCAAATCTATTGAATTAGTTCAGTTAATTATATCGATACTTCTACCTATCAAACTTTTTCAAGTTCATCTTTAAAGGCATTAGTTCCTTCCTCGAGTAACTCCCTTTCTAAAAAGACTACCTTATTATTAATGAACACTTTGTATTCATCAATATGGTAGAAGAAATAACTCTTTGTTTCCTTTGGATACCCTATTAATATATATCTATCAGACCTAGGCCTAAGCTTGTCCATTTTAAAATATTTAACATAAGTTGGACATTCCCAGATCCTAAGGTATGAGAGTACCAGCTTATGCTCTGTCCATATTTTATATGGTATTTTGTTTATAGACTTGCTAAAAACTCTATTTAGAATGTAACAAGCCAACTCTAGTACATATCCCTAGAAGGAGATAGGTAGAATCACAAACCCTATCTAGATCAAATCATATCTAACAAGGTTTGATTTCTCCTTTTAGACACTCCATTATGCTAAGGTGTCTTGAGAAGAGTCCAATATTAAAACTCTTTTCAATGGATTGGAATAATTGTTGAAAAACTAGGACAGGATTTCAAACATAGATTTTTTTTTAAAAACCAGTGGAAGTATATTAGATTAAAATGCTATTAATCATAAAATCATGCATTAGAACAATTTTGAAAACCTACCCTATAGGATTGGGACAAGATATGAATAAAACATAGATACTGAAAAAAATTAGCATGCATCGATCTAATCAATATATGCTATAGATTTAATCTACAAACATATATATAGGATCGAATCCCATACCTTGTCATGAGTCAATGAATACTGCTACTAATGGTGTATGGTAGATGGTTGGATATCTCCTCATAGCTGTATAGGATGTCTAGCCTCTATAGTGCGGGCACCAGACTCAGGAGAAGACTTCAGGGCTCCATCTGGATCTCTGATTGACCTTGCCCAAAGAATTAGGATTTTCTGGTTTTGTAATCAGGATTAACTTGGTCAACTCAAATTTTAGTTTGAGTCTGTATTTCCCTGCAATCTAAATTTTGTTGAGTCATGTTGACTCAGTTCAAGTCCTAGTAGTGGTCTAGGTCTTCTCCAGGGTGTCACATTTTCTCCCAAGCCCAAGCAAGTGGGCGCCACACTCCCAGCCACACTCCCAGCCACACGCCAAGTCCAGGAGGTGCCACAAACCCATCCCAGTGTCTTGGTCCCCACACCCAAGGGAGCAAGAAATTTTCTTGAAGCCAAAATTAAGGAGGCACCCCATATGTACCTTAAAAGGCCAAGCTAAAGGAGGAAAGAAGCATTTCTTGGGGAGCAGTTCAAGGGGGCGCCCAATCCATGCCAAAAAAGCCCAAAGCAAAGTTGGGAAGAGCCATGACTTGGGAAGAAAGAAAAGGAGGTGTCCAAAAGAGTTGAGCCATGGAAGGAAAAAAATATTTCTTGAAGAGCAAAGCTAGGAGGCGCCACCTACTTACCATTTGAAGCTTTCAATCAACATTTATGGAACCTCTTGGCCGGCCATATGGGGAGGAATTGATTCTACAAACCTAATTTGAAGATCCATCCTATTAGTCCCACATGGGAAGATGTAAAACCCTGACCTCTTGTAAAGTCCTATAAAATAAACCCCTATTGTAAGTTTTAAAGACATCTGATGAATGAATCCAATTTATGTGTGAGCAAACTTTGTGTTTCTCTCTTCCGCACTTGCATCCAGGTGTTGAGCTCCGTGAGGGAGTAAATCCGGGTTCCCCAGGAACCTTGAGGAGGTGTGAGATCTCCAACCCCAAAATCCTAGGTTAGCCACTTCACTTCCAAACCCTAGCCGCCCATCATCCTCTTCAATCCACCAAACCCTAGCCTACTCCATCTCTCACGGCCCCTCTCTTCAAGTAGTGGCCGACCACCATCATCCAGGTCCAGTCCAGCTACTTCGAATACGGAGCAAATCCCAGAGGAAGCCAGATCAGCATCCAGGAGAATCAGGACTTCAGCAACATCAACTTTCAAGTTCTTCTATCTGGTAAATCCTTCCTTGAGTATCTGGTTCCATAAATTGTTCTTCTTCTTTCCCAGATCTTGAGTTCAGGAGAAGCCAACCCTGCCAAAGGACCAGTATTGGAGGATCCATTGCGAAGATATCTGAATCCGGGGATCCAACAATCTGCTCAAGAAAGTCCTTCCACTAAACTTTGTGAAGATCATTGCCTGGTCTGTAACCCTTCTCTTCTCTTTACTTCTGTCCTGTTGAAAGTTCAAAGCGAAACCCTAGGTCTGGGAGTTTCTCAACCCCCAGCGATCCTTTACTTCAGAACTACTCTGATAATCTAGTTCCTTTAAATTGTGCTTTCAATTATTACATAGTTTCTTTCAATTTAGTTTAACTTTCCTTTGAGTCAAGCCGACTTCTGAAAATATTAAAAAAAAAAAAAAATTAGTCTTAATTTACTTCCACATCGCATCATCTCTTCTTTCGTTCTGCATCATTTTTGGTATCAGAGCTTTCATTCTGCATCACTCTATGAAAAGTCCACACAAAGCCTCGAGGGATCACCTTTCCTAGAGTGCTAGCTTCATGTGAAGGCTGTGGATGGCTGAATTGAAATACTACCGAGCATTTAGTACTGCAACTTGGAATGGTCAATCCCTTCTTGACTCAACATTGACTTAATAAGTACTTGAGTGCACCCAGAAACCTCCTGTCACTGGATTAGAAATCTAGGTAGTTTAGTAGCAAAGTACAGTGAGTTGCTTTCTGAGTTACTATGATAGTCTCAGATAGAGGGACACTTATATCCATATTCTTTCTACGAGATACTTTTGATAGCAGAGTACTCCACAAAATTGATAACTATTCAGTGAGATATAGTCCTATACTCACCTGCATGCCATATCGGTATCTCCACCTCCTTGGTTAAGAGGACTACCAATCTATATAGCACCTAATGACCTATTCTCAATAAACATTATCATCCTAGATAACAACATATCATTTAGTCATGAACCAATTAAATAACTACTCGATAAATTCTCCTTTATCAAATTAATGTAGTTTCAAGGACTTCAATATATTAGAGTTTATAGGAAGATGACAAATGGTGTTGAGCTACTAAAAATAATATTTATTTTATTTATAATTCATATATATTTTCAAGATAGCTTAACCATCTAGATGATTGGTTTTATGATACTTTTCTTAACAACTCCCACTTGGATTAGAGCCAATCATAATAGTATCCTATACCCATCTTCCACTTGTGATCGTCAAACTCTTTGATTTTGAGAGCTTTAATAAATGGGTCAGCTAGGTTCTCCTTTTTGTTGATCTTCTGCAGGTCGATGTTATCTCATTTCACAATCTCTCAGAAAAGGTGGTAGCGACCTAGAACATGTTTGGTTCGCTGTTATGCCTTTGGTTCTTTCGCTTGAGCAATGGCTCTAGTGCTATCATAATACAAAACAATTGGACCATGAATGGAGGGTGCCACTCCAAGTTTGGTGATGAACTTGCATAACCATATAGCTTCCTTTACAGCATCGAATACCGTAATGTACTCCACCTCACATACTGAATCAGCCATAGTACATTGTTTGGAACTTTTCTAGCAAACAATTATCCCATTAAGGATAAAGACATAACCCAACATATCTTTACTATCATCTCGATCTGATTAAAAACTAGAGTCAATATAATCTACTAGTTTCAAGTTAGAATCTTTATAAACCAACCATTGATCTTTAGTATTTCTCAAATACTTTAGAATAGTTTTTACAACCTTCTAATGGTTCTCACTTGGATCAGATTGGTATCTACTCATTATGCCTAATGAGTATGCCACATCTGGTCGTATATATATCATGGCATATATAATAGATCATACTATCAAAGTATATAGAATCCTACTCATACGCTCTCTCATTTTAGGAGTTATTAAACAATCCTTCTAAGAGAGAGTAATTTCATGGCCTATTAGAAGATAGCCTTTCTTGGAATTTATCATACTGAACTACTTCAGCATTGTATCAATGTACATCAATTGGGATAATCCTAGCAACCTTTTAGATCTATCCCTATATATCTTAATCCCAAGGATGTAGGTCACTTCTCTCAGATCTTTCATGGAGAATTGAGATGATAGCCAAACTGATGGGAGACAAAAATAAATTGATGAATGGAGAGTTTTAGCAAGCTAACTGGCAAGCAAACTTGAGCAATTAATTATCAAATAAATGGTCTAAATTAATCCAAGAAAAGAATCTTCATAAGGAGACTAGTTGATCTAAGTTACAATACCCGTAATATAGATCTAGTTTAAAATAGAGATTAGGATCTTCATGGCAAGGAAACCATCATTACTAGGCCAAGTTAACCTTCAAATGATCATATCTAATGAAGCTTAGGAAAAGTTTTCCTACCAACAATGATGGCTAATTATTTGGTGGAAGAAGGAGCTCTCATCACTCAAGTATTGAGGTCTAAACCATAAGACTAGCACTCCCTACCTTTAGGACTCACCTTGGTCATGATCCTTGGCTTGGAGACCTTCATCTTGGACTTGGAAAATCAGAGAAAACAAGGAAGTAGAGGCCGGCACCTTCAAGGGATGATGTTTGGATCTCGGATCAAGCAAGGAGCATTTCACCTTTCAAACATTTAAGGGTATTCTACCCTTCAAACACTCATTCAAGAACCTCACACTCTCTACTCAAACCTATCTTTTAACTCTCAAACTCAAGAACTTTTCACTCCAAACAAGAGAACCTAGGGGAACTAGAACAAGAAAGATAGCTTTCTTCATTTAATCAAAAATAGAATGAATACAATGGGGGGGGCTTAGGCCCTATTTATAGCCTTCCATAACTCACATGGGTCGGCCAAGGAGAGAGAGAGAGTGGAGGTTAGGTCTAGCTAACTCTAGTTGGGTAGTTTCAACTAGAATTAGTTTTTACAACCATTTATGGATAGAAAGTTATAACCAATTAACATGTGGCAATGACTTGGCTTAATTTACTGATGTGGATCCCTATGTGTCATGTGATGTGGCATCCCACATGGAAAGTTAGTTGGAGGGTTGTTGGGGTAATAGAACATGGCTTCAATCTCCCCATAAAATTCTTGATATAGTGTCCTTCCTCCTCCCCAAAAAGGTACTTGATGTGGTATCTACTAACTGAGGAAAATGGGCTTCAAGTAGATGGCGTCCAAGTGAGAAAAATGGGCTTCAAATAGATGGCATCCCATTGAGGGAAGTGGGCTTCAAATGGATAGTGCCAAGTGAGGAAAATGGGCATTGAAGAAGTGGCCTCATACCCTGCTTGAATTTAAGTTGAGTTGACTCATTAACATGAATCGGCTCAAGTATTTGCTGAAAGAGAAGATGGGCTCAAACCCTTTATTAGATTTGTCTATTTTAACTACAAAACAAAAGTGAGTTAGTCCAAAAAACTTCTTTCTTGTTGATGTCCCCATCAATTCTCCCGGGATGAAAAGTGAAGGAAAACCTGGTGTAGCAGAAGCCTACTCTAGGCATGCAACACTAGGGAGCAGGTATTGCATAATTAAAAAATTTTAAACATGCAGCGGAAAGTACCTACTCATGCACAGGATCTAACATATCATGATGCATGTAGCATAATATATAGACATGTATAGGCAATTGCAACAATTATAAATCATATGATAACAACTAGATCTAGGCATGCATGATCTCAAAATAAAATATACCTAATCGAAGCCAACTCCCTCAGTCTTCAGATCAGATCAGCAGCGACCGTTTGAACTCTTTCAACAGCAAAATAAGATCTGCAATAGAAAAATAAATAGGTCGATGCAACCTCTCGAGAAGTCCAAGCATCCACCCTCTAGAGTATCCACGTGCTGGGCTCTCGCTGATCCAACTTCCAGATGGATGCTAGTCCACCAAAAATCAATAAACTGGTCACAGAAGGTGGAGCAAGAAAAACAAACAGATCTCACGGACAATCTTCTCCAAGATCGCCTAGACTCCACAAATAGCACACACTGGAAACTAAAAATAGTAGAAGGATTTCTCGGACACTCCCTGCTTCACTCAATAGGCAGATGCTCGGTACTTCTTAATTTCCTCACAGCCTTGAAACCCAGTAAACAAAATTACTTAGAAATCCCATGAAGGCCAACAGAAAAATCTGCTCTTCTCTTCTTACTTTTTTCTTACTTCTCTCTTGTACCTCTTGGCATTCAACCCTTGGGCTTTATTTATAGGCATAGAAACCAAACCGTGAAGGGAAGGGAAGTGCAGTCTAGATCGGTGTATAAGAAAGAGTTTTTCCAAGTGTAAACAAAACTCACTTGCTGGAAGAGAACCACACGGCTGAGAACTCCCAAAAGGCTTGGCATCCATCGTGAGAGCTCTCTCGGATCTCTGGGAATACCCATGAAGCAGCAGGGAAACCTCTCCTGGTCCAAAACAAAATGATCTCCCAAGCTGAAGAGAACAACTGGAGTTGTAACCTGATCTCCAAAATGCCACGTCCAAAACTCCTTCAGATGATAAAGAATTCGTTTAGGGCTGGTAAGAGAGTTCATGAGAGAATGGAAGACATGCTAGAGTGTTCCACCGAGAGTCAAAGAAGAGTTCATGAAGAAGTGAAGATGTGTGAGAGAGAGCCCTTGTTTGGTTTAAACACTGGGAACTCGTATAGGAGATAAACACCAAGAGAGGCAATCCAGATAACCTCGCTCGATCTCCATGCCATGCTTATCCAATGCATACGATCAAACAGGGGAGAAGAATAAGTGTAGACCGTGAAACAGGGGAGCATCCTTTTATAAAAACCGGTTTCAAAAAAACCAAATGACTGGTTCATCCATTTCAAATAAAACTAGTTCATTAAAACTGGTTTACCAATTTCAAAAGTTGGTTTAATAAAATTCGGTCCGACTAAACCCAATAATAAAATCTGGTTCAGTCCTAGTCTTCCAGGAATAATTCCTGGCTGATCCAAACCCATCCTAGTCGATCCAAATTGGACCAGAAAATCCAATATGTGCTTAATCAATCTGTGTGACCTAAATACCGAAACGATTCCCAATCATTGATCAGTTCCTAGATCAGGAAGAAATTCTCGATGGCGTGTGATCTCATAGGTTCGAACCTAAATGGTAGCATTGGAATGCTTCCAGTACCAGCACAAGATACCATCTAGCACTGGGTCCCGGCATCTGGACAGGCCAAAGATGCGAGAGCAATCTATCGAACCTCTGGTATATGGTTACCGTATAATTCATCCCTTTGACCTCCAATGCTCTAGATGACCTAGGGTTAGACTGCCAACCCTAGCTGAGTTAATCCACAACATGTTTCAACCTTGCAAGTCCAGTGACTCCTCACTGGGACTACCCCGGCCGAGGATTTGCTAAATTAAGACACTGCGAGATATTCAATCCAAATGATTTGGACAGGTCAATTCCATCTTGGTCCACCATTGCTCCACAAGTACTTGCTTGTACCTAGAAACCTTCCATCACCGGATTAGAAATCCGGGTAGTCCGGCACCAAAGCATAGGGAGTTTCTTGCAAGCTACCATGATGACCTCAGGTCGGAGGGACACATATATCCATTTCCAATCACGAGCAATCCTTTGGTAGAAAGGAGCTCCACGGAGTCACGTTCAATGAGATGTCACACATCCCACTTGCAGATCACATCAGCGTCACCACACTCCTTTGGTTAAGAGGACAACCAAACGATGTGAACCACAACAACCTACACTTGATACATTGCCGTCCTGTACAATGTATCCTTTGGTTGTGAACCTGTTAAAGGACCACTCGATATATCCTCTCTATATCGAAGTCAGTGCAGTCCTAAGGACTTCATTATATAAATAGAGTTCATTACAGGAAAATGTAAAATGCGATGAGCTGCCAAAATAAAGTTTTATTGATTCATATACTAATAACTACTGAGCACAACCGCCTACAACCTAGGCTATTGGCTTTGGGACACAATTCCCAACAACTCTCACTTGTACTAAAGCCAATCAGAATAGTATCTAATACCCATTTCCTATTTACAATAGTCGAACTCTTTGATTATGAGAGCTTTAGTGAAGGGGTCGGCCAGATTCTCCTTTCCATCGATCTTCATAAGATTGATGTCGCCTCGTTCCACAATCTCTCGCACGAGGTGATAGCACCGCAGAATATGCTTGGTGCGGTGATGAGACTTTGGCTCCTTAGCTTGAGCAATGGCACTTGTGCTGTCATAATACACTGGAACAGGTCCATCTAGGGAAGGTGCCACCCCTAGCTCTCCAAGAAACTTTCATAATCACACGGCTTCCTTTGCTACATCTGATGCTGCAATATACTCTGCTTTGCATACCGAGTCTGTAACTGTTGCCTGCTTGGAACTCTTCCAGCAGATCGCTCCTCCATTCAGGGTAAACACAAACCCTGACACACTCTTGCTATCATCTCTGTTAGACTGGAAACTGGAGTAAGTATACCCCACAAGTTTCAAGTCAGGTTCTCCATAAATCAGCCATTGGTCCTTAGTATTTCTCAAATACTTCAGGATGGTCTTAACCACATTCCAATGCGCCTCACCTGGGTCAGACTAGTATCTGTTCACTTCTTCTAGTGAGTATGCCATGTCTGGTCTAGTACATGTCATAGCATACATGATAGAGCCCACTGCCGAAGTATAAGGAACTCTACTCATGTACTCTCTTTCCTCAGGAGTTATCGCACAATCCTTCTTGGAAAGAGTAATTTTAGAACCTATCGGGAGATAGCCTTTCTTGAAATTTTCCATACTGAATCGTTTCAGCATGGTATCAATGTACGTAGACTAGGACAATCCCAGAAGTCTCTTAGATCTATCTCTATAGATCTTCATACCTAGTATGTAAGAAGCTTCACGCAAGTCCTTCATGGAGAATTGAGATGACCACCAGATCTTTATTCCTTGCGATGCTGCGATGTCATTCCTGATTAAGAGAATATCATCAACATGCAGTACCAGGAATACAATCACAGAACCATTAACCCACTTATAGATGCAGGGTTCCTCTCCGTTCCTAATGAAGCCATACGATTTGATACACCTATCAAATCGCATGTTCCAACTTCGAGATGCTTGCTTGAGTCCATAAATGGACCTCTGTAATTTGCACACTTTTGACTCGTCTGTGGATGTGAACCCTTCAGGCTGTATCATATACACCTCCTCATCTAGCTCCCCATTCAGGAAAGTAGTTCGGACATCCATCTGCCAGATCTCGTAGTCAAAATGTGTTGCCAAAGCAAGCATGATCCGAATGAACTTGAACATTGCCACAGGAAAAAATGTCTCATCATAATCGATACCATATTGCTAACGATACCCCTTGGCAACAAGACAGGCTTTATAGGTCTCCACCTTCCCATCTGCGCCCCTTTTTCTCTTGAAAATCCACTTGCACCCGATGGGTTTTATCCCATCAGGTGGATCAACCAATGTCCATACATTATTGATCTCCATGGACTCCATCTCGGATCACATGGCTCCAAGCCATGCCTCAGAGTCAGATCTCTGAAGTGCATTCATATAGGTGATCGAATCCTCTTTATTCTCATCGAGCTTAATGGGATCCTCGTTCCGGACCAAGAAACCGTAATATCTATCCGGCTGATGCGGTACTTACCGAATCTCCTAATAATAAGTTTTGGGTGTGATTCAATCATAGCCAGTTCTATGATGTCCTTAGAGTGTGCAGGTTCTCCCACTGGTTGAACTTTACCAAGTTCAATCTTAGAAGCTATAGTTCCTTCTCCAAGAAACTCCTTTTCCAAAAAGATAGCCCTAAGAGCAACGAACACTTTCTGTTCATCCTCCAAGTAGAAGAAATACCCTTTTGTTTTCTTAGGGTACCCAATAAACAGTCACCGATTAGACCTAGGACCAAGTTTATCTAAGTCTAAACGCTTTACATAAACCGGACAACCTGAGACCCGAAGGTGTGAAATTGAGGGCTTACGTCCAGTCCATAACTCATATGAAGTGGAGATAACAGACTTACTCGAGACTTTATTCAGCAAATAACAAGCTGTTTCAAGTGCATATCCCTAGAAGGATAGCGACAGAGTTGCAAAGCCCATCATTGATCAAACCATGTCCAACAGGGTTCGATTCCTCCTTTTGGACACACCATTCAACTGGGGTGTACCTGGAGGAGTCCACTGAGAGAGAATCCCATTCTCCTCAAGATATGTCATGAACTCATTGGATAGATATTCATCGCCTCGATCAAATCGAAGGGTTTTAATACTCTTTCTAGTTTGTTTCTCTACTTCATTACGATATCGTTTGAACATTTCAAATGACTCAGATTTATGTCTCATTAAGAAGACATAACCATACCTGGACAGGTCGTCTGTAAACATAATGAAATATCTGTATCCACCTCTGGCACTACTTATCATGGGTCCACACACATCAGTATGTATGAGACTTAGAAGTTCTGTAGCTCGTTCACCTTTTCCAGTAAAAGGTGACTTGGTCATTTTACCAAGCAAATAGGATTCATAAGTGGGCAGTGAGTCAGAATCATTGACCTCGAGGAGACCATCTCCTCGTATCTTGTTTATCCTATTCTAGTTAACATGACCTAGCCTACAGTGCCATAGATACAAGTCACTGACATTTTCTATCCTTGGGAGTTTGCTAGACGTGTACATTACATTAACAAGCCGTGACAAAACATAAACGCCATTATTCAACTTAGCTTTCATTATCATAGAGTTATTTATAATAACTTGGCAAAAATCTCCTTTTATTGAAAGTTGACTAAATCGACAATACTAGACTCTAAAAGAAGACTCAGAACTCCGATCGCCAGCATTGGAACACGATTTTCATTTCCGACGCTCAGGAACTGATCCCCATCCTCGAATCTTTTGCTAACTTGCAATCCCTGCAATGAATTGCAAACATGAATAGGACTACCAGTATCCAATACCCAGTTAACAGTGTCACAAATAGAGAAATTACAACGTTTTATTATATAAATACCTTGTGTAGCACATTGCTGCTTTCCCTTCCTTAGCCAGTTCGGGTCTAAGGATGCCTGATAAAGAGGACAGTTCCTCTTACAGTGTCCCTGCTTCTTACAGTAGAAGCACTCTGCTTTATTTTGATCAGCTTTCACTTTCTTGGTCTGATTTGTGCCAGGAGCATTTTGCACCTTCTTTCCCTTATTTTTCTTTTTCCCTTTCTTAATGGGACGATGACCTCTAGAACCTCCCACTAAATTCACCACCCTTTTATTCAGTTAGTGGTCCTTCTCGTAAGTCTGCAGCAACCCCATCAAACCATGGTAATTGACTACAGGCTTATTCATTCTATAATGATCAAGAAAGTCAAGATAGGAGGAAGGTAGAGAATTTAGAATCGCATCCTTGCCGAGTTGCTCGTGCAAGGGACATCCAAGCTTGCCCAATCGTTCGATCATCTCGATCATGTACAATACATGATCAGTGTCCGAACCACCATTACGCATTTTGGCATTGTAGATGGCACAAGACACTTTGTACCGCTTTACATCATCTGGCGTGCCGAAAGATTCCTTCAACTTTTGAAGGATCTCGTCTGGCTGGGCCTCCTCAAATTTGTGACTGAACTCGTCGTTCATAGCCGCAAACATTATGCATCTGACAGTAGTCCGATCAGAAACCCACTTCAAATAAGTGTCCTCGACCGAACTCCGAGCATTGGCAGAAGGGATTTCGGGTGCTGGATCCGTTATCACATAAAGGATCCGCTCGTGCTCTAGGACAATCCTCAACTTTCGATACCAGCTATCGAAATTGGGATCCTTTAACTTCTCGCTATCGAAAAGTGACCGAAGTGAAAGGTTTGAAGACATCTAAAAGAAAAATTGAGACCATGTTAGTATATGAATTAATCAATTAAACCAAAAGATTTGGACTTTAGTCTAAAGGTCCCTCCCACTAATTTTTCAGATTGGGAGCCTCTAACTCCAATCCGTGAAATCAACATCTCATAGTGGGTATTGAAATCTAATAGACCACGTATGAGCCCGACTTTGGCCAGCTCACCTATACGTACCTAAAGGTAGGTTCTCTAACTAATTGCTTCCCTAAGCAACTTCCAGTAATCAATTTTGCCCCACAAAACCCCCTATCGGCCTTTGGGCCTCCTATTGCGGGTCTCTGGTTAGGTCCAACCATCAATATGACAAATCTAATGCTTCCAGCTAACAAATGACCAAGCCCGACTTTGGCCGGCCCACCTGATCACTATTAAGAAGGTTGCACTGAACCATCTTCTATAGGAGAGTAATCCCAGTAACCAGATGCACACCCATTCATTGGAACTGCCGATGTACACCAAGCTAAAGGACACATTACTAACCTACTTAATGGGAGGCTAAGATACCATAAACTCATTGACTTATTCTTTTTCAGGACCTAATAATTTTAGAGGATTTTAATTAAATTATGACAGAAGAATAGAGAGAAGAACATGGATCAACCTCCCACTGATCAAATCAATTTGAGGAGGGTTGAATTCAATTCAATGAATTGGTCCATGGGCACCTAAAGATCAGTCAAGCTGATCAACCTAGGCGATATGAGTTAACTCGAATTAATAAGCTTTTCTAATCATTTCTGGTTGATCAGATTGGTCAGGTAAGTGAGATCATGGATGAGTAACCGCCATTAACCGTCTTTCCTATACACCAACCAAGTTGGCCAGGAAAGAGGTAGCCTCATACAACCATGATCAAAAATGCCAAACCTGCCTAGATACCAATCGATTAACCATACTCGATTAGAGCAGCCTAAGGACTCGGGCTTTCCACAGAGCCACTAATTAGATCCATTTAGAATAATGGACTAACCCATCAAACTATTAGATAGATACTAAAGAGAAGGTCCTTAATCAACATTTGATTAGTTCTCTTAAATCCAATTCAACTAACCTCAGGTCTAACCCAATTAATGGGGCTTTCCACAGAGCCACTAATTAGATCCATTTAGAATAATGGACTAACCCATCAAACTATTAGATAGATACTAAAGAGAAGGTCCTTAATCAACATTTGATTAGTTCTCTTAAATCCAATTCAACTAACCTCAGGTCTAACCCAATTAATGGACCCAATTAGATAGCTAATCCAATTAACCCGGATGGCTTATTCAAATGACATTAGGTTTCATAAACCCTAATTAAACTTGTCATTTAATAAATCTTTCAAATCATAATTGTTAGATTGATAAGCCATCTTTTAATTAAAACATTTTTAATTAAATTCATGTAAAACTCCTTTTACATGTTTCATGCATCATATATAGTTTCATCATATCAATTACAATATTGCAAGCCCTAAACATTTTAGACATGCCAATGTACATGAATCAAGATTAAAACACTTTTAATATCATAGGTTTTCTTTAAGGATCCTTTTGAAAAGGCCAACATAGATGAACCACCTCGTGCCATAAAAACTTAGGAGTTTTAAACCTTGATTTTCTACGGACACACGGTCATGGTAAAGGTCTCAACTAGGTTGCTAAAAGTAATCCCTAATACATGCAATCATGATATGCTACATAGGAACCTGTGGCTCTGATACCACTGAAGGAAAACCTGGTGTAGCAGAAGCCTACTCTAGGCATGCAACACTAGGGAGCAGGTATTGCATAATTAAAAATTTTTAAACATGTAGCGGAAAGTACCTACTCATGCACAGGATCTAACATATCATGATGCATGTAGCATAATATACAGGCATGTATAGGCAATTGCAACAATTATAAATCATATGATAACAACTAGATCTAGGCATGCATGATCTCAAAATAAAATATACCTAATCGAAGCCGACTCCCTCAATCTTCAGATCAGATCAATAGAGACCGGTTGAACTCTTTCAACAGTAAAATAAGATCTACAATAGCAAAATAAATAGGTCGATGCAACCTCTCAAGGTGTCCAAGTATCCACCCTCTAGAGTATGCACACACTGGGCTATCGCTGATCCGACTTCCAGATGGATGCTAGTCTACCAAAAATCAATAAACTGATCATGGAAGGTGGAGCAAGAAAACAAACAGATCTCATGGACAATCTTCTCCAAGATCGCCTAGACTCCATAAATAACAAACACTGGAAACTAAAAATAGTAGAAGGATTTCTCGGATGCTCCCCGCCCTGCTTCACTCAATAGGTAGATGCTCGGTACTTCTTAATTTCTTCACGGCCTTGAAACCCAGTAAACAAAATTACTTAGAAATCCCATGAAGGCCAACATAAAAATCTGCTCTTCTCTTCTCCCTCTCGCTACTCCTCTCTTCTTTCTTACTTCTCTCTTGTACCTCTTGGTGTTCAACCCTTGGGCTTTATTTATAGGCATAGAAACCAAACCATGAAGGGAAGGGAAGTGCAGTCCAGATCGGTGTATAAATAAACTGATCATGGAAGGTGGAGCAAGAAAACAAACAGATCTCATGGACAATCTTCTCCAAGATCGCCTAGACTCCATAAATAACAAACACTGGAAACTAAAAATAGTAGAAGGATTTCTCGGATGCTCCCCGCCCTGCTTCACTCAATAGGTAGATGCTCGGTACTTCTTAATTTCTTCACGGCCTTGAAACCCAGTAAACAAAATTACTTAGAAATCCCATGAAGGCCAACATAAAAATCTGCTCTTCTCTTCTCCCTCTCGCTACTCCTCTCTTCTTTCTTACTTCTCTCTTGTACCTCTTGGTGTTCAACCCTTGGGCTTTATTTATAGGCATAGAAACCAAACCATGAAGGGAAGGGAAGTGCAGTCCAGATCGGTGTATAAAAAAGAGTTTTCCCAAGTGCAAATGAAACTCACTTGCTGGAAGAGAACCACACGGCTGAGAACTCCCAAAAGGCTTGGCATCCATCGTGAGAGCTCTCTCGGATCGCTGGGAATACCCATGAAGCAGCAGGGAGACCTCTCTCGGTCCAAAACAAAATGATCTCCCAAGCCAAAGAGAACAACTGGAGTTGTAACCTTATCTCCAAAATGCCACGTCCAAAACTCCTTCGGATGACAAAGAATTTGTTTAGGGCTGGTAAGAGAGTTCATGAGAGAATGGAAGACATGCTGGAGTGTTCCACCGAGAGTCAAAGAAGAGTTCGTGAAGAAGTGAAGACGTGTGAGAGAGAGCCCTTGTTTGGTTTAAATGCTGGGAACTGGTATGGGAGATAAACACCAATAGAGGCAATCCAGATAACCTCGCTCAATCTCCATGCCATGCTTATCCAATGCATACGGTCAAACAGGGGAGAAGAATAAGTGTAGACCGTGAAACAAGGGAGCATCCTTTTAAAAAAACCGGTTTCAAAAAAACCAAATGACCGGTTCATCCATTCCAAATAAAACTGGTTCATTAAAACTGGTTTACCAATTTCAAAAATTAGTTTAATAAAATCCGGTCTGACTAAATCCAATAATAAAATATGGTTCAGTCATGGTCTTCCAGGAACAATTCCTGGTTGACCCAAACCCATCCTAGTCGATCCAAATCAGACCAGAAAATCCAATATGTGCTTAATCAATCCGTGTGACCTAAATACCGAAATGATTCCCAATCATTGATCGGTTCCTGGATTAGGAAGAAATCCTCGATGGCGTGTGACCTCATAGGTTTGAACCTAAATGATAGCACTGGAACACTTCCAGTACCAGCACAATATACAATCTAGCAATGGATCCCGGCATCCGAATAGGCCAAAGATGCGAGAGCAATCTATCGAACCTCGGCATATGGTTACCGTATAATTCATCCCTTTGACTTCCAATGCTCTAGATGACCTAGGGTTAGACTGCCAACCCTAGCTAAGTCAATCTACAACATGTCTCAACCTCGCAAGTCCAGTGACTCCTCACTGGGACTACCCCAATCGAGGATTTGCTAACTTGAGACACTGCGAGACATTTAATCCAAATGATTTGGATAGGCCAATTCCATCTTGGTCCACCACTGCTCCACAAGTACTTGCCTGTACCTAGAAACTTTCCGTCACTGGATTAGAAATCCGGGTAGTCTGGCACCAAAGCACAGGGAGTTGCTTACAAGCTACCATGATGACCTCAAGTCGGAGGGACACATATACCCATATCCAATCGTGAGCAATCCTTTGGCAGAAAGGAGCTCCACGGAGTCACGTTCAATGAGATATCACACATCCCACTTGCAGATCACATCAGTGTCACCACATTCCTTTGGTTAAGAGGACAACCAACGATGTGAACCACAACAACCTACACTTGATACATTACCGTCCTGTACAATATATCCTTTGGTTGTGAACCTGTTAAAGGACCACTCGATATATCCTCTCTATATCCTCTCTATATCGAAGTTGGTGCAGTCCTAAGGACTTCATCACATAAATAGAGTTCATTACAAGAAAATGTAAAATGCGATGAGCTACCAAAATAAAGTTTTATTAATTTATATACTAATCAATATTGAGCACAACCACCTACAACCTAGGCAATTGGCTTTGGGACACAATTCCCAACAAAAAGAACTTGATTCTATCAAGTAAGAATCAATCTGACTCTGGTGACACTCTAGTAGGTCTGGTCAATTCTTTGTAGTTCTTCTCAAGTAATTCATGAGTCTTCAGAATCAGGACATCCTTGCCAATGAACCAAGTAGCGTTGATAGTCCCTGTTTCGGGTAGTGGCAGTCTTATTATCTAAGATTTACTCAATCCTATCTTGCTGCTTTGGTAATTTGGCTGGTGGACATTCATGGATTGGTTCACTCTCAAAGATAGAATCAGGCTCGAAAGGCTCACTAGGTATCATTGTTGGTTCCTTTACCCTCCTAGATCTGAATTGTTGAAAGTGGAACTGAACCAAAGTCGGATGGTAAATCTAGCACATATTAGGTCCAAATTTTTCTTACTATTTTGAAAATGATCTACACCACGGGCATAGAATCGTTCAGGTTTGGCCTTACCATTACATAGTCTCCTTCCTGAATTTCTTTGGCTTTTTTACGTGAGTTAATCATATGCTTGTTAATTTCATGCTCAAATTTTCTTACTAATCATGCTATGCATATGACTCTCACAGTCATGGACACTTATGCATGGAAAGGTCAAATGACATAAAATGATAAAACATAAATGACACCAAAACAAAACAAGTTCTAATGGACATTATTATCTATGAACTATACTTTATTGTTGGGCTAGGAAACAAAAGTTCATAATTTCTAATATTCTCTTAAATGGCTTTGAAGACTCTGGCACACATCTTCAGGTAAGTGGCAATGAATCTTAATTTAGTTCTAACATATGCCATAAAGTCTTAAAAAGGTAACTATTGAATATTACTAGGACCTAATCAATGGTATGGTAGATGTCCTAGCTGGGTGGATTAGGATTGGAAATTTTCCAAAAGGGTGAATCAGGCTTAAGGCAATTATCAGGGAATACAATTTCCATCTTCCTTCTCTTACATTTCCATCTTTCAATTCCTCCCATCTCTTCACTTCTAATCCTCATGTTAAATTCTTTTGCAGGTTCCATAATTTCTTGGGGTTGATCCTTTGGAATTGGTTCTAGATTTTCTATGATGGTCAATATCCCATTAGGTGATCCTTCATTAATCTCTAGATGTAAATTCTCAATAATGATTAATTCCAAGTCCTCTATTATCTCCTCGAATTGTTTTTCATGGCTTTGTTCTTGGACTTCATTTTGATCATCCCCGTTGTTGATTTCTTTAGGCTAGGTAATTATGTTATCTTCAAGTAATTGTTCTTGATCATATTCGTCCATAAGGTTAGACCCAGCTTCATAAACTTCTTCCTTAAGTTCTTCAACGGGTTTAGGATTTTCTTTTTTTAGCCCTTCATTTGGACAAGACTTTGATTCTATTTCATCCTTAAATTCTTCAATAGGTTTAGGAGATTTTTCCTCTAATTTTTTCATGGGTTTAGTCTCTTCTTCATCTCCCTCATAGTTATTGAATTTGGCAATATAATTAGATACAGTTGTATCATCTTGTCTCAATTTGTACCATTGGTCTAAAAATTTTTGCTCATAATATTTACATAAGTACTTCTCCCTCAGTTTACTCTTCATTTCTCTCCAAGTATTTATTTTATCCTCACTATAATAATCTTTTCGCTCAACTTCTCCCCAATATGCTTTAGCATGTCAGACTAACTTTGATTTGGCAAATTGACACTTTGTTACTTTCGACATTTCATCAATTTCAAAGTATTGATCCATTTTCTCTTCCCAATCGATATACACTTCAGGATCTAAATTTTCATTGAAAGTGGATGCATAGGGTTAATTGCTCCTAAAGACTCTCTCCTCCTGATTTATAAAGTCTTGGTAGGGGTATCTAAGACTATACTCAGGGGTAAGATCATGACATTGGGCTCTTGAACCAAGGAGAGGTGGACTAGGTGATTTAGGCTCAGCATGGATCCTATGGGCTTCTTCTATGAAGTCATGGTGAAGTCATCTTGAATTTTATTCAGTAGTGAATTCATGATGATGGACTCTTGGACCTCGAGGAATTAACCTAAGTGACTCAGGTTCGGTGGGGGTCATTGGGGTCTCTTCAAGTGTTCCAACATGGTCTTTCACTTGATCTAATTCCTTTCTCATTTGCCCTGATTGCCCATTTATGGTATCAAACTTTTTAGTCAGGGTTCTCAAAAAGAATTCAAGATTAGGATCCATGGATAAAAATAGACTGAGTGTAGAACTATTGGTATAGAGCTTCAAGCAGTACAAACCTAACTTCTAGGGCTCTTAGACCTAAAAGTTCAAAATACAGGAATTGACTAAGTACTAGTTAAAGTTGTAATTACCTTTTCCACTGGCCAGGTAAGAGGTGGGGTTGTGGGAGGCTCCCTTTGCTTTCACGAGGTCCTAATTAAAAATCGCAAGTCCACTTAAGGTATTTTCCATTGGACCTCTTGCCCTAGACACCAATTTCAAGAAGTACAAACTCAACTAATATTTGGTCTCATCTTGTACTTGAACCCGACTTGTGGGTGTCCCTAGTTTTAGGTTCCTACTCGATTTTAATTATGGTTTAGGTCAATGCAAATGTGGGTGATTATTTTGGTCCAAGGAAAGGTAATGACCTCCTTCCCTTATGTTATGATTGAATGCCCTTAATTAGATTTAGGAATGGATGCACAAACAATTCACCAACTAGTTAACATAACAACTAGTATTAGCACAAACATGTGATTTAAACCCGAATTTTAAAAAATTAAAATTCAAAAAATTAAATTGGAAAATTTAGATTTTTAAGTCCAGATTTCAAAAATCAAATTTTAAAATTTAAATCTCAAATTAGGATTAAAAATTCATTCTAGAATTTAGAGTTGTTGCAAGATAGTTTCAGCCCAAACAACTTCTAGTCAACTAGTTTTTAAAAATTTGAAATTAAAATATTAAAATTTCAAAAAAATAAGATTAAAACTTGAATAGTTAGATCCCTCAGTGAAGATTCTAGATTCTAAATTTTGAAATTTAATTCCTGGTATTTGGTTAAGAAATTTGTTTTGAATGCTTGTTGTAAAAGAAAATTTCAGCAGGGAATAACTTTCAACTAGCTAGTTTTAAAAATTCAAAATTTAATCTTTTTAAAAATCTAAAAATTTAAAATAAAACTGATTTGGTTAACTCTTAGATAAGAATTCTCAGATTTTAAAGTTTTTACTTCAGATTAACTCGAATTTTGGTTGAGAAGGTAGTTTGAAAACACTTGCTAAAAGGTTCTAGTAGTTTAGCTAACTCTTAAAAACCTGAATTTAAATTTCAAATTTCTAACTCTACATCCTTCTAAAATTCAAATTTCTAGTGGAAAATAATAAAAATCAAAGTCTAGATCTCATATCTAAAAATTAAAAATTTAGAAAAAAATATTTTTGTATTTTCTTGAAAATTAAATGAAATTGAAGGCAAAAACAGAATTCTGTACAGAATTTCAGAAATGATCTAAGAACTTATATTTTTAAATCCAGAAATAAATGAAAAGTATTTTTTTTAATTTTATATTTAGAATCCTAGAACATTAAGGTACTAAAAAATAATTTTTGTAGATTTTCTTGCAATGTGAGAAAATTACTAAAATTCATGAAAAATTTGGGTGAATACTAGAATAGAAATTTCAGCAATCAAACACTTGACCTAGTAGAACCTTAAGCTCTGATACAAAAAATTGATGGGGGACAAAAATAAAATGATGAATGAAGAGTTTTAGCAAGCTAACCAGCAAGCAAACTTGAGAAATTAATTATCAAATAAATGGTCTAAATTAATCCAAGAAAAGAATCTTCATAAGGAGACTAGTTGATCTAAGTTACAATACTCGTAATGTAGATCTAGTTTAAAATAGAGATTAAGATCTTCATGGCAAGGAAACCATCACTACTAGGATAAGTTAACCTTCAAATGATCAGATCTAATAAAGCTTAGGAAGAGTTTTCCTACCAACAATGATGGCTAATTATTTGGTGGAAGAAGGAGCTCTCATCGCTCAAGGATTGAGGTCTAAACCATAAGACTAGCACTCCCTACCTTTAGGACTCACCTTGGCCATGATCCTTGGCTTGGAGACCTTCATCTTGGACTTGAAAAATCAGAGAAAACAAGGAAGTAGAGGCCGGTGCCTTCAAGGAATGATGCTTGGATCTCGGATCAAGCAAGGAGCATTCCACCTTTCAAACACTTAAGGGTATTTTACCCTTCAAACACTCATTCAAGAACCTCACATTCTCTTCTCAAACCTATCTTTTAACTCTCAAACTCAAGAACTTTTTACTCCAAACAAGAGAACCTAGGGAAACTAGAACAAGAAAGATAGCTTTTTTCATTTAATAAAAAATAGAATGAATACAATGGGGAGGCTTAGGCCCTATTTATAGCCTTCCATAACCCACATGGGTCGGCCAAGGAGAGAGAAAGAGTGGAGGTTAGGTCTAGCTAACTCTAGTTGGGTAGTTTCAACTAGAATTAGTTTTTACAACCATTTATGGATAGAAGGTTACAACCAATTGATATGTGGCAATGACTTGGCTTAATTTGCTGATGTGGAGCCCTATGTGTCATGTGATGTGGCATCCCACATGGCAAGTTAGTTGGAGGGTTGTTGGGGTAATAGAACATGGCTTCAATCTTCTCATAAAATTCTTGATATAGTGTCCTTCCTCCTCTCCAAAAAGGTGCTTGATGTGGTGTCTACTAATTGAGGGAAATGGGCTTCAAGTAGATGGCGTCCAAGTGAGGGAAATGGGCTTCAAATAGATGGCATCCCAGTGAGGGAAGTGGGCTTAAAATAGATGGCACCAAGTGAAGAAAATGGGCATTGAAGAAGTGGCACTCTTAACAACCTGAATTTAAATTTCAAATTTCTAACTCTACATCCTTCTAAAATTCAAATTTCTGGTGGAAAATAATAAAAATCGAAGTCTAGATCTCAGATCTAAAAATTAAAAATTTAGAAAAAAATATTTTTATATTTTTTTGAAAATTAAATGAAATGGAAGGCAAAAATAGAATTCTGTACAGAACATTAGAAATGATCTAAGAACTCATATTTTTAAATCCAGAAATAAGTGAAAAGTATTTTTTTAATTTTATATTTCGAATCCTAGCACACTAAGGTACTGAAAATGTATTTTTGTGGATTTGTTTGCAACATGAGAAAATTACTAAAATTCATGAAAAATTTGGGTGAATACTAGAATAGAAATTTCAGCAATTAAACACTTGACCTAGTGGAACCTTAAGTTCTGATACCAAAAATTGATGGGGGACAAAAATAAAATGATGAATGAAGAGTTTTAGCAAGCTAACCAGTAAGCAAACATGAGCAATTAATTATCAAATAAATGGTCTAAATTAATCCAAGAAAAGAATCTTCATAAGGAGACTAGTTGATCTAAGTTACAATACCCGTAATATAGATCTAGTTTAAAATAGAGATTAGGATCTTCATGGCAAGGAAACCATCATTACTAAGCCAAGTTAACCTTCAAATGATCATATCTAATGAAGCTTAGGAAAAGTTTTTCTACCAACAATGATGGCTAATTATTTGGTGGAAGAAGGAGCTCTCATCACTCAAGTATTGAGGTCTAAACCATAAGACTAGCACTCCCTACCTTTAGGACTCACCTTGGTCATGATCCTTGGCTTGGAGACCTTCATCTTGGACTTGGAAAATCAGAGAAAACAAGGAAGTAGAGGCCGGCACCTTCAAGGGATGATGTTTGGATCTCGGATCAAGCAAGGAACATTCCACCTTTCAAACATTTAAGGGTATTCTACCCTTCAAACACTCATTCAAGAACCTCACACTCTCTACTCAAACCTATCTTTTAACTCACAAACTCAAGAACTTTTCACTCCAAACAAGAGAACCTAGGGGAACTAGAACAAGAAAGATAGCTTTCTTCCTTTAATCAAAAATAGAATGAATACAATGGGGGGGCTTAGGCCCTATTTATAGCCTTCCATAACTCACATGGGTCGGCCAAGGAGAGAGAGAGAGTGGAGGTTAGGTCTAGCTAACTCTAGTTGGGTAGTTTCAACTAGAATTAGTTTTTACAACCATTTATGGATAGAAAGTTATAACCAATTAACATGTTACAATGACTTGGCTTAATTTGCTGATGTGGAGCCCTATGTGTCATGTGATGTGGCATCCCACATGGGAAGTATATGGAGGGTTGTTGGGATAATAGAACATGGCTTCAATCTCCCCATAAAATTCTTGATATAGTGTCCTTCCTCCTCCCCAAAAAGGTACTTGATGTGGTATCTACTAATTGAGGGAAATGGGCTTCAAGTAGATGGCGTCCAAGTGAGGAAAATGGGCTTCAAATAGATGGCATCCTAGTGAGGGAAGTGGGCTTCAAATGGATAGTGCCAAGTGAGGAAAATGGGCATTGAAGAAGTGGCCTCATACCCTGCTTGAATTTAAGTTCAGTTGACTCATTAACATGAATCGGCTCAAGTATTTGCTGAAAGAGAAGATGGGCTCAAACCCTTTATTAGATTTGTCTATTTTAACTACAAAACAAAAGTGAGTTAGTCTAAAAAACTTCTTTCTTGTTGATGTCCCCATCACAAACCTTTATTTCCTGCATTGCAGGAATGTTATTCCCAATTAAGAGAATGTCACCCACATACAAAATAAGAAATATAACTACTGACCCATTAACTTATTTGTACATGTAGGACTCTTCTCCATTCCTAACAAAGTCATACATTATGATCACCTTTTCAAAACATATGTTCCAACTTCTAGATGCATGCTTCATCCATAAATAGATCTCTAGTGCTTGCACACTTTTGACTCATTTGTGGATATGAACCCTTTAGGTTATATCATATACACCTTTTCTCCCAACTCTATATTTAGGAAAGTAGTTTTGACATCTATTTACCATATCTTAAAATCAAGTTGCGCCACTATCACAAGCATTATCCGAATGGATTTGAGGATTGCTACTGGAGAAAATATCTCATCATAGTCTACATAACACTGATGATATCCCTTGGCAACCAGACGGGCTTTATAAATCTCAACCATCCCATTTGAATCCCTTTTCTTTTTAAAAATCCATTTACACCCCATGGATTTAATCTCTTTAGGTGGGTCAACGAGTGTTCATACATCATTGATTTTCATGGACTCCATTTTAGATTTCATGACTTCAAGTCATTTTTCAAAGTTGATACTCTCATCGCATCCATGTAGGTGACCAGATCCTCGTTGTTTCATCAACTTCAATAGGATCCATATCCCAAACAAAGAAACCATAGCATCTGTCTGGTGATGCAATACTTTACCGGATCTCCTAAAGGTTGCCTTTGCAATAGGTTTTCAGTTTAAACTAATCAAATCGATTGAATTAGTTCAGTTAATTGTATCGGTACTTCTACCTATCAAACTTCTTCAAGTTCAACTTTAAAGGCATTAGTTCTTTCCTCGAGGAACTCCCTTTCTAAAAAGACTACCTTATTATTAATGAACACTTTGTGTTCATCAATGTGGTAGAAGAAATAACTCTTTGTTTCCTTTGGATACCCTATAACTATATATCTATCAGACCTAGGCCTAAGCTTGTCCATTTTCAAATATTTAACATAAGCTGGACATTCCCAGATCCTAAGGTATGAGAGTACCAGCTTACGCCCTGTCCATATTTTATATGGCATTTTGTTTATAGACTTGCTAAAAACTTTATTTAGAATATAACAAGCCAACTCTAGTACATATCCCTAGAAGGAGATAGGTAGACTCGCAAACCCCATATAGACTGAATAATATCTAACAAGATTTGATTTCTTCTTTTAGACACTTCATTATGCTAAGGTGTCTTGAGAAGAGTCTAGTATAAAAGAATCTCATTCTCTTCTAATTGGTAAGATATTCAGCTCCTCGATTAGATCAAAGGATTTTGATATACTTGTCAGTTTGTTTCTCTACTTTATTACAAAATTATTTAAATATTTCAAATGACTCAAACTTATGTCTCGTTACATCGATATACCTATACCTTGATAGATTGTTAATAAATGTGATGAAGTAGTAATATCCACCTATTATTGATGTGTTCATGGGTCCATATACATTACTATGTATTAGTCTTAGAATCTCGGTGGCTCTTTCACCCTTTCCAGTAAAAGGTGACTTAGTCATCTTTTTAAGAAGATAGGATTCGTAGGTCGATAATGATTCAAAATCATTGACCTCGAGGATTCTCTCTTTGGACAAACTATCATCCTATTCTTGTTGATTTGACTAGCCTATAATACTAAAGGTAGACATCAGACATATTTTCAATCCTAAGGTATTTGTTGGACATGTACATTACATTTGCAAGCTGTGATAATATATAAATATTATTCTTCAATTGTCCACACATTTAGGTCATACTATTCATAATGATATCACAATAACTACTTTTTTTTGATAAATGATAATCATTTTTATCAAAGGTCTACAGAGATCACATTCAACAAAAATCTAATAGTAACAATCACCTAAAACAATGATACTAATATAAAAAATAAGCTTGACTATTCCTATAGCTAGAATTGGAATAGATCCTCTATCTTCAACATGCAAAATTTTTTTGCCATCTTCGAATCTTCTACTGACCTGAAATCCTTGTAATGAATTGCAAATATTAATATGGATTTCGATATTAAATACCCAGGTAGTAGTATTATAAATAAAAAAATTATAAGGTATTATCATATAAGTACCTTGTTCAGCAATACCTTACTAGTTCTTCTTCTTTCTTGGCTTGTTTGAGTCTAGTAAGGTAATGTATAGAGAACAATTCCTTTTTCATTGTCCCTACTTCTTACAGTAGAAGTATTTAGCTTAAGTTTGGTCAGCCTAGAACTTCTTGGTCTAATTTGGCTTAGTCACCAGAGAACTTTGCACATTTTTTTATTTTTGTCTTTCCTTTCTTAAATGGATGATGCCCTGTCAAATCTCCCACTATATTCTCTAACTTGTTATGGAGCTGATAATTCTTTGCATAGGTCTGCAGTAAACCCAATAGACCATGGTAGTTTACTACAGGCTTAGTCATTTATAATGATTAAGGAAATCAATGTAGGACTTTGATAAAGAATTGAGGATCGCATCCTTCCTTTTAGCTATTCATGCAGAGGAAACCCAAGTTTGCTCAGATGCTTAATGAGTTTGATCGTATACAATACATGATCAGTGATCGACACCCCTTCCCTCATCCTAGTGTTAAAAATAGTATAAGATGTTTTGTATTTTTTAACATCATCGGGAGTGCCGAAAGATTCTTTCAACACTTGAAGTATGTCCTCTTATTGAGCATCATCAAATTTGAAATTTAGTTCATTGTTCATAGATGCTCGCATTATGCAACAGATCTTGGTTCGATCACTAACCTACTTCTGGTAAGTGCTTGGGTCGCACCACAAACATTCTGAGCAAGCTTCTTAGGTACCAAATTGTTAGCAGGTATAAGATCTGTTCGTTCTCTCGAAATATTTTAGCTTTCTATGCCAATTATCAAAATTTGGTTCCATTAGTTTTTCATTATGCAATAATGAATGGAGCAACAAAGTGGTGGCCATATTAATCTAAAAAGAGAAGAAGACCTAATTAGTATATGAATCATTTAATCCTAAGGACTTGGACTTTAGTCTAAAGGTTCTCCCACTATTTTGATCAAATTGGTAGCTTCTATCTCTAATTCAAGGAATTGCACCAATTTCTTAGCGGGTATCAGAATTTGATAAACTGCACATGAGCCTGACTTTGGCCAGCTCACCCATATATATATCTAAAGGTAGGTTTTTAACCAATTATTTCTCTAAAAAATTTATGGTAATAATTTTGCCCCAAGAACTAATCAATAAGCCTTTGGGCTACCACTGGAAGTCCTAGTTAGGTCCAACAATTAACATGATAGTACTGAGTGCTTCTAGCCAATGATGACCAAGCTCGACTTTGGCCAACCAACCTAACCATCATTTAGAAAGAAGTGACTAAGTCATCGTAATATGAATAATAATTTCAATAGCCAGATGAGCACCAGGTCTTTGGACCTCTAATGATCATCTTAATTATTGGACTCATTACCACTCTCTTAATGGGAGGCTATGACTTAATTATTTCTATAATTTTTGTCACTTAAGGGGCCTAATAATTTTAGAGGGTTTAATTAGATCAAATAGGGAAAAGAGAAGAAGACATGGACCAATCAACAATCCTCCCATTAATTTTATCAAGTGACAAGGGTTGAATCTCATTAGTCCAAGGGCACCTAGATCAATTAAACGATCATCTTTACTAGCATGGGTTTGCTCGAATTGATGAGCTGTCTAATCAAAATCTGATTGACCAAATTGGCTAGGTAAGTGAGATCGATTGGAGGGTTCCATCATTGAACTCTTTCCTTAGATACCAACATAGTTGGCTAGGTAAGAGATAGCCCCAATTAATGACCATAACCAAATGACAAACTTACCTTAGTACCAATTGTTCATCAATATCATTAGATTAGCTTAGGGACTCGGGTTTGACTACTGATCCATAATTAGGTTCATTTGATAATATGGACTTGATCAACCTATCTCTATAGAATTGATCTAGTGGCATTTTGACCTAATCATAGTTAACTTTTGGTTAGTTTAAATCAACTTCTCTAAGGTCCATATTAATCAAATTCTAACCCTAGGTCTAACCCAGGAATTTAACCGATTTCAAGCTAATCCAAAAATCTATGTTTTATGAATTGACTTTTGATCTTTAATTCATAATTCTAGATCTAATCAGTTCTTATTTCTAGCAATTAATCATGATTTATTTTATTAAAATCAGATCTAAATATTTTTATATGTATCATGTACAAATCAAATAATTTTAGATCTAAACTACATGCTTTAGTGCAATTGCTAGAATTAAATTTATAATTTTTGTTCTAAATATAAAACCTAATGTAAATAACTTAATTTCAGATTAATAATAGCAAAATAATCAAGATTAAATTACTAAAAATCAAATTTAAGTTATAAAATAATTTTAATTAAAATATCCTTTCACATCACTTATTCATGGGATATAATCACAAGCGATACCCCTACATGCTATAGGAGATACCATTGAAAGGAAAGAGAGGGCCTTTAAATCCTATTTTTCTTCTATGACCAGATGGTCATGGTGATCAACTTAATCTGAAGCAGTTATTTGGATCAATATTTAGATCTACATCGAATCAAATCATGTTAAGAACTTGGGGCTCTGATACAACTATTGAAAAACTAGGGTAGAATTTCATGTATGGATTTTTTTTATACTAGTAGAAGCATATTAGATTAAAATGCTATTAATTATAAAATTATGTATTAGAATAATTCTAAAAACCAACCCTATAGGATCTAGATAAGATATGAATAGAGCATAGATGATAAAAATAAAATTAGCATGCATTAATCTAACCGATGCATGCTATAAATCTAATCAACAAATATATATAGGATCAAATCCCATATCTCATCATAGGTTAATGAATATTGCTACTAATGGTGCATGGTAGATAGTCTAAACAATGTTTTGCAGCTGCACAGGATGTTCAGCCTCTATGAAAAGTGCATACAAAACCCCAAGGGATCACCTTCCCTAAAATGCTAGCTAAATGTAAAGGCTATGAATGGCTGATCTGAAGACCTTCTTTGAATTTTTTGGACCTTCCAAGAAGATGAGGAGGTGGAGGATGAGAAGGATTAGGTCATGGATGAAAAGAAACCCAAAAATAACTTTTTCATATTTTTTTTCATGCTCTCGTTCTCTCTTCTTCCCTGGTGCCAAAGACCTCATGTAATCCAAGAACTCATGCCCCACTCCTTTTTTCTTAATGGTATTTCTGATCTGAAAACCCATGAAAATCCTTCTCTTATTTTCATACAAACCAAGAAAAATCCAATAAAAATAGTGGCATGGGAATTTGGATGAAAATAGGATAAGATATTTGGATAAGATTAAGAGTTGTATTTGGACAAGGACTTTTTAATCTCATTAGAACTCCTATTGATTTTAACTTTCAAACTCAACCAAAATTAATCTAACCTATCCTAATCTAAAGAGGATTGATGGAGGATGTAAACCATATGGCCCACTAGCTTATCATGTGAAGACATGGGGAGATAAGGAGAGAGAGTCCCAGTCCAACAGGACTCTAAGTCATGGTCCAAATAAATTGATTTGACAGTCAAATCGAAGCCAATTTTAAACCTAATCGAACCCATTTCGAAAAGGCTATTGACCCAACTCAATTAGGATCAATTAACTGAGTCTAGTTCAATTAAATTAAATCTAATTTAATTTAATTAATAGATAATCCATAGTTTATTAATTGTAACATTTACAATTAGGTCCAAATGTACTAAAATTGCCAAATTTAGTAACATTTTGATTTGTTGATTGGTTACTTAAGCTCCTAATGTGTGTGACCCCTCAGGTCCTATCCTGTCTGGTAATGAGATATGCTATAATCTCTATTATACATCATCAAAACTCCTTTTGATGGACATAAATAATTTTTACTCAACCCTAATCAGGATCATCGATCCGAGAATGATCCTAATGGGCTCTCACAATCCACCAGTGATACCTAGTAGTATATAGTGGCAACCCAGCAGAATAAGATTGGAACCCCTAGGTGTAGTTATCATGTGATTCGGTTCTTCTATCAAAAATCTTAATATGATGTTGGTTATGGATACTCGTCAAACCCATCAGTTATATGCTTAACTTAATCGACTCAAGTCCAATTGTGATACTAATGAAAACATCTTTTCATTATCATCCTGCTATGGCCATAGACTTCTAGACTTAGTCACATTAAGCTACATAAGATTATTTCTTACTACTAAGGCTGATAGATCTCTACGAGTGAACACTCTACTCCTAAAATAAACTTACTGCAGCCAACAAACATCACAAGGTCTCGAATGGATAGGAACCATGTGTTTGTGCTGTCAAACTATAGCAACCTTATTATGAGTAGCCGAGACACTCTAGGTCAAAGAATTATTCACACAACTACAACATTAGAAAGTTATTAACGAGTGAGTAGTCATCCGTATAACTTCCTATACTTGGTCACACTCAGTACCGTTAATCTCTATCAATTACCTGCACTCTCACTCCAGTGTCACCACTCTGTAGGTCAGAGACTCATCTACCCAGAAAGAGAAGTGATCTATGCACCAATTTTAATGGATTATCATCATCCTCGTCACATTCCCATAATCAGGAGCTTTTAGGAGTTAATCTATAAAGACACATACCTCAAATTCACAACTCTTGAGAATATGTGTTATTGCCCATTAACTCTATGGACGATTCATAGACACATCAATATGAATGAAACAAATGCCCTTTTATTAATAAGAAAAATTAAGTACAAAGTTCTTGCCTTAAAAATTATAATGTGTCAAGCCAACTTGGCTTTTAGGGCATACATCTAACAATCTCCCACTTGCACTAAAGCCAATTTGCTACATATCTAAGTCTCATCTTCTCAAGGTGGACTTCAGCCTTTTGTTGGCTTAGAGGCTTAATTAGTGGGTCTGCCATGTTGTTTGTGGAGTCTACTCTTTGCACCTCAACATACTTCTTCTCGAGGTAGTAGCATATGATATGAAGTCATCGCTCAATATGCTTAGACTTCCGGTGAGACCTGGACTCCTTAGCAAGAGCTATTGTACCATTATTGTCACAATATATGGGGATGGCATTAGATGGCATCACTCCAAGCTCTGTAATGAACATTTTGTACCAGAAGGCTTCTTTTGTAGCTTCAGAGGTAGCGATGTACTCTGCTTCCATTGTTGAATATGCTTTGATGGACTGCTTGGAACTTTTCTAACTAGTTGCTCCACCATTGCACAAAAACACAGACCCTGATGTAGACTTTCTATCATCAGGATCAAACATAAAGTCTGAGTCTATATATCCCTTTATCCCTAATTCTGAACTCCCTCCAAAGACTAAGAATAAATCTTTAGTCCTACTCATGAACTTAAGAATGTTCTTCATAGCTATCCAGTGTTCTTCACCTGGATTCAACGGATATCTGCTCGTGCCACTCATAGCAAGAGTCATATCAGGTCAAGTACACAACATGGCATACATAAGGCTTCCAATTACCGAATCATATAAAATCTTACTCATGCGTTGAATCTCTTCAAGTGTGTTAGGACACATTTTCTTAAAGAGATTAATGCCATGCCGAAGAGGTAACAATCATCTTTTAGAGTTCTCCATGTTGAACCATTTCAGCACTTCCTCTATGTACAATTTTTGTCAAAGGCCAAGCATCCAATTAGATCTCTCTATAGACCTTAATCCCAAAAATAAAGATTTTTCACCTAAGTCTGTCATAAAGAATTCCTTAGATAACCAACTTTTGATTGAAGTCAACATGGAAATATCATTTATTATAAGGAGGATGTCATCCACGTACAATATAAGAAATGTCACCATCCTCCCACTGGCCTTCCTGTAAATACATGATTCATCATCATTCTTGATAAAATCAAACGATTTGATTGCATCATCAAAATGAGTATTCCAAATCCGAGAAGCTTGCTTCAATCCGTAGATTGATCTATGCAACTTGCAGACTTTTTGATTTTCATCATTGGAAGTGAAACACAAAGGCTGCTCCATATAGATATCTTCCTTAATATATCCATTCAGGAATGTAGTTTTCATATCCATCTACCATATCTCATAATCATGATATGCTGTAATTGAAAGCAATGTACGGATGAATTTCAGCATAGCTACTAGTGAAAATGTGTCATGATAATCAATGCCTTCACGTTGACTATACCCTTTCACCAATAACCTAGCTTTAGAGGTCTCTACCTTACCATCTACACCTATCTTCCTTTTGTAGATCCATTTACAACCAATAGGTACAATACCCTTTGGTGGATCCACTAACGACCATACATGGTTTGAATGTATTGATTCAATTTTTGACTTCATAGCATTCAACCATTTCTCGGAGTCGATGTCTGACATCACCTCATCATAAGTCTTAGGATCAATCAATTGATCCTTGTCCCCAACTAGAAACATTTCCTTTATATCCTCTGTAAGCATACCCATGTACCTTTCAGGAGGTTTGGAGACTCTAGTAGACCTACGAGGTGGAAGAGCATTTATGTGAATTGGTTGATTATGCTCGACCTGATCTCTAGATGGCAGCTCTTCAGAGACTTTCTCATCGAGCTCAATTAGCCTCCCACTACCACCTTTCTGAATAAACTATTTTTCAAGAAATATGGCATGTCTGCTCACAATCACATTGTGATCTTCTAGAAGGTAAAAGTAATATCCTAAAGTTTCTTTTGGATATCCTATAAATCGAGCTTTCATAGATCTAGATTCCAATTTATCCGCTATTAATATTTTTGATATAGGCTGGATAACCCCAAATCTTGAAATGAGCAAGACTTGGTTTTTTACCATGCCAAAACTCATATGGTGTGATAGGAATAGATTTAGATGGAACTCTTTTTAGAATTTAGATTGAAGTTTTTAGGGCATAGACCCAAAAAAATAAAAGCATGTTAGTGAAGCTCATCATGGATCGGACCATATCTAATAGTGTCATGTTTCTCCTTTCAGATACCCCATTGAGCTGAGGCATACCAGGTGGAGTCCATTATGAAACTATGCCATTATCCTTAAGATAACCTAAGAATTCTCTACTAAGGTATTCACCTCCCCGATCTGATTGAAGAACCTTAAGGGTTTCACCTATTTATTTTTCTACCTCATGTTTGAATTCCTTGAACTTTTCAAAAGCTTCATATTTGTGTCTCATAAAAAACACAACCATACCGTGAACAATCATCAGTAAAGGTTATGAAGTAGTAAAAACCATCCCTGGACTGCACATCAAATGGACCACACACATCAGTGTGTACTAGGGCAAGTAATTTTGTGTCCCTCTCCCCATGTCCTACAAAGGGTAACTTGGTCATTTTTTCTTGAAGACATGACTCACAAGATGGGTATGATTCAGAATTAACTGAATCTAGGATCGCATCCCTTTCCAGTTTGTCAATTCTATCCTTACCTATATGACTGAGCTTTAGATGCCACATATATTTATCATTTAAATCATCTCTAGCATGTTTATATCCTTTGGCATTCACTTTAATTTTCTCGTTAATATTCAAAGATGCATCGGCATGCAAGTGATATAGACTGTCAATTAAAATAGCTTTTGCAACTAATTTATTTCTCAAATAAATATTAAAAAATCTTTATTGAATGTAAACTCAAATCCTTCCTGTGCTAGCACAGAGATAGAAATCAAATTTTTACTAGCTCTAGGCACAAAATAATAGTCACTAAGTACTAATCCAAACCCTAAAGGTAATACCTGAGAAAATGATCCAATGGCTTGTGCAACAACTTTTGCTCCATTTCTGATACGTAGGACCATTTCACCTTCTCTCAGCATTGTACTTCTTTCTAGACCCTGCATTGAAATGCATATATGAGCACTAGAGCCAGAGTCTAAAATCCAATTAAAAGTAGATGAAACTGTTAGGTTAGATTCAATAACGAGTATAAACTTACCTTCAGAAGGTGCATCCTCCTTCTGTTTCTTTAAGCTTTCCAGGTAGAGAGGACAATTTCTTTTCCAATGGCCATCTATATTACAGTAGAAATATTTTTCTTTGCTAACCTTGGCTTTCTTAGGAGTGTCCTTCTTCTGTTTGTTTTCCTTCTTCTACTTCTTTGCAAGTTTCTTCTTCTTCCAAGTAGACTTTCTTTTGAAGGAAGACTGCTCCACAGAGAAAATAGAGCCCCTTGAACTCTTCAGGGTCCCCTCATTACTTACCAACATGTTCAATAATTCAGGTAAGGTGTAATTCAACTTGTTCATATTATAGTTTATAACAAACTGAGCATATGAACTAGTCAAGGACTGGAGGATCAGATCCACCTGAAGCTCCTTCTGAATAGGAATGCCCAGCTTCTCAAGCCATTCAATGTCCTTGATCATTGACAAACAATGATCGTGGATTGACTGACCTTCAGGCATCTTGTTGTTGAAAAGCCTTTTCGATACTTTGAAATGTGCAATCTAACTTTGTTCACCATATAACTCTTGTAGGTGAATTATAATCGATTTAGCAGTTGGCATATCCTCATGTTGGCTCTGTAATTCATTTGACATTGAGGCTAACATGTAACATTTAACCTTATTATCATCTTCCATCCATTTTCATATGCAGTCGTCTGACAAGAATTTGGATGGTCAGGTAAGACAGGGGGTTCTTGGTCAAGCACATAGCCCAACTTCTCAGAACTCGAAATAATTTTGATATTTCTCAACCAATCTTTGAAATTAAGGCCTACAAGATGGTTTGTCTCTAGAATACGGGCTAAGGGATTTGAAGCAGACATGGTTAACTGCAAGAGCAGAATATTCAAATTAGATGTTTATACTTAATTATAAAATTATTCTAGGGTATTTAAAAAAAATAATTTTAGAACTCTCACTATTTTTTTGGATCTCTCACACTCTCTGTGGAGATACGGAAACCCTGCAACTCAAGTTTTCTAGTGGGTGCTATGATCCCATCGATGTACGGCACCTCACCATGCCTGGTCATTGGTAACATGCTACACCAATAAGTGGTCAACTCTTGTCCAATGTATCGAATACAAGTTGTAGCATCTTGGTCTCTAAATCATAGAACCTCAACATGCCCGTTTATTGGTCCAATCATTAGTTAAGTCAGACCCACCATTCCTGCTAGACAAAGCCATCATTGAGTCCTTCAACATGCCCATTTATTATGCCCAACCCCATGTGCCTAGCAACATCTCATACTTAATAGGGTGGTTGTGTCTTTTCGGTGCAACTAGACCACTATAACCAATTGAGAATAATCAACTCTAGTAGGACACCCGCACATCTACAATGGTGGAAGATGCAAGACTTAATATTTATAGGGACCTAAGGTTCAGATCTCTTCTAAATTGATCAGCCAAATCATGTTTGACCAATTACATCAAGTCAGCACAATCTCATGTCTGACTTAAAATAGCTAGCATGGGTGAACTCAAATCAAAAGTGACCTTATTGAAAACTTAATCAACTAAATTGGCCAGGTCAGTTTGATACATAGGAGGGTTCTGCCATATACCCTCTTTTTGCCAAACTAGTTGGTTGAGAAAGAGTTAGTCTCAATTAAAAACTATGATCAAAACTTTCCTTAGACACCAATTGATTGATAAGATTCAATTAGGTCAATCTAGTGATTTGGGCTCATCACTGAGCCAAATTAGATCTTAACTTATCGATTCACAATCTAATGAATTGATCTGACCAAACATCATCTAAAATTTTTTTTAAGGTGACTAGACCTAATTTGTTCAACTCAAACCCTCATGCGCCTAATTTGATTTTCTGGATCAAATCAATTTTAAATAGGATCAAGTGCATGATATTAATGGCTTATGTTCATGAATCAAATTTAAGATCTAAACCTAATTTGGTGCATCGCATACATCAACATGTTAGATCATATAATTAAACTACATCTAATATAATTAAATAGATCTAAAACATGCTTAACAACACATCACATATGTAATCATAAATCGATCAAAACTTTTGAAAATTCTTTTTCAAAACAGTATACATCAAAGTTAGACAACCTTTGCACTATAGGGGATAAACCCTATAGCAGGACAACCTTATAATCACTTTGTGCAACCTTTGATCAATTAATTTTTAGATTTAAAAATTATGATTTTAATTTTGAAAATAGTTTTCAAAACATAACAATTCTATGCTAGAATAACCTTATATTCAGCATAGAATTGATACAATCATCATCTATCTTTCTGATCTGAATATATTTCAGATCTGATTCTCATCCAAGCATGTTAAAGAAAGGATAACCGTTGCTCTGATACCACTGTTGGAATTCTCTCAAGAACAAAATATTGAATTAAATCAGGAATCAAAAGCCTGACGCAGCCAAAGTAGATATAAAAATTACTTTATATCGAAGCATGCAATTTACAAATAAATCTAATTTATTCATAATAAATTCTTAAATATGCTATAATAGATGAAAAAAATATCATATCTAAAAATAAAATTATTTTAAATAAAAATAACTTACCTGGATCGCTATCTTGGCCTGCTCTGAAAACTGTGCCGATCCGCTTTTGAATCGGAATTCTTTTGGAGCCACACAATCGCCCGACCTCTATTGGTATCCACAGAGAGCTCACATAACTGAGTCGTAGAAAGCACCGGACTACTAGATCCTTGCACCCTCTCCTCTTTCAACAAATCAGGTGCTTTAATAACTATGCTGATCCGAAATTGGACTGATTTTTTCTTAAACTGGCTTTTATCTTGCAAACTGAGATATGCAAGATCTTGGACCTCTTTCTAACTTCTTTCTCTTGTGAAGAACACCTCTCCAAACTCTTGAAGAGAAGATTTAAACCTCACACAAGGAAGACAACTCCACGCCCAAGAGAGAGAACCTTTGGAATTGACGCCCAAGAGGAAGATGTTCACATCCAAGACTTATTCACACCCAAAGGAGAAGCTCTCTTGGTCGGCCACTCAGGTGGGGGCACCAAGATCTGACATAGGTTACTGGGCTCTATCTAGTTTACTTAGCCATGTGTCAAATTTTGTAGTCAAGTAAGATTGAGTCTTGTAATAAGTTGAGACTAGTTGATTTATCTCAACCCTAGTCCAGTCATTGAGTCCTGTACTTGTTTATTAGTCCAGTACTAGTTCAATTTTGTACAAGAGAAGAGGTTACACAATTTTAGAATTCCACCAAGCCTCATTCAGGAGCCAGAGGCCTTCACATTAGCTTATTGGGCCTTGTTTGCCACCCCAGGTCCAAGATTCATTCCAAATGCCCCAGATGCCCTCCAGATGCCTTCCAGATGCCTTGATACCCTCCAGATGCCAGAGAATATTCCCAGACCAGGGCACCTCATGATTCCAGAAATATGCCAGCACCCTAGGCCAAAAGATTCCAAGTCCAAGAGTCAAGCCCATGAGACCTAGAACCAAGATTCCATGGAATATGCTGATACCAGGGCATCCCAGCTTCAAGGGCCTATAAGCCCATGTGCCAAACAAATGAAGGATGCCCCTTGCTGCCTTAAAGCCAAGCCCAACTCTATTTTAGGCATCCAAGCCCAAGAGACCAAGCCCAAGGTACCTTTGACTAAGTCCAAGGAAGGGAGAAATTCAATTCAAACAAGGAGATCTAGTTTTATTTTCACTCAAATCGTATTCTCCTAATTTTAAGCAAACTTGTAATCCCTCTCCCACTCAACTTTGTAATCCTATCCTAACTAGGAGAGGACCTGGGGAACATCTATAAATACCCCACCCCTCCTTCTCTTGTAAGCATCTTTTATTCATGAATCAAAATCATGCTGAAATTTTGTGTTAAGTTGTGTTCTTGTATTCTTGTGTTAAGGTGTGTGAGTTTTGTTTGTGAGCCCTAATTCATCCAAGCCCTAGCCATCTCAAAGCACTCTCATCCAAACCCTAACATGCCAAGGAGAAGAAGCCCTAAGCCATCCATCAGCAAGATCTCCATGATATTTTCCCTCCAAGGAGGATGCCCTCTTTGTCTCCATGACTGATCCCAGATAACTGCTTGAACCGAGGAACTGAAGGCTTGTCTTCCAGGCGACGATCCCGAGTGCTCTGTGACCCCTTCATCAATAGGATCTTCGAATCAATGCTTGGTAAAAACCCTTCCCCCTCCTAATTTCTGATTTGTTGAAGTTATGCTATCCTAACAGGAGGTTTCTCAATCTTCGAGATCCTTTCTTTTATTATTTTGGCATGAGTTCATATGCGGGTATGATGTTTTCTTTCATTATATACTTGCCTGCTGATTTTTTATTTGATTTTGGATTTCTAGCCTACAAATTAAAATTATAAAAATTATAAAAAAAATAGTTTTAGTTTTTCTATAATCATGGTAGTCTTAGGATCATCCCACATCAATTTGGTATCAAAGCTAGTTTAGGATAGTTGCATCTTCATAAAAAAACCCTAAAAACATTCATTACTATTTTTTTGCATCCTGTCATCTACGGTAGGTGTCTGATTTTCGGTCTAGTTCATCATCATAGGAATTTTATATTTTATTTAAATTTGCATGAAATGTTATATATTTAGTTTTGATAATTATCATAATTTTTAGTTATTTTTATCGAAACAAAAAATATAAAAATTATTGCATCTTAGGAACCCTAATAGAAATCCTAAACTTCTTCACATAGCATGAAAACCCTAAGTTTTGTATCATTATACCATTTTTGTTTTGAATGAAATTTGGTAGGAAGCATCCTCACACATCAATATTTGTTTTGTAATTTTTTTAGAATTTTTCTGCATTGAGATCCATGCTAATTTCTGCATCAAATCCGAACAAAAAAATTTTCAATTTCTGCTAATTCTACATACTTGACTTAACCTAACCTAATCAACTACCAAACCCCTCCCAACCCAAGCCCAATTTTGTTTGTTAACTTAACCAACTTAAATTTAATTTTCTACCTCATAAAAAGACAAAAAAAAATTATTTTTTGTTTTGTTTTTATACTACATTAGGTTCATTGATTGTGCATCATATCATTAAACTAATCTTAAGGGCAATTTTACTCTATTATATCAGGACAGGATTTCATCATCTGTCCTGGGCCCAAAACAACCACCCAGCATCAAACCCAAGCCTTAATTAAAATTAACTAGCAACCTAATAGCTTAGGGACACCAACAAGTCGGGTCCGAGTCTAGTGAAGAAATTAGTGCACCTAACCCATCACCTAAAACTAAAAGCTGGTGTCTAAGGCTAGAGGTCCAGAGGCAAACGCCATAAGTGGATTGGTGGTTACTTAATTAGGACTCTATCACAGGCAGGGGGAGACTCCCACCACCCCACCTCTTACCTGGCTAGTGGAAGGATTAGGTGCTGTGTTGAGTGTAAGTTAAGTTAACTCACTAGGTTTTAGCTCTAGGTCTAGTTTACCCTAGTACGTGTTAACCTTTGTATGCTTGACTACATCATAATCCCTTGATTGATTGATTGCATGAATATTATATTAGGAGTCTAACCCTACCAGTAGTCTCACCCGCCCCAAACCTAGTGTGACCATGGAGCCCAACCCTAGGAGAGCCCAATACTCTGACCCATACTAGGAGCCCTAATGGGAATTCTCCCAGGGTCACGGAGATCATGCAGCATGCGGAATTGACTTTCAAAATAAATTTCATAGCATGATACCCTAACATGTATAACATGTATAAAAAACCCTAATTCCCAGGAATCCCTTGGGCAATTACAACTAATGAATCATAAAATAAAGTCAATTAACATACCTGGATCACTAAATCCAATCCTTTCCATGAGGCTCACAAGTGCAAGCCCTCCAATGGTGATCCACACGAGACTTGAACCAAGGAAGAATCCCTACCGGGGTTGCTTGCTTCAATAGGACTCTTAGGATAGCCTTTGGACCTTTGACCACTGTAGGACACCCTGTCCTACTGTAGGGCTCTCTAGACACTCTCCTAAGGCACTCTTGGCTTTAGGACAACTCTTCCCTAGGACCCCTTAGGCTTATGTCCTAAAACAAAGCTTTGTCCTAAAAGATAAGACCTTGTCTTAACAAGACAAGTCTTGTCTTAAAAGAAGGAGGGAGGGAGACAACAGAAAGAGGCACTCAGATAACTCTCGAGAAAATGGACTTCTGTTTCTGATCACCAAAAACCTTAAGTCTCATTTCACCGTACCCCCTTTATATAGATTCAAATGGGGCATGAAAAGCATCCCGAGACTCCTTATCAGATATGACTCTTCATGTCTGATAAGGCTCTTCATGCTTCAAGAGTCTTATTTGATGTTCTTTCCCTTTCCAGAGCAGTTCCCCATCTGCCATGTGGCATATACCGGTTATGAAGAATGGAAGGAGGCGTCCTTTCAATCTTGAAGAGCATGGAATAGGTAGAGTCCTAAGGGCAGAAGGACTCTGTTGCCCAGAAATGGAGCCCAAGAGGGGGGGTGAATTGGGTCTTTTAAAAATTTAACACAATAAAATGAATGTCCAGTGGTGCTTGTGAGCAATAATAAATTAGATGCAAGATGATAGCAATAATTAAAGAGTATGAGAGGAAAAGACCAATTACACACAAACACAAAGTTTATAGTGGTTCGGTGCAAACCTAGCACCTACATCCACTCTCCAAGCCACCCTTGGGAATTCCACTATAATCCACACCAGATTACAGTCGACTTATTTTTCACAAGGCTCACAAGTCAAAACCTAAGTTGGTTTTGTCACCTAGGCTTACCAACAAACCTAAATACTTGTTTTGTCTTCGGGCTCACAAGTTAACCCTAGTTGGTTTTGTCCCTTTGGTTCACCAACAAACTACAATAACCTTCTTTCAAGACACCCTTGAAAGCAAGGTTAAATCACAATAAAACAGATATGAAATTTAAAAGCTACAACAAACTCTCTTCAAGAGTAGATTGGAATCTTTGAAGCTCAAGATGATGCTTTGTCTTCACTCTTCTTCAAGATGCCTCTTTTTGGAATGAAGTAAGGTTGAGCTTGTAGGCTTTTCAGTGAAATCAAGCTAGAAGCGAATTTTTGATTTGAAGTTTGGAGAGAATCTTGGCTTTTTGGCTTTTGAGTGGACTTGAATGCTCTTGAATAGACTTCTCTTGACCTCTCTCTTGCTTTCTCTTGCTTTAAAATGAAGTTGGTGGAACTTAAATACACCAAAAACCTTCTAAAACTGGTTTGTGACCGTTGGTGCATTGGAAATAGCCGTTTGGAGCTTGAAAACCAACTTCTGCAAGCCAGAAAAATAGATCCATTAGAGCTGTCAGGCTGCAAGTGTCGACACTTGGCTGTCAGGTGTCGACACTTAGCTGTCAGGTGTCGACACTTGATTTCTGGGTGTCGACACTTGAACATTCAAGTGTCGACACTTGATGCACAGGTATCGACACTTGACACAAAAATCCTCAAAACCACAAAGTTCTGTATTTTCAAAAATCTCAGGCCTTGAGTCGACACTTGGAACCTAAGTGTTGACACTTGGTGTCGACACTTGAATATAGGTGTCGACACTTGGCATGCCAAGGATTTTTGTCCGTGCCAAAAGCTAAAGTGTCGACACTTGACTGTCCAGGTGTCGACACTTGAAACTAAAAACATTCAGATACAAGTGTAAATGCCTCGAAAACAAAAATAAAATTCATGAATACATAAACACATAATAGTTAAACAATTATATGCCCTTTTTCAATGAAGAGGATGCCCGGATATGTGAGAATTTCTCCATGCCATTGCGTGCCATACACCATAAGTTTTTGGATTTTGGAGGTGCTTTCTTCCTGAAAACTCACAACTTGAAATCCTCATTAGAATACAATATGCACTCAATATTTTGTTATTCATCAAAATCATTGGGTGGAGCCAACAATCTCTCCCTTTTTGATGATGACAAAACCTTGAGAAGAAGAGACAATATAGTTCAAACTTTAACCATTTAATTTATAAATATGAATTTTAGTCACAATAGAAGCAAAAACTTTATAGATAGGAGAAAATAATCTCTCCCTTAATTAGATACTTCTTATTAAGGTAAACTTGAAAGATTCTTGCAAAGTGAAATCAATATAATCAATCAATACACCTTTTTCTCAATAAAATCAAAATCAATACATGTTCTCCCCTTTTTGTCAATCATTAGAAAGGGGAATAACCTCCCCCTCACAATGAGCATGGATACAAAAAGATAGTAGAGAAACAAATAACATAGATATCAGAGCTGAAATTATGCTAATATCAAAGAGTATCAGAGCTAAAATATACCAAGATAAAGGAGTATCAGAGCCAAAGAATAGTAAACAGATTTAGTGAAGCACAAAATTTTCCAAGATAATAGAGTACTGAACAGAAATACATATATATAAGATAAGTTTTCAGTACAAAATTTGCTGAGACATCAGCAAGAGCTAAAACATATATAAGTCATCATAGTCAAACATGTAGCAAATATAAGATCTAAAAAAGACATCTGTGAGGCTAATCCTCATCAGATGGAATATCAAGATTGAAAGGAGCACTGATCCTAGATCTGGTGGCTAATGCCCTAGGAGGTGCTAAAGCTCTACGAGTCCTAGTGCGGCCGGAAGGACCAAAGGCGGGTACAACCCTAGATGATCTAGTAGAAGGAGGTGAAAGATGATCAGTTGGCATAATAAGGTCCGGTGTGGAGTCAACCAAGGCAGTCGCAGAAGCCGGTGTAGTAGGAGGATCTCGACTGACCACCTTAAAAGCATTGGCACCGCCAACACTGTCGCTGTCATTGCCCACTACCTCTGTAGCTCTATCAACATCCTGATCACCACCCTTAGCATAATCAGCATGGTCGCTCTAGTGATCGTCGCCATCATCATCATCATCATCGTTAGATCGTGCAAATGCAGGGGCTGCAGGAGGTATAAATGATCTCAACAGACTCTTAATGCGAGTAAATCCCTCCTCCATGGATCTGCGAATCTCAGCATGCTCCGAGGTAGTATGTGCTCGTAGAAGCTCGACCTCGCTACGCAGTTGAGTCACCTCACCTCTGATCTCTGTGAACTATGCTCTGGCATGCTCCTCAAAAGATAGTCCGGTAGATGGTGGAGGAGCTGAAGTGTCAGGAGACAGGTGCTCTGCCTGTGTCGATGGTACATCTACTGGAGGAAGAACTGCTGGCTCAGATGGTCCAGCCTCAGCCTCTCGAAACTCATCCTCCTCATCTGGCTCCTGACCAGACTCTCTGCGAACCCATCGACCTCCAACTATCTTGTATCCCATCTGATGCAATGACCTCTCATCGTACACATCCGTGTGCAGTATCTCCTTCGGGATCTCCCCCTCCAATGATACTCCACAAGTTCTGAAAAGATGGGTCAGTGCCATGCCATATGGCAAACAGTGTCGGCGCTGAGTGGCAGCATCATGCATCTGTGACAGCATCAGAGTGGGTATATCTATCTGTCTCCTCTCAATCAGACTGGTCATCACTATCAGCTCCCTCTCGGTGATGAAATCGAATCTGCCAGTCTTTGGTAGTAGGATCCGTGCAGTAATATGGTGTAGCAGGCGCATCTCTAATGATAACTGGTTCGCGGTAACCACTGAAATACCGCGAACATCCTCTCTCCCAAGGATGCACCTGAATGCCGCCTCTCTATCATCTACAAAAAAAGCACAGACTCCTCTCCGGGGTATCTCCCATACATGGCTCAGAAGCTCATCAGTCAAAGAGATTTGAATACCCCTAACAAATGTCATCCACAATAGTCATCGACAATCCAGTGCACCGTAGAACTCCCTCACTAGGTGAGGATAGTACCTCTCCTGCATGGTGCAGAAGGGTACTAGTCCTGCATCAGTGAGTATCTGCTTAATACCAAAGTGGTGCCGGTCGAAGCACTGCAGGTCAACTCTCCTCCCTGAAGCTATAAACTTTCCTGCCATCCTCTCTGCAGGGGGAGCTCAGTGTGGCTGTACTGCTCGGCTATGCAGGATCAAATCTGGCCTTCGATCTCCTCTCAGTACCATGACTGGGCCTCTCCCTAGCTGCAAGTCTCTTCCTAGGACCCATTACAACCAACTGACCAGGAAAAAGGAAGAAAAGTTTAGAATAAGGGACTGGCCATAGGTTGAGATTAGAAAAAAAGGTTCAGATAGGTTTCGAAAACCAGAATCAACAAAGTTTGAAAAATATATTTGATCAAATGATAAATTTTCGAGCAAAATTTGTAGGAAAAAATTTTGTTAGGTAGAACACATTTGAATCTTTGAAAAAATAATTTTTGTAAGGTCTAAAAATAAAAACATGTGGGTTTTGGATCTAAACACTTAGGGTTTTAGCAAATAGGCGAAAATCTTGCAAATGTATCATGAAAAACCTTTCCAAATAGTCAATAAATGAATTTAGTAACTTTAAATTAGATGAAAACCCACTTCATTTTGCCCAAAATAATGAAACAGTGATTTTTGCAAAAAGAAGGGATGAAAACGGCCAAAAGATGAGGGAAATCCGATAAAACAAGTTTAAAACATTATTCCCTCAAATGGAGTTTTAGAAATCCATTAAAACATGAAAAAATCTGGTTAGATTCAAGAAAAGTATTCGGAAAACCCAAAACATGGTTGTTTGGTTCGAAATCAAAAAAAAAAAAAAAAAATGAAATTAGAAAGGAGAAATACCTGATTTGTGAAGGATTGAGGGGTGAAAGGATGGATTTGGACAGAGGGGACCACTGTTCCAAGAAATCGGGGGGAAAGAAAATTTCAAAAAACCATCGTTCGGTCCGATTAAAAACTATTTCAAATTCGCAAGTGTCGACACTTCGGATATGTCAAGTGTCGACACTTGGTCGGTGTCGACACTTGACACTTTCCAAGTGTCGACACTTGGCCAAAAAATTTGAGAAAATAAGGAAAAAATAGGAAAAATTTTGACAAAGTTTTGGGGTTTTAATCAATAGGTTTTGAGCTTTAGGAATTAGGTAAAAATGATACTAAGAGAGTTCTAGGAGAATGGATCAATGACACCTAACTCTCTTCTAATCAGACAGAACCTATCCTCACTCAAAGGCTTTGTAAACACATCAGCTAACTGATCATTAGTACAAACAAAATCAAGAATTATATTAGAGTTTTGTACATGATCTCTTATGAAATGATGTCTTATTTCAATGTGTTTACTTCTTGAATGTTGCACAGGATTTTTAGATAGGTTGATTGCACTAGTATTGTCACATCTTATGGGTGTCTTAGTTAGTTTAATGCCAAAATCTTGAGTTGTTATTTGATCTAGAGGATTTGAGTACAAAGCTCCCAACTGCTATATATTCGGCTTTCGTCGTAGATAGAGCAACTGAGTTCTATTTCTTGCTACTCCAAGAGATCAAATTTACTCCAAGAAACTGACAGGTTCCACTAGTACTTTTATGATCAAGTTTACACCCAGCAAAGTCAGCATCAGAATAAGCAATTAAATCAAATGAAGAATCTCTAGAGTACCATAAACCAATTTCAATTGAGCCAGATAGATATCTAAGTATACGTTTAATAGCCAAAAGATGAGAGTCTTTAGGATTGGACTGATATCTAGCACACATACAGATACTAAACATGATATCTGGCCTACTGGCAGTAAGATATAACAATGAACCAATCATGCCACGATACAATTTTTGGTCTATAGACTTACCTGATTCGTCCTTGTCAAGTCTACATGTAGAGCTCATAGGGGTACCTAATGGCTTAGTGTTCTCCATCCCAAACTTCTTGAGTATTTCTCTTGTGTATTTGTTTGGTTGATGAAGATCCCCTCTTTGGTTTGCCTTATCTGGAGTCCGAGAAAGAAATTCAGTTCTCCCATCATGCTCATCTTGAACTCACCCTGCATTAATCTTGCAAAATCTTGACAAAGAGATTCATTAGTAGCACCAAATATTATATCATCAACATAGATTTGTACTACTAAGAGATCATCATTCTTTTCTTTAAAAATAAAGTTTTATCTACATTACCTCTAGTGAAATCATTTTTCAGCAAAAAGGAGCTTAAACGATCATACCAAGCTCTTGGAGCTTGTTTTAATCCATATAAAGCTTTATGAAGTTTATAAACATGATTTGAAAATTCAGAATTTTCAAAACCAGGGGTTGTTCAATATAAACTTCTTCTTCATTAATACATTTAAAAAGGCACTTTTAACATCCATTTGATATAGTTTAAAATTCATGAAGCAAGAAAAGCCAACAATAGCCTAATTGCCTCAAGTCTAGCCACAGGAGCAAAGGTTTTATCAAAATCTATCCCTTCCTCCTGATTGTATCCTTTGGCAACTAGTCTAGCTTTATTTCTAATTATTATTCCATTTTCATCAAGTTTATTTCGAAAAACCCATTTTGTGCCAATAATTGATGTGTTTGAAGGCCTATCCACTAGTTTCCAAACATTGTTCCTTTTAAATTGATTAAGTTCATCTTGCATAGCATTTATCCAATTACTATCACATTCAGCTTCTTCAATAGTTTTAGGTTCAATTTGAGACACAAAAGCTAAGTAATCACAAATATTTCTAAGAGATGATCGAGTACTTACACCTTTAGATGGATCACCTATAATTAATTCTTTTGGGTGTCCATGAGCATAACTCCATTCTTTTGGTAAAGGATCAACAGTTGAAGTATTTTCATCACCTTGTGCTTGATCTCCATCAGTGTTTTGATCATCGTTTTGTTCCTTGGTAAGTCCTTCATTGTTGTTTATTTCTTCAGTTTTCTTGCTACCTGATTTATCAAAAAGTACATCTTCTTTTCTTGAAGATTTTTGGTTAGTTTCATCAAATACCACATGAATGGATTCTTCAACAACAAGTGTCCTTCTGTTGAAGACCCTGTATGCCTTACTAGATGTGGAGTAGCCTAGAAAGACTCCCTCATCTGATTTGGCATCAAATTTACTTAGATTGTCTTTACCATTGTTTAAGATGAAACAACGGCATCCAAAAACATGAAAATAATGGATTGAAGGTTTTCTACCCTTCTAAAGCTCATAAGGATTTTCTTTAAATCGATCGAATTAAAACTCGATTTAAAATATAGCATGCAGTATTTATGGCTTCCGTCCAAAAGTATCTAGGTAAATCATTTTCACAAAGCATGGTGCATGCCATTTCTTCAAAAGTTCTATTTTTTCTTTCTACTACCCCATTTTGTTGAGGTGTCCTAGGTAGAAAAATTATGATGAATTCCATTTTCAATACAGAATTTATTAAAATCGGCATTTTCAAATTCAGTTCCATGATCACTTCTTAAAGATACTACAGAAACACCTTTCTCATTTAAAACTCTTTTATGAAATCTAATAAATTCAGAAAACATTTCATCTTTATGTGCTAAAAACATGACCCAAGTGAAACGTGAGAAATCATCTACAATGACTAGACCAAACTTCTTACCTCCCAAACTAGATGTTCTAGTAGGCCCAAAGAGGTCCATATGAAACAATTCCAAAGGTCTAGATGTAGAGATTACTCCTTTTGGTTTGAAAGAAGATTTTGTTTGTTTTCCAAGTTGACATGCACTGCAAATCTTATCTTTTTCAAAATTGAGTTTAGGCAAATCTTTTACTAAATTCTTTTTGCTAAGTTTTGAAATCAAATGCATACTTGCATGTCCTAGTCTACGATGCCAAAGCTAGCTAGTTTCATCGATCTTGGCTTCCATTGCCACTAGACATTACCTTTCTGAATAGGGAGATCATCAAGATCAACCATATAAATATTGTCATGCCTATGACCGATGAACTTAATGCCATTGTCATCTAGACTAGAAATAATGCACAAAGACGATTCAAAAATAACTTTAAATTTTTGTCACAAAATTGACTAATGCTAAGCAAGTTATGTTTTAATCCATCAACATATAAAACATTATCAATATAAGAGGTAGGGGTGATATGGATTTTACCAATACCGATAATTTTGCCCTTTCCATTATCACCAAAAGTTACATTGCCACCATTTTGATATGTGAGTGATGAGAACTGCTCCACATCTCCTGTCATATGCCTTGAGCAACCGCTATCAAGGTACCACATTCTTTTCTTGTTGGTTGCAAGGCATACCTACAATAAAGATCAAGTGGAGACTTTAGGTACCCAAGCCATCTTGGGTCCTTTTTGGTTAGTGGCATTGGTTCCTTTTGGAACCCAAACTTTCTTAGTGTTATTTAATTTTCTTTTGTTGCACATATAAGATTTATGTCCTTTAATACCACAAGTATAGCATGTAATGGATGAAGATGCAGGCACAAAGAAATTTTTAAAGAGTTTCTATTTCTTATGAGTTCTGAATCCTAATCCAGCTTTCTCAAATACTGCTCTTTGGTTATTTAATAGTAAATTTAATTTTCCAGAACTGTAAGTAAATTTTTCAATAAAAGGTTTTAGTTTTTCGATTTCTTCTTTATATCTTTTGTTTTCTATTAAAATTTCTTTGCTTTGTCTTGACAATTTTTCATTTGACAGTAAGTCTCTTTTCTTTTCAAAGATATCCTTTTCTTTTTCAAGGGCCATAATCTTATCATTTAAATTTTTATTTTGTATTAGAAGGTATTCATTTTCATTTGAAAGGTTGTTGTTTGTTTTAGCTAGATCCAAATTTTGCTTCTTTAAGTCTTTATGTTTTGACTTTAATTTTTGAAATTCTATGACTAGTTCATCAAAAATCTCATGAAGCTCATCAAAGTTAATTCATTTTCGGTTTCAGAACATACCTCTTCTTGATCGGCCATCAGACAGAAGTTTGCTACCTCCTGCTGTTCTTCCTCAGAGCTGGAGTCTTCACTTTCACTCCAGGTTGCTATCATGGCTTTCTTTCTTAGCTTTCTTTTGCTTTTTGTTAACAAGGGGCAGTCTACCTTGAAATGCCCGGGTTTCTTACACTCAAAACATGTGGGCTGCTCCTCCTTCTTTCCTTGTCTTTTTCCTTACTCGGCTCACCTTTCAGAGGTTTCTTTTTGTAGTTGAGCTTTTTCTTCCTCATAAACCTTCTGAATTCCTTGCTAACAGAGCCGTTTCATCTTCTTCGTCATCCTCTTCAGAGTCTTTGCTTGAGTCCTCTCTGGTAGTAAATTTGAACGCGATCATCTTCTTCTTTTTCCACCTCTCCATTCTTTTGTTTGAGGGATAGCTCATAAGTCATCAAGGAACCCAACAGTTATTCTAGTGGGAGAGTGTTGACATCTTTAGCTTCTTCAATTGCAGTGACCTTTGCATCCCATGAAGTTGGTAGAGACCTGAGAAGTTTATTCTCAAGTTCACCATTAGAAATTATTTTTCCTAGACTTCTCATGCCATTCACAATGTTTGTGAACCTAGTATACATCTCACTGATAGACTCAGTAGGTTCTATTTTAAACATTTCATATGTGTGAATTAGCATGTTAACCTTAGTGGTTTTCACTTGGTATGTACCCTCATGGGTAACCTCAAGTGTATCCCAAATCTCCTTTGCGGAGAGACAGTTTGATATTCTATTAAACTCACTAGGATCAAGAGAGCAAAATAAAAGGTTCATTGCCTTAGCATTAAGCTCAATTTGCTTAAAGTCATTCTCATCCTAATCATCTTCCATTTTTGGAGTGAGAATGCCATTAATCATCATTGTAGGCTGATGAGGACCTTTTACGATTGTTCTCCACAAATTATAATCAGAGCTTGTATAAATATGCGCATGCGTGTCTTCCAGTAAATGTAATTTATGCCATTAAAAAGTGGGGTCGGTTTGAAGCTTGACCTTCTACAATACCCATGCCTATTGGGCTGCCATGATCTTTTACTCAAGATCCTTGGACCTACAAGAGAGTACCGGTGCTCTGATACTACTTGTTGCCCAGAAATGGAGCCCAAGAGGGGGGTGAATTGGGTCTTTTAAAAATTTAACACAATAAATGAATGTCCAGTGGTGCTTGTGAGCAATAATAAATTAGATGCAAGATGATAGCAATAATTAAAGAGTACGAGAGGAAAAGAGCAATCACATACAAGCACAAAGTTTATAGTGGTTCGGTGCAAACCTAGCACCTACATCCACTCCCCAAGCCACCCTTGGGAATTCCACTATAATCCACACCAGATTACAGTCAACTTGTTTTTCACAAGGCTCACAAGTCAAAACCTAAGTTGGTTTTATCACCTAGGCTTACCAAAAAATCTAAATACTTGTTTTGCCTTCGGGCTCACAAGTTAACCCTAGTTGGTTTTGTCCCTTTTGGTTTACCAACAAACCATAATAACCTTCTTTCAAGACACCCTTGAAAGTAAGGTCAAATCATAATAAAATAGATATGAAATTTAAAAGCTACAACAAACTCTCTTCAAGAGTAGATTGGAATCTTTGAAGCTCAAGAGGATGCTTTGTCTTCACTCTTCTTCAAGATGCCTCTTTTTGGAATGAAGTAAGGTTGAGCTTGTAGGCTTTTCAGTGGAATCAAGCTAGAATAGACTTTTTGATTTGATGTTTGGAGAGAATCTTGACTTTTTGGCTTTTGAGTGGACTTGAATGCTCTTGAATAGACTTCTCTTGACCTCTCTCTTGCTTTCTCTTGCTTTAAAATGAGGTTGGTGGAACTTAAATACACCAAAACCTTCTAAAAATGGTTTGTGACCGTTGGTGCATTGGAAATAGCCGTTTGGAGCTTGAAAACCAACTTTTGCAAGCCAGAAAAATAGATCCGTTAGAGCTGTCAGGCTGCAAGTGTCGACACTTGGCTGTCAGGTGTCGATACTTAGCTATCAGGTATCGACACTTGATTTCTGGGTGTCGACACTTGAACATTCAAGTGTTGACACTTGATGCACAGGTGTCGACACTTGACACAAAAATTCTCAAAACCACAAAGTTCTGTATTTTCAAAAATCTCAGGCCTTGTGTCGACACTTGGAACCTAAGTTTCGACACTTGGTGTCGACACTTGAATATAGGTGTCGACACTTGGCATGCTAAGGATTTTTGTCCATGCCAAAAGCTGAAGTGTCGACACTTGACTGTCCAGGTGTCGACACTTGAGACTGAAAACATTCAGATACAAGTGTAAATGCCTCGAAAACAAAAATAAAATTCATGAATACATAAACACATAATAGTTAAACAATTATATGCCCTTTTTCAATGAAGAGGATGCCCGGATATGTGAGAATTGCTCCGTGCCATTGCGTGCCATACACCATAAGTTTTTGGAATTTGGAGGTGCTTTCTTCTTGAAAACTCACAACTTGAAATCCTCATTAGAATACAATATGCACTCAATATTTTGTTATTCATCAAAATCACTGGGTGGAGCCAACAAACTCTGCCTCAGAATAGTGTGCGCACAGATGAAGAGAAGCGACTCTTCATCTGTGCGCTAATATTTCTTTCTGCTTTTACGCCGCCCCTTCCACTTCTTTGACCGGTCAATCCTCTCCAAGAGGTGTGGGAATAAAGTGAAGAGGCACCACTTTGATGAAGCTCCCAGAGTTTCATCTACAGAAGGACTCTTAGTCCTTCTGCACGTGCCATACTTCTCCCGGGTGTGCCAAAAGGGCACCACTTTCCTTTCCCACTTCTCTCTCCACCCAAGTAGCATATATGATCAGTGAAATATATGAAATATTGGTGTCATTAGAAAGAGCATTAATAAGCTTTCTGGTCATATAAATTATTTTCAAATTAGAGGTCTGTAGCTCCTTCTGTGCCTTTTTGAAGTTAAGGTGTCATTTAGGTACCAAGAGTCCCATGTCATTGGGACTCTTCATATATGGCACCTAACATGCCCAAAATCTAAATAAAAATCAGATCAAGCTCTGATTTGGCTAGCCCCACCTACGAATCAACCTAATTTATGTTTTTCATAATTAGGTTAGCCCAATTAGCAAGCAACCGAATCCAATCCAATTGGGTTAGGAATTATGTTAGCCTACATATGCTAGTATGTAATCCGGCTAACCAATTAGGATCCTATGACCCTAATTAAATCATGAATGACTTCTTTGGCCAAGCCTCTATTATGTGTGACCCATTGGGTTCCACATCTAGCCAGCAGTAGGTTTAGGTTTGAGCCGATTCGATCCGATCGAACCCGATTGACTAATTAGGTCAAATTATCTCACCTAATTGTCCAATTTGAATCACACATCGAATTGACTCATGAAACCAAATCAATTGGTTCATGAAAACCTACAAGACAAGATTAATGTCTAGCAACGTGTCATGCCTACCTGGAAGATGAGGAATTTTGTGAAAAATATCAAAATACCCTTCAGTAGTAAGTTACCGTGCAATTCAATCTTTCGATCTCCCATTATCCCGATTAAGTGATAGGTATAGATAGATGTCAAACCCTAACACTTAATCATATCGAATCTCAGCTCGATCATGAGGACTTAGCTGATGACCGATTAGATTCCACTAATCTCATCCTGCTTTGATCAAAGGCTCCTTGAGTCTCTCATCGAAGAGATTGCATGGGATAACAATTCCTCTTACTAGGAATGATCGATTTCTTGTTGGTCCACTCACATCCTTCGTACACCTTCCACCATACCCAGAACACCCCATACATGTCGCAATGCCATGAATGAGTATGAACCAAAGTATGGCTTAGTGTGCACAAGGAACCATGGTGACCTCAGGTCTAAAGATCACATGCACAACTTCTACTCTGGGATCTATCTTTTGACAAGTAGTAAGACTTCCATAAGATAGTCCCGGTGCGGATCAGTTTCAGTGTACTCATCTTTGATGAGCACCTTTATCGTTGTATTAGTGTCTCTAGACAAGTGGTTATGAGATCAACCACCCTCATCAACTGAGCATACATAGGATAAGCTAGTCTTTTTGGATTCATCAATCCCCGAATCGATGGTCCAACAACTAGGAACATTCTAGATTAAGGTTTATAGGAATTAGGTCTCACTGCTATTTTATCATAACCCAAATTCCATTGCCCTATTCTATGGGGTTCATCATAATCATCAGAAACATGATACAGCAGTATATGATGAATCACATGCCTTTATTAATATGAAAATATATCATACATGAGTTGGATGTTTACAAAAGGCACTCATAATGATTGGCTCTTAGGGAACTTTTCTATCAAACTCCCACTTGCACTAAAGCCAATCGCCCTTGTATTTTATGCCCATACAATCTAAGTGACGATCTAACTACTGCTTGGCTAATGCTTTAGTGAATGGGTCTGCTATATTGTTCTTTGTGTCAACTTATTCAATGACAACATCTTATTCTTGAACAAGATGGAAGCATCTTAGAATGTGCTTGGGCTTATTATGAGACCTTGGTTCCTTAACTATGTCCTCAAGGTTTCCATTGAGGAAAGCAATCTTTACATCCATCTGCCAGATTTCATAGTCATGGTATGCTGCTATGGCAAGCAGTATCCGAATAGACTTGAGCATAGCTACTGGAGAAAAGGTTTCATCATAATCTACACCATATCTTTGTTTGAAATCTTTTGCTACCAGTCTAACCTTGTAGGTCTCAACTTGACCATCTGCTCCAATCTTCTTCTTGTAGACCCATTTACACCCTATTGGGTTAATTTTTTCAGGTGGATCTACCAAAGTCCATACTTGATTGGAATACATGGAGTCCATTTCAGATTTTATGGCACCAAGCCACTTATCAGAGTCTCTACTCTCGACAGCTTCCAAATAGGTCACAGGATCATTATCCTGTATGATATTGGCTTCATTGTCATCCTCGATGACAAAGCCATATCTGAGAGGTGCTTCCCACACCCTCTCTGACCTTCGGAGAGGAGGTGTGTATTGTGGTTATTCTTGATCCACAAGAACCTCTGGTTGAGAAATTTCACTTGAAGGCTCATTGATTTGTTGGTTCTGTTCTTCACATAACTCTAGTGAAGAATCACTACATTCTTCTTGGATAAATTCTTGTTCCAAGAATGTAGCATGCCTACTAACAATTATCTTTTGCTCAGCAGCATTATAAAAGAGGTATCCAACACCCTCTTTTGAATAACCAACAAACCTACATTTATCAACCCTTGCTCTTAGCTTATGTCCAAAGGTATTCTTGACATAAGCATGGCAACCCCAAATCTTCAAATACTTAAGATTTGGTCTTTTGCCATTCCATAATTCATATGGAGTGCTATTCACTAATTTAGATGGAACCCTATTTAATATGTATGTAGCAGTATCCAAGTTATGTCCCCAGAAGAAAATGGGAAGATATGTGAAGCTCATCATGGACCTCACCATGTCCAACAAGGTGCGATTTCTCCTTTCTGCCACTCCATTTAACTGGGATGTATAAGGAGGGGTCCATTCAAAAATAATGCCTTTGTCCTTTAGATGGTTTAGAAACTCACTAGACAAGTATTCGCCTCCTCGATCAGACGAAGAGCTTTAATACTAAGTCCAGTTTGTTTTTCAACCATACTTTGATATTCTTTAAACTTATCAAAGGCTTCGGACTTATATTAGATACACATGACCGTGCCTTGATAAATCATCAATAAAAGTGATGAAATAAGAATATCCTCCTCTGGCCTGAGTCGACATAGGTCCATATACATCAGTATGTACTAGACCTAAAATTCAGTTGCCCTATCTCCATGTCCAGTGACTGGATACTTGGTCATTTTTTCTTTGAGACAAGATTCATAAGTTCCTAATGATTAAAATCATCAGAGTCAAAGTAATTATCTTTGACTAACTTGTTTATCCTTGACTCACTGATATGACCCAATCGGCAGTGCCAAAGATATGTGACATTGTCATTATCTCTTTTTCTCTTCTTATCATCAATAAGAAAAGTTTTATCATGGAGTTCCAAAGTTAGAAGACCATTAACAAAACTACCATGCCCAAATATTGTATTATTTTGAAGAATAGAGCAGCCAGTGCTCTTTACATTTATTTCATATCCCTATTATAATAACAAGGGTATAGAAATAATGTTTCTTACAATATTTGGCACATAGTAGCATTCTTCCAACTTTATAATATTACCCGAAGGTAATAACAGAATATAAGTGCCCAAAGCTTTAGCATATATGGGTTCTCGACTTGCCCCATATAATTTGAAGTCACCTTTCTTTATATTTCTAATTCTGTGGAGTCCGTGTAATGAATTGCATATGTGAGATCCACATGCGGTATCCAATACCCATGAATTAGAAATGGTATTACTCAATGATAAATTGGTTTGTGTCATGTACAAATCCCTAGATGCACCACTTGCATCTAGCTTCACATTTGTAAGACAAGTCTTGCAATCCTTCTTCCAATGCCCAAACATGTTGCAATGGAAACAGGCTCCATCAGCCTTCTTCCTCAACCAATCCACATAGTTTGGACTGGTTAACTTGTTGGCATCAAAGATGCCTCTCAGTGATAAGTTTGAAGCTATTAAAATAAATGTCCTACATTTAATTAAAGAATAATATTAGCAGACCACTCAATTATGACATTCATAATTAGATAAGGACTTTATATCTAATTATAGCTCCCACTATTTTCTTCAAATACCATAACCCTCAACTATGGTAAGCGAGAAACATTCCCAGTTTCCTTAGTGGGGTTGAGATTCTTATTCCTCATGAGTGCCTTGTGTGTACACAACAAACACACATGAGTTCAAAGGTAGGACAACCTTTCCAATTACAACCCGTGCAATTCTCAATAATTATCTTTTCCTCTAAGACACTTATGGCCTTGTGTGTACACAACAAACCATAAAGTCTTAGTTTAGTCGGACCCTTCATTTCCATATAGCCATGATTAAATTATGTTGCCCTTGTGTGTACACAACAAAGCAACATATCCAACCATGCTATAAAGCACTAAGTGTACCAAGACAAATCTTATATCAAACCCTAGAGTAGGCTTTGTGTGTACACAACAAACCTACTATAGCTTTGACATAATTTTGGCTTAGCATGAAGGAAGGCAACTTTATAGTATACTTAACCAATTAGCATTACCAAATTAAGATTTAGATATGACCAAATTGGCCAGGTAAGTGGGAGGGGTGAGGGGGTCCCCCCGTTGCTTTCCTTAGACACCAATTAGATTGGCCAGGTTAGACAACGGAACTAATTATAAACCTCATTCCCTTTACCTTCCCAGAACCACTTGCCTAGACAACCAATTGGCTGATCAAACTCTAACTGGTTTTGCATCTTGACTAAGTTTTATACTATGACTAAATATTATTTTTGATGAGGGCTTTGATGGTCTCAAAACACATTCTAAATACTATCATGATAATAATGTTTATTACTACAAGTATAAACATTGAACATGATAACCAAGTTTATAACAAACACAATGCATATCACTCTAGCATATGCATAAAATTTCATGTCATCAAGGATATTACCCTAATATGCATAGCATTATATGACAACAAGCATATTACCCTAATATGCAAAGCATTATATGACAACAAGCATATTACCCTAATATGCAAAACATAGCTTGATATTTCAATATCCCGTTCACCTCACTTGTTCATGGGATATGGCCACAGCGGCACCCCTACATGCCATAGGAGACCCATTGAATGGGAGGAGAGGGCGTTTAAACCCTACTTGGCTCCTATGACCGGACGACCATGATGACTAACCGAATCCAAAGCAGTTACTAGGATAAAACCAACATGCATAATTTCATACATGACATAATATCATGCATTTCATAAAAACTGAAATTAAACATATTACCCTAATATGTAAAATTTCATATAATTGCATTATCATGTCATTTCATAAAGAAACAAGAAATCATGCATATGAATTTGGCCGGGTCGACTCGACAGGGTTCGGGTCATCCCGGTAATGAAATTTCATCAAACTTCAAATATATTCATAATTGGTATGCCTCAAGGTTGGCTCTGATACCACTGATGGGAATTCTCCCAGGGTCACGGGGATCATGCAGCATGCGGAATTGACTTTCAAAATAAAATTTCATAGCATGATACCCTCACATGTATAACATGTATAGAAAACCCTAATTCCCAGGAACCCCTTGGGCAATTACAACTAATGAATCATAAAATAAAGTCAATTAACATACCTAAATTGCTAAATCCAATCCTTTCCACAAGGCTCACAAGTGCAAGCCCTCCAACGGTGATCCACACGAGACTTGAACCAAGGAAGAATCCCTATCGGGTTGCTTGCTTCAATAGACTCTTAGGACAGCCTTTGGACCTTTGACCACTGTAGGACACCCTGTCTTACTGTAGGGCTCTCTAGATACTCTCCTAAGGCACTCTTGGATTTAGGACAACCCTCCCCTAGGACCCCTTAGGCTTATGTCCTAAAACAAAGCCTTGTCCTAAAAGATAAGACCTTGTCTTAACAAGACAAGTCTTGTCTTAATAGAAGGAGGGAGGGAGACAACAGAAAGAGGCACTCAGATAACTCTTGGGAAAATGGACTTCTGTTTCTGATGACCGAAAATCTTAAGTCTCATTTCACCGTACCCCCTTTATATAGATTCAGATGGAGCATGAAAAGCATCCCGAGACTCCTTATCAGATATGACTCTTCATGTCTGATAAGGCTCTTCATGCTTCAAGAGTCTTATTTAATGTTCTTTCCCTTTCCAGAGCAGTTCCCCATATGCCATGTGGCATATACCGGTTATGAAGAATGGAAGGAGGCATCCTTTCAATCTTGAAGAGTGTGGAATAGGCAGAGTCCAAAGGGCAGAAGGACTCTACCTCAGAATAGTGCGCGCGCAGATGAAGAGTCGCTTCTCTTCATCTGCGCGCCAATATTTCTTTCTGCTTTCACGCTGCCCCTTCCATTTCTTTGACCGGTCAATCCTCTCCAAGAGGTGTGGGGATAAAGTGAAGAGGCGCCACTTTGATGAAGCTCCCAGAGTTTCATCTGCAAAAGGACTCTTAGTCCTTCTACGCGCTCCATACTTCTCCCGGGTGCGCCAAAAGGGCGCCACTTTCTTTTCCCACTTCTCTCTCCACCCAAAGCAGCATATATTGATCAGTGAAATATATGCAATATGGGTGTCATTGGAAAGAGAATTAAATAAGCTTTCTGACCATATAATTTATTTTCAAATTAGAGGTCTGTAGCTCCTTCCGTGCCTTTTTGAAGTTAAGGTATCATTTAGGTACCAAGAGTCCTATGCCATTGGGACTCTTCATATATGGCACCTAACATGCCCAAAAATCTAAATTAAATTTAGATCAAGCTCTGATTTGGCTAGCCCCACTTAGGACTCAACCTAATTTAGGTTTTCCATAATTAGATTAGCCCAATTAGCAAGCAATCGAATCCAATCCAATTGGGTTAGGAATTAGGTTAGCCTACATATGCTAGTATGTAATCCGGCTAACCAAGTAGGATCCTATGACCCTAATTCAATCATGAATGACTTCCTTGGCCAAGTCTCTATTGTGTATGACCCATTGGGTTCCACATCTAGCCAGCAGTAGGTTTAGGTTTGAGTCGATTCGATCCGATTGAACATGATTGACCTAATTAGGTCAAATTGGCTCACCTAATTGTCTAATTCGAATCACACATCGAATTGACTCATGAAACCAAATCAATTGGTTCATGAAAACCTACAAGACAAGATTGACGTCTAGCAACATGTCATGCCTACCCGGAAGATGAGGAATTTGGTAGAAAATACCAAAATACCCTTCAATAGTAAGTTACCGTGTAATTCATTCTTTCGATCTCCCATTATCCCGATTAAGTGATAGGTATGGATAGATGTCAAATCCTAACACTTAATCATATCGAATCTTAGCTCGATTATGAGGACTTAGCTGATGATTGATTAGATTCCATTAATCTCATCCTGCTTTGATCAAAGGCTCCTTGAGTCTCTTATCGAAGAGATTGCATGGGATAATAATCCTCTTACTGGGAATGATCGATTCCTTGTTGGTCCACTCACATCCTTCGTACACCTTCCACCATACCCAGAACACCCCGTACATGTCGCAATGCCATGAATGAGTATGAACCAAAGTATGGCTTAGTGTGCATAAGGAACCATGGTGACCTCATGTCTAAAGATCACATGCACAACTTCTACTCTGGGATCTATCTTTTGACAAGTAGTAAGACTTCCATAAGATAGTCCCGGTGCGGATTAGTTTCAGTGTACTCATACTCTGATGAGCACCCTTATCCTTGTATTAGTGTCTCTACACAAGTGGTTGTGAGATCAACCACCCTCATCAACTGAGCATACATTGGATAAGCTAGTCTTTCCAAATTTATCGATCCCCGAATCGATGATCCAATGGCTAGGAACATTCTAGATTAAGGTTTATAGGAATTAGGTCTCACTGTTTTTTTATCATAACCCTAATTCCATTGCCCTATTCTATGGGATTCATCATAATCATCATAAACATGATACAACAGTATATGATGAATCACATGCCTTTATTAATATGAAAATATGTCATACATGAGTTGGAAGTTTATAAAAAGGCCCTCATAATGATTGACTCTTAGGGCACTTTTCTATCAAGCCCAACCCTAGGAGAACCCCATACCATGACCCATTCTTGGAGCCCAATCCTAGGAGAACCCGATACTCTGACCCATACCACAAGTCCAATCATAGAAGACCCAATTATGATTTCATAGACTCGAACGAGAGAGCCATTAAGTACATTGGGATATATACACCTAACTTTGGTGGTGATCTTGAATTTGAGGATTATCTTGCTTGGGAAGGCGACATGGATCTGTATTTTGAGCAAGAGAAAATGTATGGGTTATGTCAGTTCGAATTTGCTAAACATAAGTTAGTTCGCCAGGTTAAGGTAGATTGGGATATGTTTGAGAAAATGTCTAGACTAAAAAGAGAAATGCCCATAACTACCTGGAGTGACATGAAACTTGAACTTAGAGAAAAGTACCTACCCATATCCTATGAACCTAGCTCTTATGCAGCCAGATCCTATGCACCCAAATCCTATAAGCCCAATAAATCCAAGCCCCATAGAGCTGAACCCTTGTCCTATGAGCATAAACTTTTAGAATAATGGTATGAATTGAGACAGGATAATAAAACTGTCTGAATACATTGACTAATTTAATGAGTTTATTAGGAGATGTAACACAGTTGAACCTGAGTCTAAGATCATATCGAGGTTTCGAGCTGGCCTACATAAGGACATCCAGTGGGAACTGTTTCAATGGCAAATTCAGGACCTAGAAAAAGCCTATCACATAGCTAGGGAATTCGAGTCAAATCAGAGAGAACTCATGATCAGTCAATCTATGTCCAACAAGAATAACCTTCCTGAACCCAAGACCAGACCTAGTCGACTTCCTTTAGACCAGCCTAGTCCCATTACCCCTAGCCAGACCCTAGCACCTAGTCAAGTATGTCCGAGCCAATCCAGCCCGAGCCAAGTCAACCCTAGTCAACTTGAACCCCATAGGATTAGTATCCTTAGATATAAGCCCAGTATTAATCCATTTCCTCTTAGTCAACCCATTCTTACCCCAGCCACTAGTCAATTTTTCCTTAGCCAACTCCCTCTTACCACCCCATTGGTTCACCAGAATGACCTTGAAGAGGAGATATATGAAGCTGATGTGAGCTTAGTGGATGAGTATGAGGAAGAGAAAGAAGAGATACCTATAGAAGACCTTGAATTAGTTGACCCAGTAGATACCCAGACTAAAGCCAACCTAGAGTTTGTTAACCTTAACCATACCCCGATGGAAGTCAACCCAAAATTAGTTGACCTTGACCACACTCAAACTTGACCAGTAGTGGATGACTAGTTAGAAGAAGAGAAATCAGATACTACTATTAGGATCTTAACTAAGGAGCTACTAGAAGAAAGCCCAATTATAGAGCCCAGTCTTGAATTTCATAAGCCAGAAGGGTTTATTAAGGACTTGATCTCTATAACCCAGTACCCTCAGGATGAATTCCCTTCTGTAGTCTCCATTGAGAACCTCTTTCCTGAAATTAGTGACCCATTCTTCTATTATGCAAACCTTGTAGACACACCTCAAGCCCGTAAGGTTAACCTCATTAGTCTAGGTCTAATACTTGAAACCTTTTCTTACATCCTACTTCTTCCAATCAACCTTGAATCCTTTTTTTACTTTCTACCCCACCAGACTAACCCTAAATCCACCTCGTATTTTTTGCCTTTTCTTGAATCTTCTTTTATTTCTTTAACCATTCACCTGCATCATGTAGAGGTTTGCAAATTGCATGCATTCATTGATCTTGTCATGTTTGCATCATATTTTTGGAAAACCCTTTGGCATCTATTAAGTATTCTTGTTAAATTTTCATATGCGTGCCAAACCATAGTCAAACCAAGAGAGCCTATAGTCTATTAGGTTTAGGTCCCAAGAGCCCAATCAGTCCACTGACCTACTTCATCTGTCTACACATACACTGACCTTTGCACAGTATTTGCATCAGGAAATTAGCCAAAAAATGAACATAAGTAATGCACCCTATAAAAACTTGGCTAATTCCCGAAAACAAGCTAAAGAGATTTTTGCATGGGAATTTGTGATGATTAGGCTTAGGCATGAGCGGTTACCTCCAGGACCGCAAAGAAATTTTATGCTCGCAAAGCTGGACCATACAAAATAATAAAGATAGTTGGATCCGATGCCTATGTGCTCAAGTTGCCACACAAATTAGGTATAGGGTCCACCTTCAATATTTCAGACCTTATGGAGTACCGGGAGCCAGCAACGATACCTAGCGAGCTCTTTGAACCTCTCCCTTTTCTTGAGAGTGAACCCATCCCAGAGAGTCCACTTATAATTTGGCCTATTAGTGAGAAAAGGATTGAGCAAATCCTGGATGATCAAGCCATCAGTACATGAAACAAAGGCTATTAGAGGTATTAGGTCAGATGGCAAGGTTGGTCAAAATCTAAGGACTTGTGGATCACCCATGAGGATCAGCAATGCCTCAACCCATACCTTCTTGAGCAGTATGAGAGCCACATTGACCCATACTCGATGGGATCGAGTACCTCCCATCCTAGGAGAATTGGTGGGGGGACCAAGATCAGACATAGATTACTAGGCGATATTTGGTTTACTTAGCCATGTGTCAAATTTTGTAGTCAAGTAAGATTGAGTCCTGTAATAAGTTAAGGCTAGTTGATTTGTCTCAACCTTAGTCCAGTCATTAAGTCTTGTACTTGGTATTAGTCCAGTACCAGTCCAGTTTTGTACAAGAGAGGAGGTTACACAGTTTTGGAGTTTCACCAGGCCTCATCTAGGTGCTAAAGGCCTTCACATCAGCTTATTGGGCCTTGTTTGCCATCCCAGGGTCCAAGACTCCTTCCAGATGCCCCATATGCCCTCTAGATGCCTTCCAGATGCCTTGATACCCTCCAGATGCCAAAGAATAGTCCCAGACTAGAGCACCTCATGATTCCATGAATATGCCAGTACCCCGGGCCAAGAGATTCCAAGCCTAGGAGTCAAGCCCATGAGCCCCAGAACCAGATTCCAAAGAATATGCTGATACCAAGGTGTCCCAGCTTCCAGGGTAATGCGAGACAACTCTAAGACTACTAAACATGCATGGAAAATAGTAAAAAATTTTTTTTATGATTTTTATAATTTTATTTGCAGGCTAGATTCTCAAAAAATGTAAAAACTAGCAGAAAGACTAGCAGTGCAAAGAATCATCGGATCGCAGGCAAACTCATGCAAACTAATGGAATAGCCAGGACCCGAGAGTTGAGGAATTCCTGGTTTAGGATAGTTTATCTTCATCAAAATTAGATAATAAGAGAAGGGAAGGTTTCTTACCAGTCAAAGATTAAAACTCAGTAGCAGAAGGGATCACTCACACTCTGATCGGAGCCTGGATGAAGAAGCCTCGGTTCCCTTGAATCTGATGGCTGATCTGGGCCCGATCTGAAGGAAAGGAATGCCTCCCCTGGGGAGGTGAAATACCTCAGGGATCCTACAAGCATCAGGGGTCAATCAAAATAGCAATTAAACAAAGGAATAAGGAACTAGGATTTAGAATTGAAAGAACTAGGTTTAAGTGTGGATGTCCCGGAGAAGAAGAAGTTGCTTGATTGGGGCAGCAGCTAGGGCATCTTCCTATTATCATGCTTGATCTCCAAACATGCTGATGGAAGCTAGGGTAGCAGAGTTTCAATCCAGGAACACAAGGAGAGTACACAAGAACAAGAGAACCAACACTAGAACACCAAACACAAGGCAATATCAGTAAATTTCAACATGTTGTATTCATAAGAAAGAGATAATACAAGAGAGGGAGGGGGTGTGATATTTATAGAGTTCCCATGCCCTCTCCTAAAGGGATTACAAGTCTTCTCCTAGTTAGAATAGGTTTACATAATTTAAATGGGAGAAAGACTATAAAATAAACCTAGAACAAGGAGTATACAAGTTGAATGAAATAAAAACTCAAACTCCTTCTTGTATTTGAACTCTTCCACCATGTTGGACTTGGTCAACTCATGGAGGACGCCTATCCTAGGTGTGTTGGGCTCCAAGGGGTAGCAAGGGGTCATCATCCTTTGGATTGGTGCATGGGCTTTGGGCCCTGGAACCTGGGGTGCCCTGGTATCAGCATATTCCTTGGAATCTTGGTTCTTCATGCTTGGGCTTGCTTCATGAGCTTGGGATTTTAAGGCCTAGAGTGCTGGAATAACCTGGAAAACATGGGCTCCTAGTATATGAAATATTCTGGAAGCATTTGGGGGGAATCTGGCATCTGAAATGTCATTTTGAGGGAATCAGGGCACCTAGGGGCATCTAGAGGGCATTTAGGGCTCCTGGGTGTCAATTAAGCTCCAATTAGCTGATGTAATTACCTCTGACTCCTGAATGAGGCCTGGTGGAACTCCAAAATAGGGTAACCTCTTCTCTTGTATAAAATTTAGACTCATACTGATATACAAGACTCAATATACTGGACTAGGTCGAGACAAATCAACTAGTCTCACCTTATTACAACTCAATCTTACTTTCTTACAAAATTATGATACATGACTAAGTAAACCAAATAGGGCCTAGTAATCTATGTCCAATCTTGGTGCCCCTACCAATTCTCCCGGGGTGGGAGGAACTCGACCCTATCGAGTATGGGTCAATTTGGCTCAAGGAGGGTCTGGGTTAAGGCGCTGTAGATCCACACCAGCGTTCCACAAGTCCTCAGATTCTAGCCGACCTTGCCACCGGACCAAGTACCATTGACAATCTCTATCCTGGATACCAATAGCTTGATTGTCCAGAGCTCTTTTAATCTTTTCCTCACTTATAGGCCAATTTGTATGTGGATACTTTGGGGTGGGTTCTCTCTCAAAGGGAGGGATAGGCTCAAGGTGCTCGCTAGGTATCACTGCTAACTCCCTAGACTCTATAAGATCTGAGATGATGAAGGTGAAGCTACTACCTAAATCAGGTAGTATCTCATGCATATAGGCATTGGGTCCATCGATATTCATTATCTTAATGGGCCAGCTTCGCGAGCAAAAAATTCTTTACAATTATAAAATCTCCTATAAAATTCTTTTTCTCTTTTGGAAATTAGCTAAGTTGTTATTTAGTTCATTAGTTATGTTCAGCTTTTGACTAATTTCCATATGCATATGCTCTGCAGAGGGTAGTGTAGGTGCAGACATGTAATTTAAGCTATGCATTTATTGGACTCAACTAATACCTAATAGACTTGACTAGACATCCCTATCAAAGGATATTTTATTGGACACTAAGGGACAAAACCTAACAGATTATAGACTCTTTAGGTTTGACCCTAGCATGGCATGCACATGAGAACTTACTATGTACTCCTACTAGGTTCCACAGGGTTCTCCTAAAGTAAGATGCAAACATGACATGAATAATGAACGAATGCAACATACAAACTCCTATAAAATGCAACCTAATAGTAAAGAAAACAGAAGAAGTTTCCAGAAAGGATAGAAAATAAGAGGTGGGTTCAGGGTTAGTCTAATTGGGTGGAAAGTAAGAAAAGGGTTTGAGGTTAATTGGATAGACTAGGATATAAGAAGGGGTGTCAGGGATTAATCCTAAACTAATAAGGTTGACTTTAAGGGGTTGGTGTCTATCTACTGTGTTTGCCTTATGGAAGAATGGGTCACTAATTTTAGGAAAAAGATCTTCAATTGGGATCAAGGAAGAGACTTCATCTTGAGGGTACTAGGTGAGATAAGCGAAGTCCTCAATATACTCTTTTGGCTTAGGAAATTCAGAACTAGGCTCTACAATTGGATCCTCTTCTAAAGTCTCCTCTAATTTCTCTTCCATTGCAGCTTGGGTGTGATCTGGGTTATCTAATTCTGGGTCAACCACTAAATGATTATGGTCAAGGTTAGCTAATTCTAGATTGGCTACTACTTGGATATGGTCAGGGTCAACTGATTCTAGGGTGGCTTCTACCTGGGTATCTATTGATTCAACTAATCCTAGGTCTTCTATGGGGAACTCCTCTTCTTCCTCCTCATACTCGTCCACTAAGCTTGGGTCAGCCTCATATATCTCTTCTTCAAGGTCTTTTGGGTGAACCAATGAGTTGGTAATAGGGGTTTGGCTACTGGGAAATTAACTAGAGTCTGGGATAACAAGGTTGGGTAAATTAAGGGTTATGGGTTCAAATCTAGGGTTATCAATCCTGTAGGGTTTAGGTTGATTGAGGGATATTGGGTTACTACTGGGTTCATATCTAGGGACTATGGGTTCCTGGGGTTTAGTTCTATGGGTCTTGCCTAGTGTTCCTACTTGGTTGAATCTTTGGTTCATTTGGTCAAGCTTAGTACCGGATTTGTCAAACCTATGGTTTATTTAGGCAAGCTGGGCTTGGGATTGGATAGTTAATTGGACAAGCTGGTTCAGGATGGCCTCCAAATTGGGATTCATGGCTGAATCGGTTTGGGTTTTGGGCTTCCGGTATTGGGTTCCTAATCTAGTGGTCATGCAACAAATCAAACAATCAAAATGAAATGATGCAACCAAGCATGCAAAAGAGAGGTTAGTAAAAACTAGGGTTTGCTAGACCTAGAGTCAAAACTGACCGGGTCAGCTCAACTTACACCTAACCCAGTAGCTAATCCTTCCACTAGCCAAGTAGGGGGTGGGGTGGTGGGAGGCTCCCCTTACTTGTCATAGGGTCCTAATTATAAACCACCAGTCCACTTAGGCCATTTGACTCTGGACCACCAGCCTTAGACACCATCTTTCAGTAATAACTAAAGGATTAATTGCACTAGTTGGCCCACACAATTCGGACCCGACCTGTGGGTGTCACCTAGCCCTCTAGGAAAAATTAAGTCTAATCAATTTTAATTAAGTCTTGGATGAAAATGCTTGATGGTTGTTTTGGGCCCAGGACAGGTTATGACCTCCTGCCCTGATGTTATATTGATTGCCCTTAAGATTAGATTAAAAGATGATGAACATTCAATGGTCCTGATGCAATCTAAAATAATCAGAAAATAAAATAATTTTTAATTAATTTATGAGATGTCAAGTTAAGTTTAAGTTAACTGGGGTTATCAAACAAAGTTTGTCTTGGGATTGGGGTGGGTGGAAGTTGATTAGGTTAGGTCAGGTAAGTGCAGAAATTTAAAAAATTAGGATTTCGAATGATATAGATTTTGACATAGATCCCGATGCATAAAAAAATCAAAAAAATTCTAGAACAGGATGGTGATTATGAAACCTACAAAATTTCATATAGAACAAAAATCATATGATGATGCAAATCCAAGGGTTTTTGGACTGCTGCAGAAATTATTTGGATTCTATTAGGGTTTCTAATATGTCAAATTTTAATGATTTAAGTTTTTTATAAAATTAATTAAAAATCTTTATAAAATAGAGGACATTACTAAGAACAATTCATTCAATTTTCATAGAAAAATAAAATTCCTAGATGTCAAAATTGGATGCAAAACATATACCTAATGCAGTGGATAGGATGTAGAAAATAGGGTTTGTGAATGTAAAGCAGATAAAAACTATCCTAAACCTGCTCTGATACCAAACTGATGCAAGATGACTCTAAGACTACTAAACATACATGTAAAATAGTAAAATAATTTTTTGTGATTTTTATAGTTTTATTTGTAGGCTAGATTCCTAAAATAAAGTAAAAACTAGCGGAAAGACTAGCAGTGCAAAGAATCATCGGATGGCAGGCAAACTCATGCAAACTAATGGAATAGCCAGGACTCGAGAGTTGAGAAACTCCCAGTTTAGGATAGTTTATCTTCATCAAAATCAGATAATAAGAGAAGGGAAGATTTCTTACCGGTTAGAGATTAAAATTCAGTAGTAGAAGGGATCACTCACACTCTGATCGGAGCCTGGATGAAGAAGCCTCGGTTCCTTTGAATCTGATGGCTGATCTACGCCCAGTCTGAAGGCAAGGAAAGCCTCCTTTAGGGAGGTGAAACACCTCGGAGATCCTACAAATGTCAGGGGTCAATCAAAATAGCAATTAAACAAAGGAATAAGGAACTATGGTTTAGAATTGAAAGAACTAGGTTTAGGTGTGGATGTCTCGGGGAAGAAGCAGTTGCTTGATTGGGGCAACAACTAGGGCATCTTCCTCTAGGCGTGGTTGATCTCCAAAGATGCTGATGGAAGCTAGGGAAGTAGGGTTTCAATCCGGGAACACAAGGAGAGCACACAAGAATATGAGAACCAACACTAGAACACCAAACACAAGGCAATATCAAAAAATTTTAGCATGTTGTATTCATAAGAAAGAGATAATACAAGAGGGGGAGGGAGTAGGATATTTATAGAGTTTCCATGCCCTCTCCTAAAGGGATTACAAGTCTTCTCCTAGTTAGAATAGGTTTACATAATTTAAGTGGGAGAAAGACTATAAAATAAACCTAGAACTAGGAGTATACTAGTTAAATGAAATAAAAACTCAAACTCCTTGTATCTGAACTCTTCCACCATGTTGGACTTGGTCAACTCATGGAGGATGCCAATCCTAGGTGTGTTGGGCTCCAAGTGGCAGCAAGGGGTCATCCTCCTTTAGATTGGTGCATGGGCTTTGGGCCTTGGAAGCTGGGGTGCCCTAGTATCATCATATTTCTTGGAATCTTGGTTTTCATGCTTGGGCTTGCTTCCTGGGCTTGGAATTTTAAGGCTTGAAGTGTTGGAATAACCTGAAAAACATGGGCTCTTGGTATATGGAATATTTTGAAAGTATCTGGGGAGAATCTGGCATTTCAAATGGCATTTAGAGGGAATCAGGGCATCTGGATGGCCTTTAGGGCTCCTAGGTATCAATTGAGCTCTCATAAGCTGATGTAATTGCCTCTGGCTCCTGAATAAGGCCTGGTGGAACTACAAAATAGGGTAACCTTCTCTCTTATACAAAATTTGGACTCATACTGATGTATAGGACTCAATATACTGGATTAGGTCAAGATAAATCAACTAGTCTCACTTTATTACAACTCAATCTTACTTTCTTACAAAATTGACACATGACTAAGAAAACCAAATAGGGCCCAGTAATCTATGTCTGATCCTGGTGCCCCCATCATAGGGCCCATAAGCCCATGCGCCAAACCAATGGAGGATGCCCCTTGCTACCCTAAAGCCAAGCCCAACTCTATTTTAGGCGTCCAAGCCCAAGAGATCAAGCCCAAGGTGCCTTTGACCAAGTCCAAGGAAGGGAGAAATTCAATTCAAACAAGGAGATCTAGTTTTATTTTCACTCAAATTGTATTCTCCTAATTTTAAGCAAACTTGTAATTCCTCTCCCACTCAACTTTGTAATTCTATCCTAACTAGGAGAGGACTTAGGGAATTTCTATAAATACCCCACCCTTCACCCTCTTGTAAGCATCTTTTACTCATGAATCAAAACCTTGCTGAAATTTTGTATTAAGTTGTGTTCTTGTGTTCTTGTGTTAAGGTGTGTCAGTTTTGTTTATGAGCCCTAATTCTTCCAAGACCTAGCCATCCCAAAGCACTCTCATCCAAACCCTAACATGCCAAGCAGAAGCCCTAAGCTGCCCATCAGCAAGATCCTCGTGGTGTTTCCCCTCCAAGGAAGAGGCCCTCTTTGCCTCCAGGACTGATCCCAGATAATTGCCCAAATCGAGGAACTGAAGGCTTGTCTTCCAGGTGACAATCCTAAGTGCTGTGTGACCCCTTCATCGATAGGATCTTCAAATCAATACTTGGTAAAAATCCTTCCCCTCCTAATTTCTGATTTATTGAAGGTATGCTATTCTAACCGGGGTTTCTCAATCTCCGAGATCCTTTCTTTTATTATTTTGGCATGAGTTCATATGCGGGTATGATGTTTTCTTTCATTACATACTTGCCTGCTGATTCTTTACTTGATTTCGGGTTTCTAGCCTACAAGTTAAAATTATAAAAATTATAAAAAAAACTAGTTTTAGTTTTACTACAATCATGCTAGTCTTAGGATCATCCCGCATCACACCCCCACTCCCCTTTTTATAAATCACTTCTCCCATCCCTCTAAGCCAAAAGACGAGAGTTTAATCTAAACTGGTTAGATTTTAAGAGGAGTAGAAGAGAAGGACTCTTCCCTCTCTCATGTATTCACCCCAAACTCTTTTTTGCGCCCACTTTATTTTCACGCCAACCTTCTTGTCGCACAAACCATAGGGCCCACTAGCTTGGTGTGTGGAGACATGGGGAGACAAGGAGAGAGAGTCCTAGTATAATAGGACTCTATGTCATGGTCCAAATAAATTGATTTGATAGTCATCAAAGCCAATTTTAAACCTAATCGAACCCATTTCGAAAAGGCTATTGACCCAACTCAATTAGGATCAATTAATTGAGTCAAACTCAATTAAATTAAATATAATTTAGTTCAATTAATAACTAATCCATAATTTATTAATTATAACATTTATAATTAGGTCCAAATGTATTAAAATTGTTAAATTTAGTAACATTTTGATTTGTTGATTGGTTACTTAAGCTCCTAATCTGTGTGACCTCTCAGGTCCTATCCTGTCTGGTAATGAGGCATGCTATAATCTTCATTATACATCATTAAAACTTCTTTCAATGGATAGAAACAATTTATGCTCAACCCTAATCAGGATCATCAATCCGAGAATGATCCTAATGGGCTCTCACCATCTGCCAGTGATACCTAGCAGTATATAGTGGCAACCCAGCATAATAAGATTGGAATCCCTAAGTGTAGTTATCAGGTGATTCGATTCCTCTCTCAAAAATCTTGACATGATGTTGGTTACGTATACTCGTCAAACCCATCAGTCATATGCTTAACTTAATCAGCTCAAGTCTAGTTGTGATACTAATAAAAACATCTCTTCATTATCACCCCATTATGGTCATAGACTTCTGGACTTAGTCATATTAAGCTGCATAGGATTATTCCTTACTACTAAGGCTGATAGATCCCTGTAAGTGAACACCCTACTCTTACAATAAACTTAGTGCAGCCAACGAACACCGCAAGGTCTGGATGGATATGAACCATGTGTTTATACTGTCAAACTATAGCAACCTTATTGTGAGTAGCCGAGACACTCGAGGTCAAAGAACTATTCACACAACTACAGCATCAAAAAGTTATTGACGAGTGAGTAGTCATCCGTATAACTTCCTGTACTTGAACAAGCTCAGTACCATTAATCTCTATCAACTACCTATACTCTCACTCCAGTGTCACCAGACTATAGGTCATAGACTCATCTACCCAGAAAGGGAAGTGATTTGTGCACTGATTTTAACGGATCAATCACCGTCCTTGTGACATTCCCATAATCGGGAGCTTTTATGATTTAATCTATAAAGACACATGCCTCAAATTCTCAACTCTTGAGAATATGTGTCATTGCCCATTAACTCCAAGGATGATTCATAGACATATCAATATGAATGAAACTAATGCTTTTTTATTAATAAGAAAATTAATGTACAAAGTTTATGCCCTAAAAATTATAATGTGTCAAGCCAACATGGCTTTTAGGGCATACATCTAACAAGAGATGGGGTCGTGGGATGCTCCTCCTGCTTGTCACAAGGTCCTAATTAAAAACCACGAGTCCGCTTAGGGTGTTTGCCTCTGGACCTCTAGCCTTAGATACCATATTCAAGAGATAATCAAAGGATTGGGTGCACTAACTTTCACACAATACTTGGTACCCGACCTTGTTGGTGTCCCTAAGCTGCTTTAGGTTTCTAGTTAATTTTAATTAGGCTTAGGTTCGATGCAAAGATGGTTGGTTTGGGCCTAGGACAGGTGATGAAATCCTGTCCTAATATGAAAGAGTAGATGTGCCCTTAACTTTGATTTAATGATGATGAATGTATGCGATATGAAACCCTAATGCGTAATGAAACTTAATGCGGGACAATTATGAAAACCTAATCTACTGATTTTTAACCAAATTAACAGAGAAAAATAGTAATTAATTTTTTTATAATTTTTGAATTTTTTTAAGACTCAAAGTAGGCAATTAAGTTAACTAGTTAACTAGTTATGCCCGCACATGTAGATCTTAACAAAGTAACTAAAATAATCAGGATTTGGTAATTAAGAAATCACCATAAACTAGGATCTACTTTCAAAGATTAGAAACTAAGGAGTAGTGATGAGGCAAGCATATGATTAATGATTTGATTAGTGTTTGTAGAGCAATGAAACCTAATTACACTAGCATTGTACTCATCATAATAAGTCTTAAGGATTACATGAAAAGGGACTATTACATGATTAGACACAATCCTAAAACTAAGAAGGAAGAAGATCTAGACAATAGGGGCTAATGATTGAGGACTTACCTTGTTGAGCTTTCCAACCTTCTAATGATTTCAAACCTTGAAACTACCGATGCTCTGGACTGGAGAACTTGGATAACAGAGATCAGAACGCTGGGCTTGGGCTTCAGCTTGTTGGTTCATTGTCAAGGGGAATCCTGTTCATAACTCAAAGACTTCGAAGGACCCTGCAATGAAGTTCAAAAGTTAAGGAAGAAAAAAAGCAAGCATATGGAAGGGATGGAATAATTTATGAGCAAGGAAAGGAAGTCTGAGATGGTTTGGCCGGCTCCAATGTCTCCTTCTTGAACTTGGCGTTGGATGGCTTGGAGAAGAAAGTAGATTTGAGTGGAGGGGGGGGGGGGGGGGGGGGGGGCTTAGGAACAATCACTCAAAGAAATAACATAAGACTACAACTTCAACTTCAACTTCATTTTTTCATTCATCTCATCAATCCCTTTTACAATAGGTGTCCAAGGCTTTTAATAGCCTCACAAAGCTAGCTTTTGAAATTTAAAAACTCTCCAAATTGAGGAGGATTACAAGGGGGGTTGGAGGATTTGATGGAGGGTTTGTAGGGATGTGGGGGGAGTTGGAGGATTTGGTGGAGGGCTTGGAGGGATGTGGCAGACCTCCTTGAATTTGAATCTCCCTTGTTGGTGCCCAAAGGGTGATGAAGTGGCTGGTGAGGTGGCACCTCTGGCTGATGACGTGGCATGGTGAGGTGGTCTTCTAATTTCAAGATGACATGTGGCGCCAAGTGGTCCTAGTTGATGGTCCTTTTCTCTTGCTTGGTGGTGTGTCTTCTCTTCTTCATGGGGTCAAATTCTGGGGTCCAGAATTTGAGTCTTGTTGCTGGCTTTCATGGCTTTAAGACTTGAATAGACTTAACTCAACTAAATTAGACTTAACTCAACTGAATTAAACTCAACTGACCTAGACTTTAAAACTTGAAATGGACTTACAGGAAATGAAATTTTAAAAGTAATTACATGACTCAATAAACACTCTTGATTTGAAACTCAAAATTAATTACAGGACTCTTAAAAAGGAAATGACTCCTGAAAAGGAAATAAAACATTTTTTTGATCTAAAGGATACAAGGTAACCTAATTATCTTCGATCCAAATCGGGATAAGGCTGACCTTGTTGGAGTGAAGTTTCTTTCGATTTCTGGTGTCCACACCAATTCTCCTGGGGTGGGCAGAAACTCGACCCAGTTGAGTATGGTTCAGTTTTGCCCCAGGAGTTGTTGGACTCAGGTCGACCTTGCCATTGAACCAGGTATCGCTGATACTCCTTATTCCTGGTAGTAATGGTCTTGTCATCCAGGATTCTCTCAATCCTCTCTCTCCGCTTAGGTAGGGTTGGTGGTGGACACTCGAAAATATGTTCACTCTCAATGAAAGTTTCTGGCCCAAAAGGCTCACTAGGTATTAGTAATGGTTCTTTGTATTCTACTAGGTCTGAAATATTAAAGGTTGTACTGATACCCATATCAGGTGGAAGTTCCAAAACATATGCATTAGGCCCTATTTTTTTCAAGATCTTGAAAGGTCCCGCTCCGCGGGCATGTAGCTTCTTTATGGTTCCAGAGGGGAACCGTTCAGTGTTGAGCCTAATCATCGCATAATCCCCTTCATAGAATTCTTTAGCCCTCTTATGTGAGTCAGCTAAGTGTTTGTAAGTTTCATTGCTCAGGTTGATCTTATTACTGATTTCTTTATGCAGATTTGTGCCATGCTGTGCAAAAGACTCAGCAGACTCAGAAACTTACACAAGCACTTACAAAATGCAGACTGAACTAGGCATCCTTATTGAGAGGAATTTTATTGGACTCTCTATGGCCTAAACCTAACAGATTAATGACTCTCTAGGTTTGACCCTGGTCTGGCATGCACATGAGAATTTACCATGGGTTCCTAGCAAATGCCATAAGGTTTTCCAAAAGTAGGTAGCAAAAGGAATAGGCCTTAAAAGCTCATGCATCCTAGTAATCTCATCAAAATGAAACTTAATGGCTCTAAAATTATGATAAGACTCAGGGAAAGGCAGGAAATAGGAATCCGAGACTTGAGGTAATTTAGGAGAATCTTGAAACAGACCTTGGCTACTCATGATGACCTTAAGATTAGAATTTTGATCTACAGGCGGGATGCTTCTAGGTAGTTGAAGGTCATCAGGAAAGTCATCTAAAATAATGATTGGGTTCTTCTCAGGTACCTGAAGGAGTTCTTGTGTCGAAGCTAAAGTATTGGGTTCTTCCTGAGGGCATTGTCTTACGGGAACCAAGTCCTCACTAAATTTTGGTTGTTCTGATGTTTCAGGACTAGGCTCAATAATCTTTTCTTTACCAAAGGTTTCCTCAGGTAAGGTACTAAAGTTGTTCTCTTCATAGTCTTCCCCTTCATATTCGTCTATTAAACTTATGTCAGTCTCATACACATATTTACTAGGTTGTTCAAATTTGCCTTCTTCCTTCCCTAGCCCTTCAGTTTGAGGATACCCTAAGTCTTGAGTATCAATGAACTCAACTTGTACTTCAGGGTTCTTACTTCTATCATTCATATGAGCTAATGGGATAGTAGGAGTTGGTTGGTCTAAGGAAAATTGTTTAGCCAGCATTTGGTTCAATTGGGCCATTTGATCATTTAGGGCTTTCAGCATGGTTTCAAGATTCGGGTCCATGGCTACACTGGACTGGGTCTGGACTGATGAATATAAGGCTCCTGATCTAGTTTTCATGCATTCAAGTAGACTTAAGCTCGAGCTAAGGTATCCTAGACCTATATCACAAATTAGAAGTCTAATTAAGTGAACCAACTAGCTAGTAGTACTTATGGGACTTAGCCAGGTAGGTGGTGGGGAGTGAAGGTCCCTGATTGCCAATCCTTAGACACCAATCTTAGATTGGTCAGGTAGGCGGACCAAATCACAAGCCCTGATGCACCAATCCTAGACACCAAGCCTGTAAGCACACACCAATTAGCTGACACAGTTAACTTGACCCTAACCTGAACCCAACTTGTTGGTGTCCCTAACCCACTAGGGCAATTAACGTTCTACTCAATTTTAATTAACGGGCTGGGATCGATATGCTGGTTGGTGATTTTTGGGCTAGGGACAGGTGATGAAACCCTGACCCTATGTCAAATGATGCCCTTAATTTGATTTCTCATGAGATGAATGAAATGCAAAGGTGCTGCAGAAGTGTGTTGCAGTTTGAAAGTGGTGTGGAAAACATGATGAAAAAAATGTCTAAAAATTCTGAGAAATTCACAGAGGATTCCTAACTTATATGTTTCAATGTAGATGAAAGGAATTTTAAAACTAAAATCTGTACTACTCTAAGCAGATCCTACAAATGAAGATAAATAAAAGGATAGAACAGAACCCTAATGACAGTGTCGAACAGCAGAAAATCTCATTTTTTTTATAATTTTTTTCTGATGATGAAATTTAATATGGTGATAACTGACTTAAAAAGGAACAAGAAAAAAAATATTTAAACAAAAAATTAGTGACTTGCCTTTGGAGCTGCAGACGGATTACAGTAAACAGATGCAAATTTTCAGAAAACAGAACCTAATCAAACAAGTGCAATGTCTTACCCAAACTTTAATCTAAAAAATTCACGTCCGGCCAGGGGCTCATTATTTCCATGGGTCGTGACAGTGTACTGGAGTGCACCCGCTCAGGTGGCGTGAATTTTAGATCTTGCTTGGATTTAAAGAAAACTATTCTACCCTAATGCAACCATGCTCTGATACCAAATATGATGCGGCAAGCATATGATTAATGATTTGATTAGTGTTTGTAGAGCAATGAAACCTAATTACACTAGCATTGTACTCATCATAATAAGTCTTAAGGATTACATGAAAAGGGACTATTACATGATTAGACACAATCCTAAAACTAAGAACGAAGAAGATCTAGACAATAGGGGCTAATGATTGAGGACTTACCTTGTTGAGTTTTCCAACCTTCTAATGATTTCAAACCTTGAAACTACCGATGCTCTGGACTGGAGAACTTGGATAACAGAGATCAGAACACTGGGCTTGGGCTTCAGCTTGTTGGTTCATTGTCAAGGGGAACCCTGTTCACAACTCAAAGACTTCGAAGGACCCTGCAATGAAGTTCAAAAGTTAAGGAAGAAAAAAAGCAAGCATATGGAAGGGATGGAATAATTTATGAGCAAGGAAGGAAGTCTGAGATGGTTTGGCCGGCTCCAATGTCACCTTCTTGAACTTGGCATTGGATGGCTTGGAGAAGAAAGTAGATTCGAGAGTGGGGGGGGGGGCCTTAGGAACAATCACTCAAAGAAATAACATAAGACTACAACTTCAACTTCAACTTCATTTTTTCATTCATCTCATCAATCCCTTATACAATAGGTGTCCAAGGCTTTTAATAGCCTCACAAAGCTAGCTTTTGAAATTTAAAAACTTCCCAAATTGAGGAGGATTACAAGGGGGTTGGAGGATTTGATGGAGGGTTTGTAGGGATGTGGGGGGAGTTGGAGGATTTGGTGGAGGGCTTGGAGGGATGTGGCCGACCTCCTTGAATTTGAATCTCCCTTGTTGGCGCCCAAAGGGTGATGAAGTGGCTGGTGAGGTGGCACCTCTGGCTGATGACGTGGCATGGTGAGGTGGTCTTCTAATTTCAAGATGACATGTGGCGCCAAGTGGTCCTAGTTGATGGTCCTTTTCTCTTACTTGGTGGTGTGTCTTCTCTTCTTCATGGGGTCAAATTCTGGGGTCCAGAGTTTGAGTCTTGTTGCTGGCTTTCATGGCTTTAAGACTTGAATAGACTTAACTCAACTGAATTAGACTTAACTCAACTGAATTAAACTCAACTGACCTTGACTTTAAAACTTGAAATGGACTTACAGGAAATGAAATTTGAAAAGTAATTACATGACTCAATAAACACTCTTGATTTGAAACTCAAAATTAATTACAGGACTCTTAAAAAGGAAATGCTCCTGAAAAGGAAATAAAATATTTTTTTGATCTAAAGGATACAAGGTAACCTAATTATCTTCGATCCAAATCGGGATAAGGCTAACCTTGTTGGAGTGAAGTTTCTTTCGGTTTCTGGTGTCCACACCAAGTAGGGAAAGGATTTTGAGTTTTACCAACATCAAACTTTTCCCTCTGAAGTAGATCTGTTGGAACTATCAGGATTCCGAGGCAGGGCTTCAAGATTTCGATCTTCGGGCTCCGATCTTCTGCGATATTGGTTCCAAGGCAAGAATACCTTGACTTTAGTTCCTAATCACCTACAAGCACTCAACAAAGGAAAATTTCAGTTGGAAAGAAGCAAAGAAAGGAAAAGAATGGAAAAGTGAAAGAGAAGAGGGAAGGAAGTAGTCGGCTAGGGTTTTTTTGATGTTTGGATAAGTAGGGCCTCACATCCCGTGATGTTCTAAAGAACAAAGGAAGGGCCTCACACCACATGATGCACACAACAAAGAAAACAATTGGATAGAATGCCATGTATTTCATTAATAATCATTAATTATACAGTGGGTTGATGGAGTATTTATAGACCAATAACTAGAGATGTAAGGGTTACAAAGACTAGTATTTGTTTCCCTTAGGCAATGACTCTTAGAAACCTTGCTCTGGGCATCTTGGACTCCTGCTCTTAGGCTAATCTGGGACTCTCTCCAAGGTGGGCAACAACATGGGCTTCTCATCCAAAGTGGGCACCAAAGAGGTGGATTGGTGAGGTGTCATGATGAAGGGCCAAGACTGCTTCGTGGGTTGCTTTGATTATTTTACTCTGGAGTCTGGATGATGTGGGCTCCTGCAGGATGGTGGACTCTTCAATCTGGATAGAAGAAAACTCAAGAGTTCTTATAGGATTCTTAAGTTCTCTAATCTTGAGCAATTGGGAACCTGTTTGATCAAAACACTTAGGTAGAGAACCATTGAATCTCATTCACTGTGGGTGATCAACTAGGCTTGAAACTCTTGTAAGTTGGCATGAAAGAGAGGAAGAGATGCTTGGCCGACTCCTTGGAATTCTTTGGCATGAATTAGTTGAGTGGGGGTGCCAATTTGGAGAGTCCTTCTCATTTACGCATCTTAAAAAGAAGGGACACCAATTCATGAATTAAAGTGGCATCCAAGGGAGTGACATGGCAAGTGTTGGTTGTCCTGATGAAGTGGCAAGTGGTGTTGTCCAAATGAAGTAGCAAGTGGTGTCTAGACAAGTCATATGTTATTATCCAGATTCTTGAAAAAGTGGTGCCAAGACTTGGTTAGGCTAGCACATGGCTTGACTTAGCAAATGGAGTCACATAGAATCTTGATTTAGGTGCACATGGGTCTTGATTTGAGTGCACATGAAGTCACATGGATCTTCATTTGGGTCCCCCTTGTATTACAGGACTCAATAACTAAATTAACTAATAATTACAAGACTCAAAACTAATTAAACCAACCAAATAATTAAAGCCCCACTTGATCAATTGGAACCCAATTTGATCAATAAGTAAGACATGTAAACAAGTGGTTCAACTTGGTAAAAGGGGTTTGTCCCAGAAGGCTAAAAAATAAAAATCCTAATTACAGTTGGTAAAAAGGGCTAATCCCAACTAAGCCTATATAATAGAATTTAAAATAAAATATTTACAATTGGTAAAAGGGGTTGGGTTCATGGCTTTATTTACAGGTGATCCACAGGGATGTGGTTCAACATGTCGATATTTTATGGCCCTGGTATCCACACCAATTCTCTCCGGGTGGGAAAAACTCGACCCTGTCGAGTATGGATCAACGTCGCTATTATAGCACTCTAGTAAATCTGGGTCAACTCTTTGTAAGTCCTCTCTAGTGATCCAAGAATCACCTGTCTCAGGTCGTCCTTGCCAACGAACCAGATATCGCTGATAATCTTTGTCCCGAGTAGCGCTAATCTTGTCATCCAAGATCCACTCGATCCTATCTCTCCAGGCTGGTGGTATGGCAGGTGGACACACATGGGTTGGCTCACTCTCAAGGATTGGATCAGGCCCAAATGTCATACTAGGAATCAACGTTGGCTCCCTATACTGAATAAGGTCTGAAATGTTGAAAGTAGGACTAATGCTTAGTTCAAGTGGCAACTCAAGCACGTAGGCATTAGGTCCAATTTTTCTAATTACTTTGTATAGTCCACTACTATGGGCATGTAACTTTTTCATGGTTTCAGGTGGGAACCATTCAGATCATAGTCTAACCATGACAAAGTCTCCTTCATTATATTCTTTGAGTTTTTTTCTTATGTCAGCCATATGTTTATAGGATTCATTGTTTTCATTAATTTTTTTACTTATCTCTTTATGCAACACTCTAACATGCTCAGCATATGACTCAGTAGACTTGAGATGCATTCATGCATGGGTGATGCTTGTCGAATTCATCAAAGTTAATTACTGTTTCACTAATTCTTGTAATTTTCTTATAGTATTAGTGAGTCCAGGTCGAACCTTAAAGACTGAATATGATAATCAAATTTAATAACTAGATGGGGGGGGGTTTTGAATAATTATGAAATCAACTAACTAATTATGCAAATAAGAAAAAAACTTTAATTAAATTTAGATTTGTTTCAAATTCAACTTAAGTTCGATTCAAGAGGTTTTTGCACTAGTTTGTAAATTGATCATTGGTATATAACGATATTATTCTTTCTCTGAATACTCAGCCAAGAACTTACCTAGAAGCTAGATAAATCTAATCATCCGTACATTCATTAATTCAGTCAAGCACCGAAATTAAATTCTTACCAATAAACCAATTAGTATTAAGCAACCCTCATGCATTCATTGATAGCATTACATACAAGGATGAAGCTAAGAATGAACAACAATTAGACAAGCGTAAATTATTTAATTCATTATATGTTTCTTTTTAGACAAAGATGAAAACTGGGATTATAATCATTTTGCCTAAGTACTACCTTAACCAAGTTTCATAACAATTACGGATTAAAAACTTAGTTTAGTAATATATCATGTAGACAATCAATTAATAGGCCTCTTAATCAATTAAACTACATAATAAATAAACAATAAAAATTAAAAAATACAGATATCTAGAAAAAAAATAATATTAAATTAACATCATAACTTCACAACCTTTCTTATATAGCTAGCTGCCCTTTGAATCGAATTAAAAAATTTACTCGATCATGGGAATGGGAAATAATATAAAGTTGATGTGATTTCCTCCCTTTTTCGTAACATAAATCCAGCAAAAGTAATGCTATGTTCTTCTCCTTTCCAGCAAAAATAATGTCTTCTTCTCTATTCCAATTTCAGCCACTAATCCCAAAAACAAAAGTCTCGCTGCTGCTACTCTTCCCGAACTCCCTTTCAGCCGCACAAGTCCAGCACTTTTAAAAGCTTCTTCGTAGTCTCCCAACAAACCAAATAACTCTATTCCGTGACTGCCTCCACAACCTATTCCGTGTCCGCTCCGCATTTTTGTTTCCTCCGTGATCGACTCCAACAGCAAAAAAAACCCAATCCAATAGAACTCCAACATACTCTATTTCTTTATCTTTATCCGCATCAGTTCCATGGCCAACAAATCCAGCGTTCAGCTTTATCTGCTCCAACGCATCAAGCACTCCAAACCTTGTCTCTAACCTAGTTCCATATCTGCCTTATAGCCAGCGCAACACTATCCAAAATTCTTGTATTCCAACTACTTCCACAACCGTTAAAACCCAACATCTCAATCTCCTCTATCTTATTTACTTAGCACCAAACTCTAACCTTCTCCATGTCGAATCCCAGCAATCCAATCTCCTTCCATGTTGATTCTAGCATTATTTGGCTTGTGGTCCATGTGAAATTCATGGACCAATGGTTAATGGCTGATGGACCACTTCATTGCTTCGATAGGCCATCTTCCCTGTGTTTTGGAAAAGCTTCAACTGGGTCCCATTATTTAATTTGGCCTACTTGTTTGAGTGTCATCCCATGAACTGTTGAAGCTCAGCACATCCCAAACAATACTTGTTGCACCAATTTTTTTAATATGATAGCCACGATTTTAGGTCTTGGACTCTTTATGAAACTTGTAGCTGATCAAATGCACTTGAATTTAGGCCTTTGGATCACATCATTTGGCCCTTGGAAGCTCAAGATATTCTCCTTCAAAGCTTTAGCCTGCGGACAGAAATTCTGGGTTCCAGACATCACTTTGAAGCATCATTTGGAGGTCCAAATGAGCTTGGATTTTAATGCACAATAGCTCTTTGGAAAGCTCAAGATGTCCTTTACAATTTCATTGAAGACCATTTCTTCCAATTCTGAATCTAAGATTATCAAAAATATGCAAGAAAATAGAGAGACGAAATTATATAATGCTAAAAATTAATCCTCATACATAAACTTATTCATTAATCATCACAATGAAGAAATAAATATATCAAATAGACTAAATATAAAGAGAAATAAAATATATAATTATGTCCCTATCAATGGGTAAAAGAATGAGATCTAGAGGTTTTCTAGGTTTGTATCCATGAACAATTTCAAAAGGGCTTTTTCTGGTAGACCTATTCACTGAGCAATTGTATGCAAATTCAGCCCTAGACAGCAATAGGTCCCAATTGGCAGTATGCTCTCCAACTAAACTTCTCAATAAGTTTCCTAGACTATGATTCATAACCTCAGTCTGGCAATCAATTTGAGGGTGATAAGCTATAGAAAATTTAAGTTTCGTCCCTAATAAATGCCAGAGTGTTTTCCATAAATAACTAGTGAACTATACATCTCTGTCGGATAATATGGTTCTAGGTAAGCCATGTAGTCTAATTACTTCATTCAGAAATAACTTGGCTACCTTAGAAGCATCATAGGTTTGGGAACATGGTAGAAAATATGCTATCTTTGAAAACCTATTAACCACTACAAATATAGAATCATTTCTCATAATGATTTTAGGTAATCCAAGAACAAAGTCCATGCTAAGATCTTGCCATGAACAATCCGGTATAGGAAGTGGGGTCTATAAGCCAGTGTTCTGCTTTTACTGCTTAGCAACAGCACAAGTTTGACATCTAGCTACTATTTGAGCAGCATTCCTTTTAAGGTTCGGCCAATAGAATTGGTCTTCTAGAACTAAAATTGTCTTATTTCTCCAGAAGTGTCCAGCTAAACCTCTAGCATGTGTTTTCCAAATCAAGAAGTCTCTAAGTGAAGTATTAGGAATATATAGTTTACTTTCCCTAAAAAGATAACCATCTTGAATAGTGTACTCACTATATGAGCCAGACGGTCCTTGCTTAACTACCTTATAAATTTTATCAAAGTCTGAACAATTTTCATATTCATCTTTTAATTTCTCAGATCCGACTACTCTAGTGCTAACACAATTCAAGAGCATAAATCTTCTGCTCAATGCATCAGCAACTTTGTTATCAGTACCCGATTGATGTCTTAAAATAAAAGTATAGGTCTAAATGTATTCAACCCATTTTCCATGCCTAGCATTCAACTTCTTTTGTGAGTTAAGGAATCTAAGAGCTTCATGATTAGAATATAGTACAATCTCCTGCGGTGGCAAATAGTGTCTCCAGCACCTAAGTGCTTGAACCACCGTATACAATTCCTTATCATAAGTAGAATATTTCAACTTAGCATCATTTAATTTCTCGCTACAAAATGCAACTGAATGATTCTCCAGACTCAAGACTCCTCTAATTCCTATCCTTGAGGCATCACAAGCAACCCCGAAGACTTTTAAAAAATATGGTAGCCTCAAATTTGGGGCTTGAGTCATCTTGTCCTTAATGTCATTAAAGACCCTATCAGCATCTTTAGACCATTCAAATGCTCCTTTCCTCATACAGCCTATAATTAGTGCAACAATCAAACTAAACGCTCGAATAAATCTCCTATAGTAAGTAGCTAATCTATGAAAAATTCGAACATCATGAACATTCTTAGGGATAGGCCACTCAACTATAGATTTTATCTTCTTAGGGTCGACAGATATCCTTCAGCAGTCACTACAAAGCCTAGGAAAATAATCCTCGGAGTCATAAAACTACATTTCTTCAAATTTGCATAAAGATTATCTCCTCTAAGAACCTGACAAACCTACTGAAGATAGTCTAAGTGATCCTTCTTATTCTTACTATATATGAGGATGTCATCAAAATATACTACTACAATTTTTTTAATAAAAGATTTCAAAACTTGAGTCATTATCCTCATAAAAGTACTAGGTGCATTCGATAAGCCAAAAGGCATCACCAACCATTCGTACAAGCCATCCTTGGTCTTAAATACAGTCTTCCATTCATCCCTGGGCTTAATTCTAACATAATGATAGCCACTCTTAAGGTCTATCTTTGAAAATATGGTAGCATCGGCCATCATGTCTAGCATGTCATCAAGTTAGGGTATTGGAAACCTATACTTCACTGTAATCTTATTGATGGCTCTACTATCGACACACATTCTCCAAGTGACATCCTTCTTGGAAGTCAAGAGGGCTGGAATGGCACATGGGCTCAAACTTTCCCTTATAAATCCTTTCTTAAGAAGATCCTCAACTTGCCTCTATAATTCCTTATGTTCGGTAGGATTCATCCTATAATGAGGTAAATTCGGCAAGGTAGCTCCTGGGACCAAGTCTATAGCATGTTGAATGTCCCTTAATGGAGGTAAACAATCAGGGAGATCTTCTGGGAATACATCCTTAAACTCTTTTAGAAACTCTAAGATCTCCTTAGGGTGTTCCTTTTGTGGTTCATCTGAACTTATTTAGCAGTCAGCATCCAGACTGTTGAACCTTCATCAATTTCGTGCTCTAATTCCTTAGCAATATTAGGTTCAATCCGGGTTCTTTTTCTCTCAAATGACTAGACTCTTACTTGGTATTGTCTTTAGGTTGGGTCGAGTTGATCACAATTCTCTTTTCATGGTGTCTAAAAGAACATGAGTTAGATCGGCCTAAAAGGGTTGCATCATGATCATATAACCATGGTCTGCCTAGTATGATACTACTAACCCCCATTGGAATCACATCACACCATACTTTCTCCTGGTAAGATTGAATTTGGACTGGGACCTGACATTGTAACCTAATAGGAATGGATGTTGCGTCAATCCAAGATACCTTATATGGGCTAGGAAGTGGCACTGTAGGTAAGCCTAAACTCTTAATATCATTGGTAGATATGGCGTTCACACAACTTTCACTATCTATAATAATCTTGCACACTTTGTCTCCTAGCTTAATAAAGGTCTGTAGGATATTTGTCCAACGCTAGTCCTCGTTCTTCTTGGTCTGAGCTATAATACATCTAACTACACCTAGTAGGTTAGATGACTCTATGGGCTCTTCATCACCTTCATACTCTTCTACTAAATCTTTCTCAGCTTCATAAATTTCTTCTTCAAATTTTTCAACATTCTCTAGATTTTCTTCTTCACACTCACCTATATGTAAGGTCCTTATTGGGCAATTAGCAACAAAATGGCCTGTTTTTCAACACCTAAAACATACTGTGTTCTAGTTACTATCTCTTTGGACTATAGGTACCTTTCCTTTATCTTCCCTACGAGCTGGTTAGGAGGTAAGATTGGATCGGCTAGGTGGAAATTGGCTAGGTCTAGGTCTACTCCCAGGGGTATTGAACCTATTTGGCTCAGGTCGATTGGTAATAGGTCTCCTCTGAAATCGTTCGCAATCCCTAGCAATCTGGTAAGCCTGATCAAGGTCACTAACCTCTCTCAAAAATAGCTCCCTCTGGATATCTTCATGTAAGCTAGCTCTAAACCTCGATAAGGTAATAGCTTTTGATTCGACTACACTACACCTCATAACGAACTCGTCAAATTTGGCTATATAGTCAGCCACAGATTTATTTTCTTGAGTCAATTTTTTCCATTGATCCAATAATTTTTGTTCATATGATAATAGTAGGTATTTCTCCCTAAGCTTTACCTTCATTGCTCATCATGTGTCTATAGGTAGATCACCTCTCTGTCGGTTCAGTCGCTCCATATTTCTCTAGTATAGTCTAGCCTATCGAACTAGTATAAGCTTAGCAAATTTAAATTTCCTCTCCTCTAACATTTCATACCATTCAAAGTACTGATCCATATCACTCTCCCAATCTGTATAGACCTTAGAATCTAAACTACCGTCAAATGTGGGTGCATCTAATCGAATGCTCCTAAGAATCCTTTCTTCTTGGTCATTCACATTAGGGGTGTGGTGCCTAGGAATTGGGTCAGGGATAATTTGCCTATGTTGGGCTCTTGGACTTGGGGAAGCAGGTTCTCTATATTGACCTCTTGGATCTGGGGGAGTGAGTTGGGCTCGTGGAATTGGGGGAATGGGTCTAGGCATCTCAAAGCTTTGACCTAGGGGAGTGGGTCTAGGTGTTTCAAGATCTGATCTAGTCGCATGGGATTCTTCAAGGTTACCTAGTCTCTCTTCCATTTGGTCAAACCTTGTAGTAAGCTATCTAAATTGATCAGTTATAGTTCTAATAAAATTCTCCATATTAGGGTCCATAGGTGGATTGGGTTGGTTTTGAGTAGGTTGATAGGGTGTGCCTGACCTAGTTGCCATGCAATGCAATCAGATAGAACTCGACTCGAACTAGGGTTTCCTAGACTTGAGCTCAAGTAGAATGGGTCAGCTCAAATTACAGCCAATTCAGTAATTACCCTATCCACTGGCCAAGTAAGAGGTGGGGTCATGGGAGGCTCCCCCTGCTCTCGCAAGGTCCTAATTAAAAACCACGAAATCGCTTAGGGTGTTTGCCTCTGGACCTCTAGCCTTAGACACCAGATTCAAGTGTTAATCAAAGGATTTGGTGCACTAGCTTACACACAATACTTGGAACCCAACCTGTTCGTGTCCCTAGCTCACTAGAGCAAATTAAGTCTAATTGATTTTAATTAGGTTGGGCTTGGATACAAAAGAATGTTGTTATGGGCCCAGGACAGGTGATGAGATCCTGCCCTGATCTGAGATGCTTAAGTGCCCTTAAGATTTAGTTACTTGATGATGCATACACAAGATGAAACACTAATATGCAAAGAAATAATAAAATAATTAAAAATAGTAAAAAAATAAGAATTAATTTTTTAATATCAAAATTAAATTTTAGATCTGATTAATGTTAGATTTTTGATCTCGAGATATCACATCTGGCCATAGCTCATTACTCCCATGGGTCGTGATAGTATACTTGCGTATACCCGCTCAGGAGGCGTGATTTCCTTCCACCAAAAAATAGCAAATAATTTTTTTTTTATTTTATTTTTATGAGATTAATAGATGATTAACATAGGATTATCAAAAAATTTATTTCAAATTTTTTTGAGTTTTTTGAGATAGGTTTTATGTAGTTTTAATTTCAGCCTAGTTCTAGGTATCCAGAAATTTCAGAACTAGAAGTTAAACTCTAGTTTAACCTTCGCTCTGATACCAAAACTGATGCGAGATAATTATGAAAATCTAATCTACTGATTTTTAACCTAATTAATAGAGAAAAATAGCAATTAATTTTTTTTATAATTTTTGGATTTTCTTAAGACTCAAAGTAGGCAATTAAGATAACTAGTCAACTAGTTATGCTCGCACGTGTAGATCTTAACAAAGTAACTAAAATAATCAGGAATTGGTGATTAAAAAAATACCTTAAACTAGGATCTATTTTCAAAGATCACAAACTAAGGAGTAGGAAAGGATTTTGAATTTTACTAACGTCAAACTTTTTCCTTTGAAGTAGATATATTGGAACTCTTAGGATTCCATGGTAGGGCTTCAAGATTTTGATCTTTGGGCTCCGATCTTCCACGATATCGGTTTCAAGGCAAGAATATCTCGACTTTAGTTCCTAATCACCTACAAACACTCAATAAAGGAAGATTTTAGTTAGAATGAAGCAAAGAAAGGAAAAGAATGGAAAACTGAAAGAGAAGAGGGAAGGAAGTAGTCGGCTAGGGTTTTTAAGATGTCTGGATAAGTAGGGCCTCACACCCCGTGATGTTCCGAAGAACAAAGGAAGGGCCTCACATCCCATGATGTACACAGCAAAGGAAATAATTGGACAGAATGTCATTGTATTTCATTAATAATCATTAATTATACAGGAGGGTTGATGGAGTATTTATAGACCAACAACCAGAGATGTAAGGGTTACAAAGACTAGTGTTTGTTTCCCTTAGGTAATGACTCCTAGAAACCTTGCTCTGGGCATCTTGGACTCCTGCTCTTGGGCTAATCTGGGACTCTCTCCAAGGTGGGTGACAACATGGGCTTCTAATCCAAAGTGGGTGCCAAAGAGGTGGATTGGTGAGGTGTCATGATGAAGGGCTAAGACTGCTTCATGGGTTGCCTTGATTGCTGGACTCTGGAGTCTGGATGATGTGGGCTCCTGTAGGATGGTGGGCTCTTTAGTCTGGATAGAAGAGAACTCAAGAGTTCTTATAGGATACTTGAGTTCTCTAATCTTGAGCAACTGGGAACCTGTTTGATCAAAATACTTGGGTAGAGAACCATTGAATCTCCTTTACTGTGGGCGATCAACTAGGTTTAAAACTCTTGGAAGTTGGTGTGAAAGAGAGGAAGAGATGCTTGGCTGACTCCTTGGGATTTTTTGGCTTGAATTACTTGAGTGGGGGTGCAAATTTGGAGAGTCCTTCTCATTTACACATCTTAAAAAGAAGGGGTGCCAATTCATGAATTAAAGTGGTATCCTAGGGAGTGACATGGCAAGTGTTGGTTGTCTCGATGAAGTGGCAAGTGGTGTTGTCCTGATGAAGTGGCAAGTGGTGTTCAGACAAGTCATGTGGTGTTGTCCAGATTCTTGAAAAAGTGGTGCCAAGACTTGGTTAGGCTAGCACATGGCTAACTTAGCACATGGAGTCACATGGAATCTTGATTTAGGTGCACATGGGTCTTGATTTGAGTGCACATGAAGTCACATGGGTCTTCAATTGGGTCCCCCTTGTATTACAGTTCTCAATAATAAAATTAACTAAAAATTACAAGACTCAAAACTAATTAAACAAACCAAATAACTAAAGCCCCACTTGATCAATTGGAACCCAATTTGATCAATAGGCAAGACATGCAAACAAGTGGTTCAACTTGGTAAAAGGGATTTGGCTCAAAAGGCAAAAAAATAAAAACCTTAATTATAGTTGGTAAAAAGGGCTAAACCCAACTAAGCCCATATAATAGAATTTAAAATAAAATATTTATAGTTGGTAAACAGGGTTGGGTTCAAGGCTTTCTTCATAGGTGATCCACAGGGATACGAGTTCAACCTGTCGATATTTTCTAGCCTTGGTATCCACACCAAAACTAAAATAGAAAATATCAGAAAATAATTTTTTTTTAAATTGAATTTCAAATCTAAATAGTTTTCAAATTTTTGATATTGGGTTATCACGTCCGGTCGTAGCTCATTACTTCCATGGGTCATGATAGTATATTTTTGTATACTCTCTCAAAAGGCATGATTTCCTTCCACCAGAAAATAATAAATAAAAAAAAATTCTGATTTTTTTTGAGATTAGATGGATGATTATAAAAGGATTAATAGCAAATTAACTAATATTTTTTTGTATTTTTCTTAATGGTTTTATGCAATTTAATTTCAAACTAGAACTAGGTTTGCAGAATTTTAGCAACTAGTGATTAAACCCTAGTTTAACCTACTCTGATACCAAAGATGATGAGGGACAAAATATGAAAAAACTAATTTAATGATATTTAAACTAGTTTTTAGAGATTAAACAGTAATAATATTTCTAGAATTATCAGATTAAAGACTCAAAGCATCCAATAAAGTAAGACTAGTCAAATAGTTATATGCTTGCAAAGTAGATTTAATAAATCTAATTAGGAAAGGACCTTGGTGATTAAGAAACCACCTTAAACTAGGGTTCCTACTTTTAAAGGATCAAAAAATAAGAGTTAGGAAATGGTTTTACTTAACCAACAGAGATTTTAAATGCTCTTGTTGTGGATCTGATTCGCCACTCTAGGATCTTGCTGCAGGACTTTCAGATTATTGTAATTCGGGCTCTGATCTTCAACGCAACTGGTTCCAAAGCAAGAATCACCGTCACTTTAGATCTCGATCACCTACAATCAGTCACAACACTCAAGTAAGAAAAAATGAAAGGAAGAAGGATTTTGAAGGAAGAGAAAAGGAGAAGGAAGCTTGAAGGTGGCAACTAGTATTTCTGATGGATGGTTGGATAGATGGATAACTAGGACCTCACACCCTGCGATGCTCCAAAGAACAAAGTAATTTAGGACCTCACACCCTGCGATGCTCCGAAGAACAAAAAAATTTAGGGCCTCACACCCTGTGATGCCATCACAGCAAAGGAATGACAAAGAATATCTCTTTTATTTCATGAAAAAAAGAATTAAATTCTACATAAGGGGTTGATGGTGGTATTTACATACCACAAACTAGAATTGTAAGGGTTACAAAGTATTGAGTTCTTATTGAAAGAGCAAGAAACTCCATGAATTGGCTTCCCTTGGGCATCAAAGACCTATTGATCTTCACTTGGCATCTTGGACTCTTGAATTTGAGTTGTTCTTGAGCTTCTTCATGTTGGGCAACAACAAATGAGGAGCTTTATCCATTTAGGTGACAACTCTTGGAATAAAGTGTGCGACACATCTTGGAATAAGGTGGGCGACAAGACTCCTTTTCTTCACGCAAATAAAGTGGGTGCTAATTCCTTCTTCTTGGCATCAAGTCCCTTGGAATCTTTTTTGCATTTGAAAGGTAGATAGATAAAGTTGGACTCCCCTCTTCTATGGATTCCTTTGAATTTGAAACTCCCTTGAACTTGGACACCTTCCATGTTGGCATCAAAGAGGATGAGATTGGGTGACAAGAATGAGGCGCTCTTCTTTGAAATGTGCGACAAAGAGAGGGTGAGATGAGAAGTCCTTTTTTACTCCTCTTAAAATCAGCGACCACTTTGGATGTATTTTAAATGGGCAACAAAGAGTGGGTAGGCAGTACTTCATGGCTTCTTAAATTCATGTGGCCGACTTTAACTTATATGATGATGACATGGCATGACATGGCAGCAAGATGATGTGGCAGATGGGGCATCCAAGACTTGGTGATGTGGCACATGTTGTCTTGGGTTGGCACATGGTGTCTTTATTTGGTATATGGTGTCTTGACTTAGTACATGGTCTCTTGATTTTGGTCCCCTCTTGTATTACAGGACTCAATTAAAAATAACTAATCACATGACTCAATCAACTAAACAATTAAAAGGGCTAACTCTAAACCCAAACCTAATCAAATTGAACCAAATTTGATCAAAAGGCATAACCTCACAAACCAAAAATTAAATATTGGCTAACTTGGTAAAAATGGTTTAAATAGGGTTTATATATATATAGGTTTCAATTAGGTTTAGGAGTTTTTTCACAGACTCAGTTTTAGGGTTTAGGGCTAAAACCAACTGGATTAAAATAATAGAATTTAGAATAAATATTTACAAGTGATCCAGGGCTTGGGCTTATGGTTTTATTCACAGGTGATCTATACAAGGATGTGGAATTGACTTGTCGATTCTTTTTGGCCCTGGTGTCCGCACCATTAGGGTTAATATGCTTGATTGTTGGAATGAATGTCATGTTGACAAGATGAATGAGAATGTGTTAGAGAACATCAAAGCCCTCATAAAAATTATATTAGTCATAGTGTAAGTTAATCATGATGCAAATCTGATTAGGGTTCGATTAGCCAATTGGTGTCTAGGCAAAGTAGTTCTGGGAAGGTAAAGAGAATGAGGTTTTTAATTGATTCCGTTATATGACCTTGCCAATTTAATTGGTGTCTAAAGAAAGCAACGGGGGGACCCCTTCATCTCTTCCACTTACCTAGCCAATTTGGTCATATCTAAATCTCAAACTAGAAATGCTAATTGATTAAGCACACTACAAATTGCCTTCCTTCATGCTATGACAAATTTGTATCAAAACTATAGTAGGTTTGTTAATGGTGGGGACACCAGAGGCACCAGAATAAGATAGAGGCCTCCCAACCCTCGGTGGATTACTTAGTAGCATTTGAGTTCATTTGTAATAAGGGCTTAGCCTAATTGAGTTGTCATTTGAGTTCTATACCAGTCAGCTCATGTTGAGCTAGTTTTCTTTGTGAGTCCTGTATATAGCATTTAATCCATACTATTAGGGTTTTGGATCAGTCGATCAAGTCAGCTCATGTTGAGCTAATCATATTCTGAGTCTTGTAATTATGTCCAGTTGTATTGAGTCAAGCCCAGCCAAAGAAGACTCAAGCATGTGAAGGACACCACCCAGCATGCCACCTCAGCAGCCGCATGGAGTCCCAGTCACACCCTGGATTTTGCCACCTAGGATTACTTGGAGGATCATGAAGTCGGCCCATGCATGAAGAGTTGATGACCACATGCCAGCACACCCCTTCTACACCCCAAGCACACTAACTCCACAAGCCAGCATGACAAGAAAGAAAGTCAAAACAGATAAACATGAATCCCTTGATTCATGCCAACTTGCTTAGGAAAGAAGTGGTCCCCCCCTTTGGATGTCCACTACCTACCTTGTTTGGAGGGGTTTTGTATGGCATGAGAGTGTTTTCTTCCTTGTATTCAGCCCCACACTTTAGGAAGAAAGTGGTCACATCTTATTTTCCTTGTTTTCTTTTGCCTGGGCCCTAAGTCTCATGATTCTACATAAGGGACCCCTTGTATGAAGATTTAATAACTATTATTCATGAAATACAATTGATTACTTCAAATTGCTGTGTGCTACCTGCTGTGTGCTAAAAAGGATTCTGTGTGAGCCCTTCCTTCTTCTTGGTGTTCTGCGCCCTGTCTCCAGCCGCCATCTAGCTCTTCAAACCCTGGTCACCCAACCTCAAAATCTTCTTCCCATTACTATTTTCCTTTTACTACTTCATCTTTGCTTTGTTTCCTCACCCTTGAAAGGTTGTTTGCAGGTCCCTCGGCTTCTACGAATCCAACGACTCCAGTCGGACTGTTGTTTGCAGGTCCCTCGGCTTCTATGAATCCAACGACTCCAGTCGGACTGCAATTGGATCACCGAGCAGAAAGTCGAGAATCCGCGGGTCTCTGGCTTGATTTTCTAGGCCGCATATGGGAGTGAGAGCGACCCCTTCATATACAATCTACACCAGGCACATCAACCATTGTCAAGTACACCCCCTCTGCCTGCCAGTCCCTTTATTGAAGATGAACAAGCCCAATTGAGACTTCTCAGCCTCGGTGGTCTGCTTTCCATGGCTTTTTAGCTCCTATTATGCAAGCTTTTAGCTTCTTATTTTCATATTGAACTCCTTATATCGTTCCTTGGTTTGATCTTCGAGATTCAAACATCTAAAAACACAAAAAAAAATATTCTGCTTGCATATCTAGTTCCGCATCATTTGGTATCAGAGCCTGTTTGGGCTCAGTTCTCTTTGGATATTCAAATCGGGTGCTTCACCATGGCCATCCGGTCATAGGAGACTAGTAGGGCTGCAAAACCCTCTTTCCCAATCGATGGATCTCCTATGGTGGTAGGGGTGCCACTGTGAATTAACCCCCGAAGAAGAACACAAAGAGTTCCTTAGGGTTATTTCTTTTTATTTTCATCCTTTCATTATATACCTTGTTATTTTAATTGTTTATGCCTGCATAGAACTCAGAAAATTCTAAAATTTATTTTTCTAGATTCCTCATAATTCATATTAATTTCAAAAATTCTATCAAAAATTATCTCGATCTGTGGATTTTCTCCCAACTGAAATACTATCTGAGAATAGTTCTACTCTATTTTGGCAGCAAAGCCGATTTCAGAAAGTTCAGGGATTTTTTAGTATTATCTTTGCATATCTTTAATTTTAGCATATTTCCTACATAATAGATCATAATCTGCAATTATCTTTCTATTTAATAAAAATCCCAAAACAAAAACAAAAAAAATTACACATATTTAAAAAAATACCAAAACACCTAAATCCTAATTTGCATCTTCATTTGCCTACCATCATTGCATAAATTACTTTAAGGGTATTTTCTATATGTCAGATAAGGGGAGGAGTTGATAACCTATCCTTAGCCCAAAACCACATCCCTTGTACTCGGTTCCAAGCCTAATCTAAAATTAACTAGACTTAATTTGCCCTAGTGGGCTAGGGACACCCATCGGTCGGGTTCTATCATTGTGGGATGATTAGTGCACCCAATTCATTTCTTATTACTGGATACTGGTGTCTAGGCAAGAGGTACAGTGTCAAATGATCTAAGCAAATCGGTGGTTCCTTAATTGGGTCCATGCAAGAGTAGGGGGGCCTCCTACCATCCCACCTCTTACCAAGCTAGATTGAAGGACTAGGATTTGAGTTATGTATATGTTGAGTCAACCCATTCTGATTGGGCTCTAGGTCTAGGTAGCTATAGTCGAGTCAATGTTGAGTCTTGCATGAGCACTAGATCAGGAGCATCGTAACACCCACCATATCCTCCTTTGCCTGAATCCATGGATAAGTTAGAAACCCAAATTCAAGTCCTTATAGACCAAATGGCCCAGATGACTCAGTTGACCCAATCAAATTCCCGAACCCATAATAGACTTGACCACTTAGCCAATAGGTTTGATTAGGTAGAGGATCATGTAGGGACCTTAGAAAGAACCCATAGGCCTCGTAGTGAGACCATGGAGCCCAACCCTAGGAAAACCTCATACCATGACCCCTATTTGGAACCCAACCCTAGGAGAGCCACTAGGTACGTTGTGTTGGTCGCACCTAAATTTTATGATCCTGAGTGTGAGGATTATCTTGCTTGGGAAAGAGATATGGACTTATATTTTGAATAAAATATGGGTTTCTATTCTGAAAGACATCAGTTCAAGTTTGCTAAAGCTAAGTTAGTTCACCAGGCCAAGGTAGACTGGGATAATATTGAGAGAATGCTTAGGCAAGAAGGCCGGAACCCATAACTATTTGGAGTGACATGAAACTTGAACTAAATAGAAAGTACCTTCCTAAGTCCTATCAGTCCAAGAGACCCATAACCTATAGATCTTATGACTCCACATCTTATGAACCTAGAACCTATGTACCTAAAACCTATGAACCTAGATCCTATGACTCTAGATCCTATTTACCCACACCCTATAAGCCCAATAGACCCATGACCTATAGATCTGAACCCATGACCTATGAGCAGAATGAACCCATAGGCCATAGACCTGTGCCCTTGTCCTATGAGCCCAGGGATCCCATAACCCCTGGGTATCAGCCTAGTACTAGCCATATTTCCCTAGTCAACTTGAACCCCTAGGATTAGTACCCTTAAATATGAGTCCAGTAGTAAGCATCTACCCCTTAGGCAACCTGAACCTTCTAGGAGTAGTGCCCATAATCAGAAGCCATGACCTAGCCAGTTTTTTCTTAGCCGACCTTCCCCTATCACCCCTTTGATTCACAAGGCTTACATTAAAGTGGAAGTGTATGAAGCGATGTGAGCTTAATGGATGAGTATGAGGGAAAAGAAAAGACACCTCTAAAAGACCTAGAATTAGTTGACCCCGTAGGTACCCAGGTAGAAGCCAATCTAGAGTTAGCTAACTTTGACCACGCCCAGATTGAACCTGTAATAGAGGACCAATTAGAGGAAGAGAACTTTGATACTAGGATTTTACCCAAGGAAACACTAGAAAAAGGCCTAATTATAGAGCCTAGTCCTAAATTCCATGAACTAGAAGTATTTATTGAGAATTTGGCTTACTTAACCCATTGCCCTCAGGATGAATCCCTTCCTGCCATTCCTATTAAAGATCTCTTCCTAGAAATTGTTGACCCATCATTCCATAGCATGGACCTTTTCTTGCCCATAGATATAACTCCATATTCATATATTAAGGTCAGTCTCTTTAGCCTAGAACCAGTCCCTGAATCCCCTTCCTATTTCCTACCCTTTCCTGAGTCTTCTCATGTGTCTAGAACTATTAAATTGCATTTTGTTAAGGTTACTAGGTTGCAAGAATCCATAGAGCCCATCCCATTTGCTACCTATTTTTGGCAAACCCTCAGGCATCTATTAGGAGTTACTAGCAAATTTTCTTCTACATGTCATCCATCAACCACAACTCATGCCTTATACCCAAGTTGTAGTTAAGACCTAATAACCCTCTTTCGATAGGAATGCATAGTCGAGTCTGTTAGGTATTGGTATGAGTCCTTTGCATCACCTGTAGGAATCTGCATGTGCCTAGCATGTTCATCACCTGCACTAATTTTGAAACAAACTAGTTAATTCCCGAAGAAGAGCCAAGAAATTTGATGCAAGGGATTCTGTCATGGTTAGACTTAGACCTAAAAAGAAGCTTCATGCTTGCGGAGCCGAACCTTTTAAAGTGATAGAGAAGGTTGTACCAAATGCCTATGTGTTAGATTTGCCTCCGGATTTGGGTATTAGTTCTACCTTCAATATCGCAGACCTGGTTGAGTATAGGGAATTGGCAGCGATATCTAGTGAGGCCTTTGGACCTACTCCTTCTATTATGAGTGACCCTAGCCTAGAGTGTCCACTAATAAATTTGGCCTGAGAGAGGAGAATGGATCGAGCGTATCCTAGACGATCAAGCCATAATGACCCGGGGTCGCGGCTATCAATGCTACCTGGTCTGATGGCAAGGCTGACCAGAGTTGAACGATTCATGGATTTCTCGAGAGGACTTGCAGTGCCTCAACCCAGACCTTCTCGAGAGATATGTGAGCTAGCCTGATCTTCACTCGATAGGGTCGAGTTCTTCCCACCTCGGGAGAATTGGTGGGGACACCAGAGGCACTAGAATAAGACAGAGGCTTCCTAACACTTTGTGGATTATTTAGTAGCATTTTAGTCCATTTGTAATAAGGGCTTAGCCTAATTGAGTTGTCATTTGAGTCCTGTACCAATCAGCTCATATTGAGCTAGTTTTCTTTCTGAGTCCTGTATGTAGCATTTGATCCATACTATTAGGATTTTGGATCAGTCGGTCAAGTTAGCTCATGTTGAGCTAATCATATTTTGAGTCTTGTAATCATGTCCAGTTGTATTGAGTCTGTTTGAGTCAAGCCCAGCCAAAGAAGACTCAAGCATGTGAAGGACACCACCTAGCATGCCACCTCAGTAGTCGCATGGAGTCCCAGTCATACCCTGGATTTTGTCACCTAGGATTACTTGGAGGATCATGAAGTCAGCCCATGCATGAGGAGTTGATGACCACACACCAGCACACCCCTTCCACACCCCAAGCACACCAACTCCACATGCCAGCATGACAAGAAGGAAAGTCAAAATAGATAAACATGAATCCCTTGATTCATGCCAGCTTGCTTAGGAAAGAAGTGATCCCCCCCTTTGGATGTCCACTACCTACCTTGTTTGGAGGGATTTTGTATGGCATGAGAGTATTTTCTTCCATGTATTCAGCTCCACACTTTAGGAAGAAAGTGGTCACATCTTATTTTCCTTGTTTTCTTTTGCTTGGGCCCTAGTCTCATGACTCTATATAAGGGACCCCTTGTATGAAGATTTAATAACTTTTATTCATGAAATACAATTGATTACTTACAACTGCTGTGTACTACCTGCTATGTGCTAAAAGGGATTCTGTGTGAGCCCTTCCTTCTTCCTGGTGTTCTGCACCCTGTCTCCAGCCGCCATCCAGCTCTCCAAACCCTTGTCGCCCAACCTCAAAATCTTCTTCTCCTTGCTGTTTTCACTTTACTACTTCATCTTTGCTTTGTTTTCTCACCCCTGAAAGGTTGTTTGTAGGTTCCTTGGCTTCTATTAATCCAACGACTCCAGTCGGGCCACAATCGTATCACCGAGCAAAAAGTCAAAAATCCGTGGGTCTCCGGCTTGATTTTCCAGGCCGCATCCGGGAGTGAGAGCGACCCCTTCGTATACGATCTGTACCAGGCGCATCAACTATTATCAGGTACACCCCCTCTACCTGCCAGTCCTTTTATTAAAGATGAACTAGCCCAACCGAGACTTCTCAGCCTCGGCGGTCCACTTTCCATGGCTTTTTAGGTCCTGTTATGCATGCTTTTAGCTTCTTATTTTCATATAGAACTCCTTATATCATTCCTTGGTCTGATCTTCAGGATTCAAACATCTAAAAATACAAAAAAAATATTCTGCATGAATATATAGTTCCCAATTAGTTGAGCAAACTCAAGGCTTACTATTAGGATTTGATATAAAGTTTGATGTGGTGAATTTTATGCTTTATAGTATGATTGATAATGCTTATTTGTTGAGCAGACTCAAGGGTAACATTATTCAATCATGACTATATAAAATGAAGGGTTCGACTAAACTAAGACATTATGGTTTGTTAGACAAACACAAGGCTATAAGTATCTTAGAGATAAGTGTTATGTTAAGAATTGCAAGGGATGCAATTAGAAAGGAATGTCCTATCCTTGAACTTATAAGTGTTTGTTATGCAAACACAAGGCATTTATAAGAAATTGGGATCTCAACCCCACTAAACAAACCAGATATTGGTTTCTCGTCTAACATAGTTGAGGGTTATGGTATTCGAAGAAAATAGTGGGAGACATAATTGGATTCAAGTTCTTATCTAATTATGGTTATCATCTTTAGTAGTCTGCTTATGTATTGTTCTTGTTTGTTCATATATTTAAAATTAAATGGCTTCTTCTCTTTCACTATGGGACATCCTGGATGCTAATAAACTAATCGAACCAAATTATGTGGACTAGTTGAGGAACCTGAAAATAGTACTTGCTCAGGAAAAGGTTTCCTACATCCTCGATTCTCTAGATCTAGATCTGATCGAAGATGATGCTATAGAGGAGAAAAATGTTACTTATAGAATGTGGCAGAATGATAGCTTGACTGTCAAGTACATCATGTTAGCCTCAATGAGTAATGAGCTGCAGAGGCAACATGAAGAATGGAACCTCAGTCCATACTGCTCAATCTCAAAGAGCTGTATGAGAGCACAGTAGGACTGCTAGATATGAAATATCTAAACAGTTATTCTGGGCATGAATGAGTGATGGCTCACCAGTACAGTTCCATGTTCTTAAGATGATTACTTAATCACCTGATTAAGTCAATTAGGCTTTGTCATGGATGGGGAGCTTAATCAGGATTTGATCCTACAATCACCCCCAAATTCTTTCTCTCAGTTTGTCATAAACTACCACATGAACAAACTGAATCTTTCATTACCAGAGCTACTTAATATGCTTAAAACATCTGAGAGCCACTTCAAAGGAGATAAGGCTAATCATCTTCTTCTAATTGATGGGAAGAAGAAAGGGGTAATGAAGAAGGGTACAAAATGAAAGCTAAACCCTAAGAACAGCATCAATAAGAGGAAGAAGGCAAAGAGGCCTTCAAATGATAGAGATTGTTTCTTCTATCGCAAGAAGAGACATTGGAAGAAGAACTGCTAGACATACCTTGCAGGTTTGAAGTAAGATGCCAGTTAAGCATCAAAAGGTTTGTTTATGTTACAAACAAACTTATCATTGAGCTCTTTAACTTCTAATTAATGGGTATTGGATACTGCATGTGGGTCTCATATATGCAAGTCTTTGCAGGGACTCTACAAGATTAGAAGGTTTAAGAAAGGTGACTTCAAGCTTTATGGAATGAGTGGAGAAGCCATTCATGCTGAAGCTGTTGGAACCTACATATTATTATTGCCTTCAAGCCATATAATGGATTTAAAACGATTATTTCATTCCAAATATTATTAGAAATATTATTTCTGTACCTCTGTTATTAAGACAAGGTTATGAAATAAAAGTTGAGAAAAATGGTTGTTCCATTTTTCATTCTAATAACTTCTTTGGAATGGGAAAATTTGTGAATGGTCTTTTAATTCTATCGCTCAATGATGAAGTATTGCTTGTAGAAAACAAAAAAAGAAAGAGAGATGATACCAATGACACATTCCTTTGGCATTGCTAATTAGGTCATATTAGTGAGTCAAGGATTAACAAGTTATACCAAGATGATTTCTTTGGTCCTTATGATTATAAATCATTAAGAACTTGTGAATCTTGCCTTATGGGAAAAATGACCAAGTCTCCATTCACTGGACATGGAGAAAGGGCAACTGAATTGTTAGGTTTAATACATTCAGATGTATGTGGACCTATATCAACTCAAGCTAAAGGAGGATACTCTTATTTTATTACTTTTATTGATGATTTATCTAGGTTCAGATATGTGTATCTCTTGAAACATAAATCCAAAGCCTTTGAGAAATTTAAAGAGTATCGAAGAATGGTTGAGAAATAACTGGAAAAAGTATTAAAGTCCTTCGGTCTGACCGAGGAGGAGAATACTTATCTAGTGAATTTCTTAATCATCTTAAGTCAAATGGTATTCTCTCTAAATGGACCCCTTCATATACACCACAATTGAATGATGTAGTAGAAAGGAGGAATCGCACCTTGTTTTACATGGTAAGGTCCATGATGTGCTTCACAGATCTTCTAATATTCTTTTGGGGTATGCCCTAGAAATTGTTGCATATATATTAAATAAGGTACCATCAAAATTAGTGCCTAATATTTCATATGAATTATGGAATGGCAAGAAACCAAGTCTTAAACATCTTAATATTTAGGGTTGTCTAGCTTATGTTAAAAAAGAATTTGGATATAAGCTGAGTACTAGGGCTGAGAAATGTAGGTTTATCGGTTATTCTCAAGAAGGTATTAGATACCTATTCTATCATCCTACTGAATAAAAGGTTTTTTGTTAGTAGGCATGTCGTATTCTTGGAAAAAGAATTTATCCAAGAATAAGGTAATGGGAGAATAATTGAATTGAGTGAAGTTCAAGATAAACAAACTCAAGTTCCTCAATCAGAAGTACCAGTTGATCAGGTACAACCACAACACACACCTTCCCTTCATAGGTCAGAGAGAGTGTGGGCAGCACCTCAAAGATATGGTTTTATGATTGGAAACAATAATGAAACCAGTATCATTAAAGGAGATGATCCACTGACCTATACGGAAGCTGTCATGAGTAAGGACTCTGACAAATGGTTAAGTGCTATGAAATTCGAAATGGCCTCCATGTATGACAACCAGGTTTGGACCATGGTTGACCCACCTAAGAGAGTTATTCCAATATGGTGCAAATGGATCTTCAAAAGGAAGATTGGAGCAGATGGGCAAATAGAAACCTACAAGGCTAGGTTAGTAGTAAAAGGTTTCAAGCAAAAGCATGGTATACATTATGATGAAACCTTCTCGCCGCTTGCCATGCTCAAGTCCATTAGGATTATATTTGCTATTGCTGCGTACTATGATTATGAGATCTAGAAGATGGATGTTAAGACTATATTCCTCAATGAAAATCTTGAGGAAGAAGTCTATATGTCACAGCCAGAGAGTTTTGTCTCAAGTGGGAGACCAAACCAAGTATGTAAGCTTAGGAAATCTATTTATGGATTGAAGCAAGCATCAAGGAGGTGGAACATTCATTTCGATGAAACTATTAAGAAATTTGATTTCATCAAGAATACGGATGAGCCATGTGTATATAAAAAGATAAGTGGGAGTGCCATTAACATTTTGGTCTTGTATGTCGATGACATACTTATCATTGGAAATGATGTTCTAATGATGCAGTTAGTTAAATCATGGCTATCAAAATAGTTTTCCATGAAGGATTTGGGAGAAACATCATATATTCTAGGAATAAAGATCTATAAAGATAGATCTAAAAAGATACCAGGATTATCCCAATCCATGTACAGAGATTTAATATTGAAGAGATTCAATATGGAGGGAAGTAAGAAGGGTTACTTTCCCATGAGTCAAGGCATACACCTATCCAAAAGGATGTCACCCAAGACTCTGGAAGAAAGAGATAGGATGAATAAGATCCCTTATGCTTCGGTAGTAGGATTAATAATGTATGTAATTCTATGTACCAGGCCTAATGTTGCTTAGCCATAGGCATAGTAAGCAGATTCCAGGCAGATCCAAGGAAGGATCATTGGAAAGCTGTGAAAAACATTTTTAAGTTCCTAAGAAGGATTAAAGATATTTTTCTAATATATGGTGGATCAGAGTTGAAACTAAAAGGTTTTATAGATTCTAGTTTCTAATCTGATCCAGATGATAGTAAATCCATATCAGGATATGTTTTTACTCTAAATGAAGGAGCAGTGAGTTGGAAGAGTACCAAGCAGCAAATTATAGCTGACTCAGTCACTGAGGTAGAATACATAGCTACTAGTGAAGCCGCTAAGGAAGCAGTCTGGATGAAGAAGTTCGTCATGGAATTGGGCTTGGTTCCTATAATAGAGCAACCAGTATCATTGTATTGTGATAATAGTGGAGTTATTGCACAAGCGAAGGAACCAAGGTCTCACCATAGGTCCAAGCATATCCTAAGATGCTTCCACCTCGTTCGAGAAATTATTGAAAGAAATGATGTGATAGTAGAATGAGTTGATATAAAGAATAACATAGTAGTCCCATTCACTAAGGCCCTTCCTTTATAGAAATTATATTGCCATATAGATTTTATGGGTATTAAATACAAGGATAATTGGCTTTAGTGCAAGTGAGAGATTGAAAGAATTATTTCCTAATAGTCAATCGCATTTATTGTATTAGTGGCATTTTGTACTCTCCCAACTCAAGATTGATATTAATAAAGGCAATTTATGATTCATTATTTGCTGTGTCTTATATTTTAATTATAAGATTGTGATGAACCCCATAAGTTGGAGCAATGGAATTAGAGTTATGATAGAGATCATAATGATGAGACCTAAGTTTCTATAAACCCTAATCTAAAATGTTCCTAGTCATTGGATCATCGATTCATGGATCGATGAATCTAGAAAGACTAGCACATCCTATGTATGCTCAATGGAGAGGGTGGTTGGTCTTACATCCACTTGTGTAGAGACACCAATACAAGGATGTGGGTGCTCATTAAGTTATGAGTTCACTGAATTGATCTGATAAGAGAAACATTAAATAGAAGTCTTATCAAAAAAATGTTCTTTTAGTGGGAGTTGTGCATGTGATCCTTAGACCTGAGACTACCATAATACCTTATACACATGAACCCATGTTTTGGTAGATACTCATTCATGACAAGTAAGTCATGTATGGGGTGCTTCTAGATATCGTGGATTGTATATGAAGGTGATGAGTAGGTCAACAAGAAATTGATCACTCCTAGTAAGAGGAGAAGTTATCCCATGTGATATCTTCGAATGATGACTCAGGAAGTCTTTGATCAAAGTATGATGAGATTAGATAGAATTTTTAATCTTTCATCGCTCGAGCCTTCATTATCGAATTAAGATTCGAAAACATTAAGTACTAGGAGTTGACATTTATCCATGCCCATCACTTAATCGGGATAAAGGGAGATCGAAGGATTGAATTGCACGGTAACTTTTCACTAAAGGGTATTTTAGTAATTCTATCAAATTTCTTATCTTCCAGGTAGGCATGACACATTGCTAGACGTTGATCATATCTTGTAGGCTTTTATTGATCAATTCGATTGGATTCATGAGTCAATTCAGAAGTTGGTTCGAATTGGCAACTTGGTCAGCTCAATTTGACCTAATTAGGTCAATCGAGTTTGATTGGATCGAATCGGCTTGGACCTAGACCTACTGCTTGCTAGATATGGAACCCAAAGGATCACATACATTAGAGAATTGGCCAAGAAAGTTAATTGTATATTTATTAGGGTCATGGGATCCTAATTGGCTAGCTAATTAACATACTAGCATATGTTAGCTAGCCCAACTCCTAACCCAATTGGATTGGGGTCAGCTTGTTTGCTAATTAGGCTAACCAATTTAAGTGATATTTAAATTGGATTGAGTCCTAAGTGGGGCATCCTAATTCAATATTTATCTGAATTTATTTGGCATTTATCTTGGTCCTTTTCAAGAGTCATACAAGGCATGGACTCTTGGTGCCAATTCTTGGTGTGCGCCAAAATATATGTGCATAGAAAAACCAAGAGTCCTTCTGCCTATAAAGTCCAAGGGACTTCATCCTCATCTCCATACCCCATTTGGAAGAGTTTTGACCGATCAAAAGGGTAGAATTTGGTGTGAAAGGGATTTGCAAAAAATAAAGAGTTGTGTCTTTTCATTTTGACGCTAATTTGAGACCAAGAGTCCTTCTGTTTGAAAGCTCTTGTGTTTCTATGAAGCCTCACATCTAAAATCATACTTGTTGGGCTTTTTATAGCTGGTCAAGGCCAAGTGGTAGAAGGAGAAAAATTGCTAGAAACCGAAGAGACAAAGACTTATCTCTTGGTGCATGAAAGGTCTTATCAAGATATGTTTTTCTATCCTTATAAGACTCCTTCTTTTTGAAGGGTCTTATCAAATGGCAGGTGGATAGATATATCAGGCACCCCTTCCCACTCTATATAATGGTGTCAATAATCTAATGCCAAGGTAGATGAGACTCCCATCAGAATACTACTGCTATTTTCTCTCCCTCTCCCTTAAGACAAATTTGTCTCTTTAAGACAAAACTTGTTCTTTCTAGACAATGCTAGTCTAATTAAGACAAGAGCCTAGGAAAAAAAAAAAAGGGATATTAGGGTTCTAAGAGTGGATTCAGAGAGTTCTCTGAGAGCCCTATAGGAGGGTAGGGGATCCAACAAAGGAGGAAAGTCCGAAAGGCTGCCAAAAGAGTCCCAAGCAAACAAGCAATCTGCGTAGGAGTGCTTCCTTAGTCTGATTCCTATGTGGATCACCTCTGGAGGGCATGCACTTGTGTGCCTAGTTAAAATAAAAGAATATAGCATTCTAGGTATTCCTCTATTATCTTAAATATTAGATTTATTAATTATTATGCTCAAGTGGTCCTAGGGTTTAGGGTTCCGACCGGTCAGGGATTCGAATATGAAATTTTAAAACCCAGTCTTCTGCTACACCCGGCCTAGGTAACCCAACACTAGGCTACTGGCTTAGTGTTCAAACCAATGGAGTCAAGCAAAATAAAAGTTTTTGATCGATCATAATGGTTGATTAATGATTAAGAATCATTAATGGATATAATTATCAATATGATTAATAATTATCCAAATATAAGTATTACAAATAAATAGTTAATTAATTATTAATTAATTATAAAAGGATTAATTAGTAATTAGATTATTAATTGGCTCAATTTGATTAAGTAAAGAGATTTAGGTCAAGTCTAATTGAAGTTAGTTCAATTAGGTTTCATCCGACTAAGTTATACGATGACCTAATTGCAAAGGGATTTCAATCTCGATTTGATCCAGACCTGAGCTTGGTTAATTCATAAATTAGGATTTGATTAAGATAATTATGACCTAACTAGATTGGGTTTAGGTTGTCCTATTGGGTAAAACCAAATTTGATTTGGTTGCAGACTAATTTGAATTAAGAAAGGATTGAAACTAATCCTAGCGCTACATACTTTCTCTCTTTATTTTCCTTCCACATTAAATCTAGTTTTAGCATGATGAATTTATACATGAAAAATGAGTTTTTTCCACCCTTGCTTATTCCAAATTTGATTAGGATAGTTAGTTTAAATTTAAATAAAAGTTTAAATTTAAAAATTAATAAAGTTCAAATGGGATTTGAACTCCTATCCTTCTCCTAATATAACTCTAACTCTCTAAACATCTCTATGCATAATTAAATCTAGATTTTTTTGGGATGTGTGAGGATTATAAAGAGGGATTCTTACCATGATTTTGAGAAGGGGATTTAATGAGAAAAAAATGAGAGAGGGCATGAAAAGGGTTGGGGTGTGATCTCTTTTAGGCTTTAAGGTCTTCAAGGGAGAAAGAAAAGAAAAAATATAGAGAGGGGTCTCTTCTTCTTTTATTTCTTCCATCTTTATTCCTCCATATCTTCTCTTCCTCTTTTTCTTGAAGGGTCTAAGAAAATCAAAAGAAGAAATCTTATCAGCCATTCTTTGGCCTTCATATGGAGCTAGCACTCTAGGGAGGCCGATTATGTTCAAGGCTTCATGTGGACTTGCTATAGAGTCCAAATGTATTATGCAGCTATGATGTGACCTGAAGAGCCCTTACCACTAACCATCAATAGTGGTGATCAGCAACCCATGCTCAGGTTTGATATTTGATCTCAAGTTTAAAGTATATTTGATCTACAACATGTATAGACTAAATCGATGCATGCTGATTTTATTTCTGCATTGTATATCTTGTTAAGATCCTTTTAGAATTTTTTGGATTTGATTTATATGCATATTTTTTTATTAAAATTATCTTAAATTATATTTTCTTTCACTAGATTTTAAAAAATAAAATATATGTATGAAATCCTACCTGATTTTCAACAACGGTATCAGAGTAATTAATTGCATGACATGATTTGTGATGTAGATTTTTTGCATATTTGATATGTTTTAAATCATAGTAACTACTTTGGATTGGGTTAATCAACATGGCCATCCAGTCATAGGAGAGAAGTAAGGTCTAAAGGCCCTCTCTTCCTATTCTATAGGGTCTCTTGTAGCATGTAGGGGTGCCATTGTGATCTCATCCCATGAATAAATGAGGTTAAAAAAATTTATTAAAATTATTTTGATAATTTGATTTAATTTTTAGTAATTTAATCTTATTTAATTTATTATTTATGATCTGAAATTAAGATTTTATAATATATTTTTATGTTTAGAACACAATAAATCATAACAAATATTTTAGCAAACAACTATATTGTACAGTCTAGATCTAAAAGTATTTAATGTATATAAAATATATATGTAAGTTGTTTAGATCTAAATTTAGTAAAATTAAACATGATTAATTACTAGAATTAAGAATTGAAAGAATAGGTCTAGAATTATGAATTAAAGATCTAATATCAATTCATAAAACTTGGGCTATGGGTTATCTTGAATCAGGTCAATTAACCAGGTTAGACCTAGGGTTAGAATTTTGAATAATATGGACCAGATAGGGAATTTGATTTTATGTAACCAAAACTTGATTAGGATTAGGTCAAGTATTCTCTAGATCAATTCTATAGTGATGTTTGATCAAGTCCATATTATATCAAATGGACCTGATTATGGCTCACTATCGGACCCGAGTTATTAGACTAGTCTAATCAAATTTGATGAACCAATTGGTATCTAAGATATGTTTGGCTATTTGATCAAGGTTATTAATTGGGACTACCTCTTACCTGGCTAACTCATTGATGTCTAAGGAAAGAGGTTAATGCAGACCCTACTATCAATCTTACTTACCTAGCTAATGTGGCCAATCAGATTTGATCAGATAATTATTGATTTGTGTAAACCCATGCTAGTAAGGATGATCAACTTGACTAATCTAGGTTCCCTTGAATCAATTTGTATTCAACCCTCATCACACACTTGGTAAAGTCAGTGGGATGATTTTGAATAATTAGTTCATGTCCTCTAATATTCTCTCTTCTTAACCATCTAATAAAATTTTCTAAATTATTAAGTCCCTAAATTGATAAAGTTATAAAGAATAATGAGTCATAGCCTCCTATTAAAAGGATAGTAATGGGGTCAATTATCAAGATGATCATTGGAGGTCCAAAGACTTGGTGCTTATTAAGCTTTGGAATTATCATCTATATTATGATGATTTAGTTGCAACTTTCTTAACAGTGGTCAAGTGAGCCAACTAAAGAAGGGCTTGGCCATTTGTTGGTTAGAAGTACTGAGTTTGGTTATGTTAATGGTTAGACCTAACCAGGACATTTAATAGAGGTCCAAAGACCTGCCAAAAAGGAAACTAGGGCAAAACCCTTACTAGAAATTATTTCTAAAAATAATTGATTATGAACCTACCTTTAGATGTGAATGGGTGTGTTGGAGCACGTTCCCAGGTGCATGGAAAACCTTCTACTAGCAACCAACCTTAGAACATTATACTTGAAGCAGTAGCAACAATGGATTGAAGCAATCAGCCTGGTAGAGATTTGCCTTCTTATGCAAAAATCTCCTAACTTGTTTAGAGTGTCCCGAACGTTCTAGATTTGATATGGATGTAAAACCACCTCTCTTGGGACCTCCAACTAGTGAGGACTCAACCCTCCAAAGTTCCTGGTCGAACTCTAAAAGGGTATAGAGAGGGATGACTCCAAAGATTCTAGGCTCTAGGTTTTCTACTTGGACTAGGAAACCTTGACAATCATTTTCCAACACCGACCAATATAACCAGATCTCTTCTAGATCTAATTCCCCTCTGAATAGGACTTGGAACTAACCTTGAAGAGGCTTAAGATCACCATGTTTGATGGAAATAGGATTTGCAAGTGGGTGGCACAAGAATCCCTTGTGTTAGGGATTTCTACTTCGACTAGGAGTCCCTAGGTGCTAAAGAAATTTTCCCTTCCTAGGGTATGGCCGCTTGGATGTTGATATTATCCTGATAGAGAGTGACAATCAAAGAGTAAGAGAGAGAGGAAGAAGATGGATATCAGTGAGAAAAGGTTATTTCACACTATGACATCTCCAATCAACCCCATATACAATAATAGATATCAATGAGAAAAGGTTATTTCACACTATGACAGCTCCAATCAACCCCATATACAACATATATATATATTCAAGGTCAACATGACCTAACCCTAAAACTTCCATAGCCCAACATAATGCATAATTGAGTTTCCCAAGTCCAAGTACACCCTTGACTCAGCCCACTCACACATACCTAGGACTCAAATCCAGCCCAATATAAGTTGGCCCCTTGAGGCCCAAGTCTCCTGAACCTCAAGACTCGAAAGGCTAACGGCCTTTTATCCTAGGATCCAAACTAGCCCTAGAAATTCCATGACAGCATCATGATCATTAGACCTTGGTCTCTTGAGCCTTGGAAGCACCACATGAGACCCAACAGGGTGGGCTGGTCAAAGTCAAGCTTATGTATAGTCTATTAGATTTTCAAAATGAATGAAATGATTTAGATAAAAGAATGCAATAATGCTAAAGCCATGAATATATTGTATTGTGCCTTAGGTAAAAATAAATTTAATCACATTTCTACTTGTTCTTCTGCAAAAGAAATTTGGGATCATTGAGAATTGACTCATGAAGGTACTAACCAGGTTAAAAAATCCAAAATAAATATGCTTGTGTATAAATATGAACTCTTTAAAATGATGCCTAGTGAGTCAATTACTGAAATGTTTACTTGCTTCATCGATATTATTAATGATCTTAAAGCCACTGGCAAATCTTACTCAAATAGTGATCTTGTGAGAAAGGTGTTGGGTTCTAGGCAAGTGTAGTGGAAGACTAGGTTTCAAGATTTTTATTATTGAAGCCACGACTGGCCGGAACCCTAAACCCAAGGACCACTTGACCATGACAATTAATAAATTAAAACTTCAGGGTTATAGAAGAATACATGGGGCACTATACATCTTAATTTCAACAAGGCACACAAGTGTATGCCCTCTATAGGTGATTCATATAGCAACCAGACAAAGGAAGCACTCCAACCAAGCTTCCTTATTTGACTAGAACTCTACTAGCAACCTTTCAAGTTTTCTTCCTTTGTTACCCTCTTGTAGGGCATTCAGAGACCTCTTTGAATCTTCTCTCAAAATCCAATTATCCCTCCTAAATCTCTTCCTATGCTCTTGTCTTAAAATGATAAGTCTTGTCTTAAAAGGACAAGCCTTGTCTTAAAGGGACAAGCCTTGTCTTGAAAGGATAAGGAAGAGAAAATAGAAAGGGACTTCTTTCGAATCAGAATGGAATACCAGGTGTTGCCCAGAAATGGAGCCCAAGAGGGGGGGTGAATTAGGTCTTTCAAAAATTAAAAATAATAATGTGTCGGCCTTGTAGTATTTGTGAATAATATGATTAATACACTAAAGTATATGCAGTGAAAAACAGTAAATAAAGTGCTAGAAATAAAGTACAAGTAATTAAAGAATGACAATCACATATAAATACCAAGTTTTATAGTGGTTCGGTGCTCTCCAAGCACCTACGTCTACTTCCCAAGCTACCCTTAGGAATTTATCTATAATCTCTTCAAAGATTATAGCCAACTTGTTTTCCAAGGCTCACAAGTCAAAACCTAAGTTGGTTTTGTCACCTAGGCTCACCAACAAACCTTTACACATGTTTTGCCTTCAGACTCACAAGTCAACCCTAGTTGGTTTTGTACCTTTGGCTCACCAACAACCTTACAACCTACTTTCAAGATCCTTGAAAGCTAGGTCAAACAATAATAAATTTAGAATACAAGAATTAAAACACAAGCAAACTCTCTTCTTAGAGTGGAATGAGAAATCTTTGAAGCTCTTTGATGATTGCTTGATGTGACTTGACTTGGAATCTTCTCAAGAATACTTTTGGAAAGATGAAATGAAAGGAATGTAGGCCTTTTCAATAGAATATCTCCTTTTTAGCTTTTGGAAGTGGAGTTTTTGAAGAAAGTCTTTAACTCTTGGATATTTCCTTGCTTTTCTCTTTTCCCTTGCTTCATGAATGAGTTTGGTGAAGCTTAAATACATGTAAAACATCCAAAAAATCATTTTAGACCATTAGGGATCAAGAACTAGCCATTGGAGCTAAAAAACATAAATTCAGGCTGTCAGAAAATAGATCCGTTGAGGTTGTCAGAACCCGAGTGTTGACACTTGGCTATCAGGTATCGATACTTGGTTTCCAGGTGTCGACACTTGAACTTTCAAGTGTTGACACTTGATTCTTAGGTGTCGACACTTGACACAAAAATTCTCCAAAGGCAAGTTCAGTATTTTCAAAAAGTCTTAAGCCTTGAGTCGACACTTGGGATCTTAAGTATCGACACTTGAGTTTCAGGTATCGATACTTGAGTTCTAAGTGTCGATACTTGGCATGCCATGTAAAATTTTTATGTGCCAAATGCTGAAGTGTCAATACTTGGGCTCCCAGGTATCGACACTTGGTTCTGCAATTTTCAAAAGCAAGTGCCAAACAAGCCAAAAATATAAAAATTCAATGAAAATTAAATGCAACATATATAACAATAATTGAACTAATTTGTATCCCTTTTTGATGGAGAAGACTTCACAAATCACTAAAAATGCTTTGTTTCCAAAGCATGCCATGATATTCTAGTTTTGAGAATTTGAGATGCTTGAAACCTGAAAACTCATAACTACAATTCAACCATTAGTACAAAATATGTACTCAATATTTTGTTATTAATCAAAATCATGGGGTAAAGCCAACAATCTCCTCCTTTTTGATGATGACAAAACCTTGAGTAAAATAAGCATTCAACTTTAATTTTGGCAAAGTATCCCTTAAATATGAACTTTAAAACTCACATAAAGCAACTCAATAAAGGAGATATGCCAAATAACTATTGAAATCAAAATACTCTCTCCCTAAGGGAGTTAAGGTATGAGACATTTCAAAAATTAAAAAAAATGCTTGAAAGTAATATATCTACTCCCCTTTTTGTCAACATACAACATAAAAGGGATTAAACTCCCCCTGAATCAATGCATTAGGTCATGATAAATTTGGTATCATAGTTGAAAAGAGATTAGATTGTTAAGGAATTAACAAGTATTAAAGCAAATGCAGAGTAGGGAGTATCAGAGCAAATACAAAGAGCACATCATGTAATTGATACAAGAGTAGTCATAAACTGAAACACACATATATATATAATCAAGTTTTCAGTTACAAAAAGTGTTGTTAGAGAAACAGCAATACTGAAACATGATATATAAGGCAAACAAGTACATTGATATAAGTATGTAATCTAAAACAACAACTAAATATAAAGTAACAAGCTACTAGATAAACATCTGTAAGGCTACTCCTCATTAGATGGAAGCTCAAAGTTAATGGGGGCATTGATCTTGGACCTAGGTACAAGGGCCTTAGGTGGCTCTAGAACCCTACGACTCCTAGTCTGGGTAGAAGGTCCATGTGCGGGTACAACCCTGGATGATTTGATTGAAGGGGGAGGAAGTAGCTTAGTTGGAGTCACAAAATTAGGAGTGGAAACGATCTCATCAGCTGGAGGAGGGACCTCAGGAGTAGCTAGTGTTTGAGTGTCTCTACTGACCATCTGATATCACCCAGCTAGGTCTACACTGCCATCTGTACTACCATCACCAGAAATATATGTGCCTCTATCTCCATCATCATCACCGCCATCATCATCATCACCATCATCACCACCATGGGAATCATCATGACCATCATCAGCAGGTGGTGGAGGAGGTGGGGGATCAGCTGGACCAGATGTCCCTGACGGCAATAGAGCTCTCAGCATCTCCTCAATGTAAGTGAAACTAGCCTCCATAGTCCTACGAATCTCAGTGTGCTCCATAGCAGTATGGGCTCTAAGGCCCTCAATCTCGATTCTAAGTTGTATGGTGCGGACTCCCAGTTCGACCATCTCACTCCTGAGCTTTGTAAACTACTAGCATGCATGCTCTTCAAATGATATACCAGTAGAAGATGGAGGAGCAGAAGGGGTAGCTGCAGGAGTCACTACCTCAGGCTCTGACGCTGGTCCTACACGAGGAGGTGTAACAGCTGGCCCTGATGGCCCTGCCTCAGCCTCTTTGATCTCGTCCTCTTCATCTGGCTCCTGACCAGACTCTCTATGAACCTAGCATCCAAAGACCAATCTGTATCCCATCTGGTGCAAGGATCACTCATCATAGATATCCGTATGTAAGATCTCCTTGGAGGCCTCCCCCTCCAAAGGTATACCGTAAGCTCAAAAGATATGTGTCAATCCCATACCGTATGGAAGACAATGTCTCCTCTGGGTGGCTTCGTCTCTCATCTAAAGTAGCATGAATGCTGAGAGATCAACTGCAATCCTCTGAGACAAGCATACCATAAGAATCAGCTCCCGCTCCATAATGAAATCAAATATGCCAGTCTTCGGGAGCAAGATGCGAGCGATGATGTGGTAAAGAAGCCTCATCTCCACTAATAACTGGTTTGTGGTGACCACTGTCACACCACGAACATCATCTCTCTCAAGCACACATCTGAAAGCCTCCTCTCAATCCTCAATGCCGTAAGCTATAATGCCTTAGTGTGGAATCTCCCATAAACTACTCAAGACTAACTCATCAACTGGAATCCTCACACCTCTGACAGTCGCATGCCACGCGAGTCTACTACAATCCAAGCTACCATAGAACTCGTGGATCAGATGGGGATAGTACCTCTCTGTCATCGAACAGAAGGGGACTAAACCTGCATCCTAAAGAATCTGCCTGATGTGAAAGTGTTGTCTATCGAAGAAATCGAGATCCACCCATCTACTTGCTGCCACTACCTTTCCTGCCATCCTCTCTGTAGGAGGTGACCTAGGGGCTGCTGAACTACTAGTCTGACCACTATCATTCCTAGCATTGGATCTTCTCTCTGCTGAACTCTGATTGAACTTTCTTTTAACAGCCAACCTCTTCCTTAGACCCATAACTACCAGCTGAGGGAAGGATAAGAGTAGAAAGGGGTAAACTTATGGAATAGGAAGCAATCTAATGAAGAAATAGGAGAAGTGAAGCCAAAAATAGTGGGTTCAGTCAAGAAATTGATCTAAAGATAGTGAAAACAGTGTTTAGTTTTGATTTAAAATGATAATAATTTAAGGAAAATAATTAGGGTTTGTTTTAAAAAGGGGAATGAAACCAAATAGGTTGGTTTAGGTTTGGGATTAGCTATAAAACAGTGAAACCGAAAGGTAAAAGTTGGAGAAAATAGTGAAATCAGACAATGCTAGGTAAAACTTGCTTTCTATTTAGTAGAAAAATGATTTAAATGAGGGAAAAACATCAAATGTGGTTGATTTTGGCCCAAAAATATTAATCCAATAGTGAAACCGTGTGGAACAAGGGTAAAACAATGCATAATCCAAAAGATTAAAGCACACAATTGGTGCAAATGCAAGAAATCTAAAAAACCAAACACAAATCCAAGAGAAATAGGGATTTTCGACCAATAACCTTCAATGCAACACTAAATCGGTAGAGAACAAGGTAAAAGCCAGAAGTTTAAGGTGAGGAAATGATCCAAAAGAGGAGAGAATCCAAGAAAAACAAGGACAAAAGGATTCACAATAGATAAGGAGGAAAAACGACCCAAAAAACATGGAAAAATGGGGATTAAATGGAATAACACGGATGAAATCAAAGACAAACATGGATTCACGATTTGAATGAGAGAAAAGAGGGAGAGAAATACCTTGAATCGAAGGGGCAATGGAGGAAATCAACTGTTTCAGAGGTTAGAGGATGGTAAGGGACCACTAGGGTACTTAGGAAAAGAGGGAAATAAAAACAAAAGGGTTTGGACAAGCCCTAAAATTTTTGAAATTTTTGCGAGTATCAACACTTCAAATTTTTCAAGTGTCGATACTTGGTCAGGTGTCGACACTTCATAAAATCCAAGTGTCGACACTTGGCCAAGAAATTTTTCTAAAAAAATCAGAAAAATTTGTAAAAATTCAAGGGACTTTTTGAAAAGTTTTAGGACTCAATGAAAGTATTTTGAGCAAAAAATAAATTGGATAGAGTGGAATTTGAGAGATTTCTAAGAGAATGGATCAATGATTCCTAACTTTCTTCTAATCATACAAAATCTCTCTTCACTCAAGGGTTTGGTAAACATATCAGCTAGTTGATCATCAGTGCACACAAACTCAAGCATCACATTAGAGTTTTGTACATGATCTCTTTTGAAATGATGTCTTATTTCAATGTGTTTACTTCTTGAATGTTGCACAGGATTCTTAGTTAGATTGATTGCACTAGTATCGTCACATCTTATGGGTGTCTTAATTAGTTTAATGCCAAAATTTTTGAGTTGTTGTTTGATCCATAGGATTTGAGCACAACAGCTTCCAGCTGCTATATATTTGGCTTTCGCCATAGATAGAGCAACTGAATTCTGTTTCTTGCTACTCCATGAGATCAAATTAACTCCAAGAAACTGACAGGTTCTACTAGTATTTTTTCGATCAAGTTTACACCCAACAAAATCAACATCAGAATAAGCAATCAATTCAAATGAAGAATCTCTATAGTACCAAAGACCAATATCAATTAAGCCAGACAGATATCTAAATATGCATTTTATAGCCAAAAGATGAGACTCTTTAGGGGCAGACTGAGATCTTGCACACATACAAACACTGAACATAATATCTGGCCTACTAGCAGTTAGATATAATAATGAGCCAATCATTCCTCTATATAACTTTTGGTCTACAGGCTCACCTGATTTGTCTTTATCAAGCTTACAAGAGGAGCTCATTGGTGTACCTAATGGCTTGGTGTTCTCCATCCGAAACTTCTTTAGTATTTCTTTTATATACTTAGCTTAGTTGATGAAGACCCCTCTTTGGTTTGCTTTATCTGGAGTCCGAGGAAGAAGTTAAGTTCTCCCATCATGCTTATCTCGAACTCACCCTGTATTAGCTTTGCAAACTCTTAATAAAGAGATTAGTTAGTAACACCGAATATGATATCATCCACATACACTTGTACTACTAAGAGATCATTATTCTTCTTTTTCAAAAACAAGGTAGTATCTACATTACCTCTAGTAAAATCATTTTTGAGCAAGAAGGAACTTAAACGATCATACCAAGCTCTTGGAGCTTGTTTGAAACCATACAAAGCTTTATGAAGTTTAAAAACATGGTTTAGAAATTCATGATTTTCAAAATCGGGTGGTTATTCAACATAAACTTCTTCGATAAAACCATTCAAAAAGGTACTTTTGACATCCATTTGAAATAATTTAAAATTCATAAAATAAGAAAAAGCAACAATAGCCTAATTGCCTCAAGTCTATCAACAGGAGCAAATGTTTCATCAAAATCAATTCCTTCCTCCTGATTGTATCCTTTAGCAACTAGTCTAGCTTTATTTCTCATAGCAATTCTATTTTCATCAAGTTTGTTTCTAAAAACCCATTTTGTGCCTGTTACAGCCGTGACAGTGACGTGGCCAGGCTCAGGTATCGCCGAATGCGAGCGAGCCACGTGTGAGTTTTAATGCCGGAATCAACGCCACGTCCTCAAGGCTGGGGTCGGCAAGACCGCACCGCCCGATACTGTCTGAAGCAAACGGCCCCCGCCGAGGTCGAGTTCGGCGCGAAGTTCCCCCACCAACTCATCTACGCCCGGGCTCGGAGGAGCCCGCCCCGTGTGAGGTCGGCCGAGGTCGGCTGACCCTCCGCCTTGCACCAGGTGGCCACCCGGAGACGGGTCCACCTCGGCCGAAGCCAGGCGACCTTCTGCCACCTCGCCAGGTGTCCACCCAGGAGGGGTCCACCTAGGCCGAGGTCGGCTGACCCTCCGCCTTGCGCCAGGTGGCCACCCGGAGACGGGTCCACCTCGGCCGAAGCCAGGCGACCTTCTGCCACCTCGCCAGGTGTCCACCCAGGAGGGGTCCACCTAGGCCGAGGTCGGCTGACCCCCCGCCTTGCGCCAGGTGGCCGCCCGGAGACGGGTCCACCTCGGCCGAAGCCAGGCGATCTTCTGCCACCTCGCCAGGTGTCCACCCCGGAGGGGTCCACCTAAGCCGAGGTCGGCCGATCTCTCGCCTCTCGCCAGTCGGCCCCCGGAGACAGGGCCAACTCAGCCGAAGTCAGACCGCTCGGGCCATACCGACCCCAGACGGCATCCCGTACGGAGGGCGGCGGCACGCGGAACGTGACTTACACTGGCCCGACAGGTCCCGCAGTCGAGAGATCCGATCCTGACGGAACAGGCCCCGTAAATGGATGGCGCCCACGCTCGGGGAAAAGAGCACTCTCACGAAGCCCGAGGCCTGACGACTGGCCGCTCTGCCAGCGCCGCCCTCCCTCCTTTTCTCTTCTGTCCTTACCTTCTCCCTGCTGGGCCCGGCGGACGAGGTCGGAAAGCCGCCTGGCCTCCTTCGCCAAAAAGGGAAAAGAAAGGAAGACAGGGGGGAGGAGTTTTCGAGGAGGAAAAGGACAAGCACACGACGGAAAGCACACGACGGAGGGAGATAAAGAAGGAAGAATCCGAAGACTGCAAGGTAAGCCAACTAGCCTGGGGACAAGAAGGAAGCACCGGCACAAGGCCTCGCTCCGAGGAAGAAGCCAGAGATCCCGAGAGGGGAATACTGGACGCGAGCTCGGCAGGCAGGCCCAGCCGAGATTCCGGTCCCCGACGCTTTCCCTTCACTAGTTAACTCTCCAAACCTGGGACCCTTTAGAGGTCCTGGGAGCGAGAGTCTGTTCCCCCTCGTCGTCTACTGACTTGACCGTCGGAGCCCCCTCGCCGGAATCCCCGGCCAGGGTCCTCTAACCCCTTTGTTGCAGGTTTCCCGCAGGAAGGGAGGCTCCCTTGCCAGGCGGTCAGGGAGGATCGGTTGATCCTCGGCATGGGCGCGGCGACGAGGACGGCAACAGATTGGCGCACCAGGTAGGGGGGCAGGACACTAACCCCTAGTGGGAACTAGCTTTTTGCAGGTGTCACGCTCTCTAGCAATGGTGGTCACTCGTGGTCGCGAGGCGTCCACCAGCCATGTGGGAGAAGCCCACTCCCCACCAGGGGCCACACCCCCGAACGGGAGCTTCCGGCTCCCCCTCCTCTTCTGCAGCAGCCTACCCCGGCGGACGGATCCTTTGCGGCCATCGTCCAGCAGCTGCAGACCTTGACCTCAGCGGTCCGACAGCTTCAGCATCAGCAACGGTCCCTGGCCACTCAGCCGCAGCCAGGGACCCCCGCGGCCCGAGTCGCGGGACAGCACGGGAGCCTGCGCTCAATCCAGGGCAGGCCGTCCCATCCGCAAGCCATCTCCAACCCCGAGGGAGCCGTCAAGCTCCCCCGAAGAGAAACTATTCCGGCTCGGAGGATCACGAGAGTCGATCCCCGGCCGATGGGGCCGAAACGGCGCATCGCAGCAAGCGACGCCGGGGCCGGACCTCGCGCCGAGACCGATCGGCGCCCCCCTCACCTGCAGCCTCGGTGGAGGACTCCACCGATGAAGCCATCAAGCGCCAGGCCGAGAGGCGCCTAGAAGAGCACGAGCGCAAGTTGGCGGAGTTCGCCCGACGGTTCGCTGACCTGCAGAACTCGTCAGCTGACCCGGTGGGCTACGACTCCCGCCCCCCTTTCTCCGAAGAAATTCAGGCGGAACCGATCCCGAAACGGTTCCGCATGCCACAGGTGGACCCTTACGACGGGACCACCGACCCCCTGGACCATTTGGAGAGTTATAAAGCTCTCATGAGGGTCCAGGGCGCCACCGACGCCCTTCTGTGCATCGCCTTCCCTGCAACCCTTCGGAAGGCCGCTCGAGTTTGGTTCGCCCGTCTCGAGCCCGGATCCATTTGCTCCTTCCAGCAGTTGGAAGGAAAGTTTGTGGCGCATTTCGACGCTTGTCGAAAGGTGCCAAGGGAGGTGGACAGCCTCTTCTCCATCCGCCAGCAGGACCAGGAGCTGCTCCGAGACTACATCGCCCGGTTTAAGACCGCAGCCCTGGAGATCTACAGCTTGGACGAGCCCGTCGCTATGCTGGCTTTAAAGCGCGGGCTCAAGACGTCCCACCTGACCTATTCCCTGGACAAGAAGCCGCCCAGGATGTATTCCGAGCTCCTCCTCCGGGCCCACAAGTACATCCGGGCGGAGGAGGCTGACCGCACCCGTCGAGAGCTGGACGGGAAGATTCTGAAGAAGTCAACCCCGAGGGACGCCCCAGTAGCTCGGAGGCCCGGGCCATCAGCCGACCCTCGCCCGAACCCAAGGCCGAGGGCTGAGTCTGCCCCCGAGCGAAGGTACACCCCTCTCCTCGCGCCTCGAGCCAAAATCCTTATGGAAATCGAGGGCGAGCGCTACCTCCGCCGACCTCCACCTCAGAACCCGAGGGCCCCCGAGACAAATCAAAGTACTGCCAATTCCACCGCGAGCACGGGCATGACACGGAGGAGTGCCGCCATTTGAAGCGAGAGATCGAGGAGCTGATCGGGAGGGGATACCTCAGGAAGTTCGTCAAGAACGAGGCCCCCTCCGAGAAGCAGCCGCTCGCGGCCTTACCGCCTGTCCCTGCGATCGACAACCGGCCAACTGAGAAGCCCGTGGGCATGATCTCGCACGGATCCGGCCGAGCAGAGAAGAGAGCCCGGGAAGTCCCGGAGAATGTAACCCCTCCCAAGGGAGGGGAGTCTAATGACAATGTAAACAATGATGCCGTGGTGGTCGAAATGACCATCGCGAAACACCCTGTACATCGAATCATGGTGGATAGTAGAAGCTCGGCCGACGTACTTTTTTACGATGCTTTCTCTCGGATGAGTTTGCCTCTCGACCAGCTAAAGCCGGTGCACACCCCACTGGTAGGTTTTACAGGGGACTCCGTGGGAGTCGAAGGGGAGATCACTCTCCCAGTTACCGCCGGATCCCCACCTCGGCAGGCGACCATCATGGTAACTTTCACTGTCGTCAAGCTCCCTTCGCCTTACAACGCCATTCTTCGGCGTCCCGGGCTCAACCAACTAGACGCCACCATCTCCACAAGGAGACTGCTGGTGCAGTTCCCCACGCCTTTCGGGTTCGGGGAAATGAAGGGGACGATTCAGCCAGTCCCGCTCTGCCTACAGACAATCCCAGGCACCAGGGGCGCAGAGCTCGCCCACGACGTCGGGGACCTCGACCTGAGAGAAAAGGAACCCAGGGGAGGGCCCGTAGAGCGCCTGCTCTCCTTTCCCCTTGGTTCGGACCCCCTGAAGACGGTGCAAGTCGGGGCCCAGCTCCCCGAAGAGGAGCGAACCCGCCTGCTGGAGTTCCTCCATGCCAACGCCGATGTGTTCGCCTGGTCGGCGGTCGACATGCCGGGTATCCCGCCCGAGATTATCATGCACCGCCTGAACGTGGACCCAGGCAGCCGCCCGGTCCGCCAGAAGAAGAGAAGCTTTGCCATGGAGAGGCAGAGGGCGATCGACGAGGAGGTAGAAAAACTTCTCGCCGCCGGTTTCGTCCGAGAAGTCCAATACCCCAGCTGGTTAGCAAACGTGGTCATGGTAAAGAAGAGCAGCGGTAAGTGGAGGATCTGCGTGGACTACACCGACCTCAATCGAGCTTGCCCGAAGGACAGCTTCCCTCTGCCGAAGATCGACCAGCTGGTACACCACCTCGGGGCACCGTCTCCTGTCATTCATGGACGCTTCTTCCGGATACAACCAGATCCGGATGAATCCGGAGGACGAAGAGCGTACCGCCTTCATAACTGACCGCGGGACTTTCTGTTACAGGATGATGCCCTTCGGCCTCAAGAACGCGGGGGCGACGTACCAACGCCTGGTCAATAAAGTCTTCAAAGATCAGATAGGCCGCAACATGCAGGTGTACGTGGACGACATGCTGGTGATGAGCAAACTTGACTCGGACCACGTAGCCGACCTGGCGGAGACGTTCGGCAACCTCCGGCGCCACTAGATGAAGCTGAATCCGGCGAAGTGCGCCTTCGGGGTCTCCGCCGGAAAGTTCCTAGGGTTCATGGTGACCCAGAGAGGAATCGAGGCCAACCCGGAGAAGGTCCAGGCTATCCTGGACATGGAGCAGCCAGCCTCCAAGAAACAAGTGCAGCAGCTGACCGGCCGGGTTGCGGTCCTTAGCCGTTTTATTTCCAGGTCGGCGGACCGCTGCCGTCCCTTCTTCAAGGTGCTGAGAAAGATGAATGGTTTCGCCTGGACCGAGGAATGCCAGCAGGCCTTCGAGGAGTTGAAGAAGACGCTCGCATCACCACCTTTGCTGTCCAGGCCCGAGGAAGGGGAGGAGCTTACCCTCTACTTGGCCGTTACCCCGGAGGCCGTCAGCTCTGTCCTGGTCCGAACCGACGACCACGGGATCCAGCGACCGGTGTACTATACCAGCAAACTCCTCCGGGACGCGGAGCTCAGGTATTCCCGGCCCGAGAAACTCGTTTTTGCGCTGATAATATCTGCCCAGCGTCTCAGGCCCTATTTCCAAGCGCATCCCATCGCCGTCTTGACGGACCAACCGCTGAAAGCGGTGCTCAGCCGACCCGACACCTCGGGGCGATTGGCCAAATGGGCACTGAAACTCAGCGAGTTCGACATTACATACCGACCGAGGTCGGCAATGAAGGCACAGGTGCTGGCCGACTTCTTGGTCGAATGCGCAGGTTTGGGCAAGGAGCCCGAGGAGGACTCTTCGGCCCAGCCGATGGAGGTCGGCACCAACGAGCCCGGAGAGGACGCCTGGATCCTCCATGTAGATGGAGCCTCAAACTCCGGCGGGAGCGGAGCTGGGCTCATCCTTGCCAACGGCGACGGAGTCGTCGCCGAGTGCGCGCTCCGTTTCCAGTTCCCCGCGACAAATAACCAAGCAGAGTACGAGGCACTCCTCGCCGGACTGAGGGTCTCCCGCGAGCTGGGCGTGACCAACCTCAGAGCCTTCACTGACTCCCAGCTCGTGGCGGGGCGGGTGTCCGGGGAGTACGTCGCTCACGACCCCCAGATGGCGAAGTATCTGGAGCTCGTCAAGGCAGGCACGTCCAAGTTTCGGCGCTTCAACATCTTCCATATCCCCCGCAGGGAGAACGCCCGCGCGGATGCCCTCTCTCGGCTGGCGACTCTGCCGGACACAATGCTGGGACGCGCTCATGTGGAGCGACTCGAAGTCCCAAGCCTCGAAGCACCGGCGGGGGTCCATCAGGTCAGCCAGGAGCCCGGCTGGATGGACAAGTACGCCGCGTACATCACCGACGGCATTCTGCCGGAAGACCGAGACGCGGCTCGCCTCGTTAGGAAGAAGGCCGTGCGGTTTGTCCTGATGGACGGGCAGCTGTATCGAAGGTCCTACTCTTATCCCCTCCTCAAGTGCATTGGACCCACAGAAGCCCAGCTTGTGCTCCAGGAGATTCACGAAGGCATCTGTGGGAACCACGTGGGGGGCAGGGCATTGGCGTACAAGGCCCTTCGTCAAGGCTACTTCTGGGAGACGATGAAGGAGGACGCCGCCGACTTCGTGAAGAAATGCGACCGGTGCCAGCGCCACGCCACGGTACAGCGACAACCCTCCAACCCGATCTCTCAGCTCTCAGCCCCCTGGCCATTCGCCCAGTGGGGGATGGACCTCCTGGGCCCATTCCCGCCGGCGTCCGGCCAGCGGAAGTTCCTGATAGTGGCTATCGACTACTTCACAAAGTGGGTCGAAGCCGAACCCTTGGCAAGAATCACCGAAGCAAACGTCGCGAAGTTCTTCTGGAAGTCCATCGTCTGCCGCTTCGGCCTCCCCCACACCGTGGTCACCGACAACGGACGCCAGTTCGACTGCCGAGAGTTCGAAGATTTCTGCAACGACCTCGACATCAAGCATCGCTTCACTTCGGTGGCGCACCCCCAGACCAACGGGGAGGCTGAGGTCACGAACAGGACCATTCTTCAGGGCCTCCGCACGCGGCTAGACCAAGCCAAGGGCAGGTGGGCCGACGAGCTTCCCAGCATTCTTTGGGCATACCACACCACTCCAAGGACGGCTACTGACGAAACCCCATTCAACCTCGTCTTCGGGGCCGAGGCGGTCATCCCGATCGAGCTCAGCATACCCACGCTGCGCGTGGAACAATACGACGAGACAGAAAACCCTGCCAGGATGATGCTCAACCTAGACCTCCTCGAAGAAACAAGGGATAAGGCCCGAACTCGAATGGCGGCATACCGGCAACGTGTAGCCAGATATTACAACTCCCGAGTACGGCCGAAGGTTTTTCGTCCCGGGGACTTGGTCCTCCGGCGTACAGAAGCCTCCCAGCCACGAGAGTGCGGCAAGCTTTCACCCAACTGGGAAGGCCCTTATCGGGTAGCAGAAGCCCTCCCTCACGGGGCATGTTACTTGGAAGAATTGGGAGGTGCCAGGTTCCCCCGGACATGGAACCCCTCGAACCTGAGAATGTACTACCAGTGATGTAAGGCTCCCAGTTCCTTTAACAAAGCTTCTTCACTTTAAACATTCTTCTCTAAACTTCAGCAAGGAGGCCTGCGAAGATCCTGGGCTTCGGCCTGGAAGGTGGCGTCGAACCCAGTTCGCCCATGCAAGCCCGGAGCACAGCTCAGCAAGCCGCGTAAGGTTTGAGAAAGCCTGCGGCATCGAGCTCAGTCCGGAAGATCCTGGGCTTCGGCCTGGAAGGTGGCGTCGAACCCAGTTCGACCACGCAAGCCCGGAGCACAGCTCAGCAAGCCGCGTAAGGTTTGAGAAAGCCTGCGGCATCGAGCTCAGTCCGGAAGATCCTGGGCTTCGGCCTGGAAGGTGGTGCCGAATCCGCTTCGCCCACGCAAGCCCGGAGCACAGCTCGGCAAGCCGCGCAAGGTTTGAGAAAGCCTGCGGCATCGAGCTCAGTCCGGAAGATCCTGGGCTTCGGCCTGGAAGGTGGCGTCGAACCCAGTTCGACCACGCAAGCCCGGAGCACAGCTCGGCAAGCCGTGCAAGGTTTGAGAAAGCCTGCAGCATCGAGCTCAGTCCGGAAGATCCTGGGCTTCGGCCTGGAAGGTGGCGCCGAATCCGCTTCGCCCACGCAAGCCCGGAGCACAGCTCGGCAAGCCACGCAAGGTTTGAGAAAGCCTGCGGCATCGAGCTCAGTCCGGAAGATCCTGGGCTTCGGCCTGGAAGGTGGCGTCGAACCCAGTTCGACCACGCAAGCCCGGAGCACAGCTCAGCAAGCCGCGCAAGGTTTGAGAAAGCCTGCGGCATCGAGCTCAGTCCGGAAGATCCTGGGCTCCGGCCTGGAAGGTGGCGCCGAATCCGCTTCGCCCACGCAAGCCCGGAGCACAGCTCAGCAAGCCGCGCAAGGTTTGAGAAAGCCTGCGGCATCGAGCTCAGTCCGGAGGATCCCGGGTTTCGGCCCAGAAGATGGTGCAGGAACTGTGTTGTCCGCGCAAGCATGAAGGCAGCCCAAAGTCAGACCTGCTCAGGATTCTTGCCTTGCCGCAACACGGTTTTGCAGTCCCCGTCCTTCGATCTAGTATGGAAGGACCAGACCTACAGTTGTCTCAGGTATCCGAGACCGACATCCCAGAAACAAACAAACAAAGAAGAAGAAAAAGAAGCAAAGACGATAGACAAGTTTTTTTGAAAAAGGAGTCTTCATTACAAAGTGTTCAGTACAAACTGGGAGCTCCGACAGGCCGGAACTCCGCAAAAAAAAAAAAAAAAAAAAGAAGAGGACGAAGACAGCAAAAATACAAAGTAAAGGTCACTGGGGCGCAGGGTCGGCGCCGTCCGCCGGAGGTGCGGGCGCCACCTCTTCAACCTCCACATCAACCGGCTCCGGGGGCTGTGTCGGGGCCGCGGCGTCATCAGTCGGAGGTGCTGCAGGTGCCGCCTGGGCCGTGCCGGAGAACCCGCCCTTGCTCCCCGGCTTCCTGCCGCCGACGACGACCGCACTCAGGTCCAGTTGGGGGAAGAAGGCCCCCACCTTTTCCCGGCACATCCGGAAGCCCTTCAGGAAGGAGTCCACGGCGGCCTCCCGGACTTCCGACGTAAACTCGTCGGAGGCTCGGAATTTGGGGACGGCCTCCAGCGCTTCTCGCCTCGCCGCCTCCAGGAGCCCGTTGATGTAAGAGCTCCGATCCTTCGCCACGGCTGCCTCTCGCCGGGCCTCGTCCAGCTGACGCTCCAAGAATAGAGAGTGGGCCTGCAGGCGGGCCTTCTCCGCCGCCTCCTCCTCAGTACGGTGCTGGTTGGAGGTCCGCTCCTCCGCCAAGGAGGCCTCCAGTTCCTTGTTCCGCTCCTCGAAACGCGTCAGGTCGGACCGGAGGGCCTGCTTTTCAGCTCGTAGCTCGGCCCCCTTGTCCATCAAGTCCTTCACGTCGGCCGCGAGCTTTCCAAGCTTCTGCTCCCGATCGGAGTCCCGCTTGGCGTTCCCTACGAGGTAGTTCCTCAGTAGGAGGACGTCGTTCCCGATCTGCAAGGGCAGAAATGACATGTCAGTACCGAGGCAGGAGGCCTCGGATTGGAAGAGAAAAGAAGAGTCAAGGATCAGGCTTACCGTGAAGAGTTGGGGCAGGATGCCGAGCAGCGCATCCGCGTAATCTCGGCCGCCCCGAGCTCGGCGGTCCCGGGCAGTGGAAGCGTACTCCATCAACTTCTCCGCCAGTCCTCGGTCGAGGATGACCGAGTCTCGGTGCGAGATCACCGGCGCCGGGCCCTTCGGGCCGATCCCCGTGACAGCTGCCCCCTCTGCTAGAGCTGCAGCCGATGGACCGGCGGTCGCCACTGGCGGTGCCGTTGGGCTGCTGACAGGAGTGGGCCCGGCGATGGGCAGAGCGGCGGGCGCCGGAGCTCTCTCGGCAGCGTTGCCAGGCCGTGGGGCCGAGGCGCCAGGGGCGCCGCCCTGAGGAGGTCTGGGCGGAGAAACAGCGGCAGCTAGGCCGGGCGCGGTCGCCGCTGCGACCTCCCGGCTCGTCTCTGTGCGAGCCCTCTTCACCACGGGCTCGTCCACGTCGACGACCTCCCTCTGGGCCGCTCCCTCCAGAAGATTCTCTAAGGAAAACTTCATCCCTGCAAAGTGGAGAAATCAGAAGGTTAGACAGTTCAATCTTAAAAAGAGAGGGGGGAAGGGCAGAAGTTAATGCGGGGCCAAATCTCACCGGTCTCCCGGATGGGACTGATGCCGGCCTCAAAAAGATTCTGCTCAGAAAGCAGAACCTCGAGCGGCGGGACCACGTCACTCAGGAGCTAGCTGTAAGACTCCTGGTCCGCGGGCTCGACTCGAGAACTCCGGTTCGGCGACCGGTCCGGTTCGCTCCAAGCCCAGTCGACGTCGTCGACCGAAGCAAAGAAAAACCGGCTCTTCCATTCCTTGACCGAAGAAGGGAGGTCGAACCGGAGACACCTAGGCCGGGGCGAAATGTACCACCAGCCATCATCGGTGGAGCACTTCTTCAGGGTGAACAGGGCCCTGAAGAGTGAAAAACGGGCAACGAACCCGTGGAAATGGCAGAAGACAATGAAGGAGAAGATGACCCGGATGGCATTAGGAGCCAGCTGGGCCGGGACGAGCCGGAAATGGCTGAGGAAGGAAAGGAAAAAAGGGTGCAGAGGAAAACGAAGACCCCCGAGGAGGAAGTCTTCGTAGAAGGCAATGCGGCCGGGGCCACTCATGGTGACACGCTCCCCGGACCGCGGAGCAAACAGACGGACAGATCCCGGGATGCCATAGGCATCCCGGAGCAGAGAAAGATCACCTTCGGTCATGGTAGAGGCATGACCGGAGGGACCGGCGGGAAGAAGTGGCGGAGCAGGAAGAGAAGCCAAGGCGGGGAGTGAACGGAGGGGCACGGCAGGCGCAACCGGAGGGGACCGGACCCCCCTGGGGATGCCAATAGTGACACCCCCGGGTTGCAAGCGCCGGCGGACCTCCTCTGGAATTACCTCCTCATCCGAGGAGGAAGAAGACGGAGTCCTCGGCCGGGATGGACCGGCCTCGTCCGAGTTAGAAGAGACATGGCGACGGCGCGCCATGGAGAAGGAAAGGAGAAGGGGGCTGAATAAGAAACGAGAGAGAAGGAGAAGAAGACACTTACCAAAAAATGCACAGACGGGCGCGAGCAGCAGAAGTTGTTAGCCTGCAGCGAACCGCCCACGAAGCAAGGGAAAAGGCCTCGTTCTGGAAAGTACCCTCCCTTTCAAACTCAGCCGGCAGCAGCCGTACCCACCATTCCGCCTCAGGCCACTAGATGGTCGCCACGTGGGCACACGCCCGACACCGACGCCTCGTTAGCAGAGTAACGGCCTCTGCCCCGAAGCAACGCATTGATTGCGGGCAAGTGGACGACACGTGGCGACTCCCCATAGGTCTTCAGCCGCATCGAGCCACGACGAATGGAGATCGTGCCAATTATGATGCAAGATCTTCGCCTCCCCACGTCATGTCAGCAATTAATCCCGACGCTCCGTTCTACGATGCCCCGACGGAACGGCGGGCTGGGGGGCAACTGTTACAGCCGTGACAGTGACGTGGCCAGGCTCAGGTATCGACGAATGCGAGCGAGCCACGTGTGAGTTTTAATGCCGGAATCAGCGCCACGTCCTCAAGGCTGGGGTCGGCAAGACCGCACCGCCCGATACTGTCTGAAGCAAACGGCCCCCGTCGAGGTCGAGTTCGGCGCGAAGTTCCCCCACCAACTCATCTGCGCCCGGGCTCGGAGGAGCCCGCCCCGTGTGAGGTCGACCGAGGTCGGCTGACCCTCCGCCTTGCGCCAGGTGGCCACCCGGAGACGGGTCCACCTCGGCCGAAGCCAGGCGACCTTCTGCCACCTCGCCAGGTGTCCACCCAGGAGGGGTCCACCTAGGCCGAGGTCGGCTGACCCTCCGCCTTGTGCCAGGTGGCCACCCGGAGACGGGTCCACCTCGGCCGAAGCCAGGCGACCTTCTGCCACCTCGCCAGGTGTCCACCCAGGAGGGGTCCACCTAGGCCGAGGTCGGCTGACCCCCCGCCTTGCGCCAGGTGGCCGCCCGGAGATGGGTCCACCTCGGCCGAAGCCAGGCGATCTTCTGCCACCTCGCCAGGTGTCCACCCCGGAGGGGTCCACCTAAGCCGAGGTCGGCCGATCTCTCGCCTTTCGCCAGTCGGCCCCCGGAGACAGGGCCAACTCAGCCGAAGTCAGACCGCTCGTACGGAGAGGCCCCCGGGGGAAAGCGACGGGTCCCGAGGCCATCCCTCGGGCCGTACCGACCCCAGACGGCGTCCCGTACGGAGGGCGGCGGCACGCGGAACGTGACTTACACTGGCCCGACAGGTCCCGCAGTCGAGAGATCCGATCCTGACGGAACAGGCCCCGTAAACGGATGGCGCCCACGCTCGGGGAAAAGAGCACTCTCACGAAGCCCGAGGCCTGACGACTGGCCGCTCTGCCAGCGCCGCCCTCCCTCCTTTTCTCTTCTGTCCTTACCTTCTCCCTGCTGGGCCCGGTGGACGAGGTCGGAAAGCCGCCTGGCCTCCTTCGCCAAAAAGGGAAAAGAAAGGAAGACAGGGGGGAGGAGTTTTCGAGGAGGAAAAGGACAAGCACACGACGGAAAGCACATGACGGAGGGAGATAAAGAAGGAAGAATCCGGAGACTGCAAGGTAAGCCAACTAGCCTTGGGACAAGAAGGAAGCACCGGCACAAGGCCTCGCTCCGAGGAAGAAGCCAGAGATCCCGAGAGGGGAATACTAGACGCGAGCTCGGCAGGCAGGCCCAGCCGAGATTCCGGTCCCCGGCGCTTTCCCTTCACTAGTTAACTCTCCAAACCTGGGACCCTTTAGAGGTCCTGGGAGCGAGAGTCTGTTCCCCCTCGTCGTCTACTGACTTGACCGTCGGAGCCCCCTCGCCGGAATCCCCGGCCAGGGTCCTCTAACCCCTTTGTTGCAGGTTTCCCGCAGGAAGGGAGGCTCCCTTGCCAGGCGGTCAGGGAGGATCGGTTGATCCTCGGCACGGGCGCGGCGACGAGGACGGAAACAGTGCCAATTATTGAAACATTAGAAGGTCTATCTACCAAAGTCCAAACATTATTTCTTTTAAATTGATTAAGTTCATCTTGCTTAGCATTAATCCAATTACAATCATTTTCAGCTTCTTCAATAATTTTAGGTTCTATTTGAGATACAAATGCTAAATAATTCAAATATTTTTAAGAGATGATCGAGTACTTGCACCTTTAGATGGATCACCAATGATAAGTTCTTTGGGGTGTCCGTGAGCATACCTCCATTATTTAGGTAGAGGATCAGGTAATGATGCGTTTTCATTTTCTTGATCTTGTCCTTTTTCATTATTTTGATTATGTTCTTGTTCCTTGGTAGGTTCTTCATTGTTGTTCATCTCTTCAGTTCTTTTGGTACCTGTTTCATCATAAAGCATATCTTCTTTTCTAAAAGATTTCTGGTTAGATTCATCAAATACAACATATATAGATTCTTCAACAACAAGTGTTCTTCTGTTGAAGATCCTGTACGCCTTGCTAGATGTAGAGTAGCCTAGAAAGACACCCTCATTTGACTTGGCATCAAATTTGCTTAGATTATCTTTGCCATTATCTAAGATGAAACAACGGCATCCAAAAACTCAAAAATATTTAATTGAAGGTTTTCTACCCTTCCAAAGCTCATAAGGGGTTTTCTTTAAAATAGGTCGGATTAAAACACGGTTCAAAACATAACATGCAGTGTTTATGGCTTCTGCCCAAAAATATCTAGGTAAGTCATTTTCACAAAGTAGGTGCATGCCATTTCTTGAAGTGTTTTATTTTTCCTTTCTACCACCGCATTTTGTTGAGGTGTCCTAGGTGCAGAAAAATTGTGATGAATGCCATTTTCACTACAAAATTTATCAAAATTAGAGTTGTCAAATTCAGTTCCATGGTCACTTTTCAAAGAAATGATAGAAATACCTTTTTCATTTGATACTCTTTTATGAAATCTAATGAATGCAGAAAATGTTTCATCTTTGTGTGCTAAAAACATGATCCATGTAAAACGTGAGAAATCATCTACAACAACTAGACCATACTTCTTACCTCCCAAACTAGATGTTCTAGTTAGCCCAAAGAGGTCTATATGAAGCAATTCTAAGGTTCTAGATGTAGAGACTACTCCTTTTGATTTAAAAGATGGTTTGGTTTATTTTCCAAGTTGGCAAGCACTACAAATCTTGTCTTTTTCAAAACTAAGTTTAGGCAAATCTTTTATCAAATTCTTTTTGTTAAGTTTTGAAATCAAATGCATACTAGTATGTCCTAGTCTACGATGCCAAAGCCAACTAGTTTCATTGATCTTGGCTTCCATTGCCACTAGACATTGACTATTTTGAACAGGAAGATCATCAAGATCAACCATATAAATATTGTCATGCCTATGACTAATGAACTTGATATCATTGTCATCTAGACTAGACACAATGCACATAGAAAATTCAAAAATAACTTTAAAATCCTTGTCACAAAATTGACTAATGCTAAGTAAATTGTGTTTCAAACCATCAACATACAAAACATTATCAATGTAAGTAGAATGGATGATATGGACTTTACCAATTCCGACAATCTTGCCTTTTCTATTATCACTAAATGTTACATTACCACCATTTTGATATTTAGGTGATGAGAATTGCTCCACATCTCTAGTCATGTGCCTTGAGCAACCGCTGTTGAGGTACCACATTCTTCTTTTATTGGTTGCAAGGCACACCTACAATAAAAGTCAGGTGGAGACTTTAGGTACCCAAGTCATCTTGGGTCCTTTCAGTTTAGTGGTAATGGTTCTTTTTGGAATCCAAACTTTCTTAATTTTGCTAATTTTTCTTCTATTGCATAAGTAAGATTTATGTCCTACAATACCACAAGTATAGCAAGTAATAAAAGACGATGCAGACACAAAGAAATTAATGAAAAACTTTTGATGTTTTTGAGTTTTAAAACATAAACCGGTCTTGTTAAAAATAGCCCTTTAATTATTTAAAAGCATGTTCAATTTTTCAGAACTGTATGTAAATTTTTCATCAAATGGTTTTAACTTTTCAAGTTTTTCTTTGTACTTTTTGTTTTCTTACAAAATCTCATTGTTCTGTTTTGTAAACTTTTCAGTTGAAATAAAAGAACTTTTCTTTTTCAAATCTTCTTTTTCTTTTTCTAGAAGATAAACTTTATCATTTAACTTTTTATTTTCTTGAAGCAAGCAATTATTTTCAATTAAATACTTGTTATTGGTTTTTGCTAAAACTAGATTTTACTTCTTTAATTCTTTATGCTTTGATTTCAGTTTTTGAAATTTAATAACTAATTCGTCAAATACTTCATGCAGTTCATCAAAAATAAATTCATTTTTGATTTTAGATAGTACCTCATCATTATCAGCCATTAAACAGAAGTTTGCAACTTCTTGCTATTCTTCCTCAGAACTGGAGTCCTCGCTGTCACTCTAGGTTGCCATCATAGCCTTCTTTCTTAATCTTCTTCTGCACTTTTTGAGTAGGGGGCAGTCCATCTTGAAGTGGCCCGGTTTCTTGCACTCAAAGCATGTGGGCTGCTTCTTTTCTTTCTCTTTCTCCTTCTCTTTGCTAGGCTCTCCTTTTAGAGGTTTCTTCTTGAAGTTATACTTGTTTTTCACGAACCTCCTAAACTTTCTAGCCATGAGAGCCATCTCATCTTCTTCATCTTCTTCTTCTGAATCTTCACTTGATTCATCTTTATTGGTGGACTTGAAAGCGATCACTTTCTTCTTCTTGTCGTAGTCCACAGTCTTCTATTTTAAAGAGAGCTCATATGTCATCAATGATCCCAATAATTGCTCAAGAGGAAGAGTGTTGACGTCCTTTGCTTCTTCTATGGCAATCACCTTTGCATCCCATGAAGCCATAAGAGACTTGAGAAGTTTGTTTACAAGTTCACCATTAGATATAATCTTTTCTAAGCTTCTCATGCCATTCACAATATTTGTGAACCTAGTATATATCTCACTTATAGATTCAGTAGGTTCCATTTTGAACATTTCATATGTGTGAATGAGCATGTTAACTTTAGTTGTTTTCACTTGGTGTGTACCCTCATGGGTTACCTCAAGTGTGTCCCATATTTTCTTAGCTTAGAGATAGTTAGAGATTCTATTGAATTCACTCGGATCCAAGGAGCAAAACAATAGATTCATAGCCTTAGCATTAAGCTCTATTTACTTAATGTCATTCTTACCCCAATCTTCTTCCATTTTGGGAGTGGGAATGCTATTAATCAACATAGTAGGCTAATGAGGACCTTTAACAATAGTCCTCCAAAGATTTTAATCAATGGCTTGTATGAATAAGTGCATGCGAATTTTCCAATAAGTATAGTTTGTGCCATTAAATAGTAGGGGATGGTTTGAAGCTAGACCTTCAACAACACCCATTTTTATTGGGGCTGCCATGATCTTTTACTCAAGATCCTTGGACCTACAAGAGAGTACTGGCAATCTGATACCACTTGTTGCCCAGAAATGGAGCTTAAGAGGGGGGATGAATTGGGTCTTTCAAAAATTAAAAATAATAATGTGCCAGCCTTGTAGTGTTTGTGAATAATGTGATTAATGCATTAAAGTATATACAGCAGAAAATAGTAAATAGAGTGCTAGAAATAAAGTGCAAGTAATTAAAGAGAGACAATCACACACAAACACCAAGTTTTATAATGGTTCGGTGCTCTCTAAGCACCTACATCCACTTCCCAAGCTCCTCTTGGGAATTTTCACTATAATCTCTTCAAAGATTATAGCCAACTTATTTTCCAAGTTTCACAAGTCAAAACCTAAGTTGGTTTTGTCACCTAGGTTCACCAACAAACCTTTACACTTATTTTATCTTTGGGCTCACAAGTCAACCCTAGTTGTTTTTGTACCTTTGGCTTACCAACAACCTTACAACCTACTTTGAAGATCCTTGAAAGCTAGGTCAAACAATAATAAATTCAGAATACAAGAATTTAAACACAAGCAAACTCTTTTCTTAGAGTGGAATGAGGAATCTTTGAAGCTCTTTGATGATTGCTGATGTGACTTGACTTGGAATCTTCTCAAGAATACTTTTGGAATGATGAAATGAAAGTAATGTAGGCCTTTTTAATGGAATCTCTTCTTTTTAGCTTTTGGAAGTGGTGTTTTTGAAGAAAGTCTTTAACTCTTGGATATTTCCTCGCTTTTCTCTTTTCTCTTGCTTCATGAATGAGTTTGGTGAAGCTTAAATACATGAAAAACATCCAAAAAACTATTTTAGACCGTCAGGGATCAAGAAATAGCTGTTAGGAGTTGAAAAACATATATTTAGGTTGTCAGAAAATAGATCCATTAAGGCTGTCAGAATCCGAGTGTCGATACTTGGTTATCAGGTGTCGACATTTGGCTGTCATGTATCGACACTTGGTTTGTAGGTGTTGATACTTGAACTTTCAAGTGTCGATAATTGATTCTCAGGTGTCGACACTTGACATAAAAATTCTCCAGAGACAAGTTTGTATTTTCAAAAAGTCTCAGGCCTTGAGTCGACACTTGGGATCTTAAGCGTCGACACTTAAGTTTCGAGTGTCGACACTTGAGTTTCGAGTGTCGACACTTGGCATGCCATGAAAAATTTCTACGTGCCAAATACTGAAGTGTCGACACTTGGGCTCTCAAGTGTCAACACTTGGTTCTGTAATTTTCAAAAACAAGTGCCAAACAAGCCAAAAACATAAAAATATTCAATAGAAATTAAATACAACATATATAAACAATAATTGAACTCATTTGTGTCCCTTTTTGATGGAGAAGACTTCTCAAATCATGAAAAATGTTTTATTTTCAAAGCGTGTGAAAAATGTTTTATTTTCAAAGCATGCCATGATACTCTAGTTTTGAGAATTTGAGGTGCTTGAAACCTGAAACTCATAACTACAATTCAACCATTAGTACAAAATATGTACTCAACATTTTGTTATTCATCAAAATCATGGGATAGAGACAACACCTGGCATCGGATTATTGATGCCTATTTATAAAGAGGGATGAGGTGCCTGATAAGTCCTTTCCTCATCCCTTTGATAAGACCCTTCAAGCAGAAGGAGTCTTTTGGGTGACTAGACTTATCATGAAAAGTCAATTCATGCACCAAGAGATATATAAATGTCTCTTCATAATTCCAGCAAATTCTGCATAAGCCATGTGGCATGTTACCAATCAAATAATGGCTAAAGGGTGTGGGCTCCCAAGGATATATCGAGAAAACTAGAAGCCTTCAAATAAAAGGACTCTTGATTTCAAAATGACGCGGGACACGGATGCGATGCAATACTAAAGGTTGATTTAAATTTTATGTTAATCTAGAGCAAATGTTCATTAACCTAACAGCCTATTAAACAATACATTAAAAGAATCTATAGCAAGCAACTAAATACTGAATTACATCACCCGCATGCATACCTAACAAAATAATTAATTAGATGGATCACGATGATTGAGAAATCACCCTAGATTAGGTTCCTACTTTCTAACATCAGATCTAGAGGAAGGGAAAGGATCTTGAGTTACCGATACGCTTAGAAGCCTCCTCTGATGAAGATCTGGATCACTGCACTCGAAGGTTGAAGAATCAAACTCCAAACTGATCTCTCCTGGCATTCGGATTCTAATCAAACTGATTCCAAAGCATGGATGCCGATCTTCAGAGTCGGATCTCAAGAGAATCTGCAAAAAAAAATACCAAATAAAATAGCAATTAAATGTTGGAAATCAACAGCTAGAAGGAAAGCTGGCACCAGGGTTGTTGGTTCCCCCGGGGATCTTCTTCTTTGGTTGGCTTTTAGGATCTCTTCAAAGCATTAGATGAAGGCCTTGAAGAGACTAAGGGATCAGGTCTGATGGAGGGATTGGATGGATAAACAGGGCGTCGCACCCTGGTAGAACTTGGACGTCACACCCAAGTGTTCTAGGCATCACACCTAGCACCTATCAGCCATCGCAGCTAGAAAGGAATTGGAAGAAGAACTCAGCAGAGTTTCATTTCATTTCATCAAATATTCATTATCTTTACAAGGGGTACAGGGTCCTATTTATAGGATTATTCCTTACAAGAAGTATAATAGGACTCAATTATATTTTTGAATTTAAAACCTCCTTGTAATCTTGGACTTCTCCTTGAAATTGAATTTTGAATGGCTTGATCTGAATTGGGCGACAACTCTCTGGAGCAAGGCGCTAATTTCCTTCTTATTTCTTCTTACGTTGGTGTGAAATCCTTCTTGAATCACCATGATATCTGAAATGGGACTCCCTTGGTCGGCTAAAGGAATTTGAATGGAGTTTGGATGATGGATAAGTCCTTCTCTTGATAAGACTAACTTTATTATAAGACTTGACACATTATTAAGGGCTCAAAACCCTAATCAATAAACCAAATTGGGCCCAATAATCCTTGTCGGATCCTGGTGCCCCCACCAGATGTCTTAGGAGACATATTCTTGGAGAGATGTATGCCTTGACTTATGGGCAAGTAACCTATTTTACTTTCCTCTATATTGAATCTCTTCAACACTAAGTCAATGTACCTAGATTAGGATAAGCTAAGCATCCTCTTGGATCTATCTTTGTAGATCTTTATACCCAGTATATAGGATGCCTCTTCCAAGTCCTTCATGGAAAATGCTTTGATAGCCATGACTTGATTGATTGCAACATTGGTATATCATTCTTAATGATGAGATGTCATCAATATACAAAACCAAGAAAATAAGGGCACTCCCACCTATCTTCTTATACACACACAGTTCATCCACATTCTTGATGAAACCAAACTCTTTGATCATTTTATCAAAGTGGATGTTCCAACTCCTCGATGCTTGCTTCAATCCATAAATGGATTTCTTAAGCCTACATACTTTGTTTGATCTCTCACTTGAGACAAACCCCTCTAGCTATGATATATAGACTTTTTCTTCAAGATATCCATTAAGGAAAGTAGTCTTTACATCCATTTCCTAGATCTCATAATCATAGTATGCAGCTATAGCAAGCAATATCTGAATGAACTTGAGCATGGCTACTGGTAAAAAAGTTTCATCATAGTCAGTACCATGTTTTTGTTTGAAACCTTTTGCCACCAACCTAGCCTTATAGGTCTCTACTTGACCATCTACTCCTATCATCTTCTTGAAGAACCATTTACACCTAATTGGGTTTACTCCCTTAGGTGGATCAACTAATGTCCAAACTTGATTAGAGTACATGAAGTCCATCTCAGATTTCATGGCTTCTAGCCATTTGTTAGAGTCTCTACTTGTGACAGCATCTATATAGGTCACAAGATCATCATCCTATATGATATTGTATTCATTATCATTTTCAATGATAAAGCCATATCTGAGAGGTGCACTTTGCACTCTCTGACCTACGGAGAGGAGGTGTGTGTTGTGGTTGTTCTTGAACCTTAGAAACATTTGGTTGAAAAATTTCTTCAGGTGTAGGTTAAACTTTTTCAAGTTCAAATATCCTCCCACTACCCCCTTCTTAGATAAAATTCTTGTTGGGTTCCTCAGGCCGGGCATAGCGAAAGATTTGATTTTAAAATTTTCATTTTTGAAACCATAACCAGCCGGAACCCAAAACCCTTGGACCACTTGATCATGACAATCAATAAATCTAAGCTTTAGGGCTATAGAAAAATACCTGGAGTGCTATTATCCTTTATTTCCATGAGGAACACAAGTGCATGCTCTCCAAAGGTGATCCACATAGGAACTGAATCAAGGAAGCACTCCTATAATAGTTGCTTGTCGGACTGTGGCTCCTTTTGGCAGCCTTCTAAACTTTCTCTCTTGCTAGACTCCCTACCCTCCTGTAGGGCACCCTAAGACCTCTCTATAGTCTCTCTCATATCTTAAATACCCTTTCTATTTTTCTTCCTAGGTCCTTGTCTTAAAATATTAGCCTTGTCTCGAAACAACAAGGCTAGTAATAAAAAAGACAAACCTTGTCTTAAAGTGGAGGGAGAGAAAATAGCAGGTTAGAGTATTCGGATGGAAAAAATAGCAGGTTAGAGTATTCGGATGGAAAAAGAGTACTTTGGCATCATATCACTGATGCCTATTTATAGAGGGGAATGGGTCACTTGATATGCCCATTCATTAGCCATCTGATAAGACTCTTTAATCAAAAAGAGTCTTATTAATGGAAAGAATATCATGATAACACCCATTCATGCACCAAGAGACATATAAGTATCTCTTAGTTTTTCTAGCCAATTTTTCCTTCTGTCACATGGCATTAACTAGTTGCAGGAAAGCCAAGGGGTGTGAAATGAGAAAGGAAGCATCAAAGAAATTTAAGAGACTTAAAGCAGAAGGACTCTATTTTTCTGATTGGCACCAATAATGAAGGGATGCATCCCTTCATTGTGTGTGTTCCAATTTCATGCCAATTGCCACCTATTGAACAATCCAACCATAGCAAAGGAAAATGGAGGTAAGGTAGGAGCCCTTTGGAATTAATCTAGGATTTGTGATTGATCTGCAGAAGGACTCTTGGTCCTTCTACATGCACATAATATGCGTGAAAGCATTATGGCGCCCAAGAGTCCATGCCAACATGGACTCTTTCATAAGTCCAAGATAAGTCCCAATAAAATCTAGATAAATACTAGATTAGGCTGCCCCACTTAGGACTCTAACTAAAATAAACTCTACTTAAATTGGTTAGCCCAAATAACAAGCAAACAAACCCAATCCAATTGAGTTAGGAGTTAATCTAGCCAATATATGCTAGTATGTTAATTAGCTAGCCAATTAAGATCCCATGACCCTAATAAAAATATAATTGACTTCCTTGGATAATTTCTTAATGTGTGTGACCCTTTGGGCTCCATATCTAGCTAGCAGTAGGTCTAGGTTCAAGTCAATTCGATCCAATAGAAACCAATTTGACCTAATTAGGTCAAATTGAGCTTACCTAAGTTGCTAATTCGAACCAGCTTCCAAATTGACTCATAAATCCAATCAATTTGATTCATGAAAATCTACAAGATATGATTGACATCTAGAAATGTATCATGCCTACCCGAAAGATGAGAAATTTGATAGAAATTATCAAAATATCCCTCAGTTGAAAGTTACCGTGAAATTCAATCCTTCAATCTCTCTTTATCCTGATTAAGTGATGGGCATGGATAAATGTCAAACCCTAGCACTTAATCCTTTCGAATCTCAATTCAATAATGAAGACTTGATTGATGAAAGATTAGAAATCCTATCTAATCGAATCATGTTTTGATCAAAGACTTCCTGAGTCATCATTCGAAGAGATTTCATGAGATAAGTCCCCTCTTACTAGGAGTGATCGATTTCTTGTTGACCCACTCATATCTTTCATACACAATCCACCATATCGAAGAACATCCAATACATGACTCATTGTCATGAGTGAGTATAAACCAAAATATGGCTTCATATGCATAAGGAACCATGGTGATCTCAGGTCTAAGGATCACTTGCATAACTCCCACCATGAGAACCATCTTTTGACAAGTAGTAAGACTTCCATAAGATGTTCTCAATGTGGATCAGCCTAGTGAACTCACACCCTTATGAGGACCCATATCCTTATATTAGTATCCCTACACAAGTAGATGTGAGACCAACTACCTTTCTTTTGAGCATACATAGAATGTACTGGTCTTTCCAAAAATATCGATCCCCGAATCGATAATCCAATGACTAGGAATATTTTAGATTAGGGTTTATAAGAACTTAGGACTCACTATTATGATTTCCATCATAACTCTAATTTGATTGCCCTAACCTATGGGGTTCATCATAATCATAGATAAGATACAGCAATATGATGAATCAATATATGACTTTTATTGATAAATAATATCATACATAAGTTGGAAGTTCATAGAAATGCCCTTGTAAAGATTGGCTTTTAAGGCATTATTCTTTCAATCTTCCACTTGCACTAAAGCCAATCACCTTTGTATTTTACACCCATACAATCTATGTGGCAATCAAACTATTGTTGTGGTAGTACTTTAGTGAATGGGTCTGCCATATTGTTCTTTGTATCTACTCATTCGATAATCATATCTTGTCTTTCTATGATCTCTCGAACGGGATGGAAGCTTCTTAGGATGTGCTTGGACTTATGATAAGACCTAGGTTCCTTAGCCTACGCAACAGCTCCAGTGTTATCATAATAAAGTGTCATCGGTTGTTGTATAGCAAGAACCATGCCCAATTCCATGATGAATTTCTTCATCCACACGCTTCCTTTGTGGCTTTACTTGCAGCAATATACTCTGCCTCAGTGACTAAGTTAGCTACAGTTAGCTACTTTGTACTCTTCCAACTCACTTCATTGCCGTATAGGGTGAAGACATACCCTAATATGGATTTGCTATCATTAAGATATGATTGAAAACTAGAATCTATATACCCTTCTAGTTTCAACTATGATCCACCATATATTAGAAATATATCTTTAGTCCTTCTTAAATACTTAAGAATATTTTTCACCACTTTCTAATGATCCTCCCCTGGATCATCCTGTAATCTACTCACTATGCCCAAGGCATAAGCAATATCAGGCCTGGTACATAACATAGAATACATAATTGATCCTACAACCGAAGCATAAGGAATCATACTCATTCTTTCTCTCTCTTCTAGTGTCTTAGGAGACATCTTCTTAGAGAGATGTATGCCTTGACTCATGGGCAAGTAACCTCTTTTACTTCCCTCTATGTAGAATCTCTTCAACAATAAGTCAATGTACCTGGATTGGGATAAGCCTAGCATCCTTTTAGATCTATCTCTGTAGATCTTTATACCCAGTATATAGGATGCCTCTCCCAAATTCTTCATGGAAAACTGCTTTGATAGCCAAGACTTGACCAATTGCAACATTGGGATATCATTCCCAATGATGAGTATGTCATCGACATACAAAACCAAGAAAACAAAAGAACTCCCACTTGTCTTCTTGTGCACACACGGTTCATCCACATTCTTGATGAAACCAAACTCTTTAATTGTTTCATCAAAGTGGATGTTCCAACTTCTCGATGTTTGCTTTAATATATAAATAAATTTTGTAAGCCTACATTCTTGGTTTGGTCTCTCACTCGAGACAAACCCTTCTGGCTGTAACATATAGACTTCTTCCTCAAGGTATCCATTAAGGAAAGCAGTCTTTACATCCATTTGCCATATCTCATAATCATAGTATGCAGCTATAGCAAGCAATATTTGAATGTACTTGAGCATGGCTACTGGTGAAAAAGTTTCATCATAGTCAATGCTATGTTTTTGTTTGAAACCTTTTGCCACCAGCCTTGCCTTATAAGGACTCTACTTGACCATCTACTCCAATCTTCTTCTTGAAGATCCATTTACATCCAATTAGGTTTACTCCCTTAGGTGGATCTACTAAAGTCCAAACTTGATTAGAGCACATTGAGTCCATTTTAGATTTCATGGCTTCCAACCATTTACTAGAGTCTTTACTTGTGACAGCTTCAGTATAGGTCACAGGATCATCATCCTGTATGATACTAGATTCATTATTATTTCTAATGACAAAACCATATCTGAGAGGTGCATTTCACACTCTCTCTGACCTATGAAGAGGAGGTGTGTGTTGTGGTTGTTCTTGAACCTTAGGAACATCTGGTTAAGGGATTGCTTCAGGTGTAGGTTGAATTTCTTCAAGTTCAAATATCCTCTTACTGCCCCTTTCTTGGATAAATACTCTTTCCAAGAATGTGGCATGCCTATTAACAATGATCTTTTGCTCAATAGGATGGTAGAAAAGATATCCTTTTCCTTCTTTAGGATAACCTATAAACCAACATTTATCAGCCTTAGCACTGAACTTATGTCCAAAAACATTCCTGACATAAGTAGTGCAACCCCAAATCTTAAAATATTTAAGACTTGACCTTTTTTCTTTTCATGATTCATATGGAGTGCTCTTAACTGCCTTTGATGGCACCCTGTTTAGTATGTGGGTAGCAGTCTCTAGGGCATAACCCTAGAAGGATACTGGAAGATGTGTGAAGCACATCATGGACCATACCATATCTAAAAAGGTACGATTCCTCCTTTCTACTACATCATTTAATTATGGTGTATATGGAGGGCTCCATTCAAAGAGAATTCTTTTGTCTTTAAGATAATCCAGAAATTCACTAGACAAGTATTCTCCTCCTCGATCAGACTGAAGGACTTTAATACTATACCTAGTTTTTTTCTCGACCTCACTTTGATACTCTTTGAATTTATCAAAGACTTTAGACTTGTGTTTCATGAGATACACATATCCAAACCTCAATAAATCATCAATAAAACTGATAAAATAAGAGTATCCTCCTTTGGCATGAGTTGTCATAGGACCATACACATCTATGTGTACTAGACCTAACAACTCAGTTGCCCTATCTTCATGTCCAGTGAATGGAGATTTAGTCATCTTACCCATGAGACAGGACTCACAAGTTCCTAATGATTCATGATCAAAAGGTTCAAAGAAATTTTTTTTGTGCAACTTGTTTATCCTAGACTCACTAATATGACCCAAACGGCAATGCTAGAGATATGTGACATTTATATCATCTCTCTTTCTCTTCTTGTTTTCAACAAGCATAACTTCATCATTAACTAATAGAATCAAAAGACCATTAACAAATATACCACAACCAAAGAACTTCTTTGAAAAGAAGATCGAGCACCCATGGCTCAAAATATTTATTTCATAACCTTATTTCAACAACGAAGGTACAAAAATAATATTCTTTATAATGTTGGCTACATAATAACAATATTTTAATTCAAGAATATTACCTGATGGCAATAACATCAGATAGGTGCCAACAGCTTCAGCATAAATGGGTTCACCACTTGCATCGAACAGCTCGAAGTAACCTTTCTTCAAGCTTCTAGGTCTCTGTAACTCTTGCAAATATGAGACCCACATGCGGTATCTAGTATCCTTGAATCAAAAGCTGAAGAACTTAATGACAAGTTTGTTTCATGTACAAACCTTTGGATGCACCACCAGCATCCTGCTTCTGACTTGCAAGATATAACTTGCAATTATTCTTCCAATGCCCTTGCTTTCCACAATGATAGCAGGTTCCACTAGCAAAGGGCTTCCTTGCCTTCTTCCTTTTATAGAAGCTACTCTTAGGGCTCCTTTTCCTCTTTGAACCCTTATTCATTGCCTGCTTCTTCTTTCCATAAACTAGAAGAAGTTAAATCTTATCCCCTTTAAAGTGGCTCTCTGCTATTTTAAGCATATTTAGTAGCTCAGGAAATGACATATTTAGTTTATTCATATGATAATTCATGATAAACTATGGAAAGGAATCTACGAGTGACTGTAAGATCAAGTTCTGATTTAGCTCTCCATCTATCACAAATTCTAATTGACCTAATCGAGTGATCAGGTCAATCATCTTGAGGACATGTGCCTGAATAAAAGAGCCCTCACTCATCCGTGCTCAGAACAACTACTTCGATATTTCATATCGAGCAGTCCGACTATGATCTCCATAAAGCTCTTTAAGATTGAGCAATATGGACTGAGGTTCCATTTTTTCATGTTGCCTCTACAATTCATTGCTCCTTGAGGCTAACATAATATACTTGACAGTCATGCTATCATTCTGTCACTTTTTATATGTGGCCCTTTCCTCCTCAGTAGCATCCTCTCTTACTGGAAGTGGGTCAGGAGAATCGAGGATATAGGTAATTTTTTCCTGAGCTAATATAATTCTCAGGTTCCTCAACCAATCCACATAATTTGGACCGATCAACTTATTGGCATCCAAGATGCCCACAGTGAAAGAGTAGAAGCCATAATATAAAATTTACATTAATTAAAGAATAACTATAAGCAGACCATTCATGATGATATTCATAATTAGACTAGATATTTTGTATCTAATTGTGTCTCCCACTATTTTCTATGAATACCATAAACCTCTCCTATGAAAAATGAGAAACCGGTATCCAGTTTCTTTAGTGGGGTTGAGATCCCAATTCCTTATAAATGCCTTGTGTGTACACAACAAACACTTATAAGTTCAAGGGCAAGAAATGACCATTTCCAATTGCATCCCATGAAATTCTCAACATAACTTTTGCCTCTAAGACACTTATAGCCTTGTGTATGCACAACAAACCATAATGTCTTAATTTAGTCGGACCCTCCATTTCTATATAGCCATGATTGAATAATGTTGCCCTTGTGTGTATATAACAAAGCAACATTATCAGTCATGCTATAAAGTACTAGGTGCACCAAGACAAATTTTATACCAAATGCTAGACTGTGTGTTACACAACAAACTTACTATAGTGTTGACATAAATTTGGCTTAGCATGAAGGAAAGCAATTTGTTGTGTGCTTAATCAATTAACATTTCCAAATTAAGGTTTAGATATGACTAAATTGGCCAGGTAAGTCGAAGAGATGAGGAGGTCCCCCCATTGCTTTACTTATACACCAAATAAATTGGCCAAGTCATATAACAGAACCAATTAAAAATCTCATTCCCTTTACCTTATCAGAACCACTTACCAAGACACCAATTTGTTGATCAAACCCTAATTGGATTTGCATCGTGATTAACTTACACTATGACTAAATATAATTTTTATGAGGGCTTTGATAGTCTTACAACACATCCTAATTAATTATGTCAATGTGACATTCATTCTAGCAATCAAGCATATTAATTGTAATATGGATAACATAAGCATGATTATAACAACATTCCATTCACCTTACTTGTTTATTGGATAATGTTGTCCAGGTGTCTACCCAAGAGGGGGGTGAATTGGAATTTTTAAAGAATTAAAGCAAGTAATATGCAATTAAAAATCTTTTACAAGTGGTAGGTGCTGTGACAAAGTAGTAAATTGTAGAAGCAAGTAAAAGCAAGAAAGTACAACACAAACACATAAAATTTATAGTGGTTCGAAGCAACCCAGCTCCTACGTCCACTACCCAAGATACCACTTGGGATTTCCACTATATTCACACCCGAATACAGTATGATTGTTTTACAAGATCACAATCCAAAATCTCTACACTTTGGTTTTACGAGATCACCAAAGAAAACCCAACTCCCTTTGATTTTAAATAGGCTCACCAAACAAACCTAACTTGGTTTTCACAGGATCACCAAGAACCTAACTTGGTTTTACCAGGATCACCAAGAACCGAACACTTGGTTTTTATCAAGGCTCATCAAGAACCTATTTGGTTTTTTCAATCGGGCTCACCAATAATCCAACAATTCAAGAAATAAATTGAAATAAATACAACAAAAATGACAAACTCAATTTGTCAGATAGTTGCCGGTGTAGCTTGATGGAAGTCCACTTGAATGCACTAGAATAAGCTTTAATTACTTCATTTGCTTCTTCCCAAAGTTGCTTCCGATGCAGCTTGATGGAAGTCTACTTGAATGCACTTGAATAAGCTTTAATTACTTCAATGACTTCTTTCCAAAGTTGCCTTAAGCTTCAGATCAGAGTTGGCGAAGACTTGAAGGCTGACTTAAATGCTCTTGTGCTCTTTTGCTGTTGGTAGTTAGGATATTCAATGAAGCTCTCTTCTCTTTCAAAAACTCTTCAAAAACTCTTACTTTTAGGATGTTCAAATCCTTCAAATATAAGATCTTCTATCACTCCAAGGCAGTTCAAGCCATTGTAGACCATTGGGAATGATTTGTGACCATTAGAGAACTTTTTGGCATTCAAAAATAATTTCTGGAACTAGCCATTGGATACCTCATTTTCTAGACCCATCAGACATAGATTCGCAGATTTTGTGGTCTCTTCTTCAGTAGATGAGGATGCTTCGCTGTCACTCCACATCACTACCATTGCTTTCTTTTTTCCTTTCTTAAAACCCTTTTTCAGTAATGGACAATCTGGTCAGATATGCCCTGGCTTTTTGCATTCATAATAGGTGGGCACTTCTTTTTCTTTCTCCTTTTCCTTGTCCTTCTCTTTACTCAATTCTTTGTTCTTGTGGAATTTTCTAAAATACCTTTCTTTTCTTCTTCCCAAGAACTTTCTAAACTTTCTGATGACCATGGCAACGTCTTCGTCTTCCATGTCGCTTTCTTCTTCCGATTCTACATCTTTTCTAGAATCCATAGCAGCTTTGAAGGTGATTAATTTCTTCTTCTTTTGATCATCTTCAATTTGGTGCTGCATGGTCAATTCATGCATGATGAGAGATCCTAACAATTCATCTAGCAATAAGGTATTCAAATCTTTTGCTTCTTGGATGGCAGTCACTTTCGGTTCCCATTTATCCAGAAGATATCTCAGAATCTTCTGTACCATATCTGTATTAGTATATACCCTGCCAAGACATTTTAAGCCATTAATAATATCAGTGAAACATAAAAATATGGCAGAGATTGTTTCATTAGGTTCCATCTTAAATAATTTGTAACTTGCATAAGAAGATTAATTTTAGAAGACTTCACTTGAGAAGTTCCTTCATGGGTCACCTCGAGTTTATCCCAAATTTCTTTTATAGAGGAGCAAATAGAAATTCGATTAAACTCATTACTATCCAAAGCACAGTATAAGAGATTCATTGCTTTGGCATTAAACTCAGCCATCTTCATGTCATGTTCATCCCAATCCTCTTCAGATTTTAGAATGTCCACTCCATCAATTTTAACCATGGGGATACAAGGACCCTTTAGAATGACCTTCCACAACTGAAAATCAACTGCTTGAATATAAATTTTCATTCTAGCTTTCCAATATGCATAATTTATGCCAGTCAAAAATGGAGGTCTATTGGTTGATTGGCCTTCCGCCAAGGACATACTCATTGGATGAGCCATCAATCTTTACTCTGTGTATTCAGAGACACTACTCTGATACCAGTTGTTGCCCAAGTGGCTACCAAGAGGGGGATAAATTGGGACTTTTAAAAAAATTAAAGCAAGTAATGTGAAATTAAAAATCTTTTGCAAGTGGTAGGTGCTGTAACAAAGTAGTAAATTATGGAAGCTAAGTAAAAGCAAGGAAAAACAACACAAACACATAAAATTTATAGTGGTTCAGAGCAACCCAGCTCCTACATCCTCTACCCAAGATACTACTTGAGATTTCCACTATATTTATATCCGAATATAGTAGGATTGTTTTACAGGATCATAATCCAAAACCTCTACACTTTAATTTTACGGGATCACCAAAGAAAACCCAACTCCCTTTGGTTTTAAATAGGCTCACCAAAAAAACCTAACTTGGTTTTCACAGGATCACCAAGAACCTAACTTGGTTTTACTAGGATCACCAAGAACCCAATACTTGGTTTTTATAAAGGCTCACCAAGAACCTATTTGATTTTTTCAACTGGGCTCACCAATAACCAATAATTCAAAAAATGAATTGAAATAAATGCAACAAAAATGACAAACTCAAGTTATCGGATAGTTGCTGGTGCAGCTTGATGAAAGTCCACTTGAATGCACTTGAATAAGCTTTAATTACTTCAGTGGCTTCTTCCCAAAGTTGCTTCAAGCTTCAGATTAGAGTTGGTGAAGACTTGAAAGCTGACTTGAATGCTCTTGTGCTCTTTTGCTGTTGGTAGTTAGGATATTCAATGAAGCTCTCTTCTCTTTCAAAAACTCTTCAAAAACTCTTACTTTTAGGATGTTCAAATCCTTCAAATATAAAGTCTTCTATCACTCCAAGGCAGTTCAAGCCATTGTAGACCAATGGGAAATGATTTGTGACCGTTGGAGTACTTTTTGGCATTCAAAAATAATTTCTGGAACTAGCCATTGGATACTCGAAAATGATGTTCGAGTCGGCTCAGATTCCTTTGAGTTGGCTCGGATCCTTCGAGTTGATAGGTCGAGTCACCAATTCTTTAGTGCAGTCGGCTCTGTCTCAGGGCGCAAAACTTCACTCTGGACGAGTCGGCTCTTGATAGCTCGGGTCGGCTTAAACTTTTTTCTTTGAAAAACATGAACTCGAGGAGTCGACTCTTTTTAGCTCGGGTCGGCTCTTCTTCTCAGGTTCGAAAATCCTCACTCAGGAAGAGTCAGCTTGATGTAGTTCGGGTCGGCTTGCTTTCTCAGGTCATCAAAATTAGGTCTGGTAGAGTCGGCTCTTTCTGGCTCGGGTCGGCTCGCTTGGCTGTTCTCAAAAATCTTCAGAAACTGGACTCTGGAGGAGTCGGCTCGGACATAATCTAGTCGACTCGGATTCATTAGAGTCGGCTCGGATTGCTGCATTCCAGAATCCTTGCTACGTGCTAGTAGGCGAAGTCGGCTCTTCATCATGCTGGGTCGGCTCGAGTATCTTCTTCAGGATTTTTACACTTGAACTTAAGAAAGAACTCTCACCAACACTCTTACAATTTTCAATTATACCAACTCAAAATACTTTTAAGGCACACACACAGAGAAGTAACCCTTTTCACATGATCTTTTTCTTAGCTTCTTCATTGGGTTCTTCTTTACAAAGACAAATTACAACATAACTAAAATAAGAAACAATAGTGTAGGAGTTGAAGTTTGAACAAATTAAACCATCCTATAAAAACTTGTAAAACACTTTAAGAGTTGTTAGAAATAAATATACATGCTCCAATGTTTAGTTATCATCAAAATCACTTATGGGGTCAACAGATAAGGCCACATCGGCACCCTTACATGTCATAGGAGACCCTATTGAATTGGAAGAAAGGGTGTTTAAACCCTAATTGGCTCTAATGACCGGACAACCATGGTGACTAACCCAATCCTAAGCAGTTACTAGGATTATCATATCACATGTATATAATATGAACTATTCATGCATTAATTCATACCAAAACAAGCAATCAAAACTATTGAGACTATTAATTGCATGCATCAAGGTGGCTCTGATACCACTGTTGGGTTCCTCGGGACGGGTGTAGTGGAAGATCGGGTTTTAAATTTTTCATTTTTGAAACCATAACCAGCTGGAACCCTAAACCCTTGGACCACTTGATCATGATAATCAATAAATCTAAACTTTATGACTATAGAAAAATACCTAGAGTGCTATTATCCTTTATTTCCATGAGGCACACAAGTGCATGCCCTCCAAAGGTATCCACACAGGAACCAAACAAAGGAAGCACTCCTACAATATTGCTTGTTTGACTATGACTCCTTTTGGTAGCCTCCTGAACTTTCTATCTTGCTGGACTCCTTACCCTCCTGTAGGACACTCTGAGACCTCTCTATAGCCTCTCTCAGATCTCAAATACCCCTTCTATTTTTCTTCCTAGGTCATTGTCTTAAAAGACTAGCCTTGTCCTAAAAGAACAAGCCTTGTATTAAAAAAGACAAACCTTGCCTTAAAGGAAAGGGAGAGAAAATAGCAGGTTGGAGTATTCAGATGGAAAAAGAGTACTTTGGCATCAAATCATCGATGCCTATTTATAGAGGAGAATGGGGTGCCTGATATGTCCATCATCAGCCATCTGATAAGACTCTTTAATCAGAAAGAGTCTTATTAATGGAAAGACATCATGATAAAACCCATTCATACACCAGGAGACATATAAGTGTCTCTTGGTTTTTCCAGCGAATTTTTTCTTCTGCCACATGGCATTAACCGGTTGCAAGAAAGCCAAGGGACATGAAATGAGAAAGGAAGCATCAAAGAAAATTAAGAGACCTAAAGCAGAAGGACTCTGCTTTTCAGATTGGTGCCAATAATGAAGGGACACATCCCTTCATTATGCACTTTCCAATTTCATGCCAATTGCCACTTATTGACTGGTCAAACCACAGTAGAGGGGTATGGAGATAAGGTAGGAGTTCTTTGGGATTAATCTAGGATTTGTGATTGATCTGCAGAAGGACTCTTGGTCCTTCTGCATCACATAATATGCGTGAAAGCATTATGGCGCCCAAGAGTCCATGCCAACATGGACTCTTTCATAAATCCAAGATTAGTCCCAATAAATTCCACATAAGTACAAGATTAGGCTACCCCACTTAGGACTCTAACCAAAATAAATTCCACATAAATTGGTAAGCCTAAATAACAAGCAAACAATCCCAATCCAATTAAGTTAGGAGTTAAGCTAGCCAACATATGCTAGTATGTTAATTAGCTAGCCAAATAGGATCCCATGACCCTAATAAAAATATAATTGACTTTCTTGACCAATTCCTTAATGTGTGTGACCCTTTGGACTTTATATCTAGCCAGAAGTAGGTCTAGGTCCAAGCCAATTCGATCCAATCAAAACCAATTTGACCTAATTAGGTCAAATTGAGCTGACCTAAGTTACCAATTCAGACCAGCTTTCGAATTGACTCATGAATCCAATCAATTTGATTCATGAAAACCCACAAGACATGATTGACATCTAGCAACATGTAATGCCTACTTAGAAGAAGAAGAATTTGGTAGACATTATCAAAATATCCTTTAGTGGAAAGTTATCATGCAATTCAATCCTTCGATCTCCTTTTATCCCGATTAAGTGATGGCATGGATAAATATCAAACCTTAGCACTCAATCCTTTCGAATCTCAATTCGATAATGAAGACTCAATCAATGAAAGATTAGAAACCCAATCTAATCTCATCATGCTTTGATCAAAGACTTCCTGAGTCATCATTCGAAGAGATTTCATGGGACAGGTCCTCCTCTTACTAGGAGTGATCGATTCCTTGTTGACCCACTCACATCCTTTATACACAACCCACCATATCCAAGAACATCCCATACATGATTCATTGTCATGAATGAGTATAAACCAAAATATGGCTTCATGTACATAAAGAACCATGGTGATTTCAGGTCTAAGGATCACTTGCATAACTCCCACTATGAGAACCATCTTTCGACAAGTAATAAGACTTCCATAAGATGTTCTCAATACAGATTAGCTCAGTCAACTCATACCCTTATGAGCACCCACATCCTTGTATTAGTGTCCCTACACAAGTGGCTGTGAGACCAACCACCCTCCCTTTGAGTATGCTTAGGGCGTTCTAGTCTTTCTAGAATTATCGATCCCCGAATCGATAATCTAATGACTAGGGACAATTTAGATTAGGATTTATAGGAACTTAGGTCTCACTATTATAATCTCCATCTTAACACTAATTCCATTATCCTAACCTATGGGGTTCATCATAATCTTAGATAAGATACAGTACTATGATGAATCAATAGATGCCTTTTATTGATAAATAATATCATACATGAGTTGGAAGATCATAGAAATACCCTTTTAAAGATTGGCTTTTAGAGCATGAGCATTATTCTATAACTTCTTTTCCAAGAATGTGGCATGCCTATTGACAAAGAGCTTTTGCTCAGTAGGGTGGTAGAAAAGGTATCCCATACCTTCTTTAGGATATTCCACAAACTTAGACTTGTCAGCCCTAGCACTTAGCTTATGCTTGAAAACATTCCTAACATAAGCCCAAATCTTAAAATACTTAAGACTTGGCCTTTTTCCTTTCCATAATTGATATGGAGTGCTTTTAACTGCCTTTGATGGCACCCTATTCAGTATAAAGACAGTAGTCTCTAGGGTATAATCCCAGAAGGATACTGGAAGATCTGTGAAGTACATCATAGACCGTACCATGTCCAATAGGTATGATTCCTCCTTTCTACTACACCATTTAACTGTGGTGTGTATGGAGAAATCCATTCAGAGAGAATGCCTTTGTTTTTAAGATGATTGAGAAATCATTAGACAAGTATTCTCCTTCTCTATCAGATCGAAGGATTTTAATACTATGCCCAGTTTGTTTCTTAACCTCACTTTGACACTCTTTGAATTTATCAAAGGCTTCGAACTTGTGTTTCATAAGATACACTATCCAAATCTTGATAAATTATCATTAAAATTGATGAAATAAGAGTATCCTCCTCTGGCTTGGGTTGTCATAGGACCATACACATCTATGTGTACAAGTCCTAATAACTTAGTTGCCCTATCTCTATGTCTAGTGAATGGAGACTTGGTCATCTTATCCATGAGACAAGATTTACAAGTTCCTAATGATTCATGATCAAAAGGTTCAAAAAATTATCTTTGTATAACTTGTTTATCCTGGTCTCACAAATATGACCCAAACAGTAATGCCAGAGATGAGTGACATTCACATCATCTCTCTTTTTCTTCTTGTTCTCAACAAGCATAACCATTAGATACTCCACTAGCATCATGCTTCAGACTTCCAAGATATAACTTGCAATTCTTCTTCCAATGCCCTTGCTTTCCTCAGTGATAGTATGTCCCATTAGCAGAGGGCTTCCTTACCTTCTTCCTTTTCAAGAAGCTACTCTTAGGGTTCCTTTTCCTTTTAAAATCCTTTCTCATTGCCTACTTCTTTCCATCAACCAGAAAAAGCTAAGCCTTATCACCTTTAAAGTGGCTCTCTATTGTCTTGAGCATATTCAACAGCTCAGGCAATGACATAATTAGTTTGTTTATGTGATAATTCATGACAAACTATGAGAAGGAATTCGAGAGTGACTGTTGAATCAAGTCCTGATTAAGCTCTCCATCCATCACAAATCCCAGTTGACCTAATCGAGTGATCAGGTCAATTATCTTGAAAACATGTGCCTAGATGGAAGAGCCCTCACTCATGCATGCTCAGAATAACTACTTCGATGTCTCATATCGAGCATTTCGACTATACTCTCCATAAAGCTCTTTAAGATTGAGCAGTATGGACTGAAGTTCCATTTTCTCATGTTGCCTCTGCAATTCATTGCCCATAGAGGCCAACATGATGCACTTGACAGTCATGCTTTCATTCTACCACATTTTATATGTGGCTCTCTTCTCCTCATTAGCATCCTCTCCTATCAGATCTAGGTTGGGAGAATCAAGGATATAGGCAATCTTTTCCTAAGCTAATACAATCCTCAGGTTCCTCAATTAGTCCACATAATTTGGACCAGTTAACTTATTGGCATCCAAGATGCCTCGCAGTGAAAGAGTAGAAGCCATAATATAAAATCTACATTAAATTAAAGAATAACTATAAGTAGACCACTCATGATGATATTCATAATTAGATAAGAACTTTTATATTTAATTATGTCTCCCACTATTTTTTTTTAATACCATAACCCTTAACTATGGTAAGTAGGAAACCCTCCCAGAGCTTCCTTAGTGGGGTTGAGATCCCAATTCCTCATGAATGCCTTGTGTTAATCACAACAAACATCCATGAGTTCAAGGGTAGGAAAATCTCTTTCCAATTGCAACCCATGCAACTCTTAACATAACACCTGCCTTTAAGACACTTATAGCCTTGTGTTAATTGCAATAAACTATAATATCTTAGTTTAGTCAAACCCTTCATTTTCATACAGCCATGTTTGATAAATGTTGCCCTTATGTCAATCACAACAAAGCAACACCACCAATCATACCATAAAGCATAAAATGCACCAAGACAAATATCATATCAAATCCTAGAGTAGGCCTTCTATCAATCATAGCAAACATACTATAGTTTTTGACATGGATTTGGCTTAGCATGAAGGAAGGCAATTTGTAGTGTACTTAATCAATTAGCATTTCCAATTTAGGTTTTAGATATGACCAAATTGGATAGGTAAGTAGAAGAGATGAGGGGTTCCCCCCGTTGCTTTCCTTAGATACCAAATAAATTGGCCAGGTCAGACAACGAAACTAATTAAAAATCTCATTCCCTTTTCCTTCCCATAACCACTTGCCTAGACAACAATTAGCTAATCAAACCCTAATCAGATTTGCATCATGATTAACATATACTATGACTAAATATAATTTTTGTGAGGGCTTTTATGGTCTCAAACACATCCTAATTAACCATGCAACATGATACATATTCTAGCAAATAAGTATATTAACCTTACTATACATAACCATAGCACGATTCATACAACAATCCATTCACCTCACTTGTTCATGGGATAAGGCCATAGTGGCACCCCAACATGCCATAAGAGACCCCATTGAATGAAATAAGAGGGCCTTTAAACCCTACTTAGCTCCTATGATCGAACAACCATGGTAACTAACCTAATCCGAAGCAGTTACTAGGAACACAACATATCACATATGCAACATGAACTAACATGCAACAGTCATAGCAAAGCAAGCAATTAACATAAAAGTGATTACTAATTGCATGCATCAAGATGGCTCTGATACCAGCTCTGATACCACTATTAGATTCCAGGTAGGCATAGCAAAAGATTGGATTTTAAAATTTTTATTATTGAAACCCTGACTGTCCAGAATCCTAAAGCCTAGGACCACATGACCGTGACAACTAATAAATCAAAAGTTCAGGATTATAGAAGAATACCTGGAGCACTATACTTCTTAATTTTCACAAGTCACACAAATGTATGCCCTCTAGAGGTAATACACATAGGAACCAAACCAAGGAAGCACTCCTACCAAGCTTGCTTATTTGACACGAACTCTTCCGGCAGCCTTTCAGACATTCTTCCTTTGCTGGAACCCTTACCCTACTATAGGATATTCAAAGATCTCTCTAAATCTTCTCTCAAAATTTGATTATCCCTTCTAAATCTTTTTTTAGGATCTTGTCTTAAAATAACAAGTCTTTTCTTAAAAGGACAAGAAAGAGAAAATAAAAAGGAACTTCTTTCGGATCTGAATGGAATGCCTGGCATCAGATTACCAATGCCTATTTATAAAGTGGGATGAGGTGCCTAATAAGTCCTTTCCCCAGCCCTTTGATAAGACCCTTCAAATAGAAGGAGTCTATTGGATGAGTTGACTTATCATGAAAAGTCAATTCATGCACCAAGAGACATATAGATGTCTCTTCATAATTTTAGCGAATTCTCCACATGCCTTATGGAATCTTACTGGTCAGATAATGGCTAAAGGGTGTAGGCTCCCAAGGACATATTGGAGAAACCAGAAGCCTTCAAATAGAAGGACTCTTGATTTCAAAATCTGCACCAAAATGAAGAGATGCGACCTTTCATCATGCGTGCCACATTTCTCATGCAATTTTGCCATCTTTTAACTGGTCAAAGCCCATCCAATTGGGCATGGAGATAAGGGAGAAAAGCATAGAGTTTATCTAGAATTTATGACTAACTAGCAAAAGGACTCTTGGTCATTTTATTTCCCTTAATTTGGCATATTCCATTCATGGTGCCAAGTGTCCATCTATCTTAGACTCTTCCATAATTACAAGATAAAGCCCAAATAGTTCTAGAAAAAATTAGATAGTTGCTGCCCCAATTAGGACTCAACACAATCTAAGATCTACTTAAATTGGTTAGCACAAATAGCAAGTTAGTCGACCCAATCTAATTGGGTTAGGAGTTGGGATAGCCAACATATGCTAGTATGTTAATTAGCTAGCCAATTAGGATCCTATGACCCTAATAAAAATATAACTGACTTTCTTGGCCAATTTTTTAATTTGTGCGACCTTTTGGGTTCCACATCTTGCTAGCAGTAGGTTTAGGTCCAAGCTATTTTGATCCAATCAAAATCAATTGGCCTAATTAGGTCAAATCAAGCTGACCAAAGTTGCCAATTCGAACCGACTTTCGAATTGACTTATGAATCCGATCAATTTGATTCATGAAAATTTACAAGACATGATTGACGTCTGGCAATATATCATGCCTACCTAGAAGATGAGGAATTTGATAAAAATTATCAAAATACCCTTTAGTGAAAAGTTACCATATAATTCAATCCTTCAATCTCCCTTTATCCTGAATAAGTGATGGGTATGGAGAATTATCAAATCCTAGCACTTAATCCTTTTGAATCTCAATTCGATAATAAGGATCTGATTGATAAAAGATTAGAAACCCTATTTTATCTTATCCTTCTTTGATCAAAGACTTCCTTAGTCAATAATCAAAGAGATTACATGGGATAAGCCTTCCTCTTAGTAGGAGTCATCGATTTCTTATTGATCCAGTCACATTCTTCATACACAATCCACCATATCTAAGAAAATCCCGTACATGACTTATTGTTATGAATGAATATGAACCAAAACATGGCTTTATGTGCATAAGAAACCATGGTGATGTTAGGTTTAAGGATCACTTGCACAACTCCTACTATGAAAATCATCTTTTGACAAGTAGTAAGACCTCCATAAGATATTCTCAAGGTGGATTAGTTCAGTGAACTCATACCCTATTGTGTACCTACATCCTTGTATTAGTATCCCTACATAAGTGACTGTGAGACTAACCACCCTCTCCATTGAGCATAAATAGGATGTTCTAGTCTTTTTGAAAACATCGATCCCCAAATCGATGATCCAATGACTAGGAACATTTTATATTAGAATTTATAGGAACTTAGGTCTCACCATTATGATCTCCATCATAACCCTAATTTCATTTTCCTAACCTTTGGGGTTCATCATAATCTTGATAAGATGCATAAGTATGTTGAATCAAATGCCTTTTTATTAATCAAAAATATCATACATGAGTTGAAAGATTATAGAAATGCCTGTACAAAGATTGGCTTTTAGGGCACTATTCTTTTAAAACGTACTTAGGTTTTTACCAAGGATATAGGAGGCAAAGGTGATGGTATCCAAGAAGCTAAGGATTTAAATGCTCCACACTTGGAGGAACTCCTAGCATCCATCATGACTCATGAGCTCTCAATAAAGCAACATCAAGAGGAGGATGAGTCAAAGAAAAGAAGAATAATAGCCTTCAAGTACACCTCACAAGAAGAAGAAAATGATCCATCCAAGGAAGAAGATGAAGAAATGGCCCTCATCACCCACAATTTAGAAGGTTCATGAAGAAAAGAAAGTTGAGGCACTTCAAATCTAATAGTCCTCAACTCAAGAAAGTGCCAAAAAAGTTTGAGAAGAAAGCCATGGACACAACTTAGAGTGATAGCAATGATTCTAATTTTGAAGAAGAGAGAATGTTGAAGTTGCTAATTTGTGCCTTATGGCATATGAAGATGAGGTAATTTCTAAATTTAGCAATATTTTTCATTTGATGAGTTACAAGAAGAATTCTACTAGTTGTCAAATGATTTGAAAAAGCTTAGTTTCAAAAACAAAGAATTGAAATTGAAAAATGAATCTTTGATTAAAGTAAAAGTTCAAATTTCAAAAGAAATTAGTTCTCTTTCTCTAGGCAACCAAAATTTAAAGAAAGAAATAAATAATTTGAAGCCTAATGTTGATAAATTTACTTTTAGATCAAATTAATTACAAATGATTTTCGATAGCCAAAGGGTGATTTATAACAAGGCAAGTCTTGGTTATAATCCTCTTAAGAGGCAAAAGTTTTTGAAAAGCATTTTCATTTCTTCAAATGATTTACCAAATATTACTTGCTTTAAATGTGGTAGAATATGTTATAAAGCTTATACTTGTTATTCTAGTAGATCTATTTCTATAAATGCTAGAAAATTATGGGTTCCAAGAGGAAACATAAATGCTAATCTAAAAGGATTCAAGAAAGCTTGAGTACCTAATGTTAAGCTTAATCTCATATTGTAGGTGTGTCTTGCATCCCAGAGATCAAAGACAAAATGGTACTTGGATAGTGGATGCTTAAGGCACATGACAGGTCATGAATTTCAATTCATTACTCTCAAAGCTAAAGATGGAGGGATGGTTACCTTTGGGGATAATGGGAAAAAGAAGATCATAGGAATTGGTAACATTAGCATCACTCCATCCACTTATATTGAAAATGTTTTACTTGTTGATCACCATAATTTGTTGAGCATTAGCCAATTGTCTAATAGAGGTTTTAAAGATTCTTTTAAATCATGTTATTGCATAATAACTAGTCCCACTGATGATTCAATTAGATTCATTAGATATAGACATGCCAATTTTTACATGTTAGATCAAGATAATCTACCATTAAAAAATATGAAATGTCTAATAGCAATGAATGCTAGGTTTAATGATTCCAGTTGGCTTTGGCATTGTAGACTAGCACATGTTAGTATGGATTTACTTTCTAGACTTATTAAAAAGGATTTTGTTGCCCAGGTGGTTTTCCAAGAGGGGGGTGAATTGGGATTATAAAAACTTTTGGCAAGTATGTGCAATTTGAAATCCTTTTGGTGTTATGGTGCAATATGCAATGCGGAAGTAATTAAGTAAATGCAACATGGTAAAATAAGCACAAGTACAAACTCAAGGAAATTTAGAGTTGTTCGGAGCAACCGGCTCCTACATCCACAACCCAAGAACCACTTGGGATTTCCACTATATCCCCCAACCAGAATATAGTTGGATTATTTTACCAGGCTCACAATCCAAACCTATACACTTTGGTTTTACCGGGATCACCAAAGAAAACCCAACTCCCTTTGGTTTTAAACAGGATTACCAAAGAAACCCTAACACTTGGTTTTATACCGGGATCACCAAGAACCCAACTCCCTTTGGTTTTAAACAGGATTACCAAAGAAACCCTAATACTTGGTTTTATGCCAGGATCACCAAGAACCCAACTTAGGTTTTCACAAGGTTCACCTAAAAACCTTTAACCCTCTTTTAAGACATAGCCCCTTGTTGTTCTTAGAGAAAAAACAAAGATATGAGAAAAATAATAAGCAACTATACAATAAACCAAGTTTGTTTAAATGTTGTCGATGAAGATAAAGATGAAGCTTAGCCTTGAATGCTTTTTTAATGCTCTTCAAGCTGCTTCTTTGCTTCTTCTATGAGTGGATTCAATGATAAAGAGATGTTTGTAGAGCTTTGATTCCTATCTTGAATGCTCTTGATGTGGGTTGGTGAAAGACTTGAAAGCTTTTCAAATTCCTAAGATAAGTCAATGAATAATTCCTTTTGAAAATCGTTTAATCCATCAAAAATACTCCACTTTATAGTTTTTCATGAGATATAGCCATTTTAGGGCCTAGAGAATCGTGAAAGAGCTGTTGGAGACCTTTTGAAGTTCAAAAATCACTTTCAGTAACTATCCGTTAGAGTGCAGAAAATAGTCACTCGAGTCAGCTCGAGGTCCACGAGTTGGCTCGAAGTCTCAGACAGCCAAAAAAAATTCTATGTGAGTCGGCTCTTCAAGCTGGAGTCGGCTCGAACATTTAATCAATACAAGACAACGTTTTCCTTGAGTCGGTTCTTCAAGGTAGAGTCAGCTCGAAGTTACAGTCACCAACAAACATAACTCTAGACGAGTCGGCTCTTGGAGCTTTAGTCGGCTCGAGATCTCAGACTTCGAAAACATGTGTTCTTCCATGAGTCAGCTCTTGGGGCTTGAGTCGGCTCGAGGTACTGAAACTCTGAAATCTTTTTATGCCGTGCCATAAGGAGTCGGCTCTTGCTCCATGAGTCAGCTCTTGCCAAGACTTCATTTAATGCTTCAAACTTCTCCAAAATTCTTCAACATTTGAATCCAACAAGAGCTAATCTACTCACTTTTATTTTTACAATTTTACAGTCTTTTTACAAGATTACATAGTTGAAAAATTAGGGCTTTTATAATTTTAAAGTACATAAGAGTCTATACAATATTGAATTACCTTTCAACCATTTTGAAAACCAATTAAACTAAAGATAACTAATTTTCTATAAAAACTTCTTAAGTAATTGAAAGAATTAGTAACATATACATACTCCAATATTTTGTGATCATCAAAATCATTCCAGGGATCAATAATCTCTCCCTTTTTGATGATGACAAAATACTGGGCATGAATAGGATTTAAAAACACTTTACATTTACTATGTATCGAAGAATATTAGACATAGTGTGTATCAAACCAAATTGAATATCAAATTGTTAAACTGAAGAGTATCGACATAATGTATCATATGTGCATTAAGTATCAACACAAAGTATCATAATGTATCATCTAAGTACTAATTATCGAAACTTCACAAAATTAACTTCTATTTGAAGTAAGTTTCAATGAAAACTTAACACAAGCTCCCCCTTACTAATATAGTAATATTTTCTTCATGTTTACTTTCATATTCACACTTTTAGGCACATTCATTCACATTTTCATATTTCATTCATTCACATTTTCATATTTCATTCACATTTTCATATTTCATTCATTCACATTTTCATATTTCATTTATATTTTCATGCTTTCTCCCTTCTCCCCCTTTTTGTCATCAACAATAAAAAATGTAAAAAGGAGAACATTCATAACATGTATTAGATGTATCTTAGAAAGAGATATGTATATATATGAAAAGTGTCAATACAAGAGTGATACAATACAAAAGTGCCTCGACACGACAAAAGTAGTATCACAACAACAAAACATGATAAACATAAAGTCCTAAAACATCAAAATGAAAGACTAGGGTCATCATCACTAGGCTCTTCCTCACTAGAGGAGGAACCGACCTCTAAAATGCCTAGAGCTGGCCTGAATTTAGGGAACCTAGGCCTAAGGTCCCTCAGTCTGGTCCTAACAGGAGTAGTAGTCCTGGAAGTTTTAGGTTTAGCTCTAACTCTAGACTTAGAGGAAATCACAATAGGAGTAGGTCGAGTAGTAGGAGGATCAAAAGACAAGGCGAGGGTGCTGGTAGTAGACAAAATCTCTGTCATCAGAGTGTCTCCAACATCAGAACTCGGAATCTCAGGACCAGTCCCAGTCTCAGCAAAAGTAGCATCTGCAGGAATGTTAGTGAAGTGTGCTTCCTGTCCCTGCTCACAATCTGTGCCAATGTCTGGTGCTACTGCAGGAGTAGGTACAGAGTGACTAGCTACTAAAATCTGCTGAAGAATAGTCATGATGTCCTGAAAACCCCGGTGCATATCTGACCAAAGTGCATATATTTTATCATCAGTCGCTGATCTCCCTCTCTGAAGACTAGATATCTCATCCAGTATACGCTACAGTCTATCATCATCACCTGGTCCAACAGCGTCGATCCTCTGACAGGTGATCGAGGAGTAGAAGGAGCTGACTCTGAAGGTCCAGCCTCGTCAACATGTGGCTCCACCTCTGCATCTTGTCCCTGTGCTGCCTGATCATCCTCACTTGAGTCATCATATGAATGAGTTACTGGAAGCCCTGAACTCTTCCTAATCCAGTGACCTTCAACATTTATAAATCCCATTCGGGTCAAAGACTTCAAGTTGTATTTGTCTGTATGCAATAGTGGTCTGTTGTCCTCTCTAGACAAATCAACCTGGGCATCCTGAAATAGTAGGGTAAACACCCGTATAGAAGACATGCTCATGCCCTTCGAGTAGCTTCCCTCATCTGTGATAACATAATGAACGGTAAATTGAGGGCCTCCCCCTCAACTAAGCATCTCATAAAGACTAGGTCTCTCTCGCTCACCCAGTTGAATCTCCCAGTTCGGGATAGAAAAATGTAGCTAATAATGTTATGTAGCAACCTCATCTCTAATGAGAGTTGGTTGGCTCTAACATGAATCACTCCTTTCACATTTGTTCTTTCAAGCATAATTCTTAAAGTCTTCTATTTGTCCTTCAACACTAAGTAGCTCTCACCCTCTTTTGGTATTTGAAGAACACTAGATAACTTTTGCTCACTGATTTCTGTATGTTTCCCTTTCACAGTAGCTTCAATATGAAATGCACCCAAAGACATATTCTCAAAAATTATCTAACAAGGTTAGGATACGTAGGAAGATTAAGCATACAAAAATCCTTCCAACCTTGTCTAATCAACCAATCACTAATATGCAAGTTCTCTTGTTCTAGAAATGTAAAATCTATGCATCTCCCAGAGGTTACTTGCCTATTTCCCATCAAGATTACATGCCTTGGAGCTTCTTCCTCTTCTTCATGCTCTTCTTGTTGTTCCTCTGCCGGATTTGAGGCGTCCAACCTTTGCTTGGTCCTCCTTTCCTCTGCTATTGACCGAACAACTCTTTGATGTTTCTTGGCTATGGCCTTCCTAGGAGCCATCTAGGTTAGATTAGGGTTTTGGAAAGGTGTAGAGGTGTTCTAGGAGCTTTTCATAGGTTAGGGAGAGGAGACGGCTAAGGGAAAATGAAAAGGGCAGAAAGAAATTAAAGATTCAAACCTATGATGCCTTATTTAAAAACCCTCGGCCCGACTCTCAAGTCGGCTCGCCAAAACACCTGGTGTCTCGAGTCGGCTCGAGCCCAAATTTAGGTCAAAACTAGAAAATAGGTAAAATAAATTTCTATGGGTTTCTTATCACTAAAGTAGGTTGTCATAAGCTCTAGAAGAAAATTTGAAATGTCTAGATAATTTTTTCCTTATTTTTGAGAAATTAGGTCAAAAACATTCAGAATGGGTCACACAGGCCTAATTCACCTCTAATCTTTTCAAATCTATCTTGACTGAGGGGTTTAATAAAAATGTCAGCAAGTTGATCTTTTGTAAGTACAAATTCTAATTCAACAATATTATTTAAAACATGATCTCGAATGAAATGATGTCTAATTTCTATATGCTTAGTTCGAGAATACTGAATTGGATTTCAAGATAAGTTAATAGCACTAGTGTTATCACATTTAATAGGAATTTTGGATTGGACAATAGCATAATCTTCTAGTTGTTTCTTGAGCCACAACACTTGTGCACAACAGCTCCCCGCAGCCACATATTCTGCCTCAACAGTAGACAGTGCTATAGAGTATTATTTACGATAACGCCATGAAATCAAGTTGATACCTAGAAATTAACAAGTGCAACTTGTACTTTTTCTATCAATTTTACAGCCTCCATAATTAGCATTAGAATAGCTTATTAATTTCAAGGATGTATGCTTAGAATACCATAATCCTAGATTGCATGTGCCTTTAAGATACTTAATGATTTTTTTAATAGCTATGATGTGTGACTCTTTTGGATTAGATTGAAAACGTGCACACATACAAACACTAAATAAAATATCAAGTCTACTAGCTGTTAAATAAAGTAAAGAACCGATCATACCTCTATACAGCTTTTGATCAATATTTGTGCCATTTTCATCTTTATCAAGTCTACATGAAGGATTCATGGGTGTTCCAATTTCTTTGTTTGATTCCATGCCAAACTTTTTGATAATCTCTTTGATATATTTGGCTTGGTTGATCAGGATACCTTCCTTTGATTGTTTGATCTGAAGCCCAGGGAAGTAACTCAGCTCACCCATCAAGCTCATTTTGATTTCACACTGCATTAAATTAGCAAAGTCTTGACACAAAGATTCATCAGTAAATCCAAATATAATATCATCAACATAAATTTGAATGACTAAAATATCATTATCTTTTCTTTGAATAAATAGTGTAGTATCAACACTGCCTCTTACAAATCATTGCCAATTAAAAACTTAATTAGTCTGTCATACCAGGCTCTAGGTGCCTGTTAAAGACCATACAAAACTTTATTCAATTTGAAAACATGATTTGAAAATGTGTGATCGATAAAACCTAGTGGTTGTTCGACAAAAACTTCTTCAGATAGAAAACCATTTAAAAATGCACTCTTTACATCCATTTGAAATAATTTGAAATTCATAAAGCATGCATATCCTAATAGTAATCTAATAGCCTCTAACCTAGCTACTGGTGCATAGGTCTCATCAAAATCTATTCCCTCTTCTTGATTATAACCTTGTGCTACCAGTCTAGCCTTATTCCTAATTACATTACCTTGCTTATCAAGTTTATTTCTATAAATCCATCTAGTTCCTATAACAAGGTAATCATTAGATTTTTCTACTAGAGTTTAAACATTATTTCTCCTAAATTGTTTAACTCATCATGCATGGCTAACATCCAATTAGGATTAGTTTTAGCTTTTTCTATATTGTGTGGTTCTACATGAGAAACAAAAGCAATCAAGTCATGTGTATCTCTATGTGCAGCTCTCGTTCTAACACCTTGAGATGGGTCTCCTTTAATTAGTTCTTTGGGATGTGAGTGTACATACCTCAATTCTTTGGATATATCATCATGATTCTTGCATACCTCTTCTTCACATTGTTCACTTGTTTGTTTGTCTTTGAGAGTCAAATACTTCAGTCTATGTTCTAGTGTACCTGCATCATTATCAGCATGAACTTCTTTTCTAGAAGATGTAATGTTAGATTCATTGAAAACAACATATATTGATTCTTCCACAATCAAAGTTCTTTTGTTGAAAACTCGATAAGCTTTACTATTTAAAGAATATCCAAGAAAAATAGCCTCATCAAATTTTGTATCAAATTTACCAAGGTTATCTTTACCATTATTAAGAACAAAACATTTATAGCCAAAAACTTGACAATAATTAATATTACGCTTTCTATTGTTCCACAGTTCATAGGAGATTTTTCTAATGATAGGTCTAATTAAAACTCTATTCAAAATATAGCAAGTGGTATTTATAGCTTCTGTCCAAAAATATTTTGGAAGATTTCCTTCACAAAGAATTATTCTGGACATCTCCTCCAAAGTATGATTCTTTCTTTCTACAACATGGTGGGGACACCAGGATCAGACATAGATCACTGGATCCTATATGGTTTACTTAGTCATGTGTCAAAGTTTTGAAAATTTTGTAATCAATTAAGATTGAGTCCTGTAATAAGTTGAGGTTAGTTGATTTGTTTCAACCCTCAACCTAGTCAGTATTTTGTATCATGTACATAAATTATGAGCCCAATTTTTGTACAAGAAAAAAGGTCACCCAATTTTGGAGTTCCATAAGGCCACATCCAGGAGTCAGAGGCCGCTACATCAGTTCATTGGATCTTGTGTGGCAACCCAGGATCCAAGATGCTTCCAGAAATTTTGATTCTTTCCAGATGTCCTCCAGATACCCAGATTCCAGTCTAGATACCAGAGCATATTTCCAAACCAGGGCATCCATCATTCCAAAGGCCCCTCAACATCCTATCCCAAAGAAATCAAGTCCAAGTACCAAGCCCAAGCCCTAAAAAAGCAAGATTCTATGGAATATTCCTGCTACCAGGATACCAGGCCACCCCAACTTCTAGAGGCCCAAACCCATGCACCCAAGCCCCTTTGGGCCGGCCCCTTGCTGCCCCTAGAAGCCCAACATGCCCTCCTAGGCATCCTTGAAGTGTTGACCAAGTCCAAGAGGTGTCCTTGAGTGGAATAATCAAAGCATGAAGGAAAAAGGAGAAGACTAGGTCAATTCCTAACCTAATGGGGATTTGTTTTTCTAACCTAGCTAGGAAAGGACTTGTATTCTAATTTGGAAGAGGACTTGTAACCCAAGTGTAACCATGATTAGTGAGGGCTGGAACTCTATAAATACCCCATCCCTCCCCCTCATGTAATAAACTTTTATTCATGATATCAAAACCCTAGTGAATTTATTTTGAGCTTGTAAGCTTGTGTTACTTTATTTTTTTGGTTCTTTGGTTTGTGTTTGTGTTTCCTTGCTTCCCTAGCATCCCAAGCCCTAACTTACTGCCATCCAAGCCTTCACACATCCAAGAAGAAGTGTCCTAGGCCACCAAGCAAGGAGATCTTAATCAAGCTTCAAGCTGCCTTCTTCTAAACCCTAACCTGATTCCTTCTAAACCTAATCCCCTTTCTTTTTCTTACTTGCTATTTTGATTGACCCTTGATGTTTTGCAGGATCCCCGAGGTGTTTCACCTCCTCAGAGGAGGCTTTCCTTGCATCCGGAACCATCCAAATCAGCCATCTAATCAAGGAAACCAAACTTCATCATCCAGACTCCAATCAGAGTGCTGTGTGATCTCTTCATCGGATGTTCTTCAAATCACTGATTGGTAACATCCTTCCCTTCTTTTAATTTCTGATTTGATGAAGATAAGCTATTCTACTCTGGGTGTTTCTCAATTCTCAGGTCCTGGAATTTATTATTTTGCTTGAGTTTGCCTGCGATACGATGATTCTATGCATTGCTCTTCTTCTTGCTAGTTCTTACTTTTATTTGGAAATTTAGCTTACAAAATAAATTATAAAAATCCCAAAAAAAAATATTTTACTATTTTTCCTACATTCTTGGCAATCTTAGAGTCATCTCGCATTAGTTTGGTATCAGAGCGAGTTTAAGATAGTTTTCTATTTGCTTTGCATTCACAAACCCTAATTCAGCATTTTGTCCACTGCATTAGGAGTCTAGGTTTCATTTAATTTTGGTATCCTAAGTATTTTATTTTTTTATGAAACTTTCACTGGATGTCCTCTGTTATATCTTAGTAATTATCATAATTTTTAATTATTTTTATAGAAAACCTAAAGTCCTAGAAGTCAGCATCATAGGAACCCTAATAGAATCCTAAAAATCTCTGTAGCAGTCCAAAACCCCTAAGATTTGCATGATCATTTGATTTTTTTTCTGTATAAGATTTGGTAGGTGGAATCATCACTGTGCATCCTCTGTTCTAGAATTTCTTTGATTTTTTTTTGCATAAAAATCTATGTCAAATTCTGCATCGGTTGAAACCCTAATATCCTGAATTCTGCTATTTCTGCATTTTGACTCAACCTAACCTAATCTACTTCCAAACCCCCCCAATCCCAAGCTAAATTTGTTTGCTAACCCCAGTAAACTTAAACTTAACTTGACATCTCATAAATTAATTAAAAATTATTTTATTTTATGATTGTTTTAGATTGCATCAGGACCATTGAAGTTCATCATCTTTTAATCTAATCTTAAGGGCAATCAATATAACATCAGGGCAGGAGGTCATAACTTGTCCTGGGCCCAAAACAACCATCCAGCATTTCTGCCAAAGCCTTAATTAAAATTAATTAGACTTAATTAGCCCTAGTGGGCTAGGTGACACCCAACAGGTCGGGTCCAAACCGTGTGGGCCAACTAGCCCATTTAATCTTGTGGCTATTACTGAAAGCTGGTGTCTAAGGCTGGGGGTCCATAGTCAAACGACCTAAGTGGACTGGTGGTTTATAATTAGGACCCTGTGACAAGCAGGGGGAGCCTCCCACCACCCCACCCCCTACCTGGCCAGTGGAAGGATTAGCTACTGGGTTAAGTGTAAGTTGAGCTGACTCACCCAGTTTTGGCTCTAGGTCTAGGAAACCCAAGATTAAGCTAACCCAATTTTGCATACTTGGCTGCACCATCTCATTTTGACTGATTGCTTGATTGTATGACCACTAGACTAGGAACCCAATATCAAAAGTCTAAACCCCAACCAAACCCAACCATGGATCCCAATTTTGAGGCTTTCATAAAAGCCATGAATGACCAGATGGTTACCCAATTAACTGCTCAAATAAACCAATCCAATACCCAAATTAATAACAAGCTTGACCAAACCAATGACCAGATAACCCAAATGAACTACAGGTTTAACCAAGTAGACCAACAATTTGATCAAGCAACCACTAGGATCGACCAATTAACCACTAGATTAAACCAAGTAGAGAATCGACTAGAGACTATAGAGAAAACCCAAGACTCCAATGTTGAACCTAATCCTGACCCATCCTGTTCCACCTCTCAAAACCCTAGGATAACCTTAAATCTAGATCAAGTTATGGAACTCAACCTTAGGAGGACCAAAACCCAGGTTCAATTCATGGAACCCAACCCTAGTAGAACCCAAACTTAGGAACCATACCAAGAGCCTAACCATAGGATAGTTCAACCTCAGGAAACATACCAAGAGCCCAACCATAGGGAAGTCCACAACCCTGACCCTATCCAAGACCCAAACCATAAAAGGCCCCAACATGAAGCCCATTATCGAGATGAAAGGGCCATGAGGAATATTAGGATAGAAGCACCCACCTTTGATGGGAGTCTTGAACCAAAGGTCTATGTAGATTGGGTAGGTGATATGGATTATTATTTTGAATGGTATGAAATAAGTGAAGGGATGAAATATAAATTTGCCAAGATGAAGTTGATTCATCAAGCTAGATTACATTGGGCTAATCTTGAGCGTACTAGGAGACAACGAGCCCTTCCATCTATAACTACTTGGCAAGAGATGAAATTGCAACTCAAAGAGAAATACCTACCAGAATCCTATAATCAGCAGCTCTTAGACAATGGAACAAAATTCATCAAGGGAATAGATCAGTGTCAGATTATATTGCTGAATTTGATGAGTTTGCTGTTAGGTGCAGTGTAACTGAGTCCTTAGACCAAACCCTATCCAGGTTTAGAATTGGATTGCGTGAGGACATTAAAAGGGAACTATACATGAGGGAGGTCCATGATTTGGAACAAGCCTATCAAATGCTAGACATTATGAACAATTCCAAAGAGGACCTACCTATCAGAAATCTGAACCTGTTAGGAACAATACCCAATTTCCAAGATCAAACCCAAACCAGGTATACCAGGGTAGACCAAATCCTAACCCCAACCTAGGTCGATTAAACTCCAGCCCAGTTAGGCCAAACCGTAACCCAGTCTGACCCAACCCTAATCCAACCCGATTCAATCCCAACCCAAACCATCCCAACCCAAACCCATCTCGACCTAACTCGAGTCCGAGTCCATCTAGTGCAAGTAATTCTGCACCTACTAGAATTGACAAGGGTAAGGCACCCATGTCTCAGAAAGCCCCAAGCCCCAGCCCCAATGCCTTCTTTAGATGTAATAAGGTAGGTCACTATGCTAGTCAGTGTCCCACCAGGTCATTATACATAGGGGAGCTTGAAGAACAAGAGATTGAACCCAATGTTGATGACCTAGAAGAAAAAGTTTATGAGGCTGAACCAGACTTGATAGAGGAATATGAAGGAGATGAAGAGGAATTTGATCAAGTAGGGGTGGTTAGATGTGTTTTAACCCAAACCCAACCTGAGGAAGATTGGCGTAGGACTAGCATCCTACAGACTTTTGTTAAGTTTGGGAATAAAGTATATAAGATTATAATTGATATTGGTAGTTGTATCAATGCCATTGCTACTGAGACAGCTAAATCTTTAGGCTTGACCCTAGTTCCACACCCTGACCCCTATAAAGTATTATGGGTAGATTCCACTTCTATACCAATCAAGTCTAGGTGCCAAATCCTAATTAAATTGCAATCATATGAAGAAGAGATTTGGTGTGATGTCCTTCCCATGAAGGTTAGTAGTGTCATTCTAGGTCGACCATGGCTATATAATCATGATGCTGTCTTATCTGGTCGAAACAACATCTGTACCTTTCATCGTCATGGGAAGAAGTTTGTGATTTATCCCAGTCAGCCTAAGAATTTAAGAAATTCTAGTAGCCTTAGAGCAAAACCAAGAGTAAATCTAATTAAGGCTAAAGAATTAGAGGTATACCCTTCTGAACCCAATAAGAAAGTCATGAGAATTGATCCTGAACCCACTTTAATAATTGAAGAATTAAGTAAGCTAGGATCAAACTTTATAGGTGAAACTGAGAAATTACAAGAGTTATTCATAGAGGAAGCCCAAGATCAAATCCCTAAAGAACAACCAAAATGAATAGGTATATGTAATGAAACAACATCTGAATGTGAGTCCATAGACTCAATCTATATGTCTGCACCTACACTAGCCTCTGCATAGCATATGCATCATGAAATTAGTCAAGAGCTGAACATAATTAATGAACTAAATAACAACTTGGCTAATTCCCAAAAGAAAGATGAAGAATTTTCTACAGAGGAATATGTGACTGTTCAAGAATTTTCTGCTCGCAAAGCTGGCCCATCCGAAATAATGAATAGTAGTGGACCCAATGCCTATGTGCCTGAGATATCACCTGATTTAGGTATTAGCTCCACTTTCATCATCTCAGATTTTGTAAAGTCTAGGGAGCTAGTAGTGATACCTAGCGAGCCCCTTGAGCCACTCCCGTTCTTTGAGAGAGAACCCATCCCAGAGCAACCACATATAATTTGGCCTTATGGTGAGGAAATGATTGAGAGAGCTCTGGATGATCAAGCTATTGGTACCCAGGATAGAGACTGTCAGTGGTATTTGGTCTGGTGGCAAGGTCAGCCAAAATCTGAGGACTTGTGGAATGCTGGTGCGGATCCACAGCACCTCAACCCAGACCCTCCTTGAGCCAAATTGACACATACTCGACGGGGTCGAGTTCCTCCCGCCCTGGGAGAATTGGTGAGGACACCAGGATCAGACACAGATCCCTGGATCCCATATGGTTTACTTAGTCATGTATCAAAGTTTTGAAAATTTTGTAATCAATTAAGATTGAGTCCTGTAATAAGTTGAGGTTAGTTGATTTGTCTCAACCCTCAACCTAGTCAGTATTTTGTATCCTGTACATCAATTATGAGTCCAGTATGAGCCCAATTTTTATATAGGAGAGAAGGTAACCCTATTTTGGAGTTCCACCAGGCCACATCCAGGAGTCAGAGGCTGCTACATCAGTCCATTGGATCTTGTGTGGCAACCCAGGATCCAAAATGCTTCCAGAAACCCTGATTCTTTCCAGATGTCCTCCAGATACCCAGATTCCAGTCCAGATGCCAGAGCATATTCCCAAACCAGGGCATCCATGATTCCAAAGGTCCCTCTACATCCTAGCCTAAAGAAATCAAGTCCAAGTTCCAAGCCCAAGCCCTAAAAAAGCAAGATTCTATAGAATATTCCTGCTACCAAGCCATCCCAGCTTCCAGAGGCCCAAACCCATGCACCCAAGCCCCTTTGGGCCGGCCCCCTGCTGCCCCAAGAAGCCCAACATGCCCTCCTAGGCATCCTTGAAGTGTTGACCGTGTCCAAGAGGTTTCCTTGAGTGGAATAATCAAAGCATGAAGGAAAAAGGAGAAGACTAGGTCAATTCCTAACCTAATGGAGATTTGTTTTTCTAATCTAGCTAGGAAAGGACTTATATTCCAATTTGGAAGAGGACTTATAACCCAAGTGTAACCATGGTTAGTGAGGGCATTGGAACTCTATAAATATGTTGGGGATTGCAGTGCACCGCAGCGGAAGTGTAATTTCAAAAATGATGAAATTGGCACCATAATCCCCTAGCCAAGATCTCCTTATTCAGAATTAAAACATACAAACTAACATTGTTAGAATTAGGGCACCAACCTTTTAACGCTAAGTCTAATTTGATGTAGAATCAGAACTTGGTGTTGAATGCTTCTTTTGATTTCACCAGGTGTCCAAATGTCCACCCTCCAATGGTGATCCACAAGATGATTGATCAAGATGCAAGCTTCTTCAAAATTCCTTCACTTGAATTCTTATCCTAGAACTCAAGAAGACTATGGCTTTAAAACTGTAGGGTAGGGGCTCCTTACTTCCTTTCTTTCTTCTTCCTCTCCCTTTCTTAAGACCTTGTCCTAAGAATAAAACTCTTGTCTTGAAGGAGGAGATGGATTTAAGACACTAATGTCTTAAAGTAAAGGAAATAGAAACAGAGTAGGAGTTCCTTTCTTTTACCGATCAAGAGATTCTTCCTATCTCTTGTTTTGGACTTGAGTTTCAACAGAGAAGAGAACTCTGTAAGAGGGAAACTCTATGTGTCCTAAACAAGCTAAGGAGGAATCAGTTTCCTGGAAAGAAAAGATAATAAATAAACTCTGTCGTTCATTAGCCCAAACACCCGAGACCTCTATTGTTTAAATAGATTACAGAGAGATGTCTTCTCAAAAGAACACAACTCTCCGTAAACCCCATTCCACTTTGTCTCACGCCCCTTCCCTATTTCTCACGCCCTATCCTCCCATCTCATGGCCTTCCAGATTAAATCCCACGGCTTTTCTTGAAGGAAAAACTGTGGTGTTTTAAAAGGAAGGAAGTCGCGACTTTTCATCTCCGAAGAGATGTTATTTCGCGTGCCCGGGAAGAGTTAGCGCATTCCTTCTTTCTTAAAATCCCATCAGCCATTGGATTCCCATCCAAGGGGGGACAGATGAGGCGGTAATGAGTAAGAAGGAGGCCGCCCCAAATAAAATCATCGGAGAAATATTTGGGGCGCGCCAAGAGTCCATGCGCCATGGACTCTTCCTAATGGCGCGCCAAGAGTCCATAAGCGTATGGACTCTTGGCATTTGGCGTGGAAAAACAAAGGGGGCGGGTGGGGAGGCTAGCCAAGATACATGGCTAGCCAATAGGGTTAGCCATATTCCTATTTTCTCAATTAGGGTCTAATTAGGTCCAATTAGAACCCAATTTGAACCAATCCGGAACCCTAATTCGAATCCGATCCGAATAGAAGCTAGGGTTTGCAACACCTGCTAGAGTGTTATCTTGCAAAGATGATTTAATTCCAAATCAAACTCTTGATCAATCCTCTTAAGTGTGTGACCCATTGGGTTCCACATCTAGCCAGTAGTTGGTTCGAATACAAGTTGACATAATTTGATTAGAACTCTTTCTAATCGATTTAGGTCAATTTGGGCTTACCCGATTCGATCAATTAAGACTCTTCCTAACATGTGATCTTTGAACTTGATCAACCCACAAGACAAGATTGACGTCTAGCAACGTGTCATGTCTACCCGGAAGATATGGAAATTCTAGTGAAATACCAAAATTATCCTTCAGTAGAGAGTTACCGTACAATTAAATCTTTCGATCAGCTTGCACCCAAAATATAACTATGGATATGGATATATGTCAAATCCAATATTATATTTATTTCTAGCTCAATCTTATAATGATGATTTGATTATCTTGATATTAGAAACCATCTCTAATATCTTTACTTTGATCAAAGATTCCCTGAATCATCATGCGATTGTTGACTAGCTAGATGCAATCTCCTCTTACTAAGAGTGATCGATTCCTTGTTGACCTACTCATTACCTTCATATCCAATTCACCATTCCCAGTATCATTCCTGTGCATGGCTCAGTGTCATGATTAGGATTGAACCAAAGAATGGGTTCATGTACATAAGGTACTTATGGCAGTCTCAGGTCAAAAGATTACTTGTACTACTCCCACTATGAGAACCTTCTATTGACATGTAGCTAAGACTCCATTAGATGTTCTCAAGTTGGATCATATCAGTGAACTCATTCTCCAATGAGCACCCATATCCCAGTATTAGTGTCATACACAAGTGACTGTGAGAGCAGTCACCCTTTCCAGTATACATGGGATGTGCTAGTCTTACCGGAAAACCCTGATCCCCTACTCAGGGTTCCTTTGACTAGGAATACTTTAGATTAAGGTTTTAAGATTTTAGGTCTCACTGGTATGATCTCATCATAACCCTAAAATCATAGCCCTAATCTATGGGGTTCATCATATAGTATAAACACAGCGTATGATGAAAAAATAATGCCTTTATTTAGAAAATTGTTAATTACAATGGTTTGGGAGATAGAACATAGATTGGCTTGTAGGGCATATCCCTTTCAATCTCCCACTTGCACTAAAGCCAATCGCCTTTAAATCTTAATCCCATACATTCGAGGTGGCGATCAAAATCTCGCTGTGGTAGAGCCTTAGTGAACAGGTCTGCTACATTGTTCTTTGTATCAACTCTATCTTTGTAGACATTTTGTCTCTCTACTATTTCTCGGACGAGATGGAAGTGTCTCAGAATGTGCTTGGACTTATGATGAGCTCTTGGTTCCTTAGCTTGAGCAACAGCCCCAGTGTTGTCACAGTAAAGTGGCACTGGGTTTTCAATTTCATGAACAACACCCAACTCTGTGATGAACTTCTTCATCCAGACTGCTTCCTTGGCGGCTTCACTAATAGCTATGTATTCTGCCTCTGTGGTTGAGTCAGCTACAGTCTGCTGCTTGGTACTCTTCCAACTCACTGCTCCACCATTTAGGGTAAAAACATATCCCGAAATGGATTTGCTATCATCAGGGTCTGATTGAAAACTAGAATCAGAATAAGCTTCTAGTTTAAGATCAGAACCACCATAAACCAGAAAAATATCCTTAGTCCTTCTTAGGTACTTAAGAATATTTTTAACTGCTTTCCAATGATCCTCTCCTGGATCAGCCTGAAACCTACTGACAATGCCTAAAGCATATGCCACATCAGGCCTGGTACATAACATGGCATACATTATGGACCCTATTGCCGAAGCATAGGGTATAGAATTCATTCTATTTCTTTCTTCAGGTGTCTTAGGAGACATCCTTTTAGAAAGATGTATGCCTTGACTCATAGGAAGATAACCTCTTTTACTTCCTTCCATGCTGAATCTTTTCAGCACTAAGTCAATGTACCTAGATTGGGATAAACCTAGCATCCTCTTAGATCTATCTCTATAGATCTTAATACCTAGTATATAGGATGCTTCTCCCAAATCTTTCACGGAAAACTGGTTTGATAGCCAAACCTTGACTGATTGCAACATTGGGATATCATTCCCAATGAGGAGTATGTCATCTACATACAGAACCAAGAAGACTTTGGCACTCCCACTAGTCTTCTTATAAACACAGGGTTCATCCACATTTTTGATAAAACCAAACTTTTTAATAGTTTCATCAAAGCAGATGTTCCAACTCCTGGAAGCTTGCTTTAATCCATAAATGGATTTCTTTAGCTTGCATACTTGATTAGGTTTATTCTTTGAAATAAAACCTTCTGGCTGTGACATGTAGACTTCTTCCTCAAGGAAACCATTGAGGAATGCAGTCTTTACATCCATCTGCCATATCTCATAATCATGGTATGCTGCTATAGCAAGTAAAATCCGAATTGATTTCAGCATGGCAACAGGTGAAAATGTTTCATCATAATCAATTTCCTGTTTTTGTCTAAAACCTTTAGCCACTAATCTGGCTTTATAGGTTTCAACTTGGCCATCAGCCCCAATCTTTTTCTTATAGACCGATTTACACCCAATAGGATTAACACCCTCTGGTGCATCAACCAATGACCATACTTGGTTTACATACATAAAGTCTACTTCGGATTCCATGGCTTCTTGCCATTTATCTGAATCAGTACTCAAGATAGCTTCCGTATAGGTCAGAGGTTCATCATTTTGAATGACTTGGGCTTCATTATTTTCAATAATAAACCCATACCTCTCAGGTGCCCGTGGCACTCTATCAGACCTACGAGGAGGAGTTTTGTGTTCTGGTTCTGTCCTAACTATATGTTCTAATGGTTAAGAATTGTCTATCTGTATTTCTTGTACTTCTCCAAGTTCAATAGTTCTATCATTGCCCTTTTCTAAAATGAACTCTTTTTCTAGAAAAGTGGCATGCCTGCTGACAAAAATCTTTTGTTCAGTAGGATGGTAGAATAGATATCCTCTACCTTCTTTAGGATATCCTACAAATAGACATTTATTCGCTCTAGGTTCCAACTTATGTCCAAAATTTCTTTTAACATAAGCTGGACATCCCCATACCTTGAAATATTTAAGATATGGTTTCTTTCCACTCCAAGTTTCATATGGAGTACTAACAACGGATTTAGAAGGTACCTTGTTCAGAATGTAAATAGCAGTTTCTAGGGCATGACCCTAGAAGGAAATGGGTAAATTTGTGAAGCACATCATGGATCGTACCATATCTAATAAGGTACGATTCCTCCTTTCAGCTATACCATTTAGCTGTGGTGTATAAGGAGGGGTCCATTCAGAAAGGATTCCATTAACTTTAAGATAATCTAAAAACTCCGTGGATAAGTATTCTCCTCCTCGATCAGAACAAAGAACTTTAATACTTTTCCCGGTTTGTTTTTCGACCATACTTTGATACTCCTTAAATTTATCAAAGGCTTCAGATTTGTGTTTCATAAGATACACATATCCGAACCTAGATAAATCATCTGTAAAAGTGATAAAATATGAGTATCCTCCTCTGGCCTGAGTTGTCATTGGACCACATACATCAGTATGTATAAGTCCTAATAACTCAGTTGACCTTTCCCCATGTCCAGTGAATGGAGTTTTTGTCATCTTACCCATGAGACATGATTCGCAAGTTCCTAATGATTCATACTCATAAGGATCAAGGAATTTTTCCTTGTATAACTTGCTAATCCTAGACTCATTAACATGACCAAGTCTATGATGCCAAAGTAAAGTATCATTAAAGTCTTTTCTTTTCCTTTTAGTATTGACATGAAAAATACTATCATTGGAAGAAAGAGTTAAGAGCCCATTGCTAAAAATGCCAGAACAAATAATTTTATTAGATAACATTATCGAGCAACCAGTGCTCGTTACATCCATTACATATCCTTGTTTTAATAACAAAGGAATAGATATAATGTTCCTAATAATCTTTGGCATATAGTAACAATTTTCTAACTCCAAGATCTTCCCTGAAGGCAACTTCAGAATATATGTCCCTACAGCTTCTGCTTGGATGATATCACCACCAGCACCGTAGAGATTGAAGTCGCCTTCCTTCAATACTTTAAGCTTATGGAGGTCCTGCAAAGATTTGCATATATGGTAACCACAAGCGGTATCCAATACCCAAGTATTTGATATAGACAAATTTAATGTCAATATAGTATGTATCTCATACATACCTTTTGGTGCGTCTGCCATACCAGGCTTCACAGTTGCAAGGTAAGCCTTGTAATTCCTTTTCCAATGTCCCGCTTTGCCGCAAAAGAAATAAGTTGACTGTTTTGAGGCCTTCTTTCCTTTCTTGTTCTTATTGATGCCACCCTTAGGGTTTAGCCTCCTACTAAAACCCTTTTTGCCCGATTTCTTCTTATTGGTCTTATCAACAAGAAGAAGTGGAGCCTTTTCTCTCTTAACGTGGCTCTCTACTATTTTTAACATATTTAACAGCTCAGGCAAGGAAGCGTTCAGTTTGTTCATGTGATAATTCAAGACAAACTGAGAAAATGACTCCGGGAGTGATTGCAGGATTAAATCCTGATTCAGCTCCCCATTCATAATAAACCCTAATTGACCCAATCTGGTGATTAAGTCAATTACCTTCAGGACATGATCCTGAATGGATGTACCCTCTGTCATCCTAGCACGGAATAACTGCTTAGATATTTCGTATCTAGCAGTTCTGCTTTGTTCTCCATAAAGCTCCTTTAAATTGAGCATTATGGATTGAGTATCCATGCTTTCATGCTGCCTATGTAACTCATTGGTCATAGAGGCCAGTATGATACACTTGACAGTGAGGGAGTCATTCTGCCACATTTTGTATGTGGCCATATCTTCCTGTGTGGCATCATCCCCTAGTGGATTAAGACTAGGGGTATCAAGAATATAAGAAAGTTTTTCTGAACTCAGTACAATCTTTAAGTTTCTCAACCAGTCCACATAGTTTGGACCAGTCAATTTGTTGGTATCTAAGATGCTTCTAAGTGATAATGAAGATGCCATTTATCTACATTTAATAAAGAACAATACATAAGCAAACAACCATGAAATGACTTACATAATTAAATTAGGTCTTCAATTTAATTATGTCTCCCACTATTTTATCAAAAATCATAGCCCTCACTATGATAATCAAGAAGAACCCTGATCGGTTTTCTTAGTGAGATCGAGATCCTTATAATTTATAAAAGATCTTGCAGATAACACAACAAATCTTTTATAAGCTCAAAGGTAGGAAACTCTTCCAATTATATCTTATATAATTCTCAAAAATAACTTGGCCTCTAGAACATTATAAGTCTTGCAGAAAACATAACAAACCATAATGTTCTAGTAAAGTCAAGACCCTTTCATTTCTATACAGTCAGTATTCAAATATAATGCCCTTGCAGATAACACAATAAGGCATTATACTGAATATACTGTAAGCATATTTTTGCACTAGACCAATATTATGTCAATCACCCTATTAGGTCTTGCAGAAAACATAACAAACCTAATGTGGTTCATAACACAGTAATGATCTAGCATGAAGGAAGGCCAACATATAGCATTTTTTAACACTAAGCATTTAAGTCAAGATTTAAATATAATCAAATTGGCCAGGCAAGTGGAAGAGATGTGGGAGTCCCCCTGTTGCTTTCCTAGATACCAAAAAAAAATTGGCCAGGTCAGTCAACGGAACCAATTAAAAACCACGATTCTCTTTACCTTCCCAGAACCACCTTTCTAGACACCGAATGATCAATTGTTCATCATGACTAGTGATGCTTATTAGTTAAATATACTATGACTTAATATAATTTTAAGAAGAGGGCTTTATAAAATTGCCAGCACATTCTTATAAAACATATCACACTGATAAACATATATGTGCTAAGTGTGTCATCATACTAGGACAACCATTTACCATATAATGGATCCACCATTATGCCAGGGCAACCTTATTTCAGTATGATGACTTCAAAACTAGTCATATCTCTATAATAATTAGGGTTTGAGTGAAAAAAAAAAAAAAAAAAAACCCTAACTAGTGGCATACATCAAAACATTAATTATCATATATGCATCCCTTAAATTATGCTAAGTGTATCAGCATTCAAGGGTTTAAAACCCTAATTGCGATACTACAACAAAAACGCATATAAATAATTTTCATATGTTTTAACTGTAATAAGGATGGCTCTGATACCACTGTTGGGGACTCCGGTGCACCGCAGCGGAAGTGTAATTTCAAAAATGATGAAATTGGCACCATAATCCCCTAGCCAAGATCTCCTTATTCAGAATTAAAACATACAAACTAACATTGTTAGAATTAGGGCACCAACCTTTTAACGCTAAGTCCAATTTGATGTAGAATCAGAACTTGGTGTTGAATTCTTCTTTTGATTTCACCAGGCGTCCAAATGTCCACCCTCCAATGGTGATCCACAAGATGATTGATCAAGATGCAAGCTTCTTCAAAATTCCTTCACTTGAATGTTTATCCTAGAACTCAAGAAGACTATGGCTTTAAAACTGTAGGGTAGGGGCTCCTTACTTTCTTTCTTTCTTCTTCCTCTCCCTTTCTTAAGACCTTGTCCTAAGAATAAAACTCTTGTCTTGAAGGAGGAGATGGATTTAAGACACTAATGTCTTAAAGTAAAGGAAATAGAAACAGAGTAGGAGTTCCTTTCTTTTACCGATCAAGAGATTCTTCCTATCTCTTGTTTTGGACTTGAGTTTCAACAGAGAAGAGAACTCTGTAAGAGGGAAACTCTCTGTGTCCTAAACAAGCTAAGGAGGAATCAGTTTCCTGGAAAGAAAAGACAATAAATAAACTCTGTCGTTCATTAGCCCAAACACCCGAGACCTCTGTTGTTTAAATAGATTACAGAGAGATGTCTTCTCAAAAGAACACAACTCTCCATAAACCCCATTCCACTTTGTCTCACGCCCCTTCCCTATTTCTCATGCCCTATCCTCCCATCTCACGGCCTTCCAGATTAAATCCCACGACTTTTCTTGAAGGAAAAACCGCGGTGTTTTAAAAGGAAGGAAGTCGCGACTTTTCATCTCCGAAGAGATGTTATTTCGCGCGCCAGGGAAGAGTTAGCGCATTCCTTCTTTCTTAAAATCCCATCAGCCATTGGATTCCCATCCAAGGGGGGACAGATGAGGTGCTAATGAGTAAGAAGGAGGCTGCCCTAAATAAAATCATCGGAGAAATATTTGGGGCGCTCCAAGAGTCCATGCGCCATGGACTCTTCCTAATGGCGCGCCAAGAGTCCATAAGCGTATAAACTCTTGGCATTTGGCATGGAAAAACAAAGGGGGCGGGTGGGGAGGCTAGCCAATAGGGTTAGCCATATTCCTATTTTCTCAATTAGGGTCTAATTAGGTCCAATTAGAATCCAATTTGAACCAATCCGGAACCCTAATTCGAATCCGATCCGAATAGAAGCTAGGGTTTGCAACACCTGCTAGAGTGTTATCTTGCAAAGATGATTTAATTCCAAATCAAACTCTTGATCAATCCTCTTAAGTGTGTGACCCATTGGGTTCCACATCTAGCCAGCAGTGGGTACGAATACAAGTTGACCTAATTTGATTAGAACTCTTTCTAATCGATTTAGGTCAAACCGGGCTTACCCGATTCGATCAATTAGGACTCTTCCTAACATGTGATCTTTGAACTTGATCAACCCACAAGAAAAGATTGACGTCTAGCAACGTGTCATGTCTACCCGGAAGATATGGAAATTCTAGTGAAATACCAAAATTATCCTTCAGTAGAGAGTTATCGTATAATTAAATCTTTCGATCAGCCTGCACCCAAAATATAACTATAGATATGGATATATGTCAAATCCAATATTATATTTATTTCTAGCCCAATCTTATAATGATGATTCGATTATCTTGATATTAGAAACCATCTCTAATATCTTTACTTTGATCAAAGATTCCCTGAATCATCATGCGATTGTTGACTAGCTGGATGCAATCTCCTCTTACTAAGAGTGATCGATTCCTTGTTGACCTACTCATTACCTTCATATCCAATTCACCATTCCCAGTATCAATCCTGTGCATGGCTCAGTGTCATGATTAGGATTGAACCAAAGAATGGGTTCATGTACATAAGGTACTTATGGCAGTCTCAGGTCAAAAGATTACTTGTACTACTCCCACTATGAGAACCTTCTATTGACATGTAGCTAAGACTCCATTAGATGTTCTCAAGTTGGATCATATCAGTGAACTCATTCTCCAATGAGCACCCACATCCCAGTATTAGTGTCATACACAAGTGACTGTGAGAGCAGTCACCCTTTCCAGTATACATGGGATGTGCTAGTCTTACCGAAAAATCCTGATCCACTACTCAGGGTTCCTTTGACTAGGAATACTTTAGATTAAGATTTTAAGATTTTAGGTCTCACTGGTATGATCTCATCATAACCCTAAAATCATAGTCCTAATCTATAGGGTTCATCATATAGTATAAACACAGCGTATGATGAAAAAATAATGCCTTTATTTAGAAAATTGTTAATTACAATGGTTTGGGAGATAGAACATAGATTGGCTTGTAGGACATATCCCTTTCAAAATACCCCATCCCTCCTCTTGTAATCAACTTTTATTCACGATATCAAAATCCTGGTGAATTTATTTTGAGCTTGCGAGCTTGTGTTACTTTGTTTTTTTGGTTCTTTGGTTTGTGTTTGTGTTTCCTTGCTACCCTAGCATCCTTCCATGCCCTATCTCACTGCCATCCAAGCCTTCACACATCCAAGAAGGAGTGCCCTAGGCCACGAAGAAAGGTGATCTTCATCAAGCTTCAAGCCACCCCGCTTCTAAATCCTAACCTGATTCCTTCTAAACCTAATCCCTTTTCTTTTTCTTACTTGCTATTTTGATTGACCCTTGATATTTTGCAGGATCCCCAAAGTGTTTCACCTCCCCAGAGGAGGCTTTCCTTGCATCCAGAACTATCCAAATCAGCCATCTAATCAAGGGAACCGAACTTCATCATCCAGACTCCAATCAGAGTGTTGTGTGATCTCTTCATCGGACGTTCTTCAAATCACTGATTGATAACATCCTTCCCTTCTTTTAATTTCTGATTTGATGAAGATAAGCTATCTTAATCTGGGAGTTTCTCAATTCTCGGGTCCTGGAATTTATTATTTTGCTTGAGTTTGCCTGCGATACGATGATTTTATGCATTGCTCTTCTTCTTGCTAGTTCTTACTTTTATTTGGGAATTTAGCTTACAAACTAAATTATAAAAATTATAAAAAATTATTTTACTATTTTTCCTGCATGCTTAGCAATCTTAGAGTCGTCCTGCATCACAACACCATTTTGCTATGGTGTTCTAGGAGCTGAGAAGTTGTGATCAATACCGTGCTTTGTGCATAAGTGATCAAAATGTTGATTTTCGAATTCAATGCCATGATCACTACGAATAGAAATAATAGATAGATTTTTCAAATTTGAAACTCTTTTATATAACTTTTTGAATACTTTGAAAGTTTCATCTTTATGTGTAATGAACAAAACCCATGTGTATCTTGAAAAATTATCTACAATCACAAGGCCATATTTCATACCACCTAGGCTTGTTGTCCTAGTAGGTCCAAATAGGTCCATGTGAAGTAGCTTTAAGGGTCTAATAGTAGAAACAATATTTTTGGATTTAAAACTCCCTCTCACTTGCTTTCCTAATTGACAAGCATCGCAAAGATAATCAAAATTTACTTTGAATTTTGGCAAACCTTTAACTTAATCTTTTGAAATAAGTTTTGAAATGGTGTCCATACTAGCATGTCCAAGTCGCCTATGCCATACTAAACTTGATTCCTTTCTCTTATCATTCATTGCTACAAGACTTGTATTGCTTGACATAGCCAGATCATTAAGATCTACTATATAAATATTACCAAGTCTATGTCCAATGAACTTTGTACCAGAGTTAAGTAGATCAACTACTATACACATTGAGGACTTGAAGAAAACATTAAAACCAATATCACAAAGTTGACTAATACTCAAAAGATTATGCTTTAACTTTTCTACAAGTAACACATTTTTAATAAATGTAGAAGGAGTAATTTTGATTTTACCAATACCGATTATCCTTCCTTTGTGATTATTACCAAAGGATACCATTCCACCATCTTTTTGTTCTAGGATAAAGAATTGATCAATATCACCTATCATGTGTCTTGAACAGCCGCTATCAAGGTACCATCTTTTCTTTATATTTGTGGCTGCAAGACATCCCTGCAAAATAATCAGGTAATAGATTTAGGTACCCAAGCTTTCTTGGATCCTTGCAAGTTAGTAGAAATGGTTTCTTTTGGAACCCAAATTTTCTTGGTTTTCTTCTTGCCATTATGTTTCAAATGACACTCAAATGCCTTATGACCAATATTATTGCAAGCATAGCATACAATTCTTGGCTTTGAATAAAAAGTATACGATGATGCAAATTTAGTACTATACTATTTTGAAGTACTAAATTGAGGAGCATATGATGTAGATGCAAAAAAATTATTTGAAGTTGTTCCTTTGTAACCAATTCCAAATTTATTGTTTGTCTCTCTATGATCTTTCAAAATTAGTTCAAGCTTATTAGAACTCAAGGTTAATTTTTCAACCAAAGGCTTAAGCTTTCGAACTTCTTTTTTCAAATCATCATTTTCATTTTTCAAACTTTTATTTTTCTGAAGAAGCTCTTCTTTTTCAAATTGAGTGGTTTTAAGTCTTTCACAAATTAGACTTAATTCCCTTTGCAAAACCTTATTTCTTTTACCAAATTTATTTTTATCCTTTTCAATTATGTCACAATGGTTTTTCAAAGTTTTTATTTTCAAACCAACTTTTTTATATTCTACTAATAATTCACAAAAAGCATTATGTAGCTCACCATATATAAATTCTAAATTAGGTTTAGAAGTAGTTACCTCATCCTCCAAACCCATAAGATAGATCTAAGCAGTTTTTGTTGTTTCTTTATCCTCTTCAATAGATGTAGATTCGTCGCTATCACTCCATGATGCAAGCATTACCTTCTTCTTCTTTCTGTTGATCATCTTTTTCTTGGCTTCTGGACAGTCAGGATGTATATGTCCAGGTTTCTTGCATCCATAGCAGATTGGGATTTGATCATTGTCTTTGTCCTTCTCTTTTTCTTTGTCCTTTTCTCTTTCTCTTCCAAACTCTCCTTTTCTAAATTACTTCCTCCATCTATTGGTTCTTCTTCTGCCTATAAACCTTTTAAATTTTCTCATTACTAGGGCTATCTCATCATTTTCAAGATCATCATCATCAGATGAATCTGAATCTTCATTCTTATCTTCTTCAGTGGCTTTAAATGCTATAGCTTTCTTTCTTTTGGAATCCTCATCAGTTCTTTGTTGCCTGGCTAATTCATGTGTAATTAGTGATCTAAGCAACTCATCCAGTGGTAGGGTATTCAAGTCCTTTGCCTCTTGAATCGCTGTCACTTTAGCTTCCCATTTATCTGGCAAGGATCTCAAAACTTTTTGAACAAGGTCAGCATTAGTGTAAGTCCTACCAAGACTTTTAAGACCATTAATAATATCAATAAAGCATGTATACATAGCAGATATAGTTTCACTAGGATCCATCTTAAATAATTCATAGTTGTGCACAAGAAGATTCATTTTTGAAGTTTTAACTTGTGATGTGCCTTCATGTGTAATCTCTAGCTTATCCCAAATTTTTGTAGTAGAATTACAAGTCAAAATTTTATTAAACTCATTTGGGTCCAAAGCACAATACAACAAATTCATAGCTTTGGCATTCAGCTCTGCTAATTTCATATCATTTTCGTCCCATTCCTTTTCTGGTTTGGGAACCTCAGTATCATTGATTCTAATAGTGGGTGTGTGAGGTCCTTTCAAAATAATTTTCCATAAATGAAAATCTATGGTTTGAATGTATATTTTCATCCTCGCCTTCCAATATGTATAATTGGTTCCGATGAAAAGTGGAGGTCGATTTGTGGATTGGCCTTCGGCCAAAGAAGTGCTCATGGGATGTGTCATCTATCTTTACTCTAAGTAATTTTTAGAGACTCTGCTCTGATACCACTTGTTGCCTAGGTGGCTTCCCAAGAGGGGGTGAATTGGGATTATAAAAACTTTTGGCAAGTATGTGCAATTTGAAATCATTTTGATGTTGTGGTGCAATATGCAATGCAGAAGTAATTAAGTAAATGCAACAAGGTAAAATAAGCACAAGCACAAACACAAGAAAATTTAGAGTGGTTTGGAGCAATTGGCTCTTACATCTACTACCCAAGAACCACTTGGGATTTCCACTATATCTCCTAACTAGAATATAGTAGGATTGTTTTACCAGGCTTACAATCCAAACCTATATACTTTGGTTTTTCGGGATCATCAAAGAAAACCCAACTCCCTTTGGTTTTAAATAGGATTACCAAAGAAACCCCAAGAACCCAACTTAGGTTTTCATAAGGTTCACCTAAAAACCTTTAAAAAAACAAAGATATGAGAAAAATAATAAGCAACTATACAACAAACCAAGTTTGTTTAAATGTTATCGATGTAGATCAAGATGAAGCTTAGCCTTGAATGCTCTTTTAATGATCTTCAAGCTGCTTCTTTTCTTTTTCTATGAGTGGATTCAATGATGAAGAGAAGTTGGTAGAGCTTTGAATCCTATCTTGAATGCTCTTAAAGTGGGTTGGTGAAAGACTTGAAAGCTTTTCAAATTCCCAAGATAAGTCAATTAATAATTCCTTTTGAAAATCATTTAATCCATCAAAAATACTCTCCTTTATAGTTTTTCATGAGATATAGCCGTTGTAGGGCCTACGAAATCATGAAAGAGCTGTTGGAGACCTTTTGAAGTTCAAAAATTACTTTCAGCAACTAGTTGTTAGAGTGTAGAAAATGGTCACTCGAGTCGGCTCGAGGTCCACGAGTCGGCTTAAAGTCTCAGACAGGCTAAAAAAATCCTGTGCGAGTCGGCTCTTCAAGGCAGAGTCGGCTCGAAGTCATAGTCACCAACAAACATAACTCTGGACGGGTCGGCTCTTGGGGCTTGAGTTGGCTCAAGATCTCAGACTTCAAAAACATGTGTTCTTCCATGAGTCAACTCTTGGGGCTTGAGTCGGCTCGAGATACTGAAACTCTGAAATCTTTTTGTGCCGTGCCATAAGGAGTCGGCTCTTGATCCATGAGTTGGCTCTTGCCAAAACTTCATTTAATACTTCAAACTTTCTCAAAATTCTTCAACATTTGAATCCAACAAGAGCTAATCTACTCGCTCTTATTTTTACAATTTTATAGCCCTTTTACAAATTTACATAGTTGAAAAATTAGGGCTTTTACAATTTTAAAGTAAATAAGAGTCCATACAATATTGAATTACCTTTTAACCAATTTGAAAATCAATTAAACTAAAGATAACTAAATTTTTGTAAAAACTTCTCAAGTAATTGAAAGAATTAGTAACATATACATGCTCCAATATTTTATGATCATCAAAATCATTCCAAGGGTCAACAGATTTAGTAGTTAGTTTACCTAAATTAAATTTTGAAAAGGATAAAATTTATGACGGATGTCGACTAGGAAAATAAACTAGAGTTTAATTTAAATCAAAGAATATAGTTTCAACTTCTAAGCCATTAGAACTCTTGTATATGGATTTGTTTGGACCAACTAGGTGTACAAGCCTAGGAGGTAAATGATATAGTTTTGTGATCATTGATGACTTTTTACAATTTACTTAGGTATTATTTTTAACACATAACGATGAGGCTTTTTCAGTTTTTACAAAAATTAATAAAAAAATTATAAATGAAAAGGGAATCAAGTTTGGAAACCAAGATTTTAAAAACTTTTATAATGACAGTGCAATTTCTCATAACTTTTTAGCACCTTGAACACCCCAACAATGGGTTAGTAGAAACAAAGAATAGAATGGTAAGCATCATTCTTTGTAAAAGTAATCTTACAAAATACTTTTGGGATGAGGCTATTAACATGGCATGTTATATTTTAAACTATTTTAATTAGATCTATTTTGAAAAAGACATCTTATGAGTTTTAGAAAGGTAGAAAGCCAAAAATTGCATATCTTCATGTTTTTGGGTGCTGGTGCTTTGTTTTGAACAATGGTATGGACAATCTAGAAAAATTTGATACAAAATTTGATGAAGTGATTTTTCTTGGTTATTCATCCTCTAATAAAGCATATAGAGTTTTTAACAAAAGGACATTTGATGTGGGACCTATATATGCATGCAAGTATTTTTTTTATATTTTTAATGTTAAGTTGTATGATTAATCCTGAAGAACAGACTAAGGAATGATGTAAAGAGTTCTATATGAAAATAAGAGGCTACAACATGTATAACAGGACCTAAAAAGCAAAGGAAAGAGGACCGCCGAGGCTAAGAAGTCTCGGTTAGGCTAGTTCATCTTCAATAAAGGGACCGGCAGGTAGAGGGGGTGTACCTAACAACGGTGGATGCGCCTGATGTAGATCGTTAATGAAGGGATCGCTCTTGCTCCGGATGTGTCATGGAAAATCAAGCCAGAGACCCGCGGATTCCTGGCTTTCTGCTCGATGGTCTGATTGCGGCCTGGCTAGAGTCGTCGGATTCGTTGGAGTTGAGGGACATGCAAACGACCTATCAGAGGTTAGAAAACTCAAAGGGAAAGAAGAAATAAAGGAAAAATAGTAAGGGGAAGAGGTTGTTTGGAGTGGGCAGCCAAGGCTTTGGAGAGCAGGCTGGTGGCAGGAAGCAATCACAGGGCACCGAGAAAAGGAAGGGCTCACACAGAACCCCTTAAGCACACAGCAGGGTAGCACACGGCAATTGGAGAATCAAAGATTATTTCATATATCAAAATTAAATTCTCATACAAGAGACTAGGGTCCTTTAAATCGACTCATAGTCTTGCGCCCCAAGTAAGGATACAATAGTCATTACATAGGAATCCTATTCCCACCCAAACCCTAGCTAGAAAATAAGAAAACATAGGTAGAAAAGTCCCTACAAGCAAGTCACCATAAGCAAATGGCACCCTAGCTCCTCTCTTGGGCCTAGACTGGCCCAATTTGCTTCCAACTGCGGTCCAAGGCTTCAGGGCTTCTGATTTCTCCTCTAAGGTCTTCAAATTTTTAGGCTGGGTTGGACTTGGGCTTCACTTCCATGTCTTCAAACTGGTTGGACTTGGTATTCACTTATGTGATGTGGTCTTGAGTCTTCAGTGTACTTGGACAGGACTTAAAAAAAATAAAATTAGCTTAACATGAGCTGACTAGACTGAACTAGCTCAACATGAGCTGACTAGTACAGGACTCAAGTAAAACAACCACAACTTAGATGAACTAAGCTTTACTACAAATAGACTTGAATGTAACTAAGTGATCTACAGAGGGTTGAGAAGCCTCTGTTATATTCTGGTGCCTCTGGTGTCCCCACCAACATTAGTAGTGGAAGAATCCATTCATGATATCTTTTACAAGACTAATGATCTTCCAATAAGGAAGAGTGAGATTGTTGAGAATGCAAATTTTCTTGAAGACAAGATAAAGGAGCTAAATCTAAAGGACAAATCAAGTTTAGATGAAAATGAGCAAGAAGTTGAAAAAAAAGAAAGAAGAATAAAATCAACAAGAAGAATCTCAAGGTGCTTATGAGCTTCCAAGGGATTGGAAGAATGTTCAAAATCATCCCAAGGAACTTATCATTTGTGATTTGGCTCAAGGGGTAAGAACTCTCTCCTCCCTTGAAGATGCTTGTAATTATCTTTCCTTTATCCCTCAAGTTGACTATGTGTGAGTACCTATAAAGGCAAGATGCTTGACTGGCTTCATGGAAACTTGAAGCCATCTGGATTTGAATTGTTTGGAAAGGAATAAGAATATAAGGTACATTCTTATTTATGATTTTAGATTTCCATTTTTCAAACTTTTTCTTTGATATCATGCATATGAACTATATCCATATGTGTATTATATTAGATCCAACTTGCTTAGATTAAAGTGTTTAATCTTGTCTTATGTTATCTTTAAAAATTTTATTTTGAAAATTTTGCAAGTGTTAAGTGGTACCTCGGGTACCTCGGATTATGCCTTGGGGGAAAGGAGGATGTATTCCATATACCTTAGATACAGATCTCATGGACTCAGAGTCCTATTGCCATAATGATCTACACATCTATTGACCTTAATTGCTCCTATCTTTCGAGGCCTAGGCCCTGGGACCCCGACCCACCTAAGAACCTGCTGGGCATTCTGGGGAAAGCGTCGAGGTATGTCTTGCAAGGCTTCCTCTAGGTCCAAGGTATTGAGATGCATGCTCCTCCCTACAAGGTCAACCTTTGAGGTTTTGAATGGCCTAACATCTAAATCATGAGAACAGCTGTTAGCATCAATGACATTACTAAAAATTGCATCTCCACTCATGATTCCTAAGAGTGTATCGTGGTGATAATCTTATAACAACACAATCATGGCTCGACATTCTTGGGGTCACCCATTCTACTCAACCCTCTTGTATAAATATCTAAGACCCCAAGGACTTCCGGTGAGTAATCTTTTTCCATGCTCACTACTTCCCTTCTATTTTAGATCATTGACTTAAGCATTGAAGTGTCCATGCTAGGGCCCCTCCTAGCTATGGACCTTTTTTGTAGGTCGGTCCAGTGGTGACTCCAATAGTCAACTTCCTCTTTGACATTGGAGCTACTATCAGCCATCATAGATAGACTTTAGAGGAAGAGCCTTAGCCCTACTTTTGGAAAGAGAGGAAAGCTTCTAACGATGCCACCTAAGAAGGTAGCATCGAAGAATGCTAGGGCCCACTCGAATAGTCAGGCACTCACTCTTACTTCTCCACTAGCCTAGCTGCCAGTGTAGCCACTTTCTTCTTCCACAGGAGTAGATATGGATGAATTCAATGATCTAGTCCATGATCTACAAATACCATCCAAGCGATGTAGCAGAATGTCATTGCCTCGTAGGGAGCACCATTCACTCCTCCTCCACCATAACAGTCATAGCCACAACCAATTGTTCCTCCTCTACAAGAGCAATTGCATATCACTGTATCTTATGCACCACCTTCAAAACAAGAGCAAGAGAACTAAACAAAGCAGAGCCATCTGTGGAATCTAGTTTGAGAATGGAAGCAATTGCCAACTCCCCACTCTGAAAGGGATTTGAACCCTAGGAGATCAAACTGCATCAATTGGTGACTAATAATGCCAAAGACATCGAGATGGAGCAATGCCTACAAGAGAAGAACCAGTGGATCAAGGAATTATGGAATCAAGCTTTAACCTAACATGAAAGGCTCGACCTTGACATCAGCCCACCTTTCACATCCAAGATCATGCAAAAAGTTGTCCCTACTAATTTTAAAGTTCCCCACCTAAGTTTTACGATGGGTCAAGGGGCCTTTTGGACCATCTGGACAGTTTACAAACTCTTATGCAACTCTGCTATACTTTGCCAAGCTTTTCCCTTGACCCTCAGAGGAACTACAAGATGCTAGTACTCTAGCCTAAAACATGGCTCCATTGATTCCTTTAAAGAGCTGAGCTAGCTATTTATCTCTCATTTCACTAGCCATCGAAGATATCACCAAGCGTTAGATTATCTGATGACAATCCAACAAAAGGGGGGAGAATCCCTTTGCTCATACCTTGGCTGCTTCAACACGGCCACCCTAGAAGAACGGGATTTGGATCAATCCATAGCCATGATGGCTTTGAAAAATGGACTATAGAAAAATGCCTTCCTCTTCTTAATGAAGAAGGGAAGCCTAAAGAACTTCATCGAGATACTGGCTTGAGTAGAGAAGTACACCAACATGGAGTAGGGCTATGATGCACATCTGGCTCCGATCGAGGCAAAAGCTAAGCAGAGTCGGGGAACTCTAGGCCAACCCCTATCGGCTGAGCTAATCGAAGAAACCAGTGGGGCTCCTATAGCCCTCCACCTCACTAACAATCTAGACTCCACATAGACTAGTAGAACCAGTCCCCACTTTGGAGGTGCGAACCTTTTCCCTAAGGTGTTATGCTAATTATACCCCCTGAATGAACCTCAAAGGCATATACTAATGGTGGTCTAAGAGTAGCTATGACTAGCTGAATGGATACAAACCCGGCGGGAACATCACAACATGCAAAAATATTGCAATTATCATATTGACCGAGGGCACAATATGGAGGATTGCATTTAGCTACAAGATAAAATTGAGCACTTTATCTAGGAAGGATGTTGGGTCACATGTGGTACTTACAAGGCTCAGGGGACTAAGACTAAGGCCAAGGTCTAATGGTCATGATGCTGTCATGGAATTTCTAGGGCTAGTTTGGGCCCTAGTATGAAAGGCTGTTAGCATTTCGGATCTTGAGGTTCAAGGGACTTGGGCCTCAATGATGAGGATACAAGAGTCTATTAAAGTCCATTAGTACTGTGTCACTTGAGTCAAAGTGAGCCAACTGAGTCCTATAATAAATTGGAACATGTGAGTCCAGTTGAGTCCCTTTAGTCCAGTGAGTCTTTTGTTTCAAGTCAAGAGTCCTATAATGTCATTTAGGTCAAGAGGAGAGTCATCAGACTAGAAAGTTTACCAGGCACCCTCACTAGAATAGAGCCTCATGCACCTGGATCCCTATACAAGCCTTCCCCAGCAATGCGCCCTAGTAATGGGCCCTTTTCATGCTGCCAAGCCCAGAATGGAGGCACCCCCAACCCATGAAGATGGCACCCCAGCCCAAGACAAAGGCCTGCTGTTGACCAGGTCCACCAGGGTTTCTTAGTCCTTAAGTCAGGGTTTTTTAGCCCTCAAGTTATGTAACCTGGGTGAATCTATAAATACCCACCCCTCCCCTCTTGTATGAAACATCTTTTTCTCATGAATACAAATTAAAAGTTATTTTGTCTAAGTTTTTCCTCCAGATTGGAGTGGGTGTGAGACCCATGTTTCCTATTCTTGAGTGCAAGCCCAAGCTGCCCTTCTCCCTCTCTTCCAAGCAAGCCCTAGCCACCATCATTCTCTCACAAGCCCCAAACCTACCCTAATCCCGGGTGACTTCTATTCTTACCAGCGATCCCCGCTTCCCTGTCTTGCATCATTTGGTATCAGAGCCTAGAGGATTAGGTATTTTTGTTTCTTCCTCCCCAGCACCACCCCCTTCCTCCCATCCAGATCCCCTCCTTGCCAGACCTCGCATTCTCTCTTCCCTATTCTTGTCCCACTACCCACAACCATGCCCATGACCACCGAGCCGCTCCCTCCATCTTGCTCAACTCTAGTTGCCGCCGCCCGCTTCCACCTTCATCATCCACACCATCGATCGAAGCACCCCACCTTGACCGAGCCATCTTTTCTATGCCTCACCGATGCCCATCCTCCATCTGTGAAGTTTCCCATAGATCAAATACCCCAAAAGACTCAGCGACGTCACCTCCTACTAGACTTTCCTTCCTTCGACGAACAGCCACCAACTCCCTGCTGCCATGATGCCCGACCCTCTCCTCCCAAATCCGAGCCCCCATTTCCTCCGCTCCCAATCGATGCCATCGACACCAACCAGAGAGCCCTCATCACTACCCCGCCCGTCCAAAACCCCACAGTCACTCATCTCCGGGCTTGTCCAGTTATTTGACCCCTCCGAAGGCCCCACCATCTTTCCATCCATGAAGCCTCGGAGAGCCACCAGCCAAAGGTGAAATCCCCATCCAAATCCACTATCACCAGCCACCAAATGCAGAGCTGCCACGTCCACCTCTAAACCAGCAAGAAGCTGTTTTGTCTTTCGACCGCCCGTCTCTTCACCCATTGCCGACATCCATCGCCCCTGATAGACTCCCCCTGTCTCCTCAGCCTACAACCAAGAACCCCCGATCATCTCTGTCGGATCCTCCCTGCTTCCCATCGGCCACCCATGCCCGTCGCTGGCCATCATGACCTCTACGTCTATCATCGTTCAGCCCCCTTCGGTCTGTGGAGAAGGAACCCAACTATTGCATGAACGTGAAAGTGCACACTCTTCAAAGCACACAAATCTCAAAGCAGCCCAAAGATGGTGAAGCATGAATCTCAAAGTTGCACCAATTTCAAAGCTTCATAGATCTCAGAGTTGATAAAAAGAAGGAAAATTGGGATTTGTTAAAAAAAAAGTTGAACCCAACCTAAGAGCCCTTTTTGATGGGATTGATTCAGTTCTATAAAATTCCCGCTGTGCCTAACTTGACGGAGTCAAGCTCTCCTCATCCCAGGGGAATGATGGGGATCCAAGAGTCTATTAAAGTCCATTAGTACTGTGTCACTTGAGTCAAAGTGAGCCAATTGAGTCCTATAATAAAATGGAACATGTAAGTCCAGTAGAGCCCCCTTAGTCCTGTGAGTCTTTTGTTTCAAGTCAAGAGTCCTGTAATGTCATTCAAGTCAAGAGGAGAGTCATCAGACCAGAAGGTTCACCAGGCCCCCTCACCAGAATAGAGCCCCATGCACCTGGGTCCCTATCCAGGCCTTCCCCAGCAAGGCGCCCCAATAATGGGCCCTTTTCATGCCACCAAGCCCAGAAGGGAGCACCCCCCAACCCATGAAGATGGCACCCCAGCTCAAGACAAAGAACTGCTATTGATCAGGTCCACCAGGGTTTCTTAGTCCTTAAGTCAGGGTTTCTTAGCCCTCAAGTTATGTAACCTGGGTGAATCTATAATTACCCACCACTCTCCTCTTGTATGAAACATCTTTTTCTCATGAATACAAATTAAAAGTTATTTTGTCTGAGTTTTTCCTCCATATTGGAGTGGGTGTGAGACCCGTGTTCCTTGTTCTTGATTGCAAGCTGATGGAAATTCTCCCAGGGTCCCGGGGATCATGCAACTTATGGAATTGACTTCCAAAATAAAATTTCACAGCATGATACCCTAACATGTATAACATGTATAGAAAACCCTAATTCTCAGGAACTCCTTGTACAATATCAACTAATGAATCATAAAATAGAGTCAAGATAAATACCTGGATCACTAAAACCCAACTTTTTCACAAGGTTCACAAGCGCAAACCCTCCAATGGTGATCCACACAAAACTCAAACCAAGGAAGAACTCCTTCTTCATGTTGCTTGGAGAAGTGGAACTCTTTCGGTAGCCTTTGGTCTCTTGACCACTGTAGGATACCCTGTCCTACTGAAGGGCACTCAAGATACTATCCTAAACCACTTTAGGTTCTAGGACTACCCTCCACTAAAACCCTATAGGCTTGTATCCTAAAACCAAGCCTTGTCCTAGTGTAGAAGAACTTGTCTTGACAAGACAAGTCTTGTCCTAAAACAAGGAGGGAGGGAGAAAGTGGAAGACTCTCAGACAGACTCTTAGGAAAATAAAAATACTGATCTCAGAAGACCGAAGAAGAAGTAGTGGTGTTTCTCATTTCACCGTACGCCCTATTTATAATCTCAGATGGGGCGTGAAATGCATCCCGACAACACTTATCAGATATGAAACATCATATCTGATAAGACTCTTCGGGAATGGAGAGTCATATCTATGTTCTTTCACTTACCAGTTCAATCCCCATCATGCCATGTATCAAATACTGATTTCGGAGATAGGGAGATGCCTCTTCTAATCTGAAGTAACATGAGGCTTGAAGAGTTTCAGAGGCAGAGGGACTCTACCCTTTGTTGTGCGCGTGCAAATGAAGAGGCGCGACTCTTCATGTGCGTGCCACCTTTTCACTCCTCCTCAAACCATCCCATTCAAACTTTAAACCGGTCTTTTGACTTGTCAAGGCATGGGGATTGAGCTAAGAGAATTGTCCTTAGTTGAAGAACAAGAAGGGAGACATAAGAGAATTGGATTCAGTGAGTGTCGTGGCTAATAAAGAGGTGGAGGATGATCTCTTGGTGGTATCAAATGATCATAAATTGTACACAGATATATGGACCCTGGATTCAGCCTGTTCTCATCATTATAACCCGAACCGGTCTTGGTTTTTGACATATACCAAGACCGATAAGGGAAGCATGACACTTGGAGATGATCACTAGTGCAAGGTCACTGGTATTGGGAGTGTACAAGTTAGGATGTTCGATGGGATCATGAGGACACTGACCACTGTCAAGCATGTTCCTAAGCTGAAGAAAAATCTGGTGTCACTAGGCTACATGGAGCAATGTTGTTACAACTTCAGCAGTCAAGCCAAGAGTGGAGTACTTAATAAACCCAATGGATCCATGTTTGTAATGAGAGGTAGGAGGATAGACAATAATCTTTACAAGATGGAGGGGTCAATTGTCATGGGATAATCTAATACAGCAGCGGCACCAAAAGACCCACAGGGACACTACAAATTATGGCACTACCACCTGGGCCACATGGAAGATCATGGAATGAGGGAACTAAGAAAGCATAGATCAATTTGAGATCTGGTTGGTGACATTTTAGATGTCTTTGAGCCATGCTAGATGGGAAAGCAGAGAAGGATCCACTTCAGTAGTAGTTCAACCCATTGTGTAGCTCCACTAGAGCTGTTCACACTGATGTGTGGGGACTGTCTCCAGTTTCAGCCAAAAATAGAGTGAGGTATTTCCTGATCTTGATAGATGATTTTTCAAGGAATGTGTGGGTCTACTTCATGAAGGAAAAATCAGAGTTCTCTCAAAGTTCAAGGTATGAAAAGTAGAAGTTAAGAAGGAGCAAGGTTGTAGTGTCGCTCCAGGTAGTTATGGGTATGTCTCTTCTTCGTCTATGCTTTTGTGAGGAGTGTGGCATCAAAAGGCACTTCTTGGTTAGAGGGACTCCTTAGCAAAATGGCATGGCTAAGAGAATCAACCGAACCCTTATGGAGAAGGCAAGATGCATAAAGCTACAAGCAGGGCTTCCTAAGGTGTTATGGGTTGATATTGTTGACATAGCCTGCTATTTGGTCAATCGGTCACAGTATACAAAGTTAGATGGTGATATTCTAGAGGAGAGATAGTTTGGAAGGAGGATTGGGCTTCATCATCTATGGGTTTTTGGGTGCACGGCATATGTGCACATCGATGCTAGTGAGCATAGTAAGTTGGATGCCAAGTCAAAGATGATGGTGTTCTTAGGGTATCCACGAGGAGTCAAGGCATACAGGATATGGGATCTCTTGGAGAAGAAGGTCGTCATCAGTAGGGATGTGACCTTTGATGAAAGGTCAATTCTCTAGAGGTCAGGTGGCATGGAGGAGCAGCAAGAGTAATAGGAGGTCCAGCAGGGCAGTGCTGGATAGCTTACCTTATTTTCTATTTTGCTACTTGCAGGTGCATCTAGAGGATTGGACATTTAGGTGGAGAACTCTTAGAGGGTTCCTTAACATGTGGAGAGGGCAGTGCTGGATAGCTTACCTTATTTTCTATTTTGCTACTTGCAGGTGCATCTAGAGGATTGGACATTTAGGTGGAGAACTCTTAGAGGGTTCCTTAACATGTGGAGAGATCTCGGATAGATGATCGAGGCTAGGAGGACAAGTGAGAGCAGGCTAGACCTAGGAGAGAAATCGAGGTTGCACTGCACAAGCCCAAGAGGACCATCAGGCAACCTAACCAATATAGCTTCAGAGAGATGGTGTCATACACCCTGGTGATAGCCAATGGAGACCAATATACCTATGAGGAGGCTAAGGAGAGCCCAGACAGAGAGAGGTGAGTCCAAGCAATGTCTAAGGAGATGTAGTCTCTTCACAAGAACGACACATGGTAGTTGGTGCAATTACCATAGGGGAAGAAACCCATATGATGAAAATGGGCTTACCAATGCAAGGAGGGACCTTTGGAACAAGGAGGCATCAGATTCAAAGCTTGTTTGGTTGCCAAAGGTTACTCACAAAGAGAAAGAATAGACTTCTACGAGGTTTTCCCTCTCATCATTAGACATACTTCCATCAGGGTGCTGCTGAGCATCGTAGCAACTCAGGACTTGGAGCTGGAGCAGATGGATGTCAAGATGGCATTTTCTCCATGGACACTTAGAAGAGAGCATCTACAAAAAATAGCCACCAGGTTTCAAAAAACCAGGATCAGAAAAGAAAGTTTGTTTGCCACAAAAGTCACTTTACGGGCTCAAGCAGTCGTCAAGGCAATGGTACAAGTAGTTCGGTACTTTTATGAGGAGCATTGGGCTTTTCAGGTGTGATCATGACTCTTGTGTATATGTGAGGCTCTTGATAATGGTTCTATGATCTACTTATTCTTGTATGTAGATGATATGCTGATAGCATGCAAGAGTAAGCTGACCGTGCAGGAACTAAAGGTAGCTTTATCTCGGGAGTTTGAGATGAAGGATTTGGGACCTACAAGAAAGATCCTTTGGTATGGAAATCTTCAAAAATTGGAACAAGAGGATGCTGCATTTATCTCAAGGTGGCTACATAAAGAAGATTTTGGAGAGGTATGGGATGAAGGAATCAAAATCGATAGAGTTGCCTATAGCCAGACACTTCAGACTCTCGAAGACCATGGCACCACAGACTGAGGTGGAGGTTCAGGAGATGGAGAGGGTGCCGTATGCCTCTGGTGTAGGTAGTCTCATGTACACCATGGTGTGTTGTAGCCAGATATCACCCATGTAGTCAGTAAGGTGAGCAGGTTCATGGCACATCTTGGCAAGGAGCACTAGCGAGCACTGAAGGGAGTCTTCAGGTACTTGGCGGGAATGGTTGGAGTTGGCATCTACTACAGATAGTGAGGTGGTTCTGAGGGACACTCCAACATGTCCAAGGAGGCTTGAGGGCTGAAGGAGGGTTCGTGGATGCGGATTTCGATGGAGATGTGGACACCCAACATTCAACGATAGGTTTCATATTCAGCATATATGGAGGTCCTGTGTCATCAAGATCCTGCTTGCAACCTATTATGGTGTTATCAACCACCGAGGTGGAGTACATTAGAGTTACAGAGGCAACAAAGGAGGCCCTATGGTTGAAGGGTCTAGCATTGGAGATGGCATCGAATAGAAGGCTATCAGGGTGCACTATGATAGCCATAGTGCACTTCTACTTGCACAGAACTCTATCTTTCATGCTTGGACCAAGAATGTTGACATCATATACCATTGGATCAAAGAGATCATGGAGGATGCCAAGGTGGAGCTGGTAAAGGTACAACCAAGGAGAATTCAGTAGATGCACTGACGAAGGTTCCACCATGAGATAGCTTTCGCAAGTGTGTAGCACTGATGCAACTTGTGGACTAGATGGAGCTGGCTGAAGCCTTGAAGCACCAAGGTAGAGATTGTTGGATCTCATGTGGTGCTTCCAAGACTCAGGGGACCAAGGCTAAGGCCAAGGTTCAATAATCATGATGCTGTCATGAAATTTCTAGGGCTAGTTTGGGCCCTAGGATGAAAGGCTATTAGCCTTTCAAGTCTTGAGGTTCAAAGGACTTGGGCCTCAAAGGGCCAACTTATATTGGCCTGGTTTTGAGTCCTGGGTATGTGTGATTGGGCTGAGTCAAGGATGCACTTGGGCTTGAGAAACTCAATTATCCATTAAGTTGGCCTATGGGAGTTTTAGGGTAGGTTATGGTGACCGAGTATATATATACTTTGTATAGGGGCTGATTGGAGCGGTCATAATGAAATAACCTTTTCTCCCTGATATCCATCTTCTTCTTCCCTCTCTTCCTCTTTGGTTTGTCACTCTCTATCAGGATAATATCAGCATCCAAGATGCCATACCCTAGGAAGGAGAAAATTTTTTAGTGCCTAGGGACTCCTAGTCCAAGTAGGAAACCCAGCACCTAGCATCTTTGGAGTCATCCCTCTCTCTACCCTTTTGTTGTTCAACCAGGAGCTTTGGAGGGTTGAATCCTCACTAGTTGGAGGTCCCAAGAGAGGTGGTTTCACATCCATATCATATTTGAAATGTTCAAGGCACTCTAAACAAATTAGGAGATTTATGTAAAAGAAGGCTAAATCCCTGCCAGGCGATTGCTTCAATTCCTTGTTGCTGCCGGCTCAAATATAATGTTCTGAGGTTGGTTGCTAGTAGAAGGTTGTCCATGCACTTAGGAACATCCTCCAACAAAGGAGGGCTCACATAGTTCATCTATAGGAAGGCCCCATTGCAATGACCACCTTCAAGGCCTTAATAGTAACCACTCGTCCTCCACTACAACCATGCCAGGATCTTGAACAGCCTCCCTAGTAAGATAACAGAGAGGGGAGCCCATGTGAATTGAATGTGAACATGATCCATGTATTCACACTCGAGGATGCTAGTTGGGAGTCATTTGAGCTATCCAAAGCAACAAAAAGGATAAAGAATAAAGAATCTATCAACTTCACCAAGAAGGATGCGGCAAGCATCTAATTCCCCCATGCAGATGTGATAGTATTATCACTAAGCATTAATAACCACAATGTGCATCATGTATTAGTTAATGGTGGAAGTGTAGTTATTGTATTGTATTATTCTACCTTTTTTTGAATGAATCCTTCTGCGAAGCAACTAGAGCAATATGAGACACTTATCTAGGGCTTTAATGGTGAATTAATGTACCCAAAGGGAATAATTACATTGACTATTAAAGCCAACACTTACCCCTTATGTACTACTACTGAAATGAGCTTCTTTGTAGTTAAACTCCAAGCTCCTTATAATGCAATTCTTGGATGCCCAGGACTATGTGCTCTTGACTTCATGCTCTTTCCCAACTATCTAATGATGAAGTTCCCAACCAACCACAGAGTTGGACAATTAAAGGGTAGTCAAATAGTGGAATGATAGTGCTACAGTGCAAGGCTTCAAGCCAAATGCCCATCTGAGCCTTTTTCTATAGAGCTAGACACCAGAGATGAGCTGTCCAAGGAATGCACAAGCCATCAAGCAAGCTATTGGAGATTCTCTTGTTGAAAGGGGACCATACTTGGATGACTCGGATCAGTTCAGACCTAGATAAGGTAATGAAGAAAAATCCAACTACTTTCTTATAGGAAAACTTTGATGTATTTGCCAGACTGCCACTGACATACATAGAATAGATTCAGAAGTGATGGTGCATCGGCAAAACATTGACCCAACCTACTATCCGGTGAAGCAAAAGATGCAAAGCTTCATCCCTAAATGTCAAAAAGTCATCATTGAAGAAGCTGACAAGTTGATCAAGGCCAAATTCATCAGGGAGGTGATGTACCTAGAGTGGTTGGTGAACATAGTTATTGTAAAAAAAATCAATGGTACCAAACAAATGTGCATAGACTTCATATATCTAAATAAAGCCTACTTAAAAGATAACTACCCCTTATCTTGGATCGACCTGCTGGTCGATGCCACATCTAGTCATGAGCTCCTCACCTTCATGGATTCCTTCTCTAGTTTTGATCAGATTAGAATGGCTCCAAAAGATGAGAAGACTGCCTTTATGTTGACTCTGGTCTTGATTTTGATGATTGACAAAATGTTTAAGTATATATGAGTACTAATTGTATTTTAAGTATATTTTTCAGATCTTAGTACTCAACCATGTTGAATGAAGAAATACTTGTATTTCAATTGAAAAAGTCCTTAAATTAATGAAAAATCAAGTTATAAGGACTTTGGAATATAAGGAAGACTTGGAAGGACTTAAAGTTTAATTTTGAAGAAGTTTTAGTACTGGCTCAACCGAGTGTCAACACTTAAAGATCAAGTGTTGACACTTGCAGGCCAAGTGTTGACACTTGCAGGCCAAGTGTTGACACTTGCAGGCCAAGTACTGACACTTGCAGACCAAGTGTCAACACTAAGTGTCGACACCTGGGAACCAAGTGTCAACACTTGGAGGTCAAGTGTCGACACTTGACTGTAATGGCTAGTTTTCAAAAGCTGCAGAACTTCTCCAACTTGCTTCAAATGGCCATATCTTCATCCCCAACGGTCATCTATGGTTTGGAGAGCTATATAAACATCAAAAATCAATTGGGGAAGTAATCCTTGGTGAGTTTTTTGAATATTCTTCAAGGATTCAAGAGTTGAGTGATTCAAAGCCTTCAAGCTTCCAAGTTTCAAAGAGAGCATTCAAAGTCTACATCTACAAGCATCAATCAAAGGCTTCATCAACTTAAAGACAAGATCTTCATCAACAATCAAGGGCTTCAAAGAGATATTTGCTTTATTTTAGAAAGATTTTACTGTATTCATTTATACTTGCTCTTATATTGTTTTACTTAAGATTTTTTGTGAGCCTTAGAAAGTCAAAGAGGTTTTTGGTAAGCCTTTGAATACCAAAGTGGTTGTTGGTGAGCCTTGAAACCAACTAGGGTTTTACTTGTAAGCCCGGAGCCAAAACAAGTTGTTTAGGTTCTTGGTTATCCCATAAAACCAAGGGTGGTTGTTGGTGAGCCTTGAAACCAACTAGGGTTTGACTTGTGAGCCCGAAGACAAAACAAGTTGTAAAGGTTATTGGTGAGCCTAAGTTATAAAACCAAACTTAGTGAAATTCCCAAGGGGTTCTTGGAGAGTGGATGTAGGTGCTTGGTTGGCACTGAACCACTATAAATATTTGTGTTTGTGTGATTGTTCTCCTTATGCTTTTATTTCTTTATTTCCACTGTATTTATTTGAAATATACAAGCACTTGAATTGCATTAGCACATACTTACTTTAGTTCACACTTTGTAAATAATACAAAAGTTTTATAAAACCCAATTCACCCCCCCTCTTGGGTTGCCTACCTGAGCCTACAATTGGTATCAGAGCTCGGTGCTCTGATTGAAAATCTAATGATTTTGAGTTAAAGATTATGGCAACCCTTGTTAGTATTAGTATTAGACCACTGTTTTTCAATGGCATAAATTACACATTTTGGAAAACTCGCATGCGCATCCATATTCAATCTATTAGTTATCATCTTTGGAAAATCATTGTTAGTGGTCCTCATATTCCTTCCATTTTGGTTAATGGCATTTCCATTCCAAAGCTCGAAGAGGATTGGAATGAATATGACATTAAACGCATTGAACTCAATGCTAAAGCAATGAACTTGCTTTATTGTGCATTAAACTTAAATGAATTTAATAGAGTTTCTACATGTACATCGGCAAAGGAAATATGGGACACACTTGAAGTTACTCATGAGGGTACTCTTCAAGTGAAGAACACTAAAATTAATTTGCTTGTACATTCTTTTGAAATTTTTGAAATGATACATTATGAATCTATATCTGATATGTTTTCAAGATTTATGACTATTATTAATGAATTAAAAAGTCTTGGCAAAATCTATACTAATGTTGATTTGGTGAACAAAATTCTTAGATCCTTGCCAAAATCATGGGATCCAAAGGTGACGGCGATCCAAGAAGCTAAAGATGTAGAAACCTTACCTTTGAAGGAGCTTATCGGTTCACTCATGACCTATGAGTTGAACTTATGGCAAAGGATAGTGGAAGCTGATATAGAAAAGAAGATAATGGCTTTCAAAGTCAAAAAGAAATTCAAGGCAATGATGGCAACTTGGAGCGATAGTGAAGATTCAAGTTCGGATGATGAAGTTGCCCATCTTTGTTTCATGGCAAATGAGGAAAAGGTATGTACTAAAAATGATTATAATTTTACCTTTGATGAACTACATGATGCATCTAATGATCTTGTGCTTGAATATAGATTGCTAAAAATTGAGCACAAGAAATTAAATAGGCATGTAGATTCATTTTCTCTTGACAACACCAATCTTGCAAATAAAAATGGTGATTTAAATGCTAAGATTGATATTTTGAAAAATGAAAAGAATAATTTTTCTAAAGAAAAAGAATTTTTAGAAAAAGAAAATATTGTTCTGAAAGATTTATGTGATAAAGTTTTGAATAAGAAAAATATTTTGGTTGAGGAAAAGAAGCAAAAACTTTTGAAAAATTTCTCTATTCTTGCTTCTTTCAATTTATCTTATAAATGTGGTTTTAATGCTTATCCTTCTAGATTAAGAAAAGTTTGGGTTCCAAAAGGAACCATAATTACTAATCATAAAGGACCCAAGAAAGTTTGGGTACCAAAATATCCACTTAATTTGTTTTGCAGGAATGTCTTGCAACCCAACATGAAGAAAGGAAGTTCTTGAAAAGAGGTTGTACAAGACAATTTAAAGAAGTGGACAAGCTACATTTTGAACTAAATGATAAAATGAAGGACTTTGTATATTGATGAATTCTAAACATCTCCTTCCATAATTAAAAATGTAGATTAATTTTTATTGCATCAATTACTTTGAAAAGTTATTTTAAATAGTTAATTAGAATCAAGTTTGGACTTATCATCATTGGCTATGATCATGAACTTTTTGGTGTTGATGAATTTCATGCTATCATGATTAAACTTATGATTGTAAGACCTTCACTTGATTTTGATTAATGTATTTCATGAAAAATACTTTTAAAAAAGCATATTGATTTGAAAAATGTTTTAAGTGATTGATTAGAATCAAGCTTAGACTAATAATCATTTGTTGTGATCATGACCATTTTGATGGATTTCAAGCTCTTATGGTCAAACTTGTAATTATTAGATCTTCACTTGATTTTGATTAATACAGTTTTTGAATTATTTCAAGTAAAATGTTACGATTTATGTGCTTTCATTGTTGGCATCTATGCTTAAGTTAGAATTGATTTGAATCAAGTATAGAACTAGTAGTTAAGGATTACATTTAAGAAGAAGGTATGCATATTGACAAACCCTTGCTCTAGTAGCTAGACTTGATATCATATTACTTCTAGCATTTGTATGGATATCAAATCATCTTAAAATGAATTTGAAATCATGCTAAAAGTTTTTAAGTGATATAAATGCTTTGTATTTTGAAAATTATGAATATCTTGAAAATTTTAAAATCTTGATGCATAAGCTTTCATGTTTTATTCCTGAAATAAATGCATATTTTTAAAGGAGGAATAACATTCAAGGGGAGCATCCAAAGATTTGTTATCATATTTGATGCTTTGAATATCTTGTTGATATCATGCTTTGCTTATATTGCTCTGATACTCCTTCTTCTTATTTTCAAATCTAATTCTTTGAGGGGAGTTATATTCAAATGGTATCATATTCTATTGGTATCAAAATTATTTTTAAAAGAATTCCTAGTAACCGCTTCGGATTGGGTTAGTCACCATGGCCGTCCAGTCATAGGAGATAAGTAGGGCTTAAAGACCCTCTCTTCCCATTCAATGGGCTCTCTTATGACGTGTAGGGGTGCCGCTGTGACCTTTTTCCATGAACAAGTAAGGCGAATGGATAATATACATCAAATCATTTCTTGCATGTGCTTACATTCTGTGGTATCTTGTTCAATTTGTCTCATATTCAATTGATATCATAATTATTTGATTTCTTGCATTGATTTTGATGACCTACTTGCTATTCTTTCCGACTTCATTCCCACTTTGTATTGCCTTTCACCCTTTTTCATGATGTCAAAAAGGGGGAGAAAATTGTTAAGTATGAAAAGGGGAAGATTGGATAAACATGAAAAATCATTTGAGAAATGAAAGAAAGTGCAAAAGGGAAGAAGAATGCAAAATGTTTTTATCTAAAGGGAAGAATTAGTAAGAAGAAATATTGAAAATTTAAAAATTTTGCATATTTTGAAAAATATTTTTGAAGATTTTTTGAATCATATTTTGAGGGGGAGCTTGGTGCTTATTGTTTTGAGCTTACATGTTTATCTTATTGTTAATCTTTTTAAGCTTTCCCTATTCATATACTTAAAGATTTTGTCATCATCAAAAAGGGGGAGATTGTTGACTCTGGTCTTGATTTTGATGATTGACAAAATGTTTAAGTATATATGAGTACTAATTATATTTTAAGTATATTTTTCAGATCTTAGTACTCAACCATGTTGAATGAAGAAATGCTTGTATTTCAATTGAAAAAGTCCTTAAATTAATAAAAAATCAAGTTATAAGGATTTTGGAATATAAGGAAGACTTGGAAGGACTTAAAGTTTAATTTTGAAGAAGTTTCAGTACTGGCTCAACCGAGTGTCAACACCTAAAGATCAAGTGTTGACACTTGCAGGCCAAGTATTGATACTTGCAGAACCAAGTGCTGACACTTGTAGACCAAGTGTCGACACTAAGTGTCGACACCTGGGAACCAAGTGTCGATACTTGGAGGTCAAGTGTCGGTACTTGACTGTAACGGCTAGTTTTCAAAAGCTGTAGAACTTCTCCAACTTGCTTCAAACGGTCATATCTTCATCCCCAACGGTCATAAACGGTCATCTATGGTTTGGAGAGCTATATAAACATCAAAAATCAATTGGGAAAGTAATCCTTTGGTGAGTTTTTTGAATATTCTTCAAGGATTCAAGAGTTGAGTGATTCAAAGCCTTCAAGCTTCCAAGTTTCAAAGAGAGCATCAAAGTCTACATCTATAAGCATCAATCAAAGGCTTCATCAACTTGAAGACAAGATCTTCATCAATAATCAAGGGCTTCAAAGAGATAATTGCTTTATTTTAGAAAGCTTTTATTGTATTCATTTATACTTGCTCTTATATTGTTTTACTTAAGGTTTTTGGTGAGCCTTGGAAAACCAAAGAGGTTTTTGGTAAGCTTTTGAAAACCAAAGTGGTTGTTGGTGAGCCTTGAAACCAACTAGGGTTTTACTTGTGAGCCCGAAGCCAAAACAAGTTGTTTAGGTTCTTGGTTATCTCGTAAAACCAAGGGTGGTTATTAGTGAGCCTTGAAACCAACTAGGGTTTGACTTGTGAGCCCGAAGATAAAACAAGTTGTAAAGGTTATTGGTGAGCCTAAGTTATAAAATCATACTTAGTGAAATTCTCAAGGGGTTCTTGGGGAGTGGATGTAGGTGCTTGGTTGGCACCGAACCACTATAAATCTTTGTGTTTGTGTGATTGTTCTCCTTATGCTTTTATTTCTTTATTTCCGCTGCATTTATTTGAAATACACAAGCACTTGAATTGCATTAGCACATACTTGCTTTAGTTCACACTTTGCAAATAATACAAAAGTTTTATAAAACCCAATTCACCCCCCCTCTTGGGTTGCCTACCTAAGCCTACACTTTATTACTGACTATAGACTCTATTATTATAGCATCATGCCTTTTTGGCTCAAGAATGCTGGGGTGACCTATCAATGCCTAGAGATTAAAATATTCAAGTACCAAATTGACTGCAACAAGGAGGTATACATAGGCGATATGTTGGTCAAGAAATGGTCTGTCTAGGGTCACATCGCAAACCTTCAAGAGGCCTTTGACACCTTGTACCAGCATAAAATGAAATTGAATCCAGTGAAATATGGCTTTGGGATCACATCTGACAAGTTCTAGACTTCATGGTGTCTGGTCAAGGTATCGAAGTGAACATGAAGAAGATTTGGGCAATCTAGGAGAATACCTTACCAAACTCCATTAAGATGGCAAAGCACCTCACTGAGAAGTTTGTAGCCCTTAATCACTTCATCTCTAGATCAGCCAAGAAGTACCTTCCCTTCTTCAAAATCCTCTAGCAGCTAAAGGAATTCCAGTGGGCCATAGAAGCTCAGGTAGTTTTCAAGGAGCTGAAAAGGTATCTCAACTCTACACCCTTGCTAAGCAAACTAGTCCATGGTGAGGAATGTTTCTTGTATCTGGTCATATCCTTGGTAGTGATCAGCTCTATACTTGTTCGAAAAGAGGCGAAGAGTCAGAGGCTAGTTTTTTATATCAACAAAGTCCTCCATGATGCTAAAACTAGATATACGAGACTAGAGAAGTTTATCTTTGCTCTTATTATCTCTGCCCAGAAGCTCTGACCATATTTCTAAGCCCACAAAGTCACTCTCCTTACCGACCAACCAATAAGGGCTATCCTTCATAGTCACAACATCTCGAGTAGAATAGCCAAGTGGGTGCTCAAACTTTTTAAGTTTGATGTAAGCTTCTAGCTAAGGCCCTTGATCAATTTTCAAGCACTCATGGCTTCATCTTGGAATATACTATCCCAGGAAAAGACCAACTGCATAAGGAAGAACCAAGTCCTCGAGTAGACCCAGAGGAATAGTGGACCCTACATGAGATGGCTCATTGAGCTCTACTAGATCTAGAATTAGACTTATATTAGCTCGCTTTGTAGGAGAAGGTGTAGAGTATGCCTTAAGGTTCAACTTCCCCACTATCAATAATGAAGTGGAGTATGAGACCCTCCTTGCCGGACTTAACATTGCAAAGGAGTTAAAGGTTAAACACCTCACTATTTACAGTGACTCTCAACTGGTTGTAGAGCAAGTAAGAGGTGAATATGATGCCTAGGAGGAGAACATGAAGAAATACCTCACTAAGATGAAGGAATTGATTGAATCCTTCCTAGAGTTTGACATCTGACAAATCCCCAGAGCCAAGAACTCCATGGCCAATGCACCATCAAAACTAGAGGCACTCATACCATCAGACCTCCAAAATGGCACATATCTTAAAGTTCTACAGTACTCGAGCCTTGAAGGGCTTCAACCTATCCAATCAGTTGAGGAGGAAGAGCCAAGTTGGATAGACCCACTCCTCAAGTGATGGGGACCCGAGAGCTATCAGAGCCTCAACATGGAGCAAATCCGATGGTATTTGATTGAGTATGTTCAAGTCTATTATATTTTATTTGAGTCAATCATTTGAGTCCTGTTAGCCATTTAAGTCAGGTCTTGTAGTCGAGTCAGTATGAGTCCTATCATCTTTTAATTGAGTCAAGTTAAGTTTTATTTTACTTGAGTCCAAGTCTGTAATCAAGAAGTTAAAGACCCCAGTCACCTCAGCAGCCACATGGGACCCTAGTCACAATGCCACACTCATTGCACCACCTTAGCAGCCATGAGGAGCCCCAGTCACAGCAGGCGTCATCTACCCTATTAGGCATCCCAAGATCTTCATGACATCATCCAAGCCCAAGAAGGAAGTAGATAAGCACCCCATATGGAAGTTGTGGATTGCCTAAGAGAAGATGGAAGAAACCTATATGGCGTCTAGGCAGATCAGGCAGCAAATGGGCACCCTCCCTCTTTCCCTTATTTCATGGGAATTTTTTCCTTGTAGTGCCCACCTATTATGGAAGATATGTGGCGCCTCCCTTTCATGCAAATCCACCTATAAGGCAGCATGTAGCCACCCCCCCTCTTTGCTCTTCATTCCATGTAATCCAAGGGCTAGGGTCAATTTTAAAGGACCCCCTTCATGTATGAAAATAAATTCCAATGATGAAGAAAAGATGAATTAGAAGAGAGATTCTTCGTTTGCTCCCCATGAAGAGGGTGAGAGGCCCACTATCACTCTGCAAGGAGAGCATGAGAGGTGCAAATCAATTGCTCTATAAGGAGAGCACAAGAGGTGCATCCCTAGACATGTTGCTTCCATCATGTCTAATTATCTCCTTCACTTTTGATTCCATCTTCTTTACCACCTTCATGACCTTTGAGACTTACCCTAATGGCTCCATGTAGCGAGATGGGTGAGATGCCCTAGAGATGAGAGGTCTCTCCGTGAGTGTGAGTCCTAAAGTCTATGAGAGTCTGAACTTCTGCCTTCCATCTCCATTGTTTCTTTCACCACCTCCTTAGAGAAAAAAATACAAAAAAAATCAAAATCTAGTGGTGACTTCACAGCTTGCCAACAGTCCTTCCCCTCATCCCGTCCCCCATTAATTTTGGTATTAGAGCCAGAGGATTAGGGTATGCTTCATCCTCCAAGACACCAACCAGTTCATCCAAGACACCCACCATCAAACGATTCCATGCCAATGATGCATCCACCAACTACCAATCCCATCGTTGAGCATCACCATCCCATTGCTTGTCCATCCACCCCGTCTTCCTGAGCACCTCAGATCGCTGCCTCTCTACTTTCCAATCCCACCAGAGCTCTCCATTCTCTATCATCGATCACCACCATCCAGAACCATCCAGCCCTAGATCCACAACACCATCTCCCTACTCCATCCCAACAGTCGATGATCCTCTCCTACTTGCAAGCAGGACCACCAACCGAGACCAACATCATCCTCCGCTCCTCCAATCGGCACCTCCACTAGACATCCTCCCTTCTGTCGTCGACCTCTACTCCCAATCATGCTGCTTCTCTTCTTCACCTATGATTAACCCCTCTGATTATCATCGACGATGCATCGCTCAGAGCTGGGAGCACCGCACTCTACCGGCATATCCCCACTGAGCCGAGCTCTGCAACAAGGCCTCGGAATCGAGCCCCTACACTACCAAGCCACCATCTCTTAATGCCGTTCCATCTTTTACTGGACCTCTCTCTCTCTCCGGTGATCAATCCCCTACGACCCGGCTCCCTTCCACCATCGCCAGCCATTGGAACCAAGCTCCCACGCCATCGATGATGCGGGACTAATTATGCATGCCAATTATTTTTTATACATTAGGAATTAAGTTAGGAGTTTGTATCATGAATTTCAATCCAAGATATTAATTAAGGAATTCTATAAAAAATATGAAGCACATGCATGCAAAAATAAATCTTAAAAGTAAAGAAACAGGATCGCCAAGGCTAAGAAGTCCTGGTTAGGACTAGCTCTTTTGCAATACCACTACCAAAGGAGTCTAGGGGGTGTACCTGATAGAGATTTGGAGATCGATCCATGAAGAGTTTGCTCTACGCTCTCAGATGCGGCCTGAAAAAATAAGCCGGAGACCCTGCGGATCTGCGGCTTTTAATCTAGTGGCTCGAAAGCTTGCCGATTGGAATCCTGGATTCGTGAACTCTGAGGGACCTGCAAATCACCTAACAAGGGTTAGGAATCAAAGAAGAAACAAGTTTGAAGGCTAAAGAAAGCAAAGGGAAGGAAGGCTTAGAAGTGGGTGGCCAAGAGATGAAGAGGCAGGCGGCTTGGAGGTAGGGTGCAGAGATCACATAGATACCCTAAGGGATCACACAGATACCCTTAATCACACAAATTCACTCAGAACTCATACCAAGAGTTGAGAACTCAAGAAAGTTTTCATATTCATTAACATCCAATATACATGAGAGGGGGGGGCCTTTAAATAGGCTTACAAACTTGGGCTCCAAGTAAGGGCATACAAGAGAATTCCCACTAATCCTTTTCCTACTCAAATACATAGAGATCTCCTCTTCCAAATAGGTTCAAACTCCCTCTTCTCACTAGGATTACTCCTCTCCTTCTCTTTGACTTGGTCCAAGAAAGATGACCATAAGTGGGGTGCCAACATGAGAGGTGACCATAAGGAGGGTGCTGAATTTGAGGATCAGCCAGGGCTTTGGGTGGCCCATTTCAGTGCTGGACAGGCTCTAGGGTTCTCCTGGTATCCATCTCCTCTTAGTAGGCTGATGTACTTATCATCCAGGTCTTTAATGATAGCTCTAAGACTCCTTCCATGCTTCCCAAGTGGCACAATTATGTGGATGATTGGATTCCTTGCAGTGGTTGGAGTATTATGCTGATTAGCTTCATAAGTGACTTGAGTCTTCTTACAAAATTAGACTAGACTCAATATAAGACTTACAAAATTGGATTGGACCAATAAAACTCAAAACTTACAGGACTCATAAGGCTCACTAAGCATCCAAAACTTCACTCAATACTCTAATTACAGGACTCAAATGTAAGAAGGCCCAAAATGAGATTCAGAGGCCAAGGTATAGACTCAAGTGTAAGAAAGCCTATAAAACAAAACTCATGGCCCAAATATAGGACTTAAATGGCTAACATAGCTAGATTATTGGATTCAAAGATAAAATTGGAACATGGCTAAAGGACTCAAAACTCAGGGACCCATAGTAAACTAGGGTTGACCTGATGTCCCCGTCAATTCTTTCATGGTGGGAGGAACTCGACCCTATCAAGTATAGGGTAGTCTGGTGCTGGTAGTAAGTCTGGATAGAGGCACTGTGGATCCTCTCGAGTAATCCAAGAATTGCCTGATTATAGTCGACCTTGCCATTGGACCAGGTAGCGTTGATAGCCGCAGCCCCAGGTCATGATTGCTTGATCATCCAGGATACACTTGATCCATATTCTTCTCTCAGGCAAATTTAGTAGACACTCACATAAGGTTTCTCTCTCAAAGGATGAGTGAGGTCCAAAAATCTCACTAGGAATCACTGCAGGTTCCCTATACTTAACAAAGTCCGCGATATTGAATGTAGAGCTAATGCTTAAATCCAAGGGCAGATCAAGCATATAAGCATTGGTTCCACTTTCTTTATCACTCTAAAGGTCCAACTCTACAAGCATGAAGCTTCTTAACCATAATAGAATTTCCTACATTAAATTCCTTGGCTTTCTTTCGAGAATTAGCCAGTTTTTATAGATTTCATTACGTAAATTAATCTTTTGGCTAATGTCCTGATGTAAATGTTGTGCAGACGTTAGTGTAGGTGTGGATAGATGAAGTAGGTCTATGGACTGATTGGACTCAAAATTAGATATTATTTCACTACCCACATCTACTTCCTGGGGTTGTTCCTTAGGGACTTATTCCTGGATTTTCTCTATGAACAACTCCTATTGATATGTAGATTTGACTAAATCCTAAACTACAACTGTGGGTTTAACCCTTTGTCAGGAGGGTGACATGCAGATGAAAATGGTACATGGACTCTTACTAGGTACCATAGGGTCCTCCAAGAGTAAGATGTAAACATGACATGCTCAATGAATGAATGCAACATGCAAACTTTTATAAAATGCAACCTAGTGGTTAGGAAAACATGAGAAGCTTCTGGAGAGGGCAGAAAATAAGAGGTAGGTTCAGGGTTAGTTTGGTAGGATAGAAAGTAAGAAAAGGGTTTGGGGTTGATCAGATAGAATAGGATACAGGAAGGGATGTCAGGGATTAGTCTTAGACTAATAAGGTTGACCTTATGGGGTTGATGTATACCTACAGGGTCTGCATTATGTAAGAATGGGTCATTAATTTCAGGAAAGAGATCTTCAATGGAAACTATAGGAGAGAATTCTTCCTGAGGGTATTGGCTTAAAGAGATCAGGTCCTTAATAAATTTATCGAGTTCTTGAATCTAGGACTAGACTCTATAATTAGATTTTCTCCTAGTGTCTCTTCAGATAGAGTGGCAATCATAGGATCATGGGTTTCTTCCTCTACAATTTTAGTTTGGGTGTGGTCAGGGTTAGCTAATTCTAGGTTGGTTTCTATCTGGGTATGGTATGGGTCAACTAACTCTAGGTTGGCTTTAGTATGGGTAGGGTCAAGGTCAACTAATTCTAGGTCTTCTATAGGTATCTCTTCTTCTTCTTCCTCATACTCATCCACTAAGCTCACATCGGCTTCATATATCTCTTCTTCAAGGTCATTATGGTGAACCAATGGGGTGGTAAGAGGGGGTTGGCTAAGAAAAAATTGACTAATGACTGGGGTAGGGGTGGGTTGACTAAGAGGAAGTGGACTAATATTGGGCTCTTATCTAAGGGTACTAATCCTATGGGTTGCTTGGGTATTTAATTGGATCATTTGGTTGATCTGGGCAGTCAACTAGGCAAACTAGTTTTGGGATTGGGTATTGGACTAGTTAATCTGGGTGTTTAATTAGGCAGTGGATTGGGCATTCAATTGGTTCATCTAGTCAAATCATTCAGTCATGGCTTTCATGAAGATCTCAAAGTTGGAGTCCATGGCTAAGCTAGGTTTTGGTTTAGACTGTTGATATTTGGTTCCTAACCTAGTGGTCATGCAATCAATCAAACAAGTTAGTGTGATGCAATCAAGCACACAAAGTGGAAATGGACTGTAGTTTGCTAAATTTAGAGCCAAAATTGAATGGGTCTACTAAACTTACACTTAACTCAGTAGCTAATCCTTCCACTAGCCAGGTAAGAGATAGGGTAGTGGGAGGCTTCCCCTGCTTGTGACAGGGTTCTAATTAAAAACCACCAGTCCATTTAGGGCGTTTGCCTCTGGACCTCTACCCTTAGACATCAGTTTTCAGTAATAGCTGGGGAATTAGGTGCACTAGTTGGCCCACACAATTCGAACCCGACCTGTTAGTGTCCCTAAGCTCTCTAGAGTAATTAGGTTACTAATTAATTTTAATTAAGGCTTAGGTTATGATGTTGGGTGGTTGTTTTGGGCCCAAGACATGTGATGAAATCCTGCCCTAATCTGAGAGAGGAAATTGCCCTTAAAATTGATTTAATGAGATGATGAACACAATATAAGCCCTAATGCAGCCAATAACAATCAGAGAAATAAAAATATTTTTTTTACCTTTTTATGAGGTGGAAAATTAGGTTTAAGTTGGTTAAGTTAGCAAACAAATTTTGGGCTTTGGTGAGGTAGGGTTTGGAAGTGATTAGGTTTGGTTTGATCAAGTATGCATAATAGATATTAGGATTTGATTCAATACAGAATTTGGTTTAGTTTTTGATGCAGAAAAATTTTAGAGAAATTTCAGAATAGAGAATGAAAAGTGTAATGACTCTACCTAGTTTCATGCAAAAAAATTTTGGATGATGATGCAAAACCTGGGATTTTTTAGACTATGTGCAGAAATCTCAGGATTCGGGTTAAGGTTACTAATATGCAAATTTTTATAATTATCATATTTTTGTAAAAATAATTAAAAATTATGAAAAGAATCAAAACTAAACAAAGGATACACCATGCAAATTTCAATGAAAAACAAAATACTTAAGGTGATAAAATAGATCGAAATCTAGACACCTAATGCAAAGATAGGATGCAGAAATTTCTAGGTCAAAAAAAAATAGGTATGAAAAAATTGTATAGACTGAAATAAATCATAAAGAAATTCTAAAAAATATTATAAATTATGGGAAACCTAGAAAAATAAAATTCAAGATTTTCTAACCTAGCTACATGCAGAAATAGTAAAAACAATAGACTATATATAAGAATTACGGGATGCAGAAACTAGCCCTAAAATATGCACTGATACCAAATGATGCAGGACTAATTATGCATACCAATTATTTTTTGTGTATTAGAAATTAATTTAGGAGTTTGTATCCTGAGTTTGAAGCTAAGATATTAAGTAGAGAATTCTATAAAAAATTTGAAGCATAAGCATGTAGAAATAAACCCTAAAAGTAAAGAAACAGGACCGCCAAGGCTAAGAAGCCCTGGTTAGGACTAGCTCTTCTGCAATACCACAACCAGAGGAGTCTATGAGATGTACCTTGTAGAGATTTGAAGATCGATACATGAAAAGGTTATTCTACACTCTTGGATGCGGCTTGGAAAAATAAGCTGAAGACCTTATGGATTGGCGACTTTTAATCCGATGGCCCGAAAGCTTGTCATTGGAATCCTAGATTCATAAATTCTGAGGGACCTGCAAATCACCTAACAAGGGTTAGAAATTAGAGAAGAAACAAGTTTGAAGGCTAAAGAAAGCAAAGGGAAGGAAGGCTTAGAAGTGGATGGCCAAGAGATGAAGAGGCAGGCGACTAGGAGGCAGGGCACAGGGATCACACAAATACCTTTAATCACACAAATTCACTCAGAATTCACACCAAGAGTTGAGAAGAACTCAAGAAAGATTTCATATTCATTAACATCCAATATATATGACAGGGGGGGGCCTTTAAATAGGCTTACAAACTTGGGCTCCAAGTAAGGGCATACAAGAGAATTCCCACTAATCCTTTTCCTATTTAAATACATAGAGATCTCCTCATCCAAATAGGTTCAAACTCCCTCTTCTCACTAGGATTACTCTTCTCCTTCTCTTTGACTTGGTCCAAGGGAGGTGACCATAAGTGGGCCACCAACATGAGAGGTGACCATAAGGAGGGTGCTGAATTTAAGGATGGGCCAGGGCTTTGGGCGGTCCATTTCAGTGCTGGGCAGGCTCTAGGGTTCTCCTGATGTCCATCTCCTCCTGGTGGGCTGATGCACTTGTCATCGAGGTCTTCAATGATAGCTCCAAGACTCCTTCCATGTTTTTCAAGTGGCACAATTATATGGATGATTGGATTCCTTGCAGTGGTTGGAGTATTATGCTGACTGGCTTCATAAGTAACTTGAGTCTTCTTACAAAATTGGACTGGACTCAATATAAGACTTACAAAATTGGATTGGATTTATAAAACTCAAAACTTACAGGACTCATGAGGCTCACTAAGCACCCAAAACTTGACTCAATACTCTAATTACAGGACTCAAATATAAAAAGGCCCAAAATGAGATTGAGAGGCCAAGGTACAGACTCAAATGTAACAAAGCCCATAAAACAAAACTCATGGCCCAAATATAGGACTCAAACGGCTAACACAGCCAAATTATTGGACTCAAAGATAAAATTGGAATCATGGCTAAAGAACTCAAAACTCAGGGACCCATAGTAAATTAGGGTTGACCTGATGTCCCCATCAACCGAGCCATGCCGACTTCCGTGCCACCCTTCTCCCCACTATGCCACTGCCAGACACTGGAACAAGCCTCACCTCCCTCTCCCCGAGCTGTTATATTCTCAGTACCATCACCAACGAAGATCTTCACCAGATTTCATCTCCATTACACTCTACGTCGGCCCATGAGAAGGAGAGTCCCCGCTCGATCATGAAAGCTGTCCTATTCACTATTGTCGACTTCAAGCTCCCCACGAATCTCAAAGTTGCATAGATCTCAAAGCTACATGGATCTCAAAACTGCATGGATCTCAGAGCCACATGGATTTTAAAGTTGCATGATTCTCAGAGCAGAGCCTTTTTTATTTAATTGGATTTGGTTCCACCAAAGTCCCCACTGATCCAAACTCGATGGGGTTGAGTTCTTCCCACTCCAAAGGAATGATGGGAACCCAAGAACTATCCGAGCCTCAACACGGAGCAAATCCGATGGTATTTGATTGAGTCTATTCAAATCTATTATATTTTATTTGAGTCAATCATTTGAGTCTTGTTAGCCATTTAAGTCGGGCCTTGTAGTCGAGTCAGTACGAGTCCTATCATCTTTTAATTGAGTCAAGTTAAATTTTATTTTACTTGAGTCCAAGTCTGTAATCAAGAAGTTGAAGACCCCAGTCACCTCAGCAGCCACATGGGACCCAAGTCACAGTGCCACACTCAGTGCACCACCTTAGCAGCCATGAGGAGCCCCAGTCACGGTAGGCAACATCCATCCTATTAGGCATCCCAAGATCTTCATGACATCATCCAAGCCCAAGAAGGAAGTAGATCAGCACCCCATATAGAAGTTGTGGATCGCCCAAGAAAATATGGAAGAAACCTATATGGCATCTAGGTAGATCAAGCAGCAAATGGGTGCCCTCCCTCTTTCCCTTGTTTCATGGGAACTTTTTCCTTGTACCGCCCACCTGTTATAGAAGATATGTGGTGCCTCCCTTTTATGCAAATCCACCCATAAAGCAGCATGTTACTACCCCCTCTCTTTGCTCTTCATTCCTTGTAAACCAAAGGCTAGGGTCAATTATAAAAGGACCCCTTTCATGTATGAAAATAAATTCCAATGATAAAGAAAAGATAAGTTAGAAGAGAGATTCTTCATTTGCTCCTCATGGAGATGGTGAGAGGCTCACTAATCGCTCCACAAGGAGAGCACGAGAGGTGCATCCCCGGACATGTTGCTTTCCATCATGTCTAGTTATCTCCTTTCCTTTTGATTCCATCTTCTTTACTACCTTCATGACCTTTGAGACTTACCCTAATGGCTCCATCTAGCGAGATGGATGAGATGCCCTAGAGGTGAGAGGTCTCTCCGTGAGTGTGAGTCCCAAAGTCTATGAGAGTCTGAACTTTTGCCTTCCATCTCCATTATTTCCTTCACCACCTCCTTAGAGAAAAAAATACAAAAAAATATCAAAATCTAGTGATACCCTAATCTTTGGTGACTTCTCAGCTCGCCAACGATCCTTCCCCTCATCCTGTTCCCCATCATCAAATACCTCCGAGATGGTGAACCATCTCATGACTGAAAAATGGCTTGGAAAGTTAAATGCCAAAAGCATGTTGTTGACTCCTTTCTTGATTTGATGAATAACAAAATACTTAAGTATATTTGAGTACTAACTATGTGTTAAAAGTATGTTTATCAAAATAGGATACTCATCAAAGTTGTAATATGTTGAAAGTTCAAATACTTGTCATCTTGTAGAAGAAGTCACTTATATCGAAAGTTAAATGGACCTTGGCATATAAGAATAATTTGGACTTAAGTTTTAAATTTGGAAAAGTTTTAGTAGAGTTTTAGTAGAGTTTCAAGAGAGTTTCAGCCAAGTGTTGACTCATGGTAACCAAGTGTCGACTCATAGAAGCTTAAGCTGATACGTAGAAGAAGTTTTAGCTGGCATGCATGAAGTGTCAACTCATGAAGACCAAGTGTCGACTCATGTGTCGACTCAAGTATTGACTCAAGGCCTGAGACTAAAAATGATATAGAACATGTTGAATTCAAGTTTTTTCTCAAATGTCGACTTATGAAGAACAAGTATCGACTCAAATATCAACTCACTAGAAGAAGTGTCGATGCACCATAGCACTCCAGAGAGCTTCAAAATATATTTTTGACCTAGTATCGATTCAAGTGTCGACTATGAGTCGAGTCATGACCTAAAGTATTGACACCTGCAGGTCAGGATGAACAGTAATGGCTAATTTTTTTTTAAGTACAGAATTGGTCCTTTTTGGTTCTAATGGCTATTGTCTCCTCTTCAATGATCAAAAATAGTCATTTAAGACTTGGAAAGGTATTTAAAGTAGACCAAACTTAAGAAGGATTCATTCATTGTAAATCTTTCAAATATTCATTAAGAGTTCATTACTTTTGAGTAAAGTTGAGCCTTCAAGCATTCAAGAACATTCAAGAAGCATTCAAGTCCAATCTTCAAGCATTCACTAAGGCTTCAATAACTTGGGGACAAGCTTTCTCAACAGCAATCAAGAGCTTCAAAGAGATATTTGCTTTTAATTTGAAAGCTAATTGTATCTTTACTTTGAACTTGAATTTATTGTTGTTCCTAGTTTTAAGTGGATTGAAACTAGTGGTTTGGTTGTTGGTGAGCTTTGTAAAACCAACTTAGGTTGTTGGTGAGCCTTGTGAAAACCAATTAGGTTATTGGTGAGTCTTGTGAAAATCAATTAGGTCTTTAGTTAGCTTTATGAAAACCAAGAAGGGTTTTAATTAGTGAGCCCAAAAAAACTAATCAACTGTGATCAAGTTGAATTATAATCAAATACCCAACTGGACCTTGGAGAGTGGATATAGGTACTTTGGAGTGCACCGAACCACTATATATTCTTGTGTTTATGATTGTTTATCTTCTTATTCTTGCATTTACTTTATACTTCTACTGCATACTTAAATTGAACACACAAATACTTGCAAACACACTAGCACTTATATTCAATATTTATAAAAAATTTTAAAACCCAATTCACCCTTACTCTTGGGTTACTTTAGCTAGGCAACAAGTGGTATCAGAGCCTTGTACTCAGCTTATAGGTCTAACCGCCTTGAGGTAAAGATCTATGGTAGCCCTTATAAGCTCTAGTGTTGTTGAGGGTCAATCCTCAAATAGACCGCCCTTTTTAAATGGCACTAATTATACTTATTGGAAAACTCACATGAGAATTTATATGCATTCAATAGATTATAATCTTTGAAAACTTGTTGTAACAGGTCTCCATGTTTCTTCAACGATGGTTAATGACATTTCCATTCTAAAACTGGAAGAGGATTGTGATGAAAATGACATTAAGCAATCGGAGCTTAACGTTAAAGCTATGAACCTGCTTTATTGTGCATTGGATCCTAGTAAATTTAATAAGATTTTTACATGTGTATCCACGAAAGAAATTCGAGACATACTTAAGATTACTCATGAGGATATCCATCAAGTGAAGAAAACTAAAGTTAATATGCTCATTCATACATATGAAATGTTTAGAATGGAGCCTAATGAATCTATTATTGATATGTATACTAGATTTACTAATATTGTCAATGGTATGAGGAATCCTTGTTGGAAATCTAGATCAGTGCCTATACCATGGAAGCAACAAGGGAGAGTTCTTGACGTGATGATGGTAGCCTTCTTTGTAAATCAAGAAGTAGGAGAAGAGATAGAAGAGATAAATGTAGAAGAAAAGAAAGATTGTATTCGTTGGAGAAGAACTTATTACGAGACACAAGATGACACCCACCTCCTCTCACGAACTAAGAAGAAGCCTCATGCACAGACAATACCTCACATGCGACCCTCCTCCAAAATCCGTGAAGTCCCTCTCATGCCAAGCCCTCATGCACAAGAAGTCTCTCATGCCCCTCTTTTCTCACAAAATCGTGAGAAGTCCTCACGGACTCCCCCAAGAGAAGCATCGGCCAATCTCTCCTCTTATAATTGGGCATGCAGTTAGGATTTTGGACTTCTTGGATGGCTAGGTTCAAGATGGTTAGAACCCCTAGGTAGTTAGGATCCTTAGTTGGTTAAGCTTCCTAGTTAGTTGACCTCTTGGACGGTTAGGACTCAACCACCTAACCGACTAACCAACTAACCACCTGCTAACCCACTAACCAACTAACTACCTAGCCTCAAATCCCTTTCATATTCAAGGGGTAGCTGACTACACTCTGGACCTAAACCCCATAACCCAATTGGGTTATGTTACAATCTCTCAAAAAATTCTCCCCTAACAAGTCAATTGAGAAAACCTGATGGGGAACAGGGATAGGATCGTTGGTGAGCCTAGAAGTCACCTAAATTAGGGTATTATATTTTTTTTGGATTTTTTTTTCTACGGATGGTGAAGGAATAATGGAAATAGAAGACTTAGGGTTTGGAACTCATGGACATTGGGACTCACACTAACAAAATGACCTCTCACCTCCAGGGCATTTCACCCTCCTCGATACTTGGAGGCGTTAGGATGAATCTCAAAGGTCACGAGGGGATAAAGAAAATGGAATGAGAAGGGGGATAACTAGACATGACCTCACATCATGTCTTAGGGTTGGGTCTCACATGGAGTGGAAGAAAAGAATCTCTCTTTCCCTAAAAATGGGTTGGGTCTTACACCCTCTACTCACGAAGTGGAAGAAAAGAATCTCTCTTTCCCTAAAAATTCATCTTTATTGACTGAACTATTTTTTTTACAAAGGACTGAGGGTGGTATTTATAGACCTTTTCAACCCTCATTTGAATTTGAATACAAGATAAAAAGATAGGGATGATTCAAATTCAAATACAAGATAGGATAAGATAAGCCTATCCATATCTCAATTCTAACCAACCAAATCCTAATTCAAAATTCAAACAAAAAATAAAGATAAATCCTAAACAAATTTATTCTGGATATCCTCCAAGATTCGTGTAGCTACATGATTCATGCTTGCTTCGGGATCCATGTTGGCGATGTCCCCATCATTCCCTTGAGGTGGGGAGAACTCAACTCCGTCGAGTCAGGTTGGCTTGAAAATGCACATGGCCTGTAAAATGTTTTTTAAGCTTTGCTCTGAGATTTGTGTGCTTTGAAGAGTCTATCACTTTGAAGATCGTGCACTTTGAAACTCATGCAGCTATGAAATTGGCAACAGGGATAGGCAAGTTCAGTACTTATTCTTCACCCTTCTCCATGAACTAAAACTAGAGAACAGGGGAGGCTCGCGGAGGGCAGTCCAGTGGGCGTTCACCGGCGATGGCACTAAGGAGGAAGATGGTGGCCGACGACGTCGCTAGGGAGGAAGACGGTGGTGCGGTTAGGAGAAATGCAACACGGACGGAGGTAGATCCCACAAAGGAAATCATGGCACGGCTGGGCTCGGAGGTGATCTCTCCGGTGAGGTCACAGATGCCGGCCACCAAAAAAGACGGTGATGGTGGCGGTTGCGAGGAAGATAAGGACCCAGGGGAGCGAGGCACCGGCGGCACTGGCGATGGCGAAGACTCTGGCCTCGATGGTGCTACTGGAGTCGGGGTGGTGAGGCGGATGAGGAAGAGACTGACTAGGGTGATCCAGGAGGAGTGGATCAGGACCTTCTTCGAGCGGAGATAGGGTTTCGGTAGGCATGACCTCTAGTGGAATCTCTGCCAGAGCCGTTGGTGGGGGTGGTGGAGGGAGAGCGGTGGAGGGGCGGCTTCGGGCTTGTCGGCCGACGTCATCGGTCGCGGTCATGGGAAAGTCATGGCAATGGGGTTGCGTTGAAGATTGATGATAGTGGACTGAGATTGGAGGGAACCAGCCTAGGATCCTCCAACTAAGCCAGAATTGGACCGGAGGAGGGAAGGCGAGACCGATTGAGCCCCACCAATGGGAGTCGGAGGTTCTTGGTCTCGGCCTCGATGAGGTCGGCGATGATGATGAAAACGGCGACATCTAGGAAGGGAGGAGACGGAGTCGGACTTGGCATCCAAGGATGGTTGGGGCAGTGGCGGTGAGGATGGAGGCAGCGAGATCCTGGGCACGATTCTACTCGTCTGGAAACGATTCCGGATGGAGCTAGGAGCTTCTTATTTTTGGGGACGGCGAGGATTGCTGCTGCTGATAGGGGCATAATTATACATTTTATTCTCCTTATATTTAGTCTAATTTATATATATTTATTTTCTCATGATAATGATTAATACATAAGTTTGTGTTTGAGGATTAATTTCCAGAATTATTTAATTTCGTCCTTTTTACTTCTCGCAGATTTTTTTAAAATCATAGAGTCAGAATTGGAAGAAATGGTCTTCAATGAAGTTATAGAGCGCGATTTTTGGAATCCAACGGCGTGAACGGCACGCAATTTGGACTTCAATTGAGCCAGGAATTTGAATTTGAAGTTGTCATGAATTTGCATAACTTTTAAAGCACGGAATTTAAAGCTAATTGGTCCATAAGACGCCCAGACGGTCCATTTCTGCCATTGATGCTGGCTGGTCCACGAGTACAGACCGTGGACCACAGGCCAAACCGAGCTTCGTTTTTGCCAGGAAAAATGTCGGAGCTGCTCTTCTCAACGCCGGGAGTCTCCTCGTGGTAGGGAAAATTGCCGGAAAACCTTCTCAACGCCAGAAAAATTCAAGGAAAGTAACGGTGATTTTCTTTCCATCTCCACGGTCGTCTTCTTCCTCTGCTCATTGCCGGAGTTCCTCCCTTCATTGCCAGAGAAGAGAAGCCGCCTCTTAGCACCGTTTCTTCTCCCTTCGGTCTTTATTATCCCAGGCTCTTCATATTCCTCTGTTCACCGTTATCTTCTTATCATGGCCGGTCTCCACCGTCGTCCAATCCTTCTCCAAATTCCTGTGAGTCGTTGCTCCTCATCCGCCACTGTTCAAAAGCATATCCAGCCATGCATAGCCCAAATACCGAGCCACCTTCCCAACCGTCGGTCATGGTCCTTTTTCCTCTGCTTGGTCTCCGCTTTGTTCTTCCACTAGACAGTTCATCGTCCGTGTCGGGAGCCTGGATGTCCGAAGGAGCTGGAGGTTCAGGATAACATCGAGAGCTTCGAGAGAACGGTGGTTGGGTTGGTCACGAAACGGAGAACCGAAGAAGACCGACACCGATCTCCCTTACGTCAAAGCATCTAACTCCTCTCTTATAAATTAATGCCGTAGTCCAGCATCAAGAGAGGAAGGAAAAGAACGGGGGGAATATTTTGCTGCAGGAGAGGGAGTTCGGTGCAGAGCCAAGAGAGAAATTTTTTACAGTACGACAAGGAAAGGAATATAAATTAATTAATTAATTATATATATATATATATATATATATATATATATATATATATATATTCATGATTGGGTAATTTTTTATTTCGATTTAAGGGACAGCGAGCTATGTTAGCATGGTTACGAGATTTTGATATTAATTTAATATTATTTTTTTACTGGATATCTATGTTTCCTAATTTTTATTGTTGATTTATTGTATTGTTTAATTGATTAAGAGGTCTATTAATTGATTGTTTACATAATTGAATGCTAAACTAAGTTCGTAATCCATAATTATTATGCAACTTGATTAAAGTAGTACTTAGACAAAATGATTATGATCCCAGTTTTTATCTTTGTCTAAATAGGAAATATAGAATGAATTAAATAATTTATGCTTGTCTAATTATTGTTCATCCTTAGCTTCATCCTAGTATGTAATGCTATCAATGAATGCATGAGGATTGATTAATACCAAGTGGTTCATTGGTAATAATTTAATTTGGGTTGACTTGAATTAATGAATATAGGGATGATTAGATTTATCTAGCTCCTAGGTAAGTCATTGGCTAAGTATTCAGAGAAAGAATAATATATTTTTATACCGATGATCAATCTGCTAACTAGCACAAAACCCCTTGAATCGAACTTAAATTGAATCTGAAATACATCTACATTTAATTAAAATTTTTTCTTATTTGCATAATTAGTTAGTTAATTTCATAATTATTCAAAACCTCCCGTTTAGTTACATAATTTGATTATCACATTCAGTCTCTAGGGTTCAACCTGGACTCACTAATATTACAAGAAATATTATAAGAATTAGTGAACAGTAATTAATTTTGGTGAATTTGACAAGCATCAAAAACTTGGCACCGTTGCAGGGGACTGAATTTTTTTTAATCAAATTATTTGTGGTTTGCAGGTCTTGAGTAAGCACTTTGTTAATAATCCCTGCTGGTTTATGGTTTATGACTCGAACCTCTCATTCGAGTGAATTAAAATTTGATCCAGAAATTGAAAGAACTTTGCATAGATTAAGAAGAGAAGCTAGGCAAACTTCGACAGAGTGAACTTCAACATCTAGGAGAGCACTGGTGTCTTCGTCGGGCATCAGCATAGCTCTTGAATTAGATTCTGACAGTGGTTCAGAAATTGAGGAAGTCATGGCTACAAATAACAGAACTTTAAAGGAGTTGGCTACCCCTGATTTAAATCAATAACCTTTGTGCATTGAGTACCCTACTTTAGATGTTGCATTTGAATTGAAATCAGGACTAATACATTTATTACCTATTTTTCGTGTTCTTGCAGGAGAGGATCCATACAAGCACTTGAAAGAGTTCCATGTGGTGTGTTCAAGCATGAAACCGCAAGGAATTTCAGAAGAATAAATCAAATTGAGAGCTTTTCCATTTTCTTTAGCAGACTTGGCTAAAGATTGGTTGTACTACCTTCCATCTAGTTATATTGATTCGTGGAATGAAATGAAGCGGTTATTTTTGGAGAAATATTTTTCTGCATCTAGAGCTGCCAACATAAAGAAAGAGATATGTGGTATTCGGCAGAATAATAGAGAAACGTTGTATGAATATTGGGAGTGATTTAAGAGATTATGTGCTAGCTACCCTCATCATCAGATTAGTGATCAGCTCTTGATTCAAAAAATTTATGAAGGTTTGATACCAATAGACAGGAGTATGATTGATGCTGCTAGTGGAGGTGCCTTGGTAAATCTAACGCCGGATGCTGCGAAGAATTTGATTTCCAACATGGTGGTGAATTCTCAACAATTTGGGATAAGAACATATCATATCCTTAAGAGAGCGAATAAGGTAAGTACATTTTCCCTTGAACAAAGAGTAGAAGAACTAACATCTCTTATGCGTCAATTTGTTGTAGGAAATAAGCAGCAAGTCCAGGTATGCGGTATTTGCTCGATCACGGGTCATACTACGGATATGTGTCCAACTTTGCAAGAGGGAGAACCAATCCAGCAAGCAAATATCATAGGTAGCTTTCCAGGACAACCTCAACGTAGATATGATTCATATTTCAACTTGTACAACCCTGGATGGAGAGATCACCTTAATCTAAGCCATGGAAATCAAGCTACTCAGAATCGATACCAACCTCCATTCCAAGCTAGGCAGCAAGTAAATCAAAGTCCAAATATGTCACTTGATGAGATTATTAAGATGCTGGCAACCAATACACAACAATTTCAACATGAAACAAGAAACATCATTCAAAACTTGGAGAAGCAAATTAGTCAGTTAGCAATATCAGTGAGCAAGCTTGAGACTAAAGACTCTGGAAAATTGCCCTCTCAAATGATCATAAACCCACATGAGAATGCGAGTGTTATTACACTACAAAGTGGAAAAGAAATTGAAGCTTCCGTTTAGAAACCTTTAGAAGTGGCTAAGAAAGATCAAGTGGAGAATGAGACCAAATTCAATGTTGAAAATTTTTCCAAGGAAAAATCTCAAGTTGTTGTACATAATTCTACTTGTTGCGGCGTCAACTCCTGAACCAAGAACCGGGATGGCTGGATCGGCCGGAGCGCTCCTCTCCCGGGCGAACATGCAGAAAAGTCCCTAAAGGCGTCGGTGGTGTTCCGGCGGGGGACCCTCCGATGCTTAAGTTAGCAGGAGGTTGAAGGCAACATAATAGAGGAATCAAAGGAACAACAGTGTATGGAGAGGGAAGAGTTCTTCTACCTTCGAACGGGATCCCCCAGGTACTTTATATAGGCACGGAACAGTCCAAAATCCGTTAGGGGAGGGGCTGAGAAAGACCGATCTGCCCCTATGGAAATCTGGAGAGTGACAACGTGACGTACAAATACGGCGACACCGTGGAAGTAATGGAGCAGGGCCATTGGGATAGCAGAATCCCGTCGTAACAGAAAGGTGCTTCTGGAATACCCTAGATGCCAAGGCTTTCCCGTCGGACGTCGGCCATGAGGTAGTCGGTCGGTCAGATCAAAGGCCAAACCCCCAAGAGAGGGCAACAGGCCAGACCCCAGCAGGAGAGGGTCGGACCTCTGGCGGAGGACGGCGGGCCGGACCCTAGCAGGAGAGGGTCATTCGGACCTCAGCTCCAGTGGGTCGGACCTCTAGCGAAGGACGACGGGCCGGACCCCAACAGGAGAGGGTCGTTCGGATCTTAGCTCAGTGGATCGGACCTCTAGCGGAGGATGGCGGGCCAGGTCAGACCGCAAGATTGGGCAGGTTCTGATAGAGGGTGAGCCATCATGGTACAACACTACTAATTCTGTTCCTCTTCCTTTTCCTAGCAGGTTATCCAAATTTAAGAAGGAATATGAAGAAAGGGAAATCCTTGAGACCTTTCGGAAGGTAGAAGTAAATATTCTTCTATTAGATGCAATCAAGCAAGTTCCAAGGTATGCAAAATTTCTAAAAGAGTTATGTACTATGAAAAGGAAGCTAAAAGGTAATGAGAAAATCAATGTGGGAAAAAATGTGTCTGTAATAATTCAACGTAAGTCACCTCCAAAATGTAAGGATCTAGGTACATTTACAATTCCATGTATGATTGGTAATACTAAGTTTGAACATGCCATGCTAGATTTAGGTGCATCCATAAATGTTATGCCATATTCAATTTATGCATCTCTGAATTTGGGTCCATTAAAAGAAATAGTTGTAATTATCCAGTTAGCTGATCATTCTAATACATACCCTGAAGGGATAGTTGAGGATATTTTGGTACAGGTGAATAAGTTGATTTTTCTTGTTGATTTCTATATTTTGAATATAGAAGACAATACCTCTCCAAATCCTGCCCCAACTTTTTTAGGAAGACCATTCCTCAAGGCAGCAAGAACAAAGATTGATGTTTGTGATGGTATCCTTACCATGGAATTTGATGGGGAGATTGTAAAATTTAATATTTTTGAGGCAATGAGATATCCTAGTGATAGTCGATCTGTATTTTCTATAGAAATGGTAGATATGTTTGCACAGGAGTCTTTTGAATTGAGAAATATGAATGAAGCTGGTGTACAAAGAAGGTTGCAATTGCAAGAATTGGAAGAGTTAAGACTTGAGGCATATGAGAATTCAAGAATTTACAAGGATAAGATAAAGGCATTTCATGATAAAATGATTGTTAGGAAGTAATTTGTGGTTGGACAAAAAGTTTTGCTTCATAATTCATGACTTAAACTAATGCTTGGTAAATTACGTTCTCGTTGGATTGGTCCTTTTAAAGTTACTAATGTGTTTCCTTATGTTGCAGTTGAAGTGCGGAGTTTTGAGACTAACAAAGTGTTCAAGATGAATGGACATAGACTCAAACCATTTTATGAAGGTTTTAAGGAGCATACGATAAATGAAGTGCAACTGAAGGATCCAGTTTATTCAGATTGAGGAGAACTGCAATGTCGGGCTAACGATGTTAAACAAATGCGCTGCTTGGGAGAAAACCCAAGGGAGGCCAACTGGCCATGATCAGATTTACATTCTTTATCCTTTCTCTATTTAAATTTTTAGATATTAAATCTATTTTTGTCTTTTCTTTGCATTTAGGCTTTGCATTGAGAGTTGGATAATAATAATGATAATAATAATAATAATAAAGAAAAAAAATATTGAGTGTTTTTAAGATATTTTTCCAATGATATATATGGATTTATATGCTATAAACTTAGACTAAATTAAGATAAGAGTGTCATAACATGATTGAATAAATAACTTGTATATTTAGGCTAAAAGTTGACTTGAGTTTGATTTTGAAATGTATTAACTTGTTTTGGTAAACCAAAAACATGTTTGGGTGAGCTTTTGGACCTATACATATACTTGTTTCTTTTATGAGTGTGTTCATTCATACTAGATTACTCTAGAACTTGCTTGTAAATACTAGTCAAGATTACTAAATTCACATGTACACATAGAAATGACAATGGCATATAGGATTTTACACCACTAAGCTTAAATGGCCAACATTGAATCAATTAACTTTAGTGAACCCACTTTGAGCTTTTAACCTTTTTTGTTGATTGAAGTCCATATTTATGAGCCTTGAGCCAATTTATTATCCTTATATTTTACCTACCTCAAGTGCTAGTAGAGCATTGAGATTTGTTTGATGGTTTTGAGACAAGGATGTATATTGAATAGGTGTGGGGGAGCTACTGTTGATTGCTATACCTCTTTTTTGAGCAAATGGAATGCAATGGGAGTAAGATGTTCTTGCTATGTTTCAATGTCTCTTTTTGCTGAAAAAAAGAAAAAAAAGAAAGAAAAAAAAAAAAAAGAAAAGAAAAATAGAAAGTTATGATTGGTGAGATAATGTGGAAGATCATAAATGTATGTGGAGATCAATGTATTACTAAGATCTCTGGCAGCGAGTTCAGTTCAAGAAATCTGCATGTCTTATCAATTGTGCACAGTGTATACAGACGTATATTTTTTCATCATTAAACATTGTCAGTCTATGCAGCAAATGAGAAGAAGAAACTAGAAGGGTTGAATATTAGAGCATTTAATGTCTTGATTTACTTAATTTATGTCTTAATGCTCTATTAGTTTCTTGGGTTTTAATCTCAGTATCCATTTTTATTCCTACCCTGAACCTAAGTCCCATTACAGCCCTGATTAAAGACCATTAGATTTATGTATGACAAGTGATACAAATAATGGAGATTGAATGAGCAAGCAAGCCTATGATAGTGATTTGGTTTGAATTGAATTTTGAGTAAAATTCTTCTTTCATCCTTTAAATACTTGAGTGAATTGAGAGTGACCTATGAGTGTTTACCAAACTTGTTAATTACTTTTTGAATGAAGATTTCTTGTTTATTTCAGTTTAAATTTGTTAAGTATATTTAATTCATATTATGTTATGGTATTTGAATTATTGATTCTATTTAGGAATTATAGTATATAATATCTATATGGTATTATTGGGGAAAATTAGTGAGTTGTGAGTTATCTTAGTGTGTTTAGTAAATTGTATAGCTAGTTGCCCGATGACTTACAAAAGTTAAGGAAAAATTTGATAGGGGCATAATTATACATTTTATTATCTTTATATTTAGTCTAATTTATATATATTTATTTTCTCGTGACGATGATTAATGCATACGTTTATGTTTGATGATTAATTTTCAGAATTGTTTGATTTCGTCTCTTTTACTTCTCGCAAATTTTTTAAAAATCATAGAATCATAATTAAAAAAAATGGTCTTCAATGAAGTTGTAGAGCGCAATTTTTGGAATTCAACGGTGTGAACGGTGTGCAATTTGAGCTTCAATTGAGCCGGGAATTTGAATTTGAAGTTGTCATGAATTTCCACACCTTTTAAAGCACGGAATTTAAAGCTAATCGGTCCATAAGACGCTCAAATGGTCCATTTCTGTCATTGATGCTGGTCCACGAGTACAGTCGGTGGACCACAGGCCAAACCGAGCTTCGTTTTTGCTGGGAAAAATGTCGGAGCCGCTTTTCTCAACGCCGGGAGTCTCCTCGTGGTAGGTAAAATTGCCGGAAAACCTTCTCAACGCCAGGAAAATTCAAGGAAAGTAACGGTGATTTTCTTCCCATCTCCACGGTCGTCTTCTTCCTCTTCTCATCGCCGGAGTTCCTCCCTTCATTGCCAGAGAAGAGAAGCCGCCTCTTAGCACCGTTTTCTTCTCCCTTCGGTCTTCATTATCCCAGGCCCTTCATATTCCTCTATTCACCGTCATCTTCCTATCATGGCCGGTCTCCAACGTCGTCCAATCCTTCTCCAAATTCCCGTGAGTCGTCGCTCCTCATCCGCCCCTGTTCAAAAGCAGATCCGGCCATGCCCAAATACCGAGCTACCTTCCCAACCGTCGGTCATGGTCCTTTTTCCTCTGCTTGGTCTCCGCTTTGTTCTTCCATTAGCCAGTCCATCGTCCGTGCGGGAGACTGGATGTCCGAATTATGGAGCTGGAGGTTCAGGATAACATCGAGAGCTTTCGAGCGGTTTGAGAGAACGGTGGTTGGGTTGGTCACGGGAACGAAACGGGGAACCGAAGAACACCGACGCCGTTAATGCCGTAGCCCAACACCAAGAAAGCAAGAAGAACAGAACAGAGGGAATATTTTGCTACAGGAGAGAGAGTTCGGTGCAGAATCCAAAACAAGAGTTCTTCTTTTCATGATTGCGAAATTTTTTTTGTTTCGATTGAAAAGACAGCCAGCTATGTTAGCATGATCGTAAGATTTTAATATTAATTTAATATTTTTTTTTTTTTTTTTGTTGGATATCTATATTTTTTAATTTTTATTATTATTTTATTATATAGTTTAATTGATTAAGAGGTCTATTAATTGATTATTTACTTGATCGAATGCTAAACTAAATTCGTAATCCGTAATTGTTATGCAAGTTGATTAAAGTAATACTTAGGCAAAATGATTATGATCCCCGTTTTTATTTTTGTCTAAAAAAGAAACATATAATGAATTAAACAATTTACGCTTGTCTAATTGTTGTTCATCCTTAGTTTCATCCTAGTATATAAAGCTATCAATGAATGTATAAGAATTGCTTAATACCAAGTGGTTCATTGGTAAGAATTTAATTTGGATGCTTGACTTGAATTAATGAATATAGGTATTACTAGATTTATCTAGCTCCTAGGTAAGTCATTGGCTAAGTATTCAGATAAAAAATAATATATTTTTATACCGATGATCAATCTGCTAACTAGCGCAAAACCTCTTGAATCGAACTTAAATTGAATCTGAAATACATCTACATTTAATTAAAGTTTTTCTTTATTTGCATAATTAGTTAGTTGATTTCATAATTATTCAAAACCCCCCGTTTAGTTACATAATTTGATTATCACATTCGGTCTCTAGGGTTCGACCTCGACTCACTAATATTACAATAAATATTAAAAGAATTAGTGAACAGAAATTAATTTTGGTGAATTCAATAAGAAATAGCTGTTGCTACTGGGGTTGTGGGGTTTGGAAGATCGACGGCTGCTGCTCATCCGGCGAGCAAGGGGGCCGGCTGAGTAGGCCTTCCGTGGAGCCAGCGGGCGAGGGGGAGGTCGGGTATAAATTCTGCCTTGATGGAGGGAGCAGAACGATAGCGGCGGTCACGGCGGAGGGGAAGGCGTCGCCGGAGATCTGTGCTTGGGGAGTTCTGATCGGCATCGGTGGTGCAAGTTGATGGCAGTAGAGAGGAGTCTGGTGGAGTTTTGGGAGGAGTCATGACAGGGAAGGCAGGGCACCGGCAGATGCTCCAACGACGGGATCGGAAGAGGGAAGAAAAAAAAAAACTAATGGTGACTTGATGAACTAGGAGATCTGATTTTTTTTTTTTTTTTTGATCCGGGAAGTGGAGGGACGGTTGCTAAAAGGGAATATGGGATGATATGGAGGTACCCTAATTGTTCTGGGCTCTAATACCAATTTAATGGGGGACAGGGTAAGATCGTTGGTGAGCCTAGAAGTCACCTAAATTAGGGTATTATACTTTTTTGGATTTTTTTTTCTAGGGATGGTGAAGGAACAATGAGAATGGAATACTTAAGTTTGGAACTCATGGATTTTGGGACTCACACTAATGAAGAGACCTCTCACCTCTAGGGCATTTCACCCTCCTCGATACTTGGAGGCATTAGGATGAATCTCAAAGGTCACTAGGGTATAAAAAAAATGGATTAGGAAGGGGGATAACTAGACATAACCTCACATCATGTCCTAGGGTTGGGTCTCACACCCTCTCCTAATGGAGTGGAGAAAAAAATCTCTCTTTTCCTAAAAATTCATTTTTATTGACTGAACTGTTTTTTTTACAAAGGACTGTGGGTGGTATTTATAGACCTTTCCAACCCTCATTTGAATTTGAATACAAGATAAAAAGATAGGGATGATTCAAATTCAAATACAAGATAGGATAAGATAAGCCTATCCATATCTCATCCTAACCAACCAAATCCTAATTCAAAACTCAAACAAAAAATAAAGATAAATCCCAAACAAATTTATTCTAGATATCCTCCAAGATTCGTGTAGCTCCAGGATTCATGCTTGCTTCGGGATCTGTGTTGGCGATCAAAATCCTTAAACCCGAGCCCATGTACACCCATGTTTCACAAGTTCTCTCAATCTTGGGTCATGCCCCCTGACCAAATAAGACTTTGGGGCCTTGAGAGCCTATAAACCTAAGCTCCCAAACCTGTCCATGAATACATCTTGAACCCCCTAGAACACCTCCAGGAACCTCTAGAACACCTCTAGAAATCACTTGGTACGCCTCCAAGCAACCAGGGATCACCTCACACATCCATGCCATGGCCTCCTAAGTCTCTCAAAGGCTTGGGAGCACCACACAAAATCCTACAATCTTCACCTTGGTGTCCCCAAGCCTTGGCAAACCTGGCAATGCCCTCCTGCACAACCTTACTGTAACTACATATCCTGATAGCCCCTTGTGCAGATCACCTTGCCTCTGCCAATACTTTTTAATTGTTACATGCCCTTGGAGGCCTTTAGGATGACTGCCTCCATCGCTGAAGATCATTTCCTGTACCTTGGCACCACCATTATAGCCTTCTTCCTGGCAGCTCCATCAATCTTTTCCTTGGACTTTCTTGAGGAGACCCCAGCAATCCTAAAGCGACACTTGCTATAACTAGAGCTTTACCTGACACCATCTTCTCAGAGCCACATCTCATTACATATGCACACTGATCCACCTACCTCAGTGCACCCCTAGCAGTGGTGCTGGGATGTGACGCCTCCCCATGCACCCTTCCACTCTGACCTCATGTCGAATCTTGCTCCACCCATGAAGCCACCTCTCCCTGGTGCTCCACCTGAGACTGAAGTCTCCTTGATGCCACAAAATGAAATCCCGAGGCCAGCAACTCAATGCTGCCCTACTGAGCCTACCATTACACCTCATACCTCATCACTACCGCCTCGAACCCTCCGTATCCTACAGACCTCTCCAAGATCATTTTGAATACACTGCATCCCACAGGCTCCTCCAAAATAACCAAGAGCTCATCCGACTCTTCCTCTAATCCAGCAACAAAACCTGAGAGATCTGAACTTTTCTTTTCTCCATCTTTGCATTTCTTCCTAAGCGGACACTCCTGCTTAAAGTACCCTGCTACACCACACCTGTAGCACTTGCTCGCTATGCTGCCTTTCTTAGGCTGTACCTGTCCCACTTGTTCATCTTTGTTCTTCCATTTCCTTGGCCTCTCTAATAAAGCCAAACCCTCCTGGAAGACCTCCCTCTTCGTCATCCATTCCTATTGCTTATTGGACCTTAGCACTGATATGATCTCCTTATACACCAGCATCTCCTTTCCAAATAGTAGTGTAGTCACCAACGGATCGAAGCTCCCAGGTAGTAAACATAAAAGCAGTAGACTCTTATCTTCCTCTTCCAAATCCATTCCAATGTTGAGCAAATCTATGCTTATTCGATTGAATCGCTGAATGTGTCCCGCAGCATCCTTGCCCTCCTGCATCTGAAGGTTGTATAGTTGCTTTTTTAGCACCAACTTGTTGCACATATTATTCCCCAGATACATGGTATGTAACTTCGACCACAATCCCTTGGGTGTCTTCTCCTCTAATATGTCATACAAAACTTCATTCGCCTGACAAGCCCTAATCATGGCACATACCATTTTCTCCAAGGACATCCACTCCTTATCATTTATACCCCCTGGCCTATCTTCCAAAGTCAAATCTAATCCCATCTGAACCAGCAAGTCTTCCACCCAAACCTTTCATATGGTGAAACTCCCTTTTCCATTAAACTTCTCCATACCAATCTTCACCCTGCTGCCTTCCATGATCCAAAATAATTAAAAAATAGTGAAAGATTAAAAAACTTAAAGAAGATACCTGATGTAAAGGGGGATGGATAGCAACCCCAGATCTTATCCTTCCTCCCAATAGCTTGAGGAAACCTTAGATTTGAACCCTTCTCCAAAATCCTAGAGAAAACCTCAAAGGGATCCTGGAGTAGAATCCTCCTCTTCCCACACTCGAACCTGCTCTGATACCACTTGTTGGGAATCCGGATCAATGCCTATACAACGGAAGCAATGAGGGAGAGTTCTTGACATGATGATGGTAGCCTTCTTTGTAAACCAAGAAGTAGGAGAAGAGATAGAAGAGATAGATGGAGGAGAAAAGAGAGATTGTATTCTTCGAGAAGAACTTGTTACAAGACACAAGATGACACCTGCCTCCTCTTACAAACCGAGAAGAAGCCTCATGCATGGACAATACCTCATGCGTGTCCCTCCTCTAAAACTTGTGAAGTCCCTCTCACGCCAAGCCCTCGCGCATAAGAAGTTTCTCACGCCCCTCTTTTCTAACAAAACCAGGAGAAGTCCTCACGGACTGCCCCAAGAGAAGCATCGGCCACTCTCTCCTCTTATAGATGGGGGTGTGGTTAAAACTTGGACTTCTTGGATGGTTAGGTTCAAGGTGGTTAGGACCCCTATGTAGTTAGGATCCTTAGTTGGTTAAGCTTCCTAGTTAGTTTGACCTCTTGGACAGTTTGGACTTAACCACCTAACTGACTAACCAACTAACCACCTGCTAATCAACTAACCAACTAACTACCTAGTCTCAAACCCCTTTCACACCCAAGGGGCAGTCGACTACACCTATGGACCTAAACCCCATAACCTAATTGGGTTATGTTACAATCTCTAAAAAAACTCCTCCCTAACAAGTCAATTAAGAAAACCCTTAAACCCGAGCCCATGTACAGCCATGTCTCCAAGTTCTCTCAATCCTGGGTCAAGCCTCCTGACCCAACATGACTCTGGGGCCCTGGGAACCTATAAACCTAAGCTCCCAAACCTGTCCATGAATACATCATGAACCCCTAGGAACACCTCTAGGAACCTCTGGAACACCTCCAGAAATTGCTTGGCATACCTCCAAGCACCCAGGGATCACCTCGAACATCCCTGCCATGGCCTCCCAAGTCTCTCCAAGGCTTGGGAGCACCACACAAAATCCTACAGTCCTAGCAAGGTTATATCTAATGCTGATCTTGTAAATAAAATTCTTAGATCTTTGTTAACATCTTGGGATCCGAAGGTTACAGTAATCCAAGAAGCAAAAGATGTTGAGACACTTTCCTTGGAGCAACTTGTTGGTTCACTCATGACTTAATGAGTTGAACTTGAAACAAAAGGCAGTGGATGTAGATAGAAAGAAGAAGACCATCATATTCAAATCCACTACACCAAATGAGTCTTCAAGTGAAGAATCAGAGGAAGGTGAAAATGAAGATGAAGAGGCATTAGTGGCTAGGAAATTCAAAAGATGCATGAGGAAAAACAAGTTCCCTTACAAAAAGAAGCCACAGCCTAACAAGGAAAAGGACAAGAAAAAGAAAAAAGAGAAGGAGAATGATTAACCAATTTGCTTCGAGCTCAAGAACCCCAGATACTACAAGATTGATTGTCCTCTCCTAAAGAAGTTCAAAAAAAATTTCAAGAAGAAAGCTATGATGGCAACCTGGAGCGATAGTGAAGACTTCAGTTCAGAGGAAGAATAACTATAAGTTGCCAACCTTTGCCTAATGGCTCATAAAGATAAGGTATAATCTAAACTTGAATTTGAATTTATATTTAAAGAACTTAGAGATGCTTTTGATGAACTTATACATGAATATAAATTACTAAAAATTAAGAATAAAAAGTTAAAAAAGCATGTTGATTCCTTTTTTTTCTGAAAACACCAATCTTATTAATGAAACAAAGATCTAAAAGCTAAGATTGATGTTTTAAAAAAATAAAAAAATGCTTTATCTAAAGAAATAGAAGTTTTGAAATGACCCAAGGCTATTGTTACAAATAATTAACTTCTAAAGGAAAACAAAGATTTTGAGGTAGAAAATAAGAAATTCAAAGATGAGCTTGATAAAGTAAAACCTTTTATTAAAAAGTTTACATTTAGCTTTGAAAAGTTGAATTTATTATTGAACAATCAAAGAGCTATATTTAATAAAGCTGGACTTGGTTACAAGCAATAAAAGAAACAAAAATTTTTCAAAAAACTCTTTGTTCCAGCATCATCTAATGTTACTTGCTTTAGTTAAAGAAAATTTGGACATAAAGCTTATCAATGCAATATGAAAAAAATAAACAATTCTATAAAAGTTTGGATTCCAAAAGGAACCATTACTACAAATCCTAAAAGACCCATGATGGCTTGGGTGCCTAAAACAAAAGCTTGATCTATTTTGCAGGTGTATATTGTAACCAAAAAGAAAAAGAGATTGTGGTATCTTGACAGCGGATGCTCAAGACACATGACAAGAGATGTGAAGCAATTCACTTCTCTTAAAGCTTTGAATAGAGGGGGTGTAACTTTTGAAGACAATAGTAAAGAAAAAATCATTGGTATTGCTAAAGTTTACATCTTCCCTTCTATCTTTATTGATAATGTATTATATTAGTTGAAGGATTAAAGCATAATTTACTTAGTATTAGTCAGTTTTGTGATAAAGATTTTAAAGTATTTTATGAATTATCCCTTTGCCTAGTTTCTATTCCTAATAATAATGGAGTGAAATTCATTGGAAATGGGCATGGCAACGTCTACCTTGTTGATCTTGATAACTTATTTTTATATGATGGTGAATGCCTAGTTGCAATGAATGCCACAATTAATAAAACTACTTGGTTATGGCATCATAGGTTAGGTCATGCAAGCATGAATTTACTTTTTAAATTATGCAAAAAGAGTTTTGTTAGAGATTTACCAAAACTTAGATTTGAGAAAAATAAAGTTTGTGATGCTTGCCAATTTGAAAAACAATCAAAAATCTCTTTTAAATCAAAAGGAATTATTTCAACCTTTAGGCTACTAAAACTACTCCATATGGATCTCTTTGAAGCAACTAGGACCACAAGCCTAAGAGGCAAGAGATATGGATTAGTGATAGTTGATGATTTCTCTCGATTTACTTGGATTTTATTTTTAGCATATAAAGATGAATCTTTTTCTGCTTTCATGAAGTTTTATTGAAAGGTTTCAAATGAAAAAAGTTTTTTCTATTATTTGTATTAGAAGTGACCATGGTACTGAATTTAAAAATCAAAATTTTGAAGATTCTTGTAATGAAAAAGGAATTGAACATAATTTTTCTGTACCTAGGATACATCCACAAAATAGGATGGTAGAAAGAAAAAATATAACTCTATAAGAAATAGCACGCATAATGCTTTGCGAAAATGATCTTTCTAGATATTTTTGGATCGAATCTATTAATACTGCTTACTATATTTTAAACTATGTTTTAATTCGTTCAATTTTAAAGAAAATACCTTATGAGCTTTGAAAAGAAAGAAAACCTACATTAAAGTATTTTCGTGTATTTGGTTGCTAATGTTTTATTTTAAATAATGAGAAAGATAATTTAGGCAAATTTGATAGTAAGTCAGATGAAGATATCTTTTTAGGATACTCTAGATCTAGCAAGGCATACAAAGTTTTTAACAAAAGAATACTAGTAGTAGAAGAGTCCATGCATGTAGTGTCTACTAACAAGTCCTCTAGAAAGGCATACAAAGTTTTTAAGAGTCTACTAACAAGTCCTCTAGAAAAGAGGATATTTCTAATGATTGTGTAGGTCTGAAGAACTTAAGAAAATGACTTTGGATGATCATCCTTCCAGAGAAAACAAAGAAGATCAAAGCAATGAAAATGAAGAAGAAGCCATAAGATCTCCACCAAAGGATAAAAGTCTACCCAAAGATGAAGGTATGCTTATGGACATTCTAAGAAATTAATTCTAGATGATCCATCAAAAAAGGTAAGAACTAGATCCTCTATTAGAAATGAATATGAATACATTGCTTTTGTTTCACAAATTGAACATAAGAATATAGAAGAAGCTGGAAAAGACCCAAACTGGATGATTGCTATGCAAGAGGAATTAAATCAATTTAAAAAAAATAAAGTTTGGACATTAATAGAAATACCATCTAATACTTCTATAATTGGCACAAAATGGGTATTTAAGAATAAATTAGATGAAAATGGTATAGTAACTAGAAACAGGACTAGACTGGTAGCTAAGGATTACAATCAAGAAGAAGGAATTAATTTTGATGAAGCTTTTGCTCCAGTAGCTAGACTTGAAGCCATTAGATTACTTCTAACTTTTGTATGTTTTATAGATTTCAAATTATTCAAATGGATGTTAAAAGTATATTTTTGAATGGTTATATAGCTGAAGAAGTTTTTGTTGAACAACCACCTAGTTTTGAAAATCATGCACATCCTGATTATGTTTTCAAATTCCATAAAGCACTCTATGGTTTAAAACAAGCTCCCTGTGCATGGTATGAAAGACTTAGTAATTTTTTAATTAAAAATGATTTTACTAGAGATCATGTTGATAAAACCTTATTTTTAAAGAAAAAGGTTGATGATCTCTTAGTTGTACAAATTTATGTTGATGACATTATATTTGATGCCACTAATGAATCCCTTTGTCAAGATTTTGTAAAGCTTATGTAGGGAGAGTTCGAGAGCATGATGGGAGAATTGAGCTACTTCCTCGGACTCTAGATCAAGCAAACAAATGAAGGGATCTTTATCAACCAAACCAAATACATAAAGGAGATTCTAAAAAAGTTTGGGATGGAGAAGACTAAGATTATTGGTACACCTATGAGCCCTTCATGTAAACTTGATAAGGATGAATCTAGTAAGAAAGTTGATCAAAAATTTTATAGAGGCATCATTAGATCATTACTATACTTAACTATTAGTAGACTAGATATTATGTTTAGTATATGCATGTGTATTAGATATCAGTCTGAGCCTAAGGAATCACATTTAATGGCTGTTAAGCACATTTTTAGATATTTATCTGATACTCATGACATTAGATTATGGTACTCTAAGAATTCAGCTATTGATTTAATTGTATATTCTGATGCTGACTTTGCTGGATATAAGTTAGATAGAAAAAGTACTTCTGAAACTTGTCAATTTCTTGAAGTTAGCTTAATCTCATGGTTTAGCAAGAAATAAAATTTGGTTGCACTATCTACAGCTGAAGCTGAATATATTGCAGCTGGAAGTTGTTGTGCTCAAATCTTGTGGATTAAGTAACAACTTGAGGATTTTGGCATCAAATTAACTAAAACACCCATAAGACGTGATAATAAAAGTGTTATAAACTTAACTAAAAATCCAGTTCAACATTCAAGAAGTAAGCATATTGAAATTAGACATTGTTTTATTAGAGACCATGTTCAAAACAATGCTATTATGCTTGAATTTATCTCTACTGAAATGCAATTGCTGATATACTGACCAAGCCTCTTATTGAAGAAAGGTTTAGTATGATTAGAAGAGAAATTAGGGGTCATTAATCCTTTTGATTATATCTCAATCATTTCTTATGACATTTTGAATTTTCCTTGACATTTCTTGATCAAAACAACCTTGAAAATCATATTTAATCATCAATTGGCTATTAAAATGCTCAAACATTATCATAATAAAACTAAAAAATATACTGGGAAGTTCATTAATGCTTCAATCAGGTCAAGGTGGTGAGTATATTTCCAGTGAGTTCCTGACTTATCTTGAGAAGAATGGGATTCTCTCTCAATGGACTCCTCCGGGGACTCCTTAGTTAAATGGTTATCTGAAAGAAGGAATCGAACTCTATTGGACATGGTTCGATCCATGATGGGCTTAGCAAGCCTTCCTAAATCCTTTTGAGGATATGCTCTTGAGTCAGCAACTTACCTTCTGAATAGGGTTCCGAGTAAATCCGTTGATAAAACACCATATGAGATATGGACCGGGTCCAAGCCAACTCTCTCTCACCTTAGGGTTTGGGGGTGTCCAGTTTATGTTAGATGTTTGGAGATAGATAAGCTATGACCTAAGTTTGATAAATTTCTTTTTATTAGGTATCCCAAAGAATCCAAAGGATATTATTTCTATCTGCCTGAGGAATAAAAGTTGCTCATCAATCTTAGAGCAACCTTTTTAAAAAGGGAGTACCTTGGTGAAGGCACTCAAGCTGCTAAGGTTGAACTTGGAAAAGTTCAATAGATAAAAAAACTTTCTCACTCTTAGACCACTATAGAACTGGATTTGATTAGATCGGATCCAGAGCCCATAGTGCAACCATTAAGGAGATCTGGTAGAGTACCACATCAACCAAATAGATACTATGGTTTCTTGGTCCGAGACGGTGATCCTATTAAGCTCGATGAGAACAACGAGGACCCGATCACCTATATGGATGCCATGTCAAGGTCTGATTCTGAGTCATGGCTAAGAGCTATGAAATCCAAAATGGAGTCTATGAAAAGCAACAATGTATGGACATTGGTTAATCTACTTGAAAGGATAAAACCCATTGGGTGCAAGTTGATCTTCAAGCAGAAGCACGGTGCAGATGGACAGGTGGAGACCTATAAAGCCCATCTGTTTGCCAAGGGGTATTGCCAGTAGTATGGTATTAACTATGATGAAACATTTTTCCCTATGGCAATACTCAAGTCCATTCGGATTATGCTTGCTATAGCAGCACACTTAGATTATAAAATCTGACAAATGGATGTCCGAACAGCTTTCCTAAATGGTGATCTAGAAGAGGAGGTATATATGATACAACCTGAAGGGTTCACATCCACAGATGAGTCTAAAGTGTGCAAGCTTCAAAGGTCCATTTATAGACTAATGCAAGCTTCTCGGAGTTGGAACATGCATTTTGATAAATTGTTGCCCAACGAAGCAACCCAAGAAGGGAGTGAATTGGGTATTTAAAAAATTTAAACAATTATATGCTGAACTTAGAGTATTTGTGTAGCAAAGTGATTGTGCTCAATGTGATATGCAGCAGAAGTAGCAAATTAAATACAGAGTAATAAAGAGCAAGTAGAGGAAGGAACAAACAATCACAAACACTAAGATGTATAGTGATTCGGTGCACTGCAAGCACCTACATCGACTTCCCAAGCTTTTTCTTGGAAATTTTTACTATAATCTATCCAAGATTACAACCAACTTGTTTTCTAAGGCTCACAAGTTAAACCTTTGTTGGTTTTGTCACCTAGGCTCACCAACAACCTTTACAACTTGTTTTAAATCCGGGATCACAAGTCAAACCCTAGTTGGTTTTGTCTCTTAGGCTCACCAATAACCTTTAACACTAGTTTTAATACCTTTGAAACTAGTAACAACAAATAAAAGTAAGTATACAGAAATAATCACAAGAAATTGCTCCTATATGAGCGGAAATAAATATCGATGAAGTTCTTCTCGATTGTTTAAGTTGTCTCCTTCTTGGAATCTTTGAATGCACACTTTTGGCTAATGATTTGAAGGCTCAAAGGTGAGTAAAGGGCTTTTTCAGGGGGAATCTATTTTAAAGCTCACACTTGTCTTTTCTCAAAAGATAAACTGTTTATTCTTATTGTTCTTGTCTTTAATGAGTTTGGTAAGCGATAAATAGCTCAAAACCATTGAAAAAATTATTGGAAATTGTTAGAGTAAAGAAACTAGTCGTTTGGAGCCGTTTGGAATTAATTTTAAATTTAGGAAAATTAGCGATTATACTAAGTGTCAATACTTGAATTTCTTCATGAGTCGATCTGTGAGTCGACACTTGGAATTGTGAGTTAACACTTGGTTCGATACTTAAGTAAAAATTTGAATTTCCAATGTTCTGCTTCACTTATGGTCTCAGGCTTTGAGTTGACCTGTGAGTCGACACTTGGAATCATGAGTTAACACTTGAGTCTATGAGTCGAACTCTTGAGTAGATACTTGACAAAAATTCTAAAAAATATATAGTTCTGTCCATTTTTTATCTCAGGCTATAGTCGACTTGTGAGTTGACACTTTGAGTCAACATTTGAGACTGAGTCAACCTATGAGTCGACACTTGGCGTGCTATCTAAAACTCTACATGCCAGACTTTTGAAGTGTCGACACTTTCTTCATGAGTCGATACCTTGAGTCGACACTTGTTTCGTGCCATTTCAAAACTGCATGCCAAACTCTGAAATTTCAAAATTTTATCCAATATCTTCTTAGACTCATCTTCATAAGGACCAAAGTGATCATTTTATCAATATTCCAAGGTGAGTAGACAACTTAAACATTGAAATTCATCTTACTTTGATGTTAGCACTTTGATACTCTTGAGTGAAGAAATTGATGTACTTATGTCTTGAAATTCATACTCAAATTGAAACATTAGTCCAAATATATACTCAACATTTTGTTATTCATCAAAATCAAGGAGCCAAAGCCAACAATCTCCTCCTTTTTGATGATGACAAAACTTTGAGTATATAAGCACTTATGTTCAAAATTTTACTATTGTATGAAAAAAATTTTAAGTAAGCACATTGTACATTTATCAATTCATCAGATATGCTTCATAATCAAAGTTCATGCAAGCATTTGGATGAAAAAGTATCAGACCATTGGTTTATTTCAAAGTTCTAAGATTTATTTTCTTAATATAGGTATCAGAACATCTCCATTTTCTCCCCTTATTTTAAGAAAATTATGAATTGTTGAAAAATTTTGACAATGTTGCTAATGTATCCTTTTCTACTCCCCCTTTCTGACATCATTAAGCATTAAAAGAGGTTGCTCCCCCTAAATTTGTGCATTGGTCAAAATTAATTGTTAAATAGACAAAAAGAGAGTAATGAAGCAAATTTCATAATTAAGAAAGATAACTTTTATTGATAAATAGTTTTAGTACAAAAGAAGTACATAACATAACATGATATGACATAACATAACATAATATGATATAACATGAACTGAAAAAAGATACAAGCATAAAATGGAAATACTGAACATACATGAAGTACATATAAGTATATGAGAGGCTAATCCTCATCAGAAGGGAACTCTAACACTATAGGTGCCATAACCCTAGAGAATGTGGATCTAGGAGTCTTATGCAGCATGCTCCGAGTCCTAAGGGAAGGGATTGATCTGGCTATGACTCTGGTAGTCTTAATGGTACGGGTAGCAAGTGTCTCTGCAGGAGTCTCATAAGCTAAAGAAGTGTCAAGCTGAGTAGCAGTAGGAGCATCCGGAGTCTGATCAGGAATAGCTGGTGTCTGAACCTCCCTACTAATAATCTGATAATCTCCTACCCCATCACCACCATCATTGTCAGAGTCACCATCACCATCAGCATCGGCACCATCATCACCATCAAAAGCAACATCACCACCGGCAGTGTCATCATGTGTATCATCATGGCCATCATTGTTTGCTGGCAAAGGAGGAACTGGAGGAGCTGAAGGTCTTGCCGGAGGCAATAATGATCTTAGCATATCTCTGATCTCTGTAAAACTAGCCTCCATCGTCTGTCGAATACTTGTGAGCTGCTCATTAGTGTGGGTCCTCAATCCATGCAGCTCCAACTGCAATCTACTAGTTCGGACAGACAATCCCAAAACCTCCTCTCGAACATCAGTGATCTATGCTGTGCTCCACTCCTTAAATGTAGACTCAGTCTCTATAGTATCTTTGGGAGCTGTGGCCAGAGCATGAGAAGGTGCCGGAGTAGACAGCTCAGATCCAGAAGCAATAGCCGATGCAGGTCTGGAGGAAGTAGACTGTGGAGCAGGTCCTGATGGTCCTGCCTCAGTAGCTTTAATCTCATCCTCCTCGTCTGGCTCTCGCCCAAACTCTCATCGAACCCATCTGCCACCGACTCGCCTAAATCCCATACGATGTGAGATTTCTCCCCATAGGTGTTTGTGTGGAGAATCTCTTTGGAGGCCTCGCCCTCCAAAGGGATACCAAACTCTCTAAAGATCTGGGTGAGTCCCATACCATAAGGTAGACATAATCTGTGCTACGTAGCAGCCTCATCCATCTGATGGACACTGATCATAGGTAAGTTGATAGTTGTCTGCTATCTTAGAGCCACCATAAGAACTAACTACTGCTCGGTGATGAAGTCGAATCTCCCAGCCTTCGAAATTAGAATCCAAGCAATAATGTGATGTAAAACTCTCATCTCAAGAGAAAACTGGTTCGCCGACACCACTGGAACACCACTGATATCCTCTCTCTCCAGAATACATCTAAATGCAGCATCCCTGTACCAATATAGTTTGCTGCTATACCTTTGAGAGGAATCTACCAAATCTTGCTAATAGTCTCAGCGGTCATCGAAATATGAACACCCCTGACCACTGCACTCCACCTGAGGCCATTAGTAGCTAAGCTACCATAAAACTCATGGATCAGGTATGGGTAGTACTTCTCCTGCATGGTGCAGAAGGGTACACTTCTCCCGCATGGTGCAGAAGGGTACAAGACTAGCTCCTCTCAGAAGATCACCAATAATGAATCCCTTGGAGTCTCAAAATTGTAAGTCAACTTGCCTGCCATAAGCTATCACCTTCCCTGCCACTCTCTCAGCTATTCGGAAAACCTGTGGAGGTGGATCCTGGGGCTGCTGCTCATGCTGCTCAGCTAGGTCTTGATGAGCCTTTGACCTCCTTTCTCTGGAACTCGGCTCCCCATGCTCGATGGCTGACCTCTTCTTGTGATACACTACTTGCTTTTTGGGTGCCATGAACATTAGGAGCAATTAGGGGAAGAGAAACGAAAAGGAGAGGGTAAACTGGAAGAGGAAAGAACCAAGAGATGGTGAATCAGATCGACAATGGACCAAAAGAGTGAAATCGAACCGAAGAGGAGAAGGATAGGCTGGAGGAAAGAGAAACATGAGTGGAATCGGGCCGAAACATAGAAAATCCATATGGAATGGAACAAAAAATTGGACCAGATTGAACCAAAGCACGAAGAATAGGAAGAAATTTACCTAAAAAGAAAGGTTAAGAATAAGAAATCACTGTTCTTGGGGGTTTGGATGATTTTTGGGGACCACACGAATGAGAGGAAGGTGAAAAGAAAGTGAGAAAAAGACCTTCAGGATGCCCTAAAAATTAGATCAACCGTTCATGAGTCGACACTTGAAAATTGCTCAAGTGTCAACACTTTGGTGAGTCGACACTTGGGCAATTTTGCAAGTGTCGATACTTGGTCTATTTCAGGAAAAAAAATTAGAATAAATTGTAATAAATTTTCAAAAAATTCAATGAAGTGTCTAGGGGCTATTCTAAGATATAATTGAGAGGATTTTTGAGCATTTGAGAAGATTCAACAAGAATTTGAAGAGACTTCAAACAAAGGGATCAATGATGCCTAACTCTCTTCCAATCATGCAAAACCTATCTTGACTAAGGGGTTTTGCGAAAATATCAGCAAGTTATCTATTAGTACACACAATATTAAGCATTACATTATCATTTTGCATATGATCTCTTATAAAGTGATGTCTTATTTTAATATGTTTACTTCTTGAATGTTGAACTGGATTTTTAGTTAAATTTATTACACTTGTATTATCACATTTTATGGGAGTTTTACTTAATTTAATGCCAAAGTCTTCAAGTTATTATTTGATTCATAGAATTTGAGCATAACAACTTTTAGCTGCTATATATTTGGCTTCCACCATAGATAAAGCAATTGAATTTTTCTTCTTGCTAAACCATGATATCAAATTCACTCCAAGAAACTGGTAAGTCTCACTTGTACTTTTCCCATCTAGTTTGCATCCAGTAAAGTCAACATCAGAATATGCAATTAATTCAATAGATGAATCTCTAGAGTACCATAGTCTAATATCAATAGTGCCAGATAAGTATCTAAGTATGCATTTAACAACCAATAAGTGAGACTCTTTAGGAGCAGACTGATATCTAGCACACATACAAATACTGAACATGATATCTAGCTTGCTTGTAGTTAAGTATAATAGTAAAGCAATGATACCTCTATATAGTTTTTGATTAACATTTTTACCTAATTCATCTTTATCAAGTTTACAATAAGCGCTCATAGGAGTACCGAATGGCTTGGTGTTCTCCATCCCAAACTTCTTTAAAATTTCTTTTGTATACTTAGCTTCGTTGATAAAGATCCCTTCTTTGGTTTGCTTGATCTAAAGTCCAAGGAAGAAGTTTAACTCTCCCATTATGCTCATCTCAAACTCACCCTGCATAAGCTTCGCAAATTCTTGACAAAGCATTTCATTAGTAGCACCAAAAATGATATCATCAACATAAACTTGTACTATTAATAAATCATTATTTTTCTTTTCCAAAAATAGTGCATTGCCTCTAGAAAATTCATTTTCAAGCAGAAATTTGCTTAATCTATCATACCAAGCTCTTGGAGCTTGTTTTAAACCATACAAAGATTTATGAAGTTTAAAAACATGATCAGGGCATTCATGATTTTCAAAATCAAGGGACTGTTCAATATACACTTCTTCTTCCATTAAACCATTTAGAAAAGCATTTTTGACATCCATTTCAAATAACTTGAAATCCATAAAACAAGCAAAAGCAAGTAATAATCTAATTGCATATAGTCTAGCAACGGTACAAAAGTCTCATCAAAATCGATACCTTCTTTTTGATTATAACCTTTTACAACTAATCTAGATTTATTTCTAGTTACTAAATCATTTTCATCAAGTTTATTTCTGAAAACCCATTTTATTCCTATTATTGAAACATTAGAAGGTCTTTTAACTAAAGTCCAAACTTTGTTTCTTTTAAATTGATTTAATTCATCTTGCATGAAATTTATCCAATTTGAATCTTTTTCAGCTTCTACAATTGATTTAGGTTCTACTTGTGATATAAATGCTAAATAACCGCAAATATTTCTTATTAAGGAACGTGTCTTACCCCTTTCGATGGATCACCAATTATAAGTTCTTTAGGGTATCCATGGGCATACCTCCATTCTTTAGGTAATGGCTTGGATGTTGATGCTCCAACTTCTTATACTTGTTCTTCATTTCCTTGATCACCTTCTTGCTCTTTGGAAGTGAAAGAGAACGGTGCAGGTGGTTTGACATGATCCTACACTAGGCATGCAAATAACTACGGGAGCAGAATGTATTTTAAAAATATTTTTAAAATCCGCGCAGCAAAAATCTGCTCCGCCCAGAAACTAATCTAATTCTAGTTGCAAATAGGCATGTAGAAAAATATAAAATATTTGCAAAATATTTGAATTAAAAAATCTATTCATGCATGATTAAAAAATAATTTTTCATACCTTATTCCAGCTGGAATAACTCTGAGATAAAGCTGGAATAGGCTGGAATACCTGGAATAAATCTATTCCAGCCTTCTTCCGCCTTGGGCTGAGAAGAGCTCTATTTTTGGCTTTAAAAATGGCGTCGAAACACCACCTTTCGGACCTCCGTTTGCTCCCAAATTTCAGCAGCGGTAACTTGGACAAGTGGTCTTCGATCTCCAATTGAAAGCTGCAAGAAAATGTCAGCCAAAAAATTATAAAAATACACCAAAGTCTGCTGCCAGATTTTCTGCAGCAGAACTGGGCAACAAGATTTGGCCTTCGATTTGGAGCAGCTGGAGCGATCCCGGCTCGCGTGGCTTGCTCCTAGGAGTAGAAGGGTACTCCCTCTAGAGGGGAGATGCACCCAAGGCTCTCGGATCCCTCTCCACACGCGGTGCTAGCTGCTGGAAGAAGATTCGGCCACAATGAATGGCAGCAACTGGGCTTGCTGCAGTCCTGGGTTTGAGCACTCAAATGGATAAGGAAATGGGGCCTGTGACTCTCCCTCTCACCCTCCAAAACCCAGCCTATAAGAGCAAACTCTAAGCTCTCAACCAGGGGGTCTTTCAACCTCTCAAAGAAAGAACACCTAGGTGCAATATCACAGTGTTCTCACGACTGAAAACTCATCATGGAAATAGGGGACTTGCTTGGTTTATATATGGAGCCAAGAGGCAGCAGTTGCCAACTCCATTAAACCAGCAAATAAACGGGAGTTAGAATTATCCGGTGGAGGAGAAGAAGGGACATCGCCCACGGAGAAGAACTGCGATCGATTGGCCTCCTCCAGCGCATGAATACCGTGTAAAACGGCTAGGAGAAAAACACACTGGTTCAAAAGAAACCGGTCCAAAAAACTTTAAACCAAATAGGTTCAAACCCATTGGTTCAATTAACCAATGGTGGTTCAATCCAATTGAACCGGTCTGAGCCCAATAAAATTGGTTCAATTAGTTCACAACCAATTGGAGGCCAAAACGAACTCCGAATCAGTTCAAAACTGATTCAGAAAAATCTTGGTGCAATACTGGTCAGCCCGGAACAATTTCCGGTTGACACAAACAAGGGCAAGATGAGAAAAAGAGTGCTTAAAAAATACTGTGACCATAAAACCGAGACGATTCCCAATCATAATCGGTATCCGGATCAGAGAGTAATCCTCTGTGGCGTGTGACCTCATAGGTTCGAACCTAAACGGTAGCACTAGAACAATTCTAGTACCAGCATAGGAAACCATCTAGCAATGGGTCCTGGCATCCGGATAGGTCGAAGATGCGGGAGCAAACTATCGAACCTCTGGTATATGGTTACCGTATAATTCATCCCTTTGACCTCTAATGCTCAGGATGACTGAGATTGGGTTGCCAACCCAGACTGAGTCAGTCGACTACGTGTCTCAACCTCGCAAGCCCAGTGACTCTTCACTAGGGCTACCCCGGCCGAGGATTTGCTAAATTGAGATACTGCGAGACATTCAATCCAAACTGTTTGGACATGTCATTTCCATCTTGGTCCATCACTGCTCCACAAGTACTTGCCTGTACCCAGAAACCTTCCGTCACTGGATTAAAAATCCAGGTAGTCCATCACCAAAGTACAGGGAGTTGCTTGCAAGCTACCGTGATGACCTCAGGTTGGAGGGACACATATACCCATATCCAATCGTGAGTATCCTTTTGGCAGAAAGGGGATGCTCGGAGTTACGTTCAATGAGATATCACATATCCCACTTGTAGATCACATCAGTGTCACCACACTCATTTGGTCAAGAGGACAACCAAACGATGTGAACTACAACAACCTATACTTGATATATTGTCGTCCAGCACAATATATCCTTTGGTTGTGAACAAGGTTTAAGGACCACTCGATACATCCTCTCTGTATCGAAGTCAGTGTAGTCCTAAGGACTTCATCACATGGAAAGAGTTCATTTCAGGGAAATACAATATGTGATGAGCTGCTAAAAATAATATTTTATTAATTCAAAGAAAGAGTACAATACTTAGCTCAACCGCCTACAACCCAGGCGATTGGCTTTGGGACACAATGCCCAACAACTCCCACTTGTACTAAAGCCAATCTGAAGAGTATCTAATACCCATTTCCCATTTATAATAGTCGAACTCTTTTATTCCGAGGGCTTTAGTGAAGGGGTTGGCTAGATTTTCTTTTTCATCGATCTTCAGAAGATTGATGTCACCTCGTTCCACGATTTCTCGTACGAGGTGGTAGCTCCGTAATATGTGCTTGGTGCGGTGATGAGCTTTAGGCTCCTTAGCTTCAGCAATGGCTCCAGTGCTGTCACAATACACTAGAACAGGACCATCTAGGGAAGGTGCCATCCTAGCTCTCCAAGGAACTTACGCAACCACACAACTTCCTTTGCTGCATCTGATGCTGCAATGTATTCTGCTTCGCATACCGAGTCTACAACAGTTTCCTGCTTGAAACTTTTCCAGCAGATCGCTCCTCCATTCAGGATAAATACAAACCTTGACACACTCTTGCTATCATCTCTATCCGACTGGAAACTAGTGTCAGAGTACCCCACAAGTTTCAAGTCAGGTTCTCCATAAATCAGTCATTGATCTTTAGTATTTCTTAAATACTTAAGGATAGACTTAACCACCTTCCAATGCGCCTCACCTGGGTCAGACTGATATCTGCTCACTACTCCTAGTGAGTATGCCACGTCTGGTCTAGTACAAGTCATAGCATACATAATAGAGCCTACTGCAGAAGCATAAGGTACTCTACTCATGCACTCTCTTTCTTCAGGAGTTGTCGCACAATCCTTCTTGGAAAGAGTAATTCCAGAACCTATCGGGAGATAGCCTTTCTTGAAATTTTCCATGCAGAACCGTTTCAGCACGGTGTCAATGTACGTAGACTGGGATAGTCCCAAAAGCTTCTTAGATCTATCTCTATAGATCTTCATACGTAGTATGTAAGAAGCTTCACCCAAGTCCTTCATGGAGAACTGAGATGATAACCAGACCTTTATTCCTTGTAATGCTGCGACATCATTCCCGATTAAGAGAATGTCATCAACATACAGTACTAGGAATACAATCACAGAACCATTAATCCATTTATATATGCACGGTTCTTCTCCGTTCCTAACGAAGCCATACGATTTGATACACCTATAAAATCGTAAGTTCTAACTTCGAGACGCTTGCTTGAGTCCATAGATGGACCTCTGCAACTTGCATACTTTTGATTCATCTGTGGATGTGAACCCTTCAGGCTGTATCATATACACCTCCTCTTCCAGCTCCTCATTAAGGAAAGCGGTTCAGACATCCATCTGCTAGATCTCGTAATCAAAATATGCTACCAAAGCAAGCATGATCCGAATGGACTTGAGCATTGCCACAGGGGAGAAAGTCTCGTCATAATCGATACCATATCACTGACGATACCCCTTGGCAACCAGATGGGCTTTATAGGTCTCTACCTTCCCATCTATGCCCCTTTTCCTCTTGAAGATCCATTTACACTCGATGGGTTTTATTCCTTCAGGCGGATCAACCAATGTCCAAACATTGTTGATTTCCATGGACTCCATTTCGGATCGCATGGCTCCAAGCCATGCCTTAGAGTCAGATCTCTGAAGTGCATCCATATAGGTGATCGGATCCTCATTGTTCTCATCGAGCTCAATGGGATCGCCGTCCCGGACCAAGAAACCATAGTATCTGTCCGGCTGACACGGTATTCTACTGGATCTCCTAATGGGTTCTGGGTGTGATTCAATCACAGCCGGTTCTACGATGTCCTTAGAGTGTGCAGGTTCTTCTATTGGCTGAACTTCATCAAGTTCAATCTTAGAAGCTATAGTTCCTTCTCCAAGGAACTCCTTTTCCAAAAAGATAGCTCTAAGAGCAACGAACACCTTTTGTTCATTCTCCAAGTAGAAGAAATACCCTTTGGTTTCCTTAGGATAACCAATGAATAAACACCGATCAGACCTTGGACCAAGTGATGTGGGCATCAGGGTTTGACTTGAGCCCTTCAAACTTTGGGGGATCTCTGATTAGGGTTCTGTGTTTATCGAGTCCTGTAATAAGGCTGTCAGCCTCTAGTTTATTTGCTTAAATGGAGTCTGTACCTCAACCCATCAGGTCGAGCTGAGTCTTGTAATAAGTCGGGCAGAGTCTAAGCCCATGAAGTCTTTAGTGGTTCAAATGTTAAGTCTCTTTTAAGCCTAACAAAGGCAAGGTGACATGTCAGCTCAGGGCCCACCTTATCTGTTTATGTGGCGCACTGAGGTGATGACATGTGGTTTGTTTTGGGCGCCCAAGAAAGGGGACCACTCACATGATCCATGCCCCCTTCCCCTCCCCTCTTCAAGCTCTCTTCCAATCTACGATGGGCGGTCATGGAAAGAAGTTTCAAATCCCTTGATGCATGCCTCCACTCAAGACTCCTTCCATAAAGAAGTCAAGCAAGAAAGGCATCCTCCATTCTCCAAGTGGAAAGAAGTTTCAAATCCCTTGATGCATGCCTCCACTCAAGCCTTCTTCCATAAACAAATTAAGCAAGAAAGGCATGGTGAAGACATCAAGCCTCAATCCAAGCCTTCTACCAAAATAAGCCATGCAAGGAAGGAAGGTCAAAGACCAATCCCCCTCTCCAAGCCTCCAATCATGCCACGCCTAGGATTATTCCCATTTGGTTGGCCTTGAATCAAGCCAAGAAAAGTCAAAGTGGGACAAATCCCTCCAAGCTAGCCTTACTTCATGTTTTCTACCAAAACCAAGCAAGCAAAGAAAGAAGTTCTCCTCCAAATTTTGGGTGCCAAGTGTAATGGGGTAGTTTAAATTTCAAAGTGCTCTTGGGTGCCTATTTAAAGGACCCAAACCCCTCTTGTAAAGAATAATTGATGATTAATGAAAGAAAGCTTGTGTGTTCCATCCTCTTCTTCAATCCTTGTCTCCTAGGCTAGGTTGAGTGAGAGCTTCCATCATCCTCCGGGACGTCGCGTGGTGAGAGGCCACATTCCTTCGCCTGAGGGCGTCGCATGGTGAGAGGCCACATTCCTTCACTTGAGGGTGTCGCGTGGTGAGAGGCCACATTCCTTCATCCTCCGGGACATCGCGGGGTGCGAGGCCCCAAGTTATTAACTTCGATTTCGGACTCCAGTTGGATACCGGGCTCGAAGCCCTGTTTCTTTACCCTAACCCTATTTCAACTTCAACACCTCTCATCTCTTCACTAACCGTTCTTTCTCTTGCTGCCTATAGGTCTTCCTCGGTGCTATGGACATCGGAGATGGGTCATCTTGCCATCATGGCCACATGATTGGGAACCGGCGCATCCACGGGCACGATTGCTCGGACATCTAGGCCGCATCCGTCGAGTGGAGCGATCTCTGCACTAGGCGCTTCAGAATTTGAAATGTTTGCATCCCCATCTCCTAGGTAGGTATTGGGTGTATCGAGCTAGTCCTAATCCCGGGGTTCCTTAATCTCGGGGTCTTGGTCTATCATTTCTTAGGGATTGATCTGCTAGCATAGACCTCTTTTCTTTCAGTTTTCCTAGGTTCTCTTCGCTTGCAATTGGGAACCAAAGATAAAACCCTAAAAAGAAAACAAGATATAACCACCTTCTCATCATCCATGCTAGCATCCTCATATTCATCACCCCATCCCTTTTTTTTCCGCATCATTCTTGGTATCAGAGCCTAGGCTAGGACTAGTGCTCTTGCATTTAGTTTCTGCATTCTGTCCAGTTCGTAATTGGTCTGCTATTTTAACTTTTTCTTTTTTTAGAAATCTCTATTTTGTTTCATTTTTCTTTTTCTAGATCTATTGCATTTAGAGGATTTTTTTATTATTTTCTCAGATTTTATTTCAGCTTGTAGAAATTCTACAAGCCGAAAAACCACCTGAGAAAATCTCAGGCCTGCAATTTCAGCAAGCATCTCTTTCTTGTCTCATTTCGTTAGTTCATGTATTTAGTTTATGTTTAAATTTTTACATTTTGCTTAGCATCCATACATCTGAAAGACACAAAATAATAATAATAATAATAATAATAATAAATATTAAATCATTTTCTTGGACATTTGTGTGCATACATTGTTCATAAAACACTTAAGGGCGGCAAGTTAACATAGGGTCAGGAGTTCATAACCTGTCCCTAGCCTAAAAACCACCACCCGGCATTTCGAACCCTAGCCATTAACTAAAATCAATTAGACGTTAATCTGCTCTAGCAAGCCAGGGACATCCACGAAGTCGGGTCAACCCAAGTGTCGGGCCAAGCTAGATTGCTTGGAAGTGTGTGCTTGTGTAGCTGGTGTCTAGGTAAGCGGTTCAGGGACTAGATCCCGAAGGGAAGTGGGTTGGTTCGCTTACCTGGCCAATTACAAGATTGGTGTATAGGCAAGCAAAGAGGAACCTCCACTAACCTTACGCTTACCTGGCCAGGTGCCAAGTTACTACTACCAGGTTCGTCTTCTTGACTTTTCATTTGGTGAGATCTCCTAGGTCTAGCACACCGTAGTACCGTTTTGTGTGTTTGCATGTGCATTAGATCAGGAGCCCTTTTTCACCCACCGTCTCCAACCCCTATCGAAGACATGGACCAACTTCGTGTTGAGCTTGCAGCCATGAACGAATCCCTGACTCGAGCCATAACTCAGTTAAGCACCCGGTTAGATGATAGATGTGATCAAGTAGAGGCCAGACTAGGTCCCATAAAGGAAGTTGCTAGGCTCCGTGAGCATTTCCAGAGAGCTCCCGCCTACAGAAGACCTGAGCCTTTTAGGAACCAAAGCCACATCCCCGGATCCACCCAAGGTTATAGCCAGGCTTACCCAAGTCGACCAAGCCTGAACCGATCTGACCGCAGTCAACCAAGCCTAGCCCAACCCAGTCCTAGTCGTCCCAGTCTAAATCGACACCAATACAGTAGAGAGGACAAGGGTAAGGCTATTGAAGTCCAGAGGAGACCCGATCCCCAAGGTAACAACTATAGGTGTCATAAACCTGAGCATCTTGTCAGTCAGTGCACCGCCCCTGCCCTACTTATAGATGAACCGATTGAAACTGAACCCAAACCCATTGAAGAATCAAAGAAGAAAAGATTAGAACCCTTCTGTGAGTTTGAGGAAGTCATATATGAGCCTGACATAAGCTTGATTAATGAATATGAAGAAGAAGAAGAAGAACATGAGGAGGTATCGCCTGATAATTTAATTGATCAGCTCCCACCTGATGGAATCATTAAGGATACCCCAGAACTTAGCAAGGACCCAAATGATAACGATCCTGAATCCACTATAGACCTTGAAGCAGAACTGACCAACCCATGATCAAACGAAGTAGATGAAGGTATAGGTTCTCAAGATGAATGTTCTGAAGACCTTCCCGAAAGCCCTCCACTATCTAGGAGCATCCCGCCTACCCGAGGACTTGCACCTATCGATCCTCCTAGTACTGACCATGAGATTAAGATGAGCATGCCTGTAGACCTACATTCACATATTAAGGTCAGTAGCCTAAACCTTGAACCAGTCCTTGAGTCTCCTCCTTATTTCCTACCCTTTCCTGAACCTTCGCACATTTCTAGGGCTATGAGTGCACTTTTTATTGAGATTATCATTTTGCATGACTCCTTAGAGCCCATCCCATTCGTCCTCTACTTCTGGCATACTTTATGGCATCTGTTAGGGATCCTTAAAAATTTTTCTTGTGCATACTAGGCTAGGGTCAAGCCTAGAGAACCAATGGTCTAGTAGGTTTAGGCCCTAGGACCCTAATAAATTTCTCTTACTAGGAATACCTAGTTTATATTGCTTTTGTGTCTAGTTAAGTCTCAGAATACGCATGATCACTTGCATTGCATACTAGGGACACGAAAATTAATTTAAATAGTTAAAGTTTGGTCGTTCCCGAAAGCAAGCTAAGTAGAGAATTGGGGATTCTGAAATAATAAAGAAGTTTTTATGCTCGCTAAATTGGTCCCTTAGAGTGATAGGAGAGTGACCCTAATACCGTGATTTGGGACATTAGCTCGACTCTCAATATCTTGCACCTAGTTGAGTATAGGGAACTAGCAAACCACCTAGCGAGTGATTTGAGCCTAATCCTTTTTGGAGAGAAAACCTGACCCAAGTGTCCACCTCCAATTTGACCTGAGTAAGGAGTACAGATCGAGCGTGTCCTGGATGGTCGAGCTACCGTAGCCTAGGACAACGACTTTCAGATTTCTTGGTCCGTTAGCAAGGCCGACCCAAATATGATGATTCGTGGATCACCCAGGAGGACCGGCCATCCATCAACCCACTGAAGAAGTACCAAAGCTAAATCAACCTCCACTCGATAGGGTCGAGTTTCTCCCACCTCGGGAGAATTGATGTGGGCATCAGGGTTTGACTTGAGCCCTTCAAACTTCGGGGGATCTCTGATTAGGGTTCTGTGTTTATCGAGTCCTGTAATAAGGCTGTCAGCCTCTAGTTTATTTGCTTAAATGGAGTCTGTACCTCGACCCATCGGGTCGAGCTGAGTCTTGTAATAATTCGGGCTGAGTCTAAGCCCATGAAGTCTTTAGTGGTTCAAAAGTTAAGTCTTTTTAAAGCCTAACAAAGGCAAGAAGACATGTCAGCTCAGGGCCCACCTTATCTGTTTATGTGGCGCATTGAGGTGATGAAATGTGGTTTGTTTTAGGTGCCCAAGAAAGGGGACCACTCACATGATCCATGCCCCCTTCCCTTCCCCTCTTCAAGCTCTCTTCCAATCTAGGATGGGCGGTCATGGAAAGAAGTTTCAAATCCCTTGATGCATGCCTCCACTCAAGACTCCTTCCATAAAGAAGTCAAGCAAGAAAGGCATCCTCCATTCTCCAAGTGGAAAGAAGTTTCAAATCCCTTAATGCATGCCTCCACTCAAGCCTTCTCCCATAAAGGTGTTAAGCAAGAAAGGCATGGTGAAGACATCAAGCCTCAATCCAAGCCTTCTACCAAAATAAGCCATGAAAAGAAGGAAGGTCAAAGACCAATCCCCTTCTCCAAGCCTCCAATCATGCCACGCCTAGGATTATTCCCATTTGGTCAGCCTTGAATCAAGCCAAGAAAAGTCAAAGTGGGACAAATCCGTCCAAGCTAGCCTTACTTCATGTTTTCTACCAAAACCAAGCAAGCAAAGAAAGAAGTTCTCCTCCAAATTTTGGGCGCCAAGTGTAATGGGGTAGTGTAAATTTCAAAGTGCTCTTGGGTGCCTATTTAAAGGACCCAAACCCCTCTTGTAAAGAATAATTGATGATTAATGAAAGAAAGCTTGTGTGTTCCATCCTCTTCTTCAATCCTTGTCTCCTAGGCTAGGTTGAGTGAGAGCTTCCTTCATCCTCCGGGACGTCGCGTGGTGAGAGGCCACATTCCTTTGCCTGAGGGCGTCGCGTGGTGATAGGCGACATTCCTTCGCCTAAGGGCGTCGCGTGGTGAGAGGCCACATTCCTTCGTCCTTCGGGACATCGCGGGGTGCGAGGCCCCAAGTTATCAACTTCGATTTCGAACTCCAGTCGGATACCAGGCTCGAAGCCCTGTTTCTCTACCCTAACCATATTTCAACTTCAACACCTCTCATCTCTTCGCTAACCGTTCTTTCTCTTGCCGCCTACAGGTCTTCCTCGGTGCTACGGACATTGGAGATGGGTCGTCTTGCCATCACAGCCACATGATCGGGAACCGGCGCATCCACGGGCGCGATTGCTCGGACATCCAGGTCGCATCCATCGAGTGGAGCGATCTCTGCACCAGGCGCTTCAAAATTTGAAAGGTTTGCATCCCCATCTCCTAGGTAGGTATTGGTTGTATTGAGCTAGTCCTAATCCCAGGGTTCCTTAATCTCGGGGTCCTGGTCTATCATTTCTTAGGGATTGATCTGCTAGCATAGACCTCTTTTCTTTCAGTTTTCCTAGGTTCTCTTTGCTTGCAATCGGGAACCAAAGATAAAACCCTAAAAAAAAACAAGATATAACCACCTTTGCATCATCCATGCTAGCATCCTCATATTCGTCACCTCATCTCTTTTTTTTTTCCGCATCACCAAGTTTGTCTGAGTCTAAATGCTTTATGTAAGCCGGACAACCCCAGACCCGAAGGTGTGAGATTGAGGGTTTACGTCCAGTCCACATCTCATACGGAGTGGAGACAACAGACTTACATGGAACATCATTTAATAAGTAACAGGCTGTCTGAAGTGCATATCCCCAAAAGGATAGCGGTAGAGTTGCAAAACCCATCATGGATCGAACCATGTCCAACAAGGTTCGATTCTTCCTTTCGGACGCACCATTCAACTATGGTGTTCCTGGAGGAGTCCATTGAGAGAGAATTCCATTCTCCTCAAGATATGTCAAAAATTCACCAGATAAGTATTCACCACCTCGATCAGATCAAAGGGTTTTAATACTTTTTCCAGTTTGCTTTTCTACTTCATTACGGTATCGTTTGAATATTTCAAATGACTCAGACTTATGTCTCATTAAAAAGATATAACCGAACCTTGAAAAGTCGTCTGTAAAAGTAATGAAATATTTGTATCCTCCTCTGGCACTAACTTTCATCGGTCCACATACATCAATATGTATTAGACTTAGAAGTTCTGTAGCTCGTTCACCTTTTCCAGTAAAAGGTGACTTGGTCATTTTACCAAGTAAACAGGATTCACAAGTGGACAGTGATTCAGAATCATTGACCTCGAGGAGTCCATCTCCTCGCATCTTGTTTATCCTATTTTGGTTAATATGACCTAGCCTACAGTGCCAAAGATACAAATCGTTGATATTATCTAATCTTGGATGTTTGCTAGAAGTGTACATTACACTAACAGGCCTTGATAGTACATATATGCCATTATTTAATCTAGCTTTCATTATATCAGAGTTATTCAAAATAACATTGCAAAAATCTCCTTTTATTGAAAGTTCAAAACCACAATTGGCAAAAAGGCCTACAGAGATTATGCTCATAATGAAACTAGGACAATAGTGACAGTCGACTAGTTCGACAGTATAAGACTCAAAGACAAGACGCAAGACTCCGATCGCCAGTACTGGAACACGATTTCCATTCCCGACGCTCAGAAACTGTTCTCCATCTTCAAATCTTCTGCTAATTTGAAGTCCCTGTAATGAATTACAAATGTGAATTGGACTACCAGTATCCAATACCCAGTTAGCAGTATCAATAATTGAGTAATTACAAGGTTTTATCATATAAATACCTTGTTCAGCAGACTTCTGCTTCCTCGGCCTGTTTAGATCAAGGGACGCAATATAAAGAGGACAGTTCCTCTTCCAGTGTCCCTTCTTCTTACAGTAGAAACATTCTGCAGAAGATTGATCAGCCTTATACTTCCTGGTTTGACTAGGGCCAGGAGCATTCTGCACCTTCTTTCCCTTTTTATTTATTTTCTTCTTTCCTTTCTTAAAGGGACGATGACCTCTATTACCTCCCACTAAATTCACCACCCCCTTATTCAGTTAGTGGTCTTTCTCGAAAGTCTACAGCAACCCAAAAAGACTATGGTAGTTAATTGCAGGCTTATTCATTCTATAATGATCGAGAAAATCAAGATAGGAGGAGGGAAGAGAATTCAGGATCACATCCTTGCCGAGCTACTCGTGCAAGGGACATCCGAGTTTGCCCAACTTTTCAATCAGCTCGATCATGTACAATATATGATCAGTGACTGAACCACCATTCGACATCTTGGAGTTGTAGATGGCACAAGACACTTTTTACCGTTCTACATCATCCGGGGTGCCGAAGGATTCCTTCAACTTTTAAAGGATTTCATCAGGTTGGGCCTCCTCGAATTTGCGACTGAACTCGTCGTTCATCGCCGCTAACATAATGCATCGGACAGTAGTCCGATCAGAGACCCACTTCAGATAAGCATCTCTGACCGCACTCCATGCATTAGCGGGAGGGATTTCAGGTGCCGGATTCGTTATCACATAGAGGATCCGTTCATGCTCCAGAACGATTCTCAATCTTCGATACCAACTATCAAAGTTGTGACCTTTTAACTTCTCGTTATCGAGAAGTGACCGAAGCGATAAATTAGAAGACATCTGAAAAGAAAATAAGACCAAATTAGTGTATGAATTAATAATTTAACCAAAAGACTTGGACTTTAGTCTAAAGGTTTCTCCCACTAATTTTTCAGATTGGTAGCCTCTAACTCCAATCCATGAAAACACTTTTTCAAGTGGGTACTGAAATCCAATAGGCCATGCATGAGCCTGACTTTGGCCAGCTCACCCATACGAGCCTAAAGGTAGGTTCGTAAACCAATTATTTTCCTAAATAATTTTCAGTATTTCATTTTGCCCCAGAGTACACCCTAATCGGTCTTGGGGCCTCCTATTGCGTGTCTCTGGTTAGGTCCAACCATTAAAATGACAAATCCAATGCTTCCAGCTAACTAAAGACCAAGCCCGACTTTGGTCGGCCCACCTGGTCCCGTTAAGGAGGTTGCACTGAACCATCATCGATCATATAGAAATTCCAGTTGCCGGATGTATACCCGTTCTTTGGAACTACCGATGCACACCAAACTAGTGGACACATTTCTAACTGACTTAATGGGAGGCTAAGACACTGTCAACTCCTTGACTTAGTCTTTTTAAGGACCTAATAATTTTAGAGGATTTTTAGTTATGACAGAAGATAAGACAAGGACATGGATCATCCTCCCACTGAATCAATCAGATTTTAGGATGGTTGAAATAAATCAACAAATTGATCCATGGGCACCTATAGATCAGTCAGACCGATCAACCTGGGTGACATGGGTTAACTCAAGTCATTGAGCTTTTCCAATCAGTTCTGGTCGACTCGACTAGCCAGGTAGGTGAGATCATGGGTGAGTATCCTCCATTAACCATCTTTCCTAGACACCAACCAAGTTGGCCAGGAAAGAGGTAGCCTCATACAACCATGATCACAATGCCAAACCTACCTCGACACCAATCGATTTACCAGTCTCGTTCAGACTAGCCTAAAGACTCGGGCATCTACTGAGCCACTAATTGGATCCATTTTAGATGAACGGATCAACTAATCTAACTATTATATAGTTCTAAAGAAGGGCCTTAAACAACTTTTGTTTAATCTTCTTGTAATCCGGTTCAACTAAACTTAGGTCTAACCCAGTTATGGACCCAACTAGTCAGCTAACCCAATTAACCCAAAATGGCTTATACAAATTTGATTAGATTTCATAAACCTAAAAATTTTTTTTAATAAGCTAAACTCTTAATTAAAATAATTTTTAATTAAGTCTCTATGTAAAATAATTTTACATAACAAAAAATCGTGCATGAAGTTATTTTACAAATAATTTATATTCATATAAAACATGCCTAAAACATGTATCACCAAATTAAAACAATTTTTAATTTTAATATTCTTTAAGGATCCTTCTGAAGAGGACAACACAGACGATCCGCATCATGTCAAAGACATACGGTCATGGTGAAGGTCTCAACTAGGTTCCAAAAAGAAATTTGGATACATATTAAGATTAAACTAATTTTAATCTATAAAACATGCATACTAGATTAGATTACACATGCAACCTGCTCTGATACCACTGAAAGAGAATGGTGTAGGTGGTTTGACATGATCCTACACTAGGCATGCAAACAACTGCAGGAGCAGAATAGATTTTAAAAACATTTTTAAAATCCGCGCAGCGAAAATCTGCTCCGCCCAGAAACTAATCTAATTCTAGTTGCAAATAGGCATGTAGGAAAATATAAAATATTTGCAAAATATTTGAATTAAAAAATATATTCATGCATGATTAAAAAATAATTTTTTTACCTTATTCCGACTAGAATAACTCTGGGATAAAGCTGGAATAGGCTGGAATACCTGGAATAAATCTATTCCAGCCTTCTTCCTCCTTGGGCTGAAAAGAGATCTGTTTTTGGCTTTAAAAATGGCATCGGAACACTGCCTTTCGGACCTCCGTTTGCTTCCAAATTTTAGCAGCGGCAACTTGGACAAGTATTCTTTGATCTCCAATTGAAAGCTGCAAGAAAATGTCAGCCAAAAAATTATAAAAATTCATCAAAGTCTGCTGCCAGATTTTTTGCAGCAAAACTGGGCAGCAGGCTTTAGCCTTCGATTTGGAGCAGCTGGAGCGATCCCGGCTCACGTGGCTTGCTCTTAGGAGTAGAAGGGTACTCCCTCTAGAGGGGAGATGCACCCAGGGCTCTCGGATCCCTCTCCACATGCGGTGCTAGCCGTTGGAAGAAGATTCGGCCACAGTGAACGGCAGCAACTGGGCTTGCTGCAGTCCTGGGTTTGAGCACTCAAATGGACAAGGAAATAGGGCCTGTGACTCTCCCTCTCACCCTCCAAAACCCACCCTATAAGAGCAAACTCTAAGCTCTCAACCAGGGGGTCTCTCAACCTCTCAAAGAAAGAACACCCAGGTGCAATATCATAGTGTTCTCACGGCTGAAAACTCATCATGGAAACAGGGGACTTGCTTGGTTTATATAGGCAGCAGAGGAAGAGGGAGGTGGAGAGACGGGGAGGCCAAGAGGCAGCAGTTGCCAACTCCATTAAACCAGCAAATAAATGGGAGTTAGAATTATCCGGTGGAGGAGAAGAAGGGACATCGCCCACGGAGAAGAACTGCGATCGATTGGCCTCCTCCAACGCATGAATACCGTGTAAAACGGCTGGGAGAAAAACACACCGGTTCAAAAGAAACCGGCCCAAAAAACTTTAAACCAAATAGGTTCAAACCCATTGGTTCAATTAACCAACGATGGTTCAATCCAATTGAACCAGTCCGAGCCCAATAAAATTGGTTCAATTGGTTCACAACCAATTGGAGGCCAAAACGAACTCCGAATCAGTTCAAAACTAATTCAGAAAAATCCTGGCACAATGCTGGTCAGCCCGGAACAATTTTCGGTTGACACAGACAAGGGCAAGACAGGAAAAAGAGTGCTCAAAAAATACTGTGACCATAAAATCGAGACGATTCCCAATCGTAATCGGTATCCGGATCAGAGAGTAATCCTCTGTGGCGTGTGACCTCATAGGTTCGAACCTAAACGGTAGCACTAGAATAATTCTAGTACCAGCACAGGAAACCATCTAGTAATGGATCCCGGCGTCCGGATAGGTCGAAGATGCGGGAGCAAACTATCGAACCTTTGGCATATGTTTACCGTATAATTCATCCCTTTGACCTCTAATGCTCAGGACGACTGAGATTGGGCTGCCAACCCAGACTGAGTCAGTCGACTACATGTCTCAACCTCGCAAGCCCAGTGACTCTTCACTAGGGCTACCCCGGTCGAGGATTTGCTAAATTGAGATACTGCGAGACATTCAATCCAAACTATTTGGACAGGTCAATTCCATCTTGGTCCATCACTGCTCCACAAGTACTTGCCTGTACCCAGAAACCTTTCGTCATCGGATTAAAAATTCGGGTAGTCTGGCACCAAAGCACAGGGAGTTGCTTGCATGCTACCATGATGATCTCAGGTCGGAGGGACACATATACCCATATCCAATCATGAGTATCCCTTTGGCAGAAAGGGGTTGCACGGAGTCACGTTCAATGAGATATCACATATCCCACTTGTAGATCATATTAGTGTCACCACACTTATTTGGTCAAGAGGACAACCAAACGATGTGAACTACAACAACCTATACTTGATATATTGTCGTCCAGTACAATATATCCTTTGGTTGTGAACAAGGTTTAAGGACCACTCGATACATCCTCTCTGTATCGAAGTCTGTGTAGTCCTAAGGACTTCATCACATGGAAATAGTTCATTTCAGGGAAATACAATATGTGATGAGCTGCCAAAAATAATATTTTATTAATTCAAAGAAAGAGTACAATACTTAGCTCAATCACCTACAACCCAGGCGATTGGCTTTGGGACACAATTCCCAACAGGAAGGTCCTTCATTGATGGTCATTTTTTCAATCTTTTAAATACCTGTTTCATCATCAATAGCATCTTCTTTTCTAGAAGATGTCTCGTTAGTTTCATCAAAAATCACATGGATGGATTCTTCAACTAGAAGAATTCTTCTGTTGAAGACCCTATATGCCTTGCTAGAAGTAGAGTATCCTAAGAAGATACCCTTATCTAACTTGGTATCAAATTTACTGAGATTATCTTTACCATTATTTAGAATGAAACAACATCTCAAAATACGAAAATATTTAATAGTGGGTTTTCTATCTTTCCAAAATTTATAAGGCATTTTCTTTAAAATTGGATGGATTAAAACATGATTTAAAACATAGCATGCAGTGTTTATGGCTTCCATCCAAAAATATCTAGGTAAATCATTTTTACAAAGTATTGTACGTGCAATTTCTTCTAATATCCTATTCTTTCTTTCTACCATCCCATTTTGTTGAGGTATCCTAGGTGCAGAAAAATTATGATTAATTCCATTTTCATTATAAAACATTTCAAAGTCATAATTTTCAACTCAGTACCATAATCACTATATAAAGAAACAATTGAAACATATTTTTCATTTGAAACCTTTTTATGAAACTTAATGAATGCTGAAAATGTTTCATCTCTATGAGCCAAAAATATTACCCATGTAAAACATGAATAGTCATCTACAATCACTAAACCATACTTCTTGCCTCCCAAACTAGTTATTCTAGTTGGTCCAAAGAGATCCATTTGAAGTAATTCTAGGGGTCTAGTTGTAGATACTACTTGTGGTTTGAAAGAAGATTTTATTTGTTTTCCAAGTTGATATGCACTACAAATCTTATCCTTTTCAAAGATGAGTTTTGACAAATCTTTTATAAGATTTTTTTTTGTTTAATTTTGAAAGCAAATACATACTAGCATGATCTAGTCTACGATGCCAAAGCTAACTAGTTTCATTGATCTTGGCTTCCTTTGCCACTAGGCATTGACCATTTTGCATAGGTAGATCATTAAGATTAACCATGTAAATGTTTCCATGCCTATGACCAATAAACTTGATGCCATTGTCATCTAGACTAGATACCATGCACATTGAAGATTCAAAAATGACTTTAAATCCTTTATCAGAATTGACTTATACTAAACAAATTATGTTTCAAGTCATCAACAAAAAAACATTATCAACATAAGTAGAGGGGGTGATATAGACTTTATCAATATCAATAATTTTTTCCTTTCCATTATCACCAAATGTCACATTTCTACCATTTAAAGCTTCTAGAGATGAGAATTGCCTTGCATCCCCAGTCATGTGTCTTGAGCAACCACTGTCAAGATACTACATTATTTTTTTATTCTTGGTTGCAAAACACACCTATAAAATAGATCAAGTAAAAACTTTAGATACCCAAGTCATCTTGGGTCCTTTAACGTTAGTTGAATTGAATCCTTTTGGAACCCAAACTTTTTTAACAGCATTTAACTTTCTTTTATTACACATATAATAATTGTCTCCTAATTTACCATAAGCATAATAAGTAATGCTAGAGAAAGCAAGTACAAAGAAATTTTTAAAATATTTTTTCTATTTTTGTGGTTTAAAACCTAAGCTAGCTTTTTTTAAAGACTACTCTTTGGTTATTTAATAGCATGTTTAGTTTTTCAGAACTATAAGTAAACTTTTCAACAATTGACTTAACTTTTTCAAGTTCTTCTTTGTATCTCTTATTTTCTAGCAAAAGCTCCTTATTTAGTTTAGCAAGTTTTTCATTTGTAACAAAAAATTTGTCCTTTTTCAAAGAGTCTTTTCCTTTCAAAAGATCTTCTTTTTCATTTTTCAAGACAATAATTTATTTATTCAAGTTTTTGTTTTCTTGAATCAAACTGTCATTTTCTATCAAAAACTTATCAGTTGATTTTGAAAACTCTAAGTTTTTCTTTTTCAATTCCTTATTTTTCAATTTAGGTTTTTGATATTCTATAACTAATTCATCAAAGACATCATGCAATTCATCAAAAATAAACTCATTTTCAATTTCAGGGCTAACCTCTTCTTCATTGGCCATAAAGCAAAGGTTGGCCACTTCTTGCTATTCCTTATCAGAGCTTGAATCTTCACTTTCGCTCCATGTTGCCATCATAATCTTTTTTCTGAATTTCTTTTTGCTCTTTTTGAGTGTGGGACAATCCATTTTGTAGTGTCTTGGTTTCTTACACTCAAAACATATTGGTTTCTCACTTTCCTTTTCTTTTTCTTTCTCATTGCTACGATCTCCTTTTTGTGGCTTTCTCTTATAGTTGAACTTCTTTCTTCTCATGAATTTCTTAAACTTTCTTAAAATGAGGGCTATTTCATCTTCTTCATCCTCTTCATCAGATTCATCACTTGATTCCTCCTTGGTTGTGGACTTGAATGCAATAGCTTTCTTGTTTTTATCATTGTCCACTATTTTTTGCTTCAATGATAGCTTATATGTCATCAATGATCCTAGGAGCTGCTTAAGTGGAAGGGTGTTAATGATGGGGACATCAAAACCCATCAAGGTTTTTTCATTTTCTCCTAGATTTTTTTTTTATTTTTTTTTTATTTTTTATTCCAGCTATTCCACCTATCCCCACTATTCCCATTTTATTCCATGTTTATCCCTAACTTATTCCTCTATTATTCTTATCATCTTCTAACTCTATCCGTTGCCCAGATCACCTTCTTTCAACCTTATCCTGGCTGATCCATCAACACCGCCACCACCCATTCATCTCCTTTCAGCACCGACCGAGCCGCAAATCCATGGCCGAGCAGACTGTGCCGCCCGGCCACTCCAACCATCTGATCCATCCTTGCTGCCATGGTGACTGCCATCCTTGCCATGCCGCCATCCACCTCCCGCCACGATGACCTTCGCCGCCATCTCCACTACCACCAGAAGCCTTTCTGCCACTCGTCCGTGCCAACGCCCCGTTGGCATTTTTAACTGGTGCAAATTCCTCCTCCCGCAAGACCTCAAATAGTGCCGTAGATGGAGCATGCAAACATGGAAACCCCCTTGGGTTTTCTAACCACTTGATGCCATAGAAATAGGTGGTTGCTGTTGATGTCAATGAAGTCCTTGGAAGCTTTCTCTCAGCTTTAAACCAATTTATTACGGATCGCTACTCTTCTAATCACTCAATGTCTAAGTATTATGTATACGAGTTCTTCAAGATATGGAATTGTTCTCGAATGAAAGCTGATATCCATGTTCATGAGTTCTCTAAAACTACTTATTTCAAAGAGGGTATTCATCCTATCCCAGGTGCTCGACATGCTCTTCATAGACTCTCCACATTTTGCAATTTATCAGTAATGACATCTTGGCAGAATGCAATCAAAGATCACACACTAAAGTGGATTGAAGGCTTTCAGATCTTCGGCCCCTCTTCCCTGTCCGCCGCCCCTCTATTCCACGATCACAAGAGAAAACCTGCATAGATTTCAAAGCAACTCAGCACGGATCTTGATGAAGTTGGATTATATTTTATTTATTTTAATTTTTTAAATCTAGATGTATTGATTAGTTTGAAGTTGTTTTAATTTCAAGTTTATTTTAGATTAGATTATTAGTTTGAAGTCTGTTAGGATTGGGATAGGTTTTATCCTTATGTTATAAGAGGGTTGGAAAGTCTATAAATACAATTCTCGATCCTTTGTAAAAATTTAGAGAATAAAGATGAGTGTTTAGAAAAGAGTGTTCTTTTTGTTCGCCCCGCATATAGAGGGTATGAGGCTTGTTTTTCCTTCACCTTCGAGTGTCGCGGGGTGTGAGACCCTATTCCTTTGCTTTTGAGCATCGCGGGGTGTGAGACCCTATTCCTTTACTTTTGAGCATCACGGGGTGTGAGAACCTATTCCTTTGCTTTCGAGCATCGCGGTGTGTGAGGCCCTTTTCCTTTGTTCTTCGGAACATCGCGGGGTGTGAGGCCCTTTTTCTTTGTTCTTCGGAACATCGCGGGGTGTGAGGCCCTAGTTATCCTCTTCTTGATCCTAATCCCAAGAGACTTCTTAGCTCTCCAATGATCCTCCTAGCCTTGTCCCCCATCAATTTGGTATCAGATCAGGTTAAACTAGGGTTTAATCTTTCTTGTGCTGATTTAGTTTTTCTTTAGGTACTCGGATCGAGTGCTTCACCATGGCCATCCAGTCATAGAAAAAAAAAGGGCTGCAAGATCCTCACAACCCATTCAAATGGGATTTCCTATGCCATGTAGGGGTGTCGCTGTGAATTGACCCTTGAAGAAAAAAATAAAGAGATAGGCATTTTTAGGTTTTAATTTCTGCATCTCGTCCATCTTAGTATATACTTTGTTATTTTAATTGTTTCTGTATGTAGATAACTCAGAATTATCTAATTCTTATTTTTTGGATCCAGCATAATTGAAAGTATTTTTCAGATTTTTTTCATGAATTATTATGGTTTGTAGATATTCTGTTCACCGGAATATTTCCTGAGAACATTCTATTATGAATTTCAATAATTCTAGTTTAGGGTTCTTTTTGCATAAATCTTACATATTTTAATTTCCTGCATCTTAGGATTTTTTCTGTAAACTATATTTCTACTGAAAAACAAAAAATAAAAAAATAATTAATTTTTTTCTATTATTTTAACTTGATTGCATATAGGGTTTCATCTTGTGTGTGCATTATTTAAACCTAATCTTAAGGGCATTCAATATCTACATAAGGGAGGGATTTCATCACCTTTCCTTAGCCCACAATCACCATCTTTGCATCAGTCCTAGCCCTAATTAAAATTGATTAGATTTAATTTCTCTAGTGAGCTAGGGACACCAACAAGTCGAGTTCCAAGTATTGTGTGAAAGCTAGTGCACCCAATCCTGTGATTATCACTTGAATCTGGTGTCTAAGGCTAGAGATCCAAAGGCAAATGTCCTAAGCGGTTTCATGGTTTTCAGTTAGGACCCTGTGAGAGCAGGGGGAGCCTCCCATGACCCCACCTCTTACTTGGCTAGTGGACAGGGTAATTTGTGAATTGGCTGTAATTTGAGCTGACCCATTCTACTTGAGCTCTTGGTCTAGGAAACCCTAGTTCGAGTCAAGTTATATGTGTTTGCATTGCATGACCCCTAGATTAGGAGCCCAATACTAGTAGTTTGAACACAAACCCAACCTAGCATGACCATGGAGTCTAACCTTGAGACCTTTTTTAGGGCTATGACTGAATAGTTAGGACAACTCAACAATAGGTTTGACCGACTCGATGACTGACTAGGTAGCCTAGAGAAAACCTATAAGACCCATCCTGAACCTAAATTTGAAACACACCCTGACCCATTCCTAGAACCCAACCCTAGGATAGTTCCTCGCCATGACCCAATCTGGGATCTTAGTTCGAAGAGACCCAATTATGATTTCATAGACCAGGATGAGAGAGCCACTAGGTACATTAGGTTAGAAACACCTACATTTGGTGGCGATCTTGATTTTGAGGATTACCTTAATTGGGAAAGTAATATGGATCTATATTTTGAGAGAGAACTAGTGTCTGATTAAAGAAAGTTTAAGATTGCTAAACATAAATTAGTACATTAGGCTAGAATTTATTGGGATGATGTTGAAAGAATGATCAAACAAAGAAGAGACATACCCATAATTACCTAGAGTGAGATAAAACTTAAACTTAGAGAAAAGTACTTACCTAGATCATATGAACCTAGTTCCTATATACTCAGATCTTTTGAACCTAGCTCATACGAACCCAGATCCATGACCTATAGATCTGAGCCCATATCCTATGAATCTAAGGAATCCATAATCCCTAGGTATCAATCTAGTGCTAGTCAAGTTTCAATTAGTCAGCCAGAACCCACTAGGATAAGTGTACCTAGTCAGAACCTACGAATCAGTCCACCTCCTCTTAGTCAATCGGAATCTGTTGCCCAAGTGGCTACCCAAGAGGGGGGGTGAATTGGGTCTATTAAAAAATTGAAGCAACTAATATGCAATTCAAAATCCTTTGCAAGTGATAGGTGCTGTGATAGAGTTATAAAATGCAGAAGTTAAACAGAGTCAAGAAAGCACAACACAAACACACCAAATTTATAGTGGTTCGGAGCAACCTAGCTCCTATGTCCACTACCCAAGATACTAGGGATTTTCACTATATTCACACCCGAATATAGTAGGATTGTTTTACAGGATCACAATCCAAAACCTCTACACTTTGATTTTATGGGATCACCAAAGAAAATCCAACACCCTTTGGTTTTAACAGGCTCACCAAAGAAATCCAACTTGGTTTTCAAAGGATCACCAAGAACCTAACCCTTGGTTTTAATAAGGCTCACCAAGAACCTATTTGGTTTTTCAACTAGGCTCACCAATAATCCAATAATTCAAAGATTGAATTGAAAATAAATGCAACAAGAATGCCAAACTCAATTTATCGGATAGTTGCTGGTGCAGCTTGTTGGAAGTCCACTTGAATGCACTTGAATAAGCTTTAATGACTTCAGTGGCTTCTTCCAAAAGTTGTTTCAAGCTTCAGATTGGAGTTGGTGAAGACTTGAAAGATTGACTTGAATGCTCTTGTACTCTTTTGCTGTAGGTTGGTGGGATATTCAATGAAGCTCACTTTTCTTTTTAAGAACTCACTAATAACTTCACTTCAAGAAAGTTCAAATCTTTCAAATTTAAAGTCTTCCATCATTCCAAGGTAGGTCTAGCCATTGTAGACGGTTGGGGAATGATTTTTGATCGTTGGAATAACTTCTAGCATTAAAAAATAAATTCTGGAACTAGCTATTGGATACCTAAAAGTGGCATTCGAGTCGGCTTCGATTCCTTCGAGTCAACTCGGATCATTCGAGTCGATAGGTCGAGTTGCCAAATCTTCAATGTAGTCGACTCTTTGTCTCAGGGCACAAAACATCACTCTGGACAAGTCGGCTCTTTGTCGCTTGGGTCGGCTCGAACTTGAATCTTGAAAATCTTCAACTCGAGGAGTCGGCTCTTTTCAGCTTAGGTCGGCTCTTCTTCTCAGATTCAAAAAACCTCACTCTAGAAGAGTCGACTCGATGTAGTGCGGGTCGGCTTGCTTTCTCAGGCTTTCAAAATTAGGTCTGGCAGAGTCTGCTCTTTTTGGTTCGGGTCGGCTCGCCTGGCTATTCTCAAAAATCTTCAAGAAATGGACTCTAGAGGAGTTGGCTCGGACTGATTCCAGTTGTCTCAGATTCACTGGAGTCGGCTCGGACTGATTCTAGTTATCTTGGATTCATTGGAGTTAGCTTGCTTTCCATCGAGTCAGCTTGGATTGCTACATTCCAGAATCCTTGCTGCGTGCCAGTAAGCAGAGTCGGCTCTTCATTACTTGGGGTCAGCTCGAGTGTCTTCTTCAGGATTTTTATAATTGAACTTAAAGAAAACTCTCACCAACTCTTTTACAATTTCACACAATACCAACTCAAACTAAAATTCATGGCACACACACTCATAGAAGTAACCCTTTTAATTGATTTTTCTTAGCGTTTTGATTGGGTTCTTCTTTACAAAAATATTTACAACACAACTCAACCAACAAAACAGAAGTGTAGGAGTTGAAGTTTGAACATGTTATTCATCCAACAAAAACTTGTCAAACACTTGAAGAGTTATCAGAAATAAATGTACATGCTCCAATGTTTGGTTATCATCAAAATCACTTATGGGATCAACAATCTCCTCCTTTTAGATGATGACAAAACACTGGACATGAAAAATTCTTTACACTTTACAGTATAACAGTATTTGAAAATTAAATATTCACATGTATCAGAGCTAATGGAATTAGTAAGTATCAGAGCTCAAGAGATGATATCATAGTATATCATCAAAATATTGAACTTCTCATGCTTCAAGATATTATAATTAGCACAAAACATGGAGTATCAGAGTTCCAAAAGAAATTGACAGAATTAACATGAATTTAGAGCATGCAATAGTAACCATAGCATTAAGATAATAATTAAAGCAAGATCATTTCAAGAGAATTTTCCCCTTTCTCTAAATTCTAAAGTAGTTTAAGCAGTGCTATCATTTATCATTTTGTGCTCTCCCTTTTTTACTGTTTTCATGAACTTTAAAAGTAGTTGGTAGGAAACTCAACATATATACTATTTCCATTCTTTTCAAATTTCTCTCATATTTCATAATTCTCTTCCTTTTTGTCAATCAATCAAAAAGGTGATTTCAAATGAAGCTTAGATTTTAAAATAGATCGAGAAAGTTTTTAATATTTATTTGAGATAATTTCACATTATCAACTTGGAAATTCTAATTAAAATCTCATTATAGTTGTACTATAACAAGTGCAAAGATTGAATCATTGTACATGACAGTGAATAAAATCAAAAGATACTTCATTGATAAGATTTTCATATAAGTTCAAAATACAAGTGATGTGGCAAAATCGCTGACATAGAGAAACCTGCAAGCGCCATGTCAAGAGAAGATGCCACGTCGACCCTCTAGCTCGGATCCCACTACTGAGCTGAGATGAGCTGAGCTCCCCCAAGGCAGCAAGTCGAGTTTAGTCCTCCGCCAGGTCGGGCTCATGGGCTCGACGTCTAGGTCAGAGCCGCCTTCCGCCCTCCAGAGCGAGACCCTCGGAGGCTAGTGCCCTGTAGTCGAGGTCAAGCCAAGAGCTCACCTGCCGATGTGGAGCCTCTCCGAGCGCACACCCTCTAGACCGGGTCCGCCCTCCAGAGCAAGACCCTCGGAGGCTAATGCCCTGCGATCGAGGTCGAGCCAAGAGCTCACCCACCGATGTGGAGCCTCTCCGAGCATGCACCCTCTGGACCGGGTCCGCCTTCCACCCTCTAGAGTGAGACCCTCGGAGGCTAGTGCCTTGCGATGGAGGTCGAGCCAAGAGCTCACCCGCTGATGTGGAGCCTCTCCGAGTGCGCGCCCTCTGGACCGGGTCCATCTTCCACCATCTAGAGCAAGACCCTCGGAGGCTAGTGCCATGCAGTCGAGGTCGAGCCAAGAGCTCACCCGTCGATGTGGAGCCTCTCCGAGCATGCGCCCTCTGGACTGAGTTCACCTTCCGCCCTCCAGAGCGAGACCCTCAGAGGCTAGTGCCCTGCGGTCGAGGTCGAGCCAAGAGCTTACCCGCTGATGTGGAGCCTCTCCGAGCGTGCATCCTCTGGATTGGGTCCGCCTTCCATCCTCTAGAGCGAGACCCTCGGAGGCTAGTGCCCTGTAGTCGAGGTCGATCCAAGTGCTCACTCACCGATGTGGAGCCTCTCCGAGCGTGCACCCTCTGGACCCGGTCCGCCTTCCACCCCTCTCTTCCCAGCCATCCTCGCAAGCTCGGAGCGCCTAGGATAGAGCGAACCTTGCCATCCCAGCTCGGCCCCAGCCCAGACGAGGTCCTCTCCAGCCGAGGACACTGGCGAGCTGCCCGAGGACCATACTGGAGCGCCCCCGAGATCATACTGACCGCCTGAAACTGCCAGTTACACCAGAAAGGCAGGCAGTTCATCGATCGAGATGCTACATTCCTCACCAGCCACTCAGATTACCTAGAAAAGAAGGCCAAGTGGGAGATTCGAATCCCGCGGGCAGTGGCCCACCATTCGAGACACCCCCAAATTTCCTGGAATGAGGCAACCAAGAAGAGTGTCGGAGCGCCTGACAATGCACCTTATCATAAATCAGGAAAGGCTCCCTGGGACACCGCCGCATGCATCTGACAGCCCGACGGGAATCCCGAGACAAGCACCAAACGGTAACCAAGTTCACCATGAACATGAAGGTAAAACAACAACTCGAACACACAGGCAAAAAAAGAAGCTAGAAAAAAAAAGAGAGAGGGGGCATGGCACCACCATGGCTGCCATCACCACCATCAACACAAGCACAAGCTCAACATAGAGAGCAAAGCGCTACCACCAACACCACCAATGGAGGGAATCGAGGGGTACAAGGAGAGGCGGAGGAACAGAGCATCCCTCTGTCCCGGCCGTCACTCTCCCCCTGCGACATTCACACCTCCACGCACATCTTTTACTCCTCCTAGTATGGAGTCCATCAAGAGGGGCCTGACCAAGAGGATCTATTTTCCTGGATCGTCACTAACTTGATCGTCGGAGTGCCCCCACCGGAAACCCTGACTCGGGTCTCTAACCATTGTCTCGCAGGTCCAGGAGAGGAAGAATGCCGGGTAGCGAGGCGGCCACACCTAGCGTGGAGATCTGGGAGCCGAAGAATGGCGAGCGACAGGAGGAGTGCACTCTAGTGCCGGTGAGAGCTACGGGCCACAACGGTCTTGGTGGTTGGCGCGCCAGGAAGGGGAAGACGGGCATGACTAAGTCATTCACCACTCCCCAGGTCAACACACCACAGAAGAACGGTGGCGACATAAGTTGGAAAGGTTAACGGCCAAGCGATCTTTTCCAGGCCTCTCCAGTACGTCACTTCGCCCGTCCTCTTCGGTGGGAATCTGTTGACGAAACCAACTGGCACACAACGAGAGTGCGCCTAGAGAAGCATGAGCACCAGCTGGTGGGATCCCCCCACTGGTCCATCAGTACGCGAGACTCAGCTGTCGAGCCTCCGGACTGCAACATCCACCACCAGTGGAGTCCTTCACCGGCCATAGTGCAGCAGAGTGCCATTGCCTCCACCGCGGTCATGGCCATGATATCAAAAGGTGTCACGACTGTGAGCAGGAGATCGATAAGCTCAACAAGGAGACCCACCTCCCAAGATTTATGGGGGGCAGACTCCAAGCGTGGCCCCCAAGCACTCACCGATCCCTTATCGGCTTCAACCACCGACAACTGCACCACCACGAAAGTAGCGAGTGTGATCGCCCGGAGAATCGTGCATGCACTCAAAAAGACTCAGGGAGCATGGAGCCCCGAGGACAATCTCCCCACCATGTGGCAAGAAGAAAGCTAAATAAAGATGCCACGGTCGTCAGCATGATGGTGGCGAACCACCATGGGAAGGCCCCCATGAGGTGGCCTGAGTCCTATCACGAGAGGTCCATTACCTCGAAGAACTCGATGGCATCAAGCTCTCCAAGGGAGGAGGGCCTATAGCCCACGAAGACGCTCCGATGAGGTAAGTCCCCTCACTAGTAATTATGGTAACGATTTTTTCCCTTGTATGGGTGTCTGCATGCATTGCAGGAAAGGGTCAACAACATCGCCGAGCCCAGCTCTAGGACGTCGAAGAATCTCCGAGCCACGTAGCTCCCACTTCCCAGCGCTCCCGAGCCCAGCTCCAGGGTGTCAGAGAAACTTCGAGCCACGTAGCTCTCCAACTCCAAGCATCCTCGAGCCCAGCTTTAGGACGTCGAAGAATCTTCGAGCCACGTAGCTCTCCAACTCCAAACATCCCTGAGCCCAGCTCCAGGACATCGAAGGAACTTTGAGCCACGTAGCTCTCCAACTCTAAATGTTCCCAAGCCCAGCTCCAGGATGTCGAAGGAACTTCGAGCCAAGCAGCTCTTTATCTCAAATGTCTCTGAGCCTAGCTCCAAGATGCCAAGGGATCACGGGGCCATACATCTCCCATCAACACCTCGAGCCTAGCTCCAAGGTGCCAAAGACCTGAGCCAAGATCACAGGCAACCCCCTGGGCCCGAGCCTAGCTCCACATCCAGGAAGGCCTCGAGCCTAGCTCCAAGGAAATCAAGATCGGTAACCCCCCTTTTCCCTGATCTCCCCACTCGAAAAGAAGACGAGAGGGGAAGGAAAGAAAGGGAACAAAAGGGGGAAGCCCGGCAGCCCCCTTCTCTGATCTCCCCACTCAAAAAGAAGATGAGGGGGGAAGGAAAGAAAGAGAACAAAATGGGGGTCCAGCCAGCATCCTCTCCTCTGATCTCCCCACTTTAAAAAAAAAAAGAAAGAAAAAGAAATGATGAAAAATGATGACATGAATGAAAAGAAAAGTGAAAGGTAAAAGGAAAAAGAGAAAGAAGAAGAGTGGGGAAGGAAAGAAAGAGAGAACAAGAAGAAAATATAGCATCACCGAAGCCACCACTTTCAGCAGCTCTCAGCAATAATCGTCCCCGAGCCTAGCTGCAGGACACCTTCTCAAGATCGGAGCTCAAATCTCCGGCCAAGAGAACTTCGAGCCAAGCAGCTCTCAGCAATCTTCGTCCCCGAGCCCAGCTCCAAGACACCTTCTCAAGACCGGAGCTCAGATCTTTGGCCAAGAGAACTTCGAGCCAAGCAGCTCTCAGCAATCTTTGTCCCCGAGCCCAGCTCCAGGACACCTTCTCAAGACCGGAGCTCAGATCTCCAGCCAAGAGAACTTCGAGCCAAGCAGCTCTCAGCGACCATCATCCCCAAGCCCAGCTCTAGGACACCTTCTCAAGACTGGAGCTCAGATCTCCGGCCAAGAGAACTTCAAGCCAAGCAGCTCTTAGCAATCTTCGTCCCAGAGCCCAGCTCCAGGACACCTTCTCAAGACCGGAGCTCAGATCTCTGGCTAAGAGAACTTCGAGCCAAGTAGCTCTCAGCAATCTTCATCCCCGAGCCTAGCTCCAGGACACCTTCTCAAGACCGGAGCTCAGATCTCTGACCAAGAGAACTTTGAGCCAAGCAGCTCTCAGCAATCTTCGTCGCCGAGCCCAGCTCCAGAACACCTTCTCAAGACCGAAGCTTAGATCTTCGGCCAAGAGAACTTCGAGCCAAGCATCTCTCAGCGAACATCATCCCCAAGCCTAGCTCTAGGACACCTTCTCAAGACCAGAGCTCAGATCTCCGGCCAAGAGAACTTCAAGCCAAGCAGCTCTCAGCAATCTTCATCCCCGAGCCCAGCTCCAGGACACCTTCTCAAGATCGGAGCTCAGATATCCGACCAAGAGAACTTCGAGCCAAGCAGTTCTCAGCAATCTTCATCCTCGAGCCCAGCTCCAGGACACCTTCTCAAGATCGGAGCTCAGATCTTCGGACAAGAGAACTTCGAGTCAAGCAGCTCTCAGCAATCTTCATCCCTGAGCCTAGCTCCAGGACACCTTCTCAAGACCGGAGCTCAGATCTCCGGCCAAGAGAGCCTCGAGCCGCATGACCCTCAGCTAATGACACCTTTGAGCTTAGTGGCCCTCAAGTGTTATGACTCAACCTCAAGCAAGGTGAAGCCCTTCTCTCTGATGTCCTCAAACAAAAACAACAAAGCAAAAAAAAAAAAAAAGAAGAGAGAGAGAAGACAAGAGAGCATCTGACAAAGCAATTCAAGCTTCATTGATTAAATACAAACTACAAGTGTCTGCTGGGCCCCCAACATGCCGGGAGACCCCAAACAAGTACAAGAGATAAAAAGTGCAAAGCAAAGCAAGGGAGAAAAGAGTCACTCTGCACTGGCTGGCTTCGCTGCCGGGTCCTGAGGCCAAGTGCTCCCGCCCTCAGAAGACTTTGGCTGAGCTGCACTAGCCGTGGAAGAGCCACCCTAAGCTGATACCTGAGGCTCTAAGCCCATGCCTCCCATGACGACCTCTTCATCTGCTTCCTTCTCCGTGGTCGAAGGGTACTCGAGGCAGCCACGGTCCTTATCAAGAACAAGCGTCTCGACCCGGCTGCGCAGGTACATGAAACCCTTGTAAAAAGAGTCCGACACCATCTACTGGATATCGACGATGAACTCCTCCGAAGCCCTGAAGTTGGCGATGGCATTCTCGGCATTCCTCGTGGCCTCGGTGGCCACCCTCTCCAACTCGGTAGCCCTCAGCCTGGCTGCCTCCATCGAGTCGGTCACTGTCTCTGCCGCTTTCTCAGTAGTAGCGAGCTTCTCCTTCACGACAGCCAGTTCCGCTTGGGCTGCTCGGGAGATCTCTTTGTGCCGGTCGGCCTCGGCACTGTACCAATTTAGTTTCTTTTCGATGATGGAGAGGTCGTTGATTGCCTCCTTCGAACGGCTCCACTCCAGATCGCGAGCCGTTAGGAGCCCTTTCGCTCATCCCTTAGCATCGACGAGCTCTTTTTCGAGGTCCTTGATCTTCGACTCAAGGGCCCCACTCGCCCCAACCTTCTCTTTCAGGTCGGCCTTCAAATATTCGATCTCGGTGGCCTGTTGCCGCTCGAGACGCTCTTCGCTCTGGAAATGGCCCCTGATGTAAAGGGCCTCAGCACCAATCTGCACAGCAAGAAAAAAGAGAGATCAATAAAAAAAAAATGAAATGAATGATGAATGAGTGAAAATGAAATGAAGAACAAGTGAAAGAGGTGAAGGGACTCACCGAATACAGCTGGGAGAAGAAAATTTTGAAGACATCGGCCACATGCATCCCGGCCATCTCCTGTCGGTCGTACGCTTGGATGGAGAAGTCCATCAAGCGTTCAGCAAGTCAGGGCTCCGGAGGACCGAGTTCCCTGGCCCCATCCTGAAGGGGAGATAGTGTCGCCCCTCCTCCCTTCGATTCTCTCCATGAGCGGGCGGCCGTGCACCGCTGGCTGAAGGACCCCGGGGGGCTGGTTGGGAGGCTGGTGCCAGCATAGGTGGCACATCTGTCATGGCCTTGGGAGTGGCCCGGGTCTCCTCACTCCTGGCATTGGCGACGAGCGAACCCGGAGGAGGGCAGGGTGCAGCAGCAGCGGCGGCAGCCCTCGCCCGGACTACCACCTTGGGCTCTACAGCGGGAGCCTGCTGGGTGGACCTCGAAGCCACGAGAGCTGCCCTCTCCACCGGCATAGGAGCAGCATGGGGCTCCTCTGAGCTCGAGCCAACAGCTGCTGTCGAGCTCAGACAGATCACCACCATGGGCGCGGTCGCAGAAGCACTCTCACCCCAGGCCCGCGTGGAAGCAGGCTCCCCGGCTAGTCCGATCGATCGCCTCTTCTTGGTAATGGCCAAAAGGTCACTCTCAAAGAAGATCATGCCTGCATGCAAGGTACGTAGCGGTCAGAACCTGCAGAAAACTACCCAAGAAGTGCATGAAGGAAGAAAAAGAGAAGAGTTTAGGTTAAACTCACTCGACCCATTCGCTGGGTCGACCCTGGAGTCGGCGAGGTTTTGCTTAGACAACAGGACCTCGAGAGGAGGAATCTATATGCTGCGGAGCTGCTCGTAATCATCTCGGTCAGCCGCATCGACCACAGAGTTTCGGTCAGGGGACTTGTCTGGATCACTCCAGACCCAATCAAACCCCTTGACCTCGACAAAGAAGAATTTACTCTTCTATCCCTTGACGGAAGAGGGGAGCTCAAACTTAATTCCTTTCAGGCGAGAGGACAAAGACCACCACCCATCCTTGGTTGGGTGGTGCTTCAGGGCAAAGAAAGCCCTGAACAAAGAAAATCGAGCCACAAACCCATGAAGATGACAAAGCATAATGAAGGAGAAAATAACCGTAATAGCGTTTGGTACCAGCTGCGCTGAGACCAAACGATAATTGTCTAAGACTGACAGAAAGAAAGGGTGGAAAGGAAAGCGGAGACCTCTAAAGAAGGTCCCCTCATAGAAGGCAAGATGGCCTGGGCCACTCGAGGTGACCAGTTCCCCCGGATGAGGGATCATGAGCCAAATAGAAGGTGGGATGCCGTAGGCATCCCGAGCATTCCTGAGTTCCATGGCGGTGATCGTGGAGGCGACCCCACCTGGACCTGCAGGCTGGACATACTCGGGGACAGGAGCAGAAGAAGGAGGAGGAAGAGAAGGACCAGATCCCAGTTCCCTAATGAGAACCAGGCCAGGAGGGCATCTCTTACTGAGCTCAAAATGAGCCACATCTCCCTCCCCATCAGAAGAAGAGGAATAAGATGCCTGCCTCCATTCGGAGGGACCGGCCTTGCCCTAATCAGTGGAGGGACGGAAGCTCGGACCAAAACAGGACATCCTCAAAGACAAAGGAGAAAAAAAAACTCAAAGCTAAAGACCGAAGAGGAGTTAGCAGACCCCGGGAAGGAACCCTATTTTAGTGGGGAAAGGAAGAAGAAGAAGCTAACCTGTTGCCTTAGAAAAACTCGGGGCGACTGGAAGGAAGAAGAAGCTTGGGCGCGGCAGCAGCAGGCACGGAGAATTCAAAAAGAATAGATGGTTTGAGTAAGGCCTTCCTTTCATTTCGAAATGACCCAAGGGATTCGTACCGATTCAACCGCTCCACCAATGGATCTGTGCCACGTGCCTCCCATCGATGAGAATGGCATCTCGACCGCTCTGCATTCTGTGCCAACATTAACTGCTCCTCGGACATGACCATGTGGCATCCCCGCAATGGCCTGCAGGGGCGGTCCCCGAAGTGCCAGCAATCATGGCCATCATTGTGCCAGATCTTTGCCTTTCCATGTCAGCAACGTAATTACTCCCTTCGACCTGAGCGCCGCGCACTAACGGGCCTCGGGAGTGGGGGGCAAATGATGTGGCAAGATCACTGACATGGAGAAACTTGTAGGTGCCATGTCAAGAGAAGATGCCACGTCGACCCTCCAGCTTGGATCCCACTACTGAGCTGAGCTGAGCTGAGCTCCCCCAGGGCAGCAAGTCGAGTTCAGTCCTCCACCAGGTCGGGCTCATGGGCTCGATGTCTAGGTCGGAGCCACCTTCCACCCTCCAGAGTGAGACCCTCGGAGGCTAGTGCCCTGTGGTCAAGGTCGAGCCAAGAGCTCACCCGTCGATGTGGAGCCTCTTCGAGTGCGCGCCCTCTGGACCGGGTCCGCCTTCCTCCCTCCAGAGCAAGACCCTCGGAGGCTAGTGCCCTGCGATCGAGGTCGAGCCAAGAGCTCACCCACCGATGTGGAGCCTCTCCGAGCGCGAGCCCTCTGGACCGGGTCTGCCTTCCGCCCTCTAGAGTGAGACCCTCGGAGGCTAGTGCCTTACGGTGGAGGTCGAGCCAAGAGCTCACCCACCGATGTGGAGCCTCTTCGAGCATGTGCCCTCTGGACCAGTCTGTCTTCCACCCTCCAGAACGAGACCCTCGGAGGCTAGTTCCCTGCAGTCGAGGTCGAGCCAAGAGCTCACCCACCGATGTGGAGCCTCTCCGAGCACGCACCCTCTAGACCGAGTCTGTCTTCCACCCTCCAAAGCGAGACCCTTGGAGGCTAGTGCCCTGCGATCGAGGTCGAGCCAAGAGCTCACCCGCCGATGTGGAGCCTCTCCAAGTATGCGCCCTCTGGACCGCGTCCACCTTCCGCCCTCCAGAGCAAGACCCTCGGAGGTTAGTGCCCTGTGGTCGAGGTCGTGCCAAGAACTCACCCGTCGATGTGGAGCCTCTTCGAGCGCGCGCCCTCTGGATCGGGTCCGCCTTCCGCCATCTAGAGTGAGACTCTCGGAGGCTAGTGCCCTGCGATCGAGGTCAAGCCAAGAGTTGACCCGCCGATATGGAGCCTCTCCAAGCACGCACCCTTTAGACCGGGTCCGCCTTCCACCCCTCTCTACCCAGGCATCCCTGCAAGGTCAAAGCAACTAGGATAGAGTGAACCTTGTCATCCCAGCTCGGCCTCAGCCCGGACGAGGTCCTCACCAGCCAAGGATACCTGTGAGCCGCCCGAGGACCGTACCGGAGCACCCCCAGACCGTATTGACCACCTGAAATTGCCAGTTACACCAGAAAGGCAGGCAGCGCATTGATCGAGATGCTACATTCCTCACCAACCACTCAGATTACCCAGAAAAGAAGGCCAACCGGGAGATTCAAATCCCGCGGGTGGCGGCCCGCCATTCGAGGCACCCCCAAATTTTTTGGAAGAGGCAACCAAGAAGAGTGTTAGAGCACCTGAGAACACACCTTATCATGAATCAGGAAAGGCTCCCTGGGACACCACCGCGTGCATCTGATAGCCCGGCATGAATCCCGAGACAAGCACCAAATGGTAACCAAGATCATCATGAACCTGAAGGTAAAATAATAACTTGAACACACAAGCAAAGAATAAGCCAGAAAAAAAAGAGGGAGGGGGCATGGCACCACCATGGCCACCATCACCACCATCAACACAAGTGCAAGCTCAGCATAGAGAGTGAAGCACTACCACCACACCGCTAATGGAGGGAATCTAAGGGTACAAGGAGAGGCGGAGGAACAGAGCATCCCTCTATCCCGGCCGTCACTCTCCCCCTGCGACGTTCACACCTCCATACACATTTTTTACTCCTCCTAGTACATAGTCCATCAAGAGAGGCCCGACCAGGAGGATCTGTTCTCCTGGATCGTCACTGACTTGATCGTCGGAGTGCCCCCACTGGAAACCTCGGCCCGGGTCTCTAACCGTTGTCTCGCAGGTCTAGGAGAGGAAGATCGCCGGGCAGCGAGGCAGCCACACCTAGCGCAGAGATCCGGGAGCCGAAGAATGGCGGGCGATAGGAGGAGCGCACTCCGGCACCGGTGGGAGCTACGGGCCACGACGATCTTGGCGACAACAACAAGTACATTCATATTGCAAAAAAAATGTATAACATTGATAATTTCAAAACTAACCAAAATACTAACTAAAGGATCTATTCTTCTTCTTCTTCTTTATTAGAAGAAGAGGAGCCTACCTCTATAACTTTATCAGAGGTTTTAGTTTTCAGGGGTTTAAACCTTAAATCCCTGAATCTAGTTCTAATAGGGGATCTAAGAACTTTAGTCTTCTTGGTTTTGGGTTGTTTAGTAGGTTAAGGTGGATCAGATAAAGGAACAGGAGCAGGAAAGTCAAGTGATTCCTTGATGATCTGTTCAGGAGCATCTTCAGTGGGAATGGTTTCCTTTTGTGATTGCAGTATGATGCTTCTGATTTCTTCCTTGAAGTCCTCCATTTCCTTTTCCACTTTTTGCTGGTGAAGCTCTTGTTCGGATCTTAATTTCTGTAATCTAATATCAACTGATTTTCTGATTTCCTTAATTACAGATTCCATATGATCAGTTAAAGAGTTGGAGATAGCTTCCATCTTTTGAAATATCAGATTTTTTATGTTTGATGGAGTAACCATTGTTTCTTCAGTCCCTTCTTCATCAGCAGCTTCATTTTCTTCAGAAATGGTAGCAGCAACCTGACTAGGCATCTTCTTTATCCATTCTCCTTCTTGTAACTTGTATCCCATTCTTTTTAATGAATTGAAGGAGTAGATATCAAAGTGGTGTAATGGCTTGCCTATTTCATTTGATAAGTCAACTCCTGCTTCTTCAAATAACAAAGTGAAGACCATACCATAGGGTAGACAGGCTTTGACCTTTCTTACTGCTTCAGTCATTTGGATCATCATTATATAGGGAAGGTCGAGATGCTTTTCTTCAATTAAGTGTCCCATAATTGTCATATCATTCTCACTGACCCAATCAAAGCGGCCAGTTCTTGGAAGAAATATTATGCTAATCATATTGTGTAGCAGCCTCATTTCCTTCGATAGTAGATTGGCTTGTACATGTTGGACTGTGCTCACATCTTCTTTTTTCAAAATTAATTTTAGAATGTGTTCTTTGTCTGGTAGAAGAAGTTCAGTAGCACCATTCATTGGCATTTGCAGTAATCTACCCAATCTTTCTTCATCTACTATAACTATCTTCCCCTTGACTGTAGATTCCAAATGAAATTCTTTAATGATAAGGTTTTCAAAAAACATTCGTACCAGTGAAGGGTAGGTCAATATATCCAAGGAACAGAAATGCTTCCACCCCTGACTCTCCATCCAGTTTTTGATTTTCATTCCCATTTCTTCTAGGAATGTAAAATCGATCCTTCTTCCATAGGTGACAGGACGACTGATCATTGAGACATGCTGTCCGGGAGGAGGAGTTACTTCATCTTGCTGGACTGGAGCAGACCTTTTTCTCTTTTCCTTTCTTTCTTTTGCATCTATGCTACGAGCACTTGATTTACCGATTTGAAGAACCTTCTTCGCAGATCTTCGAGGAGCCATTGCAGAGGGATTAAGGAATTTTAGGCTCTAGTGAAAGATTTTTGGGAGAATGGTAAAGATTCCGAGGGAAGTGGAGTGTGTTCAAAGTAAAGTAAAAAAGTGAAGTACTTAGAAAAGACAGTTCAGAACTTTCTAAATAGCGATTTCTCGACTTTCAAGTTGGCTCACTAAGCCCTAAAAATATCTGAGTTGGCTCAACCAGAGCGAACTCAGAACAGCTAGAACACCGAGTCGACTAAGCAAAGACTTAGTCAGCTCGACCAAAGCAAGAGTATGAGACTTAGATATTCGAGCCGGCTCGACCAGAGCAAAATTGCTCGAGTCGACTCAAACCAAAACTTTCCACATGAAATCAAATAATTTGGAAATTGAATTCAATATAATGAAAATTCAAGGAAAGTTGTTCAATAAATCATGAAAAATAGTAGGAGGTTTTCTAGATAATTTTTCATTAGTTCTTGAAGGAAATTAGGTTTACTAGATCTTGAAAGGATAACATAGCCCTAATTCTCCTCTAAGCAACTCAAATTTATCCTGATTTAGTGGCCTGGTAAAGAAGTCAGCTAGTTATTTTTCTGTTATGATAAATTCTAGTTCTATGTCACCATTCAAAACATGGTCTCTAATAAAATGATGTCTAATCTCTATGTGCTTAGTCCTAGAATGCTGAATAGAATTTTTGGTTAAATTTATAGCACTTGTGTTATCACACTTAATAGAAATTTTGCATTGAGAAACACCAAAATCTTCTAGTTGTTGTTTAATCTACAACACTTGCGCACAACAACTCCTTGCAGCAACATACTCTACCTCAGCAATAGAAAGTGCTACCGAGTTTTGTTTCTTGCAGTGCCATGAGATTAAATTCAACCTAGAATTTGACAAATACCACTAGTGCTTTTTCTATCTATTTTACAACCAGCGTAATTAGCATCAAAAAATCTGATTAAATTTAAAGATGATTCTTTTGAAAACCAAAGACCCAGATTACTTGTACCTTTCAAATATTTTAATATTCTTTTAATAGCATGTATGTATTTCTTTGGGATTACATTGAAATCTAGAACATACACATACACATACACTATACAAGATATCTGGTCTACTTGTAGTTAAATATAATAAAGATCCGATCATACCTTGATATAGCTTTTGGTCAACATTGGATCCACTTTCATCTTTGTCCAATTTGTAGGTTGGACTCATGGGTGTATTCATTTGTTTGTTCATCTCCATACCAAACTTCTTGATGATTTCTTTGATGTATTTGGATTGGTTAATAAAGATCCCTTCCTTTGTTTGTTTTACTTGAAGTTCGATGAAGTAATTCAGTTCACCCATTAGGCTCATTTCAAATTCTCCCTGCGTTAGCTTAGCAAATTCTTTATAAAAACTTTCATTAGTTGCACCAAAAATAATATCATCAACATAGATTTGTACAATTAACATATCATTATTTTTCTTTTTAAAGAAAAGAGTTTTATCAACATTTCCTCTTCAAAAATTATTTTCAATTAAGAAAGTGCTAAGTCTATCATACCAGGCTCTAGGAGCTTGTTTCAAACCATATAAAGATTTATTCAGCTTAAACACATGGTTCAGAAAAGCATGATTTTCAAAACCTGGTGGTTGTTCTACAAAACTTGTTCGGTGATAAAACCATTTAAAATGCACTTTTCACATCTATTTGAAAAAGTTTGAAATTCATGTAGTAAGCAAATGCAAGAAGTAATATATTGGCTTCTAATTTTGCTACAGATTTATAAGTTTCATCAAAATCTATACCTTCTTCTTGACTATATCCTTTAGCCACTAATCTAGCTTTGTTTCTAATGACATTTCCTTGTTCATCTAATTTGTTCCTATAGATCCATTTGGTTCCTATAATTGGGTGGTATTTAGGTCTATCAACTAGTGTCCAAACCTTGTTTCTTTCAAACTAGTTCAGTTCTTAATGCATGGCTAACATCTAGTTTGGGTCATTTTCTACTTCTTCTAAGGTATGAGGCTCTATTTGAGATACAAAGGCTAGGTAATCATGTGCAATCCTATGTGCAGACCTAGTCCTTATACCTTGAGAAAGATCACCAATAATTAATTCTTTAGGATGAAAAATAGCATATATCCATTCGGTTGGTAGATCGGTATGATCCCTACTTACCGTTCCTTCTCCTTCTTCAACTGGTCTTTCTTGAATACTCATGTCTTCCATCTTCTTTTGAATGGTACGTGCATCATTATCAATGCACTCATCTTTTCTAGATGGTGATGGGTTAGTTTTAAACTTCATTATTCATTTGAGTTTTCTTACTAATTTCTTTATATAATTCTTTAAGATGTTGTGCATATAACTCGGTAGACTCAGATACATGTGAGTGTGTGGGTAATGGGATGAGGTCAATAGGTCTCCTAGGTCTGTAACCATGGACAATCTCAAAGGGACTTTTACTAGTGGACCTATTGACCAAGCTATTGTACACGAATTCAGCATGAGGTAGAAGTAAATCCCAATTTCCCAGACTCTCTCCAACATGGCACCTTAATAAGTTCCCTGGACTTCTATTAACAACTTCAGTTTGTCCATCAATCTGAGGGTGGTAAGCAGTTGAGAATTTTAGTTTTGTTCCTAATAGGTGCCAAAGCGTTTTCCAAAAATAGCTTGTGAATCGGACATCCCTATCAAAAACAATGGTCTTAGGTAACCCATGTAACTTGACTACTTGATCAAGAAAAAGCTTGGCTACCCTGGAGGCATCAAAAGTTTGGGAGTAGGGTATAAAATGGGTCATTTTTGAAAATCTGTCGACCACTACAAAGATTGAATCGTGTTTTTTAAGGGTCTTAGGCAGCCCTAAAATGAAGTCCATTCTAAGATCCTGCCTTGGACAATCCGGCATAGGTAAAGAAGTGTATAACCCAGTATTTTGTCTTTGATGTTTGGCAACCGCACATATCCTATATCGGGCAACAATATTGGCTACCTATCTCTTAAGGCCAGGCCAGTAAAATTTCTTCTCAATTATTAATATGGTCTTGTTTCTTCCAAAATGGCTAGCCAAACCTCCAGCATGGGTTTCTTAGATTAAAAAATCTCTCAGGGAAGTCTTTGGAATACAAAGTTTGTTTTCCTTAGACAGATAACCATCTAAAAGGGTGTATTCACTGTGGTCACTAGATGGTTCTAATTTCAAAGCTTGGTAAACTTCACTAAAGTCTGGACAATTATCATATTCATCCGTAAGTCTTTCAAATCCAACGACTTCAGTGCTAATCGAGTTCAGAAGCAAGGCTCTATGACTTAAAGCATTGGCTACTTTATTCTCAGTTCCGGCATGATGTTTCAAGACAAACATGTAGGCCTGGATGTATTCTACCCACTTGGCATGCTTAGGATTCAGCTTCTTCTGGGAACTAAGGAATCTAAGGGCCTCGTGATCGAAAAACAAGACAAATTCATGCGGTAGTAGATAGTGCCTCTAATACCTTAAAGCTTGCACTACCGCATAGAGCTCCTTATCATAGGTGGAGTACTTAAGCTTGGCTTCATTTAATTTTTCACTAAAAAAAGCTATGGGGTGGCTCTCTTGGCTTAAAACTTCACCTATTCCAACTCTAGATGCATCACAAACAACCTCAAAAACCTTGGAAAAATCAGGCAATCTTAAGATAGGTACTTATGTCATTTTCTTTTTAACATCTAGGAAGGCCCTATCAGCAGCTTTTGTCTATTCAAGTTGCCCTTTCCTAATGCAATCCATGATTGGTGCAACTATGGTACTAAATCCCCGAATGAACCTTCTATAGAAAGTAGCGAGGCCATGAAAACTTCATACTTCATGAACATTTTTGGCACAGGCCACTCTACAATTGACTTAATCTTTTCGAGGTCAACAGAAACTCCATCAGGTGTGACTACAAAACCTAGGAAAATGACTCTATGGGTAAAAAAATCACATTTCTTAAGTTTTGCAAAGAGACTATTTTTCCTAAGAGCTAAACAGACTTGATTCAAATGGTCCAAATGATCCTTTCTGGTCCTGCTATATATAAGAATGTCGTCAAAGTAAACTACGACAAACTTTCCTATAAATAATCGTAGGACTTGATTCATAATCTGCATAAAGGTACTAGGAGCATTGGACAGTCCGAATGGCATTACTACCCACTCTAAAAGACCCTTCTTGGTCTTGAACGTAGTTTTCCACTCATCCCCAGGTCTAATCCTAACTTGATGATAGCCACTCTTAAGGTCAATCTTTGAGAACATTGTTGCTCTGGCCATCATATCTAACATGTCGTCCAAACAGGATATGGGAAACCTATATTTTGTTGTGATCTTATTAATGGCATGACTATCAACGCACATCCTCCAAGTGCCATCTTTCTTAGGGGTCAGTAATGTAGGTACTGCATAGTGACTCAAACTCTCTCTAATAAATCCTTTCCTAAGGAGATCCCCTACTTGTCTTTGTAACTCTAAATGTTCGGTAGGGTTCATCCTATAATGTGGAAGGTTGGGTAGGGTGGCTCCTGGGACTAAGTCAATGACGTGCTGGATGTCCCTGAGTGGTGGAAGCTGGTCAGGTAGGTCATCTGGAAATACATCTTTAAAGTCTTCTAATACTTTAGCCACTTCCTGAGGCGTTCTTTCTGGGAAGGCTCCTGAATTTCCTTAGTGGTTAAAATCCAAACATGCGTACCCTTAGTGAGTTCTTTCTCAATTTTCTTTTCAGTAATCAAATTGATTCCCATTTTCTTTTCCTTTAGGTGGCTTGATCCTCTCTTAACAGTGTCCTTAGGTGGTGTTGGGTTGATCACAAACTTCTTTCCTAGGTACATGAATGAGCAGGAATTTGATCGACCGTATAGGGTCGCATCATGGTCAAATAACCAGGGTCGACCTAGGATGATACTGCTCACTCCTATTGGTAAGACATCACACCACACTTTCTCCTGATAGGACTGTAATTGGATTTGGACTAGGCACCTATGTTTGATGGGAATTGAAGTAGAGTCTATCCAAGAAACCTTATAGGGATTTGGATGGGAAACTGTGGACAAGCCTAAAGTTTTGACAGCACTAGTGGATATGGCATTTACATAACTCCCACTATCTATGATTATTTTACATACCTTATCCCCTAACTCGATAAATGTTTATAGGATGTTAGTCCTACGCCAATCCTCCTGTGTTACAGTGTGGGTAAGGATGCATCTAACTACTCCCAATAGATCAGGCTCTATTTGTTCCTTGTCACCTTCATACTCTTCAGCCAAATTGTCCTCAGCCTGATATACTTCCTCAACATTATCACCTAAGGGTTCTTTGGGTTCAGACTCACTTTCTTCTAATTCTCCTATGTGTAAGGCCCTAGTTGGACAATTGCTAGCGTAATGGCCTAACTTATGACATCTATAGCAAGCCACATTAGGATTTGGAGTCTTCTGAACTTCTGGTGCTTTACCCCTATCATCTCTATGGGTCAGAGGGGTGCTAGGGTTGGGTCAACTGGGTCGCATCTGATTCGATCCTTGCTGCTGACTAGGTGCACTAGTTCTAGGGGGTTCGGGTTTGCGATAAAATGGTCCCCTATGAAATCTCTCGACATCTCGTGCTACCTGGTAAGCTAGCTCTAAGTCATGGACTTCTCTCAAAAATAACTCCTTCTGGATCTCTTCTCTCAATCTTGTCCTAAATCTAGACAAGGTAACTAACTCAGACTCATCCACATTGCATCTCATTACAAATTCATCAAACTTGGCAATGTATTCGGCTACACTCTTGGTTCCCCGAGTCAATCTCTGCCACTAATCTAGAAGTCTCTAATGGTAGGACATGGAAAGGTATTTCTCTCTAAGCCTAAGTTTCATTGCCCTCCAGGTTATTATGGGAACATCACCTCTTTGTCTAATGAACCTCTCGACGTTTCCCCAGTAAAGCCTAGCCTGACGAATTAACCTAAGCTTCGTGAACTTGCATTTTCTCTCCTCCATCATGTCATACCAATCAAAGTATTGATCCATCTCTCCCTCCCAATCTATATAAACCTTAGGATCCAGATTTCCATCAAATGTTGGTGCTTTCAACCTAATACTCCTAAGGGTTTGCTCGTCACGGTCTGTCTGATCCAGATTATGTCTCCTAGGGTTTGGCTCCTAGACTGGATCATGATGTACTATCCTAGGGTTCGGGTCATGAACTCGATCAAGATTGGGCCTCCTAGGATTTGGCTTGAAGAAATGGTCTTGATGAAGAGCCCTTCTAGGATTGATAGGTGTCTCAAACTCAGATTTAGGCTCTAACTCATTTTGGACTTCATGATTTCCTCCAGGGGTACGAGCTTCTAATCGATCAAGTCTAGCAGTGATGTGGGTTATATGATCAGTCAAGTTTTGATTGGTCTGGGCTAATTGATCAGTTAAGTTTTGGTTCAGCTTGGTCTTTTGGTCATTCAAAGATTTCATCAGACTTTCAAAGTTTTGTTCCATGGTTACACTAGATTGGGCTTGGGTTTGCTGATAAGGTGCTCCTGATCTAGTTGCCATGCACACGGACTCAACTTGGACTAGGGGTTTTGCTAGACTTAGAGTACAAATCAAATGTAAGGTCAAATTGACAATCCGGGTTGTAATAACTTGGCACCTGGCCAAGTAAGTGTAAGGTTAGTGGATGTTCCTCTTTGCTTGCCTTAGATACCAATTTGAAATTGGCCAGGTAAGCGAACCAACCCACTTTCCTTCGGGCTCTTATCCCTGAACCACTTGCCTAGACATCAGATACAGGCACACACAAACAGGGTGTCAAAGTTGGCTTGACACTTGACTCGACCCAACCTTGTGGGTGTCTTTAGCTCGCTAGAGCAATTAAATATCTAATCCATTTTAATTAGGATTGGGTTCGTTATGCAAGTTGGTGATTTTTAGGCTAAGGACAGATAATGAAATTCTGACCCTATGTCAATTTGATGCCCTTAATTTGTTTTATCATGAAATGAATGCAAACAAGCATATGGACCCAAATTTCAGGTGCAGAATTAGTGTGTTGCAGTTCTAAAGTGGTGTAGAAAAGTGCAATGTAAAGATGTCTGAAAACTTTGAAAAAATTACAGAATGCTCATAACTCATGAATGACATACCAGATGAAAGAAAATTAAAAACAAAAATCTATGTTAGGACATAGATCCCGGAACATAGACAAAGCATGCAGGACAGAACAGCAGAATTTAAACAAACATAGATATGAACATACCAAACTTCAACCTAAAAATTCATGTCCGGCCAGGGGCTCATTATTCCCATGGGTCATGACAGTGTACTGGTATACACCCACTCAGGAGGCATGAATTTTAGATCTAGATTGGATTTTAAAACTAATAACTAAGTAGCATGTGTGAATGCTAAGCATGTAGAAAATTTCAGCAACCTACCTAAATGCACAAATTCAAAAGTAACCCTAACCTACCATGCTCTGATACAAAAAATGATGGGGAACATGTATCGAATAATGCATTTAAAGGAATTAGAAGGACTAAATGAAAATGAAATAGATAAACATGCAGCTATTATATGTAAAAGAGATAGAATTATATGAAAGGAACATAAGAAAAAGAACTAGACTAGAAAAAAAAATCTCTCAAAGTAATTAAGAAGGGATCTTCGTGGTTAGGAAACCACACAAGTTAGGGCTAGCCTACTTTCTATTTTAGATCCGAAAGAAGATTATAAAGATGGCTATCCGGCTATTAATAATCTGAAATTCAGCAAAGGGACACTCAAGATGAAGTACTAAGAATGGCAAAAAGATACTCTAGATCTAAAGGCACCTTGTTTATGATTCCTTGGCACAGTAGACCTTCACCTTGGAAACCAGGAGACTCGGGGATCCTGCATAGATGCATAGTAAAATTAAAAGATTTAGGAGGAAGAATGGGAAAATGGAAGAGGAAATTAGGAATGGAAGAAGTGGCTTAGGTTTGGCTTGAAGGAGATCTCCCTTGGCATCCATAGCTTGAGTCTCTTTCCCTTGATGGCGTAAAGAACTCCTTTGAAGATGACATCTTTTGGATGAGGGGAGGATGAATTTGGAGAGGCTTGAAGAGGATTCTCCAAGGGTGGCTGAATGGGATCGGAAGAGGGATTAGTAGCTTGTTTGGTTAAGTATCCTAGGTCTCACACCTACCTTCTCTCAAGGGTCTTTGGCTAGCAAAGGAGGAAAGCTTTCTTAAAAAAATCTCATTTCATTCATCAATCAATTACAAGAGGATTTAGGAGCTTTTATAAACCTTAAGCTCATTTTTCAAATTCAAACTACATCACATTTCATGGAGATAATCAAGGGGCGTCCCAAAGAAAGTGGAATGGCCCTTTTAAAAATTCAAACTCCTAAATACAAGGGGGCATCCCATGAAGAGTGGAGCTTCATTCAAATTCAAATTTGTCTTGAAAACTCATGGTGAAGTGTCTTGGTGATGTGGCATGACTTGTCCTCCAACTTGGCAAGGTGCATTGATGATGTGGTGCTCCAAGTTTGTTGGTGAAGCTGGTTGCACTTAATGTGAAACTAGTTGCACTTGATCTAGCTTAATTGGAACCCAATTCAAGTAGATCTTGAAGCCGACTCAATACAAAGCCTAATTGAACTCTAATTGAACCCAAATTAAAATAAAACAGGACTCAATTTTTCAAATAAACATAAATACAGGACTCATAGACTTATTACAGGACTTAAACTCCTAGTCTTCTATCCATAAAGAACTTGGTATTAGTTGAAGCCTCTTCCTGAGCCTGGTGCCCGCACCACATACAATGTTTTAAATGTCAAAATTATGATCATTATGATAGTCGATGCCCTGCACGAGCCTTACACTTAGGAGAGTTTGATGAAGAGGACCCAGAAACTATGGAAGAATGTGAGGAGGAAGTATATGAAGCTGAACTAGAATTAGCAGATGAGTATGAAGGGGATGAAGAAGATTTAGAGTCACTTGATCTCTTAGGAGTCGTTAGGTGTATCCTGACCTAGACAAAGAAAAATGAGGACTGGCATAGGACTAATATCCTACATTCCTTTATCAAATTAGGGGATAAAGTTTGTAAAATCAACATAGATAGTGGGAGCTGTGTTAATGCTATCTCTACAAATGTTGTTAAGAACTTAGGTTTAACTACAGTGCCCCATCCCAACCCCTATAAGGTTTCTTGGATTGACTCAACCTCTATTCATATTAGATTGAGATGTCAGGTTACAGTCCAAGTCCAGTTATATCAAGAGGTCTGGTGTGACGTTCTCCCAATGGGGGTCAGTAGAACTATCTTAGATAGACCCTGGCTGTATGACCATGATGTTACCCTTTACGGCCATTCTAACTCATGTTCCTTTAACCATCATTGTAAAAAGATCGTCATAAATTTGACCCCACCTAAGGATAACATCAAGAGAGGGTCTAGCAATCTGAAGGAGAAGGAGCCAGGATTGAACCTGATCACTGCTAGAGAACTAGAGCGTGAGATGACTGAAGGTTCGCCAGTTTGGTTTCTAACTACTAAGGAAGTTTTTGACGAACCCCAACAGGAATACCCTAAGAAAATTGTAGAACTTTTGAAGGAGTTTCAGGATGTGTTTCCTGAAGACCTCCCTGATCAATTACCATCATTAAGGGACAGACAACACGCCATAGATTTGGTCCCATGAGCCACCCTTCCAAACCTCCCACACTATAGGATGAACCCTACAGAACATCTAGAGTTACAAAGACAAATAGGGGATCTTCTTCAAAAAGGATTTATTAGGGAGAGTCTAAGCCCGTGTATAGTTCCAGCCTTATTAACCCCAAAGAAAGATGGCACTTGGAGGTTATGTGTTGATAGTAGAGTCATCAATAATATAATAATAAAATACCATTTTCCTATTTCCCATTTAGATGACATGCTAGACATGATGGCTGGAGCAACTATTTTCTTTAAGATTGACCTTAAGAGCGGCTATCACCATGTTGGGATCAGACCCGGGGATGAATGGAAAATAGCCTTCAAGACTAAGGATGGCCTATATGAATGGTTAGTGATGCTTTTTGGCCTGTCAAATGCCCTAAGTACTTTATTGAGATTCATGACTCAAGTTTTGAAAGCTTTCATTGAAAAATTTGTAGTAGTTTATTTTGACGATATCCTCATATATAGTAAAACTAAGGAGGATCACTTAGACCATCTCCAACAAGTGTGTCAAACTCTTAGGAAAGAAACTTTGTATGCCAATCTCAAGAAGTGTAGTTTCATGACCCCAAGAATCATTTCCTAGGCTTTGTTGTGACTTCTAAAGTAGTATATGCTAATCTTGAGAAGATCAAATCCATTGTTGAATGGCATACACCTAAGAATATACATGATGTTCATAGTTTCCATGGACTTGTTGGGAATTGTGTCCCAAAGCCAATTGTCTAGGCTATTGATGGTTGTGCTATTTTGTATTTATATATAAATTTTTAATAATAAATAAAAGTTATTTATTTTTGGCTGTCCATCATTTTACATTTTTCTGTAATGAACTCTTGTATGATAGAGTCCTTAGAACTACTTTGTTTTGATATAGAGAGGATATATCAAGTAGTTCTTAAACCAGTTCACAACCAAAGGATACATTATCATAGGATGACAATGTATCAAGTATAGGTATTATATGTCGCATTTATTAGTTGTCCTCTTAACCATGGAGTGTGGAGACACTGCTGTGACATGCAAGTGAAATGTATGACATCTCACTGAACGTGACCATCTGCGGAGCTCCCTTCTGTCAAAGGGTTGCTCATAAAGGGATATGGGTATATGTGTTTCTCAGACCTGAGGTCACCATGGCAGCTTGTAAGTAACTCACTATACTTTGATGCCGGACTACCTGGATTTCTAATCTAGTGACAGAAGGTTTCTGGGTATGGTCAAGTACTTATGGAGCGGTGGTAGATCAAGATGGAATTGATCTCTCCAAATAGTTTGGAGTGAATGACTCACTATGTCTCAATTCAGCAAAACCTTGGCCAAGGTAGTTCTTGTGAGGAGTCAGAACTTGTGAGGTTGAGACATGATCTAGATAGACCAAATTAGGATTGGCAGTCGAACCCTAGGTCATCCTGAGCATTGTAAGGTCAAAGGGATGAATTATACGGCAACAATATGCCAGAGGTTCTTGTGAGATGCTCTGCATCTTCGACCTATCCGGACATCGGGTATCATTGCTAGATAAGGACTTTGACTGGTACTAGAAATGTTCCAGTGCTACCGATTTAGTGTTCGAACCTATGGGGTCATGCACCATAGAGGATTTCTATATGATCTTTTGGGATAATCAATGATTAAGAATCATTTGCCGTCACCTGAAGTCAATATGGTTGACTTTGCTCCAAGTATCGACACTTGAATTTTTACAAGTGTCGACACTTGGTGAAGTGTCAACACTTGGCAATTTTCGAGTGTCGACACTTCCTATGACGAGTAGAAATCTGGAAGGATTTCATGAGAGTTTTTTGGACAAGTTTTGACATGGTTTGTATTTCTAATTCAAACTAGTTTTGGCTCCAAGGCTTTATGGTATGAATGTCATACTTACCTTGATGGGTTTGACCCATTTGGAATGTCCTTGATCCTCTCCTCCACTCTCTCCCTCCATCTCTCCTCCTTTTTTCTTCTCCCTCTCATGGCAGCCCCTATAAATATAGGTCTTTGTAGTGGATGCTGAGGTTACATGAACAGCAAGAGAGAAAAGAAAAGAGAGGAAGAAGAAGGGCTTTGTGAGAGGTTTAGGGATTGGATGTGAGCCACCTAGCAATCAAGCTAGGTCTTGGGAAAGAGATTTTGGGAAGGGGTTCCTGCTCTCTTTCTTATCTTCCTGGAAGAAGAAGTTCAGCCCATGGATCCCGAAGAACTAGCACTCCGAGGGAGTTGATCAGAGTCGAGCCCAGGTGTGGACATCCTGTAGAGGCCAGACACATGTGTGGCTCGAGCGCCCTCCTACTTCTCACATCACTTCCTTGGCTTCTCTCTTGTGAAAAATGTATGGTACTTTTATGTTTTCTCTTGCTTTGATGTTTATATGCATGCTGGGTTATTATACTAGATCTTGTTGCGGGCAGATCGATAGATGGTTTAGATCTATCGACCGAGCCTTCCGCTATGCATGTCTTAAAAATATTTTAAAATGCATATTCTCTGCCCTATTTCTTGCATAATGTATGCTAGGTGTAGGTATTTTTCACCTTCAATGGTATCAGAGCAATAGGTTCATTTTGTAGTATAATGATGCTAGCATGCTAATAACATCTACTTTCTTCTTAAGTACTTGGATTGAGTGCTTCACCAGGCCATCCGGTCATAAGAGAGAAGTAAGGCTACAAGACCCTCTCTTCCCATTCAATGGGGTCTCCTATGGCGTATAAGGGTGCCACTATGATTGGCTCTTGAAAAAGAAAATAAGAAGAAAGAAAATTTGTAGGTTAAAAATGTTTTAATCTAATAGCATGATCATAAAACAACTTTAGATAAGATCTAAGAGTTATTTTTGATCGGTTTTGCTTGAATGTTTGGAGAAACATTTGATTTGAAATCATTATTTTCATTGTCTCAGGCTGTGAGTCGACACTTGGCTTTTAAAGTGTCGACTCATGGAAAAATTTCCTGATATCTGGTTTCTGTTTTTGTTCTGAGATAGGCTGGAGTGTCGACACTTGTCCCTGAAGTGTCGACACTTGAGGCATGCCAGAAAATATGTTGTTCTGTTTTCTGTTCCCTGTCTTAGGCCTTGAGTCGACACTTGCTCTTGAAGTGTGGATACTTGGCTGCAGAAAATGCTGAAAATAATGAATTCAAATTTTGTTTTGTTGTAAAATTGTTTTACACTGATAAATTATAATTGTTTTAATTTATTTTAAGGTTATTGAACTTAATTTTGAATTAAGATTGACTAAGAACTCTAGGAATATGATTCAAAGATCTTAAGTCATTTCAATAAGCCTTAAGGGTCATGGGTTAGCTTCTATTAGGTCCTTAATTAGGTTAGACCTAAGTTTAGATGCATTGGACTTATCAGAGAACTAATCTAATCAAATGTTGAGCTAGGATTTCTTCTCTAGATCTATCTAATAGTTAGATTGATTAGTCCATAATCTAAATGGATCTAATTTGTGGCTCAGTGAAAAAATCGAGTCTTTTGGCTAGTCTAATTGAGTCTGATGAACCGATTGGTGTTGAGGTAAGTTTGGCATTGTGATCAGGGTTCTTTGGGGCTATGATGCAGGATGACTCTAAGACTGCTAAACATGTATGTAAAATAGTAAAATATTTTTTTTATAATTTTTATAATTTTATTTGCAGGCTAGATTCTCAAAGTAAAGTAAGAACTAGTGGAAAGACTAGCAGTATGAAGAATCATCGGATCGCAGGGAAACTTATGCAAACTAATGAAAGATCCAGGACCCGAGAGTTGAGAAACTCCCAGTTTAGGATAGCTATTCTTCATTAAAGTAGATAATAAGAGAAGGGAAGGATTCTTACCAGTCAGAGATTAAAATTTAGTAGCAGAAGAGATCACTCACACTCTAATCGGAGCCTGGAAGAAGAAGCCTTATTTTCCTTGAATCTGATGGCGAATCTGGGCGGTCCGGGCAACAAAGAAGGCCTCCTCAGGGGAGAGAAGCACCTCGGGGATCCTACAAGTGTCATGGTTAATCAAAACAGCAATTAAAAAAATAAGAAAAGGAACTATGGATTGAAAGGAATCAGGATTAGGGTTAGAAGAGGGTTGTTTGAAGCTTATTGAAGATCTCCTTTCTTGGCAGCCTAGGGCACTCCTCCTTGGACGTGTGAAGGCTTGGATGGCAGTGAGTTAGGGTGTGGAAGGAAGCTAGGGCAGCAAGGATTTCGTCCAAGCACAAGAACACAAACCAAAGAACCAAAACAAAATACCAACACAAGGCAATAACTCAAATTTCAGCAAATTATATTCATAAGAAAGAGATGCTTACAAGAGGGGGAGAGGTGGGATATTTATAGATTTTCCATGCCCTCACTAACCATGGTTACACTTGGGTTACAAATCCTCTTCCAAATTGGAATACAAGTCCTTTCCTAGCTAGGTTAGAATTACAAAGTTTAAAAGGATTAGATATCCCAACTAGGTTAGGAAAAGGCTTGGTCTTCTCCCACTTTTCTTCAACTTGGACCTAGTCAAACCTCTTTGGACGTGGTCAACACCTCAAGGATGCCTAGGGGGGCATGTTGGGCCTTTAGGAGCAGCAAGGGGCTGGCCCAAAGGGGCTTGGGTGCATGGGTTTGGGCCTCTGGAAGCTGGGGTGGCCTGTTAGCCTGGTAGCATGAATATTCCCTGGAATCTTGCTTCCTAAGGGCTTGGGCTTGGCACCTGGGCTTGATTTCTTTGGGCTTGGATGTAGGTGGACCTCTAGAATCATGGATGCCCTATTCTGAGAATATGCTCGGCATCTGGAAAGGAATCTAGGCATCTGGAGGGCATCTGGAAGGAATCAGGGTTTCTGGAAGCATCTTGGATCCTGGGTTGTCACACAAAATCCAATGGGCTGATGTAGTGACCTCTGACTCCTGGATGTGGCTGAGTGGAACTCCAAAATAGGGTAACCTCTTCTTTTGTACAAAAATTGGGCTCATACTGGACTCATAATTGATGTACAGGACTCAAAATACTGACTAGGTTGAGGGTTGAGACAAATCAACTAACCTTAACTTATTACAGGACTCAATTCTAGTTGATTACAAAATTTGACACATGGCTAGGTAAACCAAATAGGGCCCAGTAATCTGTGTCTGATCCTGGTGCCCCCACCAGGCTACCTTTTTCCTGGCCAACTCTGTTGGTGTTTAAGGCAAGACGGTTAATGGTGGAACCCTACCCATGATCTCACTTCTTGGCCAATGTGGTCAATCAGGATTGATTAGATAGCTCATTGACTCGTGTTAACCCTTGTCAACCAAGGTTAATTAGTCTTGACTAATTTTAGGTGCCCATGGATCATTGTTATGTGTAACCCTCCTAGATTGCCGATGTGGTTAGTGGGAGGTTGATCCATGTCTTCTCTTTTCTTCATCTGTCACATTAAAATTAAAAACCCTCTAAATTATTAGGTCCTTAAAAAAATAAAGTTATAGAGATAACCAAGTCCTAGCCTCCCATTAAGTGGGATAGTAATGTGTCCATAGTTCAGTGTTCATCGGTAGATCCAAAGATCGGGTGTTCATCGGGCTATTGGAATTACTGTTCCTAATATGATGGCTTAGTGCGACTCTCTTAACAGTGATCAGGTGAGTCGGCCAAAGTCGGGCTTGACAATTTGTTAGTTAGAAGCATTGAATTTTATCATGTTAATGGTTGGACCTAACCAGGACCTTCAATAGGAGGCCCAAAGGTCGATTGAAGTGCTCCTTGGGGCAAAATCCAATTACTAGAGGTTACTTAGAGAAGTGATCGGTTGAAAAACCTATCTTTAGACATGCATGGGTAGGCCGGGCAAAGTCGGGCTCATGTATTATCTATTGGACTCTAGTACCCGCTAAGGAATTAAAGTAATTCCTCGGATTAGAGGTAGAAGCTACCAATCTGTGCAAAATAGTGGGAGGGACCTTTAGACTAAAGTCCATGTCTTTAGGTTAATTATTCATATACACTAATTAGTTTTGATTTTCCTTTCAGATGTCTTCCAACCTGTCACTCCAGTCTCTTCTCGATGATGAGAAGCTCAATGGACCCAACTTCGATAGCTGGTATCGAAGGCTCAGGATTGTCTTGGAGCATTAACGGATCCTATATATGATATTGGATCTGGCACCTAAGATCCCTGCTGCCAATGCTCAAGGTTCGATCAGAGATACTTATCACTAGTGGCTCTCTGACAGGACCATTGTCCGATGCATTATGTTAGCTATGATGAACGACGAGTTCAGTCATAAATTCAAGGAAGCCTAGTCGAAAGAAATCCTTTAAAGGTTGAAGGAGTCTTTCAGGACACCAGACAACATTGAGAGGTACAGGGTCTCCTGTGCTATCTACAATGCACGGATGCGTGATGGGGCCTCAGTCACTGATCATGTACTGTACATGATTGAGATGATTGAATGGTGGGGACATGCAAGATGAGAATGCAACTATGCAACCCTAAAGGAGATTAGCAAAGATTAACTTAGCAATTTCTTATTTGCATATGATTAGTTCAGCATATAGTATCAAAGGAGGTCTAATGAAGAGAACTCGAACGATCAAATGTAAACCTAATTAATAAGACTATCAAAATAACAAAGAAATAGGAATAAGATTCGAACCACACAAGTTAAGCTAGGCAAATTTAATATTTCAGACCTAATCGATACTAGAACATACCTAGCATTAATCTTTCAAGTAGATCAAGATCACTCATGAAGAGACCTCCCAAATGACAAGACCATACTACAAATTGAGGGCCCTTCTTGTTTTCTGGATTATGGCAAGTAATTCCTTCCTCTTGAGTTCGGAATCCCGGAGAACCCTACAACAAAGAAACCTTGAGATTAGGAACTTGGTAAAATACGTTAGTCATGAAATGGAGAAACTAAAGAAGAGTCGAGGAAGCATTGTTGAAGAATAATCTTGGCGCCATGGTAGATCACTTGAAATGGATTTGGCCGGCCTCCTTGTGATGGTCTTCTTGATCAACCTTGAATATTGAAGAGCTAGCTTGAGATTGGAGAAGAAGGAGAGTGTCTTAGGCGTTGGAGATGGAGGAGGAGAAAGTAGGGTTGGCGTGGGATAGGGAGAGGAATTTAGAACTACCACTTAGGCACATAGAACTCACATAGAAGAAAATTTTTATTTTTTCTTTTCCATCCTTTTCTTTACAAGAAGACTAAGAGTCTTTTATAGACTATTAAGCCATTTTGAATTCAAACTACACCAAATATCATGGAGAAAAATTTATGGAGAAAAATATGGGGCATCCCATGAGTAGTGGAGGAAGTTGTGGAGGAGGTTGTAGCCAATTCAAATTCAAATTCCCCTTTTCTTCTCTTGGGTGGCAACCTTGGATGGTGAGGTGGCATGTGTGATGTGGCAGCAACCTTGGATGGTGAGGTGGTATGTGTGATGTGGCAGCAACCTTGGATGATGAGGTGGCATGTGTCATGTGGCATGTGGTCCCCACTTGAGGTGGCTTTGGTCTTGCTTTGGAGTATAAGTCTTGAGTCTTCTTTAGTCTTCAAATATGGTTTGGTTTGATTCTTCATGGAGGTTTGGTTTGATTCTTCATGGATTGGACTTGACTCATTTGGACCCAACTCTCAAATACAAGATTAATCAGGCTGGACTAGTCCCAACATAAAATTGAAATGGACTCGAATTACATAATTATTTGGACTCAAAATTAAAGAAAGAAAAAAATTACAGGACTTTCTTTTACTCATCCAACCATAAGGACTCGGATTTGACTTGAATTGGTTGGAGTCTCTTCCTGATTCTGGTGCCCATACCAATTCTCCTGGGGTGGGAGGAACTCGACCCTATCGAGTGAGGGTTGGCTTGATAAGTTTCTAATGCATCCGGGTCGATTTGTTGTAGGTCCTCTCGGGAAATCCAGGAGTCTTCAGATTCAGGACATCCTTGCCATCTAACCAGATAACGTTGGTAGCCTTTATTTCTAGTAGTAATGATCTGGTCATCCAAGATCCTTTCAATTCTCTCCTTTCTCTCAGGAACACTTGGTGGTGGACACTCATTTGGTGTTTCACTCTCAAAAGAAACATTAGGACCAAAAAGATCACTAGGTATCAATGCAGGTTCTTTGTATTCTTTTAAGTCTGAAACATTAAATGTTGAACTAATGCCATAACTTGGTGGTAATTCTAATACATAAGCATTTGGTCCAATTTTCTTTATTATTTTGAAAGGTCCGGCTCCCCGGGCATGGAGTTTCTTCATAGTTCCCGGCGGAAACCTTTCAGGTTTAAGTTTGATCATGACGGAGTCCCCTTCATTAAATTCTTTTAATCGTTTATGTGAATTAGTCATATGCTGATAGAGTTCATTGCTCATTTGAATCTTTTGGCTAATCTCCTTATGCAATTCCCTAATATGCTGTGCATATGACTCGGCAGACTCGGACACCCGTGCATGTGTGGGTAAAGGAGCTAGGTCTAAAGGCTTCCTAGGTCTGTATCCATGGACCACTTCGAATGGACTTTTCCCAATAGACCTATTAACTGAGCTGTTATAGGCAAATTCAGCACGAGGAAGTAATAGGTCCCAGTTTCCTAGGTTGTCACCAACTAAGCATCTCAACAGATTTCCTAAGCTTCGGTTTACTACCTCGGTTTGGCCATTGGTTTGAGGATGATAGGCAGTAGAGAATTTTAGCTTGGTACCGAGCATGTGCCAGAGGATTTTCCAGAATAGCTAGTAAATTTGACATCTCTATCGGACACAATGGTTTTGGGTAAACCATGAAGCCTAACGACCTGATCGAGAAAAAGCTTGGCCACCTTCGAAGCATCTAAAGTTTGAGAACAAGGAATGAAGTGAGCCATCTTGGAGAAACGATCGACAACCACAAAGACAGAATCATACTTCCTAGACGTCTTAGGGAGGCCTACTACAAAATCCATGCTGATATCCTGCCATGGACAATCAGGGACAGGTAAGGGTGTGTACAGACCGGTGTTCTGTCTTTGCTGTTTTGCAACAGCACAGATACGGCACTGAGCTACAATCTGGGCCACATTTCTTTTGAGACCAGGCCAAAAGAATTGGTCTTCTATTGCTAAGATGGTCTTATTCCTACCAAAATGTCCTGCTAAGCCCCCAGCATGAACTTCCCAGATCAGAAATTCCCTAACAGAGGTCTTGGGAATACACAACTGATTTCCTCTGAAAAGGTATCCATCTAAAATGGTATAATCACTATGCTCACTAGATGGTCCTTGTTGAAGGGATCGATAGATGTCACCAAAATCAGGGCATGTAGGATATTCCTCTTTTAATCTTTCAAACCCTACTACCTCAGTGCTCACAAAATTCAACAACATTGAACGACGACTCAATGCATCAGCAACCCTATTTTCAGTTCCGGCACGATGTTTCAGTACGAACGTATAAGCTTGTATGAACTCTACCCATTTTCCGTGCCTAGGGTTCAATTTCTTCTGAGAACTAAGGAACCTAAGAGCTTCATGGTCAGAAAATAGGACAAACTCTTGTGGTAGAAGATAATGCCTCCAATAACGTAATGCCTGAACTACCGCATACAGCTCCTTATCATAGGTGGAATACCTTAGTCTCGCTTCATTTAACTTCTCACTGAAATATGCTACTGGGTGATTCTCTTGACTCAAGACACCTCCAATTCCTACCCCAGAAGCATCACAAGCAACCTCGAACACTTTGGTAAAATCGGGTAACCTCAAGACGGGTGCGTGTGTCATTTTTTCCTTAATTGTTAGGAAGGCTTTGTCTGCTGCTTTAGTCCATTCAAAAGTTTCCTTCCTAATACAATCAGTGATTGGAGCCACTATCGTACTGAACCCTCTAATGAATCTCCTATAGAAGGTGGCTAAACCGTGAAAACTACGGACATCATGGATACTCTTGGGTACAGGCCACTCTACTATTGACTTAATTTTTGCAGGGTCAGCGGACACTCCTTCAGATGTTACTACGAATCCTAGAAAGATAACTCTATGTGTTAAGAAATCACACTTCTTGATATTGGCATAGAGGCTATCCTTTCTAAGGACTTGGCAAACTTGTCTTAGGTGGGTTAAATGGTCTGCCTTAGTCTTGCTATAAATAAGAATGTCATCAAAGTAGACCACCACAAATTTCCCGATGAAAGTTTTCAACACCTGATTCATAATTCTCATAAAGGTGCTGGGTGCATTGGACAGACCGAACGACATGACTAACCACTCATATAATCCATCTTTAGTCTTAAAAGCGGTCTTCCATTCATCTCCAGGCCTAACCCTAACTTGGTGATAGCCACTCTTTAAGTCTATCGTGGAGAAAATTGTTGATCCAGCTATCATATCTAACATATCGTCCAGTCTTGGGATTGGAAACCTATATTTGACAGTAATCTTGTTGATGGCACGGCTGTCTACACACATCCTCCAGGTACCATCTTTTTTAGGGGTTAACAAGGCAGGGACTGCACAAGGGCTTAAACTTTCTCTAACAAACCCCTTTCTAAGAAGTTCACTAACTTGCCTTTGTAACTCTTGATGTTCAGTTGGATTCATCCTATAATGAGGCAAATTAGGTAAAGTCGCGCCAGGAACTAAATCTATGGCATGCTGTATGTCCCTTAAAGGTGGAAGATTATCGGGAAGATCCTCGGGAAACACGTCTTCAAAGTCTTTCAATAATTGGACCACCTCTTGAGGGTGTTCTACAGGGGTGTGGTCCATAGTTTCCTTAGCAGCTACCATCCAAATAGGTGCTCCCTCATTAATGTCTTTTTCTAATTCTCTTGCACCTATCAAATTTAATCCAGTCCTTTTTTCTTTCAGGCTGCTAACTCCTCTTTTGGTGTTGTCCTTAGGCTGGGTTGAATGAATGACAATTTTCTTGCCATTGAAATTGAAAGCACAGGAATTTGATCGACCAAAAATTGTCACATCATGGTCAAACAGCCATGGCCTACCTAGGATGATGCTACTTACTCCCATAGGGAGTACATCACACCAGATTCGTTCCTGATAGGACTGAAGTTGGATTCGGACCTGACATCTCTGCTTGATTGGGATAGAAGTGGAATCGATCCAGGATACCTTATATGGATTGGGATGTGGTTCAGTGGGTAATCCTAGACTCTTGGCTGCACTAGTGGAAATGGCATTGACACAGCTTCCACTATCGATCACGATCTTACAGACCTTTTCTCCTATTTTGACAAATGTGTGTAGGATGCTAGTCCTACGCCAGTCTTCCTGCTCCTTGGTCTGTGTCATGATACATCTCACAACTCCTAACACATCTGATGAGTCTACATTTTCTTCATCTCCTTCATACTCATCAGCCAAGCAATCCCCTGCTTCATAAACCTCCTCTTCAACATTCTCCAGGGGTTCTGATTCACCTTCTTCTGCCTCCCCTATATGTAAAGCTCTAGAGGGACATTGGCTCACGAAATGACCTGGTTTACGACACTTATAGCAAACTCGCTCCCTCTCACCTCGAACTTCAGGGCTCTTTCCTTTGTCTTCTCTAGGAATTGGGGGAATGGCAGGGTTGGTTCTAGGGGTTGGATTCGAGCTAGATCTTGGTCTATTGGTTGTACCAGGGACTGAACTAGGTCGACTAACAGGAGGATTAAACCTAATGGGCTCAGGTCGCCTAAATGTAGCTCTCCTTTGAAACCTCTCATAGTCCATGGCAACTTGGTATGCCTGATCTAAATCATGGACTTCTCTCAAAAACAGTTCCCCTTTTATATCTTCATTCAATCCTGATCTAAACCTCGACAATGTGGCTGCCTCAGACTCGACTACGTTGCATCGCATTACAAACTCATCAAATTTAGCAACGTACTCAGAAACGGTCTTATTTCCTTGTGTCAATCGTTGCCACTGATCTAACAACCTTTGCTGATAAGACATAGGCAAATATTTCTCTCTAAGCTTTCTCTTCATGTCTCTCCAGGTCACTATAGGTAAGTCTCCCCTCTGCCTAGCTATGTGTTCGACATTTCCCCAATACAACCTAGCCTGACGGACTAGTCTGATTTTGGCAAACTTGAATCTTCTCTCTTCAGACATATCATACCAGTCAAAATATTGGTCCATGTCAGCTTCCCAGTCTATGTACACCTTAGGATCTAGGCTTCCCTCAAAGGTTGGTGCATCTAGACGTATATTCCTTAAGGCCCGATCATCCTGATCAAAAGTATCATGGCGAGATCTTCTAGGATTTGGCTCCGGAGTGTGATCAATATAATCCTGATGTGGCCTTCTATGAATTGGATCAGGTGTATGTTCCTGTCGTTGGGCTCTAGGGCGAACTGAAGGTAATCTGGGTGAAGGTGGTTCAGTTGGGGTCAACCTAGATTCCTCTAGGGTTCCTATCCTTTCCTCGAACTGGTCAAACCTAGCATCCAAACGGTCCATCTTCTCGATCATAGATCTCATAAGGCTTTCCATACTAGTATCCATGGATGAACTAGGTTGGGCTTGTGAAGGGTGGTAAGGTGTGCCTGACCTAGTTGTCATGCAAACAATTAGACTCAGACCCGAACTACGAGTTTTCTAAACCGGTTAGTCCAAATAAACTGAGTTGACTAGATACAATCAAATCAACAGCTACTCTCTTCCACTGGCCAGTCAGGAGGTGGGTCTGTGGGAGGTTCCCCCAGCTTTCACTGGGTCCTAATTAAAAACCACAAGAACCGCTTAGGCTTGAGCCACTTAACCTCTATCCTTGACACCAGCTTCCAATAATAGATGAAGAAATGGGTTGCACAAGCTTTCCCAATTGAATTGAACTGGACCTAGAGTTCCAAGCTAGTTGCCTAATCAAGGTAGCAAGCTAGATTGTAGTAACTCTATACTTGGCCAGGTTTTAGAACAAGGGGAGTGTGAGATCCTGTCTCTGGCCTACCTAGGCCCGGTGGAATTGGCCCGATAGACGGATCAGCACCCAAGCCCTTAGTCCCAATTCTAGACACCAAGTAATAGGGCACACACAAGACTAGTTGACACAATGAGTTGACAATAACCCGGGCTCGACCAATTTGATGTTCCTAACCCACTAGGGCAATTAATGTCTAATCAATTTTAGTTAGGGATTAGATCGATATGCAATTTGGTGATTTTTGGGCTAGGGACAGGTGATGAAATCCTGACCCTATGTCAATTTTATGCCCTTAATTTGATTTGTCATGAGATGCATGCAAATTTCAAATTTCAGGTGCAGAAGTAGTGTGTTGCAGTTTAAAAGTGATGTTGATAAGTGCAGAAAAAAATGTCAGAAAAATCTAAAAAAATCACAGAAAACTCCTAACTTATAGATGACATACCAGATGAAACAAAATTTCAAAATAAAATCTGTACTATTCTAGGCAGATTCTGAAATGAAGATAATGAAAAGGAACAGAACAGAATAGAAACCTTAATTACACTGATGGACTGCAGGAATTTTCATTTTTTTTGTAATTTTTCTCTCAGATTGAAATTTAAAACGGTGATAAACAACTTAAAATGGAATAGGAAAAAAAATATTCCAACGAGGAATGTGATACTTGCCTTTGGAGTTGCAGGCGGATTACAGTCAGCCTACAGAAAATACAGCAAGCAGAAAAACAGAACGTGACCAATACAAAATTCACAAATGAAATCTAAAAAGTCCTTTGGCTTTCTTTTTCACGGGTCAATCACAATGGCACCCCGACACGCCTTAGGAGATCCCCGTGGAATGGGAAGAGAGGGTGTTTAAACCCTACTTTCTCCTAAGACCGGACGGCCTGGTAACGCCCCCGATCCAAGTACTTCAAGGACTTAATGCTATGCAATCAGGAACTTATTCTACCATGCTCTGATACCAAGAATGGTGGGGACATGCAAGATGAGAATGCAACTATGCAACCCTAAAGGAGATTAGCAAAGATTAACTTAGCAATTTCTTATTTGCATATGATTAGTTCAGCATATAGTATCAAAGGAGGTCTAATGAAGAGAACTCGAACGATCAAATGTAAACCTAATTAATAAGACTATCAAAATAACAAAGAAATAGGAATAAGATTCGAACCACACAAGTTAAGCTAGGCAAATTTAATATTTCAGACCTAATCGATACTAGAACATACCTAGCATTAATCTTTCAAGTAGATCAAGATCACTCATGAAGAGACCTCCCAAATGACAAGACCATACTACAAATTGAGGGCCCTTCTTGTTTTCTGGATTATGGCAAGTAATTCCTTCCTCTTGAGTTCGGAATCCCGGAGAACCCTACAACAAAGAAACCTTGAGATTAGGAACTTGGTAAAATACGTTAGTCATGAAATGGAGAAACTAAAGAAGAGTCGAGGAAGCATTGTTGAAGAATAATCTTGGCGCCATGGTAGATCACTTGAAATGGATTTGGCCGGCCTCCTTGTGATGGTCTTCTTGATCAACCTTGAATATTGAAGAGCTAGCTTGAGATTGGAGAAGAAGGAGAGTGTCTTAGGCGTTGGAGATGGAGGAGGAGAAAGTAGGGTTGGCGTGGGATAGGGAGAGGAATTTAGAACTACCACTTAGGCACATAGAACTCACATAGAAGAAAATTTTTATTTTTTCTTTTCCATCCTTTTCTTTACAAGAAGACTAAGAGTCTTTTATAGACTATTAAGCCATTTTGAATTCAAACTACACCAAATATCATGGAGAAAAATTTATGGAGAAAAATATGGGGCATCCCATGAGTAGTGGAGGAAGTTGTGGAGGAGGTTGTAGCCAATTCAAATTCAAATTCCCCTTTTCTTCTCTTGGGTGGCAACCTTGGATGGTGAGGTGGCATGTGTGATGTGGCAGCAACCTTGGATGGTGAGGTGGTATGTGTGATGTGGCAGCAACCTTGGATGATGAGGTGGCATGTGTCATGTGGCATGTGGTCCCCACTTGAGGTGGCTTTGGTCTTGCTTTGGAGTATAAGTCTTGAGTCTTCTTTAGTCTTCAAATATGGTTTGGTTTGATTCTTCATGGAGGTTTGGTTTGATTCTTCATGGATTGGACTTGACTCATTTGGACCCAACTCTCAAATACAAGATTAATCAGGCTGGACTAGTCCCAACATAAAATTGAAATGGACTCGAATTACATAATTATTTGGACTCAAAATTAAAGAAAGAAAAAAATTACAGGACTTTCTTTTACTCATCCAACCATAAGGACTCGGATTTGACTTGAATTGGTTGGAGTCTCTTCCTGATTCTGGTGCCCACACCATTGAGCACCTGGGCAAGCTTGGATGTCCCTTGCATGAATAGCTTGGAAAAGATGCGATACTGAATTCTCTCCCTTCTTCCTATCTAGACTTTCTCGATCATTACAGAATGAATAAGCCTGTAGTCAACTACCACAGTCTATTGGGGTTGCTACAGACTTTTGAGAAAGATCACTAGTTGAATAAAGGGGTGGTGAATCTAGTGGGAGGTTCTTCGGGAGGGCGTCGTCCCTTTAAGAAAGGGAAGAAGAAGAAAAATAATAAAGGAAAAAAGGTGCTTGGTGCTTCTGGGCCCAGTCAGGCCAAGAAAGTGAAGGCTAATCAGAGTCATGCAAAGTGCTTCTTCTGCAAGAAGCAGGGACACTAGAAGAGGAACTGTCATCTTTATATTGCATCCCTTGATTCGAATAGGTCCAAGAAGAGAAAGCTGAAGGATGGTCCTGGACAAGGTATTTATATGATAACACCTTGTAGTTTCTCTGTTTGCAATTCTACTAACTAGGTATTTGATACAGGAAGTCCAATTCACATTTGCAACTCTTTGCAGGGACTTCAAGTCAGTAGAAGATTCAAGGATGGTGAGAGGTTCTTGAACGTGGAAAATGGAAGCCGAGTTCCAGTTCTGGCATGGGGAGTCCTTAAACTTGTTTTCGAGTCCTATACTATCATTTTGAATGAGTGTCATTTTTGTCCTTCTTTCATTTTGAATGTCATTTCTGTAGGCCAGTTGGTCATGTATGGTTATGAACTATTAATAAAGAATGATATTTACAAAATCATTTTGAATGATTCTATTATTTTGAATGGACAAATGCGTGATTGCATCTATGTACTGTCTCGACCTGTTAGTGTAATGTACACGTCTAGCAAATGCCCTAGGATAGATAATGTCAGCGAAGCATACCAATGGCATTGTAGGCTAGGTCATATAAACAGGAACATGATAAATAGGTTGAAAAACGAGTGTCTCTTCAATTTTAGTGAAGATAGTTCACTTCCAACTTATGAGTCTTGTCTTCTTGGAAAAATGACTAAGTCACCTTTTACTGTAAAAGGTGATCGAGCCAAAGAAATTCTAAGTCTGATACATACTGATGTATGCGGACCTATGAATGTTTATGCTAGAAGAGGGTATGGTTATTTCATTACTTTTACAGACGACCTTTCGAGGTTTGGTTATATCTTCTTGATAAGACATAAATCTGAATCGTTTGAAATGTTCAAATGATATCGTAATGAAGTGGAAAAACAAACCAAAAAGTATATCAAAACCCTTCGATTTGATCGAGGTGGTGAATACCTTTTGGATGAGTTTCTGACATATCTTGAGGAGAATGGGATTCTCTCTCAGTGGATGCCTCCAGGGACACCCAGTTAAATGGAGCGTTTGAGAGGAGGAATTGAACCTTGTTAGACATGGTTCGGTCTATGATGGGCTTTGCTTCTCTATCGATATCCTTTTGGGGATATGCTTTAGAATCAGCATGTTACCTTCTGAATAGGGCTCCAAGTAAGTCCGTTAGTAAAACACCATATGAGATGTGGATTGGACGAAAGCCAACACTTTCACATCTTTGGGTCTGGGGGTGCCCAGCTTATGTAAAACATTTGGAAATAGACAAACTTGGACCTAGGTCTGACCAGTGCCTATTTGTTGGGTATCCAAAGGAGTCTAAGGGGTATTACTTCTACTTAGCCGAGGAACAAAAGTTGTTCGTCAATCTTAGGGCTATCTTTTTGGAAAAGGAGTTCCTTGGTGAAGGAACTGTAACCGCTAGATTGAACTTAGTGAAGTTCAACAAGTAGAATAACCAACACATTTAAGCGACCACATAGAACCGGCTGTGATTAGATCACACCCAGAGCCCACTCCAAAACCATTAAGGAGATCCGGTAGAGTACCGAGCTGATCGGACAGATACTACGGTTTCTTGGTCCGAGATGGTGATCCCATTGAACTCAATGAGAACAATGAGGATCCGATCACCTATATGGATGCGTTGCAGAGGTCCGACTCTGAATCACGGCTAGGAGCCATGAAATTCAAAATGGAGTCCATGGAGATCAACAATGTATGGACATTGGTTGATCCACCTGAAGGGATAAAACCCATTAGGTGCAAATGGATTTTCAAAAGGAAGAGGGGCATAGATGGAAAGGTGGAGACCTATAAAGCCCATCTGGTTAACAAGGGGTATCGTCAATGTTATGGTATTGACTATGATGAGACGTTCTCTCATGTGGTAATGCTCAAATCCATTCGGATTATGCTTGCTTTAGCAGTGCACTTTGACTATGAAATCTAGCAAATGGATGTCCGAACAGCTTTCCTGAATGGTGAGCTGGAAGAGGAGGTATATATGATACAACCAGAAGGGTTCACATCCACAGATGAGTCAAAGGTATGCAGGCTTCAAAAGTCCATCTATGGACTAAAGCAAGCATCAAGGAGTTGGAACATGTGATTTGATAAGTGTATCAAGTCTCATGGCTTCGTTAGGAATGGAGAAGAGCCTTGCATTTACAAATAGGCTAATGGTTCTGTGATTGTATTTCTTGTGCTGTATGTGGATAACATTTTCTTAATCAAGAATGACATCGTAGCACTGCAAGGAATAAAGGTCTGGTTATTATCTCAGTTCTCTATGAAGGACTTGGGTGAAGCCTTTTACATACTAAGTATGAAAATCTATAGAGATAGATCTAAGAGACTTCTGGAACTGTCCCAGTCTACATACATCGACACCATGCTGAAATGGTTCAATATGGAAAATTCCAAAAAAGGCTATCTCCCGATAGGCACTGGAATTGATCTCTCCAAAAGGAATTGTGCGACAACTCCCGAGGAGAGAGAGCGTATGAGTAAAATTCCATATGCTTCGGTAGTGGGTTCTATCATGTATGCCATGACATGTACTAGACCAGACATGGCATACTCACTAGGTGTAGTGAGCAGATACCAGTCTGACCCAGGTGAAGCTCATTGGAAAGTGGTTAAAACCATCTTTAAGTATTTATAAAATACTAAGAACCAATGGCTAATTTATGGAGAATCTGACATGAAACTTGTAGGGTATACTGACTCAAGTTTCTAGTCAGATAAAGATGATAGCAAGAATGTGTCAGGTTTTGTTTTTATCCTGAACGGAGGAGCTGTCTGCTGGAAAAGTTCCAAGCAGCCTACTGTGGTGGACTCAGTATGCGACGTAGAGTACATTGTAGCATCAGATTAACAAAGGAAGCTGTGTAGTTGTGAAAGTTCCTTGGCAAGCTGGGAGTGACACTTTCCTTGGATGGTCCTATTTCGGTGTACTGTGACAACATTAGAGCCATTACTCAAGCCAAAGAGCCGAAGTCTCATCATCACACAAAGCATATTCTACGGTGCTATCACCTTGTGTGAGAGATCGTGGAATGAGGTGACATCAACATTCCGAAGATCGATGGAAAGGAGAACCTGGCTGATCCCTTCACTAAAATCGTCAAAAGTTTAAGAGTTCGATTGTTGAAAACAAAAAATGGGAATGAGATTCTGTACTGATTATCTTTAGTCCAAGTGGAAGTTATTGGAAATTATATCCCAAAACTAATCGTCTAGGCTGTAGATGGTTATGCTATTTTGTATTTGTATATGAATTTTTAATAATAAATAAAAGTTATTTATTTTTGGCTGTCCATCTTTTTATATTGTTTTGTAATGAACTCTTGTTTGATGGAGTCCTTAGAACTACTTTGTTTTGATATAGAGAGGATATATCAAGTAGTTCTTAAATCGGTTCACAACCAAAGGATACATTATTATAAGATGACGATGTATCAAGTATAGGTTATTGTATATCGCATTTGTTAGTTATCCTCTTAACCAAGAAGTGTGGAGACACTGGTGTGACATGCAAGTGAAATGTATGATATCTTACTGAACATGACCATCTGCGGAGCTCCCTTCTGCCAAAGGGTTGCTCACGAAGGGATATGGGCATATATGTCCCTCAGACCTAAGGTCACCATGGCAACTTGTAAGCAACTCACTATAATTTGGTACTGGACTACCTGGATTTCTAATCTAGTGATGGAAGGTTTCTGGGTATGGTCAAGTACTTGTGAAGTGGTGGTGGATCAAGATGGAATTGACCTCTCCAAATAGTTTGGAGTGAATGACTCACTATATCTCAATTCAGCAAAACCTTAGCCAGGGTAGTTCTTGTGAGTAGTCACAGAACTTGTGAGGTTGAGACATGATCTGGATAGACCAAATTAGGGTTGGCAGTTGAACCCTAGGTCATCTTGAGCATTGTAAGGTCAAAGGGATGAATTATGCGGCAACAATATACCAGAGGCTCTTGTAAGGTGCTATGCATCTTCGACCTATCCGGATGTCGGGTATCATTGCTAGATGAGGACTTTGACTGGTACTAGAAATATTCTAGTGCTACCAGTTTAGTGTTCGAACCTATGGAGTCACACACCATAGAGGATTTCTATCTGATCTTTTGTGCTAATCAACGATTGAAAATCGTTTTCCATCACCTGAAGTTAATATGGTTGACTTTGCTCCAAGTGTCGACACTTGGATTTTTACAGGTGTCGACACTTGGTGAAGTGTCAACACTTGGCAATTTTCGAGTGTCGACACTTCCTATGATGAGCAAAAATCTGGGAGGATTTTGTGAGAGTTTTTTGGACAGGTTTTGAGCTGGTTTGAATTTCGAATTCAAACCAATTTTGGCTCCAAGGCTTTATGGAATGAATGTCATACTTACCTTAATGGGTTGGACCCATTTGGAATGGCCTTGATCCTCTCCTCCATTCTCTCCCTCCATCTCTCCTCCTTCCTTCTTCTCCCTCTCATGGTAGCCCCTATAAATATAGGTCTTTGTAGTGGCTGCTGAGGTTACATGAACAACAAGAGAGAAAAGAAAAGAGAAGAAGAAGAAGGGCTTTGTGAGAGGTTTAGGGATTGGGTGTGAGCCACCTAGCAATCAAGCTAGGTCTTGGGAAAGAGGTTTTGGGAAGGGGTTCCTGCTCTCTTTCTTGTCTTCCTAGAAGAAGAAGTTTAGCCCACGGATCTCGAAGAGCTAGCACTCCAAGGGAGTTGATTAGAGTCGAGCCTAGGTGTGGACATCCTGTAGAGGCCAAACACATATGTGGCTCGAGCGCCCTCCTCCTTCTCATAGCACTTGGCTTTTCTCTTGTGGAAAAGGTATGGTACTTTTATATTTTCTCTTGCTTTGATGTTTATATGCATGCTAGGTTATTATACTAGATCTTGTTATGGGCAGATCGGTAGATGGTTTAGATCTATTTACCGAGCCTTTCACTATGTATGTCTTAAAAATATTTTAAAATGCATATTCTTTGCCCTGTTTCTTGTATAATGTATGCTAGGTGTAGGTGTTTTTCACCTACACTAGCCACCTTCTATAGGAGATTCATTTGAGGATTCAGCATAATTGTAGCACCTATCACTGATTGTCTTAGGAAAGGAATCTTTGAGTGGATCAAGAGTGCCAATAGAGCCTTCCTAGAAATCAAGGACAAGATGACCCAAGCACCCATGTTGATATTACCTGATTTTTCTAAAGTTTTCAAGGTTGCTTGTGATGCCTCTAGAGTTGGTATAGGTGGAGTATTGAGCCAAGAGAGTTCTGTAGCCTTCTTTAGTGAAAAATTAAATGAGGCTAAACTTAAATACTCAACCTATGATAAGGAGTTTTATGCGGTAGTGCAAGCTTTGAGGTACTGGAGACATTATTTGCTACCGCAAAAATTTGTTCTATACTCTAATCATGAGGTGCTTCGATTTCTAGGTTCCCAAAAGAAATTAAATTCTAAGCATGCTAAGTGGGTAGAGTACATTCAAGCCTATACTTTTATGCTAAAACATCATGCTGGTAGCAAAAACAAGGTTGCTGATGCCCTTAGTCGGTGATCCATGCTCCTCAACTCGGTTAGCATTGAAGTCGTAGGATTTAATAAACTGAAGGATCAATATGAAACTTGTCCTGATTTTAGTGAGACCTATTAGTTTGTCTAACAAGTACCATCTAGTTTGAATAATGAGTACACCCTGCAAGATGGCTACCTTTTCAAGGATAATAGGTTGTATAATCCTAGAACCTCCCTTAGAGAATTTCTGATTTAGGAGACCCATGCAAGAGGTCTAGCTGGTCACTTTAGTAAGAACAAGACCATCCTAGCTATTAAAGACTAGTTTTACTTTTTGAAAAAGGATGTTGCTCAAGTTGTAGCTAGGTGTCGAACTTGTGCTGTTGCCAAATAGCAAAAGCAAAATACTGGCTTATATATCCTTTTACTTGTACCAGACTGTCCTTGGCAAGACCATAATATGGACTTTGTGTAAGGTTTGCCTAAGACCTTAAGGAAACATGATTCTATCTATGTTGTGGTCGATAGGTTCTCTAAGATGGCATACTTTATACCCTACTTACAAACTTTTGATGCTTCTAAGGTAGCTAAAGTTACATGGTCTTCCTAAAATCATAATGTCCAATAGGGATATCAGATTCACAAGTTATTTTTGGAAAACCCTTTAGCACTTTTTAGGAACTAAGCTCAAACTTTCTACATCCTACCACCCCCAAACCGATGGTCAGACTGAGTTAGTGAACAGGAGTCTTGGAAGCTTACTGAGATGTCTTGTAGGTGGAAATACTAGAAATTGGGATCTTTTGTTACCTAGAGCTGAATTCGCCTACAACAATTTAGTTAATAGGTCCACAGGCAAGAGTCCATTTGAGATTGTCCATGGGTATAAGCCTAGAAAGCCTTTAGATCTTATTCCCTTGCCCATGCATGCATGCATTTCTGAGTCTACAGAGTCCTATGCACAGCACATTAAGGAATTGCATAAAGACATAAGTAAAAAGATTAATGAAAGCAATGAATCTTATGAGCATATGGCTAACTCACGTAAACATTTCAAAGAATTTAATGAAGGAGACTTTGTCTTGATCAAGCTTCGACCTTAGCGGTTCCTACTTGGAACCATGTAGAAACTACATACCCGTAGTGCAAGACCATACAAGATAATAAAAAAATTGGGTCTATTGCCTATGTGTTAGAGTTACCACCTAAATTACGTATTAGCCCAACCTTCAATGTATCAGATCTTGTTGAGTAAAAGGAGCCAGTAACGATACCTAGTGAGCCATTTGGGCCTGATTCCGTTTTCGAGAGTGACCCTACCCTTGAGTGTCCACCAGCCAAATTACCAGATTGGAGAGATAAGATTGAGCGGATTTTGGATGACAAAACTATCACTACTAGGAGTAAAGATTATCACGTTACCTGGTTCGATGGCAAGCTAGACTGGAATCTGATGATATGTGGATCACTCGAGAGGAATTGCAAAGAATCAACACAGACTTGCTAGAACATTACCAGAGCAGAGTTGATCCATACTCGACAAGGTCAAGTTCCTCCCATCCCGAGAGATTTGGTGAGGACACCAGAGCTAGGAAGAGATGTCAGACCCCTCCAAGCTCATTGTGGATCACCAATGAGTAGTCTGTCTTCTTTTAGTCATGAGTAATTGAGTCCTTGAAATTAATTGAGTCCTGTAATTAAAATTAGTCAAATGAGAGTCAATTTGATTGAGTTAGGTTTGCTTGGATTGAGTCTTGTAATTAGTACTTGATTTAGTCAAGGGGCTTCATAAGCTATCCAGGTCAAGCCCAATTATTGAAGCCATGTCACCATGCCTTGTCATCATGCCACATCATCACTTCATGGAGCCTTGTCACCTGCCACTTGGAGTAGTATGCCATGCCACATCACCTTGGATGGCCAACTCAATGTCAAAAGAAGGTTGTCTCTCATTCACATCAAGACATCAAGACATCAAGATATTAAGACCTCATTTAAAAAATTCAAGCTTATGCAAGAAGGGCTCCCATGAATTTTTTCTCATTTGTTGCCCATTTGAAATCCATCCAAGATGTCACCAATTTTAAGAGGAGTAAGAAGGAAGGGCGCCTCATCTTATCCACTCTTTGTCACCCATATGAAGGAGTGCCTCATTTCATCCAACATGAAGAAGTTTGGGTCAAGGGGGTGCTTATCATAGAAGAGTCTTCATCCAATCCAACAAGAGCTAAAGTTTAAATTCAAAATAGAGATGGGAGTCCACCTTTATCTTCTCACCCATCCTTAGCTATCTTTGGAATGCAAGAAGAAGTCCAAGAGGAGTCTAAGCCATGAATTATCGCCCACTCACATTTGAATTTCAAATCTAAGAGGAGGAGAATGCCATCTCATTTTGATGCCAACATTTCATGAAGTGACTAGCACCTCTTCTTATTTTGTCACCCATCATCCCATTTCTTGTTTCCAACATGGAGGAGTTCAAGAGAAAAGGGGTGTGTACCTACTTTAAAAGTCCAAGGAGTTTCATCTCAAAAGAAGATAGGAGTCTATCATAATCCTCTCAAAGGGCCCTATCCTTATGTATCTTGTATTCAAAGGAATTTGTTTTTATCTTGCTACCTTGTATAGAGGGTCTATAAATACCACTCCAACCTCCCCTTGTAACTAGTTGATGCTTTGTTAATGAAACTTTGTTATTTTCTCTAATTGCTCTGCTGGGGAAGCATTGTTAGTTGTGAGAGTGGGGTGCTGATGCCCTTGGGTTGTGAAGCCCTAGTTATCTCCCAACTTCCAAGTTCCAAGTTCCAAGATTCAAGATGCCATCCATCCTGATGCGGGACGGATGCAAGACTAATGTAATGAATAAGAATTAGAATTTTAATTTTAATGAGCTATGGCAGCAAACTCAAGTACAGCTATCAAAAAATCCATGAAAGATAGACAAGAAGATTATTAATAGCTACCTACAATGTATTCGCTTGCAATAATGTAAAGAACCCTGGATCCGATGATTAAGAAACCACAAAAACTAGGACTTCTTTGCTTCAACTAATCAGATCTAATGAGATTCAGATTGGTTTACCTACCAATAATGACTTTTCATCTTTTGTAGTAGATTTGGATTCAACTCACAAGATCTCGCGATAGGATTTCAAATTTCAGTTCCTTCGAAGCAGATCTTCCTATAGATGGTTGTATGACAAGGAAAACCTCCTCTTCAGATTTGGAACATCAAGGATCCCACAAAAGAACAGCAATCAGAACTTGGAGGGAGGAGAAATCATTGGAAAGAATGGAAAAAAGAAAGAGGAGGGTGGAAGGCATCTTGAGTCTTGGATCTTGGAACTTGGAACTTGGAACTTGGAATTTGGAACCTGGAACCGGGACTTGGATGATAACTAGGGCTTCACACCCCAAGGGCTTCAGCACTCCACTCTCATGAATACAATGCTTACCCAGAAGAGTACTCTCACAAATACAATGCTTACCCAACAGAGCAATTGGAGAAAATAACAAAGTTTCATTAACAAAGCATAAACTAGTTACAAGGGGGGGATGGAGTGGTATTTATAGACCCTCCATCCAAGGTAGAATGATAAGAGTGAATTTCTACAAGATAAATGTAGATAACATTGAACTCTAATCTCCTTCTAAACTTGGATGAAAACTCCTTGAAATTTAAATTGGATAGGTGCTCCCTTTGCACTTGGACTCCTCCTTGTGATGGGCGACAAGAATGAGATGGGCGACAAAATAAGAAGAGGTGCTACATGAAATATTGGGTGACAAAAGAATGAGATGGCATCCTTCTTTTCTTGATTTCGGTCCTCTTAAATTCAAATATGAGTGGGTGACAATTTATAAGAAGATGACATCCAATTTTCATCCATCTTGGCACCAATCCTTCTTAGATTTCAACTTGATCTCCTTGCATTTGAAAATAGATAAGGATAACCTCCATCTTGTCTTGGAATAGGACTCCTTGTTTTTGGATTTGGATGGACTCCATGGGATAAATTCCTTTGAATAGATAGGCATCCCCTTACATTAGAATCCCTCCTTGTTGGGTGACAAAAGGAAGGATGAAATGAGGTGCTCCTTGGATGTGGGCGACAAAGAGTGGATGGCGGTAATTCTTGAAATTAATGGATGCTAAAAATGAGATAGCTTCCATTCTTGATTTTAAATTTCAAAAGATGTCTTGATGTATTGATGTCTTGATGTCTTAATGTAAATGAGGGACAACCTTTTTTTGACATTGAGTTGACCAACCAAGGTAATGTGGCATGGCATACTACACAAAGTGGCAGGTGACAAGGCTCCATCAAGTGATGATGTGGCATGATGATGTGGCATGATAACATGACTTCAACTATTGGGATTGAACCTTGGCTAACTGATGAGGACATCAGGAGCAGACAAGAATTTCAAGGTTCCAATTTTGATCTCTGTTTCATGTGTTGGGTAATCAGTCTATCCATCAGGTCAATTGAGTCCATTAAGTCCTGAAATAAAGTGAGCCAATTGGGTTCACTAAGTCAAATTAAGTCCCTTGTTTAGTCCAAATTGAGTCCATGTAAGTTTCATTCAAGTCTAAAACAAGAGAAGAGTCACCAGACTAGGAGATTCACCAGGCCCCCATAACTAAAGCAGGATTTCAAGCACCTAGGCCCTTACACAGGCCCCCTAGCAGTGGCGCCCAAGCACCTGGGCCCTTTCAGGCCACTAAGCTGACAAGAGAGCGCACTAGTCCAAGCTTTAAGTGATGGCACCCCAGGTCCAGAAGATCTCATGAAGAAGTGGCGCCCTAGATCCCTAGCCTTGGCACCCCAATCCAAGGCCGATAGTAGTTGGCACCCCTCCCAAGCCCATTCATGTTGGCGCCGCCCCAAGCTTTGACCTAGTCCAAGACATCCCAAGGTTTTGACCAAGTCCAAGCAGATGTCTTCCAAGCCTAATAAGGAGTCAAGGCCCTAGCCTAAGAGGGTTTTTTGGCCCTCAAGTTTTGTAATCCCAGTCTGTATTGGAGTCCAGGGACCTGGGTGATTCTATAAATACCCACCCCTCCCCCTCTTGTATTGATATAACTTGATGAATGAAAATTTTGAGTGATTCTTTGTTTCCAATTGCCTTTGTTCTTCGAAACATCGACCGGGTGTGAGGCCCATCTATCTTATTAGCTAGTTATCTTCCAAACCCTAGCCCTAGCCGCCCCTCATATCATTCTAACCTAGCCGACCTCCATCACATAAGCCCTAGGGTGCCATCTTCTAATAGTCTCCCAAGCTGCCTATACAACTTTCATCTAGGCTGCCAGCCCCCTTGCTACCAACTCTTCCTCCAGATCCCTTCTTTCCATCATGTTCATTATATTTTCCATGATCTACGTGCCTAACTTGTGATGTTTGTAGGATCCTTCTAGTGCCATGCCCTCTGGATGAAATCATCCTTGCCTTCGAATCAAACTGATAAAAAGTCGGTGGATCCGCGGGAAAGTGACCGGGTCATCTAGGAACCGATCTGAGAGAAGTGATCTCATCTACAGCAACAAGACATCATTGCCTGGTATGTTAAACCCGATTCCCTCCTCTCTTTGTCTGATTTTTTTGAAGGAGAACATGTACCTAATAGGATTTCTTAATCTTAGGATCTATTTTTCTTTATTCCTTTGATGGTTTCTAGCATGTGGATAGGACTCTAACTATTACATAAAAACCCTAACCTGTGCTAGTCTCTTTTTTGGGAATAAATCACTTAAAATCCTGAACCTCATTGCTCTATTAATTTGGTTGTTCTTCATATTCATCCCTTTCATGTCATCCATCATTAGTTAGAGTTTGTCCCTCATCATTTTTGGTATCAGAGCTAGTTTAGGACATGTTCTTGCATCGTAGTTTAGATTTCTGCATAGGGGTCCAAACCTAGGATTAATTACTACTTAAAAAGTTACTATTTTTCTCTGATTTTTGCACTAATCAATCTTTGTTTAGTCCTATATTTTTTGCTATTTTAGTTGAATTTTTTAGATCTGAAAACAAATAAGAAAATCAGTGAAACAAAACCCTAACACAAAAAAAACTGCTTGCTGAAATCTATGTAATAGTCAAATATAGGTTTGTTTCCAATTAAAATTTTATTATTTTTTATCTGAATTTTGCATCACCTATTCTTTGTTGAGTCATCTATTTTTTTCTTCAATTTTAGTGATTTTTATAGATAAAAAAAATCAGAAAACTGCATCACAAAAAAAAAACCCTAATAGAAAATTCGGTCTTGCTGAATTCTGCAACTAGTTAGAAACCCTAGGGATTTGCACCATCAAACCATTTCTGTTTTTCATTATATTTAGTAGTAATTAAGCATACAATTAATTCTTTATTTTCTATATTTTTTATAATTCTTTGCTCTGAAAATAGAACAAAAAACTGAAAAAAAAAATAGAACAAAAAAAAAACTTATTTCTGCAATTTCTGCATGCTTATTTTAGGTTAAACCTAATCAACCATCAAACCCCCACCAAACCCAAGCCTCTTTTGTTTGCACATTAATTAACTTAAATTAAATCTACCACCTTCATAAAACACAAAAAAAAAAAAAATTATCTTCTAATTTTTTTGAGTTTTTTAGTCCCATATTACATTAGGGTTTCATAAGTGTGAGCATCATCTTGCATTAAACTAATCTAAGGGCACTCTACTCTGTCAGATCAGGGCAGGATTTCATCACCTGTCTTGGGCCGAAAACAATCACCCTACATTCAAACCCAAGCCTTACTAAAATCAAGTAGAAACCTAATTGATTTAGGGACACCAACAGGTCGGGTTCGAGTCTTGTGAGAAGACTAGTGCACTCAACCCTCCAATTATTACTAGAAGCTGGTGTCTAAGGTTAGAGGTCCAGTGGCAAATGCCCTAAGTGGACTGGTGATTTTTAATTAGGATCCTGTAACAAGTAGGGAGAGCCTCCCACCATCCCACCTCTTACCTGGCCAGAGGAAGGATTAATTGTTGAGTTGGGTGTAAGTTGGGTTGACTCACTCTACTTGGACTCAGGTCTAGGAAACCTAGAACGTTTGTGTGCTAGATTAGGAGTCTAAATCCATCAGTCCCACCCCAACCCAGTCTAACCATGGAGTCGATGTGTGTGCTTGTTTGCATGACCCCTAGATTAAGAGTCGAACCCTAGTAGTCTAAACCCAACCCAACCTAACCATGGAATCTGACGTAGAAACCTTACTAAGAACCATTAATGAACAACTTGCCCAACTGAACCATAGCCTTTCCCAAACGGAGACCTGAATAGGAACTCTAGAGAGAACCCACAAGACCCACCCTAAGCCTAAATTTGAGACACCCTAACCCATTCCTGGAGCCCAACCCTAGGAGAGCCCCACACCTTGACCCAATCTGGGATCTTAGTGTAAGGAGACCCAATGATGATGAGAGAGCCACTAAATACATGAGGATAAAAGCACGTAAATTCGGTGGTGATCCTGTTCTTGACGATTATCTTATTTGGAAAAGAATATGAATCTATATTTTGAGAAGGAGCAAATGTCTGAAGGAAGTCAGTTCAAGTTTGCTAAATTTAAATTAGTTCACTAGGCTAGGATGTACTGGAATAAGTTTGAGAGAACGAATAGACAAGAGAAAGAAATGCCCATCACTACCTGGAGAGCCATGAAAAGCAAACATAGGAAAAAGTACCTACCAAGATCCTATGAACCTAGCTCCTATGCACCTAGATCCTTTGAACTCAGATCCTATGCACCCATGTCTTATAAGCCCAAGGAACCCATAACCTATAGATCCGAGTCCATGTCCTATGAGCCCAAGAGATCCATAACCCATAGATCTAAGCCCATGTCCTATGAGCCTCAGAGACCCATAGCCGATTGGTCTGAACCCATGACCTATGAGTAGAAGGAACCCATAGTCCATTGACCTGAATCCTATAGGATTAGTACCCCTAGATGTGAACCTAGTATTAGTCCACATCCCCTTAGTTGACCCACCCCTACCACCCCTGAGTGCAAGCCAAGTATTAGTCAGGTAACCTTCAGTCGACCCACCCTTGCTACCCCAGACACTAGTCAATTTTTCCTTAGTCGACCCCCTCCTACCATCCCATTGGTTCACAAGGATGACATTGAAGTGGAAGTGTATGAAGCTGAGGTGAACTTAGTGGATGAGTATGAGGGAGAAGAGGAGATACATATGGCTGACCTAAAGTTAGTTGACCCTGACCATATCCAAACTGAAGCCAACCTAGAATTTGTTGACCCTGACCATACCCAGACTAAAGCCAACCCAGAGTTAGTTGACCCTGAGCACACCCAGATTGAATCTATAGTGGAAGAATAGTTAGAGGAAGAGAACCATGATCCTGCTACTAAGGCCTTACCTGAGGAGACACTAGAAGAGAACCCAATTGTAGAGCCTAGTCCTAAAATTCATGAACCAGAGGAATTTATTGAGGACATGATCTCTTTAATTTAGTACCCTCAGGAAGAATTCACCCCTTTGATCCCAATTGAAGATCGCTTCCATGAAATTAACGACCCATTCTTTCATAAGGTGGACCCTATAGATGTACACCAAACCCGTAAGGTCAACCTTATTAGTCTAGGACTAATCCCTGAAACCTCTTCTTATATCCTACTCTATCCGATCGACCCCAAACCCTCTCCTTATTTCTTACCCTACCAGGCTAACCCTGAATCCACCTCTTATTTTCTATCCTTTCCTAAAGCTTCCTATGTTTCTCTAACCACTAGATTGAATTTTATAGAGGTTAGCATGTTGCATATATTCATTGAGCATGTTAGGTTTGCATTTTACTTCTAGAGGATCCTATGGAATTTGTTAGGAGTGCATGCCAAGTTTTCATCTACATGTCATCCACCTGACCAAGGATCAAACCCAGTTATAGTTTAGGGTTTAGTCGAGTCCGTAGTCTCCTAGGTATTGGTATGCATCATTTTCACTGCATGTTGGTATGAGTCATTTGCTTGCATGAGGTGTTAATCTACATCATTTGCACTGCATGATTAGAGATCTGCATGAAGAATTAAAGCTAGGGTAATCATGTACTGAGTAGGTTCCATACCCGTGGAGCTGGACCCTTCAAAGTGATAAAGAAAGTTGGACCTAATGCTTAAGTTACCACCTAATTAGGCATTAAGCTCAACCTTCAATATCTCAGACTTAGTTGAGTATAGAGAGCCAGCAATGATACCCAGGGAGCCTATTGAACCTAATCCTTTCTTTGAGAGCGAACCTATCCCTGAGTGTCCATTAAATTAAGACTGTAAGAGGAAAATGATTAAGCATACCCTAGATGACCAAGCCATTAGTACCCGGAACAAAGGCTACCATGTCATTTGGTCGTTGGCAAGGTTGACCGAGATATGAGAATTCATGGATCACTCGAGAGGATCCGCAACACCTCAACCCAGACCCACCAAAGCCAGATTGACCTTTTACTCGACAGGGTTGAGTTGCTCCCACCCTAGGAGAATTGATGAGGACATCAGGAGCAGATAAGAATTTCAAGGTTCCAATTTTGATTTCTAATTCATGTGTTGGGTAATCAGTCTGTCCATCAAGTCAATTGAGTCCATTGAGTCTTGTAATAAAGTGAGCCAATTGGGTTCACTAAGTTAATGAAGTCCCTTGTTTAATCCAAATTGAGTCCATGTAAGTCTCATTCAAGTCTAGAACAAGAGAAGAGTCACTAGACCAGGAGATCCACCAGGCCCCCCCAACTAGAGTAGGATTTCAAGCACCTGATCCCTTACTCAGGTCCCCCAGCAGTGGCACCCAAGCACCTAGGCCCTTTCATGCCACCAAGCCCACAAAAGAGCACCCCAATCCAAGCTTCAAGTGATGGTTCCCCAAGTCCACAAGATCTCATGAACAAGTGGTGCCCCAGATCCCTAGCCTTGTCATCCTAGTCCAAGGCCCATAGCAGTTGGTGCCCCTCCCAGGTCCATTCATGTTGGTGCCCCCCCAAGCTTTGACCTAGTCCAAGATGCCCCAAGGTTTTGACCAAGTCCAAGCAGATGTCTTCCTAGCCCTACAAGGAGTCAAGGCCCTAGGCCAAGAGGGTTTCTTGGCCCTCAAGTTTTGTAATCCCAATCTGTATTGGAGTCCAGGGACCTGGATCAATCTATAAATACCTACCCCTCCCCATCTTGTATTGATATAACTTGATGAATGAAAATTTTGAGTGATTCTTTGTTTCCAATTGCCTTTGTTCTTCGGAACATCGACCGGGTGTGTGGCCCGTTTATCTTATTAGCTAGTTATCTTCCAAACCGTAGCCCTAGCCGCCCCTCATATCATTCTAACCTAGCCAACCTCTATCACATAAGCCCTAGGATGCCATCTTCCAATAGTCTCCCAAGCCACCCATATAACTTTCATCTAGGTCGCCAGCCCTCTGCTACCAACTCTTCCTCTAGATCCCTTCTTTCCATCCTGTTCATTATTTTTCCCATGATCTACGTGTCTAACTTATGATGTTTGCAAGATCCCTCTGGTGCCATGCCCTCTAGATGAAGTCTTCCTTGCCCTTGAGTCAAACTGATAAAAGGCTGACGAATCCACGAGAAAGTGATTAGGTCATCCAGGCACCGTTCTGAGAGAAGCGATCTCATCTACAGCAACAAGACATCATTGCCTGGTATGTTAAACCCAATTCCCTCCTTTGTCTAATTTTTTTGAAGGAGAACATGTACCTTATAAGATTTCTTAATCCTTGGATCCATTTTTCTTTATTTCTGTGATGGTTTCTAGCATGTGGGTAGGACTTTAACTATTACATAAAAATCCTAACTTGTTCTAGTCTCTTTTTCAAAAATAAATCACTTAAAATTCTAAAACTCATTGTTCTATTGATCTGGTTGTTCTTCATGTTCATCCCTTTCGTGTCATCCATTATTAGTTAAAGTTCATCCCTCATCACTAACTTTTGAATCCCCTTGACTAAATCAAGTACTAATTACAGGACTCAGTCCAAGCAAACCTAGCTTGACCAATTTGCAATCAAAGTAGACAAATTTTAATTACAGGACTCAATTATTTACAAGGACTCAATTACTCATGATTGAAAGAAGACAGACTACTCATTGGTGATCCACAATGAGCTTGGAGGGATCTAATGTCTCTTTCTAGCTTTAGTGTCCTCACCAATTCTTCCGAGATGAGAAGAACTCGACCCTATCAAGTATAGGTCAACTCTGCTCTGGTAATATTCTAACAAGTTTGTGTTGATTCTTTGCAGATCCTCTCGATTGATCCATGATTCATCAGATTCTGGTCTACCTTACAATCGAACCAGGTAATGTTAATAATCTTTACTCCTAGTAGTGATGATTTTATCATCCAAAATCCGCTCAATCTTATCTCTCCATTCTGGTAATTTGGCTAATGGACACTTAGGGGTAGGGTTACTCTCAAAAATGAAATCAAGCCCAAATGGTTCACTAGGTATCGCTATTGGCTCCTTATACTAAACAAGATCTAATACATTGAAGGTTGGACTAATACCTAATTCAGGTGGTAACTCTAACAAATAGGCATTAGACCTAATTTTTTTTATGATCTTGTATGGTCCTACACTACGGGAATGTAGTTTCTTCATGGTTAAAGGTGGGAACTGTTCAGGTCGAAGCTTGATCATGACAAAGTCTCCTTCATTAAATTTTTTGAAATGTTTATGCGAGTTAGCCATATGCTCATATGATTCATTGCTTTCATTAATCTTTTTACATATTTATTTATGCAATTCCTTAATATGCTATGCATATGACTCATACCAACACCTAATGGACTCATGGTGGGGACACCAAAGGCACCAGAATAAGATAGAGGCTTTTCAACCCTCTATGAATTGATCAATAATTTATGAGTCCATCTGTAATAAGAGCTTAGCCTATCTGAGTCCATTTTAATTGTTATTTGAGTATTTTGAGTTTTAGTTCTGTACTAGTCAGCACATGTTGAGCTAGTTCAGTCCAGTGTTAGTCATCTCATGTCGAGCTAATTTTATTTTTTTTGAGTCCTATTCAACCATATTGAAGACTCAAGACCACATCATAAAAGTGAAGACCAAGTCCAACCAGATTGAAGACAAGGAAGAATAGCCCAAGTCCAACCTAGCTTGAAGATTTGAAGACCCCAGGAGGAAAAATTCAGAAAACCCTGATTCCTTGCAGATGCCCTCCAGATGCCCAGATTCCCTACCAGATGCCAAAATATATTCATATACCAAGGCATCCATGATTTTAGAGGTCCATCTGCATCCTAGCCCAAATAAATCAAGCCCAGGTGCCAAGCCCAAGCCCCTAAGAAGCAAGATACCAAGGAATATTCCTGCTACCTGGCTACCAGGCCACCCCAGCTTCCAGAGGCCCAAACCCATGCACTCGGGCCCCTTTGGGCCGGCCCCTTGCTGCTCCTAGAAGCCCAACACGCCCCCCTAGGCATCCTTGGAGTGTTGGCCAAGTCAAGAGAATTTTTAGGGATTTTTCTACCTAATGTTTCCTTATTTTCTAGCTAGGGTTTGAGAGGGAAAAGGATTCTTATGTAAAGACTAATGTACCCTTACTTGGAGCCCAAGGTTAAGGGTGTATGTAAGGGACCCTATCCTCTTGTATGAAACCTAATTTTTGATATGAATTAAAACCTTGAGTTCTTCTATTGAGTTGTGTGATACCCTGCTGTGTGCATAAAGGGGTTTGTGAGAGTTTTTCTTCCCAATGCTGCAATCATCTTCCTACTGCCAACAAGCCTCTCAGATCCCTAGACGCCCACTCCAAAAGAAGCCATCCCTTGCTGTTTTCCCTTTGTTTTCTTGTTCCTTTGTGAGTTTTCTAACCCATGATAGGTCATTTGCAGGTCCCCGAGTTCCTACGAATCCAACAACTCCAGCCAAGCCTCAATCGGATCACCGAGCAGAAAGCCGGGTATCCGCGGGTCATTGGCTTGGTTTTCCAGGCCGCATCCATCAAGGAACGAAAGACCCCTTCGCTGCGATCTTCATAGACTTTGTCAGGTACACCCCTCTACCTCCAGTAGTTTTATTGTAGGAGAACTTGCCCTAACCGAGGCTTCTCAGCCCCGGCGGTCCTTCTTTGCTACTTTTCTAGGTCCTAATCTGCATGCTGATCTTCAAAAATTCATACAAAATTTCCTACAAATAATTTTGACCTGAAATTCAGAAATTAATCACCTAACTCAACATGTAAAACATACAAAAAGAATTTCATGCATATTAGTCCCCCATCATTTGGTATCAGAGCTTAGAGTTGGGCTTGTTTTTTGTAATTTTTAGTCCATATATGTTCTGTTATTTTAATTATTTCTCCCTGATAATTATTCAAAAAATTCTGAAATTTGTTTTTCTGGATTCAACATAATTCACAGTAATTTTAAGAATTTTTTAAGATTTTATTATGGTATGTGAATTTTCTGCAAGCCGAAATACAGACTGCAAATTTTTGGCTCTATTTTTTTTCAGCAAAGCAAGTTTGGAAGTTTTAGGGTTTTGTTTAGCATCTTTTACATATCTTTTAATTTTAGTATATTTCCAGCATATTAGGCCATGATTTGCAAGTTTTCTTCTATTTAAAAAAATACCAAAAAAAAAAATACATATTCTCCAAAAATACCAAAAACATCTAAACCCTAATTTGCATCCTCATCTGCCTGCCATCATTGCATAATTTACTTTTAAGGGCACTCTTGCTATATCAGATGGGGGGAGGATTTGATCACCTCTCCTTAGCCCAAAACCACATCCCTTACATTCGGTCCCAAGCCTTAACCTAAAATTAACTAGACTTAGTTTTCCCTAATGGGCTTGGGACACCAACTGGTCGGGTCCGGGCTACGTGTCAGATCATTGTGTCAAGATAACCTGTGTGTGCCTTGTGCTCCGTGTCTAGAACGGTGGTTTAGGGATTCAATCCCGAAGGGCTTGTGTGCTGGTCCGCCTACCTGGCCAATCTCTGATTGGTGTCTAGGATTGGCAATCAGGGACCTAACACTCCCCTTACACCTGCCTGGCTGAGTACAGGATTACTATAGGCTAGTTTGCAACCTTGATTGAGCATCTAGTTTAGACTCTAGGTCTAGTTAGCTGTAGTCGGTCTAATCAAGTCTTGCATGAGCACTAGATCTGGAGTTTCATATCACCCACCTCCTTCACAAATGTCTGAACCCATGGAAAATTTGCAAGCCCAAATGAAAGCCCTAGCTGATCAAATGGCCCAGATGGCTACCCAGATGACCCAATTAACTCAGTCTCGTCTTCAAACCAATGATAGAATTGACCATCTTGCCAATAGGTTTGATCAGTTAAAAGTCCGGGTAGGGACCCCAAGAAAAACCCATGGGTCACAGTCTGAGCCAGATCCTGATTCCCCTCAACCTAGGAGGACCCCAAACCCTGATCCATACCTTGAGGCTGAACCTAGGAGAGCCCATCGTCATGACCCAATCCCTAAGGTTAGTCCTAGAAGACCCAATCAGGATTTTATAGACCAGGAAGATAGATCCTATTTACCCTCTCCCTATAAGCCTAGTATACCCACAACCTATAGATCTTATGACTCCAAATCCTATGAACCTAGAACCTATGAATCCATAACCTATGAACCTAGATCCTATGACTCTAGATCCCATGATCATAGATCCTATGCACCCACATCCTATGAGCCTAGTAGACCCAACACCCAATATTCTGACCCATATAGGGAGTCCAACCCTAGGAGAACCCAATATTCTGATCCATATAGGGAGTCCAACCCTAGGAGAACCCAGTATTCTGACCCATATAGGGAGTCCAACCCTAAGAGGACCCAATATCCTGACCCATATAGAGAGCCCAACTTTAGGAGGACCCCATACCATGATCCATCTTTAGAACCTGACCATAGAGCTGACCCAAAATCCTATGACCCCAGATCCTATAATCCCATGACCCATAGATCTGCACCCTTGTCCTATGAGTCCAGAGAACCCATAACCCCTAAGTACCAGCCTAGTACTAGTCATGCTTCCCCTAGTCAACTTGAACCCCATAGGATTAGTATCCCTAAATATGAACCCAGTAGTGAGCCACTACCCCTTATACAACCTAAACCTACTACGAGTAGTACCCATAATCAGAGACCAGAACCTAACCAATTTCCTGCTAGCCGACCTTCTCCAACCATTCTTGAGATTGACAAGGCTTACATTAACGCGAAAGTGTATGAAGCTGATGCAAACTTAGTGGATGAGTATGAGAGAGAAGAGGAGACACCTTTAGATGACCTGGAATTAGCTGACCTAATAGATACCCAGGTAGAAGCCAACCTAGAGGTAGTTGACCTTGACCACATCCAGCCTAAAGCTATAGTGGAAGAACAAATAGAGGAAGAGAACGTAGGTACTGCTACTAGAGCCTTACCCGAGGAAACCGTAGAGGAGAGCCAAATTATAGAGTATAGTCCTAAAATACAAGAACCAGAAGAATTTATTAAGGACTTGATCTCTTTGAATCAGTACCCTTAGGATGAGCCTCCTCCTATAGTTCCCATTAAGGACCTCTTCCCTGAGATTAGTAATTCATCCTTCCATTATGCAAACCCCATAGATATACCGCAACCTCGTAAGGTTAGCCTCATTAGTCTAGGATTAGTCCCTGACATGCCTTCTTATATCGAACTTTATCCAACTAACCTTGAACCTTTTTTGGTGGGGACACCTGAGGCACCAGAATAAGACAGAGGCTTTTTCAACCCTCTGTAAATTGATCAATAATTTATGAGTCCATCTGTAATAAGGGCTTAGCTCATATGAGTCCATTTTAGTTGTTATTTGAGTATTTTTAGTTGTTATTTCAGTTCTGTACTAGTCAGCTCATGTTGAGCTAGTTCAGTCCAATGCTAGTCAGCTCATGTTGAGCTAATTTTATTTTTTTGAGTCCTGTCCAAGCATACTGAAGACTCAAGACTATATCATACAAGTGAAGACCAAGTCCAACTAGATTGAAGACATGGAAGTATAGCACAAGTCCAACCCAGCTTGAAGATTTGAAGACCCCAGGAGGAAAATTCAGAAAACCCTGATTTCTTGCAGATGCCCTCCAGATGCCCAGATTCCCTTCCAGATGCCGAAGTATATTCATAGATAAGGGCATCCATGATTCCAGAGGTCCATCTACATCCTAGCCCAAAGAAATCAAGCCCAGGTGCCAAGCCCAAGCCCCTAAGAAGCAAGATACCAGGGAATATTCCTGCTACTTGGCTACCAGGCCACCCCAGCTTCCAGAGGCCCAAACCCATGCACCCGAGCCCTTTGGGCCGGCCTTTTGCTGCTCCTAGAAGCCCAACATGCCCCCCTAGGCATCCTTGGAGTCTTGACCAAGTCAAGAAAATTTTTAGGGATTTTTCTACCTAATATTTCCTTATTTTCTAGCTAGGGTTTGAGAGGGAAAATGATTCTTATGTAAAGACTTATGTACCCTTACTTGGAGCCCAAGGTTAAGGGTCTATTTAAGGGACCCTAGCCTCTTGTATGAGGAGAATTTTTGATGAATGAAAACCTTGAGTTCTTCTATTGAGTGGGGTGATACCCTGCTATGTGCATAAAGGGGTTTGTGAGAGTTCTTCTTCCCGATGTTTGCAATCATCTTCCTGCTGCCAACAAACACTTCAGATCCCTGGACGCCCACTCCAAAAGAAGCCTTTCCCTGCTGTTTTTACTTTGTTTTCTTGTTCCTTTGTGAGCTTTCTAACCCCTGACAGGTCGTTTGCAGGTTCCTGAGTTCCTACGAATCCAACGACTCCAGCCAAGCCTCAATCGGATCACCGAGTAGAAAGCCGGGTATCCGCGGGTCTTTGGCTCGGTTTTCCAGGCCGCATCCATCGAGGAACGAGAGACCCCTTCATTGCAATCTTCACAGATGTTGTCAGGTACACCCCTCTACCTGCAGTAGTTTTATTGTAGGAGAACTTGCCCTAACCGAGGCTTCTCAGCCCCGGCGGTCCTTCTTTGCTACTTTTCTAGGTCCTAATCTGCATGCTGATCTTCAAAAATTCATACAAAATTCCCTACAAATAATTTTGATCTGAAATTTGGGAATTAATCACCTAACTCAACATGTAAAACATACAAAAAAGAAATTACATGCATATTAGTTCCCCATCATTTGGTATCAGAGCTTAGATTAGGGCTTATTTTCTGCAATTTTTCAGTCCATATATACTCTATTATTTTAATTATTTCTCCCTGATAAAAACTCCAGAAATTCTGAAATTTATTTTTATGGATTCGTCATAATTCACAATAATTTTAAAAATCTTTGTAGATTTTATTATGGCCTGTGAATTTTCTTCAAGCCGAAATACATCCTGCAAATTTCTGGCTCTGCTTTTTCAGCAAGACAAGTTTGGAAGTTTTAGGTTTTTGTTTAGAAGTTTTTGCATGTTTTTTAATTTTAGTATATTTCCAGCATATTAGGCCATGATTTGCAAGTTTTCTTATATTTAAAAAAATACCAAAAAAAATTACATATTCTCCAAAAATACCAAAAAAAATATCTAAACCCTAATTTGCATCCTCATCTGCCTGCCATCATTGCATAATTTACTTTTAAGGGCACTCTTGCTATATCAGATAGGGGGAGGATTTGATCACCTCTCCTTAGCCCAAAACCACATCCCTTGCATTCGGTCCCAAGCCTTAATCGAAAATTAATTAGACTTAATTTGCCCTAGTGGGCTAGGGACACCAACTGGTCGGGTCCGGGCTAGTGTTAGATCACTGTGTCAAGTTAACCTGTGTGTGCCTTGTGCTCAGTGTCTAGAACGGTGGTTTAGGGATTCAATCCCGAAGGGCTTGTGTGCTGGTCCGCCTACCTGGCCAATCTCTGATTGGTGTCTAGGATTGGCAATCAGGGACCTAACACTCCCCTTACACCTGCCTGGCTGAGTACAGGGTTAATATAGGCTAGTTTGCCACCCTGATTGAGCATCTAGTTTGGACTCCAGGTCTAGTCAGCTATAGTCGGTCTGATCGAGTCTTGCATGAGCACTAGATCAGGAGTTTCATATCACCCACCTCCTTCACAAATGTCTGAATCCATGGAAAATTTACAATCTCAAATAAAAGCCCTAGCTGATCAAATGGCCCAAATTGCTACCCACATAACTACCCAGATAACTACCCAGATGACCCAGTTAACTCAGTCTCGTATTCAAACCAATGATAGAATTGACCATCTTGCCAATAGGTTTGATCAGTTAAAAGTCCGGGTAGGGACCCCAAAAAAAAACCATGGGTCACAGTCTGAGCCAGATCCTGATCTCCTCAACCTAGGAGGACCCCAAACCCTGATCCATACCTTGAGACTGAACCTAGGAGAGCCCATCATCCTGACCCAATCCCTAAGGTTAGTCCTAGAAGACCCAATCAGGATTTTGTAGACCAGGAAGATAGATCCTATTTACCCACATCCTCTAAGCCTAGTATACCCATAACCTATAGATCTTATGACTCCAAATCCTATGAACCTAGAACCTATGAATCCAGAACCTATGAACCTAGATCCTATGACTCTAGATCCCATGATCATAAATCCTATGCACCCACACCCTATAAGCCTAGTAGACCCAACACCCAATATTCTGACCCATATAGGGAGTCCAACCCTAGGAGAACCCAATATTCTGACCCATATAGTGAGTCCAACCCTAGGAGAACCCAGTATTCTGACCCATATAGGGAGTCCAACCCTAGGAGGACCCAATATCCTGAGCCATATAGGGAGCCCAACCTCAGGAGGACCCCATACCATGATCCATCCTTAGAACCTGATCATAGAGCTGACCCAAAATGCTATGACCCCAGATCCTATAATCCCATGACCCATAGATCTGCACCCTTGTCCTATGAGCCTAGAGAACCCATAAACCCTAAGTATCAACCTAGTACTAATCATGCTTCCCCTAGTCAACTTGAATCCCATAGGATTAGTATCCCTAAATACGAACCCAGTAGTGAGCCACTACCCCTTATACAACCTGAACCTACTAGTAGTACCCATAATCAGAGACCATAACCTAACCAATTTCCTGCTAGCCGACCTTCTCCAACCATTCCTGAGATTCACAAGGCTTACATTAACGCGGAAGTGTATGAAGCTTATGTGAGCCTAGTGGATGAGTATGAGGGAGAAGAGGAGACACCTTTAGTAGACCTAGAATTAGCTGACCCAGTAGATGCCCAGGTAGAAACCAACCCAGAGCTAGTTGACCTTGACCATATCCAACCTAAAGCTATAATGGAAGAACAAATAGAGGAAGAGAACCTAGGTACTGCTACTAGAGCCCTACCTGAGGAAACTATAGAGGAGAGCCAAATTATAGAGTCTAGTCCTAAAATACAAGAACCAGAAGAATTTATTAAGGACCTAATCTCTTTGAATCAGTACCCTCAGGATGAGTCTCCTCCTATAGTTCCCATTAAGGACCTCTTTCTTGAGATTAATAACCCATCCTTCCATTATACAAACCCCGTAGATATATCGCAACCCCATAAGGTTAACCTCATTAGTCTAGGATTATTCCCTGACATGCCTTCTTTGATTCTACTTTATCCAACTAACCCAGAACCTTTTTCTCCACCCTACCAGAGTAATTCTGAACCCACTTCCTATTTTCTACCCTTTCCTGAGTTTTCTCATGTGTCTAGAACTATTAGGTTACATTTTGTTGAGGTTACTAGGTTGCAAGGATCCATAGAGCCCATCCCATTTGCTACCTACTTTTGGCAGACCCTCTGGCACTTATTAGGAGTTACTAGCAAATTTTCTTCTGCATGTCATCCATCAACCACGACTCATGCCCCCATGCCCAAGTGGTAGTTAAGACCTAATAAACCTCTTTAGTCGAGTCTGTTAGGTGTAGGTTTGAGTCCTTTGCATCATCTTGTTAGGAGTCTGCATGTTCCTAGCATGTTCACCACCCGCACTAATGTTAAAACAACTGGCTAATTCCCGAAGATGGATCAAAAAATTTGATGTAGTGGATTTTATCTTGGTTAGGCTTAGGCCTAAAAGAAGCTTCATGCTCGCAGAGCCGGACCTTTTAAAGTGATAGAGAAGGTTGGATCAAATGCCTAGGTGTTAGACTTGCCTTCGGATTTGGGCATTAGTTCTACCTTCAATATTACAGACCTGGTTGAGTATAGGGAACCGGCAGTGCTACCTAGTGAGGCCTTTGGACCTATTCCTTTTCATTGTGAGTGGCCCTAACCTAGAGTGTCCATAAATAAATTTGGCCTGAGAGAGGAGAACGGATCGAGCGTATCCTGGACAATCAAGCCATCACGACCCAGGGCCATGACTATCAACGCTTCCTGGTCCGATGGCAAGGCCGGCCAGAGTCGGGCGATTCGTGGATTTCTCGAGAGGACTTGCAATGCCTCAACCCAGACCTTCTCGAGAGATATGTGAGCCAGTCTGACCTTCACTCGACAGGGTCGAGTTCCTCCCACCCCGGGAGAATTGGTGGGGACACCTGAGGCACCAGAATAAGACAGAGGCTTTTTCAACCCTCTATAAATTGATCAATAATTTATGAGTCCATCTGTAATAAAGTCTTAGCTCATCTGAGTCCATTTTAGTTGTTATTTAAGTATTTTTAGTTGTTATTTCATTTCTGTACTAGTCAGCTCATGTTGAGCTAGTTCAGTCCAATGCTAGTCAGCTCATATTGAGCTAATTTTATTTTTTTGAGTCCTGTCCAAGCATACTGAAGACTCAAGACTATATCATACAAGTGAAGACCAAGTCCAACTAGATTGAAGACATGGAAGTATAGCACAAGTCCAACCCAGCTTGAAGATTTGAAGACCCCAGGAGGAAAATTCAGAAAACCCTGATTTCTTGCAGATGCCCTCCAGATGCCCAGATTCCCTTCCAGATGCCAAAGTATATTCATAGATAAGGGCATCCATGATTCCAGAGGTCCATCTGCATCCTAGCCCAAAGAAATCAAGCCCAGGTGCCAAGCCCAAGCCCCTAAGAAGCAAGATACCAGGGAATATTCCTGCTACTTGGCTACCAGGCCACCCCAGCTTCTAGAGGCCCAAACCCATGCACCCGAGCCCTTTGGGCCGGCCTTTTGCTGCTCCTAGAAGCCCAACACGCCCCCCTAGGCATCCTTGGAGTCTTGACCAAGTTAAGAAAATTTTTAGGGATTTCTCTACCTAATATTTCCTTATTTTCTAGCTAGGGTTTGAGAGGGAAAAGGATTCTTATGTAAAGACTTATGTACCCTTACTTGGAGCCCAAGGTTAAGGGTCTATTTAAGGGACCCTAGCCTCTTGTATGAGGAGAATTTTTGATGAATGAAAACCTTGAGTTCTTCTATTGAGTGGTGTGATACCCTGCTGTGTGCATAAAGGGGTTTGTGAGAGTTCTTCTTCCCGGTGTTTGCAATCATCTTCCTACTGCCAACAAACCCTCCAGATCCCTGGATGCCCACTCCAAAAGAAGCCTTCCCCTGCTATTTTTACTTTGTTTTCTTGTTCCTTTGTAAGCTTTCTAACCCCTGACAGGTCGTTTGCAGGTCCCTGAGTTCCTACGAATCCAACGACTCCAGCCAAGCCTCAATCGGATCACCGAGCAGAAAGCCGGGTATCCGCGGGTCTTTGGCTCGGTTTTCTAGGCCGCATCCATCGAGGAACGAGAGACCCCTTCGCTGCGATCTTCACAGACGTTGTCAGGTACACCCCTCTACCTCCAGTAGTTTTATTGTAGGAGAACTTGCCATAACCGAGGCTTCTCAGCCCCGGCGGTCATTCTTTGCTACTTTTCTAGGTCCTAATCTGCATGCTGATCTTCAAAAATTCATACAAAATTCCCTACAAATAATTTTGATCTGAAATTTGGGAATTTATCACCTAACTCAACATGTAAAACATACAAAAAAAAATTTGCATGCATATTAGTTCCCCATCATTTTTCCCTACCCTACCAAACTAATTCTGAACCCAATTCCTATTTTCTGCCCTTTCCTGACACCTCCAGCATTTCTAGGATTATTAGATTGCATTTAACTGAGATTAGCGTACTGCATGCATTCATTACGCATGTTAGGTTTGCATTATACTTCTGGCATACCCTTTGGCATTTGCTTGGAGTCCATTGTAAATACTCTTATGCACACCACACTAGGGTCAGACCTAGAGAGTCTATAGTCTCTTAGGTTTAGGCCCATAAAAGTCTAATAAATTTTCTTCGATAGGAATGCAAAGTTGAGTCTATTAGGTGTTAGTTTGAGTCCTTTGCATCATCTTGTTAGGAGTCTGCATGTGCCTAGCATGTTCACCACTCGCACTAATGTTAAACAAACTGGCTAATTCCTGAAGATGGATCAAAGAATTTGATGTAGTGGATTCTATCTTGGTTATGCATAGGCCTAAAAGAAGCTTCATGCTCGTAGAGCCGGACCTTTTAAAGTGATAGAGAAGGATTGGATCAAATGCCTATGTGTTAGACATGCCTTCGGATTTGGGCATTAGTTCTACCTTCAATATTATAGACCTGGTTGAGTATAGGGAACCGGCAGCGATACTTAGTGAGGCCTTTGGATTGTTCCTTTTCATTGTGAGTGATCCTAACCCAGAGTGTCCCCTAACAAATTGGCCTGAGAGAGGAGAATGGATCGAGCGTATCCTGGACGATCAAGCCTTCACGACCCGGGGCCGTGACTATCAATGCTTCCTGGTCCGATGGCAAGGCTAGCCAGAGTCGAACGATTTGTGGATTTCTCGAGAGGACTTGTAGCACCTCAACCTAGACCTCCTCGAGAGATATGTGAGCCAGCTTGATCTTCACTCGACAGGGTCGAGTTCCTCCCATCCCGGGAGAATTGGTGGGGACACCAAAGGCACCAGAATAAGAAAGAAGCTTTTCAACCCTCTATGAATTGATCAATAATTTATGAGTCCATCTGTAATAAGAGCTTAGCCTATCTGAGTCCATTTTAATTATTATTTGAGTATTTTGAGTTTTAGTTCTGTACTAGTCATCTCATGTTGAGCTAGTTCAGTCTAGTGTTAGTAGCTTATGTCGAGCTAATTTTATTTTTTTGAGTCCTATTCAACCATATTGAAGACTCAAGACCACATCACACAAGTGAAGACCAAGTTCAACCAGATTGAAGACAAGGAAGTATAGCCCAAGTCCAACCCAGCTTGAAGATATGAAGACCCCAGGAGAAAAAATTCAGAAAACCCTGATTCCTTGCAGATGCCCTCCAGATGCCCATATTCCCTTCCAGATGCCAAAATATATTCATATACCAAGGCATCCATGATTTTAGAGGTCCATCTGTATCCTAGCACAAAGAAATCAAGCCCAAGTGCCAAGCCCAAGCCCCTAAGAAGCAAGATACCAGGGAATATTCCTACTACCTGGCTACCAGGCCACCCCAGCTTCCAGAGGCCCAAACCCATGCACCCGGGCCCCTTTGGGCCGGCCCCTTGCTGCTCCTAGAAGCCCAACACGCCCCCTAGGCATCCTTGGAGTGTTGGCCAAGTTAAGAGAATTTTTAGGGATTTTTCTACCTAATATTTCCTTATTTTCGAGCTAGGGTTTGAGAGGGAAAAGGATTCTTATGTAATGACTAATGTACCCTTACTTGGAGCCCAAGGTTAAGGGTCTATTTAAGGAACCCTAGCCTCTTTTATGAAACCTAATTTTTGATATGAATTAAAACCTTGAGTTCTTCTATTGAGTTGTGTGATACCCTGCTGTGTGCATAAAGGGGTTTGTGAGAGTTTTTCTTCCCAATGCTGCAATCATCTTCCTGCTGCCAACAACCCTCTCAGATCCCTGGATGCCCACTCCAAAAGAAGCCTTCCCTTGCTGTTTTCCCTTTGTTTTCTTGTTCTTTTATGAGTTTTCTAACCCCTGACAGGTCGTTTGCAGGTCCCCGAGTTCCTACAAATCTAACGACTCCAGCCAAGCCTCAATCGGATCACCAAGCAGAAAGCCAAGTATCCACGGGTCATTGGCTCGATTTTCCAGGCCGCATCCGTCGAGGAACGAAAGATCCCTTCGCTGTGATCTTCACAGATGTTGTCAGGTACACCCCTCTACCTCCAGTAGTTTTATTGTAGGAGAACTTGCCCTAACCGAGGCTTCTCAGCCCTGGCGGTCCTTCTTTGCTACTTTTCTAGGTCCTAATCTGCATGCTGATCTTCAAAAATTCATACAAAATTCCCTACAAATAATTTTGATCTGAAATTCGGGAATTAATCACCTAACTCAACATGTAAAACATACAAAAAGAATTGCATGCATATTAGTCCCCCTTCAACTCAACTATGCATTCCTATCGAATAGAATTTATTAGATCTTCAACTATAACTTTGGGCTTGATCCCTGGTTGATGGATGACATGCAGATGACAATTTGACGTGGACTCCTAATAAGTGCCAAAAGGTCTTCCAAAAGTAGGTAGCAAATTGAATGGGCTTAAAGGATTGATGAAACATGCTAACCTCAAGAAAGTGCAACTGGGAGGTTCTAAGAACATTGGAATCCCAAAGAAGGGTAGAAAATATGAGGTAGGTTCATCAACTAGGTCTGGATTAATGGGGGTGACATTCTCCACAAGATCTGGTTTCTTGTAATCAAGAAGGCTGATTCACATCTGCTCGCTCTCCCTCTTCACTGCAAGATCTCTACATTTGGCTAAGCCTTAATTTCAATGTATGTAAGCCTTCAACCTGGCCTTCTAATTTCAACTTCCAAAACCCTTGGACTAGGATAACATCATAAAGCTATCTGTCCAACATCCAACACTTGAAGCCATTAATTGAGCCTTAATTTCAGTTCCTATAAGCCTTAGGCTAGGCCTATCAATTTCAACTTCTGAAAGCTTTGGGTAGGGACAACATTGAGGAGCTATTTGCCTGATGTCTAATGCTCAAAAACCTTTAGCTGAGCATTAATTTCAATGCTTGTGTACCTTAGACTAGGCCTCTCAATTTCAATTCTCAAAAATCTTGGACTGAGAAAATATTAGAGATCTATCTACCCGACATCCAATGCCTAAACATCATTGGCTGAGCCTAAATTTCATTGCATGTAAGCCTTAGGCTAGGTCTCTTAATTTCAACTCTAAAAGTCTTGGACTAGTGTAACATCAAAGAGCTATTTGACTGATGTCCGATGCTCAAAAGCCTTTGTCCGAGCCTTAATTTCAATACCTATAAGCCTTGGGCAAAACTTCTTAATTTCATGTCTTGAAAGGCCAAGGTCGGGAAAACATCAAAGACCTATTTGTCCAATGTCCAACTTTCAAAAGCCTTTGGCCGAGCCATCATTTCAATGCCTATAAGCCTTAGTCTAGGCCTCTCAATTTAACATCAGAGAGCTATTTGTTTGATGTCTAATGCTCAAAAACCTTTGGCCAAGCCTTAATTTCAATACCTGTAAGCCTTGGACCAGGCCTCTCAATTTCAACTCCCGAAAGCCTTAGACCGGGATAATATCAGAGAGCTATTTGCTTGATATCCAATGCTTGAAAGCTTTTGGCCAAGCCTTAATTTCAATTCTTATAGGTGTTAGACCAGGCCTCTCAATTTTAACTCTAAAAGTCTTGGTTCAATATAATAATGAAGAGCTATTTGCCCGATGTCCAATGCTCAAAAGACTTTGATCGAGCCATAAATTCAATGCCTATAAGTCTTGGGCAAGGCTTCTCAATTTCAAGTCCCAAAAGCCCAGGGTCAGGATAACATCAGAGAGCTATTTACCCAATGTCTAACTTTTGAAAGCTTTTAGCCAAGCCTTCATTTCAATGCCTATAAGTCTTAGTCCATGATGCAGGATGGGATGATGCAAAGCTAATCTACTGATTCTAAATTTAATTATCTAAGATTAAATAGTAATTAATTTCTATAATTATCAGGAAAGAGACTCAAAGTAATCAATAGAACTCGACTAGTTAACTAGCTACACAACCCATAATGTAAATCTAAATAAGTAGACTAAGAAATAGGACTTGGTGATTAAGAAATCACCATAAACTAGGATTTCTATTTTCAATGAGTTAGAACTAAAGAGAAAGATAAAGTTTAGAATTACCAATGATGATTTACACTTGAAGTGGATCTGGTTCAGTACTCTAGAATTTTGCAGCAGGACTTCAAGACTCTCGTTCTTCGGGCTCCGATCTACAACGAACTCTGTTCCAAAGCAAGGAGAACCTATTCTTCAGATCTTGATCACTTGAAACACTCACAAAAAGTCAAGTTAGGAAGGCATGGAAGGAAGAAGAAGAATGAAAGAGGAGGTAGAGAAGAAAGCTTGAAGGTGGCAGCTAGGATTTCTGATGGATGGTTGGATAGATGGATAACTAAAGTCTCACACCCCTCGATGCTCTGAAGAATAAAGGCAAATTAGGGCCTCACACCCCTCGATGCTATCACAGCAAAGCAAATAAGAGAATGCTCTCACTTTTATTTCATAGAAGAATGAATGAATACAAAGGGGTTGAAAGTGGTATTTATAGACCACAAACTAGAATTGTAAGGGTTACAAAGTGTTGGGTTCTTATTACAAGAGAAAGAAACTCCATGAATTGGCTTCCCTTGGGATTCAAATCCTTCTTGATCCTCTCTTGGCATCTTGGACTCTTGATCTTGATCCTTTCTTGGGCTTCATCTAGCTTGGGCGACAACATGGGATCCTTCATCCTTTTGGGCGACCAGAAGGAGGATGAGATGGGCGGCAAGACTCCTTGATGATGGGTTGATGTTGGGTGTCCAAGATGACTTCTTGATGGGAAATCCATGAGGGATTCTAGAGTTTGAATGATAAGGCCTCCATGAATTCATTGAACTCTTCAGTTGAGATAAAGAGAACTCATGAATTCTTGTGGTACTCTTGAGTTCTTGATTTCTTGATTTCTTGGAACTTGATTGGCTTGGATTCTTGAATCAAGAAACTCCCTTGAATCATCTCCTTGATGGGCATCCCCTTGAGATAGAATTCTCTTATGATGGGCGATGAGAAGAAAAGTGGCGCCCTCTCTTTTGATCACTCCTCTTGGATTGGCGATAAAAATAATCCTTCATGTGGCCGACCAAGGATAACTGACATGGCAAGTGATGATGTCCAAGATGATGTGGCAGGTGATGTGGCTTGTGGCATGTGACATAAGCATCCAAGATTTGATGATGTGGTAAATGATGAGGTGGCACCTTGATAACTTGTCATGTGGTGCCAAGAATTAGTTGGCATAGGCACCAAGACTTGGTTGGCATGACTTGAATTGGGCTGGCACATGTCTTGATTTGGGTCCCCTCTTGTATTACAATGCTTAATCAAAAATAACTAATTACAAGACTCAAAATCAAAGGGTTAACTCTAAACCCAACTTGATCAAATTGAACCCAATTTGATCGAAGGACATAACCAAATCATAATTGAACCATACTAAACCTAATTAGGCTTGTATATACAAAACCTAATTGAAGTTGGTGATTAGGGTTGAATTCAACTAGACTAAAATAATAAATTTAAAATAAATATTTACAAGTGATCGTAGGGCATGGGCTTAGGGCTTTATTCACAGGTGATCCACATGGATATGGAATTGACCTGTTGATTCCTTCTGGCCCTGGTGTCCACACCAATTCTTCCCGGATGGGAGAAACTCGACCCTGTCGAGTATGGGTCAACTCTGCTATGATAGTGTTCTAGTAAGTTGGGATCAATCCCATGAAAATCCTCTCTAGTGATCCAAGAATCTTCAGTCTTGGGTCATCCTTGTCAACAAACCAGATATCATTGATAGTCTTTGCGCCGAGTAGCGATAATTTTATCATCCAAGATCTGCTCAATCCTGTCTCTCCGTTCTAGTAGTTTGGCTGGTGGACACTCATGGGTTGGCTCACTCTCAAGGATGGGATCAGGCCCAAAAGGCTCACTAGGTATCAACGTTGGCTCCTTATACTCTACAAGGTCTATGTTGCCCAGAAATGGAGCCCAAGAGGGGGAGTGAATTGGGTCTTTTAAAAATTTAATACAATAAAATGAAGGTCTAGTGGTGCTTGTGAGCAATGATAAAATTGATGCAAGATGTTAGCAATAATTAAAGAACATGAGAGGAAAAGAGCAATCACACACAAACACAAAGTTTATAGTGGTTCGGTGCAAACCTAGCACCTACGTCTACTCCCCAAGCCACCCTTGGGAATTCCACTATAATCTACACTAGATTACAGTCGACTTGTTTTTCACAAGGCTCACAAGTCAAAACCTAAGTTGGTTTTGTCACTTAGGCTTACCAACAAACCTTAACACTTGTTTTGTCTTCGGGCTCACAAGTTTACCATAGTTGGTTTTATCCCTTTGGCTTACCAACAAACCACAATAACCTTCTTTCAAGACACCCTTGAAAGCAAGGTCAAATCACAATAAAAACAGATATGAAATTTAAAAACTATAACAAACTCTCTTCAAGAGTAGATTGGAATCTTTGAAGCTCAAGTGGATACTTTTTCTTCACTCTTCCTTGGAATCTCCTTCAAGGTGCCTCTTTTTGGAATGAAGTAAGGATGAGCTTGTAGGCTTTTCAATGGAATCAAGCTAGAAGAGGCTTTTGATGTGAAGTTTGGAGAGAATATTGGCTTTATGGCTTTTGAGTAGACTTCAATGCACTTGAATACACTTTTTCTTCTCTTCTCTTTCTTTAAAATGAGGTTGGTGGAGCTTAAATACACCAAAAACCTTCCAAAAAATGGTTTGTGACCGTTGGTGCCTTGGAAATAGCCATTTGGAGCTTGAAAAGCAAGTTCTGTAAGCCAGAAAAATAGATCCGTTAGAGCTGTCAGGCTGCAAGTATCGACACTTGGCTTTCAGGTGTCGACACTTGGCTGTCAGGTGTCGACACTTGATTTCTGGGTGTCAACACTTGAACATTCAAGTGTCGACACTTGATGCACAGGTGTCGACACTTGACACAAAAATCCTCAATATTACAAAGTTCTGTATTTTCAAAAATCTCAGGCCTTGAGTCGACACTTGGAACCTAAGTGTCGACACTTGGTGTCGACACTTGAATATAGGTGTCGACACTTGGCGTGCCAAGGATTTTTGTCTGTGCCAAATGCTGAAGTGTCGATACTTGACTGTCCAGGTGTCGACACTTGAGACTGAAAACTTTTAGATTCAAGTGTAAATGCCTCGAAAACATAAATAAAATTCTTGAATGCATAAACACATAATATTTAAACATTTAGAAGCCCTTTTTCAATGAAGAGGATGCCCGGATTTGTGAGAATTGCTCCGTGCCATTACGTGCCATACACCATAAGTTTTTGGGATTTTGAGGTGCTTTCTTCTTGAAAACTCACAACTTGAAATCCTCATTAGAATACAATATGCACTCAATGTTTTGTTATTCATCAAAATCACTGGGTGGAGCCAACAATCTCCCCCTTTTTGATGATGACAAAACCTTGAGTAAAAAGGCAACATATTTCAAACATTAACCATTTAATTTTTGAATATGAATTTAAGTCCATTAGAGAGACAAAACTTCATAGTTAGGAAGAATCAATCTCCCCCTTAATTAGATACTTCTTATTAAGGTAAACTTCAAAGATTCTTACAAGGTGAAAAATCAATACAATCAATACAATTTCTCAACAAATTTATGAATTAACACCTTTTTCTCTACAAATTTATACATCAATAAAATTAATACTCTTTCTCCCCTTTTTGTCAATCATTAGAAAGGGGAATTTTTCCTCCCCCTCATAATGAGCATGGAGACAAAAAGATAGTAGAGAAACACATATCATAGATATCAAAGTCATAATTATGCTAATATCAAAGAGTATCAGAGCTAAAATATATCAAGATAAAAGAGTATCAGAGCCAAAAGATAGTAAATTGATTCATTGAAGCACAAATAAAGTGTACTGAACAGAAATACATATATAAGATAAGTTTTCAGTACAAAATTTGCTGAGTCATCAGCAAGAGCTGAAACATACATAAATCATCATAGTCAAATAAGTATTAAACATACAACATAAGAGCTAAAACAGACATCTATGAGGCTAATCCTCATCAGATGGAACATCAAGACTGAATGGAGCACTGATCCTAGATCTGGTGGCTAATGCCCTAGGAGGTGCTAAAGCTCTACAACTCCTAGTGCGGCCGGAAGGACTAAAGGCGGGTACAATCCTAGATGATCTAGTAGAAGGAGGTGAAAGACGATCAGCTAGCGCAATAAGGTCCGGTGTGGAATCAACCAATGTGGTAGCAGGAGCTAGTGTAGTAGGAGGATCTCGATTGACCACCTCAAAAGCATCGGCACTGCCAACACTGTAGCTGTCACTGCCCACTACCTCTGTAGCTCTATCAATATCCTGATCACCATCCTCAGCAGAATCAGCATGGTCGCTCTGGTGATCGCCGCCATCATCATCATCGTCGTCATCATCGTCAGATCATGTAAGTGCAGGGGCTGCAGGAGGTATAAGGGATCTCAATAGACTCTCAATGCGAGAGAATCCCTCCTCCATGGATCTGCAAATCTCAGCATGCTCCGAGGTAGTATGTGCTCATAGAAGCTCAACCTCGCTACGCAGCTGAGTCACCTCACCTCTAATCTCTGTGAACTGTGCTCTGGCATGCTCCTCAAAAGATAGTCCTGTAGATGGTGGTGGAGGAGCTGAAGTGTCAGGAGACAAGTGCTTTGTCTGTGTCAATGGGATATCGATTGGAGAAAAAACTGCTGGCTCAGATGGTCCAGCCTCAACCTCTTGAATCTCGTCCTCCTCATCTGGCTCCTGGCCAGACTCTCTACGAACCCATCGACCTCCAACTAACCTGTATCCCATCCGGTGTAATGACCTCTCATCGTACACGTCTGTGTGCAGTATCTCCTTGGGGATCTCCCCCTCCAATGATACTCCACACTCTCTGAAAAGTCAGGTCAATGCCATGTCGTATGGTAAACAGTGTCGGCGCTGAGTAGCAGCATCATACATCTGAGTCAACATCAGGGAAGGAATATCTATCTGCCTCCTCTCGATCAGACTCGTCATCACCATCAACTCCCTTTTGATGATGAAGTTGAATCTCCCAGTCTTCGGTAGTAGGATCCGTGTAGTAATATGGTGCAAAAGGTGCATCTCCAATGATAACTGGTTCGCGGTAACCACTGATATACCGCGAACATCCTCTCTCTCAAGGATGCACCTAAATGCCGCCTCTTTATCATCCACAGAAAAGGCACAGACTCCTCTCCGGGGTATCTCCCATACACGGCTCAGAAGCTCATCAGTCAAAGAAATCTGAATACCCCTGATAGATGTCATCCACAGTAGTCGTCGACAGTCCAGTGTACCATAAAACGTCCTCACTAGGTGAGGATAGTACCTCTCCTGCATGGTGCAGAATGGTACTAGTCCTGCATAAGTGAGTATCTGTCGAATGATGAAGTGGTGCCTGTCGAAACACTGCAAGTCGACTGTCCTCCCTGAAGCTACAAACTTCCCTACCATCCTCTCTGCAGGGGGGAGCTCGGTGTGGCTGTACTGCTCGGCTGTGCTGTATCAAATCTGGCCTTCGACCTCCTCTCAATACCATGACTGGGCCTCTCCCTAACTGCAAGTCTCTTCCTAGGACCCATTACAGCCAACTGACCAGGGAAAAAGGAAGAAAGGCTTAGAACAAGGGACTGGCTACAGGTTGAGATTAGAAAAATATTCAGATAGGTTTCAAAAACCAGAATCAACAATGTTTGAAAAATCGTAAAAATAATATTTGTAGAAAATATATTTTGATTAAAAGACAAACTTCCGAACAAAATTTGTAGAAAATATTTTTATTTGGTAGAACACATTTGAATCTTTGGAAAAATAGTTTTTGTAAGGTTTAAAAATCAAAAACCATGGGATTTAGGTTTAAACACTTAGGGTTTTAGCAAATAGGCGAAAATGTCACAAATGTATCACGAAAAACCTTTCTAAATTGTCAATAAATGGATTTAGTATGTTTAATTTAGATGAAAACCCAATTTATTTCGGCCAAAATTAATGAAACAGTATTTTTTGCGAAAAGGGATGAAAACGGCCAAAAGATGAGGGAAATCCGAGAAAAATAGGTTTAAAACACTATTCCCTCAAATGGAGTTTTAGAAATCCACTAAAATACGCAAAAATCTAGTTAGATTCATGAAAAATATTCAGAAAACCCAAATCACGGTTGTTTGGTTCGAAAACAACAAAACTAAAAACAAGGAAAAATAAAATGAAATCAGAAAAGGGAAATACCTGATTTGTAATAGATTAAAGGGTAAATGGACGGATTTGGATAGAGGGGACCACTGTTGCAAGAAATCAAGGGGGAAGAAAATTTCAAAAACCCTCGTTCGGTCCTTTTAAAAATAATTTCAGATTCGCAAGTGTCGACACTTCGGATATGTCAAGTGTCGACACTTGACACTTTCCAAGTGTCGACACTTGGCCAAAAAATCGAGAAAATCCGGGAAAAATTAAAAAAAATAGGAAAAACTTTGATTAAATTTTGGGGCTTTAATCAATAGGTTTTGAGCTCTAGGATTTAGGTAAAATTAATACTATGAGAGTTCTAGGAGAATGGATCAATAACACCTAACTCTCTTCTAATCAGATAGAACCTATCCTCACTCAAAGGCTTTGTAAACACATCTGCTAACTGATCATCAGTACAAACAAAATTTAGAATTACATTAGAGTTTTGTACATGATCTCTTATGAAATGATGTCTTATTTCAATGTGTTTACTTATTGAATGTTGCACAGGATTTTTAGATAGGTTGATTGCACTAGTATTGTCACATCTTATGGGTGTCTTAGTTAGTTTAATGCCAAAATCTTCGAGTTGTTGTTTGATCCAAAGGATTTGAGCATAACAGCTTCCAGCTGCTATATATTCGGCTTCTGCCGTAGATAGAGCAACTGAGTTCTGTTTCTTGCTACTCCAAGAGATCAAATTTACTCCAAGAAACTGACAGGTTCCACTAGTACTTTTACGATCAAGTTTACACCCAGCAAAGTCAGCATTAGAATAAGCAATTAATTCAAATGAAGAATCTCTAGAGTACCATAAATCAATTTCAATTGAGCTAGATAGATATCTAAGTATGCATTTAACAGCCAAAAGATGAGACTCTTTAGGATTAGACTGATATCTAGCACACATACAGATACTAAACATGATATCTGGCCTACTGGCAATAAGATATAACAATGAACCAATAATGCCATGATATAATTTTTCATCTATAGACTTACCTGATTCATCCTTGTCAAGTCTACATGTAGAGCTCATTGAGGTATTGATGCAGAACAAAGAACAAAGAAGTGTATGCGGAAGTAAATTTAGGATTAATTTCTTCTTTTTTTTTTTTATATTTCAGAAATTGGCTTTGACTCAAAGTAAAGCTAAACTAAGTTGAAGGAAACTAGGTAAGGATTGAAAGCACAATTTAGATGAAACTAAATTATCAGAGTAGTTCGGAAGTAACGGATCGCTGGGAGTTGAGAAACTCCCAGACCTAGGGTTTCGCTCTGAACTTTCAACAGGACAGAAATAGAGAGGAGAGATGGTTTACCAACCAGACAGTGATCTTCTCAGAATTTGGGTGGAAGAACTCTCTCGAGCAGATTGTGGGATCCTCAGAGTCGGCTATCTTCGCAATGGATCCTCCAATACTGGTCTTGTGGTTTGGTCGGCTTCTCTTGGACTCAAGATCTGGGAAAGAAGAGGAACAAGTGATGGAATTCAGATACTCAAGAAAAGATTTACCAGGTTGAAGAACTTGAAAGCTGAAGTTGCTAAAATCAGGATTCTCCTGGAGGCTGATCTGACTTCCCCTTAGAATTGCTGTAGATCTGAAGTATCCGGACTGGAGCTGGATGCTGGTGGTTGGCCTGGACTTGGAGAGGGTGGCCGTGAGAGGTGGGATAGGCTAGGGCTTGGTGGAAAGGGAGAGATGATGGGCGGCTAGGGTTTGGGAGTGGAGTGGCTAACCTAGGGTTTGGGTTTTGGAGATCTCACACCTCCTCAAGGTTCCTGGGAAACCTGGATTTACTCCCTCATGGAGCTCAACACCTGGATGCAAGTGCAGAAGAGAGAAAACACAAAGTTTGCTCACAAAAAAATTTGGTTTCATTCATCTGATTCTTTAAACTTACAAGAGGGGTTTAATTTATAGGGCTTTACAAGGGAGTAGGGTTTTACATCTTTCCATGTGGGACTAAAGGAGGGGATCTACAAATCAGGACAATCCATACACATATGGTCGGCCAAGGTACCAAAAAAATTTGATTTGGGTTATAAAAGGCAGGTAGATGGCTCCTCCTTGCTTGGGTCTTCAAGAGAGGATTTCTTTCCTTCTATGGATCAACTCTTTTGGACTCCTCCTTTTCTTCCTCCCTAAGTCAAGGCCCTTCCCATCTTTGTTTTGGATATTTTTGGTAGGTAGTGGGCGCCTCCTTGAAGTTCTCTCCAAGAAAATTTCTTCCCTTTCTTAGTTTGGTTCTTTTGGGAAAGACTTGGGCCGCCCCCTTGAATTGTGGACTCCTGGTGGATTTCTCCTCAACTGGCGCATGAGAGAAGGAAGCTGCTATCTAGTGTGTGGGGACCAAAGGCTGCTAGATGTAGATATGGCACCCCCTGGAATCAGGCGTATGGCTGGGAGTGTGGCTGGGAGTGTGGCGCCCACTTGCTAGGCCTTGGGAGAAAATGTAACACCCCAAGTTGAAGCCCTAGTCCACTACTGAGTCAACATGACTCAACAAAATAAAATGCAGGTAATGTAGACTCAAGCTAAATTGAGTTGATCTAGTCAACTCTTATTACAAACCAAAAACCCTAATTCTTCGGGCAAGGTTAATCAGAGATCCATATGGAGCTCTGAAGTCTTCTTCTGAGTCTGGTGTCCGCACCAATTCTCCCAAGGTGGGAGGAACTCGACCCTGTCGAGTATGGATCAAGTTGGCTCTGGTATCTCTCCAAGAGGTCTGGGTCCAGCTCTTGTAATTCTTCTCGGGAGATCCAAGAGTCATCAGAATCTGGCCTTCCTAGCCAGCGGACCAGGTATCTTTGGTATCCTCGATTACGAGTAGAGATAACCTGATCATCTAGGATCTTTTCAATCTGCTCTTTCGTCACAGGCCAATTTGTTGGTGGACACACAGGGTCAGGTTCACTCTCAAGAGCAGGATTAGGTTCAAAAGCCTCACTGGGAATCACAACTGGCTCCCTATACTCTACTAGGTCTGTAATGTTGAAAGTGGAGCTAATGCCTTGTTCTGGAGGTAACTCGAGCACATAGGCATTGGATCCTACTCTCTTTACCACTCTAAATGGTCCAGCTCCCCTAGCATGTAACTTTCTAACGGTTCCAGGAGGAAACCGTTCAGGCCTTAACCTAATCATTACATAGTCTCCTTCGTCAAAAGTTTTGACTCGCCTTTGAGAATCAGCCAATTTCTTATAAGTTTCATTACTTAAATTTATTTTGGCTTGAATTTCTTTATGCAAGTCTTTTATATGCTGTGCAAAAACTTCGGCAGACTCGGAGACCCATGTGTGGACTGGTAAAGGAGCTAGGTCAAGAGGTGTGTGGGGATTGTAACCATGCACAATTTCAAATGGACTCTTACCCGTAGACCTATTGACCGAGTCATTATATGCAAATTCAGCTCTAGGTAAGTACAAATCCCAGTTTCTAATGTTTTCACCAACAAGACACCTTAGCAGATTGCCTAAACTACGGTTCACTACTTCGGTTTGGCCGTCAGTCTGGGGATGATAGGTAGTTGAAAACTTAAGTTTCGTCCCTAACTTATGCCAAAGGGTTTTCCAGAAATAGCTGGTGAACCGAACATCCCTATCTGACACAATGGTCTTGGGTAGGCCATGGAGTCGAACTATCTCATTAAAGAACAGGGTGGCTACCTTAGACGCATCAAATGTTTGGGAACAAGGCAAGAAATGGGCCATCTTGGAAAATCGGTCTACTACAACACAGATAGAGTCATGCCTTCTCTGGGTCTTAGGCAAACCTAACACAAAGTCCATGCTCACATCTTGCCAAGGACGATCTGGGACAGGGAGTGGGGTGTAGAGGCCGGTGTTCTATTTTCGCTGTTTGGCAACAGCGCAGGTTCGACACCTAGCCACAATGTGTGCTACATCTCTTTTTAAGCTAGGCCAAAAAAAATGGTCTTCAATAGCCAGGGTGGTCTTATCTTTTCCGAAATGGCCAGCTAAACCTCAAGCATGAGTTTCCCAAATCAAGAATTCCCTAAGAGAGGTTCTAGGGATGCAAAGCCTATTCTTAAAGAATAGAAAGCCATCTAAAAGGGAATAATCCTTATGTTCACTAGATGGCCCTTGAGTTAGATCCTGGTACACAGTCTTAAAATCCGGACACGACTCATATCCTTCTTTGATTTGCTCAAACCCTATGACTTCAACCCTAACAGAATTCAACAATAATGATCGACGACTAAGGGCATCAGCTACCTTATTTTCAGACCCAGCCTTATGCTTCAAAACAAAAGTATAGGACTGGATATACTCTACCCACTTGGCATGCCTAGGGTTAAGCTTCTTCTGAGAATTCAAGAATCTAAGAGCCTCATGGTCCGAAAACAGCACAAATTCTTGCGGTAGCAAATAATGTCTCTAGTAACGCAAAGCTTGCACTACCGCATAAAATTCCTTATCACAAGTAGAATACCTAAGCTTAGCATCATTAAGTTTTTCACTAAAGAATGCTACGGGATGGTTCTCTTGGCTTAGGACTCCACCTATACCTACTCCTGAAGCATCACAGGCAACCTCAAATACCTTTGAAAAGTCCGGTAGTCTCAAAATGGGTGCCTGGGTCATCCTATCCTTAAGATCTAGGAAGGCTTTATGGGCTGCTTTGGTCCACTGAAATTCTCCCTTTCTAATGCAGTCTGTGATAGGAGAAACTACGGTACTAAACCCCTTGATGAACCGCCTATAGAAGGTAGCCAAGCCATGGAAACTTCTGACTTCATGCATACTGGTCGGCTCTGGCCATTCTACTATGGACCTAATCTTTTCAGGATCGGCAGCCACGCCATCAGGGGTTACAACAAATCCAAGGAAGATAATCCTACTGGTCATAAATTCACACTTTTGAGATTACCGTAGAGACTATCATTCCTCAAAACTTGACAGACTTGTCTAAGGTGGCCTAGGTGATCTGCAGGGGTCTTACTGTAGATCAGGATGTCATCAAAATAGACCACCACAAACTTCCCTATGAAAGCTCTAAGTACCTGGGTCATAATCCTCATGAAAGTACTAGGGGCATTGGACAACCCAAAAGGCATAACAACCCATTCAAAGAGACCATCCTTAGTCTTGAAGGCTGTTTTCCACTCATCCCCTGGTCTAATCCTAACCTGATGATAGCCGCTCTTGAGATCAATTTTAGAAAAAACCATGGCACCGGCCATCATATCAAGCATGTCATCTAGTCTAGGGATGGGGAACCTATACTTGATTGTGATTTTATTGATGGCACGACTGTCAACACACATCCTCCACGTGCCATCCTTCTTCGAGGTTAGAAGTGCAGGGACTGCACAAGGGCTAAGACTCTCTCTAATGAACCCCTTCCTCAACAATTCACCAACCTGCTTTTGCAGTTCTTTATGCTCAGATGGATTCATCCTATAATGGGGCAAGTTGGGTAAAGTAGCTCCTGGGACTAAATCTATGGAATGCTGAATATCCCTAAGAGGTGGAAGGTGGTATGGCAGATCCTCGGGAAAAACATCCTCAAATTCTTCTAATAAAGGCTTAACTTCCTGAGGAGGCTCTGAGGGTGTAGGAGTCCTAAGTTCCTTAGCAGTCAACATCCAAATGGGTGAACCACTATGAATTTCTTGTTCTAGATCCTTGGCACTAATTAGGTTCACTCCAGTCTTCATTTCCCTAACCTTACTGGTTCCTTTAGCTACCTTGTCCTTAGGAGGGATTGAATGGATTGTGATTTTCTTCCCATTGAAACTAAAGACACAGGTGTTGGATTTTCCTAAGAGGGTGGCATCATGATCATACAACCAAGGTCTTCCAAGAATTATACTGCTCACCCCCATGGGCAAGACATCACACCAAATCTTCTCTTGATAGGATTGCATTTGGATTTGGACCTGACATCTAGACTGGATGGGTATAGAGGTAGAGCCTACCCAAGAAACCTTATAGGGGTTGGGGTGTGGAACTGGGGTTAAGCCTAACATTTTGACAGTGCTAGTAGAAATGGCATTCACACAGCTCCCACTATCTATGATGATTTTACATACCTTATCCCCTAGTTTAAGGAAAGTCTGTAGGATGTCAGTCCTACGCCAATCTTCCTGAACTTTGGTCTGGGACAGGATGCATCTTACAACCCCTAATTGGTCAGACTCTGTGGTTTCTTCCTCTCCTTCATACTCATCGACCAAATTCATTCCGGCCTCATAAACTTCTTCTTCAAACTCTTCATTAGGCTCGGAATTCTCTTCTCCTCCCTCTTCTATATAAAGGGATCTACGAGGGCACTGGCTAGAAACATGACCTACCTTATGGCACTTAAAGCAAGCTATGGCTGTGCACTGGTTGGAGATATGACCGGGCTTCTGGCACTTAAAACAGATGATACTAGGGGTTCTCTGGGTGTCAGGTGCCTTACCTTTGTCCATGGGCCTAGGGGTGGGAATACCCTGATTAGGCTTGCTAGGGGTAACCTGGCTAGGTCCATTTCTTGGGATTGGGGCACTAACCCTAGAAGGCATGGGTCCTCTCTGAAACTTCTCAGTGTTCAGTGCAATTTGATAGGCTTGGTCTAGGTCAGTAACCTCTCTCAGAAATAACTCTCTCTTAATGTCTTCCCTAAGTCCAGCCCTAAATCTAGACAAAGTAACCTCATGGGCTTCACTCACATCACATCTCATCAGGTATTCATCAAAGGTGGTTATGTAGTCTGAAACAGATCGGTTCCCTTGTTTCAAAGTCTGCCACTGGTCTAACAGATTTTGCTGGTATGAAATGGGTAGGTACTTGTCTCTAAGTTTCTCTTTCATACCCTGCCAAGTGGTTATGGGCTCTACATTTCGTCTTCTAGTGGTCAGCTCAATGTTCCCCCAGTATAACCTAGCTTGACGTACTAACTTCATCTTGGCAAACTTGAATTTCCTCTCCTTAGACATGGCATACCACTCAAAGTACTGGTCCATCTCACCCTCCCAATCAGAATACACCTTAGGATTTAAGCAGCCATCAAAAGTGGGTACATCTAACTTGATGTTCCGAATGAACCTATCATCTCTATCCTCAGGTTCTGGGTCAGGCCTCCTATGATTAGGTTCAGGATCTCGGTATAAAGGTCTTCTAGGCTCTTGGTGTGGGTGAGGTTGAGGCACATTAAAATCTGGGTCAGGAGTCCAATTTCGATGCCTAGGTTCCTCAAGTACTTGGACTCGATCCCTAAGCTGGGCAAAATTCTCATTCATATCCTGACTTAATTTGTTCATACTCTTAGTAAAAGCTCTACCCATGGTCTCTAAATCAGGTTGGGTTTGACCAGGTTGGTAGGGTACTCCATTTCGGGTAGACATGATGCAATCAAGCACCCAAAATGAGACTCAACTGAACGACTACGGGCTAACTAGACCTAGAGCCCAAACTAGATGCCCAATCAGAGTGGCAAGCTAGCTTGTAGTAACTAAGGACTCAGCCAGGCAGGTGTAAGGGGAGTGTTAGGTCCCTGAATGCCAATCCTAGACACCAATCAGAGATTGGCCAGGTAGGCGGACCAGCACACAAGCCCTTCGGGATGGAATCCCTGAACCACCATTCTAGACACTGAGTACAAAGCACACACAGAGTAACCAGACAAACTGACTCAACACTAGCCTTGACCCGACTTGTTGATGTCCCTAGCCCACTAGGGCAAATTAGGTCTAATCAATTTTTAGATTAAAGGCTTAGGTTCGAATGAGTGGGTGGTGGTTTTGGGCTAAGGAGAGGTTATCAACTCCTCCCCTTATCTTAGATGCTCAAATGCCCTTAAGATGAATTAAGAGATTAACACTCAAAAATAAATGGATTGCAGAACACAAAAATAGAGTTGCAGTAATTTAATTCTCAGAAATCGCACGAAAACCAATAAATCATGGAAAAATTATGAAAATTATTTTCAATTATAATGGTTTCAGAAAAACAAAAATCATCAAATTTGGAGTTACATGCAATGAGAATTAATTCCTGCAACAGGGTAATTATGGGCTGAAAATAGAGCACTTCCCCGTTTACAATTCCTGCTACGAAGTTATAACCCAACGGATCCCCTACATGCCCTAGGAACACCCCGTGGAATGAGAAGAGGAGGTTTGCACCTCGCTTCATTCCTAGGACCAGACGTCTTGGGGAGTCTACTTCGAGCAGACAAAGTAAAAAGAGAGAGACTCAAACAAGCAATCAAAACAGAAACCCTAGACAGGGCTCTGATACCAAAAATGATGCAGAACAAAGAACAAAGAAGCGTATGCAGAAGTAAATTTAGGATTAATTTCTTTTTTTTTTTTTTTTATATTTCAGAAATTGGCTTTGACTCAAAGTAAAGCTAAACTAAGTTGAAGGAAACTAGGTAAGGATTGAAAGCACAATTTAGATGAAACTAAATTATCAGAGTAGTTCAGAAGTAACAGATCGTTGGGGGTTGAGAAACTCCCAGACCTAGGGTTTCGCTCTGAACTTTCAACATGACAGAAATAGAGAGGAGAGATGGTTTACCAACCAGACAGTGATCTTCTCAGAATTTGGGTGGAAGAACTCTCTCGAGCAGATTGTGGGATCCTCGGAGTCGGCTATCTTCGCAATGGATCCTCCAATACTGGTCTTGTGGTTTGGTCGGCTACTCCTGGACTCAAGATCTGGGAAAGAAGAGGAACAAGTGATGGAATTCAGATACTCAAGAAAAGATTTACCAGGTTGAAGAACTTGAAAGCTGAAGTTGCTGAAATCAGGATTCTCTTGGAGGCTGATCTGACTTCCTCTTAGAATTGCTATAGATCTGAAGTATCCGGACTGGAGCTGGATGCTGGTGGTTGGCCTGGACTTGGAGAGGGTGGCCGTGAGAGGTGGGATAGGCTAGGGCTTGGTGGAAAGAGAGAGGTGATGGGCGGCTAGGGTTTGGGAGTGGAGTGGCTAACCTAGGGTTTGGGTTTTGGAGATCTCACACCTCCTCAAGGTTCCTGGGGAACCCGGATTTACTCCCTCATGGAGCTCAACACCTGGATGCAAGTGCGGAAGAGAGAAAACACAAAGTTTGCTCATAAAAAAATTTGGTTTCATTCATCTGATTCTTTAAACTTACAAGAGGGGTTTAATTTATAGGGCTTTACAAGGGAGTAGGGTTTTACATCTTCCCATGTGGGACTAAAGGAGGGGATCTACAAATCAGGACAATCCATACACATATGGTCGGCCAAGGTACCAAAAAAATTTGATTTGGGTTATAAAAGGCAGGTAGATGGCGCCTCCTTGCTTGGGTCTTCAAGAGAGGATTTCTTTCCTTCCATGGATCAACTCTTTTGGACTCCTCCTTTTCTTCCTCCCTAAGTCAAGGCCCTTCCCATCTTTGTTTTGGATATTTTTGGCAGGTAGTGGGCGCCTCCTTGAAGTTCTCTCCAAGAAAATTTCTTCCCTTTCTTAGTTTGGTTCTTTTGGGAAAGACTTGGGCCGCCCCTTGATTTGTGGACTCCTGGTGGATTTCTCCTCAACTGGCGCATGAGAGAAGGAAGCCGCTATCTGTGGTGTGGGGACCAAAGGCTGTTGGATGTAGATATGGCACCCCCTGGACTCATGCGTATGGCTGGGAGTGTGGCTGGGAGTGTGGCGCCCACTTGCTAGGCCTTGGGAGAAAATGTAACACCCCAGGTTGAAGCCCTAGTCCACTACTGAGTCAACATGACTCAACAAAATAAAATGCATGTAATGTAGACTCAAGCTAAATTGAGTTGATCTAGTCAACTCTTATTACAAACCAAAAACCCTAATTCTTCGGGCAAGGTTAATCAGAGATCCATATGGAGCTCCGAAGTCTTCTTCTGAGTCTGGTGTCCGCACCAATTCTCCCAAGATGGGAGGAACTCGACCCTGTCGAGTATGGATCAAGTTGGCTCTGGTATCTCTCCAAGAGGTCTGGGTCCAGCTCTTGTAATTCTTCTCGGGAGATCCAAGAGTCATCAAAATCTGGCCTTCCTAGCCAGCAGACCAGGTATCTTTGGTATCCTCGATTACGAGTAGAGATAACCTGATCATCTAGGATCTTTTCAATCTGCTCTTTCGTCACAGGCCAATTTGTTGGTGGACACACAGGGTCAGGTTCACTCTCAAGAGCAGGATTAGGTTCAAAAGCCTCACTGGGAATCACAACTGGCTCCCTATACTCTACTAGGTCTGTAATGTTGAAAGTGGAGCTAATGCCTTGTTCTGGAGGTAACTCGAGCACATAGGCATTGGATCCTACTCTCTTTACCACTCTAAATGGTCCAGCTCCCCTAGCATGTAACTTTCTAACGGTTCCAGGAGGAAACCGTTCAGGCCTTAACCTAATCATTACATAGTCTCCTTCGTCAAAAGTTTTGACTCGCCTTTGAGAATCAGCCAATTTCTTATAAGTTTCATTACTTAAATTTATTTTGGCTTGAATTTCTTTATGCAAGTCTTTTATATGCTGTGCAAAAACTTCGGCAGACTCGGAGACCCATGTGTGGACTGGTAAAGGAGCTAGGTCAAGAGGTGTGTGGGGATTGTAACCATGCACAATTTCAAATGGACTCTTACCCGTAGACCTATTGACCGAGTCATTATATGCAAATTCAGCTCTAGGTAAGTACAAATCCCAGTTTCTAATGTTTTCACCAACAAGACACCTTAGCAGATTGCCTAAACTACGGTTCACTACTTCGGTTTGGCCGTCAGTCTGGGGATGATAGGTAGTTGAAAACTTAAGTTTCGTCCCTAACTTATGCCAAAGGGTTTTCCAGAAATAGCTGGTGAACCGAACATCCCTATCTGACACAATGGTCTTGGGTAGGCCATGGAGTCGAACTATCTCATTAAAGAACAGGGTGGCTACCTTAGACGCATCAAATGTTTGGGAACAAGGCAAGAAATGGGCCATCTTGGAAAATCGGTCTACTACAACACAGATAGAGTCATGCCTTCTCTGGGTCTTAGGCAAACCTAACACAAAGTCCATGCTCACATCTTGCCAAGGACGATCTGGGACAGGGAGTGGGGTGTAGAGGCCGGTGTTCTATTTTCGCTGTTTGGCAACAGCGCAGGTTCGACACCTAGCCACAATGTGTGCTACATCTCTTTTTAAGCTAGGCCAAAAAAAATGGTCTTCAATAGCCAGGGTGGTCTTATCTTTTCCGAAATGGCCAGCTAAACCTCAAGCATGAGTTTCCCAAATCAAGAATTCCCTAAGAGAGGTTCTAGGGATGCAAAGCCTATTCTTAAAGAATAGAAAGCCATCTAAAAGGGAATAATCCTTATGTTCACTAGATGGCCCTTGAGTTAGATCCTGGTACACAGTCTTAAAATCCGGACACGACTCATATCCTTCTTTGATTTGCTCAAACCCTATGACTTCAACCCTAACAGAATTCAACAATAATGATCGACGACTAAGGGCATCAGCTACCTTATTTTCAGACCCAGCCTTATGCTTCAAAACAAAAGTATAGGACTGGATATACTCTACCCACTTGGCATGCCTAGGGTTAAGCTTCTTCTGAGAATTCAAGAATCTAAGAGCCTCATGGTCCGAAAACAGCACAAATTCTTGCGGTAGCAAATAATGTCTCTAGTAACGCAAAGCTTGCACTACCGCATAAAATTCCTTATCACAAGTAGAATACCTAAGCTTAGCATCATTAAGTTTTTCACTAAAGAATGCTACGGGATGGTTCTCTTGGCTTAGGACTCCACCTATACCTACTCCTGAAGCATCACAGGCAACCTCAAATACCTTTGAAAAGTCCGGTAGTCTCAAAATGGGTGCCTGGGTCATCCTATCCTTAAGATCTAGGAAGGCTTTATGGGCTGCTTTGGTCCACTGAAATTCTCCCTTTCTAATGCAGTCTGTGATAGGAGAAACTACGGTACTAAACCCCTTGATGAACCGCCTATAGAAGGTAGCCAAGCCATGGAAACTTCTGACTTCATGCATACTGGTCGGCTCTGGCCATTCTACTATGGACCTAATCTTTTCAGGATCGGCAGCCACGCCATCAGGGGTTACAACAAATCCAAGGAAGATAATCCTACTGGTCATAAATTCACACTTTTTGAGATTACCGTAGAGACTATCATTCCTCAAAACTTGACAGACTTGTCTAAGGTGGCCTAGGTGATCTGCAGGGGTCTTACTGTAGATCAGGATGTCATCAAAATAGACCACCACAAACTTCCCTATGAAAGCTCTAAGTACCTGGGTCATAATCCTCATGAAAGTACTAGGGGCATTGGACAACCCAAAAGGCATAACAACCCATTCAAAGAGACCATCCTTAGTCTTGAAGGCTGTTTTCCACTCATCCCCTGGTCTAATCCTAACCTGATGATAGCCGCTCTTGAGATCAATTTTAGAAAAAACCATGGCACCGGCCATCATATCAAGCATGTCATCTAGTCTAGGGATGGGGAACCTATACTTGATTGTGATTTTATTGATGGCACGACTGTCAACACACATCCTCCACGTGCCATCCTTCTTCGAGGTTAGAAGTGCAGGGACTGCACAAGGGCTAAGACTCTCTCTAATGAACCCCTTCCTCAACAATTCACCAACCTGCTTTTGCAGTTCTTTATGCTCAGATGGATTCATCCTATAATGGGGCAAGTTGGGTAAAGTAGCTCCTGGGACTAAATCTATGGAATGCTGAATATCCCTAAGAGGTGGAAGGTGGTATGGCAGATCCTCGGGAAAAACATCCTCAAATTCTTCTAATAAAGGCTTAACTTCCTGAGGAGGCTCTGAGGGTGTAGGAGTCCTAAGTTCCTTAGCAGTCAACATCCAAATGGGTGAACCACTATGAATTTCTTGTTCTAGATCCTTGGCACTAATTAGGTTCACTCCAGTCTTCATTTCCCTAACCTTACTGGTTCCTTTAGCTACCTTGTCCTTAGGAGGGATTGAATGGATTGTGATTTTCTTCCCATTGAAACTAAAGACACAGGTGTTGGATTTTCCTAAGAGGGTGGCATCATGATCATACAACCAAGGTCTTCCAAGAATTATACTGCTCACCCCCATGGGCAAGACATCACACCAAATCTTCTCTTGATAGGATTGCATTTGGATTTGGACCTGACATCTAGACTGGATGGGTATAGAGGTAGAGCCTACCCAAGAAACCTTATAGGGGTTGGGGTGTGGAACTGGGGTTAAGCCTAACATTTTGACAGTGCTAGTAGAAATGGCATTCACACAGCTCCCACTATCTATGATGATTTTACATACCTTATCCCCTAGTTTAAGGAAAGTCTGTAGGATGTCAGTCCTACGCCAATCTTCCTGAACTTTGGTCTGGGACAGGATGCATCTTACAACCCCTAATTGGTCAGACTCTGTGGTTTCTTCCTCTCCTTCATACTCATCGACCAAATTCATTCCGGCCTCATAAACTTCTTCTTCAAACTCTTCATTAGGCTCGGAATTCTCTTCTCCTCCCTCTTCTATATAAAGGGATCTACGAGGGCACTGGCTAGAAACATGACCTACCTTATGGCACTTAAAGCAAGCTATGGCTGTGCACTGGTTGGAGATATGACCGGGCTTCTGGCACTTAAAACAGATGATACTAGGGGTTCTCTGGGTGTCAGGTGCCTTACCTTTGTCCATGGGCCTAGGGGTGGGAATACCCTGATTAGGCTTGCTAGGGGTAACCTGGCTAGGTCCATTTCTTGGGATTGGGGCACTAACCCTAGAAGGCATGGGTCCTCTCTGAAACTTCTCAGTGTTCAGTGCAATTTGATAGGCTTGGTCTAGGTCAGTAACCTCTCTCAGAAATAACTCTCTCTTAATGTCTTCCCTAAGTCCAGCCCTAAATCTAGACAAAGTAACCTCATGGGCTTCACTCACATCACATCTCATCAGGTATTCATCAAAGGTGGTTATGTAGTCTGAAACAGATCGGTTCCCTTGTTTCAAAGTCTGCCACTGGTCTAACAGATTTTGCTGGTATGAAATGGGTAGGTACTTGTCTCTAAGTTTCTCTTTCATACCCTGCCAAGTGGTTATGGGCTCTACATTTCGTCTTCTAGTGGTCAGCTCAATGTTCCCCCAGTATAACCTAGCTTGACGTACTAACTTCATCTTGGCAAACTTGAATTTCCTCTCCTTAGACATGGCATACCACTCAAAGTACTGGTCCATCTCACCCTCCCAATCAGAATACACCTTAGGATTTAAGCAGCCATCAAAAGTGGGTACATCTAACTTGATGTTCCGAATGAACCTATCATCTCTATCCTCAGGTTCTGGGTCAGGCCTCCTATGATTAGGTTCAGGATCTCGGTATAAAGGTCTTCTAGGCTCTTGGTGTGGGTGAGGTTGAGGCACATTAAAATCTGGGTCAGGAGTCCAATTTCGATGCCTAGGTTCCTCAAGTACTTGGACTCGATCCCTAAGCTGGGCAAAATTCTCATTCATATCCTGACTTAATTTGTTCATACTCTTAGTAAAAGCTCTACCCATGGTCTCTAAATCAGGTTGGGTTTGACCAGGTTGGTAGGGTACTCCATTTCGGGTAGACATGATGCAATCAAGCACCCAAAATGAGACTCAACTGAACGACTACGGGCTAACTAGACCTAGAGCCCAAACTAGATGCCCAATCAGAGTGGCAAGCTAGCTTGTAGTAACTAAGGACTCAGCCAGGCAGGTGTAAGGGGAGTGTTAGGTCCCTGAATGCCAATCCTAGACACCAATCAGAGATTGGCCAGGTAGGCGGACCAGCACACAAGCCCTTCGGGATGGAATCCCTGAACCACCATTCTAGACACTGAGTACAAAGCACACACAGAGTAACCAGACAAACTGACTCAACACTAGCCTTGACCCGACTTGTTGATGTCCCTAGCCCACTAGGGCAAATTAGGTCTAATCAATTTTTAGATTAAAGGCTTAGGTTCGAATGAGTGGGTGGTGGTTTTGGGCTAAGGAGAGGTTATCAACTCCTCCCCTTATCTTAGATGCTCAAATGCCCTTAAGATGAATTAAGAGATTAACACTCAAAAATAAATGGATTGCAGAACACAAAAATAGAGTTGCAGTAATTTAATTCTCAGAAATCGCACGAAAACCAATAAATCATGGAAAAATTATGAAAATTATTTTCAATTATAATGGTTTCAGAAAAACAAAAATCATCAAATTTGGAGTTACATGCAATGAGAATTAATTCCTGCAACAGGGTAATTATGGGCTGAAAATAGAGCACTTCCCCGTTTACAATTCCTGCTACGAAGTTATAACCCAACGGATCCCCTACATGCCCTAGGAACACCCCGTGGAATGAGAAGAGGAGGTTTGCACCTCGCTTCATTCCTAGGACCAGACGTCTTGGGGAGTCTACTTCGAGCAGACAAAGTAAAAAGAGAGAGACTCAAACAAGCAATCAAAACAGAAACCCTAGACAGGGCTCTGATACCAAAATGATGCAGAACAAAGAACAAAGAAGCGTATGCAGAAGTAAATTTAGGATTAATTTCTTTTTTTTTTTTTTTTATATTTCAGAAATTGGCTTTGACTCAAAGTAAAGCTAAACTAAGTTGAAGGAAACTAGGTAAGGATTGAAAGCACAATTTAGATGAAACTAAATTATCAGAGTAGTTCAGAAGTAACAGATCGTTGGGTGTTGAGAAACTCCCAGACCTAGGGTTTCGCTCTGAACTTTCAACATGACAGAAATAGAGAGGAGAGATGGTTTACCAACCAGACAGTGATCTTCTCAGAATTTGGGTGGAAGAACTCTCTCGAGCAGATTGTGGGATCCTCGGAGTCGGCTATCTTCGCAATGGATCCTCCAATACTGGTCTTGTGGTTTGGTCGGCTACTCCTGGACTCAAGATCTGGGAAAGAAGAGGAACAAGTGATGGAATTCAGATACTCAAGAAAAGATTTACCAGGTTGAAGAACTTGAAAGCTGAAGTTGCTGAAATCAGGATTCTCTTGGAGGCTGATCTGACTTCCTCTTAGAATTGCTATAGATCTGAAGTATCCGGACTGGAGCTGGATGCTGGTGGTTGGCCTGGACTTGGAGAGGGTGGCCGTGAGAGGTGGGATAGGCTAGGGCTTGGTGGAAAGAGAGAGGTGATGGGCGGCTAGGGTTTGGGAGTGGAGTGGCTAACCTAGGGTTTGGGTTTTGGAGATCTCACACCTCCTCAAGGTTCCTGGGGAACCCGGATTTACTCCCTCATGGAGCTCAACACCTGGATGCAAGTGCGGAAGAGAGAAAACACAAAGTTTGCTCATAAAAAAATTTGGTTTCATTCATCTGATTCTTTAAACTTACAAGAGGGGTTTAATTTATAGGGCTTTACAAGGGAGTAGGGTTTTACATCTTCCCATGTGGGACTAAAGGAGGGGATCTACAAATCAGGACAATCCATACACATATGGTCGGCCAAGGTACCAAAAAAATTTGATTTGGGTTATAAAAGGCAGGTAGATGGCGCCTCCTTGCTTGGGTCTTCAAGAGAGGATTTCTTTCCTTCCATGGATCAACTCTTTTGGACTCCTCCTTTTCTTCCTCCCTAAGTCAAGGCCCTTCCCATCTTTGTTTTGGATATTTTTGGCAGGTAGTGGGCGCCTCCTTGAAGTTCTCTCCAAGAAAATTTCTTCCCTTTCTTAGTTTGGTTCTTTTGGGAAAGACTTGGGCCGCCCCCTTGATTTGTGGACTCCTGGTGGATTTCTCCTCAACTGGCGCATGAGAGAAGGAAGCCGCTATCTGTGGTGTGGGGACCAAAGGCTGTTGGATGTAGATATGGCACCCCCTGGACTCATGCGTATGGCTGGGAGTGTGGCGCCCACTTGCTAGGCCTTGGGAGAAAATGTAACACCCCAGGTTGAAGCCCTAGTCCACTACTGAGTCAACATGACTCAACAAAATAAAATGCAGGTAATGTAGACTCAAGCTAAATTGAGTTGATCTAGTCAACTCTTATTACAAACCAAAAATCCTAATTCTTCAGGCAAGGTTAATCAGAGATCCATATGGAGCTCTGAAGTCTTCTTCTGAGTCTGGTGCCCGCACTAATTCTCCCAGGATGGGAGGAACTCGACCCTGTCGAGTATGGATCAAGTTGGCTCTGGTATCTCTCCAAGAGGTATGGGTCCAGCTCTTGTAATTCTTCTCGGGAGATCCAAGAGTCATCAGAATCTGGCCTTCCTAGCCTGCAGACCAGGTATCTTTGGTATCCTCGATTACGAGTAGAGATAACCTGATCATCCAGGATCTTTTCAATCTGCTCTTTCCTCACAGGCTAATTTGTTGGTGGACACACAGGGTCAGGTTCACTCTCAAGAGCAGGATTAGGTTCAAAAGCCTCACTGGGAATCACAGCTGGCTCCCTATACTCTCTATTTCTGTCCTGTTGAAAGTTCAGAGCGAAACCCTAGGTCTGGGAGTTTCTCAACCCCCAGCGATCCGTTACTTCTGAACTACTCTGATAATTTAGTTTCATCTAAATTGTGCTTTCAATCCTTACCTAGTTTCCTTCAACTTAGTTTAGCTTTACTTTGAGTCAAAGCCAATTTCTGAAATATATAAAAAAAAAAAAAGAAATTAATCCTAAATTTACTTCCGCATACGCTTCTTTGTTCTTTGTTCTGCATCAAGTATCTAAAGACTTAGTGTTCTCCATCCCAAACTTCTTGAGTATTTCTTTTGTGTATTTTGTTTGGTTGATGAAGATCCCCTCTTTGGTTTGCCTTATTTGGAGTCCGAGGAAGAAATTTAGTTCTCCCATCATGCTCATCTCGAACTCATCCTGCATTAATCTTGCAAAATCTTGACAAAGAGATTCATTAGTAGCACCAAATATCATATCATCTACATAGATTTGTACTACTAAGAGATCATCATTCTTTTTCTTTAAAAATAAAGTTTTTTCTACATTACCTCTAGTAAAATCATTTTTCAGCAAAAAGAGCTTAAACGATCATACCAAGCTCTTGGAGCTTGTTTCAATCCATATAAAGCTTTATGAAGTTTATAAACATGATTTGGAAATTCAGAATTTTCAAAACCAGGGGGTTGCTCAATCATAAACTTCTTCTTCAATTAATCCATTTAAAAAGGCACTTTTAACATCCATTTGATATAGTTTAAAATTCATGAAGCAAGCAAAAGCCAACAATAGCCTAATTGCCTCAAGTCTAGCCACAGGAGCAAAGGTTTCATCAAAATCTATCCCTTCCTTTTGATTGTATCCTTTGGCAACTAGTCTAGCTTTATTTCTAATTACTATTCCATTTTCATCAAGTTTATTTCAAAAAACCCATTTTGTACCAATAATTGATGTGTTTGAAGGCCTATCCACTAGTGTCCAAACATTGTTCCTTTTAAATTGATTAAGTTCATCTTGCATAGCATTTATCCAATTACTATCACATTCAGCTTCCTCAATAGTTTTAGGTTCAATTTGAGACACAAAAGCTAAGTAATCACAAATATTTCTAAGGGATGATCAAGTACTTACACCTTTAGATGGATCACCTATAATTAGTTCTTTTGGATGTCCATGAGCATACCTCCATTCTTTTGGTAATGGATCAATAGTTGATGTATTTTCATCACCTTGTGCTTGATCTCCTTCAGTGTTTTGATTATCGTTCTGTTCCTTGGTAAGCCCTTCATTGTTGTTTATTTCTTCAGTTTTCTTGCTACCTGTTTCATCAAAACTACATCTTCTTTTCTTGAAGATTTTTGGTTAGTTTCATCAAATACCACATGTATGGATTCTTCAACAACAAGTGTTCTTCTGTCGAAGACCCTGTATGCCTTGCTAGATGTGGAGTAGCCTAGAAAGACTCCCTCATCTGATTTGGCATCTAATTTACTTAAATTATCTTTACCATTGTTTAAGATGAAACAACGGCATCCAAAAACATGAAAATAATGAATTGAAGGTTTTCTACCCTTCCAAAGCTCATAAGGGGTTTTCTTTAAAATTGGTCGAATTAAAACTCGATTTAAAATATAGCATGCAGTATTTATGGCTTCTGCCTAAAAATACCTAGGAAATCATTTTCACAAAGCATGGTGCGTGCCATTTCTTCAAGAGTTCTATTTTTTCTTTCTACCACCCCATTTTGTTGAGGTGTCCTAGGTGCAGAAAAATTGTGATGAATTCCATTTTCAATACAGAATTTATCAAAATCGATATTTTCAAATTCGGTTCCATGATCACTTCTTAAAGATACTACTGAAACACCTTTTTCATTCAAAACTCTTTTGTGAAATCTAATAAATTCAGAAAATGTTTCATCTTTATGTGCTAAAAACATGACCCATGTAAATCGTGAGAAATCATCTACAATGACTAGACCATACTTCTTACCTCTTAAACTAGATGTTTTAGTAGGCCCAAAGAGGTCCATGTGAAGCAATTCCAAAGGTCTAGATGTTGAGATCACTCCTTTTGGTTTGAAAGATGATTTTGTTTATTTTCCAAGTTGACATGCACAGCAAATTTTATCTTTTTCAAAGTTGAGTTTAAGCAAATCTTTTACCAAATTCTTTTTGCTAAGTTTTGAAATTAAATGCATGCTTGCATGTCCTAGTCTACAATGCCAAAGCCAACTAGTTTCATCGATCTTGGCTTCCATTGCCACTAGACATTGACCTTTCTGAATAGGAAGATCATCAAGATCAACCATATAAATATTGCCATGCCTATGACCAATGAACTTAATGCCATTGTCATCTAGACTAGAAACAATGCACAAAGAATATTCAAAAACAACTTTAAAATTTTTGTCACAAAATTGACTAATGCTAAGCAAGTTATGTTTTAAACCATCAACATATAAAACATTATCAATATAAGAGATAGGGGTGATATGGATTTTACCAATACCGATAATTTTGCCCTTTCCATTATCACCAAAAGTTACATTGTCACCATTTTGATAAGTGAGTGATGAGAACTGCTCCACATCTCCTGTCATATGCCTTGAGCAACCGCTATCAAGGTACCACATCCTTCTCTTGTTGGTTGTAAGGTATACCTGCAATAAAGATCAAGTGGAGACTTTAGGTACCCAAGCCATCTTGTGTCCTTTTTGGTTAGTGGCATTGGTTCCTTTCGGAACCCAAACTTTCTTAGTGTTAATTAATTTTTTTTTGTTACACATATAAGATTTATGTCTTTTGATACCACAAGTATAGCAAGTAATGGATGAAGATGCAGGCACAAAGAAATTTTTAAAGAGTTTCTGTTTCTTATGAGTTCTGAATCCTAAGCCAGCTTTGTCAAATACTGCTCTTTGATTATTTAAGAGTAAATTTAATTTTTCAGAACTATAAGTAAATTTTTCAACAAAAGGTTTTAGTTTTTTGATTTCTTCTTTATATCTTTTGTTTTCAATTAAAATTTCTTTGCTTTGTTTTGACAAATTTTCATTTAAAAGTAAGTCACTTTTCTTTTTAAATATATCCTTTTCTTTTTCAAGTACCATAATCTTATCATTTAATTTTTTATTTTGTATAAGAAGGCATTCATTTTCATTTGAAAGGTTGTTATTTGTTTTAGCTAGATCCAAATTTTGCTTCTTTAAATCTTTATGTTTTGACTTTAACTTTTGAAATTCTATGACTAGTTCATCAAAACCTCATGAAGCTCATCAAAAGTAAATTCATTTTCGGTTTCAGAACATACCTCATCATGGTCGGTCATCAGGCAGAAGTTTGCTACCTCCTGCTGTTCTTCCTCAGAGCTGGAGTCTTCACTTTCACTCCAGGTTGCCATCATGGCTTTCTTTCTTAGCTTTCTTCTGCTTTTCTTTAACAAGGGGCAGTCTACCTTGAAATGGCCGGGTTTTTTGCACTCAAAGCAAGTAGGCTGCTCCTTCTCCTTTTCTTTATTTTTCTCTTTGCTCGGCTCACTTTTCAGAGGTTTCTTTTTGTAGTTGAACTTTTTCTTCCTCATGAACCTTCTAAATTTCCTTGCTAATAGAGCCGTTTCATCTTCTTCGTCATCTTCTTCAGAGTCTTCGCTTGAGTCCTCTCTAGTAGTAGATTTGAACGTGATCGCCTTCTTCTTTTTGTCCACCTCTCCATTCTTTTGTTTAAGGGAGAGCTCATAAGTCATTAAAGAGCCCAGCAGTTGTTCCAGCGGGAGAGTGTTGACGTCCTTAGCTTCTTCAATGGCAGTGACCTTTGCATCCCATGAAGCTTGTAGAGACCTGAGAAGTTTATTCACAAGTTCACCATTAGAAATTATTTTTCCTAGGCTTCTCATGCCATTCACAATGTTTGTGAACCTAGTATACATCTCACTGATAGACTCAGTAGGTTCCATTTTAAACATTTCATATGTGTGAATTAGCTTGTTAACCTTGGTGGTTTTCACTTGGTGTGTACCCTCATGGGTAACCTCAAGTGTATCCTAAATCTCCTTGGCGGAGAGACAATTTGATATTCTATTAAATTCACTAGGATCAAGAGAACAAAATAAAAGGTTCATTGCCTTAGCATTAAGCTCAATTTGCTTAATGTCATTCTCATCCCAATCATTTTCCATTTTTGGAGTGAGAATGCCATTAATCATCATTGTGGGCTGATGAGGACCTTTTACAATTGTTCTCCATAAATTATAATCAAGAGCTTGTATAAATATGCGCATGCGTGTCTTCCAGTATGTGTAATTTATGCCATTAAAAAGTGGGGGTCGGTTTGAAGCTTGACCTTCTACAATACCCATTCCTATTGGGGCTGCCATGATCTTTTACTCAAGATCCTTGGACCTACAAGAGAGTACCAGTGCTCTGATACCACTTGTTGCCCAGAAATGGAGCCCAAGAGGGGGGTGAATTGGATCTTTTAAAAATTTAATACAATAAAATGAAGGTCTAGTGGTGCTTGTGAGCAATGATAAAATTGATGCAAGATGTTAGCAATAATTAAAGAGCACGAGAGGAAAAGAGCAATCACACACAAACACAAAGTTTATAGTGGTTCGGTGTAAACCTAGCACCTACATCCACTCCCCAAGCCACCCTTGGGAATTCCACTATAATCCATACTAGATTATAGTCAACTTGTTTTTCACAAGGCTCATAAGTCAAAACCTAAGTTGGTTTTGTCACTTAGGCTTACCAACAAACCTTAACACTTGTTTTGTCTTCGGGCTCACAAGTTAACCCTAGTTGGTTTTATCCCTTTGGCTCACCAACAAACCACAATAACCTTCTTTCAAGACACCCTTGAAAGCAAGGTCAAATCATAATAAAAACAGATATGAAATTTAAAAACTACAACAAACTCTCTTCAAGAGTAGATTGGAATCTTTGAAGCTCAAGTGGATGCTTTTTCTTCACTCTTCCTTGGAATCTCCTTCAAGGTGCCTCTTTTTGGAATGAAGTAAGGATGAGCTTGTAGGCTTTTCAATGGAATCAAGCTAGAAGAGGCTTTTGATGTGAAGTTTGGAGAGAATATTGGCTTTATGGCTTTTAAGTAGACTTCAATGCACTTGAATACACTTTTTCTTCTCTTCTCTTGCTTTAAAATGAGGTTGGTGGAGCTTAAATACACCAAAAACCTTCCAAAAAATAGTTTGTGACTGTTGGTGCCTTGGAAATAGTCGTTTGGAGCTTGAAAAGCAAGTTCTGCAAGCCAGAAAAATAGATCTGTTAGACCTGTCAGGCTGCAAGTGTCGATACTTGGCTTTCAGGTATCGACACTTGGCTGTCAGGTGTCGACACTTGATTTCTGGGTGTCGACACTTGAACATTCAAGTGTCGACACTTGATGCACAGGTGTCGACACTTGACACAAAAATCCTTAATATTATAAAGTTCTGTATTTTCAAAAATCTCAGGCCTTGAGTCGACACTTGGAACCTAAGTGTCGACACTTGGTGTTGACACTTGAATATAGGTGTCGACACTTGGCGTGCCAAGGATTTTTGTCTGTGCCAAATGCTGAAGTGTCGACACTTAACTGTCCAGGTGTCGACACTTGAGACTGAAAACTTTCAGATTCAAGTGTAAATGCCTCGAAAATATAAATAAAACTCTTGAATACATAAACACATAATATTTAAACATTTAGAAGCCCTTTTTCAATAAAGAGGATGCCCGGATTTATGAGAATTGCTCCGTGCCATTACGTGCCATACACCATAAGTTTTTGAAATTTTGAGGTGCTTTCTTCCTGAAAACTCACAACTTGAAATCCTCATTAGAATACAATATGCACTCAATATTTTGTTATTCATCAAAATCACTGGGTGGAGCCAACAGTCTGAAATATTGAAAGTAGAACTAATGCCTAGTTCAGGTGGTAACTCAAGCATGTAGGCATTAGGTCCAATTTTCTTAACTACTTTGTATGGTCCAGCACTATGGGCGTGTCACTTTTTCATGGTTCCAGGTAAGAACCATTCAGGTCGAAGTCTGACCATAACAAAGTCTCCTTCATTGAAATATTTGAGTCTTTTTCTTGGGTCAGCCATATGTTTATATGATTCATTGCTTTCTTTGATCTTTTTATTTATTTCATCATGCAATTCTCTAATATGTTCAGCATATGACTCTATAGACTCTGAAATGCATTCATGCATGGGTAATGGTATAAGATCTAAAGGCTTTCTAGGCTTGTACCCATGAACAATTTCAAACAGGCTTTTTTCGGTGGATCTATTAACTAAGCTATTGTATGCAAATTCAGTCCTAGACAGTAATAGATCCCAATTGGCAGTATTTTCTCCAATTATACTTCTAAGCAAGTTTCCTAAACTGCAATTCACAACCTCAATCTGGCCATCAGTTTGAGGATGATAAGAAGTAAAAAATTTAAGTTTTGTCCCTAACAAATACCAGAGTATTTTCCAGAAATAACTAGTGAATCGTATGTCTCTATTAAATACTATGGTCCTAGGTAAAGCATGTAGTCTAACTACTTCATTCAGAAATAACTTAGCAACCTTAGAAGCATCATAAGTTTGGGAACATGGTAGAAAATGTGCCATCTTTGAAAACCTATCAACCACAACAAAAATATAATCATGTTTTCTTATGGTTTTAGGTAATCCAAGAACAAAGTCCATGCTAAGATCTTGCCATGGACAATCCAGTATAGGAAGTTGGGTATATAAGCTAGTGTTTTGCTTTTGCTATTTGGCAACATCACAAGTTCGACATCTAGCTATGATTTGGCAACATTTCTCTTAAGATTTGGCCAATAAAATTGGTCTTCCAGTGCTAAATTGGTCTTATTTCTACCAAAGTGTATAGCTAAACCTCTTACATGTGTTTCCCAAATTAAGAAGTCTCTAAGTGAAGTATTAGGAATACATAGCTTACTTTTCCTAAAAAGGTAACTATTGGGATATCCTGGTTTAGCTACGAACTAGGCTCCGGTTTGACTTATCGAAGCCCCGGTTCTCTGGACTATGGACTTCGGACTAAGCGAAGGCCAATTGTAAGCAACTCAAGGCTTCACATCGAACTACAACATCCGAAGGCCAGTCCTTCGGGTAGCACCTTCGGCCCCGGCCGAAGTCTGAACTACTCATCGACTTTCGAAGACACGAACTTTGGTCCCCGCCGTAGACATGATCTCCGGCCTCGGAGAAATTCAAGCCTTCGGCCCATGCAAGGAAAAACCCGAAGCTTGAACTACAATCTGTTCCATAAAGGAAACTGTAACCAACGGTTACAATCGACACTCATTATGCCATGATCATGGCACGCAATTCCTTCAGCCACGCCTCCGATCTGGTCGGAATCGCTCATTAACAACCCACGATCGACTATCATGGGAGTGAATGGCTCTCCATGATCTCCGAGAAAAGAGCGGGCCACAGACCGGAGGCCATCTTTTAAATATGGGTAAGAATGATGGCTCGAGAGGTACGCATGAATAATCTCATACATACACATTCTCAATCTCCAAGACCTCTTTTTCTCTTCCACTTTCGATATCTTTCCTATTCTGTGGCTAGAATCCGCCACTAACTTAGGCATCGGAGTGTCCTTCGCCGGAACAACTCCGGCAAGGGACCTGTTTTGTAGGTGAACCAGGGAGTGGTCCTGCAATGCAGTGGCTTTGACCGACCGATCCAGGGACTCCACGCTAATAGATTGGCGTGCCAGGTAGGGGGGCGTATTACTAACATTTGTTAAGCTCCCTCCCAGACAAGGGGAAGAAACAAAGAATTCTTTGATGGCAAGAGGAAAAGCCCAAAATGCTTCCACAAGCCGGAGTCATGCTCCGTCTTAGGGGGCAGCACCCCCGGAGATGAACGATGTTCCACCTCCCACGGTTACTGTGGGAGCACAGTAGTTCGAAGCTTTTTTGAACCAGGTCGCCAACTTGACGGCCATGGTTCAAGAGTTCCAAGATAGAGCCTTCCCGGTGGCAAACCCACCGGCTGTTTCTAGACATAGCTCTCGATCCCAAAGAAGGAGAGCACCACGGGAGGATTCAGCACATCCCTCCTCCCATTCTCGACCCTCTCCCGAAGGCCAAACTTCGAGACTACCTAGGTCTGCCGATTCCTCACAAAAAGGGAAAAGGCTAAGGCAAACTTCCTCTTCCTCCTCTGAAGACTCCACTCCGGTGGAAAGAGCGTCCAAGCAGACTCTCGATTATGATGGGAGGTTCAGAGCTATCGAATCAGAGATGGCAAGGGCACGAGAATAGAGAATGCGGGATCAGAGAGATCCCAAGGACCTGATTGTGGGTGATCTGTGCTCACCCTACATCGACTGCATCATGGCTGAGGACATTCCTTAGCACTTCAGGGTTCCCCAGATGGAACCTTACGATGGCACCACCGACCCCTTCGACCATTTGGGCAGCTTCAAAGCCCAAATGATGATTCAAGGAGCTTCGGATGCGATGTATTGTTTAGCATTCCCGGCTACCTTGAAGAAGTCCGCTCGGATGTGGTACTCGAGCCTATGCCCAGGTACCATCGATTCCTTTTCCGAGTTAGAAAAATTATTTGTCTTGCATTTCAGGACCTGCCGCAAGACTCCTCGAAATACGGACACACTCTTCCTCCTTCACCAGAATGAAGGAGAGAGCCTGAGAGATTACATCTCTAGGTTCAATGCGGCCATGCTTGAGATCCCCAATCTCAACAAGCACGTGGCCATGTCAGCTCTGAAGAAGGGGCTTCGAACCTCCAGGCTTACTTTTTCCCTGGATAAGAAGTTTCCCAAAAGCTACGCTGAGCTCCTATCAAGGGCTCAGAAATACACCGATCCTGAAGAGCAGGTGGCGAATCAATGTTTGATTGAAGGGAAACCCCCTTCAAAGAAGAAGAATAACACGGGGCAAGGCCCCCAACTTCCAATAACAACGGCGGTAGATATGCAGACCGTCGGAGAAGCCCTCCCAAGCCCAGAGCATTGGAAGGAAGATTCGACTCATACACCTCCCTCAACCTCCCTCGAGAAAAGATTCTCATGGAGATAGAAAAAGAAAACTATCTCCAACGACCCCGTCCCATGAAGGCCTCCTCTTTCGCAAGGAATAGGAACAAATTCTGCCATTTCCACCGGGACCACGACCATAACATAAAAGAATGCATCCAGCTGAGGGATGCAATCGAGGATCTCATCAAGAGAGGGTACCTGGGGTGATACATCGATCGCCAGGGGCCCTGGTCGGAATCAACTGTTCCCCAGCCACCTCCCAAAGAGGCCGAATTGCCAAACCAAAGGCCCACCAACGAAGGTGTAGGGATGATACACCAGCCTGCCAACTGGAGAAGGGATGAAGATGAAGCTTCAAAGCGACTATGACCATATTTCCAGGCCCACGCTATCGTGGTGCTGATTGATCAACCTCTCAAGGCCGTTCTTCGATCTCCGGACACTTTTGGAAGGATAGCCAAGTGGGCTGTGAAGCTAAGCGAATTTGACATTAGCTTCCAGCCTCGAGTGGCTATGAAGGCCCAGGTGCTTCCGATTTTTTGGTCTAGTGCACCTGGAAGTTCGAAGATGAGGCCTCTTCGGATGAAGGAGAAGCCCCAAAGGAGATGAAGTCCGTTTGGGTGCTTCATGTGGACGAAGCTTCCAATGCTACTGGGTATGGAGCTGGACTCATGTTGGCTGAACCTGACGGCCAGATTATAGAGTATGCACTCCGCTTCTCCTTCGATGCCTCCAATAATCAGGCTGAATATGAGGCCCTACTCGTCGGACTTCAGATCACCAAAGATTTGGGAGTCTGGCAACTCTGAGCCTTCTCCGACTCTCAATTGGTTGTGAATCAAGTTAATGGAGAGTACGCAGCCAAAGATCCAACCATGGTGCAATACTTGGAGAAGGTTCAGGCCTTATCCTCTCAACTGGAACATTTTAAAATTATTCATGTTCCCCGATCAGAGAACTCTCGGGCAAATACATTGTCTCGACTGGCAACTACAATGCCAGAGTCTCTCGGGCGCACCTTTGTTGAACATCTTGAAACTCTAAGCATTGCCAAAGAGGCTGTAGAGGTGCGCCAGATTGATGCCGAGCCAAGCTGGATGGATCCCATCATCAGATTCCTGAATGAAGGAGAACTTCCCGAAGATAAGGCAGAGGCCAAGAAGATCTGCTGGATGTTATCTAAATACATCATCTTAGACAGAACCCTCTACAAGAGATCATTCTCCCAACCACTGTTGAAATGCCTCGGACCCACCGATGCAGATTATGCATTAAGAGAGGTCCACGAGGGCATATGCGGGGATCACCTGGGAGGCAGATCTCTAGCATACAAGATTATTCGACAAGGATATTACTGGCCCTCCATCCAGAAGGACTTAGCTGATTTCGTGCGGAAGTACGACCAATGCCAGAGATATGCCAATGTGTAGAGACAACCTGCGAGTCACCTGACTCAGTTGGTAGCCCCATGGCCCTTTGCTCAGTGGGGGATGGACATTCTTGGCCCGTTCCCACCAGCATCAGGGCAAAGGAAGTTTCTCCTAGTGGCCATAGACTACTTCACGAAATGGGTGGAAGCCGAACCACTGGCCCAAATCACAGAGGGCAAGGTGGAGAGTTTTATGAAAAACTCCATCATCTTCAGGTTCGGTATCCCACACATCATCATCAAGGACAACGGGAGATAATTCGACAATCCGAAGTTCAAGGACTTCTGTGCTCAGTACCATATCCAGCATCGGCTAACATCCGTTGCACATCCACAGTCCAACGGAGAAGTCGAAGTCACCAACCAGACCATCCTCCATGGTCTAAAGACAAGGTTGAACACTGCCAAAGGGCTTTGGGCCGAAGAACTGACCTCTGTTCTTTGGGCATACCGAACTATCCCAAGAACAGCCACCGGCGAATCTCCGTTCAACCTAGCCTACGGTACCGAAGCCGTGCTACCTATTGAAGTCTCCCAACAGTCCCTGAGAATTGACAACTATGAAGAGCCTGAGAATTTTGATTGCAAAAGGATCGATTTGGATCTGCTATCAAGCACCAGGCTACAGGCCCAGATAAGAATGGCGGCATACCAGCAAAAGGTCGCCAAGTATTACAATGCAAGGGTGAAGGAGCAAACTTTCTGCACGGGGGACATGGTATTGCGAAGAGCAGAAGTGTCCAGGCCAATGGAATAGGGTAAACTCTTCCCTAACTGGGAAGGCCCATATCAAGTCGAAGAAGTCATTCGACCAGGAACATATCGACTCAAGACCCTGGAGGGGAAGACCCTATCTCGGCCATGGAATGTACAAAACCTTCATAAATACTATCAATGAAAAAGTTTTAAAAAACTCCTTGCAAAGCTCCTCAACCCTACTTAACTCATAATGGCTAGTTGCATCAACTGAACGACAACAGCCCAAATGACCCGATCTGAAAAATTGGTCAACTGCATAAAGGAGAGTCTGATCCACTCACTTTATCGGTATTCCTGACAAGCACAATGGATGGCCCAACCAGGCCACCAAAAAGATCAAAGGCGCAGGGATGGTTTTCATAACCTACCCTACGGTGAATCCAAACACGTGCCGAGATGGGCCTGAACAGCCTACCTTAATCACGACAGAAAGTGCATAGGGATGGTTTTCGTAACCTACAAAAACAGAAATGATGGCCTTCGAAATGATGGCCTTCCTAAGCCAAGAGAACCATAGGGATGCTTCATAATCGACTCTAGCCTCATACAAAGCAATATAAGCACTTCCGAGCTTCTATTTAAAGGACCCTAGCCTCTTGTATGAAGCTAGATTTTTGATATGAAATAAATCTTGAGTTCTTATATTGCTTTGTGTGATTACCTTGCTGTGTGCATAAAGGGGTTTGAGAGTTCTTCTTCCCGGTGTTTGCTACCATCTTCTTGCCGCCAACTATCCTTCAAGCCCCCTCCAAAACATTCTTCCATTTGCTGTTTATATTTATTTTCATGATTTTCTCTGAGTTTTTTAACCCCTTACAGGTCGTTTGCAGGTCCCTGAGTTTACGAATCCAATGACTCCAGCCAAGCCTCAATCGGACCACCGAGCAGAAAGCCGGGTATCTGCGGGTCTCTAGCTCGATTTTCCAGGCCGCATCCATCAAGGAATGAGAGATCCCTTCACTGCGATCTTCACCGGGTGCTTCAGACGTTGTCAGGTACACCCCCTCTACCTCCAGTAATTATATTGTAGGAGAACTTGTCCTAACCGAGGCTTCTCAGCCCCGGCGATCCTTCTTTAGTACTTTTCTAGATTCTAATTTGCATACTTTGCTTCAAAAATTCATACAAAATTCTCTATAAATAATTTTAATCTAAAATTTGGGAATTAATCACCAAAACCCACATATAAAACATAGAAAAAGAATTGCACGCATATTAGTCACGCATCATTTGGTATCAGAGCTTAGATTAGGGCTTATTTTCTGCAATTCTTCAGTCCGTATATACTCTGTTATTTAAATTATTTCTCCTTGATAAAAATTACAAAAATTCTGAAATTTATTTTTCTAGATTAATAATAATTCATGTAATTTTAAAATTTTTCTAGATTTTATTTCGGCCTGTAAATTTTCTGCAAGCCGAAATACTGCCTGCAAATTTTTGGCTCTATTTGTTTTTCAACAAGACAAGTTTGGAAGTTTTAGGATTTTGTTTAGCATTTTTTTGCATATCTTTTATTTTTAGTATATTTCCTGTATATTAGGCCATAATTTGCAAGTTTTCTTCTATTTAAAAAATACCAAAATATAAAAAAAAATTATATATTCTCTAAAAGCTACCAAAACATCTAACCCTAATTTGCATCATTTGCTTGCCATCATTGCATAATCTACTTTTAAGGGCACTCTTGCTATGTTAGATGGGGGGAGGATTTGATCACCTCTCCTTAGCCCAAAACCACACCCCTTGCATTCTATCCCAAGCCTTAACCTAAAATTAACTAGACTTAATTTGCCCTAGTGGGCTAGGGACACCAACTGATCGTGTCCGGGCTAAGTGTCAGATCATTGTGTCAAGCTAACTTGTGTGTGCTTTGTGCTCGGTGTCTAGAATGGTGGTTTAGGGATTCAATCCTGAAGGGCTTGTGTGATGTTCCGCCTACCTGGCCAATCTCTGATTGGTGTCTAGGATTGGCAATCAGAGACCTAACACTCCCCTTACACCTGCCTGGCTGAGTATAGGGTTACTATAGGCTAGCTTGTTACTCTGATTGAGCCCTTAGTTTTGGACTCTAGGTCTAGTCAGCTGTAGTTGGTTTGATCAAGTCTTACATGAGCACTAGATTAGGAGCCCATTAGGCCATCAGCCCATGTCCAGTCTAGATTAGGAGCCCGTTAGTTCATATCCAACCCAGTCTAGTCATGGAGTCCAGGGTTCAGGCCAAAATTAAAGCCTTTACTGAGCAGCTAACCCAATCCATAGTCCAAATGAACCATAGGTTTGATCTTCTAGACAACCGACTAGAAATCCTAGAGAAAACCCGTAGGACCCATACTAGATCCAAACCTGAGCCACCTTTACCCTATGTACCCAAAACCTATGAACATAGATCCTATCCATCCACTCCCTATAAACCTAGTATACCCACAGCCTATAGATCTTATAACTCCAAATCCTATGACTCTAGAACCTATGAGCCCATATCCCATGAGCCTAGTAGACCCAACACCCAATATTCTGACCCATATAGGGAGTCCAACCCTAAGAGAACCCAATATCCTGTCCCATATAGGGAGCCAAACCTTAAGAGGACCCCATACCATGATCCATCCTTAGAACCTGACCATAGAGCTGATCCAAAATCCTATGACCCCAGATCCTATAATCCCATAGATTGGCACCCTTTTCCTATGAGCCCAGAGAACCCATAACCCCTAAGTATCAATCTAGTACTAGTCAGGTTTTCCTTAGTCAACTTGAATCCCATAGGATTAGTACCCCTAAATATGAGCCCAGTAGTGAGCCACTACCCCTTAGGCAACCTAAACCTACTAGGTTCAGTGTCCATAATCAAAAATCAGGACCTAGCCAATTTTTCCCTAGCCAATCTTCTTCAACCATTCCTGAGATTAACAAGGCTTACATTAATGTGGAAGTGTATAAAGCTGATGCGAGCCTAGTGGATGAGTATGAAGGAGAAGAGGAGACACCTTTAGTAGACCTAGAATTAGCTGACCCAGCAGATACCTAGGTAGAAACCAACCCAGAGCTAGTTGACCCTAACCACATCCAACCTAAAGCTATAGTGGAAGAACAAATAGAGGAAGAGAACCTAGGTACTGCTGCTAGAGCCTTACCTGACGAAACCATAGAGGAGAGCCAAATTATAAAGTCTAGTCCTAAAATATAAGAACATGAAGAATTTATTAAGGACCTGATCTCTTTGAATCAGTACCCTCAGGATGAGCCTCCTCCTATAGTTTCCATTAAGGACCTCTTTCCTGAGATTAATAACCCAACCTTCCATTATACAAACCCCATAGATATACCGCAACCCCGTAAGGTTAACCTCATTAGTATAGGATTAGTTCCTGACACCCCTTCTTATATCCTACTTTATCCCACTAAACATTTTTCTCCACCCTACCAGACTAATTCTGAACCCAGCTCCTATTTCCTATCCTTTCCTGAGTCTTCTGATGTGTCAGAACTATTAGGTTACATTTTGTTGAGGTTACTAGGTTGCAAGGATCCATAGAGCCCATCCCATTTGCTACCTACTTTTGGCAGACCCTTTGGCACCTATTAGGAGTTACTAGCAAATTTTCTTCTGCATGTCATCCATCAACCATGACTCATGCCCCCATGCCCAAGTGGTAGTTAAGACCTAATAAACCTCTTTAGTCGAGTCTGTTAGGTATAGGTTTGAGTCCTTTGCATCATCTTGTTAGGAGACTACATGTGCCTAGCATGTTCACCACCCGCACTAATCTTAAAACAACTGGCTAATTCCCGAAGAAGGGTCAAAGAGTTTGATGTAGTGGATTCTATCTTGGTTAGGCTTAGACCTAAAAGAAGCTTCATGCTCGTAGAGCCGGACCTTTTAAAGTGATAGAGAAGGTTGGAACAAATGCCTAGGTGTTAGACTTGCCTTCGAATTTGGGTATTAGTTCTACCTTCAATATTACAAACCTGGTTGAGTATAGGGAACAAGCAGTGATACCTAGTGAGGCCTTTGGACCTAGTCCTTTTTATTGTGAGTGACCCTAACCCAGAGTGTCCATTAACAAATTTGCCTGAGAGAGGAGAATGGATCGAGCATATCCTGGATGATCAAGCCATCATGACCCGGGGCCGTGACTATCAATGCTTCCTAGTCCGATGGCAAGGCCGGCCAGAGTCAGACGATTCATGGATTTCTCAAGAGGACTTGCAACACCTCAACCCAGTCCTCCTCAAGAAATATGTGAGCCAACTTGATCTTCACTCGACATGGTCAAGTTCCTCCCACCCTGGAAGAATTGGTGGGGACACCAGAGGCACCAGAATGAGATAGAGGCTTTTCAACCCTCTGTGGATTGATCAAAAATTTATGAGTCCATCTGTAATAAGGGCTTAGCCCATCTGAGTCCATTTTAGTTGTTATTTGAGTCTTTTGAGTTGTTATTTTAGTTCAGCATTAGTCAGCTCATGTTGAGCTAGTTCAGTCCAATGCTAGTCAGCTCAGGTTGAGCTAATTTTATTTTTTTTTGAGTCCTGTCCAAGTACACTGAAGACTCAAGACTACATCATACAAGTGAAGGCCAAGTCCAACTAGAATGAAGATATGAAAGTATATCCCAAGTCCAACCCAGCTAGAAGATTTGAAGACCTTAGGAGGAAAATTCGAAAAATCCTGATTCCTTGAAGATGCCCTCTAGATGCCCAAATTCCCTTCTAGATGCCAAAGTATATTCATAAACCAGGGCATCCATGATTCCAGAGGTCCATCTGCATCCTAGCCCAAAGGAATCAAGCCCAGGAGCCAAGCCCAAGCCCCTAAGAAGCAAGATACGAGAGAATATTCCTGCTACCTGGCTACCAGGCCACCCTAGCTTCCAGAGGCCCAAGCCCATGCAGCCAAGCCCCTTTGGACCGGCACCTTGTTGTTCATAGAAGCCCAACATGCCCCCCTAGGCATCCTTGGAGTGTTGGCCAAGTCAAGATAATTTTTAGGAATTTTTCTACCTAATGTTTTTTTATTTTCTAGCTAGGGTTTGAGAGGGAAAAGGATTCTTATGTAAAGACTAATGTGCCCTTACTTGGAGCCCAAGGTTAAGGGTCTATTTAAAGGACCCTAGCCTCTTGTATGAAGCAAGATTTTTGATATGAAATAAACCTTGAGTTCTTATATTGCTTTGTGTGATTACCCTGCTGTGTGCATAAAGGGGTTTGAGAGTTCTTCTTCCCAGTGTTTGCTACCATCTTCTTGCCTTCAACCATCCTTCAAGCCCCCTCCAAAACTTTCTTCTATTTGCTATTTTCCTTTGTTTTCTTGATTTTCTGTAAGTTTTCTAACCCCTGACATGTTCTTTGCAGGTCCCCGAGTTCCTATGAATCCAACGACTCCAGCCAAGCCTCAATCGGACCACCGAGCAGAAAGCTGGGTATCCGCAGGTCTCTCGCTCGATTTTCCAGGCAGCATCCATCGAGGAACAAGAGATCCCTTTGCTGCAATCTTCATCAGGCACTTTAGACATTGTCAGGTACACCCCCTCTACCTCCAGTAATTATATTGTAGGAGAACTTGCCCTAACTGAGACTTCTCAGCCCTGGCGATCCTTCTTTAGTACTTTTCTAGGTTCTAATCTGCATGCTTGGCATCAAAAATTCATACAAGACTCCCTACAACTAATTTTGATCTGAAATTTGAGAATTAATTACCTAACCCCATATATAAAATATACAAAAAGAATTGCATGCGTATTAGTCCCGCATCATCTGGTGGGGACACTAGAGGCACCAGAATGAGACAGAGGCTTTTCAACCCTTTATGGATTGATCAATAATTTACGAGTCCATCTATAATAAGGGCATAGCCCATCTGAGTCCATTTTAGTTGTTATTTGAGTATTTTGAGTTGTTATTTCAGTTCAGTATTAGTCAGCTCATGTTGAGCTAGTTCAGTCCAATGCTAGTCAGCTCATGTTGAGCTAATTTTATTTTTTTTTAGTCCTGTCCAAGTACACTGAAGACTCAAGACTACATCATACAAGTGAAGGCCAAGTCCAACCAGAATGAAGACATGGAAGTATAGCCCAAGTCCAACCCAGCTTGAAGATTTGAAGACCCCAGAAGGAAGACATGGAAGTATCGCCCTTATTACATATGGACTCATAAATTATTGATCAATTTACAGACGGTTGAAAAGCCTCTATCTTATTCTGGTGCCTCAGGTGTCCCCACCAATTCTCCCGGGATGGGAGGAACTCGACCCTGTCGAGTGAAGGTCAGACTGGCTCACATATCTTTCGAGAATGGTGCGGGCACCAGACTCAGAAGAAGACTTCAGAGCTCCATCTGGATCTCTGATTAACCTTGCCCGAAGAATTAGGATTTTCTGGCTTGTAATAAGGGTTGACTTGATCAACTCAATTTTAGCTTGAGTCTGTATTACCTACATTTTTATTTTGTTGAGTCATGTTGACTCAGTAGTGGTCTAGGACTTCAACCTGGGGTGTTACATTTTCTCCCAAGGCCAAGCAAGTGGGCGCCACACTCCCAGCCACACGCCTGAGTCCAGGGGGTGCCACATCTCCATCCAGTATACTCTGGTCCCCACACCATAGAAAGCAGATCCCTTCTCTCATGCGCCAATTGAGGAGAAATCAACCAGGGATCCATAAATCAAGGGGGGGCCCAAGACCTTCCAAAAGAGCCAAACTATGAAAGGGAAGAAATTTTTCTTGGAGAGAACTTCAAGGAGGCGCCTATTCCCTGCCAAAAATATCCAAAACAAAGATGGGAAGGACCTTGACTTAGGGAGAAAGAAAAGGAGGAGTCCAAAAGAGTTGAGCCATGGAAGGAAAGGAATCCTCTCTTGAAGAACAAAGCTTGGAGGCGCAATCTACCTTCCTTTTAAAAACCCAAATCAATTTTTTTTGGAACCTTTGGCCGGCCATATGTGTAAGGATTGATCCTACAATCCTAATTTGCAAATCCCCGCCTTTAGTCCCACATGGGAAGATGTAAAACCCTACTCTCTTGTAAAGTCCTATAAATTAAAATCCCTTTATAAATTCTAATCAATCTGATGAATGAAACCAACTTTTTTTTGTGAGCAAACTCTGTGTTTTCTCTCTTTCGCACTTGCATCCAGGTGTTGAGCTCTGTGAGGGAGTAAATCTGGGTTCCCCAGGAACCTTGAGGAGGTGTGAGATCTCCAAACCCCAAACCCTAGGTTAGCCACTTCTACTCCAAAACCCTAGCCGCCCATCATCCACTTCAATCCACCAAACCCTAGCCTATCCCACCTCCCACGGCCTCTCTCTCCAAGTCCAGGCCGACCACCAGCATCCAGCTCCAGTCCGGATACTTCAGATCCATAGCTCTTTCCAGAGGGAGTCGAATCAGCCTTCAAGAGAATCCGGATCTCAGCGACATCAGCCTTCAAGTTCTTCGAACTGGTAAATCCTTCCCTGAGTATCTGAATCCATCACTTGTTTTTCTTCTTCCCAGATCTTGAGTTCAGGAGAAGCTGACCCAGCCACGAGACCAGTATTGGAGGATCCATTGCGAAGATAGCCGAATCCGAGGATCCAACAATCTGCTCGAGAGAGTTCTTCCACCCAAATTCTGTGAAGATCACTGTCTGGTTGGTAAACCATCTCTTCTCTTTATTTCTGTCCTGTTGAAAGTTCAGAGCGAAACCCTAGGTCTGGGAGTTTCTTAACCCCCAGCGATCCGTTACTTCTGAACTACTCTGATAACTTAGCTTCTTCTAAATTGTGCTTTCAATCCTTACCTAGTTTCCATAAACTTAGTTTAACTTTACTTTGAGTCAAAGCCAATTTCTGAAATATATATATAAAAAAAAGAATTAATCTTATTTTTACTTCCGCATACGCTTCTTTGTTCTTTGTTCTGCATCATTTTTAGTATCAGAGCCCTGTCTAGGGTTTCTGTTTTGATTGCTTGTTTGAGTCTCTCTCTTTTTACTTTGTCTGCTCGAAGTAGACTCCCCAGGACATCCGGTCCTAGGAATGAAGCGAGGTGCAAACCTCCTCTTCCCATTCCACGGGGTGTTCCTAGGGCATGTAGGAGATCCGTTGGGTTACAACTTCGTAGCAGGAATTGTAAACGGGGAAGTACTCTATTTTTAGTCCGTAACTATCCTATTGGAAGAATTGTTTCTCACTACACGTAACTCCAAATTCGATGATTTTTATTTTGCTGAAACCAGTATAATTGAAAATATATTGCATAATTTTCCTGTGATTATATGGTTTCCATGAGATTTCTGAGAGTTAAATTACTGCAACTCTATTTTTGTGTTTCTGCAATTCAATTATCTTGAGTGATCATCTCCTAATTCATCTTAAGGGCATTCGAGCATCTAAGATAAGGGGAGGAGTTGATAACCTCTCCTTAGCCCAAAACCACCACCCACTCATTCGATCCTAAGCCTAATTTTAAAATTTATTAGACTTAATTTGTCCTAGTGGGCTAGGGACATCAATAAGTCGGGTCAAGGCTAGTGTTGAGTCAGTTTGTCTAGTTACTCTGTGTGTGCTTTGTACTCAGTGTCTAGAACGGTGGTTCAGGGATTCCATCCTGAAGGGCTTGTGTGCTGGTCCGCCTACCTGGCCAATCTCTGATTGGTGTCTAGGATTGGCATCTAGGGACCTAACACTCCCCTTACACCTGCCTGGCTGAGTCCCGAGTTACTACAGGCTAGCTTGCCACTCTGATTGGGCATCTAGTTTGGGCTCTAGGTCTAGTTAGCCCATAGTCGTTCAGTTGAGTCTCATTTTGTGTGTTTGCTTGCATCATGTCTACCCGGAATGGAGTGCCCTACCAACCTGGTCAAACCCAACCTGATTTAGAGGCCATGGTTAGAGCTCTTACTGAGAGTATGAACAAATTAAGTCAGGATGTGACTACCACTGTTGCCCAGTTTAAAGAACAAGTCCATGAGGATTTTGCCCAGCTTAGGGATCGAGTCCAGGTTCTTGAGGAACCTAGGCATCGGAATTGGACTCCTGACCCAGATTTTAATAAGCCTCAACCTCACCCACACCAAGAGCCTAGAAGGCCTTTATACAGAGATCCTGAACCTAATCATAGGAGGCCTGACCCAGAACCTGAGGATAGAGATGATAGGTTCATTCGGAATATCAAGTTAGATGCACCCACTTTTGATGGTAGCTTAAACCCTAAGGTGTATTCTGATTGGGAGGGTGAAATGGACCAGTACTTTGAGTGGTATGCCATGTCTGAGGAGAGGAAATTCAAGTTTGCCAAGATGAAGTTAGTACGTCAAGCTAGGTTATACTGGGGGAACATTGAGCTGACCACTAGAAGACGAAATGTAGAGCCCATAACCACTTGGCAGGGTATGAAAGAGAAGCTTAGAGACAAGTACCTACCCATTTCATACCAGCAAAATCTGTTAGACCAATGGCAGACTTTGAAATAAGGGAACTGATCTGTATCAGACTACATAATCACCTTTGATGAGTACCTGATGAGATGTGATGTGAGTGAAGCCCATGAGGTCACTTTGTCTAGATTTAGGGCTGGACTTAGGGAAGACATTAAGAGAGAGTTATTTCTGAGAGAGGTTACTGACTTAGACCAAGCCTATCAGATTGCACTGAACACTGAGAAGTTTCAGAGAGGACCCATGCCTTCTAGGGTTAGTGCCCCAATCCCAAGAAATGGACCTAGCCAGGTTACCCCTAGCAAGCCTAATCAGGGTATTCCCACCCCTAGGCCCATGGACAAAGGTAAGGCACCTGACACCCAGAGAACCCCTAGTATCATCTGTTTTAAGTGCCAGAAGCCCGGTCATATCTCCAACCAGTGCACAGCCATAGCTTGTTTTAAGTGCCATAAGGTAGGTCATGTTTCTAGCCAGTGCCCTCGTAGATCCCTTTATATAGAAGAGGGAGGAGAAGAGAATTCCGAGCCCAATGAGGAGTTTGAAGAAGAAGTTTATGAGGCCGGAATGAATTTGGTCGATGAGTATGAAGGAGAGGAAGAATCCACAGAGTCTGACCAATTAGGGGTTATGAGATGCATCCTGTCCCAGACTAAAGTTCAGGAAGATTGGTGTAGGACTAACATCCTACAGACTTTCCTTAAACTAGGGGATAAGGTATGTAAAATCATCATAGATAGTGGGAGCTGTATGAATGCCATTTCTGCTAGCACTGTCAAGATGTTAGGCTTAACTCCTGTCCCCCACCCCAACCCCTATAAGGTTTCTTGGGTAGACTCTACCTCTATACCCATCCAGTCTAGATGTTAGGTCCAAATCCAAATGCAATCCTATCAAGAGAAGATTTGGTGTGATGTCTTGCCCATGGGGGTGAGCAGCATAATTCTTGGAAGACCTTGGTTATATGATCATGATGCCACCCTCTTAGGAAAATCCAACACCTGTGTCTTTAGTTTTAATGGGAAGAAAATCACAATCCATTCAGTCCCTCCTAAGGACAAGGTAGCTAATGGACCCAATAAGGTTAGAGAGATGAAGATTGGGGTGAACCTAATTAGTGCTAAGGATCTAGAACAAGAAATTCATAGTGGTTCACCTATTTGGATGTTGACTGCTAAGGAACTTAGGACTCCTACACCCTCAGAGCCTCCTCAGGAAGTTAAGCCTTTATTAGAAGAATTTGAGGATGTTTTTCCCGAGGATCTGCCAGACCACCTTCCACCTCTTAGGGATATTCAGCATTCCATAGATTTAGTCCCAGGAGCTACTTTACCCAACTTGCCCCATTATAGGATGAATCCATCTGAGCATAAAGAACTACAAAAGCAGGTTGGAGAATTATTGAGGAAGGGGTTCATTAGAGAGAGTCTTAGCCCTTGTGCTGTCCCTGCACTTCTAACCCCGAAGAAGGATGGCACGTGGAGGATGTGTGTTGATAGTCGTGCCATCAACAAAATCACAATCAAGTATAGGTTCCCCATCCCTAGACTAGATGATATGCTAGATATGATGGCTGGTGCCATGGTTTTTTCTAAAATTGATCTCAAGAGCGACTATCATCAGGTTAGGATTAGACCAGGGGATGAGTGGAAAACCGCTTTCAAAACTAAGGATGGTCTCTATGAATGGGTTGTTATGCCTTTTGGGTTGTCCAATGCCCTTATTACTTTCATGAGGATTATGACCCAGGTACTTAGAGCTTTCATAGGGAAATTTGTAGTGGTCTATTTTGATGACATCCTGATTTGTAGTAAGACCACTGCAGATCACCTAGGCCACCTTAGACAAGTCTGCCAAGTTTTGAGGAATGATAGTCTCTACGGTAATCTCAAAAAGTATGAATTTATGACCAGTAGAATTATCTTCCTTGGTTTTGTTGTAACCCCTGACGGCGTGGCTGCCGATCCAGAAAAAATTAGGTCCATAGTAGAATGGCTAGAGCCGACCAGTGTGCATGAAGTCAGAAGTTTTCATGGCTTGGCTACCTTCTATAGGCGATTCATCAAGGGGTTTAGTACTGTAGTTGCTCCTATCACAGACTGTATTAGGAAGGGAGAATTCCAGTGGACTAAAGCAGCCCATAAAGCCTTCCTAGATCTTAAGGATAGGATGACCCAGGCACCCGTTTTTAGGTTACCGGACTTTTCAAAGGTATTTGAGGTTGCCTGTGATGCTTCAGGAGTAGGTATAGGTGGAGTCCTAAGCCAAGAGAACCATAGGGTAGGCTGTTCAGGCAATATAAGCACTTTCGACAGTATGAGGCTAGAGTCGATTATGAAGCCGACACAAAGCATATTTCGTAACCTACCTTAAATATGCCTAGCCTCTTGTATGAGGCTAGAGTCGATTATGAAGCTCGGAAGTGCTGAACCTCATGGCTGATAGAAGGAAGACACCAACAGAAATGATGGCCTTCGACAGTAGGGGGCAGGGTTCTATTTATAGAAACCCTGCACCCATAATCGACTGCGGGGAGGCGCGTCCCACGTCCTTCCCAACCAACTGAGAAGGTGCCACGTGTCTGGGTGATGCTTCGAGAACCAAAAAGTCTCTCGGAAGCCATCCTCAGGACCTCAACCACCATCGCTTCGAATCCGGAGAAATCTGCATAATGCGATGGCATCATTAATGGTCTCTTTTTGGGAAAAAGAGGCCCGGTAGCTCATAAGGTGCAAGAGATCGTGACTGTACAAATTTTGACGTGCCACGTGGACAACGGTGATCCTAATCAAATCCTCCCTAATTATTGATTGGTGGGGAAATGACTCCTGTCTGCCCCAACGGACAAGCTAAACATCTGAAGGAAGGCAACACAATGCAGTTCTGGTTTATTCAAGGATTCATCCTTACCGACTGAACGGCCTTCGGCCGCGACTATTCAACTAAGCGAAAAAGAGAACGGTAAAACCAGCTCTTATCAACTAGACGGCCTTCAAAGGCTATCATTCGACTAGGCCAAAGGAGAAACGATAGAACCATTTCAAGCTACACATGAACACATGAGGCACAACAATGCATATGCAAAGAAAGGAGAATTCATTCCAAAATCTGGGAAAATTGCAATACAAAGTTCATTGGCAATACAAGTGAAAAAGAAGAAGAAAATACGTTCGAAGTGATCCAGGTCACTCAACATCAACAGGAGAGGGCTCCACACCACAGGACTGGAGCAACCTATCTACTTGATCGGAGAAGGTCTCATCAATCTGGGCCGGGACGGGAGAACCTTCAGCCTGGACTCCTCTAGCCTGAGTCACCTCCTGGGCCGAGATCAAAGCCGGGATCACATCCAGGTTTTCGATTGGGGTAGCAGCCTCCTCTATCAGACATGGTGACTCCTCGACCTCCCCTACATCTTTGGCCTCCTCCGTTTCTCCTCCTTTTTCTCCAATTATGTTGTAGGAGGGGATCTTCGAAAGGTCGAGATGAGGGAGGATCTCCTTTACCTTGGAAAGCCCATCATTGAAGCCATGCTGGTAGGCATACAATGATGCTTCATCAATCTCTGTCTGAAATTATGAAGACATCTTGTAGTTAGCCACGGCATTGTCCATCTACTTCCTTAAAGCTTCGGACTCCCTATTGGTGGCTTCGACCTCCCTCTTGGCAGCTTCGGATTCTAGGATCGCCTCTTCGGCCCTCCTAGAAGCCTCCTCCACCACCTTGGACAGGCTCTCCATCCTCTCCTGGTTCTCCCTAGCAGTCCGCTCCAGGGATTCAACTTGCCTCCTGCTCCTGTTCTACCCTGCCTCTTGTCCCGCTATCCTCGAGTGGGCACTTTTTAGTTCGCCCTTCAGGTTGCGAACTTCATCGATCACCCGGACAAGATGGTCCTCCATGGATTGCTTCAACTCCTCGGCTACTTCCCTGGCAGCCCTAGCAGTCTGAAGCTCCTCCTTGAGGTCGTAGATGAGGCTATCCACATTCCCCAAGCCTTCCTCCGTGAAGGTGAAGTCATAGACCAACTACATCAAAAAAGAAGAATCGAGGGTCAAATAACTCTCAAGGCAAAGGAGGCGGTGATAATCATACCTGTTGCAGGGCGGCGAAGCCAGAATCGGATACTTTGTGAAAGCTTCGATTCCAAAGAATTTCCAGGTTGCGGGGCTGTATCGTACCCTTCAATGCTTGTCTGGCCTCCTTCGGAACCAGTAGTTCTCCCATAGGCGGGAGCTCCGAAGGGTTCGTCGGGCGACCTCCGGCTGAAGAAGCTCCACAGACAGACTCTCCTTCAACTTGCCGTGCCTTGCCCCTATCAGCGGAAGATGGGCAAACCGGTGGCACATCCACTCCTTGAGGCGGGCCCCCCATTGTGTCAACTGGCGAGGCGACCGCCGCTGGAGTCTCGACTGGGCAGGGCCTTGCTGGAACCTCTTCCGTGGCTGCTACAATTTTCCCCGAGATGCCTCAGGAGGATGAAGCGCTTTGGTCCCCTTCGGGACCATCTCTCCGAGCTCTCTTCCGAGCTACAGACCTGGTGGATGGAGCCTGTGCCACCCTCCTCTCCGAAGTCTAGCGAAGCCAGCTCAAATTGCGCTTCATCCCACCACCTGTAGGCAAAGGGGATCACCTCAGTTAAATAAGCTACAATGAAACCTAAAGAAGAAGAGTAGAAATTTCCACTGCTATATATAGTGAGGGGAATTTACTGATTCCCGCTCGGTGGAGGTTCCTCTCCTCCAACAACTCCCGGATATGGCAACTTCCAAGTTGGTCAGAAGATCATAATCCGACTGATCGACCGCCAAGACTTTCTTTCCATCATTGGCAGTCAGGCGAGGCATCTTCCACTCAGTGTCGAAGCCCCATGGATCGAAGGACAACACAAATACAAAGACAGGTTTCCACCCGTGGATGGCGCTGGGCATATCCTTAATCACCCAGTGGCCTGATCTGGGACCGATCACCCACCATCCATTGCTGTGGAAGTCTCTTTTAAGGATGAAAAGGGCCGAGAACAAGTTGGTCCTAGGCTCTACATTGGTGATGCTGCACATGACCAGGAACCTGTAGATGTTCCTAATGCTGTTTGGGGTTAACTGCGCTGGCACCACTTGGTACAAGCAAAAAATCTTAATAAAGAAGGGGTGCAGGGAAAACCGAAGACCAGCTTTCAAGTGATCTTCGTATACAGCTAGGCACCCAGGGGGAGCTTCGTTTGCCCGCTCCTCGGGCACAGGGAGGACGAAGGGAAATTCCTCAGGAATGCGGTAGCATTCCCAAAGAAGGGTTGCCTTGCTCTGAGAAACCGAGCTGGGGACCGACTCCGGACCTACTATATCTCTAGCCCCCGAGGGCCCAACCTGCTTCTCCTGACTCTCTACAGTCTCTTCCATGACAAAGGAATGAAGCAAAGGGGTGGAAAGATAATTCTACCTGAAGAATAGACTGGTACTCCAGAACGGTTTGGGCGGAGAATGAGATGAGGTTGAAGAAGCTTCCTTGCCCAGACCTTCACTCTTCTCCAAAAGAAAAGTAAGGGTCTCTGGACCCCCACAGAGAGTTAATTTGACTCAAGGTTACCCTGGGAGGTAACCCCCTTACGACTGACCGCCAGGATAAGATCTATCCTTCATCCAACGGGCGGAGAACAGCCACCACAACTATCCAAATCCCAACCAAAAGATTGCCTCAACCACTATGCAACGGGATGAGGAGAGATAGCCTTAGGGCCACCTACTTTTCCCCAATCAGGGAATGGCACATGTCCACCATATGATTCTTACATCGTGATGGGCAGCCCAATAGAGGTCCCGTAATCATTTACTGCACCGTCTCTCAGGAAGAAAGTGATAAGGCAATAATACTCTCACTTCTCGAGGTAGATCTTTGCTTTGACAACTGAGAGTAGGGGGGCAACTATTGAGATATCCTGGTTCAGTTAAGAACTAGGCTCCGGTTAGACTTATCGAAGCCCCGGTTCTCTGGACTACAGACTTCGGACTAAGTGAAGGCCAATTGTAAGCAACTCAAGGCTTCATACCGAACTACAACATCTGAAGGCCAGTCCTTCGGGTAGCACCTTCGGCCCCAGCCAAAGTCTGAACTACTCATCGACTTCCAAAGACACGAACTTCAGTCCCTACCGTAGACATGATCTCCGGTCTCAGGGAAATATCAAGCCTTCGGTCCACGCAAGGGAAAACCCGAAGCTTGAACTACAATCTGTTCCAAAAAGAAAACTGTAACCAACGGTTACAATCGACACTCATCATGCTATGATCATGGCACGCAATTCCTGCAGCCACGCCTCCGATCTCGCCGGAACCATTCATTGACAACCCATGATTGACTATCATGGAAGTGAATGGCTTCCCATGATCTCCGGGAAAAGAGCGGGCCACAGACTGGAGGCCATCTTTTAAATATGGGTAAGAAGGATAGCTCGAGAGGTACGCGTGAATAATCTCGCACATACACATTCTCAATCTCCAAGAGCTCTTTTTCTCTTCCACTTTCGACATCTTTCCCATTCCGTGGCTGAAATCCGCCACTGACTTATGTATCGGAGTGTCCTTCACCGGAACAACTCTGGCAAGGGACCTATTTTGCAGGTGAACCAAGGAGCAGTCCTGCGACGCAGCGGCTCTGACCAACTGATCCAGGGACTCCACGCCAACAGTAACCATCTTGAATAGTATATTCACTATATAAACTAGATGGTCCTTGTTTAACTGCCTTATAAATATCACCAAAGTCAGTGCAATTTTCATATTTATCCTTTAAATTTTCAAATCCCACAACTCTAGTACTAACACAATTCAAAAGCATAAATCATCTACTAAGCACATCAGCAACCTGATTATCAGAACCCGATCGGTGTCTTAAAACAAAAGTATAGAACTAAATATATTCAACCCATTTTCCATGCATAGGATTTAATTTCTTTTGCGAGCTAAGGAATCGAAGTGCTTCATGATCCGAGTAAAGCACAAACTCCTGCGGTAGCAAATAGTGTCTCCAATATCTTAGGGCTTGGACTACTGTATATAATTCCTTATCATAAGTTCAGTATTTCAATTTAGCATCATTTAATTTCTCGCTAAAGAAAGCAACCGGGTGATTTTCTTGACTCAAGACTCCTCCAATTCCTATACCCGAGGCATCACAAGCAACTTCAAAAACTTTTGAAAAGTCTGGTAATCTCAGAATTGGGGCTTGGATCATCTTGTCCTTAATTTCTTGGAAGGCCCTATTGGCATCTTTAGACCATTCAAAAGCTCCCTTCCTCATACAATCAATAATCAGTGTGACAATTGTACTAAATCCTCTAATAAATCTTTTATAGAAGGTGGCTAATTCATGGAAACTTCAAACATCATGTACATTTTTAGGTATGGGCCACTTAACTATGGAGTTAATTTTCTCAGGAATTGCAGACATTCCTTCTGCAGTCACTACAAAACCTAGAAAAATAATCCTCGAAGTCATGAAACTACATTTCTTCAAGTTAGCATAAAGATTATCTTCTATAAGAACTTGACATACTTGTCGAAGATGGTTTAAGTGATCCTTCTTAGTTTTACTAAATATGAGGATGTCATCAAAATAAATCACTACAAATTTTTTAATAAAAGCTTTCAAAACTTGAGTCATAATCCTCATAAAAGTACTAGGTGCATTGGATAAGCCAAAAGATATCATTAACCATTCATATAAGCCATCTTTAGTCTTAAAAGCAATTTTTCATTCATCCCTAGGTCTAATTCTAACCTAGTGATAGCCACTCTTAAGGTCTATCTTTGAAAAGATGGTTGCACTGGCCATCATATCTAACATGTCATCAAGTCAGGATATAGAAAATCGATATTTCATTGTGATCTTATTGATGGCTCTACTATCGACATACATTCTCCAAGTGCCATCTTTCTTAGGGGTCAAGATATCTAGAATGGCATAAGGACTTAAACATTCTCTAATGAATCCTTTTCTAAGAAGATCCTTAACTTGCCTCTGTAATTCCTTATGTTCAGTAGGGTTCATCCTATAGTGGGGCAGATTTGGCAAGGTAGCTCCCGGGACTAAATCTATAGCATGTTATGTGTCCCTTAATGGAGGTAATCAATTAGGGAGGTCCTCCGGAAACATATCCTTAAACTCTTTCAGAAAATCCAAAATCTCATTAGGGTATTCCTTCTGAGGTTCATCATAAACTTCTTTAGCACTCAAAATCCAGACTGTTGAACCTCCAGTGATCTCGTGTTCTAATTCCTTGGCAGAATTAGATTCAATCCTGGTTCTTTCTCTCTCAAATGACTAGGCCCTCTTTTAATATTGTCTTTAAGTGGAGTCGAATTGATAACAATTCTCTTTTCATGGTGCTTGAAAGAACATGAGTTAGTTCGACCAAAAAGGATAGCATCCTGGTCATATAACCATGGTCTACCTAATATGATACTACTAACTTCCATTGGAATCACATCACACCATACTTTCTCTTGATAAGATTGAATTTGGACTGGGACCTGGCATTGTAACCTAATGGAAATAGATGTTGCATCAATCTAGGATACCTTATATGGGCTAGGATGCGGCTTGGTGGATGAACCTAAGCTCTTAACAGCATTGGTAGATATGGCGTTATCACAACTTTTGCTATCTATAATAATCTTGCAAACTTTGTCTCCTAGATTAATGAAGGTCTGTAAGATATTCATCCTATGCCAGTCCTCATTCTTCTTGGTCTGAGCTAGAATACATCTAACTACTCCTAATACATCTAACTACTCCTAGTAGATCGGATGACTTTATGGGCTCTTCATCACCTTCATATTCTTCTATCAATTTTTTTTCAGCTTCATATATTTCTTCTTTTCATTCTTCAATATTTTATGAGTTCTCTTCTTCATACTCTCCTATATGTAAGGCTCGTACAGGGCATTCAATAGCAAAATGGCCTATTTTATGATACTTAAAACATAGTGCTATTTGATTCCTATCTTTTTGGACTACGGGTGCCTTTCCTTTGTCTTCTGTACGAGCTGGTTGGGAGGTAGGATTGGGTCAGCTATTTGGAAATCGGCTAGTGCTAGGTCTACTTCCAGGGGTATTGAACCTAATAGACTCGGGTTGGTAGGTAGCGGGTCTCCTCTAAAATTGTTCACAATCTCTAGCAATCTGGTAGGCTTGCTCCAAATCATGAAATTCTCTTAAGAATAATTCCTTCTGGATATCCTCGTGTATGCCTGCTCTAAACCTAGATAAACTAATAGCTTCCGACTCGATTACACTACACCTCATAACAAACTCATCAAATTTGGCTATATAGTCAGCCACAGATTTATTACCTTGAGTCAACTTTTGCCATTGATCCAACAATTTTTGTGCATATGAAAATGGTAGGTATTTTTCTCTAAGCTTTAACTTCATTGCTCTCCATGTATCTATAGGCATATCTCCTCTTTGTCGGTTCAGTTGTTCCACATTACCCAAGTACAATCTAGCTTGTCAGACTAACCTAAGCTCAGCAAATTTAAATTTTCTCTTCTTCGATATTTTGTAACATTCAAAGTACTGGTCCATATCACTCTCCTAATCAGTATAAACCTTAGGATCTAAACTTCCATCAAAAGTGGGTGCATTTAGTCTAATGTTCCTAAGGATTTTTTCTTCTTGATCATTCACATCAGGGGTTTGGCACCTAAGAATAGGGTCAGGAGTGATTTCTCTGCATTGGGCTCTTGGACCTAAGGGAATGGGTATAGGTGTCTCAAAACTTGGACCTGGGGGAGTGGGTCTAGGTGTCTCCAAATCTGAACCGGTCACTTGGGATTCCTCAATGTTACCTAGTCTCAAATCCATCTTGTCAAACCTTGTATTAAGCTACCTAAATTGCTCAATTATAGATCTCATCCAAGCCTCCATGTTAGGGTCCATGGGTGGATTGGGTTGGGTTTGAGTATGCTGGTATGGGGTCCTTAATATAGTGGCCATGCAATGCACACACACAAAATCAAACTAGGGTCACCTAGACCTAGAGCTTAAGTAGAATGGGTCAGCTCAATTTACAACCAATTCAGTAATTACCCTATCCACTGGCCAGGCAAGAGGTGGGATCGTGGGAGGCTCCCCCTGCTCTCACAGGGTCCTAATTAAAAACCATGAGTCTACTTAGGGTGTTTGCCTCTGGACCTCGAGCCTTAGAGACTAGATTCAAGAGATAATCAAAGGATTGGGTGCACTAACTTTCACACAATACTTGGAACCTGACCTTGTTGGTGTCCCTGAGCTATTTTAGGTTTCTAATCAATTTTAATTAGGCTTAGGTTCGATGCAAATGGTGGTTTTTTGGGCAAAAAAAGGGTGATAAAATCCCTCCCTTATCTGAGATAGTAAAGTGCCCTTCGATTAGGTTAACAATGTATGCACATAAGATGAAACCCTAATATGCATGATGAAACTAAAATAGAATTAACAGAAAATAAATTTTTTTTTCTAATTTTTTCTATGTTTAGATGGAAGATTAGCAGAGGATTAACAAAAAAGTAATTAATATTTTTTTTAAAGTTTTTATGCAATTTAATTCCAACCTAAAACTAGATGTGCAGAAATTTCAGCAAAGAGCAATTAAATCCTAGTTTAACCTACTTTGATACCAAAGATGATGTGGGACAGGAAGATGCAAAGCTAATCTACTGGTTCTAAATTTAATTATCTAAGATTAAACAGTAATCGATTTCTGGAATTATTAGGAAACAGACTCAAAGCAATCAATAGAACTTGACTAGTTGACTAGCTACACTACCCGCAATGTAATTCAGAATAAGTAGACTAAGAAACAGGACTTGGTGATTAAAAAATCACCGTAAATTAGGGTTCCTATTTTCAACGAATCAGAACTAAAGAGAAAGGAAAAGTTTAGAATTACCAATGATGATTTACTCTTGAAGTGGATCTAGTTCAGCACTCTAGGATTTCGCGGTAGGACTTCAAGACTCGTTCTTCTGGCTCTGATCTATAACAAACTCGGTTCCAAAGAAAGGAGAACCTTTACTTCAGATTTTGATCACCTGAAACACTCACAAAAGGTCAAGTTAGGAAGGTGTGGAAGGAAGAAGAAGATTGAAAGAGGAGGTAGAGAAGAAAGCTTGAAGGTGGTGGCTTGGATTTCTGATGGATGGTTGATAGATGGATAATTAGGGTCTCACACCCCCTCAATACTCCAAAGAACAAAGGCAAATTAGGGCCTCACACCCCTCAATGCTATCACAGCAAAGGAATTAAGAGAATGCTCTCACTTTTATTTCATAGAAGAATGAATGAATACAAAGGGGTTGAAGGTGGTATTTATAGACCACAAACTAGAATTGGAAGGGTTACAAAGTGTTGAGTTCTTGTTGGAAGAGCCAGAAACTCCATGAATTGGCTTTGCTTAGGCTTCAAATCCTTCTTGATTTTCTCTTGGCATCTTGGACTCTTGATCTTGATTTTTTCTTGGGCTTCATCTAGCTTGGGTGACAACATGGGAGCCTTCATCCTTTTGGACGACAAGAAGGAGGATGAGGTGGGCGGCAAGACTCCTTGATGATGGTTTGATGTTGGGCGGCCAAGATGACTTCTTGATGGGAAATCAATGAGGGATTCTAGAGTTTGAATGATAAGGCCTCCTTGAATTCATTCAACTCTTCAGTTGAGATAAAGAGAACTCATGAATTCTTGTGGTACTCTTGAGTTCTTGATTTCTTAATTTCTTGGAACTTGATTGGCTTGGATTCTCGAAACAAGAAACTCCCTTGAATCTTCTCCTTGATGGGCATCCCCTTGAGATAGAATTCTCTTATGATGGGCGATGAGATGAAAAGTGGCTCCCTTTCTTTTGACCGAGTCCTCTTGGATTGGCAATAAAAATAATCCTTCATGTGGCCGACCAAGTATAAGTGCATGGCAAGTGATGATGTCCAAGATGATGTGGCAGGTGATGTGGCTTGTGGCATATGACATAGGCATCCAAGATTTGATGATGTGGCAAATGATGAGGTGGATCCTTGATAACTTGTCATGTGGCACCAAGAATTAGTTGGCACGGGTGCCAAGACTTGGTTGGCATGACTTGAATTAGGCTAGCACATGTCTTGATTTGGGTCCCCTCTTGTATTACAGGACTCAATTAAAAATAACTAATTACAAGACTCAAAATCAAAGGGCTATCTCTAAACCCAACTTGATCAAATTGAACCCAATTTGATCGAAGGACATAAGCAAATCATAATTCAACCATACAAAACCTAGTTAGGCTTGTATATACAAAACCCAATTGAAGTTGGTGATTAGGGTTGAATTCAACTAGACTAAAATAACAAAATTTAAAATAAATATTTACAAGTGATCTTGGGGCATAGGCTTAGGGCTTTATTCACAGGTGATCCACAGGGATGTGGGATTGACCTATCAATTCCTTCTGGCCCTGGTGTCCACACTAGTCCAGGCCTCTCAATTTCAACTCCCAAAAGCTTTGGGCCAGGACAACATCAAAGAGCTATTTGCCCTATGTCTAATGCTTGAAAGCCTTTGGTCAAGCCTTAATTTCAATGGCTATAAGTCTTGGGCCATGACTTTTAATTTCAACTCTCGAAAGTATTAGACTAGGATAACGTTAAAGAGCTATTTTCTCAACATCTAATGCTTGACGGCCTTTGGCCAAGCCTTAATTTCAATGCTTGTAACCTTAGGCCAAGTCTCTCAATTTGAACTCCAAAAGTCTTAGGCCACTACAAATTTGCCAGGCATCCAATGCTCGAAAGTCTTTGGCCGAGCCTTAATTTGAATACCAATAACTCTTAGACAAGGCCTCTCAATTTCAAGTCTCGAAAGCCAAGGGCTGAGACAACATCAGAGAGCTATTTTCCTGATGTCCAACTTTCAAAAGCCTTTGGCCAAGCCTTTATTTCAATGCCTGTAAGCCTTAGCCCAGGCCTCTTAATTTTAACTCTTAAAAGTTCTGGACCAAGACAACATCAGAGAGTTATTTGTCCAATGTCTAATGCTCGAAAGCTTTTGGTTGAGCCTTAACTTCAATACCTGTAAGCCTTGGGCCAGGCCTCTCAATTTCAACTCCCGAAATCTTGGACTGGGACAACATAAGAGAGCTATTTTCTTGACATCCGGTGCTTGAAAATCTTTGGCCAAGCCTTAATTTTAATGCCTGTTAGCCTTAAGCCAAGCCTCTCAATTTCAACTTCCAAAATCCTTGGGCCAAGATAATGTCAAAAAGCTATTTGCTCAACATATAATGCTTGAAAACCTTTGGTTAAGCCTTAATTTCAATGCCTATAAGCCTTAGACCTAGCCACTCAATTTCAACTCTAAAAAGCCTTAGGCCAGAACAATGTCAGAGAGCTATTTGAGCGATGTTCCAATGCTTGAAACCCTTTACCCAAGCCTTAATTTCAACACTTGTAAGCCTTGGGCCAGGCCTCTTAATTTTAACTTTCAAAAGTCTTAGGTCAGGATAACATCGGAGAGCTATTTGCCTGACATCTAATTTTTAAAAGCCTTTGGTTGAGTCTTAATTTCAATACCTGTAAGTTATAGGCCAAGCCTCTCAATTTCAACTCTTGAAAGTCTTGGACAAGAATAACATCAAAGACCTATTTGCATAATGTCCAATGCTCGAAAGTCTTTGACCAAGCCTTAATTTCAATACCTCTAAGCCTGAGGCCAAGCCTCTCAATTTCAACTCCTAAAAGTCTTAGATTGAGACAAGGAGAGTTATCTGCTTAACATCAAATGCTTGAACATCTTTGATCGAGCCTTAATTTCAATGCTTGTAAGCCTTAGATCATGCCTCATAATTTCAACTCCTAAAAGCCTTAGGCCGAGACAATATTGGAGAGCTATTTTCTTGATGTCCAATGCTCGAAAGTCTTTGGCCAAGCCTTAATTTCAGTGCCTTTAAGCCTTGGGCTAGGTCTTTTAATTTGAACTCCCAAAAGCCTTAGACTGGGATAATAGAAGAGAACTATTTACCTAACATTCAATGCTCGAAAGCCTTTGGTCAAGCCTTAATTTCAATGCTTGTAAGCTTTATACCAGGCCTTTCAATTTCATCTCTAGAAAGCATTAGGCCATGACAAGATCAAAGAGCTATTTGCCCAAGTCCAATATGATGCGGGATGACTCTAAGAAAGCTAAATATGCAGTAAAAGTAGTAAACTATTTTTTTTGAGATTTTTAGATTTAGGTTTGATGGCTAATGTCTCAAAGTAAAGTAAAGAACTAGCAGGTATTCAGCAATTCTAAATCATGCAAGATAAAAAAAGACAGGACCTGAAAATTGAGGAATTCTCGGCTTAGGATTATTAACTTCAAGCAAATCAGATAATAAGAGAAGGGAAGGTTTCATACCAGTCAGAGATTGAAATTCAGAAGCAGCAGAGATCACTCACAACTCTAATCGGAGCCTGGAAGAAGAAGCCTTGTTTCCCTTAAATTTGATAGCTGATCTGGGCGGTCCAGGTAGCAAAGAAGGCCTCCTCAGGGGAGGGAAAGAACCTCGGGGATCTTGAAAGCATCAAAGGTTAATCAAAATAGCAATTAAAAAATTAGAAAAAAAACTAGGTTTGAAGAGATTCAGGATTAGGGCTAAAAGCTGGCAATCGGGGAAGAAGTAGCTCTTGGGCTTGGACGATAGCAAGGACTCCTGTTCCTTGGGTGTGACTGATCTCTTGGGATTCCAAGGGATGCTAGGGAAGTAGGGTATCAATCCAGAAACACAAGGAGAGCACTCAAAGAGAGAACCAAAACTAAAACTCAAGATAATTTCATAAAATTTCAGCAAGATTTTTTCATAAGAAAAAGATGATTACAAGAGGAGGATGGGTGGGGTATTTATAGAGTTCCCATGACTTCACTAACCATGGGTACACTTGCATTACAAGTCCTCTTCCAAATTGGAATACAAGTCCTTTCCTAGCTAGGTTAGAAAAATAAATCCCCATTAGGTTAGGAATTGACCTAGTCTTCTCCTTTTTCCTTCATGCTTTGACTATTCCACTCAAGGACACCTCTTGGACATGGTCAACACTTCAAGGATGCCTAAGAGGGTGTGTTGAGCTTCTAGGGGCAGCAAGGGACCGGCCTAAAGGGGCTTGGGTGCATGGATTTGGGCCTCTGGAAGCTGGGGTGGCCTGGTAGCCTGGTAGCAGGAATATTTCATGGAATCTTTCTTCTTTAGGGCTTGGGCTTGGCACCTGGACTTGATTTCTTTGGGCTAGGATATAGAGGGACCTCTGGAATCATGGATGCCCTAGTTTGGAAATATGCTTTGGCATATGGACTAGAATCTGGGCATCTATAGGGTATCTGGAAGGAATGAGGGTTTCTGGAAGCATCTTGGATCCTAGGTTGTCACACAAAATCCACTAGGCTAATGTAGTGGCCTCTGACTCTTAGATGTGGCTTGGTGAAACTCCAAAATAGGGTAACCTCATCTCTTGTATAAAAATTGAGCTCATACTAGACTTATAACTAATATACAGGACTCAAAATAATGACTAGGTTGAGGGTTAAGACAAATCAACTAACCTCAACTTATTACAGGACTCAATCTTAATTGATTACAAAATTTGATACATAGCTAGGTAAACCAAATAAGGCCCAGTAATCTGTATCTGATCCTAGTGCCCCCACCATAATATTTGAAAGCTTTTGGTTGAGCCTTAATTTCAATGCCTATAAGCCTTGGACTATGCCTCTCAGTTTCAATTCTTAAAAGCCTTGCACTGGGACATATCGAAGAGCTATTTGCCCAACATCCAATGCTTGAAAGCCTTTGATTGAGCCTTAATTTTAATGCTTGTAAGCTTTAGGTAAGGCCTTTTAATTTCAACTCTTGAAAGCCATAAATTAGGACAACATCAATGAGCTATTTGTCTGACGTCTAATGCTTGAAAGTCTTTGATTGATCCTCAATTTCAATGCCTATAAAATTATAAGCTAAAGCTACATTAGAAAGCTATTCACCCAATGTTCAATTATTTAAAGCCTTGGCCAGATCTTTACACCAGCCTTTAAAAGCTCCTACATGAACTCTGGGCTGAGTGATAACAATTTTATTAGAAAATATGTATCCCAAAGTCAATCATCCAGGTTGTAGATAGTTGTGCGACTCATGTATATGTATATGAATTATTGAATTGAATAAAAAGCTTATTCTAGTTGCTCATCACATGTCATCTTCCTAATTGAACTCTTGTGTGATGATGTCCTTGGAGCTACCATGTATACGATGTAGAGAGGATACGTCGTTTAGTTCATAAACTCGTTCATGACCAAATGATATGATATTTCAAGATGATAGTGTATCGAGAGTAGGTCATTGTTGTCAAGTCTGTTGGTTGTCCTCTTAACCAAGTAGCATGGAGATGCTGGCATGACATCAGGTGTTATCTTTGACACTTCACTGAGCGTGACCCTCATGCAAGATTTTCTTTCTACCAAAGAAAAATTTTGCATTAGAATATGGACATGAATTATTCTTCTATCTTGAGATCACCATGGAAGCTTGCAAGCAACTCACTGTGCTTAGGTACCGGACTATCCAGATTTCTAATCCGGTGATGGAAGGTTGCTGGGTACAGTCAAGTACTTCTGTAGCGGTAGCAGAATCAAGATAGGATTAATCTCTCCAAATGGTTTGGATTGAATGCTTAGTATGCCTTAATTGAGAAAGATCTTGGCTAGGGAATTCCTTGTAAGGAGTTATAAGGATTCTTTATTTAAGATATATAAAGATTGATTGATTAGGGTTAGGTCAGTTTAACCCTAAGCCATCCGGAGCATTTGGAATAAGTTCAGTAGTATTCCATGTTCGACAGGTTCTTATTGCTCTGCAACCTTCAACCTATCCGGATGCTGGGTGTCATTGCTAGATGTTGACTTTGGCTGGTACTGGAAATGTTCCTGTGCTACTAGCTTAGTGTTTGAACCAATGGGGTCATACACCGTGGGGTTTCTTCTTGATATGTTGGCATGGGAATGATTGGGAATCATTCCAAACTTGTTTTGACAAGAAGTTGTCAAAATTACATTTGAGCAGACTCATTGATGAGTCGAGTCAGCTTGAGCTGACTCAGACAATCGAGTCAACTCGACTGACGAACTGCTGAAATTCGAGAATGCTTCATTAAATCCTATAATGGTTATGAGATTTAATGATGGGAATTTCTTGTTTTCATTGTAGCATTGCTGAAGTCCAAAGGGTTTGGTAACTCCCTGGAATCCCAAGAGACTCAAAACTGCTCATTAATCTCTCATTAGGTCCTCTTAATGGTTTTGGTGATTGATTAAAAAGGTTGAGTTGAAGGTGAATAAAAATGCTTCATACCCATCTGAAAAAGGTTGAGAATCTAAAACTTATCTAGGTTAGAAGTTTCCCTCAACCTTTGAGAGATTGAGAGATTTGATCTCTAGGGTAGTGTGAGTTTTGGGAGGGATTCTTGAGTGCATACCTTCTATTGAAGGTTTGGGATAGAGCGTTGGGAAGGGGTTCTCAAGCATCCTCGTTTCAGCACCACTGCAGCAATAGTCCTTAAAGGAGTTGAAGGAGTCCGCACATCTTCAAGGAGTTAAAGGAGTCGCTACTCCCAACATTATTTTCAGAGGGGCTAGCACCTCAAAGTAAGGAGCTCAAGTCCCTCTATCTGGTGTGAACCACCCATAGAGGCGGTACGCATGTGCTGCATGCAAAGCCTAATCATCTTCCTGTAGGGCTGATCTTTATCCTTTTCCGTTGTTCCATGCATTTAGAAAAAGTTTTTAATTTGCATGCTCTTGCCCTATGCATGTTTTATACCAATGATGGTATCAGAGCATCTAGGTTGGATGCACATGTAGTTTAATATTTTTTTTTATGAAATCAATTTGATTTCCTTCACGTAGTACTAGGATTAAGGTGGATTCACCATGGCCATCCGGTCATATGAGAGAAGCATGGTTTAATGACCATTTCTTCCCATTCCAAGGGGTTCTCCTATGGCGTGTAGGGGTGCCACTGCATCACGACCTTATGAAAAAGAAAGTTAGGGATTTGATAAATTAAAATAGTTTTAATCTATATTTGTAGATCATTGTTATGTTTAGATAAGATCTAAAAGAATGTATGATCTAATACTTTGAAAGGTTCAAGTGAAAAATCGTGAACTTTGAAGTCTTTGTGTTCTGCCATGGCAGATGAGCCAACTCAACCCATGCTTAAGTCTACTCGAGTCTGCAATCAGAATGATGTATTTTTATTCCGTGCTCTGGATGAGCCGACTCATCTTATGCTTGAGTCGACTCGACCAAAAAACCCTGAACTGCAAATTTCAAGTTCATGATTCGCTTGATATTTGAAATTGTTTCAAAACTTAGTTTAATTGAAAATGTTTCAATTAGCATGATACACATAATTAGGAATTATGTTGTATAACTTTAAGATTTAGGATGTGATTCTAATCTTATGTCATGATTGATAAACCATGGGTTAATTAGGTTAGCCAGAATTAGGTCCTTAAATGGGTTAGACCTAGGTTTAGATAAATGGATTAAATAGAGAAAAGACTAATATAAAGTTGAATTAGGTCTCTCTTTTATAGATCTCTCTAATAGTTAGTTAGATCAATTCATACATCTAAATAGACTCGATTGATGGCTTCGTGGTGAGCCCAGATCTTTAGGTTAGTCTGATTGAGTATAGTAAACCACTTAGTATCTAAGGTAAGTTTGACAGTTATGATCAAGGTTCTTTGGGTATAACTCTTACCTGGCAGCTCATGGTTAGTGTCTAAGGCAAGAGGCTTACTTGGATTAACCCATCCCTTGATCTTACTTACCTGGCTAATGTGGTGAATCAAATCAGATTAGACTATCTATTAATTCAAGTTGATCCATGTCAACTAAGGTTAATCAGTCTGACTGATTTAAGGTGCCCATGGACTAATTTGATCTTGAAACCCTTTAAGTGATTGGTGGGATTCTTCTTGATCAAGGTCCATGTTATTTTCTAATATGTCACAAAATTCAAATCTTCTAAATTATTAGGTCCATGAAAGGACTGAGTTATGTGATAGCTTAAGTCTTAGCCTCCTATTAAGTTGGATTGGTAATGAGTCCATAAGTTGGGTGATCATTAGTAGTTCCAAAGAACGGGTGATCATCAAGCAAGTGAAATTGTCATTCAACATATGATGGCTCAGTGCGACTATTATAACACGTGATCAGGTGGGCCGGCAAAAGTCGGGCTTGATCATGGATTAGTTAGAAGCATTGAATTTGACCATGTTAATGGTTGGACCTAACCAGAACCTTCAATAGGAGGCCCAAAGGCTGATTGTGAGGACCCCTAGGACAAAATCATTACTAGGAATTGCTTGGAGAAGCAATTGATATTGTACCTACCTTTAGATGCATTTGAGTTGGCCGGCCAAAGTCGAGCTCATATGTAGTTTATTGGATCCTAGTACTCGCTAAAGAATAAATGTTATTCTTCGGATTGGAGTGTAGAGGCTACCAGTCTGAATAAAATAATGGGAGAAATCTTTAGACTAAAATCCATGTCTTTAGAATTTTAAAATAATTCATATACTGATAGGTCTTATTTTCCTTTCTCAGATAATGTCGACCATTTTATCACTCCGGTCATTATTGGATAATGATAAACTTTTTGGACCCAATTTCGATAGCTGGTATCAAAAACTCAAGATAGTCCTGGAGCATGTGCAGATCCTCTATGTGATAAGCAATCCGGCACCTGAGATCCCAGCCCCAATGCTCATGGCATTGTCAGGGACACTTACCAAAAGTGGATCTCTGACTGCACCACAGTGCATTGCATTATGTTTGCTGTGATGAATGATGAGTTCAGTTGCAAATTTAAGGAGGCCCATCTAGAAGAGATTCTTCAATGGTTGAAGGAATCTTTTGGCATTCTAGATGATACAGAGAGATACTAGATCTCTTCCACCATCTATAACACGTGTTTGCATGATGGAGCTTCAATGACTAATCATGTAATGTACATGATCAAGTTATTTGAGCATTTGGGTAAACTCAAATATCCTTTGCACAAGCAGCTCAGCAAGGATGGGATACTGAATTCTCTTCTCCCTTCCTACCAGGTCTTTCTTGAAAATCTTAGAATGAATAGGCCTGCAGTAAACTATCATGAGATGTTAGGGTTACTACAAGCTTATAAGAGAGATCATAATCTCAACAAGGGATTGGTGAATTTGGTGGGAGGTTTTAGAGTAGGGCATCATTTCTTTGGAAAAGGGAAGAAGAAGAAAAAGAATAAGAAAAACTTGAAGGTGCAAAGTGCTGGACAAAGTCAGACTAGGAGGGTGAAGGCTGACAAGAGTAAGGCAGAGTGCTTCTTCTACAATAAGCCGGGTCACTGGAAGCGGAACCATTCTGCTTACCTAGCCATTCTGGACCTGAACAGGCCAAGGAAGGGAAAATAACAAGCTATTGCTATCAAGTTATTTATATGATAAATCCTTGCAGTTTCTCTATTTGTGATACTACTAGCTGGGTATTGGATATCGGAAGTCCTTACCACATTTGCAATTCTTTGCAAGGACTTCAAGTTAGTAGGAGATTTGAAAGCGGTTAAAGGTTTCTGAACGTTGGGAATTGAAGTCAAGCTCCAATTCTGGCATTGGGAACTATTTCTTTGTGTTTCGAGTCTTATACTATCATTTTTGATGATTGTCATTTTGGTCCTTCCTTTTTAGTGAATATCATTTTTGTAGGCCTGTTGGCCAAAGATGGTTATGAATTATCTACAAAGAATGATATTTGCAATATCACGTTGAATGGTTCTAATGTGATGTTTAGACAAGTGAAGAATAGCGTATATGTACTATCATAGTCTATTATTGATTTACTGTATTGTATACTACTAATAAATGTCCTAGGTTAGATAAAGTCATTGATATTTATCTCTGGCACTGTAGGCTAGGTCATATAAATAAGAATAGGATAAATAAGTTGGTGGGAGATGGTCTCCTAGATATCACTGTGAGTGAATCTTTACCAACTTGTGAATCTTGTCTTCTTGGAAAAATGACCAAGTCACCTTTTACTAGAAAAGGTGAAAGAGCCAGTGATATTCTAAGTCTGGTACATACTGATGTATGTGGACCTATGAATATTAGTGCAAGAGGTGGATATGATTATTTCATTACATTTATAGATGATCTTTCGAGATACGGTTATGTCTACCTGATGAGATATAATCTGATTTGTTTGAAATGTTCAAACATTATTATAATAAAGTTGAAAAATAAATTGGAAAGTTTATCAAAACTCTTCAATCGGATCGAGCTGGTGAATACCTTTCCAGTGAGTTTCTGACTTATCGTGAGAAGAATGGGATTCTCTCTCAATGGGCTCCTCCAGGGACACCTCCGTTAAATGGTGTGTCTGAAAGGAGGAATCAAACTTTGTTGGACATGGTTCAATCCATGATGGGCTTAGCTAGTCTGCCTAAATACTTTTGGGGATATGCACTTGAGTCATCATAGTACCTTCTAAATAGAGTTCCAAGTAAATTCGTTGATAAAACATCATATGAGATATGGACTGCACGTAGGCCAACTCTCTCTCACCTTTGGGTTTGGAGGTGTCTAGCTTATGTCAAATATTTGGAGATGGATAAGCTAGGACCCAAGTCTGATAGATGTCTCTTTGTTGGGTATCCTAAAAAATCCAAAGGGTATTATTTCTATCTACCTAAGGAACAAAAGTTGTTCATTAGTCTTAGGGCAACCTCTTAAGAAAGGGAGTACCTTGGTGAGGCACTCAAGCTTCTGAGATTGAACTTGGGAAAGTTCAGCAGATAGAAGGACCTTCTCACTCTAAGGACACTACAGAACTGAATTTGATTAGATCAGATCCAAAGCCCGTACTCCAACCAGGTAGAGTACCATGTCGACCGAGTAGATACTATGGTTTCTTAGTCCAGGACAGTGATCTTGTTAAACTTGATGAGAACAACGAGGATCCGATCACCTACATGGATGTAATTTCAAGGTCTGATTCTGAGTCATGGCTAAGAGCTATGAAATCCAAAATGGAATCCATGGAAATCAATAATGTATGGACATTGGTTAATCCACCTGAAGGGATAAAATCCATTGGGTGCAAGTAGATCTTCAAGCAAAAGCGGGATGCAGATGGGTAAGTGGAGACCTATAAAGCTCATATGGTTGCCAAGGGGTATCGCTAGCATTATGGTATTGACTATGACAAGACATTCTTCCCTATGGCAATGCTCAAATCCATTTGAATTATGCTTGCTTTAACAGTACATTTAGATTATGAAATCTGGCAAATGGATGTCCAAACAGCTTTTTTAAATGGTGAGCTGGAAGAAGAGGTGTATATGATGCAACCTAAAGGATTCACATCCACAGATGAGTCTAAAGTGTCCAGGCTACAGAGGTCCATCTATGAATTGAAGCAGGCTTCTCGGAGTTGGAACATGCACTTTGATAAGTGTATCAAGATGTATGGCTTCATTAGGAACGGAGAGAACCTTGTATATACAAATGGGAAAACCAATCTATAGTTGTATTTCTTGTTTTATATATGGATGACATTCTCCTAATCGGGAATGACATTCCAGCATTACAAGGAATAAAGGTCTGGCTTTCATCTCAATTCTCTATGAAAGACTTAGGTGAAGCCTCATACATACTGGGAATGAAGATCTATAGAGATAGATTTAAGAGGCTTCTAGACTGTCCCAATCTATGTACATAGACATTGTGCTTAAGTGGTTCAGCATGGAGAATTCCAAAAGAGGCTACTTCTGATAGGCCATGGAATTACTCTTTCCAAGAAGGATTATGCGACAACTCCTGAGGAAAGAGAGTGTATATGAAGAATTCAATATGCTTCGACAGTGGGTTCTATTATGTATGCTATGTTATATACTAGACCAGATGTGGCATACTCACTAGGTATAGTGAGCAGATATTAGTTTGACCCAGGTGAAGCTCATTGGAAAGTTGTTAAGAACATCCTTAAGTATTTGAGAAATACCAATGACCAATGGCTTATTTATAGAGATTCTGACTTAAAACTTATGGGCTATACTGATTCCAAATTTTAGTCAAACAGAGATGATAGTAAGAGTATTTCTGGTTTTGTGTTTACCCTTAATGGTGGAGCAGTCTGCTGGAAAAGTTCCAAGCACCATATAGTGGCCGATTCTATTTGCGAGGCAGAGTATATTACGGCATCGGATGCAACGAAGGATACTGTGTGGCTATGGAAGTTCCTAGCCAAGTTGGGAGTGGCACCTTCCTTGGATGGCCCTATTCTGGTGTACTGTGATAGCACTGGAGCCATAGCTCAAGCCAAATAGCCATAATCACACCAGTAGACTAAGCATATTCTATGTCATTATCATCTTGTCCGCTAGATTATTGAACGAGATGACATCGAGCTTCTGAAGATCAATAGTAAGGAGAACTTGGCCAACCCCTTCAATAAAGCCATTGGAATACAAGAGTTCGACGACTATAAATAGAAGATGAAAATTAGATTCTATTCTGATTGGCTTTAGTCAAGGTGGGAGTTATTGGAAAATGTATGTCCCAAAGCCAATCGTCTAGGTTGTAGATGGCTGTGCGACTCATGTATATGTATATAAATTATTGAATTGAATATTATTCTGGTTGTTCATCAAATGTCATCTTCTTAATTGTACTCTTGTGTGATGATGTCCTTTGAGCTACGTTGTATATGATCTAGAGAAGATACGTCGTGTAGTTCATAAACTCGTTTGCAACCAAATGATATGCTATTTCAAGATGATGGTGTATCGAGAGTAGGTCGTTAATATCATGTCTGTTGGTTGTCCTCTTAACCAAGTAGCATGGAGATGCTGGCATGACATCAGGTGCTATGTTTGACACTTCACTAAGCATGACCCTCATGCGAGATTCTCTTTTTGCCAAAGAAAAATTTTGTATTAGAATGTGGACATGAATAATTCCTCTGACTTGAGATCACTATGGCAACTTGCAAGCAACTCACTGTGCTTAGGTGCCGAACTACCCAAATTTCTAATATGATGAGGGAAGGTTGCTGAGTATAGTCAAGAACTTGTGTAGCGGTAGCAGGATCAAGACAGGATTGATCTCTCCAAATAGTTTTGATTGAATGCTTAATATGCCTTAATTGAGAAAGACCTAGGCCAGGGCATTCCTCGTAAAGAGTTACAGGGATTCTTTATTTGAGATAGATTAAGATTGATTGATTAGGGTTAGGGCAGTTTAACCCTAAGCCATCCAGAGCATTAGGAGATCGAAAAAATAAGTTCAATAGTATTCCATGTTCAACAGGTTCTTGTTGCTCTACAACTTTAAATATATCCGAATGCTGGGTGTTATTGCTAGATGGTTACTTTGGCTAGTACTGGAAATGTTCCTATGCTACCGGCTTAGTGTTTGAACCTATGGGGTCACATACCATGGGGTTTCTTCTTGATATGTTGGCATGGAAATGATTGGAAATCATTTTGGACTTGTTTTCATGAGAAGTTGCCAAAACTACATTTAAGCCGACTCATTTGATGAGTCGACTCAGCTTGAGCCGACTCGAATAGTCAACACGACTCGACTAACGGACTGCTGAAATTTGAGAATGCTTCATTAAATCCTATAATGGTTATGAGATTTAATGGTGGGAATTTCTTATTTTCATTGTAGCGTTGCTAAAGTCCAAAGGGTTTTGGTGGGGACACCAGAGGCACCAGAATAAGACAGAGGCTTCTCAACCCTCTGTAGATTACTTAGTCACATTTGAGTCCATTTGTAATAAAGGCTTAGTCCATTTGAGTTGTCTTTTTCTTACTTGAGTCCTGTACTAGTCAGCTCATGTTGAGCTAATTTTCTTTCTGAGTCCTGTATGTAGCATTTGATCCATACCATTAGGGTTTTGGAGCAGTCGGTCAAGTCATCTCATGTTGAGCTAATTATTTTTTGAGTCTTGTAATCATGTCCAGTTATATAAAGTCTATTTGAGTCAAGCCCAGTCAAAGAAGACTCAAGCATGTGAAGGACACCACCCAGCATGCCACCTCAGCAGCCGCATGAAGCCTAGTCACACCCTGGATTGCGCCACCTAGGATTACTTGGAGGATCATGAAGTTGGCCCATGCATGAGGAGTTGATGACCACACACCAGCACACCCCTTCCACACCCTAAGCACACCAACTCCACATGCCAGCATGACAAGAAGGAAAGTCAAAACAGATAAACATGAATCCCCTGATTCATGCTAGCTTGCTTAAGAAATATGTGGTCCCCCCTCTTTCGGATGTCCACACCTACCATGTTTGGAGGGATTTTGTATGGCATGAGAGTATTTTCTTTCATGTATTTAGCCCCACACTTTAGGAAGAAAGTAGTAAAATCTTATTTTCTTTGTTTTCTTTTGCTTGGGCCCTAAGTCTCATGATTCTATATAAGGGACCTCTTGTATGAAAAATTTAACAATTTTGATATATGAAATACTCTTGATTCTTCAATTGCTGTGTGCTTCCCTGCTATGTGCATTAAGGGATCTTGTGTGAGCATGAAGTCCTGTCGAAGTGCTGCCCGAAGAAATCCTAGACGACCAACCTTCCAAGCCTCTTCTTCCAACACGCCCTTGCTACCTTTTTCTAAAATTATTCTTGTTTCTAGACTTTGTTTTTTCACCCTTGATGGTTGTTTGCAGGTCCCCGAGTTCCTACGAATCCAACGACTCCAGCCGGGCCATAATCGGACCACCGAGCAGAAAGCCAGGAATCCGCGGGTCTCTGGCTCAATTTTACAGGTCGCATCCATTGAGGAATGAGTGATCTCTTTGCTATGATCTTCATCAGGCACTTCAAACATTGCCAGGTACACCCCCTCTACCACAAGTAGCGTTATTGTAGAAGAACTAGCCAAACCGAGGCTTCTCAGCCCTGGCAATCCTTCTCTTTCTATTGCTCATAGGTCCTATTTTGCATGCTTTAGTTTCTTTCTTGCATAGCTTTTCCTGTTTAGATACTTGGTCTACTCTTCGGGATTAGATTCATAACTTGAATTAAAAACATACAAAAATATAATTGCATGCATATATAGGTTTCGCATCAATTTGGTATCAGAGCCTGTTTAGGCTCGGTTCTCTTTTGATACTCGGATCGGGTGCTTCATCATGGCCATCCGATCATAGGAGATTATTAGGGCTCTAAAACCCTCTTTCCCAATCGATGGGATCTCCTATGGTGATAGGGGTGCCATTGTGAATTGGCTTATGAAGAAGAACACAAGGAGTTCTTAGTTTTTTTTTAATTTTTGGCCTTCTAAAATATACTCTGTTATTTTAATTGTTTCTCCCTACTTGAAACTCTAAAAATTTTGATTTTTATTTTTCTAGATTCATCTTAATTCAAAGTATTTTACAAAATTTTTGTAGATTTTATTTTAATCTGTGTAGTTTCTTCAAGACAAAATATAGCCTACAAATTTTTGGCTCTATTTTTTACCAAGACAATTTTGGAAAGTTTAGGGTGTTGTTTAGTATCTCTTTGCATATCTTTTATTTTAGTATGTTTCTAGCATATTAGGTCATTGGATATAAATCATATTTCTGTAAAAAAACAAAAAAAAAAAATACATATATAAAAGCTACCTAAAACACTTAAACCCTAATTTTGCATCATCTGCCTGCCATCATTGCATAAACTACCATTAAGGGCACTCTTGCTATGTCAGATGGGGGGAGGATTTGATCACCTCTCCTTAGCCCAAAACCACATCCCCTGCATTCAATCCCAAGCCTAACTTAAAATCTATTAGACTTAATTTGCCCTAGTGGGCTAGGGACACTAACTAGTCTGGTCTGGGCTAAGTGTCAGATCACTATGTTAAGCTAACTTGTGTGTGCCTTATGCTTAGTATCTAGAACAGTGGTTTGGAGATTCAATCCTAAAGGGCTTGTGTGCTGGTCCGCCTACCTGGTCAATCTCTGATTGGTGTCTAGGATTGGCAATCAGAGACCTAACACTCCCCTTACACCTGCCTGGCTGAGTACAAGGTTACTATATGCCACCCTGATTGAGCATCTAGTTTTGGACTCTAGGTCTAGGGAGTTATAGTTGGTTTGATTGAGTCTTGCATGAGCACTAGATCAAGAGCATCATATCACCCACCATCTCCACCTTTGGCTGAACCCATGGATAACTTTGAAGCCCAAATGAAAGCCCTTACCGATCAACTAGCCCAATCCTTCACTCGACTGAATCAGAGATTTGACCAGGTGGAGAATAGGATAGGAACCCTAGAGAAAACTCGTAGGATCCAGACTAGATCCAAACCTGAGCCACCTTTACCCACACTACCCAAATTATTTGAACATAGATCCTATGCACCCTTTCCCTATAAGCCTAGTATACCTACAACCTATAGATCTTATGACTCTAAATCCTATGACTCTGGAAACTATGAACCCATATCCCATGAGTCCATTAGACCCAAGACCCTTAGAACTGAACCCAAATCCTATGACCCCAGATCTTATAATCCCATGACCCATAGATCGGCACCCTTGTCCTATGAACCCAGAGAGCCCATAACCCCTAGGTATCAGCCTAGTACTAGTCAGGTTTCCCCTAGTCAACTTGAACCCCATAGGATTAGTACCCCTAAATATAAACCCAGTAGTGAGCCACTACCCCTTAGGTGACCTGAACCTACTAGGAGTAGTGCCCATAATCAGAAATCAGGACCTAGCCAATTTTTCCTTAGCCAACCTTTCCCTACCATCCCTTTGATTGACAAGGCTTACATTAACGCGAAAGTGTATGAAGCTGATGTGAACTTAGCAGATGAGTATGAGGGAGAAGAGAAGATACCTATAGATGACCTAGAATTAGCTGACCCAATAGATAACCAGGTAGAAGCCAACCTAGAGGTAGTTGACCCTAACCACATCCAGCCTAAAGCTATAGTGGAAGAACAATTAGAGGAAGAGAACCTAGATATTGCTAATGGAACCTTCTCTGAGGAAACCATAGAGGGGAGCTAAATTATAGAGTCTAGTCCTAAAATACAAGAACCAGAAGAATTTATTAAGGAACTGATCTCTTTGAATCAGTACCCTCAGGATGAGCCTCCTCCTATAGTTCCCATTAAAGACCTTTTCCCTGAGATTAATAACCCATCCTTCCATTATGCAAACCCCATAGATATACCGTAACCCCATAAGGTTAGCCTCATTAGTCTAGGATTAGTTCCTGACATGCCTTCTTATATCGTACTTCATCCAACTAACCCGAAACCTTTTTCTCCACCCTACCAGACTAATTCTGAACCCAGTTCCTATTTTTTGCCCTTTCCAGATACCTTCGACATTTTTAGGATCATTAGATTGCATTTAGTTGAGATTAGCACACTGCATACATTCATTACACATGTTAGGTTTGCATTATACTTCTGGCATACCCTTTGGAATTTGCTAGGAGCCCATTGTAAGTTTTTATGTGCATGTCAAGCTAGGATCAAACCTGGAGAACCTATAATCTCTTAGGTTTAGGTCTAAAGAGTTTAATAAAAATTCCTTCGATAGGAATGCATAGTCGAGTGTATTAGGTGTAGGTCTGAGTCCTTTGCATCACCTATTAGGAGTCTGCATGTGCCCAGCATGTTCACCACCTGCACTAATTTTGAAAGAAACTGGCTAATTCCCGAAGAAGGGCCAAGGAATTTGATGTAGTGGATTCTAACTTGGTTAGGCTTAGGCCTAAAAGAAGCTTCGTGCTCGCAGAGCCAGACCTTTTAAAGTGATAGAGAGAGTTGGACCAAATGCCTATGAGTTAGATTTGCCTTCGAATTTAGGCATTAGTTCTACCTTCAATATTACAGACTTGGTTGAGTACAGGAAACTGGCAGCGATACCTAGTGAGGCCTATGGACCTATTCCTTTCTATTGTGAGTGACCCTAACCCAAAGTGTCCACCAATAAATTGGCCTGAGAGAGGAGAACGGATCAAGGTATCCTGGACGATCAAGCCATAACGACCCGGGGTTGTGGCTATCAATGCTACCTGGTCTGATCGCAAGGCTGGCCAGAGTCGGACAATTCGTGGATTTCTCGAGAGGACTTGTAGCGCCTCAACCTAGACCTCCTCGAGAGATATGTGAGCTAGCCTGATCTTCACTCAACAGTGTCAAGTTCCTCCCACCCTGGGAGAATTGGTGGGGATACCAGAGGCACCAGAATATGACAGAGGCTTCTCAACCCTCTATAGATTACTTAGTCACATTTGAGTCCATTTATAATAAAGGGTTAGTCCATTTGAGTTGTCTTTTTCTTACTTGAGTCCTGTACTAGTCAGCTCATGTTGAGCTAGTTTTTTTTCTGAGTCCTATATGTAGCATTTGATCCATACCATTAGGGTTTTGGATCAGTCAGTTAAGTCAGCTCATGTTGAGCTAATCATTTTTTGAGTCTTGTAATCATGTCCAGTTATATTGAGTCTGTTTGAGTCAAGCCCAGTCAAAGAAGACTCAAGCATGTGAAGGACACCACCCAGCATGCCACCTCAACAACTGCATGGATCCCAGTCACACCTTGGATTGCACCATCTAGGATTACTTGGAGGATCATGAAGTTGTCCCACGCATGAGGAGTTGATGACCACATGCTAGCACACCCCTTCCACACCCTAAGCACACCAACTCCACACGCTAGCATGACAAGAAGGAAAGTCAAAACAGATAAACATGAATCCCCTGATTCATGTTAGCTTGCTTAGGAAAGAAGTGGTCCCCCCCCTTTTGGATGTCCACACCTACCATGTTTGGAGGGATTTTGTATGGCATGAGAGTATTTTCTTCCATGTATTTAGCCCCACACTTTAGGAAGATAGTGGTCAAATCTTATTTTCCTTGTTTTCTTTTGCTTGGGCCCTAAGTATCATGACTTTATATAAGGGACCTCTTATATGAAAATTTTAATAATTTTGATATATGAAATACACTTAATTCTCCAATTGCTATGTGCTTCCCTGCTGTGTGCATTAAGGGATCTTGTGTGAACCCGAAGTCCTGTCGAAGTGCTGCCCGAAGAAACCCTAGCTGACCAACCTTCCAAGCCTCTTCTTCCAACACGCCCTTGCTGCCTTTTTCTAAAATTATTCTTATTTCTAGCCTTTATTTTCTCACCCTTGATGGTTGTTTGCAGGTCCCCGAGTTTTTATGAATCCAACGACTCCAGTCGGGCCGCAATCAGACCACCGAGCAGAAAGCCAGGAATCCACGGGTCTCTGGCTCAATTTTCTAGGCCGCATCCATCGAGGAATGAGTGATCTCTTCATTGCGATCTTCATCAAGTGCTTCAGACATTGCCAGGTACACGCCCTTTGCCACCAGTAGCATTATTGTAGAAGAACTAGCCCAACCGAGGCTTCTCAGCCCCGACGGTCCTCTTTCTGTTGCTCATAGGTCCTATTTCACATGCTTTAGTTTCTTTCTTGCATAGTTTTCTCTGCTTAGATACTTGGTCTGCTCTTCGGGATTAGATTCACAACTTGAATTAAAAACATACAAAAATATAATTGCATGCATATATAGGTTCCGCTTCTGGTTTGGTAACTCCCTAGAATCCCAAGAGACTCAAAACTACTTATTAATCTCTCATTAGGTCCTCTTAATGGTTTTGGGGACTGATTAAAAAGGCTAAGTTGAAGGTTAATAAAAATGCTTCATACCCATCTAAAAAAGGTTGAGAATCTGAAACTTCTATAGGTTAGAAGCTTCCCTCAACCTCCGAGAGATTGAGAGATCTGATCTCTAGGGTAGTCTGAGTTTTGGGAGGGATTCTTGAGTGCATACCTTCTATTAAAGGTTTGGAATAGAGCATTAGGAAGGGGTTCTCAAGCATCCTCGTTCCGGCACCACTGCAGCAACAGTCCTTCAAGGAGTTGAAGGAGTCTGCACATCTTCAAGGAGTTAAAGAAGGAGTTGTTGCTGCCAACATTATTTTCGGAGGGGCTAGCACCTCAAAGGAAGGAGGCGAAGTCCCTCTATCTGGTGTGAACCACCCATAGAGGCGGCATGCATGTGCCGCTCGCAAAGCCTGATCATCTTCCTGCAGGGTTGATCTTCATCGGGTGTTGTTCTACCTTGCTATTGAAGCGCGTGCCTTCTAGGTGATTGTCATCTCAAAGGTATGGTCTTACATTATATATATGTGACATATTATCATTGCTACACCATTATGTGAATACAAAGAATAGTTCTATGTGTTTCCTGACGGTTTATCTTGGATTTCATACATACATTATTCTACATATGCATCAAGATTTGTATATGGCAATGTTAATTAGATTAACATTCTTTGATAAAATAGTTTTATCCTTTTCTACTTGCCATGCATTTAGAAAAAGTTTTTAAATTGCATGATCTTGCCCTATGCATGTTTTATACCAACAACTTCATCATGGTGAATGGCCCCTAACTACAAAATGCCCTGGAACATCCAAATGGTTACACCTTGAGATCCATTAGTACCCACCTGTTGAATAATACAAGAGTGTCCAAATCCCACCCTAGGTGACATCTGAACTCTAGCTATTTACCCATGGCAAGGTTCAAAACCAATAACAAGATTAAAAGGTAATTGTTAAAATCTAAAGTTTTTCATTGATTCAAAGAAAAAGTTTCTACAATGGCCATTCAAGGGCTAGGAAAAGGTTTACAAAAGAAAACAAAGAAAGAAAAAGAAATAAAATGCCCTATGGAGCTACAACAGAAATACCACCACCCATAGGCATATCCGTTGTAGTGTTATCTTCTACAAGGACCAGAAGCTCATCTAAGAAGCTCGGGTCTACCTTGGGGTAGCAAGCCATGACCTTGTCTTTGGCATTCTTTATAGCCTCCTTATGGGTAGCGACCACAAAATCAGCCTTCTCATCCTCAAAATCCATGGAAGCTTAGAAATCCTTGATCACTTTGGTGGCAATAGAGATCTTCTTAGTCAAGAAGTTAGTAGAAACCTAGAAGTCCTCAATGGCCTTTGAGGTGATAGCCTTAGCCCTACCCTCATCAGTTTTACTCATTTCCTCCTCCATTGCCTTGTGGGTGGCTTTTAGTTTCCATATCTCCACTGCCTGGCTCACTCGAATGGCCTCCAAGCTAGCATTCTCTGCCTTTGTGCTGACATTCTCCATCATGACCTTCTTTAGGGCAGTCTCCATGCTATCGACCCTCTTAATGTCCCTATCAACCTTGGCATTTCTCTTGTCGAGCCTCTCCTTCAAAGTCATGGCTATTGTCTTCCACTTCCGGGCATCAACAGAGAAGTCCCTGCTATCCTTAAAAAATTTATTCATATGCAGGGCTAGCAATAGACAAAGAAATCATTAGCAATTACTAACCTATTACATGTATAATGATGTAAACACAAGAATCTATAAATGGATTGATTAACTTGAATGAAACTTTTGATGGCATCTCTTCATCTCTCCACCCCCGAAGCTTCCAAGACCATATTGGTGTCAGTAGGGAAAATGAGCCCATTGAAGACCTCATGCTGATGGGGACCCAAAGTCTATTACAGTTTTGTCAAGTCCTGTAGTCCTGAGTTACTTGAGTCCTGTACTGAAGTTAGTCAATTGAGTACTGAGTCATGTAATAAAGTGAGACGACTGAGTCAGTTGAGTCCACTTGTCAGGTCTAGTCATTTTAGTTCAGTCAGGTTTGATCGAGTCCATTCAGGTCATGTACAAGAGAAGAGTTCGCAGCTAGGAGATTCACCAGGCCTCCCCAACCAGAGCTAGCCTTCATGCACTTGGACCCTTTCATGCTGCCAAGCCCACAAGAGAGAGCTCCAGTCCAAGACAAAGGTCCAATGTTGACCAGGTCCACCAGGGTTTCTTGGTCCACAAGCCAGGGTTTCTTAGCCCTCAAGTCATGGACCCTGGGATGAATCTATAAATACCACCCTTCCCCTCTTGTATGAAGTATCTTTTTTCTTAAGAATACAAATAAAAGTTATTTTAATCTAAGTTTTGAGTTTTTCTTTGGATTGGAGTGGGTGTGACACCCTGGTTCCTTGTTCTTGAGTGCAAGCCCTAATCTCCTGGTGACTTCTACACTCGCCAGCGATCCTCCCCCACTTCCCTGTCCTGCATCAACTTGGTATCATAGCCTAGCAGATTAGGGTTTCCTTCCTCCTGATCGTAGATCACGCCACCATCAAGCCAGGTCTAGCTGGTCACCCACCACCGTTCCTCCCTTCCAGTCCTTGCCCCTGCTTTCCATGTCGTCCACACCACTGATCGAGACTTTCCACCCAGATCCAAGCCCCTCCTCTCAGCCCACTGCTGCCAACCATCCGAGAAACTTCAATGATCGCCGCCTGTTTCCTCGCTCGCTGATCAACCTCGACATCACCGGATCGGAGCCCATACTATAGTTCATCTTCACCGTCAATGCTCTGACCACCCACCACCACCAATCGAACACCAAAGATCATCATCAATGCCCTGCACCCGAATCCCTCTCCCCTCAGCCGCCCATGATGCCCATCTCTAGCACCACCTCTGATCAAGTCTCCCCCTCCTCTGCCTCCATCGTGTGAAGCCTCCCATCTCTGCAGCCGATCGGTGCCACCCGCTGGTATCCATCTCCAATCAATGCCCAGCAGACAGAACTCAGTGATGCAAACTTCCGCTACAGTCCACCGATCTAGCCACCCGTGTCACCCCCGGGAAGATCCATCTCAGCTCCTACCCCAGCCTCTGAAAGGATTATGCCCTATAAGCCAATATCTGTATCTCCCAGACCATTGTAAATTGACAAATTAATAAAGGCAATAACTTTTTCATCATTCGCTGTGTCATTATATGATGAACCCCATAGATTAGGGCTATGGTTGTAGGGCTATGATGAGATCATACCAGTGAGATCTAAGGCCTTAAAACCCTAATCTAGAATATTCCTAGTCATAGGAACCCTGAGTTGGGGATCAGGGTTTCCGGTAAGACTGGCACATCCTATGTATGCTGAAAAGGGTGACTGCTCTCACAGTCATTTGTGTAGGACACTAATACAAGGATGTGGGTGCTCATTAGTGAATGAGTTCACTGAATAGATCCAGTTTGAGAACATCTAATGGAGCCTTAGCTGCTTGTCAATAGATGTTTTCTCATAGTGGGAGTTGTACAAGTAGTCCTATGACCTGAGACTGCCATAATACCTTATGTACATGAACCCATGCTTTGGTTCAATCTCATTCATGACACTGGGTCATGCACAAGGTTGACGCTGGGTGTGGTAAATTGTATATGAAGGAAATGAGTAGGTCAACAAGGAATTGATCACTCATAGTAGGAGGAGATTGCATCCAGCCAAATTAGGTCAGATGATGATTCAGGAAATCTTTGATCAAAGTACAGATATTAGAAATGATTTCTAATATCGAATTAATTGAATCATTAGTGTATGACTGAGCTGGGAATGAGTATAAACTGGATTTGACATGATTCCATATCCATAGTTATATTCGGGATGCAAGATGATTGAAGGATCGAATTGTACGGGAACTTTCCACTGAAGGGTAGTTTTGGAATTACACCAGAATTTCCATATCTTCCGGGTAGACATGACACGTTGCTAGACGTCAATCTTGTCTTGTGGGTTGATCAAATTAAATGGTTTAATTGGATCACAAATTAGGAGGAGTCCTAATTGACTGACTCGAGTTAGCTCGATTTGACCTAAATCGATTAGAATGAGTTCTGATCAGATTAGGTCAACTTGCACTCGGACCCACTGCTGGCTAAGTATGGAACCCAATGGGTCACACACTTAGGACAGATAATCAAGGTTTTAATTTGGAATTAAATCTCGTTTGCAGATGAACACACTAGCATGTGTTGCAAACCATGGCTTCTACTTGAATCGGATTCGAGTTAGGGTTCCGATTTGGTCTTTTATAGATCCAAATTCATTCCGGTTTGAATCTAATTGAAGATTCAACACTTTGGGCTAATAGTAGGCTAGCAATTGGGCTAACCTAAGAGGCTAAACCCCTTTCCCACATCGCCTAAGTCCCTCCGCTTCTTTTCCCACACGCGCGCGCAAGGAGAAGAGTCCACGCGCGCGTGGACTCTTTCCAAGACGCGTCTTTGCGTGAAAAGAAAGAAAAAAGGCCGGTGATTTTTGAATAGGCGTGGAAGAGAGTCCACCTAGGCGTGGACTCTCCAAAAAGGGGAAAAATACCGTGAAAAAGAAAAGAGAAACACCGAAGGGGCGCGACTCTTCCTTCTGCGCGCGCCCTTCTATGTTTTTCACGATCCTTCTTCGCGTCTTCCCATCCCAAAGGCCGTGAGATTAATCCCAAGGGCCATGAGATAAAGACAGAAGACGTGAGAAGGGAGAGAGGGACGTGAGAGGATGTTTTCAGATGAGAAGGCGCCTCTCTGTCGCCTATTTAAGAAGAAGGCTTCACCGTAAAAAATCATTCCAGATTTTCTACGGCGAAGCCTTGCTTCTCTTTCCTTCTCCCTCTCCAGAAGATTGTTTCTCCCTCCTCTCTTTTCTCTTTGATTCCTTTACAGAGCCTAGGCTCTGTCGAATCTCAGAACAGAAGGAGAGTCAGAGAGAGAAACTCTCCGACGGTAAAGGAAGAAGGCGCCTCTTTTTCTTTCTTTCTTACATTAAGACAATTTTGTCTTAATTTTCTTCTCCCTCCAAGACAAGCCTTGTCTCATTTTAGGACAAGGGCTTATTCTTAAGACAAGAGTGTCTTAAGGGGCCAAAGTTGCTAAAAACTAGGAGAAGGGTAAGAGAGAAGGTCATAGTCCCCGTTTGGCTAGAGGAGTCCTAGCCAATAGCCCATATATCAAGTTCTTGGGGTAGAACTTGATTGGAAGGAACCCAATTAAGGAGTCACTGTCTTGATCATCTGCCCGTGTGGATCACCATCGGAGGGCGGACAAGTGGACGCCTGGTGTGTTCAAAAGGTTACTCAATTTGGAGTTTATTTCTACATCAGACTGGATATAGCGATCTGAGGTTAGTATCTAAACTATGTTTAAATTTGGACATGCATGTAGTCATAAGTTTTAATTGTTAATAAGGAGATTTTGGGATTAGGGTTCGGACCTGATTTCATAAAAATTTTGAAATCCACGCTTCCGCACTGGTTCCCGAACCCAACAGTGGTATCAGAGCATCCTTATTAGGATTAAAACTTATGCAGTTCAATTCATGATGTAGTATCATGTTAAAGTTTTTATATTGATGCACAATGCATATCTTTGATTGAACATGAGTTTGATGAGTGCCACCAGTTAGGGTTTTCCACTGAAATCCTAATTGTCTTAGAGATATGATTAGCCCTGGAGCCATCATACTGAAATAAGGTTGCCCTGGCATAATGGTGTATCCATTATGTGGTAAATGGTTGTCCTAGTATGATGGCACACATTTCACATATTTGCTTAGTTTAAAGCATGTATTAATATATGTGATAGCTTTTAATTGAATGTGCTGGCATTGCATAAACCCCTCTTAAAATTATATTAAGTGGTAGTATAGTTAACCGATAAGCATTATTAGTCATGATGGATAATTAGTCATTTCGGTGTCTAGAAAGGTGGTTCTGGGAAGGTAAAGGGAATCGTGGTTTTTAATTGGTTCCGTTGACTGACCTGGCCAATTTTAAATTGGTGTCTAGGAAAGCAACGGGGGGACCCCCACATCTCTTCCACTAGCCTGGCCGATCTGATTGATTTAATTCTTGACTAACATGCTTGGTGTTAAAATACTATTATTGGCCTTCCTTCATGATAGGTCATCATTGTGTTACGATCTATACTAGGTTTGTTGTGTACACACAAGACCTAATATGGTGACTAACACAATTTTTGGCCTAATACAATTATTTGTTTATGGCATGATTTAAAGTAATATTTTGTTGTGTACACACAAGGGTATTACTATTAAAGTCATGACTATATGGCTATGAAGGGTCTTACTTAACTAAAATATTATAGTTTGTTGTGTATACACAAGGCTATTAATATTTTAGAGGCCGAGATAAGTTGAGAATTGTACAGGTTACAATTGGAAAGAGTTTTCCTACCTATGAACTTATATAAGATTTGTTGTGTACACACAAGGTCTTTTATAAGGGATTGGGATCTCAACCCCACTAAGAAAGATCAATTAAGGTTTTCTCGATCATCGTATAGAGGGTTATGATGCTCGATAAAATAGTGGGAGACATAATTAAATTAAAGTCCTAATTTAATTATGTGTTGTCATTTCATGGTTGTTTGCTTATGTTTTCGTTCTTTGTTTAAATGTAGATAAATGGCCTCTTCACTCTCACTCCGTAGTATTTTAGATGCCAACAAATTGACTGGGCCTAATTATGTTGATTGGCTGAGAAATTTGAAAATAGTACTCAGTCAAGAAAGAATTTCCTATATTCTTGATACCCCAATTTTGGAACTACCAAGGGAAGATGCCTCGCAAGAGGAGAAGACCACATATAATATGTGGCAAAATGACTCACTGTCAAATGTGTTATGCTTGCCTCCATGACTAACGAGTTGCAGAGGCAGCATGATAGCATGGATACTAACTCCATACTGCTAAATTTAAAAGAGCTTTATGGAGAACACAGTAGAACTGCTAGATATGAAATATCTAAGCAGTTGTTCCGTGCAAGGATGACAGAAGGTACATCAGTACAAGACCATGTATTAAAGATAATTGATCTAATCACTCGATTAGGTCAATTAGGTTTTGTAATGGATGGGGAGTTGAATCAAGACTTGATCTTGCAATCACTCCCAGAGTCATTTTCACAGTTTGTTCTTAATTACCATATGAACAAACTTAATTCTTCCTTGCCTGAGCTGTTGAATATGTTGAAAACAGCAGAGAGCCATGTAAAGAAAAATAAGGCTCCAGTTCTTCTTGTGGATAAGAAGAAGACAGGCAAAAGGGGTTCCAGTAAGTGGATGAATCCCAAAGGGGAATTAAGAAGAAGAAAGGAAAGAAGGCCTCCGGACAGATGACCTGCTTTCATTGTGGCAAGCCGGGTCATTGGAAAAGGAACTGCAAGATTTACCTTGCAAGTGTGAAGCCTGGTGCATCAGAGGCACCAAAAGGTATGAAAGAAGTTCATACTATTTTGTCATTGGATTCTTCCATTTCAAATACTTGGGTGTTGGATACCGCCTGTGGTCATAACATCTGCAAATCATTGCAGGGACTTCAGGGGCTTAAAGTATTGAAGGAAGGTAACTTTGAGCTCTACGGTGCTGGAGGGGACCCCATCCAAGCAGAAGCTGTAGGGACTTATGTTTTGAAGTTACCTTCAGGGAAGATCTTGGAGCTAAGGAATTGTTACTATATGCCAAAAATCATTAGAAATATCATATATGTACCCTTGTTACTTAAACAAGGATATACTATGAATGTAATGAGCAGTGGCTGCTCAATTTCTTTATCTAATGAAATTATATGTTATGGCATATTCTGCAATGGTCTCTTAACTCTTTCCACTAATGACAATATTTTTCATGTTTCTAACAAACGGAAAAGAGATGATGTTAACAATACCTTACTTTGGCATTGTCGACTTGGACATATTAGTGAGACTAGGATTAACAAGTTGTACAAAGAAAATTTCTTTGATCCTTATGACTGTGAGTCATTAGGAACTTGTGAATCATGTCTCATGGGTAAGATGACCAAGACTCCATTTAGTGGACATGGAGAAAAGACAAAAGAGTTATTAGGACTCATACACACAGATGTATGTGGGCCTATGACAACTCAAGCCTATGGTGGATACTCATACTTCATCACATTTACTGATGATTTTTCAAGGTATGGATTTGTGTATCTAATGAAACATAAGTCCGATGCTTTTGAAAAATTTTTAGAGTATCAAAGTATGGTAGAGAAACAGACAGGAAAAAGTATAAAGATCCTCCGATCAGATAGAGGAGGTGAGTACTTATTCACTGAGTTTCTTGATCACCTTAAAGATAAGGGGATCATCTCTGAATGGACTCCTCCTTACACACCACAATTAAATGGTGTTGCTGAAAGGAGGAATCGTACTTTATTGGATATGGTACGGTCCATGATGTGCTTCACGGAGTTACCTTTTACTTTCTGGGGATATGCTTTGGAAACAGCAACTTATATCTTGAATAGAGTACCATCTAAAACTGTCTCTAGCACTCCATATGAATTATGGAGAAGTAAGAAGCCCAATCTTAAGTATATTAAGATATGGGGATGTCCAGCCTATGTAAAAAGAAATTTTGGACATAAACTAGATGCTAGAGCAGACAAATGTCTATTTATCGGATATCCTAGAGATAGTATAGGATATGTGTTCTACCACCCTACTGAACAAAAGGTTTTGGTCAGTAGGCATGCCACTTTTATGGAAAAGGAATTTATCCTACAAAAGGGCACTGGTAGAAATATCGAACTTAATGAGATTCAACAAATAGACACTTCTCAGTCAAGTAACAACATAGTTAATATAGAACCTGAACACACTCCTATCCGTAGGTCTGATAGGGTGCGACAGGCACCTGAGAGGTATGGGTTCATAATTGAAAATAATGAAGCCCAAATCATTCAAAATGATGAGCCTCTAACCTATACGGAAGCAGTCATGAGTAGAGACTCAGACAAATGGCTGGAAGCCATGAGATCCGAGATGGACTCCATGTATGTCAACCAAGTATGGTCTTTGGTTGATGCACCAGAGGGTATTAACCCTATTGGGTGTAAATGGGTCTATAAAAGGAAGATTGGGGCAGATGGCCAAGTTGAAACTTATAAAGCCAGATTGGTGGCTAAGGGTTTCAGACAAAAACAGGGAATAGATTATTATGAAACATTTTCCCCTGTTGCCATGCTCAAATCTATTCGGATTATGCTTGCTATAGCAGCATATCATGATTATGAGATCTGGCAAATGGATGTAAAAACTGCATTCCTCAATGGTTTCCTTGAGGAAGAGGTTTATATGTCACAACCAGAAGGTTTTGTCTTGGAGACTAAACCTAATCAGGTATGTAGGCTAAAGAAATCCATTTATGGATTAAAGCAAGCATCCAGGAGTTGGAACATCCGATTTGATAAAACAGTCAAAGAATTTGATTTTTTCAAAAATGAGGATGAACCTTGTGTGTACAAGAAGACTAGTGGGAGTGCCATAGTTTTCTTAGTTCTATATGTTGATGATATACTTCTTATTGGGAATGATATCCCAATGTTACAATCAGTCAAAGTGTGGTTATCGAAACAGTTTTCCATGAAAGACTTAGGAGAAGCATCCTATATACTGGGTATAAAGATCTATAGAGAAAGATCAAGAAGGATGCTTGGCTTGTCCCAGTCTAGGTACATTGACCAGGTGCTAAAGAGATTTAGCATGGAGGAAAGTAAAAGAGGTTACTTACCTATTGGTCATGGCATACGTCTTTCTAAGAGGATGTCTCCTAAGACACCTGAAGAAAGAAATAGAATGAATTCTATACCTTATGCTTCGGCTATAGGGTCGATTATGTATGCTATGATATGTACCAGGCCTGATGTGGCATATGCCTTGGGTGTAGCCAGTAGATTTCAGGCTGATCCAGGAGAGGATCACTGGAAGGCTGTGAAAAATATTCTTAAGTACCTGAGAAGGACTAAGGATATTTTTCTTATATACGGAGGATCTGATCTTAAACTAGAAGCCTATTCAGACTCTAGTTTTCAATCAGACCCAGATGATAGTAAATCCATTTCAGGGTATGTCTTTACCTTGAATGGTGGAGCAGTAAGTTGGAAGAGTACTAAACAGCAGACTGTAGCTGACTCAACTACCGAGGTAGAGTACATAGCTGTCAGTGAAGCCGCCAAGGAAGCTGTCTGGATGAAGAAATTCATCACAGAGTTGGGAGTAGTTCCTGAGATTGAGAACCCGATGCCACTCTATTGTGATAACACTGGAGCAGTTGCTCAAGCTAAGGAACCGAGAGCCCATCACAAGTCCAAGCACATTCTGAGACGCTTCCATCTTGTCCGAGAGATAATCAAAAGACAAGAAGTCTGCATCAATAGAGTAGATACAAAGAACAACATAGCAGACCCGTTCACTAAGGCTCTACCACAGCGGGAGTTTGATCGCCACCTCGATTGTATGGGGTTAAAGAATAAGAGCGATTGGCTTTAGTGCAAGTGGGAGATTGAAAGGATTATGCCCTATAAGCCAATATCTGTATCTCCCAGACCATTGTAAATTGACAAATTAATAAAGGCAATAACTTTTTCATCATTCGCTGTGTCATTATATGATGAACCCCATAGATTAGGGCTATGGTTGTAGGGCTATGATGAGATCATACCAGTGAGATCTAAGGCCTTAAAACCCTAATCTAGAATATTCCTAGTCATAGGAACCCTGAGTTGGGGATCAGGGTTTCCGGTAAGACTGGCACATCCTATGTATGCTGAAAAGGGTGACTGCTCTCACAGTCATTTGTGTAGGACACTAATACAAGGATGTGGGTGCTCATTAGTGAATGAGTTCACTGAATAGATCCAGTTTGAGAACATCTAATGGAGCCTTAGCTGCTTGTCAATAGATGTTTTCTCATAGTGGGAGTTGTACAAGTAGTCCTATGACCTGAGACTGCCATAATACCTTATGTACATGAACCCATGCTTTGGTTCAATCTCATTCATGACACTGGGTCATGCACAAGGTTGACGCTGGGTGTGGTAAATTATATATGAAGGAAATGAGTAGGTCAACAAGGAATTGATCACTCCTAGTAGGAGGAGATTGCATCCAGCCAAATTAGGTCAGATGATGATTCAGGAAATCTTTGATCAAAGTACAGATATTAGAAATGATTTCTAATATCGAATTAATTGAATCATTAGTGTATGACTGAGCTGGGAATGAGTATAAACTGGATTTGACATGATTCCATATCCATAGTTATATTCGGGATGCAAGATGATTGAAGGATCGAATTGTACGGGAACTTTCCACTGAAGGGTAGTTTTGGAATTACACCAGAATTTCCATATCTTCCGGGTAGACATGACACGTTGCTAGACGTCAATCTTGTCTTGTGGGTTGATCAAATTAAATGGTTTAATTGGATCACAAATTAGGAGGAGTCCTAATTGACTGACTCGAGTTAGCTCGATTTGACCTAAATCGATTAGAATGAGTTCTGATCAGATTAGGTCAACTTGCACTCGGACCCACTGCTGGCTAAGTATGGAACCCAATGGGTCACACACTTAGGACAGATAATCAAGGTTTTAATTTGGAATTAAATCTCGTTTGCAGATGAACACACTAGCATGTGTTGCAAACCATGGCTTCTACTTGAATCGGATTCGAGTTAGGGTTCCGATTTGGTCTTTTATAGATCCAAATTCATTCCGGTTTGAATCTAATTGAAGATTCAACACTTTGGGCTAATAGTAGGCTAGCAATTGGGCTAACCTAAGAGGCTAAACCCCTTTCCCACATCGCCTAAGTCCCTCCGCTTCTTTTCCCACGCGCGCGCGCAAGGAGAAGAGTCCACGCGCGCGTGGACTCTTTCCAAGACGCGTCTTTGCGTGAAAAGAAAGAAAAAAGGCCGGTGATTTTTGAAGAGGCATGGAAGAGAGTCCACCTAGGCGTGGACTCTCCAAAAAGGGGAAAAATACCGTGAAAAAGAAAAGAGAAACACCGAAGGGGCGCGACTCTTCCTTCTGCGCGTGCCCTTCTGTGTTTTTCACGATCCTTCTTCGCGTCTTCCCATCCCAAAGGCCGTGAGATTAATCCCAAGGGCCATGAGATAAAGACAGAAGATGTGAGAAGGGAGAGAGGGACGTGAGAGGATGTTTTCAGATGAGAAGGCGCCTCTCTGTCGCCTATTTAAGAAGAAGGCTTCATCGTAAAAAATCATTCCAGATTTTCTACGGCGAAGCCTTGCTTCTCTTTCCTTCTCCCTCTCCAGAAGATTGTTTCCCCCTCCTCTCTTTCCTCTTTGATTCCTTTACAGAGCCTAGGCTCTGTCGAATCTCAGAACAGAAGGAGAGTCAGAGAGAGAAACTCTCCGACGGTAAAGGAAGAAGGCGCCTCTTTTTATTTCTTTCTTACATTAAGACAATTTTGTCTTAATTTTCTTCTCCCTCCAAGACAAGCCTTGTCTCATTTTAGGACAAGGGCTTATTCTTAAGACAAGAGTGTCTTAAGGGGCCAAAGTTGCTAAAAACTAGGAGAAGGGTAAGAGAGAAGGTCATAGTCCCCGTTTGGCTAGAGGAGTCCTAGCCAATAGCCCATATATCAAGTTCTTGGGGTAGAACTTGATTGGAAGGAACCCAATTAAGGAGTCACTGTCTTGATCATCTGCCCGTGTGGATCACCATCGGAGGGCGGACAAGTGGACGCCTGGTGTGTTCAAAAGGTTACTCAATTTGGAGTTTATTTCTACATCAGACTGGATATAGCGATCTGAGGTTAGTATCTAAACTATGTTTAAATTTGGACATGCATGTAGTCATAAGTTTTAATTGTTAATAAGGAGATTTTGGGATTAGGGTTCGGACCTGATTTCATAAAAATTTGAAATCCACGCTTCCGCACTGGTTCCCGAACCCAACAGCCTCCACCTCCCAGCGGGAGGATGCCGACATGGTAGAAGGGGTCGGATGGAAGAAGAGAGTGCCAGATCTGCTCTCGGTCTCCTCCTGTTACCGACGATGCTGACACACCCGGCCACTGCCACCGCCAAAACCGGCAAGACCCCCTCTGCCACCCGCTTCGGCTCGAACCAGACTCCGGTAGCCCATCTCACTCCCCCTTGAATCAGACCATGTCCGTTGACCCTAGATCCGCCCGTGCCAGGCCACCACCCACCCCCCACCGTCGCCCGCCCCCCATAGCCACCCGCGCCCCCACTGCCATCGAACACCGTCTCCACCCCAGCACTGCCACCGATGAAGCTCACCGGACTTCCCTCCCCTCCATGAGCCTCCCTTGTTTTGGTTCATGAAGAAGGAACTCCATTGCACGATCGTGAAGGCAAATGCCTTCAATGTTGCCGACTTCAATGCACGATTTCTGGAGCTACACACTTTCTAGAGCAGCATGGATTTTAGCACTGCATGGCTTTCAAAGTTGTACGGGTTTTAGAGCATAGATGAAAAAAGAAGAAGGTGAAAAAAAAAAGAACCTAGCCTCTTTTATGTTGATTTGGTTAGTTTCGGTTCCATCAAACCCCCACTGAGCTTGACTTGATAGAGTCGAGTTCTCCCCATCGCAAGAGAATGATGGGGACCCAAAGTCTATTACAGTTTTGTTAAGTCCTGTAGTCCTGAGTTACTTGAGTCCTATACTAAAGTTAGTCAATTGAGTCATGAGTCATGTAATAAAGTGAGACGACAGAGTCATAAGAGTCCACTTAGTCAGGTCTAGTCATTTTAGTTCAGTCAGGTCCGATCGAGTCAATTCAGGTCATGTACAAGAGGAGAGTTCGTAGCTAGGAGATTCACTAGGCCTCCCCAACCAGAGCTGGCCTTCATGCACCTAGACCCTTTCATGCCGCCAAGCATTCAAGAGAGAGCTCCAGTCCAAGACAAAAGCCCACTATTGACTAGGTCCACCAGGGTTTCTTGGCCTACAAGTCAGGGTTTCTTAGCCCTCAGGTCATGTACCCTGGGGTGAATCTATAAATACCACCCTTCCCCTCAAGTATCTTTTTTCCTATGAATACAAATTAAAGTTATTTTGATATGAGTTTTGAGTTTTTCTTTGGATTGGAGTGGGTGTGATGCCCTAGTTCCTTATTCTTGAGTGCAAGCCCTAATCCCCTGGTGACTTCTACGCTCGCCAGCGATCCTCCCCCGCTTCCCGTCCCGCATCACATGCACTAGTTTATAGTCCTCTAGCATCGACGTATCAAGCTTGGTGTAGGTTATGACCATGCTAGAAGCACCATCCTGAGGTCAGAGAGGAAAGGGCTCATCCAAGGAAGTGGACTCATCCTCCTCCACTCTCTTGCCCTGATCCAAGGAGGCGGGAACCAACTCTTCCGTAGCTTGGTGGATGGAAGATTTTGGCTTAGCTCCAGTTGGATGAACTGTAGAACCTCTATGAATCTCATGAGCCTTAGAATCTTCATCACTAGCTTCACCTCGAGGGGATGGAAAAGTGGTTGAAAGAACAAAAGTGATAGTCATACCACCCCTTTCATCCACTAGAGGTCGCAAAGAGGTGGGACGTTCATCGACTGGGTAGCGAGTTTGGTGCTCCTATCTCATGTGACCCATAAGAGCTGGCATAGAAAGGGAACTCCTACTCTTAAGGCAAACATCTTGACAAGGCCCATGGTCATCATCCTACCTCCTCTTGCAAAAATGATCACATTCCAGCTCCTCCCGCTTTGCTCCTTCATGCTCTAAACCCCTCATGCCTCCATGCACTGGCCTCTCCACATCCTTACCAATGCTTACAATGAAAACAATAAAAAATTAGTATGAGCTTGTTAAATCAAGAATGTTAGAAGTAGGAGTTCACATCCATGCATACCTCGAGGGTTGACTAGGCTAATTCCAACATTGTGTAATGTCTATTCTGAAAGGAACTCCATTATGTCTGATACTTGAAAGCTATGCAGGTATTGAACTCTTACCTCTAGTGCTGGTCCATATTAGGCACCCGAAGATCCAATTTTCAATGTTCACCCAAACCGGTGAAGCCCTAAGCCTCATCAAATATTTTGGAGTGAAGAAAACTTGCTCTTTCTAATGGTGGATGGTGGATGGGGTCCCTAAAATCAATCGATGAACACCTTTCTAGGATGAAGCATATTATCATATGGCAGGTTTGGGATGCCTCTTGAAAGTATAAATGGAGCGAAAAGGAGAGGTACAAGGAGTGACCCCACCAAGAAAGCAAACTGTAGTAAACCCATCAATGTGCCACCATAAATTTGAAGAAAATGTGCATAGTAACACACCGAAGAACCTAAGCAAAGTGACAAAGAAGTGATGAAGCAAAATCCTCAATCTAGCCTTAAAACTTTTCTCATAAAGGCATAGCCAGCCTGATGGTGGTTTGCAAGCCTGGTCCTACTTCTTAGGAACTTCTAGATAAAATTTTGGAGGGATTGGAAAATTGCTATAAAGTTTCAGCAAATGTCTCCATAATCTCCAACTAAATGTTCATTAGGTCGAAATCCCCTCTTCTCCCTCCTCCGGGTTGACTGCAACTAAAACTTGAAGGTCCTCAGGGGCACTCATCTTAAGAGTTGATAGAATCAAAATGGTTTGAGAAATTATAGGAGCTAAATAAAATCAAATAAGTTGGAGATGCAAAATAAATGGTAAAAAGATGATAGAGAAGCCCTAGGGGGATGTCACAGACCTGGAAAAAGGGGTTTAAATAAGAATCAAAACCCTCACAAACTTTCGAAGAGTCTCCTCTTAGGATAATTAACATGCAGATGGTGAAAAGGTAAAGTTTGATGGACAACACTTAAAAAGAAGACACATGGCATGTCCTCACCAAGCGCAGACTTCATGGTAGATCCGATGAATCCAAGGTGGTGCTACCTCTAATCATGTGGGGATGATTCAAATACCAAGAAGCAATATCCTAGCCTGGACATTAGTGCGATGATCCTCGGATTAATGCCTAGTGTTCGCTGTCGTAGGCAGTCAAAAATAATTCACCAACTCAACTCTACAGATAGGATGAGTTAGGATCGTATCCTCGAGGAGCAATTGGGGTTATGTTCACTTTTAGGATTATTTTATTAGAGATTAATTAGATTAGAGAGATAGAAGAGTAAGAATATGATTATACTAAGAACAATAATTAAATTAAGCAAGAAATCAATATAAAAGATGTCTTGGATTTTGATTTGGTATTTGGTATTATATTAAGTATTTATTTTAATGTAATTATTATATTATGATCGATCCCAAAGTATAGCCTATCTTGCTGGATATGGACCTTGATCTGCTCCTACATAGCCATAGGCTATTCAAAGTCTCTAATCATATAAATAATTTTTTTTATAATTAGATTTCGAGCATAGCCTATCTTGTTGAGTACAAATCGTATCCTGGGATCATGACTCGTCTCTACGTAGTCATAGGCTATTCTAAAATCAAACTATAGTCTAGATGTGTTGAACATTACTTGAAATAATGAAAAGTAATTTTATTCATGATAAATGAACATTACAATCAAGCACTAATTATATAAAGAAAATATATAATATAAATACTAGAAACCTCATCTACTCCCCGAAGATAGTAATTTCTTGGTCACTCATGATCTTTCCTTCCTCTTCTTCCATGCTAAGGCTCTAGAGGGCTCCAAGGAGTTCCTTTCCCCAGATAGAGGCACAGGAACATTTTTATAGGTTTAATAGGGAAGAGGTTTTCATGGATATCCAATATGGGACTAAACTAAAGAACCAATGGAATGGCTAAGATTTAATTTTACAGGACTCAACGATTAGATGGTAAACCCAAATCCTAGTTAAATTAGATTTCTGAATCCTGCTCCAATTGGTGCTTGATTGGTTGAGCATTGGTCACCGTCGGATCTTAATTGAAGGTCCAGAAATCAATCACCACAAGGAAATCGATATGAACCATTGAATGCTTTGATTGCTCTAAGATCCGTGCTGATTCTTCCTTCCCTGATGGTTCTGGAATTGCCCAGCATTGCTGCCAAAGTTGTTCTTGGATTGCAGCCACCACCAATGCTAGATTCTTGTGCCACCGTCATTGGAGGAGCTCCCTCGTCCCACCATCGCCAGATCTCTCTCACACTGCCATGAAGAAGATCAGTGAAGAAGGAGGCACATTAGTCATGGGGATTACTGGCAGGCCATAGGGAGGATAGCTGGTGGTGACGGGCAGTGATGGATCGAGCTTCTCCAGCGATGGGGAAGGAGGAGATGGTTGATTGGCGATCAAATGACTGGCATTCTTGTTTCCTTGGAACACAGTAGAAAAGACAATGACCCACCATGAATTGTAGTCGGATCTTGGAATCTCAGGTCAGTGAGGAGGTTCTCGATGGTGTGGAAGGAGAACAGCATCTCCAGTGGCAGTGGGGTAGCTTTTCTGGTCTAAAAACCAGTCATGATCCATGGCTCTACACCATGGACCGGTGGTCATGGCTGCTGGCGATTCATTGAGCATTTTGTAAATGTTGCCCAGGTGGCTTCCCAAGAGGGAGGTGAATTGGGATAATAAAAACTTTCAAGTATATTCACTTTAAAATTCTTTTAGTATTGGTGATGTGATAGATTATGCAACGAAAGCAACAAAATTAACAATCATAACGGAGTCAAGCAAACACAATCACAAACACAAGAAAATTAGAGTGGTTCAGAGCAACCCGCTCCTACGTCCACTACCCAAGCACCACTTGGGATTTCTACTATATTCTTCCTAGAATAAAGTCAGATTATTTTATCATGATCATAATCCAAACCCTACACCCTTTGGTTTTTATACTGGGCTCACCAAAGAAACCCACACTTGGTTTTACACCAGGCTTACCAAGAATGCAAGTCCCTTTGGTTTTTAATACCGGGCTCACTAAAAAAACCCAACTTAGATTTTAATAGGATCACCTAAAAACCTTTCTACACTCATAAGACACAGCCCCTTGCTGCTCTTGGAAAGGAAACAAGATATATCAAAAGAAACTAGCAACTTTATGACAAACCAAATTTGTTTGGTAGTTGCCGATGAAGCTCAAATTAAAGCCTTGCTTTAGATGCTCTTGAATACTCTTAAAGCTACTTCTTGACTTCCTTAAAAGTTGGATTCAATAAATGAAGATGAGTTGGAGAAGCTTTGAATCCTTTTGTGAATGCTCACTTGAAGTTGGTTGGTGAAAGACTTGAAATTCACTTGAATGCTCTTTTATTTTGAATGAATAATCAATAATCATCATCTAATCCATCATAAATACTCTCCTTTTATAGTTTTCAAGAAAATCTAGCCATTGTAGGGCTTAGAAAATCGAAATAGAGCCGTTGGAGCCTTCTTTGAGTTCAAACAGTCAATTCTACAACTAGTCGTTACAAGCCTGAACCCAATACTCGAGTTAGCTCGAGATGGTTGAGTTGGCTCGAAGTCTCAGATAATAAAAAATCAAACTCTATATGAGTCATCTCTTTTGGATCGAGTTGGCTTGAAGTCGCAAGATAAACACAAACTCTGGATGAGTTGGTTCTTCTGGGTCGAGTTGGCTCGAGGCTTTAAGTTTCTGAAACTTGAGATTTGGAACTTCTGGTCGAGTCGGCTCAATATCTTTGAGTCGGCTTGGATTTCTGAAACTCTAAAACTTTTCGTGCCATGCCAGAATAGGAGTCGGCTCTTGATCCATAAGTCGGCTCGAGCAGAACTTCTTCAAAATTCAGCCAACTGAATCTCCAACCAATACAAGTCTTCCGAAACTTCATAATAGGTTACAAAAGATATCTTACCTAATCAAACTCATTTTTACTAAATTATAGCTCTTTTTACAAGATTACAATAATGAAAATTAGGGCTTTATAACTTTGAGATCTTCAATTCAATACACTTCATTAATTAATACAACTGTACTAGGATAACTTCCAGCTAAGTAGAAAGTAAAGTGACTCATTGATAAATGCTTCCTATAAAAACTTCTTGAATAATTGAAAGAGTTAGTCATAAATACATGCTCTAATATTTTGTAATCATCAAAATCATTCCACGGGTCAACAAGCTTCCCCTTTTTGATGATGACAAAATACTGGGCATGACAAGCTTTAAAAAATACTTTACAATTACATGTATAATAACATACTATATACTGATATTCACATGTATCAATGTATATTCAAAATAGTATGTATCAGAACAAATGAAGTCTCATGATATAGTATCAGAGTTGAAATGAACTAGTGTCAAAGCAAAGTATTAACAATTAAGAGCATGTCTCAGATCAATAAGGTTAACATACCAAACCAATCATAATGTATCAAAATCATAATGTATCAAACAAACTTTTCAATACTATTTCAATACTTTACATTCAAAAAAATTTTCAATAATTGCTCCCTCAGAAGAATTTCCAATAATTGCTCCCCCTTTTTCATGTTTTTCATGTAACAATTGCAATTCTTCTCATTTTTCTTGATTTTATGCACTTCTCCCCCTTTTTGTCATCAATAAAATAGAATAATGATAAAATCACCAAGAATATATTTGAGATAAAATCACTTCTTCCTTTGATAAAATTTAAATCATTCATCCATAATTAATTATAAACATTCATATCACTCATCAATTATAATATAAGATTTCCAAAACACACACAAATATATATATATAAGGAGTGTCAGTACAAGATGTGATACAATATAAAAGTGTCAATACACTACAAAATAGTATCACATGTAATAAAAGGAATCTAAACTCAAAAGGTAGGGCTAGACTCATCTTCACTAGAAGAAAAAGAGTCAACTTCTAAAATGCCAGTCTGTGGTTTGAACTTAGGAAATTTAGGCCTAAGGTCCCTAAGTCTAGTCTTAGTAGAAATGGTGGTATGCAGCTTTAGATCTAGAAGGTGAAGACCCAGAGAAATTAGGATCGGAGTTGGCTGCATCGAAGGAGGATCTGACAACACCAAAGTATTGGTAATGAAAAGAATCTGCATCGCTGGAGTATCTACAATATCAGTGTGCTGCTCCTCAGTTACTACAAGTAGCTCAGTAGCTTGTGCAGTAGTATAATGCTCATCAGGTGTGCCAATAGTGTGGTAAGGCTATGCATGTCCAACATCAGTACCATCATCTAGTCCAGGTGCATCATCTGGTGGTGAAGGAGGTGCTGATAGTCTAGCTGTACTGTTCTCACGAAGAACTGCTAAGATCTGCTGAAATCCATTCCTTATCTCAGCCTGTAGTGCATCTATCCTTGCATCAATCTCAGCTCTCCCTCGCTGTAGAGTGGAAAGCTCTTCCAAGATATTCTACAATCTCAGATCATCATGTAAAACACCAAAAACTGAATCTCTCACAAGTGATCGAGGTGAAGTAGGTGCTGCTTCAGAGGGTCCAGCCTCATCAGTAGGTCACTTAGTCTCTGTTGCCCAAGTGGCTACCCAAGAGGGGGGTGAATTGGGAATTTAAAGATTTAAGCAGATAATGTACAAATAAAAATCCCTTATAAAGTATTAGGTGTTAAGGCAAAATAATAACATACAGAAGCTAAATAAGATCAGATGATCACAACACAAACACACAGAATTATAGTGGTTTGGAGCAACCCAGCTCCTCATCAACTACCCAAGATATCACTTAGGATTTCCACTATATTCACACCCAAATACAATAGGATTGTTTTACAGGATCACAACCCAAAATCTCTATACTTTGGTTTTAACGGGATCACCAAAGAAAACCCAACACCCTTTGGTTTTAAACAGGATCACCAAAGAAACCCAACTTGGTTTTCACAGGATCACCAAGAACCTAACTTGGTTTTACCAGGATCACCAAGAACCCAATACTTGATTTTTATCAAAGGCTCAACGAGAATCTATTTGGTTTTTCAAACGGGCTCACCAATAACCCAAACAATTCAGAAATGAATTGAAATAAATGCAATAATAAATAATAAACTCAATTTGTCGGATAGTTGCCTGTGCAGCTTGATAGAAGTCTACTTGAATGTGCTTCAAGGTGCTTTAATTACTTTAGTGGCTTCTTTCCAAAGTGCTTCAACCTTCAAATCAGAGTTGGTGAAGACTTGAAGACTGACTTGAATGCTCTTGTGCTCTTTTCCTTGTTGGTGGGTAGGATATTCAATAAAGCCTTTAAAAACTTTGAGGAACTCTCTAATTATTGCTTCAAGAAAGTTCAAAACACTTAAATATATGGTCTTCCATCACTCCAAGATAGTTTCAGATGTTGTAGATCGGTGGGATGTGACATATGACCATTGGAGCACTTTTTGGCATTACAAAAGATATTCTAGAACTAGCCGTTATATACCAGAAGACGATATTCGAGTAGGCTCAGATTCCTTCAAGTTAGCTCAGATCCTTCAAGTCGATAGGTCGAGTTACCAATTCTTCAGTGCAGTTAGCTGTTTGTCTTAGATGCAAAACTTCACTCTGGACGAGTTGGCTCTTTATATCTCGGGTCGGCTCAAACTTACATCTTTGAAAATCTTGAACTCGAGGAGTCGGCTCTCTTGAACTTTGGTCGGCTCTTCTTCTCAGGTTCTGAAAACTTTACTCTGGAAGAGTCGGCTCATTGCAATTCAGGTCGGCTTGCTTTCTCATGTCTTTAAAATTAGTTCTGGTAGAGCCGACTCTTTCTGGTTTAGGTCAGCTCGCCTGGCTTGTTCTCAGAAAACTTCAAAACTGGACTCTAGAAGAGTCGGCTTGGACTTATTCCAGTCGACTCGGATTTACTAGAGTCAGCTTGGTTACCTTCAAGACGGCTCGGATTGCTGCATACCAGAATCCTTGTTATGTGCCATGAGGTGAAGTTGGCTCTTCAATATACTGGGTCGGCTCGAGTGACTTCTTCAGGATTTTTACAATTCAACTCAAAAGAAAACTCTCACCAACACTTTTAAACTTTTCATGTACACCAACTCAAAATAAATTTAAGGTACACACACTCATAGAAGTAACCCCTTTTTACAGATTTTTCTTAACCTTTTCATTGGGTTCTTCTTTGCAAAATCAGATTACAATACAACTCAAAACAAGAAGTAAAGATGTAGTAGTTGAAGTTTGAACAAATAAGTCATCCTACAAAAACTTGTAAACCACTTGAAGAGTTGTTAGAAATAAATGTGCATGCTCTAATATTTGGTTATCATCAAAATCACTTATGGGGTCAATAGTCTCGATGTCTTGTGGCTATCTAGTCTACTCATCATCAGAAGACTCCTCATCAGATTGTGCCATTCTCTGTCCTGAGATCTTCCGAATCCATCTGTCTTCAACCTTATGAAAGCCCATTCTATTTAGTGACTTGGCATTGTATCTATCAGTATGTAATAAAGGTCCCCTATCCTCACCTGACAAATCAACACCAGCATCCTGGAAAAGTAAAGTGAATACCATGCCATAAGGAAGACAAGCTCGTGCCCTGTGAGCTGCTTCCCTCATCTGAACAATCATAATATAAGGCAAGTTGAGGAACTTCCCCTTAATTAGACATCTCATAAACATCATATCTCTTTCACTTACCCAGTCGAATCTTTCAGTTCTGTGTAAAAACACTCTACTAATAATGTTATGTAAGAGTCTCATCTCCAAGGATAATAGATTGGCTTGAATATGAAAGATCCCTAAAACATCACTTCTCTCTAAAATAGTTCTTAAAGTCTTTTATTTTTCTTTCATCACCCAGAAAACATTCTCCTTCTTTTGAAATTTGTAATAATATACTCAATTTTTGTTCATCCACAACAATATTTTTCCCTTTAACAACATATTCCAAATGAAATGTACCAAGGGACAAATTTTCAAAGAAATTTTTAACCAAGGTTGGATAGGTCGGTAGATTAAACATACAAAAGTGTCTCCAACCCTGAGCATCAAGCCAATCACCCAATTTCAAGTTCTCCTCTTCTAGAAAATTGAAATCCACAGTTCTTCAAGAGGTTACCTGTCTATTTCCCATAAGAATAACATATCTAGAAGCATCTAGAGCATCGGTCGACTACTGCTCAAGCTGTTCTTCAGTAGGTTGAGAAGCTGAAGCATCTAATCTTAGTTTTGTCCTCTGTTCCTCAGTAATGGATCGGATCACCTTCCTAGGTCTTTTTCCTACGGCCTTCCTAGGTGCCATTGATCTTGGATTAAGGTTTAGGAGAGATTCTAGAGGAGTTTCTATGGCTTAGGAGAGGAAACGAGTGAAGATAAACAATGGAAATGGAAAGAAGTTTAAGAATGAAAGCTTCAGAACCCTATTTAAAAAAGCCTAAACCTGTCCATCGAGTCAGCTCGACAGAATAGGGGATTTCTCGAGTCGACTCGAGCAAAAACAGAGGTCAAAGCTCAAAAAATCAAACTAAAGTTTTCTATAGCTAAATTGATATTAGGTGAAGTGGTCAGTAGCTCTAAAATGAATTTGAAAGACTCTGGATAATTTTTCTTAATTTTGAAAAAGAATTGGTCAAAAATCTTAATATGGGTCACACAGACCTAACTCTCTTGTGATCTTTTCAAATAATAGGGGATTTCTCGAGTCGACTCGAGCAAAAACAGAGGTCAAAGCTCAAAAAATCAAACTAAAGTTTTCTATAGCTAAATTGATATTAGGTGAAGTGGTCAGTAGCTCTAAAATGAATTTAAAAGACTCTGGATAATTTTTCTTAATTTTGAAAAAGAATTGGTCAAAAATCTTAATATGGGTCACACAGACCTAACTCTCTTGTGATCTTTTCAAATCTATCTTGGCTAAGAAGCTTGGTAAAAATATCAGCTAGTTAGTTCTCAGTAGGGACAAATTCTAATTCTATGTGATTATTCAAAACATGGTCTCTTTTGAAATGATGCCTTATTTCTATATGCTTTGTCCTAGAATGCTTTGGATAATATCATAGTCATCTAGTTGTTGCTTAATCCACAACACTTGTGCACAACAGCTCCCTACAGCCACATATTCTGCTTCAGCAATGGACAGTGCTATAGAGTTCTATTTCCTACAGTGCCATGAAATTAAGTTAACACCTAGAAATTGGCATGTGCCATTGGTACTTTTTCTATCAATCTTACAGTCACCATAGTCAGCATCTGAATAGCTAATTAACTTTAAAGATGAATGCTTGGAATACCACAATCCTACTTACATGTGCCTTTAAGATATTTAATAATTCTTTTAACGGCAATAATGTGTGATTCTTTTAGATTTGATTGAAAACGTGCACACACATAAACACTAAAAGAATGTCGATCTACTGGCAGTTAAATAGAGTAGAGATCTGATCATACCTCTATATAACTTTTGATCAATACTTGTGCCATTTTATATTTATCTAATCTGCATGCAGGACTCATGGGTGTTCCAGCTTCCTTGCTTGATTCCATGCCAAACTTTTTGATAATCTCTTTAATGTATTTGGCTTGGTTGATTAGAATCCCTTCCTTCGATTGTTTGATTTGAAGCCCGAGAAAGTAGTTCAGCTCGCCCATTAGACTCATTTCGAATTCCCCCTGCATTAACTTAGCAAAATCTTAACATAGGGATTCATCAATATATCCAAATATTATATCATCAATATAAATTTGAATAACTAAATTATTATTATTTTTCTTTTGGATAAATAGGGTAATATCTACACTACTTCTTACAAAATCATTTTCAAGTAAAAACTTACTTAATCTATCATACCAGGTTCTAGGTACCTGTTTAAGACCATATAAAGTTTTATTTAAATAGAAAACATGATTTGGAAAAGAGTGATTGATAAAACCAAGCGATTGTTCTACAAAAACTTTTTTGGATAACAAACCATTTAAAAAAGCACTTTTTACATCCATCTGAAATAATTTAAAGTTCATAAAACATGCATATGCCAATAGTAATCTAATAGCCTCTGGTCTAGCTACTGGTGCATAGGTCTCATCAAAATCTATTCCTTCTTCTTGGTTGTAACCTTGAGCACCAATCTAGCCTTATTTCTAATAGCATTCATTGTTCATCTAGCTTGTTTCTATAGACCTATCTAGTACCTATAACAGGGTAGTCTAATGGTCTCTCTACAAGTGTCCAAACATTATTTTTTCTAAATTGGTTTAACTCATCATGCATAGCTAACATCCAATTAGGATAGATTTTAGTTTCTTCTATGGTATGTAGTTCTACATGAGATACAAAAGCAATTAAATCATGTGCATCCCTATGTGAAGCTCTAGTCCTAACACCTTATGATGGATCTCCTATAATGAGTTCTTGGGGATGTGAAGGATTTACATCTAGAGATTAATGAAGGATCACATATTGGGATATTGACCATTAGGGAAACCCAAGAACAAACCCCTACAGATCAGTCCCAAGAAGTTGTAGAGCCTTTGAAGAACATGCGATGTATATTCCCTAATAGTTTTTCTATCCCTGATCCACCATTTTTGAACATCCACCATCTTGATCCATCACTGCATATCATTCACCCTCCTATTCCATCTGGCTAGGACATCCACCATACCATTGATCTATTCCCAGTGATATTCAATAGTTACTTTCTTAAGACTCTATGGCATATGTTGGAAGCCAAATTAAGATTTACTACCACTTACCTAAAGATATGTGCAAGAGACTTAGAAGCCTTTTAAGAAAAATATTGAAAATTAGGAACCTTTGTTTCCTAGCTTAATAATAAAATTCAGTCCTTAGATAATAAAACCCATTTGAGCTTGTCTTTTGTTTTAGTAACATTTGAGTTTGTTTTGTCAATTGGTGTCAACCATGCATAAGTCTGCCGAATCATATACACAACATCTTAGGGATTTGCATAGAGAGATTAGCAAGAAAATCCAAATGAGCAATGAGAGCTACAAGCATATGGCTGATTCTCATAGAAGGGCCAAAGAATTTCAAATATGGGACTTTGTGATGATCAGGTTAAAACCTGAATAGTTTCCACCGAAAACTATGAAGAAACTCCATGCCTGTGGTACAGGTCCTTTCAAAATAATAAAAAGAATAGGACCTAATGCTTATGTGCTGGACCTACCTTCTGATGTTGGCATTAGCTCTACTTTTAATATCTCAGATCTGGTAGGATACAAGAAGCCCAAAATGATTTCCAGTGAGTTCCTAGAACCTGATCCATCCCTTGAGAGTGAACCAACCCCAGAGTGCCCACCAACCACACTACCAAAGCGGGGAGAAAAAATTGAAAGGGTCATAGATGACAAGATTTTCACTACCCAGAATAAAGATTACCAATGATACTTGGCCCATTGGCAAGGCATACCTGATTCTGAAGATTCATGGATCACTCAAGAACTACAAAGGATCAATCCAGATATACTTGAATACTACCAAAGCCAAAATGATCCATACTTGTCAGGGTTGAGTTCTTTTCACCCGGGAAGAATTAATGAGGACATTGGCAAGAGGAAGAAATTACAAACTAATAATCTTTGGTTATAGTCTAATCTTTCCTTTTTTTTAGGTTCCCATAAATGTATGAAGCACCTCTTGAAGACTCCTAATTCCATGAAGCAAGATTGAATTGTTTAAAGGCAAAATCAAGTGAAGATTCCTTTTCCAAGCCCATGGGCCGGCCAAGTTATGAAGAAATCTTCTACCTTAAAGCCTAATTGAAAGACCAAACCTTAAAGAACATGTGAAAGGATTAGATGAAGACAATTGTTGCAAGGAGATGGTGCCACATAGAGCTTCCAGGACTTTCTCTTGTTAGGATTAGTTAGACTAGGAACTAATCATGTAATTAATTACCAACTAAATTTGAATTAGTTGGCTCCTTAACCGACCCATTATGGCTGTCCTTGGCCTATAAATAGGACCAAGCCCTCCTCTTGTAAAGCAATAAATGAATGATTTCAGCTAAATGAAAGTTTCCTTGTTTGAGTTCTCTTCCATCTTGCCAAGTTCTCTTAAGTTCTTCCTAGAATTTTGAGTGTTTTCTTTAAGTTTAAGTTGGAGTGTTGAGTTTGATCTTGAATTTGAGTGAGTGCTTTGAGTTTAGAGGGCCATAGTTCTATTTTCAAGTTTTTCTACATAAGATCCAAGTAGTCCAAGAAGAAGAGGAAGTGCTGCCCAAAAATTTCAGCAACTCTCTTCACTTCTCTTGTTGATTCCTTCCTTTTTTTTCTTAATTTCTTTGAATTTCGACTTACCTTGACTCTTTGTAGGTTTTTCTTGGTGATTTGAAGATGAAGATGAAGGTTCCAAGCCATGGATCAAAGCTTCAATGGTGAATCTAAGAATGGAGTGTAGATCTTGTTTCTAGCCTTTAATTTTTGAGTGGTGAGTGCTTCCCTTCCACTTGAGCTTTGATTTCTCCTCATTGTTGGGAAAAAACCCTCTTGATCCTTAAATATGAGGTTCTTAAAGGTTGCTTAGCCTAGTTTGAGAGTTTCTATGCCCTTAGATCCTTGATCCTTAGATCTGAGATTCTTAAACGTTGCTTAGCTTAGTTTGAGAGTTTCTATGCCCTTAGATCCTCTCTTTTGTTTTTTTGAAAGGAAGCTTGCACAAGGGTGTCAGATTTTCTGCTCACCTAGTTCCTAGCTTGAAGTTCTTCATCCCTTCCACCCATGAATCCGGCCATATCTGGAGCTCTAATGCTAGTATGTTATTTCTAGGTAAGTAGATCTCATCTCCACACACTCATTTCATCAAATTCGTCCCCTATCACCTGCATCATCAGCATAATCTTATTTTCTAGAAGATGCAATGTCAGTCTCATTAAAAATGACATGAATTGACTCTTCAACAGTTAAAGTTCTCTTATTGAATACTCGATATGCTTTACTATTAGTCGAATAACCAAGGAAAATAGCCTTATTAGATTTAGCATCAAAGTTACCAAGGTTATCTTTACCATTGTTAAACATAAAACATTTACAGCCAAAAATATGAAAATAATCAATATTTGGCTTTCTATTGTTCCATAATTCATAGGGGGTTTTTCTTATAATAGGTCTGACTAAAACTCTGTTTAAAATGTGGCAAGCGGTATTTACATCTTCTGCCCAAAAGTATCTTGGAAGATTCCCTTCACAAAGCATCGTTCGGGCCATCTCTTCCAAGGTCCTATTCTTTCTCTCTACAACACCATTTTGCTGTGGTATTCTAGGAGCGAAGAAGTTGTGGTCAAACCGTGCTTTGTGCAAAAGTGATTAAAATATTAATTTTTGAATTCCGTACCATGATCACTATAAATAGAAATAACAAAAAGAATTTTTAAGTTAGAAACTCTTTTGTAAAACTTTTTAAATACTTTAAAAGTTTCATCTTTATCTGCAATAAATAAAATCCAAGTGTATCTTAAAAAATCATCTACAATCACAAGACCGTACTTCATACCACCTAAGTTTGTTATCTTAGTGGGTCCGAATAGATCCATGTGAAGTAGCTCTAAAGGTCAAGTGGTAGAAATAATATTTTTGGATTTAAAACTCTCCCTAACTTATTTTCCTAATTGGCATGCATCACAAACATAATCAAAATCTACTTTAAACTTTGGCAAACCTTTGACTAAATATTTTGAAATAAGTTTTGCAATGGTATGCATGCTAGCATGTCCAAGTCGTCTATGCCATAGTAGACTTGATTCCTTGCTCTTATCACTCATTGCTACAAGACTTGTGTTACTTGACATAGCTAGATCATTAAGATTTACCATATATATATTTCCAAGTCTATATTCAATGAACTTTATACTAGAGTCAAGAGGATCAATTACTATACACAATGAAGCCTTGAAGAAAACATTAAAGCCAAAATCATATAGTTGACTGATACTTAACAGATTATGCTTTAACTTTTCTACTAGCAGTACATTCTCAATAAAAGTGGAAGTAGTGATTTTAATTTTATCAATACCGATTATCCTTCTTTTACGGTTGTCACCAAATGTTACTATGCCACCATCTTTTACTTCAAAGGTGAAGAATTGATCTATGTCACTCGTCATGTGTCTTGAACAATCGCTGTCAAGATCTTTTCTTTATGTTCATGGCTGCAAGACATCCCTGCAAAACAATCAAGTAGTGGATTTAGATACCCAAGCTTTCTTAAATCCTTGCATATTAGTAGGATTGGTTCCTTTTGGAACCCAAATTTTCTTGATTTTCTTTTTGCCATTGTATTTCAAATGACACTCAAATGATTTGTGACCTATGTTATTGCATGCATAGCAAGTAATTCTAGACTTTGAATAATGAGCATCTGATGTAAACCTAGGTCTATATTATTTTGATGCAATGAACTTTGAAACATAAGAAGTGGATGCAGAAAACTTATTTGTATTTGTGCCTTTATAACCAATTACAAACTTGTTACTAGAATCTCTTTGATTTTTCAAAATCAATTCAAGTTTGTTAGAGCTTAAAGTTAATTTTTCAACTAATGGTTTAAGCTTTTGAACTTCCTTTTGCAAGTCAGTATTTTCCTTTGTAAAATTTCATTCTTTTCAAGAAGTTCTTCCTTTTCAAATTGAATAGTTTAAGTCTTTTACACGTCATACTTAATTATCTTTGCAAAATTTTGTTTCTTTCACAAACTTCATTTTTATCTTTTTCAAAAGTATCACAATTATTTTTAAACTCTTCATTTTCAAACCAGCCTTTTTGTATTCAATCAATAGTTCACAAAAAGCCAGCCTTTTTGTATTCAATCAATAGTTCACAAAAAGCATTATGAAGCTCATCATAGGTAAAATCTAAATTCGGTTCAGAAGTTGTTACCTTATCCTCTAAACCCATAAGACAAATCTGAGCTGTCTTTGTTATATCTTCTTCTTTTTCAATTGATGTAGATTCATCACTGTCACTTCATGCCGTAAGTATTGCTTTCTTTTTCTTTCTCTTAAATAACATTTTCTTGATTTCTGGACAATCAGGATGTATGTGTCCTGGTTTCTTGCATTCATAACAGATTAGAATTTGATCTATGTCCTTGTCCTTCTCCTTGTTTTTTTCTTTTTCCTTTCCATGGTCTCCTTTTTTGAATTGCTTTCTCCATCTATTTGTTCTTCTTCTGCCCATAAATCTTTTGAACTTTCTTATTACTAGGACACTTTCATCATCCTCCATATCATCATCAGAGATATCTTAATGTTCATCCTCATTCTCTTCAATTGGTTTAAATATGATGGTCTTTTTCTTTTTGAGTCTTCTTCTATTCTTTGTTGCATGGCTAGCTCATGTGTGATCAATGAGCTCAACAACTCATTGTTGCATGGCTAGCTCATGTGTGATCAATGAGCCCAACAACTCATCTAATGGAAGTGTATTCAAATCTTTTGCCTCCTGAATAGCTGTAACCTTTGCTTCCTTTTTTTCAGGCAAAGATCTCAAAACTTTCTACACTAAATCAGCATTAGTATAGGTCCTACCAAGACTTTTAAGACCATTTTTAATGTCAGTAAAACATGAAAACATTGTAGGTACAGTTTCATTTGGCTCCATTTTGAATAACTCATAATTATGCACAAGAAGATTAATTTTAGAAGTCTTTACTTGTGATGTGCCCTCGTGTGTGATTTCGAGCTTATCCCAAATTTCTTTAGCAGAATTACACGTGGAAATTCTTTTAAATTTGTTTGGGTCCAAAATATAATAAAGTAAATTCATGGCTTTGGCATTTAACTCGGTCTTTTTCATATCATTCTCATCCCATTCCTCTTCAGGTTTGGGAACCTCAACATCATTAATTCTGATAGTGGGTGTGTGAGGTCCTTTTTGAATTATCTTCTATAATTGAAAGTCTATGGCTTGAATGTATATCTTCATCCTAGCTTTCCAATATGTGTAACTAATTCCAGTGAAAAGTGGAGGATAGTTAATGGATTGGCCTTCGACCAAGGAGGTACTCATAGGATTTGCCATCAATCTTTACTCTAAAGAATTTCAGAGACTCTGCTCTGATACCACTTGTTGCCCAGGTGGCTTCCTAAGAGGGGGGTGAATTGGGATGATAAAAACTTTCAAGTATGTGCACTTTAAATTTTTTTTAGTATTGGTGATGTGATAGATTATGCAACGTAAGAAACAAAATTAACAATCACAACGGAGTCAAGCAAACACAATCACAAACACAAGAAAATTAGAGTGGTTTGGAGCAACCCTCTCCTACATCCACTACCCAAGCACCACTTGGGATTTTTACTATATTTTTCTTAGAATATAGTCAGATTATTTTATCGAGATCACAATCCAAACCCTACACCCTTTGATTTTTACACCAGGCTCACCAAAGAAACCCACACTTGGTTTTACACCGGGCTTACCAAGAACCCAAGTCCCTTCGGTTTATAATACCGGGCTCACCAAAAAAACCCAACTTAGGTTTTAATAGGCTCACATAAAAATCTTTCAACACTCAAAAGACACAGCCCCTTGCTACTCTTGGAGAGGAAACAAGATATATCAAAAGAAATTAGCAACTTTACAACAAACCAAATTTGTTTAGTAGTTGTCGATGAAGCTCAAATTGAAGCCTTGTTTAGATGCTCTTGAATACTCTTAAAGCTACTTCTTGACATCCTCAAAAGTTGAATTCAATGAATGAAGATGAGTTAGAGAAGCTTTGAATCCTTTCATGAATGATCACTTGAAGTTGGTTGGTGAAAGACTTGAAATTCACTTGAATGCTCTTTTATTTTCAATGAATAATCAGTAATCATCATCTAATCCATCATAAATACTCCCATTTTATAATTTCAATTAAATCTAACCATTGTAGGGCCTAGAAAATTGAAATAGAGCCATTGGAGCCTTCTTGGAATTCAAACAGTTAATTATGCAACTAGCCGTTATAGGCCTGAACCTGACACTCGAGTCGGCTTGAGATGGTTGAGTCAGCTCGAAGTCTCAGATAATAGAAAATCAAACTTTGTATGAGTCGGCTCTTCTGGGTCGAGTCAGCACAAAGTCTTAGTCAAGATAAACATAAACTCTAGATGAGTTGGCTCTTCTGGGTCGAGTCAACTCGAGGCTTTGAATTTCTGAAACTTGAGATTTGGAACTTCTGGTCAAGTCGGCTCAATATCTTCGAGTTGGCTTAGATTTTTGAAACTCTGAAACTCTTCATGCCATGCCAGAATAGGAGTCAGCTGTTGATCCATGTGTTAGCTCTTGATCTATGAGTTGGCTCAAGCAGAACTTCTTTAAAATTCGGCCAATTGAATCTCTAACCAATATAAGTCTTCCAAAACTTCAAAATTGGTTACAAAAGATATCTTACCTAATCAAACACATTTTTACTAATTTATAGTCTTTTTTATAAGATTACAAGAATGAAAATTAGGGATTTACAACTTTGAGGTCTTCAATTCAATACACTTCATTAATTAATAAAACTGTATTGGGATAACTTCCAACTAAGTAGGAAGTAAAGTGACTCATTGATAAATACTTCCTACAAAAACTTCTTGAATAATTAAAAGAGTTAGTCATAAATACATGCTCCAATATTTTGTAATCATCAAAATCATTCCAGGGGTCAACAGTAAACCATTCAACCAGTCCACGATGGACCGGTTGCTTTAATAACCATGTAAACCTTTAATTATTCTTCAAAAATCGATCTAGGCTCATTTCAAATCAGATTTGCTTCAAACTTTTTTGTCTAAACCCATAAATCAAGATCTTCATGTTCGCACTCTCATTTCCTACAAATTTTGTATAAAAATAACAATTCTAAATAAATAAAAAAATGTAATTATTAAATTAATATATATATATATAATATGGTTATCACACTTTCCAACTTGAACTTTGCTCATCTTCTAGTAAAACAAATAAATTAGCTATGTATACAAACTCATCCTTGAATTGAAAGTTGACTTAGGTAGTCCTAAAAGTAGTTGATACCTGGCTAGACCATTACTAAGATACCTCATCAGATTATTAATTCAACCTAATTAGTGGTTGGATAGAGTCCATAAAAATTTTTAGAGTTCTTCTTTTGCTAACTTTCCACCTCACTCTTTGTTTTCTCTAACTTTCTAAGGATTTAATGAAGTACCTTTCTGCCAGCTGGTTCCCTCTTTCTTCTTCTTTCTTCTCGTTTCTTTTTTTCTTTTTTTTCTTCTTTTTTTTGAGTATAGTGCCATGTCCTAGCCTCTTAAGTATTAATATCTTCACCTTTTGATGCAAACCACAATGCTTACTTAGGCAAAGGGACCTGGTTCTCAATGAGGTACAATTGCTTAACAGATTTCTTAACCTTCTCATTTTTTGATGCGAACCACAATGCTTACTTAGACGAAGAGGCCTGATTACTCAGTAAGAGTTCAAGCAAAGCTGTGAGGTGGGACTAACTCTTTTTTTCTCTTTTTTTATTATTTTTTATTCAAGGGGAAACTTCAGCATATTGAACCTTTTGATTTATACCCCCATAAAATAGACTCTTCATTGAGATCAATGCTTAGAAGGTGTCCACAGGTCTGCACTATGGATCGGTAGTCATGGCTACTGGCAGTCCATCGAGCATTTCATAAAATATTCAATCAATCCATGGTAGACCAGTTAGTTCAATAACCATGCAAACCTTTAATAATTCTTCAAAAATCAATTCTAGGCTTATTTTTAAATCAGATTTGCTTCAAACTTATTTCATTTGAACACATAAATTGAGATCTTTGCATTGTCCCTCTCCTTTCTTGCAAATGATGTATAAAAGTATTAATTCTAAATAAATAAAAATAATTTAATTACTAAATTAATACTTTTATATATGTATATAATATAGTTATCATACCTCCCAACTTAAACTTTGCTCATCCTCGAGTTGACATAGGTAGTCCTAAAGGTAGTTGATACCTGTCTAAACCATTACTGAGATACTTCATCAGATTATTAATTCAACCTAACTTGTGGTTGGATAGAGCCCATAAAAATTTTTAGAGTTCTTCTTTTGCCATCTTTCCACCTCACTCTTTGAATCCTCTAACTTTCTTGGGATTTAGTGAAGTACCTTTCTACTAGCTGGTTTTCTCCTTTCTTCTTCTTTCTTCTCTTTTCTTTTTTTTCTTTTTTTTCTTTTTTTTTTGAGCATAGTGCCATGTCCTAGCCTCTTAAGTGTTAATATCTTCATCTTTTGACATGAACCATAATGCTTACTTAAGCAAAGGGACCCGATTACTTAGTGAGGTACCATTGCTTAATAGATTTCTTGACCTTCTCACCTTTTAATGCGAACCACAATGCTTACTTAGGCGAAGGTGCCCGGTTACTCAATAAGAGTTCAAGCAAAGCTATGAGATGAGACTAACTCTTTTTCTTCTCTTTTTTTTATTTTTATTCAAGGGGAAATTTTAGCATATTGGATCTTTAGATTTATAACCCCATAAAGTAGATTCTTCATTGAGATCAATAGTCAGAAGGTTTTGGAATTACTCCATGAAGTTATTTATGATCTTGACCCTACCATTTATTGAGTTTCTTTAATAATTTATTCCTCGATATCTCTAGAATTATCTAGACTATTAACAAATCATTGATTAAGGTGCTTATGTAACTCCAATTCGAGATAATAAATAGGTATATATAACATAATTATTTCTAACCATACTCGAAGATCTAAGCAAGTTAGGTTTTTCTTCCCCACCCAACTTAATCGACATTATCCTTAATAGAGTAAGAAAAAAAAATAAGTACATAAGAAAAAGAAAAAATATGTTTGGGATAAGTGTGCTTCAGGAGTTGAAGAGGGCTTCCTGAAGTAGCGAGCTCTTATTCTTCCACTTAAGTTCTTGTAATTATACTAAAAGGAAGATGAGATTGTTGGGTTGCCTCCCAACCAATGCTCAGTTTAACATCTTCAGCCAAACATAGTGGATCATTTAAATTATACCAGTTGATACCTCCACTAAACAATTAGGTATACCTAGCCATGGCGAGTGGTTGGAGAAGTCCAGTCAGTAATGTTCCACACCAGATTTCTTTTATGTGTGTCTATAAGATGTGTCTCCTGATAGTAGGTACCAAGAGATGGCATGGTGTATAATGTAGATGATGGTTCTAGTATAGAGGCTAGGTAAAAATTGGAGGAAGCAATAAATTGCTCCCATTGTGGTGTCCAAGGTGGATCTAATAAGTCACTCAGCTTCTCCACGTTATCTATTCCAGTACAGTTCAGATGTTTGAAGGATGGGTCCTCAATATAGTTGTTAGGGCTATTATATTTAAAGACTGCATTACTTAGTTCTTGAAGTGACACTTTGGTCAGGTAGTCTACTAGTGAATCCAAGATTGTTTCTCCAATAGCTTCTTTAGATACATTCGATAAACCTACAAATTAGGTTTCCTGGTTAGAGGTTGCATCATGTTCGAAGAATGGATCCTTTACCATGACTAGGAGTGGCTCTTGTTTCGGTACAGGTAAGATTTCTAATGAAGAAGCTATTGGTGTATCAGAGAGAGGGACCATATGCTTATATTTCATGATCCATGAAGGAGTAGAAATGGGTGGTTCTAATAGTACATTCACTTCATCCATGTACCCATCTATGTCAAAGCTATCCATATCAAAATGGGCTAAATAAGCTTGCAAAAGGTCTTGCAAGGGCATGGTAGGGGTAGTATCTTCTACAAGTTCTTCTAGAACATTTACTTCATTAAACCCATCATTTTATGGTCCCATGATTGCATTAAATATGTTTAACCTTAAATTTTTATTCCCAAATGACACATCCGTGGCTCCCGTCCTACAGTTGATATAAGCATTGGCTGTTGCAAGAAGGGTCGACCTAAAATAATTGGAATTTGGTTATGGTCACTTTTCAATTCCATATCTAATATAATAAAGTCTACAGGGAAGTAGAATTCATCCACCTTAACTAACACATCTTCAATTATTTCCAGTGGTACCTTAAGGGATCTATCAGCTAGTTCTAGGGTTACCAACATAGGCTTTAGTGCTCCAAGCATAAAAACTTTATATACTGAACTTGGAAGGAGGTTGACACTTGCTCCTATGTCCAGTAAGGCTTTCTTAATGGTTAGGCCTCCTATGACACAAGAAATGATAGGGGTACTAGGATCCTTGAGCTTGGGTGGAGTTGTGTGTTGAAAGACTGAGCTAGCTTGCTCAGTGAAGCAAACTTTCTTTGGGATGTGTGCTTGAGATCTATGTTTGTGGATGCACTAATCATTCAAAAAATTAGCATAAGTTGGGACCTTCTTGATGGCATCTAAGAGTGGAAGATTGATATGGACTTGTTGGAATAATTCAAGCATTTCATTCATCTTAGCCCCCATCTTGTCTGAAGGAGAGGTTTTTCTAGATCACTTGTGTACGGAACTCTAATTGCAGGTGCTGGAAAAATTGGGCCAATCCTCTCCTTAGGGTCTTCTTTATCATCAGGTAATTCAGATTTGCTTTTTGTTTGGATTCCTAACATATTAATCCTTTGTAGTGGCTCCAAAACCTTTCCACTTCTTAGGGTCATTATAGATTTGGCATGCACAGGATGAGGTTTAAGAACATTGGAGCCTTCAGCCCTATATTGTTCCTTTGGCTTGCTAATGAGCAGGTTCCCTTCATCCTATAGATGGTTGTAGCAAGTTGATCAATTCGGGACTCTAGCTTAGCTATAGATTATGTGTGGGAGTCAAGGGTTTGAGAATTGGTTTATAGTCTAGCCAATGCTTGTAGAACTTTCTCATTAAAATTGGAGACATAGTAATTAAGAGAAGGTTATGGGGCATCATGAAACTGAGGATTTGGTATATTATTACATTAGTGATTAGGTCTATGAGAAGTTGGGTTGATCATGGGTTGAAGTTTCCATAAGAGATTCAAGTGATTGCTCCATCCTAAATTATATGTATTTGAGTATGGGTCATTTCCTGGTCTAGGAATAGTATGGGTTTAGGCTGGGTAGGCTTGTTCCTATACAAGCTCAGGAAACTGATGAACTGTTGGGCAATCACCTATAGTATAAGCAAGACTTGAGCAGATAATACAAACATCTTGGGACTGTGCACATGGGGAAGAGGTGTGACCGACTTGTAAGAATCGATCGAATTTTTGAGATAGTGCATCCACAACCTGGGATAGTGTATCCACCTTGCTATGGATGTCTACAAAGTGGCTTTCCTCATATTTTTCATCTCTTTTATGGTTTAGCTTGGGAGTTTCTTTATATGTGGTAGACATATAGTGCAAGAAGATTTTGCTCAGGGTCTCAAATAATTGCTAGGCTTCATGCCCACTCCTGAGCCAGAATGTTCCTCCACAGGATGCATCAACCATATGCCTATGCTTTTATGACCATCGATCATAAAAGTAATGGACTAGTTGCCATTTGGGTATGGTGTGGTGTGGACACTTGTGAAAAGTTCCTTGAGGCTCTCCAAAGTTTCATGGAACATCTTCCCTTCCAATTGGAAAAAACTAGTTATGGCTTTTTAGATCTGATTTGTTTTTCTTATTAGAAATATTTCTTGAGAAATATCTGGTGGGGGCACCAGGTTCAGAAAGAAGCTTCAACTAATACCAAGTTCTTTATGGATTGAGACTAGGAACTCAAGTCTCATATGAGTCCTGTATGTTTATTGAGTCATGTTTTATTTTCTTTTGCGGTTTTAAAGTTCAATTAGAGTCAATTAGGCTTTATACTGAGTCAAGTTCAAGAGCTACTTGAAATTGGGCCAAACCAGCTTTACTTGGAGTGCCACATCATGGACCACCTATGCCAACTCATCACCAAAGAATGCCACATCACCTTTTTGTCAAGTCATCTCCAAGGGGTGCCATGGAGAAGGATGCACCATGTCACCATGCCATTTCACCTTGCCACATCATTGGATTTGGAAACCACCTCGCCATGCCAACTCACTTTGCCAAGTCATCACTAAGTGGTGCCACATCAAAACAACTTCAAAGTGGGGACCTCACCATGCCAACTCACCTTGCCAAGTAATCACCAAGAGGCGCCAACTTCAAGTGGGGACCAAGGATTCAAATCCTCCACATTCCATGTAACCCTCCACCAAATCCTCCACATTCCATGTAACCCTCCACCAAATCCTCCACATTTCATGTAACCCCCCCTAATATTTCTCCATGATATGGAAAATTTCAAATTGATTGAAAGGCCAATAAAAGCCTCTTGTACGCCCATGGTAAAGGGGGCTTTTGGATGATGAAACAAGAAGGAGTAGTTTTTCTATGAAGCAAGTGTTTTGTAGTGTGGTTGTGTTTCAATCTTGGCGTGTGATCTTCTACCTCCCAAGCCAACGACTTCTCCAAGGATCCCATCTTCCCTCAACGACCACTTGTTTTCTTAATTCCTTCCTCCTACTTTGATTTGGTATTCCTTCAAATCAGCTTAGTCCTAATTCCTTCATTGCGCAGGGTTCCTTCTACGATCCGAAGTTCAAGAAGGGGGTCATTGCCATCAGATCAAGTATGGTGAGAACTTGTTTCGATGGAAGAGTCATCTTTTCATCCAGGGCTTGTTTATTTGATTGCTTCAATGAATCTACACCAACAAGGAGTGCTCATCATGGTAACAATTCCCTTCTAATATTCTTAAGTCTGGATTATTGAAGACAGTTTTCCTAGGTTTAGAATCCATAATCATTAGCCCTAATCTTCTCTAGGATTTAAATAACTACATCACGGCGTAAGTTCCAAATTTCCGTGCTCCTTCCATAGCTTTACCTTAGTACTTTTGATCTGAAATTTAGTACCTGTTAATAGGCTTCATTGCTCTCATTTCTCAATTCATCATTTAGATTGCATTCTCATCATCGTGCCGCATCAAATTGGTATCAGAGCATGGTTGCATTACGTTAGGGTTAATTTCTATTTTCTGTATTAGGGTATGCTTGCTGTTTTTTTTTCTGTGTAGGCTGATTGTAATCCATCTGCAGCTCCAAAGGCAAGTTACATATTTTGCATTGAAATAGTTTTTCTCATATCCCCTTTTAAGTCGTTTATCACTGTATTAAATTTCATCATTAGAAAAAAATCACAAAAAAAATGAAAATTCCCGCATCATTTCCCTGTTCTATTGTAAATAGTTCCACAAATATGGTCTGAACATTAACTCATTTCTCTTAGCACAGAAACCCAAATTTAGTGATTCTTATTTTTTTAGATCCATTATAATTGATAGAATTTTTTATAATTTTTTCAGAATTTTTATTTAATCATAGAATTTTTGGACTGTAATTCTTGTACTGTTCTGCTTTAAATTTCAGTAGGATAAATTTCAGCATGATTGTGTGCATCCATTTTAATCCAATTAAGGGCACCAATATGACATGGGGGCAGGATTGATCACCTGTCCTTAGCCCAAGAACAACCGCCCACATTGTGCATCGAACCCAACCCCTAATTAAAATCGATTAGAACCTTAATTGCCCTAGTGGGTTAGGGACACCAACAAGGTGGGTTCAGGTTAGGGTCAAGTTAACTGTGTCAGCTAATTGGTGTGTACTTACTGGCTTGGTGTCTAGGATTGGTGCATCAGGGCTTGTGATTTGGTCCGCCTACCTGGCCAATCTCAGATTGATGTCTAAGGTTGGCAATCAGGGACCTTCACTCCCCTCCACCTACTTGGCTAAGTCCCATAAGTACTACTAGCTAATTGGTTCACTTAATTAGACTTCTAATTTGTGCTCTAGGTCTAGGAAACCTTAGCTCGAACTTGAGTCCATTTGCATGCATGACAACTAGAGCAGGGATACCATATTCACCAATCCAAGCCCAGTCTAGTGTAGCCATGGACCCGAATCTTGAAACCATGCTGACAGGCCTAAATGATCTAATGGCCCAATTGAACCAAATTCTGGCTAAACAATTTCCCTTAGACCAACCAACTCCTACTATCCCATTAGCTCATATGAATGATAGGAGTAAGAACCCTGAAGTACAAGTTGAGTTCATTAATACCCAAGACTTAGGGTATCCTCAAACTGAAGGGCTAGGGAAGGAAGAAGGCAAATCTGAACCTAGTAAATATGTGTATGAGACTAACATAAGTTTAATAGATGAATATGAAGGGGAAGACTGTGAAGAGAACAACTTTAGTACCTTACCTGAGGAAATTTTTGGTAAAGAAAAGATTATTGAGCCTAGTCCTGAAACATCAGAACAACCAAAATTTAGTGAGGACTTGGTTCCCGTAAGACAATGCCCTCAGGAAGAACCCAATAATTTAGCTTCGACACAAGAACTCCTTCAGGTACCTGAGAAGAACCCAATCATTATTTTAGAAGACTTTCCTGATGACCTTCAACTACCTAGAAGCATCCCGCTTGTAGATTAAAATTCTAATATTAAGGTCATCATGAGTAACCAAGGTCTATTTCAAGATTCTCCTAAATTATCCCAAGTCTCGGATTCCTATTTCCTACCTTTCCCTGAGTCTTATCATAATTTTAGAGCCATTAAGTTTCATTTTGATGAGATTACTAGGATGCATGAGCTTTTAAAGCCTATTCCTTTTGCTACCTACTTTTGGAAAACCTTATGGCATTTGCTAGGAACCCATGGTAAATTCTCATGTGCATGCCAGACCAGGGTCAAACCTAGAGAGTCATTAATCTGTTAGGTTTAGGCCCTAGAGAGTCCAATAAAATTCCTCTCAATAAGGATTCCTAGTTCAGTCTGCATTTCATAAGTGCTTGTGTAAGTTTCTGAGTCTGCTGAGTCCTATGCATAGCATGTTGAGGATTTGCATCATGAAATAAATTTGAGCAATGAATCCTATAAACATAGGACTAATTCAAGAAAGAAAGTCAAGGAATTCTATGAGAGAGATCATGTTTCCATCCGGGACTTTCAAGAAACTACATACCCGTGGTGCAGGCCCCTTTAAAGTCCTAAAGAAGATTAGATCTAATGCTTACATATTGGAATTACCGTCAGACCTAGGTATCAACCCGACCTTCAATGTCTCAGACTTGATAGAATATAAGGAACCCATGATGATACCTAGTGAGCCTTTTGGGCCTAACCATATTTTTGAGAGTGAACCATTACCCGAGTATCCACAAACAACCATTCCTCAAAAATGAGAGAAAACTGAATAAATACTGGATAATAAGATTATCACTACCAGAAACAAGGATTACTATCGATATTTGGTCCGTTGGCAAGGGAGACCAAAATCTGACGACTCCTGAATTGCTAGAGAGGACCTGCAACGACTGGACCCGGACTTATTTGAACAATATCAAAGCCAGGCTGGACCATACTCGACAGGGTCGAGTTCCTCCCACCCGGGGAGAATTGGTAGGGGCACCAGGTTCAGAAAGAAGCTTCAACTAATACCAAGTTCTTTATGGATTGAGACTAGGAACTCAAGTCTCGTATGAGTCCTGTATGTTTATTGAGTCCTGTTTTATTTTCTTTTGGGGTTTTAAAGTTCAATTAGAGTCAATTAGGCTTTATACTGAGTCAAGTTCAAGAGCTACTTGAAATTGGGCCAGACCAGCTTTACTTGGAGCGCCACATCATCATGGACCACCTATGCCAACTCATCACCAAAGAATGCCACATCACCTTTTTGCCAAGTCATCTCCAAGGGGTGCCATGGAGAAGGATGCGCCATGTCACCATGCCATTTCACCTTGCCACATCATTGGATTTGGAAACCACCTCGCCATGCCAACTCACTTTACCAAGTCATCACCAAGTGGTGCCACATCAAAACAACTTCAAAGTGGGGACCTCACCATGCCAACTCACCTTGCCAAGTAATCACCAAGAGGCGCCAACTTCAAGTGGGGACCAAGGATTCAAATCCTCCACATTCCACGTAACCCTCCACCAAATCCTCCACATTCCATGTAACCCTCCACCAAATCCTCCACTTTTCATGTAACCCCCCCTAATATTTCTCCATGATATGGGGAATTTCAAATTGATTGAAAGGCCAATAAAAGCCTCTTGTACGCCCATGGTAAAAGGGGCTTTTGGATGATGAAACAAGAAGTAGTAGTTTTTCTATGAAGCAAGTGTTTTGTAGTGTGGTTGTGTTTCAATCTTGGCGTGTGATCTTCTACCTCCCAAGCCAACGACTTCTCCAAGGATCCCATCTTCCCTCAACAACCACTTGTTTTCTTAATTCCTTCCTCCTACTTTGATTTGGTATTCCTTCAAATTAGCTTAGTCCTAATTCCTTCATTGCGCAGGGTTCCTTCTACGATCCGGAGTTTAAGAAGGGGGTCATTGCCATCAGATCAAGTATGGTGAGAACTTGTTTCGATGGAAGAGTCATCTTTTCATCCAGGGCTTATTTATTTGATTGCTTCAACGAATGTACACCAACAAGGAGTGCTCATCATGGTAATAATTCCCTTCTAATATTCTTAAGTCTGGGTTATTGAAGACAGTTTTCCTAGGTTCAGAATCCATAATCATTAGCCCTAATCTTCTCTAGGATTTAAATAACTACATCACAGCGTAAGTTCCAAATTTCCGTGCTCCTTTCATAGCTTTACCTTAGTACTTTTGATCTAAAATTTAGTACCTGTTAATTTGCTTCATTGCTCTCATTTCTCAATTCATCATTTAGATTGCATTCTCATCATCGTGCCGCATCAATATCTTTTGAAGTTGGTCCCAGGTTGAAATGGTCATTGACTCTAATGAACATAGCCAATATTTGGCCTTGTCCTTAAGTGAGATGGGAAATAATTTCAACATAAGGGCCTCATTAGATAGATTTTGAATTCTAAAAGTAGAGCATATCTCAAGAAATTTACCTAGATGTTTGTATGGGTCCTCTTGACTAAGTCCATAGAAGGATGGTAGCATTTGTATGACACTAGACTTAATCTCATACTGCATTGCCTCTATATGAGCTGCTTGGATACACGGAGAATATGTATATGATGGAGTGAAGTACTCCATCAATTGGCATGGTGGGTTTGTCTCACTATGTATATCCATGGTCTAACCCCAGTCTATGATTTTAATTTTTTTTATTAGAGAAGAAAAAAAGGAAAGAAGAGAGAAGAAATATAGAGAAGAGGTCTAAAGATGCGAGTCTAAGGAGTCCTAAAGCTAAGAGAGATAGAGAAGGAAGTATTAATTAAAGTTATAGGTTAATTACAAACAAGTTAACAATCAATGGACTCTCTATCCTAGGGTTCCCTAATTCTAGACAACTCTTAACTATTCCAAGGTCACTTTCAAGCCTTCGAAGTTAGATACTAACTAGCCACTAGCCAAGTAAGGATAAGGTCGGTAGGGGTCCTCAGTTGCTTTCTTTGGATACCAAATCAATTGGCTAGGTCAAACAACGGAACCAATTAAAGAACCACTTTTCTTTAGGGCTACATCATCCTTAAACTCCTTGCCTTAGATACTAGTGAACCAGTTAATTCTATGCTAGTCCAACTCTTAGGGTCCCTTGTCCTAGTGAGCTCGAAAATTCTTAGGGGCCAACATCTAATTGATTTTAAATTTAATGCTTAGGTAAATGTAATATGAGAATGGTGGTTTGTGGGCCAAGGAAGGGTAATGAAATCCCTACCTTTGTTGTTTAGGGGTTAGTGCCCTTAAGATGATTTATGTAAATGCAATACAGTGCAAATATATGTCAAAACAAGTTAGTTTAAGTCTTTAAAAAAAGAAAACCCTAATAAATTAGGAATTTTATTTTTATATTTTATTTTATTTTATTATTTTTTTGTGAACTAACCTTGCCAATGATCCTAGATAATGGTGCCAAAATTTGATCATTGTCATAAGCGATCAAAAATAATTCACCAACTCAACCCTATAGATAGGATGAGTCGGGATCATATCCTCAGGGATCAGTTGGGGTTATGTTCACTTTTTAAATTATTTTATTAGAGAATAATTAGGTTAGAGAGATAGAAAAATATGATTATACTAAGAACATGAATTAAATTAAGCAAGAAATAAATATGAAAGATGTCTTGGGTTTCGATTCGATATTTGATATTATATTAAGTATTTATTCAGTATGTAATTAGTATATTATGATCGATCCCCGAGCATAGCCTATCTCGCTGATATAGACCTTGATCTACTCCTATGTAGCCATAGGCTGTTCAAAGTCTCTAATCATATAAATAAAATTTTCTATAATCAGATTCCGAGCATAGCCTATCTCGCTGAGCACGAATCGTATCCTAGGATCACAACTCATCTCTATGTAATTATAGGCTATTCTAAAATCTAACTATAGTCTAGATGTGCAGAACACTACTTGAAGTAACAAAAGTAATTTTATTCATGAAAAATGAACATTACAATCAAGCACTAATTACATAAAGAAAAATATAAAATATAAATACTAGAAACCTCATCTACTCCTCGAAGACAAGAATTCCTTAGCTGCACATGATCTTCCCTTCCTCTTCTTCCATGCCAAGGCTCTAAAGAGACTCCAGGAAGTTGCTTCTCCCAGGTAGAGATGTAGGAACCTTTTTATAGGGTTTAGCAGGGAAGAGGTTTCCATGGATATTCGATGTGGGACTAAACTAAAGAACCAAAGGAGTGGCCGAGATTTAATTTTACAGGACTCAATGGTTAGATGGTGAATCCAAATCCTAGTTGAATTAGATTTTAGAATCCTGCTCCAACTGGTGCTTGACTAGTTAAGCATTGGTTACTGTTAGATCTTAATCAAAGGTCTAGAAATCAATCACCACAAGAAAATCAATATGAAATGTTGAATGCTTTGACTGCTCTAAGATTCGTACTATTTTTTGCTTCCCTGATGGTTCTAGAATCGCCCAGCACTGCTGTCGGAGTTGTTCCTGGGTTGCAGCCACCATCGATGCTAAATTCTCGTGCCACCATCATTGGAGGAGCTCCCTCATCCCGCCATCGCCGGATCTCCCTCGTGCCACCATGAAGAAGATCGATGAAGAAGGAGGTAGGTGGTTGTGGGAACTGCTGGCAGGCCATAAGGAGGATAGCTAGTGGTGACAGCCAGTGGTGGATCGAGCTTCTCTGGTGATGGGCAAGGAAGAGATGGCTAATCGACAATCGGATGGCCAGCATTCTTGTTTCCTTGGAACAAAGCAAAGAAGACGATGACCCACCATGGATCATTGCTGGATCTTGGAATCTTAGGCTGGAGAGGAGGTTCTCTAGCAATAGGGAAGGAGAAGGCACTCCGGTGATAGCAGGGCAGCTTTTCTAAGCTAAAAACCAATCATAGTCCATGGCTCTGCACCGCGGACTAGCGATCATGGCTATTGGCGATCCATCGAGCATTTCATAAAACATTCAATCGGTCCATGGTGGACCGATTGCTTCAATAACCATGCAAGCCTTTAATAATTTTTCAAAAAATTGATTTTGGACTCATTTTAAATCAGATTTGCTTCAAACTTGTTTTGTTTAAACCCGTAAATCAAGATCTTCATGTTGGCACACTCCTTTTTACAAATGATGTATAAAAGTATCAATTCTAAATAAATAAAATTAATTTAATTATTAAATTAATATTTTTATATATGTATATAATATGATTATCACCTAGCTCAGAAATTGTCTAGATCCTAGCCCGGGTTCAAATCTCCTACCTTCCTCTAATGCATTGGAAGGTCAAAGTATAAGGTGAAGCGTTCCCTCTACAAGTGCACCTTGGAAAAGCCATGTCACAAGAGCTTGAAGTTAAAATTCTAACATATCTGCACCACGGATCGTAGCCCAAAAGGATCGCTCCCATGATCTACCTCTTTGAGATCCCCGAGCCCCATGCTGGGATTAGTTATACCTCAAGCTTTGATCCAAAATGGCCCATATTAAAGTTTCGAGCTAAGCTTCATAAGGTGGAACCGACCTCATCAAGAGCATTTTCTAATCTAAGATAGCCTCTCGGTAGAATCTAATCTTAGATCTAGAGTTGGTACATTAACAATATATTATCGACTCCTAGTCCACTACTTAATGGTGTAAGGCTGGAAACATTCTTCAGCCTAGTGGGGATTCGACATAAACATAACAAAGAGATCATTCAGACACAATAGCCAAGGTCAAATTTTGGACAATACACCAAAAGATATGACACAATCTTAGAAATTTTATGAAAAGTTTGTTTATATTAAGTTGAAGATATAATTACAAAGACAAGGAGGACACATCAGAAAAAAGAAGAATACTTCAAAAGGAGAAATGAGTTGACAATGGAAGCATTCATTGGGGCACTAAAGTCATTCCCCCCCCCCCCCCCCCAAAACTGCACTTCAGGGTTCGTCTAAGTGGCCCAGCTGATGTGGAAGAGGGGAGGCAACAGATCAAAATTCTTTGTAAACATCTAGACATGGTTGTTTACCTCAGCCCTTAGACTATCATCAAAAGGATTGACCTTGGGAATTTTAATGCTCGGGGAAAAGTTAGGCTCCAGTTTTGGACTTGCATTATTTGAAGCCTGCAAGAAAGCTCTTTCAACAAGCCTTAGAAATGATGTCAGCCCCAACCCTCTCTATCCATTCTACCCTTTCTTCATCGAGTCAATCAACATCCCCTAATTGGCAAGCTGGCAATGGAGGGATGACCTTTCCTCTCCTTCACTCCTCGGCTCCTCCTCCACTCGCTTAGCCTTCGAGTCGAATGAACAAAGCCAATGATGAAACTTAAATACCTCCAATGCTACCTAAGCCTCCATTGCAACCAAATCAACTACACCTAAGGAGATCTCCACTTTGGAGTTCGAGGGCAAGGGGACCCCCACAGGGGTTGTAACCTATCTCTTCCTCCTCTCCTCCTCCAACTCCACCTTCAATTGCTTCATTTCTTTCAAGGCATCAGAGTACCCCCTCTCTATCTTGATGGACCTCTACTCAGGTCCCCTAATGATTTCATCTCGACGGTTGACCTTCTCTTGGGCCTCTTTAAGGGCATCCTCGTAGATGTCGACCTCCCTTAGTAGGTCGACGTTGGCCCTCTTTTCTTGATCCAACTTGTACCCCAGTTGGTCTACCCTTGAATCTAAGCTTATGAAGTGGGCCAAATGTTGATCCAACTACATAAGTATCAAACAAAGTTCTAGTCAAAGCCCAAATCAAATGATACATTTGTTGGAAATTGTGTCCTAATGACAATTATCTAACTTATAGATGGTTGATTTTGTATATAAAGTATTATGAATAAAAGTTTTTTGGCAGTTCATCACAGTTCATCTTTTTATAATGAACTCTTTTATGATGGAGTCCTTGGAACTATATTATTAAATGATAAAGATAGGATTTATCGTATAGTTGTTAAACTTATTCATAACCAAATGATACATTATTATAGGATGATAATGTATTGAGTATAGGTCATTTATACCATATGGGTTGGTTATCCTATTAACCAAGGATTGTGGAAACACTGGTATGGCATGTAGGTGAAGTGTGGGATATTTCACCGACTATGATCCACCTGTGGAGTACTCTTCTACCAAGTATTATTCATGAAAGGGTATGGATATAAGTGTCTTTCAAACCTAAGATCACCATGATGACTTGCAAGCAACTCACTATACTTTCTAATCTAGTGATAAAAGGTTTATAGGTATAGTCAAGTACTTGTGGAGTTGATGTGTGAGTCAAGATGAAATTGACCCCTCTAAGTATTAGAGTGAATATCTTACTATGTTTCAATTTAGCAAAATATTGGCCATGGTAGTTCTTGTAAGGAGTCACAAGACTTGTGAGGTTGAGATATATTATTGATGTAATATTTAAGGGTTAGCAGTTGAACCCTAAAGTCTTCTTGAATATTGAGGGTCAAAGGGATGAATTATATGTAACCATATGCTAAAGGATCCTAATTGTTGCTCTACAACTTTTAACCTATCCGAACATCAGGTGTCATTACTAGATGATGACTTTGATTGGTACAAAAAGTGTTCTTGTGCTACCAGCTTAGTATTTAAACCTATAGAATCACACACGATAAAAATTTCTATCTAATTTTATGGCTAATCAATGATTGTAAGTTTTTCCAAGATTTTAATATCAATATGATCGATAATAGGCCTTAAGAAGTGTCAACACTTTAGTGAGTCAATACTAGAGATTTTTTTTAAGTATTGACTCATCATTGTTGCAATATTATGTCAAGGATTTTTCACTAAAAGTTGATGAATTATTTGAAGATTAGTTGGTAATTAGAGTGCTAGTTAGCTTAATTTGATTAAGCTATGAAATTTGGATCAGAACCAAATATGATTTCATTTGAGCTAAACTTTAGTCCAATAAGATTGGACCTAGCCTATGCAATCTTGTCCTTTTTAAATTTAAATTTTTAATTTAAATTTAAATTAGTCTCAGAATTTTGAATTCAAATCTTAATTTTGGATTCAGTTTTGAATTTAAATTCAAACTTTAATTTTTTAATTCAAGTTGGTTTTAACCTTTCTAACCTTCCTCCCCTTATCTCTCTCTAACTCCCTCACCCTCTTAACCACTTGGATGCCCAGTAAGCAACCCAAGAGAGGGGGTGAATTGGATTTCAAAGAAAAATCAATTCTAGAATGCAAGTAAGTATCAATTCAAAACAATTCAAGTGTTGGTGTAGTGTTAGTGCTTGTGAGTTACTCAAGTATATGCAGCAAAATTTAAAAAGACACGAGCAAATCAAATAGAGGTAAAGAAGAGAGAGCAAACAACATAAACACACAAGATTTTATAGTGGTTCGGTGCACACCAAAGCACCTACGTCCACTCCTCAAGATCCACTTGGAATTTTCACTATAATCTTTCTTGATTATAGCTGATTAGTTTTCTAGGCTCTCTAATCATAACCCAACTTGTTTTCACCAGGAATACAAGTCAAAATCCCTTTGGTTTTGTGGGCTAACCAAAAACCTTGTTGGTTTTATGACCTAGGCTCACCAACAACCTCCTTGGTTTTGTATAATAGGCTAACCAAAAATCTTCATTGGTTTTAACACAAAGGCTTACCAACAAACCTCCACTTCTAGTTTCAAATCCCTAGAAACTAGAAACACAAGAAAGAAATCAAGAATATACTAAAAAATATAAAAAGATTTCAATATAAAGCAAGTATCTCTTTGAAGCTCTTGAAAATTTATTATGGATGCTTGTCCTTAATTTGTTGAAGCCTTAAATGTAGCTTGAATGATTGAACTTGAATGCACTTTAATGCTTTGGAAGCTTGAAGGCTTTTCTTCACTTGAAAGTAGATGAAGACTTGAAGAATATTCAATGTAAACATGTTCTCCTCTTTTCTCTTCATTTAAAAAACCTTTTAAATACCTCTTAGATCCTTAAATGACTGAATATAACCATTGGAGAGCTAAAACTAGCCATTGGAGGGAAAAAGGGTCAATTCTATGCTTTAAAAAACTAGCTGTTACTATGCAGTCTGAACTCCAAATATCGACACTTCGAGTCATAAGTCAACACTTGTCTTTTGTGAGTCGGCATTTAGTTCATAAATTATTCCTTGAAGCTTTCTAGAAATCTCAGGTGAGTCGATGCTTCTTCTATTGAGTCGACATGTGAGTCGACACTTAATCTTCATGTATCAACATTTGAGAGAAATTCTCCAAACTCATCATGTTTTGTAAATTTTTTGTCTTAGGCATTGAGTCGACACATGAGTTGACACCTGGTCTTCATGAGTCAACACTTGAAGCATGCTATTGAAACTCCTTTTTGCGTATCAGATTCTGGCTTCCATAAGTCAACACTTTATTTCCATGAGTCGACACTTCACTGAAACTTTTTGAAACAATGCTGAATCTTCTTCAATTTTAATATTTGATCCATTTCAAGTTATTCTTATGTTTTTAAGTCTATTCAAACTTGAGATTTTTATTTGGGAAGGGAACTTCAACTGTATGACAAGCAACCTTTTAACTAAGTTGATGAGTATCTTTTTCTGATAAAACATACTTAAACAAACAATTAGTACTCAAATATACTTAAGTATTTTGTTAATCATCAAAATCAGGAGTCAACAATCTCTCCCTTTTTGATGATGACAAAACCTTTAAGTATATGCATATGAAAGCTCAAAGATTTTCAACAGGTATAGAGCTTTAGACAACAAATATCAGAGCTACTGATGATACATATCAAAGTCTACAAATATGTTAAATGACAAGGAATAAGACTTATTAATACTATATCAAAGCTGTATATGAATGTACGAAGAAATGCAAAGTTATACATAAAAATGATTATCAAAAATAATGATTTTAATGTATCAGAGCTGTAGATCATAATGTATCAGAGTTATGATCAAAAAGGTTTTAGAGCAAAGATGTACAAATATATGTATATGAATGTTGCTCAAAAAGAGTATTAAAATATTTTCAACAGATAGACATTTTAGCATTAAGAGTATTAGAGCAATAATGATAATAAAAAAGGGCTTTTAAGAGTAACAAATCATTAACCAAGTACCATGGTCATAAGGAGTATCAAGATATGTAAAATTGAAAAGTATCAGATCATAATGATAAACGTGTCAGATCATAACAAAAACAAAATTATCAGAACATACAACTGAAGGGTAAGAATGAAGAACAAAACATTCAAAAAAACTCCCCCTTAATATCTAAAAAAAGATTTTCAAAAGAATTTTGTTTGAAAGGATTTTCAAAAAGATATTATCTACTTTAGTAAAAAGACTTTCTTGCTCCCCCTCACTTATAGCATTGATTTGTGCCAAAAAGGTTTTATTAATTCTCATTGATTCTCATTAATACTCATTAATACTCATTAATATTAGTATTTTTGCATTTTCCATGAAATCTTTAAACTTTTGAACTTGCATTTTCCATGAAATCTTTAAACTTTTGAACTTGCATTTTCCATGAAATCTTTAAACTTTCAAACTATCAATTAAATTTTCAAGTATTCCTACATTTTCAAAAATTAATTCTCCAAATATTCTCCCCCTTTTTGTCATCATTAAAAAGCGGTGAGAAAAAAAATAATACAACAGGTATATAGAAAATATTGATTCATTATAGAAAGTTGCATAGATAAAAAAAAAACTTGATACATGACATAAGAAAAGTCAATATATATATATATATATATATTATTGTAAGGATTTGATACATGATACATCGAAATTGGATATAAGATATTTATAAGCACTACAGACACAAAAACATCAAACACAGGCAGGCAAATACATAGACTAAATCTAAGGAGTAGTCTCCTTATCAGAGGAAGATAGAATATCTAAAACAACAGGCCCTATATCCCTAGAAGGTCGAGGTCACAACCAAATCGGTCAAAAGTCATATAGCTTGGTCCAGGTAGGTCTAGGTGTCTCACCATGTGCTCTGTCTCTGCCTCTACCATGTCTGATGTAGGTCCTTCCTCTAGTTTGTGCTGAGGAGGAAGAAGGAATATCAGAAGTAGGTGCAAAGTGAGTGGTGGGAGCAGCAACTGAATCAAACAAGGGGGGTGTGTCATCAAATGCTGGTTCTGGAGAAAGGATATGGAAACCAGGTGTATAGAAACCTAGTTCCTGAATCAAAATGATGTATGAAGAGTAGATGAATGAATCACAGGTGTATCAGTTGAATAAATGATAGGCATAGGAGTAGTAAAAGAAGTAATAGATGGATCATGAAAAGTGGATGAGTTGGGTAAGATAGGAGTCAGGAAAGAAGATCGGGAAGGATCAGGAATGGGGGTACTAGACTTATCAGCAGCTACATCCAGCTCTATCTCCACCATAAAATCTTTGACATCAAACTCTATGGAGGAGTTAACCTGATCATCTGCAGTATCTGGAGCAGAGGGTGCTGGTGGAGAACCAGAATGAATGGAGGGTGGTACTCTACTCGAAAGACTCTCCAATGTAGATAAAATAGCAGAGATGCCATCACTCAATCCTCGATGGCTCTCCCTTATCTCCATATATATCTGGTCAACTTGTTGTTTAATGACCATAATCTCAGTCTCCATGTGAGTGACTCTCTACTCCAAGCTATCTCCAGTATCAGGTACCTCTGTTTGTGCGGGAGTAGCTGGCTCAAGCTAAGTAGTAGGCTCGGGCTATGCCTCCGGAATCTTTCTGTGTACCTCAGAAGGCCCGACCTCACCAGCAAAAATATGCTCCTCTTCTGCTGCCTCATCATCTGTGTCAGTGGTCTAACCTGATATGCATTGTCCTCACTGACCTCTAACCAGATGATAGCCCATCCTATGAAGAGACCTCATGTCGTAGATGTCTGTGTGAAATAACTGTCTATAATCCTCGTCGTCTACAGTCACTCCATATGCCCTGAACATTAGTGTCAATCCCATGCTGTAGGGTAGGCAAAGCCTCCAACTGGTTGCTTCCTCCGTCATCTAATGAACCATGAGTGCTGGAAGACAGACTAGGGTATGCTGAATTAGTGAAACCATGAGTAGTAACTCTCACTCAGTAATAAAATTGAATTATCTAGTCTTCGGCAGAAGGATCTGAGTGACGATATGATATAGTTGCCTCATCTCTAGTGAAAGTTTGGAAGCAATGACTGATGCTCTCTCAATGATATCATCAGTCTCAAAAATGCATCTCAGTACTTTGACTCGGTTCGCTAATGCATCTGCTAGTGATCCAACCAAAGGAATTTGCCAATGTCTACTCAGATCTTAGTAGTCAAAGGGATCTCTCTCCTTTGGGATGATCGTAAGACTACCATGATTGCAGAAAAATAGAAATTATTTTTTTGTAATTTTTTTAGAATTTTAATTTGCAGGCTGATGTCCCGAAATCAAGTAAAGATGAGAAAGAAAACTAGTAATGAAAAGAAACATCATACCCGCAAAAGAACTCATGCAAAATAATAAAAGATAGGATCTTGGGAATTGAAAAACCCCCAGTTTAGGATAGTGTACCATCAATAGCACTCGAGATCGATGCCTGGAAGACAAGCCTGTAGTCCTCGAATCAGATGGCTATCTGGGTCAGACCAGGAGGCAAAGAGGGCCTACTCTTTGGAGGGGAAACACCATAGGGATCTGCAAGCATCAGAGGTTAATCAAATAAACAAGAAAATAAAGGAAAGAAACTAGGTTTTAGAAGAAAGAAGGATCAAGGTTTGGAATAGCTGGAGGCCTAGGAAGAAGAAGATCCTTGGCTTGATGAGCAGCTAGGGCTTCTTCTCCTTGGGCATGGAAGATGAAGACTTGAGCATGGAGGCAGGGGTCGGCTAGGGCACACAAGGACAACAACACAAAACACAAGAACACCAATGCTAGGAAACAAATCACCAGAGTTTTATTTCATCAATAGGTTATATGAATATAAGAGGAAGAAGGGTGGGGTATTTATAAGAGTTCCCATGCCTTCTCCTAATTAGGATAGGATCATATAATTTGAGTAGGAAGAGGGTTATAAACTTTGAATGCAATTACAATTCCCAAAGAACTTAGGAAAGAAATCCTTAATAGGTTTGGAAGGAATATTCTTGTGTTGACCTAGTCTTCTCTTCCTCCCTTGGACCGGTCAAAGGCTTGGGCTCCTCTTGGAATTCGGCTTGAACCTCATGGACAGCAGCAAAGGGCATCCTCCTTGGGCTTGGGCAAAAACTAGATGGGCCTTGATTGGCTTCCAAGGGCTGGGGTGCATGGACCAAGTGGCTAGGCTAGAAAACCCTGGGCACCCATTCTGAAATGGACTTGGAGAAAAGCCTAGGATGCCTCCTCTTACTGGGCTCTTGGGCTTGAGATGTTCTTGGGCTGGGGTGCCTAGCATATACCTAGAATCATGGGGCACCCTTGGTCTTCGAATATACTATGGCATTTGAAGGGCATCTTGGTATCTGGAAGGCATCATGGGGAATCATGGTATCTGGGATGGCAATCAAGGCCCATTAAGCTGATGTGAAGGCCTCTAGCTCCTGGATGAGGCTTGGTAGAACTCTAAAATAGGGTATTCTCTTCTCTTGTACAAAAATTGGACTAATACTGGACTAATACACAAGTACAAGACTCAATAGGACTCAACTGAACCGGACTAGGGTTGAGACAAACCAACTTGGGCATCTTGCCTCCACTTATTATAGGACTCAATCTTACTTGATTACAAAATTTGACATATAGGTAAGTGCTCAAAACCCTAATCAGTAAATTGATAGGGCCCAGTAATCTGTGTTGGATCCTGGTGCCCCCACCAATTTTCCCGGGGTGGGAGGAACTTAACCCCATCGAGTATGGATCAATATGGCTCTCATATGGCTCATGAAGGTCTGGGTTGAGGTGCTGCAGATCCTCACGAGTGATCCCAAGTCCTCGAATCCTAGCTGACCTTGCCATCAGACCAAATACCATGGATATCCATTTATCCGGGTACTGATGGCTCGATCATCCAGGATGCACTCAATCCTTTCCTCACTAATAGGACAGATTGCAAGTGGACTCTTTGGGGTGGGTTCACTCTCAAGGGAAGGGAGAGGTTCAAAGTACTCACTAGGTATCGCTGCCAGCTCCCAGTACTTTATAAGGTCTGAAGTATTGAAGGTGGAACTAATACCTAATTCGGGCGTCAACTCAAACACATAGGCATTGGATCCAACTCTCTTTATTATTCTAAATGGTCTAGCTTTGCGAGCATGAAATTTTTTATGGTCCCTGGAGGGAACTGCTTAGGCCTAAGCCTGATCAGCACAAATGCCCTGCAAAAAACTCTTTAGCTCATTTTCGGGAATTAGCAATGTTTTTATATAGGTCATTATTTATGTTTATCTTTTGACTAATTTCTTGATGCAAATGCTGTGTAGAGGTTAGTTGTTGACCCCATAAGTAATTTTGATGATAACCAAACATTGGAGTATGTACATTTATTTCTAACAACTCTTCAAGTATTTTACAAGTTTTTATAAGATGGTTTATTTGTTCAAACTTCAACTCCTACATATTTGTTTCTTGCTTAAGTTGTGTTGTAATTTGATTTTGTAAAGAAGAACCCAATGAAAAAGATAAAAAAAATTCATGTAAAAAGGGTTACTTCTGCTTGTGTGTGCCTTAAATTATTTTGAGTTGGTTTGCTTGAAAAATGTAAGAGTGTTGGTGAGAGTTTTCTTTAAGTTCAATTGTAAAAATCCTGAAGAAGTTACTCGAGCCGACCCAGCATGTTGAGAACCTGACTCCACTTCATGGCATGCAGCAAAGATTCTGGTACGCAGCAATCTGAGCCGACTCGAAGGTAACCGAGCCGACTCCAATGAATCCGAGTTAACTAGAATATATCCGAGCTGACTCTTCCAAAGTCTAATTTTTGAAAATTTCTGAGAACAGCCAGGCGAGCTGACCTGAACCAGAAAGAGTCGACTTTGCTAGACCTAATCTTGAAGACCTAAGAAAGCGAGCCGACCCAAACTGCAACAAGCCGACTCTTCAGAACCTGAGAAGAAGAGACGACCAAAGATCAAAAGAGCCGACTCCTCGAGTTTAAGTTTTTCAAAGACAAAAGTTCTAGCCGACCTGAGCTATCAAGAGTCGACTCGTCCAGAGTGAAGTTTTGCACCCTGAGACAAAGAGTCGACTACACTGAATATTTAGCGACTCGACCTATCGACTCGAAGGATCTGAGCTGACTCGAAGGAATCCGAGCTGACTCGAGTATCACTTTCAGGTATCCAACGGCTAGTTCCAGAATTTCTTTTTGAATGCCAAAAAGTGCTCCAACGGTCACAAATCACTACCCAACAGTCTACAATGGCTAGAACTGCCTTGGAGTGATGGAAGACCATATATTTGAAGGATTTTTACTTCCTTTAAGCAATAATTAGAGAGTTCTTCAAAGTTTTAGAGAGCTTCAATGAATATCCTACCTACCAACAAGAAAAAGAGCATAAGAGCATTCAAGCAAGCCTTCAAGTTTTCACCAACTCTGATCTGAAGCTTGAAGTAATTTGGAAAAAAGCCACTAAAGCAATTAAAGCTCATTCAAGTGCATTCAAGTGGACTTCTATCAAGCTGCACTGGCAATTATCCAACAAATTGAGTTTGTCTTTTTTATTGCATTTATTTCAACTCATTTTATTGAATTGTTAGGTTATTGGTGAGCCCGGTTGAAAAACCAAATAGGTTCTTGATGATCCTGGTAAAACCAAGTGTTGGATTCTTGGTGATCCTGGTAAAACCAAATTAGGTTCTTGGTGATCTTGTGAAAACCAAGTTGGGTTTCTTTGGTGAGCCTGTTCAAAACCAAAGGGTGTTGGGTTTTTTTGGTGAGCCTGTTCAAAACCAAAGGGTGTTGGGTTTTTTTGGTGATCCCATTAAAACCAAAGTGTAGAGGTTTTGGATTGTGTTCCTGTAAAACAATCCTATTATATTCGGGTTTGAATATAGTGGAAACCCCAAGTGGTTTCTTGGGTAGTGGACGTAGGAGCTGGTTTGCTCCGAACCACTATAAATTTTGTGTATTTGTGTTGTGCTTACTTGACTATATTTAACTTCTGCAATTTATTACTCTATCACAACACCTAACACTCATAAGGGATTTTTAATTGCACATTATCTGCTTTAAATTTGTAAATTTCTAATTCACCTCCCTCTTGGATAGCCACCTGGGCAACAACTAGTATCAAAGCAGTGTCTTTAAATACATTGGAGTAAAGATCGATGGCTCATCCAATGAGTACGTCCTTGATGGAAGGCCAATCAACTAATAGACCTTCACTCTTCACTGGCACAAATTATGCATACTGGAAAGCTAGAATAAAAATTTATGTTCGAGCAGTTAATTTTTTGCTGTGGAAGGTTATTCTAAAGGGTCCTTATATCCCCATGATTAAAATTGATGGAGTGGATGTTCCAAAACTTGAAGAGGATTGGGACGAACATGACATGAAGATGGGTGAGTTGAATGCCAAAGAAATGAATCTGTTATATTGCTCTTTGGATAGTAATGAGTTTAATCGAATTTTCATTTGCTCCTCTACAAAGAAAATTTGGGATAAACTCAAAGTGACCCATGAAGGAACGTCTCAAGTGAAGTCTTCTAAAATTAATCTTCTTGTGCATAGTTATGAATTATTCAAGATGGAACCTAATGAAACAATCTCTACCATGTTTTCATATTTCACTGATATTATTAATGGCTTAAAAAGTCTTGGCAGGGTATATTCTGATGTAGATCTTGTACAGAAGATCCTAAGATCTCTTCCAAACAAATGGGATCTGAATGTGACTGCCATCTAAGAAGCAAAAGATTTGAATATCTTACTGCTGGATGAATTGCTAGGATCTCTCATCACTCATGAACTAACCATACAGCACCGAACTGAAGATGATCAAAAGGAGAAGAAATCTATTGCCTTCAAAGCTACTATGGATTTTAGAAAGGATGAAGAATCGAAAGAAGAATGCTTTTCTACTAAAAGCGACTTGGAAGATGAAGATGTTGCCATAATCGTTGGGAAATTCAGAAAGTTCTTGGAAAGATGAAAAGGAAGAAATTTTAGAAAATTCTACAAGAACAAAGAATTCAGTAAAGAGAAGGACAAGGAAAAGAAGTGCCCACCTGCTATTAATGCAAAAAACCAGGGCACATCCAACCAGATTGTCCATTACTGAAAAAGGGATTTAAGAAAAAGAAAAGAAAGCTATGTAGCGACGTGGAGCAACAGCGAAGCATCCTCATCTACTGAAGAAGAAGAGACCATGAAATCTGTGAATCTTTGTCTGATGGGTCTTGAAAGTGAGGTATCATCCCCTAAGCTTTAAACTGAATTTACATATGATGAATTGAATTCTACATTTCATGATTTACTTATTGAATTCAAGAAAGCGGGGGTTAAAATTAAATCCTTGACGAAACAAAATGATGTTTTACTAAAGGACAAGTATGAAATTTCTGAAAAGAATAACATCTTGCAAAAAGAATTGAATTGAATATCTCTTCTGATAATATTATTATTTTGGAAAATAAGAAAAATGGTTTAAATGAGACAAACAAGGTTTTAGTTGCCGAAAATGTTCATTTAAAAAAAGAGGTTGAAAAGCTTAAGCCCTTAGTCAAAAAACTTATTCTATGTTCTAACAAGCTTGAGCTAATCTTGAAAGAACAAAGAGATTCAAAAAGCAAAGCTGGAATTGGATTTATTGCCTTAAATGCTAAAGGAATTTCAGCAACAAAATTTGTATCATCAAAAGCTTCAGCTTCAAATACTAAATTTCAAAAAGCTTTTCCATCGAATTCTTTTTTAAATGGCTTGAAGTATGTTCCAAAGAATTCTATTCAAAAATCTTTCAAACCAAATATTTCTATTTCTACATCTTTTAAAGCTTCAAAGCATGCATCATTCAAAAATGATAAAATTATTTGTTATGTATGTCATAGATTTGGGCATAAATCTCATCAATGCAATTCTTTGAAAAATTCCATGATTGGTGCATTGAAATATAGAACCGTTTGGGTTCCAAAAGGAACCAATTTTGCTAACCCGAAAGGACCCAAGTTAGCTTGGGTACCTAAAATCACTCCTTTACTGTTTTGCAAAACTGTCTTATAGCCCACAACTTAAAGAAAAAATGGTATCTTGACAGCGACTATTCAAGGCATATGATGGGTGAAAAAGATCAGTTCATCACCCTACAAATGAAAGAAGGAGGATTAGTTACTTTCAGTGATAATGGCAAGGAGAAAATAATCGGAATCGATAAGATCAAAATAATCCCCTGTACTTTTATTGAAGATGTGCTGCTAGTAAATAAATTGAAGCATAATTTACTGAGCATTTGTCAAATTTGTGATAAAGGCTTCAAGGTTATCTTTGAATCTTCTATGTGTATAGTAACTAACTCTCTTGATTCTAGCAACAAATTCATTAGTCATAGACTTAGAAACATCTATGTAGTAGATCTAAAAGATCTAGCCATGACTAGTAGTTCCAATCTAGTAGCAATGAATGCTAAGACTAAGGAGTCATGTTTATTATGGCATAGACGATTAGGTCATGCTAGCATGCATATAATTGCTAAATTAATTTCTAAGAATCTAGTTAGAGGTTTGCCACATTTTAAAGTTGATCTTGATTATATATGTGATGTTTGTCAATTAGGCAAACAAACTAGAGAGAGTTTTAAATCAAAAAATATTATTTCAACAACTAGACCCCTTGAGCTACTTCACATGGACTTATTTGGACCAATTAGGACCACAAGCCTAGGAGGTATGAAATATGGCCTTGTGATTGTAGATGACTTTTCTAGATTCACATGGGTATTATTTATTGCACATAATGATGAAACTTTTGATGTATTTCAAAAATTTCATAAGAAAGTTTCAAATGAGAAAAGTTTTTCTGTTATTTTTATAAGAAGTGATCATGGAACTGAATTTCAAAATCAATTTTTTGATGAATATTGCACTGAGCATGGCATTGATCACAACTTCTCCACTCCTAGAACACCACAACAAAATGGTGTTATAGAGAGAAAGAACAGGACTTTGGAAGAAATGGCCAGAACCATGTTGTGTGAAGGTAATCTTCCAAGGTACTTTTGGGTAGAAGCGGTGAACATTGCCTGTTACATATTAAACCAAGTTTTAATTCGACCAATTTCAAAGAAAATCCCCTATGAGCTTTGGAATGGAAGAAAATTGAATATTAATTATTTTCATGTTTATGGGTGTAAATTCTTTGTGTTGAATAATGGTAAAGATAACCTAGGAAAATTTGATGCAAAATCTGATGAATCTATATTCCTTAGTTAGTCATTACATAGCATAGCACATAGAGTGTTTAACAAGAGGACTCTTACTGTTGAAGAGTCAATTCATATTGTTTTTGATGAAGCTAACCCCTCACCATCTATAAAAGATGAGTGCGTAGATAATGATGCAAGTACACTACAAAAGGAAATGGAAGATCTAAGCATTCAAGACAAGCCAACACAAGATGGAAATGAAGTGGTAAGCAAGGATTATATTGAGTTACCAAATGAATGGAGGTATGTAACTTCACATCCTAAAGATTTAATTATTGGTGATCCTTCTCATGGTGTTAGGACTAGGTCTGTACATAGAAATGCACATGACTACCTAGCCTTTGTCTCACAAATTAAACCATATAGTTTAGAAGAGGTTGAAACTGATCATAACTAGATGATGGCCATGCATGATGAATTAAACCTGTTTGAAAGGAATAATGTTTATATACTAGTTAGTAGACCTACAGACCATCCCATCATAGGAACCAAATGGGTCTATAGGAACAAACTAGATAAGAATGGTAAGGTTATAAGAAATAAAGCAAGGTTGGTAGCAAAAGGGTACAATCAAGAAGAGGGCATTGATTTTGATGAAACATATGCTCCTGTAGCAAGACTTGAGGCCATTAGATTACTTCTTGCATTTGCTTGCTACATAAATTTTAAACTCTTTCAAATGGATGTCAAAAGTGCTTTTCTAAATGGATTTATTTATGAACATGTTTTTGTAGAACAACCACCAGGTTTTAAAAATCATGCTTTTCCAAATCATGTGTTTAAACTGAATAGAGCTTTATATGGTTTAAAAAAAGCACCTAGGGCCTGGTATGATAGACTAAGCAAATTTTACTTGAAAATGATTTCAAAAGAGGAAATGTTGACAAAACTCTTTTTTTAAAAATAAAGAGAATGATATGTTATTGTACAAATTTACGTTGATAACATAATATTTGGTGCAACTAATGAAAATCTTTGTGAAAAATTTGCTGAGTTGATGCAGGGTGAGTTTGAAATGAGTCTTATGGGTAAACTCAACTACTTCCTTGGATTACAAGTCAAACAAATGAAGGAAGGAATCTTTATAAGCCAAGCCAAGTATATCAAAGAAATAATCAAGAAGTTTGGCATGGAGACAAGCAAAGAGGTTAACACACCCATGAGCCCTACCTGTAGATTAGACAAAGATGAAAGTGGATCCAATGTTGACCAAAAGCTTTATAGAGATATGATCGGATCCTTATTATATTTGACAGCCAGTAGACTTGATATCATGTACAATGTATGTGTTTGTGCTAGATTTCAATGTAATCCTAAAGAAACTCATATGCTTGCTATTAAAAGAATCATTAAATATTTAAAAGGTACAAGAAACTTAGGTCTTTGTTATTCTAAAGAATCATCTTTGAATTTAATTGATTTTTCTGATGCTGACTATGCTGATTGCAAAATTGATAGAAAGAACACTAGTAGAACATGTCAATTTCTATGGTTGAATTTAATTTCATGGCACTGTAAGAAGCAAAACTCCATAGCACTATCCACTGCTGAGGCAGAGTACGTTGCTGCTAGTAGTTGTTGTGCTCAAGTGTTATGGATTAAACAATAGCTAGAAGACTTTGGTGTTACACAAACTAAAATTCCAATTAAATGTGATAACACAAGTGCTATTAATTTGACAAAAAATCCTATTCAGCATTCAAGAACTAAGCATATTGAAATTAGGTACCATTTCATAAGAGATCATGTATTGAATAATGATATTGTACTTGAATTTGTGCCAACTGAAAACCAACTTGCTGACATTTTTACCAAACCTTTGAATTTTGATAGATTTGCAATGATTAGAAGTGAACTAGGGTTATGTGATCCACTATAGAAACATTCCTATAAATTTAAGGAAAAATTATCTAGGTGACCTCCTTATCAAATTTTTTATTAAAAAGTCCTTGATTGAAAGCCCAAAAATCACTTTTGTGCTCCCTCTGCTCGAGCCGACTCGAGTAGATGACCTATTGGTAGAGCCAGCTCAGATGTCAAGCCATCTCTTTTTAGTTCGAGCCGTAGGGTTTTTCATTCCCATTTCTATTCTACAATTCTACCCTCATTCCCTCCGTAAAACATTTCCAAAATCTTTTACCTTTCAAAAATCACTTTGGAACTAAAGTGTATTTGTGCAATGGCTCCAAAGAAGGTAGTAGGGAAGAAATCTCAAAGGGAAGTGGAAGCTGCTCCACAGGAAAGAAGAACAAAATTCCGAGAAGACAGTGCTTCATGAATTCTACCTCAATCAGATGAAGAACCAAGCCCCGTCTCACCAAGTCATCAGATTTCCTTGGGTATGCGACCTATTACTACTGGAAGAAGGATTTTGTTTGAGTACCTAAAGGAAATAGGATTTGTTATTGGAGATTTTATTGAAAATCAAGGTTGGAGAAATCTGTGTTCCATGGATATCAAAACCTACCCAAATCTAGTTAGAACCTTCTATGAAAATATGAGATTTGGAAAGAATTTTATTGAATCACAGGTGAAAGGAAAAAGAATTATTATATCAGAAGAAATTCTTGGAAATATTCTAGAAATGCCTTTCGAGGGCACTGAGTACTTGGTCCTAAATGATAGAACAAAAGCCTTGCAAACTGTATTGGAAAGGACTGAAGTTGATGAAATTGGAATTCTCAAGGCCAGCACATTGTCCATTGAAATGAGAATACTTCACAGCTTTATTAGTAGGATCTTTCTACCCAGGACAGGCCACTTTGATTGGGTAAGTGAGCGAGATCTTTGTTTCATGGAGCTTATGATAAATGGTGACAAAATTAACTACCAGCTATCATGATTAGTCAGATGAAAGAGGCAGTGAGAAAGGTGAAGGCATGTTTGCCTTATGGAATGGTCCTCACTATTTTCTTCCAAGGTGCAAACATTGACTTATCAGGAGAAGACAGTAAAACCCTCCATCATACCGACACTTATACAGCAAAAACTCTACAAAGGATGGGTTACTTGCTTTTAGAAGGAACTTGGAAAAAGAAGTCTGATGCTCCAATGACTAAAGAAACTGAAGAAGTATAAGAGCAAGCTGAAATGGAGACTGGTGAAGGCACTTCAATTCAAATTCCAGAGTCACAGCCACAACAAGGGTCTCTTATTCAGGTTCCCTTTGATGCTCCCTTTCCAGATATTTCAGTGCCTGATATGCCTCATGGTACACCTATCTACACTCAGGCTACCACTGATATTCCTGTTCATAGTCCTGGTATTGCTACTCCTATTGTGGATACTTTAATATTATAGATTTCATTGCACAGCAGATAGGGAACTTGATTGAAACTATCAATTACTCTATGTCTACAATGTTTGGCGAATTTTGCCAATTTGTTGATGAGAGACTCAATCAATTTGGAGGATAAATTGATAATCTAAGAAGCAGAATTGATACCCTTGAAACCTCCAAGACTACAGCATATACAACTGAGACAGATCTACAACCAATTCTTCAACTGATTTCTTCAAGTTCTGAAACCATTAAAAGCTCAGTTACTCAAGTACTTGAAGCTTATAGAGTTGAGATGGATAACTTAAGGATTAGAATGGGCTTAGTAGAAGAAGGCAAGAAGATGGAAGAGGATTACACAAGAGGTATTGGAATTATAAGAGCTGAGTTCTGGAGACTCAGAGGATCAGTTGAAGCCTTTGCAAATGTCCAAGCCTCTGAAATTCTTTCAATGCAAAAGGAAATTGCAGAAATAAGAGTCTTAATGGAAAAATTGGCTGCTTCCAAAAATACAAAGAAAATTGAAACTGAATTGAAGACCATTAACAGCTTTTTGTGGAAGCTAATGACCAAGGTTGAAGATCTTCAAACTACTCCAAGTGCACCTCCTCCAACACCACTGGATCCTACTATATCTATTCCTTAATCATCTTCTTTTGCTAGTCAGTCTATTCATCCCAAACAACCAGCTCCTCATTTTAGACCACAGGGAACCCATACTATTCCACCATCTCATATCTTAGATGCTGACCCAATTGCCTCTCTACCTTTGGGCATCCAAATTCCGGGTCAACCTCCAAACCCTAGAGTAAACATAGACAGTGACTAGATGTATTTTCTTTCACTTTGTACTTTGTATTGAACATTTTGAAATGAAATGAAAGTTCATATTTTGTCTCTTCAATTGAAAGTTTATGATTGATCACAAGATGACTGAAATAATGACTGATTTTTTAATTAGAATATCAAGATGAATATGAGAAAGTGAAATTATCTCAAACAAATTTTAAATACTTTCTCATTCTATTTTAAAATATGAGGTTAACTCTAACTTCACCTTTTTGATTGATTGACAAAAAGGGAGAGAAATTTATGAAGATATTGCATGAAAAGGATAAGATGTGTTCATGTTTGTATGTTTGCTCTGATACATAAAGCTTGAAAACTCTGATACATAATACATATGAAAGCTCTGATTTACAAAATTTAAGCTCTGATACATAATGTTTCAAACTTTGACATTTAATAGTTCTAATAGTTAAAGTTCTGTTAGAAACTTTTGAGCTTTGAAATATGAAATTGCATTAAAAGTGGGTCAAAACATGGCGTATCTTATTGAGGGGGAGATTACCTCTCTGTGCCCTAATTCTCCTTCCATAGTTTGGCACTAATTAAAGTCAATTTGTTTTACTTATTCATATATTCTTGCAAATACAATTATACAAGTAATTATAAAGTTTTATCTTACTTTTTCATGCCCAATGTTTTGTCATCATAAAAAAGGGAGAGATTATTAACCCCATAAGTGATTTTGATGATGACCAAACATTGGAGCATGTACATTTATTTCTAACAACTCTTCAAGTATTTTACAAGTTTTTGTAGGATGGTTTATTTGTTCAAACTTCAACTCCTATATCTTTGTTTCTTGCTTGAGTTGTGTTGTAATTTGATTTTGTAAAGAAGAACCCAATGAAAAAGCTAAGAAAAAATTCATGTAAAAAGGGTTACTTCTGGTTGTGTGTGCCTTAAATTATTTTGAGTTGGTTTGCTTGAAAAATGTAAGAGTGTTGGTGAGAGTTTTTTTTAAGTTCAATTGTAAAAATCCTGAAGAAGTTACTCGAGCCGACCCAGCATGTTGAAGAGCTGACTCCACTTCATGGCACGTAGCAATGATTCTGGTATGCAGCAATCCAAGCCGACTCGATGGTAACTAAGCCGAATCCAGTGAATTCGAGTCAACTGGAATATTTCCAAGCTAACTCTTCTAGAGTCCAGTTTTTGAAGATTTCTAAGAATAGCCAGGTGAGCCGACCCGAACTAAAAAGAGCCGACTCTGCTAGACCTAATCTTGAAGACTGGAGGAAGTGAGCCGACCCGAACTGCAACAAGCCGACTCTTTCAGAGTGATGATTTCAAAACCTGAGAAGAGCCGACCAAAGATCAAAAGAGCCGACTCCTCGAGTTTAAGTTTTTCAAAGACAGAAGTTCAAGCTGACCCGAGCTATCAAGAGCCGACTCGTCCAAAGTGAAGTTTTGCATCCTAAGATAAAAGAGTCGACTGCACTAAAAATTTGGTGACTCGACCTATCGACTTGAAGGATCCGAGCTGACTCGAAGGAATCTGAAATGACTTGAGTATCACTTTCAGGTATCAAATGACTAGTTCCCGAATTTCTTTTTGAATGCCAAAAAGTGCTTCGATAGTCACAAATCACTTCCCAATGGTCTACAATAGCTAAAACTTTCTTAGAGTGATGGAAGACCATATATTTGAAAGATTTGAACTTCTTGGAAGCAATAATTAGAGAGTTCTTCAAAGTTTTAGAGAGCTTCATTGAATATCCTACCTACCAACAAGAAAAAGAGCACAAGAGCATTCAAGCAAGCCTTCAAGTATTCACCAACTCTGATCTGGAGCTTGAAGCAATTTGGAAAGAAGCCACTAAAGTAATTAAAGCTCATTCAAGTACATTCAAGTGGAATTCTATCAAGCTACACCAGCAACTATCCGACAAATTGAGTTTGTCATTTTTGTTGCATTTATTTCAATTCATTTTATTGAATTATTGGGTTATTGGTGAGCCCGGTTGAAAAATCAAATAGGTTCTTGGTGATCCTGGTAAAACCAAGTTAGGTTCTTGGTGATCTTGTGAAAACCAAGTTGGGTTTCTTTGGTGAGCCTGTTCAAAACCAAAGGGTGTTTGGTTTTCTTTGGTAATCCCATTAAAACCAAAGTGTAGAAGTTTTGGATTGTGATCCTGTAAAACAATCCTATTGTATTCGGGTGTGAATATAGTGGAGATTCCAAGTGGTATCTTGGATAGTGGATGTAGGAGCTGGGTTGCTCCGAACCACTATAAATTTTGTGTGCTTGTGTTGTGCTTACTTGACTCTATTTAACTTCTGCAATTTATTACTCTATCATAGCACCTAACACTCATAAGGGATTTTTAATTGCACATTATCTGCTTTAAATTTGTAAATTCCCAATTCACCCCCCTCTTGGGTAGCCACCTGGGCAACATTAGTACAAGTGTGGATAGATGGGTTAGGTCTGTGGAATTATTAGACTCAAAACCAGATATTATTTTACTACCTACATATACTTCCTGGGGTTGTTCCTTAAGGACTTGTTCTTAGATTTCCTCTATAAACAACTCTTATTAACATGCAGATTTGGCTAAACCCTAAACTACAACTATGGGTTTAACCCTTTGTCAAGAGGGTGACATGCAGATGAATATGGTGCATGGACTCCTACTAGGTGCCATAGGGTCCTTCAAGAGTAAGATGCAAACATGACATGCTTAATGAATGAATGCAACATGCAACTTCTACAAAATGCAACCTAGTGGTTAGGAAAACATGAGAAGCTTCTGGAGAGGGCAAAAAATAAGAGGTAGGTTCATGATTAGTTTGGTAGGGTAGAAAGTAAAAGGGTTCGGGATTGATCGAATAAAATAGGATACAAGAAGGGATGTCAGGGATTAGTTCTAGACTAATAAGGCTAACCTTATGGGGTTGATGTATACCTACAAGGTCTGGATTATGGAAGAATGGGTCATTAATTTCCGGGAAGAGATCTTCAATGGAAACTATAGAAGAGAATTCTTCCTGAGGGTATTGGCTTAAAGAGATCAGGTCCTTAATAAATTCCTCTGGTTCTTGAATCTCAGGACTAGAATCTATAATTAGTTTTCTCCTAGTGTCTCCTCAGATAGAGTTGCAGTCATACATGGGTTTCTTCCTCTACAGCTTTAGTTTGGATGTGGTCAGGGTTAGCTAATTCTAGGTTGGCTTCTATCAGGGTATGGTCTAGGTCAACTAACTATGGGTTGGCTTTAGTTTGGGTAGGGTCAGGGTCAACTAATTCTAGGTCTTCTATAGGTATCTCTTCTTCTTTCTCTTCATACTCATCCACTAAGCTCACATTAGCTTCATATATCTCCTCTTCAAGGTCATTCTAGTGAACCATGGGGTGGTAAGAGGGGGTTGATAAAGAAAAATTGACTAATGACTAGGGTAGGGGTGGGTTGACTAAAAGGAAGTGGACTAATACTGGGCTCATATCTAAGGGTACTAATCCTATGGATTGCTTGGTTATTGGATTGGATTATTTGGTTTATCTGGATGGTCAACTGGGCAAACTAGTTTTGGGATTGGCTATTGGACTGGTTAATCTGTGTGGTTAATTGGGCAGTGGATTGGACATTCACTTGGTTCATCTGGTCAAATCGTTCAGTCATGGCTGTCATGAAGATCTCAAAGTTAGATTCCATGGCTGAGCTAGGTTGGGGCTTAGACTGTTGATATTTTGTTCCTAACCTAGTGGTCATGCAATCAATCACTCAAAGTGGTATGGTGTAGTCAAGCATGCAAGGATCGGTACATTCTAGGGTTTGCTAGACCTAAAGCTAAAATTGAGTGGGTCGACTCAACTTACACCCAACTCAACAACTAATCCTTCCACTAGCCAGGTAGGGGGTGGGAGTGTGGGAGGCCCCCTTGCTTTTGCAAGGACCCAATTAAAGAACCATAAAATCACTTAGGTCGTTTGACTCTAGACCCCCAGCCTTAGACACCAGTTTCCAGTAATAGTTGAAAAATTAAGTGCACTAGTTTACCCACACAATCCGGACCAGACCTGTTGGTGTCACCCAGCTCTCTAGAATAGATTAAGTCTAAATAATTTTAATTAAGGCTTGGGTTCTAATGATGGTAGTTGTTTTGGGCCCAGGACAGGTAATGACCTCCTGTCCTCATCTGAGATAGAGAAATGCCCTTAAGATTAGTTTAAGAAGATGATGAACATTCAATGGCCCTGATGCAATCTAACAACAATCAGAAAAACACAAAAATTTTTGTCTTTTTATGAGATGGCAAGTTATTTTTAAGTTGATTAAGTTAGCAAACAAAATTGGGTTTGGGATTTGAGGGGTTTGGTAGTTGATTAGGTTAGGTTCAGTTAGGTGTGCAAAAATCACAGAATCAGAAAATTAGGGTTCGATTTGATGCAGAATTTGACACAGTTTTTGATTCAAAAAAATCTTAAAAAATTACATAACAGAGGATGTACAGTGATGATGATTCCTACCAAATTTTATGCAAAACAAAAATCAGACGATGATGAAACTCCTAGGGTTTTCGGACTATATGCATAAATCTCAAGAATTCGGTTAGGATTTCTAAGATGCAAAATTTTAGGACCTTTTAATTTCTGTAAAAATAATTAAAAAATATGAAAATTATTGATGTAGGACTATTCATGCATGCCAATTATTTTTCATGTATTAAGCATTAAATTAGGAGTTTATATCCCAAATTTCAAGCCAAGATTCAAAGTAGGGAATTTTATAGAAATTCTAGAAGCAGATGCATGCAGAAATAGATCCTACAAGTGAAGAAATAGGACCACCAAGGCTAAGAAGCCCTGGTTAGGACTAGCTCTTCTGCAATACCGCTACCTAATGAGTCTAGGGGGTGTACCTAATAGAGATTTAAAGATTGATCCATGAAGAGTTCGCTCTATGCTCGACGGATGCGGCCTGGAAAGCAAAGCTATCGACCTTACGGATTTGTGGCTTTTAATCCGGTGACCCGAAAGCTTGTCAATTGGAATCCTAGATTCATGAACTCTGAGGGACCTGTAAATCACCATTCAAGGATTAGAAAATAAAGAAGAAAAAAAGGTTAAATCGCTGAAAGAAGAAGGGAAGGAAGGGAAGGAAGGGAAGGAAGAGGAGCGGCTAGGAAGATGAAGAGGATGTCGGCTTGGAGGTAGGGTGCAGGGATCACACAGATACCCTAAATCACACAGAAAACTTCACACACAATTTTGAGGAACTCAAGAATAATTCAATCATTAATAATCAGCAATAATACATGAGGAGGGGAAGGGGCATTTATATAGGCATACAAGTTAGGGCATACAAGAGATTTTACATGGTCTTCCTTTTCCTTTACAAACTCTTCCACAAGTCCTCTCCTAAATAGGTTCAAATTTCTTCTCCCAACTAGGATTACTCCTCTCCTCCTCCTTGACTTGGTCTACTCCTCTTTGACTTGTTCCAAGGGGGGTAATCATAAGGGGGCGCCATATGGAGGGTGACCATAAGGTGGGGCGCCCTATGAAGAACTTTGGGCTTTTGGGCTTTGGGCGGCCCACTTCAATGCTAGACTGGGTCTTTTAAGGTTTCTTCAAGTTGTCCATCTCCTCATGGTGGGCTGATGTACTTGTCATCCAAGTCTTCAATGATAGCTCCAAGAATCCTTCTATGCTTCCCAAGTGGCACAATTATGTGGATGACTGGATTCCATGCAGTGGTTGTAGTATTATGCTGACTGGCTTCATAAGTGACTTGAGTCTTCTTATAAAATTGGACTGGACTCAATATAAGACATACAAAATTGGACTGAATGCATAAAACTCAAAACTTACAGGACTCATAAGACTCACTAAGCATCCAAAACTTGACTTAATACTCTAATTACAGGACTCAACTGTAGAAAGGCCCTAAATAGGATTCAGGGACCAAAATATAGACTCAAGTGTAACAAGGCCTGAAAAACTGATGCGGGACTAATATGCATGCAATTCTTTTTGTATGTTTTATATATGGGGTTAGGTGATTAATTCCCAAATTTTAGATCAAAATTAGTTGTAAGGAATTATGTATGAATTTCTGAAGCCAAGCATGCAAATTAGAACCTAGAAAAGTACTAAAGAAGGATCGTCGAGGCTGAGAAGCCTCGGTTAGGGAAAGTTCTACAATATAAAGACTGGAGGTAGAGGGGATTACCTGACAACATCTGAAGTGCTTGGTGAAGATCGCAGCGAAGGGATCTCTCATTCCTCGATGGATGCGACCTGGAAAACTGAGCCAAAGACACGCGGATACCCGGCTTTCTGCTCAGTGGTCCGATTGAGGCTTGGCTGGAGTCGTTGGATTCGTAGGAACTCGGGGACCTGCAAACGACCTGTCAGGGGTTAGAAAACTCAGAGGAAATGAAAAAAATAAAGGAAAATAGCAAAAGGGAAAGGAATTTTTGAGTGGGCGGCCAAGGCTCTAGAGGATTGGCTGGCGGCAGGATGATGGTTGCAGCACCGGGAAGAAGAACTCTCAAACCCCTTTATACACACAGCAGGGTAATCACTCAAAGCAATAGAAGAACTCAAGGTTTATTTCATATATCAAAATCAATCCTCACACAAGAGACTAGGGTCCTTTAAATAGACCCTTAGTCTTGGGCTCCAAATAAGGATACATTAGTCTTTACATAAGAATCCAACTCCTACTCAAACCCTAGCTAGAAAATAAGGAAACATTAGGTAGAAAAAATCCCTAAAAATTCTCTTGACTTGGTCAACACTCCAAGGATGCCTAGGGGTGAGTGTTGGGCTTCTAAGAGCAGCAAGAGACTGGCCCAAAGGGGCTTGGGTGCATGGGCTTGGGCCTCTAGAAGCTGGGGTGGCCTAGTAGCCAGGTAGCAGGAATATTCCTTGGTATCTTGCTTCTTAGGGGCTTGGGCTTAGCGCCTGGGCTTGATTTCTTTGGGCTAGGATGTAGGTGGACCTCTAGAATCATGGATTCCCAGGTCTATGAATATATTCTAGCATCTGGAAGGGAATCTGGGCATCTAGAGGGCATTTGCAAGGAATCAGGGTTTTCTGAATTTTTCTCCTGGGGTCTTCAAATCTTCAAGCTGGGTTGGACTTGGGCTCAACTTCCATGTCTTCAATCAGGTTGTACTTGGTCTTCACTTGTATGATGTGGTCTTGAGTCTTCAATATGCTTGGATAGGACTCAAAAAAATAAAATTAGCTCGACATGAGCTGACAAACACTTGACTGAACTAGCTCAACATGAGCTGACTAATACAGAACTCACATAAAACAACTCAGCTGGACTAAGCTTTATTATAGTGAACTCGAATGTCATTTAAGTGATCCATAGAGGGTTGAGAAGCCTCTGCCTTATTCTAGTGCCTCTGATATCCGCACCAATTCTCCGAGGGTGGGAAGAACTCGACCCTGTCGAGTGAAGATCAAACTGGCTCACATATCTCTCGAGAAGGTCTGTGTTGAGGCATTACAAGTCCTCTCGAGAAATCTATGAATCGTCCGACTCTGGCCGGCCTTGCCATCGGACTAGGAAGCATTGATAACCATGGCCCCGAGTCGTAATGGCTTGATCGTCCAGGATATGCTCGATTCGTTCTCCTCTCTCAGGCCATATAATTGGTGGACACTCTAGGTAAGGATCACTCATAATAGGAGGGGATAGGTCCAAAGGCCTCACTAGGTATCGCTGTCGGGTCCCTGTACTCAACCAGGTTTGTAATATTGAAGGTAGAACTAATGCCCAAATCCGAAGGCAAGTCTAACACCTAGGCTTTTGATCCAACCTTCTCTATCACTTTAAAAGGTCCGGCTCAATGAACATGAAGCTTCTTTTAGTCCTAAGCCTAACCAAGATAGAATCCACTACATCAAATTCTTTGGTCCATCTTTGAGAATTAGCCAGTTGTTTCAAAATTAGTGCAGGTGGTGAACATGCTGGGCACATGCAGGCTCCTAACAAGATGATGCAAAGGACTCAAACCTACACCTAACAGACTCGACTCTGCATTCCTATGGAAGGAAATTTTATTAAACTCTTTAGACCTAAACATAAGAGATTATAGGTTCTCTAGGTTTGATCCTAGCTTGACATGCACATGAAAAGCTACAGTGAACTCCTAGCAAATTCCAAAGAGTATGTCAGAAGTAAGATGCAAACCTAACATGCATGATGAATGCATGCAATATGCTAATCTCAGCTAAATGCAATTTAATGATCCTAGAAATGCTGGAGGTGTCTGGAAAGGGCAGAAAATAGGAAGTGGATTCAAAATTAGTCTGGTAGGGTAGGGAAAAAGGTTCAAGGTTAGTTGGATAAAGTAGGATAAAAGAAGGGGCGTCAGGGACTAATCCTAGACTAATGAGGCTAATCTTACGGGATTGCGGTATATCTATGGGCAAGAAAAGGTCCATGTTATGGAAGGATGGGTCAACAATTTTTGGAAAGAGATCTTCAATAGGAATGGCAGGAAGGGATTCATCTTGAGGGCAATGTGTTAAGTAAGCCAAATCCTGAATAAAGTCTTCTTGTTCATGGAATTTAGAAATAGGCTTTACAATTAGATCCTTTTCTAGTGTTTCCTCAAGTAAAATCCTAGTATCAGAGTTCTCTTCCTCTAATTATTCTTCCACTATAGCTTTAGGTTGGATGTGGTCAAGGTCAACTAGCTCTAGGTTAATTTCTACCTGGGTATCTACTGGGTCAGCTACTTCTAGGTCTACTAAAGGTGTCTCCTCTTCTCCTTCATACTCATCCACTAGGCTCGCATTAGCTTCATACACTTCCGTGGTAATGTAAGCCTTGTCAATCTCAAGAATGGTTGGAGAAGGTCAGCTAGGAAAAAATTAGCTAGGTCCTGGTTTCTGATTATGGACACTAATTCTAGTAGGTTCAGGTTGCCTAAGGGGTAGTGGCTCACTACTGGGCTCATATTTAGGGGTACTAATCCTATGGAGTTCAAGTTGACTAAGGAAAACCTGACTAGTACTAGATTGATACCTAGGGGTTATGGGCTCCCTAGGCTCATAGGACAAGGGTGCAGATCTATGGGTCACAAGATTATAAGATCTGGGGTCATAGAATTTGGGTTCAGCTCTATGGGTCTTGGGTCTACTGGACTCATGGGATATGGGTTCGTAGATTCTAGAGTCAGAGGATTTGGAGTCATAAGATCTATAGGCTGTGGGTATACTAGGCTTATAGGGAGAGGGTAAATAGGATCTATCTTCCTGGTCTACAAAATCTTGATTGGGTCTTCTAGGACTAACCTTAGGGATTGGGTCATAATGATGGGCTCTCCTAGGTTCAGCCTCAAGGTATGGATTAGGATTTGGGGTCCTCCTAGATTCAGTATCATAGTATGGGTCATGACGATGGGCTCTCCTAGGTTCAACCTCTCGGTAGGGATCAGGGTTTGGGATCCTCCTAGCTTCAGTATCATAGTATGGGTCATGACGATGGGCTCTCCTAGGTTCAATCTCATGGTAGGGATCAGGGTTTGGGGTCCTCCTAGGTTCAGTATCATAATAAGGGTCATGATGATGGGCTCTCCTAGGTTCAACCTCACGGTGGGGATCATGGTTTGGGGTCCTCCTAGGTTCAGTATAATAATAAGGGTCATGGCGATGGTCTCTCCTAGGTTCAACCTCACGGTAGAGATCATGGTAAGGTGTTCTCCTAGGGTTGGGCTCCTTATATGGGTCAGAGTATTGGGTTCTCCTAGGATTGGACTCCCTATATGGGTCAGAGTAGTGGGTTCTCATAGGGTTGGGCTCTATGGTTTCACTAGGTTGAGTTGGGTTGAGGCTATTGGTCTGGGTCAACTAAGTCATTTGGGTAATTAACGGGGTAGTTATTTTTGTAGCCATCTGGGCCATGGATTGGGTTAGTTGCTCAGTGAGTGCATTAATCTGGGCTTCAAGGTTATCCATGGGTTCAGCCAAAAGTGGAGATGGAGGATGATATGAAACCCCTGATCTAGTGCTCATGCAAGACTCAATCAACCTGACTACAGCTGACTAGACCTAGAGTCCAAAACTAAGGGCTCAAACAGAGTAGCAAACTAGCCTATAGTAACCCTGTACTCAACCAGGAAAGTGTAAGGGGAGTGTTAGGTCCCTGATTGCCAATCCTAGACACCAATCAGAGATTGGCCAGGTAGGCGAACCAGCACACAAGCCCTTCGGGATAGAATCCCTAAACCACCGTTCTAGACACCAAGCACAAGGGACACACAGGTTAGCTTGACACAGTGATCTGACACTTAGCCCGGACCCGACCAGTTGGTGTCCCTAGCCCACTAGGGCAAATTAAGTCTAATCGATTTTAAGTTAGGCTTGGGATTGAATGCAGGAGATGTGGTTTTAGGCTAAGCAGAGGTCCCCCCATCTGATATAGCAAGAGTGCCCTTAAAAGTAAATTATGCAATGATGGCAGGTAGATGAGGATGCAAATTAGGGTTTAGATGTTTTTGGTATTTTTGGAGAATATGTATATATATATATATTTATATATATTTTGGTATTTTCTTAAATAGAAGAAAATATGCAAATTATGGCATAATATGCAGGAAATATACTAAAATTAAAAGATATGCAAAGATGCTAAGCAAAACCCTAAAAATTCCAAACTTGTCTTGATGGAAAAAAATAGATCCAAAAATTTACAGGCTGTATTTTGGCTTGAAGAAAATACACAGACTGAAACAAAATCTGAAGAAATTTTGAAAAATACATTAGATTATGATGAATATAGAAAAATATATTTCAAAATCTTTGGAGTTTAGGACAGGGAGAAATAACTAAATTAATAGAGCATATACAGACTGAAAAATTATAGAAAAGAAGCCCTAATCTAAGCTCTGATACCAAATGATGCAGGACTAATATGCGTGCAATTCCTTTTGTATGTTTTATATGTGGGGTTAGGTGATTAATTCTTGAATTTCTGATCAAAATTAGTTGTAGGGAATTATGTATGAATTTTTGAAGCCAAGCATGTAGATTAGAACTAGAAAAGTACTAAAGAAGGATTGCCGGGGCTGAGAAGCCTCAGTTAGGGCAAGTTCTCCTACAATATAAAGACTGGAGGTAGAGGGGGTGTACCTGACAATATCTGAAGCACCCGATGAAGATTGCAGTGAAGGGATCTCTCATTCCTCGATGGATGCGGCCTGGAAAACTGAGTCAAAGACCCGCGGATACCCGGCTTTCTGCTCGGTGGTCCGATTGAGGCTTGGCTGGGGTCGTTGGATTCGTAGGAACTCGGGGACCTGCAAACAACCTTTCATGGGTTAGAAAACTTAGAGGAGATCAAGAAAATAAGAGAAAACAACAAAGGGGAAAGGAGTTTTTAAGTGGGCAGCCAAGGCTTTAGAGGATTGGCTGGCGGCAGGATGATGGTTGCAGCACCGGAAAGAAGAACTCTCAAACCCCTTTATGCCCACAGCAGGGTAATCACTCAAAGCAATAGAAGAACTCAAGGTTTATTTCATATATCAAAATCAATTCTCATACAAGAGACTAGGGTCCTTTAAATAGACCCTTAGTCTTGGGCTCCAAGTAAGGAGACATTAGTCTTTACATAAGAATCCTACTCCTACTCAAATCCTAGCTAGAAAATAAGGAAACATTAGGTAGAAAAAATCCCTAAAAATTCTCTTGACATGGTCAACACTCCAAGGATGCCTAGGGGTGTGTGTTGGGCTTCTAATAGCAGCAAGAGGCCGGCCCAAAGGGGCTTGGGCGCATGGGCTTGGGCCTTTGGAAGCTGGGGTGGCCTGGTAGCCAGGTAGCAGGAATATTCCTTGATATCTTGCTTCTTAGGGGCTTGGGCTTGGCGCCTGGGCTTGATTTCTTTGAGCTAGGATACAGGTGGACCTCTAGAATCATAGATGCTCTAGTCTATGAATATATTCTAGCATATGGAAGGGAATCTGGGCATCTAGAGGGCATCTACAAGGAATCAGGGTTTTTTGAATTTTCCTCCTGGGGTCTTCAAATCTTCAAGCTGGGTTGGACTTGGGCTCAACTTCCATGTCTTCAATTAGGTTGTACTTGGTCTTCACTTGTATGATATGGTCTTGAGTCTTCAATATGCTTGGACAGGACTCAAAAAAATAAAATTAGCTCGACATGAGCTGACTAACACTTGACTGAACTAGCTCAACATGAGCTGACTAATACAGGACTCACATAAAACAACTCAGCTCGACTAAGCTTTATTACAGTAGCCTCGAATGTCATTTAAGTGATCTACAAAGGGTTGAGAAGCCTCTTCCTTATTCTGGTGCCTTTGGTGTCCGCACCAAAAACAAACTCAAGGCCCAAATACAAAACTCAAATGGCTAACATAGGCAAATTATTGCTCTCAAAGATAAAATTTTCATCATGGCTAGGGAATCAAAACTCAGGGACCCATAGTAAACTAGGGTTGACCTGATGTCCCCATCAATTATCAGGACTAGACAGAAAACATGTCATGCAAATTTCAATGAAAAATAAAATTTTAAGGTGATGAACTAGACTGAATTCTAGACCCCTAATGTAGAAGATAGGATGCAAAAAATTAGAGATGAAAATTTTTTTGGTATTTTTGATGAAGATGCAACTATCCTAAACTAGCTCTGATACCAAACTGATATAAGATGATCCTAAGACTACCATGATTGCATGAAAATAAAAACTAATTTTTTTGTAATTTTTTTTAGAATTTTAATTTGTAGGCTAATGTCCCGAAATCAAGTAAAGATGAGCAGGAAAACTAGTAATGAAAAGAAACATCATACCTGCAAAAGAATTCATGTAAAATAATAAAAGATAGGATCCTAGAAATTTAGAAATCCCTAGTTTAGGATAGCATACCTTCAATAAATTAGATATCATGTGGGGGAAGGATTGTACCAAGCAAAGATTTGAAGAACCTTCGATGAAGAGATCACATAGCACTCAGGATCAGTGCCTGGAAGTCAAGCCTGTAGTCCTCGAATCATATGGCTATCTGGGTTGGTCCAGGAGGCAAAGAGGGCCTCCTCTTTGGAGGGGAAACACCATAGAGATCCTGCAAGCATCAGAGGTTAATCAAATAAATAACAAAACAAAGGAAAAAAACTAGGTTTTAGAAGAAAGAAAGATCAAGGTTTGGAATAGCTGGCGGCTTGGGGAAGAAGAAGATCCTTGGCTTGATGGGCAGCTAAGGCTTCTTCTCCTTGGGCATGGAAGATGAGGACTTGGGCATGGAGGCAGCGGTTGGCTAGGGAACACAAGGACAACCACACAAAACACAAGAACACCAATTCTAGAAAACAAATCACCAGAGTTTTATTTCATCAATAGGTTATATGAATACAAGAGGAAGAAGGGTAGGGTATTTATAAGAGTTCCCATGCCCTCTCCTAATTAGGATAGGATCACATAATTTGAGTAGGAAGAGGGTTATAAACTTTGAATGCAATTACAATTCCCAAAGAACTTAGGAATAGAAATCCTTAATAGGTTTGGAAGGAATATTCTTGTGTTGACCTTATCTTCTCTTCCTCCCTTAGACCAGTCAATGGCTTGGGCTCCTCTTGGAATTCATCTTAGACCTCATGGGCAGCAGCAAAGGGCATCCTCCTTAGGCTTGGATGAAAATTAGATGGGCTCTGGTTGGCTTCCAAGGGCTAGGGCGCATGGACCTGGTCCCTGGGCTTGAAAACCCCGGGCACCCATTCTGAAATGGACTTGGAGAAAAGCCTGGGATGCCTCCTCTTACTGGGCTCTTGGGCTTGAGATGTTCTTGGACTAAGGCACCTGACATATACCTGGAATCATGGGGCGCCCTTGGTCTTGGAATATACTATGGCATTTGGAGGGCATCTTGGTACCTGGAAGGCATATAGAGTGGAATCTTGGTATCTGAGGCAGCAATCAAGGCCTATTAAGTTGATATGAAGGCCTTTGGCTCCAGGATGAGGCCTGGTTGAATTCTAAAATAGGGTATCCTTTTTTCTTGTACAAAAATTGGACTAATACTGGACTAATACATAAGTACAGGACTCAATGGGACTCAATTGAACTGGACTAGGGTTAAGACAAACCAACTTGGGCATCTTGCCTCAACTTATAACAGGACTCAATCTTACTAGATTACAAAATTTGACACAAGGCAAGGACTCAAAACCTTAATTAGTAAACCATATAGGGCCCAGTAATGTATGTTGGATCCTGGTGCCCCCACCATAAATTCAAGCATAATATCATTATTTTTAACATGATCTCTAATAAAATAGTGCCTGATTTCAATGTATTTACTCCTAGAATGCAGAACAGGATTTTTAGTTAGATTTATTGCACTTATATTATCACATATTATAGGTATCTTACTTAATTTGATTCCAAAATCTTCAAGTTGTTGCTTAATCCACAGGATTTGAGCACAACAACTTCTAGCTACAATATATTTAGCCTTAGCTATAAATAGTGCAACCAAAGTTTGTTTCTTGCTAAACCATGAGATTAAGTTAACTTCAAAAAATTAGCAAGTTTCACTAGTGTTTTTTCTATCTAATTTACATCCAACAAAATTAGCATCAAAATATCGAATCAAATCAATTGAAGAATCTCTAGAATACCACAAACCAATATCAATAGAACTATATAGATATCTAAGAATGCGCTTTACAACCAATAAATGAGATTCTTTAGGATCAGACTGATATCTAGCACACATGAATTAGATAGAACCTCCTTGGGTAGCAACTCTTTTAATCCCTTCTTCTGGTGTCATGACTCTTGAGCATTGATCCTTCCTTGGCCTTCATCCAAAGTGGGTGACAATATGGAATAGACTTCATCAAGTGGGTGCCAAATAGGGATAACTCCATTCCTTCTTAGGCGATCTTGATGGATGGTGATGTGTGGCCAAGATGGGTTCTTGAGTAGCCATGAGAGGTGGACTCTGGAGTCTGGATAATGAGGGCTCTTGTATGTCAGTGGACTCTCCAATCTGGATAAGAAAAGCTCATGAATTCTTATGGGATTCATGAGTTCTTGCAATTTTGATCTCCTAGAACTTGATTGCCTTGAACTCCGAAAGGAAGAAATCCCTTGAACCTTCTCTAATTTGGGTGACCATTTGGAATAAAATTTTCTTGAGATGGGCTTGGCCGACTCTTCTTGGATTTGGCGATAAAAGTGAGAAAGAGGGATGGGCGACACATCTCATTTGGTGCTAGTATGGCTTGGACTCCTTATTTACTTCTCTTTAAAAGTGGTGCTAATTTCATTCTTCATGTGGCCAACCAAGGTAAGTCACATGGCATGTGATGTTGTCCCGATGAAGTGGCAAGTGATGTAGATTGATGATGTGGCATGGGCATCCTTGACTTGATGATGTGGCACATGAAGAGTTGGCATGTGTTGTTGGTGGCGCCAAGAATTGGTTAGGTTGGCACATGATGTGTTGGGTTGGCACATGGAATCATATGGGTTTTGACTTGGGTCCCCTTTTATATTACAGGACTCAACTAATAATTACAAGACTCAACCAACTAATTAATTAAAGGCCCACTTGATCGAAATGATCAAAAGGCATAACCAACTAAAATAAAAGGGCTTAAGTTGGTAAATAGGATTTGGGATTAAACCCAATTAGGCCAAAATAATAGAATTTAAAAAAATAAACTAAGCCCCATATTGAACTTAGGGTTTTAAAATTAGGACTTTGGGTTTATTTACAAGTGATTTGGGCTTGGACTTTGGGCTTCATTCACAGGTGATCCACAGGGATGTGGGTTCGACCTATCGATTTTTTCGGGCCATGGTGTCCGCACCAAGTACCTTTTTTATTTGAAACTCTTCGATAAAACTTTATACAAGCTGAAAATGATTTATCTTTATGAAATAAAAACAAAATCTATGTAAACCTAGAGAAATCATCCACTATAACTAATCTATATCTCTTGCCTCCTAGACTAGTTGTCCTAGTTGGTCCAAAGAGATCCATATGGAGTAGCTCTAATGGTCTAGAAGTTGAAACAAAGCTTTTTGGTTTTAAAGATATTTTAGATTATTTTCCAAATTGACATACTTCACATATTTTATCTTTTTCAAAACTAATTTTTGGTAATTCTTTTACGAAATTCTTTTTACATAACTTTGAAAGAAGATGCATGCTTGCATGACCTAATCTACAATGCCAAAGCCAGCTAGTTTCATTGAGTGTGGAATTCATTGCAACTAAGCATTCACCATCATATAAAAGTATATTATCAAGATCAACATGATAGATGTTGCCATGTCTATTTTTAATAAATTTCACTCTATTATCACTAGGACTAGCTACTATGCAAAGAGATGATTCAAAAATAACTTTAAAACCTATGTCACAAAACTAACTGATGCTAAGTAAATTATATTTCAAACCTTCGACTAATAAAACATTATCTATACAAGCAGAAGGGGAGATGTAAACTTTACCAATACTAATTATTTTTCATTTGCCATTATATCCAAAAGTTACACTCCCTCCATTAAGGGCCTCAAGAGAGGTGAATTGCTGCACATCTCTTATCATATGTCTTGAGCAACCACTGTCGAGATACCACAATCTTTTCTTTTCTTTGGTTGCAAGACACACCTGCAAAATAAATTAAGTTTTGATTTTAGGTACCCAAGTCATCTTCGATCCTTTAGGGTTAGTAACTTGAGTGGTTCCTTTTGGAACCCAAACCTTCTTTGAACTATTTATTTTCCTAAGGTCACAATGGTATGCTTTATGACCTAATTTTTTACATGAAAAGCATGTGATGCTTGATGATATGGGTACAAAGAAGTTTTTAAAATACTTTTGCTATTTTTGAGTTCTATAACCTAAACCAGCCTTGTTGAAAATAGCTCTTTGATTGTTAAAAAAAAGATTTAGTTTTTCAGAGCTACAAGTAAACTTTTCTACAAAAGGTTTTACCTTTTCAAGTTCATTTTTGAATTTCAAATTTTCAGTTTCAAGATCTTTATTCTTCTTTAAAAGTTCATTGTTTGAAATATTTACTTTGGGTCTTTTCAAAACTTCATTTTTCATAGATAAAGCATTTCTTTATTTTTCCAAAGCATCGATTTTACTCTTTAAATCACTAACTTCATTCATAAGATTGTTGTTTTCATGAGAGAAAGAGTTTGCATACTTTTTCAATTTTTTATTTTCAATCATAATCAGTTTGTAACCATGAATAAGCTCATTAAAAGCATTTCTAAGTTCATCAAAAGTATAGTCAAGTTCAAAATCAGAATTTACCTCTTCTTCTTGTAGTGCCATGAAGCAAAGATTGGCGAATTTGGTTTGTTCTTCATCTGAACTGGAGTCCTTACTATCACTCCAAGTTTCAATCATTGCTTTCTTTCAAAAATTTCTTCTTGGATTTCTTTAGGAGAGGGCAGTCATACTTGTAATGTCCCGGCTTCTTGCATTCGAAGCATATTGGTAGTTCCTTCTCCTTTTCCTTTTCTTTTTTCTTTTCCTTGCTTGGTTGAGCCTTCTTTCTATAGGAAAATTTGTTTTTCTTCATAAATCTTCTAAACTTTCTTGCTATGAGTGCTTCTTCATCCTCATTCTCTTCTTCTTCTGATTCCTCATTTGAAGACTCTTCTTGTGTTGTGGATTTAAAGCCTATAGTCTTCTTTTTCTTGTCCATATCCATTACTTTTTGCTTCAAGTTCAACTTATAAGTCATGAGTGAACCTACTAGTTGCTCCAATAGAAGTTTCTCAACATCTTTGGCTTCTTGAATGGCTGTTACTTTGGGATCCCAAGATGTTGGAAGAGACCTGAGAGTTTTATTGACAAGATCAGCATTAGACATAGTTTTACCAAGGCTTCTCATGCCATTTATAATATTTGTGAATCTAGTGTACATGTCAGTTATAGATTTATTAGGTTCTATATGAAACATTTTATACGTATATACAAGCATATTAACTTTTATATTTTTCACTTGATTGGTACCCTCATGAGTGACCTCAAGTATGTCCCATATTTCTTTGGCTGAGGTGCATGTGAAAATCCTGTTGAATTCACTAGGATCCAATGCACAGTAAAGGAGATTCATTGATTTTGCATTGATTTTGGATTGTTTAATATCATTTTCATCCCAATCCTCTTTAAGTTTTGGGATGGAAACACCATTAACAACAACCGAAAGAATATGAGGACATTTATCCACTACTTTCTACAAATTATAATCAATAGAGTGTATATATATTCTCATTCATATTTTTCAATAAGTATAATTTGAGCCATTAAAATAAGGAGATCTATTTGAGGCTTGTCCCTCAACTACACTAGTACCAAGTGGGGCTGTCATAGATCTTTACATAAGGTGGTTAGACCTATACAATGAGAACATGGCTCTGATACCACTTGTTGCCCAATAAGCAACCCAAGAGGGGGTGAATAGGGTTTCAAAGAAAAATAAATTCTAGAATGCAAGTAAGAATCAATTCAAAACAATTCAAGTGTTGGTGTAGTGTTAGTGCTTATGAGTTACTCAAGTATATGTAGTGGAATTTAAAAAGATGAGAGCAAATCAAACAAAGGTAAAGAAGAGAGAGCAAACAACACACAAAGTTTTATAGTGGTTCGGTTTACACCAAAGCACCTACATCCACTCCCCAAGATCCACTTAGGATTTTCAATATAATCTTTCTTGATTGCGTCGATTAGTTTTTTAGGCTCACTAATCATAATCCAACTTGTTTTCACCAGGAATATAAGTCAAAATCCCTTTGGTTTTGCAGGCTAACCAAAAACCTTGTTGGTTTTATGACCTAGGCTCACCAACAACCTCCTTGGTTTTGTAAAATAGGCTAACCAAAAACCTCTGTTAGTTTTAATATAAAAGCTTACCAACAAACCTCCACTTCTAGTTTCAAATCCCTTGAAACTAGAAATACAAGAAAGAAATCAAGAATATAGTAAAGAATACAAAACGCTTTCAATATAAAGCAAGTATCTCTTTAAAGCTCTTGAAAACTTGTTGTGGATGCTTGTACTCAATTTATTGAAGCCTTAAATGTAGTTTGAATGATTGAACTTGAATTCACTTTAATGCTTTGGAAGCTTGAAGGCTTTTCTTCACTTGAAAGTAGATGAAAACTTGAAGAATATTCAATGTAAACATGTTCTCCTCTTTCCTCTTTATTTAAAAAACCTTTTAAATATCTCTTAGAGTCTCAAATGGATGAATATAACCATTGGAGGGCTGAAACTAGTCATTAGAGGGTGAAAGGGTCAATTCTGCTCTTCAAAAAACTAGCCGTTACTATGCAGTCTGAACTTCAAATGTTGACACTTCGAGTCATGAGTCGACACCTAAGTAAACACTTGTCTTTTATGAGTCGGCACTTAGTTCAAAAATTATTTCTTGAAACTTTCTGAAAATCTCCGGTGAGTCAACACTTCTTCTAGTGAGTTGACACGTGAGTCAATACTTGATCTTCATATGTCGACACTTGAGAGAAATTCTCGAAACTCAGCATGTTTTGTAAACTTTTTGTCTCAAGCATTAAGTCGACACATGAGTCAACACCTGGTCTTCATGAGTCGACACTTGAAGTATGCCACTAAAACTCCTTTTTGCATATCAGATTCTGGCTTCTATGAGTCGACACTTTATTTCCATGAGTCGACACTTCATTAAAACTTTTTGAAACAATGTTGAATCTTCTTCAACCTTAACATTTGATCCATTTCAAGTTATTTTTATGTTCTTAAGTCCATTCAAACTTGAGATTTTTATTTAGAAATAGAACTTCTTCAACCGTATGATAAGCAACCTTTTAATTGAGTTGATTAGTACCTTTTTCTAATAAAACATACTTAAACAAATAATTAGTACTCAAATATACTTAAGTATTTTGTTAATCATCAAAATCAATACAGGAGTCAATAGAAAGACTAGCTAAGTTTCTATCTAAAGAAAGGCTAGAGTGGGGTAGTGAGGCTACCAACTTTGGGTGTGTGCTCCCTAGTGATTTTACTAGGACTTAGAAAGTGTGAAAAAGAGAAAGGGATTTCAAGTTCATCTTCTCCACATTCTCTATCCTCTTACAAGTTCTTCTTCAGCTCTAAAGTGTCCCAGCATCCAGAAAGAGGAAGGAAGATCGGCTGTTGAGGTTCTAGAGGAGCTAACACTCTAAGAGGATTGGTCAAGATAGCATTCTTGTATAGATCATCCATAAAGACTAGATACACTATGTGACTTATAGAGTGTACATTCCCTAACCTTCCTGTAGTGATAATTTTTATCCTCTTGCAAAGGTACAGTATTGCATAGCTATGATCTACGCGAAATGGTTTGTATTCATTTTATATTTTAGCTTGTCCTTATATGCATATTATCATGTCATGATCCTATGTTGATGATTTGCAGAAATGTTCTAATGCATGAGTAGATTAAATAGTTTAATCTTGTAGTTTTTGCTACGTTTATATTTCAAAATTTTTGAAATACATGCATGAAATAGCCTAGATTTTTCAATAGTGGTATTAGAGTGCCAGGTTCATATGGCATGATAATCATGTACATAATCTTGAAATATTGAAATGATCTCTCATTTTCTTAATACTTGGATTGGGTGGATTCACCAAGACATCCGATCTTAAGAGAAAAATAGGATTTAAAGGTACTTACTTCCCATTCAGTTGGATCTCTTATGGCATGTAGGGGTGCCACTTATGTTATGATCCATGAAGAAGAACTACAAAAGGAGCTTTGATTAAAACTATTTTAATCTCTTTTAATATGATCTGATTTCATAAATTAGTTTGGAAATGTTTTAAGTTAGATTTATGAATTGTTATGTTAAATGGATTTGGAATAAAGATTAGAACTAGAAATGAACTTGTTTCTGTCAGCCTGCTAGTGTCGACACTTGGCCTTGAAGTATCGACACTTAGACTTGGTGAGTCAACACCTACTCCTATCGATGTCAACTCAAATATGCAGACAAAAAGAATGGATCTCTATTCACTCTCTATGAGTTGATGTCACATGGTCAAGTATCAACTTACTATGACTCGACTCATAGAAATGTTGATACTTGACCAAGATGTATCAACTCATAGTAGAAATCAAAAAATTCAAAATGTTGAATTTTATTGTAAAAGTTGTTTTACAAATTAAGATTGAAATTATTTTAGTAGAAAAGTTGATGAACTTAATTAAGAATTAAGTATTAATGACTAAAAGATCTAGATTTTAGAATGAAAGATCTTAAGTCATTTTTCATAAATCTTTGGATCATGAGTTAGCTTGAATCAGGCTCCTTAGTTGGGTTAGACTTAAGTTTAAATTCAGATAGACTAAATAGAGAAATTAATCTAACCAAAAGTTGATTTTGATTTCCTTCTCTATAAATCATTTATAATAGTTGTAGATTGATCAAGTCCATGTTTTTAATTAGACCTGATTATGGCTCAGTGGTTAGACCCAAGTCATTAGGCTAGTCTAATCGAATCTGGTGAACCATTTGGAATCTAAGAAAAGAGGTTAATGGTAAAACCCTTCCATTGATCTCACTTACTTGGCCAATTTGATCAATCAAATTTGATAAGATAGCTTATTGATTCAAGTTAACCTATGTCATTAAGGATGATCAATTTGATTGATTTAGGTGCCCTTGAGCCAGTTTGTCGTGAACTCTTTTCTATGATTTGGAAAAGTCAGTCGGAGAATTCCTACTTACTAGTTCATGTCTTCTCTATTTCATTTATCATATATAAGTTTAAATTCTCTAAATTGTTAGGTCCTTAAAATGATAAAGTTATGGGAATAACTAAGTCATAGCCTTCCATTAAGTGAATGGTAATGGGTTCAATAGTTAGGTGATCATTAGAAGGCCCAAAGGCCTAGTGTTCATCTAGGTGATGAAATTGTCATTCATAATATGATGGCTCAGTGTAACTCCCTTAACAGTGGTCAGGTGGGCCGACTAAAGTTACGCTTGATTATTCAATGGTTAAAAACATTAAATTATGTCATGTTAATGGTTGGATCTAACTAAGACTTTTAGTGAAAGGCCCAAAGGTCTACTGAAGAAGTAACTGAGATGAAATTGATTACTAGAAGTTGTTTGGAGAAACAATTGGTTTAGAACCTACCTTTAGATGTGCATGGGTGGGCCAGCCAAAGTCGAGCTCATGTTTAGTCTATAAGATTCTAGTACCCACTAAGAAATTAATGTAATTTCTCAGATTAGAGGTAGAGGCTATCAATCTATATAAAATAGTACGAGGACCTTTAGACTAAAGTCCAAGTCTTTAGGATTAATAATTCATATACTAATTAGTTTTGCGTTCTCCTTTTAAATAATGGCCATCATTTGTCGTTTCGGTCATTGTTAGATAATGACAAGCTAATGGATCCTAACTTTAATAGTTGGCATCGAAAAATCAAGATTATTCTAAAGCACGAAGGGATACTTTATATGATAACAGATCCTGCACCTGAGAAGCCCACCTATAATGCTCATGGTGTAGTTAGAAATACTTACCAAAAGTGGCTGTCTAACTAGACTATTCTGTGATGCATAATGTTAGCGACTATGAACAATGAATTTAGTCACAATTTTAAGAAAGCCCAGCTAGAGAAAATCCTTAAACAGTTAAAGGAATCTTTTAGTACACCTGACGATAATGAGTGGCATAGGACTTCTTATGCTATTTTCAATGCCCAAATGCATAAAGGGGCATCAGTCACTGATCATGTATTATACATGATCCAACAAATCAAGCACCTGGACAAACTTGGCTATCCCTTACATGAGCAACTTGGAAAATATGTGATACTTAATTCCTTGTCCCCTTTCTATCTAGACTTTCTTAATCATTATAGAATGATGAGGCCTATAGTAAACTACCATGGTTTGCTAGGATTACTATGGACCTATAAGAAAGCTCACCAGCTCTACAAGGGGTTGGTGAATATAGTGGGAGGTTTTTCAGCAGGGCATCATCCTTTAAGAAATGAAAGAAGAAAAATAAAAATAAGGGATACCAACTATCTCTTTATTAGTCTTCTTTAGTGCACTTAATCACTCCTTTATAGCTGAATCTTGATATTATGTTTAGGATTATTGCTTAACTTTAATTACTTAATCTCTTTATGCAAAATTTTTCATCACCATCCTGCACCAATATTGGTATTAGAGAATGGTAGATTAGGACATGCATGCATAAGTGCTGAAATTTTTGCATATGTTAAAATTTCAGCATTTTAGGATATAGATCTAAAAATTGATTCGATAATTATTCAGATCTTAGTTTAATTTAGCATCCAACATCAATATTTGCCAGTTCAAACCAGGTCTGAAATCTACTTCATAGATTTCAGATCTGAAATTTCAAAAATTATTGCATCGTTTTCATTCTTTGATCTAAGGTTTCATGCCTCCTGAGCGGGTATACGAAAGTATACTATCATGATCCATGGGAGTAATGAGCTACGGCCGGATGTGAGATCCTTAGATTAAAAGTTTGATGTGCTAATTGCTTGCTTGATGTGTGATTGCATGAATTTGCCAAAGTGATTGCTTGAATTGCATGATTTTTCTTGTTAGCACATTGAAAACCCGATAATTTCTAGCACATTTCAAATTTAAGATTTTCCACCAGGAATTTTAGAATTTGAAATTTAAAATTTAAAATTTTGAATTTTGAATTCTAAAATTTAAAATTTGCAAATTTAAATTTTGAATAACTAGTTTTAAATTTTGTTAATTAGTTAAGATTGTTGTGATGTTGCATTCATTCTAAATCACATAAGGGCAATGCTATCATAAGATAAGGGAAGGATTTCATCACCTTTCCTTGGCCCGAAAATAACCCACCTCATCTTGCATCGAACCCAAGCCTTAAATAAAATTGAGTAGAAATCTAATTAGAACTAGGAACACCTACAGGTCAAGCTCAAGTAGTGTGTTGAGGTAGTGTGAATCAATTCTTCACTTACTTATGGAGATTGGTGTCTAAGGCTAGGGGTCAAATGGCAAATGCCTTAAGTAGACTTGTGGTTATTTAATTAGGACCCTGCGAGAGTAGGGGGAGCCTCTGACAATCCCACCTCTTACTTGGCCAGTTGAAAGGGTAATTGTAATATTGATCTATACTTAGTCAATTCATACTACATTTGAACTTCTAGGTCTAGCAAATCCTAGAACTAGTCTTTTATTTTGCATGACTACTAGATCGAGGACTCCATACCAAACCTCTCACATTTAACCCAATGTCACCATGGACCCAAATCTAGAAACCATCACTATGGACCCAAATCTATAAACCCTATTGAGAATTATGACTGAGCAGTTCAAATAATTGAATAATAGGTTTGATCAAGTAGAGGAAAGAATGGGGACCCTTGAAGAGACCTGCATGACCCCTACTAAGCCATAAGCATCTTGATTGGCACCCCTCCATCCTAGAGTCCAATGCCATGAACCTACTCCTGATCCTCACCAAAGAAGGCCACACTATCACTATGTTGACCAGGATGAAAGAGGTCTTAGCAACATTCATCTTGATGCACCCACTTTTGATGGAAACTTAGATCCTAAGATGTATATAGACTGGGAGGGAGACATGGACCAGTATTTTGAGTGGTATAAGATGTTAGAAGAGTGGAAATTTAAGTTTGCCAAACTTAGGTTAGTCCAACAGGCTAGGTTATACTGGGGGAATGTTGAGTGTTTAAGTCGCCAGAGAGGAGACATACCCATAGTGACATGGAGATCCATGAAGATTAAACTCAGAGAAAAATATCTACCCATGTCCTATGAACAAAGACTTTTAGATCAATGGCAGAGATTGAGTCAAGGAAATAAGACTGTGTCTGAGTACATTACCAAATTTGATGAGTTTGTTCTGTGATGTAATGTGGTTAAGTCTAAAGCTGTAACCTTGTCTAGGTTTTGAGCTAGCCTACGTGAGAAAATTCAAAGAGAATTATTTTTGAGAGAAGTCCATGATCTAGACCAAGCCTACCAAATTGCTAGAGACTATGAGAGATTTCAGAGGGGACCCATTATCCATCGACCTGAACCAAATAGGATTAGCACCCCTAGAAATAGGCCAAGTCTAAGTCAAATTCCATCTAACTGACCCAGTCTCGCTACCCCACTAATTCGCAAGGATGACAAAGGTAAAAGCCCTGAAATTCAAAGAGAGAGTAATGTTCATTGTTTTAGGCGCCATAAAGTTGGCCACTATATTAGTCAGTGCCTTACCTGGGCTTTACATATAGGGAAATTGGAAGAGGAAGCCCCTGAACCCATAGAAGATTATGAGGAAGAGGTATATGAAGCAAGAGTAAACTTAGTTGATGAGTATAAAGGAGATGTAGAAATCATTGACTCGTTTGGATTTTTAAAAGTTGTTAGATACATCTTGACCCAGACCAAGGAGCAAGAAGATTGGTGTAGGACCAACATCCTACAATCTTCTATTAAATTAAGGGAAAAAGCCTGCAAGATCATCATAGATAGTGGGAGCTGTGTCAATGTCATTTCAACCAGTGCTGTCAAAAACTTAGGTTTACCCACTGTTCTCCATCCCAACCCATATAAGGTATCTTGGATAGATTCAACCTCAATTCCCATCAAGTTTAGATGCCAAGTTACAATCCAGGTCCAGTCATACCAAGAGAAGGTTTGGTGTTATGTTCTTCCTATGGGGGTTAGTAGTATCATCTTAGGCCAACCATGGTTGTATGATCATGATGCTATATTATATGGTCATTCTAATTCTTATTCTTTCACCCATAATGGAAAGAAAATTATGATCAATTCTTCACCACCTAAGGACAACATTAAGAGAGGGTCTAGTAATCTGAAGGACAAGAAATAAGGGATGAATTTGATCAGTGCTAAGGAATTAGAACAAGAGCTTAATGAGGGTTTACCTATTCGGATTTTGTCTACCAAGGAAGTCCAGGATCAACCCCATAAGGAACAACCCCAGGAAGTGATAAGATTTTTGAAGGAATTTCAAAATGTGTTTCTAAAGGACCTCCCTAATCACCTTCCACCTTTAAGGGACATTCAGCATGCCATAGATTTGGTCCCAGGAGCCACATTACCAAACCTACCACATTATAGGATGAATCTCACTGAACATTCTGAGTTACAATGACAAGTTGAAGATCTTCTCCAAAAGGGATTCATTAGGGAAAGCTTGAGCCCATGTGCTGATGCAAGACAAGATGAAATTATGTAATCATGATGGATGGAGATTCAAGCAAGAGGATTAGTAAGCTAAATTGAGCAATAAATCCACATACATATGAGCTAAAATAATCCAAAGAAAGAGTTTTATGAAAGAGACTAGTAGATCTAAGGTTCAACACCTGCAATGTAGATCTAGTTCAAACAAAGAGTAGGACCTTTATGGCAAGGAAAGCATCATTATTAGGGCAAGTTAAACTTCAAATAATCAGATCTAAAGAGGTTAGAAATGATTCTCTTACCAATAATGATGGCTAAAATATTTGGTGGAAGGGTTCACTCAACTCTCTAGGAAAGAGTCTTGGATCATAAGATTTACACTCCCTAGACTCGTGGACTCACTTTATAGATGGTCATGGCTTAGAAACCCTGATCTTCAACTCAGGATCCATAAGCGAACCTATAAAAGATTTCAATATAAGGTGTCGAAGTGTAGAGAATGAAGGAATTGAAAGATGGAAAGAAGAAAGATGGAAAGTGGAGGATGCTTGGAGCTAGGCGGCTTGGACTCTTCAAATGGCCATGGAGGGACTCCTTTGAAGTGGAGTGGCTCTCACACCCCCTCCCTCATGAAGTGAACTTGCTCCTAAGCAATAGAAACAAAGAAAATAAACAAAACTATGGGCCTCACACCCTCTCCCAAATGGAGTGACCAAAGCACAAAGCAATGGGAAGAAAAATACTCAAACTTTATTTCATTTCAGAAGAGATAAGAGATTAATTACAAAGGAAAGCTTGGGGGCTATTTATAGGCCCAAGTCCTCCATAAAAATCATCCAAGAGAAGGTGGGTTTGGCTAACCAACTCTAGTTTTAACTACTAACTAAATTGGTTAGGAAGTTCTAACAAGAAACTAGAATAAGTTGTAACCAAAACTAGTTGCAACTAATTGTACATATGGTGCCTTTGTGGATGATGAAGTGGCCTTCCTTGATGATGTAGCATCCATGTTGGAAGATAAGGTGGCAAGTGAGGTGGCACTCCACATAGGAAGGTGGTAAATGGAGAATGTATGTAGATAGTCAAGCCATTAATAAGATAACAGTCAAGTATCATTTTCTTATTCCCTGTTTGGATGACATGTTAGACATGATGGCCGAGCCACTAACAAGACTGATCTTAAGAGTGGCTATCATCAAGTGAGAATTAGACCTGGGGATGAATGGAAAATAGCTTTCAAGACTAAGAATGGCCTGTATGAGTGGATAGTAATGCCTTCTGGTCTTTCCAATGCACCAAGTACCCTCATGAGGACATGACCTGATGCGTGATAATAATTAAAACTAAATTATTGTTATTAAGTCCTAATTATCAAAAAAAAATAGAGATTAATTTTTTTATATTTTTTTTAGATTTTTAAGGAGACTCAAAGATAACAATAAAGTAAACTAGTTCTAGTTAACTACCCGCAAGTAAACCTAACAAGCAAGAAAATCAGGATTTGGTGGCTAAGAAACCACCATCAACTAGGGTCTACTTTCAACTATTCAAAGATCAAAGAGAAGGTAAGAGGTTTTAAGTGTTACCGACAAAGAACCGTCTCTTTGATGTAGATCTGATTGGACTCTCAAGATTCTGTGACAGGGCTTCAAAATCTTGATCCTCGGGCTCCGATCTCCTGCGATGCTGGTTCCGAGTCAAGAATACCTGACTTTGATTCCAGATCATCTGCAAACACTCAGCAAAGAAAGATCAAATTAGAAAGTAGTAAGGAAGGAAAGAATAATGAAAGAGAAGGGTTAGAAATGGTGGCTAGGGTTTCTTGATTGCTGGATAGGTAGGGACTCACACCTCACGATGCTCCGTAGAACAAAGGAAAGGGTCTCACACCTCGCGATGCACACAGCAAAGGAATTGGATAGAATAATGTCTTTATTGATGAATGAATAATAATAATACAAGGGGGGTTGATGGAGTATTTATAGACCCTCAACTAGTGGTGTAAAGAATACAAAGACTAGACTTGTTTTCCCTTGGACTACAACTCCTGAAATCCTTGCTCTAGGCATCCTGGACTCTTGTCTCTAGGCTGATGTGGACCTCTCTCCAAGATGGGCGATAACATGGGGCTCTCATCTCATTTGGGCACCAAGATGAGCATAAGGTGAGTTGTCATGATGCAGGGTCAAGATGGCTCCGTCGCTTGGCCTTGATTGCTGGACTCTGGAGTCTGGATGATGTGGGCTCTTGCAGGAAAGTGGACTCACAAGTCTGGATAGAAGAAGATGATGAGAATTCTCCCAGGGTGCCGAGGATCATTCAACATACGGAATTGACTTTCAAAATAAAATTTCATAGCATGATACCCTAACATGTATATCATGTATAGAAAACCCTATTTCCCAGGACCCCCTTGGGCAATTACAACTAATGAATCATCAAATAAAGTCAAGAAAAATAGCTGGATCAATAAAATCCAACTTTTCCCACAAGGCTCACAAGTGCAAGCCCTCCAACAGTGATCCACACGAAACTCAGACCAAGGAAGAACTCCTTCAAGTTGCTTGGAGAAGTGGAACTCTTTCGACAGCCTTTGGTCTATTGACCACTGTAGGATACCATATCCTACTAAAGGGCACTCAAGACACTGTCTTAAACCACTATAGGATCTAGGACTACTCTCCTCTAGGACCCTACAGGCTTATGTCCTAAAACCAAGCCTTGTCTTAGTATAGAAGAACTTGTCTTAACAAGACAAGTCTTGTCCTAAAACAAGGAGGGAGGGAGAAAGTAGAAGAACACTCTGACTCTCGAGAAAATAAAACACTTAGACTTTCAGAAGACCGAAGTCCATATTTCTCATTTCACCATACCCCTATTTATAATCTCAGATGGGGCGTGAAATGCATCCCGACAACACTTATTAGATATAAAACATCATATCTGATAAGACTCTTCGGGAATGGAGAGTCATATCTGTGTTCTTTCACTTACTAGATCAATCCCCATTGCACCATGTGTCAAATACCGATTTCTGAGATAGGGAGACGCCTCTTCTAATCCAAAGTAATGCGAGGCTTGAAGAGTTTCAGAAGTAGAAGGACTCTGCCCTCTGTTGTGCGCATGCATATGAAGAGACGAGACTCTTCATGTGCGCGTCACCTTTCACACCTCTTCAAGCCGCCCCTTTGAACTTTAAACTGGCTATTAGACTTCTTAAGACCATGGGGATAAAATGAAGAGGTGCCTTCCTGATGAAACTCTTAGAGTCTCATCTGCAGAAGGACTCTTAGTCCTTCTGCACGCCACTTATTCTCCCGGGTGCGCCAAAAGGCACCAATAGTCTTTCCCTTTCCATTTAGTCTGCCCAAAGCATCAAATTGACTTGGTCAAACATATGCAATATAGGTGTCATTGGAAAGGGCATCAAATAATTTTTCTGACCATATCTTTTATTTTCAGATCAGAGGTCTGTAGGCCCTTCTGTGCCCTTTTGAAGTTAAGGTATCATTTAGGTACTAAGAGTTCCATGCCATTGGGACTCTTCATATATGGCACCTAAAATGCCCTTAAATCCAAATTAAAATTAGATTAAGCTCTGATTTGGCTAGCCTCACTTAGAACTCAACCTAATTTAGGTTTTCCATAATTAGGTTATCCTAATTAGCAAGTAACCGAACCCAATCCAATTGGGTTAGGAATTAGGTTAGCCTACATATGCTAGTAGTAATCCAGCTAACAAATTAGGATCCTATGACCCTATATAAATCATGAATGACTTCCTTGGCCAAGTCTCTATTGTGTGTGATCCATTGGGTTCCACATCTAGCTAGTAGTAGGTTTAGGTTTGAACCGATTCGATCCAATCGAACTCGATTGACCTAATTAGATTAAATTGGCTCACCTAATTGTCCAATTCGAATCACACATCGAATTGACTCATGAAACCAAATCAATTGGTTCATTAAAACCTACAAGACAAGATTGACATCTAGCAACATGTTATGCCTATCCGAAAGATGAGGAATTTGGTGGAAAATATCAAAATACCCTTCAGTAGTAAGTTACCGTGCAATTTAATCTTTCGATCTCCCATTATCCTGATTAAGTGATAGGTATGGATAGATGTCAAACCCTAACACTTCATCATATTAAATCTCAGCTCAATCATGAGGACTCAACTAATGACTGATTAGATTTCACTAATCTCATCCTACTTTGATCAAAGGCTCCTTGAGTTACTCATCGAAGAGATTGCATGGGATAACAATTCCTTTACTAGGAATGATTAATTCTTTGTTGATCCACTCACATCCTTCGTACACCTTTCACCATACCCGAAACATCCCGTACATCTTACAATGGCATGAATGAGTATGAACCAAAGTATGGCTTAGTGTGCACAAGGAACCATGGTGACCTCAGGTCTAAAGATCACATGCACAAGTTCTACTCTGGGATCTATCTTTTGACAAGTAGTAAGACTTCTATAAGATAATCCCGGTGTGGATCAGTCTAGTATACTCATACCCTGATGAGCACCCTTATCCTAGTATTAGTGTCTCTACACAAGTGATTGTGAGATCAACCACCCTCATTAACTGAGCATACATAGGATAAGCTAATCTTTCCGGATTCATCGATCCCCGAATCGATGGTCCAACGACTAGGAACATTCTAGATTAGGATTTATAGGAAATTAGGTCTCACTATTAGAAACTCCATCATAACCCTAATTCCATTGCCCTACTCTATGGGGTTCATCATAATTAATAAAAACATGACACAGCAGTATATGATGAATCAAATACTTTTATTAATATAAAAGTATGTCATACATGAGCTGGAAGTTTACAAAAAAGGCCCTCATAATGATTGGCTCTTAGGGAACTTTTCTATCAGAAGACTCATGAATTTTGGTGAGTCTTTTGAGTTCTAGCAACTTAAGCAGCTTGGAACCTATTTGATCCAAACACTTGAAGCAAAACAACCTTCCAACCTTTTCCACTTTATTTGACTAGATAACATGAAACTCTTGGAAGTTGGCATTGGAAAACATGTTGGCCGACTCCTTGGATTGGTGTGAATTAATTTGAGGTGAGAGGGCGCCAAGGATAAGACTCCTTCTCATTTACTTATCTTAAAAGGAGGGTGCCAATTATTTCTCACATGTGGGCGTTAATTCCTTTTGTATGGGCTGACCAAAGTGTAAGACATGGAGTGTGTTGTCCCAAAATAAAATGGCATGTCCAAACATGACATATGTTGATATCCCCTGATGATGTGGTAGGTGATGTCTAAAAATCTTGAAAAGGTGGCGCCAAGTAGGATGTCACGTGGCTCCAAGAACAAGCTGACTTGGTTGGCACATGGGGTCATATGGGCCTTGACTTGAGTGCACATGGGATGTTGACTTGGGTCCCCTCTTGTATTACAGGAATCAACTAATCACATGACTTAACTAATTACATGGACTTAATAATTAATCACATAGTTTAACCAACTAAATAACCAACCATACTTAATTAGGCTTGCAAATAAAAACCTAATTAAAGTTGGTAAAAAGGGCTAACCCTAACTAAGCTAAAATGATAGAATTTAAGATATAATATTTACATGGTAGAAGGGGTTTGGGTCTAGGGCTTCATTCATAGGTGATCCACAGGGATGTGGGTTCAACCTGTCGATTTCTTCTAGCCTTGGTGTCTGCACCAATTCTTCCATGGTGAGAAAAACTCGATCCTGTCGAGTATGGGTCAACTCTGCTATCATAGCACTCTAGTAAATATGGGTCAACTCTCTGCAAGTCCTCTCTGGTGATCCAAGAATCATCAATCTCGGGTCATCCTTGCCAACGAACTAGATATTGCTAATAATTTTTATCCCGAGTAGCAATAATCTTGTCATCCAAGATCCGCTTGATCCTGTCTCTCCGGGCTAGTGGCATGGCAAGTGGACATACTTGGATTGGCTCACTCTCAAGGACTGGATTAGGGCTAAAAGGCTTACTAGGAATCAACGTTGGCTCCCTATACTCGATAAGGTTTGAAATGTTGAAAGTAGGACTAATACCTAGTTCAGGTAGTAACTCAAGCATGTAGGAATTAGGTCCAATTTTTTTAATTACTTTGTATGGTCCACTACTATGGGCATGTAACTTTTTCATGGTTTCAGGTGGGAACTGTTCAGGTCGTAGTCTAACCATGACAAAGTCTCCTTCATTGTATTCTTTGAGTCTTTTTCTCTTTTTTTTTTCGTTGATATGCATGTAAATGACTAATAACTATACCTAATGGACAACAGACTAGACTAAATCTTAAACTACAACTGAGTTTGATCTTTGGTTAGTAGGTGGCATGTAGATGAGAATGGTGCATGGACTCGTACTAAATGCCATAGAGTTTTCCAAAAGTAAGATGCAAATCTAACATGCTTAATGAATGTATGTAATATGCTAACCTCTATAAAATGTAATCTGATGGTCCTAGAAATATAGGAAGCTTCAGGAAAAGGTAGGAAGTAAGAAATGGATTCGGGGCTAGATTAGAAATAAGAAGGGGTTTCAAGGAATAGTCCTAGACTAATGGGGTTAACCATCAAGTTTAGACACTAAATTACATCTATAGGCACTAAAAGGTCCACTTGATGGAAGAATGGATCAGTAATTTCAGGGAAGAGATCTTTAACTGGAGTCAAAGGGGTGACTTCAGCCTAAGGGTACTGGACTAAATAAGTCAAGTCCTCACTAATTACTTCGAATTCGTGAATCTTAGGATCGGCTTGATGCAGAACGAATGCTCTGAAACCAAAAATGATGCAGAACGAATATGTGGAATGCGGAAGCAAATTAAAATTAATGTTTTTTTTTTAATTATTATATATATTTTCAGAAATTGGCTTTGACTCAAAGGAAAGCTAAACTAAATTGAAAGAAACTAGATAATAACTGAAAGCACAATTTAAAAGAAACTAGGTTATCAGAGTGGTTCAGAAGTAACGGATCACTGGGGGTTGAGAAACTCCCAGACCTAGGGTTTCGCTCTGAACTTTCAACAGGACAGAAATAAAGAGAAGAGATGGGTTACCGACCAGACAGTGATCTTCACAGAGTTTGGTGGAAGAACTCTCTCAAGCAGATTGTTGGATCCTCAGATTCGGATATCTTCGTAATGGATCCTCCAATACTGGTCCTGTGGCTGAGTCGGCTTCTCCTAAACTCAAGATCTGGGAAAGAAGAAGAACAAGTGATGGAATCAGATACTCAAGGAAGGATTTACCAGATTGAAGAACTTGAAAGCTGATGTTGCTGAAATCCGGATTCTCCTAAAGGTTGATCTGGCTCCCCCTGGAATTTGCTCTGAATTTGAAGTATCCGGACTGGACCCGGATGCTGATGGTCGGCCTTGACTTGAAGAGAGTGGTCGTGAGAGGTGGGATAGGCTAGGGTTTGGTGGAAAGAAGAGGATGATGGGCGGCTAGGGTTTGGGAGTGAAGTGGCTAACCTAGGGTTTGGGGTTGGAGATCTCACACCTCCTCAAAGTTCCTGGGGAACCCGGATTTACTCCCTCACGGAGCTCAACACCTGGATGCAAGTGCGGAAGAGAGAAACACAGAGTTTGCTCACTAATAAATTGGATTCATTCATCAGATTGCTTTAAAATTTACAAGAGGGGTTTAATTTATAGAACTTTACAAGAGAGTAGGGTTTTACATCTTTCCATGTGGGACTAATGAGGGGGATCTTCAAATTAGGTTTGTAGGATCAATTCCCACACATATGGCCGGCCAAAAGGTTCCAAAAATGCTGATTGGTGGCTTCAAAAGGAAAGTGGGTGGCGCCTCCTAGCCTTGCTCTTCAAGAAAAAATATTTTTCCTTCCATGCTCGGTCTTATTTGGAAGTATTTGGGCGCCTCCTAACCTTGCTCTTCAAGAGAAATTTCCTTCCTTTCATACCTGATTTTATTTGGAATTACTTGGGCACCTCCTAGTCTTCCTCCCCAAGCTTTGCTCCTTTCTTTTCGTAGCTTGGCTCTTATGGAAACTCCTTGGCCGCCCCCTTGAATTGTGGATTCTATATTGTCTTCTCCTTAAGTGGCGCATGAGAGAAGGGACCTGCTATCTCGTGGTGTGGGGACCAGAGCATACTGGATGGAGATGTGGCACCCCCTGGACTCAGGCGTGTGGCTGGGAGTGTGGCGCCCACTTGCTTGGCCTTGGGAGAAAATGTGACACCCAGGTTGAAGTCCTAGACCACTACTGAGTCAACATGACTCAACAAAAATAAATTGCAGGGAATACAGACTCAAGCTAAAATTGAGTTGATCAAGTCAACCCTTATTACAAACCAGAAAACCCTAATTCTTCGGGCAAGGTCAATCAGAGATCCAGATGGAGCTCTGAAGTCTTCTTCTTAGTCTGGTGCCCGCACCAATTCTCCCGGGAAGGGAGGAACTCGACCCTGTCGAGTATGGATCAAGTTGGCTCTGGTATCTCTCCAAGAGGTCTGGGTCCAATTCTTGTAATTCTTCTCGGGAGATCCAAGAGTCATCAAAATCTAGCCTTCCTTGCCAGCGGACCAGGTATCTTTGGTATCCTCGATTACGAGTAGAGATAACCTGATCATCTAGGATCTTTTCAATCTGCTCTTTCCTCACAGGCCAGTTTGTTGGTGGACACACAGGGTTGGGTTCACTCTCAAGAGCAGGATTAGGCTCAAAAAGGCTCACTGGGAATCACAGCTGGCTCTCTATACTCTACTAGGTCTGTAATGTTGAAAGTGGAGCTAATGCCTAGTTCTGAAGGTAACTCGAGCACATAGGCATTGGACCCTACTCTCTTCACCACTCTAAATGGTCTAGCTCCTCTAGCATGTAACTTTCTAACGGTTCCAGGAGGAAACCGTTCAGGCCTTAACCTAATTATTACATAGCCTCCCTCAACAAAAGTTTTGACTCGCCTTTGAGAATCAACCAACTTCTTATAAGTTTCATTACTTAAATTTATTTTGGCATGAATTTCTTTATGCAAGTCTTTTATATGCTGTGCAAAAATTCAGCAGACTCTGAGACTCGTGTGTGGACTGGTAAAGGAGCTAGGTCAAGAGGTGTGTGAGGTTTGTAACCATGCACAATTTCAAATGGACTCTTACCTGTAGACCTATTGACCGAGTCATTGAATGCAATTTCAGCCCTAGACAAAATACAAATCCCAATTCCTGGTGCTCTCAATCAAACCAAAATCTGAGCCAAAGCCTAGTAAAGGGTCAAGAAAAACTAAACTAGACTAACGACGCATTCCTAAAGAATGGACTTTATTCTAAAGGAACCCTAGGTCTAAACCTAACAAACTATGGCTCTCTAGGTTTGACCTTGGGTCGGAGGATGGCATGCAGAGCATGAAAACTTATCATGGGTGCCTAGTAGGTGCCATAAGGTCCTGCAGAAGTAGGTGGCAAACCTAATAGATTCTGACACGTGGTTCACTCTAAAGACTTCGACAAAGTATACTTGGATGGTGTAAGAAGCATTGGAAGTCCTAGAGAAAGGGAGGAAATATGAGGTGGAGTCTCGAATTACCTTCTGACTAAAGGTGGTGACCTGAAGGATTGAATGGTGATCTATGAGTGTCAACTGGTCATCCTTACGAAAGGAAAAGTTTGCTACTCCCAGGAATGGATCAAAAGATGGTTCGGGAAGTAGCCTAGGACATGTGATTGCAACAGTTAAGGTTTGTTCTCTAAGCAAATAATGATCCACTTTTTCAAGAAATGGATTAGAGAATGATTCATGGAAGGGCCTATGGATGATGACCTCAAGACTTGAAATTTGACCTATGGGTGCGGAAAGGTATACTCTATAGAAGGGTAGGTCAGTCATGCAAAGGAAGGGGTCTGGGGCCATAAGGAGGACTTTTACAAGACTGGGTGAATCAATCCGCTCAAGACAAGGATGTTCAACTGAGATTACGGGAGAGACCTTAGTGGCTGGGCATGGGAAAAGGTCCAATTATAAGAGGCTTGATTCAGTCATCCTAAGGAGAGGATCTACCATAGGGTGGGCAAACTTAAACAGTTCAGTGCAAAGATCTTCAATTGGTACTTGGGGAATGACTGTCATTAGAGGGTACGAACTGATAGCTCGGGCTAACAATATGAGTTCTTCCTAGGGGTATTTGACTAAAGGAACCTGGTTCTTACAAATCTCTTGAATTTCTGAACTAGGTCCTACCACTTGGTTGCTCTTCAAGGTCTCCTCAGGTAAGGAACCAATAGTATCGATGTCACATTCTTCAAGTTCTTCCCCCTCATATTCATCAACCAGACTCAAGCCAGCATCATATACTTCCTCGATGCCATCTTTAATGGGTTTTGGGTCATTGGTAATCGGGTCAACTGATTCTGAGCTTGTCATACCTAACCCTTCTTCCTCATTGGTATCCTTCTGGTCAAGAGGTGACATAAGAGGGAATTGACAAACAAAAGTCTGGTTCACTACGGGTGTCGGATCAATCGGAACTTGACTCAAGTTGGTAGAGGTTGGCTTTAAGTCCAAAGTACTTGATTGGTTATATCTTAAAGACCACTCATAGTCTTGGGCTTCTTGGTAGGCTCGGTCTAACTTATTGGTGTTTTCAAGGCATAGCTTCCTATAAATGTCTGGGTGTAACCCAACCCTAAACCTCGATGTGATCTGAGCTTCGGTCTCAATGGTATTGCATTTCATGTCATACCACTGGAAGTCCTCGATATATTTAGACACGGGCCTATTACCTTGTCGCAATTGGTACCATTGGTCTAAAAGTCTTGTCTCATAGGATCTACCTAGGTACCTATCTCTCAACTTACTTCTCATATCTCTCCAAGTATATATTTCCTCTTTTCTTTGATAACACTCATGCTCAATAGCATACCAATGCGACCTAGCATGTTTGGTGAACTTGGTTTTGGCCAACCTAACTTGTCCTAATTCTGATATGTTAGTGCACTCAAAATACCGATCCATTTGTTCTTCCCACTTAATATATGTCTCTTGTCTTCCATCAAAAGTGGGTGCATAAGGTTCGGTGTTCCTAACAGGTCCCTTCTCTAAGTCAACCAAGTATAGATATAGGCTCATAAGGCTAGACTCAGGGGTAAGATCATGGTCATAGGCTCTTTGATCAAACCTCCAATGATTAGGTTCTGGATCCCTGTATAATGGTCTCCTAGGCTCTGGGTGTGGGTGAGGCTGGGGTCTACCAAATTTTGAGTCAGGGGTCCAATTTCGGTGCCTAGGCTCCTCAAGTACTTGGGCTCGGTCTCTAAACTGGGCAACAGTATTAGTCATATCCTGACTCAATTTGGTCATACTTTCGGTAAGAGTTCTAATCATGGCCTCTAAATCAGGTTGGGTTTGACCAGGTTGGTAGGGTACTCTGTTCCAGGTGGACATGATGATGCAAGCAAGCACACCAAATGAGACTCGACTGAAACGTCTACGGGCTAACTAGACCTAGAGCCCAAACTAGATGCCCAATCAGAGTGGCAAGCTAGCCTGTAGTAACTCGGGACTCAGCCAGGCAGGTGTAAGGGGAGTGTTAGGTCCCTAAATGCCAATCCTAGACACCAATCAATGATTGGCCAGGTAGGCGGACCAGCACACAAGCCCTTCGGGATGTAGTCCCTGAATCACCGTTCTAGACACTGAGTACAAAGCACACACAGAGTAACCAGACAAACTGACTAAACCCTAGGCTGGACCTGACCAGTTGGTGTTCCTAGCCCACTAGGGCAAATTATGTCTAATAAATTTTAAAATTAGGCTTAGGATCGATTGAATGAGTGGTGGTTTTGGGCTAAGGAGAGGTTATCAACTCCTCCCCTTATCTTAGATGCTCAATTGCCCTTAAGATGAATTAGGAGATGATCACTCAAAAAAAAAAATGAATTGCAGAAACACAGAAATAGAATTGCTGTAATTTAACTCTCAGAAATTTCACAGAAACCAATAAATTACAGTAAAATTATGTAAAATAGTTTCATTTATACTAGTTCCAGCAAAATAAAAATCATATAATTTGGAGTTATCTGCAATTAGAAACAATTCCTGCAATAAAGTAGTTACAGACTGAAAATAGAATGCTTCCCCCATTTACAATTCCTGCTACGAAGTTGTAACCCAGCAGATCCCCTACACGCCCTAGGAACACCCCATGGAATGGGAAGAGGAGGCTTGCACCTCGCTTCGTTCCTAGGACCGGACGTCCTTGGGAGTCTACTTCGAGCAGACAAAATAAAAAAGAGAGACACTCAAAACATGCAAGCAAGTCAGAAACCCTAGACAAGGCTCTGATACCAAAAATGATGCAGAACGAATGCTCTGAAACCAAAAATGATGCAGAACGAAAATGTGGAATGTGGAAGCAAATTAAAATTAATGTTTTTTTTTATTATTATATATATTTTCAGAAATTGGCTTTGACTCAAAGGAAAGCTAAACTAAATTTAAAGAAACTAGGTAATAACTGAAAGCACAATTTAAAAGAAACTAGGTTATCAGAGTGGTTCAGAAGTAACGGATCGCTGGGGGTTGAGAAACTCCCAGACCTAGGATTTTGCTCTGAACTTTCAACAGGACAGAAATAAAGAGAAGAGATGGGTTACCGACCAGACAGTGATCTTCACAGAGTTTGGTGGAAGAACTCTCTCGAGTAGATTGTTGGATCCTCGGATTCGGATATCTTCGCAATGGATCCTCCAATACTGGTCTTATGGCTGAGTCGGCTTCTCCTGAACTCAAGATCTAGGAAAGAAGAAGAATAAGTGATGGAATCAGATACTCAAGGAAGGATTTACCAGATTGAAGAACTTGAAAGCTGATGTTGCTGAAATCTGGATTCTCCTAATGGTTGATCTGGCTCCCTCTAGAATTTGCTCTGAATTTGAAGTATCCAGACTGGACCCGGATGCTGATGGTCGACTTGAAGAGAGTGGCCGTGAGAGGTGGGATAGGCTAGGGTTTGGTGGAAAGAAGAGGATGATGGGCGGCTAGGGTTTGGGAGTGAAGTGGCTAACCTAGGGTTTGGGGTTGGAGATCTCACACCTCCTCAAAGTTCCTGGGGAACCCGGATTTACTCCCTCACGGAGCTCAACACCTGGATGCAAGTGCAGAAGAGAGAAACACAGAGTTTGCTCAGACATAAATTGGATTCATTCATCAGATTGCTTTAAAATTTATAAGAGGGGTTTAATTTATAGGACTTTACAAGAGAGTAGGGTTTTACATCTTCCCATGTGGGACTAATGAGGGGGATCTTCAAATTAGGTTTGTAGGATCAATTCCCACACATATGGCTGGCCAAAAGGTTCCAAAAATGCTGATTGGTGGCTTCAAAAGGAAAGTGGGTGGCGCCTCCTAGCCTTGCTCTTTAAGAAAAAATATTTTTCCTTCCATGCTCGGTCTTATTTGGAAGTATTTGGGCACCTCCTAACCTTGCTCTTCAAGAGAAATTTCCTTCCTTTCATACCTGGTTTTATTTGGAATTACTTGGGCGCCTCCTAGTCTTCCTCCCCAAGCTTTGCTCCTTTCTTTTCATAGCTTGGCTCTTATGGAAACTCCTTGGCTGCCCCCTTGAATTGTGGATCCCAAATTGTCTTCTCCTTAAGTGGCGCATGAGAGAAGGGACCTGCTATCTTGTGGTGTGGGGACCAGAGCATACTGGATGGAGATGTGGCGCCCCTTGGACTCAGGCATGTGGCTGGGAGTGTGGCTGGGAGTGTGGCGCCCACTTGCTTGGCCTTGGAAGAAAATGTGACACCCAGGTTGAAGTCCTATACCACTACTGAGTCAACATGACTCAACAAAAATAAATTGTAGGGAATACAGACTCAAGCTAAAATTGAGTTGATCAAGTCAACCCTTATTACAAACCAGAAAACCCTAATTCTTCGGGCAAGGTCAATCAGAGATCCAGATGGAGCTCTGAAGTCTTCTTCTGAGTCGGGTGCCCGCACCACGGCTCTAGGGTTTGACTCTTTTCTAATATTTTCTCAGGTAAGGTCCTAGCAATAGGGTTAGGCTCCTCATGAGTCTCTTTTTCTAAGGATCCTACCAGTACAATTTCAGTCAGGGTACGGTCAAGATTATCTAACTCTGGTCTGGCTTCAGTCTAGATTCCTACCAAGTCAGCTAATTCTAGGTCAGCCATATGTATTTCCTCTTCTCCCAATACTCATCCACTAAGTTCACATTAGCTTCATACACTTCTTCATCAATGTCATCCTTGCGAACTAATGGGGTAGTAGGAATGGGTCGGTTAAGGGAAAATTGGCTAAGATCTGGACTAGTAGGGGTAGGTCAACTCGAATTAGGGTTGAGTCAACTTGGGTGAGAAGTGGGTCGACTCTGCTGGGGAATGGGTCGACTCGGATGGATTTGACTAGATCCTAATTTTTGATATGGTGCATTGATCCTAGTGGGTTCAAGCTTATTAAGGGGAACCTGACTAGCACTTGGTTGATACCTAGAGGTTATGGGTTCCTTGGGTTCATATGATATAGTTCCTTGGGTTCATAGGATATAGGTTCAGACCTATAGGTTATGGATCTGGGTTCAACTTACGATAAGTAATTATATGCGGTAGTTCAAGCCTTAAGATATTAGAGATATTACCTATTCTTATAGGAGTTCGTCCTATATTCAGATCATGAAGCACTCCAATTTCTTAACTCTCAAAAGAAGTTGAATCCCAGGCATGGGAAGTGGGTACAATATATCCAAGCTTATATCTTTATCTTGAAACACCATGCTGGTAGTGAAAACTAGGTCGCTGATGCCCTTAGGCGATGATCCATGCTTTTGACCTCAGTTAGCACTAAAGTTGTAGGGTTTGACAGGCTGAAAGAGGAATATCCTAAGTGTCCCGACTTTAGTGACATTTATCAATCTCTTCACCAAGGACCATCTTGCTTGTACAGTGACTATACCCTTCATGATAGATTCCTTTTCAAGGATAATAAGTTGTGTATCCCTCAAACATCCATTAGAGAATTCTTAGTGTGGAAAATTCATGATGGAGGTTTAGCTGGCCATTTTGGTAGAAACAAGACCATTTTAGCTATAAAAGACCAATTCTTTTAGCTTGGCCTCAAAAGGAATGTAGCCCAAGTTATGGCCCGATGTCAAACATGATTGCCAAACAACAAAAACAGAACATTGGCCTACACCCCTCTACCAGTCCCTGATTGCCCATGGCAGGATCTTAGTATGGACTTTATAATAGGGTTACCAAAGACCATAAGGAAACATGATTCTATCTATGTTGTGGTTGATCGATTCTCTAAGATGGCACATTTTATACCTCATTCTCAGACTTATGATGCTTCGAGAGTGGCTAAACTTTTTCTAAATGAAGTGGTTAGGCTGTATGGGTTACCCAAGACCATTGTGTCAGATAGAGATGTTAGGTTCACTAGCTATTTCTAGAAGACCGGCATACGCTAGGAACCAAACTCAAATTATTTACTGCCTACCATCCTCAAATTGATGGCCAGACTAAAGTTGTCAATCAAAGTCCAGGAAACCTATTAAGATGCCTAGTCAGCAATAGTATGGAAAATTGGGATCTATTATTATCTCATGCTAAATTTCCTTATAACAACTCAATCAATAGGACCATTGGAAAATACCCATTTAAGATTGTACATGGTTACAAGCCCAACAAACCCATAAACATGATGGGGACATCAACCAGCCCAAAACCTGAAGCCAGCCTAGAACCTGAAGCGCAGCTCAAAACCTGCTACCATCGCCCCACCGACACCCCTACTGCCCTTTCGCCTCATGCTAGAATTTGCTCGAAAATCGGCCCTTGCTACCATGACTCTCGCAACCACCGCCCAGCCAGACCCCTGTGCACAAATCTCCATGCAACGCCTCCCATACGAAAGAATCCCATGCAGATCCATGTGATGTGACCAGAACCACCTGCATCCTTTGCTCCCTCCATGGCATCGATCGGGTCCCACCTCCACCCGTCTCCTCGGCTCAAGACCATGCCGGCATCCCTGCCCTGTTATCGAGGCACCAGATGCCCCGCCCGATCTCCCTATGCCGTAGATCCACACGATGTAGCCAGCTACCAGAACCCCGTCCATCTGGCCATCTTCTTCTCGTGCCGCCATCGTCCTTCGCCCAACACCGACGCCGGTGAGCCCCTCCATGAGCCTCCCCTATCCTTGGATTCCAGCCATAGGGAAGAAAAAGCAAGGCCCCACATGAACGTGAATGCAAATGCTACGTTTGGGGCTGACTTCTCCTCTTGCACAATCCTCAAAGCATGACTGGCCCCCTGCCGACTTTAGTGAAAAAAAACCAGAGAAACAAAAGAGTGAAAAAGAAAGAGATAAAAAAATAGGAAAGAAAAAAGAATGTATGGAAAAAAAAAGGGGTTTATTTGAACAAAAAATTTTGGGGAAATTAATTTAGGCCTAGTTGAACCTAGCCTAAAGATCGTTTCCTAGCGGCCAACAATCTACCATTCTCTAAAATAATCCTAATCAGGATCCATCCCGCATCAAAACCTCATTCCTTTACCCATGCATGCATGAATTTCTAAGTCTGCAAAGTCATATGCCCAGTATATTAGAGATTTACATAAGGAAATCAATAAGAAAATTCAATTGAGCAATGAAACTTATAGGCATATGGCACATTCACGTAAGAGAGACTATGTCATGAAAAGGCTTAGACCTGAATGGTTCCCACCAGGAACCATGAAAAAATTGCATGCCCATGGTGCAAGTCTGTTTAAAATAATAAAGAAAATTGGACCTAATGCATATGTGCTTGAGTTACCATCTGATTTAGATATCAGCTCGACCTTCAATATTTCAGACCTAGTAGATTATAAGGAGCCAATAATGATACCTAGTGAGCCTTTTGGACCTGAGCCTATTTTTGAGAGTGAGCCTACCCCTGAGTGTCCACCAGCCACTTTACCAGAATAGCAAGATAGGATTGAGCATATTCTAGATGACCAGACTATCACTACCTGGAATAAAGGTTATCAATGCTACTTGGTTCATTGGCAAGGTCAACCAGAATACGAAGACTCATGGATCACTTGAGAGGATCTGCAAAGAATCAACCTAGATCTACAAGAATATTACCAAAGTCAAGTTATTTCATACTCGATAGGATCAAGTTCTTCCCATCCTAGGAGAGTTGGTGCAGGCACCAGGATATGAAAGAGGCCCCAAGCAAATCAGGTCAACCCAAGCTCCATATAGATTATAAGTGAATAAACCAGACTCCAATTTTGTTTTCAACTTTATTTTTAATTTCAGCATGAGTCCTATAATTAGAGTCGAGTCCATTCCAATTTCAATTTCAATTTAATTTTGTTAGGCTCAATTTAGTCTTATTAGGATCAATTTGATCTTTTAAATAGTTGGGTCTTGTAATTAGATAAGTTGGGTTCAGGTGGGGTTCAAATTGGGCAAGATCAAGACCATGAAGCATCAAGATGCGATGGAGCAAACCACCCCAACCACCTTGCCATGTTGGAGCACCACCTCACCATGCTAAGATGGGAAGCCACCTTACCTCCCATGCCACATCATAATGCCACCTCATCATGCCACCTCACCTCCATTTGGGTGCCCAAGAGTTTTGAACTTTAATTCAAGTTGTAACTCCCCCGCTTATCATTCCACTCTTCATGCATAAATCTGGTGCGGGCACCATGATCAGATAGAGAGTACTAAGCCCATTTTGGATTTCTGATTAGGGTTTTGAGTCCTGTAATAAAGTTTGAGTCCTGTAATAAAGTGAGACAACTGAGTCCAACTAAGTCCACTTAGTCAATTGAGTTGAGTCTAGTTATTTTCAGTCCAGTCAAATGAGTTACATCGAGTCCTATAATTTTTTCATTCAAGTCAAGTACAAGAAGAGAGCCACCAGGCCACCCCTAGCCCCCAGCCCATGTGCCTGGGCCCTTTCATGCCACCCAAGCCCATAACGTTGGTGCCCCTCCCAGTCCAAGTTTATTTGGTGCCCCAGCCCATCATAAAGTTGGCACCCTAGGCCAGCCCAAGCCAATTTGGAGTTCATACGCCCAAGCTCACCAAGGAGGTCACCCCAGTCCAAGCCCATAGCAGTTGGCACCCCCTTCTCAGGCCCACAATAGTTGGCACCTCCTCCCAGCCCAACAAGGAGTAGCGCCTAAGGCCAAGTCTACAAGCCCAGGCATCCAAGCCCAAGAGGAGTCAAGCTTGTCCAAGTCCAAGAAGGAGATGATGTCCAAATCCAACCAGGAGTCTAGTCTCTTAATTCTAATCAAATTTTGTACTCCTTGTCCTTTTCAAACTTCGTACTCCAACTTTGACACAAACTTGTAATCAAACTATAACAGGGAGACTGGGTGATTTATAAATACCCCTCCCCTCCTCCCCTCTTGTAATGATGAATTATTGAATGAAAAAGTGAGTGCTTTCTTTTAATTTTCCATGCCTTTGTGCATTGACGCTCCATGAGGGAGAGGGTGTGAGGCCCAAAATCAATCTATCTCCAAACCTTAGTCCCCTTCAAGCCCTAGCCACCCCATCATTTTCCTATCCCTAGGCCACCCCCTCATCTTCCCCTTGGCCGACCTCTCCCATCCTCCAACTCCCAGCATCTAGGCATCCCACTTCCACCCCAGGCTGCTAACCTTCAAGCCTTCCAAACTCCAGGTCGCCAGCTCCATCATCCAGGTGTCTTCAACCTCCAGGCCACCAACTCTAGGAGCCCAGGTGTCCACCATCAACCAGGCTGCCAAGTAGCATCCAGCGCCCTCCTGCCTTTCCTCTACTTTCCAGTTCCTGTTTATTATTTTTCTTATCATCTACAACCCCAACCTGTGACGTTTGCAGGATCCCTCAGGTAAAACGGCCCTTGGAAGAGGTCTTCCTTTCCTCCGAAACTAGCTGATAACATGCCGACACATCCATGGAAATGAGACTTCATCATCCAGGTACCAATCTAAGAGGTGTGATCTCTTCGACGACAACCAGAACATCATTGCTAGGTAACTAAAACCTATCCAACCTCCCTACTTCTGATTTGTTGAATTGAGCATGCCCTATTAGTGGTTTCTTAACCCTAGGATCCATCTTCTTTATTACTTTGTTAGGTTTTAATCTATGGGTATTAGCTTCTAATCTTTAGGTGAAAACCCTTGCATGTTCTTAACTCCTTTTCGGAAACAAAACCTGATAAAACAACTAAATCATTGCTTTATTAATATGATTATTTCTTTATGATTATCTTTAGCATGTTCATCCCATATTAAAATCCCACTTATCCCTCCTGTTGACCGCATAAGTGATTTTGATGATAATCAAACATTGAAGCATGCATTTATTTTACTAACAACTCTTCAAGTGTGTTACAAGATTTTGTAGGACGATTCTAATGCTCAATTACAACTCCTACATCCTTAGTTTTTGAAATGAGTTGTGTTATAAGTGATTCATGTAAAGAAGAACCCAAAGAAAAAGTTAAGTAAAAATCATGAAAATGGGTTACTTCTATATATGTTTCAAGCTTAAGATTCCTTAGAAAAATGGTTAGAAGAGTTTGAAGGCATCTTGAGACTTTGAAGACTTGCTAGACTAAAATGATAATTCACTAAAGAACTCATCCAAGCTAACTCGAAGAGAAGAGAGCCGACTCTGGCACATGACACGCATGAAGATTTCTGGCACGCAGATATCCGAGTCGACTCTAAGAGACCCGAGCTGACTCATCCAAAGTACCACTTCCTGAATCAAATAGGTGAGCCGACCTGAAGGAAGTCTGAGCCAACTCTATCATTCAGTCAAACATCTGAGTTGACCCTTCAGAAGTTCAAGCCGACTCCTCTAGAGTCCAGGAAAAGAATTCTGAGTGAACAACCAACCGAGCCGACTCTAATAACAAAGAACCGACTCTTTCAGACTGGATTTCTAAATGCCTGTAAATCTGAGCCAACTCAAAGTAAGGCGAGCCAACTCTTCTAGAGTAAGAAATCGGGCTATTGAGAAACATAGCCAACTCAATTGAAAAGAGCCGACTGGACCATACTACTATGTGGATCCGAGCCGACTCGAGTAGATCCAAGCTGACTTGAAGACTTCAAGAAATCAATATAAGAAAACACTCAAATCTCGAGCCCATGTACACCCATGTCTCACATGTTCTCTTAACCCTAGGTCAAGCCCCCTGACCCAACATGACTCTAGGGCCCTGGAAACCTATAAATCTAAGCTCCCAAACCTGTCCCATGAATACATCATGAACCCCCTAGAACACCTTCAGGATCTCTGGAACACCTCAAGAAATCACTTGGCATGCCTCCAAGCTCCTAGGAATTGCCTCGAACATCCCTGCCATGGCCTTCCAAGTCTCTCTAAAGCTTGGGAGCACCACGCAAAATCCTACATGTATATGATGCAATATAAAGGGTTCACATCCATAGATGAGTCAAAGGTATGGAGCTTTAGATGTCCATTTATGTACTTAAGCAGGAATCTCAAAGTTGAAACATGTATTTTGATAAAACAATCAACATATATAGCTTCATTAAGAATGAAGAGGAACCCTGCATTTATAAGTGGACTAATAATTTTGTGGTTATTTTTTTATGCTGTATGTGGATGACATTCTCTTAATCAAGAATGATATCCCTGCACCATTGGGAATAAAGGTTTTGTTGTTGTCTCAGTTCTCTATGAAAGGCTTGGGTGAAGCTTCTTACTTGCTAGGAATAAGATCTATAGAGATAGATCTAGGAAGCCACTAGAATTGTCCTAATCTACATACATTGACACAATACTGAAGCGATTTAGCATAAAGAATTCCAAGAAAGGCTATCTTCCAATAGGCCATGTAATTTCAGTCTCTAAGAAGGATTGTGCGATAACTCCTAAAAAGAGAGAGTGTATGAGTAGGATCCCATATATCTCGATAGTGGGGTCTATCATGTATGCCATGATATGTACAAGACCAGACATAGCATACTCACTAGGATAGTGAGCAAATACCAGTCTGACATAGGTGAGGCCCATTGGAAGGTAGTGAAAGTTATCCTCAAGTATTTGCAAAATATTAAAGAACAATGGCTCATTTATGGAGAGCCTAACTTAAAACATGTGGCATATATAGACTCTAATTTTCAGTTAGATAAGAATGATAGCAAGATTGTATCGGTCTTTATCTTTATCTTGAATGGTGGAGCGATCTGCTGGAAAAGTTTCAAGCAGCACACTATAGAAAATTTAGTTTACGAGGTAGAGTATACTGCAACATCAGATGCAATAAAGGAAGCTATATAGTTACGGAAGTTCCTCGATGAGCTAGGAGTAGTACCTTGCCTTGATGGTCTAGTTTCTTGGTATTATAATAGCACTGGAGCCATTACTCAAGCCAAAGAATCAAAGTCCCATCAATGTACTAAGTATATTCTACATCACTATCACCTTGTGTGAGAGATTATGGAATGAGGTGACGTCAAGCTTTAGATGATTAACAGAAAGAAAAACTTGGTTGACCCATTTACTAAAGCTCCTGGAATCAAAGAGTTCGATAATCACAAATAGAAGATGGGTATTAGATACTATTCTTATTAGCTTTAGTCTAAGTGAGAGTTATTGAAAATTATGCCCTAATAGCAATCATCTAACTTATAGATGGTTAATTTTGTATATAAATTATTATGAATAAAAGTTATTTAGACAGTTTATTATATTGCATCTTCCTGTAAAAAACTCTTTTATGATGGACTCCTTAGAACTTATTATTAAACAATAAAGAGAGGTTTTATCGTATGGTTCTTAAGCTTGTTCGCGATCAAATAATTTATTATTATAGGATAATAATGTATCAAATATAGGTCATTGTATGCCACATGGATTGGTTATCCTCTTAACCAAGGAGAGTAGAGATACTGGTATAGCATACAAGTGAAGTGTAGGACATTTCACTGAATGTGACCTACTTGCAGATCACTCTTCTACCAAGTATTATTATGAAGGGATATGTATACAAGTGTCCCTCATACCTGAGATCACCATAGTGACTTACAAGCAACTCACTATACTTTGATGCCAGACTATCTAGATTTCTAATATAATATGGAAGCTTTTTGGGTATGTCAAATACTTGTGAAGGTAGTGTGTGAGTCAAGATAGGATGACCCCTCCAAGTATTGAAGTGAATGTTTCACTGTATTTCAATTTAGCAAACTCTTGGCAAGGATAGTTCTTATGAGGAGTCATAGAACTTGTGAGGTTGAGATATATTATTGATGTACTATTTAACGGTTGTCAGTTGAAACCTGAAGTCATCCTAAGCATTGAGGGTCAAAGGGATGAATTATATGGTAACCATATGCCAGAGATTCTTGATTGTTTTTCTATAACTTTTGACCTATCTAGACATTGGATGTTATTGCTAGATGGTGACTTTAATTGGTATAGGAAGTATTCTGGTGCTCCGGCTCAGTGTTCAAACCTATGGGGTCACATACAATAGAAATTTCTACCTGATTTAATGACTGGTCAATGATTATGAATCATTTTAGGGTTTTATTATCAATATGATTGATAATGGACCTTGAGTTGACACTTTGGTAAGTTAATCTTGAGATTTTTTTAAGTATCAACTCATCATCATTGCAAATATTGTACAAGAATTTTTCACTAAAAGTTAAAAAATTATTGAAGGATTAATTAGTAATTAGATTGTTGGTTAGCTTAATTTGATTGAACTATGAAATTTGGGTCAAACCAAATATGATTTTGTTTAAGCTCGAGTTAAGTGTAATTGGATTGGACCTAGTCCATGCACCCTAGTCCTCTTTGAATTTGAATTTTGAAAACAAATTTAAATTGGTCTCAGAACTTGAATTCAAATCTGAATCTTAAATTCAGTTTTGAATTTAAATTCAAACTTAAATTTTTTGAATTCAAGTTGGTTTTAACCTTCCTCCCCTTATTTTTCCCTAACTCCCTCACCCTTCTAACCACTTGGGAGCCTATATAGATAGGTTGCTAAAAGTGGGAGGGGTTGATCAAGTAATGATCAGGAACTTTTGAGTTAGAGAGTAGAAAGGCTAGCTATGTTTCTATCTAAGAAAAAAACTAGAGTAGAGTAGTGAGGCTACAGGCTTTGGGTGTGTGCTCCCTAGTGATTTTACTAGGGCTTGGAAAGAGTGAAAAAGGGAAAGGGATTTCGACTTCATCTTGTCCACATGCTATATCCTCCTATAGGTTCTTCTTCAGCTCCAGGAATGTCTCGGCATCCAGAAAGAGGAAGGAAGATCAGTTATTAAGGCTCCAAAGTGTTGGTGTGCCCCTGGGTAGGGCCAATACATGCAATTTAAAACTTTTATAAATAGCATGACACAGCGAAAAAGGATAAAATAATTTTATTTTAAACATGTTAATCTAATTAACACAGGCCCCTAGACAGATCTTGATGCACATAGAATAATGCATGTATGAAATCTAGCAAGCAAGGTATGTAATTTATAGAACTATTCTTTGAATCATACAAAGGATAATGAAGAACATTTTGTCATACTTGCGGGAATACAAACCTTATCTGCAAGGCGACGATCACCAGCAAGGCAATTACTCCAAGAAAGTAGAGAGGCTCTATGAGCAGCACAAATGTCCTGCCTTTACAGGTGGTTCACATCGGAGTAAGGGGATTATTCTCCTTCCTTCATGGTGCTAGCCTCTCCAAAACCAAAGTGGTGGTAGCGATGGACTCCTTCAACTCTTTGAAGAACCAGTTGCTGAAGAGATGTTGGAACAAAGGCACCTAAGAACCCTTCCCAGATCACTCTATCCCAAACCTTCAATAGAAGATATGCACACAAGAATCCCAAAACCTAGAACCTCACTCTATCTTCCCAAGAATGAGATCTGATCTCATAATCTCTCATAGGTCAAGGATGAGTTTTAACCAACAAAATTGACAGAATCTCAACCTACGTGAAAGGTGAACAATTCTACCCCATCTGCTCATCCAAAATAGCCCTTTTTATTATTAGGACCATAAAGGAGAGATCAATAAGAGATTAATGGGAGGTTGGGAGTCTCTTGGGATTTAAGGGTGTTAAAAACCCTTTGGACTCCAATAATTGCAGCCAATTAAAACCACAAGATGCCAAAATTAAGTGCCATAACTCTTATAGCCATTAATAAACCATCCTTGGATTCTTCAGCAAATCCCGTCAGAGAGTCGACTCACCTCGGGTTGACTCGCCACGGGTCGACTCGCCTCGAGTTGCCTCACTTGGTAGTTTTAACAACTTCTTGTCAAATAAGTTTAGAATGATTCCAAATCATTCCCAAGCCAACAAATCAAGAAGAAACCCCATGGTGTGTGACACCATAGGTTCAAACACTAAACTAGTAGCACAGGAACATTTCTAGTACCAGCCAAAGTTGCCATCTAGCAATGATACCCGACGTCCGGATAGGTTGAAGGTTGCAGAGCAATAAGAACCTATCGAATATGGAATACCACTGAACTTATTCCTTTGATCTCCTAATGCTCCAGATGGCTTAGGATTAAACTGCCCAACCCTAATTAGTCCATCACAATATCTCTCAAACAAAGAATCCCTGTAACTCCTTACAAGAAATGCCTTGGCCAAGGTCTTTTTCAATTGAGACAAATTAAGCATTCAATCCAAACCATTTAGAGAGATCAATCCTATCTTTATCCTACTACCACTACACAAGTACTTGACTATACCCAGCTACCTTCCATCACCGGATTAGAAATCCAGGCAGTCCGGCACCTAAGCATAGTGAGTTGCTTGCAAACTACCATAGTGATCTTAACTGAAACGAATAATTCATGTCCACATTCTAATGCAAAACTTCTCTTTGGTAAAAAGAGAATCTTGCATGAGAGTCACACTCAATGAAGTATCAAACACAATCCCTGATGTCATACTAGTATCTCCATGCTACTTGATCAAGAGGACAACCAACAGACATGACATTAATGATGTGCTCTCGATACACCATCATCTTGAAACAATGTATCCCTTGTTTACAAACCAATTTATGAACTACACGACGCATCCTCTCTGTATCATATACAAGGTATCTCAAATGACATCATCACGTGAGAGTTTAATTAGGAAGATGACATGTGATGAACAACCAGAATAATTTTTTTATTCAATTCAATAATTCATATACATATATATGAGTCGCACAACCGTCTACAACCTAGATGATAGGCTTTGGGATACACATTTCCCAATAACTCCCACCTGGAATAAAGCCAATCAGAACAAAATCTAATTCCCATATTTCATTTATAGTCATCGAACTCCTGCATTTCAACGGCTTTAGTAGATGGGCCGGCTAGGTTCTCCTTACCATCGATCTTCAAAAATTTTATGTCGCCTCATTCAACAATCTCCCAAACAAGGTGATAACGATGCAAAGTATGCTTGGTCCGCTGATGTGACTTCGGCTCTTTGGCTTGATGATGCAGGACGATATGCTCTAATACCAAAAATGACACAGGACACAGGATGCAAACTTAAACCTACTGATTCTAAGATTAATTATCTAAGATTAACAGAGATTAATTTTTATATTTATCAAAAAAATCAGACTCAAAGTAATTGTTGAAACTAAACTAGTCAACTAATTATGCTACCCGCAATGTAAATCGGGCAAAACTAATTAAGATTCAGGATTTGGTCATTGAGAAATCACCATAAACTATGGTTCCTACTTTCAACAAATCAGAACTAAAGAGAAAGGAAGAGTTTTAGAATTACCAACGATGATTTGCAGTGATCTTGAAGTGGATCTGGTTCAGCACTCTAGGATTTCATGGCAGGACTTCAAGACTCTCATTCTTCGGGCTCCAATCTATAATGAACTCGGTTCCAAAGCAAGGAGAAACTTTACTACAGATCCTGATGGTGCGGGCACCAGACTCAGAAGAAGACTTCAGAGCTCCATCTGGATCTCTGATTAACCTTGCCCAAAGAATTAGGGTTTTTGGCTTGTAATAAGGGTTGACTTGATCAACTCAATTTTAGTTTGAGTCTGTATTACCTGCATTTTTATTTTGTTGAGTCATGTTGACTCAGTAGTGGACTAGGGCTTCAACCTGGGGGTGTTACATTTTCTCCCAAGGCCAAGCAAGTGGGCGCCACACTCCCAGCCATACGCCTGAGTCCAAGGGGCACCACATCTCCATCCAGCAGGCTTTGGTCCCCACACCACAGATAGCAGCTCCCCTCTTTCATGCGCCAATTGAGGAGAAATCCACCAGGGGTCCACAAATCAAGGGGGCGGCCCAAGACTTCCCAAAAGAACCAAACTATGAAAGGGAAGAAATTCTCTTGGAGAGATTCAAGGAGGCGCCCATTACCTACCAGAAATACTCAAAACAAAGTTAGAAGGAGCCATAACTTGGGGAGAAAGAAAAGGAGGTATCCAAAAAGGGTTGAGCCATGAAAGGAAGGAGATTTCTCTTGAAAAGCAAGGTTAGGAGGCGTCCTAATCATTCCAACTAAAGCCAGATATAAAAGGCAACAAATTTTTTCTTGGAGGGCAAGGTTAAGAGGCGCCCAAACACTTCCAGATAAGGCCAAGCATAGAAGGAAAAAATATTTTCTTGGAGGTCAAGACAAGGAGGCGCCACCCACTTTCCTTTTTGAAGCTTCAATCAACTTTGGAATTAATTGGCCGGCCATATGAGTAGGGATTGATATCCTAATTTGAAGATCCCCTCCTTTAGTCCCACATGGGAAGATGTAAAACCCTACTCTCTTGTAATGGCCTATAAATTAAACCCCCATGTAAGTTTGAAAAAAAAAAGATGAATGAAACCAATTTTTTTTGTGAGCAAACTTTGTGTTTTCTCTCTTCCGCACTTGCATCCAGGTGTTGAGCTCCGTGAGGGAGTAAATCTGGGTTCCCCAGGAACTTTGAGGAGGTGTGAGATCTCCAAAACCCAAACCCTAGGTTAGCCACCCCACTCCCAAACCCTAGCCGCCCATCATTCTTTTCTTTCCACCAATCCCTAGCCTATCCCACTTCTCACGGCCTCTTTCTCCAAGTCCAGGCCGACCACCAGCATCCAGCTATAGTCCGGATACTTCAGATCCAAAGCTCTTTCCAGAGGGAGTCGAATCAGCCTTCAAGAGAATCCGAATCTCAGCGACATCAGCCTTCAAGTTCTTCGAACTGGTAAATCCTTCCCCGAGTCTCTGAATCCATCACTTGTTTTTCTTCTTCCCAGATCTTGAGTCTAGGAGAAGCCGACCCAGCCACGAGACCAGTATTGGAGGATCCATTATGAAGATAGCCAAATCCGAGGATCTAACAATCTGCCCGAGAGAGTTCTTCCACCCAAATTCTGTGAAGGTCACTGTCTGGTTGGTAAACCATCTCTCCTCTTTATTTCTGTCCTGTTGAAAGTTCAGAGCGAAATCCTAGGTCTGGGAGTTTCTCAACCCCCAGCGATCCGTTACTTCTGAACTACTCTGATAACTTAGCTTCTTCTAAATTGTGCTTTCAATCCTTACCTAGTTTCCTTCAACTTAGTTTAACTTTATTTTGAGTCAAAGCCAATTTCTGAAATATAAAAAAAAAAAAAAAAAGAATTAATCTTAATTTTACTTCTGCATACGCTTCTTGTTCTTTGTTCTGCATCATTTTTGGTATCAGAGCTTTCGTTTTGCATCATTTTTGGTATCAGAGCCCTGTCTAGGGTTTTTGTTTTGATTGCTTGTTTGAGTCTCTCTTTTTACTTTGTCTGCTCGAAGTAGACTCCCCAGGACATCCAGTCCTAGGAATGAAGTGAGGTGCAAACCTCCTCTTCCCATTCCACGAGATGTTCCTAGGGCGTGTAGGGGATCCGTTGGGTTATAACTTCGTAGCAGGAATTGTAAACGGGGAAGTGCTCTGTTTTCAGCCCGTAATTACCTTGTTGAAGGAATTATTTCTCACTGTAGGTAACCCCAAAATTGGTGATTTTTATTTTTCTGAAACCATTATAATTGAAACTATTTTTCATAATTTTCCTGTGATTTATTGGTATCCACAGGATTTCTGAGAATTAAATTACTGCAACACTATTTTTATGTTCTGCAATCCAATTATTTTTGAGTGTTCATCTCTTAATTCATCTTAAGGGCATTTGAGCATCTAAGATAAGGGGAGGAGTTGATAACCTCTCCTTAGCCCAAAATCACCACCCACTCATTCGAACCTAAGCCTTTAATCTAAAAATTGATTAGACCTAATTTGCCCTAGTGGGCTAGGGACATCAACAAGTCGGGTCAAGGCTAGTGTTGAGTTAGTTTGTCTGGTTACTCTGTGTGTGCTTTGTACTCAGTGTCTAGAACGGTGGTTCAGGGATTCCATCCCGAAGGGCTTGTGTGCTGGTCCGCCTACCTGGCCAATCTCTGATTGGTGTCTAGGATTGGCATTCAGGGACCTAACACTCCCCTTACACCTGCCTGGCTGAGTCCTGAGTTACTACAGGTTAGCTTGCCACTCTGATTAGGCATCTAGTTTGGGACTCTAGGTCTAGTGAGCCAGTAGTAGCTTTAGTCTAGTTACATTCTGTGTGTTTGCTTGCATCATCATGTATACCCGGAATGGAGTACCCTACCAACCTGGTCAAACCCAACCTGATTTAGAGGCCATGGTTAGAGCTCTTACTGAATGTATGAACAAACTGAGTCAGGATATGACTGCTACTGTTACCCAGTGTAAAGAACAAGTCCATGAAAATTTTACCCAGCTTAGGGATCGAGTCCAAGTACTTGAGAAACGTAGACATCAAAATTGGACCCCTGATCCAAAATTTAATAGGCCCCAACCTCATCCATGCCAGGAGCCTAGGAGGACCTTATACCGTGATCCTGAGCATAACCTTAGGAAGCCTAACCATGATATCTATAGTGTGGATCGTGTCTATGAGAGGTCCTTACAATATTCTAGACCAGTCACTCAACAACCCCAGTCTTCTAGATCAAACCATTTAGATCCACACCCATGCCCAAGTAAGTTCTCTACTAGCTTGAAACCCAGTGTGACCCAGGTTCCTATATCTCAAGAATGTTTGTTTTGTGGAGAAAGAGGCCATAAATCTAGTCAGTGCCCATGCATAGGACTGGCTTGTGCACAGCTAAGTGGTAAGAATCCTAAGGATGACATTAATGAGGGAGAACCCAAGCCTACCAATGAGGAAGAAAGGTTAGGTATGACAAGCCTAGAATCAGTTGACCTGATCACCACTGACCCGAAACCCATTGAAGATGGCATCGAGGAAGTATATGATGCTGGCTTGAGTCTAGTTGATGAATATGAGGGGGAAGAACTAGAAGAATGTGACATCGATACTATTGGTTCCTTACCTGAGGAGACCTTGGAGAGCAACCAAGTGGTAGGACCTAGTTCAAAAATTCAAGAGATTTGTGAGAACCAGGTTCCTTTAGTCAAATACCCCCAGGAAGAACTCATAGTGTTAGCCCGAGCTATCAGTTCGTATCCTCTAATGACAGTCATTCCCCAAGTACCAATTGAAGATCTTTATACTAAACTGTTTAAGTTTGCCCACCCTATGGTAGATCCTCTCCTTAGGATGACTGAATCAAGCCTCTTACAATTGGACCTTGTCCCATGCTCAGCCACTAAGGTCTCTCCCGTAATCTCAGTTGGACATCCTTTTCTTGAGTGGATTGATTCACCCAGTCCTGTAGAAGTCTTCCTTATGGCCCCAGACCCCTTCCTTCGCATGACTAAGCTACCCTTCTATAGAGTATACCTTCCCTCACCCATAGGTCAAATTTAAAGTCTTGAGATCATCATCCATAGACCCTTCCATGAATCATTCTCTAATCCATCTCTTGAGAAAGTGGATCATTATTTGCTTAGAGAACAAACCTTAATTGTTGCAATCACATGTCCTAGGCTACTCCCCGAACCATCTCTTGATCCATTCCTAGGAGTAGCAAACTTTCCCTTTCGTAAGGATGACCAGTTGACACTCATAGATCACCATTCAAACCTTCAGGTCACCACCTTTAGTCAGCAGGTAATTCGAGACTCCACCTCATATTTCCTCCCTTTCTCTAGGACTTCCAATGCTTCTTACACCATCCAAGTATACTTTGTCGAAGTCTTTAGAGTGAACCACGTGTCAGAACCTATTAGGTTTGCCACCTACTTCTGGAAGACCTTATGGCACCTACTAGGCACCCATGATAAGTTTTCATGCTCTGCATGCCATCCTCCGACCCAAGGTCAAACCTAGAGAGCTATAGTTTGTTAGGTTTAGACCTAGGGTTCCTTTGAATAAAGTCCATTCTTTAGGAATTCATTGTCAGTCGAGTTTAGGACATTGTCTCAGATTTTGGTTGAGTGAGAATACCAGGAATTGGGATTTGTATTTTGTCTAGGACTGAAATTGCATTCAATGTTTCGATCAATAGGTCTATAGGCTAGAGTCCCTTTGAAATTGTTCATGGATACAAGCCTCACACACCACTTGATCTGATTTCACTATTAGCCCACACACAAAAGTCTCTTGATGCACTTGCATAGCAAGTAACGGACTTGCATAAAGAAATTCATGCCAAAATAAATTTAAGTAATGAAACTTATAAGAAGTTGGCTGATTCTCAAAGGCGAGTCAAAACTTTTGTTGAGGGAGACTATGTAATGATTAGGTTAAGGCCTGAATGGTTTACTCCTGGAACCGTTAGAAAGTTACATGCTAGAGGAGCTGGACCATTTAAAGTGGTGAAGAGAGTAGGGTCCAATGCCTATGTGCTCGAGTTGCCTTCAGAACTAGGCATTAGCTCCACTTTCAACATTACAGACCTAGCAGAGTATAGAGAGCTAGCTGTGATTCCCAGTGAGCCTTTTGAGCCTAATCCTGATCTTGAGAGTGAACCCAACCCTGTGTGTCCACCAACAAACTGGCCTGTGAGGAAAGAGCAGATTGAAAAGATCCCGGATGATCAGGTTATCTCTACTCGTAATCGAGGATACCAAAGATACCTGGTCCGCTGGCAAGGAAGGCCAGATTCTGATGACTCTTGGATCTCCCGAGAAGAATTACAAGAATTGGACCCAGACCTCTTGGAGAGATACCAGAGCCAACCTGATCCATACTCGACAGGGTCGAGTTCCTCCCATCATGGGAGAATTGGTGCGGGCACCAGACTCAGAAGAAGACTTCAGAGCTCCATCTGGATCTCTGATTAACCTTGCCCGAAGAATTAGGGTTTTTGGCTTGTAATAAGGGTTGACTTGATCAACTCAATTTTAGTTTGAGTCTGTATTACCTGCATTTTTATTTTGTTGAGTCATGTTGACTCAGTAGTGGACTAGGGCTTCAACCTGGGGGTGTTACATTTTCTCCCAAGGCCAAGCAAGTGGGCGCCACACTCCCAGCCACACTCCCAGCCATACGCCTGAGTCCAGGGGGTGCCACATCTCCATCCAGCATGCTTTGGTCCCCACACCACAGATAGCAGCTCCCCTCTTTCATGCGCCGATTGAGGAGAAATCCACCAGGGCTCCACAAATCAAGGGGGCGGCCCAAGACTTCCCAAAAGAACCAAACTATGAAAGGGAAGAAATTCTCTTGGAGAGAAATTCAAGGAGGCGCCCATTACCTGCCAGAAATACTCAAAACAAAGTTAGAAGGAGCCATAACTTGGGGAGAAAGAAAAGGAGGTATCCAAAAAGGGTTGAGCCATGAAAGGAAGGAGATTTCTCTTGAAAAGCAAGGTTAGGAGGTGCCCTAATCATTCCAACTAAAGCCAGATATAAAAGGCAACAAATTTTCTCTTGGAGGGCAAGGTTAAGAGGTGCCCAAACACTTCCAGATAAGGCCAAGCATAGAAGGAAAAAAAATATTTTCTTGGAGGTCAAGACAAGGAGGCGCCACCCACTTTCCTTTTTGATGCTTCAATCAACTTTGGAATTAATTGGCCGGCCATATGAGTAGGGATTGATATCCTAATTTGAAGATCCCCTCCTTTAGTCCCACATGGGAAGATGTAAAACCCTACTCTCTTGTAATGGCCTATAAATTAAACCCCCATGTAAGTTTGAAAAGAATCAGATGAATGAAACCAAATTTTTTTTTTTTTTAAAAAAAAAAAATGAATGAAACCAAATTTTTTGTGAGCAAACTTTGTGTTTTCTCTCTTCCGCACTTGCATCCAGGTGTTGAGCTCCGTGAGGGAGTAAATCCGGGTTCCCCAGGAACTTTGAGGAGGTGTGAGATCTCCAAAACCCAAACCCTAGGCCGACCACCAGCATCCAGCTACAGTCTGGATACTTCAGATCCAAAGCTCTTTCCAGAGGGAGTCGAATCAGCCTTCAAGAGAATCCGGATCTCAGCGACATCAGCCTTCAAGTTCTTCGAACTGGTAAATCCTTCCCCGAGTCTCTGAATCCATCACTTGTTTTTCTTCTTCCCAGATCTTGAGTCCAGGAGAAGCCGACCCAGCCACGAGACCAGTATTGGAGGATCCATTGCGAAGATAGCGGAATCCGAGGATCCAACAATCTGCCCGAGAGAGTTCTTCCACCCAAATTCTGTGAAGATCACTGTCTGGTTGGTAAACCATCTCTCCTCTTTATTTCTATCCTGTTGAAAGTTGAGAGCGAAACCATAGGTCTGGGAGTTTCTCAACCCCCAGCGATCCATTACTTCTAAACTACTCTGATAACTTAGCTTCTTCTAAATTGTGCTTTCAATCCTTACCTAGTTTCCTTCAACTTAGTTTAACTTTACTTTGAGTCAAAGCCAATTTCTGAAATATAAAAAAAAAAAAAAAAAAAAGAATTAATCTTAATTTTACTTCTGCATACGCTTCTTTGTTCTTTGTTCTGCATCATTTTTGGTATCAGAGCTTCCGTTCTGCATCATTTTTGGTATCAGAGCTTTCGTTCTGCATCAATTTTGGTATCAGAGCCCAGTCTAGGGTTTCTGTTTTGCTTGCTTGTTTTAAGTCTCTCTCCTTTTTACTTTGTCTGCTCGAAGTAGACTCCCCAGGATGTCCGATCCTAGGAATGAAGCGTGGTGCAAACCTCCTCTTCCCATTCCACGGGGTGTTCCTAGGGCATGTAGGGGATCCGTTGGGTTACAACTTCGTAGCAGGAATTGTAAACGGGGGAAGCACCATGTTTTCAGTCTGTAACTATCCTGTTGCAGGAATTGTTTCTCAGTGCAGGTAACTTCGAATTGCATGATTTTTATTTTGCTGGAACCAGTATAATTGAAGCTATTTTACATAATCTTCCTATAATTTATTAGTTTCTGTGAAATTTCTGAGAGTTAAATTACTGCAACTCTATTTTTGCATTCTGTAATTCAATTATCTTGAGTGAACATCTCCTAACTCATCCTAAGGGCATTTGAGCATCTAAGATAAGGGGAGGAGTTGATAACCTCTCCTTAGCCCACAACCACCACCCCCTCATTCGATCCTAAGCCTAACTTTAAAATTTATTAGACTTAATTTGCCCTAGTGGGCTAGGGACATCAACAAGTCGGGTCAAGGCTAGTGTTGACTCAGTTTGTCTAGTTACTCTGTGTGTGCTTTGTACTCAGTGTCTAGAATGGTGGTTCAGGGACTACGTCCCGAAGGGCTTGTGTGCTGGTCCGCCTACCTGGCCAATCACTGATTGGTGTCTAGGATTGGCAATTAGGGACCTAACACTCCCCTTACACCTGCCTGGCTGAGTCCCGAGTTACTACAGGCTAGCTTGCCACTCTGATTGGGCATCTAGTTTGGACTCTAGGTCTAGTGAGCCAGTAGTCGCTTTAGTCTAGTTTCATTCTGTGTGTTTGCTTGCATCATCATGTATACTCGGAATGGAGTACCCTACCAACCTGGTCAAACCCAACCTGATTTAGAGGCCATGGTTAGAGCTCTTACTGAAAGTATGAACAAATTGAGTCAGGATATGACTGCTACTGTTACCCAGTGTAAAGAACAAGTCTATGAGAATTTTACCCAGCTTAGGGATCGAGTCCAAGTACTTGAGAAACGTAGACATCAAAATTGGACCCCTGATCCAAAATTTAATAGGCCCCAACCTCATCCATGCCAGGAGCCTAGGAGGACCTTATACCGTGATCCCGAGCATAACCTTAGGAAGCCTAACCATGATATCTATAGTGTGGATCGTGTCTATGAGAGGTCCTTACAATATTCTAGACCAGTCACTCAACAACCCCAGTCTTCTAGATCAAACCATTTAGATCCACACCCATGCCCAAGTAAGGTCTCTACTAGCTTGAAACCCAGTGTGACCCAGGTTCCTATATCTCAAGAATGTTTGTTTTGTGGAGAAAGAGGCCATAAATCTAGTCAGTGCCCATGCATAGGACTGGCTTGTGCACAGCTAAGTGGTAAGAATCCTAAGGATGACATTAATGAGGGAGAACCCAAGCCTACCAATGAGGAAGAAAGGTTAGGTATGACAAGCCTAGAATCAGTTGACCCGATCACCACTGACCCGAAACCCATTGAAGATGGCATCGAGGAAGTATATGATGCTGGCTTGAGTCTAGTTGATGAATATGAGGGGGAAGAACTAGAAGAATGTGACATCGATACTATTGGTTCCTTACCTGAGGAGACCTTGGAGAGCAACCAAGTGGTAGGACCTAGTTCAGAAATTCAAGAGATTTGTGAGAACCAGGTTCCTTTAGTCAAATACCCCCAGGAAGAACTCATAGTGTTAGCCCGAGCTATCAGTTCATATCCTCTAATGACAGTCATTCCCCAAGTACCAATTGAAGATCTTTGTACTAAACTGTTTAAGTTTGCCCACCCTATGGTAGATCCTCTCCTTAGGATGACTGAATCAAGCCTCTTACAATTGGACCTTGTCCCATGCTCAGCCACTAAGGTCTCTCCCGTAATCTCAGTTGGACATCCTTTTCTTGAGTGGATTGATTCACCCAGTCCTGTAGAAGTCTTCCTTATGGCCCCAGACCCCTTCCTTCGCATGACTGAGCTACCCTTCTATAGAGTATACCTTCCCTCACCCATAGGTCAAATTTCAAGTCTTGAGATCATCATCCATAGACCCTTCCATGAATCATTCTCTAATCCATCTCTTGAGAAAGTGGATCATTATTTGCTTAGAGAACAAACCTTAACTATTGCAATCACATGTCCTAGGCTACTTCCTGAACCATCTCTTGATCCATTCCTGGGAGTAGCAAACTTTTCCTTTCGTAAGGATGATCAGTTGACACTCATAGATCACCATTCAAACCTTCAGGTCACCATCTTTAGCCAGCAGGTAATTCGAGACTCCACCTCATATTTCCTCCCTTTCTCTACGACTTCCAATGCTTCTTACACCATCCAAGTATTCTTTGTCGAAGTCTTTCGTTCTGCATCACCTGATCATCTGCAATCACTCACAAAAACTCAGGTAAGAAGGTGTATAGGAAAGAAGAAGATTGAAGGAAGAAGAAAGGGTAGAAGGAAGGTAGAAAGTGGTGATTAGGGTTTTGGAAAACCACTCCCTCACGGAGCATCAATGTCCTAAGGCATGGAAGTTTTGGGACCTCACGCCCCCTCCCTCATGGAGTTCGATGCCCTTATGATAAAGGAATGGAAGAGAATATCTCAACTTTATTTCATAAAAAGATTCCATCAATACAAGGGGTTTGATGGGATATTTATAGGCCATATACAAGTTGAGTAAGGGCAAGAAACTCCATGAACTAGCTTCCCTTGGGCATCAAAGACCTCTAGATCCTTTGCTGGCATCTTGGACTCTTGATTTTGAGTTGTACTTGAGCTTCATCCATGTGGGTGACAACAAGTAAGGAGCTTTATCCTATTGGGTGACAAGACTTGATATAGGATGGGTGTCAAGTCTTGCGACAAGGAATGAGGCACTCCTCTTTGAAATGTGCAACAATCTTAATTGAGAAGTGGATGGGGTGGTAATCCTCCTCCTTCCTGGCATTAATCCCTTGGACTTTCATCTTGATCCTTTTGCATTTGAAAGCAGATAAAGATAACCCCCATCTTATCTGGAGTTTGGAATGGGACTCCTTCGATTTGAAACTCTTCATGATAAGCGCCCCTTGAATTCAAACTTCTCTAATTTGGGTGACCAAGAAAGGATTGATTGAGGCACTCCTTGGATGTGGGCGACAAAAAGAGAGGGTGAGATGAGAAGTCCTTCCTTCTTACTCCTCTTAAAATCAGCGACAACTTGATTGGATTTTAAATGGGCGACAAAAAAAAGGATGGCGGTATTTCTTGAAATTAATGGGTGCTAAGATGAAGTGGCTTCCAATCTTAAATTCATGTGGCCAACCATATGAGGATGACGTGGCATGTGAGGTGGCTTGGGCATCCAAGATTTGATGATGTGGCATGTGATGAGGTGGTGCCTTGATGACTTGTCATGTGATGCCAAGAATTGGGTTGGCACATGGTGTCTTAATTTGGGTCCCCTCTTATATTACAAGACTAATTACATGACTCAATCAACTAAATAATTAAATGGGCTAACTCTAAATCCAACTTGATCAAATTGATCAAAGGCATAATCTCACAAACCAAAAATTAAATACTGACTCCACTTGGTAAATAGGGTTTGTTTGTATATATACATGACTTAGTTGAATTTGGGATTTAGGGCTGAATCCAATTGGGCTAAAATAACATAATTTAAAATTGACTTTTTATAAGTGATTTGGGCTTAGGGCTTAGGGTTTTTATTCACAAGTGATCCACAGGGATATGGGATTGACCTATCATTTCCTTCTGGTCCTGGTGTCCGCACCAATTCTTCTCGAGTGGGTGGAACTCGATCCTGTTGAGTATGGATCAACTCTGCTTTGATAGTGTTCTAGCAAGTCAGGATTAATCCTTACAAATCCTCTCTAGTGATCTAAGAATCTTTAGTCTCGGGTCATCCTTGCCAACTAACCAGATATCGTTGATAATCTTTACTCCAAGTAGCGATAATCTTGTCGTCCAAGATCCGCTCAATCCTGTTTCTCTGTTCTGGTAGTTTGGTTGGTGGACACTCATGGGTTGGCTTACTCTCAAGGATGGGATCAGGCCCAAAAGGCTCACTAAGTATTAATATTGGCTCCTTATACTCTACAAGGTATGAGATGTTGAAAGTATAACTAATACCTAGCTCAGGTGGTAACTTAAGAAAATAGGCATTAGGTCCAATTTTCTTAATTATTTTATATGGTCCACTACTACAGGCATGTAACTTCTTCATGGTTCTAGGTGGGAACCACTCAGGTCGAAGCGTGATCATGATGAAGTATCCTTCATCAAATTCTTTTAGTCTTTTTCTTGAATCAGCCTTATGTTTATATGATTTATTGCTTTCTTTGATTTTTTCACTTATTTCCTTATGCAATTCTCTAATATGTTGTGCATATGACTCAGCTAATTCAAAGACTTATGCATGTATGGGTAGAGGGATTAGGTTTAAGAGCTTGCTAGGCTTATGGACAAGCTCAAATGGGCTCTTGCCTAGACCTATTATGGGTAAACTCAGTTCTATGGAAGAAAAGGTCCCAATTTTTAATAGTTTTAGACAACTTAACAAAATTCTAAGACTTTGGCTCGCTACTCTAGTCTGGCCATCGGCTTGAGGGTGGTAGGATGCAAAATATTTCTGCTTGGTTCCTAGCAGGTGCCATAGGGTCTTTCTAGAGTAGGTGGCAAATCTAATGGGCTCAGAGAATTGATGCAACCTGATAAACTCGATAAATTGTAATTGAATGGTTCTAGAGGCATCGGGAACCTTAGGAAATGTTAGGAAGTAAGAAGATGATTCATGGACTAGTTCTGGATCAATGGAGATGACCTTAAGGTTTGGACATTGGGTTACATCAATAGGTAAATAAAGGTCAGCCTTATGAAAGGATGAGTCAGTGATTTCAGGAAAAAGATCTTCAATCGGGACTAATGGGGTGCATTCCTCCTGAGGATATTGAATTAGAAAAACCATGTCCTCCATAATTTCCTCTGGTTCTTGAATTTTAAGTCTAGACTCTATGATTTGAGTCTTTCCTATTATTTCCTCAGGTAAAGTCTCAGCAGTAGGGTTAGGTTCTTCATGGTTCTCTTTTTCTAATGATCCTTCTAATACAACTTCAATCTAGGTAGGGTCACGGTCAACTAACTCTGGGTTGCCTTTAGTCTGGGTATGGTCAGGATCAACTAACTCTGGGTCTACCTCCTATATCTTCTCAACTTCATATTCATCTACTAAGCTCACATCAGCTTCATACACTTCCTCTTCAATGGCATCTTACTAGACCAATGGGGTAATAGGGGTGGGACGGCTAAGGGAAAAGTGACCGATTCCGGGGTCTTGACTCGATGCACTAATCCTAGTGGGTTTGGGTCGATGTATTCTGGGGCCAAGAGAAGTTGGTTTAGGTGAACCAGGGTTAGTATGGGTCCTGCAGATTCTCTTTAGGTTTTCTAATTGCTCATCCAGTTAGTCACACCTAGTGTTGAGTTGTCCTAACTATTCAGTCATAAATCTCATTAAAGCCTCAATATTAGGGTCCATGGTGGGATTGGGTTGGGGTTGAGTATGCTGATATGGTGTTCCTGATCTAGTGGTCATGCAATGCAAAATCAAACTAGGGTCTCATAGACCTAGAGCTCAAATTGAATGGGTTAGCTCAATTTACAACCAATTCAGCAATTACCCTGTCCATTAGCCAGGTAAGAGGTGGGGTCATGGGAGGCTCCCCCTGCTTTCACAGGGTCCTAATTAAAAACCTCGAGACCACTTAGGGCGTTTGCCTCTGGACCTCTAGCCTTAGACACTAGATTCAAGAGATAATTAAAGGATTAGATGCACTAGCTTTTACAAAATACTTGGAACCCGACCTTGTTGGTGTCCCTAAGCTGCTTTAGGTTTCTAATTGATTTTAATTAGGCTTAGGTTCGATGCAAGGTGATTGTTTTGGGCCCAGGAAAGGTGACGAAATCCTTCCCTGATCTGACAGAGTAAGAGCGCCCTTAAATTGATTTCAGTTATGATGCATGCACATAAAACCCTAATGCGCAATAAAACTAAAACAAAAATTAACAGAAAATAATTTTTTTTCCTCTGATTTTTTTCTATAATTAGATGGTAGATTAGTGGATGACTAATAAAAAATTAATTAATTATTATTTTATATTTCTTTATGATGGTTTTATGCAATTTAATTTTAGCCTAGAACTAGGTATGCAGGAATTTCAGCAACTACTAATTAAACTGGTGTGGTATGCATGATGAGGATGCAATCATGTGACTCTAAAGGAGATTAACCAAAATTTAACTAGCAATTCCTACTTGCATATGAGTGATTCAACATATAAGATCAAGGAGATCTAAATAAGAAACCCTAAATGCTTATACTTAAACCCAGCTAGGAGGACTATCAAAATCTTAAAGAAATAGGACAAGATTAAAATTCGCACACAAGTCAAGCTAGCCCTATTTAATGATCCCGATCTTAAAAGACTAGGAGTTCAAGCATTGAAATCTCAAGCACAAGGGATTCGCTCTTAAGGTTCTCAAATGAAAGATCATACCACATAAGATGGGCTATCTAACTTTCTGGTTTGTAGCAAGTAATCCTTCCTCCTGGATCTGGAACCTAGAGAACCCTGCAACAAAGAAACCAAGATGATTAGAAGCTTAATTAGAAATGAGAAGATTGATGGAACTCAAAGGAGAGTTTGTTGGAAATGATCCTTGGCGCCATGGTGGAAGCTTGTGTTGGTGTTGATCTTCTTATTGTGAGGATGTCCTTAATTCGCCTTGAAGGAAGAGGATTGCTTGGAAGATGAAGAGTAAAAGAGAACGATTAGGGAGAAGAAATGATGGAGGAGAGGAAGAGGTTCACTTAAGCACAAAGATCCACATAGGCACATAGAAACACATAGAAAATTTCTGAAAATTTGTATTCATTCATCAATAGCTCTTTACAAGGGGCGTCCAAGGCTTTAAATAAAGCCTCACAAATTTTGAAATTTCAAATCCCCAAACAAGTGGAGTAATATAAGGGGAGAGGGATGATTTTCTTGCTTGAAACCCTCCTTGGCCAACTTCCTTGAATTTGAACTTGGGATGGCGCCCTCTTGTGGTGAGGTGGCATGTGAGGTGGCATGTGGTCCCCTCTTGATGTGGCATGTGGTCCCAAGTTGAGGTGGTGCAAGTGATGTGGCATGTGGTCCCCAATTGAGTTGGCTTTGGTCTTGATTTGGGGTATACATTGTGAGTCTTCTTTAGGCTTGATGCTAGTTGACCCATTTGGATTAGACTAAGACTAGACCCGACATGGACTCGACTTACCTGATTATTTTGGACTCAAAAGAAAGATTATAGGACCCAACATGGACTCGACTTACATGATTCTTTTGGACTCAAAATAAAGAAAGGTTACCGGACTCTCTAGTCCAACCATAAAGATTCGAAATGGGCTTGAATTGGTTGGAGTCTCTTTCTGATTCTGGTGCCCGCACCAATTCTCCCCGGGTGGGAGGAACTCGACCCTGTCGAGTGATAAGTTTCTAATATATCCGGGTCGATTTGTTGTAGGTCCTCTTTGGTGATCCAGGAATCTTCAGATTCAGGACGTCCTTGCCATCGAACCAGATAGCGTTGGTAGCCCTTATTTCTAGTAGTGATGATCTGGTCATTCAAGATCCTTTCAATTCTTTCCTTTCGCTCAGGAATATTTGGTGGTGGATACTCAATTAGCATTTCACTCTCAAGAGAAGTGTTAGGACCAAAAGGTTCATCCGGTATCAATGCAGGTTCCTTGTATTCTTTCAGATCGAAAACATTAAATGTAGAACTAATGCCATAACTAGGTGGTAAGTCTACTACATAAGCATTAGGTCCAATTTTCTTTATTATTTTGAAGGGTCCGGCTCCCTGGGCATGGAGTTTCTTCATAGTTCCCGGAGGAAACCTTTCTGGTTTAAGCCTAATCATTATAGAGTCTCCTTCATTAAATTCCTTTAACCGTTTATGTGAATTAGCCATATGTCTATAGAGTTCATTGCTTGTTTGAGTCTTCTGACTAATCTCCTTGTGCAAACCCTTAACATGTTATGCATATGACTCAGCAGACTCAGATATTCGTGTATGTACTGGTAATGGAATTAGGTCTAAAGGTTTCCTAGGTTTGTATCCATGGACCACTTCGAATGGACATTTTCCAATAGACCTATTAATCGAACTGTTGTAGGCAAATTCAGTGCGAGGAAGTAGTAAGTCCCAGTTTCCTAGGTTGTCGCCGACTAAACATCTTAAGAGATTTCCTAAGCTTCGGTTTACTACTTCAGTTTGGCCATCGATTTGAGGATGATAGGCCGTAGAGAATTTCAGCTTAGTACCTAACATGTGCTAGAGGGTTTTCCAGAAGTAGCTAGTGAACTTGACATCTCTATCTAACACAATGGTCTTGGGTAAACCATGAAGCTTAAGCACCTGATCTAAGAAAAGCTTGGCCACTTTCGAAGCGTCTAAAGTTTGAGAACACGGGATGAAGTGCGCCATTTTGGAGAAACGATCGACAACCACAAAAACAGAGTCATGTTTCCTAGAAGTTTTAGGTAGACCTACCACAAAATCCATACTGATATCTTGCCATGGACCATCAGGGACAGGTAAGGGCGTGTACAGACCGGTGTTCTGTCTTTGCTATTTTGCAACAGCACAGGTCTGACACTGAGCTACGATCTGGGCAACGTTTTTTTTAAGACCAGGCCAAAAAAATTGTTCTTCCATTGCTAGGATGGTTTTGTTCCTGCCAAAATGTCCTGCTAAACCTTTAGCATGGACTTCCCAGATCAGAAATTCCCTAACAGAGGTCTTGGGAATACACAACTGATTTTCTTTGAAAAGGTATCCATCTAACAGTGTATAATCACTAGGCTCACTAGATGGTCTTTGTTGGAGGGATTGATAGATGTGACCAAAATCAGGACATGTGGGATATTCATCTTTCAATCTATCGAACCCTACTACTTCAGTGCTCACAGAGGTTAACAACATAGAACGGCGGCTCAATGCATCAGCAACCCTATTTTCAGTACCGGCACGATGTTTCAAAACGAACGTGTAAGCTTGTATGAATTCTACCCATTTTCCATGCCTAGGGTTTAATTTCTTTTGAGAACTAAGGAACCTAAGAGCTTCGTGATCAGAGAACAGGACAAACTCGTGGGGTAGAAGATAATGCCTCCAATATCGTAGAGCTTGAACTACAACATACAGTTCCTTATCATACGTGGAATACCTTAGTCTCACCTCATTTAACTTTTCACTGAAGTATGCTATTGGGTGATTCTCTTGACTCAAGACACCTCCAATTCCGACCCCAGAAGCATCACAAGCAACCTCAAACACCTTGGTAAAATCGGGTAACCTTAAGACAGGTGCTTGTGTCATTTTCTCCTTAATTGTTAGGAAGGCCTTACCTGTTGCTTTAGTCCACTCGAAATTTCCCTTCCTAATACAATCAGTGATTGGTGCCACTATCATACTGAATCCTTTAATAAACCTTCTATAGAAGGTGGATAACCCATGGAAACTACGGACGTTGTGGATAGTCTTAGGCGTAGGCCACTCTACTATGGATTTAATTTTCTCAGGATCAGCGGACACCCCTTCAGATGTGACTACGAATCCTAGAAAGATAACTCTATTTGTCAGGAAATCACACTTCTTGATATTGGCATAGAGACTATCTTTTCTCAGGACTTGACAAACTTGCTTCAGGTGGGTTAAGTGATCTGCCTTTGTTTTGCTATATATAAGTATATCATCAAAATAGACCACTACAAATCTTCCGATAAAAACCTTTAACACCTGATTCATTATTCTCATAAAAGTGCTAGGTGCATTGGACAGACCGAACGGCATGACTAACCACTCATATAATCCATCTTTAGTCTTAAAAGCGGTCTTCCATTCGTCTCCAGGCCTAACCCTAACCTGGTGATAGCCACTTTTTAGGTCTATCTTGGAAAAAATTATCGATCCAGCTATCATATCTAACATGTCATCTAGTCTTGGGATTGGGAATCTATACTTTACAGTGATCTTATTAATGGCATGGCTATCTATACACATCCTCCAAGTGCCATCTTTCTTAGGGGTCAGCAGAGCAGGGACTGCACATGGACTTAAGCTTTCCTTAATAAACCCCTTCCTAAGAAGTTCACCCACTTGCCTTTGCAGTTCCTGGTGTTCAGTTGGGTTCATCCTATAGTGAGGCAAATTAGGTAAAGTCGCTCCAGGGATTAAATCTATTGTGTGTTGTATGTCTCTTAAAGGTGGGAGGTTATCGGGAAGATCTTCTGGAAACACATCCTCAAATTCTTTCAATAATTGGACCACCTCTTGAGGGTGTTCTACAGGGCTGTGGTCCTTAATTTCCTTAGCAGCTACTACCCAAATAGGTGCTCCTTCCATGATATCTTGCTATAATTCTTTTGCACCTATTAAATTTAATCCAGTCTTCTTATCTTTCAAGCTGCTAGCTCCTCTCTTGACATTATCCTTAGGCTGGGTTGGATGAATGACAATTTTCTTGCCATTGAAATTGAAAGCACAGGAGTTTGATCGACCAAAGATGGTCACATCATGATCAAACAGCCATGGACTGCCTAAGATGATGCTACTTACCCCAATAGGAAGCACATCACACCAGATCTTTTCCTGATAGGATTGAAGCTGGACTTGAACCTGACATCTTGACTTGATTGGTATAGAAGTGGAATCGATCCAGGACACCTTATATGGATTGGGATGTGGTACAATGGGTAATCCTAGACTTTTGGCTGCGTTAGTGGAAATGGCGTTGACACAGCTTCCACTATCGATGACGATCTTACAAACCTTTTCTCCTATCTTAATAAATGTGTGTAGGATGCTAGTTCTACGCCAGTCTTCTTGCTCCTTGGTCTGTGTCATGATACATCTCACAACTCCTAGCAAATCTGATGAGTCTATGTTCTCTTCGCCCCCTTCATACTCTTCATACTCATCAGCTAAACAATCCCCTGCTTCATAAACTTCTTCTTCACAAAACTCTAGGGGTTCTGAATCTTCTTCTTCTACCTCCCCTATATGTAAAGCTCTAGAGGGGCATTGGCTCATGAAATGGCCTATTTTGCGGCACTTATAACAAACTCGTTCTCTTTCACCTGGAACTTCAGGGCTCTTTCCTTTATCTCCTCTGGGAATTAAGGGGGTGGTCGGATTGGGTCTAAGGGTTGGATTCGGGCTGGACCTTGTTCTATTGGCGGGACTAGGGACTGAGCTAGGCCTGCTAACAGGAGGGTTAAACCTAATAGGTTCAGGTCATCTAAATGTAGCTCTCCTTTGAAACCTCTCATAGTACGTGGCAACTTGGTATGCCTGATCTAAATCATGGACTTCCCTTAAAAATAGTTCTCCTTTTATATCATCATTCAACCCTGATCTAAACCTTGATAAAGTGGCTGCTTCAGACTTGACTACGTTGCATCGCATCACAAACTCATCAAATTTAGCAACGTATTCAGAAACGGTCTTGTTACCTTGTGTCTATCGTTGCCACTGATCTAATAACCTTTGCTAATAAGACATAGGCAGATATTTCTCTCTAAGTTTCCTCTTCATATCTCTCCATGTTGCTATAGGTAAATCTCCCCTTTTCCTTAATATGCATTCCATGTTTTCCAAATATAACCGAGCCTGACGAACTAGTCTGATTTTGGCAAACTTAAATCTTCTCTCTTCAGACATATCATACCAGTCAAAATACTGGTCCATGTCAGCCTCCCAGTCTGTGTACACCTTAGGATCTAAGCTTCCCTCAAAGGTTGGTGCATCTAGACGGATGTTCCTTAGGGTCCGATCATCCTGATCAAAAGTATCATAGTGAGGCCTTCTAGGAGGTGGCTCTGGAGTATGATCAACATAATCCTGATACGGTCTTCTTTGAATTGGGTCAGGTGTGTGTTCCTGTCATTGGGTTCTAGGATGAACTGAAGGTAATCTGGGTGAAGGTGGTTCAGTTGGGGTCAACATAGCTTCTTCTAGGGTTCCTACCCTTTCCTCGAACTGACTAAATTTAGCATTCAAACGGTCCATCTTCTCGATCATAGATCTCATAAGGCTTTCCATACTAGTATCCATGGATGAACTAGGTTGGGCTTGTGAAGGGTGGTAAAGTGTGCCTGATCTAGTTGTCATGCAAACAATTAGACTCAGACCCGAACTACGAGTTTTCTAAATCAGTTAGTCCAAATAAACTGAGTTGACTAGATACAATCAAATCAACAGCTACTCTCTTCCACTGGTCAGTCAGGAGGTGGGTCTGTGGGAGGTTCCCCCAGCTTTCACTGGGTCCTAATTAAAAACCACAAGAACTGCTTAGGCTTGAGCCACTTAACCTCTATCCTTGACATCAGCTTTCAATAATAGATGAAGAAATGGGTTGCACAAACTTTCCCAATTGAATTGAACTAGACCTAGAGTTCCAAGCTAGTTGCCTAATCAAGGTGGCAAGCTAGATTGTAGTAACTCTATACTTGGCCAGGTTTTAGAACAAGGGGAGTGTGGGATCCTGTCTCTGGCCTACCTAGGCCTGGTGGAATTGGCCCGATAGACGGATCAGCACCCAAGCCCTTAGTCCCAATTCTAGACACCAAGTAATAGGGCACACACAAGACTAGTTGACACAATGAGTTGACAATAACCCGGGCTCGACCAAATTGATGTTCCTAACCCACTAGGGCAATTAATGTCTAATCAATTTTAGTTAGGGATTGGGTCGATATGCAATTTGGTGATTTTTGGGCTAGGGACAGGTGATGAAATCCTGACCCTATGTCAATTTCATGCCCTTAATTTGATTTGTCATGAGATGCATGCAAATTTCAAATTTCAGGTGCAGAAGTAGTGTGTTGCAGTTTAAAAGTGGTGTTGATAAGTGCAGAAAAAAAAATATCAGAAAAATCTAAAAAAAAATTACAGAAAACTCCTAACTTCTAGATGACATACCAGATGAAACAAAAATTCAAAATAAAATCTGTACTATTCTAGGCAGATTCTGAAATGAAGATAATGAAAAGGAACAGAACAAAACAGAAACCCTAATAACACTGATGGACTGCAGGAATTTTCATTTTTTTTGTAAATTTTTTTTTCAAATTGAAATTTAAAACGGTGATAAGCAACTTAAAATGGAACAGGAAAAAAATATTCCAACGAGGAATGTGATACTTGCCTTTGGAGTTACAGGCGGATTACAGTCAGCCTACAGAAAATACAGCATGCAGAAAAATAGAACGTGCCCAATGCAAAATTCACAAATGAAATCTAAGAAGTCCTTTGGCTTTCTTTTTCACGTGTCAATCACAATGACACCCCGACACGCCTTAGGAGATCCCCGTGGAATGGGAAGAGAGGGTGTTTAAACCCTACTTTCTCCTAAGACCGGATGGCCTGGTAACGCCCCCGATCCAAGTACTTCAAGGACTTAATGCTATGCAATCAGGAACTTATTCTACCATGCTCTGATACCAAGAATGGTGTGGTATGCATGATGAGGATGCAATCATGTGACTCTAAAGGAGATTAACCAAAATTTAACTAGCAATTCCTACTTTCATATGAGTGATTCAACCTATAAGATCAAGGAGATCTAAATAAGAAACCCTAAATGCTTATACTTAAACCCAGCTAGGAGGACTATCAAAATCTTAAAGAAATAGGACAAGATTAGAATTCGCACACAAGTCAAGCTAGCCCTATTTAATGATCCCGATCTTAAAAGACTAGGAGTTCAAGCATTGAAATCTCAAGCACAAGGGATTCGCTCTTAAGGTTCTCAAATGAAAGATCATACCACATAAGATGGGCTATCTAACTTTCTGGTTTGTAGCAAGTAATCCTTCCTCCTGGATCTGGAACCTAGAGAACCCTGCAACAAAGAAACCAAGATGATTAGAAGCTTAATTAGAAATGAGAAGATTGATGGAACTCAAAGGAGAGTTTGTTGGAAATGATCCTTGGCGCCATGGTGGAAGCTTGTGTTGGTGTTGATCTTCTTCTTGTGGGGGTGTCCTTAATTCGCCTTGAAGGAAGAGGATTGCTTGGAAGATGAAGGGTAAAAGAAAAGGATTAGGGAGAAGAAATGATGGAGGAGAGGAAGAGGTTCACTTAGGCACAAATATCCACATAGGCACATAGAAACACATAGAAAATTTCTGAAAATTTGTATTCATTCATCAATAGCTCTTTACAAGGGGCGTCCAAGGCTTTAAATAAAGCCTCACAAATTTTGAAATTTCAAATCCCCAAACAAGTGGAGTAATATAAGGGGAGAGGGATGATTTTCTTGCTTGAAATCCTCCTTGGCCAACTTCCTTGAATTTGAACTTGGGATGGTGCCCTCTTGTGGTGAGGTGGCATGTGAGGTGGCATGTGGTCCCCTCTTGACGTGGCATGTGGTCCCAAGTTGAGGTGGCGCAAGTGATGTGGCATGTGGTCCCCAATTAAGTTGGCTTTAGTCTTGATTTGGGGTATACATTGAGAGTCTTCTTTAGGCTTGATGCTAGTTGACCCATTTGGATTGGACTAAGACTAGACCCGACATGGACTCGACTTACATGATTATTTTGGACTCAAAAGAAAGATTACAGGACCCAACATGGACTCGACTTACATGATTCTTTTGGACTCAAAATAAAGAAAGGTTACCGGACTCTCTAGTCCAACCATAAAGATTCGGAATGGGCTTGAATTGGTTGGAGTCTCTTTCTGATTCTGGTGCCCGCACCATAAACCCTAGTTTAACCTGCTCTAAAACCAAAGATGATGTGAGATGATATGCTCTGATACCAAAAATGATGTGAGACACAAGATGCAAACTTAAACCTACTGATTCTAAGATTAATTATCTAAGACTAACAGAGATTAATTTTGTATTTATTAGAAAAATCAAACTCAAAGTAATTGATGAAACTAAACTAGTCAACTAATTATGCTACCCGCAATGTAAATCAGGAAAAACTAATTAAGATTCAAAATTTGGTGATTGAGAAATCACCGTAAACTAGGGTTCCTACTTTTAGCAAATTAGAACTAACGAGAAAGGAAGAGTTTTTGTTGACCCTTGGAATGATTTTGATGATCACAAAACATTGAAGCATTATTTGATACTAATTCTTTCAAATTACTTAAGAAGTTGTTGTAGGAAACTGGTTATCTTTAGTTTAAATTTGTTTTCAAATTTATGGAGAGATAATTCAATTATGTATATAATCTTATGAACTTTAACTTGTAAAAGTCCTAGTTTTGTCAATCTTGTAATTTTGTAAAATGGGCTAAAAATTGTAAAATTGAGAGTATGTAGATTAGCTCTTATTTGATTCAAGTATTGAAGAGTTTTGGAGAAGCTTGAAGCATCAATTGAAGACTTGGCAAGAGCTGACTCATGAATCAAGAGCCGACTCCTTGTGGCACGGCACGGAAAAAATTTTAGAGTTTCAGTATCAAGAGCCGACTCTTGTCCCAAGAGCCGACTCATGGAAAGATACATTTTTTTGAAGTCTGAGAATTCGAGCCGACTTGAACCCCAAGAGCCAACTCGCCCAGAGTTATGATTTTTGATGGACTGAGAACTCAAGCCGACTCTACCCTAAAGAGCCGACTCTAGTTATTTGAAATTTTGAATTGACTGAAGGCAAGAGCCGACTCTTACAGAAATTTATTTTGGGCTATCTGAGACTTCGAGCTGACTCGTGGACCTCGAGCTGACTCGAGTAGCCATTTTCTGCACTCCAACGGCTAGTTGCTGAAAGTGATTTTTGAATTCCATTTTATCTCCAACAGCTCTTTCATGAATCCCTAGGCCCTACAATGGCCATATCTCATGAAAAACTATAAAAGGGATTGTTTTTTAGGGATTAAACAATTATTATATGATTATTATTGATTTATCTTGAGATATTGAAGAGCCTTCAAGTCTTTCACCTACCTACTTCAAGAGCTTTCAAGTTAGGATTCAAATCTTCACCAACTCCACTTCATCATTGAATCCACTCATTAAAGAAACAAAGAAGCAACTTGAAGAGCATTAAAGAGCATTCAAAGCTAGGCTTCATCTTCATCTATATCAGCAATACTTAAACAAACTCGGTTTATTGTAGTTGCTTGTTTATCTTTTCTCTATCTTTGTTTTCTCTCTAAAAATAGCAAGGGGTTGTGTCTTAAGAGAGGGTTGAAAGTTTTTAGGTGAGCCTTGGTAAAACCTAAGTTGGGTTCTTGGTGATCCCGGTATAAAACCAAGTGTTAGGGTTTTCTTTGGTGATCCCATTCAAAACTAAAGAAAGTTTGGGTTTCTTTGGTGATCCCAGTTAAAACAAAGTTTATAGGTTTGGATTGTGAGCCTGGTAAAACAATCTGACTATATTCCTGTTGTGGGATATAGTGAAAATCCCAAGTGGTGCTTGGGTAGTGGACGTAGGAGCCGGTTGCTCCGAATCACTCTAAATCTCTTTATGCTTGTGCTCTTATTGTCTTATTGTTTTTACTTGATTACTTCTGCATTGCATATTGCACCACAACACTAAAAGAATTTCAAGGTGCATATAATTGTTAAAAGTTTTTTAATCCCAATTCACCCCCCTCTTGGGAAGCCACCTGGGCAACAGTTTTAGAATTACCAATGACGATTTGCAGTGCTCTTGAAATGGATCTGGTTCAGCACTCTTGGATTTCGCAACAAGACTTCAAGACTCTCATTCTTCAGGCTCCAATCTGCAATGAACTCAGTTCCAAAGCAAGGAGAACCTTTACTACAGATTTTGATCACCTGCAATCACTCACAAAAACTCAAGTAAGAAGGCGTATAGGAAAGAAGAAGATTGAAGGAAGAAGAAAGGGTAGAAGGAAGGTAGAAAGTGGCGAATAGGGTTTTGGATAACCACTCCCTCATGGAGCGTCAATGCCCTAAGGCACGGAAGTTTTGGGACCTCACGCCCCCTCCCTCATGGAGTTCGATGCCCTCATGGCAAAGGAATGGAAGTGAATATCTCAACTTATTTCATAAAAAGATTCCATCAATACAAGGGGTTTGATGGGATATTTATAGGCCATATACAAGTTGAGTAAGCTTTATCCATGAACTGACTTCCCTTGGGCATCAAAGACCTTTGGATCCTCTTCTGGCATCTTGGACTCTTGATTTTGAGTTGTTCTTGAGCTTCATCCATAGTGGGTGACAACAAGTGAGGAGCTTTATCCATATAGGGTGACAAGACTTGATATTGGATGGGCATCAAGTCTTGCAACAATGAATGAGGCGCTCCTTTTTGAAATGTGTGACAATCTTAATTGAGAAGTGGATGGGGCGGTGATCCTCCTCCTTCCTGGCATTAATCCCTTGGACTTTCATCTTCATCTTGATCCTCTTGCATTTGAAAGCAGATAAAGATAACCTCCATCTTATCTGGAGTTTGGAATGTGACTTCTTGGATTTGAAACTCTTCATGAAAGGCACCACCTGGAAATCAAACTTCTCTAATTTGGGTGACCAAGAAATGATAGATTGAGGCACTACTTGGATGTGGGCAACAAGGAGAGGGTGAGATGAGAAGTCCTTCCTTCTTACTCCTCTTAAAATCAGTGACAACTTGATTGGAATTTAAATGGGTGACAAAAAAGAGGATGGCGGTATTTCTTGAAATTAATGGGCGCTAAGATGAAGTGGCTTCCAATCTTAATTTCTTGTGGCCAACCATATGAGGATGACGTGGCATGTGAGGTGGCTTAGGCATCCAAGATTTGATGATGTGGCATGTGATGAGGTGGTTCCTTGATGACTTGTCATGTGGCACCAAGAATTGGTTGGCACATGTCTTGAATTGGGTTGGCACATGGTGTCTTGATTTGGGTCCCCTCTTGTATTACAGGACTAATTACATGACTCAATCAACTAAATAATTAAATGGGCTAACTCTAAACCCAACTTGATCAAATTGATCAAAAGGCATAATCTCACAAACCAAAAATTAAATACTGACTCAACTTGGTAAATAGGGTTTGTTTGTATATATACATGACTCAATTGAATTTGGGGTTTAGGGCTGAATCCAACTAGCTAAAATAATAAAATTTAAAATTGATAATTTACAAGTGATTTGAGGTTAGGGCTTAGGGCTTTTATTCACAGGTGATTCACAAAGATGTGGGATTGATCTATCATTTCTTTCTAGTCCTGGTGTCCGCACCACTTGAGCTATGGCTCTAGTACTATCACAATACACCGGAATAAAACCATCCAAGGAAGGTGCCACTCCCAGCTCACTTAAGAACTTCTGCAACCACACAGCTTCCTTTGCTGCATCCGATGCTGCAATATACTCCACCTCGCATATAAAACTCAGCCATTGTATGCTGCTTGAAACTTTTTTAGTACACTGCTCCACCATTAAGAGTAAAGACAAAATCAGGCAAACTCTTACTATCATCACATCTGACTGAAAACTGGAGTCAGTATATCCCACAAGTTTTAAGTCAGAATCTCCATAAATAAGTCATTGGTCCTTAGTATTTCTCAAATATTTAAGGACGTTCTTAACAACTTTCCAATGAGCTTCACATGGGTCAAACTGGTATCTACTCACTACCCCTAGTGATATGCCATGTCTGGTCTAGTACATAACATAGCATGCATAATAGAACCCACTACCGAAGCATATGGAATCCTACTCATATGCTCTATTTTCTCAAGAGTTGTCACACAATCCTTCTTGGAAAGAGTTATTCCATGACCGATCGAAAGATATCCCCTTTTGGAATTCTCCATGCTGAACCGTTTTAGCACAGTGTCTATGTACATAGATTGGGATAGTCCTAGAAGCCTTTTAAATCTCTTTATATGTCTTCATACCCAATATGTATAAGGAGGCTTCATCCAAGTCTTTCATAGAGAATTGAGATGAAAGCTAGACTTTTATTCCTTGTAATGCTGGAATGTCATTCCCGATTAGGAGAATGTCATCCACATATAAAATAAGAAATACAACTACATAACCATTTGCCCATTTATATATACAAGGTTCCTCTCCGTTCCTAACAAAGCAATACGTCTTGATATACTTATCAAAATGCATGTTCCAACTCCAAGAAGCCTACTTCAGTCCATAAATGGACCTTTGAAGTTTGCACACTTTAGACTCATCTGTTGATGTGAACCCTTTAGGTTGCATCATATACACCTCCTCTTCTAACTCACCATTTGGAAAAGCTATTTGAACATCCATTTGCTAGATTTCATAATCCAAATGTGCTGCTATAACAAGCATAATCTGAATGGACTTGAGCATTCCCACAGGGGAGAACGTCTCATCATAGTTAATAACCATAATGCTGACAATATCCCTTAGCAACCAGATGGGCTTTATAGGTCTCCACCTGCCCATCTGCGCCCTGCTTCCTTTTAAAGATTCACTTACACCTAATAGGTTTTATCCCTTCAGGTGGATCAACCAATGTCCATACATTGTTGATTTCCATGGACTTCATTTCGCATTTCATAACTCCTAGCCATGACTCAAAATCAAACCTTGACATGGCATCCATATAGGTGATCAGATCCTCATTGTTCTCATCAAGCTCAACTAGATCACCATCCCTGACCAAGAAACATAGTATCTGTCTGGTTGATGTGGCACTCTACTAGATCTCCTTAATGGTTGTACTATGGGCTCTAGATCTGATCTAATCAAATCTGGTACTATAGTGGCCTAAGAGTGAAAAGGTTCTTCTATCTGTTGAACTTTTCGAAGTTCAACCTCAGTAGCTTAAGTGCCTTCACAAAGGTACTCCCTTTCTAAAAAGGTTGCTCTGAGACTGGCGAACAGTTTTTGTTCCTCAGGTAGATAGAAATAATACCCTTTGGATTCTTTGAGAAATCCAATAAAAAAACACCTATCAGACTTAGGTCCTAGCTTATCCGTCTCCAAATATCTGGCATAAGCCGGACACCCCGAAACTCGAAGATGAGAGAGAGTTGGCTTACATTCAGTCCATATCTCATATGGTGTCTTATCAACGGACTTACTTGGAACCCTATTTAGAAGGTAAGATGCTGACTCAAGAGCATATCCCCAAAAAAATTTAGGCAAACTTGCTAAGCCCATCATGGATCGAACCATGTCTAACAGAGTTCGATTCCTCCTTTCAGATACACCATTTAACCGAGGTATCCCCGAAGGAGTCCATTGAGAGAGAATCCCATTCTCCTGAAGATAAGTCAGAAACTCGCTAGAAAGATACTCACCACCTCGATTTGATCGAAGGGTTTTAATAAACTTCCCAGTTTAATTTTCAGCTTCATTATGATAATGTTTGAACATTTCAAATGAATCAGATTTATGTCTCATCAGGTAGACATAAGACCTCGAAAGGTCATCTGTGAACGTAATTAAATAATTATACCCACCTCTTGCATTGATATTCATAGGTCTATATACATCAACATATACTAGACTTAGAATATCACTGGCTCTTTCACCTTTTTCAATAAAAGGTGACTTGGACATTTTTCCAAGAAGACAAGATTCACAAGTTGGTAAAAACTCACTCTCAGTGATATTTAGGAGACCTTCTCCCACTAAATTAATTATCCTGTTCTTGTTTATATGACCTAGCCTACAATACCAGAGTTAAGTATCATTGACTTTATCTAACCTAAGGTATTTATTAGTAGTGTACAATATAATAACAGGCTTTGACGTTATATATACATCATTCTTCACTTGTCCAATCATCACCTTAGAACCATTCGACGTGATTTTCCAAATATCATTCTTTATAGATAATTCATAACCATCTTTGGCCATTAGGTGGTGGGGATACCAAAGGTACCAGAATAAGACAGAGGCTTCCCAACCCTCTGTGGATTAATTAGCAGCATCTAAGTCCATTTATAATAAAGGCTTAGTCCATCTGAGTTATTTTTTTCATTACTTGAGTCCTGTACTAGTCAGCTCATGTTGAGCTAGTCATCTTTTGGAGTTCGGTACATGTCAGTCCAAGTACAAGTGAAGACATGCCAACCCAAGCACAAGTGAAGACCAACCAATCCAAGTGAAGTCCAACCCAACTATAAGCTTTGAAGACCATGGAAGACCTAGAAGAAGAAAATCAGAAGCCTGGAAGACAAATTCGAAACCCTGAAGCCCTGGACCGTAGCCCAAAGTAGATTAGGCCAATCAGAGCCCAGGAGGAGAACCAAGGGGTGCCAAGCTTATGCTCACCACCCCTTGGTCAGCCACCAGGGTCACCTCCCTTGGCCGACCAAGGCAAGTGAGAGGGAGAGTAAATCAAGGGATTTTTTTCTACCTAGCCTACCATGTTTTCTAGCTAGAATTTGATTAGGATTAAAATTCCTATGTAAAGTCTCTTTTAACCTTACTTGGGGGCCAAGTCTAAGAGTCTATTTAAAAGGGCTATAATCTCTTATATCAAGACATCTTTTATCATGAAATATAATTGAATTTTCTTCAATTGCTCTGTGCTACCTGCTGTATGCTTAAAGGGATTCTGTACGAGCCCTTCTTCTTCCCAAAGTCCTGCGCCTGCTTCCAACCTCCATCAGCCACTCCAAGCCCTAGCCACCCTCCTCAAATCCCATCTTTCCTTTGCTGGTTTTCAATTTAATCTCCATCTTTGGCTGAACCCATGGATAACCTTGAAGCCAAGCTTAATGCACTCACTGAGCAGCTAGCCCAATCCATGGCCCAGATGACTCAGTTGACCCAGTCCAATACCCGAACCCATAATAGGCTTGATCATTTAGCCCATAGGTTTGAACATATAGACAACTGACTAGGAGCCCTAGAGAAAACTCGTAGGACCCAAACTAGATCCAAACCTGAACCACCTTTACCCACACTATCCAAATTATATGAACCTAGAACCTATGTATCCAAAACCTATGAAGATAGATCCTATGCACCCACTTCCTATAAGCCCAATAGACCCATGACCTATAGATCTGAACCCATGACCTATGAGCAGAATGAACCCATTGGCCATAGACCTGAACCCCATAAGGTTAGTACCCCTAGATGTGAGCCCAGTAGTAATCCACTACCTCTTAGTCAACCTGAACCCATTAGGAGTAGTACCCATAATCAGAAACCAGGACCTAGCCAATTTTCTCTTAGCCGACCTTCCCCTACCACCACTATGATTCACAAGGCTTATATTAAAGCGGAAGTGTATGAAGCTAATGTGAACTTAGTGGATGAGTATGAGGAAGAAGAGGAGATACCTATAGATGACCTAGAATTAGCTGACCCAGTAGATACCCAGGTAGAAGCCAATCTAGAGCTAGTTGACCCTGGCTATACCCAACCTAAAGCTATAGTGGAAGAACAATTAGAGGAAGAGAACCTAGATACCGCTGCTACAACCTTACATGAGGAAACCATGGAGGAAAGCCAAATTATAGAGTCTAGTCCTAAAATACAAGAACCAGAAGAATTTATTAAGGACCTGATCTCTTTGAATTAGTACCCTCAGGATGAGCCCCCTCCTATAGTTCCCATTAAGGACCACTTCCCTGAGATTAGTAATCCATCCTTCCATTATGCAAACACTATAGGTATACCTCAACCTCGTAAGGTTAACCTCATTAGTTTAGGATTAGTCCTCGACATGCCTCCTTTTATCTTACTTTATCCAACTAACCTTGAACCTTTTTCCCTACCCTACCAGACTAATTCTGAACCCACTTCTTATTTTCTGCCCTTTCCAAACACCTCCAGCATTTCTAGGATCATTAGATTGCATTTAGTTAAGATTAGCATACTACATACATTTATTATGCATGTTAGGTTTGCATTTTACTTCTGGCATACTCTATGGAATTTGCTAGGAGCCCATTGTAAATTTTCATGTGCATGCCAAACTAGGATCAAACCTAGAGAACCTATAATCTGTTAGGTTTAGGTCCAAAGAGTTCAATAAAATTTCCTTCAATAGGAATGCATAGTCGAGTTTGTTAGGTATTAGTATGAGTCCTTTGTATCACCTGTTAGGAGTCTGCATGTGCCTAGCATGTTCACCACCTACACTAATTTTGAAACAAACTGGCTAATTCCTGAAGAAGGGCCAAGGAACGTAATGTAGTGGATTCTATTATGGTTAGGCTTAGGCCTAAAAGAAGCTTCATGCTCGCAGAGCCGGACCTTTTAAAGTAATAGAAAAGGTTGGACCAAATGTCTATGTGTTAGATTTGCCTCTGGATTTGGGCATTAGTTCTACCTTCAATATCGCAGACCTAGTTGAGTATAGGAAATCGACAGCGATACCCAGTGAGGCCTTTGGACCTACTCTTTCCATTATGAGTGACCCTAGCCCAGAGTATCCACTAATAAATTGGCCTGAAAGAGGAGAACGGATCAAGCATATCCTGGATGATCAAGCCATCACGACCCGAGGCCATGGCTATCAATGCTACCTGGTCTGATGGCAAGGCCGGCCAAAGTCGGATGATTCATGGATTTCTCGAGAGGATTTGCAGTGCCTCCACCCAGACCTTTTCGAGAGATATGTGCGCTAGTGTAATCCTTACACAATAGGGTCGAGTTCCTCCCACCCTGGGAGAATTGGTGGGGACACCAGAGGCACCAGAATAAGACAGAGGCTTCCTAATCCTTTATGGATTAATTAGCAGCATCTGAGTCCATTTGTAATAAAGGCTTAGTCCATCTGAGTTATTTTTTTTATTACTTGAGTCATGTACTAGTCAGCTCATGTTGAGCTAGTCATCTTTCAGAGTTCAATACATGTCAATCCAAGTACAAGTGAAGACATGCCAGCCTAAGCACAAGTGAAGACCAACCAATCCAAGTGATGTTCAACCCAACTAGAAGCTTTGAAGATGATGGAAGACCTAGAAGATGAAAATCAGAAGCCTAGAAGACAAATTTGAAACCCTGAAGCCCTGGACCGCAGCCCGAAGCAAATTGGGCCAATCAGGGCCCAAGAGGAGAACCAAGGGGTGCCAAGCTTATGCTCACCACCCCTTGGACGGCCACTAGGGTCACCTCCCTTGGCCGACCAAGGAAAGTGAGAGGGGGAGTAAATCAAGGGATTTTTTTCTACCTAGCCTACCATGTTTTCTAGCTAGAGTTTGATTTGGATTAAAATTCCTATGTAAAGTCTCTTTTAACCATACTTGGGGGCCAAGTCTAAGAGTCTATTTAAAGGGCTCTGATCTCTTGTATCGAGACATCTTTTATCATGAAATACAATTGAATTTTCTCCAATTGCTGCGTGCTACCTGTTGTATGCTTAAAAGGATTCTGTGTGAGCCCTTCTTCTTCCTGGAGTCCTGCACCTGCTTCCAACCTCCATTAGCCACTCCAAGCCCTAGCAGCCCTCCTCAAATCCCATCTTTCCTTTGCTGGATTTTCAATTTACTCTCCACCTGTGCTTTGTTTTCTAACCCTAGAATAGCTGTTTGCATGTCCTTCGACTCCGACGAATCCAATGACTCCAACCGGGCCACAATCGGATCACTAAGCAGAAAGCTAGGAATCTGCGGGTCTCTGGCTCTATTTTTCAGGCTGCATCCAGAGTGAGAGCGATCTATTTGCATACGATATGCACCAGGCGCTTCAACCATTGCCAGGTACATCCCCTCTGCCACTAGTAGCTCTATTGTAGGTCAACTAGCCCAACCGAGGCTTCTCAACCTCGGCGGTCCCTTTTTCTATTGCTTATTAGGTCCTACTATGCATGCTTTCTGCTTCTTAATTTCATATAGAACTCTCTACTTAGTTTCTTGGTATAATCTTCGGGATTCAAACATACAACTTAACATATAAAAACACAAAAATAATCTGCATGCATATCTAGTTCCTACAGAAATGATATTCACTAAAAATGAAGGATAAAAATGACAATCATTAAGAATGACAGTACAAGACTCGAAATACAAAGAAATAGTTTCCAACACCAGAACTGGAACTTGACTTCTATTCCCAACATTCAAAAATCTTTCACCACCTTCGAATTTTCTACTAACTTGAAGTCCCCGTAAAGAATTGCAAAATTGGTAATGACTTTCAGTATCTAATACCTAGCTAATAGTATCACAAATAGAGAAACTACAAGGATTTATCATATAAATACCTTGACCAACAACAGTTTACTGCTTTCCCTTTCTTTGCCTATTCGGGTCTAAAGTAGCAAGGTAAGCAGAACAGTTCTACTTCCAGTGACCCGGCTTCTTATAGAAGAAGCACTCTTCCTGACTCTTGTCAGCCTTCTCCCTCCTAATCTGACTAGGCCCAGCACTTTGCACCTTCTTATTTTTCTTATTATTTCTCTTCTTTTTTCCTTTCTCAAAGGGACGATGCCCTACTCCAGAACCTCCAACCTGATTCACCAACCCTTTGTTAAGGTTGTGGTCTCTCTTATAAGTCTACAATAATCCTAACATCTCATGATAGTTTACTGCAAGCCTATTCATTTTGAAATTATCGACAAAGACCTGGTAGGAAGGAGGCAGAGAATTCAGTATCGCATCCTTGCCGAGTTGCTCCTGCAAAGGATATTTGAGTTTGTCCAAATGCTCAAATAACTCGAACATATACATTACATGATTAGTTACTGGAGCTCCATCATGCATATGCATGTTATAGATGGCGAAAGAGATTCAATATCTCTCCGTATCATCCGGAGTGCTATAAGATTCCTTCAACCTTTGAATGATCTCCTCTGGCTAGGCATCCTCAAATTTGTGACTGAACTCATCATTCATCATAGCCAACATAATGCAACATATTATGGTACGGTTAGAGATCCACTTCTGGAAAGTGTCCCTAATAGTGCAACGAGCATTGGGGGCTGGGATCTCAGGTGCTGGATCCATTATCACATAAAGGATCCACTCGTGCTCCAGGACTATCATGAGTTTTCGATACCAGCTATCGAAGTTGGGTCTAGAAAGTTTGTCATTATCCAATAATGACCGGAGTGACAAAGTGGTCGACATAATCTAAAAAAGAAAAACAAGACCTATTAGTATATGAATCATTTTAAACATCCTAAAGACAGATTTTAGTCTAAAGATTTCTCCCACTATTTTATTCAGACTGGTAGCCTCTACACTCTAATCTGAAGAATAACATTTATCCTTTAGAAGGTACTAGGATCCAATAGACTACACATTGAAAGGGATATGCCCTACAAGCCAATCTATGTTGTATCTCCCAAACCATTATAATTGACAATATTCTAATAAAGGCATTATTTTTCATCATACGCTGTGTTTATTATTATATGATAAACCCCATAGATTAGGGCTATGATTTTAGGGTTATGATGAGATCATACCAGTGAGACTTAAAGTCTTAAAACCTTAATCTAAAATATTCCTAGTCAAAGGAATCCTGAGTAGGGGATCAGGGTTTTTCTGGTAAGACTAGCACATCCCATGTATACTGGAGAGGGTGACTGCTCTCACAGTCACTTGTGTATGACACTAATACTAGGATGTGGGTGCTCATTAGAGAATGAGTTCACTGATATGATCCAACTTGAGAACATCTAATGGAGTCTTAGCTACATGTCAATAGAAGGTTCTCATAGTGGGAGTGGTACAAGTAATCCTTTGACCTGAGACTGCCATAAGTACCTTATGTACATGAACCCATCCTTTGGTTCAATCCTATTCATGACATTGAGTCATACACAGGATTGATACTGGGAATGGTGAATTGTATATGAAGGTAATGAGTAGGTCAACAAGGAATCGATCACTCTTAGTAAGAGGATATTGCATCCAGCTAGTTATCAATTGAATGATAATTCAGGAAATCTTTGATCAAAGTAAAGATATTAGAGATGGTTTCTAATATCAAGATAATTGAATCATCAATATAAGATTGAGTTAGAAACAAATATAATATTGGATTTGACATATATCCATATCCATAATTATATTTTGGGTGCAGGCTGATCAAAGGATTTAATTGTACGGTAACTTTCTACTGAAGGGTAGTTTTGGTATTTCACCAGAATTTCCATATCTTCCGGGTAGACATGACACATTGCTAGACGTCAATCTTGTCTTGTGGGTTGATCAAATTTAATGATCATTTATTAGGAAGAGTCCTAATTGATCAAAATCGGGTAAGCCCGATTTGACCTAAATCGATTAGAAAGAGTTCTAATCAAATTAGGTCAACTTGTATTCGAACCCACTGATGGCTAGATATGGAACCCAATGGATCACACACTTAAGAGAATTGATCAAGAGTCATTTGCATGAAGACACTCTAGCAAGTGTTGCAAATCCTAACTTCTATTTGAATTGGATTCGAATTAGGATTCCGAATTGATTCAATTTGGGTTCTGATTGGATCTAATTAGACCCTAATTGAGATTTTAGGGATTATGGCTAACCTAATTGGCTAACCAATTACTTAGGCTAGCATACCACCCACCCCTTAGCCCTTGCACACCAAAAACACCAAGAGTCCATGTGCTTATGGACTCTTGGCGCGCCATATGGAGGAGTCCATGGGCGCATGGACTCTTGGCGCGCCCACTTAATTCTCTGATGAATTAAGATGGGGCAGCATTCTTTCTCATTTTTAGCGCCTCACTTGTCATCCCTTGGATGGTAATCTAACAGGTTGTGGGGTTTTAAGAAAGAAAGAAAGCATTGTTTCTTCCCGGGTGCGCGAAATTGTATCTCTTCGGAGATTCAAGTTTTGTGACTTTTTTCTCCCAATCGTCGTGACTTATTCCTTTGAGAAAAGCCATGAGAATTGATCTGGAAGGCCATGAGAATTAATCCAGAAGGCCGTGAGAAAGAAGGGAAGGGCGTGAGAAGAAGGAAAGGACATGAGAAGAAGGAAAAGGGCGTGAGAAAAATATTTATGGAGAGTTGTGAGGGCGCCTCTCTGAAAACTATATAAAGGAGTGGGAATCAGAACTCGGTGATGTAATTTTTTTTTTATTTCTTCCTCTCCTGAAGACTCTTTCTCCCCTTCTTGTTTTCGCATTGTTTCCTTTACAGAGTAAAACTCTATCAAAACTCTGCTACTAAACAAGGTTAAGAGAGAAAGTCTCCGACGGTAAAGGAAAAGAAGAGTTCTGATCCGATTCTTTTCTTCCTTACATTAAGACATCTTTGTCTTAATTTCTCCACCAATTAAAGACAAGCATTAATCCTCTTAAGACAAGGTCTTACTTTCAAGACAAAGGTGTCCTAAAAGTTCTAAGTCTTGGTAGAAGGTGGAGAAGGGGTAAAAAGGAAGAAGACACACCTTTGAGTGGAAGATTTCCAGCCATAATCCAAGTATTGAATTCCTGGAAGAAGAATTCAATTTAAGGAACCATTGGAACAAGGAGTTAGGATCTTGGTCATTGCTCTGTGTGGATCACCATCGGAGGGCGGACACTTGGACGCCTGGTGAATTCAAATAGCCCGTTGATCTTCAAGTTTTAAGTCTTCATAAATTGGAATTAGCGATTACAGGTTGGTATTCTAATTCAATTTGCATAGAAATGTTTGTCTTCATATATTCTAGTCTTATTAAGGAGTCCCTGGTTTAGGATTTTTGGTGCATATTTAAATTTAATTTTTGAAATTACCCTTCCGCTGCTTTGCACCGGATCCCAACACACATGAGCCCGACTTTGGCCGGTCAACCCATATGCATCTAAAGGTAGGTACAATACCAATTACTTCTCTAAGTAATTCCTAGTATTCATTTTGCCCTAGGGATCCTCATAGTCGGCCTTTGGGCCTACTATTGAATGTCCTGGTTAGGTCCAACCATTAACATAATCAAATTCAATGCTTCTAACTAACCCATGATCAAGCTTAACTTTGGCCGGCCCACCTGATCACGTGTTAAGATAGTTGCACTAAGCCATCATATGTTGAATGGTAATTCCACTCACCTGATGACCACCCATTCTTTGGGACTGTCGACGGTCACCCAACTTATGGACTTATTACCAATCCAACTTAATGAGAGGCTAAGACTTAGGCTATCACATAACTTAATCTTTTTATGGACCTAATAATTTAAAGGATTTAAATTTTGTGACATTTTGAAAAGAATGCATGGACCTTGATCAAGAAAGCTCCCACCAAACTCTTAAAGGGTTTCAATATCAAATTGGTCCATGGGCACCTTAAACCAGTCAGAATGATTAACCTTAGTTGACATGGGTCAACTCAAATCAATAGATAATATAATCAGATATAATTCACCACATTAGCCAGGTAAGTAAGATCAAGGGATGGGTTAAGCCAGGTAAGCCTTTTGCCTTAGACACCAACCATAAGTTGGCCAGGTAAGAGTTAGCCCCAAAGAACCTTAATCACCAATGTCAAACTTATCTGAGATACCAAGCGGTTTACCAGACTCAATCAGACTAACCTAAATACCCGAGCTCACCATGAAGCCATTAATCAAGTCCATTTAGATGTATGGAATGATCTAACTAACTATTAGAGAGATCAATAGAGGAGAGATCCAATTCAACTTTTGATTAGTCTTTTTTCTATTTAATCCATTCATCTAAACTTAGGTCTAACCCATTTAAGGACCCAATTGTAGCTTACCCAATTAACCCATAGTTTATCAATCATGACTTAAGATTAGAATCACATTCTAAATCTTAAAAGGTTTCAAAAATACAACTTAATTCTCAATTAAGTGTAACATGCCAATTGAAACATTTTCAATTAACCCAAATTTGAAACAATTTCAAAAATAAGTGAAATAATTTCACAAAAATTATGAACCTTAAGTTTATTATTTCAAGGAACTTTTCCTTTGTTCTTAGATCCGAGTTGACTCATGCAAGGATGAGTCAGCTCAGATAGAACACTTTTTCTTATTATGCAAAGACTAGTTGACTTGAGAAGGGATGAGTCGACTCATCCAAAATATAAAATAGACAAACTGTTCTGTCTACAGGAAATGAGTAGACTATAGCAAGGGCGAGTTAGCTCGTCTACCTAGGCTAAAAACATTAACTTTAAAATTCATCCCTTTTCATTTAAACTTTTCAAAATCTTAGATCATATACCTTTTAGATCTTATCTAAACATAGTTATGATCCACAAACATAGATTAAAACCATTTTAACCTATCAAATTTCTCACTTTCTTCTTCATAAGGTCATGATGCAGCGGCACCCCTACATGCCATAGGAGAACCCCACTGAATGGGAAGAGATGGCCTTTAAACCATACTTCTCTCCAATGACCGGACAGCCATGGTGAATCTATTGGGAATTGTGTCCCAAAGCCAATTACCTGGGTTGTAGGCGGTTGTGCTCAGTATTATACTTATTTTATGAATTAATAAAATATTATTTTTTGGCAGCTCATCACATACTTAATTTCCCTGAAATGAACTCTTTCCATGTGATGAAGTCCTTAGGACTACACTGACTTCGATACAGAGAGGATGTATCGAGTGGTCCTTAAACCCTGTTCACAACCAAAGGATATATTGTACTGGACGGTAATATATCAAGTATAGGTTGTTGTAGTTCACATCGTTTGGTTGTCCTCTTGACCAAATGAGTGTGGTGACACTGATGTGATCTGCAAGTGGGATATGTGATATCTCATTGAACGTGACTCCGTGCAGCCCCTTTCTGCCAAAGGGATACTCACGATTGGATATGGGTATATATGTCCTCTGACCTGAGGTCATCACGGTAGCTTGCAAGCAACTCCCTGTGCTTTGGTGCCGGACTACCCAGATTTTTAATCCGGTGATGGAAGGTTTCTGGGTACAGGCAAGTACTTGTGGAGCAGTGATGGACCAAGATGGAATTGACCTGTCCAAACAGTTTGGATTAAATGTCTCGCAGTATCTCAATTTAGCAAATCCTCGGCCAGGGTAGTCCTAGTGAAGAGTCACTGGGCTTGCGAGGTTGAGACACATAGTCGACTGACTCAGTCTGGGATGGCAGCCCAATCTCAGTCGTGATGAGCATTAGAGGTCAAAGAGATGAATTATATGGTAACCATATGCCAGAGGTTCGATAGTTTACTCCCGCATCTTCGACCTATCCGGACGTCGGGACCCATTGCTAGATGGTTTCCTATGCTGGTACTTGAAATTGTTCTAATACTATTGTTTAGGTTCGAACCTATGAGGTCACACGCCACAGATGATAACTCTCTGATCCAGATACCGATTACGATTGGGAATCGTCTCGGATTTATGGTCACAGTTTTTTTTGAGCACATATTTTCTTGTCTTGCCCTTATCTGAGTCAACCGGAAATTGTTCCAGGTTGACCAGCACTGTGCCAGAATTTTTCTGAATCAGTTTTGAACTGATTCGGAGTTCGTTTCGGCCTCCAATTGGTTGTGAACCAATTTTATTCCTTGAACCAGGTTCAATTGGATTGAACCGTTTGGTTTAATGGGATTGAACCAATGGGTTGGTTTATTGGCTTGGACCGGTTATTTGAACCGGTGGACTGGTTTCCACGATTTTCTTTTACTCCTTTGATCGTTTACACGGTGTTTTGTGGAAGGCCAAACGAATGCAAAGAATTTTTCCTAACGTCCAAAAGGCAAAACGACTCCCAAGCTCTTCGTATTAGTGCCTTATTAATCCTGGTTTAAGGCTTGTTAATTGGGTTAAGAACCTGCTGCCTCTCCACCTCCCATCGCTCCACCTCTCTCTCCCTCCCAGCACCTTATATAAACTACAAGAGCTGTTCCCCTATTGGTGGATTGTGAGTTGAGTTTCAACGTGGAGAGATTTTCACCGTGTGTTGAATTTTTCCCACCGTGTGAGAACCAAGAACAAGCTACCAAACATCTGGGCATTCTTCTTCTTGGAGAGGCTTAAGGAGAGACCTTTGGGGCTAGGTTTAGAAGCCTTAGAAGGGGAGAAAATCCCATTGCTTGAAGTGCTCTTGTTCTGCCCAGTTGCAGAATTCTGTGACCGTGAAGCCCTCTTCCGGTGGCTAGCACCGTGCGTGGAGGCGGATCTGAGAGTCCCGGGCATGTCTCCCCTCTAGAGGGAGTACCATTCTACTCCGAGGAGCAAACCACGCGAGCCGGGATCGCCCCAGCTACTCCGAAACGAAGGCCAAAGTCTGCTATCCAGTTCTGCTGCAAAAATCTGGCAGTAGACTGGTGATTTATTTAATTTTTTTGGCTTAGATTTGATTGCAGAAATTGGTGGCAAATCGAAGAAGACTTGTCCAAGTTGCTGCTGCTCAAATTTGGAAGCAAACAGAGGTCCGAAAGGTGGTGTTCAGACGACGTTTTGCAAGCCAAAAAGAGAGTCCCAAGGAGGAAGACGACTGGAATAACTTTATTCCAGTTATTCCAGTCTAATCCAGGTTTATTCCAGAGTTATTCCAGGCAGAATAAAAGGTATGGAAAATTATTTTTTAATCATGCATGGATAGATTAAATTGTTTAATATTTTATAAATATTTTATATGATTATATATGCCTAAATGCAACTAGATTTAGATTAATTCCTGGCGGAGCAGATACCCACTGCGTGAATTTTAAAAATTATTTTAAAATCCAATCTGCTCCCGTAGATGTTTGCATGCCTAGTGTAGGATCTTGTCAAACCACCTGCATCAGTTTCCTTTCATTGGTATCAGAGCCAGGTTGAATATGTAATCTAATCTAGTATGCATGTTTACAGATTAAAAATTGTTTAATCTTAAAGATGTATTAAGTTTTCTTTTTGGAACCTAGTTGAGACCTTCACCATGACCGTGTGTCTTTGACATGATGCGGATCGTCTGTGTTGGCCTCTTCAAAAGGATCCTTAAAGAATATTAAAAAATTAAAAATTATTTTAATTTAGAGATACATGTTTTAGGCATGTTTTATAAAATATTTGTAAAATATTATTTGATGCATGATTTTTGGTATATAAAATTGTTTTACATAGAGACTTAATTAAAAATTATTTTAATTAAGTGTTTGGCTTATTAAAAAAAATTTTAGGTTTATAAAATCTAATATAATTTGCATAAGCCATTTTGGGTTAAATTGGGTTAACTGACTAGTTGGGTCCATAACTGGGTTAGACCTAAATTTAGTTGAACCGGATAACAAGAAGATTAAACAAAAATTGTTTAAGGTCCTTCTTTAGAACTATCTAATAGTTAGAATAGTTGATCCGTTCATCTAAAATGGATCCAATTAGTGGTTCAGTGGACGCCCAAGTCTTTAGGCTAGTCTGATCGAGTCTGGTAAACCGACTGGTGTCAAGGTAGTTTTGGCATTGTGATCATGGCTGTATGAGGCTGCCTCTTTCCTGGCCAACTTGGTTGTTGTCTAGGAAAGATGGTTAATGGCGGATACTCACCCATGATCTCACCTACCTGGCTAGTCGAGTCGACCAGAACTGATTGGAAAAGCTCAATGACTCGAGTTAACCCATGTCACCCAAGTTGATCAGTCTGACTGATCTATAGCTGCCCATGGATCATTTGTTGATTTATTTCAACCCTCCTAGAATCTGATTGATTCAGTGGGAGGATGATCTATGTCCTTATCTCTTTCTTCTGTCATAATTAAAAATCCTCTAAAATTATTAGGTCCTTAAAAAGACTAAGTCAAGGAGTTGATAGTGTCTTAGCCTCCCATTAAGTTGGATAGAAATGTGTCCACTAGCTTGGTGTGCATCGGCAGTTCCATAGAACGGATGTACATCTGGCGACTGGAATTTCTATCTGATTGATGATGGTTCAGTGCAACCTCCTTAACGGGAACAGGTGGGCCGGCCATAGTCGAGCTTGGTCTTTAGTTAGCTGGAAGTATTGGATTTGTCATTTTAATGGTTGGACCTAACTAGAGACCCGCAATAGGAGGCCCCTAGGTTGATTGGGGTACTCTCTGGGGCAAAATAAATTGCTGAAAATTATTTAGAGAAATAATTGGTTTACGAACCTACCTTTAGGCTCGTATGGGTGAGCCGGCCATAGTCGGGCTCATGCGAGGCCTATTGGATTTCAGTACCCACTTGAAAAAGCATGTTTTCACGGATTGGAGTTAGAGGCTACCAATCTGAAAAATTAGTGGGAGAAACCTTTAGACTAAAGTCCAAGTCTTTTGGTTAAGTTATTAATTCATAAACTAATTTGGTCTTATTTTCTTTTCAGATGTCTTTAAATTTATCGCTCCGGTCACTTCTCGATAACGAGAAGTTAAAGGGTCACAACTTCGATAGTTGGTATCGAAGGTTGAGAATTGTTCTGGAGCATGAACGGATCCTTTATGTGATAACGGATCCGGCACCTGAAATCCCTCCCGCAAATGCATGGAGTGCGGTCAGAGACGCTTATCTGAAGTGGGTCTCTGATCGGACAACTGTCCATTGCATCATGTTAGCGGCGATGAACGACGAGTTCAGTCGCAAATTCGAGGAGGCCCAACCTTATGAAATCCTTCAAAAGTTGAAGGAATCCTTCGGCACCCCGGATGATGTAGAACGGTACAAAGTGTCTTGTGCCATTTACAACTCCAAGATGCCGAATGGCGGTTCAGTCACTGATTATGTATTATACATGATCGAGCTGATTGAAAAACTGGGCAAACTTGGATGCCCCTTGCACGAGCAGCTCGGCAAGGATGCGATCCTGAATTCTCTTCCCTCCTCCTATCTTGATTTTCTCGATCATTACAGAATGAACAAGCCTGCAGTCAACTACCATGGTCTTTTGGGGTTGCTGCAGACTTTCGAGAAAGACCACCAACTGAATAAGGGGGTGGTGAATTTAGTGGGAGGAAGTAGAGGTCGTCATCCCTTTAAGAAAGGGAAGAAGAAAATAAATAAGAAGGGAAAGAATGTGCAAAATGTTCCTGGCCCTAGTCAGACCAGGAAGTATAAGGCTGATCAGTCTTCTGCAGAGTGTTTCTACTGCAAGAAGAAGGGACACTGGAAGAGGAATTGTCCTCTTTATATTGCATCCCTTGATCCGAACAGGCCGAGGAAGAAGAAGTCTGCTGAACAAGGTATTTATATGATAAAACCTTGTAATTACTCAATTGTTGATACTGCTAACTAGGTATTGGATACTGGTAGTCCAATTCATGTTTGTAATTCGTTACAGGGACTTCAAGTTAGTAGAAGATTTGAAGATGGAGAACAGTTTCTGAGTGTCGGGAATGGAAATCGTGTTCCAGTACTGGCGATCGGAGTCCTACGTCTTGTCTTTGAGTCTTGTACTGTCGAACTAGTCGACTGTCACTATTGTCCTAGTTTCATTATGGGCATAATCTCTGTAGGCCTTTTGGCCAATTGTGGTTTTGAACTTTCAATAAAAGAAGATTTTTGCAATGTTATTTTGAATAACTCTGTTATAATGAAAGCTAGATTAAATAATGGCATATACGTACTATCAAGGCCTGTTAGTGTAATGTACACTTCTAGCAAACGCCCAAGGTTAGATAATGTCAATAATTTGTATCTTTGGCACTGTAGGCTAGGTCATATTAACCAAAATAGGATAAACAAGATGCGAGGAGATGGACTTCTCGACGTCAGTGATTCTGAATCACTGTCCACTTGTGAATCCTGTTTACTTGGTAAAATGACCAAGTTACCTTTTACTGGAAAGGGTGAACGAGCTACAGAACTTCTAAGTCTAATACATACTGATGTATGTGGACCGATGACAGTTAGTGCCAGAAAAGGATACAAATATTTCATTACTTTTACAAATGACTTTTCAAGATTCGGTTATGTCTTTTTAATGAGACATAAGTCTGAATCGTTTGAAATGTTCAAACGATACCGTAATGAAGTAGAAAAGCAAACTAAAAAAAGTATTAAAACCCTTCGATCTGATTGAGGTGGTGAATACTTATTTGGTGCTTTTTTGACATATCTTGAGGAGAATGGAATTCTCTCTCAGTGGACTCCTCCAAGAACACCACAGTTGAATGGTGTGTCCGAAAGGAGGAATCGAACCTTGTTGGACATGGTTCGATCCATGATGGGCTTTGCAACTCTACCGCTATCCTTTTGGGGATATGCACTTTAGACAGCCTGTTACTTATTAAATAATGTTCCAAGTAAGTCAGTTGTCTCCACTCCGTATGAGATGTGGAATGGGTGTAAACCCTCAATCTCACACCTTCGGGTCTGGGGTTGTCTGGCTTACGTAAAGCATTTAGACTCAGACTAACTTGGTCCTAAGTCTGACAGGTGTTTATTCATTGGTTATCCTAAGGAAACCAAAGGGTATTTCTTCTACTTGGAGAATAAACAAACGGTGTTCGTTGCTCTTAGAGCTATCTTTTTGAAAAAGTTCCTTGGAGAAGGAACTATAGCCTCTAAGATTGAACTTGATGAAGTTCAGCCAATAGAAGAACCTACACACTCTAAGGACATCGTAGAACCGACTGTGATTGAATCACACCCAGAACCCATTAGGAGATCTGGTAGAATATCGCGTCACCCGGACAGATACTACGGTTTCTTGATCTGGGACGGCGATCCCATTGAGCTCGATGAGAACAATGAGGATCCAATCACCTATATGGATGCACTTCAGAGATCTAACTCTGAGGCATGGCTTGGAGCCATGCGATCCGAAATGGAGTCCATGGAAATCAACAATGTTTGGACACTGGTTGATCCGCCTGAAGGAATAAAACCCATCGGGTGTAAATAGATCTTCAAGAGGAAAAGGGACGCAGATGGGAAGGTAGAGACCTATAAAGCCCGTCTGGTTGCCAAGGGGTATCATCAGCGATATGGTATCGATTATGACCAGACCTTCTCCCCTGTGGCAATGCTCAAGTCCATTCGGATCATGCTTGCTTTGGCAGCATATTTTGATTATGAGATCTGGCAGATGGATGTCCGAACCGCTTTCCTGAATGGGGAACTGGAAGAAGAGGTGTATATGATACAGTCTAAAGGGTTCACATCCACAGATGTATCAAAAGTATGCAAGTTGCAGAGGTCCATCTATGGACTCAAGCAAGCATCTCAAAGTTGGAACTTACGGTTTGATAGGTGTATCAAATCGTATGGCTTCGTTAGGAACGGAGAAGAACCGTGCATCTATAAATGGGTTAATGGTTCTGTGATTGTATTCCTAGTACTGTATATTGATGACATTCTCTTAATCGGGAATGATGTCACAGCATTACAAGGAATAAAAGTCTGGTTATCATCTCAGTTCTCCATGAAGGACTTGGGTGAAGCTTCTTACATACTAGGTATGAAAATCTATAGAGATAGATCTAAGAAGCTTTTGGGACTGTCCCAGTCTATGTACATTGACACTGTGTTGAAACGGTTCAGCATGGAAAATTCCAAGAAAGGCTATCTTCCGATAGGTTCTGGAATTACTCTTTCCAAGAAGGATTGTGCGACAACTCCTGAGGAAAGAAAGCGCATGAGTAGAGTACCTTATGCTTCTGCAGTATGCTCTATCATGTATGCTATGACTTGTACTAGACCAGACGTGGCATACTCACTAGAAGTAGTGAGCAGATACCAGTCTGACCCAGGTGAGGTGCATTGGAAGGTGGTTAAGTCCATCCTTAAGTATTTAAGAAATACTAAAGATCAATGGCTAATTTATGGAAAACCTGACTTGAAACTTGTGGGATACTTTGACTCCAGTTTCCAGTCGGATAGAGATGATAGCAAGAGTGTGTCAGGGTTTGTATTTACCCTGAATGGAGGAGCGATCTGCTGGAAAAGTTCTAAGCAGGCAACTATTGCAGACTCGGTATGCGAAGCAGAATACATTGCAGCATCAGATACGACAAAGGAAGCTGTGTGGTTGCGGAAGTTCCTTGGAGAGCTAGGGATGGCACCTTCCCTAGATGGTCCTGTTCCGGTGTATTGTGACAGCACTGGAGCCATTGCTCAAGCTAAGGAGCCTAAAGCTCATCACTGCACCAAACACATTTTGCGGCGCTACCACCTCGTACGAGAGATCATGGAACGAGGTGACATCAATCTTCTGAAGATCGATGGAAAAGAAAATCTGGCCGACCCCTTCACTAAAGCCCTCGGAATAAAAGAGTTCGACTATTGTAAATGGGAAAAGGGTATTAGATACTCTTCTGATTGGCTTTAGTACAAGTGGAAGTTGTTGGAAATTGTATCCCAAAGCCAATCGCCTGGGTTGTAGGCATTTGTGCTTAGTATTGTACTTATTTTATGAATTAATAAAATATTATTTTTTGGCAGCTCATCACATACTTAATTCCCGTGAAATGAACTCTTTCCATGTGATGAAGTCCTTAGGACTACACTGACTTTGATACAGAGAGGATGTATCGAGTGGTCCTTAAACCGTGTTCACAACCAAATGATATATTGTACTGGACGGCAATATATCAAGTATAGGTTGTTGTAGTTCACATCGTTTGGTTGTCCTCTTGACCAAATGAGTGTGGTGACACTGATGTGATCTGCAAGTGGGATATGTGATATTTCATTGAACGTGACTCTGTGCAGCCCCTTTCTGCCAAAGGGATACTCACGATTGGATATGGGTATATATGACCCTCTGACCTGAGGTCATCACGGTAGCTTGCAAGCAACTCCCTGTGCTTTGGTGCCGGACTACCCAGATTTTTAATCCGGTGATGGAAGGTTTCTGGGTACAGGCAAGAACTTATGGAGCAGTGATGGACCAAGATGGAATTGACCTGTCCAAACAATTTGGATTGAATGTCTCGCAGTATCACAATGTAGCAAATCCTCGGCCGGGGTAGTTTTAGTGAAGAGTCATTGGGCTTGCGAGGTTAAGACACGTAGTCGACTGACTCAGTATGGGTTGGCAGCCCAATCTCAGTCGTGATGAGCATTAGAGGTCAAAGGGATGAATTATACGGTAACCATATAACAGAGGTTCGAAAGTTTACTCCCGCATCTTCGACCTATCCGGATGCCGGGACCCATTGCTAGATGGTTTCCTGTGCTGGTACTAGAAATTGTTCTAATGCTACCGTTTAGGTTCGAACCTATGAGGTCACACGCCACAGAGGATAACTCTCTGATCCGGATACCGATTACGATTGGGAATCGTCTCGATTTTATGGTCAGTTTTTTTTTAGCACACATTTCCCCGTCTTGCCCTTATCTGAGTCAACCAAAAATTATTCCAGGTTAACCATCACTGCACCAGGATTTTTCTGAATCAGTTTTGAACTGATTCGGAGTTCGTTTCGGCCTCCAATTAGTTGTGAACCAATTTTATTCCTTGAACCAGGTTCAATTAGATTGAACCGTTTGGTTTAATGGGATTGAACCAATGGGTTGGTTTATTGGCTTGGACCGATTATTTGAACCGGTGGACTGGTTTCCACGATTTTCTTTTACTCCTTTGACCATTTACACGGTGTTTTGTGGAAGGCCAAACGAATGCAAAGAATTTTTCCTAACGTCCAAAAGGCCAAACGACTCCCAAGCTCTTCCCTTCTCCTCCACCGTTTGGTATTAATGCCTTATTAATCCTGGTTTAAGGCTTGTTAATTGGGTTAACAACCTACTGCCTCTCCACCTCCCGTCGCTCCACCTCCCTCTCCCTCCCAGCACCTTATATAAACTACAAGAGTCGTTCCCCTGTTGGTGGATTGTGAGTTGAGTTTCAACGTGGAGAAGTTTTCACCGTGAGTTGAATTTTTCCCACCGTGTGAGAACCAGGAACAAGCGACCAAACATCTGGGCATTCTTTTTCTTGGAGAGTCTTAAGGAGAGACCTTTGGGGCTGGGTTTAGAAGCCTTAGAAGGGGAGAAAACCCCATTGTTTGAAGTGCTCTTGTTCTGCCCAGTTGCAGAATTCTGTGACCGTGAAGCCCTTTTCCGGCGGCTAGCACCGTGCATGGAGGCGGATCCGAGAGTCTCGGGCATGTCTCCCCTCTAGAGGGAGTACCATTCTACTCCTAGGAGCAAACCACGTGAGCCGGGATCGCCCCAGCTGCTCCAAAACGAAGGCCAAAGTCTGCTATCCAGTTTTGCTGCAAAAATCTGGTAGCAGACTTTGGTGATTTATTTAATTTTTTTGGCTTAGATTTGATTGCAGAACTCAGTGGCAAATCGAAGAAGACTTGTCCAAGTTGCTACTGCTCAAATTTGGGAGCAAACGGAGGTCTGGAAGTTGGTGTTCAGACGATGTTTTGCAAGCCAAAAAGAGAGTCCCAAGGAGGAAGACGACTGGAATAACTTTATTCCAGTTATTCCAGTCTATTCCAGGTTTATTCCAGAGTTATTCCAGGCAGAATAAAAGGTATGGAAAATTATTTTTTAATCATGCATGGATAGATTAAATTGTTTAATATTTTATAAATATTTTATATGATTATGCATGCCTAAATGCAACTAGATTTAGATTAATTCCTGGCGGAGCAGATATCCACTGCGTGAATTTTAAAAATTATTTTAAAATCCAATCTGCTCCTGCAGATGTTTGCATGCCTAGTGTAGGATCTTGTCAAACCACCTGCATCAGTTTCCTTTCAGAATCCACCTTAATCCAAGTACTATGCGAAGGATATCAAGCCGATTTTATACATAAGCATTAAATTAAATATGCATTCAACCTAGCTCTGATACCATTGTTGGTGTGCCCCAGGGTAGGGCTGATACATGCAATTTAAAACTTTTCTAAATAGCATGATGCAGTGGAAGAGGATAAAACAATTTTATCTTTAACATGTTAATCTAATTAACACGGGCCCGTAGAAAGATCTTGATGCACATAGAATAATGCATGTATGAAATCTAGCAAGCAAGGTATGTAATTCATAGAACAATTCTTTGAATCATACTGATCTGAAAACATTCGCTAACGTGAGCATACCCAGCCACTAGCCATCAACCGCACAGGTGGGGACTGCAACCTGGATGCAACCCCCTGTTGGAAGGCCGAGGCCAACTCCCAGTCGGGGTCAAGCTCATGGAGCAAGCCTCCCTATCGAAGTTAGCTCCCAGCCAGGGTTGTGCGCATGCTACTGAAGTTAGCCCTCCTACTGAGGTCAGCTCCCAGTCAGGATCGAGTTCGTAAAGCGAGCCCTCTTGCTGAGGTCAGCTCCCATTCAGGATCGAGCTCATAAAGCAAGCCCTTCTACCAAGGTCAACTCCCAGTTAGGGTCGAGCTCATGGAGCAAGCCTTCCTACCGAGGTCAGCTCCCGACCGGGGTCATGCTCATGCTGCCGAAGGTGGACCTCCCTTCGGGAGGTCCTTCCCTACCATACGAAGGCTAGAATTCCTGCCAGCGGTGAAGGAGGAAAGGATCAACAAGGATTCAAACCATGGCATGGAGGTCCCTGTCCACCTATGACCTCCAGTAGGTGGCGCATGCCCTACCACCAATGCCAGCTCTGCAACACGCTGCTTGCATGCTCTGCATGAGATAAGCCCCGTCAGACCCAGGGCCCTGTAACGTGCTGCCATGTCGACTACCGTACGACCAGAGGATGCTGATCCATTCGGTGTGAGACCCAAAGTTTCTCCAAAAGGGGAATCCTGTCAAAGCCATAGGCTCTGCAATACTTGGGCAATTCCTTCAGGAATAGAAACTTCCTGCCATGGCATGAGACTCAATGGCACAACACCTGCCTCTCTTAAGAAAAAAATGACACCCCCAATAAAAGGGCTCTCCATGGAAAAGGGGAAAAGGGAAGACGGAAGGAGGACCAGTCTAAGGAAGGCTGGAAGGAGAGAGCTCTCCAAAGGATGGAAGGAGCACTAGTTCGAGAGAGAGGAAGAGGCTCCAAGAGGCCCACGGATCACCTCCTCCTCCGGGAGGACTAGTCCAAAAGGAGTGGGAAGAAGGAGAAGCAGCAAGCTATGGCAAGCCACTCCACCATGAGAGGGAACACAAAGGATAACACCGGGACATAGCCAGAAAAGAGGAGGAAGGTAAATAAGAAGGTAAGTGAATGGGAGGGGGAGAGAGGCAAGAAGCAGCCAAAAGCTTGGCCGGCCAAGGGATCGGCCGAAGGGGTCCTCCCCGCTCCCCGCTCTCCATTCCCTCTTTCTTTTTGCCATTTGATCATTATCATCTTGTCACCCCCTAGGGCGAGGGAGTCCCCCAAGCTCTCTGTCTCAGAGGTTCTGTTCCTCTCGATCATCCCACTAACTTGATCGTTGGAGTGTCCTCGTCAGAATCCCAGGCCCAGGTCTCCTCTATTTTGTAGGCCGAGCAGGCCGAAGAGCTGACCCCCAAGGAGGAGGGAGTGTTCCTGGTGGGAGGAGGCACCCAACACGAAGGTGGTGCACTGGAGCTACGGGCCACGATGATCCAGGCAGCAACACATACAAAGGGTAATGAAGAACATTTTGTCATACCTACGGGAATACAAACCTTATCTGCAATGCAACGATGACCAGCAAGGCAAGTACTCTAACGAAGTACAGAGGCTTTATGAGCAGCATAAATGTCCTACCTCTATAAGTGGTTCATACCGGGGTAAGGGGATTCTTCTCCTTCATTCGAGGTGCTAGCCTCTTTGGAAACAAAGTTGCAGCGATGGACTCCTTCAACTCTTTGAAGAACCAGTTGCTAAAGAGATGTTGGAACAAAGGCACCTAAGAACCCTTCCCAGATCACTTTGTCCCAAACCTTCAATAGATAGTTTGCACACAAGAATCCCAAAACCCAAAACCTCACTCTATCTTCCCGAGAATGAGATCTGATCTCACAATCTCTCAGAGGTCAAGGATGAGTTCTAACCAACAAAATTGGCAAAATCTTGACCTACGAGAAAGGTGAACAATTCTACCCCATCAGCTCACCAAAAAATAGCACTTTTTATTATTATAACCATAAAGAGGAGATCAATGAGAGATTAATGGAAGGTTGGGAGTCTCTTGGCATTCAAGGGTGTTACAAACCCTTTGGACTTCAGCAATAACAGCCAATTAAAATCCCAAGATGCCAAAATTAAGTGCCACTACTCTTATAGCCATTAATAAAGCATCCTCAAATTCTTTAGCAAATCTCGTTAGATGAGTCAACTCACCTCGAATCGACTCGTCATGGATCGACTCGCCTCGGGTCGACTCGCTTGGCAGTTTTGACAACTTCTTATCAAATGAGTCCGAAATGATTCCAAATCGTTCCCAAGCTAACAAATCAAGAAGAAACCCCACGATGTCTGACCTCGTAGGTTCAAACACTAAACCGATAGCACAGGAACATTTCTAGTACCAGCCAAAGTCACCATCTAGCAATGACACCCAGCATCTGGATAGGTCGAAGGTTACAGAGTAACAAAAACCTATCGAATATAGAATACCACTGATCTTATTCCTTTGATCTTCTAATGCTTTGGATGGCTTAGGGTTAAATTGCCCAACCCTAATCAGTCCATCACAATATCTCTCAAACAAAGAATCCCTGTAACTCCTTATAAGGAATGCCCTGGCCAAGGTCTTTCTCAATTGAGGTATATTAAGCATTCAATCCAAACCATTTGGAGAGATCAATACTATTTTGATCCTACTAGAGCTACACAAGTACTTGACTGTACCCAAAAACCATCCATCATCAGATTAGAAATTCGGGAAGTCTGGCACCTAAGCATAGTGATTTGCTTGCAAGCTACCATAGTGATCTCAAGTCAGAGGAATAATTCATGTCCACATTCTGTTGCCCAGGTGGCTTCCCAAGAGGGGGTGAATTGGGATTATGAGAACTTTTGGCAAGTATGTGCAATTTGAAATCTTTTTGTTGTTGTGGTGCAATATGCAATGCGGAAGTAATTAAGTAAGTGCAATAAGGTAAAATAAGCACAAGCAAAAACATAAGAAAATTTAGAGTGGTTCAGAGCAACCAGCTCCTACATCCATTACCCAAGAACTACTTGGAAATTTCACTATTTCCCCCAACCGGAATACAATCGGATTGTTTTACCAGGCTCACAATCCAAACCTATACACTTTGGTTTTATCGGGATTACCAAAGAAAACCCAACTCCCTTTGGTTTTAAACGGGATTACAAAAGAAACCCTAACACTTGGTTTAATACCGAGATCACCAAGAACCCAACTTAGGTTTTCACAAGGTTCACCTAAAAACCTTTAACCCTCTCTTAAGATATAGCCCCTTGCTGTTTGATGAGGATCCAAAGCAGGTCTGGATATTTTTCTATTTTTTCTTATTTTTTCTCACATTTTTTATTTTTTTCTTATTCCCACTATTCCACCTATCCCCATTATTCCAATTTTATTTCCAACTTATCCCCGCTTTATCCTTGCCTTATTCCACCTTCCTTGAATTTTTAAAACTCCCAAACCCTAGCCCACCACCTCACCCCCTAGATCCGGGCTACCCGACCCAGCCACCCTCACCGGCCTACTCGTCGGTGCTCGCCGACCCCGCTCTCGCCAGAAAATCGCCAAGAATGCCGCTCACAACCATGGAAGCCGAAGAGATGCCCATGAGAAGATGAATGGATGTGATCTCCATCTGTGATGCCATTTTCGCCCGCTTGGAGCCATCCGTCCACCGCCTACCACGTCCCACCGTCCCTCATCAATTTGGTATCAGAGCGAGTTGTGTATTAGGGTGTGCTCCATTTTCGAACTCGACGGAGTCGAGTTCTTCGTGGTCGAGTTCTTCGTGGTCGAGGAGAATGATGAGGATCTAAAGCAGGTATAGATGTTTTTCTATTTTTTCTTCTTTTTTCTTGCATTTTATATTTTTTTCTTATTTCCGCTATTCCATATATCCCCACTATTCCAGTATTATCCCCAACTTATCCCTGCTTTATCCCAGCCTTATTCCATCTTCCTCCCGTGAATTTTTAAAACTCCTAAACCCTAGCCCACCACCCCGCCCCCCAGATCCGAGCTGCCCGACCCGGCCGCCCCCACCGGCCCACCCGCCGGTGCTCGCCGACCCCGCTCTTGCCGAAAAGCTACCAAGAACGTCGCTCACGACCATGGAAGTCAAAGAGATGCCCATAGGAAGATGAAAGGATGCGATCTCCATCCGTGACGCTGTTGCCGCCCACCTGGAGCCGTCCATCTGTCGCTTGCCGCCATCCTGCCATCCCTCATCACTGTTCTTAGAGAGAAAACAAAGATATGAGAAAAATAATAAGCAACTATACAACAAACTGAGTTTGTTTAAATGTTGCCGATGAAGATCTAGATGAAGCTTAACCTTGAATGCTCTTTTAATGCTCTTCAAGCTGCTTCTTGGCTTTTTCTATGAGTGGATTCAATGATGAAGAGAAGTTGGTAGAGCTTTGAATCCTATCTTGAATGCTCTTGAAGTGGGTTGGTGAAAGACTTGAAAGCTTTTCAAATTCCCAAGATATGTCAATGAATAATCCCTTTTGAAAATCATTTAATCCATAAAAAATACTTCCCTTTATAGTTTTCCATGAGATATAGCCATTATAGGGCCTAGGGAATCGTGAAAGAGCTGTTGGAGACCTTTTAAAATTCAAAAATCACTTTCAGCAACTAGCCGTTAGAGTGCAGAAAATGGTCACTCGAGTACGCTTGAGGTCCATGAGTCGGTTCGAAGTCTCAGATAGCCTTAAAAAAAATTCTGTGTGAGTCGGCTCTTTAAGCTAGAATCGGCTCGAACCTTCAATCAATACAAAATAACATTTTCCTTGAGTCGGCTATTCAAGGCAAAGTCGGCTCGAAGTCATAGTCACCGACAAACATAACTCTGGATGAGTCGGCTCTTGGAGCTTGAGTCGACTCGAGATCTCAAACTTCAAAAACATATGTTCTTCCATGAGTCAGCTCTTGGGGCTTGAGTCGGCTCTAGGTACCGAAACTCTGAAATCTTTTTGTGCCATGCCATAAGGAGTCGGCTCTTGATCCATGAGTCGGCTCTTGCCTCAACTTCATTTAATACTTCAAACTTCTCCAAAATTCTTTAACATTTGAATCCAACAAGTGCTAATCTACTCACTCTTATTTTTATAATTTTACAGCTCTTTTACAATATTACATAGTTAAAAAATTAGGACTTTTACAATTTTAAAGTACATAAGAGTCTATACAATATTGAATTAACTTTGAACCAATTTGAAAACCAATTAAACTAAAGATAACTAATTTCCTGCAAAAACTTCTCAAGTAATTGAAAGAATTAGTAACATATACATGCTCCAATATTTTGTAATCATCAAAATCATTCCAGGGGTCAACAATCTCTTCCTTTTTGATGATGACAAAATACTGGGCATGAACATGATTTAAAAATACTTTACATTTACTATGTATCGAAGAATATTAGATATAGTGTGTATCAAACCAAATTGAGTATCAAATTGTTAAACTGAAGAGTTTCAACACAATGTATCATATGTGCATTAAGTATCAACATATGTATTATAATGTATCATCTAAGTACTAATTATCGAAACTTCACAAAATTAACTTGTATTTGAAGTAAGTTTCAATGAAAACTTAACACAAGCTCCCCCTTACTAATGTAGTAATATTTTCTTCATGTTTACTTTCATATTCACACTTTTATGCACATTCATTTACATTTTCATATTTCATTCATTCACATTTTCATATTTCATTCATATTTTCATGTTTTCTCTTTTCTCCCCCTTTTTGTCATCAACAAAAAATATGTAAAAAGGAGAACATGCATAACATGTATCGGATGAATCTTAAAAAGAGATATGTATATATATGAAAAGTATCAATACAAGAGTGATACAATACAAAAGTGCCTTGGAACGACAAAAGTAGTATCACAATAATAAAATATGATAAACATAAAGTCCTAAAACATTAAAATGAAGGACTAGGGTCATCATCACTAGTCTCTTCCTTACTAAAGGAGGAACCGACCTCTAAAATGCCTGGAGCAGGCCTGAATTTAGGGAACCTAAGCCTAAGGTCTCTCAGTCTGGTCCTAACAAGAGCAGTAGTCCTAGAAGTTTTAGGTTTAGCTCTAACTCTAGACTTAGAGGAAATCACAATAAGAGTAGGTCGAGCAGTAGGAGGATCAAAAGACAATTCGAGGGTGCTGGTAGTAGACAAAATCTTTGTCATCGGAGTGTCTCCAATATCAGAACTCGGAGTCACAGTACCAGTCCCAGCCTCAGTAGGAGTAGCATTTGCAGGAATGTCAATGAAGTGTGCTGCCTATCCCTGCTCATAATTTGTGCCAATGTCTAGTGCTGCTGCAAAAGGAGTAGGTACAGAGTGACTAGCTACTGAAATCTGCTGAAGAATAGTTATAATGTCCTAAAAACCCTGGTGCATCTCTGATTGAAATGCAGATATCCTGTCATCAGTCTCTGATCTCCCTCTCTGAAGACTAGAGATCTCATCCAGTATACACTGTAGTCTGTCATCATCCCCTGGTCCAACAACTGTCGATCCTCTGATAGGTGATCGAGGAGTAGAAGGAGTTGGCTCTGAAGGTCCAGCCTCGTCAACATGTGGCTCCGCCTCTACATCCTGTCCCTGTGCTGCCTGATCATCCTCACCTGAGTCATCATCTGAATGAGTCACTGGAAGCCCTGAACTCTTCCTAATCTAGTGACCTTCAACCTTTATTTATCCCATCTAGCATGTGGCTCCGCCTCTACATCCTGTCCCTGTGCTGCCTGATCATCCTCACCTGAGTCATCATCTGAATGAGTCACTGGAAGCCCTGAACTCTTCCTAATCTAGTGACCTTCAACCTTTATTTATCCCATCTGGGTCAAAGACTTCAAGTTGTATTTGTCTGTATGCAATAGTGGTTTGCTATCCTTTCCAAACAAATCAACTTGGGCATCCTAAAATAGTAAGGTAAACACCATCCCAAATGGAAGACATGCTCATGCCCTTCGAGCAGCTTCCCTCATCTATGATAACATAATGAACAGTAAATTGAGGGCCTCCCCCTCAACTAAGCATCTCATAAAGACTAGGTCTCTATCGCTCACCCAGTCGAATCTCCCAATCCGGGGTAGAAAAATGCAGCTAATAATGTTATGTAGCAACCTCATCTCTAGTGAGAGTTGGTTGGCTCTAACATGAATCACTCTTTTCACATTTGTTCTTTCAAGCACAATTCTTAAAGTCTTCTATTTGTCCTTCAACACTAAGTAGCTCTCACCCTCTTTTGGTATTTGAAGAACACTAGATAACTTTTGCTCACTGATTCTATATGTTTCCCTTTCACAGTAGCTTCAATATGAAATGCACCTAAAGATATATTCTCAAAAAATTGTCTAACAAGGTTAGGATACGTAGAAAGATTAAGCATACAAAATCCTTCCAACCTTATCTAATCAACCAATCACCAATATACAAGTTCACTTGTTCTAGAAATGTAAAAGCTATGCATCTCCAAGAGGTTACTTGCCTATTTCCCATCAAGATTACATGCCTTGGAGCTTCTTCTTCTTCTTTATGCTCTTCTTGATGTTCCTCTGCCTGATTTGAGGTGTCTAACCTTCGCTTGGTCCTCCTTTCCTCTGCTACTGACTGAACAACTCTTCTAGGTTTTTGGGCTACGGCCTTCCTAGGACCCATCTAGGTTAGATTAGGGTTTTGGAAAGGTGTAGAGGTGTTCTATGAGCTTTTCATAGGTTAGGGAGAGGAGACGGCTAAGGGAAAATGAAAAGGGCAGAAAGAAATTAAAGATTCAAACCTATGATGCCCTATTTAAAAACCCTCGGCCCGACTCTCGGTCGACTCGCCGAAACACCTGGTGTCTCGAGTCGGCTCAAGCCCAAATTTAGGTTAAAACTCGAAAAAAGGTAAAATAAATTTCTATAGGTTTCTTATCACTAAAGGACGATGTCATAAGCTCTAGAAAGAAATTTGAAATGTCTAGATAATTTTTTCTTATTTTTGAGAAATTAGGTCAAAAGCTTTCAGAATGGGTCACACAGGCCTAATTCGTCTCTAATCTTTTCAAATCTATCCTGACTAAGGGGTTTAATAAAAATGTCAGCAAGTTGATCTTCAGTAGATACAAATTCTGATTCAACAATATTATTTAAAATATGATCTCGAATGAAATGATGTCTAATTTTTATATGCTTAGTTCGAGAATGCTGAATTGGATTTCTAGATAAGTTAATAGCACTAGTGTTATCACATTTAATAGGAATTTTGGATTGGACAACACCATAATCTTCTAGTTGTTGCTTGACCCACAATACTTGTGCACAACAGCTCTCCGCAGCCACATATTCTGTCTCAGCAGTAGATAGTGCTACAAAGTTCTATTTATGATAGTGCCATGAAATCAAGTTGACACCTAGAAATTGATAATTGTCACTTGTACTTTTTCTATCAATTTTACAGCCTCCATAGTCAGCATCAGAATAGCTAATTAATTTCAAAGATGAATGCTTAGAATACTATAATCCTAGATTGCATGTGCCTTTAAGATACTTAATGATTCTTTTAACAGCTATGATATGTGACTCTTTTGGATTAGATTGAAAACGTGCACACATACAAACACTAAATAAAATATCATGTCTACTAGATGTTAAATAAAGTAAAGAACCGATCATACCTTTATACATATTTTGATCAATATTTATGCCATTTTCATCTTTATCAAGTCTACATGCAGGATTCATGGGTGTTCCAATTTCTTTGCTTAATTCCATGCCAAACTTTTTGTTAATCTCTTTGATATATTTGGCCTGGTTGATCAGGATACCTTCCTTAGATTGTTTGATCTAAAGCCCTAGGAAGTAACTCAGCTCACCCATCAAGCTCATTTCGAATTCACCCTGCATTAACTTAGCAAAGTCTTGACACAAAGATTCATCAGTAGATCTAAATATAATGTCATCAACATAAATTTGAACGACTAAAATATCATTATTTTTTCTTTGAATAAACAGTGTAATATCAACACTGCCTCTGACAAAATCATTGCCAATTAAAAACTTGCTTAGTCTGTCATACCAGGCTCTAGGTGCCTGTTTAAGACCATACAAAGCTTTATTCAATTTGAAAACATGATTTGGAAATGTGTGATCGATAAAACCTGGTGGTTGTTCGACAAAAACTTCTTCAGATAGAAAACCATTTAAAAATGCACTATTTACATCCATTTTAAATAATTTGAAATTCATAAAGCATGCATATGCTAATAGTAATCTAGTAGCCTCTAACCTAGCTACTAGTGCATAGGTCTCATCAAAATCTATTCCCTTTTCTTGATTATAATCTTATGCTACCAGTCTAGCCTTATTCCTAATTACATTACCTTGCTCATCAAGTTTATTTCTATAAACCCATCTAGTTCCTATAACAGGGTAATCATTAGGTCTTTCTACTAGGATCCAAACATTATTTCTCCTAAATTGGTTTAACTCTTCATGCATGGCTAACATCCAATTAGGATCAGTTTCAACTTCTTCTATAATGTGTGGTTCTATATAAAAAATAAAAGCAATCAAGTCATGTGCATCTTTATGTACAGCTCTAGTTCTAACACCTTGAGATGGGTCTCCTATAATTAGTTCTTTGGGATGTGAGTGTACATACCTCCATTCTTTGGGTATATCATCATGATTCTTGCTTACCTCTTCTTCACGTTGTTCACTTGTTTGTTTATCTTTGAGAGTCAAATCTTTCAGTCCATGTTCTAGTGTACCTGCATCATCATCAGCACGATCTTCTTTTCTAGAAGATGTAATGTCAAATTCAATGAAAATAACAAATATTGATTCTTCCACAGTCAAAGTTCTTTTGTTGAAAACTTGATAGGCTTTACTATTTAAAGAATATCCAAGAAAAAAAGACTTATTGGATTTTGCATCAAATTTACCAAGGTTATCTTTACCATTATTAAGAACAAAATATTTACAGCCAAAAACATGAAAATAATTAATATTAGGCTTTTTATTGTTTCACAGTTCATAGGAGGTTTTTCTAATGATAGGTCTAATTAAAACTCTGTTTAAAATATGGCAAGCAGTATTTACAGCTTTTGTCCAAAAGTATTTTGGAAGATTTGCTTCACAAAGAATTGTTCTGGACATCTCTTCCAAAGTACGATTCTTTTTTTCTACAATACCATTTTGATATGGTATTCTAGGAGCTGAGAATTTGTGATCAATATCGTGCTTTGTGCAAAAGTGATTAAAATATTGATTTTCAAATTTAGTACCATGATCGCTATGAATAGAAATAACAAACAGATTTTTCAAATTTGAAACTCTTTTATAGAACTTATTGAATACTTTGAAAGTTTCATCTTGATGTGGCAGGATCGCTGACGTGGGGGAACCGACAAGCGCCACATCAAGGAAAGACAACGCGTCAAATGCCGTGTCAATTCTCCAGCTCGGACTCCACTACCGAGCTGAGCTGAGTTCTCTCGAGATGGCGAGCCGAGCTCCATCCTCTGCCAGGTCGGGCCCGCGAGCTCGGGACACCTAGGCTGGAGTTGCCTTCTACCCTCTGGAGTGAGACCCTCAGAGATTTGAGCCCTGTGGTCAGAGTTGAGCTCAGCACTTCTCCACTAACGTGGAGCCTCTCCGAGCATGCGCCCTCCGGACCGGGCCCGCTGATGCGGGACTAAAATGCATGCAATTCTTTTTGTATGTTTTATATGTGGGGTTAGGTGATTAATTCCCGAATTTCATATCAAAATTAGTTGTAGGGAATTTTTTATGAATTTTTGAAGCCAATCTTGCAGATTAGAACCTAGAAAAGTACTAAAGAAGGATTGCCATGGCTGAGAAGCCTCGGTTAGGGCAAGTTCTCCTACAATATAAAGACTGGAGGTAGAGGGGGTGTACCTGACAACATCTGAAGCACCCGGTGAAGATCGCAGCGAAGGGATCTCTTGTTCCTCGATGGATGCGGCCTGGAAAACCGAGCTAAAGACCCGCGGATACCCGGCTTTCTGCTCGGTGGTCAGATTGAGGCGTGGCTGGAGTCGTTGGATTCGTAGGAACTCGGGGACCTGCAAATGACCTGTCATGGATTATAAAACTCAAAGGAGATCAAGAAAATAATGGATAATAGCAAAGGGAAGAAAGTTTTGGAGGGGGCTGGAAGGATGGTTGGCGGCAGGAAGATGGTTGCAAACACCGGGAAGAAGAACTCTCAAACCCCTTTATGCACACAGCAGGGTAATCATACAAAGCAATTGAAGAACTCAAGGTTTATTTCATCTATCAAAATCTCCCTTCATACAAGAGGCTAGGGTCCTTTAAATAGACCCTTAACCTTGGGCTCCAAGTAAGGGCACATAAGTCTTTACATAAGAATCCTTTTCCCTCTTAAACCCTAGCTAGAAAATAAGAAAACATTAGGTAGAAAAATCCCTAAAAATTCTCTTGACTTGGCCAACACTCTAAGGACACCTAGGGGGGCGTGTTGGGCTTCTAAGATCAACAAGAGACCAGCCCAAAGGAGCTTGGGTGCATGGGCTTGGGCCTGTGGAAGCTGGGGTGGCCTGGTAGCCAGGTAGCAGGAATATTCCTTGGTATCTTGCTTCTTAGGGGCTTGGGCTTGGCGCCTGGGCTTGATTTCTTTGGGCTAGGATGCAGATGGACCTCTAAAATCATGGATGCCTTGGTATATGAATATATTTTGGCATCTGGAAGGGAATTTAGGCATCTGGAGTACATCTGCAAGGAATCAGGATTTTCTGAATTTTTCCTCCTGGGGTCTTCAAATCTTCAAGCTGGGTTGGACTTGGGCTATACTTCCATATCTTCAATCTGGTTGAACTTGGTCTTCACTTGTATGATGTGGTCTTGAGTCTTCAATATTCTTGGACATGACTTAAAAAAATAAAATTAGCTCGACATGAGCTGACTAGCATTTGACTGAACTAGCTCAACATGAGCTGACTGGTACAGAACTGAAATAACAACTTAAAAGACTCAAATAACAACTAAAATAGACTCAGATAGGCTAAGCCCTTATTACAGATGGACTCATAAATTATTGATCAATTCATAGAGGGTTGAAAAGCCTTTGTCTTATTCTGGTGCCTTTGGTGTCCGCACCAATTCTCCCGGGGTGGGAAGAACTCGACCCTGTCGAGTGAAGATCAAACTGTCTCACATATCTCTCGAGAAGGTCTGGGTTGAGGCATTGCAAGTCCTCTCGAGAAATTCATGAATCGTCCGACTCTGGCTGGCCTTACCATCGGACCAGGAAGCATTGATAGCCACGACCCTAGGTCATGATGGCTTGATCGTCCAGGATACGCTCGATCCGTTCTCCTCTCTCAGGCCAATTTGTTAGTGGACACTCTGGGTTAGGGTCACTCATAATGAAAAGGAATAGGTCCATTGGCCTCACTAGGTATCGCTGCTGGTTTCCTATACTCAACCAGGTCTATAATATTGAAGGTAGAACTAATTTCCAAATCCGAAGGCAACTCTAACACCTAGGCATTTGATCCAACCTTCTCTATCACATTAAAAGGTCCGGCTCTGCGAGCATGAAGCTTCTTTTAGGACTAAGCCTAATCAAGATAGAATCCACTACATCAAATTCTTTGGTCCATCTTCGGGAATTAGCCAGTTTGTTTAAAATTAGTGTAGGTGGGGAACATGCTGGGCACATGCAGACTCCTAACAAATGATTCAAAGGACTCATACTAACACCTAACAGACTTGACTATGCATTCCTATAGAAAAAAATTTTATTGAACTCTTTGGATCTAAACCTAACAGATTATAGGTTCCCTAGGTTTGATCCTAGCTTGACATGCACATGAAAATTTACAGTGAACTCCTAGCAAATTCCAAAGAGTGTGTCAGAAGTAAGATGCAAACCTAACATGCGTGATGAATGCATGCAGTATGCTAATTTCAGTTAAATGCAATCTAATAATCCTAAAAATGCTGGAGGTGTCAGGAAAGGGCAAAAAATAGGAAATGGGTTCAGAATTAGTTTGGTAGGGTAGGGAAAAAGGTTCAAGGTTAGTTGGATAAAGTTCAATATAAGAAGAGATGTCAGGGACTAATCCTAGACTAATGAGGCTAACCTTATGGGGTTGTGGTATATCTATGGGCAAGAAAAGGTCCATGCTATGGAAGGATGGGTCAACAATTTCTGGGAAGAGATCTTCAATAGGAATGGCAGGAAGGGATTCATCCTGAGGGCAATGGGTTAAGTAAGCTAAATCCTGAATAAAGTCTTCTTGTTCATGGAATTTAGGAATAGGCTCTACAATTAGATCCTTTTCTAGTGTTTCCTCAGCTAAAATCCTAGTATCAGAGTTCTCTTCCTCTAATTGTTCTTCCACTATAGCTTTAGGTTGGATGTGGTCAAGGTCAACTAGCTCTGGGTTGGTTTTTACCTGGGTATCTACTGGGTCAGCTAATTCGAGGTCTACTAAAGGTGTCTCCTCTTCTCCCTCATACTCATCCACTAGGCTCACATTAGCTTCATACACTTCTGCGTTAATGTAAGCCTTGTGAATCTCAGGAATGGTTGGAGAAGGTCGGCTAGTGGAAAATTGGTTAGGTTCTGGTCTCTGATTATGGGTACTACTCCTAGTAGGTTCAGGTTGTATTAGGGGTAGTGGCTCACTACTGGGTTCATATTTAGGGATACTAATCCTATGGGGTTCAAGTTGACTAGGGGAAGCATGACTAGTACTAGGCTGATACTTAGGGGTTATGGGTTCTCTGGGCTCATAGGACAAGGATGCAGATCTATGGGTCATGGGATTATAGGATCTGGGGTCATAGGATTTTGGGTCAGCTCTATGATCAGGTTTTAAGGATGGATCATGGTATGGGGTCCTCCTAAGATTGGGCTCCCTATATGGGTCAAGGTATTGGGTTCTCCTAGGGTTGGACTCCCTATATGGGTCAGAATATTGGGTTCTCCTAGGGTTGGACTCCCTATATGGGTCAGAATATTGGGTGTTAGGTCTACTAGGCTCATAAGGTATGGGTGCATAGGATCTATGATCATGGGATCTAGAGTCAGGATCTAGGTTCATAGGTTCTGGATTCATAGGTTCTAGGTTCATAGGATTTGGAGTCATAAGATCTATTGGTTGTGGGTATACTAGGCTTATAGGGAGAGGATAAATAGGATCTATCTTCTTGGTCTACAAAATCCTGATTGGGTCTTCTAGGACTAACCTTAGGGATTGGGTCATGGCGATGGGCTCTCCTAGGTTCAGCCTCAAGGTATGGATCAGGGTTTGGGATCCTCCTAGGTTCAGTATCATAGTATGGGTCATGACGATGGGCTCTCCTAGGTTCAACCTCTCGGTAGGGATCAGGGTTTGGGATCCTCCTAGGTTCAGGATTGTAGTACGGGTCAGGATGAGGGGACTCGGGATCTGGATCAGATTGTGACCCATGGGTTCTTTCTATGGTCCCTACATGGCCTTCTAACTAGCCAAACCTATTGGTAAGATGGTCATTTCTATTGTTGGTTTGGGTACTAGACTGAGTTAACTGGGTAGTCAATTGGGCCATGGATTGGGTTAGATGCTCAGTGAGTGCTTTTATTTGGGCTTGCAAATTTTCCATGGGTTCAGACATTTGTGAAGGAGGTTGGTGATATGAAACCCCCGATCTAGTGCTCATGCAAGACTCGATCAGACTGACTACAGCTGACTAGACCTAGAGTCCAAACTAGATGCTCAATCAGGGTGGCAAACCAGCCTATAGTAACCCTGTACTCAGCTAGGCAGGTGTAAGGGGAGTGTTAGGTCCCTGATTGCCAATCCTAGACACCAATCAGAGATTGGCCAGGTAGGTGGACCAGCACACAAGCCCTTCGGGATTGAATCCCTAAACCACCGTTCTAGACACTGAGCACAAGGCACACACAGGTTAGTTTGACACAATGATCTAACACTTAGCCCAGACCCGACCAGTTGGTGTCCCTAGCCCACTAGGGCAAATTAAGTCTAGTTAATTTTAGGTTAAGGCTTGGAACCGAATGCAAGGGATGTGATTTTGGGCTAAGGAGAGGTGATCAAATCCTCCCCCCATCTGATATAGCAAGAGTGCCCTTAAAAGTAAATTATGCAATGATGGCAGGCAGATGAGGATGCAAATTATGGTTTAGATGTTTTTGGTATTCTTGGAGAATATGTAATTTTTTTTCTGGTGTTTTTTTAAATAGAAGAAAACTTACAAATTATAGCCTAATATGCAGAAAATATACTAAAATTAAAGGATATGAAAAGATGCTAAACAAAACCCTAAAACTTCCAAACTTGTCTTGCTGAAAAAAATAGAGCCAAAAATTTGCAGGCTGTATTTCGGCTTGTAGAAAACTCACAGGCCATAATAAAATCTTCAAAAATTCTAAAAATTACATAGAATTATTATGAATTTTTTATGAATTTTTGAAGCCAAGCATGCAGATTAGAACCTAGAAAAGTATTAAAGAAGGATCGCCGGGACTGAAAAGCCTCGGTTAGGGCAAGTTCTCCTACAATATAAAGACTGGAGGTAGAGGGTGATGGGGACATCGGCCCGCTTGAATCTCAGAGCAGCACGGATCCCAGAGTGGCATGGATCTTGGAGCATTTCTAGAATAAATTTATTTAGGATTTATCTTTTGTTTGAAATTTGAATTAGGATTTGGTTGGATATGATTGAGATATAGATAGGCTTATCTTATCCTATCTTGTATTTGAATTTGAGTCATCCCTATCTTTTTATCCTGTATTCAAATTCAAATGAGGGTTGGACAGGTCTATAAATACCACCCTCAGTCCTTTGTAAAAAAATCAGTTCAGTTCATAAAAAAATTTGAGTTTTTTAGAAGAGTGATTCTTCTGTCCTTCGCCTTCGGGCATGGGCGTGATGCCCTAGTTATCCCGCTACCCATTCCATCTTCTCTATCCCCTCGTGGCCTTTAAGATCCATCCTAGCGTCTCCAAGTATCGAGGAGGGTGTAATGCCTTAGAGGTGAGAGGTCTCTTCGTTAGGGTGAGTCCCAAAGTCCATGAGATCCAGATTCCTATCTTACATCCCCACTGTTCCTTTGCCATCCTTAGAGAAAAAAAATACCAAAAAAAAATAGTACCCTAATTTAGGTGACTTCTAGGCTCACCAATGATTCTATCCCTGTCCCCCATCAGAGGGGGTGTACCTGACAACGTCTGAACTAGGCTGGGCCCGCCTTCTGCCCTCTAGAGCGAGACCCTTAAAGGTTTCAGCCCTGTGGTTGGAGTCGAGCTCAGCACTCCTCCGCCATCATGGAGCCTCTCCAAGCGCGTGCCCTCCGGATTGGGCCCGCCCTCTACCCTCCAGAGCGAGACCCTCGGAGGTTTAAGCCCTGTGGTTGGAGTCGAGCTCAGCACCCATCCAACAACGTGGAGCCTCTTCGTACGCGCGCCCTCTAGACCGGGCCAGCCTTCTGCCCTCCGGAGTGAGACCCTCGGAGGTTTGAACCCTGTGGTCGGAGTCGAGCTCAGCACTCCTCCGCCAACATGGAGCCTCTCCAAGCGCGTGTGATGGGGAACTAATATGCATGCAATTTTTTTTGTATGTTTTACATGTTGAGTTAGGTGATTAATTCCCAAATTTCATATCAAAATTATTTGTAGAGAATTTTGTATGAATTTTTGAAGATCAGCATGCAGATTAGGACCTAGAAAAGTAGCAAAGAAGGACCGCCGGGGCTGAGAAGCCTCGGTTAGGGCAAGTTCTCCTACAATAAAACTACTGGAGGTAGAGGGGTGTACCTGACAATGTCCGTAAACATCGCAGCGAAGGGGTCTCTCGTTCCTCGACGGATGCGGCCTGGAAAACCGAGCCAAAGACCCGCGGATACCCGGCTTTCTGCTCGGTGATCCGATTGAGGCTTGGTTGGAGTCGTTGGATTCGTAGGAACTCAGGGACCTGCAAACGACCTGTCAGGGGTTACAAAGCTCACAAAGGAACAAGAAAACAAAGTAAAAACAGCAAGGGAAGGCTTCTTTTGGAGTGGGCGTCCAGGGATCTGGAGGGTTTATTGGCAGCAGGAAGATGATTGCAAACACCGGGAAGAAGAACTCTCACAAACCCCTTTATGTACACAGCAGGGTATCACACCACTCAATAGAAGAACTCAAGGTTTTCATTCATCAAAAAAATTCTCCTCATACAAGAGGCTAGGGTCCCTTAAATAGACCCTTAACCTTGGGCTCCAAGTAAGGGTACATAAGTCTTTACATAAGAATCCTTTTCCCTCTCAAACCCTAGCTAGAAAATAAGGAAATATTAGGTAGAAAAATCCCTAAAAATTCTCTTGACTTGGTCAACACTCCAAGGACGCCTAGGAGGGCGTGTTGGGCTTCTAGGAGCAGCAAGGGGCCGGCCCAAAGGGGCCCGGGTGCATGGGTTTGGGCCTCTGGAAGCTGGGGTGGCCTGGTAGCCAGGTAGCAGGAATATTCCCTTGTATCTTGCTTCTTAGGGGCTTGGGCTTGGCACCTGGGCTTGATTTCTTTGGGCTAGGGTGTAGATGGACCTCTAAAATCATGGATGCCTTGGTATATGAATATATTTTGGCATCTGGAAGGGAATCTGGGCATCTAGAAGGCATCTGCAAGAAATCAGGGTTTTCTGAATTTTCCTCCTGGGGTCTTCAAATCTTCAAGCTGGGTTGGACTTGGACTATACTTCCATGTCTTCAATCTAGTTGGACTTGGTCTTCACTTGTATGATATAGTCTTGAGTCTTCAGTATGCTTGGACAGGACTCAAAAAAATAAAATTAGCTCAACATGAGCTGACTAGCAATGGACTGAACTAGCTCAACATGAGCTGGCTAGTACAGAAGTGAAATAACAACTAAAAATACTCAAATAACAACTAAAATGGACTCAGATGAGCTAAGCCCTTATTACAGATGGACTCATAAATTATTGATCAATTTACAGAGGGTTGAAAAGCCTTTGTCTTATTCTGGTGCCTCAGGTGTCCCCACCAATTCTCCCGGGGTGGGAGGAACTCGACCCTGTCGAGTGAAGGTCAAACTGGCTCACATATCTCTCGAGAAGGTATGGGTTGAGGCATTGCAAGTCCTCTCAAGAAATCCACGAATCGTCCGACTCTGGCCGGCCTTGCCATCGGACCAGGAAGCGTTGATAGTCATGGCCCTGGGTCGTGATGGCTTGATTGTCCAGGATACGCTTGATCCGTTCTCCTCTCTCAGGCCAAATTTGTTTGTGGACACTCTAGGTTAGGGTCACTCACAATGAAAAGGAATAGGTCCAAAGGCCTCACTAGGTAGCGCTGCCGGTTCCCTATACTCAACCAGGTCTGTAATATTGAAGGTAGAACTAATGCCCAAATCCGAAGGCAAGTCTAACACCTAGGCATTTGATCCAACCTTCTCTATCACTTTAAAAGGTCCGGCTCTGCGAGCATGAAGCTTCTTTTAGGCCTAAGCCTAACTAATATAGAATCCACTACATCAAATTCTTTGACCCTTCTTCCGGAATTAGCCAGTTGTTTTAAGATTAGTGCGGGTGGTGAACATGCTAGGCACATGCAGACTTCTAACAAATGATACAAAGGACTCATACTGACACCTAACAGACTCGACTAAAGAGGTTTATTAGGTCTTAACTACCACTTGGGCATGGGGCATGAGTCGTGGTTGATGGATGACATGTAGAAGAAAATTTGCTAGTAACTCCTAATAAGTGCCAGAGGGTCTGCCAATAGTAGGTGGCAAATGGGATGGGCTCTATGGATCCTTGCAACCTAGTAACCTCAACAAAATGTAACCTAATAGTTCTAGACATATGAGAAAACTCAGGAAAGGGTAGAAAATTGGAAGTGGGTTCAGAATTACTCTGGTAGGGTGGAGAAAAAGGTTCAGGGTTAGTTGGATAAAGTAGAATCAAAGAAGGCATGTCAGGGACTAATCCTAGACTAATGAGGTTAACCTTATGGGGTTGCGATATATCTACGGGGTTTGTATAATGGAAGGATGGGTTATTAATCTCAGGAAAGAGGTCCTTAATGGGAACTATAGGAGGGGACTCATCTTGAAGGTATTGATTCAAAGAGATCAGGTCCTTAATAAATTCTTCTGGTTCTTGTATTTTTGGACTAGACTCTGTAATTTGGCTCTCCTCTATGGTTTCCTCAGGTAAGGCTCTAGCAGCAGTACGTAGGTTCTCTTCCTCTATTTGTTCTTCCATTATAGCTTTAGGTTGGATATGGTCAAGGTCAACTAGCTCTGGGTTGGTTTCTACCTGGGTATCTACTGGGTCAGCTAATTCTAGGTCTACTAAAGGTGTCTCCTCTTCTCCCTCATACTCATCCACTAGGCTCACATCAGCTTCATACACTTCCGCATTAATGTAAGCCTTGTCAATCTCAGGAATGGTTGGAGAAGGTCGGCTAGGGAAAAATTGGCTAGGTCCAGGTTTCTGATTATGGACACTAATCCTAGTAGGTTCAGGTTGCCTAAGGGGTAGTGGCTCACTACTGGGCTCATATTTAGGGGTGCTAATCCTATGGGGTTCAAATTGACTAAGGGAAACCTGACTAGTACTAGGCTGATACTTAGGGGTTATGGGTTCTCTGGGCTCATAGGACAAGGGTGCAGATCTATGGGTCATGGGATTATAGGATCTTGGGTCATAGGAAATTGGGTCAGTTCTATGGTCAGGTTCTAAGGATGGATCATGGTATGGAGTCCTCTTAAGGTTGGGCTCTCTATATGGGTCAGGATATTGGGTTCTCCTAGGGTTGGACTCCCTATATGGGTCAGAATATTGGGTTCTCCTAGGGTTGGGCTCCCTATATGGGTCAGAGTATTGGGTTCTCCTAGGGTTGGGCTCCCTATATGGGTCAGAGTATTGGGTTCTCCTAGGATTGGACTCCCTATATGGGTCAGAGTATTGGGTTCTCCTGGGTTCAGTATCATAATAATGGTCACGGTAAGGGGTTCTTCTAGGTTCAGTATCATAATAAGGGTCATGGTAAGGGGTTCTTCTAGGTTCAGTATTATTGTATGGGTCAGGCTGAGGGGCTCTCCTAGGTTCAATCTCTCGGTATGGATCAGGGTTTGGGGTCCTCCTAGGTTGAGGATTGTAGTACGGGTCAGAATAAGGGGATCTCCTAGGTTCGACCTCATGGTATAGATCAGGGTTTGGGGTTCTCCTAGGTTGAGGGGACTCAGGATCTGGCTCAGATTGTGATCCATGGGTTCTTGCTATGGTCCCTACACGGCCTCCTAACTGGTCAAACCTTTTGGCAAGATGGTCAATTCTATTGTTGGTTTGGGTACCAGACTAAGTTAACTGGGTAGTCATCTGGGCCATTTGATCAGCTAGGGCTTTTATTTGGGCTTGTAAGTTTTCCATGGGTTCAGACATTTGTGAAGGAGGTGGGTGATATGAAACTCCTGATCTAGTGCTCATACAAGACTCGATCAGACCGACTATAGCTGACTAGACCTAGAGTCTAAACTAGATGCTCAATCAGGGTGGCAAACTAGCCTATAGTAACCCTGTACTCAGCCAGGCAGGTGTAAGGGGAGTGTTAGGTCCCTGATTGCCAATCCTAGACACCAATCAGAGATTGGCCAGGTAGGTGGACCAGCACACAAGCCCTTCGGGATTGAATCCCTAAACCACCGTTCTAGACACTGATCACAAGGCACACACAGGTTAACTTGACACAGTGATCTAACACTAGCCCGGACCCGACCAGTTGGTATCCCTAGCCCACTAGGGCAAATTAAGTCTAATTAATTTTAGGTTAAGGCTTGGGACCAAATGCAAGGGATGTGGTTTTGGGCTATGGAGAGGTTACCAACTCCTCCCCCCATCTGATGTAGCAAGAGTGCCCTTAAAAGTAGATTATGCAATGATGGCAGGCAAATGATGCAAATTAGGGTTAGATGTTTTTTTTTGTATTTTTGGAGAATATGTATTTTTTTTTTTTGTATTTTTTTTTTGAAAATATGTATTTTTTTTTTTTGGTGTTTTCTTAAATAGAAGAAAACTTACAAATTATTTCCTAATATTCAGGAAATATACTAAAATTAAAAGATATGCAAAAAATGCTAAACAAAACCCTAAAACTTCCAAACTTGTCTTGCTAAAAAAAATAGAGCCAAAAATTCGCAGGCCCTATTTCAGCTTGTAGAAAATTCACTGGCCATAATAAAATCTGGAAGGATTTTTAAAATTATTATGAATTATGGTAAATCCAGGAAAATAAATTTCAGAATTTTTAGAGTTTTTAACAGGGAGAAATAATTAAAATAACAGAGTATATACGGACTGAAAAATTACAGAAAACAAGCCCTAATCTAAGCTCTGATACCAAATGATGGGGAACTAATATGCATGCAATTTTTTTTGTATGTTTTACATGTTGAGTTAGGTGATTAATTCCCAAATTTCATATCAAAATTATTTGTAGAGAATTTTGTATGAATTTTTGAAGATCAGCATGCAGATTAGGACCTAGAAAAGTAGCAAAGAAGGACCGCCGGGGCTGAGAAGCCTCGGTTAGGGCAAGTTCTCCTACAATAAAACTACTGGAGGTAGAGGGGTGTACCTGACAACGTCTGTAAAGATTGCAGTGAAGGGGTCTATCGTTCATCGACGGATGCGGCCTGGAAAACCGAGCCAAAGACCCGCGGATACCCGGCTTTCTGCTCGGTGATCCGATTGAGGCTTGGCTGGAGTCGTTGGATTCATAGGAACTCAGGGACCTGCAAATGACCTGTCAGGGGTTAGAAAGCTCACAAAGGAACAAGAAAATAAAGTAAAAACAGCAAGGGAAGGCTTCTTTTGGAGTGGGCGTCCACGGATCTGGAGGGTTTGTTGGCAGCAGGAAGATGATTGCAAACACCGGGAAGAAGAACTCTCACAAACCCCTTTATGCACACAGCAGGGTATCATACCACTCAATAGAAGAACTCAAGGTTTTCATTCATCAAAAAAATTCTCCTCATACAAGAGGCTAGGGTCCCTTAAATAGACCCTTAACCTTGGGCTCCAAGTAAGGGTACATAAGTCTTTACATAAGAATCATTTTCTCTCTCAAACCCTAGCTAGAAAATAAGGAAATATTAGGTAGAAAAATCCCTAAAAATTCTCTTGACTTGGTCAACACTCCAAGGATGCCTAGGAGGGCGTGTTGGGCTTCTAGGAGCAGCAAGGGGCCGGCCCAAAGGGGCCCGGGTGCATGGGTTTGGGCCTCTGGAAGCTGGGGTGGCCTGGTAGCCAGGTAGCAGGAATATTCCCTGGTATCTTGCTTCTTAGGGGCTTGGGCTTGGCACCTGGGCTTGATTTCTTTGGGCTAGGGTGTAGATGGACCTCTAAAATCATGGATGCCTTGGTATATTAATATATTTTGGCATCTGGAAGGGAATCTGGGCATCTGGAAGGCATCTACAAGAAATCAGGGTTTTCTGAATTTTCCTCCTGGGGTCTTCAAATCTTCAAGCTGGGTTGGACTTGGACTATACTTCCATGTCTTCAATCTAGTTGGACTTGGTCTTCACTTGTATGATATAGTCTTGAGTCTTCAGTATGCTTGGACAGGACTCAAAAAAATAAAATTAGCTCAACATGAGCTGACTAGCAATGGACTGAACTAGCTCAACATGAGCTGACTAGTACAGAAGTGAAATAACAACTAAAAATACTCAAATAACAACTAAAATGGACTCAGATGAGCTAAGCCCTTATTACAGATGGACTCATAAATTATTGATCAATTTACAGAGGGTTGAAAAGCCTTTGTCTTATTCTGGTGCCTCAGGTGTCCCCACCAATTCTCCCAAGATGGGAGGAACTCGACCCTGTCGAGTGAAGGTCAGACTGGCTCACATATCTCTCGAGAAGGTCTGGGTTGAGGCGTTGCAAGTCCTCTCGAGAAATCCATGAATCGTCCGACTCTGGCCGGCCTTGCCATCGGACCAGGAAGCGTTGATAGTCATGGCCCTGGGTCGTGATGGCTTGATTGTCCAGGATACGCTCGATCCGTTCTCCTCTCTCAGGCCAAATTTGTTTGTGGACACTCTAGGTTAGGGTCACTCACAATGAAAAGGAATAGGTCCAAAGGCCTCACTAGGTAGCACTGCCGGTTCCCTATACTCAATGGTGTGATATGCATGATGAGGATGCAAACATGTAACTCTAAAGGAGATTAACCAAAATTTAACTAGCAATTCCTACTTGCATATGAGTGATTCAACATATAAGATCAAGGAGATCTAAATAAGAAACCCTAAATGCTTATACTTAAACCCAGCTAGGAGGACTATCAAAATCTTAAAGAAATAGGACAAGGTTAGAATTCGCACACAAGTCAAGCTAGCCCTATTTAATGATCCCGATCTTAAAATACTAGGAGTTCAAGCATTGAAATCTCAAGTACAAGGGATTCACTCTTAAGGTTCTCAAATGAAAGATCATACCACATAAGATGGGCCTTCTAACTTTCTGGTTTGTAGCAAGTAATCCTTCCTCTTGGATCTGGAGCCTAGAGAACCCTGCAACAAAGAAACCAAGATGATTAGAAACTTAATTAAAAGTGAGAAGATTGATGGAACTCAAAAGGAGAGTTTGTTGGAAATGATCCTTGGCGCCATGGTGGAAGCTTGTGTTGGTGTTGATCTTCTTCTTGAGAGGATGTCCTTAATTCGCTTTGAAGGAAGAGGATTGCTTAGAAGATGAAGAGTAAAGAGAAGGATTAGGGAGAAGAAATGGTGGAGGAGAGGAAGAGGTTCACTTAGGCACATAGAAACACAGAAAAGTGCTGGAAATTTGTATTCACTCATCCCTCCTTTACAAGGGGCATCCAAGGCTTTAAATAAAGCCTTACAAATTTTGAAATTTCAAATCCCTAAACAAGTGGAGTAATATAAGGGGAGAGGGCTGATTTTCTTGCTTGAAATCCTCCTTGGCCAACTTCCTTGAATTTGAACTTGGGATGGCACCCTCTTGTGGTGAGGTGGTGTGTGAGGTGGCATGTGGTCCCCTCTTGACGTGGCATGTGGTCCCAAGTTGAGGTGGCGCAAGTGATGTGGCATGTGGTCCCCAATTGAGTTGGCTTTGGTCTTGATTTGGGGTATACATTGTGAGTCTTTTTAGGCTTGATGCTAGTTGACCCATTTGGATTGGACTAAGACTAGACCCGACATGGACTCGACTTACATGATTATTTTGGACTCAAAAGAAAGATTACAGGACCCAACATGGACTCGACTTACATGATTCTTTTGGACTAAAAATAAAGAAAGGTTACCGGACTCTCTAGTCCAACCATAAAGATTCGGAATGGGCTTGAATTGGTTGGAGTCTCTTTCTGATTCTGGTGCCCGCACCAATTCTCCCCTGGTGGGAGGAACTCGACCCTGTCGAGTGATAAGTTTCTAATATATCCGGGTCGATTTGTTGTAGGTCCTCTTTGGTGATCCAGGAATCTTCAGATTCAGGACGTCCTTGCCATCGAACCAGATAGCGTTGGTAGCCCTTATTTCTAGTAGTGATGATCTGGTCATCCAAGATCCTTTCAATTCTTTCCTTTCGCTCAGGAATATTTGGTGGTGGACACTCAATTGGCATTTCACTCTCAAGAGAAGTGTTAGGACCAAAAGGTTCATCAGGTATTAATGCAGGTTCCTTGTATTCTTTCAGATCGGAAACATTAAATGTAGAACTAATGCCATAACTAGGTGGTAAGTCTACTACATAAGCATTAGGTCCAATTTTCTTTATTATTTTGAAGGGTCCGGCTCCCCGGGCATGGAGTTTCTTCATAGTTCCCGGAGGAAACCTTTCTGGTTTAAGCCTAATCATTACAGAGTCTCCTTCATTAAATTCCTTTAACCGTTTATGTGAGTTAGCCATATGCCTATAGAGTTCATTGCTTGTTTGAATCTTCTGATTAATCTCCTTGTGCAAATCCTTAACATGCTGTGCATATGACTCAGCAGACTCAGATAGTCGTGTATGTACTGGTAATGGAATTAGGTTTAAAGGTTTCCTAGGTTTGTATCCATGGACCACTTCGAATGGACTTTTCCCAATAGACCTATTGATCGAACTGTTGTAGGCAAATTCAGCACGAGGAAGTAGTAAGTCCCAGTTTCCTAGGTTGTCGCCGACTAAACATCTTAAGAAATTTCCTAAGCTTCGGTTTACTACTTCAGTTTGGCCATCGGTTTGAGGATGATAGGCCGTAGAGAATTTCAGCTTAGTACCTAACATGTGCCAGAGGGTTTTCCAGAAGTAGCTAGTGAACTTGACATCTCTATCTGACACAATGGTCTTGGGTAAACCATGAAGCTTAACCACCTGATCTAAGAAAAGCTTGGCCACTTTCGAAGCATCTAAAGTTTGAGAACACGGGATGAAGTGCGCCATTTTGGAGAAACGATCGATAACCACGAAAACAGAGTCATGTTTCCTAGAAGTTTTAGGTAGACCTACCACAAAATCCATACTGATATCTTGCCATGGACCATCAGGGACAGGTAAGGGCGTGTACAGACCGGTGTTCTGTCTTTGCTGTTTTGCAACAGCACAGGTCCGACACTGAGCTACGATCTGGGCAACGCTCTTTTTAAGACCAGGCCAAAAAAATTGTTCTTCCATTGCTAGGATGGTTTTGTTCCTGCCAAAATGTCCTGCTAAACCTCCAGCATGGACTTCCCAGATCAGAAATTCCCTAACAGAGGTCTTGGGAATACACAACTGATTTCCTTTGAAAAGGTATCCATCTAACAGTGTATAATCACTAGGTTCACTAGATGATCTTTGTTGCAGGGATTGATAGATGTGACCAAAATCAGGACATGTGGGATATTCATCTTTCAATCTATCGAACCCTACTACTTCAGTGCTCACAGAGGTTAACAACATAGAACAGCGGCTCAACGCATCAGCAACCCTATTTTCAGTATCGGCACGATGTTTTAAAACGAACGTGTAAGCTTGTATGAATTCTACCCATTTTCCGTGCCTAGGGTTTAATTTCTTTTGAGAACTAAGGAACCTAAGAGCTTCGTGATCAGAGAACAGGACAAACTCGTGGGGTAGAAGATAATGCCTCCAATATCGTAGAGCTTGAACTACAGCATACAGTTCCTTATCATACGTGGAATACCTTAGTCTCGCCTCATTTAACTTTTCACTGAAGTATGCTACTGGGTGATTCTCTTGACTCAAGACACCTCCAATTCCGACCCCAGAAGCATCACAAGCAACCTCAAACACCTTGGTAAAATCGGGTAACCTTAAGACAGGTGCTTGTGTCATTTTCTCCTTAATTGTTAGGAAGGCCTTACCTGCTGCTTTAGTCCACTCGAAACTTCCCTTCCTAATACAATCAGTGATTGGTGCCACTATCGTACTGAATCCTTTGATAAACCTTCTATAGAAGGTGGATAACCCATGGAAACTACGGACGTCGTGGATAGTCTTAGGCGTAGGCCACTCTACTATGGATTTAATTTTCTCAGGATCAGCGGACACCCCTTCAGATGTGACTACGAATCCTAGAAAGATAACTCTATTTGTCAGGAAATCACACTTCTTGATATTGGCATAGAGACTATCTTTTCTCAGGACTTGACAAACTTGTTTCAGGTGGGTTAAGTGGTCTGCCTTTGTTTTGCTATATATAAGTATATCATCAAAATAGACCACTACAAATCTTCCGATAAAAACCTTTAACACCTGATTCATTATTCTCATAAAAGTGCTTGGTGCATTGGACAGACCGAACGGCATGACTAACCACTCATATAATCCATCTTTAGTCTTAAAAGCGGTCTTCCATTCATCTCCAGGCCTAACCCTAACCTGGTGATAGCCACTCTTTAGGTCTATCTTGGAAAAAATTGTCGATCCGGCTATCATATCTAACATGTCGTCTAGTCTTGTGATTGGGAATCTATACTTTACAGTGATTTTATTAATGGCACGGCTATCTATACACATCCTCCAGGTGCCATCTTTCTTAGGGGTCAGCAGAGCAAGGACTGCACATGGACTTAAGCTTTCCTTAATAAACCCCTTCCTAAGAAGTTCACCCACTTGCCTTTGCAATTCCTGGTGTTCAATTGGGTTCATCCTATAGTGAGGCAAATTAGGTAAAGTCGCTCCAGGGACTAAATCTATTGCGTGTTGTATATCTCTTAAAGGTGGAAGGTTATCGGGGAGATCTTCTGGAAACACATCCTCAAATTCTTTCAATAATTGGACCACCTCTTGAGGGTGTTCTACAGGGCTGTGGTCCTTAATTTCCTTAGCAGCTACTACCCAAATAGGTGCTCCCTCCATGATATCTTGCTCTAATTCTTTTGCACCTATTAAATTTAATCCAGTCTTCTTATCTTTCAAGCTGCTAGCTCCTCTCTTGACATTATCCTTAGGCTGGGTTGGATGAATGACAATTTTCTTGCCATTAAAATTGAAAGCACAGGAGTTTGATAGACCAAAGATGGTCACATCCTGATCAAACAGCCATGGCCTGCCTAAGATGATGCTACTTACCCCCATAGGAAGCACATCACACCAGATCTTTCCCTGATAGGATTGAAGCTGGACTTGAACCTGACATCTTGACTTGATTGGTATAGAAGTGGAATCGATCCAGGACACCTTATATGGATTGGGATGTGGTACAATGGGTAATCCTAGACTTTTGGCTGCGTTAGTGGAAATGGCGTTGACACAGCTTCCACTATCGATGACGATTTTACAGACCTCTTCTCCTATCCTAAAAAATGTGTGTAGGATGCTAGTTCTACGCCAGTCTTCTTGCTCCTTGGTCTGTGTCATGATACGTCTCACAACTCCTAGAAAATCTGATGAGTCTATGTTCTCTTCATCTCCTTCATATTCATCAGCCAAACAATCCCCTGCTTCATAAACCTCCTCTTCATCATTCTCCAGGGGTTCTGATTCACCTTCTTCTGCCTTCCCTATATGTAAAGCTCTAGAGGGACATTGGCTCACGAAATGACCTGGTTTACGACACTTATAGCAGACTCGCTCCCTCTCACCTCGAACTTCAGGGCTCTTTCCTTTGTCTTCTCTAGGAATTAAGGGGGTGGTCGGATTGGGTCTAAGGGTTGGATTCGGGCTGGACCTTGTTCTATTGGTGGGACTAGGGACTGAGCTAGGCCTGCTGATAGGAGGGTTAAACCTACTAGATTCAGGTCGTCTAAATGTAGCTCTCCTTTGAAACCTCTCATAGTCCGTGGCAACTTGGTATGCCTGATCTAAATCATGGACTTCCCTTAAAAATAGTTCCCCTTTTATATCATCATTCAACCCTGATCTAAACCTTGATAAAGTGGCTGCTTCAGACTCGACTACGTTGCATCGCATCACAAACTCATCAAACTTAGCAACATATTCAGAAACGGTCTTGTTACCCTATGTCAATCGTTGCCACTGATCTAATAACCTTTGCTGATAAGACATAGGCAGATATTTCTCTCTAAGTTTCCTCTTCATATCTCTCCATGTTGCTATAGGTAAATCTCCCCTTTGCCTTGATATGCGTTCCACGTTTCCCCAATATAACCGAGCCTGACGAACTAGTCTGATTCTGGCAAACTTAAATCTTCTCTCTTCAGACATATCATACCAGTCAAAATACTGGTCCATGTCAGCCTCCCAGTCTATGTACACCTTAGGATCTAGGCTTCCCTCAAAGGTTGGTGCATCTAGATGGATGTTCCTTAGGGCCCGATCATCCTGATCAAAAGTATCATAGTGAGGTCTTCTAGGAGGTGGCTCTGGAGTATGATCAACATAATCCTGATGCGGTCTTCTTTGAATTGGGTCAGGTGTGTGTTCCTGTCGTTGGGCTCTAGGATGAACTGAAGGTAATCTGGGTGAAGGTGGTTCAGTTGGGGTCAACCTAGCTTCTTCTAGGGCTCCTACTCTTTCCTCGAACTGACCAAATTTAGCATCCAAACGGTCCATCTTCTCGATCATAGATCTCATAAGGCTTTCCATACTAGTATCCATGGATGAACTAGGTTGGGCTTGTGAAGGGTGGTAAAGTGTGCCTGACCTAGTTGTCATGCAAACAATTAGACTCAGACCCAAACTATGAGTTTTCTAAACCGGTTAGTCCAAATAAACTGAGTTGACTAGATACAATCAAATCAACAGCTACTCTCTTCCACTGGCCAGTCAGGAGGTGGGTCTGTGGGAGGTTCCCCCAGCTTTCACTGAGTCCTAATTAAAAACCACAAGAACCGCTTAGGCTTGAGCCACTTAACCTCTATCCTTGACACCAGCTTCCAATAATAGATGAAGAAATGGGTTGCACAAGCTTTCCCAATTGAATTGAACTGGACCTAGAGTTCCAAGCTAGTTACCTAATCAAGGTGGCAAGCTAGATTGTAGTAACACTATACTTGGCCAGGTTTTAGAACAAGGGGAGTGTGAGATCCTGTCTCTGGCCTACCTAGGCCCGGTGGAATTGGCCCGATAGACGGATCAGCACCCAAGCCCTTAGTCCCAATTCTAGACACCAAGTAATAGGGCACACACAAGACTAGTTGACACAATGAGCTAACAATAACCCGGACTCGACCAAATTGATGTTCCTAACCCACTAGGGCAATTAATGTCTAATCAATTTTAGTTAGGGATTGGGTCGATATGCAATTTGGTGATTTTTGGGCTAGGGACAGGTGATGAAATCCTGACCCTATGTCAATTTCATGCCCTTAATTTGATTTGCCATGAGATGCATACAAATTTCAAATTTCAGGTGCAGAAGTAGTGTGTTGCTGTTTAAATGTGGTGTTGATAAGTGCAGAAAAAAATATCAAAAAAATCTTTAAAAATCACAGAAAACTCCTAACTTATAGATGACATACCAGATGAAACAAAATTTCAAAATAAAATCTGTACTATTCTAGGCAGATTCTGAAATGAAGATAATGAAAAGGAACAGAACAGAACAGAAACCTTAATAACACTGATGGACTGCAGGAATTTTCCTTTTTTTTGTAATTTTTTCTCAGATTGAAATTTAAAACGGTGATAAAAAACTTAAAATGGAATAGGAAGAAAAATATTCCAATGAGGAATGTGATACTTGCCTTTGGAGTTGCAGGCGGATTACAGTCAGCCTACAGAAAATACAGCAAGCAGAAAAACAGAACGTGACCAATACAAAATTCACAAATGAAATCTAAAAGGTCCTTTGGCTTTCTTTTTCACGGGTCAATCACAATGGCACCCCGACACGCTTTAGGAGATCCCCGTGGAATGGGAAGAGAGGGTGTTTAAACCCTACTTTCTCCTAAGACCGGACAGCCTGGTAACGCCCCCGATCCAAGTACTTCAAGGACTTAATGCTATGCAATCAGGAACTTATTCTACCATGCTCTGATACCAAGATTGATGTGATATGCATGATGAGGATGCAAACATGTAACTCTAAAGGAGATTAACCAAAATTTAACTAGCAATTCCTACTTGCATATGAGTGATTCAACATATAAGATCAAGGAGATCTAAATAAGAAACCCTAAATGCTTATACTTAAACCCCAGCTAGGAGGACTATCAAAATCTTAAAGAAATAGGACAAGGTTAGAATTCGCACACAAGTCAAGCTAGCCCTATTTAATGATCCCGATCTTAAAATACTAGGAGTTCAAGCATTGAAATCTCAAGCACAAGGGATTCACTCTTAAGGTTCTCAAATGAAAGATCATACCACATAAGATGGGCCTTCTAACTTTCTGGTTTGTAGCAAGTAATCCTTCCTCTTGGATCTGGAGCCTAGAGAACCCTGCAACAAAGAAACCAAGATGATTAGAAACTTAATTAAAAGTGAGAAGATTGATGGAACTCAAAAAGAGAGTTTGTTGGAAATGATCCTTGGCGCCATGGTGGAAGCTTGTGATGGTGTTGATCTTCTTCTTGAGAGGATGTCCTTAATTCGCTTTGAAGGAAGAGGATTGCTTAGAAGATGAAGAGTAAAGAGAAGGATTAGGGAGAAGAAATGGTGGAGGAGAGGAAGAGGTTCACTTAGGCACAAAGATCCACATAGGCACATAGAAACACATAGAAAAGTGCTGGAAATTTGTATTCACTCATCCCTCCTTTACAAGGGGCATCCAAGGCTTTAAATAAAGCCTTACAAATTTTGAAATTTCAAATCCCTAAACAAGTGGAGTAATATAAGGGGAGAGGGCTGATTTTCTTGCTTGAAATCCTCCTTGGCCAACTTCCTTGAATTTGAACTTGGGATGGCACCCTCTTGTGGTGAGGTGGCGTGTGAGGTGGCATGTGGTCCCCTCTTGACGTGGCATGTGGTCCCAAGTTGAGGTGGCGCAAGTGATGTGGCATGTGGTCCCCAATTGAGTTGGCTTTGGTCTTGATTTGGGGTATACATTGTGAGTCTTCTTTAGGCTTGATGCTAGTTGACCCATTTGGATTGGACTAAGACTAGACCCGACATGGACTCGACTTACATGATTATTTTGGACTCAAAAGAAAGATTACAGGACCCAACATGGACTCGACTTACATGATTCTTTTGGACTAAAAATAAAGAAAGGTTACCGGACTCTCTAGTCCAACCATAAAGATTCGGAATGGGCTTGAATTGGTTGGAGTCTCTTTCTGATTCTGGTGCCCGCACCACTCAACCAGGTCTGTAATATTGAAGGTAGAACTAATGCCCAAATCCGAAGGCAAGTCTAACACCTAGGCATTTGATCCAACCTTCTCTATCACTTTAAAAGGTCCGGCTCTGCGAGCATGAAGCTTCTTTTAGGCCTAAGCCTAACTAAGATAGAATCCACTACATCAAATTCTTTGACCCTTCTTCGGGAATTAGCCAGTTGTTTTAAGATTAGTGCGGGTGGTGAACATGCTAGGCACATGCAGACTTCTAACAAATGATGCAAAGGACTCATACTGACACCTAACAGACTCGACTAAAGAGGTTTATTAGGTCTTAACTACCACTTGGGCATGGGGCATGAGTCGTGGTTGATGGATGACATGCAGAAGAAAATTTGCTAGTAACTCCTAATAAGTGCCAGAGGGTCTGCCAAAAGTAGATGGCAAATGGGATGGGCTCTATGGATCCTTGCAACCTAGTAACCTCAACAAAATGTAACCTAATAGTTCTAGACATATGAGAAAACTCAGGAAAGGGTAGAAAATAGGAAGTGGGTTCAGAATTACTCTGGTAGGGTGGAGAAAAAGGTTCTGGGTTAGTTGGATAAAATAGAATCAAAGAAGGCATGTCAGGGACTAATCCTAGACTAATGAGGTTAACCTTATGGGGTTGCGATATATCTACGGGGTTTGTATAATGGAAGGATGGGTTATTAATCTCAGGAAAGAGGTCCTTAATGGGAACTATAGGAGGGGACTCATCTTGAAGGTATTGATTCAAAGAGATCAGGTCCTTAATAAATTCTTCTGGTTCTTGTATTTTTGGACTAGACTCTGTAATTTGGCTCTCCTCTATGGTTTCCTCAGGTAAGGCTCTAGCAGCAGTACGTAGGTTCTCTTCCTCTATTTGTTCTTCCATTATAGCTTTAGGTTGGATATGGTCAAGGTCAACTAGCTCTGGGTTGGTTTCTACCTGGGTATCTACTGGGTCAGCTAATTCTAGGTCTACTAAAGGTGTCTCCTCTTCTCCCTCATACTCATCCACTAGGCTCACATCAGCTTCATACACTTCCGCATTAATGTAAGCCTTGTCAATCTCAGGAATGGTTGGAGAAGGTCGGCTAGGGAAAAATTGGCTAGGTCCAGGTTTCTGATTATGGACACTAATCCTAGTAGGTTCAGGTTACCTAAGGGGTAGTGGCTCACTACTGGGCTCATATTTAGGGGTGCTAATCCTATGGGGTTCAAATTGACTAAGGGAAACCTGACTAGTACTAGGCTGATACTTAGGGGTTATGGGTTCTCTGGGCTCATAGGACAAGGGTGCAGATCTATGGGTCATGGGATTATAGGATCTGGGGTCATAGGAATTTGGGTCAGTTCTATGGTCAGGTTCTAAGGATGGATCATGGTATGGAGTCCTCTTAAGGTTGGGCTCTCTATATGGGTCAGGATATCGGGTTCTCCTAGGGTTGGACTCCCTATATGGGTCAGAATATTGGGTTCTCCTAGGGTTGGGCTCCCTATATGGGTCAGAGTATTGGGTTATCCTAGGGTTGGGCTCCCTATATGGGTCAGAGTATTGGGTTCTCCTAGGATTGGACTCCCTATATGGGTCAGAGTATTGGGTTCTCCTGGGTTCAGTATCATAATAATGGTCACGGTAAGGGGTTCTTCTAGGTTCAGTATCATAATAAGGGTCATGGTAAGGGGTTCTTCTAGGTTCAGTATTATTGTATGGGTCAGGCTGAGGGGCTCTCCTAGGTTCAATCTCTCGGTATGGATCAGGGTTTGGGGTCCTCCTAGGTTGAGGATTGTAGTACGGGTCAGAATAAGGGGATCTCCTAGGTTCGACCTCATGGTATAGATCAGGGTTTGGGGTTCTCCTAGGTTGAGGGGACTCAGGATCTGGCTCAGATTGTGATCCATGGGTTCTTGCTATGGTCCCTACACGGCCTCCTAACTGGTCAAACCTTTTGGCAAGATGGTCAATTCTATTATTGGTTTGGGTACCAGACTGAGTTAACTGGGTAGTCATCTAGGCCATTTGATCAGCTAGGGCTTTTATTTGGGCTTGTAAGTTTTCCATGGGTTCAGACATTTGTGAAGGAGGTGGGTGATATGAAACTCCTGATCTAGTGCTCATACAAGACTCGATCAGACCAACTATAGCTGACTAGACCTAGAGTCTAAACTAGATGCTCAATCAGGGTGGCAAACTAGCCTATAGTAACCCTGTACTCAGCCAGGCAGGTGTAAGGGGAGTGTTAGGTCCCTGATTGCCAATCCTAGACACCAATCAAAGATTGGCCAGGTAGGTGGACCAGCACACAAGCCCTTCGGGATTGAATCCCTAAACCACCGTTCTAGACACTGAGCATAAGGCACACACAGGTTAACTTGACACAGTGATCTAACACTAGCCCGGACCCGACCAGTTGGTATCCCTAGCCCACTAGGGCAAATTAAGTCTAATTAATTTTAGGTTAAGGCATGGGACCGAATGCAAGGGATGTGGTTTTGGGCTATGGAGAGGTTATAAACTCCTCCCCCCATCTGATATAGCAAGAGTGCCCTTAAAAGTAGATTATGCAATGATGGCAGGCAAATGATGCAAATTAGGGTTAGATGTTTTTTTTTGTATTTTTGGAGAATATGTATTTTTTTTTTTTTGTATTTTTTTTTTTTGAAAATATGTTTTTTTTTTTTTGGTGTTTTCTTAAATAGAAGAAAACTTACAAATTATTTCCTAATATTCAGGAAATATACTAAAATTAAAAGATATGCAAAAAATGCTAAACAAAACCCTAAAACTTCCAAACTTGTCTTGCTAAAAAAAATAGAGCCGAAAATTCGTAGGCCCTATTTCAGCTTGTAGAAAATTCACGGGCCATAATAAAATCTGGAAGAATTTTCAAAATCATTGTGAATTATGGTAAATCCAGGAAAATAAATTTCAGAGTTTTTGGAGTTTTTAACAAGGAGAAATAATTAAAATAATAGAGTATATATGGACTGAAAAATTACAGAAAACAAGCCCTAATCTAAGCTCTGATACCAAATGATGGGAAACTAATATGCATGCAATTTTTTTTGTATGTTTTACATGTTGAGTTAGGTGATTAATTCCCAAATTTCAAATCAAAATTATTTCTAGAGAATTTTGTATGAATTTTTGAAGATCAGCATGCAGATTAGGACCTAGAAAAGTAGCAAAGAAGGACCGCCGGGGCTGAGAAGCCTCGGTTAGGGCAAGTTCTCCTACAATAAAACTACTGGAGGTAGAGGGGTGTACCTGACAACGTCTATAAAGATCGTAGCGAAGGGGTCTCTCGTTCCTCGACGGATGCGGCCTGGAAAACCGAGCCAAAGACCCGCGGATACCCGGCTTTCTGCTCGGTGATCCGATTGAGGCTTGGCTAGAGTCGTTGGATTCATAGGAACTCAGGGACCTACAAACGACCTGTCAGGGGTTAGGAAGCTCACAAAGGAACAAGAAAATAAAGTAAAAATAGCAAGGGAAGGCTTCTTTTGGAGTGGGCGTCCAGGGATCTGGAGGGTTTGTTGGCAGCAGGAAGATGATTGCAAACACCGGGAAGAAGAACTCTCACAAACCCCTTTATGCACACAGCAGGGTATCACACCACTCAATAGAAGAACTCAAGGTTTTCATTCATCAAAAAAATTCTCCTCATACAAGAGGCTAGGGTCCCTTAAATAGACCCTTAACCTTGGGCTCCAAGTAAGGGTACATAAGTCTTTACATAAGAATCCTTTTCCCTCTCAAACCCTAGCTAGAAAATAAGGAAATATTAGGTAGAAAAATCCCTAAAAATTCTCTTGACTTGGTCAACACTCCAAGGATGCCTAGAGGGGCTTGTTGGGCTTCTAGGAGCAGCAAGGGGCCGGCCCAAAGGGGCCCGGGTGCATGGGTTTGGGCCTCTGGAAGCTGGGGTGGCCTGGTAGCCAGGTAGCAGGAATATTCCCTGGTATCTTGCTTCTTAGGGGCTTGGGCTTGGCACCTGGGCTTGATTTCTTTGGGCTAGGGTGTAGATGGACCTCTAAAATCATGGATGCCTTGGTATATGAATATATTTTGGCATCTGGAAGGGAATCTGGGCATCTGGAAGGCATCTGCAAGAAATCAGGGTTTTCTGAATTTTCCTCCTGGGGTCTTCAAATCTTCAAGCTGGGTTGGACTTGGACTATACTTCCTTGTCTTCAATCTAGTTGGACTTGGTCTTCACTTGTATGATATAGTCTTGAGTCTTCAGTATGCTTGGACAGGACTCAAAAAAATAAAATTAGCTCAACATGAGCTGACTAGCAATGGACTGAACTAGCTCAACATGAGCTGACTAGTACAGAAGTGAAATAACAACTAAAAATACTCAAATAACAACTAAAATAGACTCAGATGAGCTAAGCCCTTATTACAGATGGACTCATAAATTATTGATCAATTTACAGAGGGTTGAAAAGCCTTTGTCTTATTCTGGTGCCTCAGGTGTCCCCACCAGCGTGCCCTCTGGACCGGGCCCGCCTTCTACCCTCCAGAGCGAGACCCTTGGAGGTTTGAGCCCTGTGGTCGGAGTCGAGCTTAGCACTCCTCCATCAATATGGAGCCTCTCCGAGCGCGCTCCCTCTGGACTGGGCCCGCCTTCTGGCCCCCGGAGCGAGACCCTCGGAGGTTTGAGCCCTATGGTCGGAGTCGAGCTCAGCACTCCACCGCCAACGTGGAGCTCTCCGAGCGCGCGCCCTCCGGACCGATCCCGCCCTCTGCCCTCCAGAGCGAGACCCTCGGAGGTTTGAGCCCTGTGGTCCGAGTCGAGCTCAGCACTCCTCCTCCAACATGGAGCCTCTCCGAGCGCGTGCCCTCTGGACCGGGCCCGCACTCTGCCAGGAGGACCCCACAAGCTCAGACCGTATAGGTCGAAGCGACCCCTACCAGCTCGGCACCAGCTTGGCCGTGGACCCCACCAACCTGGGATGCCGAGGAACCGCCCGAGGACTATACTGGAGCGCCCCCCAGGCCGTACTAACCACCTGCAACTGCCAGTTACACTAGAAAGTGGAGATGCACACTGATCGAGATGCCATGCTCCTCACTAACCACCCGGATCACCCAAGAGAGGAAGCCAACCGGGAGATTCGAATCCAGGGGGCGGCGACACACCATTCGAGGTATAGCCAGGCTTACCAGAATGAGGCGACCAAGAGGAGTGTCGGAGCGCATGACAGCTCCCCTTATCACGATCAGGAAAGACTTCTCGGGATACCACCACACGCGCCTGACAGCCCGGCGGAGATCCCGAGGCGGACACCCAATGGTAACCAAGTTTGCAACAAACCCGGAGGTAACACAACAACACCAACACAAGCAAAACATAAGCCAGAACACAAGACAAAAAAAAAGAGAGGAGAGTGCAACCCCCACCAGGAAGAGGGGCATGGCACCACCAGCATTCCAGAGCAAGGTCAGGAGGAAGAGCCACACAGGGACTCCCCCTAACCATGCCACACTTCCCCCGACACACCTGCTACTCACATTCACACAACACACTCCTCCTCTTGTGGAGTCCATCAAGAGGGGCTTGACCAGGAGGATCTGTTCTCCTGGATCGTCACTGACTTGACCGTCGAAGTGCCCCCACCGGAAACCTCGGCCCAGGTCACTAACCCCTGTCTTGCAGGTCCAGGTCCGTCGGGTGGTGAGCCAGATGAGGAGGTGCGCTCCGACACTGACAGCATCTACGGGCTACGGCGATCCTGGTGACAATAGATTGGCACACCAGGTAGGGGCTGGATCAAGCCCTCCACCTCTTTTACAGATTGACACTCCACGGAAGAATGGTGATGACACAAGCTCAAGAGGCCTCCACCAGCCATGCAAGGGGCTCCCCTTCCCAAGGGCACCCATGTCACCTTCTCCGTCTCCTTCGACGGAGGGGTCCGCTGATGAAGCCATCAAGCGTGTAGCGGAAAGGCGCCTGGAGAAACATGAGCGTGGGGTAGCGGAGTTCTCCTGTCGGTTCACCAGTATGCAAGGCTCAACCAGCGAGCCAGTGGACTACAACACCCGCTACCATTGAATCCCTTTACCGATCATAGCGAGACGAAGTATTGTCGCCTTCACCGTGATCATGGCCATGACATCGAAGAATGTCATAGCCTCAAGTAAGAAATTGAGAAACTCATCAAGAGAGGCTACCTCCAGAGGTTTGCGGAGGGGGGCAGACCTCAATCGGGGCAGGGGATCCTGAGAATGTACTCCCCACTGTACGAGAAGGAGAAAGCGATAAAGAAAGGTAAATAAAGATGCCGCGATCATCAGGATGATGACCATGAACCACCCTGGAAAAGTGTACCACAGTCGATAACGGAAGCTCCGCGGATGTGCTTCCTTATGATGCCCCCTCCAAGAGCTCCACTATGATGGCTTTTGTTATCGACGGGCTTCCTACAGCTCACAACATCGTCCTGAGATTGACTTAGGCCCAACCCGCTCAACGCCGGCCCCAATAAAACTCACCAGCAATGAGCAGCCCAAGCGTTACAGCACCCGGGTTTGGCCAAGAACCTTTAGGCCTGGAAATCTGGTGCTGTGCCGAGCAGAGGCAAATCAGTCCCAAGAACGCGGCAAGCTCCCACCAAACTGGGAAGGTCCCTACAAGGCGGCCGAAGCCCCATCACGAGGGGCTTATCACCTCAAAGATCTCAACGGTGTCAGGCTCCCCTGGACATGGAGTGCCCGCAGTCCTCGAAGACGCCATCTATGATGTAAGATTTCTTATCGATAATAATGATAATGACTTTTTCCTTGCACGAGTATCTATATGTCTTGCAAGGAACAATATCAAGCATCCCCGAGCCCAGCTATAGGATGTCAAGGGATCTTCGAGCCACGCCACTCTCAACTCAAGCATCCCCGAGCCTGGCTCTAGGACGTCAAGGGATCTTCGAGCCATGCAGCTCCCAGTCTCAAAGCATCCCCGGGCCCAGCTCCAGGACGTCAAGGGATCTTTGAGCCACGCCACTCTCAATCTCAAGCATCCCCGAACCTAGCTCTAGGATGTCAGAGGATCTTCGAGCCATGTAGCTCTCAGTCTCAAAGCATCCCCAGTTCCAGCTCCAGGATGTCAAGGGATCTTCGAGTCACGCCACTCTCAATCTCAAGCATCCCCAAGCCTAGCTCTAGGACGTCGAGGATCTTCGAGCCATGCAGCTCCCAGTCTTAAAGCATCCCCTAGCCCAGCTCCAGGATGTCAAGGGATCTTCGAGCCACACCGCTCTCAATCTCAAACATCTCCGAGCCCAGCTCCGAGATGCCAAGGGATCTTGGAGCCAAGCAGCTCCTATCAATGCCTCGAGCCCAGCTCCAAGGTGCCAAAGACCTGAGCCAAGCCCTCAGGCAACCCTTGGACCCGAGCCTAGCTCCCCGTCTAGGAAGGCCTCGAGCCTAGCTCCAAGGCAATCAAGTCCTCTGACCCTCTTCTCTGATCTCCCCACTCAAAAAGAAGAAGAGAGGGGAAGGAAAGAAAGACAACGGGAGAGAGACATGGCAAGAACCCTCTTCTCTAATCTCCCCACTCAAAAGGAAGAAGAGAGGGGAAAGAAAGAAAGAGAACGAGAGGAAAACACGGCAAGAACCCTCTTCTCTGATCTCCCCGCTCATTAAAAAAAAGGAGAGAAAGAAAAAGAAGAAGAGAGGGGAAGGAAAGAAAGAGAACAAGAGGGAAACACGGTGATAAAGCCACCACTTCTCAGCCCAAGACCGGAGCTCGGATCTCTAGCCAAGGGACCCTTGAGCCATGCAGCTCTCAGTCATCAACGACCCCAAGCCCAGCTCCAGGATGCCAGTCCAAGATCGGAGCTCAGATCTCCGGCGAAGGGACCTTCGAGCCATGCAGCTCTCAATCATCCACATCCCCGAGCCCAGCTCCAGGATGCCAGCCCAAGACCGGAGCTCAGATCTCTAGCCAAGAGACCTTCGAGCCATGCAACACTCAGTCATCCATGTCCCCGAGCCCAGCTCCAAGATACCAGCCCAAGACCGGAGCTCAGATCTCCAGCCAAGGTACCTTCGAGCCATATAGCTCTCAGTTATCCACGTGCCTGAGCCCAGCTCCAGGATGCCAGTGCAAGATCGGAGCTCAGATTCCGGCCAAGGGACCTTCAAGCCACACAGCTCTTAGTCAACAACACCTTCGAGCACAGCAACACTCAAGTGTCATGACCCTGCACCCAACTTGCCGATGTTGAAGTCTAATAACTCAACCCCAGGTGAGTTGAGGCCCTCTTCTCTGATCTCCCCACTCACCAAAAAGAGAAAGAAAAAGAAGAAAGGGGAGTGAAAGAAAGAGAGAAAGAAGGGAAGAGCCAGGCAAGAGATAGATGGCAACGAAACTCAAGTTTCATTGATCAAATACAAGTTATAAATATTCTGCGGGCCCCCAACATGCCGGGCGACCCTGACTAAGTACAAAAACAAAAATACAAAACATAAAAAGCAAAGGGGCTACTCCATGCTAGCCAGCCTCCCTGCTGAGCCCTGAGGCTGAGAGTTCCCGCCTTCAAGAATCTTCGGCTGGGCAGCTCTAGTCTCGGATGGTTTATCCTCGGCTGGCGTCGGAGGCTCTGAGGCCACAGCTTTCGCGGCAACCTCCTCATCGGGCTCCGTGTCCGAAGCCGAAGGATACCTGAGGCGGCTACGACTCTCCTCGGGAATGAGTGCCTCGACTCAACCGTGCAAGAACATAAAGCCCTTGTAGAAGGAGTCCGACGCCATCTGATGAATCTCAGTGACAAACTCCTCCGAAGCCTTGAACTTCGCCACGGCATCCTCGGCACCCTTCTTGGCCTCGGTAGCCACCTTCCTCGCCTTGGCGACCTCCACCATGGCAGCCTTCGCCAACTTGGCCACTACCTCTGCCACCCTCTCAGCTACGGCCAGTTTCTCCCTCCCTGCTACTAGCTCTGCCTGGGCAGCCTTGGAGGCCTCCTTGTGCCGATCAGCCTCGGCACTATACCAATTCAACTTTTTCTTGACGGAGGAGAGATCGTCGATGGCTTTCTTCAAGTGGCTGTGCTCAACATCATGAGCCTTCAGGAGTCTCTTCGCTCACCCCTCAACATCGGCGAGCTGTTGCTCTGGGTCCTTGACCTTCAGTTCAAGTGCCCCGTTTGCCTCGACCTTCTCCTTCAGGTTGGCTTTCAGGGATTCGATCTCGATCGCCCGTTGCCGCTCGAGACGCTCCCAGTTCTGATAGCATCCCTTGATGAAGAGGGCCTCGGCACCGATTTGCACCATGAGAAGAGGTCAACTCAAAAAAAAAAGAGAAAGAAAAAAAAATGATGAAGAAAGAGATAGCTCACCGAGTAGAGCTGGGGGAAGATGGCACTGATAACGTCGCCCAGCTGCATTCCGGCCATTTCTTGCCAGTCGCATGTTTGGACCGAGAGTCCATCATGCGCTCAGCCAGTTTGGGGTTCTGGAGGAACGAGCTTTCTGGCCCCATCTTAAAGGGGAGTCAGCATCGTGCCTCCTCCCTCCTATCCTCTCCGGGAGTGGGTGGCCTTGCCCCACTGGCTGAAGGGCCCTGGGGGGCAGGCTGAGAAGCTAGCACCGATGCAGGCGGTGCCTCAGTCATGGCCCTGGTCACTGCCCAGACCTCCTCATCCCTGATCTCAATGACAGGCGAACTCGGAGGATGGCAAGGTGCAGCGGTAGCAGCTGCGGCCCTTGCCCGAACCCCTACTTCAGGCTCCGCAGCGGGGGCCGCCCCCTAACGACCGCTCTGCTCGGGAACCTATCGAGCCTCCTATTGGGCTAGCCTCAGTGCCGCGGATGCCACCCTCTCCACTGGCGTAGGAGCAGCTTAAGTCACCTCCGAGCTCGGACCAGCTGGAGCAACCGAGCTCGGACCAACCATTGCAGCAGGGGCAGCCACAGGAGCGCTCTCGCCCTGTACTCACCTCGACGAAGGCTCCTCAGCCAGCCCAGTTGGTGGCCTCTTTCGAGTGATCGCCAGTAAATCGCTCTCGGAGAAAATCATCCTTGCATGCAAGTTACATAACAGTCAGAGTCCATGGGAAGTAGTCCAAGAAATGCAAGAAAAAGAAAGAGAAAAGTTTAGGTCGAACTCACCCAACCCATTCGTTGGGTCGACCCCAGAGTCGGTGAGGTTCTGCTCAGATAACAGGATCTCGAGAGGAGGAATCTGGGTGGTGCGGAGCTGCTCATAGTCATCCCAGTCAACCACGTCAACCACAGAATTTTGGTTGGGGGACTTGTCCGGATCGCTCCAGACCCAGTCGACCCCCTCAACCTCAACAAAGAAAAACTTACTCTTCCATCCCCTAATGGAAGAGGGAAGCTCGAATTCGATGCCCTTTGGATGGGAGGACAAGGACCACCACCCATCCTCAGTTGGGTGGTGCTTCAGGACAAAGAAGGCCCTGAACAAGGAAAACCGGGCAACAAACCCGTGGAGGTGGCAGAGCACAATGAAGGAAAAGATAACCCTAATGGCATTTGGTACTAACTATGCAGGGACCAAATGGTAGTTGTCCAAGATGGACAGAAAGAAAGGATGAAAAGGAAACCGGAGACCCCCAACGAAGGACTCCTCATAAAAAGCAAGATAGCCCAGGCCACTGGAAGTGACCCATTCCCCTGGACGAGGGATCATGAGCTGGATAGAAGGAGGGATGCCATAGACATCCCGAACGGTCCTTAGTTCCTCAGCGGTGATCGTCGAGACGACCCTGCCAGGACGTGTGGACCAGACGGACTCAGAAATAGGAACAGAAGAAGGAAGAGGGAGAGAAGGACCGGATCATGGTTTCCTGATGAGTACCGGATAGGGAGGATTCCTCCTACTGAGCTCGAAGCGAGTTACATCTTCCTCCCCACCAAAAGAAGAAGAAGATGCCAGCCTCTGTTCGGAGGGACCGGCCTCGCCCTGATCAGTTGAAGGGCGGAAGCTCGGACCAAAATGGGACATCCTCAAGAATAAGGAGAATGAAGGACTCGAAGTGAGGGATGGAAGAACAGACTCAACTCAAAGAAGACCCCAGACCTGAAGGAAGAACTCTACTCTATCGGGGGGAGAAGGAAGAAGAGACTGACCTGATTCCTTAGAAAACCTGAGGCAACTGTGAGGAAGAAGAAAGCTTGGGCGCAGCAGCAGCAGGCATGGAGAATTCAAAAGAATAGATGTGTCGAGTAACGCCCAACTTTCATTTCGAAATGACTCGATGGATTCGTATCGATCCAACCCCTCCGCCAATGGATCCATGCCACGTGCTACCCATCGACGAAAACGGCATCCCGGTCGCTCTAGATTCTGTGCTAACATTAACTCTCCTCGGACGTGGCCACGCGGCACCTCTGCATTGGTCCGCAGGGCCGTCTCTCGAAGCGCCAGCAATCATGGCCATCATCGTGCCAGATTTCTGCCTTTCCATGTCAGCACCGCAATTACTCCCTTAGGCCCGAGTGCCATGCACTAACGAACCTCGGGAGTGGGGGGCAAATGATGTGGTGGGATCACTGACAAGGGAGAACCGACAGGCACCACGTCAAGGAAAGATGCCACATCGGACACTGTGTCAATTCTCCAGCCCGGATCCACTGCCGAGCTAAGCTCTCTCGAGACGGTGAGCTGAGCTCCGTCCTACGCCAGGTCGGGCCCACGAGTTCGGGATGCCTAGGCCGGAGCCGCCTTCTGCCCTCTGGAGCGAGACCCTCGAATGTTTGAGCCCTGTGGTCAGAGTCGAGCTCAGCACTCCTCCGCCAACATGGAGCCTCTCCGAGCGCGCGCCCTCCGGACCAGGCCCACCTTCTGCCCTCAAGAGTGAGACCATCGGAGGTTTGAGCCCTATGGTCGGAGTCGAGCTCAGCACTCCTCCACCAACATGGAGCCTCTTCGAGCGTGCGCCCTTTAGACCGGGCCCGCCTTCTGCCCTTCGGAGCGAGACCCTCGGAGGTTTGAGCCCTGTGGTCGGAGTCTAGCTCAACACTCCTCCGCCAACATAGAGCCTCTCCGAGCACGCGCCCTCCAGACCGGGCCTGCCCTCTGCCCTCCAGAGTGAGACCCTTGGAGGTTTGAGCCCTATGGTCGGAGTTGAGCTCAGCACCCCTCCGCCAACATGGAGCCTATCCGAGCATGCGCCCTCCAGACCGAGCCTGCCTTCTGCCCTCCAGAGTGAGACCCTTGGAGGTTTGAGCCCTGTGGTCGAAGTCGAGCTCAGCAGCCCTCCACCAACATGGAGCCTCTCCGAGCGCATGCCCTCCGGACCGGGCCCGCCTTCTGCCCTCTAGAGCGAGACCCTCGAAGGTTTGAGCCCTGTGGTCGGAGTCGAGCTCAGCACTCCTTCGCCAACGCGGAGCCTCTCCGAGTGCGCATCCTCCGGACCGGGCCAGCCTTCTACCCTCTAAAGCGAGACCCTCGAAGGTTTGAGTCCTATGGTCAGAGTCGAGCTCAGCACTCCTCCGCCAATGTGGAGCCTCTCCAAGCGTGCGCCCTCTGGACCGAGCCCACCTTCTGCCCTCCGGAGTGAGACCCTCGGATGTTTGAGCCCTGTGGTTGGAGTTGACCTCAGCACTCCTCGCCAACATGGAACTCTCTGAGAGCACGGCCTCCGGACCAGGCCCGCCCTCTACCCTCCAGAGCGAGACCCTCGAAGGTTTGAGCCCTGTGGTCAGAGTCGAGCTCAGCACTCCTCTGCCAACGTGGAGCCTCTTCGAGAGCATGCCCTCTAGACCGGGCCCACACTCTGCTAGGACAACCCCACAAGCTCGAAGTGTTTAGGTCGAAGCGACCCCTGCCAGCTTGGCTCTAGCTCGGACGTGGACCCCGCCAGCCTGGGATGCCGGTGAACTGCCCGAGGACTACACTGGAGTGCCCCCCAGGCCATACTGACCACCTGCAGCTGCCAGTTACACTAGAAAGGGGAGATGAACGCTGACCGAGATGCCATGCTCCTCACCAACCACTCGGATCACCCAAGAGAGGAAGCCAACCGGGAGATTCGAATCCCGGGGATGGTGACACACCATTCAAGGTATAACCAGGCTTCTCGGAAGCTCATGACAGCTCCCTTATCATGAATCAGGAAAGACTTCTCGGGACGCCACTGCATGTGCCTAATAGCCTAGCAGAGATCCCGAGGCGGATGCCCAATAGTAACCAAGTTTGCAACAAATCTGGAGGTAACACAACAACACCAACACAAGCAAAACACAAGCCAGAACACAAGAGAAAAAAAAAGAGGAGAGTGCAACCCCCACCAGGAAGAGGGGCATGGCACCACCAGCAATCCAGAGCAAGGTCGGGAGGAAGGGCCACACAAGGACTCCCCCTAGCCAGGCCACACTTCCCCCGACACACCTGCTACTCACATTCACACAACACACTCCTCCTCGTGTGGAGTCCATCAAGAGAGGCTCGACTAAGAGGATCTGTTCCCCTGAATCATCACTGACTTGACCATCGGAGTGCCCCCACTGGAAACCCCAGCATGGGTCACTAACCCCTATCTTGCAGGTCCAGGTCCACCGGGCGATGATCCAGATGAGGAGGTGCGCTCCGACGCTGACAGAAGCTATAGGCCATGGTGATCCTGGCAGCAACACATCTTTTTGTGCAATGAACAAAACCCATGTGTATCTTGAAAAATCATTTACAATCACAAGGCCATATTTTATACCACCTAGGCTTGTTGTCCTAGTAGGTCCAAATAGGTCCATGTGAAGTAGCTCTAAGGGTTTAGTAGTAGAAACAATGTTTTTGGATTTAAAACTCTCCCTCACTTGCTTTCCTAATTGACAAGCATCGCAAACATAATCAAAATTTACTTTGAATTTTGGCAAACCTTTAACTAAATATTTTGAAATAAGTTTTGAAATGGTGTTTATACTAGCATGTCCAAGTCGCTTATACCATAGTAAACTTGATTCCTTGCTCTTGTCATTCATTGCTACAAGACTTGTGTTGCTTGACATAACTAGATCTTTAAGATCTACTACATAAATATTACCAAGTCTATATCCAATGAACTTTGTACTATAGTCAAGTGGATAAACTACTATACACATTGTGGACTTGAAAAAAATATTAAAACCAATATCACAAAGTTGACTAATGCTCAAAAGATTATGCTTTAACTTTTCTACAACTAACATATTTTCAATAAATATAGGAGTAATTTTGATTTTACCAATACCAATTATCCTTCCTTTATGATTATCACCAAAGGTTACCATTCTACCATCTTTTTATTCTAGGATGAAGAATTGATCAATATCACCCATCATGTATCTTGAACAGCCACTATCAAGGTACCATCTTTTCTTATATTTGTGGCTGCAAGACAACCCTGCAAAATAATCAGGTAATAGATTTAGGTACCCAAGCTTTCTTGGATCCTTGCAAGTTAGTAGAAATGGTTCCTTTTAGAACCTAAATTTTCTTGGTTTTCTTCTTGCCATTATGTTTCAAATGACACTCAAATACCTTATGACCAATATTATTGCAAGCATAGCATACAATTCTCGACTTTGAATAAAAAGTATACGATGATGCAAATTTAGGACTATACTGTTTTGAAGTAATAAATTTAGGAGCATATGATGTAGATGTAGAAAATTTATTTGAAGTTGTTCCTTTGTAACCAATTCCAAATTTGTTATTTGTCTCTCTTTGATCTTTCAGAATTAGTTCAAGCTTATTGGAACTCAAGGTTAATTTTTCAACCAAAGGCTTAAGCTTTTGAACTTCCTTTTTCAAATCATTATTTTCATTTTGCAAACTTTTATTTTTCTCAAGAAGCTTTTCGTTTTCAAATTGAGTGGTTTTAAGTCTTTCACAAATTAGACTTAATTCCCTTTACAAAACCTTATTTCTTTCACCAAATTCATTTTTATCCTTTTCAATTATGTCACAATGGTTTTTCAAAGTTTTCATTTTCAAACCAGTTTTTTTATATTCTACTAATAATTCACAGAAAGCATTATGCAGCTCATCATATATAAATTCTAAATTAGGTTCAGAAGTAGTTACCTCGTCCTCAAAACCTATAAGACAGATCTAAGCAGTTTTTGTTGTTTCTTCATCCTCTTCAGTGGATATAGATTCGTAGTTATCACTCCATGCTGCAAGCATTGCCTTCTTCTTCTTTCTGTTGATCATCTTTTTCTTGGTTTCTAGACAGTCATGATGTATATGTCCAGGTTTCTTGCATCCATAGCAGATTGAAATTTGATCTTTGTCTATGTCCTTCTCTTTTTCTTTGTCATTTTCTCTTTCTCTTCCAAACTCTCCTTTTCTAAATTACTTCCTCCATCTATTAGTTCTTCTTCTACCCATAAACCTTTTAAATTTTCTCATTACCAGGGCTATCTCATCATTTTCAAGATCATTATCATCAGATGAATCTGAATCTTCATTCTTGTCTTCTTCAATGGCTTTAAATGCTATAGCTTTCTTTCTTTTGGAATTCTCATCAGTTCTTTGTTACATGGCTAATTCATGTGTAATTAGTGATCCAAGCAACTCATCTAGTGGTAGGGTGTTCAGGTCCTTTGCCTCTTGAATCGCTATCACTTTAGCTTTCCATTTATCTGGCAAGGATCTCAAAACTTTTTGAAAAAGATCAGCATTAGTGTAAGTTCTACAAAAACTTTTAAGACCATTGATTATATTAGTAAAGCATGTATACATAGCAGATATAGTTTCACTAGGATCCATCTTAAATAATTCATAATTGTGCACAAGAAGATTGATTTTTGAAGTTTTAACTTGTGATGTGCCTTCATGTGTAATCTCTAACTTATCCCAAATATTTTTAGTAGAATTACAAGTCAAAATTCTATTAAACTCATTTGGGTCCAAAGTGCAATATAGCAAATTCATAACTTTGGCATTCAGCTCTACTAATTTCATATCATTTTCATCCCATTCCTCTTCCGGTTTGGGAACCTCAGTATCATTGATTCTAACAGTAGGTGTGTGAGGTCCTTTCAAAATAATTTTTCATAAATAAAAATCTACGGCTTGAATGTATATTTTCATCCTCGCCTTCCACTATGTATAATTGGTTCCGGTGAAAAGTGAAGGTCGATTTGTGGATTGGCCTTTGGCCAAAGAAGTGCTCATATGATGTGCCATCTATCTTTACTCTAAGTAATTTTTAGAGACTCTGCTCTGATACCACTTTTTGCCCAGGTGGCTTCCCAAGAGGGGGGTAAATTGGGATTATAAAAACTTTTGGCAAGTATGTGCAATGTGAAATCCTTTTGGTGTTGTGGTGTAATATGCAATGTGGAAATAATTAAGTAAATGCAATAAGGTAAAATAAGCACAAGTACAAACACAAGAAAATTTAAAGTGGTTCGGAGCAACCGGCTCCTACATTCACTATCCAAGAACCACTTGGGATTTCCACTATATCCCCCAACCGAAATATAGTCGGATTGTTTTACCAAGCTCACAATCCAAACCTATACACTTTGGTTTTACCGAGACCACCAAAGAAAACCCAACTCCCTTTGGTTTTAAACGGGATTACCAAAGAAACCCTAACACTTGGTTTTATACCGGGATCACCAAGAACCCAACTTAGGTTTTCACAAGGTTCACCTAAAAACTTTTAACCCTCTTTTAAGACATAGCCCCTTGCTATTCTTAGAGAAAAAACAAAGATATGAAAAAAATAATAAGCAACTATACAATAAACCGAGTTTGTTTAAATATTATAGATGAAGATCAAGATGAAGCTTAGCCTTGAATACTCTTTTAATGCTCTTCAAGCTACTTCTTGGCTTCTTCTATGAGTGGATTCAATGATGAAAAGAAGTTGGTAGAGCTTTGAATCCTATCTTGAATGCTCTTGAAGTGGGTTGGTGAAAGACTTGAAAGCTTTTCAAATTTTCAAGATAAGTCAATAAATAATTCCTTTTAAAAATCATTTAATCCATCAAAAATACTCTCCTTTATAGTTTTTCATGATATATAGCTGTTGTAGGGCCTAGGGAATTGTGAAAGAGCTGTTGGAGACCTTTTGAAGTTCAAAAATCACTTTCAGCAACTAGCCGTTAGAGTGTAGAAAATGGTCACTTGAGTCGGCTCGAGGTCCACGATGAAAGAAAATGCGGGGTTACGAGTGCCTACACTAAGAATGCAACAGCACAGGGAGCAGGTATATATTTTAAAATAATTTTAAAATAATAGCAGAAATAACTTACTCCGCATAGGATCTAACTTACACAAAATGCATATACAGGCATAACAAGGCATGAAACAGGGCATGTAATATTTATAAACAATATTATAAAACTAGATCTAGGCATGCATGAAAATAAAAACCAGAAATACTACCTTATTCCTACTCGAAATAAAGCAGGGATAACTCTGGAATAGCTGGGATAACTGGAATAAAGTTATTCCAGTCTTCTTCTTCCAGCAACCTCTTGAAATGTTGATTTGTCCTTCTTCTCCAAAAGCAGCAAAAATCAAACAAAAATGGCCAATCTCTCGGTCTCTCCTCAGCCTCCAATAGCAAGGTAACTTATAGATTGAAGTTATTTCAATGGAGAGGTTTTGGATCGTTCATCCAACGTTGAGGAAGTCCCTTTGTTGCAGAATTTCAGAATAGCAAGACCTGCAACCAAAAATAGGGCAACCAAAAACCAGCAGCTTTGGAGGTAGATCCGGCTCTCAGGTGCTCAAGGGAACACCCTCTAGAGGGGGGACATGCCTAGGGCTCCTCTGGTCCGGGTTCTCAAGCGATGCTAGTCGCCGGAAGCCTTGATACGGTGAGAGGGAAGAAGGAAATAGCAAAACACTATGTTTTGTATCTAGTTTTCTCCAAAACAGAATTCTTCTTCCGCCAAATGAGCACTAGCAATAACAGGGGATTAAGAAGACTGTCTCTCCCAATCTCTCACAAAGACCCAGCCCCAAAAACACTGGTTAAAAATAATGTGGAAGCTCTCAAGGAAGAAGACCACCTCTGCAAAACAATGCCCAAATTTTTATAATTAGCATGAAACCAAAGAAACCGGTCATTTGGGAGGTGAGGAGATAAGCTGGGAATGCGAGAGGGTAGCAGGTTGGAGAACTAATCCAATTGGTCTTCAACATAGCAATTAAAAGCCATTAAACATTGGTTTAATCCCAGCCAAAAATGGAGTGAAATGGGAGAGGAAGAGAGTCTTAAAACCCCTATTCACCCAAGCCTAAATCACCGTGTAGATGGGTTCAAACCGGTTCACAACAGATTTAAAAAAAATCCCAAACTGCTTCAAAGCCGGTTCACTAAATAATTAGATCAAAATCTAATTAATAAAAGGCTTGGTCAAGTCCTGGTCACCCAGGAACAATTCCCGGTGCACCCGAATAATAACTGACCCACCAGAAACCAGGTTAATCCAATGTGTGCTCAATTAAACCATTACCGAAATGATTCCTAATCATAAATCGATACCTGGATTATGGAGAGATCCTCTATGATGTGTGACCTCATAGGTTCGAACCTAGGCAGTAGCACTGGAACAATTCCAGTACCAGCACAAGATACCATCTAGCAATGGGTCCCGGTATCCAGATAAGTCGAAGATGCGAGAGCAATCAATCGAACCTCTGGCATATAGTTACCATATAATTCATCCCTTTGACCTCCAATGCTTAGGATGACCTAGGGTTAGACTGTCAACCCTAGCTGAGTCAATCCATAAAATGTCTCAACCTCACAAGTCCAGTGACTCCTCACTAGGACACCCCGGCTGAGGATTTGCTAAATTGAGACACTACGAAACATTCAATCCAAACTACTTGGATAGGTCAATTTCATCTTGGCCCACCACTGCTCTACAAGTACTTGCCTGTACCCAGAAACCTTCCATCACCGGATTAGAAATCCGGGTAGTCCGATACCAAAGCACAGGGAGTTGCTTGCAAGCTACCATGATGACCTCAGGTCAGAAGGACACATATACCCATATCCAATCGTGAGTATCCCTTTGGTAGAAAAGGGGCTATACGGAGTCACGTTCAATGAGATATCATATATCCCACTTGAAGATCACATCAGTGTCACCACACTCCTTTGGTTAAGAGGACAACCAAACGATGTGAACCACAACAACCTATACTTGATACATTACCGTCCAGTACAATGTATCCTTTGGTCGTGAACCTGGTTTAAGGACCACTCGATATATCCTCTTTATATCAAAGACAATGTAGTCCTAAGGACTTCATCACATGAAAAAGAGTTCATTATAGGGAAATGTAAGAATGTGATGAGCTGCCAAAATAATATTTATTAATTCATACAAAGAGTACAATACTCAATTCAACCATCTACAACCTAGGCGATTGGCTTTGGGACATAATTCCCAACAACTCCAACTTGTACTAAAGCTAATCAGAACAGTATCTAATACCCAATTCCCTTTTAAAAAAGTCAAACTCTTTTATTTCGAGGGCTTTAGTAAAAATGTCGGCCATATTTTCTTTTCCGTCGATCTTCATAAGATTGATGTCTCCTCATTCTACGATCTCTCGTATGAGGTGGTAGCACCACAGAATATGCTTAGTGCAGTGATAAGCTTTCGATTCCTTAGCTTGAGCAATGGCTCCAGTGCTGTCATAGTACACTGGAACAGAACCATCTATGGTAAATGCCATCCCTAGCACTCCAAGGAACTTCCATAACCACACAGCTTCCTTCGCTGCATCAGATGCTGCAAGGTACTCTGCCTCGCATACTGAGTCTACAACTGTCACCTGCTTGGAACTTTTCCAGCAAATCACTCCTCCATTTAGGATAAATACAAATCCCGACATACTCTTGCTATCATCTCTGTCTGATTAAAAAATGGAGTCAGAATACCCCACAAGTTTCAAGTCAAATTCTCCATAAATCAGCCATTGGTCTTTAGTATTTCTCAAATACTTCAGGATGGGCTTAACCACCTTCCAATGTGCCTCACCTGGGTCGGACTGGTATCTGCTCACTACTCCTAGTGAGTATGCCATGTCTAGTCTAGTACATGTCATAGCATACATGATAGAGCCTACTATAGAAGATAAAGTACTCTACTCATGCACTCTCTTTCCTCATGAGTTATCGCACAATCCTTCCTGGAAAGAGTAATTCCAGAACCTATCAGAAGATTGCCTTTCTTGGAATTTTTCATGCTGAATCGTTTCAGCATGGTATCAATGTACGTAGACTAGGACAATCCCAGAAGCCTCTTAGATCTATCTCTATAGATCTTCATACCCAATATGTAAGAAGCTTCACCCAAGTCCTTCATGAAAAACTGAGATGATAACTAGACCTTTATTCCTTATAATGCTGTGACGTCATTCCCGATTAAGAGAATGTTGTCAACATACAGTACCAGGAATACAATCACAGAACCATTAACCCACTTATAGATGCACGGTTCTCCATTCTTAACGAAGCCATACAATTTAATACACCTATCAAACTGTAATTCCCAACTTCGAGATGCTTGCTTGAGTCCATAAATGGACCTCTGCAACTTGCATACTTTTGACTCATCTAAGGATATGAACCCTTCAGGCTGTATCATATAAATCTCCGCTTCTAGCTCCCCATTTAGGAAAGCGGTTCGGACATCCATCTGCCAGATTTCATAATCAAAATATGCTACTAAAGCAAGCATGATCTGAATGGACCTGAGCATTGCCACAGGGAAGAAAGTCTTGTCATAATCGATACCATATCGTTGACGATACCCCTTGGCAACCAGATAGGCTTTATAGGTCTCTACCTTCCCATCTACACGCCTTTTCCTCTTGAAGATCCACTTGCACCCGATGGGTATTATCCCTTCAGGTGGACTAACCAATGTCCATATATTGTTGATCTTCATTGACTCCATTTCGGATCGCATGGCTCCAAGCCATGCCTTAGAGTCAGATCTCTAAAGTGCATCCATATAGGTGATCGAATCCTCATTGTTCTTGTCAATCTCAATGGGATCACCATCTTGAACCAAGAAACCATAGTATCTATCCAGCTGACACGGTACTCTACCGGATCTCCTAATAATGGGTTCCAGGTGTGATCCAATCACAGCCGATTCTATGATGTCCTTAGAGTATGCAGGTTCTTCTACTGGCTGAACTTTACCAAGTTCAATCTTAGAGGCTACAGTTCCTTCTCAAAGGAACTCCTTTTCCAAAAAGATAGCCCTAAGAGTGACGAACACTTTCTGTTCATCCTCCAAGTAGAAGAAATACCCTTTGGTTTCCTTAGGGTAACCAATAAACAAGCACCGATCAGACCTAGGACCAAGTTTATTTGAGTCTAAATGCTTTACATAAGCTGGACAACCCCAGACCCAAAGGTGTGAGATTGAGAGCTTTCATCCAATCCACATCTTATATGAAGTGGAGACAACAGACTTATTCGGAACATTATTTAATAAGTGACAAGCTGTCTCAAGTGCATATCCCCAAAAGGATAGTGATAAAGTCGCAAAGCCCATCATGGATCGAACCACGTCCAACAGGGTTCGATTCCTCCTTTCGGACACACCATTCAACTATGGTGTTCCTGGAGGAGTCCATTGAGAGAGAATCCCATTCTCCTCAAGGTATGTCGAAAACTCACCAGATAGGTATTCACCGCCTCGATCAAATCGAAGGGTTTTAATATTTTTTCTAGTTTATTTCTCTACTTCATTATAGTATCGTTTGAACATTTCAAATGATTCATATTTATGTCTCATCAAAAAGACATAACCGAACCTCGAAAGGTCGTCTGTAAATATAATAAAATATATGTATCCACTTCTGGCACTAACTATCATGGATCTGCATACATCAGTATGTATGAGATTCAGAAGTTCTGTAGCTCGTTCACCTTTTCCAGTAAAAGGTGACTTGGTCATTTTACCAAGTAAATAGGATTCACAAGTGGGCAGTGATTCAGAATCACTAACCTTGAGGAGACCTTCTCCTCGCATCTTATTTATCCTATTCTGGTTAACATGACCTAGCCTACAGTGCCAAAGATACAGATCACTAACATTTTCTAACCTTGGGTGTTTGCTAGATGTGTACATTACACTAACAGGCCATGATAGTACATAAATGCCATTATTTAACTTAGCTTTCATTATCACAGAGTTATTCAAAATAACTTGGCAAATATCTCCTTTTATTGATAGTTCAAAACTACAATTGGCCAAAAGGCCTACTGAGATAATGCACATAATGAAACTAGGACAATAATGACAGTCAACTAACTCGACAGTATAGGACTCAAAGACAAGACTCAGAATTTTGATCGCCAATACTGGAACACGATTTCCATTCTCGACTCTCAGGAACTGTTCCCCATCCTTGAATATCTTGCTAACTTGCAGTCCCTGTAACGAATTACAAACATGAATAGGACTACCGGTATCCAATACCCAATTAGCAGTATCACAAATAGAGAAATTACAAGGTTTTATCATATAAATACCTTATCTAGCACTCTACTGATTTCCCTTCCTTGGCCTGTTCGGATCTAGGGATGCTTGGTAAAGAGGACAGTTCCTCTTCAAGCGTCCCCGCTTCTTGCAGTAGAAGCACTCTGCAAAAGACTGGTCAACTTTCACTTTCCTGGTCTGACTCGGGCCAGGAGCATTCAGCACCTTCTTTCCTTTCTTTTATTCTTCCCTTTCTTAAAGGGACGATAACCTCTAGAACCTCCCACTAAATTCACCACCCCCTTATTCAGTTGGTGGTCTTTCTCGAAAGTCTGCAGTAATCCCATCAAACCATGGTAATTGACTGCAGGCTTATTCATTCTATAATGATCGAGAAAGTCAAGATAGGAGGAGGGCAGAGAATTCAAGATTGTATCCTTGCCAAGCTACTCGTGCAAGGGACATCTGAGCTTGCCCAACTTTTATATTAGCTCGATCATGTACAATACATGATCAGTGACAGAACCACCATTCGGCATCTTGGCATTGTAGATGGCACAAGACACTTTATACCGCGCTACATCATCCGGCATGCCGAAAGATTCCTTCAACTTTTGAAGAATCTCTTCTGGTTGGGCCTTCTCGAACTTGCAACTGAACTCGTTGTTCATTGCCGCTAGCATGATGCATCAGATAGTAGTCTGATTAGAAACCCACTTTTGATAAGTATCCCTGACCGAACTCCGAGCATTGGCAGAGGGGATTTCAGGTGCCGGATCCGTTATCACATAAAGGATCCATTCATGCTCCAAGATAATCCTTAACTTTTGATACCAACTATCGAAGTTGTGACCCTTCAACTTCTCATTATCGAGAAGTGACCGAAGCGAAAGATTTGAAGACATATTAAAGGAAAATCAAGACCATATTAGAATATGAATTAATTAATTAACCAAAAGACTTGGACTTTAGTCTAAAGGTCTCTCCCACTAATTTTTCAGATTGGGAGCCTCTAACTCCAATCCGTGAAATCACTATTTCATAGTGGGTACTGAAGCTCTTAAGGAAGAAGACCACCTCTGCAAAACAGTGCCAAGATTTTTATAATCAGCATGAAATCAAAGAAACCGGTCATTTGGGAGGTGAGGAGACGGGCTGGGAATGTGAGAGGGTAGCAGGTTGGAGAACTAATCCAATTGGTCTTCAACGCAGTAATTAAAAGCCATTAAACATTGGTTTAATCCCAGCCTAAAATGGAGTGAAATGGGAGAGGAAGAGACGTCTTAAAACCCCTGTTCACCCAAGCCTAAATCACCATGTAGATGGGTTCAAACCAGTTCACAACAAGTTTAAAAAAAATCCCAAACCGGTTCAAAATCGGTTCACTAAATAATTAGATCAAAATCTAATTAATAAAAGGCTTGGTCAAGTCCTGGTCATCCAGGAACAATTCTCGATGCACCCGAACAATAACTGATCGACCCAAAACTAGGTCAATCCAATGTGTGCTCAATCAAACCGTTACCAAAATGATTCCTAATCATAAATTGGTACCTGGATCAGGGAGAGATCCTCTATGGCATGTGATCTCATAGGTTCGAACCTAGGCAGTAGCACTGGAACAATTCCAGTACCAGCACAAGATACCATCTAGCAATGGGTCCCGGCATCCGGATAAGTTGAAGATGCGAGAGCAATCAATCGAACCTCTAACATATGGTTACCGTATAATTCATCTCTTTGACCTCCAATGCTCAAGATGACCTAAGGTTAGACTGCCAACCCTAGCTGAGTTAATCCACAATATGTCTCAACCTCATAAGTCCAGTGACTCCTCACTAGGACTATCTCGGCCGAGGATTTGCTAAATTGAGACACTGCGAGACATTCAATCTAAACTACTTGGACAGGTCAATTCCATCTTGGTCCACCACTACTCCACAAGTACTTGACTGTACCCAGAAACCTTCCATCACTGGATTAGAAAATCGGGTAGTCGGCACCAAAGCACAGGGAGTTGCTTACAAGCTACCATGATGACCTCAGGTCAGAGGGACACATATACCCATATCCAATCATGAGTATCCCTTTGGCAGAAAAGGGGCTACACGGAGTCACGTTCAATGAGATATCATATATCTCACTTGCAGATCACATCAGTGTCACCACACTCCTTTGGTCAAGAGGACAACCAAACGATGTGAACCACAATAACCTATACTTGATACATTACCGTCCAGCATAATGTACCCTTTGGTCATGAACCAGGTTTAAGGACCACTCGATATATCCTCTCTATATCAAAGATAATGTAGTCCTAAAGACTTTATCACATGAAAAAGAGTTCATTACAAGGAAACATAAGAAAGTGATGAGCTGCTGATGGGGAACTAATATGCATGCAATTTTTTTTGTATGTTTTACATGTTGAGTTAGGTGATTAATTCCCAAATTTTAGATCAAAATTATTTGTATGGAATTTTGTATGAATTTTTGAAGATCAGCATGCAGATTAGGACCTAGAAAAGTAGCAAAGAAGGACCGCCGGGGCTGAGAAGCCTCGGTTAGGGCAAGTTCTCCTACAATAAAACTACTGGAGGTAGAGGGGTGTACCTGACAATGTCTGTGAAGATCGCAGCGAAGGGGTCTCTCGTTCCTCGATGGATGCGGCCTGGAAAATCGAGCCAAAGACCCGCGGATACCCGGCTTTCTGCTCGGTGATCCGATTGAGGCTTGGCTGGAGTCGTTGGATTCGTAGGAACTCAGGGACCTGCAAACGACCTGACAGGGGTTAGAAAGCTCACAAAGGAACAAGAAAACAAAGTAAAAATAGCAAGGGAAGGCTTCTTTTGGTGTGGGCGTCCAGGGATCTGGAGGGTTTGTTGGCAGTAGGAAGATGATTGCAAACACCGGGAAGAACTCTCACAAACCCCTTTATGCACACAGCAGGGTATCACACCACTCAATAGAAGAACTCAAGGTTTTCATTCATCAAAAATTCTCCTCATACAAGAGGCTAGGGTCCCTTAAATAGACCCTTAACCTTGGGCTCCAAGTAAGGGTACATAAGTCTTTACATAAGAATCATTTTCCCTCTCAAACCCTAGCTAGAAAATAAGGAAATATTAGGTAGAAAAATCCCTAAAAATTTTCTTGACTTGGTCAAGACTCCAAGGATGCCTAGGGGGGCGTGTTGGGCTTCTAGGAGCAGCAAGAGGCCGGCCCAAAGGGGCTCGGGTGCATGGGTTTGGGCCTCTGGAAGCTGGGGTGGCCTGGTAGCCAGGTAGCAGGAATATTCCCTGGTATCTTGCTTCTTAGGGGCTTGGGCTTGGCACCTGGGCTTGATTTCTTTGGGCTAGGATGCAGATGGACCTCTGGAATCATGGATGCCCTTATCTATGAATATACTTTGGCATCTGGAAGGGAATCTAGATATCTGGAGGGCATCTGCAAGAAATCAGGGTTTTCTGAATTTTCCTCCTGGGGTCTTCAAATCTTCAAGCTGGGTTGGACTTGTGCTATACTTCCATGTCTTCAATCTAGTTTGACTTTGTCTTCACTTGTATGATATAGTCTTGAGTCTTCAGTATGCTTGGACAGGACTCAAAAAAATAAAATTAGCTCAACATGAGCTGACTAGCATTGGACTGAACTAGCTCAACATGAGCTGACTAGTACAGAACTGAAATAATAACTAAAAATACTCAAATAACAACTAAAATGGACTCAGATGAGCTAATCCCTTATTACAGATGGACTCATAAATTATTGATCAATTTACAGAGGGTTGAAAAAGCCTCTGTCTTATTCTGGTGCCTCGGTGTCCCCACCAATTCTCCCAGGGTGGGAGGAACTCGACCCTGTCGAGTGAAGGTCAAACTGGCTCACATATCTCTCGAGAAGGTCTAGGTTGAGGCGTTGCAAGTCCTCTCGAGAAATCCATGAATTGTCCGACTCTAGCCAGCCTTGCCATCGGACCAGGAAGCGTTGATAGTCATGGCCCTGGGTCGTGATGGCTTGATTGTCCAGGATACGCTCGATCCGTTCTCCTCTCTCAGGCCAAATTTGTTTGTGGACACTCTAGGTTAGGGTCACTCACAATGAAAAGGAATAGGTCCAAAGGCCTCACTAGGTATCGCTGCCGGTTCCCTATACTCAACCAGGTCTGTAATATTGAAGGTAGAACTAATGCCCAAATCCGAAGGCAATTCTAACACCTAGGCATTTGATCCAACCTTCTCTATCACTTTAAAAGGTCCGGCTCTGCGAGCATGAAGCTTCTTTTAGGCCTAAGCCTAACCAAGATAGAATCCACTACATCAAATTATTTGATCCTTCTTCAGGAATTAGCCAGTTTGTTTAAAGATTAGTGCAGGTGGTGAACATTTTAGGCACATGCAGACTCCTAACAAATGATGCAAAGGACTCATACTGACACCTAACAGACTTGACTATGCATTCCTATCGAAGGAAATTTTATTGAACTCTGTGGATCTAAACCTAATAGATTATAGGTTCTCTAGGTTTGATCCTAGCTTGACATGCACATGAAAATTTACAGTGAACTCCTAGCAAATTCCAAAGAGTATGCCAGAAGTAAGATGCAAACCTAACATGCATGATGAATGCATGCAGTATGCTAATCTCATCTAAATGCAATCTAATGATCCTAGAAATGCTGGAGGTGTCAGGAAAGGGCAGAAAATAGGAAGTGGATTCAGAAGTAGTTTGGTAGGGTAGGGAAAAAGGTTCAAGGTTAGTTGGATAAAGTTCGATAAAAGAAGGCATATCAAGGACTAATCCTAGACTAATGAGTCTAACCTTTCGAGGTTGCGGTATATCTATGGGGTTTGCATAATGGAAGGATGAGTTACTAATCTCAGGGAAGAGGTCCTTAATGGGAACTATAGGAGGAGGCTCATCCCGAGGGTACTGATTCAAAGAGATCAAGTCCTTAATAAATTCTTCTGGTTCTTGTATTTTTGGACTAGACTCTATAATTTGGCTCTCCTCTATGGTTTCCTCAGGTAGGGCTCTAGTAGCAGTACCTAGGTTCTCTTCCTCTATTTGTTCTTCCATTATAGCTTTAGGTTGGATATGGTCAAGGTCAACTAGCTCTGGGTTGGTTTCTACCTGGGCATCTACTGGGTCAGCTAATTCTAGGTCTACTAAAGGTGTCTCCTCTTCTCCCTCATACTCATCCACTAGGCTCACATCAGCTTCATACACTTCCGCGTTAATGTAAGCCTTGTGAATCTCAGGAATGGTTGGAGAAGGTCGGCTAGCAGGAAATTGGTTAGGTTCTGGTCTCTGATTATGGGTACTACTCCTAGTAGGTTCAGGTTGTATAAGGGGTAGTGGCTCACTACTGGGTTCGTATTTAGGGATACTAATCCTATGGGGTTCAAGTTGACTAGGGGAAGCATGACTAGTACTAGGTTGATACTTAGGGGTTATGGGTTCTCTAGGCTCATAGGACAAGGGTACAGATCTATGGGTCATGGGATTATAGGATCTGGGGTCATAGCATTTTGGGTCAGCTCTATGATCAGGTTCTAAGGATGGATCATGGTATGGGGTCCTCCTGAGGTTGGGCTCCCTATATGGGTCAGGATATTGGGTCCTCCTAGGGTTGGACTCCCTATATGGGTCAGAATACTGGGTTCTCCTAGGGTTGGACTCCCTATATGGGTCAGAATATTGGGTTCTCCTAGGGTTGGACTCCCTATATGGGTCAGAATATTGGGTGTTGGGTCTACTAGGCTTATAGGGTGTGGGTGTATAGGATTTATGATCATGGGATCTAGAGTCATAGGATCTAGGTTCATAGGTTCTGGATTCATAGGTTCTAGGTTTATAGGATTTGGAGTCATAAGATCTATAGGTTGTGGGTATACTAGGCTTAGAGGATGTGGGTAAATAGGATCTATCTTCCTGGTCTACAAAATCCTGATTGGGTCTTCTAGGACTAACCTTAGGGATTGGGTCAGGATGATGGGCTCTCCTAGGTTCAGCCTCAAGGTATGGATCAGGGTTTGGGGTCCTCCTAGGTTGAGGGGAATCAGGATCTGGCTCAGACTGTGACCCATGGTTTTTTTCTGGGGTCCCTACCCGGACTTTTAACTGATCAAACCTATTGGCAAGATGGTCAATTCTATCATTGGTTTGAATACGAGACTGAGTTAACTGGGTCATCTGGGTAGTTATCTGGGTAGTTATGTGGGTAGCCATTTGGGCCATTTGATCAGCTAGGGCTTTTATTTGAGATTGTAAATTTTCCATGGATTCAGACATTTGTGAAGGAGGTGGGTGATATGAAACTCCTGATCTAGTGCTCATGCAAGACTCGATCAGACCGACTATAGCTGACTAGACCTGGAGTCCAAACTAGATGCTCAATCAGGGTGGCAAACTAGCCTATAGTAACCCTGTACTCAGCCAGGCAGGTGTAAGGGGAGTGTTAGGTCCCTGATTGCCAATCCTAGACACCAATCAGAGATTGGCCAGGTAGGCGGACCAGCACACAAGCCCTTCAGGATTGAATCCCTAAACCACCGTTCTAGACACTGAGCACAAGGCACACACAGGTTAACTTGACACAGTGATCTAACACTAGCCCGGACCCGACCAGTTGGTGTCCCTAGCCCACTAGGGCAAATTAAGTCTAATTAATTTTAGGTTAAGGCTTGGGACCGAATGCAAGGGATGTGGTTTTGGGCTAAAGAGAGGTGATCAAATCCTCCCCCTATCTGATATAGCAAGAGTGCCCTTAAAAGTAAATTATGCAATGATGGCAGGCAGATGAGGATGCAAATTAGGGTTAGATGTTTTTGGTATTTTTGGAGAATATGTTATTTTATTTTATTTTTTTTGATATTTTCTTAAATAGAAGAAAACTTGCAAATTATTGCCTAATATTCAGGAAATATACTAAAATTAAAAGATATGCAAAAAATGCTAAACAAAACCCTAAAACTTCCAAACTTGTCTTGCTCAAAAAATAACAAGGCCAAAAATTTGTATGCTATATTTCGGCTTGCAGAAAATTCACATGCCATAATAAAATCTACGAAAATTCTTAAAATTACTGTGAATTATGATGAATCCAGAAAAATAAATTTCAGAATTTTTTTGAGTTTTTATCAGGAAGAAATAATTAACATAACAGAGTATATACGGACTAAAAAATTACAGAAAACAAGCCCTAATCTAAGCTCTGATACCAAAAGATGGGAAACTAATATGCATGCAATTTTTTTTGTATGTTTTACATGTTGAGTTAGGTGATTAATTACCAAATTTCAGATCAAAATTATTTGTATGGAATTTTGTATGAATTTTTGAAGATCAGCATGCAGATTAGGACCTAGAAAAGTAGCAAAGAAGGACCGCCGGGGCTGAGAAGCCTCGGTTAGGGCAAGTTCTCCTACAATAAAACTACTGGAGGTAGAGGGGTGTACCTGACAACATCTGTGAAGATCGCAGCGAAGGGGTCTCTCGTTCCTCGACGGATGCGGCCTGGAAAATCGAGCCAAAGACCCGCGGATACCCGGCTTTCTGCTCGGTGATCCGATTGAGGCTTGGCTGGAGTCGTTGGATTCGTAGGAACTCAGGGACCTGCAAACGACCTGTCAGGGGTTAGAAAGCTACAAAGGAACAAGAAAACAAAGTAAAAACAGCAAGGGAAGGCTTCTTTTGGAGTGGGCGTCCAGGGATCTGGAGGGTTTGTTGGCAGCAGGAAGATGATTGCAAACACCGGGAAGAAGAACTCTCACAAACCCCTTTATGCACACAGCAGGGTATCACACCACTCAATAGAAGAACTCAAGGTTTTCATTCATCAAAAATTCTCCTCATACAAGAGGCTAGGGTCCCTTAAATAGACCCTTAACCTTGGGCTCCAAGTAAGGGTACATAAGTCTTTACATAAGAATCCTTTTCCCTCTCAAACCCTAGCTGGAAAATAAGGAAATATTAGGTAGAAAAATCCCTAAAAGTTTTCTTGACTTGGTCAAGACTCCAAGGACGCCTAGGGGGGAATGTTGGGCTTCTAGGAGCAGCAAAAGTCTGGCCCAAAGGGGCTCGGGTGCATGGGTTTGGGCCTCTGGAAGCTGGGGTGGCCTGGTAGCCAGGTAGCAGGAATATTCCCTGGTATCTTGCTTCTTAGGGGCTTGGGCTTGGCACCTGGGCTTGATTTCTTTGGGCTAGGATGTAGATGGACCTCTGGAATCATGGATGCCCTTATCTATGAATATACTTTGGCATCTGGAAGGGAATCTGGGCATCTGGAGGGCATCTGCAAGAAATCAGGGTTTTCTGAATTTTCCTCCTGGGGTCTTCAAATCTTCAAGCTGGGTTGGACTTGTGCTATACTTCCATGTCTTCAATCTAGTTGGACTTTGTCTTCACTTGTTTGATATAGTCTTGAGTCTTCAGTATGCTTGGACAGGACTCAAAAAAATAAAATTAGCTCAACATGAGCTGACTAGCATTGGACTGAACTAGCTCAACATGAGCTGACTAGTACAGAACTGAAATAACAACTAAAAATACTCAAATAACAACTAAAATGGACTCAGATGAGCTAAGCCCTTATTACAGATGGACTCATAAATTATTGATCAATTTACAGAGGGTTGAAAAAGCCTCTGTCTTATTCTGGTGCCTCAGGTGTCCCCACCAGCTGCCAAAATAATATTTATTAATTCATACAAAGAGTACAATACTCAATTCAACCACCTACAATCTAGGCGATTGGCTTTGGGACACAATTCCCAATACACGAGTTAGCTCGAAGTCTCAGACAGCCAAAAAAGAAATTCTATGTGAGTCAGCTCTTCGAGCTGGAGTCGGCTCGAACCTTCAATCAATACAAAACAATATTTTACTTGAGTCGGCTCTTCAAGGCTGAGTCGGCTCGAAGTTAGTCACCAACAAACATAACTCTAGACGAGTCAGCTCTTGGGGCTTGAGTCGACTTGAGATCTCAGACTTCAAAAACATGTGTTCTTCCATGAGTTGGCTCTTGGGGCTTGAGTCAGCTCTAGGTACTGAAACTCTAAAATCTTTTTATGCCATGCCATAAGGAGTCGGCTCTTGATCCATTAGTCGGCTCTTGCCAAAACTTTATTTAATGCTTCAAACTTCTTCAAAATTCTTCAACATTTGAATCCAACAAGAGCAAATCTACTCACTCTTATTTTTACAATTTTATAGCCCTTTTAAAAGATTACATAGTTGAAAAATTAGGGCTTTTATAATTTTAAAGTACATAAGAGTCTATACAATATTGAATTACCTTTCAACCAATTTGAAAACCAATTAAACTAAAGATAACTAATTTCCTGCAAAAACTTCTCAAGTAATTGAAAGAATTAGTAACATATACATGCTCCAATATTTTTGATCATCAAAATCATTCTAAGGGTCAACACATTCTAATGCAAAACTTTTCATTGGTAGAAAGAGAATCTCGCATGAGAGTCATGCTCGGTGAAGTATCAAACACAACACCTGATATCATACCAGCATCTCCATCTACTTGGTCAAGAGGACAACCAACAGACATGACATCAACAACCTACTCTTGATACACCATCATCTTGAAATAGCGTATCCTTTGGTCGCGAACCAGTTATTGATGGGGATCTAGGACAGGTCCGGGTATTTTTCTATTTTTTCTTATTTTTTCAAAATTTTTTTATTTTCCTATCCCGCTATTCCATCTATCCCCGCTATTCTGGTTTTGTTCTCGGTTTATCCCCGAGTTATCCCAGCTTTATTCAACCTCCTGCAACCTTTCACCCATGAATTTTTTAAAAGTTCCGAACCCTAAACCCACCGCCCCTCCGGCCCCAGATACGGGCCGCCCGCCCTCCGGCCACCCCCGTCGGAATGCCGCCGAAGCTCGCCGGCCCCCGCCCTTACCAGAGAAGCCGTCGCCACTGCCGCCGCCGCCCATGCCCTTGGGAAGCCGAACGGATGCAGAGGCGTCCGCTCGCCATGGCCGCCGCTGCCGTCGTCGCCGCCGGCCCGCTGCCCACCGCCGTTACCACCGCCCGCCTGCCCTCGCTCGGCCACCGGTGAGGTCCGCCGCTGCCCACGCCCGTGGGAAGATGAACGGACACGGGAGGCGTCCGTCCACCCGCGTGCGACCGTGTGGCGCCGCCGCCCACCGCCTGACGCAGCCACCACCGCCCGCTTGTCCGTCGGACAATGTCCCGCCGTCCCAGCCATGTGCCGTCCCGCCGTGCCAGCCATGTGTCGCCTCACCTGCTGCCACCGCTGGCCATCCGCCGCTCACCACCCACTGGCCCCGTCCGCCGCCTGCTTCCCGGTCGCCGGCCATGTGCTCCGTCGGGAGATCGGTCCTCCGCATGGCCGTGAGATGGAGTTGCATGGATTTCAAAGTGTCCCATATTTTAGAGTAGCATGCTTTCTGGAGCAGATTATCAAGCCAACATGCTCTTCGGAGCATATCAGCACTATTTTTGATGCAACATGAATTTTGATGTAATTTATTTTCCTTTTTTAGTTTTCTTAGAGGCTAAGAAACTGAGGGTTTTGGTTTTTTCTATATAAAGGCCTCCTCTCCCCCTGTAATAATCAGAGATGAGTTGATATAGATTTTTGGGTTGGTTCCGGTTCTGGTTCTGAGTTGAGGCCCGTTTTTCTTCATTCCCTGTTGTGTGCATTATGGGTTCGATATGGGATGTGAGGCGTTCCCTGCTATGTGCATTATGGGTTCGATGAGCACCATAGTTATCCCCTATCTCGTCTTCTTTATCCCCTCATGTCCTTCGAGAGTCATCCTAGCGTATCTATGTAAGAGCCCTGCTGTGTACATTATAGGTTTGATGAGAGCTCAGGGTAGCTGGTGTTGTGACCCCTTCGGGAGGGTAGCTTTATGCTCAGGGTAGCTGGTGCTGTGACCCCTTCGGGAGGGTAGCTTTATGCTCAGGGTAGCTGGTGCTGTGACCCCTTCGGGAGGGTAGCTTTAGGCTTTGACCCCTGACTTTCTGTGTGCGTCCCCCGTTAGAGTGAGTCTTAGGGCCATGAGTTTCACTTCCCGATCCCCCATCTTCATCCTTCCTTCGCCACATCCATCCAGAAAAATTGAAAACAAAAGAGATCAATTGTCTTAGGATTTTAGTGTCAGTATGCCCTAGTCCCGGGAGAATTCTTAGTCCTTCCACGGTCCTAGTTTGTTTAGTTGTTTCACTGTTTTTCAAATAACCAGGTTACATCGATTTTTCGTCCTGCATCAATTTTGGTATCAGAGCGAGTTGTGGATTTAGGGTGTGCTCCATTTTTTTCAAACTCGACGTAGTTGAGTTCTTCGCGGTCGAGGAGAATGATGGGGATCCAGGGCAGGTCCGGGTATTTTTCTTATTTTTTCAGAATTATTTTTATTTTTCCTATCCCGCTATTCCATCTATCCCTGCTATTCTGGTTTTGTTCTCGGTTTATCCCCGAGTTATCCCAGCTTTATTCTACCTCTTACAACCTTTCTCCCATGAATTTTTTAAAAGTTCCGAACCCTAGCCCCACCGCCCCTCCGGCCTCCCCTGCCGGAACGCCGACGAAGCTCGCCGGCCCCCGCCCTCGCCGGAGAAGCCGCCGCCACCGCCGCCGCCGCCCACGCCCGTGGGAAGCCGAACGGACATGGAGGCATCCACCCGCCACGGCACATGGCGGCCGTTGCCACCATCGCCACCGGCTCGCAGCCGTTCCCGCCGCCCGCCTGCCCTCGCCCGGCTGCCGGTGGGGTCCACCGTCGCCCATGCCCGTGGGAAGATGAAAGGATGCAGGAGGCGTCCGTCCGCCCGCGTGCGGCCATGTGGCACCACCGCCCACCACCTGACGCCGCCGCTACCGCCTGCCTGTCCGCCGGACACCGTCCCGCCATCCCCGGCCTCCCCACCGTCCATCGGCCATTCCCGGCGCCCGGGAGGTCTCCCACGGTCGTGGGAGACCAAACGGCACGCTGGGCATGTCATGCCAGCCATGTGCCGCCTCGCCTGCGACCATCGCTGGCCGTCCGCCGCTCGCCACCCACTGGCCCCGTCCGCCGCCTGCTTCCTGGTCACCGGCCGTATGCTCCGTCGGGAGATCGATCCTCCGCATGGCCGTGAGATGGAGTTGCACGAATTTCAGAGTGGCCCCTATTTCAGAGCAGCATGCTTTCTGGAGCAGATTATCAAGCCAACACGCTCTTCAGAGCATATCAGCACTATTTTTGATGCAACACGAATTTTGATGTAATTTATTTTCCTTTTTTAGTTTTCTTAGAGGCTAAGAAACTGAGGGTTTTGGTTTTTCTATATAAAGGCCTCCTCTCCCCCTGTAATAATCAGAGATGAGTTGATATAGATTTTTAGGTTGGTTCCGGTTCTGGTTCTGGGTTGAGGCCCATTTTTCGTCGTTCCCTGCTGTGTACATTATGGGTTCCATGTGGGGTGTGAGGCGTTCCCTGCTGTGTGCATTATGGGTTCGATGAGCACCATAGTTATCCCCTATCTCGTCTTCTTTATCCTCTCGTGTCCTTTGAGAGTCATCCTAGCACATCTATGTGAGAGCCCTGCTGTGTGCATTATGGGTTCGATGAGAGCTCTGGGTAGTTGGTGCTGTGACCCCTTCGGGAGGGTAGCTTTATGCTCAGGGTAGCTGGTGCTGTGACCCCTTCAGGAGGGTAGCTTTAGGCTTTGACCCCTGACTTTCTGTGTGCGTCCCCCGTTAGAGTGAGTCTCAAGGCCATGAGTTTCACTTCCCGGTCCCCCATCTTCATCCTTCCTTCGCCACATCCACCCAGAAAAATTGAAAACAAAAGAGATCAATTGTCTTAGGATTTTAGTGTCAGTATGCCCTAGTCCCAGGAGATTTCTTAGTCCTTCCACGGTCCTAATTTGTTTAGTTGTTTCACTATATTTCAAATAACCAGGTTACATCGATTTTTCGTCCTGCATCAATTTTGGTATCAGAGCGAGTTGTGGATTTAGGGTGTGCTCCATTTTTTCAAACTTGACGTAGTCGAGTTCTTCGTGGTCGAGGAGAATGATGGGGATCCAGGGAAGGTCCGGGTATTTTTCTAATTTTTCTTATTTTTTCAGAATTTTTTTATTTTTCCTATCCCGCTATTCCATCTATCCTCGCTATTCTGGTTTTGTTCTCGGTTTATCCCCGAGTTATCCCAGCTTTATTCTACCTCCTACAACCTTTCTCCCGTGAATTTTTTAAAAGTTCCGAACCCTAGCCCCACCGCCCTCCGGCCCCAGATCCGGGCCACCCGCCCTCCGGCCTCCCCTGCCGGAACGCCGTCGAAGCTCGCCGGCCCCCGCCCTCGCCGGAGAAGCCGCCGCCACCGCCGCCGCCGCCCACGCCCGTGGGAAGCTGAACGGACGTGGAGGCATCCACCCGCCACGGCCCATGGCCGCCACTGCCACCGCCGCCACCTGCCCGCCGCCGTTCTCGTCGCCCGCCTGCCCTCGCCCGGCCGCCGGTGGGGTCCGCCACCGCCCATGCCCGTGGGAAGATGAACGGATGCGAGAGGCGTCCGTCCGCCCGCGTGCGGCCATGTGGCGCCACCGCCCACCACCTGACGCCGCCGCCACCGCCCACCTATCCGCCGGACACCGTCCCGCCGTCCTCGGCCTCCCCGCCGTCCACCGGCCATTCCCGGTGCCCGGGAGGTCTCCCACGGCCGTGGGAGACCAAACGGCACGCTGGGCATGTCGTGCCAGCCATGTGCCGCCTCACTTGCGACCACCGCTGGCCGTCCGCCACTCGCCACCCGCTGGCCCCGTCCGCCGCCTACTTCCCGATCGCCGACCATGTGCTCCATCGGAAGATTGGTCCTCCACATGGCCATGAGACGGAGTTGCACGAATTTCAGAGCAGCCCATATTTCAGAGTAGCATGCTTTCTAGAACAGATTATCAAGCCAACATGCTCTTCAGAGCATATTAGCACTATTTTTGATGCAACATGAATTTTGATGTAATTTATTTTCCTTTTTTAGTTTTCTTAGAGGCTAAGAAACTGAGGGTTTTGGTTTTTCTATATAAAGGCCTCCTCTCCCCCTGTAATAATCAGAGATGAGTTGATATAGATTTTTGGGTTGGTTCCAGTTTTGGTTCTGGGCTGAGGCCCGTTTTTCTTCATTCCCTGCTGTGTGCATTATGGGTTCGATGTGGGATGTGAGGCATTCCCTGCTGTATGCATTATAGGTTCGATGAGCACCCTAGTTATCCCCTATCTCGTCTTCTTTATCCCCTCGTGTCCTTCGAGAGTCATCCTAGCGCATCTATTTGAGAGCCATGCTGTGTGCGTTATGGGTTCGATGAGAGCTCAGGGTAGCTGGTGCTGTGACCCCTTCGGGAGGGTAGCTTTATGCTCAGGATAGCTGGTGCTGTGACCCCTTCGGGAGGGTAGCTTTATGCTCAGGGTAGCTGGTGCTGTGACCCCTTCGGGAGGGTAGCTTTAGGCTTTGACCCCTGACTTTCTGTGTGTGTCCCCCGTTAGAGTGAGTCCCAGGGCCATGAGTTCCACTTCCTAGTCCCCCATCTTCATCCTTCCTTTGCCACATCCACCCAGAAAAATTGAAAACAAAAGAGATCAGCTGTCTTAGGATTTTAGTGTCAGTATGCCCTAGTCCCGGGAGGCTTCTTAGTCATTCCACGGTCCTAGTTTGTTTAGTTGTTTCACTGTTTTCCAAATAACTAGGTTACATCGATTTTTTGTCCCGCATCAGTTATGAACTACACGATGTATACTCCCTACATCGCATATAAGGTAGCTCAAACGACATCATCACACAAGAGTATAATTAGGAAGATGACATGTGATGAACAACCAAAATAAACTTTTTATTCAATTCAATAATTCATATACATATGCATGCATCGCGCAACCATCTACAACCTAGACGATTGGCTTTGGGATACACATTTTCCAACACAAAGAAGTTAGCACTACGAGGGGACTGATCAGGATAGCATTCCTATATAGATCATCCATAGAGGCCAGACATACTATATGGCTTATAGAGTGTACATTCTCTGACCTTGCTACAACAGTAATCTTCATCCTCTTGAAAAGGTATAGTATCGCATAGCTATGATCTACGCAAAATAGTTTGTATTCATTTTATATTTTAGCTTGTCCTTATATGCATATTATCATGTCATGATCTTGTGCAGGCTATTTGTAGAAATGTTCTAATACATGTGATATGGCAGAAAGCTGACGTGTGACCCCTATCAAATGCCATATCAGAAGGCTATCTCGGGCTTCTTTGCCGAGCCGAGCTCTCCCGGTCCATCAAAGCCAAGCTCCATCCTCCACCAAGTCGGCACCCGCAAACCTGGGGTGCCTAGGCCAGAGCCGAGCAACCTCCTTCACCAGATCGAGCCCCTCCGAGGCTGAGCCCCCTGGACCAGAGCCGAGCTCAGCCCTCCTCCACCAGGTTGAGCCCCTTCAAGGTCGAGCCCTCTGGGCTGGAGTCACGTGCCAACCTCCTCCGCCAGATCGAGCCCCTCCGAGGCTGAGCCCCCTAGATTGGAGTCGAGCTCAACCCTCCTTCGCCAAGTCAAGCCCCTCCGAGGTCGAGCCCTCTGGGCTAGAGTCGTGTGCCAACCTCCTCTGCCAGATCGAGTCCCTCCAAGGCTGAGCCTCCTGGGCCGGAGTCGAGCCCGGCCCTCCTCCACCAGGTTGATCTGCTCCGAGGTCGAGCCCCCTGGGCTAGAGTTGAGCCCGACTCTCCTTCGCTAGGTCAAGCCCCTCGGAGGTCGAGTCCCTTGGGCTGGACTTGAGTCTCGGCTCTCCAGCTTGGCAACCACCTCGTACAACACTACCGGCCACCAGAGGGGTGAAGCCACCTCCCCAGGGCACCAGCAGGCCGCCCGAGGATTATGAGGTAGCACCCATCAAATCATAATAACTGCCTACAAATGCCACTTACACTAGGAGAGGGAGAAGTTCCCCAATCAAGACATTGCCAGGCTTCCTGGAATGGAGTAACCAGAAGGAATGTTAGAATGCATGGAAGTTTCCCTTATCACGAACCAGGAAAGACATCCTGTCCATGGCACGGAATACCGTCACACGTGCCTGACAGCACGAACTAGAAGAGACGTCCCATCCGTGGCATGGAACGCCGCCGCACGTGCCTGATAGTATATGGGAAATCTCGAGGTAGGCATTCAATAATCACCAGGACTTAAAAGAACCTTCGACACTCTCAGCAAGGAGGTAACTCAAGCTAAACAACAAGCATCCAGGCAAGTGAGGGGAAGGAGGCCACACAGGAGGATCGATCCAGCTCAGCCACCACCTTCCCCAACACACTTGCGCCCCCACTATCACTCTACTCACATGATTTTACTCCTCCTGGCTTGGAGTCCATCAAGAGGGGCTCGACAAGGAGGATTTGTTCCCCTGGATCATCACTGACTTGACCGTCGGAGTGCCCCCACTGGAATCCCCGGCCCGAGTCACTAACCCTTGTTTTGCAGGTCCCAACGAGCAAGACATTACCGGGGAGATTAAGGGCGATCCGATGTAGCCAGTAGCTACGGGCCACGATGGTCTTGGCGGTAATAGATTGGCATGCCAGGAAGGAGGGCAGGATGTATTTTGACCCAACCCAAACCCCCTACAAGCAGCTCACCGAAACGATGGTGACGATGCGAGCGAGGGAAGCCTCCACCAGCCGTGCGAGAGATTCCCCTTCCCAAAGGGACCTGTACAGTCCAGAAAGGGAGCTCCCAACTCTAGCTCAACTACCTCTGACGGATATCCAGCTGGCCGCACTCGCCTAGCAGATGCAAATCCTCACCATGGTGGTGATGCAGAACAAAGAACAAAGAAGCGTATGCGGAAGTAAAATTAAGATTAATTCTTTTTTTTTTTTTATATATATATTTCAGAAATTGGCTTTGACTCAAAGTAAAGCTAAACTATGTTGAAGGAAACTAAGTAAAGATTGAAAGCACAGTTTAGAAGGAACCAAATTATCAGAGTAGTTCAGAAGTAACGGATCGCTGGGGGTTGAGAAACTCCCAGACCTAGGGTTTCGCTCTGAACTTTCAACAGAACAGAAATAGAGAGGAGGGACGGTTTACTCACCAGACAGTGATCTTCTCAGGAATCTGGTGGAAGAACTCTCTCGAGCAGATTGTGGGATCCTCGGAGTCGGCTATCTTCGCAATGGATCCTCCAATACTGGTCTCGTGGTTTGGTCGGCTTCTCCTGGACTCAAGATCTAGAAAAGAAGAGGAACAAATGATGGAATTCAGAAACTCAAGGAAAGATCTTACCAGGTTGAAGAACTTGAAAGCTGAAGTTGCTGAAATCGAATTCTCCTGGAGGCCGATCTGACTTCCTCTTAGAATGGCTATGGATCTGCAGTATCTGGACTGGAGTCGGATGCTGGTGGTCGGCCAGGACTTGGAGAAGGTGGTCGTGAGAAGAGGAAAAGACTAGGGCTTGGTGGAAAGAGATGGGTGATGGCGGCTAGGGTTTGGGAATTGAGTGGCTAACCTAGGGTTTAGGGTTTTGGAGATCTCTCACCTCCTCAAGGTTCCAGGGGAACCCGGATTTTACTCCCTCATGGAGCTCAACACCTGGAAACAAGTGCGGACAAGAGAAAACACAAGTTTGCTCAAGAAAAATTTTCTTTCATTCATCTATGATTTTTTTAAACTTACAAGAGGGTTTAATTTATAAGGCATTACAAGGGAGGAGGGTTTCACATCTTCCCATGTGGGACTAAAGGAGGGGATCTCCAAATTAGGGCAAATCCCTTACATATGGTCGGCCAAAATACCAAAAAATAAGATTTGGGTTATAAATGGCAGGTAGATGGCGCCACCTTGCTTGGATTTTCAAGAAAAATTTTCTTCCTTCCCTGGATCAACTCTTTTGGATTCCTCCTTTTCTTCCTCCCTAAGTCAAGGCCCTTCCCATCTTTGTTTTAGGTGTTTTTGGCAGGTAATGGGCGCCCCTTGATATGCTCTTCCAAGAGAAATTTCTTCCCTCCTTTGCTTGGATTTTCTTGGGAAAGTTTTGGCCGCCCCCTTGATTGGTGCTCTCTTGGTGGACTTCCCTTTATCTGGTGCATGAAAGAAGGAAGTTGCCATCTGTGGAGTGGGGACCAAAAGCTGCTGGATGTGGATATGGCGCCCCCTGGACTGGGAGTGTGGCTGGGAGTGTGGTGTCCACTTGCCTGGTCTTGGGAGAAAATGTAACATCCCAGGTTGCAACCCTAGTCCACTACTGAGTCAACATGACTCAACAAAATAAAATGCAGGTAATGTAGACTCAAGCTAAATTGAGTTGATCTAGTCAACTCTTATTACAAACCAAAAAACCTAATTCTTCGGGCAAGGTTAATCAGAGATCCAGATGGAGCTCTGAAGTCTTCTTCTGAGTCTGGTGCCCGCACCAGGTGGTGCACCAACTCCAGCACCAACAACGGTCCTTGGCTACCCATCAGCAGCTAGGGACCCCCACAGCCCACATCGCAGCACCTCACGACTGCCTGCATTCCTTCTAAGGAAGGCCCTCGCAGTCGCGGGCCACCACCGATCACTGGGGTAGTCATTTAACTCCGATGAAGAGACAACGGGCCAGATCTACTGACAAGGAGAGCCGATCCCCAACCCTCGAGCGGGTAGCGGCCAAGCCCTGCCGAGGTCAAAAGGGCAAGACCCCCATTCAGGGACATCATCCCACATCACCTTCTGCAACTCCTTCAGCCTTAGCAGAAGGTTCGACCGACAAGGCCATCAGGCATACAACCGAGAAGCACCTGGAGGAGCATGAGTGCAAGCTGGCAAAATTATCCTATCGATTTGCGAACATGCAGGGCTCCACTGATGAGCCAGCAAGCTGTGACGCCCATCCCTCCTTCTCCCGAGAGATCAAAGAGGAACGATTCTCAGCCGATTCCGGATGCCACAGGTGGATCCCTACGATGGGACCACTGACCTCCTAGACCACCTGGAAAGCTACAAGGCCCTCATGAGGGTCCAGGGGGCCACCGATGCCCTTCTTTGCATAGCCTTCCAAGCAACCCTCCATAAGGTGGATTGGGTCTGGTTCACCTGCCTCGAGCCCAAAAGCATTGGTTCTTTCGCTCAGCTAGAGCAAAAGTTCATGGCCCACTTCAATGCCTGTCGGAAGGTGCCACGTGAAGTAGATAGCCTCTTCTCCATCCGATAATAGGACCACGAGCCCCTACGAGACTATGTGACCCACTTCAAGGTTATCACGTTGGAGATTTATAACCTTGAAGAGCCAGTCACCATGCTGCCACTAAAGTGAGGGCTCAGGACCTCCCACCTGACCTACTCGTTAGACAAGAAGCCCCCCAAGAGCTACTCCGAGCTCCTCCTCCGAGCTCAAAAGTATGTCCATGCCGAGGAGGTGGACCATACGAGAAGGGAGCAAGATGGGAAGCCATTGAAGAAGCCGGCTCCCATCGAGACGTTCGAGATGCGGAAGCCAGGGCCTCCAGCTCCGAACTTTCGCTAGGGGCTGAGACCAAGGTGCACTCCAGCTCCAAAGAAGGGACTCACCCCCTTGCTCGCCTCGAGGATGAAAATCTTGATGGAGATCGAAGGTGAGCCCTACCTGAAGTGCCCACCTCTGATGAGGCTGTCCACTAGCCATGACAAGATGAAGTATTATCGCTACCACCATGACCATGACCACGACACCGAGGAATGCCGCAGCCTCAAGAAGGAAATCGAAGAACTCATCAAAAGGGGCTACCTCGAGAGATTCGTGGGGGGCAGACCTCCAGCATAACCTCAAGCGCTCGTCACTCTCCCGCCAAATCCTGCAGTTGATAATCGCCCCACCAAGAAGCTGGTGGAAATGATATGTTAGGGAGCCGAGCGCACATTTAAGAGGGTCCGAGGTGCAGAGTATTCTAAAAATATACCCTCCTTTATGAGGGGAGGGGAAGATGGAAGAAAAATATAAATAATGATGCCATGGTCGTCGAGATGACGATCGCAAAGCATCCTGTAAAATGCATCATGGTTGATAGTGGAAGCTCCACAGATATGCTTTTTTATGATGCTTTCTCCAGAACGAACCTATCCTCCACCCAACTCAGACTTGTGCACATACCCCTTGTCGATTTCACTCTGTAAGGGTAGAAGGAGAGATCACTCTCCTAGTCACCGCCGGGACCCCATCTCGGCAGACCACAGTTATGATGGCCTTCACAGTGGTTAGGCTTCCTTCGACCTACAATGTGATACTTGGTCGACCCGGGCTCAATCTGCTCGATGCCATCATTTCCATAAAGCGGCTGCTGGTGTAGTTTCTAACTCCCTACGGAGTCGGCGAGATGAGAGGTGCACCTCAGCCAGTACAGCACTGTTTTCAAACTCTCCCTAAGACTAAAGTCCCTGAAGACGATCCCAGGATGGATGACCTCAACCAAAGGGCACAAGACCCTAGGGGTGGCCCTGCCAAGCGCCTACTATCTTATCCACTCAGAGCCGACCAGGAAAAGATGGTGCAGATTGGGGCCCATCTACGAGAAGAGGAAAGAGCCCACATTTTGGAGTTCTTATGGGTGAATGTAGATGTATTCGCTTGGATGGCGGTCGATATGCTAGGTATCCCCTCTGACATCATCACCCATAAGCTGAGCATTGACTCGAAGTACAGGCCAATTCGGTAGAAGAAGAGGAGTTTCGTCCCTAAGAGGCAAGCGGTAATCAACGAGGAAGTCAACAAACTCATCGTTGCCGGCTTCGTCCGGGAGGTACAATACCCAAGTTGGCTGGTGAATGTGGTGATGGTAAAGAAAAGTAATGGTAAATGGAGGATCTGCGTGGACTACACTGACCTTAACAAGGTGTGTCTGAAGGATAGTTTCTCTCTACCGAAGATCGACCAACTGTTGAACAACACCTCGAGTCACCGGCTCCTTTCCTTCATGGATGCATTCTCTGGATACAATCAGATCTGGATGCGCCCAGAGGATGAGGAGAACACCACCTTCATCACCGACCAAAGGATGTACTGCTACAAGATGATGCCCTTTGGTCTGAAGAACGTCGAGGCCGCATACCAATGTCTGGTCAACAAGGTCTTCAAAGATCAGATTGGCCGAAACATGCAAGTGTACATGGATAACATGCTTGTCATGAGCAAGCCGAGCTCGGACCACGTCGCCTACCACACCGAAGCCTTCAACAACCTCAGAAGGCACTAGATGAAATTGAACCCAGCAAAGTGCACCTTCGGAGTGGCTGCGGGAAGGTCCTTGGCTTCATGGTCACTCAGAGGGGCATTGAAGCGAACCCGGAGAAAGTCCAGGCGATCGTCGACATGGAGCACCCGACATCCAAGAAGCAGGTCCAGTGCCCGACATGATGTATTGCAGCATTAAGTCGGTTCATCTTAAGGTCGGCCGATCGCTGCCTTCCCTTCTTCAAGCTGCTACGCAAGATGCATGAATTCACTTGGACAGAGGAGTGCAGGACAGCCTTCGAAGGACAGAAGGAGTTCCTAGCTTCTCCTCCACTACTCTCCAGACCGGAGGAGGGGGAGGAGCTCCTGCTCTACCTAGCGGTCACACCCGGAGCTGTCAGCTCAGTCCTTGTCCGTGTTGATGAGGATGGATCTCAAAAGCTGGTATACTACACCAGCAAAATTCTCCACGATGCGGAGATTAGGTATACCCACTCCGAGAAACTTATTTTTGCTCTAATAATGTCTGCTAAGCACCTCAGGCCCTACTTCCAAGCGCATCCCATCATGGTCATGACAGATCAGCCACTAAGGACCATACTCAGCTACCTCGAAATATCTGGGTAGTTGGCCAAGTGGTCCCTAATGCTGAGCAAATTCGATATCGCGTATCGACTGAGGTCATCGTAAAAGGCACAGGTCCTAGCCGACTTCGTGGTCGAGTGCACCGGACTCACCGAGGAGCTAGAGCAGATTTTCTCGAAGCATCAAGCTAAGCCCGGAATGGAGGAGGAACCCTAGATCCTCCACATGGATGGCACGTCCAACTCCGGAGGGAGCAGAGCAGGCCTCATTCTCGCCAACAGTGGTGGGATCATAGCAGAATGTGCTCTCCATTTCAAGTTCGCTGCGATGAATAATCAGGCGGAGTATGAGGCACTCCTCGTGGGCCTAAGGGTCTCCCACGAGCTGGGCGTGCAAAGCTTGAAGGTCTTTACCGACTCCCAACTGGTAGCCGGACAAGTTTTTGGAGAATATGAAGCTAGAGATCCCCAGATGATGAAATACTTGGAGCGAGTCCGCTCATGCACAACAGGCTTCCGATGCTTCAACATCTTCAATATCCCCCATGGAGAGAATGCTCGCGAGAATGTGCTGTCGAGACTCGTGACCCTACCAAACTCGTCACTGGGGTGTGCGTATATTAAGTACCTTGAAAACCCAAGCTATGAAGCTCGGGAGGAGGTACAGCAAGTCACCCTAGATCTGAGATGGATGGATAGGTACATCAGATACATCACTGACGGCACTTTGCTCGAGAACCATGCGGAAGCCGGCCTCATCAAAAAGAAAGACTCTTGATTTGTCCTGATGGAAGGACAGCTCTACCGCCGATCCTACTCATACCCACTCCTGAAGTGCCTGAGACCCGCAGAAGCAGCCCTTGTTCTCTAGGAGATACATGAAGGCATGTGTGGGAACCACGTGGGAGGAAGGATGTTGGCATACAAAGCTCTCCGCCAGGGATACTTCTGAGAGACTATGAGGGACGACGTCACGAACTTCGTGAAGAGGTTTGACAAATGCCAGCGCCATGCCCACATACAACGTCAACCGGCGGTACCGATCTCATAGCTCTCCATCCCTTGGCCATTCGCCTAGTAGGGAATGGACATCTTAGGTTCATTTCCCCCTGCACCGGGGCAATGGAGGTCTTGCTGGTGGCCATCGACTACTTCACCAAATGGGTGGAAGCGGAGCCACTAGCATGAATCATAGAAGCCAAGGTCCGTCAGTTCTTTTGGAAGTCAGTAATATGCTGCTTCGGACTACCCCACTACATCATCACCAATAACGGGCGGTAGTTCGATAATCAAGAGTTCGAAGGTTTTTATGTTGAGCATGGCATCCAGCACCGTTTCACCTCCGTCTCTCACCTCCAGACAAACGGAGAAGCCAAAGTGACCAACCGGACCATTCTCTAGGGACTCAGGACTAGGCTAGACAAGGCCAAGGGCAGGTGGGCAAAATAACTCCCAAGTGTTCTCTGGGCCTACCACACAATGTCCAGGATGGCGACGGACGAAACACCCTTCAACCTTGTCTTCCACGCCGAGGCCGTGGTCCCAATCGAGCTCGGCATGCCCATGCTGTTGGTGCATCAATATGACAAAGTGTAGAACTCGACGCACCTTCTACTCAACTTAGACCTCTTCGAGGAGACCAAAGACAAAGATTGGCTCTGGATGGCAGCATACTGGCAACGAGTTGCCCGATACTACAACGCCTGAGTAAGGCCCATGGTCTTTTGACCTGGCGACCTAGTGCTCCGCCGAGCCAAAGTGTCTCAACCCCGGGAGTGCGGCAAGCTCTCGCCAAACTGGGAAGGTCCATATAAGGTGGTCGAAGCTCTTCCGCATGGAGCCTACTACCTCAAGAATGTGGATGGTGCTAGGTTCCCACGAACATGTAATGCCTACAACCTGAGAAAATATTATTAGTAATGTAAGGCTCACCCTTTAAAATAATAAAGGCCCTCTTTTACACAAATCGCATTCTGCCTTGCAGGAATGTCGCTGCCTGGCCCAAGGTCCGGCATGCCAAAACTGGGAGCCCAGCTCTCCAACATCAAAGCCCGGAGCCAAGCTCTCTGGCCACCAAGTCTTCGAGCCTCGCTCCGAGACTCCGAAGCCCGGAGCTCAGATCTCCAACCACCAAGTCTTCGAGCCCAGCTCCAAGACATCAAAGCCTGGAACCAAGCTTTCCTACCACCAAGTCTCAGAGCCCAGCATCGAGACACCAAAAGCCTGGAGCCAAGCTCTCCGGCCACCAAGTCTTCGAGCCCATCTCCAAGACACCAAAGCCTGGAGCCAAGCCCTTCGACTGACAAGTCTTTGAGCCTAGCTCCTAGACACCAAAGCCTGGAGCCAAGCTCTCTGGCCACCAAGTCTTTGAGCCCAGCTCCGAGACATTAAATCCCGGAGCTCAGATCTCCGGCCACCAAGTCTTCGAGCCCAGCTCTGAGACACCAAAGCTCGGAGCTCAGATCTTCGGCCACCAAGTCTTTGAGCCCAGCTCCGAGACACCAAAGCCCGGAGCCAAGCTTTCCGGCCACCAAGTCTTCGAGCCCAGCTCCGAGACACCAAAGCCCGAAGCCAAGCTCTCCGGCCATCAAGTCTTTGAGCCCAACTCCGAGACACCAAAGCCCGGAGCCAAGCTCTCCGGCCACCAAGTCTTCGAGCCCAGCTTTGAGACACCAAAGCCCGGAGCCAAGCTCTCCGGCCACCAAGTCTTCAAGCCCAGCTCTGAGACATCAAAGCCCGGAGCAAAGCTCTCCGACCACCAAGTCTTCGAGCCTAGCTCCGAGACATCAAAGCCTGGAGCCAAGCTCTCCGACCACCAAGTCTTCGAGCCTAGCTCCGAGACATCAAAGCCTGGAGCCAAGCTCTCCGGCCACCATCGAGCCCAGCTCCGAGACATCAAAGCCCGGAGCCAAGCTCTCTAACCACCAAGTCTTCGAGCCCATCTCCGAGACACCAAAGCCCAGAGCCAAGCTCTCCAGCTACCAAGTCTTTGAGCCCAGCTCCAAGACATCAAAGCCCAGAGCCAAGCTCTCTAGCCACCAAGTCTTCGAGCCCAGCTTCGAGACATCAAAGCTCGGAGCTAAGCTCTTCGACCACCAAGTCTTCAAGCCCAGCTCCGAGACATTAAAGCCCAGAGCCAAGCTCTCTGGCCACCACATCTTCGAGCCCAACTTCGAGATATAAAAGCCCGGAGCTAAGCTCTTTGGCCACTAAGTCTTCGAGCCCAACTCTAAGACATCAAAGCCCGGAGCTCATATCTCTAGCTACCAAGTCTTCGAGCCTAGCTCTGAGATATCAAAGCACGGAGCTCAGATCTCCGGCTACCAAGTTTTGAGCCCAGCTCCAAGACATCAAAGCCCAGAGTCAAGCTCTCCGACCACCAAGTCTTCGAGCGTAGCTCCATGACATTAAAGCCCGGAGCCAAGCTCACCAGCCACCAAGTCTTCAAGACCAGCTCCGAGACATTAAAGCCCAGAGCCAAGCTCTCCGGCCACCAAGTCTTCGACCCAGCTCCGAGACATCAAAGCCAGGAGCCAAGCTCTCTGTCTACTAAGTCTTCAAGCCCAGCTCTGAGATATCAAAGCCCGGAGCCAAGCTCTCCGGCCACCAAGTCTTCGAGCCCAGCTCCGAGACATCAAAGCCCAGAGCCAAACTCTCCGCTCACCGAGTCTCTAACCCCGACTCTCTAACACCAAAGTTTAAGAACCTCAAAAACCAAGGAGAAATCTCCTCTCTGATCTCACCACATGTACAAAAAGAGGAAAAAAGAAAGCAAGACAATTTGACAAAAAGTATTTTCATTACTTGATAGAAAGGGTTACAATACTTCTGAGGCCCGACATGCCAGGTAGCCCAGGGTAGAAAACCGTAAAAGGGTTTACAACTAAAGAAGAGGCCCTACTCTACTCCACCGGTGCCTTCCCCAGATGGTGCACGACCGAAGCCTTTCTTCCCCCAACCTTTGAGGTCGGGGCCCCTCCTTCAGTCGCTACTGCTGGCGGGGTTGGTTCAGCCACCATCACCGACGGAGCTAGTTCGGTCGTCACCACCTGCGAGGTCGGTTCGGTCGTTGCTACCTGAGGAGCCGGCATGACCGCAACAGGGTGCTCCTCCACTGTGGCTGGTACAGGGGCCGAAGCCTTCACACCCTTGGAGCCCGGGAGTCGAAGGGCGGCTATCCATTCATCTGAGAGGATGCCGCGCAGCTAGGTTTGGCAGTAAGCGAATCCTTTGAAAAAGGAGTCCGTCGCTACCTCCTTGAAGTCCAGCTTGAACTCCTCAGAAGCCTTGTAATTTGCCACCACCTTCACCGCCCTCTTGTCCGCATCCTCAACTTTGCGGATGGCCTCGGTGGCCTCTTTCCTCATGGCCTCAACTGAACTGATGGCTATGGAGTTCTTCCTCTCTGCCTCGGTAGCCTTCTGCTCAGCGATCGCAGCCTTTTTCTCAATAGAGATGGCCTGCTCCTTCGTCGCCTTCGGCTATGCTTGAAGCTCCCTCAATCGGGCACCCTTTGACTGGAGCTCTTCCTCAAGCTCATGAGAACGTCGACCGGTGCTAGTGACTTCACCCCGGTGGTTCTTAGCTATCATGTTGGCATCCCAGAGCTCGTCACTCTTCCATCGCAGCTCGGTCTTTGAAGACTCGAACTCCGCCTCGCGTTCCTTGTCCCTCTTGACCCAGTTATGGTAGTAGTCCCAGATCAGTAGGAGTTCGGTGCCTTGTTATATCAAAAATGATGTTAGTTAACAAGAAAGTAAGAGAGGAAGTGAGGTAGATCAGAAATCGACTTACGGCGTAGAGGTTGGAGAAGGATGCACTGATGGCATCAGCCAGGTACTTCCCACTCCTCTCTCACCGGTCATAGGACTGGACAGAGAAGTCCATCATCTGGTCAACAAGTGTTGGGTGCCTGGTAAGGAAGACATTGGGCCCCAATCTAAAGGGGACCTGATGGTAGTCCCTATCCCTCTTGCCCGTCGCTGGTGCGAGATCATCTGCTCCATCAGCAGTAGAGGCTGTTGGTGCGGGCTGGGAGCTCGGTGCCACCTCGAATGGAACCATCAAAGTCGGCCCCGCACTTTCTGGCTCCATGTCCTCCTCGACCTCGACAATCTCCGGAGGAGGGGAAGCCACTGCGGCAGCAGTGGCGGTAGATCTAGCTCTAACCACCACCTCGGGCTCCGACACAGGGACCAGATCACACCACCTCGGAGGCTCGAGAATGGACTCAACAGCCCTCTTCCTCAGCTCAGGAACAGGCTCTACTGGCATGGTTGGCATCGCACTCGTGCCAGCATCTACCCGAGCCCTCTTCAGAGTGGGCTCGCCGGTGCCCTCCACCTGATTCCTCTCTTCGGAGAACGAGAGGAGTTTCTTCATAGAGAACTTTATGGCTGCACCAAGAAAGAATATGTCAGTTTAAAAAAAAAAAGGAAGAAAAGAAGAGAAGAAAAAAGATTTTTGAGCCGAACTCACCCAACTCTTGTGTTGGGCCAACCCTGACCTCATGGAGATTCTGCTCTGATAGCAGGACCTCAACCGAAGGGATCGCAGTGGATTGAAGCTGGTCGTACACCTCCAAGTCGGCTACGTTGACCGTGGAATCCCGGTTGGGGGACTGATCTGAGTCACTCCAAACCCAGTCGATCCCCTTGACCGAGGTAAAGAAGTACCTACTCTTCCATCCTTTGATGAAAGAGGGAAGCTCGAACCTAATACCCCTAGGGTGGGAGGAAAGAGACCACCACCCCTCCTCGGTGGGGTGGCATTTTAGGATGAAAAAGGCCCTGAATAAGGAGAAATGGGCGACAATAACATGGAAGTGACACAAGACAAGGAAGGAAAAAATCATCCTAATGGCATTCGGGATGAGCTGGGTAGGAACAAGGTGATAATGGTTCAAGATGGAGAGGAAGAATAGGTGGCATGGAAATCGGAGGCCACCCAAGAAGGTTTCCTTGTAGAAGGCTATCTGACACGGGCCACTAGAGGTGACCCGCTCCCCCGGTCGAGGGACCAAGAGCTGGACGCCATCCAGGATACCATAAGTATCTCGGATGGTCGCAAGGTCCATGGCAGTGATCACCGAAGCGATCCCCCCGGGACCTGTTGACCGAGCAGGTTTGGGAGTAGGTGTAGAGCGGGAAGAAGAAGAGGATGATGCAGGAGAGAAAATGCAGGTTCCCTAATCACTATTCCCCCAGGTGCGGGCCTTTGGCTAACCTCAAAGCGCGCCACGTCCTCCTCCTCGTCGAAAGAAGAAGAGGGCGGCCTCGACCTAGAAGGCCAAGCCTCACCCTGGTTAGTGGTGGGACAGAAGTTCGATCTGAAGCAAGACATGAAGGTCAAGAAATAGGAAGATAAGAACGAAAAGAGGGGGAAGATGGACAAAGATCCGAAGAAGAACCTATCCTAAGAGAAGGTCCCTACTCATCTAGTACGAGCAAGGAGACTGACTTGCTCAGGACATAGGAAGGCAGAGATGGCCGGGAGAATGAAAGAAGAGTCTCGGTATGAAGGTGGGCACGCATAATTTGAAAGGAGATATGTTTTGGGAAAGGTCACTTTTTTTTACGAAGTGACGGGAATCCGACTGCACCATTACAGCCCCCGACCATCAGATCCGCACCACATGTCAATAATCGACAGGGCTGGCATATGGCTTCGACTATGACTACTTTGAATTCTGTGCCCGTAATAACTACTTCTTGGACGTGTCCACGTGGCTCCCCCAGATAGGCCAAAGAAATCGCTTCCCGAAGTGCCGGTGATCATGGCCATCATTGTGCTGGATTCTCGCCTTTCCATGCAAGAACTGCGTTTACACCCTTCGCCCCGAGTGCTTCATGCCAACAAGACTTGGGAATGGGGGACAAATGATATAGAAGAAAGCTGACATGTGACCCTTATCAAATGCCATATCAGATAGGCTGCCATGATGGACACTCTATCTCGGACTTCTTTGCCGAGCTAAGCTCCCACGGTCCATTGAAGCTAAGCTCAATCCTCTGCCAGGTCGGCACCCACAAATCCGAGGTGCCTAGGCCGGAGCCGAGCGACCTTCTTCACCAGATTGAGCCCCTCTGAGGCTGAGCCCCCTAGACCGGAGTCGAGCTCAGCCCTCCTCCACCAGGTCGAGCCCCTCCAAGATCGAGCTCTCTGGGCTAGAGTCACGTGCCAACCTCCTCCACTAGATCAAGCCCCTTCGAGGGTGAGCCCCCTGGACTGGAGTTGAGCTAAGCTCTCCTCCACCAGGTCGAGCCCCTCCGAAGTCGAGCCCTCTGGGATAGAGTTGCATGCCAACCTCCTCCACCACATTGAGCCCCTATGAGTCTGAGCCCCCTAGGCCGGAGTCGAGCCCGGCCCTCCTCCACCAGGTTGAGCCCCCTGGGCTGGAGTCGAGCACGGCCCTCCTCCACCAGATCGAGCCCCTCGGAGGTCGAGTCCCTCGAGCCAGACCTGAGTCCCAGCTCTCGAGCTCGGAAACCACCTTAGACAACGTCGCCGGCCACCAGAGGGGCGGAGCCACCTCCCCAGGGCACCGGTGGGCTACCCGAGGATTATGAAGAAGCACCTGTCAAACCATAATACCTACCTACAGATGACACTTACACAGGAGAGGGAGAAGTTCCCCAATCAAGACACTGCCAGGCTTCCCGAAATGGAGCAATCAGAAGGAATGTCAGAACACACAAAAGTTTCCCTTATCATGAACCAGGAAAGACATCCCATCCACGGCATGAAACACCGTCGCATGTGCCTGACAGCACAAACTAGAAGAGACATCCCATCCATGGCTTGGAATGCCGCCGCACGTACCTAATAGTATGTGAGAAATCCCGAGGTAGGCATTCAATAATCAACTGGACTTAAAAGAACCTTCGACACTCTCAGCAAGGAGGTAACTCAAGCTAAACAACAAGCATCCAGGTAAGTGAGGGGAAGGAGGCCACACAGGAGGATCGATCCAGCTTGGCCACCACCTTCCCTAGCACACTTACGCCCCTAGTATCACTCTACTCACATAATTTTACTCCTCCTGGCATGGAGTCCATCAAGAAGGGCATGACTAGGAGGATCTGTTTCCCTGGATCAACACTGACTTGACTATCGGAGTGCCCCCACCAGAATTCTCGGCCCGGGTCACTAACCCTTGTTTTGTAGGTCCCAACAAGCAGGACATTACCGGGGAGATGAAGGGCGATCCGATGTAGCCAGTAGCTACGGGCCATGGCGATCTTGGCGGCAACAACATGAATAGTATAATAGTTTAATATTATAGTTTTTGCTATATTTATATTTCAAGATTTTTGAAATGCATGCATGAAATAGCTTAAGTTTTCCAACAACATTATCAAGAATAACCGTTGCTGCATTGATTATCATGGCCCATAGCTTCGGCACGTCACCACCACATCGAATGCCTCCTCCCACCGGGAACACTCCCTTTTCCTCGAGGATCAGCTCTTCGGCCCACTTGACCTATAAAAATAAAGGAGACCCGGGATAAGGATTCCGGTGAGAATACTCCAATGATCAAGTCAGTGGGACGATCGAGGGGAACAAAATCTCTAAGATGGAGAGCTTGGGGGACTCCCTCACCCCAAGGGGTGACAAGATGATAATGATCAAAAAGCAAAAAGAAAGAGGAAATGAAGCGAGGGGAGCAGGGAGGACCCCTTCGGCCAGTCCCTTGGCCGGTCGAGCTTTTGGCTACTTGCTTGCCTCTCTCACCCTCCTGCTTACTTACCTTCTTACTTACCTTCCTCCTCTTTTCTAGCTATGTCCTGGTGTTCTTCTTTGTGTGCCCTCTCATGGTGGAGAGGCTTGTCGTAGCTCGCTACTTCTCCTTTGTCCCCCTCCTTTTGGACTGGTCCTCCTAGAGGAGGAGGCGATCCATGGGCCTCTTGGAGCCTCTTCCTCTCTCTCAAACTAGTCCTCCTTCCAGCCTTCGGAGAGCTCTCTCCTTCCATGATGCAGGATGATTCTAAGATTGCTAATCATGCAGGAAAAATTGTAAACTAATTTTTTTGTGATTTTTAAAATTTACGTTTGTAGGCTAAATTCTCAAACTAAAGTAAGAACTAGCAGAAAGAGTAGCAATGCAAAGAATCACCATGATCGCAAAATAACTCATGAAAGATAATGAAAGTCAGGACCTGCAAATTGAGAAACTCCCAATTTAGGATAGCTTATCTTCAACAAATCAGATATCAAGAGAAGGGAAGGATGTTACCAGTCAGAGATTTGAAGAACTTTCGATGAAGAGATCACAAAGTAATACGGGATGACTCTAAGATTGCTAAACATGTAGGAAAAATAGTAAACTAATTTTTTTGTGATTTTTATAATTTAAGTTTGTAGGCTAAATTTTTAAATAAAAGTAAGAACTAGCATAAGGAGTAGCAATGTAAAGAATCATTGTATCGCAGGCAAACTTATGCAAAATAATAACTTCTAGGATCCGAGAATTGAGAAACTCCTAGATTAGAATAGCTTATCTTCATCAAATTAGAAATTAAAAGAAGGGAAGGATGTTACCAATCAGTGATTTGAAGAACTTCCGATGAAGAGATCACACAACACTCTGATTGGGTGTGAGAATCCTAGCATTCTAGCTAGGTCTTGGGAAGAGAGTTCTCTTGGAAAAGGGTTCCAGCCCTCTTCCTAGTCTTCCCGAAAGAAGAAGATCAGCCCAAGGATCCCGAAGAGCTAGCACTCCGATGGAGTTGATCAGAGTTGAGCCCAGGTGTTGATTACCTGTAGAGGCCAGACACATGTGTGGCTCGAGCGCCCTCCTCCTTCTACAGCTTTTCTCCAGTATAAAGGTATGGTACTTTTATATTTATGTTTATGTCTTGCTTTGATGTTATGATACATGCTATTACATTATGCTAAATCCTGTTGTGGGCAGATCGATAGATCATTTAGATCTATCTACCGAGCCTTCCGCTGTGCATGTTTTAAAATTATTTTAAAATGTATATTTTCTACCCTGCTTTCATGAATGCATGTTTGCATATTGGTATGCTTCGTAGATGCACTTCACCTTCATCCCTCCTCCTCGGGGGTTAGCTTTTCGACACACTCAGCCTGCAAAATAGAGGAGACCCAGGCCGGGGATTTTGATGAGGACACTCCGATGATCAAGTTAGTGGGATGATCGAGGGGAATAGAACCTTTGAGATGGAGAGCTTAGGGGACTCCCTCGCCCTAGGGGGTGACAAGTGATAATGATCAAATAGCAAAAAGAAAGAGGAAATGGAGAGCAGGGAGCGGGGAGGACCCCTTCGACCGGTCCCTTGGCCAGTCAAGCTTTTGGCTGCTTGCTTGCCTCTCTCCCCCTCCCTTTCACTTACCTTCTTACTTATCTTCCTCCTCTTTTCTGGCTATGTCTTGGAGTTCTCCTTTGGGTGCCCTCTCATGGTGGAGGGGCTTGATGTAGCTCGCTGCTTCTCCTTCCTCCCCGTCCTTTCGAACTAGTCCTCCTAGAGGAGGAGGCGATCCATGGGCCTTTTGGAGCCTCTTCCTCTCTCTCATAATGGTCCTCCTAGCCTTCGGAGAACTCTCTCCTTCTAGCCTTCCTCAGACAGGTCCTCCTTTCACCTTCCCTTTCCCCACTTTCCATGGAGAGCCTTATTTGTTGGGGGTGTCATTTTTTGCTTAAGAGGGGCAAGCACTATGCCACTGAGCCCCGTGCCATGGCGAGAAGTTTTCATTCCCGGAGGGACCGCTCAAGCATTGCAGGGCCTATGGCTTTGACAGGATTCCCCTTCTAGGGGAACTCTATGTCTCGCATAGCGTAGGTCAATATCCTCCGACCGTATAGTAGTCAACATGGCAGCACATTACGGGGCCCTAGGTCTAGCGGGGCTTACCTCGTTTAAAGCATGCGAGCAGCATGTTGCAGAGCTGGCATTGGTGTCAGGGCATGCGCCACCTTCCGGAGGTTGCAGGTGGATAGAAACCTCCATACTGTGATTTGAATCCCTGTTGATCCTTCCCTCGTTCATCGCTGGTAGGAATTCTGGCCTTCGTATGGCAAAGAAGGACCTCCCAAAGGGAGGTCCACCTTCGGCAACATGAGCACGACCCCCGCCAGGAGCTGACCTTGGCAGGAAGGCTTGCTCCATGAGCTTGACCTCGGTTGGGAGCTGACCTCAACAGGAGAGCTCGCTTTACGAGCTTGACCCCGACTGGGAGCTGATCTCAGCAAGAGGGCTCGCTTTACGAGCTCGACCTTGATTGGGAGCTGACCTCAGCAGGAGGGCTAACTTCGACAGCGTGAGCACGACCCGAGTCGAGAGCTGACCTCGACAGGGAGGCTTGCCCCATGAGCTCGATCCTGGCTGAGAGCTGGCCTTGCCTTCCACTCGGGGGCCACGTCCAGGTGGATGTCCCCACCTGTGCGGCTGATGGCTGGTGGCTGTGTCTGTTCCATTTCAGTAGATGTTGCCACATCAATAACAAAATTAAAAAAAGAATCGCTTTCCAGCATGTACACCCCAAAGGCATCAGAAGCCTAAAGCATCTACCCCATTTCCCGCCCTTCCATGGGCAAGAGAAGGGCCGTTAACCTCTTTCAACCCCACCGGGACTTGTTGAGGCTTTTGGGATTTCTTCCCTTCAGGCTACAGAAGCTCGAAAAGCTACCCTTCCACCTTTGAATCCCTGGCCAGGACTCCAGCTTCCTTCACTCCGAGTGTTTGCGGAGCACCATCTCTCACTTTTGGAGCCTCGATTTGGGCTCCAGCTTCCTTCACTCCGAGCATGTGCAAGCGAGATCTCCTACTTTTGGAGCCTCAGGTTTGGCTTCAGCTTCCTTTGCTCAAAATTCTTGCACTTCACTTGTCGAAGATCAAATGATTTGCCAATCAATCCACCATGCTGGTCTATAATCGACGAACTCATTATGGCGACTACCTCGATGTGAAGACTGGAGGCTGATATGCCATCCTTGCTTGTCTCACCCACTATTAGAAATGTTATGTCACCAACCTTTACTAGAGTGATGCGGGACAAGGGACGGGGGCTAGGATCGATGGTGAGCCTAGAAGTCACCTAGATTAGGGTATTCAAGTTTTTTTTTGGATTTTCTAATTTGATGGCCAAGGAATAATGTGATGGAAGATAGGGATCTGGATCTCATGGACTTTGGAACTCACCCTAACGAAGAGACCTCTCACCTCTAAGACATTACACCCTCCTCGATACTTGGAGGTGCTAGGATGGATCTCAAAGACCATGAGGGGATAGAGATGGAATGGGAAGGGGGATAACTAGGCATGACCTCACATCATGTCCTGGAGGTGGGCCTCACACCCTCTCCTCACGGAGGAAAAGAAAAATCACTCTTTTTAAAATAAAAATTTCATTTATCAATTAAATTTATAAGAAGGATTGGAGCCTATTTTATAGACACCAAGCCATTTTGAAATTCAAATTTCAAAATTCAAAATAACATAATAAAGGGAGAAAATAGTGGGCATTTCCATGAATTCAAATTCAAATTCAAATTCCTCCTCTGCTCTGAAATATGCATAGAAAAATTCTCTGCTCTAAAATTTATACGGGTTGTTTTTGCTCTAAGATCCGTGCAGAAGAAAACCCTTCACTGTGACCGTGGAACAGTGGCGGTAGATGGAGAAGAGGGCCGGAGGTCTGAAAGCCTTCAATCCCTCCCGGAGTTCTCCTTCCTGAGAGGCCTACAAAGGTGTTATGTGATTGAATATTGTAGGCTCAGGTAGGCAACCTAAGAGGGGGGGTGAATTGGGTTTTATAAAACTTTTGTACTATTTAAAATATCTATGAACTAAAGCAAGTATATGCTAATGCAATTTAAGTGCCTGTGTATTTCAAATAAATGCAGCAGAAATAAAGAAATAAAAGCACAAGGAGAACAATCACACAAATACAAAGATTTATAGTGGTTCGATGCCAACCAAGCACCTACATCCACTCCCCAAGAACCTCTTGAAAATTTCACTAAGTTTGGTTTTATAACTTATGCTCACCAACAACCTTTACAACTTGTTTTGTCTTCGGGCTCACAAGTCAAATCCTAGTTGGTTTCAAGACTCACCAACAACCATCCTTGGTTTTACGAGATAACCAAGAACCTAAACAACTTGTTTTGGCTTCGGGCTCACAAGTAAAATCCTAGTTGGTTTCAAGGCTTACCAATAACCACTTTGATTTTCAAGGCTTACCAAAAATCTCTTTGGTTTTCCAAGGCTCACCAAAAACCTTAAGTAAAACAATGTAAGAGCAAGTAAAAATGAATACAATAAAAGCTTTCTAAAATAAAGCAAATATCTCTTTGAAGCCCTTGATTGTTGATGAAGATCTTGTCTTCAAGTTGATGAAGCCTTTGATCGATGCTTGTAGATGTAGACTTTGAATGCTCTCTTTGAAACTTGGAAGCTTGAAGGCTTTGAATCACTCAACTCTTGAATCCTTTAAAAATATTCAAGAAACTCACCAAAGGATTGCTTTCCCATTTGATTCTTGATGTTTATATAGCCTCCAAACACTTAAATGACCGTTTATAGCTGTTAGGGAGGAAAATATGACCGTTTGGAAGCAAGTTTGAGAAGTTCTGCAGCCCAGAAAACTAGCCGTTACTGTTTAAGTATCGACACTTCACCTCCAGGTATCGACACTTCAATTTCAAGTATCGACACTTCATTCTCCAGGTGTCGACACTTCACTTCCAAGTATCGACATTTCAGCTCCAGGTGTCGACACTTGACTGAAAGTGCTTTCTGAAGTTTTCTGTTTGTCTCAGGCCTTGAGTCGACACTTCACTCTTCAAGTATCGATACTTCATTTCCAGGTGTCGATACTTGCCTGTGCCAAGCTGAAACTTTGCTGATACTTCATTAACTTGAAACTTTAACCTCTTCAAGTTCTTCCATATCAATTCCAAAGTACATATACTTGATTTTCCATTAATTTAAGGACTTTTTCAATTGAAATACAAGCAATTCTTCATTCAACATGGATGAGTACTAAGATCTAAAAAACACACTTAAAATATAATTAGTACTCATATATACTTAAACATTTTGTCAATCATCAAAATCAAAATCAGAGTCAACAATCTCTTCCTTTTTGATGATGACAAAACCTTTAAGTATATGAATAGGGTAATCTTAAAAAGATTAACAATAAGATAAACATGTAAGCTCAAAATAATAAGCACCAAGCTCCCCCTAAAAATATGATCAAAAAAAAAAAATCTTCAAAAACATTTTTCAAAATATCCAAAATTTTCAAATTTTCAAAATTTCTTCTTCTTACTAATTCTTTCCTTTAGATAAAAACATTTTGCATTCTTCTCCTCTTTTGCACTTTCTTTCATTTCTCATATGATTTTTCATGTTTATCCTATCTTCCCCTTTTCATACTTAACATTTTTCTCCAATAATCTTTCCCTTTTCATATTTAACAATTTTCTTCCCCTTTTTGACATCATAAAAAAGGGTGAAAGATAATACAAAGTGGGAATGAAGTCGAAAAGAATAGCAAGTAGGTCATCAAAATCAATGCATGAAATCAAATAATTATGATACAAATTGAACATAATACCATTTAAATGCAACTCCCCTCAAAAAATTAGATTTGAAAATAATGAGAAGAGTATAAGAGCAATATAAGTATAGCATGATATCAAGCAAGATATTCAAAGCATCAAATATGATAACAAATCTTTGGATGCTCTCCCTAAATATTATTCTCCCTTAAAAATATGTATTCATTTGAGGAATAAGAACATGAAAGCACATGCAATATAATTTTAAATAATTTTAAGATATGAACATAAATTCTAAGTCTGAAATCAAGGATTTGAAATTTTCAAGATATTCAAGATTTTCAAAATACAAAGCATTTATATCACTTAAAAACTTTCAGTATGATTTCAAATTCATTTAAAATGATTTGATATCTATATAAATACTAAAAGTAATATGATATTAAGTCTAGCTACTAGAGCAAGGGTTTATCAATATGCTTACCTTCTTCTTAAATGTAATCCTTAACTACCAATTCTATACTTGATTCAAATCAATTCTAACTTAAGCATAGATGCCAACAATGAAAGCACATAAATCGTAACATTTCACTTGAAATAATTCAAAAACTGTATTAATCAAAATCAAGTGAAAGTCTAATAATCATAAGTTGAAATCATGAGAGCATGAAATCCATTTACATCAAAATAGTCACGATCACAACTAATGATTATTAGTCTAAGCTTGATTCTAATTAATCAATTAAAATATTTTTCAAATCAATATGCATTTTTAAAAGTATTTTTCATGAAATATATTAATCAAAATCAAGTGAAGGTCTTACAATCATAAGTTTAATCATGATAGCATGAAATTCATCAACACCAAAAAGTTCATGATCATAGCCAATGATGATAAGTCCAAACTTGATTCTAATTAACTATTTAAAATAATTTTTCAAAGTAATTGATGTAATAAAAATTAATCTACATCTTTAATTATGGAAGGAGATGTTTAGAATTTACCAATATACAAAGTCCTTCCTTTTACCATTTAGTTCAAAATGTAGCTTGTCTACTTCTTTAAATTATCTTGTACAATATTTTTTTTTAAGAACTTCCTTTCTTCATCTTGGATTGCAAGACATTCCTTCAAAACAAATTAAGTGGACATTTTTGGTACCCAAACTTTATTGGGTCCTTTATGATTAGTAATTAGGGTTCTTTTTGGAACCCAAATATTTCTTAATCTAGAAGGATAAGCATTAAAACCACATTTAGAAGATAAATTGAAAGAAGTAGGAATAGAGAAATTTTTCAAAAGTTTTTGCTTCTTTTTCTCAACCAAAATATTTTTATCACATAAATCTTTCAAAATAACATTTTCTTTTTCTAAAAATTCTTTTTCTTTAGAAAAATTATTCTTTTCATTTTTCAAAATATCAATCTCGGCATTTAAATCACCATTTTTATTTTAGAGATTGGTGTTGTCAAGAGAAAATGAATATACCTGCCTATTTAATTTCTTATGCTCAATTTTTAGCAATCTATATTCATGCACAAGATCATTAGATGCATCATGTGATTCTTTAAAGGTAAAATCAGAAATATTTTTAGCACATACCTTTTTCTCATTTGCCATGAAGCAAAGATGGGCAACTTCATCATCCGTACTTGAATCTTCACTATCGCTACAAGTTGCCATCATTGCCTTGAATTTCTTTTTGGTCTTGAGGGCTATTATCTATTTATTTACATCAACTTCCACTATCCTTTGCCATAAGTTCAACTCATAGGTCATGAGTGAACTGATAAGCTCCTCCAAAGGTAAGGTTTCTACATCTTTAGCTTCTTGGATCGTCGTCATCTTTAGATCCAATGATTTTGGCAAGGATCTAAGAATTTTGTTCACCAAATCAGTATTAGTATAGATTTTGCCAAGACTTTTCAATTCATTAATAATAGTCATAAATCTAGTATACATATCAGAAATAGATTCATAATGCATCATTTCAAAAATTTCAAAAGAATGTACAAGCAAATTAATTTTAGTATTCTTCACTTGAAGAGTACCCTCATGAGCAACTTCAAGTGTGTTCCATATTTCCTTCGCCGATGAGCATGTAGAAATCTTATTAAATTCATTTAAGTTCAATGCACAATAAAGCAAGTTCATTGCTTTAGCATTGATTTCAGTTTGTTTAATGTCATATTCATTCCAATCCTCTTCGAGCTTTGGAATAGAAATGCCATTAACCAAAATGGAAGGAATATGAGGACCACTAACAATGATTTTCCAAAGATGATAACTAATAGATTGAATATGGATGCGCATGCGAGTTTTCCAAAATGTGTAATTTATGTCATTGAAAAATGATGGTCTAACACTAATACCTACAAGGGTTGCCATGAACTTTAGCTCAAAATCGTTAGATTTTCAAGCAGAGCACCTGCATTGATACCAATTGTAGGCTCTGGTAGGCAATCCAAGAGGGGGGGTGAATTGGATTTTATAAAACTTTTGTACTATTTAAAATATCTATGAACTAAAGCAAGTATGTACTAATGCAATTCAAGTACTTGTATATTTCAAATAAATGCAGCGAAAATAAAGAAATAAAAGCACAAGGAGAACAATCACACAAACACAAAGATTTATAGTGGTTCGGTGCCAACCAAGCACCTACATCCACTTCCCAAGAACCCCTTGAGAATTTCACTAAGTTTGGTTTTATAACTTAGGCTCACCAACAACCTTTACAACTTGTTTTATCTTCGGGCTCACAAGTCAAACTCTAGTTGGTTTCAAGGCTCACCAACAACCACCCTTGGTTTTACGGGATAACCAAGAACCTAAACAACTTGTTTTGGCTTCGGGCTCACAAGTAAAATCCTAGTTGGTTTCAAGGCTCACCAACAACCACTTTGGTTTTCAAGACTTACCAAAAACCTCTTTGGTTTTCCAAAGCTCACCAAAAATCTTAAGTAAAACAATATAAGAGCAAGTAAAAATGAATACAATAAAAGCTTTCTAAAATAAAGCAAATATCTCTTTGAAGCCCTTGATTGTTGATGAAGATCTTGTCTTCAAGTTGATGAAGCCTTTGATCGATGCTTGTAGATGTAGACTTTGAATGCTCTCTTTAAAACTTGGAAGCTTGAAGGCTTTGAATCACTCAACTCTTGAATCCTTTAAAAATATTCAAGAAACTCACCAAAGGATTGCTTTCCCATTTGATTCTTGATGTTTATATAGCCTCCAAACACTTAAATGACCGTTTATAGCTATTAGGGAGGAAAATATGACCGTTTGGAAGCAAGTTTGAGAAGTTCTGCAGCCCAGAAAACTAGTCGTTACTGTTCAAGTATCGACACTTCAGCTCCAGGTGTCGACACTTCAATTTCAAGTGTCGACACTTCATTCTCCAGGTGTCGACACTTCACTTCCAAGTATCGACACTTCAGCTCCAGGTGTCGACACTTGACTGAAAGTGCTTTCTGAAGTTTTCTGTTTGTCTCAGGCCTTGAGTCGACACTTCACTCTTCAAGTATCGATACTTCATTTCCAAGTGTCGACACTTGCCTGTGCCAAGTTGAAACTTTGCTAATACTTCTTCAAATTGAAACTTTAACCTCTTCAAGTTCTTCCATATCAATTCTAAAGTCCATATACTTGATTTTTTATTAATTTAAGTGATGCAGAACGAAAGAAGAGATGATGCGATGCGGAAGTAAATTAAGACTAATTCTTTTTTGTTTTTTTTATTTTCAGAAGTCGGCTTTGACTCAAAGGAAAGTTAAACTAAATTGAAAGAAACTATGTAATAATTGAAAGCACAATTTAAAGAAACCAGGTTATCAGAGTAGTTCAGAAGTAAAGGATCGCTGGGGGTTGAGAAACTCCCAGACCTAGGGTTTTGCTCTGAACTTTCAACAGGACAGAAGTAAAGAGAAGAGAAGGGTTACAGACCAGGCAGTGATCTTCACATAGTTTAGTGGAAGGACTCTCTTGAGCAGATTATTGGATCCCCGGATTCAATATCTTTGCAATGGATTCTCCAATACTGGCCATTTAGCAGAGTTGGCTTCTTCTGAACTCAAGATCTGGGAAAGAAGAAGAACAAGTTATGGAACCAGATACTCAAGGAAGGATTTACCAGATAGTAGAACTTGAAAGCTGATGTTGCTGAAATCCTGATTCTCCTAGAATGCTGATCTGACTTCCTCTTAGATTTGCTCTGTCTTCGAAGTAGCCGAACTGGACCTGGATGCTGGTGGTCGGTCTCTACTTGGAGAGAGGGGCCGTGAGAGATGGGGTAGGCTAGGGTTTGGCGGTGTGAAGAGGATGATGGGCGGCTAGGGTTTGGAAGTGAAGTGGCTAACCTAGGGTTTTGGGGTTGGAGATCTCACACCTCCTCAAGGTTCCTAAGGAACCCGGATTTACTCCCTCATGGAGCTCAACACCTGGATGCAAGTGCGGAAGAGAGAAACATAAAGTTGCTCACACAAAATTTGAATTCATTCATCAGTTGTTCTCTAAAACTTACAAGAGGGGATTATTTTATAGGTCTTTACAAGAGGTCAGGGTTTTACATCTTCCCATGTGGGACTAATATGATGGATCTTCAAATTAGGCTTGTAGAATCAAATCCTTCTCATATGGCCGGCCAAGAGCTTCCATAAGTGTTGATTGGTGGCTCTAAATGGTAAGTAGGTGGCGCCTCCTAGCCTTGCTCTTCAAGAAAAGTTTTTTTCCTTCTATGGCTCAACTCTTTTGGACACCTCCTTTTCTTTCTCCCCAAGTCATGTCTCTTCCCAACTTTGCTTTGGTCTTTTTAGGCATGGATCGGACGCCCCCTTGAAGTGCTCCCCAAGAAATGCCTCTTTTCTCCTTTAGCTTGGCCTTTTAAGGTATATATGGGGTGCCTCCTTGATTTTGGCTTCAAGAAAAATTCTTGCTCCCTTGGGTGCGGGGACCAAGACACTGGGATGGGGATGTGGCGCCTCCTGGACTCTGGCGTGTGGCTAGGAGTGTGACGCCCACTTGCTTGGGCTTGGGAGAAAATGTTGCACCCTAGAGAAGACCTAGACCACTTACTAGAACTTGACTGAAAAAAAAGTGGCACCAACCTGGAGAAGACCTAGACCACTACTAGGACTTGTACTGAGTCAACATGACTCAACAAATTTTAAATTGCAGGGAAATACAGACTCAAGACTAAAATTGAGTTGACCAAGTCAACCCTTATTACAAAACCAAAAAACCCTAATTCTTCGGGCAAGGTCAATCAGAGATCCAGATGGAGCCCTGAAGTCTTCTTCTGAGTCTGGTGCCCGCACCATTAAGGACTTTTTCAACTGAAATACAAGCAATTCTTCATTCAACATGGATGAGTACTAAGATCTGAAAAATATACTTAAAATATAATTAGTACTCATATATACTTAAACATTTTGTCAATCATTAAAATCAAGACTAGAGTCAACAAATATAGTGAAATGGAATATTTGTTGTTGCATCAGCCATCCATAAACAGATTGTGCCTAGCGATGGAAGCTTGTTGCTTGAAATCTGCTCGTGTCCCTAGGTTCTACGCTTGTTGGCCTTGAATATTTGGGGGTCATTGCATCCATTTTGTTACAGCAGCAAATCATCTGTCTAACCCCGAGAGTGAATGCAAGCAAGGCATCCTTTGAAATACCAGCTTCAAAACCAACAATGGTGGAGTCAATGATAAGAACAGCACAATCAGCCTGGGAGGTACGAGTAATCATGTTCTTGATGAAGTCATGAACCCATCAATGGCTTCTGGCAGGTGGTAGACGGCGGCACGGCGTTGTCGTGGCAGGAGGCACGGTGGTGGCTCGGAAGATGACGGCACGAATGGGCGAGCGGCTCCCGGGGGACGACCGTGATGGCATGGGCACGGACCACGGAGATCGGATGGCAATTAGATCTCCGGCGGCTGTGGAGACGGTAGGGAGGAAGATCCGATGATGAAGACATAGCCTTGTCGTCAGTAGCGCGGCGGGAGATGAAAAAATGGGAGATCTGCGATGGATTGAGATTGAAGATGACAGGAATAACGGGGAATAACTTGGGAATAAACTTGGAATAAAATAGAAATATAAGGAATAGCTGGAATAGCTGGAATAAAATGTAAAATAAAATAAGATAAAATCTATGAGAAAAAGAAGAAAACCCATCAGGGTTTTGATGTCCCCATCATTCCCTTGAGGTGGGAAAAACTCGACTCCGTCGAGTCAGACTCGCTACAATTTTTTTTTTTTCTCATTTCTTTTTTTTCTTTTTTTTTTCTTTTTTTTTCAATCCTAATCCTAACCCGCTCTCATACCAAAATTGATGTGGGACAACGGAGACCAGGGAGGATCGAACGGTGAACCTAGAAGTCACCTAGATTAAGGTATTCTATTTTTTTTTTTTGGATTTTCTAATTTGATAGCGAAAGAATAATGTGATGGAAGATGGGGATCTGGATCTCATGGATTTTGGGACTCACCCTAAAAAAAAGACCTCTCACCGCTAAGGCATTACACCCTTCTCGATACTTGGAGGCGCTAGGATGGATCTCAAAAACCACGAGGGGATAGATAAGATGAAATGAGAAGGAGGATAACTGCGTATGACCTCACATCATGTCCTGGGGTTGAGCCTCACACCCTCTCCTCACGGAGGAAAAGAAGAATCACTTTTTTCAAAACAAAAATTTTATTTATCAATTAAATTTACAAGGAGGATTGGAGCCTATTTTATAGAAACCAAGTCATTTTAAAATTAAAATTTCAAAATTCAAAATAACATAATAAACAGAGAAAATAGTGGACGTTTACGTGAATAATTCGAATTCAAATTCCTTGTGTACTCTGAAATCTGCACAAAAAATTTTCCTGCTCTGTTGCTTCTGCTTTGAGATCCGTGCAAAAGAAAACCTTCACTGTGACCGTGGAACAGGGGCGGCGGATGGAGAAGAGGGCCAGAGGTCTGAAAGCCTTCAATCCCTCCCGGAGTTCTCCTTCGGGCCTACAAAGGTGTTATGTGATTGAATATAGTGAAATGGAATATTTGTTGTTACATCAGCCATCCACAAACAGATTGCGCCCAGCGATGGAATCTTGTTGCTTGAAATCTGCTCATGTCCCTCGGTTCTTCGCTTGTTGGCCTTGGAATATTTGGGGGTCGTTGCATCCATTTTGTTACAGCAGCAAATCATTTGTCTAACCCCGAGAGTGAATGCAAGCAAGGCATCCTTTGAAATACCAGCTTCAAAACCAACAGTGGTGGAGTCAACGATAAGAACAGCACAATCAGCCTGGGAGGTACCAGTAATCATGTTCTTGATGAAGTCATGAACCCATCAATGGCTTCTGGCGGGTGGTGGACGGTGGCACGATGTCGTCGTGGCGGGAGGCACGGCGGCGGCTGGGAAGACGACGGCACGGATGGGCGGGCGGCTCGCGGGGGATGGCCGTGACGGCATGGGCGCGGACCACGGAGATCGAACGGCAACTAGATCTCCGGCGGCTGTGGAGACGGTGGGGAGGAAGATTCGGTGGCGAAGACACGGCCTTGTCGTCGACAGCGGGGCGGGAGATGAAAAAATGGGAGATCTGGGCGATGGATTGAGGTTGAAGATGACAGGAATAACATGGAATAACTCGGGGATAGTTCTGGAATAAAATAGGAATAGAAAGGATAGATGGAATAGTTGGAATAAAATGTAAAATAAAATTAAAAAAATTAGAAAAAAAAAAGAAAATTCAGATGGATTTTGATGTCCCCATCATAGAGCACTCACAGGTGACATGACCATATCCGCCACAAAAGCTTCATACAGTGATGTGGAAATCTCCATGACCTCCATGGAAACTAGTACGGACCTCCCACCTTTCCTACTGGGTAACAAAATAGCCGGGAAGGCAAGCATTGCGATGTCCTCCTCTATCGAATTTGATGCTTTGAGCATGATAGTGGAGGACCATACCAATGCCAGGGGTGGCACCATCAGAGTAGTGGTCATTCATGCAGACATTTTTGCCTGGTTCCTTCGAAGCGCTCTCTGCAATGCTATAAAACTCCTAGGATTCATTTTACCACAAAAAGAGTGGAAGAAGGAATTGCTTTGAGAGAATTTCCCAATAAACTCTTAGGAATGAGTGGAGATGTGCTTAAATGCAAAATGAAGACTAAGGGATGCTTTGGTTATGATAAAATTTTCAATTTACCCTTCCCCAATAGCAAAGAAATGCATTCGCTTCGACTCTCACAGTAGGTAGCCATTGGTTCCATCAACATTTAATAAAGTTGAGTTACTATGTACTACTTCCAAAGCATCGGTGTCCAAGGCATTTTTCTATCTTACTCCCATAATCTAACCCACTCAAGCTTATACTAAGAAACAAGGAAACATGTGTTAAGGGGTATTTCGGGTTATGTCTCGAGGGAAAGGAGGATATATTCCATATACCTCAAATATGGATCTCATGCACTCAGAGTCCTATTCCTGTAAGGATCTACACATCCACCAACCTTTATTTCTCCTATCTTCCAAGACTTGAGTTCCAGGACGACCCCAGCCCACCTAACAACCCACTGGGCATCTCGGACATAGTGTCGAGGTATGTCCAGCAATGCTCCCTTTAGGTCCGAGATATTAAGATGCACGCTCCTCCCCACATGATCAACCTTAGAATTTTTGAACGGCCCAAATCATGAGAATGGCTGTCAATATTAATGATATTACCAGAAACTGCATCCCTACTCGTGATCTCTGAGAACCGATCATGGTGATAATCCTACAACGACACGATCATGATCCGATATTCTTAAGATCATCCGTTCTGCTTAGCTCTCTTTTATAAATATCTAAGATTCCAAGAATCTTCGATAAAAAATCTTTTTTTGATGCTCACTTCTTTTATTCCATATCACTAACTTAAATATTAGAATATTCATGCCTAGGCGCTTTTAGCTATGAATCTTTTTTATATATCATACTAGCGATTACTCCAACTAATCAACCTTTCTCAAAATCGGTATTTGTCGCAGCAGCATGCAATGAATCCTAACAAAAGATGTTCTACGCAATGGATCTAAAAGGCAGATGGTGTGGGATCAGCCGCATTTAATTTTAATTTTTTAAAAAATAAATGGATGGTTTGTCCATGTGCTGGGCCGTCATAAGCCCGCTGTCTCTAGCTGAGTTTGCAGGTCAGTTCCAACTAATAATTTCTCCAGACTCACCCGACCGCTGAAACAGTCCAGCTGTTTTAGACCATCAAAAGCCAATTATCGGACTAACGACCTATACCGCATTTAAAAATCTTAAATCCTCAGCCAACTCCTCAGACTCCACAACGGTAAAAGGCTGCCATAACAGTGGGATTGATGGCTACAAAAAAAAGTAGCTTGCATTACCCCACAAAAAAAAAAAAAAAAAAAAAAAAAATCCAGCAAGGCAAGAGAGTGTCCATTAGTTTTTGACTCCATCCAGAAGCAACACCACCACATAGATTAAAAGCATTCATTAGTTTTTGTTAAACAATCCCCCTACTCGGACCCGAATTTTTTTTTAATAATATAAAAAATATATAAAATTAGATGATCGAAAATATATTTACGAAACTAGGTATTTTTGGTTGACATGGATGCACATCACCAAAAACACCTACCACATGGCACAAGGGGTTGCCAGCGCGACCTGAAATCGCATTTGGGAAGGACAATTTATCAGCGTGAAATTGTCTTTCCCAAAGACGAATTCAGCCCAGCACCTCTCCACGTGGCGAGCCAAGATGTTTTGGTTTGCTTGGACACGTGAGCTGAACTCGTTGCTGGGAAGGACGATTTCATGCTGAGAAGTCGTCGCTCGCAAAAACGATTTCAGGAAATCTGATATCGTCACTAGCAAAGACGATTTCAGGCAGCTTGAAATCGTCTGGCAAGAACGAATTCATCCTTAAATCTGCCCCTCACACTTTTTCACTGAAGTCGTCTCCGGGAAGGCCGATTTCTCACTAAATAAAATTAATTTATCATATAAAATGAAATTAATTTATTATATTAATTAATTTATTTTTAATTATATTAAAAATATAAATAAAAAATACTTTAATTTGTTTCGAGTCCGGGCACGTGCATATCGACGTACCGGTCATCCCTGTGCCAACTCGCATCCAGTGCCGTAACAATACTAAATCTTAAACCCTAAATCCCATACCCTAGATGAATTAACAATATATTTAACTACCAGAAAAAGACTGCAATGATCAATTAATAAAATATTTAACTCAACTGGCCATATATTTTGCCAAATTGGAAATTGTATGTACATGCATGAAAATAGTACGTGCTTCGTGTATTAGTTTGTCAGACAGTATATAAGGTTTATCCCCATCCATAGCCCAAATAGATTTCATGCGAATAAAGTAGCACCTCATAGGTTTTGTAGGCAACCGATTATAGGAGTTTTGACCCTAGCGACCGGTGGTAGGACGAGGGCCAGACCGGTGGCAGGATTGGCACCCTAACCCTGGTGACCGGACCGGTGGCCGGATCCTGGCGATCATACTAGTGGCCAGACCCTGGCGATCGTACCGGTGGCAAGACTGGCAGTTGGACAGGTGACCGATCCCTAGTGACCACACCGTCACTCAAATCGATGACCGGACTCTAGCGATCGGACCGATGGTTAAACCAATGGCAGGATTGGCGCCCTGATCCTGGCGACCAGACTGGTGGTAGGACTACTAGTCGGACCGGTGGTCGGACACTGACGGTCGTACCGATAGTTGGAACCGTGACTTGGTCTTGCATTAAAAATCACTAACGATAAATTAATTCCAATTCAGAGTATAGTTTTACAAATATAATACACAGACCAATGGTAAGACCAATGGCAGGACTGGGGGCCGGGCTGGTGGCAGGATTGGTGGCCTAACCCTAATGCCCGAACCAGTGGTACTGGGCTCTAGCCATCGGATTGACGGTAAGACCGATGACAGGAAGGGGGTCGGACCGGTGGCAGGATTAGGGGCCGGACCCTGGCAAATGTATCGTTGTAAATAAATTTTTACATTATTAAAAAAAATTTCATTCGTGATGACTTATCATTCCCACTTCCGTGACTCAATGTAAATAATTTATTTTATTAACACTAAACCCTAAACACTTAAACCATAAACTATCCATCGAACTGGGAGTCATGCTAACACTAGGTTGTCGATCGAAGTGGTACTGAAGTTGATGCCACATGAGAAATCATGAATTTAATAATTAAATTATATTTCAAAATATAGTTTTACAAATACAATACATAAAAAAGAATAATGATCTTAGGTCCTACATGGTGGCCGTCTCTTCCTGCGTGCAGTGGACACGACAAGGTGGAGGTGCAACTTCAGCTTGTGGCTGATGCTCTGTCATATGCTCTATGACCTGGGATGCTTGCTGTGCCGACACGTGATGTGATGAACCCTTTCCATAGGCCTATCCTCGATGTCCGGAGTAATCGTACTGCATCATGTAGTCCGATGCATTGGTATACTCAAAATGTGTAGAACAAGATCAATAGATATGAACTCGGGCATCGGATATGGAGAGGTACTATAATGTCGAGTACCTCATCCGTGCTAGAATGATGGAGGTGCTCCCGATGATGATGCATAGCGGTAAGGCGAAGGAGTCTCATCCTCTCTGTTGACCCCCTGATAAAACTCCCGTAACGAGACACGTGCATGATCGCTGATAGTATGAAGGACTGAATGACAAACATCTATAATAGTATGGGAGTTCGTCGCTATGCAATCTGGTTGAGCAAGCTAAAATATCCTCGTGATGGCACTACTCTATAAGATAAAAATAAATAATGAATTTCAAGAAATATAAAATTTAACATTAATAAATAGCAAAACTTAAATTTCTTACCATATAATTATTAACCACATCAGGATGATTGATGAATCGATGCATGATGCTGCGGTACCACTATATATAGGGATCGTGATTATCCATGATACCATCATCTAGAGCACCATCTACAATATGATCATGTCTACTCATCCATAAATGAACGAACTCGTGATGAGTGGCGAACCAGTCCTGGTCGAGTCGTGATGGGGATATCAAATCAGACATACGCTTCAAGCTTCAATTTGTTCTCTAAGTCATGTATTGGTCAATTTTGAGTCTTGTAATGGAATTTAATTTTGAGTGCTGTAATAAAGTGAGCCAGTTTGGTTCATTAAGTCAGTTGAAGTTCCTTGTTTAGTCCATTTTTAAGTCCAGTCAAGAAGTCCACCCAGTTTCAATTCAGTCATATGAGTCCTATAACTTTCATGCTCAAGAGGAGGATTGTTAGACCTGCATCAGCACAGCATCCAGGTCCCTTGTTCATGCTGCCCAAACCCTGGAGAATGAAGCCCCAGCCTATCAAGAGGAGGTGCCCCAAGTCCACAAGAATTCTAGCACCCCCCTTGGCTGATGATACCTAGCCCATGGCACCCTAGGGATTGGCCCTCCAGCATTTGGTGCCCCAGGCCTTGGCGCCCCTACCTTGGCCCACTAAAGCTGGCAACCAAGCCCAAGCTCCTTCAAGACATGGTGCCCCAGCCCAAGCCCATTCATGAGTGGCACCCCAGCTAGCCCAAGCCCAAGTAAGGCTTCTCAGTCCAAGGAAGAATCAGCTAGCTCACTTCTACCAGGAGTCAGTCAGCCCAGTCCAAGTTTATTTTGTGTTTTATTTCTACAAAGACTTGTACTCCTAATTAGATAAAGAGAGGATCTTGGGTGAATCTATAAATACCCCACCCCCTCCCCCTCTTGTAATTAATCTTTTTTCATGAATTAAAACTCTGGTGAATTTTTTTGTGACAATTTGTGCTCATTAAAAGTCATGTGAGACTTGTCTTTTTTTCTTGTGAGCAAACCCTAGCCGCCAACCATCCCTCCCTCTTCCACCAAACCCCAGCCATTGTCTATCCAAGTAAGAGCCCTAAGATGCCCACCATCATCCCTCCAAGGATCCAAGCATCTTCATCTTCTATAGTCCTCAAATCAGCCCGGGCAATCCTACTACTTCTTCTTCTCTTCTAATACCCCGTTTTATAATTTTCCTATCATCCTTAACACTAACCCTTAATGTTTGCAGGATCCCTCTAGTACCACGCTCTCTGGATGAATTCTTCTTTGCCTCTGAACGAAGCTGATAAAAAGTCGATGGATTCATGATAAAGTGACCGGATCATCCAGGCATCGATCCGAGCAGAGTGAACTCTTCTATGACATCATGCAATTCATTGCTAGGTATATAAACCCCTTCTCTTCTCACATTTTCTGATTTTTGAAGATTGAACATACTCCTAATAGGCCTTCTTAGACATAGGATCCTTTACTTGTTTTATTTTGTTGATAGTTCTAGCATGTGGGTAGGAATTCTAATTGTTGTATGAAACCCTAACCTGGTCTTAGCTATTTTCAAGAACTAAATCTAAACAACCTCAAAAATTATTGCTCCTTTAATATGATTTTCTTATCCTTCTTATGTCATTCATCTGCATGCATCATGTTAGAGTCCCGTCCCTCATCAGGTCGTCCTCTCATATCGATATGATGCAGAGTTGAACGCATATCAACCTGATCAGATACGACCTGTCGAATCCCAAACTAGTGCATCACTCTATCAGGTAAGTGCCACTCTACCATATGAAAATAAATAAGTGGCACTCGAGCACACTGGATTTGCTGACCATCTATACGGTAATCTGGTAACTGTACAAGTACTTCGGCAGAATATGGCTGCCATATCACTTGTTCATAAATAATTTAAAGCATAATTCGATAAATAAGAACATATAAGACTAGTCAATCATTTAAACAAAATAAGCATTAATGATTACCTCATCTACTCTCAGGTGATCTATCAAGTAATGATAAGAAGAGACCGCATGTGTTGGTACCTATGTCACAAAAAAATTATCTCTCCATCTACAAAATAAATTTATTAAATTGGTTAAATAAGTTAGTAAATATCATACACAGTGTAAAATTTAATATAAATACATAACTTACCGCATTCCTAAAGGACCTTGTGGTAAACCAACTCCATCGTTATCAAAATCGATCATCGGATCGGGAGCCTGTCGCTGTAATCTGCGTGGTGCAAGGATCGGGAATCTATCCCATGCCCATAGCTGTAAAAGAAGTAATGGACCAGCAATGTTATTGGCATCTCTCTTACTCGCCCTACACATCTCTCTGTATAACCATGCAAGCCCTACACTACCCCAATTATAATATCCAGCATCATCCAAATCTGCTAGTAGGGATAGAAATATGAGATGCATCATATTCCCAGATTTATCTATAAATAGATACCCACCCATCAGCTGCAGAATATATGCTCGAGCATAGCGCTATATGGCTATCTCGTCGGCATCATTATCTAACTGCTAAAATTGCTTGGTGAGCCAGACCAAACTCAGTCACGATCCCTGGAGTCTACCTTATGGTGGAACAACCCCTAATAAATCATGATAGAGCTGTCCATAATCAACCCGTGTAGAACCTGTCACTGGTAGACCATCAACCAGCAAGCCTAGCTGAATGACAATGTCCTGGAGGGTGATGCTGAGCTCTCCCTGGGAAAAATGAAAAGTGTCTCTGGGCGCTAACGCTCGACAAGAGCAGTGATCAAATGCCATTCCAATTTAATGAAACCAATATAAGCAAGTCCATAAAAACCAGAATGCATCAACAAAGGCAAAATGCGTCGATCTAGTGATATCGATCTGCGCATAACCATCTCCCGTCGATGACAATGCAAAATGATAGTATCATGTCCCTCCCATATCAGAGACGATCTATGTACCTCTTGATCGTATAATACATTATGATCTGATTGACCGGGATCCATAACTGTGATATACAATAACTCGAACGAAACAAAATAAGCAATCATAAACACCACTAAAATAATATTTTTCTTAGAAATTTAATTAGAACACATGATTATAATAAGTATAATACAAAATCTTACTTAAAAAAATGACATGAAGCATAATACAAAGTATTGACATGAACCACGAATAATTTATCTTAAACCATAGAATTGTTTTACAATCCAACAAAGCAATGACATGAACCACGAACATTCAATAGGACTCCTGAAGCAACAGCATAATCAAGTCCTGAAACTACAACATAATTTAAGCAATGAAAATAATATGAGTAAATGATACAACTTTATTTTTAATATAATTTTTAATTTTTCATATAATTTTTAATCTTTATATTTACAACTTTATCTTTTTAATATAATTTTTACTCTTGTCATATTAACAAATTACCAAAAATATAAGTAAATGATAATTAAATAAATACATAAATAATATTCAACTACCAAAATAAATATATGAACTAGATATAAAGATTTTAATTATAATTACACATGAATAAAAATATTAATAGTATAACATTACAATATTTATTTTCAACAATTAAATTACTTAATATAAAAATAATTATACTAAACAATAATAACAACATAATATTTAAATAATTACACTAATATAATTAACCAACAAAATAAAATTACTAATAATAATAGTTCAACCATTAAAATAACAATTAAAAAAAATTAATTATGAAGAATTTGCCATTCAATTTGTTGACATTTTAAGAATTTGAGCAGTGATCATAATTTACTATTTTTAAATTACCTACATATCCAAAAATAAATTTTACCAAATTATTTAAGATAATTAAATATTACCAAATTAGACAACCTAATCCTTAATTCTTTTTAAAGCACAACTTTTATAATTATCCTAGCTCTTTAATTTTAATATAATTATTCAAAATATCCAACAATAACAACAACATAATACCTAAATAATTATAACAATATAATCATGCCACAAAATTAAATTAGCAACTATAATATTTAAATAATTAACATTATATAATATAACATAACCTAACTATCAACAATCAACAATTCAATCTTCAATTTGTTTAAAATAACAGAATATAAGATACCCAACTATCTAATATGATCGAAAATAAAATTACCTGTAATGCCCAATATAATTTTTTTTAATGAATCGGAAGATGTAATGCCCGGAAGTCAGGAAATAAAAAATCAATCTAGACAGAAAATAGAGCCCTAAAACAAATCACAAAGAAAATCTCACAAACCAAATAAATATTAATATAATGTGAAGCAGGAAAAAAAAAAAACAAACCTATTGGACTAGAGTGGGACCGAAAGACAAGTGGGGTCGAGAGCCGGGGAACCGGAGTGGGGCCAAGTAGGGGTGGCAAAGCGGGGGACCAACGATGAAGAAGCAGGGAGGAAGGAAAGTAGACGGGGGTTGGGTTTTTTTGGTTGATAAATCATGTCTGGGAAAGGCGATTTCTCAATCTGAATTCGTCCTTCCCAGTGATGAATTGAGCCAAAAACCGCCACGTTGACCCACTGCTCACCATATGGAGAGGGGAAGTGCCTGAATTCATCTTTGGAAAAGATGTGTTTAGGCTGAGAAATTATTTTTCTCAGCGATGATTTCATCCAAAATGCAACACCTGTCCATGCACCATGAAATATCTTGGCTCACCATGTAAAGAGGTGCTAGGCTGAAATCATCTTTAGAAAATATGATTTCATGTTAAGAAATCGTTCATTCTAAACATCATTTCAGATCATGCTGGTAGCCCCTCGTACCGCATGATAGATGTTTCTGGCGTTGTGCATCCGTGTCGGTCTAAAATATTTTTGATCACCTAATTTAATATTTTTTTACATTATTAAAAAAATTTCGCTCGGATCCGACGAACTGTTAGTTAAAATCATGGCTCAAAAGAGTTCACGTGACCAGCATAGGGAAGAGGATGATAAAAACTTGAAAACTTTGAAACAGGGAAGGGATAAAAATAAATAAATAAATAGTCCTCCTCTTGGCTCCGGATTGCAAAGCTCGAGGCTGAATCTTTGGTAAAACGTCAAACAACTCTTGCCACCCTCTCTCTCTGGTCTCGAGTCCCCGAGCGTGGGGGCAAGGTCACCCACTGCTGGCCTCGGGATAGGAGCCGTAAAGAAAGGAAGGAGAGCAAGGATGGGAGAGGAAACGACTGGGCCCCTGGGGAACGAGCATCCCCTCCAGAGGGCAAGCCATGCTTACTAATGAAGGGGCCAATGCCCAAGCTTTAAGCACTACTTGCCCCTATCCCCGCGACAAAGACCTCTGCCCTACTCTCTCACTCTATCCTCCTCCTCAGCCTTCCTGTAACCACCCCCTGTTCCTCTGGATTCTGTCTTGTTCAAATCCTATATAATTATTAGAACTCAACTACTTCTGGCACCCACCTTGCTCTGTCTAGCTCTTGGATTTTGAGTCAAATGGAGGTATGTGAAGGGATAGCTCTGAGACTGGCTTCTTTCTATTACTCTTGGAATACTAGGAAGTGGCTTTGGTTTGTAGGCAGTATTCTTTGTTCTTTGGTTTTCTTATTTCCCCTGAAGTAAGAGCTGGGTTTTGCTTGTAGGACATGAAAAGGTGCCAGATACCGGCGTTTGGGAACTGGGACTACTGCGACGAGCTCCCCATTACCCAGTTCTTCGAGTCAGCAAGGCAGGCTGGTTTGATCCGTGGCCATTACTTTGCAGAGGATGGTGATCTCTTCAAGGTGCCAGTACCTGTGAAGCCAACACACCATCACTACCACCAACACCACAAAAAGGTACTCAATTCGAGTCTCAAAGGCCTTTAACTCTGGGTTCCTACTTTCTTATGGCTCTCGTTTTGTTTTGTTTCGGTTTTAGTTGAGGAAGGGAGCACGAGAGAAGCAGCAGAATGGGAAGGAGCAACAGAGAAAGCTGGGGAGGGTGTGTGATGTGGGAGGTCAGAGCCCAAGGAAGACAAGAGCTCCCAAAGCTGTGGATGAGGATTTGTACAAGATCCCCTCGGAGCTCCTCTACCAAAAGCCTAAAAGGGTACCCATCTTTTCCTCTGCTTCTTTTCTTCTATACATTGCATGAGAGAGAGAGTGGTCCTCTAGACTCCCCATTGGAGCCACAAATGCTTGGAATTTTAGTTCAACCTCTAAGCCAAATCCTTTGATATGTTGTGATTGGTTGCAGAAGAGGATGCTCAGGAGTTTGTGGTCAGGGTGCCTGGGACTTGACTGCATTGCCTGAGAATGGAGTGAGAGAGGGTGAAACACAGGTCTTGCATCGCAGTCGGTGTGCGTGCTGTCTGTACTTCTTTTTCTGCTTTTTGTTAACCTTTTCTTCCTTTGATTAATGCACGATGTGATGCATCGTAAGACCGTGTCTTCTCAACTGGGAATGGAAGAAACTGTCTGACTCTGTAGCGGCCGTTTGTGTTGCAGTGCTTCTGGACTGTATTATTTAAGGGCGTCTGGTGGTATAGATAATTGAGAAATAGTGTAACGAAGAGTGTTTGGTAGGATAATTACCTGATAACTTCTGTTATATTCAATCCAGTGGCGTCTTCTATGTGTTCCAGTTTCACTCCATTTGGCTATGAAAGCCTGAAGTGGTCCCTTAAAGATGGAGACAAGTCCTCGTGGGAAGTTTGTCTTCTCTGTCACAAAAGTTGCAGTCAAATCTAAAGAAATCTTGGAGCTTTGCTTGGTAATCCATGTTTAGCTTTGAAATCTATATGCATCCAAGAGCTTTCCTCGTTTTGTGAAAACCATTGTTATCCACGTTGGAGAAGCATATTAACTTTTATTTATATAAAATTATTTTATATATAAAAAAGGTATGGATTTTAAGAAAATATAATAAAATTAAAAAGAAAAAAAATTAAAAAAGAAAATAATAAAAGATCATATATATTAAAACTTTTCAATATTCCTTCAAGATGGAACGAAGATATTACAAACATCCATCTTACTAACAAAAGATTAAAAAAAAGATACATTTAGTTTCTTTATCAGGATATTTGCCACCTGATTAGTTGAGCAGATAAAAGAATGCAAATCTGTCTACTGATCATTTTTTTAAATAAATAATGATCAATTTCAATATGTTTGGTACGATCATGCTACACTAGATTATTAACATTTTTAATTGTTGCTTTGTTATCATAATATAGTATCAAAGGAGACTTTCTCAAAGGCGTAGTTCTTGGAGTAATTTCTAAGATCACAGAAGCTCACATATTTCCTCAACCATTGCTCTGTACTCAATCTCTGCAATCAATCTAGCCATAATGAACTATTTTTTACTTCTCCGACTAACTAAATTATTACCAATGAATGTACAGTAACCAGTAGCGGACTGCTGATCATCCAATAAGCCTATCTAGTCTACATCAATAAATGCCTCAATTCTTAAGAAGTCATGTCAAAAAAAAAGTAGACCCTGATCAGGATACAATTTTAGGTAGCGTAGTATCCAATATACTACCTCTATATATCATTTTCATGGGTCATGCATAAACTAGTCGATGAAACTGATCGCAAAGATAATATCTGGTATGGTATGAAAAAGATAAATTAGCCTCTCTACTAGCCGCTGATATCTTTCATGATCAACAGAAGCTCTACTATTTGTCATCAACTTGTGATTCTGGTCAATAAGAGTATTAACTGGCTTACACCCTAATATCCCGGTCTTATTAAAAAGATCAAAAATATACTTTCGTTGAAATAAAAAAAATATCATGAGATGACCAAGTGATGTGGGATGTGCAGGGATGTGAACATCAACATAATGAAATGCAAAAGTTTAATGTGGACAATGATTCCAAACATATAGCTTAACTCTTCCGTAAGAGAATAAAAAGAGCACTGAAGTAAACTACTAGAAGATAAAATCACTTTCTCATAGATTAGACCTATCTAGATAATAAATTGATTGGACCTAATAGTTGAGAAACCATTTGAATTAGGACAAGCTCTTTCAAAAGTTCATATCCAAGAGAGGAAAAAGCTTGTTACCAGACAATGATCTTTCTTCCCTCAATAGTTGGATCACTCAATACTCCTATGAATAGTTCCAAGGCAAGGAGGACCTCTTCTTTGGCTCTGGGCACCCAGAAATCCTGCAAATAGATTAATCAGAGACCAAGGGAGAATAGGGAAAAGAAAAGAAAAAGTGATTAGCAAGGGAAGGAGAAGAGTATGCAATGGAGTCTTGGAGACTAGAGAACTCGATTTGGGCCTCACACCTTTCTCCCTCATGGATGAAATGATTGGAGCAATGGAAGTAAATTTTTTTTTTTTCATTCATCTTTAACATCCCATTACAAGAGGAGGAGGGGTATTTATCATTCACCCAAGTCTCTTTAATATTTGAATTAGAGAGATTACATGCATCAATCAAGGAGGAATAAGTATGACACCTCATTCGAATTTGAATTTGATTTTCTTTCATGCTTTGGGTGGCAAGAATGGAAAAAACCTTCCATGTTGGCATGGAGATAAAAATGGGACCATCTTACGTGGAGGATGAGGTAGCGCAAGGAATGGATTCTTCTGGAGTTTTTTCTTGCATGGAGGGTGAAGTGGCATCCTGTTGAAAATTGTGTCTCAAAGCCAATCATCTAGGCTATAAATGGTTGTGCAACTCATGTATATAAATTATTGAATTGAATAAAAGGTTTATTCTGGTTGTTTATCACATGACATCTTCTTAATTGAAGTCTTGTGTGATGATGTCCTTTGAGCTACCTTATATGCAATGTAGAGAGGATGCATCGCATAGTTTATAAATTGGTTCGCGACCAAAGGATACGCTATTTCAGGATGATGGTGTATTGAGTGTAGGTCGTTGATGTCATATCTGTTGCTTATCCTCTTAACCAAGTAGCATGGAGATGTTGGTATAACATCAGGTATTATGTTTGACATTTTATTGAACATGACTCTCATGCAAGATTCTCTTTCTACTAAAGAGAAGTTCTGCATTAGAATGTAGACATGAATTATTCCTCTGACTTGAAATCACAATGGCAGCTTGCGATCAACTCACCATGCTTAAGTGCCGGACTACCTGGATTTCTAATTCGGTGATGGAAAATTGCTAGGTACAGTCAAGTACTAGTATAGTGGTAGTAGGATCGAGATAGAATTGATCTCTCCAAATGGTTTGGATTGAATGTTTAATATGTCTCAAATGAGAAAGACCTTGGCCAGGGTATTCCTTGTAAGAAGTTACAAGGATTCTTTGTTTGACACATATTGAGATGGACTGATTAGGGTTGGGCAGTTTAACCTTAAGCCATCCGGAGCTTTAAGAGATTAAAGGAATAAGTTCACTGATATTCCATATTCAACAGGTTCATGTTGCTTTGCAACCTTCAACCTATCTGGATGCCCGGTGTCATTGCTAGATGGAAACTTTGGTTGAAACTGGAAATGTTCTTGTGCTACTGGTTTAGTGTTTAAACCTATGGGGCCACACACCATAGGGTTTCTTCTTGCTTTGATGGAATGCAAACAATTGGGAATCGTTTTGGGCTAGTTTGACAAGAGTTATCAATGCTACTCTTGAGCCGACTTGAATGGTCAAGTCGACTTAGCTCGAGCTGACTCGAATAGTCGAGTCGACTCGTCTGACGGACTGCTGAAATTCGAGAACGCTTTATTATATATTGTAATGGTTATGGGATTTAATGCTGGATGTTTTGAGGATTTAATTATTGCTATTGCTAAATCCCAAGGGGCTTGTAACTCCCCTGAATCCCAAAGGTCTCAACTCTCTTTATAATCTCTTTAGATATGATTATGAAGTGTTCATGTTCACGTTCATGTTTCCTTTTTGGCTTCCTGGTTTTGTGTTTAGGGTTTTTTTGAAGAATAGAGAAGGAGACCTGCAGCTCACTTTTGATCTCTAAGAGATTATCTTAGAGAGGGACAGTGAGGTTTGGGTGGGATCTTTGAGTGTATACCTTCTATTGAAGGTTTGGGATAGAGCATTGGGAAGGGGTTCTCAAGGACCTTTGTTCTAGCACCACTGCACCAACAACCCTTCAAGGAGTTGGAGGAGTCCTCACATCTTTAAGAAGTTGAAGAAGGAGTCACTGCTGCCAATATTGTTTCCTAAGGGGCTAGCACCCTAGTGGAAGGAGGAGAAGTTCCTCTATTCGGTGTGAACCACCCATAGAAGCGGTACGCGTGTGCTGCTCGTAGATCCCGATCATCTTTTTGCAAGGTTGATCTCTATCAGGTGCTGTTTCACCTTGCTGTCGGAGCATGTGCCTTCTAGGTGATCGTCATCTCAAAGGTACACATTTAGATTATTTGTTTGGCACACTATAATTTGTTGCATCATTGTATGAATCTAGAATAGTTCTATTTTTCATTTAATGGATGGTTAATTTCATACATACATTATTCTATATATGCATCAATATCTGCTTAGGGCAATGTTAATTAGATTGACATTCTTTGATAAAATGGTTTTATCCTTTTCCGCTGCACCATGCATTTAGAAAAAGTTTTTAAATTGCATGCTCTTGCCCTATACCTTGGTCACCAACATTGGTATAAGAGCAACTAGGTTCGATGCACATGTAGGTTAATATTTTTGTATGAAATCGGATTATTTCCTTCACAAAGTACTTGAATTAAGATGGATTCGCCATGGCCGTCCGATCATAAGAGATAAGCATGGTTTAAAGACCATCTTTTCCCATTCCAAAGGGTTCTCCTATGACATGTAGGGGTGCCGCTGCATCACGACCTTATAAAGAAGAAAGTGAAGGAATATGATGGATTAAAATGGTTTTAATCTATGGTTAATAGATCATAACTATGTTTAGATGAGATCTAAAAGATGTTTGATCTAAAACTTTGAAAAGTTCAAGTGGAAATAACTAAAATTTGAAGATACTATGTTCTAGAAGAGCTGACTCGACCTGCTAGAGTTGACTCAATTCTGCAGACAGTTCATTCTATCTATTTTTTATGTTCTGGAAGAGCTGACTCGACCTGCAAGAGCTGACTCGACCAGAACACTATGAAACAATAATTTTAAGCTTCATATTTTTATTAAATTATTTCACTTGATTTTGAAAATGTTTCAATTAGTGTGATACACTTAATTGGAAATTAAGTTGTATATTTTTAAGATTTAGGATATGATTCTAATCTTAAGTCATAATTGATAAACCATGGGTTGATTGGGTTAGCTAGAATTGGGTCCTTAAATGGGTTAGACCTAGGTTTAGATGAATGGATTAAATAGAGAAAAGACTAATCAAAAGTTGAATTAGGTCTCTCCTCTATAAATCTCTCTAATAATTAGTTAGATCAGTCCATACATCTAAATGGACTTGATTCATGGCTTCATAGTGAGCCCAGGTCTTTAGGTCAGTCTGATTGAGTCTGGTAAACCACTTAGTATCTAAAGTAAGTTTGATAGTTGCGATCAAGGTTCTTTGAGGCTAACTCTTATCTGGCCAACTCATGGTTGGTGTCTAAGGCAAGAGGCTTACCTGGCTTAACCCATCCCTTGATTGCTTACCTGGCTAACGTAGTGAACCAGACTTGATTAGATTATCTATTGATTCGAGTTGACCCATGTCAACTAAGGTTAATCAGTCTGACTGGTTTATAGGTGCCCATGGACCAAATTGATCTGAAAATCTTCTAAGTGTTTGGTGGGAGCTTTCTTGATCAAGGTCCATATCTTCATGTCAAATGTCACGAAATTTAAATTCTCTAAATTATTAGGTCCATAAAAAGACTGAGTTATGTGATAGCTTAAGTCTTAGCCTCCCATTAAGTTGGATTGGCAATGAGTCCATAAGTTGGGTGATCATTGGTAGTTCCAAAGAATGGGTGGTTATCAAGTGAGTGGGATTGCCATTCAACATATAATGTCTCAGTGCGACTATCTTAACACGTGGTCAAGTGCGCCGACCAAAGTCAGGCTTGATCATGGGTTAGTTAGAAGCATTGAATTTGATTATGTTAATGGTTGGACCTATCCAGGACCTTCAATAGGAGGCCCAAAGGCCGATTGTGAGGACCCCTGGGGCAAAATGATTTTTAGGAGTTTTTTAGAGAAGCAATTGATATTGTACCTACCTTTAGATGCATTTGAGTTGGCCGGCCAAAGTTGGGTTCATAAGTATTCTATTAGATCCTAGTACCCGCTAAAGGATAAATGTTATTCTTCGGATTAGAGTGTAGAGGCTACCAGTCTGATAAAAATAGCGAGAGAAAACTTTAGACTAAAATCTATGTCTTTAGGGTTTTTTAAATAATTCATATACTGATAGGTCTTGTTCTCCTTTTTCAGATAATGTCGACCATTATGTCACTCCGGTCATTGTTAGATAATGACAAACTTTATGGATTCAATTTTGATAGCTGGTATCAAAAACTCAGGATAGTCCTGGAGCACGAGCGGATCCTCTATGTGATAACCAATATGGCACAAAGATCCTAGCACCCAACACTCGTGGCACTGTCAGGGATACTTACCAGAAGTGGATCTCTGACCGCACCACGATGCTTGCATAATATTAACTACAATAAACGACGAGTTCAGTCACAAGTTCGAGGAGGCCTAGCCAGAAGAGATTCTTTAAAAGTTGAAGAAATCTTTTGGCACTCCAAATGATACGGAGAGATACCGGATATCTTTCGCTATCTACAACACACGTATGCATGATGAAGCTTCGGTAACTGATCATGTAATGTACATGATCAAGTTATTTGAGCATTTGGGCAAACTCATATGTCCTTTGCACGAGCAGCTCGGCAAGGACGTGATTCTGAATTCTCTGCCCCCTTCCTACCAGCTTTTTTTGACAATTTCAAAATGAATAGGCCTGTAGTAAACTATCATGAGATGTTAGGGTTACTGCAGACCTATGAGAGAGACCACAACCTCAACAAGGGATTAGTGAATTTAGTGGGAGGTTTTGGAGTAGGACGTCGTCCCTTCGAAAAAGGGAAGAAGAAGAAAAAGAATAAGAAGGTGCAAAGTGCTCAGCCTAGTTAGACTAAGAGGGTGAAGGCTGACAAGAGTAAGGTAGAGTGCTTCTTTTGTAAAAAGCTGGGTCACTGGAAGCAGAACTGTTTTGCTTACATTGCAACTCTAGACCCGAACTGGCCAAGAAAGGGAAAGTAGTAAGGTATTGCTGGTTAAGGTATTTATATGATAAATTATTGTAGTTTCTCTGTTTATGATACTACTAGCTGGGTATTGGATACTGGAAGTCCTTACTACATTTATAATTCTTTGCAGGGACTTCAAGTTAGTAGGAGATTCGAAGGCAGTGAAATGTTCCTGAATGTTGAGAATGAAAGTCAAGCTCCAGTTTTGGCATTGAGAGTTGTTTCTTTGTTTTTCGAGTCTAGTACTATCGTTCTTAATGATTGTCATTTTTGTCCTTCTTTTCTTGTAAATATCATTTCTACAGGCCTGTTGGCCAATGATAATTATGAATTATCTATAAAGAATGATATTTGCAAAATCATGTTGATTGGTTTTAATGTGATGAATGGATAATTGAAGATGGCATATATGTACTATCACAGCCTGTTACTATATTGTACACTGCTAATAAACATCCTAGGTTAGATAAGGTCAGTGATATTTATCTCTGGTACTATAGGCTAGGTCATATAAATAAGAACAAGATAAATAAGTTGGTGAGACAAGGTCTCCTAGATATCACTTAGAGTGAATCTTTATCAACTCGTGAATCTTGTCTTCTTGAAAAAATGACCAAGTCACCTTTTACTAGAAAGGGTGAAAGAGCCAGCGATATTCTAAGTCTAGTACATACTAATGTATGTGGACCTATGAATATTAGTGCAAGAGGTGGATATAATTATTTCATTACATTTATAGATGATCTTTCGAGATACGGTTATGTCTACCTCATGAGACAAATTTGAATCATTTGAAATGTTCAAATGCTATCGTAATGAAGTTGAAAAATAAACTAGAAAGTTTATTAAAATCCTTCAATCAGATCGAGGTGGTGAATATCTTACCAGTAAGTTTCTGACTTATCTTGAGGAGAATGGGATTCTCTCTCAATGGACCCCTCCAGGGATACCTCAGTTAAACGGTGTATCTAAAAGGAGGAATCGAACTCTATTGGACATGGTTCAATCTATGATGGGCTTAGCTAATCTGCCTAAATCCTTTTGGGGATATGCTCTTGAGTCAGCATCCTACCTTCTAAATAGAGTTCCAAGTAAGTCCGTTGATAAAACACCATATGAGATATGGACTGGATGCAAGCCAACTCTCTCTCAGCTTCGGGTTTGGGGGTGTCCAACTTATGTCAGACATTTCGAGATGGATAAACTAAAACCTAAGTCTGATAAGTATCTTTTTATTGGGTATCCTAAAAAACCCAAAGGGTATTATTTTTATCTGCTTGAGGAACAAAAGTTATTCGTCAGTCTTAGGGCAACCTTTTTAGAAAGGGAGTACCTTGGTGAAGGTACTCAAGCTGCTGAGGTTGAACTTGGGAAAGTTCAACATATAGAAAAACCTTCTCACTCTAAGGCCACTATAGAACCAGATTTAATTAGATCAGATCCAGAGCCCATAGTGCAGCCATTAAGAAGATCTGGTAGAGTACCATGTCAAATGGATAGATACTATGGTTTCTTGGTCCAGGATAGTGATCATGTTGAACTCGATGAGAACAACAAGGATCTGATCACCTATATGGATGCTATGTCAAGGTCTGATTCTGAGTCATGGCTGAGAGCTATGAAATCCGAAATGGAATCCATGGAAATCAATAATGTATGGACATTGATTGATCCACCTAAAGGGATAAAATCCATTGGGTTCAAGTGGATCTTCAAGCAGAAGCGGGGTGCTGATGGGCAGGTGGAGACTTACAAAGCCTGTCTGGTTGCCAAGGAATATCGTCAGCATTATGGTATTGACTATGACAAGATGTTTTTCCCTGTGGCAATGCTCAAGTCCATTTGGAAGATGCTTGCTTTAGCAGCATATTTAGATTATGAAATCTGGCAAATGGATGTCCGAACAGCTTTTCTAAATGGTGAGCTGGAAGAGGAGGTGTATATGATGCAGCCTGAAGGGTTCACATCCATAGATGAGTCTAAAGTGTGCAAGCTTATGAGGTCCATTTATGGATTGAAGTAGGCTTCTCGGAGTTGGAACATGCTATTTGATAAGTATATCAAGACATATGGCTTTATTAGGAACGGAGAGGAACCTTGTATATATAAATGGGCAAATGGTTATGTAGTTGTATTTCTTGTTTTGTATGTGGATGACATTCTCCTAATCGGGAATGACATTCCAGCATTATAAGGAATATATGTCTGGCTTTCATCTCAATTCTCTATAAAAGACTTGGATGAAGCCTCGTACATACTGGGTATGAAGATCTATAGAGATAGATCTAAGAGGCTTCTAGGACTGTCCCAATCTATGTACATAGATACTGTGTTGAAACGGTTCAGCATGGAGAATTTCAAAAGATGCCACCTTCCAATAGGTCATGGAATTACTCTTTCCAAGAAGGATTGTGCGACAACTCCTAAGAAAAGAGAGTGTATGAGTAGGATTCCATATGCTTCGGTAGTGGGTTCTATTATGTATGCTATGCTATATACTAGACCAAACATGGCAAACTCACTAGGGGTAGTGAGTAGATACCAGTATAACCCAAGTGAAGCTCATTGGAAAATTGTTAAGAACATCCTTAAGTATTTGAGAAATACTAAAGACCAATGGCTTATTTATGAAGATTCTGACTTAAAACTTATGGGGTATACTGATTCCAGTTTTCAATCAGATAGAGATGATAGCAAGAGTGTATCTGGTTTTGTGTTTATCCTTAATGGTGGAGCTGTTTGCTGGAAAAGTTCCAAGCAGCATACAGTGGCTGATTTTGTTTACAAGGTAGAGTATATTATAGCATTGGATGCAGCAAAGGAGGCTGTGTGGTTATGGAAGTTCCTAGACAAGCTGGGAGTGGCATCTTTTTTAGATGGTCCTATTCTGGTGTATTGTGACATCTTTGGAGCCATAGCTCAAGCCAAAGAGCCGAAGTCATATCAGTGAACTAAGCATATTCTATGTCATTATTATTGACTCCACTAATTGATTTTGATGATAAGCAAAATAGTTAAGTATAAGTTGAGGACTAATGATTTGCTTTGAGTATATTTTTATTGAAAAGGTGCTCATAAAATTTGAAGAAGCCCAATTATTTTGAAGAAGCCAAGGTTGAGTGAAATGTTTGCTCAAAAAGGACTTGGATACTCAAGAGTTGGTTGAATGGATGGCTAAGTCAAGTGGAAACTTGTTCCAGCTCAAGTTAAGCAGTTTTTGTGTATTTTTCAGTGAAGTGTCGACTCAAAGTGTCAACACCTAACATGAAGTGTCGACACATGGAGATGAAGTATCGACTCAGGCCGGTATGTAGCAAAGTTTCAAATGATACAAATCAAGTATCAATACATGGACCTGATGTGTCGACTCAAGGTGTCGACACATGGATCAACACATCGCTTGAGACTTTCAAGCCACAGAACTTGCAGAAGTTGAAGGAACAGTTGAAGTGTTGACATATGAAAGTAAGGTGTTGACTCAAGGTGTCGACTCAACTAAGAAGGTATCGACACATCTAAGATTTCTAGAGAATATGAAAGGAGCTTTTTGAACTATGTGTCGACTCAAGAAGAACAAGTGTCGACCTTATGTGTCGACTCAACTGAGAAAGTATCGACACATGGAGTTTTGACAACAGTAATGGCTAGTTTTTTCAAATGTAGAACTCATCCAAATTTCCCCCAATGGCTAGTTTCTCAAGTCTAACGGCTAGAATTTGGTTTTAAGGCCTTGGAAGGGTATTTATATGCTCCAAATCAAATCAAAAAAATAAATATTGAATACCATTAAAGAGTTTTGAGAGAAAAAAAGAGAGAAGAGCCTTAACTCCCATTCATTCAAGTTTCAACCACTCTCAAGTTAAAGGAAGCCTCCAAGCATTCAAAAGCCATCAAGAGCATTGAAGATCATTCAATCTTGGGCATTCAAAAGGCTTCAACAAGTGCAAAGCAACTCTACATCGAGCTACATCGACATATTCGCTTTGTTATTGAAAGCTTACATTGGTTCTTTATTTCTAAACCTTATTTCTTGTAAGGGTTCTTGGTTAGCCTATTATAAAACCAAGTGAGGTTATTGGTAAGCCTTAGAAAACCAATTAGATTGGTGGTTAGCCTGCAAAACCACTAAGGTTCTTGGTTAGCCCAGAAAACCAAGGGAGGTTGTTGGTTAGCCTTGTGAAAATTAATTAGGTTCTTGGTTAGCCCGTAAAACCAAGTGAGGTTGTGACTTGTGAGCCTTGTAAAAATAAGTCGGGTTTTGATTAGTGAGCCCAGAAAACTAATCGGCTGTAATCGTGTGATTATAGTGAATTCCCAAGGGGATCTTGGGGAGTGGATATAGGTGCATTGGTTGGCACCGAACCACTATAGCTTTTGATGTTTATGATTGCTTGATCTCTCTCTCCTTGCTCTTTAATTTTTGCTCTTAATTTTTGCTGCACTTTTATTTTAGAGCATTGCATTTGAATCATAGTACCTTGATATATATACTTGTTGAATTGGATTGCTTTGCTTAGCATCTAGTTTTATAAAGTTTGTAGCTTGTCATATTAAGTTAGCTTAAATTAATTTTTAGAGATCCAATTCACCCCCCCTCTTGGGTTGCTTACTGGGCAACAAGTGGTATCAGAGTCTTGTTCTCAGTGTATAGGCTTTATCGCCTTGAGTAAAGATCTATGGCAGCCCCAATTGGTACTAGTGTAGTTGAGGGACAAGCCTCAAATAGATCTCTATTTTTCAATAGAACAAATTATACTTATTAGAAAACTAGGATGAGAATTTATATGCATTCAATTGATTACAATTTATGAAAAGTAGTTGATAAGGGTCCTCATATTCCTTCGGTAGTGGTTAATGATGTTTTCATTCCAAAGCTCGAAGAGGATTGGGATGAAAATGATATTAAACAATCCGAGATCAATGCTAAGGCAATGAATCTCCTTTATTGTGCATTAGATCCTAGTGAATTTAATAGGATATCTACATGCATATTTGTCAAAAAAATATGGGACACACTTGAAGTTACCCATGAGGGTACTGATCAAGTGAAGAACACTAAGGTTACTATGTTAGTGCACACTTATGAGATGTTCTAGATGGAACCAAATGAATCTATCACTGATATGTATACACGATTCACAAATATAGTTAATGGTATGAGAAGTCTTGGTAAAGTCATGTCTAATGCTGATCTTGTGAATAAAATTCTTAGGTCACTTCCAACGTCATGGGATCCGAAGGTGACCGCAATTCAAGAAGCAAAGGATGTGGACAAGCTACCTCTTGAGTATCTAGTGGGATCGCTCATGACTTATGAGCTCAATCTAAAATAGAAATCCTTGGACATTGATTAGAAGAAGAAGTGGATTGTTTTCAAGTCAAATATACAAGAAGAATCCTCAATTGATGAGTCCGAAGATGAAGAGGAAGAAGCCCTCCTTGCACGAAAGTTTAGAAGATTCATGAAGAGGAGGAAATTTCTTTACAAAAAGAAACATCAATCCAAAGAAAAAGAAAAAGAGAAAGAGAAAGAAAAAGAAAATGAAAAGGAGAAGGAAGTACCTATATGCTTCGAGTGCAAGAAGCTGGGACACTACAAGTTTGACTGTCCTCTCCTCAAGAAATCAAGAAAGAAATTAAGGAAGAAAGCAATGATGGCCACTTGGAGTGACAGCGAAGACTCCAGTTCAGAAGAAGAGCATACTGAAGTTGCAAATCTCTGCTTCATGGCACATCAAGACAATGATGAGGTATGTTCCGACACTGAAATTGATTTCACTTTTGATGAACTTAGAAATACTTTTGAAGAGCTAATGCAGGATTATAAATTAGTTTTATCTAAAAACAAGAAATTGAAAAAGCATGCAAATAGTTTCTCTTTTGAAAATAATTCTTTACTAAATAATGTTAGTACTTTAAAATCTAAATTATATATTTTAGAAAAGAAAAATAATGCTTTATGTATGGAAAATGAAGTTTTAAAAAGACCTAAAAATGTTATGTCTAATAATGATTTTTTAAAGAAAAAAAGGATTTAGAACTTGAAAATGCTAAATACAAAAATGAACTTGAAAAGATAAAACCTTTTGTTGACAAATTTACTTATAGTTTAGAAAAGTTAAATTTACTCTTAAACAATCAAAGAGCAATTTTTAATAAGGCAGGTTTAGGATATAAACCACAAAAGCAATAAAAGTATTTTAAAAACTTTTTTATACCTGCATCATCTAGCATTACTTGTTTTACTTGCAAAAAATTAGGTCATAAATCTTATCAATGTAATTTTAGAAAAATCATTTATTTTGGTAAAGTGTGGGTTCTAAAAGAAACTATTTTGAATGCTAACCCTAAAGGACCCAAGTTGGCTTGGGTACCTAAAAACAAAGCTTGATCTTATTGTAGGTGTGTCTTGCAACCAAGGAGAACAAAAGAGTTTAGTATCTTGATAGTGGTTGCTTAAGGTACATGACTGGAAATGTGAAGCGATTCACTTCTCTTGAAGCTTTGAATGGAGGGAGTGTGACCTTCGATGATAATGGTAAATGAAAAATCATTGGTATTGATAAGGTTCACATAACTCTTTCTAATAGTATGAGTAATGTACTTTTAATAGATGGTTTAAAGCATAATCTTTTAAGCATCAATCAGTTTTGCGATAAAGGTTTTCAAGTAGTTTTTAAATCATCATATTGCATGATTACTAGTCTGGATATAAATGGAGTACAATTCATTAGAAAAAGGCATGGAAATATCTATTTAGTAGACCTAGATAATCTATCATTGCCTAATGGTGAATACCTTGTTGCAATGAATTCTACTAAAGAAGAGACTAGTTGGCTATGGCATAGAAGATTAGGGCATGCTAGTATGTACCTTATTTCAAAACTTTGCAAAAAGAATTTAGTTAGAGATTTACCTGTAATTTGCTTTGAAAAAGATAGAATTTGCCAAGCATGTTAATTTGGTAAACAAGTCAAAACTTCTTTTAAACCAAAAGGATTTGTAACTACTAGTAGGCCACTTGAACTACTCCATATAGATCTCTTTGGACCAACTAGAACATCAAGTCTAGGAGGCAAGAGATATGGATTAGTCATTGTGGATGATTTTTCAAGATTCACTTGGGTTTTTTTTTTAGCATAAAAAGATGAATCATTTTCTGTATTTATAAAATTTTATAGAAAAGCTTTAAATGAAAAAGGTGTTTCAGTTGTTTCTATTCGTAGTGATTATGGAGCTGAATTTGAAAATCAAGATTTCGAAAACTTTTGCAATGAAAAAGGCATATAACACAAATTTTCTGTATATAGGACACCTCAACAGAATGGGATAGTAGAAAGAAAAAAATGTACTTTGGAAGAAATGGCACACACTATGCTCTGTGAAAATGATTTGCCAAGGTATTTTTGGGTTGAAGCTATTAATACAGCCTGTTATATTTTAAATCGAGTTTTAATCCGTCCTATTTTAAAGAAAACTCCATATGAGCTTTGGAACCAAAGAAAACTAACTTTGAAATATTTTCAAGTTTTTGGTTATAAATATTTTATTTTGAACAATGGAAAGGATCATCTTGGAAAGTTCGATGCCAAGTCTGATGAAGGTATCTTCTTAGGATACTCTACATCAAGCAGGGCATACAGAATATTTAATAAACAAACTTTGATTGTAAAAGAGTCAGTGCATGTTGTATTTGAAGAATCTACAAACAAGTCCTCGAGAAAAAAAGGATACATCTGATGAATGTGTAGGTACTGACAAGCTTCAGAAGCTAACATTGAATGATCAAGCTCAACCAAATGAAGAAGATCAAGATAAGGATGAAAAAGAAGATGACACTCCAAAGCATCAAGATCTACCTAAGGAGTGGAGGTATGCTCATGGACATCCTAAGGAATTAATCTTAGGTGATCCATCTAAAGGGATAAGAACTCGAGCTTATATTAGAAATGAATGTAATTATATAGCATTTGTATCTCAAGTAGAACCTACATGTTTTGAAGAAGTTGAAAAAAACTCTAATTCGATCAATGCTATGCAAGAATGTTGCCCAGATATGGTGCCCAAGAGGGGGGGTGAATTGGGTATTTAAAAAATTAAAGCAATATATGTGCTACCAAGTTTTAAGGTGAAGAGTGATAGTGCTCAAATAATTGTGCAATGGAAGCAATGAAATAAATCAACAATTAAAGAGCAAAAGAAGATAAAAAAAGAGAAGCAATGCAAACACACAAGAAGTATAGTGGTTCGGTGCACCTAGCACCTACATCCACTCCTCAAGCTCCACTTGGGAATTTCCACTATAATCTTTAGATTACAGCTGACTTGTTTTACCAGGCTCACAAGTCAAAACCTTACACACTTGTTTTGGCTTCGGGCTTACAAGCAACCCTAGTTGGTTTTATCAATTGGCTCACCAACAAACCTCACTCACTTGTTTTGGCTTCGGGCTTACAAGCAACCCTAGTTGGTTTTATCAATTGGCTCACCAACAAACCTCACACACTTGTTTTGGCTTCGGGCTTACAAGCAACCCTAGTTGGTTTTATCAATTGGCTCACCAACAAACCTCACACTAGTTTCAAATTCCCTTGAAACTAGCTAAAGACAAAAGAATATGAATACAATTAATAAAACTAGACAAACTCCTTTTGAGCAATAAGAAATTCGTTGTAGCTCTTGATGGAGACTCTTCAAGCATTTTCCCTTGGAATCTTTGGACCTCACTAAATGCCAAATACTTGAAAGTTGGATTCCTCAAAGATGGAAAGCTTTTGGCTAAGGAATCTCTTGGTTTTCTCACTCTTTTTGGCTTGGAATTGATTGAAGGCTTTGTACTTTGACTCTAAACTTTTTCACTTTGTCTCCTTGTCTTTTTTGAAGTTCGGTGGAGGTTAAATACCTCATTCATGCTGAAACAACTCCACAAGACCGTTAGAATAAAAAATATGGCCGTTTATGGCCGTTAGAAATCAAATCAAAAGTTCAGAAAAACTAGCCGTTATGCCATGAGTCGACCTCATGAGTCGACCTCTGGATCAAGTGTCGACCTCATGAGTCGACCTCCAGTTTGTTTTAGGCAAAAATCCAGAAAACCATAGTTCTGCCCATTTTGAATTCTCAGGCTATGAGTCGACCTCTGGTGTCGACCTCTGGACAGGTATTGACCTCTGGTGGTCGACCTCTGGAGTGTGCCACTGAGATTTTGCCGTGCCGGCCATGCTGAACTTTTCTTCTCTTCATGAGTCGACCTCTGGTGGTCGACCTTTGACAAGGTGTCGACCTCTGGTGGTCGACCTCTGATCTGAAATTTTCTGAAACTCTTAGAGATGTGCGTGCCATGCTTGAGTTTCTCTAAGACTTTGTTTCTTTTGTTAATTATTTCTTAACAGGAAGGTCCAATATGAGAAATTTGATCTTGTCCAAGGTAGAAGAGCTCTTTTCCAAATCAGGCAAACTTAGTTTCATCATTGTACTCTTGATACTCTTTTTGAATAACCTAAGTCCTGAAACTTTATCTTGAGATAAAACATTAGTCCAAACATATACTCAACCTTTTGTTAATCATCAAAACTAAGGAGCCAAAGTCATGTTTCCTTTTTGGCTTCCTAGTTTTGTGTTTAGGGTTTTTTTGAAGAATAGAGAATGAGACCTGCAGCTCACTTTTGATCTCTGAGAGATTATCTTAGAGAGGGACAATGAGGTTTGGGTGGGATCTTTAAGTGCATAACTTCAATTGAAGGTTTGGGACAAAGCATTGGGAAGGGGTTCTCAAGGACCTTTGTGGTGCGGGCACCAGACTCGGAAGAAGACTTCAGGGCTCCATCTGGATCTCTGATTGACCTTGCCCGAAGAATTAGGATTTTCTGGTTTTGTAATAAGGGTTGACTTGGTCAACTCAATTTTAGTTTGAGTCTGTATTTCCCTGTAATTTAAATTTTGTTGAGTCATGTTGACTCAGTGCAAGTCCTAGTAGTGGTCTAGGTCTCGTCCAGGGTGCCACATTTTCTCCCAGGCCCAAGCAAGTGGGCGCCACACTCCCAGCCACATGCCAGAGTCCAGGAGGCGCCACATCTCCATCCCAGTGTCTTGGTCCCCACACCCAAGGGAGCAAGAATTTTTCTTGAAGCCAAAATCAAGGAGGCGCCCCATATGTACCTTAAAAGGCCAAGCTAAAGGAGGAAAGAGGCATTTCTTGGGGAGCACTTCAAGGGGGCGCCCAATCCATGCCTAAAAAGCCCAAAGCAAAGTTGGGAAGAGCCATGACTTGGGGAGAAAGAAAAGGAGGTGTCCAAAAGAGTTGAGCCATGGAAGGAAAAAAAAATTTGTTGAAGAGCAAGGCTAGGAGGCGCCACCTACTTACCATTTGGAGCCACCAATCAACACCTATGGAAGCTCTTGGCCGGCCATATGAGAAGGATTTGATTCTACAAGCCTAATTTGAGGATCCATCCTATTAGTCCCACATGGGAAGATGTAAAACCCTGACCTCTTGTAAAGACCTATAAAATAAACCCCTCTTGTAAGTTTTAAGACAACTAATGAATGAATTCAAATTTTGTGTGAGCAACTTTATGTTTCTCTCTTCCGCACTTGCATCCAGGTGTTGAGCTCCGTGAGGGAGTAAATCCAGGTTCCTTAAGAACCTTGAGGAGGTGTGAGATCTCCAACCCCAAAACCCTAGGTTAGCCACTTCACTTCCAAACCCTAGCCGTCCATCATCCTCTTCACTCTGCCAAACCCTAGCCTACCCCATCTCTCACAGCCCCTCTCTCCAAGTAGAGACCGACCACCAGCATCCAGGTCCAGTTCGGCTACTTCGAAGACAGAGCCAATCCCAGAGGAAGTCAGATCAGCATTCTAGGAGAATCAGGATTTCAGCAACATCAGCTTTCAAGTTCTACTATCTGGTAAATCCTTCCTTGAGTATCTGGTTCCATAACTTGTTCTTCTTCTTTCCCAGATCTTGAGTTCAGAAGAAGCCAACTCTGCCAAAGGGCCAGTATTGGAGGATCCATTGCGAAGATATCTGAATCCGGGGATCCAATAATCTGCTCAAGAGAGTCCTTCCACTAAACTCTGTGAAGATCACTGCCTGGTCTGTAACCCTTCTCTTCTCTTTACTTCTGTCCTGTTGAAAGTTCAGAGCGAAACCCTAGGTCTGGGAGTTTCTCAACCCCCAGCGATCCTTTACTTCTGAACTACTCTGATAACCTGGTTTCTTTAAATTATGCTTTCAATTATTACATAGTTTCTTTCAATTTAGTTTAACTTTCCTTTGAGTCAAAGCCAACTTCTAAAAATATATATATAAAAAAAAAGAATTAGTCTTAATTTACTTCTACATCGCATCATCTCTTCTTTCGTTCTGCATCAATTTAGGTATCAGAGCCCTGTCTAGGGTTTCTGACTTGCTTGCATGTTTTGAGTGTCTCTCTTTTTTACTTTGTCTGCTCGAAGTAGACTCCCCAGGACGTCCGTTCCTAGGAACGAAGCGAGGTGCAAGCCTCCTCTTCCCATTCCATGGGATGTTCCTAGGACATGTAGGGGATCCGCTGGGTTACAACTTCGTAGCAGGAATTGTAAACGGGGGAAGCATTCTATTTTCAGTCTGTAACTACCCTGTTGCAGGAATTGTTTCTCATTGCAAGTAACTCCAAATTGCATGATTTTTATTTTTATGGAACCAGTATAATTTAAACTATTTTACATAATTTTACTATAATTTATTAGTTTCTGTGGAATTTTTGAGAGTTAAATTATAGAAACTCTATTTCTGTGTTTCTGCAATTCAATTTTTTTTGAGTGATCATCTCCTAATTCATCTTAAGGGCAATTGAGCATCTAAGATAAGGGGAAGAGTTGATAACCTCTCCTTAGCCCAAAACCATCACCCATTCATTCGATCCTAAGCCTAATTTTAAAATTTATTAGACTTAATTTGCCCTAGTGGGCTAGGGATACCAACAAGTCGGGTCTAGGCTAATGTGGAGTCAGTTTGTCTAGTTACTCTGTGTGTGCTTTGTACTTAGTGTCTAGAATGATGGTTCAGTGATTCTATCCCGAAGGGCTTGTGTGCTGGTCCGCCTACCTGGCCAATCTCTGATTGGTGTCTAGGATTGGCAATTAGGGACCTAACACTCCCCTTACACCTGCTTGGCTGAGTCCCGAGTTACTACAGGCTAGCTTGCCACTTTGATTGGGCATCTAGTTTGGGCTCTAGGTCTAGTTAGCCTGTAGTCGTTTCAGTCGAGTCTCATTTGGTGTGCTTGCTTGCATCATCATGTCCACCCGGAACAGAGTACCCTACCAACCTGGTCAAACCCAACCTGATTTAGAGGCCATGATTAGAACTCTTACCAAAAGTATGACCAAATTGAGTCAAGATATGACTAATACTGTTGCCCAATTTAGAGACCAAGCCCAGGTACTTGAGGAGCCTAGGCACCGAAAGTGGACCCCTGACTCAGAATTTGGTAGACCCCAACCTCACCCATACCTAGAGCCTAGGAGACCTTTATACAGGGATCCTGAACCTAATCATTGGAGGTTTGATCTAAGAGCCTATGACCATGATCTTGCCCCTGAGTTTAGCCCTAGGAGCCTATACCCATACTTGGTTGACTCAGAGAAGGGACCCGTTAGGAGCACCGAACCTTATGCACCCACTTTTGATGGAAGACAAGAGACATATATTAAGTGGGAAGAACAAATGGATCGGTATTTTGAGTGCACTAACATATCAGAATTAGGACAAGTTAGGTTGGCCAAAACCAAGTTCACCAAACATGCTAGGTCGCATTGGTATGCTATTGAGCGTGAGTGTTATCAAAGAAAAGAGGAAATATATACTTGGAGAGATATGAGAAGTAAGTTGAGAGATAGGTACCTAGGTAGATCCTGTGAGAAAAGACTTTTAGACCAATGGTACCAATTATGACAAGGTAATAGGCCTGTGTCTAAATATATCGAGGACTTCCAGTGGTATGACATGAAATGCAATACCATTGAGACCGAAGCTCAGATCACATCGAGGTTTAGGGTTGGGTTACACCCAGACATTTATAGGAAGCTATGCCTTGAAAGGACCAATAAGTTAGACCGAGCCTACCAAGAAGCCCAAGACTATGAGTGGTCTTTAAGATATAACCAATTAAGTACTTTGGACTTAAAGCCAACCTCTACCAACTTGAGTCAAGTTCCGATTGATCCGACACCCATAGTGAACCAGACTTTGTTTGTCAATTTCCACTTGTGTCACCTCTTGACCAGAAGGATACCAATGAGGAAGAAGGGTTAGGTATGACAAGCCCAGAATCAGTTGACCCGAAACCCATTGAAGATGGCATCGAGGAAGTATATGATGCTGGCTTGAGTCTAGTTGATGAATATGACGGGGAAGAACTTGAAGAATGTGACATCGATACTATTGGTTCCTTACCTGAGGAGACCTTGGAGAGCAACCAAGTGGTAGGACCTAGTTCAGAAATTCTAGTGATTTGTGAGAACCAGGTTCCTTTAGTCAAATACCCCTAGGAAGAACTCATAGTGTTAGCCCGAGCTATCAGTTCGTATCCTCTAATGATAGTCATTCCCCAAATACCAATTGAAGATCTTTGCACTGAACTGTTTAAGTTTGCCCACCCTATGGTAGATGCTCTCCTTAGGATGACTGAATCAAGCCTCTAACAATTGGACCTTGTCCCATGCCCAGCCACTAAGGTCTCTCCCGTAATCTCAGTTGAACATCCTTTTCTTGAGCGGATTGATTCACCCAGTCTTGTAGAAGTCCTCCTTATGGCCCCAGACCCCTTCCTTCGCATGACTGACCTACTCTCCTATAGAGTATACCTTTCCTCACCCATAGGTCAAATTTCAAGTCTTGAGGTCATCATCCATAGACCCTTCCATGAATCATTCTCTAATCCATTTCTTGAGAAAGTGGATCATTATTTGCTTAGATAACAAACCTTAACTGTTGCAATCACATGTCCTAGGCTACTCCCCGAACCATCTCTTGATCCATTCCTAGGAGTAGCAAACTTTTCCTTTCGTAAGGATGACCAGTTGACACTCATAGATCACCATTCAAACCTTCAGGTCACCACCTTTAGTCAGCAGGTAATTCGAGACTCCACCTCATATTTCTTCCCTTTCTCTAAGACTTCCAATGCATCTTACACCATCCAAGTATACTTTGTTGAAGTCTTTAGAGTGAACCACGTGTCAGAACCTATTAGGTTTGCCACCTACTTCTGGAAGACCTTATGGCACCTACTAGGCACCCATGATAAGTTTTCATGCTCTGCATGCCATCCTCCGATCCAAGGTCAAACCTAGAGAGCCGTAGTTTGTTAGGTTTAGACCTAGGGTTCCTTTGGAATAAAGTCCATTCTTTAGGAATGCGTCGTCAGTCTAGTTTAGTTTTTCTTGACCCTTTACTAGGCTTTGGCTCAGATTTTGGTTTGATTGAGAGCACCAGGAATTGGGATTTGTATTTTGTCCAGGGCTGAAATTGCATTCAATGTTTCGATCAATAGGTCTATAGGCTAGAGTCCCTTTGAAATTGTTCATGGATACAAGCCTCACACACCACTTGATCTGATTTCACTATTAGCCCACACATAGAAGTCTCTTGATGTACTTGCATAGCATGTAAAGGACTTGCTAAAAAAATTCATGCCAAAATAAATTTAAGTAATGAAACTTATAAGAAGTTGGCTGATTCTCAAAGACGAGTCAAAACTTTTATTGAGGGAGACTATGTAATGATTAGGTTAAGGCCTAAACAGTTTCCTCCTGGAACCATTAGAAAGTTACATGCTAGAGGAGCTGGACCATTTAGAGTGGTGAAGAGAGTAGGGTCCAATGCCTATGTGCTCGAGTTGCCTTCAGAACTAGGCATTAGCTCCACTTTCAACATTACAGACCTAGTAGAGTATAGAGAGCCAGCTGTGATTCCCAGTGAGCCTTTTGAGACTAATCCTGCTCTTGAGAGTGAACCCAACCCTGTGTCCACCAACAAACTGGCTTGTGAGGAAAGAACAGATTGAAAAGATCCTGGACTATCAGGTTATCTCTACTCGTAATCGAGGATACCAAAGATACCTGGTCCGCTGGCAAGGAAGGCCAGATTCTGATGACTCTTGGATCTCCCGAGATGAATTACAAGAGCTGGATCCAGATCTCTTGGAGAGATACTAGAGCCAGCTTGATCCATACTCGACAGGGTCGAGTTCCTCCCACCACGGGAGAATTAGTACGGGCACCAGACTCAGAAGAAGACTTCAGGGCTCCATCTGGATCTCTGATTGACCTTGCCCGAAGAATTAGGGTTTTCTGGTTTTGTAATAAGGGTTGACTTGGTCAACTCAATTTTAGTTTGAGTATGTATTTCCCTGTAATTTAAATTTTGTTGAGTCATGTTGACTCAGTGCAAGTCCTAGTAGTGGTCTAGGTCTTCTCCAGGGTGCCACATTTTCTCCCAAGCCCAAGAAAGTGGGCGCCACACTCCCAGCCACACGCCAGAGTCCAGGAGGCACCACATCTCCATCCCAGTGTCTTGGTCCCCACACCCAAGGGAGCAAGAATTTTTCTTGAAGCCAAAATCAAGGAGGCGCCCCATATGTACCTTAAAAGGCCAAGCTAAAGGAGGAAAGAGGCATTTCTTGGGGAGCACTTCAAGGGGGCGCCCAATCCATGCCTAAAAAGCCCAAAGCAAAGTTGGGAAGAGCCATGACTTGGGGAGAAAGAAAAGGAGGTGTCCAAAAGAGTTGAGCCATGGAAGGAAAAAAAATTTTGTTGAAGAGCAAGGCTAGGAGGCGCCACCTACTTACCATTTGGAGCCACCAATCAACACCTATGGAAGCTCTTGGCCGGCCATATGAGAAGGATTTGATTCTACAAGCCTAATTTGAGGATCCATCCTATTAGTCCCACATGGGAAGATGTAAAACCCTGACCTCTTGTAAAGACCTATAAAATAAACCCCTCTTGTAAGTTTTAAGACAACTGATGAATGAATTCAAATTTTGTGTGAGCAACTTTATGTTTCTCTCTTCCGCACTTGCATCCAGGTGTTGAGCTCCGTGAGGGAGTAAATCCAGGTTCCTTAAGAACCTTGAGGAGGTGTGAGATCTCCAACCCCAAAACCCTAGGTTAGCCACTTCACTTCCAAACCCTAGCTGTCCATCATCCTCTTCACTCCGCCAAACCCTAGCCTACCCCATCTCTCACAGCCCCTCTCTCCAAGTAGAGACCGACCACCAGCATCCAGGTCCAGTTCGGCTACTTCGAAGACAGAGCCAATCCCAGAGGAAGTCAGATCAGCATTCTAGGAGAATCAGGATTTCAGCAACATCAGCTTTCAAGTTCTACTATCTGGTAAATCCTTCCTTTAGTATCTGGTTCCATAACTTGTTCTTCTTCTTTCCCAGATCTTGAGTTCAGAAGAAGCCAACTCTGCCAAAGGGCCAGTATTGGAGGATCCATTGCGAAGATATCTGAATCCGGGGATCCAACAATCTGCTCAAGAGAGTCCTTCCACTAAACTCTGTGAAGATCACTGTCTGGTCTGTAACCCTTCTCTTCTCTTTACTTTTGTCCTGTTGAAAGTTCAGAGCGAAACCCTAGGTCTGGGAGTTTCTCAACCCCCAGCGATCTTTTACTTCTGAACTACTCTGATAACCTGGTTTCTTTAAATTGTGCTTTCAATTATTACATAGTTTCTTTCAATTTAGTTTAACTTTCCTTTGAGTCAAAGCCAACTTCTGAAAATATATATATAAAAAAAAAAATTAGTATTAATTTACTTCCGCATCGCATCATCTCTTCTTTCGTTCTGCATCACTTTGTTCTAGCACCACTGCACCAACAGCCCTTCACGGAGTTGAAGGAGTCAGCACATCTTCAAGAAGTTGAAGAAGGAGTCATTGCTACCAACATTGTTTTCCTAGGGGCTACCACCCTAATGGAAGGAGGAGAAGTCCCTTTATCCGGTGTGAACCACCCATAGAGGCAGTACGGTGTACCGCTCACAGAGCCCGATCATCTTTTTGTAGGGCTGATCTCTATTGGGTGTTGTTTCACCTTGCTGTCGGAGCACGTTCCTTCCAGGTGATCGTCATCTCAAAGGTACACCTTTAGATTATTTGTTCGGCACACTATAATATGTTGCATCATAGTGTGAATCTAGAATAGTTCTGTTTTTCATTCAATGAATGGTTGATTTCATGAATACATTATTCTACACATTCATCAAGATCTACTTAGGGCGATGTTAATTAGATTGACATTCTTGATAAAATGGTTTTATCCTTTTTTGCTGTGCCATCCATTTATAAAAAGTTTTTAAATTGCATGCTCTTGCCCTATACCTTGGTTACCAACACATCCTCTATCCAGTGGTCATGCTTCTTGGTGTTGACTTGGGTCTATGTTGGTTATCCTCTTGAGTTAAACTTGACTCAAATAAAATAAATTACAAGACATAAACTAAAGAAAGAACAAATTGACTCAAATATCTAAGGACATAAACTTAAGAAAAAAATGAAACTAACAGGATCCAAAAGCTTAATTATCTGCAATCCATAATGAGCTTAGAATGGTCTAAATCGAATGTAACCTCTTTCAGATCCTGGTGCCCGCACCAATTCTTCCAGTGTGGGAGGAACTCGATCCTGTCAAGTATGGGTCAGCTAGACTTTGATATTGCTCTAATAAGTCCAGATCAATATGTTGCAGATCCTCTTGAGTGATCAATGAATCCTCGATTTAGGTTGACCTTATCAACGAACCAGATAATGTTAATAGCCTTTATTCCTGGTAGTAACAGCCTGGTCATCCAGAATATGCTCAATCCGATCTCACCATTATGGTAAAGTGACTGGTGGACACTCAGGTGAAGGTTCACTCTCAAGAAAGGGATCGGGCTCAAAAGGCTTACTAGGCATCACTATTGGTTCCTTATACTTAACTAGATCTGAAATATTGAAAGTTAAGCTAATTCCGAATTTGGATGGTAACTCAAGCACATAGGCATTAGATTCAATTTTCTTTATTACTTTGAAAGGACCAGCTCCGTGGGCATATAATTTTTTTATGGTTCCAGAGGAGAACCATTCAGGTCTAAGCCTAATCATCACGTAGTCTCCCTTAGTGAACTCTTTGACTTGCTTACGGAATTAGCCATACGTCTATAAGCTTCATTATGCAAATTAATTTTCTTGTTGATTTTTTTATGTAAATCTCTAACATGCTATGTATCTGACTTAGCTAACTCAGAAACTCGTGCATGCATAGGTAAAGGAATAAGATTTATGGGTTTCTTGGGCTTGTAACCATGGATAATTTCAAACAGGCTCTTTCCAATGGACTTATTGACTGAGCAATTATAGGCAAATTCAGCATGTGGTAACAAGAGGTCCTAATTTCCAATATTTTCGCCTACAAGACACCTTAATAGGTTTCCAAGGCTCCTATTCACAACTTCAGTCTGGCCGTCGGTTTGTGGGTGGTAGGTGATAGAAAATTTGAGCTTGGTTCCTAACATGTGCCATAGGGTCTTCCAAAAATAGCTCATGAATCAGACATCTCTATTAAATACAATGGTTTTGGGTAGGCCATGTAACCTAATCACTTTATATAGAAAATGTTTGGCCACCTTAGAAGCATCAAAAGTTTGGGAATAGGGTTAAAAATGTGCCATCTTGGAAAATAAATCGACCATAACATAGATAGAGTCATGTATCTGCATGGTCTTAGGCAATCCTAAAACAAAATCCATACTAAGGTCTTTCCAAGGATGATCGGGTGTAGGTAAAAAAGTGTAAAGGCTGGTGTTTTGCTTTTCCTATTTGACAACAACACAAGTTCGACATCAGGCAATAATTTGGGCAATATTTCTTTTGAGGCTTGGCCAATAAAACTGGTCTTCAACTGCTAGAATGGTTTTGTTCCTACCAAAATGGCTAGCTAAATCTCTAGCATGGGTTTCCCAAACTAAAAACTCTCTAAGGGAGGTTCGAGAAATGCATAACTTATTTTCCTTGAAGAGGAAACCATCTTGAAGGGTATATTCACTATGAAAACTAGATGGTCCTTGCTAAATAGATTGATAGATTTCACTACAGTCGAGACAATTCTCATATTCCTCTTTCAGTTTGTCAAACCCTAAGACTTCAGTATCGATAGAGGTTAAGAGCATGGATCCAAGGCTAAGAGCATCAGCAATTTGGTTTTCAGTGTCAACATGGTGTTTTAAGACAAAGGTGTAAGCTTGAATATATTCTACCCACTTGACATGCCTAGGATTCAATTTTTTTTTAGAACTAAGGAATCAGAGTGCTTCATGGTCTGAATATATGACGAACTCCTGCGGTAAGAGATAGTGTCTCCAATACCTTAAGGCTTGAACTACTGCATGCAATTTCTTATCATAAGTTGAATTCTTCAATTTTTCTTCATTCAGCTTCTCACTAAAGAAGGCTACAAGGTGGCTCTCTTGACTTAAAACTCCTCCAATTCCAACTCTGGAGGCATCACAAGCAACCTCAAAGATTTTTGAAAGTCATGTAATCTCAAAATGGGGACTTAGATCATTTTCTTTTTGATATGTAGGAAGGCTCTATCGGCGGCCTTGGTCCATTTAAAGGTTCCCTTCCTAATACAGTCAGTTATGGGTGTGACAATCATATTGAATCCTCGAATAAATCATCTATAAAAAATAGCAAGGCCATGAAAGCTATGCACTTCATGTATACTATTGGGTACATGCCACTCAACTATGAACTTAATCTTTTTTGGGACAGCAGATACTCCTTCAGGGGTAATGACAAAATCTAGGAAAATGACTCATGGGTCCAGAAGTCACATTTCTTCAATTTGGCATAAATGCTGTCTTTCCTAAGGGATTGGCATACTTTGTGAAGACTTTCCACGTGGTTTTCCTTAGTCCTACTATAGATAAGGATGTCATCAAAGTAGACCACAATAAACATTTCAATGAATGATCTCTGGACTTGGGTCATGATCCTCATGAAAGTACTAAGAGCATTTAAAAGACCAAAATGCATCACTACCCATTCATAAATGATGCAGAACGGAAGCTCTGATACCAAAATGATGCAGAACGAAAAGAGATGATGCAATGCGGAAGTAAATTAAGACTAATTCTTTTTTTTTATTTTATATTTTCATAAGTCGGCTATGTCTCAAATGAAAGTTAAACTAAATTGAAAGAAACTATATAATAATTGAAAGCACAATTCAAAGAAACTAGATTATCAGAGTAGTTCAGAAGTAAAGGATCACTGGGGGTTGAGAAACTCCCAGACCTAGGGTTTCGCTCTAAACTTTCAACAGGACAGAAGTAAAGAGAAGAGAAGGGTTATGTACCAGACAGTGATTTTCACAGAGTTTGGTGGAAGGACTCTCCCAAGCAGATTGTTGGATCCTCGAATTAGGATATCTTCGTAATGGATCCTCCAATACTGGTCCTTTGGCAGAGTTGGCTTCTCCTGAACTTAGGATCTGGGAAAGAAAAAGAACAAGTTATGGAACCAGATACTCAAATAAAGGATTTACCAGATAAGAAAAACTTAAAAATTTGATGTTGCTGAAATCCTGATTCTCCTAGGTGCTGATCTGACTTCCTCTGGGATTTGCTCTGTATTCGAAGTAGTCGATCTAGACCTGGATGCTGGTGGTCGGCCTCTACTTGGAAGAGAGGGGCCATGAGATGATGAGGTAGATTAGGGTTTGGATGATTGGTGGAATGAAGAAGATGATGGGCGGCTAGGGTTTGGAATTGAAGTGGCTAACCTAGGGTTTTGGTAGGGTTTTGGGGTTGGAGATCTCACACCTCCTCAAGGTTCCTAGGGAACCCGGATTTACTCCTTCACGGAGCTCAACACCTGAATACAAGTGCGAAAGAGAGAAACACAAAGTTGCTCACACAGAAATTGATTTTATTCATCATTAAATTCAAGAGTTACATAGAGTTGAATATATAGACATAACAAAGAAATAAAATTTTATACATTTCCCATGTGGGACTAATAGGACTAACCCACACTTTAGGCATCAAATTCTCTTCCCAATACTCCTTCCATGAGTGGGCAGCCCAAAAACTCCAAGAAAACTTGAAAATCAGCTCCAAATGGCAGGTTATGGGGGTGTCTCCTAGTATCTCTCCATGAATCAAAGATTTTCCCTTCATGGTTTGGCTCATTTGGACACCTCCTAGTCTTGCTCCACAAGTTTAGGCTTCTTCCTTTCATGTCTTTGGCACTTTTGGAAACTTTTGGGAACCTCCTTGAATTCCTCCCCAATACATGCTCTCTTCCCTTTTATAACTTGGATTTTTATGGAACATTGTGGGGCACCTCCTTGATCCTCTCTTCAAGAAAAATTCTTGCCATCCTGGCTTGGGTTTATCTAGAAAGAAATTGGCTCCTCCTTGGATTGAGGTATCTTGATGGATTTCTCTCCCAAGTGGTGCAAGAAAAAAAGGAACTTACTTCTTGTGGTATAGGGACCAAAGACACTGGATGGAGATGTGGCGCCTCCTGGACTCTGGCGTGTAGCTGGGAGTGTGGCGCCCACTTGCTTGGGACTGGGAGAAAAAATGTGGCACCCTGGACCTTGACTTGACTGAAAAAAAAAGTGGCACCAACCTGGAGAAGACCTAGACCACTACTAGGACTTGTACTGAGTCAACATGACTTAACAAAATTTAAATTGAAAATACCGACTCAAGACTAAAATTAAGTTGACCAAGTCAACCCTTATTACAAAACCAGAAAATCCTAATTCTTCGGGCAAGGTCAATCAGAGATCCAGATGGAGCCCTGAAGTCTTCTTCTGAGTCTGGTGCCCGCACCAATTCTCTCGGGGTGGGAGGAACTCGACCCTGTCGAGTATGGATCAAGCTGGCTCTGGTATCTCTCCAAGAGGTCTGGGTCCAATTCTTGTAATTCTTCTCGGGAGATCCAAGAGTCATCAGAATCTGGCCTTCCTTGCCAGCGGACCAGGTATCTTTGGTATTCTCGATTACGAGTAGAGATAACCTGATCATCCAGGATCTTTTCAATCTACTCTTTCCTCACAGGCCAGTTTGTTGGTGGACACACAGGGTCGGGATCACTCTCAATAACAGGATTAGGTTTCAAAGGCTTACTAGGAATCACAGCTGGCTCCCTATACTCTACTAAGTCTGTAATGTTGAAAGTAGAGCTATTTCCTAGTTCTGGAGGCAATTCGAGCACATAGGCATTGGACCCTACTCTCTTCACCACTCTAAATGGTCCAGCTCCTCTAGCATGTAACTTTCTAACGGTTCCAGGAGGAAACTGTTCAGGCCTTAACCTAATCATTACATAGTCTCCCTCAACAAAAGTCTTGACTCGCCTTTGAGAATCAGCCAACTTCTTATAAGTTTCATTACTTAAATTTATTTTGGCATGAATTTCTTTATGCAAGTCTTTTATATGCTGTGCAAAAACTTCAGCAGACTCGGAGACTCGTGTGTGGACTGGTAAAGGAGCTAGGTCAAGAGGTGTGTGAGGTTTGTAACCATGCACAATTTCAAATGGACTCTTACCTGTAGACCTATTGATCGAGTCATTGTATGCAATTTCAGTCTTGGACAAAATACAAATCCCAATTCCTGGTGCTCTCAATCAAACCAAAATCTGAGCCAAAGCCTAGTAAAGGGTCAAGAAAAACTAGACTGACGATGCATTCCTAAAGAATGGACTTTATTCCAAAGGAATCCTAGGTCTAAACCTAACAAACTATGGCTCTCTAGGTTTGACCTTGGGTCGGAGGATGGCATGCAGAGCATGAAAACTTATCATGGGTGCCTAGTAGGTGCCATAAGGTCTTCCAGAAGTAAGTGGCAAACCTAATAGGTTCTGACACGTGGTTCACTCTAAAGACTTCTACAAAGTATACTTGGATGGTGTAAGAAGCATTGGAAGTCCTAGAGAAAGGGAGGAAATATGAGGTGGAGTCTCGAATTACCTGTTGACTAAAGGTGGTGACCTGAAGGTTTGAATGGTGATCTATGAGTGTCAACTGGTCATCCTTACGAAAGGAAAAGTTTGCTACTCCCAGGAATGGATCAAGAGATGGTTCGGGAAGTAGCCTAGGACATGTGATTGCAACAGTTAAGGTTTGTTCTCTAAGCAAATAATTATCCACTTTCTCAAGAAATGGATTAGAGAATGATTCATGGAAGGGCCTATGGATGATGACCTCAAGACTTAAAATTTGACCTATGGGTGCGGAAAGGTATACTCTATAGAAGGGTAGGTCAGTCATGCGAAGGAAAGGGTCTGAGTCCATAAGGAGGACTTCTACAGGACTGGGTGAATCAATCTGCTCAAGACAAGGATGTTCAACTGAGATTACGGGATAGACCTTAGTGGCTGGGCCTGGTACAAGGTCCAATTATAAGAGGCTTGATTCAGTGATGGGGAACTAATATGCATGCAATTTTTTTTATATGTTTTACATGTTGAGTTAGGTGATTAATTCCCAAATTTCAGATCAAAGTTATTTGTAGGGAATTTTGTATGAATTTTTGAAGATCAGCATGCAGATTAGGACCTAGAAAAGTAGCAAAGAAGGACCGCCGGGGCTGAGAAGCCTCGGTTAGGGCAAGTTCTCCTACAATAAAACTACTGGAGGTAGAGGGGTGTACCTGACAATGTCTGTGAAGATCGCAGTGAAGGGGTCTCTCGTTCCTCGACGGATGCGGCCTGGAAAACCGAGCCAAAGACCCGCAGATACCCGGCTTTCTGCTCGGTGATCCGATTGAGGCTTGGCTGGAGTCGTTGGATTCGTAGGAACTCAGGGACCTGCAAACGACCTGTCACGGGTTAGAAAGCTCACAAAGGAACAAGAAAACAAAGTAAAAACAGCAAGGGAAGGCTTCTTTTGGAGTGGGCATCCAGGGATCTGGAGGGTTTGTTGGCAGCAGGAAGATGATTGCAAACACCGGGAAGAAGAACTCTCACAAACCCCTTTATGCACACAGCAGGGTATCACACCACTCAATAGAAGAACTCAAGGTTTTCATTCATCAAAAATTCCCCTCATACAAGAGGCTAGGGTCCCTTAAATAGACCCTTAACCTTGGGCTCCAAGTAAGGGTACATAAGTCTTTACATAAGAATCCTTTTCCCTCTCAAACCCTAGCTAGAAAATAAGGAAATATTAGGTAGAAAAATCCCTAAAATTTTTCTTGACTTGGTCAAGACTCCAAGGATGCCTAGGGGGGCGTGTTGGGCTTCTAAGAGCAGCAAAAGGCCAGCCCAAAGGGGCCCGGGTGCGTGGGTTTGGGCCTCTGGAAGCTGGGGTGGCCTGGTAGCCAGGTAGCAGGAATATTCCCTGGTATCTTGCTTCTTAGGGGCTTGGGCTTGGCACCTGGGCTTGATTTCATTGGGCTAGGATGTAGATGGACCTCTGGAATCATGGATGCCCTTATTTATGAATATACTTTGGTATCTGGAAGGGAATCTGGGCATCTGGAGGGCATCTGCAAGGAATCAGGGTTTCTGATTTTTCTCCTGGGGTCTTCAAATCTTCAAGCTGGGTTGGACTTGGGCTAAACTTCCATGTCTTCAATCTGGTTGGACTTGGTCTTTACTTATATGATGTGGTCTTGAGTCTTCAGTATGCTTGGATAGGACTCAAAAAAATAAAATTAGCTCAACATGAGCTGACTAGTACAGAACTGAAATAACAACTCAAAATACTCAAATAACAACTAAAATGGACTCAGATGAGCTAAGCCCTTATCACAGATGGACTCATAAATTATTGAACAATTTACAGAGGATTGAAAAGCCTCTATCTTATTCTGGTGCCTCCGGTGTCCCCACCAATTCTCCCGGGGTGGGAGGAACTCGACCCTGTCGAGTGAAGGTCAGACTGGCTCACATATCTCTCGAGAAGGTCTGGGTTGAGGCATTGCAAGTCCTCTCGAGAAATCCACGAATCGTCCGACTCTGGCCGGCCTTGCCATCGGACCAGGAAGCGTTGATAGTCATGGCCCTGGGTCGTGATGGCTTGATCGTCCAGGATACGCTCGATCCGTTCTCCTCTCTCAGGCCAAATTTGTTTGTGGACACTCTAGGTTAGGGTCACTCACAATGAAAAGGAATAGGTCCAAAGGCCTCACTAGGTAGCGCTGCCGGTTCCCTATACTCAACCAGGTCTGTAATATTTAAGGTAGAACTAATGCCCAAATCCGAAGGCAAGTCTAACACCTAGGCATTTGATCCAACCTTCTCTATCACTTTAAAAGGTCCGGCTCTGCGAGCATGAAGCTTCTTTTAGGCCTAAGCCTAACCAAGATAGAATCCACTACATCAAATTCTTTGATCCATCTTCGGGAATTAGCCAGTTTGTTTAAAATTAGTATAGGTGGTGAACATGCTGGGCACATGCAGACTCCTAACAAAATGATGCAAAGGACTCAAACTAACACCTAATATACTCGACTTTGCATTCCTATCGAAGGAAATTTATTAGACTTTTATGGGCCTAAACCTAAGAGACTATAGACTATCTAGGTCTGATCCTAGTGTGGTGTGCACAAGAGTATTTACAATGGACTCCAAGCAAATGCCAGAGGGAATGCCAGAAGTATAATGCAAACCTAACATGCATAATGAATGCATGCAGTACGCTAATCTCAATTAAATGCAATCTAATAATCCTAGAAATGCTGGAGGTGTCAGGAAAGGGCAAAAAATAGGAAGTGGGTTCAGAATTAGTTTGGTAGGGTAGAGAAAAATGTTCAAGGTTAGTTGGATAAAGTTCGATATAAGAAGGCATGTCAGGGACTAATCCTAGACTAATGAGGTTAACCTTACGAGGTTGAGCTATATCTACAGGGTTTGCATAATGGAAGGATGGGTCACCAATTTCGGGGAAGAGGTCCTTAATGGGAATTATAGGAGGGGACTCATCTTGAAGGTATTGATTCAAAGAGATCAGGTCCTTAATAAATTCTTCTGGTTCTTGTATTTTTGGACTAGACTCTATAATTTGGCTCCCCTCTATGGTTTTCTCAGGTAAGGCTCTAGCAGTACCTAGGTTCTCTTCCTCTATTTGTTCTTCCACTATAGCTTTGGGTTGGATGTGGTCAAGGTCAACTAGCTTTGGGTTGGTTTCTACCTGGGTATCTACTGGGTCAGCTAATTCTAGGTCTACTAAAGGTGTCTCCTCTTCTCCCTCATATTCATCCACTAGGCTCACATCAGCTTCATACACTTCCACGTTAATGTAAGCCTTGTCAATCTCAGGAATGGTTGGAGAAGGTCGGCTAGGGAAAAATTGGCTAGGTCCAGGTTTCTGATTATGGACACTAATCCTAGTAGGTTCAGGTTGCCTAAGGGGTAGTGGCTCACTACTGGGCTCATATTTAGGGGTGCTAATCCTATGGGATTCAAATTGACTAAGGGAAACCTGACTAGTACTAGGCTGATACTTAGGGGTTATGGGTTCTCTGGGCTCATAGGACAAGGGTGCAGATCTATGGGTCATGGGATTATAGGATCTGGGGTCATATGATTTTGGATCAGCTTTATGATCAGGTTCTAATGATGGATCAAGGTATGGGGTCCTCCTAAGGTTGGGCTCTCTATATGGGTCAGGATATTGGGTCCTCCTAGGATTGGACTCCCTATATGGGTCAGAATACTGGTTTCTCCTAGGGTTGGGCTCCCTATATGGGTCAGAGTATTGGGTTCTCCTAGGGTTGGGCTCCCTATATGGGTCAGAGTATTGGGTTCTCCTAGGATTGGACTCCCTATATGGGTCAGAGTATTGGGTTCTCCTGGGTTCAGTATCATAATAATGGTCACGGTAATGGTTTCTTCTAGGTTCAGTATTATTGTATGGGTCAGGCTGAGGGGCTCTCCTAGGTTCAATCTCTCGGTATGGATCAGGATTTGGGGTCCTCCTAGGTTGAGGATTGTAGTACGGGTCAGAATAAGGGGATCTCCTAGGTTTGACCTCATGGTATAGATCAGGGTTTGGGGTCCTCCTAGGTTGAGGGGAATCAGGATCTGGCTCAGACTGTGACCCATGGGTTTTTCTTGGGGTCCCTACCTGGACTTTTAACTGATCAAACCTATTGGCAAGATGGTCAATTCTATCATTGGTTTGAATACGAGACTGAGTTAACTGGGTCATCTGGGTAGTCATCTGGGCCATTTGATCAGCTAGGGCTTTTATTTGGGCTTGTAAATTTTCCATGGATTCAGACATTTATGAAGGAGGTGGGTGATATGAAACTCCTAATCTAGTACTCATGTAAGACTCGATCAGACCGACTATAGCTGACTAGACCTAAAGTCCAAACTAGATGCTCAATCAGGGTGGCAAACTAGCCTATAGTAACCATGTACTCAGCCAGGCAGGTGTAAGGGGAGTGTTAGGTCCCTGATTGCCAATCCTAGACACCAATCAGAGATTGGCCAGGTAGGCGGACCAGCACACAAGCCCTTCGGGATTGAATCCCTAAACCACCGTTCTAGACACTGAGCACAAGGCACACACAGGTTAACTTGACACAGTGATCTAACACTAGCCCGGACCCGACCAGTTGGTGTCCCTAGCCCACTAGGGCAAATTAAGTCTAATTAATTTTAGGTTAAGGCTTGGGACTGAATGCAAGGGATGTGGTTTTGGGCTAAGGAGAGGTGATCAAATCCTCCCCCCATCTGATATAGCAAGAGTGCCCTTAAAAGTAAATTATGCAATGATGGCAGGCAGATGAGGATGCAAATTAGGGTTTAGATATTTTTTTTTTTGGTATTTTTGGAAAATATGTATTTTTTTTGGTATTTTTTTAAATATAATAAAACTTTCAAATCATGACCTAATATACTAGAAATATACTAAAATTAAGAAATATACAAAAACTCCTAAACAAAACCCTAAAACTTCCAAACATGTCTTGCTAAAAAAAACAGAGCCGAAAATTTGCAGGCCCTATTTCGGCTTGCAGAAAATTCACATGCCATAATAAAACCTGGAAAAATTTTTAAAATTACTTTGAATTATGTTAAATCCAGGAAAATAAATTTCAGAATTTTTTGAGTTTTTAACAGGGAGAAATAATTAACATAATAGAGTATATACGGACTGAAAAATTACAGAAAACAAGCCCTAATCTAAGCTCTGATACCAAATGATGGGGAACTAATATGAATGCAATTTTTTTTGTATGTTTTACATGTTGAGTTAGGTGATAAATTCCCAAATTTCAGATCAAAATTATTTGTAGGGAATTTTGTATGAATTTTTGAAGATCAGCATGCAGATTAGGACCTAGAAAAGTAGCAAAGAAGGACCGCCGGGGCTGAGAAGCCTCGGTTAGGGCAAGTTCTCCTACAATAAAACTACTAGAGGTAGAGGGGTGTACCTGACAACGTCTGTAAAGATCGCAGTGAAGGGGTCTCTCGTTCCTCGATGGAAGCGGCCTGGAAAACCGAGCCAAAGACCCGCGGATACCAAATGATGGGGAACTAATATGCATGCAATTTTTTTTATATGTTTTACATGTTGAGTTAGGTGATTAATTCCCAAATTTCAGATCAAAGTTATTTTTAGGGAATTTTGTATGAATTTTTGAAGATCAGCATGCATATTAGGACCTAGAAAAGTAGCAAAGAAGGACCGCCGGGGCTGAGAAGCCTCGGTTAGGGCAAGTTCTCCTACAATAAAACTACTGGAGGTAGAGGGGTGTACCTGACAATATCTGTGAAGATCGCAGCGAAGGGGTCTCTCGTTCCTCGATGGATGCGGCCTGGAAAACCGAGCCAAAGACCCGCGGATACCCGGCTTTCTACTCGGTGATCCGATTGAGGCTTGGCTGGAGTCGTTGGATTCGTAGGAACTCAGGGACCTGCAAACGACCTGTCACGGGTTAGAAAGCTCACAAAGGAACAAGAAAACAAAGTAAAAACAGCAAGGGAAGGCTTCTTTTGGAGTGGGCATCCAGGGATCTGGAGGGTTTGTTGGCAGCAGGAAGATGATTGCAAACACCGGGAAGAAGAACTCTCACAAACCCCTTTATGCACACAGCAGGGTATCACACCACTCAATAGAAGAACTCAAGGTTTTCATTCATCAAAAATTCCCCTCATACAAGAGGCTAGGGTCCCTTAAATAGACCCTTAACCTTGGGCTCCAAGTAAGGGTACATAAGTCTTTACATAAGAATCCTTTTCCCTCTCAAACCCTAGCTAGAAAATAAGGAAATATTAGGTAGAAAAATCCCTAAAATTTTTCTTGACTTGGTCAAGACTCCAAGGACGCCTAGGGGGGCGTGTTGGGCTTCTAAGAGCAGCAAAAGGCCAGCCCAAAGGGGCCCGGGTGCGTGGGTTTGGGCCTCTGAAAGCTGGGGTGGCCTGGTAGCCAGGTAGCAGGAATATTCCCTGGTATCTTGCTTCTTAGGGGCTTGGGCTTGGCACCTGGGCTTGATTTCATTGGGCTAGGATGCAGATGGACCTCTGGAATCATGGATGCCCTTATTTATGAATATACTTTGGTATCTGGAAGGGAATCTGGGCATCTGGAGGGCATCTGCAAGGAATCAGGGTTTCTGATTTTTCTCCTGGGGTCTTCAAATCTTCAAGCTGGGTTGGACTTGGGCTAAACTTCCATGTCTTCAATCTGGTTGGACTTGGTCTTTACTTATATGATGTGGTCTTGAGTCTTCAGTATGCTTGGATAGGACTCAAAAAAAATAAAATTAGCTCAACATGAGCTGACTAGCATTGGGCTGAACTAGCTCAACATGAGCTGACTAGTACAGAACTGAAATAACAACTCAAAATACTCAAATAACAACTAAAATGGACTCAGATGAGCTAAGCCCTTATCACAGATGGACTCATAAATTATTGAACAATTTACAGAGGATTGAAAAGCCTCTATCTTATTCTGGTACCTCCGGTGTCCCCACCATTCAGTCATCCTAAGGAGAGGATCTACCATAGGGTGGGTAGACTTAAACAGTTCAGTGCAAAGATCTTCAATTGGTACTTGGGGAATGACTGTCATTAGAGGATACGAAATGATAGCTCGGGCTAACACTATGAGTTCTTTCTGGGGGTATTTGACTAAAGGAACCTGGTTCTCACAAATCTCTTGAATTTCTGAACTAGATCCCACCACTTGTTACTCTCCAAGGTCTCCTCAGGTAAGGAACCAATAGTATCGATGTCACATTCTTCAAGTTCTTCCCCCTCATATTCATCAACTAGACTCAAGCCAGCATCATATACTTCCTCGATGCCATCTTCAATGGGTTTCGGGTCAGTGGTAATCGGGTCAACTGATTCTGGGTTTGTCATACCTAACCCTTCTTCCTCATTGGTATCCTTCTGGTCAAGAGGTGACACAAGTGGGAATTGACAAACAAAAGTCTGGTTCACTACGGGTGTCGGATCAATCAAAACTTGACTCAAGTTGGTAGAGGTTGGCTTTAAGTCCAAAGTACTTGATTGGTTATATGTTAAAGACCACTCATAGTCTTGGGCTTCTTGGTAGGCTCAGTCTAACTTATTGGTCTTTTCAAGGCATAGCTTCCTATAAATGTCTGGGTGTAACCCTACCCTAAACCTCGATGTGATCTGAGCTTCGGTCTCAATGGTATTGCATTTCATGTCATACCACTGGAAGTCCTCGATATATTTAGACACAGGCCTATTACCTTATCGCAATTGGTACCATTGGTCTAAAAGTCTTTTCTCATAGGATCTACCTAGGTACCTATCTCTCAACTTACTTTTCATATCTCTCCAAGTATATATTTCCTCTTTTCTTTGATAACACTCACGCTCAATAGCATACCAATGCGACCTAGCATGTTTGGTGAACTTGGTTTTGGCCAACCTAGCTTGTCCTAATTCCGATATGTTAGTGCACTCAAAATACCGATTCATTTGTTCTTCCCACTTAATATATGTCTCTTGTCTTCCATCAAAAGTGGGTGCATAAGGTTCGGTGTTCCTAACAGGTCCCTTCTCTGAGTCAACCAAGTATGGGTATAGGCTCCTAGGGCTAGACTCAGGGGCATGATCATGGTCATAGGCTCTTAGATCAAACCTCCAATGATTAGGTTCAGGATCCCTATATAAAGGTCTCCTAGGCTCTAGGTGTGGGTGAGGTTGGGGTCTACCAAATTCTGAGTCAGGGGTCCAATTTTGGTGCCTAGGGTCCTCAAGTACCTGGGCTCGGTCTCTAAACTGGGCAACAATATCAGTCATATCCTGACTCAATTTGGTCATACTTTTGGTAAGAGTTCTAATCATGGCCTCTAAATCAGGTTGGGTTTGACCAGGTTGGTAGGGTACTCCGTTTCGTGTGGACATGATGATGCAAGCAAGCACACCAAATGAGACTCGACTGAAATGACTATGGGCTAACTAGACCTAGAGCCCAAACTAGATGCCCAATCAGAGTGGCAAGCTAGCCTGTAGTAACTCGGGACTTAGCCAGGCAGGTGTAAGGGGAGTGTTAGGTCCCTAATTGCCAATCCTAGACACCAATCAGTGATTGGCCAGGTAGGCGGACCAGCACACAAGCCCTTTGGGATAGAATCCCTGAACCACCATTCTAGACACTGAGTACAAAGCACACATAGAGTAACTAGACAAACCGACTCAACACTAGCCTAGACCTGACTTGTTGGTGTCCCTAGCCCACTCAGGCAAATTAGGTCTAATTAATTTTAAAATTAGGCTTAGGATCGAATGAATGGGTGATAGTTTTGGGCTAAGGAGAGGTTATCAACTCCTCCCCTTATCTTAGATGCTCAATTGCCCTTAAGATGAATTAGGAGATGATCACTTAAAAAAAAATTGAATTGCAGAAGCATAGAAACAGAATTGCTGTAATTTAACTCTCAGAAATTTCGCAGAAACCAATAAATTACAGTAAAATTATATAAAATAGATCCAATTATACTGGTTCCAGAAAAATAAAAATCACATAATTTAGAGTTACCTGCATTGAGAAACAGTTCCTGCAATAGGACAATTACTGACTGAAAAAAAGAATGCTTCTCCCGTTTACAATTCCTGCTACGAAGTTGTAACCTAGCGGATCCCCTACAAGCCCTAGGAACACCCCATGGAATGGAAAGAGGAGGCTTGCACCCTGCTTCGTTCCTAGGACCGGACGTCCTGGGGAGTCTACTTCGAGCAGACAAAGTAAAAAAGAAAGACACTCAAAATATGCAAGCATGTCAGAAACCCTAGACAGGGCTCTGATACCAAAATTGATGCAGAACAGAAGCTCTGATACCAAAATTGATGCAGAACGGAAGCTCTGATACCAAAATGATGCAGAACGAAAAGAGATGATGCAATGCGGAAGTAAATTAAGACTAATTCTTTTTTTTTTTTTAATATATTTTTAGAAGTCGGCTATGTCTCAAATGAAAGTTAAACTAAATTGAAAGAAACTATATAATAATCGAAAGCACAATTCAAAGAAGCTAGATTATCAGAGTAGTTCAGAAGTAAACGATCGCTGGGGGTTGAGAAACTCCCAGACCTAGGGTTTCGCTCTGAACTTTTAACAAGACAGAAGTAAAGAGAAGAGAAGGGTTATGTACCAGACAGTGATTTTCACAGAGTTTGGTGGAAGGACTCTCCCAAGCAGATTGTTGGATCCTCGGATTCGGATATCTTTGCAATGGATCCTCCAATACTGGTCCTTTGGCAGAGTTGGCTTCTCCTAAACTTAGGATCTGGGAAAGAAGAAGAACAAGTTATGGAACCAGATACTCAAAGAAAGGATTTATCAGATAAGAAGAACTTAAAAATTTGATGTTGCTAAAATCCTGATTCTCCTAGGTGCTGATCTAACTTCCTCTGGGATTTTCTCTGTATTCGAAGTAGCCGATCTGGACCTGGATGCTGGTGGTCGACCTCTACTTGGAAGAGAGGGGCCGCGAGATGATGAGGTAGATTAGGGTTTGGATAATTGGTGGAATGAAGAAGATGATGGGCGGCTAGGGTTTGGAATTGAAGTGGCTAACCTAGGGTTTTGGGGTTGGAGATATCACACCTCCTCAAGGTTCCTAGGGAACCCGGATTAATTGGTGCGGGCACCAGACTTAGAAGAAGACTTCAGGGCTCCATCTGGATCTCTGATTAACCTTGCCCGAAGAATTAGGGTTTTCTGGTTTTGTAATAAGGGTTGACTTGGTCAACTCAATTTTAGTCTTGAGTCTGTATTTTCCTGTAATTTAAATTTTGTTGAGTCATGTTGACTCAGTACAAGTCCTAGTAGTGGTCTAGGTCTTCTCCAGGTTGGTGCCACTTTTTTTTTCAGTCAAGTCAAGGTCCAGGGTGCCACATTTTTTCTCCCAGGCCCAAGCAAGTGGGCGCCACACTCCCAGCCACATGCCAGAGTCCAGGAGGCACCACATCTCCATCCAGTGTCTTTGGTCCCTACACCACAAGAAGTAAGTTCCTTTTTTTTCTTGCACCACTTGGGAGAGAAGTCCATCAAGATACCTTAATCCAAGGAGGAGCCAATTTCTTTCTAGATAAACCCAAGATAGGATGGCAAGAATTTTTCTTAAAGAGAGGATCAGGGAGGTGCCCCACAATGTTCCATAAAAATCCAAGTTATAAAAGGGAAGAGAGCATGTCTTGGGGAGGAATTCAAGGAGGTTCCCAAAAGTTTCCAAAGTGCCAAAGCCATGAAAGGAAGAAGCCTAAACTTGTAGAGCAAGACTAGGAGGTGTCTAAATGAGCCAAACCATGAAGGGAAAATCTTTGATTCATGGAGAGATACTAGGAGACACCCCCATAACCTACCATTTGGAGCTGATTTTCAAGTTTTCTTGGAGTTTTTGGGCTGCCCACTCATGGAAGGAGTCTTGGGAAGAGAATTCGATGCCTAAAGTGTGGGTTCTATTAGTCCCACATGGGAAATGTATAAAATTTTATTTCTTTGTTATGTCTATATATTCAACTCTATGTAACTCTTGAATTTAATGATGAATGAAATCAATTTCTGTGTGAGCAACTTTGTGTTTCTCTCTTCCGCACTTGTATTCAGGTGTTGAGCTCCGTGAGGGAGTAAATCCGGGTTCCCTAGGAACCTTGAGGAGGTGTGAGATCTCCAACCCCAAAACCCTACCAAAACCCTAGGTTAGCCACTTCAATTCCAAACCCTAGCCGCCCATCATCTTCTTCATTCCACTAATCATCCAAACCCTAATCTACCTCATCATCTCATGGCCCCTCTCTTCCAAGTAGAGGCCGACCACCAGCATCCAGGTCCAGATCGGCTACTTCGAAGACAGAGCAAATCCCAGAGGAAGTCAGATCAGCACCTAGGAGAATCAGGATTTCAGCAACATCAAATTTTTAAGTTCTTCTTATCTGGTAAATCCTTTATTTGAGTGTCTGGTTTCATAACTTGTTCTTCTTCTTTCCCGGATCCTGAGTTCAGGAGAAGCCAACTCTGCCAAAGGATCAGTATTGGAGGATCCATTGCGAAGATATCCGAATCTGAGGATCCAACAATCTACTTGGGAGAGTCCTTCCACCAAACTCTGTGAAAATCATGTCTGGTACATAACCCTTCTCTTCTCTTTACTTCTGTCCTGTTGAAAGTTCAGAGCGAAACCCTAGGTCTGGGAGTTTCTCAACCCCCAACGATCCTTTACTTCTAAACTATGATAATCTAGTTTCTTTGAATTGTGCTTTCAATTATTATATAGTTTTTTTCAATTTAGTTTAACTTTCATTTGAGACATAGCCGACTTCTGAAAATATATATATATAAAAAAAATTAGTCTTAATTTACTTCCGCATTGCATCATCTCTTTTCGTTCTACATCATTTTGGTATCAGAGCTTCCGTTCTGCATCAATAAAGGCCATCCTTAGTCTTAAAAGCTATCTTCCACTCGTCCCTAGGCCTAATCCTAACTTGATGATAGCCACTCTTAAGGTCAATTTTAAAAAAAATAGTGGCTCCGACCGTCATGTCTAACATATCATCAAGATGGAGAATAGGAAAATAATACTTGACCATTATTTTATTGATGGCACGACTATCTACACATATCCTCCAAGTGCCATCCTTCTTGGGGGTCAAAAGGGCATGTACCGTACAAGGGCTCAGGCTTTCCCTAATGAATCCCTTTTGAAGGAGATCTCCAACTTGCCTTTGTAACTTTAAATATTCAGTGGGATTCATCCTATAATGTAGAAGGTTTGGTAAGGTGGCTCCCGAGACTAAGTCTATGGCATGTTGAATATCCCTTAATGGTGGGAGATGATCAGGAAGATCTTCTGGAAACACATCTTAAAAATCTTTCGAAAACTTTACTATTTCCTTGGGTTGCTCCTTCTTGGATTGATTTGGACTTCCTTGGTGGATAATATCCAAACTGGTAAACCGTCATTAATCTCTCATTCTAAAACCTTAGCACTGATCAAATTTAATCCTTCTTTCTTTTCCTTCAAATTATTAGACCCTCTTTTGGTGTTGTCCTTAGGTGGTGAAGAGTTTATAAAGATTTTCTTTCCTAGGTGTGTGAATGAACAAGATTTTGATCGACTGTACAAGGTAGCATCATGATCATACAACCAGGGTCGGCATAGAATGATACTGCTAATCCCTATAGGAAGAACATCACACCAAACTTTCTCTTGATAGGATTGGAATTGGATTGTAACTTGGCATCTTAACTTAATAGGAATGGAGGTCGAATCAATCCAAGATACCTTATAAGGGTTGGGATGGGAAACAATGGTCAATCCTAGAATCTTAATAGTACTAGTGGAAAGGGCATTAACATAGCTCCTGCTATCTATGATGATCTTGCAAACCTTTTTTTCTATTTTGATAAAAGTTTGTAAGATGTTGGTTCTACGACAATCCTCATGCTCTCTTGTTTGGATCAGAATACATCTAACGATTCCCAATAACTCAGGTGGATCTATAGTTTCTTCATCTCCCTCATACTTATCCACTAAGTTTGTTCCTGCTTCATACACTTCTTTCTCAAATTCTTCAAAAGGTTTAGGAGCTTCTCCTTCTAATTCTCCTGTGTAAGGCTTGAGTAGGACACTGACTAGCATAGTGGCCAACCTTATGACACCTAAAGCAATGAATATCAAGATTATTGCTTATTTGAACTTCAGGACCCTTACCCCTATCACCCTTGCAACCTAATGGGGTAGTAGAGGTGGGTCGAGCTGAAGGAACTTGACTAGAAATTGGCTTATATTCACCTGTACTAATCCTGCTGGGTTTAGATTGATGGATCATGGGTCCCCTCTAAAATCTTTCAAAGTTTCTATCATTTTGATAGGATTGTTCTAGGTCATGGACTTCTTTCAAAAATAACTCCCTTTGAATTTTCTCACATCGGCCAGCTCAAAATTTAGATAGGGTCATGGCCTTAGACTCATCTATGCTACATCTCATAACATACTCATAGAATTTGGCAATGTATTCAGATATAGTTCTATTGCCCTAACTCAACCTTTGCCACTGGTCTAAAAGTCTCTATTGATAGGACATGGGGAGGTACTTTTTCCTATGTTTAATTTTCATGGCTCTCCAGGTAGCTATGGGCATATCTCCTCTCTGACGACATATGTGCTCAATATTTTCCTAATATAATCTCGCTTGGTGGACTAATCTAAGTTTGGCAAATTTAAACTTCTTCTCTTCTGACATCTCATACCATTCAAAGTACTGATTCATGTGGCCTCCTAATCAATGTATACCTTAGGGTCTAGACTTCCATCAAAGGTAGGTGCTTCTAGGCTAATGCTCCTAATGGCTCTTTCATCCTAGTCCATAAAATCATGGTATGGTCATCTCTGGTTATGTTTCAAGGTAAGTTCATGGTGTTGGGCTCTTCTAGGATTGAGGGACATTGGTAGAGGTGATTCAGGTTCAGCATGGGTCACATGGGTCCTAGAAGTCACATGGGTCTCTTCTAGGATCCCGATACGCTACTCAATTTGATCAAACCTATTATTTAGTTGGACAAACTATTTAGTCATGGTCCTTAGGAATGTTTCAAAATTGGGATCCATGGTTAAACTAGGCTGGGTTTGGGACTGTTGGTATTGGGTTCCTGATCTAGTGGTCATGCAGCATAGAATTCCTAGTTTCTAGGGCTCCTAGACCTAGAAGCTCAATATAGTATGAATTGCCAAAGCACCAATCAAGACTGCAGTCACCCTTTCAACTGGCCAGGTAAGAGGTGGGATTATGGAAGGCTCCCCTTGCTTCACAAGGTCCTAATTAAAAATCATAGATCCACTTAAGGCATTTGTCGTTGGACCCCTAGCCTTAGATATCAATCTCCAAGAGTAAATACATAATTAATCAATACTAAGTCTCAACATGAAACATGAACTTGACTTGTTGGTGTCTCTAGTTTAGGTTATTACTTAGTTTTATATTAAGCTTGGGTTAATGCAATATGTGGTTGGTTGTTTTTGGGCCAAGAAAAGATGATGAAATCTTTTCCTTATTTTATGATAGGATTGCCCTTAAGTGTTTTAAAATGGATGCACAAACAAAGATCTACCACAAGGACTATAATAGGCAGGTATGTCAAAATTCAAATTTCAAAATTTAAAATCTCTAAATTGAAATTTGAAATTTCAAATTTGAAAATTCAGATTTCAAGAATTCAAAATTTTCAAATTTGAAAATCTCAAATCTAAAATTCCTTATGGGGAAATTAGATTTGAATTGTGCCAGTAAAAGTAAAAAAAGTTCGTTGTGCCAGTAAAAGATCATTCAATGAAGCATTCGCTAATCTAACTTCATGCAGTTAGCACAATGAACTCTCTAATCTAAAAGGTCTCATGTCCAGCCGTAACTCATTACTCCCATGGGTCATAAGTATTCTTTCATATACCCGCTTAAGAGGCGTGAAATCTTAGATTAAAGATTGAAAACAAGGAAATAAATTTTGAAAATTCAGATATAGAAATCTATAGGAGAGATTTCAGATCTGGGTTTGAATCTGACAAATTAATTGAAAAATTACTATTAAACTTAGATTTGAAAAGTTATGAGAAGAACTTTTAGATCCAGTCCTTAAAATACAGAAATTTTAGCAACTAGCATATCTTGTCCTAATTTAACCATGCTCTGATACCAAGTTGATGCAGGACGTGCAGGGATGCAAACATCAACGCAATAAAATATAGAAATTTAAGGTGGGCAATGATTCCAAACATATAGCTTAACTCTTCTATAAGAGAATAAAAAAGAGCATTGAAGCAAACTACTAGAAGATAAAATTACTTTCTCGCAGATTAGACCTATCTAGGTAATAAATTGATTGGACCTAATGGTTGAGAAACCATTTGAATTATGACAAGCTCTTTCAAGAGTTTAGATCTGAGAGAGGAAAAAGGCTTGTTACCAGACAATGATTTCTTTTCCCTCAACAGTTGGATCACTCAACACTCCTATATTGGGCATCTGGATAAGGAGGTTGAACCCCTTGAATGTGTTGGCTTCCCGTCAACGGTTCCAAGATAAGAAGGACCTCTTCTTTGGCTCTAGGAACCCAGGGATCTTGCAAATAGATTAATCAAAGACCAAGGAAGAATAGGGAAAAGAAAAGAAAAGGCAATTAGTAAGGGAAGGAGAAGAGGATGCGGTGGAGTCTTAGAAACTAGAGAACTCGATTTGGGCCGCACACCCTTCTCCCTCATGGAGTGGCAATGCTTGGAGCAATGGAAGTAAAAAGAATTTTTTTTCATTCATCTTCAACATCCTATTACAAGAGGAGGAGGGGTATTTATCATTCACCTAAGCCTCTTTGAAATTTGAATTAGAGAGATTACATGCACTAATCAAGGAAAAATAAGTGGGATGCCTCATTTGAATTTAAATTTGATTTTCTTTCATGCTTTGGGTGGCAAGGGTGGAAAAAACCTTCCATGTTGGCATGGAGATGAAAATGGGACCATCTTATGTGGAGGATGAGGTGCCGCAAAGAATGGGTTCCTTCCGAAGTCTTTTCTTGCATGGAGAGTGAAGTGGCATCCTCTATCCAGTGGTCATGCTTCTTGATCTTGACTTGGATCTATGTTGGTTGTCCTCTTGAGTTAAACTTGACTCAAATAAAAAAAATTACAAGACATAAACTGAAGAAAGAATAAATTGACTCAAATATCTAAGGACATAAACTTAAGGAAAAAATAAAACTGATAGGATCCAAAAGCTTAATTATCTATAATCTATAATGAGCTCGGATTGGTCTAAATCGAATGTAGCTTTTTTCAGATCCTAGTACCCGCACCACCTAGAGACCTCAATATCCAAAAAATATCTCAATAGTTCCAAATCCTTAACTTTAAACTCGCAAGCTAGATATTGTTTAAGCAGTGCAATCTTTTTGGGATCATTTCATGTGATAACTATATCATCAATATATACTATAATAGTTCTCCGACCAACATGCTTGTGAAATAGAGTATGATCATCATTACTTTATCAATATCCCATCTTAAGCATTGCTCGGCTGAAGCATTCAAACCAGGTATGGGAAAACTGCTTAAGGCCATAGAGAGAGCACCTTAATTTACACACCTCTGTTATAGCTCTGCTTGTAAATCAAGAAAAAATCTACATATTAACCTCCTCCTGAAGATCTTCATGAAGAAAGACATTCTTCACATCTAGCGATACAACTTCTAGCCATAGTTAGCAGCCTAAAAAATTAGAGTATGCACTGAGTTTATCTTTACCATAGGGGCAAAGGTCTTATCATAATCGATGCTGTACACCTATATATACCCTTTTGCCACTAGATGAGCTTTGTACCTCTCAAGTTTGCCTTCATGATTATGCTTTACTATATACACTCATGTACAGTCCACTGGTTACTTTTTGGTAGGCAAAGTCACCAAATTTCATGTATGATTCTTTTACAAAGCATTCATCTTCTCTATTATCGCATGCCTCCAATTCGGGTTTGCCATAGCCACCTTCCAATTAGTAGGAATGTTAGTAGACTTCAATATAACTACAAAGAACTTATAAGAGGGAGACAGGGACTCATAGGATATATAGTTAGAAATATCATAATGATAGCGAGGAATGATCAGGCAATAACCTGGGAACCTTTTTGTTTGGTAATAAGAATATCTAAATTAAAAAAATAAAATCATTACCATTATTCATAGAGGAAGAGGAGGACTCAGAAGGTCTAGATGGAGCTATACTCAGGGTAGAAGCTTGAATAACTGAAGAATGCATAATAACCTCACTTTACTCACCCTAAATACCATCATCCTATGTATTATTAGTATTGTTGCCGCCAATACCGTCGTGGCCCATAGCTGCTGCCGGCGTTGGAGTGCGCTCCCTTCGCTGCCTGTCGATCCTCTGCTCCTGGACTTGCAAAACAGGGGTTAGTGACCCGGGCCAGGGTTTCCGGTGGGGGCACTCCGACGATCATGTCAGTGACGATCCAGGGGAACAGATCCTCCTGGTCGGGCCCCTCTTGAGGACCCGCACTTGGAGGAGTGAAAGATGTGTGAAGGTGAAAACGTAGCAGGGGGAGACTAATAGTGGGGACAGAGGGGTTCCCTGTTACACTGCTTCTCCTTGTTTCCCTCGTTTTCCCTTAGTGGTGATTTTTGGTGGTGGCGCTTCACCCTCTTGGTCGAGCTTGCGCATGTGTTGGTGGTGGATTGTCATTGTTACCTCCCCCCTCTATGGGGGTGTCGACTATTCTTTGTAGCTGAAAATTGGTTGTTTGGAGCTTGCCTCAGGATTCTCGCTGGGTTGGCAGGCGCGTGAGGCAGGGTTCCGTGTCGTAGACGAGACGCCTTTCCTGACAGGTGATAGGGGAAGCTTCCATTCGTTCTGACACCCTCTCTAATGCGGGACTCGAAACCCAACTGGGTTTCTCTATTTATTTTTTTTAGGATTTTTGAGATTTTTTTTATTTTAGTTATTCCAGCTATTCCACTTATCCCTCTTATTCTTGTTTTATCCTAGGTTTATCCTTGAGTTATTCCGCTGCTACTCTTGTCGTCTTCAACCTCCCAGTACCTCATAGAAACCTTATTTTTTTTTCATTTTGCTTCCCATTTGTCCCTCTCTGCCACGCCCGACCACCGGATAACCCCCCCAGGATAGCCGTCCACCTCCCGGCGACAACCTCCTCGTGGGAACGCCGACGAATCCCACGGCCACCCCTTCCCCCCATGCCACCATGCGGCTCCGCCCATGATGCCCATGCCCGTGACACCTCTCTTCTTCGTGCCCGACGCCCCTTCCCCTGGAGTCGTCTCCAGCCGGCAACCCCGTGCCTCTCACGACGCCTAGCCACCGCTCGGCCACCGCCCTGCTCTCTCTCCCATGGCCATCTCCTCCCATGACGTCCACCATATCCACGGTGCTCCCCACCTCTAAATGCACGGCCATCACCTCTATCACCAGAGGCTTCCCGGCCTCCCACGCATCCACTGCCCAGCCACCATCGACGCCGATCGGATCCCGCTGGATCCGCCAGCCCGTCCGCCCTCCATCTCGTTCATGAGCACCGCCTCCTCCTCCTCCAAATCATCACCATCGGTGCTCAAATGGCATATCATTGCCATGCCCCAACCCCACGCCATTGCGACTGCCCCCGGGATCCGCCGGCCCGTCCGCCCTCCGCCTCGCCTGCGAGCTTGACATCGAAGCCCACATCCTCCGATCCGATCTGGTCAATCTCTGTTCTACGGTCACAGGAGAGGAACGTGCACAGATTTCAGAGCAGAATTATAGGCATGGATCTCAAAGCTTCATGAATTTAAAATTCAAAAAAAAAAATAAATAGGAAAATTTCCATGTATGAGTTCTAACGCCTATTAAAAGGCATCCCTTTTGTATTTGCAGTTGATGAAAATGAATTTTTGAGAGTGTTTTTCCACTTGTGTGTGGTTCCGGGCTGAGGCCTGTTTGCCTTCGTCCTTCGGGACGTCGAGGGGTGTGAGGCCCCAACTTGTCTTCGTCCTTCGGGACGTCGAGGGGTGTGAGGCCCTAGGTATCTCCATTCTCTTCCCCACCTTCATGTCTCTCCCGGTTTCCCCTTGTGACCTTGAGATCCATCCTAGCACCTCCAAGTATCGAGGATGGCGTAATGCCTTAGAGGGTGGATGGTCTCTTCGTTAGGATGAGTCCCAAGGTCCATGAGTTCCAGTCCCCTGTCTCCCATCCCCGTCCTTCCTTCGCCACCCCCGCCAAGAAAATCTGAAAACCAAAAGAGTCCGGCCATCTTAGGACTTTTCAGGGGTCATTCTATCCTAGTCCCGGGAGGCTTCTTATCCCTCCCACGATCCTTGGTTTACTTTAGGTCTTTCCCTTTCACAATAACCATGGATTTTTCGGTTTCCGTCCCACGTCAAATTGGTATCAGAGCCAGCAGCGGACTAGGATTTGCTTCGTCAACAAACTCGTCGAAGTCGAGTTATTCGCGTTGCAGGAGAATGATAAGGGACCCGAAACCCAACCGGGTTTCTCTTTTTATTTTTTTTAGGATTTTTGAGATTTTTTTTATTTTAGTTATTCTAGCTATTCCACTTATCCCTCTTATTCATGTTTTATCCTAGGTTTATCCCTGAGTTATTTCGCTGCTATTCTAGTCATCTTCAACCTCCCAGTACCTCACAGAAACCTTATTTTTTTTCATTTTCCTTCCCATTTGTCCCTCTCTGCCATGCCCGACCACTGGATAACCCCCCTCGATGGCTGTCCACTTCCCAGCGACAACCTCCTCGTGGGAACGCCAGCGAATCCCACGGCCGCCCCTTCCGCCCATGCCGCCATGCGGCTCCACCCATGACGCCCATGCCCGTGATGCCTCTCTTCTCCGTGCTTGACGCCCCTCCGCCCGGAGTCATCTCCAGCCGGCAACCCTGTGCCTCCCGCGATGCCCAGCCACCGCTCGACCGCCACCCCGCTCCCTCTCCCATGGCCATGTCCTCCCATGATGTCCACCATATCCACGGTGCTCCCCACCTCTAAACACACAGCCATCACCTCCTCGATCACCAGAGGCTTCCCGGCCTCCCACGCGTACGCTGCCTAGCCACCATCGACACCGATCAGAACCCATTGGATCCGCCAGCCCATCCGCCCTCCATCTCGTTCGTGAGCACCGCCTCCTCCTCCACCAAATCATCACCATCGGTGCTCAAATGGCATATCATTGCCATGCCCCAACCCCACACCATTGTGATCGCCCCCGGGATCCGCCGGCCTGTCCGCCCTCCGCCTCGCCTGCGAGCTTGACGTCGAAGCCCACATCCTCCGATCAGGTCTGGTCAATCTCTGTTCCACGGTCACAGGAGAGGAATGCACACAGATTTTAGAGTAGAAGAATAGGCATGGATCTCAAAGCTTCATGAATTTAAAATTCAAAAAAAAAATAAATAAATAGGAAAATTTCCATGTATGAGTTCTAATGCCTATAAAAAGGCATCCCTTTTGTATTTGCAGTTGATGAAAATGAATTTTTGAGAGTGTTTTTTGACTTGTGTGTGGTTCTGGGCTGAGGCCTGTTTGCCTTCGTCCTTCGGGATGTCGAGGGGTGTGAGGCCCCAACTTGCCTTCGTCCTTCGGGACGTCGAGGGGTGTGAGGCCCCAGATATCTCCACACTCTTCCCCACCTTCATGTCTCTCCCGGTGATGGGGATCCAGGGCAGGTCCGGGTATTTTTCAATTTTTCTCTTATTTTCTTAGATTTTTTTTTATTTTTCATATTTCTGCTATTCCACCTATTCCAGATATTCCACCTTTATTCCAATCTTATTCTCGATCTATTCCTACACTATTCCATCCTCTCCCATGAATTTCCTTCTCGCCTGTGGCCCGTCGCCAGCCGTCCGTCGCTCGCCATCGCCGGCCCCGTCCGCCGCCTGCTTCCCGGTCACCGGTCATGTGCTCTGTCGGGCGATCCATCCCCCGCACGACAGTGTGAGGAGTTTGCACGGATTCCAGAGCAGCCCAAATTTCAAAGAAGCACATTTTCTGGAGTAGATTATCAAGTCGACACGCTTCTCAGAGCAGATCAGCACCACTTTTGATGCAACATGAATTCTGATTTAATTTATTTTCTTTTTTTAGTTTTCTTAGAGGCTAAGAAACTGAGGATTTTGGTTTTTCTATATAAAGGCCCCCTCTTCCCCTGTAATAAAAAGAGAGAGATTTGATATAGATTTTTGGGTTGGTTCCGATTCTGGTTCTGGGTTGAGGCTCATTTTCCTTCGTTCCCTGCTGTGTGCATTATGGGTTCGATGAGAGGTGTGAGGCGTTCCCTGCTATATGCATTATGGGTTCGATGATCATCCTAGTTATCCCCTATCTCGTCTTCTTTATTCCCTCGTGTCCTTCGAGAGTCATCCTAGCACATCTATGTGAGAGCCATGCTATGTGCATTATGGGTTCGATGGGAGCTCAGGATAGCTAGTGTTGTGACTCCTTCGGGAGGGTAGCTTTATGCTCAGGGTAGCTGGTGCTGTGATCCCTCGGAAGGATAGCTTTAGGCTTTGACCCCTGACTTTCTGTGTGCATCCCCCGCTAGAGTGAGTCTCAGGGCCATGAGTTCCACTTCCCGGTCCCCCATCTTCATCCTTCCTTTGCCACATCCATCCAAAAAAATTGAAAATAAAAGAGATCAGCTGTCTTAGGATTTTAGTGTCAGTATGCCCTAGTCCCGGGAGGCTTCTTAGCCCTCCCACGGTTCTAGTTTGTTTAGTTGTTTCCCTGTTTTCCAAATTACCAGGTTACATCGATATTTCGTTCCGCATCAATTTTGGTATCAGAGCTAGTTATGGATTAGGGTGTGCTCCATTTTTCGAACTCGACGGAGTCGAGTTCTTCACGGTCGAGGAGAATGATGGGGATCCAGGGCAGGTCCGGGTATTTTTCAATTTTTCTCTTATTTTCTTAGATTTTTTATTTTTCATATTCCCGCTATTCTACCTATTCCTGCTATTCCACCTTTATTCCAATCTTATTCCTGATCTATTCCTACACTATTCCATCCTCTCCCGTGAATTTTTTTAACGCCCAAACCCTAGCCTCCGCCCCCTCCGGCCCCAGATCCGGTTGCTCGACCGCCGGCCGCCCCCGCCGGATCGCCGTCGACGTTCGCCGGCCCCCGCTATCACCGGAGAAGCCACTGCTGCTGCCCAATCACCATGGAAAGACAAACGGACACGGAGGCGTCTGCTCATCATGGCCCACGGCTGCCGCTGCCATTCCCGCCGCCCACCGGCCCTCGCACGGTCACCGGTGGGGTCCGCCACCGCCCACACCTGTGGGAAGACGAACGGACGCGGGAGGCGTCCGTCCGCCCGCGGGAGGCGTCCGTCCACCCACGTGCGGCCGTGTGACACTGCCGTCCACTACCTGACACCGCCACAGCCGCCCGCCTGTTCGCCGACCACCTTCCTGCCGTCCACGGCCTCCCCCGCCATCCACCGGCCGTGCCGGTGCCCAGGAGCTCTCCTACGGTCGTGGGAGACCAAACGGCATGCTGGGCGTGCCGTTCCAGTCCCTGTGCTGCCTCGCCTGCAGCCCGCTGCCAGCCGTCCGCTGCTTGCCGTCCGCCAGCCCCGTCCGTCGCCTGCTTCCCAGTCACCGGCCTGTGCTCCGTCGGGCGATCCATTCTCTGTATGGCCGTTTGAGCAGTTTGCATGGATTTCAGAGCAGCCCAAATTTCAGAGCAGCACATTTTCTGGAGCAAATTATCAAGTCGATATGCTTCTCAGAGCAGATCAGCACCACTTTTGATGCAACACGAATTTTGATGTAATTTATTTTTCTTTTTTAGTTTTCTTAGAGGCTAAGAAACTGAGGGTTTTGGTTTTTCTATATAAAGGCCCCCTCTTTCCCTGTAATAAAAAGAGAGAGAGATTTGATATAGATTTTTGGGTTGGTTCCGATTCTGGTTCTGGGCTGAGGCCCGTTTTCCTTCATTCCCTACTATGTGCATTATGGGTTCGATGAGGGGTGTGAGGCGTTCCTTGCTGTGTGTATTATGGGTTCGATGAGCACCCTAGTTATCCCCTATCTCGTCTTCTTTATTCCCTCGTGTCCTTCGAGAGTCATCCTAGTGCATCTATGTGAGAGCCCTGCTATGTGCATTATGGGTTCGATGGGAGCTCAGGGTAGCTGGTGCTGTGACCCCTTCGGGAGGGTAGCTTTATGCTCTGGGTAGCGGTGCTGTGATCCCTCGGAAGGGTAGCTTTAGGCTTTGACCCCTGAGTTTCTGTGTGTGTCCCCCGTTAGAGTGAGTCTCAGGGCCATGAGTTCCACTTCCCGGTCCCCCATCTTCATCCTTCACCACATCCACCCAGAAAAAAAGAAAACAAAAGAGATCAGCTATCTTAGAATTTTAATGTCAGTATGCCCTAGTCCTGGGAGGCTTCTTAGCCCTCCCACGGTCCTAGTTTGTTTAGTTGTTTCCCTATTTTCCAAATAACCAAGTAACGTGATATTTCGTCCTGCTCTGATACCAGATGATGCGGGACTAATATGCATGCAATTCTTTTTGTATATTTTATATGTGGGGTTAGGTGATTAATTCCCAAATTTTAGATCAAAATTAGTTGTAGGGAATTTTGTGTGAATTTTTGAAGCCAAGCATGCAGATTAGAACCTAGAAAAATACTAAGGAAGGATCGCTGAGGCTGAGAAGCCTCGGTTAGGGCAAGTTCTCCTATAATATAAAGACTGGAGGTAGAGGGGGTGTACCTGACAATGTCTGAAGTGCTTGGTGAAGATCGCAGCAAAGGGATCTCTCATTCCTCGACGGATGCGGCCTGGAAAACCGAGCCAAAGACTCGCGGATACCCGGCTTTCTGCTCGGTGGTCTGATTGAGGCTTGGCTAGAGTCGTTGGATTCATAGGAACTCGGGGACCTGCAAACGACCTGTCAAGGGTTAGAAAACTCAGAGGAGATCAAGAAAATAAAGAAAAATAGCAAAGGGGAAAGGAATTTTGGAGTCATTAGATCTATAGGCTATGGGTATACTAGGTTTATAGGGAGTGGATGGATAGCATCTATGTTCATAGTTTTTCGGTACATAGGGTAAAGGTGGCTCGGGTTTGGATCTAGTCTGGGTCCTACGGGTTTTGTCTAGGATTTCTAGTCAGTTGTCTAGAAGATCAAACCTATGGTTTATTTGGACCATGGATTGGGCTAGCTGCTCAGTAAAGGCTTTAATTTGGGTATGAACCCCGGACTCCATGACTAGACTGGGCTGGATATGAACTAATGGGCTCCTAATCTAGACTGGACATGGGCTGATGGCCTAATGGGCTCCTAATCTAGTGCTCATGCAAGACTTGATCAAACCGACTACAGTTGACTAGACCTAGAGCCCAAAACTAAGGGCTCAATCAGAGTAGCAAGCTAGCCTATAGTAACCCTGTACTCAGCCAGACAGGTGGAAGGGGAGTGTTAGGTCCCTGATTGCCAATCCTAGACACCAATCAGAGATTAGCCAGGTAGGCGGACCAGCACACAAGCCCTTTGGGATTGAATCCCTAAACCACCATTTTAGACACCGAGCACAAAGCACATACAGGTTAGCTTGACACAATGATCTGACACTTAGCCGGGACCAGACTAGTTGGTGTCCCTAGCACATTAGGGCAAATTAAGTCTAGTTAATTTTAGGTTAAGGCTTGGGACCAAATGCAAGGGGTGTGGTTTTGGGATAAGGAGAGGTGATCAAATCCTCCCCCTATCTGACATAGCAACAGTGCCCTTAAAAGTAGATTATGCAATGATGGCAGGCAAATGATGCAAATTAGGATTAGATGTTTTGGTAGCTTTTAAAGAATATGTAATTTTTTTTATATATTTTGGTATTTTCTTAAACAGAAGAAAACTTGAAAATTATGGCCTAATATGCAGGAAATATACTAAAATTAAAAGATATGCAAAAGATGCTAATCAGAACCCTAAAACTTCCAAACTTGTCTTGCTGAAAAAAAACAACCAAAAATTTGCAGGCTGTATTTCAGCTTGTAAAAAATTAACAGACTAAAACAAAATCTGCAAAAATTCTGAAAAATAGTTTGAATTATGGTGAATTCAGAAAATTAAATTTCAGAATTTTTGGAGTTCATAATAGGGAGAAATAACTAAATTAATAGAGCATATACAGACTGAAAAATTGTAGAAAACAAGTCCTAATCTAAGCTCTGATACCAGATGATTGATGCGGGATGAAATATCGATGTAACCTGGTTATTTGGAAAATAGGAAAACAACTAAACAAACTAGGACCGTGGGAGGGCTAAAAAGCCTCCCGGGACTAGGGCGTACTGACACTAAAATCCTAAGACTGCTAATCTATTTTGTTTTCAATTTTTGTGGGTGGATGTGGCGAAGGAAGGATGAAGATGGGGGACCGGTAAGTGGAACTCATGGCCCTGAGACTCACTCTAGTTGGGGACACACACAGAAAGTCAGGGGTCAAAGCCTAAAGCTACCATTTCGAGGGATCATAGCACCAGCTACCCTAAGCATAAAGCTACCCTCCCAAAGGGGTCACAGCACCAGCTACCCTGAGCTCCCATCGAACCCATAATGCACACAGTAGGGCTCTCACATAGATGTGCTAGGATGACTCTCGAAGGACACGAAGGAATAAAGAAGACAAGATAGGGGATAACTAGGGTGCTCATCGAACCCATAATGCACACAGCAGGGAACGCCTCACACCCCTCATCGAACCCATAATGCACACAGCAGGGAATGAAGGAAAACAGGCCTCAGCCCAGAACCAGAATCGGAACTAACCCAAAAATCTATATCAAATCTCTCTCTCTTTTTATTACAGGGAAGAGGGGGCCTTTATATAAAAAACCAAAATCCTCGGTTTCTTAGCCTCTAAGAAAACTAAAAAAGGAAAATAAATTACATCAAAATTCATGTTGCATCAAAAGTGGTGCTGATCTGCTTTGAGAAGCGTGTCGACTTGATAATCTACTCCAGAAAATATGCTGCTCTAAAATTTGGGCTGCTCTGGAAGCCGTGCAAACTCCTTACACAGCCGTGCGGAGGATGGATTGCCCGACAGAGCACATGGTCGGTGACCGGGAAGCAGGCGATGGATAGGGCCAGCGGACAGTGAGCGACAGACGGCTGGTGGCGGGCCACAGGCGTGGCGGCACAGGGACTAGCACAGCACGCCTAGCATGCCGTTTGGTCTCCTACGGCCATGGGAGAGCTCCTGGGCATCGGCGCGGCTGGTGGACGACGGGTGAGGCCATGGATGGCAGGAAGGTGGCCAGCGGACAGGCGGGCGGCGGTGGCAGCGTCAGGCGGTGGATGGTGGCGTCACACGACCGCACACGGGCGGATGGACACCTCCCGCATCTGTTTGTCTTCCCACGGGTGTGGGCGGTGGTGGACCCCACCGACGGCCGGGCGAGGGCCGACGGGCGATGGGAATGCCGGCGGCGGTAGGGGCGACCGTGAGCCATGGCAAGTGGATGCCTCTGTTGCCCAGAAATGGAGCCCAAGAGGAGGGGTGAATTGGGTCTTTTAAAAATTTAAAACAATAATAAGAGGGACTAGTGGTGCTTGTGAACAATGATGAATTCAATGCAAGATATTCAAAGCAATAGCAATAAACAAAAGAGCAAGAGAGGAAGAGAGCAATCACACACAAACACAAGGTTTATAGTGGTTCGGTGTAAACCTAGCACCTACATCCACTCCCCAAGCCACCCTTGGGAATTTCACTATAATCCAAACAAGATTACAGTTTACTTGTTTTTCACAAGGCTCACAAGTCAAAACCTAAGTTGGTTTTGTCACCTAGGCTTACCAACAAACCTTAACACTTGTTTTGTCTTCGGGCTCACAAGTTAATCCTAGTTGGTTTTATCCCTTTGGCTCACCAACAAACCACAATAACCTTCTTTCAAGACACCCTTGAAAGCAAGGTCAAATCATAATGTAAAACAGATATACAATTTAAAACTAAAACAAACTCTCTTCAAGAGTAGAATGGAATCTTTGAAGCTCAAGTTGATGCTTTGTCTTCACTCTTCCTTGGAATCTCCTTCAAAGTGTCTCTTTTGGAATGAAGTAAGGATGAGCTTGTAGGCTTTTCAAGGAATCAAACTATAAGAGGCTTTTGATGTGAAGTATTTGAGAGAATATTGGTTATTAGCTTTTGAGTAGACTTGAATGCACTTCAATACACTTCCTTATCTTTAAAATGAGGTTGGTGGAGGTTAAATACACCAAGAACCTTCCAAAAAATGGTTTGTGATCGTTGGAACCTCGGAAATAGCCGTTTGGAGCTTGAAAAGCAAGTTCTGCAAGCTAGAAAAATAGATCCGTTAGAGCTGTCAGGCTGCAAGTGTCGACACTTGGCTGTCAGGTGTCGACACTTGGCTATCAAGTGTCGACACTTGATCTCTAGGTGTCGACACTTGAACTTTCAAGTGTCGACACTTGATGCACAGGTGTCGACACTTGACACAAAAATCTTCAAATTACAAAGTTCTATATTTTCAAAATTCTCAGGCCTTGAGTTGACACTTGGAAACTTAAGTGTCGACACTTGGTTCTGGGTGTCGACATTTGGCGTGCCAAGGAATTTTGTCCGTGCCAAATGCTGAAGTGTCGACACTTGACCTTCCAAGTGTCGACACTTGAGACTGAAAATCTCAGATTCAAGTGTAAACAGCTTTAAAAACATAAATATAGACTTTGAAATTTAAATGAATCTTAAACACAATATTTAAACATTTAGATGCCCTTTTTCAATGAATAGGATGTCCGGATTCATGAGAAATGCTCCGTGCCATTACGTGCCATGAACCATAAGTTTTTGAGATTTTGAGGTGCTTTCTTCCTGAAAACTCACAACTTGAAATCCTCATTAGTATACAATATGCACTCAATATTTTATTATTCATCAAAATCACTGGGTGGAGCCAACAGCCTCCACGTCCGTTCATCTTCCCATGGTGATTGGGCGGTGGCAGCGGCTTCTCCGACGAGAGCGGGGGCCGGCGAACGTCGATGGCGGTCCGACGGGGGCGGCCGGGGGTCGGGCTGCCCGGATCTAGGGCCGGAGGGGGTGGTGGCTACGGTTTGGGTGTTAAAAAAAATTCACGGGAGAGGATGGAATAGTGTAAGAATAGATCGGGAATAAGATTGGAATAAAGATGGAATAGCAGGAATAGTTGGAATAGCGGGAATATTGAAAATAAAAAAAATCTAAGAAAATAAGAGAAAAATTGAAAAATACCCGGACCTGCCATGGATCCCCATCACCCGGTTTCCCCTCGTGACCTTGAGATCCATCCTAGCTCTTCCAAGTATCGAGGATGGCGTAATGCCTTAGAGGTGGATGGTCTCTTCGTTAGGATGAGTCCCAAGGTCCATGAGTTCCAGTCCCCTATCTCCCATCCCTGTCCTTCCTTCGCCACCCCCGCCAAGAAAATTTGAAAACCAAAAGAGTCCGGCCATCTTAGGATTTTTCAGGGGTCGTTCTATCCTAGTCTCGGGAGGCTTCTTAGCCCTCCCATGATCCTTGGTTTACTTTAGGTCTTTCCCTTTCACAATAACCATGGATTTTTCGGTTTCCGTCCCACATCACTTTCCTGTCGCTCCATTCCGGGAAGCTTGTCAGAGCCTTAATCCAGGGGTCACCACCCTAGGGGTTCGTGCTCTCTGGCTGGCCCATCCCCCTGGAGGTACGGCTGGGCAGGTAGTCATGGCGACATGGGAGGCGCCACTCCATAGTTCACAGGAGGCCCGCCGATGTCTTGGGATGGCAGGGCTTGCTCCGGTTTGGATGCTCCGAGCTCGTGTGGTCACCTTGGCGGAGGACGGACCCGGTCCAAAGGGCGCGCGCTCGGAGAGGCTCCACATCAGCGGGTGAGTGCTGAGCTCGACCTCGATCGTAGGGCACTAGCATCCGAGGGTCTCGCTCTGGAGGGCGAAGGATGGACCCGATCCAGAGGGCGCGCGCTCGGAGAGGCTCCACATCGGCGGGTGAGCGCTGAGCTTGACCTCGATTGCAGGGCACTAGCCTCCGAGGGTCTCGCTCTGGAGGGCGGAGGATGGCTCTGGCCTAGGCATCCCGAGCTTGCGAGCATGACCTGGTGGAGGATGGAGCTCGGTCCGTCACCTTGGAGGGGCTTAGCTCAGCTCAGCTCGGCAAAGTGGTTCGGGCTGGGGTGTCTCCTTGGCGTCCATCATGGTGGTCTTCTTCAATGTGGCGCCTGTCAGCTACCCATGTCAGCGGTCTTGCCACATCATTTGCCCTCCACTCCCGAGGCTCGTTAGTGCGCGGTGCTCGGGGCGAAGGGAGTAACTATGTTGCTGGCATGGAAAGGCAAAAATTCGGTGCAATGATGGCCGCGGCCGCCGGCGCTTTGAGGGATGGCCCTGCCGGCCAATGCGGGGGTGCCACATGGCCACGTCCGAAGAGTAGTTAATGCTGGCACAGAATTTTGAGCGACCGGTACTCTTTTTTCGTTGATGGGTAGCATGTGGCGCAGATCCGTTGACGAGGGAGTCGCAGCAGCGCAGATTTGATGGGTCCTTTCGAAGTGAAAAGAAAAAAACATCCTTACTCACAGTTTCCTTTCTTTCAAATCTTTCGCGCTGGTCGCAGTGCCTAGACCCTTCCTTCTCTACGATCTGCATCCATCCTTGTCTTCTATAGGGGTCCAAACCGGCTTTATTCTTCTCCCCTCTTCCCTTTTGGGGTAGGCTCCTTCCTTCTTAGTCCAGCATGTCTCATCCTGAGTCTTTTGTCCAAAGGGTAGTGCTCTCCTCCTCCGATGAGGAGTCAGAGGGGGCACAGTTTAGGATTAGCATGAGACCGGCCCTTCCTGCCCCTCATGTTTCTTCTAGTCCTACTTGTCCTCCTCTGCTGCTCGAATCAGCTCCTGAGTCTGTCCGATCAATAGGTCCGGGCAGGGTCGTTTCGACGATCTTCGTCGCGGAGCTGGGGGCCATCCGGGATGCTTATGGCATCCCTGCTTCTGTCCGACTCATGATCCCTCGCCCCGGGGAGTGGGTCACTTCCAGTGGTCCGGGGTGTCTCGCCTTCTATGAGGGGACCTTCTCTGGGGGTCTCCGATTCCCCTTTCATCCCTTCTTCTTATCTGTCCTGAACAATTATTGCTTGGTCCCCGCCTAGTTGGTGCTGAATGCCATCAGGGTGATCTTCTCTTTCATTGTACTCTGCCATGTCCACGGGTTCGTTGCCCAGTTTTCCTTATTCAGGGCATTCTTCATCCTGAAACGCCACCCGACCGAGGATGGGTGGTGGTCTTTGTCTTCCCGCCCAAAGGGCATCAAGTTCGAGCTCCCCTCTTCCATCAAGGGATGGAAGAGCAAATTTTTCTTTGCAGACGTTGAGGGGGTTGACTGGGCCTGGATCGAGCCGGACCGATCCCCCAACCGGATCTCCATGGTCGACGCAGCCGATTGGGACAATTACGATCAGCTTCGCACTGCTCAGATCCCCTCTCTGGAGGTCCTAATGTCGGAGAAGAACCTTCTTGATGCCAGGGTTGACTCATCGTCGTGGTCAGGTGAGCTCTTTCTTCATCTTGCATTTTCTTTTTTCTTCATCTTAGGTTGACCTTCTTGGCTCCTGTATGCAGGGTTGATCCTTCCGGAGGGTGAGCCATTGTCGATTTCCAAGAAGAGGCCGCCCGTCGGGATGGTTGCTGAGCCTCCTTCGAGGTGGGCTTGGATTGAGGGCGCACCGGCATCTGCCCCTATGGTGCCGGTTGCTCCGAGGAGGGAGGCCGAAGGACGGACGGGGCCACAGGCTGGAGTCTTTGTTCTGGAGCCTGAGGTGACCGTCCGGGCTGACACTGCTACTGTCGTCGTGCCGCCCCTCTCTCCGTGTCTGAGGATGGCCGAGACTGAAGGTAGAGAGGCTCGCCCTAGAGATTCTCCACCGATGGGGGTTACGACCATGATAGTGCCGGATCCTCGACCGGTTCCTGGGGGTCCCATCATCGGATGGACGGGCGCACCTGCTCCCCGGGAGAGCAGGAGAGACGAGGCAAGGCATCGCCTTCCATTCAAGCTGGGGCCGTAGAGCTCCTTAGTCGACAACCGTGCCCTGGCTTACCGCATGATGGACTTCTCTATCCAGCCATGCGACCGGGAGGAGATGGATGGGCTACTGGTTGGAGCTATGATCGGCAGCATCTTCCGCCACCTCTACACGGTAAGCAACCTCATCTTCTTTCTCTTTCTTCTTTCTTCTTTCTTCCTTTTTTTTTCTGGACTCCCCATGTGATGCAGATGGGTGTCGAGGCTCTTTTCATTAGGAGCTGCTACCAAAACTGGGAGCGAGCTGAGCAGCAGCAGGAGACCGAGATCGCATCATTGAAGGCCGATCTGAAAGAGAAGGCCGACTCCGAGGAGGTGCTTGACTGGCGGGTCAAGGACCTCGTGAGGCAGCTCACCGATTCTGAGGGGTGAGCGAGGGAGCTCTAGGAGAGCCTCGACCGCGAGCTGGAGCAGTCGAGGAGGAAGTTCGAGGACCTCGCTAACACTGAGCGGTGGTTGGTCATGTCTGACGCCAAGGTGGCCTGGCAGAAGGGGATCGCCCAATCCCTCCTGGCCTGGCTGGCGACTGATGCAGAACGGAAGCTCTGATACCAAAAATGATGCAGAACAAAGAACAAAGAAGCGTATGCAGAAGTAAAAATTAAGATTAATTTTTTTTTTTTTTTTTTATATTTCAGAAATTGGCTTTGACTCAAAGTAAAGTTAAACTAAGTTGAAGGAAACTAGGTAATGATTGAAAGCACAATTTAGAAAAAAACTAGGTTATCAGAGTAGTTCAGAAGTAACGGATCGCTGGGGGTTGAGAAACTCCCAGACCTAGGGTTTCACTCTGAACTTTCAACAGGACAGAAATAAAGAGAAGAGATGGTTTACCAACCAAACAGTGATCTCACAGAATTTAGGTGGAAGAACTCTCTCGAGCAGATTGTTGGATCCTCGGATTCGGCTATCTTCGCAATGGATCCTCCAATACTGGTCTTGTGGCTGGGTCGGCTTCTCCTGGACTCAAGATCTGGGAAGAAGAAAAACAAGTAATGGATTCAGAGACTCAGGGAAGGATTTACCAGTTCGAAGAACTTGAAGGCTAATGTCGCTGAGATCCGGATTCTCTTGAAGGCTGATTTGACTCCCTCTGGAAAGAGCTTTGGATCTGAAGTATCCGGACTGTAGCTGGATGCTGGTGGTCGGCCTGGACTTGGAGAGAGAGGCCGTGAGAAGTGGGATAGGCTAGGGATTGGTGGAAAGAAAAGAATGATGGGCGGCTAGGGTTTGGGAGTGGAGTGGCTAACCTAGGGTTTGGGTTTTGGAGATCTCACACCTTCTCAAAGTTCCTAGGGAACCCGGATTTACTCCCTCACAGAGCTCAACACCTGGATGCAAGTGCGGAAGAGAGAAAACACAAAGTTTGCTCACAAAAAAATTTGGTTTCATTCATCTGATTGATTTAAACTTACAAGAGGGGTTTAATTTATAAGGCTTTACAAGGGAGTAGGATTTTACATCTTCCCATGTGGGACTAAAGGAGGGGATCTACAAATCAGGAAAAATCATACACATATGGTCGGCCAAAGTACCAAAAAAATTTGATTTGGATTATAAAAGGCAGGTAGATGGCGCCTCCTTGTATGGATCTTCAAGAGAATTTTTTTCCTTCCATGGATCAACTCTTTTAGACTCCTCCTTTTCTTCCTCCCTAAGTCAAGGTCCTTCCCATCTTTGTTTTGGATTTTTTTGGCAGGTAGTGGGCGCCTCCTTGAAGTTCTCTCCAAGAAAATTTCTTCCCATCTTTACTTTGGTTCTCTTGGGAAAGTCTTGGCCGCCCCCTTGATTTGTGGACTCTTGGTGGATTTCTCCTCATCTGGCGCATGAGAGAAGGAAGCTGCTATCTGTGGAGTGGGGACCAAAGGCTGCTAGATGTAGATATGGCACCCCCTGGACTCAGGCGTATGGCTGGGAGTGTGGCTGGGAGTGTGGTGTCCACTTGCTTGGTCTTGGGAGAAAATGTAACACCCCAGGTTGAAACCCTAGTCCACTACTGAGTCAACATGACTCAACAAAATAAAATGCAGGTAATGTAGACTCAAGCTAAATTGAGTTGATCTAGTCAACTCTTATTACAAACCAAAAACCCTAATTTTTTTCGGGCAAGGTTAATCAGAGATCCAGATGGAGCTCTGAAGTCTTCTTCTGAGTCTGGTGCCCGCACCAATTCTCCTAGGGTGGGAGGAACTCGACCCTGTCGAGTATGGATCCAGTTGGCTCTGGTATCTCTCCAAGAGGTCTGGGTCCAGCTCTTGTAACTCTTCTCGGGAGATCCAAGAGTCATCAGAATCTAGCCTTCCTAGCCAGCGGACCAGGTATCTTTGGTATCCTCGATTACGAGTAGAGATAACCTGATCATCCAAGATCTTTTCAATCTGCTCTTTTCTCACAGGCCAATTTGTTGGTGGACACACAGGGTCAGGTTCACTCTCAAGAGCAGGATTAGGTTCAAAAGCCTCACTGGGAATCACAGCTGTCTCCCTATACTCTACTAGGTCTGTAATGTTGAAAGTGGAGCTAATGCCTAGTTCTGGAGGCAACTCGAGCACATAGGCATTGGATCCTACTCTCTTTACCACTCTAAATGGTCCAGCTCCCCTAGCATGTAACTTTCTAACGGTTCTAGGTGGAAACCGTTCAGGCCTTAACCTAATCATTACATAGTCTCCTACGTCAAAAGTTTTGACTCGCCTTTGAGAATCAGCCAATTTCTTATAAGTTTCATTACTTAAATTTATTTTGGCTTGAATTTCTTTATGCAAGTCTTTTATATGCTGTGCAAAAACTTCGGCAGACTCGGAGACCCGTGTGTGGACTGGTAAAGGAGCTAGGTCAAGTGGTGTGTGGGGTTTGTAACCATGCACAATTTCAAATGGACTCTTACCCGTAGACCTATTGACCGAGTCATTATATGCAAATTCAGCTCTAGGTAAGTACAAATCCCAGTTCCTAATATTTTCACCAACAAGACACCTTACCAGATTGCCTAAACTACGGTTCACTACTTCGGCTTGGCCGTCAGTCTGGGGATGATAGGCAGTTGAAAACTTAAGTTTCGTCCCTAACTTATGCCAAAGTGTTTTCCAGAAATAGCTGGTGAACCGAACATCCCTATCTGAAACAATGGTCTTGGGTAGGCCATGGAGTCGAACTATCTCATTAAATAACAGGGTGGCTACCTTAGACGCATCAAATGTTTGGGAACAAGGTAAGAAATGGGCCATCTTGGAAAATCGGTCTACTACAACACAGATAGAGTCATGCCTCCTCTGGGTCTTAGGCAAACCTAACACAAAGTCCATGCTCACATCTTGCCAAGGACGATCTGGGACAGGGAGTGGGGTATAAAGGCCGGTGTTCTGTTTTCGCTGTTTGGCAACAGCGCATGTCCGACACCTAGCCACAATGTGTGCTACATCTCTTTTTAAGCTAGGCCAGAAAAAATGGTCTTCAATAGCCAGGGTGGTCTTATCTTTTCCGAAATGGCTAGCTAAACCTCTAGTATGAGTTTCCCAAATCAAGAATTCCCTAAAAGAGGTTCTAGGGATGCAAAGCCTATTCTTAAAGAACAGAAAGCCATCTAAAAGGGAATAATCCTTATGTTCACTAGATGGTCCTTGAGTTAGATCCTGGTATACAGTCTTGAAATCCGGACATGACTCATATTCTTCTTTGATTTGCTCAAACCCTATGACTTCAGCCCTAACAGAATTCAACAACAAAGATCGACGACTAAGGGCATCAGCTACCTTATTTTCAGACCCAGCCTTATGCTTCAAAATAAAAGTATAGGACTGGATATACTCTACCCACTTAGCATGACTAGGGTTAAGCTTCTTCTGAGAATTCAAGAATCTAAGAGCCTCATGGTCCGAAAATAGCACAAATTCTTGCGGTAGTAAATAATGTCTCCAGTAACGCAAAGCTTGCACTACCGCGTAAAATTCCTTATCATAGGTAGAATACCTAAGCTTAGCATCGTTAAGTTTTTCACTAAAGAATGCTACGGGATGGTTCTCTTGGCTTAGGACTCCACCTATACCAACTCCCGAAGCATCACAGGCAACCTCAAATACCTTTGAAAAGTCCGGTAGTCTCAAAATGGGTGCCTGGGTCATCCTATCCTTAAGATCTAGGAAGGCTTTATGGGCTGCTTTGGTCCACTAAAATTCTCCCTTCCTGATGCAGTCTGTGATAGGAGCAACTACGGTACTAAACCCCTTGATGAATCGCCTATAGAAGGTAGCCAAGCCATGGAAACCTCTGACTTCATGCACACTGGTCGGCTCTGGCCATTCTACTATGGACCTAATCTTTTCAGGATCGGCAGCCACGCCGTCAGGGGTTACAACAAATCCAAGGAAGATAATCCTACTGGTCATAAATTCACACTTCTTGAGATTACCGTAGAGACTATCATTCCTCAAAACTTGACAGACCTGTCTAAGGTGGCCTAGGTGATCTACAGGGGTCTTACTATAGATCAGGATGTCATCAAAATAGACCACTACAAACTTCCCTATGAAAGCTCTAAGTACCTGGGTAATAATCCTCATGAAAGTACTAGGGGCATTGGACAACCCAAAAGGCATAACAACCCATTCATAGAGACCATCCTTAGTTTTGAAGGCGGTTTTCCACTCATCCCATGGTCTAATTCTAACCTGATGATAGCCGCTCTTGAGATCAATTTTAGAAAAAACCATGGCACCGGCAATCATATCAAGCATGTCATCTAGTCTAGGGATGGGGAACCTATACTTGATTGTGATTTTATTGATGGCATGACTGTCAACACACATCCTCCACGTGCCATCCTTCTTCGGGGTTAGAAGTGCAGGGACTGCACAAGGGCTAAGACTCTCTCTAATGAACCCCTTCCTCAACAATTTGCCAACCTGCTTTTGCAGTTCTTTATGCTCAGATGGATTCATCCTATAATGGGGCAAGTTGGGTAAAGTAGCTCCTGGGACTAAATCTATGGAATGCTGAATATCCCTAAGAGGTGGAAGGTGGTCTAGCAGATCCTCGGGAAAAACATCCTCAAATTCTTCTAATAAAGGCTTAACTTCCTGAGGAGGCTCTGAGGGTGTAGGAGTCCTAAGTTCCTTAGCAGTCAACATCCAAATGGGTGAACCACTATGAATTTCTTGTTCTAGATCCTTGGCACTAATTAGGTTCACTCCAGTCTTCATTTCCCTAACCTTACTGGTTCCTTTAGCTACCTTGTCCTTAGGAGGGACTGAATGGATTGTGATTTTCTTCCCATTGAAACTAAAGACACAGGTGTTGGATTTTCCTAAGAGGGTGGCATCATGATCATACAACCAAGGTCTTCCAAGAATTATACTGCTCACCCCCATGGGCAAGACATCACACCAAATCTTCTCTTGATAGGATTGCATTTGGATTTGGACCTGACATCTAGACTAGATGGGTACAGAGGTAGAGTCTACCCAAGAAACCTTATAGGGGTTAGGGTGGGGGACTGGGGTTAAGCCTAACATTTTGACAGTGCTAGTAGAAATGGCATTCACACAGCTCCCACTATCTATGATGATTTTACAAACCTTATCCCCTAGTTTAAGGAAAGTCTGTAGGATGTTAGTCCTACGCCAATCTTCCTGAACTTTAGTCTGGGACAGGATGCATCTCACAACCCCTAAGTGGTCAGATTCAGTGGATTCTTCCTCTCCTTCATACTCATCAACCAAATTCATTCCGGCCTCATAAACTTCTTCTTCAAACTCCTCATTAGGCTCGGAATTCTCTTCTCCTCCCTCTTCTATATATAGGGATCTACGAGGGCACTGGCTAGAAACATGACCTACCTTATGACACTTAAAACAAGCTATGGCTGTGCACTGAGTGGAGATATGACCGGGCTTCTAGCACTTAAAACAGATGATACTAGGGGTTCTCTGGGTGTCAGGTGCCTTACCTTTGTCCATGGGCCTAGGGGTGGGGATACCCTGATTAGGCTTGCTAGGGGTAATCTGGCTAGGTCCATTTCTTGGGATTGGGGCACTAACCCTAGATGGCATGGGTCCTCTCTGAAACTTCTTAGTGTTCAGTGCAATCTGATAGGCTTGGTCTAAGTCAGTAACCTCTCTCAGAAACAACTCTCTCTTAATATCTTCCCTAAGTCCAGCCCTAAATCTAGACAAAGTGACCTCATGGGCTTCACTCACATCACATCTCATCAGGTATTCATCAAAGGTGGTTATGTAGTCTGAAACAGATCGGTTCCCTTGTTTCAAAATCTGCCATTGGTCTAACAGATTTTGCTGGTATGAAATGGGTAGGTACTTGTCTCTAAGCTTTTCTTTCATACCCTGCCAAGTGGTTATGGGCTCTACATTTCGTCTTCTAGTGGTCAGCTCAATGTTCCCCCAGTATAACCTAGCTTGACGTATTAATTTCATCTTGGCAAACTTGAACTTCCTCTCCTCAGACATAGCATACCACTCAAAGTACTGGTCCATCTCACCCTCTCAATCAGAATACACCTTAGGATTTAAACTACCATCAAAAGTGGGTGCATCTAACTTGATGTTCCGAATGAACCTATCATCTCTATCCTCAGGTTCTGGGTCAGGCCTCCTATGATTAGGTTCAGGATCTCGGTATAAAGGTCTTCTAGGCTCTTGGTGTGGGTGAGGTTGAGGCACATTAAAATCTGGGTCAGGAGTCCAATTTCGATGCCTAGGTTCCTCAAGTACTTGGACTCGATCCCTAAGCTGGGCAAAATTCTCATTCATATCCTGACTTAATTTGTTCATACTCTCAGTAAGAGCTCTAACCATGGCCTCTAAATCAGGTTGGGTTTGACCAGGTTGGTAGGGTACTCCATTCCGGGTAGACATGATGCAATCAGGCACACAAAATGAGACTCAACTGAACGACTACGGGCTAACTAGACCTAGAGCCCAAACTAGGTGCCCAATCAGAGTGGCAAGCTAGCCTGTAGTAACTCAGGACTCAACCAGGCAGGTGTAAGGGGAGTGTTAGGTCCCTGAATGCCAATCCTAGACACCAATCAGAGATTGGCCAGGTAGGCAGACCAGCACACAAGCCCTTCGGGATGGAATCCCTGAACCACCGTTCTAGACACTGAGTACAAAGCACACATAGAGTAACCAGACAAACTGACTCAACACTAGCCTTGACCCGACTTGTTGATGTCCCTAGCCCACTAGGGCAAATTAGGTCTAATCACTTTTTAGATTAAAGGCTTAGGTTCGAATGAAGGGGTGGTGGTTTTGGGCTAAGGAGAGGTTATCAACTCCTCCCCTTATCTTAGATGCTCAAATGCCCTTAAGATGAATTAAGAGATGAACACTCAAAAATAAATGGATTGCAGAACACAAAAATAGAGTTGCAGTAATTTAATTCTCAGAAATTGCACGGAAACCAATAAATCATGGGAAAATTATGCAAATTAGTTTCAATTATACTGGTTTCAGAAAAATAAAAATCACCGAATTTGGAGTTACCTGCAGTGAGAAATAATTCCTACAACAGGATAATTATGGGCTGGAAATAGAGTACTTCCCCGTTTACAATTTTTGCTACGAAGTTGTAACCCAACGGATCCCCTACACGCCCTAGGAACACCCCGTGGAATGGAAAGAGGAGGTTTGCACCTCGCTTCATTCCTAGGACCGGACGTCCTGGGGAGTCTACTTCGAGCAGACAAAGTAAAAAGGAGAGAGTCTCAAACAAGCAATCAAAACAGAAACCCTAGACAGGGCTCTGATACCAAAAATGATGCAGAACGGAAGCTCTGATACCAAAAATGATGCAGAACAAAGAACAAAGAAGCGTATGCGGAAGTAAAAATTAAGATTAATTTTTTTTTTTTTTTTATTTCAGAAATTGGCTTTGACTCAAAGTAAAGTTAAACTAAGTTGACGGAAACTAGGTAATGATTGAAAGCACAATTTAGAAAAAACTAGGTTATCAGAGTAGTTCAGAAGTAACGGATCGCTGGGGGTTGAGAAACTCCCAGACCTAGGGTTTCACTCTGAACTTTCAACAAGACAGAAATAAAGAGAAGAGATGGTTTACCAACCAAACAGTGATCTCACAGAATTTGGGTGGAAGAACTCTCTCGAGCAAATTGTTGGATCCTCGGATTCAGCTATCTTCGCAATGGATCCTCCAATACTGGTCTTGTGGCTGGGTCGGCTTCTCCTGGACTCAAGATCTGGGAAGAAGAAAAACAAGTGATGGATTCAGAGACTCAGGGAAGGATTTACCAGTTCGAAGAACTTGAAGGCTGATGTCGCTGAGATCCGGATTCTCTTGAAGGCTGATTTGACTCCCTCTAGAAAGAGCTTTGGATCTGAAGTATCCGGACTGTAGCTGGATGCTGGTGGTCGGCCTGGACTTGGAGAGAGAGGCCGTGAGAAGTGGGATAGGCTAGGGATTGGTGGAAAGAAAAGAATGATGGGCGGCTAGGGTTTGGGAGTGGAGTGGCTAACCTAGGGTTTGGGTTTTGGAGATCTCACACCTCCTCAAAGTTCCTGGGGAACCCGGATTTACTCCCTCACAGAGCTCAACACCTGAATGCAAGTGCGGAAGAGAGAAAACATAAAGTTTGCTCACAAAAAAATTTGGTTTCATTCATCTGATTGATTTAAACTTACAAGGGGGGTTTAATTTATAAGGCTTTACAAGGGAGTAGGGTTTTACATCTTCCCATGTGGGACTAAAGGAGGGGATCTACAAATCAGGAAAAATCATACACATATGGTCGGCCAAAGTACCAAAAAAATTTGATTTGGGTTATAAAAGGCAGGTAGATGGCGCCTCCTTGTATGGATCTTCAAGAGAATTTTTTTCCTTCTATGGATCAACTCTTTTGGACTCCTCCTTTTCTTCCTCCCTAAGTCAAGGTCCTTCCCATCTTTGTTTTGGATTTTTTTGGCAGGTAGTGGGTGCCTCCTTGAAGTTCTCTCCAAGAAAATTTCTTCCCATCTTTACTTTGGTTCTCTTGGGAAAGTCTTGGCCGCCCCCTTGATTTGTGGACTCTTGGTGGATTTCTCCTCATCTGGCGCATGAGAGAAGGAAGCTGCTATCTGTGGAGTGGGGACCAAAGGCTACTGGATGTAGATATGGCGCCCCCTGGACTCAGGCGTATGGCTGGGAGTGTGGTGTCCACTTGCTTGGTCTTGGGAGAAAATGTAACACCCCAGGTTGAAACCCTAGTCCACTACTGAGTCAACATGACTCAACAAAATAAAATGCAGGTAATGTAGACTCAAGCTAAATTGAGTTGATCTAGTCAACTCTTATTACAAACCAAAAACCCTAATTTTTTTCGGGCAAGGTTAATCAGAGATCCAGATGGAGCTCTGAAGTCTTCTTCTGAGTCTGGTGCCCGCACCAGCGACGGAGGAGGAGAAGTCGGCTGCGGCCCAGAGGGCAGTCGAGGAGGTCGCCAGATCGGTTGTGGATGCCAGGCATGAGGTGGCCACAGCGACGAAGGAAGCTGGGGAGGTGGTGAAAAGGTACAGGGTCTCGGAGGAGTTCCTTGCCGAGATCCAACATATGGCATCGGACTCCTTCTTCAAAGGCTTCATGTACCTGCATTGCCTGGTCGAGGAGTTCATCTCGGTCGAGGGCTGCAACCACCTTGACTATCTCGACACTTCAGACCAGGAGGCGGGTGTCGAGGAGGCCTTGCCACTCGAGCCTAAAGCCGTGCAGTTTGAAGCCCCTGCTGATGGAGACTCCTAGCCCGGCGATTTGGCTAGCAAGTAGTTGTTTCCAGCTTCCTTTTATGTTTTATTCTTTTCCTGTACTTAGCAAGGCCACCCGGCATGTTGGGGGCCCGCAGGATGTTTGTAATTAACACTCAATCAATAAAGTGCAAACTTTCTTGCAATCATTTTTCTTGTCTGGCTCTTCCTCTCTTTCACTCCCCCTTCTCCTCTTTCTGTCTCTTGATGTATGGGATATCAAAGAGGGGGCCTCACCTTGCGTGGGGCTGAGTTGTTAGACTTTAGCACTAGCAAGCTAGGTGCAAGTTGATGGCGCTCGAAGGCTGCTGGGCTTGGAGGTCTATTGGCCGGAGATTTGAGCTCCAGTCTTGAGAATGCATCTTGGAGTTGGGCTCAGGGACGTTGATGACTGAGAGCTGCTTGGCTCGAAGTTCTCTTGGCTGGAGATCGGAGCTCCGGTCTTGAGAAGGCTTCCTGGAGCTGGGCTCGGGGACGTTGATGACTGAGAACTGCTTTGCTCGAAGTTCTCTTGGCCAGAGATCTGAGCTCCGGTCTTGAGAAAGTATCCTGGAGCTAGGCTCGAAGATGTTGATGGCTAAGAGCTGCTTGGCTCGAAGTTCTCTTGGCCGGAGATCTGAGCTCCGGTCTTGAGAGGGCATCTTGGAGCTGGGCTCGGGGATGTTGATGACTGAGAGCTGCTTGGCTCGATGTTCTCTTGGTTGGAGGTTTGAGCTCCGGTCTTGAGAAGGCATCTTGGAGCTGGGCTCGGGGATGTTGATGACTGAGAGCTGCTTGGCTCGAAGTTCTCATGGCCGAAGATCTGAGCTTCGGTCTTAAGAAGGCATCTTAGAGTTGAGCTCGGGGATGTTGATGACTGAGAGCTGCTTGGCTCGAACTTCTCCTGGCCGGAGATATGAGCTCCGGTCTTGAGAAGGCATCCTAGAGCTGGGCTCGGGGATGTTGATGATTGAGAGCTGCTTGGCTCGAAGTTCTCCTGGTCGGAGATCTGAGCTTTGGTCTTGAGAAGGCGTCCTGAAGCTAGGCTCGGGGACGTTGATGACTGAGAGCTGCTTGGCTCAAAGTTCTCTTGGTCGGAGATCTGAGCTCTGATCTTGAGAAGGCATCCTGGAGCTGGGCTCGGGGATGTTGATGACTGAGAGCTGCTTGGCTCGATGTTCTCTTGGCCAGAGATCTGAGCTCCGGTCTTGAAAGTGGTAGCTTCGATGCTGCATTTTCCTCTTGTTCTCTCTTTCTTTCCTTCCCCTCCCTTCTTTCTTTCTCTTTTTTCTTTCTCTCTCTCTCTTTTTTTTTTTTTAGAGTGGGGAGATCAGAGAAGAGGATGCTGGTTGTGCCCCCATTTTGTTCTCTTTCTTTCCTTCCCCTCCCATCTTCTTTTCGAGTGGGGAGATCAGAGAAGGGGGATTGCCGGGCTTCTCCCTTTGTTCTCTTTCTTTCCTTCCCCTCTCGTCTTCTTTTCGAGTGGGGAGATCAGAGAAGGGGGTTACCGGTCTTGATTGCCTTGGATCTAGGCTTGAGGCCTTCCTGGACGTGGAGCTAGGCTCAGGTCTTTGGCGCCTTGGAGCTAGGCTCGAGGCGTTGATGGGAGCTACGTGGCCCCATGATCTCTTAGCATCTCGGAGCTGGGCTCGAAGACGTTTGAGATGGAGAGTGGCTTGGCTCGAGATTTTCTTGGCCAAAGATCTGAGCTCCGGTCTTAAGAAGGCGTCCTGGAGCTTGGCTCGGGGATGTTGGTGACTGAGAGCTACTTGGCTCGAAGGTGCCTTGACATCCTGTAGCTGGGATCGGGGATGCTTGAGTTTGGGGAATACGTGGCTCAAAAATCCTTTGATGTCCTGGAGCTAGGCTCGGGGACATCGTTGACTAAAAATGGCTTGGCTCCATGATTCCTTGGCCGGAGGTCTGAGCTTTGGTCTTGGATCAGCATCCTGGAGCTGGGCTCGGGGATGTCGTTGACTGAGAGCGGCGTGGCTCCATGATTCCTTGGCCGGAGGTCTGAGCTCCGGTCTTGGATCAGCATCTTGGAGCTGGGCTCGAGGATGTCGTTGACTGAGAGCGACGTGGCTCCATGATTCCTTGGCCGAAGGTCTGAGCTCCGGTCTTGGATCAGCATCCTAGAGCTGGGCTCAGGGATGTCGTTGAAATCTTCCTGCAAGATAGATAGACACTTGCGCAAGGAAAAAACCATCATTATTATAATTGCTGGGAAACCTTACATTATTGATAGTATTTTTGCAAGTTGCAGGCATTCCATGTTCTGGGGAACCTGACGCCGCTAAGGTCTTCGAGGTAGTAGGCCCCTTGTGAGAGGGCTTCAGCTACTTTGTAGGGGCCCTCCCAGTTCGGGGAGAGTTTGCTGCACTCCCTAGGCTGGGATGCCTCTGCCCGACTAGCATCAGGTCTCCGAGCTTGAAAGCTTTTGTCCGAATATGGGCGTTGTAGTATCAGTTCACTCTCTGCTGGTAGGCCACCATCCGCAGGTGGGCTTTGTCCCTTGCCTCTTCAAGAAGGTCCAGGTTGAGCAGGAGATGTATCGAGTTCTGCACTTCATTGTACTGCTATACCCGTAACATGGACACGTCGAGCTCGACTGGGACGACTGCTTCGGCACCGAAGACAAGGTTGAAGGGCGTTTCATTGGTCGCCTCCTAGGCGTTGTGTGGTAGGCCCACAAAACACTCGGGAGTTCTTCTGCCCACATGCCCTTAGCTTGGTCTAGCCTGATCCAGAGTCCTTGAAGGATGGTTCGGTTGGTCACCTCGACCTCCCTGTTCGTTTGGGGTTGAGCCACCGAAGTGAATCGATGTTGAATGCCGTGCGCTGCACATAATCCTTCGAACTCGCGGTTGTCAAACTGTCGCCCATTATCGGTGATGACACAACGGGGGACCCAAAGTGGTAGATAATTGACTTCCAAAAGAGCTGGCGGACATTGGCTTCCGCGATTTGAGCTAGCGGCTTCACGTTGACCCACTTGGTAAAGTTGTCGATCACCACCAGCAGGAACTTTCGTTTCTCTGGTGCTGGGGGGAACGGTCCCAAGATGTCCATTCCCCACTGGGCAAAGGGCCAAGGGGCCGAGAGCTAGGAGATCGGCACCGCTGGCTGACACTGTATGTTGGCGTGGCGCTGGCATTTGTCACACCTTTTAACGAAGTCGGTGGCGTCCTCCCTCATGGTCTTCCAGAAGTATCCCTGCCGGAGAGCTTTGTAAGCCAGTGTCCTCCCTCCCACGTGATTCCCGCAAAGGGCCTCATGTATCTCATGGAGCACGAAGGTCGCCTCGGCGGGCCTGAGGTATCTCAGGAGTGGGTAGGAGTAAGACCGGTGGTAAAGCTGGCCCTCCATCAAGATGAAGCGGGAGGCTTTCTTCCTGACGAGGGCAGCTTCTGCACGATCTTCTAGCAGGGTACCATCGGTGATGTACCGGGTATGCTTGTCCATCCAGCTCGGCTCGGGGGCGACTTGATGTACCTCCATCGGGTTCTTGTAGCTGGGACTTTCAAGGTGCTCGATGTAGGCACATCCCAGAGATGAGTTCGGCAGTGTTGCGAGCTTGGACAGCACATTCGCATGCACATTCTCCCCTCGAGGGATGTGGAAGATGCTGAAGCGTCGGAGGCCTGCCGTGCTCACACATACTTACTCCAGATACTTCATCATCTGGGCATCCCTCGCTTCATATTCTTCGAAAACTTGTCTGGCGACCAGTTGGGAGTCGGTGAAGACTTTCAAGTCCTGCACACCCAGCTCGCAGCAGACTCTCAGGCCCGCAAGGAGTGCCTCATACTCCACCTGGTTATTGGTTTCGGCGAACTTGAAGCGGAGGGCACATTCCGCCATGACCCCATCACAGTTGGTTAGGATGAGGCCCGCTCCGCTCCCGCCTGAATTGGATGCTCCATCTATGTGGAGGATCTAGGGCTCTTCTCCTGGCCCGGGCTCCGTTGTTGTCTGCTCTGGCTCCTCGATGAACCCGGTGCACTCGACCATGAAGTCGGCTAGGACTTGGGCCTTTTGCGACGACCTCGATTGGTAGGCAATGTCAAATTCGCTGAGCAGTAGGGACCATTTAGCCAACCTCCCGGATGTCTCAGGTCGGGTTAGGATAGTCCTCAGCAGCTGGTCCATCACGACCACTATTGGGTGTGCTTGAAAATAGGGCCTGAGGTGCTTGCAGACATTATAAGTGCAAAAATGAGTTTCTCGGAGCGAGTATACCTGATCTCTGTGTCATGGAAGATTTTGCTGGTGTAGTACACCGACTTCTGAGATTTGTCCTCGTATGTGCGGACGAGAACTGAGCTGACAGCTCCCGGTGTCACCGCCAGGTATAGCAAGAGCTCCTTTCCCTCCTCCGACCTGGAGAGCAGTGGGGGGGGAGGCGAGGAAGTTCTTCAGCTCCTCGAAGGCTGTCCTGCACTCCTCGTTCCAGGTGAAGTCGTGCATCTTGCACAGCACCTTAAAAAATGGCAGGCAAGGTCAGCCAACATCGAGATGAACCTACTGAGGGTGGCGACACGTCCCATCAGGCACTGGACCTGCTTCTTGGAGGTCGGGTGTTCCATGTCGATGATGGCCTATACTTTCTCCGGGTTCGCTTCGATGCCCCTCTGGGTGACCATGAAGTCGGGGAATTTTCTTGCCGCCACCCCGAAGGCGCACTTCATCGGGTTCAGCTTCATTTGGTGCTGCTGCAAGTTATGGAAGGACTCGGTGAGGTCAGCTACATGGCTCAAGCTTGGCCTGCTTATGATGAGCATGTCATCCACGTACACTTGCATGTTGCGGCCAATTTGGTCCTTGAAGACCTTGCTGACCAGGCATTGATAGGTAGCCCTGCATTCTTTAGGTCAAAAGGCATCATCCTATAACAATATGTTCTTTGGTCGGTGACGAAGGTAGTGTGCTCCTTGTCTTCTGGATGCATGCGGATTTGATTGTACCCAGAAACACATCCATGAAGGAGAGCAACCGGTGGCCCGAGATGGCATCCACCAGCTAGTCAATCTTCGGGAGAGGGAAGCTGTCCTTCAGGCAAGCTTTATTGAGGTCGGTGTAGTGTACATAGATCCTCCATTTGCCATTATTCTTCTTGACCATCACTACATTCACCAGCCAGCTCGGGTATTGGACCTCTCGAACAAAACCGGCGGCCAGGAGTTTGTCAACTTCTTCCTGTTGGGATCCGGTGCAACGCAGTGGAAGGGTAATTTCAAAATTGAAATTAAATATGCACCAAAAATTTTAAACCAGGAACTCCATAATATGACTAGAATATATGAAGACAAACATTTCTATGCAAATTAAATTAGAATACCAAGCTGTAATCGCTAATTCCAATTTATGAAGACTTAAAACTTGAAGATCAACGGGCTATTTGAATTCACCAGGCATCCAAGTGTTCGCCCTCCGATGGTGATCCACACAGAGCAATGACCAAGAACACTATCTTCTTGTCCAATAGTTCCTCATATTGAGTTCTTCTTCTAGAACTCAATTCTTCGGATTATGGCTGGAAATCTTCCACTCAAAGGTGTGTCTTCTTCCTTTTTACCCCTTCTCCACCTTTTACCAAGACTTAGAACCTTTAGGACACCTTTGTCTTGAAAGTAAGACCTTGTCCTAAGAAGATTAATGCTTGTCTTTAATTGGTGGAGAAATTAAGACAAGAATATCTTAATGTAAGAAAGAAAGGAAAGAACAAAAATAGAACTCTTTCTTTCCTTTACCGTCGGAGACTTTCGCTCTTGTTCTTGTTCAGTAGCAGAGTTTCGACAGAGGTGTACTCTATAAAGGAAACAATGCAAAAACAAGAAAAGGGAGAAAGAGTCTTTAGGAGAGGAAGAAGAATAAAAATATATATTACCGAAGTTCTGATTTCCATTCCTTTATATAGTTTTCAGAGAGGCGCTCTCACAACTCTCCGTAAACATTTTTCTCACACCCTTTTCCTTCTACTCACGGCCTTCTCTTCTTTCTCATGGCCTTCTGGATTAATTCTTACGGCCTTCCAGATCAATTCTCATGGCTTTTCTCAAAGGAAGAAGTTGCGACGATTGGGAGAAAGAAGTCGCGAAACTTGAATCTCCGAAGAGATATGATTTCACGCACCCGGGAAGAAACAACGCTTTCTTTCTTTCTTAAAACCCCACCACCCATTAGATTTCCATCCAAGGGATAACAAGTGAGGCGCTAAAAATGAGAAAGAATGCTGCCCCATCTTAATTCATCGGAGAATTAAGTGGGTGCGCCAAGAGTCCATGTGCCCATGGACTCCTCCATATGGCACGCCAAGAGTCCATAAGCACATGGACTCTTGGTGTTTTTGGCGTGCAAGGGCTAAGGGGTGGGTGGTATGCTAGCCTAAGTAATTGGTTAGCCAATTGGGTTTACCATAATCCCTAAAACCTCAATTAGGGTCTAAATAGATCCAATCAGAATCCAAATTGAATCAATTCGGAACCCTAATTTGAATCCAATTCGAATAGAAGTTAGGATTTGCAACACTTGCTAGAGTGTCTTCATGCAAATGACTCTTGATCAATTCTCTTAAGTGTGTGACCCATTGGGTTCCATATCTAGCCAGCAGTGGGTTCGAATACAAGTTGACCTAATTTGATTAGAACTCTTTCTAATCGATTTAGGTCAAATCGGGCTTACCCGATTTTGATCAATTAGGACTCTTCCTAATAAATGATCATTAAATTTGATCAACTCACAAGACAAGATTGACATCTAGCAACGTGTCATGTCTACCCGGAAGATATGAAAATTCTGGTAAAATACCAAAACTACCCTTCAGTAGAAAGTTACCATACAATTAAATCCTTCGATCAGCCTGCACCTAAAATATAATTATGGATATGGATATATGTCAAATATAATATTATATTTGTTTCTAGCTCAATCTTATATTGATGATTCAATTATCTTGATATTAGAAACCATCTCTAATATCTTTACTTTGATCAAAGATTCCTTGAATCATCATCCGATTGATAACTAGCTTGATGCAATCTCCTCTTACTAAGAGTGATCGATTCCTTGTTGACCTACTCATTACCTTCATATACAATTCACCATTCCCAGTATCAATCCTGTGGATGACTCAATGTCATGAATAGGATTGAACCAAAGGATGGGTTCATGTACATAAGGTACTTATGGCAGTCTCAGGTCAAAGGATTACTTATACCACTCCCACTATGAGAACCTTCTATTGACATGTAGCTAAGACTCCATTAGATGTTCTCAAGTTGGATCATATCAGTGAACTCATTCTCTAATGAGCACCGACATCCTAGTATTAGTGTCATACACAAGTGACTGTGAGAGCAGTCACCCTCTCCAGTATACATGGGATGTGCTAGTCTTACCGAAAAAAACCTTGATCCCCTACTCAGGTTTCCTTTGACTAGGAATATTTTAGATTAAGGTTTTAAGAATTTAGGTCTCACTGGTATGATCTCAGCATAACCCTAAAATCATAGCCCTAATCTATGGGGTTCATCATATAATAATAAACACAGCGTATGATGAAAAATAATGCCTTTATTAGAATATTGTCAATTACAATGGTTTGGGAGATACAACATAGATTGGCTTGTAGGGCATATCCCTTTCACTTGATGGCTGCTTGTCTCTCCGGGGCGAAACTTCTCTTCTTCTGCAAAACTGGCTTGTGCTTTGGGTCGACACTCAATTTGTGAGTAATGATGTTAGGGAGAATACCTTGCATGTCCACCGCTGTCCAGGTGAACACATCCGCATTCGCCCGTAGGAATCCCAGCAGTTGAGCCCTCTCCTCCTTGAATAGCTGGGCTCTGATCTGCAGCATCTTTATGGGGTCCTCTTTGAGTGGATAAGAAAGTAGACGCTCGACCGGGCCTCCCCTGGGGTCTTGGGCGCTTTGGTCGAGGTCGTCCGCACTGGGGTCGTCCTGAGGGACCTTGGCCCCAGGGAGAGTTTGGAAACAATGCTGCACCGGCTGGGGTGTTTTTCTCATCTCCCCGACACCATAGGGAGTTGGGAACTGTACAAGTAGCCTCTTGGTGGAGAAAACTGCATCGAGTAGATTGAGCCCAGGTCAACCCAATATTATGTTGTTGGCGGAAGGAAGCCTTACAACCATAAAGGTCATCATAACGGTGCTCTACCGAGGTGAGGTTTTAGCAGTGACCGGGAGAGTGATTTCTCCTTCTATTCTCACAGAATCGCCCGTGAAACCAATAAGGGGTTTGTGCACGAGCCTAAGCTGATCGGGGGAGAGATTCATTCTGGAGAAGGCATCATAAAAAAGCACATTTGTGGAGCTTCCACTATCAACCATGATGCACTTTACAAGGTGCTTCGCAATCATCATTTCGACGACCACGGCATCATTATTTACATTTTTTCCCCCGTCTTCCCCCTCACTCATAAAGGTGAGTACATTCTTAGATTCCCCTCCCCCCCGAGTCCTCTTGGATGCACGGGCAGCTCCTCAAGAGATCATGCCCACTGGTTTCTCGGTGGGGCGGTTGTCAACGGCTGGAGCCAGCGAGAGAGCGACGAGGACCTAGGACTCTGCTTGAGGTCTGCCCCCCACGAACCTCTTGAGGTAGCCTTTCTTGATGAGTTCCTCAATCTCCCACTTGTGGTTGTGGCATTCCTCAATGTCGTGATCGTGGTCGCAGTGGAAGTAGCAGTACTTCGTCTTGTCATGATTGGTGGTGGTCCTCAATGGAGGCGGGCGCCTCAGGTAGTCCTCGCCCTCAATCTCCATGAGGATTTTTATCCTCGAAGTGAGGAGAGGGGTGTAGCTCTCTTCGGGGACAGGGGTCCCTCTCAGCCTTGGCTGGTCCCTTCAGGAGCTCGGAGCCTAGGGTGGTGGCCTCCGGGTCCTGGATGCTTCAGCAAGGGCTGACTTCTTCAAGGGTCCTCCATCGAGCTCCCGCCTCATACGGTCCACCTCCTCGGCGTAGATATACTTTTGGGCCTGGAGAAGGAGCTCGGAGTAGGTCTTGGGGGGCTTCTTATCCAGCGAGTAGGTCAGGTGGGAGGTCCTGAGCCCTCGCTTCAGTGCCAGCATGGCGACTAGCTCTTCAAGATTATAGATCTCCAATATGGTGGCCTTGAAGCGGGCCATGTAGTCCTACAGGGGCTCGTGGTCCTACTGCCAGATGGAGAAAAGGCTGTCTGCCTCTCGTGGCAACTTCCTGCAAGCATCGAAGTGGGCCACAAACTTCTGCCCTAGCTGGGCGAAAGAGTTGATGCTCTCCGGTTCCAAACAGGTGAACCACACCGGGGCTGCCTTCCGGAGAGTAGCAAAAAAAGCAACATAGAGAAGAGCGTCGATGGCCCCTTGGACCCTCATGAGGGTCCGGCAGCTTTCCAGGTGGTCTAGGGGGTCGATGGTCCCATCGTAAGGATCCACTTGCGACATCCGGAACCGGTGCGGGATCGGCTCCGCTTGGATTTCTTGGAAGAATGGGGGATGGGCGTCGTAGCCCGCTGGCTCACTAGCGGAGCCCTCCATGCTGGCAAACTGGTAGGCAAACTCCGTCAGCTTGCGTTCATGTTCCTCCAGGCTTCTTTTCACCGCGCGCCTGATGGCTTCATCAGTGGACCCCTCCTGCGAAGGAGACGGAGAAGTTGACATGGATGCATGGCACCCGTGGCGGAGGGTCTTGCTTTTCTTGCCTCGGTGGGGTCTGGGCACTTCCCGCTCGAGGTTTGGTGAGCGGCTCCCCCTGTCTGCAGAGCTGGCTCGTTGTCTTTTCGCCAGAGCTTGATGGCTGCCCTGGTTGTCGATGGTGGCCTGCGGCTACGACGACCTTCCTTGGAAGGAGCGCAAGCTATTACAGGGAGCTACGATATGGGCTACCGGGGTCCCTGGCTGCTGGTGGGTAGCCACGGACCAGTGCTGGTGCTGAAGCTGGTGCACTACCGTGGCAAGAACTTACATCTGATAGGCGAGTGCAGTCAGCTGGGCTTCTGGTGGAGGTGGCTGGACCAGAGCAGGTGGCTCCACTTCTTGGCGGTGCGGGTTTCCTCGAGAGGGGGATTCTCCCGCACGACTCGTGGATACTTCCCTCGCCCTTGTCGTCACCATCCTCCTACCCAAAATTTGTTTATGAAGAGATGGAGGGTTAATCCGCCCCCCTACCTGGCGCGCCAATCTGTTACCACCAAGACCATCTGGCCTGTAGCTGCAACCGGCACCGGAGTGCGCTCCCTTCGCTGCCTATCGGTCCTCTGCTCCTGGACCTATGAAACAGGGGTTAGTGACCCAGGTTGGGGTTTCCTGCAGGGGCACTCCGACGATCAAGTCAGTGATGATCCAGGGGAACATATCCTCCTAGTTAGGCCCCTCTTGATAGACTCCGCACTAGGAGGAGTGAAAGATGTGTGGAGGCGAAAACGTAGTAGTGGGAGACTAATAGCGGGGATAGAGGGGTTCCTTGCTACGCCGCTTCTCCTTGTTTCCCTCGTTTTTTCTCAGTGGTGATTTTTGGTGGTGGCGCTTCCCCCTCTTGGTCGAGCTTGTGCATGTATTGGTGGTGGATTATCGTTGTTACCTCCTCTCTCTTTGGGGGTGTCGATTGTTCTTTGTAGCTGAAAATTGGTCGTTTGGAGTTTGCTTCGAGATCCTCACTGGGTTGGTAGGCGCGTGCGGCAGGGTTCCGTGCTGTAGACGAGATGCCTTTCCTGACAGGTGATAGGGAAAGCTTCCATTCATTCTGACACCCTCTCCTGTCGCTCCATTCCGGGAAGCTTGTTAGAGCCTCGATCCGGGGGTTGCCGCCCTAGGGGTTCGTGCTCTCTGGCTGGCCCATCCCCCTGGAGGTACGACAAGGCAGGTAGTCATGGTGGCATGGGAGGCTCCGATCTGTAGTTCTCGGGTGGCCCGCTGGTGTCCTGGGATGGCAGGGCTTGCTCCGGTCTGGATGCTCCGAGCTCGTGTGGTCACCTTGGTGGAGGATGGACCCAGTCCAGAGGGCGCGCGCTCGGAGAGGCTCCACATCGGCGGGTGAGCACTGAGCTCGACCTCGACCGCAGGGCACTAGCCTCCGAGGGTCTCGCTCTGGAGGGTGTAGGACGGATCCGGTCCAGAGGGCGCGTGCTCGGAGAGGCTCCACATCGGTGGGTGAGCGCTGAGCTCGACCTCGACCGCAGGGCACTAGCCTCTGAGGGTCTTACTCTGGTGGGCAAAGGATAGACTCGGTCCAGAGGGTGCGTGCTCGGAGAGGCTCCACATCGGCGGGTGAGCGCTGAGCTTGACCTCGACCGTAGGCCACTAGCCTCCGAGGGTCTCGCTCTGGAGGGCGGAGGATGGCTCCGGCCTAGGCATCCCGAGCTTGCAGGTGCAACCTGGCGGAGGACGAAGCTCGGCCCATCACCTTGGAGGGGCTTAGCTCAGCTCAGCTCGACAAAGTGGTTCAGGTTGGGGTGTCGCCTTGGCATCCATCGTGGCAGTCTTCTTCAATGTGGCGCCTGTCAGCTACCCACGTCAGCGGTCTCGCCACATCAAGTATCACCTTAAGCATCATCATTCTCTACCTCCTCACTCAGTCTGGCTGGAGCTATTCTCAGGATATGATGAGGGACCAGTATGCAAGGGATGAACATAAAAAAATAGTAGATTAAAGTGAGTAATTTTTTTATTTTATGAGAAGTTTGTTCCCGAAAAAGAGATGAAGAATACTAGGGATGACGTAAGGATTAGAAACTACTACCGCGGATTAGGAACTATTAAAAGATAAAGAAATAGGACCACTAGGGTTAAGAAACCACTAATTAGGACAAGTTCACTTCAATAACACATATCTAAAGAGAGGGTTTAGTTCATGTACCTAGCAATGATGTCTTCCTTGTCATAGATGGGGTCGCTTAGCACTTTAGATCGGTACCTGGATGACAAAGTCTTGTTCCAGCGGATCCACTGGCTTTTTATCAGCTGGTCTCAGGGCAAAGAAAACCTTCTTCGAAGGACTGTTTCCACTGAGGGATCCTGCAAACGTCAAAGGTTAGAATTAAGTAAAATAGGAAAAATATAAAAAAAAATTAGTTGGAAGGGGAGAGGGCAGATGGAGTCTGGCAGCCTGTCTGAAGGATGAGGGATGCATGGCTTGGAGTTGGCAGCCTGAGGTAGGAGAGAGGATGCCTGGAAGCATTTAGGGTTGGTGGCCTGGTGCAAGAAGACTTTGGAGGTGGCAGGTTAAGGTTTTGATGGTGGTGGGGTGCTCCAGATAACAGATAGGTGGGTGGCCAGGGGATGTTAAATGGGGTGGCCAGGGGATGTTAGATGGGGTGGCCAGGGGATGTTAGATGGGAGGCTTCCTAGGGTTTAGAAGAGGAGGTGAGATGGTGGCCTGGATGGGGAAGGGCTGGGGGTCGGCTAGGGTTTGATTAGATGAAGAGAGAAGGGGCAGCTAGGGTTTGTAAGAAAGTTAGGGTTGAAAGAAATTAGGGCCTCACACCCACTTTCTCACGGAGGTCGATGTTCTTAAAGAACAAAGGCAATTTAGAAGAAAACTTAATTTTTCATTCATAAAAGTTGTTCATTACAAGGGAGAGGGGGTGAGTATTTATAGATTCACCCAGGTCCCTGGACTCCCTGACGGACCGGGACTACAAAACTTGAGGGCCAAGAAAATAAAGACTTGAGGGCCAAGAAAACTCTCTTGGGCTTGGGCAGCAACTCCATGGTCTTGGGTGGCCTCCTTGTGGGATTGGGTGCATGAACTCTAGGTGGAAGTGGGTTGGTATGGGCGCCAACTCTCTTGGGTCTTGGACTGGGGTGCTGGGTTGGGGAAACTTGGGCTGGGGCACCAAGGCTGGGGTAGCTTGGACTGGGGCACCAACTTCATGGTTTGGGGGGCGCTCCCTTATGGGCTTGGTGTCATGAAAGGGCCCAGGTGCGTGAAGTTTAGCTCTGGTTGGGGGGCCTGGTGAATCTTATGATTCGGTTACTCTCCTCTTGGATCTTTGCCTTGAATGAAAGATTACAGGAGTCATTGGACTAAAATAAGGGACTCACTGGACTAAGTGACTCAATTGGACTTAATGGTCTCACTTTATTACAGGACTCACTCTTCAATACAAGACTCAATTGGCTCACTTTAGTACATGACTCAAGTGACTCAGTACTAATGGATACATGACTCAAAACTAGCCAGAAATCCATAACGGGCTCAGTAATCTCTATCTGGTCCTGGTGCCCGCACCAATTCTCCCGGGGTCGGAGAAACTCGACCCTATCGAGTAAGGGTCATTTTAGCTCTTGTACTGCTCCAATATGTCTGGGTTAAGGCATTCCAGATCCTCTCGAGTGATCTACAAATCCTCAAATTCCGGTCAACCTTGCTATCAGACCAAGTACCATTGGTAGCCTTTGTTCTGGGTACTAATGGCTTGGTCATCCAGGATACACTCAATCCTTTCTCCTCTCTGAGGCCAATTTGTTGGTAGATACTCTGGGATGGGCTTACTCTCAAGGAAAGGGTTAGGTCCAAATAACTTACTGGGTATCGTTGCTGGCTCCCTATACTCTACTAGATCTGACATATTGAATGTTGAACTAATGCCTAATTTGGGTGGTAACTCGAGCACATAGGCATTAGGTCCAACTTTCTTTATCACTTTGAAGGATCTAGCTTCATGAGCATGTAATTTCTTCACGGTCCTTGGAGAAAACCGCTCAGGCCTAAGCCTAATCATTACATAATCCCCCTCGGTAAATTTTTTAGCTCTTTTTCAGAAATTAGCCAAATTTTTATAAATTTCATTGCTCATATTAATCTTTTGACTAATTTATTTATGCAAATCCCTAACATGTTGTGCAAATCACTTAGCTGACTCAGACACTCGTGCATGCAAGCGCAAGGGGATTAGGTCTAAAGGTTTGTTAGGCTTATAACCATGGACAATCTCGAATGGGCTCTTACCTGTGGACCTATTGACAGAACTGTTGTAGGCAAATTTGGCTCTAGGTAAAAAAAGGTCCCAGTTCTCGGTGTTCTCACTTACAAGGCATCTCAACAGATTTCCAAGGCTATGGTTCACTACTTTGGTCTGGCTATCAATTTGAGGTTGGTCGGAGTTGGAAAATTTAAGCTTGGTTCCTAGCAAGTGCCAAAGGGTCTTCCAAAAGTAATTGGTAAAGCAGACATCTCTATCGAACACTATGGTTTTAGGAAGGCCATGTAACCTAACCACATGATCAAGAAAGAGCTTGGCTACCTTGGATGCATCAAAGGTCTGAGAGCAGGGTATGAAATGAGCCATTTTGGAAAACCTATCGACCACTACATAGATTGAGTCATGTTTCCTTAGGATCTTATGCAATCCTAATACAAAGTCTATATTGAGGTCTTGCTAAGGGTGGTTAGGTACAGGTAAAGGGGTATACAAGCTAGAGTTTTGCTTCTGCTATTTGGCAACAGCATAAGTTTGACACCTGGACACAATGTGGGCAACGTCCCTTTTTAGGCTTGGCCAAAAGAACTGGTCCTTTATAACTAAAATGGTCTTGTTCTTATCATAGTGACCAGCTAGACCTCCTGCATGGGTTTCCTAAACTAAAAACTCTTTAAGTGAAGTCCTGGGAATGCATAACTTGTTTTCCTTGAAAAGGTAACCATCCTGGAGGGTGTACTCACTAAGTGAACTAGATGGTCCTTGACTCATAGATTGGAAGATTTTACTGAAGTCAGGGCAAGTCTCATATTCTTCTTTCAGTCGGTCAAACCCTATGACTTCAGTCCTAACAGAATTCAAGAGCAGGGCACGGTGGCTAAGGGCATCAGCTACCTTGTTTTTGGTGCCAGCACGATGTTTCAGTACAAAGGTATGGGCTTGAAGGTATTCTACCCACTTAGCATGCCTAGGGTTCAGCTTTTTCTGGGAGTTTAGGAATTGGAGTGCTTCATGATCAGAGTAAAGGATAAACTCCTGGGATAGTAGGTAATGTCTGCAATATCTAAGGGCTTGTACTACTGCATAGAATTCCTTATTATAGGTTGAGTACCTAAGTTTAGACTCTTTGAGTTTCTCACTAAAGAAGGCTAAGGGTGACTCTCTTGGCTCAATACTCCTCTTATGCCTACTCTTGAAGCATCACAAGCAACCTTAAAAACTTTTAAAAAATTAGGTAATCTCAGGATGGGTGCTTGGGTCATTTTCTCTTTGACTCTAGGATGGCTCTATCTTCAACTTTGGTCTACTCAAAGTTTTCCTTCCTAATGCAATCGGTGATGGGTGCAACAATGGAACTAAATCCCTGATTGAAACGTCTATAGAAGGTAGCTAGACCATGGAAACTATGCATATCATGAATGTTAGTAGGTACAGGCTACTCAACTATAGACTTAACTTTTTCTAGATCAACTGAAACTCCTGCGGGGGTCACTATGAATCCTAGGAAGATAACTCTATGGATTAGGAAATCGTACTTCTTCAAATTAGCATAGAGACTATCTTTCCTAAGGGCTTGATAGACTTGTCTAATGCAGTTCAGGTGGTCTTCCTTAGATCTACTGGTGCGGACACCAATAATAGCCTTCAATCGAATTCCTTATGGATTGAATTATAAGAAAATTGAAGCAAGATCAAAAGCCATTTAAAGCCACAACAACCCATAAAAATTGGAGCTAGTCTAACCATAACCAAAAGAGCCGACTCAAGCACTGGAGCCGACTCGACCAGAAAATTCTGCTACCTCAATTTTCTACTTCAAAATTTCAGCTATTCAGCACTTATTCAGCTACTTGGAATAACTCAACGCTTCAACACTTATTCAGCTACTTGGAATAACTTCAGTTATTTGGAATAACTCAAAACTTAGAATAAATCATGGTGGGGACACCAAGATCAGACACAGATCCCTGGATCCCATATGATTTAATTAGTCATGTGTCAAACTTTTGAAAATTTTGTAGCCAATTAAGATTGAGTCATGTAATAAGTTGAGGATAGTTGATTTATCTCAACCCTTAACCTAGACAGTGTTTTGAGTCCTGTACATCAGTTATGAGTCCATTATGAGCCCAATTCTTATACAAGAGAGGAGGTCACCCTACTTTGAAGTTCCACCAGGCCACATCCAGGAGTCAGAGGCCACTACATCAGCCCATTGGATTTTGTGTGGCAACCTAAGATCCAAGATGCTTCCAGAAATCCTGATTCTTTCCAGATGTCCTCCAGATGCCCAGATTCCTCTCTAGATGCCAGAGCATATTTCCAAACCAGGTCATCCATGATTCCAGAGGTCCACCTGCATCCCAACCCAAGGAAATCAAGCTCAGGCACCAAGCCCAAGCCTTTAAGAAGCAAGATTCCAATCAGATTCCTTAGAATATGCTAGCCCATGCGCCCAGCCCCTGGAAGCCCACTTGGGCCCCTCAAAAATTCATCCAAGCCTATGAAGGAGGCATCCTTGCTGCTATCTCAAGGTCCAAAACCAGATTTGAGGAGTTTGACCAAGTCCAAGCCAAGAGGAGGTGTCCTAAGTGAAGAAGGAAGAAGACTAGTCAAAGTTTAGCCTAATTAGGATAGGATTTCTACTTTGTATGGGTTTTGTAATCCTTTCATGGTTGGGAGAGGACTTGTATTTCAGATAGGAGAGGGCATGGGGAGCTCTATATAAACCCCACCCTTCCCCCTCTTGGAGAATAACTTTTATTCATGATATCAAAACCCTAGTGAAATTTATTTGAGCATGCGAGCTTGTGTTACTTTGTTCTTTTGGTTCTTTGGTTTGTGTTTGTATTCTCTTGCTTGGCTGACCTCTGCCCTTGCTATTCTCCATGTCTATGCAGCAAACCCAACTTCCAAGCATCAGCCATTCCCAAAGAAGGAGTGCCATAGGCCGCCAAGCAGGGAGATATTCGACAAGCTTCAAACAACCCAGCTTCTAATCCCTAACCTGATTCCTTCTAAACCTAGTTTTCTTTGTTTTTCTTACTTGCTGTTTTGATTGACCCTTGATGTTTTGCAGGATCCTCAAGGTGTTTCACCTCCCTAGAGGAGGGTTTCTTTGCATCCAGGACTGCCCAAATCGGTCATCTAATCAAGGGAACCGAGCTTCGTTTTCGAGGCTTCAATTTGAGAGCTGCGTGACCCCTTCAATTGTAGATTCTTCAAATAACTGATTGGTAACATCCATTCCTTCTTTTAATTTCTGATTCAATGAAGATAAGCTATCCTAAACTGGGAGTTCCTCAACTCTCGAATCCTGGCTACTTATTATCTTGCATGAGTTCTTTGCGATACGATAATTCTTTGCATTGCTACTCCTTATGCTAGTTCTTATTTTATTTGGAAATTTAGCCTATAAACATAAATTATAAAAATTATAAAAAAATTAGTTTGCTATTTTTCCTGCATCTTTAGCAATCTTAGAGTCATCCCGCATCAGTTTGGTATCAATGCATGTTTATGATAGTTTTTATCTGCTTTACATTCACAAACCCTAATTTCTGCATCATGTTCACTGCATTAGGTGTCTGTTTTGCATCTGATTTCAACCATATAGGAATTTTATTTTTCAATGAGATTTGCATGAATTGTTCTTTATCATGTCCTATATTTTATCAAAATATTTAATTAATTTTATAAAAAACTTTAAACTATTAAAATTTGGCATATTAGAAACCCTAACAAAATCCTGAACATTTCTGTAGCAATCCAAAAACCTTAGGATTTGCATCATCATTTGATTTTTTTTGCATGAAGTTTTTAGGTATCATCATCACCATCCATCCTCTATTTTAGAATTATTTTGAATTTTTTCTACATCGATAACTATGTCAAATTATGCATCAACTGAAATCCTAATTCTCTGATTTCTACTGATTTTGCACTTGACTAACTCAAACCTAATTAACTTCCAAAATCCCAATCCCAAGCCAAACCTTGTTTGATAACCCCGGTTAACTTAAACTTAACTTGACATCTCATAAATCAATTAAAAATTATTTTATTTTTTGATTGTTTTAGATTGCATCTGGACCATTGAATACTCATCATCTTCTAATCTAATCTTAAGGGCAATTAATATAACATTAGGGCAGGAGGTCATAACCTATCCTGGGCCCAAAACAACCATTTAGCATTTCCACCCAAGCCTTAATTAAAATTAATTAGACTTAATTTGCCCTGGTGGGCTAGGTGACACTCAACAGGTCGGGTCCGAACCGTGTGGGCCAACTAGTGCATTTAATCCTTTAGCTATTACTGAAAGTTGGTGTCTAAGGCAAGGGGTCCAGAGTCAAATGACCTAAGTGGTGTTGTAGTTTTTAATTGGGTCCCTGCGAAAGTAGGGGGGCCTCTCACACTTCCACCCCCTACCTAGCTAGTGGAAGGATTAGCTACTGGGTTAGGTGTAAGTTGAGCTGACCCATCCAGTTTTGGCTCTAGGTCTAGGAAACCCTAGATTGTACTAGCCTTTTTTTTTTTTGCATGCTTGGCTGCATCATTCCACTTTGATTATTTAATTTGTTGCATGACCACTAGATTAGGAACTCAATACCAAAAGTCCAAACCTTAGCCCAGCCCAACTATGGATTTCAATTTTGAGGCCATGATGAAGGCCATGAGTGATCAGATTATCTCCTAAATGAAATGTAGGTTTGACCAATCCGACACCCAAATCCAAACCTAGCTTGCCGAAATGAATGCTCGATTGGCCATCCAAATAAACCGGATGACCCAAATGAACAATATGTTTGATCAGATTATTCATGGGTTTGACCAGATAGGAGACAAAGTGGGAACCCTAGACAAGACCCATAGAGCTGAACCCTTACCCTATGAGCCCCAGGAACCCATAGTCCCTAGATATGAACATAGTAGTAATCTACTATCCCTTAGTTTACCTGAACCCCATAGGATTAGTACCCCTAAAGATGAACCTAGTATTAGTCAGGAACACCTTAGCCAACCTACCCCTATCATCCCAGTCATTAGTCATCCCTCTCTTACCACCCCATTGGTCTACCAAGAAGACATTAAAGAGGAGATATATGAGGCTGACCCAAGCTTAGTGGAACAGTATGAGGAAGAAGAGTTCCCTTTAGAAGACATAGAATTAGTTGACCCAATAGATACCTAGGTGGAAACCAGTCTAGAGTTAGTTGACCCTGACCTTACCCAGACTGAACCTATAGTGGAAGACCAGCTGAGGAAGAGAACCCAAATGAAAGGGATATGCCCTACAAGCCAATCTATGTTGTATCTCCCAAACCATTATAATTGACAATATTCTAATAAAGGCATTATTTTTCATCATACGCTGTGTTTATTATTATATGATGAACCCCATAGATTAGGGCTATGATTTTAGGGTTATGATGAGATCATACCAGTGAGACCTAAAGTCTTAAAACCTTAATCTAAAATATTCCTAGTCAAAGGAATCCTGAGAAGGGGATCAGGGTTTTTCCGGTAAGACTAGCACATCCCATGTATACTGGAGAGGGTGACTGCTCTCACAGTCACTTGTGTATGACACTAATACTAGGATGTCGGTGCTCATTAGAGAATGAGTTCACTGATATGATCCAACTTGAGAACATCTAATGGAGTCTTAGCTACATGTCAATAGAAGGTTCTCATAGTGGGAGTGGTACAAGTAATCCTTTGACCTGAGACTGCCATAAGTACTTTATGTACATGAACCCATCCTTTGGTTCAATCCTATTCATGACATTGAGTCATACACAGGATTGATACTGGGAATGGTGAATTGTATATGAAGGTAATGAGTAGGTCAACAAGGAATTGATAACTCTTAGTAAGAGGAGATTGCATCCAGCTAGTTATCAATCGAATGATGATTCAGGGAATCTTTGATCAAAGTAAAGATATTAGAGATGGTTTCTAATATCAAGATAATTGAATCATCAATATAAGATTGAGCTAGAAACAAATATAATATTGGATTTGATATATATCCATATCCATAATTATATTTTGGGTGCAGGCTGATCGAAGGATTTAATTGTATGATAACTTTCTACTGAAGGGTAGTTTTGGTATTTCACCAGAATTTCCATATCTTCCGGGTAGAAATGACACGTTGCTAGACGTCAATCTTGTCTTGTGGGTTGATCAAATTTAATGATCATTTATTAGGAAGAGTCCTAATTGATCAAAATTGGGTAAGCCTGATTTGACCTAAATCGATTAGAAAGAGTTCTAATCAAATTAGGTCAACTTATATTCGAACCCACTACTGGCTAGATATGGAACCCAATGGGTCACACACTTAAGAGAATTGATCAAGAGTCATTTGCATGAAGACACACTAGCAAGTGTTGCAAATCCTAACTTCTATTCGAATTGGATTCGAATTAGGGTTCCGAATTGATTCAATTTGGGTTCTGATTGGATCTAATTAGACCCTAATTGAGGTTTTAGGGATTATGGCTAACCTAATTAGCTAACCAATTACTTAGGCTAGCATACCACCCACCCCTTAGCCCTTGCACGCTAAAAACACCAAGAGTCCATGCGCTTATGGACTCTTGGCGCGCCATATGGAGGAGTCCATGGGCGCATGGACTCTTGGCGCGCCCACTTAATTCTTCGATGAATTAAGATAGGGTGGCATTCTTTCTCATTTTTAGTTCCTCACTTGTCATCCCTTGGATGGTAATCTAACGGGTGGTGGGGTTTTAAGAAAGAAAGAAAGCATTGTTTCTTCCCGTGTGCTTGAAATCGTATCTCTTCGGAGATTCAAGTTTTGCGACTTCTTTCTCCCAATCGTCGTGAGTTATTCCTTTGAGAAAAGCCATGAAAATTGATCTGGAAGGCCGTGAGAATTAATCCAAAAGGTCGTGAGAAAGAAGAGAAGGGCGTGAGAAGAAGGAAAGGGCGTGAGAAGAAGGAAAAGGGTGTGAGAAAAATGTTTACAGAGAATTGTGAGGGCGCCTCTCTGAAAACTATATAAAGGAGTGGGAATCAGAACTCGGTGATGTGATTTTTTTTTTTCTTCCTCTCCTGAAGACTCTTTCTCCCCTTCTTGTTTTTGCATTATTTCCTTTACAGAGTAAAACTCTATCGAAACTCTGCTACTAAACAAGGTTAAGAGAGAAAGTCTCCGACGGTAAAGGAAAAGAAGAGTTCTGATCCAATTCTTTTCTTCCTTACATTAAGACATCTTTGTCTTAATTTCTCCACCAATTAAAGACAAGCATTAATCTTCTTATGATAAGGTCTTACTTTCAAGACAAAGGTGTCCTAAAGGTTCTAAGTCTTGGTAGAAGGTGGAGAAGGGGTAAAAAGGAAGAAGACACACCTTTGAGTGGAAGATTTCCAGCCATAATCCAAGTATTGAATCCTTGGAAGAAGAATTCAATTGAAGGAACCATTGGAACAAGGAGTTAGGATCTTGGTCATTGCTCTGTATGGATCACCATCGGAGGGCGGACACTTGGACGCTTGGTGAATTCAAATAGCCCGTTGATCTTCAAGTTTTAAGTCTTCATAAATTGGAATTAGCGATTACAGGTTGGTATTCTAATTCAATTTGCATAGAAATGTTTGTCTTCATATATTCTAGTCTTATTAAGGAGTTCCTGGTTTAGGATTTTTGGTGCATATTTAATTTCAATTTTTGAAATTACCCTTCCGCTGCGTTGCACCGGATCCCAACACTAAACACTACTATTAGGACCTTACTTAAGGAGCCACTAGATGATAGCCCCAGTATAGAACCCAGTCCTAAATTTCTTGAACCAGATGACTTTATTAGGGATTTGGCTTATCAGTACCCTCAGGAAGAATCTCGTCTTATAGTTCCCATTAACGATCTCTTCCATGAGATTAGTGACCCACTCTTCCATACTGTAAACCTTGTAGGTACCCATTAACCCCATAAGGTCAACCTTATTAGTCTAGGATTAATCCCTCACACCCCTTCATACATCCTATTCTATCCAATTAAACCCAAACCTTCTTCTTACTTTCTGCCCTACCAGACTAACCCCGAACCCATTTTTTATTTTCTACCTTTTCCTGAAACTTCTCATAGTTTTCTCATTATTAGATTGCATTTTATAGAGGTTCACATGTTGCATACATTCATTGAGCATGTCATGTTTGCATTTTACTTCTGGAAAACCCTATGGCATTTGCTAGGAGTCCATAGTAAATTTTCATGTGCATGCCATGCTAGGGTCAAATCTAAAGAGTTTATAATCTGTTAGGTTTTGTCCTATAGAGTCTAATAAAATTTTTTCAAAATGATGTCTAGTCGAGTCTTTTAGGTGTCAGTCTTGAGTCCAATAAAATTCACAGTTCTAACCCATTTGTCTGTACCTGTACTAGCCTCTACACAGCATATGCATCATGAAATTAGTCAAGATCTGAACATAATTAATGAACTAAATAATAACTTGGCTAATTCCCAAAAGAAAGATAAAGATTTTTATGCAGAGGAATATGCGACTGTCAAAAATTTTTTGCTCACGAAGCTGGCCCATCCAAAATAATGAATAGTAGTGGACCCAATGCCTATGTGTGTCTAAGATATTACCTGATTTAGGTATTAGCTCCACTTTCATCATCTCAGACTTTGTAAAGTCTAGGAAGCCAGTAGTGATACCCAGCGAGCCCCTTGAGTCACTCCCATTTTTTGAGAGAGAACCCACCCCAGAGTGACCACATATAATTTGGCCTTTTAGTGAGGTAAAGATTGAGAGAGCTCTGGATGATCAAGCTATCAGTACCCAGGATAGAGACTGTCAGTGATACTTGGTCCGGTGGCAAGGTCAGCCAGAATTTGAGGACTTGTGAAATGCTGGTGCGGATCTGCAACGCCTTAACCCGGACCCTCCTTGAGCCAAATTGACCCATACTCGACGAGGTCGAGTTTCGCCCGCCCCGGGAGAATTGGCGGGGATACCAGGATCAGACACAGATCCCTGGATCATATATGGTTTAATTAGTCATGTGTCAAAGTTTTAAAAATTTTGTAATCAATTAAGATCGAGTCCTGTAATAAGTTGAGGATGGTTGATTTGTCTCAACTCTCAACCTAGGCAATATTTTGAGTCCTATACATCAGTTATGAGTCCAGTATGAGCCCAATTTTTATACAAAAGAGAAGGTCAACCTACTTTGCAGTTCCACGAAGCCACATCCAGGAGTAAGAGGCCACTACATCAGCCCATTAGATTTTGTGTGACAACCTAGGATCCTAGATGCTTCCAGAAACCCTTATTCTTTCCAGATGTCCTCTAGATGCCCAGATTCCTCTCAGATGATAGAGCATATTTTCAAACAAGGGCATTCTTGATTCCAGAGGTCTACCTGCATCCCAACTTAAGGAAATCGAGCCCAGGTGCCAAGCCCAAGCCTTTAAGAAGCAAGATTCTAGCTAGATTCCCTAAAATATGCCAGCCCATGTGCTCGCCCCTGGAAGCCCACTTGGGCCCCTCAAAAATTCATCCAAGCCCATGAAGGAGGCATCCTTGTTGCTGCCCCAAGGTCCAAAACCAAATTTGAGGAGTTTGACCAAGTCCAAGCCAAGAGGAGGTGTCCTAAGTAAAGAAGGAAGAAGACTAGTCAAAGTTTAGCCTAGTTGGGATAGGATTTCTACTTTGTATGGGTTTTGTAATCCTTTCATGGTTGGGAGAGGACTCGTATTTCATATAGGAGAGGGCATGGGGAGCTCTATAGAAACCGCACCACTCCCCCTATTGGAGAATAACTTTTATTCATGATATCAAAACCTTGGTGAAATTTATTTGAGCTTGCGAGCTTGTGTTACTTTGTTCTTTTGGTTCTTTGGTTTGTGTTTGGGTTCTCTTGCTTGGCCAACCTCTACCCTTGCTGTTCTCTATGTCTAAGCAGCAAACCCAACTTCCAAGCATCAGCCATGTCCAAAGAAGGAGTGCCCCAGGTCGCTAAGCAGGGCGATCTTCAACAAGCTTCAAACAGCCCAACTTCTAATCCCTAACCTGATTCCTTCTAAACCTAGTTTTCTTTCTTTTTCTTACTTGCGGTTTTGATTGATCCTTGACATTTTGTTGGATCCCCGAGGTATTTCACTTCCCTAGAGGAGGCTTTCCTTGCCTCCAGGACTGCCCAAATCAGCCATCTAATCAAGGAAACCGAGCTTCGTCTTCCAAGCTTCAATCTGAGAGCTGTGTGACCCCTTCGATTGTAGATTCTTCAAATCACTGATTGGTAACATCCTTTCCTTCTTTTAACTTTTGATTTGATGAAGATAAGCTATCCTAAATTGGAAGTTTCTCAACTCTCGGGTCCTGGCTACTTATTATCTTGCATGAGTTCTTTGCAATACGATGATTATTTGCATTGCTACTCCTTATGCTAGTTCTTATTTTATTTGGAAATTTAGCCTACAAATATAAATTATAAAAATCATAAAAAAATTAGTTTACTATTTTTCCTGTATCTTTAGCAATCTTAAAGTCATCCCGCATCAAATCAGCAAGTCAACTACTTTGGAGTAACTTCCTAACCACTAGGCCAAGTTGGACTGCCACATCACCAAGCCTAGGTGGCAGCCATGCCAACATGGAGGACACCTCACACCCCCCCTCCACTTGGGTGCCCAAATTCAAATTCAAAGAGTAGTGGTCGACCCATGCTTTTCTCCATGAATCAAGCTTTGGTTGCAACCCTCCACTCTCTTCTCCATGTATCTTGCTTAACCTCTCATATTTTTCTCCATGTATTTCAAAATTTCAAAAGCTTTGGGAGGTCTATAAATGCCTCTCCAAAGCTCCTTGTAATGCATTTTATGAATGAAAAAATGTTTGAGTTCCAATCTATTTCCATTTGTGTGATGCAAATGTCCTTCGTGAGGGAGTGAGTGCGAGGCTCAACCTATCCACCACATAGTTATTAGTCTACCTAAGCAAAGCTTTCCCTTCAATCTTCCCTAAACGCAAATTATAGCAAACTCTCAAGGATGCCATCTCCAAGGACGCCATCTCCAACAATTCTTCCATGATCACCATCTTCATCTTCCTTCCAAAGACGCCCACCAGCTTCAACCCAAGGACACCATTCATTCATTCTTCTTCAATCAAAGATGCCATCCTTCCACATCCCAAGTACACTAAGGAGCCATCCCTTCTTCAAGGATGCCAGGTTCTCCCCACTCAAGCCCTCATCCATCCAATACAAAAACACCAACCACTCTACTCTTCCTTTTGATTACTTCTTTCAACTGTCCTCAACATTGCCATGTCACTAATGTCGTTCATTGCAGGGTCCCCTACAATTCTGAGTTAAAGAGGAGGTTTTACTTTGCCTTGGAACTAGCCATGGAGGGAGTTTCCATTTCGAAAGTGATAGTTGTCAAGTTCAGTTGCAGCTCCATGGAATGCTGAAATTGATCTACTATCAGTGGAGTGAGAGCTCATCATTGGTTAGTAAACCCATCCGAGTCTCTTAAGTCTGTTCATATGAAGCTTTATGTCCTAGTTAGAATGGTTTTTCAACCATTAGGTCCCTTCTTCTTTTAATTAAAATTGAGCTACATTGCGGGTAAGTTTCATTTCATTAAGTAGTCTCTTCATTTGGTTTATTTTGGCCCTTTCTTATGTATAAATTTCACTAATGTAAGTAGGTGTCATTGCTCAATTTAAATTGCTAAATTGTTAAGATAGAATTCCTCTTTGCAGCTCGCATCATATTTGGTATCAGAGCATGGTTAGCTAGGACATGAATGTGAATTGTTTGCATACTTTAATCTAGAGTTTCACACCTTTTGAGTGGGTATACGAGAGTATACTATCATGACCCATGGGAGTAATGAGCTACGGCTGGATGTGAAATCTTTAGGTTAAAGGTTTAATGTGCTAGTTGCATGCTTGGTGTGTGATTTTGATGATGCTTGAAGTGCATGATTTTCCTTTGCTTAGCACATTGAACACTCCATATTCCTGGCATAACTCAAACCCAAACTTTCCCACTAGGAGTTTTGGAATTTAAAATTTAAAATTTAGATTCTGAAATTTAAAATCTAAAATTTGAATTTGAAATTTGAATTTGAACTTCCAAATTTGAATAGCTAGTTTTGAATTTTATTGATTAGTTGAGATCATTGTTTGTTCATCCATATTAAAGCTACTTAAGAGCAATGCTATCATAAGATAAGGAAAGGATTTCATCACATTTCCTTGGCCCAAAAACAACCCACCTCATCTTGCATCGAACCTAACCTTAAAAAAAATTGAGTAGAAACTTAATTAGAACTAGGGACACCAACAAGTCAAGCTCAAGTAGTGTGTTGAGGCTAGTGTGAATCTGTTCTTCATTTACTTCTGGATATTGGTGTCTAAGGCTAGAGGTCAAATGGAAAACGTCTTAAGCAGGCTTGTGGTTTTTAATTAGGACCCTGCGAGAGCAGGGGGAGCCTCCCATAACCCCACCTCTTACCTGGCCAATTGAAAGAGTAATTGTAGTCTTGATCCATACTTAGTTGATTCATACTACATAGAACTTCTAGGTTTAGCAAACCCTAGAATGAGTACATTGTTTGCATGTCTGCTATATTAGGTACCCCATACGAACACTTCTAAACCCAACTTAGTGTCACCATGGACACAAATATGGAAACTTTACTTAGAACTATGACTGAGTAGTTCATGTAATTAAACACTAGGTTTGATCAAATGGAGGAAAGGATAGGGACCCTCGAGGAAACCGGTATGACCCCTACTGAACCACCATCACCTAGACCATCACCCATTGGTACCAAGACCCATCACCATGAACCCACTCCTAAACCTAATCAGAGATGACCATACCCTGACTTTGTTGAATTGGAAGAAAGAGCCCTTAGGAGCATTCGACTTGATGCACCCACCTTTGATGGAAACATAGATCCTAAGGTGTAGTGTACATAGACTAGGAGAGTGACATGGATTAGTATTTTGAGTGGTACAAGATGTTGGAAGAGAAAAAATTTAAGTTTTCAAAATTAAAGTTAGTCCGACAAGCTAGGTTGTATTGGGATAATGTTGAAAGATTGTGTCGACAAAGAAGAGATATGCCCATAGCCACATGGAGAGTTATGAAGATTAAGCTTAGAGAAAAATACCTACCCATGTCCTATGAGCAAAGACTGTTGGACCAATGGAAAAGGTTGAACCAAGGGAATAGAACTGCATCTGAGTACATCACTAAGTTTGATGAATTTGTCATGCGATGTAACATAGTGGAATCTGAGGCCATGATCTTGTCTAGATTTTGAGCTGGCCAGCGAGAGGAGATTCAAAGGGAACTATTTTTTGAAAGAGGTCCATGACCTAGAATAGGCCTACCAAATTGCTAGAGATTTTGAGAGGTTTCAGAGGGAACCCATAATTCGATGACCTGAACCCAATAGAATTGGTACCCCTAGGCCCAGGCCAAGTTCTAATCAACCCACTTCAAACCGATCCACCCCTTCAAACCCATTAGCTCGCAAGGATGATAAAGGGAAGAGCCATGAAATTCAAAGGAACCGTAATAATGACATTTATTGTTTTAAGTGTCATAAGGCTGGCCACTATGCTAGCCAATGCCCTTCAAGAGCCCTACACATAAGAGAAGTTGAGGAAGAAAACCCTGAGCCTATAGAAGTTTGTGAGGAAGAAGTATACGAAGCTGGGACAAGCTTAGTGGATGAATATGAGAGAGATGAAGAAATCATTGATTCATCAGAATTTTTAGGAGTTGTTAGATGCATTCTGTCTCAGACCAAAGAAAAAGAGGATTGGCGTAAGACCAACATCCTACAGACTTTTGTTAAGATAAGGGAAAAAGTCTGCAAGATCATCATAGATAGTGGTAGCTGTGTCAATGCCATTTCAGCCAATATTGCAAAGAACTTAGGTCTACCCACTGTTCCCCATCCCAATCCATATAAGGTGTCTTGGATAGATTTGACCTCCATTCCCATCAAGTTTAGGTGCCAAGTGACTATCCATCTTCAGTCATACCAGGAGAAGGTTTGGTGTGACATTGTTCTAATGGGAGTTAGTAGTATCATCTTAGGCTGACCATGGTTGTTTGATCTCGATGCTACACTATATGGTCATTTTAATTCTTGTTCCTTCACTTATGATGGAAAGAAAATTGTAATCAACCCTTCACCACCCAAGGACAACATTAAGAGAGGGTATAGCAACCTGATGGACAAGAAGCAAGGGATGAACTTGATCAGTGCCAAGGAATTAGAACATGATTTTAACAAAGGTTCACCCGTGTGGATTTTGACTACTAAAGAAACCCAAGATCCATCCCAAAAAGAACACCCTCAAGAAGTAGTAGAATTTTTGAGATAATTTTAAGATGTGTTTCTTGAGGACCTTCCTGATCACCTTCCACCATTAAGGAACATCCAACATGCCATAGACTTAGTCCCAGGAGCCACCTTATCCAACCTTCCTCACTATAGGTTGAATCCCACTAAGCATGCTGAGTTGCAAAGATAAGTGGGAGAACTTCTTAGAAAGAGATTCATTAAGGAATGTCTGAGCCCATGTGCAGTACCTGCCCTTTTGACCCCCAAGAAAGATGGCACATGGAGAATGTTGTAGATAGTCAAGCCATTAATAAGATAACGATTAAGTATTGTTTTCCAATTCTCCATTTGGATGACATGTTAGACATGATGGCCGGAGCCATAATTTTTTCAAAGATTGACCTTAAGAGTGGCTATCACCGAGTAGGATTAGACCTTGGGAACGAATGGAAAATGACTTTCAAAACTAAGGATGGCTTGTATGAATGGTTAATAATGGCTTTTGCTCTTTCCAATGCCCCTAGCACCTTCATGAGAATCATGACCCAAGTCCTAGGATCATTCATGGGGAAGTTTTTTGTAGTATATTTTGATGACATCTTGATATATAGTAGGACTAAGGAAGACCATTTAGACCATCTCCGCCAAGTAGGTCAAGCTCTTAGGAAGGAAAGCCTTTATGCCAACATGAAGAAATGTAGCTTCTTGACCAATCGAGTCATTTTCTTAGGTTTTGTCGTTACCCCAGAAGGAGTGTCTTCTGTCCTAGAGAAGGTTAAATCCATAGTTGAGTGGCCCATCCCTAAAAACATACATGATGTCCATAGTTTCCATGCCTTGCCGCTTTCTATAGGAGATTCATTCAGGGATTTAGCACGATCATCGTGCCCATTATCGATTGCATTAGGAAGGGAACTTTTGAATGGACCAAAGCTGTCGATAGAGCCTTCCTAGAAATCAAAGAGAGAATGACCCGAGCACCCATTTTAAGATTATCAGACTTTTCAAAGGTATTTGAGGTTGCTTGTGATGCCTCTAGGATAGGAATTGGAGGAGTCCTGAGTCAAGAAAATCACCCAGTGACATTTTTTAGTGAAAAGTTGAATGAGGCCAAGCTTAGGTATTGAACTTATGATAAGGAATTATACGCGGTAGCTCAGGCCTTGAGGTATTGGAGACGTTATCTTTTACCACAGGAGTTCATACTTTATTTTGATCATGAAGAACTCTGATTCCTCAATTCTCAAAAGAAGTTGAACCCTAGGCATGAGAAATGGGTAGAGTACCTTCAGGCATGTACCTTTGTGCTGAAACACCATGCTAGCATCGAAAACTGAGTTGCTAATGCTCTTAGCCACCGGTCCATGCTTCTGACCTCTGTGAGCACTGAAGTTATAGGATTTGAGAGACTGAAGGAAGAATATGAGAATTGTCATGACTTTAATAAAATTTTCCAATCTGTGCATCAAGGACCATCTAGTTTGTACAAGGACTACATCCTTCATGATGGATTCCTTTTTAAAGGAGATAGATTGTGCATTCCTTGAACCTCTCTTAGAGAATTCTTGATTTGGGTGATCCATGCTAGAGGCTTAGCTGGCCATTTTGGTAGGAATAAAACCATCTTAGTTGTTAAGGACCAATTCTTTTGGCCAAGTCTCAAGAGAAACGTTGCCTAAGTTATAGCCCAATGCCAAACCTGTGCTGTTACCAAATAGCAAAGACAAAACACTAGTCTGTACACACCTTTACTAGTACTAGATTGTCCTGGCAAGATCTTAGTATGGATTTCGTATTAGGATTGCCAAAGACCATGAGGAAACATGATTCTATATTTGTTCTGGTTGATCGATTCTCCAAGATGGCCCATTTCATTCCTTATTCCCAAACTTACGATGCTTTGAGAGTAGCCAAACTTTTTTTAAATGAAGTGGTTAGGCTGCATGGTTTATCCAAAACCATTGTGTCAGATAGAGATGTTAGGTTCACTAGCTATTTTTGGAAGACCCTTTGGCATCTGCTAGGAACCAAACTCAAATTCTTTACTGCCTACCATCCTCAAACTGATGGCGAAACTGAAGTTGCCAATCGAAGTCTAGGAAACCTGTTGAGATGTCTAGTCGATGATTGCATGGAAAATTGGGATCTCTTATTATCTCGTGTAGAATTTGCTTATAACAGCTCAGTCAATAGATCTATTGGAAAGAGTCCATTTGAAGTGGTCCATGGTTATAAGCCTAGGAAGCCCATAGACCTTATCCCATTACCTACACATGTACCAGTTTTCGAGTCTGCTAGGTCATATGCACAGTATATAAGGGATTTGCATAAAGAAATCATTAAGAAAATCAACTTGAGCAATAAAGCCTACAAGCATATGGCTAATTCATGCAATAGGATCAAAGAATTCCATGAAGGAGACCATGTAATAATTAGACTCAAACCTGAACGGTTCCCATCTGGAACCATTAAAAATTTACATGCCTGCAGTGCAGGCCCATTTAAAATCCTAAAGAAGATTTTGAAGGTGAAAAACACCTACACATAGCATACAATATGCAAGAAAAGAGGGTTAAAGATATGCATTTTAAAATATTTTTAGACATGCACAGCGGAAGGCTTGGTAGAAAGATCTAAACGATCTACCGATCTGCCCGCAACATGATCTTGCATAATAATCTAGCATGCATATAATATCAAAAACAAGAAAAGAATATAAATATAAAGGTCATACCTTTATACTACTGAGAGTGCTGAAGAGTAGCTGTGAAGAGCTGTGAGAAGGAGGAGGGCGCTCGAGCCACACAAGCATCTGGCCTTTACAGGATGTCCACAACTGGGCTCGAGTTTGATCAACTCCCTCGGAGTGCTAGCTCTTTGGGATCCTTGACCGATCTTTTTCTTCCAGGAAGACAAGGAGGAGAGTAGGATCCCTTTCCCAAAACCTCACTCCCAAGACCTAGCTTGATTGCTAGGTAGCACACACCCCATCCCTAAAGCACTCACTCTTCTTAATCTTCTTCTCCCAAAAATCTGTTGTAGTTCTTGTAACCATCAGTAGCCACCACAATGACCTTCATTTATAGGGGCAGCAGGGAGAGGGAGAAGAGGGAAAGAGGAGAGATGAGAGGAGAGAATGGGGGAGAGGATCAAGGCCATACCAAATGGGTCTAACCCATTAAGGCATGTAAGACTTTCATACCATAAAGCCTTGGAGCCAAAACTGGTTTGAATTCAAAATTCAAACTAGGTCAAAACCTGCCCGAAAAATCTCCACGAACTCCTCCTAAAAATTTGTTCGTCATAGGAAGTGTCGACACTCAAAAATTGCCAAGTATCGACAATTCACCAAGTATCGAAACCTGCAAAATTCCAAGTATCAACACTTGGAACAAAGTCAATCATATTGACTTTGGGTGACGACAAATGATTCTCAATCATCGATAAGCCACAAGATTAGATAGAAATCCTCTATGGTGTATGACCCCATTGGTTCGAATACTAAGCCGGTAGCACTGGAACATTTTCAGTACCAGTCAATGTCCTCAACTAGCAATGTTACCCGACATTCAGATAGGTCGAAGATGCAGAGCACCTCACAAGAACCTCTGGCATATGGTTGCCATATAATTTATCCCTTTGACCTCATAATGCTTAGGATGACCTAGGGTTAGACTGCCAACCCTAATTTGGTTTATCCAGATCATGTCTCAACCTTACAAGTTCTGTGACTCCTCACAAGAACTATCCTGGCCAAGGTTTTGTTGAATTGAGACATAGTTAGTCATTCACTCCAAACTATTTGGAGAGGTCAATTCCATCTTGATCCACCACTACCATACAAGTACTTGACTTTACCCAGAAACCTTCCATCACTGGATTAGAAATCTAGATAGTCCAGCACTAAAGTATAGTGAGTTTCTTGCAAGCTACCATGGTGACCTCAGGTCTCAGGGACACATATATCCATATCCCTTCACAAGTAATCCTTTAGCAGAAGGGAGCTCCGTAGATGGTCACGTTTAGTGAGATATCATACATTTCACTTGTATGTCACACCAGTGTCTCCACCTCCTTGGTTAAGAGGACAACCAACAAATGTGACATACAATAACCTACACATGATACATTGTCGTCCTATAACAATGTATCATTTGGTTGTGAACCAATTTAAGAACTACTTGATATATCCTCTCTATATCAAATAATATAGACTCCATCACACAAGAGTTCTTTATAGAAAAAATAAATATGATGGACAGCAAAAAATAACTTTTATTTATTAAAAAAAATTCATATACAAATACAAAGATAGCACAATTGTCTACAGCCTAGACAATTGGCTTTGAAACATAATTTCCAACAAATCCTACTTGGACTAAAGCCAATCAATACAGAATCTCATTCCCATTTTTCTTTTACAATAGTCAAACTCTTGAACTCCGATGACTTTAGTGAAGGGGTCAGCCTGGTTCTCCTTTCCATCGATCTTCTGAAGGTCGATGTCATCTCGTTCCATGATTTCTCATGCAAGGTGATAGTACCACAGAATATGCTTTGGCGATGATGAGACTTCGGCTCTTTGGCTTGAGCAATGGCTCCAATGTTGTCACAATACACCAGAATAGGACCATCAAGGGAAAGTACCACTCCTAGCCCATCAAGGAACTTCCGCAACCACACAGCTTCCTTCGCTGCATCTAATGCTGCAATGTACTCTACTTCGCATATTGAGTCTGCCACAGTAGGCTGCTTGGAACTTTTCTAGCAGATAGCTCCTCCGTTCAGGGTAAAGACAAAACCTGACACACTCTTGCTATCATCTTTATCTGACTGAAAACTGGAGTCAGTATATCCCACAAGTTTCAAGTCAGATTCTACATAAATTAGCCATTGATCCTTAGTATTTCGTAAATACTTAAGGATGGTCTTCACCACTTTCCAATGAGCTTCACCTGGGTCAGACTGGTATCTGCTCACTACACCTAGTGAGTATGCCATGTCTGGTCTAGTACATGTCATGGCATACATGATAGAATCCATTGCCGAAGCATATGGGATTCTACTCAAGCACTCTCTCTCCTCAGGAGTTGTCGTACAATTCCTTTTGGAGAGATCAATTCTAGTACCTATCGAGAGATAGCCCTTTATAGAATTTTCCATGCTGAACCATTTTAGCACGGTGTCAATGTTCGTAGACTGGGACAGTCCCAGAAGCCTCTTAGATCCATCTCTATAGATCTTCATACCTAGTATGTAAGAGGCTTCACCCAAGTCCATCATAGAGAACTGAGATGATAACCAGACCTTTATTTCTTGTAGTACTGCGATGTCATTCTTGATTAAGAGATTGCCATCCATATACAGCAAAAGGAATACAATCACAGAACCATTAGCCCATTTGTAAATACAAGGCTCTTCTCCGTTCCTAATGAAGCTATATGACTTGATACACTTATCAAATCGCATGTTCCAACTCCTTGATATTTGCTTTAGTCCATAGATGGACTTTTGAAGCCTGCACACCTTTGACTCATCTGTGGATGTGAATCCTTCAGGTTGTATCATATACACCTCCTCTTGCAGCTCACCATTCAAGAAAGCTATTCGAACATCCATTTGCCAGATTTTATAATCAAAGTGTGCTGCTAAAGCAAGCATAATTCGAATGGATTTGAGTACTGCCACAGGAGAGAACGTCTTGTCACAGTCAATACCATAACGTTGACGATATCCCTTGGCAACCAGATGGGCTTTATAGGTCTCCACCTTTCTATCTATGCCACTTTTTCTTTTGAAAATCCATTTGCATGCAATGAGTTTTATCCCTTCAGGTGGATCAACCAATGTCCATACATTGTTGATCTCTATGGACTCCATTTCAGATTTCATGGCTCTTAGCCATGACTCAGAGTCGGACCTCTGCAATGCATCCATATAGGTGATCGGATCCTTATTGTTCTCATCAAGTTCAATGGGATCACTGTCCCGGACCAAGAAATCGTAGTATCTTTCCGATCGGCTCGATACTCTACCCGATCTTCTTAATGGTAATGGAATGGGCTCTGGGTGTGATCTAAACATAGCCGGTTCTATGTGGTTGCTTAAATGTATCGGTTCTTCTACTTGTTAAACTTTACTAAGTTCAATCTTAGCAGCTATAGTCCCTTCACCAAGGAACTCCTTTTCCAAAAAGATAGCCCTAAGACTGAGGAACAACTTTTGTTCCTCAGCTAAGTAGAAGTAATACCCTTTAGACTCTTCTGGATACCCAACAAATAGGCACCGGTCAAACCTAGGTCCAAGTTTGTCCATTTTCATATGTTTTACATAAGCCGGGCACCCCCTGACCTGAAGGTGTGAAAGTGTCGGTTTACGTCCAGTCCACATCTCATATGGTGTTTTACTAACGGACTTACTCGGATCCCTATTCAGAAGATAGCAAGATGATTCTAGAGCATATCCCCAAAAGGATATCGATAGAGTAGCAAAGGCCATTATGGACCGAACCATGTCTAACAAGGTTTGATTTCTCCTCTCAGACACTCCATTTAATTGAGGTATCCCTGGAGGTGTCCACGGAGAGAGAATTTCATTCTCCTCAAGATATGTCAGAAACTCATCGGAAAGGTATTCACCTCCTCGATCATATCAAAGGGTTTTGATATAATTTTTGGTTTGTTTTTCCACTTCATTACGATATCATTTGAACACTTCAAACGATTCAGATTTATATCTCATCAAGAAGACAACCATACCTCGAAAGGTCGTCTATAAACGTAATAAAATAATCGTAACCATCCCTAGAACAAACATTCATGGGTCCGCATACATTAGTATGTATCAAACTTAGAATTTTATTGGCTCGATCACCTTTTCCAATAAAAGGTGACTTAGTCATTTTTCCAAGAAGACAGGACTCACAGGTTGAAAGTAAACTATCTTCACTAAAATCGAGGAAAACCTCTATTTTCAACCTGTTTATCCTATTCTTGTTTATATGACCTAGCCTACAATGCCAAAGGTACGCATCACTGACATTATCTATCCTAGGGCATTTGCTAGATGTGTACATTACACCAACATATCGCAACAGTACATAAATGCCATCACGCATTTGTCCATTCAAAACAACAGAATCATTCAAAATGATTTTGGAAATGTCATTCTTTATTAATAGTTCATAACCATACATGGCCAACTGGCCTACAAAAATGACATTCAAAATGAAAGAAAGACAAAAATGACACTCTTTCAAAATGACAATACAAGACTCGAAAACAAGTTTAAGGACTCCTAATGCTAAAACTGGAACTCGGCTTCCATTTTCCACGTTCAAGAACCTCTCGCTGTCCTCAAATCTTTTAATTACTTGAAGTCCCTACAAAGAGTTGCAAATGTGAATTGGACTTCCTGTATCCATTACCCAGTAGTAGTATCGCAAACAAAGAAACAACAAGGTGTTATCATATAAATACCTTGTCCAGGACCATCCTACAGCTTTCTCTTCTTGGACTTGTTCGGGTCAAGGGATGCAATGTAAAGAGGACAGTTCCTATTCTAATGACCTCGCTTCTTGTAGAAGAAGCACTCTACTCGACTTTGATCAGCCTTCACTTTCTTGGCCTGATTGGGCCCAGAAGCACAAAGCACCTTTTTTCCTTTATTATTTTCCTTCTTCCCTTTCTTAAAAGGATGACGCCCACCTGAAGAACCTCCCACTAGATTCATCACCCCTTTATTCAACTGGTGGTCTTTCTCATAAGTCTGCAATAACCCCAACAGACCATGGTAGTTGACATCAGGCTTATTCATTCTATAATGATCGAGAAAGTCTAGATAAGAAGGGAGAGAATTCAGTATCGCATCTTTTCCAAGCTGTTCATGCAAGGGACAGCCGAGCTTGCCCAGGCACTCAATCATCTCGATCATGTACAGTACATGATCAGTGATCGACGCCCCATCACACATCCGTGCATTGTAGATAGCATAGCAAACCCTGTACCTCTCAACATCATCTGGTGTCCCGAAAGACTCCTTCAACCTTTGAAGGATTTCTTCAGGCTAGGCTTCCTCAAATTTGCAACTGAACTCGTCATTCATCACAGCCAACATGATGCATCGGATAGTGGTCCTATCAGAGAGCCACTTATGATAAGTATCTCTGACCGAACCTCGAGCATTGGCAACAGGGATCTCAGGTGCCGGATCCAATATCACATACAGGATCTGTTCATGCTCCAGGACAATCCTAAGCCTTCGATACCAGCTATCGAAGTTGGGTCCATTGAGCTTCTCGTTGTCGAGAAGAGATCGAAGTGACAGGTTGAAAGACATTAGAAAGGAAAACCAAAATAAATTAGTGTATATGAATTATTAACTTAAAGACATGGACTTTAGTATAAAGGTCCCTCTCACTATTTTGCACAGATTGGTAGCCTCTACCTCCAATCTGATGAATTACTTTAATTCCTTAGCAGGTACTAGAGTCCAATAAACAATACATGAGCCCAACTTTGGCCGGCCCACTCATGCGTGTCTAAAGGTAGGTTCTTTAACCGATTACTTCTCCAAGTAACCTCTAGCAATTGGGTTTTGCCCCAAGGAGCACTTTAATTGGCCTTTGGGCCTCCTATTGAAGGATCCAGTTAGGTCCAACCATTAACATGACAAAATTCAATACTTCTAACTATCAATAGTCAAGCCCGACTTTGGCCGGCCCACTTGACCATCGTTAAGAGAGTTGCACAGAGCCATCATATTAGAAACAACAATTCCAATAGCCCGATGAACACTTGATCTTTGGATCTACCGATGAACACCGAACTACTGGGCACATTACTATCCTACCTAATGGGAGGCTAGGACTTGGTTATCTTTATAACTTTGTCCTTTTAAGGGCCCAATAATTTAGAGAGTTTTAACTTTAATGTGACAGATGAAGAGATGAGAAGACATGGATTAACCTCCCATTGACCAAATCAGTAATCTAGGAGGGTTACACATAAAAAATGATCCATGGGCATCTAAAATCAGTCAAGACTGATTAACCTTGGGTGACAAGGGTTAACACGAGTCAATGAGCTATCTAATCAATCTTGATTGACCATATTGGATAGGTAAGTGAGATCATGGATTGGATTCTGCCATTAACCATCTTGCCTTAGACACCAACATAGTTGGCCAGGTAAGAGGTAGCCCCAAAGAACCATGATCACAATACCAAACTTACCTCGATACCAATCGGTTCATCATACTCAATTAAACTAGCCAAAAGACTCGGGCTTTCCACTGAGACACAAATTAGATCCATTTAGATTATAGACTAATTAATCTAACTATTAGATAGATTTAGAGAAGAAATCCTGACTCAACATTTGATTAGATTAGTTCTCTAAATAGTCCAATGCATCTAAGCTTAGGTCTAACCCATTTAAGGACCTAATAAAAGGTAACCCATGACCCTTAAGGCTTATTGAAATGACTTAAAATCTTTGAATCACATTCCTAGAGTTCTTATCATTCTTAATTCAAAATTAAGTTCAACACCTCAAATAAATTAAAATAATTTTAATTTATCATGTAAAATAATTTTACAAAAAAATAAAATTTGAATTCACTATTTTCAAGAATTTTTCAATCCAAGTGTCGACACTTCAGGAGCAAGTATCGACTCAAGGCCTGAGATAGGGAACAGAAAATAGAACATCTTTTTCGGCATGCACTAAAGTGTCGACACTTCAATGGTCAAGTGTCGACACTTCAGGGTCAAGTGTCGACACTTCAACCTATCTCAGAAGAAAAACAACAACCAGAACTCAGGAAATTTTTCGATGAGTCGACACTTCAAAGGCCAAGTGTCGACTCACAGCCTGAGACAATGAAAAAATAGTGATTTCAAATCAAATGTTTCTCCAAACATTCAATCAAAATCGATAAAAAATAACTCTTAGATCTTATCAAAAGTTATTTTATGATCATTTCATTAGAATAAAACATTTTTAACCTACAATTTTCTTTCTTCTTATTATCCTTTTCAAGAGTCAATCACAGCGGCACCCCTACACGCCAAAGGAGATCCCATTGAATGGAAAGAGAGGGTCTTGTAGCCCTACTTCTCTCCTATGATCGGACGGCCATGGTGAAGCACTCAATCCAAGTACTTAAGAAAGAAAGAAGATGTTATTAGCATGCTAGCATCATTATACTACAAAAATGAACCCATTGCTCTAATACCATTGAAGGTGAAAAACACCTACACATAGCATACAATATGCAAGAAAAGAGGGTAGAAGATATGCATTCTAAAATACTTTTAGACATGCATAGTGGAAGGCTCGGTAGATAGATCTAAACGATCTACCGATTTGCCCGTAACAGGATCTAGCATAATAATCTAGTATGCATATAACATCAAAAATAAGAAAAGAACATAAATATAAAGGTCATACCTCTATACCACTGAGAGTGCTGAAGAAAAGCTATGAAGAGCTATGAGAAGGAGGAGGGTGCTCGAGCCGCACAAGCGTCTGGCCTCTATAGGATGTCCACACTTGGGCTCGACTCTGATCAACTCCCTCGGAGTGCTAGCTCTTCGGGATCCTTGGCCGATCTTTTTCTTCCAGGAAGACAAGGAGGAGAGTAGGAACCCTTTCATAAAATCTCACTCCCAAGACCTAGCTTGACTGCTAGGTAGCACACACCCAATCCCTAAAGCTCTAACACTTCTCAATCTTCTTCTCCTAAAAATCTGTTGTATTTCTTCAAACCATCAGTAGCCACCACAATGACCTTCATTTATAGTGGTAGCAGGGAGAAGAGGGAAAGAGGAGAGATGAGAGGAGAGAATGGGGGAGAGGATTAAGGCCATACCAAATGGGTCTAACCCATTATGGCATGTAAGACTTTCATACCATAAAGCCTTGGAGCCAAAACTAGTTTGAATTCGAAATTCAAACTAGGTCAAAACCTGCCCAAAAAATCTCCACGAACTCCTCCCAGAAATCTGTTCATCACAGGAAGTGTCTGAAAGTGAAAAATACCTACACCTAGTGATGCGGGACAGGGATTGGACTAGATCGCTGGAGAGCATGAAAGTCACCAGAGATTAGGTTTTGCAAAGAAGGAGAAAAGAAGAGGGTGCAGGGTTAAGAAAAATACTGGAGTTCACATAGATTCCCCAAGAAGAACAAGCACATAGCAAAGGGGCTCACACAGATGCCCTAGAAGAACAAGCACATAGTAAAGGGGCTCACATAGATGCCCTGGACTCACACAGATGCCCAAAATCAGGGAACACACAGAAACCCTGGAAAGATGGAGAAGGGATCATACAGATCCCTAGGATCACACAGATCCTTCACACAGAACAATAGAAATTTTATTCATCCATCCTCCCTTCTTACAAAAGGCTGAGGGTGGTATTAATAGATTTTCCAACCCTCATTTGAATTTGAATACAAGATAAAAAGATAAGAACGAATCAAATTCAAATATAAGATAGGATAAGATAAGCCTATCCATATATCAATCCTAACCAACCAAATCCTAATTCAAATTTTAAACAAAAGATAAATCTTAAATAAATTTATTCCAAAAAATGCTTCAAGATCTGTGCCACTCCAAGAATTATGCTTGCTCCAAGATCCGTGCTTGAGATGTCCCCATCATTCCCCTGGAGTGGGGAGAACTCGACTCCGTCGAGTCAGGCTCAATGGGGGTGGATGGAACCGAAACCAATCAAAAAGGGACTCCAAGGTTGGGTTCACCCATTTTTATTTCTCTATTTTTATTTTTTTTTCAATTTCTTTTCTTTTTTTCATCTCTGCACTAAAACCCGTGCAGCTTTGAAAATCGTGTAGTGCTAAAATCCGTGCTACTCCAAAAACCGTGCTGCTCCAAAAAAAAATGTGCTGGTTGAAGCCGGCAACCGTGAAGGGCATTTGCCTTCACGTTCGTGCACGGGACTTCATCTTCTCCATGGTCCGGTGAAGGGTGGAACAGAGCCTCCGACGAGAGGCAGCGATTGGATCGACTGTCTCCGGTTGTAGGCAGAGTAGACGGACGGCCGATGGGGAGCATGGCGGAAATCCGGTGGGGCATCACATGGAGCTGCGACATAGGGTTTTCCAGTAGTTGGGTCCACGGGCGGTGGTGGGAAAACGCATCCTGGGCCTCGGCGGTGGTGGCGGGCCGTGCCTGATCTGTGGGGGTGGCGGCACGGGGACGGGCACGAGCGGCACCCCTGGCCTGGCGGCGACTTGCACGGGGGCTGCATGATGGCGGGCGCCCATGGGAGCTGGGGGAAATTCGGGCGTAGGGTGGGGCTGAGGAGATGGCACCGCGGTTGAAGAGGGCCGGATCGGACCAATGGGGGGGAGGAGGCCAGGGCAGGAACTTTGGCCGTGGCTTGTTTCGGCGACTGGCAGTGGCACCATGATGCTGGGCTCAGTCTCGAGGCTCTGTTGCAGAGCTCGGTTCGCCATGGGAGAGAGAAAGCGAGACGAAGGGGATCTTCCTGTGGGCTCTCTGGTTGGGAAGGGCGGCGACGGGGCTCGGATGCCAAACGGCCATCATCATTTGGAAAGGGAGGCCGCGAGGCTGGTGGGACGGGCGGCACAGTGGGGAGCTCCGCTTCGTCGTCTTCCTCCTTGTGTTCGATCCCTGATTCCTTACCGTTGGATGAGGTGTTGATGGCATAGATCTCAAACCTGTAGATGAGCTGTTGGGGTAGGAGGATGAGGCAGTGGAGGATGCAGATCTGGCTCACGGTGGCATCCCTGGTAATCGAAACAGGAGGTTGCATAGGATGCTTGATGGTGGTTTGATAATAGGATCGGGGAGGAAGAAGAAGAAACCCTAATCCTCAGCTCTGATACCACTTGATGCGGGACATTGATTGGACTGGATCTCTGGTGAGCATGAAAGTCACCAGAGATTAGGATTTGCAAAGGAGGAAAGAAGAGGGTGCAGGGTTAAGAAAAATACTGGAGTTCACATAGATTCCCCAAGAAGAACAAGCACATAGCAAAGGGGCTCACACAGATGCCCTAAAAGAACAAGCACATAGTAAAGCGGCTCACACAGATGCCCAAAATCAGGGATCACACAGAAACCCTGGGAAGATGGAGAAGGGATCATACAGATACCCTAGGATCACACAGATCCTTCACACAGAACAATAGAAATTTTATTCATCCATCCTCCCTTCTTACAAAAGGCTGAGGGTGTTATTTATAGATTTTCCAACCCTCATTTGAATTTGAATATAAGATAAAAAGATAAGAACGAATCAAATTCAAATATAAGATAGGATAAGATAAGCCTATCCATATATCAATCATAACCAACCAAATCCTAATTCAAATTTTAAACAAAAGATAAATCCTAAATAAATTTATTCCAAAAAATGCTTCAAGATCTGTGCCACTCCAAGAATTATGCTTGCTCCAAGATCCGTGCTTGAGATGTCCACATCATTCCCCTGGAGTGGGGAGAACTCGACTCCGTCGAGTCAGGCTCAATGGGGGTGGATGGAACCGAAACCAATCAAAAAGGGACTCCAAGGCTGGGTTCACCCATTTTTATTTTTCTATTTTTATTTTTTTTTCAATTTCTTTTCTTTTTTTCATCTCTGCACTAAAACCTGTGCAGCTTTGAAAATCGTGTAGTGCTAAAATCCGTGCTACTCCAAAATCCGTGCTGCTCCAAAAAAAAATGTGCTGGTTGAAGCTGGCAACCGTGAAGGGCATTTGCCTTCACGTTCGTGCACGGGACTTCATCTTCTCCATGGTCCGATGAAGGGTGGAACAGAGCCTTCGACGAGAGGCAGCGATTGGATCGACTGTCTCCGGTTGCAGGCAGAGTAGACGGACGGCCGACAGGGAGCATGGCAAAAATCTGGTGGGGCATCACATGGAGCTGCGACATAGGGTTTTCCAGTAGTTGGGGCCACGGGCGGTGGTGGGAAAACGCATCCTGGGCCTCGGCGGTGGCGGCGGGCCGTGCCTGATCTGTGGGGGTGGCGGCACGGGGACGGGCACGAGCGGCACCCCTGGCCTGGCGGCGACTTGCACGGGGGCTGCATGATGGCGGGCGCCCATGGGAGCTGGGGGAAATCCGGGCGTAGGGTGGGGCTGAGGAGATGGCGCCGCGGTTGAAGAGGGCCGGATCGGACCAATGGGGGGGAGGAGGCCGGGGCGGGAACTTCGGCCGTGGCTTGTTCCGGCGACTGGCAGTGGCACCATGATGCTGGGCTCAGTCTCGAGGCTCTGTTGCAGAGCTCGGTTCGCCATGGGAGAGAGAAAGCGAGACGAAGGGGATCTTCCTGTGGGCTCTCCGGTTGGGAAGGGCGGCGACGGGGCTCGGATGCCAAACGGCCATCATCATTTGGAAAGGGAGGACGCGAGGCTGGTGGGACGGGCGGCACAGTGGGGAGCTCCGCTTCGTCGTCTTCCTCCTTGTGTTCTATCCCTGATTCCTTACCGTTGGATGAGGTGTTGATGGCATAGATCTCGAACCTGTAGATGAGCTATTGGGGTAGGAGGATGAGGCAGTGGAGGATGCAGATCTGGCTCACGGCGGCATCCCTGGTAATCGAAACAGGAGGTTGCATAGGATGCTTGACGGTGGTTTGATAACAGGCTCGGGGAGGAAGAAGAAGAAACCCTAATCCTCAGCTCTGATACCACTTGATGCGGGACATTGATTGGACTGGATCTCTGGTGAGCATGAAAGTCACCAGAGATTAGGATTTGCAAAGGAGGAAAGAAGAGGGTGCAGGGTTAAGAAAAATACTGGAGTTCACATAGATTCTCCAAGAAGAACAAGCACATAGCAAAGGGGCTCACACAGATGCCCTAAAAGAACAAGCACATAGTAAAGGGGCTCACATAGATGCCTTGGGCTCACACAGATGCCCAAAATCAGGGATCACACAGAAACCCTGGGAAGATGGAGAAGGGATCATACAGATACCCTAGGATCACACAGATCCTTCACACAGAATAATAGAAATTTTATTCATCCATCCTCCCTTCTTACAAAAGGCTGAGGGTGTTATTTATAGATTTTCCAACCCTCATTTGAATTTGAATATAAGATAAAAAGATAAGAACGAATCAAATTCAAATATAAGATAGGATAAGATAAGCCTATCCATATATCAATCATAACCAATCAAATCCTAATTCAAATTTTAAACAAAAGATAAATCCTAAATAAATTTATTCCAAAAAATGCTTCAAGATCTGTGCCACTCCAAGAATTATGCTTGCTCCAAGATCCGTGCTTGAGATGTCCACATAATTCCCCTGGAGTGGGGAGAACTCGACTCCGTCGAGTCAGGCTCAATGGGGGTGGATGGAACCGAAACCAATCAAAAAGGGACTCCAAGGCTGGGTTCACCCATTTTTATTTTTCTATTTTATTTTTTTTTCAATTTCTTTTCTTTTTTTCATCTCTGCACTAAAACCTGTGCAGCTTTGAAAATCATGTAGTGCTAAAATCCGTGCTACTCCAAAATCCGTGTTGCTCCAAAAAAAAATGTGCTGGTTGAAGCCGGCAACCGTGAAGGGCATTTGCCTTCACGTTCGTGCACGGGACTTCATCTTCTCCATGGTCCGATGAAGGGTGGAACAGAGCCTTCAACGAGAGGCAGCGATTGGATCGACTGTCTCCGGTTGCAGGCAGAGTAGACGGACGGCCGACAGGGAGCATGGCAAAAATCTGGTGGGGCATCACATGGAGCTGCGACATAGGGTTTTCCAGTAGTTGGGGCCACGGGCGGTGGTGGGAAAATGCATCCTGGGCCTCGGCGGTGGCGGCGGGCCGTGCCTGATCTGTGGGGGTGGCGGCACGGGGACGGGCACGAGCGGCACCCCTGGCCTGGCGGCGACTTGCACGGGGGCTGCATGATGGCGGGCGCCCATGGGAGCTGGGGGAAATCCGGGCGTAGGGTGGGGCTGAGGAGATGGCGCCGCGGTTGAAGAGGGCCGGATCGGACCAATGGGGGGGAGGAGGCCTGGGCGGGAACTTCGGCCGTGGCTTGTTCCGGCGACTGGCAGTGGCACCATGATGCTGGGCTCAGTCTCGAGGCTCTGTTGCAGAGCTCGGTTCGCCATGGGAGAGAGAAAGCGAGACGAAGGGGATCTTCCTGTGGGCTCTCCGGTTGGGAAGGGCGGCGACGGGGCTCGGATGCCAAACGGCCATCATCATTTGGAAAGGGAGGACGCGAGGCTGGTGGGACGGGCGGCACAGTGGGGAGCTCCGCTTCGTCGTCTTCCTCCTTGTGTTCTATCCCTGATTCCTTACCGTTGGATGAGGTGTTGATGGCATAGATCTCGAACCTGTAGATGAGCTATTGGGGTAGGAGGATGAGGCAGTGGAGGATGCAGATCTGGCTCACGGCGGCATCCCTGGTAATCGAAACAGGAGGTTGCATAGGATGCTTGACGGTGGTTTGATAACAGGCTCGGGGAGGAAGAAGAAGAAACCCTAATCCTCAGCTCTGATACCACTTGATGCGGGACATTGATTGGACTGGATCTCTGGTGAGCATGAAAGTCACCAGAGATTAGGATTTGCAAAGGAGGAAAGAAGAGGGTGCAGGGTTAAGAAAAATACTGGAGTTCACATAGATTCTCCAAGAAGAACAAGCACATAGCAAAGGGGCTCACACAGATGCCCTAAAAGAACAAGCACATAGTAAAGGGGCTCACATAGATGCCTTGGGCTCACACAGATGCCCAAAATCAGGGATCACACAGAAACCCTGGGAAGATGGAGAAGGGATCATACAGATACCCTAGGATCACACAGATCCTTCACACAGAATAATAGAAATTTTATTCATCCATCCTCCCTTCTTACAAAAGGCTGAGGGTGTTATTTATAGATTTTCCAACCCTCATTTGAATTTGAATATAAGATAAAAAGATAAGAACGAATCAAATTCAAATATAAGATAGGATAAGATAAGCCTATCCATATATCAATCATAACCAATCAAATCCTAATTCAAATTTTAAACAAAAGATAAATCCTAAATAAATTTATTCCAAAAATGCTTCAAGATCTGTGCCACTCCAAGAATTATGCTTGCTCCAAGATCCGTGCTTGAGATGTCCACATAATTCCCCTGGAGTGGGGAGAACTCGACTCCGTCGAGTCAGGCTCAATGGGGGTGGATGGAACCGAAACCAATCAAAAAGGGACTCCAAGGCTGGGTTCACCCATTTTTATTTTTCTATTTTATTTTTTTTTCAATTTCTTTTCTTTTTTTCATCTCTGCACTAAAACCTGTGCAGCTTTGAAAATCATGTAGTGCTAAAATCCGTGCTACTCCAAAATCCGTGTTGCTCCAAAAAAAAATGTGCTGGTTGAAGCCGGCAACCGTGAAGGGCATTTGCCTTCACGTTCGTGCACGGGACTTCATCTTCTCCATGGTCCGATGAAGGGTGGAACAGAGCCTTCAACGAGAGGCAGCGATTGGATCGACTGTCTCCGGTTGCAGGCAGAGTAGACGGACGGCCGACAGGGAGCATGGCAAAAATCTGGTGGGGCATCACATGGAGCTGCGACATAGGGTTTTCCAGTAGTTGGGGCCACGGGCGGTGGTGGGAAAATGCATCCTGGGCCTCGGCGGTGGCGGCGGGCCGTGCCTGATCTGTGGGGGTGGCGGCACGGGGACGGGCACGAGCGGCACCCCTGGCCTGGCGGCGACTTGCACGGGGGCTGCATGATGGCGGGCGCCCATGGGAGCTGGGGGAAATCCGGGCGTAGGGTGGGGCTGAGGAGATGGCGCCGCGGTTGAAGAGGGCCGGATCGGACCAATGGGGGGGAGGAGGCCGGGGCGGGAACTTCGGCCGTGGCTTGTTCCGGCGACTGGCAGTGGCACCATGATGCTGGGCTCAGTCTCGAGGCTCTGTTGCAGAGCTCGGTTCGCCATGGGAGAGAGAAAGCGAGACGAAGGGGATCTTCCTGTGGGCTCTCCGGTTGGGAAGGGCGGCGACGGGGCTCGGATGCCAAACGGCCATCATCATTTGGAAAGGGAGGCCGCGAGGCTGGTGGGACGGGCGGCACAGTGGGGAGCTCCGCTTCGTCGTCTTCCTCCTTGTGTTCGATCCCTGATTCCTTACCGTTGGATGAGGTGTTGATGGCATAGATCTCGAACCTGTAGATGAGCTATTGGGGTAGGAGGATGAGGCAGTGGAGGATGCAGATCTGGCTCACGGTGGCATCCCTGGTAATCGAAACAGGAGGTTGCATAGGATGCTTGACGGTGGTTTGATAACAGGCTCGGGGAGGAAGAAGAAGAAACCCTAATCCTCAGCTCTGATACCACTTGATGCGGGACATTGATTGGACTGGATCTCTGGTGAGCATGAAAGTCACCAGAGATTAGGATTTGCAAAGGAGGAAAGAAGAGGGTGCAGGGTTAAGAAAAATACTGGAGTTCACATAGATTCTCCAAGAAGAACAAGCACATAGCAAAGGGGCTCACACAGATGCCCTAAAAGAACAAGCACATAGTAAAGGGGCTCACATAGATGCCTTGGGCTCACACAGATGCCCAAAATCAGGGATCACACAGAAACCCTGGGAAGATGGAGAAGGGATCATACAGATACCCTAGGATCACACAGATCCTTCACACAGAACAATAGAAATTTTATTCATCCATCCTCCCTTCTTACAAAAGGCTAAGGGTGTGATTTATAGATTTTCCAACACTCATTTGAATTTGAATACAAGATAAAAAGATAAGAACGAATCAAATTCAAATATAAGATAGGATAAGATAAGCCTATCCATATATCAATCCTAACCAACCAAATCCTAATTCAAATTTTAAACAAAAGATAAATCCTAAATAAATTTATTCCAAAAAATGCTTCAAGATCTGTGCCACTCCAAGAATTATGCTTGCTCCAAGATCCGTGCTTGAGATGTCCCCATCATTCCCCTGGAGTGGGGAGAACTCGACTCCGTCGAGTCAGGCTCAGTGGGGGTGGATGGAACCGAAACCAATCAAAAAGGGTCTCCAAGGCTGGGTTCACCCATTTTTATTTTTCTATTTTTATTTTTTTTTTTCAATTTCTTTTCTTTTTTTCATCTCTACACTAAAACCCGTGCAGCTTTGAAAACCGTGTAGTGCTAAAATCCGTGCTACTCCAAAAACCGTGCTGCTCTAAAAAAAATGTGCTGGTTGATGCCGGCAACCGTGAAGGGCATTTGCCTTCACGTTCGTGCATGGGACTTCATCTTCTCCATGGTCCGATGAAGGGTGGAACAGAGCCTCCGACGAGAGGTAGCGATTGGATCGACTGTCTCCGGTTGCAGGCAGAGTAGACGGACGGCCGACGGGGAGCATGGCGGAAATCTGGTGGGGCATCACATGGAGCTGCGACATAGGGTTTTCCAGCAGTTGGGGCCGCGGGCGATGGTGGGAAAATGCATCCTGGGCCTCGGCGGTGGTGGCGGGCCGCACCTGATCTGTGGGGGTGGCGGCACGGGGACGGGCACGAGCGGCGCCCCTGGCCTGGCGGCGACTTGCACGGGGGCCGCATGATGGCGGGCGCCCATGGGAGCTGGGGGAAATCCGGGCGTAGGGTGGGGCTGAGGAGATGGCACCGCGGTTGAAGAGGGCCAGATCGGACCAATGGGGGGGAGGAGGCCAGGGCGGGAACTTCGGCCGTGGCTTGTTCCGGCGATTGGTAGTGGCACCATGATGCTGGGCTCAGTCTCGAGGCTCTGTTGCAGAGCTCGGTTCGCCATGGGAGAGAGAAAGCGAGACGAAGGGGATCTTCCTGTGGGCTCTCTGGTTGGGAAGGGCGGCGACGGGGCTCGGATGCCAAACGGCCATCATCATTTGGAAAGGGAGGCCGCGAGGCTGGTGGGACGGGCGGCACAGTGGGGAGCTCCGCTTCATCGTCTTCCTCCTTGTGTTCGATCCCTGATTCCTTACCGTTGGATGAGGTGTTGATGGCATAGATCTCGAACCTGTAGATTAGCTGTTGGGGTAGGAGGATGAGGCAGTGGAGGATGCAGATCTGGGTCACTGCGGCATCCCTGGTAATCAAAACAGGAGGTTGCATAGGATGCTTGACGGTGGTTTGATAACAGGCTCGGGGAGGAAGAAGAAGAAACCCTAATCCTCAGCTCTGATACCACTTGATGCGGGACATTGATTGGACTGGATCGCTGGTGAGCATGAAAGTCACCAGAGATTAGGATTTGCAAAGGAGGAAAGAAGAGGGTGCAGGGTTAAGAAAAATACTGGAGTTCACATAGATTCCCCAAGAAGATCAAGCACATAGCAAAGGGGCTCACACAGATGCCCTAAAAGAACAAGCACATAGTAAAGGGGCTCATATAGATGCCCTGGGCTCACACAGATGCCCAAAATCAGGGATCACACAGAAACCCTGGGAAGATGGAGAAGGGATCATACAGATACCCTAGGATCACACAGATCCTTCACACAGAACAATAGAAATTTTATTCATCCATCCTCCCTTCTTACAAAAAGCTGAGGGTGTTATTTATAGATTTTCCAACCCTCATTTGAATTTGAATACAAGATAAAAAGATAAGAACGAATCAAATTCAAATATAAGATAGGATAAGATAAGCCTATCCATATATCAATCCTAACCAACCAAATCCTAATTCAAATTTTAATCAAAAGATAAATCCTAAATAAATTTATTCCAAAAAATGCTTCAAGATCTATGCCACTCCAAGAATTATGCTTGCTCCAAGATTCGTGCTTGAGATGTCCCCATCACCTAGCATACGTTACGCAAGAAAAGATGGTAGAGGAAATTCATTTTAAAACATTTTTAGACATGCACAGCGGAAGGCTCGGTAGATAGATCTAAACTATTTATCGATCTGCCTGCAACAGGAACTAGTATAAAGACCTAGCATGCATATAACATCAAAAATAATACAAATATAAAGGTCATACCTTTATACCTCGGTGAGTGCTGGAGAGAAGTGTGAAGAGCTGAGAGGAGGAGGAGGGCGCTTGAGCCACACATGCGTCTGGCCTCTACAGGATATCCACACCTGGGCTCGAATTTGATCAACTCCCTCAGAGTGCTAGCTCTTCGGGATCCTTGGGCCAAACTTCTTCTTCCAGGAAGACTAAGAGGAGAGCAAGAACTCCTTCCCAAACCTCTTTCCAAATACCTAGCTAATCCCTAGGTTGCTCACACCCAATCCCTAAACCTTTCATAAAACCCTTCTTCTTCCTCTCTCTTTTCTCTCTTGTAACTTGTGTTGTTTTCTTTTGTGTAACCCCAGTAGCCACTACAAAGACCTCTATTTATAAAAGCTACCACAAGAGGGAGAAGAAGGAAGGAGGAGAGATGGAGGGAGAGAATGGGGGAGAGTATCAAGACCACGCCAATTGGGTCTAACTCATTATGGCATGTATGACATTCATACCATAAAGCCTTGGAGCCAAAACTGGTTTGAATTCAAAACTCAAACTAGATCAAAACCTGCCCAAAAGACTCTCACGAAATCCTCCCAGATTTCTGCTCATCATAGGAAGTGTCGACACTCGAAAATTGCCAAGTGTCGACACTTCACCAAGTGTCGAAACCTTTAAAAATCCAAGTATCGACACTAGGAGCAAAGTCAACCATATTGATTTCAGGTGATGGCAAATGATTTTCAATCATTGATTAGCCCAAAAGATCAGATATAAATCCTCTATGGTGTGTGACCCCATAGGTTCAAACACTAAACCGGTAGCACTGGAACATTTCTAGTACCAGTCAAAGTCCTCATCTAGCAATAATACCCGACGTCCGGATAGGTCGAAGATGCAGAGCACCTCACAAGAACCTCTGGCATATGGTTGCCACATAATTCATCCATTTGACCTTATAATGCTTAGGATGACCTAGGGTTCGACTGCCAATCCTAATTTGGTTTATCCAAATCATGTCTCAACCTCACAAGTTCTGTGACTCCTCACAAGAACTATCCTGGCCAAGGTTTTGCTGAATTGAGACATAGTGAGCCATCCACTCCAAACTATTTAGAGAGGTCAATTCCATCTTGATCCACCATCACTGCACAAGTACTTGACTGCACCCAGAAACCTTCCATCATTGGATAGGAAATCTAGGTAGTCTGGTATCAAAGTACAGTGAGTTGCTTACAAGCTGCCATGGTGACCTCAGGTCTGAGGGACACATATACCCATATCCCTTCGCGAGCAACCCTTTGGAAGAAGGGAGCTCCGCAGATGGTCACGTTCAATAAAATGTCACACATTTCACTTGCATATCACACCAGTGTCTCCACACTCCTTGGTTAAGAGAACAACCAACAAATGTGACATACAACAACCTGCACTTAATACATCGTCATCCTATAACAATGTGTCATTTGGTTGTGAACCAGTTTAAGAACTACTTGATATATTCTCTCTATATCAAATAATATAGTTCTAAGGATTCCATCACATAAGAGTTCTTTACAGGAAAAGTAAATATGATGGATAGCCAAAAATAAATAACTTTTATTTATTAAAAGGAATTCATATACAAAGATTGCACAACCATCTACAGTCTAGATGATTGGATTTGGGACATAATTCCCAACAACTCTCACTTAGACTAAAGCCAATCATTACAGAATCTCATCCCATTTTTCTTTTACAACAGTCGAATTCTTGAACTCCGATGGCTTTAGTGAAGGGATCAGCTAGGTTATCCTTTCCATCGATCTTCTGAAGGTTGATGTCACCTCGTTCCATGATATCTCGCATAAGGTGATAGTGCTGCAGAATATGCTTTGTGCGGTGGTGAGACTTTGGCTCTTTGGTATGAGCAATGGCTTTAGTGTTGTCACAGTACACCATAATCGGACCATCAAGGAAAGGTGCCACTCCCAGCTCGCCAAGGAACTTTCACAACCACACAGCTTCCTTCGCCGCATCTGATGCTGCAATGTACTCTACTTTGCTAGGTTCTCCTTTCCATCGATCTTCTGAAGGTCGATGTCACCTCGTTCCTTGATCTCTTGCACAAGGTGATAGCACTACAAAATTTGCTTTGTGCGGTGATGAGACTTCGGCTCTTTGGCTTGAGCAATGGAACAAGTGTTGTCACAGTATACCAGAACCGGACCATCAAGAAAAGGTGCCACTCCCAGCTTGCTAAGAAACTTCCACAACCGCACAGCTTCCTTCGCTGCATCTGATGCTGCAATATACTCTACTTCGCATACTGAGTCCACCACAGTAGGCTGCTTGGAACTTTTTCAGATAGCTCCTCCGTTCAGCATAAAGATAAAACCTGACACACTCTTGCTATCATCTTTATCTAACTGGAAACTGGAGTCAGTATACCCCACAAGTTTCAAGTCAGATTCTTCATAAATTAGCCATTGGTCCTTAGTATTTCGTAAATACTTAAGGAAGGTTTTAACCACTTTCTAATGAGCTTCACCTGGGTCAGACTGGTATCTGCTCACTACACTTAGTGAGTATGCCACAACTGGTCTAGTACATGTCGTGGCGTACATGATATTACCCACCTTCGAAGCATATGAAATTTTACTCATGCGCTCTCTCTCCTCAGGAGTTGTCACACAATTCCTTTTGGAGAGATCAATTCCAGTGCCTATTGAGAGACAGCCCTTCTTGGAAATTTTCATGCTGAACCATTTCAGCACGATGTCGATGTATGTAGACTGGGATAGTCCCAGAAGCCTTTTAGATCTATCTTTATAGATCTTCATACCTAGTATGTAAGAGGCTTCATCCAAGTCCTTCATAAAGAACTGAGATGATAACCAGACTTTTATTCCTTGTAGTGCTACGATGTCATTCCCGATTAAGAGAACGCCATCCACATACAGCACAAGGAATACAATCACAGAACCGTTAGCCCATTTGTAAATACAAGGTTCTTCTCAATTCCTAACGAAGCCATACGACTTGATACACTTATCAAATCACATGTTCCAACTCCTTGATACTTGCTTCAATCCATAGATGAACTTTTGAAGCTTGCACACCTTTGACTTGTTTGTGAATGTGAACCCTTCAGGTTATATCATATACACCTCTTCTTCCTGCTCACCATTCAGGAAAGCTATTCGGATATCCATTTGCCAGATTTCATAGTCAAAGTGCACTGCTAAAGCAAGCATAATCCGAATGAATTTGAGCATTGCCACAGGAGAGAATGTCTCGTCATAGTCAATACCATAACGTTGATGATACCCCTTGGCAACCAGATGGGCTTTATAGGTCTCTACCTTTTCGTCTGCACCCCTTTTCCTTTTGATAATCCATTTTCACCCAATGGGTTTTTTCCCTTTAGGTGGATCAACCAATGTCCATACATTATTGATCTCCATGAACTCCATTTCAGATTTCATGGCTCTTAGCCATGACTCAAAGTCAGATCTCTGCAACACATCCATATAGCTGATCGATCCTCATTGTTCTCATTGAGTTCAATGGGATCACCGTCCCGGACCAAGAAACCATAGTATTTGTCCGATCGGCTTGGTACTCTACCGAATCTCCTTAATGGTTCCTGAGTGAGCTCAGGGTGTGATCTAATCACAGCCGGTTCTATGTGGTCTCTTAAATGTATCGGTTCTTCTACTTGTTGAACTTCACTAAGTTCAATCTTAGTAGCTACAGTCCCTTCACTAAGGAACTCCTTTTCCAAAAAGATAGCCCTAAGACTGATGAACAACTTTTGTTCCTTAGCTAAGTAGAAGTAATACCCCTTAGACTCTTTTGGATATCCAACAAACCTGGACCTTCCTTGGATCCCCATCATTCTCCTCGATCGCGAAGAACTCGACTCCGTCGAGTTCAAAAAAATGGAGCATACCCTAATCCACAACTCGCTCTGATACCAAATTGATGCGGAACACAGACTTGATGTAACCCTGGATTATTTGGGAAAGGGAAACAACTAAACAAACTAGGATCGTGGGAGGGCTAAGAAGCCTCCCGGGACTAGGGTGACACTAAAAACTAAACTCCTAAAATAGCTGATCTCTTTTGTTATCAATTTTTTTGATGGAGGTGACGAAGGAATGATTGAAATGGGAGACTGGGAACGGGTTCTCATGGCTCTAGGACTCACTCTAACGGGGAGACGCACACAGAAAGTCAGGGATCAAAGTACATAGCTACCCTGAGCTCTCATCGAACCCATCATCCACATAGTAGGGCTCTCATAGAGGCCGTTAGGGTGACTCTCAAAGGACATGAGGGGATAAGAAGATGGGATAGGGATAACTAGGGTGCTCAAACCCATCATCCACAAAGTAGGACTCTCACCCCCTCCCAACGAACCCATTATCCACATAGTAGGGAACGAAGGCAAACAGGCCTCAGCCTAGAACCAGAATCAGAACCAATGGAGAACCCAAATATTTATAACAAAGTCTATTCTTTACAGGGGGAAGAGGGGGCCTTTATATAGAAAAACCAAAATCTTCAATTTCTTAGCCTCCAAGAAAACTAAAAAAGGAAAATAAATTACATCAAAATTGGTGCTGCATCAAAAGTGATGCTGATCTGCTCTGAGAAGCATGTCGGCTTGATGATCTATGCTGAAAAGTGTACTGCTCTGAAAATTAGACTACTCCAAAATCTGTGCAAACTCAAACTCACGGCTGTGCACAGGAAGGGAACCAAGTCCGGTGAGGCACCAGCGGACGACCGGGAAGCGGGTGGCAGACGGGGCCGGCGGAGGGCGAGCGATGGACGGCCAGACGGCGGGATAGCGACAAGTGACTGGGTGGCGGAACAGGGGGTGGCACAGCATACCATGTGCATACTGTTTGGGCTTCCACAGGCGTGGGGCCCCGGGAATCAGCGAGTACCTCTAGTGACCGAGTCTTGGCCGATGGATGGCGGGGTGGCGGGATGGCGGCAGGTGGGCGGTGGTGGTGACGTCAGGCGGCGAGCTTGGCATCACACGGACAGATGCATTCGATGATCTTCCCCATGACCGTGGGGTCCTGGGCACTAGTGAGGGCCCCACCGACAGCCGGGCGAGAGCCGACGGGTGCTGGGATGGCTGCGGGCAGCAGACCGGTGGCGGCAGCGGTAGCGGTGCAGGGCGGCATGACCACACATGGGCAGACGGATGCCTGCTGCATCTGTTTGTCTTCCTATGGGCATGGGCGACGGCAGGCAGCTTTTCCGACAAGGGCGGGGTCGGCGGGCTCCGGTCGGTGGGCTGGCGGGGGCGGCCGGGGGTTGGGCGGCCTGGATCTGGGGCCGGTAGGGCAGAGGCTAGGGTTTTGGAGATTTTTTAAAACTCACGGGAGAAGATGGAATAATGTAGGAATAAAGTGGGAATAAGATCGGGATAAAGATGGAATAGCGGGAATAGGTGGAATAGCGGGAATAGCAAAAATAAAAAAATTCAAGAAAATAAGAAGAAATAGGAAAAAGAACTTGGACCTGCCCTGGATCCCCATCATTCTCCTCGACCGCGAAGAACTCGACTCTGTCGAGTTTGAAAAAATGGAGCATACCCTGATCCATAACTCGCTTTGATACCAAATTAATGCGGAACACAGACTTGATGTAATCCTGGGTTATTTGGGAAAGGGATACAACTAAACCAACTAGGACCGTGGGAGAGCTAAGAAGCCTCCTGGGACTAGGGTGACACGGAAAACTAAACTCTTAAAATAGCTGATCCCTTTTATTTTCAATTTTCTTGTTGGAGGTGACGAAGGAATGATGGAAATGGAAGATTGGGAACGGGAACTCATGGCTCTGGGACTCACTCTAATGGGGAGATGTACACAGAAAGTCAGGGATCAAAGCACATAGCTTCCCTGAGCTCTCAGCGAACCCATCATCCACATAGTAGGGCTCTCATAAAGGCTGCTAGGGTGATTCTCAAAGGATATGAGGGGATAAGAAGATGGGATAGGGATAACTAGGGTGCTCGAACCCATCATCCACAAAGTAGGACTCTCAGACCCCCCCCCCCAACGAACCCATTATCCACACAGTAGGGAACGAAGGCAAATGGGCCTTAGCCTAGAACTAGAACCAGAACCAATGGAGAACCCAAAAAATTATATCAAAGTCTATTCTTTACAGGGGGAAGAGGGGGCCTTTATATAGAAAAACCAAAACCCTCAGTTTCTTAGCCTCCAAGAAAACTAAAAAAAAAAATAATTACATCAAAATTCATGCTGCTTTAAAAGTGGTGCTGACCTGCTCTAAGAAACGTGTCGGCTTGATGATCTGCGTTGAAAAGCATGCTTCTCTGAAAACTGGATTGCTCCGAAATCCATGCAAACTCAAACTCACGGCCATGCACAAGAAGGGAAACAAGTATGGCAGGGCACCAGCGGATGGTCGGGAAGCGGGTGGTGGACGGGGCCGACGGAGGGCGATGGTGATGCAGAACAAAGAACAAAGAAGCGTATGCGGAAGTAAATTTAAGATTAATTCTCTTTTTTTTTTTTTATTTCAGAAATTGGCTTTGACTCAAAGTAAAGCTAAACTAAGTTGAAGGAAACTAGGTAAGGATTGAAAGCACAATTTAGATGAAACTAAATTATCAGAGTAGTTCAGAAGTAACGGATCACTGGGGGTTGAGAAACTCCTAGACCTAGGGTTTCGCTCTGAACTTTCAACAGAACAGAAATAGAGAGGAGAGATGGTTTACTAACCAGACAGTGATCTTCTCAGGATTTTGGTGGAAGAACTCTCTCGAGCAGATTGTGGGATCCTCAGAGTCGGCTATCTTCGCAATGGATCCTCCAATACTGATCTTGTGGTTTGGTCGGCTTCTCCTGGACTCAAGATCTGGGAAAGAAGAGGAACAAGTGATGGAATTCAGATACTCAAGAAAAGATTTACCAGGTGAAGAACTTGAAAGCTGAAGTTGCTGAAATCAGGATTCTCCTGGAGGCCGATCTGACTTCCTCTTAGAATTGCTGTAGATCTGAAGTATCTGGACTGGAGCTGGATGCTGGTGGCCGGCCTGGACTTGGAGAGGATGGCCGTGAGAAGTGGAATAGACTAGGGCTTGGTGGAAAGAGAAGGGTGATGGCGGCTAGGGTTTGGGAGTGGAGTGGCTAACCTAGGGTTTGGGTTTTGGAGATCTCACACCTCCTCAAGGTTCCAGGGGAACCCGGATTTACTCCCTCACGGAGCTCAACACCTGGATGCAAGTGCAGAAGAGAGAAAATACAAAGTTTGCTCACAAAAAAATTTGGTTTCATTCATTTGATTGATTTAAACTTACAAGAGGGGTTTAATTTATAAGGCTTTACAAGGGAGTAGGGTTTTACATCTTTCCATGTGGGACTAAAGGAGGGGATCTACAAATCAGGATAAATCATACACATATGGTCGGCCAAGGTACCAAAAAAATTTGATTTGGGTTATAAAAGGCAGGTAGATGGCGCCTCCTTGTTTGGATCTTCAAGAGAATTTTTTTTCCTTCCATGGATCAACTCTTTTGGACTCCTCCTTTTCTTCCTCCCTAAGTCAAGGTCCTTCCCATCTTTGTTTTGGATTTTTTTGGCAGGTAGTGGGCGCCTCCTTGAAGTTCTCTCCAAGAGAATTTCTTCCCATCTTTACTTTGGTTCTCTTGGGAAAGTCTTGGCCGTCCCCTTGATTTGTGGACTCTTGGTGGATTTCTCCTCTTCTGGCGCATGAGAGAAGGAAGCTGCTATCTGTGGAGTGGGGACCAAAGGCTGCTGGATGTAGATATGGCGCCCCCTGGACTCAGGCGTATGGCTGGGAGTGTGGCTGGGAGTGTGGTGTCCACTTGCTTGGTCTTGGAAGAAAATGTAACACCCCAGGTTGAAACCCTTGTCCACTACTGAGTCAACATGACTCAACAAAATAAAATGCAAGTAATGTAGACTCAAGCTAAATTGAGTTGATCTAGTCAACTCTTATTACAAACCAAAAACCTTAATTTTTTCGGGCAAGGTTAATCAGAGATCCAGATGGAGCTCTGAAGTCTTCTTCTGAGTTTGGTGCCCGCACCAATTCTCCCAGGGTGGGAGGAACTCGACCCTGTCGAGTATGGATCAAGTTGGCTCTGGTATCTCTCCAAGAGGTCTGGGTCCAGCTCTTGTAACTCTTCTCGGGAGATCCAAGAGTCATCAGAATCTGGCCTTCCTAGCCAGCGGACCAGGTATCTTTGGTATCCGCGATTACGAGTAGAGATAACCTGATCATCCAGGATCTTTTCAATCTGCTCTTTCCTCACAGGCCAATTTGTTGGTGGACACACAGGGTCAGGTACACTCTCAAGAGCAGGATTAGGTTCAAAAGCCTTACTAGGAATCACAGCTGGCTCCCTATACTCTACTAGGTCTGTAATGTTGAAAGTGGAGCTAATGCCTAGTTCTAGAGGCAACTCGAGTACATAGGCATTGGATCCTACTCTCTTTACCACTCTAAATGGTCCAGCTCCCCTAGCATGTAACTTTCTAATGGTTCCAGGAGGAAACCGTTCAGGCCTTAACCTAATCATTACATAGTCTCCTTCGTCAAAAGTTTTGACTCGCCTTTGAGAATCAGCCAATTTCTTATAAGTTTCATTACTTAAATTTATTTTGGCTTGAATTTCTTTATGCAAGTCTTTTATATGCTGTGCAAAAACTTCGGCAGACTCGGAGACCCGTGTGTGGACTGGTAAAGGAGCTAGGTCAAGAGGTGTGTGGGGTTTGTAACCATGCACAATTTCAAATGGACTCTTACCCGTAGACCTATTGACCGAGTCATTATATGCAAATTCAGCTCTAGGTAAGTACAAATCCCAGTTCCTAATGTTTTCACCAACAAGACACCTTAGCAGATTGTCTAAACTACGGTTCACTACTTCGGTTTGGCTGTCAGTCTGAGGATGATAGGTAGTTGAAAACTTAAGTTTCATCCCTAACTTATGCCAAAGGGTTTTCCAGAAATAGCTGGCGAACCGAACATCCCTATCTGAAACAATGGTCTTGGGTAGGCCATGGAGTCGAACTATCTCATTAAAGAACAGGGTGGCTACCTTAGATGCATCAAATGTTTGGGAACAAGGCAAGAAATGGGCCATCTTGGAAAATCGGTCTACTACAACACAGATAGAGTCATGCCTCCTCTGGGTCTTAGGCAAACCTAACACAAAGTCCATGCTCACATCTTGCCAAGGACGATCTGGGACAGGGAGTGGGGTATAAAGGCCGGTGTTCTGTTTTCGCTGTTTGGCAACAGCGCAGGTCCGACACCTAGCCACAATGTGTGCTACATCTCTTTTTAAGCTAGGCCAGAAAAAATGGTCTTCAATAGCCAGGGTGGTCTTATCTTTTCCTAAATGGCCAGCTAAACCTCCAGCATGAGTTTCCCAAATCAAGAATTCCCTAAGAGAGGTTCTAGGGATGCAAAGCCTATTCTTAAAGAACAGAAAGCCATCTAAAAGGGAATAATCCTTATGTTCACTAGATGGTCCTTGAGTTAGATCCTGGTATACAGTCTTGAAATCTGGACACGACTCATATTCTTCTTTGATTTGCTCAAACCCTATGACTTCAGCCCTAACAGAATTCAACAACAAAGATCGACGACTAAGGGCATCAGCTACCTTATTTTGAGACCCAGCCTTATGCTTCAAAACAAAAGTATAGGACTGGATATACTCTACCCACTTAGCATGCCTAGGGTTAAGCTTCTTCTGAGAATTCAAGAATCTAAGAGCCTCATGGTCCGAAAACAACACAAATTCTTGCGGTAGTAAATAATGTCTCCAGTAACGCAAAGCTTGCACTACCGCGTAAAATTCCTTATCATAGGTAGAATACCTAAGCTTAGCATCATTAAGTTTTTCACTAAAGAATGCTACGGGATGGTTCTCTTGGCTTAGGACTCCACCTATACCTACTCCTGAAGCATCACAGGCAACCTCAAATATCTTTGAAAAGTTCGGTAGTCTCAAAATGGGTGCCTGGGTCATCCTATCCTTAAGATCTAGGAAGGCTTTATGGGCTGCTTTGGTCCACTGAAATTCTCCCTTCCTGATGCAGCCTGTGATAGGAGCAACTACGGTACTAAACCCCTTGATGAATCGCCTATAGAAGGTAGCCAAGCCATGGAAACTTCTGACTTCATGCACACTGGTCGGCTCTGGCCATTCTACTATGGACCTAATCTTTTCAGGGTCGGCAGCCACGCCGTCAGGGGTTACAACAAATCCAAGGAAGATAATTCTACTGGTCATAAATTCACACTTTTTGAGATTACCGTAGAGACTATCACTCCTCAAAACTTGACAGACTTGTCTAAGGTGGCCTAGGTGATCTGCAGGGGTCTTACTATAGATCAGGATGTCATCAAAATAGACCACTACAAACTTCCCTATGAAAGCTCTAAGTACCTGGGTCATAATCCTCATGAAAGTACTAGGGGCATTGGACAACCCAAAAGGCATAACAACCCATTCATAGAGACCATCCTTAGTTTTGAAGGCTGTTTTCCACTCATCCCCTGGTCTAATCCTAACCTGATGATAGCCGCTCTTGAGATCAATTCTAGAAAAAACCATGGCACCGACCATCATATCAAGCATGTCATCTAGTCTAGGGATGGGGAACCTATACTTGATTGTGATTTTATTGATGGCACGACTGTCAACACACATCCTCCACGTGCCATCCTTCTTCGGGGTTAGAAGTGCAGGGACTGCACAAGGGCTAAGACTCTCTCTAATGAACCCCTTCCTCAACAATTCGCCAACCTGCTTTTGTAGTTCTTTATGCTCAGATGGATTCATCCTATAATGGGGCAAGTTGGGTAAAGTAGCTCCTGGGACTAAATCTATGGAATGCTGAATATCCCTAAGAGGTGGAAGGTGGTCTGGCAGATCCTCGGGAAAAATATCCTCAAATTCTTCTAATAAAGGCTTAACTTCCTGAGGAGGCTCTGAGGGTGTAGGAGTCCTAAGTTCCTTAGCAGTCAACATCCAAATGGGTGAACCACTATGAATTTCTTGTTCTAGATCCTTGGCACTAATTAGGTTCACTCCGGTCTTCATTTTCCTAACCTTACTGGTTCCTTTAGCTACCTTGTCCTTAGGAGGGACTGAATGGATTGTGATTTTCTTCCCATTGAAACTAAAGACACAGGTGTTGGATTTTTCTAAGAGGGTGGCATCATGATCATACAACCAAGGTCTTCCAAGAATTATACTGCTCACCCCCATGGGCAAGACATCACACCAAATCTTCTCTTGATAGGATTGCATTTGGATTTGGACCTGACATCTAGATTGGATGGGTATAGAGGTAGAGTCTACCCAAGAAACCTTATAGGGGTTGGGGTGGGGGACTGGGGTTAAGCCTAACATTTTGACAGTGCTAGTAGAAATGGCATTCACACAGCTCCCACTATCTATGATGATTTTACAAACCTTATCCCCTAGTTTAAGGAAAGTCTGTAGGATGTTAGTCCTATGCCAATATTCCTGAACTTTAGTCTGGGACAGGATGCATCTCACAACCCCTAAGTGGTCAGATTCAGTGGATTCTTCCTCTCCTTCATACTCATCAACCAAATTCATTCCAGCCTCATAAACTTCTTCTTCAAACTCCTCATTAGGCTCGGAATTCTCTTCTCCTCCCTCTTCTATATATAGGGATCTACGAGGGCACTGGCTAGAAACATGACCTACCTTATGACACTTAAAACAAGCTATGGCTGTGCACTGAGTGGAGATATGACCGGGCTTCTGGCACTTAAAACAGATGATACTAGGGGTTCTCTGGGTGTCAGGTGCCTTACCTTTGTCCATGGGCCTAGGGGTGGGGATACCCTGATTAGGCTTGCTAGGGGTAACTTGGCTAGGTCCATTTCTTGGGATTGGGGCACTAACCCTAGATGGCATGGGTCCTCTCTGAAACTTCTCAGTGTTCAGTGCAATCTAATAGGCTTGGTCTAGGTCAGTAACCTCTCTCAGAAACAACTCTCTCTTAATATCTTCCCTAAGTCTAGCCCTAAATCTAGACAAAGTGACCTCATGGGCTTCACTCACATCACATCTCATCAGGTATTCATCAAAGGTGGTTATGTAGTCTGAAACAGATCGGTTCCCTTGTTTCAAAGTCTGCCATTGGTCTAACAGATTTTGCTAGTATGAAATGGGTAGGTACTTGTCTCTAAGTTTCTCTTTCATACCCTGCCAAGTGGTTATGGGCTCTACATTTCGTCTTCTAGTGGTCAGCTCAATGTTCCCCCAGTATAACCTAGCTTGGCGTATTAATTTCATCTTGGCAAACTTGAATTTCCTCTCCTCAGACATGGCATACCACTCAAAGTACTGGTCCATCTCACCCTCCCAATCAGAATACACCTTAGGATTTAGGCTACCATCAAAAGTGGGTGCATCTAACTTGATGTTTCGAATGAACCTATCATCTCTATCCTCAGGTTCTGGGTCAGGCCTCCTATGATTAGGTTCAGGATCTCGGTATAATGGTCTTCTAGGCTCTTGGTGTGGGTGAGGTTGAGGTACATTAAAATCTGGGTCAGGAGTCCAGTTCCGATGCCTAGGTTCCTCTAGCACTTGGACTCGATCCCTAAGCTGGGCAAAATCCTCATGGACTTGTTCTTTAAATTGGGCAACAGTGGTAGTCACATCCTGACTCAGTTTGTTCATACTCTCAGTAAGAGCTCTAACCATGGCTTCTAAATCAGGTTGGGTTTGACCAGGTTGGTAGGGCACTCCATTCCGGGTAGACATGATGCAAGCAAACACACAAAATGAGACTCAACTGAATGACTACAGGCTAACTAGACCTAGAGCCCAAACTAGATGCCCAATCAGAGTGGCAAGCTAGCCTGTAGTAACTCAGGACTCAGCCAGGCAGGTGTAAGGGGAGTGTTAGGTCCCTGAATGCCAATCCTAGACACCAATCAGAGATTGGCCAGGTAGGTGGACCAGCACACAATCCCTTCGGGATGGAATCCCTGAACCACCGTTCTAGACACTGAGTACAAAGCACACACAGAGTAACCACACAAACTGACTCAACACTAGCCTTGACCCGACTTGTTGATGTCCCTAGCCCACTAGGGCGAATTAGGTCTAATCAATTTTAGATTAAAGGCTTAGGTTCGAATGAAGGGGTGGTGGTTTTGGGCTAAGGAGAGGTTATCAAATCCTCCCCTTATCTTAGATGCTCAAATGCCCTTAAGGTGAATTAAGAGATGAACACTCAAAAATAATTGGATTGCAGAACACAAAAACAGAGTTACAGTAATTTAATTCTCAGAAATCGTACGGAAACCAATAAATCATGAGAAAATTATGCAAATTAGTTTCAATTATACTAGTTTCAGAAAAACAAAAATCACTAAATTTGGAGTTAACTAAAGTGAGAAATAATTTCTGAAACAGGGTAATTATGGGCTGAAAACAGAGCACTTCCCCGTTTACAATTTCTGCTACGAAGTTGTAACCCAACGGATCCCCTACACGCCCTAGGAACACCCCATGGAATGGGAAGAGGAGGTTTGCACCTCGCTTCGTTCCTAGGATCGGACATCCTGGGGAGTCTACTTCGAGCAGACAAAGTAAAAAGAGAGGGACTCAAACAAGCAATCAAACAGAAACCCTAGACAGGGCTCTGATACCAAAAATGATGCAGAACAAAGAACAAAAAAGCGTATGCGGAAGTAAATTTAAGATTAATTCTCTTTTTTCTTTTTTTTTTTAATTTCAGAAATTGGCTTTGACTCAAAGTAAAGCTAAACTAAGTTGAAGGAAACTAGGTAAGGATTGAAAGCACAATTTAGATGAAACTAAATTATCAGAGTAGTTCAGAAGTAACGGATCACTGGGGGTTGAAAAACTCCCAGACCTAGGGTTTCGCTCTGAACTTTCAACAGAACAGAAATAGAGAGGAGAGATGGTTTACTAACCAGACAGTGATCTTCTCAGGATTTTGGTGGAAGAACTCTCTCGAGCAGATTGTGGGATCCTCGGAGTCGGCTATCTTCGCAATGGATCCTCCAATTCTGATCTTGTGGTTTGGTCGGCTTCTCCTGGACTCAAGATCTGGGAAAGAAGAGGAACAAGTGATGGAATTCAGATACTCAAGAAAAGATTTACCAGGTTGAAGAACTTGAAAGCTGAAGTTGCTGAAATCAGGATTCTCCTGGAGGCCGATCTGACTTCCTCTTAGAATTGCTGTAGATCTGAAGTATCTAGACTGGAGCTGGATGCTGGTGGCCGGCCTGGACTTGGAGAGGATGGCCGTGAGAAGTGGAATAGACTAGGGCTTGGTGGAAAGAGAAGGGTGATGACGGCTAGGGTTTGGGAGTGGAGTGGCTAACCTAGGGTTTGGGTTTTGGAGATCTCACACCTCCTCAAGGTTCCAGGGGAACCCGGATTTACTCCCTCACAGAGCTCAACACCTGGATGCAAGTGCGGAAGAGAGAAAACACAAAGTTTGCTCACAAAAAATTTGGTTTCATTCATATGATTGATTTAAACTTACAAGAGGGGTTTAATTTATAAGGCTTTACAAGGGAGTAGGGTTTTACATCTTTCCATGTGGGACTAAAGGAGGGGATCTACAAATCAGGATAAATCATACACATATGGTCGGCCAAGGTACCAAAAAAATTTGATTTGGGTTATAAAAGGCAGGTAGATGGCGCCTCCTTGTTTGGATCTTCAAGAGAATTTTTTTCCTTCCATGGATCAACTCTTTTGGACTCCTCCTTTTCTTCCTCCCTAAGTCAAGGTCCTTCCCATCTTTGTTTTGGATTTTTTTGGCAGGTAGTGGGCGCCTCCTTGAAGTTCTCTCCAATAGAATTTCTTCCCATCTTTACTTTGGTTCTCTTGGGAAAGTCTTGGCCGCCCCCTTGATTTGTGGACTCTTGGTGGATTTCTCCTCATCTGGCACATGAGAGAAGGAAGCTGCTATCTGTGGAGTGGGGACCAAAGGCTGCTGGATGTAGATATGGAGCCCCCTGGACTCAGGCGTATGGCTGGGAGTGTGGCTGGGAGTGTGGTGTCCACTTGCTTGGTCTTGGGAGAAAATGTAACACCCCAGGTTGAAACCCTAGTCCACTACTGAATCAACATGACTCAACAAAATAAAATGCAGGTAATATAGACTCAAGCTAAATTGAGTTGATCTAGTCAACTCTTATTACAAACCAAAAACCCTAATTTTTTCGGGCAAGGTTAATCAGAGATCCAGATGGAGCTCTGAAGTCTTCTTCTGAGTCTGGTGCCCGCACCAGATGGCAGATGGCCAGATGGCGGGACAGCGACAAGTGACTGGGTGGCGGAACAGGGGGTGGCACAGCATGCCCTGTGCGTGTCATTTCGTCTTCCACGGGCGTGGGGCCCCGGGCGCCGGTGAGGACCTTCGGCGGCCGGGCCTTGGCCGGCGGATGGCGGGGCGGCGGGACGTGGCAGGTAGTGGGCGGCGACTTCACACGGATGGATGCGTCCGTTGATCTTCCCCACGGTTGTGGGGTCATGGGCACCGGCAAGGGCCCCACCGGTGGCCGTGCGAGAGCCGGCGGGCGGCGGGATGGTGGCGGGTAGCAGGGCGATGGTGGTGGCGGTAGCGGCATAGGGCATCACGGCCGCATGTGGGCGGACGGACGCCTCCCGCGTCCATTCGTCTTCCCACAGGCGTGGGTGGCGGCGGGCGGCTTTTCGGCGAGGGCGAGGCCGGTGGGGCCGGCCGGGGTCGGGCGGCCTGGATCTGGGGCCGACCGGGCGGAGGCTAGGGTTTGGGAGATTTTTTAGAACTCACGAGAGAAGATAGAATAATGTAGGAATAAAGCAGGAATAAGATCGGGATAAAGATGGAATAGCGAGAATAGGTGGAATAGCAGGAATTGGAAAAATAAAAAAATCCGAGAAAATAAAAAAAATAGAAAAAAGAACCTGGACCTGCCTTGGATCCCCATCATTCTCCTCGATCACGAAGAACTCGACTCCGTCGAGTTTGAAAAAATGGAGCATACCCTAATCCACAACTCGCTCTGATACCAAATTGATGCGGAACACAGACTCGATGTAACCCTGGGTTATTTGGGAAAGGGAAACAACTAAACAAACTAGGACCATGGAAGGGCTAAGAAGCCTCCCGGGACTAGGGTGATACTGAAAACTAAACTCCTAAAATAGCTAATCTCTTTTGTTTTCAATTTTCTTGGAGGTGATGAAGGAATGATGGAAATGGGAGACTGGGAACAGGAACTCATGGCTCTGGGACTCACTCTAATGGGGAGACGCACACAGAAAGTCAGGGATCAAAGCACATAGCTTCCCTGAGCTCTCAGCGAATCCATTATCCACATAGTAGGGCTCTCATAAAGGCCGCTAGGGTGATTCTCAAAGGACATGAGGGGATAAGAAGATGGGATAGGGATAACTAGGGTGCTCGAACCCATCATCCACAAAGTAGGACTCTCAGACCCCCCCTAACGAACCCATTATCCACACAGTAGGGAACGAAGGCAAATGAGCCTCAGCCTAGAACTATCACCAGAACCAATGGAGAACCCAAAAAATTATATCAAAGTCTATTCTTTACAGGGGGAAGAGGGGGGCATTATATAGAAAAACCAAAACCCTCAGTTTCTTAGCCTCCAAGAAAACTAAAAAAGAAAAATAAATTACATCAAAATCCGTGCTGCATCAAAAGTGATGCTGATCTGCTCTGAGAAGCATGTCGACTTGATGATCTGTGCTGAAAAGCGTGCTACTCTGAAAACTGGACAGCTTTGATATCCATGCAAACTCAAACTCACGACCATGCATAGGAAGGGAACCAAGTTCGGCGGGGCACCAGCGGACGACTGGGAAGCGGGCGACGGACGGGTCGGGCGGAGGGCGAGCAGCGGATGGCCAGACAGCGGGACAGCGAAAAGTGACTGGGTGGCAGAACAGGGGGTGGCATGGCATGCCCTCTGCTTGCCGTTTGGGCTTCGACAGGCGTGGGGCCCCTGGCATCGGCGAGGACCTCCGGTGGCTAGGCCTTGGCCGGCGAATGGCGGGATGGCGGGATGGCGGCTGGCGGGTGGCGGTGGCTACGTCAGGCGGAGGGCGGCGATGTCACATGGATGGATGCCTCCGTTGATCTTCCCTACGGCCGTGGGGTCCTGGGCGTCGGCGAGGGCCCCACCGGTGATCGGGTGAGAGCCGGCGGATGGCGGGACGACGGCGGGCAGTAAGCCGACGGCGGTGGTGATGACTGCAGCGGTGCAGGGCGGGACTGCCACACGTGGGCAGACGGATGCCTCCCATATCTGTTCGTCTTCCTACGGGTGTGGGCGGCGGTGGGTGGCTTTTCCGGCGAGCGCGGGGCCGGTGGGCTCCGGCGGGTGGGCCGTGGGTCGGGCGGCTTGGATCTGTGGCCGATGGGGTGGAGGCTAGGGTTTGGGAGATTTTTTAAAACTCACGGGACAAGATGGAATAATGTAGGAATAAAATAGGAATAAGATCGGGATAATGATGGAATAGTAGGAATAGGTGGAATAGCAGGAATAGGAAAAATAAAAAAAAATCCTAGAAAATAAGAAAAAAATAGGAAAAAGAACCTGGACCTATCTTGGATCCTCATCACTAGGACTTGGTTATCTCTATAACTTTGTCTTTTTAAGGACCTAATAATTTAGAGGGTTTTAACTTTAATGTGACAGATGAAGAGATGAGAAGACATGGATCAACCTCCCACTAACCATATCAGCAATCTAGGAGGGTTACACATAACAATGATCCATAGGCACCTAAAATCAATCAAGACTGATTAACCTTGGATGACAAGTGTTAACACGAGTCAATAAGCTATCTAATCAATCCTGATTGACCACATTGGCCAGGTAAGTGAGATCATGGGTTGGGTTCCACCATTAACCGTCTTGCCTTAGACGCCAACAAAGTTTGCCAGGTAAAAGGTAGCCCCAAAGAACCATGATTACAATGCCAAACTTACCTCAACACCAATTGGTTCATCAGACTCGATTAGACTAGCCTAAAGACTCGAGCTTTCCACTGAGCCACAAATTAGATCCATTTAGATTATAGACTAATCGATCTAACTATTAGATAGATCTAGAGAAGAAATCCTAACTCAACATTTTATTAGATTAGTTCTCTAATTAGTCCAATGCATCTAAACTTAGGTCTAACCCAATTAAGGACCTAATAGAAGCTAACCCATGACCCTTAAGGCTTATTGAAATGACTTAAGATCTTTCAATCATATTCCTAGAGTTCTTAGTCAATCTTAATTCAAAATTAAGTTCAATAACCTTAAAATAAATTAAAACAATTTTAATTTATCAGTGTAAAATAATTTTACAACAAAATAAAATTTGAATTCACTATTTTCAGTATTTTCTGCAGCCAAGTATCGACACTTCAAGAGCAAGTGTCGACTCAAGGCCTAAGACAGGGAACAGAAAATAGAACAACATGTTTTCTGGCACGCCTCAAGTGTCGATACTTCAAGGGTCAAGTGTCAACACTTCAGGCTTAAGTGTCGACACTTTAGGGGCAAGTGTCGACACTTCAACCTATCTCAGAAGAAAAACAGAAGCCAGATCTCAGGAAATTCTTTCATGAGTCGACACTTCAAAGGCCAAATGTAGACTCACAGCCTGAGACTACGAAAAAATTGTGATTTCAAATCAAATGTTTCTCCAAACATTCAAGAAAAACTGATCAAAAATAATTCTTAGATCTTATTTAAAGTTGTTTTATGATCATGTCATTAGATTAAAACATTTTTAACCTACAATTTTTTTTTCTTCTTATTTTTTTTTCATGAGTCAATCATAGTGGCACCCCTACACGCCATAGGAGATCCCATTGAATGGAAAAAGAGGGTCTTGCAGCCCTACTTATCTCCTATGACTGGACGGCTTGGTGAAGCACTCAATCCAAGTACTTAAGAAGAAAGGAGATGTTATTAGCATGCTAGCATCATTATACTACAAAAAGAACCTATCGCTCTGATACCATTTCTAGTGAAAAGCACCTATACCTAGCATACATTATGAAAGAGAAGAGGGTAGAGGAAATACATTTTAAAACATTTTTAGACATGCATAGCGGAAGGCTCGGTAGATAGATCTAAACTATCTATCGATCTGCCTGTAACAGGAACTAGTATAAAGACCTAGCATGCATATAACATCAAAAACAACACAAATATAAAGGTCATACCTTTATACCTCGGTGAGTGCTGGAGAGAAGCTATGAAGAGCTAAGAGGAGGAGGAGGGCGCTCGAGCCACACACGCGCCTGGCCTTTACAGGATATCCACACCTGGGCTCGACTCTGATCAACTCCCTTGGAGTTCTAGCTCTTCGGGATCCTTGGGCCGAACTTCTTCTTCCAGGAGCCAAACCTCTTTCCCAATACCTAGCTTGATCGCTAGGTTGCTCACTCCAAATCCCTAAACCTCTCACAAAACCCTTCTTCTTCCTCTTTCTTTTCTCTCTTGTAACTTGTGTTGTTTTCTTGTGTGTAACCCCAGCAGCCACTACAAAGACCTCTATTTATAGGAGCTGCCATGAGAGGGAGAAAAAGGAAGGAGGAGAGATGGAGAGAGAGAATGGGGGAGAGGATCAAGGCCATGCCAAATAGGTCTAACCCATTAAGGCATATATGACATTCATACTATAAAGCCCTGGAGCCAAAACTGGTTTGAATTCGAAATTCAAACCAGGTAAAAACCTGTCCAAAAGACTCACGAAATCCTCTTAGATTATTTCTCATCACAGGAAGTGTTGACACTCAAAAATTGCCAAGTGTCGACACTTCACCAAGTATCGACACCTGCAAAAATCCAAATGTCAATGCTTGGAGCAAAGACAACCATATTGACTTCAAGTGATGGCAAACGATTCTCAATCATTGGTTAGCGCAAAAGATTAGATAGAAATCACTTATGGTGTATGATCCCATAGGTTCAAACACTAAATTGGTAGCATTAGAACATTTCTAGTACCAGTCAAAGTCTTTATCTAGCAATGATACCCGACGTCCAGATAGGTCGAAGATGCAGAGCACCTCACAAGAACCTCTGGCATATGGTTGCTGCATAATTTATCCCTTTGACCTTATAATGCTCAGGATGACCTAGGATTCGACTGCCAACCCTAATTTGGTTTATCCAAATCATGTCTCAACCTCACAAGTTCTGTGACTCCTCATAAGAACTACCCTGGCCAAGGATTTGCTGAATTGAGACATAGTGAGCCATTCACTCCAAACTATTTGGAGAGGTCAATTCTAACTTGATCCACCACCACTCCACAAGTACTTGACTGCACCCAGAAACCTTCTGTCACTAGATTAGAAATCCAGGTAGTCTGGTACCAAAGTATAGTGAGTTGTTTGCAAGCTGCCATGGTGACCTCAGGTCTGAGGGACACATATACCCATATCCCTTCGCGAGCAACCCTTTGGCAGAAGGGAGCTCCGCAGATGGTCACGTTCAGTGAGATATCATACATTTCACTTGCATGTCACACCAGTATCTCCACACTCCTTGGTTAAGAGGATAACCAACAAATATGACATACAACAACCTATACTTGATACATTGTCATCCTATAACAATGTATCATTTGGTTATGAATCAGTTTAAGAACTATTTGATATATCCTTTCTATATCAAATAATGTAGTTCTAAGGACTCCATCACATAGGAGTTCTTTACAGGAAAAATAAATATGATGGACAGCCAAAAATAACTTTTATTTATTAAAAAAAAATTCATAAACAAATACAAAAATAGCATAATTGTCTACAGCCTAGATGATTGGCTTTGGGATACAATTCCTAATAGATTGGACCTAACTGGTGCAGATACCAGAGGTACCAGAATAAAAAAGAGGCTTCTAAACCCTTTGTGGGTTAATTAGCAGCATCTGAGTCCATTTGTAATAAAGGCTCAGTCCATCTGAGTTGTTTTTTTATTACTTGAGTTCTGTACTAGTCAGCTCATGTTGAGCTAGTCATCCTTCGAAGTTCAGTACATGTCAGTCCAAGTACAAGTGAAGACCTGCCAGTCCAAGTACAAGTGAAGACCAACTAGTCCAAGTGGAATCCAACTCAACTAGAAGCTTTGAAGACCATGGAAGGCCTAGGAAAAGAAAATTAGAAGCCTAGAAGACAATTTCAAAACCCTGAAGCCCTAGACCATAGCCTAAAGTAGATTTGGCAAATCAGGGCCCAGGAAGAGAACCAAGGGGTGCCAAGCTTATGCTCACGACCCCTTGGTCAGCCACTAGGGTCACCTTCCTTGGCCAACCAAGGCAAGTGAAAGAGGGAAGGAATTTAGGAATTTTTTTCTACCTAGCCTACCATGTTTTCTAGATAGAGTTTGAATTAAATTAAAAGTCCTATGTAAAGTCTCTTTTAACCTTACTTGGGGGCCAAGTCTAAGAGTCTATTTAAGAGGCTCTAATCTCTTGTATCAAGATACTTTTTATCATGAAATAATATTGAAACTCTCCAATTGCTATGTGCTACCTGCTGTGTGCTAAAAGGGATTTTGTGTGAGCACTTCTTCCTGGTATTCTGTGCCCAACCTCCAACCGCCATCTTGCTATCCAAAACCTAGCCTCCCTCTTCAAACAACCTCTTCCCCTTGATATTTTCCCTTTCTTACTTCATCCCTACTATGTTTTCTAACTCTTGGAAGGTTGTTTGTAGGTCCCTCGACTCCGACGAATCCAACGACTCTAGCCGGGCCGCAATCGGACCATCTAGCAGAAAGCTGGGAATCCGTGGGTCTTTGGTTTGATTTTTCAGGCCACATCCGGGAGTGAGAGCGACCTCTTCACATACGATCTGCACTAGGTGAATCTACCATTGTCAGGTACACCCCCTCTGCCTACCAGATGCTTTATTGCAGATGAACTAGCCCAACCGAGAATTCTCAGCCTCGGCGGTCATCTTTCCTTTTCTTTTTAGGTCCTGTTATGGATGCTTTGGCTTCTTAAATTTATATAAAACTCTTTACATCATTCTTTGGTTTGATCTTCAGGATTAAAACATATTCCTCGATATTTAAAATACAAAAAAATTAGTTGCATGCATATATAGTTCCGCATCATTTGGTATTAGAGCCTGTTTGGGCTCAGTTCTCTTTGAATATTCGGATTGGGTGCTTCACCATGGCCGTCCGGTCATAGGAGACTAGTAGGGCTTCAAAACTCTCTTTTCCAATCGATGGGATCTCCTATGGCTGTAGGGGTGCCACTGTGAATTGACCCCTAAAGAAGAACACAAAGAGTTCCTTTAGGATTTTTTTTTTCATTTTCGGCCTTTCAGTATATACTATGTTATTTTAATTGTTTTTGCCTGTATAAAACTTAGAAAATCCTAAAGTTTAAATTTCTGGATTCCTCATAATTCATGTTAATTTTTAGAATTTTATCAAGATTTATTTTGATCTGTAGATTTTCTCCTAGCTGAAACACTGCCTAAGAACAGTTTTCCTTTATTTTGGCAGCAAAGCCGATTTTGGAAAGTTCAAGGTTTTTTTTAGTATAATCTTTGCATATCTTTAATTTTAGAATAATTCCTGCATATTAGATCATAATCTACAGTTATCTTTCTATTTAATAAAAATTTCCAAAGCAAAAAAAAAAGAAAGAAAAAAAATTACATATATTCAAAAATACCAAAACACCTAAACCCTAATTTGCATCTTCATCTGCCTGCCATCATTGCATAAATTACTTTAAGGGCACTTTCTATATGTCAGATAAGGGGAGGAGTTGATAACCTCTTCTTAGCCCAAAATCACATCCCTTGCATTCGGTCCCAAGCCTAATCTAAAATTAACTAGAATTAATTTGCCCTAGTGGGCTAGGGACACCCATCGGTTGAGTTCAATCATTGTGGGATGACTAGTGCACCCAATTCATTTCCTATTACTAGATACTGGTGTCTAGGAAAGAGGTACAGTGTCAAACAACCTAAGCAGATCGGTGTTCCTTAATTGGGTCCTTGCGAGAGTAGGAAGGCCTCCCACCATCCCACCTCTTACCTGGCCAGATTGAAGGATTAGGAGTTGAGTTGTGTGTAAGTTAAGTCAACCCATTCTGATTGGGCTCTAGGTCTAGGCAGTTATAGTTGAGTCAGTGTTGAGTCTTGCATGAGCACTAGATCAGGAGCATCATATCACCCACCATCTCCACCTTTGGCTGAATCCATGGATAACTTTGAAGCCAAGATTAATGCCCTCACTGAGTAGCTAGCCCAATCCTTAGCCCAGGTGAATACCTAGATAACTCATTCCAATACCCGAATCTACAATAGACTTGACCACATAGCAAATAGGTTTGATTAGGTAGAGGACTGTATAAGGACCTTAGAGAGAACCCATGGGTCGCAGTCTGAACTAGATCTTGAGTCACCTCCCCATCATAGGAGAACCCCTCGCCATGACCCTTACTATGAGGCTGACCCTAGGAGGACCCCAAACCCTGATCCCTACTTTGAGGTTGAACCTAGGAGAGCCCATCGTCATGACCCAATCCCAGAGGTTCGTCCAAGGAGACCCAATCAGGACTTCATTGACCAGGAGGATAGAGCCTAAAGAACATAAGGTTAGAAGACCCACTTTTGATGGTTGTCATGATCCTAAGGTTTATGATGCGGGACTAACTAGATGCTAGGATGAAATGATGCAGGTGATTTTTCTTTATGATTTTTTTAGGTTTTTTTTTCTTAAATGAGGTTAAGGATTCCCGAAGACAAGCAAGAGTAGATCTAGGGTTCTATAATAATAAGAAATTCAATCAAGCAAATAAGTCCCTAAACAGGATAGGAAGAGGACCCCAGGATTGATAAACCCCGAAGGACTTAGCTCTTGAATCAATATCAACTTAGGAGTTTTAGGGTTGCAAACCTTAAAAGCTCTGAAGTGCCCGATGCCGAGTTCACTCGCTCTCGTGGATGCGGCCTGGATGATCGAGCCTTCAACCCTCGCGGATGCACCGGCTTTTCGTCCAAAGGTCTCGAAGGCAAGGGAGACCGACTCCATGTTCGTGTTACCTGGAGGACCTACGAGCAATCAAGGGAAGGATTAGGAATCAACAAGTAGTAGGAAGAAATAAAAAAAGTAAGGTTGAAGATGATGTTGATTGTGGATCTTCTTGCTAGGCGCCTAGATGGATCATCCAGTTGGCCTCTAAACTTGAAGATGGAAGATAGATTGGTGGAAGAGAAGGTAACTTGAGACCTTACACCTCTTGACGCCCGAAGGCGAAGGCGCTCTCTCACGAAGATCGACGTTCTTAAGGAATGAAGGCAACTAACAAGAAGAGTGGCTCTCAAATCTTTTCTTTTCATTCATCATCATTAATGATGGGGACATCAAAATCTATCCGGATTTTCTTCTTTCTCTCCTAGATTTTTTTATTTTATTTTACATTTTTTTATTCCAGCTATTCCATCTATCCCTGCTATTCCTATTTTATTCCATGTTTATCCCTATTTTATCCCTTTGCTATTCCAGTCATCTTCAACCTCCCAGAACTTTCAGAAACTCCATTTTTATTCATTTTTTCTTCCCATTTGTCCCTCTCTACCATGCCCAACCACCGAAGAACCCCCCCGATGGCCCTCCATCTCCCCCGTGCTGCCATGCCCAACGATTGGATGGACCCCGTCGACCGTCCATCTCCCCCTTCTGCTCCATGCCCGTGACGCCTATGACGCCCATGCTCGTGACACCTCCCTTCTCCGCGTCCGACGCCCCTCCACCCGGAGTTGTTTCCAGCCGGCAACCCCATGCCTCCCACGATGCCCAGCCACCGCTCGGCCGCCACCCTGCTCTCCCGCTCCGCCCCATGCCCGTCCAAAGACCCAGTGCCCACGGCTGCCTACCATTCCTCCCTTGCTGCTCTGCCCATCCATGCCACGCTCCTCTCCCCCGCACCGCTGTCCACCCTTGCTTCCTGTCGGCCACCCGTGCCTGCTGAAGTCCACCGGTCTTCCCCTATTCCTGCAATTGAGTTTGGTGATTATTATCACGGTCAGTTGCCTTCAATTGCTCTCATTCAAATTGAAGTCTGAGGCCTCTTTGGGAGTGTATTTTGTGATTTTGGCCCAGAGTTCACGGTGGTTGATGTTGATGGTGAGGAACCACATATAGGATGGGGATCTTGTTGTGTTTTCTGAGGTCTAGGGAATGACAAAGCTAAATGATGGAAAGCCTAGAAAAGTTGAGAATGAATCACCATTTTCATTTACTCTTGAAGAAGATGAAGAGCAGTGCACGAACATGAAAGCTACACGATTTTTGGAGTTACACGAATTTTAGAGCTGTACCAATTTCAAAGCTCCACAAATTTTAGAGTGGTGAATTTTTTGCATAGACTCAAAGTAGAGGAGGAATTTGAATTCGAATTCAATTTTGAATTTAAATTCAAATTCGAATGGATCCACAATTTCCTCCACAAATGCCACCCATCCTCTTTCCTTATTTTATTATTTTTTTTGAATTTCGAATTTAAATTTCAAAATGGCTTGGTATCTATAAAATAGGCTCCAATCCTTCTTGTAAAAATCAATTGAGAAATAAAATTTTTATTTTAGAGAAGAGTGATTCTTCTTTACTCCGTGAGGAGAGGGTGTGAGGCCCAGCCCAGGACATGATTTGAGGTCATCCCCAGTTATCTCCCTTCCCATTCCATCTTATTTATCCCCTCGTGGCCTTTGAGATCCATCCTAGTGCCTCCAAGTATCGAGGAGGGTGTAATGCCTTAGAGGTGAGAGGTCTCTTCATTAGGGGTGAGTCCCAAAGCCCATGAGATCTAGCTCCCTATCTTCCATCCCATTATTCCTTCGCCATCAAATTAGAAAATCCAAAAAAAGAAAATTAGAATACCCTAATCTAGGTGACTTTTAGGCTCACCATTGATCCTAGCTCCTAGACCCCGTTGTCCCGCATCAGTTTATATAGATTGGGAGGGAGAGGTTGATCAGTATTTTGAGTGGTACGATATGTCTAAGGAGCGTAAGTTTAGATTTACCAAGCTTAAGTTGGTCCGTGAGGCCAGGTTATAGTGGGCTAGTGTTGAGAGAACTCTTAGACTAGGAGGTCATGAACCCATAGTCACCTGGAGGGCCATGAAGGGTAAGCTTAGAAGGAAATACATTCCTATCTTATATCGTTATGATTTAATGGATCAGTGGTAGCGACTGAATCAGGGTAGCAAGAGTGTAGATGAGTACATTGCAAAATTTGATGAGTATTCCATGTGATGTGACTTAAATGAGTCTGAGGATGTTGTTCTGTCTAGGTTTAGGGCTAGCTTGAGAGATGATATCAAGAGGGAGCTCTACTTGAGAGAGGTTAGGGACCTAGACCATGCATACCAGATTGCTAGGGATTATGAGCATTTCCAGAGAGGGCTCGTCTACCGTAAACCTGAGCCTACTAGATATCCTAGTCAGTACCTAGGAGCTAGCCAGTCCCACCAGAGCTGACCCAACCCTAGCTGACCTAATCCGAGTCAACCCAATCTGAGTCACCTTGACTCGAGTCGACCCCAGCCTAGTACTCCTTTGACTCATAGAGATGATAGAGGTAAATTTGTAAAGGTCCACAGGAGTCCCAATCCCCAGAAGACCTATTTTAAATATCGAAAACCAGGCCACTTTGCTAGCCAGTGCCCAGTTAGTGCCCTACACTTAGGTGAGCTAGAGGAAGAGGAGCCTAAACCCGTAGCTGAACCTGAGGGAGAAATCTGTGAGGCTGATGACCAGTTGTTGGATGAGTATGAAAGAGAGGAAGAGATACCTGAGTATGAGAACTTGTTTGATGTGGTTAGGTGCATCTTAACCCAAACCCCAGTTAAGGAAGATTGGCATAGGACCAACATCCTACAAACCTTTGTTAAGATAGGGGGTAAGTTTTTTAAGATCATCATAGACAGTGGGAGTCGTGTCAATGCTATCTCTGCCAGTACAGTCAAATCCTTAGGGTTGACCACAGTTCCCCATCCTAGCCCCTACAAGGTTTCTTAGGTAGATTCCACCACCATCCAGGTCAAGTATAGGTGCCAAATATTAGTTAAACTGCAAATCTATGAGGAAAGATTTGGTGTGATGTCATTCCTTTGGAAGTAAGTAGTATCATGTTAGGTCGACCTTGGCTTTTTGATCATGATGCAACCCTGTATGGTCGAACCAATGTCTGTGCTTTTAGCCACCATGGGAATAAGTTTGTTATCCATCCAACTCCACCTAGGGACCCAGTTAAGAGAGGTTTCTAGTAGCCTTAAGGACAAGAAACCGGGAGTTAATCTAATTAAGGCTAAGGAGTTAGAGAAAGAGAATGCTGAGGGTAGCCTTGATTAGATCTTAACCACCAAAGAAATCCATGAGCCAACCCAAAAGGAACACCCTCTAGAGATTGTTGAGGCTCTTAAAGAATTTGAGGATGTCTTCCCTTATGATTTACCTGATCAATTACCATCCCTTAGAGACATCCAACATGCAATAGATTTAGTTCCATGAGCCACTTTACCAAACCTTCCTCACTATAGAATGAACCCCAGTGAGCATCAAGAATTACAGAAACAAATGGGAGAGCTACTTAGGAAGGGTTTCATTAGGGAGAGCTTGAGTCCATGTGTAGTACCTACTCTACTAACCCCTAAGAAAGATGGTACCTGGAGGATGTGTGTAGACAGTAGAGCCATCAACAAGATAATTGTGAAGTATAGGTTTTGACGCGGGACACGGATGCGATGTAGTACTAAAGGTTGATTTAAATATTATATTAATCGAGAGCAAATGTTCATTAACTTAACAGCCTATTAAACAATATGTTAAAATAATCTATAGCAAGCAACTAAATACTGGATTACATCACCCGCATGCATACCTAACAAAATAATTAATTAGGTGGATCACAGCGATCGAGAAACCACCATAGATTAAGTTCCTACTTTCTAACATCAGATCTAGAGGAAGGGAAAGGATCTCGAGTTACCAATATGCTTAGAAGCCTCCTCTAATTGAAGATCTGGATCACTGCACTCGAGGGTTGAAGAATCGGACTCCAAACTAATCGCTCCTGGCATCCAGATTCTGATCGAATTGATTCCAAAGCATGGATGCCAATCTTCAGAGTCAGATCTCAAGAGAATCTGCCAAAAACACCAAAAAAAATAGCAATTAAATGTTGGAAATCAAAAGCTAGAAGGAAGGCGGCACCAGGGTTGTTGGTTCTCTTGGGGATCTTCTTCTTTGGTTGGCGTTTAGGATCTCTTCAAAGCATTGGATGAAGGCCTTGAAGAGACTTAGGGATCAGATCTGATGGAGGGATTGGATGGACAAACAGGGTGTCGCACCCCGGTAGAACTTGGACATCGCACCCAAGTGTTCTAGGTGTCACACCTAGCACCTATCAGCTGTCGCAGCTAGAAAGGAATTGAAAGAAGAACTCGACAGAGTTTCATTTCATTTCATCAAAATATTCATTAATTACAAGGGGGAGGTGTAGGGGTATTTATAGAACCCTAAGTAGAGAAGTGAGGGACTCAAATACAAGAGTTTCATTATAACTCTAGACTCAAGTTTACATTGCCTGGACTCCTGCTGGATGAAAAAAAATGGACAGAATCCATAGTTGGCGCCAAGATGAGACTTTGATGGAGGGTCATGATCGCTTCTGGGTTGGTCATGATAATTGGACTCTAGTGTCTTGATAATGTATTCTTCTAGAGCTGCCTGGACTCTTCAGTCTGGATTGGAGAGAATTCTAGAGTCCTGCTGAAATTCTAGAATCCTTGAAGCTTGAATAGTTAGCAGCTTATTTGAATAGAATGCTAGGAACCCTTGGACCTCCAACACTAGGTGAAAAGAAATTCCCAAACTCCTTTGAATGCTAGGCTGACTTCTCACTTTGGCGTGAAATATTATGAGTAGAAAGGCGCCATCTAGGAGAAGTCCTTCACAATTACTCCTCTTAAAAATTTTATGCGCCTTTCTTCATGGGCCGACCAAAAGAAATTATCTTGATGAGTGTAGCTTGTCCAAATTTAAATGGTAGGCCATGTGTCATTGTCCCCCTGGTGACGTGACAATAGTAGTCCTAAAATCATGCAAAGTTGACATGCAAAATAGGCTAGCATATGACAAGAGCTTGTGCTAGCACATGGATCACATGGGCTTGTCTTGAGCTAGCACATGGGTCTTGATTTGAGTCACATGGGTATTATAATTGGTCTTCCCTGTAATACAAGACTCAACAACTAATTTTTACTGGACTCAATAAATAACTAAAATCCTATTTGATCAATTAGAACCCAATTTGATCAAAAAGGCAATCAAAAGACAGGACATGTAAATAAGTAATTCAACTTGGTAAAAGGGGTTTAGCCCAAAAGGCTAAATAAATAAAATCCTAATTCCAGTTGGTAACAGGGGCTAACCCTAACTTACCCAAAAAAGCATAAATTAAAATAAATTATTTACATGAATAAAAGGGTTGGATCCAGGGTTTCATTTACAGGTGATCCACAAGGATGTGGGTTCAACCTGTCGATATTTTCGGGTCTTGGTGTCCTCACCAATTCTTCCCAGGTGGGAGGAACTCTACCCCATCGAGTAAACGTTAGACTGGCTCAATTACTTCTCTAGCAAGTCTGGGGCGATCTTCTGCAGATCCTCTCGAGTTATCCAGGTGTCATCAGACTCGGGATGTCCTTGCCAATGAACCAAGAATCGCTGGTAGTCCTTATTTCGGGTAACAATCATTTTGTCATCCAGAATTCGTTCAACCCTATCTCTCCGATTTGTGGATTTGGCTATTGGACACTCATGGGTTGGTTCGCTCTCAAGAATAGGATCAGGCCCAAAAGGCTCACTAGGTAGCAACATCGACTCCCTATACTCTACAAGATCTGATATGTTGAAAGTTGGACTTATACCCAAATCTAAAGGTAGGTCTATCTCATAGGCATTAGGTCCAAACTTATCAATTATTTTATAAGGTCCCGCACTCCGGGCATGTAACTTTTTGACAGTTCCAGATGGAAATCGCTCAGGCCTGAGCCTGATCATAACTTGGTCCCCTACTTTAAACTCTTTGAACATTTTGCTTAAATTAGCCATTTGTGCATATGAATCATTGCTCTCTTTAATTTTCTTATTTATTTCTTGATGAAAGTTCTTTATATGCTGTGCAAAAGACTTAGCTAACTCAGATATATGTGCATAAATAGGTAAGGGAATTAGATCCAATGGCTTCCTAGGCTTGTATCCATGAACGATTTCAAATGGGCTCTTCCCTGTAGATCTGTTGACTGAGTTATTATAAGAAAACTCCACTCTCGGTAACAATAGATCCCAATTAGCAATATTTTCTCCCACTAGACTCCTCAACAAGTTTTCTAAACTCCGATTTACTACCTCAGTTTGGCCATCTGTTCGGGGGTGGTAGGCAGTAGAATACTTCAATTTGGTTCCTAGCATATGCCATAAGGTTTTCCAAAATTAGCTAGTAAACCTAACATCTCGGTCTAATACAATGGTCTTAGGCAATCCATGTAACCTAACCACTTCATTCAAGAATAATTTGGCCACTCTAGACGCATCATAAGTTTGGGAACATGGGATGAAATGGGCCATCTTAGAAAACCTATCTACTACCACGAAGATAGAATTGTGTTTCCTAGCAGTTTTAGGTAATCCTAAGACAAAGTCCATACTTAAGTCTTGCCATGGGCAATCTGGGACGGGGAGTGGGGTATATAGTCCAGTGTTCTGTCTAGGTTGCTTAGCTATAGCACAAGTCCTACACTGGGCTACTACTTGGGCAACATTTTTCTTTAGACTTGGCCAATAAAACTTATCCTCTATTAGCCAAGATAGTTTTATTACGCCCAAAGTGTCCTGCTAAACCTCCCGCGTGTATCTCCCAAATAAGAAAGTCTCTAAGTGATGTCTTGGGAACACACAACCTATTTCCCTTGAATAAATAACCATCCCTTAAGACATACTTGCTAAATTCAGTGGATGGCCCTAGCTTCATTGATTCATAAATCTTTCCAAAATCTGGACAAAATTCATATTCTTCCTTTAATCGTTCAAATCTGACTACTTCGGTACTCACACAATTCAGCAACATTGTTCTCCTACTAAGTGCATCAGCTACCCTATTCTCACTTCCAGCATTGTGCTTTAGGACAAAAGTATAAGCTTGTATAAATTCGACCCACTTGCCATGTCTAGGGTTTAACTTTTTTTGAGAATTTAGTAAGCGAAGTGCTTTGTGATCAGAGTAGAGAACGAATTCTTGCAGTAGCAAGTAATGCCTCCAATACCTAAGAGCTTGTACTATCGCATACAACTCTTTATCATATGTGGAATATTTCAACTTGGCATCACTCAGTTTCTCGCTAAAATAGGCAATAGGATGATTTTCCTTACTTAATACCCCTCCTATTCCTATGCCTGATGCATCACAGGTGACCTCAAAGACTTTGGTGAAGTCGGGTAACCTTAGAACTGGTGCCTTAGTCATTCTATCTTTGATCTCTAGGAAGGCTTTATGGACAGCTCTAGTCCAATCGAATTCGCCCTTCCTAATGCAGTCGGTGATCGGAGCAACAATCGTGCTAAACCCTCTGATAAATATCCTATAGAAGGTAGCTAACCCATGGAAACTTCGAATGTCATGAACATTCCAGGTATAGGCCACTCAACTATAGATTTCACTTTGTCAGGGTCGGTGGTTACTCCTTCTGGTGTTACTACAAAACCTAAGAAGATGATTCTGGTTGACATGAAGCTGCATTTCTCAAGGTTTGCAAACAAAGCTTCCTTCCTAAGGACCTGGAAAATCTGACGGAGGTGGTCTAAGTGATCTTCTGTAGTCTTACTGTATACGAGGATATCATCAAAATATACGACCATGAATTTTCCAATAAATGATCGTAACACCTGAGTCATAACCCTCATAAACGTACTTGGGGCATTTGATAATCCAAAGGGCATCACCAACCACTCATATAGGCCATCTTTGATCTTGAAAGCCATTTTCCACTCATCCCCGATTCTAACTCTCACCTGATGGTAGCCACGTTTTAAATCAATTTTTGAAAAGATGGTCGATCCGGCCATCATGTCTAGCATGTCATCGAGTCAGGGTATGGGAAACCGATACTTTATCATAATCTTGTTAATAGCCCAACTATCTATGCACATCCTCCAACTACCATCCTTTTTAGGAGTCAAAAGTGTAGGGACAGCACAAGGACTCAAACTCTCCCTAATAAATCCCTTTTTCATAAGATCCCCTACTTGTCGTTGTAGCTTCTGATGTTCCATAGGGTTCATCCTATAGTGTGGGAGGTTTGGCAATGTGGCTCCTGGTACTAAATCAATTGCATGTTGAATATCTCTTAATGGTGGCAATTGATCCGGTAAATCTTCAGGGTAGACATCTTTGAATTCCTCTAATAAATCTAGGATCTCCTTAGGGTATTCTAGTTTTGGTTGATCCTGAGCTTCCTTGGTAACTAAAATCCAAACTGGTGACCCTCTATCGATTTCTCGTTTTAACTCCTTTGTAGAGATCAAATTCAGATTAGACTCTTTTTCCTTTAAGTGACTTGACCCTCTCTTAACATTGTCCTTTGGTGGGGTCACATTAATCACTATCCTCTTTCCTAGATGGTGAAATGCACACGAGTTTGATCGTCCAAATAGGGTGGCATCGTGGTCATACAACCAAGGTCTTCGTAAAATGATGCTACTAACCCCCATCGGAAGAACATCGAACCAAACTCTTTCTTGGTAGGATTGTACCTGAATTGTAACCTGGCATTGCAACCGGATGGAAATGTTGGTTGCATCGATCCAAGATACCTTATAGGGGGTCGGGTGTGGAACAGTTGGTAAATCTAGGCTCTTAACTGTATTAGTAGAAATTGCATTGACACAACTCCCACTATCAATTATAACCTTACATACCTTATCTCCTATTTTAATAAAGGTCTGTAGGATGTTAGTCCTACGCCAATCGTCATTCCTCTTAGTTTGAGTCAGGATGCATCTGACCACTCCTAATCGATCTGAGTCTAAGATATCTTCCTCCTCCTCATATTCCTCGACTAACTCAGCTTCAACCTCATAAACCTCTTCCTCACAAGGGTCACTAATCTCAGGGTCCTTTACTTCAGGTTCCCCTATATGTAAGGCTCGTGATGGACATTGGGCAGCATAATGATCAGTCTGATTACACTTAAAGCATACTAGTGTTTGGTTTCAATCCTTCTGAACCATAGATGCCTTACCCTTCATCTCTACGAATGGGCTGAGGATTGGGTCTAGGTCGATTTGTAGGGAATCGATTCTAGTTTGGCCTATTTCCAGGGGCATTAAATCTAGATGAATCAGATTGATAGGTAGTTTTCCTTGGAAATCTCTTAGCATCCCTAGCAACCTGATAGGCATGTTCTAAATCATTCACTTCTCTTAGAATCAGCTCTCTCTTAATGTCCTCATTCAGGCCTGCTCTAAACCTAGACAAAGTAACCGACTCAGACTCGGACACACCACACCGCATAACATACTCATCGAAAATGGCTATGTATTCGGACATAGTCTGATTTCCTTGGGTCATTTTCTGCCACTAATCTAAAAGCCTTTGTTCATAGGAGAATGGTAAGTATTTGGTCCTTAATTTGAGTTTCATGTCCTTCCATGTAGCTATATGTGGGTTTCTTCTCTGTCAGCTTAACCTTTCCACATTACCCCAATACAATCGTGCTTGTCGGATCAACCTAAACTTAGCGAATTTGACCTTATGCTCTTCCGACATGGTGTACCATTCGAAGTACTTATCCATATCACTTTTCCAATTAGAGTACATCTTGGGATCTAAAGTACCATCGAATGTGGGGGCTTCTAGTCTGATACTCCTAAGGGCTCGTGCTTCTTGATCATCTATGTCATTCTGCTACCTCCTAGGAATAGGATCAGGTGTAACCTCTCTACGTTGGGCTCGATGCCTTGGAATTGGATCAAGTATGGCCTCTCTACGTTGGGCTTGATGTCTGAGGATTGGATCATGTGTAAGCTCTAGAAACTGGGATCCTGGACCATACTGTGGGTTAAATTCCAGTGGTGCAGGGTCAGGTTGAGACACATGGGATCCTTCTAATGAACCTATTCTTTCATTCATTTGATCAAACCTCTGGTCGACTCTAGCACTAAACTGCCTCTGTTTAGCACTAAGCTGCCTCATTTGCTCGGTCAAAGATCTTATGAAAGTTTCTATCGTGGGGTTCATGGATGTACTAGGTTGGTCCTAGGGGACCTGGTATGGGGTTCCTAACCTAGTAGTCATGCAAGAACACAATGCACTCAAACAAACCTAATCGACTATGGATAGCTAGACCTAGAGTCCAAACTAGATGCCTAATCAAGGTGGCAAGCTAGTCTATAGTAACTCAAGACTTGGCCAGGCAGGTGTAAGGGGAGTGTAGGTCCCTAATTGCCAATCCTAGACACCAATCAGAGATTGGCAAGGTAGGCAGACCAGCTCACATGCCCTTCGGCACGTAATCCCTGAACCACCATTCTAGACACCAAGAAATGGGCACACACAGATTTAGTTGACACGATTGGCTTGACACTAACTCGGACCCGACCAATTGGTATCCCTATGCTCACTAGAGTAATTAGGTTCTAATCAATTTTAATTAGGGCTTGGGCTCGAATGCAAAGTGGGTGGTTTTGGACTAGGAAAACGTTATGAACTCCTCCCCCTATGTTATATTGTATGCCCTTAAAAATCAATTAAAAATGAATGCAACAAGCAACTAATAAAACTAAACCCTAATGATTTTTTTTTTGGGCAGAACCTGTTCTCAGGCCGAAAACAGAGAACTACAGTTTTCATAGAAAACCATAAATTGTAAAAAAACTACTGAAAATACTTTGAATTTCAAGGAAGCTAACAAAACAAATTTCATATTTTTTTTGATTTTTATATAGGCAGAAATAATTAAAATAACAGAGCATATACTGGAAGGCCAAGATGCAGAATTTAAATAAATGCAAGATTAACCTAATCTAAACCTGCTATGATACCAAATTGGACGCGGCACACAAATGCGATGCAGTACTAAAGGTTGATTTAAATTTAATGTTAATCGAGAGCAAATGTTCATTAACCTAATAGCCTATTAAACAATACATTAAAAGAATCTCTAGCAAGCAACTAAATACTGGATTACATCACCCGCATGCATACCTAACAAAATAATTAATTAGGTGGATCACGACGATTGAGAAACCACCCTAGATTAGGTTCTTACTTTCTAACATCAGATCTAGAGGAAGGGAAAGGATCTTGAGTTACTGATACGCTTAGAAGCCTCCTTTGATGAAGATCTAGATCACTGCACTCGAGGGTTGAAGAATCAGACTCCAAACTAATCACTCCTGGCATCCAGATTTCGATCGAACTAATTCCAAAGCATGGATACCGATCTTCAGAGTCGGATCTCAAGAGAATCTGCCAAAAACACCAAAAAAATAGCAATTAAACATTGAAAATCAAAAGCTAGAAGGAAGGCTGGCACCAGGGTTGTTGGTTCTCTGGGGATCTTCTTCTTTGGTTGGCTTTTAGGATTTCTTCAAAGCATTGGATGAAGGCCTTGAAGAGACTCAGGGATTAGATCTGATGGAGGGATTGGATGGATAAACAGGGCATCGCACCCCGATAGAACTTGGACGTCGCACCCAAGTGTTCTAGGCATCACACCTAGCAACTATCAACCATCGTAGCTAGAAAGGAATTGGAAGAAGAACTTGGCAGAGTTTCATTTCATTTCATCAAAATATTCATTAATTACAAGAGGGAGGTGTAAGGGTATTTATAGAACCCTAACTAGAGAAGTGAGGAACTCAAATACAAGAGTTTCATTACAACTCTAGACTTCAAGTTTACATTGCTTGGACTCCTGCTGGATGAAAAAAAATGGACTCCTATCCATAGTTGGTGCCAAGATGAGACTTTGATGGAGGGTCATGATCGCTTCTGGGTTGGTCATGATGATTGGACTCCAGTGTCTTGATAATGTATTCTTCTAGAGCTGCCTTGACTCTTCAATCTGGATTGGAGAGAACTCTAGAGTCTTGCTGAAATTCTAGAATCCTTGAAGCTTGAACAGTTAGCAGCTTATTTGAATGGAATGCTAGGAAACCTTGGACCTCCAACACTAGGTGAGAAAAAATTTCCAAACTCCTTTGAATGCTTGGCCGACTTCTCACTTTGGCATGAAATATTATGAATAGAAGGGCGCCATCTAGGAGAAGTCCTTCACAATTACTCTTAAAAATTTTGTGCACCTTTCTTCATGGGCCGACCAAAAAAAATTATCTTAATGAGTGTAGCTTGTCAAAATTTAAATGGTAGGCCATGTGTCATTGTTCCCCTGGTGATGTGACAATAGTAGTCCTGAAATCATGCAAAGTTGACATGCAAAATAGGCTAGTATATGACAAGAGCTTGTGCTAGCACATGGATCACAGGGCTTATTTTGAACTAGCACATGGGTCTTGATTTGAGTCATATGGGTATTGTAATTGGTCTCCCCTGTAATACAAGACTCAATAACTAATTTTATAGGACTCAATAAATAACTAAAGTCCTATTTGATCAATTGGAACCCAATTTGATCAAAAAGGCAATCAAAAGACAGGACATGCAAATAAGTAATTCAACTTAGTAAAAGGGGTTTAGCCCAAAAGGCTAAATAAATAAAACCCTAATTCTAGTTGGTAACAGGGGCTAACCCAAACTAACCCAAAATAACAGAAATTAAAATAAATTATTTACATGAATAAAAGGGTTGGGTCTAGGGTTTCATTCACAGGTGATCCACAAGGATGTGGGTTCAACTTGTTGATATTTTTGGGCCCTGGTGTCCTCACCAGGTTTCCCATCCCCCGTTTGGATGACATGTTAGATATGATGGCTGATGCTAAAATTTTCTCAAAGATAGACCTTAAGAGTGGCTATCATCAGGTTAGGATTAGACCTGGGGATGAGTGGAAGACCACTTTCAAAACTAAGGATGGCCTGTTTGAGTGAGTTGTGATGCCTTTCGAACTTTCCAATGTGCCAAGTACATTTATAAGGATTATGACCGAAGTCCTGAAAGAATATACTGGAAAATTTGTTGTGGTCTACTTTGATGATATCTTAATTTATAGCAGGACTAAAAAGGACTACCTTAGTCATCTGAGATTAGTATGCCAGACCCTTAGGGAGAATAGCCTCTATGCCAATTTTAAGAAAAGTGAGTTCATGATACATAAGGTTATCTTCCTAGGTTTTGTTGCCACCCCTGAGGGAGTTTCTGTAGATCCTAAGAAGGTTAGGGCTATTATTGAGTGGCCTGTACCCACTAGTGTCCACGATGTGCATAGTTTTCATGGCCTAGCAACCTTTTACAAAAGATTTATTAGGGGTTTTAGTACAGTCGTCGCACCTATAACTGATTGCATTAGGAAGGGTACATTTGAGTGGACCAAAGCAGCTGATAAGGCCTTCCTAGAGCTTAAGGATAAGATGACCCATGCACCCATTTTTAGATTACATGATTTCACTAAGGTGTTTGAGGTCACTTGCAATGCCTTGGGAGTAGGAATAGGTGGGGTATTGAGTCAAGAAAATCACCCTGTAGCCTTCTTCAGTGAGAAGTTGAATGAGGCTAAACTTAAGGACTCTACCTATGACAAGAAATTTTATGCGATAATCCAGGCCCTTAGATATTAGAGACATTACTTACTACCATAGGAGTTTGTCTTATTTTCTGACCATGAGGCACTCCGATTCCTAAACTTCCAAAAGAAACTTAACCCACGGCACGGTAAATAGATCGAGTACATTCAGGCCTATACATTTGTCCTGAAACACTGTGCTGGAACAGACAATAAGGTAGCAGACGCCCTTAGCCATAGGTCTTTGCTGTTAGGATCAATTAGCACCCATGTCATAGGGTTTGATATGTTAAAGGATAAATATGAAACCTGCCCAGACTTTGGAGATATTCACTAGACCCTCAGGCTAGGACAATCCAGTACCCATAGTGAGTATACCATTCAGGATGGCTACCTTTTCCAAAACAATCGACTCTGTATAGCTAGAACTTCTCTTAGAGAATTCCTAATTTAGAAGACCCATGCTGGAGGTTTAGCTGGTCACTTTGGTAGGAATAAAACCATCTTAGCGATAGAAGACCAGTTCTTTTAGCCAGGTTTGAAAAGGCATGTTGCTCAGATTGTAGCCAGGTGTAGAATTTGTGCTATTGCAAAACAGCATAAGCAAAATACTAGTCTCTACACACCTTTACCAGTGCCGATCGCCCTTGGCAGGACCTAAGTTTGGACTTCATGCTAGAATCACCTAAGACCCAGAAGAGACATGATTCTATCTTTGTAGTGGTTGATAGGTTCTCTAAGATGGCTCACTTCATCACATGTTCCCAAACCTTTGATGTGTCTAGAGTAGCCAAGCTTTTCTTAGACAATGTGGTTAGACTCCATGGCGTACCCAAGACCATCATATCTGATAGGGAGTTAGGTTCACCAGTTATTTTTGGAAAACCCTGTGGCACCTGTTAGGGACCAAGCTTAAGTTTTCTATAACCTACCACCCCCAAACAGATGGCCAAACCGAAGTGGTGAACCGTAGTTTAGGAAACCTCCTTAGATGCCTGGTAGGTGAACACATTGGAACTTGGGATCTATTGTTGCCTAGAGCAGAGTTCGCCTACAATAGCTCAGTGAATAGGACAACGGGCAAGAGTCCTTTTGAGATAGTCCATGGGTACAAGCCTAATCACCCCATTGATCTGATTCCTTTACTTGTTCATGCACGAGTCTTAGAGTCTACAGAATCACTCGCACAGCATATTAGAGACTTGCATAAGGACATTAGCCAAAAAATAAATCTAAGCAACAAAACATATAAGAAACTAGCTAATTCCCAAAGAAGGGCCAAGGAATTTGATGTAGGGGATTCTGTCATGATTAGGCTTAGGCCTGAGCGGTTCTCACCCAGGACTATTAAGAAGCTTCATTCTCATGGAGCTGGACCTTTTAAAGTGATAGAGAGGGTTGGATGAAATGACTATGTGTTAGATTTGCCTTCAGATTTAGGCATCAGTTCTACCTTCAATATCGCAGATCTAGTTGAGTACAGGGAATTGGTAGCAATACCTAGTGAGGCCTTTGGACCTATCCCTTCCATTGAGAGTGACCCTAGCCCAAAGTGTCCACCAATAACTTGGCCTGAGAGAGGAGAATGGATCGAGCGTATCCTGGACGATCAAGCCATAACGACCCGGGGTTATGGCTATCAATGCTACCTGGTCCAATGGAAAGGCCGACTAGAGTCAGAAGATTCATGGATTTCTTGAGAGGACTTGCAATGCCTCAACCCAGACCTCCTCGAGAGATATGTGAGCTAGCCTGATCTTCACTCAACAGGGTCGAGTTCCTCCTATCCCGGGAGAATTGGTGTGGACACCAGAGGCACCAGCATAAGATAGAGGCTTCTCAACCCTCTGTGGATTAATTAGCAGCATCTAAGTCCATTTGTAATAAAGGCTTAGTCCATCTGAGTTGTTTTTTTATTACTTGAGTCCTGTACTAGTCAGCTTATGTTGAGCTAGTCATCCTTCGGAGTTCAGTACATGTCAGTCCAAGTACAAGTGAAGACATGCCAGCCCAAGTACAAGTGAAGACCAACCAGTCCAAGTGGAGTCCAACCCAACTAGAAGCTTTGAAGACCATGGAAGGCCTAGGAGAAGAAAATCAGAAGCTTGGAAGAAAATTTTAAAATCCTGAAGCCCTGGACCGCAGCCTGAAGTAGATTGGGCCAATCAGGGCCCAGGAAGAGAACCAAGGGGCACCAAGCTTATGCTTACCACCCCTTGTGATGGGGGATGAAAATAAAATGATGAATGGAGAGTTTTAGCAAGCTAACTAGCAAGCAAACTTGAGCAAATAATTATCAAATAAGTAGGATAAATTTATCTAAGAAAAGAATTTTTATAAGAAGACTAGTTGATCTAATTTTTAAGTCTCGCAATGTAGATCTAGTTCAAAATAAAGATTAAGATCTTCATGGCAAGGAAAGCATCACTACTAGGGCAAGTTAACCTTCAAATGATCAGATCTAATGAAGCTTAGAAAAAGTTTTCCTACCAACAATGATGGCTAAATATTTGGTGGAAGAAGAAGCTCTCATCACTCAAGGATTGAGGTCTAGAAGTCAAGATTAGCCCTCTCAACTTTGAGACTCACCTTGACCTTGATCCATGGCTTGGAGACCTTCATCCTTGACCTAGGAACCTGAAAGAACCTACAAAAAAAATTGGGATTAGACATGGAAGAATAATTAGAGTTGGAATGGAAACAAAGAAAAAAGGAAGAAGAAGAAAGTGGCCAGCGGCTTGGGACTTGGAGCTTGATCATAGATCTATCAATGGGCATCCCATCTTTTAATCCTTGTAAAAGCACTCTTCACTCTCAAACTCAAACTTAGAAAACTCTCATTTTCTCCTTGGATAAGGATCTACACACTCAAACTAGCTAGAAAACTTTCACTCCAAACAAGAACTCAAAAAAACTAGAACACAAGAAAACAATCCTTTCATTAATTCAAATCATATCATAGAATGAATACAATGAGAGCCTAGGGGCCCTATTTATAGGCTCCAATGCTAGGAATTTCGTCCAAGGGTGGAGAGGAGGGGATAAGGATAGCTTAGTTGGCTTCAACAATTTTTAGGTAAGTGGTTTTAACTAAAAACAAATTATTGGTAGAAAATTACAACCACTTGACATGTGGCATTCTAGAAGGTCTTCATGTGGTTGTCAAATGCTGATGTGGAGGCCTAGGTGTCATTAGAGGTGGCTCCCCATATGTCATTTGTTGGAAGGTATCTTTATGTTCTCCATAAATGTCTTGATGTAGTGTAATTTCTTCTCCCCCAAGGTTTCTTGATGAGGTGTCCCCCCATGTGAAAATTTTGGCTTCAAGTCTTGGCTTGAATTGCGCTTGAATGGCTTGAATTGGACTTTGAAGAGGTAGCTTTCCATCATGCTTTGAGATTGAGTCGATTCATGAAAAATTATTTTCTTCCATGTGTTGACTCATAAGTATACTTTAAGAAAATTTGAGACTTGTTTTATGGCTCAAGATTTTATTAACTATAGCTGCAAAAAATAAAGTTAGTTAGTCAAAGTATATATTCTTATTATTGATGTCCCCATCAATTCTTCCAGGGTGAATAAAAAGGCTCGACTCCGTCGAGTAGGAATTCATCTGGCTTTGGTGATACTCTAAGAGGTTAGGGTCGATTCTTTGTAAGTCCTCTCGGGTGATCCATGAATATTTGGAATCAGGTGGTCCTTACCAGTGAACCAAGTAGTGTTGATAGTTTTTGTTTTGAGTAGTGACAATCTTGTCATATAAGATTTGCTCAATCCTATCTTGCTGCTTTGGTAATTTGGCTGGTCGACACTCAAGGGTTGGTTCACTCTCAAAGGTGGAATCAGGCCTAAATAGCTCACTAGGTATCATTGTTGGTTCCTTATCATTTACTAGATCTGAAATGTTGAAAGTGGAACTGATACCAAAGTTGGATAGTATATCTAGCACATATTAGGTCCAATTTTCCTTACTATTTTGAAAAGGACCTGCACTACGGGCATATAATCATTTTAAGCCTAATCAAGACATAGTCTCATTCTTGAAATTCTTTGACTTTTTTTACAAAATTTAGTCATATGCTTGTTAATTTCATTTCTCAAAATTTGTTTTACTAATCATACTATGCATATGACTCTCGTAATCATGGATACTTATGCATGGGGCATCGAATGACAAGAGATAAATGCAAATGATACTAAATGGTAAAATATAAACAAAAACAAAATAAGCTCAAATGGACTTTATTATCTATGGACTAAACTTTATTGCTAGAAAACAAAAGTTCCTAATTTTCAATATTCCCCTAAATGGCTTTGAAAACTCTGGCACATAACTTTAGGTAGGTGGCAGTGAATCTTAATTTGGTACCCAATAAATGCCATAATGTCTTCCAAAAGTAACTGTTGAATATTATTGGGACTTGATCAATTGTATGGTGGATGTCCCAGCTAGGTGGATTAGGATTGGGGATGTTCCAAAAGGGAGAACCTGGCTTTGGGCAATTATTAGGGAATTCAATTTCCATCTTCCTTCTCTTACACTTCCATCTTTCAGTTCCTACCATCACTTCACTTCTAATCCTTATGTTAAATTCTTTTGCAGGCTCTACAATTTCTTGGGGTTGATCCTTGGGAATTGGTTCTAGATTTTCTCTGATGGTCAATACCCCATTAGGTGATCGTTCATTAATCTTTAGATGTAAATCCTTAACAATGATTAATTTTGGGTCCTCTATAATCTTCTCAAATTGTTCTTCATGGCTTTGTTCTTGGACTTCATTTTGATCATCCCTGTTGTTGATTTCTTTAGGCTAGGTAATTATTTTATCTTCAAGTAACTGTTCTTGATCATAGTCGTCCATAAGGTTAGACCCAGCTTCATAAACTTATTCCTTAAGTTCTTCAATGGGTTTAGGATTTTTTCTTTTTAGCCCTTCATTTGGACAAGACTTTAATTCTATTTCATCCTTAAATTCGTCAATAGGTTAAGGATATTTTTCCTCTAATTTTTTTATGGGTTTAGTCTCTTCTTCATCTCCCTCATACTTATTGAATTTGGCAATATAATCAAATACAGGTGTATTATTTTGTCTCAATTTGAACCATTGGTCTAAAAGTTTTTGGTCATAATATTTACTTAGGTACTTTCCCTCAGTTTACTCTTCATTTCTCTCCAAGTATTTATTTTATCCCCACTATAATAACCTTTTTGCTCAACTTCTTCCCAATATGCTTTAGCATGTCGGACTAACTTTGATTTGGCAAATTGATACTTTGTTACTTTCGACATTTCATCAATTTCAAAGTATTGATCCATTTTTTCTTTCCAATCGACATACACTTCAGTATCTAAATTTTCATTGAAAGTGGGTGCATAGGGTCGATTGCTCCTGAAGACTCTCTCCTCCTGATCTACAAAGTCTTGGTAGGGGTATCTAGGGTTATACTCAGGGGTGAGATCATGACATTAGGCTCTTGGACCAAGGGGAGGTGGACTAGGTGATCCAGGCTCAGCATGAATCCTTTGGGCTTCTTCTATGAAGTCATGGTAAAGTCATCTTGATTTGTATTCAGTAGTGAATTCATGATGATGGACTCTTGGACCTCGAAGAATTGACCTAAGTGACTCAGGTTCAGTGGGGGTCATTGGGGTCTCTTTAAATGTCCCAACATGGTCCTTCACTTGATCTAATTCCTTTCTCATTTGCCCTAATTGCCCATTTATGGTATCAAACTTTTTAGACAGGGTTCTTAAAAAGAATTCAAGATTGGGATCCATGGGTAAAAAATAGACTGAGTGTGGCACTATTGGTATGGAGCTTCAAAACAAGCAGTACAAACCTAACTTCAAGGGCTCCTAGACCTAAAAGTTCAAAATACAGGAATTGACTAAGTATAGTTAAAGTTGTAATTACCTTTTCCACTAGCTAGGTAAGAGGTGGGGTTGCGGGAGGCTCCTATCGCTTTCACGAGACCTTAATAAAAAACTGCAAGTCCACTTAAGGCATTTGCTATTGAACCCCTAGCCTTAGACACAAATTTCAAGAAGTAAGTACAAACTCAACTAATATTTGGTCTCATCTTGCACTTAAACCCGACTTGTGGGTGTCCCTAGTTTTAGGTTCTTACTCGATTTCAATTATGGTTTAGGTCAATGCAAATGTGGGTGATTGTTTTGGGCTAAGGAAAGGTAATGACCTCCTTCCCTTATGTTATGATTGAATGCCCTTAATTAGATTTTGGAATGGATGCAGAAACAATTCACCAACTAGTTAACACAACAACCAGTATTAGCACACAAACATGTGATTCAAACCCAAATTTTAAAAATTATAATTTAAAAAATTAAATTAAAAAAAAATTAGATTTTGAAGTCTAGATTTCAGAAATCAAATTTTAAAATTTAAATCTTGAATTAGGATTAAAAATTCATTCTAGAAGTTAGAGTTGTTGCAAGATAGTTTCAGCCCTAACAACTTCTAGTCAACTAGTTTTAAAAAATTTGAAATTAAAATTTTAAAATAAAAAAAAAATTCAAATTAAAATTTTAATTATTAGATCCCTCAGTGAAGATTCCAGATTCTAAATTTTGAAATTAATTCCTAGAATTTGGCTAAGAAATTCATTTTGAAAGCTAGTTGTAAAAAAATTTCAGCAGGGAACAACTTTCATCTAGCTAATTTTAAAATTTTAAAATTTAATATTTTTAAAAATATAAAAATTCAAAATAAAACTAATTTGGTTAACTCTTAGATAATAATTCTTGGATTTTAAAGTTTTGACTTCAGATTAACTCAAATTTTGGTTGAGAAGGTAGTTTGAAAGCATATGTTAGAAGGTTCCAGCAGTTTAGCTAACTCTTAACAACCTGAATTCAAATTTTGAATTTCTAACTCTAGATCCTTCTAAAATTCAAAATTTTAGTGAGAAATAACAAAATTCTACGTCTGAATCTCAGATATAAAAATTAAAAATTTAGAAAAAATATTTTTATATTTTTTCAAAAATTAAATGAAATAGAAGGCAGAAATAGAATTCTGGATAGAACTTCAAAAATGATCTATGAACTCATATTTTTAAATCCATAAATCAATGAAAAATATTTTTTAAAATTTTATATTTCAAATTATAACATACAAAGGTACTGGAAAAGTTTTTTTTTGGATATTTCTGCAATGTAAAAAAACTACTAAAATTTATAAAAAACTTGGGTGAATACTAGAACAGAAATTTCAGCAATCAAACACTTGACCTAGACCTTAAGCACTGATACCAAAAAAAATTGATGGGGGATGAAAATAAAATGATGAATGAAGAGTTTTAGCAAGATAACCAGCAAGCAAACTTGAGCAATTAATTATCAAATAAATGAGCTAAATTAATCCAAAAAAAGAATTTTTATAAGGAGACTAGTTGATCTAATTTTTAAGTCCCGTAATGTAGATCTAGTTCAAAATAAGGATTAGGATCTTCATGGCAAGGAAACCATCACTACTAGGGCAAGTTAACCTTCAAATAATCAGATCTAATGAAACTTAGAAAAAGTTTTCCTACCAACAATGATGGCTAATTATTTGGTGGAAGAAGCTTTCATCACTCAAGGATTGAGATCTAGAAGTCAAGATTGGCACTCTCTACTTTGAGACTCACCTTGACCTTGATCCATGGCTTGGAGACCTTCATCCTTAACCTAGGAACCTAAGGGAACCTGTAAAAAAAATTAGGATTAGACATAGAAGAATAATTGGAGTTGGAATGGAAATAAATAAAAAAAGGAAGAAGAAGAAAGTGCCGACGACTTGGGACTTGGAGCTTGATCATAGATCCATCAATGGGCATCCCATCCTTTACTCCTTGTAAAAGCACTCTTCACTCTCAAACTCAAATTTAGAAAACTCTCATTCTCTCCTTGGATAAGGATCTATATACTCAAACTAGCTAGATAACTTTTACTCCAAACAAGAACTCAAGAAAATTAGAACACAAGGAAACAATCCTTTCATTAATTCAAATTATATCATAGAATGAATACAATGAGAGCCTAAGGGTCCTATTTATAGGTTCCAATGCTAGGAATTTCATTCAAGGGTAGAGAGGAGGGGATAAGGATGGCTTAGTTGGCTCCAACAATTTCTAGGTTAGTGGTTTGAACTAAAAACAAATTATTGGTAGAAAATTACAACCACTTGACATGTGGCATTCTAGACGGTCTTCATGTGGTTGTCAAATGCTGATGTGGAGGCCTAGGTGTCATTAGAGGTGGCTCCCCACATGTCATTTGTTGGAAGATATCTTTATGTTCTCCATAAAAGTCTTGATGTAGTGTAATTTCTTCTCCCTCAAGGTTTGTTAATGAGGTGTCCCCACATGTGAAAATTTTGGCTTCAAGTCTTGGCTTGAATTGGGCTTGAATGGCTTGAATTGGATTTTGAAGAGGTGGCTTTTCATCATGCTTTGAGCTTGAGTCGATTAATGAAAAATTATTTTCTTCCATGTGTTGACTCATAAGTATGCTTTAAGAAAATTTGGGACTTGTTTCATGGATCAAGATTTTATTAACTATAGCTATAAAAAATAAAGTTAGTTAATCAAAGTATATATTCTTATTATTGATGTTCCCATCACCTTGGTTGGCCACTAGGGTCACCTCCCTTGGCCGACCAAGGCAAGTGAGAGAGGGAGGGAATTTAGGGATTTTTTCTACCTAGCCTACCATGTTTTCTCGCTAGAGTTTAAATTGGATTAAAAGTCCTATGTAAAGTCTCTTTTAACCTTACTTGGGGGCCAAGTCTAAGAGTTTATTTAAGAGGCTCTAATCTCTTGGATCAAGATACTTTTTATCATGAAATAATATTGACATTCTCCAATTGCTGTGTGCTACTTGCTGTGTGCTAAAAGGGATTCTATGTGAGCCCTTCTTTTTCCTAGTGTTCTGTGCCCAGCCTCCAGCCGCCATCCTGCTCTCCAAAACCTAGTCGCCCTCTTCAAACAACCTCTTCTCCTTGCTATTTTTCCTTTCTTACTTCATCCCTACTATGTTTTCTAACCCTTGGAAGGTTGTTTGCAGGTCCCTCGACTCCGACGAATCCAACGACTCCAACCAGGCCGCAATCGGACCACCAAGCAGAAAGCCGGGAATCCGCGAGTCTCTGGCTTGATTTTTTAGGCCGTATCTAGGAGTGAGAGTGACCCCTTCGCATATGATCTGCGCTAGGTGCATCTACCATTGTCAGTACATCCCCTTTGCCTGCTAGACGCTTTATTGCAGATGAATTGGCCCAACCGAGACTTCTCGCCTCGGCGGTCCTCTTTCCTTTGCTTTTTAGGTCCTGTTATGCATGCTCTTAGTTTCTTAAATTCATATAGAACTCTTTACATCATTCCTTGGTCTAATCTTCGGGATTAAAACATATTCCTCCATATTTAAAACACAAAAAAATTAGTCACATGCATATATAGTTCCGTATCACTAACACGTATGTACTTGAGTTACCATCTGACTTAGGTATCAGCTCAACTTTCCATGTTTCAGACTTGATAGAGTATAAGGAGCCAATGATGACACCTAGTGAGCCTTTTGGGCCTGGCCCTATTTTTGAGAGTGAGCCTACCCCTAAGTGTCCACTACCTACTTTACCAAAGCGGCTAGACAAAATTGAGCGAATTCTGGATGACAAGACTATCACTACCATGAACAAAAACTACCAATGCTATTTGGTTCATTGGAAAGGTCGGCCGGAATCTGAAAACTCATGGATCACTAGGGAGGACCTGCAACAAATTGACCCAGACTTATTAGAGCATTACCAGAGTCAAGTTGACCCATACTCAATAGGGTCGAGTTCTTGCCATCTCAGAAAAATTGGTGTGGACACCAATAATAACCTTCAATCAAATTCCTTATATATTGAATTGTAAAAAAACTGAAGAAAGATTAGAGCCATTTGAGGACACAACAAACCATAAAAATTGGAGCCAATCTAACCATAACCTAAAGAGCGGACTCGACTAGAAAATTCTGCTACCTTAATTTTCTACTTCAACATTTCAGCTATTCAGCACTTATTCAGCTACTTGGAATAACTCAATGCTTTAGCACTTATTCAGCTACTTGGAATAACTTCAGCTATTTGGAATAACTCAACACTTGGAATAAATCAGCAAGTCAACTACTTTGGAGTAACTTCCCAACCACTAGGCCAAGTTGGACTGCCACATCACCAAGCCTAGGTGGTAGCCATGCCAACATGGAGGACATCTCACACCCCCCCTCCACTTGGGCACCCAAATTCAAATTCAAAGTGGAGTTGTCGACCCATGCTTTTCTCCATGAATCAAGCTTTGGTTGCAACCCTCCTGATGCAGAACAAATAAGATGATGCGATGCGGAAGTAAATTAAGACTATTTTTTTTTTTTTTTTATGTTTTGTTAGAAGTTGGCTTGACTCAAAAACAAGGCTAACTAATATTGAAAGAAAATATGCACTGAAAGAAAGCACAATTCAAAAGAGTAGATTATCAGAGTAATAAAGAAGTAGGATCGCTGGGGATTGAGAAACCCTCAGACCTAGGGTTAACTCCTCTTTCAAGAAATAGACGAAGAGAGAAAAGAAGGTTTTATACTTGACTGTGATATCTCTCATTGCTTCAATTGAAGGACACTCTCGAGTAGATTGTAGGATCCTTGGAGTCGGGGTATCTTCGCAATGGATCCTCGGATTGTAGTCCTATGGCAAGGTTGGCCTTCTTCTCGTACTCTGGATCTGGAAAAGATGAAGAACAAGATAAGGATGTAAGAAACTGAAGGAAGAGACCTTTACCTGGGATAGCTCCGGACTGCTCGAACTTTGAAGATGAGGGAAGAGTATGGAGGTGGCGGTGGAAGATGGAGTGGATTTAGGGTTTGGCTGGTAGGGCGACGGCTTGCAGATGAAAAGGACCTAGGGCTTGATAGAGTGGGTGGTGGTTTGGAGAAGGAGATGGCGACCTTGAATGAAGTGGGAATAGGGTTTAGGAATTTGGGTGTTGGCGGCTAGGATGATGAAAGGAAATTAGGGTTGGCGGCCAGGGATGAAAGCGGGGCAGGGTTTTGGTAACTTTGGAGATCTCTCACCTTCTCAAGGCTCCAATGGAATCCAGATTTACTCCCTCACGGAGCTCAACACTCAAAGAAGTGCAGAAGAAGAGAACACAAGGTTGCTCAACACAAGAAAAGATTTCATTTACTCATTAAAATCAAAAGATTACATAAGGGTCCAATATATAGACCTTGCAAGAGAAACAAAATTACACTACTTCCCATGTGGGACTAAACATTCATCCTAAGCATGAAAAACTTTTCCTTGACCGACTAGGCTTCTTTCCTTGGAGTGGGCGGCCTCAAATGCAAGGTAATGGCTTCATATGGCAGGTATGTGGGGCACCTCCTAGTTCTTCTCCTTAAGTCATGGGTTTTCCTTCCATGACTTGCTCTTTCTTGGAAGAAAATACTCATCTCCTAGTCTTTCTCCCCAAGACTAGGCTCCTTCCATTCATAGCCAGGTACTTTAGGCAGTTGCGGGTGCCTACCTTGAAGTCCTCTCCAAGAAAAATCTCGTGCTCCTTTAGCTTGGTTACTTTTGGTAGCTTGTGGGCACCTTCCTTGACTTCTCCTAAAAAAATTTTCTTACTCTCTTGGGCATGGGAACCAGGGACACTGGGATGAAATGTGGTGCCAACTAGTCCTGGGAGTGTGGCTGGGAGTGTGGCGTCCACTTGCATTTGGCCTTGGAAGAAAAAATGACGCCCTAGGAAATGGTGCCTACCAGGACTTGACTTGGACTTAGACTGAGTCAACATGACTCAACAAAATGAAATGCAGACTCAAAGAAATAAAATAATCTGGTTGACCAGGTCAACCCTTATTACAAACCCTAATCTTCGGGCAAGGTCATTCAGAGATCCAGATGGAACCCTGAAGTCTTCTTTTGATTCTGGTGCCCGCACCAATTCTCCCGGGGTGGGAGGACTCGACCCTGTCGAGTAAGGCTCAAGTTGGCTCTGGTATCTCTCCAAGAGATCTGGATCCAGCTTTTGTAATTCATCTCGGGAGATCCAAGAGTCATCAGAATCTGGCCTTCCTTGCCAGCGGACCAGGTATCTTTGGTATCCTCGATTACGAGTAGAGATAACCTGATCGTCCAGGATCTTTTCAATCTGTTCTTTCCTCACTGGCCAATTTGTTGGTGGACACACAGGGTTGGGTTCACTCTTAAGAACAGGATTAGGCTCAAAAGGCTCACTGGAAATCACAGCTGGCTCTCTATACTCTACTAGGTCTGTAATGTTGAAAGTAGGGCTAATGCCTAGTTCTGGAGGCAACTCGAGCACATAGGCATTGGATCCTACTCTCTTCACCACTCTAAATGGTCCAGCTCCTCTAGCATATAACTTTCTAACGGTTCCAGGAGGAAACCGTTCAGGCCTTAACCTAATCATTACATAGTCTCCCTCAACAAAAGTTTCGACTCGCCTTTGAGAATCAGCCAACTTCTTATAAGTTTAATTACTTAAATTTATTTTGGCATGAATTTCTTTATGCAAGTCTTTTATATGCTGTGCAAAAACTTCAGCAGACTCGGAGACTCGTGTGTGGACTGGTAAAGGGGCTAGGTCAAGAGGTGTGTGAGGTTTGTACCCATGCACAATTTCAAATGGACTCTTACCTGTAGACATATTGACCGAATCATTGTATGCAAATTCAGGCCTAGGTAAGTACAAATCTCAATTCCTAGTATTTTCACCAACAAGACATCTTAGCAGATTGCCTAAGCTACGGTTCACTACCTCGGTTTGGCCGTCAGTTTGGGGATGATAGGCTGTTGAAAACTTAAGTTTTGTCCCTAACTTATGCCAAAGGGTTTTCCAAAAATAGCTGGTGAACCGGACATCCCTATCTGAAACAATTGTCTTAGGTAGGCCATGGAGTCTAACTATCTCATTAAAGAACAGGGTGGCTACCTTAGATGCATCAAAAGTCTGGGAACAAGGCAAGAAGTGGGCCATCTTAGAAAATCGGTCGACTACGACACAGATAGAGTCATGCCTCCTCTGGGTCTTAGGCAAACCTAAAACAAAGTCCATACTCACATCTTGCCAAGGACGATCTGGGATAGGGAGTGGGGTATAAAGGCCGGTGTTTTGTTTTCGCTGTTTGACAATAGCGCAGGTCCGACACCTAGCCACAATATGTGCTACATCTCTTTTTAAGCGAGGCCAGAAAAAGTGGTCTTCAATAGCTAGGGTGGTCTTGTCTTTTCCAAAATGGCCTGCTAGACCCCCAGCATGAATTTCCAAAATCAAAAATTCCCTAAGAGAAGTTCTAGGGATGCAAAGCCTATTCTTAAAGAATAGAAAGCCATCTAAAAGGGCATAATCCTTATGATCACTAGATGGTCCTTGAGCTAGATCCTGATACACAGTCCTAAAATCCGGACATGACTCATATTCCTCTTTGATTTGCTCAAACCCTATGACTTCAGCCCTAACAGAATTCAATAACAAAGATCGATGACTAAGGGCATCAACTACTTTATTTTCAGTCCCAGCCTTATGTTTCAAAATAAAAGTATAGGACTGGATATACTCTACCCACTTAGCATGCCTAGGGTTAAGCTTCTTCTGGGAATTCAGGAATCTAAGAGCCTCATGGTCAGAAAATAGTACAAATTCCTGTGGTAGCAAATAATGTCTCCAGTAATGCAAAGCTTGCACTACCGCATAAAATTCTTTATCATAGGTAGAATACCTAAGCTTAGTATCATTAAGTTTTTCACTAAAGAATGCTACGGGATGATTCTCTTGGCTTAGGACTCCACCTATACCTACACCTGAAGCATCATAGGCAACCTCAAATACTTTAGAAAAGTCGGGTAACCTCAAAATGGGTGCCTGGGTCATCCTATCCTTAAGATCTAGGAAGGCTTTATGGGCTGCTTTAGTCCACTAAAATTCTCCCTTCCTAATACAGTCTGTGATAGGAGCAACTACAGTACTAAACCCCTTGATGAGTCGTCTATAGAAGGTAGCCAAGCCGTGGAAACTCCTAACTTCATGCACACTGGTTGGCTCTGGCCATTCTACTATGGACCTAATCTTCTTTGGATCGGCAGCCATGCCGTTAGGGGTTACTACAAAACCAAGGAAGATAACTCTACTAGTCATGAATTCACACTTCTTGAGATTACCGTAGAGACTATCATTCCTCAAAACTTGGCAGACTTGTCTAAGGTGGCCTAGGTGGTCTGCAGGGGTCTTACTATAGATTAGGATGTCATCGAAATAGACCACTACAAACTTCCCTATGAAAGCTCTAAGCACCTGGGTCATAATCTTCATGAAAGTACTAGGGGCATTGGACAACCCAAAAGGCATAACAACCCATTCATAGAGAGCATCCTTAGTTTTGAAAGCGGTTTTCCACTCATCCCCTGGTCTAATTCTAACCTGATGATAGCCGCTCTTGAGATCGATTTTGGAAAAAACCATTGCACCGGCCATCATATCTATCATGTCATCTAGTCTAGGGATGGGGAACCTATACTTATTTGTGATTTTGTTGATGGAATGACTACCAACACACATCCTCCACGTGCCATCTTTCTTTGGGGTCAGTAGTGCAGGGACTGCACAAGGGCTAAGACTCTCTCTAATGAACCCCTTCCTCAACAATTCTCCAACCTGCTTTTGTAGTTCCTCATGCTCAGATGGATTCATCCTATAATGGGGCAAGTTGGGTAAAGTAGCTCCTGGGATTAAATCTATGGAATGCTAGATATCCCTAAGAGGTGGAAGGTGGTCTGGCAGATCCTCGGGAAAAATATCCTCAAATTCTTCTAACAAAGGCCTAACTTCCCGAGGAGGCTCTGAGGGTATAGGAGTCCTAAGTTCCTTAGCAGTCAACATCCAAATGGGTGAACCACTATGAATTTCTTGTTCTAGATCCTTAGCACTAATTAGGTTCACTCCAGTCTTCATCTCTTTGACCTTATTGGATCTTTTAGCTACCTTGTCCTTAGGAGGGACTGAACGGATTGTGTTCTTTTTCCTATTAAAACTAAAGACACAGGTATTGGATTTTCCTAAGAGGGTGGCATTATGATCATATAACCAAGGTCTCCCAAGAATTATACTGCTCACCCCAATGGGTAAGACATCACACCAAATCTTCTCTTGATAGGATTGCATCTGGATTTGGACCTAACATCTAGACTGGATGGGTATAGAGGTAGAGTCTACCCAAGAAACCTTATAGGGGTTGGGGTGGGGGACTGGGGTTAAGCCTAACATTTTGACAGTGCTAGCAGAAATGGCATTCACACAGCTCCCACTATCTATGATGATCTTACATACCTTATCCCCTAATTTAAGAAAAGTCCGTAGGATGTTAGTCCTACGCCAATCCTCCTGAACTCTACTCTAGGACAGGATACATCTCATAACTCCTAACTGGTCAGACTCTGTGGGTTCCACCTCTCCTTCATACTTATCAACCAAGTTTGTTCCGGCCTCATAAACTTCTTCTTCAAATTCCTCATTGGACCCGGAATTCTCTTCCTCTCCCTGTTCTATGTAAAGGGATCTACGTGGGCACTGGCTAGAAACATGACCTACCATATGGCACTTAAAACAGGCTATGACTGTACACTGGCTGGAGATATGACCTGGTTTCTGACACTTAAAACAGGTGATACTAGAACTAGGGGTTCTCTGGGTGTCAGGTGCCTTACCTTTGTCCATGGGCCTAGGGGTGGGAATACCCTGAAAAGGTTTGCTAGGGGTAACTTGGCTAGGTCCATTTCTTGGGATTGGGGCACTAACCCAAGAAGGTATAGGTCCTCTCTGAAATTTCTCAGTGTTCAGTGCAATCTGATAGGCTTGGTCTAGGTCAGTAACCTCTCTCAGAAACAACTCCCTCTTAATGTCTTCCCTAAGTCCAGCCCTAAATCTAGACAAAGTGACCTCATGGGCTTCACTCACATCACATCTCATCAAGTACTCATCAAAGGTGGCTATGTAGTCTGAGACAGATCGGTTCCCTTGTTTCAAGGTTTGCCATTGGTCTAACAGATTCTGCTGGTGTGAAATGGGTAGGTACTTATCTCTAAGCTTCTCTTTCATACCCTGCCAAATGGTTATGGGCTCAACATTTCGTCTCCTAGTGGTTAGCTCAATGTTACCACAGTATAACCTAGCTTGATGCACTAACTTCATCTTGGTAAACTTGAACTCCCTTTCCTCAGACATGGTATACCACTTAAAGTACTGGTCCATCTCACCCTCCCAATCAGAATACACCTTAGGGTTCAAGCTACCATCAAAAGTGGGTGCATCTAATTTGATGTTCCGGATGAACCTATCATCTCTATCTTCAGGCTCTGGGTCAGGCCTCCTATGATTAGGTTCAGGATCTCTGTATAAAGGTTTTCTAGGCTCTTGGTGTGGGCGAGGTTGAGACATATTAAAATCTGGGTTAGGAGTCCAATTCTGATGTCTAGGTTCCTCAAGTACTTGGACTCGATCCCTAAGCTGGGTAAGATCCTCACGGACTTGATCCCTAAACTGGGCAACAGTATTAGTCATATCCTGACTCAATTTGGTCATACTTTTGGTAAGAGTTCTAATCATGGCCTCTAAATCAGGTCGGGTTTGACCAGGTGGGTAGGGTACTTCATTCCGGGTGGACATGATGATGCAAGCAAGCACACCAAATGAGACTCGACTGAAATGACTACGGGCTAACTAGACCTAGAGCCCAAACTAGATGCCCAATCAGAGAGGCAAGCTAGCCTGTAGTAACTCGGGACTCAGCCAGGCAGGTGTAAGGGGAGTGTTAGGTCCCTAATTGCCAATCCTAGACACCAATCAGTGATTGGCCAGGTAGGCGGACCAGCACACAAGCCCTTCGGGATAGAATCCCTGAACCACCATTCTAGACACCGAGTACAAAGCACACACAGAGTAACTAGACAAACTGACTCAACATTAGCCTAGACCCGACCAGTTGGTGTCCCTAACCCACTAGGGCAAATTAGGTCTAATTAATTTTAAGATTAAAGGCTTTGGTTCGAATGCACGGGAGGTGGTTTAGGGCTAAGGAGAGGGTCTCAATCCTCCCCTTATGTTGCAACTTCGGTGCCCTTAAGATAGATTCAATTTATGCACACTAAAATAAAAAAAATAGGTTGCAGAAAATAAAAAGCAGAACAGCAGTAAAATTGATCTCAGTAAATCTACAGAAATTAATAAATCATAAAAATTTTATGTAAATTACTTTCAATTATATTGGTTCCAGAAAAATAAGAATTACTTAATTTGAAATTTTTTGCAAGGAGAAACAATTTGAATAACAGGATAGTTACTGGCAGAAAACAGAACGTGTGTCCCGTTTACAATCCATGCCTAGAAGTTATAACCCAGCAGCACCCCTACATGCCCTAGGAACCCCCGTGGAATGGGAGGAGGAGGCTTGTGTCTCGCTTGTTCCTAGGACCGGACGGCCAGGGGAGTCTACTCTAGGCAGCAAAAGTAAAAAGGAACGAAAAAAATAATCAAATAAGCAAGAACCCTAGATAGGGCTCTGATACCAAAAATGATGTAGAACAAATAAGATGATGCGATGCGAAAGTAAATTAAGACTAATTTTTTTTTTTTTTTTTTTTTGTTTTGTTAGAAGTTGGCTTGACTCAAAAACAAGGCTAACTAATATTGAAAGAAAATATGCACTGAAAGAAAGCACAATTCAAAAGAGTAGATTATTAGAGTAATAAAGAAGTAGGATCGCTGGGGATTGAGAAACCCCCAGACCTAGGGTTTACTCCTCTTTCAAGAAACAGATGAAGAGAGAAGAGAAGGTTTTATACCTGACTGTGATATCTCTCATTGCTTCAATTGGAGGACACTCTCGAGTAGATTGTAGGATCCTTGGAGACGGGGTATCTTCGCAATGGATCCTCGGATTGTAGTCCTATGGCAAGGTTGGCCTTCTTCTCATACTCTGGATCTGGAAAAGATGAAGAACAAGATAAGGATGTAAGAAACTGAAGGAAGAGACCTTTACTTGGGATAGCTCCGGACTGCTCGAACTTTGAAGATGAGGGAAGAGTATGGAGGTGGCGGTGGAAGATGGAGTGGATTTAGGGTTTGGCTGGTAGGGCGGCGGCTTGCAGATGAAAAGGACCTAGGGCTTGATATAGTGGGCGGTGGCTTGGAGAAGGAGATGGTGGCCTTGAATGAAGTGGGAATAGGGTTTAGGAATTTGGGTGTTGGCGGCTAGGATGATGAAAGGAAATTAGGGTTGGTGGCCAGGGATGAAAGCGGGGTAGGGTTTTGGTAACTTTGGAGATCTCTCACCTCCTCAAGGCTCCAATGGAACCCGGATTTACTCCCTCACGGAGCTCAACACTCAAAGAAGTACGAAAGAAGAGAACCCAAGGTTGCTCAACACAAGAAAAGATTTCATTTACTTATTAAAATCAAAAGATTCCATAAGGGTCCAATATATAGACCTTGCAAGAGAAACAAAATTATACTACTTCCCATGTGGGACTAAACATTCATCCTAAGCATGAAAAACTTTCCCTTGACTGATCAGGCTTCTTTCCTTGGAGTGGGTGGCCTCAAATGCAAAGTGATGGCTTCATATGGCAGGTATGTGGGGCACCTCCTAGTTCTTCTCCTTATGTCATGGGTTTTCCTTCCATGACTTGCTCTTTCTTGGAAGAAAATACTCATCTCCTAGTCTTTCTCCCCAAGACTAGGCTCCTTCCATTCATAGCCAGGTACTTTAGGCAGGTGTGGGCACCTACCTTGAAGTCCTTTCCAAGACAAATCCCCTGCTACTTTAGCTTGGTTACTTTTGGCAGCTTGTGGGCGCCTTCTTTGACTTCTCCTAAGAAAATCTTCTTGCTCTCTTGGGCATGGGGACTAGGGACACTGGGATGAAATGTGGTGCCAACTGGTCCTGGGAGTGTGGCTGGGAGTGTGGCGTCTACTTGCATTTGGCCTTGGAAGAAAAAATGACGCCCTAGGGAATGGCGCCAACCAGGACTTGACTTTGACTTAGACTGAGTTAACATGACTCAACAAAATGAAATGCAGACTCAAAGAAATAAAATAATCTGGTTGACCAGGTCAACCCTTATTACAAACCCTAATCTTCGGGCAATGTCATTTAGAGATCCAGATGGAACCCTGAAGTCTTCTTCTGATTCTGGTGCCCGCACCACCTCCATTGTCTTCTCCATGTATCTTGCTTAACCCCCTATATTTTTCTCCGTGTATTTTAAAATTTCAAAAGCTTTGGGAGGTCTATAAATACCTCTCCAAAGCTCCTTGTAATGCATCTTATGAATGAAAAAAATTTTGAGTTCCAATCTATTTCCATTTGTGTGATGCAAATGTCCTCCGTGAGAGAGTGAGTATGAGGCTCAACCTATCCACCACATAGCTATTAGTCTACCTAAGCAAAGCCTTCCCTTCCATCTTTCCTAAATGCCAATTCTAGCAAACTCTCAAGGACGCCATCTCCAAGGAAGCCATCTCCAACAATTCTTCCAAGATCACCATCTTCATCTTCCTTCCAAAGACGCCCACTAACTTCAACCCAAGGATGCCATTCATTCATTCTTTTTCAATCAAAGGTGCCATCCTATCACATCCCAAGTACACTAAGGAGCCATTCCTTCTTTAAGGATTCCAGCTTCTCCCCACTCTAGCCCTCATCCATCCAATACAAAAATGCCAACCGCTCAACTCTTCCTCTTGATCACTTCTTTCAAATTTCCTCAACTTTGCCATGTCCCTAATGTCATTCATTGCAGGGTCCTCTACAATTCTGAGCTAAAGAAGAGGTTTTACTTTGCCTTGGAACTAGCCATGGATGGAGTTTCCATTCCGAAAGTGATAGTCTTCAAGTTCAGTTGCAGCTCCATGGAATGCTAAAATTTATCTACCATCAAAGGAGTAAGAGCTCATCATTTGTTAGTAAACCCATCCGAGTCTCTTAGGTCTGTTCATATGAAAGTTTATATCCTAGTTAGAATGGTTTCTCAACCATTAGGTTCCTTCATCTTTTAATTAAAATTGAGCTACATTGCGGGTAAGTTTCATTTCATTAATTAGTCTCTTCATCTGGTTTATTTTGATCCTTTCTTATGCATGAATTTTGCTAATGTAAGTAGGTGTCATTGCTCAATTTAAATTACTAAATTGTTAAGATAGAATTCCTTTTTGCATCCCGCATCACCTACTATAGATTAAGATGTCATCAAAGTAAACCACTATAAATTTGCCAATGAACATTCGTAGGACTTGGGTCATGATCCTTATGAAGGTGCTAGGGGCACTGGATAATCCGAAAGGCATCACTATCCACTCATAAAGACCATCCTTAGTTTTGAACATGATTTTCCACTCATCCCCAAGTCTGACCCTAACCTGATGATAGCCACTTTTAAGGTCAATCTTTGAGAAAATGGTTGCACCGACCATCATGTCTAACATGTCATCCAAATGGGGTATGGGGAACCTATACTTCATCTTAATCTTGTTTATGGCATGACTATCGATGCACATTCTTTACCTGCCATCATTCTTAGGGGTGAGTAGGGTAGGTACGGTACATAGACTCAGGCTCTCCCTAATAAATCCTTTTCTAAGGAGTTCTCCTACCCAATTTTGCAATTCTAAATGTTCAGAAGGTTTCATCCTATAGTGTGGAAGGTTTGGTAGGGTGGCTCCTGGGACTAAATCTATGGCATGCTGGACATCCCTTAATGGTGGTAATTGGTCAGGCAAGTCTTTAGGAAACACATCCTGAAACTCATCTAAAATTTTCTTAACTTCTTAAGGGTGTTCTTTCTAGGTTTCATCACGTACTTCCTTAGTAGCTAACATCCAAACAATCAAACCCTCAATGATCTCTCATTCTAACTCCTTAGCAGTGATCAGATTGACTCCTGATTTCTTTTCTTTCAACTTACTTGATCCCCTCTTGACATTGTCCTTAGGTGGGGTGGGGTTAATCACAATCTTTTTTCCATGAAAATTAAAAGAACATGAATTGGATCAGTCGTACAAGGTAGCATCATGGTCATAAAGCCAAGGTCTACCTAGGATAATGCTACTAACGCCCATGGGAATGACATCACACCACACCTTTTCCTGATAAGATTGAAGCTGGATCATGACTTGGAACCTAAGTTTGATTGGGATGGAGGTTGAGTCTATCCAAGAAACCTTATAAAGGCTGGGATGGGGAACTGGGGTCAAGCCTAAGGTTTTGACCATGCTAGTTGAGATGGCATTCACGCAGCTCCCACTATGTATAATGATTTTGCATACCTTATCCCCTAACTTCATAAAGGTCTGTAGGATATTGGTCCTATGCCAATCCTCTTGTATTTTAGTTTGGGCTAGGATGCACTTAATAACTCCTAATATGTCTGATTGATCAACAGCTTCCTTATCTCCTTCATATTCATCTACCAAGTTCACCTAAGCTTCATAAACTTCTTCCTCACAATCATCAGCGGGTTTAGGGTTTTCCTCCTTGAGTTCTCCTATATGCAGGGATCGGGTTGGGCATTGGCTAGCATAGTGTCCCACCTTATGACATTTAAAACACATATTAGGGTTGGGACTTGGGTTTCTTTAGGCTTCAGGTGCCTTACCCTTGTCATCTCTAGGGGCAATGGGTTGCTTGAACTGGGTCGACTCGGGTTAGGGTTAGGTCGGCTCGAGTTGGGGTTGGGTCAGCCAGTGTATACTTAGCTAGGACTTGGTCTTGGAATAGGGTACTAGTCCTAATGGGCTCAAGCTGACGAGTTATGGGCCCCCTCTAGAATCTCTCATAGTCCTTAGCTATTTTGTAGGTCTACTCTAGATCATGGACCTCCCTTAAAAATATCTCTCTCTAGATGTCATCAAGAAGTCCAGCCCTAAACCTAGATAGGGTCATGGATTCTGACTCGTCTATGCTACACCATATGGCAAACTCATCAAACTTGGCTATGTACTCAAACACAGTCCTATTCCCTTGACTTAACCTCTACCATTGGTCTAGGAGTCTCTGATAGTAGGATGTAGGAAGGTACTTATCCCTAAGTCTCAGCTTTATGGCTCTCCAGATGACAATGGGAAGTTGTCCTCATTGTCTAATTATGCGCTCAACATTCTCCCAGTATAGCCTAGCTTGGTGGACTAACCTGAGTTTGGAAAATTTGCACTTCTTCTCCTCACTCATCTCGTACCATTCAAAATATTGGTCCATGTCTCCTTTCCAATCTATGTGAACCTTAGGATCAAGACTGCCATCAAATGTGGGTGCTTCTAGCCTAATATTCCTAATGGTTCTCTCATCCTGGTCAAAGAAATCATGATTGGTCTCCTATGGTTGGGCTCTAAGAATGGGTCAGGGTGTGGGGCTCTCCTAGGATTGGGCTCCAAGAATGGGTCAGGGTGTGGGGCTCTCTTGGGGTTGGGAGGTGTGGGAAGAGGTGACTCAGGCTCAGGTTCAGTTTGGACTCTTGGGTTCTCTCTAGGTTTCCTAAATGAGCTTCTATTTGGGCTAGTTGTTCAGTAATGGCTCTTAGTTGGGTGCCCAGATCGGGGTCCATGGTTAAGTTGGGTTGGGGTTGAGACTGATGATATTGGACTCTTGATCTAGTGGTCATGCAATCAAGCACACAAGCATTATGCGTTCTAGGGTTTGCTAGACCTAGAGCCCAAGTAGAGTGAGTCAACTCAACTTACACCCAACTCAACAATTAATCCTTCCACTGGCCAGGTAACAGGTGGGGTGGTGGGAGGCTTCCTTGTTTATCGCAGGGTCTTAATTAAAAACCACCAGTCCGCTTAGGGTGTTTGCCTTTGGACCTCTAGCCTTAGACACCAGCTTCCAGTAATAATTGGAGGGTTGAGTGCACTAGTTTTCTCATAAGACTCGAACCCAACCTGTTGGTATTCCTAGACAATTAGGTTTCTACTTAATTTTAGTTAGGCTTGGGTTTGAATGCAAGGTGATTGTTTTAGATCGAGGAAAGGTGATGAAATCCTTCCCTAATTTGACAGAGTAGAAGTGTCCTTAGATTGATTTCAAGTATGATGCGCACACATGCAACCCTAATGCAATATGAGACTAAAAATCAGAAAAAATTGCAGAATTTTTTTTTTTTGTTTTATGCAGATGGTGAATTTAATTTCAGTTAATTAAGTGCAAGAAAAGAGGCTTGGGTTTGGGGGTTTGATGGGTGATTAAGTTCAGACCTAAACTATGCAGAATTTCAGCAACAAGTTTTTTTTTTTTTGAGTTCTCTTTGCAGATTTTTTTTCAGTTTTCAGAACAAAAAAAATTTCAGAGAATTATAGAAATAAAGGAACTAATAATGTACTTAATTACTGCTAAATCTGATGCAAAACAAATGGGGTTTGATGAAGGAAATTCTAAGGTTTATGACAAGTATGTAGAATTTCAGCAAGTGATTTTTTTTTTTGTCAGGGTTTTTGTATGCAGATATTTTATTGATTTTATAGAACTGTAAAATTAAGAAAAATTATTAGAAAATAAGAGGACAAATCAGAGACCAATTTATGCAAAAATCAGAGGAAAATAGCAAGGATTTAATGGGTAATTAGTCCTATGTTTAGACTACTAGTGCAGATTTCAGCATGCAGAAATTCTGTTTTTGTGTTTTTGTGTTCAAGTGATGCATGAACATGCCCTGATCCTAAGCTCTGATACCAAACAGATGATGGACCAGTATGCAAGGGATGAACATAAAAAAAATAGTAGATTAAAGTGAGCAATTTTCAGATTTTATGAGAAGTTTGTTCTGGAAAAAGAGATGAAGAACACTAGGGATGATGTAAGGATTAGAAACTACTCTCGTAGATTAGGAACTATCAAAAGATAAAGAAACAGGACCACAAGGGTTAAGAAACCACTAATTAGAACAATTTCACTTCAATAAAATAGATCTAAAGAGAGGGTTTGGTTCATGTACCTGGCAATGATGTCTTCCTCATCATAGACGGGGTCGCTCAGCACTCTGGATCGGTGCCTGGATGATAAAGTCTTGTTCCCGCGGATCCACCGACTTTTTATCAACTGGTCTCGAGGCAAAGAAAACCTTCTTCCAAGGACTATTTCCACTGAGGGATCCTACAAACGTCAAAGGTTAGGATTAAGGAAGATAGGAAAAATATAAAGAAAATTAGTTGGAAGGGGAGAGGGTAGATGGATGTCTGGCAGCATATCTGAAGGATGAGGGATGCCTGGCTTGGAGCTGGTGGCTTGATGTAGGAGAGAAGATAACTAGAAGCCTTTAGGGCTATTGGCCTAGTGCAAGAAGACTTTGGAGGTGGCGGGTTAGGGTTTGGATGGTGGTGGGGCACTCCAAATGACAGACAGGTGGTCGGCCAGGGGATGTTAGATGGGGTGGCCTAGAAGGGGAAAGATGGGAGGCATCCTAGGGTTTAGAGGAGGAGGTGTGATGACGGCTTGGATGGGGAAGGGCTGGGGGTCAGCTTGGGTTTGATTAGATGAAGAGAGAAGGGGTGGCTAGGGTTTGCAAGAAAGTTAGGGTTGAAAGAAAACAGGGCCTCACACCCAATCCCTCACGGAGGTCGATGTTCTCAAAGAACAAAGGAAATTTATAAGAAAACTCAAATTTTCATTCTTAAAAGTTGTTCATTACAAGGGGAAGGGGGTGGGTATTTATAGATTCACCAAGGTCCCTAGACTTCCTTATAGACTAGGACTACAAAACTTGAGGGCCAAGAAAACAAAAACTTGAGGGCCAAGAAAACTCTCTTGGGCTTGGGCAGCAACTCCATGGTCTTGGGTGGCCTCCTTGTGGACTTGGGCACATGAACTCCAAGTGGAATTGGGTTGGTCTGGGGTGCCAACTCTCTTAGGTCTTGGACTAGGGCACTAGGCCGGGGAAACTTGGGCTGGTGTGCCAAGGCTGGGGCAGCTTGGACTGGGGCACCAACTTCATGGATTGTGGGGGTGCTCCCTTGTGGGCTTGGTGTCATGAAAGGGCCTAGGTGCCTGGTTGGGGACTTGGGTAAGGGCCTAGGTGCATGAGGTCTAGCTCTGGTTTGGGGGCCTGGTGAATCTAATTGTCTGGTTACTCTCCTCTTGGATCTTTGCCTTGAATGAAAGATTATAGGACTCATTGGACTAAAATAAGGGACTCACTGGACTAAGTGACTCAACTAGACTTAGTGGTCCCACTTTATTACAATACTCATTCTTCAATACAGGACTCAATTGGCTCACTTTAGTACAGAACTCAAGTGACTCAGTACTAATGGATACAGGTCTCAAAATTAGTCAGAAATCAAAAATAGGTTCAGTAATCTCTGTCTGATCCTGGTGCTCGCATTAGGATAGAAGCTTGAATAACAAGAAAATACACAATAGCCTCACTCTGCTCATCCTGAATACCATCACCCTGTGCATTCCTAGTATCATCTTGAGCATCATCATTCTCTACCTCCTCACTCCTACCATCTCTAACACCACTAACACAACTCTGCTCCTCACACCAATGGACACCAGAAGGCATGGTCAAGAATTCATCTAACATAGAGACACCGCTTGGCTCACCTAAAATCTTAGGAAGTTGTTCCATCTCATAATAAGGCTCTATCTCTCGAAAGGTTACATCCATGGTGACCAGCATCTATTGTGCTGGTGGGTAATAGTATTTATAACCCTTCTTGGTTGAATAATAACCCACAAAGATATATTTTAGAGCTTGAGAATCTAGTTGACCAACTGTTGCTGCTTAGATCACTGTGGCCTATAGCTTGACATGTCATGGAAGCACCGGGCTCCCTCTGGATGCTTGGTCCTTTTTTTTGATTAGCTCCTTGATCGGCTTATCCTGTAAAAAAGAGGAGACCCAAGTCGGGGATTCTGATGGGGATACTCCGACGATCAAGTCAGTTGAGATGATCAAGGGCAACAGAGCCTCTATGGTGGAGGATTGGGATATCTCCACACAAAGAAGTAAATGAAGTGGAGTAAAGAGAAATGGAGTGAATGGGAGCTAGAGAGGAAGGAGGTTCCCCCTTTCGGTTCCTTGCCTTTTTTTTCTCTTTGTCTTACCAATTACCTCTCCTTTACCAGAGGTCCCTTCTTCTATTTTATATGGGAGAAAATGGCCCAGACCAGGTCTGGGGCTTCATCGGGATGTCACTTTCTCGATGCCATTTTATGGTGAGGTTTTTCTCTGTTAGCGGTGTTCCCCCTGTTGGATCGATCCTTGGGAGGAGATTTTCTATTAAGGGTGTCATCAGTGTAATGCAGGTCCTATCTCTTTGATGGAGCAGTTTTTCATGAAAGGCACGGGCATCGTGCCGCTGAGCCCCAAGCCATGATGGTGCATTTCCATTCCAGGAGGGACCATCGGAGTGTCGCAGGGCCTGGGACCTTAATTGGATACTCTTCTTGGAGGAGGTGCAAGTGTCGTGTCACGGGAACTAGAGCCTCGGTTGCATGATAGTGGGCGCGGGTGGCATGCTACAGGGCCCGGAGCCTAGTGGAGCACATGTCGTGCAAAGTTTATGGGTGGTGTGTCGCAAAGCCTAGAACCTTTTGTAAGGTACGCGCCATCCTCTAAAGGTCGTAAGTAGTCTGGAATTCTCGGGCCATGGCTTGAATTCCTCTAGGTCTTCTTCTCCTTATCCTTAGTTGATCCCCTATCAGTCGATGATGCCTCTTGGTTTTGGATAGTGATTCTATCTTGTAATGTGGGAGCTCTATCTCAGGAGCTCGACCTCAGATGACATGAGCGTGACCTCGATTGAGAGCTCAACCAAGGATGGGAGCTGACTTCGATCGAGGGCTCGATATCAGATGGTGGGAGCATGACCTCAGCCAGGAGCTCGACCTCGAATGGGATCTAACCTCAACCAGGATTTCGACCTCAGATGGTGGGAGCACGACCTTGGATGGGAGCTAACCTTGATTATGGGTTCGACCTTGGATGGCAAGAGCATGACCTCGATCGGGAGCTTGACCTTGGATGGGAGCTGACCTCGACAGAGGGCTCGACCTTGGATGGGGGGAGCATGACCTTGGTCAGGAGCTTGACCTCCGACGGGAGCTGATCTCAGTCAAGGGCTCAATATCAGATGGAAGGAGCACGACCTCGACTAGGAGCTTGACCTCAGATGGGAGCTGACCTTGTTCGGGGGCTCAATCTCGGATGTCGAGAGCACTACCTCGACCGAGAGCTTGACATTGAATGAGAGCTGACCTCGGCTGGGGCCTCGACCTCGAATCTTCATTTGATCATCACAGCCAGGTGGCATCTTCTGCCAGCATGGCTACCAATTGGGTCTGACATGAGTTCCACGTCAGCGATGGTGCTACATCAGGTGCTCCCCACTCTCGAGCCCAGAGTACATCATGGTGCTTGGGGTGAAGAGAGTAATGATGTTGCTATCATGGAAGGATGCTTGTTCTATGCCATTAATGCCTTGAGTGCCGGCTTCCCGAAGGTTGTGCTCTCACACCAACGAGAGGATGCCACATCAGCCCGGCTAGTGAGGACATAATTGCCGCACCAAGCCCGAAGTGATTTTCTTCGAATCGAAGTGTTGCATCCAACGAACCTCGATGCATGGCAAAATCTCATTGGCTGGAGAAAGGAAGAGATACACATTTTTGACCAGTATGATGCGACGGGGGGCTAGCAAGCTTTTGAAGGGCACCTTTTTGGGTTATTCTTTAAGAGCTTTTGAGCGAGGAGGGCGATGTTTTTACAGTCCTTCTTCCTTGCTCCTATCTTCTTGATCCAGAGTTTGGAGTCCTTTGCAGGTTAGCCCTCTCCTTCCTTCCTCTTTCTTTCTTCTTCTTTTTTTCTTCTACTTCGGCCTATACTGAAGGGGATCTCCTGTAGAGTCCCTAGGTCTCAGTCCTTCCTTTGTTTTTTCCTTACCTTCATGAGTTCCTATGACAGAGGGGACCATCGCCCGGATAACTCTGGCAAGGTAGGGCTATCTTGACCGAGACCTCCTTCCTCGGATAGTGAGGAGGAAGTTCCATCAGTGATCCATAGGGGTCCTCGCAGGATGGGGATAGTCATATGACCCCCTACAACTCTCCTCCTCCTCTTCCCATCTGGGAATCAGCTGGTCCCACCAGCATTACTTTGGCAATGACCCATGAGGACCTCCTCCATGTCTGGAGTACATATGGGATCTCGATTCCATCTAGCTCTCAGTCCTGGGACCATAGGAGTGGATCACTTTTAGTGGCCCGGGTCGGATTGCCCTATACGAGGATTTTTTTCTCATGGGCCTTCATCTTCCCTTCAACCCTTTCTTTTTCTCTTTCTTGAGTAATTTCCATCTGGTGTCGGCCCAACTCACTCCTAATGCCATTAGGACCATTTTTTGATTCATTATCCTTTGCCACTTTCACAGGATCGTTGCCTGTTTCTCCTTGTTCATGGCCCTGTTCACTCTGAACACCACCCAGTTGATAACGGGTGGTGGTTTGTGGCCCTCCGCCAGGGGGCTATCAAACTAGACTTGCCCTGTTCCATTAATGTATGGAAGGACAGGTTCTTATTTGCCTCTATTGCCCAGCAAGCAACCCAAGAGGGGGGTGAATTGGGTTTCAATAACTTTTGAAAACTTTTACAAGAATGTGCCAATTCAAAAATAATTTAGATGCTAGTGATTTGCAAGTGCTTGTGTGCTATTCAAGAGTATGCAGTGGAAATAAATAAGTAAATGCAAAGTAAGTAAGTGCAAGTAATGAGAAAGTAAGCAACACAAACACAAGAATATATAATGGTTCGGTGCACACCAAAGCACCTACATCCACTTTCCAAGGCCCACTTGGGGATACTACTATAATCTTCCTTGATTACAGTCGATTAGTTTTCTGGGCTCACTAATCAAAATCCAACTAGTTTTCACCAGGAACACAAGTCAAAACCCCTTTGGTTTTATAGGCTAACTAAAAACCTGTTAGTTTTGTAACTTAGGCTCACAAACAACCTCCTTGGTTTTTACAAGGCTAACTGGTGGGGGCACCAGGATCCAACATAGGTTACTGGATCCTATCCGGTTTACAGATTAAGGGTTTTCTTGAATCCTTTATAATGTGTCATGTTTTGTAACCAAGTTAGTCCTGTTAAGAGTTTTGTAATGAAGTTAGCTCAGCTAAGTTGAGTGAGTCCTATAATAAGTTGAGTGGTCTCAACCCCAGTCCAGTCAATTGAGTCCCGTAAGTTATATTAGTCCAGTTCAAGTTTATGCAAGAGGAGGAGCACCAAAACAGGAGCCCATAAAGCCTTCATATATGAAGATTCCAGGACCACCCCAGAATATTCTTCTTCCAAGCGCCCCAACCCAGAAGTGCAATTCAAGTAAAGCCCATGGTGCCCTAGGTATACTTCAATCCAACTTCAAATGGGTCCCTAGGAGTTCCAAGCACACTAGGAGGACATGAACCAAGCCCATGCACCACACTTTGAGGCCGCCCCATGACAAGCATCAAAGCCCATGCACCTAAGCCTTGAAAGCCATGCCCAAGCCCAAGTGGAGGCCACCCCTTGCTGCCCCAAGTCCAAGCCCACTCCATTTTGGCATCCAAGCCCAAGTGAAGCACATTTGACCAAGTCCAAGAGAGGGAGAAATCCAATTCAAACAAGGAGATCTAGTTTTATTTCCACTCAAATTGTATACTCCTAGTTTTAAGCCAATTTGTAATCCCTCTCACAGTCAACTTTGCAATTCTATCATAACAAAGAGAGGACTTGGGGAACATCTATAAATACCCCACCCCTCCCCCTCTTTTAATCAATCTTTTATTCATAAATGAAACTCTGGTGAAATTTTATCTTAAGCTTGTGTTCTTTTGTATGTGAGTGTGAGTGTGACTTTTGAACCCTAATCCACCCAATCCCTAGCAATCCAAAGCCTTCTTCATCCAAACCCTAATATGCCAAGGAGAAGAAGCCCTAAGCCATCCATCATCAAGAGGCCTTCTTCAACCTCTAGCCGCCAACAGTAGAAACCCTAATTTTCTTTTTCACAAACCCTAGTTCTTTCCTTTGCTTTTTTATTTGTTCTCTTGTTGACCTCTGATATTTGTTGGATCCCCTAGGTATTCACCTCCAAGGAGGAGGCCCTCTTTGCCTCCAGGACTGATCCTAGATAGCTACCCGAATCGAGGAACTAAAGGCTTGTCTTCCAGGCAACGATCCCGAGAGCTGTGTGACCCCTTCATGATAGGATCTTCAATCGGTGCTTGGTACAATCCTTCCCCCTCCTAATTTCTGATTCATTATAGGTACGCTATCCTAACCCGGGGTTTCTCAATCCTTGAGATCCTTTTTTTATAATTTTGGCATGAGTTCATATGCAGGTAGGTTTGATCGTTTCATTGCTAGTTTACCTGCTAACCTTTAATTGATTTCGGGACTTTAGCTTGCAAATTAAAATTCTAAAAAAATTATAAAAAAACTAGTTTCTATTTTTCTTGCATTCATATCAATCTTAGGATCATCCCACATCAGTTTGGTATCAGAGCTAGTTTAGGATAGCTTTCATCTTCATCAAAAAAACCCTAAAAACATTCATATCTATTTTCTGCATCCCATCATCTACAGTAGGTGTCTGAGTTTCGGTCTAGTTCATTATCTTAAAAATTTTGTTTTTCAATGAAATTTGCATGAAATACTATCTGTTTAGTCCTGATAATTATCATAATTTGTAATTATTTTTATCAAAACAAAAAAATATAAAAGTTCTGCATCTTAGAAACCCTAATAGAAATCATAAACTTTTGTATATAGTCTGAAAACTCTAGGTTTTGCATTATCATCCGAATTTTTCTCTGCATGAAATTTGGTAGAGATCATCTAAACTATTCATGCTCTATCTTGAAATTTTTCTAATTTTTTTCTGCATTGAAAACCAAACCCAAATCCTTCTTCCATTCAAACCCTAATTTCTGTTTTGCATACTTGATTAAACCAAACCTAATTAACTTCCAAACCCTACCTTATCCAAGCCCAAATTTTGTTCGCTAACTTAACCAACTTAAACTTAATTTGCCACCTCATAAAAAGACAAAAAATATTTTATTTTTTGATTGTTATTAGATTGCATTAGGGCTTATAGTGTGTTCATCATCTCATTTAATCAATCTTAAGGGCAATTTTCTCTCTCAGATTAGGGCAAGATTTCATCACCTGTCCTAGGCCCAAAACAACAACCCAGCATCAGAACCTAAGCCTTAACTAAAATCAATTAGCAACTTAATTGCTCTAAATAGCTTAGGGACACCAATAGGTCGGGTCCGAATTGTGTGAGCCAACTAGTGCACTTAATTCCCTTGTTATTACTGAAAACTGGTGTCTAAGGCTAGAGGTCTAGAAGCAAATGCCCTAAGTAGACTGGTGGTTTTTAATTAGGACCCTGTCACAGGCAGGGGGAGCCTCCCACCACCCCACCTCTTACTTGGCCAGTGGAAGGATTAGCTATTGAGTTAGGCATAAGTTGAGTAGACCCATTCAATTTTGACTCTAGGTCTACAAACTGTAGTCCATTTTCTCCTTGTGTGCTTGACTGCATCATACTACCTTGTTTGCTTATTTGCATGACCACTAGACTAGGGACCAAATATCAACAATCTAAACCCCAATCCAGCTTAACCATGGAACCCAATTTTGAGAGTCTCATGAAGGCCATGATTGATCAAATTATCATCCAATTGAACCATAAGTTTGACCAATCCAATATCCAATCAACCACCTAATTGAACCACAAGCTTGACCAAACCAATGCCCAATCCTAAAACCAATTTGCCCAGTTGATCGCTCAGATAAACCAAATGACCTAATCAAATGCCCAAGCAACCCATCAAATTGACCAGTTAACCAATAGGTTTGACTAGGTAGGGAACCAATTAGGAAACCTAAGGAGTAGTATCCCTAGATATGAGTCCAGTATTAGTCAATTTTCCCTTAGTCAACCCCCTCCTACCACTCCATTGGTTCACCAGGAAGACATTGAAGAAGAGATATATGAAGCTAATGTGAGCCTAGTGGATGAGTATGAGGAAGAAGGAGAGTTCCCTATAGATAACCTAGAATTACTTGACCCAGTAGATACCTAGGTAGAAGCCAACCTAGAATTAGCTGACCTTGACCATACCTAGACTGAACCTGTAGTGGAAGTACAGTTTAAGAAAGAGGACCATGATAAGCCTGACCCTACTATTAGAATCTTACCTGAGAAGCCACTAGAAGAAAGCCTAGTTATAAAGCCTAGTCCAAAAATTCAAGAGCCCAAGGAATTTATTGACATGATCTCTTTAATTCAGTACCCTCATGTTGAATCCCCCCCATAGTTTCTATTGAAGACCTCTTTCCAGAAATTGTTGACCCATCCTTCCATAGCAAGGACCTTTTCTTACCCCTAGACATAACTCAATGTTCATATGTTAAGACCAGTCTTATAAGCCCAGAACCAGTCCCTGAATTCCCTTCCTATTTTCTATCCTTCCTTGAATCTTCTCATGTTTCTACAACCATTAGATTGTATTTTGTAGAAGTAAGCATAATGCATACATTCATTGTGCATGTTAGATTTGCATCTTACTTCTGGTATACCTTATGGCATTTGTAAGGAGTCCATTATAAATTTTCATGTACATGTCAAGCTATGGTCAAACCTAGAGAGTCTATAATCGGTTAGGTTTTGGCCCAAGGAGTCCAATAAATTTCATTCAATACGAATGCCTAGTCGAGTCTATTAGGTATTGGTTTTGAGTCCAATCAATTCACAAACCTGATCCATCTATCCATACTTGCACTGACCTTTGCACAGCATTTGCATCAGAACATTAGTCAAAAGATAAACATAATTAATGAACTCTATAAAAACTTGGCTAATTCCCGAAAATAAGTTAAAGAGTTTTCTGCAGGGGATTATGTGATGATCAGGCTTAGGCCTGAGCAGTTCCCTCCAGGGACCATAAAGAAATCTCATGCTCGTAAAGCTAGACTATTCAAAATAATGAAGAGAGTTGATCCACTTCCTATGTGCTCGAGTTGCCACCCGAATTAAGTATTAGTGTCACCTTCAATACTTCAGACTATTTGGAGTACCGGGAGCTAGCAACGATACCTAGCGAGCACTTTGAACCTATCCCTTCCTTTGTGAGTGAACCCACCCTAGAGTGTCCACTTACAAATTGGCCTATTAGTGATGAAAGTATTGAGCACATCCTAGATGATCAAGCCATCAATACCCGGAACATAGGCTATCACCGATATTTGGTTTGATGGCAAGGTTGAATGGAATCCAAGGACTCGTGGATCACTCGAGTGGATATGTAGTGCCTTAACCCAGACCTTCTTGAGCAATATGAGAGCCACATAGACCATTACTCGATGGGGTCAAGTTTCTCCTACCCCAGGAGAATTGGTAGGGGCACCAAGATCTGACACAGATTACTAGGCCCTATCTGATTTACTAATTAAGCATTTTCTTGAATCTTTAATAATGTGTCAAGTTTTGTAATCAAGTTTTGTAATTAAGTTAGTCCCGTTGAGAGTTTTGTAATAAAGCTAGCTCAGCTAAGTTGAGTGAGTCCTGTAATAAGTTGAGTTGTCTCAATCCTAGTCCAGTCAATTGAGTCTCATAAGTTGTATTAGTCTAGTTCAAGTTTGTGAAGGAGGAGGAGCACCAAAATAGGAGCCCATAAAGCCTTCATATATGAAGATTCCAAGACCACCCCAGAATATTCTTCTTCTAGGTGCCCCAGCCCAGAAGTCCAATTCAAGTAAAGCCTATGGCACCCCAAGTATACTTCAATCCAACTTCAAATGGATCTCCAGAAGTTCCCAGCCCACTAGGAGGACATGAACCAAGCCCATGCGCCACACTTTGAGGCCGTCTCATGACAAGCATCAAAGCCCATGCGCCCAAGCCTTGAAAGCCATGCCCAAGCCCAAGTGAAGGCCACCCCTTGCTGCCCCAAGTCCAAGCCCACTCCATTTTGGCATCTAAGCCCAAGTGAAGCATATTTGACCAAGTCCAAGAGAGGGAGAAATCCAATTCAAACAAGGAGATATAGTTTTATTTCCACTCAAATTGTATACTACTAGTTTTAAGCCAATTTGCAAACCCTCTCCCACTCAACTTTGTAATTCTATCCTAATAAGGAGAGGACTTGGGGAACATCTATAAATACCCCACCCCTCCCCCTCTTTTAAACAATCTTTTATTCATGAATGAAACTCTGGTGAAATTTTATCTTAAGCTTGTGTTCTTTTGTGTGTGAGTGTGAGTGTGACTTTTGAACCGTAATCCACCCAATCCTGATGCGGGACTAATATGCATCCAATTCTTTTTGTATATTTTATATGTGGGGTTAGGTAATTAATTCCCAAATTTCAGATCAAAATTTGTTGTAGGGAATTTTGTATGAATTTTTGAAGCCAAGCATGCAGATTAGAACCTAGAAAAGTACTAAAGAAGGATTGCCGGGGCTGAGAAGCCTCTGTTATGGCAAGTTCTCCTACAATATAAAGACTGGAGGTAGAGTTGGTGTACCTGACAATGTCTGAAGTGCCCGGTGAAGATCGTAGCGAAGGGATCTCTCATTTCTCGATGGATGCGGCCTGGAAAACCGAGCCAAAGACCCGCGGATACCCGGCTTTCTGCTCGGTGGTCCGATTGAGGCTTGGCTGGAGTCGTTGGATTCGTAGGAACTCGGGGACCTGCAAACGACCTGTCAGGGGTTAGAAAACTCAAAGGAGATCAATAAAATAAAGGAAAATAGCAAAGGGAAGAAAGTTTTGGAGGGGCTGGAAGGATGGTTGGCAGGAAGATGATTGCAAACACCGGGAAGAAGAACTCTCAAACCCCTTTATGCACACAGCAGGGTAATCACACAAAGCAATTGAAGAACTCAGGGTTTATTTCATATATCAAAATCTCCCTTCATACAAGAGGCTAGGGTCCTTTAAATAGACCCTTAACCTTGGGCTCCAAGTAAGGGCACATAAGTCTTTACATAAGAATCCTTTTCCCTCTCAAACCCTAGCTAGAAAATAAGGAAACATTAGGTAGAAAAAATCCCTAAAAATTTTCTTGACTTGACCAACACTCCAAGGATGCCTATGGGGGCATGTTGGGCTTCTAGGAGCAATAAGAGGCCGACCCAAAGGGGCTCGGGTGCATGGGTTTGGGCCTCTGGAAGCTGGGGTGGCCTGATAGCCAGGTAGCAGGAATATTCCCTGGTATCTTGCTTCTTAGGGGCTTGGGTTTGGTGCCTGGGCTTGATTTCTTTGGGCTTGGATGGAGATGGACCTCTAAAATCATGGATGCCTTGGTATATGAATATATTTTGGCATCTGGAAGGGAATCTGGGCATCTAGAGGGCATCTGCAAGGAATCAGGGTTTTCTGAATTTTCCTCCTGGGGTCTTCAAATCTTCAAGCTGGGTTGGACTTGGGCTATACTTCCATGTATTCAATCTGGTTGGACTTGGTCTTCAGTTGTATGATATAGTCTTGAGTCTTCAATATGGTTGAATAGGACTCAAAAAAATAAAATTAGCTCGACATGAGCTGACTAACACTGGACTGAACTAGCTCAACATGAGCTGACTAGTACAGAACTGAAACTCAAAATACTCAAATAACAACTAAAATGGACTTAGATAGGCTAAGCCCTTATTACAGATGGACTCATAAATTATTGATCAATTCATAGAGGATTGAAAAGCCTCTATCTTATTCTGGTGCCTTTGGTGTCCCCACCAATTCTCCCGGGGTGGGAGGAACTCGACCCTGTCTAGTGAAGATCAAGCTGGCTCACATATCTCTCGAGGAGGTCTGGGTTGAGGTGCTACAAGTCCTCTTGAGAAATCCATGAATCGTCCGACTCTGGCCGGCTTTGCCATCGGACCAGGAAGCGTTGATAGTCACGGCCCCGGGTCGTGATGGCTTGATTGTCCAGGATACGCTCGATCCGTTCTCCTCTCTCAGGCCAATTTGTTAGTGGACACTCTGGGTTAGGATCACTCACAATGAAAAGGAATAGGTCCAAAGGCCTCACTAGGTATCGTTGCCGGTTCCCTATACTCAACCAGGTCTATAATATTGAAGGTAGAACTAATTCCCAAATCCGAAGGCAAGTCTAACACCTAGGCATTTGATCCAACCTTCTCTATCACTTTAAAAAGGTCCGGCTTTGCTAGCATGAAGCTTCTTTTAGGCCTAAGCCTAACCAAGATAGAATCCACTACATCAAATTCTTTGATCCATCTTCGGGAATTAGCTAGTTTGTTTAAAATTAGTTTAGGTGGTGAACATGCTAGGCACATGCAGACTCCTAACAAATGATTCAAAGGACTCAAACCTATACCTAACAGACTCGACTAAAGAGATTTATTAGGTCTTAACTACCACTTGGGCATGGGGGCATGAGTCATGGTTGATGGATGACATGCAGAAGAAAATTTGCTAGTAACCCCTAATAAGTGCCAGAGGGTCTGCCAAAAGTAGGTAGCAAATGGGATAGGCTCTATGGATCCTTGCAACCTAGTAACCTCAACAAAATGTAACCTAATAGTTCTAGACACATGAGACAACTCAGGAAAGGGTAGGAAATAGGAAGTGGGTTCAGAATTACTCTGGTAGGGTTGAGAAAAAGGTTCCGGGTTAGTTAGATAAAGTAGAATCAAAGAAGGCATGTTAGGGACTAATCCTAGACTAATGAGGTTAACCTGACGGGGTTGCGATATATCTACGGGGTTTGTATAATGGAAGGATGGGTTATTAATCTCAGGGAAGAGGTCCTTAATGGGAACTATAGGAGGAGACTCATCCTGAGGGTACTGATTCAAAGAGATCAGGTCCTTAATAAATTCTTCAGGTTCTTGTATTTTAGGACTAGACTCTATAATTTGGCTCTCCTCTATGGTTTCCTCAGGTAAGGCTCTAACAGCAGTACCTAGGTTCTCTTCCTCTATTTGTTCTTCCACTATAGCTTTTGGTTGGATGTGGTTAGGGTCAACTACCTCTAGGTTGGCTTCTACCTAGGTATTTACTAGGCCAACTATTTCTACGTCATCTATAGGTGTCTCATCTTCTCCCTTATACTCATCCACTAGGCTCGCATCAGCTTCATACACTTCCGCATTAATGTAAGCCTTGTCAATCTCAGGAATGGTTGGAGAAGGTCGGCTAGGGGAAAATTGGCTAGGTCCTGGTTTCTGATTATGGACACTAATCCTAGTAGGTTCAGGTTGCCTAAGGGGTAGTGGCTCACTACTGGGCTCATATTTAGGGGTGCTAATCCTATAGGGTTCAAGTTGACTAAGGGAAAACTGAATAGTACTAGATTGATACTTAGGGGTTATGGGTTCTCTGGGCTCATAGGACAAGGGTGCAGATCTATGGGTCATGGGATTATAGGATCTGGGGTCATAGGATTTTGGGTCAGCTCTATGGTCAGGTTCTAAGGATGGATCATGGTATGGGGTCCTTCTAATGTTGGGCTCCTTATATGGGTCAGGATATTGGGTCCTCCTAGGGTTGGACTCCCTATATGGGTCAGAATATTGAGTTCTCCTAGGGTTGGACTCCCTATATGGGTTAGAATATTGGGTTCTCCTAGGGTTGGACTCCCTATATGGGTCAGAATATTGGGTGTTGGGTCTACTAGGCTTATAGGGTGTGGGTGCATAGGATCTAGAATCATGGGATCTAGAGTCATAGGATCTAGGTTCACAGGTTCTGGATTCATAGGTTCTAGGTTCATAGGATTTGGAGTCATAAGATCTATAGGTTGTGGGTATACTAGGCTTAGAGGATGTGGGTAAATAGGATCTATCTTCCTGGTCTACAAAATCCTGATTGGGTCTTCTAGGACTAACCGATGGTTCAGCCTCAAGGTATGGATTAGGGTTTGGGGTCCTCCTAAGTTGAGGATTGTAGTACGGATCAGGATGAGGGGCTCTCCTAGGTTCGACCTCATGGTATAGATCAGGGTTTGGGGCTCTCCTAGGTTGAGGGGACTCAGGATCTGGCTCAGACTGTGACCCATGGGTTCTTTGTATGGACCCAACATGGCCTTCTAACTGGTCAAACCTATTGGCAAGATGGTCAATTCTATTGTTGGTTTGGGTACTAGACTGAGTTAACTGGGGCATGGATTGGGTTAGTTGCTCAGTGAGTGCTTTTATTTGAGCTTGCAAATTTTTCATGGGTTCAGACATTTGTGAAGGAGGTGGGTGATATGAAACCCCTGATCTAGTGCTCATGCAAGACTTGATTAGACCGAATACAGCTGACTAGACCTAGAGTCCAAACTAGATGCTCAATCAGGGTGGCAAACTAGCCTATAGTAACCTTGTACTCAGCCAGGCAGGTGTAAGGGGAGTGTTAGGTCCCTGATTGCCAATCCTAGACACCAATCAGAGATTGGCCAGGTAGGCGGACCAGCACACAAGCCCTTCAGGATTGAATCCCTGAACCACCATTCTAGACACTGAGCACAAGGCACACATAGGTTAATTTGACACGATGATCTAATACTAGCCCGGACCCGACCAGTTGGTGTTCCTAGCCCACTAGGGCAAATTAAGTCTAGTTAATTTTAGGTTAAGGCTTGGGACCGAATGCAAGGGATGTGGTTTTGGGCTAAGGAGAGGTGATCAAATCCTCCCCCCATCTGACATAGCAAGAGTGCCCTTAAAGGTAGATTATGCAATGATGGCAGGCAGATGAGGATGCAAATTAGGGTTTAGATGTTTTTGGTATTTTTGGAGAATATGTAATTTTTTTTTGGTATTTTATTAAATAGAAGAAAACTTGCAAATTATGGCCTAATATGCATGAAATATACTAAAATTAAAAGATATGCAAAAAATGCTAAATAAAATCCTAAAACTTCCAAACTTGTCTTGTTGAAAAAAAATAGAGCCAAAAATTTACAGGCAGTATTTTGGCTTGCAGAAAATTCACAGGCCATAATAAAATCTGAAAAGATTATGAAAATCATTGTGAATTATTATGAATCCAGCAAAATAAATTTCAAAATTTTTGGAGTTTTTAACAGGGATAAATAATTTAAAAAATAGAGAATATACAGACTGAAAAATTGCAAAAAACAAGCCCTAATCTAAGCTCTGATACCAAATGATGCGGGACTAATATGAATGCAATTATTTTTGTATATTTTATATGTGGGGTTAGGTAATTAATTCCTAAATTTCAGATCAAAACTTATTGTAGGGAATTTTGTATGAATTTTTGAAGCCAAGCATGTAGATTAGAACCTAGAAAAGTACTAAAGAAGGATCACCGGGGCTGAGAAGCCTCGGTTAGGGCAAGTTCTCCTACAATATAAAGACTGGAGGTAGAGTGGGTGTACCTGACAACGTCTGAAGTGCCCGGTGAAGATCGTAGTGAAGGGATCTCTCATTTCTCAATGGATGCGGCCTGGAAAACCGAGCCAAAGACCCGCGGATACCCGGCTTTCTGCTCGGTGGTCCGATTGAGGCTTGGCTGGAGTCGTTGGATTCGTAGGAACTCGGGGACCTGCAAACAACCTTTCAGGGGTTAGAAAACTCAAAGGAGATCAATAAAATAAAGGAAAACAGCAAAGGGAAGAAAGTTTAGGAGGGGTTGGAAGGATGGTTGGTAGCAGGAAGATGATTGCAAACACCGGGAAGAAGAACTCTCAAACCCCTTTATACACACAGCAGGGTAATCACACAAAGCAATTGAAGAACTCAGGGTTTATTTCATATATCAAAATCTCCCTTCATACAAGAGGCTAGGGTCCTTTAAATAGACCCTTAACCTTGGGCTCCATGTAAGGGCACATAAGTCTTTACATAAGAATCCTTTTCCCTCTCAAACCCTAGCTAGAAAATAAGGAAACATTAGGTAGAAAAAATCCCTAAAAATTCTCTTGACTTGGCCAACACTCCAAGGATGCCTAGGGGGGCATGTTGGGCTTCTAGGAGCAGCAAGAGGCCGACCCAAAGGGGCTCAGGCACATGGGTTTGGGCCTCTGGAAGCTGGGGTGGCCTGGTAGCCAGGTTGCAGGAATATTCCCTGGTATCTTGCTTCTTAGGGTCTTGGGTTTGGTGCCTGGGCTTGATTTCTTTGGGCTTGGATGGAGATGGACCTCTAAAATCATGGATGCCTTGGTATATGAATATATTTTGGCATCTGGAAGGAAATCTGGGCATCTAGAGGGCATCTGCAAGGAATCAGGGTTTTCTGAATTTTCCTCTTGGGGTCTTCAAATCTTCAAGCTGGGTTGGACTTGGGCTATACTTCCATGTCTTTAATCTGGTTGGACTTGGTCTTCAGTTGTATGATATAGTCTTGAGTCTTCAATATGGTTGAATAGGACTCAAAAAAATAAAATTAGCTCGACATGAGCTGACTAACACTAGACTGAACTAGATCAACATGAGCTGACTAGTACAGAACTGAAACTCAAAATACTCAAATAACAACTAAAATGGACTTAGATAGGCTAAGCCCTTATTACAGATGGACTCATAAATTATTGATCAATTCATAGAGGGTTAAAAAGCCTCTATCTTATTCTGGTGCCTTTGGTGTCCCCACCAATTCTCCCGGGATGGGAGGAACTCGACCCTGTCGAGTGAAGATCAAGCTGGCTCACATATCTATCGAGGAGGTCTGGGTTGAGGTGCTGCAAGTCCTCTCGAGAAATCCATGAATCGTCCGACTCTTGCCGGCTTTGCCATCGGACCAGGAAGCGTTGATAGTCACGGCCCTGGGTCGTGATGGCTTGATCGTCCAGGATACACTCGATCCTTTCTCCTCTCTCAGGCCCTCTTTTCCTCCAAGACTGATCTCAGATAGCTGTCCAAACCAAAAAACTAAAGGCTTGTCTTCCAAGCGACGATCCCGAGAGCTGTATGACCCCTTCATCGACAAGATCTTCGAATCGGTGCTTGGTATAATCCTTCTCCCTCCTAATTTCTGATTTGTTGAAGATATGCTATCCTAATCGAGGGTTCTCAATCCTCGAGATTCTTCATTTATTATTTTGGCATGAGTTCATATGCAGGTAGGTTTGATCTTTTCATTGTTAGTTTACATGCTAACCTTTTCTTGATTTCGGGACTTTAGCCTATAGATTAAAATTCTAAAAAAGTTATAAAAAAACTAGTTTATATTTTCTTGTATTCATATCGATCTTAGGATCATCCCACATCATTAACTAAAAACCTCCATTGGTTTTAACATAAAGGCTCATCAAAAACTCTAGTTTTAATTTCCTTGAAACTAGAAAACAATAACAAGATTCAAGTATAATGTATGAAATACAAAAAGCTTTCAACTAAAAGCAAATATCTCTTTGAATCTCTTTGATTGCTATTGAAGATGATTGTCTTCAAGTTGTTGAAGCCTTAATCAATGCTTGAATGGTTGGACTTGAATGCTCTTGAATACTGTGAATGCTTGAAGGCTTAACTTGTCTTCAAAGTAGTTGTTCTTCAATGAATATTTGAGTGAATGCACTTAACTTCTCATCTCTTTTCATCCCTCTTGAGTTTGGTCCACTTTAAATACCTTTCAAAGCTTCAAATAGCAGTTTTTGACCATTGGAGAGGAGAAAATAGCTGTTGGGGGTCAAAAGGATCGATTCTGTGCTTCAAAAAATTAGTCATTACTGTTCATCAGAACTTCAAGTGTCAACACTTCAGGTCATGAGTCGACACTTTATCTTCATGAGTCGACACTAGTTCAGTAAAAGTCTTCTGAAGCTCTCTGGAAATCTTAGGTGAGTTGACACTTTTTCTGGTGAGTTGACACTTAAGTCGACACTTGAGAAAAATCTCGAAATTCAGCATATTTTGTATAATTTTTGTTTCAGGCCTTGAGTCGACACTTAAAGTGTGCCATCTGAAACTTCTTATGTGTATCAGCTTAAGCTTCTGTGAGTCGACACTGTGAGTTGACACTATGAGTTAACACTTAAATTTCATGAGTCGACACTTGGCTGAAACTTTCTGAAACTCTATTGAATCTTTTTCAAACTTCAAACTTTAGTTCTTCCAAGTTATTCTTATATACTTAAGTCCATTTATCTTAAAATTTTATCAATGAAACATACTTCTTCAACAAGTAAACAAGCAATCAATCTTTCAACACAAAATAGCTTTGGTGAGTACCTTATTCTGATAAAACACACTTTCAACACATGGTTAGTACTCAAATATACTTAAGTATTTTGTTATTCATCAAAATCAATATAGAAGTCAACAATCTCTCTCTTTTTGATGATGGCAAAATCTTTAAGTATATATATAGTGAGCTCAAAAGATTTACAATAAGTATTAGAGCATTAGTATAGATTTTTAATATAGAGCATTTGGCTTCAAGTATCAGAGCTAATGATGAAGAGTGTTAGAGTCTAAATTTATAAAGATTATCAAGAGCTAAGATTCATTTATATTGTATCAAAGCTATAGATATATGCATGGGAAAAGTTTAAATCTATATAGCTTCAATGTCAGAATAGTCATTATAATGTATCAGAGCTAGAGATTATAAAGTGTTAGAGCTATGATTAAAAAATATCAAAGCTGAGATGTGATGGGGGATAATGATGAAATGATGCATTCCTAATGGAAATCAGTAAAGATTAAATGAAATATGAAGTAAATAGATGCAGCTACTCAAGTAAAGAAGTAGAAATTCAATGATGGGATTCAAAATATTAAACTTGACTAGAAATAAAACCATTCAAAGAAATTAGGAGAAGGATCTTCATGGTTAAGAAATCCACAGATTAGGGTTTAGTTAATCTAATAATTGCAGATCTGAAAGCCTTTCTAAAGAGGATTACCCAGCAATTAATACTTATAGATTTAACACTGGGAACTCTCAAAGAAGAAGCTTCCTGGGTGACAGGGAGATTCCTCTAGGTTGCAGAGCTTCTTATATCTGGTTCTTTGGCACGGGAGACCTTCTTCTTTGGAGCCTGGAAGCCTGGAGATCCTGCAACAAAAAGATGTAGGGGAGAATAGGGAAAAGGATTGAAATGGAGAAGTAAGGAGAGGGATCTTTGAAATGATGAAGGAAAGCTCGGAGTCATCTTGGTGTAGATCTTCTATGGCTTCATTTGGATGACAACTCTCGACTTGATCTTGTGAAGAACTCCTTGAATGTTTGGATTCATTGGAAATGGTGGAGTTGTGGACTAATGGAGGTGCTTCTTTGGTTGGCCGAATGGACTAAGAAGGATGGAGGAAGCTAGGTTGGATGAGTGGAGTTGGAAAGGGGAAGAATTCTAGGCCTCACACCCACCTTCTCACAAGGGACCAAGCATTCAAGTAAGGAAAAATTCCAAGAAAACTTCTTTCTTCATTTTTTCTTCCTGTTCGTCCTGAATCTGCCACGCCTGACCACCGACAACCCCAACAGCCGTCCACCTCCCCCCCGGCATCGATCTCCTCGTGGGAACGCTGGCGAATCCCATGGAACCACCCTCGGTCGTGTGCCCCTGCGGCTCCTCCCATGGCCGTCTGCCCCCTGCTACTCCGCCCATGCCGTTCTCCTCTCTATCGTGCCGCCGATCGCCACCTTGCTCCACCGTCTCTATCCGAGATGATCTTTAGCCCAACTGTCGACCAAGCCACCCCATCTCCTGCTGTTGTCTCAAGCCACCGTCCCACTGCCCTGCTACCATTATTGTTGGTCCACGATAGAGAACCGTGGACCACAGCCTTCCTTGGCCACCGCCGTCACCTCCGACCACTGGCCCTTTCCTCCGGCAAGTGTCCCGCACCTTCGACAACCACCCGAGATCGGATCCACCGATGCACATGCACCCAACATGGGCGAGCCGCGCCCTTGCGATCCATGTTTTCACATCCACCGCCCATGTAGCCATTCCCCGGGATTTGCCAACCCATCCACCCTCCATCTCGCCCATGAGTATCGCCTCCTCCAAATCCGTCGATCTTCTTCAAATCTGCCGGCCCACATCCTCTGCCCCATATGCCTCCCTCGCGAGCACCGTCATAGGAGATGCTCTTTTCCATGGTCACAAAAGGAGTTTGCATGGATCTCAGGGAAAAACACTATGCACGGATCTCAAGGTAGCATGCTTGGTGAGAGGACTGATAGTGTTCGCCCCTGCATGGGCGGGGAGGGTGAGAGGCCCAGTAGTGTTGCCTTCGTTCTTTAAGAACGTCGACCTCCGTGAGGGAGTGGGTGTGAGGCCCATTTTGCCTTCGCCTTCGGGCATCGAGGGGTGTGAGACCCATGCCTTTGTCCTGCGGGCATCGAGGGGTGTGAGGCCCTGTTTGCCTTTGTCCTGCGGGACATCAAGGGGTGTGAGGCCTTGTTTGCCTTTGACCTGCAGGACATCGAGGGGTGTGAGACCATGGTTATCCCATTCTTGACCCTAATCTCGGGAGACTTCTCAGCTCTCCATCGATCCTAGCTCCTAGCCCCCTTGTCCCACATCAACTTTAGGTATCAGAGCGGGAGAGGATTAGGGTTGAAAAAAAAAAAAATTACAGCGAGCCTGACTTGACAGAATCGAGTTTTCCCCACCTTAGGAAAATGATGGGGACATCAAAACCCATCTTGGTTTCCCTTTTTTTTTAGATTTTTTTTTTCTTTTTTTTAGTTTAAGTTTTTATCCCCGCTATTCCACCTATTTCCGTTATTCCAGTTTTATTCCAGACCTATCCCCGAACTATCCCCAGGTCATCCCTGTCATATTCTTCCTCCCAAAAAACTCCCAGAACCTCCATTTTTTCTATTTTTTCTTCCCACCAATCTCGGATCTGCCACGCCCGACCATCGGTGACCCCGATGACCATCCACCTCCCCCTGGCATCGATCTCCTCGTGGGAACGCCGGCGAATCCCTCGAACCACCCACGTTCATTTCCCCCCATGCAGCTCCACCCATGCCGCGCCCCCTCCTCCACCACCGGTAGCCTCCACCGCTTGACCGCCGTCCTACTCTCCCGCTCCACCGCCGTCTGCCCCATCAAGCACCATCTACTTCCCATTGATGCCGTCCCACCACCCTGCTGCCACGGTGACCGCCAGCCGCCTGTTCCTCTATCGGCTATGATGATCTCCGTGCCAGTCGTTGTCCCATCCCTCCTCACCAAATCTACCCCAACCGCTCTTCCCCATCCATCCACCATGCCCCCTGTTCCATGGTCACAGGGAGGAGTTTTTTGCACGGATCTTAGAGCATGAACAACCTGTACAGATCTCAAAGCAAGGAGGAATTTGAATTCGAATTTGAAGGGGTCCACATTTTCCTCCACAAATGCCACCTCTCTTCATGGAAACGCTTACTATTTTCTCTCCTTATTTTGTTATTTTTGAATTTCGAAATTTAAATTTCAAAATGGCTTGGTATCTATAAAATAGGCTCCAATCTTTCTTGTAAAAATAATTGAAGAATAAAATAATTTTTTTTAGAAGATTGTTCTTTTCATTCGCCTCCGCATGGGGGGGGAGGGTGAGAGGCCCGATAGTGTTTGCCCTTGCTTGGGCAGGAGGGTGAGAGGCTCAGTAGTGTTGCCTTCGTTCTTTGAGAACGTCGGCCTCCATGAGGGAGTGGGTGTGAGGCCCATTTTGCCTTCGCCTTCAAGCATCGAGGGGTGTGAGACCCTATGCCTTTGTCCTATGGGGTATTGAGGGGTGTGAGGCCTTGTTTGCCTTTGTCCCACGGGACATCGAGGGGTGTGAGGCCCAGTTTTGCCTTTGTCCTGCGGGACATCGAGGGGTGTGAGACCCTAGTTATCCCGTTCTTGACCCTAATCCCGGGAGACTTCTCAGCTCTCCATTGATCCTAGCACCTAGCCCCCCTTGTCCCGCTTCAAGATGTAGTATATAATGATGATGCTCAATAGGTGTACCAAAGCTAGAACAAATTTGAAATACATACATTTCAGCATGAAGAGTATCAGAGCAAATACAACAAGGAAAAGCTTTAAGAGTATCAATACTTGAAACATGTATTAAGAGAATAGATAATATCAGAGCAAAAATTATTAGATCATAAAGAATATCAATGTATGAAATCAAGGAGTATCGAGGCATATAGAAAGTGATAAGTATCAAAGCATAAACGGTAAGAGTGAATAAGTATCATAGCATTGAATTGAAAGGTATAAATCAAGGATAAAAGAACAAAAACTCCCCCTCAATATATGATCCAAAAAGAAATTTGAGAAAATTTTCAAAAAATACCACTTTAGTACTTTTTCTTTCTTACTCTCCCCCTTACTCATTGCTCCCTTCTTTTCTGCATTAATTCTCCCAATACTATTCCAATTATTATTTTTCTTTCTCTCTTTCGCTTTTTGTCATCATTAAAAAGATAAGAAACAAAATGAAGCAGATATGAAACATTTCATTCTAGCAAGAGTGAACATATGAAATGTAAAAAGGTCAATATATATATATATATAAACTTCGAAGATTTGATACATTAGATTCAAAAATTGATACATATAATAAAATTTGATACACAGACATAGAACTATTACAGACACAAATATAGATAACATAAAGAGTACTGAAATATAGACTAACTAGCATACAAACCAACCCTAGGGGGTACTTTCCTCATCTGAGGAAGACCCGATCTCAAGAATAATTAGCTCAATAACCCTAGAAGGTCTGGGTTGCGGCCACATAGACTGAAGATAAGAAAGTCTAGTCTGGATAGGTATAGGTGCATTACCATGGCCTCGTCTTCTGTGTTTGGTATATGCTCATCTTCTAGCTAGTGTTAAAAAAGATGAGGCTACATCAGGTGCAAGAGCATCAACTGTGATGGGAACAATAGCTATGTCAGTGATTGGGGGTGTGACATCAAAAATAGAACCTAAACCATAAACATGAAAACCAGGTACATAAAAACTAGTTCGCGGATCAAGGTGGATATGGAAGGAATAGGTGGAGTCCTACTGGGAATACTAAGAATAGGTGTGGGTAAATCTGTGTCAAGTGGGTATGAGTGAAGTATAGGTGTTATAACGTGAGTGCTAGGTGGGTTAGGAATGGTGGATGAGCTGAATAGGACTGGAGTCTGGATAGATGACCTAGAAGGATCTAGAACGGGAGTCCTCAAAACATCCTGAGCAATATCCAGCTCTGGCTCCATCATGAAATCTGTAATGTCAAACTCTATGAAAGAGACACCCTGGCCATCTCCTATGTCTGGTCCTAGAGCAGGAGGTGTTGGAGGTGCTGGAGGAGATCTGATGATGGAGGTGAGGGTGCTTTGGCAGAAGACATCCTCTCAAGTGTAGCCAGGATAGCAGTAATACCATCTCTGAAACCCTGGTGATCTGCCCTCATCTTCGAATGAATTTGGTCTACCCGGTGTTTGATAATCATAGTGTATGTCTCCAGTCGAGCAATCCTGTCCTTAATAAAGTCTCCAGGAGGTGTCACCTCAGTCTATCTGGAATGGAAGGCTCGGGCTAAGAATCTAGAATCTCTCTCTATGGCTCAGATGACCCTATCCCATCAGTATAAATCTGCTCCTCCTCAATGGCATCCTCATCTGCCTCAATAGCCTAATCGGAGATCCTCCATCTCTAATGTCCTCCATGAAGATGAAATCCCATTCTGTGTAACGAATGCTTATCGTAGACATCCGAATATAGTAGCTGTCGATAAGGCTCTCCATCTACGATGACACCATATGCTCGAAACAGGATAATCAAGCCCATACTATAGGGCAAACACAGTCTCCAACTCGTTCTAGCCTTAGTCATCTAATGCACCATCAAAACCAGGAGGCATACTGAAGTGCGCTGAATCAGTGAAACCATAACCAATAGCTCTCGCTACATGATGAAGTCAAAACATCCGATCTTCGGTAGAAGAATCCAGGCGACGATGTGCTGTAACGGCCTCATCTCCGGTGAGAGTCTGGATGAACTATTATATCTCCCTTTCTTAGCTCATCAGTCTCAAAGATACATCTGAGTCCACTGAATCTGTCCACTAAGAAGTCCATCACTGACCCTCTCATGGGGATCTCCCAAGCTCTACTTAACACCTTAGCTATAAGTGGAATCTCAATACCTTGGACCTTAGCGATCCAACCATCTGCTCCTCTGGCAAGAGTACCGTAGAACTCTCTATCATGCCAGGATAAAATCTCTCGATCAAAGAGCAGAAATGTGCCAACCCAGCATCCCTCAGCCAGTCTCCAATGTAGAAATGTTGCTGATCCAAGAAGTCGAAATCAACCCGTCATCCTCCAACTATGGCCTTGGAGGCCATCCTATCAGCTCCTGAGATAGGTGGTCTGACTGGAGTGCTCTGCTGGACCTGGGGCTCCACTACCACTAGATCCTCATGCCGTGCCATTGCACGTCGCTCGGCCTCCTGAACTAATGGATGAGGTCTCCTCACAACTTGCTTTCGGGGACCCATTTCCAGAAAGGAAGAATAGAAACAACCTAGGGTAAAAGGAATAGAGATTTCATAATGAAATCATGAGAAAACGATGGAGAAATAGTGAAAATCGGGAGGATACTGCTTCAAATAAGAAACCAGACAAAAAGAACAGTGATTGGAGGGAAATGGAGTGTTGGAATTCTGTTCTAGGGTGAGTTGGCTCAAGAGATTGAAGGAAAATGGAAAAAAAATGATCAGTTTTTCTATTTGTTCTCGGGTTCCCGCCGTTCAAGTGTCGACTCACGACACTAGGTCAAGTGTCGATACTTGGAGGTGTCGACACTTTAAAGTGTCGACACTTCGACAAGAAATCCAAAAAAAATATGGAAAGATCATAGAAAATTATGGAATTTGATTTCAAAGAATATTGAATGATTAAACAAGGTTTTCAAGAATGTTTGATCAATAAAATTTATGAGAGAATTTGAAAGATCATAAAGAGAACAAAATTTAATCAAAAGGATTAATGACCCCTAATTCTCTTCTAATTATACAGAACCGATCTTCTTGAAGAGGTTTGGTCAGAATGTCAGCCAATTGTATTTCAGTGCACACAAATTCGAGCATAACATCATTGTTTTCAATATGATCTCGAATAAAATAGTGTCTAATGTCAATGTGCTTACTCCTAAGTGTTGAACATGATTTTTAGTCAAATTTATAGCACTTGTGTTATCACATCTTATGGATGTCTTAGTTAATTTGATTCCAAAATATTTAAATTGCTACTTAATCCATAAGATTTGAGCATAACAACTTTTAGTTGCAATATATTCAGCCTCAGCTATAGATAATGCAATCGAAGTTTGTTTCTTGCTATAGCATATAATTAAGTTAACTCCAAAAAATTGGCAAGTTCTACTAGTGCTTTTTCAATCTAATTTATATCCAGCAAAGTCAACATCAGAATAGTCAATTAATTCATTTGATGACTATTTAGAGTACCATAGTCCAATATCAATAGTACAAGATAAATATCTAAGAATGCGCTTAACAGCCATTAAATGAGATTCTTTAGGAGGAAACTATTATCTAGCACACATGCAAATACTAAACAGGATATCTGGTCTACCAGCAGTCAAGTACAGTAATAAACCAATGATACCCCTATATAATTTTTGATCTATATTTTTACCACATCCATCTTTATCAAGTTTACAAGAAGGGCTTACCTATTGACTTGGTTGTCTCTATTCCAAATTTATTTAAGATTTTTCTTGTATACTTAGCTTCGTTGATGAAGATCCCTTCTCTAGTTTGCTTGATTTGGAGTCTGAGAAAGAAGTTGGTGGGGGCACCAGGCTCAAAAAGAAGAAGCTTCAACTAATACCAAGTTCTTTATGGATTGAGACTAGGAACTCAAGTCTCGTATGAGTCCTGTATGTTTATTGAGTCCTATTTTATTTTCTTTTGGGGTTTTAAAGTTCAATTAGAGTCAATTAGGCTTTGTACTGAGTCAAGTTCAAGAGCTACTTAAAATTAGGCCAGACCAGCTTTACTTGAAATGCCATATCATCATGGACCACCGGTGCCAACTCATCACCAGAGGATGTCACATAACCTTTGCCATGTCATCTCCAAGGGGCGCCATGGAGAAGGATGCGCCATGTCACCATGCCACCTTGCCATGCCACATCATTGCCACCTCACCTGCCACGTGGCATCTTTCAAATTTTAAATTACATGAAAGCTACAAGTAGTCGACCAAGGAGTGTTTTCAAATTCAAAGGAGGTCGGCCAACTCCATCCACAAATCATGCAACCAGCTCCACCAAATCCTCCACATTCCATGTAACCCTCCACCAAATCCTCCACATTTCATGTAACCCCCCCTAATATTTCTCCATGATATGGGAAATTTCAAATTGATTGAAAGGCCATTAAAAGCCTCTTGTACGCCCATGGTAGAAAGGAAGTTTTTTGGATAAAATGAAATTTAAGTGAAGTAGTAGTTGAAGAAGGTGTTTTTTTTGGTAGTATCCTCTTGTTTTTTTTGGGTGTGTTTGATTTTCTCTTCTCGCGCTTTCAAGTGTCCAACGCCAACATCCACCTCTAGGGATCCATGCCTCCATCGAAGTTCCCTTGCCTGTTTGGTTTCTTTGTTTTGATATCTTTCAAATTGGTCCCAGTCTAACCCGTTCATTGTGCATGATCCTTCTACGATTCGGAGTTCAAGAAAGGGTTCTCTTGCCAAAGATCAATGTTGAATGAAACTAGTTTCTTTGGAATGCCAATCATCCACTTCAGGGCTAGTTTGTCTAAGAGCTTCAATGGATCTACCAGGGAGTGATCATCTTGGGTAAATAACACCTCCTAATCTCTTAAGTCTGAGTTATTGAAGATCGTTGCTAAGGTTTAAATTCAATATTCATTAGCCCTAATCTTCTCTAGGATTTAAATAACTACATCGCGGCGTAAGTCCCAAATTTCAGTGCTCCTTTCATAGCTTTACCTTAGTACTTTTGATCTGAAATTTAGTACCTGTTAATAGGCTTCATTGCTCTACAAACCATATTCAAAACATTAATCATATGATTGCCGCATCAAATTGGTATCAGATAATGGTTGCATAAGGGTAGAATAGTTTTCTTTAAATCCAAGCAAGATCTAAAATTCACACCTCCTGAGTGGGTGTACTCTAGTACACTATCATGACCGATGGGAATAATGAGCCCCTGGTCGGACGTGAATTTTTTAGATTGAAGTTTGGGTAAGCCATTGCACTTGTTTGATTAGGTTCTGTTTTTCTAAAAATTTGCATATGTTTACTGTAATCCATCTGCAGCTCCAAAGGCAAGTCACTAATGTTTTGTTGAAATATTTTTTTTCTTGTTCCTTTTTAAGTCAGTTATCATCATATTAAATTTCATCATCAGAAAAAAATTATAAAAAAAACAAAAATTTTTGCAGTTCGACATTATCATTAGGGTTATGTTCTGTCCTTTTTATTTATCTTCATTTGTAGGATCTGCTTAGAGTAGTACAGATTTTAGTTTTAAAATTCCTTTCATCTACATTGAAACATATAAGTTAGGAATCCTCTGTGAATTTTTCAAAATTTTTGGACATTTTTTTTATCATGTTTTCCACACCACTTTCAAACTGCAACATACTTCTGCAGCACCTTTGCATTTCATTCATCTCCTGAGAAATCAAATTAAGGGCATCAACTTGATATAGGGTCAGGGTCTCATCACCTGTCCCTAGCCCAAAAATCACCAACCAGTATATCGATCCTAGCCCGTTAATTAAAATTGAGTAGAACGTTAATTGCCCTAGAGGGTTAGGGACACCAACAAGATGGGTTCAGGTTAGGGTCAAGTTAACTGTGTTATCTAATTGGTGTGTGCTTACTGGCTTGGTGTCTAGGATTGGTGCATCAGGGATTGTGATTTGGTCCACCTACCTGGCCAATCTCAGATTGGTGTCTAAGGTTGGCAATCAGGGACCTTCACTCCCCACCACCTACCTGGCTAAGTCCCATAAGTACTACAAGCTAGTTGGTTCACTTAATTAGACATCTAATTTGTGCTCAAGGTCTAGGAAACCTTAGCTCGAGCTTGAGTCAACTTGCATGCATGAAAACTAGATCAGGAGCCTCATATTCACCAGTCCAAACCCAGTCCAGTGTAGCCATGGACCCGAATCTTGAAACCATGCTGAAAAGCCTAAATGATCTAATGGCCCAATTGAACCAAATGCTGGCTAAACAATTTTCCATAGACCAACCAACTCCTACTATCCCATTAGCTCATATGAATGATAGGAGTAAGAACCCTGAAGTACAAGTTGAGTTCATGAATACTCAAGACTTAGGATATCCTCAAACTGAAGGGATAGGGAAGGAAGAAGGCAAGTCTGAACCTAGTAAATATGTGTATGAGACTGACATAAGTTTAATAGATGAATATGAAGGGGAAGACTGTGAAGAGAACAACTTTAGTACCTTACCTGAGGAAACCTTTGGTAAAGTAAAGATTATTGAGCCTAGTCCTGAAACATCGGAACAACCAAAATTTAGTGAGGACTTGGTTCCCGTAAGACAATGCCCTCAGGAAGAACCCAATACTTTAGCTTCGACACAAGAACTCCTTCATTTACCTGAGAAGAACCCAATCATTATTTTAGAAGACTTCGCCGATGACCTTCAACTACCTAGAAGCATCCCTCCCGTAGATCAATATTCAAATCTTAAGGTCATCATGAGTAACCAAGGTCTATTTCAAGATTCTCCTAAATTACCCCAAGACTCGGATTCCTATTTCTTGCCTTTCCTTAAGTCTTATCCTAATTTTAGAGCCATTAAGTTTCATTTTGATGAGATTACTAGGTTGCATGAGCCTTTAAAGCCTAATCCTTTTGCTACCTACTTTTGGAAAACTTTATGGCATTTGCTAGGAACCCATGGTAAATTCTCATGTGCATACCGGACCAGGGTCAAACCTAGAGAGTTATTAATCTGTTAGGTTTAGGCCCTAGAGAGTACAATAAAATTCCTCTCAATAAGGATGCCAAGTTCAGTTTGCATTTCGTAAGTGCTTGTGTAAGTTTCTGAGTCTGCTGAGTCCTATGCATAACATGTTGAGGATTTGCATCATGAAATAAATTTGAGCAATGAATCCTATAAACATAGGACTAATTCAAGAAAGAAAGTCAAGGAATTCTATGAGAGAGATCATGTTCCCATTTGGGACTTTCAAGAAACTACATACCCGTGGTGCAGGCCCCTTTAAAGTCCTAAAGAAGATTAGATCTAATGCTTACATATTGGAATTACCTTCAGACCTAGGTATCAACCCGACCTTCAATGTCTCAGACTTGATAGAATATAAGGAACCCATGATGATACCTAGTGAGCCTTTTAGGCCTGACCATATTTTTGAGAGTGAACAATTACCCGAGTATCCACAAACAACCATTCCTAAAAAATGAGAGAAAATAGAACAAATCCTGGATAATAAGATTGTCACTACCAGAAACAATGATTACTATCGATATTTGGTCCGTTGGCAAGGGAGACCAAAATCTGACGACTTCTGAATCGCTAGAGAGGACCTACAACGACTGGACCCGGACTTATTTGAACAATATCAAAGCCAGGCTGAACCATACTCGACAGGGTCGAGTTCCTCCCACCCGGGAAGAATTGGTGGGGGCACCAGGCTCAGAAAGAAGAAGCTTCAACTAATACCAAGTTCTTTATGGATTGAGACTAGGAACTCACGTCTCGTATGAGTCCTGTATGTTTATTGAGTCCTGTTTTAATTTCTTTTGGGGTTTTAAAGTTCAATTAGAGTCAATTAGGCATTGTACTTAGTCAAGTTTAAGAGCTACTTGAAATTAGGCCAGACCAGCTTTACTTGGAATGCCACATCATCATGGACCACCGGTGCCAACTCATCACCAGAGGACGTCACATCACCTTTGCCATGTCATCTTCAAAGGAATCCATGGAGAAGGATGTGCCATGTCACCATGCCACCTTGCCACGCCACATCATTGCCACCTCACCTACCATGTGGCATCATTCAAATTTTAAATTACATGAAAGCTACAAGTGGTCGACCAAGGAGTGTTTTCAAATTCAAAGGAGGTCGGCCAACTCCATCCACAAATCATGCAACCAGCTCCACCAAATCCTCCACATTCCATGTAACCCTCCACCAAATCCTCCACCAAATCCTCCACATTTCATGTAACCCCCCCTAATATTTCTCCATGATATGGAGAATTTCAAATTGATTGAAAGGCCATTAAAAGCCTCTTGTACGCCCTTGGTAGAAAGGAAACTTTTTGGATGAAATGAAATTTAAGTGAAGTAGTAGTTGAAGAAGGTATTTTTTTGGTAGTATCCTCTTGTTTTATTTGGGTGTGTTTGATTTTCTCTTCTCACGCTTTCAAGTGTCCAACGCCAACATCCACCTCTAGGGATCCATGCCTCCATCGAAGTTCCCTTGCCTGTTTGGTTTCTTTGTTTTGATATCTTTCAAATTGGTCCCAGTCTAACCCGTTCATTGTGCAGGATCCTTCTACGATTCGGAGTTCAAGAAAGGGTTCTCTTGCCAAAGATCAATGTTGAATAAAACTAGTTTCTTTGGAATGCCAATCTTCCACTTCAGGGCTAGTTCATCTAAGAGCTTCAATGGATCTACCAGGGATTGATCATCTTGGATAAATAACACCTCCAAATCACTTAAGTCTGAGTAATTGAAAATCGTTGCTAAGGTTTAAATTCAATATTCATTAGCCCTAATCTTCTCTAGGATTTAAATAACTACATCGCGGCGTAAGTTCCAAATTTCAGGGCTCCTTTCATAGCTTTACCTTAGTACTTTTGATCTGAAATTTAGTACCTGTTAATAGGCTTCATTGCTCTACAAACCAAATTCAAAACATTAATCATATGATTGCTGCATCAAATTGGTATCAGAGAATGGTTGCATAAGGGTAGAATAGTTTTCTTTAAATCCAAGCAAGATCTAAAATTCATGCCTCCTGAGTGGGTGTACTCTAGTACACTGTCATGACCCATGGGAATAATGAGCCCCTTGCCGGACGTGAATTTTTTAGATTGAAGTTTGGGTAAGCCATTGCACTTGTTTGATTAGGTTCTGTTTTTCTGAAAATTTGCATATGTTTACAGTAATCTGTCTGTAGCTCCAAAGGCAAGTCACTAATGTTTTGTTGAAATATTTTTTTCTTGTTCCGTTTTAAGTCAGTTATCACCATATTAAACTTCATCATCAGAAAAAAAATTTTTAAAAAATGACAATTTCTGCAGTTCGACACTGTCATTAGGGTTCTGTTCTGTCCTTTTTATTTATCTTCATTTGTAGGATCTTCTTAGAGTAGTACAGATTTTAGTTTTAAAATTTTTTTCATCTGCATTGAAACATATAAGTTAGGAATCCTTTGTGAATTTTTCAAAATTTTTGGACATTTTTTTTATCACGTTTTCCACACCACTTTCAAACTGCAACACACCTCTGCACCACCTTTGCATTTCATTCATCTCCTGAGAAATCAAATTAAGGGCATCAACTTGATATAGGGTCAGGGTCTCATCACCTGTCCCTAGCCCAAAAATCACCAACCAGTATATCGATCCTAGCCCGTTAATTAAAATTGAGTAGAACGTTAATTGCCCTAGAGGGTTAGGGACACCAACAAGATGGGTTCAGGTTAGGGTCAAGTTAACTGTGTTATCTAATTGGTGTATGCTTACTGGCTTGGTGTCTAGGATTGGTGCATCAGGGATTGTGATTTGGTCCACCTACCTGGCCAATCTCAGATTGGTGTCTAAGGTTGGCAATCAGGGACCTTCACTCCCCACCACCTACCTGGCTAAGTCCCATAAGTACTACTAGCTAGTTGGTTCACTTAATTAGACATCTAATTTGTGCTCTAGGTCTAGGAAACGTTAGCTCAAGCTTGAGTCTACTTGCATGCATGAAAACTAGATCAGGAGCCTCATATTCACCAGTCCAAACCCAGTCCAGTGTAGCCATGGACCCGAATCTTGAAACCATGCTGAAAAGCCTAAATGATCTAATGGCCCAATTGAACCAAATGCTGGCTAAACAATTTTTCATAGACCAACCAACTCCTACTATCCCATTAGCTCATATGAATGATAGGAGTAAGAACCCTGAAGTACAAGTTGAGTTCATGAATACTCAAGACTTAGGATATCCTCAAACTGAAGGGATAGGGAAGGAAGAAGGCAAGTCTGAACCTAGTAAATATGTGTATGAGACTGACATAAGTTTAATAGATGAATATGAAGGGGAAGACTGTGAAGAGAACAACTTTAGTACCTTACCTGAGGAAACCTTTGGTAAAGTAAAGATTATTAAGCCTAGTCCTGAAACATCGGAACAACCAAAATTTAGTGAGGACTTGGTTCCTGTAAGACAATGCCCTCAGGAAGAACCCAATACTTTAGCTTCGACACAAGAACTCCTTCATTTACCTTAGAAGAACCCAATAATTATTTTAGAAGACTTCGCCGATGACCTTCAACTACCTAGAAGCATCCCTCCCGTAGATCAATATTCAAATCTTAAGGTCATCATGAGTAACCAAGGTCTATTTCAAGATTCTCCTAAATTACCCCAAGACTCGGATTCCTATTTCTTGCCTTTCCTTAAGTCTTATCCTAATTTTAGAGCCATTAAGTTTCATTTTGATGAGATTACTAGGTTGCATGAGCCTTTAAAGCCTAATCCTTTTGCTACCTACTTTTGGAAAACTTTATGGCATTTGCTAGGAACCCATGGTAAATTCTCATGTGCATACCAGACCAGGGTCAAACCTAGAGAGTTATTATTCTGTTAGGTTTAGGCCCTAGAGAGTCCAATAAAATTCCTCTCAATAAGGATGCCAAGTTCAGTTTGCATTTCGTAAGTGCTTGTGTAAGTTTCTGAGTCTGCTGAGTCCTATGCATAGCATGTTGAGGATTTGCATCATGAAATAAATTTGAACAATGAATCCTATAAACATAGGACAAATTCAAGAAAGAAAGTCAAGGAATTCTATGAGAGAGATCATGTTCCCATTTGGGACTGTCAAGAAACTACATACCCGTGGTGCAGGCCCCTTTAAAGTCCTAAAGAAGATTAGATCTAATGCTTACATATTGGAATTACCTTCAGACCTAGGTATCAACCCGACCTTCAATGTCTCAGACTTGATAGAATATAAGGAACCCATGATGATACCTAGTGAGCCTTTTAGGCCTGACCATATTTTTGAGAGTGAACCATTACCCGAGTATCCACAAACAACCATTCCTAAAAATGAGAGAAAATAGAACAAATCCTGGATAATATGATTGTCACTACGAGAAACAATGATTACTATTGATATTTGGTCCGTTGGCAAGGGAGACCAAAATCTGACGACTTCAGAATCGCTAGAGAGGACCTACAACGACTTTACCCGGACTTATTTGAACAATATCAAAGCCAGGCTGAACCATACTCGACAGGGTCGAGTTCCTCCCACCCGGGAAGAATTGGTGGTGGTACCAGGCTCAGAAAGAAGAAGCTTCAACTAATACCAAGTTCTTTATGGATTGAGACTAGGAACTCAAGTCTCGTATGAGTCCTGTATGTTTATTGAGTCCTGTTTTATTTTCTTTTGGGGTTTTAAAGTTCAATTAGAGTCAATTAGGCGTTGTACTGAGTCAAGTTTAAGAGCTACTTGAAATTAGGCCAGACCAGCTTTACTTGGAATGCCACATCATCATGGACCACCGGTGCCAACTCATCACCAGAGGACGTCACATCACCTTTGCCATGTAATCTTCAAGGGGCTCCATGGAGAAGGATGCGCCATGTCACCATGCCACCTTGCCACGCCACATCATTGCCACCTCACCTGCCACGTGGCATCATTCAAATTTTAAATTACATGAAAGCTACAAGTGGTCGACCAAGGAGTGTTTTCAAATTCAAAGGAGGTCGGCCAACTCCATCCACAAATCATGCAACCAGCTCCACCAAATCCCCCACATTCCATGTAACCCTCCACCAAATCCTCCACCAAATCCTCCACATTTCATGTAACCCCCCCTAATATTTCTCCATGATATGGAGAATTTCAAATTGATTGAAAGGCCATTAAAAGCCTCTTGTACGCCCATGGTAGAAAGGAAACTTTTTGGATGAAATGAAATTTAAGTGAAGTAGTAGTTGAAGAAGGTATTTTTTTGGTAGTATCCTCTTGTTTTATTTGGGTGTGTTTGATTTTCTCTTCTCACGCTTTCAAGTGTCCAACGCCAACATCCACCTCTAGGGATCCATGCCTCCATCGAAGTTCCCTTGCCTGTTTGGTTTCTTTGTTTTGATATCTTTCAAATTGGTCCCAGTCTAACCCATTCATTGTGCAGGATCCTTCTACGATTCGGAGTTTAAGAAAGGGTTCTCTTGCCAAAGATCAATATTGAATAAAACTAGTTTCTTTGGAATGCCAATCTTCCACTTCAGGGCTAGTTCGTCTAAGAGCTTCAATGGATCTACCAGGGATTGATCATCTTGGGTAAATAACACCTCCTAATCTCTTAAGTTTGAGTTATTGAAAATCGTTGCTAAGGTTTAAATTCAATATTCATTAGCCCTAATCTTCTCTAGGATTTAAATAACTACATCGTGGCGTAAGTTCCAAATTTCAGTGCTCCTTTCATAGCTTTACCTTAGTACTTTTGATCTGAAATTTAGTACATGTTAATAGGCTTCATTGCTCTACAAACCATATTCAAAACATTAATCATATGATTGCCGAATCAAATTGGTATCAGAGCATGGTTGCATAAGGGTAGAATAGTTTTCTTTAAATCCAAGCAAGATCTAAAATTCATGCCTCCTGAGTGGGTGTACTCCAGTACACTGTCACGACCCATGGGAATATTGAGTCCCTGGCCGGACGTGAATTTTTTAGATTGAAGTTTGGGTAAGCCATTGCACTTGTTTGATTAGGTTCTGTTTTTCTGAAAATTTGCATATGTTTACAGTAATCCGTCTGCAGCTCCAAAGGCAAGTCACTAATGTTTTGTTGAAATATTCTTTTTCTTGTTCCTTTTTAAGTCAGTTATCACCATATTAAATTTCATCATCAGAAAAAAATTTTAAAAAAAATGACAATTTCTGCAGTTCGACACTGTCATTAGGGTTCTGTTCTGTCCTTTTTATTTATCTTCATTTGTAGGATCTGCTTAGAGTAGTACAGATTTTAGTTTTAAAATTCCTTTCATCTGCATTGAAACATATAAGTTAGGAATCCTTTGTCAATTTTTCAAAATTTTTGGACATTTTTTTTATCACGTTTTCCACACCACTTTCAAACTGCAACACACTTCTGCAGCACCTTTGCATTTCATTCATCTCCTGAGAAATCAAATTAAGGGCATCAACTTGATATAGGGTTAGGGTTTCATCACCTGTCCCTAGCCCAAAAATCACCAACCAGTATATCGATCCTAGCCCGTTAATTAAAATTGAGTAGAACGTTAATTGCCCTAGAGGGTTAGGGACACCAACAAGATGGGTTCAGGTTAGGGTCAAGTTAACTGTGTTATCTAATTGGTGTGTGCTTACTGGCTTGGTGTCTAGGATTGGTGCATCAGGGATTGTGATTTGGTCCACCTACCTGGCCAATCTCAGATTGGTATCTAAGGTTGGCAATCAGGGACCTTCACTCCCCACCACCTACCTGGCTAAGTCCCATAAGTACTACTAGCTAGTTGGTTCACTTAATTAGACATCTAATTTGTGCTCTAGGTCTAGGAAACCTTAGCTCGAGCTTGAGTCTACTTGCATGCATGAAAACTAGATCAGGAGCCTCATATTCACCAGTCCAGAACCAGTCTAGTGTAGCCATGGACCCGAATCTTGAAACCATGCTGAAAAGCCTAAATGATCTAATGGCCCAATTGAACCAAATGCAGGCTAAACAATTTTCCATAGACCAACTAACTCCTACTATCCCATTAGCTCATATGAATGATAGGAGTAAGAACCCTGAAGTACAAGTTGAGTTCATGAATACTCAAGACTTAGGATATCCTCAAACTGAAGGGCTAGGGAAGGAAGAAGGCAAGTCTGAACCTAGTAAATATGTGTATGAGACTGACATAAGTTTAATAGATGAATATGAAGGGGAAGACTGTGAAGAGAACAACTTTAGTACCTTACCTGAGGAAACCTTTGGTAAAGTAAAGATTATTGAGCCTAGTCCTGAAACATCGGAACAACCAAAATTTAGTGAGGACTTGGTTCCCGTAAGATAATGCCCTCAGGAAGAACCCAATACTTTAGCTTCGACACAAGAACTCCTTCATTTACCTGAGAAGAACCCAATCATTATTTTAGAAGACTTCGCCGATGACCTTCAACTACCTAGAAGCATCCCTCCCGTAGATCAATATTCAAATCTTAAGGTCATCATGAGTAACCAAGGTCTATTTCAAGATTCTCCTAAATTACCCCAAAACTCGGATTCCTATTTCTTGCCTTTCCTTAAGTCTTATCCTAATTTTAGAGCCATTAAGTTTCATTTTGATGAGATTACTAGGTTGCATGAGCCTTTAAAGCCTAATCCTTTTGCTACCTACTTTTGGAAAACTTTATGGCATTTGATAGGAACCCATGGTAAATTCTCATGTGCATACCGGACCAGGGTCAAACCTAGAGAGTTATTAATCTGTTAGGTTTAGGCCCTAGAGAGTCCAATAAAATTCCTCTCAATAAGGATGCCAAGTTCAGTTTGCATTTCGTAAGTGCTTGTGTAAGTTTCTGAGTCTGCTGAGTCCTATGCATAGCATGTTGAGGATTTTGCATCATGAAATAAATTTGAGCAATGAATCCTATAAACATAGGACTAATTCAAGAAAGAAAGTCAAGGAATTCTATGAGAGAGATCATGTTCCCATTTGGGACTGTCAAGAAACTACATACCCGTGGTGCAGGCCCCTTTAAAGTCCTAAAGAAGATTAGATCTAATGCTTACATATTGGAATTAACTTCAGACCTAGGTATCAACCCGACCTTCAATGTCTCAGACTTGATAGAATATAAGGAACCCATGATGATACCTAGTGAGCCTTTTAGGCCTGACCATATTTTTGAGAGTGAACCATTACCCGAGTATCCACAAACAACCATTCCTAAAAAATGAGAGAAAATAGAACAAATCCTGGATAATAAGATTGTCACTACCAGAAACAATGATTACTATCGATATTTGGTCCGTTGGCAAGGGAGACCAAAATTTGACGACTTCTGAATCGCTAGAGAGGACCTACAATGACTGGACCCGGACTTATTTGAACAATATCAAAGCCAGGCTGAACCATACTCGACAGGGTCGAGTTCCTCCCACCCGGGAAGAATTGGTGGGGGCACCAGGCTCAAAAAGAAGAAGCTTCAACTAATACCAAGTCCTTTATGGATTGAGACTAGGAACTCAAGTCTCGTATGAGTCCTGTATGTTTATTGAGTCATGTTTTATTTTCTTTTGGGGTTTTAAAGCTCAATTAGAGTCAATTAGGCGTTGTACTGAGTCAAGTTTAAAAGCTACTTGAAATTAGGCCACACCAGCTTTACTTGGAATGCCACATCATCATGGACCACCGGTGCCAACTCATCACCAGAGGACGTCACATCACCTTTGCCATGTCATCTTCAAGGGGCTCCATGGAGAAGGATGCGCCATGTCACCATGCCACCTTGCCACGCCACATCATTGCCACCTCACCTGCCACGTGGCATCATTCAAATTTTAAATTACATGAAAGCTACAAGTGGTCGACCAAGTAGTGTTTTCAAATTCAAAGGAGGTCGGCCAACTCCATCCACAAATCATGCAACCAGCTCCACCAAATCCCCCACATTCCATGTAACCCTCCACCAAATCCTCCACATTTCATGTAACCCCCCTAATATTTCTCCATGATATGGAGAATTTCAAATTGATTGAAAGGCCATTAAAAGCCTCTTGTACGCCCATGGTAGAAAGGAAACTTTTTGGATGAAATGAAATTTAAGTGAAGTAGTAGTTGAAGAAGGTATTTTTTTGGTAGTATCCTCTTGTTTTATTTGGGTGTGTTTGATTTTCTCTTCTCACGCTTTCAAGTGTCCAACGCCAACATCCACCTCTAGGGATCCATGCCTCCATCGAAGTTTCCTTGCCTGTTTGGTTTCTTTGTTTTGATATCTTTCAAATTGGTCCCAGTCTAACCCGTTCATTGTGCAGGATCGTTCTAAGATTCGGAGTTCAAGAAAGGGTTCTCTTGCCAAAGATCAATGTTGAATAAAACTAGTTTCTTTGGAATGCCAATCTTCCACTTCAGGGCTAGTTCGTTTAAGAGCTTCAATGGATCTACCAGGGATTGATCATCTTGGGTAAATAACACCTCCTAATCTCTTAAGTCTGAGTTATTGAAAATCGTTGCTAAGGTTTAAATTCAATATTCATTAGCCCTAATCTTCTCTAGGATTTAAATAACTACATCGCGGCGTAAGTTCCAGATTTCAGTGCTCCTTTCATAGCTTTACCTTAGTACTTTTGATCTGAAATTTAGTACCTGTTAATAGGCTTCATTGCTCTACAAACCATATTCAAAACATTAATCATATGATTGCCGCATCAAATTGGTATCAGAGCATGGTTGAATATGGGTAGAATAGTTTTCTTTAAATCCAAGCAAGATCTAAAATTCATGCCTCCTGAGTGGGTTTACTCCAGTACACTGTCACGACCCATGGGAATAATGAGCCCCTGGCCGGACGTGAATTTTTTAGATTGAAGTTTGTGTAAGCCATTGCACTTGTTTGATTAGGTTCTGTTTTTCTGAAAATTTGCATATGTTTACTGTAATCCGTCTGCAGCTCCAAAGGCAAGTCACTAATGTTTTGTTGAAATATTTTTTTTCTTGTTCCTTTTTAAGTCAGTTATCACCATATTAAATTTCATCATCAGAAAAAAATTATAAAAAAAATGAAAATTTCTACAGTTTGACACTGTCATTAGAGTTCTGTTCTGTCCTTTTTATTTATCTTCATTTGTAGGATCTGCTTAGAGTAGTACAGATTTTAGTTTTAAAATTCCTTTCATCTGCATTGAAACATATAAGTTAGAAATCCTTTGTGAATTTTTCAAAATTTTTGGACATTTTTTTTATCACGTTTTCCACACCACTTTCAAACTGCAACACACTTCTGCAGCACCTTTGCATTTCATTCATCTCCTGAGAAATCAAATTAAGGGCATCAACTTGATATAGGGTCAGGGTTTCATCACCTGTCCCTAGCCCAAAAATCACCAACCAGTATATCGATCCTAGCCCGTTAATTAAAATTGAGTAGAACGTTAATTGCCCTAGAGGGTTAGGGACACCAACAAGATGGGTTCAGGTTAGGGTCAAGTTAATTGTGTTATCTAATTGGTGTGTGCTTACTGGCTTGGTGTCTAGGATTGGTGCATCAGGGATTGTGATTTGGTCCACCTACCTGGACAATCTCAGATTGGTGTCTAAGGTTGGCAATCAGGGACCTTCACTCCCCACCACCTACCTGGCTAAGTCCCATAAGTACTACTAGCTAGTTGGTTCACTTAATTAGACATCTAATTTGTGCTCTAGGTCTAGGAAACCTTAGCTTGAGCTTGAGTCTACTTGCATGCATGAAAACTAGATCAGGAGCCTCATATTCACCAGTCCAGACCCAATCCAGTGTAGCCATGGACCCGAATCTTGAAACCATGCTGAAAAGCCTAAATGATCTAATGGCCCAATTGAACCAAATGCTGGCTAAAAAATTTTCCTTAGACCAACCAACTCCTACTATCCCATTAGCTCATATGAATGATAGGAGTAAGAACCTTGAAGTACAAGTTGAGTTCATGAATACTCAAGACTTAGGATATCCTCAAGCTGAAGGGCTAGGGAAGGAAGAAGGCGAGTCTGAACCTAGTAAATATGTGTATGAGACTGACATAAGTTTAATAGATGAATATGAAGGGGAAGACTGTGAAGAGAACAACTTTAGTACCTTACCTGAGGAAACCTTTGGTAAAGTAAAGATTATTGAGCCTAGTCCTGAAACATCGGAACAACCAAAATTTAGTGAGGACTTGGTTCCCGTAAGACAATGCCCTCAGGAAGAACCCAATACTTTAGCTTCGACACAAGAACTCCTTCATTTACCTGAGAAGAACCCAATCATTATTTTAGAAGACTTCGCCGATGACCTTCAACTACCTAGATACATCCTGCCCGTAGATCAATATTCAAACCTTAAGGTCATCATGAGTAACCAAGGTCTGTTTCAAGATTCCCCTAAATTACCCCAAGACTCGGATTCTTATTTCCTGCCTTTCCTTAAGTCTTATAAAAATTTTAGAGCCATTAAGTTTCATTTTGTTGAGATTACTAGGTTGCATGAGCCTTTAAAGCCTATTCCTTTTGCTACCTACTTTTGGAAAACCTTATGGCATTTGCTAGGAACCCATGGTAAATTCTCATGTGCATACCAGACCAGGGTCAAACCTAGAGAGTTATTAATCTGTTAGGTTTAGGCCCTATAGAGTCCAATAAAATTCCTCTCAATAAGGATGCCTAGTTCAGTCTGCATTTCGTAAATGCTTGTGTAAGTTTCTGAGTCCTATGCATAGCATGTTGAGGATTTGCATCATGAAATAAATTTGAGCAATGAATCCTATAAACATAGGACTAATTCAAGAAAGAAAGTCAAGGAATTCTATGAGAGAGATCATGTTCCCATCTGGGACTTTCAAGAAACTACATACCCATGGTGCAGGCCCCTTTAAAGTCCTAAAGAAGATTAGATCTAATGCTTACATATTGGAATTACCTTCAGACCTAGGTATCAACCCGACCTTCAATGTCTCAGACTTGATAGAATATAAGGAACCCATCATGATACCTAGTGAGCCTTCTAGGCCTGACTATATTTTTGAGAGTGAACCATTACCCGAGTATCCACAAACAACCATTCCTTAAAAATGAGAGAAAACTGAACAAATCCTGGATAATAAGATTGTCACTACCAGAAACAATGATTACTATCGATATTTGGTCCGTTGGCAAGGGAGACCAAAATCTGACGACTCCTGAATCGCTAGAGAGGACCTACAATGACTGGACCCAGACTTATTTGAACAATATCAAAGCCAGGCTGAACCATACTCGACAGGGTCGAGTTCCTCCCACCCGGGAAGAATTGGTGGGGGCACCAAGCTCAGAAAGAAGAAGCTTCAACTAATACCAAGTTCTTTATGGATTGAGACTAGGAACTCAAGTCTCGTATGAGTTCTGTATGTTTATTGAGTCCTATTTTATTTTCTTTTTGGGTTTTAAAGTTCAATTAGAGTCAATTAGGCTTTGTACTGAGTCAAGTTTAAGAGCTACTTGAAATTAGGCCAGACCAGCTTTACTTGGAATGCCATATCATCATGGACCACCGGTGCCAACTCATCACCAGAGGACCTCATATCACCTTTGCCATGTCTTCTCCAAGTGGCGCCATGGAGAAGGATGCGCCATGTCACCATGCCACCTTGCCACGCCACATCATTGCCACCTCACCTGTCACGTGGCATCATTCAAATTTTAAATTACATGAAAGCTACAAGTGGTCGACCAAGGAGTGTTTTCAAATTCAAAGGAGGTCGGCCAACTCCATCCACAAATCATGCAACCAACTCCACCAAATCCTCCACATTCCATGTAACCCTCCACCAAATCCTCCACCAAATCCTCCACATTTCATGTAACCCTCCCTAATATTTCTCCATGATATGGAGAATTTCAAATTGATTGAAAGGCCATTAAAAGCCTCTTGTACGCCCATGGTAGAAAGGAAGCTTTTTGGATAAAATGAAATTTAAGTGAAGTAGTAGTTGAAGAAGGTATTTTTTTGGTAGTATCCTCTTGTTTTATTTGGGTGTGTTTGATTTTCTCTTCTCACGCTTTCAAGTGTCCAATGCCAACATCCACCTCTAGGGATCCATGCCTCCATCGAAGTTCCCTTGCCTGTTTGGTTTCTTTGTTTTGATATCTTTCAAATTGGTCATAGTCTAACCCGTTCATTGTGCAGGATCCTTCTACGATTCGGAGTTCAAGAAAGGGTTCTCTTGCCAAAGATCAATATTGAATGAAACTAGTTTCTTTGGAATGCCAATCTTCCACTTCAGGGCTAGTTCGTCTAAGAGATTCAATGGATCTACCAGGGAGTGATCATCTTGGGTAAATAACACCTCCTAATCTCTTAAGTCTGAGTTATTGAAGATCGTTGCTAAGGTTTAAATTCAATATTCATTAGCCCTAATCTTCTCTAGGATTTAAATAACTACATCGTGGCGTAAGTTCCAAATTTCAGTGCTCCTTCCATAGCTTTACCTTAGTGCTTTTGATCTAAAATTTAGTACCTGTTAATAGGCTTCATTGCTCTACAAACCATATTCAAAACATTAATCATATGATTGCCGCATCAGAAGTTTAGTTCACCCATCATATTCATCTCGAACTCTCCCTGCATAAGCTTGGCAAACTCTTGACAAAGCGTTTCATTAGTAGCATCGAAAATGATATCATCAACATAAATTTGTATTACTAAGAGATCATCTTTTTTCTTTTTCAAAAATAGGGTAGTATCAATATGGCCTCTAGAAGAATCATTTTCAATTAAAAATTTGTTAAGTCTTTTATACCATGCATGGGGTACTTGCTTTAAACCATAAAGTGCTTTGTGTAGTTTAAAAACATGATCAGGATATGCATGATTTTCAAATCCAGGTGGTTATTCAATAAAAACTTCTTTAGTAATATAACCATTTAAAAATGCACTTTTAACATTCATTTGAAATTGTTTGAAATTCATGAAACTTGTAAATGCTAAAAGTAATCTAATAGCTTCAAGTATAGCTACTGGAGCAAAGGTTTCATCAAAATCAATTCCTTCTTCTTTAATATAACCCATAGCTACCAGCCTAGCCTTATTTCTAGTAACTATTCTATTTTTATCTAGTTTATTTCTATACACCTATTTTGTACCAATTATTGAAACATTAGATGGTCTTTCTTTTAGTGTCCAAACTTTGTTTCTCTTAAATTAATTTAATTCTTCTTGCATTGCAATTATCCAGTTAGGATCTTTTTTAGCTTCTTTAATATATTTAGGTTCAATTTGAGAAACAAAAGCAATATAATCACATTCATTTCTAATAGATGATCTAGTTCTTATCCCTCTCGATGGATCACCTAAGATTAATTCCTTAGGATGTTCATGAGCATACCTTCATTCTTTTGATAGATCTTTATGCTTTGGTGAGGATCTTGTAGCTTCGTCTCCATCCTTCTTATTTCGATCTTCTTCATCTTCTTTGGAAGAGGGATCATCCAAAGTCAGCTTCTTTAGTCCTTCAGTACATGCACATGCATCAGAAGTATCATCTTTTCTAGAGAATTTGTTAGTGAACTCTTCAAATACTACATGCACTGATTCTTCTACTACTAGTATTTTTTTATTGAAAACTCTATATGCCTTGCTAGATGTAGAGAATTCTAAGAAGATACCTTCATCTGACTTGGCATCAAATTTGCATAAGTTGTCTTTTCCATTATTGAAAATAAAATATCGATAACCAAAAACTCGAAAATATTTCAAAGTAGGTTTTCTTTCTTTCCAAAATTTATAAGGAGTTTCTTGAAAATAGGTCGAATAAAAACATGATTTAAGATATAATAAGTGATATTAATAGCTTCTACCCAAAAATATCTTAGAAGATTATTTTCACAAAGTATTGTGCATGCCATTTCTTCTAAAGTATGATTTTTTCTTTCTACCATTCGATTTTGTTGAGGTGTCCTAGGTGCAGAAAAATTATGATCAATTCCTTTTTTATTACAAAAATTTTCAATATCTTGATTTTCAAATTCAGTACCATGGTCACTTCGAATATACACAATTGAAGTACCTTTTTTATTTGAAGCTTTTTGATAAAACTTCAAGAAAGCTAAAAATGATTCATCTTTATGAGCCAAAAATAAAATCCATGTAAAGGTAAATTGGTCCAAAGAGATCCATATGACAAATCCATATCTCTTGCCTCCTAGGCTTGTTATCCTAGTTGGTCCAAAGAAATCCATATGGAGTAGCTCTAATAGCCTAGAAGTTGAAACAAAACTTTTTGGTTTGAAAGATGTTTTTGCTTGTTTCCCTAATTGACATACTTCACATATTTTATTTTTTCAAAACTAAGTTTTGGAAAATCTCTTACAATCCTTTTTACATAGCTTATAAAGTAGATGCATACTTGCATGATCTAATCTATAATGCCAAAGCCAACTAGTCTCATTAATAGTGGAATTCATAATAACTAGGCATTCACCATCATGTAAAGGTAAATTGTCAAGATCAACAACATAAATGTTGCCATGCCTATTTCCAATGAATTTCACTCCATTAACATCAGGACTAGCATGATGCAGAACAAATAAGATGATGCGATATGGAAGTAAATTAAGACTAATTTTTTTTTTTTTGTGTTTTGTTAGAAGTTGGCTTGACTCAAAAACAAGGCTAACTAATATTGAAAGAAAATATGCACTGATAGAAAGCACAATTCAAAAGAGTAGATTATCAGAGTAATAAAGAAGTAGAATCGCTGGGGATTGAGAAACCCCCAGACCTAGGGTTTACTCCTCTTTCAAGAAATAGATGAAGAGAGAAGAGAAGGTTTTATACCTGACTGTGATATCTCTCTTTGCTTCAATTGAATGACACTCTCGAGCAGATTGTAGGATCCTTGGAGATGGGGTATCTTCGTAATGGATCCTCGGATTGTAGTCCTATGGCAATGTTGGCCTTCTTCTCGTACTCTGGATCTAGAAAAGATGAAGAACAAGATAAGGATGTAAGAAACTCAAGGAAGAGACCTTTACCTGGGATAGCTCCGGACTGCTCAAACTTTGAAGACGAGGGAAGAGTATGGAGGTGGCGGTGGAAGATGAGTGGATTTAGGGTTTGGCTGGTAGGGCGGCGGCTTGCAGATGAAAAGGACCTAGGTCTTGATATAGTGGGCGGTGGCTTGGAGAAGGAGATGGCGACCTTGAATGAAGTGGGAATAGGGTTTAGGAATTTGGGTGTTGGCGGCTAGGATGATGAAAGGAAATTAGGGTTGGTGGCCAGGGATGAATGCGGGGCAGGGTTTTGGTAACTTTGGAGATCTTTCACCTCCTCAAGGCTCCAATGGAACCCAGATTTACTCCCTCATGGAGCTCAACACTTAAAGAAGTGCGGAAGAAGAGAACACAAGGTTGCTTAACACAAGAAAAGATTTCATTTACTCATTAAAATCAAAAGATTACATAAGGGTCCAATATATAGACCTTGCAAGAGAAACAAAATTACACTACTTCTCATGTGGGACTAAACATTCATCCTAAGCATGAAAAACTTTTCCTTGACCGACCAGGCTTCTTTCCTTGGAGTGGGCGGCCTCAAATGCAAGGTGATGGCTTCATATGGCAGGTATGTGGGGCACCTCCTAGTTCTTCTCCTTAAGTCATGGGTTTTCCTTCCATGACTTGCTCTTTCTTGGAAGAAAATACTCATCTCCTAGTCTTTCTCCCCAAGACTAGGCTCCTTCCCTTCATAGCTAGGTACTTTAGGCAGGTGTGGGCGCCTACCTTGAAGTCCTCTCCAAGAAAAATCCCCTGCTCCTTTAGCTTGGTTACTTTTGGTAGCTTGTGGGTGCCTTCCTTGACTTCTCCTAAGAAAATTTTCTTGCTCTCTTGGGCATGGGGACCAGGGACACTGGGATGAAATGTGGTGCCAACTGGTCCTGGGAGTGTGGCTGGGAGTGTGGCGTCCACTTGCATTTGGCCTTGGAAGAAAAAATGATGCCCTAGGGAATGGCGCCAACCAGGACTTGACTTGAACTTAGACTGAGTCAACATGACTCAACAAAATGAAATGCAGACTCAAAGAAATAAAATAATCTGGTTGACTAGGTCAACCCTTATTACAAACCCTAATCTTCGGGCAAGGTCATTCAGAGATCCAGATGGAACCCTGAAGTCTTCTTCTGATTCTGGTGCCCGCACCATAGCAACCATGTAAAGAGATGATTCAAAAATAACTTTAAAATCTTTAACACAAAACTGACTAATACTAAGAATATTATGTTTCAATCCTTCAACTAATAAAATATTATCAATAAATGTAGCAGGGGAGATGTAAACTTTACTAATACCAATGATTTTTTCTTTACCGTTATCTCCAAAAGTTACACTCCCGCCTTTTAGTGCCTTAAGATAAGTGAATTGTTTCACATCTCTTATCATGTATCTTGAGCAACAACTGTCTAGATACCATAATCTCTTTTTTTTTTTGGTTGCAAGACACACCTCATTTTCTTGAACCATGAAGCAAAGATTGGCTACTTTTGATTGTTCTTCTTTCTGAACTGCAGTCCTCACTATCACTCCATGTAGCCATCGTAACCTTCTTTCTAAACTTCTTTTTGGATTTCTTTAGGAGAGGGCAGTCAGCCTTGAAGTGTCCCAGCTTCTTGCATTTGAAGCAAATTGGTTGTTCCTTCTTCTTTTCTTTTTCTTTTTCTTTTCCCTTCTCCTTGCTTGGTTGAGACTTCTTCTTGTAAGGAAATTTCTTTTTTCTCATATATCTTCTGAATGTTCTAGCAATGAGTATCTCTTCATCTTCATTTTCTCCTTCTTCGGATTCTTCACTTGAAGACTCTTCTTGTGTGGTAGATTTGAATGCTATGGTCTTCTTTTTATCAACATCCATTGCCTTTTGCTTCAAGTTCAACTCATAAGTTATGAGTGAACTTACAAGTTGTTCCAATGGAAGTGTCTTGACATCTTTAACATCTTGAATTGCTATTACTTTTGGATCCCAAGATATCGACAATGACCTGAGAATTTTATTCACAAGATCAGCATTAGACATAATCTTACCAAGACTTCTCATGCCATTTATAATATTTGTAAATCTAGTATACATTTTAGTAATAGACTCATTGGGTTCTATTCTAAATATCTCATATGTATGTACAAGCATATTAACCTTAGTATTTTTCACTTGATTGGTACCTTTATGAGTAACCTCAAGTGTGTCCCATATTTTTTTCATAGAGGTACATGTAGAAATCCTATTGAACTCATTAAGATCCAATGCACAATAAAGTAGGTTCATAGCTTTAGCATTTATCTCGGATTGTTTAATATCATTTTCATCCCAATCCTCTTTAGGTTTTGGTATGGAAATGCCATTAACAATGACTGAAAGAAAATATGGACCTTTATCAACTACTTTCCATAAATTGTAATCAATAGAATGCATATAAATTCTCATACATGTATTCCAATACATGTAGTTTGTGCCATTAAAGTAAGGAGGTCTGTTTAAAGCTTGTCTCTCAACAATACTAGAACCAAGTGGGGCTGCCATAGATCTTTATTCAAGGTGGTTAGACCTATAAACTGAGAATGAGACTCTAATACCACTTGTTGCCCAGCAAGCAATCCAAGAGGGGGGGAGAATTGAATTTAAAAACCTTTTGAAAACTTTTACAAGAATGTGCTAATTCAAAAATAATTTAGGTGTTAGTGATTTGCAAATGCTTGTGTGCTATTCAAGAGTATGCAGCAGAAATAAATAAATAAATACAAAGTAAGTAAGAGCAAGTAATGAAAAAGCAAGCAACACAGACATAAGAATATATAGTAGTTCGGTGCACACTAAAGCACCTACATCCACTTCCCAAGGTCCACTTGGATATTTCACTAAAATCTTTCTTGATTATAGCTGATTAGTTTTCTGGGTTTACTAATTAAAACCCAACTTATTTTCACTGGGAACACAAGTCAAAACCCCTTTGGTTTTATAGGCTAACCAAAAACCTAGTTGGTTTTGTAACTTAGGCTCGTCAACAACCTCCTTCGTTTTTACAAGGCTAACCAAAAATCTCTGTTGGTTTTAACACAAAGGCTCACCAACAAATCATAACTCTAGTTTCAATTCCCTTAAAACTAGAAAACAATAACAAGATTCTAGTATAATGTATGAAATATTAAAAGTTTTCAACTAAAAGCAAATATCTCTTTGAAGCTCTTTGATTACTATTAAAGATGCTTGTCTTCAAGTTATTGAAGACTTAATCAATGCTTGAATGGTTAGACTTGAATTCTCTTGAATGCTGTGAATGCTTGAAGGCTTAACTTGTCTTGAAACTAGTTGTTCTTCAATAAATATTTTAGTGAATGCACTTAACTTCTCATCTCTTTTCATTCCTCTTGAGTTTGGTACACTTTAAATACCTTTTCAAGCTTCAAATGACAGTTTTTGATCATCGGAGAGAAGAAAATAACCGTTGGGGGTGAAAAGGATCAATCTTGTGCTTCAAAAAACTAGCAATTACTGTTCATCAGAACTTCAAGTGTCGACATTTCAGGTCATGAGTCGACACTTTGATTCAACACTTCATCTTCATGAGTCGACACTAGTTTAGTAAAAGTCTTTCGAAGCTCTCTGGAAATCTTAGGTAAGTCAACACTTTTTTTGGTGAGTCGACACTTTGTTTCCATGAGTCAACACTTGAGAAAAATTATGAAATTTAGCATGTTTTGTATAATTTTTGTCTCAGGCCTTGAGTCAACACTTGAGTTGACACTTGAGCTCCATGAGTCAATACTTGAAGCATGCCATTTGAAACTTCTTCTGTATATCAGCTCAAGCTTCTGTGAGTCGACATTGTAACTCGATACTTGAATTCCATGAGTCGACACTTGGCTGAAACTCAATTGAAACTTTGCTGAATCTTCTTCAAACATCAAACTTGAGTTCTTCCAAGTCATTCATATGTACTTAAGTCCATTTATCTTGAAATTTTGTCCATGAAATAGACTTCTTCAACAAGTAAATAAGAAATCAATCTTTCAATACAAAATAGCTTTGGTGAGTATCTTGTTCTAATAAAACACACTTTCAATACATGGTTAGTAGTTAAATATACTTAAGTATTTTGTTATTCATCAAAATCAATACAGGAGTCAACAGTCTCAGTTAAGGGGGTGGACTGGGTTTGGAGTGACCCAGACTGCTCCCCTAACCGGCAATCTTCTATCGAGCTGACGGACAAGGAGGTGTACGACCAGCTCATCACCTCCAAGTCTCGGCTCTCCGGGATTTGCTGATCGAGCATAACCTCATCGATGCTGGGGTCAGCCCGGCCCAATCTCAGGGTATGTTTCGATGTTAGGGTTTTTTCCTCTTAAGGTAGATCTTGGTTCAACGGGTGACTAACCAATCTCCTTTCTTATCACAAGGATGAAATCACAATGGAGAAGCTCCTCCAAATATCGAGGAAGAGGGCCACCTTCGTGGGGCCCAAAGAGGAGCTAGCAAAGAAGGCCCAGGAGGAGCCGGAGCAGAGGCCCAATCAGGGACCTTACACCAGACCAGTCGAAAGAGGGCCCACCATTGGGATGGTAGAGAGGGGACCCACCGCGACATTGACCGCACCTGGGTTGGCAGTCCAGCCCCATCCTACAAGTCCAAGAGAGGGGCCAAACCTGAGGAGGGGGTCGTGCTAGCTTCCCCAGTGGCCCCTCCTAGAACTGAAGCTCCACCTCAGTCGGAGGTGGTGGGGGTGGTAGAAGATGCCACCATAGAGAGTCCGACAACTGGAGCTATCGATGCCCAGCCCGTGGCCACCATGCCGCAGCCAACTACCATGCTGGGTGATACGGGATGACTCTAAGACTGCTAAACATGCATGAAAAAAAATAAAATAATTTTTTATAATTTTTATAATTTTATTTGCAAGCTAGATTTTCATAATAAAGTAAAAACTAGAGGAAAGACTAGCAGTGCAAAGAATCATCGGGTCGCAAGCATACTCATGCAAACCAATGAAATATCCAGGACCCGGGAGTTGAGAAACTCCTGGTTTAGGATAGTTTGTCTTCATCAAATCAGAAAATAAGAGTTGAGAAGTGTTGCTGCATCAATTCCTGGACCGAGGTCGGCTGGATGTGCTGGAGTGCTCCTCTCTCGGGTGAACCTGCAACAAAGTCCCCAATGGCACCGGTGGAGTTTCGGCGGGGGACCCTCCGATGCCTAAGTTAGCAGGAGGTTAAAGGCAACAGAATGGAGGAATCAATGAAAGAACAGCATATGGAGAAGGAAGAGCACTTCTACCTTCAAACGGGGTCCCTCGAGTACCTTATATAGGCACGGAACAGTCCAAAATCTATTAGGGAAGAGGCTGAGAAAGATCGATCTGCCCCTAGGAGAATCTAGAGAGTGGCCACATGGCACGCAGATACGACGACATTGTGGAAGTAGTGGAGCAGGGCTGTTGGGATGGCAGGATCCTACAGTAACGAAAGGTGCTTCTGGAACTCCCTGGATGCTAAGGCCTACTTGTCAGACATCGACCGAGGGAAAGCCGATTAGCCAGACCAAAGGCCAAACCTTTGAAGGAGAGCGACGGGCCGGACTCCAGCAGGAGAGGGTTGTTTGGACCTCTACTCCGGTGGGTCGGACCTCTGAAGGAGAGTGACAAGCCGGACTCTAGCAGGAGAGGGTCGTTTAGACCTCTGTTTCGATGGGTCAGACCTCTGAAGGAGAGTGACGGGCCAGACCCCAGCGGGAGAGGGTCGTTCGGACCTCTGTTCCGATGGGTCAGACCTCTGAAGGAGAGTGATGGGCCAGACCCCAGGAGGAGAGGGTCTTTTGGACCTCTGCTCCGGTGGGTCGAACCTCTGAAGGAGTAGCAACAGGCCAGACCCTAGCAGGAGAGGGTCATTCGAACCTCTGCTCTGGTGGGTTGGACCTCTAAAGGAGTAGCAACGGGTCGGACCCTAGCAGGAGAGGGTCGTTCGGACCTTTGCTCTAGTGGGTTAGACCTCTAAAGGAGTAGCTGTCGGAGCTTTGAAGGAGAGGCCCGGTTGGACCGCAAGGATGGGCCGATCCTGGCTGAGGGTGAGCCATCAAGGTACAACAGTTGTCCCCCTTGCCCTTGTGCTTCGAGCGAGTCCGTAGGCTTGACGGGTGAGGGCATTAAATGGTAATAAATGCATCAGTCTTTTAAATGATGGTGAATCCGATTCGGCATGCTGTGACCGGGCACCTTCTGCTCTGATTTTTGCTCTTGCACAGGTGTCAGCACCTGGTTGGTGAAGATAGGGGGAGTAGTTATTGCTGGTATGATGCATAGCAGCTGCCCGTTTGAATTCCTAACGCGACGTGGGGCACGGGGCTTCATTAGAGCGATTGGTGCACTTTCTGGAGTGATCCATCCACCGTTGCTTCGACAGTCATGCGGATCGTGACCGGATATGATCTGGCGCATCCCCTCGGATTCTCATCCAACTCAAAAACTAAGGTGCTAGCTGTCGGATCATGGCACATGGGATTAGGCATTGGGAAGCTACCCCCGGGCGCCTATAAAAGGGGCGTAGGAGTGCCCAGAAGGAGTTTTCCACCATGCTTGTGCTCGAAGAGAAGGCAGCCTACTCCCCCGTTCCGTTGCTTTAGCCCCTCTTAGAGAACCAAGGAACCAGGTTAGTTCCATCTCCACCTTCTTCCATCTTATTCCTTTTCTGCAACTTCCTTTAGAATGGCTTCTGGGAGTCGAAGTTCGGCTCGTGGACATAGGAAACCATGCCCTTTCGACATCGCTTCAACCATGACTCGAGAGAGGATCGAAAATCTTAGGACCGTATATAGCATTCTCTCCACCCTACATCTGACCATCCCCAGTCACGAGGGTAGAGTAAATGGACCTTTAAACTTAGGAGCTCTCCCTCTGTACGAAGATCACCTAAAGGCCGGCCTTCGTTTCCCGATCCATAGCTTCATTATTCAGGTCTTCAACACGTATAGAATTACTCCTTCCCAGCTGACCCCAAATAGTATTCGGGTTCTCTATAGCTTCATAGTTCTATGTCGGGAGGCCAACATTGAGCCGAGGGTGTCCTTGTTTTCAAATTTATTCTTATTGAAGCAGGACTTCCAGAGTCAGGAGTGGTGGATGTTCAGTCCATGCCCTAACTGAAAGATACTAGGGGGCTTTCGTCTGCCATTCATGGATGGAAGTCCGAATACTTTTTTGTAGATAGTTTAGAGCTGTGGGGCTTCAAGATGGCATGGAGGGAGCCGAGGCTGAATGCTTTGAACGGGAGGAAGGTCTCGAGGGCCGACGAGGCCGACTTCCATAAACTGGATGACGAGGATCCAAGGTTCATCGACTTCATGCTCCACGCGGGGAGTCTTCATCAGGCTGGACTTAGCCGGCATCCGACGTTGGGTAGGACAAGAGTCGTAGAGAGAGAAACCCATTACTCTATTCTTCGTTGGCTTTGCAACTATGCCTTACTTCAACTTTGTTTGTTGACAGGTGGCAAGATGAAATCAGATCGGGAGACTCTCTCAGCACGATTTGCACAACGGAGGGCTGTCCGCATTGCAAAACCGACCCCGCAGGAGTCAAAGAAGTGGGTGGCAGAGCCGGCACCCGAAAGGCCAAAGAAACAACGGATGGCAGAACCGTCTGCCATAGTGGTATCGGTCGAATCGGGGGATGACATGCCTTTGACCGAATGCCAAAGGGTTCTGTCATCCGAGAGGTCCTCTTCGATTGGTCAGTCGGTTGCCCGGGTGGAGGAGAGGCTTTTGACGCCGACCGGGGCGGACGCAGCTCCTCCATCTCCACCGTTGGGGATAATTGAGGTGGCCTTCCCAACAGTCAGGGGAACTCATGCAGAGGAGAGGCCGTCGGCCATTGATGAGAGGGCCGATGGTGCTGGTGATGAGGGGGAGCGCCGGAAGTGGCGCGATGCTGAGAAGGCCAAGGAACTGCTTTAGAGGGCCGCCCCCGTCGATGACGGGCGGTCGGTGAATGAGGCCTCCAGGAGTTCCCTCCACCATCTTCTAGGGTTAAGCGTCACATTTCATTTCTCTACTCCAAATTCAACAGTTGCAACTTTCTAACTGTGGGTGTCTGCCGGCAGCTTGTCAAAGATACCCTGTTGATTGACGGTGGCCTGGGCGAGCTGCTCTGTCTGAAAGTGCACTTGACCAAGAGGGCCGAAGCGGCGGAGGTGGTGAGGGACAAGGCTTGGGTGGTGCTGACGGCCTCCAGAGAGGAGGTACTCGGCTTAAGGGCCATAACAATAGAGGTGTCCACCCTGCGGGCCGAGTCGGAGGCCCAGAAGAAGCATATTGAAGTCTTGCTGGCCCGGGAGAAGGACTGGGAGGCAAGTTTAAAGAATAAGAAGAAGAAGATCAAGGCTCTGGCTCGTTAGCTGGTGATGCAGAACAAAGAACAAAGAAGCATATGCGGAAGTAAAATTAAGATTAATTATTTTTTTTTTTATATATATATTTTTTTCAGAAATTGGCTTCGACTCAAAGTAAAGCTAAACTACGTTGAAGGAAACTAGGTAAGGATTGAAAGCACAGTTTAGAAGAAACTAAATTATCAGAGTAGTTCAGAAGTAACGGATCGCTGGGGGTTGAGAAACTCCCAGACCTAGGGTTTCGCTCTGAACTTTCAACAGAACAGAAATAGAGAGAAGAGATGGTTTACTAACCAGACAGTGATCTTCTCAGGATTTTGGTGGAAGAATTCTCTCGAGCAGATTGTGGGATCCTCAGAGTCGGCTATCTTCGCAATGGATCCTCCAATACTGGTCTCGTGGTTTGGTCAGCTTCTCCTGGACTCAAGATCTGGGAAAGAAGAGGAACAAGTGAAGGAATTCAGAAACTCAAGAAAAGATCTTACCAGGTTGAAGAACTTGAAAGCCGAAGTTGCTGAAATCGAATTCTCCTGGAGGCCGATCTGACTTCCTCTTAGAATTGTTGTAGATCTGCAGTATCTGGACTGGAGCTGGATGCTGGTGGTCGGCCTGGACTTGGAGATGGTGGCCGTGAGAAGGGAAATAGACTAGGGCTTGGTGGAAAGAGAAGGGTGATGGTGGCTAGGGTTTGGGAGTGGAGTGGCTAACCTAGGGTTTGGGGTTTTGGAGATCTCTCACCTCCTCAAGGTTCCAGGGGAACCCAAATTTACTCCCTCACGGAGCTTAACACCTGGAAGCAAGTGCGGAAAAGAGAAAACACAAGTTTGCTCATAAAAAAATTTCTTTCATTCATCTGATTTCTTAAACTTACAAGAGGGGTTTAATTTATAAGGCTTTACAAGGGAGGAGGGTTTCACATCTTCCCATGTGGGACTAAAGGAGGGGACCTACAAATTAGGGCAAATCCTTCACATATGGTCGGCCAAAGTACCAAAAAAACTGGATTTGGGTTATAAAAGGCAGGTAGATGGCGCCACCTTGCTTGGATCTTCAAGAAAAAATTTCTTCCTTCCCTGGATCAACTCTTTTGAACTCCTCCTTTTCTTCCTCCCTAAGTCAAGGTCCTTCCCATCTTTGTTTTGGTTGTCTTTGGCAGGTAGTGGGCGCCCCCTTGAAATTCTCTTCCAAGAGAATTTCTTCCCTTCTTTGCTTTGGGTTTCTTGGGAAAGTCTTGGCCGCCCCCTTGATTTGTGGTCTCTTGGTGGACTTCTCTTTATCTGGCGCATGAGAGAAGGAAGTTGCCATCTGTGGAGTGGGGACCAAAGGCTGCTGGATGTGGATATGGCGCCCCTTGGACTGGGAGTGTGGCTGGGAGTGTGGTATCCACTTGCCTGGTCTTGGAAGAAAGTGTAACATCCCAGGTTGAAACCCTAATCCACTACTGAGTCAACATGACTCAACAAAATAAAATGCAGGTAATGTAGACTCAAGCTAAATTAAGTTGATCTAGTCAACTCTTATTAAAAACCAAAAACCCTAATTCTTCGGGCAAGGTTAATCAGAGATCCAGATGGAGCTCTGAAGTCTTCTTCTGAGTCTGGTGCCCGCACCAATTCTCCCAGGGTGGGAGGAACTCGACCCTGTCGAGTAAGGATCAAGTTGGCTCTGGTATCTCTCCAAGAGGTCTGGGTCCAGCTCTTGTAACTCTTCTCGGGAGATCCAAGAGTCATCAGAATCTGGCCTTCCTAGCCAGCGGACCAGGTATCTTTGGTATCCTCGATTACGAGTAGAGATAACCTAATCATCCAGGATCTTTTCAATCTGCTCTTTCCTCACAGGCCAATTTGTTGGTGGACACACAGGTTCAGGTTCACTCTCAAGAGCAGGATTAGGTTCAAAAGCCTCACTGGGAATCACAGCTGGCTCCCTATACTCTACTAGGTCTGTAATGTTGAGAGTGGAGCTAATGCCTAGTTCTGGAGGCAACTCGAGCACATAGGCATTGGATCCTACTCTCTTTACCACTCTAAATGGTCCAGCTCCCCTAGAATGTAACTTTCTAATGGTTCTAGGAGGAAACCGTTCAGGCCTTAACCTAATCATTACATAGTCTCCTTCGTCAAAAGTTTTGACTCGCCTTTGAGAATCAGCCAATTTCTTATAAGTTTCGTTACTTAAATTTATTTTGGCTTGAATTTCTTTATGCAAGTCTTTTATATGCTGTGCAAAAACTTCGGCAGACTCGGAGACCCGTGTGTGGACTGGTAAAGGAGCTAGGTCAAGAGGTGTGTGGGGTTTTTAACCATGCACAATTTCAAATGGACTCTTACTCGTAGACCTATTGACCGAGTCATTATATGCAAATTCAGCTCTAGGTAAGTACAAATCCCAGTTCCTAATGTTTTCACCAACAAGACACCTTAGCAGATTGCCTAAACTACGGTTCACTACTTCGGTTTGGCCATCAGTCTGGGGATGATAGGCAGTTGAAAACTTAAGTTTCGTCCCTAACTTATGCCAAAGGGTTTTCCAGAAATAGCTAGCGAACCGAACATCCCTATCTGAAACAATGGTCTTGGGTAGGCCATGGAGTCGAACTATCTCATTAAAGAACAGGGTGGCTACCTTAGATGCATCAAATGTTTGGGAACAAGGCAAGAAATGGGCCATCTTGGAAAATCGGTCTACTACAACACAGATAGAGTCATGCCTCCTCTGGGTCTTAGGCAAACCTAACACAAAGTCCATGCTCACATCTTGCCAAGGACGATCTGGGACAGGGAGTGGGGTATAAAGGCCAGTGTTCTGTTTTCGCTGTTTGGCAACAGCGCAGGTCCGACACCTAGCCACAATGTGTGCTACATCTCTTTTTAAGCTAGGCCAGAAAAAGTGGTCTTCAATAGCCAGGGTGGTCTTATCTTTTCCGAAATGGCCAGCTAAACCTCCAGCATGAGTTTCCCAAATCAAGAATTCCCTAAGAGAGGTTCTAGGGATGCAAAGCCTATTCTTAAAGAACAGAAAGCCATCTATAAGGGAATAATCCTTATGTTCACTAGATGGTCCTTGAGTTAGATCCTGGTATACAGTCTTGAAATCCGGACACGACTCATATTCTTCTTTGATTTGCTCAAACCCTATGACTTCAGCCCTAATAGAATTCAACAACAAAGATCGACGACTAAGGGCATCAGCTACCTTATTTTCAGATCCAGCCTTATGCTTCAGAACAAAAGTATAGGACTGGATATACTCTACCCACTTGGCATGCCTAGGGTTAAGCTTCTTCTGAGAATTCAAGAATCTAAGAGCCTCATGGTCCGAAAACAGCACAAATTCTTGCGGTAGTAAATAATGTCTCCAGTAACGCAAAGTTTGCACTACCGCATAAAATTCCTTATCATAGGTAGAATACCTAAGCTTAGCATCATTAAGTTTTTCACTAAAGAATGCTACGTGATGGTTCTCTTGGCTTAGGACTCCACCTATACCTACTCCTGAAGCATCACAGGCAACCTTAAATACCTTTGAAAAGTCTGGTAGTCTCAAAATGGGTGCCTGGGTCATCCTATCCTTAAGATCTAGGAAGGCTTTATGGGCTGCTTTGGTCCACTGAAATTCTCCCTTCCTGATGCAGTCTGTGATAGGAGCAACTACGGTACTAAACCCCTTGATGAATCGTCTATAGAAGGTAGCCAAGCCATGGAAACTTCTGACTTCATGCACACTGGTCGGCTCTGGCCATTCTACTATGGACCTAATCTTTTCCGGGTCGGCAGCCACGCCGTCAGGGGTTACAACAAATCCAAGGAAGATAATTCTACTAGTCATAAATTCACACTTTTTGAGATTACCGTAGAGACTATCATTCCTTAAAACTTGACAGACTTGTCTAAGGTGGCCTAGGTGATCTGCAGGGCTCTTACTATAGATCAGGATGTCATCAAAATAGACCACTACAAACTTCCCTATGAAAGCTCTAAGTACCTGGGTCATAATCCTCATGAAAGTACTAGGGGCATTGGACAACCCAAAAGGCATAACAACCCATTCATAGAGACCATCCTTAGTTTTGAAGGCTGTTTTCCACTCATCCCCTGGTCTAATCCTAACCTGATGATAGCCGCTCTTGAGATCAATTTTAGAAAAAACCATGGCACCGGCCATCATATCAAGCATGTCATCTAGTCTAGGGATGGGGAACCTATATTTGATTGTGATTTTATTGATGGCACGACTGTCAACACACATCCTCCACGTGCCATCCTTCTTCGGGGTTAGAAGTGCAGGGACTGCACAAGGGCTAAGACTCTCTCTAATGAACCCCTTCCTCAACAATTCGCCAACCTGCTTCTGCAGTTCTTTATGCTCCGATGGATTCATCCTATAATGGGGCAAGTTGGGTAAAGTAGCTCCTGGGACTAAATCTATGGAATGCTGAATATCCCTAAGAGGTGGAAGGTGGTCTGGCAGATCCTCGGGAAAAACATCCTCAAATTCTTCTAATAAAGGCTTAACTTCTTGATGAGGCTCTGAGGGTGTAGAAGTCCTAAGTTTCTTAGCAGTCAACATCCAAATGGGTGAACCACTATGAATTTCTTGTTCTAGATCCTTGGCACTAATTAGGTTCACTCCCGTCTTCATTTCTCTGACCTTACTAGTTCCTTTAGCTACCTTGTCCTTAGGAGGGACTGAATGGATTGTAATTTTCTTCCCATTGAAACTAAAGACACAGGTGTTGGATTTTTCTAAGAGGGTGGCATCATGATCATACAACCAAGGTCTTCCAAGAATTATACTGCTCACCCCCATGGGCAAGACATCACACCAAATCTTCTCTTGATAGGATTGCATTTGGATTTGGACCTGACATCTAGACTGGATGGGTATAGAGGTAGAGTCTACCCAAGAAACCTTATAGGGGTTGGGGTGGGGGACTGGGGTTAAGCCTAACATTTTGACAGTGCTAGTAGAAATGGCATTCACACAGCTCCCACTATCTATGATGATTTTACAAACCTTATCCCCTAGTTTAAGGAAAGTCTGTAGGATGTTAGTCCTACGCCAATCTTCCTGAACTTTAGTCTGGGACAGGATGCATCTCACAACCCCTAAGTGGTCAGATTCAGTGGATTCTTCCTCTCCTTCATACTCATCAACCAAATTCATTCCGGCCTCATAAACTTCTTCTTCAAACTCCTCATTAGGCTCGGAACTCTCTTCTCCTCCCTATTCTATATATAGGGATCTACGAGGGCACTGGCTAGAAACATGACCTACATTATGACACTTAAAACAAGCTATGGCTGTGCACTGAGTGGAGATATGACCGGGCTTCTGGCACTTAAAACAGACGATACTAGGGGTTCTCTGGGTGTCAGGTGCCTTACCTTTGTCCATGGGCCTAGGGGTGGGGATACCCTGATTAGGCTTTCTAGGGGTAACCTGGCTAGGTCCATTTCTTGGGATTGGGATACTAACCCTAGATGGCATGGGTCCTCTCTGAAACTTCTCAGTGTTCAGTGCAATCTGATAGGCTTGGTCTAGGTCAGTAACCTCTCTCAGAAACAACTCTCTCTTAATATCTTCCCTAAGCCCAGCCCTAAATCTAGACAAGGTGACTTCATGGGCTTCACTCACATCACATCTCATTAGGTATTCATCAAAGGTGGTTATGTAGTCTGAAACAGATCGGTTCCCCTTGTTTCAAAGTCTGCCATTGGTCTAACAGATTTTGCTGGTATGAAATGGGTAGGTACTTGTCTCTAAGTTTCTCTTTCATACCCTGCCAAGTGGTTATGGGCTCTACATTTCGTCTTCTAGTGGTTAGCTCAATGTTCCCACAGTATAACCTAGCTTGACGTATTAATTTCATTTTGGCAAACTTGAATTTCCTCTCCTCAGACATAGCATACCACTCAAAGTACTGGTCCATCTCACCCTCCCAATCAGAATACACCTTAGGATTTAAACTACCATCAAAAGTGGGTGCATCTAACTTGATGTTCCGAATGAACCTATCATCTCTATCCTCAGGTTCTGGGTCAGGCCTCCTATGATTAGGTTCAGGATCTCGGTATAAAGGTCTTCTAGGCTCTTGGTGTGGGTGAGGTTGAGGCACATTAAAATCTGGGTCAGGAGTCCAATTCCGATGCCTAGGTTCCTCAAGTACTTGGACTCGATCCCTAAGCTGGGCAAAATTCTCATTCATATCCTGACTTAATTTGTTCATACTCTCAGTAAGAGCTCTAACCATGGCCTCTAAATCAGGTTGGGTCTGACCAGGTTGGTAGGTTACTCCATTCCGGGTAGACATGATGCAATCAAGCACACAAAATGAGACTCAACTGAATGACTACGGGCTAACTAGACCTAGAGTCCAAATTAGGTGCCCAATCAGAGTGGCAAGCTAGCCTGTAGTAACTCAGGACTCAGCCAGGCAGGTGTAAGGGGAGTGTTAGGTCCCTGAATGCCAATCCTAGACACCAATCAGAGATTGGCCAGGTAGGCGGACCAGCACACAAGCCCTTCGGAATGGAATCCCTGAACCACCGTTCTAGACACTGAGTACAAAGCACACACAGAGTAACCAGACAAACTGACTCAACACTAGCCTTGACCCAACTTGTTGATGTCCCTAGCCCACTAGGGCAAATTAGGTCTAATCAATTTTAGATTTAAGACTTAGGTTCGAATGAAGGGGTGGTGGTTTTGGGCTAAGGAGAGGTTATCAACTCCTCCCCTTATCTTAGATGCTCAAATGCCCTTAAGTTGAATTAAGAGATGAACACTCAAAAATAAATGGATTGCAGAACACAAAAACAGAGTTGCAGTAATTTAATTCTCAGAAATCGCACAGAAACCAATAAATCATGAGAAAATTATGCAAATTAGTTTAATTATACTGGTTTCAGCAAAACAAAAATCACTAAATTTGGAGTTACCTGCAGTGAGAAATAATTCCTGCAACAGGGCAATTACGGGCTGAAAACAAAGAACTTCCCTGTTTACAATTTTTGCTATGAAGTTGTAACCCAACGGATCCCCTACACGTCCTAGGAACACCCCGTGGAATGGGAAGAGGTTTGCACCTCGCTTCGTTCCTAGGACCGGACGTCCTGGGGAGTCTACTTCGAGCAGACAAAGTAAAAAGAGAGGGACTCAAACAAGCAATCAAACAGAAACCCTAGACAGGGCTCTGATACCAAAAATGATGCAGAACAAAGAACAAAGAAGCGTATGCGGAAGTAAAATTAAGATTAATTCTTTTTTTTTTTTTATATTTTTTTCAGAAATTGGCTTCGACTCAAAGTAAAGCTAAACTACGTTGAAGGAAACTAGGTAAGGATTGAAAGCACAGTTTAGAAGAAACTAAATTATCAGAGTAGTTCAGAAGTAACGGATCGCTGGGGGTTGAGAAACTCCCAGACCTAGGGTTTCGCTCTGAACTTTCAACAGAACAGAAATAGAGAGAAGAGATGGTTTACTAACCAGACAGTGATCTTCTCAGGATTTTGGTGGAAGAACTCTCTCGAGCAGATTGTGGGATCCTCGGAGTCGGCTATCTTCGCAATGGATCCTCCAATACTGGTCTCATGGTTTGGTCGGCTTCTCCTGGACTCAAGATCTGGGAAAGAAGAGGAACAAGTGAAGGAATTCAGAAACTCAAGAAAAGATCTTACCAGGTTGAAGAACTTGAAAGCTGAAGTTGCTGAAATCGAATTCTCCTGGAGGCCGATCTGACTTCCTCTTAGAATTGTTGTAGATCTGCAGTATCTGGACTGGAGCTGGATGCTGGTGGTCGGCCTGGACTTGGAGATGGTGGCCGTGAGAAGGGAAATAGACTAGGGCTTGGTGGAAAGAGAAGGGTGATGGCGGCTAGGGTTTGGGAGTGGAGTGGCTAACCTAGGGTTTGGGGTTTTGGAGATCTCTCACCTCCTCAAGGTTCCAGGGAAACCCGGATTTACTCCCTCACGGAGCTCAACACCTGGAAGCAAGTGCGGAAAAGAGAAAACACAAGTTTGCTCATAAAAAAAATTTCTTTCATTCATCTGATTTCTTAAACTTACAAGAGGGGTTTAATTTATAAGGCTTTACAAGGGAGGAGGGTTTCACATCTTCCCATGTGGGACTAAAGGAGGGGACCTACAAATTAGGGCAAATCCTTCACATATGGTCGGCCAAAGTACCAAAAAAATTGGATTTGGGTTATAAAAGGCAGGTAGATGGCGCCACCTTGCTTGGATCTTCAAGAAAAATTTTCTTCCTTCCCTGGATCAACTCTTTTGGACTCCTCCTTTTCTTCCTCCGTAAGTCAAGGTCCTTCCCATCTTTGTTTTGGTTGTCTTTGGCAGGTAGTGGGCGCCCCCTTGAAATTCTCTTCCAAGAGAATTTCTTCCCTTCTTTGCTTTGGGTTTCTTGGGAAAGTCTTAGCCGCCCCCTTGATTTGTGGTCTCTTGGTGGACTTCTCTTTATCTGGCGCATGAGAGAAGGAAGTTGCCATCTGTGGAGTGGGCACCAAAGGCTGCTGGATGTGGATATGGCACCCCTTGGACTAGGAGTGTGGCTGGGAGTGTGGTGTCCACTTGCCTGGTCTTGGAAGAAAGTGTAACATCCCAGGTTGAAACCCTAATCCACTACTGAGTCAACATGACTCAACAAAATAAAATGCAGGTAATGTAGACTCAAGCTAAATTAAGTTGATCTAGTCAACTCTTATTAAAAACCAAAAACCCTAATTCTTCGGGCAAGGTTAATCAGAGATCCAGATGGAGCTCTGAAGTCTTCTTCTGAGTCTGGTGCTCGCACCAGCTGGCCATCGAGGAGGGGTGCTTGACCGAATGTGAGGTCCACGCACAAGGCCACCAAGCGGTGGCGTAGAGGTATAAGGGCCTACTGAAGATGGCCCAGGAGTTACTGAAGATGGATGGTGAGAAAGCTGTTGCAACTTATAAAGCCTTCGAGGACTTCACCGAGGAGATGAACGAAGCTGGGACTGTCGGCTTTGACTACGGATATGACGAATGTCTGGGGAAGGTCAGTGAAGCCTTTCCCGACCTCGACTTATCATTTCTTCAGCCATCGAAGCCGGCAGAAGAGGAGGGCTTGAAGGTGGCAGATCTGACTACCCAAGCAGCCAATGCTCCAATGGAGGCCATCGTAGAAGTGGCCGAACCGAATTCCCAAGCTGGAGCCGAAGCAGAGGTAGCTGAAGGGAACGAGGGTGCCGAGGCCGTTGTTGCTACTGAAGGAGCTGAAGAGGCTGTTGTTAGTGTACCTCTTGAGGGTCGAACCTAGTCGTTTGTAAAGGTCTGCCCTTCAATTTTGTAAAGAAACTTTTGGAGCTAATGAAGAACCTTTTTGATAATGCCTTATTTTCATATCTTTGTTGCCAATGGACTAGAGTGACCAAACTCACTTTTCTTTGAAACTTCACTAAGTGTGGACTAGTCGGCCAATCTGAGCAGACAGTCGGACCTCCAGGGTGAGCGTCGAGTAGTGGCTCATACCGAACCAGGTTCCCTTAGGATTTTCACTCTAAGTGTAGGTTCGTCAGCTTGTCCAAACCCAGAAGTAGTCGAAGTAGCGGTCGGACTGTAGCTTAGGCCATAGCGACAACCTTAGGAATTTCAATCTAAGTGTTGGTCCATCGGCTTTCCAGACCCAGAAGTAGTTGAGGCAGTGATCGGACTGTAGTTCAAGCCGAAACAACGAGCATAGGAATTTCAACCTAAGTGTTGGTCCGTTGGCTTTTCGGACCCAGAAGTAGTTGAGGCAGCGGTCGGACTGTAGCTCAGGCCGGAACAACGAGCTTAGGAATCTCAACCTAAGTGTTGGTCCATCGGCTTTCTGGACCCAGAAGTAGTTGAGGCAGCGGTTGGACTGTAGCTCAGGCCGAAACAACGAGCTTAGGAATTTCAACCTAAGTGTTGGTCCATCTATTTTCCGGACCTAGAAGTAGTTGAGGTAGCGGTTGGATTGTAGCTCAGGCCGGAACAACGAGCTTAGGAATTTCAACCTAAGTGTTGGTCCGTTGACTTTCCGGACCCAGAAGTAGTTGAGGTAGCGATCAGACTGTAGCTCAGGCTGGAGCAACAAGCTTAGGAATTTCAACCTAAGTGTTGGTCCGTCGATTTTCTGGACCCAGAAATAGTTGAGGCAGCGGTCGGACTGTAGCTCTAGCCGGAACAACGAGCTTAGGAATTTCAACCTAAGTGTTTGTCCGTTGGCTTTCCGGACCCAGAAGTAGTTGAGGCAGCTGTCGGACTGTAGCTCTGGCCAGAACAACGAGCTTAGGAATTTCAACCTAAGTGTTGGTCTGTCAGCTTTCTGGACCAAGAAGTAGCTGAGGCAGCGGTCGGATTGTAGCTCAAGCCAGAGCAACAAGCTTAGGAATTTCAACCTAAGTGTTATTCCATCGGCTTTCCGGACCCAGAAGTAGTTGAGGGAGCGATCGGACTGTAGCTCAGGTCGGAGCAACGAGCTTAGGAACTTCAACCTAAGTGTTGGTCCGTCAGCTTTCCAGACCCATCCTAGAGCCTCTGCCAATCGAAGTCGGACTTTTGGAAGTAGGCTGCCCAAGAGCCTCTGCCAACTAGAGTCGAACTTTCGGAAGTGGGCTACCCTATAGCCTCTGCAGACCAGAGTCGGACTTTTGGAAGTGGGCTGCCCTAAAGCCTCTGCTGACCAGAGTCAGACTTTCGGAAGTAGGTTGCCTTAGAGCCTCTACCGATCGGAGTCAGACTTTCGGAAGTGGGCTGCCATAGAGCCTCTACTGACTGGAGTCAGACTTTCGGAAGTGGGCTATCCTAGAGCCTCTGCTGACAGGAGTCGAACTTTTGGAAGTAGGGTGCCCTAGAGCCTTTGCAGACCGGAGTCGAACTTTCAGAAGTGCTTCATAGAAGAATTGTGGACTTTATTAATAATACTTGCAGAGGTTGTCTACATTCCACGGACGCGCCATCAGTCGTCCATCCAAATATTCAAGTCGATAGGTGCTGGCTCGAACCACTTCAACGACTCGATAAGGTCCTTCCCAATTTGGGGAAAGCTTGCCTTGCTCGGTCGACCTCAAAATTTTCATCCTCCGCAAGACCAAGTCTCCGACTTGAAAAACTCGTGCCTTGACTCACGAGTTGTAATATTTTGCCATCTTCTAGCGATAGACCGCCATCTTCATGCTTGCCCTAAGTCTAGTTTCTTCGAGCAAGTCCAGGTCAGCCCTTCACTGTTCGGAGTTTGCTGGTTCAGCGTAGTGATCGATCTGCAAGGATTGAAGAGAGTTCTTAACAGGGATGATGGCTTCGCTTCCATAAGTGAGGTTGAATGGGGTTTCGCTGGTCGATGTTCTGGCAGTCGTCCGATATGCCCATAATACTGAGTGTAGTTCCTCCACCCAAAGCCCCTTAGCCTCATTCAGTCGGGTCTTCAACCCATGCAAGATTGTCCGATTGGTGACTTCAGCCTCTCCATTGCACTGAGGGTGGCCGACCGACGTGTGTCGGTGAGAGATATAAAATTGCTGACAAAAATCTTGAAACTTAGAGTTATCAAACTGTCTTCCATTATCAGTAATAATCATTCAGGGAATGCCAAATCGAAAGATAATGTTATTCCGAATGAAGTTCTCCACCTTGACCTCTATTATCTGTGCTAGTGGTTTGACCTCCACCCACTTGGTGAAGTAGTCGATGGCCAAGAGCAAGAATTTTTGTTGCCCAGACATGTAGGGAAAGGGTCCCAAGATATCCTTCTCCCACTGCACGAACGGCCATGGGGCAGTGATTGGAGTCAGCTCACTGGCAGGCCTCCTTTGAATAATGGAGTACCTTTGACACGCGTCGCATCTTCGGACGAAGTCCGACGCGTCCTTCTGAATGGTAGGCCAGCAGTACCCCTATCGAATGATCTTGTAAGCTAAGTGATGGGGAACTAATATGCATGCAATTTTTTTTGTATATTTTACATGTTGAGTTAGGTGATTAATTCCCGAATTTCAGATCAAAATTATTTGTAGGGAATTTTGTATGAATTTTTGAAGATCAGCATGCAGATTAGGACCTAGAAAAGTAGCAAAGAAGGACCGCCGGGGCTGAGAAGCCTCGGTTAGGGCAAGTTCTCCTACAATAAAACTACTGGAGGTAGAGGGGGGTGCCTGACAACGTCTGTGAAGATTGCAATGAAGGGGTCTCTCGTTCCTCGACGGATGCGACCTGGAAAACCGAGCCAAAGACCCGCGGATACCCGGCTTTCTGCTCGGTGATCCGATTGAGGCTTGGCTGGAGTCGTTGGATTCGTAGGAACTCAGGGACCTGCAAACGACCTGTCAGGGGTTAGAAATCTCACAAAGGAATAAGAAAACAAAGTAAAAACAGCAAGGGAAGGCTTCTTTTGGAGTGGGCATCCAGGGATCTGGAGGATTTGTTGGCAGCAGGAAGATGATTGCAAACACCGGGAAGAAGAACTCTCACAAACCCCTTTATGCACACAGCAGGGTATCACACCACTCAATAGAAGAACTCAAGCTTTTCATTCATCAAAAATTCTCTCATACAAGAGGCTAGGGTCCCTTAAATAGACCCTTACCCTTGGGCTCCAAGTAAGGGTACATAAGTCTTTATATAAGAATCCTTTTCCCTCTCAAACCCTAGCTAGAAAATAAGGAAATATTAGGTAGAAAAATCCCTAAAAATTTTCTTGACTTGGTCAAGACTCCAAGTACGCCTAGGGGGGCGTGTTGGGCTTCTAGGAGCAGAAAAAGGCCGGCCCAAAGGGGCTCGGGTGCATGGGTTTGGGCCTCTGGAAGCTGGGGTGGCCTGGTAGCCAGGTAGCAGGAATATTCCCTGGTATCTTGCTTCTTAGGGGCTTGGGCTTGGCACCTGGGCTTGATTTCTTTGGGCTAGGATGCAGATGGACCTCTGGAATCATGGATGCCCTTATCTATGAATATACTTTGGCATCTGGAAGGGAATCTGGGCATCTGGAGGGCATCTGCAAGAAATCAGGGTTTTCAGAATTTTCCTCCTGGGGTCTTCAAATCTTCAAGCTGGGTTGGACTTGTGCTATACTTCCATGTCTTCAATCTAGTTGGACTTGGTCTTCACTTGTATGATATAGTCTTGAGTCTTCAGTATGCTTGGACAGGACTCAAAAAAATAAAATTAGCTCAACATGAGCTGACTAGCATTGGACTGAACTAGCTCAACATGAGCTGACTAGTACATAACTGAAATAACAACTAAAAATACTCAAATAATAACTAAAATGGACTCAGATGAGCTAAGCCCTTATTACAGATGGTCTCATAAATTATTGATCAATTTACAAAGGGTTGAAAAAGCCTCTGTCTTATTCTGGTGCCTCAGGTGTCCCCACCAATTCTCCCGGGGTGGGAGGAACTCGACCCTGTCGAGTGAAGGTCAGACTGGCTCACATATCTCTCGAGAAGGTCTGGGTTGAGGCGTTGCAAGTCCTCTCGAGAAATCCACGAATCGTCCGACTCTGGCCGGCCTTGCCATCGGACCAGGAAGCGTTGATAGTCATGGCCCTGGGTCATGATGGCTTGATTGTCCAGGATACGCTCAATCCGTTCTCCTCTCTCAGGCCAAATTTGTTTGTGGACACTCTAGGTTAGGGTCACTCACAATGAAAAGGAATAGGTCCAAAGGCCTCACTAGGTAGCGCTGCCAGTTCCCTATACTCAACCAGGTATGTAATATTGAAGGTAGAACTAATGCCCAAATCCGAAGGCAAGTCTAACACCTAGGCATTTGATCCAACCTTCTCTATCACTTTAAAAGGTCCGGCTCTACGAGCATGAAGCTTCTTTTAGGCCTAAGCCTAACCAAGATAGAATCCACTACATCAAATTCTTTGTTCCATCTTCGGGAATTAGCCAGTTTGTTTAACATTAGTGCGGGTGGTGAACATGTTAGGCACATGCAGACTCCTAACAAGATGATGCAAAGGACTCAAACTAACACCTAATACACTCGACTTTGCATTCCTATCGAAGGAAATTTATTAGACTTTTATGGGCCTAAACCTAAGAGACTATAGACTCTCTAGGTCTGACCCTAGTGTGGTGTGCACAAGAGTATTTACAATGGACTCCAAGCAAATGCCAGAGGGTATGCCAGAAGTATAATGCAAACCTAACATGCGTAATGAATGCATGCAGTACGCTAATCTCTGTTAATTGCAATCTAATAATCCTAAAAATGCTGGAGGTGTCAGGAAAGGGCAGAAAATAGGAAGTGGGTTCAAAATTAGTTTGGTAGGGTAGGAAAAAAGGTTCAAGGTTAGTTGGATAAAGTTCGATATAAGAAGGCATGCCAGGGACTAATCCTAGACTAATGAGGCTAACCTTACGAGGTTGCAGTATATCTATGGAGTTTGCATAATGGAATGATGGGTTACTAATCTCAGGGAAGAGGTCCTTAATGGGAACTATAGGAGGAGGCTCATACTGAGGGTACTGATTCAAAGAGATCAAGTCCTTAATAAATTCTTCAGGTTCTTGTATTTTAGGACTAGACTCTATAATTTGGCTCTCCTCTATGGTTTCCTCAGGTAAGGCTCTAGCAGCAGTACCTAGGTTCTCTTCCTCTATTTGTTCTTCCACTATAGCTTTAGGTTGGATGTGGTCAAGGTCAACTACCTCTAGGTTGGCTTCTACCTGGGTATCTATTGGGTCAGCTAATTCTAGGTCATCTAAAGGTGTCTCCTCTTCTCCCTCATACTCATCCACTAAGTTTACATCAGCTTCATATACTTCCGCGTTAATGTAAACCTTGTCAATCTCAAGAATGGTTGGAGAAGGTCGGCTAGGGAAAAATTGGCTAGGTCCTGGTTTCTGATTATGGACACTAATCCTAGTAGGTTCAAGTTGTCTAAAGGGTAGTGGCTTACTACTGGGCTCATATTTAGGGGTGCTAATCCTATGGGGTTCAAGTTGACTATAGGAAACCTGACTAGTACTAGATTGATATCTAGGGATTATGGGCTCCCTAGACTCATAGGATAAGGATGCAGATCTATGGGTCACGGGATTATATGATCTGGGGTCATAGGATTTGGGTTCAGCTCTATAGGTCTTGGGTCTACTGGACTCATGGGATATGGGTTCGTAGATTCTAGAGTCAGAGGATTTGAAGTCATAAGATCTATAGGTTGTGGGTATACTAGGCTTATAGGATGTGGGTAAATAGGATCTAGAGTCATAGGATCTAGGTTCAGTATCATAGTATGGGTCAGGCTGAGTGGCTCTCCTAGGTTCAACCTCACGATATGGTTCAGGGTTTGGGGTCCTCCTAGGTTTAGGATTATAGTATGGGTCAGGCTGAGGGGCTCTCCTAGGTTCAACCTCTCGGTATGGATCAGGGTTTGGGGTCCTCCTAGGTTGAGGATTGTAGTACGGGTCAGGATAAGGGGCTCTCCTAGGTTCGACCTCATGGTATAGATCAGGGTTTGGGGTTCTCCTAGGTTGAGGGGACTCAGGATCTGGCTCAGATCGTGACCCATGGGTTCTTGCTATGGTCCCTACACGGCCTCCTAACTGGTCAAACCTATTGGCAAGATGGTCAATTCTATTGTTGGTTTGGGTAGCAGACTGAGTTAACTGGGTAGTCATATGGGCCATTTGATCAGCTAGGGCTTTTATTTGGGCTTGTAAATTTTCCATGGGTTCAGATATTTGTGAAGGAGGTGGGTGATATGAAACTCCTAATCTAGTGCTCATGCAAGACTCGATCAGACCGACTATAGCTGACTAGACCTAGAGTCCAAACTAGATGCTCAATCAGGGTGGCAAACTAGCCTATAGTAACCCTGTACTCAGCCAGGCAGGTGTAAGGGGAGTGTTAGGTCCCTGATTGCCAATCCTAGACACCAATCAGAGATTGGCCAGGTAGGCGGACCAGCACACAAGCCCTTCGGGATTGAATCCCTAAACCACCGTTCTAGACACTGAGCACAAGGCACACACAGGTTAACTTGTCACAGTGATCTAACACTAGCCCGGACCCGACCAGTTGGTGTCCCAAGCCCACTAGGGCAAATTAAGTCTAATTAATTTTAGGTTAAGGCTTGGGACTGAATGCAAGGGATGTGGTTTTGGGCTAAGGAGAGGTGATCAAATCCTCCCCCCATCTGATATAGCAAGAGTGCCCTTAAAAGTAAATTATGCAATGATGGCAGGCAGATGATGCAAATTAGGGTTAGATGTTTTTGGTATTTTTTTGGAGAATATGTAATTTTTTTTTTTTTTTTTTGGTTTTTCTTAAATAGAAGAAAACTTACAAATCATGGCCTAATATGCTTCAAATATACTAAAATTAAAATATATGCAAAAGATGCTAAACAAAACCCTAAAACTTCCAAACTTGTCTTGCTGAAAAAACAGAGCCGAAAATTTGCAGGCCCTATTTCGGCTTGCAGAAAATTCACAGGCCATAATAAAATCTGGAAAAATTTTTAGAATTATTGTGAATTATGATAAATCCAGGAAAATAAATTTCAGAATTTTTGAAGTTTTTAAAAGAGAGAAATAATTAAAATAACAGAGTATATACGGACTGAAAAATTGTGGAAAACAAGCCCTAATCTAAGCTCTGATACCAAATGATGGGGAACTAATATGCATGCAATTTTTTTTGTATATTTTACATGTTGAGTTAGGTGATTAATTCCCAAATTTCAGATCAAAATTATTTGTAGGGAAATTTGTATGAATTTTTGAAGATCAGCATGCAGATTAGGACCTAGAAAAGTAGCAAAGAAGGACCGCCGGGGCTGAGAAGCCTCGGTTAGGGCAAGTTCTCCTACAATAAAACTACTGGACGTAGAGGGGGGTGCCTGACAACGTCTGTGAAGATTGCAATGAAGGGGTCTCTCGTTCCTCGACGGATGCGACCTGGAAAACCGAGCCAAAGACCCGCGGATACCCGGCTTTCTGCTCGGTGATCCGATTGAGGCTTGGCTGGAGTCGTTGGATTCGTAGGAACTCAGGGACCTGCAAACGACCTGTCAGGGGTTAGAAATCTCACAAAGGAATAAGAAAACAAAGTAAAAACAGCAAGGGAAGGCTTCTTTTGGAGTGGGCATCCAGGGATCTGGAGGATTTGTTGGCAGCAGGAAGATGATTGCAAACACCGGGAAGAAGAACTCTCACAAACCCCTTTATGCACACAGCAGGGTATCACACCACTCAATAGAAGAACTCAAGCTTTTCATTCATCAAAAATTCCCTCATACAAGAGGCTAGGGTCCCTTAAATAGACCCTTACCCTTGGGCTCCAAGTAAGGGTACATAAGTCTTTACATAAGAATCCTTTTCCCTCTCAAACCCTAGCTAGAAAATAAGGAAATATTAGGTAGAAAAATCCCTAAAAATTTTCTTGACTTGGTCAAGACTCCAAGTACGCCTAGGGGGGCGTGTTGGGCTTCTAGGAGCAGCAAAAGGCCGCCCCAAAGGGGCTCGGGTGCATGGGTTTGGGCCTCTGGAAGCTGGGGTGGCCTGGTAGCCAGGTAGCAGGAATATTCCCTGGTATCTTGCTTCTTAGGGGCTTGGGCTTGGCACCTGGGCTTGATTTCTTTGGGCTAGGATGCAGATGGACCTCTGGAATCATGGATGCCCTTATCTATGAATATACTTTGGCATCTGGAAGGGAATCTGGGCATCTGGAGGGCATCTGCAAGAAATCAGGGTTTTCAGAATTTTCCTCCTGGGGTCTTCAAATCTTCAAGCTGGGTTGGACTTGTGCTATACTTCCATGTCTTCAATCTAGTTGGACTTGGTCTTCACTTGTATGATATAGTCTTGAGTCTTCAGTATGCTTGGACAGGACTCAAAAAAATAAAATTAGCTCAACATGAGCTGACTAGCATTGGACTGAACTAGCTCAACATGAGCTGACTAGTACATAACTGAAATAACAACTACAAATACTCAAATAATAACTAAAATGGACTCAGATGAGCTAAGCCCTTATTACAGATGGTCTCATAAATTATTGATCAATTTACAAAGGGTTGAAAAAGCCTCTGTCTTATTCTGGTGCCTCAGGTGTCCCCACCACTAAGGATCTTCTTTCGAGGTTGTCGCCGTAGATACCTTCATGGACTTCTCTAAGTGCATAGTCAATATCTGTCGGCCCCAAGCATTTCAGCAGCGACTGTGAGAATGACCGCTTATACAAGACACCGTCAAGGATGACGTACTTAGAGGCCATTGAGCGCATTCGCTTGGCCTCCACCAGATCTTCCAGAAGAGTTCCCTTAGTTAGGAAAGCAAGAATCGGATCCATCCAAGAAGTTTCTTGTTCCACCTGGTGGACCTCAGTCAGCTCTTCTGTAATACTTGGGTGCTGCAGATGCTCCACAAAAGTTTGGTCGGAAGTGCTGATGGTAGCCGTAGCCAATCTTGACAGAGCGTCCGCCCGAGAGTTCTGCAGATGAGGTATGTGGAGGATTTCAAAAAATCTAAGTCGAGAGATAAGGTTTTGTACCTTGTTTAAGTATTTTGCCAGGGTTGGATTCCTCATTTCGAATTCTCCCTTTACTTGATTAACCACCAATTAGGAGTCGGAGAAGACTCTGAGCCGGCTGATGCCTAGTTCATTGGTGATTCACAGCCCCGCAAGGAGGGCTTCGTACTCCGCCTGATTTTTTGACACCTAAAAAAAAAAGTGCAATGCATACTCCAGGCTCTCTCCATCCGGGTCGGCCAGGATCAGTCCAGCCCCACAGCCTGCAAGGTTGGATGCCCCGTCCACATGGAGGGTCCAGGCTGGTTCGATTTCGTAGATGGCATCGACTTCAGGTACTTCGGCCATTTGAGGAGGTGTCCTTTGTCTCCATGTACACTCTGCAATGAAGTCAGCAATTACTTGGACCTTCAAGGCAGATCATGGCTGGAAAGAGATGTCAAATTTGCCTAGCTTGATAGCCCACTTGGCAAGCCGACCAGATGTGTCTGGGCTCCAAAGGATTGCCTTGAGGGGTTGGTTGGTCATCACCACAATCGAATGTTCCTAGAAACACGGTCGGAGCTGCTTGGCAGATTTGACCAAAGAATATATCAACTTTTGTATCTTGGGGAACCTTGTTTCGGTGTCGTGGAGGACTTTGCTGATATAATAGATAGGTTTCTGCTATCCATCCTCTCCGACTCGCACGAGGACAGCACCGATCACTTCGTCCGATGTCGAAAGATAGAGGTGCAAAGGTTCCCCCTCCGTCAGCTTGGCCAGCAATGGAGGGTTCTTCAAGTACTCCTTCAAGGCTTCGAAAGCCGATCGACATTCGCCAGTCCAAACAAAACTTTCCGATCGGTGTAGGGTTTTGAAGAATGGCAGGGATTTTTCAATCGAATGGGAAATGAAACGGCTGAGAGAGGCGATTCGGCCGGTGAGCTCTTGCACCTACTTTTTGTTGGTCGGATGTGCCATCTTAGTGACGGCCTTTATCTTGTTGGGGTTCACTTCAATTCTCTTTTGTGTGACTAAAAAATCAAGGAACTTGCCAGAGGTTATCCCAAAAGTACACTTCATGGGATTCAGCTTCATCCGATGGTGCCTGAGTGCGTCAAAGGATTCTTGCAAGTCCTTAATATGGTCGACCTTATGGAGACTCTTCACTATCATGTCATCCACATAGGCCTCCATATTCCTGCCCAGCTGACCTTCAAACACTCGATTGATCAGCCTTTGAAAAGTGGCACCGACATTATTCAAGCCAAAGGGCATCATCCGATAGCAGTACAGACCCTTGTCGATGATAAAGGCGGTCTTCTCTTCATCTTCTGGATGCATCTTGATTTGGTTGTAGCTGGAGAAGGCATCCATAAAGCTGAGAAGCTGGTGGCTGGCCGTGGCATCCACCAGCTGATCAATCTTAGGCACTGGAAAGCTATCTTTTGGATAGGCCTTATTGAGGTTAGTGTAATCTACACAGATCCTCTATTTCTCATTGGCCTTCTTTACCATAACAATATTTGCTAGCCACTCAGGGTAGTGGACTTCCCTGATGAAGCCAGCATCATAGAGCTTCTTCACTTCCTCATCGACGGCTTTCTGCCTTTCGATGGCGAAGCTTCTCTTCTTCTATCGGACAGGTCGGTAGGTCGGATCCACCTTGAGCTGGTGAGTGATGACCTCAGACGGTATTCCGGGCATGTCCGACGTCGACCAAGCAAAGATGTTGGTGTTACTCCTAAGGAAGCCGATCATTTCTGACTTAACGTCTTCGCTGAGTGAACCTCCTATCTGAAGGACTTTGGTGGGATCATCCTCTCGAAGGAGGACAAATAGAATCATTTCTCCTGGCTGACCAAGACCATCGACCTCAGCCCTCGGGTCAAGTTACTCCAAAGTGGGATGGCCTTCTAACTATTGGTTCAAAATGGTCAGACATTGCCTGGCCATCCGACGGTCTCCCCTCATCACTCCGACCGCGCTCCTGGTCGAAAATTTTGCCAACACATGATAGTGGACACAATGGCTCTGAATTTGTTGAGGGCCGGTCGGCCCAAGATAGCATTGTAAGGCGAGGTCATCCGAATGACCACAAAGTTGATAGGGAGAGTTTTCTGGAAAGGCTCCATCCCTATCATCACTGGGAGAACTATCTCCCCTTCTACTCTAACGGAGTTGCTGCCGAAACCTGTCAGCAGCGCGGGAGATTCCTGCAGCATGGACCTGGACAGATTCATTTTCACAAAAGCATCATACAGCAACATCTCTGTTGATCTTCCATTATGTATAAGTATTCTCCTTACATCGTAGTTGGCAATCACTACTGACACGACTACAGGATCATTTTTAAAAACATGAATCTCCAGAAGATCTTCATTAGAGAAGGTGATCACATTGGCGCCCCTGGACCTTTTAGCAATATCGGGCCCATCCTTGTAACTCCCTCTGGACTGCCGATGTAGCATGCTGACATCCCCACCAGTCATCCTCTGATTAGGGAGCTCTGTCTCCTCTAAAGGGTTTCTGGCATTTGATGCTATGGCCCGGTCCCGATGGGGTCGGACGTACTTATGCAGGTACCCCCTCCGGATGAGGTCTTCAATGGCATCTTTCAGCTACAGGCACTCTTCAGTACTATGCCCGTGGTCCCTATGGAACTTATAGAATTTATCATTATTTCTTTAGGCAGGAGGACCCCTCATCAGTCGAGGCCTTTGCAGAAAGATCTTGTTCTTGATCTCCATAAGGATATTTTCTCTTAGCAGGGACAGAGGTGCATAAGTCTCGAACCTCTAGGAGAAATCCCTTGGCTTCGGACTTCGGCGTTGGGTTGACTGCCGGCTATCACTTAGAGGTCGGACTTCAGAAACCTTATCGCTCCACTTCTTGGGGGTCGGCCTTCCCTCTGCTTGACGTCGATCGGCTGCTTGCTCTTCTGCCAGGGCATACTTCTGCTAGACGAGCGGAGCCCTCGCTTGAAGGCTGACATGGCCATAGCCTCATTCAAGTCCAGGACTTCCATGGTTGCTGAACTGAAATGGGCCATGAAATCTTGAAGAGTCTCTCCCTTTTTTTGCAACACGAGGAAGAGGCAGTCGGTATTCCTCGGGATTCGATTGTAGGTCCTGAAATGGGAAAGAAAATATGATTCGAGTTAAGGAAAGGAGTGGATCATACCTAGTTGGATGGTCGAGAACCACATCCGGGATGTCTTCTTAAGGGTGGCAGGAAAGGCGATGCAGTAGAGGGCGTCGGAGGTGCCTTGTACCATCATATGGGCCTTGCATGTGCCCAGATGGTCCATCGGGTCGGTGGTACCATCGTAGGGGTCCACCTGTGGAATCTTGAAGTGGTGGGAAATCATCTCCGCCAGAATCTCGTCAGAGAATGGGGGACGGAAGTCGTATACCTGTACCCCTTTGGCCTTCTACCGGAGGTTGATTTCGGTAATGTGCTCCTCCATGTGCATGATCTTGCTGGCATAGTCCCTCTATGGTTCGACAGCAGGCCGACCACCAACCAGGATGGATTCGGCATAGGAAGGTGAAGCAGACCTTGCCCTTTTGCCATCGGCGTGATCATCCAGTGACCTCCGGGACTCCATGACGATGCGAGAATAATGCTAAGGGAACTCCGGTCGTCGGCTTCCCTCAGCAACAATTGGAGGATTGGTGTAGGAAACAACTGGCAAAGGCTGCCGGTTGTCGGCTGCTTCCTGGAAATGCTGAACTGCAGCAGTAACCATTTCGATGTGATTCACTAAAGTCTGGAACTACTGCAACCCCAGTGTGATGGTAGGTTTAGCAGTAGCAGTGGCGGTGGCGGTGACGGTATCATTCCCCTTGGAAGGTTTCTTAGACCTAGAAGGGGAGATACCTCTTCTGGCAGTGGCATTTGGAGCTCTTCCCTTAGCCATTTTATAGCACGGGTGATGGATTCCTCCTTTTAGAGAAGGGAACAGGCCCCTTCTTCTAGCGCCAATCTGTTGCTGCCTTAATTCCTGGACCGGGGTCGGCTAGATGTGCTGGAGCGCTTCTCTCCCAGGTGAACCTGCAACAAAGTACCCAAGTGCGTCGGTGGAGTTCCAACAGGGGACCCTCCGATGCCTAAGTTAGCAGGAGGTTGAAGGCAACAGAATGGAGGAATCAATGAAAGAATAGCATATGGAGAAGGAAGAGCACTTCTACCTTCAAACGGGGTCCCCCGAGTACCTTATATAGGCACGGAACAGTCCAAAATTCATTAGGGGAGAGGCTGAGAAAGATCGATCTGCCCCTAGGAGAATCTGGAGAGTGGCCACATGGCATGTAGATATGGCGACATCGTGAAAGTAGTGGAGCAGGGCTGTTGGGATGGCAGGATCCCACAGTAACAGAACGGTGCTTCTGGAGCTCCCTGGATGCTAAGGCCTGCTTGTTAGACGTCGGTCGAGGGAAAGCCGGTCAGCCAAACCAGAGGCCAAACCTCTGAAGGAGAGCGATGGGCCGGACTCCAGCAGGAGAGGGTCATTCGGACCTCTGCTCCGGTGGGTTGGACCTCTTAAGGAGAGTGACGGGTCGGACCCTAGTAGGAGAGGGTCATTCAGACCTTTGTTCCAGTGGGTCGGACATCTGAAGGAGAGTGACAGGCCAGACCCCAGCGGGAGAGGATCGTTCGGACCTCTATTCCAGTGGGTCGAACCTCTGAAGGAGAGTGACGGGGCAGACCCCAACAGGAGAGGGTCGTTCGGACCTCTGCTCCGGTGGGTCGGACCTCTGAAGGAGTAGCAACAGGCCGGACCCTAGTAGGAGAGGGTCGTTCAGACCTCTGCACTAGTGGGTCGGACCTCTAAAGGAGTAGCAACGGATCGAACCCTAGCAGGAGAGGGTCATTCGAACCTCTGCTCCATTGGGTTGGACCTCTGAAGGAGTAGCTGTCGGAGCTTTGAAGGAGTGGCCCGGTCGGACCACAAGGATGGGCCAGTCCTGGCTGAGGGTTAGCCATCAAGGTACAACAGGAAGGTTTCTTAGCAGTCAGATATTGAAATTCAATAGCATACAAGATCACTCATAACTCTGAACGGAGCCTGAAAGAAGAAGCCTTGTTTCCCTCGAGTTTGATGGCAAATCTGGACGATCTGGGCAGAAAAGAAGGCCTCCTCAGGGGAGGGGAAGCACCTTGGGGATCCTACAAAAGTCAGGGTTAATCAAAACAGCAATTAAAAAATAATTAAAGAAACTATAGGTTGAAAGGAATCAGGATTAGGGTTAGAAGATGGTTGTTTGAAGCTTGTTGAATATCTCCTTGCTTGGTGGCCTAGGGCACTCCTTCTTGGATGTGTGATGACTTGGATGGCAGTGAGTTAGGGTGTGGAAGAAAGCTAGGGCAGCAAGGAATTCATCCAAGCACAAAAATACCAACCAAAGAACAAAAACAAAACACCAACACAAGGCAATAACTCAAAATTTCAGCAAGGTTTATTCATAATAGAAAGATGCTTATAAGAGGGGGAGGGGTGGGGTATTTATAGAGTTCCCATGCCCTCACTAACCATGGTTATACTTGGGTTACAAGTCCTCTTTCAAATTGGAATACAAGTCCTTTCCTAGCTAGGTTAGAATTACAAAGTTTAAAAGAATTAGAAATCCCAACTAGGTTAGGAATAAACTTGGTCTTCTTCTTCTTCTCTTCAACTTGGACTTGGTCAAACCTCTTTGGACGTGGTCAACACTTCAAGGATGCCTAGGGGGCATGTTGGGCCTCTAGGAGCAGCAAGGGGCCGGTCCAAAGGGGCTTTGGTGCATGGGTTTGGGCCTTTGGAAGCTGGGATGGCCTGGTAGCCTGGTAGTAGGAATATTCCCTGGAATCTTGCTTTTTAAGGGCTTGGGCTTGGCACCTGGGCATGATTTCTTTGGGCTAGGATGTAGGTGGACCTCTAGAATCATGGATGCCCTAGTTTAGGAATATGCTCTAGCATTTGGGGAGGAATCTAGGCATCTGGAGGACATTCTGAAAAGAATCAGGGTTTCTATAAACATCTTGGATTCTGGGTTGTTACACAAAATCCAATGGACTGATTTAGCAACCTCTGACTCCTGGATGTGGCCTGGTGGAACTCCAAAATAGGGTGACCTCCTCTCTTGTATAAAAATCGGGCTCATACTGGACTCATAATTGATGTACATGACTCAAAATACTAACTAGGTTAAGGGTTGAGACAAATCAACTAACCTCAACTTATTACAGGACTCAATTCTAGTTGATTACAAAATTTGACATATGGCAAGGTAAACCAAATAGGGCCCAGTAATCTGTGTCTGATCCTGGTGCCCCCACCAATTCTTCTGGGGTGGGAGGAACTCGACCCCGTCGAGTGTGGGCTAACTTGGCTCTCATAGTGCTCGAGTAGGTCTGGGTTGAGGTGTTGCAGATCCTCATGGGTGATCCATGAGTCCTTAGATTATGGCCGACCTTGTCACCCGACCAAATATCTCTGATAGCCATGATTCCAGGTTCATATGGCTTGATCGTCCAGGATTCTCTCAATCTTTTTCTCACTATTTGGCCAATTATATGTGGACACTCTGGGATGGGTTCTCTCTCAAAGGGAGGGATAGGCTCAAGGTGCTCGCTAGGTATCACTGCTGGCTCCCTAAACTTTATAAGATCTGAGATGATGAAGGTGGAGCTAATACCTAAATCAGGTAGTATCTCACGCACATAGGCATTGGGTCCATAGATATTCATTATCTTGGATGGGCCAGCTTCGCGAAAAGAAAATTCTTTACAATTACAAAATCCCCTGCAAAATTCTTTATCTCTCTTTTGGGAATTAGCCAAGTTGTTAGTTAGTTCATTAGTTATATTCAGCTTTTGACTAATTTCCATATGCTTATGCTGTGCAGAGGGTAGTGCAGGTGTAGACATGTAACTTAAGTTGTGCATTTATTGGACTGAACTAGTACCTAATAGACTGGACTAGACATCCCCATAAAGGATGTTTTATTGGACTCTAAGGGACAAAACCTTACAGATTATAGACTCTTTAGGTTTGATCCTATCATGACATGCACATGAAAATGTGACATGAACTCTTAGTAGATGCTAGAGAGTCTTCCAGAAGTAGGAAGCAAACATGACTGACTCGATGAATGAATGCAGTATGCAAACCTCTACGAAATGCAACCTAATAGTAAAGAAAACAGAAGAAGTTTCCTAAAATGATAGAAAATAAGAGGTGGGTTGAGGGTTGGTTTGGCAGGATGAAAAATAAGGAGATGGTTCAAGGTTAATTATAAAGAGTAGAATATTATAAGGGGTTTAAGGGATGAGTCCTAGACTAATGAGATTTACCTTATGGGTTTGAGGCATATCTAAAGGGTCTGCATAATGGAAGAAGGGGTCATTGATTTTAGGAAAAAGATCAAGTGGTGTCAAAGAGGTGAGTTCATCATGAGGGGATTGATCTAGAGAGATTAAGTTCTTAATAAACTCTTATGGTTCATAAATCAAAGGACTGGGCTCTCTAATTGGGCTTTCTTCTAGTGGCTCCTCAAGTAATGCTCTAATAGTGGGACTGGATTCCTTATGGTCTTCTTCCTTTAAGGGTTCTTCCACTACAGGTTGGGTGTGGTTAAAGTCAGCTAACTCTAGGGTGGTGATGGGGGACTAATATGAATGCAATTTTTTTTGTATGTTTTACATGTTGAGTTAGGTGATTAATTCCCGAATTTCAGATCAAAATTATTTGTAGGGAATTTTGTATAAATTTTTGAAGATCAGCATGCAGATTAGGACCTAGAAAAGTAGCAAAGAAGGACCGCCGGGGCTGAGAAGCCTCGGTTAGGGCATGTTCTCCTACAATAAAACTACTGGAGGTAGAGGGGTGTACCTGACAACGTCTGTGAAGATCGCAGCGAAGGGGTCTCTCATTCCTCGACGGATGCGGCCTGGAAAACCGAGCCAAAGACCCGCGGATACCCAGCTTTCTACTCAGTGATCTGATTGAGGCTTGGCTGGAGTCGTTGGATTCGTAGGAACTCGGGGACCTGTAAACGACCTGTCAGGGATTAGAAAACTCACAAAGGAACAAGAAAACAAAGGAAAAACAGCAAGGGAAGGCTTCTTTTGGAGTGGGCGTCCAGGGATCTGAGAGGCTTGTTGGTAGCAGGAAGATGATTGCAGCACTGGGAAGAAAAACTCTCACAAACCCCTTTATGCACATAGCAGGGTATCACACAACTCAATAGAAGAACTCAAGGTTTTTATTCATCAAAAGATTCCCCTTCATACAAGAGGCTAGGGTCCCTTAAATAGACCCTTAACCTTGGGCTCCAAGTAAGGGTACATAAGTCTTTACATAAGAATCCTTTTCCCTCTCAAACCCTAGCTAGAAAATAAGGAAATATTAGGTAGAAAAATCCCTAAAAATTTTCTTGACTTGGTCAAGACTCCAAGGATTCCTAGGGGGGGCATGTTGGGCTTCTAGGAGCAGCAAAAGGCTGGCCCAAAGGGGCTCGGGTGCATGGGTTTGGGCCTCTGGAAGCTGGGGTGGCCTTGTAGCCAGGTAACAGGAATATTCCCTGGTATCTTGCTTCTTAGGGGCTTGGGCTTGGCACCTGGGCTTGATTTCTTTGGGCTAGGATGCAGATGGACCTCTGGAATCATGGATGCCCTTATCTATGAATATACTTTGGCATCTGGAAGGGAATCTGGGCATCTGGAGGGCATCTACAAGAAATCAGGATTTTCTGAATTTTCCTCCTGGGGTCTTCAAATCTTCAAGCTGGGTTGGACTTGTGCTATACTTCCATATCTTCAATCTAGTTGGACTTGGTATTCACTTGTATGATATAGTCTTGAGTCATCAGTATGCTTGGACAGGACTCAAAAAAAAAAAATTAGCTCAACATGAGCTGACTAGCATTGGACTAAACTAGCTCAACATGAGCTGACTAGTACAGAACTGAAATAACAACTAAAAATACTCAAATAACAACTAAAATGGACTCAGATGAGCTAAGCCCTTATTACAGATGGACTCATAAATTATTGATCAATTTACAGAGGGTTGAAAAAGCCTCTATCTTATTCTGGTGCCTTAGGTGTCCCCACCAATTCTCCTGGGGTGGGAGGAACTCGACCCTGTCGAGTGAAGGTCAGACTGGCTCACATATCTCTCGAGAAGGTCTGGGTTGAGGCATTGCAAGTCCTCTCGAGAAATCCATGAATTGTCCGACTCTGGCCGGCCTTGCCATCGGACCAGGAAGCGTTGATAGTCATGGCCCTGGGTCATGATGGCTTGATTGTCCAGGATACGCTCGATCCGTTCTCCTCTCTCAAGCCAAATTTGCTTGTGGACACTCTAGGTTAGGGTCACTCACAATGAAAAGGAATAGGTCCAAAGGCCTCACTAGGTAGCGCTGCCGGTTCCCTATACTCAACCAGGTCTGTAATATTGAAGGTAGAATTAATGCCCAAATCCGAAGGCAAGTCTAACACCTAGGCATTTGATCCAACCTTCTCTATTACTTTAAAAGGTCCGGCTCTGCGAGCATGAAGCTTCTTTTAGGCCTAAACCTAACTAAGATAGAATCCACTACATCAAATTCTTTGATCCATCTTCGGGAATTAGCCAGTTTGTTTAACATTAGCGCGGGTGGTGAACATGTTAGGCACATGCAGACTCCTAACAAGATGATGCAAAGGACTCAAACTAACACCTAATACACTCGACTTTGCATTCCTATTGAAGGAAATTTTTTAGACTTTTATGGGCCTAAACCTAAGAGACTATAGACTCTCTAGGTCTGACCCTAGTGTGGTGTGCACAAGAGTATTTACAATGGACTCCAAGCAAATGCCAGAGGGTATGCCAGAAGTATAATGCAAACCTAACATGCGTAATGAATGCATGCTGTATGCTAATCTCTATTAAATGCAATCTAATAATCCTAGAAATGATGGTGGTGTCAGGAAAGGGCAGAAAATAGGAAGTGGGTTCAGAATTAGTTTAGTAGGGTAGGAAAAAAGGTTCAAGGTTAGTTGGAAAAGTTCGATATAAAAAGGCATGTCAGGGACTAATCCTAGACTAATGAGGCTAACCTTACGAGGTTGCGGTATATCTATGGGGTTTGCATAATGGAATGATGGGTTACTAATCTCAAGGAAGAGGTCGCTAATGGGAACTATAGGAGGAGGCTCATCCTGAGGGTACTGATTCAAAGAGATCAGGTCCTTAATAAATTCTTCTGGTTCTTGTATTTTAGGACTAGACTCTATAATTTGGCTCTCCTCTTCAGTTTCCTTAGGTAAGGCTCTAGTAGCAGTACCTAGGTTCTCTTCCTCTATTTGTTCTTCCACTATAGCTTTAGGTTGGATGTGGTCAAGGTCAACTATCTCTATGTTGGCTTCTACCTGGGTATCTATTGGGTCAACTAATTCTAGGTTATCTAAAGGTGTCTCATCTTCTCCCTCATACTCATCCACCAGGCTCACATCAGCTTCATACACTTCCGCGTTAATGTAAGACTTGCGAATCTCAGGAATGGTTGGAGAAGGTCGGCTAGCAGGAAATTGGTTAGGTTCTGGTCTCTGATTATGGGTACTACTCCTAGTAGGTTCAGGTTGTATAAGAGGTAGTGGCTCACTATTGGGTTCATATTTAGGGATACTAATCCTATGGTGTTCAAGTTGGCTAGGGGAAGCATGACTAGTACTAGGCTGATACTTAGGGGTTATGGGTTCTCTAGGCTCATAGGACAAGGGTGTAGATCTATGGGTCATAGGATTATAGGATCTGGGGTCATATGATTTTGGGTCAGCTCTATGATCAGGTTCTAAGGATGGATCAAGGTATGGGGTCCTCCTAAGGTTGGGCTCTCTATATGGGTCAGGATATTGGGTCCTCCTAGGATTGGACTCCCTATATGGGTCAGAATACTGGGTTCTCCTATGGTTGGACTCCCTATATGGGTCAGAATATTGGGTTCTCCTAGGGTTGGACTCCCTATATGGATCAGAATATTGGGTGTTGAGTCTACTAGGCTCATAGGGTGTGGGTGCATAGGATCTATGATCATGGGATCTAGAGTCATAGGATCTAGGTTCATAGGTTATGGATTCATAGGTTCTAGGTTCATAGGATTTGTAGTCATCAGATCTATAGGTTGTGGGTATACTAGGCTTATAGGGAGAGGGTAAATAGGATCTATCTTCCTGATCTATAAAATCCTGATTGGGTCTTCTAGGACTAACCTTAGGGATTGGGTCATGACGATGGGCTCTCCTAGGTTCGACCTCTTGGTATGGGTCAGGGTCTGGGGTCCTCCTAGGCTAAGGGTTATAGTATGGGTCAAGATGAGGGGCTCTCCTAGGTTCGACCTCAGGGTATGGATTAGGGTTTGGGGTCCTCCTAGGTTGAGGGGAATTAGGATCTGGCTCAGACTGTGACCCATGGTTTTTTTCTGGGGTCCCTACCCGGACTTTTAACTGATCAAACCTATTGGCAAGATGGTCAATTCTATCATTGGTTTGAATACGAGACTGAGTTAACTGGGTCATCTGGGTAGTTATCTGGGTAGCCATCTGGGCCATTTGATCAGCTAGGGCTTTTATTTGAGATTGTAAATTTTCCATGGGTTCAGACATTTGTGAAGGAGGTGGGTGATATGAATCTCCTGATCTAGTGCTCATGCAAGACTCGATCAGACCGACTATAGCTGACTAGACCTAGAGTCCAAACTAGATGCTCAATCAGGATGGCAAACTAGCCTATAGTAACCCTGTACTCAGCCAAGCAGGTGTAAGGGGAGTGTTAGGTCCCTGATTGCCAATCCTAGACACCAATCAAAGATTGGCCAGGTAGGCGGACCAGCACACAAGCCCTTCGGGATTGAATCCCTAAACCACCATTCTAGACACCAAGCATAAGGAACACATAGGTTAGTCTTGACACAGTGATCTAACACTTAGCCTGGACCCGACCAGTTGGTGTCCCTAGCCCACTAGGGCAAATTAAGTTTAATTAATTTTAGGTTAAGGCTTGGGACTGAATGTAAGGGATGTGATTTTGGGCTAAGGAGAGGTGATCAAATCCTCCCCCCATCTGATATTGCAAGAGTGCCCTTAAAAGTAAATTATGCAATGATGGCAGGCAGATGAGGATGCAAATTAGGGTTTAGATATTTTTTTTTTGGTATTTTTGGAGAATATGTATTTTTTTTTGTTTGGTATTTTTTTAAATAGAAGAAAACTTGTAAATCATGGCCTAATATGCTGGAAATATACTAAAATTGAAAAATATGCAAAAATTGCTAAACAAAAACCTAAAACTTCCAAACTTGTCTTGCTGAAAAAAAATAGAGTCAAACATTTGCAGGCTGTATTTCGGCTTGAAGAAAATTCACTTTTTGAAATAAAATCTGAAAAAATTCCAAAAATTACTTTGAATTATGATAAATCCAGAACAACAAATTTCAAAATTTTTGTAGTTTTTAACAGGGAGAAATAATTAAAATAACAGAGTATATACGGAATAAAAAATTGCAGAAAACAAGCCCTAATCTAAGCTCTGATACCAAATGATGAGGGACTAATATGCATGCAAATTTTTTTGTATGTCTTACATGTTGCGTTAGGTGATTAATTCCCGAATTTCAAATCAAAATTATTTGTAGAGAATTTTATATGAATTTTTGAAGATCAGCATGCAGATTAGGACCTAGAAAAGTAGCAAAGAAGGACCGCCGGGGCTGAGAAGCCTCGGTTATGGAAAGTTCTCCTACAATAAAACTACTGGAGGTAGAGGGGTGTACCTGACAATGTCTGTGAAGATCGCAGTGAAGGGGTCTCTCGTTTCTCGACGGATGCGGCCTGGAAAACCGAGCCAAAGACCCGCGGATACCCGGCTTTCTGCTCGGTGATCCGATTGAGGCTTGGCTGGAGTCGTTGGATTCGTAGGAACTCGGGGACCTGTAAACGACCTATCAGGATTTAGAAAACTCACAAAGGAACAAGAAAACAAAGAAAAAATAGCAAGGGAAGGCTTCTTTTGGAGTGGGCATCCAGGGATCTGAGAGGCTTTTTGGCAGCAGGAAGATGATTGCAGAACTGGGAAGAAAAACTCTCACAAACCCCTTTATGCACATAGCAGGGTATCACACAACTCAATAGAAGAACTCAAGGTTTTTATTCATCAAAAAATTTCCCTTCATACAAGAGGCTAGGGTCCCTTAAATAGACCCTTAACCTTGGGCTCCAAGTAAGGGTACATAAGTCTTTACATAAGAATCCTTTTCCCTCTCAAACCCTAGCTAGAAAATAAGGAAATATTAGGTAGAAAAATCCCTAAAAATTTTCTTGACTTGGTCAAGACTCCAAGGACGCCTAGGGGGGGCGTGTTGTGCTTATAGGAGCAGCAAAAGGCCGGCCCAAAGGGGCTCGGGTGCATGGGTTTGGGCCTCTGGAAGCTGGGGTGGCCTGGTAGCCAGGTAGCAGGAATATTCCCTGGTATCTTGCTTCTTATGGGCTTGGGCTTAGCACCTGGGCTTGATTTCTTTGGGCTAGGATGCAGATGGACCACTGAAATCATGGATGCCCTTATCTATGAATATACTTTGGCATCTGGAAGGGAATCTGGGCATCTGGAGGGCATCTGCAAGAAATCAGGGTTTTCTGAATTTTTCTCCTGGGGTCTTCAAATCTTCAAGCTGGGTTGGACTTGTGCTATACTTCCATGTCTTCAATCTAGTTTGACTTGGTCTTCACTTGTATGATATAGTCTCGAGTCTTCAGTATGCTTGGACAGGACTCAAAAAAATAAAATTAGCTCAACATGAGCTGACTAGCATTGGACTGAACTAGCTCAACATGAGCTGACTAGTACAGAACTGAAATAACAACTAAAAATACTCAAATAACAACTAAAATGGACTCAGATGAGCTAAGCCCTTATTACAGATGGACTCATAAATTATTGATCAATTTACAGAGGGTTGAAAAAGCCTCTATCTTATTCTGGTGCCTCAGGTGTCCCCACCAGGTGGCTTCAACCTAGGTATCTACTGGATCAACTAACATTGGATTGGCTTCTACCTGGGTTTGGTTAGGGTCAACTAATTCTAGGGTGGTGGATTGGGTAAACTGGGTTTGGAATTGGGTAATTTTCTGGGCCCGTTGTTCAATTGGGGCCTTGAGGGTTTCTAGATTGGACTCCATGGTTGAACTGGGTTGGACTTCAGACTCAACTAATTCTGGGTTGGTTTCTATTGGGGTTTGGTTATAGTCAACTACTTCTGGGTCTTCTATAGGTGTTTCTTCCTCTAGATCTACAATAGACTCGTCATCTTCATACTCCTCTACTAAACTTGGGTCAGCCTCATATATTTCTTCTTCTAGGTCATCTTGGTGAACCAATGAGGTAGTAGGAGGGGTTTGGCTAAAGGAAAACTGGCTAGGGTCTGGGGTGCTGATCCTATGGGGTTCAGGCTAACTAAGAGTTACGGGTTCATAGGTTATGGGTTCGGTCTTAAGGGTTAACTCGAATTCCAAAGCTATATTATAGGCTTCCTCTAAGTTCTGAATTTGCCAATAAGATAGTTCCCACTAGATGTCTTCACGAAGGCCAGTCTCAAACCTGGATAAGGTTATTGATCAGGTTCATCTAGGCAACACCTACGGGCACATTCTTCAAATTGGACTATATACTCCGACACAGACCTATTTCCTTGATATAACCTATTCCATTTGTCTAGAAGTCACTGTCGATAGTATGGGGGAACATCCTTAGCCCTAAGATTCAACTTCATGGCTTCCCAAGTGGTAATGGGTAGGTTGCCTATCTGATTATTGAGTCTTTCTACTTGGTCCTAGTATAATCTAGCTTGATCAGTTAGCCTGAGCTAGACGAATTGACACTTTTTCTCATCACTCAAGTGATGGGGGACTAACTAGATGTAGAATGAAGAATGATGCAAGTGGTTTTTTTAGGGTTTTGTGGATTTTAGAATTTTTTTTGGTTTTCTTTGGATTCCCAAAAACAAGTAGAGATGAACTAGAGTTCTACAATGACAAGAACTATCAAGAAGCAGGTAGTCACAAAGCAGTGATAAAGAGAGGACCCCGAGATTGAGAAACCCCGTAGGACTTAGCTCTCCGATCAAGATCTACTTAAGAGTCAAGGGGCAAACCTCGAAGATCTGAAGCGCTCGATGCAGAGATCGCTCACTTAGGTAGATGCGGCCTGGATGATCGAGCCGTCAACCATGTGGAAGCATCGACTGGCTGTCCAAAGATCTCGATGGCAAAGGCAACCGTCTCCATACCCGTGTCACCTGGAGGACCTGCGAGCATTCAAAGAAGACAAAGGTGAAATCTCAATCAGAAGGGAAGTAGGGGAAGATTGAAAGAAAGGTTGTAGAGATGGTGGAGTTCTGCTAGATTCGGAGTCGAATGATGGAGTTGCGGAAGTGACGATAGTTTGAGGCCTCACACCTCTCGACGCCCGAAGGCGAAGGCGCTCCCTCTTAGAGATCGACGTTCCTAGTGAACGAAGGCAACTAACAAGGGGTTGGACTCAAGAAATATTTTTTTTCATTCATCAAAGTTCCCTCTACAAAGGAGGGGTAAGGCCCTTTATATAGGCACCTTAAGACTCATTCAAAATTTGAATGAAAAATATTACAAGTCTTCATGAAGATGGCACCATAAAATCAGATTTTTCTCCATGGAATCCTCTCTTGGTTGACCTTGAAATGGTAGGGTGCTTGATTTGGGGGAGTGAGAAGGGGAGCATGTCTTCAAGAATCATGGGCACCCACTTGATCATTGCTTCTTTCCTTGACCATCCAAGCTTTTATGGAGAAAGGCTTGATGTGGGGACATGAAGCATGGATCTTGTCTTGGCGCCTTTGGACTTTTGAATTTCTTCCATGGTTGATCAAACACTTTGGGAAGAAGGCGTGATATGGGGGCTTGAAGCAAGGGACATGTCTTCACAAATCTTCAACTCCCATTGACCTTCCTTTTTCGCCCACCCTTCTTTGGGAGAAAACTTGATAGGGGGAGGGAAGGGAGGCTTGGATCAAGGGATGCTGTCCACTTGGGTTGATGGCATCCAAAATTCTGCATTTCTTCTTGATTTGGGCCACCCACTTGTCATGATGATGTGGCACCACATGGGATGGGTGAGGTGGTGCTCAAGGGCTGAGGTGGCATCCTTTAAGGCATGGGAAATGGCTTGACCCATTAATAATTGGACTAGACTCAATGATCACTCCTTCAAATAGGCTTGGATCCAATCTTCTAGTAGACTCAGACTAGAACCAATTTAGCTAAGTACAGGACCCATTGACCCTACTTGACCAAATTGGTCAATGTACAAGACTAAAACAAAAGCAATTGAAACTAAATTCATGACTAAAATAAAAAAATACAATGCTTTAGGCTTGAAGCCTTATTACAAGACCCAAAAATTGAAACCCTAACCAGAGGTCTGGTGCCCACACCAATTCTCCCGGGGTGGGAGGAACTTGACCCTGTCGAATAAGAGTTGAGTTGGCTTAGGTACTCCTCCAAAAGGTTAGGATCGAGGTGCTACAAGTCCTCCCGGGTAATCCATGAGTCATCGGACTCAGGTCGGCCTTGCCATCGAACTAAGAAACGTTGATAACCTTTGACCCGGGTAGTGATAGCTTGGTCATCCAGGACATGCTCTATCCGCTCTCCTCTCTCAGGTATAATCGGAGGTGGACACTTAGGTTTGGGTTCACTCTTGAAAGAAAGATCAAGCCCAAATGGCTCGCTAGGTATGTTTGCTGGTTCCCTATACTCAACTAAGTCTGAGATATTGAAAGTCGAGGTAATGCCATAATTCGGGGGTAGCTCAAGAACATAGGCATTAGGGCCGACTCTCTTTATCACTTTAAAGAGGCTAGCTCCGCGAGCATGCAGTTTCTTAACGGTTCCTAGTGGAAACCGTTCAGGCCTAAGCCTAATCATTATAGAATCCCTTTGATCAAACTCTTTAGCTCACTTCCGGGAATTAGCCAAATTAGTTTAAAAATTGTATTCAATGCATAATCCTAACATGATGCAAAATGCAGACTCAACTATACATTCTTATTGAGAAAATTTTTATTGGACTCCTAGGGTCTAAACTTAACAAACTATGGACTCCCTAGGTTTAACCCTGGTCTGGTATGTACAAGGAAAATTATCAAGGATCCCTAACAAATGCCATAAAGTGTACCAGAAGTAAATGGCAAAAGGGATGGGTTCTAAGGAGTCATGCAGCCTAGTAATTTCAACAAAATGCAACCCCATGGCTCTAGAAATGTGAGAAGGCTCAGGGAAGGGTAGGAAATAGGAATCAGAATCTTGGGGCAATCTATGAGAAACATGAGACAGACCTTGGTTAATCAGGATGATTTTAAAATTTGGACAATGATCAATGGGTGCAAGTTCTAGGGCAGGCTGGGTGTTCCTAGATGCTGGAAGGTCATTAGGAAGGTCTTTGGGAATGTTATCTTGAAAGTCCTCAAAACTAATGTCTACCTCCTGGGGTGGTTCCATAGGGACTTGTTCCTGGACCTCCTCTAATGGCAATACTTGTGAACCTACACCTTCCTCTACAATGTTCGATCCTGGCTCCGTCAATTCCTCTTCAAATTTTGTAGTGGGTTCAGGATCATTTTCCTTTGATTCCTCACTGATTTCTATCTGGGGCTCCTCTACATCACACTTCACCATTAGGCTTGATGCCGAGATGTCTTCTTTGGAATCCTCAATAAGCTCAGGGGTTTCATCACTTAGATTCTCAGTGGGCTCACTCTTTTCTCCCTGAAATTCTTTCGAAGGTTCCTCTGTCTGGGACTCTCTAGTAGTAGGGGCTCCCTCAGTAGTCTCATCCTCTAACTGTTCTTCATATTCATCCACTAAGTGTGCTTCAGCTTCATATACTTCTAATTCAGGCTCACTAGTGGGTTCAAGATTTTCTAAGGGTCCTTCCAAAGTAGCTTCTGCCGGATGTTTTCAGGGTCAACCAATCCCAGGTCAGCAATATACTCTCCCTCTTTATTGTTACCCTGGTGAACACATGGGATAGTAGGAGTGGGTCGACTCAGGTCAGATCGGTCTGGACTAGGTTGACTCGGGTAGACCTGACCATACCATGGCTAGTTCCTAGGGCTTGGCTAGGGTTCCTAAAGGGCTCAGGCCTATAATAGGTGGGTTCATGTTGAGGGAAACTCCTAGGATGGGGAAGTGATTTAAACTCCGGTTTAGGGTGAGGCTTCTTGGTCCTAACCCGAGAATCTATTCTTGTTACCCTTTGGTCAATCTTATCAAGCTTGTTGTCCATCTTATCCAATTGTTCATTGATGGCCCTTAATAAATCTTTTTCGGTGTTGTCCGTGGGTTTACTTGGTTGGGAAGGATGGGGGTGATAAGGTACTCCTGACCTAGTGGGCATGGGTTAAACACACAAAAACATCTAGGATCTACTAAACCTAGAATCTCAACTAGTTGTCTAAGTCTGGGTGGCAAACCAGTTTGCAGTAACTCTGACCTTGGCCAGGTAGGTGTAGGAGAGTGGAGGTCCCTGATCGCTAACCTTAGACACCAATCTGGGATTGTTCAGGTAGGCGGACCAAACTCACAAGCCCTGATTCACCAAGCCTAGACACCAAGGGCAACAGCACACACAGAATGGGCTGACGCCAAGAATAGACACTTGGTCTTGACTCGACCAATTGGTGTCCCTAAGCTCTCTAGAGAAAATTAAGTGTCTAATCGATTTTAGTTAGAGCTTGAGTTCGATATGCGGGTTAGTGATTTGTGGGCTAGGGACAGGTAATGAAGTCCTGACCCTATGTCAATTTGTTGCCCTTAAAGTAATTTATGAAAATGGATGCAAGCAAATGAACTAATGAGATGTCACTAAATTATATTTTTTTATGGGTTTTGATGTATGATAGCAGAGTTAAGATGATGGAAATGAAATGATATTAATCTAAATGAAAGATTAAACTAGATGACAATTGAAAACACAAGAAAATGCAGATTGCTGGAATTATCATAACAGAATTTGTTCGCAGGTAATGTCTCAGCTTGTAGAAATTCTACAAATTGAAATAAAATCTAATAAAATTATCAAAAATACTATAAATTATATGTGATCTGTCAAAACAAAAATCACGAATTCTGGAGATTCCTATAGATAGTACCACCAAGAACAACAGACCATGTACGAAGAGTGAAAACTGCAGAAATTAAAAAATGAACTCTATGATGCAAAATAATTTTGTTCTTTTAGATCTATCCTTCTTTTGTTCCTCTTCCAAGGCCTGTTCCAAGGCCTGTCACAGTGGAACCCCTACACACCTTAGGAGACCCCATGGAATGGGAGGAGAGGGTTTTGAAACCCTACTTTCTTCTAAGACCGGACATCCTGGTGAAGCACCTTTTTCAAGTACTTTAAGAAATGCTAAGTCCTAACCATGCTCTGATACCAGAAATGACGAGGGACTAACTAGATACGGAATGAAGAATGATGCAAGTAATTTTTTTAGGGTTTTGTGGATTTTAGATTTTTTTTTGATTTTCTTTGGATTCCCAAAAACAAGTCGAGATGAACTAGGGTTCTACAATGACAAGAACTATCAAGAATCAGGTAGTCCCAAAGTAGTGATAAAGAGAGGACCTCGGGATTGAGAAACCCCGTAGGACTTAGCTCTCCGATCAAGATCTACTGAGGAGTCAGGGGGCAAACCTCGAAGATCTGAAGCGCCTGATGCAGAGATCGCTCACTTTGGTGGATGCAGCCTGGATGATCGAGCCGTCAACCCTGTGGAAGCGCCGGCTGGCTGTCCAAAGATCTTGATGGCAAAGGCAACCGTCTCCGTACCCGTGTCACCTGGAGGACCTGCGAGCATTCAAAGAAGACAAAGGTGAAATCTCAATCAGAAGGGAAGTAGTGGAAGATTGAAAGAAAGGTTGTAGAGATGGTGGAGTTCTGCTAGATTCGGAGTCGAATGACGGAGTTACGGAAGTGACGATAGTTTGAGGCCTCACACCTCTCAACGCCCGAAGGTGAAGGCGCTCCCTCTTAGAGATCGACGTTCCTAGTGAACGAAGGCAACTAACAAGGGGTTGGACTCAAGAAATATTTTTTTTCATTCATCAAAGTTCCCTTTACAAAGGAGGGGTAAGGCCCTTTATATAGGTACCTTAAGACTCATTCAAAATTTGAATGAAAAATATTACAAGTCTTCATGAAGATGGCGCCATAAAATCAGATTTTTCTCTATGGAATCCTCTCTTGGTCAACCTTAAAATGGTAGGGTGCTTGATTTGGGGGAGTGAGGAGGGGAGCATGTCTTCAAGAATCATGGGCACCCACTTGATCATTGCTTCTTTCCTTAACCATCCAAGCTTTTATGGAGAGAGTCTTGATGTGGGGACATGAAGCATGGATCTTGTCTTGGCGCCTTTGGACTTTTGAATTTCTTCCATGGTTGATCAAATACTTTGGGAAGAAGGCGTGATATGGGGGCTTGAAGCAAGGGACATGTCTTCACAAATCTTCAACTCCCATTAACCTTCCTTTTTCGCCCACCCTTCTTTGGGAGAAAACTTGATAGGGGGAGGAATGGGAGGCTTGGATCAAGGGATGCTGTCCACTTGGGTTGATGGCATCCAAAATTCTGCATTTCTTCTTGATTTGGGCCGCCCACTTGTCATGATGATGTGGCACCACATGGGATGGGTGAGGTGGTGCTCAAGGGCTGAGGTGGCATCCTTTAAGGCATGGGAAATGGCTTGACCCATTAATAATTGGACTAGACTCAATGACCACTCCTTCAAATAGGCTTGGATCCAATCTTCTAGTAGACTCAGACTAGAACCAATTTAGCTAAGTACAGGACCCATTGACCCTACTTGACCAAATTAGTCAATGTACAAGACTAAAATAAAAGCAATTGAAACTAAATTCATGACTAAAAAAAAAAAAAAATACAATGCTTTAGGATTGAAGCCTTATTACAAGATCCAAAAATTGAAACCCTAACCAGAGGTCTGGTGCCCACACCAATTCTCCCGTGGTGGGAGGAACTCGACCCTGTGGAGTAAGAGTTGAGTTGGCTTAGGTACTCCTCCAGAAGGTCAAGATCAAGGTGCTACAAGTCCTCCCGGGTAATCCACGAGTCATCGGACTCAGGTCGACCTTGCCATCGGACTAAGAAACGTTGATATCCTTTGCCCCGGGTAGTGATAGCTTGGTCATCCAGGACATGCTCGAGATCTTCTTGGATGTGTAAAGGCTTGGATGGCAGTGAGTTAGGGTGTAGAAGGAATCTAGGGCAGCAAAGAATTCGTCCAAGCACAAAAACACCAACCAAAGAACCAAAAAAAAATGCCAACACAAGGCAATAACTCAAAATTTCAGCATGGTTTATTCATAAGAGAAAGATGCTTACAAGAGGGGAAGGGATGGGGTATTTATAGAGTTTACATGCCCTCACTAACCATTGTTATACTTGGATTACAAGTCATCTTCCAAATTAGAATACAAGTCCTTTCCTAGCTAGGTTAGAATTACAAAGTTTAAAAGAATTAGAAATCCCAACTAGGTAAGGAATAAACTTGGTCTTCTCCTTCTTCTCTTCAACTTGGACTTGGTCAAACCTCTTTGGACTTGGTCAACACTTCAAGGATGCCTAGGGGGGTGTGTTGGGCCTCTAGGAGCAGTAAGGGGCCGGCCTAAAGGGGCTTGGATGCATGGGTTTGGGCCTCTAGAAGCTGGGGTGGCCTGGTAGCCTGGTAGCAAGAATATTCCCTGGAATCTTGCTTCTTAAGGGCTTGGGCTTGGCACCTGGGCTTGATTTCTTTGGGCTGGGATGTAGGTGGACCTCTGGAATTATGGATGCCCTAGTTTAGGAATATGCTCTGGTATCTGGGGAGGAATCTAGGCATCTGGAGGACATCTGGAAAGAATCAGGGTTTCTAGAAACATCTTGGATTATGGGTTGTTACACAAAATCCAATGGGCTGATGTAGTGGCCTTCGACTCCTGGATGTGGCCTGATGGAACACTAAAATAGGGTGACCTCCTCTCTTGTATAAAAATCAAGCTCATACTGGACTCACAATTGATGTACAGGACTTAAAATATTGACTAGGTTGAGGGTTGAAATAAATCAACTAACCTCAACTTATTACAGGACTCAATTCTAGTTTATTACAAAATTTGACACATGGCTAGGTAAACCAAAAAGGGCTCAGTAATCTATGTCTAATCCTGGTGGCCCCACCACTGGGGCCTGCAGAACCTTCCACGACACTGGGCTTGGGGGTGAAGAAGATGATAGCCTACCTACCTTTGGATGCGGTGGTGATGAGGGATGCTAAGTTGACACTGCAAATAATGAATGTCATCATCTAGCTACAAGACCACTGAGAGAATGGTAGCTAGCAACTGGTGGATGTTATCTCTGGGGTGTTCCCATAACTTTTATCAGTAAGCTAGCTTTCAAGTTGCTTTATTTTCTTTTCTTGCCCATATGAATATTAGCTAACCTTCTTGCTACTGTTCCAGGTGGTCGCTGATACCTATCTCTTCCGAGACACATTCCTAGGGCTGATGAAGCGAGACCACCACCTTCGCAAGGAGGCCGCTGAGGCCAAAGCCCAGACTTAGGTAGCCCGGGTGCAAGAGCTGGAGGGTTGGGTGAAGGCCCTCCAAACTGAGTTGGCCAGCTCCTAGGCGATGATGATGGAGTTGGAGAAGAAGTCTGTAGCTCGACGGGGCTCTAAAGGCAAAAAAGGAGAAGACCTCTCACCAGGTCGAGAGGGAGGTCCACACAATGATGGAGGTGGCACTCCTGGAGGGACAGGCAAAGACCCTCCAGGTGCAGCTCGATGAGGAGGCGGCCCGGGCCATGGTGGCAGAGGAGAAGGCCACAGCGACGGTGGCACTGATGGAGGCTACAAAGAAAGAGGTCACCGAAGCCATCCCAAAGTTCAAGGCATCCGAGGCTTTTGCTAATGAGGTCACGAAGACAGTCCTCGACTCCTACCAAAAGGGGTTCGAGGACTTCAGGTACAAGGCCTGAATGCTCTTAGAGCTCAAAGGTCTAGAGAACATCACTCTGAACTTGCCCTCCATCACCAGGGCATCGAGATCGCCTACCTCCAAGGTCGAGGCAGAGCCAGAAGCAGTGCCGAAGACCGAAGCTGGGGCTACTGCCATCCCAATCGCTACACCAATTAAGGTCCCGCCAAAGATCGATAAGGTGACTTATCACCTCGGGAAGGAGCCGGCCTCCTCCACTTAGTGTTGTGCTCTGATACCACTTGTAGGGTATCCGGATTGGCACCTATACAGTGGAAGCAATAAGGGAGAGATCACCAGATATGAATCAACCTTCTTGATTCCAAGTAACCAAGAATCCAGCCGGTTACAATCTATCATTGGACTCAATTCATGCAAAGAGATGGAAGAAGAGTTATAGGAGAAGAGATATAGGAGAAAAAGAGAAATTGCTTTTTTCCTTTGGAGAAGAACCCTTCTTACAATACACAAGACACCCACCTCCTCTCACAAACCGAGAAGAAGACTTGCATGAAGAATAACCCCATGCACCCTTCTCCAAACCGTGAGCACGCTCCCAAGAAGTCTCCACGCACCAAGCCTAAGACGCAAGCCTTCTCATGCTCACACCTCCCTTTCTCTGAACCGTGAAACCCCACGGTCCCAAGTCCACCTTAAACCATCACCCCTCCCTTTCTTTATATAGAGGGCAGTTTTAGTTCTAGGCGATTCTTGATTCTTGGTCTTGGGTGGTTAGACCTCTTCTTGGGTAGTTAGGCTCCTTGGACCAAACCGGTTAGGACTCCTTAGGTGGTTGTGTTTTCTAGGTGGCTACAACCAACCAACTAATTAACCTACTAACCAACTAACCTAACCTACTAACCAACTAAACCCCCTTTCACATCTAAAAGGGCAGCTGGCTACACCTGGACCCAAACCCCATAACCCAACTAGGTTGTGTTATAATCTCTCAAAACAACTCCCCCCAAGAAATCAATGTGAGTAAACACTCAAATCCCGAGCCCATGTTGGTGCGGGAACCAGGATTAGACAGAGGCTCCTCAACCCTCTGTGGATTTTTAAATAGGGTTCTCAATCTTTTTATGCACTGTAATAAGGCTTAAGACACTTAAGCCTGAGTAATTTGCATTTGAGTCATGTAATCAGTATGTAGTTGATTTCAATTTTGGTTTAGTATTATAATTTGACCAATTTGGTCAAGTTAGGATCAATTGGTCCTATAATTTACCAAGTTAGTTCACAAACTCGAGTCAATTTGAAGATGGGTTCAAGTTAGTTTGAAGAAGGGTCCACAAGTGGGCAATCAAGTCAAGCCCAATTGAAGATGAGTCAAACCACCCCTCCTCCATGCCAAATTAGGAGTGCCAACTCATGGAATGTGATGGGGGACTAATATGCATGCAATTTTTTTTGTATATTTTATATGTGGGGTTGAGTGATTAATTCCCTAATTTCAGATTAAAATAAGTTGTAGAGAATTTTATATGAATTATAGAAGATCAGCATGCAGATTAGGACCTAGAAAAGTAGAAAAGAAGGATCGCCGGGGCTGAGAAGCCTCGGTTATGACAAGTTCTCCTACAATAAAACTACTGGAGGTAGAGGGGGTGTACCTGACAACGTCTGTGAAGATCGCAGTGAATGGATCTCTCGTTCCTCGATGGATGCGGCCTGGAAAACCGAGCCAAAGACCCGTGGATACCCGGCTTTCTGCTCGGTGATCCGATTGAGGCTTGGCTGGAGTCGTTGGATTCGTAGGAACTCAGGGACCTGCAAAGGATCTGTCAGGGGTTAGAAAGCTCACAAAGGAACAAGAAAACAAAGAAAAAATAGCAAGGAAAGGCTTCTTTTGGAGTGGGCATCCAGGGATCTGGAGGGTTTGTTGGTAGCAGGAAGATGATTGCAAACACCAGGAAGAAGAACTCTCACAAACCCCTTTATGCACACAGTAGGGTATCACACAACTCAATAGAATAACTCAAGGTTTTAATTCATATCAAAAATTAGGTTTCATACAAGAGGCTAGGGTCCCTTAAATAGACCCTTAACCTTGGGCTCCAAGTAAGGATACATAAGTCTTTACATAAGAATCCTTTTCCCTCTCAAACCCTAGCTAGAAAATAAGGAAATATTAGGTAGAAAAATCTCTAAAAATTTTCTTGACTTGGTCAAGACTCCAAGGATGCCTAGGGGGGCGTGTTGGGCTTCAAGGAGCAGCAAAAGGCCGGCCCAAAGGGGCTCGGGTGCATGGGTTTGGGCCTCTGGAAGCTGGGGTGGCCTGGTAGCCAGATAGCAGGAATATTCCCTGGTATCTTGCTTCTTATGGGCTTGGGCTTGGCACCTGGGCTTGGTTTCTTTGGGCTAGGATGCAGATGGGTCTCTGGAATCATGGATGCCCTTATCTATGAATATACTTTGGCATCTGGAAGGGAATCTGGGCATCTGGAGGGCATCTGCAAGAAATCAGGATTTTCTGAATTTTTCTCCTGGGGTCTTCAAATCTTCAAGATGGGTTGGACTTGGGCTATACTTCCATGTCTTCAATCTAGTTGGACTTGGTCTTCACTTGTATGATATAGTCTTGAGTCTTCGATATGCTTGGACAGGACTCAAAAAAATAAAATTAGCTCAACATGAGCTGACTAGCATTGGACTGAACTAGCTCAACATAAGCTGACTAGTACAAAACTGAAATAACAACTCAAAAGACTCGAATAACAACTAAAATGGACTCAGATGGGCTAAGCCCTTATTACAGATGGACTCATAAATTATTGATCAATTCACAGAGGATTGAAAAGCCTCTATCTTATTCTGGTGCCTCCGGTGTCCCCACCAATTCTCCCGTGGTGGGAGGAACTCGACCCTGTCGAGTGAAGGTCAGACTGGCTCACATATCTCTCGAGAAGGTCTGGATTGAGGCATTGCAAGTCCTCTCGAGAAATCCACGAATCGTCCGACTCTGGCCGGCCTTGCCATCAGACCAGGAAGCGTTGATAGTCATGGCCCTGGGTCATGATGGCTTGATCGTCCAGGATACTCTCGATCCGTTCTCCTCTCTCAGGCCAAATTTGTTTGTGGACACTCTAGGTTAGGGTCACTCACAATGAAAAGGAATAGGTCCAAAGGCCTCACTAGGAATCGCTACTGGTTCCCTATACTCAACCAGGTCTGTAATATTGAAGGTAGAACTAATGCCCAAATCCGAAGGCAATTCTAACACCTAGGCATTTGATCCAACTTTCTCTATCACTTTAAAAGGTCCGGCTCTGTGAGCATGAAGCTTCTTTTAGGCCTAAGCCTAACCAAGATAGAATCCACTACATCAAATTCTTTAATCCATCTTCGGGAATTAGCCAGTTGTTTCAAAATTAGTGCAGGTGGTGAACATGCTGGGCACATGCAGACTCCTAACAAGATGATGCAAAGGACTCATACTGACACCTAAAGACTCGACTATGCATTCCTATCGAAGGAAATTTTATTGAACTCTTTGGATCTAAACCTAATAGATTATAGGTTCTCTAGGTTTGATCCTAGCTTGACATGCACATGAAAATTTACAGTGAACTCCTAGCAAATTCCAAAGAGTATGCCAGAAGTAAGATGCAAACCAAACATGTGTGATGAATGCATGCAGTATGCTAATCTCAGTTAAATGCAATCTAATAATCCTAGAAATGCTGGAGGTGTTAGGCAAGGGCAAAAAATAGGAAGTGGGTTCAAAATTAGTTTGGTAGGGTAGGAAAAAAAGTTCAAAGTTAGTTGGATAAAGTTCGATATAAGAAGGCATGTCAGGGACTAATCCTAGACTAATGAGGCTAACCATACGGGGTTGCGGTATATCTATGGGTAAGAAAAGGTCCATGCTATAGAAGGATGGGTCAACAATTTCTGGGAAGAGATCTTCAATAGGAATGGTAGGAAGGGATTTATCCTGAGGGCAATGGGTTAAGTAAGCCAAATCCTCAATAAAGTCTTCTTGTTCATGGAATTTATGAATAGGCTCTACAATTAGATCCTTTTCTATTGTTTCCTCAGGTAAAATCCTAGTATCAGAGTTCTCTTCCTCTAATTGTTCTTCCACTATAGCTTTAGGTTGGATGTGGTCAAGGTCAACTAGCTCTGGGTTGGTTTCTACCTGGGTATCTACTGGGTCAGCTAATTCTAGGTCTACTAAAGGTGTCTCCTCTTCTCCTTCATACTCATCCACTAGGCTCGCATCAGCTTCATACACTTCCGCGTTAATGTAAGCCTTGTCAATCTCAGAAATGGTTGGAGAAAGTCGGCTAGGAGAAAATTGGCTAGGTCATAGTTTCTGATTATGGACACTAGTCCTAGTAGGTTCAGGTTGCCTAAGGGGTAGTGGCTCACTACTGGGTTCATATTTAGGGATACTAATCCTATGGGGTTCAAGTTGACTAAGGGAAACCTGACTAGTACTAGATTGATACTTAGGGGTTATGGGTTCTCTAGGCTCATAGGACAAGGGTGCAGATCTATGGGTCATGGGATTATAGGATCTGGGGTCATAGGATTTTGGGTCAGCTCTATGGTCAGGTTCTAAGGATGGATCATGGTATGGGGTCCTCCTAAGGTTGGGCTCTCTATATGGGTCAGGATATTGAGTCCTTGAGTCCTCCTGATGCAGAACAAAGAACAAAGAAGCGTATGCGGAAGTAAATTTAAGATTAATTTTTTTTTTTTTTTTATATTTCAGAAATTGGCTCCGACTCAAAGTAAAGTTAAACTAAGTCGATGGAAACTAGGTAAGGATTGAAAGCACAATTTAGAAGAAGCTAAGTTATCAGAGTAGTTCAGAAGTAACGGATCACTGGGAGTTGAGAAACTCTCAGACCTAGGGTTTCACTCTGAACTTTCAACAGGACAGAAATAAAGAGAAGAGATGGTTTACCAACCAGACAGTGATCTTCACAGAATTTGGGTGGAAGAACTCTCTCGAGCAGATTGTTGGATCCTCGGATTCGGCTATCTTCGTAATGGATCCTCCAATACTGGTCTCGTGGCTGGGTCGGCTTCTCCTGAACTCAAGATCTGGGAAGAAGAAAAACAGGTGATGGATTCAGAGACTCAAGGAAGGATTTACCAGGTCGAAGAACTTGAAGGCTGATGTCGCTGAGATCCGGATTCTCTTGAAGGCTGATTCGACTCCCTCTGGAAAGAGCTTTGGATCTGAAGTATCTGGACTGGAGTTGGATGCTGGTGGTCGGCCTGGACTTGGAGAGAGAGGCCGTGGGAGGTGGAATAGGCTAGGGTTTGGTGGATTGAAGTGGGTGGTGGGCGGCTAGGGTTTTGGAGTAGAAGTGGCTAACCTAGGGTTTGGGTTTTGGAGATCTCACACCTCCTCAAGGTTCCTGGGGAACCCGAATTTACTCCCTCACGGAGCTCAACACCTGGATGCAAGTGCGAAAGAGAGAAAACACATAGTTTGCTCACAAAAAAAAGTTGGTTTCATTCATCTGATTTTTTTCAAACTTACATGGGGGTTTAATTTATAGGACATTACAAGAGAGTAGGGTTTTACATCTTCCCATGTGGGACTAAAGGAGGGGATCTTCAAATTAGGATTGTAGGATCAATCCCCACTCATATGGCCGGCCAAATAATTCCATAAGATGATTGAGACTTCAAAAAAGGAAAGTGGGTGGCGCCTCCTTGCCTTGACCTCCAAAAAAATTATTTTTTTCCTTCTATGCTTGGCCTTATCTGGAAGTGTTTGGGCACCTCTTAACCTTGCTCTCCAAGAGAAATTTTTTTCCTTTTATATCTGGCTTTATTTGGAATGACTAGGGCGCCTCCTAACCTTGCTCTTCAAGAGAAATCTCCTTCCTTCCATGGCTCAACCTTTTTTTGGATACCTCCTTTTCTTTCTCCCCAAGTTATGGTTCTTTCTAACTTTGCTTTGGGTATTTTTGGCAGGTAATGGGCGCCTCCTTGAAGTTCTCTCCAAGAAACTTTCTTCCCATTCATAGTTTGGCTCTTATGGCCCCCTTGTTTTGTGGATCCTTGGTTGCTTTCTCCTCAATTGGCGCATGAAAGAAGGGAGCTGCTATCTGTGGAGTGGGGACCAAAGTCTACTGGATGAAGATGTAGCACCCCCTGGACTCAGGTGTGTGGCTGGGAGTGTGGCGCCCACTTGCTTGGCCTTGGAGAAAAATGTGACACCCCAAGTTGAAGTCCTAGACCACTACTGAGTCAACATGACTCAACAAAATAAAGTGCAGGTAATACAGACTCAAGCTAAAATTGAGTTGATCAAGTCAACCCTTATTACAAGCCAAAAAACCCTAATTCTTCGGGCAAGGTTAATCAGAGATCCAGATGGAGCTTTGAAGTCTTCTTCTGAGTCTGGTGCCTGTACCACCTCCTAGGGTTGGACTCCCTATATGGGTCAGAATACTGGGTTCTCCTAGGGTTGGACTCCCTATATGGGTCAGAATATTGGGTTCTCCTAGGGTTGGACTCCCTATATGGGTCAGAGTATTGGGTTCTCCTAGGATTGGACTCCCTATATGGGGGGTACGGGTCAGGATGAGGGGACTCAGGATCTGGATCAGAATGTGACCCATGGGTTCTTTCTGGGGTCCCTACCCGGACTTCTAACTGCTCAAACCTATTGGCAAGATGGTCAATTCTATCATTGGTTTGAATACCAGACTAAGTTAACTGGGTCGCCATCTGGGCCATTTGATCAGCTAGGGCTTTTATTTGGGCTTGTAAATTTTTCATGGGTTCAGACATTTGTGAAGGAGGTGGGTGATATGAAACTCCTAATCTAGTGCTCATGCAAGAATTGATCAGACTGACTACAGCTAACTAGACCTAGAGTCTAAAATAGATGCTCAATCAGGGTGGCAAACTAGCCTATAGAAATCCTGTACTCAGCCAGGCAGGTGTAAGGGGAGTGTTAGGCCCCTGATTGCCAATCCTAGACACCAATCAGAGATTGGCCAGGTAGGTGGACCAGCACACAAGCCCTTCGGGATTGAATCCCTAAACCATCATTCTAGACACCAAGCACAAGGCACACATAGGTTAGCTTGACACGGTGATCTAACACGTAGCCCGGACCCGACCAGTTGGTGTCCCTAGCCCACTAGGGCAAATTAAGTCTAGTTAATTTTAGGTTAAGGCTTGGGACCAAATGCAAGGGATGTGGTTTTGGGCTAAGGAGAGGTGATCAAATCCTCCCCCCATCTGATATAACAAGAGTGCCCTTAAAAGTAAATTATGCAATGATGGCAGGCAGATGAGGATGCAAATTAGGGTTTAGATATTTTTTGGTATTTTTTGGAGAATATGTAAATTTTTTTTTTTGTTTTTTTTTAAAAAAATAATAGAATATGAAATTTATGCCCTAATATGCAGGAAATAAACTAAAATTAAAAGATATGCAAAAAGATGCTAATCAAAACCCTAAAAATTCCAAACTTGTCTTGCAGAAAAAATAGAGCCAAAAATTTGCAGGCTGTATTTTGGCTAGAAAAACATTCACAAGCCATAATAAAATCTAACAAAATTCTTAAATTTACCGTGAATTATGATGAATCTAAGAAAACAAATTTCATAATTTTTGGAGTTTTTATCTAGGAGAAATAATTAAAATAACAGAGCATATATGGACTAAAAAACTGCAGAAAATAAGCCCTAATTTAAGCTCTGATACCAAATGATGGGGGACTAATATGCATGCAATTTTTTTATATATATTTTATATGTGGGGTTGAGTGATTAATTCCCAGATCTCAGATTAAAATAAGTTGTAGGAAATTTTATATGAATTTTAGAAGATCAGCATGCAGATTAGGACCTAGAAAAGTAGAAAAGAAGGATCGCCGGGGCTGAGAAGCCTCGGTTAGGGCAAGTTCTCCTACAATAAAACTACTGGAGGTAGAGGGGGTGTACCTGACAACATATGTGAAGATCGCAGCGAATGGGTCTCTCGTTCCTCGATGGATGTGGCCTGGAAAACCGATCCAAAGACCCGCGGATACCCGGCTTTCTGCTCGGTGATCCGATTGAGGCTTGGCTGGAGTCGTTGGATTCGTAGGAACTTAGGGACCTGCAAACGACCTGTCAAGGGTTAGAAAGCTCACAAAGGAACAAGAAAACAAAGGAAAAATAGCAAGAGAAGGCTTCTTTTGGAGTGGGCGTCCAGGGATCTGGAGGGTTTGTTGGCAGCAGGAAGATGATTGCAAACACCAGGAAGAAGAATTCTCTCAAACCCCTTTATGCACACAGCAGGGTATCACACAACTCAATAGAAGAACTCAAGGTTTTAATTCATATCAAAAATTAGGTTTCATACAAGAGGCTAGGGTCCCTTAAATAGACCCTTAACCTTGGGCTCCAAGTAAGGGTACATAAGTCTTTACATAAGAATCATTTTCCCTCTCAAACCCTAGCTAGAAAATAAGGAAATATTAGGTAGAAAAATCCCTAAAAATTTTCTTGACTTGGTCAAGACTCCAAGGATGCCTAGGGGGGTGGTGTTGGGCTTCTAAGAGCAGCAAAAGGCTGGCCCAAAGGGGCTCGGGTGCATGGGTTTGGGCCTCTGGAAGCTGGGGTGGCCTGGTAGCCAGGTAGCAGGAATATTCCCTGGTATCTTGCTTCTTAGGGGCTTGGGCTTGGCACCTGGGCTTTATTTCTTTGGGCTAGGATGCAGATGGATCTCTGGATTCATGGATGCCCTTATCTATGAATATACTTTGGCATCTGGAAGGGAATCTGGGCATCTGCAAGAAATAAGGGTTTTCTGAATTTTTCTCCTGGGGTCTTCAAATCTTCAAGCTGGGTTGGACTTGGGCTATACTTCCATGTCTTCAATCTAGTTGGACTTGGTCTTCACTTGTATGATATAGTCTTGAGTCTTCGGTATGCTTGGACAGGACTCAAAAAAATAAAATTAGCTCAACATGAGCTGACTAGCATTGGACTGAACTAGCTCAACATGAGCTGACTAGTACAGAACTGAAATAACAACTCAAAAGACTCAAATAACAACTAAAATGGACTCAGATGGGCTAAGCCCTTATTATAGATAGACTCATAAATTATTGATCAATTCACAGAGGATTGAAAAGCATCTATCTTATTCTGGTGCCTCCGGTGTCCCCACCAGAATGCCTCATCATCAATTTCACATGGCATGGGAGGTGCCATTTCACCAAATTCAAACACCATAAAGAAATTCAACACTCCAAGTTTCATGAAGAAATTTGTTGCCTAGGTGGCTACCCAAGAGGGGGGGTGAATTGGGTCTTTTAAAAAATTGAAGCAAATAATGTGCTATTCAAAATCTTTTGCAAGTGGTAGGTGCTATGATAGAATTATAAAATGCAGAAGCTAAACAGAGTCAAGAAAGCACAACACAAACACACCAAATTTATAGTGGTTCGGAGTAACCCAGCTTCTATATCCACTACTCAAGATACCACTTGGGATTTTCACTATATTCACACCCAAATACAATAGGATTATTTTACAGGATCACAATCCAAGAACCTCTATACTTTGGTTTTATGGGATCACCAAAGAAAACCCAACACCCTTTGATTTTGACAGGCTCACCAAAGAAACCTAACTTGATTTTCACAAGATCACTAAGAACCTAACCCTTGGTTTTAACAAGGCTCACCAAGAATCTATTTGGTTTTTCAACCAGGCTCACCGATAACCCAACAATTCAAAGATTGAATTGAAAATTAAATGCAACAAGAATGACAAACTCAATTTGTCGGATAGTTACCAGTACAGCTTGTTGGAAGTCTACTTGAATGTACTTGAATAAGCTTTAATGATTTCAATGGCTTCTTCCTAAAGTTGCTTCAAGCTTCAAATTAGAGTTGGTGAAGACTTGAAAGCTTGACTTGAATGCTCTTATGCTCTTTTGTTGTTGGTGGGTAGGATATTCAATGAAGCTCTCTTTCTTTGAAGAACTCAATAAATCATTATTGCAAGAAGGTTCAAATCCTTCAAATTTAAAATCTTTCATCATCCCAAGGCAATTCTAGCCATTATAGATTGTTGGAAAATGATTTTTGACCGTTGGAGCACCTTTTAGCATTCAAAAATAAATTTTGGAACTAGCTGTTGGATACTTGAAAGTGTCATTTGAGTCGGCTTGGATTCCTTCGAGTTGGCTCGGATCCTTCGAGTCGATAGGTCGAGTAACCATTTCTTCAATGCAGTCAGCTCTTTGTCTCAGGGCGCAAAACCTCACTCTGAACGAGTCGGCTCTTTGTCACTCGGGTCAGCTCGAACTTGAATCTTGAAAATCTTGAACTCGAGGAGTCGGCTCTTTTCAGCTTGGGATGGCTCTTCTTCTTAGGTTCGAAAAACCTTACTTAGGAAGAGTTGGCTCGATGCAGTTCGGGCTGGCTTGGTTTCTCAGGCTTTTAGAATTAGGTCTGGTAGAGTCAGCTCTTTTTGGTTCGGGTCGGCCCTGGCTGTTCTCAGAAATCTTCAGAAAATGGACTCTGGAGGAGTCGGCTCGGACTGATTCCAGTCGACTCGGATTCACTGGAGTCGGCTCGCTTTCCATCGAGTCAGCTTGGATTGTTACATTCCAGAATCCTTGCTGCATGCCCGTAAGTAGAGTTGGCTCTTCTTCACTTGGGATTAGCTCGAGTGTCTTCTTCAGGATTTTTATAATTGAACTTAAAGAGAACTCTCACCAACTCATTTACAATTTCACACAAATCAACTCAAACTAAAATTCATGGAACACACATACTCACAGAAGTAACTGATGGGGGACATGTATCGAATGATGCATTTGAAGAATTAGATGGACTAAATGAAAATGAAATAGATAAACATGTAGCTATTCTACGTAAAAGAAATAGAATTATATGAAAGGAACATAAGGAAAAGAACTAGACTAGAAAAGAATCTCTCAAAGTAATTAAGAAGGGATCTTCATGGTTAGGAAACCACACAGGTTAGGGCTAGCCTACTTTCCTATTTCAGATCTGAAAGAATATTATAAAGATGGCTATCCGGCTATTAATAATTTGAAATTCAGAAAAGGGACACTCAAGATGAAGTACTAAGAATAGCAAGGAGTTACTATAGATCTAAAGGCACCTTGTTTATGATTCCTTGGCACAGTAGACCTTCACCTTGAAAACTAGGAGACCCGGGGATCCTGCATAGATACATAGTAAAATTAAAAGATTTAGGTGGAAGAATGGAGAAATGGAAGAGGAAATTAGGAATGGAAGAAATGGCTTAGATTTGGCTTTAAGTAGATCTCCTTTGGCGTCCTTTGCTTGAATCATCTTCAATTGTTAGCGTGGAGAACTCCATTATAGATGACCTCTTTTGGAAGATGGGAAGGTTGAAATTGGAGAGGCTTGAAGAGGATTCTTCAAGGGTGGCCGAATGGGATTGGAAAAGGGACTAGTAGCTTGTTTGGTTAAGTATCCTAGGTCTCACACCTACCTTCTCTCAAGGGTCTTTGGCTAGCAAAGGAAGAAAGCTTTCTTAGAAAAAAAATTTCATTTCATTCATCATTCCCATTACAAGAGAATTCTAGGAGCTTTTATAAACCTTAAGCTCCTTTTCAAATTCAAAATGCAACACTTTTCATGGAGAAAATCAAGGGGTGTCCCATGAAGATAGGAGTGGCCCATTCAAATTTAAATCTCCTAATTACAAGGTGGGCACCCATAAAGAGTGGAGCTTCATTCAAATTTGAAAATTCATGGTTGATGTGTCTTGGTGATGTGGCATGATTTATCCACCAAGTTGGCATGACTTGTCTTCCAAGGTGGCATGGTGCTTTGATGATGTGGTGCTCCAAGTAGTTGGTGAAGTTGGTTGCACTCATTCTTGCTTAATTGATGCCCAATGCAAGTAGATCTTGAACCCGACTCAATACAAAGCCAATTTAACTCTAATTGGACCCAAATTAAAATAAAACAGGACTCAATTATTCAAATAAAATAAATACAGGACTCATAGACTTATTACAGGACTTAAATTTCTAGTCTTCTATCCATAAAGAACTTGGCATTAGCTGAAGCCTCTTCCTGAGCCTGGTGCCCGCACCAATTCTTCCCGGGTGGGAGGAACTCGACCCTGTCGAGTAAGGATCGGTTTGACTGTGGTATTTTTCTAATATATCTGGGTCAATTTGTTGTAGATCCTCTCAGGTAATCCAGGAGTCTTCAGATTCCGGTCGACCGTGCCAACGAACCAGATAACGCTGATAACCCTTATTTCTAGTAGTAATCACTTGGTCATCTAAGATACATTCAATCTTGTCTCTCCGGTCTACTGAAATTGCTGGTGGACACTCAGGTAGGGTTTCACTCTCAAAGGCTGGGTGAAGTTCAAAAGGCTCTCTCGGAATTAATGCCGGTTCTTTAAATTCTTTCAGATCAGAAACATTAAAAGTGGAGCTAATGCCATAATCAGGTGGTAACTCTAATACATATGCATTAGATCTTATTTTCTTAATTATTTTGAAAGGTCCAGCTCCTCGGGCATGCAATTTCTTCATAGTTCCCGGTGGAAACCTTTCAGGTCTAAGTTTTATCATGACAGAGTCCCCTTCATTAAATTCCTTTATCCGTTTATGTGAATCAGCCACATGCTTATAAACTTCATTACTCATTTGAATTTTCTTACTAATTTCCTTATGTAATTCTTTAAGATGCTGTGCATATGACTCGGTAGACTCAGATACACGTGCGTGTGTGGGTAATGGGATAAGGTCGATAGGTCTCCTAGGTCTGTAACCATGGACAATCTCAAAGGGACTTTTACCAGTAGACCTATTGACCGAGCTGTTGTATGTGAACTCAGCACGAGGTAAAAGTAAATCCCAATTTCCCAGATTCTCTCCAACAAGGCACCTTAACAAGTTCCCTAGACTTCTATTTGCAACTTCAGTTTGTCCATCAGTCTGAGGGTGGTAAGCAGTTGAGAATTTTAGTTTTGTTCCTAGTAGGTGCCAAAGAGTTTTCCAAAAATAGCTTATGAAACAGACATCCCTATCTGAAACAATGGTTTTAGGTAACCCATGTAACTTGACTACTTGATCGAGAAAAAGCTTGGCTACCCTGGAGGCATCAAAAGTTTGGGAACAGGGTATAAAATGGGCCATTTTCGAAAATCTGTCGACCACTACAAAGATTGAATCATGTTTTCTAAGGGTCTTGGGCAGTCCTAAAACGAAGTCCATGCTAAGATCTTGCCATGGACAATCCGGCACAGGTAAAGGAGTGTATAACCCAGTGTTTTGTCTCTGATGTTTGGCAACCGCACATGTCCTACATCGGGCAACAATATTGGCTACTTGTCTCTTAAGGCCTGGCCAGTAAAACTTCTCCTTAATTATCAATATGGTCTTGTTTCTTCCAAAATGGCCAGCCAAACCTCCAGCATGGGTTTCCCAAATTAGAAAATCTCTCAAAGAAGTCTTCGAAACACAAAGCTTGTTTTCCTTAAATAGATAATCATCTAAAAGGGTGTACTCATTGTGGTCACTAGATGGTCCTAATTTCAGAGCTTGGTAAACTTCACTAAAGTCTGGACAATTATCATACTCATCCGTAAGTCTTTCAAATCCAACGACTTCAGTGCTAATCGAGTTCAGAAGTAGGGCTCTACGACTTAATGCATCGGCCACCTTATTCTCAGTTCCAGCACGATGTTTTAGGACAAACGTGTAGGCCTGGATGTATTCGACACACTTGGCGTGCCTAGGATTCAGCTTTTTCTGGGAACTAAGGAATCTAAGGGCCTCATGATCAGAAAATAGGACAAATTCATGCGATAGTAGATAGTGCCTCCAATACCTTAAAGCTTGCACTACCGCATAGAGCTCTTTATCATAGGTGGAATACTTAAGCTTGGCTTCATTTAATTTTTCACTAAAGAAAGCTATGGGATGGCTCTCTTGGCTTAAAACTCCACCTATTCCAACTCCAGATGCATCACAAGCAACCTCAAAAACCTTAGAAAAATCAGGCAATCTTAAGATAGGTGCTTGTGTCATTTTCTTCTTAACATCTAGGAAGGCCCTATCAGCAGCTTTTGTCCATTCAAATTAGCCTTTCCTAATGCAATCTGTGATTGGCGCAACTATGGTACTAAACCCTCGAATGAATCTTCTATAAAAAGTAGCTAGGCCATGAAAACTTCGTACTTCATGAATACTTTTTGGCACTGGCCACTCAACAATTGATTTGATCTTTTCAGGGTCAGCAGAAACTCCGTCAGGTGTGACAACAAAACCTAGGAAAATGACTCTATGGATAAAAAAGTCACATTTCTTAAGGTTTGCAAAGAGACTATTTTCCCTAAGAGCTAAACAGACTTGATTCAAGTGGTCCAAATGGTCCTTTTGGGTCCTGCTATATATAAGAATGTTATCAAAGTAAACTACGACAAACTTTCCTATAAATAACCGTAGGACTTGATTCATAATCCGCATAAAGGTACTAGGAGCATTGGACAGTCCGAAAGGCATTACTACCCACTCAAAAAGACCCTCCTTGGTCTTGAATGCAGTCTTCCAAACATCCCCTGGTCTAATCCTAACATGATGATAGCCACTCTTAAGGTCAATCTTTGAAAATAGTGTTGCTCCGGCCATCATATCTAACATGTCATCCAAACGGGGTATGGAAAACCTATATTTCATTGTGATCTTATTAATGGCATGACTATCAACGCACATCCTCCAAGTGCCATCTTTCTTAGGGGTCAGTAATGCTGGTACTGCACTGGGACTCAAACTCTCTCTAATAAATCCTTTCCTAAGGAGATCCCCTACTTGTCTTTGTAACTCTAAATGTTCGGTAGGGTTCATCCTATAGTGTGGAAGGTTGGGTAGGGTGGCTCTTGGGATCAAGTCAATGGCATGCTGGATGTCCCTAAGTGGTGGAAGCTGGTCAGGTAGGTCATCTAGAAATACATCCTTAAAGTCTCTAACACTTTAGCCACTTCTTGAGGGCGTTCTTTTTGGGAAGGCTCCTGAATTTCCTTAGTGGTTAAAATCCAAACATGTGTACCCTCGGTGAGTTCTTTCTCAATTTCCTTTTCAGTGATCAAATTGACTCCCGTTTTCTTTTCCTTTAGGTGTCTTGATCCTCTCTTAACAGTGTCCTTAGGTGGTGTTGGGTTAATCACAAACTTCTTTCCTAGGTGCATGAATGAGCAAGAATTTGATCGGCCATATAGGGTCGCGTCATGGTCAAATAACCAGGGTCTACCTAGGATGATACTGCTCACTCCCATTGGTAAGACATCACACCACACTTTCTCCTGATAGGATTGTAACTGGATTTGGACTAGGCACCTATGTTTGATAGGAATCGAAGTGGAGTCTATCCAAGAAATCTTATATGGAGTCGGATGGGGAACTGTGGACAAGCCTAAAGTTTTGACAGCACTAGTGGATATGGCATTTACACAACTCTCATTATCTATAATTATTTTACATACCTTATCCCCTAACTTGATGAATGTTTGTAGGATGTTAGTCCTACGCCAATCTTCCTGTGTCGCGTTTTGGGTAAGGATGCATCTAACTACTCCCAACATATCATGCTCTATTTGTTCCTCGTCTCCTTCATACTCTTCAGCCAAATTGTCCTCAGCCTGATATACTTCCTCGACATTATCACCTAGGGGTTCTTTGGGTTCAGACTCACTTTCTTCTAATTCTCCTATGTGTAAGGCCCTAGTTGGACAATTGCTAGCGTAATGGCCTAACTTATGACATCTATAGTAAGCCACATTAGAATTTGGAGTCCTCTGAACTTCTGGTGCTTTACCCCTATCATCTCTACGGGTCAGAGGGGTGCTAGGGTTGGGTTGACTGGGTCGCATCTGATTTGTTCCTGGCTGCTGACTAGGTGCACTAATTCTAGGGGGTTCGGGTTTGCGATAAAATGGTCCCCTATGAAATCTCTCGGCATCTCGTGCTACCTGGTAAGCTAGCTCTAAGTCATGGACTTCTCTCAGAAATAACTCCTTCTGGATCTCTTCTCTCAATCCTACCCTAAATCTCGACAAAGTAACTGACTCAGACTCATCTACATTGCATCTCATTACAAATTCATCAAATTTGGCAATGTATTCGGCTACACTCTTGGTTCCCTGGGTCAATCTCTGCCACTGGTCTAGAAGTCTCTGGTGGCAGGACATAGGAAGGTACTTCTCTCTAAGCCTAAGTTTCATTGCCCTCCAGGTTACTATGGGAACATCACCTCTTTGCCTAATGAACCTCTCGACATTTTTCCAGTACAGCCTAGCCTGACGAATTAACCTAAGCTTCGCGAACTTGCATTTTCTCTCCTCTGTCATGTCATACCAATCAAAGTACTGATCTATCTCTCCCTCCCAATCTATGTAAACCTTAGGATCCAGATTTCCATCGAATGTTGGTGCTTCCAATCTAATACTCCTAAGGGTTCGCTCATCACGGTCTGTCTGATCCTGATTGTGTCTCCTAGGGTTTGGCTCATAGACTGGATCATGGTGTGCTATCCTAGGATTTGGGTCATGGACTCAATCAGGATTGGGCCTCCTAGGATTTGGCTCGAAGAAATGGTCTTGATGAAGAGTTCTTCTAGGGTTGATGGGTGTCTCAAACTCGGATTTAGGCTCTAACTCATTTTGGACTTCATGATTTCCTCCAGGGGTATGAGCTTCTAATCGATCAAGTCTAGCAGTGATGTGGGTTATCTGATCAGTCAAGTTTTGATTGGTCTAGGCTAATTGATCAGTTAAGTTTTGGTTCAGCCTGGTCATTTGGTCATTCAAGGATTTCATTAGACTCTCAAAGTTTTGTTCCATGGTTACACTAGATTGGGCTTGGGTTTGCTGATAAGGTGCTCCTGATCTAGTTTCCATGCACACGGACTCAACTCAGACTAGGGGTTTTGCTAGACCTAGAGTACAAATCAAATATAAGGTCAAATTGACAATCCGGGTTGTAGTAACTTGGCACCTGGCCAGGTAAGTGTAAGGTTAGTGGAGGTTCCTCTTTGCTTACCTTAGACACCAATTTGAAATTGGCCAGGTAAGCGAACCAACCCACTTTCCTTTGGGCTCTAGTCCCTGAACCACTTGCCTAGACACCAGATACAAGCACACACAAACAGGGTGTCAAATTTGGCTTGACACTTGACTCGACCCGACCTTATGGGTGTCCCTAGCTCGCTAGAGCAATTAAATGTCTAATCCGTTTTAATTAGGGTTGGGCTCGTTATGCAAGTTGATGATTTTTGGGCTAGGGATAGGTAATGAAATCCTGACCCTATGTCAATTTGATGCCCTTAATTTTGTTTACCATGAAATGAATGCAACAAACATATGGATCCAAATTTCAGGTGCAGAATTAGTGTGTTGCAGTTCTCAAGTGATGGAAAAGTGCAATGTAACAGATTCAAAAAAATTTAAAAAACTCACAGAAGATTGCTAACTTCTAGATGATATGCCATACAAAAGGAAATTTAAAAATAAATTTTATACTATGCTGAACAGATACTGAAAACTAGATAAAAAAATAGGACTGAACATAAAGAAATTTCAGTGATAGTGATGGGATGCGAGAATTTTTATTTTTTTTGTAATTTTTTTATGAAGATGAAATTTTACATGATGATAACTGACTTAATATGGAGTAGAAAAAAATTATTTCAATAAAAAATTAACTACTTTCATTCAGACTTTTATGCAAATCTCAGTCAGCTCATTCAGAAATATAGCAAGCAGAATTTAAACAAACAAAGGCATTTACATACCAAACTTCAACCTTAAAATTCACGTCCGGCCAGGGGCTCATTATTCCCATGGGTCATGATAGTGTACTGGTGTACACCCACTCAGGAGGCGTGAATTTTAGATCTAGATTGGATTTTAAAAATAATAACTAAGTAGCATGTATGAATGCTATGCATGCAGAAAATTTCAGCAACCTACCTAAATGCACAAATTCAAAAGTAACCCTAACCTACCATGCTCTGATACCAAAATGATGGGGGACATGTATCGAATGATGCATTTGAAGAATTAGATGGACTAAATGAAAATGAAATAGATAAACATGTAGCTATTCTACGTAAAAGAAATAGAATTATATGAAAGGAACATAAGAAAAAGAACTAGACTAGAAAAGAATCTCTCAAAGTAATTAAGAAGGGATCTTCGTGGTTAGGAAACCACACAGGTTAGGGCTAGCCTACTTTCCTATTTCAGATATGAAAGAATATTATAAAGATGGCTATCCGGCTATTAATAATCTGAAATTCAGAAAAGGGACACTCAAGATGAAGTACTAAGAATAGCAAGGAGTTACTATAGATCTAAAGGCACCTTGTTTATGATTCCTTGGCACAGTAGACCTTCACCTTGAAAACTAGGAGACCCGGGGATCCTGCATAGATACATAGTAAAATTAAAAGATTTAGGTGGAAGAATGGAGAAATGGAAGAGGAAATTAGGAATGGAAGAAATGGCTTAGATTTGGCTTTAAGTAGATCTCCTTTGGCGTCCTTTGCTTGAATCATCTTCAATTGTTAGCGTGGAGAACTCCATTATAGATGACCTCTTTTGGAAGATGGGAAGGTTGAAATTGGAGAGGCTTGAAGAGGATTCTTCAAGGGTGGCCGAATGGGATTGGAAAAGGGACTAGTAGCTTGTTTGGTTAAGTATCCTAGGTCTCACACCTACCTTCTCTCAAGGGTCTTTGGCTAGCAAAGGAAGAAAGCTTTCTTAGAAAAAAAATTTCATTTCATTCATCATTCCCATTACAAGAGAATTCTTGGAGCTTTTATAAACCTTAAGCTCCTTTTCAAATTCAAAATGCAACACTTTTCATGGAGAAAATCAAGGGGTGTCCCATGAAGATAGGAGTGGCCCATTCAAATTTAAATCTCCTAATTACAAGGTGGGCACCCATAAAGAGTGGAGCTTCATTCAAATTTGAAAATTCATAGTTGATGTGTCTTGGTGATGTGGCATGATTTATCCACCAAGTTGGCATGACTTGTCTTCCAAGGTGGCATGGTGCTTTGATGATGTGGTGCTCCAAGTAGTTGGTGAAGTTGGTTGCACTCATTCTTGCTTAATTGATGCCCAATGCAAGTAGATCTTGAGCCCGACTCAATACAAAGCCAATCTAACTCTAATTGGACCCAAATTAAAATAAAACAGGACTCAATTATTCAAATAAAATAAATACAGGACTCATAGACTTATTACAGGACTTAAATTTCTAGTCTTCTATCCATAAAGAACTTGGCATTAGCTGAAGCCTCTTCCTGAGCCTGGTGCCCGCACCAGTAACCCTTTTAACTGATTTTTCTTAGTATTTTGATTGGGTTCTTCTTTACAAAAATATTTACAGCACAACTCAATCAAGAAAACATAAGTGTAGGAATTAAAGGTTGAACATGTTATTCATCCTACAAAAACTTGTTAAACACTTGAAGAGTTGTCAGTAATAAATGTACATGCTCCAATGTTTGGTTATCATCAAAATCACTTATGGGGTCAACAATCTCCTCCTTTTTGATGATGACAAAACATTGGGCATGAAAAATCGATAAAAAACTTTACAATAACTTGTATAATAGTATTTGCGAGAGTATATGAACAAGTAGAGCAAATTGACTTCAATTAGTGCCAAACAATGAGAGGAGAATTAGGGCTTAGCGAGTTAATCTCTCCCTCAATAAAATACTCCATGTTTTGGCAAATTTTTTATCCAATTTTACATTTCAAAGCTAAAAAATTTGAACAATAGAGCTAACAAATGTTGAAGTGTAAAATACTTTGTATCAGAGCCATTATGTATCAGAACTTGTAAAAACAATTGTAATTCAAAGCTTTAAACATTAGAACTTAAAGCATCAGAGCTTGAGATATCAACACATATTCTTTTTCAAGCATTAGAGCAACATGTAACACATATGTATCGAAGCTTTGAAGTATCAATGTTGTATTGTATTTTATTTTATCTTTTTCATGCAGTACTTTCTCCATGCAATATATTATACCATTCTCCCCCTTTTTGTCAATCAATCAAAAAGGTAGAGTAAGAAATAGATTGAGAAAGTAAAATAGATTAAGAAAGTGTTCAAAATTGTTTGAGATAATTTCACTTTCTCAAATTTATCTTGAAATTCTAATTAAAATATTAATCATTGTAAAAGCAATCAAACATTCAATTCATGGAGAAATTAAAGAATTTGTGAGGAAAAAGATGTACTTCATTCCATTTCAAAGGTGCAGTACAAAGTACAAAAAGGTAATACATTTAGTCATTATCTACATCTACGCTAGGTTTTAAAGAAGTTTGGCCGGGGATCTGAATTCCAGGAGGTAGAGAAGCAATAGGATCAATGAATTGTGGAATATTATGAGATCCAGGTGTCCTAATATATGGAGCAGGTTGTCTTGGATGGCCTGAGTGACTAGGAAAGGATTTAGAAGGAGTTTTGAGTGTAGCTTGGATGTCTTCAATCTTGCCCATCATTTTCCACATAAAGCTACTCATTGACTTCAATTCGGCTTCAACTTTCTTCACACATCTAGAAGCTACCAAGTCTTCCATTCCTTCTTTGATTACTGCCATTTCTTTATGTAGAGTAAGCATTTCTGAAGCTTGAACATTTGCAAATGCTTCGGCTGAACCTCGCAGTCTTCCAAATTCACTCCTAATTATACTAATTCCTTTGGTATAATCATCTTCCATTCTTTTTCCTGCCTCAAGTGATCCTATTCTGATCCTTAGGTTATCCATCTCTGTTCTGTAGGCTTCAAGGATTTGAGTGACTGAGCTTTTGATAGAGTCTAAACTTGTTGCAATTAATTGAAGAATTAGTTGAACATCTATCACAGTTGTGCCAATTATACTGGTTGTTGTAGCTCTGGAGGTTTCAATATTATCAATTCTTCCTTTTAGCTCATTTATTTGTTCTCCAAACTGGGTTAGCTTATCATCAACTGATTTTTGAAATACTCCAAACATCTCACCCATAGAAGACTTAATGGATTCAAACATACTATTCATTTGTTGTGCCAAAAAGCCTTGTATCATTGAAGTGTTCAAAGTAGGAGCAGTAGCAGCTTGATCATGACTTGGAATGTCTGTAGCCTGATCAAAGATATATGTATTGTGTGGCATGTCAGGCAAGTCAGAAATAGAAATATCTAAAAGAGAAGTATGAAAGTCCATCTGGACAGGGAATTCCTGCTATGGCTGTGACTCAGGGATATCCATTGTGGTGCCTTCTCCAGCCACATCTTCCATTTGTTCTTGGGCTTCTTCAGTCTCTTCAACTGTAGGTGTGTCAGTTTTTTTCTTCTAGGTACCATCTGTTAACAAGTATCCCATTCTCTGAAGGGTCTTGGCTATGTATGTGTCAGTGTGGAGTAATGCCTTACTGTCTTCTTCTGTCAAATTTAAACTTGCTCTTTAAAAGAAGATTGTGAGGACCATTCCATATGGTAAACAGGCTTTAACTTTCCTAATTGCCTCCTTCATTTGGATAATCATAATTGCAGGCAAATTGATCTTTTCTCCATTAATTAAGTGCTCCATAAAACATAAATCCCTTTCACTTACCCAGTCAAATTGACTTGTTCTAGGTAAGAAGATTCGGCTAATGAAGTTATGTAGGAGTCTCATCTCAATTGACAACATATTTGCCTTGAAAATTCCGATCTCATTTACCTCGGCTCTTTCCAAAACTGTCTGAAAGCCTTTGTTCTGTCCTTCAGTACAAGATATTCTATGCCTTTAGAAGGCATATCCAAAATATTTCCTAGGATTTCGGCACAAATGATTATTCTCTTCCCTTTAACTGAGGATTCAATGAAATTTTCCCCAAACCTCAAGTTTTCATAGAATGTTCTTACTAGGTTTGGATAGGTCTTAATGTCCAGTGAACATAAATTCCTCCAACCCTGATTCTCAATAAGATCTCCAATCACAAAACCAATTTCTCTTAGATATTCGAATAAAATGCGTCAGCCAGTAGTGATTGGACGCATACCTAGGGACACTTGGTGGCTTGGAGAAACCGGACTTGCTTCTTCCTCAGGCTGTGGTTCATTCCGGGAGACATTATCTTCTCGAACTTTCGTTCTTTATTCTTATGGAGCCGGATCACTAGCTTTCCCAGATTTCTTTCCAACTACTCTCCTTGGTGCCATTGCAAACAAATTGAGTTAAGAAGAAGTTTTTGGAAGTTTGGAAAGTTTCTTGAAGGGAATGGAATAGGGTTTAGGAGTAAGGAAGGTAAAAACAAAACCCTACGGCTCGAACTAAAAAGAGACGGCTCGACATCCGAGCCGGCTTGACCAACAGCTTATCTGCTCAAGTCGGCTCGAGCAGAGGGAGCAAAAACAATAATTTTTGTATTTCAATTAAGGCTCATGAAATTTTGGAATTTGGATTAGAAGGATATCTAGATATATTGTCCTTAAGACTCTGGAGTTATTTCTAGGTAGGATCACATAATCCTAGTTCATTTCTAATTATTGTAAACCTATCTAAATTCAATGGTTTGGTGAAAGCATCAAGTTGGTTTTTAGTTGGCACAAATTCAAGAGTAATATCAATATTCAAAACATGTTCTCTTATAAAATGGTGCTTAATTTCAATGTGTCTTTCTATCAATTTTGCAACCAGAATAGTCAGCCTAAGAAAAATCAATTAAATTTAAAGATGATTCTTTAGAATATCAAAGACCTAAGTTACTTGTACCTTTCAAATATTTGAGAATTCTTTTAATAACAAACATATGTGTTTCTTTAGAATTACCTTGAACTCTAGCATAGACACATACACTGTACAAGATATCAAGCCTACTAGCTGTCAAATATAAAAGAGATCCGATCATACCTTTGTATAGCTTTTGGTCAACATTAGATCCATTTTCATCTTTGTCTAGCTTGCAGGTAGGACTCATAGGTGTGCTAGCCTCTTTGCTTGTTTCCCTGCCAAATTTCTTGATTAATTCCTTGATGTACTTGGCTTGGTGTATAAAGATTCCTTCCTTCATTTGTTTGACTTGTAAACCCAGGAAGTGGTTGAATTCACCCATAAAGTTCATTTCAAACTCATCCTGTATTAGCTTAATAAATTCTTCACGAGAATTTTCATTAGATGTACCAAGATAATATCATTAATGTATATTTGTACAGCTAACATGTCATTTCCTTTGTTCTTAATAAAAAGAACTTTGTCAACATTTCCACTTTTGAAATCATTTTCGAGTAAAAGCATGTTCAATCTATCATACCAAGCCCTAGGTGCTTATTTTAAACCATATAAAGCTTTATTCAACTTAAACACATGATTTGAAAAAGCATGATTTTCAAAACCTGGTGATAGTTCTACAAAAACTTGTCCAGAAGTAAATCCATTTTAAAAAGTACTTTTGACATTCATTTGAAAAAGTTTAAAGTTCATATAGTAAGCAAATGCAAGAAGTGATCTAATGATCTCAGGTTTTGCTATAGGTGCATAAGTTTCATCAAAATCGATATCTTCTTCTTGATTGAATTCATTTGCTACTAACCTTGCTTTATTCCTTATTACTTTACCATTTTCATCCAGTATGTTCCTATAGACCCATTTGGTTTCTATTATTGGATGGTCTGCAGATCTACTAACTAGTGTCCAAACATTATTCCTTTCAAACTGGTTTAATTCATCATGCATGGCCATCATCTAGTTATGATCATTTTCAGCCTCTTCTAAGTTGTGTGGTTCAATTTGAGAGACAAATGCTAGGTAGTCATGTGCATCTCTATGTGCTGACCTGATCCTAACACCATGAGAAGGATCACCAATGATTAAATCTTTAGGATATGAAGTTACATACCTCCATTCTCTTGGTAGATCAGTATGATCCTTACTTACCATCTCACTTCCATCTTGTGTTGGTTTGTCCTGAATGTTTAGATCTTCCATTTCTTTTTATAGTGTACCTGCATCATTATCTATGCACTCATCTTTTCTAGATGGTGAGGGATTAGCTTCATCAAAGACAACATGAATTGACTCTTCTATAGTAAGAGTCCTCTTGTTAAACACTCTATATGCTTTGCTATGTAATGAATAACCAAGAAATATAGATTCATCAGATTTTGCATCAAACTTTCCTAGATTATCCTTACCATTATTTAACACAAAGCATTTACACCCAAAAACATGAAAATAATTAATATTTGGTTTTCTTCCATTCCAAAGCTCATAGGGGGTTTTCTTTAAAATTGGTCTCATCAAAACTCGGTTTAGTATATAATAGGCAGTGTTCACGGCTTCTGCCCAAAAGTACCCTGGAAGATTACCTTCACACAACATTGTTCGGGCCATTTCTTCCAAAGTCCTATTTTTTCTTTCTACAATACCATTTTGTTGTGGTGTTCTAGGAGCGAAGAAGTTATGATCAATGCCGTGCTCAGTGCAATATTCATCAAAGAATTGATTTTGAAATTCAGTTCCATGATCACTTATAATAGAAATAACAGAAAGATTTTTTTTATTTGAAACCTTTTTATGAAATTTTCGAAACACATCAAAAGTTTCATCTTTATGTGTAATAAATAATACCTATGTGAACCTAAAAAAGTCATCTACAATCACAAGGCCATATTTCATACCTTTTAGGCTTGTGGTCCTAGTTAGTCCAAATAAGTTCATGCAAAGTAGCTCAAGGGGTCTAGTTGTTGAAATAACATTTTCGATTTAAAGCTCTCCCTAGTTTGTTTGCCTAATTGACAAGCATTACATACATGATCAAAATCAACTTTAAAATGAGGCAAACCTCTAACTAGATTCTTTGAGATTAATTTGGCAATAGTATGCATGCTAGCATGACCTAATCATCTATGCCATAGTAAACATGACTCCTTGGCCTTAGCATTCATTGCTACTAGACTGGAACTACTAGATATGGCAAGATCATTCAGATCTATCACATAAATATTTTTGAGTCTGTGGCCGATAAATTTGTTGCTAGAGTCAAGAGAGTTAGTTACTATACACATAGATGATTCAAAGATAACTTTGAAGCCTTTATCACATAATTGACTAGTACTCAATAAATTATGCTTCAATTTATCTACTAGTAGCACATCTTCAATAGAAGTACAGGGGGTTATCTTAATCTTACCGATTCCGATTATTCTCTCCTTACCATTATCTCCGAAAGTAACTAATCCTCCTTCTTTCATTTGTAGAGTGATAAACTGATCCTTGTCACCCGTCATATGCCTTGAACAGCCACTGTCAAGATACTATCTTTTCTTTGATTTTTGGGCTGCAAGACAATCCTGCAAAACAAACAAGGAGTGATTTTAGGTACCTAAGCTAACTTGAGTCCTTTCGGGTTAGCTACATTGGTTCATTTTGGAACCCAAATGGTTATATATTTCAATGCACTAATCATGGAGTTTTTCAAGGAATTGCATTGATAAGATTTATGTCCAAATCTATGACATGCATGATAAATAATTTTGTTATTTTTGAATGATGCATGCTCTGAAGCTATAATAAATGCAGAAACAGGAATACTTGATTTGAAGGATTTTTGCATAGTATTCTTAGGAATATATTTCAGGCCATTTGAAATTGATTTCAATGGAAAACCATTTTCAATTCTAGCATTTATAGAATTAAATCCAATTCCAGCTTTATTTTTTAAGTCTTTTTGTTCTTTCAAAATTAGCTCAAGCTTATTTGAACTCAAGTTCAACTTTTCTACTAAAGGCTTAAGCTTTTCAACCTCCTTTTTTAAATCAGTATTTTCGGCAACTAAAACATTATTTGTCTCAAATAAAATAGTTTTTTCATTGTTCAAGACTACAACATTTTCAGAAAGGTTATCCAATTTTCCTTGCAAAATGTTATTCTTTTCAAAAATTTCATCCTTGTCTTTTAATAAAATATCATTTTGTTTCTTTAAGGACGTAATTTTAGCCCCAGCTTTCTTGAATTTGATAAGTAAATCATGAAATGCTGAATTCAGTTCGTCATAAGTAAATTCAGTTTGAAGCTCAGGGGATGATACCTCATTTTCGAGATTCGTTAAACAAAGATTCACAGATTTCGGAGCCTCTTCTTCTTCATTTGAAGAGGATGTTTCGCTGTTGCTCCATGTCGCTACTATTGCTTTTTTTTTCTTTTTCTTAAATCCCTTTTTCAGTAGAGGGCAATCTGGTCTGATGTGCCATGGTTTTTTGCACTCATAACATGTGGGCACTTCTTTTTCTTCCTCCTTTTTCTTGTCCTTCTCTTTACTGAACTCTTTGCTCTTGTGGAGTTTTTCTAAAATATCTTCCTTTCTTTCTTTTCAAGAACTTTCTGAATTTTCTGACGACCATGGCAACGTCTTCATCTTTCATATCGCTTTCAGTAGAGGAGCTCTCTTCTTCTGATTCTTCATCCCTTTTAGAATCCATGACAGCTTTAAAGGCAATCAATTTCTTTTTCTTTTGATCATCTTCAGTTCGGTGCTGCATGGTCGGTTCATGTGTGATGAGAGATCCTAGCAGTTCATCTAGCAATAAGGTATCCAAATCTTTTGCTTCCTAGATGGTAGTCACTTTCGGATCTCACTTATCTGGAAGAGATCTTAAAATCTTCTGCACTAGATCAGCATTAGTATATACCCTGCCAAGACTTTTTAAGCTGTTAATAATGTCAGTGAAATGTGAAAACATGGTAGAGATTGTTTCATTTGGTTCCATCTTAAATAATTCATAACTATGTACAAGAAGATTAATTTTAGAAGACTTCACTTGTGAATTTCCTTCATGAGTCACTTTGAGTTTATCTCAAATTTCTTTTGCCAAAGAGCAAATTGAAATTTGATTAAACTCATTACTATCCAAAGCACAGTATAACAAGTTCATGGCTTTGGTATTTAACTCTCCCATCTTCATGTCGTGTTCGGCCCAATCCTTTTTAGGTTTAGGAACATCCATGCTATCAATTTTAACCATGGGGATATAAGGACCCTTTAGAATGACCTTCCACAACTGAAAATCAACTGCTTGAATATAGATCTTCACTCTAGCTTTCCAATATACATAATTTATGCCAGTGAAGAGTGGAGGTCTATTAGTTGATTGGCCTTCTACCAAGGATGTACTCATTGGATGAGCCATCAATCTTTACTCTAAGATAATCAGAGACTCTGCTCTGATACCAGTTGTTGCCCAGGTGGCTACCCAAGAGGGGGGGTGAATTGAGTTTTTTAAAAAATTGAAGCAAATAATGTGCTATTCAAAATCCTTTGCAAGTGGTAGGTGCTGTGATAGAATTATAAAATGCAGAAGCTAAATAGAGTCAAGAAAGCACAACATAAACACACCAAATTTATAGTGGTTCGGAGCAACCCAGCTCTTACATCCACTACCTAGGATACCACTTGGAATTTCCATTATATTCATATCCAAATATAGTAGGATTGTTTTATAGGATCACAATCCAAGAACCTCTACACTTTGGTTTTACGGGATCACCAAAGAAAACCCAACACCCTTTGGTTTTGATAGGCTCACCAAAGAAATTCAACTTGGTTTTCATAGGATCACCAAGTACCTAACCCTTGGTTTTAACAAGGCTTACCAAGAACCTATTTGGTTTTTCAACTGGGCTCACCAATAATCCAATAATTCAAAGATTGAATTGAAAATTAAATGCAACAAGAATGACAAACTCAATTTGTCGGATAGTTGTCGGTGCAGCTTGTTGGAAGTCCATTTGAATGCACTTGAATAAGCTTTAATGACTTCAGTGGCTTCTTCCTAAAGTTGCTTCAAGTTTCAAATTAGAGTTGGTGAAGACTTGAAAGCTTGACTTGAATGCTCTTGTACTCTTTTGCTGTTGGTGGGTAGGATATTCAATAAAGCTCTCTTTCTTTGAAGAACTCACTAAATCATTATTGCAAGAAGGTTCAAATCCTTCAAATTTAAAGTCTTTCATCATCCCAAGGCAATTCTAGCCATTGTAGACAATTGGGAAATGATTTTTGACCATTGGAGCACCTTTTAACATTCAAAAACAAATTTTGGAACTAGCCATTAGATACCTAAAAGTGTCATTCGAGTCGGCTCGGATCCTTCGAGTTGATAGGTTGAGTCACCATTGCTTCAATGCAGTCAGCTTTTTGTCTCAGGGCACAAAACCTCACTCTGGACGAGTCGGCTCTTTGTCACTTGGGTCGGCTCGAACTTGAATCTTGAAAATCTTGAACTCGAGGAGTCGGCTCTTTTTAGCTTGGGTCGGCTCTTCTTCTCTGGTTCAAAAAATCTTACTTTGGAAGAGTCGGATCGATGTAGTTCGGGTCGGCTCGCTTTCTCAGGCTTTCAGAATTAGGTCTGGTAGAGTCGGCTCTTTTTAGTTCAGGTCGGCTCACCTGGCTGTTCTCAGAAATCTTCAGAAAATAGATTCTGGAGGAGTTAGCTCGGACCTATTCCAATCGACTCAGATTCACTAGAGTCGGCTTGCTTTCCATCAAGTCGGCTCAGATTGCTGCATTCTAGAATCCTTGCTGCATGCCCGTAAGTAGAGTCGGCTCTTCTTCACTTGGAGTCTGCTCGAGTGTCTTCTTCAGGATTTTTACAATTGAACTTAAAGAGAACTCTCACCAACTCATTTACAATTTCACACAAATCAACTCAAACTAAAATTCATGGCACACACATACTCACAGAAGTAACCCTTTTAACTGATTATTTTTAGTATTTTGATTGGGTTCTTCTTTACAAAAATATTTACAACACAACTCAATCAAGAAAATAGAAGTGTAGGAATTAAAGGTTGAACATGTTATTCATTTTACAAAATCTTGTTAAACACTTGAAGAGTTGGCAGTAATAAATGTACATGCTCCAATGTTTGGTTATCATCAAAATCACTTATGGGGTCAACGAAATTCAAATTCAAACTCCATGAAGAAATTCAAATTCAAACTTCATGAAGAAATTCAACACTCCAAGTTTCATGAGGAAATTCAAATTCAAACTCCATGAAGTAATTCAAATTTAAACTCCATGAAGAAATTCAAATTATAGCTCCATGAAGAAATTCAACACTCCAAGTTTCATGAAGAAATTCGAATTCAAACTCCATGAAGAAATTCAAATTCAAAGTGGGTGCCCCCTTGATTCAAGCAAACAACCCTCCTCACTCCACTCCACATATCAAGCCATATCACCAAAAATCAAGCCTAGCATTCATGGTAGGCCAAGCTTCATGAAGAGGAGATTCAAAATTCAAAATAGACGCCCTTGATCCATAAAGACAACCAACCCCTTTCTTCTCCCTAAAACAAGCTTGTAACTCCTTTTTTCAAATTTGAATTCAAATGTTCAAATGAGGACTTGGGAGCTTATAAAAAGGGCCCTAACCCTCTTGTAAAATAATTGATGAATGAAAAAAAGTGTTCAGAAATTTTTTTTCTTCTAGCCCTTGTCTCTTGACTTGGAACTCTGTGAGAGAGTGTGCCTTTGTTTTCGAGCATCGACGGATGTGAGGCCCCAGATATCCCCTTCCTATGCAAGCCACCAACCCCTTAAACACCCTCTGGAAGATCCTTCTAGATGCCCAACAAGAAAAGCCCTTCTTGACCGCCACCTTCACTTCACCTCTCTCTTGTTTCTTTGCTTTCCCATTCCTTCTTGTTTCCTAACTCTCTTCTAGGTTGCTTGCAGGTCCTTCAGGTACCACAGACAAAGGAGTCAGTCTCCCTTGCCTCCAGGACCATCTGACGGAAAGCCGACAAATTCATGGGGTCGAGGGCTTGATCTTCCAGGCCGTATCCATGAGTGTGAGCGAACTTGGCATCAGGCACTTCAGAGCTTCGAGAGGTTTGTACTCCCTAGTCTTCTAAGTCAGATATTGATTTAAAGCTAAGTCCTACCGGGGTTTTTCAATCCTGGGATCCTTCTTTATCATTATTTAGGGTCCATGTTTGCATGCTGGAGTTTCTTGTCATTATGCAAATCTCTAGATCTATTCTTAGTTTAAGTTCAAGAATCGGTAAATCCATTAAAATATAAAAACAAAAAAAAAATCACCTGCATGCATCCTAGGTCCCGCATCACATGTACACCCATGTCTCATATGTTTTCTCAACCCCGAGTCAAGCCCCCTATCCCAACATGACTCAAAGGACCTCAGAAACATATAAACCTAAACTCCCAAACCTGTCCTAAACACCCATGAATACATCATGAATCCCCTGGAACACCTCTAGAACCTCTGGAACACCTCCAAAAATTGTTTGGCATGCCTCAAACTCCTAGGGATCGCCTTGAACATCCCTGCCATGGCCTCCCAAATCTCTCCAAGGCTTGGGAGTACCACACAAAACACTATAATCTTTATCTTGGTGCCCCCAAGACTTGGCAAATCTAATAATGTCTTCCTGCACAACCCTACTATAACTGCATGTCCTGACATCCCTTTATACCGATCTCCTTGCCTCTGCCAACACCCTTCAGCTGCTGAGCTCCCTTGGAGGCCTTTGGGATGACCACCTCCTCAGCTAAAGATCCTTGCTTGTACCTTGGCCCCACCATTATAGCCTTCCTTCTACCTAGCAGCTATATCAGTCTTTTCCTTGGACTTCCCTGGAGAGACCATAGCGATCCTGAGCCAGCACTCACTGTAACTGGAACTCTACTTGACACCATCTCCTCAGAGCCATGCCTCACTACTGGTGCACATTGCTTCACCTGCCTTAGTGCACCCTTGGCGCTGGTGCTGGGATGTGACTCCTCCCCATGCATCCCTCCGCTCTCGTGTCGAATCCTGCTCCACCCATGAGCCACCTCTCCCTAGTGCTCACCTGAGACTAAAGTCCTTTTGATGCCATAGAATGAAATCTTGAGGCCAGCCACTCAATGCTACCCTACTGAGCCTATCGCTGCACCTCGTACCCCGTTGCTACCTCCTCGGATCCTCGCATCTCGTGAACTCCTCCAAGATTGTTTCGGATACACTACACCCCGCAGGCTCCTCCGAAACAACCAAGAGCTCATCCGACTCTTCCTTTGATCCAACAACTTAATCTAAGAAATCTAGGATTTTCTTTTCTCTATCCCTGCACTTCTTTCCAAGCAGACACTCTTGTTTAAAGTGCCTTGCTACACCACACATGTAGCACTTGAATTCTGATGTGAAACTAATATGCATGCGATTATTTTTATGTGTTTTATATGTGGGGTGAGGTGGTTAAATCCCAAATATCAGATCAAAATAAGATGTAGAGAGTTCTATATGAATTTTAGAAACTACGCATGAAGATCAGGACCTAAGAAAGTAGTAAAAGGGGATCACCGGGACTGAGAAGCCTCGGTTAGGGCCAGTTCACCTACAATAAAATTACTGGAGAATATAGGGGGTGTACATGGCAATGTCTGATGCACCTGGTGAAGATCGCAGCAAAGAGATCACTCGTTCTTCAATGGATGCAGCCTGGAAAATCAAGCCGGAGGCCCGCGAATTCCCAGCTTTTTGCTCGGTGGTCTGATTGTGGCCTGGCTGGAGTTGTTGGATTCGTAGGAACTCGGGGACCTACAAACAACCATCAAGGATGAGAAAATAAAGGCTAAAAATAAGAATAATTTTAGAAAAGGTAGTAAGGGGTGTGTTGGAAGAAGAGGCTCGGAAGAAGGTTGGTCGGCTAGCACTTCGACAGGACTTCAGGCTCACATAAGATCCCTTAATGCACACAGCAGGGAGGCACACAACAATTGGAGAATCAAGAGTATTTTATATATCAAAATTAACTAAATTTTCATACAAGGGGTCCCTTTTATAGAGTCATGAGACTTAGGGCCCAAGCAAAAGAAAATAAGAAAAATAAGATTTGACCACTTTCTTCGTAAAGTGTGGGGCTAAACATATTGAAGAAAATACTCTCATGCCATACAAAATCCCTCCAAACAAGGTAGGTGTGGACATCCAAAGTGGGGGGGACACTTCTTTCCTAAGCAAGCTAGCATGAATCAGGGGATTTATGTTTATCTATTTTGACTTTCCTTCTTGTCATGCTGGCATGTGGAGTTGGTGTGCTTAGGGTGTGGAAGGGGTGTGCTAGCATGTGGTCATCAACTCCTCATGCATGGGCCAACTTCATGATCCTCCAAGTAATCCTAGGTGGCGCAATCCAGGGTGTGACTGGGCTCCATGCGGCTGCTGAGGTGGCATGCTGGATGGTGTCCTTCACATGCTTGACTGGGCTTGACTCAAACAAACTCAATATAACTGGACATGATTACAAGACTTGGAAAATGATTAGCTCAACATGAGCTGACTTGACCGACTGATCCAAAATCCTAATGGTATGGATCAAATGCTACATACAGGACTCAGAAAGAAAACTAGCTCAACATGAGCTAACTAGTACAAGACTCAAGTAAGAAAAAGATAACTCAAATGGACTAAGCCTTTATTACAAATGGACTCAAATGCGACTAAGTAATCTACAAAGGGTTGAGAAGCCTCTATCTTATTCTGGTGCCTCTGGTGTCCCCACCAAATTCTCTCTTGCCTTTCTAGGACTTGGACTGTCCCCTATGCTCGCTACCTTCCTTCCGTCTCCCGGTCTTCTCTCCTATTGTGAGTCCCTTTTGAGGTACTCCCTCCATCGTCATCTTCCCCCTTTACTCATTGGACCTTAGCACTAATATTATGTCTTCATACATCAGTGTCTCCATTTCATACAGCAAAGTAGTGACAAGCATATCATATGAACTCGGTAATGAGCATAGCAAGAGTAGGGACTTGTCTTCTTCCTCCATCTTCATCCCAAGGGTCAGCAAATTATTGTAAACTTGGTCATACCAATGAACATAAAGAACAACATCTCCACCTTCCTGCATTCGAAGGCTATACAATTACTTCTTCAACATCAGTTTATTGCACATATTTTTTCCATATACATGGCATGCAATTTGGACCATTGACCCTTCAGTGTCTTCTCCTCAAGAATGCTGTACAACATCGCATTAGCCAAACATCCTCTGATGGCTGCACATGCCCTCTTTTGCAGTGACAACCAATCCCAATCCGTCATCCCCTCTGGCTTTTCCTTCAAAGCCATATCCAGAAAATTCTACACCAACAAATCCTCCACCCGAACCTTCCACATAGAGAAGTGGTGTAGGCACCACAACTCAAAAGAGCATTCAATCCAATTTAATCAAACCAGATTCAATATGGATTTCAGTAGAGTAAATTTAGTCTGCTTTTAATTTCAATTTTACTTCTTTAATTGAATATGAGTCTTGTAAATAAGGTAGTTTATTTCTTTATTTGAGTTTGAGTCCTATAAAAAGGAATAGGTCTATGTTAATTTGATTTTTAAGTCAAATTGGGAGCAATTTGACTTTGTAATTAGATAATTCCCTAAGTTGGTCCAAGAAAGGTTTGAATTGGGTTCAAATCAAAGCAAGAGGGCTTGGAGAATGGGTGCAACAACTCACTTCAACCAACCTTGACATGGATGATGCCACATCATCACATACAAGTGGAGACCAAGTTATCTCTAAAGTCAACATGGAGGACACCTAAGAATGCTACCTTATCACTCTTTGGGTGCCCAACTTGAATTCAAAAAATGGCTAGCCAACCACTATTCTCTCATTCAAAGCATGAATCAAGGTGGCTTCAACTCCCCTCCCACATAGCAAGCAACTCTCCATGATACTCGTATTTCAAAATTTCAAAATTGAAGTGGAGGCTTATAAAAAGCCCTCCAAACCCCTCTTGTAAGCATTATTCATGAATGAAATTAATAGAGTTTCTTCTTTCACTTGTGATGAGCAATGTGTCCTCCGAGAGGGAGCAGGTGAGAGGCCCACAAAACCATCCTTTAGCCATCCTAATCTTCTCCTAAACCCACCATTACTCTAGCTAGAAGATGCCCTCCCACCATCCAAAGAAGCTCTCCCAAATTCCAACCAAAGCTCCTCCACCATCTGCTTTCATCAAGGTCACAAACTTCAACCTTCAAAGAAGCTTCTACAATAGATTTTGGATACCATCCCTTACCTTCATGGGATGCCAACTCCAGTTGCAGCTCAAGGATTTCAATGAGATTACATTCTAGGCACCAAATGAAGCAACTTGATCTCCTCCAACTCCATCCAATCCAACCATACAATTCTTCCTTAAAGCTTTAGTATTCTTCATTCTTCTTGTCATCTCAAGTCTCTAATCCCTTTCCTTTCTAGGGTTCCCCAAGATCATGAGTGGTGCGGGCACCAGACTCAGAAGAAGACTTCAGAGCTCCATCTGGATCTCTGATTAACCTTGCCCGAAGAATTAGGGTTTTTGGCTTGTAATAAGGGTTGACTTGATCAACTCAATTTTAGCTTGAGTCTGTATTACCTGCATTTTTATTTGGTTGAGTCATGTTGACTCAGTAGTGGACTAGGGCTTCAACCTGGGGTGTTACATTTTCTCCCAAGGCCATGCAAGTGGGCGCCACACTCCCAGTCCACGGGGTGCCATATCCACATCCAGCAGCCTTTGGTCCCCACTCCACAGATGGCAACCTCCTTCTTTCATGCACCAGATAAAGAGAAGAGCACAAATCAAGGGGGCGGCCAAGACTTTCCCAAGTGACTCCAAGCAAAGAAGGGAAGAAGTTTTTCTTGGAAGAGAATATCAAGGGGCGCCCATTACCTGCCAAAAACACCTAAAACAAAGATGGGAAGAGCCTTGACTTAGGGAGGAAGAAAAGGAGGAGTCCAAAAGAGTTCATCCAGGGAAGGAAGAAAATTTTCTTGAAAAAAATCAAGCAAGGTGGCGCCATCTACCTGCCATTTATAACCCAAATCCTAATTTTTGGTATTTTGGCCAACCATATGTAAGGGATTTGCCCTAATTTGGAGATCCCCTCCTTTAGTCCCACATGGGAAAATATGAAACCCTTCTCCCTTGTAAAGCATTATAAATTACATCCCTCTTGTAAGTTGAGAAAAAAATCAATGAAGAAAAAATTATTTTGCTATTCTCTTGTGTTGAGTAACCTACGTTTCTCTTCTTCCGCACTATTCTAAGTGTTGAGCTCCATGAGGGGGTAATCCGGGTTCCATTGGAGCCTTGAGGAGGTGAGAGATCTCCATCTTTATCCAAAACCCTAGGTTAGCTACTTAAAATCCAAAACCCTAGCCGCCCTTCATTATTTTCAATCCATCGAACCCTAGCTCCTTCCATCTCCCACGGCCTCTCTCTCTCTACAAGTCCAGGCCGTCCACCTTCATCCAGATCCAGTCCGGCTACTTCAGATCCAGAGCAAGTTCCAAGGAAAATCACATCAGCTTCCAGGAGAATCCAGTTTTCAGCAATTTCAATCTTCAAGTTCATCAACCTGGTAAATTTTTCCCTTGACTCTCTGATTCCATCAATTGTTTTTCTTCTCTTCCAGATCTTGAGTTCAGGAGAAGCCAACCCGCCAAAGGACCAGTATTGGAGGATCCATTGCGAAGATATCTGAATCCGAGGATCCAACAATCTGCTCGGGAGAGTTCTTCCACCAAAATCTGTGAAGATCATTGTCTGGTTAGGTAAATCATCTCTTCTCTTTATTTCTGTTCTGTTGAAAGTTCGGAGCGAAACCCTAGGTCTGGGAGTTTCTCAACCCCCAGCGATCCGTTGCTTCTGAACTACTTTGATAATTTAGTTTCCTTAAAATTGTGCTTTCAATTATCATATTAGTATCTTTCAATGTTAGGTTAACTTTTCTTTGATTTGAAGCCAACTTCTACAAACATATAAAAACAACAAAAAAATTAGTTAATCTTAATTTACTTCTGCATCGCATCCCTTTATTTGTTCTGCATCATTTTTGGTATCAGAGCTTCCATTCTGCATCATTTTTGGTATCAGAGCCCAGTCTAGGGTTTCTGATTTTCTTGCTTGCTTGTTTTGATTGTTTTCTCTTTTTATTTTGTCTGCTCGAAGTAGACTCCCCAGGACGTCCGGTCCTAGGAACTAAGCGAGGCACAAGCCTCCTCCTCCCATTCCACGGGGTGTTCCTAGGGCATGTAGGGGATCCATTGGGTTATAACTTCGTAGCAGGGATTATAAACAGGGAAGACAATCTAGTTGCAGCCCGTAATTTCCCTGTTCTCTGAATTATTTCTCCCTGCATAAAACTCTGAATTGCATGATTTTTGCTTCGTTGAAACCAGTATAATTGATCCTATTTTCCATAATTTTTCTGTGATTTATTGGTTTCGGTAAAAATTCTGAGCATTAAAATACAACAACTCTATTTTTTGTGTTCTGCAATTCAATTCTTTTTGGGGTGATCATCTCCTAATTTACTTAAGGGCAATTGAGCATCTAAGATAAGGGGAGGAGATGATTACCTCTCCTTAGCCCAAAACCACCATCCAATCATTCGAACCTAGACCTAATTTAAAATCAGTTAGACCTAATTTGCCCTAGTGGGCTAGGGACACCAATTGGTCGGGTCTAGGCTAGTGTTGAGTCAGTTTGCCGAGTTATTCTGTGTGTGCTTAGCACTCAGTGTCTAGAACGGTGGTTCAGGGATCCATTCCCGAAGGGCTTGTGTGCTGGTCCGCCTACCTGGCCAATCACTGATTGGTGTCTAGGATTGGCAATCAGGGACCTAACACTCCCCTTACACCTGCCTGGCTGAGTCCTGAGTTACTACAGGCTAGCTTGCCACTCTGATTGGGCATCTAGTTTGGACTCTAGGTCTAGTGATCCAGTAGTCGATTTAGTCTAGTCTCATTTTGTGTGCTTGCTTGAATCATCATGTCTACCAGAAACGGAGTGCCATATCAACCTGGTCAAACCCAACCTGATTTAGAGGCCATGATCAGAACTCTTACTGAAAGTATGGCTAAAATGAATCAGGATATGACAAACACTGTGGCCCAGTTTAGCGCATAAATTCATGAGGATCTTACCCAACTTAGGGACCGAGTCCAAGTACTTGAAGAACCTAGACATCGGAATTGGACTCCTGACCCCGATTTTAATGTGCCTCAACCTCACCCACATCAGGAGCCTAGAAGGCCTTTATATAGAGATCCTGAACCTAATCATAGGAGGCCTGACCCAGAGCCTGAAGATAGAGATGATAGGTTCATCAGGAACATCAAATTAGATGCACCCACTTTTGATGGTAGTCTGAACCCTAAGGTGTATTCTGATTGGGAGGGTGAGATGGACCAATACTTTGAGTGGTATGCTATGTCTGAGGAGAGGAAATACAAGTTTGCCAAGATGAAATTAGTGCGTCAAGCTAGGTTATACTGGGGGAACATTGAGCTAACCACTAGGAGACGGAATGTTGAGCCCATAACCACTTGGCACGGTATGAAAGAAAAACTGAGAGATAAATACCTACCCATTTCATACCAGCAAAACCTGTTAGACCAATGGCAAAACCTGAAACAAGGAAACCGATCTGTCTCAGACTACATAGCTACTTTTGATGAATACCTAATGAGATGTGATGTGAGTGAAGCCCACGAAGTCACTTTGTCGAGATTTAGGGCTGGACTGAGGGAAGATATCAAGAGAGAACTATTTCTGAGAGAGGTTACTGATCTAGACCAAGCCTACCAGATTGCACTGAACACTGAGAAATTTCAGAGAGGACCTATACCTTCTAGGGTTAGTGCCCCAATCCCAAGGAATGGACCTAGCCAAATTATCCCTAGTAAACCTTTTCAGGGTACTTCTACCCCTAGGCCCATGGACAAAGGTAAGGCACCTGACACCCAGAGAACCCCTAGTTCAAATATCACCTATTTTAAGTGTCAGAAACCAGGTCACATTTCCAGTCAGTGTACTGCCATAGCCTGTTTCAAGTGTCATAAGGTAGGTCATGTTGCTAGCCAGTGCCCACGGAGATCCCTTTACATAGAAGAGGGAGAGAATGATAATTCCGAGCCCAGTGAGGAATTTGAAGAAGAAGTGTATGAGGCCGGAATGAATTTGGTTGAGGAGTATGAAGGAGAGGAGGAACCCAATGAATCTGACCAATTAGGAGTTGTAAGATGCATCCTATCCCAGAATCTAGTTCAAGAGGATTGGCGTAGGACTAACATCTTACAGACTTTTCTTAAATTAGGGGATAAGGTATGTAAGATCATCATAGATAGTGGGAGCTGTGTAAATGCCATCTCTACTACCACTGTCAAGATGTTAGGCTTAATCCCAGTTCCCCATCCCAACCCCTATAAGGTTTCTTGGGTAGATTCTACCTCCATACCCATCCAGTCTAGATGTCAAGTCCAAATCCAAATGCAATCTTATCACGAAAAGATTTGGTGCGATGTCTTACCCATGGGGGTGAGCAGTATAATTCTCGGAAGACCTTGGTTGTATGATCATGATGCCACCCTCTTAGGAAAATCCAATACTTGTGTCTTTAGTTTCAATGGGAAGAAGATTACGATCCATTCAGTTCCACCTAAGGACAAGGTAACTAAAGGAGCCGGTAAGGTTAAGGAGATGAAAACTGGAGTGAACCTAATCAGTGCTAAGGATCTAGAACAAGAAATTCATAGTGGTTCACCCATCTGGATGTTGACTGCTAAGGAACTTAGAACTTCGGAACCCTCAGAGCCTCCTCAAGAAGTTAAACCTGTGTTAAAAGAATTTGAGGATGTCTTTCCCGAGGATTTGCCAGACCACCTTCCACCTCTTAGGGATATCCAGCATGCCATAGATCTAATCCCAGGAGCGACTTTGCCCAACTTGCCCCATTACAGGATAAATCTATCTGAGCATGAAGAACTGCAAAAGCAGGTTGGAGAATTATTGAGGAAGGGGTTTATTAGAGAAAGTCTTAGCCCTTGTGCAGTCCCAGCCTTACTGACCCCAAAGAAAGATGGCACGTGGAGGATGTGTGTTGACAGTCGTGCCATCAATAAAATTACAATCAAATATAGGTTTCCCATCCCTAGACTAGATGACATGCTTGATATGATGGCTGGTGCAATGGTTTTTTCTAAGATTGATCTCAGAAGCAGCTATCATCAGGTTAGGATTAGACCCGGGGATGAATGGAAAACTGCTTTCAAAACTAAGGATGGTCTTTATGAATGGGTTGTTATGCCTTTTGGGTTGTCCAATGCCCCTAGTACTTTCATGAGAATTATGACCCAGGTACTTAGAGCTTTCATAGGAAAATTTGTGGTGGTCTATTTTGATGACATCCTGATCTATAGTAAGACCCCAGCAGATCACCTAGGCCACCTTAGAGCAGTCTGCCAAGTTTTGAGGAATGATAGACTCTACGGTAATCTTAAGAAGTGTGAATTCATGACTAGTAGAGTTATCTTTCTTGGTTTTGTAGTAACCCCTGACGAAGTGGCGGCCGATCCTGAGAAGATTAGGTCCATAGTAGACTGGCCAGAGCCAACCAATGTGCATGAAGTTAGAAGTTTCCACGGCTTGGCTACCTTCTATAGGCGATTCATCAAGGGGTTTAGTACTTTAGCTGCTCCTATCACTGATTGTATTAGGAAGGGAGAGTTTCATTGGACTAAGTCAGCCCATAAAGCCTTCCTAGATCTTAAGGATAAAATGACCCAGGCACCCATTCTGAGATTACCCGATTTTTCTAAAGTATTTGAGGTTGCCTGTGATGCTTCAGGTGTAGGAATAGGTGGAGTCCTAAGCCAAGAGAATCATCCCATAGCATTCTTTAGTGAAAAACTTAATGATGCTAAGCTTAGGTATTCTACCTATGATAAGGAATTTTATGCGGTGGTGCAAGCTTTGCGTTACTGGAGACATTATTTGCTACCGCAGGAATTTGTACTATTTTCGGACCATGAGGCTCTTAGATTTCTGAACTCCCAAAAGAAGCTTAACCCTAGGCATGCTAAGTGGGTAGAATATATCCAGTCCTATACTTTTGTCCTGAAACATAAGGCTGGAGTTGAGAATAAGGTAGCTGATGCCCTTAGTCGCCGATCTCTGTTATTAACTTCTGTTAGAACTGAGGTCATAGGGTTTGAGCAAATCAAAGAGGAATATGAGTCTTGTCCGGATTTCACAACTGTGTATCAGGATCTAGTTCAAGGACCATCTAGTAATCACCAGGATTATACCCTTGTAGATGGTTTTTTGTTCTTCAAAAATAGGCTTTGCATCCCTAGAACTTCTCTTAGGGAATTTTTGATTTGGGAAATCCATGCTGGAGGTTTAGCCGGCCATTTTGGAAAAGACAAGACCATTCTAGCTATTGAAGACCACTTTTTCTGGCCTAGCTTGAAAAGGGATGTAGCTAATATTGTAGCTAGATGTCGAACCTGCGCTGTTGCCAAACAGCGAAAACAAAACACTGGCCTTTATACCCCACTCCCTGTCCCAGATCGTCCTTGGCAAGATGTGAGTATGGATTTTGTGTTAGGTTTACCTAAGACCCAGAGGAGACATGATTCTATCTGTGTCGTAGTCGACCGATTCTTTAAAATGGCCCACTTCTTGCCTTGTTCCCAAACCTTTGATGCGTCTAAGGTAGCCACACTTTTCTTCAATGAGATAGTTAGACTCCATGGCCTACCTAAGACAATCGTTTCAGATAGGGATGTCCGGTTCACCAGTTACTTTTGGAAGACCCTTTGGCATAAGTTAGGGACAAAACTTAAGTTTTCAACTGCCTATCATCCCCAAACTGATGGCCAAACTGAAGTAGTGAACCGTAGCCTAGGAAATCTGCTGAGATGTCTTGTTGGTGAAAACACCAGAAATTGGGATTTATACCTACCAAGGGCAGAATTTGCGTACAATGACTCGGTCAATAGGTCTACGGGTAAGAGTCTATTTGAAATTGTACATGGGTACAAACCTCACACACCTCTTGACCTAGTCCCTTTACCTGTCCACACTCGAGTCTCCGAGTCTGCTGAGAATTTTGCACAGCATGTAAGAGATTTGCATAAAACAATTCATGCCAAAATAAATTTAAGTAATGAAACTTATAAGAAGTTGGCTGATACTCAAAGGTGAGTCAAATCTTTTGTTGAGGGAGACTATGTGATGATTAGGTTAAGGCCTGAATGGTTTCCTCCTGGAACCGTTAGAAAGTTACATGCTAGGGGAGCTGGACCATTTAGAGTGGTAAAGAGAGTAGGATCCAATGCCTATGTGCTCGAGTTGCCTCCAGAACTAGGCATTAGCTCTACTTTCAACATTACAGACTTAGTAGAGTACAGGGAGCCAGCTATGATTCCTAGTGAGCCTTTTGAGCCTAACCCTATCATTGAGAGTGATCCCGACCCTGTGTGTCCACCAACAAACTGGCCTGTGAGGAAAGAACAGATTGAAAAGATCCTGGATGATCAGGTTATCTCTACTCGTAATCGAGGATACCAAAGGTACCTGGTCCGCTGGCAAGGAAGGCTAGATTCTGATGACTCTTGGATCTCCCGAGAAGAATTACAAGAATTGGACCCAGACCTCTTGGAGAGATACCAGAGCCAACTTGAGCCTTACTCGACAGGGTCGAGTTCCTCCCACCCCGGGAGAATTGGTGCGGGCACCAGACTCAGAAGAAGACTTCAGAGCTCCATCTGGATCTCTGATTAACCTTGCCCGAAGAATTAGGGTTTTTGGTTTGTAATAAGAGTTGACTAGATCAACTCAATTTAGCTTGAGTCTACATTACCTGCATTTTTATTTTGTTGAGTCATGTTGACTCAGTAGTGGACTAGGGTTTCAACCGGGGATGTTACATTTTCTCCCAAGACCTGGCAAGTGGACACCACACTCCCAGCCACACTCCCAGTCCAGGGGGCGCCATATCCACATCCAGCAGCCTTTGGTCCCCACTCCACAGATGGCAACCTCCTTCTTTCATGCACCAGATAAAGAGAAGAGCACAAATCAAGGGGGCGGCCAAGACTTTCCCAAGTGACTCCAAGCAAAGAAGGGAAGAAGTTTTTCTTGGAAGAGAATATCAAGGGGCGCCCATTACCTGCCAAAAACACCTAAAACAAAGATGGGAAGAGCCTTGACTTAGGGAGGAAGAAAAGGAGGAGTCCAAAAGAGTTCATCCAGGGAAGGAAGAAAATTTTCTTGAAAAAAATCAAGCAAGGTGGCGCCATCTACCTGCCATTTATAACCCAAATCCTAATTTTTGGTATTTTGGCCAACCATATGTAAGGGATTTGCCCTAATTTGGAGATCCCCTCCTTTAGTCCCACATGGGAAAATATGAAACCCTTCTCCCTTGTAAAGCATTATAAATTACATCCCTCTTGTAAGTTGAGAAAAAAATCAATGAAGAAAAAATTATTTTGCTATTCTCTTGTGTTGAGTAACCTAGGTTTCTCTTCTTCCGCACTATTCTAAGTGTTGAGCTCCGTGAGGGGGTAATCCGGGTTCCATTGGAGCCTTGAGGAGGTGAGAGATCTCCATCTTTATCCAAAACCCTAGGTTAGCCACTTAAAAATCCAAAACCCTAGCCGCCCTTTATTATTTTCAATCCATCGAACCCTAGCTCCTTCCATCTCCCACAGCCTCTCTCTCTCTACAAGTCCAGGCCGTCCACCTTCATCCAGATCCAGTCTGGCTACTTCAGATCCAGAGCAAGTTCCAAGGAAAATCACATCAGCTTCCAGGAGAATCCAGTTTTCAGCAATTTCAATCTTCAAGTTCATCAACCTGGTAAATTTTTCCCTTGACTCTCTGATTCCATCAATTGTTTTTCTTCTCTTCCAGATCTTGAGTTCAGGAGAAGCCAACCCGCCAAAGGACCAGTATTGGAGGATCCATTGCGAAGATATCTGAATCGGAGGATCCAACAATCTGCTCGGGAGAGTTCTTCCACCAAAATCTGTGAAGATCATTGTCTGGTTAGGTAAACCATCTCTTCTCTTTATTTCTGTTCTGTTGAAAGTTCGGAGCGAAACCCTAGGTCTGGGAGTTTCTCAACCCCCAGCGATCCGTTGCTTCTGAACTACTCTGATAATTTAGTTTCCTTAAAATTGTGCTTTCAATTATCATATTAGTATCTTTCAATGTTAGGTTAACTTTTCTTTGATTTGAAGCCAACTTCTACAAACATATAAAAACAACAAAAAAATTAGTTAATCTTAATTTACTTCCGCATCGCATCCCTTTATTTGTTCTGCATCATTTTTGGTATCAGAGCTTCCGTTCTGCATCAATGAGTTGAAGAGGAAGTTGGTCTTGCCCTTGAGACCTTTCAAGCCAGAGGTCTACATCTCTTGGAGTGATAGTTTCAAGTACCAATCTCAATTCGGGAGTGCTGAAATTGAATCCCTACTAATGGCGTAAGACATCAATATTGGTAAGAAAACCCTCTTTATTTCTTAGGTATGAATATTTGAATGGTCTATGCCTTAGATAGAATGGTTTCCCAAGCCTTAGGTCCAATCTTCATGGATGAATATGAAACCCTTGTTTGAGTTATCCCTTATTTGGTTTTTCCTTCATATGACTCTTTGCTATCTTGTGATTGAATTTGTTTATGTTCGTAGGGATCATTGCTCAACAAACTAAATCATCCACTAAATTAGAAATCATTCATCGCATACCACATCAAGAAGCTTCCCTTCTCATTAAATTTCTTAAACTCCACCTTGCTACCACTGTTCATGGTTGATTAGGCCATAAAGAACAATTCAAAAGGTTGGATTTTAGAAACACCTCGAAGGGATCCCAGGGTAGAAATCCACAACACACAGATAGCGTGCGGACGGGTGCAGTAGAAGAACCGGTTGCAAGCCGGTCTTCTTCCTTCATTTTGGAGATGAACCAGGAAGTAGCACCTCCTTCTTCCTTGAATCCTCCTCTTCCATGCTCGAACAAGGCACTGATACCACTTGTTGTGCTCTGATACCACTTGTTATGCTTCGATACCACTTGTTGGGCATCCGGATCAGTGCCTATGCCGCAAAAGCAATGAGGGAGAGATCGCTAGATATGAATTAGCCTTCTTAATTCCAGGTAACCAAGAATCCAACCGGTTACAATCTATCCTTGGATTCAATTCATGCAAAAAGATAGAAGAAGAGATGTAGGAGAAAAAGAGAGATTGCTTTTTCCTTTGGAGAAGAACTCTTATTACAATACACAAGACACCCACCTCTTCTCACAAACCGAGAAGAAGCCTTGCATGAAGAAGAACCCCACGAACCCTTCTTCAAACTATGAGCACTCTCCCAAGAAGTCTCCATACACCAAGCCCAACACTACAAGCCTTCTCACGCTCACACCTTTCTTTCTCTCAACCGTGAAACCCAACAATCCCAAGTCCACCTTAAACTATTGCCCCTCCCTTTCTTTATATAGAGGGTGGTTTTAGTTCTAGGCGATTCTTGATTCTTGGTCTTGGGCGGTTAGACCTCTTCTGGTGCGGGCACCAGACTCAGAAGAAGACTTCAGAGCTCCATCTGGATCTCTGATTAACCTTGCCCGAAGAATTAGGGTTTTTGGCTTGTAATAAGGGTTGACTTGATCAACTCAATTTTAGCTTGAGTCTGTATTACCTGCATTTTTATTTGGTTGAGTCATGTTGACTCAGTAGTGGACTAGGGCTTCAACCTGGGGTGTTACATTTTCTCCCAAGGCCAAGCAAGTGGGCGCCACACTCCCAGCCACACTCCCAGCCATACGCCTGAGTCCAGGGGGCACCACATCTCCATCCAGCAGACCTTGGTCCCCACACCACAGATAGCAGCTCCCTTCTCTCATGCGCCAATTGAGGAGAAATCCACCAGGGGTCCACAAATCAAGGGGGCGGCCCAAGACATTCCCAAAAGAACCAAACTATGAAAGGGAAGAAATTCTCTTGGAGAGAACTTCAAGGAGGTGCCCATTACCTGCCAAAAATACTCAAAACAAAGTTAGAAAGAGCCATAACTTGGGGAGAAAGAAAAGGAGGTATCCAAAAAGGGTTGAGCCATGGAAGGAAGGAGATTTCTCTTGAAGAGCAAGGTTAGGAGGCGCCCTAATCATTCCAACTAAAGCCAGATATAAAAGGAAACAAATTTTCTCTTGGAGGGTAAGGTTAAGAGGCGCCCAAACACTTCCAGTTAAGGCCAAGCATAGAAGGAAAAAAATATTTTCTTGGAGGTCAAGACAAGGAGGCGCCACCCACTTTCCTTTTTTGAAGCCTTAATCATCTTTGGAATTATTTGGCCGGCCATATGAGTGGGGATTGATCTTACAATCCTAATTTGAAGATCCCCTCCTTTAGTCCCACATGGGAAGATGTAAAACCCTACTCTCTTGTAATGGCCTATAAATTAAACCCCCATGTAAATTTGAAATGAATCAGATGAATGAAACCAAATTTTTTTGTGAGCAAACTTTGTGTTTTCTCTCTTCCGTACTTGCATCCAGGTGTTGAGCTCCGTGAGGGAGTAAATCCGGGTTCCCCAGGAACCTTGAGGAGGTGTGAGATCTCCAAAACCCAAACCCTAGGTTAGCCACTCCACTCCCAAAACCTAGCCGCCCATCACCCTTTTCTTTCCACTAAGCCCTAGCATATTCCACCTCCCACGGCCTCTCTCCCCAAGTCCAGGCCGACCACCAGCATCCAACTACAGTCCGGGTACTTCAGATCCAAAGCTCTTTCCCGTGGGAGTTGAATCAGCCTTCAAGAGAATCCGGATCTCAGCGACATCAACCTTCAAGTTCTTCGAACTGGTAAATCCTTCCCTGAGTCTCTGAATCCCTCACTTGTTTTTCTTCTTCCCAGATCTTGAGTCCAGGAGAAGCCGACTAAACCACAAGACTAGTATTGGAGGATCCATTACGAAGATAGCCGAATCCGAGGATCCAACAATCTGCTCGAGAGAGTTCTTCCACCCAAATTCTGAGAAGATCACTGTCTGGTTGGTAAACCATCTCTCCTCTCTATTTCTGTTCTGTTGAAAGTTCAGAGCGAAACCCTAGGTCTGGGAGTTTCTCAACCCCCAGCGATCCATTACTTCTAAACTACTATGATAATTTAGTTTCTTCTAAATTGTGCTTTCAATCCTTACCTAGTTTCCATCAACTTAGTTTAGCTTTACTTTGAGTCAAAGCCAATTTCTGAAATATAAAAAAAAATAAATAAATAAATTAATCCTAAATTTACTTCCGCATACGCTTCTTTGTTCTTTGTTCTGCATCATTTTGGTATCAAAGCTTCTGTTCTACATCATTTTGGTATCAGAGCCCTGTCTAGGATTTCTGTTTTGATTGCTTGCTTGAGTCTCTCTCTTTTTACTTTGTCTGCTCGAAGTAGACTCCCTAGGACGTCCGGTCCTAGGAAGGAAGCGAGGTGCAAACCTCCTCTTCCCATTCCACGGGGTGTTCCTAGGGTGTGTAGGGGATCCGTTGGGTTACAACTTCATAGCAGGAATTGTAAACGGGGAAGTACTCTGTTTTTAGCCCGTAATTTTCCTGTTTCAGGAATTATTTCTCACTGCAGGTAACTCCAAATTTGGTGATTTTTGTTTTGCTGAAACCAGTATAATTTAAAATATTTTGCAAAATCTTTCTGTGATTTATTGGTTTCCGTGGGATTTCTGAGAATTAAATTACTGCAACTCTATTTTTGTGTTCTGCAATCCAATTATTTTTGAGTGTTCATCTCTTAATTTATCTTAAGGGGATTTGAGCATCTAAGATAAGGGGAGGAGTTGATAACCTCTCCTTAGCCCAAAACCACCACCCACTCATTCGAACCTAAGCCTTTAATCTAAAAATTGATTAGACCTAATTTGCCCTAGTGGGCTAGGGACATCAACAAGTCGGGTCAAGGCTAGTGTTGAGTCAGTTTGTCTGGTTACTCCGTGTGTGCTTTGTACTCAGTGTCTAGAACGATGGTTCAGGGATTCCATCCCGAAGGGCTTGTGTGCTGGTCTGCCTACCTGGCCAATCTCTGATTGGTGTCTAGGATTGGCATTCAGGGACCTAACACTCCCCTTACACCTGCCTGGCTGAGTCCTGAGTTACGACAGGCTAGCTTGCCACTCTGATTGGGCATCTAGTTTGGGCTCTAGGTCTAGTTAGCCCGTAGTCGTTTCAGTTGAGTCTCATTTGTGTGTTTGCTTGCATCATCATGTCTACCCGAAATGGAGTACCCTACCAACCTGGTCAAACCCAACCTGATTTAGAGGCCATGGTTAGAGCTCTTACTGAGAGTATGAACAAATTGAGTCAGGATGTGACTGCTACTGTTACCCAGTGTAAAGAACAAGTCCATGATAATTTTTCCCAGTTTAGGGATCGAGTCCAAGTACTTGAGAAACGTAGACATCAAAATTGGACCCCTGATCCAAAATTTAATAGGCCCCAACCTCACCCATGCTAGGAACCTAGGAGGACCTTATACCGTGATCTCGAGCATAACCTTAGGAAGCCTAACCATGATATCTATAGTGTGGATCGTGTCTTTGAGAGGTCCTTACAATATTCTAGACCAGTCACTCAACAACCCAAGTCTTCTAGATCAAACCATTTAGATCCACACCCATGCCCAAGTAAGGTCTCTACTAGCTTGAAACCCAGTGTGACCCAGGTTCCTATATCTCAAGAATGTTTGTTTTGTGGAGAAAGAGGCCATAAATCTAGTCTGTGCCCAAGCATTGGACTGGCTTGTGCACAGCTAAGTGGTAAGAATCCTAAGGATGACATTAATGAGGGAGAACCCAAGCCTACCAATAAGGAAGAATGGTTAGGTATGATAAGCCTAGAATCAGTTAACCCGATTACCACTGACCCGAAACCCATTGAAGATGGCATCGAGGAAGTATATGATGCTGGCTTGAGTCTAGTTGATGAATGTGAGGGGGAAGAACTTGAAGAATGTGACATTGATACTATTGGTTCCTTACCTGAGGAGACCTTGGAAAGCAACCAACTGATAGGACCTAGTTCAGAAATTCAAGAGATTTGTGAGAACCAGGTTCCTTTAGTCAAATACCCCCAGGAAGAACTCATAGTGTTAGCCCGAGCTATTAGTTCGTACCCTCTAATGACAGTCATTCCCTAAGTACCAATTGAAGATCTTTGCACTGAACTGTTTAAGTTTGCCCACCCTATGGTAGATCCTCTCCTTAGGATGACTGAATCAAGCCTCTTACAATTGGACCTTGTCCCATGCCCAGCCACTAAGGTCTCTCCCGTAATCTCAGTTGAACATCCTTGTCTTGAGCGGATTGATTCACCCAGTCCTGTAGAAGTCCTCCTTATGGCCCCAGACCCCTTCTTTTGCATGACTGACCTACCCTTCTATAGAGTATACCTTTCCACACCCATAGGTCAAATTTCAAGTCTTGAGGTCATCATCCATAGGCCCTTCCATGAATCATTCTCTAATCCAGTTCTTGAGAAAGTGGATCATTATTTGCTTAGAGAACAAACCTTAATTATTGCAATCACATGTCCTAGGCTACTTCCCGAACCATCTCTTGATCTATTCCTGGGAGTAGCAAATTTTTACTTTCGTAAGGATGACCAGTTGACACTCATAGATCACCATTCAAATTTTCAGGTCACCACCTTTAGTCAACAGGTAATTCGGGATCCCACCTCATATCTCCTCCCTTTCTCTAGGACTTCCAATGCTTCTTACACCATCCAAGTATACTTTGTCGAAGTCTTTAGAGTGAACCACGTGTCAGAACCTATTAGGTTTGCCACCTACTTCTGGAAGACCTTATGGCACCTACTAGGCATCCATGATAAGTTTTCATGCTCTGCATGCCATCCTCCGACCCAAGGTCAAACCTAGAGAGCCGTAGTTTGTTAGGTTTAGACCTAGGGTTCCTCTGAATAAAGTCCATTCTTTAGGAATGCATCGTCAGTCGAGTTTAGGACATTGTCTCAGATTTTGGTTTGACTGAGAGCACCAGGAATTGGGATTTGTATTTTGTCCAGGGCTGAAATTGCATTCAATGTTTCGATCAATAGGTCTATAGGCTAGAGTCCCTTTGAAATTGTTCATGGATACAAGCCTCACACACCACTTGATCTGATTTCACTACTAGCCCACACACACAAGTCTCTTGATGCACTTGCATTGCATGTAAAAGACTTGCATAAAGAAATTCATGTCAAAATAAATTTAAGTAATGAAACTTATAAGAAGTTGGCTGATTCTCAAAGACGAGTCAAAACTTTTGTTGAGGGAGACTATGTAATGATTAGGTTAAGGCTCGAACGGTTTCCTCCTGGAACCATTAGAAAGTTACATGCTAGAGGAGCTGGACCATTTAGAGTGGTGAAGAGAGTAGGATCCAATGCCTATGTGCTCGAGTTGCCTCCAGAACTAGGCATTAGCTCCACTTTCAACATTACAGACCTAGTAGAGTATAGAGAGCCAGCTGTGAGTCCCAGTGAGGCTTTTGAATCTAATCCTGCTCTTGAGAGTGAACCCAACCCTGTGTGTCCACCAACAAACTGGCCTGTGAGGAAAGAGCAGATTGAAAAGATCCTGGATGATCAGGTTATCTCTACTCGTAATCGAGGATACCAAATATACCTGGTCCGCTGGCAAGGAAGGCCAGATTCTGATGACTCTTGGATCTCCCGAGAAGAATTACAAGAATTGGACCCAGACCTCTTGGAGAGATACCAGAGCCAACTTGATCCATACTCGACAGGGTCAAGTTCCTCCCACCCTGGGAGAATTGGTGCGGGCACCAGACTCAGAAGAAGACTTCAGAGCTCCATCTGGATCTTTGATTAACCTTGCCCGAAGAATTAGGGTTTTTGGCTTGTAATAAGGGTTGACTTGATCAACTCAATTTTAGCTTGAGTCTGTATTACTTGCATTTTTATTTGGTTGAGTCATGTTGACTCAGTAGTGGACTAGGGCTTCAACCTGGGGTGTTACATTTTCTCCCAAGGCCAAGCAAGTGGGCGCCACACTCCCAGCCACACTCCCAGCCATACGCCTGAGTCCAGGGGGCGCCACATCTCCATCCAGTAGACTTTGGTCCCCACACCACAGATAGCAGCTCCCTTCTCTATTGCGCCAATTGAGGAGAAATCCACCAGGGGTCCACAAATCAAGGGGGCGGCCCAAGACATTCCCAAAAGAACCAAACTATGAAAGGGAAGAAATTCTCTTGGAGAGAACTTCAAGGAGGTGCCCATTACCTGCCAAAAATACTCAAAACAAAGTTAGAAAGAGCCATAACTTGGGGAGAAAGAAAAGGAGGTATCCAAAAAGGGTTGAGCCATGGAAGGAAGGAGATTTCTCTTGAAGAGCAAGGTTAGGAGGCACCCTAATCATTCCAACTAAAGCCAGATATAATTGGAAACAAATTTTCTCTTGGAGGGCAAGGTTAAGAGGCGCCCAAACACTTCCAGTTAAGGCCAAGCATAGAAGGAAAAAAATATTTTCTTGGAGGTCAAGACAAGGAGGCGCCACCCACTTTCCTTTTTGAAGCCTTAATCATCTTTGAAATTATTTGGCCGGCCATATGAGTAGGGATTGATCTTACAATCCTAATTTGAAGATCCCCTCCTTTAGTCCCACATGGGAAGATGTAAAACCCTACTCTCTTGTAATGGCCTATAAATTAAACCCCCATGTAAATTTGAAATGAATCGGATGAATGAAACCAAATTTTTTTTGTGAGCAAACTTTGTGTTTTCTCTCTTCCGCACTTGCATCCAGGTGTTGAGCTCCGTGAGGGAGTAAATCCGGGTTCCCCAGGAACCTTAAGGAGGTGTGAGATCTCCAAAACCCAAACCCTAGGTTAGCCACTCCACTCCCAAAACCTAGCCGCCCATCACCCTTTTCTTTCCACTAAGCCCTAGCATATTCCACCTCCCACGGCCTCTCTCCCCAAGTCCAGGCCAACCACCAGCATCCAGCTACAGTCCGGGTACTTCAGATCCAAAGCTCTTTCCCGTGGGAGTTGAATCAGCCTTCAAGAGAATCCGGATCTCAGCGACATCAACCTTCAAGTTCTTCAAACTGGTAAATCCTTCCCTGAGTCTCTGAATCCCTCACTTGTTTTTCTTCTTCCCAGATCTTGAGTCCAGGAGAAGCCGACCAAACCACAAGACTAGTATTGGAGGATCCATTACGAAGATAGCCGAATCCGAGGATCCAACAATCTGCTCGAGAGAGTTCTTCCACCCAAATTCTGAGAAGATCACAGTCTGGTTTGTAAACCATCTCTCCTCTCTATTTCTGTTCTGTTGAAAGTTCAGAGCGAAACCCTAGGTCTGGGAGTTTCTCAACCCCCAGCGATCCGTTACTTCTGAACTACTCTGATAATTTAGTTTCTTCTAAATTGTGCTTTCAATCCTTACCTAGTTTCCTTCAACTTAGTTTAGCTTTACTTTGAGTCAAAGCCAATTTCTGAAATATAAAAAAAAACAAAACAAATTAATTCAAAATTTACTTCCGCATACGCTTCTTTGTTCTTTGTTCTGCATCATCTTCATCCTATGTGGCGCCATGTTAACTTGCCAAGTGGGCAGCAAATTTCAGATTCTTGGATGCCCAAAGGGGGGACTGATGGGGGACAGGTGCGTAGGATCGTTGGTGAGCCTAGAAGTCACCTAAATTAGGGTACTATTTTTTTTAGTATTTTTTTCACTAGGGGTGGCGAAGGAATAGTGGGGATGTAGGATAGGGATATGGATCTCATAGACTTTGGGACTCACCCTAACGAAGAGACCTCTCACCTCTAGGTCATGACACCCTCCTCAATACTTGGTGGCATTAGGATGGATCTCAAAGGCCACGAGGGGATAGAGAAGATGGAATGGGAAGGGGGATAACTGGGCATGACTTCACATCATGTCCTGGGGTTGGGCCTCACACCCTCTCCTCATGGAGTAAAATAAAAAAAACCACTCTTTTCTAAAACTCATTTTCATTCCCAAAACTTGACTAAACTCTTTTTTTTTTTTACAAAGGACTAATGGTGGTATTTATAGACCTGTCCAACCCTCGTTTGAATTTTAATACAGGATAAAAAGATAGGGATGACTCAAATTCAAATACAAGATAGGATAAGATAAGCCTATCTCAATCTTAACCAACCAAATCCTAATTCAAATTTCAAATAAAAGATAAATACTAAGTTTATTCTGGATATGTTCCGAGATTCACGTGTCTCCAAGATTCATGCTTGCTTTGGGATTCATGCTGGTGAGGTCCCCATCATTCCCCTGAGGTGGGAAAAACTCGACTCCGTCGAGTTAGGCTGGCTCTAGGATACACATGACCTGTAGAATGATTTTTTTTTTTTGAAAATGGGGCTTATTTCAATCTAGAATAAAGCTGGGATAAGTATGGAATAGAAGGAATAGCGGGAATAGCTATTCCCGTCTTCTTTCAATAGCAGATCGTCGAATTTTCTTCTTGCATGCTTCTTAGAACAGGAGCTTTGCACTGAATGGAAGCTTATTAGCGGTGAAGACGACATCGGGGCGGACCGGAGAAGGGAGATCGGCGTTGGGAGGACCAGAAGAGGGGAGTCTGGGCTATCTTCTTTGATGGAGGAACAGTGACTTCGTGGAACAGGAGAGCTGGGAGGCTGGGTGGAGGCTTCGCGAGCGAAGAACCGGAGAAGGTGGCGTCGGACGATCCCGGAGGGAAACAAGGGCTTCGTTCTCCAAGGAGGGGAAGCTGGCCTTTGGTGGTAGGATGGCAACAGGCGTTGGAAGTGTGGCTGAGCGCACGAGATGTTCGAAAGCAAGGAATGGGAAGATGCACCAGGCCAGAAGGACCGGAGGTGGGCAGTCGACGAGGGGAGACCGGAAGGAGGGTCTGGCGATGGAGGACCGGTGCAGGGTTGTTTGGTGATGGACAGGCTGGAGGAGGATCGTCCGGTGATGAGGACATCTAAGAAGCAGGGGAGGTAAGCTGGGTTCAGAGACGACCGGGTGAGGGTGGTTGGGTGACGGTGGACCAGGATGAAGCTCACGGGTAGCAGGAGACCGGGGGGGAACTTCTGGACGGTAGGTGATCAGATGGGTTCTCGGACAATGGGATCTGGAGGAGGGAGGCATGGGCGACGGGAAGACCGGGGAAGGTCGTCTGGTGTTGGGTGATGGAAGACCGGGAAAGGCTGGTTTGGTGGCTCGGGGTCGTCCGGAAGAACATCGATGGATGGGAGCTTCTTTGATGGCGGGGCGATGCTCGGGGAAGACAGATGGGAGAATAGTGGGATGACGCATGATGGGATCGGCTACAGGGAGCACCCGTGGGAGGCCAGCGGATGAAGGCGAAATTGCTGCTGTGGGGGTGCCGATCTGATGAGCTTTGGCTACGACGATCGGCTGTTTCTAGTTGCAGGCGGAAGGGACTGGTGGCCGACAGGGAGTAGGGAGGATCCGACGGAGAGGCGACCAAGGGGTGCTGCACCAGGTGGAAGATGGAGGACAGGGATGATGAGGGCTGGCGGGAGAGAAGAGAATCTGGGGTACCCTAATTTTTCTGGGCTCTGATACCAAAATTTATGGGGGACAGGTGCGTAGGATCGTTGGTGAGCCTAGAAGTCACCTAAATTAGGATACTATTTTTTTTGGGTATTTTTTTCACTAGGGGTGGCGAAGGAATAGTGGGGATGTAGGATAAGGATCTGGATCTCATGGACTTTGGGACTCACCCTAACGAAGAGACCTCTCACCTCTAGGGCATGACACCCTCCTCGATACTTGGAGGTGCTAAGATGGATCTCAAAGGCCACGAGGGGATAGAGAAGATGGAATGGGAAGGGGGATAACTGGGCATGACCTCACATCATATCCTGGGGTTGGGCCTCACACCCTCTCCTCATGGAGTAAAATAAAAAACTACTCTTTTCTAAAACTTATTTTCATTCCCAAAACTTGACTAAACTCTTTTTTTTTTTACAAAGGACTGATGGTGGTATTTATAGACCTGTCCAACCCTCGTTTGAATTTGAATACAGGATAAAAAGATAGGGATGACTCAAATTCAAATACAAGATAGGATAAGATAATCCTACCTCAATCCTAACCAACCAAATCCTAATTCAAGTTTCAAATAAAAGATAAATCCAAAATTTATTCTGGATATGTTCCGAGATTCGCACGGCTCCAAGATTTGTGCTTGCTTTGGGATTCATGCTGGTGAGGTCTCCATCAGGGACACAATACTTGATACACTCCCTCTTTCCCTCTCCCACATCATGCTCTTTTCCAAGTAAAGGTGGCCGGGAAAAGGAAGGTCAAAGGAGTTTGAAATATGGAGAATTTGAATCCCTTTTTTCAAGCCCTCCTGTCTAGCTATCTTCTCAAATTACACGAACAACTATGGAAGGAAGGCAAGAATCCATGGGCGCCTCCATCTCCCACTCCCCACATCATGCCTTGTTCCAAAGTTGGATGCACAACCAAGGAATGGAGGAGAACACATGCCTTGCTACAAGCCCTACTTCAAGTCTTCTTCCAAAATAAGAAATCCACCTACCAAGTCAAGGGTGCCAAGATCCCTCTTCCAAGCCTCAAGTCAAACCCCACACAATCAAATCCAAAGTCAAGGTCGGCCAAGGGAGAGAAATCTGAAATTTTTTTAGGCGCCTCTTCAAAGAGGACTTGTATTTTCATTTGAAATTCAAATAGGGTCCTAAGGTGCCTATAAAAAGGACCTTACCCCTCCTTTGTAATTTTTAATTTTTGATGAATGAAAAACCAAGTTTTTTGAGATCCAATTTCTCTTTAGTTGCATTCATTCACTAGGAATGTCGATCTCCGTGAGGGAGCACCTTCGCCTTCGAGCATCGAGAGGTGTGAGGCCTCAAGTTACCATCATTTCTACAACTCCATCCTCCAACTTTGAATCGAAGCCCATTGGGATCATCCACCCGGGCGCCTAGCAAGAAGACTCCACCCATCACCACATCAACCCTCTTTCGTTCTTCTATTGCTATATTTTGATCGAAACCTAACTCTTCTTCTTTGAATGCTCGCAGGTCCTCCAGGTGCCATGAATATGGAATCGGTCTCCTTTGCCTTCGTGACCTTCGGACCACAAGCTGATGCCTCCACGGAGTTGAAGGCTCAATCATCTAGGCCGCATCCGCCATAGTGAGTGATCTCGGCATCGGGCACTTCGGATCTTTGAGGTTTGCAACCCTAGACTCCTAAGTAGGTATTGATCTGAGAGCTAAGTCCTACGGGATTTCTCAATCCCAGGGTCCTCTTTTTATCCTTGATTAGGGGCTAATTCATATGCTAGTAGTTCTTATCATTATTGAATCCCTAGATCTGCTATTGTCTTGTCTTTGGGAATCCAAAATAAAAAAAAAAATTAAAAACTTAAAAACCACAAAACCAACAAATCACTTGCATCATTCTTCATCTTCGCATCTAGTTAGTCCCCCATCACCATGTACACCCATGTCTCACATGTTCGTTTAACTCTAGTTCAAGCCCCCTGACCCAACATGACTCAAAGGGCCTTGAAAACATATAAACCTAAACTTTCAAACCTATCCTAGACTTCAATGAATACATCATGAACCCCCTGGAATACCTCTAGGACATGTAGAACACCTCCAGAAATTGCTTGGCATGCCTCCAAGCTCCCAGGGACTGCCTCGAACATCCCTGCCATGGCCTCCCAAATTTCTCCAAGGCTTGGGAGCACCATACAAAACTCTACACTTAGCTAGGACTTTTCTTTCTTTTTCCTTTTGTAAAGATTTTGAATGACTTCCCGGCCTATTGGGGGTCTCTATAGTTGTGAAAAAGGAACTTCAATGAATACAAACAATCTTTTTGCACTTGATGAGTCTCTTTTTTTTTTTTGACATACTTTGAAGTATTTCCTGGAAAACAGGGATCTTTCATGTTGTCGAGGGCTTGTTTCTGCAATAAGGAATAAGCTCTACTTGGTCGATGAACTTTTCCTTGTTCTTCTTCCTTCTATTTTTCTCTCCTTTGCATGATAGGAAGATAGGCCTCATGACAGTGAAGCATAAGACTTCCCAGGTCTTGATCATTTTTGACTAAGCTTGAAACCTTGTGACTGACTAGGACTTTGGGAACACTCCGGCTCCTCTTGCCGGTCTTGAGATCATGCAGGCATGAGTGCATGGCTTCTGGAGTCTTCCTGGTTTGCATCTCTGGTTGGGAGGAATGAGATGAATGAGTGATCAGTGTGGGGCTTTTGGAGTTTCCTAGCTTCCTTCGCCGGACTTGGGATTGGGTGGATGAGTAAGGGACTTCGTAAGTTTCTTGATTTTGAGTACGGGGCTTCGTAAGTTTCTCGACTTTGAGTGTGGGGCTTCATAAGTTTTTCAGCTTAAAGTGTGGAGCTTCGTAAGTTTCCTGACTTTGAGTGCGGGGCTTCATAAGTTTTCTAGCTTTGAGTGCAGGGCTTTGTAAGTTTCCTGGCTTTGAGTGTAAGGCTTTGTAAGTTTCTCGGCTTTAAGTACGAGGCTTCATAAATTTCCTAGCTTTGAGTATGGGGTTTCCCGGCTTTGAGTACAGGTTTTCTCAACTTTGAGTGCAGGGCTTTATAAGTTTTTCAGCTTTGAGTGTAGGGCTTCATAAGTTTCCTGGCATTGGAGTACAGGGCTTGGTAAGTTTCTTGACTTTCTTCACCGGACTTGGGTCGGGTGGATGAGTTCCTGCATAGGTAGTAGGTTCCAAAAAGGAATTTTAATAATTGAGTGAAAGCCTTACATTATTGGTAGTACATACTTAGATTGCTAGCATTCCACGTCCGAGGGAACCGGGCACCATCGAGTCCGGCAAGGTAGTAGGATCTGTTTGGCAGAGCCTTGACCACCTTATAGGGACCTTCCTAGTTTGGAAAAAGTTTGCCACATTCTCTTGGTTGGGATACTTCTGCTCGCTTGAGAACTAGGTCACCTGGATGGAACGTGTTAGGCCTGACACGAGAATTATAGTAACAAGCTACCCATTGCCAGTATGTTTCCATTCGGAGTCGAGCTTTATCCCTTGTCTCATCCAGCAAATCAAGATTGAGGAGAAGGTAGGCCAAATTCTTAGCTTCATTGTACTGCTCCACTCGTAGTGTGGGCAGACCCACCTCCACCAAAATCACTGCCTTGGAATCGATAATAAGGTTGAAGGGTGTCTCACCTGTTGTCGTCCGAGATGTAGTGTGGTAGGCCCATAATACACTAGGGAGCTCCTCGACCCATCGACCTTTGGCTCGTCCAGTCTTTTACAAAGCCCTTGTAGGATGGTCTGGTTAGTCACCTCAGCCTCCTTATTGGTCTAAAGGTGAGCCACTAAAGTAAAGTGGTGGCGGATGTTGAGGTCAGCACAGAATTTTTTGAAAGCCTGATTGTCGAACTGCCACCTTTGTTGATAATAACCGAGTATGGGAGTCCGAACTGGCAGATGACAGACTTCCAAAAGAAGGATCTGGCCTTGGCCTCGATGATCCATGCCAGGCGCTTGGCCTCGATCCACTTAGTGAAGTAGTTGATGGCCATGATTAGGTGCTTGTATTGCCAGATGTAGGAGAAAAAGGACCTAAGATATCCATTCCCCACAGGTGAATGGCCATGGAGCAGAAAGTTGGGAGAGCGGCGCGGCCGGCTGATATTGGTTGTAGGCATGATGCTGGCAGTGATCATATTTTCTCTCAAAGTCAGTGACATCTTCTTGCATGGTCTCCCAGAAGTATCCTTGTCGAAGTGCCTTATAGGCCAGAGTCCTGTCCCCCACATGATTCCCGAAGGCACCTTCATGTATCTCTCGAAGTACATAGGTGGCCTCTGAGGGCCTCAAGCATTTTAGCATGGGGTAGGAATAAGACCTTCGATAAAGCTACCCATCCATCAGCATGAAACGTGCGGCCTTCTTCTTGAGGAGGCCGGCTTCCTTGCGGTCTTCAGATAGGGTGCTAGTGGTGATGTATTTGATGTAGGGGTCCATCTAGCTCACCTCGAAGGCGACTTGTTGGATTTTTTCTATGGACTCATAGCTGGGGGTCTCTAGATACTCAACGAAAGAGCATCCCAGTAACGATTGTAGCAAGGTTGCCAACCGGGAGAGGACGATAGCCCGAGCATTCTCTATGCGAGGGATGTGGGAGATGCTAGAGTGCTAGAGGTTTTTTATGTATGAGCATACCTTGTCTATATACTTTGCGATCATGGAATCCCAAGCTTCATACTCGTCAGAGACTTGACCCACCATGAGCTATGAATTCATGAAGACCTTCAGGCACTTTATGCCTAGCTCGCGGGACACCTTCAACCTCGTGAGGAGTGCTTCATATTTGACTTGATTGTTGGTTGCCTTGAAGAGGAAGTGTAGTGCACATTCGGCAACGACTCCATCAGAGTTGGTGAGGATGAGCTCGGCTCTACTCCCTCCAACATTGGATGTGCCATCCATGTGGAGAATCCATATCATCACTTCTGGGGCTAAGTCTTGCTCAGGCTCGGCTTGCTTGTCCATCTCCTCTAGATCCTCAATCACCCAGGTGCATTTCACTAGAAAATCAGCAAGGACCTGGGCCTTTTGTGCTGGCCTTAGATAGTAGGTGATGTTGAATTTGTTGAGCTTCATTGCCCACTTAGCTCGGTGCCCTGATGTATCAGGATGGCTTAGAATGGCCCTCAATGGCTGGTTAGTGAGAACCGTAATTGGATGTGCTTAAAATCATGGCTTAAGATGTTGCGCAAACATGATAAGTGCAAAGATAATCTTTTTGGATCGAGTGTACCTGGTTTTCACATTGCGAAGTAGCTTGCTGGTATAGTAGACTGGCCGCTAGGAGCCATCCTTGTCGGTGTAGACCAACACTGAGCTGATCGCCTCCAGTGAGACTGTAGGTACAAGAGGAACTGCTCTCCGAGCTACAACCTGGATAGCAACAGTGGGGAGGCAACGAGCTTTTTCAGCCCCTTGAAGGCCTTTCGACATTCCTCCATCCAAGTAAAGTCATGCATCTTGTGCAGCACCTTCAAGAATGGCTGGCAATGCTCGACAGAATGCGAGATGTGTTGGGATTCCGATGCACCGCAGCAGAAGTGTAATTTCAAAATGATGAAATTTACACCATAATCCCTTAGCCAAGATCTCCTTATTCAGGATTAAAACATATATTAAACATATAAACATACATTGTTAGAATTAGAGTACCAACCTGTAATTGCTAATTCCAACAAAGTTGATGTTGAAGGGGCTGATTGAATACACCAGGCGTCCAAGTGTCCGCCCTTCGATGGTGGTCCACACAGAGCAGTGATCAAGACAACTCTATCTTCTTTTCAATGGTTCCTTCTATTGAGTTCTTCCTAGAACTCAATTGCTTGGACTATGGCTTGAATTCCTCCACACAAAAGCTTGCTTCCCTTTCCTTGACCTCTTCTCCTCCTTCCACTAAGACCTTGGCCCTTTAGACACCCTTGTCTTGAAGAAAAAACCTTGTCCTAAGAGGACATAGGCTTGTCTTAAGTTGGAGGAGAAATTAAGATAATGATGTCTTAATGTAAGAAAGAAAGGAACAAATCAGAACTCCTTTCTTTCCTTTATCGTCGGAGACTTTTACTTTTATTCTTGTTCAGTAGCAGAGTTTCAACAGAGGTTTACTCTGTAAAGGAAACAATGCAAGAGCAAGAAAAAATAAAAGAGTCTTCAGGAGAGGAAGAAAGAAAAAGATTAACACCGTTCTGATTTTCCCGACCCTTTAAATAATTCTTAGATAGGCGCCTACACACCTCTCCGTAAATACTTTCTCACGCCCTTCTCAATTTCTCACGCCTCATCCTCCCATCTCACGGCCTTCCAAATTAAATCCCATGGCTTTTCTTAAAGGAAAAACCATGGTGTTTAAAAAAGGAAAGGGGTCGTGACTTTTCATCTCCGAAGAGATGTTATTTCGCGTGCCCGGGAGGAAACAACGACTTTTGTCTTTCTTAAAAGACTTCCAGCCGTTGGATTCCCATCCAAAGGGAGGTATGTGAGGTGCTAATGACTAAGAAAGGAGGCCACCCCAAATAAAATCATCGGAGATTTAAGTGGGGCGCGCCAAGAGTCCATGCGCCATGGACTCTTCCAAATGGTGCGCCAAGAGTCCATATGTGCATGGACTCTTGGCATTTGGCGTGAAATAGCAAGGGGGGCGGGTGGGGAGGCTAGCCAAGTTACATGGCTAGCCAATAGGGTTTCCATAATCTTATTTTCACAATTAAGGTCTAATTAGAACCCAATTTGAACCAATCTGGAATCCTAATTCGAATCCGATTCGAATAGAAGCTAGGGTTTGCAACACCTGCTAGAGTGTTATCCTGCAAAGATGATTTAATTCCAAATTAAACTCTTGATCAATCCTCTTAAGTGTGTGACCCATTGGGTTCCACATCTAGCCAGCAGTGGGTTCGAATACAAGTTGACCTAATTTGATTAGAACTCTTTCTAATCGATTTAGGTCAAATCGGGCTTACCCGATTTGATCAATTAGGACTCTTCCTAATAAATGATCTTTGAATTTGATCAACCCACAAAACAATATTGACGTCTAGTAACGTGTCATGTCTACCCGGAAGATATGAAAATTCTGGTGAAATATCAAAATTACCCTTCAGTAGAGAGTTACCGTATAATTAAATCTTTCGATCAGCCTGCACCCAAAATATAACTATGGATATGGATATATGTCAAATCCAATATTATATTTATTTCTAGCTCAATCTTATATCGATGATTCAATTATCTTGATATTAGAAACCATCTCTAATATCTTTATTTTGATCAAAGATTCCCTGAATCATCATCCGATTGTTAACTAGCTGGATGCAATCTCCTCTTACTAAGAGTGATCGATTCCTTGTTGACCTACTCATTACCTTCATATCCAATTCACCATTCCCAGTATCAATCATGTGCATGACTCAGTGTCATGATTAGGATTGAACCAAAGAATGGGTTCATGTACATAAGGTACTTATGGCAGTCTCAGGTCAAAAGATTACTTGTACCACTCCCACTATGAGAACCTTCTATTGACATGTAGCTAAGACTCCATTAGATGTTCTCAAGTTGGATCATATTAGTGAACTCATTCTCCAATGAGCACCCACATCCCAGTATTAGTGTCATACACAAGTGACTGTGAGAGCAGTCACCCTTTCCAATATACATAGGATGTGCTAGTCTTACCGGAAAACCCTGATCCCCTACTCAGGGTTCCTTTGACTAGGAATACTTTAGATTAAGGTTTTAAGATTTTAGGTCTCACTGGTATGATCTCATCATAACCCTAAAATCATAGCCCTAATCTATGGGTTCATCATATAGTATAAACACAGCGTATGATGGAAAAATAATGCCTTTATTTAGAAAATTGTCAATTACAATGGTTTGGGAGATACAACATAGATTGGCTTGTAGGGCATATCCCTTTCAATCTCCCACTTGCACTAAAGCCAATCACCTTTAAATCTTAATCCCATACACTCGAGGTGGCGATCAAAATCTCGCTGTGGTAGAGCCTTAGTGAATGGGTCTGCTACATTGTTCTTTGTATCAACTCTATTTATGATGACATCTTGTCTCTCTACTATTTCTTGGATGAGATGGAAGCATCTCAGAATGTGCTTGGACTTATGATGAGCTCTTGGTTCCTTAGCTTGAGCAACAGCCCCAGTGTTGTCACAGTAAAGTGGCACTGGGTTTTCAATTTCAGGAACAACACCCAACTCTGTGATGAACTTCTTCATCCAGGCTGCTTCCTTGGCGGCTTCACTAACAGCTATGTATTCTGCCTCTGTGGTTGAGTCAGTTACAGTCTGCTACTTGGTACTCTTCCAACTTACTGCTCCACCATTTAAGGTAAAAACATATCCCGAAATGGATTTGCTATCATCAGGGTCTGATTGAAAACTAGAATCAGAATAAGCTTCTAGTTTAAGATCAGAACCACCATAAACCAGAAAAATATCCTTAGTCCTTCTTAGGTACTTAAGAATATTTTTAACTGCTTTCCAATGATCCTCTCCTGGATCAGCCTGAAACCTACTGACAATGCCTAAAGCATATGCCACATCAGGCCTAGTACACAACATGGCATACATTATGGACCCTATTGCCGAAGGATAGGGTATAGAATTCATTCTATTTCTTTCTTCAGGTGTCTTAGGAGACATCCTTTTAGAAAGATGTATGCCTTGACTCATAGGAAGATAACCTCTTTTACTTCCATCCATGCTGAATCTTTTCAGCACTAAGTCAATGTACCTAGATTGGGATAAACCTAGCATCCTCTTAGATCTATCTTTATAGATCTTAATACCTAGTATATAGGATGCTTCTCCCAAATCTTTCATGGAAAACTGGTTTGATAGCCAAACCTTGACTGATTGTAACATTGGGATATCATTCCCAATGAGGAGTATGTCATCTACATACAGAATCAAGAAGATTATGGCACTCCCACTAGTCTTCTTATAAACACAGGGTTCATCCTCATTTTTGATAAAACCAAACCTTTTAATAGTTTCATCAAAGCGGATGTTCCAACTCCTTGAAGCTTGTTTAATCCATAAATGGATTTCTTTAGCTTGCATACTTGATTAGGTTTATTTTTTGAAATAAAACCTTCTGGCTGTGACATGTAGACTTCTTCCTCAAGGAAACCATTGAGGAATGCAGTCTTCACATCTATCTGCCAGATCTCATAATCATGATATGCTGCTATAGCAAGTAGAATCCGTATTGATTTGAGCATGGAAACAGGTGAGAATGTTTCATCATAATCAATTCCCTGTTTTTGTCTAAAACCTTTAGCCACTAATCTGGCTTTATAGGTTTCAACTTGGCCATCAGCCCCTATCTTTTTCTTATAGACCCATTTGCACCCAATAGGATTAATACCCTCTGGTGCATCAACCAAAGTCCATACTTGGTTTATATACATAGAGTCTATTTCAGATTCCATGGCTTCTTGCCATCTATCTGAATCAGTACTCAAGATAGCTTCCGTATAGGTCAGAGGTTCATCATTTTGAATGACTTGGGCTTCATTATTTTCAATAATAAACCCATACCTCTCAGGTGCCCGTGGCACTCTGTCAGACCTACGGGGAGGAGTTTTGTGTTCTGGTTCTGTCCTAACTATATGTTCTAATGGTTGAGAATTGTCTATCTGTGTTTCTTGTACTTCTCCAAGTTCAATAGTTCTACCATTGCCCTTTTCTAAAATGAACTCCTTTTCTAGAAAAGTGGCATGCCTGCTGACAAAAATCTTTTGTTCAGTAGGATGGTAGAATAGATATCCTCTACCTTCTCTAGGATATCCTACAAATAGACATTTATCCGCTCTAGGTTCCAACTTATGTCCAAAATTTCTTTTAACATAAGCTGGACATCCCCATACCTTGAAATATTTAAGATATGGTTTCTTTCCACTCCAAATTTCATATGGAGTACTAACAACGGATTTAGAAGGTACCTTGTTCAGAATGTAAACAGCAGTTTCTAGGGCATGACCCCAGAAGGAAATGGGTAAATTTGTGAAGCACATCATGGATCGTACCATATCTAATAAGGTACGATTCCTCCTTTCAGCTATACCATTTAGCTGTGGTGTATAAGGAGGGGTCCATTCAGAAAGAATTCCATTAACTTTAAGATAGTCCAAAAACTCCGTGGATAAGTATTCTCCTCCTCGATCAGAATGAAGAACTTTAATACTTTTCCTGGTTTGTTTTTCGACCATACTTTGATACTCCTTAAATTTATCAAAGGCTTCAGATTTATGTTTCATAAGATACACATATCCGAACCTAGATAAATCATCTGTAAAAGTGATAAAATATGAGTATCCTCCTCTGGCCTGAGTTGTCATTGGACCACATACATCAGTATGTATAAGTCCTAATAACTCAGTTGACCTTTCTCCATGTCCAGTGAATGGAGTCTTGGTCACTTACCCATGAGACATGATTCGCAAGTTCCTAATGATTCATTCTCATAAGGATCAAGGAATTTTTCCTTGTATAACTTGCTTATCCTAGACTCATTAACATGACCAAGTTGATGATGCCAAAGTAAAGTATCATTAAAGTCTTTTCTTTTCCTTTTATTATTGACATGAAAAACACTATCATTGGAAGAAAGAGTTAAGAGCCCATTGCTAAATATGCCTGAACAAATAATTTTATTAGATAACATTATCGAGCAACCAGTGCTCGTTACATCCATTACATATCCTTGTTTTAATAACAAAGGAATAGATATAATATTCCTAATAATCTTTGGCATATAGTAACAATTTTCTAACTCCAAGATCTTCCCTGAAGGCAACTTCAGAATGTAGGTCCCTACAGCTTCTGCTTGGATGATATCACCACCAGCACCGTAGAGATTGAAGTCGCCTTCCTTCAATACTTTAAGCTTGTGGAGGTCCTGCAAAGATTTGCATATATGGTAACCACAAGCGGTATCCAATACCCAAGTATTTGATATAGACGAATTTAATGTCAATATAGTATGTATCTCATACATACCTTTTGGTGCATCTGACGCACCAGGCTTCATAGTTGCAAGGTAAGCCTTGCAATTCCTATTCCAGTGTCCCGTTTTGCCGCAAAAAAAACAGGTTGACTGTTTTGAGGCCTTCTTTCCTTTCTTGTTGTTATTGATGCCATCCTTAGGGTTTAGCTTCCTACTAAAACCCTTTTTGCCTGATTTCTTCTTATTGGTCTTATCAATAAGAAGAAGTAGAGCCTTTTCTTTCTTAACGTGGCTCTCTGCTATTTTAACATATTTAACAGCTCAGGCAAGGAAGTGTTCAGTTTGTTCATGTGATAATTCAAGACAAACTGAGAAAATGACTCTGGGAGTGATTGCAGGATTAAATCCTGATTCAGCTCCCCATCCATAATAAACCCTAATTGACCCAATCTGGTGATTAAGTCAATTACCTTCAGGACATGATCCTGAACGGATGTACCCTCTGTCATCCTAGCACGGAATAACTGCTTAGATATTTCGTATCTAGCAGTTCTGCTTTGTTCTCCATAAAGCTCTTTTAAATTGAGCATTATGGATTGAGTATCCATGCTTTCATGCTGCCTCTGTAACTCATTGGTCATAGAGGCCAGTATGATACACTTGACAGTGAGGGAGTCATTCTGCCATATTTTGTATGTGGCCATATCTTCCTGTGTGGCATCATCCCCTAGTGGATTAAGACTAGGGGTATCAAGAATATAAGAAAGTTTTTCTGAACTCAGTACAATCTTTAAGTTTCTCAACCAGTCCACATAGTTTGGACCAGTCAATTTGTTGGTATCTAAGATGCTTCTCAGTGATAATGAAGATGCCATTTATCTACATTTAATAAAGAACAATACATAAGCAAACAACCATGAAATGACTTACATAATTAAATTAGGTCTTCAATTTAATTATGTCTCCCACTATTTTATCAAAAATCATAGCCCTCACTATGATAATCGAGAAGAACCCTAATCGATTTTTCTTAGTGAGATTGAGATCCTAATAACTTATAAAAGATCTTGCAGATAACACAACAAATCTTTTATAAGCTTAAAGGTAGGAAACTCTTCCAATTATATCTCATATAATTCTCAAAAATAACTTGGCCTCTAGAACATTATAAGTCTTGCAGAAAACACAACAAACTATAATGTTCTAGTTAAGTCAAGACCCTTTCATTTCTATACAGTCAGTATTCAAATATAATGCCCTTGCAGATAACACAACAAGGCATTATACTGAATATACTGTAAGCATATCTTTGCACTAGACCAATATTATGTCAATCACCCTATTAGGTCTTGCAGATAACACAACAAACCTAATGTGGTTCATAACACAATAATGATCCAGCATGAAGGAAGGCCAATATATAGCATTTTTAACACTAAGCATTTAAGTCAAGATTTAAATATAATCAAATCGGCCAGGCAAGTGGAAGAGATGTGGGAGTCCCCCCGTTGCTTTCCTAGACACCAATAAAAATTGGCCAGGTCAGTCAACGAAACCAATTAAAAACCATGATTCTCTTTACCTTCCCAGAACCACCTTTCTAGACACCGAATGATCAATTGTTCATCATGACTAGTGATGCTTATTAGTTAAATATATTATGACTTTAATATAATTTTAAGAAGAGGGCTTTATAAAATTGCCAGCACATTCTTATAGAACATATCACACAGATAGAAAAAATATGTGCTATGTGTGTCATCATACTAGGACAACCATTTACCACATAATGGATCCACCATTATGCCAGGGCAACCTTATTTCAGTATGATGACTTCAAAACTAATCATATCTCTATAATAATTAGGGTTTGAGTGGAAAAACCCTAACTAGTGGCATACACCGAAACATATTTGCAACAAAAATATGCTAAGTGTTATCAGCATTCAAGGATTTAAAAAACCCTAACATGCAACACTACATCAAAACCACATAAAAATTTTCATATGTTTTAACTGTAATAAGGGTGGATCTGATACCACTATTGGGATTCCGATGCACCGCAGCGAAAGTGTAATTTCAAAATGATGAAATTTGCACCATAATCCCTTAGCCAAGATCTCCTTATTCAGGATTAAAACATATATAAACATATAAACATACATTGTTAGAATTAGAGTACCAACCTGTAATCGCTAATTCCAACAAAGTTGATGTTGAAGGGGCTGATTGAATTCACCAGGCATCCAAGTGTCCGCCCTCAGATGGTGATCCACATAGAGCAGTGATCAAGACAACTCTATCTTCTTTTCAATGGTTCCTTCTATTGAGTTCTTCTTCCTAGAACTCAATTGCTTGGACTATGGCTTGAATTCCTCCACACAAAAGCTTGCTTCCCTTTCCTTGACCTCTTCTCCTCCTTCTACTAAGACCTTGGCCCTTTAGACACCCTTGTCTTGAAGAAAAGACCTTGTCCTAAGAGGACATAGGCTTGTCTTAAGTTGGAGGAGAAATTAAGACAATGATGTCTTAATGAAAGAAAGAAAGGAACAAATCAGAACTCCTTTCTTTCCTTTACCGTCGGAGACTTTTACTTTTATTCTTGTTCAGTAGCAGAGTTTCGACAGAGGTTTATTCTGTAAAGGAAATAATGCAAGAGCAAGAAAAAATAAAAGAGTCTTCAGGAGAGGAAGAAAGAAAAGATTAACATCGTTCTGATTTTCCCGACCCTTTAAATAATTCTCAGATAGGCGCCTACACACCTCTCCGTAAACACTTTCTCACGCCCTTCTCAATTTCTCACGCCCCATCCTCCCATCTCACGGCCTTCCAGAATAAATCCCATGGCTTTTCTTAAAGGAAAAATCGCGGTGTTTAAAAAAGGAAAGGGGTCGCGACTTTTCATCTCCGAAGAGATGTTATTTCGCGCGCCCGGGAGGAAACAGCGACTTTTATCTTTCTTAAAAGACTTCCAGCCATTGGATTCCCATCCAAAGGGAGGTATGTGAGGTGCTAATGACTAAGAAAGGAGGCCGCCCCAAATAAAATCATCGGAGATTTAAGTGGGGCGCGCCAAGAGTCCATATGCGCATGGACTCTTGGCATTTGGCGTGAAATAGCAAGGGGGGCGGGTGGGGAGGCTAGCCAAGTTACATGGCTAGCCAATAGGGTTAGCCATAATCCTATTTTCATAATTAAGGTCTAATTAGGTCTAATTAGAACCCAATTTGAACCAATCCGGAACCCTAATTCGAATCCGATTCGAATAGAAGCTAGGGTTTGCAACACCTGCTAGAGTGTTATCCTGCAAAGATGATTTAATTCTAAATTAAACTCTTGATCAATCCTCTTAAGTGTGTGACCCATTGGGTTCCACATCTAGCCAGCAGTGGGTTCGAATACAAGTTGACCTAATTTGATTAGAACTCTTTCTAATCGATTTAGGTCAAATCGGGCTTACCCGATTTGATCAATTAGGACTCTTCCTAATAAATGATCTTTGAATTTGATCAACCCACAAAACAAGATTGACATCTAGCAACGTGTCATGTCTACCCGGAAGATATGGAAATTCTGGTGAAATACCAAAATTATCCTTCAGTAGAGAGTTACCGTACAATTAAATCTTTCGATCAGCCTACACCCAAAATATAACTATGGATATGAATATATGTCAAATCCAATATTATATTTATTTCTAGCTCAATCTTATATCGATGATTCAATTATCTTGATATTAGAAACTATCTCTAATATCTTTAATTTGATCAAAGATTCCCTGAATCATCATCCGATTGTTAACTAGCTGGATGCAATCTCCTCTTACTAAGAGTGATCGATTCCTTGATGACCTACTCATTACCTTCATATCCAATTCACCATTCCCAGTATCAATCCTGTGCATGACTCAGTGTCATGATTAGGATTGAACCAAAGAATGGGTTCATGTACATAAGGTACTTATGGCAGTCTCAGGTCAAAAGATTACTTGTACCACTCCCACTATGAGAACCTTCTATTGACATGTAGCTAAGACTCCATTAGATGTTCTCAAGTTGGATCATATCAGTGAACTCATTCTCCAATGAGCACCCACTTCCCAGTATTAGTGTTATACACAAGTGACTGTGAGAACAGTCACCCTTTCCAGTATACATGGGATGTGCTAGTCTTACCGGAAAACCCTGATCCTCTACTCAGGGTTCCTTTGACTAGGAATATTTTAGATTAAGGTTTTAAGATTTTAGGTCTCACTGGTGTGATCTCATCATAACCCTGAAATCATAGCCCTAATCTATGGGGTTCATCATATAGTATAAACACAGTGTATGGATGGAAAATAATGCCTTTATTTAGAAAATTGTCAATTACAATGGTTTGGGAGATACAACATAGATTGGCTTGTAGGGCATATCCCTTTCAAGATGAAATGGTTTAATGCCATGATGCATCCGTTCAAGCACTGAACCTCCTTGGAGACAGGGTGTCTCATGTCGATGATCGCTTGGACTTTCTCAGGGTTGGCCTCTATCCCCCATTGAGTGACCATGAACCCCAGGAATTTTCTTGTTGTGATGCCAAATGTGCACTTGATGGGTTTCAGCTTCACTTGGTAAAGGTGAAGGTTGTCGAAGGCCTCCACCAGATCAGTGATGTGGTTCGACTCCTGACTGCTCATGACAAGCATATCATTCACATAAACCTACATGTTATGGCCAATCTAGTCTTCGAAGACCTTTCTAACCAGTTACTGGTATGTGGCCTTGATGTTCTTGAGGCCGAATGACATCATCATATAGTAGTATGTACCTCTGTCAGTCATGAATGCCGTGTGCGCCTCATCTTCCAGGTGCATGTAGATTTGGTTGTTCCTGGAGAATGCATCAAAGAAGCTAAGGAGCTTGTGGCCCGAGGTTGCATCCACTAGCTGGTCAATCATGGGAAGGAGGAAGTTGTCCTTCGAGCATGCCCGGTTGAGGTTGGTGTAGTCCATGCGAATCCTTCACTTCCCTGATGCTTTCTTAACCATCACTATATTAGCCAACCAGTCAGGGTACCATACCTCTCAGATGAAGCCTACCATGAGGAGCTTGTCGACCTCCTCATCGATCACCTTCTACCTTTCTAGGGTGAGGCTTCTCTACTTTTATTGGACTGGGTGGTTGTTGGGGTCAACGTTCAGCTTGTGAGTGATTACTTGGTGCGGGCACCAGAATCAGAAGAAGACTTCAAGGTTCCATCTGGATCTCTGATTGACCTTGCCCGAGAAAATTAGGGTTTGTAATAAAGATTGACTTGATCAACCCAATTTTGAGTCTGTAATTTTGTCATTTCAATTTTTGTTGAGTCATCTTGACTCAGTCCAAGTCCAGGTCCAGGTTGGCGCCATTCCCTTTGCCATAGGGTGCCACATTTTCTCTTCCATGGTCCAGCTACAAGTGGGTGCCACACTCCCTGCCACATCTTCATCCAGTGTCTTTGGTCCCCACACCATAAGAAGTAAGTTCCCCTTTTTCTTGCACCACTTGGGGGAGAAATCCATCAAGATACCTCAATCCAAGGAGGAGCCAACTTCTTTCTAGATAAACCCAAGCCAGGATGGCAAGAATATTTCTTGAAGAGAAGATCAAGGAGGTGCCCCACAATGTTCCATAAAAATCCAAGTTATAAAAGGGAAGAGAGCATGTCTTGGGGAGAAAATCGAGGCACCCAAAAGTTTCCTAAAGTGCCAAAGCCATGAAATGAAGAAGCCTAAACTTGTGAAGCAAGACTAGGAGGTGTCCAAAAGAGCCAAACCATGAAGGGAAAATCCTTGATTCATGGAGAGATACTAGGAGACACCCCCATAACCTGCCATTTGGAGCTGATTTTCAAGTTTTCTTGGAGATTTTGGGTCGCTCACTCATGGAAGGAGTCTTGGTTGGCCAAGGGAAGAGAATTTGATACCTAAAGTGTAGATTAGTCCTATTAGTCCCACATGGGAACTTGTATGGTTTTGATTTTTCTTATAGGTCTATATATTAGACCCCTTTTGTAACTTGAACTTATCTTATGAAATCTTATGAATGAAATCCCTTGTTTTTTAGCAAAGTCTTGTTCTTCCACACTTATTCTGAGTGTTGAGCTCCGTAAGGGAGTAAATCCGGGTTCCCTAGGAACCTTGAGGAGGTGCTAGATCTCCAACCCCAAAACCCTAGCTTAGTCCACCCATCTCTACTCCACCACCATCAAACCCTAGCCTCTACACCATCTCCAAGGTTCTTCTTCCAAAGGGTGGCCGACCACCAGGACCCCCAGTCCAGCCATCTTCAAGTAAGCTACCACTGCTTCAGAGTCCATCCAGCAGATCCAGGAGAAGAAGTCTCAAATCCGCAGCCTAGGAGTTCCAAATCAGTTGAAGACCTTCAGATCCCATCCTTTCTTCTACTCTGGTAACTCTCTTCCCTGAGTCTCTTGTTCCTAACCTTATTCTTCTTCTCTCCAGGATCCAGGGTTCAAGAAGAGGCCAACTTTTCCAAGGACCATTATCGGAGGATCCATTGCGAAGATACCTTGACTCCCGGGATCCAGTAATCTGCTCGAGAAAGTCTTTTTTTCACCTAATGAAGAGATATCACTGCTAGGTAACAAGAACCTTCCCTTCTCACTTTGTCTGTTTCGTTGAAACTCGGAGCAAACCCTAGATCTGGGGGTTTCTCAATCCCCAGCGATCCTACTTCTGAGTTACTCTGATAATCCACTCCTTTTAATTATGCTTTCTATCATTTCTTAGTTTCTTTCAACATTAGTTTATCTTTCCTTTGAGTCAAAGCTGACTTCTGAAAATATATATAAAAAAAAAACATTAATTTTAATTTGCTTCCCCATTCCACATATTCGTTCTGCATCATTTTTGGTAGCAGAGCTTTCGTTCTGCATCATTTTTGGTATCAGAGCTTCCATTCTGCATCATTTTGGTATCAGAGCCCTGTCTAGGGTTCTTGCTTGTTTGATTATTTTTTTCGTTCCTTTTTACTTTTGCTGCCTAGAGTAGACTCCCCTGGCCATCCGGTCCTAGGAACAAGCGAGATGCAAGCCTCCTTCTCCCATTCCACGGGGGTTCCTAGGGCGTGTAGGGGTGCCGCTGGGTTATAACTTCTAGGCAGGGATTGTAAACGGGACACACGTTCTGTTTTCTATCAGTAACTATCTTGTTATTTGAATTGTTTCTCCCTGTAGAAAATCTCAAATTAAGTAATTCTTATTTTTTTAGAACCAGTATAATTGTTAGTAATTTACATAAAAGTTTCATGATTTATTGATTTTTGTATATTTTCTGAGATCAATTTTACTGCTGTTCTGCTTTTTTTTATTTTCTGCAAGCTATTTTTTTTTTTATTGAGTGTGCATAAATTGAATCTATCTTAAGGGCACCGAATTTGCAGCATAAGGGAAGGATTGAGACCCTCTCCTTAGCCCAAAACCACCTCCCGTGAATTCGAACCTAAGCCTTAATCTTAAAATTAATTAGACCTAATTTGCCCTAGTGGGCTAGGGACACCAACTGGTCGGGTCTAGGCTAGTGTTGAGTCAGTTTGTCTAGTTACTCTATGTGTGCTTTGTACTCAGTGTCTAGAACGGTGGTTCAGGGATTCTATCCCGAAGGGCTTGTGTGCTGGTCCGCCTACCTGGCCAATCATTGATTGGTATCTAGGATTGGCAATTAGGGACCTAACACTCCCCTTACACCTGCCTGGCTGAGTCCCGAGTTACTACAGGCTAGCTTGCCACTCTGATTGGGCATCTAGTTTGAGTTCTAGGTCTAGTTAGCCCGTAGTCATTTCAGTCGAGTCTCATTTGGTGTGCTTGCTTGCATCATCATGTCCACCCGGAACGGAGTACCCTACCAAACTGGTCAAACCCAACCTGATTTAGAGGCCATGATTAGAACTCTTACCAAAAGTATGACCAAATTGAGTCAGGATATGAATGAGGGTTTTGCCCAGTTTAGAGACCGAGCCCAGGGACTTGAGAAACGTAGACATCAAAATTGGACCCCTGATCCAAAATTTAATAGGCCCCAACCTCACCCATGCCAGGAGCCTCGGAGGACCTTATACCGTGATCCCGAGCATAACCCTAGGAGCCTATACCCATACTTGGTTGACTCAGAGAAGGGACCTGTTAGGAACACCGAACCTTATGCACCCACTTTTGATGGAAGACAAGAGACATATATTAAGTGGAAAGAACAAATGGATTGGTATTTTGAGTGCACTAACATATCAGAATTAGGACAAGTTAGGTTGGCCAAAACCAAGTTCACCAAACATGCTAGGTCGCATTGGTATGCTATTGAGCATGAGTGTTATCAAAGAAAAGAGGAAATATATACTTGGAGAAATATAAGAAGTAAGTTGAGAGATAGGTACCTAGGTAGATCCTGTGAGAAAAGACTTTTAAACCAATGGTACCAATTGCGACAAGGTAATAGGCCTGTGTCTAAATATATCGAGGACTTCCAGTGGTATGACATGAAATGCAATACCATTGAGACTGAAGCTCAGATCACATCGAGGTTTAGGGTTGGGTTACACCCAGACATTTATAGGAAGCTATGCCTTGAAAAGACCAATAAGTTAGACCGAGCCTACCAAGAAGCCCAACACTATGAGTGGTCTTTAAGATATAACCAATCAAGTACTTTGGACTTAAAGCCAACCTCTACCAACTTGAGTCAAGTTTCGATTGATCCGACACCCGTAGTGAACCAGACTTTTGTTTGTCAATTCTCACTTGTGTCACCTCTTGACCAGAAGGATAACATTGAGAAGGAGTTAGGCATGGCCATCCCAAAATTAGTTGACCTGACCAGAGCCGTACTTAAAGAGGAATCAAAGGAGAATAGATTAGAACCTTTCAGTGAGATTGAGGAAGAAATATATGAGCCTGATATAAGTTTGATAGATGAATATGAAGAAGAAGAATTTGAGGATATCTCTCCCGATAATTCAATTAACCAACTCCTACCTGATGGGGTTATTGAGGGGACCCCTACCACTCAAGGAATTCAGGAGCTAACCCTAAGAGAAGACCCTTTTGAGGAAGTTCAGGAAGAGGAAATTGCACCCAATGAGAGTTTAAGTGAGAATACCCCTGAACTCATTGAGGAATCCAAAGAAGACACCCCTGAGTCAAATCTGGTAGAGAAGTGTGAAGAAGGAAGGGGTTCACAAGAATTGCCCATTGAGAAGGTCCAAGAACAAGAAAAAGACAGTAGCTTAGAAGACTTTCTAGATAAACATTCCAAAGACCTTTCTGATAACCTTCCACCTTCTAGGAGCACCCAGCCTACCCTAGAACTTGCACTTGTAGACCCTCCTAGAGCAAATCATGAGGTTTGGATGAGTGCACCTATAGAACAATGTCCTCATTTTAAGGTTGTCCTGAATAACCAAGATATGTTTCTTGTTTCCTATAAGCCACCTCAAAACTCTGATTCTTATTTCCTACCCTTCCCTGAATCTTCTCATGTTTCTAGAGCTATGGGATTACACTTTACTAAGATTTCTAGGTTGCAAGACTCCTTAGAACCTATTAGGTTTGCCACCTACTTCTGGAAGACCTTATGGCACCTACTAGGCACCCATGATAAGTTTTCATGCTCTACATGCCATCCTTCGACCCAAGGTCAAACCTAGAGAGCCTTAGTTTGTTAGGTTTAGACCTAGGGTTCCTTTGAATAAAGTCCATTCTTTAGGAATGCGTCGTCAGTCGAGTTTAGGACATTGACTTAGATTTTGGTTGAGTGAGAATACCAGGAATTGGGATTTGTATTTACCCAGGGCTGAATTTGCATTTAATGACTCGGTCAATAGGTCTATAGGTAAAAGCCCTTTTGAGATTGTTCATGAGTACAAGCTTCACACACCACTTGACCTAGTTCCTTTGCCAGTCCACACACGAGTCTCCGAGTCTGCTGAAGACTTTGCATAGCATGTAAAGAACTTGCAGAAAAAAACTCATGCCAAAATAACTTTAAGTAATGAAACTTATAAGAAGTTGGTTGATTCTCAAAGGTGATTCAAAACTTTTGTTGAGGGAGACTATGTAATGATTAGGTTAAGGCCTGAGCAGTTTCCTCCTGGAACCGTTAGAAAGCTACATGCTAGAAGAGCTGGACCATTTAGAGTGATGAATAGAGTGGGACCCAATGCCTATGTGCTTGAGTTGCCTCTAGAGCTAGGCATTAGCTCCACTTTCAACATTACAGACCTAGTAGAGTACAGGGAGCTAGCTATGATTCCCAGTGAGCCTTTTGAACCTAATCCTGTTATTGAGAGTGATCCCGACCCTGTATGTCCACCAACAAACTGGCCTGTGAGGAAAGAGCAGATTGAAAAGATCCTGGATGATCAGGTTATCTCTACTCGTAATCGAGGATACCAAAGATACCTGGTACGCTGGCAAGGAAGGCTAGATTCTGATGACTCTTGGATCTCCCGAGAAGAATTACAAGAATTGGACCCAGACCTCTTGGAGAGATACCAGAGTAAGCTTGATCCATACTCGACAGGGTCGAGTTCCTCCCACCCCGGGAGAATTGGTGCGGGTACCTAAATCAGAAGAAGACTTCAAGGTTCTATCTGGATCTCTGATTGACCTTGCTCGAGAAAATTAGGATTTGTAAGAAGGATTGACCTGATCAACCCAATTTTGAGTCTGTAATTTTGTCATTTCAATTTTTGTTGAGTCATGTTGACTTAGTCCAAGTCCAGGTCTAGGTTGGCGCCATTCTCTTTGCCATAGGGTGCCACATTTTTTCTTCCATGGTCCAGCTACAAGTGGGTGCCACACTCCCTGCCACATCTTCATCCAGTGTCTTTGGTCCCCACACCATAAGAAGTAAGTTCCCCTTTTTCTTGCACCATTTGGGGGAGAAATCCATCAAGATACCTCAATCCAAGGAGGAGCCAACTTCTTTCCAGATAAACCCAAGCCAGGATGGCAAGAATTTTTCTTGAAGAGAGGATCAAGGAGGTGCCCCACAATGTTCCATAAAAATCCAAGTTATAAAAGGGAAGAGAGCATGTCTTGGGGAGAAAATCAAGGAGGCATCCAAAAGTTTCCTAAAGTGCCAAAGCCATGAAATGAAGAAGCCTAAACTTGTGGAGCAAGACTAGGAGGTGTCTAAAAGAGCCAAACCATGAAAGAAAAATCCTTGATTCATGGAGAGATACTAGGAGACACCCCCATAACCTGCCATTTGGAGCTGATTTTCAAGTTTTCTTGGAGTTTTTGGGTTGCTCACTCATGGAAGGAGTCTTGGTTGGCCAAGGGAAGAGAATTTGATGCCTAAAGTGTAGATTAGTCCTATTAGTCCTACATGGGAACTTGTATGGTTTTGATTTTTCTTATAGGTCTATATATTAGACCCCTTTTGTAACTTGAACTTATCTTATGAAATCTTATGAATGAAATCCCTTATTTTTTAGCAAAGTCTTGTTCTTCTGCACTTATTTTGAGTGTTGAGCTCCGTGAGGAAGTAAATTTGGGTTCCCTAGAAACCTTAAGGAGGTGTGAGATCTCCAACCCCAAAACCCTAGCTTAGTCCACCCATCTCTACTCCACCACCACCAAACCCTAGCCTCTACACCATCTCCAAGGTTCTTCTTCCAAAGGGTGGCCGACCACCAGGACCCCAGTCCAGCCATCTTCAAGTAAGCTACCACTGCTTCAGAGTCCATCCAGCAGATCCAGGAGAAGAAGTCCCAAATCCGCAGCCCAGGAGTTCCAGATCAGCTGAAGACCTTCATATCCTATCCTTTCTTCTACTCTAGTAACTCTCTTCCCTGAGTCTCTTGTTCCTAACCTTGTTCTTCTTCTCTCCAGGATCCAGGGTTCAAGAAGAGGCCAACTTTGCCAAGGACCATTATCGGAGGATCCATTGCGAAGATACCTTGACTCCCGGGATCCAATAATCTGCTCGAGAGAGTCTTTTTTCCACCAAATGGAGAGATATCACTGCTAGGTAACAAGAACCTTCCCTTCTCATTTTGTCTGTTTCGTTGAAACTCAGAGCAAACCCTAGATCTGGGGGTTTCTCAATCCCCAGCGATCCTACTTCTGAGTTACTCTGATAATCCACTCCTTTTAATTGTGCTTTCTGTCATTTCTTAGTTTCTTTCAATATTAGTTTATCTTTCCTTTGAGTCAAAGCCGACTTATGAAAATATATATATATAAAAAATATTAATTTTAATTTGCTTCCACATTCCACATATCCGTTCTGCATCATTTTTGGTAGCAAAGCTTTCATTCTGCATCATTTTGGTATCAGAGCTTCCGTTCTGCATCATTACTTCTGGTGGGATCCTGGGCATGTTTACTGTGGTCCAAGGGAAGATGTCTGTATTGGCCCACAAGAAACTAAGCAGGCGGGATCTCTCCAGTTTGGACAGTAGGGCTCCCACTTGCACAGTCTTCAAGGGTCCTCTCCTAGAGGAAAAGGCAACAGGGGCTCAACTGGCCCACCCTTTGGCTCTAGCTTCATCAGGGTCGACTGGTCGATGGCCAGACCTTGCCTAGCCTCTCATGCTCCTGGGACCATTTGTAGATAGTATTGTATAGGCTACAAGGATCTCCTCATCTCCCTAGTCCCACAAAGAGTTGGGAACCGGATAAGGAGACATCTGATGGAGATGGTGGTGTCAAGCAGACTGAGTCCAGGATGCCCTAAGATCATGTTGTAAGGCAAGGAAAGCCTTACAATGGTGAATGTTATCAACATAATATTCTGTCGAGGCGACGTTCCAACGATTATTGGGAGTTTAATTTCTGAAAGAAAAACCAGTGCATCGGATGCCTATCCTAACAGGCACAGGATCTAACATAAACGTGAAGCACGTAACAAATACACAGGCATGTAAAGGCAAGTGCAATAATTATAAATAATACGATAAAATCTAGATCTAAACATGCATGATAATAGAAAGGAAAAAATATACCTTATAAAGCTTCCTTTTGTTCTGGATTTGGATCGAAGCAGGAAGAAGCCGACTCCCATCTTGATAGCAAATCAAGGTAGCCAGTAGAACTCCAGCAGTCTTCAGAACAAATCTACAAATAGAGCTTCAATTTGATGTGTAACATATAAACAATAGCAAGAACATGGAATCCATCGATCGAACCTCTCAAGGTGTCCAAATGTCCACCCTTTAGAGTATCCACGCGTGGGCTCTCGCTGATCCAACTCCCAGATGGATGCTAGTCCTCTAGGAATCAATGAACATGTCACAAAAATTGGAGTAGGGAAAACCAAACTGATCTTCACAGACGGTCTTCTTCAAGACTGCCCATACTCCACCAAGAGCACACCATGGAAACTAAAAATCAAGGATTGGTTTCATGGGATCTCCATGAATTTCTACACTCAAATACTCATTCTAAAAAACTCTCTCTCAGATTGCTAATATTCACTCTCTGCTCTTCTCTATATCATATGCTCTGTTTTCTTCCCATCTCCTCCATCTCACGGCCTTCAACCAAAATATAAGATGCTAAGAAATCCCGTGAAGGCAAGGACCAAGAGAAAGGAAAAACATGCGGGAGAGACCACCGAGAGACCCATTTTAGATTGTAGAGCTATTGATAATTATCTGAAATCCCACACTGCATTCAAACTTCATGCGTTCTAATCCCATTCAAGCAGTAAAATAGGGGAAGTTTAGATAAAACAAACTATGTGAACCAAGGGGTTCACCGAGAGAACCAGTTCCTGCAATGGGGAGACAATACCATGAGAATAGGTTATTGAATGGGGTAGCAAAACCAAGAGAACAAGGAGCCCAAGCAAGTCTTCAAGCCGATGAGGAATTTTCTTTGAAACGCTAGGAGAAAAACACTGTGAAACCATGGCATGATAAAACCGGTTCAAAAAGACCCCGGTCCGACCAAACCCCGATCTGAAAGAAAATCGGGTCCAGACTTGGTCTACCAGGAACAGTTCCTGGTTGACCCAAACCAATCTTGGTCGATCCAAATTAGACCAGATTGATCAGAAAAAAAAAATAATGTGTGCTCAATTAGACCGTTTGACCTTAATACTGAAATGATTCCTAATCGTTGATTGGCTCCTGGATCAGGAAGAAATCCTCTACGATATGTGACCTTATAGGTTCGAACCTAAACGGTAGCACTGGAACACTTCCAGTACCAGTATAAGTACCATCTAGGAATGGGTCCTGATGTTTGGATAGGTTGAAGATGCGAGAGCAATCTATCAAACCTTTAGCATATGGTTACCGTATAATTCATCCCTTTGACCTCCAATTCTCAAGATGACCTAGGGTTAGACTGCCAACCCTTACTAAGTCAATCCACAACATGTCTCAACCTCGCAAGTCCAGTACTCCTCACTAGGACTACCCCGGTCGAGGATTTGCTAAATTGAGACACAGCAAGACATTCAATCCAAATAATTTGGACAGGTCAATTCCATCTTGGTCCACTACTACTCCACAAGTACTTGCCTGTACCTTGAAACCTTTCATCACCGAATTAGAAATCCGGGTAGTCCGGCACCAAAGCACAGGGAGTTGCTTGCAAGCTACCATGGTGACCTCAGGTCAGATGGACACATATACCCATATCCAATCGCGAGCAATCCTTCGACAGAAAGGAGCTCCACGGAGTCACATTCAATGAGATGTCACACATCCCACTTGCAGATCACATCAATGTCACCACACTTCTTTGGTCAAGAGGACAACCAAATGATGTGAACCACAATAACCTATACTTGATACATTGCCGTCCTGTACAATGTATCCTTTGGTTGTGAACCTTTTTAAAGGACCACTCAATATATCCTCTCTATATCGAAGTCAGTGTAGTCCTAAGGACTTCATCACATAAATAGAGTTCATTACAGGGAAATGAATAATGTGATGAGCTACCAAAATAAATTTTTATTAATTCATATACAAATTACAATACTGAGCACAACCACCTACTGCCTAGACGATTGGCTTTGGGACATAATTCTCAACAACTCCCACTTGTACTAAAGCCAATCAGAATAGTATCTAATATCCTTTTTTCCTTTACAATAGAAGAACTCTTTGATTCCGAGGGCTTTAGTGAAGGGGTCGGCCAGATTTTCCTTTCCATCGATCTTCATAAGATTGATGTCGCCTCATTCCACAAGTTTAGGCTCGGCCTGCATAATGTGCTTGGTGCGGTGATGAGACTTTGGCTCCTTAGCTTGAGCAATGGCTCCTATGCTGTCATAATACATTGGAACAGGACCATCTAGGAAAGGTGCCACCCCTAGCTGTCCAAGAAAATTTCGTAACCACATGGCTTCCTTTGCTGCATCTGATGCTGTAACGTACTCTGCTTCGCATACTAAGTCTGCAATGTTGCCTGTTTGAAACTCTTCCATCATATCACTGCTTCATTCAGGGTAAACCCAAACCCTGACACACTCTTGCTATCATCTTTGTCTGACTAGAAACTGGAGTCAATATACCCCATAAGTTTCAATTCAGGTTCTCCATAAATTAGCCATTGGTCCTTAATATTTTTTAAATACTTCAGGATGGTCTTAACCACCTTCCAATGCACCTCACATGGGTCAGACTGGTATCTGCTCACCACTCCTGGTGAGTATGCCATGTCTAGTCTAGTACATGTCATAGCATACATGATAGAGCCCACTATAGAAGCATAAGGAACTCTACTCATGCGCTCTCTTTTCTCAGGAGTTATCGCACAATCCTTCTTGAAAAGAGTAATTCTAGAACCTATCGGGAGATAGCCTTTCTTGGAATTCTTCATGTTGAATCATTTCAGCACGGTATCAATGTGCATAGACTAGGACAATCCCAGAAGCCTCTTAGATATATCTCTATAGATCTTTATACCCAGTATGAAAGAAGCTTCAACCAAGTCCTTCATAGAGAACTGAGATGACAACCAAACCTTTATTCCTTGCAATGCTGCGATGTCATTCCTGATTAAGAGAATGTCATCAACATACAGTACCAGGAATATAATCACAAAACTATTAACCCACTTATAAATGCAGGGTTCCTCCCCATTCCTAACAAATCTATACGATTTGATACACCTATCAAATCGCATGTTCCAACTTCGAGATACTTGCTTGAGTCCATAAATGGACCTCTATAATTTGCACACTTTTGAATCATTTATGGATGTGAACCCTTCAGGCTATATCATATACACCTCCTCATCCAACTCCCTATTTAGGAAAGCGGTTTGGACATCCATCTGCTAGATCTCATAGTCAAAATGTGCTACCAAAGCAAGCATGATCCGAATGGACTTGAGCATTGCCACAGGGGAAAATATCTTGTCATAATCGATACCATATTGCTGACGATACCCTTTGGCAACCAGACAAGCTTTATAGGTCTCCACCTTCCCATCTGCACCCCTTTTTCTCTTGAAAATTCATTTGCACCCGATGGGTTTTATCCCTTCAAGTGGATCAACCAATGTCCATACATTATTGATCTCCATGGACTCCATCTCAGATCGCATGGCTCCAAGCCACACCTCAGAGTCAGATCTCTGAAGTGCATCCATATAGGTGATCGAATCCTCATCTTCTCGTCGAGCTCAATGAGATCACTATCCTGGACCAAGAAATGGTAATATCTATCCGGTTGATGCGGTACTCTACCGGATCTCCTATTAATGGGTTCCAGGTGTGATCCAATCACAGCTGGTTCTATTATGTCCTTAGAGTTTGCAGGTTCTTCTTCTACTGGTTGAACTTCACCAAGTTCAATCTTAGAGGCTACAGTTCCTTCTCCAAGGAACTCATTTTCTAAAAAGATAGCCCTGAGAGCAACGAACACTTTCTGTTCATCCTTTAAGTAGAAGAAATACCCTTTTGTTTCCTTAGGGTACCCAATAAACAGGCACCGATCAAACCTAGGACCAAGTTTATCTGAGTCTAAATGCTCTACATAAGCCGGATAACCCCAGACCCAAAGGTGTGAAATTGAGGGCTTATGTCCAGTCCATAACTCATATGGAGTCGAGACAATAGACTTACTCAGAACATCATTCAGCAAGTAACAAGCTATCTCAAGTGCATATCCCTAGAAGGATAGTGGTAGAGTTGCAAAGCCCATCATGGATCGAACCATATCCAACAGGGTTCGATTCCTCCTTTCAGACACACCATTCAACTGGGGTGTTCTTGGAGGAGTCCACTAAGAGAGAATCCCATTCTCCTCAAGATATGTCATGAATTCACTATATAGGTATTCACCGCCTCGATCAGATCGAAGGGTTTTAATACTCTTTCCAGTTTATTTCTCCACTTCATTATGATATTATTTGAACACTTCAAACGACTCAGATTTATGTCTTATCAAGAAGACATAACCATACTTGGAAAGGTCATCTATAAATGTAATGAATATATGTATCCACCTCTGGGACTAACTGTCATGGGTCCGTATACATCAGTATGTACGAGACTCAGAAGTTCTGTTGCTCATTCACCTTTTCCAATAAAAGGTGACTTGGTCATTTTACCAAGCAAATAGGATTCATAAGTGGGCAGTGAGTCAGAATCACTGACCTCGAGGAGGCCTTCTCCTCGCAACTTGTTTATCCAATTCTGGTTAACATGACCTAGCCTACAGTGCCATAGATACAAGTCATTGACATTTTCTATCCTAGGGCATTTGCTAGATGTGTACATTACATTAACAGGCCATGACAAAATATAAACGCCATTATTTAACTTAGCTTTCATTATCACAGAGTTATTCATAATAACTTGGCAAAAATCTCCTTTTCTTGAAAGTTTATAACCACAATTGGCCAATAGGCCTACAGAGATAATGCTCATAATAAAACTAAGACAATAATGATAGTCGACTAATTCGACAGAACTAGACTCAAAAACAAGACTCAGAACTCCAACCGCCAGCACTGGAACACGATTTTCATTTCTGACACTCAGGAACTGCTCCCCATCCTCGAATCTCTTGCTAACCTGTAGTCCCTGCAATGATTTGCAAACATGAATAGGACTACCAGTATCCAATACCCATTTAGCAATGTCACAAATAGAGAAATTACAAGGTTTTACCATATAAATACCTTGTCCAGCACCCTGCTACATTCCTTTCCTTGGCCTGTTCGGGTCTAAGAATGCCTGATAAAGAGGACAGTTCCTCTTCCACTGTCCCTGCTTTTTATAATAGAAGCACTCTGCACTAGCTTGATCAGCTTTCACTTTCTTGGTCTGACTTGGGCCTAGAGCACTCTACACCTTCTTTCCTTTACTTTTCTTCTTCCCTTTCTTAAAGGGATGACGACCTCTAAAACCTTCCACTAAATTCACCACCCCCTTATTAAGTTGGTGGTCCTTCTCGTAAGTCTGTAGCAACCCCATCAAACCATGGTAATTGACTGCAAGCTTATTCATTCTAAAATGATCGAGAAAGTCAAGATAGGAGGAGGGTAGAGAATTCAGGATCGCATCCTTGCTGTGTTGCTCGTCGAGCTTGCCCAATCGTTCGATCATCTCGATCATGTATAATACATGATCAGTGATCGAACTACTATTCCGCATTTTGGCATTGTAGATGGCATAAGACACTTTGTACTGCTCTACATCATCTGGCATGCCTAAAGATTCCTTCAACTTTTGAAGGATCTCGTATGGCTGGGCCTCCTTGAATTTGTGACTGAACTCATCATTCATCATGGCTAACATTATTCATCGGACAGTAGTCCAATCAGAAACCCACTTCAAATAAGTGTCCCTAACCGAACTCCGAGCATTAGCAGGAGGGATTTCATGTGTTGGATCCATTATCACATAAAGGATCCGCTCGTGCTTCAGGACTATCCTCAATTTTTGATACTAGCTATCGAAATTGGGACCCTTTAACTTCTCGCTATCGAGAAGTGATCGGAGCGAAATGTTTGAAGACATCTGAAAGGAAAATTAAGACCAAATTATTATATGAATTAATCAATTAAATCAAAAGACTTGGACTTTAGTCTAAAGGTCCCTCCCACTAATTTTTCAGATTGGGAGCCTCTAACTCCAATCTATGAAATCATCATTTCATAGTGGGTATTGAAATCCAATAGACCATGTATGAGCCCAACTTTGGCTGGCTCACCTATACGCGCCTAAAGGTAGGTTCTCTAACCAATTGCTTCCCTAAGCAATGTCCAGTAATAAATTTTGCCCCAAAGAACCCCCAACCGGCCTTAGGGCCTCTTATTGCGGGTCTCTGGTTAGGTCCAACCATTAATATGATAAATTCGATGCTTCTAGCTAACGAATGACCAAGCCCGACTTTGGCCAGCCCACCTGATCATCGTTAAGAAGGTTGTACTGAACCATCATCTATGGGAGGGTAATCCCAGTAACTGGATGCACACTCGTTCTTTGGAACTGTCGATATACACCAAGCTGAAGGACTCATTACTAACCCACTTAATGGGAGGCTAGGACACCATCAACTCATTGACTTAATCTTTTTTAGAACCTAATAATTTTAGAGGATTTTAATTAAATTATGACAGAAGAATAGAGAGAAGAACATGGATCAACCTCCCACTACTCAAATCAATTCTCAAGAGGGTTGAATTAAATTCAACAATTTGGTCCATGGGCACCTAAAGATTAGACAGGCTGATCAACTTGGGTGACATGGGTTAACTCGAATCAATAAGCTCTTCTAATCAGTTCTAGTTGACAGGATTGGCCAGGTAGGTGAGATCATGGATGAATATCCGCCATTAACCATCTTCCTAGACACCAACCAAGTTGGCCAGGAAAGAGGTAGCCTCATGCCACCATGATAAAAAATGCCAAACCTACCTAGACACCAATCGATTTACCAGACTTGATTAGACCAGCCTAAGAACTCGGGCTTACCACAGAGCCACTAATTAGATTCATTTTAGAATAATGGACTAACCCATCTAACTATTAGATAGATACTAAAGAGAAGGTCCTTAATCAACATTTGATTAGTTCTCTTAAGTCCAATTCAACAAACCTTAGGTCTAACCCAACAAATGGACCCAATCAGATAGCTAACCCAATTAACCCATGGTGCAGGCACCAGAATCAGAAGAAGACTTCAGGGTTCCATCTGGATCTCTGAATGACCTTGCCTGAAGATTAGGGTTTGTAATAAGGGTTGACCTGGTCAACCAGATTATTTTATTTCTTTGAGTCTGCATTTCATTTTGTTGAGTCATGTTGACTCAGTCTAAGTCCAAGTCAAGTCCTGGTTGGTGCCATTCCCTAGGGCATCATTTTTTCTTCCAAGTCCAAATGCAAGTGGACGCCACTCTCCTAGCCATACTCCAAGGACCAGTTGGCTCCACATTTCATCCCAGTGTCCATGGTCCCCACGCCCAAGAGAGCAAGAAAATCTTCTTAGGAGAAGTCAAGGAAGGCACCCACAAGCTGCCAAAAGTAACCAAGCTAAAGGAGCAGGGGATTTTTCTTGGAGAGGACTTCAAGGTTGGCGCCCACACCTGCCTAAAGTACCTGGCTATGAATGGAAGGAGCCTAGTCTTGGGGAGAAAGACTAGGAGATGAGTATTTTCTTCCAAGAAAGAGCAAGTCATGGAAGGAAAACCCATGACTTAAGGAGAAGAACTAGGAGGTGCCCCACATACCTGCCATATGAAGCCATCACCTTGCATTTGAGGCCGCCCACTCCAAGGAAAGAAGCCTGGTCGGTCAAGGGAAAGTTTTTCATGCTTAGGATGAATGTTTAGTCCCACATGGGAAGTAGTGTAATTTTGTTTCTCTTGCAAGGTCTATATATTGGACCCTTATGTAATCTTTTGATTGGAATGAGAAAATAAAATATTTTCTTGTGTTGAGCAACCTTGTGTTCTCTTCTTCCGCACTTCTTTAAGTGTTGAGCTCTATGAGGGAGTAAATCCGGGTTCCATTGGAGCCTTGAGGAGGTGAGAGATCTCCAAAGTTACCAAAACCCTGCCCCACTTTCATCCTTGGCCGCCAACCCTAATTTCCTTTCATCATTCTAGCCGCCAACACCCAAATTCCTAAACCCTATTCCCACTTCATTCAAGGCCGCCATCTCCTTCTCCAAGCCACCGCCCACTATATCAAGCCCTAGGTCCTTTTCATCTGCAAGCCACCGCCCTACCAGCCAAACCCTAAATCCACTCCATCTTCCACCTCCACCTCCATACTCTTCCCTCATCTTCAAAGTTCGAGCAGTCCAGAGCTATCCCAGGTAAAGGTCTCTTCCTTGAGTTTCTTACGTCCTTATCTTGTTCTTCTTCTTTTCCAAATCCAGAGTACGAGAAGAAGGCCAACCTTGCCATAGGACTACAATCCGAGGATCCATTGCGAAGATACCCCGTCTCCAATGATCCTACAATCTGCTCGAGAGTGTCCTTCAATTGAAGCAAAGAGAGATATCATAGTCAAGTATAAAACCTTCTCTTCTCACTTCGTCTGTTTCTTGAAAGAGGAGTAAACCCTAGGTCTGGGGTTTCTCAATCCCCAGCGATCTTACGTCTTTATTACTCTGATAATCTACTCTTTTGAATTGTGCTTTCTTTCAGTGCATATTTTCTTTGAATATTAGTTAGCCTTGTTTTTGAGTCAAGCCAACTTCTAACAAAACACAAAAAAAAAAAAAAAAAAAATCTTAATTTACTTCCGCATCGCATCATCTTATTTGTTCTGCATCAATCCAGATGGCTGATTCAAATGACATTAGGTTTCATAAACCCTAATCTAGATTGTCATTTAATTAATCTTACAATTCATAATTATTAGATTATAAGCCAATTTTTAATTAAAACATTTTTAATTAAATTCATGTAAAACCCTTTTACATCTTTCATGCATCATATCTATTTATAATATTGCAAGCCTTAAATTATAGACATGCCAATGTATAATCTTGTATCAAGATTAAAATATTTTTAATACCGTATGTTTCCTTTAGGGATCCTTCTGAAAAGGCCAACACAGATGAACCGCCTCATGCCATAAAAAATTAGGGGTTTTAAACCCTGATTAATCTCTATGAACACATGGCCATGGTGAAGGTCTCATATAGGTTCCTAAAAGTAATCCCTAATCAAGATACAGATCCAAAAACAACAATACATGCAATCATGATATGCTACACAGGAACCTTGCTCTGATACCACTAAAAGGAAAACCAGTGCATCGGATGCCTACCCTAGGCACGCCACACTAGGAAGTAGGTATTGCATAATTAAAATTTTTAAACATGCATACAGAAAAACCTACTCATGCACAAGATCTAACATAAACATGATGCACGTAACAAATACACAGGCATGTAAAGGCAAGTACAATAATTATAAGCAATATGATAAAATCTAGATCTAAACATGCATGATAACAAAAAGGAAATAATATACCTTATAAAACTTCCTTTTGTTCTGGATTTGGATCGAAGCAGGAAGAAGCCGACTCCCTTCTTGACAGCAATTCAAGGTAGCCAGTAGAACTCCAGCAGTCTTCAGAACAAATCTACAAATAGACCTTCAATTTGATCTGCAACATATAAACAACAGAAAGAACATGGAATGGATCGGTCGAATCTCTCAAGGTGTCCAAATGTCCACCCTCTAGAGTATCCACGTGAGGGCTCTCGCTGATCCAACTCCCGGACGGATGCTGGTCCTCCAGGAATCAATGTACAGGTCATGAAAAATGGAGTAGGGAAAACCAAACTGATCTTCACGGACGGTCTTCTCCAAGACCGCCCATACTCCTCCAAAAGCACACCAAGGAAACTAAAAATTAGGGAAGGGTTTCATGGGATCTCCACGAATTTTTGCACTCAAAAATTCATTCCAAAAAACTCTCTCTCGGATAGTTAATATTCACTCTCTGCTCCTTTCTATATTATATGCTCTGTTTTCTTCCCATCTCCTACATCTCAAGGCCTTCAACCAAAAATATAAGATGCTAAGAAATCCCGTGAAGGCAGGGACCGAGAGAAAGGGAAGACGTGCAGGAGAGACCACCGAGAGACCCATTTCAGATTGTAAAGCTATTGATAATTACCTGAAATCCCATGCTGCATTCAAACTTCATGCGTTCTGATCCCATTCAAGCAGTAAAACAGGGGAAGTTTGGATAAAACAAACTACATGAACCAAGGGGTTCACCGAGAGAACCAGTTCCTATAATGGGGCGGCAATACCGTGAGAACAGGTTACTGAATGGGGTAGCAAAACCAAGAGAACAAGGAGCCCAAGCAAGTCTTCAAGCCGGTGAGGAATTTTCTTTGAAACACTGGGAGAAAAATACCGTGAAACCATGCCATGATAAAACCGGTTCAAAAGGACCCCGGTCCGACCAAACCTCGATCAGAACGAAAATTGGGTCTAGACTTGGTCTACCAGGAACAGTTCCTGGTTGACCCAAACCAATCCTGGTTGACCCAAACCAATCCTGGTTGATCCAAATCAGACCAGATTGATCATAAAAAAAAAACAATGTGTGCTCAATTAGACCGATTGACCTTAATACTGAAACGATTCCTAATCATTGATCGACTCCTGGATCAGGAAGAAATCCTCTATGGCATGTGACCTCATAGGTTCGAACCTAAATGGTAGTATTGAAACACTTCCAGTACCGCACAAGATACCATCTAGCAATGGGTCCCAGCGTCTGGATAGGTCGAAGATACAAGAGCAATCTATCGAACCTCTAGCATATGGTTACCGTATAATTCATTCCTTTGACCTTCAATTCTCAAGATGACTTAGGTTTAGACTCCCAACCCTTACTAAGTCAATCCACAACATGTTTCAACCTCGCAAGTCCAGTGACTCCTCACTAGGACTACCCCGGTCGAGGATTTGCTAAATTGAGACACTGTGAGACATTCAATCTAAACAATTTGGATAGGTCAATTCCATCTTGGTCCACCACTACTCCAAAGTACTTGCCTGTCCCAGAAACCTTCCATCACCAGATTAGAAATCCGGGTAGTCCGATACCAAAGCATAGAGAGTTGCTTGCAAGCTATCATGGTGACCTAAGAGTTTTGTTTCGTGGACCATGATAATGGCTGCCTGTGGACCACAAGCCGATCCATGAACCGAGCAGTCAGTCCATGGTGGATCGACTACTTTAAACTTCATGCAAATTCTAATTAAATTCTTTAAAAATCCATTTTGGGTTCATTTAAGCCAGATTCACTTCAAATTTGTTTCATTTGAACCCATAAATCGAGCTCTTCGCATTGATACTCTCATTTCCTATAAATAATATATAAAGTATCAATTTTAAAAGAATAAAGATAATTTAATTATTAAATTAATACTTTTATATATATGTATAATGTAGTTATCATGGCTTTCCCAGTCGGTCGAGCCATCCTGCTATTTCTTCCTGACCATCCACTGGTCTTCCTGTGGGTAGGAGACTATGTGCGACGGCCCCTCCCGAAAGGATCGTAGGCTGGTATGGGGATCAGTGGTGTGAGCCATCAACATCCCTGACTGCTGCTGGGTTACTAAGGATCAATGTCACTGATGAAGTTGATACACCACCATGGCCAAGGTATGGACCAGCTGGGTGAGTGCAATGATCAAAGGTCTACTAGAGGTGGCAGTGGTGGAGTAGGTGTTGGCAATTGTGTCACAAAGCTAATCATCTAGGCTATAGATGGTTATGCTAATATTGTAATTGTATATGAATTTTTTAATCAATAAAAGTTATTCTTTTGGCTGTTCATCACATGTGCATTTTCCTAAAAAGAACTCTTATATGATGGAGTCCTTAGAACTATATTATTTGATATAGAGATGACATATCAAGTAGTTCTTAAACTAGTTCACAACCAAAGGACACATTATTTTAGGACGATGATGTATCAAGTATAGGTTGTTGTATCTTATATCGATTGGTTATCCTCTTGACCAAGGAGTGTGGTGATACTGATATGACATACAAGTGAAATGTGTGACATCTCACTGAACGTGACTATCTGCGGAGCTCCCTTCTGTCAAAGGGTTGCTCATGAAGGGATATGGGTATATATATCCCTCAGACTTGAGATCACTATGGTAGCTTGCAAGCAACTCACTATACTTTGGTGCCGACTATCATGATTTCTAATCCAGTGCTGAAAGATTTTTGGATAAAGTCAAGTACTTGTGGAGTGGTGATGGATCAAGATGGAATTGACCCCTCCAAATAGTTTGGTGTGAATGACTCGTTGTGTCTTAATTTAGTAAAATCTTGGCCAAGATAGTTCTTGTGAGGAGTCACAGAACTTGTAAAGTTAAGACATGATCCGGATGAACCAAATTATGGTTGACAGTCAAATCCTAGGTCATCCTAAGCATTATGAGGTCAAAGGGATGAATTATGCGGTAACCATATGCCAGAGGTTCTTGTAAGTTGCTCTACAATCTTCGACCTATCCGAACATCGGGTATCATTGCTAGATGAGAACTTTAATTGATATTGGAAGTGTTCCAGTGCTATCGGCTTAGTGTTCGAACCTATAGGGTCACAAACCATAGGGGTTTCTATCTAATCTACAGGCTGATCAACGATTAAGAATCGTTTGCCATCATTGGAGGTCAATATGATTGACTATGTTCAAAGTGTCGATACTTGAAAGTGTCGACACTTACAAGTGTTGACACTTGGTAAAATGGAAGTGTCGACACTTGACTAACGAGCAAAAATTTTAGAAAGTTTTATGGAAATGTTTTGACTTCGAATTTTGAATTTAAATTTCGAATTATGGGCATTTTTGGTTCCAGGCTTTCATGGTATGATGGTCATTCTTGCTTTTTTTAGCTTGGACCCATTTAGTATGGCCCTTGACCTTCTCCCCCAATCACTCCTCCTTCCTCTTTCTCCCTCTCATGGCTGTCCCTATAAATAAAGTTTGTTTTAGGGGCTGCTAGTTGGTTGAAGAACTAGAAAGAAAAAGGGGGTTTGTAAGGATTTGGGATTGGGTGTGAGAATACCTAGCACTCAAGATAGGTCTTGGAAAGAGAGCTAGTTAAGAAGGGTTCCACCTGTCCTCCTTGTCTTCCAAGAAGAAGAAGATCAGCCTGAAGGATCCCAAGGAGCTAGCACTCCAAGGGAGTTGATCAAAGTCGAACCCCGGTGTGAACTTCTCGGAGAGGCCCAATATGTGTGTGGCTTGAGAGCTTTTCACCACCTCCATCTTTAAGGTATAGCGGTAAGGTACCTTTATGCCTATTGACTCTTTTCTTGCTGTTGATGTTTTATAGCATGCTATATTATTATACTAGGTCTTGTTGCAGGCAGATCAGTAGATCATTTTGATCTATCTACCGAGCCTTCCACTGTATATTTTAAAATAATTTTAAAATATCATGTTTCTACCTTGCATGCCTACTTTCCTTTGTTTTTTCCTTCAATGGTATCAGAGCACAGGTTTTCTTCATAGTATAATAATGCTAGCATGCTTTAACATCACTGTTTTCTCTTAAATACTTGAATTGAGTGCTTCACCATGGCCGTTTGGTCATAGGAGAGAAGTAGGGCTACAAGACCCTCTCTTCCCATTCAATGGGATCTCTTATGGCATGTGGGGGTGTCGCTTGTGATTGACTCATGAAAAAAAAAATAGGAGAAAATGTAAATTAAAAATGTTTTAAACTAATGTTATGATCATAAAACAAATTTAGATGAGATTTAAAAGTTTTGTTTTGATTGGCTTTGATTATAAGTTTGGAGAAACTTTTGATTTGAAATCACTATTTTTGCATTGTGACAGGCCTTAAGTCAACCCTTGAGTTGACTCATGAAGGCTAAAGTATCGACACTTGACCAGGAAGAGTCGACACTTAGGCTCGTGAGTTGACACTTTGCCTTGAAGGTGTCGACTCATGAGCGCGTACCAGAAAACATGGCATTCTATTTTCTTCTTGTCTCAGGCTATGAGTCAACCCAAGTGTGAACACCTAGTATTGACACTTGTCCCTGGTGAGTTGATACTTGACATTAGAATACAGAAAAATAGTGAATTCAAATTTTTGTTTCATTGTAAATTTGTTTTACATGATAAATTAAAATTATTTTAATTTATGAAGGCTATTGAACTTAATTGAGAATTAAGTTACCTTGAATAACAAAAAACTCTAGGAATATGATTCAAAGATTTTAAGTCATTTCAATAAGCCTTAAGGGTCATGGGTTAGCTTCTTTTAGGTCCTGAATTAGGTTAGACCTAAGTTTAGATGTATTGGTCTAAATAGAGAACTAATCTAATCAAATGTTGAATTAGGATTTCTTCTCTAATAGATCTCTTTAATAGTTAGATTGATTAGTCCATAAATCTAAATGGACCTAATTTGTGGCTCAATGGTGAGCCAAAGTCTTTAGGTCAATCTAATCGAGTCTGATGAACCAATTGGTGTCCAAGGTGAGTTTGGCATTTTGATCTTGGTTCTTTAGGGCTACCTCTTACTTGGCCAACTCGGTTGGTGTCTAGGGCAAGATGATTAATGGTAGAACCCAATCCATGATCTCACTTACCTAGCCAATATGGTCAATCAAGATTGATTGGATAGCTCATTGACTCATGTTAACCCATGTCACCCAAGGTTAATCAGTCTTGACTGATTTTAGGTGCCCATGGATCATTATTTTTGTGTAACCCTCCTTGATTGCTGATGTGGTTAGTGGAAGGTTGATCCATGTCTTCTCATCTCTTCTTCTGTCATATTAAAACTAGATCTTCTAAATTATTAGGTCTATAAAAGGATGAAGTTATAGGGATAACCAAGTCCTAGCCTTCCATTAAGTGGGATGGTAATGGGTCCAATAGTTGGGTGTTCATCGATAGATCCAAAGATTGGGTGTTCATTGGGCTATTAAAATTACTGTTCCTAATATGATGGCATAGTGCAACATTCTTAACGGTGATCAGGTGGGCTGGTCAAAGTCAGGCTTGAATATTCGTTAGTTAGAAGCATTGAATTTCGTCATGTTACTGGTTGGACCTAACCGGGACCTTTAATAGGAGGCCCAAAGGTTGATTGAAGTGCACCTTGAGGCAAAACCTAAATACTAGAGGTTACTTGGAGAAGTAATCGATTGAAGAACCTACCTTTAGAGATGCATGGGTGGGCTGGCCAAAGTTGAGCTCATGTGTTGTCTATTGGACTCTAGTACCTACTAAGAAATTAAACTAATTCCTCGGATTAGAGGTAGAGGCTACCGATCTGAACAAGATAGTGGGAGGGGCTTTTAGACTAAAGTCCATGTCTTTAGGTTAATAATTCATATACACTAATAAAGTTTTTGTTTTCCTTTCAGATGTCTTCCAACTTGTCACTTCGATCACTTTTTGACAACAAGAAGCTTAATGGACCCAACTTCGATAGCTGGTATCGAAGGCTCAGGATTATCCTAGAGCATGATCAGATCCTGTATATGATATAGAATCTGGCACCTAAAATTCCTGCTCCCAATGCTCGGGGTTCAATCAGAGACACTTATCAGAAGTGGCTCTCTGACAAGACCACTGTCCAATGCATAATGTTGGTAGTGATGAATGATGAGTTTAGTCGCAAGTTTGAGGAAGCCCAGCAAGAGAAAATCCTTCAAAGGTTGAAAGAGTCCTTTGGCACACCAGATGACATTGAGAGGTATAGGGTCTCCTGTGCTATCTACAACATACGGATGCGTGATGGGGTCTCCGTCACTGATCATGCACTGTATGTGATCAAGATGATTGAGCACCTGGGCAAGCTCGAATGTCCCTTGCATGAATAGCTTGGGAAGGTTGTGATTCTGAATTCCCTGCTCTCTTCCTATCTAGATTTTCTCGATCATTATAGAATGAATAAGCCTGCAATTAACTACCATGGTCCATTAAGGTTATTGCAGGCTTATGAGAAAGACCACCAACTAAATAAAGGGATAGTAAATCTAGTGGGAGGATCTTTGATAGGGCATCATCCCTTTAAGAAAGGGAAAAAGAAAAATAAAGGAAAAAAGGTGCAAAATGCTTCTAGGCCCAGTCAGGCCAGAAGGGTGAAGGGTGATAAGAGCCATGCAGAGTGCTTCTTCTACAAGAAGTAGGGTCATTGGAAGAGGAACTATCCTCTTTACATTGCTCCCTTGACCCCGAACAGGTCCAAGAAGAGAAAGCAGCAAGATGGTGCTAGACAAGGTATTTATATGATAGTACCTTGTAGTTTCTCTATCTGCAATACTACTAACTGAGTATTGGATACAAGAAATCCAATTCATATTTTCAATTTTTTGTAGGGACTTCAAGTTAGTAGAAGATTCGAGGACGGCGAGAGATTCTTGAACGTGGAAAATGGAAGCCAAGTTCCAGTCCTAGTGTTAGGATTCCTCAAACTAGTTTTTGAGTCATGTACAATCATTTTGAATGAGTGTCATTATTGTCCATCTTTTATCTTAAATGTCATTTCTATAGGCCAATTGGCCATGTATGGTTATGAACTATCAATAAAGAATGACATTTGCAAAATCATTTGGAATAGTTCTGTAGTGATGATTGGACATATGAACAATGGCATTTATGTACTATTGCAACCTGTTAGTGCAATGTACACGTCTAGCAAACACCCTAGGATAGATAATGTCAGCAATGCATACCTATGGTATTGTAGGCTAAGTCATATTAACAAGAGCAGGATAATAGATTGAAAAGTGAGTGGTGGGATACCAAGACCAAGACCAAGCTTCAAGAACCCATCTGGATCATAGAACAAGGAGAATAGGACCTGCACCATCGAGTCAACCCGAGACCGCCGAGCCGACTCGAGACACGGTCGAGCCGAATCCCAGGTTCTAGAGATTTCCAAAAGTTTCCAGAAATCTTTTCCTTTTAATTTCAATTTTTTGGAAATTAAAAAGGGAATAAAATCTCATGAAATCTCATGTAACAAACTTCCCCCACCACCTCTTAGGATTAGTTTTGTTTTGGTAACTAATCCTTGGATTAGTTAACGAGTAAACGTGTTTTAGGTTGTTATGGAAACTACTTCGTTAGCCTATAAATGAGGCTCGTCTCTGTATGAAGGCATGATGAATTATAATGAAAACCACCTAGCTTCTTCCTCTCCGATTACTTCTTCTTCTTACCTTCGTTGCCATGGTGACGTTGAGGGGGGCAAGGCCCTTACCCTGCCTTTGTTGCAACCGCAACATCAAGGAGCGTGAGGCTCCACCGCTACCTGAAAGAAAAAGGTGTAGGTGGTTTGACATGATCCTACACTAGGCATGCAAATAGCTATGGGAGCAAAATGGATTTTTGAAGCATTTTTAAAAATCCGCGCAGCGGAAATCTGCTCCGCCCAAAAACTAATCTATTCTAGTTGCATGAAGGCATGTATTATGATATAAAATATTTGTAAAAAAGTTGAATTAAAATTCTATTCATGCATGATTAAAAAATAATTTTTCATACCTTATTCTGGCTGGAATAACTCTAGGATAAAGCTGGAATAGGCTGGAATAGCTGGAATAAAACAATTCCAGCCTTCTTCTTCCTTGGGCTGAAAACAAGCTCTGTTTATGGGTTGCAAAATGTCGTCGGAACAATGGCTTCGGGACCTCCGTTTGCTTCCAAATTTCAGCAGCGACAAGGTGGAGAAGTTTGCTTCGATTTGCCACTGATATCTGCAACCAAAACAAGCTAAAAAAGGTATAGAAAAATGCCAAAGTCTGCTGCCAAAAAATCTACAGCTGAACAGGACAGCTGGTTGTTCGTCGCGTTTAGAGCTGTAGCAGTGATCCCGACTAGCGTGGTTTGCTCCTAGGAGTAGAATGGTACTCCCTCTAGAGGGGAGACATGCCCGGGGTTCATCGATCCCTCTCCACGCACGGTGCTAGCTGCTGGAAGATGATATAGTCACAGTGGATGGCAGCAACCAGGCCTTGCTGCAGTCCTGGGTTTGAGCACTCTAATGGACAAGGAAATGGGCCTTGTAACTCTTCCTCACACACTCCAAATCCCAGCACCCAATGGAAGATAGGACCAAGCTCTCAAACAAGGGAAAAGACAACGCCCAGCAAAAGAACTTCCACCCTAAAAATCTGTTGCTTGGTGAAAACTTAACCACATGAAACAGGGGACGGCTTTGGTTTATATAGGTAGCAGAGAGAGGAATATTAAGAGGCTGGGAAACTAAGAAGGCACCGACTGCCATTAATCCAAATTAATCAGCCATTAAACAAGGTTAATAAGCAGCGATGGAGGGAGAAGAAGAGGCATTGTTTGGCCTCCAGTGTTTCGGTCAAAAAGGCCTACAGACAAAAGGAATTCCAATCAGTGAAAAACAACGGGAAACCAGTTCAACCAAAAAATGGTCCAATCCTATTTAAACCCAGCGGCGGTTCAATCCAATTGAACCGGTTCAAATATAATTGAATTTGATTAAGGGATTACAATTGGTTCACAACCAATTGGAGGCCGAAACGAACTCCGAATCAGTTAAAAACTGATTCAGAAAAAACCTGGCGCAGTCCAGGTCAGCCCGGAACAATTTCCGGTTGACACAAACAAGGGAAAGATGGGGAAAAAAGTGCTCAAAAATACTGTGACCATAAAACCAAGATGATTCCCAATCGTAATCAGTATCCGGATCAGAGAGTATTCCTTTGTGGCATGTGACCTCATAGGTTCGAACCTAAATGGTAGCACTAGAACAATTCTAGTACCAGCACAGGAAACCATCTAGCAATGGGTCCCGGCGTCCTGATAGGTCGAAGATGTGGGAGCAAACTATCGAACCTCTAGCATATGGTTACCGTATAATTCATCCCTTTGACCTCTAATGCTCAGGACGACTGAGATTGGGCTGCCAACCCTGACTAAGTCAGTCGACTATGTGTCTCAACCTCGCAAGCCCAGTGACTCTTCACTAGGGCTGCCCCGACCGAGGATTTGCTAAATTGAGATACTGCGAGACATTCAATCCAAACTGTTTGGACAGGTCAATTCCATCTTGGTCCATCATTGCTCCATAAGTACTTGCCTGTACCCAGAAACCTTCCATCACCGGATTAAAAATCTGGGTAGTCCGGCACCAAAGCACAGGGAGTTGCTTGCAAGCTACCGTGATGACCTCAGGTCAGAGGGACACATATACCCATATCCAATCAAGAGTATCCCTTTGGCAGAAAGGGGCTGCATGGAGTCACGTTCAATGAGATATCACATATCCCACTTGTAGATCACATCAGTGTCACCACACTCATTTGGTCAAGAGGACAACCAAACGATATGAACTACAATAACCTATACTTGATATATTGCCGTCCAGTACAATATATCCTTTGGTTGTGAACAGGGTTTAAGGATCACTCGATACATCCTCTCTGTATCGAAGTCAGTGTAGTCCTAAGGACTTCATCACATGGAAAGAGTTCATTTCAAGGAAATACAATATGTGATGAGCTACCAAAAATAATATTTTATTAATTCAAAGAAAGAGTACAATACTTAGCTCAACCGTCTACAATCCAGCCGATTGGCTTTGGGACACAATTCCCAACAACTCCCACTTGTACTAAAGCCAATCAGAAGAGTATCTAATATCCATTTCCCATTTACAATAGTCGAACTCTTTTATTCTGAGGGCTTAAGTGAAGGGGTCGGCCAGATTTTCTTTTCCATCGATCTTCAGAAGATTGATGTCACCTCATTCTACGATCTATCGTACGAGGTGGTAGCACCGCAGTATGTGCTTGGTGCGGTGATGAGCTTTAGGCTCCTTAGCTTGAGCAATGGCTCCAGTGCTGTCACAATGCACCGGAACAGGACCATCTAGGGAAGGTGCCATCCCTAGCTCTCCAAGGAACTTCTGCAACCACATAGCTTCCTTTGCTGCATCTGATGCTGCAGTGTATTCTGCTTCGCATGCCGAGTCTGCAACAGTTGCCTGCTTGGAACTTTTCCAGCAGATCGCTCCTCCATTCAGGGTAAATACAAACCCTGACACACTCTTGCTATCATCTCTATCTAACTAGAAACTGGAGTCAGAGTACCCCACAAGTTTCAAGTCAGGTTCTCCATAAATCAGCCATTGATCTTTAGTATTTCTCAAATACTTAAGGATGGACTTAACCACCTTCCAATGCGCCTCACCTGGGTCAGATTGGTATCTGCTCACTACTCCTAGTGAGTATGCCACGTCTGGTCTAGTACAAGTCATAGCATACATGATAGAGCCTACTACAGAAGCATAAGGTACTCTACTCATGCGCTCTCTTTTTTCGAGAGTTGTCGCACAATCCTTCTTGGAAAGAGTAATTCCAGAACCTATTGGGAGATATCCTTTCTTGGAATTTTCCATGCTGAACCGTTTCAGCACGGTGTCAATGTACGTAGACTGGGATAGTCCCAAAAGCTTCTTAGATCTATCTCTATAGATCTTCATACCTAGTATGTAAGAAGCTTCACCCAAGTCTTTCATGGAGAACTGAGATGATAACCAGACCTTTATTCCTTGTAATGCTGCGACATCATTCCCGATTAAGAGAATGTCGTCAACATACAGTACTAGGAATACAATCACAGAACCATTAACCCATTTATAGATGCACGGTTCTTCTCCGTTCCTAACGAAGCCATACGATTTGATACACCTATCAAATCGTGAGTTCTAACTTCGAGATGCTTGCTTGAGTCCATAGATGGACCTCTGCAACTTGCATACTTTTGATTCATCTGTGGATGTGAACCCTTCAGGCTGTATCATATACACCTCCTCTTCCAGCTCTCCATTTAGGAAAGCAGTTCGGACATCCATCTGCCAGATCTCATAATCAAAATATGCTGCCAAAGCAAGCATGATCCGAATGGACTTGAGCATTGCCACAGGGGAGAAAGTCTCGTCATAATCGATACCATATCGCTGACGATATCCCTTGGCAACCAGACGGGCTTTATAGGTCTCTACCTTCCCATATGTGCCCCATTTCATCTTGAAGATCCATTTACACCCGATGGGTTTTATTCCTTCAGGCGGATCAACCAATGTCCAAACATTGTTGATTTCCATGGACACCATTTCGGATCGCATGGCTCCATGCCATGCCTCAAAGTCTGATCTCTGAAGTGCATCCATATAGGTCATCGGATCCTCATTGTTCTCATCGAGCTCAATGGGATCGCCATCCTCGACCAAGAAACCATAGTATCTATCCGGCTGACGCGGTATTCTACCAGATCTCCTAATGGGTTCCAGGTGTGATTCAATCACAGCCGGTTCTACGATGTCCTTAGAGTGTGCAGGTTCTTCTATTTGCTGAACTTCATCAAGTTCAATCTTATAGGCTATAGTTCCTTCTCCAAGGAACTCCTTTTCCAAAAAGATAGCTCTAAGAGCAACGAACACCTTTTGTTCATTCTCCAAGTAGAAGAAATACCCTTTGGTTTCCTTAGGATAACAAATGAATAAACACTTATCAGACCTTGGACCAAGTTTGTCTGAGTCTAAATGCTTTACGTAAGCCGGACAACCTCAGACCCGAAGGTGTGAGATTGAGGGTTTTCATCCATTCCACATCTCATACGGAGTGGAGACAATAGACTTACTTGGAACATTATTTAATAAGTAACAGGCTGTCTGAAGCGCATATCCCCTAAAGGATAGCGGCAGAGTTACAAAGCCCATCATGGATCGAACCATGTACAACAAGGTTCGATTCCTCTTTTCGGACACACCATTCAACTATGGTGTTCCTGGAGGAGTCCACTGAGAGTGAATTCCATTCTCCTCAAGATATGTCAAAAATTCACCAGATAAGTATTCACCACCTTGATCAGATCTAAGGGTTTTAATACTTTTTCCAGTTTGCTTTTCTACTTCATTACGGTATCGTTTAAATATTTCAAATGACTCAGACTTATGTCTCATTAAAAAGACATAACCGAACCTTGAAAAGTCGTCTATAAAAGTAATGAAATATTTGTATCCTCCTTTGGCACTAACTGTCATTGGTCCACATACATCAGTATGTATGAGACTTAGAAGTTCTGTAGCTCGTTCACCTTTTCCAGTAAAAGGTGACATGGTCATTTTACTAAGTAAACAGGATTCACAAGTGGGCAGTGATTCAGAATCACTAACCTCGAGGAGTCCATCTCCTCGCATCTTGTTTATCCTATTTTGGTTAATATGACCTAGCCTATAGTGCCAAAGATACAAATCGTTGACATTATCTAACCTTCGGCATTTGCTAGAAGTGTACATTACATTAACAGGCCTTGATAGTACATATATGCCATTATTTAATCTAGCTTTCATTATAACAGAGTTATTCAAAATAACATTGCAAAAATCTCCTTTTATTGATAGTTCAAAACCACAATTGGCCAAAAGGCCTACAGAGATTATGCTCCTAATGAAACTAGGACAATAGTGACAGTCGACTAGTTCGACAGTACAAGACTCAAAGACAAGACGCAGGACTCTGACCGCCAGTACTGGAACACGATTTCCATTCCCGACGCTCAAAAACTGTTCTCCATCTTCAAATCTTCTGCTAACTAGAAGTCCCTGTAATGAATTACAAATGTGAATTGGACTACCAGTATCCAATACCCAGTTAGCAGTATCAACAATAGAGTAATTACAAGGTTTTATCATATAAATACCTTGTTCAGCAGACTTCTGCTTTCTCGGCCTGTTCGGATCAAGGGACGCAATATAAAGAGGACAGTTCCTCTTCCAGTGTCCCTTCTTCTTGCAGTAGAAACACTCTGCAGAAGACTGATCAGCCTTATACTTCCTGGTCTGACTAGGGCCAGGAGCATTCTGCACCTTCTTTCCCTTTTTATTTATTTTCTTCTTCCCTTTCTTAAAGGGACGACGACCTTTACTACCTCCCACTAAATTCACCACCCCCTTATTCAGTTGGTGGTCTTTCTCGAAAGTCTGCAGTAACCCCAAAAGACCATGGTAGTTGACTGCAGGCTTGTTCATTCTATAATGATCAAGAAAATTAAGATAGGAGGAGGGAAGAGAATTCAGGATCGCATCCTTGCCGAGCTGCTCGTGCAAGGGGCATCCGAGTTTGCCCAACTTTTCAATCAGCTCGATCATGTACAATACATGATAAGTGACTGAACCGCCATTCGGCATCTTAGAATTGTAGATGGCACAAGACACTTTGTACCATTCTACATCATCCGGGGTGTCGAAGGATTCCTTCAACTTTTGAAGGATTTCATCAGGTTGGGCATCCTCGAATTTGCGACTGAACTCGTCGTTCATCGCCGCTAACATAATGCATCGGACAGTAGTCCGATCAAAGACCCACTTCAGATAAGCATCTCTGATCGCACTCTGTGCATTAGAGGGAGGGATTTCAGGTGCCGGATCCGTTATCACATAAAGGATTCGTTCATGCTCCTGAACGATTCTCAATCTTCGATACCAACTATCGAAGTTGTGACCCTTTAACTTCTCGTTATCGAGAAGTGACCGGAGCGATAAATTGGAAGACATCTGAAAATAAAATAAGACCAAATTAGTCTATGAATTAATAATTTAACCAAAAGACTTGGACTTTAGTCTAAAGGTTTCTCCCACTAATTTTTCAGATTGGTAGCCTCTAACTCCAATCCATGAAAACACATTTTCAAGTGGGTACTGAAATCCAATAGGCCTCGCATGAGCCCAACTATGGCCAGCTCACCCATACGAGCCTAAAGGTAGGTTCGTAAACCAATTATTTTCCTAAACAATTTTCAGTATTTCATTTTGCCCCAAAGAACACCCCAATCGGCCTAGGGGCCTCCTATTGCGGGTCTCTGGTTAGGTCCAACCATTAAAATGACAAATCCAATACTTCCAGCTAACTAAAGACCAAGCCCGACTATGGCCGACCCACCTGGTCCCGTTAAGGAGGTTGCACTGAACCATCATCGATCAGATAGAAATTCTAGTCGCCGGATGTACACCCATTCTATGGAACTGCCGATGCACACCAAGCTAGTGGACACATTTCTATCTAACTTAATGGGAGGCTAAGACATTGTCAACTCTTTGACTTAGTCTTTTTAAGGACCTAATAATTTTAGAGGATTTTTTAGTTGTGACAGAAGAAAAAGACAAGGACATGGATCATCCTCCCACTGAATCAATCAGATTCCAGGAGGGTTGAAATAAATCAACAAATTGATCCATGGGCACCTATAGATCAGTCAGACCGATCAACCTGGGTGACATGGGTTAACTCGAGTCATTGAGCTTTTCCAATCAGTTCTGGTTGATTCGACTAGCCAGGTAGGTGAGATCATGGGTGAGTATCCGCCATTAACTATCTTTCCTAGACACCAACCAAGTTGGCCAGGAAAGAGGTAGCCTCATACAACCATGATCACAATGCCAAACCTACCACGACACCAATCGGTTTACCAGACTCGATCAGACTAGCCTAAAGACTCGGGCATCCACTGAGCCACTAATTGGATCCATTTTAGATGAACGGATCAACTAATCTAACTATTAGATAGTTCTAAAGAAGGGCCTTAAACAACTTTTGTTTAATCTTCTTGTTATCCAGTTCAACTAGACATAGGTTTAACCCTTTTATGGACCCAACTAGTCAGCTAACCCAATTTAACCCAAAATGGCTTATACAAAATTGATTAGATTTCATAAACCTAAATTTTTTTTTAATAAGCCAAACACTTAATTTAAACAATTTTTAATTAAGTCTCTATGTAAAACAATTTTACATAACAAATCATGCATCAAGATATTTTACAAATATTTTATATCCATATATAAAACATGCCTAAAACATGTATCACCAAATTAAAACAATTTTTAATTTTAATATTCTTTAAGGATACTTCTGAAGAGGCCAACACAGACGATCCGCATCGTGTCAAAGATACACGGTCATGGTGAAAGTCTCAACTAGGTTCCAAAAAGAAATCATGATACATTTTTATTAGATTAAACAAATTTTAATCTATAAACATGCATACTAGATTAGATTACACATGCAACCTGGCTCTGATACCACTGAAAGAAAATGGTGCAGGTGGTTTGACATGATCCTACACTAGGCATGCAAACAGCAACGGGAGCAGAATGGATTTTTGAAACATTTTTAAAAATCCGCGCAGCGGAAATTTGCTCCGCCCAGAAACTAATCTATTCTAGTTGCATGAAGGCATGTATTATGATATAAAATATTTGTAAAAAAGTTGAATTAAAAATTCTATTCATGCATGATTAAAAAACAATTTTTCATACCTTATTCCGGCTGAAATAACTCTGGGATAAAGCTAGAATAGGCTGGAATAGCTGGAATAAAACTATTCCAGCCTTCTTCTTCCTAGGGATAAAAACAAGCTCTGTTTATGGGTTGCAAAATGTCGTCGGAACAATGGCTTCCGGACCTCCGTTTGCTTCCAAATTTCAGCAGCGACAAGGTGGAGAAGTTTACTTCGATTTTCCACTGATATCTGCAACCAAAACAAGCTAAAAAAGGTATAGAAAATCGCCAAAGTCTGCTGCCAGAAAATCTACAGCAGAACAGGATAGCTGGTTGTTCATCGCATTTAGAGCTGTAGCAGCGATCCCGGCTCACGTGGTTTGCTCCTAGGAGTAGAATGGTACTCCCTCTAGAGGGGAGACACGCCCGGGGTTCACCGATCCCTCTCCATGCACGGTGCTAGCCGCTAGAAGATGATACAGTCACAGTGGATGGCAGCAACCAGGCCTTGCTGCAGTCCTGTGTTTGAGCACTCTAATGGACAAGGAAATGAACCTTGTAACTCTTCCTCACACACTCCAAATCCCAGCACCCAATGGAAGATAGGACCAAGCTCTCAAACAAGGGAAAAGACAATGCCCAGCAAAAGAACTTCCACCCCAAAAATCTGTTGCTCGGTGAAAACTTAACCACATGAAACAGGGGACGGCTTTGGTTTATATAGGTAGCAGAGAGAGGAATATTGAGAGGCTGGGAAACCAAGAAGGCACCGGCTGCCATTTATCCAAATTAATCAGCCATTAAACAAGGTTAATAAGCAGCGGTGGAGGGAGAAGAAGAGGCATCGTTTGGCCTCCAGTGTTTCAGTCAAAAAGGCCTACGGACGAAAGGAATTCCAATCAGTGAAAAACAACGGGAAACATGTTCAACCAAAAAATGGTCCAATCCCATTTAAACCCAGCGGCGGTTCAATCCAAATGAACCAGTTCAAATCCATTTGAATTGGTTTAAGGGATTACAATTGGTTCACAACCAATTGGAGGCCGAAACGAACTCCGAATCAGTTCAAAACTGATTTAGAAAAAACCTGGTGCAGTCCAGGTCATCACAGAATAATTTTCGGTTGACACAGACAAGGGCAATACAGGGAAAAGAGTGCTCAAAAATACTATGACCATAAAATCGAGATGATTCCCAATCATAATCAGTATCCGGATCAGAGAGTAATCCTTAGTGGTGTGTGACCTCATTGGTTCGAACCTAAACGGTAGCACTAGAACATATCTAGTACCAGCATAGAAAACCATCTAGCAATGGGTCCCGGCGTCCGGATAGGTCGAAGAAGCAGGAGCAAACTATCGAACCTCTGGCATATGGTTGCCGTATAATTCATCCCTTTGACCTCGAATGCTTAGGACGACTGAGATTGGGCTGCCAACCCTGACTGAGTCAGTCGACTACGTGTCTCAACCTCGCAAGCCTAGTGACTCTTCACTAGGGCAACCCCGACCGAGGATTTGCTAAATTGAGATACTGCGAGATATTCAATCCAAACTGTTTGGACAGGTCAATTCCATCTTGGTCCATCACTGCTCCACAAGTACTTGCCTGTACCCAGAAACCTTCCATCACCGGATTAAAAATCTAGGTAGTCCGGCACCAAAGCACAGGGAGTTGCTTGCAAGCTACCGAGATGACCTCAGGTCAGAGGGACACATATACCCATATCCAATCGTGATTATCCCTTTGGCAGAAAGGGGCTGCATGGAGTCACGTTCAATGAGATATCACATATCCCACTTGTAGATCACATCAGTGTCACCACACTCATTTGGTCAAGAGGACAACCAAACGATGTGAAGTACAATAACCTATACTTGATATATTGTCGTCCAGTATAATATATCCTTTGGTTGTGAACAGGGTTTAAGGACCACTCGATACATCCTCTCTGTATCGAAGGCAGTGTAGTCCTAAGGACTTCATCACATGGAAAGAGTTCATTTCAGGGAAATACAATATGTGATGAGCTGCCAAAAATAATATTTTATTAATTCAAAGAAAGAGTACAATACTTAGCTCAACCACCTACAACCCAGGCGATTGGCTTTGGGACACAATTCCCACACTACCTTCCTTCCATGACCGTCTCCATCGCTGCTTCATCCTTCCACAACCGTCAGCCGTTGCAGTCATCGTCATCCTCAAACCCACTACTACCCCACCACCAAGAAGAAAAAGCCTGCACTGCCCCCTCCCTCCACCGTCACCTGAGTCGCCATCTTCCACTATTTTTCTCAGCCTGTCTGCTCGTGTCTGCCATGGCCCAAGCCACCCATCATTTGTAAGCCTCCATCGATCATCCCATCACCAAACCTTCCCCCTCCAGTCCAGAACCCCCCTCCTCCGGTCCTAACCTCTCTCCTCCGTCCGACCAACCTCCTCCAGTCTCCATCGCCCAGACTCCCCCGTCCGGTCTGCATCGGTCGACCTCCCTCCTCCGGTACCCAATGCCAGATCTCCCTCCTCCGGTCTCCCATCACCTAAACCCCCCTCCTCCAGCCCTCCCGTTGCCAAACCATCCTCCCTCGGAGCTCGCCCCACCGCCAGCCTCTTCTCTGGACCAACCCCCCCAATGGAGCTTCCGCCTAAGTTCCGGATCCTCCCCTCCCTGCTCCCAAGCTCGTGGCCTCTTCCCTAGATGCCTGCTACCATTTTTCCACCGGAGTCCAACTTCTCCCTGGTGTGGGCACCAGACCTCTGGTCAGGGTTTTAATTTTTGAGTCTTGTAATAATTTTTCAAGCCTAAACCTTGTAATTTTTTTTAGCTTTGAATTGAGTCTCAAGTGTCTGTGTCTAGTCCTATACTTTGACCAAGTTGATCAAATCGAGTCCTGTATTGAGTCCAGTCCTGTATTGAGTCCAGTCCAAGTTTGTTTGAAGTATTGGTCTATGCAAGATTAGTCTTGAAGTCAAGTCACTTTTGAGCCAAGCCATGAAGGAAGCCAAGCCATGAAGGAAGCCAACTCAGCTCAGGGGCACCATCTCTTCATCCTATGTGGCGCCATGTCAACTTGCCAAGTGGGCAGCAAATTTTAAATTTGGACTCCTAAAGGAGGGACACAACACTTGACACACTCCCTCTTTCCCTCCCCCATATTAAGCTATTTTCCAAATATGGGTGGCCGACCAAGAGAAGGTCAAAGGGAGTTAGAGTTTGGAGAATTTAAAACCCTTGCTTCAAGCCCTCCTATCAAGCCTTCTTCCCAAACTACTTGAACAACAATGGAAGGAATAGCAAGATCCATGGGTGCCTCCACCTCCCACTCCCCATATCATGTCTTGTACCAAAGGTGGATGCACAACCAAGGAAAGGAGGAGGACACAAGCCTTGCTCCAAGCCCCACTTCATGTCTTCTTCCAAAATAAGGGACCAACATTCCAAGTTCAAGGGCACCAAGATCCCTCTTCCAAGCCTCACATCAAGCCACACCCAATCAAGTCCAAATTCATGGTCGGCCAAGGAGGAAGAATTTTTGAATTTTTAGGCACCCCATCAAGAGAAGATTTGTACTTTTCATTTGAAATTTAAATTGGATCCTAAGGTGTCTATAAAAAGGACCTTACCCCTCCTTTGTAAAGGAAATTGATCATGAATGAAAAAACCAAGTTTTTGAGAGCCAATCTCTTTAGTTGCCTTTGTTCATTAGGAACGTCGATCTCCGTAAGGGAGCGCCTTCGCCTTCGGGCATCGAGAGGTATGAGGCCTCGTGTTACTATCTCTTCCACAACTCTATCCTCCAACCTTCGAGTTAGAGTCCATTGGGATCATCCAACCAGGTGCCTAGCAAGAAGAACTCCAGCATCACCACATCAACTCTCTTTCCTTCATCCCTTGTTTTCTTTTTTGAATCCTAACTCTCCTCTTGAATGCTCGCAGGTCCTCCAGGTGACACGAACACAGAGTCAGTTGCTCTTGCCATCATGACCATTGGATAGAAAGTCGGCGCATCTGCGGGAGAGCCACTCAGCCTAGGAGGACCCCAAACCCTGAACCATATCATGAGGTTGAACCTAGGAGAGCCACTCAGCCTGACCCATACTATGATACTGAACCTAGATCCTATGACTCTAGATCCTATTTACCCACATCCTATAAGCCAAGTACACCCACAACCTATAGATCTTATGACTTCAAATCCTCTGACTCTAGAATCTATGAACCCATATCCCATGAGTCCAGTAGACCCAAGACCCATAGAGCTGAACCCAAATCCTATGACCCCAGATCTTATAATCCCGTGACCCATAGATCTGCACCCTTATCCTATGAGTCTAAGGAGCCCATAACCCCTAGATATCAATCTAGTACTAGTCAGGTTTCCCTTAGTCAACTTGAACCCCATAGGATTAGCACCCCTAAATATGAGCCCAGTAGTGAGCCACTACCCCTTAGGCAACCTGAACCTACTAGGATTAGTGTCCATAATCAGAAACCAGGACCTAGCCAATTTTCTCCTAGCCGACATTCTCCAACCATTCCTGAGATTGACAAGGCTTACATTAACGCGGAAGTATATGAAGCTGATGTAAACTTAGTGGATGAGTATGAGGAAGAAGAGGAGACACCTTTAGATGACCTAGAATTAGCTGACCCAATAGATACCCAGGTAGAAGCCAACCTAGAGGTAGTTGACCTTGACCACATCCAACCTAAAGCTATAGTGGAAGAACAAATAGAGGAAGAGAACCTAGGTACTGCTGCTAGAGCCTTACCTGAGAAAACCATAGAGGAGAGCCAAATTATAGAGTCTAGTCCTAAAATACAAGAACCTGAAGAATTTATTAAAGACTTGATCTCTTTGAATCAGTATCCTCAGGATGAGCCTCCTCCTATAGTTTCCATTAAGGACATCTTCCCTGAGATTAGTAACCCATCCTTCCATTATGCAAACCCCATAGCTATACCGCAACCTCGTAAGGTTAGCCTCATTAGTCTAGGATTAGTCCCTGACATGCCTTCTTATATCGAACTTTATCCAACTAACTTTGAACCTTTTTTCCTACCCTACCAAACTAATTCTGAACCCACTTCCTATTTTTTGCTCTTGCCTAACACCTCCAGCATTTCTAGGATTATTAGATTGCATTTAACTGAGATTAGCATACTACATGCATTCATCACACATGTTAGGTTTGCATCTTACTTCTGGCATACTCTTTGGAATTTGCTAGGAGTTCATTGTAAATTTTCATGTGCATGTCAAGCTAGGATCAAACCTAGAGAACCTATAATCTATTAGGTTTAGATCCAAAGAGTTCAATAAAATTTCCTTCAATAGGAATGCATAGTCGAGTCTTTAGGTGTCAGTATGAGTCCTTTGCATCATCTTGTTAGGAGTCTGCATGTGCCTAGCATGTTCACCACCTGCACTAATTTTGAAATAACTGGCTAATTCCCGAAGATGGATTAAAGAATTTGATGTAGTGGATTCTATCTTGGTTAGGCTTAGGCCTAAAAGAAGCTTCATGCTCGCAAAGCCGGACCTTTTAAAGTGATAGAGAAGGTTGGATCAAATGCCTAGGTGTTAGAATTGCCTTCGGATTTGGGCATTAGTTCTACCTTCAATATTACAGACCTGGTTGAGTATAGGGAACCGGCAGCGATACCTAGTGAGGCCTTTAGACCTATTCCTTTTCATTATGAGTAACCCTAACCTAGAGTGTCCACAAACAAATTTGGCCTGAGAGAGGAGAACGGATCGAGCGTATCCTGGATGATCAAGCCATCACGACCCAGGGCCATGACTATCAACGCTTCCTGGTCCGATGGCAAGGCCGGCCAAAGTCGGACGATTCATGGATTTCTCGAGAGGACTTGCAATGCCTCAACCCAGACCTTCTCGAGAGATATGTGAGCCAGTCTGACCTTCACTCAACAGGGTCGAGTTCCTCCCACCCTGGAAGAATTGGTGGGGACACCTAAGGCACCAGAATAAGACAGAGACTTCTCAACCCTCTATAAATTGATCAATAATTTATGAGTCCATCTGTAATAAGGGCTTAGCTCATCTGAGTCCATTTTAGTTGTTATTTAAGTTTTTTGAATTGTTATTTCAGTTCTGTACTAGTCAGCTCATGTTGAGCTAGTTCAGTCCAATGCTGGTCAGCTCATGTTGAGCTAATTTTATTTTTTTTTGAGTCATATCCAAGCATACTGAAGACTCAAGACCACATCATACAAGTAAAGACCAAGTCCAACTAGATTGAAGACATGGAAGTTTAGCCCAAGTCCAACCCAGCTTGAAGATTTGAAGACCCCAGGAGGAAAATCAAAAATCCTGATTCCTTGCAGATGCCCTCCAGATGCCCAGATTTCCTTCCAGATGCCAAAATATATTCATAGACCAAGGCATCCATGTTTTTAGAGGTCCATCTGCATCCTAGCCCAAAGAAATCAAGCTCGGGCGCCAAGCCCAAGCCCCTAAGAAGCAAGATACCAGGGAATATTCCTGCTACCTGGCTACCAGGCCACCCTAGCTTCCAGAGGCCCAAACCCATGCACCCGGGCCCCTTTGGGCCGGCCCCTTGCTGCTCTTAGAAGCCCAACACGCCCCCCTAGGTGTTCTTGGAGTGTTGACCAAGTCAAGAGAAATTTTAGGGATTTTTTCTACCTAATGTTTCATTATTTTCTAGCTAGGGTTTGAGAGGGAAAAGGATTCTCATGTAAAGACTAATGTGCCCTTACTTGGAGCCCAAGGTTAAGGGTCTATTTAAGGGACCCTAGCCTCTTGTATGAAGGGAGAATTTTGATGAATGAAAACCTTGAGTTCTTCTATTGAGTTGTGTGATACCCTACTGTGTGCATAAAGGGGTTTGCGAGAGTTTTTCTTCCCAGTGCTGCAATCATCTTCCTGCTGCCAACAAGCATCTCAGATCCCTGGATGCCCACTCCAAAAGAAGCCTTCCCTTGTTGTTTTTCCTTTGTTTTCTTGTTCCTTTGTGAGTTTTCTAACCCCTGATAGGTCGTTTACAGGTCCCCGAGTTCCTATGAATCCAATGACTCCAGCCAAGCCTCAATCAGATCACCGAGCAGAAAGCCGGGTATCCGCGGGTCTTTGGCTCGGTTTTCCAGGCCGCATCCATCGAGGAACGAGAGACTCTTTTGCTGCGATCTTCACAGACATTGTCAGGTACACCCCCTCTACCTCCAATAGTTTTATTGTAGGAGAACTTGCCCTAACCGAGGCTTCTCAGTCCCGGTGATCCTTCTTTTCTACTTTTCTAGGTCCTAATCTGCATGCTGATCTTCTAAAATTCATATAAAATTCTCTACAATTTATTTTAATCTGAAATTCAGGAATTAATCACTCAACCCCATATATAAAATATACAAAAAAAATTGCATGCATATTAGTTCCCCATCAAGTTAAGGAACCAAGGTTTCATAATAAGCCCAAGCACATTCTAAGATGCTTCCACCTTGATCAAGGACAAGATGTTATCATGGAATAAGTTGACACAAAGAACAATATAGCAGACCCATTCACTAAAGAATTAGCCAAGCAGCAATTAGATCGTCACTTAGATTGTATGGGCATAAAATACAAGGATGATTGGCTTTAGTGCAAGTGAGAGTTTGATAGAAAAGTGCCCTAAGAGCCAATCATTATGAGGGCCTTTTTGTAAACTTCCAACTCATGTATGACATATTTTCATATTAATAAAGGCATGTGATTCATCATATACTGTTGTATCATGTTTCTGATGATTATGATGAACCCCATAGAATAGGGGAATAAAATTAGGGTTATGATAAAATAACAGTGAGACCTAATTCCTATAAACCTTAATCTAGAATGTTCCTAGTCATTGGACCATCGATTCGGGGATCGATGAATCCGGAAAGACTAGCTTATCCTATGTATGCTCAGTTGATGAGGGTGGTTGATCTCACAACCACTTGTGTAGAGACACTAATACAAGGATAAGGGTGCTTATCAGAGTATGAGTACACTGGAACTGATCCGTACTGGGACTATCTTATGGAAGTCTTACTACTTGTCAAAAGATAGATCCCAGAGTAGAAGTTGTGCATGTGATCTTTAGACCTGAGGTCACCATGGTTCCTTGTGCACACTAAGCCATACTTTGGTTCATACTCATTCATGCCATTGCAACATGCACGAGGTGTTCTGGGTATGGTAAAAGGTGTACAAAGGATGTGAGTGGACCAAAAAGGAATCAATCATTCCTAGTAAGAGGAATTGTTATCCCATGCAATCTCTTCGATGAGAGACTCAAGGAGCCTTTGATCAAAGTAGGATGAGATTAGTGGAATCTAATCAGTCATCAGCTGAGTCCTCATGATCAAGCTAAGATTCGATATGATTAAGTGTTAGGGTTTAATATCTATCCATACCTATCACTTAATCGGGATAATGGGAGATCGAAAGATTGAATTGCACGGTAACTTACTACTGAAGGGTATTTTGATATTTTCCACCATATTCCTCATCTTCTGGGTAGGCATGACACATTGCTAGACGTCAATCTTATCTTGTAGGTTTTCATAAACCAATTGATTTGGTTTCATGAGTCAATTTGATGTGTGATTCGAATTGGACAATTAGGTGAGCCAATTTGACCTAATTAGGTCAATCGGGTTCGATCGGATCGAATCAGCTCAAACCTAAACCTACTGCTAGCTAGATGTGGAACCCAATTGGTCACACACAATAAAGACTTGGCCAAGGATGTTATTCATGATTTAATTAGGGTCATAGGATTATAATTGGTTAGCCGGATTACATACTATCATATGTAGGCTAACCTAATTCCTAACCCAATTGGATTGGATTCGGTTGCTTGCTAATTGGGCTAACCAAATTATGGGAGACCTAAATAAGGTTGAGTCCTAAGTAGGGCTAGCCAAATTAGAGCTTGATCTGATTTTAATTTGGGCTTAAGGGCATTTTAGGTGCCATATATGAAGAGTCCCAATGGCCTGGGACTCTTGGTACCTAAATGATACCTCAACTTCAAAAAGGCACAGAATGAGCTATAGACCTCTAATTTGAAAATAAATTATATGGTCAAAAAGCTTATTTAATGATCTTTCAAATTACACCCATATTGCATATATTTCACTGATCAATATATGCTGCTTTGGGTGGAGAGAGAAGTGGGAAAGGAAAGTGGCGCCCTTTTGGCGCACCCGGGAGAAGTATGGCGTGCGCAGAAGGACTAAGAGTCCTTCTGCAGATGAAACTCTAGGAACTTCATCAAAGTGGCACCTCTTCATTTTATCCCCATACCTCTTGGAGAGGATTGACCGATCAAAGAAGTGGAAGGGGCGGTGTGAAAGCAAAAAGAAATATTGGTGCGCAGATGAAGAGTCGCTTCTCTTCATCTGCTCGCGCACTATTTTGAGGCAGAGTCCTTCTGCCCTTAGGACTCCGCCTATTCCATGCTCTTCAAGATTGAAAGGATGCCTCCTTCCATTCTTCATAACCGGTATATGCCACATGGCATATGGGGAATTGCTCTGGAAAGGGAAAGAACATCAAATAAAACTCTTGAAGCATGAAGAGCCTTATCAGACATGAAGATTCATATCTGATAAGGAGTCTCGATATACTTTTCACACCCCATCTGAATCTATATAAAGGGGGTACGGTGAAATGAGACTTGAGATTTTCGATCATCAGAAACAGAAGTCCATTTTCCCGAGAGTTATCTGAGTGCCTCTTTCTGTTGTCTCTCTCCCTCCTTTTAAGACAAGACTTGTCTTGTTAAGACAAGGTCTTATCTTTTAGGACAAGGCTTTGTTTTAGGACATAAGCCTAAGGGGTCCTAGGGAAGGGTTGTCTTAGAGCCAAGAGTGCCTTAGGAGAGTATCTAGAGAGCCCTACAGTAGGACAGGGTGTCTGGTGCGGGCACCAGACTCAGAAGAAGACTTCAGAGCTCCATCTGGATCTCTGATTAACCTTGCCCAAAGAATTAGGGTTTTTGGTTTGTAATAAGAGTTGACTAGATCAACTCAATTTAGCTTGAGTCTACATTACCTGCATTTTATTTTGTTGAGTCATGTTGACTCAGTAGTGGACTAGGGTTTCAACCTGGGATGTTACATTTTCTCCCAAGACCAGGCAAGTGGACACCACACTCCCAGCCACACTCCCAGTCCAAGGGGTGCCATATCCACATCCAGCAGCCTTTGGTCCCCACTCCACAGATGGAAACTTCCTTCTCTCATGCGCCAGATAAAGAGAAGTCCACCAAGAGACCACAAATCAAGGGGGCGGCCAAGACTTTCCCAAGAAACCCAAAGCAAAGAAGGGAAGAAATCCTCTTGGAAGAGAGCTTCAAGGGGGCGCCCACTACCTGCCAAAGACATTCAAAACAAAGATGGGAAGGACCTTGACTTAGGGAGGAAGAAAAGGAGGAGTCCAAAAGAGTTGATCCAGGGAAGGAAGAAATTTTTTCTTGAAGATCCAAGCAAGGTGGCGCCATCTACCTGCCTTTTATAACCCAAATCCAATTTTTTTGGTACTTTGGCTGACCATATGTGAAGGATTTGCCCTAATTTGTAGATCCCCTCCTTTAGTCCCATATGGGAAGATGTGAAACCCTCCTCCCTTGTAAAGCCTTATAAATTAAACCCTCTTGTAAGTTTAAAAAAATCAGATGAATGAAAGAAATTTTTTTTATGAGCAAACTTGTGTTTTCTCTTTTCCGCACTTGTTTCCAGGTGTTGAGCTTCGTGAGGGAGTAAATCCGGGTTCCCCTGGAACCTTGAGGAGGTGAGAGATCTCCAAAACCCCAAACCCTAGGTTAGCCACTCCACTCCCAAACCCTAGCCGCCATCACCCTTCTCTTTCCACCAAGCCCTAGTCTATTTCCCTTCTCACGGCCACCATCTCCAAGTCCAGGCCGACCCCCAGCATCCAGCTCCAGTCCAGATACTGCAGATCTACAACAATTCTAAGAGGAAGTCAGATCAGCCTCCAGGAGAATTCGATTTCAGCAACTTCGGCTTTCAAGTTCTTCAACCTGGTAAGATCTTTTCTTGAGTTTCTGAATTCCTTCACTTGTTCCTCTTCTTTCCCAGATCTTGAGTCCAGGAGAAGCCGACCAAACCACGAGACCAGTATTGGAGGATCCATTGCGAAGATAGCCGACTCCGAGGATCCTACAATCTGCTCGAGAGAGTTCTTCCACCAAAATCCTGAGAAGATCACTGTCTGGTTAGTAAACCATCTCTTCTCTCTATTTCTGTTCTGGTTGAAAGTTCAGAGCGAAACCCTAGGTCTGGGAGTTTCTCAACCCCCAGCGATCCGTTGCTTCTGAACTACTCTGATAATTTAGTTTCTTCTAAACTGTGCTTTCAATCCTTACCTAGTTTCCTTCAACATAGTTTAGCTTTACTTTGAGTCGAAGCCAATTTCTGAAAAATATAAAAACAAAAAAACAAAAAAACAAAAAAAAAAAAAGAATTAATCTTAATTTTACTTCCGCATATGCTTCTTTGTTCTTTGTTCTGCATCAGTGTCCTACAGTGGTCAAAGGTCCAAAGGCTGTCCTAAGAGTCCTATTGAAGCAAGCAATCCTGGTAGGGATTCTTCCTTGGTTCAAGTCTCGTGTGGATCACCATTGGAGGGCTTGCACTTGTGAGCCTCATGGAAAGGATTGGATTTAACGATCCAGGTATGTTAATTGACTTTATTTTATGATTCATTAGTTGTAATTGCCCAAGAGGTTCCTGGGAATTAGGGTTTTCTATACATGTTATACATGTTAGGGTATCATGCTATGAAATTTTATTTTGAAAGTCAATTCTGCATGCTGCATGATCCCCATGACCCTGGGAGAATTCCCATCAGCCGCATTCGCGAGAGTGAATGAACTCGGCATCGGGCGCTTCAGATCTTTGAGGTTGGCCACCCTGACTCCTAAGTAGGTATTGATCTGAGAGCTAAGTCCTACCAAGTTTCTTAATCCTGGGGTCCTCTTTTTATCCTTGCTTAGGGACTTTCTTGCTTGCCTGAAGTTCTTGTTAATATAGAACCCTAGATCTACTCCTACTTGTTTTCAGGAATCCTAAACAAATCATTAAAACCCTAAAAATTACTAAAGAACAAAACACCTGCATCATTTCATCCTGGCATCTAGTTAGTCCCCAATCATTTTTGGTATCAGAGCATGGTTAGGACTTAGCACTTCTTAAGTACTTGGATTAGGTGCTTCATCAGGCCGTCCGGTCTTAGGAGAAAAGTAGGGTTTCAAGATCCTCTCTTCTCATTCCACGGGGATCTCTTAAGACGTGTAGGGGTTCCATTGTGATAGGCCTTTGAAGAGGAACACAAGAAGAAAAGTTAAAAAAAAAAAAAAAAATTGCATCATTAGATCTCATTGTCTTTTAATTTCTGCATTTTTTCCTTTCCAAATATGGTCTATTGTTTCTAGTATTTTTGTTTATAGGAATCTCCAAATTTGCTGATTTTTGTTTTGTTAGATCGCACATAATTGGTAATATTTTTGATAATTTTTTTCAGATTTTATAGCAGCTTGTAGAATTTCTACAAGCCAGAATACTACCTAAGAAGAAATTCTGTTCTGAGAATTTGAGCAAGTGCATTTTTCTTATATTTTCATTCCTTAGTTTAATTTGCATTGAGATTCTTCTCTTGTCATTTCCTTCATCTCATTTCTGCTTTCATCCATTATGAATACAATAAAGAAAAAAATAATAATAATAATTTAGAGACATCTCATTAGATCATTTTGTATGCCATCATCCTCATAAATCATCTTAAGGGTAGCAATTTGACATAGGGTCAGGATTTCATTACCTGTCCCTAGCCCAAAAATCACCACCCGGCATATCGAACCCCAACCTATAATTAAAATTGAATAGACACTTGATTGCTCTAGTGAACTAGGGACACCCATGAAGTTAGGTTGAGCCAAGTGTCAAGCCAAGTTAGATAGCTTGTTTGAGTGTGCTTGAGTAGCTAGTGTCTAGGCAAGTGGTTCAGGGACAAGAGCCCGAAGGAAGGTGGGTTGGTTCGCTTACCTGGCCAATTTTAAATTGGTGTCTAAGGCAAGCAAATAGGAACCTCCACCAACCTTACACTTACCTGACCAGGTGCCAAGTTACTACTACCGAGTTAGTCTTCTTGACCTCACATTTGGGTTGATCTATTAGGTCTAGCAACCCTTAACATCTTTCGTTGTGTGTGCATGTCGACCAGATCTGGAGTCCCTTATCACCCCCAACTTTTCCAATCAGGTGAACCCATGGAAAACCCTCGAGAAGATCAATTAAAGGTCATCATGGAACAATTGGCTAAGATGAACAGTAAGCTTGATCAGTTTGATGAAAGAATTGGAGCCTTAGAGAAGAATAGCCCTAGACCATCTGTCGAACTTAAGTCTAAGTCACCTTTTCACCCTAGGGATTACCCTCATCATGAACCTTCCTTAGAGGCTGAGCCCAGAAGAGTCCCACATCCTGACCCAGCCCAAGAGATTTACCCTAAGAGACCTAATCAGGAGTTTCTGAACCAGGAAGAACTATATGAGACTGATGACCTGTAAGAAGTAATTAGGTGCATCCTTACCCAGGACATAGTGCAAGAAGATTGGTATAAGACTAACATCCTACAAACCTTTTTCAGACTAGAGAATAAGGTATGCAAGATCATAGTTAATAGTGGGAGCTGTGTCAATGCCATTTCTTCAAGTACTGCCAAATCCCTAGGATTGACCCCAATTTCTCACCCTAATCCTTATAAGGTCTCATGGATTGATTCAACCTCCATACCCATAAAGTCTAGGTGTCAAGTCTTGATCAAGTTGCAATCTTATGAAGAGATGATTTGGTGTGATGTCCTTCTCATGGGCTTCAGTGGCATTATCCTAGGTCGACCTTGGCTGTACGATCATGATGCCACCCTTCATTGTTGGACCAATACCTGTACCTTCAACTATCATGGGAAGAAGTTTACAATCAATCCAGTTCAGCCTAAGGATCAGGTTAAAAGAGGATCAAGTAGTCTAAAGGCAAAGAAGCCAGAAGTTAACCTGATCAAGGATAATAAGTTAGAAGAAGAGATTACTGGGAAAAGACCCTTTAAAGAATTTCAGGGAGAGAAGGATGAACAATCTGAGAATTTGAATACAAAAACTCCTGAGCCCATTTAAGACTTTAAGGTTGAACCCATTGAAAATCTAGGGAAAGAAACTCCTGAGCCCATTAAAGAATTGAAAGAAAACATCTATGAACCAAGTTTAGTATAGGAGTGTGGTGAAGATGGGCCCAAGGTTGAAATCATCGAGGAGTCAATGGAAAATGAACCTGAACCCACTACAAAATTTGAAGAGAAAATGACCGAGCCAGAATCACATCTAGTAAATAAACATGAGGATTCACCAGTCTTTTCCATAGTAGTTCAGGAACCAACCCTTAATGAACCGATCCAAAGAGAACATCCTCAAGAGATGGTTGAAGCTCAGAAAGAAATTGAGGATGTAGTCCCTGATGAGTTACCTGATTAGTTACCATCCCTGAGGAACACCCAGCCTACCCTAGAACTTGCACCCATTGATCAATGTCCAAATTTTAAAATCATATTGATTAACCAAGGTCTATCTCATGCTTCCCATAGATTCTCCCAAGACTCCAAATCCTATTTCCTACCCTTCCCTGAGCCTTCTCACATTTCTAGAGCCATGGGGTTACTTTTTGTTGAGATTACCAAAATGCATGACTCCATGGAGCCCATCCCTTTTTCCATCTACTTCTGGCATACCTTATAGCATTTGCTAGGGATCCTTGATAATTTTTCTTATACATACCAGACTAGGGTCAAACCTAGAGAGTCAGTAATCCATTAGGTTTAGGCCCTAGAGAGTCCAATAAAATTTTGCTCTATAGGAATGCATCGTTGAGTCTGCATTTTGTATCATGCATTAAGTATAAATTTTAAAATAATTTGACTGATTCCCGAAAGTGAACCAAAGAATTTGATCAAATGGATTCTATAATGGTTAGGCTTAGGCCTGAACGGTTTCCACTAAGAACTGTTAAGAAACTTCATGCTCATGGAGCTAGCCCCTTTAGAGTGATAAAGAGAGTTGGCCCTAATGCCTATGTGCTTGAGCTATCCCCGAATTATGGCATTAGCTTGACTTTCAATATCCTGGACTTAGTCGAGTACAGGGAACCAGCAAACATACCTAGCGAGCCATTTGGGCCTGACCTTTCATTTTAGAGCAAACCCGACCTAGAGTGTCCACCTCTAATTTTACCTGAGAGAGGAGAGCAGATCGAGCGTGTCCTGGATGATCAAGCTATGACTACCCATGGCAAAGGCTATCAGCGTTACTTGGTCCGATTGCAAGGCTGACCGCAGTCCGATGATTCGTGGGATACCCAAGAGGACTTGCAGCACCTCGACCCTGACCTTCAAAAAAAATATCAAAGCCAAATGAACCTTTACTCGACAGGGTCGAGTTCCTCCCACCCCGGGAGAATTGGTGTGGGCACCAGACCTCTGGTTAGGGTTTCAATTTTCGGGCCTTGTAATAAGTTTTCAAGCCTAAACCTTGTAATTTTCTTTAACTTTGAATTGAGTCTCAAGTGTCTGTGTCTAGTCCTGTACTTTGACCAAGTTGGTCATGTTGAGTCCTGTACTGAGTCCAATCCTGTATTGAGTCCAGTCCGAGTCTGTTTGAAGTATGGGTCAATGCAAGATTGGTCTTGAAGTCAAGTCACTTTTGAGCCAAGCCATGAAAGAAGCCAACTTAGCTCAGGGGTGCCACCTCTTCATCCTATGTGGTGCCATGTCAACTTGCCAAGTGGGCAGCAAATTTCAGATTTTGGATGCCCAAAGGAGGGACACAACACTTGACACACTCCCTCTTTCCCTCCCCCATATCATGCTATTTTCCAAATATGGGTGGCCGGCCAAGAGAAGGTCAAAGGGAGTTAGAGTTTGGAGAATTTAAATCCCTTGCTTCAAGTCCTCCTATCAAGCCTTCTTCCCAAACTACTTGAACAACTATGGAAGGAATAGCAAGATCCATGGGCGCCTCCACCTCCCACTCCCCATATCATGTCTTGTACCAAAGATGGATGCACAACCAAGGAAAGGTGAAGGACACAAGCCTTGCTCCAAGCCCCACTTCATGTCTTCTTCCAAAATAAGGGATCAACATTCCAAGTTCAAGGGCACCAAGATCTCTCTTCCAAGCCTCACATCAAGCCACACCCAATCAAGTCCAAATTCATGGTCGGCCAAGGAGGAAGAATTTTTGAATTTTTGGGCACCCCATCAAGAGAAGATTTGTACTTTTCATTTGAAATTTAAATTGGGTCCTAAGGTGTTTATAAAAAGGACCTTACCCCTCCTTTGTAAAGAAAATTGATGATGAATGAAAAAACCAAGTTTTTGAGAGCCAATTCTCTTTAGTTGCCTTTGTTCATTAGGAATGTCGATCTCTGTGAGGGAGCGCCTCCATCTTCGGGCATCGAGAAGTGTGAGGCCTCGTGTTACTATCTCTTCCGCAACTCCATCCTCCAACCTTCAAGTCAGAGTCCATTGGGATCATCCAATTGGGCACCTAGCAAGAAGAACTCCACCATCACCATATCAACTCTCTTTCCTTCATCCCTTGTTTTCTTTGTTGAATCCTAACTCTCCTCTTGAATGCTCGCAGGTCCTCCAGGTGACACGAACATGGAGTTGGTTGCTCTTGCCGTTGTGACCTTCGGACAGAAAGCCGGTGCATCTGTGGGGTTGACTGCTTGATCATCCAGGACGTATCCACGAGAGTGAGTGAACTCGACATCGAGCACTTCAGATCTTTGAGGTTTGCCACCTTGACTCCTAAGTAGGTATTGATCTGAGAGCTAAGTCCTATGGGATTTCTCAATCCCGGGGTCCTCTTTTTATCCTTGCTTAGGGACTTTCTTGCTTTCCTGAAGTTCTTATTAGTATAGAACCTTAGATCTACTCCTACTTGTTTATGGGAATCCTAAATAAATCTTTAAAACCCTAAAAATCACCAAAGAACAAATCACCTGCATCATTTCATCCAGGCATCTAGTTAGTCTCCCATCACCCCCCTTCTTGAACGAAGGCCCAGCCTCCTCTTAGATTGCCCTGATGCCAGCTCCTTCTCCAGACCACTGACCAGGGAGTTTTCGCCTAGCTTCTAGCTTACGTCCCCTGTTCCATAAAGCTTTTGGTTTCTTATTTGGTTTTGGGCCGTATGTTTGGGCTTTGGGCTGTTCACTTAAGCTAAGCCGTGATTCAATCTTGTAGGGTCCTTTCCCGGTACCCAGCCATCTGAAGGAAGGCTAGCCACCAACCATTATCCCTGATGCCCTGTGTTGGATGCTGATCGTTGATCATCCAGGCCGCATCTTCTGAGAATAAGTGAACTCATCATGCTAGATATTGTTATTACTGTGGTAGGATATTATTTTTTCTTCCTTACTTTAGATCTAAAACTTTGAAATGCATGCATGTCCTTGATCAGGGGTTTCTCAATCTCTGAGTCCTGATTCTTTCTCATTTTATTGAGCCTAGCATGAGGGAATGCATGACTTAAAATCTATCCTATTTGAATGTTCCTCTAAATTTATGTTTATTATAAGCATCGGTATTCGTACAGGCTTTTAGGGTAATTTGTGTGCATGTCATCCCCCATCACCATTCTTTTTGTATCAGAGCACAGTTAGGACATGCATTTTGTTTAGCTCACTCACTATTTTCTACAGCATTTTGTTAACTGAAATCCTGTTCATAATTAGTTCTTTGCATAGTTTAGTTCTACCTCATTCCTTTATTTCAGTTGTATAATCGCAAGCATACAAAATATATATATATCTGTGTTTCATTTCTGTGTTTCTTAGTTTTCATTAGGATCATGGAATGTGCATTTCATATTTTGCATTAAGCTACTTAAGGGCGGCAATATCATAATATAAGGGAAGGACTTCATTACCTTTCCTTAGCCCAAAATAACCACCCTGCATTCCGAACCCAAGCTTTTAATTAAAATCAAGTAGAAACATACTTTTGATATAAAGATCTTAGGGACACCAACTGGTCGAGTCAAAACTAAGTGTTTATTCATGGCGTCAGCCCATTCTGTGTGTGCTACTGCTCTTGGTGTCTAGGCTTGGTGATTCAGGGCTAGTGAGTTGGTCTGCCTACCTGGCCAATCCCAGATTGGTGTCTAAGGTTGGCATTCAGGGACCTACAATCCCCTACACCAACCTGGCCAAGAATAGGGTTACTACAACTGGTTTGTCACCTTGACTTAGGCAACTAGTTGAGATTCTAGGTCTAGTAGATCGTAGATGATTTTGCATGCTTGACCCATGTCCACTAGAGTAGGAACCTCATATCAGCCTGAGTCATCCATGGACAACCCGCAAGAAGCCCTACTAAAGACCACGTCAGAACACTTTGCCCAATTGTCTATCCAATTATCTACCCAATTGACCACTTATATAGACAATAGGTTAAACCAATTTGAGGCAAGACTTGATTCCATGGAGATAGCCCCTAGACCCCCGTATGAGCATGAACTTGAGATCCCATTTTCTCCATTGACCAACCCTAGGAGAGATAGAAACTTTGATCCCTTTGAGGGACCCAATCCTAGGTGAGTTCAGCAGCCTGATCCATTCCAAGACCCAAACCCTAGAAGGCCCAATCAGGATTTCATTGACCAAGAAGAGAGAGCCTTCAAGAGTATCAGACTAGAAGCACCCACCTTTGACAGTACCCCTTGACACTAAGGTATACCTAGACTGGGAGAAAGAGATGGACCAGTACTTTGAGTGGTACTTGATGACCGAAGGTGGGAAGTTTAAGTTTGCCAAGCTTAGGTTAATTGGCCAAGCCAGGATGTATTGGGATAATGTAGAAAGATTTATTAGACATAGTGGACAAGATCCCATAACCACCTGGGTAGATTTGAAAGCCAAGCTTAGGGAGAAATACCTTCCTGTGTCATACCATCGGTGACTTTTAGACCAATGGCATACACTGGTTCAGGGAAACAAGAGCGTCACTGAGTACATAGCTAAGTTTGATGAGCTAGCCATGAGATGTGGGAAAATGAGTCTGAGTCTGTGATTTTATCGAGGTTTAGATCTGGCTTGCATGATGATGTGAAGAGATAGTTGTATCTGAGAGAGGTACGGGGTTTAGAACAGGCTTACCAGGTAGCTAGGGACTTTAAGTAGTTTCAAAGGACTCCTAGGAACCAGTGTCCTAGAACAACCCAGGCCTACCCGAGTCGACCCTACCTTGCCCGTCAAAATCCGAGTCGACCCGACCAAAGCCGTCCATATCCGAGTCGACCCAACCAAAGCCGACCTAATCCGAATCGACTCGAGCCAAGCCGACCTCTAGCTAACAAAGGAAAATCTTAGAAGCACCCAAGAAGTTTAGCACCTGTTTTAGATGTCACCAGCCAGGCCACTATGCTAGTGACTACCCCACTAGATCCCTTCATTTAGGTGACGTAGAAGAAGAAGGAAACCCAGATGACACCCCTGAATGTGAAGAAGAAGTATATGAAGAAGGTTTCAACCTAGCAGAAGAATATGAGGGAGATGAAGAGAGTTGTGACCCCACTGATCTTATCGGAGTTGTTAGATGCATCCTAACCCAATCTAAGAAGCAAGAAGATTGGCGTAGGACCAACATCCTACACACCTTTATCAAGATAGGGGAAAAGGTTTGGAAAGTCATCATCGATAGTGGGAGCTATGTAAACGCTATTCTGCTTGTTCTGTCAAGACCTTAGGGCTAACCCCTGTTCCCCATCCTAGCCCATATAAGGTATCCTGGATTGACTCCACTTCAATACCTGTCAAACTTAGATGCCAAGTCCTGATTCAATTGCAATCTTATAAGGAGAAAGTTTGATGTGATGTGTTACCTATGGGGGTAAGCAGCATTATACTAGGAAGACCTTGGCTATATAATCATGATGCCACCCTATTTGGTAAGACCAATTCCTATGCATTTAACCATCTAGGGAAGAAGATAGTGATCAAACCTGTTCCCCCTAAGGATGAAGTTAAGAAAGGAGCCAGCTCTTTGAAGGAAAAGAAACCTGGATTACATTTGATTAGTACCAAAGAGCTTAAGAGAGAAATTGCTGAGGGATCACCTATCTGGATTTTGACCACCAAGGAAATTAGGAAACCAGCCCTAGGAGAACACCCCCAAGAAGTTATGGAAGTTTTGGAGAAATTCCAAGATGTTTTTCTGGATGATCTGCCTGATAACTTCCACCACTTAGGGACATCCAGCATGCCATAGACCTTGTCCCAGGATCCACCCTGCCTAACTTGCCCCATTACCGGATGAACCCAATTGAGCATCAAGAGTTACAAAAGCAAGTTAGTGAACTATTAAGGAAAGGTTTCATTAGGGAAAGCTTAGGTCCTTGTGCTGTCCCAGCCCTTTTGACACCTAAGAAAGATGGCACGTAGAGGATGCATGTGGATAGCCGTGACATAAATAAGATCACCATCAAGTATAGATTCTCCATAGCCCACCTAGATGACCTGTTAGACATGATGGCAGGAGCCACCATCTTTTCCAAAATTGACCTTAAGAGTGGCTACCATTAGGTTAGAATCAGATCAGGGGACAAGTGGAAAACAGCCTTTAAGACTAAGGATGGTTTGTACGAATAGGTAGTAATGCCTTTTGGCCTATCCAATGCACCCAGTACTTTCATGAGGATTATGACCCAGGTCCTTAGGATGTTCATTGGTAAGTTTGTGGTAGTCTATTTTGACGACATCCTAATCTATAGCAAAACCAAAGAGGACCACTTAAACCACCTTAGACAAGTTTGTATGGCCCTTAGAAAAGAGAGTCTCTATGCCAATCTTGGGAAATGTGAGTTCTTGACCTATAGAGTCATCTTCCTAGGATTTGTCGTGACCCCTGAAGGAGTATCAGCTGATCCAGAAAAGATTAAGTCGATAGTTGAGTGGCCAGTACCCACTACTGTTTCTGAAGTCCGTAGTTTCCATGGACTAACCACTTTCTATAGGCGATTTATTCAGGATTTTAGCACCATTATCTCATCCATCATCAACTGTATTAGGAATGGAGCCTTTGAGTGGACCAAAGCTGCCGACAGAGCCTTCCTAGAACTTAAGAAAACGGTAACCCAAGCACCCATTCTGAGATTGCCCGACTTTTCCAAAGTGTTCGAGGTAGCTTGTGATGCCTCAGGTGTAGGAATAGGAGGAGTCCTAAGCCAAGAGAACCACCCAGTAGCCTTTTTTAGTGAAAAACTAAATGAGGCTAAGATTAGGTTTTCGACCTATGATAAGGAGTTCTATGCCTTAGTATACGCACTGAAGTATTTGAGACACTACCTATTGCCGAACGAGTTTGTGCTGTACTCTGACCATGAGGTATTGAGATACCTGAATTCCTAGAAAAAGTTAAACCCTAGACATGCTAAGTGGGTAGAGTATATTCAGGATTATACCTTTGTACTGAAACACCGAGTCGAAACTGAAAACAAGGCAGCCGATGCCCTTAGCAGATGATCTTTGCTTTTAAGTACTATTAAAACTGAGGTTGTAGAGTTTGACCAGATCAAAGAGTAGTATGATACCTGTCCCGATTTCAAGAAGATTCACCAAGCTTTGAGTATAGGACCATCTAGAGAATACAACCATTATACCCTGTTAGATGGTTATCTGTTCAATGAAAGTAAGTTGTGCATCCCAAGAACTTCTTTGAGAGAGTTTTTAGTCTAGGAGACCCATGCGGGAGGATTAGCAGGACATTTTGGTAGGAATAAAACCATCTTAGCTATTGAAGAGCATTTCTTTTGGCCAAGTCTGAAAAGGGATGTAGCCCAGAACGTAGCTAGGTGTAGAACCTACACTGTTGCCAAACAGCGAAAATAGAATACTAGCTTGTATACTCCTTTGCCCATTCCTAATTGTCCCTGGCAAGATTTGAGTATTGATTTTGTGTTAGGATTGCCTAGAACCCAAAGGAAACATGACTCCATTTTTGTTGTGGTTGATAGGTTTTCCAAAATGGCCCATTTCCTACCATGTAGTTAGACTTATGATGCTTCTAAGGCAGCCAAGCTTTTCCTGGATGAAATAGTTCGATTACATGGCCAGTCTAAAATAATTTGTGTCCAATAGAGATGTAAGGTTCACTAGTTACTTTTGGAAGAACCTTTGGCATATGTTAGGGACTAAGTTGAAATTTTTTACTGCCTATCCCCCCCAAACCGATGGCCAGACCGAAGTAGTGAACCGAAGCCTTGGAAACCTGCTTAGGTGCCTTATAGGTGAGAATGTTAAGAATTGGGATCTACTGTTACCTAAAGCCGAGTTCACCTACAACAGTTCTGTTAATGGAACCACTAGTAAGAGCCCTTTCGAGATTGTCCATGGGTCCGGCGTGATAGGTACCAACCCAATAAACCACTTGATCTGATTCCCCTGCCATTACATGCTAGAGTATCCAAGTCAGCCGAATCTTTTGCACAGCATATTAGAAATTTGCATAAGGAAATCACCGAAAAGATCAAAATGAGTAACGATGCTTATAAAAGACAAGCTGATTCTGGAAAATGTTTCAAAGAATTTTCTGTATGGGATTTTGTCATGATAAGACTCAGATCTGAACGGTTTTCTCCTAGAACCATCAAGAAACTGCATTCCCGAAGTGCTGGACCCTATAAAATGATTAAGAAAATTGGACCCAATGCCTATGTGCTCGAGTTACCCCTTGATTTAGGCATTAGCTCCACTTTCAATATTTTTGATCTAACTGAGTACAGGGAACCAGTAGTAATTTTTAGTGAGGCATTTGGGCTTGACCCTTTACTTGAGAGAGAACCTACCCAGGAGTGTCCACAAAAATGGCCTAAGCGAAGAGAGAAGATCAAGCAAATCCAAGATGATCAAGCTATCAGTACCCGATGGAATAGCTATCAGCGCTACTTGGTAAGATGGCAAGGTCATCCCAAATCAGAGGACTGTGGATTACCTAAGAGGACCTGCAATGCATTGATCCGGATCTCTTGGAAGAGTATCAAAACCAAATAGACCCTTACTCAACAGGGTTGAGTTCCTCCCACCACAGGAGAAATGGTGGGGACACCAAGACCAAGACTAAACTTCAAGAACCCATCTGGATCATAGAACAAGGAGAATAGGACCTGCACCATTGAGCTAACTCAAGACTGCCAAGCCAACTTGAGACATGGTCGAACCGAATCGCAGGTTCCAGAGATTTCCAGACGTTTCCAGAATTTTTTTCCTTTTTATTTCAATTTCTTAGCAATTAAAAAGGGAATAAAATCCCATGAAATTTCGTGTAACAAACTTCCCCCGCCACCTCTTAGGATTAGTTTTGTTTTGGTAACTAATCCTTGGATTAGTTAACGAGTAAACGTGTTTTAGGTTGTTCTGAAAACTACTTCGTAAGCCTATAAATGAGGCTCATCTCTGTACGAATGCATGATGAATTGTAATGAAAACAACCCAGCTTCTTCTTCTCTGATTACTTCTTCTTCTTGCCTTCGTTGCCATGGTGACATCAAGGGGTGTGAGGCCCTGACCCTGCCTTCATTGCAACTGCAATGTCGAGGAGCATGAGGCTCCACTGCTGCCTTCCTTCCACGACCGTCTCCATCGCTGCTTCATCCTTCCATGACCGTCAGCCGTTGTAGTCATCATCATCCTCAAACCCACTGCTACCCAAACACCAAGAAGAAAAAGCCTGCACCGCCCCCTCCCTCCACCATCACCTAAGTCACCATCTTCCACTATTTTTCTTAGCCTGTCTGCTAGCGTCCGCCATGGCCCAAGCCACCCGTCGTCCGTAAGCCTCCACCGATCATCCCATCACCAAACCTTCCTCCTCTGGTCTAGAACCCCCCCTCCTTTGGTCTAGACCTCTCTCCTCCATCTGACCTCCCTCCTCTGGTCTCCATCACCCAAACTACCCCCTCTAGTCTCCATCGACTGACCTCCCTCCTCCGGGACCCGATGCCAGATCTCCCTCCTCCGGTCTCCCGTCACCCAAACCCCCCTCCTCCAATCCTCCCATTGCCAGACCATCCTCCCTCAGAGCTCGCCCCGCCGCCAACCTCTTCTCCGGACCAACCCCCCCAACGGAGCTTCCGCCCAAGTTCCGGATCCTCCCCTCCCTACCCTGAGCTTGCGGCCTCTTCCCCAGATGCCTACTGCCATTTTTCCACCGAAGTCCGACTTCCCCCCTTCTTGAATGAAGCCCCAACCTCCTCGGAGATTGCCATGATGCTAGCTCCTTCTCTGGACCACTGGCTAGGGAGTTTCCAACCAGCTTCTAGCTTACATTCCCTATTCCATAAAGCTTTTGGTTTCTTATTTGGTTTTGGGCCGTATGTTTGGGCTTTGGGCTGTTCACTTAAGCTAAGCCGTGATTCAATCTTGTAGGGTCCTTTCCCGGTACCCAGCCCTCTGAATGAAGCCTAGCCACCAACCATTATCCCTGATGCCCTATATTGGATGGTTGATCATTGATCATCCAGGTCGCATCTTCTGAGGATAAGTGAACTCATCACGCTGGAAATAGTTATTACTGTCATAGGATATTATTTTTTCTTCCTTGCTTTAGATCTGAAACTTTGAAATGCATGCATGTCCTTGATCAGGGGTTTCTCAATCTCTGAGTCCTAGTTTTTTCTCATTTTATTGAGCCTAGCATGAGGGAATGCATGACTTAAATTTTGCCCTATTTGAATGTTCCTCTGAATTTGTGTTTATTATAAGCATCGGTATTCATACAGGTTTTTAGGATAATTTATGTGGATGCCGTCCCCCATCAGCGAGGGTCTCCTCGATTTTACTGAAGAAGGTGATTGAGCCAAAGAGATTCTAAGTCTGGTACATACTGATGTATGCGAACCCATAAATGTTTATGCCAGAGATGGGTATAGTTATTTCATTATCTTTACAAACAACTTTTGAGATATGGTTTTGTCTTCTTGATGAGACATAAATTTGAATCATTTGAAATGTTCAAATGATATCGTGGTGAAGTAAAAAAATAAATTGGAAGGTGTATCAAAATCCTTCGATCAGATGAAGGCGATGAATACTTTTTTGGTGAGTTTCTGACATATCTCGAGGGGAATGAGATTCTCTCTCAGTGTACACCTCTAGGGACACCTCAGTTAAATGGAGTGTCTGAAAGGAGGAATCGACCCGGTTAGACATGGTTCGGTCCATGATGGACTTTGCTTCTTTGTTACTATCCTTTTGGGGATATGCTCTGGAATCAGCCTGTTACCTTTTGAATAGGGCTTCGAGTAAGTCCGTTAGCAAAACCCCATATGAGATATGGACTGGATGTAAGCGGACACTCTCATACCTTCAGGTCTGGGGTTGCCCGACTTATGTAAAATGTTTAGAAATGGACAAACTTGGACCTAGTCCTGACTGGTGCCTATTTGTTGGGTATCCAAAAGAGTCTAAGGTGTATCACTTTTACTTGGCTGAGGAACAAAAGTTGTTTATCAGTCTTAGGACTATCTTTTTGGCAAAGGAGTTCCTTGGTGAAGGAACTGTAGCCGCTAAGATTAAACTTAGTAAAGTTCAACAAGTAGAAAAACTGACACACTTAAGGGATAATATAGAATCGATTGTGATTAGATCATACCCTGAGCTCATACAGGAACCATTAAGGAGATCCAATAGGGTACTGAGTCGACCGAATAGATACTATGGTTTCTTGGTCCGGGATAATGATCCCATTGAGCTCAATGAGAACAATGAGAATCCAATCACCTATATGGATGCGATATAGAGGTTCGACTCTAAGAAATGGCTGGGAGTCATGAAATCCGAAATAGAGTCTATGGAAATCAACAATGTATGGACATTAGTTGATCCACCTAAAGGGATAAAATCCATTGGGTGCAAATGGATTTTCAAAAGAAAAAGGGGTGTAGACAAGCAGGTAGAGACCTATAAAGCCTGTCTGGTTGCCAAGGGATATCATCAATGTTATGGTATTGACTATGACGAGACGTTCTCTCCTATGGCAATGCTCAAATCCATTCGGATCATGCTTGCTTTAGCAGTACACTTTGACTATGAAATCTGGCAAATAGATATCCGAAAGCTTTCCTGAATGGTGAGCTGGAAGAGATGTATATGATACAACCTGAAGGGTTCACATCCATATATGAGTCAAAGGTGTGCAAGCTTCAAAAGTCCATCTATGGACTGAAGCAAGCATCACAGAGTTGGAACATATGATTTGATAAGTGTATTAAGTCATATGGCTTTGTTAGGAACAAAGAAGAGCCTTGTATTTTCAAATGGGCTAATGGTTCTATAATTATATTCCTTGTGTTGTATGTGGATGACATTTTCTTAATCAGGAATGACATTCCAGCACTGCAAGGAATAAAGGTCTGGTTATCATCTCAGTTCTCTATAAAGGACTTGGGTGAAGTCTGTTACATACTGGGTATAAAGATCTATAGAGATAGATCTAAAAGGCTTCTGGGACTGTCCTAGTCTACGTACATCGACACTATACTAAAGTGGTTTAGCATGAAAAATTTCAAGAAAGGCTATCTCCCGATAGGCACTGGAATTGCTCTCTACAAAAAGGATTGTGCAACAACTCCTGAGGAGAGAGAGCGTATGAGTAGAATCCCATATGCTTCGATAGTGGGTTCTATCATACATGCCATGACATGTAATAGACCAGACATGGTATACTCACTAAGCGTGGTGAGTAGATACCAGTCTAATCGAGGTGAAGCTCATTGAAAAGTGAAAAAGACCATCCTTAAGTATTTACCAAATACTAAGATCCAATGGCAGATTTATGGAAAACATGACTTGAAACTTGTGGAGTATACCGACTCTAATTTTTAGTCAGATAAGGATGACAGTAAGAGTGTGTCAGAATTTATCTTTAACATAAATGGAGGAGCGATCTACTGGAAAAGTTTCAAGCAACCTATTATAGCAGACTCAGTATGCGAACCAGAATACATTGTAGCATCGGATGAAGAGAAGGAAGCTGTGTGGTTACGAAAGTTTCTTGGCGAGTTGGGAGTGCCACCTTCCCTGGATGGTCCTGTTCCGGTGTGTTATGACAGTACTGGAGCCATTGCTTAAGCCAAAGAGCCAAAGTCTCATCATCGCATAAAGCACATTCTACGGGCTATCACCTTGTATGAGAGATCGTGGAACGAGGTGACATTGACCTTCAGAAGATCGATGGAAAGGAGAACCTGACTGACTCCTTCACTAAAGTCATCAAAATTCAAGAGTTTGACAGTTGTAAATAAAAAATGAGAATAAGATTCTGTATTGATTGGCTTTAGTCCAAGAGGGAGTTGTTGGGAATTGTGTCCTAAAGCCAATCATTTAGGCTATAGATAGTAGTGCAAATATTATAATTGTATATGAATTTCTTAATGAATAAAAGTTATTCTTTTGGTTGTTCATCATACATGCATTTTTCTGAAAAGAACTCTTGTATGATGGAGTCCTTAGAACTACATTATTTGATATAGAGAGGATATATCAAGTAGTTCTTACACTGGTTCACAACCAAAGGATATATTATTTTCGGACAACGATGTATCAAGTATAGATTGTTGTATCTTACATTGGTTGGTTATCCTCTTGTCCAAGGAGTATGGTGACACTGATGTGATATACAAGTGAAATGTAAGACATCTCACTAAACGTGACCATCTGCAGAGCTCCCTTCTACCAAAGGGTTGCTCGCGAAGGGATATGGGTATACGTGTCCCTTAGACCTGAGATCACCATGGTAGCTTGCAAGCAACTCACTGTACTTTATTACCAAACTATCTAGATTTTTAATCTAGTGATGAAAGGTTTCTCGATACAGTCAAGTACTTGTGGAGCAGTGGTGGATCAAGATGGAATTGACCCCTCCAAATAGTTTGGAGTGAATGACTCGCTGTGTCTCAATTTAGTAAAACCTTGGCCAAGGTAGTTCTTATGAGGAGTCACAGAACTTGTAAAGTTGAGACACGATCTGGATGAACCAAATTAGGGTTGGCAATCAAATCCTAGGTCATCCTGAGCATTATGTGGTCAAAGGGATGAATTATGCGGTAACCATATGCCAGAGGTTCTTGTAAGTTGCTATGCAATCTTCAACCTATCTGGACATCGGGTATCATTGCTAGATGAGGACTTTGACTGGTATTCGAAGTGTTCCATTACTACCGGCTTAGTGTTCAAACCTATGAGGTCACACACCATAGGGATTTCTATCTGATCTAAAGGCTGATCGATGATTAAAAATTATTTTCCATCATTGGAGGTCAATGTGATTGACTATGTTCGAAGTATCGACACTTGAAAGTGTCGACATTTGCAAGTATCGACACTTGGTAAAATGGAAGTGTCGATAAAGGTTGACCTTCTCCTTCAATCACTCCTTCCTCTTTCTCCCTCTCATGACTGCCCCTATAAATAAAGGTTGTTTTAGGGACTGCTGGTTGGTTGAAGAACTAGAAAGAAAAAGGGGGTTTATGAGGATTTGGGATTGGGTTTGAGAATATCTAGCACTCAAGCTAGATCTTGGAAAGAGAGCTAGTTAGGAAGGGTTCCACCTCTCCTCCTTGTCTTTCGAGAAGAAGAAGATTAGCCCGAAGGATCCTAAGGAGCTAGCATTCTGAGGAAGTTGATCAGAGTCGAGCCACGGTGTGAATCGTAGAAGCTAGACACGTGTGTGGCTTGAGAGCTTTTCACTACCTCCATGCTTAAGGTATATGATGGGGGACGGATCAGGGGAGGATCATCGGTGAGTTGAGAAGTCATCGAAGATTAGGATATCCTTTTTTTATTTTATTTTTTTCTATGGTGGTAGCGAAAGAAAAATAGAGATAGAGGGTAGAAAAATTGGATACTTTAGGACTAAGGACTTACATTCATGGAGCGACATCTTACCTCTAGGGCATCTCACCCATCCCACTACATGCAGAGCCTAGGGCATCCCACCTAAATCGCTACCTGTGGCCTTTGTTACAGTAGTAAACAAGATCTATTCAGCCCTGACGTGCATCCCCCTTGGAAGCTGGCATGGCAACGTACTTCTTCACCTCGGCCCCAGCTCAGCCACATACTCCGCCACCTTGGCCAGGTACTTCTTCACCTCGGCCCCAGCTCAGCCACATACTCCGCCACCTTGGCCAGGTACTTCTTCACCTCGGCCCGAGCTCGGCCACATACTCCGCCACCTCGGCCAGGTGCCTCTCCACCTCGACCTCACTTCAACCATGAGAAGTCCAACTTCGGCAGTTTAGTTCAGCTCGGCGGCTCTGCCCGTGCCGGTCCAGCTCGGCACCAACCTCTTCCACTCGCGGCACGCCCGCAGTCAACCTCTTCCGCCCGTGGACGCCCAGAGCAGCACCAGCACCAGGCTCACACCTATGGCACATCCATGTCCTCCACGCCGAGCTCTCGTTCGCGCCTTCCGCCCGTCTCGACTCTAGCCTGGGCCGGTCCGGCGTGCCCGCCCCGTCCAGTTCGACGCATGCGGCTCAGCCCGCTATGGTGCTCGGTCGCGCACCGGGGCATGCACCTCCATGCCCTGCTCCGATCCGCCCGCGGGGGGTCGCGCCCCGACTCCGGCTCCGGTCCAGTTGGGCAAGCCCGTGCAGCCTCGTGCTGATCTGGCTCTCCGCACCCTGCTCCGGTCCGCCCGCAGGAGGTCGCGCCCCAGCTCCGGCTCCGGTCCAGTTGGGCAAGCCCGCGGCAGCCTCGTGCTGATCTGGCTCTCCGTGCCCTGCTCCGTTCCGCCCGTAGGAGGTCGCGCCCCAGCTCCAGCTCCGGTCCAGTTGGGCAAGCCCGCGGCAGCCCCGTGCTGATCTGGCTCTCCGCGCCCTGCTCCAGTCCGCCCGCAGGAGGTCGCGCCCCGGCTCCGGTCCAGTTGGGCAAGCCTGTGGCAGCCTCATGCTGATCTGGCTCTCCACGCCCTGCTCCGATTCGCTCGCAGGAGGTCACGCCCCGGCTCCGGCTCCGATCCAGTTAGGCAAGCCCACGGCAGCCCCGTGCTGATCTAGCCCTCCGTGCCATGCTCCGGTCCGCCCACGGGAGGTCGCGCCCCGGCTCCGGTCCAGTTGGGCAAGCCCGCGGTAGCCCCGTGCTGATCTGGCCCTCCGCACCCTGCTCCAGTCCGCCTGCGGGAGGTCACACCCTGGCTCCGGTCCTGCTCGCGGTGCACCAAGCTCTGGTCCTACCCCATCCAGTTCGGTGCTCCTCGTGGCGCGGAGCAGCGTGCCGGCCCCGCCCCATCCAGTTCGGCGATCGGTGCTCCGTTCTGGTCCCTCAGGCTTGGCACGTTGGACTCCGGCGGCACGGTTCCGCACCAACCAAGTCCGGCACGCCTGCAGCATGGCTCGTGCCCAGTTCAACTCCGGTGGCACCCAATCCATCGTGCCAGTCTGGCTCCACCCCACGAGGCTCCGCCCGTGCTTGGCTCGGTCTGGCTCAACTCGCGCATCGCCTGGGAGTGGCGGCCATCTCCGACGCCACCTCCGCTCGCGGTGCACCAAGCTCCGGTCCTGCCCCGTCCAGTTCGGCGCTCCTCGCGATGCGGAGCAGCGTGCCGGCCCCGCCCCATCCAGTTTGGCGATCGGTGCTTCGGTCTGGTCCCTCCGGCTCGGCACGTTGGACTCTGGCGGCACGGATCCGCACCAACCAAGTCCGGCACGCCTGCAGCATGGCTCGTGCCCAGTTCGACTCCAGCGGCTCCTAATCCACCATGCCAGTCTGGCTGCACCCCACGACGCTCCGCCCGTGCCCGGCTCGGTCCGGCTCGACACGCGCGTCGCATGGGAGCGGCGTGCCGGCTCTGACGCCGCCTCCGCTCGCGGTGCACCAAGCTCTAGTCTTGTCCCGTCCAGTTCGGCACTCCTCCTCGCGGCGCGGAGCAGCATGCCGGCCCCACCCCATCCAGTTCGGCGGTCGGTGCTCTGGTCTGGTCCCTCGGGCTCGGCACGTTGGACTCCGGTGGCACGGTTCTGTACCAACCAAGTCCGGCACGCCTGCAGCATGGCTCATGCCCAGTTCGACTCCGGCGGCTCCCAATCCACCGTGCCAGTCTAGCTCCACCCCACGAGGCTCCGCCCGCGCCCGGCTCCGGTCCGGTGGGATGCCTGTCTCACCTCGGTGCTCCCACGCCCCAGATCTGCCTTCTCCGGCTACGGTTTCATGTTCATCACCGGTAACCAGTTCAGTCACTGCGCACTCATCCAGGGGTTCACGCACGGAGCCCCTATGCCATGCACACGTCGGTCCACGTGCATGGGGAGGTTCTGGGGCCTTCTCGTGGTCCGCATAGCGGTCTGGAGTAGTGCTCTAGCCGACTAGGCACTCCGGCGTCACAGCCTAGCTCGGTCACTGGGAGCACCACGCGGTTCGGTCTCACTCACGTGGGCCCGGTGCATTTCCCGAGGGTTCCATCCATGTGGGCCCGGCGCTCTTTCCATGGATCCCCCTCCACGTGGGTCCTGGACACGCTGCCTGACACGCCGCCTGCGAAGAAAGGTTTGCGTTTAAGTTTCCTAAGCTGCCATTTACACTAACTAGTGAATAGTGCCACATCCAAGGCACTGCACCCTTGTGCCAACCTCCTGAACCACCAAGAATAAGAAGGTTCACTAGCCCATCATGGCCTCACACGCTGACAAGTCTTCATCAAGACCAGCACACCTCCCCAAAAGTAACAGGAGCCACTCATCTACATAAAGACAGGCATGGAAAGGTAAGGGGGGGAGGGGAGGTAAGTAAGGAACAACACACTCCCTTCACTCTGGCATTATCTATCACCCTCTGGTAGCGGAGAGTCCCCCAAGCTCTCCATCTCAGAGGTTTCTTATTTCCTTCAATCGTCCCGCTGACTTGATCGACGGAGTGCCTTTGCCGGAATCCCCGGTGCAGGTCTCCCCTGTTTTGCAGGTATCGCCCGGCGGAGGGACAATAAGGAGGAAGATTACTCCTCACTGGAGAGGCCCACAGGAGGGCCACGACAGTACCAAGCCCCTTTTATCCCAACTACGACTATGTTCCCCTTGATCGTCTCCGACCAACGAGCCCGGTGACACTGGCACGGAGCCCGCGCACCTAGGCCACGTAAGAGCTACCGGCCACGGCGATCTAGGCGGCAACAGATTGGCGCACCAGGTAGGGGGGCAGATCCATGCTCCTCAACAAGGTGGGACAACGGTTTCCACCTTTGTCCTTGGTCCCTGGGGGGCAGACCGGGGGCACGGGGATGGGGGCACGAGAACTTCTCCCTCTCTCTCGAGGCTCCAAGGAGCGGCCTCGACCCAAAAATCTTAAGCTGTGAAGGTGCATCGCCACCCTTGACAGGGCACCTAGCATTAGGCCAAGGATGGAGCCACCTCCCAGCGGTACCACCATCCAGGAGCCCCACCAAAAAAAAAAAAGAGAGAAGAGAAGAAGGGAAAAAGAAGAGAGGGTCTGGCCATCGTGAAGAAGAAAGAAATCCATGCAACGGAGTTTGCTCCCATGCAACGGAGCTTACTCCCTCATGCAACAGAGTTTGCTCCCTCATGTAATGGAAGCTTCCTCCCATACAGCAAGGTCTTCTCCTCCCAAGCAATGCAGCCATATTTCTCATGCAACGGAGTTTGCTCCCAAGCAACGGAGCTTACTCCCTCATGCAACAGAGTTTGCTCCCATGCAACGGAGCTTACTCCCTCATGTAACGGAAGCTTCCTCCCATACAGCAAGGTCTTCTCCTCCCAAGCAATGCAGCCATATTTCTCATGCAACGGAGTTTGCTCCCATGCCACGGAGCTTACTCCCTCATGCAACGGGAGTCTCTTCCTCTCCCATGCAACATGCAACGGATCCTTCCCCCATGCAACGGAGCTTACTCCCTCATGCAACAGGAGTCTCTTCCTCTCCCATGCAACATGCAACGGGGCCTTCTCCCATGCAGGAATCTCCCCCCCATGAAGTTCCTTCCCATGCAACGGAGTTTGCTCCCATGCAACGGAGCTCACTCCCTCACGCAGCAGGAGTCTCTTCCTCCTCCATGCAACGAGGCCCTCTCCTTCCACGCGACGGAGTTATTTCCCTCATGCAACAGAGGTCTCACTTCCTCCCAGGCAGTGGAGGCCCACCTTCCTATACAACAGGAGCCTCTTTCCTCCCAAGTGACGGGAGTCTTATACTCCCATGCAATGGAGCTTCTCCCCAAGCCAAGAAGCTCCCCGTGCAACGGAGCCTTGCTCCCTCATGCACCCGAGTTGTATTCTTACGTGCAAAGGAGTCTCGCTCTCTCCCAAGATGGCGGTCGGCGAACCTAATTCGGGCCAGCACAAGGAAGAAATATGTCTTTGTTTATTCATATAACCGGAGTTCAACAGTTTTACAAGAGGGGCTCCTGTACCACTATCAAGGGCAAGCACTATAACTTGCCAGAGTCGGTCATAGACTGGCACAATAATTCTTGATCAAAGCCCGGATCCCACACTCTCTGGCACCAAAGATCTGAGCCCCGCATCTACCGCATGACTCTCAACTCAGCTCTTGCCTTACCCACAGTCCGGAGATGTCCGCGGAGACTCAAAGAAGTCCTGCCATCTACCGAGAAAACTGACAGTTTGGCATTTGCTATGCTCAAAGTCCGAAGATGTCCAGGGGAGGCTCTGGAGTTCCAGTCGTTTACGGCTAGCCTCCTAACATAGCAAACCAGCGGCTCTGCCATCCCAAGAAGGAGGTAAGAATCCCTCCTCAATCATTAAAATTCCTTTCTGATGCAACTTTGTCCTTCACCAGCACAGGGACTCATCCGTCCGATTCCAAGTCCGGCAAAGTTCAGAGCTGAAGTCAAGCTCCTCAGCTCACCCAAGCTGAAATCAAATAGAGCCGAGCTGGAGTCATGCCTCTTGATTTAGCCGAGCTGAAGCCAAGCTCTCCACTGAGCCCCGCACCTACCTCCTGACCATGTAGTCCGGAGATGTCCATAGGTAGCTCTGAAGGTTCGACCATCTGCGGCTTGCCTCCCAGCACGCCAAGCGAGTGGCTTTGCCACCTCACGGAGGATGTAAGAATCTCTCCTCAAAAATCAAAGTTCATCTTTGGTGCAACTTTGCTCTTCATCATTACAGGAACTCATCTGTCCGACCCTAAGTCTGACGAAGGAAGCCCGGATCCCAGTTCCGGCATAACGGAACCCAGTTCCAGTGCAAAATCCTAGACTTCGGTCTGGAAGGTGGCGCGGAACCCAGTTCCCCCACGATATCCTGAACTTCGGTCTGGAAGGTGGCGCGGGACCCAGTTCCCCCACGATGTCCTGGACTTCGGTCTGGAAGGTGGCGCGGGACCAAGTTCCCCCACGATGTCCTGGACTTCGGTCTGGAAGGTGGCGCGGAACCCAGTTCGCCCACGAAATCCCGGAGAATAGCTCGGTAAGTCGCACAAGGCTCAACTCCAGCCTGCGGCCCCAGGGTTCAGTTTGGAAGGTGGCACGGAACCCAGTTCCCCCACGATGTCCTGGACTTCGGTCTGGAAGGTGGCGAGGAACCCAGTTCCCCATGATGTCCTGGACTTCGGTCTGGAAGGTGGCGCGGAATCCAGTTCCCCCACGATGTCCTGGACTTCGATCTGGAAGGTGGCGCGGGACCCAGTTCCCCCACGATATCCTGGACTTCGGTCTGGAAGGTGGCGTGGGACCCAGTTCCTCCACGATGTCCTGAACTTCGGTCTGGAAGGTGGCGCAGAACCCAGTTCGCCCACGAAATCCTGGAGAACAGCTCGGTAAGTCGCACAAGGGCAACTCCAGCCTGCGGCCCCGGGGTTCAGTCTGGAAGGTGGTGCGGAACCCAGTTCCCCACGATGTCCTGGACTTCGGTCTGGAAGGTGGCGTGGAACCCAGTTCGCCCACGAAATCCCGGAGAACAGCTCAGTAAGTCGCACAAGGCTCAACTCCAGCCTGCGACCCCGGGGTTCAGTCTGGAAGGTGGCGCGAAACCCAGTTCCCCACGATGTCCTGGACTTCGGTCTGGAAGGTGGCGCGGAACCCAGTTCCCCACGACATCCCGGACTTTGGCCTGGGAGGTGCCTCGGAACCCCGTTCCGGCATGGAGGCTCGAACTTCGGTCCGCATGTTCTCCCTTAAGTTCCTCCGCCAGCATGGCTCCCCTGCGGTCGAGCATTGCTCCCTCGAGGTCGAGCATCTGGCCTGAGTCGAACTCCTGCTCCCTTGAGTTTCTCCGCCAGGACATCTCCCCCGTGGTCGAGCGTTGCTCCCCCGAGGTCAAGTGTCTGACCGGAGTCGATTTCTCTCTCCATCTCCTTGGGCTTCCTCATCCGTGATGGCTCCTATCTTCTAGCGACTTCAATACCTTCATCAAAGGTTCCGACAAATATTCTAAGCTCGGCCACCTGAACTATATGCCCGGTCATATATGTGAGCACCCCAGTTATACACCCCACCAATCTATACCTCCGTGGTACCACCTTCTACCTGGTCAAAGAAGAGTCGGACAGAAGTGCTGGCACCATCATGACACACCTAACTCAAGGCAAAAACACTTACAGGCAAGTAAGTTTCAAAAACAAAACCGTTCTAAGTTGTGTTGCAGGGTGCTCCCAGTTCATGGAAAGAACAGCTAGACTTGATGCCTTCATCTAGGCCTTCAAAGAACAACAGCTAATCTCTGGTAAGTTCAGTTTCATTTAATAACTAACTTCTTGCAGTCGGTACGGAGCCCGCTAAAGTGCAGAGCCGAATGGATGAGAATACTCCCTTTATCCAAAACGAAGACGTTTTGAACTCAGGGAGTGGGGGCATCTGTTACAGTAGTAAACAAGATCCATTCAGCCCTGATGTGCATCCCCTTAGAGGCTGGCGCGGCAACGTACTTCTTCACCTCGGCCCCAGCTCAGCCACATACTCCGCCACCTCAGCCAGGTACTTCTTCACCTCGGCCCCAGCTCAGCCACATACTCCGCCACCTCGGCCAGGTACTTCTTCACCTCGGCCCCAGCTCGGCCACATACTCCGCCACCTCGGCCAGGTGCCTCTCCACCTCGGCCTCACTTTGACCATGAGAAGTCCAACTTCGGCAGTTTAGTTCAGCTCGGCGGCTCTGCCCGTGCCGGTCCAGCTCGGCGCCAACCTCTTCCACTCACAGCACGCCCGCAGTCAACCTCTTTCGCCCTCGGTCCACCTCTTCCGCCCGTGGATGCCCAGAGCAGCTCCAGCGCCAGGCTCACGGCTGTAGCACATCCGTGTCCTCCGCGCCGGGCTCTCGTTCGTGCCTTCCGCCCGCCTTGACTCCAGCCCGGGCCGGTCTTGCATGCCTGCCCCGTCCAGTTCGGCGCGTGCGGCTCAACCCGCTACGGTGCTCGGTCGTGCACAGGGGCATGCACCTCCGCGCCCTGCTCCAGTCTGCCCATGGGGGGTCGCGCCCCGGCTCTGACTCCGATCTAGTTGGGCAAGCCCGTGGAGCCTCGTGCTGATCTGGCTCTCCGCACCCTACTCCGGTCCGCCCGTAGGGGGTCGCGCCTCGGCTCCGACTCCGGTCCAGTTGGGCAAGCCCGCGATAGCCACGTGCTGATCTGGCTCTCCGCGCCCTGCTCCGGTCCGCCCGCAGGAGGTCGCGCCTTGGCTCCAGCTCCGGTCCAGTTGGGTAAGCCCGCGGCAGCCCCGTGCTGATCTAGCTCTCCGCGCCCTGCTCTGGTCCGCCCGCAGGAGGTTGCACCCCGGCTCCGGCTCCAGTCCAGTTGAGCCAGCCCGTGGCAGCCTCGTGCTGATCTGGCTCTCCGCGCCCTGCTCCGGTCCGCCCGTAGGAGGTCACGCCCCGGCTCCGGTCTAGTTGGGTAAGCCCGCGGCAGCCCCGTGCTGATCTGGCCCTCCGCGCCCTACTCCGGTCCGCCCGCGGGAGGTCGCGCCCCGGCTCCGGCTCCGGTCTAGTTGGGCAAGCCCATGGCAGCCCCGTGCTGATCTGGCCCTCCGCGCCCTGCTCAAGTCCGCCCGCGGGAGGTCGTGCCCCGGCTCCGGTCATGCTCGCGATGCAACAAGCTCCGCTCGCGGTGCACCAAGCTCCGGTCCTGCCCCATCCAGTTTGGCGCTCCTTGCGGCGCGGAGCAGCATGCCGGCCCCGCCCCATCCAGTTCGGCGGTCGGTGCTCCAGTCTGGTCCCTCCGGCTCGGCATGTTGGAATCCGGCAGAACGGTTCCGCACCAACCAAGTCTGGCACGCCTGCAGCATGGCTCGTGCCCAGTTCGACTCCGGCGGCTCCCAATCCACCGCGCCAGTCTGGCTCCACCACACGAGGCTCCGCCCGTGCCCGGCTCGGTCCGGCTCGACCCGTGCGTCGCCTGGGAGCGGCGTGCCGGCTCCGACGCCGCCTCCGCTCGCGGTGCACCAAGCTCCGGTCCTGCCCCGTCCAGTTCGGTTCTCCTCCTCGCGGCGCGGAGCAGCATGCCGGCCCCGCCCCATCCAGTTCGGCGGTCGGTGCTCCGGTCTGGTCCCTCCGGCTCGGCACGTTGGACTCCGGCGGCACGGTTCTGCACCAACCAAGTCCGGCATGCCTGCAGCATGGCTCATGCCCAGTTCGACTCCGGCGGCTCCCAATCCACCGCGCCAGTCTGGCTCCACCCCACGAGGCTCCGCCCGTGCCCGGCTCCGGTCCGGTGGGATGCCTGTCTCAGCTCGGCGCTCCCACGCCCCAGATCTGCCTTCTCCGACTGCGATTTCATGTTCATCACTGGTAACCAGTTCAGTCACTATGCACTAATCCAGGGGTTCACGCACGGAGCCCCTACGCCATGCACACGTTGGTCCACGTGCATGGGGAGGTTCTGGGGCCTTCTCGCGGTCCGCATAGCGGTCTGGAGTAGTGCTCCAGCCGACTAGGCACTCCGGCGTCACAGCCCAGCTCGGTCACTGGGAGCACCACGCGGTTCAGTCTCACTCACGTGGGCCCGGTGCATTTCCCGAGGGGTCCATCCACGTGGGCCCGGTGCTCTTTCCATGGATCCCCCTCCACGTGGGTCCTGGACACGCCGCCTGACACGCCGCCTGCAAAGAAAGGTTTGCGTTTAAGTTTCCTAAGCTGCCGTTTACACTAACTAGTGAATAGTGCCACATCCAAGGCACTGCACCCTTGCGCCAACCTCCTGAACCACCCAGAATAAGAAGGTTCACCAGCCAATCATGGCCTCACAAGCTGACAAGTCTACATCAAGACCAGCACACTTCCCCAAAAGTAACAGGAGCCACTCGTCTACATAAAGACATGCATGAAAAGGTAAGGGGGGGAGGGGAGGTAAGTAAGGAACAACACACTCCCTTCACTCTTGCATTATCTATCACCCTCTGGTAGCGGAGAGTCCCCCAAGCTCTCCGTCTCAGAGGTCTCTTATTTCCTTCGATCGTCCCGCTGACTTGATCGTCGGAGTGCCTTTGCCGGAATCCCCGACGCAGGTCTCTCCTGTTTTGCATGTATCACCCAGCGGAGGGACAATAAGGAGGAAGATTACTCCTCACCGGAGAGGCCCACAGGAGGGCCACGACAGTACCAAGCCCCTTTCATCCTAACTACGACTATGTTCCCCTTGATCGTCTCCGACCAACGAGCCCGGTGACGCTGGCACGGAGCCCGTGCACCTAGGCCACGTAAGAGCTACCGGCCACAGCGATCTAGGCGGCAACAGCCGTGAAAGAAAATCCCTAAGACCATATAGGGGACTCGATGGGGAAAGGGGATGACTAGGGTCTCATACCTCTCGACGCCCGAAGGCGAAGGAAAGACAGGCCTCTCACCCTTCCCATATAAGGCGAACGAAAAGAAACTCTTTTCTTCGAACTCACTTGATTAACCAAATTGCTTTTTTTACAAAGGATTGAAGGTGGTATTTATAGACCTGTCCAACCCTCATTTGAATTTGAATACAAGATAAAAAGATAAGGATGATTCAAATTCAAATACATAATTGGATAAGATAAGCCTATCCATATTTCAATCATAACCAACCAAATCCTAATTCAAAATTCAAACAAAAGATAAAGATAAATTTCAAACAATTTTTTTCTGGATATCGTTTGAGATTTGTGTAGCTCCAGGATTTGTGTTTGCTCTGGGATTTGTGCGGGCGATGTCCCCATCATTTCCTGAGGTGGAAAAAACTTGACTCCATCGAGTAAGACTTAAAGTCATTGATATTATTTTCCTTGGACTCCAAACTTCTACAAATTATTTATTCAGCAAACTTCAACCTTTTACCTTTCTGTTGTCAATAGTGTGATAGAATTAGTTAGTCCCATCGACAGAAGTCTAAAAAGAAGAATTTTTCTTTTCTGCATATCCATCAAAACTTCCAGCCCCTTTGGATAGTCTGTAGTAACCCATCCAAAAATGCATAGATTTTACTGAATATATGGGATTGCCAGACTAAAAGAATGCTTCAAATGGCTAAATCTTTATTTTATTAATGATGCATAACTTGGACAGCAATCTATAAGTCAAAGTTTCAGGTGCTTCAGGATCTATTTGTCCCCCACTTGACTAGTAAGAAGGCCTCCTATCCACTTGATCTCTTGGTTCCAGCGTATTACCAATCCTTTCATCGGGATAATAATCAGTGCTAGAAGCACTAATGGCACCAAAAAAGCAATCCTCTTTGCCCTTAGGTGAAACAAGACCGTAACTCAAATTTGTGTACACCTGTGCTTCCTCTCTAGGCTTTCCCATTCAATAGCAGTGCCAGATCCAACTTTCATAGACTGTTGTGAACTTCTTACTTCAATAACACCAGTAAAATTGATACTTTTGGGCAAATTCTTAAGCACAGATTTTTTGCTAAAACCTTGTACAAATTGGTGCCAGGATTGGGACACAGCACTGGCTCGCACAATATCAGATGGATCATTCAGGCATGTGAACACCCTTGTGGAGATGTCCGGCCCCAGCCATTCCAGGAAATCAAAGCAAGTCTCCATCATCAGCAACCTCGAGACGGCCACCGATGAGTCCGAAGAAGAGAAAAGAAGCAGAAGCCCCCTTAAAACGAGATCATGGAGAAAATGACGAGGAGAGGGAGGATGGAAGACTTGCTGGCACCGAGGATCAGATCTGGAATTCACCGGAGGAGGATGTCACGGCGCTGGTGGTCGAAGCAGCAGAGGGCTGGTGCTTTAACTGGTGCGTTTTGGTTCTGGGTGGAAGACTGCATCTCCGATGGCTGTGGAGATGGTGGAAGGGGCCGTGCGGTAGACGAAATTTCAGGTGGCCGGAGGGGTTTTGAAGGAGGAGACGGATGGCTGGAAGGGGAATGGCTTCTCGCTGCTTCGGAGGTGGATGGGACATCGGGAAGAAGTGCCGTTGGCGACTGGCGATATCGGGCGACGCAATCTGTGGGCTGATGATGAGGAGGTTCGTCTACGTCTGGAAGATCTGGCGGTATGGTAGCAGCCATAGAGGCTCTCCGGTTGGGAGGGATAGCATTGAGGGAGATCGGGTGGATGACTATCATCTCAGGCAGGGAAGGCGAGAGCAAATGTTCGTCGGAGTCGTCGGTAGTAGGGGAATGTAACAGGATTCGGTGGAGTCGCCGATCAGATCTGGGAGAACGATGGGGTTTGGCAGTGTCCTCCGGTCGGCGAGGCACCGCGTGTGGAGATGAATAGAGGATCGGCTTCTGGGATGGATGTCTGTAGTGCAGGGGATTGTGCAGCAGGAGTCCGGAAACATCTGGGCGGAGGTCTGTGGTGGATCGGAGATGACAAGGTGGCTGGTGGTCTCGGGAAGGGTTGCTGTAGAAAAAGAAGTTTCGTCGGAGGCACCGATCTGAAAAACTTTGCCCGCAGAGGAAGAGGTGGCTATGGACAGTGGAGCAAGAACAGGAAAGATAGGGAACGACGGAACCGGTGGAGGAATTTAGAATTGAAAAAAAAACGTACATGGCTCTGTTATCAATTTGATGGGAATGGATCATGAAAGAATTTTTGGTTAGAAGTCATCAAAAATTAGGATATTTTATTTTTTTTATTTTATTTTTTTTTATGGTGATGATGAAGAAAAAATAGAGATGAATGGTAGGAAAATTGAATATTTTAGGACTGGGAACTTACATTCACGAAGAGACATCTCATCTCTAGGACCCATCCCACTATATACGGAGCCTAGGACATCCCATCCAAATCACTATCTAGGGCTGTAAAAGAAAATTCTTAAGTCCATAGAGGAGACTCGACGGGGAAGGGGGATAACTAGGGTCTCATACCTGTCGATGCCCAAAGGCAAAAGAAAGATAGGCCTCTCACCCTCCCCATACAGGGCGAATGTAAAGAAAAACTCTTTTCTTAAAATTCACTTAGATTAACCAAACTGATTTTTTTATAAAGGATTGAGAATGGTATTTATAGACCTGTCCAACCTTCATTTGAATTTAAATACAAGATAAAAAGATAAGGATGATTCAAATTCAAATACAAGATAGGATAAGATAAGCCTATCCATATCTCAATCCTAACCAACCAAATCCTAAATCAAAATTCAAACAAAAGATAAAGATAAATTCCAAACAAATTTATTCTGGATATCCTCGGAGATTCGTGTAGCTCCAGGATTCGTGCTTGCTCCGGGATCCATGCTAGCGATGTCCCCATCAGTATAGCGGTAAGGTACCTTTATACCTATTGACTCTTTTCTTGCAGTTGATGTTTTATAGCATGCTACATTGTTATACTAGGTCCTATCGCAAATAGATCGGTAGATCGTTTTGATATATCTATCGAGCCTTCCGCTGCATATTTTAAAATAGTTTTAAAATACCATGTTTCTACCTTGCATGTCTGCTTTCCTTTGATTTTTCATTTAGTAGGGAGCTCCCTCTCCGGGCTCTATTGGTTGCCATAGTGAGGAGCATCCCTGGCATGACTGACGGAAGCTTTTTGTGTGCACGTTGTCACCATGGGGCCGTAGATGTCCATGGCTGCATTTCTCGTAGTGGGGGACTTGCTGTTGGACTTTCTATGGTCGATGGCATTCTCCCCTACCTGGTGCGCCAATCTATTACTGTCTAGATCATCGTGGCCTGTAGCTTGACATGTTGTAGAAGCATCGAGCTCCCTTTGGATGCTTGGTCCACCTTTTCGATTAGCCCTTGATCAGCTTACCATGCCAAAAAAAAGAGACCCGGACCGAGGATTCCAACAAGGACACTCTGACGATCAAGTCAGTTGGGACGATCAATGGAAACAAAGCCTCTGTAGTGGAGGATTGGGATACCCCTGCGTAGAGGAGTAAATGAAGTGGAGTAAAGAGAAATGGAGTGAATGGGAGCTAGAGAGCAAGGAGGTTCCCCCTTTTGGTTCCTTACCTGTTTGCTCTCTTTGTCATACCAGTTATCTCTCTCCTTCACTAGAGGTCCCTTCTTCTATTTTATATAAGAGAAAATGGACCAGACCAGGTCTGGGGCTTCATAGGGACATCACTTTTTTAGTGCCCTTTTATGGTGGGGTTTTCTTCTGTCAACAACCTCCTCCCTATCGAACTGATCCTTGGGAGGAGATCTTTCTATTGGGGGTGTTTGCTGGCATAATATAGGTCATGTCTCTCTGGTGGAGCAGTTTTCCATGGGAGGCATAAGTGCCATGCCACCGAGCCCCGAGCCATGGTGGTGCATCTCCATTTCAGAAGGGACCATCGAAGTATCGCAGGGCCTGGGGCCTTAATTGGATACTCCTCTTGGTGGAGGTGCAGGTATCATGTCATGGGAATTGGAGCCCTAATTTCATGACAGTAGGCACGGGCGGCGTGCTACAAGGCCTAAAGCATAGCAGAGCATACATCGTGTAGAGTGTGTGGGCAGCATGTTGTAGAGCCTGGAACCTTCGGTAGGGTATACACCACCCTCTAAAGGTTGTAGGTAGTCTGGAATTCCTGATCCATGGCTTGAATTCCTCCTGGTCTTCTTTTCCTTATCCTTAGTTGATCCCCTATCAGTCAAAGATGCCCCTTGCTTCTGAATAGTGATTCTGTCCCGGAAAGCGGGAGCTCTATCTTGAGAGCTCAACCTTAGATGGTGGGAGTGCGACCTCGACTAGGAGCTCGACCTCGGATGGGAGCTAACCTCGATCGGGGGCTCGATATTGGATGGCGGGAGCACAACCTCAGCTAGGATCTCAACCTCGGATGGGAGCTGACCTCGATTGGGGGCTCGACCTTAGATGGCAGGAGCACAACTTTGATTAGGAGCTATGATGCGGGATGATCCTAGGACTGATGATAAATGAAAAACTAATTTTTTTATAATTTTTAAGATTTTTAATTTAGTGGCTAAAGACCTGAAAATCAAGTAAAGATCAGCAGGAAGACTAGTAATGAAAGAAACTATCATACCCGCAAAATAACCCATGAACAATAAGGACCCGAGAATTGAGAAACTCCTAGCTTAGGATAGAGTACCTATCACCAGATCAGAACTCAGGAAGGAGAAGGCTTTTACCATGCAACGATTGTAGTTCCTTTGAAGAAGAGATCCCTCAACACTCTGGATGGTGCCTGGAAGAACAAGCCTTTGGTTCCCAAACTAGAAGGCGATCTGGACCCAGTTTGAAGGCAAGGAAAGCATCTTCTAAGGAGCGGAAACACCTCGGGGATCCTGCAAGCATCAAGGTTAGGTACGAAATAGGTGATCAATGAAACGAAACAAAATATGAAAGAAAGAACAAAGGGAATCAGGGTTAGAGATGGCAGCAGGGAAGAAGAAGGAGCTCTTGATCTGGTGCATCTTCAAGGCTTCTCTTCTTGGACATGGCTGCTGCTTGGAGGCTTGATTTGCTGCTAGGGTGTGGAGAATTCCAAGGAAGGGTGGTCAGCCAACATAAGAACACAGGCCAAAGAAACCAAAAAGAACACAAGACACTAGTTTTAAAACAATTCAGCGGAATAATATTTCATAAGATTTAATTCAATTCAAGAGGAGGAGGGGTGGGGTATTTATAAAGTTCTCATGCCCTATTCTTATTAAGACTTTAGCCCTCTCCTAGTTAGGATAGGTTTACAAGCTTTGAGTGGGAGAAGGACTACAATATTAACCTAGAACTTGGAGTACATAGTTGAATAAAAGAAAAACTTGTTTTCCTACTTCCACTTGGATTCTTCCTCCTTCCTTGGACCGGTCAAAGCTACTTGGATTGGGCTATGATGCCTCTTGGACTTATCTTGGGCATGTGGGCTCCAAAGGACAGCAAGGGGTCGGCCTCCTTGGGTTTGGTGCCTGGGCTTTGGGCCCTGGTAGCTAGGGTGCCTTTCATTTGGCATTTTCCTGGAATCTTGGTTCTGGGGTGTATGGGCCTTGCTCTTAGGCTTAGAATTTCTTGGACTAAGATGCTGGTATATCCCTGGAATCAAGGGGCACCCTGGGTTGAGAATATTCCAAGGCATCTGGAAGGAATCTGGCATCTGGAATGGCATCTAGGAAGAATCTAGGCATCCGGAAGGCATCTTGGACCCTAGGGTGACAAAATTCAATAAGCTGATGTAGTGGCCTCTGACTCCTGGATGAGGCCTGATGGGACTCCAAAATAAGGTATCCTCCTCTGTCGTACATGAACTAGAATAATACTGGACTCATATTAAAATACAGGACTTAATATTGGACTAGGGTTGAGACACAATCAACTAGTCTCAACTTATTACAGGACTCAACTTATTTGCTGACACATGACTAAGGTTCTAAAATCCTAATCAGTAAACCATATGAGACCTAGTGATCTTCGTCTGATCCTGGTGTCCCCACCATTTTTCTCGGGGTGGGAGGAACTCGACCCCATTGAGTAAGCGTCAATTTGGCTCTCATACTACTCAAGGAGGGTCTGGGTTGAGGTGCGGCAGATCGTCACTAGTGCTCTACAAGTCCTCAGATTCTAGCTGACCTTGCCATCTGATCAAATATCTTTGATAACCTTCATCTCGAGTACTAATGGCTTGATCATCCAGGATTCGCTCACTCTTTTCCTCACTTATTGGCCAAATTGTTTATGGACACTCTGAGGTAGGTTCTCTCTCAAAGAAAGGGAGTGGCTTAAAGGACTCGCTAGGTATCACTGCTGGCTCCCTGTGCTTTATAAGGTCTGAAATGCTAAAGGTGGGACTAATACCTAAATCAAGTAGCAACTCAAGTACATATGCATTGGGTCCAACTCTTTTCATTATTCTAAATGAGCCAGCTTTGCGAGCATAAAATTCTTAACAATCATATAATCTCCCATATAATCCTTTGGCTTACTTTCGGGAATTAGCCAAGTTCTTATATGTTTCATTACTTAGATTAATCTTTGGCTAATTTCCTGATGCAGATGCAAACATGTTGACACATGCAAATTGACGATGCATGGGACTCATGACATGCAGACTTGACTATGCATTCCTATTGAACTCTATAGGCCTAAACTTTAATAGACTATAGGCTTTCTAGATTTAACCTTGATTTGGTATGCACATGAAAACCTATAATGAACTCCTAGCAAATGCCACAAAATATACCAAAAGTAATATGCGAACCTAATATGTGCAATGAATGAATGCAACATGCAAACCTCTACATGATTCTTGTGAATGGTTAAAGAATCATAAGAAGATCCAAGAAAAGGTAGGAAATACGAGGTGAACTCAGGGTTAGTCTGGTGGAATATAAAGTAAGAAAAGGGCTAGGGTTATTTGGAAAGAGTAGGATATAAGAAGGGGTGTCAGGGATTAAACCTAGACTAATGAGGTTGACCTTATGGGGTTGCTGTCTACATAAAGGGTCTGTATAATGGAAGAAAGGGACATTAATTTCAGGGAAGAGATCAAGTGGAGTCAAAGAGGTGACTTCATCTTGAAGGTACTGATTTAAAATGGTCAAGTCCTTAATAAACTCTTCTAGCTTATGAAATTCAGTACTAGGCTCTATAATTGGGCTTTCTTCTAAAATCTCCTTAGGTAGAGTTGCAGTCGTAGAGTCATGGGTTTCTTCCTCTAATAATTCTTCCACTACGAGTTGGGTATGATCAGGGTCAGCTAACTCTTGATTGGCTTCTACCTGGTCCAACCTATTGGTTAATTGGTCAAGCCTATTGGTGGCTTGGTTGTTGGTTTGGGTCATTTGGTTGGTTTAAGTGGTTGATTGGGTAAACTGACTTTGGGATTGGGTGATCATCTGGCCAAGCTAGGCTTGGTTTTGGGTGTTCATCTGGGTCAATTGTTCAATCATGGCCTTAAGGAAGGTTTCTAGATTAGACTCCATGGTTGAACTGGGTTGGTTGCACTAGATTTCCGACTCAACTAATTCTGGGTTGGTTTCTATCTGGGTTTGATTATAGTCAACTAATTCTGGGTCTTCTATAGGTGTATCTTCTTCTAGATCTTCAATAGACTCATCATCTTCATACTCCTTTACCAAACTTGGATCAGCCTCATATACCTCCTTTTCTAGGTCATCCTGGTGAACCAATGGGGTAGTAGGAGGGGTTTGGCTAAAGGAAAACTGGCTATTAACTAGGGTAGCAGGGATAGGTTGACTAATGGGTTCCTGATTAATACTAGGGTTCTAACTATGGGCACTAATCCTAGTGGGTTTAGGTTGACTAAGGGAAAGTGGACTAACACTGGGTTCATATCTAGGGCTACTAATCCTATTGGGCTTAGGCTGACTAAGGGTTTTGGGTTCATAGGTTATGGGTTCAGTCCTATGGGTTGACTCGAATTCCAAAGCTATGTGATAGGCGTCACCTAGGTCTCAAATTTGCCATCTAAACAGTTCCTATTGGATAACTCTACGTAGGCCAGCTTTAAACCTAGATATGATTTTAAACTCAGGTTCAATTGTGTAACATGTCCCATAAAACTCATCAAATTGGTCAATGTATTCAAACATAGTTTTGTTATCCTGTCTCAAATCCCACCACTATACTAAAAGTTTGCGATCCTGGAATCTAGAGTCAGTGCATCTGGGTAAATAGGGACTAGGTTAATAGGGACTAGAAGGGTAATAGGGTATGGGTTCTTGGTATAGGTCATGGTATGAGATTTTCATAGGATTGGGCTCTAAGTATGGGTCATAGTATTGGGTTCCTATCCTAGTGGTCATGCAAACATTCAATTAATCAAAGTGGAATGATGCAACCAAGCATGCAAGGGTTAGTACAATCTAGGGCTTGCTAGACCTAGAGTCAAAACTGAATGGGTCAGCTCAACTTATACTTAACCCAGCAACTAATCCTTCCACTGGCCAGGTAGAGGGTGGGAGTGTGGGAGGACCCCCTGCTTAATGTAGGGACCCAATTAAGTAACCATAGCACCACTTAGGTCATTTGACTCTTGACCCCCAGCCTTAGGCACTAGCTTCTAGTAATAGCTAAAGGATTAAATGCACTAGTTGGCCCACATAGCTCGGACCCGACCTGTGAGTGTCACCTAGCCCTCTAGGGAAATTAGGTCTAATTAATTTTAATTAGGCTTAGGTCAGAATGATGATGGTTGTTATGGGCCCAAGACAGGTGGTGAAATCCTATCCTGATGTGAGATAGTGAATTGTCCTTAAGATTAGGTTAATCAAATGATGCACATTCAATGAGTCCGAATGCAACTAAAAACAATCAAAAAATAAAATTTTTCATGTGTATTTTATGATGTGGCAAATTAGATTTAGGTTTATTAGGTTATCAAACAAATTAGGCTTAGGATTGAGGGGTTTGGAAGTTGGTTAGGTTAAGTTTAGACAAGTATGCAGAGTTCACATATTCAAAACATTAGGGCTCTGTTTGATGCAGTGTTTGACATGGATTTCCATGCAAAAAAAACCAAAAAAAAATTCTATGACAGAGGATAGATGGTGTTGATAACCTCTACCAAATTTGATGCAAAAATAAAATCAAATGATGATGTAAATCCTAGGTTTTTCGGACTGATACAAAATTATTAGGATTTTAGTTAGGGTTTCTAATATGCCAAATTTTAAGACTTTTAATTTTTTATAAAATTAATTAAAAATTATGATAAAACAAAGTATAAGATAGAGAACACAACATGCAAATTTCATGTAAAAATAAAATTCCTAGGTGGTCGAAATTAGATAAAAAATAGACACCTAATGCAGCTAGCAGGATACAAAAATTAGGGTTTGTGATCCTAATGCAGATGAATGCTATCCTAAACCCACTCTAATACCAAACTAATGCAGGACAATCCTAAGACTGATTATAAATAGAAAATTAATTTTTAATGATTTTTAAGATTTTTAATTCAATCAGGACAATCCTATGACTGATTATAAACAAAAAATTAATTTTTTAATGATTTTTAAGATTTTTAATTCAATGGATAAGGATCCAAAAAATAAGTAAAGATCAACAAGAAGACTAGTAATGAAAGAAACTATCATACCTGCAAAATAACCCATGCAGAATAATAAAGCCAGGACTCGAGAATTATAAAACTCCTAGCTTAGGATAGCATACCTATCACCAGATCAGAACTCAGGAGGGGGAAGGCTTTTACCAGGCAGCGATTGCAGTTCCTTTGAAGAAGAGATCCCTCAATACTCTGGATGGTGCCTGTAAGAACAAGCCTTTGGTTTCCGAATCTAAAGACGATATGGACCCAATTTAAAGGCAAGGAAAGCCTCGTCTAGGGAGGGGAAACACCTCAAGGATCCTGCAAGCATCAAGGTTAGGCACGAAATAGGTGATCAATGAAAAGAAACAAAATATGAATGAAAGAATAAGGGGAATCAGGGTTAGGGTTGGCTGCAGGGGAAAAGAAGGAGCTCTTGATCTAGGGCATCTTCAAGGCTTTTCTTCTTGGATGTGGCTGCTACTTGGAGGCTTGATTTGCTGCTAGGGCAAGGAGAATTCCAAGGAAGGGTGGTCAGCCGACACAAGAACACAAACCAAAGAAACCAAAAAGAACACAAGACACCAGTCTTAAAACAATTCAGTGAAATAATATTTCATAAGAGTTGATTCAATTCAAAAAGAGGAGGGGTGGGGTATTTATAGAGTTCCCATGACCTCTCCTTATTAGGACTTCAGCCCTCCCCTAGTTAGCATAGGTTTACAAGCTTTGAGTGGGAGAAGGACTATAATATTAACCTAGAACTAGGAGTACATAGTTGAATGAAAGAAAAACTTGTTTTCCTACTTCCACTTGGATTCTTCCTCCTTCCTTGGACCAATCAAAGCCACTTCGATTGGGCTAGGATGCCTCTTGGACTTAGCTTGGGCATGTGGGCTCCAAAGGGCAACAAGGGGTCGACCTCCTTGGGTTTGGTGCCTGGGCTTTGGGCCCTGGTAGCTGGGGTGCCTCTCATTTGGCATATTCTTACAATCTTGGTTCTAGGGTGCATGGGCCTTGCTCTTGGGCTTGGAATTTCTTGGACTAAGATGCTGGTATATCCCTGGAATCAAGGGGTGCATCTGGAATGGCATCTGGGAGAATCTGGGCATCCGAAAGGCATCTTGGATCCTGGGGTGTCATACAAAATCCATTAAGCTGATGTAATGGCCTTTGACTCTTGGATGAGGCCTGGTGGGACTCCAAAATTTGGTATCCTTCTCTCTCATACATGAACTGGACTAATACTAGACTCGTACTAAAATACAGGACTCAATACTGGACTAGGGTTGAGATATAATTAACTAGTCTCAACTTATTACATGACTCAATCTTACTTGCTTACAAAATTGTGATACATGACTAAGGTTCTAAACTCCTAATCAATAAACAAGATGGGATCTAGTGATCTATGTCTAATCCTGGTGTCCCCACCAAGCTCGATCTCGGATGGGAGCTGAACTCGATTGGGGGCTCGATCTTGGATGGCGGGAGCACGACCTCGATCGAGAGCTCGACCATGGATGGGAACTAACCTCGACCAGGGGCTCAACCTTGGATGGCGGGAGCACGACCTCGACCGAGAGCTCAACCTCATATGAGAGCTAATCTCGATTAGGGCCTCAATATCGGATAGCGGGAGCATGACCTCAGTTGGGAGCTTGACCTCGATTGGGAGCTCGACCTTTGATGAGAGCTGACCTCGATCGGGGGCTCAACCTTGGATCTTCATTTGATCACCATAGCCAGGTGGCATCTTTTGCTAGTGTGGCTGCTAGCTGGGTTCGACGTGGGTTCCATGTCAGCAATGGTTCTACATCACCAACAAATGGTCTATAATCTCGAGTAAAACATACACATTTGAAGATGCAAGATGGCACAATGTGTTCAATCTTCCCTTACAAACATTCAAGTGGAGACTTGGAGCCAAAAGCCAGAAGTGGTATATGGTTGATCAGGTATGCCATAGTCAGGATAGCCTCTTCCTATAAAAGTTTAGGAACTCGTATAGTAAACAAGAGGGCTCGAGTCACCTTGGGTAAATGTCGATTCTTCCTAATGGCTACTCCATTCTGTACAAGTATATCCACACAAGTAGTCTGATGAATGATCCCATTATTCCATAGGTAGGCACAAAATGCTTGATTTGTATACTTCGTACCATTGTCAGATCGGAGTATCCTAACCATTACTCCAAACAAGGTGTCCACCAGTTTATGAAACTCCTTAAAACATGAGAATACCTCATGTTTACTTATTTATAAGTACAACAATATCACCCGACTATAGCAATCAATGAAGGTGACAAACCATTGATGCCTTGTAGTAGAAGAAATACTATAGGATTCTCAAATATCTGAATGCATGATATCAAATTTATTATTACTTATATTATTAGAAATAGGATATGCTCATCATGTATATTTGGCAAATTTACATTCATTATAAACTAAAGTAACCATCTTGCAAAATCAAGAAAGAGTAAGAAATAACTAACATAAAGCATGAAAAGTGATGTGACTGAGTCTTCTGTGATGAAGTAGAAGCTCAAAAAATGCCTTTTCCATAGATAGAGTACATTCAAGCAATAAATCATTAAGCATTTTCCCTTCACTCTTCAGGTAGTATAGGCCATTATACATTTTACCAGATCCAAGTTCCTTTCCTGCTATTAGCTCTTGAAAATTACCATGAGATAGCTAAAAGGGATAGATAGTTTAAATCTCTAATAATAGAGCTAATAGATAACAAGTTCATGGAAAAGGTAGGTACATGCAAGATGGATGATAATTGAAGAGTAGGTGTACAGTCGATGGTTCCCTTACTATACATCACTGAAAGAGATCCATCAACAATATGGACTCTATCTCGACCAGACCAATAAACTAAATGATATAGAAGATCTGATGGGGGACTAATATGCATGCCATTTTTTTTGTATGTTTTACATGTTGAGTTAGGTGATTAATTCCCAAATTTCAGATCAAAGTTATTTGTAGGGAATTTTGTATGAATTTTTGAAGATCAGCATGCAGATTAGAACCTAGAAAAGTAGCAAAGAAGGACCGCCGGGGCTGAGAAGCCTCGGTTAGGGCAAGTTCTCCTACAATAAAACTACTGGAGGTAGAGGGGTGTACCTGACAACGTCTATGAAGATCGCAGCGAAGGGGTCTCTCGTTCCTCGATGGATGCGGCCTGGAAAACCGAGCCAAAGACCCGCGGATACCTGGCTTTCTGCTCGTTGATCCGATTGAGGCCTGGCTGGAGTCGTTGGATTCGTAGGAACTCAGGGACCTGCAAACGACCTGTCAGGGGTTAGAAAATTTACAAAGGAACAAGAAAACAAAGGAAAAATAGCAAGCGAAGGCTTCTTTTGGAGTGGGCGTCCAGGGATCTGGAGAGTTTGTTGGCAGCAGGAAGATGATTGCAAACACCGGGAAGAAGAAATCTCACAAACCCCTTTATGCACACAGCAGGGTATCACACCACTCAATAGAAGAACTCAAGGTTTTCATTCATAAAAAATTCTCCTCATACAAGAGGCTAGGGTCCCTTAAATAGACTCTTAACCTTGGGCTTCAAGTAAGGGTACATAAGTCTTTACATAAGAATCATTTTCCCTCTCAAACCCTAGCTAGAAAATAAGGAAATATTAGGTAGAAAAATCCCTAAAAACTCTTTTGACTTGGTCAACACTCCAAGGACGCCTAGGGGGGCGTGTTGGGCTTCTAGGAGCAGCAAGGGGCCGGCCCAAAGGGGCCCGGGTGCATGGGTTTGGGCCTCTGGAAGCTGGGGTGGCCTGGTAGCCGGGTAGCAGGAATATTCCGTGGTATCTTGCTTCTTAGGGGCTTGGGCTTGGCACCTGGGCTTGATTTCTTTGGGCTAGGATGTAGATGGACCTCTAAAATCATGGATGCCTTGGTATATGAATATATTTTGGCATCTGGAAGGGAATCTGGGCATCTGGAGGGCATCTGCAAGAAATCAGGGTTTTCTGAATTTTCCTCCTGGGGTCTTCAAATCTTCAAGCTAGGTTGGACTTGGGCTATACTTCCATATCTTCAATCTAGTTGGACTTGGTCTTCACTTGTATGATATAGTCTTGAGTCTTCAGTATGCTTGGACAGGACTCAAAAAAATAAAATTAGCTCAACATGAGCTGACTAGCATTGGACTGAACTAGCTCAACATGAGCTGACTAGTACAGAACTGAAATAACAACTAAAAATACTCAAATAAAAACTAAAATAGACTCAGATGAGCTAAGCTCTTATTATAGATGGATCATAAATTATTGATCAATTTATAGAGGGTTGAAAAAGCCTCTGTCTTTTTCTGGTGCCTCCGGTGTCCCCACCAAGATCCAATCATACAACTCGAATCTCTAGAGTTAATAATCTAGAAAGAAGAAGACCTATCTAGATAATTAAATGTATGTCCTATACTACATGTAATACTTGACTAGGTAAAGTTGGAAGTGTGTAATGGCTGGCTATCCGAAGCTGAGAGAGGCAATAAATTTGAGGTAGATTCATATTTACTTATCAACCACTTTAAAGTCTGATAGTCTTTAATGGATATACTACCAGAAGACTCCTCCACTTCCTCAAATAGATGTGCATTCTATTGACCACAGTCTTGACGACAACCATGGCCCCAACCTCTTTGCTTGGTAGGGTGACTATGTAAGTCCCAGTAGGTTACTTTGATATGAGCAGACTTATGACGATAATGACATATAATAGGCACCTGTTCACCAAACCGAGGCAAGGGTTTAGTTGTGAGGGTAGATCAAACTGGCTCACTAGAAGCAACTACTATGTTTATCGTCTCCTCCAAAATAGTGGAGAAGGCCTGACTCAGGCTTTGCATGTCCTCCAAAGCTAGGAACTATACCTGCATTGGCTTAAACTCAAGATTCAGGCCATACAGAAAATCCTAAACTCGCTCCTCTTCCAGATACCTTTGAAAATGCTGCACATCTATGGAGCTTTCCAAGTAAAGGTATTGTAGTGGTCAACTTTAGCCCATAATCTTTTCAGTTTAGTAGCATAATCAATAATAGAAAGTGTACTTTGACAAAGCTACCATAACTGGCACCATATCTCATATACCTATGCAAAATTAGCCCTCTAAGAATACATCTAGACCACTGCCTCCTATAACTCATGTACTGTCTCCAACAACTACACACTCCTTGAGACACTCAGGACCATGGTATTAAGTAGAAAAGCTATGACCATCGAATTCTCTATGTCTCACTAAGCCACCCCTGATACTCTATCAATAGGTCTTTGTGTTGTGCTGGAGATATCCCTCCAAATCATGGCTTTTGATAAATAGCCGGGTACTTTTAGACCATGATAAATATGTTGTTGGCCCATCGAGCTTGACAGCAACTTTGAGTACATTTAGTAATGTACTCTCTCTCGAAGATCCTCTCGGTTAATTTGCTACCTGGACAGTCGATACCTGGGCTGTGCACAACCTACTATTTAGGTTTTCAAGTCTTGAGTGGTAACTAGGTTCGATATTCTTTACCCAGAACTCAGCCTTATACAAGAGTGCACGGTCACTAATAATACCCTCCCTAAACTCCTCAATAAATAGTCATGCCTTGATAATAAATAAACCACTCCTCATATTCTCTCTCTTTTTTTATTTTAATGGAATAATGAAAGGCTCGGTTTACCTAAAGAGATAGAGGGGGATCCCTTTTTCTTCCATGGGGGGATAGAGATTACTAGAAGAGGCATGCTGAGATCCTAAAGTGATCTAGGGGTGGGGGTGCTTCAGAGGGCACTTGACGAGGATCCACAGGCGATGACGAGTGGGGGTGGAGGGGCCGGAAGCCATAGGGGTGGGTTCAGTAGGGAGATAGGGCCGATCCATGAAGAAGATCTGGTGGGAGATGGGGCATTGGTGAGAGGTGGATGAGCGGGGGTTGGGGGCTTATTTGATGGAGCATCAGTCATCGATGGGGCATCGCAGCAACAGGAAGATCTGATAGGGCGTCGATCATTGATGAGGCATCGCTGTAGTAGGGGGATCTAGCAAGGTATTAGGCATTGATAAGGCATTGCAGTAGTAGGGGATCCAACAGGATCCAATGGGGCATCATGCTAGATGGGGAACGGGGATGGTGGGGTGGTGATGAGCAGGGAGCGGCTGGTGTGAGAAGACGATGGGGTCTCAGTATACCGAGGAGTAGCAAGTGGGTATGAAGGCTAGTGGCTGGGAAAGATGGTGGGGCATCGAAGAGAGGTGGAGAGGGGATGAGCAGAAGATTTGGGTGTCTGTGGAAAGGATTTGGGATAGGAGATCAGGGCTAGGATGAGCAGAAGGTTCTGAGAAAGGATTTGGGATGAGATAGGGGGATGATAAATTATTAGGGATCGATGGAAGGCTCTGATACCACATTGTTCATGGTGAGAAGTAAATTATCTTTTATTCATGTAGAATCACCATACATATAGGAGAAGTATAAGCCTTAATAAGGCAGGAAGGAAAAAAATTAGGAACGAGAAAACCAAGAGGAAGAAAATAGGAGATCAGGTATATTAAGACTTTTCAATAACTATTTTGGTTAGTCAGTAGCTAATTCTTTGAGTCGAATTGATTACAATTTTATTGTAGTTTAATGGATTTGACATAAATTCTATGGAATATTGCTTAAAAAAAATTGATAAAAGATTTGGATTTTTTCCAATGTTTCTCAGCATGGAAGGCTTTTATGCGTTGCCAAATCAGCAATGCTAAACCAACATGAGAACTAACACCGGACAAAATGATCCTTGCATTTGTCCATGTTTAATACTAGGCTTAACACCTTGATTCAATGACCAAACACAATTCTAATCTATTATATATAACTAAAGTAGTACTATCAGCATTCAATGGCTGCCAAGTGTCAAACTTTTGTATCCCTTTTTCTTGCTCAAAATTATACATTTTATATAACAATGAAATATAATATATAAGAATTAATTAATATAGATTTATATTAAAAATAGTATTTTTTTTTTTCTTGGCTGAAGCAAGGCAATGAAGCAAGTAGCCCCATGCCCCCATCCCATCTAATTTTGAAAATACAAAACTTTCATCTTGGACGGAGGGAGTGGTAGTCCATCACCAAAGGATCCATCCCTTAACAGAAAATTGAAAAACCCCAATCTATGCATGCATCGCATGGTACAAATCTAGTTGCATCAAATTTTTCTATGCTTAAGACTAGCTTTTTTGGCCTGCATGTTATTAGTCCAAAATGTTGAATAAAAAAGTTATATATTTCCTCTACAAATTTTTTTGCATTTTTATGTCAAGCATCCCAAAAGGCCAGTATATATATCAACTATTTTAGGAAATGCTATGCCACTGTACGCTTGTGATAATATCATACTATATATACTAGGAAGAATATCTTAAGCTTGGCTACCAAATACTGCTATAAACCAAGAATTCCCCACATTGATCTCCAAAAAATAGAGTATCTTTCTCAATCCCACTGCTTCTTGGAAATCTTTGGAAGCTCAATCCGGTCTTCAATGCGATCAAGTTTTCATCATTTCGGTGTCTGCAGGCACCCAGAGAACGTGTCTTTGAGCAGTATCCTTTGCAAGAAAACCAATTTAGCATGCACATAAAAAAAGAGACTGGTGCTAATATTAGCCTTCTCCTCTCATTCTTTTATTCCTTCCCATGTCTTTCCTCCGGCCGTGGTCCCAAAGACCACTTGAGCCTTTGGAATGGTCCAATTTTGAAACCAGACAAAATAAAAGTTAAAAGAAGCGAAAGAGTAAAGAGAAAGCTGGTAGTCGCAACGTTGTCGCAGTAACAACTCGATCGGTTGCTAGGCCGTCATCTTTTCTATGAGTAATCTGGTGATATATTAATGAAGGTTGGTTTGGCTTTTGAGGGTGAAAGTGTACTTTGTAGTTAAAGCTAGTATGTAATAGGGTGCAGTGGTGGTGATGGAGAACGAGGACGGTGATCTAAAATGCTCTTTTGATGGATTAGCTTTTCAATCAGTGAAACATGGTTGCCGGAGGAAGTGGTCCACCCAACAAATACTTTACATTTTCTTATTTCTTTATTTCTCAGTGTCATCATAGCTACCATTATGAAAATGACGTCGTGTGGTTTTACTGATGGACAGAAGCATGATGTTAATCGATTTTGAATCTAAGATTCTTATTTGAGTGCATGATCATAAGTTCATAGTAATTGAGTGGAAGTGCAAAATTTGACAGTAGCTAGCTTAACTCACAATACTTTGAATTATAATGAATATTTACTTGGTTTCGAGGATGAGCTAGGTACCCCACTGCATACCGGAATATTAACTACTTCACTAACTAAGAAATTTCCTAATTATCGACTATAATGCCAAGTATGAAAAATGACCATATCAAATGGGGCAACCAGCATGGCCGATTGCTTATTCAATATCAACTATTTATCAATACTGATTGCTTATTTAGGACCGACTAGCTATCTAGGTAGATCTAGTCAAGCCCGCCTACATATAGTGCCAAGACTCCAATAATGTGCTACTCCACTTACTCGAAGTTGGCAATACTCGAGTAAGTGGCTGGAGCTAATAACTTCAAGTTGCTCCAACTAAAAATCATGGCATACAACATCCCAACAAACTACTATCTTTCTAACAATAAGATCCCAACCTTCCAATGGAAAATTATTATCCATATCAACGGAGGCCAATTCCCTAGCAGCATTTAGTTATTTCGAGTAATTCAAAATAGGTAAGAGGGAACCTTCAGCTCGGTATGATACTTCTACTGCTCCCAAATACTCAATCTTTCTTCTTTCATCGCTTTCAGCTCTAGCTGCTGTAACTCATCTCACTCCTTCTACTAACTTGAGCATCGAGGGTTCCTGTCAGTTACCATTGGTCAAGGGACTGTTCTTGCATATCTTAGTTAGAGAGAAGCCACCCTTTTGCTATCGAAGAAGATCGGAATATCCTTAGGCACCACTGGAGTTCCAACAAGGAGTGATTTGCCGGTAATAGATTGGTGTATCAGGTAGGGGGCATCTTAAAGGAAATTCCCGAGCTTGAAGAAATGACAAAGATGAAGACACGAGTGTAGGATGCTTTCATCAGCCATACCAAACGTTCTTTATAATATGTAAAGCTACCCAGCCAGGTGGTGGAGCCTCTTGCTCTGCCACCTTCACCACTAGCTACCTAGCAGGATATTCTCGCCACCTTGGTACAACAGGTCCAGGTACTAATCGTAGTAGTAGCAGACTATGGTGAAGTAGCAGCCTCCAAAAGGCCCCACTATTTTCACTACTGTCGCCACTCATCCTAGCTATCGATCTTTTCAGGAGAGATCTTCTCATTGATGGACTTCTTGCTGCTCGGGATCCTGATCACCATGACGAGCAAATTGCTAGTCCCTCCGTAGGAGTCTTCCATCTGACCAATTTCACACCAGTCACAGTCAATCTCTGTGACGAGTAAGTCCCTAGAATGAGGAGCTGCAATGTAGGAAAGACCAAAGGTGAGACAAATGCCCCTTCTCCACATCTGAATCCTTTTAGGAGGGATCTACTGATAAGGCTATTCGGTGCTTGGTTAAGCATCCCTTTGATAATTATGACCATAGATTAAGCGAAATCATTCACTAACTTATGGATCTGCAGGGAGGGATTCGAGATCTGATGGACTTCAACACTTGTCCCTCTCTCTCTTGACAAATCATGAAGGAATCGATCCTAAGTCGGTTCAAAATATCCTAGATGGATCCTATGATGGCACTGTCGAACTACTAAACTACCTAAAGAGCTACAAAACTCTCATGATAACTCAAGGCACCACCAATGCCTTGCTCTACCTAGCCTTCCTAGCCACTCTTCACAAAGTGGTCCAAGTACGGTACTCTGGACTCGAGCTAAGGAGTATTCACTCCTTCGAATAACTAAAGAGGTAATTCATGGCATACTTCAATGCTAGTCGGAGGATGCCAAGGGAACCTGACAACCTTTTCTTTGCCAACAAAAGAATGGAGAATATTTAAAGGACTACATAGCCATATTGGAGATCTACAACCTAGATGAGTTTGTGGCCATGTTGGCCATGAAAAGATGACTCCACTCTTCCCGGTTCACCTATTCGCTAGATAAGACCTATCCTAAATCTTATTCAAAGCTACTGGTCTATGCTCAAAAATACATTCACATGGAGAAGGGTGTTGTTATTCAGTGAGAGAATGACAGAAAATTGAATAAGAAGATAGCCCGAGGAGAGACGAGCGGTACCTAGATTGAGAAGCCTAATTCGTTCAACCGACAAAGCCCCAAGCTAAAGAATCTACTCAGCAAATATGGTAACTATACTCTTCTCCTTACACCTTGAACTAATATTTTTATAAAAATTGAAGAAGAAGGATATCTTAGAAGGCCTCCTCCAATGAAAGCTCTACCAACCTCTCGCAATAAGAACAAGTACAACTTCTTCTACTCGGACCATGGCCATGATACTGAGAATTGCATTACTCTAAAGAATTAAATTGAAAATCTTATTCAGCTTTGCTATCTTGGCAAGTACATCCATAAAGGAGAAGCTTGGCCTAATGTTCAGGACCCCATCCAATAACTAACTGAGGCCGAGATAAATAATGAACTGATCAGAAGGCCAATTAATATGATCTCCTAGGAGTAGAGCACTAATCAAAGTGGCAAAGAAATAAAGAAGAAGAATTAAATATAATTTATTTTTCTGATAGGTATCTAGTTAGGATCAATAATCCTCATGATGATATTGTTATCGTTCTATGACAATAGCAAAGCATAATGTAAAAAAAATTCTTATTGATAGTAGAAGTTCAACTGATGTTTTGTTTTACGATGCCTTTATTTAGATGGATCTATCTGAAAATCAATTAAGGAGAGTATCAACTCTGCTAGTTGGTTTTTTTGGAGACTTTATTGGGGTTGAAGGAGAAATCACTCTGCCTGCCACTATTGGAGCTCCATCCCAACAAAGTATAACCTACCTTCCTTTTCACTATCATTTGGATTCCCTCTATATACTATATTATCCTTGGATGCCTAGGGCTAAATAAGCTAGATGCAATCATTTCAACCCAATGGCTTCTTGTCCATGTTCTGATAAGGAATGAAGTTGGAGAGATACGTGGGGATCAAAAATTGGCCCAACAATATTTCATGATATCAACCAAGGTACATAAGACTAGTGAGATGCCAACTACTGAGTAGTTAGACCAAAGGGAGCCAGAAAAGAGGGGAGAACCTACCGAATAGTTACTCTTCTTTCTATTGAAGGATGACCCCTCTAAATTTATACACATTAGAGCTCTTTTGCCCAAGAAAGAGAGAAATTGATTATTAAAGTTCCTTTGACGGAATGCAAATATCTTTGCCTAGTTAGCATCTGATATGCCTGGGGTTTTCTTTGAGGTCATCACTTACAAGCTAAACATTGATCCCAAAATTAATTCAATTTGATAGAAGAAAAGAAACTTTGTTCTTGAGACATAAAAGGCTATCAATGAAGAGGTCGACAAGCTCCTGGATTCATCCAAGAGGCCTATTATCCCAACTAGTTAGCCAATGTGGAAATGATCAAAATGATCAATAAAAAGTGGAGAATTTGCATCGACTATACTGTTGTGAATAAGGTGTACCTAAAATATAGCTTTCTAAAGGAATTATTGGTGGTAGCATGCTAAAAGATGGTTTTTAAAACCCTGATAGATGCAATCTATGAAATAATTTCACAAAAACTATATGCTAAATTATTTAAAAATAATATCTAAGATCTAACAAACATATGATAAGGTATTCATCACATGAAATCAGGTTTGAAAAATAAAATAAAATTAGAAAGGCTTGATCAACTTACTTTGATCGCTATCCTCTTTTAACCTTGATCATCAGTGGATGTGCAATTCCAAGGAAGAAATAGTTTCACGCCACCTCACAAAACTCTAAGATCATCGCACAAGACACCAACTTTCTTATGCCTATAAAATGATAACCCTCATTAGATAAGAGTCCTATTAATAGATTTCATTCAAATAAGAAGTGGTCATGAAAAGAAATGCATTTGAGAAAGATTGTGCGATGGAAAATAATATTGGCGCACTTTTTTTTTTCTCATTGTGTTGTTGCACCATTGAGTCCCTCTCATGCCCACAATCAGATAAGGATCCTTCTCATTGAAGCCTCTATCAAATAAGACTCCATCTTATCTAAAAATAATTTAAAAGGAATTTTAGATAAGGATAAAACTTATCAAGATAGAGAGATAGAGACCAAGTTATGAAGGACATCAACTCCTTGCACTTACTCAATTAAATCTGATTTCTCATCATACAAAACATAATTTCCATGAAATTTTGAGAGAGTTTTAAGCCTAATATGGTTCAAATTGAATCAAATTCGAGTCTAATCCGAATTAAATTTGATAAGTCTATCAACCCTATTCTAAATAGGATTGAAATCTAAGTCCAAATTGGATGCTAAATCTAATTGAGTTAAGCCCAATTAAATTAGGTTTTGGTGTCCCATTTAATTGGATTCAATTTAGGTTCAAATTGAATCAAATTTGAGTCTAATTCAAATTGAATTCAAAAAGGCTATCAATCCTATTCGCAATAGGATTTGAAATCCTAATCCAACTAGAATTCTTAAATCTAATTAGATCAAGCCCAATTAAATCAAATTAAATTACAACTTTTGCAATTAAGTCCCTAGAACCAAAATTAACAGGTGCTAAGAATAGCAGGTACCAAAATTGATAAATACCAAAAATAGCTAGTACCAAAAATAATAAGTACTAAAATTAATAGCTACTAAATTTGTAACCTTTATGAAATTAGTAGTTACTGAATTAGATCCAAGCCTTGATCAGGTCAAACCCCTATTATTTGTGACCCATCACATTCCATTTTGTTTGGTAGTAGGATATACTATGATCTTTATCATGGTATCATCAAAACCCCTTTTGATGAACCGAAACATTTTTAGCATAACCCTAATATAGATCGTTGAACTGAAAAAAATCCAAATAAGTTTTTACAATCCACCAGTGATACATAGCAGTATGTGCTGGTAATCCAGTAAAATAGAAGAACGAACTCCTAGGTATAGTTTTCGTATGATCAAATTTCTCTATCAAAAATTTTAACAAGATGCAAGTCATGGTTCTTGTCAAACCCTAAGCATCGTCATATGCTAGACTTCGTTAACCTCAGAAATGATTTTGATAATTACAAAATATTAGAACATGAATACTATACTAATACTTTTCAAATTGTTAAGAATATTTTTGTAGAGAGTTTTTAAATGAACATCCTTCAATTGACAACTTTATATATTAATTTAAATAGTTCATGAGTTTATATATATTATTAATCCCTTGTACTAATTGTAATGTCTAATGAGCTTTCATGTTACTTGAGAAGTTTCTTGAGTTCATTTGTTTTTTTAAACATTCCTAGGTCATTTTGAGGGATTCCTTGTATCACGAGAGGATAAGAGAGATAATGTTTATAGTTGATAATGCTTGAGAGAGTTAGAAAGGTCTTGTGTACTATAAGAAGTCATTAGAAGACCTTTGGAAGTATAGAAGAGTCGAACTATTTCAAATTCATGAAGATTTGGAGATCTAATTGAATGAGCTGGCTTACCACGAATGAGTTAACTCTAGCACGGCACAGTGACAGATGATAAGTCCTATAAATATGTTTATAAAAGCATAAATTTATAAATTTATTTATCCTTATTCTTTAGAAATTAATAACTTTATCTATCTTTTGTGGGAAAGATACATGCTAACTTAAAAATCTTGATTTATGGATTCAAGGGATGTGAATCGGACCTGAGTCAAAGATCAAACAAGCCCAAAATAAATTAAAAACTAAATTTAGCATAGGTTTTTGAGTAGCCGGTCCATTTTGGACCGGCAGCTCAGTCTACAAGCCCATCTCCATGGAGCATCTTTCCCAAACTGCTGTTGTCGCCCCTTCTTCCTATCACTGTTAGAGCTACTACCTCTAAGATGCCTTTGCCACAACTGCTCCCCATAGCAATCCCACTATCATCGATTACCCTCAGCCCACCTATCATCGGCCATCCCAAGAGTCTGTGTCACCATTTTTTCCACCTACCACCATCACCCATCACCTCCTCCCTGGCATATTCCATCATCTCCACCCTGATTTGTGCTGCCTTATACCCATCATGGCTGCCATGCTACCTCTCCTCTCCATTTCAATCTTCCCAAGACACCCCATCACCACCATTGTTTCCTTCTACCTTGTTAATGCTCGCCGGCCTTTCTTCTTGAGCCTTCATACATGCTGTCATTGTAGTCTCCCATGCCATCGACACCTTGATCTGAGCCACCTATCATTGACCATCCCTCTCATCATTATCGATCATCTTCCCTAAATACTGCTACCTCCCATGCTCTCTGTCCCATGCCATTGCCTCCTCCTAAATCATCGCATCCACGTCATCATTACTGGCCTTCAAGCCCACCATCAGCCATCCCCTTTCCATCACTGCCACCAATTGCCACTGCTGGGAGGAGGGGCTGGGTTGTTCCAACATGATGGATAGTTGGGAATGGGCTTTAGGCTGGCTCCAACAACCCGAGAAGAGTCTAACTGAAGGAAGGATAGTGGCAACCTCTAGGCAATGATCTAATAGTGATGGGTCTACTCCAACATGATTTTGGCTTTGATCAAGTGATCTGTGGCAAGTTTTAGGTGTCCGATCTCCATCCAATGACTAAAGATCTCCTATAGTCAAACACAAAGTTGGAAGGGATTTGAAGGCCGATTTCAATAAGGAATGGGTTTATTTCTTATTTAACTAGCTACCCATCCAACCCTCCATTATGTGTGATATAAAATCCTAGCCACTCATAATCCTTTTCTTTTAGTCCTACACCGAAAAAGTAGGAAAACCTCTCCTCTGTTAACACCTATAAATGGTCTCCCCTACCTCTACCTTGAGGAATCAACCCCTAGAATCATTTTAGGGCCTTGCATATAAGGAGAGGGAGAGAAGATCCTGCATGACTAAAGAGTTTCATCTTCGGGGAGTAGATGAGATTTTTGATACTATATTTTATAAGTTTTCTTTATGTAATTGATGTTGGGTTCCTCAGGCTGGGCATAGCGGAAGACTGGGTTTTAAAACTTTAATATTTGAAACCCTGATCAGTCGAAACCCTAAACCCTAGGACCACTTGTGTATAACAATTAATAAATCTAAACTTTAGGGCTATAAAAGAATACCCGGAGTGCTATTATCCTTTATTTCTATGAGGCACACAAGTGCATACCCTCCAAAGGTGATCTACATAGGAACCGGACCAAGGAAGCACTCCTATAACAGTTGCTTATTTGATTGGGACTCTTTTGGCTGTCTTTTAGATTTTCTCCCTTGCTGGACTTCCTACCCTCCTGTAGGGCACTCAGGTACCTTTCTATATCCCCTCTCAGATCTCAAATATCCTTTCTATTTTGTTTTTAGGCTCTTGTCTTAAAAGACTAGCCTTGTCTCTAAAGAACAAGCTTTGTCTTAAAAAGACAAACCTTGTCTTAAGGGGGGAAGAAGAGAAAATTGCAGGTTGGATTTTTTTATGGGAATTGAAGTGCTCTGGCATCAAAACACCGATGCTATATAGAGTAGGATGGGGCACCTGATATGCCTCTTCTGTAGCCATCTGATAAGACCCTTCAATGAGAAGGAGTCTTATTAGATGGACAGACTTATCATGATACATCCTTTCAAAAACCAAGAGACATATAAATGTCTCTTTGATTTTTCCAGCATTTTAATCTCCTGCCACAGTTAATTACCGATCATTTAAAGTGCCAAAAGTCATGGAAGTATGAAGGGATGCATCGGATATCTGAGATCCTTCAAACAGAAGGACTCTACAATGTGTTTTAGCACCAATCCATGAAGGGTCGCGATAATTCATGTTGTGCCAACCTCCTTCCACGAGATTTCCATCTTTTGACCATTAAAAAACACTTCAAAAGGGAATGGAGATTAGGATGAAAGCCTTAGCACTTACCTAGGACTTGTGTCTGACTAGCAGAAGGACTCTTTGTCCTTCTGTGCATACCAATATTGGTGTGAAACCAAATTGGTGCCCAAGAGTCCATGCCAACATGGACTCTTCCATAAATCCAAGATAAGTCCAATAAAAATCCAGATAAAATTTGAATTAGGCTGCCCCACTTAGGACTCAATCCAATTTAATTTCTACTTAAATTCGTTAGCTAAAATAATAAGCAACTAGACCCAATGCAATTAGGGTAGGATTTGGGCTAGCCAACATATGCTAGTATGTCAATTAGCTAGCCAATTAGGATCCCATGATCCTAATAAAAATTCAATTAATTTCCTTGGTAGATTTCCTAATGTGTGTGACCCTTTGGGTTTCATATCTAGTCAGCAGTAAGTCTAGGTCCAAGCCAATTCAATCCAATCGAATTTGATTGACCTAATTAGGTAAAATTAAGTTAACCTAAGTTGCCAATTCGAACTAGCTTCCGAATTGACTCATGAATCCAATCGAATTAATTCATGAAAACCTAAAATATATGATTGACATCTAGAAATGTATCATGCCTACCCAAGAGATATAGAATATGATAGAAATAACCAAAATACCCATTAGTGGAAAGTTACCATGCAATTCAATCCTTCGATCTCCCTGTATCCCGATTAAGTGATGCGCATGGATAAATGCCAAACCCTAGCACTTAATCATTTCAAATCTCAATTCGATAATGAAGACTCGACCAATGAAGAATTAGAAACCCTATCTAATCTCATCATGGGTTGATCAAATATTTCTTGAGTCAACAATCGAAGAGATTTCATGGGATAAGTTTTTCTCTTACTAGGAGTGATAGATTCCTTGTTAACCTACTCATTACCTTCATACACAATCCACCATATCCAAAAGCACCCCATATGGTGCGGACATCAGGGCCAGAAGAAAATGACAAGTTGAACCTACATCCTTGTGGATCACTTGTGAATGAAGCCCTTAGCCCAAACCATACTTGTAAATAGTTATCTTGAATTTTTGTTATTTTAGCTTAGTTGGGTTTAGCCTAAACCCCAAAATTGAGTTTCTGTAAAAATCCCTGGATCCAAAATTAAGCCTGTAAAAAAATCCTAATTTCAATTAGGTCATAAATGGTCCAGTGTTACTTAACCCTTTTTACCAATTAGGGTTTGTATATAAACCCTATTTATCAGGTTGTGTCAAAACCTATTTTGGGCCAAATCCTATTTACCAAGTTTGTTTAGTTGGTTATGCCTTTTGATCAATTTGATCATGTTGGGCTTTAATTAATTAGTTGGTTGAGTCTTGTAAATATTAGTTGAGTCTTGTAATTATTAGTTGAGTCCTTTAATACAAGAGGGGACCCAAGTCACAACCCATGTGACTCCATGTGCTAGCTCAAGTCAAGCCATGTGACTCCATATGCTAGCACAAGTCACTTGCCACATGACAACCACTTCTTAGCACCACCTTTTCAAGATTTTGGATAATATCACATGACATGTTTGGACATCATTTGCCACCTCATCGGGACAACACCACTTGCCACCTCACCTACCTTGGTCGGCCACATGGAGAAGAGTTGATGCCACTTTAAGATGAGTAAATGAGGAGTCCAAGCCATATTAGCACCCCTTCCCCTCCTCATTTTGTCGCCAAATCCCGAGGAGAAGTCAGCCAAGAGTCCATCTCAAAGGGAGATGCCACCTAGCTTTTCATCACCTATCTCAATGTAATTATATCTCAAGGGGACACCAATCAAGGAGAGGACCAAGGAAACTTCTTACGTCAGAGTTCAAGCTACTCAAGTTCCAAACTCAAGAATCCAGCAAAAACTCTTGAGTTTTTTTCTATCCAAATTGGAAAGTCTACTTTCACATAGGAGCCCACGTTATCCGAACTCCAGAGACCACCAATCATGGCCAATCAATGAACCAATCTTGGCCACTAATCATCACACATCACCTATCTTTATCTTGGCACCCAAATTAGATGAGGATCTCTTATTGTTGCCCACTTTGAAGGAAGCTCCAGATCAGTCCAAAAATAGGAGTCCAAGATGCCCAAGAAGGGATTCCTAGGAGTTGTTGTCTAAGGAAAACCAATACAAGTCTTTGTAACCCTTACACTTCTGGTTTATGGTCTATAAATATCCTATCAACCCCCCTTATATTATTGATTCTACATATATGAAATAAAACTGACATTCTGTTAAAATTTTTTTTGCTGTGTGCATCACGGGGTGTGAGGCCCTTTCTTTGTTATTTTGGAGCATCGCGGGGTGTGAGGCCCTACATATCCAACAATTAGAAAATCCTAGCCACCTTCCAGCTTCTTCTTCCCTTTTCCTCTTCCTTTGAAATTTTTCTTTTCCACGCCATCTTATTGTGTGATTGATTGATTGTAGGTGATCGAGGTCGAACATGATAGTATTTCTTGCCTTGGAACTAGTAGAGTTGAAGATCAGAGCCTGAAACTGAAATCTAGAAATCCTGCTGCAAGATCCTCGAGAGTCCAATCAGTTCTACAATCAGAGAATTATAATCACCATTGGTAAAGTAAAACCTCTTTCTCTACTCTTAATTTCTGATTCGTTGAAGGTTTTAACCCTAGTTTAAGATGGTTTCGTAGCCACCAAATCTTGTTTCCTATTTATATTTGTTAGATCTACTATGCGGGTTACTACTAGTTGATTAGTTATACTTTGTGGATTACTTTGAGTCTTTAAACTAAAGAAAATCCAGAAAAATTAATCACTGATTAATCACTAAATTAGATTTAAAATCAAAAATTTAATTTTGCATATTGTCTCGCATCAATTTTGGTATCAGAGCGAAGGTTAAACTAGGGTTTAACTTCTAGTTCTGAAATTTCTGCATACTTAGAACTAGACTAAAATTAAATTGCATAAAAACCATTAAAAGATATTTTAAAAAATTAGTTATAAATTTTTTGTTAATCCACTATGAATCCTCTACTAATCTCAAAAGGAATCAGAAAAAAAAAATTATTTTCTATTTTTTCTAGTGGAAGGAAATCACGCCTCCTAAGCAGGTATATGCAAGTATACTATCACGACCCATGGGAGTAATGAGCTGCTGCCAGACGTGATATCCCGAGATTGGAAATCTAAAATTAATCAGATCTGAAATTGAAAAAAAAATTATTTTCTGCTATTTTAATTATTTTAGCTTCATTATATAGTAGGGTTTCATATCGTATGATTGCATCATCCAGTAACCTAATCTTAAGGGCACTTGATCATCTCAGACCAGGGCAGGATCTCATCACCTGTTTTGGGCCCATAACCACCACCTTGGCATTGAACCTAACCCTAATTAGAATTAATTAGAAACCTAAAGCAATTTAGGAATACCAATAGGTCAGGTTCCAAGTATTGTGTGAAAGCTAGTGCACCCATTCCTTTAATTATCACTTGAATCTAGTGTCTAAGGCTAGAGGTCCAGAGGCAAATGCCCTAAGCAGTTTCATGGTTTTTAATTAGGACCCTGCGAGAGCAAGGGGAGCCTCCCATAACCCCATCTCTTATTTGGTCAGTGCACAGGGTAATTACTGAATTAGCTATAATTTAAGCTGATCCATTCTACTTGAGCTCTAGGTCTAGGAGATCTTAGTTCGATTTTGTGTGATTCATTGCATGGCTACTAGATTAGGAACTCTATACTAGTAGTCTCACCCAAACCTAACCCAGTTTGACCATGGAGTCTAACCTTGAAACCTTTCTTAGGTTCATGACTGAACAATGTGCCCAAATGAACCATAAGTTTGATTGACTAGAACAATGATTAGAGAACCTTCAGAAAACCCGTAAGACCCGTCCTGAACCTAAATTTGAAACACACCCTGACCTATTCTTGGAGCCCAACCCTAGGAAAGCTCCACACCAAGACCAAATCTGGGAGATTAGCCATAGGAGACCTAACTATGATTTTATAGACCAGGATAAGAGAGCCACTAGGAATTTTAGGGTAGAAGCACCTAAATTTAGTGGTGATCTTGATCTTTAGAATTATATTGAATGGGAAGAAGGTATGGATCTATATTTTGAGAGGGAACTAGTGTCTAATGAATGAAAGTTTAAGATTACTAAACTAAAGTTAGTATGCCAAGCTAGAATTTACTGGGATAATGTTGAAAGATTGATTAGACGAAGAAGAGACATACCCATAACTACCTGGAGTGACATGAAACTTAAACTTAGAAAAAAGTACCTACCCATATCATATAAACCTAGTTCCTATGCTCCCAGATCCTATGAACCTAGCTCCTACGAACCCAGATCCATGACCCATAGAGCTGAACCCATATCTTATAAGCCTAAGAGACCAATAATCCATCAACCCAAACCCACTAGGATCAGTACACTTAGTCAGAACCCCAGAATTAGTCAATTTTCTCTTAGTCAACCCACCTCTACTATCCCATTGGTTCACCAAGATGCTATATAAGAAGTTTATGAAGCTGATGTGAGCTTAATAGATGAGTATGTAGATGAGGAGATAAAGGAGGTAGACCCAAAGTTAGATAATCCTAAAGCCAACCCAGAGTTAGCTAACCCTGACCCTACCCAGACTGAAGCTGCACTGGAAGAACCCTTAGAAAAAGAGACCCATGAGGGTTTAACCCTATTGTTAGGACCTTACCTAAGGAAACACTAAAAAATACTCAAGTCATAGAGCCTAGTCCTGAAATCCAAGAACAAGAAGAAATTGGTAAGGTCTTGGCTTATTTAGTCTAATACCCTTTGGAAGACTTTACCCCTGTGATCCCAATTGAAGATCTTTTTCTAGAAATCACTAACTTATCCTTCCATAAGGCTGACCTTTTATTAACTGTTCAAGTAACCCAATGTCCAAACCTTAAGGTCAACCCCATTAGTCTAGGACAAATCCCCAAATCCTTGTCTTATTTCTTGCCCTACCAAGTCACCCCCGAATCCACTTCTTATTTCCTACCCTTCTCTAAGATTTCCAATGTTTCTAGAACCATTAGGTTACACTTTGTTAAGGTTAGCATGTTTCAATCCTTTAGCCTTGTTAGATTTGCTACCTATTTCTGGAGAACCTTATGGCATTTATTAGGAGTTCATGTTAAGTTTTCATCTGCATATCACCCACCAACCAAGGGTCAAGCACAGAATTGAAATTAAGGACTTAAAATGATAATAAATAAATAAATAAATAAATTTTCTTCACTAGTAATGCATAGTGAGTCTATTAGATATTTGTAGAGTCATATGCACAATACATTAAAGAATTACATAAGAATCATATGGCTGACCCAAGAAAAAGACTCAAAGAATTCAATGAGGAGACTTTGTCATGGTCAGGCTACGACCTGAACGGTTCCCCCATGAAACAATGAAGAAGTTACACACCCGTAGTAGTGGTCCATACAAAGTAATTAGGAAAATCGGATCCAATGCCTATGTGCTTGAGTTATCACCTGAACTAGGCATTAGTTCTACTTTCAACGTTTTAGACCTTATAGAGTATAGGGAGCCAACATTGATTCCTAGTGAGCCTTTTAGGCTGGATCCAATCCTTGAGAGTGAGCCAACCCATATGTGTCAACCTACCATACTATCAGCTTGGAGAGACAGGATCGAGCAGATCTTGGATGATAAGATTATCGCTACTCGAGGCAAAGACCATCAGCGATATCTGGTTCATTGGCAAGGATGACCTGAAACTAACAATTCTTGGATCACCAGAGAGGACTTGCAAAGGATTGACCCAATTTTACTAGAACAGTATGATAGTAAGGTTGACCCATACTCGATAGGGTTGAGTTCCTCCTACCTTAGGAGAATCGGTGTGGATAACAGGGCCAAAACAAAACAACAGGTTGAACCCACATCCCTGTGGATCACTTATGAATGAAGCTCTAAGCCCAAACCACACTTGTAAGTAGTTATCTTGAATTTTTGTTATTTTAGCTTAGCTATGATTAGCCTAAATCCCAAAATTGAGTCCTTATAAAAATCCCTGGATCCAAAATTGAGTTTGTAAAAAAATCCCAATTTCAATTGGGTCATAAATGGTCCAGTGTTAGTTAGCCCTTTTTACCAATTAGGGTTTGTATATAAACCCTATTCATCATGTTGTGTCAAAACTTATTTTGGGCCAAACCCTATTTACCAAGTTTGTTTAGTTGGTTATGCCTTTTGATCAATTTGATCAAGTTGGGCTTTAATTAATTAGTTGGTTGAGTCTTGTAATTACTAGTTGAGTCCTGTAATAAAAGAGGAGACCCAAGTCACAACCAATGTGATTTTATGTGCTAGCCCAAGTCACTTGCCATATGACAACCACTTCTTGGTACCACCTTTTCAAGATTTTGGACAACATCACATGACATGTTTGGACATCATTTGCCAGCTCATCGGAACCACACCACTTGCCACCTCACCTACCTTGGTCGGCCACATGGAGAGGAGTTGATGCCACTTTAAAATGAGTAAATGAGAAGGAGTCCAAGCCATATTAGCACCCCTTCCCCTCCTCATTTTGTCACCAAATCCTGAGGAGAAGTCAGCCAAGAGTCCATCTCAAAGGGAGATGCCACCTAGCTTTTCATCGCCCATCTCAATGTAATTCTATCTCAAGGGGACACTAATCAAGGAGATGACCAAGGAAACTTCTTACTTCAGAGTTCAAGCTACTCAAGTTCCAAACTCAAGAATCCAGCAAAAACTCTTGAGTTTTTTTCTATCCGAATTGGACAGTCCACTTTCACATAGGAGCCCACGTTATCCAGATTCCAAAGACCACCAATCATGGCCAATCAATGAACCAATCTTGGCCACTCATCATCACACATCACCTATCTTTATCTTGGCACCCAAATTGGAAGAGGATATCTTATTGTTGCCCACTTTGAAGGAAGCTCCAGATCAGTCCAAAAATAGGAGTCCAAGATGCCCAAGAAGGGATTCTTAGGAGTTGTTGTCTAAGAAAAACCAATACTAGTCTTTGTAACCCTTACATTTTTGGTTTATGGTCCATAAATACCCCATCAACCCCCCTTGTATTATTGATTCCACATATATGAAATAAAGCTGACATTCTATCAAAATTTCCTTTGCTGTGTGCATCGCAGGGTGTGAGGCCCTTTCTTTGTTCTTTCAGATCATCACGGGGTGTGAAGCCCTACATATCCAACAATTAGAAAATCCTAGCCACCTTCCAGCTTCTTCTTCCCTTTTCCTCTTCCTTTGAAGTTTTTCTTTTCCACACCTTCTTATTGTGTGATTGACTGATTGCAGGTGATTGAAGTCGGACATGATAGTATTCCTTGCCTGGGAACTAGTAAAGCTAAAGATCAGAGCCCGAAACTAAAATCTGGAAGTCCTGCTGCAAGATCCTCGAGAGTTCAATCAGATCTATAATCAGAGAATTATAATCACCATTGGTAAAGTAAAACCTCTTTCTCTACTCTTAATTTCTGATTCGTTGAAGGTTTTAACCCTAGTTTAAGGTGGTTTCTTAGCCCCCAAATCCTGTTTCCTATTTATATTTGTTAGATCTACTCTACGGGTTACTACTAGTTGACTAGTTTTACTTTGTGGATTACTTTAAGTCTTTAAACTAAAAAAAATCCAGAAAAATTAATCACTGATTAATCACTGAATTAAATTTAAAATCAATAATTTAATTTTGCATATTGTCTCACATCAGTTTTGGTATCAGAGCAAAGGTTAAACTAGGGTTTAACTTCTAGTTCTGAAATTTCTGCATACCTAGAACTAGACTAAAATTAAATTACGTAAAAACCATTAAAAAATATTTTAAAAAATTAGTTATTATTTTTTTTGTTAATCCTCTATTAATCATTTACTAATCTTGAAAAAAATCAGAAAAAAATTATTTTCTATTTTTTTTGGTGGAAGGAAATCTCGCCTCCTAAACGGGTATACACAAGTATACTATCATAAACCATGGGAGTAATGAGCTGCAGCCGGACGTGATATCCTGAGATTGGAAATCTAAAATTAATCAGATCTAAAATTGAAAAAAAAATTACTTTTTTGCTATTTTAATTATTTTAGCTTCATTACATATTTGAGTTTCATATCGTGTGATTGCATCATCCAGTAACCTAATTTTAAGGGCACTTGATCATCTCAAATTAGGGCAGGATCTCATCACCTGTCCTGGGCCCATAGCCACCACCTTTGCATTGAACCTAACCCTAATTAAAATTAATTAAAAACCTAAAGTAATTTAGGAACACTAATAGGTCGGGTTCCAAGTATTGTGTGAAAGCTACTGCACCCATTCCTTTAATTATCACTTGAATCTGGTGTCTAAGGCTAGAGGTCCAAGGGCAAATGCCCTAAACAGTTTCATGGTTTTTAATTAGGACCCTGCGAGAGCAGGGGTAGCCTCCCACAACCCCACCATTTACTTGGCTAGTGGACAGGGTAATTACTGAATTGGCTATAATTTGAGCTGACCCATTCTACTTGAGCTCTAGATCTAGGAGATCTTAGTTCGATTTTGTGTGATTGCATTGCATGGCTACTAGATTAAGAACTCTATACTAGTAGTCTCACCCAAACCTAACCCAGTTTGACCATGGAGTCTAACCTTGAAACCTTTCTCAGGTTCATGACTGAACAATGTGCCCAAATGAACCATAAGTTTGATCGACTGGATCAATGATTAGGGAACCTAGAGAAAATCCGTAAGACCCGTTCTGAACCTAAATTTGAAACACACCCTGACCCATTCCTAGAGCCCAACCCTAGGAAAGCCGCACACCATGACCGAATCTGGGAGACTAGCCATAGGAGACCCAACTATGATTTTATAGACCAGGATGAGAGAGCTACTAGGAATTTTAGGGTAGAAGTACCTAAATTTGGTGGTGATCTTGATCTTTAGAATTATATAGATTAGAAAGAAGGTATGGATCTATATTTTGAGAGGAAACTAGTGTCTGATGAAAGAAAGTTTAAGATTACTAAACCAAAGTTAGTACGCCAGGTTAGAATTTACTGGGATGATGTTGAAAGAATGATTAGATGAAGAAGAGACATACCCATAACTACCTGGAGCAACATGAAACTTAAACTTAGGAAAAAGTACGTACCCAGATCATATGAACCTAGTTCCTATGCACCGAGATCCTATGAACCCAGCTCCTACGAACATAGATCCATGACCCATAGAGCTGAACCCATATCTTATAAGCCTAAGAGACCAATAATCCATCAACCCAAACCCACTAGGATTAGTACACTTAGTCAGAACCACAGAATCAGTCAATTTTTCCTTAGTCAACCCACCTCTACTACCCCATTGGTTCACCAAGATGCTATTGAAGAAGTTTATGAAGATGAGGTGAGCTTAGTAAATGAGTATGTGATGAGGATATAAAGGAGGTAGACCCAGAGTTAGATAATCCTAAAACCAACCCAGAGTTAGCTAATCCTGACCCTACCCAAACTGAAGCTGCACTGGAAGAACCCTTCGAAAAAGAGACCCATGAGGGGTCTAACCCTATTATTAGGACCTTACCTAAGGAAACACTAAAAAATACTCAAGTCGAAGAGCCTAGTCCTGAAATCCAAGAACAAGAAGAAATTTGTGAGGACTTGTCTTATTTAGTCCAGTACCCTCAGAAAGACTTCACCCATGTGGTCCCAATTGAAGATCTTTTTCTAGAAATCACTAACTCATCCTTCCATAAGGCTGACCTTTTATTAACTGTTCAAGTAACCCAATGTCCAAACCTTAAGGTCAACCCCATTAGTCTAGGACAAATCTCCAAATCCTTTTCTTATTTCCTACCCTACCAAGTCACCCTTGAATCCACTTCTTATTTCCTACACTTCCCTGAGGTTTCCAATGTTTCTAGAACCATTAGCTTACACTTTGTTGAGGTTAGCATATTTCATCAATCCTTTAGCCTTATTAGATTTGCCACCTATTTTTAGAGAACCTTATGGCATCTATTAGGAGTTCATGTCAAGTTTTCATTTGCATATCACCCACCAACCAAGGGTCAAGCACAGAATTAAAATTAAGGATTTAAAATGATAATAAATAAATAAATTTTCTTCACTAGTAATGCAAGGTGAGTCTATTAGACATTTGTAGAGTCATATGCACAACACATTAAAGAATTACATAAGAATCATATGGCTGACCCAAGAAAAAGACTCAAAAAATTTAATGAGGAGACTTTGTCATGGTCAGGCTACGACCTGAACGGTTCCCACCTGGAACCATGAAGAAGTTATACACCCGTAGTAGTGGTCCATTCAAAGTAATTAGGAAAATCGAATCTAATGCCTATGTGCTTGAGTTACCACCTAAACTAGGCATTAGTTCTACTTTCAACATTTTAGACCTTATAGAGTATAGGGAGCCAGCATTGATTTCTAATGAGCCTTTTAGACCGGATCCAATCCTTGAGAGTGAGCCAACCCATATGTGTCCACCTGCCATACTATCAGCCCGGAGAGACAAGATCGAGCGGATCTTGGACGACAAGATTATCACTACTCGGGACAAAGACTATCAGCGATATCTAGTTCGTTGGCAAGGATGACCTGAAACAAACAATTCTTGGATCACCAGAGAGGACTTGTAAAGGATTGACCCAGTTTTATTAGAGCACAATGATAGCAAGGTTGACCCATACTCGACATGATCGAGTTCCTCCCACCGAGAGAGAATTGGTGCGGATACCAAGGCCAGAAGAAAATAACAGGTTGAACCCACATCCCAGTGGATCACCTGTGAATGAAGCCTTAAGCCCAAACCATACTTGTAAATAGTTATCTTAGATTTTTGTTATTTTAGCTTAGTTGGGTTTAGCCTAAACCCCAAAATTGAGTCCCTGTAAAAACCCCTGGATCCAAAATTGAGTTTGTAAAAAATTCCAATTTCAATCGGGTCATAAATGGTCCAGTGTTAGTTAGCCCTTTTTACCAATTAGGGTTTATATATAAACCCTATTTATTAGGTTGTGTCAAAACTTATTTTGGGCTAAACCATATTTACCAAGTTTGTTTAGTTGGTTATGCCTTTTGATCAATTTGATCAAGTTGGGCTTTAATTAATTAGTTGGTTGAGTCTTGTAAATATTAGTTGAGTCCTGTAATACAAGAGGAGACCCAAGTCATAACCCATGTGACTCCATGTGCTAGCCCAAGTCACTTGCCATATGACAACCACTTTTTGGTGCCACCTTTTCAAGATTTTGGACAACATCACGTGACATGTTTGGACATCATTTGCCACCTCATTGGAACAACACCACTTGCCACCTCACCTACCTTGGTCGACCACATGGAGAGGAGTTGACACCACTTTAAGATGAGTAAATGAGAAAGAGTCCAAGCCATTTTAGCACCCCTTCCCCTCCTCATTTTGTCACCAAATCCTAAGGAGAAGTCAACCAAGAGTCCATCTCAAAGGGAGATGCCACCTAGCTTCTCATCGCCCATCTTAATGTAATTCTGTCTCAAAGGGACACCAATCAAGGAGAGGACCAAGGAAACTTCTTACTTCAGAGTTCAAGCTATTCAAGTTCCAAAGTCAAGAATCTAGCAAAAACTCGAGTTTTTGCTTATCCAAATTGGAGAGTCCACTTTCACACAGGAGCCCACATCATCCAGACTCTAGATACCACCAATCATGGCCAATCAATGAACTAGTCTTGGCCACTCATCATCACACATCACCTATCCTCATCTTGGTGCCCAAATTGGATGAGGATCTCTTATTGTCGCCCACTTTGAAGGAAGCTCTAGATTAGTCCAAAAATAGGAGTCCAAGATGCCCAAGAAGGGATTCCTAGGAGTTGTTGCCTAAGGAAAACAAATACTAGTCTTTGTAACCCTTACACTTATGGTTTATGGCCTATAAATACCCTATTAACCCCCCTTGTATTATTGATTCCACATATATAAAATAAAGCTAACATTCTATCAAAATTTCCTTTACTGTGTGCATCATGGGGTGTGAGGCCCTTCATTTGTTCTTTCGAAGCATCGCGGGGTGTGAGGCCCTATATATCCAACAACCAGAAAACCCTAGCAGCCTTCCAGCTTCTTCTTCCCTTTTTTTCTTCCTTTGAAAATTTTCTTTTCCATGCCTTCTTATTGTGTGATTGACTGATTGCAGGTGATTGAGGTCGAACATGATAGTATTTCTTGCCTTGGAACTAGTAGAGCTAAAGATCGGAGCCCGATATCAAAATCTGGAAGTCCTGCCATAAGATCCTCGAGAGTCCAATCAGATCTACAATCAGAGAATTACAATCACCGTTGGTAAAGTAAAACCTCTTTCTCTATCTTAATTTCTGATTCGTTGAAGGTTTTAACCCTAGTTTAAGGTGGTTTCTTAGCCACCAAATCTCGTTTCCTATTTATATTTGTTAGATCTACTCTGCGGGTTACTACTAGTTGACTTGTTTTACTTTGTGGATTACTTTGAGTCTTTAAACTAAAAAAAATCCAGAAAAATTAATCACTGATTAATCATTGAATTAGATTTAAAATCAATAATTTAATTTTGCATATTGTTCTACATCACCGTATATGACTTAATTGCCATGAATGAGTATGCACAAAAACATGGGTTCTTGTGCACAAGATACTATAGTAGTCTCAGGTCTAAGGATCACATGCACAACTCCCACTATGAGAACTATCTTTTGACAAGTACTAAGACCTCCATAAGATGTTCTCAAGGTAGATTAATTCAATGAATTCATACCCTAATGAGCACCCACATCCTTGTATTAGTGTCCATACACATGTGGCTATGAGACCAACCACCATCCTTTTGAGTGTATATAGGATGTTCTAGCCTTATCGGAAAACATTGATCATCGAATTGATGATTCAATGACTATGAACATTTTAGATTAGGATTTATAGGAACTTAGGTTTCACCGTTATGATCTCCATTATAACCCAAATTTCATTGTCCTAACCTATGGGGTTCATCATAATCTTAATAAAATGCAGCGATATGATGAATCAAAATGCCTTTCCATTTATCATAAAATATCATACATGAGTTGGAAGATTATAGAAATGCTCATACAAAGATTGGCTTTTAGGACACTATTCTTTTAATCTCCCACTTGCACTAAAGCCAGTCGCCTTTGTATCTTATACCCATACAATCTAAGTGGCAATCAAATTGTTGCTATGGTGGTGCTTTATTGAATGGGTCTGTTATGTTATTCTTCGTATCAACTCATTATATTATCACATCATTATGTTCTTGAATGAGGTGGAAGCATCTTAGGATATGCTTGGACTTATTACGAGACCTTGGTTCCTTAGCTTGTATAACAAGTCTAGTGTTACCACAATAAAGTGACACCGGTTGTTCTATAGTTGGAACCAAGTCCAATTCCGTGATGAATTTCTTCATCCACATAACTTCCTTTATGGCTTCACTTGCAGTTATATACTTTGCCTCTTGACTAAGTTAGCTACAATTTGCTACTTTGTACTCTTCAAACTCACTGCACTACCATATAGGATGAAGACATACCCTGATATGGTTTTTCTATCATCTGGATCTGATTGAAAACTAGAATCTGTATACCCTTCTAGTTTCAACTCTGATCCACCATGTATTAGAAAAACATCTTTAGTTCTTCTCAAGTATTTAAGAATGTTTTTCACAGCTTTCCAATGATCCTTCCCTGGATCAGCTTGGAACATGCTTACTATGCCCAAGGCATAAACAATATCAGGCCTGGTACATAACATGGCATACATTATAGATCCCACTACCGAAGCATAAGGGATTTTATTCATCCTATCTCTTTTTTCTAGAGTCTTGGTGACATCCTTTTAGATAGGTGTATGCCTTGACTCATGGGCAAGTAACCCTTCTTACTTCCTTCCATATTGAATCTCTTCAACACTAAGTCAATATACCTAGATTGGGATAAACCTAGCATCCTCTTAGATCTATCTCTATAGATCTTTATACCCAGTATATAGGATGCCTTTTTCAAATCCTTCACGAAAAACTGCTTTGACAGCCAAGACTTGACCGATTGCAACATTGGGATATAATTCCCAATGATGAGTATGTCATCAACATACAAAACCAAGAAAACAAGGACACTCCCACTTGTCTTCTTGTACACATATGGTTCATCCACATTCTTGATGAAACCAAACTGTTTGATTATTTCATCAAAGCAGATATTCCAACTCCTCGATGCTTGCTTTAATCCCATAAATAGATTTCTTAAGTTTGCATACTTTGTTTGGTCTCCCACTTTTGACAAAACCCTCTGGCTGTGACATAAAAACTTTTTCCTCAAGATTTCCATTGAGGAAAGCTGTCTTTACATCTATCTGCCATATCTCATAATCATAGTATGTAGCTATAGCAAGCAATATCTGAATGGACTTGAGCATAGCTACTGCTGAAAATGTTTCATCATAGTCAATACCATGCTTTTGCCTAAAACCTTTTGCCACCAGCCTAGCCTTATAGGTCTCCATTTGACCATCTACTCCAATCTTCTTCTTAAAGACCCATTTATACCCTATTGGATTAATTCCTTCAGGTGGATCTACTAAAGTCAGGACTTGATTGGAATACATGTAGTCCATTTCAAATTTCATGGCATTTAGCCATTTGTCAGTCTTTACCCTCGATAGCTTCCATACAGGTCAAAGGATCATCATCCTGTATGATACTAGCTTCATTGTCATTTTCAATAACAAAGTCATATCTTAGAGGTGCTCTATGCACTCTCTCTGACCTTTGGAGAGGAGGTGTGTGTTGTGATTGTTCCTGATCAACTAGAAACTTTGGTTGAGAATTTTCATTCAAGGACTCTTTAGAAATAGTTTGTTGATCTTAAACTTTATTAAGTTCAATTATTGTTCCACTACCATTATCTTGGATGAATTCTTGCTCCAAGAAGGTAGCATGTCTACTGACCAATATCTTTTATTTAGTAGAATGATAAAAGAGGTATCCAACACCCTCTCTGGGATAACCAACAAACTTGTACTTGTTAGCCCTAGCACTTAATTTATGTCCAAAAATATTCTTGGCAAAAGCATAGCATCCACAAATCTTTAAATAATTAAGATTTGGTCTTTTGCCATTCCATATTTCATATGGTGTGCTAGTAACTGACTTTGATGGTACCTTGTTCAAAATATGTAGGTAACACTCTCTAGGACATAACCCCAGAAGGATACTGGAAGGTCTGTGAAGCACATCATGGATCGTACCATGTCCAGCAGGGTACCATTCCTCCTTTCAACTACACCATTTAACTATGGTGTTGTTGCCCAGGTGGCTACCCAAGAGGGGGGTGATTTAGAAATTTAAAAAATTTAAAGCAAGTAATGTGCAATTACAAATCCCTTAGAAGGTGTTAGGTGCTGTGATAGAGTTATAAATTGCAGAAGCTAAAAAGAAGTAAAGAAGCACAACACAAACACACCAAATTTATAGTGGTTCGGTGCAACCCAGCTCCTATATCCACTATCCAAGATACCACTTGGGATTTTTACTATATTCACACCCGAATACAGTAGGATTGTTTTGCAGGATCATAATCCAAAACCTCTACACTTTGGTTTTATGGGATCACTAAAGGAAACCCAACACCCTTTGGTTTTAACAAGCTTACCAAAGAAACCTAACTTTGTTTTACCAGGATCACCAAGAACCCAACACTTGGTTTTTATCAAGGCTCACCAATAACCTAATTGGTTTTTCAAACGGGCTCACCAATTATCCAACAATTCAAAAATGAATTGAAAGAAATGCAACAAAAATGACAAACTCAATTTGTCCGATAGTTGCTGGTGCAGCTTGATGGAAGTCCACTTGAATGTACTTGAATAAGTTTTAATTGCTTCAATGGCTTCTTCCCAAAGTTGCTTCAAACTTTAAATCAAAGTTGGTGAAATCTTGAAGTCTAGCTTGAATGCTCGTGCTCTTTTGTTGTTGGTTGGTAAAATATTCAATGAAGCTCTCTCTTCTATTTTTTCTCTAAAGAAATTCAAATCCTTAAAATATAAAGTCTTCCATCACTCCAAGGTAGTTAGAGATGTTTTTGACCATTGGGATGTGACTGTGACTGTTGGAGCACTTTTTGGCATTAAAAAATAAATTCTCGAACTAGCCGTTAGATACCTGGAAACGACATTCGAGTCGGCTCAGATTTGCTCAAGTCGGCTCGGATCCTTCGAGTCGATAGGTCGAGTCACCAAATCTTCATTGCAGTCAGCTCTTTGTCTCAGGATGCAAAACATCACTCCGGATGAGTCGGCTCTTGATAGCTTGGGTCAGCTCGAACTTCTTTCTTTGAAAAACTTGAACTCGAGGAGTCGGCTCTCTTCAGCTTGGGTCAGCTCTTTTTCTTAGATTCAGAAATCCTCACTCTGGAAGAGTCAGTTCGATGCAGTTCAGGTCGGCTCACTTTCTCAGGCTTTCAGAATTAGGTATAGTAGAGTCGGCTCTTTCTGGTTCGGGTTGGCTTACCTGGCTGTTCTCAGAAATCTTCAGAAATTGGACTCTAGAAGAGTCAGCTCGGACTGATTCCAGTCGACTCAGATTCATTAGAGTCGGCTCGGTTACCTTCGAGTTGGCTTGGATTGCTGCATTCCAAAATCCTTGCTGCATGCCAGTAAGCGGAGTCGGCTCTTCAAAAAGTTGGGTCGGCTCGAGTATCTTCTTCAGGATTTTTATACTTGAACTTAAAGAAAAACTCTTATCAACTCTTTACATTTTCAAGCATACCAACTCAAAACTAATTTCAAGGCACACGTACATAGAAGTAACCCCTTTATATGATTTTTTCTTAGCTTTTTCATTGGGTTCTTCTTTACAAAAATATATTACAACACAACTCAAACAAGAAAACAGAGGTGTAGGAGTTGAAGATTGAACATTTAATCCATCCTACAAAAACTTATAAAATACTTGAAGAGTTGTCAGAAATAAATATACATGCTCCAATATTTGGTTATCATTAAAATCACCTATGGGATCAACAATTCCTCCTTTTTGATGATGACAAAACACTAAGCATGAAAAATCAATATAACACTTTATAATTACTTGTATAATCATATTTACAAGTATATATGAACAAGTAAAATAGATTGACTTCAGTTGGTGCCAAATAATGAAAGGAGAATTAGGGCAGAGAGAGAGGTAATCTCCCCATCAGTAAGATACTCCATGTTTTGACTCACTTTCTATGTATTTTCAGAGCTCATAATGTTCCAACATTAGGCATTAGAGCTATTAAAACTCAAAACATAAAACATTATGTATCACAAATACATATCATCATGTATCAGAGCCTCTTAAATATGTATCATGATGTATCATAGCTTAATTTAAGTTTAGCTTTCAAGCTTTATGTATTAGAGCAAATATATAATCATGAAAATATTTTCTCCTTTTCATTCTTTTCATGCAAATATTTCACAGCATACCATTCTCCCCCTTTTTGTCAATCAATCAAAAAGGTAGAGTAGGAGTTAAGCTTAGAAAAAAATGAGAAAGTATTTAAAATTTATTTGAGATAATTTCACTTTCTCATATTCATCTTGAAATTCTAATTAAAAATCAGTCAATGTATGAATAATTTGAACATAAACATTCATAGTGAGATGGAACAAAATGTGTACTTTTCATTTCATTAAAAAAGTTCAGTACAAAGTACAAAGTGATGAGTAATACATTTAATCACTATCTATGTTCACTCTAAGATGTGAATGTTGACCTGGAATCTGAATACCAGTTGGTATAGAAGCAATTGGGTCAGCAATTTATGGTATATCATGGGTTCCTTGAGGCCTAAGGTGTGGAGCAGGCTGTCTAGGATGAGTAGAATGACTAGGAAAAGGTGTAGAAGAAGAAGGAGAAGCGCTCTAAGCAGCTTGAATTTCTTCAATCTTAGTCATTATCTTTCACAAGAGGCCGCTCATAGATTTGAGTTATGCTTCCATTTTCTTTGTTCTTTTAGAGGCAATTAAATCTTCTATTGATTCCTTTATTTGTGCCACTTCTTTTTGCAATGTAAACAATTCTGTGGCTTGAACATTGACAAATGCCTCTACTGATCCTCTTAATCTGCCAAACTCACTTGTAATTATACCAATACCTTTGGCATAATCATCTTCCATCCTTTTTCCTGCTTCAACTAACCCCATTCTTATTCTCAAGTTGTCCATTTCAGTTCTATATGCTTCAAGAACTTCAGTGATTGAGTTTTTAGTAGATTCAGAACTCGATGTAATCAATTGAAGGATTGGTTGTAGATTAGTTTCGATTGCACCAGCTGCAATCTTGGAGGTTTCAAGTGTGTCTATCATTCTTTTCAAATCATCTATCTACCCTCCAAATTGAGTTAGTCTATCACCAACTGACTTTTGAAGTTCTCCAAACATTGTAACCATAGATGACTTGATAGTTTCAGTCATGTTATTCATTTGTTGTACCATGAAGTCTTGTAACCATGAATTATCTACAGCAGGAGTAGTAGTAATGTGACTTTGAATTGGAACATCAGTAGACTGAGTAAAAGTAGCTGTACCATATGGTATATTAGGCATATCTGGTACTGAGATGTTTGGAAAAAAGGTGTCGAAGTCTACTTGTACTGAAGATCCCATCTGTGGCTGTGGTTCTGGAATATGCACTGTAGTGTCTTCACTAGCCTCTAATTCTGTTTGTTCTTGAATCTCCTTAGTTTCTTCAGCTACTGGGATATCGGTTTTCTTTTTCCAAGTGCCATCTGACAATAGATATCCCATTCTTTGAAAAGTTTTTGCATGTATGTATCAGTATGGAGCAGTGTCCTGTTGTCCTCTCCTGTTAGATCAACATTTGCATTTTGAAAGAGGAGTGATAGAACCATTCCATAGGGTAGGCAGGCCTTAACTTTTCTTTCTGCCTCCTTCATTTGGCAAGTCATAATAGCTGGCAAATTGATCTTATTACCGTTAATCAAAAGTTTCATAAAGCACAGATCTCTTTCACTGACCCAATCAAAATGTCCAGTTCTGGGTAAAAGGATCATGCTAATAAAGTTGTATAGAATTCTCATCTCAATAGATAACATGCTTGCTTTGAGAATTCCTATTTCATTTACCTCAGATCTCTCCAAAACTGTTTGTAGTGCTTTGGTTCTGTCTTTCAGTACCAAAGATTCTGTCCTTTTAAAAGGCATTTCCAAAACACTCCCCAGAATTTCAGCAAATACAATTATCCTTCTTCCCTTAACAAAAGATTCAATGAAGTTCTTTCCAAACCTTAAATTTTCATAGAACATTCTCACTAGGTTTGGATAGATTTTAACATCTAGAGAACACAAATTCTTACATCCTTGATTTTCAATAAAATTGCCAATTACAAAGCCTATCTCCTTTAGAATTCAAATAAAATCTGTCTGCCCGTGGTGATTGGTCTTATACCTAGAGAGATTTGGAGATTGGGAGTTGGACTAGCCTCTTCTTCAGATTGAGGTGGATTCCAGGAAGCATGGTCTTCTCAGAATTTCGTCCTTCTTTCTTGCAGAGCCACATCACTAACTCTTCCTGATTTCTTCCCAACAGCTTTTTTTGGTGCCATAGAGTGAAGAAATTCAAATTACGGAGCAGTTCTTGGAAGTTGAAAGTATTTGGAAGGTTTTTAGAGGAGATAGAATAGGGCTTAGGAGTAAAAATGGGAAAATCGAACCCTATGGTTCGAACTAAAAAGAGACGGCTCAACATCCAAGCCGGCTCGACCAACAGTTCATCTGCTCGAGTCGGCTTGAGTAGAGGGAGCACAAAAATAATAATTTTGGATTTCAATCAAACCTCATTTTATCACAAAATCTGAATTAGGAAGTTATATAGATAATTTATCCTTAAGATTATGGGAGTATTTCTAAAGAGGATCACATAATCCTAGTTCACTTCTAATCATTGTAAATCTATCAAAATTTAATGGTTTGGTAAAAATATCAGCAAGTTGGTTTTCAGTTGGCACAAATTCAAGGAAAATATCATTATTCAATACATGTTCTCTTATGAAATGGTGCCTAATCTCAATATGCTTTGTTCGTGAATGCTAAATAAGACTTTTTGTCAAATTAATGGCACTTGCATTATCACATTTGGAGTTTTGTATTGTGTAACACCAAAGTCTTCTAGTTGTTGTTTAATCATAACACTTGAGCACAACAACTACCAGCAGCAACGTACTCTGCTTCAGCAGTAGACAATGCTACAGAGTTTTGCTTCTTACAGTACCATGAAATTAAATTCAACCCTAGAATTGGCATGTACCACTAGTGCTCTTTCTATCAATTTTGCAACTAGCGTAGTCAGCATCAGAAAAACCAATTAAGTTCAAAGATGATTCTTTAGAATATCAAAGACCTAAATTACTCGTCCCTTTCAAGTATTTAAGAATTCTTTTAACATCAAGCATATGTGTTTCTTTAGGATTGCATTGAAATCTAGCACAAACCATACACTGTACATGATATCAGGTCTACTGGCCGTTAAATATATAAGGGATCCGATCATACCTCTATAAAGCTTTTGGTCAACATCAGATCTACTTTCATCTTTGTCTAGTCTGTAGGTAGTGCTCATGGGTGTGTTAGCCTCTTTACTTTTTCCATGCCAAATTTCTTGATCATTTCTTTGATGTACTTGGCTTGGTTTATAAAGATTCCTTCCTTCATTTGTTTGACTTGTAATCCAAGGAAGTAGTTGAGTTCACCCATAAAGCTCATTTCAAACTCACCCTGCATTAGCTCAGCAAAATCTCCACAGAGATTTTCATTAGTTGCACCAAATATTATATCATCAATATAAATTTGTACAACTAACATATCATTTTCTTTATTTTTAATAAAAAGGGTTTTGTTAACATTTCCTCTTTTGGCAGATTATGCAATGATGGCAGGCAGATGAGGATGCATATTAGGGTTTAGATATTTTTTTTTTGGTGTTTTTGGAGAATATGTAATTTTTTTTTATATTTTGGTATTTTCTTAAATAGAAGAAAACTTGCAAATTATGGCCTAATATACAGGAAACATACTAAAAATAAAAGATATGCAAAAAGATGCTAAACAAAATCCTAAAACTTCCAAACTTGTCTTGCAAAAAAAAATAGAGCCAAAAATTTACAGGCTGTATTTCGGCTTGCAGAAAATGCACAGACCAAAATAAAATATGAAAAAAACTTTGAATTATGATGAATCTAGCAAAATAAATTTCAGAATTTTTGGAGTTCTGAACAGAGAGAAATAACTAAAATAACAGAGCATATACGGACTGAAAAAATGCAGAAAACAAGCCCTAATCTAAGCTCTGATACTAGATGATGCGGAACTAATATGCATGCAATTATTTTTGTATGTTTTATATGTGGAGTTAAGTGATTAAATCCCAAAAATTGGATCAAAATAAGTTGTAGGGAATTCTATATGAAATTTAGAAGCTAAGCATGCATATTAGGACATAAGAAAGCAATAAAGATGGATCGCCAGGGCTGAGAAGCCTCGGTTAGGGCAAGTTCTCCTACAATAAAATTACTGGTGGCAGAGTGGGTGTACCTGACAATGTCTGAAGCACCTGATGAAGATCACAGCGAAGGGATCTCTCGTTCCTCGATGGATGCGGCCTGAAAAACTGAACCAAAGACCCGTGGATACTCGACTTTCTGCTCGGTGGTCCGATTGAGGCTTGGCTGGAGTCGTTGGATTTAAAAAAACTTGGGGACCTGCAAACGACCTGTCAGGGGTTAGAAAACTCACAAGGGAACAAGGAAACAAGAAAAAATAGCAAGGAGAAAAAAGTTTTGGAGGAGTGCGGCCAGGGTTCTGGGAGGCTGGCTGGCGGCAGGAAGATAGTAGCAACACCGGGAAGAAGAAACTCTCAAAAACCCCTTTATGCACACAACATGGTAACACATAGCAATTGAAGAGAACTCAAGTTTTAATTTATATATCAAAATCAATCTCATACAAGAGACTAGGGTCCTTTAAATAGACCCTTAGTCTTGGGCTCCAAGTAAGAACACATTAGTCTTTACATAAAAATCCTACTCCTACCCAAACCCTAGCTACAAATAAGGAAGACAAAATCCCCTTAAACCCTCCCCTCTTCATGCCTTGGTCGGCCAAGGGGGTGACCCTAAGTGGCCAACAAAGAGGAGAGTCACCATAAGGATTGGTGCCCTATCTCCTTTCTGGGCCTGGGTTGGCCCAATTTGCTTCCGGCTGGTCCAGGGCTTCAGGTTTGTATTTGTTTTTATTTTCTCCTCCTGGGGTCTTCAAGTCTTCAAGCTGGGTTGGACTTGGGCTAAACTTCCATGTCTTCAATCTGGTTAGACTTGGTCTTCACTTGTATGGTGTGGTCTTGAGTCTTCAGTATGCTTGGACAGGACTCAAAAAAATAAAATTAGCTCAACATGAGCTGACTAACACTGGACTGAACTAGCTCAACATGAGCTGACTAATACAGGACTCAAATAAAGACAACTCAGCTGGACTAAGCTTTATTACAGTGGACTTGAATATCATTAAGTGATCCATAGAGGGTTGAGAAGCTTTTGTCTTATTCTAGTACCTCTGGTGTCCACACCAATTCTCCCGGGGTGAGAGGAACTCGACCCTGTCGAGTGAAGATCAGACTAGCTCACATATCTCTCAAGAAGGTCTGGGTTGAGACGCTACAAGTCTTCTAGAGAAATCCATGAATCATCCGACTCTGGCCGGCCTTGCCATCGGACCAGGTAGCGTTGATAGCCGTGGCCCTGGGTCATAATGGCTTGATCGTCCAAAATACGCTCAATCCATTCTCCTCTCTCAGGCTAATTAATTAGTGGACACTCTGGGTAAGGATCACTCTCAATAGAAGGGATAGGTCCAAAAGCCTCATTGGATATCATTGCCGATTCCCTGTACTCAACCAGGTCTATAATATTGAAGGTAGAACTAATGCCCATATCCGAAGGCAAGTCTAACACATAGGCATTTGATCCAACCTTCTTTAATACTTTAAAAGGTCCGGATCCATGAGCATGAAGCTTCTTAACGGTCCCGAGTGGGAACTGCTCAGGCCTAAGCCTAATCATGACAGAATCCCCTACATCAAATTCCTTGATCCTTCTTCGGGAATTAACCAATTTTTTATAAGTTTCATTGCTTAGGTTTATCTTTTGGCTAATGTCCTTGTGCAAGTCTCTAATATGCTGTGCAAATGACTCTACAGACTCTGAGACTCGTGCGTGAATAGGTAAAGGAATCAGATCAATGGGGCGATTAGGCTTGTACCCATGGACTATCTCAAAAGGACTCTTACCCGTTGTCCTATTTACTGAACTATTGTAGGCAAACTCTGCTTTAGGCAACAATAGATCCCAAGTTCCAACATGTTCACCTACTAGGCATCTAAGGAGGTTTCCTAAACTATAATTCACCACTTCAGTTTGGCCATCTATTTGAGGGTGGTAGGCTGTAGAAAATTTAAGCTTGTCCCTAACAGGTTCCATAAGGTCTTCCAGAAATACTTGGTGAACCTAACATCCCTATCAGATATGATGGTCTTGGGTAGGCCATGGAGTTTAACCACATGATATAAAAAAAGCTTGGCTACTCAAGATGCATCAAAGGTCTTAGAACAGGGGATGAAGTGAGCCATCTTAGAGAACCTATCGACCACTACAAAGATAGAATCATGTCTCTTCTGGGTCTTAGGTAATCCTAACATGAAGTCCATACTTAGGTCCTGCCAAGGGTGATCAGGCACTGGTAAAGGTGTGTAAAGACTAGTGTTTTGTTTCTGCTGTTTTGCAACAACACAAGTTCTACATCTGGCTACAATCTATGTAACATGCCTTTTCAATCCTGGCCAAAAGAACTGGTCCTCTATTGCTAAGATTATCTTATTTCTACCAAAGTGACCAGCTAAACCTCCAGCATAGGTCTCCCAAATTAGGAGTTCTCTAAGGAAAGTTTTGGGTATACAGAGTCGATTGTTCTAGAAAAGGTAGCCATCCTGAATGGTATACTCACTATGGGTAGTGGATGGTCATAGCCTGAGGGTCTAGTAAATATTTCCAAAGTCTGGGCAGGTTTCATATTCATCCTTTAACCTATCAAACCCTATGACTTGGGTTCTAACTGATCCTAACAGTAAAGACCTACAGCTCAGGGCATCTGCTACCTTATTTCCAGTATCGGCACGGTGTTTTAGGATAAAAGTGTAAGCTTGAATGTACTCAATCCATTTACTGTGCCGTGGGTTAAGTTTCTTTTGGGAGTTTAGGAATCGGAGTGCCTCATGGTCAGAAAATAAGACATACTCCTATGGTAGTAAGTAATGTCTCCAATATCTAAGGGCATGGACTACCGCATAAAATTTCTTATCATTGGTAGAGTACTTAAGTTTAGCTTTGTTCTGCTTTTCACTGAAGAAGGCTACAGGATGATTCTCTTGACTTAGTACCCCACCTATTCCTACTCCCGAGGCATCGCAAGCGATCTCAAACACCTTAGTGAAGTCAGGTAATCTAAGGATGGGTGCATGGGTCATCTTATCCTTAAGCTCTCGGAAGGCTTTATCAGCTGCTTTGGTCCACTCAAATATACCCTTCCTAATGCAATCAGTGATAGGTGCGATGACTGTACTAAAACCCCTAATAAATCTCCTGTAAAAGGTTGCTAGGCCATGGAAACTACGCACATCGTGGATACTAGAGGGTGTAAGCCACTCAACAATTGCCCTAACCTTTTTAGGATCTACAAAAATTTTCTCGGGGATAACAACAAAACTTAGGAAGATAATCCTATGTGTCATGAAATCACACTTCTTAAAGTTGGCATAGAGGCTATCCTCCCTAAGGGTTTGGCATACTAGTCTTAGATGACTAAGGTGGTCCTTCTTATTCCTACTATAAATCAAGATATCATCAAAGTAGACCACAACGAGTTTTTTGGTAAACTCTTTCAGGACCTGGGTCATAATCCTCATAAAAGTACTTAGTGCATTGGAAAGTCCGAAAGGCATTACAACCCACTCAAACAGGCCATCCTTAGTCTTGAAAGCAATTTTCCACTCATCCCCAGGTCTAATCCTAACCCGATGATAGCCGCTCTTAAGGTCTATCTTGGAGAAAACTCTGGCTCCGGCCATCATGTCTAACATATCATCCAATCGGGGGATGGGAAACCTATACTTCACAGTTATCTTATTGATAGCTCTACTATCTACACACATTCTCCAGGTACCATCTTTCTTAGGGGTCAGTAGAGCAGGGACTGCACATGGACTCAGGCTCTCCCCAATGAAACCCTTTATAAGCAATTCTCCCACTTGTTTCTGTAATTCTTGATGCTCACTGGGATTCAGTCTATAGTGAGGAAGGTTTGGTAAAGTGGCTCCTGGGACTAAATCTATTGCATTTTTGATGTCTCTAAGTGATGGTAAATGATTAGGTAAATCCTCAGGGAAGACATCCTCAAATTCTTTCAGAGCCTCAATAATTTCTTTAGGGTGTTCCTTTTGGGTCGGCTCAAGTATTTCCTTGGAGGTCAAGATCCAAATAGGGTTACTCTCAGCAATCTCCTTTTCTAACTCCATAGCCTTAATCAGGTTAACTCCAGGTTTCTTGTCCTTAAGGCTACTAGAACCCCTCTTAACTGGGTCTCTAGGGGGAGCTAGATTGATAACAAACTTATTCCCATGGTAGCTAAAGGCACAAACATTGGTTCGACCATACAAGGTTGCATCATGATCAAAAAGCCAAGGTCGACCTAGAATGATACTACTCACTTCCATGGGGATGACATCACACCAAATCTTTTTCTCATAGGTTTGCAATCTAATTAAGATTTGGCACCTAGCTTGAATCTGGATGGAGGTGGAATCTACCCAAGAAACTTTGTATGGGCTAGGATGGGGAATTGTGGTCAATCCTAAATATTTAACTATATTGGCAGAGACAGCATTGACATAACTCCCACTATTTATGATGATCTTAAGAACCTTACCCCCTACCTTAACAAAAGTCTGTAGGATGCTAGTCCTATGCCAATCTTCCTTAACTGGGATTTGGGTTAAGATGCACCTAACCACTCCTAATTGGTTCTCAAACTCAGGTTCCTCCTCCTCACCTTCATACTCATCTATTAACTGATCAACAGCCTCATAAACCTCTCCCTAAGGTTCAGCTACAGGTTCAAGCTCTTCTTCCACTAGCTCACCTAAGTGTAGGGCGGTTGGGCATTGGTGCATAAAGTGGCCTAGTTTCTTACATCTAAAATAGGTCTTCTAGGGAGGGTAACTCTTATTGACCTCTACAGATTTTCCTCGATCATCCCTATGGGTCAAAGGAGTACTAGGCTGGGGTCGACTTGGGCCTGGCTAACTAGGACTGGGTTGACTCGGGCTAGGTCGGCTAGGCATGGGTCGGCTCTGGTGGGGCTGGCTAGCTCCTGGATACTGACTAGGGTATCTAGTGGGCTCAGGTCTACGGTAAGCGCCCCTCTCTGAAAATGCTCATGATCCCTAGCAATCTGGTAAGCATGGTCCAGGTCTCTAACCTCTCTTATATAAAGTTCTTTCTTAATGTCATCTCTTAGTCCAGCCCTAAACCTCTCTTATATAAAGTTCTTTCTTAATGTCATCTCTTAGTCCAGCCCTAAACCTAGATAAGACAACATCCTCAGACTCCCTCAAATCATATCGCATGGAATACTCATCAAATTTTGCGATGTACTTATCTATACTCCTGTTACCCTGATTAAATCGTTGCCACTGATCCAGTAAACCACTATGATATGAAGGTAGAACGTATCTTGTCCTAAGCTTACCATTCATGGCCCACCAGGTGACTATAGGATCACGCCCTCCTAGTCTAAGGGTTCTCTCAACACTAGCCCAATGTAACCTGGCTTCCCGAACCAACTTAAGCTTAGCAAACCTAAACTTACGCTCCTCCATCATATCATACCACTCAAAATATTGATCCATCTCTCCCTCCCAATCTATATAGACCTTAGGATCTAGACAACCATCAAAAGTTGGGGCATCAAGCTTAACTTGTTTATAGGATCTGTCCTCCTGGTCTACAAAATCATGACTGGGCCTTCTAGGACAAACCTCAAGGATTGGGTTAGGGCGATGGTCTCTCCTAGGTTCAGCCTCAAGGTATGGATCAGGGTTTGGGGTCCTCCTAGGTTCAGGATTATAGTATGGGTCAGGATGAGGGGCTCTCCTAGGTTCAACCTCATAGTATGGATCAGGGTTTGGGGTCCTCCTAGGATCAAGATTATAGTATGGGTCAAGATGAGGGGCTCTCCTAGGTTCAACCTCACGGTATGGATCAGGGTTTGGGGTCCTCCTAGGGTTAGGATCATAATAAGGGTCACGGCGAGGGGTTCTCCTAGGCTGAGGGGACTCAGGATTAGGCTCAGACTGGGTCCTACATGTCTCCTCTAGGGTTCCTAGTCGGGCATCTATTTGTTCAAGCCTCTAGGTCAACTGGGCATTTGCTTGCTCAAGCCTAAGATTGATGGTTTGGGCTAACCTTTCTCCAAGGGTATCAATTTTAGCATCAAGATGGTCCATGGATTCAGCCATTTGCGAAGGAGGTGGGTGATATGAAACCCCTGATCTAGTGCTCATGCAAGACTCGATCAAACTGACTATAGTTGACTAGACCTAGAGTCTAAGCTAGATGCTCAATCAGAGTCGCAAACTAGCCTATAGTAACCCTGTACTGAGCCAGGCAGGTCCAAGGCTGTTAGGTCCCTGATTGCCAATCCTAGACACCAATCAGAGATTGGCCAGGTAGGCAGACCAGCACACAAGCCCTTCAGGATTGAATCCCTGAACCACCATTCTAGACACTAAGCACAAGGTATACACAGGTTAACTTGACACAATGATATAACACTAGCCCGGACCCGACCAGCTGGTGTCCCTAGCCCACTAGGGCAAATTAAGTCTAGTTAATTTTAGGTTAAGGCTTGGGACTGAATGCAAGGGATGTGATTTTGGGCTAAGGAGAGGTTAATAACTCCTCCCCTTATCTGATATATCAAGAGTGCCCTTAAAGGTAGATTATGCAATGATGGCAGGCAGATGAGGATGCATATTAGGGTTTAGATGTTTTTTTTTTGCTATTTTTGGAGAATATGTAATTTTTTTTTATATTTTGGTATTTTCTTAAACAAAAGAAAACATGCAAATTATGGCCTAATATATAGGAAACATACTAAAAATAAAAGATATGCAAAAAGATGCTAAACAATACCCTAAAACTTCCAAACTTGTCTTGCTAAAAAAAATAGAGCCAAAAATTTACAGGCTGTATTTCGGCTTGCAGAAAATGCACAGACCAAAATAAAATATGAAAAAAATTTTGAATTATGATGAATCTAGCAAAATAAATTTTAGAATTTTTGGAGTTCTGAATAGAGAGAAATAACTAAAATAACAGAGCATATACGGACTGAAAAATATAGAAAACAAGCCCTAATCTAAGATCTGATACCAGATGATGCGGAACTAATATGCATGCAATTATTTTTGTGTGTTTTATATGTGGAGTTAAGTGATTAAATCCCAAAATTGGATCAAAATAAGTTGTAGGGAATTCTATATGAAATTTAGAAGCTAAGCATGCAGATTAGGACCTAAGAAAGCAATAAAGATGGATCGCCAAGGCTGAGAAGCCTCGGTTAGGGCAAGTTCTCCTATAATAAAATTACTGGTGGCAGAGGGGGTGTACCTAACAACGTCTGAAGCACCTGATGAAGAGCACAGCAAAGGGATCTCTCATTCCTCGATGGATGCGGCCTGGAAAACTGAGCCAAAGACCCGCGGATATCCGACTTTCTGCTCGGTGGTCCGATTGAGGCTTGGCTGGAGTTGTTGGATTTATAAAAACTTGGAGACCTGCAAACAACCTGTCAGGGGTTAGAAAACTCAAAAGGGAACAAGGAAATGAGAAAAAACAACAAGGAGAAGAATGTTTTGGAGGAGTGCGGCTAGGGTTCTGGGAGGCTGGCTGGCGGCAGGAAGATAGTAGCAACACCGGGAAGAAGAAACTCTCAAAAACCCCTTTATGCACACAACAGGGTAACACATAGCAATTGAAGAGAACTCAAGTTTTAATTTATATATCAAAATCAATCTCATACAAGAGACTAGGGTCCTTTAAATAGACCCTTAGTCTTGGGCTCCAAGTAAGAACACATTAGTCTTTACATAAAAATCCTACTCCTACCCAAACCCTAGCTACAAATAAGGAAGACAAAATCCCCTTAAACCCTCCCCACTTCATGCCTTGGTCTACCAAGGGGGTGACCCTAAGTGGCCAACAAAGAGGAGAGTCACCATAAGGATTGGTGCCCTATCTCCTTTCTGGGCCTGGGTTGGCCCAATTTGCTTCCGGCTAGTCCAGGGCTTCAGGTTTGTATTTATTTTTATTTTCTCCTCTTGGGGTCTTCAAGTCTTCAAGTTGGGTTGGACTTGGGCTAAACTTCCATGTCTTCAATCTGGTTAGACTTGGTCTTCACTTGTATGGTGTGGTCTTGAGTCTTCAGTATGCTTGGACAGGACTCAAAAAAATAAAATTAGCTCAACATGAGCTGACTAACACTGGACTGAACTAGCTCAACATGAGCTGACTAATACAGGACTCAAATAAAGACAACTCAGCTGGACTAAGCTTTATTACAGTGGACTCAAATGTCATTAAGTGATTCACAGAGGGTTGAGAAGCCTCTGTCTTATTCTTGTGCCTCTGGTGTCCGCACCAACCTAGTCCTAACACCATGAGAAGGATCACTAATAATTAAATCTTTGGGATGTGAAGTTACATACATCCATTCCTTTGGTAAATCAGCATGATCCTTGCTTACCTTTTTACTTTCATCTTGCGTTGGCTTGTCTTGTATGCTTAGATCTTTCATTTCCTTTTGTAGAGTACCAACGTCATTATCTATGCACTCATCTTTTCTAGATGGTGATGGGTTAGCTTTATCAAAGATAACATGAATTGACTCTTCTATAGTAAGAGTCCTCTTGTTAAACACTCTATATACTTTGCTATGTAAGGAATAACCTAGGAATATGGATTCATCAAATTTTGCTTCAAACTTTCCTATGTTATCTTTGCCATTATTTAACACAAAGGATTTATACCCAAAAACATGAAAGTAATTGATATTTGGTTTTCTTCCATTCCAAAGCTCATAGGGGGTTTTCTTTGAAATTGGCCATATTAAAACTCGATTTAATATATAACAGGAAGTGTTCACCGCTTCTGCCCAAAAGTACCTTAGATGATTACCTTCACATAACATTGTTCGGGCCATTTCTTCCAAAGTCATATTTTTTCTCTCTACAACTTTATTTTATTGTGGTGTTCTAGGAGTTAAGAAGTTGTGATCAATGCCATGCTCAGTGCAATATTCATCAAAAAATTGATTTTGAAATTCAGTTCCATGATCACTTCTTATTGAAATAACGAAAAGATTTATCTCATTTGAAACTTTCTTATGAAATTTTCTAAATACATCAAAAGTTTTATCTTTATATGCAATAAATAATATCCATGTGAATCTAGAAAAGTCATCTACAATCACAATGCCATATTTTATATCTCCTAGGCTTGTGGTCCTAGTTGATCCAAATAAGTCCATGTGAAGTAACTCAAGGGGTCTGGTTGTTGAAATAACATTTTTCAATTTAAAACTCCTCCTAGTTTGTATGCCTAGTTGACAAGCATCATATACATAATCAAGATCTACTTTAAAATGTGGCAAACCTCTAACTAGATTCTTTGAGATTAATTTGGCAATTGTATGCATGCTAGCATGACCTAATCATCTATACCATAATAAACATGACTCCTTAGCCTTAGCATTCATTGCTACTAGATTGGAGCTACCGGATATGGCTAGATCATTTAGATCTACCACATAGATGTTTCCAAGTCTATGGCCAATGATTTTGTTGCTAGAGTCAAAAGAGTTAGTTACTATACACATAGATGATTCAAAGATAACTTTAAAGCCTTTATCACATAATTGACTAATACTCAATAAATTATGCTTTAATTTATCTACTAGCAGCACATCTTCAATGAAAGTACAGGGGGTTGTTTTGATCTTACCGATTCTAATTATTTTTTCCTTGCCATTATCTCCAAATGTAACCAATCCTCCTTCTTTCATTTGTAGGGTGATGAACTGATCTTTGTCACCCGTCATATGCCTTGAATAGCTGCTATCAAGATACCATCTTTTCTTTAATTTATAGGCTACAAGACAATCCTGTAAAACAGTCAAGGAGTGATTTTAGGTATCCAAGCTAACTTGGGTCCTTTCGGGTTAGCAAAATTGGTTCCCTTTGGAACCCAAATGGTTTTATATTTCAATGCACCAATTATGGAATTTTTCAATGAATTGCATTGATAAGATTTATGCCCAAATCTATGACATGCATGACAAATAAGTTTATCATTTTTGAATGACGCATGCTTTGAATCTGTGAAAGATGCAGAAATAGAAATGTTTGATTTGAATGATTTTTGCATAGAATTCTTAGGAACATATTTCAAGCCATTTGAAATAGATTTCAATGGAAAAGATATTTCGAATTTAACTTTTAAAGCTAAAGCTTTTGAGGATATAAATCTTGTTGTTGAAATTCCTTTATCATTTAAAGCATTAAATCCAATTCCAGCTCTATTTTTAGAATCCTTTCGTTCTTTCAAAATTAGCTTAAGCTTATTAGAACTCAAAGTAAGTTTTTCAACTAAAGGTTTAAGCTTTTCAACCTCCATTTTTAAATCTACATTTTCAGCAACTAAAATTCTGTTTGTCTCATTTAAAGTATTTTTCTCATTTTTCAAGGCAATAACATTATCAGAAAAGTTATTCAATTCTTTTTGCAAAATTTCATTCTTTTCAAAAGTTTCATCCCTATCTTTTGATAAAACATCATTTTGTTTCTTCAAGGATTTAATTTTAACCCCAGCTTTCTTGAATTCAATAAGTAAATCATGAAATGCAAAGTTCAATTCATCATATAAAATTCAGTTTGTAGCTCAGGGGATGATACCTCATTTTCAAGACCCATCAGACATAGATTTGCAGATTTCATGGTCTCTTCTTCTTCAATTGATGAGAATGCTTCGCTGTCGCTCCACGTCACTACCATAGCTTTTTTTTTCCTTTTCTTAAAGCCCTTTTTTAGTAATGGACAATCTGGTCGGTTGTGCCCTAGCTTTTTGCATTCATAACAGGTGGGTACTTCTTTTTCTTTTTCTTTGTCCTTCTCTTTACTGAAATCTTTGTTCTTGTAGAATTTTTTGAGGTGTCTTCCTTTTCTTTTTCCCAAGAACCTTCTAAATTTCTTGATGACCATGGCAACATCTTCATCTTCCATGTTGCTTTCAGTGGAGGACCTTTCTTCTTCCGATTCTTCATCCTTTCTAGAATCCATAGTAGATTTGAAGGTGATTGATTTCTTCTTCTTTTGATCATCTTCAGTTTGATACTGCATGGTCAATTCATGTGTGATGAGAGATCTTAGCAGTTCATCCAGCAATAGGGTATTCAAATCTTTTGCTTCCTGGATGGTAGTCACTTTCGGATCCCATTTGTCCGGAAGAGATCTCAGTATCTTCTGTACTAGATCTGCATTAGTATATACCCTGCCAAGACTTTTTAAGCCATTAATAATGTCAATGAAACGTGAAAACATGGCAGAGATTGTTTCATTCGGTTCCATCTTAAATAATTCATAACTGTGCACAAGAAGATTAATTTTAGAAGACTTCACTTGATATGTTCCTTCATGGGTCACTTCGAGTTTATCCCAAATTTTTTTTGCAAAAGAGCAAATAGAAACTCGATTAAACTCATTACTATCCAAAGCATAATATAATAAGTTCATGGCTTTGGCATTTAATTCGCCCATCTTCATGTCGTGTTTGTCCCAATCCTCTTCAGATTTAGGAATGTCCACTCCATCAGTTTTAGTCATGGGGATATAAAGACCCTTTAGAATGACCTTCCATAACTGAAAATCAACTACTTGGATATAGATTTTCATTCATGCTTTCCAATATGCATAATTTGTGCATGTGAACAATGGAGGTCTATTAGTTGATTGGCCTTCTGCCAGAGATGTACTCATGTGATGAGCCATCAAACTTTACTCTAATGTATTCAGAGACACTGCTCTGATACCAGTTGTTACCTAGGTGGCTACTAAAGAGGGGGGTGAATTGGGAATTTAAAAACTTTAAAGCAAGTAATGTGCAATTACAAATCCCTTAGAAGGTGTTAGGTGCTGTGATAGAGTTATAAATTGTAGAAGCTAAAAAGAAGTAAAGAAACACAACATAAACAGACCAAATTTATAGTGGTTCGGAGCAATCTAGCTCCTACATCTACTATCCAAGATACCACTTGAAATTTTCACTATATTCACACCCGAATATAGAGGAATGTTTTGCAGGATCACAATCCAAAACCTTTACACTTTGGTTTTACAGGATCGCCAAAGAAAACCTAACACCCTTTGGTTTTAACAAGCTTACCAAAGAAACCTAACTTGGTTTTACCAAGATCACCAAGAACCCAACACTTGGTTTTTATCAAGGCTCACCATGACCTAATTGGTTTTTCAACCGGGCTCACCAATAACCCAACAATTCAAAAATGAATTGAAAGAAATGCAACAAAAATGACAAACTCAATTTGTCGGATAGTTGCCAGTGCAGCTTGATGGAAGTCCATTTGAATGCACTTGAATAAGCTTTAATTGCTTCAGTGGCTTCTTCCCAAAGTTGCTTTAAACTTCAAATCAGAGTTGGTGAAGTCTTGAAGTCTAGCTTGAATGCTCTTGTGCGCTTTTGCTGTTGGTTGGTAAAATATTCAATGAAGCTCTCTCTTCATTTTAAGAACTCTCTTCTATTTTTTCTCTAAAGAAATTCAAATCCTTCAAATATAAAGTCTTCCATCACTCTAAGGCAGTTAGAGACATTTTTCATCATTGGGAAATGACTTGTGACCGTTGGAGCACTTTTTGGCATTCAAAAACAAATTCTGGAACTAGACGTTAGATACCTAGAAATAATGTTCGAGTCAGCTCGGATTCGCTCAAGTTGGCTTGGATCCTTCAGGTCAATAGGTTGAGTCACCAAATCTTCATTGCAGTCAGCTCTTTGTCTCAGGGCACAAAACATCACTCTGGATGAGTCAGCTCTTGATAGCTTGGGTCAGCTCGAACTTTTTTCTTTGAAAAACTTGAACTCGAGGAGTTGACTCTCTTCAGCTTGGGTCGGCTCATTTTCTCAGATTCAGAAATCCTCACTCTGAAAGAGTCAGCTCGATGCAGTTCGGGTCGGCTCACTTTCTCAGGCTTTCAGAATTAGGTATGGCAGAGTTAGCTCTTCTGGTTAAGGTCGGCTCGCCTGGCTATTATCAGAAATCTTCAAAAATTGGACTCTAAAAGAGTCGGCTCGGACTAATTCCAGTCGACTTAGATTCATTAGAGTCAGCTTGGTTACCTTCAAGTCGGCTTGGATTGCTGTGTTCCAGAATCCTTGCTGCGTGCCAGTAAGCAAAGTCGGCTCTTCAAAAAGTTGGGTCAGCTCGAGTATCTTCTTCAGGATTTTTACACTTGAACTTTAAGAAAAACTCTTACCAACTCTTTACATTTTCAAGCACACCAACTCAAAACTAATTTCAAGGCACACATACACAGAAGTAACCCCTTTATATGATTTTTTCTTAGCTTTTTCATTAGGTTCTTCTTTACAAAAACACATTACAACACAACTCAAACAAGAAAACAGAGGTGTAGGAGTTGAAGATTGAACATTTAATCCATCCTACAAAAACTTATAAAATACTTGAAGAGTTGTCAGAAATAAGTATACATGCTCTAATGTTTGGTTATCATCAAAATCACCTATGGGGTCAACAGGTGTATATAGAGAGGTCCGTTCAGAGAGAATGCCTTTATATTTCAGATGATCAAGAAATTCATTAGACAATTATTCTCCTCCTCAATCAGACCGAAGAATTTTAAAACTAGGCCCAGTTTATTTCTCAACCTCATTTTGATACTCTTTGAACTTATCAAAGGCTTCGGACTTGTGTTTCATAAGATACATATATTTGAACCTTGATAAATCATCAGTAAAACTGATAAAATAAGAATATCCTCCTCTGGCCTGGGTTGTCATAAGACCACACACATCTGTGTGTACTAGACCTAACAACCCAGTTGCCCTTTCTCCTTGTCTAGTAAATGGAGACTTGGTCATCTTTTCCATGAGACAGGACTCACAAGTTCCTAATGATTCAAGATCAAAAGGATTAAAGAAATTTTCTTTGTACAACTTGTTTGTCCTAGACTCATCAATATGACTCAAATGACAATGCCAGAGAAAAGTGACATTTACATCATCTCTATTTCTTCAAGCTTCTAGGTCTCTATAACCCTTGCAATGACTTGCAGATATGAGACCCACATGCGGTATCCAATACCCATGTATTAAAAGTTGAAGAACTCAATGACATGTTTGTTTGTATCATGTACAAACCTTTAGATGCTCCTCCAGTATCTTGCTTCAAACTTGCAAGATATGTCTAGCAGTTTTTTCTTCCAATGCTGCTACTTCCCGCAACGAAAACAGGATCCATTACCAATGGCTTTCTTTGCTTTCTTCTTCTTTTGGATGCTTTTTTTAGGGTTGAGTTTTTTTTTCAAACCCTTTTTCATTTCCTATTTTTTCTTTCCATCAATAAGAAGAAGATGAGCCTTATCTCTTTTAGAGTGGCTCTCGGCTATCTTAAGCATGTTAAGCAGCTTAGGCAAAGAAATATTTAGTTTGTTTATATGATAATTTAGAACAAACTAAGAGAAGGATTCTAGGAGTGACTGCAAGATTAAATCCTAGTTGAGTTCACCATCCATCACAAACCCTAATTGACTTAATCGAGTGATTAAGTCAATCATTTTCAAAACATGGGTTTGAACTAATGAGCCCTCACTCATGCATGCACGGAACAACTGCTTTAATATTTCATATCGAGCAGCCCTATTTTGCTCTCCATAAAGCTCTTTTAATTTGAGCAATATAGACTGAGGTTCCATCTCCTCATGTTGCCTTTGAAGTTCATTACTCATTGAGGATAACATGATGCACTTGATAGTCATACAATCATTCTACCACATTTTATGTGTGGCTCTTTCCTCCTCGGAAGCATCATCTCCAATCGGCTCTAGATCCGAAGAATCAAGAATATAAGAAAGCATCTTCGAGTTAATACTATCCTCAGGTTTCTCAACTAATCGACATAATTAGGACCAGTCAATTTGTTGGCATCTAAAATGCCTTGCAGTGATAAACTTGAAGCCATAATATTTAAATCTACATTAAAGTAAAGAACTACAAGCAGACCACTCAAGATGACATTCATAATTAGATAAGGACTTTTACACCTAATTATGTCTTCCACTATTTTATTTCAAATACCATAGCCTTCACCTATGGTAAGTGAGAAAACCTCTCAGGGCTTTCCTTAGTGGGGTTGAGATCCCAAATCCTCATGAATGCCTTGTGTTACTCAACAAACACCCATGAGTTCAAGGGTAGGAAAATCCTTTTCTAATTTCATCCCTTGCAATTCTCAACATAACACTTGCCTCTAAGACACTTATAGCCTTATGTTATACAATAAACCATAATGTCTTAGTTTAGTCAGACCCTTCATTTTCATATAGCCATGATTAAATAATGTTGCCATTGTGTTACACAACAAAGCAACACCACCAGTCATGCTATAAAGCATAACATGCACTAGGACATATTATATCAAATCCTAAAGTAGACCTTGTGTTACACAACAAATCTACTATAATTTTTTACATGGATTTGGCTTAGCATGAAGGAAGTCAATTTTGTAGTGTGTTTAATCAATCAACATTACCAACTTAGGATTTAGATGTGACCAAATTGGCCAGGTAAGTGGAAGAGATGAGGGGATCCCCCCATTGCTTTCCTTAGATACCAATTAAATTGGTCAGGTTAGTCAACAAAACCAATTAAAAACCTCATTCCCTTTACCTTCCCAGAACCACTTGCCTAGACACCAATTGGCTGATCATGCCCTAATCAGATTTGCATCATGATTAACTTACACTACGACTAAATATGATTTTGTGAGGGCTTTGATGGTCTCATACACATCCTAATTCATCATGTTATCATGGCATTTATTCCAACAAAACATGCATATTATCCCTAATATGCATAACATAAATATGATTCAAATAACAATCCATTTACCTCACTTGTTCATGGGATAAGGCCACAGTGGCACTCCTACATGCCATAGGAGACCCCATTGAATGGAAAGAGAGTGCCTTAAACCCTACTTGGCTCCTATGACCGAATGGCCATGGTGACTAACCCAATCCGAAGCAGTTACTAGGATATAACATATCGCATATATGTAATTTGAACTAATCATGCATCGATTCATATCATAGCAAGCAATCAACTCTAAAGTGACTACTAATTGCATGCATCAAGGTGGCTCTAATACCACTATTGGGTTCTTTGGGCCAGGTGCAATGGAAGACTGGATTTCGAAACTTTTATATTTGAAACCCTGACCGACCGGAACCCTAAACCTTAGGACCACTTGTGCATAATAATTAATAAATCTAAACATTAGGGCTATAGAAGAATTCCTGGAGTGCTATTATCCTTTATTTCCATGAGACACATAAGTGCATGCCCTCCAAAGGTGATCCACACAGGAATCGGACCAACGAAGCACTCCTATAACAGTTGCTTGTTTGATTGGGACTCTTTTGGTAGCCTTTCAGATTTTTTGCCTTGCTGGACTCCCTACCCTCTTGTAAGGCACTCAGATACCTCTCTATATCCCCTCTTAGATCCTGAATATCCCCTCTATTTTTCTTCCTAGGCTCTTATCTTAAAAGACTAGCCTTGTCTCTAAAGAACAAGCTTTGTCTTAAAAAGACAAACCTTGTCTTAAGGGGGGAGGAAGAGAAAATAGTAGGTTGGGCTTTTTGATGGGAATTGAAGTGCTCAGGCATCAAAACACCGATACCTTATATAGAGTAGGATGGGGCACCTGATATGCCTCTTCTATAGGCATCTGATAAGACCCTTGAATGAGAAGGAGTCTTATTGGATGGACAGACATATCATGATACACCCTTTCATAAATCAAGAGACATATAAATGTCTCTTCAATTTTTCCAGCATTTTAATCTCCTACCACATGTTAATTACCAATCATTTAAAGTGGCAATAGTTGTGGAAGTATGAAGGGATGCATCGAATACCAGAGAGCGTTCAAACAGAAGGACTCTATAATGTGTTTTAGCGCCAATCCATGAAGGGTTGTGACTATTCATGTTATGCCAACCTCCTTCCACGAAATTTCCATCTTTTGACCATTAAAAAACACTTCAAAAAGGTGTTGAGATTAGGATGAGGGACTTAGAACTTATCCAAGACTTGTGTTTGACTGGCAAAATGATGGAGACCCGAGAGTCTATTTGAGTCAATTAGTACTGAGTCACTTATACTAAAGTGAGCCAATTGAGTCTTGTAATAAAGTGAGACAACTAAGTCCAGTTGAGTCCACTTGGTCAGGTCCAGTCATTTTTAACCTAATCGAGTCCATGTAGTTTTCATTCAAGTCATGTTCAAGAAGAGAGTCAGCAGACCAGGAGATTCACCAGGTCCCCCTAACTAGAGCTAGACTTCAGGCACCTAGGCCCTTTCATGCTACCAAGCCCATAGGGAAGCACTCCCTCCAACCCATGAAGATGACGCCCCAGTTCAAGCCGCCCCAACCCAGCACCCTAGCCCAAGCCCAACACTTGAGGTTCTTGGCCCTCAAGTTATGTAACCTGGGTGAATCTATAAATACCCCACCCCCTCTTGTATTTTTTTCATGCCATATATTAATAAAATTTCTTGAGTTTTCTCAACTTACTGTGTGATTTACTGTGTGAGGGTATCTGTGTGATCCCTATTATTTTGCGTGAAGGGTATCTGTGTGATCCCTATTATTCCTAAGGATATCTGTGTGATCCCTTCACTGCCCCAACTTCCTGTGCCCTGCCTTCAAAGCTCCAATGAAGCCCTAGCTGCCATCATCTTCTCACAAGCCCCAAACCTACCATAATCCTTGGTGACTTCTATGCTCGCCAGCAATCCTCGCATCCCGTCCCTCATCAGTTTGGTATCAGAGCCCAAGAATTAGGGTTTTCTCTTCCTTCCCGGCTCCACATCCTTCCTCCCGTCCAGATTGATAGAAAAGTGCCATAAGAGCCAATCATTATGAGGGCCTTCTTATAAACTTCCAACTCATGTATGACATATTATTCATATTAATAAAGGCATTTGATTCATCACATACTACTGTGTCATGTTTTGTTGATTATGATAAATCCCATAGAGTAGGGCAATGAATTAGGGCTATGATAAAATAACAGTGAGACCTAATTCCTATAAACCCTAATCTAGAATGTTCCTAGTCGTTGGACCATCGATTCGAGGATCGATGAATCTAAGAAGACTAGCTTATCGTATGTATGCTCAGTTAATGAGGGTGGTTGATCTCACAACCACTTGATAACTACATTAAACATAAATAAAAAAATATTAATTTAACATTAAAATATCATTATTCCTTCAAAATTAATACTTTTATATGTCATTTATAGGAAAGAACATCACCAACATGGAGAACCCAATTTTAGAAGTCCAAAGGCATGAACGACACTCGAATCAGACTTAAAACGGGCCCAAAATGAATTTTTGAAGAATTTACTAAATTGCACAGAGTCTAAAGCAGCCGATCCATAGTGGACCGGTTGCTCGGTCCACCGCACATCCCATAAGCCATGATTTGCCATCAACGCAGTCCACAGAGCAGAGCCATGGACCACAGTGCCCCATTCATGCTGGAACTTGCCAGAGAGCCACCCCCACCGCCGGGGAGGTCGCCGGCATGCTCACCGCCGGACTGAGAATTCCCGGTGGCCAGAAAAAATACCCTCGAAGTGGGCTGTTCACCATGATTTTTTCTTCTTGGCCGAACCTCATCAAAACCACCGTCCCATGCCGCCAGACAGCCTACCCAGTCCACCACCGGTCAAAGATGATGGTGGAGTGCTCTTCCTCGCCGTCGGGAGGGTCTTCATGGTGAATTGCAACCATTGATGGTTCTTTTGGTCTGAATCACTTGTGGACCGAACATGTGTGCTGGGTTGGACCGGGTTGGACCGGACCGGGGAGAAGGATTTAGAACCTCACTGGATGAGCTGGAGATCAATGGGAGCGGCTTCGTTGCAACTATGGAGCGGCTTCATTGCAACTGTGGAGCGGTATTTGTTGAGTTGGTTGGAGGAGGCATGGATTTGTCGAAACGATGGAGCAGCTTTGGAGCAAAGAGAGAGCCTATAAAAGGGCTCCAGGGGAGCCAGAGTCTGTCATTCGAGGAGTCAAGCATTCGGCCAGTTCTTCTTCTTCCCCATTGTTTTTCTTTTTCTTCTCTGTGTCTCTTCTTCTTCATCACATAGAGCACTGTGTCTTCTCCATTCCACTCTACCGAGAGCTCTTCACTCCACCATCCCAGCTTCTAGTCCATCCTTCCATTCTCCCAAGCCTTCAGATCATTCACAGTCCAGCCACAGTCCTGATCCCTCTGCTCTTCCCCGTAGTTCTTTTAGTTTTCTTTCTATTCCAAATATTCCATCCTTATTCCCATTATTCCAGCACTATTCCAACCTTATCCCAATGCTATTCCAGCAGTCCTATTCTTCACTGGTCAGCTTCATCTTCAACTTTTGAGCATGCAGAAATCATTGGAGGCCGGAGCTTCACTTGGGAAAGGGGGGTTTTTATTTTTGGTTGTATTACCTTGATGTACTCCCTTTTACATGAAATAAAAGTATACTTTGATTAATTCATGTTCTTTTGTTTTTGAATCAAATGTGTTGCTAGGGCAAAGCTTTGGAGGTAAGTCAAGTAGAATTAATCCTGACTGATCTATTTCCTAGAGGGTACGGCTGTGCTCTCGTGAGATAGATCATATATAGGTTATTTCACTAGCATTTAGATCAATCTATTCCCAAAAAAGGATGGGCCATGATTCATGGATACGGGCCATGCTCTCACTCGGATAGATCTTCTTTTTGAGTTACCTTTACTGCTAATTACTTGTTAGTCTCCTTTTTAGTTTTAAGATTTTAATTTCTGTTGCGTATTTGTTATTTTCAAAGTAATCAAGAAAGTCCTTGCGAATTCGACACTTGCTCCTACTATCCTATTCTAGAATAGTAATTTTAAGGTAATTAAATCAGTGCGTTGCGATGCCCATCAGATTTTTGGCACCGTTGCCGGGGACTTTTGGCATTATTTTAAAATTTTCAAAAATTCAAAAAAAAATTCAAATTTCAAAAATTCAAAAATTTTTGTTATTTTTGTTTTATTCTATTTGATCTCCTTTTTAGAATTATTTAGGTAAACTTACTTTCCTGCAAAATCAAAAAAAAAAATAAAGAAAAAAACTCATAATTCATTTGGGAATTAGATGCTTAACCATCAAAATTTTAAAAAAGTAATTAGTTTAGTTTAATTTTGTTTGATAATTTCAAGATATGGACACCTTGCTTATTGCATCCATTTCATTTCTCCATAATTCATCTTAAGGGCACTTACCTTATTAATCAGATAAGGTGGGGATTTCATTACCCTTCCTTGGCCCACAAATCATTTCCCATCATTTGCATTCACCTAGGCCTCTAACCCTAAAATCAATTAGATGCCAGCCCTAAGGAACTCGAGCTCAATAGGACAAGGGAACCCTAGAGTTATACTGGGTTCAGGTCAGTTAACTACTTGGTGTCTAAGAAAAGTGGTTCAGGGACAAGAGCCCGAAGGGAGGTGCATTGGTTCCGCTTACCTGGCCAATTTTTAATTGGTGTCTAAGGCAAGCGATAAGGGAACCTTCACCAACCTTACACTTACCTGGCCAAGTTAGTTGGGTGATTTTGGACTTGAAGTGCTCAAAGGTGACCTTGGAATAGTTAGGAGCTATCTAGGTCTATGCTAACCCTAGGATAGAGTTGTGTAAATTGTTTGAAAAAAAAAAGAAGAAAAAATTTTTTTTTCATCAAATTCTTGTAGGAGTCGTTCCTTTAGACCTTTTCTCATTTTTGCATAAAAAAGAAAAAAAAAATCTTATAAAAATTCTGAACTGCTGTTGTTTGCTCTAGAATACCATTGTAGGGTGTATGTTAGGTCATCGGTCACTAGAACCGGAACTTGTACCCCTAGACCTAGAAATTGATAGAACTTGTAGAGCAAACAAACCTGGTACTGTGGACCCCAATAAGGAAATTGATCCTCCACGTCAATTGAGGGAGTACTTCACTCCTTCAAAGTATACCTATTCACCTTGTATCCAAGTACCTCTAGTTGAGGCTATCCAGTATGAAATTAAGTCTAGCATAATCCAGATGTTACCATCTTTCTATGGACTTACAAATGAAGACCCTTACAAACATTTAGATGAGTTCCTGGAAATATGTTCAATCGTCAAAATCCAACATTTCTCTGATGATGCTCTTAGGCTTAAGTTGTTCCCTTTTTCCCTAAAAGATAGAGCTAAGTGCTGGTTGAATTCCCTGGACACTGTAACAATTTCAACTTGGGATCTACTTCAGAGGGAATTTCTTAAGAAGTACTTTCTAATCAGATAAACAAACCAAATTAGAAAAGCCATAACCAGTTTTTCCCAGTTAGACGGAGAGATGTTTCTTGAAACATGGGAGAGATTAAAGGATCTGATTAGAAAATGTCCACATCATGCCATACCGAAATGGCAATTGGTTCAATGTTTTTATGATGGTCTGTCTGAAAGATACCAGCAAATGGTAGATGCTTCATGTGGAGGAACATTTATGCTTAAAAATGAACATGAAGCTTGGCAGCTATTTGAAATCCTTAGTGAAAACTCATTACATCACATGTATGCTACCCGTAGAGATTCTCTCCTAGGACCCAAGAGAGGGGGAATGTATGAATTAGGTCACTCTGTAGATATCTACAGCAAAGTAGATGAATTATCCCAAAAGCTTGACCGAATTCTACAATATGGAAATATTTTCTCCTCACCTCATCAAAACCATGATGTTTGCATCATTTGTTCAAGTCCTACCCATTCGATAGGTGATTGTCCAGCTGCCTATCAATTTCTCGAGCTCATTCAGGAACAAGTCCATCATGCACAAACTTGTATGGTTCCTAGACTAGGAAATGACCCATTTGCAAATACTTACAATCCTGGCTTGCAAAACAATCCAAATTTTTCTTGGAAACCCCAAGCTGCTAATAATCCAATACCAATTAGGACTAACTATTAGGAGACCAACTTTGGAAACATGCCTTATTCCCAATACCTGAGTGCTCCACAATGTCCACCGAATAATCATGGTCCTACATTTGAAGAGAAGGTACTTCAAGCATTAAAAAGACTAGAAATGAACACCCAACTCCTTCACTCCCATACACAATCCATTGCAAAGCTAGAAACCCTTATATGTTAGCTAGCTACATTGTTCAATAGAATAGAGGAAGGTAAGTTGCCTAGTCAGCCCATCAGTAATCCAAAAGGACAATACATGGCTGAAAGTTCTACCAAACCTGAAACATTCCCAGAACAAGCTAAATCAATCACAACTTTAAGAAGTGGGAAAATATTGAATCAGCCTGACCTGACCCAAAAATTTGAGTTGGCTAAGCCAGAAGATGAAAAGAATGAAGAGAGAAAGGAACCTATTAGCTAAGCACCAACACCTAGGGCTCCATTTCCTAAAGCCTTATAATCACCTGTATTTTTGGATAAGAAGAGCCTTAAAATGATTGAAATGCTTGAGCTGTTCAAACAAGTCTAGATAAACCTACCTCTTCTTGATGCCATCAAACTAGTACCGGCTTATGCCAAATTCCTTAAGGATCTGTGCACATAGAAATGAAAATCTAAGGCACACATACCGAAAAAGATCCAGTTGATTGAGCAAGCGAGCTTAGTTTTTCAGCAAATTGTCCCACCCAAATTAAAAGACCCCGGTACCCCAACTATTTCCTGTGTCATACGGGACCTCACAATCAAGAAAGCTTTATTAGATTTGGGTGCGAGTGTGAACCTTCTCCCAGGCTCAATGTATGATTTATTTGGATTTAGGGAACTGAAACCCACGTCGGTAACATTACAATTAGTAGATCGATCAATTAAGGAACCCCGTGCATTATTAGAGGATGTGTTAGTGAAAGTCGATGAATTTTACTTTCCTGTTGACTTTCATGTCCTGGATATGAAGTCTAGCGGTAATCCTAGCCAAATACCCATTATTCTTCGAAGACCTTTTCTAGCTACCGCTAATGCCTGTATAAACTGTAGGACAGGGGTTATAGATGTATCTTTTGAAAATAAAAAGGTGAGATTGAACATTTTTAATGCATCCCAAGGACCACCTGTATTTGATGAAGTGAACATGCTTGAGGAAGTTATAGACAAGAAACTCCCCATTTTACTCGAGTCGGACCCTCTGCAAGCATGTTTGACACATGTTGGAACAGATGAGTTTGATGTTGATGAAGTGAGTGCTTTGTTGGAGCCACCGAAGTCTAACAATATTCCTCCTTGGACTATCAAATTTGAACCTTTACCAACTTAATCAACCCCTTTAGTGCCATCCTTAGAAACACCACCCATGCTAGAGTTGAAGCCTCTTCCTGAAAAGTTGAAATATTCTTTTCTTGGACACAAGGATACCCTTCTAGTGATCATTGCATCCACTCTAACCCTAAATCAAGAAGAAAAATTGGTGGAAGTACGTATAGAACATAGAGAAGCAATAGGATGGGCAGTAGCTGATTTTAAGGGAATTGACCCTTTTGTTTGCATGCATCATATTCACTATGAGCCTGAATCTAAACCACATAGGGACATGCAACGAAGGCTTAATCCGAACATGAGGGAAGTTGTTAAGAAAGAAGTGGTAAAATGGCTCGATGTTGGAATCATTTACCCAATCTTGGATAGCCAATGGGTTAGTCCAACTCAGGTAGTAACTAAGAAGTCAGGTCTTACTATTGTTGAGAATGAAAAGGGCGAGTCAATTCCTACTCGAATGACAACTAGTTGGAGAGTGTGTATAGACTATCGAAAACTGAATGCCGTCACTAGGAAAGATCACTTTCCTTTGCCTTTCATTGATCAAATTTTAGAACGGCTAGCTGGGTAGAGTTTCTTCTATTTTTTAGATGGATATTCAAGATATAACCAAGTTCCGGTATTTCCTGCTGATCAAGAAAGACCACCTTTACCTGCCCCTTTGGAACATTTGCCTTTAGATGCATGCCATTTGGTCTGTGCAATGCACCAGCCACTTTTCAACGATGTATGCTATCCATATTTTCTGATATGGTTGGTCAATTTCTTGAGATATTTATGGATGACTTTTCGGTGTTTGGATCATCATTTGTTGATTGTCTCCAAAACTTGACTAAGGTTTTGAAATGATGTATAGAAATGAACCTAGTCTTAAGTTGGGAGAAGAGTCATTTTATGGTTCGTGAGGAAATCGTGCTCGGACATATTATTTCAGAGTGAGGGATTGAGGTTAACAAAGCTAAGGTAGAATTGATCTCGAAATTCCCTCCCCCGACCTCGGTTAAATAAGTACGATCCTTCCTTGGTCATGCTGGATTTTATAGACACTTTATCAAGGATTTCAGTAAAATTTTGTGACCTTTGTGTAATCTGCTTGTTAAAGACAATCCATTTGATTTCAATAAAAAAATGTATGGCTGCTTATGACATTCTAAGAACTTCTTTGACCAATGCACCAGTTATCAAGCCTCCCGATTAGACCCTGCCTTTCGAAATCATGTGTGATACCTCTGATTATGCTGTAGAGGCTGTTTTAGGATAGAAGTTTAATAGGAAACTACATGTGATTTATTATGCTAGTAAAACTATTTTAGATGCACAAATAAACTACACCACTACTGAAAAAGAGTTGCTAGCAGTTGTTTTTGCCATGGAGAATTTTCGATCATATCTGTTAGGGTCTAAAATCTTGGTTTATACTGATCATGCAGCATTGCGACATCTGCTATCTAAGAAAGACACAAAGCCCAGATTGATTAGATGGATCCTTCTACTGCAGGAATTTGACTTAGAAATCTTAGATAAGAAGGGTTCTAAAAATTTGGTAGCAGATTATATTTCTAGGATCTTAGTAGAATGCAACAAAGAAACAATCAGAGATCGGTTTCCTGATGAGCAGCTTTTCTCTATTTTGTCTGATAGTCTACCCTGGTTTGCCCATATTGTTAGTTACTTAGCAACAGAGCAAGTTCCTTCCTACTGGTCCAAACAAGAAAAAGATAGATTTTTCTCACAAATCAAATATTACTTTTGGGAGGAACCTGAGTTGTTTAAGTACTGTTCAGATCAGGTGATTAGATGATGTGTCCCTTAGAGTGAATACCAAGGCATACTCACTTTTTGTCATTCTCTTGCTTGTGGGGGACACTTTAGTGAAAGGAAAACTGCAGCAAAAGTGCTGCAAAATGGGTTCTACTAGCCAACTCTTTTTAAAGATGCATACGAATTTGGCCGTAATTGTCTGAGATATCAACAAACGGGGAATATTTCACGTAGAGATATGATGCCTTTGACCCCTATTTTAGTTGTTGAAATTTTTGATGTCTGGGGTATTGATTTCATGGGGCCATTTCCTTCTTTTGGGTTTGAGTATATTTTGGTCGCAGATGATTATGTGTCTAAATGGATTGAAGCCATAGCAACCCGAACCAATGATCACAAGGTTGTAATCAAGCTCATTTAGTGTAACATCCTTAGTTGGTTTGGGTGCCCAAGGGCAATTATTAGTGATGGGGGCGCGCATTTCTCAAATAAACATTTTGAAGGATTAATGAAGAAATATGGAATTACACATAAGGTAGCCACACCTTACCATCCCCAAACTTGTGGCCGGTTGAAGTATCAAATAGAGAAATTAAACACATCCTGGAGAAAATGGTACGGCCCGATAGGAAAGATTGGTCAGAACGTTAGAATGATGCATTATGGGCTTACCGGACTGCCTTTAAGACTCCCCTAGGAATGTCTCCATACCGGTTAGTGTTTGGCAAGGCATGTCATTTACCGGTAGAGTTAGAACATCGTGCATTTTGGACTATCAAGCAATGTAATTTTGATCTGAAGACTGCGAGTTCTAATAGAAAACTTCAATTAAGTGAATTAGAAGAGCTACGAAATGAAGCTTATGAAAGTTCAAAAATTTATAAGGCTCGAACTAAGACATATCATGATAAATTCATTAATCGAAAAATGTTTAAGCCTGATCAGAAAGTGTGGCTCTACAATTTTAATGCCTTTTTTCTGGAAAACTTCGCTCACGATGGGATGGACCCTTCATCATTACTCAAGTATTTCCTCATGGCACTATTGAACTTAAAGATCTCAAACAAGGAAATATTTTTAAAGTGAATGGCCAACGCTTGAAACCCTATGCTGAAGATATTCATTATGGAGAAATTGTTGAAATTCTTGACCTTATAGACCCAGTACTACCATCAACTGAGCCTGGCTGAAGACTTTAAACTTAGCACTCCTGGGAGGTAACCCAGTTTATGCTTTTAATTTTTAACTAGTTACTTTCTTTTCTTTTTAGAAAAATAAAGTGAGGAAGTACAGCAATAAAGGAACCTGCTACTTCATGAAACCTTCGAAGCACATTTTTCCCAAGGTGTATTCTTTCCTATTATACTTCTCATTTTCTTTCCTACTCCATTGAGGACAATGTCAATTAAGTTAGGGGGGAAGATTCACTTGTCTTGCTTAGATCTTCGAGTGCGGTTAGAAATGATTAGGTTATGTGTACCTAATTATTATCTCGAACTGGAGTTACATAGGCACCTTAATTAAATGATTGATTAATGGCCTAGATAATGCTAGAGATGCCGAGGGATAAATTATTAAAGAAACTCAATAAATGGTAGGGTATAGATCATAAATAATTTCATAGAGTAATTCCAAAGCCTTTTGACCTTTGATCTTAATAAAGAGTCAACTTTATGGGGATATAAATCAAAAGATCAAGTATGCTAAAGTTTTTCCCTTTGAAAAAAAAAAAAAGTTAGTCTAGTCTCACAGCTTTGCTTGAACTCTTACTAAGTAACCGGGCCCCTTCATCTAAGTAAACATTGTGGTTCATGTCAAAAGGTGAGAAGGTCAAGAAATCTGTTAAGCAATGGTACCTCTCTGAGTAACCGGGCCCCTTCGCCTAAGTAAGCATTGTGGTTCGCATCAAAAGGGGAGAATACTAATACTTATGAGGCTTGGATATAACACATACAAAAAAAAATGAATGGAAAAATCATCTAGCAGAAAGAAATTGAACTAAACCCCAGAAAGTTAGAGGATTTTAAGAGAGATGGAAAGTTGGTAGAAGAAGAACTCTAGAAATCTTTATGAGCTCTACCTGACCACTAAAAGAGTTGAATTAATAATCCAATGAAGTATCTCAATAGTAGTCTGACCAGGTATCATCTGCTTTTAGGGTTGCTTGGGTTAACATCTAATTCAAGGATGGGTTGATACACATGGATAATCTATCTGCTTTACTCGAGGATGAGCAAAGTTCAAGTTGGAGGGTGTGATAACTACATTAAGCATAAATATAAAAGTATTAATTTAATATTAAAATATCATTATTCCTTCAAAATTAATATTTTTATATGTCATTTATAGGAAAGAACATCACCAACATGGAGAGCCCGATTTTAGAAGTCCAACGGCATGAACGGCACTCGAATCAGACTTAAAACGGGCCCAAAATGAATTTTTGAAAAATTTACTAAATTGCACGGAGTTTAAAGCAGCCGATCCATAGTGGACCGGTCGCTTGGTCCACCGCACATCCCATAAGCCACGATCTGCCATTAACACGGTCTATGGAGTAGAGCCATGGACCACAGTGCCCCATTCATACCGGGACTCGCCGGAGAGCTGCCCCCACCACCCCGGAGGTCGCTGGCATGCTCACCGTCGGCTAGAGAAGCCCCGGTGGCCTGAAAAATACCCCGAAGTGTGCTGTTCACCATGATTTTTTCCTCTTGGCCGAACCTCACCGAAACCACCATCCCACGCTGCCGGATCACCTATCCAGTCCACCGCCAACCAGAGATGACGGTGGAGTGATCTTCCTTGTCGTCGGAAGGGTCTTCACAGTGAATTGCAGCCATTGATGGTTCTTTCGGTCTGAATCACTTGTGGACCGAACATGTGTACTGGGTTGGACCGGACTAGGGAGAAGGATCTAGAGCCTCACTGAATGAGCTGGAGATCGATGGGAGCGACTTTGTTGCAACCATGGAGTGGCTTCGTTGCAATCGTGGAGTGGCTTCGTTGCAACCGTGGGAGTGGTATTTGTTGAGTTAATGGGAGGAGGCGCGGGTTGGTCGAAACGATGGAGCGGCTTTGGAGCAGAGAGAGAGCCTAAAAAAGGGTTCCAGGGGAGCCAGAGTCGATCATTCAAGGAGTCAAGCATTCAGCCAGTTCTTCTTCTTCCCTATTGTTTTTCTTTTTCTTCTCTATGTCTCTTCTTCTTCATCACACAGAGCACTGTGTCTTCTCCATTCCACACCACCGAGATCTCTTCACTCCACTATCCCAGCTTAGTTGACCCCATCCCATATTCCAGTCCATCCTTCCATTCTCCCAAGCCCTCAGATCATTCACAGTCCAGCCATAGTCTTGATCCCTCTGCTCTTCCCCGTAGTTCTTTTAGTTTTCTTTCTATTCCAGTTATTCCAACCTTATTCCCATTATTCCAGTACTATTCCAACCTTATCCCAATGCTATTCCAGCAGTCCTATTCTTCACCGGTCAGCTTCATCTTCAACTTTTGAGCACGCAGAAATCACTGGAGGCTGGAGCTTCACTTGGGAAAAGGAGGTTTTTATTTTCGGTTGTATTACCTTGATGTACTCCCTTTTACATGAAATAAAAGTATGCTTTGATTAATTCATGTTCTTTTGTTTTTGAATCAGATGCGTTGCTAGGGCAAAGCTTTGGAGGTAAGTCAAGTGGAATTAATCCTCACTGATCTATTCCCTAGAGGGTACGGGTTGTGCTCTCATGAGATAGATCATATCTAGGTTATTTCACTAGCATTTAGACCAATCTATTCCCAAAAAGGGACGGGCTGTGATTCACGGATACGGGTCGTGCTCTCACTCGGATAGATCTTCTTTTTGAGTTACCTTTACTGCTAATTACTTGTTAATCTCCTTTTTAGTTTTAAGATTTCAATTTTTGTTGCACATTTATTGTTTTCAAAGTAATCAAGAAAGTCCCTGCGGATTCAACCCTTGCTCCTGCTATCCTATTCTAGAATAGTAGTTTTAAGATAATTAAATCGGTGCGTTGCGACATGCATCACCATTTATGTAGAGACACTAATACAAGGATAAGGGTGCTCATCAGAGTATGAGTATACTAGACTGATCCGCACCGGGACTATCTTATGGAAGTCTTATTGCTTGTCAAAAGATAGATCCTAGAGTAGAAGTTGTACATGTGATCTTTAGACCTGAGGTCACCATGATTCCTTGTGCACACTAAGCCATACTTTGGTTCATACTCATTCGTGGCATTGAGTCATGTACAGGATTGATGGGGGACTAATATGCATGCAATTCTTTTTGTATGTTTTATATGTGGGGTTAGGTGATTAATTCCCAAATTTCAGATCAAAATTAGTTGTAGGGAATTTTGTATGAATTTTTGAAGCCAAGCATGCATATTAAAACCTAGAAAAGTACTAAAGAAGGATCGCCGGGGCTGAGAAGCCTCGGTTAGGGCAAGTTCTCCTACAATAATAAGACTGGAGGTAGAGGGGGTGTACCTGACAATGTCTGAAGTGCCCGGTGATGATCGCAGCGAAGAGATCTCTCGTTCCTCAATGGAAGTGGCCTGGAAAACCGAGCCAAAGACCCTCAGATACCTGGCTTTCTGCTCGGTGGTCCGATTGAGGCGTGGCTGGAGTCGTTGGATTCGTAGGAACTCGGGAACCTGCAAACGACCTGTCAGGGGTTAGAAAACTAACAAAGGAACAAGAAAACAAAGGAAAAATAGCAAGGAAAGACTTCTTTTGGAGTGGGCGTCCAGGGATCTGGATGGTTTGTTGGCAGCAGGAAGATGATTGCAAACACCGGGAAGAAGAACTCTCACAAACCCCTTTATGCACACAGCAGGGTATCACACAACTCAATAGAAGAACTCAAGGTTTTAATTCATATAAAAAAAGTGTGTTTCATACAAGAGGCTAGGGTCCCTTAAATAGATCCTTAACCTTGGGCTCCAAGTAAGGGCACTTTAGACTTTACATAGGACTCCTTTTCCTTTTCAAACTCTAATTGGAATACAAGGCAAATAGGTAGAAAACTTCAACTCAAACACTCTCCTCTTGTCCTTCTCTTGGTCGGCCAAGGTGGTGACCATAAGTGGCCGACCAAGACGGGAGGTGACCCTAGGGAGGGGCGCCCTAAATTCTACCTGGGCCTGGGCTGGCCCAAATTCCTTCCGGCTGGTCCAGGGTTTCGAATTTGTTCCTGATTTTGTCTTCTCTTCCTGGACTCTTCAAGCCTTCAAGCTGGGTTGGACTTGGGCTTAACTTTTATGTCTTCAATTAGGTTGAACTTGGTCTTCACTTGTATGATGTGGTCTTGAGTCTTCAATTTGATTGGACAGGACTCAAAAATTGAAATTAGCTCAACATGAGCTGACTAGTACTGAACTGAACTAGCTCAACAAGAGCTGGACTAATTACAGGACTCAAATGTAGCTGGACTAAGCTTTATTACAAGGGACTCAAATATTAACTAAGTGATCCACAGAGGGTTGAGAAGCCTCTGCCTTATTCTGGTGCCTCTAGTGTCCGCACCAATTCTCCCAGGGTGGGAGGAACTCGACCCTGTCGAGTGAAGATCAGACTGGCTCACATATCTCTCGAGAAGGTCTGGGTTGAGGCGTTGCAAGTCCTCTCGAGAAATCTATGAATCATCCGACTCTGGCTGGCCTTGCCATCGGACCAGGAAGAATTGATAGTCACGGCCCCAGGTCATGATGGCTTGATCGTCCAGGATACGCTCGATCCATTCTCCTCTCTCAGGCCAATTTGTTAGTGGACACTCTAGGTTAGGGTCACTCACAATGAAAAGGAATAGGTCCAAAGGCCTCACTAGGTATCGCTACCGGTTCCCTATACTCAACCAGGTCTGTAATATTGAAGGTAGAACTGATGCCCAAATCCGAAGGCAAGTCTAACACCTAGGCATTTGATCCAACCTTCTCTATTACTTTAAAAGGTCCGGCTCTACAAGCATAAAGCTTCTTTTAGGCCTAAGCCTAACCAAGATAGAATCCACTACATCAAACTCTATGACCCTTCTTCAGGAATTAGCCAGTTGTATTAAGATTAGTGCGGGTGGTGAACATGCTAGGCATATGCAGACTCCTAACAAATGATTCAAAGGACTCATACTAACACCTAACAGACTTGACTATGCATTCCTATAGAAAGAAATTTTATTGAACTTTTTGGATCTAAACCTAACAGATTATAGGTTCCCTAGGTTTGATCCTAGCTTGACATGCACATAAAAATTTACAGTGAACTCTTAGCAAATTCCAAAGAGTATGCCAGAAGTAAGATGCAAACCTAACATGCATGATGAATGAATACAGTATGCTAATCCCAGCTAAATGCAATCTAATGATCCTAGAAATGCTGGAGGTGTCTGGAAAGGGCAGAAAATAGGAAGTGGATTCAAAATTAGTCTGGTAGGGTAGAGAAAAAGGTTCATGGTTAGTTGGATAAAGAAGGATAAAAGACGGGGTGTCAGGAACTAATCCTATACTAATGAGGTTAACCTTATGAGGTTGAGCTATATCTACAGGGTTTGCATAATGGAAGGATGGGTCACCAATTTCGGGGAAGAGGTCCTTAATGGAAACTATAGGAGGGGACTCATCTTGAAGGTATTGATTCAAAGAGATCAGGTCCCTAATAAATTCTTCAGGTTCTTGTATTTTAGGACTAGACTCTATAATTTGGCTCTCCTCTATGGTTTCCTCAGGTAAGGTTCTAGCAGCAGTACCTAGGTTCTCTTCCTCTAATTGTTCTTCTACTATAGCTTTAGGTTGGATGTGGTCAAGGTCAACTAGCTCTGGGTTGGTTTCTACCTGGGTATCTACTGGGTCAGCTAATTCTAGGTCTACTAAAGGTGTCTCCTCTTCTCCTTCATACTCATCCACTAAGTTTGCATCAGCTTCATACACTTCCGCGTTAATGTAAGCCTTGTCAATCTCAGGAATGGTTGGAGAAGGTCGGCTAGGAGAAAATTGGCTAGGTCTTGGTATCTGATTATGGACACTAATCCTAGTAGGTTCAGGTTGCCTAAGGAGTAGTGGCTCACTACTGGGCTCATATTTAGGGGTACTAATCATATGGGGTTCAAGTTGACTAGGGGAAACCAGACTAGTACTAGATTGATACCTAGGGGTTATGGGTTCTCTGGGCTCATAGGACAAGGGTGCAGATCTATGGGTCATGGAATTATAGGATCTGGGGTCATAGGATTTTGGGTCAGCTCTATGGTTAGGTTCTAAGGATGGATCATGGTATGGGGTCCTCCTAAGGTTGGGCTCTCTATATGGGTCAGGATATTGGGTTCTCCTAGGGTTGGACTCCCTATATGGGTCAGAATATTGGGTTCTCCTAGGGTTGGGCTCCCTATATGGGTCAGAGTATTGGGTTCTCCTGGGTTCAGTATCATAATAAGGGTCATGGTAAGGGGTTCTTCTAGGTTCAGTATCATAATAAGGGTCATGGTAAGGGGTTCTTCTAGGTTCAGTATTATAGTATTGGTCAGGCTGAGGGGCTCTCCTAGGTTCAACCTCTCGGTATGGATCAGGGTTTGGGGTCCTCCTAGGTTGAGGATTGTAATACGGGTCAGGATAAGGGGCTCTCCTAGGTTCGACTTCATGGTATAGATCAGGGTTTGGGGTCCTCCTAGGTTGAGGGAAATCAGGATCTGGCTCAGACTGTGACCCATGGGTATTTCCTGGGGTCCCTACCCGGACTTCTAACTGATCAAACCTATTGGCAAGATGGTCAATTCTATCATTGGTTTGAGTACCAGACTGAGTTAACTGGGTCATCTAGGTAGTCATCTGGGTAGCCATTTGGGCCATTTGATTAGTTAGGGCTTTCATTTGGGCTTGCAAATTTTCGATGGGTTCAGACATTTGTGAAGGAGGTGGGTGATATGAAACTCATAATCTAGTGCTCATGCAAGACTCGATCAGACCGACTACAGCTGACTAGACCTAGAGCCCAAACTAAGGGCTCAATCAGGGTGGCAAACTAGCCTATAGTAATCCTGTACTCAGCCAGGCAGGTGTAAGTGGTGGGGACACCAAAGGCACCATAATAACATAGAGGCTTTTCAACCCTCTATGAATTGATCAATAATTATGAGTCCATCTGTAATAAGGGCTTAGCCCATTTGAGTCCATTTTAGTTGTTATTTGAGTCTTTTGAGTTTCAGTTCTGTACTAGTCAGCTCATGTTGAGCTAGTTCAGTCCAGTGTTAGTCAGCTCATGTCGAGCTAATTTTATTTTTTTGAGTCCTATTCAACCATATTGAAGACTCAAGAACACATCATACAAGTAAAGACCAAGTCCAACCAGATTGAAGATATGGAAGTATAGCCCAAGTCCAACCCAGCTTGAAGATTTGAAGATCCCAGGAGGAAAAATTCAGAAAATCCTGATTCCTTGCATATGCCCTCCAGATGCCCAGATTCCTTTCCAGATGCCAAAGTATATTAATAGATAAGGGCATCCATGATTCCAGAGGTCCATCTACATCCTAGCCCAAAGAAATCATGCCCAGGCGCCAAGCCCAAGCCCCTAAGAAGCAAGATACCAGGGAATATTCCTGCTACCTGGCTACCAGGCCACCCTAGCTTCCAGAGGCCCAAACCCATGCGCCCGAGCCCCTTTGGGCCAGCCACTTGCTGTTCCTAGAAGCCGAACACACCCCCCTAGGCATCCTTGGAGTGTTGACCAAGTCAAGAGAATTTTTAGGGATTTTTTCTACCTAATGTTTCCTTATTTTCTAGCTAGGGTTTGAGAGGGAAAAGGATTCTTATGTAATGTCAATTGTACCCTTACTTGGTGCCCAAGGTTTAGGGTCTATTTAAAGGACCCTAGCCTCTTGTATGAAGGGAGATTTTGATATATGAAATAAACCTTGAGTTCTTCTACTGCTTTGAGTGATTACCCTGCTGTGTGCATAAAGGGGTTTGAGAGTTCTTCTTCCCGGTGTTTGCAACCATCTTCCTGTCGCCAACCATCCTTCCAGCCCCCTCCAAAACTTTCTTCCCTTTGCTATTTTCCTTTATTTTCTTGATCTCCTTTGAGTTTTCTAACCCCTGACAGGTCGTTTGCAGGTCCCCAAGTTCCTACGAATCCAACGACTCCAGCCAAGCCTCAATCAGACCACCGAGCATAAAGCCGGGTATCCGCGGGTATTTGGCTCGATTTTCCAGGCCGCATCCATCGAGGAATGAGAGATTCCTTCACTGTGATCTTCACCGGGTGCTTCAGATGTTGTCAGGTACACCCCCTCTACCTCCAGTAATTATATTGTAGGAGAACTTGCCCTAACCGAGGCTTCTCAGCCCCGGCGATCCTTTTTTAGTACTTTTCTAGGTTCTAATCTGCATGCTTGGCTTCAAAAATTCATACAAAATTCCTTATAACTAATTTTGAGCTGAGATTCGGGAATTAATCACCTAACCCCACATATAAAATATACAAAAAGAATTGCATACATATTAGTCCCGCATCATTTGGTATCAGAGCTTAGATTAGGGCTTGTTTTCCGCAATTTTCCAGTCTGTATATACTCTGTTATTTAAATTATTTCTCCCTGATAAAAAACTCAAAAGATTCTGAAATTTATTTTTCTGGATTCATCATAATTCACAATAATTCTCAGAGTTTTTTTAGATTTTATTATTGCCTGTGAAGTTTCTACAAGCCGAAATACAGCCTGCAAATTTTTAGCTCTGTTTTTTTTCAGCAAGACAAGTTTGGGACTTTTAGGGTTTTGTTTTTTTTTTTTGCATATCTTTTTAATTTTAGTATATTTCCTGCATATTAGGCCATAATTTGCAAGTTTTCTTCTATTTAAGAAAATACCAAAAAAAAATACATATTCTCCAAAAATACCAAAAACATCTAAACCCTAATTTGCATCTTCATCTGCCTGCCATCATTGCATAATTTACTTTTAAGGGCACTCTTGCTATATCAGATAAGGGGAGGAGTTGATAACCTCTCTTTAGCCTAAAACCACATCCCTTGCATTCGGTCCCAAGCCTTAACCTAAAATTAACTAAAGTTAATTTGCCTTAGTGGGCTAGGGACACCAACTGCTCGGGTCTGGGCTAGTGTTAGATCACTATGTCATGTTAACCTGTATGTGCCTTGTGCTCAGTGTCTAGAATGGTGGTTTAGGGATTCAATCCCGAAGGGCTTGTGTGCTGGTCCGCCTACCTGGCCAATCTCTGATTGGTGTCTAGGATTGGCAATCAGGGACCTAACACTCCCCTTACACCTGCCTGGCTGAGTACAGGGTTACTATTGGCTAGTTTGCCACCTTGATTGAGCATCTAGTTTGGACTCTAGGTCTAGTCAGCTGTAGTCGGTCTGATCGAGTCTTGCATGAGCACTAGTTCAAGGGTTTCATATCACCCACCTCCTTCATAAATGTCTAAACCCATGGAAAATTTGCAAGCCCAAATAAAAGCACTCACTAAGCATCTAACCCAATCCATGGCCCAGTTGACTACCCAGTTAACTCAGTCTGGTACCCAAACCAACAATAGAATTTACCATCTTGCCAATAGGTTTGACCAGTTAGAAGGCCATGTAGGGACCATACAAAGAACCCATGGGTCACAGTCTGAGCCAGATCCCGAGTCCCCTCAACCTAGGAGAACCCCAAACCCTGATCTATACCATGAGGTCGAACCTAGGAGAGCCCCTTATCCTGAGCCGTACTACAATCCTCAACCTATGAGGACCCCAAACCCTGATCCATACCGAGAGGTTGAACCTAGGAGAGCCCCTCAGCCTGACCCATACAATAATACTGAACCTAGAAGAACCCCTTACCATGACCCTTATTATGATACTGAACCTAGAAGAACCCCTTACCATGACCCTTATTATGATACTGAACCCAGGAGAACCCAATATTCTGACCCATATAGGGAGTCCAATCCTAGGAGAACCCAATACTCTGACCCATATAGGGAGTCCAACCCTAGGAGAACCCAATATCCTGACCCATATAGGGAGCCCAACCTTAGGAGGACCCCATACCATGATCCATCCTTAGAACCTGACCATAGAGCTGACCCAAAATCCTATGACCCCAGATCCTATAATCCCATGACCCATAGATCTGCACCCTTGTCCTATGAGCCTAGAGAACCCATAACCCCTAAGTATCAGCCTAGTACTAGTCATGCTTACCCTAGTCAACTTGAACCCCATAGGATTAGTATCCCTAAATATGAACCCAGTAGTGAGCCACTACCCCTTATACAACCTGAACCTACTAGGAGTAGTACCTATAATCAGAGACCAGAACCTAACCAATTTCCTGCTAGCCGACCTTCTCCAACCATTCCTGAGATTCACAAGGCTTACATTAACGTGGAAGTGTATGAAGCTGATATGAGCCTAGTGGATGAGTATGAGGGAGAAGAGGAGACACCTTTAGTAGACCTCAAATTAGCTGACCCAGTAGATACCCAGGTAGAAACCAACCTAGAGCTAGTTGACCTTGACCACATCCAACCTAAAGCTATAGTGGAAGAACAATTAAAGGAAGAGAACTCTGATACTAGGATTTTACCTGAGGAAACACTAGAAAAGGATATAATTGTAGAGCGTATTCCTAAATTCCATGAACAAGAAGACTTTATTGAGGATTTGGCTTACTTAACCCATTGCCCTCAGGATGAATCCCTTCCTACCATTCCTATTGAAGATCTCTTCCCCGAAATTGTTGACCCATCCTTCCATAGCATGGGCCTTTTCTTGCCTATAGATATATCGCAACCCCGTAAGGTTAACCTCATCAGTATAGGATTAGTTCCTGACACCCCATCTTTTATCCTACTTTATCCAACTAAACCTTTTTCTCCACCCTACCAGACTAATTCTGAACCCACTTCCTATTTCCTACCCTTTCCTGAGTCTTCTCATGTGTATAGAACTATTAGGTTACATTTTGTTGAGGTTACTAGGTTGCAAGGATCCATAGAGCCCATCCCATTTGCTACCTACTTTTGGCAGACCCTCTAGCACCTATTAGGAGTTACTAGCAAATTTTTTTCTGCATGTCACACATCAACCATGACTCATGCCCCCATGCCCAAGTGGTAGTTAAGACCTAATAAATCTCTTTAGTCGAGTCTGTTAGGTGTAGGTTTGAGTCCTTTGAATCATTTGTTAAGAGTCTGCATGTGCCCAGCATGTTCACCACCTACACTAATTTTAAACAAACTGGCTAATTTCCGAAGTGGATCAAAGAATTTGATGTAGTGGATTCTATCTTGGTTAGGCTTAGGCCTAAAAGAAGCTTCATGCTCGTAGAGCCGGACCTTTTTAAGTGATAGAGAAGGTTGGATCAAATGCATAGGTGTTAGACATGCCTTCGGATTTGGGCATTAGTTCTACCTTCAATATTATAGACCTGGTTGAGTACAGGGAACCGGCAATGATACCTAGTGAGGCTTTTGAACGTATTCCTTTTCATTGTGAGTGACCCTAACCCAGAGTGTCCACTAATAAATTTGGCCTGAGAGAGGAGAACGGATCGAGCGTATCCTAGACGATCGAGCCATTATGACCCGGGGCCACGGTTATCAACGCTTCCTGGTCCGATGGCAAGGCCGGCCAGAGTCGGACGATTCATGGATTTCTTGAGAGGACTTGTAGCACCTCAACCCAGACCTCCTTGAGAGATATGTGAGCCAGCTTGATCTTCACTCGACAGGGTCGAGTTCCTCCCATCCCGGGAGAATTGGTGGGGACACCAAAGGCACCAAAATAAGATAGAGGCTTTTCAACCCTCTATAAATTGATCAATAATTATGAGTCCATCTGTAATAAGGGCTTAGCCCATTTGAGTCCATTTTAGTTGTTATTTGAGTCTTTTGAGTTTCAGTTCTGTACTAGTCAGCTCATGTTGAGCTAGTTCAGTCCAGTGTTAGTCATCTCATGTCGAGCTAATTTTATTTTTTTGAGTCCTATTCAACCATATTGAAGACTCAAGACCACATCATACAAGTGAAGACCAAGTCCAACCAGATTAAAGACATGGAAGTATAGCCCAAGTCCAACCCAGCTTGAAGATTTGAAGACCCCAGGAGGAAAAATTTAGAAAACGCTGATTCCTTGCATATGCCATCCAGATGCCCAGATTCCCTTCTAGATGCCAAAGTATATTTATAGATAAGAGCATCCATGATTCCAGAGGTCCATCTGCATCCTAGTCCAAAGAAATCAAGCCCAGGCGCCAAGCCCAAGTCCCTAAGAAGCAAGATACCAGGGAATATTCTTGCTACCTGGCTACCAGGCCACCCCAACTTCCAGAGGCACAAACCCATGCGCCCGAGCCCCTTTGGGCCGGCATCTTGCTGTTCCTAGAAGCCCAACATGCCCCCCTAGGCATACTTGGAGTGTTGACCAAGTCAAGAGAACTTTTAGGGATTTTTTCTACCTAATGTTTCCTTATTTTCTAGCTAGGGTTTGAGAGGGAAAATGATTCTTATGTAATGTCAATTGTACCCTTACTTGGAGCCCAAGGTTAAGGGTCTATTTAAAGGACCCTAGCCTTTTGTATGAAGGGAGATTTTGATATATGAAATAAACCTTGAGTTCTTCTATTGCTTTGAGTGATTACCCTGCTGTGTGCATAAAGGGGTTTGAGAGTTTTTCTTCCCTGTGTTTGCAACCATCTTCCTGCCACCAACCATCCTTCCAGCCCACTCCAAAACTTTCTTCCCTTTGCTATTTTCCTTTATTTTCTTGATCTCCTTTGAGTTTTCTAACCCCTGACAGGTCGTTTGCAGGTCCCCGAGTTCCTACAAATCCAACGACTCCAGCCAAGCCTTAATCGGACCACCGAGCAGAAAGCCGGGTATCCGCGGGTCTTTGGCTCGATTTTCCAGGCTGCATCCATCGAGGAACGAGAGATTCCTTCACTGCGATCTTCACCGGGTGCTTCAGATGTTGTCAGGTACCACCCCTCTACCTCCAGTAATTATATTGTAGGAGAACTTACCCTAACCGAGGCTTCTCAGCCCCGGCGATCCTTCTTTAGTACTTTTCTAGGTTCTAATCTGCATGCTTGGCTTCAAAAATTCATACAAAATTTTCTATAACTAATTTTGATCTGAAATTTCGGAATTAATCACCTAACCCCACATATAAAATATACAAAAAAGAATTGCATGCATATTAGTCCCGCATCAGTAAGGGGAATGTTAGGTCCCTCATTGCCAATCCTAGACACCAATCAGAGATTGGCCAGGTAGGCGGACCAGCACACAAGCCCTTCGGGATTGAATCCCTAAATCACCATTCTAGACACCAAGCACAAGGCACACACAGGTTAGCTTGACACAGTGATCTAACACGTAGCCCGGACCAGACCAGTTGGTGTCCCTAGCCCACTAGGGCAAATTAAGTCTAGTTAATTTTAGGTTAAGGCTTGGGACCGAATGCAAGGGATGTGATTTTGGGCTAAGGAGAGGTGATCAAATCCTCCCCCCATCTGATATAGCAAGAGTGCCCTTAAAAGTAAATTATGCAATGATGGCAGGCAGATGAGGATGTAAATTAGGGTTTAGATATTTTTTTGGTATTTTTGGAGAATATTTAATTTTTTTTTGGTATTTTTTTTAAATATAAGAAAACATACAATTTATGCCCTAATATGCAGGAAATAAACTAAAATTAAAAGATATGCAAACAAGATGCTAATCAAAACCCTAAAACTTCCAAACTTGTCTTGCTGAAAAAATAGAGCCAAAAATTTGCAGGCTGTATTTCAGCTTCCAAAAATTTCACAGGCCATAATAAAATTTGAAAAAATTCTTAACATTATTGTGAATTATGGTGAATCCATCAAAACAAATATCAGAATTTTTGGAGTTTTTATCAATGATAAATAATTAAAATAACAGAGCATATACAGACTAAAAATTACAGAAAACAAGCCCTAATCTAAGCTCTGATACCAAATGATGCGGGACTAATATGCATGCAGTTCATTTTGTATCTTTTATATGTGGGTTTAGGTGATTAATTCCCAAATTTTAGATCAAAATTAGTTGTAGGGGATTTTGTATGAATTTTTGAAGCCAAGCATGCAGATTAGAGCCTAGAAAAGTACTATAGAAGGATCGCCGGGGCTGAGAAGCTTCGGTTAGGGCAAGTTCTCCTACAATAATAAGACTGGAGGTAGAGAGGGTGTACCTGACAACATCTGAAGTGCCCGGTGAAGATCTCAGCGAAGAGATCTCTCGTTCCTCGATGGATGCGGCCTGGAAAATCGAGCCAAAGACCCTCGGATACCCGGCTTTCTGCTCGGTGGTCCGATTGAGGCGTGGCTGGAGTCGTTGGATTCGTAGGAACTCGGGGACCTACAAACGACCTGTCAGGGGTTAGAAAACTCACAAAGGAACAAGAAAACAAAGGAAAAATAGCAAGGGAAGGCTTCTTTTGGAGTGGGCGTCCAGGGATCTGGAGGGTTTGTTGGCAGCAGGAAGATGATTGCAAACACCGGGTAGAAGAACTCTCACAAACCCCTTTATGCACACAGCAGGGTATCACACAACTCAATAGAAGAACTCAAGGTTTTAATTCATATCAAAAAAGTGTGTTTCATACAAGAGGCTAGGGTCCCTTAAATAGACCCTTAACCTTGGGCTCCAAGTAAGGGCACTTTAGACTTTACATAGGACTCCTTTTCCTTTTCAAACTCTAATTGGAATACAAGGCAAATAGGTAGAAAACTTCAACTCAAACACTCTCCTCTTGTCCTTCTCTTGGTCGGCCAAGGTGGTGACCATAAGTGGCCGACCAAGAGGGGAGGTGACCCTAGGGAGGGGCGCCCTAAATTCTACCTGGGCTTGGGCTGGCCAAAATTCATTCTGGCTGGTCCAGGGTTTCGAATTTGTTCATGATTTTGTCTTCTCTTCCTGGACTCTTCAAGCCTTCAAGCTGGGTTGGACTTGGGCTTAACTTTTATGTCGTTAATTAGGTTGAACTTGGTCTTCACTTGTATGATGTGGTCTTGAGTCTTCAATCTGATTGGACAGGACTCAAAAATTGAAATTAGCTCAACATGAGCTGACTAGTACTGAACTAAACTAGCTCAACAAGAGCTGGACTAATTACAGGACTCAAATGTAGCTGGACTAAGCTTTATTACAGAGGACTTAAATATTAACTAAGTGATCCACAAAGGGTTGAGAAGCCTCTGCCTTATTTTGGTGCCTCTGGTGTCCGCACCAAGGATGTTCTGGGTATGGTGGAAGGTGTACGAAGGATGTGAGTGGACCAACAAGGAATCGATCTTTCTTGGTAAGAGGAATTGTTATCCCATGTGATCTCTTCGATGAGTGACTCAAGGAGCCTTTGATCATAGCAGGATGAGATTAGAAGTGGTTTCTAATCAGTCATCAGTTGAGTCCTCATGATCGAGATGAGATTCGATGTAATTAAGTGTTAGGGTTTGACATATATCCATACCAATCACTTAATCAGGATAATGGGAGATTGAAAGATTGAATTGCACGATATCTTACTACTGAAGGGTACTTTGATAATTTTCACCAAATTCCTCATCTTCCAGGTAGGCATGATACGTTGCTAGATGTCAATCTTGTCTTGTAGGTTTTCATGAACTAATTGATTTGGTTTCATGAGTCAATTCGATGTGTGATTCGAATTAGACAATTAGGTGAGCGAATTTGACCTAATTAGGTCAATCAGGTTCGATCGGATCAAATTGGCTCAAACCTAAACCTATTCCTAGCTAGATGTGGAACCCAATAGGTCACACACAATAAAGAGTTGGCCAAGGAAGTCATTCATGATTTAATTAGGATCATGGCATCTTAATTGGTTAGCCAGATTGCACACTAGCATGTGCAGGCTAACCCAATTCCTAACCCAATTGGATTGGGTCCGGTTGTTTGCTAATTGAGCTAACCTAATTAAGGAAAACCTTAATTAGGATGAGTCCTAAGTGGGGCTAATTAAATCAGAGATTTATCTGATTTTATATTGACCTTTTGATCAATTTATGAAAGAGTCCCTTGGGCCAGGGACTCTTGGCACCTCTTGGCATGCACGGGAAAAATGTAGGGGTGCAGAAGGACAAAAGTCCTTCTATAGATGAAACACTAAAGTGTTTCTAATCTAGAGTGCCCTCTCATCTTATCCCCACGCCCCTTAGATAATATTTGATCGATCAAGCCCTTTTGAAATGGCATGAAAAAGGTGTGGAAGCAAAAGCGCACATGAAGAGATGCATCTCTTCATTTGGCGCATGCCTTGAAGTAGAGTCCTTCTGCTATCAGGACTCTTCATATTCTTTGATGTTTGGAGATTGAAAAGGCACCTCTTGGCTTTCCAGTGACCAGTACTTGCCATGTGGCAAGTCACAGATTGTCCAGGAAAGTGGATGGATGCCGATATGTCCTTTGATGCATGAGAAGACATATTGGATATGATTTTTCAAGCTAGATAACCTCTCTTTGGTCTTGAAAAATCATATCTGATAACCTGTTGGAGGACGTATCACACACCCCTCTTAGAACTATAAATAGGGGCAGTGATATGAGTTTCAGATATCTTTTTCACCATAAAGATATTCTGAGTGTTTCTCTGTCTCTCCCTCCCTCCTCCATTCTTTAAGACAAGACTTGTCTTGTTAAGACAAGGTCTAATCTTTTATGACAAGGCTTTGTTTAAGGACATAAGCCTAAGGAGTCCTAAAGAAGGGTTATCCTAAGACCAAGAGTGGTGTAGGATAGTGTTCTTAGTACTCTACAGTATGACAGGGTGTCCTGCAGTGGTCAAAGGTCCAAAGGCTACCCTAAGAGTTCTGTTGAAGCAAGCAACCCCGATAGGGATTCTTCCTTAGTACCATTCCCATGTAGATCACCGTTGGAGGGCTTGCACTTGTGAGCCTCATGGAAAGGATTGGATTTCAGTGATCCAGGTATGTTTTTCTGACTCCATTTATGTTTCATTAATTGGTATTACATAAGGGGTTCCTGAGAATTAGGATTTTCTAGCCAATTAGGGTTTCATGCATTAAATTTTTGTTTTGAAATTTACTTTTGCATGCTGCATGATTCCCGGCACCCTGGGAGAATTCCCATCAGTGGTATCAGAGCCATCCTTATGGCATACCAGTTATGAACCATTTTTGGAGTTTAATGAAATTCCACTATCGAGTCAACCCGAACCCTATTCGAGTCGACCCGACTAGAGACCGAGCCAACCTGAACCCTATCGAGTCAACCCGACCAAATTCATATGCATGATTTCTGGTTTCTTTATGAAATGACATGATAATGCAATTGTATGAAATTTTGCATATTAGGATAATTGTTTAATTTTCAATTTTTATGAAATGCATCATATTATGTCAGGTATGAAATTTTGCATGTTGATTGAACCTAGTAACTACTTTGGATTGGGTTAGTCACCATGGCCGTTCGGTTATAAGAGCCAAGTAGTGTTTAAAGGCCCTCTCCTCCCATTCAATGGGTCTCCTATGGCATGTAGGGATGCCACTGTGGCCATATCCCATGAACAAATGAGGTGAAAGGTATTTTTATGTATCTATCATGCCTTGATTTGCATAGTAGCTATAATATGCTTGTTTAACATAACATGTTATGTTATGATGATATGTTACATGTTTATATATATTATAAGCATAGTAATCATGATAATTTAGAATATGTTTTGAGACCATCAAAAGCCCTCATCAAAATTATATTTAGTCATAGCAAAAAACATAGTCATGATGCAAAATCAATTAGGGTTTGATCAGCCGATTGGTGTCTAGGCAAGTGGTTCTGGGAAGGCAAAGGGAATGAGGTTTTTAATTGGTCCCATTGTCTGACCTAGCCAATCTAATTGGTGTCTAAGGAAAGCAACGGGGGGACCCCCTCACCCCTCCCACTCACCTGGCCAATTTGGTCACATCTAAACCTTATTTTGGTAATGCTGATTGGTAAAGTAAGCTATAATATGCCTTCCTTCATGCTAAGACAAATTCATGTCAAGACTATAGTAGGTTTGTTGTATGACACAAGGCCTACTAAAGTGTTTAATATGAAATTTGTCTTGGTGCACTTAGTGCTTTATGGCATGAATGGAGTTGTTGCTTTGTTGTGTGATATAAGGGCAACAATGTTCAATCATGGCTGTATAGAAATGAAGGGTTTGACTAAACTAAAATATTATAGTTCATTGTGTGACACAAGGTTATAAGTGTCTTAGAGGCAAAGATAATTATTGAGAATTGCACGGGTTGCAATTGGAAAGGCTGTCCTACCTTTGAACTCATTAGTGTTTGTTGTGTGACACAAGGCACTAATGAGGGATCAGAATCTCAACCCCACTAAGGAAACTAGGAAGATTTTTCACTTACCATAGTTGAGGATTATGGTATTCTAAGAAAATAGTGGGAGACATAATTAGATATAAAGCCCTTATTTAGTTATGAATGTCATCATTGAGTGATCTGCTAATATTGTTCTTTAATTTAATGTAGGACATTTATTTTAATGGCTTCAAACTTATTACTAAGGGGCATCTTGGATGCCAACAAGTTAACTGGTCTAAATTATGTGGACTGGCTGAGGAACCTGAGGATTGTTTTGACTTAGGAGAAGCTTTCATATATACTTGATTCTCTGGATCTAGTGGTGATCGGAGAGGATGAATCAGAGGAGGAAATTGCCACACACAGAATGTGGCAAAATGATAGTACAACTATCAGGTGCATCATGTTGGCCTCGATGAGCAACGAGCTCCAAAGGCAACATGAAGGTATAGAATCTCAATCCATATTGCTCAATATAAAGGAGCTTCATGGAGAGCAAAGTAGGGTTGCCTGATATGAAATATCGAAGTAGTTGTTCCAAGCACGGATGAGTGAGGGTTCACCTGTGCAAACCCATGTGCTGAAAATGATTGACTTGATCACTCGATTGGGTCAGTTAGGGTTTGTCATAGACGGTGAACTCAATCAGGACTTGATCCTGTAGTCACTCCCAGATTCCTTCTCTCAGTTTGTTCTTAATTACCATATTAACAAATTGAATACTTCATTGCCAGAGCTACTTAACATGCTTAAGATAGCTGAGAGCCACTCTAAAGGAGATAAGGCTCATGTGCTTCTTGTTGATAGAAAGAAGCAAGCAATGAAGAAGGGTATGAAGAGAAAATTCAACCCTAAGAAGAGCATCCAAAAGAAGAACAAGAAAGTTAAGAAGGCTGATGGAGCCTATTTCCATTGTGGCAAGATTGGGTATTGGAAGAAGAACTGCAAGGTTTACCTTGCAAATGTGAAGCAAGATGCAAGTAGTGCACCTAAAGTTTTGTACATGATACAAACTAATTATCATTGAGTGCTTCCATTTCTAATTCATGGGTATAAAATACCGCAAGTGGATCTCACATATGCAATTCATTACAGGGACTCCCTAGAATTAGAAGCCTGAAGAGGGGTGACTTCATGCTGCATGGGGCTGGTGGTGAAGCCATACATGCTGAAGCTGTGGGTACCTATCTTTTATTATTACCTTCGGGTAATGTTATAAAGCTAGAAGAATGCTTCTATGTACCAGATATTATTAAAAATATTATTTTCATACCCTTGTTATTACAACAGGGATATGAAATAAATGTAAAGAGCAGTGGCTGCACTATTCTTCAAAATAATAAAGTATTTGGACATGGATGTTTTATAACTTCTCTTTTAACTTTGCAACTCAATGAAAAAGTTTTTCTTATTGATGATAAGAAGAGGAAATAAGATAATGACAATGTCATATATCTCTGGCACTGCTGATTGGGTCATATCAGTAAGTCAAGGATAAACAAGTTAGTCAAAGATAATTACTTTGACTCTGATGATTTCCAATTATTAGGAACTTATGAATCTTGTCTCAAAAAAAAATGATCAAGTCTCCATTCACTAGACATGGAGAGAGGGTAACTGAATTGTTAGGTCTAATACATACTGATGTATGTGGACTTATGTCAACTCAGACCAAAAGAGGATATTCTTATTTCATCACTTTTATTGATGATTTATCAAGGTTCAGTCATGTGTATCTTTTAAAACACAAGTCCGAAGCCTTTGATAAGTTTAAAGAATATCAGAGTATGGTTGAAAAATAAACTGGATTTAGTATTAAAGCTCTTCAATCTGATCGAGGAGGTGAATACTTATCTAGTGAGTTTCTGAACCATCTCAAGGACAAAGGAATTATATCTAAATGGACCCCTCCTTATACACCCCAGTTAAATGGAGTGGTAGAAAGAAGAAATCGCACCTTGTTAGACATGGTGAGGTCGATGATGAGCTTCACAGATCTTCCTACTTCCTTCTGGGGACATGCCCTAGATACTGCTGCATATATATTAAATAGAGTTCTATCTAAATCAGTGAAAGGCACTCTTAATGAATTATGGAATGGCAAAAGACCAAATCTTAAGTATTTGAAGATTTGGGGTTGCCATGCTGATGCAGCAAGCATATGATTAATGATTTGATTAGTGTTTGTAGAGCAATGAAACCTAATTACACTAGCATTGTACTCATCATAATAAGTCTTAAGGATTACATGAAAAGGGACTATTACATGATTAGACACAATCCTAAAACTAAGAAGGAAGAAGATCTAGATAATAGGGGCTAATGATTGAGGACTTGCCTTGTTGAGCTTTCCAACCTTCTAATGATTTCAAACCTTGAGACGACCAATGCTCTGGACTGGAGAACTTGGATAACAGAGATCAGAACACTGGGCTTGGGCTTCAGCTTGTTGGTTCATTGTCAAGGGGAACCCTGTTCACAACTCAAAGACTTCAAAGGACCCTGCAATGAAGATCAAAAGTTAAGGAAGAAGAAAGCAGGCATATGGAAGGGATGGAATAATTTATGAGCAAGGAAGGATGTCTGAGATGGTTTGGCCGGCTCCAATGTATCCTTCTTAAACTTGGCGTTGGATGGCTTGGAGAAGAAAGTAGATTCGTGTTGGGGGGGGAGGTGGCTTAGGAACAATCACTCAAAGAAATAACATAAGACTATAACTTCAACTTCAACTTCATTTTCATTCATCTCATCAATATCAATCCCCTTTACAATGGGCGTCCAAGGCCTTTAATAGCCTCACAAAGCTAGCTTTTGAAATTTAAATACTCCCCAAATTGAGGAGGATTACAAGGGGGGGATGGAGGATTTGGTGGAGAGTTTGGAGGGATGGGGGGGGTTGGAGGATTTGGTGGAGGACTTGGAGGGGTGTGGCCAACCTCCTTAAATTTGAATCTTCCTTGTTGGCACCAAAGAGTGATGACGTGGCTAGTGAGGTGGCGCCTGATGATGAGATGGTCTTCTACTTGGATAAGGAATGACATGTGGCGCCAAGTGATCCTAGTTGATGGTCCTTTTCTCTTGCTTGGTTGATGTGTCTTCTCTTCTTCATGTGATCAAATTCTGGGGTCCAGAATTTAAGTCTTGTTGTTGGCTTTCATTGCTTTAAGACTTGATTAACTGAAATAGACTTAACTCAACTGAACTGACTTGACTAACCTAAACTTTAAAACTTGAAATGGACTTACAGGAAATGAAACAATTTTTTTTTTTAAAGTAATTACAGGACTCAATAAACACTCTTGATTAATTATAGGACTCTTGAAAAGGAAATGGCTCTTGAAAATAAAACATTTTTGAACTAAAGAATACAAGGTAACCTAATTATCTTTGATCCAAATTGGGATAAGGCTAACCTTGTTGGAGTGAAGTTTCTTTCGGTTTCTGGTGTCCACACCAATTCTCCTGGGATGGGCAGAACTCGACCAAGTCGAGTATGGTTTAGTTTTGCCCTGGTAATGCTCGAACAAGTCTGGGTTAAGTCTTTGCAGGTCCTCTCGAGTAATCCAAGAGTTGTCGGACTCAGGTCAACCTTGCCATTGAACCAGGTATCACTGATACTCCTTATTCTGGTAGTAATGGTCTTGTCATCCAGGATTCTCTCAATCCTCTCTCTCCGCTCAGGTAGGGTTGGTGGTGGACACTCGAAAATATGTTCACTCTCAATGAAAGTTTCTAGCCCAAAAGGCTCACTAGGTATTAGTACTGGTTCTTTGTATTCTACTAGGTCTGAAACATTAAAGGTTGTAGTGATACCCATATCAGGTGGAAGTTCCAAAACATATGCATTAGGCCCTATTTTCTTTAAGATCTTGAAAGGTCCTGCTCTGCGGGCATGCAGCTTCTTTATGGTTCCAGAGGAGAACCATTCAGGGTTGAGCCTAATCATCGCATAATCCCCTTCACAGAATTCTTTAGCCCTCTTATGTGAGTCAGCTAAGTGTTTATAAGTTTCATTGCTCAGGTTGATCTTATTACTGATTTCTTTATGCAGATTTGTGACATGCTGTGCAAAAGACTCAGCAGACTCAGAAACTTACACAAGCACTTATGGAATGCAGACTGAACTAGGCATCCTTATTGAGAGGAATTTTATTGGACTCTCTAGGGCCTAAACCTAACAGATTAATGACTCTCTAGGTTTGACCCTGGTCTGGCATGCACATGAGAATTTACTATGGGTTCCTAGCAAATGCCATAAGGTTTTCCAAAAGTAGGTAGCAAAAGGAATAGGCCTTAAAAGCTCATGCATCCTAGTAATCTCATCAAAATGAAACTTAATGGCTCTAAAATTATGATAGGAATCCGAGACTTGGGGTAATTTAGAAGAATCTTGAAACAGACCTTGGTTACTCATGATGACCTTAAGATTAGAATTTTGATCTACAGGCGGGATGCTTCTAGGTAGTTGAAGGTCTTCAGGAAAGTCTTCTAAAATAATGATTGGATTCTTCTCAGGTACCTGAAGGAGTTCTTGTGTCGAAGCTAAAGTATTGGGTTCTTCCTGAGGGCATTATCTTACGGGAACCAAGTCCTCACTAAATTTTGGTTGTTCTGATGTTTCAGGACTAGGCTCAATAATCTTTTCTTTACCAAAGGTTTCCTCGGGTAAGGTACTAAAGTTGTTCTCTTCACAGTCTTTCCCTTCATATTCATCTATTAAACTTATGTTAGTCTCATACACATATTTACTAGGTTCAGATTTGCCTTCTTCCTTCCCTAGCCCTTCAGTTTGAGGATACCCTAAGTCTTGGGTATTAATGAACTCAATTTGTACTTCAGGGTTCTTACTCCTATCAATCATATGAGCTAATGGGATAGTAGGAGTTGGTTGGTCTAAGGAAAATTGTTTAGCCAGAATTTGGTTCAATTGGGCCATTAGATCATTTAGGCCTTTTAGCATGGTTTCAAGATTCGGGTCCATGGCTACACTGGACTGGGTCTGGACTGGTGAATATGAGGCCCCTGATCTAGTTTTCATGCATGCAAGTAGACTCAAGCTCGAGCTAAGATTTCCTAGAACTAGAGCACAAATTAGAGGTCTAATTATGTGAACCAATTAGCTAGTAGTACTTATGGGACTTAGCCAGGTAAGTGGAGGGGAGTGAGGGTCCCTGATTGCCAAACCTTAGACACCAATCTGAGATTGGCCAGGAAGGCGGACCAAATCACAAGCCTTGATGCACCAATTGATGGGGAACTAATATGCATGCAATTTTTTTTGTATGTTTTACATGTTGAGTTAGGTGATTAATTCCCAAATTTCAGATCAAAATTATTTGTAGGGAATTTTGTATGAATTTTTGAAGATCAGCATGCAGATTAGGACCTAAAAAAGTAGCAAAGAAGGACCGCCGGGGCTGAGAAGCCTCGGTTAGGGCAAGTTCTCCTACAATAAAACTACTGGAGGTAGAGGGGTGTACCTAACAACGTCTGTAAAGATCGCAGCGAAGGGGTCTCTCGTTCCTCGACAGATGCGGCCTGGAAAACCGAGCCAAAGACCCGCGGATACCCGGCTTTCTGCTCGGTGATCCGATTGAGGCTTGGCTGGAGTCGTTGGATTCGTAGGAACTCAGGGACCTGCAAACGACCTGTCAGGGGTTAGAAAGCTCACAAAGGAATAAGAAAACAAAGTAAAAACAGCAAGGGAAGGCTTCTTTTGGAGTGGGCATCCAGGGATCTGGAGGGTTTGTTGGCAGTAGGAAGATGATTGCAAACACCGGGAAGAAGAACTCTCACAAACCCCTTTATGCACACAGCAGGGTATCACACCACTCAACAGAAGAACTCAAGGTTTTCATTCATCAAAAACTCTCCTTATACAAGAGGCTAGGGTCCCTTAAATAGACCCTTAACCTTGGGCTCCAAGTAAGGGTACATAAGTCTTTACATAATAATCATTTTCCCTCTCAAACCCTAGCTAGAAAATAAGGAAATATTAGGTAGAAAAATCCCTAAAAATTCTCTTGACTTGGTCAACACTCCAAGGATGACTAGGGGGGCGTGTTGGGCTTCTAGGAGCAGCAAGGGGCCGGCCCAAAGGGGCCCGGGCGCATGGGTTTGGGCCTCTGGAAGCTGGGGTGGCCTGGTAGCCAGGTAGCAGGAATATTCCCTGGTATCTTGCTTCTTAGGGGCTTGGGCTTGGCACCTGGGCTTGATTTATTTGGGCTAGGATGTAGATGGACCTCTAAAATCATAGATGCCTTGGTATATGAATATATTTTGGCATCTGGAAGGGAATCTGGGCATCTAGAGGGCATCTACAAGAAATTAGGATTTTCTGAATTTTCCTCCTGGGGTCTTCAAATCTTCAAGCTGGGTTGGACTTGGGCTATATTTCCATGTCTTCAATCTAGTTGGACTTGGTCTTCACTTGTATGATATAGTCTTGGGTCTTCAGTATGCTTGGACAGGACTCAAAAAAATAAAATTAGCTCAACATGAGCTGACTAGCATTGGACTGAACTAGCTCAACATGAGCTGACTAGTACAGAACTGAAATAACAACTAAAAATACTTAAATAACAACTAAAATGGACTTAGATAAGCTAAGCCCTTATTACAGATGGACTCATAAATTATTGATCAATTTACAGAGGGTTGAAAAAGCCTCTATCTTATTCTGGTGCCTTAGGTGTCCCCACCACCAATCCTAGAGACCAAGCCAGTAAGCACACACCAATTAGCTGACACAGTTAACTTGACCCTAACCTGAACCCAACTTGTTGGTGTCCCTAACCCACTAGGGCAATTAACGTTTGACTCAATTTTAATTAACGGGCTGGGATCGATATGCTGGTTGGTGATTTTTGGGATAGGGACAGGTGATGAAACCCTGACCCTATGCCAAATTGATGCCCTTAATTTGATTTCTCATGAGATGAATGGTGCGGGCACCAGACTCAGAAGAAGACTTCAGAGCTCCATCTGGATCTCTGATTAACCTTGCTCGAAGAATTAGGTTTTTTTTGGCTTGTAATAAGGGTTGACTAGATCAACTCAACTTTAGCTTGAGTCTATATTACCTGCATTTTATTTTGTTGAGTCATGTTGACTCAGTAGTGGACTAGGGCTTCAACCTGGGGTGTTACATTTTCTCCCAAGGCCAAGCAAGTGGGCGCCACACTCCCAGCCACACTCCCAGCCATACGCCTGAGTCTAGGGGGTGCCACATCTACATCCAGCAGCCTTTGGTCCCCACACCACAGATATCAGCTCCCTTCTCTCATGCACCAATTGAGGAGAAATCCACCAGGAGTCCACAAATCAAGGGGGCGGCCCAAGACTTTCCCAAAAGAACCAAACTATGAAAGGGAAGAAATTCTCTTGGAGAGAAATTCAAGGAGGCACCCATTACCTGCCAGAAATACTCAAAACAAATTTAGAAGGAGCTATAACTTGGGGAGAAAGAAAAGGAGGTATCCAAAAAGGGTTGAGCCATGGAAGGAAGGAGATTTCTCTTGAAAAGCAAGGTTAGGAGGCACCCTAATCTTTCCAACTAAAGCCAGATATAAAAAGCAACAAATTTTCTCTTGGAGGGCAAGGTTAAGAGGCACCCAAACACTTCCAGATAAGGCCAAGCATAGAAGGAAAAAAATATTTTCTTGGAGGTCAAGACAAGGAGGCGCCATCCACTTTCCTTTTTGAAGCTTCAATCAACTTTGGAATTAACTGGCCGGCCATATGAGTAGGGATTGATATCCTAATTTGAAGATCCCCTCCTTTAGTCCCATATGGAAAGATGTAAAACCCTACTCTCTTGTAATGGCCTATAAATTAAACCCCCATGTAAGTTTAAAGAAATCAGATGAATGAAAGAAGTTTTTTTTTATGAGCAAACTTGTGTTTTCTCTTTTTCGCACTTGCTTCCAGGTGTTGAGCTCCGTGAGGGAGTAAATCCGGGTTCCCCTGGAACCTTGAGGAGGTGAGAGATCTCCAAAACCCCAGACCCTAGGTTAGCCACTCCACTCCCAAACCCTAGCCGCCATCACCCTTCTCTTTCCACCAAGCCCTAATCTATTCCACTTCTCACGGCCACCCTCTCCAAGTTCAGGCCGGCCACCAGCATCCAGCTCCAGTCCAGATACTTCAGATCTACAGTAATTCTAAGAGGAAGTCAGATCGGCCTCCAGGAGAATCCTTATTTCAGCAACTTCGGCTTTCAAGTTCTTCAACCTGGTAAAATCTTTTCTTGAGTATCTGAAATCCATCACTTGTTCCTCTTCTTTCCCAGATCTTGAGTCCAGGAGAAGTCGACCAAACCACAAGACCAGTATTGGAGGATCCATTGCGAAGATAGTCGACTCCGAGGATCCCACAATCTGCTCGAGAGAGTTCTTCCACCAAAATCCTGAGAAGATCACTGTCTGGTTAGTAAACCATCTCTCCTCTCTATTTCTGTTCTGTTGAAAGTTCAGAGCGAAACCCTAGGTCTGGGAGTTTCTCAACCCCCAGCGATCCGTTACTTCTGAACTACTCTGATAATTTAGTTTCATCTAAATTGTGCTTTCAATCCTTACCTAGTTTCCATCAACTTAGTTTAACTTTACATTGAGTCGAAGCCAATTTCTGAAATATATATAAAAAAAAAAAAGAATTAATCTTAATTTTTTACTTCCACATACGCTTCTTTGTTCTTTGTTCTGCATCATTTTTGGTATCAGATCTTTCGTTCTGCTTCAATTTTGGTATCAGAGCTTTCATTCTGCATCATTTTAATTGGTGCGGGCACCAGACTCAGAAGAAGACTTCAGAGCTCCATCTGGATCTCTGATTAACCTTGCCCGAAGAATTAGGTTTTTTTTGGCTTGTAATAAGGGTTGACTAGATCAACTCAACTTTAGCTTGAGTCTATATTACCTTCATTTTATTTTGTTGAGTCATGTTGACTCAGTAGTGGACTAGGGCTTCAACCTGGGGTGTTACATTTTCTACCAAGGCCAAGCAAGTGGGCGCCACACTCCCAGCCACACTCCCAGCCATACGCCTGAGTCCAGGGGGTGCCACATCTACATCCAGCAGCCTTTGGTCCCCACACCATAGATATCAGCTCCCTTCTCTCATGCGCCAATTGAGGAGAAATCCACCAGGAGTCCACAAATCAAGGGGGCGGCCCAAGACTTTCCCAAAAGAACTAAACTATGAAAGGGAAGAAATTCTCTTGGAGAGAAATTCAAGGAGGCGCCCATTACCTGCCAGAAATACTCAAAACAAATTTAGAAGGAGCTATAACTTGGGGAGAAAGAAAAGGAGGTATCCAAAAAGGGTTGAGCCATGGAAGGAAGGAGATTTCTCTTGAAAAGCAAGGTTAGGAGGCGCCCTAATCTTTCCAACTAAAGCCAGATATAAAAAGCAACAAATTTTCTCTTGGAGGGCAAGGTTAAGAGGCACCCAAACACTTCCAGATAAGGCCAAGCATAGAAGGAAAAAAATATTTTCTTGGAGGTCAAGACAAGGAGGCGCCATCCACATTCCTTTTTGAAGCTTCAATCAACTTTGGAATTAATTGGCCGGCCATATGAGTAGGGATTGATATCCTAATTTGAAGATCCCCTCCTTTAGTCCCATATAGGAAGATGTAAAACCCTACTCTCTTGTAATGGCCTATAAATTAAACCCCCATGTAAGTTTAAAGAAATCAGATGAATGAAAGAAATTTTTTTTATGAGCAAACTTGTGTTTTCTCTTTTCCGCACTTGCTTCCAGGTGTTGAGCTCCGTGAGGGAGTAAATCCGGTTTCCCCTGGAACCTTGAGGAGGTGAGAGATCTCCAAAACCCCAAACCCTAGGTTAGCCACTCCACTCCCAAACCCTAGCCGCCATCACCCTTCTCTTTCCACCAAGCCCTAATCTATTCCACTTCTCACGGCCACCCTCTCCAAGTCCAGGCCGGCCACCAGCATCCAGCTCCAGTTCAGATACTTCAGATCTACAGCAATTCTAAGAGGAAGTCAGATCGGCCTCCAGGAGAATCCTGATTTCAGCAACTTCGGCTTTCAAGTTCTTCAACCTGGTAAAATCTTTTCTTGAGTTTCTGAATTCCATCATTTGTTCCTCTTCTTTCCCAGATCTTGAGTCCAGAAGAAGCCGACCAAACCACGAGACCAGTATTAGAGGATCCATTGTGAAGATAGCGAACTCCGAGGATCCCACAATCTGCTCGAGAGAGTTCTTCCACCAAAATCCTGAGAAGATCACTGTCTGGTTAGTAAACCATCTCTCCTCTCTATTTCTGTTCTGTTGAAAGTTCAGAGCGAAACCCTAGGTCTGGGAGTTTCTCAACCCCCAGCGATCCGTTACTTCTGAACTACTCTGATAATTTAGTTTCTTCTAAACTGTGCTTTCAATCCTTACCTAGTTTCCTTCAACGTAGTTTAGCTTTACTTTGAGTCGAAGCCAATTTCTGAAATATATATATATATAAAAAAAAGAATTAATCTTAATTTTACTTCCGCATACGCTTCTTTGTTCTCTGTTCTGCATCAATTTTGGTATCAGAGCTTTCATTCTGCATCATTTTGGTATCAGAGCCCTGTCTAGGGTTTCTGTTTTGATTGCTTGTTTAAGTCTCTCTCTTTTTACTTTGTCTGCTCGAAGTAGACTCCCCAGGACGTCCGGTCCTAGGAACGAAGCAAGGTGCAAACCTCCTCTTCCCATTTCACGGGGTGTTCCTAGGGCGTGTAGGGGATCCGTTGGGTTATAACTTCGTAGCAGGAATTGTAAACGGGGAAGTGCTCTATTTTCAGCCCGTAATTTCCCTGTTGCAGGAATTATTTCTCACTGCAGGTAACTCCAAATTCAATGATTTTTGCTTTTCTGAAACCAGTATAATTTTAACTATTTTTCATAATTCTCCTGTGATTTATTGGTTTCCGTGGGATTTCTGAGAATTAAATTACTGCAACTCTGTTTTTGTGTTCTGCAATCCAATTATTTTTGAGTGTTCATCTCTTAATTCATCTTAAGGGCATTTGAGCGTCTAAGATAAGGGGAGGAGTTGATAACCTCTCCTTAGCCCAAAACCACCACCCACTCATTCGAACCTAAGCCTTTAATCTAAAAATTGATTAGACCTAATTTGCCCTAGTAGGCTAGGGACATCAACAAGTCGGGTCAAGGCTAGTGTTGAGTCAGTTTGTCTAGTTACTCTGTGTGTGCTTTGTACTCAGTGTCTAGAATGATGGTTCAGGGATTCCATCCCGAAGGGCTTGTGTGCTGGTCCGCCTACCTGGCCAATCTCTGATTGGTGTCTAGGATTGGCATTTAGGGACCTAACACTCCCCTTACACCTGCCTGGCTGAGTCCCGAGTTACTACAGGCTAGCTTGCCACTCTGATTGGGCATCTAGTTTGGGCTCTAGGTCTAGTTAGCCCGTAGTCATTTCAGTCGAGTCTCATTTGGTGTGCTTGCTTGCATCATCATGTCCACCCGGAATGAAGTACACTACCAACCTAGTCAAACCCAACTTGATTTAGAGGCCATGATTAGAACTCTTACCGAAAGTATGACCAAATTGAGTCAGGATTATGAATGAGGGTTTTGCCCAGTTTAGAGACCGAGCCCAGGGACTTGAGAAATGTAGACATCAAAATTGGACCCCTGATCCAAAATTTAATAGGCCCCAACCTCACCCATGCCAAGAGCCTAGGAGGACCTTATACCGTGATCCCGAGCATAACCCTAGGAGCCTATATCCATACTTGGTTGACTCAGAAAAGGGAGCTGTTAGGAACACCGAACCTTATGCACCCACTTTTGATGGAAGACAAGAGACATATATTAAGTGGGAAGAACAAATGGATCGGTATTTTGAGTGCACTAACATATCGAAATTAGGACAAATTAGGTTGGCCAAAACCAAGTTCACCAAACATGCGAGGTCGCATTGGTATGCTATTGAGCATGAGTGTTATCAAAGAAAAGAGGAAATATATACTTGGAGAGATATGAGAAGTAAGTTGAGAGATAGGTACCTAGGTAGATCCTATGAGAAAAGACTTTTAGACCAATGGTACCAATTGCGACAAGGTAATAGGCCCGTGTCTAAATATATCGAGGACTTCCAGTGGTATGACATGAAATGCAATACCATTGAGACCGAAGCTCAGATTATATCGAGGTTTAGAGTTGGGTTATACCCAGACATTTATAGGAAGCTATGCCTTGAAAAGACCAATAAGTTAGACCGAGCCTACCAAGAAGCCCAAGACTATGAGTGGTCTTTAAGATATAACCAATCAAGTACTTTGGACTTAAAGCCAACCTCTACCAACTTGAGTCAAGTTCCGATTGATCCGACACCCGCAGTGAACCAGACTTTTGTTTGTCAATTCCCACTTGTGTCACCTCTTGACCAGAAGGATAACACTGAGAAGGAGCTAGGCATGGCCATCCCAAAATTAGTTGACCTGACCAAAGCCGTACTTAAAGAGGAATCAAAGGAGAATAGATTAGAACCTTTCAGTGAGATTGAGGAAGAAATATATGAGCCTGACATAAGTTTGATAGATGAATATGAAGAAGAAGAATTTGAGGATATCTCTCCCGATAATTCAATTAACCAACTCCTACCTGATGGGGTTATTGAGGGGACCCCTGCCACTCAAGGAATTCAGGAGCTAACCCTAAGAGAAGACCCTTTTGAGGAAGTTCAGGAAGAGGAAATTGCACCCAATGAGAGTTTAAGTGAGAATACCTCTGAACTCATTGAGGAATCCAAAGAAGACACCCCTGAGTCAAATCTGGTAGAGAAGTGTGAAGAAGGAAGGGGTTCACAAGAATTGCCCATTGAGAAGGTCCAAGAACAAGAAAAAGACAGTAGCTTAGAGGACTTTTTAGATAAACATTCCAAAGACCTTCCTGATAACCTTCCACCTTCTAGGAGCACCCAGCCTACCCTAGAACTTGCACTTGTAGACCCTCCTAGTGCAAATCATGAGGTTTGGATGAGTGCACCTATAGAACAATGTCCTCATTTTAAGGTCATCCTGAATAACCAAGGTTTGTTTCTTGTTTCTGATAAGCCACCTCAAAACTCTGATTCTTATTTCCTACCCTTCCCTGAATCTTCTCATGTTTCTAGAGCTATGGGATTACACTTTACTGAGATCTCTAGGTTGCAAGACTCCTTAGAACCTATTAGGTTTGCCACCTACTTCTGGAAGACCTTATGGCACCTACTAGGCATCCATAATAAGTTTTCATGCTCTGCATGCCCTCCTCCGACCCAAGGTCAAACCTAGAGAGCCTTAGTTTGTTAGGTTTAGACCTAGGGTTCCTTTGGAATAAAGTCCATTCTTTAGGAATGCGTCGTCAGTCTAGTTTAGTTTTTCTTGACCCTTTACTAGGCTTTGGCTCTGATTTTGGTTTGATTGAGAGCACCAGGAATTGGGATTTGTATATTGTCCAGGACTAAATTTGCATATAATGTTTCGATCAATAGGTCTATAGGCTAGAGTCCCTTTGAAATTGTTCATGGATACAAGCCTCACACACTACTTGATCTGATTTCACTATTAGTCCACACACACAAGTCTCTTGATGCACTTGCATAGCATGTAAAGGACTTGCATAAAGAAATTCATGCCAAAATAAATTTAAGTAATGAAACTTATAAGAAGTTGGCTGATTCTCAAAGGCGAGTCAAAACTTTTGTTGAGGGAGACTATGTAATGATTAGGTTAAGGCCTGAATAGTTTCCTCCTGGAACCGTTAGAAAGTTACATGCTAGAGGAGCTGGACCATTTAGAGTGGTGAAGAGAGTAGGATCCAATGCCTATGTGCTCGAGTTGCCTCCAGAACTAGGCATTAGCTCCACTTTCAACATTACAGACCTAGTAGAGTATAGAGAGCCAGCTGTGATTCCCAGTGAGGCTTTTGAACCTAATCTTGCTCTTGAGAGTGAACCCAACCCTGTGTGTCCACCAACAAACTGGCCTGTGAGGAAAGAGCAGATTGAAAAGATCCTGGATGATCAGGTTATCTCTACTCGTAATCGAGGATACCAAAGATACCTGGTCTGCTGGTTAGGAAGGCCAGATTCTGATGACTCTTGGATCTCCCGAGAAGAATTACAAGAGTTGGATCCAGACCTCTTGGAGAGATACCAGAGCCAACTTGATCCGTACTCGACAGGGTCGAGTTCCTCCCATCCTTGGAGAATTGGTGCGGGCACCAGACTCAGAAGAAGACTTCAGAGCTCCATCTGGATCTCTGATTAACCTTACCCGAAGAATTAGATTTTTTTTGGCTTGTAATAAGGGTTGACTAGATCAACTCAACTTTAGCTTGAGTCTATATTACCTGCATTTTATTTTGTTGAGTCATGTTGACTCAGTAGTGGACTAGGGCTTCAACCTGGGGTGTTACATTTTCTCCCAAGGCCAAGCAAGTGGGCGCCACACTCCCAGCCACACTCCCAGCCATACGCCTGAGTCCAGGGGGTGCCACATCTACATCCAGCAGCCTTTGGTCCCCACACCACAGATAGCAGCTCCCTTCTCTCATGCGCCAATTGAGGAGAAATCCACCAGGAGTCCACAAATCAAGGGGGCGGCCCAAGACTTTCCCAAAAGAACCAAACTATGAAAGGGAAGAAATTCTCTTGGAGAGAAATTCAAGGAGGCGCCCATTACCTGCCAGAAATACTCAAAACAAATTTAGAAGGAGCTATAACTTGGGGAGAAAGAAAAGGAGGTATCCAAAAGGGTTGAGCCATGGAAGGAAGGAGATTTCTCTTGAAAAGCAAGGTTAGGAGGCGCCCTAATCTTTCCAACTAAAGCCAGATATAAAAAGCAACAAATTTTCTCTTGGAGGGCAAGGTTAAGAGGCACCCAAACACTTCCAGATAAGGCCAAGCATAGAAGGAAAAAAATATTTTCTTGGAGGTCAAGACAAGGAGGCGCCATCCACTTTCCTTTTTGAAGCTTCAATCAACTTTGGAATTAATTGGCCGGCCATATGAGTAGGGATTGATATCCTAATTTGAAGATCCCCTCCTTTAGTCCCATATGGGAAGATGTAAAACCCCACTCTCTTGTAATGGCCTATAAATTAAACCCCCATGTAAGTTTAAAGAAATCAGATGAATGAAAGAAATTTTTTTTTATGAGCAAACTTGTGTTTTCTCTTTTCCGCACTTGCTTCCAGGTGTTGAGCTCCATGAGGGAGTAAATCTGGGTTCCCCTGGAACCTTGAGGAGGTGAGAGCTCTCCAAAACCCCAAACCCTAGGTTAGCCACTCCACTCCCAAACCCTAGCCGCCATCACCCTTCTCTTTCCACCAAGCCCTAATCTATTCCACTTCTCACGGCCACCCTCTCCAAGTTCAGGCCGGCCACCAGCATCCAGCTCCAGTCCAGATACTTCAGATCTACAACAATTCTAAGAGGAAGTCAGATCGGCCTCCAGGAGAATCCTGATTTCAGCAACTTCGGCTTTCAAGTTCTTCAACCTGGTAAAATCTTTTCTTGAGTTTCTGAATTCCATCATTTGTTCCTCTTCTTTCCCAGATCTTGAGTCCAGAAGAAGCCGACCAAACCACGAGACCAGTATTAGAGGATCCATTGCGAAGATAGCCGACTCCGAGGATCCCACAATCTGCTCAAGAGAGTTCTTCCACCAAAATCCTGAGAAGATCACTGTCTGGTTAGTAAACCATCTCTCCTCTCTATTTCTATTCTGTTGAAAGTTCAGAGCGAAACCCTAGGTCTGGGAGTTTCTCAACCCCCAGCGATCCGTTACTTCTGAACTACTCTGATAATTTAGTTTCTTCTAAACTGTGCTTTCAATCCTTACCTAGTTTCCTTCAACGTAGTTTAGCTTTACTTTGAGTCGAAGCCAATTTCTGAAATATATAAAAAAAAAAAAAAAAGAAAAAATTAATCTTAATTTTACTTCCGCATACGCTTCTTTGTTCTCTGTTCTGCATCAATGAATGAAATGCAAAGGTGCTGCAGAAGTGTGTTGTAGTTTGAAAGTGGTGTAGAAAATGTGATGAAAAAATGTCCAAAAATTCTGAAAACTTCACAGAGGATTCCTAACTTATATATTTCAATGCATATGAAAGGAATTTTAAAACTAAAATCTATACTACTCTAAGAAGATCCTACAAATGAAGATAAATAAAAAGGACAGAACAGAATCCTAATGATAGTGTCGAACTGCAGAAATTTTCATTTTTTTTATAATTTTTTTCTAATGATGAAATTTAATATGATTATAACTGACTTAAAAAGGAACAAGAAAAAAATATTTCAACAAAAAATTAATGACTTGCCTTTGGAGCTGCAGACGGATTACAGTAAATAGATGCAAATTTTCAGAAAAACAGAACCTAATCAAACAAGTGCAATGGCTTACCCAAACTTCAATCTAAAAAATTCACGTCCGGCCAGGGGCTCATTATTCCCATAGGTCGTGACAGTGTACTGGAGTACACCCACTCAGGAGGCGTGAATTTTAGATCTTGCTTGGATTTAAAGAAAACTATTCTACCCTAATGCAACCATGCTTTGATACCAATTTGATGCGGCAAGCATATGATTAATGATTTGATTAGTGTTTGTAGAGCAATGAAACCTAATTACACTAGCATTGTACTCATCATAATAAGTCTTAGGGATTACATGAAAAGGGACTATTACATGATTAGACACAATCCTAAAACTAAGAAGGAAGAAGATCTAGACAATAGGGGCTAATGATTGAGGACTTGCCTTGTTAAGCTTTCCACCCTTCTAATGATTTCAAACCTTGAAACTACCGATGCTCTAGACTGGAGAAGTTGGATAACAGAGATCAGAACGCTGGGCTTGGGCTTCAGCTTGTTGGTTCATTGTCAAGGGGAACCCTGTTCACAACTCAAAGACTTCAAAGGACCCTGCAATGAAGATCAAAAGTTAAGGAAGAAGAAAGCAGGCATATGGAAGGGATGGAATAATTTATGAGCAAGGAAGGAAGTCTGAGATGGTTTGGCCGGCTCCAATTTATCCTTCTTGAACTTGGCGTTGGATGGCTTGGAGAAGAAAGTAGATTCGAGTGGGGGGGGGGGGAGGGGGCTTAGGAACAATCACTCAAAGAAATAACATAAGACTACAACTTCAACTTCTACTTCATTTTCATTCATCTCATCAATATCAATTCCCTTTACAATGGGCGTCCAAGGCCTTTAATAGCCTCACAAAGCTAGCTTTTGAAATTTAAATACTCCCCAAATTGAGGAGGATTACAAGGGGGGGTTGGAGGATTTGGTGGAGAGTTTGGAGGGATGGGGGGAGTTGGAGGATTTGGTGGAGAACTTGGAGGGGTGTGGCCAATCTCCTTAAATTTGAATCTTCCTTGTTGGCGCCAAAGAGTGATGAGGTGGCTAGTGAGGTGGTGCCTGATGATGAGATGGTCCTCTACTTGGATAAGGAATGACATGTGGCACCAAGTGATCCTAGTTGATGGTCCTTTTCTCTTGCTTGGTTCATGTGTCTTCTCTTCTTCATGTGGTCAAATTCTGGGGTCCAGAATTTATGTCTTGTTGCTGGCTTTCATTGCTTTAATACTTGATTAACTGAAATAGACTTAACTCAAGTGAACTGACGTGACTGACCTAAACTTTAAAACTTGAAATGGACTTATAGGAAATGAAACTTTTTTTTTTTTAAAGTAATTACAGGACTCAATAAACACTCTTGATTAATTACAGGACTCTCGAAAAGGAAATGGCTCTTGAAAATAAAATATTTTTGAACTAAAGAATACAAGGTAACCTAATTATCTTCGATTCAAATTGGGATAAGGCTAACCTTGTTGGAGTGAAGTTTCTTTCGGTTTCTGGTGTCCACACCAATTCTCCTGGGATGGGCAGAACTCGACCCAGTCGAGTATGGTTTAGTTTTGCCCTGGTAATGCTCGAACAAGTCTGGGTTAAGTCTTTGCAGGTCCTCTCGAGTAATCCAAGAGTTGTCGGACTCAGTTCGACCCTGCCATTGAACCAGGTTTCGCTGATACTCCTTATTCCTGGTAGTAATGGTCTTGTCATCCAGGATTCTCTCAATCCTCTCTCTCCGCTCAGGTAGGGTTGGTGGTGGACACTCGAAAATATGTTCACTCTCAATGAAAGTTTCTGGCCTAAAAGGCTCACTAGGTATTAGTACTGGTTCTTTGTATTCTTCTAGGTCTGAAACATTAAAGGTTGTACTGATACCCATATCAGGTGGAAGTTCCAAAACATATGCATTAGGCCCTATTTTCTTTAAGATCTTGAAAGGTCCTGCTCCGCGGGCATGCAGCTTCTTTATGGTTCCAGAGGAGAACCGTTCAGGGTTGAGCCTAATCATCGCATAATCCCCTTCACAAAATTCTTTAGCCCTCTTATGTGAGTCAGCTAAGTATTTATAAGTTTCATTGCTCAAGTTGATCTTATTACTGATTTCTTTATGCAGATTTGTGACATGCTGTGCAAAAGACTCAGCAGACTCAGAAACTTACACAAGCACTTATGGAATGTAGACTGAACTAGGCATCTTTATTGAGAGGAATTTTATTGGACTCTCTAGGGCCTAAACCTAACAGATTAATGACTCTCTAGGTTTGACCCTGGTCTGGCATGCACATGAGAATTTACCATTGGTTCCTAGCAAATGCCATAAGGTTTTCCAAAAGTAGGTAGCAAAAGGAATAGGCCTTAAAAGCTCATGCATCCTAGTAATCTCATCAAAATGAAACTTAATGGCTCTAAAATTATGATAGGAATCCGAGACTTGGGGTAATTTAGGAGAATCTTGAAACAGACCTTGGTTACTCATGATGACCTTAAGATTAGAATTTTGATCTACAGGCGGGATGCTTCTAGGTAGTTAAAGGTCATCAGGAAAGTCTTCTAAAATAATGATTGGGTTCTTCTCAAGTACCTGAAGGAGTTCTTGTGTCGAAGCTAAAGTATTGGGTTCTTCATGAGGGCATTGTCTTACGGGAACCAAGTCCTCACTAAATTTTGGTTGTTCTGATGTTTCAGGACTAAGCTCAATAATCTTTTCTTTACCAAAGGTTTCCTCAGGTAAGGTACTAAAGTTGTTCTCTTCACAGTCTTCCCCTTCATTTCATGTATTAAACTTATGTTAGTCTTATACACATATTTACTAGGTTCAGATTTGCCTTCTTCCTTCCCTAGCCCTTCAGTTTGAGGATACCCTAAGTCTTGGGTATTAATGAACTCAACTTGTACTTCAGGGTTCTTACTCCTATCATTCATATGAGCTAATGGGATAGTAGGAGTTGGTTGGTCTAAGGGAAATTGTTTAGCCAGAATTTGGTTCAATTGGGCCATTAGATCATTTAGGCCTTTTAGCATGGTTTCAAGATTCGGGTCCATGGCTACACTGGACTGGGTCTGGACTGGTGAATATGAGGCCCCTGATCTAGTTTTCATGCATGCAAGTAGACTAAAGCTCGAGCTAAGATTTCCTAGACCTAGAGCACAAATTAGAGGTCTAATTAAGTGAACCAACTAGCTAGTAGTGCTTATGGGACTTAGCCAGGTAGGTGGAGGGGAGTAATGGTCCCTGATTGCCAAACCTTAGACACCAATCTGAGATTGGCCAGGTAGGCGGACCAAATCATAAGCCTGGATGCACCAATCCTAGAGACCAAGCCAGTAAGCACACACCAATTAGCTGACACAGTTAACTTGACCCTAACCTGAACCCAACATGTTGGTGTCCCTAACCCACTAGGGAAATTAATATTCTACTCAATTTTAATTAACGGGCTGAGATCGATATGCTAGTTGGTGATTATTGGACTAGGGACAGGTGATGAAACCCTGACCCTATGTCAAATTGATGCCCTTAATTTGATTTCTCATGAGATGAATGAAATGCAAAGGTGCTGCAGAAGTGTGTTGCAGTTTGAAAGTGGTGTGGAAAGCACGATAAAAAAATGTCCAACAATTCTGAAAAATTCACAGAGGATTTCTAACTTATATATTTCAGTGCATATGAAAGGAATTTTAAAACTAAAATTTGTACTACTCTAAGAAGATCCTAGAAATGAAGATAAATAAAAAGGACATAACAGAACCCTAATGATAGTGTCGAACAGCAGAAATTTTCATTTTTTTTTAAATTTTTTTCTGATGATGAGATTTAATATGGTGATAACTGACTTAAAAAGGAATAATAAAAAAAATATTTCAACAAAAAATTAGTGACTTGCCTTTGGAGCTGCAGATGGATTACAGTAAACAGATGCAAATTTTTAAAAAAACAGAACCTAATCAAACAAGTGCAATGGCTTACCCAAACTTCAATCTAAAAAATTCACGTCCGGCCAGGGGATCATTATTCCCATGGGTCGTGATAGTGTACTGGAGTACACCTGCTCAGGAGGCATGAATTTTAGATCTTGCTTGGATTTAAAGAAAACTATTCTACCCTAATGCAACCATGCTCTGATACCAATTTGATGCGGCAAGCTTATGATTAATGATTTGATTAGTGTTTGTAGAGCAATGAAACCTAATTACACTAGCATTGTACTCATCATAATAAGTCTTAAGGATTACATGAAAATGGACTATTACATGATTAGACACAATCCTAAAACTAAGAAGGAAGAAGATCTAGACAATAGGGGCTAATAATTGAGGACTTGCCTTGTTGAGCTTTCCAACCTTCTAATGATTTCAAACCTTGAAACTATCGATGCTCTGGACTGGAGAACTTGGATAACAGAGATCAGAATGCTGGGCTTGGGCTTTAGCTTGTTGGTTCATTGTCAAGGGGAACCCTGTTCACAACTCAAAGACTTCAAAGGACCCTGCAATGAAGATCAAAAGTTAAGGAAGAAGAAAGCAGGCATATGGAAGGGATGGAATAATTTATGAGCAAGGAAGGATGTCTGAGATGTTTTGGCCAGCTCCAATGTATCCTTCTTGAACTTGGCGTTGGATGGCTTGGAGAAGAAAGTAGATTCGAGTTGGGGGGGGGAGGGGGCTTAGGAACAATCACTCAAAGAAATAACATAAGACTACAACTTCAACTTCAACTTCATTTTTCATTCATCTCATCAATATCTATCCCCTTTACAATGGGCGTCCAAGGCCTTTAATAGCCTCACAAAGCTAGCTTTTGAAATTTAAATACTCCCCAAATTGAGGAGGATTACAAGGGGTGTTGGAGGATTTGGTGGAGAGTTTGGAGGGATGGGGGGGGGGGTTGGAGGATTTGGTGGAGGACTTGGAGGGGTGTGGCCAACCTCCTTAAATTTGAATCTTCCTTGTTGGTGCCAAAGAGTGATGAGGTGGCTAGTGAGGTGGCGCCTGATGATGAGATGGTCTTCTACTTGGATAAGGAATGACATGTGCCGCCAAGTGGTCCTAGTTGATGGTCCTTTTCTCTTGCTTGGTTGATGTGTCTTCTCTTCTTCATGTGGTCAAATTCTGGGGTCCAGAATTTGAGTCTTGTTGCTGGCTTTCATTGCTTTAAGACTTGATTAACTGAAATAGACTTAACTCAACTGAACTGACTTGACTGACCTAAACTTTAAAACTTGAAATGGACTTACAGGAAATGAATTTTTTTTTTTTTAAAGTATGGTGCGGGCACCAGACTCAGAAGAAGACTTCAGGGCTCCATCTGGATCTCTGATTGACCTTACCCGAAGAATTAGGGTTTTCTGGTTTGTAATAAGGGTTGACTTGATCAACTCAATTTTAGCTTGAGTCTGTATTTCCCTGCAATTTAATTTTGTTGAGTCATGTTGACTCAGTAGTGGTCTAGGTCTTCTCCAGGGTGTCACATTTTCTCCCAAGGCCAAGCAAGTTGGCGCCACACTCCCAGCCACACTCCCAGCCACACACCTGAGTCCAGGGGGCGCCACATCTCCATCCAGTATACTCTGGTCCCCACACCACAAGATAGCAGGTCCCTTCTCTCATGCGCCACTTGAGGAGAAAATAATATGGGATCCATAATTCAAGGGGGCGGCCCAAAACATTCCATAAGAGCCAAGCTATGTAAAGAAAGAAGCTCATCTTGGGGAGCACTTCAAGGGGGCACCCAATCCATGCCTAAAAAGCCCAAAGCAAAGATGGGAAGAACCATGACTTAGGGAGAAAGAAAAGGAGGTGTCCAAAAGAGTTGAGCCATGGAAGGAAAGAAATTTTCTCTTAAAGAACAAGGCTAGGAGGCGCCACCTACTTACCTTTTAAAGCCACCAATCAACATTTTTGGAACCTCTTGGCCGGTCATATGTGTGGGAATTGATTCTACAAACCTAATTTGAAGATCCACCCTATTAGTCCCATATGGGAAGATGTAAAACCCTGCACTCTTGTAAAGTCCTATAAATTAAACCCCTCTTGAAATTTTAAAGTTATCTAATGAATGAATCCAATTTATGTGTGAGAAAACTTTGTGTTTCTCTCTTCCACACTTGCATCCAGGTGTTGAGCTCCATGAGGGAGTAAATCCGGGTTCCCCAGGAACCTTGAGGAGGTGTGAGATCTCCAACCCCTAAACCCTAGGTTAGCCACTTCAACTCCAAAACCCTAGCCGTCCATCATCCTCTTTTTTCCACCAAACCCTAGCCTACCCCATCTCACGGCCACTCTCTCCAAGTCAAGGCTGACCACCATCATCCAGGTCCAGTCCGGATACTTCAGATTCAGAGCAATTCCCAGAGGAAGTCAGATCAGCCTCCAGGAGAATCCGGATTTCAGCAACATCAGCTTTCAAGTTCTTCAATCTGGTAAATCCATCCTTGAGTATCTGGTTCCATAAATTGTTCTTCTTCTTTCCCAGATCTTGAGTTTAGGAGAAGCCAACTCTGCCAAAGGACCAGTATTGGAGGATCCATTACGAAGATATCTGAATCCGGGGATCCAACAATCTGCTCAAGAGAGTCCTTCCACTAAACTCTGTGAAGATCACTGCCTGGTCTGTAATCCATCTCTTCTCTTTACTTCTGTCCTGTTGAAAGTTCAGAGCGAAACCCTAGGTCTGGGAGTTTCACAACCCCCAGCGATCCTTTACTTCTGAACTACTCTGATAGCCTAGTTTCTTTTAAATTGTGCTTTCAATTATTACATAGTTTCTTTCAATTTAGTTTAGCTTTCCTTTGAGTCAAAGCCGACTTCTGAAAATAAAAAAAAAAAAGAATTAGTCTTAATTTACTTCTGCATCACATCATCTCTTTTGTTCTGCATCATTTTTGGTATCAGAGCCCTGTCTAGGGTTTCTGACTTGCTTGCATGTGTTGAGTATCTCTCTTTTACTTTGTCTGCTTGAAGTAGACTCCCCAGGACGTCCGGTCCTAGGAACGAAGTGAGGTGCAAACCTCCTCTTCCCATTCCACGGGGTGTTCTTAGGGCGTGTAGGGGATCCGCTCGGTTATAACTTCGTAGTAGGAATTGTCAACGGGGGAAGCATTCTGTTTTCAGTCTGTAACTACCCTGTTGCAGGAATTGCTTCTCATTGCAGGTAACTTCAAATTATATAATTTTTATTTTTCTAGAACCAGTATAATTGAAACTATTTTACATAATTTTCATGTGATTTATTGGTTTTCGTGAAATTTCTGATATCTAAATTACAGCAACTCTGTTTCTGTGTTTCTGCAATTCAATTATTTTGAGTGATCATCTCCTAATTCATCTTAAGGGCAATTGAGCATCTAAGATAAGGGGAGGAGTTGATAACCTCTCCTTAGCCCAAAACCACCACCCATTCATTCAATCCTAAGCCTAATTTAAAATTTATTAGACTTAATTTGCCCTAGTGGGCTAGGGACATCAACAAGTCGGGTCAAGGCTAGTGTTGAGTCAGTTTGTCTAGTTACTCTGTGTGTGCTTTGTACTCAGTGTCTAGAACGGTGGTTCAGGGATTCTATCCCGAAGGGCTTGTGTGCTGGTCCGCCTACCTGGCCAATCACTGATTGGTGTCTAGGACTGGCATCTAGGGACCTAACACTCCCCTTACACCTGCCTGGCTGAGTCCTGAGTTACTACAGGCTAGCTTGCCACTCTGATTGGGCATCTAGTTTGGGCTCTAGGTCTAGTTAGCCCGTAGTCATTTCAGTTGAGTCTCATTTGGTGTGTTTGCTTGCATCATCATGTCTACCCGGAATGGAGTACCCTACCAACCTGGTCAAACCCAACCTGATTTAGAGGCCATGGTTAGAGCTCTTACTGAGAGTATGAACAAATTGAGTCAGGATGTGACTGCTACTGTTGCCCAGTTTAAAGAACAGGTCCATCAGAATTTTGCCCAGCTTAGGGATCGAGTCCAAGTACTTGAGGAACCCAGGCATCATAATTGGACTCCTGACCCAGATTTTAATGTGCCTCAACCTCACCCACACCAAGAGCCTAGAAGACCTTTATACAGAGATCCTGAACCAGAGACTCCTGACCCAGATTTTAATGTGCCTCAACCTCACCCACACCAAGAGCCTAATCATAGGAGGCCTGACCCAGAACCTGAATATAGAGATGATAGGTTCATTCGGAACATCAAATTAGATGCACCCACTTTTGATGGTAGCTTAAACCCTAAGGTGTATTCTGATTGGGAGGGTGAGATGGACCAGTACTTTGAGTGGTATGCCATGTCTGAGGAAAGGAAGTTCAAGTTTGCCAAGATGAAGTTAATTCGTCAAGCTAGGTAATACCGGGGGAACATTGAGCTAACCACTAGAAGACGAAATATAGAGCCCATAACCACTTGGCAGGGTATGAAAGAGAAGCTTAGAGATAAGTACCTACCCATTTCATACCAGCAGAATCTGTTAGACCAATGGCAGACTTTGAAACAAGGGAACCGATCTGTATCAGACTACATAACCACCTTTGATGAATACCTGATGAGATGTGATGTGAGTGAAGCCCATGAGGTCACTTTGTCTAGGTTTAGGGCTGGACTTAGGGAAGACATAAAGAGGGAGTTGTTTCTGAGAGAGGTTAATGACCTAGACCAAGCCTATCAGATTGCACTGAACACTGAGAAGTTTCAAAGAGGACCTATGCCTTCTAGGGTTAGTGCCCCAATCCCAAGAAATGGACCTAGCCAAGTTACCCCTAGCAAGCCTAATCAGGGTATTCCCACCCCTAGGCCCATGGACAAAGGTAAGGCACCTGACACCCAGAGAACCCCTAGTATCATCTGTTTTAAGTGCCAAAAGCCCGGTCATATCTCCAACTAGTGCACAGCCATAGCTTGCTTTAAGTGCCATAGGGTAGGTCATGTTTCTAGCCAGTGCCCTCGTAGATCCCTTTACATAGAAGAAGGTGAAGAAGAGAATTCCGGGCCCAATGAAAAGTTTGAAGAAGAAGTTTATGAGGCCGGAATGAATTTGGTCGATGAGTATGAAGGAGAGAAGGAATCCATAGAGTCTGACCAATTAGGGGTTGTGAGATGCATCCTATCCCAGAATAGAGTTCAGGAAGATTGGCGTAGGACTAACATCCTACAGACTTTCCTTAAACTAGGGGATAAGGTATGTAAGATTATCATAGATAGTGGGAGCTGTGTGAATGCCATTTCTGCTAGCACTGTCAAAATGTTAGGCTTGACCCCAGTCCCCCACCCCAACCCCTATAAGGTTTCTTGGGTAGACTCTACCTCTATACCCATCCAGTCTAGATGTCAGGTCCAAATCCAAATGCAATCCTATCAAGAGAAGATTTGGTGTGATGTCTTGCCCATGGGGGTGAGCAGTATAATTCTTGGAAGACCTTGGTTATATGATCATGATGCCACCCTCTTAGGAAAATCCAACACCTGTGTCTTTAGTTTTAATGGAAAGAAAATCAAAATCCATTTAGTCCCTCCTAAGGACAAGGTAGCTAAAGGACCCAATAAGGTCAGAGAGATGAAGACTGGAGTGAACCTAATTAGTGCTAAGGATCTAGAACAAGAAATTAATAGTGGTTCACCTATTTGGATGTTTACTGCTAAGGAACTTAGGACTCCTACACCCTCAGAGCCTCCTCAGGAAGTTAAACCTTTGTTAGAAGAATTTGAGGATATTTTTCTCGAGGATCTGCCGGACCACCTTCCACCTCTTAGGGATATCTAGCATTCCATAGATTTAGTCCCAAGAGCTACTTTACCCAACTTGCCCCATTATAGGATGAATCCATCTGAGCATAAGGAACTACAAAAGCAGGTTGGAGAATTGTTAAGGAAGGGGTTCATTAGAGAGAGTCTTAGCCCTTGTGCAGTCCCTGCACTTCTGACCCCAAAGAAGGATGGCACGTGGAGGATGTGTGTTGATAGTCATGCCATCAACAAAATCACAATCAAGTACAGGTTCCCCATCCCTAGACTAGATGACATGCTAGATATGATGGCCGGTGCAATGGTTTTTTCTAAAATTGATCTCAAGAGCGGCTATCATCAGGTAAGGATTAGACCAGGGGATGAGTACCGCTTTCAAAACTAAGGATGGTCTCTATGAATGGGTTGTTATGCCTTTTGGGTTGTCCAATGCCCCTAGTACTTTCATGAGGATTATGACCCAGGTGCTTAGAGCTTTCATAGGAAAGTTTGTAGTGGTCTATTTTGATGACATCCTGATCTATAGTAAGACCCCTGCAGATCACCTAGGCCATCTTAGACAAATCTGCCAAGTTTTGAGGAATGATAGTCTCTACGGTAATCTCAAAAAGTGTGAATTCATGACCAGTAGAATTATCTTCCTTGGTTTTGTAGTAACCCCTAACGGCGTGGCTGCCGATCCAGAAAAGATTAGGTCCATAGTAGAATGGCCAGAGCCGACTAGTGTGCGTGAAGTCAGAAGTTTCCATGGCTTAGCTACCTTCTATAGGCGATTCATCAAGGGGTTTAGTACTGTAGTTGCTCCTATCACAGACTGTATTAGGAAGGGAGAATTTCAGTAGACTAAAGCAGCCCATAAAGCCTTCCTAGATCTTAAGGATAAGATGACCCAGGCACCCATTTTGAGGTTACCCGACTTTTCTAAAGTATTTGAGGTTGCCTGTGATGCTTCAGGAGTAGGCATAGGTGGAGTCCTAAGCCAAGAGAACCATCCCGTAGCATTCTTTAGTGAAAAACTAAATGATGCTAAGCTTAGGTATTCTACCTATGATAAGAAATTTTATGCGGTAGTGCAAGCTTTGCGTTACTGGAGACATTATTTGCTACCGCAAGAATTTGTGCTATTTTCAGACCATGAGGCTCTTAGATTCTTGAATTCCCAGAAGAAGCTTAACCCTAGGCATGCTAAGTGGGTAGAGTATATCCAGTCCTATACTTTTGTTTTGAAACATAAGGCTGGAACTGAAAATAAGGTAGCTGATGCCCTTAGTCGTCGATCTTTGTTATTGAATTCTGTTAGGGCTGAAGTCATAGGGTTTGAGCAGATCAAAGAGGAATATGAGTCGTGTCCGGATTTTAAGACTATGTACCAGGATCTAACTTAAGGACCATCTAGTGATCATAAGGATTATACCCTTTTAGATGGCTTTCTGTTCTTTAAGAATAGGCTTTGCATCCCTAGAACTTCTCTTAGGGAATTTTTGATTTGGGAAATTCATGCTGGAGGTCTAGCTGGCCATTTCGGAAAAGACAAGACCACCCTGGCTATTGAAGATCACTTTTTTTGGCCTAGCTTAAAAGGAGATGTAGCACACATTGTGGCTAGGTGTCGAACCTGCGCTGTTGCCAAACAGCGAAAACAGAATACTGGCCTTTATACCCACTCCCTGTCCCAGATCGTTCTTGGCAAGATGTGAGCATGGACTTTGTGTTAGGTTTGCCTAAGACCCAGAGGAGGCATGACTCTATCTATGTTGTAGTCGACCGATTTTCCAAGATGGCCCATTTATTGCCTTGTTCCCAAATATTTGATGCGTCTAAGGTAGCCACCCTATTCTTTAATGAGATAGTTCGACTCCATGGCCTACCTAAGACCATTGTTTCAGATAGGGATGTCTGGTTCACCATCTATTTCTGGAAAACCCTTTGGCATAAGTTAGGGAAAAAACTTAAGTTTTCAACTGCCTATCATTCCCAAACTGATGGCCAAACCGAAGTAGTGAACCGTAGTTTAGGCAATCTGTTAAGGTGTCTTGTTGGTGAAAACATTAGGAACTGGGATTTGTACTTACCTAGAGCTGAATTTGTATACAGTGACTCGGTCAATAGGTCTACAGGTAAGAGTCCATTTGAAATTGTGCATGGTTACAAACCTCACACACCTCTTGACCTAACTCCTTTACCAATCCACACTCGAGTCTCCGAGTCTGCCGAAGTTTTTGCACAGCATATAAAAGACTTGCATAAAGAAATTCATGCCAAAATAAATTTAAGTAATGAAACTTATAAGAAGTTGGCTGATTCTCAAAGGCAAGTCAAAACTTTTGATGAGGGAGACTTTGTAATGATTAGGTTAAGGCCTGAACGGTTTCCTCCTGGAACTGTTAGAAAGTTACATGCTAGAGGAGCTGGACCATTTAGAGTGGTAAAGAGAGTAGGATCCAATGCCTATGTGCTCGAGTTGCCTCCAGAACTAGGCATTAGCTCCACTTTCAACATTACAGACCTAGTAGAGTATAGAGAGCCAGGTGTGATTCCCAGTGAGCCTTTTGAGCCTAACCCTGCTCTTGAGAGTGAACCCAACACTGTGTGTCCACCAACAAACTAGCCTGTGAGGAAAGAGCAGATTGAAAAGATCCTAGATGATCAGGTTATCTCTACTCGTAATCGAGGATACCAAAGATACCTGGTCCGCTGGCAAGGAAGGCCAGATTCTGATGACTCTTGGATCTCCCGAGAAGAATTACAAGAATTGGACCCAGACCTCTTGGAGAGATACCAGAGCCAACTTGATCCATACTTGACAGGGTCGAGTTTCTCCCACCACGGGAGAATTGGTGCGGGCACCAGACTCAGAAGAAGACTTCAGGGCTCTATCTGGATCTCTGATTGACCTTGCCCGAAGAATTAAGGTTTTCTGGTTTGTAATAAGGGTTGACTTGATCAACTCAATTTTAGCTTGAGTCTGTATTTCCCTGCAATTTAATTTTGTTGAGTCATGTTGACTCAGTAGTGGTCTAGGTCTTCTCCAGGGTGTCACATTTTCTCCCAAGGCCAAGCAAGTGGGTGCCACACTCCCAGCCACACGCCTGAGTCCAGGGGGTGCCACATCTCCATCCAGTATGCTCTGGTCCCCACACCACAAGATAGCAGGTCCCTTCTCTCATGCGCCACTTGAGGAGAAAATAATCTAGGATCCACAATTCAAGGGGGTGGCCCAAAACATTCCATAAGAGCCAAGCTATGTAAAGAAAGAAGCTCTTCTTGGGGAGCACTTCAAGGGGGCGCCCAATCCATGCCTAAAAAGCCCAAAGCAAAGATGGGAAGAACCATGACTTAGGGAGAAAGAAAAGGAGGTGTCCAAAAGAGTTGAGCCATGGAAGGAAAGAAATTTTCTCTTGAAGAACAAGGCTAGGAGGTGCCACCTACTTACCTTTTGAAGCCACCAATCAACATTTTTGGAACCTCTTGGCCGGCCATATGTGTGGGAATTGATTCTACAAACCTAATTTGAAGATCCACCCTATTAGTCCCACATGGGAAGATGTAAAACCCTGCTCTCTTTTAAAGTCCTATAAATTAAACCCCTCTTGTAAATTTTAAAGTTATCTAATGAATGAATCCAATTTATGTGTGAGCAAACTTTGTGTTTCTCTCTTCCGCACTTGCATCCAGGTGTTGAGCTCCGTGAGGGAATAAATCCGGGTTCCCTAGAAACCTTGAGGAGGTATGAGATCTCCAACCCCTAAACCCTAGGTTAACCACTTCAACTCCAAAACCCTAGCCGCCCATCATCCTCTTCTTTCCACAAAATCCTAGCCTACCCCATCCACTTCTGTCCTGTTGAAAGTTCAGAGCGAAACCCTAGGTCTGGGAGTTTCTCAACCCCCAGCGATCCTTTACTTCTGAACTACTCTGATAACCTAGTTTCTTTTAAATTGTGCTTTCAATTATTACATAGTTTCTTTCAATTTAGTTTAACTTTCCTTTGAGTCAAAGCCAACTTCTGAAAATATATATATAAAAAAAGAATTAGTCTTAATTTACTTTCGCATCGCATCATCTCTTTCGTTCTGCATCAAAGTAATTACAGGACTCAATAAACACTCTTGATTAATTACAGGACTCTTGAAAAGGAAATGGCTCTTGAAAATAAAATATTTTTGAACTAAAGAATACAAGGTAACCTAATTATCTTCGATCCAAATTGGGATAAGGCTAACCTTGTTGGAGAGAAGTTTCTTTCGGTTTCTGGTATCCACACCACATGCTTATGTCAAGAATACCTTTGGACATAAGCTAAGTGCAAGGGCTGATAAATATTGGTTTGTTGGTTATTTAAAAGAGGAAGTTGGATACCATTTTTATAATGCTACTGAGCAAAAGATAATTGTCAGTTGGCATGCTACATTCTCGGAACAAGAGTTTATCCAAGAAGGATGTAGTGATTTTTCACTTGAGTTATGTGAAGAATAGATCCAACAAATCAGTGAACCTTCAAGTAAAGTTCCTCAACCAGAGGTTCTTGTGGATCAAGAACAACTACAATACACACTTCCTCTCCGAAGGTCAAAGAGGTTGCGAGGAGCACCTCTCAGATATGATTTTGTCATCGGAGATGATAATGAAGCCAGTATCATACAAGATGATGATCCTGTGACCTATTTGGAAGCTATCAAGAGTAGAGACTCTGATAAGTGGCTTGGCATCATGAAATTTGAAATGGACTCCATGTATTCCAATTAGGTTTGGACTTTGGTAGATCCACCTAAAGGAATTAATCCAATAGGATGTAAATGAGTCTTCAAGAAGAAGATTGGAGCAGATGGTCAAGTTGAGACCTACAAGGCTAGACTGGTAGCAAAAGGTTTCAAAGAAAGACATGGTATAGAACATGATGAAACCTTTTCTCCAGTAGCCATGCTCAAGTCCATTTGGATATTGCTTGCCATAGCAGCATACCATGACTGTGAGATCTGGCAGATGGATGTAAAGACTGCTTTCCTCAATGGAAACCTTGAGGAAGAAGTCTATATATCACAGCTAGAGGGTTTAATCTCAAGTGGGAGACCAAATCAGGTATACAAATTAAGGAAGTCCATTTATGGACTTAAGCAAGCATCGAGGAACATCCGTTTTGATGAAACAAGCAAAGGATTTGGTTTTGTCAAAAATGTTGATGAACCATGTGTGTACAAGAAGATAAGTGGGAGTGCACTTATTTTCTTGGTTTTGTATATGGACGACATACTGATCATTGGGAATGATATCCCAATGTTGCAGTCAGTTAAAACATGTCTATCATCAAAGTTTTCCATGAATGATTTGGGAGAAACATCCTATATACTAGGTATAAGGATCTACAGAGATAGGTCTAAAAGGATGCTAGGCTTATCCCAGTCTAGGTACATAGACTTAATGTTGAAGAGATTCAACATGGATGCAAGTAAGAAAGGTTACTTGCCTATAAGTTAAGGCATACATCTCTCTAAGAAAATGTCTCCTAAGAAATGTGAAGAAAGAGAGATAATAGCTATGATTCCTTATGCTTCGGCTGTAGGATCAATTATGTATGCCATGTTTGTACCAGACCTGATGTTGCTTAAGCCTTGGGCATAGTGAGCAGGTTTCAAGCAAATCCAGGAGAAGATTATTGGAAAGCTGTGAAAATTATTCTTAAGTACCTGAGAAGGACTAATGATATTTTTCTAGTATATGGAGGATCTGTGTTGAAACTAGAAGGTTATACAGATTCTAGTTTTCAATCAGATCCAAATGATAACAAATCCATATCGGGGTATGTCTTTACCCTGAATGGTGGTGCAGTGAGTTGGAAGAGTACAAAGCAGCTTACAGTAGCTGACTCCGTCACTGAGGCAGAATATATAGCTGCTAGTGAAGCCACGAAAAAAGTTGTTTGGATAAAGAAATTCATCATGGAATTGGGCGTGGTTCCTGATGTACAATAGCTAGTGCCATTATACTATGATAACACTAGGGCTGTTGCACAAGCTAAGGAACCAAGGTCTCATCATAATTCCAAGCACATTCTAAGATGGTTCCACCTCATTCGAGAGATCATTAAAAAACAAGATGTTGCCATTGAACGAGTTGATACAAAGAACAATATAGTAGACCCATTCACTAAAGCATTAGCCAAGCAGTAGTAAGATTGTCACTTAGATTGTATAGGCATAAAATACAATGGCGATTGGCTTTAGTGCAAGTGGAAGTTTGATAGAAAAGTTCCCTAAGAGCCAATCATTATGAGGGCCTTCTTGTAAACTTCCAGCTCATGTATGACATATTTTTTATATATTAATAAAGGCATTTGATTCATCATATACTACTATGTCATGTTTTATTGATTATGATAAACCCCATAGAGTAGGGCAATGGAATTAGAATTATGATAAAATAATAGTGAGACCTAATTCCTATAAACCCTAATCTAGAATGTTCCTAGTCGTTGGACCATCGATTCGGGGATCGATGAATCTAGAAAGACTAGCTTATCCTATGTATGCTCAGTTGATGAGGGTGGTTGATCTCATAACCACTTGTGTAGAGATACTAATACAAGGATAAGGGTGCTCATCAGGGTATAGGTACACTAGACTGATCCGCATCGGGACTATCTTATGCAAGCTTACAGCTTGTCAAAAGATAGATCCCAGAGTAGAAGTTGAGCATGTGATCTTTAGACCTGAGGTCACCATGGTTCCTTGTGCATGCTAAGCCATACTTTGGTTTATACTCATTCATGGCAATGAGTCATGTACGGGATGTTCTAGGTATGGTGGAAGGTGTATGAAGGATGTGACTGGACCAACAATGAATCGATCTTTCCTGGTAAAAGGAATGTTATCCCATGTGATCTCTTTGATGAGTGATTGAAGGAGCCTTTGATCAAAGCAGGATGAGATTAGAAGTGGTTTCTAATCAGTCATCAGCTGAGTCCTCATGATCGAGATGAGATTCGATATGATTAAGTGTTAGGGTTTGATATATATCCATACCTATCACTTAATTAGGATAATGAGAGATTGAAAGATTAAATTGCACGGTAACTTACTACTGAAGGGTACTTTGATAATTTTTCTCAAATTCCTCATCTTCTGGGTAGGCATGACATGTTGCTAGACGTCAATCTTGTCTTGCAGGTTTTCATGAACTAATTGATTTGGTTTCATGAGTCAATTCAATGTGTGATTCAAATTAGATAATTTGGTGAGCCAATTTGACCTAATTAGGTCAATAGGGTTCGATCGGATCGAATCGACTCAAACCTAAATTAGGGTCATGGCATCTAATGGGTCACACATAATACAGAGTTGGCCAAGAAAGTCATTCATAATTTAATTAGGGTCATGGCATCCTAATTGGTTAGCCAGATTGCACACTAGCATGTGCAGGCTAACCCAATTCCTAACCCAATTGGATTGGGTCTGGTTGCTTGCTAATTGGGCTAACCTAATTAAAGAGAAACCTTAATTAGGCTGATTCCTAAGTGGGGATAATTAAATCAGAGCTTTATTTGATTTTATATTGACCTTTTGACTGATTTATGGAAGAGTCCCTGGAGCTAGGGACTTTTGGTGCCTCTTGGCGCACACAGGAAAAATGTAAGGGCGCAGAAGGACAAAAGTCCTTCGACAGATGAAACACAAAAGTGTTTCTAATCTAGAGTGCCTTCTCATCTTATCCCCATGCCTCTTGGATAATATTTGATCAGTCAAGCCCATTTGAAATTGCATGAAAAAGGTGTGGAAGCAAAAGTGCGCATGAAGAGACGCATCTCTTCATTTGGCACGTGCCCTGAAGTAGAGTCCTTCTGCTATCAGAACTCTTCATATTCTCCGATGTTTGAAGATTGGAGAGATGCCTCTTAGCTTCCTAGTGACCGGTACTTTCCATGTTGCAAGTCACAGATTGTCCAGGAAAGTGGATGGATGCTGATATGTCCTTTGATGCTTGAGAAGACATATTGGATATGATTTTTCAATCCAGATAACCTCTCTTTGGTCTTGAGAAATCATATCTGATAACCTGTTGGTGGACATATCACACACGCCTCTTAGCACTATAAATAGGGGCGGTGATATGAGTTTCAGATATCTTTTTCATCATAAAGATATTTAGAGTGTTTCTCTGTCTCTCCCTCCCTCCTCCATTCTCAAGACCTATGTTGTTAAGACAAGGTCTAATCTTTTAGGACAAGGCTTTGTTTAAGGACATAAGCCTAAGGAGTCCTAGAGGAGGGTTGTCCTAAGACCAAGAGTGGTGTAGGACAGGGTGTCCTACAGTGGTCAAAGGTCCAAACGCTGTCCTAAGAGTTCTGTTGAAGCAAGCAACCCCAGTAATGATTCTTCCTTGGTACCATTCTCGTGTGGATCACCATTGTAGGGCTTGCACTTGTGAGCCTCATGGAAAGGATTGGATTTTAGCAATCCAGGTATGTTTTTTTAACTTCATTTATGTTTCATTAATTGGTATTACAAAAGGGGTTCCTGGGAATTAGGGTTTTCAAGCCAATTAAGGTTTCATGTGTTGAATTTTTGTTTTGAAATTCACTTCTGCATGATGCATGATTCCCGACACCCTGAGAGAATTCCCATCACATATCCCCCCCACTCTCTAGACCCACCATTTCTTTTCTCTCCCTTGTTTCAATACCGATCACAAACCACAGCCTCCACCTCCGTCGTCCATTCCACCGATCTGAACTTCCCACTGAGATCCAAGCCCCTCCTCTTCGCCCACTGCTACTGACCATCCAAGAAACTTCAACGATCATTGCCCGTCATTTCGTCTGCTGCTGGTGAATCGACACCCCAAGCCACCATCTTCCTCTCCAACGCCATCGTCGGTGGAGAGCCTGTATGTGCACAAGTAATTCTTTTTAGTCCCAAGAGGGGGGTGAATTGGAAATTACAAAATTTTCACAAGTATGTGCATAAGTAATTCCTTTTAGTAGTTAGGTGCTGTGTTAGTCAGAGTAAGAATGCAGAAGCTAAAAGATAAAACAAACACAGCACAAACAAAGCATGTTTATAGTGGTTCGGAGCAACACAGCTCCTACGTCCACTACCCAAGTTCACCACTCGGGATTTTCACTATATCCCTTAAACCAAAATATAGTCGGATTGTTTTACAGGCTCACAATCCCAACCTCTACACTTTGGTTTTTGAAACCGGGCTAACCAAAGAAACCCAAGCTAGGTTTTTACAGGATTACCTAAATCCTCTACACTTTGGTTTTTAGATAGGCTCACCAAAGAAACCTCTACACTCTGGTTTTTAAAGGCTCACCAAAGAAACCTATTTGGTTTTTACAACCGGGCTCACCAATAACCCAGATATTCTAAATGATAGAATAAAAAAGCAACAATAAAGACAAACTCTATTGTCTAGGTGGTTGCCAATGTAGCTCGAGTGAAGATCCACTGAATGCTCTTCAATGCACTTCAATGGCTTCCTTGCTTTCCTCAAAAGGTGCTTCAAGCTTCTGGTAAGAGTTGTTGTAGGCTTGAAGATAGACTTTAAAGCTCTAGTGCTCTCTCTCTTCACTTCAATAAGTGTTCAATAAATGCTCAATAATTTATGAGCCTCTTTGAGGATGTTCTCATACCTTATTTATAGAGACTTTAGCTGCCTTCCATTGATTTTGAATGCTGTAGACAGTTGGGAGGTGACAGGTTACCGTTGGAGTACTTTTGGAATTCAAAAATTGAGAACTGGAACTAGCCATTGGAGGTGACCCCGTCATTCCAGTCGACTTGAACAAACTTCGAGTCGGCTCGGATGAAGTTCAGGTCAATTGGGTTGAGTGCTAGTCGGCTAGCTTCCACACCTGAGAAAATACCTTACTCTAGACGAGTCGGATGGGCTGAATTCCAGTTGGCTGGAATCTCAGAGGCTCTCAGACCATTCTCAACTGAGTTCTGGATGAGTCAGCTGGATCTAATTCCAATCAGCTCAGATTCATGAGAATCTCATAACGTTTTCAACCATATTCTAGACGAGTCGGCTGGACCTTGGTGCCAGTCGGCTGGATCTGTGTGCCAGAGAACTTGTCTTCAATGCCAATGCCAGTGTCGACTGGGTTGCCCTTCCAGTCGGCTCGAAGGTGGTTCTTCAGCCAAATCAACTTCAAACTTCCAGAACACTTATCCCATGCTTTAAGGATCTCTTCAAGAACTACTTACAATAAATTCAAGAAAACTTGAAGCAAGAAGGACTACTAGAGGTAACCCTTAAACTTGATTTTAATAGGAAAGTTTTTTGTAGGGTTCTTCTTTACAAGATTCTAAATACTTTACAACTCAACACAAAACATTAAAGATTATAGGGATTAAAAGGTGTGTAAATGTAGTTGTCCTACAAAAACTTGTCAATCATTTGAAGAGTTGTTAGACAACTAAATGTATGATCCAATATTTTGTTATCATCAAAATCACTTTAGGGGTCAACAATCTCCCCCTTTTTGATGATGACAAAATACTGGGCATGAAAAGAATCTAATCTATTCATAAGTATGTAAGCATTTACATTTGTTTGAGAATTCATAAGATCAACTGTAATCTCAAATGTATATCAGTATGTGCCATACAGTTATGCACAAAATTAAATTCATAAACTGTAAATATCAGAGATTGACTGCTTGTATGTATCAAGCAGCATTAAGTATCGACTGATAGATATAATAAGTTGAGAGCACCATAGTAATCATTGAAGCATGTAAATTAAACATGTATATCTCCCCTTATTTATAAGATTTCTAGACAATATAAATTTTCTCTAAGTTTCTCTCCCTTTGACATTCATTTGAACATTTTATCAGAATAATATGCAAGAGATCATTCAAAAATGCCTTAAAAACTCCCCCTGTCTATATTACTTTAGAATTTCAATTGCAATTCATTAAGCTTTTTCTTTCATGTATTCTTTCATGCACTCTTTGATTCTCCCTCTTTTTGTCAACAATTCAAAAAGGTTAAATAGGTAAGTTCAGAATTTTAAATAGATTGAGAAAATTTCAAGATTTAATTGAGATAATTTCACTTTCTCAACTTAGAGAGAGAATTCTATTTAAATAAATAGAGATGTAAACAAGATAATACAAATATACACACATTACACAGTGATTAAAAAAGATGTTCATTTCATTTCTATCAAAAAGGTGTTCAGTACATCAACCATTACAATAGTTTCAAAAAAAAATCCAAAAGGTACTAAAACTAGAAATTGTCTAATCAGAATCATCTCTAGGAATATTGACACCTTGCTAAGAAGTGGGTCTAGGTGATCGACTAGATGAAGCATGAGGAGGAGGAGCCCTAGGGTGAACAGAGGTACTAGGAGCCCTAGTGGAAATGGGGGGCGGATCATACAATGGTCTTGTCCTAGCTGTGACTTCCAAAGATCTGATAGTGCCACAGAGAGACACCATTTCCATCCAAATTGCTCCCATCTGTTGGTCCAAGTCCTTGAGGCTAACTGGCACTTTGTTTACTGCCTCCTTCATTTCACCTATTTCTTTCTGCATAGATACAAGCTCAGCTGCTTGGACATTGGCGAATGCTTCAGCTGATCCTCGAAGTCTGCCAAGCTCCGATCTTATGATCCCAATGCCTCTAGTGTAATCCTCTGCCATACCTCTTGTATTTACAATAGTTCCCACTTTGCCTCTAAGATCTTTCAATTCAGTTTGATATTCATTTAAAGTGGCATCCACAGACTTCAAAATTGTTTCAAAACTTGAAGAGATACAATTCAGAATTGGTTGAAGATATATCTGAGGTGCAGACCTTGAAGCTTCTATAGCTTCAACCTTTCCTTGTAGACTTGACACATGCTCTTCTAATCTGTCCAATCTGCTATCCATTGACTGTTTCAAATCACTAAACAAAGAAGTTATTGTACCTGTCAGTGAATCTGTTAAGTTTTTCAACTGCTCTTTAATCTGAACTTGAACAATTGGAGGTTGTGGAGCTGCAGTAGGGTAATCAGCTAAAGGAATATCAGCTGTAGGCAGGTCAAACTCCGGTGTAGGCAAATCAAACTCTGCTGTAGGCATATCAAACATAGGCGAAGGTACTCTAATCTCCTGAGTAACAACAGCAGGCTCAGATACAAATGACTCAAGCTCCGGTACTAGTGTAGAAGAAGTTCCAGCAGGTTCTACATTTTCTTCCTCTTCTTCTTCTTCACTACTACTGGAGCTACCAATGGCCCTTACATTTGTGCCTTTCTTTCTCCACACACCTTCCACTTGGAAATATCCCATCCTCTCAAGAGTTTTAGAAGTGTAGATATCAATGTGATGCAATTCTAATCTGTCTTCACCATCCAGATTGACTCTATGGGATTTAAACAATAAAGTAAGCATCATTCCATAGGGCAGACAGGATTTAGCTTTTCTTACAGTCTCCTTCATTTGCATGATTATAATATATGACAGATTGACAGGAGTTCTCTCTAGAATGTGCTCCATGAGACATAGATCCTTTTCACTCACCCAATCAAACCTACCGATTCTTTGCAAGAAAATTCTATAAATAAAGTTGTGAAGTAGTCTCATTTCCAGTGATAGGGTGTTAGCAAAAACAGTGCCAATTCCTCCAACATCTTCTTTGTTCAGAATTGTTTTTAGAGTCTTCTTTCTATTGTCAATTACTAAAAATTTCAGTCCATCAAAAGGAATATCCAGTAATTCATGTAAAGATTCCTCGTTGACAATGACCCTCTTTCCTTTAACAGTGGATTCCACATGATTAGTTCCCAATCTTAAGTTCTTATAAAAACTTCTAACCAAAGAGAGATAGGTCTTCTCATTCAATGAACAAAATTTTCTCCACCCTTGGTCTTCAATTAAATCTCTTATTTTTAATCCAATGCCCTTAATAAACTCAAAATTAATTCGGCGGCCGGAGGTTACCGGATGCGTAGACATTGAGGGCACTTAGCTAGGAGCGGTTGCAGCTTCTCTTGTGGTTTCCTCTGCAATTTCTTCACTGCTTGGCTCTTCTTGCCATCTGTTGGACCTTCTTTCTTTTTCAATCGATGGAGCAACCCTAACGAAATGTTTACCTATCGCACGTTTGGGTGCCATAGCTAGGAAAGATGGAAGAACAAGAAAATGGAGTGCTCGGAAGGGAGAAGGAAGTCTTTGGAGTAGGTTATGGAGATGAGTGAACCGTTAGAGAAGATAACATAGAAGCTAAATGGTTAGGAGAAGAGTTTATAACCCTAAGCAAAATGCTTCGGCACAAAATTCCAGTCGACTCGAGTAGCCCTAAAAAGGCTCGAGTCGGCTCGGCCAGAGCTCCTCTAAAACCATCAGAAAATCCAGTCGACTCGAACAGAAAAAGTAGAGTTTTGAAAAAACATTGAACAAAAATTCAGAATGACTTTGAATAGAATTTCAACAGAAATTAAGGCTTAATAAAATAGAATAAATTGAGGAGGTTTTTTAGATGAAATTTCCTTAGAATTGAAGGAATTATGTTAGAAAATCTAGAAGGGATCACAAGGTCCTAATTCACTCCTAATCAGCTCAAATCTATCTTGATTGAGTGGCTTGGTAAATATGTCAGCTAGTTGATCTTCAGTAGGTACAAAGTCAAGCACAATATTACCATTTGAAACATGATCTCTAATAAAATGATGTCTAATTTCAATGTGTGGTGGGGACACCTGAGGCACCAGAATAAGACAGAGGCTTTTTCAACCCTTTGTAAATTGATCAATAATTTATGAGACCATCTGTAATAAGGGCTTAGCTCATCTGAGTCCATTTTAGTTATTATTTGAGTATTTTTAGTTGTTATTTCAGTTATGTACTAGTCAGCTCATGTTGAGCTAGTTCAGTCCAATGCTAGTCAGCTCATGTTGAGCTAATTTTATTTTTTTGAGTCCTGTCCAAGCATACTGAAGACTCAAGACTATATCATACAAGTGAAGACCAAGTCCAACTAGATTGAAGACATGGAAGTATAGCACAAGTCCAACCCAGCTTGAAGATTTGAAGACCCCAGGAGGAAAATTCTGAAAACCCTGATTTCTTGCAGATGCCCTCCAGATGCCCAGATTCCCTTCCAGATGCCAAAGTATATTCATAGATAAGGGCATCCATGATTCCAGAGGTCCATCTGCATCCTAGCCCAAAGAAATCAAGCCCAGGTGCCAAGCCCAAGCCCATAAGAAGCAAGATACCAGGGAATATTCCTGCTACCTGGCTACCAGGCCACCCCAGCTTCCAGATGCCCAAACCCATGCACCCGAGCCCCTTTGGGCCGGCCTTTTGCTGCTCCTAGAAGCCCAACACGCCCCCCTAGGCGTACTTGGAGTCTTGACCAAGTCAAGAAAATTTTTAGGGATTTTTCTACCTAATATTTCCTTATTTTCTAGCTAGGGTTTGAGAGGGAAAAGGATTCTTATGTAAAGACTTATGTACCCTTACTTGGAGCCCAAGGGTAAGGGTCTATTTAAGGGACCCTAGCCTCTTGTATGAGGAATTTTTGATGAATGAAAAACTTGAGTTCTTCTATTGAGTGGTGTGATACCCTGCTGTGTGCATAAAGGGGTTTGTGAGAGTTCTTCTTCCCGGTGTTTGCAATCATCTTCCTGCTGCCAACAAATCCTCCAGATCCCTGGATGCCCACTCCAAAAGAAGCCTTCCCTTGCTGTTTTTACTTTGTTTTCTTATTCCTTTGTGAGATTTCTAACCCCTGACAGGTCATTTGCAGGTCCCTGAGTTCCTACGAATCCAACGACTCCAGCCAAGCCTCAATCGGATCACCGAGCAGAAAGCCGGGTATCCGCGGGTCTTTGGCTCGGTTTTCCAGGTCGCATCCGTCGAGGAACGAGAGACCCCTTCATTGCAATCTTCACAGACGTTGTCAGGCACCCCCCTCTACCTCCAGTAGTTTTATTGTAGGAGAACTTGCCCTAACCGAGGCTTCTCAGCCCCGGCGGTCCTTCTTTGCTACTTTTCTAGGTCCTAATCTGCATGCTGATCTTCAAAAATTCATACAAAATTCCCTACAAATAATTTTGATCTGAAATTCGGGAATTAATCACCTAACTCAACATGTAAAATATACAAAAAAAATTGCATGCATATTAGTTCCCCATCAATGTGCTTGGTTCTAGAGTGTTGAATTGGATTCTTTGTCAAATTGATAGCACTTGTGTTATCACATTTAATTAGAATTTTAGATTGTGATATACCAAAGTCTTCTAGTTGTTGTTTAATCCATAACACTTGAGCACAACAACTACCGGCAGCCACGTACTCAGCCTCGGTTGTGGACAAGGCTATGAAGTTTTGCTTCTTATAGTGCCATGAAATTAAATTCAACCCTAGAAATTGGCATGTACCGCTAGTGCTTTTTCTATCTATTTTACAACCAGCATAATCAGCATCAGAGAATCCAATCAAATTCAAAGTAGAATGTTTAGAATACCAAATTCCTAAATTACTTGTTCTTTTCAAATATTTAATTATTCTTTTTACAGCAAGCATATGTGTTTCTTTTGGTGATGACTGAAATCTAGCATATACACATACACTGTATAATATGTCAGGTCTACTTGCAGTTAAATATAATAAGGATCCGATCAAACCTCTATATAGCTTTTGGCCAACATTGGATCCATTCTCATCTTTATCCAGTTTGCAAGCTGGGTTCATCGGTGTGCTCATTGATTTGCTACTCTCCATACCAAACTTTTTGATGATTTCCTTGATGTATTTAGCTTGCTTGATGAAGATGCCTTCCTTTGTTTGTTTTACTTGAAGTCCAAGGAAGTAGTTCAGCTCGCCTATTAAGCTTATTTCAAATTCTCCCTGCATAAGCTTAGCAAATTCTTTACATAGAGATTCGTTAGTTGCACCAAAAATGATGTTGTCAACATATATTTGTATAACTAAAATATCATCATTCTTCTTTTTGATAAATAAAATTTTGTCTACATTTCCTCTTGAAAAATCATTTTCAATTAAGAAAGTGCTAGGTCTATCATACCAGGCTCTAGGTGCTTGTTTCAAACCATACAATACTTTATTTATTTTGAATACATGGTTTGGAAAAGTGTAATTTTCAAAACCTGGTGGTTGTTCCACAAAAACTTGTTCAGAGATAAAACCATTAAGAAATGCACTTTTTACATCCATTTGAAAGAGTTTGAAGTTCATGTAGCAAGCAAATGCAAGTAGTAATCTAATGACTTCTAGTCTTGTTACGGGTGCATAGGTTTCATCAAAATCAATACATTCTTCTTGGTTATATCCCTTAGCCACTAATCTAGCTTTGTTCCTTATAATATTTCCTTGCTCATCTAATTTATTCCTATAGACCCATTTAGTTCCTTAATTGGATGGTCTGAAGGTCTATCTACAAGTGTCCATACCTTATTTCTTTCAAACTAGTTTAATTCTTCATGCATTGCCATCATCCAGTTTGGGTTAGTCTCAGCCTCTTCTAAGCTATGGGGTTCTATTTGTGATACAAAGACTAGGTAATCATGCGCATCCTTATGTGCAGCCCTAGTCCCAACACCATGTGAAGGATCTCCTATTATTAATTCTTTAGGGTGAGATGTAACATACCTCCAATCCCTCGGTAGATCAGTGTGATCCTTACTTACCATTTCTTCTCCACCTTAAGTGTCTTTATCTTGAATGCTCAAGTTATCTATTCCTTTTTGCAATATACCTACATCATTATCTATGCACTCTTCTTTTCTAGAAGGTGTAGGGTTAGTTTCAATAAATACAACATGAATTGACTCTTCAATAGTAAGAGTCCTTTTATTAAAAATTCTATATGCTTTGCTATGTAATGAATAACCTAGAAAAAATGCATCATCAGCTTTAGAATCAAAATTTCCTAAATTATCTTTTCCATTATTATGCATAAAGCATTTACAACCAAATACATGAAAATAACTAATATTGATTTTTTTTGTCATTCCAAAGCTCATAGGGGGTTTTCTTTAAGATAGGATGGATCAAAACGCGGTTTAAAATATAACATGCAGTGTTTACCGCTTCTACCCAAAAGTACTTTTGAAGATTACCATCACACAACATTGTGCGAGCCATTTCTTCCAATTTTCTATTTTTTCTCTCTACAACACCATTCTGTTGAGGTGTTCTAGGAGCAGAGAAGTTGTGATCAATGCCAAATTCAATACAATAATCTTCAAAAAATTGATTTTCAAATACAGTTCCATGATCACTTCTAATTGAAATTAAAGATAAGTTCTTTTGGTTTGAAATCTTTTTATGAAATTTTCTGAAAATATGAAAAGTTTCATCTTTCGAAGCAATGAACAAAATCCACGTAAATCTCGAAAAATCATCTACTATCACAAGATCATATTTCATCCCTCCTAGGCTTGTGGTCCTAGTAGGTCTGAAAAGATCCATGTGAAGTAGTTCAAGAGGTCTTGTTGTAGAAACTATATTCTTTGATTTAAAACTCTCCCTAGTTTGTTTACCCATTTGGTATGCATCACAAATATGATTTAAATCAACTTTAAACTTAGGCATGCCTCTAACAAGATCTTTAGAAATTAATTTGGCAATTGTATGCATGCTAGCATGACCTAATTGTCTATACTATAGTAAGCTTGACTCTTTGGTCTTAGCGTTCATCGTAACTAGACTAGGGTTACTAGACATGGCAAGATCATTGAGATCTACCACATAGATATTCCCGAGTCTATGTTTAATAAATTTATTGCTAGAATCTAAAGAGTTAGTTATTATGCACATAGAAGACTCAAAGACAACCTTGAAGCCTTTATCGCACAATTGACTTATACTTAAGAGATTATGCTTCAATTTGTCTACTAGCAAAACATTTTCAATAAAAGTAAAGGGAGTTATTTTGATCTTACCAATAGCGATTATTCTCCCTTTACCATTGTCTCCAAAGGTGACCATACCTCCTTCTTTCATTTCAAGGGTGATGAATTGGTCCTTGTCACCCGTCATATGTCTTGAGCAGCTGCTGTACAAGTATCACCTTTTCTTCAATTTTAGGACTGTAAGACATTCCTACAAAACAGTCAATGAATTCTTTTAGGTACCCAAGCTACCTTGGGTCCTTGCAGGTCAACAGAGGTGATTCCTTTGGAAATCCAAATCTTTTTTACCTTTTTATGGACATTTCTAAGATTATTGCATTCCAAAGGTTTATGTCCTATTCTTTTACAAGCATAGCAAACAACTATAGAATTTTTAATGGAAACAGAATTTGAAGTTCTAAAAGTTTATGCACTTGATGCAGATATTGAACCTTTTAGAATGTATGCATTTTTGCTCAAATTCTTAGGAACATATGATAAAGACTTTGAAGTAAAAATAGTTTTTGGTGTGGCTGAAACTTTTTGAAATAAAATATTTTGAGCAGGTGTTTTGGATTTCACAAAAGTCGTTGCTGAAATTCCATTTACAAAAGAAGTGTTGAAACCAATTCCAGCTTTATTTCCAGAAATTCGTTGTTCTTTTAAAATTAGCTCAAGCTTATTTGAAGATAAAGTGAGTTTTTCAACCAAAGTCTTGAGTTTTGTAACCTCCTTTTTTAATTCATTATTTTCAGCAAGTAAATCATTGTTTTTCTTTTCATATGAAAGATTTTCGTTTTTCAATTTTTCAAATTTTTTAGAAAAGTCATGCAATTCCTTTGTAATAAAATGTTCGTTTCTGATATTTCAACCTTTTGTTTGAGTAAAGAATCATTCATATTTTTCAATGATTTTATCTTTACTCCAGCTTTCTTAAATTCAGAAAGTAAGTCATGAAAAGCAGAATTTAATTCATCGAAAGTAAATTTAGTGTTGGGAATTGTGTCCCAAAGCCAATCGCCTGGGTTGTAGGCGGTTGTACTAAGTATTGTACTCATTTTATGAATTAATAAAATATTATTTTTGGCAGCTCATCACATATTTAATTTCCCTGAAATGAACTCTTTCTATGTGATGAAGTCCTTAAGACTACAATGACTTCGATACAGAGAGGATGTATCGAGTGGTCCTTAAATCCTGTTCACAACCAAAGGATATATTATACTGGATGGCAATATATCAAGTATAGGTTGTTGTAGTTCACATTGTTTGGTTGTCCTCTTGACCAAATGAGTGTGGTGACACTGATGTGATCTGCAAGTGGGATATGTGATATCTTATTGAACGTGACTCCGTGTAGCCCCTTTCTGCCAAAGGGATACTCACAATTGGATATGGGTATATATGTCCCTCTGACCTGAGGTCATCACGGTAGCTTGCAAGCAACTCCCTGTGCTTTGGTGCCGGACTACCCGGATTTTTAATCCGGTGACGGAAGGTTTCTGGGTACAGGCAAGTACTTGTGGAGCAGTGATGGACCAAGATGGAATTGACCTGTCCAAACAGTTTGGATTGAATGTCTCGCAGTATCTCAATTTAGCAAATCCTCGACCGGGGTAGTCCTAGTGAAGAGTCACTGGGCTTGCAAGGTTGAGACACGTAGTCGACTGACTCAGTCTGGGTTGGCAGCCCAATCTCAGTCGTGATGAACATTAGAGGTCAAAGGGATGAATTATACGGTAACCATATGCCAGAGGTTCTATAGTTTGCTCCTGCATCTTCAACCTATCCGGACACCGGGATCCATTGCTAGATGGTTTCCTGTGCTGGTACTAGAAATTGTTCTAATGCTACCGTTTAGGTTCGAACCTATGAGGTCACACGCCACAGAGGATAACTCTCTGATCCGGATACCGATTACGATTGGGAATCATCTCGGTTTTATGGTCATAGTATTTTTGAGCACTCTTTTCCCCGTCTTGCCCTTGTCTGTGTCGACCGAAAAATGTTCCGGGTTGACCAGCACTGCGCCAGGATTTTTCTGAATCAGTTTTGAACTGATTCGGAGTTCGTTTCGGCCTCCAATTGGTTGTGAACCAATTTTATTCCTTGAACCAGGTTCAATTGGATTGAACCGTTTGGTTTAATGGGATTGAACCAAAATTGGGTTTAAACCAATTTTTGGATGGACCGGTGTTTTGGTTCCATGTTTTTTTTTTCTCCCAGCCGTTTACACAGTGATACACGTTGGAGAAAAATTCCAAGCATCCAAAAAGGCCAAACGAGTCCAATGAAGGCCAAACGCACGCATCTCTTCCTCTTATCCCTCCACCATTTGGTTTTAATGGCTTTAATCCTGGATTAAGGCTATTAAATGGGTTAAAGAGCTGCTGCCTCTCCACCTCCCGTCGCTCCACCTCCCTCTCCCTCCCAGCTAGCTTATAAAACCAAACCAGCGTCCATGTTTTGAGTTGAAGTTTAAAAAACAAGAGAAAAATTTCTCTTCACCGTGAGAGAGGCTTAAAGAGAGAGAGCTTTGGGAATTCTTTGAGAGGCTTAAGGAGAGACCTTTGGGGCTGGGTTTAGAAGCCTTAGAAGGGGAGAAAATCCCATTGTTTGAAGTGCTCTTGTTCTACCCAGTTGCAGAATTCTGTGACCGTGAATCCCTCTTCCGGTGGCTAGCACCGTGCGTGGAGGCGGATTCGAGAGTCCCGGGTGTGTCTCCCCTCTAGAGAGAGTACCACTCTACTCCTAGGAGAAAACCACGCGAGCCGGGATCGCCCCAGCTGCTCCGAAATGAAGGCCAAAGTCTGTTATCCAGTTCTGCTGCAAAAATCTGGCAGCAGACTTTGGTGATTTATTTAATTTTTTTGGCTTAGATTTGATAGTAGAAATTAGTTGCAAATCGAAGAAGACTTGTCCAAGAAGCTGTTGCTCAAATTTGGGAGCAAACGGAGGTCCGGAAGGCAGTGTTCCGACGACGTTTTGCAAGCCAAAAAGAGAGTCCCAAGGAGGAAGATGACTGGAATAACTTTATTCCAGTTATTCCAGTCTATTCCAGGTTTATTCTAGAGTTATTCCAGGTGAAATAAAAGGTATGGAAAATTATTTTTTTATCATGCATGGATAGATTAAATTGTTTAATATTTTATAAATATTTTATATCATTATGCATGCCTAAATGCAACTAGATTTAGTTTAATTCCTAGCGGAGCAGATACCCGCTGCGTAAATTTTAAAAATTGTTTTAAAATCCAATCTGCTCCCGTAGATGTTTGCATGCCTAGTGTAGGATCTTGTCAAACCACCTACATCATAAACTTTCATTTAGTGCAATTGTTAGGGGATATTTCCTCATCTTCGAGACCCATTAAGCAAAGATTTGCAGTCTTGGTGGTCTCTTCTTCTTCAGATGATGATGAGTCTTCACTATCGGACCATGTGGCAACCATGGCTTTCTTTTTCTTCTTTTGTCTAAAGGACTTCTTCAACAGTGGACAGTCTAGATGTATGTGCCCCGACTTCTTGCATTCGTAGCACGTGGGGACTACCTCTTTGTCTTTCTCTCTATCCTTTTCCTTTTCCTTTCCATAATCCTTCTTGTGAAATTTTCGGTTGTACCTTCCTTTCTTTCTTCCTATAAATTTTCTGAATCTCCTCACAACCATAGCAATGTTTTCGTCTTCTAGGTCGTCATTGGAGGAGGTGCTTTCTTCTTCAGATTCTTCATCATCCCTCTTTGAATCGGAAGCAGCTTTGAAGGCTATTGTCTTCTTTTTCTTCTACTCATCTTCCGTTCTGTGTTGCATTGTCAGCTCGTGGGAGATGAGTGATCCCAGCAGTTCATCCAGCAGCAATGTATTTAGATCTTTGGCTTCCTGGATCGCAGTCACCTTGGGATCCCACTTGTCGGGCAAAGAACGAAGGATCTTCTGAACTAGATCTGCATTAGAGTATACCCTGCCAAAACTCTTTAAACCGTTAATAATATCTTTAAATCTAGAGAACATGGTAGATATTGTTTCAGAAGGTTCCATTTTGAATAATTCATAATCATGAACTAAAAGATTTATCTTGGAGGTTTTCACTTGGAAAGTTCCCTCATGGGTCACTTCGAGTTTATCCAAGATTTCATTTGCTAAAGAGCAAGTGGAAATTCGGTTAAACTCATTTGCATCCAAAGCACAATATAATAAGTTCATTGCTTTGGCATTCAATTCCCCCATCTTCATATGATGATCATCCCAGTCCTCTTCTGGCTTAGGGATGTCCATGCCATCAACTTTAATTATGGAAATGTGTGGCCCTTTCAAGATGACCTTCCATAATTGAAAATCTATAGCTTGTTTGTAAATTTTTATTCGTGCTTTCCAATATGAATAATTAGTGCCTGTGAATAGTGGAGGTCTATTTGTTGATTGGCCCTCGACCAAGGATGTACTCATGGGATGAGCCATCAATTTTAACTCAAGTAATCAGAGACACTGCTCTGATACCTGCTATTGCCCAGGTGGCTTAGTCCCAAGAGGGGGGTGAATTGGGAATTATAAAATTTTTGCAAGTATGTGCACAAGTAATTCCTTTTAATGTTTAGGTGCTGAGTTAGTCAGAGTAAGAATGCAGAAGCTAAAAGATAAAACAAACACAACACAAACAAAGCAGGTTTATAGTGGTTCGGAGCAACACAGCTCCTACGTCCACTACCCAAGTTCACCACTCGGGATTTCCACTATATCCCCCAAACCGGAATACAGTTGGATTGTTTTACAGGCTCACAATCCCAACCTCTACACTTTGATTTTTGAAACTGGGCTCACCAAAGAAACCCAAGCTAGGTTTTTACAGAATCACCTAAAACCTCTACACTTTGGTTTTTAGATAGGCTCACCAAAGAAACCTCAATACTCTAGTTTTTAAAGGCTCACCAAAGAAACCTATTTGGTTTTTACAACCAGGCTCACCAATAACCCAGATATTCTAAATGATAGAATAAAAAAGCAACAATAAAGACAAACTCTGTTATCTGGGTGGTTGCTAATGCAGCTCGAGTGAAGATCCACTGAATGCTCTTCAATGCACTTCAATGGCTTCCTTGCTTTCCTCAAAAGGTGCTTTAAGCTTCTGGTAAGAGTTGTTGCAGGCTTGAAGACAGACTTTAAAGCTCTAGTACTCTCTCTCTTCACTTCAATAAGTGTTCAATAAATGCTCAATAATTTATTAGCCTCTTCAAGGATGTTCTCATACCTTATTTATAGAGGCTTCAGCTGCATTCCCTTGATTTTGAATGTTGTAGACCATTGGAAGGTGACAGGTTACTGTTGGAGCACTTTTGGAATTCAAAAACTGAGAACTGGAACTAGCCGTTGGAGTTGACCCCGTCATTCCAGTCGGCTCGGACAAACTTCGAGTCGGCTCGGATGAAGTTCAGGTCGACTGGGCTGAGTGCCAGTCGGCTAGCTTCCACACCTGAGAAAATACCTTACTCTGGATGAGTCGGCTGGGCTGAATTCCAGTCGACTAGAATCTCAGAGGCTCTCAGACCATTCTCAACTGAGTTCTGGATGAGTCGGCTGGATCTAATTCCAGTCAGCTCGGATTCTTGAGAATCGCAGAACATTCTCAACCATGTTCTGAATGAGTCGGCTGGGCCTTGGTGCCAGTCGGCTGGATCTGTGTGCCAGAGAACTTATCTTCAGTGCCAGTGCCAGAGTCGGCTGGGTTGTCTTTCCAATCGGCTCGAAGGTGGTTCTTCAGCCAAATCAACTTCAAATTTCCAGAACACTTGTCCCATGCTTTAAAGATCTCTTCAAGAACTACTTACAATAAATTCAAGAAAACTTGAAGCAAGAAGGACTACTAGAAGTAACCCTTAAACTTGATTTTAATAGGAAAGTTTTTTGTAGGGTTCTTCTTTACAAGATTCTAAATACTTTACAACTTAACACAAAACATTAAAGATTGTAGGGATTAAAAAGTGTGCCAATGTAGTTGTCCTACAAATACTTGTCAATCATTTGAAGAGTTGTTAGATAACCAAATGTATGCTCTAATGTTTTGTTATCATCAAAATCACTTTAGGGGTCAACAGAGCCCCTGCCATTCCACCCTCTGCATCAGCTAGTTTATGAAGACGAAGATTTGCATGAACATGAAAACCGTGCTGGCATCCTTTGCCGACTTCAAAGAAGAAGAGCATGCCGGATCTCCTTACCTCCTCTCGCTGCCGATGATGCCACTAGACCTCCCTCTCTCTAGCGACCACTCCTTCCTGAGACCACCGACTGCCATCTCGCTCTTCAAATCTAACAAAAACAACCACTATAATTCGGCCCTTCCTCCATCAACAGAATCGTCCCATCCTCCTTGCTCCCCTGCCAGAAGCTGATGACCTCTACCGCCTGATTCACTGCCATCCTCAGGCCTCGGATCGAAGCTTCCGCAGCCACCTAAGCCCCCCCGCCCCTTCATGCCTTCTCGCTGCAACCACCGGAAATCCTTGTGTTGTAGGTCCATGCGACGCAACCCCCACCGGATTTTCGCCCTACTCCTAGTCGGCCATCTGTCCCCTCCGCCTGCAACTAGAAACAACCAATCCAACCATTGCATCTTGCTAGATCCCTGCCTCTGTTATAGATCTTCGGACCATGGAGAACGAAGAAGCTAGTGCACAAACATGAAAGTTGCACGCTCCTCAAAGCACATGACTCTCAAAGCGATCCCAAAGATGGTGAAGCATGGATCCCAAAGCTACACAGATTTCAAAGGCTCATAAATTTCAAAGATGCACAAATTTTATAGTTGCATAGTTCTCAAAGCAGAGCCCCCTCTTTTGTTCCAAGTTTATTTGGGTATATTTAGGTTTATTTGATTGGATCTATTTTATGGGTTTGTGTCTTTGGATATGCTTGGATTCTGTCTCATCAAAGCCCCGCTGAGCGTGACTCAACGGAGTTGAGTTTTCCTTACTCCAGGAGAATGATGGGGACCCGAGAGTCTATTTGAGTCCATTAGTACTGAGTCACTTGTACTAAAGTGAGCCAATTGAGTCCTGTGATAAAGTGAGACAACTGAGCCAGTTGAGTCCACTTAGTCAGGTCCAGTCATTTTTAACACAATCGAGTCCATGTAGTTTTCATTCAAGTCATATTTAAGAGGAGAGTTAGTAGACCAGAAGATTCATCAGGTCCCCCCAACTAGAGCTGGACTTCAAGCACCTAGGCCCTTTCATGCCGCCAAGCCCACAAGGAAGCGCTCCCTCCAACCCATGAAGATGGCACCCTAGTCCAAGCCGCCCCAGCCCAGCACCCTAGCCCAAGCCCAACACTTGAGGTTTTTTGGCCCTCAAGTCATGTAACCTGGGTGAATCTATAAATACCCCACCCCCTCTTGTATTTTTTTCATACCATAGATTAATAAAATTTCTTGAGTTTTCTCAACTTACTGTGTGATTTACTATGTGAGGATATCTGTATGATCCCTATTGTTTTGTGTGAAGGGTATCTGTGTGATCCCTATTGTTCCTAAGGATATCTATGTGATCCCTTCGCTGCCCCAGCCTCTTATGCCCTACCTCCAAAGCTCCAACGAAGCCCTAGCCACCATCATCTTCTCACAAGCCCCAAACCTACCATATTCCCTAGTGACTTCTATGCTCGCTAGCAATCCCCGCATCCCGTCCCCCATCACAAAAGGACTCTTTGTCTTTCTGTGCATACCAATATTGGCATGAAACCAAATTGGCACCCTAAGAGTCCATGCAAACATGGACTCTTCCATAAATCCAAGATAAGTCCAATAAATATCCAGATAAAATCTGAATTAGGCTACCCCACTTAGGACTCAACTCAATTTAATTTCTACTTAAATTGGTTAGCCCAATTAACAAGCAACTAGATCCAATCCAATTAGGTTAAGAGTTGGGCTAGCCAACATTTGCTAGTATATCAATTAGCTAGCCATTTAGGATCCCATGACCCTAATAAAAATCTAATTGACTTTCTTGGTGGATTTCCTGATGTGTGTGATCCTTTGGATTCCACATCTAGCCAGCAGTAGGTCTAGATCCAAGGCAATTCTATCCAATCAAACCCGATGGACCTAATTAGGCCAAATTGAGCTGACCTATGTTGCCAATTCGAACTAGCTTCCGAATTAACTCATGAATCCAATTGAATTGATTCATGAAAACCTACAAGACATGATTGATGTCTAGCAATGTGTCATGCCAACCCAGAAGATGTGGAATTTGATAAAAATTATCAAAATATCCTTTAGTTGAAAGTTACCATGCAATTCAATCCTTCGATCTCCTTGTATCCTGATTAAGTGATGGGCATGGATAAATGTCAAACCCTAGTACTTAATCATTTTGAATCTCAATTCGATAATGAAAACTTGACTAATGAAGGATTGAAACTCTATCTAATCTTATCATGCTTTGATCAAAGACTTCTTGAGTCAACAATTGAAGAGATTTCATGGGATAAGTTTTTCTCTTACTAGGAGTGATCAATTCCTTGTTGAACTACTCATTATCTTCATACACAATCCACCATATCTAGAAGCACCCCATGCATGACTTATTTGCCATGAATGAGTTTGCACCAAAACATGGATTCATGTGTACAAGACACTATGGTAGTCTCAAGTCTAAGGATCACATGCACAACTCCCACTATGAGAACTATCTTTTGACAAGTAATAAGACCTCCATAAGATGTTCTTAGGGTGGATCAGTTCAGTGAACTCATACCCTAATGAGCATCCATATCCTTTGATTAGTGTCCCTACATAAGTGGCTGTGAGACCAACCACCCTCCTTTTGAGCATACATAGGATGTGCTAGTCTTATCAGAAAACATCGATTCTTAAATCAATGATCCAACGACTGGAAATATTTTAGATTAGAATTTATAAAAAACTTAGGTCTCACCATTATGATCTCTATCATAACCCTAATTTCATTGCCCTAACCTATAGGGTTCATCATAATCTTAATAAGATGCAGCAATATGATGAATCAAAATGCCTTTCCATTTATCATAAAATATCATACAAGAGTTGGAAGATTATAGAATTGTCCATACAAAGATTGGCTTTTAGGATACTATTCCTTCAATTGAATCTTGATTGTAATACTTTTCTTTTCATGAATAAAATTTATTGAGCATTGCTTCAAGTTTTATGCTTATTATTTATACTATAATTAGATTTTAAAATAGTCTATGACTATATAGGGACAAATCATGATCCAAGGATACGATTTATGCTAAGCAAGATAGGCTATTCTTGAAATCTAATTATAAAAAATTTTCTTTTTATGATTAGAATTTTTGAATAGCTTATGGCTATGTAGGAGTGAATAAAGGTCCATATCTGGTGAGATAGGCTATGCTCGGGGATCAATCATAGTTAAGTAATTATATATTAAAGAATTGCTTAATATAATACTAAACATTGAATCAAAACTCAAGACAACTTTCATATTCTGTTTAATCTCTTATCTACTAGTTCTAATTTAATTTAATTCTTAATTACAATCCTATTCCTTCTCCTTTCTCTTTTTAATCTAATTAAAACTCTAACAAATATCCTAAATGTGAACATAGCCCTAATTGATCCTTGAGGATACTATCCCGACTCATCTTAACTATAGTTTAAGTTAGTGAATTATTTTTGACCGCCTACAATAGTGATCAAATTCTAGCACCATTATCAGGGATCATTGGTATGGTTAATTCATAAAAGAAATTACTAAATTTTTAAAAAATATAATTTATTAGGATTTTTTTAGAGATCTAGAATACTAAACTAACTTGTTTTGATATCTGATTGTACAGCATTGCATCTACATAAATTATCTTAAGGGTATTAACCCCTAAACAAAATAAGGTGAGAATTTTATCACCCTTCTTTGGCCCACAAATCACTATCTTGCATTCATGTTAACCCAAGCCACTAATTAAAATCAACTAGACATCTACCCTAAGGAACTTAAGCTCATTAGGATAAGGGACCCTAAGTGTTAGACTGGGTTAGGGTTGATCAGCTAACTAGTATCTAGGAAAGTGGTTTAGGGACATGATCCCAAAGGAAGGTGGTTACTTAATTGGTTCCATTGATTGACCTAGCCAATTTATTTGGTATTTAAGTAAAGCAACGGGAGGACCCCACTAACCTTATACTTACCTGGCCAGTTGGCTAGTTAGCTTCTGACTTGGAGGGCTTAAAGTGGACTTTAGAAGTTAGAAGCTATCTAGAATTACGATAACTTAGGATAGAAGTTTGTTTGCTGAGTGTTTAAAAAAAAAATAAAAAGATAAAACTATTAATTCTTCTTTATCTTTTTATATTAAGGACTCTTGGGATGAAACCGTATCAGCGGACTTTCCCCATCAACTTCGTGGTTGTCTGTACTACTTCGGCATACAATGCCATCTTAGGCCGACCAGCTCTCAACAGGTTCCATGCTATCGTATCCACTTACCATTTGTTGATGAAATTTTTGACTTGTAATGGAATTGAAGAAATGAGGGGAGACAGCAAAATGGCCAAACATTGCCTGGCTATACATGACAAGCAGTTGGATGGGTGTCCCACACTCGAGCAACTCGATCCCAGAGATGAGGCCGATGACTAAGGCCAACCTATTGAGAAGATTATGTTTGTTCCCCTTAAGGAGGACAATCCAACTAAAGTCCTCCAAATCAGGAGCACACTAAATGAACAGGCCAGATAGGAGCTGGTCGATTTCTTGAGGAGTAATGCTGATATCTTTTCCAGGTTGGCTTCGAACATGCCAGGTATCCCCTTGGACGTTATCACTCATCAGCTTAGGGTGGACCTAACTTGTAGACCCGTCCGACAAAAGAAGAGGAGCTTCACTGCCAAAAGGCAGAAGGCCGTCGAAGAAGAAGTGAAGAAGCTCTTTGATGCCGGCTTCATCCGGGAGTCCCATTACCCATAATGGCTGGCCAATGTCGTCATGGTGAAGATGGCCAATAGGAAGTGGAGGATCTGTGTGGATTACACGGACCTCAATAAGGCTTGTCCGAAGGACAGCTTTCCCCTGCCAAAAATTGATTAGTCGGTGGATGCGATGGCTGGCCACCAACTTTTGAGCTTCATGGATGCCTTCTCTGGATACAACCAGATTAGGATGCACCTCGAAGATGAGGAGAAGACAGCCTTCGTCATAGATAGAGGACCGTATTGTTTCAGGATGATGCCTTTCGGCTTGAAGAACACGGGGGCCACTTTCTAATGGCTGATCAACCAAGTCTTTACAGGGCAACTCGAAAAAAATATGGAGGCCTATGTCGATGATATGATTGTTAAGAGCCTCCATAAGGCCGACCATATAAGGGACTTGCAGGAGTCCTTTGATGCGCTAAGGCACCATTGGATGAAGTTAAATCTGACTAAGTGCATATTTGGGGTGACCTCTGGAAAGTTTCTTGGTTTCCTGGTCACTCAAAGGGGTATCGAAGTGAACTCGGAGAAAATTAGGTCTATCATTGATATGGCACATTCGACTAGTAAGAAGCAAGTGCAGGAACTCATGGGCCACATTACTTCTCTCAGACATTTTATCTCCCGGTCGGCCGAGAAGTCTCTCCCATTCTTCAAGACCTTACACCGGTCGGACTGTTTCTAGTGGACTGACGAGTGTCGATCGACCTTCGAAGCCTTGAAGGACTATCTGAAGAACCCTCTGCTCTTGGCCAAACTAATGGAGGGAGAAGCTTTGTACCTATACTTGTCGGCCTCTGACAAGGCCGTCAGCGCTGTCCTTGTATGGATGGGGGAAGATGGCCAGCAGAAACCTATTTACTACATCAGTAAAGCCCTCCACGATACCGAGACAAGGTATCCTAGAGTACAGAAGTTGGTCTACTCCTTGGTCATAGCAGCAAAGAACCTTCGGCCCTACTTCTAGGTGCACCCAGTCATCGTGATGACTGACCAGCCCCTCAAGGTGATGCTACAGAGCCCTGACCCTCCGGGTGGCTGGTCAAGTAGGCCATCAAGCTGGGCAAGTTCGACATCTCCTTCCGATCCTGATCGGCTTTAAAGGCCCAGGTAATCGCTGATTTTATTGCATAATGTACTTGGTGGTTAGAAGCAACCCCACCGGCAACTGAAGTTCCATCGACCGACCCATCGGAGGGAGCCGACCTCGCTTGGACCCTTCATGTCGACGGAGCTTCCAACCTCACAGGATATGGGGCAGGCCTGATCTTGGCTGACCTCGACGGGCAATGTTTGGAGTATGCTCTACACTTTGGATTTCAAGTATCTAACAACAAGGCGGAATATGAAGCCTTGCTCGCAGGGTTAAGGATAGCCAATGAATTAAGCATCGACAGATTCCGGGCCTTCTCCGACTCTCAGCTGGTAGTCAATCAAGTGAAGGGCCAATTTGAAGTGAAGGACCCTACTGATGGGGATCTAGGGCAGGTCCGGGTATTTTTGTATTTTTTTCTTATTTTCTTGTATTTTTTTATTTTTACCTATTCCCATTATTCCACCTATTCCCTCTATTCTAGCTTTATCCCAATATTATTCTTAACTTATTCCAGCCTTATTCCATCTTCTTCCCGTGATTTTATAAAAATTTCAAAACCCAAGTTGTCGCCCCATCTGGCCCTAGATCCGGGCAGCCCGACCCTCGGCCACCCTCGCCGGGCCGCCGCCATTGCTTGCCGGTCCCCGCCCTCACCGGAGGAGCCACTGCCGTCACCCTCGCCAGTGGAAGACGAATGGCTATGGGAAGACCAACCATCGCCCACGTCCCACGGTCGCCGTCGCTACCTGCCATCGTCGGCCTGCCACCGGTTACCTGCTCGCCGCCCGTAGGCTCACACCTGGCCACCAGAGGGCCCCTGCCGGTGCCCTTGGGCCCCACGGCCGTGGGAAGCCCATACAGCATGGCTGTGCATGCCGTGCCACCCCTGCGCCGCCACCCGCCGTGGCTACCTGCCGCCGCCGCCCATCGTGGTCTCCCATAGCACCACTTTTGATGCAACATGAATTTTAATGTAATTTATTTTCCTTTTTTTAGTTTTCTTACAGGCTAAGAAACTGAGGGTTTTGGATTTTCTATATAAAGGCCCCCACTCCCCCTGTAATAATCAGAGAGAGATTTGATATAGATTTTCGGGTTTTTCATTGGTTCCAGTTCTGGTTCTGGGCTGAGGCCCGTTTGCCTTCGTTTCCTGCTGTGTGCATTATGGGTTCGATGAGGGGTATGAGGCGTTCCCTACTGTGTGCATTATGGGTTCGGTGAGCACCCTAGTTATCCCCTATCTCATCTTCTTTATTCCCTCGTGTCCTTTGAGAGTCATCCTAGCGCATCTATGTGAGAGCCCTACTATGTGCATTATGGGTTCAATGAGAGCTCAGGGTAGCTGGTGCTGTGATCCCCCGAGAGGGTAGCTGTGTGCTGTGATCCCTCAAGAGGGTAGCTTTATGCTTTGACCCCTGACTTTCTGTGTGCATCTCCCTATTAGAGTGAGTCCCAGGGCCATGAGTTCCAGTTCCCGGTCCCCCATCTTCATCCTTCCTTTGCCACATCCACCCAGAAAATTGAAAACAAAAGAGATCAGCTGTCTTAGGATTTTAGTGTCAGTATGCCCTAGTCCCGGGAGGCTTCTTAGTCCTCCCACAGTCCTAGTTTGTTAGATGTTTTTTCCCTGTTTTTCAAATAACCAGGTTACATCAATTTTCATCCCGCATCACCTACCTTGACTAAGTACTTGGAAAAGGTGCGAGGCCTTATATCTCGGCTTAAATTTTTTGAGATCCTTCATATACCTCGACTGCAGAACTCCCGGGCGGATGCTCTATCACGGTTCGCCACGATCGCTTTCAGTACCTCCAACCGGACCTTCGTGGAGCACCTACAGCACCCAAGCATTATCGAAGAGCCGACTGAGGTCCACCAAGTCGAGCAGGAAGCATCATGGATGGACTCAATTCATAAGTTCCTAGTTCAAGGGACTCTCCCAGACGATCGGGTCGAAGCAAAGCGCATACACTCGACGGCTTCTAAGTACGTCGTTCTCAACGAAACCCTCTACAAGCGGTCATTCTCACAACCGCTGTTAAAGTGTTTAGGGCTGACCGATGCAGACTATGCACTCCGGGAGGTGAACGAAGGCATCTGTGGTGACCACCTTGGAGGGAGATCCTTGGCTTATAAAATTATCCGGCAGGGATATTATTGGCCTACTATTCAGAAGGATGCATCAGACTTCGTGCAAAAGTGTGACACGTGCCAAAGATACTCTGGTATCCAGAGGAGACCCGCCAACCAGCTAACCCCGCTTATTGCACCTTGGCTGTTTGCATAGTGGGGCATGGACATCTTGGGACCTTTTCCCCCGGCATCCGGCCAACAGAAATTTCTTCTTGTAGCCATCGATTACTTCACCAAGTGGGTGGAGGCTGAAGCATTGGCACAAATAACAGAAGCCAAGGTGAAAAACTTTGTCAGGAACTACATTATCTTCTGATTCGGCATCCCACGGACAATCATTACTGACAACCGAAGACAGTTTGACAACTCAAAGTTCCGGGATTTCTGCCAGCAATATCACATCTCCCATCAGCTTACTTCGGTCGGTCACCCTCAGTCTAATGGAAAGGCTGAGGTCACTAACCGAACAATACTGCATGGGCTGAAGACTAGGCTGAACGAAGCCAAAGGACTTTGGGTGGAAGAGCTTCACTCAGTGCTGTGGGCATATCGGACGACTATCCGGGCGACGATCGGAGAGACTCCGTTCAACCTGACTTACAGGAACGAGGTGGTCATTCCCATGGAAATCTCTTTACAATCTCTACGAGTTAATCACCTCACAGAGCCGACCAATTTGGAGTAGCGGAGGGATGACTTGGATTTACTGAAAGAAACCAGGCTTCGGAAAAGCTTAAGAATGGTGATTTACCATCAGAAGATGGCCAGATATTATAATTCGCGGGTCAAAGCACAAACCTTCCAGGTTGGAGATCTGGTTCTGCGAAGGATGGAGATATCAAGGCCGACTAATTAAAGAAAACTTTCCCCAATTGGGAAGGCCCTTATCGGGTCATCGAAGTGACCCGGCTGGAACCTACCGGCTCGAGCATCTGGATGGATGATAGATAGTGTGCCCATGGAATGTAGATAATCTTCACAAGTATTATCAATAAAGTCTGCCACTTCTTCCATCAAGGCTATAGGGCAGCCCACACTGAAAGTCCGGCTTCGGTCGATAGAGGCTCTAGGGCAGCCCACACCAAAAGTCTAACTCTGGTCGGTAGAGGCTCTAGGACAGCCCACATCAAAAGTACGACTCCAGTCGGTAGAGGCTCTAGGATAGCCCACATCGAAAGTCTGCCTCTGGTCGGCATAGACTTTAGGGCAGCCCACACCGAAAGTTCGATTCCGGTCAGTAGAGGCTCTAGGGCAGCCCACACCGAAAATCCAACTCCGATCGGTAGAGGCTCTAGGGTAGCCCACACCGAAAGTCCGACTCCAGTCGACAGAGGCTCTAGGGCAGTCCACACTGAAAGTCTGACTCCGGTCGACAGAGGCTCTAGGGCAGCCCATACTGTAGGCTCTAAGATAGCCCACCCCAAAAGTCCGACTCCGGTCGGTAGAGGCTCTAGGGTAGCCCACACTGAAAGTCTGACTCTGGTCGGCAGAGGCTCTACCCCCATCGGCAACAAGTTCACGACGACCCGCACGGAACCACCTGAAGAATAGGCTGCAAACTTGGGCCAGCCGACGGACTAGACTTGGGACAGATATCTGGGTACACAGGTCTGGACCGAGCTATCACCCTCACCAGCCATTATATCGGCTTTGAACCAGGATGGGCCGACCGGGAGCACTTGGTAATTTTTCTAAAAGTCTAGATTGGGTTAGTGCTTGATGGCCACTTCGGAAAGAAGGTGACTTACGATCCTAGAGGGCCGACCGAAAATACTTAGAAGAATTTTGGAAATAAAGTACCTATTTTACATTCATGTACACAGAAGATAACTAAAGGACCTTTTTCATTAAAGTCAAAACAAGACATTTACAGATAAGGTGGGTCAGACCTTTACAAACTCCTTAGGTCCGACCCACAGGAAATATGTTAAGAGCCACAACTTCAGCTACATTGACTACAACTAGGGGATCTAATGCAGAACGAATGCTCTGAAACCAAAAATGATGCAGAACGAATATGTGGAATGCGGAAGCAAATTAAAATTAATGTATTTTTTTTTTATATATATTTTAAGATGTTGGCTTTGACTCAAAGGAAAGATAAACTAATGTTGAAAGAAACTATATAATAAAGAGAAGGGAAGGGTTATGTACCAGGCAGTGATCTTCACAGAGTTTGGTGGAAGGACTCTCTCGAGCAGATTGTTGGATCCTCGGATTCGGATATCTTCGCAATGGATCCTCCAATACTGGTCCTTTGGTAGAGTTGGCTTCTCCTGAACTCAGGATCTGAGAAAGAAGAAGAACAAGTTAAGGAACCAGATACTCAAAGAAAGGATTTACCAGATAAGAAGAACTTGAAAAATTGATGTTGCTGAAATCCTGATTCTCCTGGATGCTGATCTGACTTCCTCTGGGATTTGCTCTATATTCGAAGTAGCCGATCTGGACCTAGATGCTGGTGGTCGGCCTCTACTTGGAAGAGAGGGGCCGAACATGATGAGGTAGATTAGGGTTTGGATGATTGGTGGAATGAAGAAGATGATGGTGCGGGCACCAGACTCAGAAGAAGACTTCAGAGCTCCATCTGGATCTCTGATTAACCTTGCCTGAAGAATTAGGGTTTTTGGCTTGTAATAAGGGTTGACTTGATCAACTCAATTTTAGTTTGAGTCTGTATTACCTACATTTTTTATTTTATTGAGTCATGTTGACTCAGTAGTGGACTAGGGTTTCAACCTGGGGTGTTACATTTTCTCCCAAGGCCAAGCAAGTGGGCGCCACACTCCCAGCCATACACCTGAGTCCAGGGGGCGCCACATCTCCATCCAGCAGGCTTTGGTCCCCACACCACAGATAGCAGCTCCCCTCTTTCATGCGCCAATTGAGGAGAAATCCACCAGGGATCCACAAATCAAGGGGGCGGCCCAAGACTTCCCAAAAGAACCAAACTATAAAAGGGAAGAAATTCTCTTGGAGAGGAATTCAAGGAGGCGCCCATTACCTGCCAGAAATACTCAAAACAAAGTTAGAAGGAGCCATAACTTGGGGAGAAAGAAAAGGAGGTATCCAAAAAGGGTTGAGCAATGGAAGGAAGGAGATTTCTCTTGAAAAGCAAGGTTAGGCGGCGCCCTAATCATTCCAACTAAAGCCAGATATAAAAGGCAACAAATTTTCTCTTGGAGGGCAAGGTTAAGAGGCACCCAAACACTTCCAAATAAGGCCAAGCATAGAAGGAAAAAAATATTTTCTTGGAGGTCAAGACAAGGAGGCGCCACCCACTTTCCTTTTTGAAGCTTCAATCAACTTTGGAATTAATTGGCCGGCCATATGAGTAGGGATTGATATCCTAATTTGAAGATCCCCTCCTTTAGTCCCACATGGGAAGATGTAAAACCCTACTCTCTTGTAATGGCCTATAAATTAAACCCCATGTAAGTTTGAAAAAAAAAGATGAATGAAACCAATTTTTTTTGTGAGCAAACTTTGTGTTTTCTCTCTTCCGCACTTGCATCCAGGTGTTGAGCTCCGTGAGGGAGTAAATCCGGGTTCCCCAGGAACCTTGAAGAGGTGTGAGATCTCCAAAACCCCAACCCTAGGTTAGCCACTTCACTCCCAAACCCTAGCCGCCCATCACCCTTCTCTTTCCACCAAGCCCTAGCATATCCCACCTCTCACGGCCACTCTCTCCAAGTCCAGGCCGACCACCAGCATCCAGCTACAGTCCGGATACTTCAGATCCAAAGCTCTTTCCAGAGGGAGTCGAATCAGCCTTCAAGAGAATCCTGATCTCAGCGACATCAGCCTTCAAGTTCTTCGACCTGGTAAATCCTTCCCTGAGTCTCTGAATCCATCACTTGTTTTTCTTCTTCCCAGATATTGAGTTCAGGAGAAGCCGACCCAGCCACGAGACCAGTATTGGAGGATATATTGCGAAGATAGCCGAATCCAAGGATCCAACAATCTGCTCGAGAGAGTTCTTCCACCCAAATTCTGTGAAGATCACTGTCTGGTTGGTAAAACATCTCTTCTCATTATTTCTGTCCTGTTGAAAGTTCAGAGCGAAACCCTAGGTCTCGGAGTTTCTCAACCCCCAGCGATCCGTTACTTCTGAACTACTCTGATAATTTAGTTTCTTCTAAATTATGCTTTCAATCCTTACCTAGTTTCCTTCAACTTAGTTTAGCTTTACTTTGAGTCAAAGCCAATTTCTGAAATATAAAAAAAAAAAGAGAAATTAATCCTAAATTTACTTCCGCATACGCTTCTTTGTTCTTTGTTCTGCATCATTTTTGGTATCAGAACTTTCGTTCTGCATCATTTTTGGTATCAGAGCTTTTATTCTGCATCATTTTTGGTATCAGAGCCCTGTCTATGGTTTCTGTTTTGAATGCTTGTTTGAGTCTCTCTCTTTTTACTTTGTCTGCTCGAAGTAGACTCCCCGAGATGTCCGGTCCTAGGAATGAAGCGAGGTGCAAACCTCCTCTTCCCATTCCATTGGGTGTTCCTAGGGCGTGTAGGGGATCCGTTGGGTTATAACTTCGTAGCAGGAATTGTAAACGGGGAAGTTCTCTATTTTTAGCCCGTAATTGCCCTGTTACAGGAATTATTTCTCACTGCAGATAACTCCAAATTTGGTGATTTTTGTTTTACTGAAACCAGTATAATTGAACTATTTTGCTTAATTTTCCTGTGATTTATTGGTTTCCGTGGGATTTCTGAGAATTAAATTACTGCAACTCTGTTTTTGTGTTCTGCAATCCAATTATTTTTGAGTGTTCATCTCTTAATTCATCTTAAGGGCATTTGAGCATCTAAGATAAGGGGAGGAGTTGATAACCTCTCCTTAGCCCAAAACCACCACCCACTCATTCGAACCTAAGCCTTTAATCTAAAAATTGATTAGACCTAATTTGCCCTAGTGGGCTAGGGGCATCAACAAGTCGGGTCAAGGCTAGTGTTGAGTCAGTTTGTCTGGTTACTCTGTGTGTGCTTTGTACTCAGTGTCTAGAACGGTGGTTCAGGGATTCCATCCCGAAGGGCTTGTGTGCTGGTCCGCCTACCTGGCCAATCTCTGATTGGTGTCTAGGATTGGCATTCAGGGACCTAACACTCCCCTTACACCTGCCTGGCTGAGTCCTGAGTTACTACAGGCTAGCTTGCCACTCTGATTGGGCATCTAGTTTGGGCTCTAGGTCTAGTTAGCCCGTAGTCGTTCAGTTGAGTCTCATTTTGTATGTTTGCTTGCATCATGTCTACCCGGAATGGAGTACCCTACCAACCTGGTCAAACCCAACCTGATTTAGAGGCCATGGTTAGAGCTCTTACTGAGAGTATGAACAAATTGAGTTAGGATGTGACTGCTAATGTTGCCCAATGTAAAGAACAAGTCCATGAGAATTTTACCCAGCTTAGGGATCGAGTCCAAGTACTTGAGAAACGTAGACATCAAAATTGGACCCCTGATCCAAAATTTAATAGGCCCCAACCTCACCCATGCCAGGAACCTAGGAGGACCTTATACCGTGATCCCGAGCATAACCTTAGGAAGCCTAACCATGATATCTATAGTGTGGATCGTGTCTATGAGAGGTCCTTACAATATTCTAGACCAGTCACTCAACAACCCAAGTCTTCTAGATCAAACCGTTTAGATCCACACCCATGCCCAAGTAAGGTCTCTACTAGCTTGAAACCCAGTGTGACCCAGGTTCCTATATCTCAAGAATGTTTGTTTTGTGGAGAAAGAGGCCATAAATCTAGTCAGTGCCCATGCATAGGACTGGCTTGTGCACAGCTAAGTGGTAAGAATCCTAAGGATGACATTAATGAGGGAGAACCCAAGCCTACCAATGAGGAAGAACGGTTAGGTATGACAAGCCTAGAATCAGTTGACCCGATTACCACTGACCCGAAACCCATTGAAGATGGCATCGAGGAAGTATATGATGCTGGCTTGAGTCTAGTTGATGAATGTGAGGGGGAAGAACTTGAAGAATGTGACATTGATACTATTGGTTCCTTACCTGAGGAGACCTTGGAAAGCAGCCAACTGATAGGACCTAGTTCAGAAATTCAAGAGATTTGTGAGAACCAGGTTCCTTTAGTCAAATACCCCTAGGAAGAACTCATAGTGTTAGCCCGAGCTATTAGTTCGTACCCTCTAATGACAGTCATTCCCCAAGTACCAATTGAAGATCTTTGCACTGAACTGTTTAAGTTTGCCCACCCTATGGTAGATCCTCTCCTTAGGATGACTGAATCAAGCCTCTTACAATTGGACCTTGTCCCATGCCCAGCCACTAAGGTCTCTCCCGTAATCTCAGTTGAACATCCTTGTCTTGAGCGGATTGGTTCACCCAGTCCTGTAGAAGTCCTCCTTATGGCCCCAGACCCCTTCCTTTGCATGACTGACCTACCCTTCTATAGAGTATACCTTTCCACACCCATAGGTCAAATTTCAAGTCTTGAGGTCATCATCCATAGGCCCTTCCATGAATCATTCTTCAATCCAGTTCTTGAGAAAATGGATCATTATTTGCTTAGAGAACAAACTTTAACTGTTGCAATCACATGTCCTAGGCTGCTTCCCGAACAATCTCTTGATCCATTCCTGGGAGTAGCAAACTTTTCCTTTCGAAAGGATGACCAGTTGACACTCATAGATCACCATTCAAACCTTCAGGTCACCACCTTTAGTCAGCAGGTAATTCGTGACTCCGCCTCATATTTCCTCCCTTTCTCTAGGACTTCCAATGCTTCTTACACCATCCAAGTATACTTTGTCGAAGTCTTTAGAGTGAACCACGTGTCAGAACCTATTAGGTTTGCCACCTACTTCTGGAAGACCTTATGGCACCTACTAGGCACCCATGATAATTTTTCATGCTCTGCATGCCATCCTCTGACCCAAGGTCAAACCTAGAGAGTCGTAGTTTGTTAGGTTTAGACCTAGGGTTCCTTTGAATAAAGTCCATTCTTTAGGAATGCATCGTTAGTCGAGTTTAGGACATTGACTCAGATTTTGGTTGAGTGAGAATACCAGGAATTGGGATTTGTATTTTGTTCAGGGCTGAAATTGCATTCAATGTTTCGATCAATAGGTCTATAGGCTAGAGTCCCTTTGAAATTGTTCATGGATACAAGCCTCACACACCACTTGATCTGATTCACTATTAGCCCACACACACAAGTCTCTTGATTCACTTGCATAGCATGTAAAGGACTTGCATAAAGAAATTCATGCCAAAATAATTTTAAGTAATGAAACTTATAAGAAGTTGGTTGATTCTCAAAGGCAAGTCAAAACTTTTGTTGAGGGAGACTGTGTAATGATTAGGTTAAGGCCTGAACAGTTCCCTCCTGGAACCGTTAGAAAGTTACATGCTAGAGGAGCTGGTCCATTTAGAGAGTATGATACAATGCCTATGTGCTCGAGTTGCCTCCAGAACTAGGCATTAGCTCCACTTTCAACATTACAGACCTAGTAGAGTATAGAGAGCCAGCTGTGATTCCCAGTGAGCCTTTTGAGCCTAATCCTGCTCTTGAGAGTGAACCCAACCCTGTGTGTCCACCAACAAACTGGCCTGTGAGGAAAGAGCAGATTGAAAAGATCCTGGATGATCAGGTTATCTCTACTCGTAATCGAGGATACCAAAGATACCTGGTCCACTGGCAAGGAAGGCCAGATTCTGATGACTCTTGGATCTCTCGAGAAGAATTACAAGAATTGGACCCAGACCTCTTGGAGAGATACCAGAGCCAGCTTGATCCATACTCGACAGGGTCGAGTTCCTCCCACCCTGGGAGAATTGGTGCGGGCACCAGACTCAGAAGAAGACTTCAGAGCTCCATCTGGATCTCTGATTAACCTTGCCTGAAGAATTAGGGTTTTTGGCTTGTAATAAGGGTTGACTTGATCAACTCAATTTTAGTTTGAGTCTGTATTACCTGCATTTTTTATTTTATTGAGTCATGTTGACTCAGTAGTGGACCAGGGTTTCAACCTGGGGTGTTACATTTTCTCCCAAGGCCAAGCAAGTGGGCGCCACACTCCCAGCCACACTCCCAGCCATACACCTGAGTCCAGGGGGTGCCGCATCTCCATCCAGCAGGCTTTGGTCCCCACACCACAGATAGCAGCTCCCCTCTTTCATGCGCCAATTGAGGAGAAATCCACCAGGGGTCCACAAATCAAGGGGGCGGCCCAAGACTTCCCAAAAGAACCAAACTATAAAAGGGAAGAAATTCTCTTGGAGAGGAATTCAAGGAGGCGCCCATTACCTGCCAGAAATACTCAAAACAAAGTTAGAAGGAGCCATAACTTGGGGAGAAAGAAAAGGAGGTATCCAAAAAGGGTTAAGCCATGGAAGGAAGGAGATTTCTCTTGAAAAGCAAGGTTAGGAGGCACCCTAATCATTCCAACTAAAGCCAGATATAAAAGGCAACAAATTTTCTCTTGGAGGGCAAGGTTAAGAGGCACCCAAACACTTCCAGATAAGGCCAAGCATAGAAGGAAAAAAATATTTTCTTGGAGGTCAAGACAAGGAGGCGCCACCCACTTTCCTTTTTGAAGCTTCAATCAACTTTGGAATTAATTGGCCGGCCATATGAGTAGGGATTGATATCCTAATTTGAAGATCCCCTCCTTTAGTCCCACATGGGAAGATGTAAAACCCTACTCTCTTGTAATGGCCTATAAATTAAACCCCATGTAAGTTTGAAAAAAAAAAGATGAATGAAACCAAATTTTTTTGTGAGCAAACTTTGTGTTTTCTCTCTTCCGCACTTGCATCCAGGTGTTGAGCTCCGTGAGGGAGTAAATCCGGGTTCCCCAGGAACCTTGAGGAGGTGTGAGATCTCCAAAACCCCAACCCTAGGTTAGCCACTTCACTCCCAAACCCTAGCCGCCCATCACCCTTCTCTTTCCACCAAGCCCTAGCATATCCCACCTCTCATGGCCACTCTCTCCAAGTCCAGGCCGACCACCAGCATCCAGCTACAGTCCGGATACTTTAGATCCAAAGCTCTTTCCAGAGGGAGTCGAATCAGCCTTCAAGAGAATTCGGATCTCAGCGACATCAGCCTTCAAGTTCTTCGACCTAGTAAATCCTTTCTTGAGTCTCTGAATCCATCACTTATTTTTCTTCTTCCCAGATCTTGAGTTCAGGAGAAGCCGACCCAGCCATGAGACCAGTATTGGAGGATCCATTACGAAGATAGCCGAATCCAAGGATCCAACAATCTGCTCGAGAGAGTTCTTCCACCCAAATTCTGTGAAGATCACTGTCTGGTTGGTAAACCATCTCTTCTCTTTATTTCTGTCCTGTTGAAAGTTCAGAGTGAAACCCTAGGTCTGGGAGTTTCTCAACCCCCAGCGATCCGTTACTTCTGAACTACTCTGATAATTTAGTTTCTTCAAAATTATGCTTTCAATCCTTACCTAGTTTCCTTCAACTTAGTTTAGCTTTACTTTGAGTCAAAGCCAATTTCTGAAATATATAACAAAAAAAGAGAAATTAATCCTAAATTTACTTCCGCATACGCTTCTTTGTTCTTTGTTTTGCATCATTTTTGGTATCAGAGCTTTCGTTCTGCATCATTTTTGGTATCAGAGCTTTCGTTCTGCATCAGATGATGGCGGCTAGGGTTTGGAATTGAAGTGGCTAACCTAGGGTTTTGGTAGGGTTTTGGGGTTGGAGATCTCACACCTCCTCAAGGTTCCTAGGGAACCCGGATTTACTCCCTCACGAAGCTCAACACTTGAATACAAGTGCGGAAGAGAGAAACACAAAGTTGCTCACACAGAAATTGATTTCATTCATCATTTTTTGTCCTCTAAAACTTACAAGAGGGGTTTATTTTATAGGTCTTTACAAGAGGTCAGGGTTTTACATCTTCTCATGTGGGACTAATAGGATGGATCTTCAAATTAGGCTTGTAGAATCAAATCCTTCTTATATGGCCGGCCAAGAGCTTCCATAAGTGTTGATTGGTGGCTCCAAATGGTAAGTAGGTGGCGCCTTCTAGCCTTGCTCTTCAAGAAAATTTTTTTTCCTTCCATGGCTCAACTCTTTTGGTCACCTCCTTTTCTTTCTCCCCAAGTCATGGCTCTTCCCAACTTTGCTTTGGTCTTTTTAGGCATGGATTGGGTGCCCCCTTGAAGTGCTCCCCAAGAAATGCCTCTTTCCTCCTTTAGCTTGGCCTTTTAAGATATATATGGGGCGCCTCCTTGATTTTGGCTTCAAGAAAAATTCTTGCTCCCTTGGGTGTGGGGACCAAGACACTGGGATGGAGATGTGGTGCCTCCTGGACTCTGGCGTGTGGCTGGGAGTGTGGTGCCCACTTGCTTGGGCCTGGGAGAAAAAATATGGCACCCTGGACCTTGACTTGACTGAAAAAAAATGGCACCACCCTGGAGAAAACCTAGACCACTACTAGGACTTGTACTGAGTCAACATGACTCAACAAAATGAAATGCAGACTCAAAGAAATAATCTGGTTGACCAGGTCAACCTTTATTACAAACCCTAATCTTCGGGCAAGGTCATTCAGAGATCCAGATGGAACCCTGAAGTCTTCTTCTGATTCTGGTGCCCGCACCAATTCTCCCGGGGTGGGAGGAACTCGACCCTGTCGAGTAAGGCTCAAGTTGGCTCTGGTATCTCTCAAAGAGATCTGGATCCAACTCTTGTAATTCATCTCGGGAGATCCAAGAGTCATCAGAATCTGGCCTTCCTTGCTAGTGGACCAGGTATCTTTGGTATCCTCGATTACGAGTATAGATAACCTGATCGTCCAGGATCTTTTCAATCTGTTCTTTCCTCACAGGCCAGTTTGTTGGTGGACACACAGGGTTGGGTTCACTCTAAAGAGCAGGATTAGGGTCAAAAGACTCACTGGGAATCACAGCTGGCTCTCTATACTCTACTAGGTCTGTAATGTTGAAAGTGGAGCTAATGCCTAGTTCAGAAGGCAACTCGAGCACATAGGCATTGGACCCTACTCTCTTCACCACTTTAAATGGTCCAGCTCCTCTAGCATGTAACTTTCTAACGGTTCCAGGAGGAAACCGTTCAGGCCTTAACCTAATCATTACATAGTCTCCCTCAATAAAAGTTTTGACTCGTCTTTGAGAATCAGCCAACTTCTTATAAGTTTCATTACTTAAAGTTATTTTGGCATGAATTTCTTTATGCAAGTCCTTTACATGCTATGCAAGTGCAACAAGAGACTTGTGTGTGTGGTCTAATAATGAAATTAGATCAAGTGGTATGTAAGGCTTGTATCCATGAACAATTTCAAAGGGACTCTAGCCTATAGACCTATTGATCGAAACATTGAATGCAATTTCAGGCCTAGACAAAATACAAATCCCAATTCCTGGTGCTTTCAATCAAACCAAAATCTGAGCCAAAGCCTAGTAAAGGGTCAAGAAAAACTAAACAAGACTGACGACGCATTCCTAAAAAATGGACTTTATTCCAAAGGAACCCTAGGTCTAAACCTAACAAACTAAGGCTCTCTAGGTTTGACCTTGGGTCGGAGGAGGGCATGCAGAGCATGAAAACTTATTATGGATGCCTAGTAGGTGCCATAAGGTCTTCCAGAAGTAGGTGGCAAACCTAATAGGTTCTAAGGAGTCTTGCAACCTAGAGATGTCAGTAAAGTGTAATCCCATAGCTCTAGAAACATGAGAAGATTCAGGGAAGGATAAAAAATAAGAATCAGAGTTTTGAGGTGGCTTATCGGAAACAAGAAACAAACCTTGGTTATTCAGGATGACCTTAAAATGAGGGCATTGTTCTATAGGTGCACTCATCCAAACCTCATGATTTGCTCTAGGAGGGTCTACAAGTGCAAGTTCTAGGATAGGCTGGGTGCTCCTAGAAGGTGGAAGGTTATCAGGAAGGTCTTTGAAATGTTTATCTAGAAAGTCCTCTAAGCTACTGTCTTTTTCTTGTTCTTCGACCTTCTCAATGGGCAATTCTTGTGAACCCCTTCCTTCTTTACACTTCTATACTAGATTTGACTAAGGGGTGTCTTCTTTGGATTCCTCAATGAGTTCAGGGTATTCTCACTTAAACTTTCATTTGGTGTAATTTCTTCTTCCTGAACTTCCTCAAAAGGGTCTTCTCTTAGGGTTAGCTCCTGAATTCCTTGAGTGGTAGGGGTCCCCTCAATAACCCCATTAGGTAGGAGTTGGTTAATTGAATTATCGGGAGAGATATCCTCAAATTCTTCTTCTTCATATTCATCTATCAAACTTATGTCAGGCTCATATTTCTTCCTCAATCTCACTGAAAGGTTCTAATCTATTCTCCTTTGATTCCTCTTTAAGTACGGCTCTGGTCGGGTCAACTAATTTTGGGATGGCCATGCCTAACTCCTTCTCAGTGTTATCCTTCTGGTCAAGAGGTGACACAAGTGGGAATTGACAAACAAAAGTCTGGTTCACTACGAATGTCGGATCAATCAGAACTTGACTCAAGTTGGTAGAGGTTGGCTTTAAGTCCAAAGTACTTGATTGGTTATATCTTAAAGACCACTCATAGTCTTGGGCTTCTTGGTAGGCTCGGTCTAACTTATTGGTCTTTTCAAGGCATAGCTTCCTATAAATGTCTAGGTGTAACCCAACCCTAAACCTCGATGTGATCTTAGCTTCGGTCTCAATGGTATTGCATTTCATGTCATACCACTGGAAGTCCTCGATATATTTAGACACAGGCCTATTACCTTGTCGCAATTGGTACCATTGGTCTAAAAGTCTTTTCTCATAGGATCTACCTAGGTACCTATCTCTCAACTTACTTCTCATATCTCTCCAAGTATATATTTCCTCTTTTCTTTGATAACACTCACGCTCAATAGCATACCAATGCGACCTAGCATGTTTGGTGAACTTGGTTTTGGCCAACCTAACTTGTCCTAATTCCGATATGTTAGTGCACTCAAAATACCGATCCATTTGTTCTTCCCACTTAATATATGTCTCTTGTCTTCCACAAAAGTGGATGCATAAGGTTCGGTGTTCCTAACGGGTCCCTTCTCTGAGTCAACCAAGTATGGGTATAGGCTCCTAGGGCTAGACTCAGGGGCAAGATCATGGTCATAGGCTCTTAGATCAAACCTCCAATGATTAGGTTCAGGATCCCTGTATAAAGGTCTCCTAGGCTCTGGGTGTGGGTGAGGTTGGGGTCTACCAAATTCTGAGTCAGGGGTCCAATTTCGGTGCCTAGGCTCCTCAAGTACCTGGGCTCAGTCTCTAAACTAGGCAACAGTATCAGTCATATCCTAACTCAATTTGGTCATACTTTCGGTAAGAGTTCTAATCATGGCCTCTAAATCAGGTTGGGTTTGACCAGGTTGGTAAGGTACTCCGTTCCGGGTGGACATGATGATGCAAGCAAGCACACCAAATGAGGTTCGACTGAAATGACTATGGGCTAACTAGACCTATAGCCCAAACTAGATGCCCAATCAGAGTGGCAAGCTAGCTTGTAGTAACTCGGGACTTAGCCAGGCAGGTGTAAGGGGAGTGTTAGGTCCCTAATTGCCAATCCTAGACACCAATCAGTGATTGGCCAGGTAGGCGGACCAGCACACAAGCCCTTCGGGACGTAGTCCTTGAACCACCGTTCTAGACACTGAGTACAAAGCACACATAGAGTAACCAGACAAACTGACTAAACCCTAGGCTGGACCTGACCAGTTGGTGTTCCTAGCCCACTAGGGCAAATTAAGTCTAATAAATTTTAAAATTAGGCTTAGGATCGAATGAATGGGTGGTGGTTTTGGGCTAAGGAGAGGTTATCAACTCCTTCCCTTATCTTAGATACTCAATTTCCCTTAAGATGAATTAGGAGATGATCACTCAAAAAAAATTGAATTGCAGAAACACAGAAACAGAATTGCTGTAATTTAACTCTCAGAAATTTCACAGAAACCAATAAATTACAGTAAAATTATGTAAAATAATTTCAATTATATGGTTCCAGAAAAATAAAAATCATGCAATTTGGAGTTACCTGCAATGAGAAACAATTCCTGCAACAAGGCAGTTATAGACTGAAAATAGAATTCTTCCCTCGTTTACAATTCCTTCTACGAAGTTGTAACCCAGTGGATCCCCTACACACCCTAGGAACACCCCATGGAATGGGAAGAGGAGGCTTGCACCTCGCTTCGTTCCTAGGACCGGACGTCCTGGGGAGTCTACTTCGAGCAGACAAAGTAAAAAGAGAGACACTCAAAACATGCAAGCAAGTCAGAAACCCTACACAGGGCTCTGATACCAAAAATGATGCAGAACGGATGCTCTGAAACCAAAAATGATGCAGAATGAATATGTGGAATGCAGAAGCAAATTAAAATTAATGTATTTTTTTTTTTATATATATTTTAAGATGTTGGCTTTGACTCAAAGGAAAGATAAACTAATGTTGAAAGAAACTATATAATAATTGAAAGCACAGATCAAAGAAACTAGATTATCAGAGTAGTTCAGGAGTAAAGGATCACTGGGGGTTGAGAAACTCCCAGACCTAGGGTTTCGCTCTGAACTTTCAACAGGACAGAAATAAAGAGAAGGGAAGGGTTATGTACCAGGCAATGATCTTCACAGAGTTTGGTGGAAGGACTCTCTCGAGCAGATTGTTGGATCCTCGGATTCGGATATCTTCGCAATGGATCCTCCAATACTGGTCCTTTGGCAGAGTTGGCTTCTCCTGAACTCAGGATCTGGGAAAGAAGAAGAACAAGTTAAGGAACCAGATACTCAAAGAAAGGATTTACCAGATAAGAAGAACTTGAAAAATTGATGTTGCTGAAATCCTGATTCTCCTGGATGCTGATCTGACTTCCTTTGGGATTTGCTCTATATTCGAAGTAGCCGATCTGGACCTGGATGCTGGTGGTCGGCCTCTACATGGAAGAGAGGGGCCGGAGATGATGAGGTAGATTAGGGTTTGGATGATTGGTGTAATGAAGAAGATGATGGCGGCTAGGGTTTGGAATTGAAGTGGCTAACCTAGGATTTTGGTAGGGTTTTGGGGTTGGAGATCTCACACCTCCTCAAGGTTCCTAGGGAACCCAGATTTACTCCCTCACGGAGCTCAACACTTGAATACAAGTGCGGAAGAGAGAAACACAAAGTTGCTCACACAGAAATTGATTTCATTCATCATTTTTTGTCCTCTAAAACTTACAAGAGGGGTTTATTTTATAGGTCTTTACAAGAGGTCAGGGTTTTACATCTTCCCATGTGGGACTAATAGGATGGATCTTCAAATTAGGTTTGTAGAATCAAATCCATCTCATATGGCCGGCCAAGAGCTTCCATAAGTGTTGATTGGTGGCTCCAAATGGTAAGTAGGTGGCACCTCCTAGCCTTGCTCTTCAAGAAAAATTTTTTTCCTTCCATGGCTCAACTCTTTTGGACACCTCCTTTTCTTTCTCCCCAAGTCATGGCTCTTCCCAACTATGCTTTGGTCTTTTTAGGCATGGATTGGGTGCCCCCTTGAAGTGCTCCCCAAGAAATGCCTCTTTCCTCCTTTAGCTTGGCCTTTTAAGGTATATATGGGGCGCCTCCTTGATTTTGGCTTCAAGAAAAATTCTTGCTCCCTTGGGTGTGGAGACCAAGTCACTGGGATGGAGATGTGGTGCCTCCTGGACTCTGGCATGTGGCTGGGAGTGTGGCGCCCACTTGCTTGGGCCTGGAAGAAAAAATATGGCACCCTGGACCTTGACTTGATTGAAAAAAAATGGCACCAACCTGGAGAAAACCTAGACCACTACTAGGACTTGTACTGAGTCAACATGACTCAACAAAATGAAATGCAGACTCAAAGAAATAATTTGGTTGACCAGGTCAACCTTTATTACAAACCCTAATCTTCGGGCAAGGTCATTCAGAGATCTAGATGGAACCCTGAAGTCTTCTTCTGATTCTGGTGCCCGCACCAGGATCGACCGGAACCGTGGCAATTGAGGGTTCGACTGGGGCTTCAACTTGAGCTGGGGTTTCGGCCCTGGCCTCTTCCATTTCACCTTTCGCTTGGGGCTCCCCCTCATCCCCCGGTGCTTTCAGTTCAGCACCCGACAGATCCAGCTCTGAGAAGAGTGAAGCCACCTTCTTCAGGCAGTCGTCATAGCCTTCCTTATAGAAATTCGATGCTGCATCCTCTATATCTTTGATAAAGTCAAGGGAGTCCTTGTACATCACCACCGCATCTCGGACTTGCCTCGGTGCCAGCTCTTTGGCTTCCTCGAGCTGGGTCACCAACTGTGCTGCCGCCGCCCGTTTGGTTTGGGCCCTTTTGTCGGCCTTAGAGAACCGACCCTCTTCTTCTCACAGCCAGTGGGTGAGGGAATTTACTTTCACTTTTCTCTTCTTTAGTATGACCTCCCGGTCGGCCAGTTTGCTCTCCGCCTCTTTCAGCACCTCCTTCGATGACTCGACCTCCACCTGAGCAGTTGACAGCCTTTCCTCAGTCGATTTCAAGGATGCCTTCATGGCCACTTGAGCCTCCTCTAGCTCCTGCACCTTTTTGGCAGAGGTCTTAGCCGCATACAGCACTCGACTAATACCGTCGTCCATCAAAGAGATGCCATGGAGAAGCTATAATGACAAAGTCAAATTGGTGCCACACCAAAGAAGGAGAAGGCACAAGGAAGCAAGCTAGGTGTCTTACCCTCATGAGATTGCGGTAGGACTCTATAGCCACGTCACTCAGATTTCTCTGAATTGGCAGTTCCCAGTCGACGTCTGTCATGGCTCCCATAAGCAAGCTCCATGCTCTCTTGGGGTTGTCCAAGGCATGCCAATGCTGGAACGCCTCCTGGTAGACTTCTTCGTCGGATTCCTCCTCGGCCGCCTCGCCTTCGGCCATCCCTCCTTCAGCCATCTCCTTTCCCTTGTCCGCCAGGGGATCGTCTCCTCTGGGCCAATGGACGAGGGGGTTGACGCTGCCATCGTGCCAAATAGCTCTGACTGTTCCTGCCCTTGTCGGGTAGCCGACCCCCTGGCAGGAACCAAAGCCGCGGGCATCTTCTTGGCCAGCACACCAGCGAGGGGGACACCATCTTCATCAGACTCCACATCCACAATAGGCGCAGGCTGTCCCTCCTCTCGCCTCTTCTTTTGTTTCTCGGCGACTGGCATTGAGGATGATTCTGGAATGGCCCTTTTCCACACTGCCTACTAGATGACCTTGGCTTTGTCGAACCTCTTCATCTTCTCTCCTATAACAGAAAAGTTGAAGTGAGCAGAAGAGAAAGAAGCATTAAGAGTCAAGAAAACAAGCTACAAGGGAAGAGGTCGGCCCTTGCCTAAAAATTCTTGGGGGTTGATTCCTGCTCGATGAAGCTGATCCTTCGCTAACAGTTCGTATGCCGCAGTTAGGCCAGCTCCGTGGATCTCATTGAACTTGGCCTGGTCGGCTATTCGGATCGACCTCCCCTCATGGAGCCTTGGCCACGGCTCCCTTTACAAAGACTCGAAACCCCAAGGTTGGAGACTGCTTACAAGGAAAAATCGGGCCTTCCACCCATGGATGGCCGACGGGAGGAGCTTCAGGATCTTTTGGCCGGGACGAGGACTGAACATCCACCATTCCCGGCTCCGAAAATCTTTCTTCAAAAGAAAGAAGTTGCCGAAGAGGGATAATCTGGGTTCAAGTTCGGCCCTACAACATAGTATGATGAAGCAGCATAATATACGAATGCTGTTCGGGGTTAGCTGCACTGGGGTTATCCTATAAAAGTTGAAGACCTCTATAAAAAAGGGGTGTAAAGGGAACCTTAAACCAGCCTTAAGGTGGGACTCATACATTACGAGCATCCCCGGTCCCAATGGGTTGTTCACTCTTCCCTCTCGCCCCGGGAGCGTAATGTGCAAGGTAGAGGGGATGCCATATACTGCTCTAAGGCTCTCGGCCCATTCTCGAGTCATGGTCGATGGGATCTCACTTGCCCCTGACTGCCTAGGTCTACAGACCGAACCTCCACTAGTGGATGCCATTGGGGCTGAAGAAGAAGAAAGGCTAGGAGACTAACCTGAAGCTAGAACCCTAGAGGTCGGGCCTTGCGGAAGAAGGCGAGGAAGCTCTCTCTCGCGAAACACAAGCGCAGCAGAAAAATCCTCTTGGAGCACCTCACCCCTCCTTTTATAGGTCTCCGAAAGGGCATTGTCGCTTGCTTCATGGGCTCCCAACCATCCCATTAGAAGATGCGACCACCCACATCTCAGAGATCGAAGTGACGGATCGATCCCACTGGACAGGCGGCAATCCATGAGAATGCCGAATCAACGGCATGGAGATTGCCTGGGAAGTGGCGTCGGTCGCTCAGATGCCACCACGTGGTGCGACTCATCCCTCCATCCTCGCCACTACGCATGCCAGCCTGGCCCTTCATTATGGCGCCCTTCCCGCATTAACTACAATTCTTGCATCACACACCCCACCAACACCCTGCTGCCACTGATGAACCCCTCCTCCCCACCGACGAGGACCTCGTCCCTGTCCCACCCACGCCTCCTCTAGATCTGATCATCTGTGAACCCTCCCTAGTTCTCCCACACCTGAACGCCCTCCTCCGGTCCGTCCATCACCGGACATCCCCCACCGGTCCACCAATAGCCAGACCCTCCCTCCTTCCGCTCCTTCGCCCAAACATCCCACCCCCAGTCACCTGCCGTCCGTAAGCCTCCTCCGATTCCCATCGCTGGCCTACTCCTTCCTCTGACCATCCCGATGCTAGGCCTGCCCTCCTGCGGTCCTCCCATCGCTGGCCTACCCTCCTTCGACCTCCAGTCGCCAAGCTTCGCTCCTACCAAAACACTGCTCCCCGGAGATCGTCGTCTTCTTCCCCGAAGATCTACCACGATGCCATCATCTTCTTCGTAGCTCCACGAAGCCTCCGCCCGTTCCAAGCCTCTGCCCTAATCCACGAAGCCACTGTTCCGCCATCAACGAAGATAGCCCCTGGCTCGCCTACCTCCCGGTCCACCATCACCTGACCACCCTCATCCAGTCGTCCCCGAGCCTGGTTCACCTCCCTGCTCCTCGAGCTCACCGCAGCAGTTCCGGGCATCCCCGACACCGGCCTCTTCTCTGGACCACCTCTCCTTGGAGATCTTGCCCGAACACCTCCTTTCGTCTAGTGCAAAGCTCCTGTTCCAAGAAGCATGCAAGAAGAAAATTCGATGATCTGCTGTTGAAAGAAGACAGGAATAGCTATTCCGGCTATTCCTGCTATTCCACACTTATCCCAACCTTAATCTTGATTGGAATAAGCTGGTTTATTTTAATTTGGGTTGTCATGTACATCCTAGAGCCAGCCTAACTAGACGGAGTCGAGTTTTCCCCACCTCAGGAGAATGATGGGGACCTCACCAGCATGGATCTCAGAGCAAGCACAAATCTTGGAGCCGTGTGAATCTCGGAGCATATCCAGAATAAATTTAGGATTTATCTTTTATTTGAAATTTGAATTAGGATTTAGATATGGATAGGCTTATCTTATCCTATCTTGTATTTGAATTTGAGTCATCCCTATCTTTTTATCCTATATTCAAATTCAAATGAGGGTTGGACAGGTCTATAAATACCACCCTCAGTCCTTTGTAAAAAGATAGTTTTTGGAGAAAAGAATTTGAGTTTTTTAGAAGAGTGATTCTTCTTGCCTTCACCTTCGGGCATGGGCGTGATGCCCTAGTTATTCCCCTTCCCATTCCATCTTTTTTATCCCCTCGTGACCTTTGAGATCCATCCTAGCACCTCCAAGTATCGAGGAGGGTATAATGCCCTAGAAGTGAGAGGTCTCTTCGTTAGGGTGAGTCCCAAAGTCCATGAGATCCAGATCCCTATTCTACATCCCCACTATTCCTTCACCATCCTATTCCTTCGCCACCCCTAGAGAAAAAATATCAAAAAAAAATAGTACCCTAATTTAGGTGACTTCTAGGCTCACCAATGATCCTACCCCTGTCCCCCATCACTGGTGGAGCATGTGTCATGCAGAGTGTGCAGGTAGCGTGTTGTAGAGCCTAGAGCCCTTGATTAGACATGCACCACCTTCTAGGGGCCACAGGTAGCCTGAAGCCTTCGTACCATGATTTGAATTCCTTATGGTCTTCTTCCCTTGTTCTTGGCTGGCACTTTTGATAGTTGATGATGCCTCTTGGTCCTGAGTGGGAGCAGTCTTGGAGAACGGGACCCTCATCTTAGCCCTCTGAAAGTGGGAGCAAAACCTCGACCGGGAGCTTGACCTCAGATGGGAGTTGACCTCGACCAGGGGCTTGACCTCGAAAGGAAGGAGCATGACCTCGACTGGGAGCTTGACCCTGGATGGGAGCTAACCTCAATCAGAGACTCGATCTTGAAAGTTATAAGCATGACCTCGATCAGGAGCTCATCCTTGGATGAGAGCTGACCTCGGTCTGGGGCTCAACCTTAAAAGGCAGGAGTGGACCTTGATCGAGAGCTTGACCTCGAATGGGAGCTGACCTTCTAACAAGAACTCAACACTTTGTAATCCCTATAATTCTAGTTTGTGGTCTATAAATACCACCTTCAACCCCTTTGTATTCAATTAATTATTATTCATGAAATAAATGAGATATTCTCTGTCATTCCTTTGCTGTGATGGCATTGCAGGGTGTGGGGCCCTAAATTTCTTTGTTCTTCGAAGCATCGAGGGGTGTGATGGTGTAGGCACCAAGGCCAGAAGAAATTGATAGGTTAAACCCACATCCCTGTGGGTCACCTGGGAATGAAGCCCTGAACCCAAACCCCTTTTATCATGTAAATATTCTATCTTAAATTCTATCATTTTGGCTTAGTCAGGGTTAGCCCTTTTTACCAACTGTAATTAGGGTTTTGTTATTTAGCCTTTTGGGCTAAACTCTTTTTACCACATTGATTCAAAACCCCAATTAAGTCAAACCCTATTTATCCAATTGGAATTTTAATGGTTCAGTTTGAATTAGCCCTTTTTACCAAATTTAAATGGATTTTTATTTGCGAGCCTAAATAAGTATGATTGGTTCAATTAGTTATTGAGTCCATGTAATTAGTTAAGTCAAATGATTAGTTGAGTCCTATAAATACAAGAGGAAACTCAAGACAACATTCCATGTGCACCCAATTGAAGACCCATGTGACTCATGTGCTAGCCCAAGTCACTTGTCATGTGCAACCTCTTCTTGGCACTACCTTTTCAAGGATTTGGACATCAACACATGCCATGTTTGGACATGTCATGACACATCATTGGGACAACGCCACTTGGCACTTCATCCAGGACAAGAACACTTGCCATGTCACTCCATGTCTTACACTATTAGTCAGCCAAATAAATTCCAAATTGGTGCCCCTCCACACAAGTAATTCATGCCAAAATAATAAAAGTCGGCCAAGCATTCTTCTTTGTCACCAACTTCAAAGAGTTCCAAAATATTTGATCACCAAGTGAAGGAGGTTCAATGGTTCTCTACCGCAGGAGTTTTAATCAAACAGGTTCCAAGCTGCTTAAATTTCTAGAACTCAAGAGTCTCATCAAAACTCTTGAGTCTTCTTCTATCCAGATTGAAGGTCTACTCACCTGTAGAAGCCCACATCATCCAGACTCTAGAGTCTAGCAATCAAAGCCAAGCGATGAAGCAATCTTGGCCCTACATCAAGACACCTCATCTTATCTCATCTTAGCACCCAAATGAGATAAGAGGCCCATGAATTCATCCACCTTGGAGAGAGGTCTAGATCAGCCCAACAAGTAAGAGTCCAAGATGCCCAAAAGCAAGATTCCAGGAGTTGTAGTCCAAGGGAACACAAGTCTAGTCTTTGTATCCCTTACATTACTGGTTGAGGGTCTATAAATATCCCATCAACCCCCGTTGTATTATTATTATTATTCATCAATAAAGATGATGTTATTCTATCCAATTTCTTTGCTATGTGCATTGCGGGGTGTGAGACCCTTTCCTTGGTTCTACTGAACATCGCGGGGTGTGAGACCCTAGTTATCCTACCTATCCAGTCAACAAGAAATACTAGCCATCACTTCTAACCCTTCCCTTCCATTCTTTTTCCTTCCTTTGCTGCTTCCTAACTTGAGTTTTCTTTGTTGAGTGTTTGCAGGTGATCTCGAATCAAAATCAGGTGTACTTGCCTCGAAACCGGCATTGTATGGGAGATCAAAGCCTAGGATCGAGATCTTGAAACCTTGCTGTAGAATCTTAAGAGTCCAGCCAGATCTGCATCAGATAGATGATTCTACATTGGTAAAACTTAAAACCTATTCCATTCTCTTTGATCTCTGAATAGTTGATAAGTAGACCCTAGTTTATGGTGGTTTCTTAGCCACCAAATCCTACTTTTCTAGTTACTTTGTAGGTTTACTTGAGGGTAATTAACTAGAACTAGTTTACTTTACTGTCTCCTTTGAGTCTTCTTTAAAATCTGAAAAAAAAATATAAAAAAATTTAATCTATATTTTCTCTACTAGTTAGATCTTAATATCATTAATTTAGTTTTAATTATTGCCCCGCATCATGTGAGGCCCTAGTTATCTGACCATCAGCAATCCTAGCCAACAACAACAAGCTTTTCTCCTTTTCTCTTCCTTCAAAATCCTTCTTCCTTCCATGCTTTCTTACTTGAGTGTTGGGACTGATTGCAGGTGATCGAGATCTAAAATGATGGTGATTCTTGCTTAGGAACTAGTCGAGTTGAAGATCAGAGATCGAGGATCGATAATCTTGAAGTCTTGCTGCAAGATCCTAGATTGCTGAATCAAATCCACAACAAGAGCATTTCAAATCTCTGTTGGTAAAGTAAAACCCTTTCCTAACTCTTATTTTTTGATTATTTGAAAGTAGGAACCCTAGTTTAAGATGGTTTCTTAATCGCCAAGGTCCTTTCCTAATTAGATTTGTTAAATCTAGTTTGCAGGCTTATAACTAGTTGACTAGTCTTACTTTATTGGATGCTTTGAGTCTTTAATCTAATAATTCTAGAAATATAATTGCTTTTTAATCTCTAAGAATTAGTTTAAATATCAGTAAATTATTTTTGCATATTTTGTCTCGCATCATCTTTGGTATCAGAGCAGGTTAAACTAGGGTTTAATCGCTCTTTGCTAAAAGTTTTGCATATCTAGTCTAGGCTGAAATTAAAATTGCATAAAACCTATACAAAAAAATTATTATTTAATTTTTTGTTAATCCTTTACTAATCAACCATATAATCACAAGAAAAAAGTTACATTATTTTTTTTTGATGGAAGGAAATCATGCCTCCTGAGCACGTGTAGGAAAGTATACTGTCATGATCCATCGAAGTAATAAGCTATGGTTGGACGTGATAACCCAATATCAAAAATTTGAAAACTATTTAGATCTGAAATTCAATCTTAAAAAGCAAAAGATTTTATTTTTTGATATTTTCTATTTTAGTTTTATTGATTTCTTCGAGTTTGAATTTTTTAATAAAAATAATAAATTAATCTCTGTTATTCTTAGATATTTAATCAACTAATCAATAGGTTTAATTTCGCATCTTCTGCCCCTCATCACCCATAGATTAAGATCTAACAAAGAGATAAAGAAATAGGATCCTAGGATTAAGAAACCACTATTTTAGGGCATGCTCAATTTTTAATAAATCAGAAAAAGAGAGAAGGGATGGGTTAGATTACCTAGCAATGATGTCATTTTTATTGTAGAAGAGATCACACCTCTTAGGATTAGCACCTAGAAGAAAGAACTCATTCCTATGGATGTGCCGGCTTTCTATCAGATGATTTTGGGGACAAGGAGAACCTTCTCCAAGTATCATGACTCCTGAGGGATCCTGCAAATGCTTAAGGTTAGGGATTCAAATGCTAGAAAAATATGAAATCACAAGTTGGGGTAGAGAAAAAGGTTGGAGGGGTGCTAAAGATTGCTGGTGGCCTAGTTGATTGGAGGATGCCTGGACTCTAGAGGGGCGGCCTAGAGATGTGAAGGTGGTGGCCAGACTTCTTGGAGAGGACATCGGGATGTTGTGAAGATGGTGATTTGGGGTTTATGGAAGAATGGATGGGGATGGCCTAGGGTTTTGGGATGTGTGATGTTGGTGGCCTAGGTTGGAAGAAGGAAGGGGACAGCTAGTGTTTTGATGGAAGATGGGCTGGCAATCTTGGGTTTGGAAGAAGAAAGGTTGTTGGTTGGTTTGGGCCTCACACCCTCTCCCTCATGGAGCGTCAATGCACAAGACACGGAAATAAAGGAAAACACTCAATTTTCATTCATTCAATAACTTATGTTTACAAGAGGGAGGAGGGGGTATTTATAGATTCATCTAGTCTCCTTGTTAGAGTTGGATTACAAGTTTGAGTGGGATAAGGAGACTTGAATCCTTGTGGGACTTGAAAATTGAACTCCTTGTTGGGCTTGGAAATCTTGACTCCTCTTGGGCTTGGGGTGCCAGTTCTTGTGGGCTTGGGCTGGGGTGCCAATTTTTGTGAGCATGGGCTGGGGTGCCAATTCTTGTGGGCTTGGAAGGTGCCCTACCTTGTGGACTTGGGAGGCGCCCTTCCTTGTGGGCTTGGGCGGCATGAATGGGGCCTAGGTGCATGAGCTAGGGTGGCTTGAGTGGGGGCCCGGTGACTCATCTCTTGGATTTGACTTGAATGAAAGAAGCCAAAATTATAGGACTCAATTGAACTTACTTAACTGGATTGAAAAACAAATAGACTCACTTGCTTGGACTGAAAACAAAAGAACTCAATTGACTAAGTGGACTTAGTTGGACTCAGTTGACTCACTTTATTATAGGACTCAATCTTTATTGCATGACTCAATGTACTACAGGACTCGAAAATCTAATCAGAAATCCATAATGGGCCCAGTAATCTCTGTTTGATCCTGGTGCCCGCACTAACTCTCCCGGGATAGGAGGAACTCGACCCTGTCAAGTAAGGGTCAATCCAGCTCCAGTACTACTCCAACATGTCTGGGTCGAGGCATTACAAATCATCTCAAGTGATCTACGAGTCCTTATATTTTGGTCGACCTTTTCAATGAACCAAGTAATGTTGTTAGCTTTTGTTCTGGGTACTAATAGCTTGGTCATCCAGGATATGCTCAATCCTTTCTCCTTTCTCAAGCCAATTTGTTGGTGGACACTCTAGGATGGGTTCACTCTTAAGAATAGGGTCAGGTCCAAAAGGCTCACTGGGTATCATTACTGGCTCCCTATACTCAACTAGGTCTGAGATATTAAAGGTTGAGTTAATGCCAAATTTGGGAGGTAACTCGAGCACATAGGCATTAGGTCCAACTTTCTTTATCATTTTGGAGGGTCCAACTCCACGGGAATGTAACTTCTTCACGATCTCTGAAGGAAATCACTCAGGCCTAAGCCTAATCATTACATAATCTCCCCTCCATCTCCACGGGAATGTAACTTCTTCACGATCTCTAAAAGAAATCGTTTAGGCCTAAGCCTAATCATTACATAATATCCCTCAGCAAACTCTTTGACTCTTTTCAGGAATTAGCCAAGTTTTTATAAATATCATTGCTCATATTAATCTTATGGCTAATTTTCTAAAGAAGATCTCTAACATGCTGGGCAAATGACTCATACCAACACCTAAGGTTCGACTATGCATTCTTATTGAAAGAAATTTATTAGATCTTCAATTACAACTTTGTGCTTGACCCTTGGTTGGTGGGTGACATGCAGATGAAAATTTTAAAAGGACTCCTAATAAATGCCATAAGGTCTTCTAGAAATAGGTAGCAAACCTAACATGCTCAAAGGACTGATGCAACGTGCTAACCTCAACAAAGTGTAATAGAGTGGCTTTAGAAGCATTGGAAGCCTTAGGGTAGGGTAGAAAATAAGAGAGGATTCATTGACTAGTTCTTGACTCATGGGGATGACCTTAAGGTTTGGACATTGATCTACAGGCACCAAAAGGTCCACTTTATGGAAGGATGAGTCAGCAATTTCAGGAAAGAGATATGTAATTGGGACTAAAGGAACGAAGTCCTCCTGAGGGTACTAGATTGAAGAAACCCTCACTACTTTCCTCTTGTTCTTGGATTTCAGGACTAAGCTCTATAATTGGATTCTCTTATTATATTTCCTCAAGGATAGCTTCAATCTGGGTATCTTCCTGGTCAACTAATTCTAGGTATCTTCAATGTCAACCTTGTGAAGAAATGGGATAGTAGGGAAGGGCCGACTAATTGAAACTTGACTAGTACTTAGGTTATATCCAGGGGTACTAATCCTATTAGGTTTGGGTCGATGGGTTATAGGTCCTCTCTGCTCATAGGACATGGGTAGGTGTTTTTTTCTAAGTTTGCTCTTCAAAGCTCTCAAGGTAACTATGGATATATCTCCTCTTTGTCTAATCATCCTTTCAACATTCTTCCAATATAGTCTAGCCTGACGAACTAACTTGAGTTTAGCAAACTAAAACTACCTCTCTTCAATCATTTCATCCCTCTCAAAATACTGGTCCATATCTCCTTCCCAATCAATGTAAGCCTTAGGATCAAGATTGCCACCAAATGTAGGTGCCTCTAACCTAATGTTCCTTATGGCTCTCTCATCCTGGTCCATGAAATCATGATTGGGTCTCCTCTGATTAAGCTCCCAGATTGGGTCATGGCATGGGGCTCTCGTAGGGTTGGGAGGTGGTGGACATGGTGTCTCAAGTTTATGCTCAGTACGGGTCTCTCTAGTTCTCTCTAGGTTTCCAATGCATTTCTCCAGTTGGTTGAACCTATTGTTCAGTTGGGCGCACGATTGGGTGAACTATTCAGTCATGGTCCTCAGAAAGGTTTCAAAGTTAGGTTCCATGGTCAGACTGGATTGGGGTTGATATTGATGGAATTGGACTCCTGATATAGTGGTCATGCAACAAGCACACACATCATTCTAGGGTTTGTTAGACCTAGCAGCTCAAGTAAAATGAGTCAGCTCAACATACAACCAATTCAACAATTATCCTTTCCACTGGCCAGGTAAGAGGTGGGGTTATGGGAGGCTCCCCCTGCTCTCACAAGGTCTTAATTAAAAACTACAAGTCCACTTAGGGTGTTTGTTTCTGGACCCCTTTCCTAGATACCAGTTTCAAGAAATAACTGAAGGATTGAGTGCACTAGCTTTCTCACAATACCACGAAGTAGACCTGTTGGTGTCCCTAGCTCAATTAGGTTGCTACTTGATTTTAATTAGATTTGGATTTGATGCAGGGTGGTTGTTTTGGATCAAGGAAAGGTGATGAAATCCTTCCCTTATCTGACAGAGTAAAATTGCCCTTAAGTTGATTTAATTATGCATGCACACACATGATATGCAACATGAAACTAAAATCAAAAAATAGGCAGAAATTTTTTTTTTTTTTTTTTTTTTTTTTGTGCTAACAGAAGATTTAAGGACTAATATCAGTTAATTAACTACAAAGAAAATTATGTTTTGAAGGTTTTACGGTAAACAAAATTTCAGCCCTGATCTAGTGTTGCAGAAATTTCAGCAATGAAGACTTAGGTTTTCATGCAGATTTTTTTTTATGTTTTTCAGATCTGAAAATTAAAATTACAGAACTAAAGAAGATCAAGTATGTGTTTGACGGATGCAAAGATTAAGGCTAATCTAAAGGTTTTAGTAAAAGTAATCCTTAGGTTTTAGAACTAGTGTGTAAAAATTTCAACAATGCGGGTTCTAGGTTTCATGCATAATTTTTGAGTTTTTTTTTCAGATCAGAAAATTAAATAAAAATTGCAGAATTAAAGAATAATTATGTAAATAAGAGATGCAAAAATGAATGATAAACAGCAAGGTTTTAGTGAAAAAATAACCCTAGGTTTAGACTACTATGCAAAATTCAGCATGCAGAAATCTCAAACTATGATACATTAACATGTCCTAAACCATGCTCTGATACCAAAATTGATGCGAGATAAACATGCTATATATGACCATGAGAAAATTTTAGATTAGAGAGCAATGATTCTCTTATTTTTAAATGGTTTTGTTCCCGAAAAGAAGTTAAAAAAAAGCTAGGGTTTTTATGTCAAGATTAAAAGAAACTACCCATAGATTAAGATCTAACAAAGAGATAAAGAAACAGGATCCTAGGGTTGAGAAACCACTAATTTAGGGCATGCTTAGTTTTCAACAAATCAGGAAAAGAGAGAAGGGACGGGTTAGATTACCTAGTAATGATGTCCTTTTTGTTGTAGAAGAGATCACACCTCTCAGGATTGGCGCCTGGAAGAAAAAGCTCATTCTTGTGGATGCGCCGGCTTTCTATCAGATGGTTTTGGGGGCAAGGAGAACCTTCTCCAAGTATCATGACTTCTGGGGGATCCTAGTGGGGGCACCAGGATCAAACACAGATTATTGGGTCCCATATAGTTTAGTGATTAGAGTTTAGAGCCTTAGTCATGTGTCACAATTTTGTAATCATGTAAGATTGAGTCTTGTAATAAGTTGAGGCTATTTGATTTGTCTCAACCCTAGTCCAATTATTGAGTCCTGTACTTGAGTATTAGTCCAGTATGAGTTCAATTTTGTACTAGAGGAGAGATTATACAGTTTTGAAGTTCTACCAGGCCTCATCCAGGAGCCAGAAGCCTTCATAGCAGCTTATTGGGCCTTGTTTGCCATCCCAGGGTCCAAGATTCATTCCAAATGCCCCAGATGCCCTCCAGATGCTTTCTAGATGCCTTAATACCCTCCAGATGCTAGAGTATATTCCCAGCCCAGGGTGCTCTATGATCCCAGAGGTATATCTACACCCAAGCCCAAGAGAATTCAAGCCTAGGTGCCAGGCCCAAGCACTTAGAACTAAGATTCCATGAATATTCTGAAACCAGGGCATCCCAGTTTCTAGGGGCCCAAAGCCCAAGCACCCTTCACCTTTTGGTCCGCCCCTTGCTGCCCCTTGAAGCCCACATGCCAATAAGAGGAGGCATCCAAGAGTTGACCAAGTCCAAGGAGGAAGAAGAAGTTCCACTTAATTAAGGAGAGCTAGTTTTATTTTATTTCAAATTGTATTTTCCTTAGCAAACTTGTATTCCCTCTCCCTCTCTACTTTGTATTCCCATCCTAACTAGGAGATGACATGGGGAACATCTATAAATACCCCACCCCTCCCCCTCTTGTAAGTAATCTTTATTCATGATATCAAAACTCTAGTGAATTTTATTTGAGAGTACTCTTGTGTTCTACTTTGTGTGAAGTGAGTGTTTGGAGTTGTGTGCCCTAATCCTACTAAGCCCTAGCCATCCCAGGTGATCTTCATCCAAGTCCCAACACACCATCAGCAAGTTCCCTAGCCAACCTCAAACAAGAAGCATCCTTCTTCCACTTTCAAGCTGCCCACATCCAAAACCATAATCTCTTCCTTTCTAACCCTAGTTCCATATTTCCACTTTTTATTTGTCCTCTAACTAATCCTCTGATGCTTGCAGGATCCCCATGGTATTCACCTCTAAGGAGGAGGCCCTCTTTACCTCCAGGACCGATCCTAGATAGCTGACTGATTCAAGGCCTAAAGGCTTATCTTCTAGGCACCCATTCAGAGTGCTGTGCGATCTCTTCATGATCGGATCTTCAAATCCCTGCCTGGTACAATCCTTTCCCCTCCTAATTTCTGATTTGATGAAGGTATGCTATCCTAATCGAGGGTTTCTCAATCTCTGAGGTCCTATGTTGCCCAGGTGGCTTTTCCAAGAGGGGGGTGAATTGGGAATGAAAATTTTTTCACAAGTATGTGCCCTTTTAAAATCTTAGTATGGTGAGTGAAGTATTTAAATAATTAAATGCGGAAGCAAATAAGTGAGCACAAATAATACAATCACAAAAACCATAATTTATAGTGGTTCATAGCAACCCAGCTCCTACATCTACTATCCAAGATATCACTTGGGATTTTCACTATATTCTTCCTAGAATACAATCGAATTGTTTTACTGGGATCACAATTCAAACCCAACTCCCTTTGGTTTTTTAATCGGGCTCACCAAAGAAATCCAACACTTAGTTTTACTAGGATCACCAAGAACCTAACACTTGGTTTTACCAGGATTACCAAGAACCTAAACTTGGTTTTCACAGGCTTACCAAAAACCCACTCTTGGTTTTACACGGGGCTTACCAAGAACCTAAACTTGGTTTTCACGGGTTCACCAAAAATCAAAAAAAAAACAAGGAAAACAAACAAGTAAACAATGCAACACAAAATATAAACTCCTTGAGAGTGGATGGTTGTAGCTTTAGCCCATTAAATGTAGCTCTTGTAAGCTCTCCTCTTTATTTAAATAAAGCTTCAAGAATTGTGATAGGAAGTGAAGAACCCTCTCTTGAATTTGAACATTGAAGCTCTCTCTTTTTCTCCTTTTCTTTTTCTGTCTCTTCTTTTCACTTTGATCTATCATATATATGTTTTGGAAGTGTTCCCATGTTGTTTTGACCATTGGAATCCCTTAGGAATCGAAATCTAGCCATTTGTGGCCATTGGAGAGGAGTAGAAAACTAGCCGTTACTATTCTGGAAAAATCACTTGAGTCGGCTTGGATGAATCGAGTCAGCTCGGATGAATCGACTCAGCTCGAATTCTCAATACTCCAGAACCTTCATTCTGATCGAGTCGACTCTTCTCAGTCGAGTCGGCTTGGATTCTTGGAATAATTATAGTTCTGCTATTCTAGAGTCAGCTCTATTCAAAACTCAATTTCAGCCACTCTAGAAGAGTCGGCTCGAATTCTCAGCGAGTCGGCTCGAGTGAGCTTTATCCAAAAGGCTTCTAAAAGTCTCCAAACTTCTTCCAACATCTTCTAAACCACTTCAAACATCTTCTAAATCTATGATACTCTACAAAAAAATAATCTTTACAAAGATAATTAGTAACATATCATACATCAATGTTTTGTAATCATCAAAATCAATCCTAGGGTCAACAATCTTCCCCTTTTTGATGATGACAAAATATTAGGCATGAAAAAGAATTTTAGTACAAAATTAACTCTATAAAAGATTGTATTTCAAGTAAATTAACAAGTATCATATAAGTAATAAGCTTCCCCTTAATTTATCAATAATTTCTCTTTTTTAAATGTTCTTTTTCATGACACCTTATATCTCTCCCCCTTTTTTGACATCAACAAAAAGTATTCTTAACCATTCTTTAAGGGGATACTAATCAAAGATTTAATAATACCACAAGAATATTAGGATGTTTTGAGATAATTTCACCTTCTTTTTATTTCCTTCATATTCTTGTTTAGTGGGGACACCGGAGGCACCAGAATAACATAGAGGTTTTTCAACCATCTGTGAATTGATCGATAAGTTATGAGTCCATCTGTAATAAGGGCTTAGCCCATCTGAGTCCATTTTAGTTGTTATTTGAGTCTTTTGAGTTTCAGTTCTGTACTAGTCAGCTCATGTTGAGCTAGTTCAGTCCAGTGTTAGTCAGCTCATGACGAGCTAATTTTATCTTTTTTGAGTCCTATTCAACCATATTGAAGACTCAAGACCACATCATACAAGTGAAGACCAAGTCCAACCATATTGAAGACAGGGAAGTATAGCCGAAGTCCAACCCAGCTTGAAGATTTGAAGACCCCGGGAGGAAAAATTCAGAAAACCCTGATTCCTTGCGGATGCCCTCTAGATGCCCAGATTCCCTTCCAGATGCCAAAGTATATTCATAGACCAGGGCATCCATGATTTTAGAGGTCCATCTGCATCCTAGTCCAAAGAAATCAAGCCCAGGTGCCAAGCCCAAGCCCTAAAGAAGCAAGATACCAGGGAATATTCCTACTACATGGCTACTAGGCCACCCAAGCTTCCAGAGGCCGAAACCCATGCACCCGAGCCCCTTTGGGCTGGCCTCTTGCTGCTCCTAGAAGCCCAACATGCCCTCCTAGGCATTCTTGGAGTGTTGGCCAAGTCAAGAGGATTTTTAGGGATTTTTCTACCTAATGTTTCCTTATTTTCTAGCTAGGGTTTGAGAGGGAAAAGGATTCTTATGTAAAGACTTACGTGCCCTTACTTGGAGCCCATGGTTAAGGGTCTATTTAAAGGACCCTAGCCTCTTGTATGAAGGGATATTTTGATATATGAAATAAATCTTGAGTTCTTCTATTGCTTTGTGTGATTACCCTGCTGTGTGCATAAAGGGGTTTGAGAGTTCTTCTTCCCGGTGTTTGCAACCATCTTCCTGCTGCCAACCATCCTTCCAGCCCCCTCCAAAACTTTCTTCCCTTTGCTATTTTCTTTTATTTTCTTGATCTCTTTTGAGTTTTCTAATCCCTGACAGGTCGTTTGCAGGTCTCCGAGTTCCTACGAATCCAACGACTCCAGCCACGCCTCAATCGGACCACCGAGCTGATAGCCGGGTATCCGCAGGTCTTTGGCTCGGTTTTCCAGGCTGCATCCATCGAGGAACGAGAGATCTCTTCACTGTGATCTTCACCGGGCACTTCAGATGTTGTCAGGTACACCCCCTCTACCTCCAGTCTTATTATTGTAGGAGAACTTGCCCTAACCGAGGCTTCTCAGCCCTGGCAATCCTTCTTTAGTACTTTTCTAGTTTCTAATCTGCATGCTTGGATTCAAAAATTCATACAAAATTTCCTACAACTAATTTTGATCCAAAATTTGGGAATTAATCACCTAACCCTACATATAAAACATACAAAATGAATTGTATACAAAATTTCCTACAACTAATTTTGATCCAAAATTTGGGAATTAATCACCTAACCCTACATATAAAACATACAAAATGAATTGTATGCATATTAGTCCCCCATCATTTGGTATCATAGCTTAGATTGGGGCTTGTTTTCTACAATTTTTTATTCCATATATGCTCTGTTATTTTAATTATTTATCCCTGTTAAAAACTATAAAAACTCTAAAAATTATTTTTTTGGATTCATCATAATTCACAGTAATTTTTAAATTTTTTTAGATTTTATTATGTCCTGTGAACTTTCTGCAAGCTAAAATACAGCCTGCAAATTTTCGGCTCTGTTTTTTCAGCAAGACAAGTTTGGAAGTTTTAGGGTTTTGTTTAGCATCTTTTGCATATCTTTTAATTTTAGTATATTTCCAACATATTAGGTCATGATTTGCAAGTTTCCTTCTATTTAAAAAAATACCAAAAAAAAAATTACATATTCTTCAAAAATACCAAAAACATCTAAACCCTAATTTGCATCCTCATCTGCCTGCCATCATTGCATAATTTACTTTTAAGGGCACTCTTTCTATATCAGATGGGGGGATGATTTGATCACCTCTCCTTAGCCCAAAACCACATCCCTTGCATTCGGTCCCAAGCCTTAACCTAAAATTAACTAGACTTAATTTGCCCTAGTGGGCTAGGGACACCAACTGGTCGGGTCCGGGCTACGTGTCAGATCATTGTGTCAAGATAACCTGTGTGTGCCTTGTGCTCAGTGTCTAGAATGATGGTTTAGGGATTCAATCCCGAAGGGCTTGTGTGCTGGTCCGCCTACTTGGCCAATCTCTGATTGGTGTCTAGGATTGGCAATTAGGGACCTAACACTCCCCTTACACCTGCCTGGCTGAGTACAGGGTTACTATAGGCTAGTTTGCCACCCTGATTGAGCATCTAGTTTGGACTCTAGGTCTAGTCAGTTGTAGTCGTTCTAATCGAGTCTTGCATGAGCACTAGATCAGGGGTTTTATATCACCCACCTCCTTCACAAATATCTGAACCCATGGAAAGTTTGCAAGCCCAAATAAAAGCACTCACTGAGCAACTAACCCAATCCATGGCCCAGTTAACTCAGTCTGGTACCCAAACCAACAATAGAATTGACCATCTTGCCAATAGGTTTGACCAGTTAGAAGGCCGTGTAGGGACCATACAAAGAACCCATGGGTCACAGTCTGAGCCAAATCCCGAGTCCCCTCAACCTAGGAGGACCCCAAACCCTAATCTATACCATGAGGTCGAACCTAGGAGAGCCCCTTATCCTGACCCATACTACAATCCTCAACCTAGGAGGACCCCAAACCCTGATCCATACCATGAGGTCGAACCTAGGAGAGCCCCTTATCTTGACCCGTACTACAATCCTCAACCTAAGAGGACCCCAAACCCTGATCTATACCTTGAGGCTGAACCTAGGAGAGCCCATCGTCATGACCCAATCCCTAAGGTTAGTCCTAGAAGACCCAATCAGGATTTTATAGACCAGGAAGATAGATCCTATTTACCCTCTCCCTATAAGCCTAGTATACCCATAACCTGTAGATCTTATGACTCCAAATCCTATGAACCTAGAACCTATGAATCCATAACCTATGAACCTAGATCCTATGACTCTAAATCCCATGATCATAGATCCTATGCACCCACACCCTATGAGCCTAGTAGACCCAACACCCAATATTCTGACCCATATAGGGAATCCAACCCTAGGAGAACCCAATATTCTGACCCATATAAGGAGTCCAACCCTAGGAGAACCAAATATCCTGACCCATATAGGGAGCCCAACCTTAGGAGGACCCCATACCATGATCCATCCTTAGAACCTGACCATAGAGCTAACCCAAAATTCTATGACCCCAGATCCTATAATCCCATGACCCATAGATCTGCACCCTTGTCCTATGAGCCCAGAGAACCCATAACCCCTAAGTATCAATCTAGTACTAGTCAGGTTTCCCTTAGTCAACTTGAACCCCATAGGATTAGCACCCCTAAATATGAGCCCAGTAGTGAGCCACTATCCCTTAGGCAACTTGAACTTACTAGGATTAGTGTCCATAATCAGAAACCTGGACCTAGCCAATTTTTTCCTAGCCGACCTTCTCCAACCATTCCTAAGATTGACAAGGCTTACATTAACACGGAAGTGTATGAAGCTGATGCAAACTTTGTGGATGAGTATGAGGGAGAAGAGGAGACACCTTTAGATGACCTAGAATTAGCTGACCCAATAGATACCCAGGTAGAAGCCAACCTAGAGATAGTTGACCTTGACCACATCCAACCTTAAGTTATAGTGGAAGAATAAATAGAGGAAGAGAACATAGGTACTGCTACTAGAGCCTTACCAGAGGAAACCGTAGAGGAGAACCAAATTATAGAGTCTAGTCCTAAAATACAAGAACCAGAAGAATTTGTTAAGTACTTGATCTCTTTGAATTAGTACCCTCAAGATGAGCCTCCTCCTATAGTTCCCATTAAGGACCTCTTCCCTGAGATTAGTAACCCATCCTTCCATTATGCAAACCCCATAGATATACCGCAACCTCGTAAGATTAGCCTCATTAGTATAGGATTAGTCCCTGACATGCCTTCTTATATCGAACTTTATCCAACTAACCTTGAACTTTTTTCCCTACCCAACCAAACTAATTCTGAACCCACTTCCTATTTTCTGCCCTTTCCTGACACCTCCAGCATTTCTAGGATTATTAGATTGCATTTAATTGAGATTAGCGTACTGCATGCATTCATTACGCATGTTAGGTTTGCATTATACTTCTGGCATACCCTTTGGCATTTGCTTGGAGTCCATTGTAAATACTCTTGTGCACACCACACTAGGGTCAGACCTAGAGAGTCTATAGTCTCTTAGATTTAGGCCCATAAAAGTCTAATAAATTTTCTTTGATAGGAATGCAAAGTCGAGTCTATTAGGTGTTAGTTTGAGTCCTTTGCATCATCTTGTTAGGAATCTGCAAGTGCCTAGCTTGTTCACCACCCGCACTAATGTTAAACAAACTGGCTAATTCCTGAAGATGGATCAAAGAATTTGATGTAGTGGATTCTATCTTGGTTAGGCTTAGGCCTAAAAGAAGCTTCGTGCTTGCAGAGCCGGACCTTTTAAAGTGATAGAAAAGGTTGGATCAAATGCCTAGGTGTTAGACTTGCCTTCGAATTTGGGCATTAGTTCTACCTTCAATATTACAGACCTGGTTGAGTATAGGGAACCGGCAGCAATACCTAGTGAGGCCTTTGGACCTATTCCTTTTCATTGTGAGTGACCCTAACCCAGAGTGTCCACTAACAAATTGGCCTGAGAGAGGAGAACGGATCGAGCGTATCCTGGACGATCAAGCCATCATGACCCGGGGTCGTGACTATTAATGCTTCCTGGTTCGATGGCAAGGCCAGCCAGAGTCGGACGATTCATAGATTTCTTGAGAGGACTTGCAATGCCTCAACCCAGACCTTCTCGAGAGATATGTGAGCCAGTCTGATCTTCACTCTACAGGTTCGAGTTCTTGTTAGGAATTGTGTCCCAAAGCCAATCGCCTGGGTTATAGGCGGTTGAGCTCAATATTGTACTCTTTCTTTGAATTAATAAAATATTATTTTTGGCAGCTCATCACATATTGTATTTCCCTGAAATGAACTCTTTCCATGTGATGAAGTCTTTAGGACTACACTGACTTCGATACAGAGAGGATGTATCGAGTGGTCCTTAAACCCTGTTCACAACCAAAGGATATATTGTACTGGACGACAATATATCAAGTATAGGTTGTTGTAGTTCATATTGTTTGGTTGTCCTCTTGACCAAATGAGTGTGGTGACACTGATGTGATCTGCAAATGGGATATGTGATATCTTATTGAACATGACTCCGTGCAGCCCCTTTCTACCAAAGGGATACTCACGATTAGATATGGGTATATGTGTCCCTCTGACCTGAGATCATCACGGTAGCTTGCAAGCAACTCCCTGTGCTTTGGTGTCGGACTACCCGGATTTTTAATCCGGTGACGGAAGGTTTCTGGGTACAGGAAAGTACTTGTGGAGCAGTGATGGACCAAGATGGAATTGACATGTTCAAACTGTTTGGATTGAATGTCTCGCAGTATCTCAATTTAGCAAATCCTCGACCGGGGTAGCCCTAGTGAAGAGTCACTGGGCTTGCGAGGTTGAGACATGTAGTCGACTGACTCAGTCAGAGTTGGAAGCCCAATCTCAGTCATCCTGAGCATTAGAGGTCAAAGGGATGAATTATACGGTAACCATATGCCAGAGGTTCGATAGTTTTCTCCCGCATCTTCGACCTATCCGGACCCGGGACCCATTGCTAGATGGTTTCCTGTGCTGGTACTAGAATTGTTCTAGTGCTACCATTTAGGTTCGAACCTATGAGGTCACATGCCATAGAGGATTACTCTCTGATCCGGATACCGATTACGATTGGGAATCATCTCGATTTTATGGTCACAGTATTTTTTAGCACTCTTTTCCCCGTCTTGTCCTTGTCTGTGTCAACCAGAAATTATTCCGGGCAGACCTGGACTGTGCCAGGTTTTTTCTGAATCAGTTTTGAACTGATTCGGAGTTCGTTTCGGCCTCCAATTGGTTGTGAACCAATTGTAATCCCTTAAACCAATTCAATTGGATTTGAACCGGTTCAATTGGATTGAACCGCCGCTGGGTTTAAATGGGATTGGACCATTTTTTGGTTGAACCGGTTTCCACGTTGTTTTTCACTGATTGGAATTCCTTTCGTCCGTAGGCCTTTTTTGACCGAAACGCTGGAGGCCAAACGACGCCTCTTCTTCTCCCTCCACCGCTGCTTATTAACCTTGTTTAATGGATGATTAATTTGGATAAATGGCAGCCGGTGCCTTCTTGGTTTCCCAGCCTCTCAATATTCCTCTCTCTGCTACCTATATAAACCAAAGCCGTCCCCTGTTTCATGTGGTTAAGTTTTCACCGAGCAACAGATTTTTGGGGTGGAAGTTCTTTTGCTCGGCGTTGTCTTTTCCCTTGTTTGAGAGCTTGGTCCTATCTTCCATTGAGTGCTAGGATTTGGAGTGTGTGAGGAAGAGTTACAAGGCCCATTTCCTTGTCCATTAGAGTGCTCAAACCCAAGACTGCAGCAAGGCCTGGTTGCTGCCATCCACTGTGACTGTATCATTTTCCAGCGGCTAGCACCGTGCATGGAGAGGGATCGGAGAACCCCGGGCATGTCTCCCCTCTAGAGGGAGTACCCTTCTACTCCTAGGAGCAAGCCTCGCGAGCCAGGATCTCTGCTACAGCTCTAAACGTGACGAACAACCAGCTGTCCTGTTCTGCTGTAGATTTTCTGGCAGCAGACTTTGGCGATTTTCTATACCTTTTTTTAGCTTGTTTTGGTTGCAGATATTGGTGGCAAATCGAAGTAGACTTCTCCACCTTGTAGCTGCTGAAATTTGGAAGCAAACAGAGGTCCGGAAGCCATTGTTCCGACGACTTTTTGCAACCCATAAACAGAGCTTGTTTTCAGCCCAAGGAAGAAGAAGGCTGGAATAGTTTTATTCCAGCTATTCCAGCCTATTCCAGCTTTATCCTAGAGTTATTCTAGCCAGAATAAGGTATGAAAAAATTATTTTATAATCATGCATGAATAGAATTTTTTATTCAAATATTTTACAAAAATTTTATATCATTATACATGCCTTCATGCAACTAGAATAGATTAGTTTCTGGGCGGAGCAAATTTCTGCTGCACGGATTTTTAAAAATGTTTCAAAAATCCATTCTGCTCCTGTAGCTGTTTGCATGCCTAGTGTAGGATCATGTCAAACCACCTGCACTGTTTTCTTTCAGTGGTATCAGAGCAGGTTGCATGTATAATCTAATCTAGTATGCATGTTTATAGATTAAAATTAGTTTAATCTAAAAAATGTATCATGATTTCTTTTTGGAACCTAGTTGAGACCTTCACCATGACCGTGTGTCTTTGACACGATGCAGATCGTCTGTGTTGGCCTCTTCAGAAGGATCCTTAAAGAATATTAAAATTAAAAATTGTCTTAATTTGGTGATACATGTTTTAGGCATGTTTTATATATGGATATAAATATTTGTAAAATATCTTGATGCATGATTTGTTATGTAAAATTATTTTACATAGAGACTTAATCAAAAATTATTTTAATTAAGTGTTTGGCTTATTAAAAAAAAAAAATTTTAGGTTTATGAAATCTAATCAAATTTGCATAAGCCATTTTGGGTTAAATTGGGTTAGCTGACTAGTTTGATCCATAAAAGTGTTAAACCTATGTCTAGTTGAAATGGATAACAAGAAGATTAAACAAAAGTTGTTTAAGGCCCTTCTTTAGAACTATTTAATAGTTAGATTAGTTGATCCATTCATCTAAAATGGATCCAATTAGTGGCTCAGTGGACGCCCGAGTCATTAGGCTAGTCTGATCGAATCTGGTAAACCGACTGGTGTCGAGGTAGGTTTGGCATTGTGATCATGGTTGTATGAGGCTACCTCTTTCCTGGCCAACTTGGTTGGTGTCTAGGAAAGATGGTTAATGGCGGATACTCACCCATGATCTCACCTACCTGGCTAGTCGAGTCGACCAGAACTGATTGGAAAAACTCAATGACTCGAGTTAACCCATGTCACCCAGGTTGATCGGTCTGACTGATCTATAGGTGCCCATGGATCAATTTGTTGATTTATTTCAACCCTCCTGGAATCTGATTAATTCAGTGGGAGGATGATCCATGTCCTTGTCTTTTTCTTCTGTCACAACTAAAAAAATCCTCTAAAATTATTAGGTCCTTAAAAAGACTAAGTCAAAGAGTTAACAGTGTCTTAGCCTCCCAATAAGTTGGATAGAAATGTGTCAACTAGCTTGGTGTGCATCGGTAGTTCCATAGAACGGGTGTACATCCGGCGACTGGAATTTCTATCTGATCGATGATAGTTCAGTGCAACCTCCTTAACGGGACCAGGTGGGCCGGCCATAGTCGGGCTTGGTCTTTAGTTAGCTGGAAGCATTGGATTTGTCATTTTAATGGTTGGACCTAACCAGAGACCCGCAATAGGAGGCCCCTAGGCCGATTGGGGTGTTCTTTGGGGCAAAATGAAATACTGAAAATTGTTTAGGGAAACAATTGGTTTACGAACCTACCTTTAGGCTCGTATGGGTGAGCTGGCCATAGTCGGGCTCATGCGAGGCCTATTGGATTTCAGTACCCACTTGAAAAAGTGTTTTCACGGATTGGAGTTAGAGGCTACCAATCTGAAAAATTAGTGGGAGAAACCTTTAGACTAAAGTCCAAGTCTTTTGGTTAAATTATTAATTCATACACTAATTTGGTCTTATTTTCTTTTCAGATGTCTTCCAATTTATCGCTCCGGTCACTTCTCGATAACGAGAAGTTAAAGGGTCACAACTTCGATAGTTGGTATCGAATGGAGCATGAATGGATCCTCTATGTGATAACGGATCCGGTACCTGAAATCCCTCCCGTTAATACACGGAGTACGGTCAGAGACGCTTATCTGAAGTGGGTCTCTGATCGGACTACTGTCCGATGCATTATGTTAGCGGCGATGAACGACGAGTTCAGTCGCAAATTCGAGGAGGCCCAACCTGATGAAATCCTTCAAAAGTTGAAGGAATCCTTCGCCACCCTGAATGATGTAGAACGGTACAAAGTGTCTTATGCCATCTACAATTCCAAGATGCCGAATGGCGGTTCAGTCACTGATCATGTATTGTACATGATCGAGCTGATTAAAAAGTTGGACAAACTCGGATGCCCCTTGCACGAGCAGCTCGGCAAGGATGCGATCCTGAATTCTCTTCCCTCCTCCTATCTTAATTTTCTCGATCATTATAGAATGAACAAGCCTGCAGTCAACTACCATGGTCTTTTGTGGTTGCTGCAGACTTTCAAGAAAGACCACCAACTGTATAAGGGGGTGGTGAATTTAGTGGGAGGAAGTAGAGGTCGTCGTCCCTTTAAGAAAGGGAAGAAGAAAATAAATAAAAAGGGAAAGAAGGTGCAGAATGCTCTTGGCCCTAGTCAGTCCAGGAAGTATAAGGTTGATCAGTCTTCTGCAGAGTGTTTCTACTACAAGAAGAAGGGACACTGGAAGAGGAACTGTCCTCTTTATATTACGTCCCTTGATCCAAACAGGCCGAGAAAGCAGAAGTCTGCTAAATAAGGTATTTATATGATAAAACCTTGTAATTACTCTATTGTTGATACTGCTAACTGGGTATTGGATACTGGTAGTCCAATTCATATTTTCAATACGTTACAGGGACTTCTAGTTAGTAGAATATTTGAAGATGGAGAACAGTTTCTGAGCGTCGGGAATGGAAATCGTGTTCCAGTACTGGCGGTCGGAGTCCTGCGTCTTGTCTTTGAGTCTTGTACTGTCGAAATAGTCGACTATCACTATTGTCCTAGTTTCATTATGAGCATAATCTCTGTAGTCCTTTTGGCCAATTGTGGTTTTGAACTATCAATAAAAGGAGATTTTTGCAATGTTATTTTGAATGACTCTGTTATAATGAAAGCTAAATTAAATAATGGCATATATGTACTATCAAGGCCTGTTAGTATAATGTACACTTCTAGCAAACGCCCAAGGTTAGATAATGTCAACGATTTGTATCTTTGGCACTGTAGGCTAGGTCATATTAACCAAAATAGGATAAACAAGATGCGAGGAGATGGACTCCTCGAGGTCAGTGATTCTGAATCACTGCCCACTTGTGAATCCTGTTTACTTGGTAAAATGACCAAGTCACCTTTTACTGGAAAAGGTGAACGAGCTACAGAACTTCTAAGTCTCATATATGCTGATGTATGTGGATCGATGACAGTTAGTGCCAGAGGAGGATACAAATATTTCATTACTTTTATAGACGACTTTTCAAGGTTCGGTTATGTCTTCTTAATGAGACATAAGTCTGAGTCATTTGAAATGTTCAAACGATACCATAATGAAGTAGAAAAGCAAACTAGAAAAAGTATTAAAACCCTTCGATCTGATCGAGGTGGTGAATACTTATCTTGTGAATTTTTGACATATCTTGAGGAGAATGGAATTCTCTCTCAGTGGACTCCTCCAGGAACACCATAGTTGAATGGTGTGTCCGAAAGGAGGAATCGAACCTTGTTGGACATGGTTCGATCCATGATGGGCTTTGCAACTCTGCCGCTATCCTTTTGGGGATATGCGCTTCAGACATCCTGTTACTTGTTAAATACTGTTTCAAGTAAGTCTGTTGTCTCCACTCCGTATGAGATGTGGAATGAACGAAAACCCTCAATCTCACACCTTCGGGTCTGGGGTTGTCCGGCTTACGTAAAGCATTTAGACTCAGACAAACTTGGTTCAAGGTATGATCGGTGTTTATTCATTGGTTATCCTAAGGAAACCAAAGGGTATTTCTTTTACTTGGAGAATGAACAAAAGGTGTTCGTTGCTCTTAGAGCTATCTTTTTGGAAAAGGAGTTCCTTGGAGAAGGACCTATAGCCTCTAAGACTGAACTTGATGAAGTTTAACCAATAGAAGAACCTGCACACTGTAAGGACATCGTAGAACCGGCTGTGATTGAATCACACCCAGAACCCATTATGAGATTTGGTAGAATACCGCGTCAGCCGGACAGATACTATGGTTTCTTGGTCCGGGACAGCAATCCCATTGAGCTCGATGAGAACAATGAGGATCCGATCACCTATATGGATGCACTTCAGAGATCAGACTCTGAGGCATGGCTTGGAGCCATGCCATCCAAAATGGAGTCCATGGAAATCAACAATGTTTGGACATTGGTTGATCCGCTTGAAGGAATAAAACCCATCGGGTGTAAATGGATCTTCAAGAGGAAAAGGGGCGCAGATGGGAAGATAGAGACCTATAAAGCCTGTCTGGTTGCCAAGGGGTATCATCAGCGATATGGTATCAATTATGACGAGACTTTCTCCCCTGTGGCAATGCTCAAGTCCATTCGGATCATGCTTGCTTTGGCAGCATATTTTGATTACGAGATCTGACAAATGGATGTCCGAACCGCTTTCCTAAATGGGGAGCTGGAAGAGGAGGTGTATATGATATAGCCTGAAGGGTTCACATCCATAGATGAATCAAAAGTATGCAAGTTGCAGAGGTCCATCTATGGACTCAAGCAAGCATCTCGAAGTTGGAACTTACGGTTTGATAGGTGTATCAAATCGTATGGCTTCGTTAGGAATGGAGAAGAACCGTGCATCTATAAATGGGTTAATGGTTCTGTGATTGTATTCCTAGTACTGTATGTTGATGACATTCTCTTAATCGGGAATGATGTTGCAGCATTACAAGGAATAAAGGTCTGGTTATCATCTCAGTTCTCCATGAAAGACTTGGGTGAAGCTTCTTACATACTGGTGCGGGCACCAAACTCAGAAGAAGACTTCAGGGCTCCATTTGGATCTCTGATTGACCTTGCCCGAAGAATTAGGATTTTCTGGTTTTGTAATAAGGGTTGACTTGGTCAACTCAATTTTAGTCTTGAGTCTGTATTTCCCTGCAATTTAAATTTTGTTGAGTCCTAGTAGTGGCCTAGGTCTTCTCCAGGTTGGTGACATCTTTTTCAAGTCAAGGTCCAGGGTGCCACATTTTCTCCCAGGCTCAAGTAAGTGGGCGCCACACTCCCAGCTGAAAGGGATATGCCCTACAAACCAATCTCTGTTGTATCTCCCAAACCATTGTAATTGACAATTTTTCTAAATAAAGGCATTATTTTATCATACGCTGTGTTTATTATATGATGAATCCCATAGATTAGGGCTATGATTTTAGGGTTATGATGAGATCATACCAGTGAGACCTAAAATCTTAAAACCTTAATCTAAAGTATTCCTAGTCAAAGGAACTCTGAGTAGGGGATCAGGGTTTTCCGATAAGACTAGCACATCCCGGGTATACTGGAAAGGGTGACTGCTCTCACAGTCACTTGTGTATGACACTAATACTGGGATGTGGGTGCTCATTGGAGAATGAGTTCACTGATATGATCCAACTTGAGAACATCTAATGGAGTCTTAGCTACATGTCAATAGAAGGTTCTCATAGTGGGAGTGGTACAAGTAATCTTTTGACCTGAGACTGCCATAAGTACCTTATGTACATGAACCCATTCTTTGGTTCAATCCTAATCATGACACTGAGACATGCACAGGATTAATACTGGGAATGGTGAATTGGATATGAAGGTAATGAGTGGGTCAACAAGGAATCGATCACTCTTAGTAAGAGGAGATTGCATCCAGCTAGTCAACAATCGCATGATGATTCAGGAAATCTTTGATCAAAGTGAAGATATTAGAGACGGTTTCTAATATCAAGATAATCGAATCATCATTATAAGATTGAGCTAGAAATAAAAATAATATTGGATTTGACATATATCCATATCCATAGTTATATTTTGGGTGCAGGCTGATCGAAAGATTTAATTGTACGGTAACTCTCTACTGAAGGGTAATTTTGGTATTTCACCAGAATTTCCATATCTTCCGGGTAGACATGACACGTTGCTAGACGTCAATCTTGTCTTGTGGGTTGATCAAGTTCAAAGATCACATGTTAGGAAGAATCCTAATTGATCGATTCGGGTAAGCCCGGATTGACCTAAATCGATTAGAAAGAGTTCTAATCAAATTAGGTCAACTTGTATTCGAACCCACTGCTGGCTAGATATGGAACCCAATGGGTCACACACTTAAGAGGATTGATCAAGAGTTTAATTTGGAATTAAATCGTCTTTGCAAGATAACACTCTAGCAGGTGTTGCAAGCCCTAGCTTCTATTCGGATCGAATTCGAATTAGGGTTCCGGATTGGTTCAAATTGGGTTCTAATTGGACCTAATTAGACCCTAATTAAGAAAACGGGAGTATAGCTAACCCTATTGGCTAGCCATGTAGCTTGGCTAGCCTCCCCACCCGCCCCCTTTATTTTTTCACGCCAAACACCAAGAGTCCATGCGCATATGGACTCTTGGCGCGCCTTAAGAAAGAGTCCATGGCGCATGGACTCTTGGCGCGCCCCAAATAAATTCTCCGATGTTTTTATTTGGGCGGCCTCCTTCTTAAGTGATTAGCGCACCATCTCTCCCCCGTTGGATGAGAATCCAATGGCTGATGGGATTTTGAGAAAGAAAGAAAGCGCTAACTCCTCCCGGGCGCGCGAAATAACATCTCTTCGGAGATGAAAAGTCGCGACTTCCTTCCTTTTAAAACACCGTGGTTTTTCCTTTAAGAAGAGCCGTGGGATTTAATCTGGAAGGCCATGAGATGGGAGGATGGGGCGTGAGAAATTGGAAAGGGCGTGAGAAAGAGATCACGGAGAGGTGTGTAGGCGCCTATCTGATTTCTATTTAAAGGGTCGGGAAAATCAGAACAATAATAAATATTTTCTTTCTTCCTCTCCTGAAGACTCTTTTATTTTTTTCTTGCTCTTGCATTGTTTCCTCTACAGAGTAAGCCTCTGTCGAAACTCTGCTACTGAACAAGAATAAAAGTAAAAGTCTCCGACGGTAAAGGAAAGAAAGAAGTTCTGATTTCTTCCTTTCTTTCATACATTAAGACATCATTGTCTTAATTTCTCCTCCAACTTAAGACAAGCCTATGTCCTCTTAGGACAAGGTCTTTTTCTTCAAGACAAGGGTGTCTAAAGGGCCAAGGTCTTGGTGGAAGAAGGAGAAGGAGTCAAGGAAAGGAAAGCAAGCCTTTGTGTGGAGGAATTCAAGCCATAATCCAAGCAATTGAATTCTAGGAAGAAGAATTCAATAGAAGGAACCTTTGAAAAGAAGATAGAGTTGTCTTGATCACTGCTCTGTGTGGATCACCATCGGAGGGCGGACACTTGGACGCCTGGTGAATTCAATCAGCCCCTTCAACATCAACTTTGTTGGAATTAGCGATTACAGGTTGGTACTCAATTCTAACAATCTATGTTTGAATGTTAGTATGTATGTTTTAATTCGAAATAAGGAGATCTTGGCTAAGGGATTTCGGTGCAAATTTCATCATTTTGAAATTACACTTCCACTGCGGTACACCGGAAACCCCAACACCAGCCACACGCCAGAATCCAAGGGGTGCCACATCTCCATCCAGTGTACTTTGGTCCCCATACCACAAGAAAGCAGGTCCCTTCTTTCATGCGCCACTTAAGGAGAGATCAACTTAGGATCCTCAATCCAAGGAGGCGCCCAAAATATTTCCATAAGAGCCAAGCTATGAAAAGAAAAGAGCAAAGATTGGGGAGCAAGACTAGGAGGCGCCTAAATATTTCCAGATAAAACCAGGCATGGAAGGAAGAAATTTTTTCTTGAAGAGCAAGGCTAGGAGGCGCCACCTAATTACCATTTGGAGCCATCAATCAACACTTATGGAAGCTCTTGGCCGGCCATATGAGAAGGAATTGATTCTACAAACCTAATTTGAGGATCCATCCTATTAGTCCCACATGGAAAGATGTAAAACCCTGACCTCTTGTAGAGACCTATAAAATAAACCCCTCTTGTAAGTTTTAAAGGACAACTGATGAATGAATTCAATTTATGTGTGAGCAAACTTTGTGTTTCTCTCTTCCGCACTTGCATTCAGGTGTTGAGCTCCATGAGGGAGTAAATCCGGGTTCCTTAGGAACCTTGAGGAGGTGTGAGATCTCCAACACCAAAACCCTAGGTTAGCCACTTCACTTCCAAACCCTAGCCGCCCATCATCCTCTTCATTCCACCAAACCTTAGCCTACCCCATCTCTCACGGCCCCTCTCTCCAAGTAGAGGCCAACCACCAGCATCCAGGTCCAGTTCGGCTACTTCGAAGACAGAGCAAATCCCAGAGGAAGTCAGATCAGCATCCAGGAGAATCGGGATTTCAGCAACATCAGCTTTCAAGTTCTTCTATCTGGTAAATCCTTCCTTGAGTATCTGGTTCCATAACTTGTTCTTCTTCTTTCCCAAATCTTGAGTTCAGAAGAAGCCAACTCTGCCAAAGGGCCAGTATTGGAGGATCCATTACGAAGATATCTGAATCCGGGGATCCAACAATCTTCTCAAGAGAGTCCTTCCACTAAACTCTGTGAAGATCACTGCCTGGTCTGTAACCCTTCTCTTCTCTTTACTTCTGTCCTATTGAAAGTTCAGAGCGAAACCCTAGGTCTGGGAGTTTCTCAACCCCCAGCGATCCTTTACTTCTGAACTACTCTGATAACCTAGTTTCTTTAAATTGTGCTTTCAATTATTACATAGTTTCTTTCAATTTAGTTTATCTTTCCTTTGAGTCAAAGCCGACTTCTGAAAATATAAAAAAAAAAAAATTATTAGTCTTAATTTACTTCCGCATCGCATCATCTCTTTTGTACCGCATCGCATCATCTCTTTTGTACCGCATCGCATACTAGGTATGAAGATCTATAGAGATAGATCTAAGAAGCTTTTGGGACTGTCCCAGTCTACGTACATTGACACCGTGCTGAAACGGTTCAGCATGGAAATCTTAAGAAAGGCTATCTCCCGATAGATTATGGAATTACTCTTTCCAAGAAGGATTGTGCGACAACTCCTGAGGAAAGAGTGCGCATGAGTAGAGTACCTTATGCTTCTGCAGTAGGCTCTATCATGTATGCTATGACTTGTACTAGACCAGACATGGCATACTCACTAGGAGTAGTGAACAGATACCAGTCTGACCCAGGTGAGGTGCATTGGAAGTTGGTTAAGTCCATCCTTAAGTATTTGAGAAATACTAAAGATCAATGGCTGATTTATGGAGAACCTGACTTGAAACTTGTGGGGTACTCTGACTCCAGTTTCCAGTCGGATAGAGATGATAGCAAGAGTGTGTTAGGGTTTGTATTTACCCTGAATGGAGGAGTGATCTGCTGGAAAAGTTCCAAGCAGGCAATGTTGCAGACTCGGTATGCGAAGCAGAATACATTGCAGCATCAGATGCAGCAAAGGAAGCTGTGTGGTTGCGGAAGTTCCTTGGAGAGCTAGGGGTGGAACCTTCCCTAGATGGTCCTGTTCCGATGTATTGTGACAGCACTGGAGCCATTGCTCAAGCTAAGGAGCCTAAAGCTCATCACCGCAACAAGCACATACTGCGGTGCTACCACCTCGTACGAGAGATCGTGGAACGAGGCGATATCAATCTTCTGAAGATTGATGGAAAAGAAAATCTGGCCGACCCCTTCACTAAAGCCCTCGGAATAAAAGAGTTTGACTATTGTAAATAGGAAATGGGTATTAGATACTCTTCTGATTGGCTTTAGTACAAGTGGGAGTTATTGGAAATTGTGTCCCAAAGCCAATCGCCTGGGTTGTAGGCGGTTGAGCTCAATATTGTACTCTTTCTTTGAATTAATAAAATATTATTTTTGGCATCTCATCATATATTGTATTTCCCTGAAATGAACTCTTTCCATGTGATGAAGTCCTTAGGACTACACTGACTTCGATACAAAGAAGATGTATCGAGTGGTCTTTAAACCCTGTTCACAACCAAAGGATATATTGTACTGGATGGCAATATATCAAATATAGGTTGTTGTAGTTCACATCGTTTGGTTGTCCTCTTGACCAAGTAAGTGTGGTGACATTGATGTGATCTGCAAGTGGGATATGTGATATCTTATTGAACGTGACTCCGTGAAGCCCCTTTCTACCAAAGGGATACTCACGATTGGATATGGGTATATGTGTCTGGTGGGGACACCGGAGGTACCAGAATAAGACAGAGGCTTTTCAACCCTCTGTGAATTGATCAATAATTTATGAGTCCATCTGTAATAAGGGCTTTGCCCATCTGAGTCCTTTTCTTGGTTGTTGTTTGAGTCTTTTGAGTTGTTATTTCAGTTCTGTACTAGTCAGCTTATGTTGAGCTTGTTCAGTCTAATGCTAGTCAGCTCATGTTGAGCAAATTTTATTTTTTTGAGTCCTGTCCAAGCATACCGAAGACTCAAGACTATATCATACAAGTGAAGACCAAGTCCAACTAGATTGAAGACATGGAAGTATAGCCCAAGTCCAACCCAGCTTGAAGATTTGAAGACCCCAGGAGGAAAATTCAAAAAATCTTGATTTCTTGCAGATGCCTTCCAGATGCCCAGATTCCCTTCCAGATGCCAAAGTATATTCATAGATAAGGGCATCCATGATTCCAGAGGTCCATCTGCATCATAGCTCAAAGAAATCAAGCCCAGGTGCCATGCCCAAGCCCCTAAGAAGCAAGATATCAGGGAATATTCCTGCTACCTGGCTACGAGGCCACCCCAGCTTCTAGAGACCCAAACCCATGCACCCGAGCCCCTTTGGGCCGGCCTTTTGCTGCTCCTAGAAGCCCAACACGCCCCCCTAGGCGTCCTTGGAGTGTTGGCCAAGTCAAGAGAATTTTTAGGGATTTTTTCTACCTAATGTTTCCTTATTTTCTAGCTAGGGTTTGAGAGGGAAAATGATTCTTATGTAAAGACTTATGTACCCTTACTTGGAGCCCAAGGTTAAAGGTCTATTTAATGGACCCTAGCCTCTTGTATGAAACCTAATTTTAGATATGAATTAAAACCTTGAGTTCTCCTATTGAGTTGTGTGATACCCTGCTGTGTGCATAAAGGGGTTTGTGAGAGTTTCTTCCCAGTGCTGCAATCATCTTCCTGCTACCAACAAGCCTCTCAGATCCCTGGACGCCCACTCCAAAAAAAGCCTTCCCTTGCTATTTTTCCTTTGTTTTCTTGTTCCTTTGTGAGTTTTCTAACCCCTGATAGGTCGTTTGCAGGTCCTCGAGTTCCTACGAATCCAACGACTCCAGCCAAGCCTCAATCGGATCACCGAGCAGAAAGTCGGGTATCCACGGGTCTTTGGCTCGATTTTTCAGGCCGCATCCGTCGAGGAACGAGAGACCCCTTCGCTGCGATCTTCACAGATGTTGTCAGGTACACCCCTCTACCTCCAGTAGTTTTATTGTAGGAGAACATGCCCTAACCGAGGCTTCTCAGCCCTGGCGGTCCTTCTTTGCTACTTTTCTAGGTCCTAATCTGCATGCTGATCTTCAAAAATTCATACAAAATTCCCTACAAATAATTTTGATATGAAATTTGGGAATTAATCACCTAACTCAACATGTAAAACATACAAAAAAAATTGCATGCATATTAGTCCCGCATCAGTGTCCCTCTGACCTGAGGTCATCACGGTAGCTTGCAAGCAACTCCCTGTGCTTTTATGCCGGACTACCCGAATTTTTAATCCAGTGATGGAAGGTTTCTGGGTACAGGCAAGTACTTGTGGAGGAGTGATGTACCAAGATGGAATTGACCTATCCAAATAGTTTGGATTGAATGTTTCGCAGTATCTCAATTTAGCAAATCCTCGGCCGGGGTAGCCCTAGTGAAGAGTCACTGGGCTTGCGAGGTTGAGACACGTAGTCGACTGACTCAGTCAGGGTTGGCAGCCCAATCTCAGTCATCCTGAGCATTAGAGGTCAAAGGGATGAATTATACGGTAACCATATGCCAGAGGTTCGATAGTTTGCTCGCGCATCTTCGACCTATCCGAACGCCGGGACACATTGCTAGATGGTTTCCTGTGCTGGTACTAGAATTGTTCTAGTGCTACCATTTAGGTTCGAACCTATGAGGTCACACGCCACAAAGGATTACTCTCTGATCCGGATACCGATTACGATTGGAAATCATCTCGGTTTTATGGTCACAGTATTTTTGAGCACTCTTTTCCCCATCTTGCCCTTGTCTGTGTCAACCAGAAATTGTTCCGGGCTGACCTGGACTGCACCAGGTTTTTTCTGAATCAGTTTTGAACTGATTCGGAGTTCGTTTCGGCCTCCAATTGGTTGTGAACCAATTGTAATCCCTTAAACCAATTCAATTGGATTTGAACCGGTTCAATTGGATTGAACCGCCACTGGATTTAAATGGGATTGGACCATTTTTTGGTTGAACCGGTTTCCACATTGTTTTTCACTGATTGGAATTCCTTTCGTCCGTAGGCCTTTTTTGACCGAAACGCTGGAGGCCAAATGATGCCTCTTCTTCTCCCTCCACCGCTGCTTATTAACCTTGTTTAATGGCTGATTAATTTGGATAAATGGTAGCCGGTGCCTTCTTGGTTTCCCAGCCTCTCAATATTCCTCTCTCTGCTACCTATATAAACCTAAGCCGTCCCCTATTAGATGTGGTTAAGTTTTCACCGAGCAACAGCTTTTTGGGGTGGAAGTTCTTTTGCTGGGCGTTGACTTTTCCCTTGTTTGAGAGCTTGGTCCTATCTTCCATTGGGTGCTAGGATTTGGAGTGTGTGAGGAAGAGTTACAAGGCCCATTTCCTTGTCCATTAGAGTGCTCAAACCCAGGACTGCAGCAAGGCCTGGTTACTGCCATCCACTGTGACTGTATCATCTTCCAGAGGCTAGCACCGTGCATGGAGAGGGATCGAAGAACCCCGGGCATGTCTCCCCTCTAGAGGGAGTACCCTTCTACTCCTAGGAGCAAGCCTCGCAAGCCGGGATCGCTGCTACAGCTCTAAACGCGATGAACAACCAGCTGTCCTGTTCTGCTGTAGATTTTCTGGCAGCAGACTTTGGCGATTTTCTATACCTTTCTTTTAGCTTGTTTTGGTTGCAGATAATGGTGGCAAATCGAAGTAGACTTCTCCACCTTGTCGTTGCTGAAATTTGGAAGCAAACGGAGGTCCGGAAGCCATTGTTCCAACGACTTTTTGCAACCCATAAACAAAGCTTGTTTTCAGCCCAAGGAAGAAGAAGGCTGGAATAGTTTTATTCCAGCTATTCCAGCCTATTCCAGCTTTATCCCAGAGTTATCCCAGCTTGAATAAGGTATGAAAAAATTATTTTATAACCATGCATGAATAGAATTTTTTATTCAAATATTTTACAAATATTTTATATCATTATACATGCCTTCATGCAACTAGAATAGATTAGTTTCTGGGCAGAGCAGAATTCCGCTGCGTGGATTTTTAAAAATATTTCAAAAATCCATTCTGCACTCGTAGCTGTTTGCATGCCTAGTGTAGGATCATGTCAAACCACCTGCACCATTTTCTTTCAGTTCCTCCAACCCCGGGAGAATTGGTGGGGACACCGTAGGCACCAGAATAAGATAGAGGCTTTTCAACCCTTTGTGAATTGATCAATAATTTATGAGACCATCTGTAATAAGGACTTAGCCCATCTAAGTCCATTTTAGTTGTTATTTGAGTCTTTTGAGTTTCAGTTCTGTACTAGTCAGCTCATGTTGAGCTAGTTCAGTCCAGTGTTAGTCAGCTTATGTCGAGCTAATTTTATCTTTTTTGAGTCCTATTCAACCATATTGAAGACTCAAGACCACATCATACAAGTGAAGACCAAGTCTAACCAGATTGAAGACATGGAAGTATAGCCCAAGTCCAACCCAGCTTGAAGATTTGAAGACCCCAGGAGGAAAAATTCAAAAAACCCTGATTCCTTGCAGATGCCCTCCAGATGCCTAGATTGCCTTCTAGATGCCAAAGTATATTCATAGACCAGGGCATCCATGATTCCAGAGGTCCATCTGCATCCTATCCCAAAGAAATCAAGCCCAGGTGCCAAGCCTAAGCCATAAAGAAGCAAGATACCAGGAAATATTCCTGCTACATGGCTACCAGGCCACCCCAGCTTCCAGAGGCCCAAACCCATGCACCCAAGCCCCTTTGGGCTGGCCTCTTGCTACTCTTAGAAGCCCAACACACCCCCCTAGGCATCCTTGGAGTGTTGGCCAAGTTAAGAGAATTTTTAGGGATTTTTTTACCTAATGTTTCCTTATTTTCTAGCTAGGGTTTGAGAGGGAAAAGGATTCTTATGTAAAGACTTATGTGCCCTTACTTGGAGACAAGGTTAAGGGTCTATTTAAATAACCCTAGCCTCTTGTATGAAGGGAGATTTTGATATATGAAATAAATCTTGAGTTTTTCTATTGCTTTGTGTGATTACCCTGCTGTGTCCATAAAGGGGTTTGAGAGTTCTTCTTTCTGGTGTTTGCAACCATCTTCCTGCTGCCAACCATCCTTCCAGCACCCTCCAAAACTTTCTTCTCCTTGCTATTTTCCTTTATTTTCTTGATCTCCTTTGAGTTTTCTAACCCCTGACAGGTCGTTTGCAGGTCCCCGAGTTCCTACGAATCCAACGACTCCAGTCACGCCTCAATCGGACCACTGATCTGAAAGCCAGGTATCCGCGAGTCTTTGGCTCAGTTTTCCAGGCCGCATCCATCGAGGAATGAGAGATCTCTTCGCTGCGATCTTCACCGGGCACTTCAGACGTTGTCAGGTACACCCCCTCTACCTCCAGTCTTATTATTGTAGGAAAACTTGCCCTAACCGAGGCTTCTCAGCCTCGACGATCCTTCTTTAGTACTTTTCTAGGTTTTAATCTGCATGCTTGGCTTCAAAAATTCATACAAAATTTTCTACAACTAATTTTGATCTAAAATTTGGGAATTAATCACCTAACCCCACATATAAAACATACAAAAAGAATTGCATGCATATTAGTCCCCCATCATTGTTAATAATTTCTCTTTTTCTCCCCGTTTCTGTATGTTATCAGTTATTACAAATACTAATTATTGGGGGTATCATGATTCTTAATTCTTCTTTTATCTAACATATACACTCCTCTCTCTTTCACATTCATTCTAAGCATTCATTCAAGAGAGTAATTAAAACATGGTATCAATAAAAATAAATAAATATCAATAGAAGAACTAAAGTCATATGTTTATAAAAATTATCAAAATCAGTTTATACGCATGATCAATTTAAAACATTAAGTATGCTGGCACATCTCAAATTATCTATGCTAGAGTAAGCTAGAACTCTTAATTTCATGGTTCATGCCATAAGACTTGAATATCAAACATACCTCAAACATTCAAAATGTTTCAAGTCAAAGTTCAATGAATTTCACATGATTAAGAATACTAGTAACTTTTGCATAGTTGATATTTAACTTATCTTGAAGCATCAAATATAATAAACATAGCAAATTGCTTCAAGTAAATGACTAGCACTACATATATCAAAAAGTAAGGAAGGGTTGGGGTAAATTATACCAATATGAATAATCTTCCATTTGCCATTATTTCTACAAACCATTAGTCCACTTGCCCTAACTTCATGATGAAGACTTGCCCTTCCACCCTACTTCATGCCTTGCACAGCTACTTTATCATTGCAATCTTGTTTTTCTTATGATAGACTGCAAGATAAACCTGCAAAACAGCTAAGTGGATACCTTTGGTACCCAAATCTTTTTGGATCCATTGGAGTTAGTACATGTGGTTACTTTTGGAATCCAAACTTTCTTTACATCATTTTTCTTTTCCTTTTTGAAATTACAAAGATAAGCTTTATGCCTAACTCTTTTATAACAAAAACAAACAACATTAGATTTTTGAAATTCATTTTGAGCTGAAATATTTCTTTCAACAAGATTGGTATTTGAATTACAAACAATTTCAGCTCTACTACTTGAAAATCTTTGAATGTTTAATAATAACTCAAACTTATCTGAACTTAAAGTCAATTTATCAACTAAAGGCTTGAGTTTCTCATCTTCCTTTTACAACCTTTGATTTTCTTCATGTAATACTTCATTCTTTTCAAGATATTCAATCTTTTCTTTTTGAAGAGTTTTACAATTTTCAAAAATAGAATTTAATTCAATTTGCAAAACATGATATTTTTCCAAAGCATCATTTCATTCATTTTGGAGCATATTATATGATTGTTTTAAGATTTGATGCTTAATTTCTAACTTTTTATATTCAGATATTAAATCATGAAAAGCATTATTAAGATCATCAAATGTAAATTATGAGTTAGGTATATAATTTACCTCACTTTGAAGAACCGAAAAGCATGTGTTGGCAGTTTTTGATTGCTTTACATTATCACTTGAGCTTGAATCTTCACTGCCGCTCTAAGTGGCTGCCAATGCCTTCTTTTTCTTTTCTTTTTCTTTGTATGGCTCCCCCTTAGCCTTATACTTTTTCTTTTTTTTGAATCTGCGCTTACCCATAAATTTTCTAAACTTTTTCATAACCAGGGCTAATTCATCTTCATCTTGCTCCTCTTCGGATGACGAACTTGTGAACTCTTCTTTATTTTCTTTAGTAGCTATTTTGAGTGCAATTGTTTTCTTTTTCTTTTCCTCTTCTTCACTCTATCCCTTCAAGGTGAGTTCATGAGTGATAAGTGATCCAAGAAGCTCTTCTAATGTGAGATTACTTAAATCCTTTGTCTCTTGGATTGCTGTTACTTTAGGTTCCCAAATTCTTGGCAAAGATCGAAGAATCTTTTGAACCATATCTGCATTAAAGCATATTCTACCAAAACTTTTCAAACTATTAGTAATGTTAGTAAACCTCAAAAATATTTTAGAAATAGATTCATGAGGTTTCATTTTAAACATTTCATAATCATGCATGAGCATATTGATCTTAGAGTTTTTAACTTGTGTTGTGCCTTCATGAGTGATTTCAAGTTTATCCCAAATTTCTTTTGTGAATGTGCAAGTAGAAATTTGGTTAAACTCATTTGCATCTAAAGCACAATACAAGAGGTTCATTGCTCTTGCATTCAACTCTCTCATTTGCATTTTATAAGCATTCCAATCCAATTATGGTTTTGGAATGTTTATGCCATCAACATTTATCATGGGTGTGGGTGGTTTTCTTAAAATAATTTTTCATAATTTAAAATCTATAGCTTGAATATAATGTTTATGCCATCGACATTTATCATGGGTGTAGGAGGCTTTCTTAAAATAATTTTTCACAATTTAAAATCTATAGCTTTGAATATAAATCTTCATGCGTGCTTTTCAATAGCTATAGTTTGTGCCAATAAAAAGTGAAGATCGTGTAGAACATTGTCCTTCAGCAAGATGTGTGCTCATGTGGGTAGCCATTGATCTTTACTCCTAGTTGTTAAACTAGAGGCACAGAGACACTGCTCTGATACCAATTGTTGCCCAGGTGGCTTTCCCAAGAGGGGGGTGAATTGGGAATGAAAACTTTTTCTCAAGTATGTGCCCTTTCAAAATCTTAGTATGGTGAGTGAAGTATTTAAAAAATTAAGTGTGGAAGCAAATAAATGAGCTCAAACAAAACAATCACAAACACCATAATTTATAGTGGTTTGAAGCAACCCAGCTCCTACATCAACTATCCAAGATACCACTTATGATTTCTACTATATTCTTCCTAGAATACAGTTGGATTGTTTTATCGGGATCATAATCCAAACCCAACTCCCTTTGGTTTCTAAATCGGGCTCACCAAAGAAACCCAATACTTGGTTTTACCAAGATCACCGAGAACCTAACACTTGGTTTTATCATGATCACCAAGAACCTAAACTTGGATTTCATGAGCATACCAAAAACCCACTCTTGGTTTTACACTGGGCTTACCAAGAACCCAAACTTGGTTTTCACGGGTTCACCAAAAACCCAAAAAAAAAAACAAGAAAAATAAACAAGTAAATAATGCAACACAAAATACAAACTCCTTGAGAGTGGATGGTTACAGCTTTAGCCCATTGAATGTAGCTATTCTAAGCTCTCCTCTTTCTTCAAATAAAGCTTCAAGAGTTATGATAGGAAATGAAGAACCCTCTCTTGAATTTGAACCTTGAAGCTCTCTCTTTTTCTCCTCTTCTTCTTCTATGTCTCTTCTCTTCACTTTGATCCATCATATATATATATTGGAAGTGTTCCCATGTAGTTTTGACCATTGGAATCCCTTAGGAATCGAAATCTAGCCATTTGTGGCCGTTGGAGAGGAGTAGAAAACTAGCTATTACTATTCTAGAATAGTCACTCAAGTTGGCTCGATGAATAGAGTCAGCTCAGAAGAATCGAGTCGGCTTAGATTCTCAGTACTCCAGAACCTTCATTCTGGTCGAGTTGACTCTTCTCAGTCGAGTCGGCTCAGATTTTTGGAATGATTACAGTTCTGCCATTTTGGAGTCAGCTCTATTTAGAACTCAATTTCAGCCACTCTAGAAGAGTCAGCTCGAATTCTCAACGAGTCAACTCAAGTGAGCTTTGTCCAAAAGGCTTCCAAAATTCTCCAAACTTCTTCCAACGTCTTCTAAACCACTTCAAACATCTTCTAAACCTATAATACTCTACAAAAAAAAAATCTTTACAAAGATAATTAGTAACATATCATGCATTAATATTTTGTAATCATCAAAATCAATCCTATGGTCAACATCCTATCTTTTATTATTTTGCATGAGTCTTATGTGGGTATGCTAGTTTCTTTCATTACTAGTTTTTTGTTATTCTTTACTTGATTTCAAGAACTTTAGTCTATAAATTAAAATTCTAAAAAAAAACCCTAAAGATTTAGTTTCTATTTTTCTACATGTATATGAGTCTTAGGGTCATCTCGCATCAGTTTGGTATCCGAGCTAGTTTAGGATAGCTTGCATCTTCACCAAAAACACAAAAATATGCATTTATGTTTTTTTCTGCATCCTATCAACTGCAGTAGGTGTCTGAGATTTGGTCTTGTTAATCATCTTAGGAGTCTTATTTTTCATTGAAATTTACATGACATGTTCTCTATTTGGTCCTGATAATTATCATTATTTTTAATTAATTTTATAAAAACTAAAATGTCCTAAAATTTGGTATCTTAGAAACCCTAACTAAAATCCTGAGATTTCTGCATCAGTCCGAAAACCCTAGGATTTGCATTATCATATGATTTTATTTTTGCATTAAATTTGGTACGGATCATCAACATTGTTATTCCTTTATCCTCAATTCTTTTTAATTTTTTTCTAAATTAAAAATGGTGTCAAATTCTATAGTGAACCAAACCCTAAATTTTTGTTCTGCATACTTGTTCAAACCAAACCTAATCAACTTCCAAACCCTACCCACCCAAGCCCTAATTTTGTTTGCTAACTTAATAAACTTAAACCTAATCTGCCACCTCATAAAAAGATAAAAATATTTTATTTTTCTAATTATTAGTAGATTGCATCAGGATCATCGAATGTCATCACCTGCATTAAACTAATCTTAAGGGACTTTCACTATCTCAGATCAAGATAGGAGGTCATAACTTGTCCTGGGCCTACAACAATCTCCTTGCATTCTCACCCAAGCCTTAATTAAAACTAATTAGACTTAATTTGCCCTGGTGGTCTAGGTGACACCAACAGATCAGGTCCGATTTGTGTGGGCCAACTAGTGCATTCAATTCTCCAACTATTACTGGAATCTGGTGTCTATGGCTGGGGTCCAGAGTCAAAGGACCTAAGTAGTGTTCTGGTTTTTAATTGGGTCCCTGCGAAAGTAGGGGGGACCTCCCACACTCCCACCCCCTACCTAGCCAGAGGAAGGATTAGTTGTTGAGTTGGGTGTAAGTTGAGCTGACCCACTCAGTTTTGGCTCTAGGTCTAGAAAATCCTGGTTTGTACTAACCCTTGCATGCTTGGCTGCATCATTTCACCTTGATTGCTTGTTGAGTGCATGACCACTAGACTAGGAACCTAATACCAAAAGTCCAAACCTCAACACAATACAACCATGAAGTCCAACCTTGAAGCCCTCATAAAAGCCATGAATGAACAAATGGTTGCCCAATTAACCACCCAGATTAACCAATCCAATACCCAATTGAACCATAAGTTCGATCAATCCAATAACCAAATCAATAATCGACTTAACCAATTGATCCAATCGAATAACCAAACAACTCATAGGTTAGACTAGGTAGGAGATCAATCAGGAACCCTAGACAAGACCCATAGAGTTGAACCCATCCTATGGGCCCCAGGAACCCATAGTCCCTAGGTATCATCCTAGTGCCAGCCAAGTCAACCCTAGTCAACCTGAACCCTATTAGATTAGTACCCCTAGAGATGAACCAAGTATTAGTCAAGAACCCTTTAGTCAACCCACCTATGCTATCCTAGACATTAGTCAATTTTTTCTTTGCCAACCCACTCTTACCACCTCATTGGTTCACCAAAATGACATTGAAGAGGAGATATATGAAGTTGACATGAGCTTAGTGGAGGAGTATGATGAAGAAGAAGAGGAGTTCCCAATGAAGACCTAGAATTAGTTGATCTAGTAGATACCCAAGTAGAAACCCATCTAGAGTTAACTGACCTTGAACACACCCAAACCATAATGGAAGAGTAGCTAAAGGATGAGGAACCCAACCCTACTATTAGACTCTTTCCTGAGGAGCCACTAGAAGAAAGTCCAAGTATAGAGCCCAGTCCTAAATTTCATGAACCAGAAGACCTTATGAAGGATTTGGCTTATGAGTACCCTCAGGATAAATCTCCTCCTATAGTTCCCATTAACAATCTCTTTCCTGAAATTAGCGACCCATCCTTCCATTATGCCAACCCATTAGATATACATCAACCCCATAGGGTCAATCTCATTAGTCTAGATTTAATCCCTGACACCCCTTCTTACATCCTATTCTATCCAATCAACCTTGAACCCTTTTCTTACTTTCTATCCCACCAGACTAACCCAGAATCCACCTCATATTTTCTACCTTTTCTTGAATTTTCTTATATTTCTTTAACCATTCATCTGCATTTTATAGAAGTTTGCATGTTGCATACATTCATTACGCATGTTAGATTTGCATCTTACTTCTTGCACACTCTATGGCATTTACTAGAAGCTCATTGTAAATTTTCATGTGCATGTCAAACTAGAGTAAAACCTGGAGTGTCTATAGTCTGATAGGTTCAGGCCCGAGAGAGTCCAATAAAACTTCCTTCAATAGGGATGCTTAGTCGAGTCTATTAGGTGTTAGTCTTGAGTCTAATAAATCCATAGCCCTGAATCACCTGTCCACACCTACACTAACCTCTGCATAGCATTAGCATCAGGATATTAGTCAAAGGTTAAACATAAATAATGAACTATATAAAAACTTAGCTAATTCCCAAATATAAGTTAAAGAGTTTTCTATATGAGATTATGTGATGATCAGGCTTAGACCTGATCTGTTCTCTCCAGGAACCGTAAAGAAATTTCATGCTCACATAGCTGGACCATTCAAAATAATGAAGAGAGTTGGATCTGATGCTTATGTACTCGAGTTGCCACCCGAATTAGGTATTGGCTCCACTTTCAGCATTTCAGACATTATTGAGTATTAAGAGCCAGCAGCGATACCTAGTGAGCATGTTGAACCAATTCCTTCCCTTGAGAGTGAACCCACCCTAGAGAGTCCACTTCCAAATTGGCCTGATAATGAGGAAAGGATTGAGCGAATCCTGGATGATCAAGCCATCAATACCCGAAATAAAGGCTTTCAGAGGTATTTGGTCAGATGGCAAGGTCGACCAAAATCTGACTCATGGAATACCCGTGAGGATCTGCAGTGCCTCAACCCTGACCTTCTTAAGCTATATGAGAGCCACATTGACCCTTACTCGATGGGGTCGAGTTTCTCCCACCCCAGGAGAATTGGTGGGGCCACTAGGATCAGACATAGATTACTGGGTCCCATATGGTTTACTGATTAGGGTTTAGAGCCTTAGTCATGTATCATAATTTTGTAATCAAGTAAGATTAAGTCCTGTAATAAGTTGAGGCTAATTGATTTGTCTCAACCCTAGTCCAGTTATTGAGTCCTGTACTTGAGTATTAGTCCAGTATGAGTTCAATTTTGTATAAGAAGAGAGGTTATGCAGTTTTGAAGTTCCACCAAGCCTCATCCAAGAGCCAAAAGCCTTTACAGTAGCTTATTAGGCCTTATTTGCCACCCAAGGGTCCAAGATTTCTTCTAGATGCTGTAGATGCCCTCCAAATGCTTTCCAGATGCCTTGATACCCTCCAGATGACAAAGTATATTCCTAGCCCAGGGTACCCCTTGATCCCAGAGATATATCTGCACCCCAGCCCAAGAGAATTCAAGCCCAGGCGCCAGGCCCAAGCACTTAGAACCAAGATTCTGAGAATATTCTGAAACTAAGGCATCCTAATTTCCAAGGGCCCAAAGCCCATGCACCCTTCACCTTTTGGCTGGCCCCTTGCTGCCCCTTGAATCCCACACGCCAATAAGAGGAGACATCCAAGAGTTGACCAAGTCCAAGGAGGAAGAAGGAGTTCCACTTAATTAAGGAGAGCTAGTTTTATTTTATTTCAAATTGTATTCTCCTTAGCAAACTTGTATTCCCTCTCCCTCTCTACTTTGTATTCCCATCCTAACTAGGAGACGACTTGGGGAACATCTATAAATACCCCACCCCTCCCCCTCTTGTAAGTAATCTTTATTCTTGATATCAAAACTCTAGTGAATTTTATTTGAGATTGCTCTTGTGTTCTACTTTGTGTGAAGTGAGTGTTTGTAGTTGTGTGCCCTAATCCTACCAAGCCCTAGCCATCCCAAGTGATCTTCATCCAAGCCCCAACACGCCATCAGCAAGTGCCCTAGCCAACATGAAACAAGAAGCATCCTTCTTCCACCTTCAAGTCGCCAACATCCAAAACCCTAATCTCTTTCTTTCTAACCCTAGTTCCATAATTCCACTTTTTATTTGTCCTCTAACTAATCCTCTGACGCTTGCAGGATCCTTGTGGTATTCACCTCCAAGGAAGAGGCCCTCTTTGCCTCCAAGATCGATCCCAGATAGCTGACTTATTTGAGGTCTAAAGGCTTGTTTCTAGTCACCGATTCAGAGTGCTATGTGATCTCTTCATCGATCATATCTTCAAATCCCTGCCTGGTACAATCCTTTCCCCACCTAATTTTTGATTTAATGAAGGTATGCTATCCTAATCAGGGGTTTCTCAATCTTCGAGACCTTATCTTTTATTATTTTGTATAAGTCTTATGCGGGTATGCTAGTTTCTTTCATTACTAGTTTTCTAGTTATTCTTTACTTGATTTTGAAAACTTTAGTCTACAAATTAAAATCCTAAAAAAAATTCTAAAAAATTTAGTTTCTATTTTTCTGCATGCATATGAGTCTTAGGATCATCCCACATCAGATTCTACAAATGCTTAGGGTTAGGGATTCAAATGCTAGAAAAATATGAAATCTCAAGTTGGGATAGAGAAAAAGGTTGGAGGGGCGTTGAAGATTGCTGGTGGCCTGGTTGATTAGAGGATGCCTAGACTCTAGAGGGGCGGCCTGGAGATATGAAGGTGGTGGCCAGGCTGCTTGGTGAGCATGTCAAGATGCTGTGAAGATGGCGGCCTGGGGTTTATGGATGAAGGGATGGGGACAGCCTAGGGTTTTGAGATGTGTGATGTTGGTGGCCTAGGTTGGAAGAAGGAAGGGGATGGCTAGGGTTTTGATGGAAGATGGGCTAGCGGTCTAGGGTTTGGAAGAAGAAAGGTTGTTGGTTGGTTTGGGCCTCACACCCTCTCCCTCATGGAGGATCAATGCACAAGGCATGGAAATAAAAGAAAACACTCAATTTTCGTTCATTTAATAACTTATATTTACAAGAGGGAGGAGGGGGTTATTTATAGATTCACCCAATCTCCCTGTTAGAGTTGGATTACATGTTTGAGTGGGATAAGAAGACATGAATCATTGTGGGACTTGGAAATTGAACTCCTTGTTGGACTTGCGAATCTTGACTCCTCTTGGGCTTAGGGTGCCAGTTCTTATGGGCTCGGGCTGGGGCACCGATTCTTGTGAGCATGGGCTAGGGTGCCAATCCTTGTGGGCTTGGGAGGTGCCTTACCTTGTGGACATGGGAGGCGCCCTTCCTTGTGGGCTTGGGCGGCATGAATGGGGCCTAGGTGCATGAGATGGGGTGGCCTGAGTGGGGGCTCGGTGACTCACCTCTTGGACTTGACTTGAATGAAAGAAGCCAACATTACAAGACTTTTTTGAACTTACTTAACTGGACTGAAAAACAAATTGACTCACTTGCTTGGATTGAAAACAAAGGGACTCAATTGACTAAGTGAACTCAATTGACTCACTTTATTACAGGACTCAATCTTTATTGCAGGACTCAATGTACTACAAGACTCAAAAGTCTAATCAGAAATCCATAATGGGCCTAGTAATCTCTGTCTGATCATGATACTTGTACTAAGAAAATAGCTGTTAGACATTAAAAAGAACAATTTTGTGCTTCAAAAAACTAACCATTACTGTTCACCCAGACCTACAGGTGTCAACACTTCAGGTATGAGTCAACTCATGTGTCGACACTTGAGTCAACACTAGGTCAAAAATATTTTATGAAGCTCTCTGGAGTGTTCTAGTGCATCAACACTTCTTCTGGTGAGTCGATACTTCATCTTCATGAGTCGACACTTGGTCAAAATCTAGAAATCAGCATGTTCTGTCTTCATTTTGGTCTTAAGCCATAAGTCGACACTTGCTTGATCATGAGTCAACACATGAGTTGACACTTTGATTTCATGAGTCGACACTTTAGCATGTCGGCTAAAACATTTTCTATATATCAGCTCAGAGTTCTATGAATCGATTCTTGAGTCGACACTTGGCTGAAATTTTGCTAAAACTTATCCAAATTTAAGATTTGACTCCTTCAAGGTCATTCTTATGTGCCAAAGTTGATGCGGGACTAATATGCATGCAATTCTTTTTGTATGTTTTATATATAGGGTTAGGTGATTAATTCCCGATTTTCAGATCAAAATTAGTTGTAGGGGATTTTGTATGAATTTTTGAAGCCACGCATGCAGATTAGGACCTATAAAAGTACTAAAGAAGGATCGCCGGGGCTGAGAAGCCTCGGTTAGAAAAAGTTCTCCTACAATAATAAGACTGGAGGTAGAGGGGTTGTACCTGACAATGTCTGAAGCACCCGGTGAAGATTGCAGCGAAGGGATCTCTCGTTCCTCGATGGATGCGGCCTGGAAAACCGAGCCAAAGACCCGCGGATACCCGGCTTTCTGCTCGATGGTCCGATTGAGGCTTGGCTGGAGTCGTTGGATTCGTAGAAACTCGAGGACCTACAAACGACCAGTCAGGGGTTAGAAAACTCAAAGGAGATCAAGAAAATAAAGAAAAAATAGCAAAGGAAAGAAAGTTTTGGAGGGGCTGGAAGGATGGTTGGCGGCAGGAAGATGGTTGCAAACACCGGGAAGAAGAACTCTCAAACCCATTTATGCACACAGCAGGGTAATCACACAAAGCAATTGAAGAACTCAAGGTTTATTTCATATATCAAAATCTCCCTTCATACAAGAGGCTAGGGTCCTTTAAATAGACCCTTAACCTTGGGCTCCAAGTAAGGGCACATAAGTCTTTACATAAGAATCCCTTTCCCTCTCAAACCCTAGCTAAAAAATAAGGAAACATTAGGTAGAAAAATCCCTAAAAATTCTCTTGACTTGGCCAACACTCCAAGGATGCCTAGGGGGGCATGTTGGGCTTCTAGGAGCAGCAAGAGGTTGGCCCAAAGGGGCTCGGGCGCATGGGTTTGGGCCTTTAGAAGCTAGGGTGGCCTGGTAGCCAGGTAGCAGGAATATTCCATTGTATCTTGCTTCTTAGGGGCTTAGGCTTGGCGCCTGGGCTTGATTTCTTTGGGCTAGGATGCAGATGGACCTCTAAAATCATGGATGCCTTGGTATATGAATATATTTTGGCATCTAGAAGGGAATTTGGGCATCTGGAGGGCATCTGCAAGGAATCAAGGTTTTCTGAATTTTTCCTCCTGGGGTCTTCAAATCTTCAAGCTGGGTTGGACTTGGGCAACACTTCCATGTCTTCAATCTAGTTCGACTTGGTCTTCACTTGTATGATGTGGTCTTGAGTCTTCAATATGGTTGAATAGGACTCAAAAAATAAAATTAGCTCGACATGAGCTGACTAACACTGGACTGAACTATCTCAACATGAGCTGACTAGTACAGAATTGAAACTCAAAAGACTCAAATAACAACTAAAATGGACTCAAATGGGCTAAGCCCTTATTACAGATGGACTCATAAATTATTGATCAATTCATAGAGGGTTGAAAAGCCTCTGTCTTATTCTGGTGCCTCCGGTGTCCCCACCAATTCTCCCGGGGTGGGAGAAACTCAACCCTGTCGAGTGAAGATCAGACTGGCTCACATATCTCTCGAGAAGGTCTGGGATGAGGAGTTGCAAGTCCTCTCAAGAAATCCATGAATCGTCCAACTCTGGCTGGCCTTGCCATCAAACCAGGAAGCGTTGATAGTCACAGCCCCAGGTTGTGATGGCTTGATCATCCAGGATATGCTCGATCCGTTCTCCTCTCTCAGGCCAATTTGTTAGTGGACACTCTGGGTTAGGGTCACTCACAATGAAAAGGAATAAGTCCAAAGGCCTCACTAGGTATCACTGCCGGTTCCCTATACTCAACAAGGTCTGTAATATTGAAGGTAGAACTAATGCCCAAATCCAAAGGCAAGTCTAACACCTAGGCATTTGATCCAACCTTCTCTATCACTTTAAAAGGTCCGGCTCTACGAGCATGAAGCTTCTTTTAGGCCTAAGCCTAACCAAGATAGAATCCACTACATCAAATTCTTTGGTCCATCTTCGGGAATTAGCCAGTTTGTTTAAAATTAGTGTCGGTGGTGAACATGCTGGGCACATGCAGACTCCTAACAAATGATTCAAAGGACTCATACTGACACCTAACAGACTTGACTATGCATTCCTATAGAAGGAAATTTTATTGAACTCTTTGGATCTAAACCTAAGAGATTATAGGTTCCCTAGGTTTGATCCTAGCTTGACATGCACATGAAAATTTATAGTGAACTCCTAGCAAATTCCAAAGAGTGTGCCAGAAGTAAGATGTAAACCTAACATGCATGATGAATGCATGCAGTATGCTAATCTCAGTTAAATGCAATCTAATAATCTTAGAAATGCTGAAGGTGTTAGGAAAGGGCAGAAAATAGGAAGTGGGTTCAGAATTAGTTTGGTAAGGTAGAGAAAAAGGTTCATGGTTAGTTGGATAAAGTAGGATAAAAGATGGGGTGTCAGGAACTAATCCTATACTAATGAGGTTAACCTTACGAGGTTGAGCTATATCTACAGGGTTTACATAATAGAAGGATGGGTTACTAATCTCAGGGAAGAGGTCCTTAATGGGAACTATAGGAGGAGGCTCATCCTAAGGGTACTGATTTAAAGAGATCAAGTCCTTAATAAATTCTTCTGGTTCTTGTATTTTAGGACTAGACTCTATAATTTGGCTCTCCTCTTCGGTTTCCTCAGGTAAAGCTCTAGTAGCAGTACCAGGTTCTCTTCCTCTTTTTGTTCTTCCACTATAGCTTTAGGTTGGATGTGGTCAAGGTCAACTAGCTCTGGGTTGGTTTCTACCTGGGTATCTACTGGGTCAGCTAATTCTAGGTCTACTAAAGGTATCTCCTCTTCTCCTTCATACTCATCCACTAGGCTCACATCAGCTTCATACACTTCCGCGTTAATGTAAGCCTTGTGAATCTCAGGAGTGGTTGGAGAAGGTCGCTAGCATGAAATTGGTTAGGTTCTGGTCTCTGATTATGGGTACTACTCCTAGTAGGTTTAGGTTGTATAAGGGGTAGTGGCTCACTACTGGGTTCATATTTAGGGATACTAATCCTATGGGGTTCAAGTTGACTAGGGGAAGTATGCTAGTACTAGGCTGATACTTAGGGGTTATGGATTCTCTGGGCTCATAGGACAAGGGTGTAGATCTATGGGTCATGGGATTATAGGATCTGGGGTCATAGGATTTTGGGTCAGCTCTATGGTCAGGTTCTAAGGATGGATCATGGTATGGGGCCCTTCTAAGGTTGGGCTCCCTATATGGGTCAGAATATTGGGTCCTCCTAGGGTTGGACTCCCTATATGGGTCAGAATATTGGGTTCTCCGAGGGTTGGATTCCCTATATGTGTCAGAATATTGGGTTTTCCTAGGGTTGGACTCCCTATATGGGTCAGAATATTGGGTGTTGGGTCTACTAGGCTCATAGGGTGTGGGTGCATAGGATCTATGATCATGGGATCTAGAGTCATAGGATCTAGGTTCATAGGTTATGGATTCATAGGTTCTAGGTTCATAAGATTTGGAGTCATAAGATCTATAGGTTGTGGGTATACTAGGCTTATAGGGAGAGGGTAAATAGGATCTATCTTCCTGGTCTATAAAATCCTGATTGGGTCTTCTATGACTAACCTTAGGGATTGGGTCATAACGATGGGCTTTCCTAGGTTCAGCCTCAAGGTATGGATCAGGGTTTGGGGTCCTCCTAGGTTGAGGATTGTAGTACGGGTCAGGATAAGGGGCTCTCCTAGGTTCGACCTCTTGGTATGGGTCAGGGTTTGGGGTCCTCCTAGGCTGAGGGTTATAGTATGGGTCAGGATGAGGGGCTCTCCTAGGTTCGACCTCAGGGTATGGATTAGGGTTTGGGGTCCTCCTAGGTTGAGGGGAATCAGGATCTGGCTCAGACTATGACCCATGGGTTTTTTCTGGGGTCACTACCCGGACTTCTAACTGATCAAACCTATTGGCAAGATGGTCAATTCTATCATTGGTTTGAATACCAGACTGAGTTATCTGGGTCATCTGGGTAGTCATCTGGGTAGCCATATGGGCCATTTGATCAGCTAGGGCTTTCATTTGGGCTTGCAAATTTTCCATGGGTTTAGACATTTGTGAAGGAGGTGGGTGATATGAAACTCCTGATCTAGTGCTCATGCAAGACTCGATTAGACCGACTACAGCTGAATAGACCTAGAGTTCAAACTAGATGCTCAATCAGGGTGGCAAACTAGCCTATAGTAACCCTGTACTCAGCCAGGTAGGTGTAAGAGGAGTGTTAGGTCCCTGATTGCCAATCCTAGACGCCAATTAGAGATTGGTCGGTAGGCGGACCAGCACACAAGCCCTTCGGGATTGAATCCCTAAACCACCATTCTAGACACAAAGCACAAGGCACACACAGGTTAGTCTTGACACAGTGATCTAACACTTAGCCCGGACCTGACCAGTTGGTGTCCCTAGCCCACTAGGGCAAATTAGGTCTAGTTAATTTTAGGTTAAGGCTTGGGACCGAATGCAAGGGATGTGGTTTTGGGCTAAGGAGAGGTGATCAAATCCTACCCCCATCTGATATAGCAAGAGTGCCCTTAAAAGTAAATTATGCAATGATAGCAGGCAGATGAGGATGCAAATTAGGGTTTAAATGTTTTTTTGGTATTTTTGGAGAATATGTAATTTTTTTTTTGGTATTTTCTTAAATAGAAGAAAACTTGCAAATTATGGCCTAATATGCAGGAAATATACTAAAATTAAAAGATATGCAAAAATCCTAAACAAAACCCTAAAACTTCCAAACTTGTCTTGCTGAAAAAACAGAGCCAAAAATTTACAGGCTGTATTTCGGCTTGCAGAAAATTCACAGGCCATAATAAAATCTGAACAAATTCTTAAAATTACTGTGAATTATGATGAATCCAACAAAATAGATTTCAGAAATTTTGGAGTTTTTATCAGGGAGAAATAATTAAAATAACAGAGTATATATGGACTAAAAAATTGTGGAAAACAAGCCCTAATCTAAGCTCCGATACCAAATGATGCGGGACTAATATGCATGCAATTCTTTTTGTATATTTTATATATGGGGTTAGGTGATTAATTCCTGATTTTTATATCAAAATTAGTTGTAGAGAATTTTGTATGAATTTTTGAAGCCACACATGCAGATTAGGACCTAAAAAAGTACTAAAGAAGGATCGCCGGGGCTGAGAAGCCTCGGTTAGGGCAAGTTCTCCTATAATAATAAGACTGGAGGTAGAGAGGGTGTACCTGACAATGTCTGAAGCACCTGGTGAAGATCGCAGTGAAGGGATCTCTCGTTCCTCGATGGATGCGGCTTGGAAAACCGAGCCCAAGACCCGTGGATACCCGGCTTTTAGCTCGATGGTCCGATTGAGGCTTGGCTGGAGTCGTTGGATTCGTAGAAACTCGGGGACCTGCAAATGACCTATCAGGGGTTAGAAAACTCAAAGGAGATCAAGAAAATAAAGGAAAAACAGCAAAGGGAAGAAAGTTTTGGAGGGGCTGGAAGGATGGTTGGCAGTAGGAAGATGGTTGCAAACACCGGGAAGAAGAACTCTCAAAGCCCTTTATGCACATAGCAGGGTAATCACACAAAGCAATTGAAGAACTCAAGGTTTATTTCATATATCAAAATCGCTCGGTGGTCCGATTGAGGCTTGGCTGGAGTCGTTGGATTCGTAGGAACTCGAGGACCTGCAAACGACCTGTCAGGGGTTAAAAAACTCAAAGGAAATCAAGAAAATAAAGGAAAATAGTAAAGGGAAGAAAGTTTTGGAGGGGGCTGGAAGGATGGTTGGTGGTAGGAAGATGATTGCAAACACCGGGAAGAAGAACTCTCAAACCCCTTTATGCACACAACAGGGTAATCACACAAAGCAATTGAAGAACTCAAGGTTTATTTCATATATCAAAATCTCCCTTCATACAAGAGGCTAGGGTCCTTTAAATAGGCCCTTAACCTTGGGCTCCAAGTAAGGGCACATAAGTCTTTACATAAGAATCCCTTTCCCTCTCAAACCCTAGCTAGAAACTAAGGAAACATTAGGTAGAAAAATCCCTAAAAATTCTCTTGACTTGGCCAACACTCCAAGGATGCCTAGCGGGGCATGTTGGGCTTCTAGGAGTAGCAAGAGGCTGGCCCAAAGGGGCTCGGGTGCATGGGTTTGGGCCTCTAGAAGCTGGGGTGGCCTGGTAGCAGGAATATTCCCTGGTATCTTGCTTCTTAGGGGCTTGGGCTTGGCGCCTGGGCTTGATTTCTTTGGGCTAGGATGCAGATGGACCTCTAAAATCATGGATGCCTTGGTATATGAATATATTTTGGCATCTGGAAGGGAATCTGGGCATCTGGAGGGCATCTGTAAGGAATCAGGGTTTTCTGAATTTTTCCTCCTGGGGTCTTCAAATCTTCAAGCTGGGTTGGACTTGGGCTATACTTTCATGTCTTCAATCTGGTTGGACTTGGTCTTCACTTGTATGATGTGGTCTTGAGTCTTCAATATGGTTGAATAGGACTCAAAAAATAAAATTAGCTCGACATGAGCTGACTAACACTGGACTAAACTAGCTCAACATGAGCTGACTAGTACAGAACTGAAACTCAAAAGACTCAAATAATAACTAAAATGGACTCAGATGGGCTAAGCCCTTATTACAGATGGACTCAGAAATTATTGATTAATTTACAGAGAGTTGAAAAGCCTCTATCTTATTCTGGTGCCTCCGGTGTCCCCACCAAAAGTCTGTATAACTTGAAATTTCATTAATTTTGGTAACTTCTTCAATAGTTTGACAAGCATTTGAATTCTTTAACACAGTATAGCTTTGATGAGTACCTTATTCTAATAAACATACTTTTAACATATAGTTAGTACTCAAATAAACTTAAGTATTTTGTTATTCATCAAAATCAAGATAGGAGTAAATAAAAAAGCTTTCACCAAGGTGGCTGACAAGTTGCTTGACACTGGCTTCATTTGAGAAACTACCTATCTAGAATGGATCACCAATCCAGTTATGGTAAAAAAGGTGAATGGCAAGTGGAAAATTTATATAGACTTCATGAATCTCAATAGAGCATGTCCAAAAGATGGCTACCCACTATCATGAATTGATCATATAGTTAATGCTATTTTGGGCTATAATTTTTTTAGCTTTATGGATGCCTTTTTAGGATATAACCAAATTCGGATAGCATTGAAAGATGAGAATAAAATTGCTTTTATTATTGATGAGGCCTCTTTTTGTTACAAGGTTATGCCATTTGGACTGAAAAATGTAGGTGCTACTTACTAGTGCTTGGTGAATAAAATTTTTAAAGACCAGAACAGGCAAAACATTGAGTTATATGTGGATAACATGCTCATCAAAAGTAAAATTTGCCAAGACCCACATCGAAGACCTTTGAGACACCTTTGACACCCTCCAAATAAAGCTGAATCCCATCAAATGCACCTTCGAAGTGGCCTCAGGAAAATTTTCAGGATTCATAGTCTCCAATAGGGGTGGAGGATAATCCAAAGAAAATCAAAGTGGTCTATGATATAAGCCCAGCAAAGATGGTCAAAGATGTCCAACACCTCACTAGAAGAATTGTAGCCCTTGATAAATTTGTCAGCAAGTCAGTCGAGCATGCCTTCCATTTTTCCAAACTTTGAAGTGCCCAAAGAATTTTTGGTGGATGGAAGAATGTCAGAAGGCTTTTGATGATCTCAAGAGTTATCACAGCTCCCCTACACTACTGGGAAGGCCAGATCCTGGAAAAGAGCTATTTCTATATTTGGCAACCTCTCTTTGGGCTATGAGTGTGGTGATGATCCAAGAGAAGGATAGGATCCAGAAATCCATCTACAACATTAGCAAAATTTTGAGAGATGCAGAGACCAACTATTCAAAGTTGGAAAAGCTGGTGTATGCTCTCTTTATTATCGCTTGGAAGCTTCGCCCATATTTCTAGGCTCACACTATTATCTTGCTGATCGATTAGCCCATGAAAAATATCCTTCACTGACCTGGCATGTCTAGACGTATCACCAAATGGGGGATCGAGCTTTTTGAGCTAGATATCAAATATCAACTCCAACCATCGATTAAGGTCCAGATATTGGCTGACTTCCTAGTTGAATGCACCATTCCTAATGAACCAAGCAAGCCAAAGGCAATGAAACCATTAGAGCTAGTCTTGAACATCCCTTCAGGCCCAAATAACACCTAGAAGATATACATGGATAGCTCATCCAATCCTGAAATACCAGGGATAGGAGTACTCATTATTAGCCCTGAAGGAATTGTTGCCGAGCATGGTCTATGTCTTGAATTCCCTACAACCAATAATGAAGCTAAGTATAAGGCCCTGATAGTCAAGCATAGAATTGCCAAAGATATAGGTGTGCAAGATTTAAGAGTCTACAAAGACTCCCAACTAGTTGTCGACCATGTTAAAGGTCACTCCAAGGCTCAAGAGGGAAACATGACCAAATATCTTCAAAGGGTCAAGGAGTTAACCAGTGGTCTCCATAATTTTGAGATCAAATGAATTCTCAAAGAAGATAACTCCCAGGTGGACTTGCTGGCTAAAGCAGCAACTACTATGCCTATGGCACTTTTCTAGGAAGCTTACTTCCAACAAAATCAAAAAGTCCACCATCAAGGAGCCATCAAAAATCATGCAACTCAATGATGAACCATGCTGGATCAATCCACTGATCAACTTCCTAAGAGATGGTCGACTCCTTACAGATCGAAAGATGGCCCACAAGACAAGTACAGATCTTTCAACTACTTGATGCATGAGGGGAAGCCTTATAAGAGATCATTTTCTCTACCCTCCTTAGATGCCTACGACCATTAGAAGCAAAATTTGATTATCACTTGAATCTAGGTTTTAAATTTTACCAACGAAGATACTCTCTCTCGATGTAGATCTATTGGAACTCTCAGCATCTTGCGACAGGGCTTCAAGATCTTGATCATTGGGCTCCGATCTTCTGCAATATTGGTTCCAAGGCAAGAACACTTAACTTTAATCCTTGATCACCTGCAATCACTCAACAAAAAAAGATTGATCAGTTATAAAGAAACAAAGAAGGAAAAGGATGGAAAAGTGAAAGAGAAGAGGGAAGGAAGAGGTCGGCTAGGGTTTTCCGGTGTCTGGATAAGTAGAGCCTCACACCCCGTGATGCTCCGAAGAACAAAGTCCATGCTAAGATCTTGCCATGTACATTCTAGTACAGGAAGTGGGATGTATAAGCCAGTGTTCTGCTTTTGCTATTTGGAGAACACAAAAAAAAAATCAAAAAAAAATTTATTTGCTATGTTTTTGGTGGAAGGAAATCACGCCTCCTGAGCGGGTATATGCAGGTATACTGTCATGACCCATGGGAGTAATGAAATAGGCCGGACGTGATATCCTGATATTGGAAATCTAAAACTAATCAAGTCTGAAATTAATTTTACAAATAATTAAAATTTTAATTAATTTTTATTTTTTTGTTATTTTTAATTATTTTAATTTCAGTTCATCTAGGGTTTCATATTTGTGTGACTGCATCATCTAGTAACCTAATCTTAAGGGCATTCTACCATTTTAGATCATGGCAGGATTTCATTACCTATCTTGGGCCAACAACCATCACCTTTGCATCGAACCTAACCCTAAATTAAAATTAATTAAAAACCTAAAGCAATTTAGGGACACCAACAAGGTCGGGTTCCAAGTATTGTGTGAAAGCTAGTGCACCCAATCCTTTGATTATCACTTGAATCTGGTAGCTAAGGCTAGAGGTCCAGAGGCAAATGCCCTAAGCGATTTTTTGGTTTTTAATTAGGACCCTGCAAGAGCAAGGGGAGCCTCCCATGACCCCACCTCTTACCTGGCCAGTGGATATGGTAATTACTGAATTGGCTATAATTTGAGCTGACCCATTCTACTTGAGCTCTAGGTCTAGGAAATCCTAGCTCGAGTTTTGTGTGATTGCATTGCATGGCAACTAGGTTGGGCACACCCTATCAGCATACTCAAACCCAACCTAGTCTAGTTTGACCATGGTGTCCACTATGGAAACCTTATTGAGGACCTTCACTGAACAATATACCCAAATGAACCATAAGTTTAATCGACTGGATCAACGATTAGGGAATATAGAGAAAACCCATAAGACCCATCCTGAACCTAAATTTGAAACACATCCTGACCCATTCCTAGAGCCCAACCCTAGGAGAGCCCTACACTAGGACCTAATCTAGGAGACTAGCTATAGGAAACCCAATTATGATTTCATAGACCAGGATGAGAGAGCCACTAGGTACATTAGGTTAGAAGTACCTACCTTTGGTGGTGATCTTGATCTTGAGGATTATATTGATTGGGAAGAAGGAATGGATCTATATTTTGAGAGGGAACTAGTAACTGAGAAAAGAAAATTTAAGTTTGCTAAGATTAAGTTAGTACACCAGGCTAGAATTTACTGGGATGATATTGAAAGAATGATCAGATGAAGAAAAGACATATCCATAACTACCTGGGGTGACATAAAACTTAAACTTAGGAAAAAGTACCTATCCAGATCATATGAACCTAATTCCTATGCACCCAAATCCTTTGAACCCAGCTCCTATGAACCCAGATCCATGACCCATAGCTCTGAGTCTATATCCTATTAACCCAAGGAACCCAAAAGCCCTAGGTATCAATCTAGTGTTAGTCAGGATTCCATTAGTCAGCCAGAACCCATTAGGGTTAGTGCTCCTTATCAAAAACTAGGATCTAGTCTAGTCCACCTGAGTCATCCCATTCCTTAATAGAGTCAACCCAATTCTCACCCGAGCCAACTCAACCTTAATTCGAGCCAACCCACCCCTACTAGCCTAGATCCTAGCCAATTTTTTCTTAACCGACCTACTCCTACTACCCTATTGGTTCACCATGATGACATTGAAGTGGAAGTTTATGAAGTTGAGGTGAACCTAGTGGATGAGTATGAGGGAGAAGTGGAAATACCTATGGCTGACCTAGAATTACATGACCCGGTAGGCACCCCAGGCTAAAGCCAGCCCAGAGTTAGTTGACCATCACTGTACCCCGACTGAAACTCTACTAGTAGGACCCTTAGAAAAAGAGACCCATGAGGAGTCTAACCTTACTGCTAGGACTTTACCTGAGGAAATACTAGAAAAGAGTCAAGCTATAGAGCTTAGTCTTGAAGTAATCAGTGAGGACTTGATTTTTCCAAACCAGTAATCTCAGGAAGAATTCACTCTATCAGTACTCATTGAAGATCTTTTTCCTGAAATTCTTGACTCATCCTTTCTTTAAGCTAACCCTTTATTCCCTATAGGTATGAATCAATGTCAAACCCTTAAGGTCAACCCCATTAGTCAAGGACTAATCCATGAGCCCTTTGTTATTTCCCACCCTACCAGACTAACCCTGAATCTACTTCCTATTTTCTATCCTTTCCTGAAGCTTCCAGCATTTCTAGGACCATTAGATTACATTTATAGAGGTTAGCATGTTGCATAAGCCCATTGAGCATGTTAGGTTTACCACCTATTTCTGGAGAACCTTATGGCATCTATTAGGGGTTCCTGTTAAATTTTCATCTACATGTCATCCATCGACCAAGGGTCAAGCATAGAATTAAAATTAAGGATTTAAAATGATAATAAAAATAATAAATAAATAAATAAATAAATCTTTTTCACTAGTAATGCATAGTGAGTATATTAGACATTTGCAGAGTCATATGTTGATCATATTAAAGAATTGCATAAAAATCATATAAACATATAGCTAATTCAAGAAAAGACTCAAAGAATTCAATGAAGGAGACTTTGTCATGGTTAGACTATGACCTGAATGGTTCTCACCTTGAACCATGAAAAAGTTACATGCCCGTAGTAGTAGACCATACAAAGTAATTAGAGAAATTGAATCTAATACCTATGTGCTTGAGTTACTACCTGATCTAGGCATTAGTTCTACTTTCAACATTTATGACCTTATTAAGTATAGGGAGCCAACATTGATTCCTAGTGAGAATTTTGGGCCTAATCTAGTCCTTGAGAGTAAGCCAACCCAAGTATGTCCACCTACCATACCACTAGCCCGAAGAGACAAGATCGAGCGAATCTTGGATGACAAGATAATCACTACTCAAAGCAAAGATTATTAGCGATATCTGGTTCGTTGGCAAGGACGACCCAAGACTGATGATTCTTGGATCACTAGAGAGGACTTATAGAGAGTTGACCGAGACTTACTAGAGTGCTATCATAGCGAAGTTGACCTATACTCGATAGGGTCGAGTTTCTCCCATCCTGAAAAAATTGGTATAGACACCAGGGCCAAAAAAGATCGACAGGTCGAACCCACATCTCTATGGATCACCTATGAATAAAGCCCTAAACCCAAATCCTTTTTTACTTGTTAATATTTTATTTTAAATTTTGTTATTTAGGGTTAGTTGGGTTTAGCCCTTTTTACTAACTGTAATTAGGGTTTTTATTTTTTAGCATTTGGGTCAAATGCCTTTTACCAAGTTGAACCACTTGTTTACATGTCTTGCCTTTTGATCAAATTTGGATCCAATTGATCAAGTGGGGTTTTAGTTATTTGGTTGGTTTAATTAGTTTTGAGTCTTGTAATTATTAGTTAATTTAGTTATTGAGTCCTGTAATACAAGGGGGATCCAATTGAAAACCCATGTGACTACATGTATACTCAAATCAAGACCCATGTGCACCTAAATCAAGATTCCATGTGACTCCATGTGCTATGTCAAGCCATGTGCCAGCCTAACCAAGTCTTAGCACCACCTTTTCAAGATTTTAGACATTATCTGCCACCTCATCCAGCACATCATCAGATGACATGTCACTTTTGTTTGGACATTACTTGCCACATCATCTTAGACAAGAACACATGCCATGTCACTTGTGTTGATCGGCCAAATTAATTCATGAATTGGTGCCACTTTTGTTTTAAGAAGAGTAAAGCAGAAAGAGTCTCCAAATTGGTGCCCTCCCACTCAAATGCTTCATGCCAAAACCAAGGACTCGGCCAAGCTATTCCACCTCTTCTTTATCGCCAACTTTCAAGGAGTTTCAATGGTGGGGGCACCAGGATCAGATATAGATTATTGGGCCCCATTTGGTTTACCTAGTTAATTGTCAGAATTTTGTAATCAACTAGAATTGAGTTCTGTAATAAGTTGAGGTTAGTTGATTTGTCTCAACCCTCGACCTAATCTAGTACATTGAGTCCTGTATACCAGTATGAGTTCACTTCTTGTACAAGAGAGGAGGCTATGCTATTTTGGAGTTTCACTGGATCTCATTCTAAAGCCAGAAGTAGTTACACCAGCTTAGGGGAGCTCAATCGACACCTAGGTGCCCTGATTGTGCCTTGATTTTCCATTAGTGCCATTTCAAATGCCAGATTCCCTCCAGATGCTTCCAGAATATTCTATATGCCAAGAGCCCATGTTTACCAAGCTATCCTAGCACTCCAGGCCTCCAAATTCAAGCCCAAAAAAGGAGAACCAAGATTCCCTTTTGATGCTGGGAATATGCTAGCCCAAGGAACCAGGCACCCCAGCTTCCAAGGGGCCCAAGCCTAAGCTCTCCAAGCCCATGGCCAACCTCCCCCTTGCAGCCCTAAAGCCCACACACCCAAAGGAGGGGCATCCAAAGAGGTTTGACTAGGTCTAAGTTGAAGAAAAGTGAGAGAAGACCAAGCCTTTTCCTAACCTAGTTGGGATTTCTAATCCTTTTAAACTTTGTAATTCTAACCTAGCTAGGAGAGGACTTGTATTCCAATTTGGAAGAGGATTTGTAACCCAAGTGTAACCATGGTTAGTGAGGGCATGGGAACTCTATAAATACCCCACCCCTCCCCCTCTTGTAAGCATCTTTTTGTTATGAATAAACCTTGTTGAAATTGTGATCAATTGCCTTGTGTTTGAGTTTTGGTTCTCTCTTTGAGTGCTCTCATTGTGTTCCTGGATTGAAACCCTGCTGCCCTAGCATCCCTTGGCATCCCTGGAGATCAGCCACACCCAAGGAATTGAAGCCCTTGCTATCATCCAAGTCCAAGAGCTTCTTCTTCCCCGGCTGCCAGCTTTTAGCCCTAATTCTGATTTCCTTCAAACTCTAGTTCCTTTTCTAATTTTTATTTGCTGCTTTGATCAACCTCTGATGCTTGCAGGATCTCCGAGGTGCTTCACCTCTCCTAAGGAGGCCTTCTTTGCTACCTGGACCACCTAGATCTGCCATCAGATTCAAGGAAAACAAGGCTTCTTTTTCCAGACTCCGATTAGAGTTGTGAGTGATCTCTTCTGCTACTAAATTTTAATCTTTGATTGGTAAGAATCCTTTCCTTCACTTATTATCTAATTTCAATGAAGACAAACTATCATAAACCAAGAGTTTTTCAACTCTCGGATCCTAGCATTTCATTAGTTTCCATGAGTTTGCCTGCGATCCGATGATTCTTTGCACTACTAGTATTTTCGCTAGTTCTTACTTTATTTTTGGAATCTAGCCTGCAAATTAAATTATAAAAATTATAAAAAAATTATTTTAAAATTTTTTATACATGTTTAGTAGTTTTAGAGTTGTCCTGCATCAGTTTGGTATCAGAGCAAGTTTAGAATATATTTTTTTTGCTTTGCACTCATAAACCCTAATTCTATATTCTATCCACTTCATTAGATGTCTAGTTATCATTTGATTTTGGCATCATAAACATTTTATTTTTTTATTAAATTTACAATTCGTGTCCTTTGTTTAGTCCTAGTAATTATCAAAATTTTTAAATAATTTTACTGAAACCCTAAATCTCTCAAATTAGGCATAATAGAAACCCTAATAGAATCCTGATAATTTCTATAGCAGTCAAAACAACCCTAGGTTTGCATCATCATATTATTTTTGTTCTACATGATATTTGGTAGGAGTCATCAAAACCATCCATCCTCCATTCCATATTTCTTTTGAGTTTTTTCTGCATTGGGATCTATGTCAAACTTTGCAACCACTGAAATCCTAATTCACTGATTTCTGCTACATTCTGCATCTTGACTCAACCTAACCTAATCAACTACCAAACCCCCAATCCCAACCCAAACTTTGTTTGATAATCCTAGTTAAATTAAACCTAACTTGACACATCATAAATCATTAAAAAAATATTTTATTTTCTGATTGTTTTAGATTGCATGAGGGCCATCGATTGCCATCATTCTTAACCGAATCTTAAGGGCAATTCTCTATCTCAGATCATGGCAAGATTTCATCACCTGTCCTGGGCCCAAAACAACCATCATCATACTAACCCAAGCCTAATTAAAATCAATTAGACCTAATTTGCCCTAGTGGGCTAGGAGACATCAACAGGTCGTGTCCGAGCTATGTGGGCCAACTAGTGTATTTAACCTCTTAGCTATTACTGAAAGCTGGTGTCTAAGGCTGGGGGTCCAGAGTTAAACGACCTAAGTGGTGTTGTGGCTTTTAATTGGGTCCCTGCGAAAGCAGGGAAGGCCTCCCACACTCCCACCCCCTACCTGGCCAGTGGAAGGACTAGCTATTGGGTTAGGTGTAAGTTGAGCTGACCCACCTAGTTTTTGGCTCTAGGTTTAGGAAACCCTCGATTATACTAGTATTTTATTTCTCTTTTGCATGCTTGGTTGCATCATTTTATTTTGATTGTTTGATTTGTGCATGACCACTAGACTAGGAACCCAATATCAGAGGTCTAAACCACAACCTAGCTCATCCATGGACCCTAGTCTAGAAGCTTTCATGAAATCCATGATCGAACGACTTGACCGAATCGATTTATCCAATAACCAATCTCAAAATCAGCTTACCCAAATAAACTGTAGGTTTGACCAATCCGATACTAGCTTGACGAAATGAACCAAAGATTCAACCAAGTAGGAACCCTAGGCAAGATCCATAGAGCTGAACCCCAGGAACCCATAGTCCCTAGATATGAACCCAGTAATAACCCACTATCCCTCAATCAACTTGAACCCTATAGGATTGATACCCTAGATTTGAACCCATAACCTTTAAAACCATAACCATTGAACCCATAACCCTTAGTTTACCCACCCCTGTTACCCTAGACCCTAATCACTTTCCCATTAGCCAAACCCCTCTTACCACCCCATTGGTTCACCAAGATGACTTAGAAGAAGAAATATATGAGGCTGACCCAAGTTTGGTAGAGGAGTATGAAGATGATGAGTCCATAGAAGAATTAGAAGAGGACCCACCTATAGAAGACCCAAAAGTAGTTGACCATGACCAAACCTAGATTGCAACCAATCCAGTGTTAGTCAACCAAGTAGATGACCAGGTGAAGACCACCCAACATTAGTTGACCCTGACCATACCCCAGTAGGAGCCAACCTAGAATTAGCTAACCTTAGCCATACCTAGATAGTAACCGACATAAAGTTAGCTGACCATGTAGTGGAAGAACCCTTAAAGGAAGAAAGCTTAATTAGAGAGCCCAGTCCTTTGATTTATGAACTAGAAGGGTTTATTAAGGACTTAAATCTCTTTAGATTAATGCCCTTAGGATGAAGTCACCTCTTTGACTCCACTTGATCTTTTTCTTGAAATCAATGACCCTTTCTTTCATTATGTAGACCCTTTAGATAGACATCAAACCCATAAGGTAAACCTCATTAGTCTAGGATTAATTCCCGACACCCCTTCTTACATCTTAGTCTATCAAATTAATCCCAAACCCTTTTCTTACTTTCCACCCAATCGAATTAACCCTAAATCCACCTCATATTTTCTATCTTTTCTTGAATTTTCTTATGTTTCTTTAACCATTCATTTGCATTTTATAGGTGTAATCATGCTGCATTCATTCATTGTACAGGTTAGATTTGCATCATATTTTTGGCATACCCTATGGCACCTAGTAGGCATACATAGTAAATTCTCCTGTGTGTGCCATGCTAGGGTCAAACCCAAAGAGTTTATAATCTGTTAAGTTTTGTCCCGTAGAGTCCAATAAATTTCCTTCAAAAGGATGTCTAGTCGAGTCTTTTAGGTGTCAGTCCTGAGTCCAATAAAATTCACAGTCCTAACCCATTTGTCTATACTTGTACTAGCCTCTACACAGTATATGCAGCATGAAATTAGTCAAGAGTTGAACCTAAGTAATGAACTAAATAACAACTTGGCTAATTCTCAAAGAAAATATAAAGAATTTTCTACAAAGGATTTTGTGATTGCAAAGGAATTTTCTGCTCACGAAGCTGGCCCATCCAAAATAATGAAGAGTAATGGACCCAACACCTATGTGTGTGAGATACTACCTGATTTAAGTTTTAGCTTCACCTTCATCATTTCAGATTTTATAGAGTCAGGGAGCCAGCAGTGATACCTAGCGAGCACCTTGAGCCTATCCCTCCCTTTGAGAGAGAACCCATCCCAGAGTGTCCACCAACCAATTGGCCAAATAGTGAGAAAAAGATAGAGAGAATCCTGGATGATCAAGCCATATGTACCTGAAATAGAGGCTATCAGAGGTATTTGGTCTGGTGACAAGGTCGGCCAGAATCTAAGGACTCGTGGATCACCCATGAGGATCTGCAGCGCCCAACCCAGACCTACTCGAGCACTATGAGAGCCAAGTTATCCCACACTCGACGGGGTCGAGTTCCTCCCACCCTGGGAGAATTGGTGGGGGCACCAAGATCAGACACAGATTATTGGGCCCTATTTGATTTATCTATCCATGTATCAAAATTTTGTAATCAACTAGAATTGAGTCCTATAATAAGTTAAGGTTAGTTGATTTGTCTCAACCCTCAACCTAATCTAGTACATTGAGTCCTTTATACCAGTATGAGTCTAGTATGAGTTCACTTCTTATACAAGAGAGAAGGCTATGCTATTTTGGAGTTCCACCAAACCTCATTCTGAAGCCAGAAGTAATTACACCAGCTTAGGGGAGCTCAATCGACACCCAGGTGCCCTAATTGTGCCTTGATTTTCCTTGGATGCCATTTCAGATACCAGATTCCCTCCAGATGCTTTTAGAATATTCCATATGCTAGGAGCCCATATTTACCAAGCTATCCCAGCACTCCATGCCTCCAAATTCAAGCCCAGGAAGCAAGCCTAGGAAAGGAGAATCAAGATTCCCTTTTGATGCTGGGAATATGCCAGCCCAGGGAACCAGGCACCCCAGCTTCTAGGGTGGCCAAGCCCAAGCTCTCCAAGACCATGGCCAACCTCTCCCTTGCTGTCATAAAGCCCACACATCAAAAGGAGGGGCGTCCAAAGAGTTTTGACTAGGTCTAAGTTGAAGAAAATTTGGAGAAGACCAAGCATTTTCCTAACCTAGTTGGGATTTATAATCCTTTTAAACTTTGTAATTCTAACCTAGCTAGGAGAGGACTTGTATTCCAATTTGGAAGAAAAATTGTAACCCAAGTGTAACCATGGTTAGTGAGGGCATGGGAACTCTATAAATACCCCACCCCTCCACCTCTTGTAAGCATCTTTTTCTTATGAATAAACCTTGTTGAAATTATGATCAATTACCTTTGTTTGAGTTTTGGTTCACTCTTTGAGTGCTCTCCTTGTGTTCCTGGATTGAAACTCTGCTGCCCTAGCATCCCTTGGCATCCCTGGAGATCAGCCACACACAAGGAATTGAAGCCCTTGCTACCATCCAAGTCCAAGAGCTTCTTCTTCCCTGGTTTCCAGCTTCTGATTTCCTTCAAACCCTAGTTCCTTTTCTAATTTGTATTTGCTACTTTGATCAACCTCTGATGCTTGCAAGATCCCCGAGGTGCTTCCCCTCCCCTGAGGAGGCCTTCTTTGTTGCCCAAATCACCCAGATCCACCATCAGATACAAGGGAAACAAGGCTTCTTTTTCCAGGCTCTGATCAGAGTTGTGAGTGATCTCTTCTGCTACTGAATTTTAATGAGTGATCTCTTCTGCTACTGAATTTTAATCTCTGACTGGTAAGAATCCTTCCCTTCTCTTATTATCTGATTTGAATGAAGACAAACTATCCTAAACTGAGAGTTTCTCAACTCTCGGGTCCTGGCTATTTCATTAGTTTCCATGAGTTTGCCTACGATCCGATGATTCTTTGTACTGCTAGCCTTTCCGCTAGTTCTTACTTTATTTTGGGAATCTATCATGCAAATTAAATTATAAAAATTATAAAAAAATTATTTTATTATTGATGGGGGCACCAGGATTAAACACAAATTACTGGGGCCTATTTGGTTTACCTAGTCATGTGTCAAATTTTGTAATAAATTATAATTGAGTCCTGTAATAAGTTGAGGTTAGTTGATTTGTCTCAACCCTCAACCTAGTCATTATTTTGAGTCCTGTATATCAGTTATGCGTCCAATATGAGCTCAATTTTTATACAAGAGAGGAGGTTACCATATTTTGGAGTTCTACCAGGCCACATCTAGGAGTTAAAGGCCACTACATCAGCCCATTGGATTTTGTGTGACAATCCAAGATCCATGATACTTCTGGAAAACCTGATTCCTTCTAGATACCTAGATTCCCTTCCAAATGCCAAAGCATATTCTCAGAACAGGGCACCCATGATTCCAGAGGTCCACCTGCATCCAAGCCCAAAGAGATCAAGCCCAGGTGCCAAGCCCAAGCCCAAGCCCTTAAGAAGCAAGATTCCAGGGAATATTCCTGCTACCAGGCTAACAGGCCACCCCAGCTTCCAGAGGCCCTAACCCATACACCCAAGCCCCTTTGGGCTGCACCTTGCTGCTCCTAGAGGCCCAACATGCGCTCCTAGGAGTCCTTGAAGTGTTGACCACGTCCAAAGAAGTTTGACCAAGTCCAAGTTGAAGAGAAGAAGGAGAAGACCAAGTTTATTCCTAACCTAGTTGGGATTTCTAATCCTTTTAAACTTTGTAAATCTAACCTAGCTAGGAAAGGCTGGTATGGGAACTCTATAAATACCCCACCCCTCCCCCTCTTGTAAGTACTCTTTCTTATGAATACAATTTACTGAAATTTGAGTTACTACCTTGTGTTGGTGTTTTGTTTTGGTTCTTTGGTTTGTGTTCTTGTGCTTGGATGAATTCCTTGCTGCCCTAGCTTCCTTCCACACCCTAACTCACTGCCATCCAAGCCTTCACACGTCCAAGGAGGAGTTCCCTAGACCGCCAAGCAAGGAGATCTTCAATAAGCTTCAAATAGCCCTCTTCTAACCCTAATCCTGATTCCTTTCAATCCATAGTTCTTTTACTTATTTTTTAATTGCTGTTTTGATTAACCTTGATGCTTGTAGGATCCCCAAGGTGCTTCCCCTCCCCTGAGGAGGCCTTCTTTGATACCCAGACCACCTAGATTCGCCATCAGATTCGAGGAAAACAAGGCTTCTTCTTCCACGCTCCGATCAGAGTGCATGTGAACCCTTCTGCTACTGAATTTCAATCTCTGACTGGTAAGAAACCTTTCCTTCTCTTATTATCTGATTTAATGAAGAAAAGCTATCCTAAACCGGGAGTTTCTCAACTGTCGAGTCCTGAATATTTCATTGGTTTGCATGAGTATGCATGCGACCCGATGATTCTTTGCACTGCTAGTCCTTCTGCTAGTTTTTACTTTATTTTGAGAATCTATCCTGCAATTAAAATTATAAAAATTGTAAAAAAAATATTTTACTATTTTTCATATATTTTTAGAAGTCCTAGAGTTGTCTCTCATCAGTTTGGTATCAGAGCAGGTTTAGGATAGTTTTCTATTTGCATTGCATTCATAAATCCTAATTTCAGCATTCTGTTCACTGCATTAGATATCAGTTTTGCATCTATTTTCGACCATCTAGGAATTTTATTTTTCTTTGAAATTTGCATGATTGTTCTCTGTTAAGTCCACTATTTAATAAAAATTTTAATTAATTTTAAAAAAAATCTAAATCATCAAAATTTGGCATAGTAGAAACCCTAACAAAATCCTATTAATTTCTGTAGCAGTCCAAAAAAACCCTAGGTTTTCATTATCATATGATTTTCTTTCTGCATGAAATTTGGTAGGTTTTATCAACACTGTCCATCCTCTGTTTCAATTTTTTTTTGATTTTTTTATGCATCGGGATCTATATCAAATTCTGTATCATTTGAACCCTAATTTTTCTGATTTTGGCTACATTCTGCATACTTAACTCAACCTAACCTAATCAACTTCCAAACCCCCCAATCCCAAGCCAAACCTTGTTTGCTAACCCTAGTAAACTTAAACTTAACTTGACATCTCATAAATTAATTAAAAATCATTTTATTTTCTGATTGTTTTAGATTGCATCAGGACCATTGATTGTTCATCATCTATTAATCTAATCTTAAGGGCAATCTATATAACATCAGGGCAGGAGATCATAACCTGTCTTGGGCCCAAAATAACCACCCAGCATTTCTACCCAAGCCTTAATTAAAATTGATTAGACCAAATTTGCCCTAGTGGACTAGGAGACATCAACAGGTCAGGTCCGAGCTGTGTGGGCCAACTAGTACATTTAACCTCTTAGCTATTACTGAAAGCTGGTGTCTAAGGCTGGGGGTCCAGAGTCAAACGACCTAAGTGGTGTTGTGGTTTTTAATTAGATCCCTATGAAAGCAGGGGGGACCTCCCACACTCCTACCCGCTACCTAGCCAGTGGAAGGATTAGCTATTGGGTTAGGTGTAAGTTGAGCTGACCCACCCAGTTTCTGGCTCTAGGTCTAGGAAACCCTATATTATACTAGCCTTTTCTCTCCTTTTGCATGCTTGGTTGCATCATTTCATTTTGATTGTTTGATTTGTTGCATAACCACTAGATTAGGAACCTAATACCAGTAAACTTAATCCAACCCAACTAGTATGACCATGAAGTCCAACCCTAGGAGAGCCCAATACTCTGATCCATATAGGGAGCCCAACCCTAGGAGAACCCCATACCATGACCCATACTTGGAGCCCAACCCTAGGATAACCCAATACTCTGACCCTTACTAGAAGTCCAACTATAGGAAGCCCAATTATCAAGTACCCACCTTCAGTGGCACCTCAAATCCTGAGGATTACATAGACTGGGAAAAAGACATGGAACAATATCTTGAATGATATGGCTTGAGTGATGAGAAAAAGTGTCAATTTGTCCTGCTCAGGCTAACTGATCAAGCTAGATTATACTAGAACCAAGTAGAAAGACTCAATAATCAGATAGGCAACCTATCCATTACCACTTGGGAAGCCATGAAGTTAAAGCTTATGGCTAAGTATGTTACCCATACTATCGACAGTGCCTTCTAGACCAATGGAATAGGTTATATCAAGGAAATAGGTCTGTGTCGGAGTATATAGCCCAATTTGAAGAATGTTCCCTTAGGTGTTGCCTAGACGAACCTGAATCAGTGACCTATCCAGGTATGAGACTAGCCTTCATGAAGACATCCAGTGGGAACCATCTCATTGGCAAATTCAGAACTTAGAGGAAGCATATAACATAGCTTTGGAATTCGAGTCAACCCTTAGGACTGAACACATAACCTTTGAACCCATAACCCTTAGTCAGCTTGAACCCCATAGGATCAGCACCCCAGACCCTAGCCAGTTTTTCTTTAGCCAAACCCCTCCTACTACCCCATTGGTTCACCAAGATGACCTAGAAGAAGAAATATATGAGGCTGACCCAAGTTTAGTAGAGGAGTATGAAGATGATGAGTCTATTGTAGATCTAGAGGAAGAAACACCTATAGAAGGCCCAGAAGTAGTTGACTATAACCAAACCCCAATAGAAACCAACCCAAAATTAGTTGAGTCTAAAGTCCAACCCAGTTCAACCATGGAGTCCAATCTAGAAACCCTCAAGGCCCTAATTGAACAATGGGCCCAAAAATTTACCCAATTCCAAACCCAGTTTACCCAATCCACCACCCTAGAATCAGTTGACCCTGACCAAACCCAGGTAGAAGCCAATCCAATATTAGTTGATCTGGTACATACCCACGTTGAAGCCATCCTAGAGTTAGCTGATTTTAACCACGCCTAACCTGTAGTGGAAGAACCTTTAATGGAAGAAGACCATGAGGAATCCAGTCCCACTATTAGAGCTTTACTCGAGGAGCCACTAGAAGAAAGCCCAATTAGAGAGCCCAGTACTTTGATTTATGAACCAGAAGAGTTTATTAAGGACTTAATCCCTTTAGATCAATGCCCTCAAGATGAAGTCACCTTTTTGACTCTACTTGATCTTTTTCCTGAAATCAATGACCCTTTCTTCCATTATGTAGATCCTTTAGATAGCCATCAAACCCATAAGGTAAACCTCATTAATCTAGGATTAATTCCCGACACCCCTTCTTACATCTTAGTCTATCCAATTAACCCCGAATCCTATTCTTACTTTCCACCCAATCAGACTAACCCTGAATTCACTTCTTATTTTCTATCCTTTTCTAAAACTTTTCTTGATTTTCTATCCCTTAGATTGCATTTTGTAGAGGTTTGCATACTTCATACATTCATCGAGTCAGTCATGTTTGCTAGCTACTTTTGGAAGACCCTCTGGCATCTACTACGAGTTCATGTCACATTTTCTTGTGCATGTCATGATAGGATCAAACCTAAAGAGTCTATAATCTATTAGGTTTTGTTCCTTAGAGAGTCCAATAAAATTTCTTTCGATAGGAAAGTCTAGTCGAGTCTTTTAGGTACTAGTTTTGAGTCCAATAAATTTACAACCTTGAATCATCTATCTACACCTGCACTTACCTCTGCACAGCATATGGATATAGAAATTAGTCAAAAGATGAACCTAATTAATAAACTAAATAATAACTTGGCTAATTCCCAAAAGAGAGAAAGAATTTTGCAGGGGATTTTATAGTTGTAAAGAATTTTCTGCTCGTAAAGCTGGCCCATCCAAGATAATGAATATCTGTAGACCAAATGCTTATGTACGTGAGATACTACCTGATTTAGGTATTAGCTCCACCTTCATCATCTCAGATCTTATAGTGTCTAGAGAGCCAGCAGCAGTACCTAGCGAGAACCTTGAGCCTATCCCTCCCTTTGAGAGAGAACCCACCCCAGAGTGTCCACCAACCAATTGGCCAAATAGTGAGGAAAAGATTGAGAGAATCCTGGATGATCAAGCCATATGTACCTGAAATAGAGGCAATCAGAGATATTTGGTCCGGTGGCAAGGTCGGCCAAAATCTGAGGACTTGTGGATCACCCATGAGGATCTGCAGTGCCTCAACCCAGATCTACTCGAGCACTATGAGAGCCAAGTTATCCCACACTCGACGGGGTCAAGTTCCTCCCACCCAGGAAGAATTGGTGGGGGCACCAGGATTAGACATAGATTATTGGGCCCTATTTGGTTTACCTAGTCATGTGTCAAATTTTGTAATCAATTATAATTGAGTCCTGTAATAAGTTGAGGTTAGTTGATTTGTCTCAACTCTCAACCTAGTCATTATTTTGAGTCATGTACATCAGTTATGAGTCTAATATGAGCTCAATTTTTGTACAAGAGAGGATGTTACCATATTTTGGAGTTCTACCAGGCCACATCCAGGAGTTAGAGGCCACTACATCTATCCATTGGATTTTGTATGACAACCTAGGATCCAAGATGCTTCTGGAAACCCTGATTCCTTCCAGACGTCCAGATTCCCTTCCAGATACCAGAGCATATTCTCAGAACAAGGCACCCATGATTCCAGAGGACCACCTACATCCAATCCCAAAGAGATCAAGCCTAGGTGCCAAGCCCAAGCCCTTAAGAAGCAAGATTCTAGGGAATATTCTTGTTACAAGGCTAACAGGCCACCCCAGCTTAAAAAGGCCTAAACCCATGCACCCAAGCCCCTTTGGGCTAGCCCCTTGCTGCTCCTAGAGGCCCAACACGCCCCCCTAGGGATCCTTGAAGTGTTGACCATGTCCAAAGAGGTTTGACCAAGTCCAAGTTGAAGAGAAGAAGGAGAAGACCAAGTTTATTCCTAACCTAGTTGGGATTTCTAATCCTTTTAAACTTTATAATTCTAACCTAGCTAGGAATGGACTTGTATTCAAATTAGGAAGAGGACTTGTAACCCAAGTGTAACCATGGTTAGTGAGGGCATGGAAACTCTATAAATACCCCACCCCTCCCCCTCTTGTAAGTATCTCTTTCTTATGAATACAATTTGCTGAAATTTGAGTTACTACCTTGTGTTGGTGTTTTGTTTTGGTTCTTTGGTTTGTGTTCTTATGCTTGGACGAATTCCTTGCTGCCCTAGCTTCCTTCCACACCCTAACTCACTACCATCCAAGCCTTCACACGTCCAAGGAGGAGTGCCCTAGGCCGCCAAGCAAGGAGATCTTCAATAAGCTTCAAACAACCCTCTTCTAACCCTAATCCTGATTCCTTTCAATCCATAGTTCCTTTTCTTATTTTTTAATTTCTGTTTTGATTAAACTTGATGCTTGTAGGATCCCCGAGGTGCTTCCCCTCCCCTGAGGAGTCCTTCTTTGCTACCCGGACCGCCCAGATTCGCCATCAAATTCGAGGAAAACAAGGCTTCTTCTTCCAGGCTCTGATCAGAGTGTGTGTGAACCCTTCTGCTACTGAATTTCAATCTCTGACTGGTAAGAAACCTTCCCTTCTCTTATTATCTGATTTAATGAAGAAAAGCTATCATAAACCGGGAGTTTCTCAACTCTCGGGTCTTGGATATTTCATTGGTTTGCATGAGTATGCCTGTGACCCGATGATTCTTTGCACTGCTAGTCCTTCTGCTAGTTTTTACTTTATTTTGGAAATTTAGCCTGCAATTAAAATTATAAAAATTATAAAAAAATTATTTTACTATTTTCCATACATTTTTAATTGTCCTAGGGTCATCCCACATCAATTATTTTCCATGCATGTTTACTAGTCTTTGAGTCATCCCGCATCATTCAAGAGGGTTGATCACCCAAAATGAAGGTGGTTCAATGGTTCTTTACCTCAAGTATTTTGATCAAATAGGTTCCAAGTTACTCAAGATTAGAAAACTCAAGAATCCTATAAGAACTCTTGAGTTTTCTTTTATCCAGACTAGAGAGTCCACCATCCTACAAGAGCCCACATCATCCAGACTCTAGAGTCCGCAATCAGGGCAATCCATGAAGCAATCTTAGCCCTTCATCATGACACCTCATCAATCCTCCTTTTTGGCACCCACTTTGGATGAGAAGCCCATGATGTCACACACCTTGGAGAGAGTCCCAGATCAGCCCAAGAGTAGGAGTCTAAGATGCCCAAAGCAAGGTTTCTAGGAGTTGTTGCCTAAGGAAAACAAACACTAGTCTTTGTAACCCATACACCTCTGGTTGTTGGTCTATAAATACTCCATCAACCCTCCTGTATTATTAATGATTATTGATGAAATACAATAACATTCTGTCAAATTTTTTCCTTTGCTATGTGCATCGTGGGGTGTGAGGCCTTTTGTTCTTCGGAACATCGCAGGGTTTGAGGCCCTACTTATCCACACATTGGAAAACCCTAGCCAACCACTTCCTTCTCTTTTCTCTTTCACTTTTCCATCCTTTTCCTTCTTTGTTTTTTTCTAACTGATCGATCTTCCTTTGTTGAGTGATTGCAGGTGATCAAGGATTAACGTTAGGTATTCTTGCCTTGGAACTGATATCATGAAAGATCGGCCCGAAGATCGAGATCTTGAAGCCCTGTCGTGAGATCCTGAGGGTTCCAACATATCTACTTTAGAGAAAAAATTCTATGTTAGTAAAATTCAAAACCCATTTCCTACTCTTTAGTTTCTGATCTTTGAAAGTAGATCCTAGTTTACGGTGGTTTCTTAGCCACCAAATCCTAATTTTTTAGTTGCTTTGTTAGATCTACTCGTGCAGGCATAAACTAGTTGACTAGTTTCCTTAATTACTTCCTTTGAGTCATTAAAAAATCTAAAAATTATAAAAAAAATTAATCTCTATTTTTTTATGTTAATTAGGTTAATAATCAATAGATTAGGTTTTCATAATTTGTCCTGCATCACTCATCCTAATCTCCATGCCTTTTTGAAGTGCTTTTTAATGATCAAAAAATGGAAATTTCATGGAAGGAGGTTGGTGCAACATGAAAGGTCGCGACCCTTCATGGATTGGTGCTAAAACACATTATAGAGTCCTTCTATTTGAAGGCTCTCAGATATCCAACGTATTCCTTCATACTTCCATGACTTTTGGCACTTTAAATGACCAGTAATTAACATGTGGCAGGAGATTAAAATGCTAAAAAAATCAAAGAGACATTTATATATCTCTTGGTTTATGAAAGGGTGTATCATGAAAAGTCTGTCCATCCGCTAAGACTCCTTCTCATTTAAGGGTCATATTAGATGGCTACAAAAGAGGCATATCAAATGTTCCATCCTACTCTATATAAGGCATTGGTGTTTTGATACAAAAGCACTTCAGTTTTCCATTGGAAAACTCAACTTGCTATTTTCTCTTCCTCCCCCCTTAAGACAAGGTTTGTCTTTTTAAGACAAAGCTTGTTTTTTAAAGACAAGGCTAGTCTTTTAAGATAAGAGCATAGGAAGAAAAATAGAAAGGATATAAAGAGGTATCTGAGTTACCTACAGGAGGGTAGGGAGTCCAGCAAAGAAGAAAGTCTGAAAGGCTGCCAAAAGAGTCCCAATCAAATATGCAACTATTATAAGAGTGCTTTCTTGGTCTGGTTCCTGCGTGGATCACCTTTGGAGGGCATGCACTTGTGTGCCTCATTGAAATAAAGGATAATAGCATTCCAGGTATTCTTCTATAATCCTAAAGTTTAGATTTATTAATTATTATGTACAAGTGGTCCTAGGGTTAAGGGTTCCGACCGATTAGGGTTTCAAAAATAAAAATTTTGAGACCCGATCATCCACTGCACCTGGCCCGAGGAACCCAACAGTGGTATCATAGCCACCTTGATGCATGCAATTAGTAGTCACCTTAGAGTTGATTGCTTGTTATAATATGAATCGATGCATGATTAGTTCAAATTACATAAATACGATATGTTAATCCTAGTAATTGCTTCGGATTGGGTTAGTCACCATGGCTGTTCGATCATAAGAACCAAGTAGGGTTTAAAGGCCCTCTCTTTCCATTCAATGGGGCTCCTATGGTGTGTAGGGGTGCTACTATGGCCTTATCCCATGAACAAGTGTGTTATATGAATCTTGTTTATGTTATGCATATTAAGGATAATATGCATGCTTTGTTAGAATGAATGTCATGATAACATGATGAATTAGGATGTGTATAAGACCATCAAAGCCCTCATAAAATCATATTTAGTCATAGTGTAAGTTTATCATGATGCAAATCCGATTAGGGTATGATCTGCCAATTGGTGTCTAAGCAAGTGATTTTGGGGAGGTAAAGGAAATGAGGTTTTTAATTGGTTCCGTTGACTGACCTGGCTAATTTAATTGGTATCTAAGGAAAGCAACGGGGAGACCCCTTCATCTCTTCCACTTGCTTGGTCAATTTGGTCACTTCTAAATCCTAAGTTGGTAATATTGATTGATTAAGCACACTACAAAATTGCCTTCTTTCATGCTAAGCCAAATCCAAGTCCAAAAATATAGTAGATTTGTTATGTAACATAAGGTCTACTTTAGGGTTTGATATGATATTTGTCTTGATACATGTTATGCTTTATAGCATGACTAATGGTGTTTCTTTGTTGTGTAACACAAGGGCAACATTATTCAATCTTGGCTATATGGAAATGAAGGGTCTGACTAAACTAAGACATTATGGTTTGTTGTGTAACATAAGGCTATAAGTGTCTTAGAGGCAAGTGTTATGTTGAGAATTGCAAAGCATGCAATTGGAAAGGGATTTTTCTATCCTTGAACTCATGGGTGTTTGTTGTAAAACACAAGACATTCATGAGGAATTGGGATCTCAACCCCACTAAGGAAGCCCTGGAAGGGTTTCTCGCTTACTATGGTTGAGGGTTATGGTATTCAACAGAAAATAGTGAGAGACACAATTAGATACAAAAAGTTCTTGTCTAATTAAAAATATTATCATGAGTGGTCTACTTATAGTTGTTCTTTACTTAATATAGATTTTTACATTATGGCTTCTACTCTTTCACTACGAGGTATCTTGGATGCTATTTTAAAGGTAACAAGGTTTAACTTCTTCCGGTTGATGGAAAAAAGAAGCATGCAATGAGGAAGGGTTCAAAAAGGAAGAAGAACCCTAAGAGTAGCTTCCAGAAAAGGAAGAAGGAAAGGAAGCCCTATACTGATGGGACCTGCTATCATTGTGGGAAGCAAGGGCACTGGAAGAAGAATTGCAAGTTATATCTTGGAAGTTTGAAGCATGATGCTGGTGGAGCATCAAAAGGTTTGTACATGATACAAACAAATCTGTCATTGAGTTCTTCAGCTTCTGATAGGTATTGGATACCGCATATGGGTTTTATATATGCAAGTCATTGCAAGGGTTATAGAGACCTAAAAGCTTGAAGAAAGAGAGATGATGTGAATGTCACTTATCTCTGGTATTGCCATTTAGGTCATATAAGTGAGTCCAAGATAAACAAGTTATACAAAGAAAATTTCTTTGAACCTTTTGACCTTGAGTCATTAGGAACTTATGAGTCCTACCTCATGGGTAAGATGACCAAATCTCCATTCACAGGACATGGAGAAAGGGCAATTGAGTTGTTAGGACTAGTACACACAAATGTATATAGTTCTATAACAACCCAGGCCAGAGAAGGATACTCTTACTTTATCAGTTTTACTAATGACTTTTCAAGGTTTGGATATGTGTATCTTATGAAACACAAGTCTGAAGCCTTTAAAAAGTTCAAAGAGTATCAAAATGAGGTTTCTAAACAAACTGGGCATAGTATTAAAATCCTTCGATCTATAGAGAAGGAGAATATTTGTCTAATGAATTTCTCTATCATCTTAAAGACAAAGGTATACTCTCTAAATGGATTCCTCCATACATGCCACAACTAAATGGTGTAGCAAAAAGGAGGAACCAAACCTTGTTGGATATGGTACGGTCCATGATATGCTTCACAGATCTTCTAGTATCCTTTTAGGGTTATGCCCTAGATACTGCTATCTACATATTGAATAGGGTGCCATCAAAGGTAGTTAAAAGCACTCCATATGAATTATGGAAAGGGAGAAAGCCATGTCTTAAGATTTGGGATTGCCCTGCTTATGTTAGGAATATTTTTGGATATAAGCTAAGTGCTAGGGCTGACAAGTGTAGGTTTGTAGGATATCCTAATAAAGGTATTGGCTACCTTTTCTACCACCCTACTGAGCAAAATGTTTTTTTCAGTAGGCATGCCACATTCTTAGAAAAAGAGTTTATCTAAGAAAAGGACAATGAGAGGATATTTGAACTTGAAGAAGTTCAACCTATACCTGAAGCAATTCCTCAACCAGATGTTCCAAGGTTCAGGAACAACCATAACACACACCTCCTCTCCATAGGTCAAAAAAAATGTAAAGTGCACCTCTCAGATATGGTTTTGTTATTGAGAATGATAATGAAGCTAGTATCATACTGGATGATGTCCTATGACCTATATAGAAGCTGTCACAAGTGGAGACTCTGACAAATGGCTAGAAACCATGAAATTTGAGATGGACTCCATATACTCTAATCAGGTTTGGACATTAGTAAGATCCACCTGAGGAAGTAAACCCAATCGGGTGTAAATGGGTCTTCAAGAAGAAGATTAGAGCAGATGGTCAAGTAGAGACCTATAAGGCTAGGCTGGTGGCAAAAGGTTTCAAACAAAAACATAGTATTGACTATGATAAAACTTTTTCACCAAAAGCCATGCTCAAGTCCATTCGGATATTACTTGCTATAACTGTATACTATGATTATGAGATATGACAAATGGATGTAAAGACTACTTTCCTTAATGGATACCCTAAGGAAGAAGTCTATATGTCACAGCCAGAAGGGTTTATCTTGAGTGAGAGACCAAACCAAGTATGTAGGCTTAAAAAATCTATTTATGGATTAAAACAAGCATCGAGCAGTTGGAACACCTACTTTGATGAAACAATTAAGGAGTTTGGTTTTGTCAAGAATGTGGATGAACCGTGTGTGTACAAGAAGACAAGTGGATGTGCACTTATTTTCTTAGTTTTGTATGTTGATGACATACTCATCATTAGGAATGATATTCCAATGTTGCAATTGATCAAATATTGGCTATCAAAATAGTTTTCTATGAAGGATTTGGGAGAGGCATCCTATATGCTAGGTATAAAGATCTATAGGGATAGATCTAAGAGGATACTAGGCTTATCCCAGTCCAGGTATATTGACTTAGTGTTGAAGAGATTCAATATGGAGGGAAGTAAGAAAGGTTACTTGCCCATGAGTCAAGGCATACATTTCTCCAAGAAGATGTCTCCTAAGACACTGAAGGAGAGAGAAAGGATGAGTTTGATTCCTTCTGCTTCGACTGTAGGATCAATTATGTATGCTATGTTATGTACTAGGCTTAATGTTGCTTATGCCTTAGGCATAGTAAGCAGGTTCCATGTTGATCCAGGAGAGAATCATTGGAAAGCTGTGAAAAATATTCTTAAGTATATAAGAAGGACTAAAGATGTTTTTCTTATATATGATAGATCAGAGCTAAAACTAGAAGGGTATACAAATTATAATTTTCAATCAGATCCAGATGACAGCAAGTCTATATCAAGGTATGTCCTCACCCTATATAGTGATGTAATAAGTTAGAAGAGTACTAAGCAGCCAACTATAGCTGACTCAATCACTGAGGTAGAATATATAGCTGCAAGTGAAGCCACAAGAGAAGCTGTGTGGATGAAGAAATTCATCACAGAATTGGGCATGGTTCCATCTATACAACAATCGATGCCACTTTATTATGATAACACTAGAGCTGTTGCGCAAGCTAAGGAACCAAGGTTTCATCATAAGTTCAAGCACATCCTAAGATGCTTCCACCTCGTTCAAGAAATCATAAAATGAAATGATGTGATAGTATAATGAGTTGATACAAAGAACAACATAGCAGACCCATTCACTAAAGCACTACCATAGCAGTAGTTTGATCACCACTTAGATTGTATGGCTATAAGTGATGTGAACTTTAGTTTAACCACAAGCGCACGGTGTGCAGAGTAGCACGTCCAGTGAGTACGGGTCGATCCCACAAGGAAATGGGCTTTTGAAATATTTTCAAACCCCTTGCTCAGGCAAGCTCTAACAAGATTAAGAGATTACTTGCTAAATTATTCTAAAGCTATAACTTCAATTAAAATAATCCTAGGATCTTTGAATCCACTAGACTAATGACTAATAAAGCCTTTCTAAAGTTTCCTTCCCTTTCATTTTTTCTCTTGTATTTCTCAAGTATGGATTATGAACAGGCTCTGACCCAACAATAACCCATCAAGAGTATTTACAAGGAAAAATTAACTATCTGGTGAGCCTATTACCCAGAACCCTTCTTACACTAAGTCAAATATGAACTATAAAGGGATTATGACCCAATGATAGCTCTTTAAGATTAGTAGCAAGAGGATCAAAGAAAAAACTCTAAAAAATTTAAAATAAAGAAGGATCCTAAATACAGGATTTCTAATCAAGGTCTAGCTTTATCGCGATCCAAGGATAATCTCTTAGCTAGACATGTTTTTAAAAAACTCTAAAATCAAAATAAAAAGAAAGAATTCTACCCTACTTGCAAGTATTTAGAGTGCAGAAATTAAACTATTCTATTTGCATAAATTAGATTGCAGGAATTAAACTAACCTACTTGCAAATATTTAAATGACATTAATAATGAAACTTTATTGCTAAAATAAAATAATTATTTGTAAAAAAAATAACTCTTAAGCTATTAAGAAAGCTTAGAGTTGGAACATGAAATAAAACTCTCAAGCTCTTGGAACAAAGGAAAGAATGCTCTCGGGTGCTCTAGCCCCTCAGAGAAAAGTATAATGTTTGGAAAAGGAAAAATAATTCTTAACCAACTCCTATTGTTATTTCTAAATCCTCTACTCCTATGGAGTGTTGAGACATCATTTTTGTGCAAGGATGTTCCTCTTATTCTTTCACTTTTTTTTTTTGATACAGACCGTGCAATGTTTTAATCTCTTAAGCTTTCTATCTGACCCTTGTAACAAGTTTTTGACTAATGTCTTCCAGACCAGTTGGCCTTAGGGCACTAGGTGTAGAACACCCCTCAGGCTTACTAGCTTGAGTCAGAAAGGCTACAGATCAAAACTGGCTGTATAGCAAGGTTTCTTCACATCTCCACATTTTGATGTGAGACTCAACCGCTTACTTAGACGAAGAGGCCCGGTTACTCAGTGGAAAAATGTTTAGAACTTGCTTTTATTATTTTATTTTTTTCTTTATCTTTTTTCTTTCTTTTTTTTCACTAATAAAGGAACTTTGCATTTAACAACACCCACACACATCTAAGAAATAGATTCTTCTTCGATGCGAATAGGAGGGTTAGAATTATCTAGAAATTGATTTCATTCTTACTTACCATTTTTACTTGAGTCTATTAATATTTTACCCCTCAATATTTCAAACAATATCTAGACTATTCAATCAAATACTTATCAAAAGTGTATTAAGTTCAAAATCAACAAGTGTAAGATAATAAGGTGAAGGTAGCTCCAAATATATACTTATTTTGCTTTTTATCTCTCCCAAGAAAAAAAATAATTCTTAAATGTATGCATGATATGGTATAAAGGAAACGAAGACACTTGAGTAAGAATTTTATTGAGCTCTCCCCCCAACTTAGCCAATGGAGCCTATTTGAGTCAGGATTTGCTAAATCTAAATATGCTAAAAAGAAAATTATTAAAAAGAAAGAAGTTGGGTTTCCTTCCAAGAGCACTAAGTTTAAAGTTTTCAGCCAGACTTGACAGTAAACTAACTGAGATATGTTGGTTCATAGAAAACCATGGCTTCCTCCATAGATTCTATGGGTAATTTCATGAATGGTTTTAATCGTTGACCGTTAACTTTGAAAATAATTCCATTGCTTGGGTTTTCAATTTTTACAGCCCTATATGGAAAGACTTCTTTAACTAAGAAAGGTCCTGTACATCTAGACCTAAGCTTCCTAAGAAAAAGATGTAATCTCGAATTATATAATAGAACTTTTTGTCCAGGAGTAAAAGATTTTCTATGAATTGCTTGATCATGAAATACTTTTGTTCTTTCTTTGTAGACCCTGGCATTCTCGTAAGCTTCATTTCTAAGTTCTTTTAATTCATTGATCTGAAGCTTCCTATGGTTTTTAGCTAAGTCCAAGTCCATGTTTAATTTTTTAATTGCCCACATAGCTTTGTGTTCTAATTCAACAGGCAAGTGACATGGTTTTCCAAACACAATCCTCTAAGGAGACATTCCTAGGTTGGTCTTATAGGCAGTGCGGTGGTGTGTATTGCTATGCAGCAGAAATAAATCACTAACTTACTACTATGTGTAGATAGTGCAAGTCAAGTTCGAATCCTCAGGGACTTTGGATGGTTATTTTGAAAGGGAAAATTAAACAATATCTAATTACCAAGAGATTCTACAAACTCTAACTAACTTAAATAATATAATACTATTAAATTTATTGACATGAGTCTCGAGATTTCTTGAGGTTACTTTACATGCAGTTGATACTCCCCTTTTCTGGTAAATGATCTGTATGCCACCTATTTAGATATAATCTATTTGTAAAAATCACGATCCATACCTATTCGATCACGATCCGTACCTATTCGATCACACTCCATTCCCTGAAATATAGATTGGTCAAAATAAATTGTGCCAAATATAAGAAAGACTTTTTAATCTATAAAAGGTAGAGTATAAAAGATAAATAAAATAAATACACTGCCTATTACAAATATCCCAAGGATCTCCTGAGAATTAAAAAGAATCTAGCCTTCCATGGATCTTCTAGCCACCATCTTCGACTCGCAGTTGATCTGGTTCAGAATATGGGAATTGGACTGGACAATTGAAGGTGGATGAAAGAAGGATGGAATACGGAGAGTGATGGAGAGGTGGAGTGGAGTGGGGCATAGAATGGAAGTTAGAATAATCCCCAGAGCAGAGAATGGTCGAGGGCTTTATAGATGGGAAGCACCGCATCAGGCCTGCATGGGAGCAGCGATGGTTTCTTATCTTAATCTACCCAACAGTCTCAGTTCTACGTCCCTATCCTCGCACTTGCTCACATGATCCCAGCAAGCTTCCTTCGCGTCCACCAACAAACTTCATGTCTGTGATCCAACTGCCTCCACATCTCTCGATAGTGTCTTTCGAACATCATCCAACTCCCGACAATGCCTTCATGGTTATGGAGTAGAGGTTGCATCAGTGGACTATCGCAAGTCGGAGAAGACCGGCAACTGGCAATGGTTTGGTTCATCGGTGATGGGGAGCCCTCGATGGCATGACAGTGGATAGGCGATAGGGGCTGTGGACAACATCTCCGATCAAAAAGATAGTGATCGATAGTCATGGCAAAGAATAGCATCTTAGTCAGTAATGGAATGATGGAAGGGGACTTTTGGAGAGTAGAACCAACAATCGGTGGCTATGGCGGCTTCTCTAGTTCAACGATGATGTAGTGATGGGTCACGATCGGCAACAGGGAAGAAGACCCGATGATGGCCGGTGATGGGAGAGTAGCCGTCGGCAACTTCTTGGACCGGCATAGGAGAAGAAAATAATGGAGGAGGAGATATGTAGTGTTAGGTGTCCCTTCCGACCATGGACTGCGGTGGAGAGGTTGAAATAGGAATCGGTGGCTTGAGATTTGGTTTTTCTGGTCATCAACGGAGGCTTGACAACTTTTTCGGCAATTTTTCAATCGAAGGAAGCCTCTCCGGCCGGCAATTAGGTGCTCCGGCAACTACGGCGACCATGGGGCAGCATCTCAGTGAGTTCCAGTGCAAATGAGGCTTCACGGTCCACGATCCTATTTCGTGGACCGGCGATCATGGTGGATCGCAGTCCACAGGGCACTTCATGAACCAAGCGTTCGGTCTACTATGGACCGGCCACTTTAAACTTCATGAAATTGTTATATAATTCTTTCGAAATTTCATTTTGGGCCCGTTCGAAGTCCGAATTGAGTGCCGTTTGCATTGTTGGACTCCTAAAATCAAGCTCTTTGTATTTATAAAGTTAGTTTCTATAAATACCATATAAAAGTATCAATTTTAAATAAATAAAATTGAGTTAATTATCATAATTTTAATAACTATCATGCGGTATGACCAAAGTGCATCAACTAATTTCAAAGACCAATTTTTTCTATTGGCATTAACAGTCTTCTCCAAGATTTGCTTGATTTATCTATTGGATACTTCTACTTGCCCACTTGTTTAAGGATGATATGGTATAGCAACTTGTGGGTAACATTATATTTCTTCATTAAAGTAGCAAAGTGTCGGTTGCAGAAGTGTATCCCCCGATCACTAAAGATTGCTCTAGGAGTACCAAAATGGGAGAGAATATTTTCCTTGAGAAATCTAATGACCACTTTGCTATCAGTGGACCTACATGGAATAGCTTCTATCCACTTAGAAATGTAATCAACAACCACTAAAATATTTTCATTTCCAAAAGAGTTTGGAAATGGTCCCATAAAATCGATTTTCCATACATCAAAAATCTTAACCACCAAGATTGGATTAAGTGGCATCATGTCTCTCTTAGTGATCCAACCTACTTGTTGGCACTGAGCACAACTCTTACAGTACACATGTGCATCCTTAAATAAATTAGGCCAATAAAATCTACATTGAAGTACTTTGGTAGCTATCTTCTTAGATGGAAAGTGACCACCACATGCTTGATCATGACAAAATGGTAGAATACTTCTGACCTCATTATCTAGAACACACCTCCTAATGATCTAATTAGGACACTATTTAAATAGGTAAGGATCTTCCCAAATGAGGTATTTCACTTGAGAAAAGAATTTATGTTTATCTTGAGTGGTCCAATGAGAAGGAACTTTACCAATGGCTAAATAATTGACGATATCAACATACCATGGTTCAGTGGACACGGACATGAGTTGTTCATCTAGAAAATACTCATTGATGGGTGGTTCACTAGATGGTGTGACAATGATTCGGGACAAGTGATCAGCAACTGCATTTTCTATTCCTTTCCTATCCTTAATTTCTAGGTCAAATTCTTGAAGGAGTAAGATCCATCGTATTAAGCATGCCTTAGCATCTTTCTTTGCTAGAAGATGTCTGATGGCCGAGTGGTCAGTATAAATGATGGTGTGTGACCCAACCAATTATGACCTAAATTCTTCTAGGGCAAAGACAATGGCTAGAGACTCCTCTTCTGTGGTCATGTAATTAAGCTGTGCATCATTTAATATTTTACTGGCATAATAAATAACTCTAGGTAGCTTATTAATCATTTGACCTAAAACTGCACCTACAGCATGATTAGATGCATCACACATGAGTTCAAAGGCTTCACTCCATATGGGTGATGAATGATGGGAGCATAAATGAGTGTCTTTTTAAGGAATTCAAAAGACTCTAGGCACTCAAGAGTAAACTCAAATTTTACTTTCTATACAAATAAATTTGTCAACGGGCAAGCCACTTTGCTAAAATTAGGTATGAACCTTCTATAAAATTCAGCATGTCCTAAAAATGAATGAATTTCATTAATAGACTTGGGTGGTGGAAGACTCACAATCAGGTCAACTTTGGCCTTGTCAACTTCTATTCCCCTTTTTGATACCACATGGCCAAGAACTGTACCTTTTCTAACCATGAATTGATATTTTTTCCAATTGAAAACTAAATGCTTCTCCTTACATCTTTCTAGAATTAGTCTCAAATGGTTTAAACATTTAGAGAAGGTAGGGCCAAAGACAGAGAAGTCATCCAAGAAAACTTCCAAAAATCGTTCTACCATATCAGAAAAAATACTGATCATACATCTTTGGAAGATCGCTAGAGCATTACATAACCAAAAGGGCATTCACCTATAAGCAAAGGTTTCAAATGGACATGTGAATGTAGTCTTTTTTTGATCTTCAAGGGCTATGGGGATCTGATTATAGCAAGAGTATCCATTTATAAAATAGTAAAACTTATGTCCAGCTAACTTTTCTAACATTTGATCAATAAATGGCAAAGGAAAGTGATCTTTCCTTGTCATATCATTCAGTTTCCTATAGTCTATATAGATCCTCCATCCCATTTGGGTCCTAGTTGGGATAAGTTCATTTGCTTTATTCTGGACCACTGTCATCCTAGATTTTTTTGGTACAACTTGTACAAGGCTCACCCATGAGCTATCAGAAATAGGATAAATAATTCCATTATCAAGTAACTTCAAAATCTCTTTCTTGACTACTTCATTCATAGCTGGGTTTAATCTTCTCTAGGCATCTCTAGTTGGTTTGGTCTCTTCCTCTAAGTGTATCATGTGTTGAACTATGGAAGGACTTATTCTCTTAATGTCTGCCATGGTCCAGCCTATTGCTTCTCGATTATCTCTTAAGACCTCTAACAATTCCTCCTCTTGTTTAGGGTTCAGGTCTGATGCAATAATTATAGGCAATGTTTCCATTGGACCTAAATACACATACTTAAGGTGCTTAGGGAGGGGTTTCAATTCTAACTTGGGTGCCTCTTCTTTTAATGGCTTGGTTGATGGTTTAACCATTTCCATGAGTGTTTCAGTAGGAGGCTCCCATCTCTGGCTAATCTTGTCATCATCAAGTATTTTATCAATATCTTCATATTCATGTATTGGCCAGATACTAGACTCAAGATTGACTTCCTCTTTGCTAATGTCTATAGGTTCATAAATTTCATCTTGGATTACACTCACATTATCATGCTTGGTAGATTCCTATTCCAAATTGAATATATTCAGTTCAATAGTCATATTCCCAAATGATAGCTTCATAAGTCCATTCCGATAATTAATTTCAGCATTAGCAGTAGCTAGGAATGGTCTTCTTAAAATAACTGGGATATGACCTTTAGGATTTGATACTGGTTCAATCTCCAAAATGATAAAATCAACAGAAAAGATAAAATTTCCAACCTTGATCAAAACATCTTCTACCATTCCTTTAGAAATTCTAAAAAATCAGTCTGCTAATTATAATGTGATCCCTGTTGGCTGAAGTTTTCCCAATCCCAATTGCTCATAAACTGAATAGGGCAGGATATTTACACTAGCCCCTAAATCAAGTAAGGCCTTCTCAATGTGGGTTTCTCCTATAACACATGAAACTATTGGAGATCCTGGATCCTTATATTTTTTGGGTATGTGACATAATAAGTATGAACTCACACTTGCTACTAAGAAAGCTCTTTTTGGTACATTAGTAGTTTTTTTCTTGGTACAAATGTCTTTTAAGAATTTGACATAAGTCAGAACTTGTTGGATCATGTCTAGTAGAGGGATGTTTACTTGAACTTGCTTAAACATCTCTAACATTTTATTTAAATGTTTTGATTGTTTATTAGACCTTAATCGATTTAGAAAAGGAGCTTTAGAGATTATGGGCACATGGTTTGGTGGACTATTAGTGGTTTCAGTAGCTTAAGTTTGTAAGGTAGGTTGTTCATTAGATGGCTCAGCTGACTCAGTAGTTGAGTCTTCTCTAGTGTCGGATGTACCTACCTGATTATCCACTTGTTTCTTTGATCTCAAAGAATGAATAGCATTTACTTGATTGACCTGATTTCCTTTGGATGGATGACCATTTTGGTTTCTTGGGTTGGGCTCAGGTTGGCTAGGTAGCCTACCTCATTCACGTTCATTGATGGTAGATGCTAGCTGACCCACTTGCATTTCCAAGCGGGCTATGGCCTGAGAGTTTGAATTTAGAAGTTGGCCCATAGTTTGCATGAAATTACTCAATGTGGCATTGGTGTCAGCATTAGATTTGGCTAAGGCATCCAGGCTTTTCTCTAAAGAACTTAGTTTCTTTTCATTAATATTGAAGCCTGGTGGTGGTAGGTTGTTCATTACAAGATTAGGCCTTAGGTTTTGTTGATTGAAGCTAGGGCCACCTACATTTAGGCTCTGTGACCATGAGAAATTTGGATGATTCCTCCATCTTGGATTATATGTGGGTGCATATAAATTGTTCATAGGTCTCTAGTATGTAGCATTCACCTGTGCATATCCATTATCTATTGGGTTCATCAGGAGTGGATATTCCTCAAGGACATGGTTTGGTGTATTGCACCCATTACACATTGGTGCAGACACTTGGTTTATAATGGCTAGTCTTTGAAGTTCTAAAGCCTCTAACCTACATGTCAAGGTTGCAATTTTGGCTTCTACAGCAAAGGAAGTATGCATTTGATGCATTCCACCTCTTGATGGTATGGTTCTTTCTGGTTCCCTAGTTGTTTCCTATTGTAGACTCTTCTTAGCTAGGTCTTCTAAGAATTGCCAGGCTTCATTGGGTTCTTTATACATGAATTGGCCCTGGCACATGGACTCTAGCATTGTTCTTGAATTAGAATCTAAACCCTCATAAATGATTTGGCATAGCCTCCAAGTTTCTATTCCATGTTGTGGACATTGGGTTAAGCCATTCTTGACTTCCAAAATGACTCACCAGCTAATTGATAAAATTGGTTTATTTCATTTCTAATCTTAGCTATTTTATGATGGTAAAAATATTTCTTTAAGAACACTCTTACAAAGCCCTCCCAGGTCATGATAGATTGATTTGGAAGACTATAAAGCCACTTTTTAGCATTATCCTTAAGGGCAAAGTTGATTAGTCTCAGCTTGATTTCATCCTCTGATAATTGTTGCAGCCTCGTAGTTGCATAAACCTCTTCAAATTTTCTAATAAATATATATGCATCCTCTATTCTCGTGTACTTTGGAAGCATATTAATTATCTGAGATTTGATTTCAAAATTATTTGCTATGGGTTGAGGCAACCTAATGCGAGAAGGTTGGATGGAACCAACTGGATAACATAAATCCTTAAGGATTTGGATTTGATTAGTTAAATCCATTATAGAGGTCATAGGATCTGAAATAGGAATCAAATCAGTTCTAACAAGTCGACCCGATATCCTTCTCCATACAGGAGTTGGAGAATTCACTAAATCTACTATGTCTCCTATTTTTTTAAATTTTATATATTTATATTTTTTATTTATATATATTTTTAATTATTTTTTTATTTATTTATTTTAGAAGCTTTTCTTCAAAAAAAATCTAAAATTAATTCAACCTTTTCATACCTTAGGATAACCATGCAACATAATTTCCAATTATGCCAGGACAACCTTATGTCAGGGCAATCAAGATTGAAAATACCTAAAATAATTTAATTTTTTTTAAATTTTTTTTTAAAATTTTCAAACAAGTTTCACACAAAATTAATCCTATCCTGGGGTTAACCTAGAACTAGATAGATCCTAACTATTCCAAGTCAATCTTCAAGCACTCCAAGTTCAAACCAATTTACCAAATTGGCCAAGTAAGTGTAAGATTAGTGGGGGTCCCCCCATTGCTTTTCTTAGACACCAATTGGATTGGCTAGGTCAGCGAATGGAACTAATTAAATAACCACCTTTTCTTCGGCACTAAGATCCCTGAACCACTTTCCTAGACACCAATTCAATGATTGAAACTAACTTGGTATAACTCTTAGGTATCCTTGTCCTAATGAGCTCGGATGTCCCAAGGGTCAGCATCTAATTGATTTTATTTTATAGGTTGGGTTAATGCAAATGAAGGAGTCTTGTTTGTGGTCCAAGGATGGGTGATGAACTCCCTACCTTATCTTGTTTTGGTTCGTGCCCTTAACATAATTTAGAAATGCTATGCACAAACAAAAAGATCAAACAAGTTTAAATTAAAAACTAAACTAAACTAAACTAAACTAAGATCAAGATGAAAATAAAATTTGCTGAAAGAAAAAGAAAATTTTTTTTTACCTGGCTTCCATCACTCACCAACTTAAAAATAAATGATAGATAGATCAAATTAAAGAAAGAATTTAAAACAATCTTAAACAAACCAATTTTTCCTGGCAATGGTGCCAAAAACTTGATATGAACTTTAGTTTAACCGCAAGTACATGGTGTGCAGAGTAGCATGTCCAATGAGTATGGATCAATTGATGCGGGACAACTCTAAGACTACTAAACATGCATGGAAAATAGTAAAATATTTTTTTTAGAGATTTTTATAATTTTATTTGCCGGCTAGATTTTCAAAATAAAGTAAGAACTAGCGGAAAGACTAGCAGTGCAAAGAATCATCAGATCACAGGCAAACACATGCAAACTAATGAAATATCCAAGACCCGAGAGTTAAGAAACTCCCAGTTTAGGATAGTTTATCTTCATCTAAATTAGATAATACAATAAGGAAAGGTTTCTTACCAGTCAGAGATTGAAATTTAATAGCAGAAGAGATCACTCACAACTCTGATCGGAGCCTGGAAGAAGAAGCCTTGTTTCCCTTGAATCTGATGGCAGAACTGGGCGGTTCAGGTAGCAAAAAAGGCCTCCATAGGAGAGGAGAAGCACCTCGGGGATCTTGCAAGAATCAAAGATTAATCAAAGCAACAAATAAAAATTAGAAAAGGAACTAGGGTTCGAAGGAAATCAGAATTAGGGCTAAAAGCTGGCAGCCAGGGAAGAAGAAGCTCTTGGACTTGGATGGCAGTAAGGGCTTCAATTCCTTGGGCATGGCTGATCTCCATGGATGCCAAGGGATGCTAGGGAAGCAGGGTTTCAATCCAGGAACACAAGGAGAGCACTCAAAGAGAGAACCAAATCTCAAACACAAGGTAATTGATCATAATTTCAACAAGGTTTATTCATAAGAAAAAGATGCTTACAAGAGCGGGAGGGGTGGGGTATTTATAGAGTTCTCATGCCCTCACTAACCATGGCTACACTTGGGTTACAATTTCTCTTTGAAATTGGAATACAAGTCCTTTCCTAGCTATGTTAGTATTACAAGGTTTAAAGGGATTAGAAATCCTAACTAGGTTAGAAAAGACTTGGTCTTCTCCCACTTCTCTTCAACTTGGACTTGGTCAAACCTCTTTGGATGCCCCTCCTTTGGGTGTTTGGGCTTTAGGGTAGCAAGGGGGAGGTCGGCCATGGGCTTGGAGAGCTTGGGCTTAGGCCCCTTGGAAGCTGGGGCACCTGGTTCCCTGTGCTGGCATATTCCCGGCATCAAAAGAGAATCTTGGTTCTTCTTGCCTGGGCTTGCTTCCTGGACTTGAGTTTGGAGGCCTGGAGTGTTGGGATAGACTGATAAACATGGGCTCCTGACATATGAAATATTCTAGAAGCATCTAGAGAGAATCTGACATCTGAAATGGCACCTGGTAAAAATCAGGGCACAATCAGGGCACCGGGTGTCGATTGAGCTCTCCTAAGCTGGTGTAACTACTTCTGGCTTCAGAATAAGGTATGGTGGAACTCCAAAATAGTATAGCATCATCTCTTATATAAGAAGTGAACTCATACTATACTCATACTGGTATATAAGACTCAATGTACTGGACAAGGTTGAGGGTTGAGATAAATCGACTAACCTCAACTTATTATAGGACTCAATTCTAGTTGATTACAAAATTTGACACATGACGAGGTAAACCAAATAGGGCCCAATAATCTATGTCTGATCCTGGTGCCCCCACCAATTCTTCCAAGGCAAGAGGAACTCGACCCCGTCAAGTGTGAAATAACTTGCTCTCATAATGCTCGAGTAGGTCTAGGTTGAGGAACTGTAGATCCTCATGGATGATCCACGAGTTTTCAGATTCTGGCTGACCTTGCCACCGGACCAAATACCTTTGATAGCCTTTATTCTGGGTACATATGGCTTAATCATCAAGGATTCTCTCGATCTTTTTCTTATTATTTGGCCAATTGGTTGGTGGACACTCTGGGGTGGTTTCTCTCTCAAAGGGAGGGATAGGCTCAAGATGCTCGCTAGGTATCACTGTTGGCTCCCTAAACTTTATAAGATCTGAGATAATGAAGGTGGAGCTAATACCTAAATTAGGTGATATCTCAGGCACATAGGCATTGGGTCCATTACTCTTCATTATTTTGGATGGGCTAGCTTCGCGAGTAGAAAATTCCTTTGCATCACATATTCCTCTGCATAAAATTCTTTATATTTTTTTGGAAATTAGCCAAGTTGTTATTTAGTTCATTACTTAGGTTCAGCATTTATGGATAGATAATTTGGGGCTATGGATTTACTAGACTTAACTAACACCTAATAGACTCGACTAGACTTTCCTATCAAAGGAAGTTTTATTGGACTTTAAGGGACAAAACCTAATAGACTATAAACTCTTTAGGTTTGATCTTATCATAACATGCATATGAAAATATGACTTGAACTCTTAGTAGATGCCAAAGGGTCTTCCAGAAGTAGGAAGCAAACATGACAGACTCGATGAATGAATGCAGTATGCAAACCTCTATAAAATGTAATCTAAGGGTTAGAAAATCATGAAAAGTTTCATAAAAGGATAGAAAATAAGAAGTGGATTCAGGATTAGTCTGATTGGGTAAGGAATAAGAAAAGGGTTCGGGGTTAATCGGGTATAATAAGATGTAGGAAAGGGTATCAGGAATTAGTCCTAGACTAATGAGGTTGATCTTATGGGGTTGATGTCTATCTAAAGGGCTTGTCTTATTGAAGAATGGGTCACTAATTTCAGAAAAGAGATCAAGGAGAGTCAAGGAGGTGAATTCATCCTGAGGGTACTGATTCAAAGAGGTCAAGTCCTTAATAAACTCTTCTAGCTCATAAATCAAAGGACTGGGCTCTCTAAATGGGCTTTCTTCTAGTGGCTACTTAGGTAGCATTCTAACAGTTGGATCTGGGTTCTCTTCCTCTACTTGCTCTTCCATTATTGCCTGGGTGTGATCTGGGCCATCTAACTCTGGGTCGATTACTATGTGGGTATGGTCAGGTTAACTGATTCTAGGGTGGCTTCTACCTGGGTATCTAATGGATCAATCCTATGGGTCATTTGGTTATTCGATTGGATCAATTGGTCAAACATTATATTCCTTTGGTCAAGCTTGTGTTTTAACTGGTCAAACTATTCAATCATGGCTTTCATGAAAATCTCTAATCTGGGATCCATGGTTGAACTGGGTTGGACTTTAGACTCAACTAATTATGGGTTGGTTTCTATTGGGGTTTGGTTATAGTTAACTACTTCTAGGTCTTCTATAGGTGTTTCTTCCTCTAGATCTTCAATAGACTCATCTTCTTCATACTCCACCAAACTTGGGTCAGCCTCATATATTTCTTCTTCTAAGTCATTTGGGTAAAACAATGAGGTGGTAAGAGGGGTTTGGCTACTGGAAAATTAACTAGAGTCTGGGGTAACGTGGGTGGGTAAACTAAGGATTATGGGTTCATAGGTTTTGGGTTTAAAGGTTATGGGTTCAAAAGTTATTGGTTCAAATCTAGGGTTATCAATCCTATTGGGTTTAGGTCAACTGAGGGATAGTGGGTTACTATCGGGTTCATATCTAGGGACTATGTGTTCCTGGGGTTCAGCTCTATGGGTATTTCTTAGGGTTCGTACTTGGTTCCTGGGGTTCAGCTCTATGGGTATTTCTTAGGGTTCATACTTGGTTAACTCTTTGGTTCATTTGGACAAGCTTAGTATTGGATTGGTCAAACCTATGGTTTAGTTGGGCAAGTTGGGCTTGGGTTGGGTATTGGCTAAATCGATTCGGTCAAATCGTTTGGTCATGGTTTTCATGAAAGCCTCTAGGTTGGGGTCCATGGTTGAGCTAGGTTGGGGTTTAGACGTCTGATATTAGGTTCCTAATCTAATGCAAATAGTCAATCAAGCAAACAAAGTGATGTGGTGTAGCCAAGCATGCAAAAAGAAAAAAGTTAGTATAATCTAGGATTTCCTAGACCTAGAGCCAAAACTGGGTGGGTCAGCTCAACTTACACCTAACCCAGTAGCTAATCCTTCCACTAGCCAGGTAGGGGGTGGGAGTGTGGGAAGCTCCCCCTACTTTCGCAGGGACCCAATTAAAAACCACAACACCACTTAGGTCATTTAACTCTGGACCCCCAGCCTTAGACACTAGCTTTCAGTAATAGCTAAAAGGTTAAATGCACTAGTTGGCCCATATAGCTCGGACCCGACTGGTTGATGTCTCCTAGCCCACTAAGGCAAATTAGGTCTAATTGATTTTAATTAGGCTTGGGTTAGGATGATGATGGTGGTTTTGGGCCCAGGACAAGTGATGAAATCCTGCCCTGATATGAGATTTTGCGTTGCCCTTAAGATTAGGTTAAAATGATGGCAATTAATGGCCCTAATGCAATCTAAAACAATCAATAAAATAAAAATATTTTATGAATATTTTATGCAATGACAAATTAGGTTTAAGTTGATTAGGTTAGCAATCAATTAGGCTTGGGATTGGGGGTGTGGAAGTTGATTAGGTTAGGTCTAATCAAGATGCAGAATGTAGTAGAAATTAGTGAATTAGGGTTTCAATCGATGCAAAGTTTGACACAGATCCTGATGCAAAAAAAATTCAAAAGAAAATCTTGAACAGAGGATGGATGGTGATGATAAAACCTACCAAATTTCATGTAGAAAAAAATCATAAGATAAAAAAAATTTAGGATTTTGTGAACTACTACAGAAATTATCAGGATTATATTAGGGTATCTAATATGCCAAATTTTAGAGATTTAGGGTTTTATTAAAATTAATTAAAAATTTTGATAATTACTAGAACAGAACAAAGGACATGAAAGGCAAATTTCATGGAAAAATAAAATGTTTATGATGCCAAAAATAGATGAAACCTAGACACTTAATGCAATGGATAGAATGCAGAATTAGGATTTGTGAATGCAAAACAAATAAAAAACTATCCTAAACCCGCTCTGATACCAAACTAATGTAGGATAACTCTAAGACTACTAAAAATGCATGAAAAATAGTAAAATAGTTTTTTTTATGATTTTTATAATTTTATTTGCAGGCTAGATTTCCAAAATAAAGTAAGAACTAGCGGAAAGACTAGCATTGCAAAGAATCATCATATCGCAGGCAAACACATGCAAACTAATGAAATATCCAGGACCCGAGAGTTGAAAAACTCTCAATTTAGGATAGTTTATCTTCATCTAAATCAGATAATAAGAGAATGGAAGGTTTCTTACCAGTCAGAGATTGAAATTTAATAGCAAAAGAGATCACTCACAACTTTGATCGGAGCCTAGAAGAAGAAGCCTTGTTTCCCTTGAATCTGATGGCGGATCTGGGCAGTCCGGGTAGCTAAGAAGGCCTCCTAAGGGGAGGGAAAGCATCTCAGGGATCTTGCAAGCTTCAGAGGTTAATCAAAGTAGCAAATAAAAATTAGAAAAGGAACTAGGGTTCGAAGGAAATCAGAATTAGGGCTAAAAGCTGGCAGCCAGGGAAGAAGAAGATCTTGGACTTGGACAGTAGCAAGAGCTTCAATTCCTTGGGCATGGCTGATCTCCGGGATGCCAAGGGATGCTAGGGCAGTAGGGTTTCAATCCAGGAATAGAAGGAGAGCACTTAAAGAGAGAACCAAAACTCAAACACAAGGCAATTGATCACAATTTCAACAAGGTTTCATAAGAAAAAGATGCTTACAAGAGGGGGAGGGGTGGGATATTTATAGAGTTCCCATGCCCTCACTAACCATGGTTACACTTGGGTTACAAGTCCTCTTCCAAATTGGAATACAAGTCCTTTCCTAGCTAGGTTAGTATTATAAGGTTTAAAGGGATTAGGAATCCTAACTAGGTTAGAAAAGACTTGGTCTTCTCCCACTTCTCTTCAACTTGGACTTGGTCAAACCTCTTTGGACGCCCCTCCTTTGGGTGTGTGGGCTTTAGGGCAGCAAGGGGGAGGTCAGCCATGGGCTTGGAGAGCTTGGGCTTGGGCCCCCTAGAAGCTGGGGCGCCTAGTTCCCTGGGCTGGCATATTCCTGGCATCAAAAGCGAATCTTGGTTCTCCTTGCCTGGGCTTGCTTCCTGGGCTTGAATTTGGAGGCCTGGAGTGCTGGGATAGCCTGGTAAACATAGGCTCCTAGCATATGGAATATTCTAGAAGCATCTGGAGGGAATCTGGCATTTGAAATGGCACTTGGAGAAAATCAGGGCATAATCAGGGCACCTGGGTATCGATTGAGCTCCCCTAAGCTGGTGTAACTACTTCTGGCTTTAGAATAAGGTCTGGTAGAACTCCAAAATAGTGCAGCCTCCTCTCTTGTATAAGAAGTAAACTCATACTAGACTTATACTGGTATACAGGACTCAATGTACTGGACTAGGTTGAGGGTTGAGACAAATCGAGTAACCTCAACTTATTACAGGACTCAATTCTAGTTGATTATAAAATTTGACACATGGCTAGGTAAACCAAATAGGGCCCAGTAATCTATGTCTGATCCTGGTGCCCCACCATCGATCCCATAAGGAAATGGGTTTTTGAACTATGTTCAAACTCTTTGCTCAAGCGAGCTCTAACAAGATTGAGAGATTAATTGCTAAATTATTCTAAAGCTGTAACTTCAATTAAAATAATCCTAGGATCTTTGAATCCGCTAGACTAATGACTAATAAAGCCTTTCAGAGGTTTCCTTCCCATTCACTTTTTCTCTTATATTTCTCAAGTATGGATTATGAAAAGGCTCTGACCTAACAATAACCCATCAAGAGTATTTACAAGGAAAAATTAACTATCTGGTGAGCCTATTACTTAGAACTCTTCTTACACTATGTCAAATATGAACTATAAAGGGATTATGACCCAATGATAGCTCATTAAGATTAGTAGCAAGAGGATTAAAGGTAAAACTCTAAAGAATTTAAAACATAGAATGATCTTAAATATAGGATTTCTAATCAAGGTCTAGCTTCATTGCAATCCTAGGATAATCGCTTAGCTAGACATGTTTTTAAAAAACTCTAAAATCAAAATAAGAAGAAAGAATTATACTCTACTTGCAGGTATTTAAAGTGTAGAAATTAAACTATTCTATTTGCAGAAATTAAATTGCAAGAATTAAACTAACCTACTTTCAAATATTTAAATGACATTAATAAAATTTTAATAAATTAAACTAGTCCTAGAGTAGAAATTAAAATGACAAGAATAAAAATAATAATAACAAAACTTTATTGCTAAAATGAAATAATTATTTGTAAAAAAAATAACTCTTAAGCTTTTAAGAAAGCTTAGAGTTGGAACATGAAATAAAACTCTCAGGCTCTTGGAACAAAGGAAAGAATGCTCTCGAGTGCTCTAGCCCCTCATAGAAAAGAATAATGATCAGAAAAGGAAACATAATCATCCACATCCTCCCCAAAGTCTCTTGTATTTAAAGGCCAAAGGATCATGTCCAACCCGCGTAAGTTCCATCGTCATAATCCCATCAATTTCTTCTGGTTCTCTATCCTTATCCCCGTAACCATACAACCACCACATTCTTATCCCACAACCGCTCAACAACCGAAATTAATCTTCATTTAAAAATCAAACATCAGTGTTATCCATATCTGTGTTATCCCTCCAGAATTTGACCTTTCTTCCTTTCTATTCCTTCGGACACCAAAATTTCCAACATTCGGTAGTGATGCAGCGACTCACTATAACATCATTGGTGGCAGCGGCAACTTGGTTCGATGTCAGCAAGAAGAAAACAGTGATGGCCGATGATAGTTGCTTGAACAGGGGAATTGGTGGAGGTTGCTTTTCCGGTGATGTTGAATTGGAGTGGAGGCGGCAAACTGATAGAGTCTGGCCAATGATGAAGAAGAAGATAACCATGCGAGCACTAGCAGTAGCAACAAGGAAGATGAATGACCAAGGGAGAAGAAGGCGATGGATCCTGGGATTTTCCAGCATAGGAGGGTTCACCGGTCAACGAGGAGGGTCCCGACAATAAGAGAGGGAGCTCTGGCATCTTCTCTGGTGAGTTCGTGGCTTGGGAAGGTCTGTGGTCCATGGGCAGGAGTCTTGGACCAGCAGCAATGGAGGATATGGACCAACTGGCTAATTTGTGAACCATTGAGCTGGCTTACAGTGGACCGCTGCTTTAAAAACTATGCAAAACCTTGTTAAAATCATTTTCTGGCTCAATTGAGGTCCGATTTGCATGCTTTTTGTGCCACTGAACTCCAAAAATCAACCTCTTCATGTTGGAAGGGTTCTTTCATTAAAATATTGCATAAAAATATTAATTATATTAAATAATGATAATTTAATATATACATTAATGCACTTATGGTTAATTTTTATGCACTTATCAATAAGATATAAAGTCGATTGGCTTTAGTGCTAGTGGGAAACAAAAAGGATAGTGCCCTAAGAGCCAATCTTTATATGGGCATTTCTAAAATCTTTCAACTCATGTATGATATTTTTTGATAAATGGAAAAGCATTTTGATTCATCATATTGCTTCATCTTATTAAGATTATGATGAACCCCATAGGTTAAGGCATTGGAATAAGGGTTATGATGGAGATCATAATGGTGAGACCTAAGTTCCTATAAACCCTAATCTAAAATATTCCTATTCATTGGATCATCGATTCGGGGATCGATGTTTTTCGATAAAACTAGCACATCCTATGTATGCTAAAAAGGAGGGTGGTTGGTCTCACAGCCACTTGTGTAGGGACACTAATACAAGGATGTGGGTGCTCATTAGGGTATGAGTTCACTGAATTGATCCACCTTGAGAACATCTTATGGAGGTCTTACCACTTATCAAAAGATAGTTCTCATAGTGGGAGTGTGCAGGTGATCCTTAGACCTGAGACTACCATAGTATCTTGTGCACATGAACCCATGTTTTGGTGCGTACTCATTCATGGCAATTAAGTCATATACGGGATGCTTCTGGATATGGTGGATTGCATATGAAGGTGATGGGGACATCAGAATCAGACAAGGATTTTAGGATTCCATAAAGATCTCTGATTCATGTGTTGGGTAGTCGGTCATTTTTTTTTGTATTAAGTCCATTAGGTTAAATGAGTCTAGTGAGTCCATTTGCTCACTCGAGTCCTAAGTCCTGTAATAAAGTGATTCAATTGAGTCCAATTGAGTTCATTGAGTTAGTTGAGTTGAGTCCAGTTGTTTCAAGTCGAGTCTTGTAATTTTGGTTTTCATTCAAGTCATGTGTAAGAGGAGAGTCACCAGACTAGAAGATTCACCAAGCCCCCCCAACCATAGCTGGGCTTTATGCATCTGGGCCCCTACTCAGGCCCCAGCATATATGCCAGGGCCCCTTTCATGCCACCCCAGACCATAATGTAGGGTGCCTCCCAAGCCCCATCAAGTTGGCGCCCCAGCCCAGTCCAAGCTTCATGTAGTTGGCACCCCAGCCCATGAAGTGGTGCCCCTCCCAGGTCAAGCCCTTGGCACCCCAGTCCAGGCCCATAATAGATGGCACCCCTCCTAGCCCAACCATCCTTGGTGCCCCTCCCAGCCCAGCATGGAGTCATGCAGCCCCAGCCCAAGAGGAGTCAATTGTCCAAGTCCAACAAGGAATTGAGTTTCTTGGCCCTTAAGTTTTGTAATCCCAGTCTATCAGGGAGTCTAGGGACCTGGGAAAATCTATAAATACCCATCCCCTTTCCCTTGTAATTGATAACTTTTGATGAATGAAAATTTGAGAGTTTTGCTTTATTTTCCATGCTTTCTAAGCATTAACGCTCCATAAGGGAGAGGGTGTGAGGCCCATATATTCTTTCAAACCCTTGTTCCTTCCAAACCCTAGCCGCCCCCTTCTTTCTTCTTCCAAGCAAACTCTAGCCCTAGGCTGCCCCATCCCTTCTTCACAATCCCTAAGATGCCCATCATCTTTTAATCTAGCCACCCCTTCTTTCTTCCTACACTTGGCTGCTCCTTCTTCTCTCATCAAGACCCTAGGCTGCAGGTTCTTCTTCAAGTTCAAGGTGTGCAAGTTCTTCTCCTTTGCTAGGAGGCCAAGCATCCTCCTTTAGGCAGCCCCTCCAAGAATTAGGCATCCATCACCCCATCCAGGCCCCAGCCATCTTCTTACCTTCTCTTTTCTTCCACTTCCCATTTTATATTTTTCCTATCTTTTACATCCCTAACCCTTGACGTTTGCAGGATCCCTCCAGTGCTACGCCCTCTAGATTAGGTTTTCCTTATAACCGAAACCAGCTAATAAAAAGATGGTGGATCGCAAGAAAGCTGCTTTGTCATCCAGGCACCGATCTGAGATGTGAGATCACTTCTTTCATGCAAGGAAGATCATTGCTAGGTAAACTAACCATTCCCTCCGCACTTTTTCTGATGTATTGAACTTGAACATGTGCCTAATAGGGTTTCTTAACTCTAGGATCCTTCTTTTTTTTTATCACTTTGTTAGAATCTTGCTATGCGAGTAGAACCTAGTCTTTGCATGAAAACCCTAGTTGTTCTTAGTCTCTTCTCAGGAAAAAAACCATTAAAATTTTAGAGAATATTGCTCTCATATAATCTGATTTTCTCATGTTCATCTCACATCTTTTGCATGCCATCTTGTTCCTCATCAATTTTGGTATTAGAGCAGGCTGAGGACATGTTCTTGCATAATTCCCAAACACAAAAACCCTAAAAAAAAATTTCTGCATGCTGAAATATGTATACCTAGTCTAAACCTAAGGCTTGTTTTCCATCAAAACCTATCTGTTTTTCATTCATCTTTACATCCCCTACTCACCTAATTAGTCCTCTATTTTTCTGAAATTTTAGTTGAGTTTTTCAGATCTGAAAACAAAAAAAAAAATCTGCATAAAAGAAAACCCTAAAGAAAAAATTTACTTTGCAGAAATTCTGCACACCTAGTTTAGGGTTGAAATTTAGTTTACATTAAAACCTTCCAAACTTAATTTTTCTTTACACTTAATTAATTGAAACTAACTTTCATTAGATCTTCCATTAACAACAAAAAATAGATAAAAATAGAATTTAATTTCTACATAATTCTTCTGACTTTTAGTCTTAGTTGCATTAGGGTTCATGTGTGTGCATCATACTTAAACCAACTTAAGGGCAATTTGACTATGTCAGATGAGGGAAGGATTTCATCACCTTTCCTTGGCCCAAAACAACCATCCTGCATTCGAACCCAAGCCTAATTAAAATCAAGTAGCAACTTAATTGAGTTAGGGACACCAACAGGTCCGGTTCATGGTCTTGTGAGAAAGCTAGTGCATCCATTCCTTCACTTATTGCTTGAAGCTGGTGACTAGGCTAGAGGTCCAGAGGCAAACATCCTAAGAAGTGCTGTGGTTACTTAATTAGGACCATGTGAGAGCAGGGGGAGCCTCTCACATGCCCACCTCTTACTTGGCCAGTGGACAGGGCATATGTTCGATTAGTTGTAAATTGAGCTAATTCATTCTGCCTAAGCTGCTAGGTCTAGAAACCCCTAGAATGCTTTGTGTGCTTGATTGCATGACCACTAGATTAGGAGCCCCATACCTTCAGTCTCAACCCTAACCCAGTCTAACCGTGGAGCCCAAAGCCCCATACCAGTAGTCTCAAACCCAACCCAGTTTGACTACAGAGTCCACTATAGAAACCTTACTAAGGACCTTCAATGAACAATGTTCCCAAATGAACCATAGGTTTGATCGATTAGAGGGACAATTAGGAAACCTAGAGAGAATCCCTAAGACCCATATGAAACCAAAATTTGAGTCACCTTTGCCCACGCCACCCAACCCTAGGAAAATCCCATGCCCTGACCCAATCTAGGAAACTAATCATAGGAGACCCAATTATGATTTCATGGACCAGGATGAAGGAGCCATTAGGAACATTAGGTTAAAAGCACCTACTTTTAGTGGCGATCTTGATCTTGAGGATTATCTTAATTGGGAAAGAGGTATGGATCAGTATTTTGAGAGGGATCTAATAACTGAAGAAAGGAAATATAAGTTTGCCAAACTCAAATTAGTTCACCAAGCTAGACTATACTGGGGGGATGTTAAAAGAAGGACTAGACAAAGAGGAGACATTCCCATAGCTACCTAGAAAGCCATGAAGAGAAAACATAGGGAAAGGTACCTATCCATGTCCTATGAGCCCAAAGGACTCATAGCCCATCAATCCCTACCCATGTCCTATGAGCCCAGTGGACCCATAGTCCATCGATCCCTACCCATGTCTTATAAGCCCAATGGACCCATAACCCATCAATCCCTACCCATGTCCTATTAGCCCAATGGACCCAGAACCCATCGATCCCTACCCATGTCCTATGAGCCCAATGGACCCTCAACCCATCGATCCCTACCCATGTCCTATGAGCCCAATGGGCCCATAATCCATCGATCCCTATCCATGTCCTATGAGCCCAAGAGACCCATAACCCATAGATCTGATTTCATGTCCTGTGAGCAAAAGGAACCCATAGTCCATCGACCTGAGCCCAATAGGATTAGTACCCTTAGCTACCAGCCAAGTACTAGTCAAGTTCCCTTTAGTCGACCCGAACCCGATAGGATTAATACCCCTAGCTACCAGCCAAGTACTAGTCAAGTTTCCCTTAGTCGACCCAAACCTAATAGAATTAGTATCCCTGTACATCAGCCAAGTACTAATCAAGTTCTCCTTAGCCGACCCACCCCTACTACGCCATTTGTTCTTAAGGATGATATTAAAGAAGAGGTATATGTTGCGAAACCAGAGTTAGTTGACCAGGAAGATACTCAAGTTAAAGCTGTGTTGGAAGAACAGTTAGAGGAAGAGAGCCATGACATTGATACTTAAGCTTTACCTGAGGAGACACTAGAAGAGAATCCAATTATAGAGCCTAGTCCTAATATTCATGAACCAGAGAAATTTATTAAGGACATGATCTCTTTAATTCAGTACCCTCAGGAAGAATTCACCCCTTTGGTCCTAATTGAAGATCTCTTACCTGAAATTACCAACTTAACCTTCTATACAGTAGACCTTTTCTTTCCTGTAGATCAATGTCCACACCCTAAGGTCATCCCTATGAATCCCAAACCAATCGATGAATCCTCTTCTTATTTCCTACCTTTTCCTAAGGCTTCCGAAATTTCTAGAACCATTAGATTATATTTTGTAGAGGTTAGCATGTTGCGTCAGTCCTTTGAGCATGTTAGGTTTCCATCCTACTTCTAGAAGACCCTATTGCATCTATTAGGAGTTCATACCAAGTTTTCATCAACATGTCATCCACTAACCAAGGGTCGGACACCTAGTTGTAGTTAGAGGTTCAGTCAACCCTGTAGTCCATTAGGTGTTGTTATGTCATTTGCACTGCATGATTAGAGATCTGCATAAGAAAATTAGCCATAAGATTAATGTAAGCAATGACATTTATAAAAATATGGTTAATTCTCGAAAAGTGTCAAAGAGTTTGTTAGGAAGATTTTGTAGTAATTAGGCTACATACCCGTGGAGCTGGATCCTTCAAAGTGATAAAGAAAGTTGGACCTAATGCTCGAGTTACCATTGAATTTGGCATTAGCTCAACCTTCAATATCTCAGACTTAGTTGAGCATAGGGAGCTAGCAATAATACCCAGTGAGCCTTTGGACCTAACCCTTTCTTTGAGAGTGAACCCATCTGGTGTGGACACCAGAGCCAGAAAATATTGACAGGTTGAACCCACATCCCTGTGCATCACTTGTGAATAAAGCCCTAGACCCAATCCCTTTTACCATGTAAATATTTTATTTTATTTTCTATTATTTTGGGTTAGTTAGGGTTAGCCCTTTTTACCAACTATAATTAGGGTTTTGTTATTTAGCATTTTGGGCTAAACCCTTTTTACCACATTGTTCAAAACTCAATTTATAATTTGTGTCAAATCCTATTGTGCCAAACCCTGTTTACCAATCTATTCTTTATGTTACATAAGGATAAGCCTTTGATTAATTGATCAATTGGGCTTTAGTTATTTGGTTTGAGTCTTGTAAAAATTAGTTATTGAGTCCTGTATTACAAGGGGAACCCAATTAAAGACCCATGTGACTTCATGTGCATCCAATTGAAGACCCATGTGCCATCCAAGATAAGCAATGTGCTAGCCCAAGATAAGCCATGTGCTAACCCAAGACAAGCCATGTGCTAGGCCAAGTCAATTTATTTTGGCAACATCTTTGCTAGATTTTTGGACATCACTGCCACATCACCAGGAGACATCAGCACATGTCATTTTAGGACAACTTCATACTCCATGTCACACTTCTTTGGCCGGCCAATGTGAGAAGGAATTATCGCCCAAGTGTGAAATATTTGGCACCTCCTTTTTAAGATAAGTAAGTGTGAAGGACTCCTCTTAATTGGTGCCCTCCACTCAAGTTATTCCATACCAAAAATGAAGGGTTTGGCCAAGCAATTTCTCCTCTTCCTTGATGCTATTTGCCAGAGAATTTCAAGCCAAATTACTTCATCTCAAGTGTTGGAGGTCCAAGGGTTTCTACTCCTAGCATCTCACTCAAACAGGTTGCCAGCTGCTTAAATCTTCAGAACTCAAGAGTTTCATCAAAATTCTTGAGTCTTCTCCAATCCAAACTGAAGAGTCCATGCCACATTGACCATAATTCCAAGAGTTGTAGTCCAAGGGAGATGGAGTTTACTGTTTAAATCCCTTACACCACTAATTATGGGTCTATAAATACCCATCAATCCCTTGTAATTTTAATTCATTATTTATCAATAAAGAAATTCTGCCAAGTTTTTTCTTCTTTTGCTATGTGCATCGTGGGGTATGAAGCCCTTTTTCCTTTGTTCTATGGAACATCACAGGGTGCGAGGCCCTAATTACCCTATCTGTCCAGTCGACAAGAAGACCTAACCATCACTTCGAGCCCTTCCCTTTCTTTATTTTCTTTTCGTTGCTGATTCCTAACTTGAATTTCCTTTATTAAGTGTTTGCAGGTGATCAAGAATCGAAGTTAGGAGTTGTTAGCTTGGAATCGGCATAGCTCGAAAGATCAGAGCCCGAGATCAAGTTTTTGAAACCCTACCACGATAATCTTGAGAGTTATGTTAGTCTGAAGAATCGATCTTCGTTCATAACTTTAAACCTATTCCCCCTCTTTAGTTTCTGATTAGTTGAAAGTTAATCCTAGTTTCGGTAATTTCTTAGCCACCAGATCCTATTTCCTTAATTATTTTGTTTGGTTTACTTGTACGGGTAGTTAATTAAACTAGTTTCCTTTATTATTTCCTTCAAGTCTTCTTTTAAAATTTAAAAAATAAAAATAAAAATTATTCTTTGCTAATTAGTGTTAATTAGGCTTTAATTATTTGTCTTGCATCAATTTTGGTATCAAAGCAAGGTTAAACTTGGATTTAATCTCTCTTATACTGATTTAGTTTCACTTTAAGTACTCAGATCCGGTGCTTCACCATGGCCATCCGGTCATAGGAAAAAGTAGGCTGCAAGACCCTCACCTCCCATTTAAATGGGATTTCCTATGGCATGTAGGGGTGCTGCTATGAATTGACCCTTGAAGAAGAAAATAAAGAGAGAGAGGCATTTTTAGAGTTTATTTTCTACATCACATCAATCACAGTATATGGTCTATTGTTTTAATTATTTTTGTATGTAGGTAACTTAGAATTATCTAATTCTTATTTTTCTGGATCCATCATAATTGATAGTATTTTTCAAAATTCTTTCATGAATTATTTTGATCTATAAATTTTTTGCTCACTGGAATATTACCTGAGAACATTTTGTTCTGAATTTTAGCAATTCTAGTTTAGGGTTCTTTTTGTATAAATCTTGTATATTTTAATTTCCTGCATCTTAGGGTTTTTTCTACAAACTATATCTCTACTAAAAAAAGAATAAAATGAAAAAAAAATAATTAATTTTATTTTTCTGTTATTTTAATTATTTTAGTTTGATTGCATCTAGGGTTTCATCTTGTGTGTGCATCATCAAGTAACCTAATCTTAAAGGCACTTGAACATCTCAGATCAGGGCAGGAGCTCATCACCTATCCTGGACCCACAACAACCTCCTTTGTATCCGAGCCTAACCCTAATTAAAATTCAATTAGACTTAATTGCTCTAGTGAGCGAGGGACACCAACAGGTCGGGTTCCAAGTATTGTGTGTAAGCTAGTGCACCCAATCTTGTGATTATCACTTGAATTTGGTGTCTAAGGCTAGAGCTCCAGAGGGTATTGTACCTATTAGTTGCAAATGGATCTACAAAAGGAAAATAGGTGCAGATGGTAAGGTAGAGATCTTTAAAGCTAGGTTAGTGGCGAAAGGGTATAGTCAACGTGAAGCCATTGACTATCATGATACCTTTTCACCATTAGCTATACTGAAATCCATCTGTACATTGCTTGCAATTGCAGCATATCATAATTATGAGATATGGCAGATGGATGTGAAAACTGTATTCCTGAATGGATATCTTGAGGAAGATATCTATATGGAGCAGCCTTTGGGTTTCACTTTCAATGATGAAGATCATAAGGTCTGCAAGCTGCATAGATCAATCTACGGATTGAAGCAAGCTTCTCGAAGTTGGAATACTCATTTTGATGATGCAATCAAATCATTTGATTTTATCAAAAATGAGGATGAGATATGTGTTTACATGAAGGCCAGTGGGAGGGCAGTGACATTCCTCGTATTGTATGTGGATGACATCCTTCTTATTGGGAATGATATTTCCATGTTGACTTCGGTCAAAAGTTGGTTTTCTAAGGAATTCTCTATGAAAGACTTAGGTAAAGCATCTTATATTTTGGGGATTAAGGTCTATAGAGATAGATCTAATTGAATGCTTGGCCTTTCACAAAAATTGTATATAGAGGAAGTGCTGAAAAGGTTCAGTATGGAGATCTCTAAAAGAGGATTGTTACCTCTTCGGCATGGCATTAATCTCTCCAAGAAAATATGTCCCAACACACCTGAAGAAATTCAATGCATGAGCAAGATTCCATATGCTTCGGCAATTGGAAGCCTTATGTATGTCATGTTGTGTACTCGACCTAATATAGCTCTTGCTGTGAGTGTCACGAGTAGATATCAGTCGAATCTAGGTGAAGAACACTGGATAGCTGTGAAGAACATTTTTAAGTACTTGAGAAGGACTAAAGATTTGTTCTTAGTCTTTAGAGGGAGTTCAAAATTAGGGATAAAGGGATATACAGACTCAGACTTTATATCTGATCCTGATGATAGAAGGTCTACATCAGGGTCTGTGTTTCTGTGCAATGGTGGGGCAACTAGTTGGAAAAGTTCCAAGCAGCCCATCATAGTAGATTCAACAATGAAAGCAGAGTACATTACTGCCTCTGAAGCTACAAAAGAAGCCTTCTGGTACAAAAAGTTCATTACGGAGCTTAGAGTGATGCCATCTGATGCTATCCCTATATATTGTGACAATAATGGTGCAATAGCTCTTGCTAAGGAGCCAAGGTCTCACCAGAAGTCTAAGCATATTGAGCGATAATTTCATATCATACGCGACTACCTTAAGAAGAAATATATTGAGGTGCGAAGAGTAGACTCCACGGACAACGTGGCAGACCCACTGATTAAGACTCTGAGCCAACAGAAGGCTGAAGTCCACATTGAAAAAATAGGATTTAGATATGTAGTCAATTGGCTTTAGTGCAAGTGGGAGATTGTTAGATATATGCCTTGAAAGCCATGTTGGCTTGATACATTTTAATTTTAGGGCATGAACTTTGTACTTAATTTTCCTTATTAATTAAAAAAGCATTAGTATCATTTATATTGTTGTGCCTATGAATCGTTCATGGAGTTAATGGATAATGACATATTCTCAAGAGTTGAGAATCTGAGGCATGTGTCTTTATAGATTAACTCCTAATGGCTCCCAATTGTTGGAATATCATGAGGATGGTGATTAATCCATTAAAATTGGTGCACAGATCACTCCCTTTCTGGGTAGATGAGTCTCTAACCTTTAGTATGGTGACACTGGAGCGAGAGTGCAGGTAGTTAATAGAGATCAACGGTACTGAGCATAACCAAGTACAGGAAGTTATACGGATGACTACTCACTCGTCGATAACTTTCTGATGCTATAGTTGTATGAATAGTTCCTTGACCTAGAGTGTCTCGGCTACTCACAATAAGGTTGCTGTAGTTTGACAGCACAATCACATGGTTCCTATCCATATGGTACCTTGCGGTGTTTGTTGGCTGCAGTAAATTTATTGTAGGAGTAGGGTGTTCACTTATAGGGATCTATCAGCCTTAGTAGTAAGGTATAATCCTATGCAAGCTTAATGAGACTAAGTCTAGAAGTCTATGGCCATAGCAGGGTGATAATGAAAAGGTGTTTTCATTTGTATCACAATTGGACTTGAGTCGATTAGGTTAAGCATATGACTGATGGGTTTGACGAGTATCCGTAACCAACATCATGTCAGGATTTTGATATAGGAACCAAATCACATTGTGACTATATTTAGGTATTTCAATCTTATTCTACTGGGTTGTCACTACATACTGCTAGATGTCACTGGTGGATTATGAGAACCCGTTAGGATCATTCTCAGATCGATGATCCTAATTAAGGTTGAGCTGAAATTGTTTCAGTCCATCAAAAGGAGTTTTGATGATGTATAATGGAGATTATAGCATGTCTCATTACCAGACAAGATAGGACCTGAGGGGTCACACACATTAGGAGCTCAGGTAACCAATCAGCAAATTAATTTGGACCTAATTGTAAGTGTTATAATTAATATTTTACCTAATTATAAATGTTATAATTAATTGATTTGGAATAATTAATAATTAATTTAAATTAGATTTAATTTAATTGATTTATACTCAATTAAATAATCCTAATTGATTTAGGTTAATGTCCGCTTTGAAATGGTTCGATCGGATTTAAAATTGGCTTTAGTTTGACTGTAAAATCACTTCATTTGGACCATGGCCTAGAGTCCGGTATGACTGGGACTCTCTCTCCTTGTCTCCCCTTCCCTCCACATGCCTAAGTGGGCCCCAATTATTTTGTGTGACAAAGAAAAGAGGGGCGTGAAATAGGTGGGCGCTAATATGATTTGGTGTGAAGGAAATTAAGAGAGGGAAGAGTCCTTCTCTTCCACTCCTCTTAATTTTCAACCGGTTGAAATTGAAACATCGATATTTTGTTTCAATTAAAGGAGGAGACTTTTACCATGAAATAAATATAAAAGGGGAGAGAAAAGGGTGGCCGAATAAAAGAGAAGAAATATTGGCATGAATTATTTTGGGCGTGCTTCTTCTTGGACATCGTCCAGGGAGTCTCTCTCCTAAGGCCAACATCTCCTCTTTCTTTTATATGCTTTTTTCTTCTTTCTGAGAGATATAGAGAGATGCTCTACTAGAGAAAGAAGAGAAAAAGGGTCCAAGGTCTTGCAGATCTAAGATTGCAAGATAGAAGCTGAAAGTCGGTACTGATTTGGATCAGCACAATTTTTAAAGCAGGTGATTTGCAGAAAGAGGAGAGGGCTACAAGGATCTAGCAGTCTGGTGCCCTCTACAACTCAGTTGTAAGAGCTTCATGTGGATACTAGCAGAGGCCAGGCAATTACGTGTCTCCGACAGAATAACGACTTTTCAGTAGCGGATCTGCATGCTTTTCAGAGTATACCCATATAGCGATCCAAGTAAGTATTTTATGCTTAAAATAATTTTTATTTTAGATATAATATTTTTCTCATGTTATTCAGCATGTTAGAAATTTATGATTAATAAATTATATTTATTTATAATTTGCATGATTAGATATAAAATTGTTTTCATATTTGCTTTTGCTGGTCAGGCTTTTGATGCCTGATTTTATGTAACATACTTTCATGCTCCTGAGAGAATTCCAACAGTGGTATCAGAGCCGCAGTTCTCTCTTTAACATGCATGCATGAGAATCTGATATGAAAAATATTCAGATCAGATAGATAATTATGATTGTACTATATCTATGTTGACCATGAGATTGTTCTAGCATAAAATTTTATGTATTGAAAAATTATTTTTGAAATTAAAATCATAATTTTCATATCTAAAATTAAATTTAATAATCTAAAATTAAATTGATCAAAGGTTGCATAAAGTGACATAATGATGTGGGACTAATATGCAGGCAATTATTTTTGTGTGTTTTATATATGGAGTTAAGTGATTAAATCCCGAAAATCAGAACGAAATAAGTTGTAGGGAATTCTATATGAATTTTAGAAACTAAGCATGCAGATTAAGACCTAAGAAAGCAGTAAAGATGGATCGCCGGGACTGAAAAGCATAGGTTAGGCCAAGTTCTCCTACAATAAAATTACTGGTGGTAGAGGGGGTGTACCTGACAACGTCTGATGTGCCCGATGAAGATCGCAGCGAAGGGATCTCTCATTCCTCGATGGATGCGGTCTGAAAAACCAAGCCAAAGACCCGCAGATACCTGGCTTTCTACTCGGTGGTCCGATTGAGTCTTGGCTGGAGTCGTTGGATTTATAGGAACTCGGGGACCTGCAAACGACCTGTCAGGGGTTAAAAAACTCTCAAGGGAACAAGGATACAAGAAAAAAATAGCAAGGGAAAGAAAGTTTTGGAGGAGGGTGGCCAGGGTTCTGGAAGGATGGTTGGCGGCAGGAAGATAGTTGCAACACCAGGAAAAAGAAACTCTTAAAACCACTTTATGCACACAGCAGGGTATTACACAGCAATTGAAGAGAACTCAAGCTTTCATTCATATATCAAAATCAATCCTCATACAAGAGACTAGGTGATGCAGAACAAATAAGATGATGCGATGCGGAAGTAAATTAAGACTTTTTTTTTTTTTTTTTTAGAAGTTGGCTTGACTCAAAAACAAGGCTAACTAATATTGAAAGAAAATATGCACTGATAGAAAGCACAATTCAAAAGAGTAGATTATCAGAGTAATAAAGAAGTAGGATAGCTGGGGACTGAGATACCCCCAGACCTAGGGTTTACTCCTCTTTCAAGAAACAGACGAAGAGAGAAGAGAAGGTTTTATACCTGACTGTGATATCTCTCTTTGCTTCAATTGAAGGACACTCTCGAGCAGATTGTAGGATCCTTGGAGATGGGGTATCTTTGCAATGGATCCTCGGATTGTAGTCCTATGGCAAGGTTGGCCTTCTTCTCGTACTCTGGATCTGGAAAAGATGAAGAACAAGATAAGGATGTAAGAAACTCAAGGAAGAGACCTTTACCTGGGATAGCTCTGGTCTGCTCGAACTTTGAAGATGAGGGAAGAGTATGGAGGTGGCAGTGGAAGATGGAGTGGATTTAAGGTTTGGCTGGTAGGGCGGCAGCTTGCAGATGAAAAGGACCTAGGGCTTGATATAGTGGGCGGTGGCTTGGAGAAGGAGATGGCGGCCTTGAATGAAGTGGGAATAGGGTTTAGGAATTTGGATGTTGGCGGCTAGGATGATGAAAGGAAATTAGGGTTGGCGGCCAGGGATGAAAGCGGGGCAGGGTTTTGGTAACTTTGGAGATCTCTCACCTCCTCAAGGCTCTAATGGAACCCGGATTTACTCCCTCACGGAGCTCAACACTCAAAGAAGTGCGGAAGAAGAGAACACAAGGTTGCTCAACATAAGAAAAGATTTTATTTACTCATTAAAATCAAAAGATTACATAAGGGTCCAATATATAGACCTTGCAAGAGAAACAAAATTACACTACTTCCCTTGTGGGACTAAACATTCATCCTAAGCATGAAAAACTTTCTCTTGACCGACCAGGCTTCTTTCCTTGGAGTGGGCGGCCTCAAATGCAAGGTGATGGCTTCATATGGCAGGTATGTGGGGCACCTCCTAGTTCTTCTCCTTAAGTCATGGGTTTTCCTTCCATGACTTGATCTTTCTTGGAAGAAAATACTCATCTCCTAGTCTTTCTCCCCAAGACTAGGCTCCTTCCATTCATAGCCAGGTACTTTAGGTAGGTGTGGGCGCCTACCTTGAAGTCCTCTCCAAGAAAAATCCCCTGCTCCTTTAGCTTGGTTACTTTTGGCAGCTTGTGGGTGCCTTCCTTGACTTCTCCTAAGAAAATTTTCTTGCTCTCTTGGGCGTGGGGACCAGGGACAATGGGATGAGATGTGGTGCCAACTAGTCCTGGGAGTGTGGTTGGGAGTGTGGCGTCCACTTGCATTTGGCCTTGGAAGAAAAAATGATGCCCTAGGGAATGGCGCCAACCAGGACTTGACTTGGACTTAGACTGAGTCAACATGACTCAACAAAATGAAATGCAGACTCAAAGAAATAAAAAAATCTGGTTGACCAGGTCAACCCTTATTACAAACCATAATCTCCGGGCAAGGTCATTTAGAGATCCAGATGGAACCCTGAAGTCTTCTTCTGATTCTGGTGCCCGTACCACTAGGGTCCTTTAAGTAGACCCTTAGTCCTGGGCCCCAAGTAAAGACATATTAGTCTTTACATAAGAATCCTTTTCCCTCTCAAATCCTAGCTAGAAACATAAGGAAACATTAGCTAGAAAAAAGTCCTAAAACTTCTCCTCTCCTCTTGCCTTGGTCGGCCAATGGGTGACCCTAAGTGGCCGACCAAGAGATGTTCACCATAAGGCTTTGGTGCCCTAGCTCCTTCTTAGGCCTGGGCTGGCCCAGTTTGCTTCCTGCTGACTCAAGGATTTTAGGGTTTCTGATTTCTTCCTCCTGGGGTCTTCTAATCTTCAAGCTGGGTTGAACTTGGGCTACATCTCCATGTCTTCAAGTGATTGGACTTGGTCTTCACTTGTATGATGTGGTCTTGAGTCTTCAGTGTGCTTGGACAGGACTCAAAAAAATAAAATTAGCTTGACATAAGCTGACTAACACTGGATTGGACTAGCTCAACATGAGCTGACTAATACAGGACTCAAATAAAGATAACTTAGCTGGACTAAGCTTTATTACAATGGACTCGAATGTCATTAAGTAATCCACAGAGGGTTGAGAAGCCTCTGCCTTATTCTGGTGCCTCTGGTGTCCACACCAATTCTCCCGGGGTGGGAGGAACTCGACCCTGTCGAGTGAAGATCAGATTGGCTCATATATCACTCGAGAAGGTCTGGGTTGAGGCATTGCCATCGGACCAGGTAGCGTTGATAGCCGTGGCCCCGAGTCGTAATGGCTTGATCATCCAGGATATGCTCAATTCGTTCTCCTCTCTCAGGCCAATTAATTGATGGACACTCTGGGTAAGGATCACTCTCAATAAAAGGGATAGATCCAAATGCCTCACTGGGTATCATTGCCGGTTCCCTGTACTCAACCAGGTCTATAATATTGAAGGTATAACTAATGCCCATATCCGAAGGCAAGTCTAACACATAGGCATTTGATCCAACCTTCTTTAACACTTTAAAAGGTCCGGCTCCATGAGCATGAAGCTTCTTAACAGTCCTGAGTGGAAACCGCTCAGGCCTAAGCCTAATCATGACAGAATCCCCTACATCAAATTCCTTGATCCTTCTTCGAGAATTAACTAATTTTTTATAAGTTTCATTGCTTAGGTTTATCTTTTGGCTAATGTCCTTATGCAAGTCTCTAATATGCTGTGCAAATGACTCTGCAGACTCTGAGACTCATGCATAAATAGGTAAAGGAATCAGATCAATGGGGCGATTAGGCTTGTACCCATGGACTATCGCAAAAGGACTCTTACCCGTTGTCCTATTTACTGAAATGTTGTAGGCAAACTCTGCTATAGGCAATAATAGATCCCAAGTTCCAACATGTTCACCTACCAGGCATCTAAGGAGGTTTCCTAAACTATGGTTCACCACTTCAGTTTGGACATCTGTTTGAGGGTGGTAGGCTGTAGAAAACTTAAGCTTGGTCCCAACAGGTGTCATAAGGTCTTCTAGAAATAACTGGTGAACCTAACATCCCTATCAGATATGATGGTCTTGGGTAGGCCATGGAGTTTAACCACATGATCTAAGAAAAGCTTGACTACTCTAGATGCATCAAAGGTCTAGGAACAGGGGATGAAGTGAGCCATCTTAGAGAACCTATCGACCACTACAAAGATAGAATCATGTCTCTTCTGGGTCTTAGGTAATCCTAACATGAAGTCCATACTTAGATCCTGCCAAGGGTGATCGGGCACTGGTAAAGGTGTGTAAAGACCAGTGTTTTGCTTCTGCTATTTTGCAATAGCACAAGTTCTACATCTGGCTATAATCTGTGCAACGTGCCTTTTCAATCCTGGCCAAAAGAACTGGTCCTCTATTGCTAAGATTATCTTATTTCTACCAAAATGTTCAGCTAAACCTCTAGCATGGGTCTCCCAAATTAGGAATTCTCTAAGGGAAGTTTTGGGTATATTGAGTCGATTGTTCTGGAAAAGGTAACCATCCTGAATGGTATACTCATTATAGGTACTAGATGGTCCTAGCCTGAGGGTCTGGTAAATGTCTCCAAAGTCTGGGCAGGTTTCATATTCATCCTTTAACATATCAAACCCTATGACATGGGTGCCAACTGGTCCTAACAGTAAAGACCTACGGCTCAGGGCATCTACTACCTTATTTTCAGTACCGGCACGGTGCTTCAGGATAAAAGTGTAAGCCTGAATGTACTCAATCCATTTACTGTAAAGTGGGTTCAGTTTCTTTTGGGAGTTTAGGAACCGGAGTGACTCATGATCAGAAAATAAGACAAACTCCTATGGTAGTAAGTAATGTCTCCAATATCTAAGGGCCTGGACTACTGCATAAAATTCCTTATCATAGGTAGAGTACTTAGGTTTAGCCTCATTCAGCTTTTCACTGAAGAAGGCTACATGGTGATTCTCTTGACTTAGTACCCCACCTATTCCTACTCCCGAGGCATTGCAAGTGACCTCAAACACCATATTGAAGTCAGGTAATTTAAGGATGGATGAATGGGTCATCTTATCCTTAAGCTCTAGGAAGGCCTTATCAGCTGCTTTGGTCCACTCAAATGTACCCTTCCTAATGCAATTAGTGATAGGTGCGACGACTGTACTAAAACCCCTAATAAATATTTTGTAAAAGGTTGCTAGGCCATGAAAACTATGCACATCGTAGACACTAGTGGGTGTAGGCCACTCAACAATTGCCCTAACTTTTTCAGGATCTGTAGAAACTCCCTCAGAGGTGACAACAAATCTAGGAAGATAACCCTATGTGTCATGAACTCACATTTCTTAAAATTAGCATAGAGGCTATTCTTCCTAAGGGTCTGGCATACTAGTCTTAGATGACTAAGGTGGTCCTTCTTAGTCCTGCTATAAATCAAGATATCATCAAAGTAGACCACAATGAATTTTTTGGTAAACTCTTTCAGGACCTGGGTCATAATCCTCATAAAAGTACTTGGTGCATTAGAAAGTCCGAAAGGCATTACAACCCACTCAAACAGACCATCCTTAGTCTTTAAAGCGATTTTCTACTCATCCCCAAGTCTAATCCTAACCTGATGATAGTCGCTCTAAAGGTCTATCTTTGAGAAAACTCTGGCTCCGACCATCATGTCTAACATATCATCCAATCAGGGGATGGGAAACCTATACTTCATAGTTATCTTGTTGATAGCTCTACTATCTACACACATCCTCCAGGTACCATCTTTCTTAAGGGTCAGTAGAGCAGGGACTGCACATGGACTCAAGCTCTCCCTAATGAAACCCTTCCTAAGTAATTCTCCCACTTGTTTCTATAATTCTTGATGCTCACTGGAGTTCATTCTATAGTGAAGAAGGTTTGGTAAAGTGGCCCCTAGGACTAAGTCTATTGCGTGTTGGATGTCTCTAAGGGATGGTAATTGATCAGGTAAATCCTCAGGGAAGACATCCTCAAATTCTTTTAGAGCCTCAACAATCTCTTTAGGGTGTTCCTTTTGGGTCAGCTCATGTATTTCCTTAGAGGTCCAGATCCAAATAGGGTTACCCTCAGCAATCTCTTTTTCTAACTCCCTAGCCTTAATCAGGTTAACTCCAGGTTTCTTATCCTTAAGGCTACTAGAACCCCTCTTAACTAGGTCTCTAGGGGGGGCTGGATTGATAACAAACTTATTCTCATGGTAGCTAAAAGCACAAACATTGGTTTGACCATACAAGGTTGAATCATGATCAAAAAGCCAAGGTCGACCTAGAATGATACTACTTACTTCCATGGGGATGACATCACACCAAATATTTTCCTCGTAGGTTTGAAATCTAGTTAAGATTTGGCACCTAGCTTGAATCTGGATGGAGGTGGAATCTACCCAAGAAACTTTGTACAAGCTAGGATGGGGAACTATGGTCAATCCTAAAGATTTGACTGTATTGGAAGAGATGGCATTGACACAACTCCCATTGTCTATGATGATCTTAAGAACCTTACCCCCTACCTTAACAAAAGTCTGTAGGATGCTAGTCTTACGCCAATCTTCCTTAACTAGGGTTTGGGTTAAGATGCACCTAACCACTCCTAATTGGTTCTCAGACTCAGGTTTCTGCTCCTCACCATCATACTCATCTATTAACTGATCATCAGCCTCATAAATCTCTCCCTTAGGTTCGACTACGGGTCCAGACTCTTCTTCCACTAGCTCACCTAAGTGGAGGGTGCTAACTGGGCATTTGCTCATAAAGTGCCCTGGTTTCTTACATCTAAAACAGGTCTTCTAGGGAGGGTAACTCTTATTGTCCTCTACAGATTTACCTTGATCATCCCTACGGGTCAAAGGAGTACTAGGCTGGGATCGACTCGGGCTTGGCTGACTAGGACTGGGTCAACTCGAGCTAGGTCGACTGGGCATGGGTCGGCTCTGGTGGGGCTGGCTAGCTCCTGGATACTGACTAGGGTATCTAGTGGGCTCAGGTCTACGGTAAACGGGCCCTCTCTGAAAATGCTCATGATCCCTAGCAATCTGGAAAGCATGGTCCAGGTCTCTAACATCTCTCATATAGAGCTCCTTCTTAATGTCATCTCTCAGTTTAGCCCTAAACCTAGATAAGACAACATCCTCAGACTCCCTCAAATCACATCGCATGGAATACTCATCAAATTTCATGATGTACTCATCTATACTTTTGTTACCCTGATTAAATCATTGTCACTGATCTAGTAAACCACTACGATATGATGGTGGAACGTATCTTGTCTTAAGCTTACCCTTCATGGCCCACCAAGTGACTATAGGATCATGCCCTCCTAGTCTAAGGGTTCTTTCAACACTAGTCCAATGTAACCTGGCTTCCTGAACTAACTTAAGCTTAGCAAAACTAAACTTACGATCCTCCATCATATCATACCACTCAAAATATTGATCCATCTCTCCCTCCAAATCTATATAGACCTTAGGATCTAGACAACCATCAAAAGTTGGGGCATCAAGCTTAACATGTCTATAGGATCTGTCCTCCTGGTCTACAAAATCCTGATTGGGCCTTCTAGGATGAACCTCAGGGATTGGGTCAGGACGATGGTCTCTCCTAGGTTCAGCCTCAAGGTATGGATCATGGTGCGGGCACCAGACTCAGAAAAAGACTTTAGGGCTCCATCTGGATCTCTGATTGACCTTGCCCGAAGAATTAGGGTTTTCTGGTTTGTAATAAGGGTTGACTTGATCAACTCAATTTTAGCTTGAGTCTGTATTTCCCTGCAATTTAATTTTGTTGAGTCATGTTGACTCAGTAGTGGTCTAGGACTTCTCCAGGGTGTCACATTTTCTCCCAAGGCCAAGCAAGTGGGCGCCACACTCCCAGCCACACTCCCAGCCACACGCCTGAGTCCAGGGGGTGCCACATCTCCATCCAGTATGCTCTGGTCCCCACACCACAAGATAGTAGGTCCCTTCTCTCATGCACCACTTGAGGAGAAAATAATCTGGGATCCACAATTCAAGGGGGCGGCCCAAAACATTCCATAAGAGACAAGCTATGTAAAGAAAGAAGCTCTTCTTGGGGAGCACTTCAAGGGGGCGCCCAATCCATGCCAAAAATGCCCAAAGCAAAGATGGGAAGATCCTTGACTTAGAAAGAAAGAAAAGGAGGTGTCCAAAAGAGTTGAGCCATGGAAGGAACAAAATTTTCTCTTGAAGAACAAGGTTAGGAGGCGCCACCTACTTACCTTTTGAAGCCACCAATCAACATTTTTGGAACCTCTTGGCCGGCCATATGTGTGGGAATTGATTCTACAAACCTAATTTGAAGATCCACCCCATTAGTCCCACATGAGAAGATGTAAAACCCTACTCTCTTGTAAAGTCCTATAAATTAAACCCCTCTTGTAAATTTTAAAATCATCTAATGAATGAATCCAATTTATGTGTGAGCAAACTTTGTGTTTCTCTCTTCCGTACTTGCATCCAGGTGTTGAGCTCCGTGAGGGAGTAAATCCGGGTTCCCCAAGAACCTTGAGGAGGTGTGAGATCTCCAACCCCAAAACCCTAGGTTAGCCACTTCACTTCCAAACCCTAGCCACCCTTCATCCTCTTCTTTCCACCAAACCCTAGCCTACCCCATCTCTCACGGCCACTCTCTCCAAGTCAAGGCCGACCACCAGCATCTAGGTCCAGTCCGGATACTTCAGATTCAGAGCAATTCCCAGAGGAAGTCAGATTAGCCTCCAGGAGAATCCAGATTTCAACAACATCAGCTTTCAAGTTCTTCAATCTGGTAAATCCTTCCTTGAGTATCTGGTTCCATAAATTGTTCTTCTTCTTTCCCAGATCTTGAGTTCAAGAGAAGCCAACTCTGCCAAAGGACCAGTATTGGAGGATCCATTGCGAAGATATCTGAATCCGGGGATCCAACAATCTGCTCAAGAGAGTCCTTCCACTAACTCTGTGAAGATCACTGCCTGGTCTGTAACCCTTCTCTTCTCTTTACTTCTGTCCTGTTGAAAGTTCAGAGCGAAACCCTAGGTCTGGGAGTTTCTCAACCCCCAGCGATCCTTTACTTATGAACTATTCTGATAACCTAGTTTCTTTTAAATTATGCTTTCAATTATTACATAGTTTCTTTCAATTTAGTTTAATTTTCCTTTGAGTCAAAGCCGACTTCTGAAAATATTAAAAAAAAAAAAACAAAAAAAAAAAAAGAATTAGTCTTAATTTACTTCCGCATCGCATCACCTTTTCGTTCTGCATCATTTTTGATATCAGAGCCCTGTCTAGGGTTTCTGATTTGTTTACATGTTTTGAGTGTCTCTCTTTTTTACTTTGTCTGCTCGAAGTAGACTCCCCAGGATGTCCGGTCCTAGGAACGAAGCGAGGTGAAAACCTCCTCTTCCCATTTCATGGGGTGTTCCTAGGGCGTGTAGGGGATCCGCTGGGTTACAACTTCGTAGCAAGAATTGTAAACGGGAGAAGCACTTTGTTTTCAGTCTGTAACTACCCTATTTCAGGAATTGTTTCTCATTGCAGGTAACTCCAAATTGCATGATTTTTGTTTTACTGGAACCAGTATAATTGAAACTAGTTTACATAATTTTTCTGTGATTTATTGGCTTCCTTGAAATTTCTGAGAGCTAAATTATAGCAACTCTGTTTCTGTGTTTCTGCAATTCAATTATTTTGAGTGATCATCTCCTAATTCATCTTAAGGGCAATTGAGCATCTAAGATAAGGGAAGGAGTTGATAACCTCTCTTTAGCCCAAAACCACCACCCATTCATTCGATCCTAAGCCTAATTCTAAAATTTATTAGACTTAATTTTCCCTAGTGGGCTAGGGACATCAACAAGTCAGGTCAGGGCTAGTGTTGAGTCAGTTTGTCTAGTTACTCTGTGTGTGCTTTGTACTCAGTGTCTAGAACGGTGGTTCAGGGATTCTATCTCGAAGGGCTTGTGTGCTGGTCCGTGTACCTGGCTAATCACTGATTGGTGTCTAGGATTCGCATCTAGGGACCTAACACTCCCCTTACACCTGCCTGGCTGAGTCCCGAGTTACTACAGGCTAGCTTGCCACTCTGATTGGGCATCTAGTTTGGGCTCTAGGTCTAGTTAGCCCGTAGTCATTCAGTTGAGTCTCATTTGGTGTGTTTGCTTGCATCATCATGTCGACCCGGAATGGAGTACCCTACCAACCTGGTCAAACCCAACCTGATTTAGAGGCCATGGTTAGAGCTCTTACTGAGAGTATGAACAAATTGAGTCAGGATGTGACTGCCACTGTTGCCCAGTTTAAAGAACAAGTCCATGAGAATTTTGCCCAGCTTAGGGATCGAGTCCAAGTACTTGAGGAACCTAGGCATCAGAATTGGACTCCTGACCCAGATTTTTAATGTACCTCAACCTCACCCACACCAAGAGCCTAGAAGACCTTTATACAGAGATCCTGAACCTAATCATAGGAGGCCTGACCCAGAACCTGAAGATAGAGATGATAGGTTCATTCGAAACATCAAATTAGATACACTCACTTTTGATGGTAGCTTAAACCCTAAGGTGTATTCTGATTGGGAGGGTGAGATGGACCAGTACTTTGAGTGGTATGCCATGTCTGAAAAAAGGAAGTTCAAGTTTGCCAAGATGAAGTTAGTACGTCAAGCTAGGTTATACTGGGGGAACATTGAGCTAACCACTAGAAGACGAAATATAGAGCCCATAACCACTTGGCAGGGTATGAAAGAGAAACTTAGAGATAAGTACCTACCCATTTCATACTAGCAGAATCTGTTAGACCAATAGCAGACTTTGAAATAAGGGAACCGATCTGTATCAGACTACATAACCACCTTTGATGAATACCTGATGAGATGTGATGTGAGTGAAGCCCATGAGGTCACTTTGTCTAGGTTTAGGGCTGGACTTAGGGAAGACATAAAAAGGGAGTTGTTTCTGAGAGAGGTTACTGACCTAGACCAAGCCTATCAGATTGCACTGAACACTGAGAAGTTTCAAAGAGGACCCATGCCTTCTAGGGTTAGTGCCCCAATCCCAAGAAATGGACCTAGCCAAGTTACCCCTAGTAAGCCTAATCAGGGTATTCCCATCCCTAGGCCCATGGACAAAGGTAAGGCACCTGACACCCAGAGAACCCCTAGTATCATCTGTTTTAAGTGCCAGAAGTCCGGTCATATCTCTAACCAGTGCACAGCCATAGCTTGTTTTAAGTGCCATAAGGTAGGTCATGTTTCTAGCCAGTGCCCTCATAGATCCCTTTACATAGAAGAAGGAGAAGAAGAGAATTCCGGACCCAATGAGGAGTTTGAAGAAGAAGTTTATGAGGCCGGAATGAATTTGGTCGATGAGTATGAAGGAGAGGAGGAATCCATAGAGTCTGACCAATTTGGGGTTGTGAGATGCATCCTGTCCTAGAATAGAGTTCAGGAAGATTGGCGTAGGACTAACATCCTACAAACTTTCATTAAACTAGGGGATAAGGTATGTAAGATCATCATAGATAGTGGGAGCTGTGTGAATGCCATTTCTGCTAGCACTGTCAAAATGTTAGGCTTAACCCCAGTACCCCACCCCAACCCCTATAAGGTTTCTTGGGTAGACTCTACCTCTATACCCATCTAGTCTAGATATCAGGTCCAAATCCAAATGCAATCCTATCAAGAGAAGATTTGGTGTGATGTCTTGCCCATGGGGGTAAGCAGTATAATTCTTGGAAGACCTTGGTTATATGATCATGATGCCACCCTCTTAGGAAAATCCAACACCTGTGTCTTTAGTTTTAATGGGAAGAAAATCACAATCCATTCAGTCCCTCCTAAGGACAAGGTAGCTAAAGGACCCAATAAGGTCAGAGAGATGAAGACTGGAGTGAACCTAATTAGTGCTAAGGATCTAGAACAAGAAATTCATAGTGGTTCACCCACTTGGATGTTGACTGCTAAGGAACTTAGGACTCCTACACCCTCAGAGCCTCCTCAGAAAGTTAGGCCTTTGCTAGAAGAATTTGAGGATGTTTTTCTCGAGGATCTGCCAGACCACCTTCCACCTCTTAGGGATATCTAGCATTCCATAGATTTAATCCCAGGAGCTACTTTACCCAACTTGCCCCATTATAGGATGAATCCATCTGAGCATAAGGAACTGCAAAAGCAAGTTGGAGAATTGTTGAGGAAGGGGTTCATTAGAGAGAGTCTTAGCCCTTGTGCAGTCCCTGCACTTCTAACCCCAAAAAGGGATGGCACGTGGAGGATGTGTGTTGATAGTCATGCCATCAACAAAATCACAATCAAGTATAGGTTCCCCATCCCTAGACTAGATGACATGCTAGATATGATGGCCAGTGCAATGGTTTTTTCTAAAATTGATCTCAAGAGCGGCTATCATCAGGTTAGGATTAGACCAGGGGATGAGTGGAAAACCGCTTTCAAAACTAAGGATGGTCTCTATGAATGGGTTGTTATGCCTTTTGGGTTGTCCAATGCCCCTAGTACTTTCATGAGGATTATGACCCAGGTGCTTAGAGCTTTCATAGGGAAGTTTGTAGTGGTCTATTTTGATGACATCCTGATCTATAGTAAGACCCCTGCAGATCACCTAGGTCACCTTAGACAAGTCTGCCAAGTTTTGAGGAATGATAGTCTCTACGGTAATCTCAAAAAGTGTGAATTCATGACCAATAGAGTTATCTTCCTTGGTTTTGTAGTAACCCTTGACGGCGTGGCTGCCGATCCAGAAAAGATTAGGTCCATAGTAGAATGGCCAGAGCCGACTAGTGTGCATGAAGTCCGAAGTTTCCACGGCTTGGCTACCTTCTATAGGCGATTCATCAAGGGGTTTAGTATTGTAGTTGCTCCTATCACAGACTGTATTAGGAAGGAAGAATTTCAGTGGACTAAAGCAGCCCATAAAGCCTTCCTCGATCTTAAGGATAGGATGACCCAGGCACCCATTTTGAGGTTACCCGACTTTTCTAAAGTATTTGAGGTTGCCTGTGATGCTTCAGGAGTAGGCATAGGTGGAGTCCTAAGCCAAGAGAACCATCCCGTAGCATTCTTTAGTGAAAAACTTAATGATGCTAAGCTTAGGTATTCTACTATGATAAGGAGTTTTATGCGATAGTGCAAGCTTTGCGTTACTGGAGACATTATTTGCTACCGCAAGAATTTGTGCTGTTTTCGGATCATGAGGCTCTTAGATTCTTGAATTCCCAGAAGAAGCTTAACCCTAGGCATGCTAAGTGGGTAGAGTATATCCAGTCCTATACTTTTGTTTTGAAACATAAGGCTGGAACTGAAAATAAGGTAGCTGATGCCCTTAGTCGTCGATCTTTGTTATTGAATTCTGTTAGGGCTGAAGTCATAGGGTTTGAGCAGATCAAAGAGGAATATGAGTCGTATCCAAATTTTAAGACTGTGTACCAGGATCTAACTCAAGGACCATCTAGTGAACATAAGGATTATACCCTTTTAGATGGCTTTCTGTTCTTTAAGAATAGGCTTTGCATCCCTAGAACTTCTCTTAGGAAATTTTTGATTTGGAAAATTCATGCTGGAGTTTAGCTGGCCATTTCGGAAAAGACAAGACCACCCTGGCTATTGAAGACCACTTTTTCTGGCCTAGCTTAAAAAGAGATGTAGCACACATTATGGCTAGGTGTCGGACCTGCGCTGTGGCCAAACAGCGAAAACAGAACACGGCCTTTATACCCCACTCCCTGTCCCAGATCGACCTTGGCAAGATGTGAGCATGGACTTTGTGTTAGGTTTGCCTAAGACCCAGAGGAGGCATGACTCTATCTGTGTTGTAGTTGACCGATTTTCCAAGATGGCCCATTTCTTGCCTTGTTCCCAAATATTTGATGCGTCTAAGGTAGCCACCCTATTCTTTAATGAGATCGTTCGACTCCATGGCCTACCTAAGACCATTGTTTCAGATAAGGATGTCCGGTTCACCAGCTATTTCTGGAAAACCCTTTGGCATAAGTTAGGGACAAAACTTAAGTTTTCAACTGCCTATCATCCCCAAACTGATGGCCAAACCGAAGTAGTGAACCATAGTTTAGGCAATCTGTTAAGGTGTCTTGTTGGTGAAAACATTAAGAACTGGGATTTGTACTTACCTAGAGCTGAATTTGCATACAATGACTCGGTCAATAGGTCTACAGGTAAGAGTCCATTTAAAATTGTGCATGGTTACAAACCTCACACACCTCTTGACCTAGCTCCTTTACCAGTCCACACACGAGTCTTCGAGTCTGCCGAAGTTTTTGCACAGCATATAAAAGACTTGCATAAAGAAATTCATGCCAAAATAAACTTAAGTAATGAAACTTATAAGAAGTTGGCTGATTCTCAAAGGCAAGTCAAAACTTTTAATGAGGGAGACTATGTAATGATTAGGTTAAGGCCTGAACGGTTTCCTCCTGGAACCATTAGAAAGTTACATGCTAGAGGAGCTGGACCATTTAGAGTGGTGAAGAGAGTAGGATCCAATGCCTATGTGCTCGAGTTGCCTCCAGAACTAGGCATTAGCTCCACTTTCAACATTACAGACCTAGTAGAGTATAGAGAGCCAGCTGTGATTCCCAGTAAGCCTTTTGAGCCTAATCCTACTCTTGAGAGTGAACCCAACCCTGTGTGTCCACCCACAAACTGGCCTGTAAGGAAAGAGCAGATTGAAAAGATCCTGGATGATCAGGTTATCTCTACTCGTAATCGAGGATACCAAAGATACCTGGTCCGCTGGCAAGGAAGGCCAGATTCTGATGACTATTGGATCTCCCGAGAAGAATTACAAGAATTGGACCCAGACCTCTTGAAGAGATACCAGAGCCAGCTTGATCCATACTAGACAGGGTCGAGTTCCTCCCACCCCGGTAGAATTGGTGCGGGCACCAGACTCAGAAGAAGACTTCAGGGCTCCATCTGGATCTCTGATTGACCTTGCCCGAAGAATTAGGATTTTCTGGTTTGTAATAAGGGTTGACTTGATCAACTCAATTTTAGCTTGAGTCTGTATTTCCCTGTAATTTAATTTTGTTGAGTCATGTTGACTCAGTAGTGGTCTAGGACTTCTCCAGGGTGTCACATTTTCTCCCAAGGCCAAGCAAGTGGGCGCCACACTCCCAGCCACACTCCCAGCCACACGCTTGAGTCCAGGGGGCGCCACATCTCCATCCAGTATGCTCTGGTCCCTACACCACAAGATAGCAGGTCCCTTCTCTCATGCGCCACTTGAGGAGAAAATAATCTGGGATCCATAATTCAAGGGGGCGGCCCAAAACATTCCATAAGAGCCAAGCTATGTAAAAAAGGAAGCTCTTCTTGGGGAGCACTTCAAGGGGGTGCCCAATCCATGCCAAAAACGCCCAAAGCAAAGATGGGAAGATCCATTACTTAGGGAGAAAGAAAAGGAGGTGTCCAAAAGAGTTGAGCCATGGAAGGAAAGAAATTTTCTCTTGAAGAACAAGGTTAGGAGGCGCCACCTACTTACCTTTTGAAGCCACCAATCAACATTTTTGGAACCTCTTAGCCGGCCATATGTGTGGGAATTGATTCTACAAACCTAATTTGAAGATCCACCCCATTAGTCCCACATGGGAAGATGTAAAACCCTGCTCTCTTGTAAAGTCCTATAAATTAAACCCCTCTTGTAAATTTTAAAATCATCTAATGAATGAATCCAATTTATGTGTGAGCAAACTTTGTGTTTCTCTCTTCCGCACTTGCATCCAGGTGTTGAGCTCTGTGAGGGAGTAAATCTGGGTTCCCCAAGAACCTTGAGGAGGTGTGAGATCTCCAACCCCAAAACCCTAGGTTAGCCACTTCACTTCCAAACCCTAGCCACCCTTCATCCTCTTCTTTCCACCAAACCATAGCCTACCCCATCCCTCACGGCCACTCTCTCCAAGTCAAGGCCGACCACCAGCATCCAGGTCCAGTCCGGATACTTCAGATTCAGAGCAATTCCCAGAGGAAGTCAGATCAGCCTCCAGGAGAATCCGGATTTCAGCAACATCAGCTTTCAAGTTCTTCAATCTGGTAAATCCTTCTTTGAGTATCTGGTTCCATAAATTGTTCTTCTTCTTTCCCATATCTTGAGTTCAGGAGAAGCCAACTCTACCAAAGGACCAGTATTGGAGGATCCATTGCGAAGATATCTGAATCCGGGGATCCAACAATCTGCTCAAGAGAGTCCTTCCACTAACTCTGTGAAGATCACTACCTGGTCTGTAACCCTTCTCTTCTCTTTACTTCTGTCATGTTGAAAGTTCAGAGCGAAACCCTAGGTCTGGGAGTTTCTCAACCCCCAGCGATCCTTTACTTCTGAACTACTCTGATAACCTAGTTTCTTTTAAATTGTGCTTTCAATTATTACATAGTTTCTTTTAATTTAGTTTAACTTTCTTTTGAGTCAAAGCCAACTTCTGAAAATATTAAAAAAAAAAAAAGAATTATTCTTAATTTACTTTCGCATCGCATCACCTTTTCATTCTGCATTAGATCAGGGTTTGGGGTCCTCCTAGGTTCAGGATTATAGTATGGGTCAGGATGATGGGTTCTCCTAGGTTCAGCCTCATGGTCTGGATTAGGGTTTGGGATCCTCCTAGGGTTTGGATCATAATAAGGGTCATGGCGAGGGGTTCTCCAAGGATGAGGGGACTCAGGATCTGGCTCAGACTATGACCCATGGGTTCTCTCTATGGTCTCTACACGGCCCTCTAACTGATCAAACCTATTAGCAAGATGTTCAAGTCTATTGTTGGTTTGGGTACCGGACTGAGTTAACTGGGTCATCTATGAAAGGGATATGCCCTATAAGCCAATCAATATTGTATCTCCCAAATCAATGTAATTGACAATATTCTAATAAAGGCATTATTTTTCGTCATATGCTGTGTTTTTATTATGATGAACCCCATAGATTAGGGCTATGATTTTAGGGTTATGATGAGATCATACCAGTGAGACCTAAAGTCTTAAAACCTTAATCTAAAATATTCCTAGTCAAAGGAACCCTGAGTAGGGGATCAGGATTTTTTTCGGTAAGACTAGCACATCCCATGTATACTGGAAAGGGTGACTGCTCTCACAGTTACTTGTGTATAACACTAATACTAGGATGTGGGTGCTCATTAGTGAATGAGTTCACTGATATGATCCAACTTGAGAACATCTAATGGAGTCTTAGCTACATGTCAATAGAAGGTTCTCATAGTGGGAGTAGTACAAGTAATCCTTTGACCTAAGACTGCCATAAGTACCTTATGTACATGAACCCATCCTTTGGTTCAATCCTAATCATGACATTGAGTCATGCACAAGATTGATACTGGGAATGGTGAATTGTATATGAAGGTAATGAGTAGGTCAACAAGGAATCGATCACTCTTAGTAAAGGAGGTTGCATCCAGCTAGTTATCAATCGGATGATGATTCAGGGAATCTTTGATCAAAGTAAAGATATTAGAGATGGTTTCTAATATCAAGATAATTGAATCATCAATATAAGATTGAGCTAGAAATAAATATAATATTGGATTTGATATATATCCATATCCATAATTATATTTTGGGTGCAGGCTGATCGAAAGATTTAATTGTACGGTAACTTTCTACTGAAGGGTAGTTTTGGTATTTCACCAGAATTTCCATATCTTCCGGGTAGACATGACACGATGCTAGACGTCAATCTTGTCTTGTGGGTTGATCAAATTTAAATATCACTTATTAGGAAGAGTCCTAATTGATCAAGTCGGGTGAGCTCGATTTGACCTTAATCGATTAGAAAGAGTTCTAATCAAGTTAGGTCAACTTGTACTCAGACCTATTGCCGGCTGGATATGGAATCCAATGGGTCACACACTTAAGATGATTGATCAAGAGTTTAATTTGTAATTAAATCATCTTTGCATGATAACACTCTAGCAGGTGTTGCAAACCCTATCTTCTATTCGAATTGGATTTGAATTAGGGTTCCGAATTGGATCAATTTGGGTTCTAATTGGACCTAATTAGACCCTAATTAAAATATATAGGACTTTGGGCTAACCCATGGCTAAGACTACATCTTAGTTAACACCCAAGCCCATCCATATAGGCCGCCCAAAAAAAAAAAAAATTGTGCGCGTGGATAAGAGGAAAGACTCCACGCGTGCATGGACTATTCATGCGTGCGTGAAGTCTTCTTATTTCACCGTATTTTTTTTTTTGGCTGGTCATTCCCTATTAGCGCATCTCCTAATGACCATTAGATGATCATCTAATGGTTTGGGAGATTTTGAGAAAGAAAGAAGGCGCTGACTCTTCCTGGTTGAGTGAAATAACGTCTCTTCGGAGACTGAAACATCGCGACTTCCTTCTTCTTAAAACTTCACGGCTTTTCTTTTAGGAAGAGCCGTGAGAAGGAAGGAGAGGGCATGAGAAATATGGAAAGCCGGGAGAAATAGTTTACGGAGAGTTGTGAAGGCATCTTTTTGTAGTCTATTTAAGGAACAGAGGCTTCGGGTGTTTTTCTGATGTACGACAGAAGTCTTTTTATTTTTCTTTCCTTTCTTGGAGACTGATTCCTCCTTATCTTGTTTAGGACACAAGAGTTTCCCTTTTACAGAGTTCTCTTCTCTGTTGAAACTCAAGTCTAAAACAAGAGATAGGAAGAATCTCTCGAACGGTAAAAGAAAAGAATATCTACTCTGTTTTCTATTTCCTTTACATTAAGACATTAGTGTCTTAAATCCTCCTCCTTCAAGACAAGAGAGTATTCTTACGACAAGGTCTTAAGAAAGGGAGAGGAAGAAGAAAGAAAGGAAGTAAGAAGTCCCTGCCGTGGAGTTTTTTAGCCATAGTCCTCTTGAGTTCTAGGAGAAGAATTCAAGTGAAGGAACTTTTGAAGAAGCAAGCATCTTGATAAATTTTCTTGTGGATCATCATTGGAGGGTGGACATTTGGATGCCTGGTGAATTCAAAAGGGTCATTCAACATCAAGTTTTGATTCTACATCAAAATTGGATTTAGCGATAACAGGTTAGTGCCCTAATTCTAATAGTGTAGGTTTGCATGTTTCTCATATGTTTTAATCCAGAATAAGGAGATCCTGGCTAAGGGTTTTTTTGGTATAAATTTCATCATTTTGAAATTATCTTTTAACTATGGTGCACTGGAAACCTTTCAGTGGTATCAGAGCCACCCTTATTACAGTTAAAACATATGGAAATTATTTATTTGTGTTTTTATTGTAGTGTCGCATGTTAGGGTTTTAAACCCTTGAATGCTAATACACTTAGCATATTTATGGAATGCATTTATGTTTGATAATTTATGTTTGATGTGTGTCACTAATTAGGGTTTTTTCACTCAAACCCTAATTATTATAGAGTTATGTTTAGTTTTGAAGTCATCATACTGAAATAAGGTTGCCCTGGCATAATGGTGGATCCATTATGTGGTAAATGGTTGTCCTAGTATGATGACACACTTAGCACATATTTTCTTATTTATAAGAATCATATGTTGCGATAAATTTTATAAGGATGTGCTGGCAATTTATAAATCCCTCCTCTTAAAAATTATATTAAGTCTTAGTATATTTAATTGACAAGAATCACCAGTCATGATGAACAATTGATCATTTCGGTGTCTAGAATGGTGGTTCTAGGAAGGTAAAGAGAATTGTGTTTTTTAATTGGTTCCGTTGACTGACCTGGCCAATTTTTATTGGTGTCTAGGAAAGCAACGGGGGGACTCCCACATCTCTTCCACTTGCCTAACCGATTTGATTAAATTTAAATCTTGACTAAAATGCTTAGTGTTAAAAATACTATATATTGGCCTTCCTTCATGCTGGATCGTTATTATGTTATGAACCACATTAGGTTTGTTGTGTTATCTGCAAGACCTAATATGGTGATTGACATAATACTAGTCTAGTGCATAGAGATGCTTACAACATATTCAGTATAATGCTTTGTTGTGTTTTCTGCAAGGGCATTATATTTAAGTATTGATTGTAAAGAAATGAAAGTGATGGGGACATCAACCTGCACGAATCTCGAAGCAGCATGAATTTTGGAGCAGCAAATAAATTTGAAGAATAAGTTTAGGATTTATCTTTTATTTGAAATTTAAATTAGAATTTTGTTGGTTAGGATTGAGATATGGATAGGCTTATCTTATCCTATCTTGTATTTAAATTTGAGTTATCCCTATCCTGTATTCAAATTCAAATGAGGGTTATGGAGCTTATAAATAACCCCTCATTCCTATTCTAAAAGGATAGAAGAAATTGAATTTTTGGGATTTGGTTTGTCAGTTGGTTTGGCAGTTGTTGTTCAGGGCTATGGCCCATTATGTCTTCACCTGTGGGTGTTGATGTTGTCTTTGTCCTTCGGGACATCGTAGGGGCGTGATGCCCTAGTTATCCCCCCATCTTCGTTTTCCTCCACGTTCTTTGAAATCCCCCTCATGGCTCCAGGAGTGACCTGGGTGGTAGGTGAAATACCCTGGGCTCCGCGTGTAGTGAGATGGGTGGTAGGTGAGATACCCTAGACTGCATGTAGTGAGGTGGGTGGTAGGTATAATGCCCTAGAGATGTGAAGTCTCTCTGTGAGAGTGGGTTTTAGGGTTCGTGGTAGTCCATCCTCGTTATCCTCCATCCCTATTATTTTTCCTTCATCACCATCATAAAGAAATCAGAAAATAGAAAGAAAATAGGATACCCTAATCTTCGGCGACTTCTCTGCTCGCCGACGATCCTATCCCTATCCCGTGCCTCATCAACTTGGTATCAGAGCCATAAATTAGGTTAGGATATGTTTCTTCCTTAGTCCTTGTCAGCCACCAGTCCCATCCGCCTGCAATCAGAAATAGCTGATCACCGTGGCTGAAGCTCATCAGATCGGTACCCCACAGTAATAATTTTACCTTCATCCGCTTGCCTCCCATGGGTGCTCCCTACAGCCGATCCCATCGTGCGTCATCCCACTGTTCTCCCAGTCATCTTCCCCGAAGCACCATTCAACCCTCGATCCAGTCCATAACAAAAAAAGTTCCCGTCCCTCTCGGTGTTCTTCCAGACGATCACGAGCCGCCAAGACTTCCCTCTCCCTATCTCCCAATGCCAGATCTCCCCTCCTCACTGTCTTCCCAGGTGCTCAGATCCAAGCCCATCGCTCAGAACCACCACGCTCCATCTCCCATAGCCTAAACGGCCTTCTCTGGCGCTCCCATTGACAGTTAGCCTCCTTCGGTCCTCCCGAACCTCCTTCTTCCAGTCCTTCTATCATCGGCTCTCACTCCTCCGGCCCCTCCCGTCACCGGATCTCCCTCAACCGGTCTTCCCGAGCACCAACAGCGCCTTCTCCTCAGGTCTCAGTGACCGTGCCGGACGTCTGCCCGAGCCGACATCCAATGCCCGACGCCTCCCCACCGCCGTCGAACGCCGTCGCGCCCCGTGCCATCCACCGGAACCACCACCCTGAGCCATCGTTCTCTGCCCCAGCACCACCGCTGGCGAACACCCACCCAGATCCGATCGTCTGCGACACCCTCGGCCATGCAGCGCCATCGCTGGCCACCATCGTCACCCCTGCTGCCATCACCGGACACCGTCGCCTCCATGACTGCCCTGCAGGATGATCTCTGCCCAGCCTTGACACCGGCGAACTCCATTGCGCCTCTCCCTGGTTTGGTCCATGTGGAAGAAAGGGACCACACGAACGTGAAGGCAAATTCCTTCACTATTACCGGCTTCAACGCATGCTTTCTGGAGTAGCACGAATCTCAGTGCTATACAATCTTCAAAGCTTCACTGATCCCAGAGCAGCCAAAAAAAAAAAAATTAAGCTAGTTTCTTTGCTTTGATTAGTTCTGGTTCTGTCAAATCCCGCTAAGCCTGACTCGACAGAGTCAAGTTTTTCCCCACCCTAGGAGAATGATGGGGACATCAGCCTGCACGAATCTCGAAGCAGCATGAATTTTGGAGCAGCAAATAAATTTGAAGAATAAATTTAGGATTTATCTTTTATTTGAAATTTAAATTAGAATGTTGTTGGTTAGGATTGAGATATGGATAGGCTTATCTTATCCTATCTTGTATTTAAATTTGAGTTATCCCTATCCTGTATTCAAATTCAAATGAGGGTTATGGAGCTTATAAATAACTCCTCATTCCTATTGTAAAAGGATAGAAGAAATTGAATTTTTGGGATTTGGTTTGTCAGTTGGTTTGGTAGTTGTTGTTCAGGGCTATGGCCCATTATGTCTTCACCTGCGGGTATTGATGTTGTCTTTGTCCTTCGGGACATTGTAGGGGCGTGATGCCCTAGTTATCCCCCCATCTTCGTTTTCCTCCACGTTCTTTGAAATCCCCCTCATGGCTCTAGGAGTGACCTGGGTGGTAGGTGAAATATCCTGGGCTCCGCGTGTAGTGAGATGGGTGGTAGGTGAGATACCCTAGACTGCATGTAGTGAGGTGGGTGGTAGGTACAATGCCCTGGAGGTGTGAAGTCTCTCTGTGAGAGTGGGTTTTAGGGTTCGTGGTAGTCCATCCTCGTTATCCTCCATCCCTATTATTTTTCCTTCGTCACCATCATAAAGAAATCAGAAAATAGAAAAAAAATAGGATACCCTAATCTTCGGCGACTTCTCAGCTCGCCGACGATCCTATCCCTATCCCGTGCCTCATCAGAAAGGGTCTTGACTTAACTAGAACATTATGGTTTGTTGTGTTTTCTGCAAGACTGATAATGTTGTAGAGGCCAAGTTACTTCTTGAGAATTATATGAGATATAATTGGAAGAGTTTCCTACCTTTAAGCTTATAAAAGATTTGTTGTGTTTTCTGAAAGATCTTTTATAAGTTATTAGGATCTCAATCTCACTAAGAAAAACCTATCAGGGTTTTTCTCGATTATCATAGTGAGGGCTATGATTTTTGATAAAATAGTGGGTGACATAATTAAATTAAAGACCTAATTTAATTATGTAGGTCATTTCATGATTGTTTGCTTATGTATTGTTCTTTGTTAAATGTAGATAAATGGCATCTTCATTATCACTACGAAGTATCTTAGATACCAATAAACTGAATGGTCCAAACTATGTGGACTGGTTGAGAAATTTAAAGATTGTGCTAAGTTCAGAAAAACTTTCTTATATTCTTAATACCCCTAGTCTTAATCCACTAGGGGATGATGCCACACAAGAAGATATGGCCACATACAAAATGTGAGAGAATGACTCCCTCACTGTCAAGTGTATCATACTAGCCTCTATGACCAATGAGTTACAGAGACATCATGAATGCATGGATACTCAATCCATAATGCTCAATTTAAAAGAGCTTTATGGAGAACAAAGCAGAACTGCTAGATATGAAATATCTAAGCAGTTATTCCGTGCTAGGATGACAGAGGGAACATCCGTTCAGGATCATGTTCTGAAAGTAATTGACTTGATCACCAGATTGGGTCAATTAGGTTTTATTATGGATGGGGAGTTGAATTAGGATTTAATCCTGCAATCACTCCCAGAGTCATTTTCTCAGTTTGTCTTGAATTATCATATGAACAAACTGAACACTTCCTTGCCTGAGCTGTTAAATATGTTAAAAACAGCGGAGAGCCACATAAAGAAAGAAAAGGCTCCACTTCTTCTTATTGATAAGACCAATAAGAAGAAATCAGGCAAAAAGGGTTTTAATAGGAAGCTAAACCCTAAGAGTGGCATCAATAAGAATAAGAAAGGAAAGAAGGCCTCCAAACAGTCGACCTGTTTCTTTTGCGGCAAAGCGGGACATTGGAAAAGGAATTGCAAGGCTTACCTTGCAACTGTGAAGCCTGGTGCATCAGATGCGCCAAAAGGTATGTATGAGATACATGCTATATTGACATTAAATTCATCTGTTTCAAATACTTGGGTATTGGATACCGCTTGTGGTTACCATATATGCAAATCTTTGCAGGACCTCCACAAGCTTAAAGTATTGAAGGAAGGCGAATTCAATCTCTACGGTGCTAGTGGTGATATCATCCAAGCAGAAGCTGTAGGGACCTATATTCTAAAGTTGCCTTCAGGGAAGATCTTGGAGTTAGAAAATTGTTATTATATGCCTAAGATTATTAGGAACATTATATATATTCCCTTGTTATTAAAACAAGGATATGTAATGGATGTAACGAGCACTGGTTGCTCGATAATGTTATCTAATGAATTTGTTTGTTCTGGCATATTTAGCAATGGGCTCTTAACGCTTCCTTCCAATGATAGTGTTTTTCATGTCAATAATAAAAGAAAAAGAGAATACTTTAATAATACTTTACTTTGGCATCATCGACTTGGTCATGTTAATGAGTCTAGGATAAGCAAGTTATACAAGGAGAAATTCCTTGATCCTTATGAATATAAATCATTAGGGACTTGCAAATCATGTCTCATGGGTAAGATGACAAAAACTCAATTCACTGGACATGGGGAAAGGTCAACTGAGTTATTAGGACTTATACATACTGATGTATGTGGTCCAATGACGACTCAGTCCAGAGGTGGATACTCATATTTTATCACTTTTACAAATGATTTATCTAGATTCGGATATGTGTATCTTATGAAACATAAATCTGAAGCCTTTGATAAATTTAAGGAGTATCAAAGTATGGTCGAAAAACAAACCGGGAAAAGTATTAAGGTTCTTCGGTCTAATCGAGGAGGAGAATACTTATCCACAGAGTTTTTAGACTATCTTAAAATTAATGGAATTCTTTCTGAATGGACCCCTCCTTATACACCACAGCTAAATGGTGTAGCTGAAAGGAGGAATCGTACCTTATTAGATATGGTACGATCCATGATGTGCTTCACAAATTTATCCATTTCCTTCTGGGGTCATGCCCTAGAAACTGCTGTTTACATTCTGAATAAAGTACCTTCTAAATCCATTTTTAGTACTCCGTATGAGATTTGGAGTGGAAAAAAACCATATCTTAAATATTTTAAGATATGGGGAAGTCTAGCTTATGTTAAAAGAAATTTTGGACATAAGTTGGAAGCTAGAGCGGATAAATATCTTTTTGTAGGATATCCTAGAGAGGGTAGAGGATATCTGTTTTACCATCCTACTGAACAAAAGATTTTTGTCAGCAGGAATGCCATTTTTTTAGAAAAAGAGTTCATTTTAGAAAAGGGCAATGGTAGAACTGTTGAACTTGGAGAAGTACAAGAAACACAGATAGACAATTCTCAACCATTAGAACATATAGCTAGGTCAGAACCAGGACACAAAACTCCTCCCCGTAGGTCTGATAGAGTGCCACGGGCACCTGAGAGGTATGGGTTTATTATTGAAAATAATGAAGCCCAAGTCATTCAAAATGATGAACCTCTGACCTATACGGAAGCTATCTTGAGTAGTGACTCAGATAGATGGCAAGAAGCCATGGAATCCAAAATAGACTCTATGTATGTCAACCAAGTATGGTCTTTGGTCGATGCACCAGAGGGTGTTAATCCTATTGGGTGCAAATGGGTCTATAAGAAAAAGATTGGGGCTGATGGCCAAGTTGAAACCTATAAAGCCAGATTAGTGGCAAAAGGTTTTAGACAAAAACAGGGAATTGATTATGATGAAACATTCTCACCTGTAGCCATGCTCAAATCAATTCGGATTTTACTTGCTATAGCAGCATACCACGATTATGAGATCTGGCAAATGGATGTGAAGACTGGTTTCCTTAATGGTTTCCTTGAGGAAGAAGTCTACATGTCATAACCAGAAGGTTTTATTTCAAAGAATAAACCTAATCAAGTATGCAAGCTAAAGAAATCCATTTTTGGATTGAAACAAGCTTCAAGGATTTAGAACATCCGTTTTGATGAAACTATTAAAAGGTTTGGTTTTATCAAAAATGTGGATGAACCCTGTGTTTATAAGAAGACTAGTGGGAGTGCCATAGTCTTCTTGGTTCTGTATGTAGATGACATACTCCTCAATGGGAATGATATCCCAATGTTACAATCAGTCAAAGTTTGGCTATCAGACCAGTTTTCCATGAAAGATTTGGGAGAAGCATCCTATATACTAGGTATTATGATCTATAGAGATGGATCTAAAAGGATGCTAGGTTTATCCCAGTCAAGGTACATTGACTTAGTGCTGAAAAGATTCAGCATGGATGGAAGTAAAAGAGGTTATCTTCTTATGAGTCAAGGCATACATCATTCCAAAAGAATGTCTCCTAAGACACCTGAAGAAAGAAATAGAATGAATTCTATACCTTATGCTTCGGCAATAGGGTCCATAATGTATGCCATGTTATGTACCAGGCCTGATGTGGCATATGCTTTAGGCATTGTCAGTAGGTCTCAGGCTGATCCAGGAGAGGATCATTGGAAAGCAGTTAAAAATATTCTTAAGTACCTGAGAAGGACAAAGGATTTTTTCTGGTTTATGGTGGTTCTGATCTTAAACTAGAAGCATATTCTAATTCTAGTTTTCAATCAAACATTGATGATAGCAAATCCATTTCGGGATATGTTTTTACCCTAAATGGTGGAGCAGTGAGTTGGAAGAGTACTAAGCAGTAGACTGTAGCTGACTCAACCACAGAGGCAGAATACATAGCTGTCAGTGAAGCCGCCAAGGAAGCAGTCTGGATGAAGAAGTTCATCACAGAGTTGGGTGTTGTTCCTGAGATTGAAAACCCAGTGCCACTTTACTGTGACAACACTGGAGCTGTTGCTCAAGCTAAGGAACCAAGTCCTCATCATATGTCCAAGCACATTCTGAGATGCTTCCATCTCGTCCGAGAAATAGTCGAAAGACAAGATGTCTACATAAATAGAGTAGATACAAAGAACAACGTAGCAGACCGGTTCACTAAGGCTCTACCACAATGAGATTTTGATCGCCACCTCGAGAGTATGGGGTTAAGATTTAAAGGCGATTGGCTTTAGTGCAAGTGGGAGATTGAAAGGGATATGCCCTATAAGCCAATCAATATTGTATCTCCCAAATCAATGTAATTGACAATATTCTAATAAAGGCATTATTTTTTGTCATACGCTGTGTTTTTATTATGATGAATCCCATAGATTAGGGCTATGATTTTAGGGTTATGATGAGATCATACCAGTGAGACCTAAAGTCTTAAAACCTTAATCTAAAATATTCCTAGTCAAAGGAACCCTGAGTAGGGGATCAGGGTTTTTTTCGGTAAGACTAGCACATCCCATGTATACTGGAAAGGGTGACTGCTCTCACAGTTACTTGTGTATGACACTAATACTAGGATGTGGGTACTCATTAGTGAATGAGTTCACTGATATGATCCAACTTGAGAACATCTAATGGAGTCTTAGCTACATGTCAATAGAAGGTTCTCATAGTGGGAGTGGTACAAGTAATCCTTTGACCTGAGACTGCCATAAGTACCTTATGTACATGAACCCATCCTTTGGTTCAATCATAATCATGACATTGAGTCATGCACAGGATTGATACTGGGAATGGTGAATTGTATATGAAGGTAATGAGTAGATCAACAAGGAATCGATCACTCTTAGTAAGAGGAGGTTGCATCCAGCTAGTTATCAATCGGATGATGATTCAGGGAATCTTTGATCAAAGTAAAGATATTAGAGATGGTTTCTAATATCAAGATAATTGAATCATCAATATAAGATTGATCAAGAAATAAATATAATATTGGATTTGACATATATCCATATCCATAATTATATTTTGGGTGCAGGATGATCGAAAGATTTAATTGCACGGTAACTTTCGACTGAAGGGTAATTTTGGTATTTTACCAGAATTTTCATATCTTCCGGGTAGACATGACACATTGCTAGACGTCAATCTTGTCTTGTGGGTTGATCAAATTTAAAGATCACTTATTTGGAAGAGTCCTAATTGATCAAGTCGGGTGAGCTCGATTTGACCTAAATCGATTAGAAAGAGTTCTAATCAAGTTAGGTCAACTTGTACTCAGACCTACTGCCAGCTGGATATGGAACCCAATGGGTCACACACTTAAGAGGATTGATCAAGAGTTTAATTTGTAATTAAATCATCTTTGTAGGATAACACTCTAGCAGGTGTTGCAAACCCTATCTTCTATTCGAATTGGATTTGAATTAGGGTTCTGAATTGGATCAATTTGGGTTCTAATTGGACCTAATTAGACCCTAATTAAAATATATAGGACTTTGGGCTAACCCATGGCTAAGACTACATCTTAGTTAACACCCAAGCCCATCCATATAGGCTGCACAAAAAATATATATATTGTGCGCGTGGATAAGAGAAAAGACTCCACGTGCGCATGGACTCTTCATGCACGTGTGAAGTCTTCTTATTTCACCGTATTTTTCTTTTTGGCCGGTCATTCCCTATTAGCGCATCTCCTAATGACCATTATATGATCATCTAATGGTTTGGGGGATTTTGAGAAAGAAAGAAGGCGCTGACTCTTCCCAGTTGTGCGAAATAACGTCTCTTCGGAGATCGAAACATCGCGACTTCCTTCTTCTTAAAACTTCATGGCTTTTCTTTTAGGAAGAGCCATGAGTTTGAATCTGAAGGGCTGTGAGAAGGAAGGAGAGGGCATGAGAAATATGGAAAGCCGGGAGAAATAGTTTACGGAGAGTTGTGAAGACATCTTTTTGTAGTCTATTTAAGGAACAGAGGCTTCGGGTGTTTTTCTGATGTACGACAGAAGTCTTTTTATTTTTCTTTCCTTTCTAGGAGACTGATTCCTCCTTAGCTTGTTTAGGACACAAGAGTTTCCCTTTTACAGAGTTCTCTTCTTTGTTGAAACTCAAGTCTAAAACAAGAGATAGGAAGAATCTCTCGAACGGTAAAAGAAAAGAATATCTACTCTATTTTCTATTTCCTTTACATTAAGACATTAATGTCTTAAATCCTCCTCCTCCTTCAAGACAAGAGAGTATTCTTAGGACAAGGTCTTAAGAAAGGGAGAGGAAGAAGAAAGAAAGGAAGTAAGAAATCCCTGCCGTGGAGTTTTTCAGCCATAGTCCTCTTGAGTTCTAGGAGAAGAATTCAAGTGAAGGAACTTTTGAAGAAGCAAGCATCTTGATAAATTTTTATGTGGATCACCATTGGAGGGTGGACATTTGGATGCCTGGTGAATTCAAAAGGGTCATTCAACATCAAGTTTTGATTCTACATCAAAATTGGATTTAGCGATAACAGGTTGGTGCCCTAATTCTAATAGTGTAGGTTTGCATGTTTCTCATATGTTTTAATCCAGAATAAAGAGATCCTGGCTAAGGGTTTTTTTGGTATAAATTTTATCATTTTGAAATTATCTTTTCACTATGGTGCACTGGAAACCTTTCAATCTAGGTAGTCATCTGGGTAGTTAACTGGGTAGTCATCTGGGCCATGGATTGGATTAGCTGCTCAGCAAGGGCTTTCATTTGGGCTTCAAAGGTATCCATGGGTTCAGCCAAATGTTGAGATGGTGGCTGATATGATGTGCCTGATCTAGTGCTCATTCAAGACTCGATCAACCCAACTACAGCTCTCTAGACCTAAAGTCCAAAACTAGGTGCTCAATCAAAGTGGCAAACTAGCCTATAGTAACCCTGTACTCAGCCAGGTAGGTGTAAGGAATGTGTTAGGTCCCTGATTGCCAATCCTAGACACCAATCAGAGATTGGCCTGGTTGGCGGACCAGCACACAAGCCCTTCGGGACTGAATCCCTAAACCACCATTTTAGACACTAAGCACAAGGCACACACAGGTTAACTTGACACAGTGATCTAACACTAGCCCGGACCCGACCAGTTGGTATCCCTAGCCCACTAGGGCAAATTAAGTCTAATCGATTTTAAGTTAGGCTTGGGACCGAATGCAAAGATGGTGGTTTTGGGCTAAGGAAAGGTAATAACCTCCTTCCCTTATCTGGCATAAAGAGTGTGCCCTTAAAGTAAATTATGCAATGATGGCAGGCAGATGATGCAAGTTAGGGTTAGATATCTTGGTAGCTTTTATATATGTATATTTTTTTTTTTGTCCTTTTGCATAGATATGATTTGCATCAAATGACCTAATATACTAGAAACATACTAAAAATAAAAGATATGCAAAGAGATGCTAAACAAACCCTAAACCTTCCAAAATTGTCTTGCTGAAAAAATATAGCCGAAGATTTTTAGGCCATATTTTGACTTGCAAAAACTGCACAGACTGAAATAAAATCTGAAAGAATTTTGTAAAATAGTTTGAATTATGGTGAATCCAGAAAAATAAATTTCAAAATTTTTGGACTTCTGAATAGGAAAAAATAACTAAAAGAATAGAGCATATATAGACTGAAAAAGATGCAGAAAATAAGCCTTAATTTAGGCTCTGATACCAAATGATGCGGGACTAATATGCATGCAATTATTTTGTGTGTTTTATATGTGGAGTTAAGTGATTAAATCCCAAAAATTAGATCAAAATAAGTTATAGGGAATTCTATATGAATTTTAGAAGCTAAGCATGCAGATTAAGACCTAAGAAAGCAGTAAAGATGGATCACCGGGGCTAAGAAGTCTCGGTTAGGGCAAGTTCTCTTGCAATAAAATTACTGGTGACAGAGGGGGTGTACCTGACAATGTATGATGCACCTGATGAAGATCACAGTAAAGGGATCTCTCATTCCTCGATGAATGCGGTCTAGAAAACTAAGCCAAAGACCCGCGGATACCAAGCTTTCTGCTCGGTGGTCGGATTGAGGCTTGGCTGGAGTCGTTGGATTCGTAGGAACTCGGGGACCTGCAAACGATCTGTCAGGGGTTAGAAAACTCTCAAGGGAACATGGAAACAAGAAAAAAATAGTAATGGAAATAAAGTTTTGGAGAAGGGCGGCCAGGGTTCTGGAAGGATGGTTGGCGGCAGGAAGATAGTTGCAACACCGGGAAGAAGAAACTCTCAAAACCCCTTTATGCACACAGCAGGGTAATACATAGCAATTGAAGAGAACTCAAGCTTTCATTCATATATCAAAATCAATCCTCATACAAGAGACTAGGGTCCTTTAAATTGACCCTTAGTCTTGGGCTCCAAGTAAGGACATATTAGTCTTTACATAAGAATCCTTTTCCCTCTCAAACCCTAGCTAGAAACATAAAGAAACATTAGGTAGAAAAAGTCCTAAAACTTCTCCTCTCCTCTTGCCTTGGTCAGCGAAGGGGTGACCCTAAGTGGCCAACCAAGAGGTAGTCACCATAAGGCTTTGGCGCCCTAGCTCCTTCCTGGTCCTGGGCTAGCCCAGTTTGCTTCTGGCTGACTCCAGGGTTTTTGGGTTTCTGATTTCTTCCTCTTGGGGTCTTCTAATCTTCAAGCTGGGTTGAACTTGGGCTACATCTCCATGTCTTCAAGTGATTGGACTTGGTCTTCACTTGTATGATGTGGTCTTGAGTCTTCAGTGTGCTCGAACAGGACTCAAAAAAAATAAAATTAGCTCGACATGAGCTGACTAACACTGGACTGGACTAGCTCAACATGAGCTGACTAATACAGGACTCAAATAAAGACAACTTAGCTGGACTAAGCTTTATTACACTGGACTCAGATGTCATTAAGTGATCCATAGAGGGTTGAGAAGCCTCTGCCTTATTCTGGTGCCTCTGGTGTCCGCACCACATAAGGTTGTCCTGCTATAGGGTTTACCCCCTATAGTGCAATGGTTGTCCTACTTTGATGTATACCGATTTTGAAAAAGGATTTTCAATAGAGTTTTGATCAGTTTATGATTATTGATATTGATGTATGCGATGCACCACTTTAGGGTTTAGATCTTAAATGTGATTCATGATCATAAGCCATTAAAATCATGCACTTGAACCTAATTTTAAATTTGATTTGATCTAGAAAATTAAATTAGGTTCATGAGGGTTTGGGTTGAACAAATTAGGTCTAGAGATTGGGCTATGTCATTAGGGCTTGATTAGATCAACTGGTAACCCTAATATGATTTCGAGCAAGTGACTTATCCTAATCGGATAATGATTAGGGTTAGGTCAAGTGTGCTCAAAATTGATTTTAGATGTAGTCTGGTCAAATCGATTCATGATAGTGAATCGATAAGTTAAGACCTAATTTGGCTCAGTGATGAGCCCAGATCATTGATGACCTAATTAAACCTTATCAGTCAATTGGTATATAAGGAAGGTTTCGATCATGGTTTGCTAATTGGGACTAACTCTTTCTTAACCAACTAGTTTGATGGAAAGAGGGTATATTGGTAGAACCTTCCCATGGATCAAATTGACCTGGCCAATTAGGTTGATTAAGTTTTTAAAAGGGTCACTTTTGATTTGAGTTCACCCATGCTAACTATTTTTAGTCAGACATGAGATTGTGCTGACTGAATGTAATTAGTCAGACATGAGATTGTTCTGACTTAATGTAATTGGTTAGTCATGATTTGGCTAATCAATTTAGAAGAGACCTAAATCTAAGCTCCCAATAAATATTAAGTCATAGGTCTTCCACCATTGTAGGTGTGCAGGTGTCCTATTGGTGTTGATTATTCTCGGCTGGTTATAATGGTCTAGTTGCATCGGGAAGACACAACCACCCTATTAGGCATGAGATGTTGCTAGGCACTAATGGGGTTGGGCCCAATAAATGGGCATGTTGAGGGACTCAATGATGGCTTTGTCTAGCAAGAATGGTGGGTCTGACTTAACTAATGTTGGACCAATAAATGGGCATGTTGAGGTTCCATGATTTTAGAGACCAAGAGCTACAATTTGTATTAGATACATTGGACAAGAGTTGGCCACTTATTGGTGTAGCATGTTACCAATAATCGGATATGGTGAGCTACCGCACATCGATGGGACCGTAGTACCTACTAGAAATCTAGAGTCATAGGTTTTCACATCTCTATGAGGAGTGTGAGAGATCTGAGAAAATATTGAGAGTTCTAAAATTATTTCTTAAAGATCTAAGAATAATTTTTATGATTAAGTATAAAGCATCTAATTTGAATATTCTACTCTTGCAGTTAACCATGTCTGCTTCAAATTCCTTAGTCTGTATTCTAGAGACAAACGACTAGTTGGCCTCAATTTTAAAGATTGGTTGAGAAACTTCAAAATTATTTTGAGTTCTGAGAAGTTGGGCTATGTGCTTAACCAGGAACCCCCTGTCTTACTTGACCATCCAAATGCTTGTCAAATGACTACATATGAGAAATGGATGGAAGATGATAATAAGGTTAAGTGTTATATATTGGCCTCAATGTCGAATGAATTGCAGAGCCAACATGAAGAAATGCCAACTGCTAAATCGATTTTGATTCACCTACAAGAGTTATATGGTGAAAAAAGTCGGATTGCACGCTTCAAAGTGTCGAAAAGGCTTTTCAACAATATGATGCATGAAGGGCAGTCAATGCACGATCATTGTTTGACAATGATCAAGGATATTGAACAGCTTGAGAAGTTGGGCATTCTTATTCATAAGGAGCTTCAGGTGGATTTGATCCTCCAGTCCTTTGACTAGTTCATATGCTCAGTTTGTAATGAACTATAATACGAACAAGTTAAATTACACTTTACCTAAATTATTGAACATGCTGGTAAGTAATGAGGGGACCCTGAAGAGTTCAAGGGGCTCTGTTTACTCTGTGGAGCAGTCTTCCTTCAAAAGAAAGTCTACTTGGAAGAAGAAGAAACCTACAAAGAGGTAGAAGAAGGAGAACAAATAGAAGAAGGACACTTCCAAGAAAGCCAAGGTTAGCAAAGGACAATGTTTCCACTGCAACACAGATAGCCACTGGAAAAGGAATTGTCCTCTCTACCAGGAAAGCCTAAAGAAATAGAAGGAGGATGTGCCTTCTGAAGGTAAGCCTATAATCGTTATTGAATCTAACCTAACGATTTCATCTAATTCCAGCTGGATTTTCAACTCTGGCTCTAGTGCTCATATATGCATTTCAATGCATGGTTCGAAAAGAAGTAGAATGTTGAGAGAAGGTGAGATGGTCCTACATGTCAGAAATGGAGCAAAAGTTGCTGCACAAGCTGTTGGATCATATTCTCTGGTGTTACCTTTAGGGTTTAGATTAGTTCTTAATGACTGTTATTTTGTACCTGGAGCTAGTAATAATTTGGTTTCTGTCTCTATGCTAGCATAGGAAGGATTTGAATTTATATTCAATAAAGATTTTTGTAGTATTTATTTCAAAAATAAATTGATTGCAAAAGCTGTTTTAATAGAAAGTCTCTATCATTTGCATGACAATGCATCATTGAGCATTAATGAGAAAATTAAAGTGAATGCCATCGGACATAAATATCATAGAGATGACCTAAATAATAAATTTATGTGGCATCTAAAGCTCGTTCATTTTGGTGAGGACAGAATTAATAAACTGAAAAGGGGTGGGATCATAGATTCAATTAATTCTGAATCATACCCACCTTGTGAGTCAAGTCTTCAAGGCAAAATGACCAAGTTACCCTTTGTAGGACATGGGAAGAGGGCCATAGAATTACTTGCCTTGGTATATACTGATGTGTGTGGTCCATTTGATGTGCAGTCTAGGGATGGTTTTTACTACTTCATAATCTTTACTGATGATTGTTCACGGTATGGTTATGTGTTTCTTATGAGACACAAATTTGAAGCTTTCGAAAAGTTCAAGGAATTCAGAAATGAGGTGGAAAAACAAACAGGTAAAACCCTTAAGGTTCTTCGATTAGATCGGGGAGGAGAACACCTTAGTAGGGAGTTTTTAGGTTATCTTAAGGATAATGGCATAGTCTCACAATGGACTCCACCAGGTATGCCTCAGCTTAACGGGATGTCTGAGAGAAGAAATAGGACATTATTAGATATGGTCCGATCCATGATGAGCTTCACTGACTTACCTTTATTTCTTTGGAGAGATGCCCTATAAACTTCAATTTATATTCTAAATAGGGTTCCATCTAAATCTATTCCTACCACACCATATGAGATTTGGCATGGTAAGAAACCAAGTCTTGCCCATTTCAAGATTTGGGGATGTCCTGCCTATGTCAAGAGACTAATGGTGGACAAGTTGGAATTTAGATCTGTGAAAGCTCAATTTATAGGATATCCTAAAGAAACTTTAGGATATTATTTTTACCTTCCAATTTATCATAATGTGATTGTGAGCAAACATGCCACATTTCTTGAAAAATAGTTTATTCAGGAAGGTGTTCGTGGGAGGTTAATTGAGCTCGATGAGAAAGTCTCTGAACAGCAGCCAGTTGTAGATCAGATCGAACCTAATCAACCAATACACATATATGCTCTTCCACCTCATAGGTCTATTAGAGTCTCCAAACTTCCTGAAAGATACTTGGGTATGCTTACAGAGGATATAAAGGAAATGTTTCTTGTTGGGGACAAGGATCAATTGATTGATCCTAAGACTTATGATGAGGCAATGTCAGACATTGACTCTAAGAAATGGTTGAATGCTATGAAGTCAGAAATTGATTCAATGCATTCTAACCAAGTTTGGTCATTAGTGGATCCACCAGAGGGTATTGTACCTATTGGTTGTAAATGGATCTACAAAAGGAAAATAGGTGCAGATGGTAAGGTAGAGACCTTTAAAGCTAGGTTGGTGGTGACAGGGTATAGTCAACGTGAAGGCATTGACTATCATGATACCTTTTCACCAGTAGCTATGCTAAAATCCATCCGTACTTGCTTGTAATTGCAGCATATCATGATTATAAGATATGGCAAATGGATATGAAAACTGCATTCCTGAATGGATATCTTGAGGAAGATATCTATATGGAGCAGCCTTTGGGTTTCACTTCCAATGATGAAGGTCATAAGGTCTGCAAGCTGCATAGATCAATCTACGAATTGAAACAAGCTTCTAGAAGTTGGAATACTCATTTTGATGATGCAATCAAATCGTTTGATTTTATCAAAAATGAGGATGAGCTATGTGTTTACAAGAAGGCCAATGAGATGATAGTGACATTCCTTGTATTGTACGTGGATGACATCCTCCTTATTGAGAATGATATTTTCATGTTGACTTCGATCAAAAGTTGGTTATCTAAGGAATTCTCTATGAAAGACTTAGGTGGAGCATCTTATATTTTAGGGATTAAGGTCTATAGAGATAGATCTAATTAGATGCTTGGCCTTTCACAAAAATTGTACATAGAGAAAGTGCTGAAAATGTTCGGCATGGAAAACTCTAAAAGAGGATTGTTACCTCTTCGGCATGGCATTAATCTCTCTAAGAAAATGTGTCCTAATACACCTGAAGAGATTCGATGCATGAGAAAGATTCCATATGCTTCGGCAATTGGAAGCCTTATATATGTCATGTTGTGTACTCGACCCGATATAGCTCTTCCTATGAGTGTCACAAGCAGATATTAGTTGAATCCAGGTGAAGAACACTTGATAGTTGTGAAGAACATTCTTAAGTACTTGGGAAGGACTAAAGATTTGTTCTTAGTCTTTGAAGGGAGTTCAGAATTAGGGATAAAGGGATATACAGACTCAGACTTTATGTCTGATCCTGATGATATAAGGTCTACATCAGGGTCTGTGCTTTTGTGCAATGGTGGGGCAACTAGTTGGAAAAGTTCCAAGCAGCCCATCATAGTAGATTCAACAATGGAAGTAGAGTACATCGCTGTCTCTAAAGCTGTAAAAGAAGCCTTCTGATACAAAAAGTTCATTGCAGAGCTTGGAGTGATGCAACCTGATTCCATCCCCATATATTGTGACAATAATGGTGCAATAGCTCTTGCTAAGGAGCCAAGGTCTCACCAGAAGTCTAAGCATATTGAGCGGCGATTTCATATCATACGTGACTACCTCAACAAGAAATATATTGGGGTGTGAAGAGTAGACTCCACGGACAATGTGGCAGACCCACTGACTAAAACTCTGAGCCAACAGAAGGCTGAAGTCCACTTTGAGAAAATGGGACTTAGAGATGTAGCCAATTGGCTTTAGTGCAAGTGGAAGATTGTTAGATGTATGCCCTGAAAGCCATGTTGGCTTGACACATTTTAATTTTAGGGCATGAACTTTGTACTTAATTTTTCTTATTAATTAAAAGGGCATTAGTTTCATTCATATTGTTGTGTCTATGAATCGTCCATGGAGTTAATGGACAATGACATATATTCTCAAGAGTTGAGAATCTGAGGTATGTGTCTTTATAGATTAACTCCTAAAGGCTCTCGATTGTTGGATTATCACGAGGATGGTGATTGATCCGTTAAAATCGATGCACATATCACTTCCCTTTCTGGGTAGATGAGTCTCTAACCTACAGTGTGGTGACATTGGAGTGAGAGTGTAGGTAGTTGATAGATATCAACGATACTGAGCATGACCAAGTATAGGAAGTTATACGGATGACTATTCGCTCATCAATAACTTTCTTATGCTGTAGTTGTGTGAATAGTTTCTTGACCTAGAGTGTCTCGGCTACTCATAATAAGGTTGCTGTAGTTTGACAGCACAATCACATGGTTCCTATCTATACGGGATCTTGCAGTATTTGTTGGCTAGAGTAAATTTATTGTAGGAGTAGGGTGTTCACTTGTAGGGATCTATCAGCCTTAGTAGTAAGGTATAAACCTATGCAAGCTTAATGATACTAAGTCCAGAAGTCTATGGCCATAGCAGGGTAATAATGAAAAGGTATTTTCATTAGTATCACAATTGGACTTGAGTCAATTAGGTTAAACATATGACTAATGGGTTTGACGGGTATCCGTAACCAACATCATGTCAGGATTTTGATAGAGGAACCGAATCACATGGTAACTACACCTAGGGGTTCCAATCTTATTATGCTGGGTTGCCACTACATACTGCTAGGTGTCACTGGTGCATATGAGAGCCCGTTAGGATCATTCTCGGATCGATGATCCTAATTAGGGTTGAGCTAAAGTTGTTTCAGTCCATCAAAAAGAGTTTTGATGATGTATAATAGAGATTATAGCATGTCTCATTACCAAACAGGATAGGACCTGTGGGGTCACACATATTAGGAGCTCAAGTAACCAATCAGCAAATCAATTTGGACCTAATTGTAAGTGTTACAATTAATATTTTACCTAATTGTAAATGTTACAATTAATTGATTATGAATTAATTATTAATTAATTTAAATTAGTTTTAATTTACATGAGTTAGACTTAATTAATTAATCCTAATTGATTCAACTTAATGTCTGCTTCGAAATGGTTCGATCGGATTTAAAATCGGCTTCAGTTTGACTATAAAATCACTTCATTTGGACCATGGCCTAGAGTCCAGTATGATTGGGACTCTCTCTCCTTATCTCCCCTTTCCTCCACATGCCTAAGTGGGCCTCAATTTATTTTGTGTGACAAAAGAAAAGAGGGGCGTGAAATAGGTGGGCGCTAATATGATTTGGCATGAAGGAAATTAAGAGAGGGAAGAGTCCTTCTCTTTCACTTCTCTTAATTTTCAACCGGTTGAAATTGAAACACCAGTATTTTGTTTTAATTAAAGTAGGCGACCTTTACCGTGAAATAAATATAAAAGGGCTTAGAAAAGGGTGGCTGAATAAAAGAGAAGAAATATTGGCATGAATTATTTTGGGCATGCTTCTTCTTGGACATCTTCCACGGAGTCTCTCTCCTAAGGCCAACATCTCCTCTTCCTTTTATATGCTTTCTTCTTCCTTCTGAGAGATCTAGAGAGATGCTCTACTAGACAAAAAAGAGAAAAAGGGTCCAAGGTCTCACAGATCTAAGATTGCAAGACAGAAGAGGAAAGCTGGTCCGGATTCGGATCGGCATAGTTTTTAAAGTAGGCAATTTGCAGAAAGAGGAGAGGGCTGCAAGGATCTAGCAGTCCGGTGCCATCTATGACTTGATTGCGAGAGATTCATGTGGATACCAGCAGAGGCCGGACAATTGCGCAGCTCCAACAGAATCCCAGCTTTTCATTAGCAGATCTGCAAGCTTTTAGAGCAGGCCCGGATAGCGATCCAGGTAAGTATTTTATGCTTAAAATAATTTTTATTTCAGATCTAATATTTTTTTCATGTTATTCAGCATGTTAGAGATTTATGATAAATAAATTAGATTTATTTGTGATTTCCATGATTAGATATAAAATCATTTTTATATCTGCTTTCGCTGGTCAGGCTTTTAATGCTTGATTTTATGTAACATACTTTCCTGTTCCTGTGAGAATTCCAACGACTCACCCCCTAGATCTAAGAGGTCAATAACAAGAACCTGCTAGAGTCCAACATAGGGACATTACTCCTGACCCAACTCCTAGGTGCCATACCCCTAATGTGAATGACTAGGAAGAAAGGATTCTTAGGAGCATTCAATTAGATGCACCCATATTTAAGGATAGTTTAGATCCTAAGGTCTATACCGATTGGGAGAGTGATATGGACCAGTACTTTGAATGGTACAAAATGTCGGAGGAAAGAAAGTTTAAATTTGCTAAGCTTAGGCTAGTCCGATAAGCTAGGTTGTACTAGAAAAATGTGGAGCGACTAAACCGACAGAGAGGTGACTTACCTATAGACACATTGCAAGCAATGAAGGTGAAGCTTAGGGAGAAATACCTACCATTCTCATATAAACAAAAATTGTTAGATCAATGGCAAAAATTGACTCAAGGAAATAAATCTGTGGCTGACTATATTACCAAATTTGATGAGTTCGTTATGAGGTGTTGTATAGTCGAATCAGAAGCTATCACCTTGTCAAGGTTTCAAGCTGGTTTACATGAAGATAACCAAAGGGAATTATTTTTTAGAGAGGTTAGTGACTTAGATCAGGCTTACCAGATTGCTAAGGATTGCAAACGATTTCAGAGGAGACCTGTTACCAATCGACCTGAGTCAAATAGGTTCAATACCCCTGGGAATAGACCTAAACCTAGCCGATTTCCACCTAGCCGACCCAATCCTACCTCCAAACCAGTTCATAGGGATGATAAAGGAAAGGAACCTATAGTTCAAAGAGATAAGAACCAGAATACAATATGTTTTAGGTATCGTAAAATAGGTCATTTTGCTGTTGACTGCCCAGTAAGGACTTTACATATAGGTGAATGTGAAAAAGAGAATCTAGAAAATAATGAGAAATTTGAAGAGAAAATTTATGAAGCTAAAGAAGAATTAGCAGAAGAGTATGAGGTGATGAAGAGCCCATAGAATCATCTGACCTACTAGGTGTAGTTAGGTGTATTCTAGTACAAACCAAGAAGAATGAGGACTGGCGTAGGTCAAACATTTTACAAACCTTTATTAAGCTAGGAGATAAAGTGTGCAAAATTATTATTGATAGTGGAAGTTGTGTGAATGCCATATCTACCAATGTTGTTAAGAGTTTAGGCTTACCCATAGTGCCACTTCCTAGCCCATATAAGGTATCCTGGATTGACACGACATCCATTCCTATTAGGTACAATGCCAGGTCCTAGTCCAAATTCAATCCTACCAAGAGAAGGTATGGTGTGACGTGAATCCAATGGGGGTTCGTAGTATCATACTAGGTAGACCGTGGTTATATGATCATGATGCAACCCTCTTTGGCCAATCTAACTCATGTGCATTCAAACACCATGAAAAGAGAATTGTGATTAACTCGACCCAACCCAAATATAATACAAAATAGGTTCTAGTCATTTGAAAGAGAAAGAAACCAGATTGAACCTAATTACTACTAAGGAGTTAGAACATGAAATCATTGAAGGTTCAACAGTCTGGATGCTGACTGTTTAAGAGTTCATGATAAACCACAAAAAGAACACCCTGAGGAGGTCTTAAAGTTTCTTTAGGAATTAAGGATGTGTTCCCAGAAGACCTCCCTAATTGTTTACCTCCATTAAGGGACATACAACATTCTATAGACTTGGTCCCAGGAGCTACCTTGCCAAATTTACCTTACTATAGGATGAATCCTACCGAGCATAAGGAATTGCATAGGCAAGTTGAGGATCTTCTTAGGAAAGGCTTTATTAGGGAAAGTTTGAGCCCATGTGCTGTTCCAACCCTTTTGGCTCCTAAAAAGGATGGCACTTGGTGCATGTGTGTAGATAATAGAGCATCAATAAGATTACAATGAAGTATAGGTTTCTCATACCCTGACTTGATGACATGTTAGACATGATGGCCGGTGCTACCATATTTTCAAAGATAGACCTTAAGAGTGGCTATCATCAGGTTAGAATTAGGTCCGGGGATAAATGGAAAACTGCATTTAAGACCAAGGATGGCTTGTTCGAGTGGTTAGTGATGCCTTTTGGATTATCGAATGCACCTAGTACTTTTATGAGGATTATGACTCAAGTATTAAAATTATTTATTGGAAAATTTGTGGTAGTATATTTTGATGATATCCTCATATATAGTAAGAATAAGAAGGATCACTTAGGCCATCTTCAGCAGGTTTGTCAAGTACTTGAGGAGATAATCTTTATGCAAATTTGAAGAAATGTAATTTTATGACTCCAAGGATTATTTTCCTAGGTTTTGTAGTAACCACTGAAAGAGTATCAGTAGACCCCAAGAAAATCAAATCCATAGTTGAGTGGCCTATTCCTAAGAATGTTCATGATGTTCAAAATTTTCATAGATTAGCTATTTTCTATAGGAGATTTACTCGAGGGTTTAGTATGATTGTTGCACCAATTATAGAATGTATGAAGAAAGGAGCATTTGAATGGTCAAAAGATGCTGATAAAGCCTTTAATGACATTAAGAACAAAATGAATCAAGCCCCGATTATGAGGCTACTTGATTTTTTGAAAGTTTTCAAGGTTGCTTGTGACGCCTGAGGGGTAGGAATTGGAGGAGTCTTGAGTCAAGAAAATCACCCGGTTGCATTCTTTAGAAAGAAATTGAACAATGCTAAGTTAAAATATTCTACTTATGATGAGAAACTATATGCAGTGGTTCAAGCACTTAGATACTGGCGACACTATTTGCTACCGCAAGAGTTCATACTGTATTCTGATCATAAAGCTCTTAGGTTCCTTAACTCGCAAAAGAAGTTGAATGCTAGGCATGGAAAATGGGTTGAATACATTCAGGCCTACACTTTTATTTTAAGACATCAATCGGGTACTGATAATAAAGTTGCTAATGCATTGAGTAGGAGATTTATGCTCTTGAATTGTGTTAGTACTAGAGTAGTCAGATTTGAAAAATTGAGGGATGAATATGAGAACTATGATGATTTTGGTGAAATCTATAAGGTAGTTAAGCAAGGACCGACTAGTTCATATAGTGAGTACACAATTCAAGATGGTTACCTCTTTAGGGAGAGTAAGCTATGTATTCCAAACACTTTACTTAGAGACTTCTTGATTTGGGAAACACATGCTGGAGACTTAGTTGGACATTTCGGTAGAAATAAGACAATCTTAGCACTAGAAGACCAATTTTATTGGCCGAATCTTAAGAGGAATGTTGCTCAAATTATAGCTAGATGTAAAACTTGCACTATTGCAAAACAGCAAAAGCAAAATACTAGCTTGTATACCCATCTTCCTGTACCAGATTGTCCATTGCAAGATCTTAGCATGGACTTTGTTCTTGGACTACCCAAAACCATAAGGAGAAATGATTCAATCTTTGTAGTGGTTGATAGGTTTTCGAAGATGGCACATTTCCTACCTTGTTCCCAAACCAATGATGCTTCTAAGGTAGCCAAGCTATTTCTGAATGAAGTAATTAGGATGTATGGTTTACTTAGGACAATAGTTTCCGACTGAGATGTTCGATTCACCAGTTATTTTTGGAAGATACTTTGGCATTTATTAGGGACGAAACTCAAATTTTCTATAGCTTATCACCCTCAAATTGATGGCCAGACTGAGGTTGTGAATCATAGTTTAGGAAACTTGTTAAGAAGCTTAGTTGGAGAACATACTGCCAATTGGGACCTATTACTATCTGGGGTTGAATTTGCATATAATAGTTTAGTGAATAGGTCTACAGGAAAAAGTCCTTTTGAAATTGTTCATGGGGATTGATGCATGACGACTCTAAGACTGCTAAACATGCATGGAAAATAATAAAATAATTTTATTATGATTTTTATAATTTTATTTGCAGGCTAGATTTCCAAAGTAAAGTAAGAACTAGCGGAAAGACTAGCAGTACAAAGAATCATCGGATCGCAGGCAAACTCATGCAAACTAATGAAAGATCCAGGACCCGAGAGTTGAGAAACTCCCGGTTTAGGATAGCTTTTCTTCATTAAATCAAAAAATAAGAGTTAGAAAGGTTTCTTACCAGTCAGAGATTGAGATTCAATTGTAGAAGAGATTACTCACAACTCTGATCGAAGCCTGGAAGAAGAAGCCTTGTTTCCCTCAAATCTGATGGCTAATCTGGGCAGTCTAGGCAGCAAAGAAGGCCTCCTCATGGGAGGGGAAGCACCTCGGGGATCCTGGGTTGTCACACAAAATCCAATGGGCTGATGTAGTGGCCTTTGACTCCTGGATGTGGCCTGGTGGAACTCCAAAATAAGGTAACCTCCTCTCTTGTACAAAAATAACTGATGCGGGTTGACTCTAAGACTGCTAAACATGCATGGAAAATAATAAAATAATTTTATTATGATTTTTATAATTTTATTTGCAGGCTAGATTTCCAAAGTAAAGTAAGAACTAGCGGAAAGACTAGCAGTACGAAGAATCATCGGATCGCAGGCAAACTCATGCAAACTAATGAAAGATCCAGGACCCGAGAGTTGAGAAACTCTCAGTTTAGGATAGCTTTTCTTCATTAAATTAGAGATTGAAATTCAATTGCAGAAGAGATCACTCACAACTCTGATCGGAGCCTGGAAGAAGAAGCCTTGTTTCCCTCAAATCTGATGGCTGATATGGGCAGTCCGGGCAGCAAAGAAGGCCTCCTCATGGGAGGGGAAGCACCTTGGGGATCCTGGGTTGTCACACAAAATCCAATGGACTGATGTAGTGGCCTCTGACTCCTGGATGTGGCCTGATGGAACTCTAAAATAGGGTAACCTCCTCTCTTGTACAAAAATTGGGCTCATATTGGACTCATAACTGATATACAAAACTCAAAATAATGACTAGGTTGAGGGTTGAGACAAATTAACTAACCTTAACTTATTACAGGACTCAATTCTAGTTGATTACAAAATTAGACATATGGCTAGGTAAACCAAATAGGGCCCAGTAATCTGTGCCTGATCCTGGTGCCCCCACCAATTCTCCCGAGATGGGAGGAACTTGACCCCGTCGAGTGTGGGATAACTTGGCTCTCATAGTGCTCGAGTAGGTCTGGGTTGAGGTGCTGTAGATCCTCACGGGTGATCCACGAGTCCTCAAATTCTGGGCGACCTTGCCACCGGACCAAGTACCTCTGATAGCCATGATTCTAGGTACATATGGATTGATCGTCCAGAATTCTCTCAATCTTTTTCTCACTATTTGGCTAATTATATATGGACACTCTGGGGTGGGTTCTCTCTCAAAGGGAGGAATAGGCTCAAGATGCTCGCTAGGTATCATTGCTAGCTCCCTAGACTCTATAAGATCTAAGATGATGAAGGTGGAGCTAATACCTAAATCAGGTAGTATCTCACGCATATAGGCATTGGGTCCATAGATATTCATTATCTTGGATGGGCCATCTTTGCGAGCAGAAATTTTTTTTACAACTACAAAATCCCCTGCAAAACTCTTTATCTCTCTTTTGGGAATTAGCCAAGTTGTTAGTTAGTTCATTAGTTATATTCAGCTTTTGACAAATTTTCATATGCATATGCTATGCAAAGGGTAGTGCAAGTGCAGACAAACAGGTTTGGACTGTGAATTTTATTGGACTCGAGATTGACACCTAAATGACTCGACTAGACATCCTTTTTAAAGAAATTTATTGAACTCTACGGGACAAAACCTAACAGACTATAGATTTATTAGGTTTGACCCTCGCATGACATGCACATGAAAACTTACTATGTGCTTCTAGTAAATGCCAAAGGGTATGCAAGAAGTATGATGCAAACCTAACATGTGCAAGGAATGAATGTAACATGCAAATCTCTACATGATGCAGGTGAATGGTTAAAGAAATATAAGAACACTCAAGAAAAGGCAAAAAATAAGAGGTGGATTCGGGGTTAGTCTGGCAGGAAAAGGGTTTGGGATTGATTGGATAGAATGGAATGCAAGAAGGTGTGTCATGAATTAGTCCTAGACTAATGAGGTTTATCTTATGGGGTTGATGTCCATCTAAACGGTCTACATAATTGAAGAAAGGGTCATTGATTTCAGGAAAAAGATCAAGTGGAGTCAAAAAGGTGACTTCATCTTGAGGGCATTGATTTAAAGAGATTAAGTCCTTAATAAACTCTTCTGGTTCATAAATCAAAGGACCGGGCTCTCTAATTGGGCTTTCTTCTAGTGGCTCCTCAAGTAAAGCTCTAATAGTGGGACTAGATTCCTCATGGTCTTCTTCCTTTAAGGGTTCTTCCACTACAAGTTGGGTGTGGTTAAAGTTAGCTAACTCTAGGGTGGCTTCAACCTAGGTATCTACTAAATCAACTAATACTGGATTGGCTTCTACCTGGGTTTCTACTAGATTAACTAACATTGGATTGGCTTCTACCTGGGTTTGGTCAGGGTCAACTGATTCTAGGGTGGTGGATTGGGTAATTTTCTGGGCCCATTGTTCAATTAAGGCCTTGAGGGTTTCTAGATTGGACTCCATGGTTGAACTAGGTTGGACTTCAGACTCAACTAATTTTGGGTTGGTTTCTATTGGGGTTTGGTTATAGTTAACTACTTCTGGGTCTTCTATAGGTGTTTCTTCCTCTAGATCTACAATAGACTTATTATCTTCATACTCCTCTACTAAACTTGGGTCAGCTTCATATATTTCTTCTTCTAGGTCATCTTGGTGAACCAATGGGGTAGTAGGAGGTGTATGGCTAAAGGAAAACTAGCTAGGGTCTAGGGTACTGATCCTATGGGGTTCAGGCTGATTAAGGGTTATGGGTTCATAGGTTATGGGTTCAGTCCTAAGGGTTGACTCGAATTCCAAAGCTATATTATAGGCTTCCTCTAAGTTCTGAATTTGCCAATGAGATAGTTCCCACTGAATGTCTTCATGAAGGCCAGTCTCAAACCTCGATAAGGTCACTGATTCGGGTTCGTCTAGGCAACACCTAAGGGCACATTCTTCCAATTGGGCTATATACTCTGACACAGACCTATTTCTTTGATATAACCTATTCCATTGGTGTAGAAGGCACTGTCGATAGTATGGGGGCATATACTTAGCCCTAAGCTTTAACTTCATAGCTTCCCAGGTGGTAATGGGTAGGTTGCCTATTTGATTATTGAGTCTTTCTACTTGGTCCCAGTATATTCTTGCTTGAATAGTTAGCCTGAGCTGGACAAATTAACACTTTTTCTCATCACTTAAGCCATACCATTCAAGATATTATTCCACGTCTTTTTCCCAGTCTATGTAATCCTCAGGATTTGAGGTGCCACTAAAGGTGGGTACTTGATAATTGGGCTTCCTATAGTTAGACTTCTGGTAAGGGTCAGAGTATTGGGTTCTCCTAGGGTTGGGCTCCCTATATGGATCAGAGTATTGGGCTCTCCTAGGGTTGGACTTCATGGTCACACTAGTTGGGTTTGATTAAGTCTACTAGTATTGGGTTCCTAATATAGTGGTCATGCAACAAATCAAACAATCAAAATGAAATGATGCAACCAAGCATGCAAAAGAGAAAGAAAAGGCTAGTATAATCTAGGGTTTCCTAGACCTAGAGCCAGAAACTGGGTGGGTCAGCTCAACTTACACCTAACCCAATAGCTAATCCTTCCACTGGACAGGTAGGGGGTGGGAGTGTGGGAGGCCCCTCCTGCTTTCACAGGGACCTAATTAAAAACCACAACACAACTTAGGTCATTTGACTCTGGACCCCAAGCCTTAGACACCAGCTTTCAGTAATAGCTAAAAGGTTAAATGCACTAGTTGGCCCACACAGCTCGGACCCGACCTGTTGATGTCTCCTAGCCCACTAGGGCAAATTAGGTCTAATCAATTTTAATTAAGGCTTGGGTGGAAATGCTGAGTGGTTATTTTGGGCCCAGGACAGGTTATGACCTCCTGCCCTGATGTTATATAGATTGCCCTTAAGATTAAATTAACAAATGATGAACAATCAATGGTCCTGATGCAATCTAAAACAATCAGAAAATAAAATAATTTTTTAATTAATTTATGAGATGTCAAGTTAAGTTTAAGTTTACTAGGGTTAGCAAACAAGGTTTGGCTTGGGATTGGGGGGTTTGGAAGTTGATTAGGTTTGAGTTAGTCAAGTTGCAGAATGTAGCAGAAATCAGAAAAATTAGGGTTCAGATGATGTAGAATTTGATACAGATCCTGATGCATAAAAAATTCAAAAAAAAATCTGGAACAGAGGATGGACGGTGTTGATGATGTCTACTAAATTTCATGCAGAACAAAAATCATATGATGATGCAAACCTAGGGTTTTCTAGACTATTGTAGAAATTATCAGAATACTGTTAGGGTTCCTATTATACCAAATTTTAGAGATTTAGGGTTTCAGTAAAAAAAATTAAAAATTTATATAAAATAAAGGCCTCAACAGAGAACAATTCATGCAAATTTAAAATAAAAACAAAATTTTTAAATGGTCAAAAACAAATGAAAAACTGAAACTTAATGCAGTGGACAGAATGCTGAAATTAGGGTTTGTGATTGCAATGCAAATAAAAACTATCCTAAATCCGCTCTGATACCAAACTGATGCAGGATGACTCTAAGACTACTAAACATACATGAAAAATAATAAAACAATTTTATTATGATTTTTATAATTTTATTTGTAGGCTAGATTTCCAAAGTAAAGTAAGAACTAGCAGAAAGACTAGCAGTATGAAGAATCATCGGATCGCAGGAAAACTCATGCAAACTAATGAAAGATCCAGGACCCGAGAGTTGAGAAACTCTCGGTTTAGGATAGCTTTTCTTCATTAAATCATAAAATAAGAGTTGGGAAGGTTTCTTACCAGTCAGAGATTGAAATTCAATTGCAGAAGAGATCACTCACAACTCTGATCGGAGCCTGGAAGAAGAAGCCTTGTTTCCCTCAAATCTGATGGCTGATCTGTGTAGTCCAGGCAGCAAAGAAAGCCTCCTCTTGGGAGGGGAAGCACCTCGGGGATCCTGGGTTATCACACAAAATTTAATGGGCTGATGTAGTGGCCTCTAACTCTTGGATGTGGCCGGTAGAACTCCAAAATAGGGTAACCTCCTCTCTTGTATAAAAATTGGGCTCATATTAGACTCATAACTGATATACAAAACTCAAAATAATAACTAGGTTGAGGGTTGAGACAAATCAACTAACCTCAACTTATTACAGGACTCAATTCTAGTTGATTACAAAATTTGATACATGGCTAGGTAAACCAAATAGGGCCCAGTAATCTATGTCTGATCCTGGTGCCCCCACCAGGTATAAACCTAGAAAACCTTTAGATCTCATTCCTTTTCTCATGCATGAACGTATTTTAGAGTCTGCTAAGTCATATGCTGAACATGTTAGAGAGTTGCATAAAGAAATAAGTAAAAACATTAATGAAAGCAACGAATCTTATAAACATATGGCCGATACTAAAAGAAGACTCAAGGAATACAATGAAGGAGACTTTGTTATGGTTAAACTATGACTTGAACCATGAAGAAGTTACATGCTCGTAGTAGTGGACCATACAAAGTGATTAAGAAAATTTGATCTAATGCCTATGTGCTCGAGATACCACCTGAACTAGGCATTAGCTTTACTTTCAACATTTCATACCTTATTGAGTATAGGGAGCCAACGTTGATTCCTAGTGAGCCATTTGGGCCTAATCCTGTCCTTCAGAGTGAATCAACCCAAGTGTGTCCACCTACCAGACCACCAATCCGGAGAGACAACATTGAGTAGATCTTGGATGACAAGATCATTGCTACCCGAAGCAAAGATTACCAACGGTATCTAGTTCGATGGCAAGGATGACCTGAAACTGATGATTCTTGGATCACCAGAGAGGACTTAATGAGAGTTGACCTAGACTTGCTAGAGCACTATCATAGCGATATTGATCCCTACTCGATAGGGTCGAGTTCCTCCCATCCAGGAACAATTGGTCTGGACACAGGGCCAAAAAATATCGACAGGTTGAACCCACATCCCTGTGGATCACTTGTGAATAAAGCTCTGGACCTAACCCCTTTTACCATGTAAATATTTTATTTTATTTTCTATTATTTTGGGTTAGTTAGGGTTAGCCCTTTTTACCAACTGTAATTAGGGTTTTGTTATTTAGCCTTTTGGGCTAAACCCATTTTACCACATTATTCAAAACCCAATTTATAAGTTGTGTCAAATCCTATTGGGCCAAATCCTGTTTACCAATCTATTCTTTTTGTTATATAAGGTTAAGCCTTTTGATCAATTGATCAATTGTGCTTTAGTTATTTGGTTTGAGTCTTGTAAAAATTAGTTATTTAGTCCTGTATTATAATGGGGACCCGATTAAAGACCCATGTGACTTTATGTGCATCCAATTGAAGGCCCATGTGCAATCCAAGATAAGCCATGTGCTAGCCTAAGACAAGCCATGTGCTAGGCCAAGTCAATTTATTTTAGCACCATCTTGCTAGATTTTTGGACATCACTGCCACATCACCAGGGAACATCAGCATATGTCATTTTAGGACAACTTCATACTCCATGTCACACCTTTTGGCTGGCCCATGTGAGAAGAAATTAGCATCCAAGTGAGAAATATTTAGTGCCTCCTTTTTAAGATAAGTGTGAAGGACTCCTCTTAATTGGCGCCCTCCACTCAAGTTATTCCATGCCAAAAATGAAGAGTTCGGCCAAGCAATTTCTCCTCTTCTTTGATGCCATTTGCTAGAGAATTTCAAGCCAAATTACTTCATCTCAAGTGTTGGAGGTCCAAGGGTTTCTACTCCTAGCATTTCACTTAAACAGGTTGCCAGCTGCTTAAGTCTTCAGAACTCAAGAGTTTCATCAAAATTCTTAAGTCTTCTCCAATCCAAACTGAAGAGTCCAGGCCACATTGACTATAATTCCAAGAGTTGTAGTCCAAGGAAGAAGGAGTTTACTATTTGAATCCCTTACATCATTGATTACGGGTCTATAAATACCCATCAATCCCTTGTAATTTTAATTCATTATTCATCAATAAAGAAATTCTGCCAAATTTTTTCTTCCTTTGCTGTGTGCATCGTGGGGTGTGAGGCCCTTTTTCCATTTTTCTACAGAACATCGCAGGGTGCAAGTTCCTAATTATCTTATCTATCCAGCCAACAAGAAGACCCAACCATCACTTCGAACCATTCCCTTTCCTTCTTTTCTTTTCATTGCTGATTCCTAACTTGAATTTCCTTTGTTGAGTGTTTGCAGGTGATTAGGAATGAAGTTAGGAGTTCTTGCCTCAGAACTGGCATTGCTCGGAAGATCGGAGCCCGAGATCAAGTTCTAGAAACCCTGCCGCGACAATCTTGAGAGTTCTGTTAGTCTGAAGAATCGATCTTCGTTGGTAACTTTAAACTTGTTCCCCCTATTTAGTTTTTGATTAGTTGAAAGTTAATCCTAGTTTCGGTGGTTTCTTAGCCACCAGATCCTGTTTCATTAGTTATTTTGTTAGGTTTACTTGTGCAGGTAGTTAATTAAACTAGTTTTCTTCATTGCTCCTTCAAGTCTTCTTTTAAAATCCGAAAAAAAGTAAAAATTATTTTATGTTAATTAGGTTAATTAGGCTTTAATTATTTGTCCCGCATCACCATCCCTGAGTGTCCACTAAATTAGCCTGAAAAAGAAAAAGATTGAGCATATCCTGGATGACCAAGCTATTAGTACCCGGATCAAAGGCTACCATGTTACTTGGTTTGTTGGCAAGGTTGACCAGATTATGAGGACTCGTGGATCACTCAGTAGGATCCATAATGCCTCAACCCAGACCCGTTGGAGCAGTACTAGAGCCAGATTGACCTTTGCTCAACAGGGTCGAGTTCCTTCCATCCTGGGAGAATTGATAGGGACATCAGGATCAGACAAGGATCTCAGGATTCCATAAAGATCTCAAATTCATGTGTTGGGTAGTCGGTCATTTTTTTGTATTAAGTCCATTAGGTCAAATGAGTCCAATGAGTCCATTTGCTCACACGAGTCTTGAGTCCTATAATAAAGATTGAGTCCTGTAATAAAGTGAGTCAATTGAGTCTAATTGAGTTCACTGAGTCAGTTGAGTTGAGTCCAGTTGTTTCAAGTCAAGTTCTGTAATTTTGGTTTTCATTCAAGTCATGTGCAAGAGGAGAGTCACCAGACTAAAAGATTCACCAAGCCCCCCCAACCAAAGCTAGGCTTTATGCACCTGGGCCCCTACTTAGGCTCCAGCCTATGTGCCAGGGCCCCTTTCATGCCACCCAAGACCATAATGTAGGGTGCCTCCCAAGCCCCATGAAGTTGGCGCCCCAGCCAAGTCCAAGCCTCATGTAGTTGGCACCCCAGCCTATGAAGAAGTGGTGCCCCTCCCAGGCCAACTCCTTGGCACCCTAGTCCAGCCCATAACAGATGGCACCCCTCTCAGCCCAACCATCCTTGGTGCCCCTCCCAGCCCAGCATGGAGTCATGTAGCCCAAGCCCAAGCGGAGTCAACTGTCCAAGTCCAACAGGGAATTGAGTTTCTTGGCCCTCAAGTTTTGTAATCCCAATCTGTTAGGGAGTTTAGAGACCTGGGTGAATCTATAAATACCCACCCCCTTTTCCTTGTAATTGATAACTTTTGATGAATGAAAATTTGAGAGTTTTGCTTTATTTTCCATGCTTTCTAAGCATTAACGCTCCATGAGGGAGAGGGTGTGAGGCCCATATATTCTTTCAAACCCTTGTTCCTTCCAAACCCTAGTCACCTCCTTGTTTCTTCTTCCAAGCAAACCCTAGCCCTAGGCCGCCCCATCCCTTCTTCACAATCCCTAGGATGCCCATCATCTTTTAATCTAGCTGCCCCTTCTTTCTTCCTACACTTGGCCACCCCTTCTTCTCTCATCAAGACCCTAGGCCGTAGGTTCTTTTTCAAGTCCAAGGTGTGCAAGTTCTTCTCCTTTGCTAGGAGGCCAGGCGTCCTCCTCCTCCAGGCCACCCCTCTAAGAATCAGGCATCCATCACCCTATCCAAGCCCCTAGCCATCTTCTTGTCTTCTCTTTTCTTCCACTTCTCATTTTATATTTTTCCTATCTTCTACATCCCTAACCCTTGACATTTGCAGGATCCATCCAATGCTACGCCCTTTGGACGAGGTTTTCCTTACCCCCGAAACCAGCTGATAAAAAGCTGGTGGATCTGCAAGAAAGTTGCTTTGTCATCCAGGCTCCGATCCGAGACGTGAGATCACTTCTACCATGCAAGGAGAATCATTGCTAGGTAAACTAACCCTTCCCTACTCACTTTTTCTGTTGTATTTAACTTGAACATGTGCCTAATAGGTGTTTCTTAACCCTAGGATCCTTCATTTTTTTTATCACTTTGTTAGAATCTTGCTATGCGAGTAGAACCTAGTCTTTGCATGAAAACCCTAGTTGTTCTTAGTCTCTTCTCGGCAATAAAACCATTAAAAATTTAGAAAATATTCCTCTCATATAATTTGATTTTCTCATGTTCATCCCGCATCCTTTGTATGCTATCTTGTTCCTCAATAGAAGGTAATGAGTAGGTCAACAAGGAATCGATCACCCATGGTAAGAGGAGAATTTATCCCATGAAATCTCTTCGATTGTTGACTTAGGAAGTCTTTGGTCAAAGCATGATGAGATTAGATAGGATTTCTAATCCTTCATCGATCGAGTCTTCATTATCAAATTGAGATTCGAAAGGATTAAGTGCTAGGATTTGACATTTATCTATTATTGGATTTTGGTGATGCAGTGAAAGCATGGATTTCAAAAATTTTCATTTTTGAAACTCCAATGACTTGAAACCCTAAGCCCGAGATCACTTATTCATTATAATAAACAAGTCACTAAATTAGGGTTCAGAAAAATACCTGGAACACTATTTTTTTTTCTTTCCACTAGGCTCATAAATGCAAGCCCTCTAGAGGTGATCTACACAGGAATTAAACCTAGGAACCACTCTTTTGTAGGTTGCTTGATCAACTGGGACTCTTCTGATAGCCGTTCAACCTTCAGCAGCCTTTCTTTCCTTGCTTAGATCTACGCCCTTCAACAGAGCACTTCAAGCCCTTTCTAGATCTACTCTCATCTTTTTCTAATACTTCCTAATTCTCTTCCTAAGCCCTTGTCTTAAAATGGTAGACTTGTCTCAAGACAAAGACCTAAGTCCTAACAAGGGAAGGAAGAGACAAGGAAGATAGAGTGTAAGAGAGTTTGGAGTGTGTATGAAAGAAAGATAATCTTTGAGATATTTTCTCTCAGCATAACACCATAGGCTATTTATAAGAGAAGGGGGGCCGCCAATTATGCCTCTTCATCAACCTTTGATCTGTTTATCAACAGATCAAATAAGACCCTTCATTAAGAAGGAGTCTTATCTTGAAGAGTCAAGACCTTTCATGCGCCAACCACCGTTAGTTCCTTCTGATTATTTTGGGATTTTTTTCTTCATGCCACATGGCATGTAACTGATGATAAGACTTATCAATTGGCATGGAAATGAAAAGACTTATCCATCTGATAAGTTCCTTAAAGCAAAAAGACTCTCTGCTATCATAACTGGCGGCAACAGTGAAGGGATGCAACCCCTCACTTCATGCGCACCAAAAACTTCTCTGACATATGCTACCTTTAACCAGTCAAAGTATATCCAACATGGGTGTCAAATGAAAGGGGATTAAATGTACTTTATCATCATATAAGTGGTTATCAGGGAAAAGGACTCTTGGTCCTTCTGTGCCCCTTTATTTGTTGAGTACTCAATTTTGGTGCCTAGAACCCATGCTATTAGAACTATTGATATATGGTGCATAAAATATCAAAAAATTATTAGATAAATTCTGATAATTTCATCCTACTTAGGACTCAACCCAATTTAGGTCTCCCATAAATTGGTTAGTCCATTTAGCAACCTTTTAGACCCAATTCAATTAGGTTAGGAGATTAGGTCAGCATGCACATGCTAGTATGCAATCTAGCTAACAAATTAGGATCCCATGATCCTAATTAAATGTTAATTAACTTCCTAGGTCAATTCTTGAATGTGTGTGACCCTTTGGGTTTCACATCTAGCCAGCAATAGGTCTAGGTTCCAACCAATTCGATCCAATCGAATCCAATTGACCTAATTAGGTCAAATTGAGCTAACCTAAGTTGCCAATTCGAACCAGCTTTCGAATTGACTCATGAATTCAATCCAATTGATTTAGAAAATCTACAAGAAATGATTAATGTCTAGCAACATGTCATGCCTACCTGGAAGATGAAGAATTTGGTAGAAATTATCAAAATATCCTTCAGTGAAAAGTTACCATGCAATTCAATCTTTCGATCTCCCTTTATCCCAAATAAGTGATGGATATGGATAATTATCAAATCCTAGCACTTAGTCTTTTAGAATCTCACTTCGATAATGATGACTTTACTAATGACTTATTAGAAATTACTTCTAATCTCATTCTACTTTGATCAAAGACTCCTTGAGTCATCAATCGAAGAGATTACATGGGATAACACTTCCTCTTACTAGGAATGATCGATTCCTTATTGATCCACTCACATCCTTTGTACACCTTCCACCATATCTGAGAACACCCCGTACATGACTCATTGTCATGAGTCAGTATGAACCAAAACATGGCTTAGTGTGCATAAGGAACCATGGTGATCTCAGGTCTAAAGACCACTTGCATAACTTCCACTATGAGAACTATCTTTTGATAAGTAGTAAGACTTCCATAAGATATTGTCAGTATAGATCAGTTCTGTGAACTCATATCCTGATGAACACCCTTATCCTTGTATTAGTATCTCTACACAAGTGGCTATGAGACCAACCACCCTCTCCATCGAGCATACATAGAATAAGCTAGTCTTTCTGGAAGCATCGATCCTCGAATCGATGATACTACGACTACGAACCTTTTAGATTAGAGTTTATAGGAACTTAGGTCTCACTGTTATGATCTCCATCATAATCCTAATTTTATTGTCCTAATCTATGGGGTTCATCATAATCTTTAAATAAAACATAGCAGTATGATGAAATAAAATGCCTTTATTAATATTATAATATCATACATGAGTTGGAAGATTACTAAAATACCCTTACAATTATAATATCACTGACTGAGCCAGCTATAGTTGGCTGCTTTGTACTCTTCCAACTCACTGCATCACAATATAGGGTGAAGACATACCCTGATATGGATTTGCTATCATCTAAATCTGATTGAAAACTAGAATGTGTATAACCTTCTAGTTTTAATTCAGATCCATCATATATAAAAAAAACATCCTTAATCCTTCTCAAGTACTTAAAAAGATTTTTTATAGCTTTCTAATGATCCTCCCCTAGATCAACCTAGAACCTACTTACTATGCCCAAGGCATAAGCAACATCAGGCCTGATACATAACATGGCATATATGATGATCCTACAACCGAAGTGTAAGAAATCATATTCATCCTTTCTCTCTCTTCTGATGTCTTAGGTGATATCTTCTTTGAGAGATGTATACCTTGACTCATAGGTAAATAACCCCTCTTCCATCCATGTTGAATCTCTTTAACACTAAGTCAATGTATCTAGATTGGGATAAGCCTAGCATCCTTTTAGATCTATCTCTATAGATCTTTATTCCCAATATATAGGATGCCTCTCCCAGATCCTTCATGAAAAACTTTGATGATAGCCAAGTTTTGACCAATTGTAACATTAGGATATCATTCCTAATAATAAGTATGTCACCGACATATAGAACCAAAAAGATAATTGCACTTTCATTTATTTTTTTATACACACAAGATTAATCCACATTTTTAATGAAGCTAAATTCTTTGATTGCTTCATCAAAACAGATGTTCCAACTCCTCGATGCTTGCTTTAATCCATATATGGAATTTTTAAGCTTGCATACTTGGTTTGGTCTCCCACTTGAGACAAACCCTTCTGGTTATAACATATAAACTTCTTTCTCAAGATATCCATTGAGAAAAGCAATCTTTACATCCATCTGCCAGATTTCATAATCATAGTATGTTACTATTACAAGCAAAATCCTGATGGACTTGAGAATTGCTACTGGTGAAAAGGTTTCATCATAGTCAATACCATGCCTTTGTCTAAAACCTTTTGCCACTAGCCCGACCTTGTAGGTATCTACTTTGCCATCTGCTCTAATCTTCTTTTTGAAGACCCATTTACATCCTATTGGGTTTACTTCTTCAGGTGGATCTACCAAGGTCCAAACCTGATTAGAATACATGGAGTCTATTTCAAATTTCATGCCATATAGCCATTTATCAGAGTCTTTACTCTCAATAGCTTACGAATAAGTCATAGGATCATCATCCTAAATGATACTAGCCTCATTGTCATTTCCAATGACAAAGCTATATCTGAGAGGTACACCCCGCACCCTCTCTGACCTTCAGAGAGGAGGTGTGTGATGTGGCTATTCCTGATCATCAAGAATATTTGGCTGAGGAATATCATTTGAGGACTCTTCAAGTTGTTGGTTTTGAACTTCACTTAATTTAAGTGTTGTTCTACTACTTCTTCCTTGGATAAATTCTTGCTCCAAGAATGTAGCATGTCTACTAACAAATACCTTTTATTCTATAGTATGATAAAAGAGGTATCCAATACCCTCTTTGGGATAACCAACAAATATGTATTTGTCAGCCCTAGCACTTAACTTATGTCCAAAATTATTCTTGACATAAGCATAGCAATCCCAAATATTTAAATATTTAAGATTTGGTCTTTTGCTATTCCATACCTCATATGGAGTGCTAGTCACTAACTTTGATAGTACTCTGTTAAAAATATAAGCAACAGTTTCGAAAGCAAATACCCAAAAGAAAATAAGAAGTCTGTGAAGCTCATCATGGACCTCACCATGTCTAACAAGGTGCGATTCCTCCTTTCTGCCACATCATTTAATTAGGATGTATAAGGAGGAGTCCATTCAAAGATTATGCCTTTGTTCTTAAGATGGTTTAGAAACTCACTAGACAAGTATTCTCCTCCTCGATTTGAATGAAGAATCTTAATACTATGTCCAGTTTGTTTTTTAACCATACTTTGATACTCTTTGAATTTATCAAAGACTTCGAACTTGTATTTCATTAGATATACATGTCCAAACCTAGATAAGTCATCAATAAATGTGATGAAATATGAGTATCCACTTCTAGCCTGAGTTATCATAGGTCCACATACATCAGTATGTACAAGACCTAATAATTTAGTTGCCCTGCCTCCATATCCAGTGAAAGGAGACTTGGTCATTTTACCTATGAGGCAAGACTCACAAGTTCCTAATGATTGAAAATCATAAGGGTCAAAGTAATTATCTTTGACTAACTTGTTTATCCTTGACTCACTTATATGACCTAATCGGCAATACCAGAGAAAAGTGACATTGACATTATCTCTTTTTCTCTTCTTGTTATCAACAAGTAATATTTCATCATTGAGTTCTAAAGTTAAAAGACCATTAATAAAAGAACCATGTCTAAATATGTTATTAGAATAAAGAATAGAGCAGCCACTACTCTTTACATTTATTTCATATCCTTGTTGTAATAACAAGGATATAGAAATAATATTTCTTACAATATTTGGAACATAGTAGAAGTCTTTTAACTTTAATATATTACCCGGAGGTGATAATAAAAGATAAATGCCCATAGCTTCAGCATACATGGCTTCACCACTTGCTCCATATAGCTTGAAGTCACCTTTCTTCAAACTTCTAATTCTGTGGAGTCCCTATAATGACTTACAGAAATGAGACCCACATGCAGTATCTAATACTCATGAATTAGAAATTGAAGCACTTAATGATAAATTTGCTTGTATTATGTACAAACCTTTAGATGCTACTCCAGCATCATGCTTCATACTTGCAAGATATGTCTTGCAATTTTTCTTCCAATGCCCTTGCTTGTCGCAATGGAAACAGGCTCCATCATTAATAGCCTTCTTAGCTTTCTTCTTCTTCTGGATGCTCTTTTTAGGGTTGAATTTTGTGTCTAAACCCTTCTTCATTGCCTATTTCTTCTTCTCATCAATAAGAAGAAGATGAGCCTTATCTCCCTTAAAATGGCTCTCTGCTGTCTTAAGCATGTTAAGTAGCTCAGGAAAAGAGGTATTCAGTTTGTTCATATGATAATTTAAAATAAACTAAGAGAAGGAATCCGGGAGTGACTGCAGGATCAAGTCCTGGTTGAGTTCACCATCCATTAAAAATCCTAATTGACCTAATCGGGTGATTAAGTCAATCATTTTCAAAACATGGGCTTAGACTGATGAACCCTCACTCATTCATGCATGGAACAACTACTTTGATATCTCGTATCGAGCAGCCCTACTTTGCTCTCCATAAAGCTCTTTTAAATTAAGCAATATGGACTGAGGTTCCATCTCTTCATGTTGCCTCTGAAGCTCATTGCTCATTGAGGCCAATATGATGCACCTAACGGTCATGCTATCATTTAGCCACATTTTATGTGTGGCCCTTTCCTTCTCAGATGCATCCTTTCCGGTCAGCTCAGGATCCAAAGAATCAAGAATATAAGAAGCTTCTCCTGAGTCAGTACTATCCTCAGGTTCCTTAACCAATCCACATAATTGGGATCGTCAACTTATTAGCATCTAAAATGCCCTGTAGTGATAAATTTGAAGCCGTATTAAATCCTACATTTATTTAAAGAATAATATAAGCATACCACTCAAAATGACATTCGTAACTAGATAAGGACTTATATCTAATTATGTCTTCCACTATTTCATTCGAATACCATAACCCTCACCTATGGTAAGCAAGAAACCTTACTTGGTTTCTTTAGTGGGGTTGAGATTCAAATTCCTCATAAGTATCTTGTGTTACACAACAAACACTCATGAGTTCAAAGGTAGGAATTCCTTTCTAATTGCAACCCATGCAATTCTCAACAAATAAACTACCTCTAAGACACTTATAGTCTTGTGTTACACAACAAACTTGAATGTCTTAGTTTAGTCAGACCCTTCATTTCCACATAGACATGTTCGAATAATATTGCCCTTATGTTACACAACAAAGCAATACTACCAAACATACTATAAAGCATAAAATGCACTAAGACAATTCATATTTAATAGTAGAGTAGGCCTTGTGTTACACAACAAACCTACTATAGTTATTAATATGAACTATACTTAGCATGAAGGAAGGCAAACTATAGTGTGTTTATTCAATTTGGCAAATTCTATTTTAAGGTCTAGATATAGCCAAATTGGCCAGATAAGTAGAAGAGATGAGGGGGTCTCCCCATTGCTTTCGTTAGACACCAAAATAATTGGCTAGGTCAAACAACGGAACCAATTAAAAATCTTATTCCCTTTACCTTCCCAGAACATCTTGCCCAGACACCAATTGACTAATCATGTAACCCTAAATGAAATTGCCTTTTAACTAACTTGCACTATGACTAAATATTTTGATTAAGAGGACTTTTAGTGGTCTTAAAACACATCCTAACTAATCATAACAACATGATAATAAAACTAGCAACCAAGCATATTTACCCTAATATGCATAACATAAGATGATTATTTCGAAAAACTATTCACATCACTTGTTCATGGGATATGGCCACAGCAGCACCCCTACATGCCATAGAAGATCCCATTGAATGGAAAGAAAGGGCCTTTAAACCCTCCTTTACTTCTATGACCAGACGGCCATGGTGACTAACACTATCCGAAGCTATTACTAAGATATAACATATCATATATATCTCTTTAAACTAAATCATGCATCAAAAATATGATAACATAGCATATGATTATATTTTTCTATCACATAGCATTCATTAATTCAAATGACCATTAATTGAATAAAATAAGAGGGCTCTGATACCACTATTGGGTTTCAGTGATGCAACAAAAGCATGGATTTCAAAAATTTTCATTTTTGAAACTCCAATGACTTGAAACCCTAAGCCCGAGATCACTTATTCACTATAATTAACAAGTCACAAAATTAGGGTTCAAAAAAATACCTGGAACACTAATTCCTTTTCTTTCCACTAGGCTCACAAATACAAGCCCTCCAGAGGTGATCCACAAAAGAATTAAACCTATGAACCACTCCTTTGTAGGCTGCTTGATCAACTAGGACTCGTCTAATAGCCTTTCAACCTTCAGCAGCCTTTCTTTCCTTACTCAGATCTACACCCTTCAATAAAGCACTTCGAGCCCTTTCCAAATCTACTCTTATCTTTTTCTAATACTTCCTAATTCTGTTCCTAAGCTCTTGTCTTAAAATGGCAGACTTGTCTTAAGACAAAGACCTAAGTCCTAACAAGGGAAGGAAGAGACAAGGAAGATAGAGTATAAGAGAGTTTGGAGTGTGTAAGAAAGAAAGATAATCTTTGAGATATTTTCTCTCAGCATAACACCATAGGCTATTTATAAGAGAAGGGGAGGTGCCAATCATGCCTCTTCATCAACCTTTGATTTGTCTATCAACAGATCAAATAAGACCCTTCATTAAGGAGTCTTATCTTGAAGAGTCAAGACCTTTCATGTGCCAACCATCCTTAGTCGATCCTTCTGATTATTTTAGGATTTTTTTTCTTCATGCCACATGGCATGTAACTAATGATAAGGCTTCTCAATTGGCATGGAAATGAAAAGACTTATCCATCTGATAAGTTCCTTAAAGCAGAAAGACTCTCTACTATCATAACTGGCGACAACAGTGAAGGGATGCAACCCTTCACTTAATGCTTGCCAAAAACTTCTTCGCCATATGCTATCTTTGACCAGTCAAAGTATATCGAACATGGGTGTCAAATGAAAGGAGATTAAATGTACTTTATCACCATATTAGTGATTATCATGTAGAAGGATTCTTGGTCTTTCTGTGTCCCTTTATTTGCCGAGTACTCAATTTTGGCACCAAGAATCCTATGCCATTGGAACTCTTGATATATGGCACATAAAATGTTGAAAAATTATTAGACAAATTTTGTTAATTTTGTCTCACTTAGGACTCAGCCCATTTAGGTCTCCAATAAATTGGTTAGTCCATATAGCAACCTTTTAGACCCAATTCAATTGGGTTAGGAGATTAGGTTAGCCTACACATGCTAGTGTGCAATCTAGCTAACCAATTAGGATCCCATGACCCTAATTAAATGTCAATTAAGTGAAGGTAAAAAATACCTACACTTAGCATACAATATGCAAGAAAACATGATAGAAAGATATGCATTTTAAAATAATTTTAAATCGTACACAGCGGAAGGGTCGGTAGATAGATTTAAATGATCTACCGATCTACCCACAACAGGATCTAGTATAATGACCTAGCATGCATATAACATCAAAGCTAGAGAAACAACAAATATAAAAGTATCATACCTTTATACCAAGAGAGAAGCAGTGGAAGTGCTGTAAGAAGGAGGAGGGTGCTCGAGCCACACACGCATCGGGCCTTTACAGGATATCCACACCTGGGTTTTGATGCACTTTCCAGTTTGTTTTTCTACTTCATTACAATATCATTTGAACATTTCAAACGATTCATATTTATGTCTCATCAAGAAGACATAACCATACCTCGAAAGGTCATCTGTAAAAATAATGAAATATCCATACCCTCCCATGGCACTAACATTCATGGGTCCGCATACATCAGTATGTATCAAACATAAAATTTCATTGGCTCGATCACCTTTTCTAGTAAAAGGTGACTTAGTCATTTTTCCAAGAAGACAGGACTCACAGTTTGAAAGTGAACTATCTTCACTAAAATCGAGGAGATCCTCGATTTTCAACCTGTTTATCTTAATCCTGTTAATATGACCCAGCCTACAATGCTATAGGTATGCATCGCTAACATTATCTATCGTAGGGCATTTGCTAGACGTGTACATTACACTAACAGGTCATGAAAGTACATAAATGCCATCATGCATTTGTCCATTCAAAACAACAAAATCATTCAAAATGATTTTGCAAATGTCATTCTTTATTAATAGTTTATAACCATACATGGCCAATTGGCCTACAGAAATGACATTCAAAATAAAAGGACAAAAATGATACTCATTCAATATGACAGTACAGGACTCAAAAACAAGTTTAAGGACTCCCAATGCCAAAACTAGAACTCGGCTTCCATTTCCTACGTTCAATAACCTCTCCTCATCATAGAATCTTCTACTAACTTGAAGTCCCTGCAAAGAATTGCAAATATAAATTGGACTTCCTGTATCCAATACCCAGTTAGTAATATCATAAACAGAGAAACTATAAGGTGTTATCATATAAATACCTTGTCTAAGACCATCCTGCACCTTTCTCTTCTTGGACCTGTTTGGGTCAAGGGACGCAATATAAAGAGGACAGTTCCTCTTCCAATGACCCTGCTTCTTGTAGAAGAAGACTCCGCCTAGCTTTGATCAGCCTTCACTTTCTTGGCCTGACTGGGTCCAGAAGCACTAAGCACCTTTTTCCCTTTATTATTTTTTTTCTTCCCTTTCTTAAAGGGACGACGCCCTTCCGAAGAACCTCCCACTAGATTCACCACCCTTTTATTCAACTGGTGATCTTTCTCATAAGTCTACAGCAACCCCAACAGACCATGGTAGTTAACTATAGACTTATCATTCTATAATGATCGAGAAAGTCTAGATAGGAGGAGGGGAGAGAATTTAAAATCGCATCTTTCCCAAGCTGTTCATGCAAGGGACATCCAAGCTTGCCCAAGCGCTCAATCATCTCGATCAGAGAGCCACTTTTGATAAGTATCTTTGACCGAACCCTGAGCATTGGCAGCAGGGATCTCAGGTGCTGGTTCTGATATCACATACAGGATCCATTCGGGCTCCAGGACAATCTTTAGCCTTCGATACCAGCTATCAAAGTTGGGTCCATTGAGCTTCTCATTGTCGAGAAGAGACTGAAGAGATAGGTTGGAAGACATCTGAAAAAAATCAAAACTAATTAGTGTATATGAATAATTAATCTAAAGGCATGGACTTTAGTCTAAAGGTCCCTTCCACTATTTTGCACATATTGGTAGCCTCTACCTCCAATCTGAGGAATTACTTTAATTCCCTAGTGGGTACTAAAGTCCAATAGACAATACATGAGCCTGACTTTGGCAGGCCCACCCAAGCATGTCTAAAGGTAGGTTCTTTAACCGATTACTTCTCCAAGTAACCTCTAGTAATTGGGTGTTGCCCTAAGGAGCACTTCAATCAGCCTTTGGGCCTCCTATTGAAGGTCCTGGTTAGGTCCAACTATTAACATAACAAAATTCAATTCTTCCAAATAATGAATGGTCAAGCCCAACTTTGGCAGGCCCACCTGACCATCGTTAAGAGAGTCATACTAAGCCATCATATTAGGAACAGTAATTCCAATAGCCTGATTATTACCCGATCTTTAGATCTATCGATGAACACCGAACTACTGGACACATTACTATCTCACTTAATGGGAGGCTAAGACTTGGTTATCTCTATAACTTTATCCTTTTAAGGACCTAATAATTTAAAAAAAATTTAGATTAATATGACAGATAAAGAGATGACAAGACATGGATCAACCTCCCACTAACTACATCAACAATCTAGGAGGGTTACATATAAATAATGATCCATGGGCACCTAAAATCAGTCAAGACTGATCAACCTAGGTGATAAGGGTTAACACGAGTCAATGAGCTATCTAATCAATCCTGATCGACCACGTTGGCCAGGTAAGTGAGATCATGTGTTGGGTTCTGCCATTAACCGTCTTGCCTTAGATACCAACATAGTTGGCCAGGTAAGAGGTAGCCCCAAAGAACCATGATCACAATGCCAAACTTATCTCGACACCAATCGATTCATCATACTCGATTAGACTAGCCTAAAGACTCGGGCTTTCCACTGAGCCACAAATTAGGTCCATTTAGATTATGGACTAATCAATATAACTATTAGATAGAACTAGATAAAAAATCCTAACTCAACATTTGATTAGATTAGTTCTCTAATTAGTCCAATGCATCTAAACTTGGGTCTAACCCAATTAAGGACCTAATAGAAGCTAACATATGACCCTTAAGGCTTATTGAAATGATTTAAAATCTTTTGAATCATATTCCTAAAGTTTTTAGTCATTTTTAATTCAAAATTAAGTTCAACAGCCTTAAGTAAATTAAAACAATTTTAATTTATCATGTAAAATAATTTTACAAAAATTAAAATTTGAATTCACTATATTTAAGAATTTTTTAACCCAAGTATCGACACTCCAGGAGCAAGTGTTGACTCAAGGCCTGAGACAGGGAACAGAAAACAAAACAACATGTTTTCTAGCATGCACTCAAGTGTCGACACTTCATAGGTCAAGTGTCGACGCTTCAGGGTCAAGTGTCGACACTACAAGGTCAAGTGTCGATACTTCCTCCTGTCTCAGAAGAAAAACAGAAACTAGATCTCAGGAAATATTCCTATGAGTTGATACTTCAAAGGCCAAGTGTCAACTCACAGCCTGAGACAACAAAAAAATAGTGATTTGAAATCAAATGTTTCTCCAAACATTCAAGCAAAACTGATAAAAAATAACTCTTAGACCTTATCTAAAGTTGTTTTATGATCATTTCATTAGATTAAAATATTTTTAACCTACAATTTTCTTTCTTCTTATTTTCTTTTTCAAGAGTCAATCATAGCGGCACCCCTACATGCCATAGGAGATCCCATTGAATTGGAAGAGAGGATCTTGTAGCCCTACTTCTCTCCTATGACCGGACGACAATGGTGAAGCACTCAATCCAAGTACTTAAGAAAGAAAGGAGATGTTTTTAGCATGCTAGCATCATTAAACTACAAAATGAACCTATTGCACTGATACCATTGAAGGTGAAAAATGCCTACACCTAGCATACAATATGCAAGAAAAGAGAGCAGAAGATATGCATTTGAAAATAATTTTAGACATGCACAGTGAAAGGCTTGGTAGATAGATCTAAAACGATCTATCGATCTGCCCGTAACAGGATCCGGCATAATAATCTAGCATGCAAATAACATCAAAAACAAGAAAGCAACATGAATATGAAGGTCATACCTTTATACCTCTGAGAGTGTTGGAGAGAAGCTGTGAAGAGCTGAGAGAAGGAGGAGGGCACTCGAGCCACACACGCGTCTGACCTCTACAGGATATCCATACTTGAGCTTGACTATGATCAACTCCCTCAGAGTGCTAGCTCTTCGAGATCCTTGGCCGATCTTCTTCTTCCAGGAAGACTATGAGGAGAGCAGGAACCCCTTCCCAAAACCTCTCTTCCCAAGACCTAGCTTGATTGCTAGGTAGCACACATCCAATCCTTAAAGCTCTCACTCTTCTTAATCTTTTCTCCCAAGAATTTGTTGCTGTTCTTTTGTTGTAACCCCAGCAGCCACCACAATGTCCTATATTTATAGGGGCAGCACGAAGAGGGAGATGAAGGAAAGAGAAGAGATGAGAGGAGAGAATGGGGGAGAGGATCAAGGCCATGCCAAATAGGTCTAACCCATTAAGGGATGTACGACTTTCTTACCATAAAGCCTCGGAGCCAAAACTGGTTTGAATTCGAAATTCAAACCAGGTCAAAACCTTCCATGAAAACCTCCCATAAATTTTGCTCATCACAGGAAGTGTCGATACTTGAAAATTGCCAAGTGTTGACACTTCACCAAGTGTCAACACCTAGAAAATTCCAAGTATCGACACATGGAACAAAGTCAATCACATTGACTTCGGGTGATGATAAACAATTTTCAATCATCGATTAGCCACAAGATTAGATAGAAATCCTCTATAGTGTGTAACCCCATATGTTCGAACACTAAGCCGGTAGCACTGGAACATTTTCAGTACTAGTCAAAGTCCTCATCTCGTAATAATACCCGATATCCGGATAGGTCGAAGATGCATAGCACCTCACAAGAACCTCTAGCATATGGTTGCCGCATAATTCATCCCTTTGACCTTACAATGCTCAGGATGACCTAGGGTTAGACTGCCAACCCTAATATGGTTTATCTAGATCATGTCTCAACCTCACAAGTTCTGTAGCTCCTCATAAGAACTACCCTGGCCAAGGTTTGCTAAATTGAGACATAATGAGTCATTCACTCCAAACTATTTGGAGATGTCAATTCCATCTTGATCCACCACCGCTCCACAAGTACTTGACTACATCCAGAAACCTTCCATCATTGGATTAGAAATCCAGGTAGTCCGGTACAAAAGTATAGTGAGTTGCTTGCAAGCTGCCATGGTGACCTCAGGTCTAAAGAACACATATACCCATATCCTTTCATGAGCAACCCTTTGGTAGAAGGGAGGTCCATAGATAGTCATGTTCAGTGAAATGTCATACATTTCACTTGTATGTCACACCAGTGTCTCCACACTCCTTAGTTAAGAGGACAACCAACAAATGTGACATACAACAACCTACATTTGATACATCGTCGTCCTATAACAATGTATCATTTGGTTGTGAACCAGTTTAAGAACTACTTGATATATCCTCTCTATATCAAACAATGTAGTTCTAAGGACTCCATCACACAAGAGTTCTTACAGAAAAAATAAATATGATGGATAGCCAAAAATAAATAACTTTTATTTATTAAAAAGAATTCATATACAAATACAAAGATAGCACAACTGTCTACAGCCTAGATAATTGGCTTTGGGACACAATTTCCAATAGTAGGCTACTTGGAACTTTTCCAGCAAACAGCTCCTCCGTTTAGGGTAAAGATAAATCTTGACACACTCTTGCTATCATCCTTATCTGACTGGAAACTGGAGTCAGTATATCCCACAAGTTTCAAGTCAGGTTCTCCATAAATTAGCTATTAGTCTTTGGTATTTCGCAAATACTTAAGGATGGTCTTCACCACTTTTCAATGAGCTTCACTTGGGTCAGACTGGTATCTACTCACTAAATATAGTGAGAATGCCACATTTGGTCTAGTACATGTCATGGAATACATGATAGAACCCACTGCCAAAGCATATGGGATTCTACTCATGTGCTCTCTCTCCTCAGGAGTTGTCATACAATTTCTTTTGGAGAGATCAATTCCAGTACCTATCGGGAGATAGCCCTTCTTGGGATTTTTCATACTAAATTGTTTCAGCACGGTGTCGATGTATGTAGACTGGGACAGTCCCAGAAGTCTCTTAGATCTATCTCTATAGATCTTCATACCTAGTATGTAAGAGGCTTTACCCAAGTCCTTCATAGAGAACTAAGATGATAACCATACATTTATTCCTTGTAGTGTTGTGATGTCATTCTCGATTAATTGAATGTCATCCACATACAGCACAAGGAATACAATCACGGAATTATTAGCTCGTTTGTAAATGCAAGGCTCTTCTCCATTTCTAACAAAGCCATACGACTTGATACACTTATCAAATTGCATGTTCCAACTCCTTGATGCTTGCTTCAGTCTATAGATGGACTTTTAAAGCCTGCACACCTTCGACTCGTCTGTGGATGTGAACCCTTTAGGTTGTATCATATACACCTCCTCTTCTAGCTCACCATTCAAGAAAGCTGTTTGGATATCCATTTGCCAGATTTCATAGTCAAAGTGCGCTGCTAAAGTAAGCATAATCCAAATGGATTTAAGCATTGCCACAGGAGAGAACGTCTCATCATAGTCAATACCATAACATTGACAATACCCCTTGGCAACCAGACGGGCTTTATAAGTCTCTACCTGTCCGTCTACGCCCCTTTTTCTTTTGAAAATCCATTTGCATCCAATGGGTTTTATCCCTTCAGGTGCATCAACCAATGTCTATACATTGTTGATCTCCATGGACTCCATTTTGGATCTCATAGCTCCTAGCCATTTCTCAGAGTCGGACCTTTGCATCTCATCCATATAGGTGATCGGATCCTCATTATTCTCATCGAGTTCAATGGGATCACCATCCTGGACCAAGAAACCATAGTATCGTCCGGTCGGCTCGGTACTCTACTAGATCTCCTTAATGGTTCCTGAGTGGGCTCTGGGTGTGATTTAATCATAGCTAGTTCTATGTTGTCCCTTAAGTGTGTCAGTTCTTTTATTTGTTGAACTTCACTAAGTTCAATATTAGTGGCTACAGTCCCTTCACCAAGGAACTCCTTTTCCAAAAAGATAGTCCTAAGACTGACGAACAACTTTTGTTCCTCAACTAAGTAAAAGTAATATTTTTTAGACTCTTTTGGATACCCAACAAATAGGCACTGGTCAAACCTAGGTCCAAGTTTATCCGTTTCCAAACGTTTTACATAAGCCGGGCACTCCCAAACCCGAAGGTGTGATAGTGCCGGCTTATGTCCAATCCACATCTCATATGGTGTTTTACTAATGGACTTACTTGGAGCCCTATTCAGAAGGTAACAGTCTGATTCTAGAGCATATCCCCAAAAGGATATCGACAAAGAAACAAAGCCCATCATGGACCGAACCATGTCTAACAGGATTCGATTCCTCCTCTCAGACACTCCATTTAATTGAGATGTCCCTGGAGGTGTCCACTGAGAGAGAATCCCATTCTCCTCGAGATATGTCAGAAACTTGCTGGAAAGGTATTCACCACCTCGATCGGATCGAAGGGTTTTGATACACTTTCCAGTTTATTTTTCTACTTCATTACGATATTGTTTGAATATTTCAAATGATTCAGATTTATGTCTCATCAAGAAGACATAACCATACCTCGGAAGGTCATTTGTAAAAGTAATGAAATAATTGTACCCTCCCTTAGAACTAATATTCATGGGTCCGCATACATTAGTATGTATCAGATTTAGAATTTAATTGGCTCATTCACCTTTTCCAGTAAAAGGTGACTTTGTCATTTTTCCAAAAAGATAGGACTCAAAGGTTGGAAGTGAACTATCTTCACCATAATCGAGGAGACCCTCGGTTTCATCTTGTTTATCATGTCCTGTTAATATGACCTAGCCTACAATGCCATAGGTATGCTTCGCTGACATTATCTATCCTAGGACGTTTGTTAGATATGTACATTACACTAATAGGTCATGATAGTACATAGATGCCATCACGCATTTGTCCATTCAAAATTATAGAACCATTCAAAATGATTTTGCAAATGTCATTCTTTATTAATAGTTCATAACCATACATGGCCAACTGGCATACAGAAATGACATTCAAAATAAAAGAAGGACGAAAATGACACTCATTCAAAATGACAGTACAGGACTCGAAAACAAGTTTAAGGACTCCCAATGCCATAACTGGGACTCGGCTTCCATTTCCTATGTTTAAGAATATCTCGCCATCCTCTAAACTTCTACTAACTTGAAGTCCCTGCAAAGAATTGCAAATGTGAATTGGACTTCCTGTATCCAATACCCATTTACTAGTATCGTAAACAGAGAAACTACAAGGTGTTATCATATAAATACCTTGTCCAGGACCATCCTGCAACTTTCTATTCTTGGACCCGTTTGGGTCAAGGGATGCAATATAAAGAGGACGGTTCCTCTTCCAGTGACCCCGCTTCTTATAGAAGAAGCACTCTGCCTGGCTTTGATCAGCCTTCACTTTCTTGGTCTAACTGGGCCCAGAAGTACTAAGCACCTTTTTTCCTTTATTATTTTTCTTCTTCCCTTTCTTAAAGGGATGACACCCTCTCAAAGAAACACCCACTAGATTCATCACCCCTTTATTCAACTGGTGGTCTTTCTCATAAGTCTGCAGCAATCCCAATAGATCGTGGTAGTTGATTGCAGGCTTATTCATTCTATAATGATCAAGAAAATCTAGATAAAAGAGGGGAGAGAATCCAAAATCCCATCTTTCCCAAGCTATTCATGTAAGGGACATCCAAGCTTGCCCAGGTGCTCAATCATCTCGATCATGTACAATACATGATCAGTGATTGAGGCCCCATCATGCATCCGTGCATTGTAGATGGCACAGGAGACCCTATACCTCTCAACGTCGTCTGGTGTCCTGAAAGACTCCTTCAACCTTTGAAGGATTTCTTCCAATTGGGCTTCCTCGAATTTGTGACTAAACTTGTCATTCATCGTCGCTAACATAATGCATCGGATAGTGGTCTTGTCAGAGAGCCACTTCTAATAAGTGTCTCTAACAAATTCCCGAGTAGTGGCAGCAGGGATCTTAGGTCCGGATTCGATATCACATACAGGATTCGTTCGTGCTCCAGGATAATCCTGAGCCTTCGATACCAGCTATCGAAGTTGGGTCCATTGAGCTTCTCATTATCGAGTAGAGACCAGAGAGATAGGTTAGAAGATATCTGAAAGGAAAATCAAAGCTAATTAGTGTATATGAATTATTAACCTAAAGACATGAACTTTAGTCTAAAGGACCCTCCCACTATTTTGCACAGATTGGTAGCCTCTACCTCCAATCCGAGGAATTACTTTAATTCCTTAGCGGGTACTAGAGTCTGATAGATAACACATGAGCCCAACGTTGGTCGACCCACTCATGCATGTCTAAAGGTAGGTTCTTCAACCGATTACTTCTCCAAGTAATCTCTAGTAATTGGGTTTTGCCCCAAGGAGCACTTCAATCGACCTTTGGACCTCCTATTGAAGGTCCCAGTCAGGTCTAACCATTAAAATGACAAAATTCAATGCTTCTAACTAACGAATGGTCAAGGTCGACTTTGGCCGGCCCACCTAACCATCATTAAGAGAGTCGCACTGAGCCATCATATTAGGAATAGCAATTCCAAAATAGCCTAATGAACACCCAATCTTTGGATCTGTCGATGAATACCGAATTACTGGACACATTACTATCCCACTTAATGAGAGGCTAGGACTTAGTTATCCCTATAACTTTATCTTTTTAAGGACCTAATAATTTATAGGGTTTTAACTTTAATGTGACAGACGAAGAGATGAGAAGATATAGATCAACCTCTTACTGACCACATCAGCAATCTAGGAGGGTTACACATAACTAATGATCCATGAGCACCTAAAATTAGTCAAGACTGATTAATCTTGGGTGACAAGGGATAACTTGAGTCAATAAGCTATCTAATCAATCCTAATTAACCACATTGGCCGGGTAAGTGAGATCATGGATTGGGTTCTACCATTAACCGTCTTGCCTTAGACACCAACAGAGTTGGCCAGGTAAGAGATAGCCCCAAAGAACCATGATCACAATGCCAAACTTATCTCGACACCAATCGATTCATCAGACTCGATTAGACTAGCCTAAAGAATCGGGCTTTCCACTGAGCCATAAATTAGATCCATTTAGATTATGGACTAATCAATCTAACTATTAGATAGATCTAGAGAAGAAATCCTAACTCAACATTTGATTATATTAGTTCTCTAATTAGTCCAATACATCTAAACTTAGGTCCAACCCAATTAACAACCTAATAGAAGCTAACCCATGACCCTTAAGGCTTATTGAAATGATTTAAAATCTTTGAATCAAATTCCTAGAGTTCTTAGTCATTCTTAATTCTCAATTAAGTTTAATAGCCTTAAATAAATTAAAACAATTTTAATTTATCATGTAAAATAATTTTACAACAAATCAAAATTTGAATTCATTGTATTTCAGAATTTTCATCCCAAGTGTTGACACTTCAGGAGCATGTGTCGACTCAAGGCTTGAGACAGAAAAAGAAAATAGAATGATCTATTTTCTAGACATGCTCATGTGTCGACACTTCGAAAGTCAAGTATCGACACTTCAGGGTCAAGTGTCGACACTTCAGGGGCAAGTGTCGACACTTCAACCTGTCTCAGAAGAAAAACAGAAACCAGATCTCAGAAAATTTTTCCATGAGTCGATACTTCAAAGGCCAAGTGTCGACTCACAGCCTGAGATAATGAAAAAAAAATAGTGATTTTAAATCTAATGTTTCTCCAAACATTCAATCAAAACATATCAAAACAATCATTTTAGATCTTATTTAAAGTTATTTTATGATCATTTCATTAGATTAAAATATTTTTAACCTACAATTTTCTTTCTTCTTATTTTCCTTTTCAAGAGTCAATCACAGCAGCATCCCTACATGCCATAGGAGATCCCATTGAATGGAAAGAGAGGGTCTTGCAGCCCTACTTCTCTCCTATGACTTGATGGCCATGGTGAAGCACTCAATCCAAGTACTTAAGAAAGAAAGGAGATGTTATTAGCATGCTAGCATCATTATACTACAAAAAGGAACCTGTTGCTCTGATACCATTGAAGGTGAAAAATACCTACACCTAGCATACAATATGCAAGAAAAACGGGCAGAAAGATATGCATTTTAAAATATTTTTAAATCATGCACAATGGAAGTCTAGGTAAATAGATCTAAACGATTTACCGATCTGCCCGTAACAGGATCTAGTATAATGACCTAGCATGCATATAACATCAAAGTAAGAGAAATAGCAAATATAAAAGTACCAACCTTTATACCAAGAGAGAAGCAGTGGAAGTGTTGTAAGAAGGAGGAGGGTGCTCGAGCCACACACGCGTCTGGCCTTTACAGGATATCCACACCTGGGCTTGACTCTGATCAACTCTCTCGGAGTGCTAGCTCTTTGGGATCCTTGGCTGATCTTCTTCTTCTAGGAAGACTAAAAGGAAAGCAAGAATCCCTTTCCAAAACCTCTCTTTCCAAGACCTAGCTTGACTACTAGGTGCTCCACCCAATCCCTAGAACTCTTACAACCCTTCTCTATCTCTCTCAAAGTTTTCTCTTGCTGTTGTTGTAACCTTTGCATCCTATAGAATGACCCTCATTTATAGGTGCAGCCATAAGAGGGAGAAGAAGGAAGGAGGAGAGATGAGGGAAAAGGATCAAGGTCATACCAAATGGGTCCAACCCAAAGAGATAAGTATGACCTTCATACCATAAAACCTTGAAACCAAAATTGGTTTAAATTCAAAATTCAAACCAGGTCAAAACTTATCCAAAATCCTCCCACGAAATCCTTCCAGAATATTAGTTCGTCATAGGAATTGTCGACACCCAAAAATTACCAAGTGTCGACAATTGGAACAAAGTCAATCATATTGACTTCGGGTGATGACAAATGGTTCCCAATCATCGATTAGCCACAAGATCAGATAGAAATCCTCTATAGTGTGTGACTCCATAGGTTTGAACACTAAGCCGGTAGCATTGGAACATTTTCAGTACTAGTCAAAGTCCTCATCTAGCAATGATACCCGACGTCCGGATAGGTCGAAGATGCAGAGCACCTCACAAGAATCTCTGGCATATGGTTGCCGCATAATTCATCCCTTTAACCTCACAATGCTCAGGATGACTTAGAATTCTACTGCCAACCCTAATTTGGTTTATCCAGATCATGTCTCAGCCTCACAAGTTCTGTGACTCCTCACAAGAACTACCCTGGTCAAGGTTTTGCTGAATTAAGACATAGTGAGTCATTCACTCCAAACTACTTGGAGAGGTCAATTCCATCTTGATCCACCACCGCTCCACAAGTACTTAATCATACCCAGAAACCTTCCATCACTAGATTAGAAATCCAGGTAGTCTGGTACCAAAGTATAGTGAGTTGCTTGCAAGCTGCCATGGTAACCTTAGGTCTGAGGGACACATATACCCATATCCCTTCGCGAGCAACCCTTTGGCAAAAGGGAGCTCCACAGATGGTCACGTTCAATGAAATGTCACACATTTCACTTGTATATCACACCAGTGTCTCCACACTCCTTGGTTAAGAGGACAACCAACAAATGTGACATACAACAATCAATACTGGATACATCATAGTCCTATAACAATGTATCATTTGGTTGTGAACCAGTTTAAAAACTATTTGATATATCCTCTCTATATCAAACAATGTAGTTCTAAGGACTCCATCATGCAAGAGTTCATTTCAGAAAAATATAAATATGATGAACAACCAAAAATAACTTTTATTTATTAAAGAATTCATATATAAAGTACAAGATAGCACAACCATCTATAGCCTAGACGATTGGCTTTGGAACACAATTCCCAACGTTAACATCCTAGGTCAATTTCCGAATGTGTGTGACCCTTTGCGTTCTACATCTAGCCAGCAGTAGGTCTAGGTTCTAGCCAATTCGATCCAATCGAATCTAATTGACCTAATTAGGTCAAATTGAACTGACCTAAGTTGCCAATTCGAACCAGCTTTCAAATTGACTCATGAATTCAATCCAATTGATTCATGAAAATCCATAAGAAATGATTGATGTCTAGCAACGTGTCATGCTTATCCAAAAGATGAGAAATCTGATAAAAATTATCAAAATACCCTTCAGTAGAAAGTTACCGTGTAATTTAATATTTCGATCTCCCTTTATCCTGAATAAGTGATGGGTATGGATAATTATCAAACCCTAGCACTTAGTCTTTTAGAATCTCACTTCGATAATGATGACTCTACTAATGACTTATTAGAAATCACTTCTAATCTCATTCTACTTTTATCAAAGACTCCCTGAGTCATCAATCGAAAGATTACTTGGGATAACACTTCCTTTTACTAGAAATGATCGATTCCTTGTTGATCCACTAACATCTTTCATACTCCTTCCACCATATCCAAGAACACCTTGTAATGACTCAATGTCATGAGTGAGTATGAACCAAAACATGGCTTAGTGTACATGAGGAACCATGATGATCTTAGGTCTAAAGATCACTTGCACAACTCCCACTATGAAAACTTTTATAAGATATTCTCAATGCGGATCAGTTTAGTGAACTCATACCCTGATGAGCATCCTTATCCTTGTATTGGTGTCTCTACACAAGTGGTTATAAGACCAACCACCCTCTCCATCGAGCATACATAGGATAAGCTAGTCTTTCCGGAAGTATCGATCCCCGAATCGATGATCCTATGAATAGAAATCTTTTAGATTAGGATTTATAGAAACTTAGGTCTCATTATTATGATCTCTATCATAACTCTAATTCTATTGCCCTATCTATGGAGTTCATCATAATCTTTAAATAAGACACAACAGTATGATAAAATAAAATGCCTTTATTAATATTATAATGTCATACATGAGTCGAAAGATTACTAAATACTCTTATAAAGATTGGCTTTTAGGGCATTTTTTTCATCCATGCCCATCACTTAATTGAGATACAGGAAGATTGAAGGATTGAATTGCATAACTTTCCACTAAAGGATATTTTGGTAATTTTTATCAAATTTCATATCTTTCGGGTAAGCATAACACATTGCTAGATGTCAATCATGTCTTGTAGGTTTTTATGAATCAATTCAATTGGATTTATGAGTCAATTCGGAAGCTAGTTCAAATTGGTAACTTAGGTCAGCTCAATTTGACCTAATTAGGTCAATCAAGTTTGATTGGAACGAATTAGCTTGGACCTAAACCTACTGCTGGCTAGATGTGGAACCCAAAGTATCACACACATCAGGGAATTCACCAAGAAAGTCAATTGGATTTTTATTAAGATCATGGGATCCTAATTGGCTAGCTAATTGATATACTAGCATATGTTGGCTAGCCCAACTCCTAACCCAATTGGATTGGGTCTAGTTGCTTGTTATTCGAGCTAACCAATTTAAGTAGAAATTAAATTAGGTTGAGTCCTAAGCAGGCAGCCTAATTCAGATTTTATTTGAATTTTTATTGGACTTATCTTAATTTATGGAAAAGTCCATGTTGGCATGGACTCTTGGGTGCTAATTTGATTTCACGCCAATATTGGTATATGCAGAAGGACAAAGAGTCTTTCTGCCAGTCAGACACTAGTCCTAGATAAGGGCTAAGGCCCTCATCCTAATCTCCATGCCTTTTTGAAGTATTTTTTAACTATCAAAAGATGGAAATTTCATGGAAGGAGGTTGGCGCAATATGAAAGGTCGCGGCCCTTCATGGATTGGCGCTAAAACACATTACGGAGTCCTTCTATTTGAAGGCTCTCAGATATCCATTGCATTCCTTCATACTTCCATGACTTTTGGCACTTTAAATGATCGATAATTAACATGTGTCAAGAGATTAAAATGATGGAAAAATCGAAGAGACATTTATATATCTCTTGGTTTATGAAAGGGTGTATCATGATAAGTCTGTCCATCCAATAAGACTCCTTCTCATTGAAGGATCTTATCAGATGGCTATAGAAGAGGCATATCAGGCACCCCATCCTACTCTATATACGGCATCGGTGTTTTAATGCCAGAGTACTTCAAATTTCCATCGAAAAACCCAACTTGCTATTTTATCTTCCTCCCCCCTTAAGACAAGGTTTCTCCTTTTAAGACAAAGCTTGTTCTTTAGAGACAAGGCTAGTCTTTTAAGACAAGAGCCTAAGAAGAAAAATAGAGGGAATATTCAGGATTCAAGAGAGGATATAGAGAGATATCTGAGTGCCCTATAGGAGGGTAGGGAGTCCAGCAGGGAAGAAAGTCCAAAAGGCTGCCAAAAGAGTCCCAGTCAAACAAGCAATTATTATAGGAGTGCTTCCTTGGTCTGGTTCTTGTATGGTTTACCTTTAAAGGGCATGTACTTGTGTGCCTCATGGAAGTAAAAGATAATAGCACTCTAGGTATTCTTCTATAGCCCTAAAGTTTAGATTTATTATTTGTTATGAATAGGTGGTCCTAGGATTTAAGGTTCCGACCGGTTAGGGTTTCAAAAATGAAAATTTTAAAACCCGATCTTTCACTGTGTTCGGCCCGAGGAATCCAACAAGATGACTATACTCAATCATTTATTTATTATAAGGAATTTAATAAATAAATAAATAATCTCACTATTTTTTTGAATCTCTCACACTCCTTAGTGGAGATGCGGTGTGACTAGGGTTCCTAGCAGGTATTATGGTCCCATCGATCTACATGCACCTCAACTAATAGTTACTAATAACATGCAAACCAAAGAGTGGACAACTCATGTCCAATGCTTTTCAAGCAAATTATAGTGACTTGATCTTAAGTTATTTGGGCTCACCTAATAGTTATTGCCCATACTCCTTGGTTATGTCCAACCCACCATTCAATGTGGAAGTGAAGCTATCATTGGATCCCTCACCAAATAGTTATTAGGCCCAACCCGATCTTCATCACATAACATCTCATGTTTAATAGAGTGGTTGAACCCCTTTGATGTAATTGAACCACAATATCCAACCAAGAGCAATTAATACCTAAGAGATGCCCGCATCTCTACAATGGTGGAAGACCTATGGATTTAATATTTATAACTAGGTTTAGGTTTGGGTCTCATCTAAATTAGTCAGCACATCTTATGCCTGACTAACTCGGTTTAGGTTAGCACATCTTATATCTGACTAAGCCTGATTAGGTTAAAACATCTTATGTCTGACTAGCCCAATTATGGATAACCCATCTCATGTCTGACTCACCAGGTTTAAGTCAGCACATCTCATATCTAACAATCCTTGTTCATGTTAGTATATCTCATGTCTAACAAACCTAGGTAACATAGGTGAACTTGAATCAATAAACAACCTAATTGTTGACTCTGGTCTTGATTTTGATGATTGACAAAATGTTTAAGTATATATGAGTACTAATTATATTTTTAAGTATGTTTATTAGATCTTAGTACTCATCTATGTTGAATGAAGAAACACATATTTTTTGGTTGAAGAACGTCCTTAAATTAATGGAAAATCAAGTTATAAGGACTTTGGAACATAAGGAAGAATTGAAAGGACTTAAAGTTTGATTTTGGAGAGGTTTTAGCAAGTTTCAACACTGGCACAAGCAAGTGTCGACTCATGAAGAAGTTCAAGTGTCGACTCAAGGCCTGAGAACAAGAAAAATATAGAACTACGAAAATCCAGAATTTTTGTCTTGAGCTGACTCAAGTCTTGACACTTGAGTGTCGACTCACCAGAAGTGTTGACACTTAAGTGTCGACTCACCAATCTCAAGTGTAGACACTTGACTGTAACGGCTAGTTTTCAAAAGCTACAGAACTTCTCCAACTTGTTTCAAATGGCTATATTTTTATTGTTTGCTTTGGCTCCTTAGTTTTGATGATTAACAAAAGGTTGAGTATATGTTTGGACTAATGTTTCATCTCAAGATAAAGTTTCAGGACTTAAGTTATTCAAAAAGAGTACTAAGAGTACAATGATGAAACCAAGCTTGCCTGATTTTGGAAAAGAGCTCTTCTACCTTGAACAAGATCAAATTTCTCATATTGGACCTTCTTGTTAAGAAGTAATTGACAAAAGAAACAAAGGCTTAGAGAAACTCAAGCATGGCACGCACCTCTCTAGAGTTTCAGAAAATTTCAGATCAGAGGTCGACCACCAAAGGTCGACACCTTGTCAAAGGACGACCACCAGAGGTCGACTCATGAAGAGAAGAAAAGTTCAGCAAGGCCGGCATGGCAAAATTTCAGTGGCAAGCTTCAGAGATCGACACCTGAGGTCAACAACTGTCCAGAGGTCGACACTAGAGGTCGACTCATTGCCTGAGAAATCAAACTGGGCAGAACTATGGTTTTCTGGATTTTTGCCTAAGATAAACTGGAGGTCGACTCATGAGGTCGACACTTGATCCAGAGGTCGACTCATGAGGTCGACTCATGGCATAACGGCTAGTTTTTCTGAACTTTTGATTTGATTTCTAACGGCCATAAACGACCATATTTTTTATTCTAACAGTCTTGTGGAGTTGTTTCAGCTTGAATGAGGTATTTAACCTCCACCAAACTTCAAAAAAGACAATGAGACAAAGTGAAAAAGTTTAGAGTGAAAGTACAAAGCCTTCAATCAATTCCAAGCCAAAAAGAATGAGAAAACCAAGAGATTCCTTAGCCAAAAGCTTTCCATCTTTGAGGAATCCAACTTTCAAGTATTTGGCATTTAGTGAGGTCCAAAGATTCCAAGAGAAAGGCTTGAAGAGTCTACATCAAGAGCTATATCGAATTACTTTTTGCTCAAAAGGAGTTTGTCTTGTTTTTATTCATTATATTCATATTCTATTTATGGTAGGCTAGTTTCAAGGGAATTTGAAACTAGTGTGAGGTTTGTTGGTGAGCCAATTGACAAAACCAACTAGGGTTGCTTGTAAGCCCAAAGCCAAAACAAGTGTGTGAGGTTTGTTGGTGAGCCAATTGATAAAACCAACTAGGGTTGCTTGTAAGCCCAAAGCCAAAACAAGTGTGTAAGGTTTTGACTTGTGAGCCTGGTAAAACAAGTCGGCTGTAATCTAAAGATTATAGTGGAAATTCCTAAGTGGAGCTTGGGGAGTGGATGTAGGTGCTAGGTGCACCGAACCACTATACTTCTTGTGTGTTTGCATTGCTTTACTCTTTATCTTCTTTTGCTCTTTAATTGTTGTTTTATTTCATTACTTCTGTTGCACAATTACTTTAGCACTATCACTCTTCACCTTTGAACTTGATAGCACATATATTGCTTTAATTTTTAAAATACCCAATTCACCCCCCCTCTTGGGCACCATATCTGGGCAACAAGTGGTATCAGAGCACCGGTACTCTCTTGTAGGTCCAACGATCTTGAGTGAAAGATCATAGCCGCCCCAATTGGAATGGGTGTAGTTGAAGGACAAGCATCAAATCGCCCTCCTTTCTTTAATGGCACAAACTACACATATTGGAAAACTCGTATGCGTATTTATTTACAAGCTGTAGATTATCATATATGGAGAATAATTACTAAAGGGCCTCATCAGCCCACTCACTTGGTTAATGGCATTATCACCCCAAAATCTGAAGAAGAATAGGATGACAATGACATCAAACACGCTGAGTTAAATGCTAAGGCGATGAATTTGCTATTCTGTGCACTTGACCCTAGTGAATTCAACAGAATATCAAATTGTATTTCCGCCAAAGAAATTTGGGATACACTTGAGGTTACCCATGAGGGTACACACCAAGTGAAGACCACAAAGATGAACATGCTCATTCATACATATGAGATGTTCAGGATGGAACCAACTGAAAGTATCAGTGAAATGTATACTAGATTTACAAATATAGTAAATGGTATGAGGAGTTTGGGAAAAATTATATCTAATGGTGAACTGGTTAACAAACTTCTCAGGTCTCTTTCGGCTTCATGGGATGCGAAAGTAACAGCCATAGAAAAAGCCAAGGATGTCAATACTCTACCTCTTGAGCAGCTTCTTGGATCACTGATGACTTACGAGCTTTCACTAAAGCAGAAGACAGTGGACAATGACAAGAAAAAGAAAGCCATAGCCTTCAAGTCCACTACAAAGGAAGAGTCAAGTGATGAATCAGAAGAAGAAGCTGATGATGATGAGACAGCCCTCATTACAAGGAAATTCAAAAGATTCATGAGAAAGAAGAAGGGCTTCTACAAGAAATGGCCACAAAAAGGTGATCACAATAAAGAAAAAGAGAAAGAAAAAGAAAGGGATCCACCCATCTGCTTCGAGTGCAAGAAGCCTGGACATTATAAAATGGATTGCCCTTTGCTTAAAAAGAGTCGAAGGATGTTGAGAAAGAAAGCCATGATGGCTACCTGGAGTGAGAGTGAGGACTCCAGCAGTGATGAAGAGCAGCAGGTAGTCGCCAACCTGTGTTTCATGGCCAATGAAGATAATGAGGTAAATTCTGAACCTGAAATTGAATTTACTTTTAATGAATTGCATGATGCTTTTGATGATTTAGTTATGGAATATGAAAAATTAAAACTGAAAAATAAGAAATTAAGAAAGCTAAATCTTGAGCTTACCAAAAATTCAGAAAAGTTTTCAACTGAAATTGAAGATTTAATTCAAGAAAACAAGAAATTAACTGAACATGTAAAGACCTTGAAAATGATAAGGATAATCTTTTAAAAGAAAATGATTCTTTGAAAAATAATAGAAGTCTTAAAACTAATGAGAAAATTGAAAAACAAAACAAAGAACTATTGCTTCAAAACAAGAATTATAAAGAAGAGTTAGAAAAAGTAAAACCTTTTGTAGAAAAGTTTACTTTTAGTTCAGAAAAATTAAGCATGCTTTTAAATAGTCAACATGCAGTGTTTAACAAAGCTGGACTTGGATTTAAGCCACACAATCAGCAAAAATTTTACAAAAACTTTTTCATACCTGCATCTTCTAATGTTACCTGCTATGCATGTGGTAAGTTAGGACATAAATCATATATTTGTAATAAAAGAAAATTAAATACCTTTGGAAGGATTTGGGTTCCAAAGGAACTAATTTGACTAACCCTAAAGGACCCAAGATGACTTGGGTACCTAAAGTTTCAACTTGATTAATTTTTGCAGGTGTGTCTTGCAACCAAAAATAAAAGAAGAATATGGTATCTGGATAGTGGTTGCTCAAGGCACATGACTGGGGATGTGAAGCCATTCTCATCACTAGCAGCTATTGATGGTGGAAACGTTACTTTTGGTGATAATGGAAAAGGCAAAATCGTCGGAATTAGTAAAATCCATATCACCCCGAATGCTTATGTAGATAATGTATTATTTGTTGATGGCTTGAAGCATAATCTTTTTAGCATAAGTCAGTTTTGTGATAAAGGTTTTAAAGTAGTTTTTGAATCATCTTTGTGCATGGTATCTAGTCTTGATGTCGATGGCATCAAGTTCACTGGTCATAGGCATGGAAACATTTACATGGTTGATCTTGATGATCTAGCCATGGAAAGTGGTCAATGCCTAGTGGCTAGGGAAGCCAAGGCAAGTGAAACTAGTTGGCTTTGGCATCGTAGGCTAGGGCATGCTAGTATGCAGTTGATTTCAAAATTAAGCAAAAAGAATCTTGTAAAAGAATTGCCAAAACTCACATTTGAAAAAGATAAGATTTGTGCTGCATGTCAATTTGGAAAACAAACTAAATCTACTTTCAAACCTAAAGGAGTAGTATCTACTACTAGACCCCTTGAATTATTGCATATGGACCTCTTTGGACCAACCAGAACAACTAGTTTGGGAGGTAAAAAGTATGGGCTAGTAATTGTAGATGATTACTCACGATTTACTTGGGTGATGTTTTTAGCTCATAAAGATGAAATGTTTTCTGCTTTTGTTAAATTTCATAAAAGGGTTTCAAACGAAAAAGATCTCACTATTGTTTCTTTGCGTAGTGATCATGGAACTGAATTTGACAATCATGATTTTGAAGCTTTTTGTAATGAAAATGGCATTAGTCATAATTTTTCTGCACCTAGGACACCTCAACAAAATGGGGTGGTAGAAAGAAAGAACAGGACACTTGAAGAAATGGCACGCACAATGCTTTACGAAAATGATTTACCTAGATATTTTTGGACAGAAGCCATTAATACTTCCTGTTACATTTTAAATCGTGTTTTAATTTGGCCTATTTTGAAGAAAACACCATATGAGCTTTGGAAAAATCGAAAACCAAATCTTAAGTATTTTCGTGTATTTGGTTGCCGCTGTTTCATATTAAACAATGGCAAAGACAATATCAGTAAATTTGATGCCAAGTCAGATGAGGGTATCTTCTTAGGATACTCTACTTCTAGCAAAGCATACAGGGTCTTCAACAGAAGAACTCTTCTGGTTGAAGAATCAATTCACGTAGTGTTTGATGAATCTAATGAAAAATCTTCTAGAAAAGAAGATTCTATTGATGATGAAACAGGTACAAAGAAGCTTGAACATTTGACAATCAATGAAGATGAGCCCAAAGGAGATGATGATCAAGAAAATGAAGATCAAACTCAAGAGATCAATGAAACTTCACCAAAACCTTTACCTAAAGAGTGGAGGTATGCACACGGACATCCCAAAGAGCTAATAATTGGTGATCCGTCAAAGGGAGTAAGTACACGCTCTTCTATTAGAAATGTTTGTGATTATTTAGCTTTTGTATCTCAGATAGAGCCTAAGTCAATTGAAGAAGCTGAAAAAGATTGTAACTGGATTAATGCTATGCAAGATGAACTAAATCAATTTAAAAGAAATAACGTTTGGACTTTAACTGAAAGACCCCTTAATGTTTCTGTAATTGGCACAAAATAGGTTTTTAGAAATAAACTTGATGAACATGGTATTGTAACTAGAAACAAAGCTAGACTTGTTGCTAAAGGCTACAACCAGGAAGAAGGGATCGACTTTGATGAAACCTTTGCTCCTGTTGCTAGGCTAGAAGCAATTAGACTTTTACTTGCTTTTGCTTGTTTTATGGATTTCAAGTTATTTCAAATGGATGTTAAGAGTGCTTTTTTAAATGGATTTATTGAAGAGGAAGTTTATGTTGAACAACCTCCTGGTTTTGAAAATCATGAATTTCCTAACCATGTTTTTAAATTGCATAAAGCATTGTATGGTTTAAAGCAAGCTCCTAGAGCTTGGTATGATAGATTAAGTTCATTTTTGATGAAGAATGATTTTTCTAGAGGTAATGTAGATAATACATTATTTTTGAAAAAGAAAAATGATGATCTCTTAGTAGTACAAATCTATGTAGATGATATTATTTTTGGTGCTACTAACAAATGTCTTTGTCAAGAATTTGCAAAGTTAATGCAGAGTGAGTTCGAGATGAGCATGATGGGAGAACTCAACTTCTTCCTCGGACTCCAAATTAAGCAAACCAAAGAGGGGATCTCCATCAACCAAGCCAAGTACACAAGGAAAATATTGAAAAAGTTTGGGATGGAGACTACCAAACCAATAGGTACCCCTATGAGCTCTTCATGTAAATTAGACAAAGATGAATGTGGTAAATCAGTAGACCAAAAATTATATAGAGGCATGATTGGTTCACTGCTATATCTAACTGCCAGTAGACCAGATATAATGTTTAGTGTTTGTATGTGTGCACGTTTTCAGTCTACTCCTAAAGAATCACATCTCTTAGCTATAAAACGTATATTTAGATACTTATCTAGGTCAATCGAAATTGGTCTTCGGTACTCTAGAGAGTCATCATATGAATTAATTGCATATTCTGATGCTGATTTTGCTGGGTGTAAACTTGATCGTAAAAGTACTAGTGGAACTTGTCAATTCCTAGGAGTTAATTTGATTTCATGGAGCAGTAAGAAACAGAATTCGGTTGCTCTATCTACGGCGGAAGCCGAATATATAGCAGCTGGAAGCTGTTGTGCTTAGATTCTATGGATCAAACAACAACTCGAGGACTTTGGCATCAAACTAACTAAGATACCCATAAGATGTGATAATACTAGTCAATCAATTTAATGAAAAATCCTGTACAACATTCAAGAAGCAAACATATTGAAATAAGACATCACTTCATAAGAGATCACGTTCAAAACTCTAATGTGTTGTTAGAATTTATTTGTACTGATTATCAATTGGCTGATATATTCACAAAACCATTGAATGAAGATAGATTTTGTATGATCAGAAGAGAACTGGGAGTCATTGATCCTTTTGCTTGAAACTCTTTAATTTTCATCAAAAATTCCTCAAAAATGATTTATAAATTCTCAAATATGTTTAAAGGTTATTTTTCTAAATTTTATCAAATTTTTTAAATTTTACAGAATTTTATTTTGGGTAATTTATTGTTGGAGGTCGACACTTTAATTTTCGGAGGTCGACACTTGAGGTCGACCCCTAAGGTTTTTGGAGGTCGACACTTGAGGTCGACCCCTGAAAATTTTTAGAGGTCGACACTTGAACGGAAATCTCCTTTTTTAAAACCCGTCCGCAAGCCACATTTTCTCCATTTCTTTCCATTTCTCCTTCGTGTGGTCCCCCTCCAACTTCCCTAAACCTCTAAACAGTGGATTTCCAACCTTCTCCTTCATCTTTTTGGGTAATCCTCTCCTCTCCTCTTGTTTTCTTTAGAACCAAACCATTTTTTGACCGTGTTCTTGGTTTTGGACAACCGAAAGCTTTTGCATCTATCTACCCTCAAATCTCGGTTGTTTTTCAATTGAAATCACTTATTTCCTTCCTCCATTTCTTACATTTTCTCCATTTACTCTCGATTTTCTCCATTTTCACAAACCCTATCTCACCATTTCATCATTTCCTCTTTTTCTCAAATCGTGAACCTCTCTTCTCCTCTCTTCTCTTGGTTCCTTTCCTCTTAGCCTTGCTTTATCATACCTCTCCCTAATTTACCCCTCTTTCTTCCATATGGGTCCAAGAAAGCACTTGGCAGTAAGGAAAAGGAGATTGGAACAAGGCCAAGGTAGCACTGAGCGACGAAGAAAGGTCAGACATGAGCATGAGCCGACCCCAGAGCCTCCTGCACCAGTGCCAGCCAGCTTAGTATGGAAGAGCATTGCGAGTGGGAGGCGTGTGGACATACCTTTCTGGGATCAGCATCACTTTTTTATAGGAGATGTGCTGAGAGATACAGGTCTGGTTCACTTCTGCACGATGACTGAGAGATTCTACCCAGACCTCATCAGGGAGTTCTATGCATCCATGGCCACTGATGGCATTGGATGGTCAGCTACTGTACGTGGGATCGAGATTCCAGTGACACCGGAGGTCATCAGTCATGTTTGGAGGATTCCACTTCATGGCACTGCTGCCACTTCGATCAGCGACAGAGAGCATGCCTTCAGATGTATTCTAGAGCGTGAGGAAGTTAGTAGCATTTCCACAGTAGCCGCTAACCAGCTTTCACTGGAGATGAGAGTGCTGCATCATATCATCGCCCGTATCTTGATTCTGAAGAGTGGGAGATTCGACTTTATCACTGAGCGTGAGCTGGTGTTGATGGTGTCCCTGAGACAGCGGACTCCCATCAACCTTCCCAGGATCATGCTTCAGCAGATGGGTGAGGCAGCATCTCACAGGAGACTAGTTCAGCCATATGGTATGGGGCTGACACAGCTATTCAGGGAGCATGGTGTTTCATTTGATGGCATACCCTTCAGTCAGCTGCAGCATACTGATACATATGGAGAGAAATCCCTGCATAGGATGGGATTTCGACTGATTGGTGACCATTGGGTGCGACGAGAGTCTGGACAGGAGCCAGATGAGGAGGATGAGATCCGAGCAGCTGAGGCAGGGCCTTCAGAGCCTACTGATCATGGTACACCTCCTCGTCCAGCACCAGAGTCAGAGACTGCGGAGCCTGAGCCATTCACGCCACCACCCTCATCAGCTCCAGCACCTACTGCTACTGCTACACCACGGAGGACTACAGCAAGGATATCGGACTTTGAGCAGAGAGTGACTGATCACATTTCAAAGGTCCGGACAGAGATTACTGGTGTACGATAGGAGCTACATGATCTGCGGATACACACAGATATGCGCATTGGAGCTCTCTCAGCTAGTGTAGATGCAGGATTCCGACAGATCCTCAGCCTACTGAGATTAGCACTGCCACCAGGGACTGTAGATCCGACAGTATCTCCTCCACATTCTGATGATGATGATGATGATGGCTCCAGTGGATACAGTGACAGTGATGGAGATCAGCCTGCAGCAGGTAGCTCTGATGTTCCACCTGCAGATCCGATTCCAGAGATTCCCCCTTCTACTGATCCTCCTTCTACTGATCTTTCCAGTACAGATCCTCCAGCTACAGATGTGCTAGTAGATACTGAGTTTATTGAGTCACTTTTTGAGACTATTACAGGGATTCCGGATGATAGAGATGAGCATACAGAGACAGATATTGATGATCCCACTGCTTATGAGCTAGTCAGCAGGCACACTTCTGCTCAGTCTACTCAGCATACTGATCCATTTACTCCTTCTGCTACTGCTTCTGTCAGGACACCTGTGGAGCCTTTTCCTCGGACCTATAGATCTCGTAGGACTACCCCTAGGTCTGGTCCCTCTCTGAGGACTCGGAGTCTCACTCATAGGACTCCAAAATCCTCATCTAGGATCTCGGCTCCTATCTCTTTTGATATACCTTCTGATGAGGAGTAGCCTCATAGATTTACTTGTTGTACTTTGTATGATCTGATGTATCAGTGTTTTGTGCTTACTATGTAAGCAATTTTGTAACTGAATACATTTATATACTCATCTACATTGTGATATTTTACTGTCTGATACCAGCTCTTAGCATTTATCTTTTTAAACCCTCAAGTTAGAATGCTTTTATATTGAATGCACAAATTGAGGGGGAGCATGTATTTTATGCAACTAAATACTTCATTGTAATGGAACATAAGTTTCCTTAATATATCTTTCACTACAAAAAATGGACTTTTTGATTCTTGACAAAAAGGGGGAGTAGAGTATAAGTAAAGTATATATGAGATTCTCATGACTCTTTCTTATGAGTAGAATATGTATATATAGTATGTATATATGGTTCTTATGATTCTTATGACTCTTTTATGGAGTAGAGTATAGTAAAGTATATATGATTCTTATGAGTAAAGATTGTATGGTTCTTAATTTTTTGACTCATGAGAATGTTTTCACAAAAAAAAAAAAGAGAAGAAGTAAATAAAAAGTAAAATCATTTTGACTCATGAGAATGTTTTCACAAAAAAAAAAGGTAGATGAAAAGTAAAATTTTTATGGTATACTCATGCGTGTAAGGATTCTTTGAAAATTTTTATTATTGCTATATTTTGCTTTTGGACTTAATTGCATATATACTCAAGGTTTTTTCATCATCAAAAAGGGGGAAATTGTTGGCTTTGGCTCCTTAGTTTTGATGATTAACAAAAGGTTGAGTATATGTTTGGACTGATGTTTCATCTCAAGATAAAGTTTCAGGACTTAAGTTATTCAAAAAGAGTACTAAGAGTACAATGATGAAACCAAGCTTGCCTGATTTTGGAAAAGAGCTCTTCTACCTTGAACAAGATCAAATTTCTCATATTGGACCTTCTTATTAAGAAGTAATTGACAAAAGAAACAAAGGCTTAGAGAAACTCAAGCATGGCACGCACCTCTCTAGAGTTTCAGAAAATTTCAGATCAGAGGTCGACACCTTGTCAAAGGTCGACCACCAGAGGTCGACTCATGAAGAGAAGAAAAGTTCAGCAAGGCCGGCACGGCAAAATTTCAGTGGCACGCTTCAGAGGTCGACACCTGAGGTCCACACCTGTCCAGAGGTCGACACTAGAGGTCGACTCATTGCCTGAGAAATCAAACTGGGCAGAACTATGGTTTTCTGGATTTTTGCCTAAGATAAACTGGAGGTCGACTCATGAGGTCGACACTTGATCCAGAGGTCGACTCATGAGGTCGACTCATGGCATAACGGCTAGTTTTTCTGAACTTTTGATTTGATTTCTAACGGCCATAAACGACCATATTTTTGATTCTAACGGTCTTGTAGAGTTGTTTCAGCTTGAATGAGGTATTTAACCTCCACCAAACTTCAAAAAAGACAATGAGACAAAGTGAAAAAGTTTAGAGTGAAAGTACAAAGCCTTTAATCAATTCCAAGCCAAAAAGGGTGAGAAAACCAAGAGATTCCTTAGCCAAAAGCTTTCCATCTTTGAGGAATCCAACTTTCAAGTATTTGGCATTTAGTGGGGTCCAAAGATTCCAAGAGAAAGGCTTGAAGAGTCTCCATCAAGAGCTACATCGAATTACTTTTTGCTCAAAAGGAGTTTGTCTTGTTTTTATTCATTGTATTCATATTCTATTTATGGTAGGCTAGTTTCAAGGGAATTTGAAACTAGTGTGAGGTTTGTTGGTGAGCCAATTGAGAAAACCAACTAGGGTTGCTTGTAAGCCCGAAGCCAAAACAAGTGTGTGAGGTTTGTTGGTGAGCCAATTGATAAAACCAACTAGGGTTGCTTGTAAGCCCAAAGCCAAAACAAGTATGTAAGGTTTTGACTTGTGAGCCTGGTAAAACAAGTCGGCTGTAATCTAAAGATTATAGTGAAAATTCTCAAGTGGAGCTTGGGGAGTGGATGTAGGTGCTAGGTGCACCGAACCACTATACTTCTTGTGTATTTGCATTGCTTTACTCTTTATCTTCTTTTGCTCTTTAATTGTTGTTTTATTTCATTGCTTCCGTTGCACAATTACTTGAGCACTATCACTCTTCACCTTTGAACTTGATAGCACATATATTGCTTTAATTTTTAAAATACCCAATTCACCCCCCCTCTTGGGCACCATATCTGGGCAACATTTATCCCCAACATTCTTAAACGGTCATCTATGATTTGAAGGGCTATATAAACATCAAAAATCAAATGGGAAAGCAATCCTTTGGTGAGATCATTGAATATCTTTCAAGGATTCAAGTGTTGAGTGGTTCAAGCCTTTAAGCTTCCAAGTTTCAAAGAGAGCATCCAAAGTTCACATCTTCAAGCATCATTCAAGGCTTTAATAACTTGAAGACAAGTTTTTCATCAACAATCAAGGGGTTCAAAGAGATATTTACTTTATTTTAGAAAGCTTTAATTATATCCTTTCATATTACTCTTACATTATTTTACAAGAGATTTTTGGTAAGCCTTGGAAAACCAAAGTGGTTATTGGTGAGCCTTGATATTAACTAGGGTTTTACTTATGAGTCCAAAGACAAAACAAGTTGTTTAGATTCTTAGTTAGCCAGTAAAACCAAGGGTGGTTGTTGGTGAGCCTTGAAACCAACTAGGGTTTTACTTGTGAGCCCAAAGACAAAATAAGTTGTAAAGGTTGTTGGTGAGCCAAGGTTACAAAATCATCTTAGTAAATTCCCAAGTGGATCTTGGGGAATGGATGTAGGTGTCTTGTAGTGCACCGAACCACTATAAATTTATTTGTGTTTGTGTGATTGTTTTCTTTGTGCATTTACTTTGTTTATTCTATTGCATATTATTTTGAAGCACACAAATACATTGCCTAAATACCAGTATTTGATTTGAATTATCACATACTTGCTTTAGTTTATCAAAGTAGTTCAAAAGTTTTATAAATCCCAATTCACCCCCCCTCTTGGGCTGCCTATTTGAGCCTACACTAATCAAAACTTCATCGACCAAGTTGGCTAGATAAGTTAGATCAATAGGAGGGTTCTACCATTTAAACCTCTTTCCTTAGACACCAACTGAGTTGGCCAGATAAGAGTTAGCCCCAATTAATAACCGTGATCGAAACTTGTCTTAGACATCAATTTATTAATAAATATGATAGGGCAGCCCAATGACTCGCGCTCGGACCACCGAGCCAAATTAGGTCTTAATAATCACATCAAGTATGACTTGATGTAACCAAACTACATCTAAGATCAATTTTGAGTCCCTTTGATATAACCCTAATCATCATTGATTGAATTCAATAAACTGCTTAAAACTAAAACAAGGTTCTAGCCTGATCTAATCAAGATCCTAATGTGTAGCCTAATCACTAGACCTAATTTGAACACCCACACCTATAGCCTAATCACTAGACCTAATTAGAGATGGGATTTTCCTAGGGTGTCGGGAATCATACAGCATGCGGAAGTAAATTTCAAAACAAAATTCTAAGCATGAAACCCTAATATGGCTAGAAAACCCTAATTCCCAGGAACCCCTTATGCAATACCAATCAACGAAACATAAATAAAGTCAGAATATATACCTGGATCGCTGAAATCCAATCTTTTCCATGAGGCTCACAAGTGCAAGCCCTCCAATGGTGATCCACACGAGAATGGTACCAAGGAAGAATCCCTACCAAGGTTGCTTACTTCAACATAACTCTTTTGTCAGCCTTTTGACCTTTGACCACTGTAGGACACCCTGTCCTACTATAGCGCTTTCTGGACACAGTCCTAAACCACTCTTTGTTTTAGGACAACCCTCCTCTAGAACCCCTAAGGCTTATGTCCTAAAACTAAGCCTTGTCCTAGTAGAAAAGACCTTGTCTTAACAAGACAAGTCTTGTCCTAAAGTAAGAAGGAGGGAGAGAGAAGTGGAAGAACACTCAGAATATCTTTTTACGGTGAAAAGAAAAAGATCTGAAACTCATATCACCGCTCCTATTTATAGTTTTAAGAGGGGCATATGATATGTCCTCCAACAGGTTATCAGATAGGATTTTTCAAGACTGAAAAATCATATCCAATATGTCTCCTCATGCACCAAAAGACATATTAGCATCCGTCCATTTTCTTAGACAATCTGTGACTTGCCACATGGCAAGTACCTGTCCCTGGGAAGCCAAGAGGTGCCTCTTCAATCTCCAGACACCGAAGAATATGAAGAGTCCTGAAAATAGAAGGACTCTGCTTCAGGGTGCGCGCCACATGAAGAGACGTGTCTCTTCATGCGTGCTTTTGCTTCCATCCATTTTTCACGCCCTTTCAAAAAACCTTGACTGGCCAAACATATCCAAGAGGCATGGGATAAGATGAGAAGGTTCCCACTAAAATGAAACACTCAAGTGTTTCATCTGCAGAAAAACTTTTGTTTATATTTGCGCACTTTCATTTCCCGCGCGCGCCAAGAGGCACCAAGAAACCCTTTATGTTATGGTCAACATTATCTACACCCCATGCAACCTTTGACTAATCAAAGAATATGCAATATGGGTGTAAAAAGAAAGAGCATTAAATCCTCTTTCCATCCATATAAAAATATTTTAGATCAGAGGACTATAGACTCTTCTAGGCCTTTTTGAATGACAAGGTGTTATTTTGGCATCTAGAGTCCCAACTCAAATAGACTCTTTAATAAAACGTCAAAAAGTCCAAAATAAAATCAGATCAAGCTCTGATTTGGCTATTCCCACTTAGGACTCAACCTAATTTAGGTTTTCCTTAATTAGGTTAGCCCAATTAGCAAGCAACCGGACCCAATCCAATTGGGTTAGGAATTGGGTTAGCCTACATATGCTAGTATGCAATCTGGCTAACCAATTAGGATCCTATGACCCTAATTAAACCATGAGTAACTTTCTTGGCCTACTCTCTATTGTGTGTGATCCATTGGGTTCCACATCTAGCTAATAGTAGGTTTAGGTTTGAGCCGATTCGATCCGATCGAACCTGATTGACCTAATTAGGTCAAATCGGCTCACCTAATTGTCCAATTCGAATCACACATCGAATTGACTCATGAAACCAATCTAGTTAGTTCATGAAAACCCACAAGACAAGATTGACATCTAGCAACATGTCATGCCTACCCGGAAGATGAAAAAATTGATGAAAATTACTAAAATATCCATCAGTAGTAAGTTACCATGCAATTCAATATTTTGATCTCCCATTATCCCAATTAAGTGATGGGTATGGATAAATGTCAAACCGTAACACTTAATCATATTGAGTCTCAGCTCGATCATGAAGACTCAATTGATGACTGATTAGAAGCCACTTCTAATCTCATCCCACTTCGTAAAGATTCCTTGAGTCACTCATCAAAGAGATTACATGGGATAACAATCTTCTTACCAAGATTGATCAATTCCTTGTTGGTCCACTCACATCCTTCGTACACCTTCTACCATACCCAGAACACCCCGTACATGTCGCAATGCCATGAATGAGTATGAACCAAAGTATGGCTTAGTGTGCACAAGGAATCATGGTGACCTCAGGTCTGAAGATCACATGTACAACTTCTACTCTGGGACCTATCTTTTGACAATGAGTAAGACTTCCATAAGATAGTCCCAGTGCGGATCAGTTCAGTGTACTCATAACCTAATGAGCACCCTTATCTTTGTATTAGTGTCTCTACACAAGTGGCTGTGAGACCAACCATCCTCATCAACTGAGCATATATAGGATAAGCTAGTCTTACCGGATTCATCAATCCCTGAATCGATGGTCCAATGACTAGGAACATTCTAGATTAGGGTTTATAGGAATTAGGTCTCACTGTTATTTTATCATAACCCTAATTCCATTGCCCTACTCTATGGGGTTCATCATAGTCAAAAACATAACACATCAGTATATGATGAATCAAATGTCTTTATTATAAATAATGATGTCATACATGAGTTGGAAGTTTGCATAAAAGGCCCAAACAATGATTGGCTCTTAGGGCATTTTTCTATCAATTAGAGCATCCACACCTATATCCATGAAATAAAATTTAGAATCTAAATTAATTTTAGAGTAGGTTTAATTTTATGGAATTAATGGTTTATGATCATGAATTATTGGTTCAGATCTAAACCCTAACTTATACATCTCATACAACTTGTTTTAGACTAAATCGATTAAGTTACATCTTATGTAATTTATTTTAGATCTAGAGTAAGAACCTAATTTAATTAGCCATGTTCTACTTCATGGGTCAAGTCATAAGCGGTACCCTATATGCCATAGGAGACCCATTAAATTGCAAGAGAGGCTTTTAAACCCTACTTGGCTTCTATGACCGGATGGTCATAATGGTTGCACCCAATTCGAGTATTTGACTAAATCAATTATGATCAATTAATTATAAAATTAATTTAATCATTTTTAAATTTAAATTAGAAGAACAATACATCATTATATATCAAAATTTTAGATCTAAACATATCAATACATGTTTTGAAAACAATTTTCACAAATAGAATGAACTAGTGATTTGGAAATCCTTTCAAACATCATAAATTAGTTCAAATCTATTTAAATCCTTCAGATCTAAAAAGGATTTAGATCTGATTTTATTCTAAACATATCAATAACCTAGCTCTAATAACACTATTGGATTCCCGATCTAGATATAAGCATGCTATTCTATGTTCAAAAATCCTAGATACTAAAGCAAAATACATGAAAAACTATTTTTATTTTAGTATGTTGATTTAAATAAATCATATTAATATCTAGATCATATCTTCGATATGTTAGAATAATTAAATCTAATGAAATCTAAAAATTTATAAATTATAAGAAGAAGAAATCAATTTACATATATTGCAAATTCCTTCTTCTTGTATTGGAACTATCGGATCAACCGGATTTGACAGGATTGGTCGAAGCTATACACATCCCTGACCTCTGTTAGTATCCATATAGAGCCTTCCTAATCGAATCACTGGACTGCTAGATCTTTGTAGGTCTTTCTTCTTCCATAGATATGGACCTCTTCTTCTAGTTAAAAACCAAAACTCAGTAGCCTACTCTTCTATTCTCTCAAGGAATTAAATACCAAAAAGCAATGGAGTATTTTTCTGATGTTTTTTATAAAATCCATAGGCTATTGGATTTCTATAAATGTATAGAACTCAGTTTTTTTCAAAAGATCAAAATATAGACAAAAATCAGAAAGGATATGTGTTGATCAAAATTCTACGCAGCCTATTTTGTTCTCTTCTTAAATCTATGCCAGAAATCCCTCCATCGCTGCCTTTAAAAATCTAGATAAATATGGATTCCTATCTAATTTGGTCAATGGTCAAATTAGATAAGAGTTCATATTTATCAAAAAGGAGAGAGAGCCCTAAATGAGAAAGAGGAGTGCCAACTTGGTGCCCCTCTCTTCTCATTACATATGCCAAGAGGAGGCATGCATTTTTGTGTTCCTCCCTTGGTTTCTATGTGAGATTAGAGAAGGAGATCTAGTTGACTAGGTCTCCTAGCTGCCAGCTCAATTTGACTCAATTTTGACTGATTTTTGAAATATGCTAAAATTGAACCAAATTCAAAAAAGCTACTGATTCAATTTAATTAATCTAGAATTCAAGTCCAACTTGAATTAGGAGTCCAATTAACTTTAAATAAAGTTAATAGTAATTAGATCTAATTTAATTAAATTAAATAATAAATCAAAAATTATTGTAATATTTGTAAATAGGTTCAATATATTAAATTTGGCATGTACTAAAATTAGCAAGTGCTAATTTTAGTGAGTACCAAAATTAGCTGGTACCAAAATTGACAGGCACCAAAATTAGCAAGTACTAAATATGTAACCCTTACATAAATCCATGGTTTGGTAGGTCGACTTCTTATATGTGTGACCTCTCAGGTTCTATTCCATATGGTATTGAGATATACCATGTTCTCTGTCATAGTATCATCAAAACTCTTTTGATTGACTAAAATAATTTTTCAGCTCAACCCTAACTTGGATCGTTAATCCAAAAATATTCCTAGTGAGCTCTTACAATCCATCAATAATACCAACAGTATATAGTGACAACCTAGTAGACTAGAAATGAACTCTTAGGTATAGTTATTGTATGATCAATATCGAAAATCTTGACAAGATGCAGGTTAAAAAACTTGTCAAATCCTAAGCATCTATCATATGCCAAACTTAATTAACTTGAGTCTAATTATGATTTTCATGAAAACTATCTTTCTATATCACACTATTGTGGCCACAGATTCAAGGACCTAGCCAATTAGGTCACAAAGGATTATACCTTAACTACTAAGACTGATAGACCCCATATAAGTATACTTTCTACTCCTATAGTAAAGCTATTACAAGTAACGAATACCACAAGGTTCCAAATGGCTAGGGACCATGTTCATGTGCTATCAAACTACAGCAATTTCATTGCGAGTATCCGAGACACCACAGGTTAAGGAATTACTTACATAATTACAGCATTTGAGAAGTCACTGATGAGTGAGTAGATATTCATGTGACTTTTAATTCTTTGATCATGCTTAGTACCATTATTCTCTAACAACCACTTGTACTCTCATTCTAGTATCCCCACGCTATTGACTAAAGACTCATCCACCCCAAAAGGAAATGATCTATGCACTAATCTTGATGGATCATTCACTATCCCCGTGATGATCTAATGATTGAGAGCATTTAAGAGTTAAGCTATAATGACACATGTCTCAAGTTTTCAACTCTTAAGAATATGTGTCCTTGTCTATTAACTTCATGAATGGTTCATAGACACAAAAATATGAATAAAAATATATTTAATTTTATTGATAAAAATTTGATTAAGTACAATATAATGTCCTAAAAATTATAATATGTTAGCCAACTTGGCTTCTAGGACATGCATCTAACAAGGCATACTCATCCTTTTAAATAATAAGGTGAACAAGCTCAACTAGCACCTATGGCAGATTCTCACTATATCAAGCTATCATAAGTCACCCAAAAGTAAATGTGGCATGCCTTGTAAAGCTCCATGGAGAAATATAAGGCAAGAAGTATCATTACCTTGCCTGTTCAGATCCGTCTTATAGATGATGCTCCTCCGACTAAAGGGTTCCCATGCCCTTAGTCCTCTTTCAAAATACTTTCATGTTTTGGATGGAGCTAGGATCAGAAGTAAGAGGGTATCTATTGGTGGAAAATACAATCGGACATGCACATATGACCCACGATGGTAAAGTATTGAAAATTGCCTAGGATTTTTTCATTTGTTTATAATTTGAAGTGGAAGTATATCTATTTTAAAAATATTTTAAATAAAAAAATATGAATATAGATTATATCTAATAAATCTTATAGGGATCGTAATATGATATGCAACATAGAAAATAAAAATAACATGAATCAATCTAACCGATGCATACTATAGATATCTACAAATAATAAGAAATTTAATTTTATACCTGATTATGGGTCAATGATCATCATTGTTAATGGCACATGGTAAAGGCTCTTCACATCACTTTGTAACTACACAAGGTATCAAGCCTTTATGAATCATCCATATGAAGTCTGAAGCAATCAACCTTCTTGGACTGCTAGATCTGTGTAAAAGGCACTAGATGGCTAAATAAAAATTATTTCTTACATCTTCTTGAATCCTCCAAGAAGAACAAGAATTGGAGGACAAAGAAGATCAAGGGTAGAAAAAAAATAAAGTTTAAAAGACTCTTTTATTTTCTTTTTCCCTCTCTTTAGAAGACCTAACACTAGAATACAAGAAAAACTCCTTCACGCCTATCTTGATTTTCATGCCCCCTTCTTCTTGTTTTTTAGCAATTTCACTTCAAAATTCACCATGTAATAGGCCTCTTAATGTTTCACATATGATTAAAATATAAATTAAAATTTCATTGAATAGAAGAGAATTTAGATTAGAAAAAAGTAAAGCAGTTTGATTAGGACTTGGAGTTTTATTTCCAATAGAACTCCTCTAATTAAATTTAAATAAATCTAGATTTAATTGAAAACAAACCTTATCTAAATGGAAATAAGGAAGTATGAAAAAACTAATTTTTTCATAGATAAACATGAAAAAAATTCTAGGAAGGCATAGAGAATTTTTAGGGAGGAAAACAAGTTAAACTAGGTTAGGGTTGGACCAAGATTTGACCAAAAAAAATTAGGAACCAAAACTAGTTTGGTTATAACTAATTTAACTGACTTGAACCTAACCCAATTAGATCCTAATTAAACTTAATTAAATTCAAATTAAATCTAAAATTAATTAAGTCCAAGTCTGAATCAAACTAAAAAAGAAATCCTTAGCGATTAGGTCATCAAATAACCTAATCGATGAAACCCAGTTAAACCAGATTCAATTAAGCTTGATCTAAATCTCTTTGCTTAATCAAATTGAGCAAATTAGAAATCCAATTACTAATTAATCATCTTATAATTAATTAATTATTAATTAATTATTAATTCATAATATTTGTGTGGGGTTAATTGTTAATCATATTTATAAATTTATCACTAAATAATTTTTAATCATTAATCAATCATCATGATCGGTCAAAAACTTTTTATGTGTATGACCCCATAGGTTTGAATAATAAGCTGGTAGTCTAGAAACCAATTCTTGAACTAATCGATATAACCATCTAATAAAGGTGCCTGACATTCAGATTGGTCAAATATTCATGAAGAAACATTCAAGAATCCAAGTATATGGTTCCGTATAATTCATCCCTTTGATCTAATCCTCAGAATGATTTCAAAGTCAATAACCAACTCTTGAATAGTACATCTACATGTGTCTCAACCTAACAAATCCTATGACTCCTCATAAAGATTATCCTAGTCAAGGTCTTGCTAAATTGAAATATAATAGAGCATTTTCTTCAATACCTTAGATTGGTCAATCCCATCTTGACTAATCACCGAATTAATAAATACTTTACTGCATCTAGTAACTTTTCATTACTGGATTTGAAATTTAGGTAGTCTAGCACTTAAGTACAATGAATTATTTGCAAGTCACCATGGTGATCTCAGGTCAAAGAGACACATATATCCATATCCTTTTAAGAAATACTCTTGATAGCAAGTACTCTATAGAGTTAGTCATATTTAATATAGTATATTCTTACACTTGTCATATTCAGTACAGCATACTCTTACACTTATCTGCATGCCATATTAGTATCTCCACACTTCTTGGTTATGAGGACAACCAACCCATATAGCATACAACAATCTATGCTCGATAAATATTATTATCCTAGGAAAAACATAATCATTTGGTCATGAACATATTTAAGAACTATTCGATAAATCCTCATTTATCAAATTGAAGTAGTTTTAAGAACTTCATTTTAAAAGAGTTCAAAGGAAGATTGATGTGGGAGACAAGGGGGGTTAGGGCTAGGGATGCTGGATGCCAATAAGGATGCTTACAATGCAAAGGAACTTTTTTTTAGGGTTAACGATTTTTTTTTTGTTATGTTATGTTTCTTGTTGTTCTTCTTTGTTGTTTAGGATTTCGATTCCCGATCACAAGCAAAGATAAGAAATATGAAGAGCAGTAAGGGAAGCTTACGCTAGCAGTTCAAAGCCCTAAAAGTAAGAATGAGAACAGGATCCCGGGATTAAGAAATCCTAGTAGGACAAGCTCGACCTACAATATCTACTTAGGAGATATAGAGAAGGCAAACCTCAAACTTCTGAAGCGCCCGGTGCAGAGATCGCTCAACTCGACGGATGCGGCCTGGATGCCTGAGCAGTCAAACCTGTGGGAGCTCTGGCTTTGGGTCGGGAGGTCGCGATGGCAAAGCTATCTGTCTCCAATGCTCAAGATGCCAGGGAGGACCTGTAGGCAAACAAAAGAAAGGTTAGTGGAATGTGGAGATGTACGGAAAGGAATTGAATTGGAGTTGGGAAAGGGCTTCGAGCCTGGCGTCCGACTGGATTCCGAAGTCGGAGTTGGAGATAACTTGGGGCCTCACACCCCGCGACGTCCCGGAGGACGAAGGAATGTGGCCTCACACCACGCGATGTCCTAGAGGACGAAGGATTTGCGCCGCCCTGGGGCGACGGACAGGTGGCCTCGCACCACTCGATGTCCCTGGGGACGAAGGCAATTCCACTCGAACCTAGCCTAAGAGACAAGGGTTGGAGGGTGGAAGAAACTCAAATTCAATCACTCAAATTTTCATTCATTCATTCTTTCTTTCTTTTTTACAATGGAGGGGGTTGGGTCCTTTAAATAGGTTCCTAAGGCCCATTTTGAAATTCAAATGCAAGAATACAAAATTTCTTCTTCTTTTTCTTGAATGGGCATGGCATGAAGCAAGGCTAGGAGGAGGGATCATGGCACCTTGAAGTTGGAAAGAATCTTCATTATTTTGGAAAAAGACATGAAGAGGGGCTTGTAGCATGGCTTATGTTCTTCTTCCTTCCTTTGTTGCACACCCTTTCTTTGGTATAAGGCTTGACATGGGGAGTGTGTCGTTTGACCTTCCTTCCTTGTAAGAACATTTTGGGAAGAAAGCTTGGAAGGGGGCTTGCTTTGAGGCTTGGATTCTTCATGGATCTCCAATGCCCTCATTTGATGGAACAAGGCGTGATGTGGGGGAGGGAAGAGGGGGATGGTGTCTCTTCCTTCCAATGTTGCCCAAGGCATGTGGAAAGCATGAGGATGCCACTTTGTTTCCCTTCTTGGATGCCCAAGTGGCAGCTGATGTGGCGCCACGTAGGTAGCTGAGGTGGCACCTGAGTTGGCATTATCCCAAGTGGAAGGGGTGGGTTGGCCCACCAGAACTTTATTTGGTGAAGATAACCAGAGTGACTTCAATTGGGCTTGGGCCCAGACCAAACTCAGACTCGAACAAATACAGGACTCATGAACTAACTTGACCCAAATTGGTCAAGGTACTGGACTAAACAAACTTTGACAAGAACTTATGAAATTGCTTTGGCTCAAGGCCTTATTACAGGACTCATAGAAGGGGGAACCCTAATCTGAGATCCACAGAGGGTTGAGGAGCCTCTGTCAAATCCTGGTGCCCACACCAATTCTCCCGGGGTGGGAGGAACTCGACCCTGTCGAGTAAGGGTTAGCTTGGCTTTGATACCTTTCCATGATGTCGGGGTCGATGCGCTGCAGGTCCTCCCGTGTGATCCACGAGTCATCGGATTCGGGTCGGCCTTGCCATCAGACCAGGTAACACTGGTAGCCTTTGCCCCGGGTAGTGATGGCTTGGTCATCCAAGACACGCTCGATCCTCTCTCCTCGCTCAGGTATATTTGGAGGTGGACACTCAGGTTCAGGTTCACTCTCAAAAGGGAGGTTAGGCCTAAACGGCTCACAGGGTAGTTTGCGGGTTCTCTATACTCGACTAAGTCAGAGATATTGAATGTCGAGCTAATTCCATAATCTGGAGGTAGTTCTAGCACATAAGCATTAGGGCCTATTCTCCTAATTACTTTAAAGGGACCTGCCCCACGAGCATGAAGCTTTTTAACGGTTCCCGTGGAAACCGTTCAGGCCTGAGCCTAATTATTACAAAATCCTCTATTTCAAACTCTTTGGTTTGCTTTCGGGAATCAACCAAATTATTAAAAAAATCATTTAATGCATAATCCTAACATGATGCAAAATGCAGACTCAACTATGCATCCCTACTGAAAATTTTTTTTTTTTTTTTTATTAGATGCTCTAGGGCCTAGACCTAATAGATTATGGACTCTCTAGGTTTGACCCTAGTCTGGTATGTACAAGAAAAATTATCAAGGATCCCTAACAAATGCCATAAAGTGTACCAAAAGTAAATGGCAAAAGGGATGGGTTCTAATGAGTCATGCAGCCTGGTGATTTCAACGAAATGCAACCCCATGGCTCTAAAAATGTGAGACGGCTCTGGGAAGGGGAGAAAATAGGAGTCGGAGTCTTGGGGTAATCTCTGGGCATCATGAAATAGACCTTGGTTGTTCAAGATAATCTTATGATTTGGACATTGTTTTGTAGGTGCAAGTTCCAAGGCTAGATGGGTGTTCCTAAATGGTGGAAGGTCATTAGGAAGGTCTTTGGGAATGTTATCTTGAGAGTCCTCAAAACTGATGTCTACCTCCTGGGGGGGTTCTATAGGGACTTGTTCCTGGACCTCCTCTAAGGGCAATACTTGTGAACCCTCACCATCCTTTACAATGTTCGATCCTGGCTCAATTACTCCTTCACTGTCTCTAATGGGTTCAGGATCTTTCCCTAGATTTTCAATGGGTTCAACCTTCACGTCTTCTTCAGGTTCAACAATGGGTTTAGGTTCAGTTTCAGTCGATTCATCCATAAGTCGGGTAGGGGCGGTGCACTAACTAGCAAAATGCTCAGGTTTATGGCACCTATAGCTGTTACCTTGGGGATCGGGTCTCCTCTGGACTTCAATAGACTCACCCTTGTCCTCTCTACTGTATTGGGGTCAATTCAGACTCGGAAGACTAGGACTGGGTCGGGCTAGGCTTGGTCGACTGGGGTCAGATCGGTTCGGTCTTTGATGCAGAACAAAGAACAAGGAAGCGTATGCGGAAGTAAATTTAAGATTAATTCTTTTTTTTTATATATATTTCAGAAATTGGCTTTGACTCAAAGTAAAGCTAAACTAAGTTGAAGGAAACTAGGTAAGGATTGAAAGCACAATTTAGATGAAACTAAATTATCAGAGTAGTTCAGAAGTAACAGATCGCTGGGGGTTGAGAAACTCCCAGACCTAGGGTTTCGCTCTGAACTTTCAACAGAACAGAAATAGAGAGGAGAGATGGTTTACCAACTAGACAGTGATCTTCTCAGAATTTGGGTGGAAGAACTCTCTCGAGCAGATTGTGGGATCCTCGGAGTCGGCTATCTTCGCAATGGATCCTCCAATACTGGTCTTGTGGTTTGGTCGGCTTCTCCTGGACTCAAGATCTGGGAAAGAAGAGGAACAAGTGATGGAATTCAGATACTCAAGAAAAGATTTACCAGGTTGAAGAACTTGAAAGCTGAAGTTGCTGAAATCAGGATTCTCCTGGAGGCTGATCTGACTTCCTCTTAGAATTGCTGTAGATCTGAAGTATCTAGACTGGAGATGGATGCTGGTGGTCGGCCTGGACTTGGAGAGGGTGGCCGTGAGAGGTGGGATAGGCTAGGGCTTGGTGGAAAGAGAAGGGTGATGGCGGCTAGGGTTTGGGAGTGGAGTGGCTAACCTAGGGTTTGGGTTTTGGAGATCTCACACCTCCTCAAGGTTCCTGGGGAACCCGGATTTACTCCCTCACGGAGCTCAACACTTGGATGCAAGTGCGGAAGAGAGAAAATACAAAGTTTGCTCACAAAAAAATTTGGCTTCATTCATCTGATTTTTTTAAACTTACAAGAGGGGTTTAATTTATAAGGCTTTATAAGGGAGTAGTGATGCGGCAAGCATATGATTAGTGATTTGATTCGTGTTTGTAGAGCAATGAAACCTAATTACACTAGCATTGTACTCATCATAATAAGTCTTAAGGATTACATGAAAAGGGACTATTACATGATTAGACACAATCCTAAAACTAAGAAGGAAGAAGATCTAGACAATAGGGGCTAATGATTGAGGACTTGTCTTGTTGAGCTTTCCAACCTTCTAATGATTTCAAACCTTGAAACTACCGATGCTCTGGACTGGAGAACTCGGATAACAGAGATCAGAACGCTGGGCTTGGGCTTCAGCTTGTTGGTTCATTGTCAAGGGGAACCTTGTTCACAACTCAAAGACTTCGAAGGACCCTGCAATGAAGATCAAAAGTTAAGGAAGAAGAAAGCAGGCATATGGAAGGGATGGAATAATTTATGAGCAAGGAAGGAAGTCTGAGATGGTTTGGCCGGCTCCAATGTATCCTTCTTGAACTTGGCGTTGGATGGCTTGGAGAAGAAAGTAGATTCGAGTGGGGGGGAAGGGGGCTTAGGAACAATCACTCAAAGAAATAATATAAGACTACAACTTCAACTTCAACTTCATTTTTCATTCATCTCATCAAAATCAATCTCTTTTACAATGGGCGTCCAAGGCTTTTAATAGCCTCACAAAGCTAGCTTTTGAAATTTAAAAACTCCCCAAATCGAGGAGGATTACAAGGGGGGTTGGAGGATTTGATGGAGAGTTTGGAGGGATGTGGCCAACCTCCTTGAATTTGAATCTCCCTTGTTGGCGCCCAAAGGGTGATGAGGTGTCTGGTGAAGTTGCACCTGATGACGTGGCATGGTGAGGTGGTCTTCTACTTGGATAAGAATGACATGTGGCGCCTAGTGGTCCTAGTTGATGGTCCTTTTCTCTTGCTTGGTTGATGTGTCTTCTCTTCTTCATGTGGTCAAATTCTGGGATCTAGAATTTGAGTCTTGTTGCTGGCTTTCATGGCTTTAAGACTTGATTAGACTTAACTCAACTGAATTAGACTTAACTCAACTGAACTGACTTGACTGACCTAGACTTTAAAACTTGAAATGGACTTACAAGAAATAAAATTTTAAAAGTAATTACAGGACTCAATAAACACTCTTAATTTGAAACTCAAAATTAATTACAGGACTCTTGAAAAGGAAATGACTCTTGAAAATAAAATATTTTTGAACTAAAGGATACAAGGTAACCTAATTATCTTCGATCCAAATTGGGATAAGGCTAACCTTGTTGGAGTGAAGTTTCTTTTGGCTTCTGGTGTCTACACCAATTCTCCTAGGGTGGGCAGAACTCGACCCAGTCGAGTATGGTTCAGTTTTGCCCTTGTAATGCTCGAACAAGTCTGGGTTAAGTCTTTGCAGGTCCTCTCGAGTAATCCAAGAGTTGTCGGACTCAGGTCGACCTTGCCATTGAACCAGGTATCGCTGATAGTCCTTATTCCTGGTAGTAATGATCTTGTCATCCAGGATTCTCTCAATCCTCTCTCTCTGCTCCGGTAAGGTTGGTGGTGGACGCTCGAAAATATGTTCACTCTCAATGAAAGTTTCTGGCTCAAAAGGCTCACTAGGTATTAGTAGTGGTTCTTTGTATTCTACTAGGTCTGAAACATTGAAGGTTGTACTAATACCCATATCAGGTGGAAGTTCCAAAACATATGCATTAGGCCCTATTTTCTTTAAGATCTTAAAAGGTCCCGCTCCGCGGGCATGCAGCTTCTTTATGGTTCCAGGGGGAAACCATTCAGGGTTGAGCCTAATCATCGCATAATCCCCTTCACAGAATTCTTTAGCCCTCTTATGTGAGTCAGCTAAGTGTTTATAAGTTTCATTGCTCAGGTTGATCTTATTACTGATTTCTTTATGCAGATTTGTGACATGCTGTGCAAAAGACTCAGCAGACTCAGAAACTTACACAAGCACTTACGAAATACAGACTGAACTAGGCATCTTTATTGAGAGGAATTTTATTGGACTCTCTAGGGCCTAAACCTAACAGATTAATGACTCTCTAGGTTTGACCCTGGTCTGGTATGCACATGAGAATTTACCATGGGTTCCTAGCAAATGCCATAAGGTTTTCCAAAAGTAGGTAGCAAAAGGAATAGGCTTTAAAGGCTCATGCAACCTAGTAATCTCATCAAAATGAAACTTAATGGCTCTAAAATTAGGATAAGACTTAAGGAAAGGCAGGAAATAGGAATCCAAGTCTTGGGATAATTTAGGGGAATCTTGAAACAGACCTTGGTTACTCATGATGACCTTAAGATTTGAATATTGATCTACAGGCGGGATGCTTCTAGGTAGTTGAAGGTCATCAGGAAAGTCTTCTAAAATAATGATTGGGTTCTTCTCAGGTACCTGAAGGAGTTCTTGTGTCGAAGCTAAAGTATTGGGTTCTTCCTGAGGGCATTGTCTTACGGGAACCAAGTCCTCACTAAATTTTGGTTGTTCTGATGTTTCAGGACTAGGCTCAATAATCTTTTCTTTACCAAAGGTTTCCTCAGGTAAGGTACTAAAGTTGTTCTCTTCACAGTCTTCCCCTTCATTTTCATCTATTAAACTTATGTCGGTCTCATACATATATTTACTAGGTTCAAATTTGCCATCTTCCTTCAGTCCGGCTCTAAATCTAGACAAGGTCACCGACTCAGATTCATCAACATTGCACCTCATAACGAATTCGTCAAACTTCGCTATGTACTCTGCGACACTCCTATTTCCTTGAGTAAGTCTTTGCCATTGATCTAGGAGTCTTTGGTGGTAGGACATAGGAAGGTATTTCTCCCTAAGCCTAAGTTTCATAGCTCGCCAGGTCACTATGGGCACATCACCTCTCTGTCTAGTGAGTCTCTCAATGTTTCCCCAATATAACCTAGCTTGGCGCACAAGTTTAAGCTTTGCAAACTTACACTTGCGCTCTTCACTCATCTCAAACCAGTCAAAATACTGGTCCATCTCACCTTCCCAATCAATGTAGATCTTTGGATCTAAAATTCCATCAAAGGTGGGAGCTTCTAGCCTAATGTTCTTCATGGTTCGGTCATCTTGATCAGAGTGAATTGGGGTGGGTCTCCTGACATTGGGTTCATAGTTAGGCTCATGATGGAATCTCCTTGGGTTGGGCTCGATGGTTTGACCAGGGTGGGGTCCTCTAGGAATTGGATCATAAAACTGATCTTGGGGAGCTCTCCTAGGGTTTGTTTCATAGAGAGGGTTTTGATATGGAATCCTTCTAGGGTTCAATGGGGTCTCGAGTTCAGGTACAAGACTTGGCTCAGGCTCAGTCTGGGCTTCATGATTGCTTTCAGGGGTTCTAGCCTCTAACTGATCCAACCTAGTAGTGATGTGGGCTAACTGCTCATTCATGTCTTGGTTGGTTTGTGCCACATTCTGATTTGTTTGGGCCAATTGCTCAGTTAAACTCTTAGTCAGTTGGGCCACTTGATCATTTAGGCCTTTGATCAAATTCCCTAAGTTTTGGTCCATGGCTACACTTGACTGGGCTTGGATTGGTGAATACGGTGTTCCTGCTCTAGTTGTCATGCATGCAAATGGACTCAAGTTCGAGCTAAGGTTTCCTAGACCTAGAGCACAAATTAGAAGTCTAATTAAGTGAACCAACTAGCTAGTAGTACTTATGGGACTTAGCCAGGTAGGTGGAGGGGAGTGTAGGTCCCTGATTGCCAACCTTAGACACCAATCTGAGATTGGCCAGGTAGGCGGACCAAATCACAAGCCCTGATGCACCAATCCTAGACACCAAGCCAGTAAGCACACACCAATTAGCTGACACAGTTAACTTGACCCTAACCTGAACCCAACTTGTTGGTGTCCCTAACCCACTAGGGCAATTAATGTTCTACTCAATTTTAATTAACGGGCTGGGATCGATATGCTGGTTGGTGATTTTTGGGCTAGGGACAGGTGATGAAACCCTGACCCTATGTCAAATTGATGCCCTTAATTTGATTTCTCATGAGATGAATGAAATGCAAAGGTGCTGCAGAAGTGTGTTGCAATTTGAAAGTGGTGTGGAAAACGTGATGAAAAAAAATGTCCAAAAATTCTAAGAAATTCACAAAGGATTCCTAACTTATATGTTTCAATGTATATGAAAGGAATTTTAAAACTAAAATCTATACTAATCTAAGCAGATCCTACAAATGAAGATAAATAAAAAGGACAGAACATAACCCTAATGACAGTGTCGAACTGCAGAAATTTTTATTTTTTTTATAATTTTTTTTGATGATGAAATTTAATATGGTGATAACTGACTTAAAAAGGAACAAGAAAAAAAATATTTCAATAAAAAATCAGTGACTTGCCTTTGGAGTTGCAGGCGGATTACAGTCAGCCTACAGAAAATACAGCAAGCAGAAAAACAGAACGTGCCCAATGCAAAATTCACAAATGAAATCTAAGAAGTCCTTTGGCTTTCTTTTTCACGGGTCAATCACAATGGCACCCCGACACGCCTTAGGAGATCCCCGTGGAATGGGAAGAGAGGGTGTTTAAACCCTACTTTCTCCTAAGACCGGACGGCCTGGTAACGCCCCCGATCCAAGTACTTCAAGGACTTAATGCTATGCAATCAGGAACTTATTCTACCATGCTCTGATACCAAGATGATGCGGCAAGCATATGATTAGTGATTTGATTCGTGTTTGTAGAGCAATGAAACCTAATTACACTAGCATTGTACTCATCATAATAAGTCTTAAGGATTACATGAAAAGGGACTATTACATGATTAGACACAATCCTAAAACTAAGAAGGAAGAAGATCTAGACAATAGGGGCTAATGATTGAGGACTTGCCTTGTTGAGCTTTCCAACCTTCTAATGATTTCAAACCTTGAAACTACCGATGCTCTGGACTGGAGAACTCGGATAACAGAGATCAGAACGCTGGGCTTGGGCTTCAGCTTGTTGGTTCATTGTCAAGGGGAACCTTGTTCACAACTCAAAGACTTCGTAGGACCCTGCAATGAAGATCAAAAGTTAAGGAAGAAGAAAGCAGGCATATGGAAGGGATGGAATAATTTATGAGCAAGGAAGGAAGTCTGAGATGGTTTGGCCGGCTCCAATGTATCCTTCTTGAACTTGGCGTTGGATGGCTTGGAGAAGAAAGTAGATTCGAGTGGGGGGGAAGGGGGCTTAGGAACAATCACTCAAAGAAATAATATAAGACTACAACTTCAACTTCAACTTCATTTTTCATTCATCTCATCAAAATCAATCTCTTTTACAATGGGCGTCCAAGGCTTTTAATAGCCTCACAAAGCTAGCTTTTGAAATTTAAAAACTCCCCAAATCGAGGAGGATTACAAGGGGGGTTGGAGGATTTGATGGAGAGTTTGGAGGGATGTGGCCAACCTCCTTGAATTTGAATCTCCCTTGTTGGCGCCCAAAGGGTGATGAGGTGTCTGGTGAAGTTGCACCTGATGACGTGGCATGGTGAGGTGGTCTTCTACTTGGATAAGAATGACATGTGGCGCCCAGTGGTCCTAGTTGATGGTCCTTTTCTCTTGCTTGGTTGATGTGTCTTCTCTTCTTCATGTGGTCAAATTCTGGGATCTAGAATTTGAGTCTTGTTGCTGGCTTTCATGGCTTTAAGACTTGATTAGACTTAACTCAACTGAATTAGACTTAACTCAACTGAACTGACTTGACTGACCTAGACTTTAAAACTTGAAATGGACTTACAAGAAATAAAATTTTAAAAGTAATTACAGGACTCAATAAACACTCTTGATTTGAAACTCAAAATTAATTACAGGACTCTTGAAAAGGAAATGACTCTTGAAAATAAAATATTTTTGAACTAAAGGATACAAGGTAACCTAATTATCTTCGATCCAAATTGGGATAAGGCTAACCTTGTTGGAGTGAAGTTTCTTTTGGCTTCTGGTGTCTACACCAAGTAGGGTTTTACATCTTCCCATGTGGGACTAAAGGAGGGGATCTACAAATCAGGATAATCCATACACATATGGTCGGCCAAGGTACCAAAAAAATTTGATTAGGGTTATAAAAGGCAGGTAGATGGCGCCTCCTTGCTTGGATCTTCAAGAGAATTTTTTTCCTTCCATGGATCAACTCTTTTGGACTCCTCCTTTTCTTCCTCCCTAAGTCAAGGCCCTTCCCATCTTTGTTTTGGATATTTTTGGCAGGTAGTGGGCGCCTCCTTGAAGTTTTCTCCAAGAGAATTTCTTCCCTTTCTTAGTTTGGTTCTTTTGGGAAAGACTTGGGCCGCCCCCTTGATTTGTGGACTCCTTGTGGATTTCTCCTCAACTAGCGCATGAGAGAAGGAAGCTGCTATCTGTGGCGTGGGGACCAAATGCTGCTGGATGTAGATATGGCGCCCCCTGGACTCAGGCATATGGCTGGGAGTGTGGCTGGGAGTGTGGCGCCCACTTGCTAGGCCTTGGGAGAAAATGTAACACCCCAGGTTGAAACCCTAGTCCACTACTGAGTCAACATGACTCAACAAAATAAAATGCAGGTAATGTAGACTCAAGCTAAATTGAGTTGATCTAGTCAACTCTTATTACAAACCAAAAACCCTAATTCTTCGGGCAAGGTTAATCAGAGATCCAGATGGAGCTCTGAAGTCTTCTTCTGAGTCTGGTGCCCGCACCAATTCTCCCAGGGTAGGAGGAACTCGACCCTGTCGAGTATGGATCAAGTTGGCTTCGGTATCTCTCCAAGAGGTCTGGGTCCAGCTCTTGTAATTCTTCTCGGGAGATCCAAGAGTCATCAGAATCTGGCCTTCTTAGCCAGCGGACCAGGTATCTTTGGTATCCTCGATTACGAGTAGAGATAACCTGATCATCCAGGATCTTTTCAATCTGCTCTTTCCTCACAGGCCAATTTGTTGGTGGACACACAGGGTCAGGTTCACTCTTAAGAGCAGGATTAGGTTCAAAAGCCTCACTGGGAATCGCAGCTGGCTCCTTATACTCTACTAGGTCTGTAATGTTGAAAGTGGAGCTAATGCCTAGTTCTGGAGGTAACTCGAGCACATAGGCATTGGATCCTACTCTCTTTACCACTCTAAATGGTCCAGCTCCCCTAGCATGTAACTTTCTAACGGTTCCAGGAGGAAACCGTTCAGGCCTTAACCTAATCATTACATAGTCTCCTTCGTCAAAAGTTTTGACTCGCCTTTGAGAATCAGCCAATTTCTTATAAGTTTCATTACTTAAATTTATTTTGGCTTGAATTTCTTTATGCAAGTCTTTTATATGCTGTGCAAAAACTTCGGTAGACTCGGAGACCCGTGTGTGGACTGGTAAAGGAGCTAGGTCAAGAGGTGTGTGGGGTTTGTAACCATGCACAATTTCAAATGGACTCTTACCCGTAGACCTATTGATCGAGTCATTATATGCAAATTCAGCTCTAGGTAAGTACAAATCCCAGTTCCTAATGTTCTCACCAACAAGACACCTTAGCAGATTGCCTAAACTACGGTTCACTACTTCGGTTTGGCCGTCAGTCTGGGGATGATAGGCAGTTGAAAACTTAAGTTTCATCCCTAACTTATGCCAAAGGGTTTTCCAGAAATAGCTGGTGAACCGAACATCCCTATCTGAAATAATGGTCTTGGGTAGGCCATGGAGTCGAACTATTTTATTAAAGAACAGGGTGGCTACCTTAGACGCATCAAATGTTTGGGAACAAGTTAAGAAATGGGCCATCTTGGAAAATCGGTCTACTACAACACAGATAGAGTCATGCCTCCTCTGGGTCTTAGGCAAACCTAACACAAAGTCCATGCTCACATCTTGCCAAGGACGATCTGGGACAGGGAGTGGGGTATAAAGGCCGGTGTTCTGTTTTCGCTGTTTGGCAACAGCGCAGGTCCGACACCTAGCCATAATGTGTGCTACATCTCTTTTTAAGCTAGGCCAGAAAAAATGGTCTTCAATAGCCAGGGTGGTCTTATCTTTTCCGAAATGGCCAGCTAAACCTCCAGCATGAGTTTCCTAAATCAAGAATTCCCTAAGAGAGGTTCTAGGGATGCAAAGCCTATTCTTAAAGAACAGAAAGCCATCTAAAAGGGAATAATCCTTATGTTCACTAGATGGTCCTTGAGTTAGATCCTGGTATACAGTCTTGAAATCCGGACATGACTCATATTCTTCTTTGATTTGCTCAAACCCTATGACTTCAGTCCTAACAGAATTCAACAACAAAGATCGACGACTAAGGGCATCAGCTACCTTATTTTCAGACCCAGCCTTATGCTTCAAAACAAAAGTATAGGACTGGATATACTCTACCCACTTAGCATGCCTAGGGTTAAGCTTCTTCTGAGAATTCAAGAATCTAAGAGCCTCATGGTCCGAAAACAGTATAAATTCTTGCGGTAGTAAATAATGTCTCCAGTAATGCAAAGCTTGCACTACCGCGTAAAATTCCTTATCATAGGTAGAATACCTAAGCTTAGCATCATTAAGTTTTTCACTAAAGAATGCTACGGGATGGTTCTCTTGGCTTAGGACTCCACCTATACCTACTCCTGAAGCATCACAAGCAACCTTAAATACCTTTGAAAAGTCCGGTAGTCTCAAAATGGGTGCCTGGGTCATCCTATCCTTAAGATCTAGGAAGGCTTTATGGGCTGCTTTGGTCCACTGAAATTCTCCCTTCCTAATGCAGTCTGTGATAGGAGCAACTACGGTACTAAACCCCTTGATGAATCGCCTATAGAAGGTAGCCAAGCCATGGAAACTTCTGACTTCATGCACACTGGTTGGCTCTGGCCATTCTACTATGGACCTAATCTTTTCAGGATCGGCAGCCACGCCGTCAGGGGTTACAACAAATCCAAGGAAGATAATCCTACTGGTCATAAATTCACACTTTTTGAGATTACCGTAGAGACTATCATTCCTTAAAACTTGACAGACTTGTCTAAGGTGGCCTAGGTGATCTGCAGGGGTCTTACTATAGATCAGGATATCATCAAAATAGACCACTATAAACTTCCCTATGAAAGCTCTAAGTACTTGGGTCATAATCCTCATGAAAGTACTAGGGGCATTGAACAACCCAAAAGGCATAACAACCCATTCGAAGAGACCATCCTTAGTCTTGAAGGCTGTTTTCCACTCATCCCCTGGTCTAATCCTAACCTGATGATAGCCGCTCTTGAGATCAATTTTAGAAAAAACCATGGCACCGGCCATCATATCAAGCATGTCATCTAGTCTAGGGATGGAGAACCTATACTTGATTGTATTTTATTGATGGCACGACTATCAACACACATCCTCCACGTGCCATCCTTCTTTGGGGTTAGAAGTGCAGGGACTGCACAAGGGCTAAGACTCTCTCTAATGAATCCCTTCCTCAACAATTCGCCAACCTGCTTTTGCAGTTCTTTATGCTCGGATGGATTCATCCTATAATGGGGCAAGTTGGGTAAAGTAGCTCCTGGGACTAAATCTATGGAATGCTGAATATCCCTAAGAGGTGGAAGGTGGTCTGGTAGATCCTCGGGAAAAACATTCTCAAATTCTTCTAATAAAGGCTTAACTTTCTGAGGAGGCTCTAAGGGTGTAGGAGTCCTAAGTTCCTTAGCAGTCAACATCCAAATGGGTGAACCACTATGAATTTCTTGTTCTAGATCCTTGGCACTAATTAGGTTCACTCCAGTCTTCATTTCCCTAACCTTACTGGTTCCTTTAGCTACCTTGTCCTTAGGAGGGACTGAATGGATTGTGATTTTCTTCCCATTGAAACTAAAGACACAGGTGTTGGATTTTCCTAAGAGGGTGGCATCATGATCATACAACCAAGGTCTTCCAAGAATTATACTGCTCACCCCCATGGGCAAGACATCACACCAAATCTTCTCTTGATAGGATTGCATTTGGATTTGGACCTGACATCTAGACTGGATGGGTATAGAGGTAGAGTCTACCCAAGTAACCTTATAGGGGTTGGGGTGGGGGACTGGGGTTAAGCCTAACATTTTGACAGTGCTAGTAGAAATGGCATTTACACAGCTCCCACTATCTATGATGATTTTACAAACCTTATCCCCTAGTTTAAGGAAAGTCTGTAGGATGTTAGTCCTACGCCAGTCTTCCTGAACTTTAGTCTGGGACAGGATGCATCTCACAACCCCTAAGTGGTCAGACTCAGTGGATTCTTCCTCTCCTTCATACTCATCAACCAAATTCATTCCGGCCTCATAAACTTCTTCTTCAAACTCCTCATTAGGCTCGGAATTCTCTTCTCCTCCCTCTTCTATATATAGGGATCTACGAGGGCACTGGCTAGAAACATGACCTAGCTTATGACACTTAAAACAAGCTATGGCTGTGCACTGATTGGAAATATGACTGGGCTTCTGGCACTTAAAACAGACGATACTAGGGGTTCTCTGGGTGTCAGGTGCCTTACCTTTGTCCATGGGCCTAGGGGTGGGGATACCCTGATTAGGCTTGCTAGGGGTAACCTGGCTAGGTCCATTTCTTGGGATTGGGGCACTAACCCTAGATGGCATGGGTCCTCTCTAAAACTTCTCAGTGTTCAGTGCAATCTGATAGGCTTGGTCTAGGTCAGTAACCTCTCTCAGAAACAACTCTCTCTTAATATCTTCCCTAAGCCCAGCCCTAAATTTAGACAAAGTGACTTCATGGGCTTCACTCACATCACATCTCATTAGGTATTCATCAAAGGTGGTTATGTAGTCTGAAACAGATCGATTTCCTTGTTTCAAAGTCTGCCATTGGTCTAACAGATTTTGCTGGTATGAAATGGGTTGGTACTTGTCTCTAAGCTTTTCTTTCATACCCTGCCAAGTGGTTATGGGCTCTACATTTCGTCTTCTAGTGGTCAGCTCAATGTTCCCCCAGTATAACCTAGCTTGACGTATTAATTTCATCTTGGCAAACTTGAATTTCCTCTCCTCAAACATAGCATACCACTCAAAGTACTGGTCCATCTCACCCTCCCAATTATAATACACCTTAGGATTTAAACTACCATCAAAAGTGAGTGCATCTAACTTGATGTTCCAAATGAACCTATCATCTCTATCCTCAGGTTCTGGGTCAGGCCTCCTATGATTAGGTTCAGGATCTCGGTATAAAGGTCTTCTAGGCTCTTGGTGTGGGTGAGGTTGAGGCACATTAAAATCTGGGTCAGGAGTCCAATTCCGATGCCTAGGTTCCTCAAGTACTTGGACTCGATCCCTAAGCTGGGCAAAATTCTCATTCATATCCTGACTTAATTTGTTCATACTCTCAGTAAGAGCTCTAACCATGGCCTCTAAATCAGGTTGGGTTTGACCAGGTTGGTAGGGTACTCCATTCCGGGTAGACATGATGCAATCAAGCACACAAAATGAGACTCAACTGAACGACTATGGGCTAACTAGAACTAGAGCCCAAACTAGGTGCCCAATCAGAGTGGCAAGCTAGCCTGTAGTAACTCAGGACTCAACCAGGCAGGTGTAAGGGGAGTGTTAGGTCCCTGAATGCCAATCCTAGACACCAATCAGAGATTGGCCAGGTAGGCGGACCAGCACACAAGCCCTTCGGGATGGAATCCCTGAACCACCGTTCTAGACACTGAGTACAAAGCACACACAGAGTAACCAGACAAACTGACTCAACACTAGCCTTGACCCGACTTGTTGATGTCCCTAGCCCACTAGGGCAAATTAGGTCTAATCAATTTTTAGATTAAAGGCTTAGGTTCGAATGAAGGGGTGGTGGTTTTGGGCTAAGGAGAGGTTATCAACTCCTCCCCTTATCTTAGATGCTTAAATGCCCTTAAGATGAATTAAGAGATGAACACTCAAAAATAAATGGATGGCAGAACACAAAAATAGAGTTGCAGTAATTTAATTCTCAGAAATCGCACGGAAACCAATAAATCATGAGAAAATTATGAAAATTATTATCAATTATACTGGTTTCAAAAAAACAAAAATCACTGAATTTGGAGTTATATACAATGAGAAATAATTCCTGCAACAGGGTAATTACGGGCTGAAAATATAGCACTTCCCCGTTTACAATTCCTGCTACGAAGTTATAACCCAACGGATCCCCTACACGCCCTAGGAACACCCCGTGGAATGGAAAGAGGAGGTTTGCACCTCGCTTCATTCCTAGGACCGGACGTCCTGGGGAGTCTACTTCGAGCAGACAAAGTAAAAAGAGAGAGACTCAAACAAGCAATCAAAACAGAAACCCTAGACAAGGCTCTGATACCAAAAATGATGCAGAACAAAGAACAAGGAAGCGTATGCGGAAGTAAATTTAAGATTAATTCTTTCTTCTTTTTTTTTTTTTATATTTCAGAAATTGGCTTTGACTCAAAGTAAAGCTAAACTAAGTTGAAGGAAACTAGGTAAGTATTGAAAGCATAATTTAGATGAAACTAAATTATCAGAGTATTTCAGAAGTAACGGATCGCTGGGGGTTGAGAAACTCCCAGACCTAGGATTTCGCTCTGAACTTTCAACAGAACAGAAATAGAGAGGAGAGATGGTTCACCAACCAGACAGTGATCTTCTCAGAATTTGGGTGGAAGAACTCTCTCGAGCAGATTGTGGGATCCTCGGAGTCGGCTATCTTCGCAATGGATCCTCCAATACTGGTCTTGTGGTTTGGTCGGCTTCTCCTGAACTCAAGATCTGGGAAAGAAGAGGAACAAGTGATGGAATTCAGATACTCAAGAAAAGATTTACCAGGTTGAAGAACTTGAAAACTGAAGTTGCTGAAATCAGGATTCTCCTGGAGGCTGATCTGACTTCCTCTTAGAATTGCTGTAGATCTGAAGTATCTGGACTAGAGCTGGATGCTGGTGGTCGGCCTGGACTTGGAGAGGGTGGCCGTGAGAGGTGGGATAGGCTAGGGCTTGGTGGAAAGAGAAGGGTGATGGCGGCTAGGGTTTGGGAGTGGAGTGGCTAACCTAGGGTTTGGGTTTTGGAGATCTCACACCTCCTCAAGGTTCCTGGGGAACCCGGATTTACTCCCTCACGGAGCTCAACACCTGGATGCAAGTGCGGAAGAGAGAAAACACAAAGTTTGCTCACAAAAAAATTTGGCTTCATTCATCTGATTTTTTTAAACTTACAAGAGGGGTTTAATTTATAAGGCTTTACAAGGGAGTAGGGTTTTACATCTTCCCATGTGGGACTAAAGGAGGGGATCTACAAATCAGGATAATCCATACACATATGGTCGGCCAAGGTACCAAAAAATTTGATTAGGGTTATAAAAGGCAGGTAGATGGCGCCTCCTTGCTTGGATCTTCAAGAGAATTTTTTTCCTTCCATGGATCAACTCTTTTGGACTCCTCCTTTTCTTCCTCCCTAAGTCAAGGCCCTTCCCATCTTTGTTTTGGATATTTTTGGCAGGTAGTGGGCGCCTCCTTGAAGTTTTCTCCAAGAGAGTTTCTTCCCTTTCTTAGTTTGGTTCTTTTGGGAAAGACTTGGGCCGCCCCCTTGATTTGTGGACTCCTGGTGGATTTCTCCTCAACTGGCGCATGAGAGAAGGAAGATGCTATCTGTGGCGTGGGGACCAAAGGCTGCTGGATGTAGATATGGCACCCCCTGGACTCAGGCGTATGGCTGGGAGTGTGGCTGGGAGTGTGGCGCCCACTTGCTAGGCCTTAGGAGAAAATGTAACACCCTAGGTTGAAACCCTAGTCCACTACTGAGTCAACATGACTCAACAAAATAAAATGCAGGTAATGTAGACTCAAGCTAAATTGAGTTGATCTAGTCAACTCTTATTACAAACCAAAAACCCTAATTCTTCGGGCAAGGTTAATCAGAGATCCAGATGGAGCTCTGAAGTCTTCTTCTGAGTCTGGTGCCCGCACCAGTCTTGGTCGACTTGGGTAAGCCTGGCTATAACCTTGGGTGGATCCGGGGATATGGCTCTGGTTCCTAAAGGGTTCAGATCTTCTGTAGGCGGGAGCTCTCTGGAAATGCTCACGGAGCCTAGCAACTTCCTCTATGGGTCCTTGTCTGGCCTCTATTTGGTCATATCTATTAGTCAACTGGTTGCTTAATTGAGTCATGTATTGAGTTAGGGCTCCAATGTCAGCTCGAAGTTGGTCCATGGCTTTGCTAGGAGGTGGAGAAGGTGGGTGAAAAGAGGTTCCTGATCTAGTGCACATGTAATAAAACGATGCTACGGTTTGCTAGACCTAGGAGATCTCTCCAAATGTAAAGTCAAGAAGATGAACCTGAAAGCAGTAACTTGGCACCTAGCCAGGTAAGTGTAAGGTGAGTGGAGGTTCCTCTTTGCTTGCCTAGACACCAATTAGAAATTGGCCAGGTAAGCGAACCAACCCACTTCCCTTCGGGCTCTAGTTCCTGAACCACTTGCCTAGACACCAGCTACACAAGCACACACCAACAAGCAATCTAGCTTGGCTCGGCACTTGGGTTGACCCGACTTCGTGGGTGTCCCTAGCTCACTAGAGCAGATTAAACGTCTAATTGATTTTAGTTAATGGCTAGGGTTCGATATGCTGGGTGGTGGTTTTTGGGCTAGGGATAGGTAATGAAATCCTGACCCTATGCTAAATTGACGCCCTTAAGATATGTTATGTAAAATGAAGTACAATAATGACTAATGAAATGACTTAAAATTTTTTTTTTTTTGTTCTTTTGTATCTTTTAGATGGGTGAGTGCTAAACAAAATGCAGGAATTAAAAAGAACAAGCTAGATGGAGGAATGAATCAAAATGAGATGCTTGCTGAAATTTTAGACCTGAGATTTTCTCAGGCAGTATTTCGGCTTGTAGAAATTCTACAAACTGAAATAAAATCTGATAAAATAGAAAAAAATACTTAAATGAATGTGATCTAACAAAATAGAAATCATGAAATTTGGATGTCTCTAAAGGGAGAAACAATCCAATGATCAGACCATATATGGACTGACCAGAATGCAGAAAATGAAACTAATGCACTAGTCCTAACCTTGCTCTGATACCAGAAATGATGTGGGAGACAAGGGGGGTTAGGGCTAGGGATGCAGGATGCCAATAAGGATGCTTACGATGCAAAGCAACTTTTTTTTAGGGTTGATGATTTTTTTTTTGTTATGTTATGTTTCTTGTTGTTCTTCTTTGTTGTTTAGGGTTTCGATTCCCGATCACAAGCAAAGATAAGAAATATGAAGAGCAGTAAGAGAAGCTTACACTAGCAGTTCAAAGCCCTAAAAGTAAGAACGAGAACAGGACCCCGGGATTAAGAAACCCCGGTAGGACTAGCTCGACCTACAATATCTACTTAGGAGATATAGAGAAGGCAAACCTCAAACTTATGAAGCGCCCGATGCAGAGATCGCTCAACTCGGTGGATGCGGCCTGGATGCCCGAGCAGTCGAACCTGTGGGAGCTCTGGCTTTAGGTCGGGAGGTCGCGATGGCAAAGCTAACTGTCTCCAATGCTCGAGATGCCAGGGAGGACCTGTAGGCAAACAAAAGAAAGGTTAGTGGAATGTGGAGATGTACGGAAAGGAATTGAATTGGAGTTGGGAAGGGGCTTCGAGCCTGGCATCTGGCTGGATTCTGAAGTCAAAGTTGGAGATAACTTGGGGCCTCGCACCCCACGACATCCTGGAGGACAAAGGAATGTGGCCTCACACCATGCGACATCCTGGAGGACGAAGGATTCGCGCCGCCCTGGGGCGATGGACAGGTGGCCTCGCACCACTCGACGTCCCTAGGGACGAACGCAATTCCACTCGAACCTAGCCTAAGAGACAAGTGTTGGAGGGTGGAAGAAACTTAAATTCAATCACTCAAATTTTCATTCATTCATTCTTTCTTTCTTTTTTACAATGGAGGGGGTTGGGTCCTTTAAATAGGCACCCAAGGCCCATTTTGAAATTCAAATGCAAGAATACAAAATTTCTTCTTCTTTTTCTTGAATGGGCATGGCATGAAGCAAGGCTAGGAGCAGGGATCATGGCGCCTTGAAATTGGAAAGAATCTTCATTGTTTTGGAAAAAGACATGAAGAGGGGCTTGTAGCATGGCTTATGTTCTTCTTCCTTCCTTTGTTGCACACCTTTTCTTTGGTATAAGGCTTGACATGGGGAGCGTGTCCTTCGACCTTCCTTCCTTGTAAGAACATTTTGGGAAGAAAGCTTGGAAGGGGGCTTTCTTTGAGGCTTGGATTCTTCATGGATCTCCAACGCCCTCTTTTGATGGAACAAGGCGTGATGTGGGGGAGGGAAGAGGGGGATGGTGTCTCTTCCTTCCAATGTTGCTCAAGGCGTGTGGAAAGCATGAGGATGCCACTTTGTTTCCCTTCTTGGATGCCCAAGTGGCAGCTGATGTGGCGCCACGTAGGTAACTGAGGTGGCACCTGAGTTGGCATTATCCCAAGTGGAAGGGTTGGGTTGGCCCACCAGAACTTTATTTGGTGAAGATAACCAGAGTGACTTCAATTGGGCTTGGGCCCAGACCAAACTCAGACTTGAACAAATACAGGACTCATGAACTAACTTGACCCAAATTGGTCAAGGTACTGGACTAAACAAACGTTGACAAGAACTTATGAAATTGCTTTGGCTCAAGGCCTTATTACAAGACTCATAGAAGGGGGAACCCTAATCTGAGACCCACAGAGGGTTAAGGAGCCTCTGTCAGATCCTGGTGCCCACACCAAAGATGCAAAAAAAGATGAACTATCAAAAATAACTTTTATTTTATTAATGATTCATGTAAAAATTATGAAGAGCTCAATTGTCTATAACCTCGACAATTGGCTCTATGATACATTTCCTAACAACACTTACTTGGACTTGAGTCAATCAAAATAGTATCGAATACCATCTTCCACTTGTGATTGTTGAACTCTTTGATTTTGAGGATTTTAGTAAATGGGTTAGTCAAGTTCTCCTTTCCGTCAATCTTCTAAAGGTCCACATCATCTCGATCCATAATCTCCCAAAGAAAATGGTAGTGATGTAGCATGTGCTTGGTCTGTTGAAGAACCTTTGGTTTCTTTACTTGAGCTATGGTCCCAGTGCAATCACAATATAAAGCAATTGGACCATTAATGGAGAATGCCACTCCATACTCATCAATACACTATCATAGCCAAATAGTTTCCTTTATAGCATCAGATGCCGTAATATACTCCATCTTGCATACAAAATCAACCACAATATGCTGCTTAAAACTTTTCCAGCAAATATCTCCTCCATTCAATGTAAAGATATAATCCAACACACTCTTGCTATCATTCTTGTCAAACTGAAAACTCAAGTCAGTATAACCAACTAGTTTCAAGTCAAAATCTCTATAAATAAGCCACTGATCCTTAGTATTTCTTAAATTCTTAAGGATAGTTTTTATGACCTTCCAACAGTTTTCACCTAGATCAGATTGGTATCTACTCACTACTCTCAGTAAGTATGCCATATCTAGTCTCGTATATGTCATAGCATATATAACAGATTCCATGTCTGAGACATATGGAATCCACTCATACACTTTCTTTCTTAAGGACTTGTTAGACAATCCTTCTTTGAGAGATTAATTCCATGGCCTATCAAAAGATAGCCTTTCTTGGAATTCATAATACTAAACCACTTTTGCACGGTCTCAATATACATGGACTAGGTTAACCCTAGCAACATTTTAGATCTATCCCTATAAATCTTTATCTCTAGGATGTAGGATGCTTTTCCAAACTCGTTCATGGAGCATAAGAAGACAACCATATTTTTATTCCTTGCAATGTAGGAATATCAATCCTGATTAAGAGAATGTCATCCATATATAAAATAAGAAATACAATAGCTGAACCATTATCCCATTTGTATATGCAGGGCTCTTCTCAATTCTTAACAAAGCTATACATTCTGATCACTTTATCAAAATATATATTCCAACTTTGAGATGCCTGCTTCAATCCATAAATAAATCTTTGAAGCTTGCACACTTTTGACTCGTCTGTGGATGTGAACTCTTCGGGTTGTATCATATACATCTCTTCTTCTAGCTCTCCATTTAGGAAAGCAGTTTTTATATCCATTTGCCAGATCTCAAAATCAAAATGTGCCGCTAATATAAGCATAATATGAATAGACTTGAGTATTGTCATAGGCAAAAACATCTCATTATAGTCAATACCATAATATTGACAATCTTCCTTGGCAACTAGATAGGCTTTATAGGTCTCCACATTTCTATCCATGCTCTCTTTTTTTTTGAAAATTAACTTGTACCCTATGGATTTTACCCCTTTAGGTAGATTAATGAGTGTCTATACATCATTGACTTTTATAGACTCCATTTTGGATTTCATGGCTTCTAGCCATTTCTCAAAGTCAGCATTCCATATTACATCCATATAGGTGATTGGATCTTTATTTTTTTTATCAAGTTTAATAGGATCACCATTTTGGACAAAGAAACATAGTATGTGTCGGGTTGATGTGGTACTCTACCAGGTCTCCTTAATGGTGCATCTATAATGGGCTCCAAGTTTGATCCAATCAAAATTGGTTCTGAGTGTTCAGTCAATGGTGGCAACTCTTCTACCTATTGAACATTTTCAAATTCAACCTAAATGGTATTAGTTCCTTCTCCAAGGAACTCCTTTTCCAAAAAGACTATCCTATAACTAAAGAATATTTTTTGTTCATCAGTATAGTAGAAGAAATAACCCTTAGTCTCTTTCGAGTATCTATGAAAATACGTTTATCAGACCTAGGTCCGAGCTTATCTATTTTTAAATATTTGAAATAAGTCAGATATCCCAAACCATAAGATGCGAGAGCCATGGCTTATACCCTGACCATAACTTATATGGTATTTTGTCTATAGACTTGCTGGAAATTTTATTTAGAACGTAGTAAGCTAACTCGAGTGTATATCCCTAAAGGGAGATTGATAGACTCATAAACCCCATCATGAATTAAACCATGTCTAACAGGGTTTGATTCCTCCTTTCAGATACTCCATTATATTGAGGTATCCCAAGAGTTGTCCATTGCGAGAGAATCCAACTCTCATCTAAATATGTCAAAAATTCTATTGTAAAGTATTTACCTTGTTAAATTTAGCCCTTAATTTTGATGAATAATAAAATATTGAGTATATATTTTGTACTAATGTTTTAATTAGAGTTGTGAATTTTAGGTCACAGGTACATCAAACTCATTGACATCAAAGCAAGATGAATTTCAAAGTTTTAAAAGTCTTCTCACATTGGAAAGCCATGAAATTAATCACTTTGGTCCTTATGAAGAAGAAACTGTAAGTTTATTGGATAATTTTTAAGATTTTTGGAGTTTGGCACATAATTTGGAAATAGCACAAACTAAGAGTCGACCCAAGTGTCGACTCATGAAGGCAAGTGTTGACACCTCTGAAGACTGGCAGTAGAGTTTTTGCTAGCATGCTAGTGTCGACTCATAGATCGACTCAAGATCTGAGAACAGAAATGGACAGAACATCTATTGCCCAGTGATGAAGCAATCCAAGAGGGGGGTGAATTGGATTTTATAAAACTTTTTGAACTATTTCAACAAGTATGTGCTAATTACAATTAAGTGCTTGTGCTTTGCCAAAGTGACGCGGGACATGGATGCGATGCAGTACTAAAGGTTAATTTTTTTTTTTTTTTTTGTTAATCAAGAGCAAATGTTCATTAACCTAACAGCCTATTAAACAATACATTAAAAGAATCTATAGCAAGCAACTAAATACTGGATTACATCACCCGCATGCATACCTAACAAAATAATTAATTAGATGGATCACGGTGATTGAGAAACCATCCTAGATTAGGTTCCTACTTTCTAACATCAGATCTAGAGGAAGGGAAAGGGATCTTGAGTTACCGATACGCTTAGAAACCTCCTCTGATGAAGATCTGGATCACTGCACTATAGGGTTGAAGAATCGGACTCCAAACTGATCGCTCCTGGCATCCGAATTTCGATCGAAATGATTCCAAAGCATGGACGCCGATCTTCAGAGTCGGATCTCAAGAGAATCTATCAAAAAAAAAACCAAAAATAGCAATTAAACATTGGAAATCAAAAACTAGAAGGAAGGCTGGCACTAGGGTTGTTGCTTCTCCCGGGGATCTTCTTCTTTGGTTGGCTTCTAGGATCTCTTCAAAGCATTGGATGAAGGCCTTGAATAAACTTAGGGATCTGATCTGATGGAGGGATTGGATGGATAAACAGGGCATCGCACCCTGGTAGAACTTGGACATCGCACCCAAGCGTTCTAGGCATCACACCTAGCACCTATCAGCCGTCGCAGCTAGAAAGGAATTGGTAGAAGAACTCGGCAGAGTTTTATTTTATTTCATCAAATATTCATTAATTACAAGGAGGAAGGTGTAGGGGTATTTATAGAACCCTAACCAGAGAAGTGAGGGACTCAAATATAAGAGTTTCATTACAACTCTAGACTTCAAGTTTACATTGCCTGGACTCCTGCTGGATGAAAAAAAATTGGAATCCTATCCATAATTGGCACCAAGATGAGACATTGATGGAGGGTCATGATCGCTTCTAGGTTGGTCATGATGATTGGACTCTAGTGTCTTGATAATGTATTCTTCTAGAGCTGCCTGGACTCTTCAGTCTGGATTGGAGAGAACTCTAGAGTCCTGTTGAGATTCTAGAATCCTTGAAGCTTGAACAGTAGCAGCTTATTTGAATGGAATGCTAGGAACCCTTGGACCTCCAACACTATGTAAGAAAAAGTTTCCAAACTCCTTTGAATGCTTGGCCGACTTCTCACTTTGGCGTGAAATATTATGAGTAGAAGGGCGCCATCTAGGAGAAGTCCTTCACAATTACTCCTCTTAAAAATTTTGTACGCATTTCTTCATGGGCCGACCAAAAGAAATTGTCTTGATGAGTGTAGCTTGTCCAAATTTAAGTGGTAGGCCATGTGTCATTGTCCCCCTAGTGACGTGATAATAGTAGTCCTGAAATCATGCAAAGTTGACATGCAAAATAGGCTAGCATATGACAAGAGCTTGTGCTAGCATATGAGTCACATGGGCTTGTCTTGAACTAGCACATGGATCTTGATTTGAGTCACATGGGTATTATAATTGGTCTCCCCTGTAATACAAGACTCAGCAACTAATTTTTACAGGACTCAATAAATAATTAAAGTCCTATTTGATCAATTGGAACCCAATTTGATCAAAAGGGCAAGACATGTAAATACGTAGTTCAACTTAGTAAAAGGGGTTTAGCCTAAAAGGCTAAATAAATAAAATCCTAATTCCAGTTGGTAAAAGGGGCTAACCCTAACTAATCCAAAATAACAAAAATTAAAATAAATTATTTACATGGATAAAAGGGTTGGGTCCAGGGTTTCATTCACAGGTGATCCACAAGGATGTGGGTTCAACTTGTCGATATTTTCGGGCCCTGGTGTCCTCACCAAATCTCCCCAGGTGAGAGAAACTTGACACCGTCGAGTAAGGGTTAGACTGGCTCAAGTACTTCTCTAGCAAGTCTGGGGCGATCTTCTGCAGATCCTCCCGAGTTATCCAAGTGTCATCAGACTTGGGATGTCCTTGCCAATGAACCAAGTATCACTGGTAGTCCTTATTCTGGGTAACAATCATCTTGTCATCCAGAATTCGTTCAACCATAGCTCTCTGATTTGTGGATTTGGCTATTAGACAGTCATGGGTTGGTTCGCTCTCAAGAACAGGATCATGCCCAAAAGGCTCACTAGGTAGCAACATCGGCTCCCTATACTCTACAATATCTGATATGTTGAAAGTTGGACTTATACCCAAATCTAAAGGTAGGTCTATCTCATAGGCATTAGGTCCAAACTTATCAATTATTTTATAAGGTCCCGCACTCCGGGCATGTAACTTTTTGACAGTTCCAGATGGAAATCATTAAGGCCTGAGCCTGATCATAACTTGGTCCCCTACTTTAAATTCTTTGAACCTTTTGCTTAAATTAGCCGTTCGTGCATATGAATCATTGCTCTCTTTAATTTTCTTATTTATTTATTGATGCAAGTTCTTTATATGCTGTGCAAAAGACTCAGCTGACTTAGATATACGTGCATGAATAGGTAAGGGAATCAGATCTAATGGCTTCCTAGGCTTGTATCCATGAACGATTTCAAATGGGCTCTTCCCTGTAGATCTGTTGACTGAGTTATTATAAGCAAACTCCACTCTCGATAACAATAGATCCTAATTAGCAGTAATTTCTCCCACTAGACTCCTCAATAGGTTTCCTAAACTTTGATTTACTATCTCAGTTTGGCCATCTGTTTGGGGGTGGTAGGCAGTAGAATACCTCAATTTGGTTCCTAGCATATGCCATAAGGTTTTCCAAAAGTAGCTAGTAAACCTAACATCTCGGTCCGACAAAATGGTCTTAGGCAATCCATGTAACCTAACCACTTCGTTCAAGAATAATTTTGCCATTCTAAACGCATCATAAGTTTGGGAACATGGGATGAAATGAGCCATCTTAGAAAACCTATCTACTACCACGAAGATTGTATCATGTTTCCTAGCAATTTTAGGTAATCCTAAGACAAAGTTCATACTCAAGTCTTGCCATGGGCAATCTAGGATGGGGAGTGGGATATATAGTCCAGTGTTCTGTCTAGGTTGCTTAGCTATAGCATAAGTCCTACACTAGGCTACCACTTGGGCAACATTTTTCTTTAGACTTGCCCAATAAAACTGATCCTCTACAGCCAAGATAGTTTTATTACGTCCAAAGTATCCTGCTAAACCTCCTGCATGTATCTTCCAAATAAGAAAGTCTCTAAGTGATGTCTTGGGAACACACAACCTATTTTCCCTGAACAAATAACCATCCCTTAAGACATACTCACTAAATTCAATGGATGGCCCTAGCTTCACTGATTCATAAATCTTTCCAAAACCCGAACAAAATTCATATTCTTCCTTTAATCGTTCAAATCTGACTACTTCGGTACTCATACAATTTAGCAACATTGTTCTCCTATTAAGTGCATCAGCTACCCTATTCTCACTTCCAGCATGGTGCTTTAGGACAAAAGTATAGGCTTGTATAAATTCGACCCACTTGCCATGTCTAGGGTTTAACTTTTTTTGAGAATTTAGGAAGCGAAGTGCTTCGTGATCAGAGTAGAGAACGAATTCTTGCGGTAGCAAGTAATGCCTCCAATACCTAAGAGCTTGTACTACTGCATACAACTATTTATCATATATGGAATATTTCAACTTGGCATCACTCAGTTTCTCACTAAAATAGGCAATAGGATGATTTTCCTGACTTAATACCCCTCCTATTCCTACGCCTGATGCATCACAGGCGACCTCAAAGACTTTGGTGAAGTCGGGTAACCTTAAAACTGGTGCCTTAGTCATTCTATCTTTGATCTCTAGAAAGGTTTTATAGGCAGCTCTAGTCCAATCAAATTCGTCCTTCCTAATGCAGTCGCTGATCGGAGCAACAATCGTGCTAAACCCTTTGATAAATCTTCTATAGAAGGTAGCTAACCCGTGGAAACTTCGAACGTCATGAACATTCCTAGATATAGGCCACTCAACTATAGATTTCACTTTCTTAGGGTCGGCGGTTACTCCTTCTGGTGTTACTACAAAACCTAAGAAGATGATTCTGGTTGACATGAAGCTACATTTCTTAAGGTTTGCAAGCAAAGCTTCCTTCTTAAGGACCTGGCAAATCTGATGGAGGTGGTCTAAGTGATCTTCCCTAGTCTTACTGTATACGAGGATATCATCAAAATATACAACTACGAATTTTCTAATAAATGATCGTAACACCTGAGTCATAACCCTCATAAACGTACTTGGGGCGTTTGATAATCCAAAGGGCATCACCAACCACTCATATAGGCCATCTTTGGTCTTGAAAGCCATTTTCCACTCATCCCCGATTTTAACTCTCACCTGATGGTAGCCACTTTTTAAATCAATTTTTGAAAAGATGGTCGATCTGGCCATCATGTCTAGCATGTCATCGAGTTGAGATATGGGAAACCGATACTTTATCGTAATCTTGTTAATAGCCCAGTTATCTATGCACATCCTCCAACTGCCATCCTTTTTAGGAGTCAAAAGTGCTGGGACAGCACAAGGACTCAAACTCTCCTTAATAAATCCCTTTTTCATAAGATCCCCTACTTGTCGTTGTAGCTCCTGATGTTCTGTAGGGTTCATCCGATAGTGTGGGAGGTTTGGCAATGTGGCTCCTGGTACTAAATCAATTGCATGTTGAATATTTCTTAATGGTGGCAATTGATCCGGTAAATCTTCAGGGTAGACATCTTTGAATTTTCCTAATAAATCTAGGATCTCCTTAGGGTATTCTAGTTTTGGTTGATCCTGAGATTCCTTGGTAACTAAAATCCAAACTGGTGACCCTCTATCGATTTCACATTTTAACTCCTTTGCAGAGATCAAATTCAGATTAGACTTTTTTTCCTTTAAGTGACTTGACCCTCTCTTAACATTGTCCTTCGGTGGGGTCGCATTAATCACTATCCTCTTTCCTAGATGGTGAAATGCACACAAGTTCGATCGTCCAAACAGGGTGGCATCGTGGTCATACAACCAAGGTCTTCCTAAAATGATGCTGCTAACCCCCATCGGAAGAACATCGAACCAGACTCTTTCTTGGTAGGATTGTACCTGAATTGTAACCTAGCATCGCAACCGGATGGAAATGTTGGTTGCATCGATCCATGATACCTTATAGGGGGTCGGGTGTGGAACAGTTGGTAAGTCTAGGCTCTTAACTACATTAGTAGAAATTGCATTGACACAACTCTCACTATCAATTATAACCTTACATACCTTATCCCCTATTTTAATAAAGGTCTGTAGGATGTTAGTCCTACTCCAATCCTCATTCCTCTTAGTTTGAGTCAGGATGCATCTGACCACTCCTAATCAGTCTGAGTCTAAGATCTCTTCCTCCTCCTCATATTCCTCCACTAACTCAGCTTCAGCCTCATAAACCTCTTCCTCACAAGGGTCACTAATCTCAGGGTCCTCTATTTCAGGTTCCCCTATATGTAAGGCTCGCTATGGACATTGGGCAGCATAATGACCAGTCTGATTAAACTTAAAGCATACTGGGGTTTGGTTTCGATCCTTCTGAACCATAGGTGCCTTACCCTTGTCATCTCTACGAATGGGCTGGGGATTGGGTCTAGGTCGATTTGCAGGGAATCGGTTATGGTTTGGCCTATTTCCAGGGGCATTAAATCTAGATGAATCAAATTGATAGGTAGGTTTCCTTGGAAATCTCTCAGCATCCCTAGCAACCTGATAGGCATGTTCTAAATCATTTACTTCTCTTAGAATCAGTTTTCTCTTAATATCCTCATTCAGGCCTGCTCTAAACCTAGACAAAGTAACAGACTCAGACTCGGACACACCACACCGCATAACATACTCATCGAAAATGGCTATGTATTCGGACATAGTCTGATTTCCTTGGGTCATCTTCTGCCACTGATCTAAAAGCCTTTGTTCATAGGAGAATGGTAGGTATTTGGCCCTTAATTTGAGTTTCATGTCCTCCCATGTAGCTATATGTGGGTCTCTTCTCTTTCGGCTTAACCTTTCCACATTACTCCAATACAATCGTGCTTGTCAGATCGACCTAAACTTAGCGAATTTGACCTTACGCTCTTTCGACATGGTGTACCATTCGAAGTACTAATCCATATCACTTTCCCAATCAGAGTACATCTTGGGATCTAAAGTACCATCGAATGTGGGGACTTCTAGTTTGATACTCCTAAGGGCTCGTGCTTCCTGATCATCTATGTCATACTGTTGCCTCCTAGGAATAGGATCAGGTGTAACCTCTCTACATTGGGATCGATTACTTGGAATTGGATTAGGTGTGACCTCTCTATGTTGGGCTTGATGTCTGGGGATTGGATCATGTGTAAGCTCTGGAAGCTGGGGTCCTGGACCATACTGTGGGGTAAATTCCAGTGGTGTAGGTTGAGACACATGGGATCCTTCTAATGAACCTATTCTTTCATTCATTTGATCAAACCTTTGGTCGACTCCAGCACTAAACTGCCTCTGTTCAGCACTAAGCTGCCTCATTTGCTCAGTCAAAGATCTCATGAAAGTTTCCATTATGGGGTCCATGGATGTACTAGGTTGGTCCTGGGGGACCTGGTATGGGGTTCCTGACCTAGTAGTCATGCAAGGACACAATGCACTCAAACAAACCTAATCGACTATGGATAGCAAGACCTAAAGTCCAAACAAGATGCCTAATCAAGGTGGCAAGCTAGTCTGTAGTAACTCAAGACTTGGCCAGGCAGGTATAAGAAGAGTGTAGGTCCCTGATTGCCAATCCTAGACACCAATCAGAGATTGGCCAGGTAGGCGGACTAGCTCACTTGCCCTTCGGAACGTAATCCCTAAACCACCATTCTAGACACCAAGAAATGGGCACACACAGATTTAGTTGACACGATTGAATTGACACTAACTCGGACCCGACCAATTGGTGTCCCTAAGCTCACTAAAGCAATTAGGTTCTAATCAATTTTAATTAGGGCTTGGGCTCGAATGCAAAGTGGGTGGTTTTGGGCTAGGGAAAGGTTATGAACTCCTCCCCCTATGTTATATTTTATGCCCTTAAAAATCAATTAGAAATGAATGCAACAAGCAACTAATAAAACTAAACCCTAATGATTTTTTTTATTTTTTTGGACAGAACCTGTTCTCGGGCCGAAAATAGAGAACTGCAGTTTTCACAGAAAACCATAAATTGTAGAAAAATTACTAAAAATACTTTGAATTTCAGGGAAGCTAACAAAATAAATTTTATATTTTTTTGATTTTTATACATGCAGAAAAAATTAAAAAAATAGAGTATATACTGGAAGGCCGAGATGCAGAATTTAACTAAACGCAAGATTAACCTAATCTAAACCTGCTTTGATACCAAATTTGATGTGGGACACGGATGTGATGCAGTACAAAAGGTTGATTTTTTTTTTTTTGTTAATCGAGAGCAAATGTTCATTAACCTAACACCCTATTAAACAATACGTTAAAAGAATCTATAGCAAGCAACTAAATACTGGATTACATCACTCGCATGCATACCTAACAAAATAATTAATTAGATGGATCATGGTGATTGAGAAACCACCCTAGATTAGGTTCCTACTTTCTAACATCAGATCTAAAGGAAAGAAAAGGGATCTTGAGTTACCGATACGCTTAGAAACCTCCTCTGATGAAGATCTGGATCACTGCACTATAGGGTTGAAGAATCGGACTCCAAACTGATCGCTCCTGGCATCCGGATTCCAATCGAAATGATTCCAAAGCATGAACGCCGATCTTCAGAGTCGGATCTTAAGAGAATCTACCAAAAAAAATACCAAAAATAGCAATTAAACATTGGAAATAAAAAACTAGAAGGAAGGCTGGCACCAGGGTTGTTGGTTCTCCCGGGGATTTTCTTCTTTGGTTGGCTTCTAGGATCTCTTCAAAGCATTGGATGAAGGCCTTAAAGAAACTTAGGGATCATATCTGATGGAGGGATTGGATGGATAAACAGGACGTCGCACCCCGGTAGAACTTGGATGTCGCACCCAAGTGTTCTAGGCGTCACACCTAGCACCTATCAGCCATCGCAGCTAGAAAGGAATTGGAAGAAGAACTCGATAGAGTTTCATTTCATTTCATCAAATATTCATTAATTACAATGGGGAAGGTATAGGGGTATTTATAGAACCCTAACCAGAGAAATGTGGGACTCAAATACAAGAGTTTCATTACAACTCTAGACTTCAAGTTTACATTGCCTGGACTCTTGTTGGATGAAAAAAAAATAGACTCTTATCCATAGTTGGCACCAAGATGAGACTTTGATGGAGGGTCATGATCGCTTCTGGGTTGGTCATGATGATTGGACTCCAGTCTCTTGATAATGTATTCTTCTAGAGCAGCCTGGACTCTTCAGTCTAGATTGGAGAGAACTCTAGAGTTCTGCTGAAATTCTAGAATCCTTGAAGCTTGAACAGTTAGCAACTTATTTGAATGGAATGCTAGCAACCCTTGGACCTCCAACACTAGGTGAGAAAAAATTTCCAATCTCTTTTGAATGCTTGGCTGACTTCTCACTTTGGCGTGAAATATTATGAGTAGAAGGGTACCATCTAGGAGAAGTCCTTCATAATTACTCCTCTTAAAAATTTTGTACGCCTCTCTTCATGGGCCGACCAAAAGAAATTGTCTTGATGAGTGTAGCTTGTCCAAATTTAAGTGGTAGACCATGTGTCATTGTCCCCTGGTGACGTAACAATAGTAGTCCTGAAATCATGCAAAGTTGATATGCAAAATAGGCTAGCATTCGACAAGAGCTTGTGCTAGCACATGGGTCACATGGGCTTGTCTTGAACTAGCACATGGATCTTGATTTGAGTCACATGGGTATTATAATTGGTCTCCCCTGTAATACAAGACTCAGCAACTAATTTTACAGGACTCATTAAATAATTAAAGTCCTATTTGATCAATTGGAACCCAATTTGATCAAAGGGCAAGACATGTAAATACGTAGTTCAACTTAGTAAAAGGGGTTTAGCCTAAAAGGCTAAATAAATAAAATCCTAATTCCAGTTGGTAAAAGGGGCTAACCCTAACTAATCTAAAATAACAAAAGTTAAAATAAATTATTTACATAGATAAAAGGGTTGGGTCCAGGGTTTCATTCACAGGTATCCACAAGGATGTGGATTCAACCTATCGATATTTTCGGGCCCTAGTGTCCTCACCACAAAGTGTTTGTGTGCTTCAAAATAATATGTAGCAGAATTAATAAAGTAAATCCACAAAGAAAAATAATCACACAAACACAACAAATTTATAGTGATTTGGTACACTCCAAGGCACCTACATCCACTCCCCAAGTTTTTCTTAGAAATTTCATTATAATCACCAAGATTACAGTCGATTATTTTTTTGGGCTCACTAATCAAAACCCAATTTGCTTTTACCAGGATCACAAGTCAAAATCTTTGTTGGTTTTCTAACTTCGGCTAACCTAAAATCTCTTGGTTTTCATGACTAACCAAAAATCTTGTTGGTTTTGCGAGCTCACCAACAACCTATATTGGTTTTACGGGATCACCAATAATCTAAGTTGGTTTTACACAAAGGGTAACCAACAACCTCTTTGATTTTTCAAGGCTCACCAAAAACCTCTTTGGTTTTCCAAGGCTCACCAAAAACCTTAATAAACAAAGTAAGCACAAAATAAAAAGAACACAATAAAAGCTTTCTTAAATAAAGCAAATATCTCTTTGAAGCCCTTGATTATTGATAAAGAACTTATCTTCAATTTGTTGAATCCTTGAATGATGATGAAAATGTGGACTTGAAAGCTTTCTCTCAATTTTGGAAGCTTGAAGGCTTAAACCACTCAAAACAATGAATCCTTAAGTGTATTCAATAAAACTCTCTAAAGGATTGCTTCCCCATTTGGTTTTTGGTATTTATATAGCTCTCCAACCCATAGATGACCGTTGGGGATGAAAAACAAGCCGTTTGAAACAAGTTGGAATTAATTCTACATTTCTAAAAAACTAGTCGTTACACCAAGTATCGACACTTGAATTTCCTGAATTTTTTCATGAGTCAACCTCTTGAGTCGACACTTCACCATGAGTCGACACTTGGTTAGCTCAAGACAGAAATTCTGGTTCGACACTGTTCTATATTTTTCTTGTTCTCAAGCCTTGAGTCGACACTTGAACTTCTTCATGAGTCGACACTTGTTTGTGCCAGTGCTGAAACTTCTCCAAAATTGATTTTTAGCCTCTTCAAATTCTTCCATATTATTCCAAAGTCCATATACTTGATTTTTCATTAATTTAAAGACTTTCTTCAACTGAAAACATGGATTTCTTCATTCAATATGGATGAGTACTAAGATATAATAAATACTTAAAAATATAATTAGTACTCATATGTACTTAAATATTTTGTCAATCATCAAAATCAAGACTAGAGTCAATAATCTCTCCCTTTTTGATGATAACAAAACCTTTAAGTACATGAACAGGATAAGCTTAAAAAGATTAATAATAAGATAAATATGTAAGCTCAAAATCAATGAGTATCAAGCTCCCCCTCAAAATATGATTTCAAAAATATTTTCAAAAATCATTCAAAATTTGTATACATTCTCTCCTTTTGCTAATTCTTCCCTTAAGATTAAAATATTTTGCTTTCTTCTCTCCCTTTTTGCACTTTCTTTCATTTCTCTTATAATTTTTCATGTTTATCATATCTTTCCCCTTTTCATACTTAACATATTTCTTTCCCTTTTTGTCATCATAAAAAAGGATGAAAGACAATACAAAAGTGAAATGAAGGTGGAAAGAATAGCAAGTATATCATCAAAATCAATACATGAAATTAATTAATCATGGTACTAATTAAATATAATACTAATTGAACGTGATACCACAAAAATGACATGTACATGCAAAAGAAATAATTCATTGTATATTAGCTCTAATATGCATAACCAATGTATGATTAAGACAGCAATCCATTCATTTCACTTGTTCATGGGATAAGCTACAGTGGCATCCCAACACGTTATAAGAGATCCCATTGAATGGAAGAGAGGGTCTTTAAATCCTACTTAGCTCCTATGACCAGACGGCCATGGTGACTAACCCAATCTGAAACAGTTATTAGGAGCTCTTCTCTCCTTTTTTTTAAAATTCTTAATGAAATAAATCTTGATACAAATTGAATGTAACTCCCCTTAAAAGATTAGATTTGAAAACAAGGAGGAGTATCAAAGCAATATAAGTATGATATCAAGAAATCATTGAAAGCATCATACATATATATAATGACAACAAATCTTTGGATGCTCTTCCTAAATATTATTTTCCCTCACAAATATGCATTCATTAAGGAATAAAATATGAAAGCACAAGCATCATAATTTCAGACAATTTGAAATATAAACATATATACTAAGTTTGAAATCAAAGATTTAAATTTTCAAGATATACATTATCTTTAAAAAATAAGAGATTGATCATTTAAAAACTTTTATCCTGATTTAAAATCTATTTGAAATGATTTGATATCCATACAAATGCTAGAAGTAATCTAGTAGCAAGTTTAGCTACTGGAGCAAGGATCTATCAATATGCATACCTTCTACTTAAATGTAATCCTTAAATACCAGTTCTAGTCTTGATCCAAATCATTTCTAACTTAAGCATAGATGCCAAAAATGAAAACATATAAATCATAACATTTCACTTGAAATGGTTTAAAACTATATTAATCAAAATCAAGTGAAAGTCTAATAATCACAAGTTTAATCATGAGAGCATAAAACCCATTAACATCAAAAGTTCAGGATCACAACAAATGACTATTAGTCTAAACTTGATTCTAATTAATTAATTGAAATAATTTTCAAAGCAATATACAACTTTAAAAATATTTTTAATGAAGTAATTTAAGATACATTAATCAAAATCAAGTGAAGGTCCTACAATCACAAGTTTATTCATTGGTGTGATATGCATGATGAGGATGCAAACATGTAACTCTAAAGGAGATTAACCAAAATTTAACTAGCAATTCCTACTTGCATATGAGTGATTCAACGTATAAGATCAAGGAGATCTAAATAAGAAACCCTAAATGCTTATACTTAAACCCAGCTAGGAGGACTATCAAAATCTTAAAGAAATAGGACAAGATTAGAATTCGCACACAAGTCAAGCTAGCCCTATTTAATGATCCCAATCTTAAAATACTAGGAGTTCAAGCATTGAAATCTCAAGCACAAGGGATTCACTCTTAAGGTTCTCAAATGAAAGATCATACCACATAAGATGGGCCTTCTAACTTTCTGGTTTGTAGCAAGTAATCCTTCCTCTTGGATCTGGAGCCTAGAGAACCCTGCAACAAAGAAACCAAGATGATTAGAAACTTAATTAAAAGTGAGAAGATTGATGGAACTCAAAAGGGGAGTTTGTTGGAAATGATCCTTGGCGCCATGGTGGAAGCTTGTGTTGGAGTTGGTCTTCTTCTTGAGAGGATGTCCTTAATTCGCTTTGAAGGAAGAGGATTGCTTGGAAGATGAAGTAAAAAAGAAGGATTAGGGAGAAGAAATGGTGGAGGAGAGGAAGAGGTTCACTTAGGCACAAAGATCCACATAGGCACATAGAAACACATAGAAAAGTGCTGGAAATTTGTATTCACTCATCCATCCTTTACAAGGGGCGTCCAAGGCTTTAAATAAAGCCTTACAAATTTTGAAATTTCAAATCCCTAAACAAGTGGAGTAATATAAGGGGAGAGGGCTGATTTTCTTGCTTGAAATCCTCCTTGGCCAACTTCCTTGAATTTGAACTTGGGATGGCGCCCTCTTGTGGTAAGGTGGCATGTAAGGTGGCATGTGGTCCCCTCTTGACATGGCATGTGGTCCCAAGTTGAGGTGGCGCAAGTGATGTGGCATGTGGTCCCCAATTGAGTTGGCTTTGGTCTTGATTTGGGGTATACATTGTGAGTCTTCTTTAGGCTTGATGCTAGTTGACCCATTTGGATTGGACTAAGACTAGACCCGACATGGACTCGACTTACATGATTATTTTGGACTCAAAAGAAAGATTACAGGACCCAACATGGACTCGACTTACATGATTCTTTTAGACTCAAAATAAAGAAAGGTTACCGGACTCTCTAGTCCAACCATAAAGATTCGGAATGGGCTTGAATTGGTTGGAGTCTCTTTCTGATTTTGGTGCCCGCACCAATTCTCCCCGGGTGGGAGGAACTCGACCCTGTCGAGTGATAAGTTTCTAATATATCCGGGTCGATTTGTTGTAGGTCCTCTTTGGTGATCCAGGAATCTTCAGATTCAGGACGTCCTTGCCATCGAACCAGATAGCGTTGGTAGCCCTTATTTCTAGTAGTGATGATCTGGTCATCCAAGATCCTTTCAATTCTTTCCTTTCGCTCAGGAATATTTGGTGGTGGACACTCAATTGGCATTTCACTCTCAAGAGAAGTGTTAGGACCAAAAGGTTCATCAAGTATTAATGCAGGTTCCTTGTATTCTTTCAGATCGGAAACATTAAATGTAGAATTAATGCCATAACTAGGTGGTAAGTCTACTACATAAGCATTAGGTCCAATTTTCTTTATTATTTTGAAGGGTCCGGCTCCCCGGGCATGGAGTTTCTTCATAGTTCCCGGAGGAAACCTTTCTGGTTTAAGCCTAATCATTACAGAGTCTCCTTCATTAAATTCCTTTAACCGTTTATGTGAGTTAGCCATATGCCTATAGAGTTCATTGCTTGTTTGAATCTTCTGATTAATCTCCTTGTGCAAATCCTTAACATGCTGTGCATATGACTCAGCAGACTCAGATATTCGTGTATGTACTGGTAATGGAATTAGGTTTAAAGGTTTCCTAGTTTTGTATCCATGGACCACTTCGAATGGACTTTTCCCAATAGACCTATTGATCGAACTGTTGTAGGCAAATTCAGCACGAGGAAGTAGTAAGTCCCAGTTTCCTAGGTTGTCGCCGACTAAACATCTTAAGAGATTTCCTAAGCTTCGGTTTACTACTTCAGTTTGGCCATCGGTTTGAGGATGATAGGCCGTAGAGAATTTCAGCTTAGTACCTAACATGTGCCAGAGGGTTTTCCAGAAGTAGCTAGTGAACTTGACATCTCTATCTGACACAATGGTCTTGGGTAAACCATGAAGCTTAACCACCTGATCTAAGAAAAGCTTGGCCACTTTCGAAGCATCTAAAGTTTGAGAACATGGGATGAAGTGCGCCATTTTGGAGAAACGATCGACAACCACGAAAACAGAGTCATGTTTCCTAGAAGCTTTAGGTAGACCTACCACAAAATCCATACTGATATCTTGCCATGGACCATCAGGGACAGGTAAGGGCGTGTACAGACCGGTGTTCTGTCTTTGCTGTTTTGCAACAGCACAGGTCCGACACTGAGCTACGATCTGGGCAACGCTCTTTTTAAGACCAGGCCAAAAAAATTGTTCTTCCATTGCTATGATGGTTTTGTTCCTGCCAAAATGTCCTGCTAAACCTCCAGCATGGACTTCCCAGATCAGAAATTCCCTAAAAGAGATCTTGGGAATACACAACTGATATCCTTTGAAAAGGTATCCATCTAACAGTGTATAATCACTAGGTTCACTAGATGATCTTTGTTGCAGGGATTGATAGATGTGACCAAAATCAGGACATGTGGGATATTCATCTTTCAATCTATCGAACCCTACTACTTCAGTGCTCACAGAGGTTAACAACATAGAACGGCGGCTCAACGCATCAGCAACCCTATTTTCAGTACCGGCACGATGTTTTAAAATGAACGTGTAAGCTTGTATGAATTCTACCCATTTCCCGTGCCTAGGGTTTAATTTCTTTTGAGAACTAAGGAACCTAAGAGCTTCGTGATCAAAGAACAGGACAAACTCGTGGGGTAGAAGATAATGCCTCCAATATCGTAGAGCTTGAACTATGGCATACAGTTCCTTATCATACGTGGAATACCTTAGTCTCGCCTCATTTAACTTTTCACTGAAGTATGCTACTGGGTGATTCTCTTGACTCAAGACACCTCCAATTCCGACCCCAGAAGCATCACAAGCAACCTCAAACACCTTGGTAAAATCGGGTAACCTTAAGACAGGTGCTTGTGTCATTTTCTCCTTAATTGTTAGGAAGGCCTTACCTGCTGCTTTAGTCCACTTGAAATTTCCCTTCCTAATACAATCAGTGATTGGTGCCACTATCGTACTGAATCCTTTGATAAACCTTCTATAGAAGGTGGATAACCCATGGAAACTACGGACGTCGTGGATATTCTTAGGCGTAGGCCACTCTACTATGGATTTAATTTTCTCAGGATCAGCGGACACCCCTTCAGATGTGACTACGAATCCTAGAAAGATAACTCTATTTGTCAGGAAATCACACTTCTTGATATTGGCATAGAGACTATCTTTTCTCAGGACTTGACAAACTTGTTTCAGGTGGGTTAAGTGGTCTGCCTTTGTTTTGCTATATATAAGTATATCATCAAAATAGACCACTACAAATCTTCCGATAAAAACCTTTAACACCTAATTCATTATTCTCATAAAAGTGCTGGGTGCATTGGACAGACCGAACGGCATGACTAACCACTCATATAATCCATCTTTAGTCTTAAAAGCGGTCTTCCATTCATCTCCAGGCCTAACCCTAACCTGGTGATAGCCACTCTTTAGGTCTATCTTGGAAAAAATTGTCGATCCGGCTATCATATATAACATGTCGTCTAGTCTTGGGATTGGGAATCTATACTTTACAGTGATCTTATTAATGGCACGGCTCTCTATACACATCCTCCAGGTGCCATCTTTCTTAGGGGTCAGCAGAGCAGGGACTGCACATGGACTTAAGCTTTCCTTAATAAACCCCTTCCTAAGAAGTTCACCCACTTGCCTTTGCAATTCCTGGTGTTCAATTGGGTTCATCCTATAGTGAGGCAAATTAGGTAAAGTCGCTCCAGGGACTAAATCTATTGCGTGTTGTATGTCTCTTAAAGGTGGAAGGTTATCTGGGAGATCTTCTGGAAACACATCCTCAAATTCTTTCAATAATTGGACCACCTCTTGAGGGTGTTCTACAGGCCTGTGGTCCTTAATTTCCTTAGCAGCTACTACCCAAATAGGTGCTCCCTCCATGATATCTTGCTCTAATTCTTTTGCACCTATTAAATTTAATCCAGTCTTCTTATCTTTCAAGCTGCTAGCTCCTCTCTTGACATTATCCTTAGGCTGGGTTGGATGAATGACAATTTTCTTGCCATTGAAATTGAAAGCACAAGAGTTTGATCGACCAAAGATGGTCACATCATGATCAAACAGCCATGGCCTGCCTAAGATGATACTACTTACCCCCATAGGAAGCACATCACACCAGATCTTTCCCTGATAGGATTGAAGCTGGACTTGAACCTGACATCTTGACTTGATTGGTATAGAAGTGGAATCGATCCAAGACACCTTATATGGATTGGGATGTGGTACAATGGGTAATCCTAGACTTTTGGCTGCGTTAGTGGAAATGGCGTTGACACAGCTTCCACTATCGATGACGATCTTACAGACCTTTTCTCCTATCCTAACAAATGTGTGTAGGATGCTAGTTCTACGCCAGTCTTCTTGCTCCTTGGTCTGTGTCATGATACGTCTCACAACTCCTAACAAATCTGATGAGTCTATGTTCTCTTCATCTCCTTCATACTCATCAGCCAAGCAATCCCCTGCTTCATAAACCTCCTCTTCATCATTCTCCAGGGGTTCTGATTCACCTTCTTCTGCCTCCCCTATATGTAAAGCTCTAGAGGGACATTGGCTCACGAAATGACCTGGTTTACGACACTTATAGCAGACTCGCTCCCTCTCACCACGAACTTCAGGGCTCTTTCCTTTGTCTTCTCTAGGAAATGGGGGAATGGCAGGGTTGTGCCTAGGGGTTGGATTCGAGCTGGATCTTGGTCTATTGGTTGTACCAGGGACTGAACTAGGCCTGCTAACAGGAGGGTTAAACCTAATAGGTTCAGGTCGTCTAAATGTAGCTCTCCTTTGAAACCTCTCATAGTCCGTGGCAACTTGGTATGCCTGATCTAAATCATGGACTTCCCTTAAAAATAGTTCCCCTTTTATATCATCATTCAACCCTGATCTAAACCTTGATAAAGTTGCTGCTTCAGACTCGACTACGTTGCATCGCATCACAAACTCATCAAATTTAGCAACGTATTCAGAAACGATCTTGTTACCTTGTGTCAATCGTTGCCACTGATCTAATAACCTTTCCTGATAAGACATAGGCAGATATTTCTCTCTAAGTTTCCTCTTCATATCTCTCCATGTTGCTATAGGTAAATCTCCCCTTTGCCTTGATATGCGTTCCACGTTTCCCCAATATAACCGAGCCTGACGAACTAGTCTGATTCTGGCAAACTTAAATCTTCTCTCTTCAGACATATCATACCAGTCAAAATACTGGTCCATGTCAGCCTCCCAGTCTATGTACACCTTAGGATCTAAGCTTCCCTCAAAGGTTGGTGCATCTAGACGGATGTTCCTTAGGGCCCGATCATCCTGATCAAAAGTATCATAGTGAGGCCTTCTAGGAGGTGGCTCTGGAGTATGATCAACATAATCCTGATGTGGTCTTCTTTGAATTGGATCAGGTGTGTGTTCCTGTCGTTGGGCTCTAGGATGAACTGAAGGTAATCTGGGTGAAGGTGGTTCAGTTGGGGTCAACCTAGCTTCTTCTAGGGCTCCTACCCTTTCCTCGAACTGACCAAATTTAGCATCCAAACGGTCCATCTTCTCGATCATAGATCTCATCAGGCTTTCCATACTAGTATCCATGGATGAACTAGGTTGGGCTTGTGAAGGGTGGTAAGGTGTGCCTGACCTAGTTGTCATGCAAACAATTAGACTCAGACCCGAACTACGAGTTTTCTAAACCGGTTAGTCCAAATAAACTGAGTTGACTAGATACAATCAAATCAACAGCTACTCTCTTCCACTGGCCAGTCAGGAGGTGGGTCTGTGGGAGGTTCCCCTAGCTTTCACTGGGTCCTAATTAAAAACCACAAGAACCGCTTAGGCTTGAGCCACTTAACCTGTATCCTTGACACCAGCTTCCAATAATAGATGAAGAAATGGGTTGCACAAGCTTTCCCAATTGAATTGAACTGGACCTAGAGTTCCAAGCTAGTTGCCTAATCAAGGTGGCAAGCTAGATTGTAGTAACTCTATACTTGGCCAGGTTTTAGAGCAAGGGGAGTGTGAGATCCTGTCTCTGGCCTACCTAGGCCCGGTGGAATTGGCCCGATAGACGGATCAGCACCCAAGCCCTTAGTCCCAATTCTAGACACCAAGTAATAGGGCACACACAAGACTAGTTGACACAATGAGTTGACAATAACCCGGGCTCAACCAAATTGATGTTCCTAACCCACTAGGGCAATTAATGTCTAATCAATTTTAGTTAGGGATTGGATCGATATGCAATTTGGTGATTTTTGGGCTAGGGACAGGTGATGAAATCCTGACCCTATGTCAATTTCATGCCCTTAATTTGATTTGTCATGAGATGCATGCAAATTTCAAATTTCAGGTGCAGAAGTAGTGTGTTGCAGTTTAAAAGTGGTGTTGATAAGTGCAGAAAAAAATGTCAGAAAAATCTAGAAAAATCATAGAAAACTTATAACTTATAGATGACATACCAGATAAAACGAAATTTCAAAATAAAATCTGTACTATTCTAGGCAGATTCTGAAATTAAGATAATGAAAAGGAACAGAACAGAACAGTAACCTTAATAACACTGATGGACTGCAGGAATTTTCATTTTTCTTGTAATTCTTTTCTCAGATTGAAATTTAAAACGGTGATAAAAAACTTATAATGGAATAGGAAAAAAAATATTCCAACAAGGAATGTGATACTTGCCTTTGGAGTTGCAGGCGGATTACAGTCAGCCTACAGAAAATACAGCAAGCAGAAAAACAGAACGTGACCAATGCAAAATTCACAAATGAAATCTAAAAAATCCTTTGGCTTTCTTTTTCACGGGTCAATCACAATGGCACCCCGACACGCCTTAGGAGATCCCCATGGAATGGGAAGAGAGGGTGTTTAAACCCTACTTTCTCCTAAGACCGGACGGCCTGGTAACGCCCCCGATCCAAGTACTTCAAGGACTTAATGCTATGCAATCAGGAACTTATTCTACCATGCTCTGATACCAAGATTGGTGTGATATGCATGATGAGGATGCAAACATGTAACTCTAAAGGAGATTAACCAAAATTTAACTAGCAATTCCTACTTGCATATGAGTGATTCAACATATAAGATCAAGGAGATCTAAATAAGAAACCCTAAATGCTTATACTTAAACCCAGCTAGGAGGACTATCAAAATCTTAAAGAAATAGGACAAGATTAGAATTCGCACACAAGTCAAGCTAGCCCTATTTAATGATCCCAATCTTAAAATACTAGGAGTTCAAGCATTGAAATCTCAAGCACAAGGGATTCACTCTTAAGGTTCTCAAATGAAAGATCATACCACATAAGATGGGCCTTCTAACTTTCTGGTTTGTAGCAAGTAATCCTTCCTCTTGGATCTGGAGCCTAGAGAACCCTGCAACAAAGAAACCAAGATAATTAGAAACTTAATTAAAAGTGAGAAGATTGATGGAACTCAAAAGGAGAGTTTGTTGGAAATGATCCTTGGCGCCATGGTGGAAGCTTGTGTTGGTGTTGGTCTTCTTCTTGAGAGGATGTCCTTAATTCGCTTTGAAGGAAGAGGATTGCTTGGAAGATGAAGTAAAAAAGAAGGATTAGGGAGAAGAAATGGTGGAGGAGAGGAAGAGGTTCACTTAGGCACAAAGATCCACATAGGCACATAGAAACACATAGAAAAGTGCTGGAAATTTGTATTCACTCATCCATCCTTTACAAGGGGCGTCCAAGGCTTTAAATAAAGCCTTACAAATTTTGAAATTTCAAATCCCTAAACAAGTGGAGTAATATAAGGGGAGAGGGCTGATTTTCTTGCTTGAAATCCTCCTTGGCCAACTTCCTTGAATTTGAACTTGGGATGGCGCCCTCTTGTGGTGAGGTGGCATGTAAGGTGGCATGTGGTCCCCTCTTGACATGGCATGTGGTCCCAAGTTGAGGTGGTGCAAGTGATGTGGCATGTGGTCCCCAATTGAGTTGGCTTTGGTCTTGATTTGGGGTATACATTGTGAGTCTTCTTTAGGCTTGATGCTAGTTGACCCATTTGGATTGGACTAAGACTAGACCCGACATGGACTCGACTTACATGATTATTTTGGACTCAAAAGAAAGATTACAGGACCCAACATGGACTCGACTTACATGATTCTTTTAGACTCAAAATAAAAAAAGGTTACCGGACTCTCTAGTCCAACCATAAAGATTCGGAATGGGCTTGAATTGGTTGGAGTCTCTTTCTGATTTTGGTGCCCGCACCATTCATGATAGCATGAAATTCATCAATATCAAAAAGTTCATGATCATAACCAATGACTATAAGTTTAAACTTGATTCTAATTAATCTTTTAAAATAATTTTTCAAAGTAATTGATGTAACATTTATAACAAATATTCAACTACATTTTCAATTATGGAAGGAAATGTTTAGAATTTACCAATATGTATAATCCTTCCATTACCATTTAGTCCAAAATATAGCTTGTCCACTCTTTGTATTGTCTTGTACAGCCACTTTTCAATAACTTCCTTTTTTCATATTGGGCTGCAAGACATTCCTGTAAAATAAACTATGTGGACAATTTTGGTACCCAAACTTTCTTGAATCTTTTAGGGTTGGTAACTATGGTTCCTTTTGGAACCCAAATTTTTCTTAATCTACAAGGATATGTATTAAGTCCAAATTTTTCATATTTAAAGCATGCAATATTGGAAGAAGTATCAACAAAGAAATTCTTGTTTTTCAACTCAAGATTTATATTTTTCCTTAAAAGCTCATCATTTGACACAAAAATCTTGGATCTTCTTAAAATTTCTAACTCATTGAATAAATCAGTTTCTCATTTAAAAACTTATTGCATAAATTTTTCAAATCAACAATTTTTTTTCCAAAATCTCTTTTTCTTTAGAAAAATCATTCTTTTAATTTTTCAAAATAACAACATTGGCTTTTAAATCTTTATTTTTAATTCCAAGATTGTTATTTTCAAAAGAAAATGAATTATCATGTTTCTTTAATTTCTTGTACTCAATTTTAATAATTTATATTCATGCATAAGATCTTTAAAAGCATCATGTAATTCATCGAATGTAAAAGAATTTTTGATTTTAGAATTCATCTCATTTGTTATAAAGCAAAGATTGGCTAATTTTTGAATTTGTTCTCCTTCTGAACTAGAGTCTTCACTTTTGCTCCATGTAATTACCTTCTTTGTATATTTTTTTTGGCCCTTTTTCTCATGAATCTTTGAAATTTATGAGCCAAAAAATTCATCTCATCTTCATCTTCACTATCTTCAAACTCCTCACTTAAAGACTCATCTTGTGTAGTGGATTTAAAGATGATTATTTTCTTCTTTTCATCAGCATCCACTTTCTTTTGCCATAAGTTCAACTCATAGGTCATGAGTGAATCGATGAGCTCCTCCAAAGATAAGGTTTCTATACTTTAGCTTCTTGGATCGACGTCACCTTTGGATCCCATGATATTGGCAAAGATCTAAGAATTTTATTAACCAAATTAGCATTAGTATAGACTTTGCCAAGACTTTTCAATTCATTAATAATAGTCATAAATCTAGTATATATATCAGATATAGATTCATAGTGCAGAATTTTAAACATTTCAAAAGAATGTACAAGCAAATTAATTTTAGTATTCTTCACTTGAAGAGTACCCTTATGAGTAATCTCAAGTGTGTCCTATATTTTTTTCATTGTTGCACATGTGGAGATCATATTGAATTTATTAGGGTCCAAGTGCAATAAAGCAAGTTCATTGCTTTGGCATTAAGCTCAAATTGCTTAATATCATTTTCATCCCAATCCTCTTCAAGTTTTAGAATGAAAACATCATTAACCAACATCAAGGAATATGTGGACCATTAACAATCATTTTTCAAAGATAATAATCTATAGATTGAATATAAATATGCATGCGTATTTTTCAATATGTATAATTTGTGCCATTGAAAAATGGTGGTCTAATACTAATACCTATAAGGATTGCCATGATTTTTTAACTCAAAAATGTTGGATCTTTGTAAAGCACCAAGTTTAGATACCAACAATTTTGGATTTCAGGATCTAATACCAATTGTTGCCTAGTGATGAAGCAACCCAAGAGGGGGTGTGAATTGGGTTTTATAAAATATTTTAAACTATTTCAACAAGTATATGCTAATTGCAATTAAGTGCTTATGCTTTGCTAAAGTATTTGTATGCTTCAAAATAATATGCAGAGGAATTAATAAAGTAAATGCACAAAAAAAAAATAATCATACAAACACAATAAATTTATAGTGATTTGATGCACTCCAAGGCACCTACATCTACTCCCCAAGTTCTCCTTGGAAATTTTACTATAATCACCAAGATTACAGTCAATTAGTTTTTTGGGCTCACTAATCAAAACCCAACTTATTTTCACCAGGCTCACAAGTCAAAACCTTTATTGGTTTTCTAACTTAGGCTAACCAACAATCTCTTGGTTTTCACGGCTAACCAAAAATCTTGTTGATTTTGTGGGCTCACTAACAACCTATGTTGGTTTTACACAAAGGCTAACCAACAATCTCTTTGATTTTACAAGGCTCACCAAAAATCTCTTTGATTTTCCAAGGCTCACCAAAAATCTTAATAAACAAAGTAAGCACAAAATGAAAAGAATATAATAAAAGCTTTCTTAAACAAAATAAATATCTTTTTGAAGTCCTTAATTATTGATGAAGAACTTGTCTTCAATTTGTTGAAGCCTTGAATGATGATGAAAATGTGGACTTGGAAGATTTTTCTTAATCTTGGAAGCTTGAAGGCTTGAACCACTCAAATAATGAATCCTTAAGTGTATTCAATAAAACTCTCCAAAGGATTGCTTCTCCATTTGGTTTTTGGTGTTTATATAGCTCTCCAACCCATAGATGATCATTTATGACTATTGGGGATGAAAAACTAGCCGTTTGAAACAAGTTGGAATCAATTCTGTACTTCTAAAAACTAGCCGTTACACCAAGTGTCGACACTTGAATTTCCTGAATTTTCTTAATGAATCAACCTCTTGAGTCGACCTCTTGAGTCGACACTTAGGTCAGCTCAAGGCAAAAATTCTGGTTTGACACTTTTTGTATTTTTCTTGTTCTCGGGCCTTGAGTTGACACTTGAACTTCTTCATGAGTCGACACTTGCATGTGCCAGTGCTAAAGCTTACTGAAACTTCTCCAAAATTGATTTTTAGTCTCTTCAGGTTCTTCCATATCATTCCAAAGTCCATATACTTGATTTCCTATTAATTTAAGGACTTTCTTCAACTAAAAATATGGATTTCTTCATTCAACATGGATGAGTACTAAGATCTAATAAATACACTTAAAAATATAATTAGTACTTATATGTACTTAAGTATTTTGTTAATCATCAAAATCAAGATCAGAGTCAACAACATCATTTTTGGACTTTAGTGAAGTATTAACTCAAGTGTCAACTTACAAGTTTAAGTGTCAACTCACTAATCGACTCATTGCTTGAGATAAGAAAGTTACAGAATAATGTCATCCCATAATTTTTTGTCAAGTGCTGACTCAAATGTCAACTCACAAAACTCAAGTGTCGACTTCCAAGATTCAAGTGTCGACTCATAGAATGACTCATAGCATGAGACCAGAAATGAAGCAAAATAATATTTTTCAAAGAATTATACCTGGTGTCGATCCAGTATCGACTCATGAAGACTCAAGTGTCGACCCAAGTATTGACTTACAGGTTCTGACAACAGTAACGGCTATATTTTTAAAAGTTTAGAATTGACTCAAATGATTTAAAATGACTAGATTCTCTACTCCAACGGTCACAAATAGTTTTTTAGAGGTTTTTGTAGTATTTATTACTCACCAAACTCATTAAAGACATAAGAGAAAAAGTAAAAATATAAGAAACAAATTCTATCTTTTGAGAAAGCTTTTGAAAAGACAAGAGTGAGCCATAAAGAAGATTCCACCTGAAAAAGCCTTCATTCTTGCTGTTGAGCCTTCAAATCAATATCCAAAAGTGTTCATTGAAAGCTTCCAAGAAAAAGAAGACAACTCAAGCATTCAAGAAGAGCTTCATCAATTTTATTTTTGCTCTTTTGAGAGTTTTATTCTTGTGCTTTAATCTGTAACTTTGGTTTTATTTGTTGTAACTAGTTTCAAGACTATTGAAACTAGGGTTAGGCCCTTTCAAGCTATGAATTAGAATTCAAGCCTAGGGAAGGCTTGAGGGAAAGGTTGTTGGTGAGCCTAAATGATAAAAGCAACAAGGGATTTTAATTTGTGAGCCCGAAAAATAAGTTTACTGTAATTTTAGTGATTATAATAGAATTTCCAAGGGATAGCTTGAAAAGTGGATGTAGGTGCTTGGTATGCACCGAACCACTATAAATTTCTTGTATTTGTATGTGTGCTTTATCTTTTCATTACTTTCTCTTGCATTGATGTTTATTCTTTAAAAGCATAACATATGGATTATATTCAGCATATACTCGTTTAAAATTTTAAAAACCCAATTCATCCCCCCCTTTTGGGTTGCTACACTAGGCAACAAGTGGTATCAAAGCTTGGTACTCAGTGTGTAGGTCAACGATCTTGAGTCAAAGATCTAATGGCAACCCAAATTGGTGTTGGTATTGTTGAGGATCGAGCCTTAAACCATCCCCCACTCTTTAATGGCACAAATTACATGTACTGGAAGATATGCATGCACATCTACATTCAAGCAATAGATTATAATATTTGAAAGACCATAGTTAAAGGTCCCCATCAGCCTACTGTCTTGATTAATGGCATTTCTACTCCCAAATTAGAAGAAGATTGGGATGAGAATGGCATTAAGCAAGCTAAGCTGAATGCAAAGGCTATGAATTTATTATTTTATGCATTGGATCCTAGTGAATTTAATAGAATATCTAATTGTTCCTTGACCAAAAAAATCTGGGATACACTTGAAGTAATCCATGAGGGTATACATCAAGTAAAGACTACCAAAGTTAACATGCTCATCCATACTTATGAGATGTTTAGGATGGAACCGAATGAAACAATTAATCAAATGTACACTAGGTTCACTAACATTATTAATGGTATGAGGAGTTTGGAAAAAGTTATATCTAATGCTGAACTTGTCAACAAAATCCTCAGGTCTCTTCCATCATCTTGGGATCCAAAAGTTACCATAATTGAAGAAGCCAATGGTGTCAACACTCTTCCTCTTGAGCAACTCTTGGGATCACTTATGACCTACGAGCTGTCCCTAAAGTAGAAAGTGGTGGATGATGAGAAGAAAAAGAAGGCTATTGCATTCAAGTCAACAACCAAGGAGGATTCTAGTGATGACTCCAATGAGGAAGATAAAACAGCTCTTATCTTTAGAAAGTTTAAAAGATTCATGAGGAAGAAGAGGTTCAACTACAAGAAGAAGCCACAAAGAGGGGAGCCCAATAAGAAGAAAGAAAAAGGAAAGGAAAGGGAGCAACTAATATATTTTGAATGTAAAAAGCCTAGACATTATAAAATAGATTGCCCCACTCTCAAAAAGGGCAAAAAAATTTAAAAAGAAAGCAATGCTGGCAACGTAAAGTGAGAGCAAAGATTCAAGCTCCGATGAAGAGCAGCAAGAGGTGGCCAACATCTGTTTCATGGCAAATGAAGAACATGTAAGATATGAATTTAAAAATGAATTTACTTTTGATGAATTATATAATATTTTTTATGAACTTGTTGTAGAATATCAAAAACTTAAAATGAGAAACAAAGAATTGAAAAAGCAAAACTTAGAGCTCTCTTAAACAAATGATAAGTTTTTGATAGAGAATAATAGTTTACTTCAAGAAAATAGAAAATTGAATGATCAAATTACCTCCTTGAAAAATGAAAAGGAAGATCTTTTGAAAGAAAAATAAGTTTTGAAAAAGGATAAAGTTTTTGCAAAAAAAAAAAACTTATCAAACAAAATAAAGAAATTTTGCAAGAAAATAAGAAATACAAAGAAGAGGTTGAAAAAGTGAAACCATTTGTTAAAAATTTATCTATAGTTCAAAAAAACTTAACATGCTTTTGAATAGCCAAAGAGCAGTTTTTAACAAAGCAGGCCTAGGTTTTAAATCTCAAAAATAACAAAAATATTTCAATTTTTTTTTGTTCCTACATCATCTAGCATTATATGTTATGCTTGTGGTAAGTTAGGACATAAATCTTATATGTGTGATAGAAGAAAATTGAATAGTGTTAGAAAAGTTTGGGTTTCAAAAAGAACCACATCACTAACCCTAAAGGACCCAAGATGACTTGGGTATCTAAAGTTTCCACCTGATTTGTTTTTGTAGGTGTGTCTTGTAACCAAGGAGAAAAGAAGATTATGATACATTGATAGTGGTTTCTCAAGACACATGACTGGAGATGTAAAGTAATTCATATCTCTTGAGGCTTTAAATGGTGGAAATGTGATATTTGATGATAATAAAAAGGATAAAATTATCGGTATTGATAAAGTCCATATCACCCCCTCTACTTATGTTGATAATGTTTTACTTGTTGATGGTTTGAAACATAATTTGCTTATTATAAGTCAATTTTGTGATAAAGATTTCAAAGTTATTTTTGAATCTTCTATGTGCATTGTATCTAGTCTTGATGACAATGGCATCAAGTTCATTGGTCATAGGCATGAAAACATTTATATAGTTAATCTTGATGATCTACCTATGCAAAATGGTCAATGCCTAGTGGCAATGGAAGCCAAGATCAATGAAACTAGTTGGCTTTGGTATCGTAGACTAGGATATGCTAGTATGCATTTGCTTTCAAAATTGAACAAAAAGAATCTTATAAAAGATCTATCAAAACTCACTTTTGAAAAGGATAAGATTTGTTGTGCATGTCAACTTAAAAAATAAACAAAATCATCTTTCAAATCAAAAGGAGTAGTCTCTACATCTAGACCCTTAGAATTACTTTATATGGACCTCTTTGGACTTACTAGAACAACTAGTTTGGGAGGTAAGAAGTATGGTCTAGTTATTATAAACGATTTCTTATGTTTTACATGGGTAATGTTTTAAGCTTATAAAGATGAAACATTTTCTGCATTCATTAAGTTTCATAAGAAAGTTTTAAATAAAAAAGGTATTTCAATTGTCTCTTTATGTAGTGATTATGGTACCGAGTTTGAAAATCATGATTTTGAGACGTTTTGCAATGAAAATGGAATTCATCATAATTTTTTTGCACCTAGGATATCTTAACAAAATGGGATGGTAGAAAGAAAGAATAGGATACTAGAAAAAATGGCACGCACTATGCTTTGTAAAAATGATTTACCTAGATATTTTTGAATGGAAGCCATAAACACTGCATGGTATGTTTTAAATCATATTTTGATCCGACCGATTTTGAAGAAAAAAACTTATGAGCTTTGGAATGTTAGAACACTAACTATCAAATATTTTCATGTATTTGGATGCCATTATTTCATTTTAAACAATGACAAAGACAATCTAAGTAAATTTGATGCCAAGTCAGATGAGGATATCTTCAAGGATACTCTACTTCTAGCAAGGCATACAGGGTCTTCAATAGAAGAACACTTCTTATTGAAGAGTCCATTCATGTTATTTTTTATGAGACTAACAAAATATCTTTTAGAAAAGAAGATGCTTTTGATGATGAAACAGGTGTTCAAAGGATTGAAAAGATGACCATCAATGAAGGACATTCCAAAGAGCAATAAGGTGATCAAAACCATGAAGAAGAACAAGTATAAGAAGTTGGAGCTTCATCAACACCCAATCCATTACCTAAAGAATGGAGGTATGTCCATGGACATCCCAAAGAACTTATAATTGGTAATCCATCGAAAGGAATAAGTACTCGTTCCTCACTAAGAAATATATGTAATTACTTAGCATTTGTATCATAAATTAAACCTAAATTAATTGAAAAAGCTGAAAAGATTCAAATTGGATAAATGCCATGCAAGATGAACTAATTCAATCAAAAGAAACAAAGTTTGGACTTTAGTTGAAAGACCTTCTAATGTTTCAATAATTGGAACCAAATGGATTTTCAAAAATAAACTTGATGAAAATGGAGTAGTAACTAGAAATAAAGATAGATTGATAGCAAAAGATTATAATCAATAAGACGGTATTGATCTTGATGAAACCTTTGCTCCGGTTACTAGATTAAAAACAATTAGATTATTATTTGCTTTTGCTTACTTTATAGATTTTAAATTATTTCAAATGGATGTCAAAAGTGCATTTTTAAATAATTTTATTGAAGAAGAAGTGTATGTTGAACAGCCCTCTGGTTTTGAAAATCATGAATATTCTAACCATGTTTTTAAACTTCACAAGACTTTATATGGTTTAAAACAAGCTCCACGAGCTTGATATGATAGATTAAGTAAATTTTTACTTCAAAATGATTTTTCTAGAGGCAATGAAGATACTACACTATTTTTGAAAAGAAACAATGATGATCTTTTAGTAGTACAAGTTTATGTTGATGATATCATTTTTGGTACTACTAATGAAATACTTTGTCAAGAGTTTGCCAAGCTTATGCAGGGAGAGTTCGAGATGAGCATGATGGGAGAGCTAAACTTCTTCCTCGAACTCCAAATCAAGCAAACTAAAGAAGGTATCATTGGTTCATCTTCATCAACCAAGCTAAATACACAAACAAAATCTTCAAAAAGTTTGGGATGGAGACAACCAAGCCATTAGATACACCTATGAGCCCTTCTTGCAAACTTGACAAAGATGAATTAAGTAAAAATGTTTATCAAAAATTATATGGGGGTATCATTGGTTCATTATTGTACATAACTACAAGTAGGCCAGATATTATGTTTAGCATATGTATGTGTGCTAGATATCAGTTTGCTCCTAAAGAATCTCATTACTGGCTGTTAAACATATACTTAGATATTTATCTGATACAATTGATATTGGACTATAATATTCTAGAGATTCATCAATTGAATTGATTACCTATTCTGATGCTGACTTTGTTGATTGCAAATTAGATAGGAAAAGTGATGGGAACATCAATAATAAGAATATATACTTTAATCAATTCACTTCATTTTGCAGCTATAATCAATAAAGCCTTGAGCCTTGAACCAAGTTCCAAAATTTTCTTGAAGCAAGTTTATAAGTCGACACATGGAAGAGGCCAAATTTACTCATGAGTCAACTCATGAGAAAAGCCAAGAGTCGACTCAAGTTCAAGCATGATGTAAGGCCACCTCTTCAAAGCCCAATTCAAGCCATTCAAGCCCAATCCAAGCTAAGACTTGAAGCCAAATTTTTTGACATAGGGAACACCACATCAAGCAACCTTGGGGGAGAAGGAATTACACTACATCAAGAGTTTTATGGAAAACATAAGGATTCCTTCCACACCCCAACAATATTTGATATGTGGGATGCCACAACTTATGACACCTAAGCCTCCACGGCAACACTTGGAAGCCACATTAGGACCTTTTAGATGCCACTGTCAAAATGGTTGTAACTTTCTCCCTACAATTTGTTTCTAGTTAAAAATCACTTACCTAAGAGTTGTTGGAGCCAACTAAGCCATCCTTATCCCCTCCCCTCCACCCGCGACTGAAGTTTCCTAGCTTAGGAGACTATAAATAGGGCCCCAAAGCTCTCATTTATTTTCATGCTATGCTATGATGATTAATGAAAGGATTATTTCTCTTGTGTTCTAGTTCTCTTATGTTCTTATTTGGAGTGAGAGTGTTCTTACTAGTTTGAGTGTGTAGATCCTTATCCAAGGAAAGAGTGAGAGTTTTTAAGTTTGTGTTTGAGAGAGAAAAGTGCCATTGCAAGGAGTGAAGAGTGGAATGCCCCATAGTTTGGTCCAAGCTAAATTCCAAGCACCAAGGCTACCGGCCACTTTCTTCTTCTTCCCTTTTCCTTGTTTCCATTTCAACCCTAATTCTTCTTCCATGCCTAATCCTAAGTTTATTTGCAAGTTCTCTCAAGTTCTTAAGTCAACGATGAAGGTCCCTACTCCATGGATCAAGGCCAAGATAAGTCTCAAAGTAGGGAATGCTAATCTTGACTTCTAGACCTCAATCCTTGAGTGTTGAGAGCTTCTTCTTTCACCAAATAATTAGTCATCATTATTGGTAGAAAATTTTCTTCTTAGCTCTTTAGATCTAACCATTTGAAGGAGATTTGACCTAGTAAGAATCCATCTCCTATCATTTTGGAAGTGATTAGCATGTGGGTGTTTAATTTTTCATGAACTAGTCTCCTACTTAAATGAAATTGTTCTCCCTTATGATTAAATTTTGCTTTAAATTTCATTGCTCTTAATGGATTGTTAATCTTTGGAAGAACATCATCATCCTTGCATTTCATCCATTCCCATGTCCCACATCAAAAAGCACTAGTGAAACTTGTCAGTTTCTTGGTGTTAATTTGATTTCATGGTTTAGCAAAAAACAAAATTCAGTTGCTATTTCTATGGCAGAGGCTAAATATATAGTAGCTGAAAGTTATTGTGCACAAATCTTATGGATCAAACAACAACTCAAATACTTTGGCATTAAGTTAAATAAAATACCTATAAGATGTGATAACATAAGTGCAATCAATTTAACTAAAAATCCAACTCAATATTCAAGAAGTAAACACATTGAAATAAGATATCATTTCATAAGAGACCATGTGCAAAATGATAATGTAATGCTTGATTTTGTATGTACTAATAGATAATTAGCAAACATTTTCACTAAGCCCCTTAGCAAAAATAGGTTTTGCATGATTAGAAGAGAATTAGGCAACATTGACCCCTTTGATTGAAACTCTTTCAAATTCTTCATTGAATTCCTTTAAATGATCCAAATTCCTTCAAATAATGCTTAGTATAATCCCTATAAACCCCTTTGATTTTTGCTAATTTATTAGAATTTTTCCTGATTTTTCTTGGATTTTTTACCCAGTGTCGACACTTGTAATTTGCCTAAGTGTTGACTCACTGAAGTGTCGACACTTGAGCAAATCGTAAGTGTTGACTCACGATCGATTGGACTGTTTATCTAGGATTCTTTTTTCACTCTTGTCTCTCTCTAGTAGTCCCCAGACTTTCCCAATCTCCCTCAAACAGTGTTTTCACTTCTCTAACCTTCCATTTTTGGCTAAATCCCCATCCTCTCCCTTCAATCCCGTTCATGTCTAGCGATTTGAGTGGCAATGGGTCTGCGAAAGCAAGTTGCTTTTCATAATAAGAGGTCTCATTTTGAGAGAGGAAAAGCTAGCTCAAGAGAAAGAAGGTCTAAGGCTTGACATGACTCTGTAGAGCAATGTGAAGAGCCCGAGGCTCAGGCAACAGCTAGGGCACCCCCACCACAACTATGCCCCATAGCTGAGCGAGTAGCAGGAAAAGTTATTGCTTGCAGGAGGAGGATTGACCTACCTTTTCTGGATTTTGAGGGGTTTGTCATTGGAGATTTGCTTAAAGTAGCTAGTTTGGTCCCATTCTGTACTATGAGGGAACGGTATTATCCTTACTTGATGCGGGAGTTCTATGGCAACATGGCTACTGATGGGATCAGATGGACTGCACGGGTCAGGGGATTTCAGATTCTTGTTACACCTAATACATTTAGCAGAGTTTGGGAGATTCCACTGTGAGGTTTGGCAGCTAATTGTGTTGGAGACAGGGATGCAGCCTTCATATGTATCTTGGAGAGAGATGATGTTAGAGGAGTTTCCACTATCTCGGCCAGTCAGCTATCCATGGTGATGAGGTTGCTGCACCACATCATTGCATGAATTTTGCTTCCGAAGAGAGGCAGGTTTGACTTTATTATAGAGCGGGAGCTAGTGTTGATGGTTACCCTGACTTAGAGGATGGCCATCAACCTACCTGCATTGATGGTTCACCAGATGGGTGAGGCAGCTACCCAGAGGAGACTTTGTTTGCCATACGGGATGGGTTTGACCCATTCTTCAGAGCTTATGGTATTCCCTTGGATGGCGAGGCCTCCAAAGAGATCTTGCATATAAATAAATATGGAGAGAAATCACTGCACTGGATGGGCTTCAAAAAGGTGGCAGGTAGATGGATTAAGAGGGAGTCAGGCCAGGAGCTTGATGAGGAGGACAAGATCAGGGCAGCAGAGGAAAGACCTTCTACACCTGCTCCACAGTTGACCCCTTCCAGACCTACTCCAGTTGCTGCATTAAAGTTAGAGCCTGTCACACCTCCATCTACTCCAACTCCTCAGCATACTTTAGTGACAGATTCTGCATTCGAGGATAGATTGAGGGAGCAGATCACTGCAATCCATGAGGATATTTTGAGTATATTAGTCAGGACTAGTAGATTGCAAATTAAGCTACAGGACTGAGAGCTGAAACTGATGAGCAGCTCACATCTATTAGATAGACTATGAAAGCAAGGTTTGCTGAGATTAGAGACTTGCTGAGATCCCTGTTGCCTTCTCCTACTACACTTGGACCCTCAGTTCCACCTCCTCCTCTACTAGCTGATGATGGTTCAAATGATCATGATGATGATGATGGCAGTGGTGCTGATGGTGATGATCCAGCACTTGGTAGTGGCGCAGCTCATGAGGATCAGCCTCCAGTTAGTTCTACATATGGTTATGTTCAGGCTTCAGATCCTACTCTGGATGATCAGCATGCCACTGATTCCCCTTTTGTGACACCAGCAGGGACTCTTGGGACTAGTACCACCTAGACTTCCAGGACTTCTAGGATAATAGCATGCTTTGGTGCATCTCTTAGGACTAAAAGCTTGACCCATAAGACTCCTAGACCTTCAGCATCTAGGGTTATGGCTATTAGGAATGTGTTCCAAAGCCAATCGTCTAGACTGTAGATGACTGTGCTACCTTGTATTTTGTATATGAATTATTTTAATAAATAAAATTTATTTATTTTGGCTATTCCTCATATTTATATTTTCCTGAAATGAACTCTTGTATAATGGAGTCCTTAGAACTACATTGTTTGATATAGAGAGGATGCATCAAGTAGTTCTTAAACTGGTTCACAACCAAAGGATACATTGTTATAGGATGACAATGTATCAAGTATAGGTTGTTGTATGTCATATTTGTTAGTTATCCTCTTAACCAAGGAGTGTGGAGATACTGATGTGACATGCAAGTGAGATGTGTGACATCTCACTGAACATGACTATCTACGGAGCTCCCTTCTACCAAAGGGTTGCTCACGAAGGGATATGGGTATATGTGTCCCTCAAACTTGAGGTCACCATGGCAGCTTGCAAGCAACTTATTGTACTTTGGTGCTGAACTACCTGGATTTCTAATCCAGTGATGAAAGGTTTCTGGGTGCAGTCAAGTACTTGTGGAGCGATAGTGGATCAAGATGGAATTGACCCCTCCAAATAGTTTGGAGTGAATGACTCACTATGTCTCAATTTAGCAAAACCTTGGTCAGGGTAGCTCTTGTGAGGAGTCACAGAACTTGTGAGGTTAAGACATGATCTGGATAAACCAAATTAGGGTTGGCAGTCAAGCCCTAGGTCATCCTGAGCATTATGAGGTCAAAGGGATGAATTATGCGGCAAACATATGCCAGAGGTTCTTGTGAGGTGCTCTACATCTTTGACCTATCCGGACGTCGGGTATCATTGCTAGATGAGGACTTTGACTAGTATTGGAAATGTTCCAGTCTACCAACTTAATGTTTGAACCTATGGGGTCACACACCATAGAGGATTTCTATCTGATCTTAAGGCTAATCGACGATTAAGAATCGTTTGCCATCATCGGAAGTCAATATGATTGACTTTGTTCCAAGTGTCAACACTTGAAATTTTGTAGGTGGCGACACTTCCTGTGACGAGCAGAATTCTAAAAAGATTTTTTGGAAGGATTTTGGGCAAGTTTTGACCTGGTTTGAATTTCAAATTCAAACCAGTTTTGACTCCACGATTATTTGGTATGATAGTCATACTTACCTTCTTGGGTTGGACCTATTTGGTATGACCTTGATTCTCTTTCCCATTCTCTCCCCTCATCTCTCCTCCTTCCTCTTTCTACCTCACATGGCTACACCTATAAATGAAGGACATTCTATAGGTTGTAGAGGTTACAACACAACAAGATAAAAGAGAGAAGATAGAGAAGGGTTATGAGAGGTCTAGGGATTAGGTGTGAGAATCCTAGCATTCTAGCTAGGTCTTGGGAAGATAGTTCTCTTAGGAAGGGGTTCTAGCTCTCCTCCTAGTCTTCCCGAAAGAAGAGGATCGGCCCAAGGATCCTAAAGAGCTAGCACTCCGAGGGAGTTGATTAGAGTCGAACCCCGGTGTGGATCACCTGTAGAGGCCAGACACGTGTATGGCTCGAGCACCCTCCTTCTACAGCTTTTTTCCAGTATAAAGGTATGGTACTTTTATATTTATGTCTCTATCTTGCTTTGATGTTATGATGCATGCTATTACATTATGCTAGATCCTATTGTGGGCAGATCGGTAGATCATTTAAATCTATCTACCAAGCCTTTTGTTGTGCATGCTTTAAAATTATTTTAAAATGCATTCCTTCTATCCTATTTTTCTTACTTATTGTATGCTTGGTGTAGGTGCTTTTCACCTTCAATGGTATCAGAGCAATAGGTTCCTTTTTGTAGTATAATGATTCTAGCATGCTAATAACATCACTTCTTAAGTACTTGGATTGAGTGCTTCGCCATGGCCGTCCGGTCATAGGAGAGAAGTAGGGTTGCAAGACACTCTCTTCTCATTTAATGGGGTCTCCTATAGCATGTAGGGGTGCCGATGTGATTGACTCTTGAAAAGAAAAATAAGAAGTAAGAAAATATAAATTAAAAATGTTTTAATCTAATGAAATGATCATAAAACAACTTTAGATAAGATCTAAGAGTTTTTATTGATCAGTTTTGATTGAATATTTGGAGAAACATTGGATTTGAAGTCACTGTTCTTTCACTGTCTCAGGCTGTGAGTCGACACTTGGCCTTGCAAGTGTCGACTCATGTGTATTTTTGCCTGAGAACTGGGTTCTATTTTTCCTCTATGACAGGTTGAAGTGTCGACACTTGACCGGGAGGTGTCGACACTTGGGCTCATGAGTCGACACTTGGCCTTGTAAATGTTGACTCATAAGCAGGTGCCAGAAAATCTGTAGTTATGTTTTCTACCTGTCTCAGGCCTTGAGCTAAGCCAAGTGTCGACACTAGGTATCAACACTTGCTCCTGGTGAGTCAACACTTGGGATGAAAATGAAGAGAAACAGTGAATTCAGATTTTAAGATTTTGTAAAATTATTTTACATCTATAAATTAAAATTATTTTAATTTAATTAAGGCTATTGAACTTAATTGAGAACTAAAAATAATTAAGAACTCTAGGAATGTGATTCAAAGATGTTAAGTCATTTCAATAAGCCTTGAGGGTCATGAGTTAGCTTCTATTAGGTCCTTAATTAGGTTAGACCTAAGTTTAGATGCATTGGACAAATTAGAGAACTAATTTAATCAAATGTTGAGTTAAGATTTCTTCTCTAGATCTCTCTAATAGTTAGATTGATTAGTCCATAATCTAAATGGCTCAATGGAAAGCCTGAGTCATTAGGCTAATCTAATCGAGTCTGATGAACCGATTGGTGTCGAGGTAAATTTGGCATTATGATCATGGTTCTTTGGGGTTACCTCTTACCTGGCCAACCCTGTTGGTGTCTAAGGCAAGACGGTTAATGGTGGAACCCAACCCATGATCTCACTTACTTCGCTAATGTGGTTGATCAGGATTGATTGGATAGCTCATTGTTGCCGTTCCCGTCGTCGCGCCCGTGCCACGGACCCGCCGATCCCTCCTGACCGCCTGGCGAAGGAGCCTCCCTGACTACGGCTAACCTGCAAGAAAGTGGTTAGAAGACCCTGGCCGGGGATCCCGGCGAGGGAGCTCCGACGGTCAAGTCAGTAGACGACGAGAAGGAACAGACTCTCCAGACGGACCCCCGAAAGGGTTCCAGACTTAGAGAGTTTACTAGTGAGAGAGACGCTCTGGGGACCAGAATCTCGGCTGGGCCTCCTTGCCGAGCTCACGCCCAGTGATTCCCTCTCGGGATCTTTGGGTTTCACTCTCCGGAGCGAGGCCTTTTGCCGTTGCTTCTCCTTTGTCCCCAGGCTTGTTCGCTTACCTCCTCGTCCCCAGATTCCTCCCTCTTTATCTCCTTTCGTCGTGCGTTTGTCTTTTCCTCCTGGGAGACTCCCCTCCCCTGTCTTCTTCTCTTTTCCCTTTTCGGTGAAGGGGGGCCAGGCGGCTTTCCGATCTCGTCCGCCGAGCCCAGCAGGGAAAAGGCAAAGACAGAAAAGAAAAAGGGAGGGCGGCACTGGCAAGGCGGCCGGTCAGGCCTCGGGCCCAGCGAGAGCGCCCTCTTTCCCAAGCATGGGCGCCATCCATCTATAGGGCCTCTTCTGCCAAAATCGTGCCCCTCGGCTGTGGAACTTGTCGGGCCGATGCAAGTGATGTTCCGCGTGTCGCCGCCCTCCGTACGGGGCACCGTCTGGGATTCGTACGGCCTGAGGGATGGCCTCGGGGCCCGCGACTCTTCCTTGAGGTCTTCTCCATACGGGCGGCCTGACCTCAGTCGAGGTGGACCCGTCTCCGGGGTCCACCTGGCGAAGAGCGAAGGACCAGCCGACCTCGGCCTAGGTGGACCCCTCCCGGGTGGACACCTGGCGAGGTGGCAGGAGGTCGCCTGGACTCGACCGAGGTGGGCCCGTCTCCGGGAGGCCACCTGGCAAAGGGGCGAAGGACCAACCGACCTCGGCCTAGGTGGACACCTCCTGGGTGGACACCTGGCGAGGTGGCAGGAGGTCCCCTGGCCTCGACCGAGGTGGGCCCGTCTCCGGGAGGCCACCTGGCAAAGGGGCGAAGGACCAGCCGACCTCGACCTAGGTGGACACCTCCTGGGTGGACACCTGGCGAGGTGGCAGGAGGTCGCCTGGCCTCGGCCGAGATGGGCCCATCTCCGGGGGGGCCACCTGGCGAAGGGCGAAGGGTCGGCCGACCTCGGCCTAGGCGGACCCCTCCTGGGTGGACACCTGGCGAGGTGGCCGGAGGTCTCCTGGTTTTGGCCGACCTCACTTGGGCGGACCTCTCCGGGCTTGGGCGCCATCGAGGTGGTAGAGGAACTTCGGTCCGAGCTCGACCTCGGCGAGGGCGGCTTGCCTTAGAAAATTGCCGGGCGCTGTAGTCTTACCGATCCTGGTCTTGAAGACGTGGCGCTGACTCGGTCGGGGAAACCTCCACGTGGCTTGATCGCATTCGACGGTATCTGAGCCTGGCCACGTCACTGTCACGGCTGTAACACTCATTAACTGGTGTTAACCCTTGTCACCCAAGGTTAATCAGTCTTGACTGATTTTAGGTGCCCATGGATCATTTGTTATAAGTAACCCTCCTAGATTACTGATTTGGTCAGTGAGAGGTTGATCCATGTCTTCTCATCTCTTTATCTGTCACATTATTTAAAACCCTCTAAATTATTAGGTCCTTAAAAGGACAAAGTTATAGGGATAACCAAGTCCTAGCCTCCCATTAAGTGGGATAGTAATGTGTCCAGTAGTTCGATGTTCATCGATAGATCCAAAGATCGGATGTTCATCGGGCTATTGGAATTGATGTTCCTAATATGATGGCTCAATGCGACTCTCTTAACGGTGGTCAGGTGGACCGGCCAAAGTCAAGCTTGACTATTCGTTAGTTAGAAGCATTGAATTTTGTCATGTTAATGGTTGGACCTAACCGAGACCTTCAATAGGAGGCCCAAAGGTCGATTGAAGTGCTCCTTGGGGTAAAACCCAATTAATAGAGGTTACTTGGAGAAGTAATCGGTTAAACAACCTACCTTTAGACACGCATGGGTGGGCCGGCCAAAGTTAGGCTCATGTGTTATCTATTGGACTCTGGTACCCACTAGGAAATTAAAGTAATTCCTCGGATTAGAGGTAGAGGCTATCAATATGAGCAAAATAGTGGGAGGGACCTTTAAACTAAAGTCCATGTCTTTAGGTTAATAATTCATATACACTAATTAACTTTGGTTTTCCTTTCAGATGTCTTCCAACCTGTCACTCCGGTCTCTTCTTGATAATGAGAAGCTCAATGGAACCAACTTCGATAGCTAGTATCAAAGGCTCAGGATTGTCCTGGAGCATGAACGGATCCTGTATGTGATATTGGATCCGGCACCTGAGATCCCTGCTGCCAATGCTTGGGGTTTGGTCAGAGACACTTATCAGAAGTGGCTCTCTGACAGGACCACTGTCCGGTGCATTATGTTGGCTACGATGAATGATGAGTTCAGTCGCATGTTTGAGGAAGCCCAGCCGAAAGAAATCCTTTAAAGGTTGAAGGAGTCTTTTGGAACACCAAATGACGTTGAGAGGTATAGGGTCTCCTGTGCTATCTACAACACGCGGATGTGTGATGGGGCCTCAGTCACTGATCATGTATTGTACATGATCAAGATGATTAAGCGCCTGGGCAAGCATGGCTATCCCTTGCATGAACAACTTGGGAAAGATGCGATACTGAATTCTCTCCCTTCTTCCTATCTAAATTTTCTTGATCATTACAGAATGAATAAGCCTGTAGTTAACTACCACGATCTGTTAGGGTTGCTGCAGACATATGAGAAAGATCACCAATTGAATAAAGGGGTGGTGAATCTAGTGGGAGGATCTTTGGGAGGGCGTCGTTCCTTTAAGAAAGGGAAGAAGAAAAATAATGGGAAAAAGGTGCTAAGTGCTTCTAGGCCCAGTCAGGCCAAGAAAGTGAAGGCTGATCAGAGTCGTGCAGAGTGCTTCTTCTGCAAGAAGCAGGGTCACTGAAAGAGAAACTGTCCTCTTCATATTGCATCCCTTGACCCGAACAGGTCCAAGAAGAAAAAGCTGCAGGATGGTTTTGGACAAGGTATTTATATGACAACACCTTTTAGTTTCTCTGTTTGCAATACTACTAACTAGTTATTGGATACAGGAAGTCCAATTCATATTTGCAATTCTTTGTAGGGACTTCAAGTTAGTAGAAGATTTGAGGATGACGAGAGGTTCTTGAATATGGAAAATGGAAGCCGAGTTCCAGTTCTAGTGTTGGGAGTCCTTAAACTTGTTTTCGAGTCCTGTACTATCATTTTGAACGAATGTCATTTTTGTCCATCTTTTATTTTGAATGGATTTCTGTAGGCCAATTGGCCATATATAGTTATGAACTATCAATAAAGAATGATGTTTGCAAAATTCTTTGGAATGATTCTATGGTTTTGATTGGACAAATGCATAATGGCATTTATGTACTATCGCGACCTGTTAATGTAATGTACATATCTAGCAAACGTCCTATGATAGATAATGTCAGTGAAGCATATATATGGCATTGTAAGCTAGGTCATATTAATAGGAACAGGAAAACAGGTTGAAAAGCGAGGGTCTCCTTGATTTTAGTGAAGATAGTTCACTTCCAACCTATGAGTCCTATATTCTTGAAAAATTGACTAAGTTACCTTTTACTAGAACAGGTGAATGAGCCAAAGAGATTCTGAGTATGGTACATACTGATGTATACAGACTCATGAATGTTTGTGCTAGGGGTGGGTATGGTTATTTCATTACATTTACAGATGACCTTTCGAGGTACGGTTATGTCTTCGTGATGAGACATAAATCTAAGTCGTTTGAAATATTCAAACAATATCATAGTGAAGTAGAAAAACAAACTGGAAAGAGTATCAAAATCCTTCAATCCGATCGAGATGGTGAATACCTTTCGGATGAGTTTCTGACATATCTCATGGAGAATGGGATTCTCTCTCAGTGGACACCTTCAGGGACACCTCAATTGAATGGAGTGTCTGAGAGGAGGAATCGAATCCTGTTAGACATGGTTCGGTCCATGATGGGCTTTGCTTCTCTGCTAGTATCTTTTTGGGGATATGCTCTAGAATCAGCCTATTACCTTCTGAATAGGGCTCCAAGTAAGTCCATTAGTAAAACACCATATGAGATATGAACTGAACGTAAGCCAACACTATCACACCTTCGGGTTTGGGGGTGCCTGGCTTATGTAAAATGTTTGAAAACGAACAAACCTGGACCTAGGTCCAACCGGTGCCTATTTGTTGGGTATCCAAAAGAGTCTAAGGGTTATTATGATGTGGGAGGCAAGGGGGTTAGGGCTAGGGATGCTGGATGCCAATAAGGATACTTACGATGCAAAGGAATTCTTTTTTTTTGTTTTAGGGTTGATGATTTTTTTTTTGTTATGTTTCTTGTTGTTCATCTTCGTTGTTTAGGGTTTCGATTCCTGATCACAAGCAAAGATAAGAAATATGAAGAGCCGTAAGGGAAGCTTATGCTAGCAGTTCAAAGTCCTAAAAGTAAGAACAAGAACAGGACCCCAGGATTAAGAAACCCCGGTAGGACTAGCTCGACCTACAATATCTACTTAGGAGATAAAGAGAAGGCAAACCTCAAACTTCTGAAGTGCTCGGTGCAGAGATCGCTCAACTCGGCGGATGCCGCCTGGATGCCCGAGCAGTCGAACCCGTGGGAGCTCTGGCTTTGGGTCTGGAGGTCGCGATGGCAAAGCTGACTGACTCCAATGCTCGAGATGCCAGGGAGGACCTGTAGGCAAACAAAAAAAAGGTCAGTGGAATGTGGAGATGTACGGAAAGGAATTGAACTGGAGTTGGGAAGGGGCTTCGAGCCCGGTGTCTGGATGGATTCTGAAGTCAAAGTTGGAGATAGCTTAGGGCCTCGCACCCCGCGATGTCCCAGAGGATGAAGGACTGTGGCCTCGCACCACTCGACATCCCTTGGGACGAGGGCAATTCCACTCGAACCTAGCCTAAGAGACAATGGTTGGAGGGTGGAAGAAACTCAAACTCAATCACTCAATTTTCATTCATTCATTCATTCATTCATTAGTTCTACAAGGGAGGGATTGGGTCCTTTAAATAGGCACCCAAGGCCCTTTTGAAATTCAAAATACTAGACTCATGGTGGCACCAAAAATTCTCCACATCCCCATCTCTTTGGCCGACCAAATATTTGGAGTTGGGCGTGGCATGAGCAAAGGCTTGGAGAGGGGGATTGGTCCATTGACTTCCTTCCTTAGCATGCTTATTTTGGGAAGAAGGAGTGGGGCATGGCTTGCTTGGAGGGATGTTTTCCCTTGGGCTCTTCATGCCATCTTCTAGGATTGATTCTTGGTCGACCAAGGGAGAGCTCCATGGGGCGTTGCATGGTTGAGGGCTTGAAGAGGGGAGTGTGTCTTTTGACCTTCCTTCCTTGCAAGATCACTTTGGGAAGAAAACTTGGGAGGAGGCTTGCTTTGAGGCTTGGTTACTTCAAGGATCTTCAATGCCCTCTTTGGATGGAACAAGGCATGATGTGGGGGAGGGAAGAGGGGATGTTGTCCAAGGCATGTGGAAAGCAAGAGGATGCCACTTTGTTTCCCTTCTTGGATGCCCAAGTGGCAGCTGATGTGGCACCACGTAGGGAGCTAAGGTGGCACCTGAGTTGGCATTATGCCAAGTAGAAGGGGTGGGTTGGCCCACCAGAACTTGAGTTGGTGAAGAAAACCAGAGTGACTTCAATTGGGCTTGGGCCCAGTCCAAACTCGGACTCGAACAAATATAGGACTCAAGACCTAACTTTTTCCAAATTGGTCAAGGTACAGGATTAAACAACTTTGACAAGAAATTATAACAATGTTTTTTTGGGCTCAAGGCCTTATTATAGGACTCATAGAAAGGGGAACCCTAATCTGAGATCCACAGAGGGTTGAGGAGCCTCTGTCGGATCCTGGTACCCACACCAATTCTCCCGGGGTGGGAGGAACTCAACCCTGTCGAGTAAGGGTTAGCTTGGCTTTGATACCTTTCTAGGATGTCGGGGTCGATGCACTGCAAGTCCTCCCATGTGATCCACGAGTCATCAGATTCGAGTCGGCCTTGCCATCGAACCAGGTAACACTGGTAGCCTTTGCCCCGGATAGTGATGGCTTGGTCATCCAGGACATGCTCAATCCGCTCTCCTCGCTCAGGTATATTTGGAGGTGGACACTCAGGTTCAGGTTCACTCTTAAAAGGGAGGTCAGGCCCAAATGGCTCACTAGGTATGTTTGCGGGTTCTCTATACTCGACTAAGTCAGAGATATTGAATGTCGAGCTAATTCCGTAATCCGGAGGTAGCTCTAGCACATAGGCATTAGGGCCCATTCTCCTAATTACTTTAAAGGGACCCGCCCCACGAGCATGAAGCTTCTTAACGGTTCCCGATGGAAACCATTCAGGCCGGAGCCTAATCATTACAAAATCCCTTATTTCAAACTCTTTGGCTTGCTTTCGGGAATCAGCCAAATTATTTTAAAATTGTATTTAATGCATAATCCTAACATGATGCAAAATGCAGACTCAACTATGCAATCTTATTGAGAAAAAAAAAAATTTATTGGACTCCTAGGGTCTAAACCTAACAGACTTTTGACTCTCTGGGTTTGACCCTAGTCTGGTATGCACAAGAAAAATTATTAAGGATCCCTAGCAAATGCCATAAAGTATGCCAGAAGTAGAGGGCAAAAGGGATGGGTTCTAAGGAGTCACGCATTCTGGTAATCTCAATAAAAAGTAACCCCATGGCTCTAGAAATGTGAGAGGGTTCAAGGAAGGGTAGGAAATAGGAATCGGAGTCTTGGGGTGGCTTATGGAAATCATAAAACAGACCTGGGTTATTCATGATGACCTTAAAATTTGGGCATCGTTCTATAGGTGTCATATGGTCCCCTTGTTCCGGTAGATCTTGGGGCTCGCTAGGGTCAATCCCATAGTGAGGAAGGTCTGTTAAAGAGGATCCTGGGACCACGTCTATAGTATGATGGATGTCTCTCAGGGATGGAAGTTGATCAGGTAACTCATCAGGAACTTCATCCTCAATTTCTTTTCGAGCTTCAACCATCTCTTGAGGATGTTCTCTTTGGATCGGTTCATTAAGGGTTGGTTCCTGAACTCCTATGGAAAAGACTGGTGAATCCACATGTTCATTTACTAGATGTGATCCTGGCTCGGTCATTTCCTCTTCAAATTTTGTAGTGGGTTCAGGATCACTCTTCTTGGATTCCTCAATGATTTCACCCTCGGGCCCATCTTCTACTAAACTTGACTCATAGATGCTTTCTTTCAATTCTTTAATGGGCTCAGGAGTTTTTGTATTCAAATTCTCAAAATGTTCATCCTTCTCTCCCTGAAACTCTTTAAAAGGTCCTTTCCTAGTAATCTCTTCTTCTAACCCATTGTCCTTGATTAGGTTAACTTCAGGCTTATTTTCTTTAAGACTACTTGATCCTTTCATGACTGGGTCCTTTGGCTGGATTGGGTTGATTATAATCTTTTTCCCATGATGGAAAAAGACGTAGGTATTGGATCGACCATAAAGGGTGGCATCATGGTCGAAAAGCCAAGGTCGTCCTAGGATGATACTACCCACACCCATGCGTAAGACATCACACCAAATCAATTCTTCATAGGAACTCATTTTAATCTTGATTTGGCACCTAGATTTTACTGGAATTGAAGTTGAATCTATCCAGGAGACTTTGTAAGGATTGGGGTGGGGAACTGTGGCTAGTCCTAAAGATTTGACTGTACTCAAGGAAAGGGCATTAACACAGCTTCCACTATCAATGATGACCTTACAAACCTTATCTCCTAGCTTGATCAGGGTCTGTAGGATGTTGGTCCTATGCCAGTCTTCCTGTATTATGTTTTGGGCTAGGATGCATCTGACTACTCCTAGAAGGTCTTCAGATTCATTTAGCTCTTCCTCTAGGGGTCTTAGTCTGGTCTCCATCTGGTCCAGTCTATTGATCAACTGGGTCATGGATTGGGTTAAGGCTCCAATGTCGGCTCGCAGTTGGTCCATGGTGTCGGTAGAGGGTGGAGAAAGTGGGTGAAAAGAGGTTCCTGATCTAGTGCACATATAATAAAACGATGCTATGGTTTGCTAGACCTAGGAGATCTCTCCAAATGTAAAGTCAAGAAGATGAACCTAGAAGTAATAACTTGGCACCTGGCCAGGTAAGTGTAAGGTGAGTGGAGGTTCCTCTTTGCTTGCCTAGACACCAATTAGAAATTGGCCAGGTAAGCAAACCAACCCACTTCCCTTCGGGCTCTAGTCCCTGAACCACTTGCCTAGACACTAGCTACACAAGCACACACCAACAAGCAATCTAGCTTGGCTCGGCACTTGGGTTGACCCGACTTTATGGGTGTCCCTAGCTCACTAGAGCAGATTAAACGTCTAATTGATTTTAGTTAATGGCTAGGGTTCGATATGCCGGGTGGTGGTTTTTTTGGGCTAGGGATAGGTAATGAAATCCTGACCCTATGTTAGATCGACGCCCTTAAGATATGTTATGTAAAATGAAGTACAATAATGACTAATGAAATGACTTAAAATTTTTTTGTTCTTTTGTGTCTTTTAGATGGGTGAATGCTAAACAAAATGCAGGAATTAAAACATGCAAGAAACTAGCTAGATGGAGGAATGAATCAAAATGAGATGCTTGCTGAAATTTCAGACCTGAGATTTTCTCAGGCAGTATTTTGGCTTGTAGAAACTCTACAAACTGAAATAAAATCTGAGAAAATAGAGAAAGATACTTTGAAATGAATTCAATCTAACAAAATAGAAATCATGAAATTCGGATGTCTCTACAGGAAGAAACAATCCAATAATTAGACCATATATGGACTGACCAGATTGCAGAAAATGAAACTAATGCACTAGTCCTAGCCTTGCTCTGATACCAAGATTGATGTGGGAGGCAAGGGGGTTAGGGCTAGGGATGCTGGATGCCAATAAGGATACTTACGATGCAAAAGAATTTTTTTTTTTATTTTAGGGTTGATGATTTTTTTTTGTTATGTTTCTTGTTGTTCTTCTTCGTTGTTTAGGGTTTCGATTCCCGATCACAAGCAAAGATAAGAAATATGAAGAGCCGTAAGGGAAGCTTACACTAGCAGTTCAAAGCCCTAAAAGTAAGAACGAGAACAGGACCCCGGGATTAAGAAAACCCGGTAGGACTAGCTCGACCTACAATATCTACTTAGGAGATAAAGAGAAGGCAAACCTCAAACTTCTGAAGCGCCCGGTGCAGAGATCGCTCAACTCAGCGGATGCGGCCTGGATGCCCGAGTAGTCGAATCCATGGGAGCTCTGGCTTTGGGTCTAGAGGTCGCGATGGCAAAGCTGACTGTCTCCAATGCTCGAGATGCCAGGGAGGACTTGTAGGCAAACAAAAGAAAGGTCAGTGGAATGTGGAGATGTATGGAAAGGAATTGAACTGGAGTTGGGAAGGGGCTTCGAGCCCGGTGTCTGGCTGGATTCCGAAGTCAAAGTTGGAGATAGCTTGGAGCCTCACACCCCGCGACGTCCCGGAGGATGAAGGACTTTGGCCTTACACCACGCGACGTCTTGGAGGACGAAGGATTTGCGACACCCTGGGGCGACGGACAGGTCGCCTCACACCACTCGACATCCCTGGGGATGAAGGCAATTCCACTCGAACCTAGCCTAAGAGACAATGGTTGGAGGGTGGAAGAAATTCAAACTCAATCACTCAATTTTCATTCATTCATTCATTCATTCATTAGTTCTACAATGGAGGGATTGGGTCCATTAAATAGGCACCCAAGGCCCTTTTGAAATTCAAAATACAAGACTCATGGTGGCACCAAAAATTTTCCACATCCCCATCTCTTTGGCCGACCAAATATTTGGAGTTGGGCGTGGCATGAGCAAAGGCTTGGAGAGGGGGATTGGTCCATTGACTTCCATCAAGATTGATGTAGGGCAAGGGATGCTGGGATGGATGCTTATGATGCAAGGAGTTTCTTTTTTTTTATGTTTGATGGTTTTTAGATATTTTTTTAGGGTTTCGATTCCCGATCACAAGCAAAGATAAGAAATATGAAGAGTCGTAAGGGAAGCTTACACTAGCAGTTCAAAGCCCTAAAAGTAAGAACGAGAACAGGACCCCGGGATTAAGAAACCCCGGTAGGACTAGCTCGACCTACAATATCTACTTAGGAGATAAAGAGAAGGCAAACCTCAATCTTCTGAAGCGGCCGGTGCAGAGATCGCTCAACTCGGTGGATGCTGCCTGGATGCCCGAGCAATCGAACCCGTGGGAGCTCTGGCTTTGGGTCTGGAGGTCGCGATGGCAAAGCTGACTGTCTCCAATGCTCGAGATGCCAGGGAGGACCTATAGGCAAACAAAAGAAAGGTCAGTGGAATGTAGAGATGTACGGAAAGGAATTGAACTGGAGTTGGGAAGGGGCTTCTAGCCCGGTGTCTGGCTGGATTCCGAAGTCGAAGTTGGAGATAGCTTGGGGCCTCGCACCCCGCGACGTCCCGGAGGACGAAGGACTGTGCCTCACACCACGCGACGTCCTGGAGGACGAAGGATTTGCGACACCCTGGGGCGATGGACAGGTGGCCTCACACCACTCGACGTCCCTAGGGACGAAAGCAATTCCACTCGAACCTAGCCTAAGAGACAATGGTTGGAGGGTGGAAGAAACTCAAACTCAATCACTCAATTTTCATTCATTCATTCATTCATTCATTAGTTCTACAATGGAGGGATTGGGTCCTTTAAATAGGCACCCAAGGCCCTTTTGAAATTCAAAATACAAGACTCATGGTGGCACCTAAAATTTTCCACATCCCCATCTCTTTGGCCGACCAAATATTTGGAGTTGGGCGTGGCATGAGCAAAGGCTTGGAGAGGGGGATTGGTCCATTGACTTCCTTCCTTAGCATGCTTATTTTGGGAAGAAGGAGTGGGGCATGGCTTGCTTGGAGGGATGTGTTCCCTTGGGCTCTTCACGCCATCTTCTAGGATTGATTCTTGGTCGACCAAGGGAGAGCTCTATGGGGCGTTGCATGGTTGAGGGCTTGAAGAAGGGAGTGTGTCTTTTGACCTTCCTTCCTTGCAAGATCACTTTGGGAAGAAAACTTGGGAGGAGGCTTGCTTTGAGGCTTGGTTCCTTCAAGGATCTTCAACGCCCTCTTTAGATGGAACAAGGCGTGATGTGGGGGAGGGAAGAGGGGGATGTTGTCCAAGGCGTGTGGAAAGCAAGAGGATGCCACTTTATTTCCCTTCTTTGATGCCCAAGTGGCAGCTGATGTGGTGCCACGTTGGTAGCTGAGGTGGCACCTGAGTTGGCATTATCCCAAGTAGAAGGGGTGGGTTGGCCCACCAGAACTTGAGTTGGTGAAGAAAACTAGAGTGACTTTAATTGGGCTTGGGCCCAATCCAAACTCATACTCGAACAAATATAGGACTCAAGACCTAACTTGACCCAAATTGGTCAAGGTACAGGATTAAACAACTTTGACAAGAAATTATAATAATGTTATTTTTGGCTCAAGGCCTTATTACAGGACTCATAGAAAGGGGAACCCTAATCTGAGATCCATAGTGGGTTGAGGAGCCTCTGTCGGATCCTGGTGCCCACACCATATTACTTCTACTCAATTGAGGAACAAAAATTGTTCATCGATCTTAGGGCTATAATTTTGGAAAAAGAGTTCCTTGGTGAAGGGACTGTAGTCGCTAAGATTGAACTTAGTAAAGTTCAACAAGTAGAAAAACCAACACACTTAAGGGACAACAACTGACTGTGATTAGATCACACCTAGAGCTCACTCAGGAACCATTAAGGAGAACTGGTAGAGTACCGAGCCAAGAGGACAGATACTATAGTTTCTTGGTCCGGGATGGTGATCCCATTGAACTCGATGAGAACAATGAGGATCCAATCACCTATATGGATGCGATGCAGAGGTCCGACTCTGAAAAATGGCTAGGAGCCATGAAATTCGAAATGGAGTCCATGGAGATCAACAATGTATGGACATTGGTTGATGCACCTGAAGGGATAAAACCCATTGGGTGCAAATGGATTTTCGAAAGGAAAAGGGGCACTGACGAGCAGGTAGAGACCTATAAGCCCATCTGGTTGCCAAGGGGTATCGTCAATATTATAGTATTGACTATGATGAGACGTTCTCTCCTGTGGCAATGCTCAAATCTATTCGGATTATGCTTGCTTTAGCAGCGCACTTTGACTATAAAATCTAGCAAATGGATGTTCGAATAGCTTTCCTGAATGGTGAGCTGGAAGAGGAGGTGTATATGATATAACCTGAAGGATTCACATCCATAGACAAGTCAAAGGTGTGCAGGCTTCAAAAGTCCATCTATGGACTGAAGCAAGCATCAAGGAGTTGGAACATATAATTTGATAAGTGTATCAAGTCGTATGGCTTTGTTAGGAATGAAGAAGAACATTGCATTTATAAATGGCTAATGGTTTTGTGATTATATTCCTTGTGTTGTATGTGGATGACATTCTTTTAATCAGGAATGACATCCCGGCACTACAAAGAATAAAGGTCAGGTTATCATCTCTGTTCTCTATGAAGGACTTGGGTGAAGCTTCTTACATACTAAGTATGAAGATCTATAGAGATAGATCTAAGAGGCTTCTAAGACTATCCCAGTCTACGTACATCAACACCGTGCTGAAAAAATTCCAAGAATGGCTATCTCTCAATATGCACTGGAATTGATCTCCAAAAGGAATTGTGCGACAACTCCTGAAGAGAGAGAGCATATGAGTAGAATCTCATATGCTTCGGTAGTGGATTCTATCATGTATGCCATGACATGTACTAGACCAGACATGGCATACTCACTAGGCGTAGTGAGCAGATACCAGTCTAACCCAGGTGAAGCTCATTGGAAAGTGTTAAAGACCATCCTTAAGTATTTATGAACTACTAAGGACCAATGGCTGATTTATGGAGAATATGACTTGAAACTTGTAGGGTATACTGACTCTAGTTTCCAGAGATAAGGATGATAGCAAGAGTGTGTCAGGATTTATCTTTATCTTAAACGGAGGAGCTGTCTACTGGAAAAGTTCCAAGCAGCCTATAGTGGCGGACTCAATATGAGAAGTAAAGTACATTGCTGCATCAGATACAGCGAAGGAAGCTATATAGTTGCGAAAGTTCCTTGGTGAGCTAGGAGTGGCACCTTCCCTGGATGGTCCTATTCTGGTGTACTGTGACAGCACTGGAGCCATTGCTCAAGCCAAAGAGCCGAAGTCTCGTCACTACACAAAGTATATTCTGCTGCGCTATCACCTTGTACGAGAGATCGTAAAACAAGGTGACATTGACCTTCTGAAGATCGATGGAAAGGAAAACATGGCTGACCCCTTCACTAAAGCCGTTGGAGTTCAAGAGTTTGACAGTTGTAAAAGAAAAATGAGAATGAGATTCTGTACCGATTTGCTTTAGTCCAAGTGGGAGTTGTTGGGAATTATGTCCCAAAGCTAATCGTCTAGGCTGTAAATGGTTATGCTACCTTATATTTTGTATATGAATTCTTTTAATAAATAAAAGTTATTTATTTTGGCTGTTCATCATATTTACATTTTCATGAAATGAACTCTTGTTTGATGGAGTCCTTAGAACTACACTGTTTGATATAAAGAGGATATATCAAGTAGTTCTTAAATTGGTTTACAATCAAATGATACATTGTTATAGGACAACAATGTATCAAGTGTAGGTTGTTGTATGTCACATTTATTGATTATCCTCTTAACCAAGGAGTGTGGAGACATTGATGTGACATGCAAGTGAGATGTGTGACATCTCACTGAACATGACCATCTGTGGAGCTCCCTTCTGCCAAAGGGTTGCTCGCGAAGGGATATGGGTATATGTGTCCCTCAGACCTGAGGTCACCATGGTAGCTTGCAAGCAACTCACTATACTTTGGTACCGGACTACCTGAATTTTTAATTTAGTGATGAAAGGTTTCTGGGTGTAGTCAAGTACTTATGGAGCGGTGGTGAATCAAGATGGAATTGACCCCTCCAAATAGTTTGGAGTGAATGACTCACTATGTCTCAATTTAGCAAAACCTTGCCCAGAGTAGTTCTTCTGAGTCACAGAACTTATGAGGTTGAGACATGATCTGGATGAACCAAATTAGGGTTAGTAGTCAAACCCTAGGTCATCTTGAGCATTATGAGGTCAAAAGGATAAATTATACGGCAACCATATGCCAGAGGTTCTTGTAAGGTGCTCTGTATCTTTGACCTATCCGGACGTCGAGTATCATTACTAGATGAGGACTTGACTTGTACTAAAAATGTTTCAGTGCTACCAGCTTAGTGTTCGAACATATAAAATCACACACCATAAAGGATTTCTATCTGATCTTAAGGCTAATCGATGATTGAGAATTGTTTGCTGTCATTGGAAGTCGATATGATTGACTTTGTTCTAAGTGTCAACACTTGGAATTTTGCAAGTGTCGATACTTGGTGAAGTGTCAACACTTGGCAATTTTCATGAGTCGATACTTTCTATGATGAGAAGAATTTTGGAAAGATTTTTTGGAAGGATTTAGGACAAGTTTTGACCTTGTTTGAATTTCGAATTCAAACTAATTTTGGCTCCACGATTATTTGGTATGATAGTCATACTTACCTTCTTGGGTTGGACCCATTTGGTATGACCTTGATCCTCTCCCCCATTCTCTCCCCTTATCTCTCCTCCTTCCTCTTTCTCCCTCTTATGGCTGCACCTATAAATGAAGGTCATTCTATAGGTTGTAGAGGTTACAACACAACAAGAGAAAAGAGAGAAGATAGAGAAGGGTTGTGAGAGGTCTAGAGATTGGGTGTGAGAATCCTAGCATTCTAGCTAGGTTTTGGGAAGAGAGTTCTCTTGGGAAGGGGTTCCAGCTCTCCTCCTAGTCTTCCCGAAAGAAGAAGATCGGCCCAAGGATCCCGAAGAGCTAGCACTCCAAGGGAGTTAATCAAAGTCGAGCCCTGATGTGGATCACCTGTAGAGGCCAAACACGTGTGTGGCTCGAGCGCCCTCCTCCTTCTACAGCTTTTTTCCAGTATAAAGGTATGGTACTTTTATATTTGTGTTTCTGTCTTGCTTTGATGTTATGATGCATGCTATTACATTATGCTAGATCCTGTTACGGGCAGATCAGTATGTCGTTTAGATCTATCTACTGAGCCTTCCACTGTGCATGCTTTAAAATTGTTTTAAATGAATTCCTTTTGCCCTGTTTTTCTTGCATATTGTATGCTTGGTGTAGGTACTTTTCACCTTCAATGGAACCCATAGTTCTATAGTTTCCATCTGATGAGGAGTAGGCTCACAGATGCTATGTTTGCATTTTATGTACCCTCTATGTTGTATTTTCAGTTTATGTATGAGATCTTCTTGTTGTACCGAAACTCTTCTATATATGAAAGTTATGTTTCCTGTTATTACTCGTCTTTTTTGTCTTATTAACATTCTATTTTGACAAGAACTAATTAAGGGAGAGAAACTCTTTTTAATGTTTAATGATGACAAAAAGGGGGAGTAAGATAAGATATGATTGATTATATAAGCAACAATCCAAAATTTTTAACAATTCATAATCTACCTAAGATAGGGGGAGAAAATAAGAAAATTTAACTTTGTTTGACACATCAAATATTGCTGAATGAACTAAAAAGATAATATATCTCAATCTGAATGTCATTATGAACTTTGTTTGATGATAATTATGTAATTTGCTTGATGAATTTATTCAATTTACAATGCCTTTAAATATATGTTTACGTAAAAGTTTAATATAATAGCCAAATTTGAATTCAAATGCTTATATACTCAAAGTTTTGTCATCATCAAAAAGGGAAAGATTGTTAGCTTTGACCCTTAATTTTGATGAATAACAAAATGTTGAGTTTATATTTTGTACTAATATTTCAATTGGAGTTATGAATTTTAGGTCGCAGGTATATCAAATTCATTGACATCAAAGCAAGATGAATTTCCAAGTTTTAAAAGTCTTCTCACCTTGGAAAGCCATGAAATTGATCACTTTGGTCCTTATGAAGAAGAAACTGGAAGTTTATTAGACATTTTTTAAGAGTTTCAGAGTTTGGCACACAATTTGGAAATGGCACAGACCAAGTGTTAACCCATTGTCGACTCAAGTGTCGACTCATGAAGGCAAGTGTCGACACCTCTGAAGACTAGTACATAGAATTTTTACTGGCATGCCAAATGTCGATCCAAGTGTCGCATAGATCGACTCAAGGCCTAAGAATAGAAATGGATCGAACGTCATTTTTGGACTTCAGTGAAGTGTTGACTCAAGTATCGACTCACAAGTTCAAGTGTCGACTCACAGATAAACTCATGGCCTGAGATAAGAAAGTTATAGAATAGTAATGATATGGCAAGATCGCTGATATGGAGTCCCTATCAGATCCGACCTGATGATGCATGCTGCCATATCAAATGCTTCACCAGGTGACTCCCAGGAGGTCGAGGCATCCTAGCCGAAGTTGAGCTCCATCACTGGGTGGCTCCCTCGAGGTCAAGCCCATCTTGGCCGAAGTCGAGTTCTCGCTCTCTTCGAGCTCCTTCACTAGGTGGCTCCCTCGAGGTCGAGCCCACATCGACCGAAGTTGAGCTCCCGCTCTCTTCGAGCTCTTTCACAGGTGGCTCTCTCGGGGTCGAGCCCACCTCCTGCTCTCATCGAGCTCCTGCTCTCTTTGAGCTCCTTCGCTGGGTGGCTCCCTTGAGGTTGAGCCCACCTCGGCTGAAGTCGAGCTCCCACTCTCTTCGAGCTCCTTCATCAAGTGGCTCCCTCGAGGTTGAGCCCACCTCAGTCGAAGTCGAGCTCCCACTTTCTTTGAGCTCCTTCACTGGGTGGCTCCCTCGGGGTTAAGCCCACCTCGACTGACGTCGAGCTCCCACTGTCTTCGAGGTCCAACACCGGGTGGCTCCCTCGAGGTTGAGCCTACCTTAACCAAAGTCGAGCCCTCGCTGTCTTCGAGCTCCTTCGTCGGGTGGCTCCCTCAGGGTCGAGCCCATCTCGACTGAAGTTGAGCTCTTATTCAAATCCCACAGCACCACTTCCCTCGGGCAGCAGGCCGCCACCCAAGGACCACGGAGGTGCACCTCCCAGGATGCCATGATCACCCCTGCTGCTGTTTACACCAGATAGAAAAAGGCACCCTACCCAAAGCACCGCACTCTCAACCGACCGTCTACACCAACCAGAAGAGAAAACTATCCCGGAAGATTCAAATCCAGGGGATGGCTACCCCTCGATCGAGGCACTATCGGGTTTTTCAAAGAAGAGCGACCAGATGGAGAGTCAAAGCATGCGGCATAACCCCTTATCATGAATAAAGAAAGGCACCTGTGTGCATGGCATGAAGCATTGCCAAATGTTGACCCTTCGGCATCGACAGAGGGGGAAGATCCCAAGATAAGTTGCTGGAAGAAATCAAGGCAAAAAGGACTCTCCGAGGGTTCCCAAAGAAAGGTAATCAAGTCTAACTCGAGCAAACCAGGGAGAAGGCAGCACACAAAAGAACAATGGTGAGACTGAGCACTTTAGACTATCGGAGACTCATCGAAAGGGTCTTGATGGACATAGCCACAAGGCCCGAGTTCTCCTCAGCTGCTCTTACCCCAGCTCCATTCCCTTTATTTCAAACTAAATCTCCTCCTCCGAGTGTAGAGTCCGAGCAAGGGGCCCACAAGGGAGGATCTATTCTCCTGGATCATCATTGACTTAATTGTCGGAGTGCCCCCGCCGGGATCCCTGACCCGGGTCTCCTCTATTTTGTAGGTCCGGGCATGCCTGCAGGCTCCCGTGTGATGAGGTCGGCATCTAAGGTCAACTCTAGCTACAGGCCATGACGGTGTAGGTAGCAACAGATTAGCACGCCAGGTAGAGGGTACCGGACACAGTTTGACCCCCCCTTTCTTTCCTTTTTATGTGACTCCACTTGAAGTATGGTGATGACGTGAGCGCGGGAGGTCTCCACCAGTCATGCGGGAGATCCCCCCTCCCGTGAGGGACCGCACAATCCAGAGGGGGAGCCCCCCACTCCACCACCACTTCCTTTAGTGGATGCCAGTTAGCGGTGCTCGCCCAGTAGATGTAGCTCTTGACTATAGCGATGCAACAGCTACAGCATTAAAACTGATCCTTGGCCATCCACCAGCAGCCAGGAACTCCTGCAACTGAAGCCGTAGCACCCCGCGATATTCTGCGATCCTTCCATGGAAGGTCATCGCACCCGCAGGCCATGATAGACCCCCGGGGAAGCCACCAGACCCCCGTAAAAAGATGGTGGACCGGGCCGGTCGATCGAGAGAGCTAATCTTCAGCCCTCGAGCAGGCCGCTATTAAGCACTGCCGAGGCCATAGAGGCAAGGCCCCCCATTGCGACCACCCTCAACTGTCACCTTCACCTCCTCCGTCGACCTCAGTTGAGGGCTCCACCAACAAGGCCATCAGGTGCATGGCCGAAAGGCACCTGGAGAAATAGGAGTGCAAGCTGGCGGAGCTATCTCTCCAGTTTACGAAATTACAGGACTCCTCCCGTGAGCCTGCGAGCTACGACGCCCATCCCCCTTTCTCCCGAGATATCCAAGTGGAGATGATTCCGAGTCAGTTCTGCATGCCGTAAGTGGATCTTTACGATGGGACCACCGACCTCCTGGACCACCTTGAGAGCTACAAGGCTCTCATGAGAGTCTAAGGTGGTGCGGGCACCAGACTCAAAAGAAGACTTCAGAGCTCCATCTGGATCTCTGATTAACCTTGCCCGAAAAAATTAGGGTTTTTGGTTTGTAATAAGAGTTGACTAGATCAACTCAATTTAGCTTGAGTCTACATTACCTGCATTTTATTTTGTTGAGTCATGTTGACTCAGTAGTGGACTAGGGTTTCAACCTGGGGTGTTACATTTTCTCCCAAGACCAAGCAAGTGGACACCACACTCCCAGCCATACGCCTGAGTCCAGGGGGTGCCATATCTACATCCAGCAGCCTTTGGTCCCCACTCCACAGATAGCAGCTTCCTTCTCTCATGTGCCAGATGAGGAGAAATCCACCAAGAGTCCACAAATCAAGGGGGCGGCCAAGACTTTCCCAAGAGAACCAAAGTAAAGATGGGAAGAAATTCTCTTGGAGAGAACTTCAAGGAGGCGCCCACTACCTACCAAAAAAATCCAAAACAAAGATGGGAAGGACCTTGACTTAGGGAGGAAGAAAAGGAGGAGTCCAAAAGAGTTGATCCATGGAAGGAAAAAAAATTCTCTTGAAGATCCAAACAAGGAGGCGCCATCTACCTGCCTTTTATAACCCAAATCAAGTTTTTTTGGTACCTTGGCCGACCATATGTGTATGATTTATCCTGATTTGTAGATCCCCTCCTTTAGTCCCACATGGGAAGATGTAAAACCCTACTCCCTTGTAAAGCCTTATAAATTAAAACCCTCTTGTAAGTTTAAATCAATCAGATGAATGAAGCCAATTATTTTTTAGCAAACTTTGTGTTTTCTCTCTTCCGCACTTGCATCCAGGTGTTGAGCTCCGTGAGGGAGTAAATCCGGGTTCCCCTGGAACCTTGAGGAGGTGTGAGATCTCCAAAATCCAAACCCTAGGTTAGCCACTCCACTCCCAAACCCTAGCCGCCATCACCCTTCTCTTTCCACCAAGCCCTAGTCTATTCCACTTCTCACGGCCATCCTCTCCAAGTCCAGGCTGGCCACCAGCATCCAGCTCCAGTCCAGATACTTCAGATCTACAGCAATTCTAAGAGGAAGTCAGATCGGCCTCCAGGAGAATCCTGATTTCAGCAACTTCAGCTTTCAAGTTCTTCAACCTGGTAAATCTTCTCTTGAGTATCTGAATTCCATCACTTGTTCCTCTTCTTTCCCAGATCTTGAGTCCAGGAGAAGCCGACCAAACCACAAGATCAGTATTGGAGGATCCATTGCGAAGATAGCCGACTCCGAGGATCCCACAATCTGCTCGAGAGAGTTCTTCCACCAAAATCCTGAGAAGATCACTGTCTGGTTAGTAAACCATCTCTCCTCTCTATTTCTGTTCTGTTGAAAGTTCAGAGCAAAACCCTAGGTCTGGGAGTTTCTCAACCCCCAGCGATCCGTTACTTCTGAACTACTCTGATAATTTAGTTTCATCTAAATTGTGCTTTCAATCCTTACCTAGTTTCCTTCAACTTAGTTTAGCTTTACTTTGAGTCGAAGCCAATTTCTGAAATAAAAAAAAAAAGAAAAAAAAGAGAATTAATCTTAAATTTACTTCCGCATACGCTTCTTTGTTCTTTGTTCTGCATCATAAGGGGCGACCAACGCCCTCCTATGCATCGCCTTTCCAGCCACTCTCCAAAAGGTAGCTTGGGTCTGGTTCACCCGCCTTGAGCCTGAAAGCATCGACTCCTTTGTGCAACTAGAAAGGAAGTTTGTAGCCCATGTCGATGCTTACCGAAAGGTGCCTCGGGAAGTGGATAGCCTCTTCTCCATTAGTGGTGGGGACACCTGAGGCACTAGAATAAGACAAAGGCTTTTTCAACCCTCTGTAAATTGATCAATAATTTATGAGTACATCTGTAATAAGGGCTTAGCTCATCTGAGTCCATTTTAGTTGTTATTTGAGTATTTTTAGTTGTTATTTCAGTTCTGTACTAGTCAGCTCATGTTGAGCTAGTTCAGTCCAATGCTAGTCAGCTCATGTTGAGCTAATTTTATTTTTTTGAGTCCTATCCAAGCATACTGAAGACTCAAGACTATATCATACAAGTGAAGACCAAGTCCAACTAGATTAAAGACATGGAAGTATAGCACAATTCCAACCCAGCTTGAAGATTTGAAGACCCCAGGAGAAAAATTCAGAAAACCCTGATTTCTTGCAGATGCCCTCCAGATGCCCAGTTTCTCTTCCAGATGCCAAAATATATTCATATACCAAGGCATCCATGATTTTAGAGGTCCATCTACATCCTAGCCCAAAGAAATCAAGCCCAGGTGCCAAGCCCAAGCCCCTAAGAAGCAAGATACCAGGGAATATTCCTGCTACCTGGCTACCAGGCCACCCCAGCTTCCAGAGGCCCAAACCCATGCACCCGGGCCCCTTTGGGCCGGTCCCTTGCTGCTCCTAGAAGCCCAACACGCCCCCCTAGGCGTCCTTGGAGTGTTGACCAAGTCAAGAGAATTTTTAGGGATTTTTCTACCTAATATTTCCTTATTTTCTAGCTAGGGTTTGAGAGGGAAAAGGATTCTTATGTAAAGACTTATGTACCCTTACTTGGAGCCCAAGGTTAAGGGTCTATTTAAGGGACCCTAGCCTCTTGTATGAGGAGAATTTTTGATGAATGAAAACCTTGAGTTCTTCTATTGAATGGTGTGATACCCTGCTGTGTGCATAAAGGGGTTTGTGAGAGTTCTTCTTCCCGGTGATTGCAATCATCTTCCTGCTGCCAACAAACCCTCCAGATCCCTGGATGCCCACTCCAAAAGAAGCCTTCCCTTGCTGTTTTTCCTTTATTTTCTTGTTCCTTTGTGAGTTTTCTAACCCCTGACAGGTCATTTGCAGGTCCCCGAGTTCCTACGAATCCAACGACTCCAGCCAAGCCTCAATCGGATCACCGAGCAGAAAGCCGGGTATCCGCGGGTCTTTGGCTCGATTTTCCAGGCCGCATCCGTCGAGGAATGAGAGACCCTTTTGCTGCGATCTTCACAGACGTTGTCAGGTACACCCCTCTACCTCCAGTAGTTTTATTGTAGGAGAACTTGCCCTAACCGAGGCTTCTCAGCCCCGGCGATCCTTCTTTTCTACTTTTCTAGGTCCTAATCTGCATGCTGATCTTCTAAAATTCATATAAAATTCCCTACAACTTATTTTAATCTAAAATTCAGGAATTAATCACCCAACCCCACATATAAAACATATAAAAAAAATTGCATGCATATTAGTTCCCCATCATTTGGTATCAGAGCTTAGATTAGGGCTTGTTTTCTGCAATTTTTCAGTCCGTATATACTCTGTTATGTTAATTATTTCTCCATGTTAAAAACTCTAAAAATTATGAAATTTATTTTCCTGGATTTATCATAATTCACAGTAATTTTAAAATTTTTCCAGATTTTATTATGGCCTGTGAATTTTCTGCAAGCCGAAATAGGGCCTGCAAATTTTCGGCTCTATTTTTTTTAGCAAGACAAGTTTGGAAGTTTTAGGGTTTTGTTTAGGAGTTTTTGCATATTTCTTAATTTTAGTATATTTCCAGTATATTAGGCCATGATTTGCAAGTTTTCTTCTATTTAAAAAAATACCAAAAAAAAAATACATATTCTCCAAAAATACCAAAAAAAATATCTAAACCCTAATTTGCATCCTCATCTGCTTGCCATCATTGCATAATTTACTTTTAAGGGCACTCTTGCTATATCAGATGGGGGGAGGATTTGATCACCTCTCCTTAGCCCAGAACCACATCCCTTGCATTCAGTCCCAAGCCTTAACCTAAAATTAATTAGACTTAATTTGCCCTAGTGGGCTAGGGACACCAACTGGTCGGGTCCGGGCTAGTGTTAGATCACTGTGTCAAGTTAACCTGTGTGTGCCTTGTGCTCAGTGTCTAGAACGGTGGTTTAGGGATTCAATCCCGAAGGGCTTGTGTGCTGGTCCGCCTACCTGGCCAATCTCTGATTGGTGTCTAGGATTGGCAATCAGGGACCTAACACTCCCCTTACACCTGCCTGGCTGAGTACAGGGTTACTATAGGCTAGTTTGCCACCCTGATTGAGCATCTAGTTTGGACTCTAGGTCTAGTCAGCTATAGTCGGTCTGATCGAGTCTTGCATGAGCACTAGATTAGGAGTTTCATATCACCCACCTCCTTCACAAATGTCTGAACCCATGGAAAATTTACAAGCCCAAATAAAAGCCCTAGCTGATCAAATGGCCCATATGACTACCCAGTTAACTCAGTCTGCTACCCAAACCAATAATAGAATTGACCATCTTGCCAATAGGTTTGACCAGTTAGGAGGCCGTGTAGGGACCATAGCAAGAACCCATGGGTCACGATCTGAGCCAGATCCTGAGTCCCCTCAACCTAGGAGAACCCCAAACCCTGATCTATACCATGAGGTCGAACCTAGGAGAGCCCCTTATCCTGACCCGTACTACAATCCTCAACCTAGGAGGACCCCAAACCCTGATTCATACCGAGAGGTTGAACCTAGGAGAGCCCCTCAGCCTGACCCATACTATAATCCTAAACCTAGGAGGACCCCAAACCCTGAACCATATCGTGAGGTTGAACCTAGGAGAGCCACTCAGCCTGACCCATACTATGATACTGAACCTAGATCCTATGACTCTAGATCCTATTTACCCACATCCTATAAGCCTGGTATATGCACAACCTATAGATCTTATGACTTCAAATCCTCTGACTCTAAAATCTACGAACCCATATCCCATGAGTCCAGTAGACCCAAGACCCATAGAGCTGAACCCAAATCCTATGACCCCAGATCTTATGATCCCGTGACCCATAGATCTGCTCCCTTATCCTATGAGTCTAGGGAGCCCATAATCCCTAGATATCAATCTAGTACTAGTCAGGTTTTCCATAGTCAACTTGAACCCCATAGGATTAGCACCCCTAAATATGAGCCCAGTAGTGAGCCACTACCCCTTAGACAACCTGAACCTACTAGGATTAGTGTCCATAATCAGAAACCAGGACCTAGCCAATTTTTCCCTAGCCGACCTTCTCCAACCATTCCTGAGATTGACAAGGCTTACATTAACGCGGAAGTGTATGAAGCTGATGCGAGCCTAGTAGATGAGTATGAAGGAGAAGAGGAGACACCTTTAGATGACCTAGAATTAGCTGACCTAATAGATAACCAGGTAGAAGCCAACCTAGAGGTAGTTGACCTTGACCACATCCAACCTAAAGCTATAGTGGAAGAACAAATAGAGGAAGAGAACCTAGGTACTGCTACTAGAGCCTTACCTAAGGAAACCGAGGAGGAGAGCCAAATTATAGAGTCTAGTCCTAAAATACAAGAACCAGAAGAATTTATTAAGGACCTGATCTCTTTGAATCAGTACCCTCAGGATGAGCCTCCTCCTATAGTTCCCATTAGGGACCTCTTCCCTGAGATTAGTAACCCATCATTCCATTATGCAAACCCCATAGATATACCGCAACCTCGTAAGGTTAGCCTCATTAGTCTAGGATTAGTCCCTGACATGCCTTCTTATATCGAACTTTATCCAACTAACCTTGAACCTTTTTTCCTACCCTACCAAACTAATTCTGAACCCACTTCCTATTTTCTGCCCTTTCCTGACACCTCCAGCATTTCTAGGATTATTAGATTGCATTTAACAGAGATTAGCATACTGCATGCATTCATTACGCATGTTAGGTTTGCATTATACTTCTGGTATACCCTCTGGCATTTGCTTGGAGTCCATTGTAAATACTCTTGTGCACACCACACTAGGGTCAGACCTAGAGAGTCTATAGTCTCTTAGGTTTAGGCCCATAAAAGTCTAATAAATTTCCTTCGATAGGAATGCAAAGTCGAGTGTATTAGGTGTTAGTTTGAGTCCTTTGCATCATCTTGTTAGGAGTCTGCATGTGCCTAACATGTTCACCACCCGCACTAATGTTAAACAAACTGGCTAATTCCCAAAGATGGATCAAAGAATTTGATATAGTGGATTCTATCTTGGTTAGGCTTAGGCCTAAAAGAAGCTTCATGCTCGCAGAGCCGGACCTTTTAAAGTGATAGAGAAGGTTGGATCAAATGCCTAGGTGTTAGACTTGCCTTCGGATTTGGGCATTAGTTCTACCTTCAATATTACAGACCTGGTTGAGTATAAGGAACCGGCAGCGCTACCTAGTGAGGCCTTTGGACCTATTCCTTTTCATTGTGAGTGACCCTAACCTAGAGTGTCCACAAACAAATTTGGCCTGAGAGAGGAGAACGGATCGAGCGTATCCTGGACAATCAAGCCATCACGACCCAGGGCCATGACTATCAACGCTTCCTGGTCCGATGGCAAGGCCGGCCAGAGTCGGACGATTCATGGATTTCTCGAGAGGACTTGCAATGCCTCAACCCAGACCTTCTCGAGAGATATGTGAGCCAGTCTGACCTTCACTCGACAGGGTCGAGTTCCTCCCACCCCGGGAGAATTGGTGGGGACACCTGAGGCACTAGAATAAGACAAAGGCTTTTTCAACCCTCTGTAAATTGATCAATAATTTATGAGTACATCTGTAATAAGGGCTTAGCTCATCTGAGTCCATTTTAGTTGTTATTTGAGTATTTTTAGTTGTTATTTCAGTTCTGTACTAGTCAGCTCATGTTGAGCTAGTTCAGTCCAATGCTAGTCAGCTCATGTTGAGCTAATTTTATTTTTTTGAGTCCTATCCAAGCATACTGAAGACTCAAGACTATATCATACAAGTGAAGACCAAGTCCAACTAGATTAAAGACATGGAAGTATAGCACAAGTCCAACCCAGCTTGAAGATTTGAAGACCCCAGGAGAAAAATTCAGAAAACCCTGATTTCTTGCAGATGCCCTCCAGATGCCCAGTTTCTCTTCCAGATGCCAAAATATATTCATATACCAAGGCATCCATGATTTTAGAGGTCCATCTACATCCTAGCCCAAAGAAATCAAGCCCAGGTGCCAAGCCCAAGCCCCTAAGAAGCAAGATACCAGGGAATATTCCTGCTACCTGGCTACCAGGCCACCCCAGCTTCCAGAGGCCCAAACCCATGCACCCGGGCCCCTTTGGGCCGGTCCCTTGCTGCTCCTAGAAGCCCAACACGCCCCCCTAGGCGTCCTTGGAGTGTTGACCAAGTCAAGAGAATTTTTAGGGATTTTTCTACCTAATATTTCCTTATTTTCTAGCTAGGGTTTGAGAGGGAAAAGGATTCTTATGTAAAGACTTATGTACCCTTACTTGGAGCCCAAGGTTAAGGGTCTATTTAAGGGACCCTAGCCTCTTGTATGAGGAGAATTTTTGATGAATGAAAACCTTGAGTTCTTCTATTGAATGGTGTGATACCCTGCTGTGTGCATAAAGGGGTTTGTGAGAGTTCTTCTTCCCGGTGATTGCAATCATCTTCCTGCTGCCAACAAACCCTCCAGATCCCTGGATGCCCACTCCAAAAGAAGCCTTCCCTTGCTGTTTTTCCTTTATTTTCTTGTTCCTTTGTGAGTTTTCTAACCCCTGACAGGTCATTTGCAGGTCCCCGAGTTCCTACGAATCCAACGACTCCAGCCAAGCCTCAATCGGATCACCGAGCAGAAAGCCGGGTATCCGCGGGTCTTTGGCTCGATTTTCCAGGCCGCATCCGTCGAGGAATGAGAGACCCTTTTGCTGCGATCTTCACAGACGTTGTCAGGTACACCCCTCTACCTCCAGTAGTTTTATTGTAGGAGAACTTGCCCTAACCGAGGCTTCTCAGCCCCGGCGATCCTTCTTTTCTACTTTTCTAGGTCCTAATCTGCATGCTGATCTTCTAAAATTCATATAAAATTCCCTACAACTTATTTTAATCTAAAATTCAGGAATTAATCACCCAACCCCACATATAAAACATATAAAAAAAATTGCATGCATATTAGTTCCCCATCAATTAGGCAACAGGATCATGAGCCTTTGCGGGACAATGTGACCTATTTCAAAGTCACCGCACTGGAGATCTATAATATGGATAAGTCGGTTGCCATGCTGGCACTAAAGAGGGGGCTCAGGACTTCCCGCCTGACCTACTCCCTAGATAAGAAGTTTCCGAAGATGTACTCCTATCTTCTCCTCCACGTTCACAAGTAAATCCGTGCTGAGGAGGTGGTGTTGGAAATTGTGTCCCAAAGCCAATCGTTTAGACTGTAGACGGTTGTGCTATCTTTGTATTTGCATATGAATTTTTTTTAATAATTAAAAGTTATTTTTGGCTATCCATCATATTTACTTTTCCTGTAAGAACTCTTGTGTGATGGAGTCCTTAGAACTATATTGTTTGATATAGAAAGGATATATCAAGTAGTTCTTAAACTGGTTCACAACCAAATGATACATTGTTATGGGACGATGATGTATCAAGTGTAGGTTGTTGTATATCACATTTGTTGGTTGTCCTCTTAACCAAGGAGTGTGGAGACACTGGTGTGACATACAAGTGAAATGTATGACATTTCACTGAACGAGACCATCTACGGAGCTCCCTTCTGCCAAAGGGTTGCTCGCGAAGGGATATGGGTATATGTGTCCCTCTGACTTGAGGTCACCATGGCAACTTACAAGCAACTCACTGTACTTTGATATCGGACTACCTAGATTTCTAATCCAGTGACGGAAGGTTTCTGGGTGCAGTCAAGTACTTGTGGAGTGGTGGTGGATCAAGATAGAATTGACCTCTCCAAATAGTTTGGAGTGAATGACTCACTATGTCTTAATTCAGCAAAACCTTGGCCAGGATAGTTTTTGTGAGGAGTCACAAAACTTGTGAGGTTGAGACTTGATCTGGATAAACCAAATTAAGGTTGGCAGTCTAACCTTAGGTCATCCTGAGCATTGTAAAGTCAAAGAGATGAATTATGCGGCAACCATATGCCGAGGTTCTTGTGAGGTGCTCTGCATCTTCGACCTATCCGGATGTTGGGTATCATTACTAGATGAGGACTTTGACTAGTACAGAAAATGTTCCAGTGCTACCGGCTTAGTGTTCGAACCTATGGGGTCACACACCATAGAGGATTTCTATCTGATCTTATGGCTAATCGATGATTAGGAATCGTTTATCATGACCGAAAGTTAATATGATTGACTTTTTTCCAAGTATCGATACTTGGAATTTTGCAGGTGTCGACACTTGGTGAAGTTTCGACAAGTGTCGACACTTGGCAATTTTCGAGTATCGATACTTCCTGTGATGAATAAAAATTTTGGGAGGATTTCGAGGGAGGTTTTTGGGTAGGTTTTGACCTGGTTTTAATTTTGAATTCAAACCAGTTTTGGCTCCAAGGCTTTATGGTATGAAAGTCATACATGCCTTAATGGGTTAGACCCATTTGGTATGGCCTTGATCCTCTCCCCCATTCTCTCCTCTCATCTCTCCTCATTCCTTCTTCTCCCTCTCCCTGCTGCCCCTATAAATGAAGGTCATTGTGGCGGCTGCTGGGGTGACACAAGAACTGCAACAAATTCTTGGGAGAAAAAGATTGAGAAGAGTAGTGAGAGCTTTAAGGTTTGGGTGTGTTCTACCTAGCAATCAAGCTAGGTCTTGGAAAGAGAGATTTTAGGAAGGGGTTCCTACTCTCCTCCTAGTCTTCCTGGAAGAAAATTGGCTAAGGATCCCGAATAGCTAGCACTCCGAGGGAGTTGATCAGGGTCGAGCCCAGGTGTGGATATCCTGTAGAGGCCAGACGCGTGTATGGCTCGAGCGCCCTCCTCCTTCTCATAGCTCTTTATAGCTTCTATCCAGCACTCTCAGAGGTATAGAGGTATGACCTTTATATTTATGTTGCTTTCTTGTTTTTGATGTTATATGCATGCTAGATTATCATGCTAATTCCTGTTGTGGGCAGATCGATAGTTAGTTTAGATCTATCTACCGAGCCTTCCGCTGTGTATGTCTAAAAATATTTTAAAATGCATATCTTCTGCCCTCTTTTCTTGCATATTGTATGCTAGGTATATGTGTCTTTCACCTTAAATGGTATCAAAGCTGGTTCATTTTGTAATATAATGATGCTAGCATGCAAATAACATCTCCTTTCTTTCTTAAGTACTTGGATTGAGTGCTTCACCATGGTTGTCCGGTCATAAGAGAGAAGTAGGGCTGCAAGATTCTCTCTTCCCATTCAATGGGGTCTCCTATGGCATGTAGGGGTGCCGCTGTGATTAACTCTTGAAAAGAAAAATAAGAAGAAAGAAAATTATAGGTTAAAAATGTTTTAATCTAATGAAGTGATCATAAAACAACTTTAGATAAGATCTAAGAGTTATTTTTTATCGGTTTTGCTTGAATGTTTGGAAAAACATTTGATTTGAAATCACTATTTTTTCGTTGTCTCAGGCTATGAGTCGACACTTGGCCTTTAAAGTGTCGACTCATGGAAAGATTTTCTGAGATATGGTGTTTATTTTTCTTCTGAGACAGGCTAAAGTGTCGATACTTGACCCTGAAGTGTCGACACTTGACCCTGAAGTGTCAATACTTGACCCTGAAGTGTCGACACTTGACCTTTGAAGTGTCGACACTTGAGTGCGTGCTAGAAAACATGTTATTCTATTTTCTGTTCCCTGTCTCAGGCCTTGAGTTGACACTTGCTCCTAAAGTATTGACACTTGGGCTGAAAAATTCTAAAAAATAATGAATTCAAATTTTATTTGTAAAATTATTTTACATTTATAAATTAAAATTATTTTAATTTATTTAAGGCCGTTGAACATAATTTTGAATTAAGAATGACTAAAAACTCTAGGAATATGATTCAAAAGATTTTAAGTCATTTCAATAAGCCTTAAGGGTCATGGGTTAGCTTCTATTAGGTCTTTAATTGGGTTAGACCTAAGTTTAGATGCATTGGATTAATTAGAGAACTATCTTAATCAAATGTTGAGTTAGGATTTCTTCTCTAGTTCTATCTAATAGTTAGATTGATTAGTCCATAATCTAAATGGACCTAATTTATGGCTCAGTGGAAAGCCCGAGTCTTTAGGCTAGTCTAATTTAGTCTGATGAATCGATTGGTGTCAAGGTAAGTTTGGCATTGTGATCATGATTCTTTGGGGCTACCTCTTACCTGGCCAACTCTGTTGGTGCCTAAGGCAAGACGATTAATGGCAGAACCCAATCCATGATATCACTTATCTGGCCAATATGATCGATCAGGATTGATTAGATAGCTCATTGACTCGTGTTAACCCTTGTCATCAAGGTTAATCAGTCTTGACTGATTTTAGGTGCCCATGGATCATTTGTTATGTGTAACCCTCCTAGATTGCTTATGTGGTCAGTGGGAGGTTGATCCATGTCTTCTCATCTCTTCATCTGTCATATTATTTAAAAATCCTCTAAATTATTAGGTCCTTAAAAGGACAAAGTTATAAGGATAACCAAGTCCTAGCCTCCCATTAAGTGGAATAGCAATGTGTCCAGTAGTTCGGTGATCATCAACAGATCCAAAGATCGGGTGTTCATCGGGCTATTGGAATTGCTATTCCTAATATGATGGCTCAGTACGACTCTCTTAACGGTGGTCAGGTGGGCCGGCCAAAGTCGGGCTTGACCATTCGTTAGTTAGAAGCATTGAATTTTGTCATGTTAATGGTTGGACCTAACCAAGACCTTTAATAGGAGGTCTAAAGGCCGATTGAAGTGCTCCTTGGGGCAAAACCCAATTACTAAAGGTTACTTGGAGAAGTAATCGGTTAAAGAACCTACCTTTATACATGCATGGGTGGGCCGGCCAAAGTCAGGCTCATGTATTGTCTATTGGACTCTAGTACCCACTAGGAAATTAAAGTAATTCCTCGGATTGGAGGTAGAGGCTACCAATCTATGCAAAATAGTGGGAGGGACCTTTAGACTAAAATCCATGTCTTTAGGTTAATAATTCATATACACTAATTAGTTTTGGTTTTCCTTTCAAATGTATTCCAACCTATCACTCTGATCTCTTCTCGACAATGAGAAGCTCAATGGACCCAACTTCGATAGCTGGTATCGATGGTTCAGGATTGTCTTGGAGCACGAACGGATCCTGTATGTCATATCAGATTCGACACCTGATATCCCTACTGCCAATGCTCGGGGTTTGATCAAAGACACTTATCAGAAGTGGCTCTCTAACAGGACCACTGTCTGATGCATCATGTTGGCTACGATGAACGATGACTTCAGTCGCAAATTTGAGGAAGCCCAGCTAGAAGAAATCCTTCAAAGGTTAAAGGAGTCTTTCAGAATACCAAACGATGTTGAGAGGTACAGGATCTCCTATGCCATCTACAATGCACGGATGCATGATGGGGCCTCGGTCACTGATCATGTATTGTACATGATCGAGATGATTGAGCACTTGGGCAAGCTTGGATGTCCCTTGCATGAACAGCTTGGGAAAGATGCGATTTTGAATTCTCTCCCCTCCTCCTATCTAGACTTTCTCGATCATTATAGAATGAATAAGCCTGCAGTCAACTACCATGGTCTATTGGGGTTGCTGCAGACTTATGAGAAAGACTACCAATTGAATAAAGGGGTGGTAAATCTAGTGGGAGGTTCTTCGAGAGGGCGTTGTCCCTTTAAGAAAGGGAAGAAAAAAATAATAAAGGAAAAAAGGTGCTTAGTGCTTCTGGGCCCAGTCAGGCCAAGAAAGTGAAGGCTGATCAAAGTTGTGTAGAATGCTTCTTCTACAAGAAGTAGGGCCATTGAAAGAGGAACTGTCTTCTTTATATTGTGTTCCTTGACCCGAACAGGTCCAAGAAGAGAAAGGTGCGAGATGGTCCTGGATATGGTATTTATATGATAACACCTTGTAGTTTCTCTGTTTGCAATACTACTAACTGGGTATTGGATACAGGAAGTCCAATTTACATTTACAATTCTTTGCAGGGACTTCAAGTTAGTAGAAGATTCGAGGATGGCGAGAGGTTCTTGAACATGGAAAATGGAAGCCGAGTTCCAGTTTTGGCATTGGGAGTCCTTAAACTTATTTTCGAGTCCTGTACTGTCATTTTGAACGAGTATCATTTTTGTCCTTCTTTCATTTTGAATGTCATTTCTGTAGGCCAGTTGGCCATGTATAGTTATTAACTATTAATAAAGAATGATATTTGCAAAATCATTTTGAATGATTCTGTTGTTTTGAATGGACAAATGCGTGATGGCATTTATGTACTATCGCGACCTATTAGTGTAATGTACATATCTAGCAAATGCCCTAGGATAGATAATGTTAGTGTTGCGTACCTATGGCATTATAGGCTAGGTCATATTAATAGGAACATGATAAATAGGATGAAAATTGAGGGTCTCCTCGATTTTAGTGAAGATAGTATACTTCCAACCTGTGAGTCCTGTCTTTTTGGAAAAATGACTAAGTCACCTTTTACTGAAAAAGGTGATTGAGCCAATGAAATTCTAAGTCTGATACATACTGATGTATGCGAACCCATGAATGTTAGTGCCAGGGGAAGGTACAGTTATTTCATTACTTTTATAGATGACCTTTCGAGGTATGGTTATGTCTTCTTGATGAGACATAAATCTGAATCATTTGAAATATTCAAACGATATCGTAATAAAGTAGAAAAATAAACTAGAAAGTATATCAAAATCCTTCGGTCTGATCGAGGCGGTAAATACATTTCGGATGAGTTTATGACATATCTTGAGGAGAATGGGATTCTCTCTCAGTGGACACCTCGAGGGACACCTCAGTTAAATGGAGTGTCTGAGAGGAGGAATCGAACCCTGTTGACATGGTTTGGTCCATGATGGGCTTTGCTACTCTACCAATATCCTTTCAGGGATATGCTCAAGAATCAGCCTGTTACCTTCTGAATAGAGCTCCAAGTAAGTCTGTTAGTAAAACACCATATGAGATGTGGACTGGGTGTAAGCCAACACTTTCACACCTTCAGGTCTTGGGGTGCCCGACTTATGTAAAACATTTGGAAACGGACAAACTTGGACCTAGGTCTGACTGGTGCCTATTTGTTGGGTATCTAAAGGAGTTTAAGGGGAATTACTTCTACTTAGCTAAGGAACAAAAGTTGTTCGTTAGTCTTAGGGCTATCATTTTGGAAAAGGAGTTTCTTGGTGAAGGAACTGTAGCCATTAAGATTGAACTTAGTGAAGTTCAACAAGTAGAAGAACGGACACACTTAAAGGACAACATAGAACCAACTGCGATTAGATCACACCTAGAGCCCACTCAGGAACCATTAAGGAGATCTGGTAGAGACCGAGCTGACTGGATAGATACTACGGTTTCTTGGTCCGGGACGGTGATCCTATTGAACTCGATGAGAATAATGAGGATTCGATCACCTATATGGATGCATTGCAGAGGTCCGACTCTGAGAAATGGCTTGGAGCCACGAGATCCGAAATGAAGTTCATAAAGATCAATAATATATGGACATTGGTTAATCCACCTGAAGGGATGAAACCCAATGGGTGCAAATAGATTTTCAAGAGAAAAAGGGGTGCAGATGGAAAGGTGGAGACCTATAAAGCCTGTTTAGTTGCCAAGGGGTATCGTTAACGTTATGGTATTGACTATGACAAGACATTCTCTCCTATGGCAATGCTCAAATCCATTCAGATTATGTTTGCTTTAGTAGCACATTTTAACTATGAAATCTGGCAAATATGTCCGAACAGCTTTCCTGAATGGTGAGCTAGAAGAGGAGGTGTATATGATACAACCTGAAGGGTTCACATCCACAGATGAGTCAAAGGTGTGCAGGCTTCAAAAGTCCATCTATGGACTGAAGCAAGCATCAAGGAGTTGGAACTTGCGATTTGATAAGTGTATCAAGTCGTATGGCTTCTGTTGGGATATCCTGGTTCAGCTACAAACCAAGCTTCGGTTCAACTTATCGAAGCCCGTTTCTCCGGACTACGGACTTTGGACTAAGCGAAGGCCAACCGCAAGCAACCCAAGGCTTCACACCGGACTACAACATCCGAAGGCCAGTCCTTCAGGTAGCACCTTCGACCCCGGCCGAAGTCTGAACTACTCATTGACTTCCGAAGACACGTACTTCGGTCCCCACCATAGACACGATCTCTGGCTCGAGGAAATACCAATCCTTCGGCCCATGCAAGGGGAAACCAGAAGCTTGAACCGTAATCTATTCCAGAAAAGAAACTGTAACCAACGGTTACAATCAACACTCATCATGCCATGATCATGGGGCGCAACTCCTGCTGCCACGCCTCCGATCTAGCCGGAACCGCTAATTGACAACCCACGATTGCCAATCATGGGAGAGATTGGCTCCCCATGATCACCGGAAAAAGAGCGGGCCGCAGGTCGGAGGCCTTCTTTTAAATAAGGGTAAGAAGGATGGTTCGAGAGGGACACAGACTAACACCCTCACTCACATACATTGATACATTCTCCAAGAATTCTTTTTCTCTTCCACTCTCGACATCTTCTCCATTTTATGGCTGGAATCCATCATTGACTTAGGCATCGGAGTGTCCTCCACCGGAACAACTCCGACAAGGGACCTGTTTTGCAGGTGAACCAGGGAGCGGTCCTGCAACACAGCGGCTCCAACCGGCCGATCCAGGAACTCCATGCCAACAGATTGGCATGCCAGGTAGGGGGAGAAGCATTAACATTTGTTAAGCTCCCTCTTAAACAAGGGGAAAAAACAAAGAAGTTTTTGATGATAAGAGGAAAAGCTCAAAATGCTTCTACAAGCTGGAGTCGTGCTCCGTCTCAGGGGGGTTCACCCCCGGAGGAGAACGATGTTCCACCTCCCACAGTTGTTGTGGGAGCACAGCAATTTGAAGCTCTTATGAACCAGGTCGCCAACCTGACGGCCATGGTTCAAGAGTTCCAAGACAAAACCTTTCCGGTGGCAAACCCACCGGCTGTTTCTAGACATAGCTCTTGATCCCGAAGAAGGAGAGCACCATGGAAGGATTCAGCGCATCCCTCCCACCGTTCTCAGCCCTCTCCCGAAGGCCGAACTTCGAGACTACCTAGGTCTGCCGATTCCCCGCAAAAAGGGAAAAGGCCTAGGCAAACTTCCTCCTCCTCCTCCGAAGACTCCACTCAGGTGGAGAGAGCACCCAAGTAGACTCCCGATTATGATGGGAGGTTCAGAGCCATCGAATCAAAGATGGAAAGGGTGCGAGAACAGAGAATGCAGGATCAGAGAGATCCCGATGCCTTGATTGTGGGTGATCTATGCCACCCTACACCGACCGCATCATGGCTGAGGACATTCCTCGGCACTTCAGGGTTCCCCAGATGGAACCCTACGATGGCACCTCCGACCCCCTCGACCATTTGAGCAGCTTCAAAGCCCATATGATGATCCAAAGAGCTTCGGATGCAATGTACTATTTGGCATTCCCGGCTACCTTGAAGAAGTCCGCTCGGATGTGGTACTCGAGCCTACATCCAGGTACCATCGATTCTTTTTTCGAGTTAGAAAAATTGTTTGTCTTGCATTTCAGGACCTGCCGCAAGACTCCTCGGAATACGGACATACTCTTCCTCCTTCACCAGAATGAAGGAGAGATCCTGAGAGATTACATCTCCAGGTTCAATGCGGCCACGCTTGAGATCCCCGATCTCAACGAGCACGTGGCCATGTCAGCACTGAAGAAGGGGCTTTGAACCTCCAGGCTTACTTTTTTCCTAGACAAGAAGTTCCCTAAAAGCTATGCTGAGCTCCTATCAAGGGCTCAAAAATATGCCGATGCCGAAGAGCAGGCGGCGAATCTATGATTGATTGAAGGGAAACCCCCTTCAAAAAAGAAGAATAACAGGGGGCAAGGCCCCCAAACTTCCAATAACAATGGTGGCAGATATGCAGACCACCGAAGAAGCCCTCCCAAGTCCAGAGCATTGGATGGAAGATTCGACTCCTACACCCCCCTCAACCTCCCTCGAGAGAAGATCCTCATGGAGATAGAAAAAGAAAATTATCTCCAACGGTCCCGTCCCATGAAGGCCTCCTCTTCCACAAGGAACAGGAACAAATTCTGCCAATTCCACCGGGACCACGGCCACAACACAGAAGAATGCATCCAGCTGAGGGATGCGATCGAGGATCTCATCAAGAGAGGATACCTGGGATGGTACATCGGTCTCCAGGGATCCCGGTCAGAAGCAACTGTTCCCCAGCCACCTCTCGAAGAGGCCGAATTGCCAAATCAAAGGCCCACCAATGGAGGTGTAGGGATGATACACCGGCCCACCAACTGGAGAAGGAATGAAGATGAAGCTTCAAAGAGACTGAAAGATAATAACTCCATCCTCTTCTCTGACAATGACCTTGCGGGAGTTCGACTCCCGCACGATAACCCTCTTGTAATTTTGGCCATAGTGGCCAATTATGATGTACAGAGAGTTCTTATTGATAATGGAAGTTCTACTGATGTCTTGATGTACGATACATTCTCCAAAATGTATTTGCTTAGACATCAACTGCAAAGATCCCCCATACCACTCTCCGGTTTCGGGGGCAACCAAGTTTATGCCGAAGGGGAGATAGTGTTGCCTGTAACCCTCGGCACCGAGCCTCGATAAAAGACATTGCCGATCAACTTCACGGTAGTCTAGATCTCCTCAGCATATAATATTATTCTGGGGAGGCCTGCCTTGAATAGGTTCCGGACCGTGATCTCCTCTCACTACCTCTTGGTACGCTTTCCCACCAAGGATGGAGTTGGAGAAGTTAGAGGGAACTAGAGGACAACACGGCAATGTCTGATGATTGAAGACAGGCATTTCAAGGATTCGACTACTCCGGATCAGCTGGATCTGAGGGATTCAACCATAAACCTTGGTGAACCCATGGAGAAGACCATCTCGATACCTTTGAAAGAGGAAGATCCCTCCAGAGTTGTGCAGATCGGGAGCGCCCTTGATGAGAAAACCAGAATGAAGCTGATCCGTTTTCTCAGGGACAACGCCGATGTCTTCGCTTGGTCGGCTTCAGACATGCCCGGGATTCCCGTCGAAGTGATTACTCATCAGCTGGAACCCTGGGTACAAGCCGGTGTGGTGCGGGCACCAGAATCAGAAAGAGACTCCAACCAATTCGAGTCCATATTGGGTCCTGTAATCTTTCTTTAGAGTCCAAAATAATCATGTAAGTCGAGTCCATGTCGGGTCTAGTCTTAGTCCAATCCAAATGGGTCAACTAGCATCAAGCCTAAAGAAGACTCACAATGTATACCCCAAATCAAGACCAAAGCCAACTCAATTGGGGACCACATGCCACATCACCTGCGCCACCTCAACTTGGGACCACATGCCACGTCAAGAGGGGACCACATGCCACCTCACATGCCACCTCACCACAAGAGGGCGCCATCCCAAGTTCAAATTCAAGAAAGTTGGCCAAGGAGGATTTCAAGCAAGAAAATCAGCCCTCTCCCCTTATATTACTCCACTTGTTTGGGGATTTGAAATTTCAAAATTTGTGAGGCTTCATTTAAAGCCTTGGACGCCCCTTGTAAAGAAAATGGATGAATGAATACAATTTTTCAAAAATTCTCTATGTGTTTCTATGTGCCTATGTGGATCTTTGTGCCTAAGTGAACCTCTTCCTCTCCTCCATCATTTCTTCTCCCTAATCCTTCTCTTTTACTCTTCATCTTCCAAGCAATCCTCTTCCTTCAAGGCGAATTAAGGACATCCTCACAAGAAAAAGATCAACACCAACACAAGCTTCCACCATGGCGCCAAGGATCATTTTCAACAAACTCTCCTTTTGAGTTCCATCAACCTTCTCATTTCTAATTAAGCTTCTAATCATCTTGGTTTCTTTGTTGCAGGGTTCTCTAGGTTCCAGATCCAGGAGGAGGGATTACTTGCTACAAACCAGAAAGTTAGATGGCCCATCTTATATGGTATGATCTTTCATTTGAGAACCTTAAGAGCGAATCCCTTGTGCTTGAGATTTCAATGCTTGAACTCCTAGTCTTTTAAGATCGGGATCATTAAATAGGGCTAGCTTGACTTGTGTGCGAATTCTAATATTGTCCTATTTCTTTAATATTTTGATAGTCCTCCTAGCTAGGTTTAAGTATAAGCATTTAGGGTTTCTTATTTAGATCTCCTTGATCTTATATGTTGAATCACTCATATGCAAGTAAGAATTGCTAGTTAAACTTTGGTTAATCTCCTTTAGAGTCACATGATTGCATCCTCATCATGCATACCACACCAATCTTGGTATCAGAGCATGGTAGAATAAGTTCCTGATTGCATAGCATTAAGTCCTTGAAGTACTTAGATCGGGGGCGTTACCAGGCCGTCCGGTCTTAGGAGAAAGTAGGGTTTAAACACCCTCTCTTCCTATTCCACGGGGATCTCCTAAGGCGTGTCGGGGTGCCATTATGATTGACCCGTGAAAAAGAAAGCCAAAGGACTTCTTAGATTTCATTTGTGAATTTTGCATTGGGCACGTTCTGTTTTTTCTGCTTGCTGTATTTTCTGTAGGCTGACTGTAATCCGCCTGCAACTCCAAAGGTAAGTATCACATTCCTTGTTGGAATATTTTTTTTCCTGTTCCATTTTAAGTTTCTTATCACTGTTTTAAATTTCAATCTAAAAAATAATTTACAGAAAAAATGAAAATTCCTGCAGTCCATCAGTGTTATTAGGGTTTCTGTTCTATTCTGTTCCTTTTCATTATCTTCATTTCAGAATCTGCCTAGAATAGTACAGATTTTATTTTGAATTTTTGTTTCATCTGGTATGTCATATAGAAGTTAGGAGTTTTCTATAATTTTTTAATATTTTTCTGATATTTTTTTCTGTACTTATCAACACCACTTTTAAACTGCAACACACTACTTCTGCACCTGAATTTTGAAATTTGCATGCATCTCATGACAAATCAAATTAAGGGCATGAAATTGACATAGGGTCAGGATTTCATCACCTGTCCCTAGCCCAAAAATCACCAAATTGCATATCGACCCAATCCCTAACTAAAATTGATTAGACATTAATTGCCCTAGTGGGTTAGGAACATCAATTTGGTCGAGCCCGGGTTATTGTCAACTCATTGTGTCAACTAGTCTTGTGTGTGCCCTATTACTTGGTGTCTAGAATTGGGACTAAGGGCTTGGGTGCTGATCCATCTATCGGGCCAATTCCACCGGGCCTAGGTAGGCCAGAGACAGGATCTCACACTCCCCTTGTTCTAAAACCTGGCCAAGTATAGAGTTACTACAATCTAGCTTGCCACCTTGATTAGGCAACTAGCTTGGAACTCTAGGTCCAGTTCAATTCAATTGGGAAAGCTTGTGCAACCCATTTCTTCATCTATTATTGAAAGCTGGTGTCAAGGATAGAGGTTAAGTGGCTCAAGCCTAAGCGGTTCTTGTGGTTTTTAATTAGGACCCAGTGAAAGCTGGGGGAACCTCCCACAGACCCACCTCCTGACTGGCCAGTGGAAGAGAGTAGCTGTTGATTTGATTGTATCTAGTCAACTCAGTTTATTTGGACTAACCGGTTTAGAAAACTCGTAGTTCGGGTCTGAGTCTAATTGTTTGCATGACAACTAGGTCAGGCACACCTTACCACCCTTCACAAGCCCAACCTAGTTCATCCATGGATACTAGTATGGAAAGCCTTATGAGAACTATGATCGAGAAGATGGACCGTTTGGATGCTAAATTTGGTCAGTTCGAGGAAAGGGTAGGAATCCTAGAAGAAGCTAGGTTGACCCCAACTGAACCACCTTCACCCAGATTACCTTTAGTTCATCCTAGAGCCCAACGACAGGAACACACACCTGACCCAATTCAAAGAAGACCGTATCAGGATTATGTTGATCATACTCCAGAGCCACCTCCTAGAAGGCCTCACTATGATACTTTTGATCAGGATGATCGGGCCCTAAGGAACATCCGTCTAGATGCACCAACCTTTGAGGAAAACTTAGATCCTAAGGTGTACACAGACTGGGAGGCTGACATGGACCAGTATTTTGACTGGTATGATATGTCTGAAGAGAGAAGATTTAAGTTTGCCAAAATCAGACTAGTTCGTCAGGCTCGGTTATATTGGGGAAACGTGGAACGCATATCAAGGCAAAGGGGAGATTTACATATAGCAACATGGAGAGATATGAAGAGGAAACTTAGAGAGAAATATCTGCCTATGTCTTATCAGCAAAGGTTATTAGATCAGTGGCAACGATTGACACAGGGTAACAAGACCGTTTCTGAATACGTTGCTAAATTTGATGAGTTTGTGATGCGATGCAATGTAGTCGAGTCTGAAGCAGCCACTTTATCAAGGTTTAGATCAGGGTTGAATGATGATATAAAAGGGGAGCTGTTTTTAAGGGAAGTCCATGATTTAGATCAGGCATACCAAGTTGCCACGGACTATGAGAGGTTTCAAAGGAGAGCTACATTTAGACGACCTGAACCTATTAGGTTTAACCCTCCTGTTAGCAGGCCTAGTTCAGTCCCTGGTACAACCAATAGACCAAGATCCAGCTCAAATCCAACCCCTAGGCACAACCCTGCCATTCCCCCAATTCCTAGAGAAGACAAAGGAAAGAGCCCTGAAGTTCAAGGTGAGAGGGAGCGAGTCTGCTATAAGTGTCATAAACCAGGTCATTTTGTGAGCCAATGTCCCTCTAGAGCTTTACATATAGGGGAGGCAGAAGAAGGTGAATCAGAACCCCTGGAGAATGATGAAGAGGAGGTTTATGACGCAGGGGATTGCTTGGCTGATGAGTATGAAGGAGATGAAGATAACATAGACTCATCAGATTTGCTAGGAGTTGTGAGACGTATCATGACACAGACCAAGGAGCAAGAAGACTGGCGTAGAACTAGCATCCTACACACATTTGTTAGGATAGGAGAAAAGGTCTGTAAGATCGTCATTGATTGTGGAAGCTGTGTCAACGCCATTTCCACTAACGCAGCCAAAAGTCTAGGATTACCCGTTGTACCACATCCCAATCCATATAAGGTGTCATTGATCGATTCCACTTCTATACCAATCAAGTCAAGATGTCAGGTTCAAGTCCAGCTTCAATCCTATCAGGAAAAGATCTGGTGTGATGTGCTTCCTATGGGGGTAAGTAGCATCATCTTAGGTAGGCCATGGTTGTTTGATCATGATGTGACCATCTTTGGTCGATCAAACTCCTGTGCTTTCAATTTCAATGGCAAGAAAATTGTCATTCATCCAACCCAGCCTAAGGATAATGTCAAGAGAGGAGCTAGCAGCTTGAAAGATAAGAAGACTAGATTAAATTTAATAGGTGCAAATGAATTAGAGCAAGATATCATGGAAGGAGCACCTATTTGGGTAGTAGCTGCTAAGGAAATTAAGGACCACAGCCCTGTAGAACACCCTCAACAGGTGGTCCAATTATTGAAAGAATTTGAGGATGTGTTTCTAGAAGATCTCCCCGATAACCTCCCACCTTTAAGAGACATACAACACGCAATAGATTTAATCCCTGGAGCGACTTTACCTAATTTGCCTCACTATAGGATGAACCCAACTGAACACCAGGAACTGCAAAGGCAAGTGGGTGAACTTCTTAGGAAGGGGTTTATTAAGGAAAGCTTAAGTCCATGTGCAGTCCCTGCTCTGCTGACCCCTAAAAAAGATGGCACCTGGAGGATGTGTATAGATAGCCGTGCCATTAATAAGATCACTGTAAAGTATAGATTCCCAATCCCAAGATTAGACGACATGTTAGATATGATAGCTGGATCGACAATTTTTTCCAAGATAGACCTAAAAAGTAGCTATTACCAGGTTAGGGTTAGGCCTGGAGACGAATGGAAGACCACTTTTAAGACTAAAGATGGATTATATGAGTGGTTAGTCATGCCGTTCGGTCTGTCCAATGCACCCAGCACTTTTATGAGAATAATGAATCAGGTGTTAAAGGTTTTTATCGGAAGATTTGTAGTGGTCTATTTTGATGATATACTTATATATAGCAAAACAAAGGCAGACCACTTAACCCACCTGAAGCAAGTTTGTCAAGTCCTGAGAAAAGATAGTCTCTATGCCAATATCAAGAAGTGTGATTTCCTGACAAATAGAGTTATCTTTCTAGGATTCGTAGTCACATCTGAAGGGGTGTCCGCTGACCCTGCGAAAATTAAGTCAATAGTAGAGTGGCCTATACCCAAGAATATCCATGATGTCCGTAGTTTCCACGGTTTAGCCACCTTCTATAGGAGATTCATTAGAGGGTTCAGTACGATAGTGGCTCCAATCACTGATTGTATTAGGAAGGGAAATTTTGAGTGGACTAAAGCAGCAGGTAAGGCCTTCCTAACAATTAAGGAGAAAATGACACAAGCACCTATCTTAAGGTTACCCGATTTTACCAAGGTGTTTGAGGTTGCTTGTGATGCTTCTGGGGTCGGAATTGGAGGTGTTTTGAGTCAAGAGAATCACCCAGTAGCATACTTCAGTGAAAAGTTAAATGAGGCGAGACTAAGGTATTCCATGTATGATAAGGAACTGTATGCTGTAGTTCAAGCTCTACGATTTTGGAGGCATTATCTTCTACCCCACGAGTTTGTCCTGTTCTCTGATCACGAAGCTCTTAAGTTCCTTAGTTCTCAAAAGAAATTAAACCCTAGGCACGAAAAATGGGTAGAATTCATACAAGCTTACACGTTCATTTTTAAACATCGTGCCGGTACTGAAAATAGGGTTGCTGATGCGTTGAGCCGCCGTTCTGTGTTGTTAACCTCTGTGAGCACTGAAGTAGTAGGGTTCGATAGATTGAAAGATGAATATCACACCAACCAATTCGAGTCCATATTGGGTCCTGTAATCTTTCTTTTGAGTCCAAAATAATCATGTAAGTCGAGTCCATGTCGGGTCTAGTCTTAGTCCAATCCAAATGGGTCAACTAGCATCAAGCCTAAAGAAGACTCACAATGTATACCCCAAATCAAGACCAAAGCCAACTCAATTGGGGACCACATGCCACATCACTTGCGCCACCTCAACTTGGGACCACATGCCATGTCAAGAGGGGACCACATGCCACCTCACATGCCACCTCACCACAAGAGGGCGCCATCCCAAGTTCAAATTCAAGGAAGTTGGCCAAGGAGGATTTCAAGCAAGAAAATCAGCCCTCTCCCCTTATATTACTCCACTTGTCTGGGGATTTGAAATTTCAAAATTTGTGAGGCTTTATTTAAAGCCTTGGATGCCCCTTGTAAAGAAAATGGATGAATGAATACAATTTTTTAGAAATTCTCTATGTGTTTCTATGTGCCTATGTGGATCTTTGTGCCTAAGTGAACCTCTTCCTCTCCTCCATCATTTCTTCTCCCTAATCCTTCTCTTTTACTCTTCATCTTCCAAGCAATCCTCTTCCTTCAAGGCGAATTAAGGACATCCTCACAAGAAAAAGATCAACACCAATACAAGCTTCCACCATGGCGCCAAGGATCATTTCCAACAAACTCTCCTTTTGAGTTCCATCAACCTTCTCATTTCTAATTAAGCTTCTAATCATCTTGGTTTCTTTGTTGCAGGGTTCTCTAGGTTCCAGATCCAGGAGGAGGGATTACTTGCTACAAACCAGAAAGTTAGATGGCCCATCTTATGTGGTAAGATCTTTCATTTGAGAACCTTAAGAGCGAATCCCTTGTGCTTGAGATTTCAATGCTTGAACTCCTAGTCTTTTAAGATCGGGATCATTAAATAGGGCTAGCTTGACTTGTGTGCGAATTCTAATCTTGTCCTATTTCTTTAATATTTTGATAGTCCTCCTAGCTGGGTTTAAGTATAAGCATTTAGGGTTTCTTATTTAGATCTCCTTGATCTTATATGTTGAATCACTCATATGCAAGTAAGAATTGCTAGTTAAACTTTGGTTAATCTCTTTTAGAGTCACATGATTGCATCCTCATCATGCATACCACACCAATCTTGGTATCAGAGCATGGTAGAATAAGTTCCTGATTGCATAGCATTAAGTCCTTGAAGTACTTGGATCGGGGGCGTTACCAGGCCGTCCGGTCTTAGGAGAAAGTAGGGTTTAAATACCCTCTCTTCCTATTCCACGGGGATCTCCTAAGGCATGTCGGGGTGCCATTGTGATTGACCCGTGAAAAAGAAAGCCAAAGGACTTCTTAGATTTCATTTGTGAATTTTGCATTGGGCACGTTCTATTTTTTCTGATTGTCATTTGCAGGTCCCTGAGTTCCTACGAATCCAACGACTCCAGCCAAGCCTCAATCGGATCACCGAGCAGAAAGCCGGGTATTCGCGGGTCTTTGGCTCGGTTTTCCAAGCCGCATCCATCGAGGAACGAGAGACCCCTTCGCTGCGATCTTCACAGACATTGTCAGGTACACCCCTCTACCTCCAGTAGTTTTATTGTAGGAGAACTTGCCCTAACCGAGGCTTCTCAGCCCCGGCGGTCCTTCTTTGCTACTTTTCTAGGTCCTAATCTGCATGCTGATCTTCAAAAATTCATACAAAATTCCCTACAAATAATTTTGATCTGAAATTTGGGAGTTAATCACCTAACTTAACATGTAAAACATACAAAAAAAATGGCATGCATATTAGTTTTGGATCATTTGGTATCAGAGTATAGATTAGGGCTTGTTTTCTACAATTTTTCAGTCCATATATGCTCTGTTATTTTAATTATTTCTCCCTTTAAAAAACTCCAAAAATTTTTAAATTTGTTTCTATGGATTTATAATAATTAAAGGTAATTTTTAGAATTTTGTAAAATTTTATTTCGGACTGTGAATTTTCTTCAAGCCGAAATACAGCCTGTAAATTTTTGACTCTATTTTTTTTTTCAGCAAGACAAGTTTGGAAGTTTTAGGTTTTTGTTTAGCAATTTTTGCATATCTTTTAATTTTAGTATATTTCCTGTATATTAGGCCATAATTTGGAAGTTTTCTTCTATTTAAGAAAATTCCAAAAAAAAAAAATTACATATTCTCCAAAAATACCAAAAACATCTAAACCCTAATTTGCATCCTCATCTGCCTGCCATCATTGCATAATTTACTTTTAAGGGAACTCTTGCTATATCAGATGGGGGGAGGATTTGATCACCTCTCCTTAGCCCAAAACCACATCCCTTGCATTCATTCCCAAGCCTTAACCTAAAATTAATTAGACTTAATTTGCCCTAGTGGGCTAGGGACACCAACTGGTCAGGTCCGGGCTAGTGTTAGATCATTGTGTCAAGTTAACCTATGTGTGCCTTGTGCTTAGTGTCTAGAACGGTGGTTTAGGGATTCAATCCTGAAGGGCTTGTGTGCTGGTCCGCCTACCTGGCCAATCTCTGATTGGTGTCTAGGATTGGCAATCAGGGACCTAACACTCCCCTTACGCTTGCCTGGCTGAGTACAGGGTTCCTATAGACTAGTTTGCCACCCTGATTGAGCATCTAGTTCGGACTCTAGGTCTAGTCAGCTATAGTCGGTATGATCGAGTCTTGCATGAGTACTAGATCAGGAGTTTCATATCACCCACCTCCTTCACAAATGTCTGAACCCATGAAAAATTTACAAGCTCAAATAAAAGCCCTAGCTGATCAAATGGCCCAGATGGCTACCCAGATAACTACCCAGATGACCCAGTTAACTCAGTCTCATATTCAAACTAATGATAGAATTGACCATCTTGCCAATAGGTTTGATCAGTTAAAAGTCCGGGTAGGGACCCCAGAAAAAAACCATGGGTCACAGTCTGAGCCAGATCCTAATTCCCCTCAACTTAGGAGGACCCCAAACCCTGATCCATACCTTGAGGATGAACCTAGAAGAGCCCATCGTCATGACCCAATCCCTAAGGTTAGTCCTAGAAGACCCAATCAGGATTTTATAGACCAGGAAGATAGATCCTATTTACCCTCTCCCTATAAGCCTAGTATACCCACAACCTATAGATCTTATGACTCCAAATCCTATGAACCTAGAACCTATGAATCCATAACCTATGAACCTAGATCCTATGACTCTAGATCCCATGATCATAGATCCTATACACCCACACCCTATGAGCCTAGTAGACCCAACACCCAATATTCTGACCCATATAGGGAGTCCAACCCTAGGAGAACCCAGTATTCTGACCCATATAGGGAGTCCAATCCTAGGAGGACCCAATATCCTGACCCATATAGAGAGCCCAACCTTAGGAGGACCCCATACCTTGATCCATCCTTAGAACCTGATCATAGAGCTGACCCAAAATCCTATGACCCCAGATCCTATAATCCCATGACCCATAGATCTGCACCCTTGTCCTATGAGCCTAGAGAACCCATAACCCCTAAGTATCAGCCTAGTACTAGTCATGCTTCCCCTAGTCAACTTGAACCCCATAGGATTAGTATCCCTAAATATGAACCCAATAGTGAGCCACTACCTCTTATACAACCTGAACCTACTAGGAGTAGTACCCATAATCAGAGACCAGAACCTAAACAATTTCCTGCTAGCCGACCTTCTCCAACCATTCCTGAGATTCGCAAGGCTTACATTAATGCGGAAGTGTATGAAGCTGATGTGAGCCTAGTGGATGAGTATGAGGGAGAAGAGGAGACACCTTTAGTAGACCTAGAATTAGCTGACCCAGTAGATACCCAGGTGGAAACCAACCCAGAGCTAGTTGACCTTGACCACATCCAACCTAAAGCTATAATGGAAGAACAAATAGAGGAAGAGAACCTAGGTATTGCTGCTAGAGCCTTACCTGAGGAAACCATAGAGGAGAGCCAAATTATAGGGTCTAGTCCAAAAATACAAGAACCAGAAGAATTTATTAAGGACCTGATCTCTTTGAATCAATACCTTCAAGATGAGTCCCCTCCTATAGTTCCCATTAAGGACCTCTTCCCCGAAATTAGCGACCCATTCTTCCATTATGCAAACCCTATTGATATAGCTCAACCTCGTAAGGTTAACCTCATTAGTATAGGATTAGTTCCTGACACCCCGTCTTTTATCCTACTTTATCCAACTAACCATGAACCTTTTTCTCTACCTTACCAAACTAATTCTGAACCCACTTCCTATTTTCTGCCCTTTCCTGACACCTCCAGCATTTCTAGGATCATTATATTGCATTTAGCTGAGATTAGCATATTGCATGCATTCATCACGCATGTTAGGTTTGCATCTTACTTCTGGCATACTCTTTGAAATTTGCTAGGAGTTCACTGTAAATTTTCATGTGCATGTCAAGCTAGGATCAAACCTAGAGAACCTATAATCTATTAGGTTTAGATCCAAAGAGTTCAATAAAATTTCCTTCGATAGGAATGCATAGTCGAGTCTGTTAGGTGTCAGTATAAGTCCTTTTCATCATTTGTTAGGAGTTTGCATGTGCCTAGCATGTTCACCACCCACACTAATCTTAAAATAACTGGCTAATTCCTGAAGAAGGGTCAAAGAATTTGATGTAGTGGATTTTATCTTGGTTAGGCTTAGGCCTAAAAGAAGCTTCATGCTCGCAGAGCCGGACCTTTTAAAGTGATAGAGAAGGATTGGATCAAATGCCTAGGTGTTAGACTTGCTTTCGGATTTGGGCATTAGTTCGACCTTCAATATTACAGACCTGGTTGAGTATAGGGAACCGGCAGCGATACCTAGTAAGGCCTTTGGACCTATTCCTTTTCATTGTGAGTGACCCTAACCTAGAGTGTCCACTAACAAATTGGCCTGAGAGAGGAGAACGGATCGAGCGTATCCTGCACGATCAAGCCATCACGACCCGGGGCCATGACTATCAATGCTTCCTGGTCCGATGGCAAGGCCAGCCAGAGTCGCACGATTCATAGATTTCTCAAGAGGACTTGCAACGCCTCAACCCAGACATTCTCGAGAGATATGTGAGCCAGTCTGATCTTCACTCGACAGGGTCGAGTTCCTCCCACCCCGGGAGAATTGGTGCGGACACAAAAGGCACCAGAATAAGGCAGAGGCTTCTCAACCCTCTGTGAATTGATCAATAATTTATGAGTCCATCTGTAATAAGGTCTTAGCCCATTTGAGTCCTTTTTTTAGTTGTTGTTTGAGTCTTTTGAGTTGTTATTTCAGTTCTGTACTAGTCAGCTTATGTTGAGCTAGTTCAGTCCAATGCTAGTCAGCTCATGTTGAACTTATTTTATTTTTTGAGTCTTGTCCAAGCATACTGAAGACTCAAGACTATATCATACAAGTGAAGACCAAGTCCAACTAGATTGAAGACATGGAAGTATAGCACAAGTCCAACCCAGCTTGAAGATTTGAAGACCCCAGGAGGAAAATTCAGAAAACCCTGATTTGTTGCAGATGCCCTCCAGATGCCTAGATTCCCTTCCAGATGCCAAAGTATATTCATAGATAAGGGCATCCATGATTTCAAAGGTCCATCTGCATCCTAGCCCAAAGAAATCAAGCCCAGGTGCCAAGCCCAAGCCCCTAAGAAGCAAGATACCAGGGAATATTCCTGCTACCTGGCTACCAGGCCACCCCAGCTTCCAGAGGCCCAAACCCATGCACCCGAGCCCCTTTGGGCCGACCTTTTACTGCTCCTAGAAGCCCAACACGCCCCCCTAGGCATCCTTGGAGTCTTGACCAAGTCAAGAAAATTTTTAGGGATTTTTCTACCTAATATTTCCTTATTTTCTAGCTAGGGTTTGAGAGGGAAAAGGATTCTTATGTAAAGACTTATGTACCCTTACTTGGAGCCCAAGGTTAAGGGTCTATTTAAGGGACCCTAGCCTCTTGTATGAAAAAAGATTTTTGATGAATGAAAACCTTGAGTTCTTCTATTGAGTGGTGTGATACCCTGCTGTGTGCATAAAGGGGTTTGTGAGAGTTCTTCTTCCCGGTGTTTGCAATCATCTTCCTGCTGCCAACAAACCCTCCAGATCCCTGGATGCCCACTCCAAAAGAAGCCTTCCCTTGCTATTTTTACTTTGTTTTCTTGTTCTTTTGTGAGCTTTCTAACCCCTGACAGGTCGTTTGCAGGTCCCTGAGTTCCTACGAATCCAACGACTCCAGCCAAGCCTCAATCGGATCACCGAGCAGAAAGCCGGGTATTCGCGGGTCTTTGGCTTGGTTTTCCAGGCCGCATCTGTCGAGGAACGAGAGACCCCTTCGCTGCGATCTTCACAGACATTGTCAGGTACACCCCTCTACCTCCAGTAGTTTTATTGTAGGAGAACTTGCCCTAACCGAGGCTTCTCAGCCCCGGCGGTCCTTCTTTGCTACTTTTCTAGGTCCTAATCTGCATGCTGATCTTCAAAAATTCATACAAAAAGATTTTTGATGAATGAAAACCTTGAGTTCTTCTATTGAGTGGTGTGATACCCTGCTGTGTGCATAAAGGGGTTTGTGAGAGTTCTTCTTCCCGGTGTTTGCAATCATCTTCCTGCTGCCAACAAACCCTCCAGATCCCTGGATGCCCACTCCAAAAGAAGCCTTCCCTTGCTGTTTTTACTTTGTTTTCTTGTTCTTTTGTGAGCTTTCTAACCCTTGACAGGTCATTTGCAGGTCCCTGAGTTCCTACGAATCCAACGACTCCAGCCAAGCCTCAATCGGATCACCGAGCAGAAAGCCGGGTATTCGCGGGTCTTTGGCTTGGTTTTCCAGGCCGCATCTATCGAGGAACGAGAGACCCCTTCGCTGCGATCTTCACAGATGTTGTCAGGTACACCCCTCTACCTCCAGTAGTTTTATTGTAGGAGAACTTGCCCTAACCGAGGCTTCTCAGCCCCGGCGGTCCTTCTTTGCTACTTTTCTAGGTCCTAATCTGCATGCTGATCTTCAAAAATTCATACAAAATTCCCTACAAATAATTTTGATCTGAAATTCGGGAATTAATCACCTAACTCAACATGTAAAACATACAAAAAAAATGGCATGCATATTAGTCCCCCATCAGTCCTTCAATTGAAGCAACGAGAGATATCACAGTTAGGTATAAAACCTTCTCTTCTCTCTTCGTCTATTTCTTGAAAGAGGAGTAAACCCTAGGTCTGGGGGTTTCTCAATCCCCAACGGTCTTACTTCTATATTACTCTGATAATCTACTCTTTTGAATTGTGCTTTCTTTCAGGGCATATTTTCTTTCAATATTAGTTAGCCTTGTTTTTGAGTCACGCCAACTTCTAACAAAACACAAAAAAAAAAAAAAAAAAAAATAGTCTTAATTTACTTTCGCATCGCATCATCTTATTTGTTCTGCATCATTTTTGGTATCAGAGCCCTGTCTAGGGTTCTTGCTTGTTTGATTATTTTTTTCGTTCCTTTTTACTTTTGCTGCCTGGAGTAGACTCCCCTGGCCGTCCAGTCCTAGGAACAAGCGAGATGCAAGCCTCCTCCTCCCATTCCACGGGGGTTCCTAGGGTGTGTAGGGGTGCCGCTGGGTTATAACTTCTAGGCAGGGATTGTAAACGGGACACACATTCTATTTTCTGCCAGTAACTATCCTGTTATTTGAATTGTTTTTTTCTGAAAAAAACTCTAAATTAAGTAATTCTTGTTTTTCTGGAACCAGTATAATTGAAAGTAATTTACATAAAATTTTTATGATTTATTAATTTTTGTAGATTTTCTGAGATCAATTTTACTGTTGTTCTGCTTTTTATTTCCTGCAAGCTATTTTTTTATTTGAGTGTGCATAAATTGAATCTATCTTAAGGGCACCGAAGTTGCAACATAAGGGGAGGATTGAGACCCTCTCCTTAGCCCAAAACCACCTCCCGTGCATTCGAACCTAAGCCTTTAATCTTAAAATTAATTAGACATAATTTGCCCTAGTGGGCTAGGGACACCAACTGGTCGGGTCTAGGCTAGTGTTGAGTCAGTTTGTCTAGTTACTCTGTGTGTGCTTTGTACTCAGTGCCTAGAATGGTGGTTCAGGGTTTCTATCCCGAAGGGCTTGTGTACTGGTCCGCCTACCTGGCCAATCACTGATTGGTGTCTAGGATTGGCAATTAGGGACCTAACACTCCCCTTACACCTGCCTGGCTGAGTCCCGAGTTACTACAGGCTAGCTTGCCACTCTGCTTGGGCATCTAGTTTGGGCTCTAGGTCTAGTTAGCCCATAGTCGTTTCAGTCGAGTCTCATTTGGTGTGCTTGCTTGCATCATCATGTCCACCTGGAATGGAGTACCCTACCAACCTGGTCAAACCCAACCTGATTTAGAGGCCATGATTAGAACTCTTACCGAAAGTATGACCAAATTGAGTCAGGATATGACTGATACTGTTGCCCAATTTAGGGATCAAGTCCGTGAGGATCTTACCTAGCTTAGGGATCGAGTCCAAGTACTTGAGGAACCTAGACATCAGAATTGGACTCCTGACCCAGATTTTAATATGCCTCAACCTCACCCACACCAGGAACCTAGAAGACCTTTATACAGAGATCCTGAACCTAATCATAGGAGGCCTAACCCAGAGCCTGAAGATAGAGATGATAGGTTCACACGAAACATCAAATTAGATGCACCCACTTTTGATGGTAGCTTAAACCCTAAGGTGTATTCTGATTGGGAGGGTGAGATGGACCAGTACTTTGAGTGGTATACCATGTCTGAGGAAAGGAAGTTCAAGTTTGCCAAGATGAAGTTAGTGCGTCAAGCTAGGTTATACTGGGGGAACATTGAGCTAACCACTATGAGACAAAATATTGAGCCCATAACCACTTGGCAGGGTATGAAAGAGAAGCTTAGAGATAAGTACCTACCCATTTCATACCAGCAGAATCTGTTAGACCAATGGCAAACCTTGAAACAAGGGAACCGATCTATCTCAGACTACATAGCCACCTTTGATGAGTACTTGATGAGATGTGATGTGAGTGAAGCCCATGAGATCACTTTGTCTAGATTTAGGGCCGGACTTAGGGAAGACATTAAGAGGGAGTTATTTCTGAGAGAGGTTACTAACCTAGACCAAGCCTATCAGATTGCACTGAACACTGAGAAATTTCAGAGAGGACCTATACCTTCTAGGGTTAGTGCCCCAATCCCAAGAAATGGACCTAGCCAAGTTACCCCTAGCAAACCTTTTCAGGGTATTCCCACCCCTAGGCCCATGGACAAAGGTAAGGCACCTGACACCCAGAGAACCCCTAGTTCTAGTATCACCTATTTTAAGTGTCAGAAACCAGGTCATATCTCCAGCCAGTGTACAGCCATAGCCTGTTTTAAGTGCCATAGGGTAGGTCATGTTTCTAGCCAGTGCCCATGTAGATCCCTTTACATAGAAGAGGGAGAGGAAGAGAATTCCGGGCCCAATGAGGAATTTGAAGAAGAAGTTTATGAGGCCAGAATGAACTTGGTTGATGAGTATGAAGGAGAGGAGGAACCCATAGAGTCTGACCAGTTAGGAGTTGTGAGATGCATCCTGTCCCAGAGTAGAGTTCAGGAGGATTGGCGTAGGACTAACATCCTACAGACTTTCCTTAAATTAGTGGATAAGGTATGTAAGATCATCATAGATAGTAAGAGCTGTGTGAATGCCATTTCTGCTAGCACTGTCAAAATGTTAGGCTTAACCCCAGTCCCCCACCCCAACCCCTATAAGGTTTCTTGGGTAGACTCTACCTCTATACCCATCCAATCTAGATGTCAGGTCCAAATCCAGATGCAATCCTATCAAGAGAAGATTTGGTGTGATGTCTTATCCATGGGGATGAGCAGTATAATTCTTGGGAGACCTTGGTTATATGATCATGATGCCACCCTCTTAGGAAAATCCAATACCTGTGTCTTTAGTTTTAATGGGAAAAAGATCACGATCCATTCAGTCCCTCCTAAGGACAAGGTAGCTAAAGGACCCAATAAGGTCAAAGAGATGAAGACTGGAGTGAACCTAATTAGTGCTAAGGATCTAGAATAAGAAATTCATAGTGGTTCACCCATTTGGATGTTGACTGCTAAGGAACTTAGGACTCCTACACCCTCAGAGCCTCCTCAGGAAGTTAGGCCTTTGTTAGAAGAATTTGAGAATGCTTTTCCCGAGGATCTGCCATACCACCTTCCACCTCTTAGGGATATCCAGCATTCCATAGATTTAATCCCAGGAGCTACTTTACCCAACTTGCCCCATTATAGGATGAATCCATCTGAGCATGAGGAACTGCAAAAGCAGGTCGGAAAATTGTTGAGGAAGGGGTTCATTAGAGAGAGTCTTAGCCCTTGTGCAGTCCCTACACTACTGACCCCATAAAAAGATGGCATATGGAGGATGTGTGTTGATAGTCGTGCCATCAACAAAATCACAATCAAGTATAGGTTCCCCATCCCTAGACTAGATGACATGCTAGATATGATGGCCAGTGCACTGGTTTTTTCTAAAATTGATCTCAAGAGTGGCTATCATCATGTTAGAATTAGACCAGGGGATGAGTGGAAAACCTGAAAGGGATATGCCCTACAAGCCAATCTATGTTGTATCTCCCAAACCATTGTAATTGACAATTTTCTAATAAAGGCATTATTTTTCATCATACGCTGTGTTTATATTATATGATGAACCCCATAGATTAGGGCTATGATTTTAGGATTATGATGAGATCATACCAGTGAGACCTAAAATCTTAAAACCTTAATCTAAAATATTCCTAGTCAAAGGAACCCTGAGTAGGGGATCAGGGTTTTCCGGTAAGACTAGCACATCCATGTATGCTGGAGAGGGTGACTGCTCTCACAGTCACTTGTGTATGACACTAATACTGGGATGTGGGTGCTCATTGGATAATGAGTTCACTGATATGATCCAACTTGAGAACATCTAATGGAGTCTTAGCTACATGTCAATAGAAGGTTCTCATAGTAGGAGTGGTACAAGTAATCCTTTGACCTGAGACTGCCATAAGTACCTTATATACATGAACCCATGCTTTGGTTCAATCCTAATCATGACACTGAGTCATGCACAGGATTGATACTGGGAATGGTGAATTAGATATGAAGGTAATGAGTAGGTCAACAAGGAATCGATCACTCTTGGTAAGAGGAGATTGCATCCAGCTAGTTAACAATCGGATGATGATTCAGGGAATTTTTAATCAAAGTAAAGATATTAGAGATGGTTTCTAATATCAAGATAATTGAATCATCAATATAAGACTGAGCTAGAAATAAATATAATATTGGATTTGACATATATCCATATCCATAGTTATATTTTAGGTGCAGGCTGATCGAAAGATTTAATTGTACGGTAACTCTCTACTGAAGGATAATTTTGGTATTTCACCAGAATTTCCATATCTTCCGGGTAGACATGACACGTTGCTAGACGTCAATCTTATCTTGTTGGTTGATCAAATTCAAAGATCACTTATTAGGAAGAGTCCTAATTGATCAAATCGGGTAAGCCCGGTTTGACCTAAATCGATTAGAAAGAGTTCTAATCAAATTAGGTCAACTTGTATTCGAACCCACTACTGGCTAGATGTGGAACCCAATGGGTCACACACTTAAGAGGATTGATCAAGATTTTAATTTGCAATTAAATCATCTTTGCAGGATAACACTCTAACAGGTGTTGCAAAACCTAGCTTCTATTCGAATCGGATTCGAATTAGGGTTCCGGATTGGTTCAATTTGGATATTAATTGGACCTAATTAGACCCTAATTATGAAAATAGGGATTATGGCTAACCTTATTGGCTAGCCATGTAACTAGGCTAGCCTCCCCACCCGCCCCCTTGCATTTTCATGCCAAATGCCAAGAGTCCATGCGCTTATGGACTCTTGGCGCGCCATTTGGAAGAGTCCATGGCGCATGGACTCTTGGCACGCCCCGCTTAATTCTCTGATGAATTAAGATGGGGCAGCCTCTTTTCTTAATAGTTAGCGCACCACTTGTCCCCCCTTGGATGGGAATCCAATGGCTGGAAGTTTTCTAAGAAAGACAAAAGGCGCTGACTCTTCCCGGTTGCACGAAACAACGTCTCTTCGGAGACCGAAACATCGTGATTCCTTTCTTCTGGAATTTCATGACTTTTCTTTTAGGAAAAGTCGTGAGTTTTAATCTGGAAGGGCGTGAGAAAGAGGGAAGGGGGTGTGAGAAATAGGGAAGGGGCGTGAGACAAAATGGAATGGTGTTTATGGAGAGTTGTGTTCTTTTGAGAAGACATCTCTTTGTAATCTATTTAAGGAACAGAGGTCTCGGGTGTTTGATTAATGTACGACAGAGGTTTTTATTTTTCATTTCTTTCCAGAAGACTGATTCCTCCTTATCTTGTTTAGGACACAAAGAGTTTCCCTTTTACAGAGTTCTCTTCTCTGTTGAAACTCAAGTCCAAAACAAGAGATAGGAAGAATCTCTCGATCGGTAAAAGAAAAGAATTACAACTCTGTTTCTATTTCCTTTTACTTTAAGACATTAGTGTCTTAAATCCTTCTCCTCCTTCAAGACAAGAGTTTTATTCTTAGGACAAGGTCTTAAGAATGGGAGAGGAAGAAGAAAGAAAGGAAGTAAGGAGTCCCTACCGTAGAGTTTTAAAGCCATAGTCCTCTTGAATTCTAGGATAAGAATTCAAGTGAAGGAATTTTGAAGAAGCTAGCATCTTGATCAATCTTCTTATGGATCACCATTGGAGGGTGGACATTTGGATGCCTAGTGAAATCAAAAGGGGCATTCAACACCAAGTTTTGATTCTACATCAAAATTGGATTTAGCGTTAACAGGTTGGTGCCCTAATTCTAACAATGTAAGTTTGTATGTTTGTTATATGTTTTAATACTGAAATAAGGAGATCCTGGCTAAGGGATTGTGGTGCAAATTTCATCATTTTGAAATTACACGTCCGCTGTGGTGCACCGGATTCTCAACAGTGGTATCAGAGCCACCCTTATTACAGTTAAAACATATGAAAATTATTTATATGTATTTTTGTTGTAGTGTCGCATGTTAGGGTTTTAAACCCTTGAATGCTGATACACTTAGCATATTTATGGGATGCATATATGATAATTTATGTTTTGATGTATGCCACTAGTTAGGGTTTTTCACTCAAACCCTAATTATTATAGAGATATGATTAGTTTTGAAGTCATCATACTGAAATAAGGTTGCCCTGGCATAATGGTGGATCCATTATGTGGTAAATGGTTGTCCTAGTATGATGACACACTTAGCACATATTTCTTTTGATTGTGATATGTTCTATAAGAATGTGCTGGCAATTTTATAAAACCCTCCTCTTAAAAACTTATATTAAGTCATAGTATATTTAACTAATAAGCATCACTAGTCATGATGAACAATTGATCATTTGGTGTCTAGAAAGGTGGTTCTGGGAAGGTAAAGAGAATTGTGGTTTTTAATTGGTTCCGTTGACTGACCTGGCCAATTTTTATTGGTGTCTAGGAAAGCAACGGGGGGACTCCCACATCTCTTCCACTTGCCTGGCCGATTTGATTATATTTAAATCTTGACTAAAATGCTTAGTGTTAAAAATACTATATATTGGCCTTCCTTTATGCTGGATCATTATTGTGTTATGAACCACATTAGGTTTGTTGTGTTATCTGCAAGACCTAATATGGTGATTGACAAAATACTAGTCTAGTGCATAGATATGCTTACAGTATATTCAGTATAATGCTTTGTTGTGTTATCTACAAGGGCATTATATTTGAGTACTGACTGTATTGAAATGAAAGGGTCTTGACTTAACTAGAACATTATGGTTTGTTGTGTTTTCCGCAAGACTAATAATGCTCTAGAGGCCAAGTTACTTTTTGAGAATTATATGAGATATAATTGGAAGAGTTTCCTACCTTTGAGCTTATAAAAGATTTGTTGTGTTATCTGCAAGATCTTTTATAAGTTATTAGGATCTCAATCTCACTAAGAAAAACTGATCAGGGTTCTTCTCGATTATCATAGTGAGGGCTATGATTTTTGATAAAATAGTGGGAGACATAATTAAATTGAAGACCTAATTTAATTATGTAAGTCATTTCATGGTTGTTTGCTTATGTATTGTTCTTTATCAAATGTAGATAAATGGCATCTTCATTATCACTGCGAAGTATCTTAGATACCAACAAACTGACTGGTCCAAACTATGTGGACTGGTTGAGAAATTTAAAGATTGTGCTGAGTTCAGAAAAACTTTCTTATATTCTTGATACCCCTAGTCTTAATCCACTAGGGGACGATACCACACAGGAAGATATGGCCACATACAAGAATGTGGCAGAATGACTCCCTCACTGTCAAGTGTATCATACTGGCCTCTATGACCAATGAGTTACAGAGACAGCATGAAAGCATGGATACTCAATCCATAATGCTCAATTTAAAAGAGCTTTATGGAGAACAAAGCAGAACTGCTAGATACGAAATATCTAAGCAGTTATTCCGTGCTAGGATGACAGAGGGAACATCCGTTCAGGATCATGTTCTGAAGGTAATTAACTTAATCACCAGATTGGGTCAATTAGGTTTTATTATGGATGGGGAGTTGAATCAGGATTTAATCCTACAATCACTCCTGGAGTCATTTTCTTAGTTTGTCTTGAATTATCACATGAACAAACTGAACACTTCCTTGCCTGAGCTGTTAAATATGTTAAAAATAGCAGAGAGCCACATTAAAAAAGAAAAGGCTCCACTTCTTCTTGTTGATAAGACTAATAAGAAGAAATCAGGCAAAAAGGGTTTTAATAGAAGGCTAAACCCTAAGGGTGGCATCAATAAGAATAAGAAAGGAAAGAAGGCCTCAAAACAGTCAACCTATTTCTTTTGCGGAAAGGCGGGACATTGGAAAAGGAATTGCAAGGCTTACCTTGCAACTGTGAAGCCTGGTGCGTCAGATGCACCAAAAGGTATGTATGAGATACATACTATATTGACATTAAATTCGTCTATATCAAATACTTGGGTATTGGATACCGCTTGTGGTTACCATATATGCAAATCTTTGCAGGACCTCCACAAGCTTAAAGTATTGAAGGAAGGTGACTTCAATCTCTATGGTGCTAGTGGTGATATCATCCAAGCAGAAGCTGTAGGGACCTATATTCTGAAGTTGCCTTCAGGGAAGATCTTGGAGTTAGAAGATTGTTACTATATGCCAAAGATTATTAGGAACATTATATCTATTCCTTTGTTATTAAAACAAGGATATGTAATGGATGTAACGAGCACTGGTTGCTCGATAATGTTATCTAATAAAATTATTTGTTCTGGCATATTTAGCAATGGGCTCTTAACTCTTTCTTCCAATGATAGTGTTTTTCATGTCAATAATAAAAGAAAAAGAAAAGACTTTAATGATACTTTACTTTGGCATCATCGACTTGGTCATGTTAATGAGTCTAGGATAAGCAAGTTATAGAAGGAAAAATTCCTTGATCCTTATGAGTATGAATCATTAGGAACTTGCGAATCATGTCTCATGGATAAGATGACCAAGACTCCATTTACTGGACATGGAGAAAGGTCAACTGAGTTATTAGGACTTATACATACTGATGTATGTGGTCCAATGACAACTCAGGCCAGAGGTAGATACTCATATTTTATCACTTTTATAGATGATTTATCTAGGTTCGAATGTGTGTATCTTATGAAACATAAATCTGAAGCCTTTGATAAATTTAAGGAGTATCAAAGTATGGTCGAAAAACAAATCGGGAAAAGTATTAAAGTTCTTCGTTCTGATCGAGGAGGAGAATACTTATCCACGAAGTTTTTAGACTATCTTAAAGTTAATGGAATTCTTTCTGAATGGACCCCTCCTTATACACCATAGCTAAATGGTATAGCTGAAAGGAGGAATCGTACCTTATTAGATATGGTACGATCCATGATGTGCTTCATAAATTTACCCATTTCATTCTGGGGTCATGCCCTAGAAACTGCTGTTTATATTCTGAACAAGGTACCTTCTAAATCCGTTGATAGTACTCCATATGAAATTTGGAGTGGAAAGAAACCGTATCTTAAATATTTTAAGGTATGGGGATGTCCAGCTTATATTAAAAGAAATTTTGGACATAAGTTGGAACCTAGAGCAGATAAATGTCTATTTGTAGGATATCCTAGAGAGGGTAGAGGATATATGTTCTACCATCCTACTGAACAAAAGATTTTTGTCAGCAGGCATGCCACTTTTCTAGAAACGGAGTTCATTTTAGAAAAGGGCAATGGTAGAACTGTTGAACTTGGAGAAGTACAAGAAACACAGATAGACAGTTCTCAACCATTAGAACATATCGTTAGGACAGAACCAGAACACAAAACTCCTCTCCGTAGGTCTGATAGATTGCCACGAGCACCTGAGAGGTATGGGTTTATTATTGAAAAAAATGAAGCCCAAGTCATTCAAAATGATGAACCTCTAACCTATACGGAAGCTATCTTGAGTACTGATTCAGATAGATGGCAAGAAGCCATGGAATCCGAGATAGACTCAATATATGTAAACCAAGTATGGTCTTTGGTTGAGGCACTAGAGGGTGTTAATCCTATTGGGTGCAAATGGGTCTATAAGAAAAAGATTGGGGCTGATGGCCAAGTTGAAACCTATAAAGCCATATTAGTGGCTAAAGGTTTTAGACAAAAACAGGGAATTGACTATGATGAAACATTCTCACCTGTTGCCATGCTCAAATCAATTTGGATTTTACTTGCTATAGCAGCGTACCACGATTATGAGATCTGGCAAATGGATGTGAAGACTGCATTCCTCAATGGTTTCCTTGAGGAAGAAGTCTACATGTCACAGCCAGAAGGTTTTATTTCAAAGAATAAACCTAATCAAGTATGCAAGCTAAAGAAATCCATTTATGGATTAAAGCAAGCTTCCAGGAGTTGGAACATCCTCTTTGATGAAACTATTAAAAGGTTTGGTTTTATCAAAAATGTGGATGAACCCTGTGTTTATAAGAAGACTAGTGGGAGTGCCATAGTCTTCTTGGTTCTGTATGTAGATGACATACTCCTTATTGAGAATGATATCCCAATGTTGCAATCAGTCAAGGTTTGGCTATCAAACCAGTTTTCCATGAAAGATTTGGGAGAAGCATCCTATATACTAGGTATTAAGATCTATAGAGATAGATCTAAGTGGATGCTAGGTTTATCCCAATCTAGGTATATTGACTTAGGGCTGAAAAGATTCAGCATGGATGGAAGTAAAAGAGGTTATCTTCCTATGATTCAAGGCATACATCTTTCTAAAAGGATGTCTCCTAAGACACCTGAAGAAAGAAATAGAATGAATTCTATACCTTATGCTTCGGCAATAGGGTCCATAATGTATGCCATGTTATGTACCAGGCCTGATGTGGCATATGCTTTAGGCATTGTCAGTAGGTTTCAGGCTGATCCAGGAGAGGATCATTGGAAAGCAGTTAAAAATATTCTTTCCTAAGAAGGACTAAGGATATTTTTTCTAGTTTATGGTGGTTCTGATCTTAAACTAGAAGCTTATTCTGATTCTAGTTTTCAATCAGACCCTGATGATAGCAAATCCATTTCAGGATATGTTTTTACCCTAAATGGTGGAGCAGTGAGTTGGAAGAGCACCAACCAGCAGACTGTAGCTGACTCAACCACAGAGGCAGAATACATAGCTGTTAGTGAAGTTGCCAAGGAAGCAGTCTGGATGAAGAAGTTCATCACAAAGTTGGGTGTTGTTCCTGAAATTGAAAACCCAGTGCTACTAAACTGTGACAACACTGGGGCTGTTGCTCAAGCTAAGGAACCAAGAGCTCATCATAAGTCCAAGCACATTCTGAGATGCTTCCATCTCGTCCGAGAAATAGTAGAAAGACAAGATGTCTACATAAATAGAATTGATACAAAGAACAATGTAGCAGACCCATTCACTAAGGCTCTACCACAGCGAGAGTTTGATCGCCACCTCGAGTGTATGGGATTAAGATTTAAACGCGATTGGCTTTAGTGCAAGTGGGAGATTGAAAGGGATATGCCCTACAAGCCAATCTATGTTGTATCTCCCAAACCATTGTAATTGACAATTTTCTAATAAAGGCATTATTTTTCATCATACGCTGTGTTTATATTATATGATGAACCCCATAGATTAGGGCTATGATTTTAGGGTTATGATGAGATCATACCAGTGAGACCTAAAATATTAAAACCTTAATCTAAAATATTCCTAGTCAAAGGAACCCTGAGTAGGGGATCAGGGTTTTCCGGTAAGACTAGCACATCCATGTATGCTGGAGAGGGTGACTGCTCTCATAGTCACTTGTGTATGACACTAATACTGGGATATGGGTGTTCATTGGAGAATGAGTTCACTGATATGATCCAACTTGAGAACATCTAATGGAGTCTTAGCTACATGTCAATAGAAGGTTTTCATAGTGGGAGTGGTACAAGTAATCCTTTGACCTGAGACTGCCATAAGTACCTTATATACATGAACCCATGCTTTGGTTCAATCCTAATCATGACACTGAGTCATGCACAGGATTGATACTGGGAATGGTGAATTGGATATGAAGGTAATGAGTAGGTCAACAAGGAATCTATCACTCTTGGTAAGAGGAGATTGCATCCAGCTAGTTAACAATCGGATGATGATTCTGGGAATCTGTGATCAAAGTAAAGATATTAGAGATGGTTTCTAATATCAAGATAATTGAATCATCAATATAAGATTGAGCTAGAAATAAATATAATATTGGATTTGACATATATCCATATCCATAGTTATATTTTGGGTGCAGGCTGATCGAAAGATTTAATTGTACGGTAACTCTCTACTGAAGGGTAATTTTGGTATTTCACCAGAATTTCCATATCTCCCGGGTATACATGACACGTTGCTAGACGTCAATCTTGTCTTGTGGGTTGATCAAATTCAAAGATCACTTATTAGGAAGAGTCCTAATTGATCAAATCGGGTAAGCCCGGTTTGACCTAAATCGATTAGAAAGAGTTCTAATCAAATTAGGTCAACTTGTATTCGAACCCACTGCTGGCTAGATGTGGAACCCAATGGGTCACACACTTAAGAGGATTGATCAAGAGTTTAATTTATAATTAAATCATCTTTGCAGGATAACACTCTAGCATGTGTTGCAAAACCTAGCTTCTATTCGAATCGGATTCGAATTAGGGTTCCGAATTGGTTCAATTTGGGTTCTAATTGGACCTAACTAGACCCTAATTATGAAAATAGAAATTATGGCTAACCCTATTGGCTAGCCATGTAACTAGGCTAGCCTCCCCACCCGCCCCCTTGCATTTTCATGCCAAATGCCAAGAGTCCATGCGCTTATGGACTCTTGGCGCGCCATTTGGAAGAGTCCATGGCGCATGTACTCTTGGCACGCCCCGCTTAATTCTCCGATGAATTAAGATGGGGCGGCCTCCTTTCTTAATAGTTAGCACACCACTTGTCCCCCCTTGGATGGGAATCCAATGGCTGGAAGTTTTTTAAGAAAGACAAAAGGCGCTGACTCTTCCCGGTTGCGCGAAACAACGTCTCTTCGGAGACCGAAACATCACGATTCTTTTCTTCTGGAATTTCATGACTTTTCTTTTAGGAAAAGCCGTGAGTTTTAATCTGGAAGGGCATGAGAAAGAGGGAAGGGGGCGTGAGAAATAGGGAAGGGGCGTGAGACAAAATGGAATGGTGTTTACGGAGAGTTGTGTTCTTTTGAGAAGACATCTCTTTGTAATCTATTTAAGGAACAGAGGTCTCGGGTGTTTGACTAATGTACGACAAAGGTTTTTATTTTTCTTTTCTTTCCAGGAGACTGATTCCTCCTTAGCTTGTTTAGGACACAGAGAGTTTCCCTTTTACAGAGTTCTCTTCTCTGTTGAAACTCAAGTCCAAAACAAGAGATAGGAAGAATCTCTCGATCGGTAAAAGAAAAGAATTACAACTCTATTTCTATTTCCATTTACTTTAAGACATTAGTGTCTTAAATCCTTCTCCTCCTTCAAGACAAGAGTTTTATTCTTAAGACAAGGTCTTAAGAAAGGGAGAGGAAGAAGAAAGAAAGGAAGTAAGGAGTCCCTACCGTGGAGTTTTAAAGCCATAGTCCTCTTAAATTCTAGGATAAGAATTCAAGTGAAGGAATTTTGAAGAAGCTAGCATCTTGATCAATCTTCTTGTGGATCACCATTGGAGGGTGGACATTTGGATGCTTGGTGAAATCAAAAGGGGCATTCAACACCAAGTTTTGATTCTACATCAAAATTGGATTTAGCGTTAACAGGTTGGTGCCCTAATTCTAACAATGTAAGTTTGTATGTTTATTATATGTTTTAATCCTTAAATAAGGAGATCCTGGCTAAGGGATTGTGGTGCAAATTTCATCATTTTGAAATTACACTTCCGCTGTGGTGCACCGGATTCCCAACAAAATCGCTTTCAAAACTAAGGATGGCCTCTACGAATGGGTTGTTATGCCTTTTGGGTTGTCCAATGCCCCTAATACTTTCATGAGGATTATGACCCAGGTGCTTAGAGCTTTCATAGGGAAGTTTGTAGTGGTCTATTTCGATGACATCCTGATCTATAGTAAGACCCCTGCAGACCACCTAGGCCATCTTAGACAAGTCTGCCAAGTTTTGAGGAATGATAGTCTCTATGGTAATCTCAAGAAGTGTGAATTCATGACCTGTAGAGTTATCTTCCTTGGTTTTGTAGTAACCCCTGACGGCGTGGCTGCCGATCCAGAGAAGATTAGGTCCATAGTAGAATGGCCAGAGCCGACCAGTGTGCATGAAGTTAGGAGTTTCCATGGCTTGGCTACCTTCTATAGATGACTCATCAAGGGGTTTAGTACTGTAGTTGCTCCTATCACAAACTGTATTAGGAAGGGAGAATTTCAGTGGACTAAAGCAGCCCATAAAGCCTTCCTAGATCTTAAGGATAGGATGACCCAGGCACCCATTTTGAGGTTACCCAACTTTTCTAAAGTATTTGAGGTTGCCTGTGATGCTTCAGGTGTAGGTATAGGTGGAGTCCTAAGCCAAGAGAATCATCCCGTAGCATTCTTTAGTGAATAACTTAATGATGCTAAGCTTAGGTATTCTACCTATGATAAAGAATTTTATACGGTAGTGCAAGCTTTGCGTTACTGGAGACATTATTTGCTACCGCAGGAATTTGTGCTATTTTCGGACCATGAGGCTCTTAGATTCCTGAATTTCCAGAAGAAGCTTAATCCTAGGCATGCTAAGTGGGTAGAGTATATCCAGTCCTATACTTTTGTTTTGAAACATAAGGCTGGGACTGAAAATAAGGTAGCTGATGCCCTTAGTCGTCGATCTTTGTTATTGAATTCTGTTAGGGCTGAAGTCATAGGGTTTGAGCAGATCAAAGAGGAATATGAGTCGTTTCCAGATTTTAAGACTGTGTATCAGGATCTAGCTCAAGGACCATCTAGTGATCATAAGGATTATACCCTTTTAGATGGCTTTCTGTTCTTTAAGAATAGGCTTTGCATCTCTAGAACTTCTCTTAGGGAATTTTTGATTTGGGAAATTCATGCTGGGGGTCTAGCAGGCCATTTTGGAAAAGACAATACCACCCTGGCTGTTGAAGACCACTTTTTCTGGCCTAGCTTAAAAAGAGATGTAGCACACATTGTGGCTAGGTGTCGGACCTGCGTTGTTGCCAAACAGCAAAAACAGAACACCGGCCTTTATACCCCACTCCCTGTCCCAGATCGTCTTTGGCAAGATATGAGTATGGACTTTGTGTTAGGTTTGCCTAAGACCCAGAGGAGGCATAACTCTATCTGTGTCGTAGTCGACCGATTTTCTAAGATGGCCCACTTCTTGCCTTGTTCCCAGACTTTTGATGCGTCTAAGGTAGCCACCCTGTTCTTTAATGAGATAGTTAGACTCCATGGCCTACCTAAGACAATTGTTTCAGATAGGGATGTCCGGTTCACCAGCTATTTTTGGAAAACCCTTTGGCATAAGTTAGGGACAAAACTTAAGTTTTCAACTGCCTATCATTCCCAAACTGATGGCCAAACTGAGGTAGCGAACCGTAGCTTAGGCAATCTGCTAAGATATCTTGTTGGTGAAAACACTAGGAATTGGGATTTGTACTTACCTAGGGCTGAATTTGCATACAATGACTCGGTCAATAGGTCTACAGGTAAGAGTCCATTTGAAATTGTGCATGGGTACAAACCTCACACACCTCTTGACCTAGCCCCTTTACCAGTCCACACACGAGTCTCCGAGTCTGCTGAAGTTTTTGCATAGCATATAAAAGACTTGCATAAAGAAATTCATGCCAAAATAAATTTAAGTAATGAAACTTATAAGAAGTTGGCTGATTCTCAAAGGCGAGTCAAAAATTTTGTTGAGGGAGACAATGTAATGATTAGGTTAAGGCCTGAACAGTTTCCTCCTGGAACCGTTAGAAAGTTACATGCTAGAGGAGCTGGACCATTTAGAGTGGTGAAGAGAGTAGGATCCAATGCCTTTGTGCTTGAGTTGCCTCCAGAACTAGGCATTAGCCCCACTTTCAACATTACAGACCTAGTAGAGTATAAAGAGCCAGCTGTGATTCCCAGTGAGCCTTTTGAGCCTAATCCTGTTCTTGAGAGTGAACCCAACCCTGTGTGTCCACCAACAAACTGGCCAGTGAGGAAAGAACAGATTGAAAATATCCTGGACAATCAGGTTATCTCTACTCGTAATTGAGGATACGAAAGATACCTGGTCCGCTGGCAAGGAAGGCCAGATTCTGATGACTCTTGGATCTCCCGAGATGAATTACAAGAGCTGGATCCAGATCTCTTGGAGAGATACCAGAGCCAACTTGAGCCTTACTCAACAGGGTCGAGTTCCTCCCACCCCGGGAGAATTGGTGCGGGCACCAGAATCAGAAGAAGACTTCAGGGTTCCATCTGGATCTCTAAATAACCTTGCCCGAAGATTAGGGTTTGTAATAAGGGTTGACCTGGTCAACCAGATTATTTTATTTCTTTGAGTCTGCATTTCATTTTGTTGAGTCATGTTGACTCAGTCTAAATCCAAGTCAAGTCCTGGTTGGCGCCATTCCCTAGGGCATCATTTTTCTTCCAAGGACAAATGCAAGTGGACGCCACACTCCCAGGACCAGTTGGCGCCACATTTCATCCCAGTGTCCCTGGTCCCCACGCCCGAGAGAGCAAGAAAATTTTCTTAGGAGAAGTCAAGGAAGGCGCCCACAAGCTGCCAAAAGTAACCAAGCTAAAGGAGCAGGGGATTCTTCTTGGAGAGGACTTCAAGGTAGGCGCCCACACCTGCCTAAAGTACCTGCTATGAATGGAAGGATCTTAGTCTTGGGGAGAAAGACTAGGAGATGAGTATTTTCTTCCAAGAAAGAGCAAGTCATGGAAGGAAAACCCATGACTTAAGGAGAAGAACTAGGAGGTGCCCCACATACCTGCCATATGAAGCCATCACCTTGCATTTGAGGCCGCCCACTCCAAGGAAAGAAGCCTGGTCGGTCAAGGGAAAGTTTTTCATGCTTAGGATAAATGTTTAGTCCCACATGGAAAGTAGTGTAATTTTGTTTCTCTTGTAAGGTCTATATATTGGACCCTTATGTAATCTTTTGATTTTAATGAGTAAATGAAATCTTTTCTTGTATTGAGCAACTTTGTGTTCTCTTCTTCCGCACTTCTTTGAGTGTTGAGCTCCATGAGGGAGTAAATCCGGGTTCCATTGGAGCCTTGAGGAGGTGAGAGATCTCCAAAGTTACCAAAACCCTGCCCCGCTTTCATCCCTGGCCGCCAACCCTAATTTCCTTTCATCATCCTAGCCACCAACACCCAAATTCCTAAACCCTATTCCCACTTCATTCAAGGCCGCCATCTCCTTCTCCAAGCCACCGCCCACTATATCAAGCCCTAGGTCCTTTTCATCTGCAAGCCGCCGCCCTACCAGCCAAACCTTAAATCCACTCCATCTTCCACCGCCACCTCCATACTCTTCCCTCATCTTCAAAGTTCGAGCAGTCCGGAGCTATCCCAGGTAAAGGTCTCTTCCTTGAGTTTCTTACATCCTTATCTTGTTCTTCATCTTTTCCAGATCCAGTGTACGAGAAGAAGGCCAACCTTGCCATAGGACTACAATCCAAGGATCCATTGCGAAGATACCCCATCTCCAAGGATCCTACAATCTGCTCGAGAGTGTCCTTCAATTGAAGCAATGAGAGATATCACAGTCAGGTATAAAATCTTCTCTTCTCTCTTCGTCTGTTTCTTGAAAGAGGAGTAAACCTTAGGTCTGGGGTTTCTCAATCCCCAGCGATCCTACTTCTTTATTACTCTGATAATCTACTCTTTTGAATTATGCTTTCTTTCAGTGCATATTTTCTTTCAATATTAGTTAGCCTTGTTTTTGAGTCAAGCCAACTTCTAACAAAACACAAAAAAAGAAAAATTAGTCTTAATTTACTTCTGCATCGCATCATCTTATTTGTTCTGCATCAGATAGCCAAATGGGCTGTGAAGCTAAGTGAATTTGACATCAGCTTCCAACCCCGAGCGGCTATGAAGGCCCAAGTGCTCTCCGATTTCCTGGCTGAGTGCACCTGGAAGTTTGAAGATGAAGCCTCTTCGGAAGAAGAAGAAGTCCCGAAGGAGACAAAGTCTATTTGGGTGTTTCATATGGACGGAGCTTCCAATACTACCGAGTGCGGGGCTGGACTCATGTTGGCCGAACCTGACGGCCATACCATAGAATATGCACTCCGTTTCTCCTTCCACGCCTCCAATAATCAGGACGAATATGAGGCCCTACTCGCTGGACTTCGGATCGCCAAAGATTTGGGAGTCCGACAACTCTGAACCTTTTTCGATTCTCAATTGGTTGTGTATCAAGTCAACAGAGAATACGCAGCCAAAGATCCAACTATGGTGCAACACCTGGAGAAGGTTTAGGCTTTATCCTCCCAACTGGAATATTTTGAAATAATTCATGTTCCCCAATCAGAGAACTCCCGGGCGGATGCACTGTCTCGACTGGCAACTACAGCACCAAAGTCTCTCGGACGCACCTTTGTTGAACATCTTGAAACTCCAAGCATCGCAAAAGAGGCTGTAGAGGTGCGCTAGATTGATACTGAGCCAAGCTGGATGGATCCCATAATCAGATTCCTGAATGAAGGAGAACTGCCCGAAGATAAGGCAGAGGCCAAGAAGATCCGCTGGATGGCGTCTCAATACGTCATCTTAGACGGAACCCTCTACAAGAGATCATTCTCCCACCACTTTTAAAATGCCTAGGACCCAGTGATGCGGCAAGCATATGATTAATGTTTTGAATATGGTTTGTAGAGCAATGAAACCTAATTACACTAGCATTGTACTCATCATAATAAGACATAAGGATTATAAGAAATGGGACTTTTACTTGATTAGACATAATCCTAAACTAAGAAGGAAGAAGATCTAGACAATAGGGGCTAATGATTGTGGACTTACCTTGATGAGCTTTCCAACCTTCTTTTGATTCATACCTTGAAACTACCAACGCTCAGAACTGAAGAACCTGGATAACAGAGATCAGAACCCTGGACTTGGGGGATTAGCTTGTTGGTTCTTTGTCAAGGTGAACCCGGCCCACAACTCAAAGACTTCGAAGGACCCTTCAATGAAGATCAAAGTTAAGGAAGAAGGATAGGAACATATAGAAGGGATGGGAGAGTTTATGAACTAAGAACATAATTTTGAGAAGATCTAGCCGACTCCAATGCCTTCACTTGAGCTTGGAAGATGCTTTGCTAGGGGAAAAGAATGGCTTTGGCATGGAGGAAGAGGATGGGAAACTTCCACATAAGAAAAAAAATACAAGACAACTTCAACTTCCAAAATTTCAACTTCAATTTTCATTCATTCCCCAAAATCAATCCCCTTTACAATGGGCGTCCAAGGCCTTTAATAGCCTCACAAAGCTAGCTTTTGAAATTTAAAAACTCCCCAAATTGAGGAGGATTACAAGGGGGGTTGGAGGATTTGGTGGAGAGTTTGGAGGGATGGCGGGGGGTTGGAGGATTGATGCAGAACAAAGAAACAAAGAAGCGTATGCGGAAGTAAAATTAAGATTAATTCTTTTTTTTTTTTTTTTATATATATATTTCAGAAATTGGCTTCGACTCAAAGTAAAGCTAAACTACGTTGAAGGAAACTAAGTAAAGATTGAAAGCACAGTTTAGAAGGAACCAAATTATCAGAGTAGTTCAGAAGTAACGGATCGCTGGGGGTTGAGAAACTCCCAGACCTAGGGTTTCGCTCTGAACTTTCAACAGAACAGAAATAGAGAGGAGGGACGGTTTACTCACCAGACAGTGATCTTCTCAGGATTCTGGTGGAAGAACTCTCTCGAGCAGATTGTGGGATCCTCGGAGTCGGCTATCTTCGCAATGGATCCTCCAATACTGGTCTCATGGTTTGGTCAGCTTCTCCTGGACTCAAGATCTGGAAAAGAAGAGGAACAAATGATGGAATTCAGAAACTCAAGAAAAGATCTTACCAGGTTGAAGAACTTGAAAACTGAAGTTGCTGAAATCAAATTCTCCTGAAGGCCGATCTGACTTCCTCTTAGAATTGCTGTAGACCTGCAGTATCTGGACTGGAGTCGGATGCTGGTGGTCGGCCAGGACTTGGAGAAGGTGGCCGTGAGAAGAGGAAAAGACTAGGGCTTGGTGGAAAGAGAAGGGTGATGGCGGCTAGGGTTTGGGAATTGAGTGGCTAATCTACGGTTTAGGGTTTTGGAGATCTCTCACCTCCTCAAGGTTCCAGGGGAACCTGGATTTACTCCCTCACGGAGCTCAACACCTGGAAGCAAGTGCGGAAGAGAGAAAACACAAAGTTTGCTCACAAAAAAATTTTGGTTTCATTCATCTATGATTTTTTTAAACTTACAAGAGGGGTTTAATTTATAAGGCATTACAAGGGAGGAGGGTTTCACATCTTTCCATGTGGGACTAAAGGAGGGGATCTCCAAATTAGGGCAAATCCCTTACATATGGTCGGCCAAAATACCAAAAAATAGGATTTGGGTTATAAATGGCAGGTAGATGGCGCCACCTTGCTTGGATTTTCAAGAAAAATTTTCTTCCTTCCCTGGATCAACTCTTTTGGATTCCTCCTTTTCTTCCTCCCTAAGTCAAGGCCCTTCCCATCTTTGTTTTAGGTGTTTTTGGCAGGTAATGGGTGCCCCTTGATATGTTCTTCCAAGAGAAATTTCTTCCCTCCTTTGCTTGGATTTTCTTGGGAAAGTCTTGGCCGCCCCCTTGATTGGTGGTCTCTTGGTGGACTTCTCCTTATCTGGCGCATGAGAGAAGGAGGTTGCCATCTGTGGAGTGGGGACCAAAAGCTGCTGGATGTGGATATGGCGCCCCCTGGACTGAGAGTGTGGCTGGGAGTGTGGTGTCCACTTGCCTAGTCTTGGAAGAAAGTGTAACATCCCATTTTGAAACCCTAGTCCACTACTGAGTCAACATGACTCAACAAAATAAAATGCAGGTAATGTAGACTCAAGCTAAATTAAGTTGATCTAGTCAACTCTTATTAAAAACCAAAAAAAAATCCTAATTCTTCGGGCAAGGTTAATCAGAGATCCAGATGGAGCTCTGAAGTCTTCTTCTGAGTCTGGTGCCCGCACCAAGGATTTGGTGGAGGACTTGGAGGGGTGTGGCCAACCTCCTTGAATTTGAATCTTCCTTGTTGGCGCCAAAGAGTGATGAGGTGGCTAGTGAGGTGGCGCTTGATGATGAGATGGTCTTCTACTTGGATAAGGAATGACATGTGGTGCCAAGTGGTCCTAGTTGATGGTCCTTTTCTCTTGCTTGGTTGATGTGTCTTCTCTTCTTCATGTGGTCAAATTCTGGGGTCCAGAATTTGAGTCTTGTTGCTGGCTTTCATTGCTTTAAGACTTGATTAACTGAAATAGACTTAACTCAACTGAACTGACTTGACTGACCTAAACTTTAAAACTTGAAATAGACTTACAGGAAATGAATTTTTTTTTTTTTAAGTAATTATAGGACTCAATAAACACTCTTGATTAATTACAGGACTCTTGAAAAGGAAATGACTCTTGAAAATAAAACATTTTTGAACTAAAGAATACAAGGTAACCTAATTATCTTCAATCCAAATTGGGATAAGGCTAACCTTGTTGGAGTGAAGTTTCTTTCGGTTTCTGGTGTCCACACCAATTCTCCTAGGGTGGGCAGAACTCGACCCAGTCGAGTATGGTTTAGTTTTGCCCTGGTAATGCTCGAACAAGTCTGGGTTAAGTCTTTGCAGGTCCTCTCGAGTAATCTAAGAGTTGTCGGACTCAGGTCAACCCTGCCATTGAACCAGGTATCGCTGATACTCCTTATTCCTGGTAGTAATGGTCTTGTCATCCAGGATTCTCTCAATCCTCTCTCTCCACTCAAGTAGGGTTGGTGGTGGACACTCGGAAATATGTTTACTCTCAATGAAAGTTTCTGGTCCAAAAGGCTCACTAGGTATTAGTACTGGTTCTTTGTATTCTACTAGGTCTGAAACATTAAAGGTTGTACTGATACCCATATCAGGTGGAAGTTCCAAAACATATGCATTAGGCCCTATTTTCTTTAAGATCTTGAAAGGTCCCACTACGTGGGCATGCAACTTCTTTATGGTTCCAGAGGAGAACCGTTCAGGGTTAAGCCTAATCATCGCATAATCCCCTTCACAGAATTCTTTAGCCCTCTTATGTGAGTCAGCTAAGTGTTTATAAGTTTCATTGCTCAGGTTGATCTTATTACTGATTTCTTTATGCAGATTTGTGACATGCTGTGCAAAAGACTCAGCAGACTCAGAAACTTACACAAGCACTTACGAAATGCAGAATGAACTAGGCATCCTTATTGAGAGGAATTTTATTGGACTCTCTAGGGCCTAAACCTAACAGATTAATGACTCTCTAGGTTTGACCCTGGTCTGGCATGCACATGAGAATTTACCATGGGTTCCTAGCAAATGCCATAAGGTTTTCCAAACATAGGTAGCAAAAGGAATAGGCCTTAAAAGCTCATGCATCCTAGTAATCTCATCAAAATGAAACTTAATGGCTCTAAAATTATGATAGGAATCCGAGACTTGGGGTAATTTAGGAGAATCTTGAAACAGACCTTGGTTACTCATGATGACCTTAAGATTAGAATTTTGATCTACAGGCGGGATGCTTCTAGGTAGTTGAAGGTCATCAGGAAAGTCTTCTAAAATAATGATTGGGTTCTTCTCAGGTACTTGAAGGAGTTCTTGTGTCGAAGCTAAAGTATTGGGTTCTTCCTGAGGGCATTGTCTTACGGGAACCAAGTCCTCACTAAATTTTGGTTGTTCTGATGTTTCAGGACTAGGCTCAATAATCTTTTCTTTACCAAAGGTTTCCTCAGGTAAGGTACTAAAGTTGTTCTCTTCACAGTCTTCCCCCAATTTGATGCGGCAAGCATATGATTAATATTTTGAATATGGTTTGTAGAGCAATGAAACCTAATTACACTAGCAATGTACTCATCAAAATAAGACTTAAGGATTATAAGAAATGGGACTTTTACTTGATTAGACACAATCCTAAACTAAGAAGGAAGAAGATCTAGACAATAGGGGCTAATGATTGTAGACTTACCTTGATGAGCTTTCCAACCTTCTTTTGATTCATACCTTGAAACTACCAACGCTCAGAACTAAAGAACCTGGATAACAGAGATCAGAACCCTGGACTTGGGGCTTCAGCTTGTTGGTTCTTTGTCAAGGTGAACCCGGCCCACAACTCAAAGACTTCAAAGGACCCTTCAATGAAGATCAAAGTTAAGGAAGAAAGATAGGAACATATAGAAGGGATGGGAGAGTTTATGAACTAAGAACAGAATTTTGAGAAGATCTGGCCGACTCCAATGCCTTCACTTGAGCTTGGAAGATGCTTTGCTAGGGAAAAAGAATGGCTTTGGCATGGAGGAAGAGGATGGGAAACTTTCACATAAGAAAAAATATACAAGACAACTTCTACTTCCAAAATTTCAATTTCAATTTTCATTCATTCCCCAAAATCAATCCCCTTTACAATGGGCATCCAAGGCCTTTAATAGCCTCACAAAGCTAGCTTTTGAACTTTAAAAACTCTCCAAATTGAGGAGGATTACAAGGGGGGTTGGAGGATTTGGTGGAGAGTTTGGAGGGATGGGGGTGGTTGGAGGATTTGGTGGAGGACTTGGAGGGGTGTGGCCAACCTCCTTGAATTTGAATCTTCCTTGTTGGCGCCAAAGAGTGATGAGGTGGCTATTGAGGTGGTGCCTGATGATGAGATGGTCTTCTACTTGGATAAGGAATGACATGTGGTGCCAAGTGGTCCTAGTTGATGGTCCTTTTCTCTTGCTTGGTTGATGTGTCTTCTCTTCTTCATGTGGTCAAATTCTGGGATCCAGAATTTGAGTCTTGTTGCTGGCTTTCATTGCTTTAAGACTTGATTAGCTGAAATAGACTTAACTCAACTGAACTGACTTGACTGACCTAAACTTTAAAACTTGAAACGGACTTACAGGAAATGAATTTTTTTTTTTAAGTAATTACTGGACTCAATAAACACTCTTGATTAATTATAGGACTCTTGAAAAGGAAATGGCTCTTGAAAATAAAACATTTTTGAACTAAAGAATACAAGGTAACCTAATTATCTTCAATCCAAATTGGGATAAGGCTAACCTTGTTGGAGTGAAGTTTCTTTCGGTTTCTGGTGTCCAGACCACCCACCGATGCAGATTATGCTTTGAGAGAGGTCCACGAGGGCATATGCATGGATCACTTGGGAGGCAGATCTCTAGCATACAAGATTATTCGACAAGGGTATTAATGGCCCTCCATCCAAAAGGACTCAGATGATTTCATGCGGAAGTGCGACCAATGCCAGAGGTATGCCAATATGCAGAGACAACCTGCGAGTCACCTAACTCAGTTGGCAGCCCCATGTCCTTTTGCCCAGTGGGGGATGGACATTCTTGTCCCGTTCCCACCAGCATCAAGGCAAAGGAAGTTTCTCCTAGTGGCCATCAACTATTTCATGAAGTGGGTGGAAGCCGAACCATTGGCCCAGATCACAAAGGGCAAGGTAAAAAATTTTGTGAAAAATTCCATCATCTTCAGGTTCGGCATCCCACATGTCATTATCATGGATAACAGGAGACAATTCGACAATCCAAAGTTCAAGGATTTCTATGCTCGGTACCATATCCAGCATCGGCTAACATTCGTTGCTCATCCACAGTCCAACGGAGAAGCCGAAGTCACCAACCGGACTACCCTCCATGGTCTAAAGACAAGGTTGAACGCCGCCAAAGGGCTTTGGGTCGAAGAATTGACCTCTGTTCTTTGGGCATATCGAACTACCCTAAGAACAGCAACCGATGAATCTCCGTTCAACCTAGCCTACGGTATCGAAGCCATGCTACCTATCGAAGTCTCCCTACAGTCCCTAAGAATTGACAACTATAAAGAGCCTGAGAATTCCGATCGCATAATGATTGATCTGGATTTGCTATCAAGCACCAGGCTACAGGCCCAGATAAGAATGGCGGCATACCAGCAAAAGGTCGTCAAGTACTACAATGCAAGGGTAAAGGAGCAAACTTTTCACACGGGGGACATGGTATTGCGAAGAGCAGAAATGTCCAGGCCAACGGAACAGGGTAAACTCTTTCCTAATTGGGAAGGCCCATATCAAGTCGAAGAAGTCATTCGACCAGGGACATATCGACTCAAGACCCTGGAGGGGAAGATCCTATCTCGGCCATAAAATATACAAAACCTTCACAAATACTATCAATGAAAAAGTTTCAAAAAACTCCTGTGCAAAGCTCCTCAACCCTACTCAACTCAGAATGGCTAGTTACATCGACTGCGCAAAGGAGAGTCTGATCCACTCACCTTATCGGTATGCCCAACGAGCACAATGGTTGGTCTAACCAGGCCACCAAAAAGATCAAAGGTGCAGGGATGGTTTTCGTAACCTACCCTACAGTGAATCTGAACACGCGCCGAGGCGGGCCTGAATAGCCTACCTTAATCATGACAAAAATTGCACAGGGATGGTGTAAACACCTTACCCTATGGAAAATCTGAACACGTGCCTAAAAGGACCACTGTTGTCCTTTCTGTCAATAGCAAATATTCTCAAAACGGTCCAACAGACCCTACTTCTTCCCTACAGACCGCAAGTGGTCTACAGAGTCTACATTATGGATAAATCATGATGCAACACATCGTAGAAAATATGCGGAAAGAGGTAAAATAAAAGATCTTTCATTTCTTTTAGATTTTTACAAAAAAAAAAGAAAAGAAAGAAAGAAACTCTCCAAAAGAGAGATATAAAAAAAAAAGGAGAGCAGTAGCAAAGCAGAGTTGGGAAATTTTCAATAACTCCCCGATGGGTTTTTCCCATACCGTCGGGGAGAGACCAGATGGGATGATGAAGGGCCCCCGGGGTTCCCGTCCGAACCCGAATCCGACCCCTCATTAGAGTCAGAATCGAATTCATGGCCGGGGAAGGGAACGGAGGGCTTGATGTTGTCCAGGCCCTTCAAGTTGTAAAACTTGGAGGCCTTCCTCCGACACTCCCAAAACCCCTGATGGAAGGAGTCCAGGGCCATCACGGTGAGCTCGTCTTTGAAGGTGGCCGAGGCTTTGAAATTTGCTACGGCATCCGCCGCTTCTTTCCTCGCCTCCTCCGCCACCGTCGTCACCAGCGTGACCTGGGCCCATGCTTCCCTCAAGCGGGCCTCCAACTGTCGAACCTTCTTCTCCAATTGGTCCACGAGAGGCCCCTCCTCCCCGCCTCTCGGCTTAGGCAACTCCGGGCTTCGCTTTCTCTTAGGGTCGATGGCCCTCCTCTTCGCTATGCGGCGAAGCTCGGAGGTACTGAACCTCATTGTTAATGGGAGGAAGATACCAACAGAAATGATGGCCTTCGACAGCAGGGGGGCAGGGTCCTATTTATAGAAACCCTGCATCCATAACCGACTGCGAGGAGGTGTGTCCTGCATCCTTCCCCGCCGCATGAGAAGGCGCCATGTGTCCGGACGATGCTTCGAGAACCAGAAAGTCTCTTAGAGGCCATCCCCAGGATAGCAACCGCCATCACTTCGAATCTGGAGAGATCTGCATCGTGCGACGGCGTCATTAATGATCTCTTTTTGGGAAAAAGAGGCCCGGTGGCTCATAAAGTGCAAGAGATCATGACTGTACAAATTTTGACATGCCACGTGGATAACAATAATCCTAATCAAATCTCCCCAATCACTGATTGGTGGGGAAATGGCTCCTGTCCGCCCCAACGGACAAGCTCAACATCCGAGGAAAGGCAACAGAGTTTTGGTCCATTCAAGGGTTCGTCCTCACCGATTGAACGGCTTTCGGCCACAACTACCCAACCAAGCAGAAAAGAGAACGGTAAAACCGGTTCTTATCGATTGAATGGCCTTCGGAGGCTATCATTCAACTAGGCAAAAGGAGAAACGATAGAACCGTTTCAGGCTACACATGAGGCACAACAATGCATGTGCAAAGAAAGGAGAATTCATTCCAAAATCTGGGAAAGTTGCATACAAAGTTCATTGGCAATACAAGTAAGAAAGGAAGAAAATACATCCAGAGTGATCCAGGTCACTCAACATCAGCAGGAGAAGGCTCCACACTACAGGACTGGAGCAACTTGTCAACTTGCTCTGAGAGGATCTCATCGATCTGGCCCGGGACGGAGAAACCTTCAGCCTGAGTCACCTCCTGGGCCGAGATCAGAGATGGGATCACCTCCGGATCTTCGACTAGGGTAGCAACCATCTCTGCCAGATATGGTGGCTCCTCGATCTCCCCTGTGACTTTGGCCTCCTCCGCTTCTTCTCCTTCCTCTCCAATTATGTTGTAGGAGGGGATCATCGAAAAGTCGAGGTGAGGGAGGGTCTCCTTTACCTTGGAGAGCCCGTTGTTGAAGCCATGGTTGTAAGCATACAATGATGCTTCATCAATCTCTGTTTGAAATTGTGAAGACATCTTGAAGTCGACCACGGCATTGTCTATTCGCTTCCTCAAAGCTTCGGAGTCCCTCTTGGCGGCTTCGGCCTCCCTCTTAGCAGCTTCGAATTCCAGGATTGCCTCTTCGGCCCTCCTAGAAGCCTCCTCCGCCATCTTGGACAGGTTCTCCATCCTCTCCTAATCCTCCCTGGCAGCCCGCTCTATGGATTCAACTTGCTTCTTGCTTCTGTTCCACCCTGCCTCTTGTCCCGCTATCCTTGAGTAGGCGCTCTTCAGTTCGCCCTTCAGGTCATGAACTTCATTAGTTACCCGAACAAGACGGTCCTCCACGGATTGCTTCAGCTCTTCGGCTACTTCCCTGGTAGCCCTAGCAATTTGAAGCTCCTCCTTGAGATCGTGGATGAGGCTGTCCACGTTCTCAAACCTTCCTCCATGAAGGTGAAGTCATAGACCAACTACATCAAAAAAGAAGAATCGAGGGTCAAATAACTCTCAGGGGCAAAGGAGGTGGTGATAGTCATACCTGTTGCAGGGCGGCGAAGCCAGAATTAGACACTTTAAGAAAGCTCCGATTTCGAAGAATTGCCTGGTTGTGGGGCAGTATCGTACCCTTCAACTCCTGCCTGGCTTCGGCCAGGACCAGCAGCCCTCCCATAGGCGGGAGCTCCGAAGGGTTCGTCGAACGGCCTCCGGCTGAAGAAGCCCCATAGACAGACTCTCCTTTAACTTGCCGTGCTTTGCCCCTATCGACAGCAAAGGGGCAAACCGGTGGCACATCCACTCCTTGAGGCGGGTCCCCCATTGTGTCGACTGGGGAGGTGACCGCCGGTGGAGTTTCGACTGGACAGGGTCTCGCCGAAGACCCTTCCGCAACCGCTACATCTTCCTTTAAGACATCTCGGGAGGACGAAGTGCTTTGGTCCCCTTCGGGACGATCCCTCCGAGCTTTCTTCCGAACCGCAGACCTGGTGGAAGGGGCCTGTGCAACCCTCTTCTCTGAAGTCTGGCGAAGCCAGCTCAAATTGCGCTTCATCCCACCATCTACAGGCAAAGGGGATCACCTCAGTTAAATGAACTACAAGAAAACCTGAAGTAAAGGGGCAGAAATTCCTGTCGCTATACCTAGAGAGGGGAATCTACTGATTCCCGTCCGATGGAGGTTCCTCTCCTCTAACAACTCCCGGATAGGGGCAACTTCCTAGTTGGTCAGAAGATTATAATCCGACTAATCGGCTGCCAAGACTTTCTTTCCATCATTGGCGATCAGGCGAGGCTTCTTCCACACAGTGTTGAAGCCCTATGGGTCGAAAGACAACACAAATACGAAGACATATTTCCACCCGTGGATGGTGCTGGGCATGTCCTTAATCACCCTGCGGCCTGATCTAGGGCCGATCACCCACCATCCGTTGCTGTGGAAGTCCCTCTTAAGGATGAAAAAGACCGTGAACAAGTTGGTCCTAGGCTCTACGTTGGTGATGCTGCACATGACCAGGAACCCGCAGATGTTCCTGATGCTATTTAGGGTCAACTGCGCTGGCACCACTTGGTACAAGCAAAAAATTTTAACAAAGAAGGGGTGCAGGGAAAACTGAAGACTAGCCTTCAAGTGATCTTTATATACAGCTAGGCACCTAGGAGGAGCTTTGTTTGCCCGCTCCTCGGGCACGGGGAGGACAAAGGGAAACTCCTCAGGAATGCAGTAACGTTCCCAAAGAATGGTTGCCTTGCTCTGAGAAATCGAGCTGGGGACTGACTCCGGACCTACTGCATCTCCGGCCCCCGAGGATCCAACCTACTTTCTCTGACTCTCTACGGTCTCTTCCATGACAAAGGAATGAAGCAAAGGAGCGGAAGGAGGATCCTACCTGAGGAATAGACTAGCAATCCAGAACGGTTTGGGCAGGGAATGAGATGTGGTTGAAGAAGCTTCCTTGCCCAGACCTTCACCCTTCCCCAAAAGAAAAGTAAGGGTCTCTGGACCCCCACTGAGGGTTACTTTGCCTCAAGGTTACCTTGGGAGGTAACCCATTTGTGACTGACAGCTAGGATAAGATCTATCCTTCATTCAATGGGCGGAGAACAGCCACCACAACTATCCAAATCCCAACCAAAAGATTGCCTCAACCACTGTGCAACGGGACAAGAAGAGATAGCCTCAGGGCCACCTACTTTTTCCCAATTCGGGAATGGTACCTGTCCACCATCTGATTCTCAGATCATGATGGACAGCCCGATAGGGGTCCCATAATCATTCACTGCACCGTCTCTTAGGAGAAAAATGATAAGGCCATAATACTCTCACTTCTCGAGGCAGATCTTCACTTCGACAACTGAGAGTAGGGGGGCAACTGTTGGGATATCCTGGTTCAGCTACAAACCAAGCTTCGGTTTGACTTATCGAAGCCTGTTTCTCTGGACTACGGACTTCGGACTAAGTGAAGGCCAACCGCAAGCAACCCAAGGTTTCACATCGGACTACAGCATCCGAAGGCTAGTCCTTCAGGTAGCACCTTTGACCACGGCCGAAGTCTGAACTACTCATCGACTTTCGAAGACACATACTTCGATCCCCGCCATAGACACAATCTCTGGCCTCGAGGAAATACCAAGCCTTCGGCCCACGCAAGGGGAAACCTGAAGCTTGAACCGCAATCTATTCCAGAAAGGAAACTGTAACCAACGGTTACAATCGACATTCATCATACCATGATCATGATGCATAACTCCTACTGCCATGCCTCCGATCTGGCCGGAACCGCTCATTGACAACCCACGATCACCAATCATGGGAGAGATTAGCTCCCCATGATCACCGAAAGAAGAGCGGGTCGTAGGCCGAAGGCCTTCTTTTAAATAAGGGCAAGAAGGATGGTTCGAGAGGGACACAGACTAACACCCTCGCTCACATACATTGATACATTCTCCAAGAATTCTTTTTCTCTTCCACTCTCGACATCTTCCCCATTCTGTGGCTGGAATCCGCCATTGACTTAGGCATCGAAGTGTCCTTCACCGAAACAACTCTGGCAAGGGAATTGTTTTGCAGGTGAACTAGGGAGCAGTCCTGCGATGCAGCGGCTCTGACCGGCCGATCCAAGGACTCCACACCAACAACTTCATTAGGAACGGAGAAGAGCCTTGCATTTATAAATGGGCTAATAGTAATGTAATTATATTCCTTGTACTGTATGTGGATGACATTCTCTTAATCGGGAATGACATCGCAGCACTGCAAGGAATAAAGGTCTGGTTGTCATCTCAGTTCTCTATAAAGGACTTGGGTGAAGCCTCTTACATACTAGGTATAAAGATCTATAGAGATAGATCTAAGAGGCTTCTGGGACTATCCCAATCTACGTACATCGACACTGTGCTGAAATGGGTCAGCATGGAGAATTCCAAAAAGGGCTATCTCCCGATAGGCACTAGAATTGATCTCTTCAAAAGAAATTATGCAACAACTCCTGAAGAGTGAGAGCATATGAGTAGAACCCCATATGCTTCGGTAGTGGGTTCTATCATATACGCCATGACATGTACTAGACCAAACATGGCATACTCACTAGGTGTAGTGACCAGATACCAATCTGACCCAATTTATGAAATACTAAGGACCAATGGCTAATTTATGGAGAATATGACTTGAAACTTGTGGGGTACACTGACTCCAGTTTCCAGTCAGATAAAGATGATTGCAAGAGTGTGTCAGGTTTTGTCTTTACCCTGAACAAAGGAGCTATCTACTGGAAAAGTTCCAAGTAGCCTACTATAGCAGACTCAGTATGCGAAGCAGAGTACTTTGCAGCATCAGATGCAGTGAAGGAAGCTATGTGGTTGCGGAAGTTCCTTGGCAAGCTGGGAGTGGCACCTTCCCTGGATGGTCCTATTTTGGTGTACTATAATAACACTAGAGCCATTGCTCAAGCCAAAGAGCCAAAGTCTCATCACCGCATAAAGCATATCTATGGTGCTATCACCTTGTACAAGAGATCGTGGAACGAGGTGACATCGACCTTCAAAAGATCGATGGAAAGGAGAACCTGGCTGACCCCTTCACTAAAGCTATTAGAGTTCAAGAGTTCGACTGTTGTAAAAGAAAAATGGAAATGAAATTCCGTACTGATTGGCTTTAGTCCAAGTGGGAGTTGTTTGGAATTGTGTCCCAAAGCCAATCATCTAGGCTATAGATAGTTATGCTATCTTTGTATTTGTATATGAATTTTCTTTTAATAAATAAAAGTTATTTTTGGCTATCCATCATATTTACTTTTCCTGCAAGAACTCATGTGTGATGGTGTCCTTAGAACTACATTATTGGATTTAGAGAGGATATATCAAGTAGTTCTTAAACTGGTTCACAACCAAATGATACATTGTTATAGGATGATGATGTATCAAGTGTAGGTTGTTGTATGTCACATTTATTGGTTATCCTCTTAATTAAAGAGTATGGAGACACTGGTATGACATACAAGTGAAATGTATGACATTTCACTGAATGTGACCATCTACAGAGCTCCCTTCTACCAAAGGGTTGCTCAGGGATATGGGTATATGTGTCCCTCATAACTGAGGTTACTATGGTAGCTTGCAAGCAACTCACTATACTTTGGTACCGAACTACCTGGATTTCTAATCCAATGACAGAAGGTTTCTGGATGCAGTCAAGTACTTATAGAGCGATGGTGGATCAAGATGGAATTGACCTTTCCAAATAGTTTGGAGTGAATGACTCACTATGTCTCAATTTAGCAAAATCTTGGCCAAGATAGTTTTTGTGAGGAGTCATAGAACTTGTGAAGTTAAGACTTGATCTGGATAAACCAAATTAGGGTTGGCAATCTAACCCTGGTCATCCTGAGCATTATAAGGTCAAAGGGATGAATTATGCGGCAACCATATGCCAGAGGTTCTTATGAGATGCTCTGCATCTTCGACCTATCCGGACATCTGGTATCATTGCTAGATGAGAACTTTGACTGGTACTGGAAATGTTCTAGTGCTACCGGCTTAGTGTTTGAACCTATGGGGTCACGCACCATAGAGGATTTCTAACTGATCTTGTGGCTAATCGATGATTGGGAATCGTTTATCATCACCCGAAGTCAATATGATTGACTTTGTTCCAAGTGTCGACACTTGGAATCTTGCAGGTGTCGACACTTGGCAATTTTCAAGTGTCGACACTTCCTATGATGAACAGAAATTCTGGGAGGATTTAATGGAAGGTTTTTGGGTAGGTTTTGACCTGGTTTGAATTTCAAACTCAAACCAGTTTTGGCTCCAAGGCTTTATGGTATGAAAGTCATACATGCTTTAATGGGTTAGACCCATTTGGTATGGCCTTGATCCTCTCTCCCATTCTCTCTTTTCATCTCTCCTCCTTCCTTCTTCTTCCTTTCCCTGCTGCACCTATAAATGAAGGTCATTGTGGTGGCTGCTTGGGTGACACACAAGAACTGCAACAAATTCTTGGGAGAAAAAGATTAAGAAGAGTAGTGAGAGCTTTAGGGTTTGGGTGTGTGCTACCTAGCAATCAAGCTAGGTCTTAGGAAGAGAGATTTTGGGAAGGGGTTCCTGCTCTCCTCCTAGTCTTCCTGGAAGAAGAAGATCAGCCAAGGATCTCGAAGAGCTGGCACTCCGAGGGAGTTGATCAAAGTCGAGCCCATGTGTGGATATCCTGTAGAGGCCAGACGCGTGTGTGGCTCAAGCACCCTCCTCCTTCTCATAGCTCTTCACAGCTTCTCTCCAGCACTCACAGAGGTATAGAGGTATGACCTTTATATTTATGTTGCTTTCTTATTTTTGATGTTATATGCATGCTAGATTATTATGCTAGTTCTTGTTGCAGGCTGATCGATAGATAGTTTAGATCTATCTATCGAGCCTTCCGCTATGTATGTCTAAAAATATTTTAAAATGCATATCTTCTGCCCTCTTTTCTTGCAATTGTATGCTAGGTGTAGGTGTTTTCAACCTTCAGGTAGATCGTACAAGAAGGGAGCTGGATAGGAAGCCATTGAAGATGCAACCTCCAGGGGAGACGTCCAGGGTGCGAAAGCCCGGGTCGACCACCCTGAACTTCCATCAAGGGTCGAAGCCGAAGAGCAGCCCCATCCCAAAAGAGAGATACACACCTCTCCTAGCCCTGAGGATGAAGATCCTCATGGAGATTGAGGGCGAGCATTACCTGCACCGACCTCTCCCGTTGAGGCCATCCAACGGTCGCGACAAGACAAAGTACTACCAATTTCACCACGACATTGAGGAATGCTGCAACCTCAAAAGAGAAATTGAACATCTGATAAGGAGGGGCTACCTCGAGAGGTTCGTGGGGGGAAAGACCTCAGTGGAACCTCAGGTGCTTGCTACTCTTTCCTTGTCCCTACTGTCGATAATCGACCCACCAAGAAGCTCGTGGGAATGATATGTTGGAAATAGAGTGCGCTGCCAAAAGGACCCAGGGAGGAGAGAGTCTAGAAAATGTACTCCCCTTCATGAGGGAGAGGGAATCTGGGGATGAAAATGTAAACAACGATGCCATGGTCTCGAGATGATGATCACCAGGCATCCTATAAAATGGATTATGGTCGATAGTGGAAGTTTGTCTGATATCTTTTTTTATGATACTTTCTCTAGGATGAATTTGTCCTCTACTCAATTGAGGCCTGTGCACACTCCCCTTGTCAGTTTTACTGGGGACTCCATGGGAGTCGAAGGGGAAATAACTCTCCCAGTTACTGTTGGGATGCCACCTTAGCAGAGCACTATCATGATGACCTTCATGGTTCTTAGGCTTCCTTTAGCCTACAACATGATCCTTGGCCGCCCCAGGCCCAATCTGCTTGACGCGATCATTTCTACCAAGCGGCTATTGGTGCAATTTCCCACTCGTTATGGTGTAGGGAAAATGAGGGGGGCACCTCAACCGATCTAGCATTGCCTTCAAGCTATCCTAGGGGACAAGAGCTCCGAGGAAGACCCCAGCACCGATAACCTTGACCAAAGGGTGCAGGACCCTAGGGGCAGCCCTGTCGAGCATCTGCTAACATTCTTGCTTGGGACAAACCTAATGAAGATGGTGCAAATCAGGGCCCAGCTATAAGAAGAGGAGCGGACCCGCTTGCTGAGCTTTCTCTGGGCGAACATGGATGTGTTTGCTTGGATAGCGGCAGACATGCCCAGGATTCCCCCTGACATCATCACCCACAAGTTAAGCATCGATCTGAAGTACCGTCCCATCTGGCAGAAAAAGAGGTGCTTCTTCCCGGAGAGGCAATGGGTGATCAATGAGGAGGTGGAGAAACTCCTCATAGCCAGCTTCATTCATGAAGTACAGTACTCCAGCTGGTTGGCAAATGTAGTCATGGTCAAGAAGAACAATGAAAAGTCGAGGATCTGCATGGACTATACCAACCTCAACCGGGCCTGCCAAAAGGATAGCTTCCCATTGCCAAAGATCGATCAGCTGGTAGACGCCACCTCGGGGCATCGCTTGCTTCAAACTATAGATATTATGTATAAACAGTTCTCTCTATATATCTTCCCTCAAATCCTCTTCAAATCAGATTAGGATATCATATGGATCCATTTTCATAATATAGCGCATTAGATGCTCGATTCTATCAATATAATCACTGACTGATCCATTACCTTGGGTCTACCTCTCTAAGTGGTCTAGGAGATTTTGTTGGTAGGATACAGGGATATACCTTTCACGAAGCTTGCTCTTCATTTCTTTCCAGGTCCTAATGGGTTCGTGTCTCTCATACACCCTCCTTCCCTGAACATTGTTCCAATAAGACTCGGCTGGACCCCATAGATGCACTCGGGCAAACCTAACATTTCCATCCTCAAACATTTCATTCCACTTAAAATAATCATCCATATCTTCCTCCCAATCTATATAAACCTTAGGATTTAGATTTCCATCAAAAGTGGGTGCTTCCAACCTAATGTTCCTAAGGTTCGGTGATCATGGTCCATTTGGTCCTGATTAGGTCTCCTAGGATTTGGCTCATAAGCTGGGTCATGGGGTGCTCTCCTAGGGTTCGAGTCATGGACTCGATCAGGGTTGGGTTCAGGGAAAAGGTCTTGGTGCAGAGCCCTTCTAGGGTTGATGGGTGTACCAAACTCTGGTTCAGGCACTAATTCAATCTGGACTTCATGGGTTATTCCAAGGGTATGACCCTCTAATTGGTCAAGCTTAGCAATGATGTGGGTCATTTGATCAGTCACACTTTGGTTGGTCTGGGCCAATTGGTAAGTCAGGTTTTGGTTCAATCGGGCCACTTGATCATTCAAAGTCTTCAACAAGGTGTCAAAGTTTTGGTCCATGGTTGCACTCGATTGAGCTTTGGTTTGCTAGCAAGATGCTCCTGATCTAGTTTCCATGCACACTGGACTCAAACTCGAGCTAGGGGTTTGCTAGACCTGGAGTACAAACCAAATATTAGGTCAAGATGACAATCTTGGATATAGTAACTTGGCACCTGGCCAGGTAAGTGTTTGGTTGGTGGAGGTCCCTCTTTGCTTGCCTTAGACACCAATTTGAAATTGGCCAGGTAAGCGGACCAAACCACCTTCCTTCGGGCTCTCATCCCTGAACCACATGCCTAGACACCGATACACAAGCACACACAAACAAGTTGTCTAAATTGGCTTAACACTTGGTTCGACCTAACCTTGTGGGTGTCCCTATCTCACTAGAGCAAATTAAGTGTCTACTCAAGTTTAATTAAAGGTTGGGTCCGATATGCAGGGTGGTGATTTTTGTTTTTTTAGACTAAGGATAAGTGATGAAATCCTACCCCTATGTTATAATGATGCTTTTAAAATAATTTATCATGAGATGAATACAAGCATACTAAGGACAAGTGATAAAATCCTACCCCTATGTTATAATGATGCTTTTAAAATAATTTATCATGAGATGAATGCAAGCATGCATATGAACCCTAATTTTAGGTGCAGAAATGTAGTGTGTTGCAGTTCTGAAGTGAGGCAAAGAAGTGCTATGAACTAATCTCAAAAAGTTCTAAAAAAATCACAAAACACTCCTAACTTGTAGAGGGTATACCAGATGAAAGAAAATAAAAAAATAAAATCTGTACTTTACTAGAAGATTCCTGGAACTCAGACATTGCTAAAAGGAACAGAATAGAACATGCAGGAATTTTAGCAACAGTGATGGAGTGCAGGAATTTTCATTTTTTCTATGATTTTTTTCCGAGGATAAAATTTTTCATGATGATAGATAACTTAATATGGATTAGGAAAAAGATTATTTCAATGAAAAATTAACTACTTTTTGTTAGAGTTTTATATGAATTACAATCAGCCTACTCAGAAATATAGCAAATAGAAAACTGAAAATCCTAAGTGCAGAAATTTGAAAATGTGACCTAACATGCTCTTTGTTTTCTTTTTCACGGGTCAATCACAATGGTACCCCTACACGCCTTAGGAGATCCCCGTGGAATGGGAAGAGAGGATCTTGAAACCCTACTTTTCTCCTAAGATCGGATGGCCTGGTGAAGCACCTGATCCAAGTACTTAAAGAACTTAACCCTAACCTACCATGCTTTGATACCAAGATGATGGGGGACGATGATGAGATGATGCATTCCTAATGGAATTAGTAATGATTTGAATGAGAGATGAAGTAAAAAGATGCAACTATTCAAGTAAAGAAGTAAGAATTCGATGAAATGATTCTAAATATTAAACTTGATTAGAAAATAGAAACATTCAAAGAAATAAAGAGAAGGACCTTTGTGGTTAAGGAACCACTCAGATTAGGGTTTAGTTAATCTAATAATCGCATATATGAAAGCCTTTCTAAAGAGGGTTACCTGGTAATTAATACTTATAGTTTAAATACTAAGAACACTCAAAGAAGAAGCTTCCTGGATGACAGGGAGATTCCCTATGTTGCAAGGCTTCTTGTATCCAGTTCCTTAGCATGGGAGACCTTCTTCTTGGGAGACTGAAAACTCGGGGATCCTGCAACAAAAGATGTAGAGGGAGATTATAGAAAAGGGTTGAGATGGAGAAGTAAGGGGAAAGATGAAAGGAAACTCGGAGTAGTCTTGTTGAAGATCTTCTTTGGCTTCATTTGGATGACAACTCCCGGGTTGAACTTGTGAAAAACTCCTTGGATGTTTGGCATCACTAGAGATGGAGGAGATGTGGATTCTTGATGTACTTCTTATGTTGGCCAAATGGACTAAGAGGAGTGGAAGAAGTTAGGTTTGATGAGGGAAAGTTGAAAAGGGGAAGAACTCTAGGCCTCACGCCTACCTTCTCACAAGGGACCAAGCATTCAAGGAAAAAATTCAAAGAAAAGTTTTCTTCATTAATTCAAATTTCATCATTGATTACAATAAGGTTTGGAGCCTTTTTTATAGACCACCAAGCCATTTGAAATTCAAAATTTGAAATTCAAATAATACAAAATGAGGGGAGAGTATAATGGGTGTTTTCATGAAGAGGGGAGATGATTATGGAGGAAAATGTGGACTCATTTGAATTTGAATTCCTTCTCCTCTTAGGCGGCAATCAATGGTGAGGTGTCTTGGTGATGTGGCAAAGTGGAGTGATGAAGTGGCTTCCAAGTTGGTGATCCCATGGTCCATGCGCCCACCTTCTTTATTTGGACTTTGGTGGGGAAACCAGGATCAGACACAGATCCCTGGATCCCATATGGTTTAATTAGTCATGTGTCAAAGTTTTGAAAGTTTTGCAATCAATTAAGATTGAGTCATGTAATAAGTTGAGGTTAGTTGATTTGTCTCAACCCTCAACCTAGTCAGTATTTTGAGTCCTGTACATCAATTATGAGTCCAGTATGAGCCCAATTTTATACAAGAGAGGAGGTCACCCTATTTTGGAGTTCCACCAGGCCATATCCAGGAGTCAGATGCCACTTCATCAGTCCATTGGATTTTGTGTGACAACCCAGGATCCAAGATGCTTCAAGAAATTCTGATTCCTTCCAGATGCCCTCCAGATGCCCAAATTTCCTTCCAGATGTTAGAGCATATTTCTAAATCAAGGCATCCATGATTCCAGAGATCCACCTGCATCCCAGTCCAAAAAAATCAAGCCCAGGCGCCAAGCCCAAGCCCTTAAGAAGTAAGATTCCAGGGAATATTCCTGCTACCAAGCTACCAGGCCATCCCAGCTTCCAGAGGCCCAAACCCATACACCCAAGCCCCTTTGGGCCAGCCCCTTGCTGCTCCTAAAGGCCCAACACACCCCCCTAGGCATCCTTGAAGTATTGACCACGTCCAAAGAGGTTTGACAAAGTCCAAGTTAAAGAGAAGAAGGAGAAGACCAAGTTTATTCCTAACCTAGTTGGGATTTCTAATCCTTTTAAACTTTGTAATTCTAACCTAGCTAGGAAAGGACTTGTATTCCAATTTAGAAGAGGACTTGTAGCCCAAGTGTAACCATGGTTAGTGAGAGCATGGGGACTCTATAAATACCCCACCCCTCCCCCTCTTGTAAGCATCTTTCTCTTATGAATAAACCTTGCTGAAATTTTGAGTTATTGCCTTATGTTGGTGTTTTGTTTTGGTTCTTTGGTTGGTGTTTTTGTGCTTGGATGATTTCCTTGCTGCCATAACATCCTTCCATGCCCTAACTTATTGCCATCCAAGCCTTCACACGTCCAAGAAGGAGTACCCTAGGCCACCAAGCAGGAAGATCTTCAACAAGCTTCAAACAGCCCAGCTTCTAATCCCTAACCTGATTCCTTCTAAACCTAGTTTCCTTTTCTTTTCTTACTTGCTATTTTGATTGACCCTTGATGTTTTGCAGGATCCCTGAGATATTTCACCTCCTTAGAGAAGGCTTTCCTTGCATCCAGAACCATCCAAATCAGCCATCTAATCAAGGGAACCAAACTTCATCATCCATACTCCAATCAGAGTGCTGTGTGATCTCTTCATCGAAAGTTCTTCAAATCACTGATTAGTAACATCCTTCCCTTCTTTAAATTTCTGGTTTGATGAAGATTAGCTATCCTAATCTGGGAGTTTCTCAATTCTCGAGTCCTGGAATTTATTATTTTGCATGAGTTTGCTTGCGATACGATGATTCTATGCATTACTATTCTTCTTGCTAATTCTTACTTTTATTTGAGAATTTAGCCTATAAATCTAAATTATAAAAATCACAAAAAATTAGTTTATTATTTTTCCTACATCATTAGCAATCTTAGAGTCATCCTGCATCAGACTTGTTGTGCTTGAAACCAGATTGGACTTGTTGTGCTGAAATCAGGTTGGTCTTGGCTAACTCTCCTTGACTCAATTACAATGAAGAACTTAATTAAAGCAAATATAGGACTCAATTACCTAAATGAAATGAATACAGGACAAATAAACTCAAATAAAACTTATTACAGGACTCAAACCCTTAATCTTCCAATCATAGGAAATCTTTCCTAATTTGTATCAGTTGAAGTCTCTTCCTGAGCCTAGTGCCCCCACCATCCTTGCTTTGATTTCTCATCCTTGAAAGGCTATTTGCAGGTCCCTCGACTTCTACAAATCCAACGACTCCAGCCAGGCAATGATCGGATCACCGGGTATAAAGTTGAGAATCCGCGAGTCTTCGACTTGATCATCCAGGCCGCATCCAAGAGCGAGAGTGACCCCTTCACCTAAGGTCTTCATCGAGCACTTCCATCATTGTCAGGTACACCCCCTCTTCCTGCCAGTGGCCTTATTGGAGGTGAACTAGCCCAACCGAGACTTCTCAGCCTCGGCGGTCCTCTTTCTTATTACTTTTTAGGTTTTTACTTTGCATGCTTTAGTTTCTTACTTGCATAGAACCCTCTAATTAGATTTGTAGCCTGATCTTCGAGATTAAGATACATAACTTAATATAAAAATATAAAAAAAATAATTTTGCATGCATTGTTGTTCCGCATCATTTGGTATCAGAGCCTGTTTGGGCTCAGTTCTCTTTGCATATTCGGATCGGGTGCTTCACCAGGGCCATCCGGTCATAGGAGACAAGTAGGGCTGCAAGACCCTCTCTTCCAAATCTACGGGATCTCCTTGGCATGTAGGGGTGCCACTGTGAATTGACCCCTGAAGAAGAACACAAAGAGTTCATTAGGGTTCTTTTGCATTTCGGTCTTTCCAGTACATAGCCTGCTGTTTCAATTTTTTCTTCCCACAAAAAACTCAAAAAAATATGAAATTTATTTTTATAAATTATATATAATTGAAATTAATTTTTGAAATTTTCTTAAGAATTATTTCTATTCATGAATTTTTTTCTAGTCGAATACTACTTGAGAATAGTTCTACCCTATTTTTGGCAACAAAGTCAATTTCAGCAATTTCAGGGTTGTTTTAGTATAATTTTTGCATATCTTATAATTTTGGCATGTTTCCTGCATATTAGGTCATTATCTGCAAATTATCTTTATATTTTAAAAAAATACCAAAACAAAAAAAAAATTATATATACTCATAAAATGCCAAAAACACCTAAAACCCTAATTTACAATTTCATCTGCCTGCCATCATTGCATAATTAACTTAAGGGTATCTCTATCCAAGATAAGGGAAGGAGGTCATTACCTTTTCTTAGCCCAAAAACCATATCCCTTGTCTTCAGTCCCAAGCCTAATTTAAAATTAACTAGACTTAATTTGCCCTAGTGGGCTAGGGACACCAATCGATCGGGTTCGATCATTGTGGGATGACTAGTGCACCCAATTCATCTCCTATTACTAGATGCTGGTGTCTAGGCTAGAGGTACAATGTCAAATGATCTAAGCGAATCAGTGGTTCCCTAATTGGGTCCCTGCAAGAGCAGGGGGCCTCCCACCATCCCACCTCTTACCTAGCCAATTGAAGGACTAGGATTTGAGTTGTGTGTAAGTTGAGTCAACCCATTCTAATTGGGCTCTAGGTCTAGGCAGCCATAGTCGATTCGTCTTTGAGTCTTGCATGTGTGCTAGCTTAGGAGTCGATGTGTGTGTTTGATTGCATGTCCATTAGATTATAAGTCCAATACCGATAGCCTTAACCCAACTCAACCTAGTGAAACCATGGAGCCCAACCCTAGGAGAACCCCATACCATGACCCCTATTTGGAGCCCAACCCTAGGAGAGCCAATAGGTACATTGTGTTGGTAGCACCTAAATTTAGTGATCCTGAGTGTGAGGATTATCTTGCTTGGGAAAGAGATATGGACATGTATTTTGAACAAAATATGGGTTTCTATTCTGAAAGATATCAGTTCAGGTTTGCTAAAGCTAAATTAGTTCACCAGGCCAAGGTAGACTGGGATAATGTTAAGAGAATACTTAGGCAAGAAGGCCGTGAACCCATAACTACCTGGAGTGATATGAAACTTGAACTAAGGATAAAGTACCTACCCAAGTCCTATGAGTCCAAGAGACCCACAAGCTATAGATCTTATAACTCCAAATCCTATGAACCTAGAACCTATGTATCCAAAATCTATGAACCTAGATCCTATGACTCTATATCCTATGCACCCACACCCTATAAGCCCAGTAGAGCCATGACCTGTAGATTTGAACCCATGACCTATGAGCAGAATGAACTCATAGGCCATCGACCTGAACCCCATAAGGTTAGTACCCCTAAATATGAGCCCAGTAGTAAGTCACTACCCCTTAGGCAACCTGAACCTACTAGGATTAGTACCCATAATCAGAGACCAGGACCTATCCAATTTTCCCTTAGCCAACCTTCCCCTACCATCCTTTTGATTCACAAGGCTGACATTAAAGTGGAAGTGTATGAAGCTTATATGAACTTAGTGGATGAGTATGAGGGAGAAGAGGAGACACCTCTAGAAGATCTATAATTAGTTGACCCTATAGGTACCCAGGTAGAAGCCAATCTAGAGTTAGTTGACCCTGACTATACCCAACCTAAAGTTGTAGTGCTGTTAGAACCTTACCTGAGGAAACCATAGAGGAGAGCCAAATTATAGAGTCTAGTCCTAAAATACAAGAATCGGAAGAATTTATTAAGGACCTGATCTCTTTGAATCAGTACCCTCAAGATGAGCCCCCTCCTATAGTTCCCATTAAGGACCTCTTCCTTGAGATTAGTAACACATCCTTCCATTATGCAAACCCTGTAGATATATCTCAACCTCGTAAGGTTAGCCTCATTAGTCTATGATTACTCTCTGACATGCCTTCTTATATCTTACTTTATCCAACCAACCCTGAACCTTTTTTCCTACCCTACTAGACTAATCCTGAACCCACGTCTTATTTTTTGCCCTTTCCAGAAACCTTTAGCATTTCTAGGATCATTGGATTGCATTTAGTTGAGATTAGCATACTGCATACATTCATTACACATGTTAGGTTTGTATCTTACTTCGGGCGTACTCTATGAAATTTGCTAGGAGTCCACTATAAATTTTCATGTGCATGTCAAATTAGGATCAAACCTAGAGAACATATAATCTGTTAGGTTTAGGTCCAAAGAGTTCAATAAAATTTCCTTCGATAGGAATGCATAGTCGAGTATGTTAGGTGTTAGTTTGAGTCCTTTGCATCACCTGTTAGGAGTCTGCATGTGCCCAGCAAGTCCACACCTGCACTGAACACCGCACAGCATATGCATTAGGATATTAGCCATAAGAGTAATTTAAGTAATGAAACATCTAACAAACTGGCTAATTCCTGAATAAGGGCCAATGGATTCAATGTAGGGAATTCTATCATGATTAGGCTTAGGCCTGAGCGGTTCCCACCCGGGACTGTTAAGAAGCTTCATGCTTGGTGTGGGCACTAGAATCCGACAGTGGCTCCTCAACCCTATATGGATATCTGATTAGGGTTTCATTTTACCGGGCCATGTAATAAGGCTTCAAGCCTAAGCATTTTTTTTTCTTGAGTCATGAATTTAGTCTCAATTGCTTTTATTTTAGTCATTTGCTTTTATTTTAGTCATGTACCTTGATCAATTTGGTCAAGTTGTGTCTATAGGTCCTGTAATGATTCCAGTCCGAGTCTATTTGAAGATTAGGCTCAAGCTAAAGTGGTCTTCGAGTCTAGTCCAATTTGTAATGGGTCAAGCCATCTCCCAAGCCATGAAAGATGCCACTTGGCACCACCTCATCCATCCCATGTGGCGCCACATCACCTTGACATGTGGGCGGCCAAGGCAAGAAGAGAATGCTAGATTTTTTGGGTGTCATTCCTTAATTATTTCTTCCCTTCCCTCCCACTATCAAGCCTCTTTCCAAAGGAGCTATGGGCAGCCAAGGAAGGTCAATGGGCAATGAAGGCATGATCCTTGTTTCAAGCCCCATATCAAGACTTCTTTCCAAAGTGCTTGGTCGGCTATGGAAGAAAAGCATTGACCCTTAAATCAAGAAGACAAATCCCTTGTTTTAAGCCCCATATCAAGCCATCTTCCCAAAGTGCTTGGTCGGCTATGGAAGAAAAGCATTGACCCTCAAATTAAGAAAACAACTCCCTTCTTTCAAGCCCCAAATCAAGCCACAAGACCTTGGTCGACCAAAGGAAGAAGAAATTTGAATTTGGGTGCCCTCTTCATGAAGCTTTGTATTTTTTCAAAATTTGAATAGGTTTTAAGGTGCATATATAAAGGGCCTTACCCCTCCCTTGTAAAGTTTAATTTTGATGAATGAAAGAAAAGATTTTGAGTGCTACTCTTCTAGTTGTTGCCTTCATTCCTTAAGAACGTCGATCTCCGTGAAAAAGTGCCTTCGCCTTCAGGCGTCGAGGGGTGTGAGGCCTGAAGTTACCTTCTCTTCCATGCATACCATCTTCCATCTTCGAGTTCGGAAGCCATCTGGATGTTCCATCTTGGCGCCTAGCAAGAAGATCCCCCATTCACCACCATCTTCAACTTTTCTTTCCTCATTGCTTCTTGTTTTTTGTTAACTCCCAACATCTCTCTTGATTGCTCGCAGATCCTCTAGGTGCCACGAATATGGAGTCAGTCTCCCTTGCCTTTACGACCTTCGAACGAAAAGCCAGCGTATCCGCGGGATTGAAGGCTCGATCATCCAGGCCGCATCCGTGAGAGCGAGTGAACTTGGCATCGGGCATATCAGAACTTCATAAGGTTTGCCACCCTAACTCCTAAGTTGGTATTGATCTGAGAACTAAGTCCTACAGGGTTTCTCAATCCCGGGTTCCTCTTCTTATCCTGTTTAGAGGCTTACTTGCTAGTTAAAGTTATTATTATAGAACCCTAGATCTATTCTTCTTGTCTTCAGGAATCCTTAACTTCATCAAAAATTCTGAAAATCATAAAAGAAAAATCACCTGCATCATTCATCTTATCCTAGCATCTAGTTAGTCCCGCATCATCTGGTATCAAAGCTTCGTCCTGTATCAATGCTCATGGAGCCGGACCTTTTAAAGTGATGGAGAGGGTTGGACCAAATGCCTATATGTTAGATTTGCCTCGAAATTTAGGCATTATTTCTCCCTTCAATATCGTAGACATGGTTGAGTACAGGGAACCGGCAGTTATACCTAGTGAGGCCTTTGGACCTACTCCTTCCATTGTGAGTGACCCTAACTCAGAGTGTCCACCAACTATTTGGCCTGAGAGAGGAGAATGGATCGAGCGTGTCCTAGACGATCAATGAAACCTAATTATACTAGCATTGTACTCATTATAATAAGACTTAAGGATTATAAGAAATTGGACTTTTACTTGATTAGGCACAATTCTAAACTAAGAAGGAAGAAGATCTAGACAATAGGGGCTAATGATTGTGGACTTACCTTGATGAGCTTTCCAACCTTCTTTTGATTCATACCTTGAAACTACCAATGCTCAAAACTGAAGAATCTGGATAACAGAGATCAGAACCCTGGACTTGGGGCTTCAGCTTGTTTGTTCTTTGTTAAGGTGAACCCAGCCCATAACTCAAAGACTTCGAAGGACCCTGCAATGAAGATCAAAGTTAAGGAAGAAGGATAGGAACATATAGAAGGGATGGAAGAATTGATGAACTAAGAACAGAAATTTGAGTAGATCTGGCCGACTCCAATGCCTTCACTTGAGCTTGGAAGATGCTTTGCTAGGGAAAAAGAATGGCTTTGGCGTGGAGGAAGAGGATGGAAAACTTTCACATAAGAAAAAAAATACAAGACAACTTCTACTTCCAAAATTTCAACTTCAATTTTCATTCATTCCCAAAATCAATCTCTTTTACAATGGGCATCCAAGGCTTTTAATAGCCTCACAAAGCTAGCTTTTGAAATTTAAAAACTCCCCAAATCGAGGAGGATTACAAGGGGGGTTGGAGGATTTGGTGGAGAGTTTGGAGGGATGTGGGGGGGTTGGAGGATTTGGTGGAGGACTTGGAGGGATGTGGCCAACCTCCTTGAATTTGAATCTCCCTTGTTGGCGCCCAAAGGGTGATGAGGTGGCTGGTGAAGTGGCACCTGATGACGTGGCATGGTGAGGTGGTCTTCTACTTGGATAAGAATGACATGTGGCGCCCAGTGGTCCTAGTTGATGGTCCTTTTCTCTTCTTCATGTGGTCAAATTCTGGGGTCTAGAATATGAGTCTTGTTGCTGGCTTTCATGGCTTTAAGACTTGATTAGACTTAACTCAACTGAATTAGACTTAACCCAACTGAACTGACTTGACTGACCTAGACTTTAAAACTTGAAATGGACTTACAAGAAATGAAATTTTAAAAGTAATTACAGGACTCAATAAACACTCTTGATTTGAAATTCAAAATTAATTACAGGACTCTTGAAAAGGAAATGACTCTTGAAAATAAAATATTTTTGAACTAAAGGATACAAGGTAACCTAATTATCTTCGATCCAAATTGGGATAAGGCTAACCTTGTTGGAGTGAAGTTTCTTTCGGCTTCTGGTGTCCACACCAATTCTCCTGGGGTGGGCAGAACTCGACCCAGTCGAGTATGGTTCAGTTTTGCCCTGGTAATGCTCGAACAAGTCTGGGTTAAGTCTTTGCAGGTCCTCTCGAGTAATCCAAGAGTTGTCGGACTTAGGTCGACCTTGCCATTGAACCAGGTATCGCTGATAGTCCTTATTCCTGGTAGTAATGATCTTGTCATCCAGGATTCTCTCAATTCTCTCTCTCTGCTCAGGTAAGGTTGGTGGTGGACACTCGGAAATATGCTCACTCTCAATGAAAGTTTCTGGCTCAAAAGGCTCACTAGGTATTAGTAGTGGTTCTTTGTATTCTACTAGGTCTGAAACATTGAAGGTTGTACTAATACCCATATCAGGTGGAAGTTCCAAAACATATGCATTAGGCCCTATTTTCTTTAAGATCTTAAAAGGTCCCGCTCCGCGGGCATGCAGCTTCTTTATGGTTCCAGGTGGGAACCGTTCAGGGTTGAGCCTAATCATTGCATAATCCCCTTCATAGAATTCTTTAGCCCTCTTATGTGAATCAGCTAAATGTTTGTAAGTCTCATTGCTCAGTTTGATCTTATTACTGATTTCTTTATGCAAATTTGTGACATGCTGTGCGAAAGATTTAGCAGACTCAGAAATTTACACAAGCACTTACAAAATGCAGACTAAACTAGACATCCTTATTGAGAGGAATTTTATTGGACTTTCTAGGACCTAAACCTAACAGATTAATGACTCTCTAGGTTTGACCCTGGTCTGGTATGCACATGAGAATTTACCATGGGTTCCTAGCAAATGCCATAAAGTTTTCCAAAAGTAGGTAGCAAAAGGAATAGGCTTTAAAAGCTCATGCATCCTAGTAATCTCATCAAAATGAAACTTAATGGCTCTAAACTTATGATAAGACTCAGGGAAAGGCAGGAAATAGGAATCCGAGACTTGGGATAATTTAGGAGAATCTTGAAACAGACCTTGGTTACTCATGATGACCTTAAGATTAGGATTTTGATCTACAGGCGGGATGCTTCTAGGTAGTTGAAGGTCATTAGGAAAGTCTTCTAAAATGATGATTGGGTTCTTCTCAGGTACCTGAAGGAGTTCTTGTGTCGAAGCTAAAGTATTGGGTTCTTCCTGAGGGCATTATCTTACGGGAACCAAGTCATCACTAAATTTTGGTTGTTCTGATGTTTTAGGACTAGGCTCAATAATCTTTTCTTTACCAAAGGTTTCCTCAGGTAAGGTACTAAAGTTGTTCTCTTCACAGTCTTCCCCTTCATTTTCATCTATTAAATTTATGTTAGTCTCATACACATATTTACTAGGTTCAAACTTGCCTTCTTCCTTCCCTAGCCCTTCAGTTTGAGGATACCCTAAGTCTTGAGTATTCATGAACTCAACTTGTACTTCAGGGTTCTTACTCCTATCATTCATATGAGCTAATGGGAAAGTAAGAGTTGGTTGGTCTAAGGAAAATTGTTTAGCCAGCATTTGGTTCAATTGGGCCATTAGATCATTTAGGCCTTTCAGCATTGTTTCAAGATTCGGGTCCATGGCTACACTGGACTGGGCTTGGATTGGTGAATATGGTGTCCCTGCTCTAGTTGTCATGCATGCAAATGGACTCAAGCTTGAGCTAAGGTTTCCTAGACCTAGAGCACAAATTAGAGGTCTAATTAAGTGAACCAACTAGCTAGTAGTACTTATGGGACTTAGCCAGGTAGGTGGTGGGGAGTGAAGGTCCCTGATTGCCAACCTTAGACACCAATCTGAGATTGGCCAGGTAGGCGGACCAAATCACAAGCCCTGATGCACCAATCCTAGACACCAAGCCAGTAAGCACACACCAATTAGCTGACACAGTTAACTTGACCCTAACCTGAACCCAATTTGTTGGTGTCCCTAACCCACTAGGGCAATTAACGTTCTACTCAATTTTAATTAATGGGATGGGATCGATATGCTGGTTGGTGATTTTTTGGGCTAGGGACAGGTGATGAAATCCCGACCCTATGTCAAATTGATGCCCTTAATTTGATTTCTCATGAGATGAATGAAATGCAAAGGTGCTGCAGAAGTGTGTTGCAGTTTGAAAGTGGTGTGGAAAATGTGATGAGAAAAATGTCCAAAAATTATGAAAAATTCACAGAGGATTTCTAACTTATATGTTTCAATTCAGGTGAAAGGAATTTTAAAAATAAAATCTGTACTACTCTAAGCAGATCCTACAATTGAAGATAAATAAAAAGGACAGAACAGAACCCTAATGACAGTGTCGAACTGCAGAAATTTTTATTTTTTTTATAATTCTTTTCTGATGATGAAATTTAATATGGTGATAACTGACTTAAAAAGGAACAAGAAAAAAAATATTTCAATAAAAAATCAGTGACTTGCCTTTGGAGCTGCAGACGGATTACAGCAAATAGATGCAAATTTTCAGAAAACAGAACCTAATCAAACAAGTGCAATGGCTTACCCAAAACTTCAATCTAAAAACTCACGTCCGGCCAGGGGCTCATTATTCCCATGGGTCATGACAGTGTACTAGAGTACACCCGCTCAGGAGGCGTGAATTTTAGATCTTGCTTGGATTTAAAGAAAACTATTATACCCTAATGCAACCATGCTCTGATACCAATTTGATGCGGCAAGCATATGATTAATGTTTTGAATATGGTTTGTAGAGCAATGAAACCTAATTACACTAGCATTGTACTCATTATAATAAGACTTAAGGATTATAAGAAATTGGACTTTTACTTGATTAGACACAATCCTAAACTAAGAAGGAAGAAGATCTAGACAATAGGGGCTAATGATTGTGGACTTACCTTGATGAGCTTTCCAACCTTCTTTTGATTCATACCTTGAAACTACCAATATTCAGAACTGAAGAATCTGGATAACAGAGATCAGAACCCTGGACTTGGGGCTTCAGCTTGTTTGTTCTTTGTTAAGGTGAACCCAGCCCATAACTCAAAGACTTCGAAGGACCCTGCAATGAAGATCAAAGTTAAGGAAGAAGGATAGGAACATATAGAAGGGATGGAAGAATTGATGAACTAAGAACAGAAATTTGAGTAGATCTGGCCGACTCCAATGCCTTCACTTGAGCTTGGAAGATGCTTTGCTAGGGAAAAAGAATGGCTTTGGCGTGGAGGAAGAGGATGGAAAACTTTCACATAAGAAAAAAAATACAAGACAACTTCTACTTCCAAAATTTCAACTTCAATTTTCATTCATTCCCAAAATCAATCTCTTTTACAATGGGCATCCAAGGCTTTTAATAGCCTCACAAAGCTAGCTTTTGAAATTTAAAAACTCCCCAAATCGAGGAGGATTACAAGGGGGGTTGGAGGATTTGGTGGAGAGTTTGGAGGGATGTGGGGGGGGTTGGAGGATTTGGTGGAGGACTTGGAGGGATGTGGCCAACCTCCTTGAATTTGAATCTCCCTTGTTGGCGCCCAAAGGGTGATGAGGTGGCTGGTGAAGTGGCACCTGATGACGTGGCATGGTGAGGTGGTCTTCTACTTGGATAAGAATGACATGTGGCGCCCAGTGGTCCTAGTTGATGGTCCTTTTCTCTTCTTCATGTGGTCAAATTCTGGGGTCTAGAATTTGAGTCTTGTTACTGGCTTTCATGGCTTTAAGACTTGATTAGACTTAACTCAACTGAATTAGACTTAACCCAACTGAACTGACTTGACTGACCTAGACTTTAAAACTTGAAATGGACTTACAAGAAATGAAATTTTAAAAGTAATTACAGGACTCAATAAACACTCTTGATTTGAAATTCAAAATTAATTACAGGACTCTTGAAAAGGAAATGACTCTTGAAAATAAAATATTTTTGAACTAAAGGATACAAGGTAACCTAATTATCTTCGATCCAAATTGGGATAAGGCTAACCTTGTTGGAGTGAAGTTTCTTTCGGCTTCTGGTGTCCACACCAACTTGGAGGGATGTGGCCGACCTCCTTGAATTTGAATCTCCCTTGTTGGCGCCCAAAGGGTGATGAGGTGGTTGGTGAGGTGGCGCCTGATGACGTGGCATGGTGAGGTGGTCTTCTACTTGGATAAGAATGACATGTGGCGCCCAGTGGTCCTAGTTGATGGTCCTTTTCTCTTGCTTGGTTGATGTGTCTTCTCTTCTTCATGTGCTCAAATTCTGGGGTCCAGAATTTGAGTCTTGTTGCTGGCTTTCATGGCTTTAAGACTTGATTAGACTTAACTCAACTGAATTAGACTTAACTCAACTGAATTGACTTGACTGACCTAGATTTTAAAACTTGAAATGGATTTACAGGAAATGAAATTTTAAAAGTAATTACGGGACTCAATAAATACTCTTGATTTGAAACTCAAAATTAATTACAGGACTCTTGAAAAGGAAATGACTCTTGAAAATAAAATATTTTTGAACTAAAGGATACAAGGTAACCTAATTATCTTCGATCCAAATTGGGATAAGGCTAACCTTGTTGGAGTGAAGTTTCTTTCGGCTTCTGGTGTCCACACCAATTCTCCTGGGGTGGGCAGAACTCAACCCAGTCGAGTATGGTTCAGTTTTGCCCTGGTAATGCTCGAACAAGTCTGGGTTAAGTCTTTGCAGGTCCTCTCGAGTAATCCAGTAGTTGTCGGACTCAGGTTGACCTTGCCATTGAACCAGGTATCGCTGATAGTCCTTATTCCTGGTAGTAATGATCTTGTCATCCAGGATTCTCTCAATCCTCTCTCTCTACTCAGGTAAGGTTGGTGGTGGACACTCGGAAATATGTTCACTCTCAATGAAAGTTTCTGGCTCAAAAGGCTCACTAGGTATTAGTAGTGGTTCTTTGTATTCTACTAGGTCTGAAACATTGAAGGTTGTACTAATACCCATATCAGGTGAAAGTTCCAAAATATATGCATTAGGCCCTATTTTCTTTAAGATCTTAAAAGGTCCCGCTCCGCAAGCATGCAGCTTCTTTATGGTTCCAGGGGGAAACCGTTCAGGGTTGAGCCTAATCATCGCATAATCCCCTTCACAGAATTCTTTAGCCCTCTTATGTGAGTCAGCTAAGTGTTTGTAAGTTTCATTGCTCAGGTTGATCTTATTACTGATTTCTTTATGTAGATTTGTGACATGCTGTGCAAAAGACTCAGCAGACTCAGAGACTCGTGTGTGAATAGGTAGTGGGATTAGATCTAAAGGCTTCCTAGGCTTGCAACCATGGACTATCTCAAAGGTACTTTTGCCCGTAGATCGATTGACCGAACTGTTGTAAGCGAACTCAGCACGTGGCAATAACAAATCCCAGTTCCCTAGACTTTCTCCCACTAGGCATCTCAGCAAGTTTTCTAGACTTCTATTTACAACCTCGGTTTGTCCATCAGTCTGGGGATGGTAGGCAGTGGAGAATTTCAGTCTGGTTCCTAATAGGTGCCAAAGGGTTTTCTAGAAGTAACTTGTGAAGCAGACATCCCTATCAGAAATAATGATTTTTGGTAACCCGTGGAGTCTGACTACTTGATCAAGAAAGAGTTTGGCTATCCTAGAGGCATCGGAAGTTTGGGAGCAAGGTATGAAATGGGCAATTTTTGAAAACCGGTCGACCACCACAAAGATTGAATCATGTTTTCGAATGATCTTGGGTAATCCTAGAACAAAGTCCATACTTAGATCCTGCCATGGACACTCAGGTATAGGTAATGGAGTGTATAGCCCGGTATTCTTCTTTTGTTGCTTTGCAACAGCACATGTCCTACATCGGGCTACAAGGTTTGCTACTTGTTTCTTAAGACCTGGCCAATAAAATTGTTCCTCAACAGCCAAGATAGTCTTGTTTCATCCGAAGTGGCCAGCCAAACCTCCCGCATGTATCTCCCAAACTAAAAAATCTCTTAAGGAGGTTCTTGGGATACAAAGCCTAGTCTCTCTAAAAAGATAACCATCTAGAAGGGTATAGTCACTATGATCACTAGATGGTCCTTGACGCAAAACCTGATAAATTTCACCAAAATCTGGACAAGTTTCGTACTGCTCCTTAAGTCTTTCAAAACCTATGACTTCAGTACTGACTGAAGTTAAAAGTAACGTTCTACGACTTAGGGCATCAGCTACCTTATTATCGGTTCCTGATTGATGCTTTAGGATAAACGTATAGGATTGGATGTACTCTACCCATTTGGCATGCCTAGGGTTTAGTTTCTTTTGGGAACTCAAAAACCTAAGGACTTCATGGTCTGAAAATAAAACAAATTCTTGCGGTAGGAGATAATGCCTCCAATACCTTAATGCTTGCACTATCGCATAAAGCTCCCAATCATAGGTGGAGTATTTCTTCCTGGCTTCATTCAATTTCTCACTAAAGAATGCTACGGGATGGTTCTCTTGACTCAGAACTCCACCAATACCTACTCCCGAAGCATCGCATGCTACTTCAAAGACCTTAGAAAAATCGGGTAGTCTTAAGATTGGTGCTTGGGTCATCTTATCTTTGATGTGAAGGAAGGCCTTATCAGCTGACTTCGTCCATTCAAAGTGGTCCTTCCTAATACAATCTGTGATAGGAGCAACTATCGTGCTAAACCCTCTAATAAATCTTCGATAAAACATAGAGAGGCCATGAAAACTTCTTACTTCATGAATATTATTGGGTGTTGGCCACTCTACAATTACCTTAACCTTCTAAGGGTCAGCGGATACTCCTTCAGGGGTCACAACAAATCCTAGAAAGATAACTCTAGTAGTCATGAAAGCACATTTCTTTAGATTGGCATAGAGGTTATCTTTCCTAAGTGCTAAACATACCTGCCTCAGATGTTGCTGATGATCTTCTATAGTCCTACTATAGATAAGTATGTCGTCAAAGTAAACGACAACAAATTTTCCAATAAAGGCTCGTAGGACTTGGTTCATGATTCGCATAAAAGTGCTAGGGGCGTTTGATAACCCAAAAGGCATGACTACCCAATCAAATAACCCGTCCTTAGTTTTAAAGGCAGTCTTCCATTCATCCCCTGGTCTGATCCTAACTTGGTGATAGCCGCTCTTCAGGTCAATCTTAGAAAATATAGTTGCACCGGCCATCATATCTAACATATCATCCAAGTGAGGGATGGGAAACCTATACTTCACCGTGATTTTATTTATGGCACGACTATCAACACACATTCTTCATGTGCCATCTTTCTTAGGGGTAAGTATGGTGCGGGCACCAGAATCAGAAGAAGACTTCAGGGTTCTACCTGGATCTCTGAATGACCTTGCCCGAAGATTAGGGTTTGTAATAAGGGTTGACTTGGTCAACTCAATTTTAATCTTAAGCCTGTATTTCCCTGTAATTTAAATTTTGTTGGGTCATGTTGACTCAGTACAAGTCCTAGTAGTGTCTAGGTCTTCTCCAGGTTGGTGCCATTTTTTTCCAGCTAAGTCAAGGCCCAAGCAAGTGGGCGCCACACTCCCAGCCACATGCCAGAGCCCATGAGGCACCACATCCCTTTCCCAGTGTGCCTTGGTCCCCATACCACAAGAAAGCAGGTCCCTTCTTTCATGTGCCACTTAAGGAGAGATTAATCTAGGATCCTCAATCCAAGGGGGCGCCCAAAACAATTTCCATAAGAGCCAAGCTATGAAAAGAAAGGAGCAACACTTGGGGAGCAAGAGTAGGAGGCGCCCAAATACTTCCAAATAAAACCAAGCATGGAAGGAAAATGCTTGTCTTGAAGAGCAAGGCTAGGAGGCGCCATCTTCTTGCCATTTGGAGCCACCAATCAACATTTAAGGAAGCTTTTGGCTGGCCATTATGTGGAGGATTTGATTCTACACGCCTAATTTGAGAGTCCATCCCATTAGTCCCACATGGGAAGATGTAAAAGCTTGATTTCTTGTAAAGGTCTATAAAATAGACCCCTCTTGTAAGTTTTCAAAAAATAATGATGAATGAAATCAATTTCTTTGTGAGCAACTTTGTGTTTCTCTCTTCTGCACTTGTATTCAAGTGTTGAGCTCCGTGAGGGAGTAATTCCGTGTTCCACAGGAACCTTGAGAAGGTGTGAGATCTCCAAACCTTACCGAAACCCTAAGTTAGCCGCTTCAATTCCCAAACCCTAGCCGCCCATCATCTATCCTCCAATCACCATCCAAACCCTAATTTTCCATCTACATCCCACGGCCCCTCTCTTCCACATCGAGGCCGGCCACCAGCATCCAGGTTCAGATCAACTATTTCAACTACAGAGCCAGTTCAAAAGAAGAGTCAGATCAGTATCAAGTTCTCTGGAACTTCTACATCCAACAATCTTCATTAAGTCCTCAGGTCAGTGTTTTTCTTTGAGTTTCTGGTTCTTCTTCTTCCAGATCCTGAGTTCGAGAAGAAGGCCAACCTTGCCATAGGACTACAATCCGAGGATCCATTGCGAAGATACCCCGTCTCCAAGGATCCTACAATCTGCTCGAGAGTGTCCTTCAATTGAAGAAACGAGAGATATCACAGTCAGGTATAAAACCTTCTCTTCTCTCTTCATTTGTTTCTTGAAAGAGGAGTAAACCCTAGATCTGGGGGTTTCTCAATCCCCAGCGATCCTACTTCTGAGTTACTCTGATAATCCACTCCTTTTAATTGTGCTTTCTGTCATTTCTTAGTTTCTTTCAACATTAGTTTATCTATCCTTTGAGTCAAAGCCGACTTTTGAATATATATATATATATATAAATACATTAATTTTAATTTTCTTCCGCATTCCACATATTCATTCTGCATCATTTTTGGTATCAGAGTTTTTGTTCTGCATCAAAGTAAGGTTGGGACTGCACATGGACTCAAACTCTCCCTAATGAATCCTTTCTTTAGGAGTTCTCCTACTTGATGTTGTAATTCTTGGTGCTCGGTAGGGTTCATTCTATAATGGGGAAGGTTTAGTAGGGTTGCTCTGGGGACTAAGTCTATCGCATGTTGTATATCCCCAAGAGGTGGGAGTTGGTCGGGCAAGTCATCGGGGAACACGTCTTTGAACTCCTCTAGCACTTCACTGACTTCTTGAGGTTGTTCTTTTGAAAGAGGTTCTTGATGATCCTTAATGGTCAAAATCCAAATAGGTGATCCATTGCTAATTTCTTTCTCCATTTCTCTAGCAGTGATCACGTTTATCCCCTTTTTCTTATCACTCAATTGGCTTGATCCTCTCTTAATGGGGTTCTTAGGTGGAGAAGAATGGATTACAATCTTCTTTCCATTATGAGTAAACGAGCATGAATTAGAACGATCATAGAGTGTTACGTCAAGATCGTACAACCATGGTCAGCCTAAAATTATGCTACTTACTTCCATTGGAAGTACATCACACCATACTTTCTCCAGGTAAGATTGGAACTGAATGGTTACTAGGCACCTAGACTTAATGGAATCGTGGTTGAGTCTATCCAGGATACCTTATAGGGATTAGGATGGGGTACGGTGGGCAATCCTAGGTTTTTAACTGTGTTGGTGGATATGGCATTGACACAGCTACCGCTATCTAAAATGACTTTGCATACTTTCTCACCTATCTTAATGAATGTCTGTAGGATGCTAGTCCTACACCAATCTTCTTGGATTTTAGCTTGGGTGAGAATACACCTAACTACTCCTAACAGATCTTGATCTACCAGGACTTCCTCATCCTCATACTCTTCAGCCAAGTTCTCATCTGCCTGGTATACTTCCTCCTCAAATTCATCTTGGGATTCTACGGCTTCCTCTTCTACTTCCCCTATGTGTAGGGCTCTATTAGGACAGTTGCTAGAATAGTGACCCCTTTGTTACACTTGAAACAGGCATTTGGAGTTCTTTGGGTCTCAGGTGTTTTCCCCTTGTCATCTCTTCGGGTCACAGGCATATTAGGATTGGGTCGGTTGAATCTAGACTGATTGGATCCTGACTGCTGGTAAGGTGCACTAGTCCTAGGGGCTTCGAGCCTACGATAAACTGGACCTCTATGGAATCTCTCAGCATCCCTAGCTATCTGATAGGCTAATTCTAGGTCATGTACCTCTTGCATGAATAATTCTCTTTGAATTTCTTCCCTCAGTCCGGCTCTAAATCTAGACAATGTCACCGACTCAGATTCATCAACATTGCACCTCATAACGAGTTCGTCAAACTTCGCTATGTACTCTGCGACACTCCTATTTCCTTGAGTAAGTCTTTGCCATTGATCTAGGAGTCTTTGGTGGTAGGACATAGGAAGGTATTTCTCCCTAAGCCTAAGTTTCATAGCTCGCCATGTCACTATGTGATGCAGAACAAATAAAGGGATGCGATGCGGAAGTAAATTAAGATTAACTAATTTTTTTTGTTGTTTTTATAGGTTTGTAGAAGTTGGCTTCAAATCAAAGAAAAGTTAACCTAACATTGAAAGATACTAATATGATAATTGAAAGCACAATTTTAAGGAAACTAAATTATCAGAGTAGTTTAGAAGCAACGGATCGCTGGGGGTTGAGAAACTCCCAGACCTAGGGTTTCACTCCGAGCTTTCAACAAAACAGAAATAAAGAGAAGGGAAGGTTTATCTAACCAGACAATGATCTTCACAGATTTTGGTGGAAGAACTCTCCCGAGCAGATTGTTGGATCCTCGGAGTCGGATATCTTCGTAATGGATCCTCCAATACTGGTCCTTTGGCGGGTTGGCTTCTCCTGAACTCAAGATCTGGAAGAGAAGAAAAACAATTGATGGAATCAGAGAGTCAAGGAAAAGATTTACCAGGTTGATGAACTTGAAGATCGAAATTGCTGAAAACTGGATTCTCCTGGATGCTGATGTGATTTTCCTTGGAACTTGCTCTGGATCTGAAGTAGCCGGACTGGATCTGGATGAAGGTGGACGGCCTGGACTTGTAGAGAGAGAGAGGCCGTGGGAGATGGATGGAGCTAGGGTTTGATGGATTGAAAATAATGAAGGGCGGCTAGGGTTTTGGAATTTCAAGTGGCTAACCTAGGGTTTTGGATAAAGATGGAGATCTCTCACCTCCTCAAGGCTCCAATGGAACCCGGATTACCCCCTCACGGAGCTCAACACTTAGAATAGTGCGGAAGAAGAGAAACCTAGGTTGCTCAACACAAGAGAATAGCAAAAATAATTTTTCTTCATTGATTTTCTAAAGTTACAAAGAGAGGTCTATTATATAGACCTAAAATTTTCTCCTAGCTTGTACAAATTCCCATGTGGGACTAAACTCTTCCAACCCCTAGATTAGGTAGAAAATCCTCTCCCTTGGCCGACCAAGAGTCCAAAAAAACTGGGACGGCCATAAAGGAATTGTTTTGGAACTTTTATGGCACCTCCTTTGGAGTTGGATTTGGATTTGGAGTCCTCTTCTTCTTATGGTATTTCTTCTTTTCTTCCACTCCAAGTTAAGCTCTTTGATTTTGATTTGAACTTCAATTAGGAGTAGGTTGGATGTCCTTCTTTGATTTCTTCTCCAAGAGAAGTTTTCTTCCTTCTTTGCTTAGGTAAATTAGGCAGGTGTGGGCGCCTCCTTTAATTTAGCCTCCAATTTGATTTTTTCTTCTTTGGATGTGGGGACCATGACACTGGGATGCCTCTATGGCGCCTCCTGGACTCTGGCGTGTGCTCGGAGTGTGGCTGGGCGTGTGGCTTGGAGTGTGGCCTCCACTTGCTTGAACCTTGAGTTGATTGGAAGAGAAATGTGGCACCATTTTGGACCAAATTGAAACCACATTGGGACTTGCACCGAGTCAACATGACTCAACAAAATTTAAATGGTGACTCAAGAAATAAATAAAATAAATAAACTGGTTGACCAGGTCAACCTTTATTACAAACCCTAATTTCTCGGGCAATGTCAATCAGAGATCCAAATGGAGCTCTGAAGTCTTCTTCTGAGTCTGGTGCCCGCACCAATTCTCCCAGGGTGGGAGGAACTCGACCCTGTCGAGTAAGGCTCAAATTGGCTCTGGTATCTCTCCAAGAGGTCTGGGTCCAATTCTTGTAATTCTTCTCGGAAGATCCAAGAGTCATCAGAATCTAGCCTTCCTTGCCAGCGGACCAGGTACCTTTGGTATCCTCGATTACGAGTAGAGATAACCTGATCATCCAGGATCTTTTCAATCTGCTCTTTCCTCACAGGCCAGTTTGTTGGTGGACACACAGGGTCGGGATCACTCTCAATGATAGGGTTAGGCTCACTAGGAATCACAGCTGGCTCCCTGTACTCTACTAAGTCTGTAATGTTGAAAGTAGAGCTAATGCCTAGTTCTGGAGGCAACTCGAGCACATAGGCATTGGATCCTACTCTCTTTACCACTCTAAATGGTCCAGCTCCCCTAGCATGTAACTTTCTAACGGTTCCAGGAGGAAACCGTTCAGGCCTTAACCTAATCATCACATAGTCTCCCTCAACAAAAGATTTGACTCGCCTTTGAGTATCAGCCAACTTCTTATAAGTTTCATTACTTAAATTTATTTTGGCATGAATTTCTTTATGTAAGTCTTTTATATGCTGTGCAAAATTCTCAGCAGATTCGGAGACTCGAGTGTGGACAGGTAAAGGGACTAGGTCAAGAGGTGTGTGAGGTTTGTACCCATGTACAATTTCAAATGGACTCTTACTCGTAGACCTATTGACCGAGTCATTGTACGCAAATTCTGCCCTTGGTAGGTATAAATCCCAATTTCTGGTATTTTCACCAACAAGACATCTCAGCAGATTTCCTAGGCTACGGTTCACTACTTCAGTTTGGCCATCAGTTTGGGGATGATAGGCAGTTGAAAACTTAAGTTTTGTCCCTAACTTATGCCAAAGGGTCTTCCAAAAGTAACTGGTGAACCGGACATCCCTATCTGAAACGATTGTCTTAGGTAGGCCATGGAGTCTAACTATCTCATTGAAGAAAAGTGTGGCTACCTTAGACGCATCAAAAGTTTGGGAACAAGGCAAGAAGTGGGCCATTTTAGAGAATCGGTCGACTACGACACAGATAGAATCATGTCTTCTCTGGGTCTTAGGTAAACCTAACACAAAATCCATACTCACATCTTGCCAAGGACGATCTGGGACAGGGAGTGGGGTATAAAGGCTAGTGTTTTGTTTTCGCTGTTTGGCAACAGCGCAGGTTCGACATCTAGCTACAATATTAGCTACATCCCTTTTCAAGCTAGGCCAGAAAAAGTGGTCTTCAATAGCTAGAATGGTCTTGTCTTTTCCAAAATGGCCAGCTAAACCTCCAGCATGGATTTCCCAAATCAAAAATTCCCTAAGAGAAGTTATAGGGATGCAAAGCCTATTTTTGAAGAACAAAAAACCATCTACAAGGGTATAATCCTGGTGATTACTAGACGGTCCTTGAACTAGATCCTGATACACAGTTGTGAAATCCGGACAAGACTCATATTCCTCTTTGATTTGCTCAAACCCTATGACCTCAGTTCTAACAGAAGTTAATAACAGAGATCGGCGACTAAGGGCATCAGCTACCTTATTCTCAACTCCAGCCTTATGTTTCAGGACAAAAGTATAGGACTGGATATATTCTACCCACTTAGCATGCCTAGGGTTAAGCTTCTTTTGGGAGTTCAGAAATCTAAGAGCCTCATGGTCCGAAAATAGTACAAATTCCTGCGGTAGCAAATAATGTCTCCAGTAACGCAAAGCTTGCACCACCGCATAAAATTCCTTATCATAGGTAGAATACCTAAGCTTAGCATCATTAAGTTTTTCACTAAAGAATGCTATGGGATGATTCTCTTGGCTTAGGACTCCACCTATTCCTACACCTGAAGCATCACAGGCAACCTCAAATACTTTAGAAAAATCGGGTAATCTCAGAATGGGTGCCTGGGTCATTTTATCCTTAAGATCTAGGAAGGCTTTATGGGCTGACTTAGTCCAATGAAATTCTCCCTTCCTAATACAATCAATGATTGGAGCAGCTAAAGTACTAAACCCCTTGATGAATCGCCTATAGAAGGTAGCCAAGCCATGGAAACTTCTAACTTCATGCACATTGGTTGGCTCTGGCCAGTCTACTATGGACTTAATCTTCTCAGGATCGGCCGCCACGCCGTTAGGGGTTACTACAAAACCAAGAAAGATAACTCTACTAGTCATGAATTCACACTTCTTAAGATTACCGTAGAGTCTCTCATTCCTCAAAACTTGGCAGACTGCTCTAAGGTGGTCTAGGTGATCTGTTGGGGTCTTACTATAGATCAGGATGTCATCAAAATAAACCACCACAAATTTTCCTATGAAAGCTCTAAGTACTTGGGTCATAATTCTCATGAAAGTACTAGGGGCATTGGACAACCCAAAAGGCATAACAACCCATTCATAAAGACCATCCTTAGTTTTGAAAGCAGTTTTCCATTCATCCCCGGGTCTAATCCTAACCTGATGATAGCCGCTTTTGAGATCAATCTTAGAAAAAACCATTGCACCAGCCATCATGTCAAGCATGTCATCTAGTCTAGGGATGGGAAACCTATATTTGACTATAATTTTATTGATGGCACGACTGTCAACACACATCCTCCACGTGCCATCTTTCTTTGGGGTCAGTAAGGCTGGGACTGCACAAGGGCTAAGACTTTCTCTAATAAACCCCTTCCTCAATAATTCTCCAACCTGCTTTTGCAGTTCTTCATGCTCAGATGGATTCATCCTGTAATGGGGCAAGTTGGGCAAAGTCGCTCCTGGGATTAGATCTATGGCATGCTGGATATCCCTAAGAGGTGGAAGGTGGTCTGGCAAATCCTCGGGAAAGACATCCTCAAATTCTTTTAACACAGGTTTAACTTCTTGAGGAGGCTCTGAGGGTTCCGAAGTTCTAAGTTCCTTAGCAGTCAGCATCCAGATGGGTGAACCACTATGAATTTCTTGTTCTAGATCCTTAGCACTGATTAGGTTCACTCCAGTTTTCATCTCCTTAACCTTACCAGCTCCTTTAGTTACCTTGTCCTTAGGGGGAACGGAATGGATCGTAATCTTCTTCCCTTTGAAATTAAAGACACAGGTATTGGATTTTCCTAAGAGGGTGGCATCATGATCATACAACCAAGGTCTTCCGAGAATTATACTGCTCACCCCCATGGGTAAGACATCGCACCAAATCTTTTCGTGATAAGATTGCATTTGGATTTGGACTTGACATCTAGATTGGATGGGTATGGAGGTAGAATCTACCCAAGAAACCTTATAGGGGTTGGGATGGGGAACTGGGGTTAAGCCTAACATCTTGACAGTGCTAGTAGAGATGGCATTTACACAGCTCCCACTATCTATGATGATCTTACATACCTTATCCCCTAATTTAAGAAAAGTTTGTAGGATGTTAGTCCTACGCCAATCCTCTTGAACTAGATTCTGGGATAGGATGCATCTTACAACTCCTAATTGGTCAGACTCATTGGGTTCCTCCTCTCCTTCATACTCTTCAACCAAATTCATTCCGGCCTCATAAACTTCTTCTTCAAATTCCTCACTGGGCTCGGAACTATCATTCTCTCCCTCTTCTATGTAAAGGGATCTCCGTGGGCACTGGCTAGCAACATGACCTACCTTATGATACTTGAAACAGGCTATGGCAGTACACTGACTGGAAATGTGACCTGGTTTCTGACACTTAAAACAGGTGATATTTGAACTAGGGGTTCTCTGGGTGTCAGGTGCCTTACCTTTGTCCATGGGCCTAGGGGTAGAAGTACCCTGAAAAGGTTTACTAGGGTTAACTTGGCTAGGTCCATTCCTTGGGATTGGGGCACTAACCCTAGAAGGTATAGGTCCTCTCTGAAATTTCTCAGTGTTCAGTGCAATCTGGTAGGCTTGGTCTAGATCAGTAACCTCTCTCAGAAATAGTTCTCTCTTGATATCTTCCCTCAGTCCAGCCCTAAATCTAGACAAAGTGACTTCGTGGGCTTCACTCACATCACATCTCATTAGGTATTCATCAAAAGTAGTTATGTAGTCTGAGACAGATCGGTTTCCTTGTTTCAGGTTTTGCCATTGGTCTAACAGGTTTTGCTGGTATGAAATGGGTAGGTATTTATCTCTCAGTTTTTCTTTCATACCCTGCCAAGTGGTTATGGGCTCAACATTCCGTCTCCTAGTGGTTAGCTCAATGTTCCCCCAGTATAACCTAGCTTGACGCACTAATTTCATCTTGGCAAACTTGTATTTCCTCTCCTCAGACATAGCATACCACTCAAAGTATTGGTCCATCTCACCCTCCCAATCAGAATACACCTTAGGGTTCAGACTGCCATCAAAAGTGGGTGCATCTAATTTGATGTTCCTGATGAACCTATCATCTCTATCTTCAGGCTCTGGGTCAGGCCTCCTATGATTAGGTTCAGGATCTCTATATAAAGGCCTTCTAGGTCCTGATGTGGATGAGGTTGATGCACATTAAAATCGGGGTCAGGAGTCCAGTTCCGATGTCCAGGTTCTTCAAGTACTTGGACTCGGTCCCTAAGTTGGGTAAGATCCTCATGAATTTGTGCGCTAAACTGGGCCACAGTGTTTGTCATATCCTGATTCATTTTAGCCATACTTTCAGTAAGAGTTCTGATCATGGCCTCTAAATCAGGTTGGGTTTGACCAGGTTGATATGGCACTCCGTTTCTGGTAGACATGATGATTCAAGCAAGCACACAAAATGAGACTAGACTAAATCGACTACTGGATCACTAGACCTAGAGTCCAAACTAGATGCCCAATCAGAGTGGCAAGCTAGCCTGTAGTAACTCAGGACTCAGCCAGGCAGGTGTAAGGGGAGTGTTAGGTCCCTGATTGCCAATCCTAGACACCAATCAGTGATTGGCCAGGTAGGCGGACCAGCACACAAGCCCTTCGGGACGTAGTCCCTGAACCACCGTTCTAGACACTGAGTGCTAAGCACACACAGAATAACTCAGCAAACTGACTCAACACTAGCCTAGACCCGACCAATTGGTGTCCCTAGCCCACTAGGGCAAATTAGGTCTAACTGATTTTAAATTAGGTCTAGGTTCGAATGATTGGATGGTGGTTTTGGGCTAAGGAGAGGTAATCAACTCCTCCCCTTATCTTAGATGCTCAATTGCCCTTAAGTAAATTATGAGATGATCACTCCAAAAGAATTGAATTGCAGAATACAAAAAAAACAGAGTTGCTGTATTTTAATGCTCAGAATTTTTACCGAAACCAATAAATCACAGAAAAATTATGAAAAATAGGTTCAATTATACTGGTTTCAACGAAGCAAAAATCATGCAATTCGGAGTTTTATTCAGGGAGAAATAATTCAGACAACAGGGAAATTACGGGCTGCAACTAGATTGTCTTCCCTGTTTATAATCCCTGCTACGAAGTTATAACCCAATGGATCCCCTACACGCCCTAGGAACACCCCGTGGCATGGGAGGAGGAGGCTTGCGCCTCGCTTAGTTCCTAGGACCGGACGTCCTGGGGAGTCTACTTCGAGCAGACAAAATAAAAAGAGAACAATCAAAACAAGCAAGCAAGCAAATCAGAAACCCTAGACTGGGCTCTGATACCAAAAATGATGCAGAACAAATAAAGGGATGCGATGCGGAAGTAAATTAAGATTAACTAATTTTTTTTGTTGTTTTTATAGGTTTGTAGAAGTTGGCTTCAAATCAAAGAAAAGTTAACCTAACATTGAAAGATACTAATATGATAATTGAAAGCACAATTTTAAGGAAACTAAATTATCAGAGTAGTTTAGAAGCAACGGATCGCTGGGGGTTGAGAAACTCCCAGACCTAGGGTTTCACTCCGAGCTTTCAACAAAACAGAAATAAAGAGAAGGGAAGGTTTATCTAACCAGACAATGATCTTCACAGATTTTGGTGGAAGAACTCTCCCGAGCAGATTGTTGGATCCTCGGAGTCGGATATCTTCGTAATGGATCCTCCAATACTGGTCCTTTGGCGGGTTGGCTTCTCCTGAACTCAAGATCTGGAAGAGAAGAAAAACAATTGATGGAATCAGAGAGTCAAGGAAAAGATTTACCATGTTGATGAACTTGAAGATCGAAATTGCTGAAAACTGGATTCTCCTGGATGCTGATGTGATTTTCCTTGGAACTTGCTCTGGATCTGAAGTAGCCGGACTGGATCTGGATGAAGGTGGATGGCCTGGACTTGTAGAGAGAGAGAGGCCGTGGGAGATGGATGGAGCTAGGGTTTGATGGATTGAAAATAATGAAGGGCGGCTAGGGTTTTGGAATTTCAAGTGGCTAACCTAGGGTTTTGGATAAAGATGGAGATCTCTCACCTCCTCAAGGCTCCAATGGAACCCGGATTACCCCCTCACGGAGCTCAACACTTAGAATAGTGTGGAAGAAGAGAAACCTAGGTTGCTCAACACAAGAGAATAGCAAAAATAATTTTTCTTCATTGATTTTCTAAAGTTACAAAGAGAGGTCTATTATATAGACCTAAAATTTTCTCCTAGCTTGTACAAATTCCCATGTGGGACTAAACTCTTCCAACCCCTAGATTAGGTAGAAAATCCTCTCCCTTGGCCGACCAAGAGTCCAAAAAAAATTGGGACGGCCATAAAGGAATTGTTTTGGAACTTTTATGGCACCTCCTTTGGAGTTGGATTTGGATTTGGAGTCCTCTTCTTCTTATGGTATTTCTTCTTTTCTTCCACTCCAAGTTAAGCTCTTTGATTTTGATTTGAACTTCAATTAGGAGTAGGTTGGATGTCCTTCTTTGATTTCTTCTCCAAGAGAAGTTTTCTTCCTTCTTTGCTTAGGTAAATTAGGCAGGTGTGGGCGCCTCCTTTAATTTAGTTCCAATTTGATTTTTTTCTTCTTTGGATGTGGGGACCATGACACTGGGATGCCTCTATGGCGCCTCCTGGACTCTGGCGTGTGCTCGGAGTGTGGCTGGGCGTGTGGCTTGGAGTGTGGCCTCCACTTGCTTGAACCTTGAGTTGATTGGAAGAGAAATGTGGCACCATTTTGGACCAAATTGAAACCACATTGGGACTTGCACCGAGTCAACATGACTCAACAAAATTTAAATGGTGACTCAAGAAATAAATAAAATAAATAAACTGGTTGACCAGGTCAACCTTTATTACAAACCCTAATTTCTCGGGCAATGTCAATCAGAGATCCAAATGGAGCTCTGAAGTCTTCTTCTGAGTCTGGTGCCCGCACCACTATGGGCACATCACCTCTCTGTCTAGTGAGTCTCTCAATGTTTCCCCAATATAATCTAGCTTGGCGCACAAGTTTAAGCTTTGCAAACTTACACTTGCACTCTTCACTCATCTCAAACCAGTCAAAATATTGGTCCATCTCACCTTCCCAATCAATGTAGATCTTTGGATCTAAAATTCCATCAAAGGTGGGAGCTTCCAGCCTAATGTTCTTCATGGTTCGGTCATCTTGATCAAAGTGAATTGGGGTGGGTCTCCTGACATTGGGTTCATAGTTAGGCTCATGATGGAATCTCCTTGGGTTGGGCTCGATGGTTTGATCAGGGTGGGGTCCTCTAGGAATTGGATCATAAAACTGATCTTGGGGAGCTCTCCTAGGGTTTGTTTCGTAGAGAGGGTTTTGATATGGAATCCTTCTAGGGTTCAATGGGGTCTCGAGTTCAGGTGCAAGACTAGGCTCAGGCTCAGTCTGGGCTTCATGATTGCTTTCAAGGGTTCTAGCCTCTAACTGATCCAACCTAATAGTGATGTGGGCTAACTGCTCATTCATGTCTTGGTTGGTTTGTGCCACATTCTGATTTGTTTGGGCCAATTGCTCAGTTAAACTCTTAGTCAGTTGGGCCACTTGATCATTTAGGCCTTTGATCAAATTCCCTAAATTTTGGTCCATAGCTACACTTGACTAGGCTTAGATTGGTGAATACAGTGTCCCTTCTCTAGTTGTCATGCATGCAAATGGACTCAAGTTCGAGCTAAGGTTTTCTAGACCTAGAGCACAAATTAGAAGTCTAATTAAGTGAACCAACTAGTAAGTAGTACTTATGGGACTTAGCCAGGTAGGTGGAGGGGAGTGAAGGTCCCTGATTGCCAACCTTAGACACCAATCTGAGATTGGCCAGGTAGGCGGACCAAATCACAAGCCCTGATGCACCAATCCTAGACACCAAGCCAGTAAGCACACACCAATTAGCTGACACAGTTAACTTGACCCTAACCTGAACCCAACTTGTTGGTGTCCCTAACCCACTATGGCAATTAACGTTCTACTCAATTTTAATTAACAGGCTAGGATCGATATGCTGGTTGGTGATTTTTGGGCTAGGGACAGGTGATAAAACCCTGACCCTATGTCAAATTGATGCCCTTAATTTGATTTCCCATAAGATGAATGAAATGCAAAGGTGCTGCAGAAGTGTGTTGCAGTTTGAAAGTGGTGTGGAAAACATGATGAAAAAAATGTCCAAAAATTCTAAAAAATTCATAGAGGATTCCTAACTTATATGTTTCAATGCAAATAAAAGGAATTTTAAAACTAAAATCTGTACTACTCTAAGAAGATCCTACAAATGAAGATAAATAAAAATGACATAACAGAACCCTAATGACAGTATCAAACTGCAAAAATTTTCATTTTTTTTTATAATTTTTTTCTGATGATGAAATTTAATATGGTGATAACTGACTTAAAAAGGAACAAGAAAAAAATATTTCAACAAAAAATTAGTGACTTTCCTTTGGAGCTGCAGACATATTACAGTAAATATATGCAAATTTTCAGAAAACAGAACCTAATCAAACAAGTGCAATGGCTTACCCAAACTTTAATCTATAAACTCATGTTCGGCCAGGGGCTCATTATTCCCATGGGTCGTGATAGTGTACTGGAGTACACCCGCTCAGGAGGCATGAATTTTAGATCTTGCTTGGATTTAAAGAAAACTATTCTACCATAATGCAACCATGCTCTGATACCAAGATGATGCGGCAAGCATATGATTAATGTTTAGATTATGATTTGTAGAGCAATGAAACCTAATTACACTAGCATTGTACTCATCATAATAAGACTTAAGGATTACAAGAAATGGAACTTTTTCTTGATTAGACACAATCCTAAACTAAGAAGGAAGAAGATCTAGATAATAGGGGCTAATGATTATGGACTTACCTTGATGAGCATTCCAACCTTCTTTTGATTTATACCTTGAAACTACCAACGCTCTGGACTGGAGGACTTGGATAACAAAGATCAGAACTCTGGACTTGGACTTCAGTCTATCAGTTCATTGTCAAGGGGGAACCCGGTTCTCATCTCAAGACTTCGAAGGACCCTGCAATTGAAGATCAAAGGTTAAGGAAGAAAGAGATAAATGTAAAGAAAGGTTGGGAGGATTTGTGAACAAAGAAGAAATTATAGAAGATCTGGCCGACTCCAATGCCTTCATCTTGTACTGGAATGGTGAGTTTCTTGGAGAAAAAAATTGGCTTTGGCGTGGAGGAAGAAACTTTCACACAAGAACACAAGACAATTTGCTTCAAAACTTCACTTGTATTTCATTCATCTTCAATTTTCATTCATTCCCAAAATCAATCTCTTTTACAATGGGCATCCAAGGCTTTTAATAGCCTCACAAAGCTAGCTTTTGAAATTTCAAAACTCCCCAAATCGAGGAGGATTACAAGGGGGGTTGGAGGATTTGGTGGAGAGTTCGGAGGGATGTGGGGGGGGTTGGAGGATTTGGTGGAGGACTTGGAGGGATGTGGCTGACCTCCTTGAATTTGAATCTCCCTTGTTGGTGCCCAAAGGGTGATGAGGTGGCTGGTGAGGTAGCTCCTGATGACATGGCATGGTGAGGTGGTCTTCTACTTTGATATGAATGACATGTGGCACCCAGTGGTCCTAGTTGATGGTCCTTTTCTCTTGCTTGGTTGATGTGTCTTCTCTTCTTCATGTGGTCAAATTCTGGGGTCCAGAATTTGAGTCTTGTTGCTGGCTTTCATGGCTTTAAGACTTGATTAGACTTAACTAAACTGAATTAGACTTAACTCAACTGAACTGACTTGACTGACCTAGACTTTAAAACTTGAAATGGACTTACAGGAAATGAAATTTTAAAAGTAATTACAGGACTCAATAAACACTCTTGATTTGAAACTCAAAATTAATTACAGGACTCTTGAAAAGGAAATGACTCTTGAAAATAAAATATTTTTGAACTAAAGGATACAAGGTAACCTAATTATCTTCGATCCAAATTGGGATAAGGCTAACCTTATTGGAGTGAAGTTTCTTTCGGCTTATGGTGTCCACACCAATTCTCCTGGGGTGGGCAGAACTCGACCCAGTCGAGTATGGTTCAGTTTTGCCCTGGTAATGCTCGAACAAGTCTGGGTTAAGTCTTTGCAGGTCCTCTCGAGTAATCTAAGAGTTGTCGGACTCAGGTCGACCTTGCCATTGAACCAGGTATCGCTGATAGTCCTTATTCCTGGTAGTAATGATCTTGTCATCCAGGACTCTCTCAATCCTCTCTCTCTCTGCTCAGGTAAGGTTGGTGGTGGACACTCGGAAATATGTTCACTCTCAATGAAAGTTTCTGGCTCAAAAGGCTCACTAGGTATTAGTAGTGGTTCTTTGTATTCTAATAGGTCTGAAACATTGAAGGTTGTACTAATACCCATATCAGGTGGAAGTTCCAAAACATATGCATTAGGCCCTATTTTCTTTAAGATCTTAAAAGGTCCACTTCTTATGCTTACCAAGGGGTGCCACTTCCTTTGCTTACCTGGTGCGGGCACCAGAATCAGAAGAAGACTTCAGGGTTCCATCTGGATCTCTGATTGACCTTGCCCGAGAAAATTAGGGTTTGTAAAAAGGATTGACCTGATCAACCCAATTTTGAGTCTGTAATTTTTTCATTTCAATTTTTGTTGAGTCATGTTGACTCAGTCCAAGTCCAGGTCCAGGTTGGCGCCATTCCCTCTGCCATAGGGTGCCACATTTTTTCTTCCATGATCCAGCTACAAGTGGGTGCCACACTCCCTGCCACATCTCCATCCAGTGTCTTTGGTCCCACACCATAAGAAGTAAGTTCCCCTTTTTCTTGCACCACTTGGAGGAGAAATCCATCAAGATACCTCAATCCAAGGAGGAGCCAACTTCTTTCCAGATAAACCCAAGCCAGGATGGCAAGAATTTTTCTTGAAGAGAGGATCAAGGATGTGCCCTACAATGTTCCATAAAAATCCAAGTTATAAAAGGGAAGAGAGCATGTCTTGGGGAGAAATTCAAGGAGGTTCCCAAAAGTTTCCAAAAGTGCCAAAGCCATGAAAGGAAGAAGCCTAAACTTGTGGAGCAAGACTAAGAGGTGTCCAAATGAGCCAAACCATGAAGGAAAAATCCTTGATTCATGGAGAGATACTAGGAGACACCCCCATAACCTGCCATTTGGAGCTGATTTTCAAGTTTTCTTGGAGTTTTTGGGCTGCCCACTCATGGAAGGAGTCTTGGGAAGAGAATTGGATGCCTAAAGTGTGGGTTAGTCCTATTAGTCCCACATGGAAAATGTATAAAATTTTATTTCTTTGTTATATCTATATATTCAACTCTATGTAACTCTTGAATTTAAAGATGAATGAAACCAAATTTTTTTGTGAGCAAACTTTGTGTTTTCTCTCTTTCGCACTTGCATCCAGGTGTTGAGCTCCGTGAGGGAGTAAATCCTGGTTCCCCAGGAACCTTGAGGAGGTGTGAGATCTCCAAAACCCAAACCCTAGGTTAGCCACTTCTACTCCATAACCCTAGCCGCCCACCATCCACTTCAATCCACCAAACCCTAGCCTATCCCACCTCCCACGGTCTCTCTCTCCAAGTCCAGGCCGACCACCAGCATCCAGCTCCAGTCCGGATACTTCAGATCCATAGCTCTTTCCAGAGGGAGTCGAATCAGCCTTCAAGAGAATCCAGATCTCGGGACATCAGCTTTCAAGTTCTTCGAACTGGTAAATCCTTCCCTGAGTATCTGAATCCATCACTTGTTTTTCTTCTTCCCAGATCTTGAGTTCAGGAGAAGCCGACCCAGCCACGAGACCAGTATTGGAGGATCCATTGCGAAGATAGCCGAATCCGAGGATCCAACAATCTGCTCGAGAGAGTTCTTCCACCCAAATTCTGTGAAGATCACTGTCTGGTTGGTAAACCATCTCTTCTCTTTATTTCTGTCCTGTTGAAAGTTCATAGCGAAACCCTAGGTCTGGGAGTTTCTCAACCCCCAGCGATCCGTTACTTCTGAACTACTCTTATAACTTAGCTTCTTCTAAATTGTGCTTTCAATCCTTACCTAGTTTCCATCAACTTAGTTTAACTTTACTTTGAGTCAAAGCCAATTTCTGAAATATAAAACAAAAAAAAAAAAGAATTAATCTTAGTTTTACTTCCACATACGCTTCTTTGTTCTTTGTTCTGCATCATTTTTGGTATCAGAGCTTTCGTGCTGCATCAATTTTGGTATAAGAGCCCAGTCTAGGGTTTCTGTTTTGCTTGCTTGTTTTAAGTCTCTCTCCTTTTTACTTTGTCTGCTCGAAGTAGACTCCCCAGGACGTCCGGTCTTAGGAATGATGCGAGGTGCAAACCTCCTCTTCCCATTCCACGGGGTGTTCCTAGGGCATGTAGGGGATCCGTTGGGTTACAACTTCGTAGCAGGAATTGTAAACGGGGGAAGCACCCTATTTTCAGTCCATAACTACCCTATTTCAGGAATTGTTTCTCAGTACTGATAACTCCAAATTATGTGATTTTTGTTTTGATGGAACCAGTATAATTGAAGATATTCTACGTGATTTTCTTGTGATTTATTGGTTTCCGTGAAATTTCTGAGAGTTAAATTACTGCAACTCTGTTTTTGTGTTCTGCAATTCAATTATCTTGAGTGAACATCTCCTAACTCATCCTAAGGGCATTTGAGCATCTAAGATAAGGGAAGGAGTTGATAACCTCTCCTTAGCCAAAACCACCACCCACTCATTCGATCCTAAGCCTAACTTTAAAATTTATTAGACTTAATTTGCCCTAGTGGGCTTGGGACATCAACAAGTCAGGTCAAGGCTAGTGTTGAGTCAGTTTGTCTAGTTACTCTGTGTGTGCTTTGTACTCAGTGTCTAGAACGGTGGTTCAGGGACTACGTCCCGAAGGGCTTGTGTGCTGGTCCGCCTACCTGGCCAATCACTGATTGGTGTCTAGGATTGGCATTTAGGGACCTAACACTCCCCTTACACCTACCTGGCTGAGTCCCGAGTTACTACAGGCTAGCTTGCCACTCTGATTGGGCATCTAGTTTGGACTCTAGGTCTAGTGAGCCAGTAGTCGCTTTAGTCTAGTCACATTCTGTGTGCTTGCTTGCATCATCATGTCCACCCGGAACGGAGTACCCTCCCAACCTGGTCAAACCCAACCTGATTTAGAGGCCATGGTTAGAGCTCTTATTGAAAGTATGAACAAATTGAGTCAGGATATGACTGCTACTGTTACCCAGTGTAAAGAACAAGTCCATGAGAATTTTACCCAGCTTAAGGATCGAGTCCAAGTACTTGAGAAACGTAGACATCAAAATTGGACCCCTGATCCAAAATTTAATAGGCCCCAACCTCATCCATGCAAGGAGCCTAGGAGGACCTTATACCGTGATCCCGAGCATAACCTTAGGAAGCCTAACCATGATATCTATAGTGTGGATCGTGTCTATGAGAGGTCCTTACAATATTCTAGACCAGTCACTCAACAACCCAAGTCTTCTAGATCAAACCATTTATATCCACACCCATGCCCAAGTAAGGTCTCTACTAGCTTGAAACCCAATGTGACCCAGGTTCCTATATCGCAAGAATGTTTGTTTTGTGGAGAAAGAGGCCATAAATCTAGTCAGTGCCCATGCATAGGACTGGCTTGTGCACAGCTAAGTTGTAAGAATCCTAAGGATGACATTAATGAGGGAGAACCCAAGCCTACCAATGAGGAAGAAAGGTTAGGTATGACAAGCCTAGAATCAGTTGACCCGATTACCACTGACCCGAAACACATTGAAGATGGCACCGAGGAAGTATATGATGCTAGCTTGAGTCTAGTTGATGAATATAAGGGGGAAGAACTTGAAGAATGTGACATCGATACTATTGGTTCCTTACCTGAGGAGACCTTGGAGAGCAACCAAGTGGTAGGACCTAGTTCAGAAATTCAAGAGATTTGTGAGAATCAGGTTCCTTTAGTCAAATACCCCCAGGAAGAACTCATAGTGTTAGCCCGAGCTATCAGTTCGTACCCTCTAATGATAGTCATTTCCCAAGTACCAATTGAAGATCTTTGCACTGAACAGTTTAAGTTTGCCCACCCTATGGTAGATCCTCTCCTTAGGATGACTGAATCAAGCCTCTTACAATTGGACCTTGTCCCATGCCCTGCCACTAAGGTCTCTCCCGTAATCTCAGTTGAACATCCTTGTCTTGAACGGATTGATTCACCCAGTCCTGTAGAAGTCCTCCTTATGGCCCCAGACCCCTTCCTTCGCATGACAGACCTACCCTTCTATAGAGTATACCTTTCCGTACCCATAGGTCAAATTTCAAGTCTTGAGGTCATCATCCATAGGCCCTCCCATGAATCATTCTCTAATCCAGTTCTTGAGAAAGTGGATCATTATTTGCTTAGAGAACAAACCTTAACTATTGCAATCACATGTCCTAGGCTATTTCCCGAACCATCTCTTGATCCATTCCTGGGAGTAGCAAACTTTTCCTTTCGTAAGGATGACCAGTTGACACTCATAGATCACCTTTCAAACCTTCAGGTCACCACCTTTAGTCAACAGGTAATTCGAGACTCCACCTCATATCTCCTCCCTTTCTTTAGGACTTCCAATGCTTCTTACACCATCCAAGTATACTTTGTCGAAGCCTTTAGAGTGAACCACGTGTCAGAACCTATTAGGTTTGCCACCTACTTCTGGAAGACCTTATGGCACCTACTAGGCATCCATAATAAGTTTTCATGCTCTGCATGCCCTCCTCCGACCCAAGGTCAAACCTAGAGAGCCTTAGTTTGTTAGGTTTAGACCTAGGGTTCCTTTGTAATAAAGTCCATTCTTTAGGAATGCGTCGTCAATCTAGTTTAGTTTTCTTGACCCTTTACTAGGCTTTGGCTCAGATTTTGGTTGGATTGAGAGCACCAGGAATTGGAATTTGTATTTTGTCCAGGGCTAAAATTGCATTCAACGTTTCGATCAATAGGTTTATAGGCTAGAGTCCCTTTGAAATTGTGCATGGTTATAAACCTCACACACCTCTTGACCTAGCTCCTTTACCAGTCCACACACGAGTCTCAGAGTCTGCTGAAGTTTTTGCACAGCATATAAAAGACTTGCATAAAGAAATTCATGCCAAAATAAATTTAAGTAATGAAACATATAAGAAGTTGGCTGATTCTCAAAGGCGAGTCAAAACTTTTGTTGAGGGAGACTATGTAATAATTAGGTTAAGTCCTGAACGGTTTCCTCCTGGAACCGTTAGAAAGTTACATGCTAGAGGAGCTGGTCCATTTAGAGTAGTGAAGAGAGTAGGGTCCAATGCCTATGTGCTCGAGTTGCCTTCAGAACTAGGCATTAGCTCCACTTTCAACATAACAGACCTAGTAGAGTATAGAGAGCCAGCTGTGATTCCCAGTGAGCCTTTTTGAGCCTAATCCTGCTCTTGAGAGTGAACCCAACCCTGTGTGTCCACCAACAAACTGGCCTGTGGGGAAAGAACAGATTGAAAAGATCCTGGATGATCAAGTTATCTCTACTCGTAATCGAGGATACCAAAGATACCTGGTCCGCTGTCAAGGAAGGCAAGATTCTGATGACTCTTGGATCTTCTGAGAAGAATTACAAGAATTGGATCCAAATCTCTTGGAGAGATACCAGAGCCAACTTGAGCCTTACTCGACAGGATCGAGTTCCTCCCACCCCGGGAGAATTGGTGCGGGCACCAGAATTAGAAGAAGACTTCAGGGTTCCATCTGGATCTCTGATTGACCTTGCCCGAGAAAATTAGGGTTTGTAATAAGGATTGACTTGATCAACCCAATTTTGAGTCTGTAATTTTTTCATTTCAATTTTTGTTGAGTCATGTTGACTCAATCCAAGTCCAGGTCCAGGTTGGCGCCATTCCCTCTGCCATAGGGTGCCACATTTTTTCTTCCATGATCCAGCTACAAGTGGGTGCCACACTCCCTGCCACATCTCCATCCAGTGTCTTTGGTCCCACACCATAAGAAGTAAGTTCCCCTTTTTCTTGCACCACTTGGGGAAGAAATCCATCAAGATACCTCAATCCAAGGAGGAGCCAACTTCTTTCTAGATAAACCCAAGCCAGGATGGCAAGAATTTTTCTTGAAGAGAGGATTAAGGATGTGCCCTACAATGTTCCATAAAAATCCAAGTTATAAAAGGGAAGAGAGCATGTCTTGGGGAGAAATTCAAGGAGGTTCCCAAAAGTTTCCAAAAGTGCCAAAGCCATGAAAGGAAGAAGCCTAAACTTGTGGAGCAAGACTAGGAGGTGTCCAAATGAGCCAAACCATGAAGGGAAAATCCTTGATTCATGGAGAGATACTAGGAGACACCCCCATAACCTGCCATTTGGAGCTAATTTTCAAGTTTTCTTGGAGATTTTGGGCTGCCCACTCATGGAAGGAGTCTTGGGAAGAGAATTTGATGCCTAAAGTGTGGGTTAGTCCTATTAGTCCCACATGGGAAATGTATAAAATTTTATTTCTTTGTTATGTCTATATATTCAACTCTATGTAACTCTTGAATTTAAAGATGAATGAAACCAAATTTTTTTGTGAGCAAACTTTGTGTTTTCTCTCTTCCGCACTTGCATCCAGGTGTTGAGCTCCGTGAGGGAGTAAATCCGGGTTTCCCAGGAACCTTGAGGAGGTGTGAGATCTCCAAAACCCAAACCCTAGGTTAGCCACTTCTACTCCATAACCCTAGCCGCCCACCATCCACTTCAATCCACCAAACCCTAGCCTATCCCACCTCCCACGGTCTCTCTCTCCAAGTCCAGGCCGACCACCAGCATCCAGCTCCAGTCCGGATACTTCAGATCCATAGCTCTTTCCAGAGGGAGTCGAATCAGCCTTCAAGAGAATCCGGATCTCAGCGACATCAGCTTTCAAGTTCTTCGAACTGGTAAATCCTTCCCTGAGTATCTGAATCCATCACTTGTTTTTCTTCTTCCCAGATCTTGAGTTCAGGAGAAGCCGACCCAGCCACGAGACCAGTATTGGAGGATCCATTACGAAGATAGCCGAATCCGAGGATCCAACAATCTGCTCGAGAGAGTTCTTCCACCCAAATTCTGTGAAGATCACTGTCTGGTTGGTAAACCATCTCTTCTCTTTATTTCTGTCCTGTTGAAAGTTCAGAGCGAAACCCTAGGTTTGGGAGTTTCTCAACCCCCAGCGATCCGTTACTTCTGAACTACTCTGATAACTTAGCTTCTTCTAAATTGTGCTTTCAATCCTTACCTAGTTTCCATCAACTTAGTTTAACTTTACTTTGAGTCAAAGCCAATTTCTGAAATATAAAACAAAAAAAAAAAAGAATTAATCTTAATTTTACTTCCGCATACGCTTCTTTGTTCTTTGTTCTACATCATTACCCCCCTTGGTCGGCCACTAGAGTCACCACCTTTAGCCGACCAAGGCAAGAGAGAGGGGAAGCAATTTGAGGGATTTCAATCCTAAGACCTACCATGTATTCTAGCTAGGGTTTGGGTGGGATTCAAATTCCTGGGAAAAGTCTTTTGTAACCTTACTTGGGGGCCAAGTTAGTGAGTATATTTATGAGACTCCATTCTCTTGTATGAAGCAGCTTTTTCATGAATATTATTGAGCTTTCATTATATTGCTATGTGCTAATTGCTGTGTGCTAAGGGGATTCTGTGTGAGCCCCTGCATCATTCTTGTCTCATGCGCCCAACCTCCAGTCGCCTCAAACCGTAGAAGCCATCTCCAAAGCCTTGGTCGCCAACATCAAAATCTCCTTTCTCTTTGCTATTTTAAATTATTTTCTTCATCCTTGCTTTGATTTCTTACCCTTGAAAGGTTGTTTGCAGGTCCCTCGACTTCTACGAATCCAATGACTCCAGCCAAGCAGCAATCGGATCACCGGGAAGAAAGTTGAGAATCCGTGAGTCTCTAGCTTGATCATCCAGGCCGCACCCAGGAGCAAGAGGGACCCCTTCGCCTACGGTCTTCATCGGGCGCTTCCATCATTGTCAGGTACACTAATGTGGGACAAAGAAGCGGTGGATCACTGGCGAGCATTAAAGTCACCTGGGGATTAGGGCTTGCACTCAAGAACAAGGAACCAGGGCATCACACCCACTCCAATCCAGAGAAAAACTCAAAATTCATATCAAAATAACTTTAATTTGTATTCATAGAGAAAAAGATACTTCATACAAGAGGGAAGGGGTGGTATTTATAAATTCACCCCAGGGTACATGACTTGAGGGATAAGAAATCCTGACTTGTGGGCCAAGAAACCCTGGTGGGCCTAGTCAGCAGTGGGCCTTTGTCTTAGACTGGAGCTCTCTCTTGCAGGCATGGCAGTATGATGAAGGCCAGCTCTGGTTGGGGGGCTTAGTAAATCTCCTAGCTACGAACTCTTCTCTTGTATATGACCTGAATGGACTCGATCGAACTTGACTGAACTAAAATGACTGGACCTAACTAAGTGGACTCAACTGACTCAATTGCCTTACTTTATTATAGGACTCAATTGGCTCACTTTGACTCAAGTGACACAGGACTAATAGACTCAAATAAAATAAAATAGACTCTCGGTCCCCATCATTTCCCTGTGGTGGGAAGAACTCGACTCTGTCGAGTCAGGCTCAGCAGGGGTTTGATGGAACCGAACCAAGCATATCAAAAGACAAACCCATAAAATAGACATAATTAAATAAACCCAAAAATATCCAAATAAACTTGGAATAAAGAGGGGCTCTGAGAATTGTGCCACTCTGAAATTTGTGCTGCTCTAAAATCTATGTGACTTTGAAACCGTGTAGCTCTGGGATCTGTGCTTTAACATTTTTTGGGATCGCTTTGAGATCCATGTGATTTAAGGAGTGTGCACTTTGAGGAGTGCACGCTTTCATGTTCGTGCAATGCAGGGCTCCCTCTTCATGAATCGAAGGTAGGAAACAAAGGCAGGGATCCGGCGAGATGCAGCGGTAGATCAGTTGTCTCCGGTTGCAGGCGGAGGGGACGGATGGCCAACGGGGAGCAGGGTGAAAATCTGGTGGGGGGGTGTCGCACGGACCTACAGCACGGGTTTCTGGTGGTTAGGCGGGAAGGCACAAAAGGGCAGGGCTCAAGCGACTGTGGCAGCTTCGATCCAAGGCCTAAGGATGGTGGTAAATCAGGCGGCGATGGCGTCCAGCGATGGTGGAGCAGCATCGGGCACTGGATATTGACTCAACTGTGGGCGACTCCGGGCGAGAGACAAGTCAAAGAAGGGAGGAAGAGGTTGCAGCGGCCGGATCGACTGTGGAGGTGACGATCAAGGATGGGAGTGGTGGTCGGTGATCCCGTCGATCGTGGTGGCGGGCGAAGGGGCCGGGTTAGATCAATGAAAGGAAGAGGTTGGGGTAAGAGCTAACGAAGATGGATCTTCCTGGGGGTGCTTTGCGGTAGGGTTCCAGCAGCATCTGGATGGAGGAGACGGGCTTCACTGGTGAAGGTCCAGTGGAGACGGCTTGGCCCGCAGTGCACAATGACGGTGGCGATGTCCGGATCGGTAGGGGACGGGCTTTGGAGGAAGAGATCGACAGGGTGGCATCACGCGGATCTACGACACAAGGCAGCGGTGGTGGGCATGCGGTGGCTGTGGACATGCGGCGGTCGTGGGATGTGGTCAGGCTTCATTGCTTGCTCTATTCCTGGAGATGGCAGTGTGGATGGAAGGGGGGGTAGTGTCAGTGGTGTATATCTAATGGGCTACAGGCAACGAGATTTCAGGATGCCTAATGATGGGTTGATGGCAGACTCGAAGAGGAAGAAGAAAACCCTAATCCGCTAGGCTCTAATCGTGTCATGTGATTTTGGCCTGTGTATTCTTGAAGGGCAGCATGGTAGCTTGCAGATCAGATGCATAGTGGTTATGTCATGGCATGAAGGTACTCAAATTTGGAACTACTTGGGTGAGCGATACTTGGCTTCAGGGGCAAAGCCATCAGGTCAGCATAGAGGTGCTGAGTTGTGGAGCACTCTTGGGGAGAATATAATGTTATGGCATGGAGGTGCGCATGAGCATTGCAGTTGGCCTGAGGGTCAGGTCACTTGCAAGCACTTAAGGGTGTTGCATGGATTCAGTTTGACAGTGTTGCTAGGCAGGGGCATTAAGGTGCATGCTTGGCTATGTGGCTAGATTGCTGCACGTTTATATGTATATCCAAGGAAAGGACTCAGGAGGGCTGGCCTTGGTGCGTGGTATGCGGGGACGACGCACAGGTGTTTGAGCAAGAAAACACTCACCTTGTGACAAGTGCCCAGCCACCTCAGCAGCCACGTGGAGTCCCAGTCGCATCCTCGATTGCACCACCTAGGATTACATGGAGGATCACATGAATATCGCCCGTGCATGACCACATGCCAGCACATCCCTTCCACCCTCCAGGCACATCAACTCCACATGCCATCAAGGGAGAAAGGAAGGTCAAGTGGATAAGCATGAATCCCCTGATTCATGCCAAGCAACTAAGGAAAGATGTGGTCCCCCCCAAGCCCAAAAGAGCAAGTATTTGACACCCCACATGGTCCCCCCTTGGTCCCCCCTCTTCTTTCCTTATTTTTCTTGAGTCTTTTTGGAAATTGTATAAAACCTTCCATGTTGTCATTCAGCAAATCAAGAAGGATTTTGGTACATATATTTTCTTTACTTGCTTCCTAAGTAATTGGTCCCTATATAAGGACCCCTCTCTTGTATTGAAAGTAATGAAGAATATGAATTTTTGAGAAAAGAGTGTTCTTGGTTCTGCCTCGGGCATGAGGCCCGTCTTTCCTTCACCTGCGAGTGTCGAGGGGTGTAAGTTCCCACTACCTTCGCTTTCGAGTGTCGAGGGGCATGAGGCCCTAGTTATCTTCTCCCTTGCTGAGTCCCCTCTATGATCTTGGAGCTTTTCCTTTATGGCCCTAAGTAGCGAGATGGGTGGGATGCCCTATGCTCCGCATGTAGTGAGATGGGTGGAATGCCCTAGACTACATGTAGTGGGGTGGGTGGGATGCCCTAGAGGTGTGACGTCCCTCCATGAAGGTAAGTCCCAAGTCTATAGAGTATCCATCTTTCTTGGCCTCTCATATTTTTTCTACCTTTTTGACCCTAATCATATGAGACTTCTCAGCTTTCCAAAGATCCTCCTAGCCCCCCCTTTTGTCTCTCTTTTTCTTATGAATAAACCTTACTGAAATTTGGATTAATTGCCTTGTGTTTGAGTTTTGGTTCTTACTTAGTGTGCTCTCCTTGTGTTCTTGGATTGAAACCCTACTGCCCTAGCATCCTTTTGCATCCCTGGAGATCAGCCATGCCCAAGCAAAGGAAGCCCTAGCTGTCATCCAAGACAAAGAGCTTCTTCTTCCCCGGGCTACCATCTCCTAACCCTAATCCCGATTCCTTCAAAATCCTAGTTCCTTTTCTTTTTTTTATTTAATATTTTGATTGACCCTGGTGCTTGCAGGATCCTCGAGGTGTTTCACCTCCCTAGAGGAGGCTTTCTTTGCCTTTAGACCGCATCCAAACCAGCCATCTGATTCAAGGAACTAAAGCTTCTTCATCCAGGCTCCAATCAGAGTGTGAGTGATCTCTTTTGCTACTGAATTTTAATCTCTGACTGGTAAGAAACCTTCCCTTCTCTTATTATCTGATATGATTGAAGTTAACTATCCTAAGCCAAAAATTTCTCAATTTCCAGGTCCTATCTTTTAATTATCTTGCATGATTCAGCCTGCAACAAGTTGATTCTTAGAATTGCTGAATACATGCTAGTTCTTTACTTTGCTTTGAGAAATTAGCCAACAAACCTATATCTAAAAATCACAAAAAAATTAGTTTACTATTTTTTCCTACATATTTAGCATTCTTAGAGTCATCCCGCATCAGTTTGGTATCAGAGCGGGTTTAGGATAGTTTCTATCTACTTTGCATTCACAAACCCTAATTTCTGCATCCTATCCACTGTAGTAGGTGTTTGTTTTGCATCTGATTTTGACTATCTAGGAATTTTATTTTTTTGTAGAATTTGCTTGAATTGTTATCTAGCAAGTCCTCTATTTTATCAAAATTTTTAATTAATTTTATATAAACCTAAATCATAAAAATTTGACATATTAAAAACCCTAACAGAATCCTGATAATTTATGTAGCAGTCCAAAACTCCTAGAATTTGCATCATCGTATGATTTTTATTCTATATGAGATTTGGTATGTTTCATCATCACCGTCCATCCTCTGTTCCAATTTTTTTTTGATTTTTTTCTGGATCGGGATCTGTGTCACACTCTGCATCAACTGAAACCCTAATCCTTTGATTTTTGCTAAATTTTGCATCTTGACTCAACCTAACCTAATCAACTTCCACACACCCCAATCCTAAGCCAAACTTTGTTTGCTAACCCCAGTTAACATGAACCTAACCTGACACATCATAAAATAATTAAAAAATATATATTTTATGTTTTTCTGATTATTTTAGATTGCATCAGGGTCATTGAATGTTCATCATCTTTTAATCTAATCTTAAAGGCAATCAATATAACATCAGGGCAGGAGGTCATTACCTGTCCTGGGCCCAAAATAACCACCCAGCATTTCCACCCAAGTCTTAATTAAAATTAATTAGACTTAATTTGTTCCAGTGGGCTAGGTGACACCCAACAGTTTGGGTCTGAACTGTGTGGGCCAACTAGTGCATTTAATCCTTTAGCTATTACTGAAAGCTGGTGTCTAAGGCTGGGGGTCCAGAGTCAAATGACCTAAGTAGTATTGTGGTTTTTAATTGGGTCCCTGCGAAAGGCCTCCCACACTCCCACCCCCTACCTGGCCAGTGGAAGGATTAGCTATTAGGTTAGGTATAAGTTGAGCTGACCCATCCAGTTTATGACTCTAAGTCTAGGAAACCCAAAATTATACTAGCTTTTTCTCTCTCTTTTGCATGCTTGGTTGCATCATTTCATTTTGATTGTTGATTTGTTGAATGACCACTAGATTAGGAACCCAATACCAGAAGTCTAAACCTTAACCCAGTTCAACCATGGAGTCCAGTCTTGAAGCACTCATAAGAACCATGAATGAACAATTGAACCATAAACTTGACCAAACCAATACCCATAAGCGGTGGATCACTGGCGAGCATAGAAGTCACCAGGGAATTAGGGCTTGCACTCAAGAACAAAAAACCAGGGCATCACACCCACTCTAGTCTGGAGAAAAACTCAAAACTCCGATCAAAATAACTTTAATTTGTATTCATAGGAAAAAAGATACTTCATACAAGAGGGGAGGGGTGGTATTTATAGATTCACCCCAGGGTACATGACTTGAGGGCTAAGAAACCCTGACTTGTGGGCTAAGAAACCCTAGTGGGCCTGGTCAGCAATGGGCCTTTGTCTTAGACTGGAGCTCTCTCTTACGGGCTTGGCAGCATGAAAGGGCCCAGGTGCATGAAGGCCAGCTCTGGTTGGGGGGCCTGGTGAATCTCCTTGCTGCGAACTCTCCTCTTGTACATGACCTAAATGGACTCGATCAGACTTGACTGAACTAAAATGACTGGACCTGACTAAGTGGACTCAACTGACTCAGTTGTCTCACTTTATTACAGGACTCAATTGGCTCACTTTGACTCAAGTGACACAGGACTAATAGACTCAAATAAAATAGACTCTCGGTCCCCATCATACACCCCCTTTGCCTGCTAGTAGCTTTATTGGAGGTAAACTAGCCCAACCAAGACTTCTCAGCCTCGGCGATCCTCTTTCTTATTACTTTTTAGGTTATACTTTGCATGCTTTAGTTTCTTACTTGCATAGAACCCTTTAATTAGATTTGTGGCCTGATCTTCGGGATTAAGATACATAACTTAATATAAAAATACAAAAAAAATAATTTTGCATGCATTGTTAGTTACGCATCAGCCAGTGTACTATGCCAGCAAGCTCCTCCGAGATGTGGAGGTCAGGTGCACCCGCTCTGAGAAGTTGATCTTCACTCTCATAATGTCTACTCAGTGGCTCATGATGTACTTCCAAGCGCATCCGATTGTGATCATGACGGACAAATTATTGAAGGCCATACTTGGCCGCCCCGACACCTTCGGGCACCTGGCCAAGTGGGCTCTGATGCTCGACGAGTTCGACATCGCATACCGATCGAGGTCATCCCAGAAGGCCCAAGTGCTGGCTGACTTCCTGGTCGAGTGCGCGAGCATGAGCGAGGAGCCCGAGGAGACCACCTTGGAACACCAGCTAGAGCCCAGAACCAAGGAGGAGATCTGGGTCCTCCATGTGGATGGCACATCTAACTCGGGAGGGAACAGAGCGGGCCTCATCCTTGCCAACGGTGATGGGGTCATGGCTGAATGTGTGCTCCACTTCCAGTTTGCAACAACCAACAACCAAACGGAGTACAAGGCACTCCTCACAGGACTGAGAGTCTCTCGCGAGCTGGGTGTAACCAACCTAAAGGTCTTCACCGACTCCTAGCTGGTAGTCAGGCAGGTCTCTAGAGAGTCGAGGCAAGGGACCCCCAGATGATGAAGTACTTGAAACAGGTTTACTTAAGCACGGTGGGCTTTCAATATTTCAGCATCTCCCATATCCCCCGTAGAGAGAATGCTCACACCGACGCCCTCTCGAGGCTCATGACCCTACTGGACTCATCGCTGGGATGCACCCATATTGAATACCGAGAAGATCCGAGCTACGAAGCTCCCGGGGAGGTCCAGCAGGTCACCCCGGAGCCTAGATGGATGGATCGATACATCAGGTACATCAATGATGGTGCCCTACTGGAAGACCACACGGAAGCTATCCTAGTCAAGAAGAAGGCAGCGTGCTTTGTCTTAATGGATGGGTAGCTCTACCGTAGGTCCTATTCCTATCCAATCTTGAAATGCCTGGGATCCACGAAGGTGGCCTTTATGTTTCAGGAGATACACGAAGGCCTCTATAGGAACCATGTGGGGGGGCAGGATGCTAGCATACAAGGCTCTTCGTCAAGGGTATTAATGGAAGACTATGAGGGCGGATGCTGCCGACTTCGTGAAGAGGTGCGATCGCTACCAGCGCCACGGCCGCATACAACATCAATCGATGGTGCCACTCTCCCAACTGTTGGCCCCTTGGCCTTTTGCTCATGAGGGATGGATATCCTCGATCCATTTCCTCCCACATCCGGATAACTCAAGTTTTTGATAATAGCTATTAACTACTTCATCAAATGGGTGGAGGCAAAGCCACTAGCATGGGTCATCGAGGCCAAGATCCGCCAGTTTTTCTGGAAGTCGATCATCTGCCATTTTGGGCTCCCCCACAGCATCATCACCGATAATTGACAATAGTTTGATAACCAAGAGTTCGAGGAGTTCTGCACTGACCTCGAAATCCGCCACTGCTTCACCTCGGTGGCCCACCCCCAGACGAACGTTGAAGCTGAGGTGACCAACCGGACATCATCCAGGGGCTCCAAACCAAATTGGACCAGGCCAAGGATAGGTGGGTAGAAGAATTCCCCAGCATCCTTTGGGCCTACCACACAATGCCCAAAATGGCCATGGACAAGAAGCCTTTCAACCTCATCTTTGGCTCTGAAGTCGTTGTCCCAATCGAGCTCGGCGTGCCCATGATGCGAGTAGAGCAATATGATACAGGTGAAACCTGGCTCGCTTTCTTCTAAACTTGGACTCCTCGAGGAAATGATAGACAAGGCTCAGCTCCGGATGGCAGTCTACCGACGGTGGGTAGCTAGATACTACAACACGTGGATAAGGCCAAAGATCTTCTTAGTGGGTGACTTGGTGTTGCGACGTGCTGAAGCCTCTCAACCTCGGGAGTGTGGCAGGCTCTCCTCGAACTGGGAGGGCCCTTACAAGGTGGTAGAAGCTCTCCCTAATGGAGCATACTACCTCGCTGAGCTCGGTGGCACCCTATTCCCGCGAACCTGGAATGCCAATAACTTGTTGATGTATTACCAATGATGTAAGATCTCCTTCCATTAATGATAGAGTTCCTTTCAGTGCAAACCATCTTTGCCTTGCAGGAATATCGTAGCCTGGAAACTTTTAAAGCCTAGCATCTTAAGCCCGGAAACTCCTGAAGCCCGACACTTTAAGCCTGGAAACTCCTGAAGCCCAACACTTTACGTCTAGAAACTCCTGAAGCTCGGCACCTTAAGCCCAAAAATTTCTGAAGCCTAGCACTTTAAGCCCGGAAACTCCTAAAACCCGGCACCTTAAGCCTGGAAACTCCTGAAGCCCGGCACTCCAAGCCCGGAAACTCTTGAAGCCCGACACTTCAAGCCAAGAAACTTCCAAAGCCCTGCACCAAAGCCGAAAACCAAGGTCGAGCTTTCCATTGGGGTAGAGTTCCCTATTGAGGGTGAACTTTGCAATGAGGCTGGACCCCCATTCCTTGGGTTCTTTCACCTTGATGGCTCCCCCGATGTCGAGCATTCATCCATTCCCTACTGAGGACGTGGAGGATCCAAGAACATAACTGACCTGGGGGAGATGCGCGAAGTCTCTCCACCCCATCTCCGACATGGCAGAGAAGCTTAAAGCCAAAGACCCCTCTCTTCTTCCGCCCACATATTTAGAGCTATACAGGGAAGTGATAACTACTCAATGCCCAATTGTACGACATTGCAGCTAAAGCATGTGCCTTGGCAGCCCCAAAAAAAAAGAGAGAGAGAAAAAGAAAAGAAGAAAGAAAAGGGGAGAGGAAGAGAGGGAAAGGAAGAGGAGAATTGAGACACTACTAGAAAAAGAGATTTTTCATTAAGGCGCAAAAGTATTACATCATACAAGGACCCCCCTGACAGGTCGGGCGGTCCGAAGATAGAAGTGAAAAGATAAAATGAAGGAATGCAAGTGAAGTGAAGGAGCTCCTATTCTACCGGCTCCTTCCCAGGGCGGCACTGTGGCACATCAGCATTCGCTCCGGCTACCACCGGGGGAGCTACTTCTACAGTGGCCAGAGGCTCCTCCTCCATTGCTGGTGGGGACACCGGAGGCACCAGAATAAGATAGAGGCTTTTCAACCCTCTATAAATTGATCAATAATTTATGAGTTCATCTGTAATAAGGGTTTAGTGGTGTGGTATGCATGATGAGGATGCAATCATGTGACTCTAAAGGAGATTAACCAAAATTTAACTAGCAATTCTTACGTGTATATGAGTGATTCAACATATAAGATCAAGGAGATCTAAATAAGAAACCCTAAATGCTTATACTTATACCCAGCTAGGAGGACTATCAAAATATTAAAGAAATAGGACAAGATTAGAATTCGCACACAAGTCAAGCTAGCCCTATTTAATGATCCCGATCTTAAAAGACTAGGAGTTCAAGCATTGAAATCTCAAGCACAAGGGATTCGCTCTTAAGGTTTTCAAATGAAAGATCATACCACATAAGATGGGCCATCTAACTTTCTGGTTTGTAGCAAGTAATCCTTCCTCCTGGATCTGGAACCTAGAGAACCCTGCAACAAAGAAACCAAGATGATTAGAAGCTTAATTAGAAATGAGAAGATTGATGGAACTCAAAAGGAGAGTTTGTTGGAAATGATCCTTGGCGCCATGGTGGAAGCTTGTGTTGGTGTTGATCTTCTTCTTGTGAGGATGTCCTTAATTCGCCTTGAAGGAAGAGGATTGCTTGGAAGATGAAGAGTAAAAGAGAAGGATTAGGGAGAAGAAATGATGGAGGAGAGGAAGAGGTTCACTTAGGCACAAAGATCCACATAGGCACATAGAAACACATAGAAAATTTCTGAAAATTTATATTCATTCATCAATTCCTCTTTACAAGGGGCGTCCAAGGCTTTAAATAAAGCCTCACAAATTTTGAAATTTCAAATCCCCAAACAAGTGGAGTAATATAAGGGGAGAGGGCTGATTTTCTTGCTTGAAATCCTCCTTGGCCAACTTCCTTGAATTTGAACTTGGGGATGGCGCCCTCTTGTGGTGAGGTGGCATGTGAGGTGGCATGTGGTCCCCTCTTGACGTGGCATGTGGTCCCAAGTTGAGGTGGCGCAAGTGATGTGGCATGTGGTCCCCAATTGAGTTGGCTTTGGTCTTGATTTGGGGTATACATTGTGAGTCTTCTTTAGGCTTGATGCTAGTTGACCCATTTGGATTGGACTAAGACTAGACCCGACATGGACTCGACTTACATGATTATTTTGGACTCAAAAGAAAGATTACAGGACCCAACATGGACTCGACTTACATGATTCTTTTGGACTCAAAATAAAGAAAGGTTACCGGACTCTCTAGTCCAACCATAAAGATTCGGAATGGGCTTGAATTGGTTGGAGTCTCTTTCTGATTCTGGTGCCCGCACCAATTCTCCCCGGGTGGGAGGAACTCGACCCTGTCGAGTGATAAGTTTCTAATATATCCGGGTCGATTTGTTGTAGGTCCTCTTTGGTGATCCAGGAATCTTCAGATTCAGGACGTCCTTGCCATCGAACCAGATAGCGTTGGTATCCCTTATTTCTAGTAGTGATGATCTGGTCATTCAAGATCCTTTCAATTCTTTCCTTTCGCTCAGGAATATTTGGTGGTGGACACTCAATTGGCATTTCACTCTCAAGAGAAGTGTTAGGACCAAAAGGTTCATCCGGTATCAATGCAGGTTCCTTGTATTCTTTCAGATCAGAAACATTAAATGTAGAACTAATGCCATAACTAGGTGGTAAGTCTACTACATAAGCATTAGGTCCAATTTTCTTTATTATTTTGAAGGGTCCGGCTCCCCGGGCATGGAGTTTCTTCATAGTTCCCGGAGGAAACCTTTCTGGTTTAAGCCTAATCATTACAGAGTCTCCTTCATTAAATTCCTTTAACCGTTTATGTGAATTAGCCATATGCCTATAGAGTTCATTGCTTGTTTGAATCTTCTGACTAATCTCCTTGTGCAAACCCTTAACATGCTGTGCATATGACTCAGCAGACTCAGATATTCGTGTATATACTGGTAATGGAATTAGGTCTAAAGGTTTCCTAGGTCTGTATCCATGGACCACTTCGAATGGACTTTTCCCAATAGACCTATTAATCGAACTGTTGTAGGCAAATTCAGCGCGAGGAAGTAGTAAGTCCCAGTTTCCTAGGTTGTCGCCGACTAAACATCTTAAGAGATTTCCTAAGCTTCGGTTTACTACTTCAGTTTGGCCATCGGTTTGAGGATGATAGGCCGTAGAGAATTTCAGCTTAGTACCTAACATGTGCCAGAGGGTTTTCCAGAAGTAGCTAGTGAACTTGACATCTCTATCTGACACAATGGTCTTGGGTAAACCATGAAGCTTAACCACCTGATCTAAGAAAAGCTTGGCCACTTTCGAAGCGTCTAAAGTTTGAGAACATGGGATGAAGTGCGCCATTTTGGAGAAACGATCGACAACCACAAAAATAGAGTCATGTTTCCTAGAAGTTTTAGGTAGACCTACCACAAAATCCATACTGATATCTTGCCATGGACCATCAGGGACAGGTAAGGGCATGTACAGACCGGTGTTCTGTCTTTGCTGTTTTGCAACAGCACAGGTCCGACACTGAGCTACGATCTGGGCAATGTTCTTTTTAAGACCAGGCCAAAAAAATTGTTCTTCCATTGTTAGGATGGTTTTGTTCCTGCCAAAATGTCCTGCTAAACCTCCAGCATGGACTTCCCAGATCAGAAATTCCCTAACAGAGGTCTTGGGAATACACAACTGATTTCCTTTGAAAAGGTATCTATCTAACAGTGTATAATCACTAGGCTCACTAGATGGTCTTTGTTGGAGGTATTGATAGATGTGACCAAAATTAGGACATGTGGGATATTCATCTTTCAATCTATCGAACCCTACTACTTCAGTGCTCACAGAGGTTAACAACATAGAACGGCGGCACAACGCATCAGTAACCCTATTTTCAGTACCGGCACGATGTTTCAAAACGAACGTGTAAGCTTGTATGAATTCTACCCATTTCCCGTGCCTAGGGTTTAATTTCTTTTGAGAACTAAGGAACCTAAGAGCTTCATGATCAGAGAACAGGACAAACTCGTGGGGTAGAAGATAATGCCTCCAAAATCGTAGAGCTTGAACTACAGCATACAGTTCCTTATCATACGTAGAATACCTTAGTCTCGCCTCATTTAACTTTTCACTGAAGTATGCTACTGGGTGATTCTCTTGACTCAAAACACCTCCAATTCCGACCCCAGAAGCATCACAAGCAACCTCAAACACCTTGGTAAAATCGGGTAACCTTAAGACAGGTGCTTGTGTCATTTTCTCCTTAATTGTTAGGAAGGCCTTACCTGCTGCTTTAGTCCACTCGAAATTTTCCTTCCTAATACAATCAGTGATTGGAGCCACTATCGTACTGAACCCTCTAATGAATCTCCTATAGAAGGTGGCTAAACCGTGGAAACTACGGACATCATGGATATTCTTGGGTATAGGCCACTCTACTATTGACTTAATTTTCACAGGGTCAGCGGACACCCCTTCAGATGTGACTACGAATCCTAGAAAAATAACTCTATTTGTCAGGAAATCACACTTCTTGATATTGGCATAGAGACTATCTTTTCTCAGGACTTGACAAACTTGCTTCAGGTGGGTTAAGTGGTCTGCCTTTGTTTTGCTATATATAAGTATATCATCAAAATAGACCACTACAAATCTTCCAATAAAAACCTTTAACACCTGATTCATTATTCTCATAAAAGTGCTGGGTGCATTGGACAGACCGAACGGCATGACTAACCACTCATATAATCCATCTTTAGTCTTAAAAGTGGTCTTCCATTCGTCTCCAGGCCTAACCCTAACCTGGTGATAGCCACTTTTTAGGTCTATCTTGGAAAAAATTGTCGATCCAGCTATCATATCTAACATGTCGTCTAGTCTTGGGATTGGGAATCTATACTTTACAGTGATCTTATTAATGGCACAGCTATCTATACACATCCTCCAGGTGCCATCTTTCTTAGGGGTCAGCAGAGCAGGGACTGCACATGGACTTAAGCTTTCCTTAATAAACCCCTTCCTAAGAAGTTCACCCACTTGCCTTTGCAGCTCCTGGTGTTCAGTTGGGTTCATCCTATAGTGAGGCAAATTTGGTAAAGTCGCTCCAGGGATTAAATCTATTGCGTGTTGTGTCTCTTAAAGGTGGGAGGTTATCGGGGAGATCTTCTGGAAACACATCCTCAAATTCTTTCAATAATTGGACCACCTCTTGAGGGTATTCTACAGGGCTGTGGTCCTTAATTTTCTTAGCAGCTACTACCCAAATAGGTGCTCCTTCCATGATATCTTGCTCTAATTCTTTTGCACCTATTAAATTTAACCCAGTCTTCTTATCTTTCAAGCTGCTAGCTCCTCTCTTGACATTATCCTTAGGCTGGGTTGGATGAATGACAATTTTCTTACCATTGAAATTGAAAGCACAGGAGTTTGATCGACCAAAGATGGTCACATCATGATCAAACAGCCATGGCCTGCCTAAGATGATGCTACTTACCCCCATAGGAAGCACATCACACCAGATCTTTTCCTGATAGGATTGAAACTGGACTTGAACCTGACATCTTGACTTGATTGGTATAGAAGTGGAATCGATCCAGGACACCTTATATGGATTGGGATGTGGTACAACGGGTAATCCTAGACTTTTGGCTACGTTAGTGGAAATGGCGTTGACACAGCTTCCACTATCGATGACGATCTTACAGACCTTTTCTCCTATCTTAAGAAATGTGTGTAGGATGCTAGTTCTACGCCAGTCTTCTTGCTCCTTGGTCTGTGTCATGATACGTCTCACAACTCCTAGCAAATTTGATGAGTCTATGTTCTCTTCACCCCCTTCATACTCTTCATACTCATCAGCTAAACAATCCCCTGCTTCATAAACTTCTTCTTCACCAAACTCTAGGGGTTCTGAATCTTCTTCTTCTACCTTCCCTATATGTAAAGCTCTAGAGGGGCATTGGCTCATGAAATGGCCTGTTTTGCGGCACTTATGACAAACTCGTTCTCTTTCACCTGGAACTTCAGGGCTCTTTCCTTTATCTCCTCTGGGAATTAAGGGGGTGTTCGGATTGGGTCTAAGGGTTGGATTCGGGCTGGACCTTGTTCTATTGGCGGGACTAGGGACTGAGCTAGGCCTGCTAACAGGAGGGTTAAACCTAATAGGTTCAGGTCGTCTAAATGTAGCTCTCCTTTGAAACCTCTCATAGTCCGTGGCAACTTGGTATGCCTGATCTAAATCATGGACTTCCCTTAAAAATAGTTTCCCTTTTATATCATCATTCAACCCTGATCTAAACCTTGATAAAGTGGCTGCTTCAGACTCGACTACGTTGCATCACATCACAAACTCATCAAATTTAGCAACGTATTCAGAAACGGTCTTGTTACCCTGTGTCAATCGTTGCCACTGATCTAATAACCTTTGCTGATAAGACATAGGCAGATATTTCTCTCTAAGTTTCCTCTTCATATCTCTCCATGTTGCTATAGGTAAATCTCCCCTTTGCCTTGATATGCGTTCCACGTTTCCCCAATATAACCGAGCCTGATGAACTAGTCTGATTTTGGCAAACTTAAATCTTCTCTCTTCAGACATATCATACCAGTCAAAATACTGGTCCATGTCAGCCTCCCAGTCTGTGTACACCTTAGGATCTAAGTTTCCCTCAAAGGTTGGTGCATCTAGATGGATGTTCCTTAGGGCCCGATCATCCTGATCAAAAGTATCATAGTGAGGCCTTCTAGGAGGTGGCTCTGGAGTATGATCAACATAATCCTGATGCAGTCTTCTTTGAATTGGGTCAGGTGTGTGTTCCTGTCGTTGGGCTCTAGGATGAACTGAAGGTAATCTGGGTGAAGGTGGTTCAGTTGGGGTCAACCTAGCTTCTTCTAGGATTCCTACCCTTTCCTCGAACTGACCAAATTTAGCATCCAAACGGTCCATCTTCTCGATCATAGTTCTCATAAGGCTTTCCATACTAGTATCCATGGATGAACTAGGTTGGGCTTGTGAAGGGTGGTAAGGTGTGCCTGACCTAGTTGTCATGCAAATAATTAGACTCAGACCCGAACTACGAGTTTTCTAAACCGGTTAGTCCAAATAAACTGAGTTGACTAGATACAATCAAATCAACAGCTACTCTCTTCCACTGGCCAGTCAGGAGGTGGGTCTGTGGGAGGTTCCCCCAGCTTTCACTGGGTCCTAATTAAAAACCACAAGAACCGCTTAGGCTTGAGCCACTTAACCTCTATCCTTGACACCAGCTTTCAATAATAGATGAAGAAATGGGTTGCACAAGCTTTTTCAATTGAATTGAACTGGACCTAGAGTTCCAAGCTAGTTGCCTAATCAAGGTGGCAAGCTAGATTGTAGTAACTCTATACTTGGCCAGGTTTTAGAACAAGGGGAGTGTGAGATCCTGTCTCTGGCCTACCTAGGCCTGGTGGAATTGGCCCGATAGACGGATCAGCACCCAAGCCCTTAGTCCCAATTCTAGACACCAAGTAATAGGGCACACACAAGACTAGTTGACACAATGAGTTGACAATAACCCGGGCTCGACCAAATTGATGTTCCTAACCCACTAGGGCAATTAATGTCTAATCAATTTTAGTTAGAGATTGGGTCGATATGCAATTTGGTGATTTTTGGGCTAGGGACAGGTGATGAAATCCTGACCCTATGTCAATTTCATGCCCTTAATTTGATTTGTCATGAGATGCATGCAAATTTCAAATTTCAGGTGCAGAAGTAGTGTGTTGCAGTTTAAAAGTGGTGTTGATAAGTGCAGAAAAAAATGTCAGAGAAATTTAAAAAGATCACAGAAAACTCCTAACTTCTAGATGACATACCAGATGAAACGAAAATTCAAAATAAAATCTGTACTATTCTAGGCAGATTCTGAAATGAAGATAATGAAAAGGAACAGAACAGAACAGAAATCCTAATAACACTAATGGACTGCAGGAATTTTCATTTTTTTTGTAAATTTTTTCTCAGATTGAAATTTAAAACGGTGATAAGAAACTTAAAATGGAGCAGGAAAAAAAATATTCCAACGAGGAATGTGATACTTGCCTTTGGAGTTGCAGGCGGATTACAGTCAGCCTACAGAAAATACAGCAAGCAGAAAAACAAAAGTGCCCAATGCAAAATTCACAAATGAAATCTAAGAAGTCCTTTGGCTTTCTTTTTCACGGGTCAATCACAATGACACCCCGACATGCCTTAGGAGATCCCCGTGGAATGGAAAGAGAGGGTGTTTAAACCCTACTTTCTCCTAAGACCGGACGGTCTGGTAACGCCCCCGATCCAAGTACTTCAAGGACTTAATGCTATGCAATCAGGAACTTATTCTACCATGCTCTGATACCAAGAATGGTGTGGTATGCATGATGAGGATGCAATCATGTGACTCTAAAGGAGATTAACCAAAATTTAACTAGCAATTCTTACGTGTATATGAGTGATTCAACATATAAGATCAAGGAGATCTAAATAAGAAACCCTAAATGCTTATACTTATACCCAGCTAGGAGGACTATCAAAATATTAAAGAAATAGGACAAGATTAGAATTCGCACACAAGTCAAGCTAGCCCTATTTAATGATCCCGATCTTAAAAGACTAGGAGTTCAAGCATTGAAATCTCAAGCACAAGGGATTCGCTCTTAAGGTTTTCAAATGAAAGATCATACCACATAAGATGGGCCATCTAACTTTCTGGTTTGTAGCAAGTAATCCTTCCTCCTGGATCTGGAACCTAGAGAACCCTGCAACAAAGAAACCAAGATGATTAGAAGCTTAATTAGAAATGAGAAGATTGATGGAACTCAAAAGGAGAGTTTGTTGGAAATGATCCTTGGCGCCATGGTGGAAGCTTGTGTTGGTGTTGATCTTCTTCTTGTGAGGATGTCCTTAATTCGCCTTGAAGGAAGAGGATTGCTTGGAAGATGAAGAGTAAAAGAGAAGGATTAGGGAGAAGAAATGATGGAGGAGAGGAAGAGGTTCACTTAGGCACAAAGATCCACATAGGCACATAGAAACACATAGAAAATTTCTGAAAATTTGTATTCATTCATCAATTCCTCTTTACAAGGGGCATCCAAGGCTTTAAATAAAGCCTCACAAATTTTGAAATTTTAAATCCCCAAACAAGTGGAGTAATATAAGGGGAGAGGGCTGATTTTCTTGCTTGAAATCCTCCTTGGCCAACTTCCTTGAATTTGAACTTGGGGATGGCGCCCTCTTGTGGTGAGGTGGCATGTGGTCCCCTCTTGACGTGGCATGTGGTCCCAAGTTGAGGTGGCGCAAGTGATGTGGCATGTGGTCCCCAATTGAGTTGGCTTTGGTCTTGATTTGGGGTATACATTGTGAGTCTTCTTTAGGCTTGATGCTAGTTGACCCATTTGGATTGGACTAAGACTAGACCCGACATGGACTCGACTTACATGATTATTTTGGACTCAAAAGAAAGATTACAGGACCCAACATGGACTCGACTTACATGATTCTTTTGGACTAAAAATAAAGAAAAGTTACCGGACTCTCTAGTCCAACCATAAAGATTCGGAATGGGCTTGAATTGGTTGGAGTCTCTTTCTGATTCTGGTGCCCGCACCATTAGTCCTAGATGATCCAATCAGGATTTTATAGACCAGGAAGATAGATCCTATTTACCCTCTCCCTATAAGCCTAGTATACCCACAACCTATAGATCTTATGACTCCAAATCCTATGAACCTAGAACCTATGAATCCATAACCTATGAACCTAGATCCTATGACTCTAGATCCCATGATCATAGATCCTATGCACCCACACCCTATGAGCCTAGTAGACCCAACACCCAATATTCTGACCTATATAGGGAGTCCAACCCTAGGAGAACCCATATAGGGAGTCCAACCCTAGGAGAACCCAGTATTCTGACCCATATAGGGAGTCCAACCCTAGGAGGACCCAATATCCTGACCCATATAGAGAGCCCAACTTTAGGAGGACCCCATACCATGATCCATCTTTAGAACCTGACCATAGAGCTGACCCAAAATCCTATGACCCCAGATCCTATAATCCCATGACCCATAGATCTGCACCCTTGTCCTATGAGTCCAGAGAACCCATAACCCCTAAGTATCAATCTAGTACTAGACATGTTTCCCCTAGTCAACTTGAATCCCATAGGATTAGTATCCCTAAATATAAACCCAGTAGTGAGCCACTACCCCTTATACAACCTGAACCTACTAAGAGTAGTACCCATAATCAGAGGCCAGAACCTAACCAATTTCCCGCTAGCCGACCTTCTCCAACCATTCCTGATATTGACAAGGCTTACATTAACGCGGAAGTGTATGAAGCTGATGCAAACTTAGTGGATGAGTATGAGGGAGAACAGGAGACACCTTTAGATGACCTAGAATTAGCTGACCTAATAGATACCCAGGTAGAAGCCAACCTAGAGGTAGTTGACCTTGACCACATCCAACCTAAAGCTATAGTGGAAGAACAAATAGAGGAAGAGAACGTAGGTACTGCTACTAGAGCCTTACCAGAGGAAACCATAGAGGAGAGCCAAATTATAGAGTCTAGTCCTAAAATACAAGAACCAGAAGAATTTATTAAGGACTTGATCTCTTTGAATCAGTACCCTCAGGATGAGCCTCCTCCTATAGTTTTCATTAAGGACCTCTTCCCTGAGATTAGTAACCCATCCTTCCATTATGCAAACCCCATAGATATACCGCAACCTCGTAAGGTTAGCCTCATTAGTCTAGGATTAGTCCCTGACATGCCTTCTTATATCGAACTTTATCCAACTAACCTTGAACCTTTTTCCCTACCCTACTAAACTAATTTTGAACCCACTTCCTATTTTCTGCCCTTTCCTGACACCTCCAGCATTTCTAAGATTATTAGATTGTATTTAACTGAGATTAGCGTACTGCATGCATTCATTATGCATGTTAGGTTTGCATTATACTTCTGGCATACCCTTTGGCATTTGCTTGGAGTCCATTGTAAATACTCTTGTGCACACCACACTAGGGTCAGACCTAGAGAGTCTATAGTCTCTTAGGTTTAGGCCCATAAAAGTCTAATAAATTTTCTTCGATAGGAATGCAAAGTCGAGTCTATTAGGTGTTAGTTTGAGTCCTTTGCATCATCTTGTTAGGAGTCTGCATGTGCCTAGCATGTTCACCACCCGCACTAATGTTAAACAAACTGGCTAATTCTCGAAGATGGATCAAAGAATTTGATGTAGTGGATTCTATCTTAGTTAGGCTTTGGCCTAAAAGAAGCTTCATGCTCGCAGAGCCGGACCTTTTAAAGTGATAGAGAAGGTTGGATCAAATGCCTAGGTGTTAGACTTGCCTTCGGATTTGAGCATTAGTTCTACCTTCAATATTACAGACCTGGTTGAGTTTAGGGAACCGGCAGCGATACCTAGTAAGGCCTTTGGACCTATTCCTTTTCATTGTGAGTGACCCTAACCCAGAGTGTCCACTAACAAATTGGCCTGAGAGAGGAGAACGGATCGAGCGTATCCTGGACGATCAAGCCATCACGACCCGGGGCCGTGACTATCAATGCTTCCTGGTCCGATGGCAAGGCCAGCTAGAGTCGGGCGATTCGTAGATTTCTCGAGAGGACTTGCAACGCCTCAACCTTGACCTTCTCAAGAGATATGTGAGCCAGTCTGATCTTCACTCGACAGGGTCGAGTTCCTCCCATCCCGGGAGAATTGGTGGGGACACCGGAGGCACCAGAATAAGGTAGAAGCTTTTCAACCCTCTGTAAATTGATCAATAATTTATGAGTCCATCTGTAATAAGATCTTAGCTCATCTAAGTCTATTTTAGTTGTTATTTGAGTATTTTGAGTTGTTATTTCAGTTCTGTACTTATCAGCTCATGTTAAGCTAGTTCAGTCCAATGCTAGTCAGCTCATGTTGAGCTAATTTTATTTTTTTGAGTCCTGTCCAAACATACTGATGACTCAAGACTATATCATACAAGTGAAGACCAAGTCCAACTAGATTGAAGACATGGAAGTATAGCCCAAGTCCAACCCAGCTTGAAGATTTGAAGACCCCAGGAGGAAAATTCAGAAAACCCTGATTTCTTGTAGATGCCCTCCAGATGCCCAGATTCCCTTCCAGATGCCAAAGTATATTCATAGATAATGGCATCCATGATTCCAGAGGTCCATCTGCATCCTAGCCCAAAGAAATCAAGCCTAGGCGCCAAGCCCAAGCCCCTAAGAAGCAAGATACTAGGAAATATTCCTGCTACCTGACTACCAGGCCACCCCAGCTTCCAGAGGCCCAAACCCATGCACCTGAGCCCCTTTTGGCTGGCCTTTTGCTTCTCCTAGAAGCCCAACACACCCCCCTAGGTGTCCTTGGAGTGTTGGCTAAGTCAAGAGAATTTTTAGGGATTTTTCTACCTAATGTTTCCTTATTTTGTAGCTAGGATTTGAGAGGGAAAATGATTCTTATGTAAAGACTTATGTGCCCTTACTTGGAGCCCAAGGTTAAGGGTCTATTTAAAGGACCCTAGCCTCTTGTATGAAGAGACTTTTGATATGAATTAAAATCTTGAGTTCTTCTATTGAGTTGTGTGATACCCTGCTGTGTGCATAAAGGGGTTTGTGAGAGTTCTTCTTCCCGGTGTTTGCAATCATCTTCCTGCTGCCAACAAACCCTCCAGATCCCTAGAAGCCCACTCCAAAAGAAGCCTTCCCTTGCTATTTTTCCTTTGTTTTCTTGTTTTTTTGTGAATTTTCTAACCCCTGATAGGTCGTTTGCAGGTCCCTGAGTTCCTACGAATCCAACGACTCCAGCCAAGCCTCAATCGGACCACCTAGCAGAAAGCCGGGTATCCGCGGGTCATTGGCTCGGTTTTCCAGGCCGCATCCATCGAGGAACGAGAGACCCCTTTGCTGCAATCTTCACAGACGTTGTCAGGTACACCCCTCTACCTCCAGTAATTTTATTGTAGGAGAACTTGCCCTAACCGAGGCTTCTCAGCCCCAGCGGTCCTTCTTTGCTACTTTTCTAGGTCCTAATCTGCATGCTGATCTTCAAAAATTCATACAAAATTCCCTACAAATATTTTTGATCTGAAATTTGTGAATTAATCACCTAACTCAACATGTAAAACATACAAAAAGAATTGCATGCATATTAGTCCCCCTTCAATTGCTATGGCTGCGACCTCACTAGGATCCTCAATCGGTGCCACAACGAAGACAAGGCCATCTAAGTTCGGCCCGGGGAATAGCTGGGCAGCCAGGGACTTGCAATGTTCAAAGCCCTTGGAGAAAGAGTCGAGGATCACCTCCTCGACTTCATCAACATAAGCTTCTAAGGCCTTGTAGTTGGGGACCGCCTCGGCGAACTCATTCTTGGTGGCCTCCGCCAAAGCCACCGCACCCACGACCTTTTCTTCGATGGCTGATGCACGAGCCTGCATGACCTCGAGCTGGGTTCGAAGATCCTCAGTCTACTCCAATGCCCAGGCCATCTCAACCTTGAGTTCCTCAGCACGGGCTACCTCGGCCTTGAGCTCCTCAGACCTGCACCTGACCTGGTCCTTTTCTCGGGCCAGGGATGCCTCGAGATCTTTAATGCACCTCTCGGTGCTTGCCTCCTCGACCTTCAATTCTCTATTTTTCACTTTAGCTTCCTGAGCCCTGGTCGTCTTCTCCTTGGCCTCGGCCACAGTTGATGCCAGCTCCTGCTCCTTCAACTTCTCCCTCTTGATCCAGTGGGAGCAGTAATCACAAATGAGTAGAAGATCCATGCCAAGCTGCAACAATGAAGGCATCATGATGGGGGACTCGAAACCCACCCGGGTTTTCCTTTTCTTTTTTTTAGATTTTTTACTTTTAGTTTAAAAATATTTATCCCTGCTATTCCATCTATTTTTGTTATCCTTACTCTATCCCGATGTTATTCCCAACTTATTCCATATCTATCCCTATCTTCTTCAACCTCCAGGAAAGTCACAGAGCGTTCATTTTTCAATTTTTTTTTCATCCCACCGGTCCCAGATCTGCCATGCCCATCCCCCCAGCCACCTCCACCGGCACGCCACCAGTACTCGCTGGCCTCGCTCTCGCCAGAAAACCGACATCCGTCGCCCATGCCATGAGAAGACGAACGGTCCGTGGGAAGACCAACGATCGCCCACAGCCGTCGCCCCGCCATCGCCGCCCTGCCGCCCGCCGCCCCCTGGCCCCTGCCCGGCCGTCGGAGGCCTCGTCAGTGCCCAGCCATTGCCCACAGTCGCGGAAGGTGAACGGGAGCCCACGACGCCCGTCCGCGCCATAGTGTTGCCCCGCCACCACCGCCCGCCTGCCACCCTACCGCCCGCCGCCCGCTGGCCCCCGCTCGGCCAACTGTAGGCTTCGCCGGTGCCCAGCCGCCATCCACGACCGTGGAAGATGAACGGGCACCCGTGATGCCCGTCCGTGCCACCGAGCCGCCGCCCACCCGCCGTGCCGCCCCGCCACCACCGCCCGCCTGCCGTCCTATCGCCCACCACCCGCTAGCCCCCGCCGACCACCGGAGATCCGACCTTCCTATTGCTCGGCCATGAAGAAGTTTTCTGCACTCTTCTTAAAGTAGCCCAAAGAAGCTTCTACACACTTCTCGAAGTAGCTAGAAGAAGACCTGTTCTGCATGATTTTTGGAGCAGCACAAATTTCAGAGTGGACGGGGATTTCAAAATTCAAATAAAAGGGATTCATTTGGTAATTTTTATGATTGTAATTTGGGTTTAAAATGGAAATTTGGGATTTTGGTTTTGAATTTGAATTCAAATCTGAGGATTTCAGGGAATTTTATTTTGAATTTCAAAGGGGATATGGGAATCTATAAATACCCATACTCCTCTTATAATAAATCAGTTGATGAAATGAATTTTTGAGGGTTTTTCCACTTGTTTGTGGTTCTGGGCTGAGGCCCGTTTGCCTTCGTCCTTCGGGATGTTGAGTGGTGTGAGGCCCCAATGCCTTCACTCCAGTGAGAGCATCGAAGAGTGTGAAGCCGCTCCAAGCCATCAGTGTCACCGTGTATGATGGCAGGGTGTGATCTCCAAGTCATCAGCGCCGCCATGCATGATGGCAGGATGTGATCCCAAATAAGGTCTTCGCTGCCAAACAGCTGACGAGGGGCTAGAAGCCCTAGGTACCTTTTTTCCCTCCATCTCTCTGTTTCCCGTCGGATATAGATCCTAGGTTCGAGTTTCATTCCTGTTCCCCCTCCATATCCCCATCCTTCCTTCACCACCTCCACCAAGAAAAAACTGAAAACCAAAAGAGTCCAGCCATTTTAGGGTTTTAGTATAAGTTCTATCCTAGTCTCGGGAGGCTTCTTAGCCCTCCCATGGTCCGTAGTTGCTTTAGGTGTTTCCCCTTTCAGAATAACCATGGGTCCTTCGTTTTCCATCCCACACCACATCAATAAAAAGAAAAAGAAAAAAGAGAAGAAGAAAGAAGGCAGGGAGACCTACTATGAAGAGATGGGGGAAGGTGCCGAGAATAGCATCCGGCAAGGGCCTTCCTCCCCTTTCTCGTCCGTCATGTGATTGGATGGTGAAGTCCATCATGCGCTCGCCAAGGACCGATCCTGAGTCATTGAGGAGTTCGGCGCCACCTCGAAGGGCACCCTCCAAGAGCCAGACTTCTTCTTCGCTCGGGCTGCCATCACATCCTCAGGGGTGGCCGAAGATGTCTCCAAGCCCCTAGTCGAACTTGCCGCCACACTAGACAATGCCGTTGGTGGCAGTACCCTCCTCTCATCTCCTCCTGCCTTTACCTCGATGACTTCGGGAGGTGGAGGCATGGCAGTGATGGTGGCAGGCCGAACCCACGCACTCGCGATGGAGTCCCGAGCCGGAGGTGAAGCTTGTTGCCTTGGCGGATCGCGCGCCTGTTCAGTTGCCCCTTTGCCCAGGCATCTGGCCAGGCTCATTTCGGGCCCTCTTCAGGGGAGACTCCCTAGGCCCACCTGGCACACCTCTCATCTAGGCATGCTGGACTATCTGCTTTATTGAAAGCTTCATGCCTGCAAGAAGAAAAGAATTGAGGTCAGCCTCGCACCCGAACAGACCTAGGGAAAGGAGAATCAAGTTCAAGTTGAACTCACCCAACTCTTGGATTGGGCTGACCCTGGCTTCGAAGAGGTTTTGCTTTGATAACAGAACCTCCAGGGAAGGGATTTGGTCAGCACAGAGTTGGTCATAAATTTTTCGATCAACCGCTTCGACAGCAGAGTTTCGATTCGAGGTCTGATCTGGGTCGCTCCAAACTCAATTGACCCCCTCGATGGAAGCAAAAAAATATTTACTCTTCTATCCTTTGATGGAAGAGGGGAGCTCAAACTTAATGCCCTTTGGGCGAGGAGAAATAAACCACCACCCATCCTCGATCGGGTGGCACTTCAGGATGAAGAAAGCCCTGAACAAGAAGAAATGAGCCACAATCCCGTGGAAGTGGCAAAGAATGATGAAATAAAAAATAGTCCTAACTATGTTTGGAACCAGCTAAGCTGGAACAAGGCAGTAGTTGCTAAGAACGGAGAGGAAGAAAGGATAGAAAGGGAGTCAAAGGCCCCCTGCAAGGGATTCCTCGTAGAGGGCGATCCGGCCTGGGCCACTGGAGGTGACCTGCTCTTCCGGTCAAGGGACCAAGAGCCGGATTGAGCTTGGGATACTGAAGGCCTCCCAAATTATGGCAAGGTCCTCCTTGGTTATCACCGAGGTGACCTCACCGGGACCAAACGATCGGGACGGCTCGGGGAGAACTTCGGGGATGGAAGGAAGAGAAGGGCGGGCCCTAGGCCCCCTATCACAATCCTGCCGGGATGAAGGTTCCTGTGAACCTCGAGCGAGACTTCCTCCTCCTCATCAGAAGAGGGAGTCCTCAGTTGAGAGGGCCCCACCTCATTGGGATTGCTCGAAGGATGAAAACTATGGCCTGAAGGGGCCATCCTAGAGAAGACCAGGGAGAAACAAAGGAGGATGAAGAATGAAGGAAGGAAGTTGGAGTCTGAAGGGGCTCTGATAACGGGCTCTACCAAACCAAAGAATAGGGGAAGACTGCAGAAGACTAACCTAGTGGCTTCGAAAGTCAAAAACACCAGGAGGGGAAGAAGAGAAAGGCTCTAGTTTGTCGATGGGCATAGAGGATTCAAAAGAAGTGATGTTTTCAAAAAGTTTTCCCTCTTTTCGAAATGACCCGGCAGCGGTCGTACCCCCTTGCAACCGCCTCCGTCGGATCGCCGCCACGTGTCAAAATCAGCGAGGAATGATACTTTGATTCGCCAAAAACTGCTTCGGGTCCTATGTCGATCATTATGTTTCCTCGAACTGGCTGACGTGTCATCCCCGCAATGGCTCAAGGTCCGCCACCTGAGGCACCGGCAATCATGGTATTAATGGCACCCGATTTCTGCCTTTCCACATCAACACCGCATTTACTCCCTTCACCCCAAGTGCCACATGCCAACGAGACTCAGGAGTGGAGGACAAATGATGTGGCAAGATCGCTAACGTGGAGTCCCTGTCAAATTCGGCCTTATGTCGCATGCTTCCATGTCAAACCCTTTACCAGGCGACTCTCCGGAGGTCGAGGTGCCTTGGCCGGAGTCAAGCTCCTTCACTAGGTAGCTCCCTCAAGGTCGAGCCCACCTTGGCCAAAGTCGAGTTCCTGCTCTCTTCGAGCTCCTTCACTGGGTAGCTCCCTCGAGGTCGAGCCCACCTCAGCCGAAGTCGAGCTCCCATGACTTCGGAGCTCCCGCTCTCTTCGAGCTCCTTCATCAGGTAGCTCCCTCGGGGTCGAGCCTACCTCGACCGAAGTCGAGCCTACCTCGACCGAAGTCGAGCTCCCGCTCTCTTTGAGCTCCTTTGTCGAGTGGCTCCCTTGAGGTCGAGCCTACCTCAGCCGAAGTCGAGCCCCCGCTCTCTTCAAGCTTCTTCGCCGGGTGGCTCCCTCGAGGTTGAGCCCACCTCGACCAAAGTTGAGCTCTCATTCGAATCCCATGATGCCACTCCCCTCGGGTAGCAGGCCGCCACCCAAAAACCATGGAGGAGCACCTCCCAGGATGCCATGATCACCCCTGCTGCTGTTTACACTAGATAGCAAAAGGCACCCTGTCCAAAGCACTGCACTCTCGACCGACCGTTTGCACCACCCGAAAGAGGAAAGTATCCCGAAAGATTCAAATCCAAGGGGTGGTTGCCTGCCGATCGAGGCACTGCCAGGTTTTCCAAAGAAGAGCAACCAGATGGAGAGTCAGAGCATGCGACATAACACCTTATCACGAATGAGGAAAGGCACCTGTGTGCACGGCACAAAGCACTACTAAACGTTGACCCTCCGGTGCCAGCAGAGGGGGAAGATCCCAAGGTAAGCCGCTAGGATGGATCAAGGAAAAAAGGACTCTCCGAGGGTTCCCAAAGAAAGGTAAGCAAGTCTAACTCGAGCGAACAAGGGAGAAGGCAGCACATAGGAGAGCAACGATGAGACTAAGCGCTTTGGGCTATTGGAGACTCATCGAAAGGGTCTTGACGGACACAGCCACAAGGCCCGAGTTCTCCTCACCTGCTCTTACCCCAGTTCCATTCCCTCTATTTCAAACTAAATCTCCTCCTCCGAGTGTAGAGTCCGAGCAAGGGGCCCATAGGGGAGGATCTGTTTCCATAGATCATCACTGACTTGATCATCGGAGTGCCCTCGCCAGGATCCCCGACCCAGGTCTCCTCTATTTTACAGGTCCGGGTGTGCGTGCAGGCTCCCGTGCGATGAGGTTAGCATCCGAGGTCGGCTCCAACTATAAGCCATGATGGTGTAAGCGGCAACAAGTGTCATTCCAAGATTTTTTATCAAGTACTAATTCAAGTATCGACTCACAAAACTCAAGTGTCGATTCACAGAACGACTCATAGCCTAAGACCAAAAATGAAGTAGAACTATATTTTTTAAAGAATTATACCTAGTGTCAATCCAAGTGTCGACTCATGAAGACTCACGTGTCGACCCAAGTATCGACTCACAGGTTCTGACAACAGTAATGGCTATATTTTCAGAAGTTTAGAATTAGCTCAAATGGTCTAAAATGACTAGATTCTCCACTCCAATGATCACAAATGATTTTTTAGAGATTCTTGAAATATTTATCACTCACCAAACTCATTGAAGACATAAGAGAAAAAGTAGAAATACAAGAGACAAATTCTATCTTTTGAGAAAGCTTTTGAAAAGACAAGAGTGAGAGATAAAGAAGATTCCACCTAAAAAAGCCTTCATTCTTGATGTTGAGCCTTCAAATCAATATTCAAAAGTGTTCATTGAAAGCTTCCATGAAGAAGAAGACAACTCAAACATTCAAGAAGAGCTTCATCGACTTTATTTATGCTCTTTTGAGAGTTTTATTCTTCTGCTTTAATCTATACCTTTGGTTTTATTTGTTGTAACTAGTTTCAAGGCTATTGAAACTAGGGTTAGGCCCTTCCAAGCTGTGAATTGGAATTCAAGCCTAGGGAAGGCTTGGGGGAAAGGTTGTTGGTGAGCCTAAGTGACAAAACCAACAAGGGTTTTAACGTATGCGTCCGGAAAATAAGTTTGCTATAATTTTGGTGATTATAGTGAAATTTCCAAGGGATAGCTTAGAGAGTGGATGTAGGTGCTTGGTGTGCACCGAACCACTATAAATTTCTTGTGTTTGTGTGTATGCTTTATCTTCTCATTACTTTCTCTTGCATTGTTGTTTATTCTTTAAAAGCACAGCACATAGATTATATTCAGTACATTCACTTTGTTTCACAAACACATTAGTTCAGCACATACTCGTTTAAAATTTTAAAAATCCAATTCATCCCCCCTCTTGTGTTGCTACACTGGGCAACATACCTCCTCGATTAGATCAAAGAGTTTTAATACTTTTTCTAGTTTATATTTCTATTTCATTATAAAATTGTTTGAATATTTCAAATAATTCTGATTTATGCTTTATAAGGTAGACATACCCATACCTCGATAGGTCATCTGTTAATGTGATGAAGTAGTGGTATCAACCTATAGCTGAAGTGATCATGGGTCCACATACAACACTATTACTAGACTCAGAACCTTAATGGCTCTTTTACTTATTTTAGTAAAAGGTGATTTGGTTATCTTTCCAAGAAGGCAAGATTCACATGTTGGCAATGATTCACAATCATTGACCTTAAGGAGACTTTTTTATCTCAACCTATTTATCCTATCCTTATTAATATGACCTAGCCTAAAATGCTAAAAGTAGACATCAGACACATTATCTAATCTAGGATGTTTGCTAAATGTGTACACTACACTAACAAGATGTAATAAAATATAAATATCATTTTTCAATTATCCATGTGTGATAGTAACATCATTCAAAATGATATCATAATAATTACCTTTTATTGATAAATAAGAATTATTCTTGGCCAAAAGGCCTACAGAAATAACATTCATCATAAAACTAGGATAATAATGATAATCATCTAAAACAACAATATTTTTATTGAATACAAGCTTGACAATTTTTAAAGCTAGAACTAAAACTACTTTTTCATCTCCAATATTTAGGAATCTCTCACCATCTTCTAAACTTCTACTAACTTAAAGTTTCTATAATAAATTGTAAATATTAATAGGGCTTCTAGTATCCAATACTTAGGTAGTAGTATTACAAATAAAAAAATCACAAGGTATTATTATATAAGTACCTTGTCTAGCAACTGCTTACTAGTTCTTCTTCTTTCTCGGCCTGTTTGGGTTCAGCGAGACAATGTAAAGAGGACAATTCCTCTTTCAATGTTCCTGTTTCTTATAGAAGCACTCTACCTAACTCTGGTTAAACTTCATCTTCTTGGTTTGACTTGGCTAAGTATGTTGCACCTTCTTTTTATTTTTCTTCTTCTCTTTCTCAAAGGGATGATGCCTTATCGAAGTAAATCTACCCACTACATTCACTAGCCCCTTGTAGAGCTGATAATCCTTCTCATAAGCTATAGCAACCCAGTAGACTATGGTAGTTGGCTGCAAGCTTAATCATTCTAAAATGACTAAAAAAGCTGAGATAGGACTTTGACAAGGAATTCAAGATCGCATCCTTTTTGAGCTGCTCATGTAAGAAAAACTTAAGTTCGCTAAGGAACTCGATCAGTTCGATCATGTATAATATATGATCAGTGATCGATGCTCCTTCTCTTATTTTGGCATTGAAGGTGGCACAAGATATTTTATACCTTTTAATATCATTAGGAGTACTAAAGGATTCTTTCTACATTTGAAGCATATCCTGTGGCTGAGCATCTTCAAATTTATGATCGAGTTCATTATTCATAGATGCCCGCATTATACATCGAACTATGGTTCGGTCATTGAGCCACTTTTGATAAGTGTGTCAAACCAGACCTCAAGCATTGAGAGCAGGCTCCTCAAGTGCTAGATCTATTACCAAAGAGCTTGGGTGCATGGGCCTCCTGGTGGACTAGAAACTCTGGGCTGGGATGCCTAGAATATTCTCTGGCATCTTTATGTGTGGAGCTTTATAGACTTGGGCTTGCTTTGCTTTGGGAGGGCCTAGTGAAGGTTTTGGCTGGTGCTCCTCCTCTTGTATAACTGGTACTTGACATGGACTTGTAACACAAACTTGTACTGGACTTACAGGACTCAATTAGACTAAGGTTGAAATAACTCAACTTATTACAGGACTCAATTCAATTCAACTGATCTAACTTCATTACAAAACTCTCAACTGGACTAACTTGATTACAAAACTTGACACATTATTAAGGGCTCAAAATCCTAATCAGTAAACTAGATAGGGCCCAGTAATCTTTGTCGGATCCTGGTGCCCCGACCAATTCTTCTGAGGTGGGGAGAACTCGATCCCATTGAGTAAGGGTCAATGCGGCTCTCATATTACTCAAGAAGGTCTGGGTTGAGGCACTGTAGATCCTCTTAGATGATCCATGAGTCCAAAGATTCCGGTCGACCTTGCCATTGGACCAAATACTGTTGATAGCCTTTATTCCAGGTATTGATGGCTTGATCATCCAGGATGCGCTCAACCTTTCCTCACTAATGGACCAGTTTGTAAGTGGACACTTTGGGGTGGATTCAGTCTCAAGGGAAGGGATAGGTTCAAAGTGCTCGCTAGGTATCACTGATGGCTCCCGGTATTCCATAAGGTCTGAAATACTGAAGGTAGAACTAATACCTAATTCGGGTGGCAACTTGAGCACATAAGCATTGGATCCAACTCTTTTTATTATTTTAAACGGTCCAACTTTGCAAGCATGAAATTTCTTTATGGTCCCTGGACGGAATTGCTTAGGCCTAAGCCTGATCATCACATAATTTCCTGTAGAAAACTTTTTATCTCATTTTCAAGAATTAGCCAAGTTTTTATAGAGTTCATTACTTATGTTTATCTTTTGACTAATGTCCTGATGCAAATGCTGTGCAGAGGTCAGTGCAGGTGTGGACAGATGGATCAGGTCTATAGATTGATTGGACTCAAAACCAAATATTATTTCACTAGCTACATCTACTTCTTGGGGTTGTTCCTTAGGAACTTGATCTTGGATTTCCTCTATGAACAACTCTTGTGAACCCTCACTTTCATCTATAATATTTGATCCTGGCTTAGTCACTTGTTCCTCAAATAATATAGTGGGTTCAGGATCATTTTCCTCTAATTTCTCAATAGGTTCACTCTCTAATTTCTTCTTTAGGTTCCTCTATTGAACTCAACTCATTAATGTCCCCTTTAGATCCTTCAATGGGCTCAAGATTAGCCTTAATTAGATTAACTCCTAGTTTCTTTTCTCTAAGGCTACTAGAATCTCTCCTAACTGGATCTCTGGGTTGAGTCAGATGAATTACATATTTCTTTCCATGGTGACTAAAGGTATAGATGTTGGTTCGACTAGACAGGGCTGCATCATGATCATAAAGCCATGGTTGACCTAAGATTAAGCTACTGGCTCCCATGGGAAGGATATCACACCACATCTTCTCATATGATTGCAGTTTAATCAAGATTTGGCACCTAGACTTGATTGGAATGGATGTGGTATTGGGAATTGTGTCCCAAAGCTAATCGTCTAGGTTGTAGATGGTTGTGCTATCTTATAATTGTATATGATTTATAATGAATAAAAGTTATTCTTTTTTGGCTATTCATCATATTTGCATTTTCCTGAAATGAACTCTTGTACGGAGTCCTTGGAACTACATTGTTTGATATAGAGAAGATATATCAAGTAATTCTTAAACTAGTTCACAACCAAATAATACATTGTTATAGGATGACAATGTATCAAGTATAGGTTATTGTATGTCATATTTATTGGTTGTTCTCTTAACCAAGGAGTGTGGAGACACTGGTATGACATACAAGTGAAATGTATGACATCTCACTGAATGTGACCATCTGTGGAGCTCCTTTCTGTCAAAGGGTTGCTTGCGAAGGGATATGGATATATGTGTCCTCAGACCTGAGATCACCATGATAGTTTGCAAGCAACTATTGTACTTTGGTGCCGAACTACCTGGATTTCTAATCAAGTGATGGAAGGTTTCTGGGTGCAGTCAAGTACTTATAGAGCAGTGGTGGATCAAGATGGTATTGACCCCTCCAAATAATTTGGAGTGAATGGCTCATTGTGTCTCAATTTAGCAAATCTTTGGTCAGGATAGTTCTTGTGAAGGAGTCACAGAACTTGTAAAGTTGAGACACGATCTGGATAAACCAAATTAAAATTGGTAGTCAAATCCTAGATCATCCTAAGCATTATGAGGTCAAAGGAATGAATTATGCCATAACCATATACCAGAGGTTCTAGAGAGGTGCTCTGCATCTTCAACCTATCTAGACATCGGGTATCATTGCTAGATGAGGACTTTGACTGATATTGGAAGTATTCCAATGCTATCGGCTTAGTGTTCGAACCTATGGGGTCACACACCATAGGAATTTCTATCTGATCTTAAGGCTGATCGACGATTAAAAACCATTTGCTGTCACTGGCAGTCAATGGGATTGACCATGTATCAACACTTGAGGGGTCAACATTGGCTATGATAAGAAGTATTTCTAGAAGACTTTTCTGGATGAGCTGACTCGACCCCTGCTCGAGTCAACTCGTTTTGTATTCTGGTCGAGCCGACTCGACCCCTGCTCGAGTTGACTCGAATGAACAGTCTGACTATTCTATGTCCTGGATGAGCCAACTCGAACCTGCTCGAGTCGACTCATCTCTGCTAGACCAAAAATTCCTGAACAGTATTTCTGATATATTTTTGGAAGGTTTTGACCTGGTTTGAATTTCGAATTCAAGTTGTTTTGGCTCCAAACTTTCATGGAATGATTGTCATTCCTTCCTAATATGGTTTGAGTCAATTTGGTATGCTCCTTGACCTTCTCCCCCAATCACTCCTCCTTCCTCTTTCTCCCTCTCTTGGCTGCCTCTATAAATAAGTGTTATTTTAGGGCTTCTAGGTTAGGAGAGAAGCTTTTGATTTTGTCTCTGAATCTTAATATTGCTGAGATTCTGAGAGAGAAGAAAAGGGTTGAAAGGACTTGGGCATTGGGTGTGTGGACTCCTAGCACTCAAGCTAGGCCTTTGGAAGAAAGCTAGTTAGGAAGTGTTCCACCTCTCCTCCTCATCTTCCAGGAGGAAGAAGATCAGCCCAAAGGATCCCAAGGAGCTAGCACTCTGAAGGAGTTGATCAGAGTCAAGCCCCGACGTGGATTACTTGTAGAGGCCAGATACATGTGTGGCTCAAGAGAATCATCCTTGGAGCACCGCCACTATATCCATCAAAGGTATAATAGTAAGGTACTTTTATATCTTTGCTCTTCTCTTGTTTTAATGTTTATATTGCAAGTTGTTTTATTATACTAGATCCTGTTGCGGGCAGATTGGTAGATCATTTAGATTGATCTACCAAGCCTTCCACTGTGCATATTTTAAAATCGTATTAAAATGCATCTTTTTTTTCCTTGCTTTTGCATATTGTATGCATGATGTTGCCGCTAAGATCGTCGTGGCCTGTAGCTGCTGTCAACATCGAAGCGCACCTCCTACGCTATCTCACCATCCGGTGGTCCTGGACCTACAAAACAGGGGTTAGTGACTGGGGCCAGGGTTTTCGATGGGGGCACTCCGACGATCAAGTCAATGACGACCCAGGGGAACATATCCTCCTGGTCGAGCCCCTCTTGATGGATTCCATACAAGAAGGAGTGAGTGGTATGAGAGTGGGATGCAAGTGTGTCGAGGGAAGAGTGGCATGGCTACAGGGAGTCTCTATATGGCCCTTCCGCCTGTCCTTGCTCGAGGATGCTGGTGGTGCCGTGCTCTTTTTGGTTGAGCTTGCACTTGTGTTCAAGTGGTATGGCTTATGTCTTGCTTGTATTGTGGTTGTTACCTTCGAGTTTTGTAGATTACGTTACCGTTGGGCATTCATCTTGGGATCTCCACCGAGCTGTCAGGCATGTATGGTGGTGTCCCGAGGAGCCTTTCCCGATCCGTGATAAGGGAAGCTGTTATATGCTCTGACATTATTCTTGGTCGCCTCATTCCGGGAAACTTGGCAATACCTCGATTGGTGGGCCGCTGCCCTTGGGATTCGAATCCCCTGGTTGACTTTCTCTCTCGGGTGGTCCAGGCGGTTGGTGAGGAGCGTGGTGCCTCGATCAGTGGGTTTCTCCCCTTTCTGGTATAACCGACGGCCGCAAGCGGTCAGTGCGGTCTGGCAAGTGTCCCAATGTAGTCCTCGGGTGGCTTGCCGGTGTCCTGGGATGGCGGTGCCCACGTCTGAGATGGGGTTGAGCTGGAATGGCAGGGCTTGCTCCGACCTAGATGCCCCGAGCTTGCGGGATTGCCTCGGTGGAGGAGGGCAGAGTGCGAGCCCAGTCTAGAGGGCTCGACCTCGGAGAGGCTCCACGTGGCGGATGAGGGTTGAGCTCGACTCCAACCACGGGGCTCCATCTCCGAGGGTCTCGCTCTGGAGGGCAGAGTGCATGCCCAGTCCAGAGGGCTTGACTTCAGAGAGGCTCCACGTGGCGGAGGAGGGCTGAGCTCAACTCCGACCATGGGGATCGATCTCCGAGGGTCTCGCTCTGGGGGGCAGAGTGTGGGCCCGGTCCAGAGGGCTCGACCTCAGAGAGGCTCCACATGGTGCGGGCACCAGACTCAGAAGAAGACTTCAGGGCTCCATCTAGATCTCTGATTAACTTTGCCCGAAGAATTAGGGTTTTCTGGTTTTGTAATAATGGTTGACCTGATCAACTCAATTTTGAGTCTGTAATTTTGTCATTTCAATTTTTGTTAGGTCATGTTGACTCAGTCCAAGTCCAAGGCCCAGGTATGTGTCATTCCCCTTGCCATAGGGCACTACATTTTCCAGCTACAAGTGGGTGCCACACTCCCTGCCCCATCTCCATCCAGTGTACCTTGGTCCCCATGCCTCAAGTAAGCAGTTTCTCTTTTTCTTGCACCACTTGGGGGAGAAATCCATCAAGATACCTCAATCCAAGGAGGAGCCAACTTCTTTCCAGATAAACCCAAGCCAGGATCGCAAGAATTTTTCTTAAAGAGAGGATCAAGGAGGTGCCCCACAATGTTCCATAAAAATCCAAGTTATAAAAGGGAAGAGAGCATGTCTTGGGGAGAAAATCAAGGAGGCACCCAAAAGTTTCCAAAAGTGCCAAAGCCGTGAAAGGAAGAAGCCTAAACTTGTGGAGCAAGACTAGGAGGTGTCCAAAAGAGCCAAACCATGAAGGAAAAATCCTTGATTCATGGAGAGATACTAGGAGACACCCCCATAACCTGCCATTTGGAGCTGATTTTCAAGTTTTCTTGGAGTTTTTGGGCTACCCACTCATGGAAGGAGTCTTGGGAAGAGAATTTAATGCCTAAAGTGTGGGTTAGTCCTATTAGTCCCACATGGGAAATGTATAAAATTTTATTTCTTTGTTATGTCTATATATTCAACTCTATGTAACTCTTGAATTTAAACAGATGAATGAATTCAATTTATGTGTGAGCAAACTTTGTGTTTCTCTCTTCTGCACTTGCATCCAGGTGTTGAGCTCCATGAGGGAGTAAATTCGGGTTCCCCAGGAACCTTGAGGAGGTGTGAGATCTCCAACCCCAAAACCCTAGGTTAGCCACTTCACTTCCAAACCCTAGCCGCCCATCATCCTCTTCATTCCACCAAACCCTAGCCTATCCCATCTCTCACGGCCCCTCTCTCCAAGTAGAGGCCGACCACCAGCATCCAGGTCCAGTTCGGCTACTTTGAAGACAGAGCAAGTCCCAGAGGAAGTCAGATCAACATTCCAAGAGAATCAGGATTTTAGCAAAATCAGCTTTCAAGTACTACTATCTGGTAAATCCTTCCTTGAGTATCTGGTTCCATAACTTGTTCTTCTTCTTTCCCAGATCTTGAGTTCAGAAGAAGCCAACTCTGCCAAAGGGCCAGTATTGGAGGATCCATTGCGAAGATATCTGAATTCGGGGATCCAACAATCTGCTCAAGAGAGTCCTTCCACTAAACTCTGTGAAGATCACTGCCTGGTCTGTAACCCTTCTCTTCTCTTTACTTCTGTCCTGTTGAAAGTTCAGAGCGAAACCCTAGGTCTGGGAGTTTCTCAACCCCCAGCGATCCTTTACTTCTGAACTACTCTGATAACCTAGTTTCTTTAAATTGTGCTTTCAATTATTACATAGTTTCTTTCAATTTAGTTTAACTTTTCTTTGAGTCAAAGCCAACTTCTGAAAATATAAAAAAAAAAAAAAAAGAATTAGTCTTAATTTACTTCCGCATCGCATCATCTCTTCTTTCATTCTGCATCATTTTGGTATCAGAGCTTCCGTTCTGCATCATTTTTGGTATCAGAGCTTTCGTTCTGCATCATTCTGGTATCAGAGCTTTCATTCTACATCATTCTGGTATCAGAGACAGGTTTAGGGTTTCTGACTTTCTTGCATGTTTTGAGTGTCTCTCTTTTTTACTTTGTCTGCTCGAAGTAGACTCCCCAGGACGTCCGGTCCTAGGAACGAAGCGAAGTGCAAGCCTCCTCTTCCCATTCCACGGGGTGTTCCTAGGGCGTGTAGGGGATCCGCTGGGTTACAACTTCGTAGCAGGAATTGTAAACGGGGGAAGCATTTTGTTTTCAGTCTGTAACTGCCCTGTTACAGTAATTGTTTCTCATTGCAGATAACTTCAAATTATATGATTTTTATTTTGCTGGAACCAGTATAATTGAATCTATTTTACATAATTTTACCGTGATTTATTGGTTTCCGTGAAATTTCTGTGAGTTAAATTACAGCAGCTCTGCTTCTGTGTTTCTGCATTTCAATTTTTTGAGTGATCATCTCCTAATTCATCTTAAGGGCAATTGAGCATCTAAGATAAGGGGAGGAGTTGATAACCTCTCCTTAGCCCAAAACCACCACCCATTCATTCGATCCTAAGCCTAATTTTAAAATTTATTAGACTTAATTTGCCCTAGTGGGCTAGGGACACCAACAAGTCGGGTCTAGGCTAGTGTTGAGTTAGTTTGTCTAGTTACTCTGTGTGTGCTTTGTACTCAGTGTCTAGAACGGTGGTTCAGGGATTCTATCCCAAAGGGCTTGTGTGCTGGTCCGCCTACCTGGCCAATCTCTGATTGGTGTCTAGGATTGGCATTTAGGGACCTAACACTCCCCTTACACCTGCCTGGCTGAGTCCCGAGTTACTACAGGCTAGCTTACCGCTCTGATTGGGCATCTAGTTTGGACTCTAGGTCTAGTGAGCCAATAGTCGCTTTAGTCTAGTCACATTCTGTGTGCTTGCTTGCATCATCATGTCTACCCGGAATAGAGTACCCTACCAACCTGGTCAAACCCAACCAGATTTAGAGGCCATGGATAGAAATCTTACCGAAAGTATGACCAAATTGAATCGGGATATGAATGAGGGTTTTTCCCAGTTTAGAGATCGAGTCCAAGTACTTGAGAAACGTAGACATCAAAATTGGACCCCTGATCCAAAATTTAATAGGCCCCAACCTCACCCATGCCAGGAGCCTAGGAGGACCTTATACCGTGATCCCGAGCATAACCTTAGGAAGCCTAACCATGATATCTATAGTGTGGATCATGTCTATGAGAGGTCCTTACAATATTCTAGACCAGTCACTCAACAACCCAAGTCTTCTAGATCAAACCATTTAGATCCACACCCTTGCCCAAGTAAGGTCTCTACTAGCTTGAAACCCAGTGTGACCCAGGTTCCTATATCGCAAGAATGTTTGTTTTGTGGAGAAAGAGGCCATAAATCTAGTTAGTGCCCATGCATAGGATTGGCTTGTGCACAACTAAGTGGTAAGAATCCTAAGGATGACATTAATGAGGGAGAACCCAAGCCTACCAATGAGGAAGAAAGGTTAGGTATGACAAGCCTAGAATCAGTTGACCCGATTATCACTGACCCGAAACCCATTGAAGATGGCATCGAGGAAGTATATGATGCTGGCTTGAGTCTAGTTGATGAATATAAGGGGGAAGAACTTGAAGAATATGACATTGGTACTATTGGTTCCTTACTTGAGGAGACCTTGGAGAGCAACCAAGTGGTAGGACCTAGTTCAGAAATTCAAGAGATTTGTGAGAACCAGGTTCCTTTAGTCAAATACCCCCAAGAAGAACTCATAGTGTTAGCCCAAGCTATCAGTTCGTACCCTCTAATGACAGTCATTCCCCAAGTACCAATTGAAGATCTTTGCACTGAACTATTTAAGTTTGCCCACCCTATGGTAGATCCTCTCCTTAGGATGACTGAATCAAGCCTCTTACAATTGGACCTTGTCCCATGCCCAACCACTAAGGTCTCTCCCGTAATCTCAGTTGAACATCTTTGTCTTGAGCGGATTGATTCACCCAGTCCTGTAGAAGTCCTCCTTATGACCTCAGACCCCTTCCTTCGCATGACTGACCTACCCTTCTATAGAGTATACCTTTCCGCACCCATATGTCAAATTTCAAGTCTTGAGGTCATCATCCATAGGCCCTTCCATGAATCATTCTTCAATCCAGTTCTTGAGAAAATGGATCATTATTTGCTTAGATAACAAACTTTAACTGTTGCAATCACATGTCCTAGGCTACTTCCCGAACCATCTCTTGATCCATTCCTGGGAGTAGCAAACTTTTCCTTTCATAAGGATGATCAGTTGACACTCATAGATCACCATTCAAACCTTCAGGTCACCACCTTTAGTCAGCAGGTAATTCGAGACTCCGCCTCATATTTCCTCCCTTTCTCTAGGACTTCCAATGCTTCTTACACCATCCAAGTATACTTTGTCGAAGTCTTTAGAGTGAACCACGTGTCAGAATCTATTAGGTTTGCCACCTACTTCTGGAAGACCTTATGGCACCTACTAGGCACCCATGATAAGTTTTCATGCTCTGCATGCCATCCTCCGACCCAAGGTCAAACCTAGAGAGCCGTAGTTTGTTAGGTTTAGACCTAGGGTTCCTTTGGAATAAAGTCCATTCATTAGGAATGCGTCGTCAATCTAGTTTAGTTTTTCTTGACCCTTTACTAGGCTTTGGCTCAGATTTTGGTTTGATTGAGAGCACCAGGAATTGGGATTTGTATTTTGTCCAGGGCTGAAATTGCATTCAATGTTTCGATCAATAGGTCTATAGGCTAGAGTCCCTTTGAAATTGTTCATGGATACAAGCCTCACACACCACTTGATCTGATTTCACTATTAGCCCACACACACAAGTCTCTTGATGCACTTGCATAGCATGTAAAGGACTTGCATAAAGAAATTCATGCCAAAATAACTTTAAGTAATGAAACTTATAAGAAGTTGGCTGATTCTCAAAGCGAGTCAAAACTTTTGTTAAGGGAGATTATGTAATGATTAGGTTAAGGCCTGAACGGTTTCCTCCTGGAACCGTTAGGAAGTTACATGCTAGAGGAGCTGGACCATTTAGAGTGATGAAGAGAGTGGGATCCAATGCCTATATGCTCGAGTTGCCTTCAGAACTAGGCATTAGCTCCACTTTCAACATTACAGACCTAGTAGAGTATAGAGAGCCAGCTGTGATTCCCAGTGAGCCTTTTGAGCCTAATCCTGCTCTTGAGAGTGAACCCAACCCTGTGTGTCCACCAACAAAATGGCCTGCGAGGAAAGAGCAGATTGAAAAGATCCTGGATGATCAGGTTATCTCTACTCGTAATCGAGGATACCTAAGATACCTGGTCTGCTGGCAAGGAAGGCCAGATTCTGATGACTCTTGGATCTCCCAAGAAGAATTACAAGAATTGGACCCAGACCTCTTGGAGAGATACTAGAGCCAGCTTTATCCATACTCGACAAGGTCGAGTTCCTCCCACCCTGGGAGAATTGGTGCGGGCACCAGACTCAGAAGAAGACTTCAGGGCTCCATCTGGATCTCTGATTGACTTTGCTCAAAGAATTAGGGTTTTCTGGTTTTGTAATAAGGGTTGACCTGATCAACTCAATTTTGACTCTGTAATTTTGTCATTTCAATTTTTGTTGGGTCATGTTGACTCAGTCCAAGTCCAAGGCCCAGGTATGTGTCATTCCCTTTGCCATAGGGCACTACATTTTCCAGCTACAAGTGGGTGCCACACTCCCTGCCACATCTCCATCCAGTGTACCTTGGTCCCCATGCCTCAAGTAAGCAGGTTCTTTTTTTCTTGCACCACTTGGGGGAGAAATCCATCAAGATACCTCAATCCAAGGAGGAGCCAACTTCTTTCCAGATAAACCCAAGCCAGGATCGCAAGAATTTTTCTTGAAGAGAGGATCAAGGAGGTGCCCCACAATGTTCCATAAAAATCCAAGTTATAAAAGGGAAGAGAGCATGTCTTGGGGAGAAAATCAAGGAGGCACCCAAAAGTTTCCAAAAGTGCCAAAGCCATGAAAGGAAGAAGCATAAACTTGTGGAGCAAGACTAGGAGGTGTCCAAAAGAGCCAAACCATGAAGGGAAAATCCTTGATTCATGGAGAGATACTAGGAGACACCCCCATAACCTACCATTTGGAGCTGATTTTCAAGTTTTCTTGGAGTTTTTGGGCTGCCCACTCATGGAAGGAGTCTTGGGAAGAGAATTTGATGCCTAAAGTGTGGGTTAGTCCTATTAGTCCCATATGGGAAATGTATAAAATTTTATTTCTTTGTTATGTCTATATATTCAACTCTATGTAACTCTTGAATTTAAACTAATGAATGAATTCAATTTATGTGTGAGCAAACTTTGTGTTTCTCTCTTCCGCACTTGCATCCAGGTGTTAAGCTCCATGAGGGAGTAAATCCGGGTTCCCCAGGAACCTTGAGGAGGTGTGAGATCTCCAACCCCAAAACCCTAGGTTAGCCACTTCACTTCCAAACCCTAGCCGCCCATCATCCTCTTCATTCCACCAAACCCTAGCCTATCCCATCTCTCATGGCCCCTCTCTCCAAGTAAAGGCCGACCACCAGCATCCAGGTCCAGTTCGGCTACTTCGAAGACAGAGAAAATCCCAGAGGAAGTCAGATCAACATTCTAGGAGAATCAGGATTTCAGCAACATCAGCTTTCAAGTTCTACTATCTGGTAAATCCTTCCTTGAGTATCTGGTTCCATAACTTGTTCTTCTTCTTTCCCAGATCTTGAGTTCAGAAGAAGCCAACTGTGCCAAAGGGCCAGTATTGGAGGATCCATTGCGAAGATATCTAAATCCGGGGATCCAACAATCTGCTCAAGAGAGTCCTTCCACTAAACTCTGTGAAGATCACTGCCTGGTCTGTAACCCTTCTCTTCTCTTTACTTCTGTCCTGTTGAAAGTTCAGAGCGAAACCCTAGGTCTGGGAGTTTCTCAACCCCCAGCGATCCTTTACTTCTGAACTACTCTGATAACCTAGTTTCTTTAAATTGTGCTTTCAATTATTACATAGTTTCTTTCAATTTAGTTTAACTTTTCTTTGAGTCAAAGCCGACTTCTGAAAATATAAAAAAAAAAAAAAGAATTAGTCTTAATTTACTTTCGCATCGCATCATCTCTTCTTTCGTTCTGCATCATTTTGGTATCAGAGCTTCCGTTCTGCATCAGTCTCGCTCTGGGGGGCAGAGTGCGGGCCCGGTCCAGAGGGCTCGGCCACAGAGAGGCTCCACATGGTGGAGGAGGGCTGAGCTCGACTCCGACCACGGGGCTCGATCTCTGAGGGTCTCACTCTGAAGGGCAGAGTGCAGCTCTGGCCTAGGCGTACCGAGCTCGTGGGACCGACCTGGTAGAGGACGGAGCTCGACTCGTTGTCCTGAATGAGCTCAGCTTGGCGAAGCAGTTCGAGTAGGAGAATTGACGTGGCGTCCGACACAACAGCTTCCTTTGACGTGGTGCTTGTCAGCTCTCCCATGTCAGCGATCTCGCCACATCCTTTGCCCCCCACTCCCAAAGCTCGTTAGTTTGCGGTATGCAGGCCAAATGGAGTAAATGTGATGCTGACGTGAAAAGGCGGAAATCTAGTGCAATGATGGCCATGATTGCTGGCGTTCCGTGAGATGGTCCTGCAGGCCAATGCGGGGGTGCCATGTGGCCATGTCCGAGGAGCAGTTAATGTTGGCACAGAATTCAGAGCGACCGGGATGCCGTTTTCATCGATGGGCAACATGTGGCATTGATCCGTTGGTGGAGGGGTCTTATCGGTACGGATCCATCGGGTCATTTTGAAATGAAAAGAGGGCCTTACCTGAAATATCCATTCTTTTGAACTCTCCGCACTTGCTGCTGTGTTCGAGCTTTATTCTTCCTCCCAGTTGCCTTAGATCTTTTAAGGAACCAGTTTAGTCACCTCTTTCTTCCCCCTTCGCCAGAGTAGGGTCCTTCCTCCGGGTCTAGGGTCTCCTTCGAGTCGAGTCCGCTCTTTCGTCCTCCACCTCGAGTCCTTCACTTCTCTCGTTCTTAAGGATGTCCCACTTTGGCTTGGGCTTCCACCCCTTCACTGATCAAGGCGAGGCCGGTCCCTCCAAGCGGAGGCCGGTGTCTTCTTCTTCCTCCGGTGAGGAGGAGGATGCGACTCGCTTCGAGTTTAGTAGGAAGCATTCTCCCGATCCGGTGCTCATCAGGGGACCAAGGTCCAGTCCTTCTCTCCCTCCTCCTTCTTCTGTACCTGTTCCTAAGTTTGCCCAGTCCACAAGCCCTGGCAGGGTCGCCTCGACGATCACCGTCGAGGAACTGGGAATCGTTTAGGATGTTTATGGCATCCCACATTCTATTCGGCTTATGATCCCTCGTCCAGGAGAACGGGTCACTTCCAGTGGCCTGGTCCACATTGCTTTTTATGAGGAGACCTTTTCAGGGGGTCTCCACTTTCCCTTCCATCCATTCTTCATGTCCGTCTTGGACAACTATCGTTTGGTCCCTGCCCAGTTAGTGCCAAACGCCATTAGGGTCATCTTCTCCTTCGTTGTGCTTTGTCACCTCCACGGGTTTGTTGCCCAGTTTTCTTTGTTTAGGGCTTTCTTTGCCCTGAAGCACCACTCGACTGAGGATGGGTGGTGGTCCTTGTCTTCCCACCCGTAGGGAATTAGATTCGAGCTCCCCTCTTCCATCAAGGGATGGAAGAGCAAATTCTTTTTCGCTGCAGTTGAGGGGGTCGACTAGGTGTGGTGCGATCCGGACCAGTCCCCCAACCGAAATTCTATGGTCGATGCAACTGATCGGGATGACTATGAGCAGCTCCGCACCACCCAGATACCTTCTCTCGAGGTATTGTTATCAAAGCAGAACCTCTCCGATGCCGGGGTCGACCCAACGAATGGGTTGGGTGAGTTTGACCTGAACTTTTCTTTTTCTTCCTTGCATTTCTTACATTACTTCCTACGAGCTCTAACCATTGTGTGACTTGCGTGCAGGGATGATTTTTACAGAGAGTGAACTACTGGCGATCACCCGGAAGAGGCTGCCGACCGGACTGGTCGAGGAGCCTCCGATGAGACGGGTCCGGGGCGAGAGCGCGCCTACGACTACTCCTGCCGTGACGGCCGGTCCGAGCCCTGCTGCTCCGGTCGGTCAGAGTTCAGGGGCGACCCAAGCCGCCCCTACACCAGTGGAGAGCGCGGTATCTGCGGTGCCGGGGCTGGTCCAGCAAGAGGTCCAAAAGATCCCATAGCGGCTCGATCATCAAGGGGTGGCCCCCACCGCGGAGCCCGAGGTAGTAGCCTGGGCAAGGGCCATAGTTGCTATCGCTGCATCCTCCCATCCTTCAAGACTGCCTATGATCAAGGTCGGGGATGAGGAGGTTCGAGCCGTGACTAAGGCTGTGACTGAGGTGCTGCCTGCACTGGTATCAGCTCCTCAGCCTGCCTCCAGGGGCCCTACGACTAGTGGGGCAAGGCCACCTACTCCAGGAGAGAGTAAGAGAGAGGAGGCACGACGTCGTCTCCCCTTCAAGATGGGGTCGGGGAGCTCTGTCCTCCTGAGCCCCACACTGGCCGAGCGCAAGATGGATTTTTCAATCCAGACATACAACCGACAGGAGATGGCCGGACTGAGGCTGAACGACGTCCTCAATGCCATTTTCCCCAGCTTTACTCGATGAGTTATCCCTTTCTTCTCTCTTTTTTTTTTTGGCTGACCTCTTTTAATGGTGCAGATCAGTGCCAAGGCCCTCTTCATTAGGGGCTGCTATCAAAACTGGGAGCATGTCGAGCGGCAACAAGTGGTTGAGATCGAGTCTCTGAAGACTGATCTGAAGGAGAAGGCCGGGGCAAACGGGGTGCTCGAGCAGAAGGTCGAGGACCTAGAGAAGCAGCTCACCGACACTGAGGGGCGAGCGAGGAAACTCCTGGAGGCCCTTGACCTGGAGCAGAGTCACTCAAGGAAGGCTGTCGACGATCTCTCCTCCATCGAGAAGAAGCTGAAGTGGTACAGTGCCGAGGCTGATCGGCACAAGGAGGTCTCCCGAACTACCCAGGCGGAGCTGGCAATAGAGAAAGAGAGGTTGGCCACGGTTGAGAAGGCAGCGGAGAGGGCGGCCAAGTTGGTGGAGGCTGCCAGGTTGGAGGCCACCGAGGCAAGGAAGGAGGTCGCCGAGGCCAGGAAAGATGCTGAGGAGGCTGTTGCCAAGTTTAAGGCCTCGAAGGAGTTCGTCACCAAAATTTATCAAATGGTGTCAGACTCCTTCTATAAAGGCTTCATGTTCTTGCACGGCTGGATCGAGGCATTTGTTCCCGGCAAGAACCGCGATCACCTCAGGTATCGCTCAGCCTCGGACGTGGAGCCTGATGAGGAGGTCATTGTCGAGGAAGCTGTGGCCTCCGAGCCTCTGATGCCAGCCGAGGTCGAGCCATGCAAGGCCAGAGCCGTTCAGCCGAAGGTCCCTGAAGGCAGGACCTCTCAGTCTCAAGGCTCAGTAGGGGGCCAGCCGGTGCAGAGTAGTCCTTTCTTTTTTCTTTTATACTTTGTTTTCTTTCTATACTTGGTCGGGGTCACCCGGCATGTCGGGGGCCCGTAAAATGTTTGTAACTGGCTCTTAGTTAATAAAATTTGAACTTTCTTGCAACATGTCCTTTGCTTGGTTCTTCCCTCTTTTTCTCTTTCTTTCCCTCCCCTCCCTCTCTTTCTTTGTTCTTTCTCTTTTTCTTCTTTTCTTTCTTTTTCTTTTTTTTTTAGATGAGTGGGGAGATCAGAGAAGAGGGTCTCACCTTGCCTGGGGCTTAATATCAGGCTTTGGTGTCGGTAAGTCAGGCGCAAGGTTCTGGCAGTTGTGAGCAGTTGGGCTCAGTGGTTCCTTGGCCGGAGAGCTGGGCCTCGGTCCAAGGTGCCTGAGGGCTGGTCTCAAGTCTTGGATGCCTTGGAGCTAGGCTCGAGGCCTTCCTGGCCGGAGCACTGGGCCCCAATCCAGGGATTGCCTGAGAGCTGGGCTCGGGTCTTTGGTGCCTTGGATCTAGGCTCAAGGCATTGATAGGAGCTGCTTGGCTCGAAGATCCTTTGGTCGGAGAGTTGGGTTCCAGTCTTAGGTTGGCATCTCGGAGCTGGGCTCAGAGATGTTGATGATTGAGAGCAGCTTGGCTCGAAGGTCCCTTGGTCGAAGATCTGAGCTCCAGTCTTGGGTTGGTGTCTCGGAACTAGGCTCAGAGACGTTGATGATTGAAAGCAGCTTGGCTCGAAGGTCCCTTGGCCAGAGATCTGAGCTCCGGTCTTGGGTTAGCATCTCGGGGCTGGGCTTAGAGATGTTGATGATTGAGAGCAGCTTGGCTCGAAGGTCCCTTGGCCGGAGATCTGAGCTCCGGTCTTGGGTTCACATCTCAGAGCTAGGCTCGAAGACGTTAATGATTGGGAGCAGCTTGGCTCGAAGGTCCCTTGGCCAAAGATATGAGCTCCGATCTTGGGTTGGAATCTCGAAGCTGGGCTCGGAGATGTTGATGATTGAGAGCAGCATGGCTTGAAGGTCCCTTGGCCGGAGATCTGAGCTTCGGTCTTGGGTTGGCATCTTGGAGCTGGGCTCGGAGATGTTGATGATTAGGAGCAGCTTGGCTCGAAGGTCCCTTGGCCGGAGATCTGAGCTCCGGTCTTGGGTTGGCATCTCGGAGCTGGGCTCAGAGACGTTGATGATTGGGAGCAGCTTGGCTAAAAGGTCCCTTGGCCAGAGATTTGAGCTCCAGTCTTGGGTTGGCATCTCGGAGCTGGGCTCAAAGACGTTGATGATTGGGAGCATCTTGGCTCGAAGGTCCCTTTGCCGGAGATCTGAGCTTCGGTCTTGGGTTGCCATCTCGGAGCTGGGCTCGGAGATGTTGATGATTGGGAGCAGCTTGGCTCGAAGGTCCCTTGGCCAGAGATCTGAGCTCCGGTCTTGGGTTGGCATCTCGAAGCTGGGCTTAGAGACGTTGATGATTGGGAGCATCTTGGCTCGAAGGTCCCTTGGCCGGAGATCTGAGCTTCGATCTTGGGTTGGCATCTTGGAGATGGGCTCAGAGACATGATGATTGAGAGCAGCTTGGCTCGAAGGTCTCTTGGCCAGAGATCTGAGCTCCGGTCTTGGGTTGGCATCTCGAAGTTGGGCTCGGAGACATTGATGATTGGGAGCAGCTTGGCTTGAAGGTCCCTTGGCTGGAGATCTGAGCTTCGATCTTGGGTTAGCATCTTGAAGCTAGGCTCAAAGATGTAGATGATTGGGAGTAGCTTAGCTCGAAGGTCCCTTGGCCAGAGATCTGAGCTCCAGTTTTGGGTTGGCATCTCGGAGCTGGGCTCGGAGACGTTGATGATTGGGAGCAACTTGGCTCATAGGTCCCTTGGCCGGAGATCTAAGCTCCGGTCTTGGGTTGGCGTCTTAGAGCTGGGCTTCGAGATGTCGATGATTGGGAGCAGCGCAGCTCGAAGGTCCCTTGGCCGGAATCTGAGCTCCGATCTTGGGTTGCCTGAGAGTTGGGCTCAGGTCTTGTTGCCCCGAAGCTGGGCTCAAAGGTGTTGATGATGTTTTCTAGCAAAACAGATTGATACTTGCGCAAGGAAAAACCATTATTATTATTATTGATGGGAAACCTTACATTATTGATAGTATCTGCACAAGTTGCAGGTGTTCCACGTTCGAGGGAACCTGAAGCCATCGAGATCTTCGAGGTAATAGGCCCCTTGTGAGAGGGCCTCAGCCATCTTGTAGGGGCCTTCCCAGTTCGGTGAGAGCTTGCCGCACTCCCCGGGTTGAGATTCCTTTGCCCGACGTAGCACCAAGTCTCCGGGTTTGAAAGCTTTTGGCCTGACTCGAGCATTGTAGTACCGGGCTACTCGTTATCGGTATAACACCATTCATAGCCATGCTTTATCCCTTGCTTCTTCGAACAGATCTAGGTTGAGCAGGAGGTGTGCCGAGTTTCGCACCTCGTCATATTGTTGCACTAATAGCGTGGGCACGCCGAGCTCGACCGGGATGACCCCCTCGGCACTAAAAGAAAGGTTGAAGGGCATCTCGTCGATTGCCGTTCTGGGCGTTGTGTGGTAGGCCCACAGAATGCTTGGGAGTTCTTCCGCCCACCTGCCCTTAGCATGGTCCAGCCTAGTTCTGAGTCCTTGGAGGATGGTCCGATTAGTCACCTCGGCTTCCCCATTTGTTTGAGGGTGAGCTACCAAGGTGAATCGATGTTGGATGCCATGCTTGGCGCAAAACCCTTCGAACTCCTGGTTGTCAAACTGTCGCCCGTTGTCAGTGATGGTACAACGGGGGAGTCCGAAGCGATAAATAATTGACTTCCAAAAGAACTGGTAGACGGTGGCTTCCACGATCTGGACCAGTGGCTCTGCTTTGACCCACTTGGTGAAGTAGTCGATCGCCACCAGCAAAAATCTTCGTTACCCTGATGCAGGGGGAAACAGCCCCAGGATGTCCATTACCCACTAGGTAAAAGGCCAAGGGGCTGAGAGATCGGCGCCGCCGGCTGGTGCTGTATGTTCGTGTGGCACTGGCACTTGTCACACCTTTTAATGAAGTCAGTGGCGTCCTCCCTCATGGTTTCCTAGAAGTATCCCTGGTGAAGGGCTTTATAAGCCAGTGTTCTCCCTCCCACGTGGTTCCCGCAGAGGCCTTCGTGTATCTCTTGGAGCATAAAGGTTGCCTCGGTAGGCCTGAAGCACCTCAGGAGTGGATAGGAGAAGGATCGGTGGTAAAGTTGGCCCTCCATCAGAACGAACCGGGAGGCTTTCTTCTTGACAAGGGCTGCTTCTACCCGGTCCTTGGGTAAGGAACCATTGGTGATGTACCTGATGTACTTGTCCATCCAGCTCGGCTTGGGGGCTACTTGATGCACCTCTTTTAAGCTTTCGTAGTTGGGACCTTCGAGATACTCGACGTAGGCGCATCCCAGTGATGAATCCGACAGGGTCACGAGCTTGGATAGTGTATCCGCACGTGCATTCTCTCCATGAGGGATGTGGAAGATGCTGAAGAGCCAGAAGCCTGTCATGCTCGAGCGGACCCGCTCTAGGTACTTCATCATCTGGGCATCCCTGGCTTCATACTCTCCTGAGACTTGTCTGGCAACTAGCTGGGAGTCAGTGAAGACTTTTAGATTCTGCACACCCAGCTCGCGGGAGACTCTTAGACCTGCGAGGAGTGCCTCGTACTCCGCTTGGTTGTTTGTTGCGATGAATTTGAAGCGAAGGGCGCATTCAGTCACAACCCCATCGCCGTTGGTGAGGATGAGACCTGCTCTGCTCCCACCAGAATTGGATGCTCTATCCATGTGGAGGATCCAAGGTTCTTTTCCTAGTCCGAGCTCTGCTATTGTCTGCTCCGGCTCCTCGGCAAACCCGGTGCACTCAACCACGAAGTCAGCTAGGACTTGGGCCTTCTATGAGGGCCTCGGTCGATACACTATGTCGAACTCGCTGAGCAACAAGGACCACTTGGCCAATCTCCCAGAAGTTTCGGGTCGGCTGAGTATGGTCCTCAATGGATGGTCCATCACAACCACTATTGGGTGTGCTTGGAAATAGGGCCTGAGGTGCTTAGCAGACATTATTAGTGCAAAAATGAGTTTCTCAGAGCGAGTATACCTGATCTCCGCATCATGAAAGATTTTGCTGGTGTAGTATATCGGCTTTTGAAATTTGTCCTCGTCTGCATGGATGAGAACCGAGCTGACGGCTCCTGGTATAACAGCCAGATAGAGCAAGAGCTCCTTCCCCTCCTCCGGCCTGGAGAGCAACGGGGGAGAGACGAGGAATTTCTTCAGCTACTCGAAGGATGTTCTGCACTCCTCCGTCCAAGTGAAGTCGTGCATCTTGTGCAATGCCTTAAAGAATGGAAGGCAATGGTCGGCCGACCTCGAGATGAATCTGCTGAGGGCGGTGACACACCCCGTCAGGCGCTGGACCTACTTCTTGGAGGTCGGGTGCTCTATGTCGATGATTGCCTGAACTTTTTTCGGGTTCGCTTCGATGCCTCTCTAGGTGACCATAAAGCCAAGGAACTTTTCCACCGCCACCCCAAAAGTGCACTTCACTGGATTCAGCTTCATCTGGTGTTGCTGCAGGTTGTGAAAGGATTCGACGAGGTCAGCGATGTGGCTCGAGCTCGGCTTGCTCATGATGAGCATGTCATCCACATATACCTGCATGTTCTGGCCAATTTGGTCCTTGAAGACCTTATTGACTAGGCACTGGTATATAGCTCCTACATTCTTCAGATCGAAGGGCATCATCCTATAGCTGTACGTCCCATGGTCAATGATGAAGGCGGTGTGCTCCTCGTCCTCTGGGTGAAAACGGATCTAGTTGTACCCAGAGAATGTATCCATGAAGGAGAGCAGCCTGTGGCCAGAGGTGGCGTCCACCAGTTGGTCGATCTTCGGCAGAGGGAAGCTATCCTTCGGACTAGCTTTGTTGAGGTCGGTGTAATCTACACATATCCTCCACTTGTCGTTGTTCTTCCTTACCATGACTACATTCGCCAGCCAGCTCGGATACTGGACTTCTCGAACGAAACCGGCAGCTAGGAGTTTGTCAACTTCCTCCTTGATAGCTGCCTGCCTCTCCGGGGTGAAGCTTCTCTTCTTCTATGTCGAACTGACCTGTGCTTTGGGTCAACACTTAATTTGTGAGTAATGATGTTAGGAGGAATACCTGCCATGTCCGCCGCTATCCAGGTGAACACATCCGTGCTCACGCGTAGAAACTCTAGCAGTTGGGCCCTCTCCTCCTTGGGTAGCTAGGCTCCAATTTGCACCGTCTTCAATAGTCTCCAAGTGGATAAGAGAGTAGACATTCAACCGGGCCTCCCCTGGGGTCTTGGGCCCTTTAGTCAAGATCGTCTACCTTGGGGTCATCCTCAGGGACCTTGGCCCCAGGGAGGGTTTGGGAGCAATGCTGCACCGGCTGGGGTGCTCCCCTCATTTCCCCGACACCATAGGGAGTGGAGAACTGTACAGTAGCCTCTTAGTGGAGACAACGGCATCGAGCAAGTTGAGCCCAGGTCGGTCCAAGATCATGTTGTAGGCGGAAGAAAGCCTGACAATCATGAAAGTCATTATAACGATGCTCTACCGAGGTGGGGTCCCGGCGGTGACTGGGAGAGTGATCTCTCCCTCTACCCTTATGGAATCACCCGTGAAATCGACAAGGGGTGCATGCATAGGTTTGAGTTGATCGAGAGAAAGGTTCATCCTGGAGAAGGCATCATAAAAAAGCACATCTGTGGAGCTTCCATTATCAACCATGATGCATTTTACAGGATGCCTCATGATCGTCATCTCGATGACCATGGCATCATTATTTATATTTTTTTTCCTGTCTTCCCCTTCCCTCATAAAGAAGAGTATATTCTCAAGATCCCCTGCTCCCCGGGCCCTTTTGGGCTCGCGCGCAGCTCCCCAGGAGATCATGCCCACTAGCTTCTCGGTAGGATGGTTGTCGATAGTTGGAGCCGGCGGGAAGGCGACGAGCGCCTGGGATTCCACCTGAGGTCTACCCCCCACGAACCTTTTGAGGTAGCCCCTCTCGATGAGTTCTTCGATTTCCCACTTGAGGTTGTGGCATTACTCGGTGTCATGGCCGTGGTCACGGTGAAAGCGACAGTACTTCATTTTATCACGGCCGGTGGAGGACTTCATCAGAGGCGGACATCTCAGGTAATCCTCGCCTTCAATTTCCATGAGAATTTTTGTCCTTGGGGCGAGGAGAGGGGTGTAACCCTCCTCAGGAATGGGAGCTCCTTTTGGTCTTGGCTGGTCCCTCCGGGAGTTCGGAGCCTAGGGTGCTGGCTTTCGGGTTCCGGGCATCTCGATGGGGGTCAGCTTCTTCAGTGGCTTCCCATCAAGCTCCCGCATCGTACGATCCACCTCCTCGACGCGGATATACTTTTGGGCTCAGAGAAGGAGCTTGAAATAAGTCTTGGGGGATTCTTGTCCAACAAGTAGGTCAGGCGGGAGGTCCTGAGCCCTTGCTTCAATGCCAGCATGGCAACTAGCTCATCAAGGTTGTAAATCTCCAATACGGTGGCCTTGAAGCAGGCCACGTAGTCCCGCAGGGGCTCACGGTTCTGCTGCCGGATGGAGAAGAGGCTGTCTACCTCTCGTGGCAACTTCCGACAAGCATCGAAGTGGGCCACGAACTTCTGCCCTAGGTGGGTGAAAGAGTTGATGCTCTAGGGCTCCAAACGAGTGAACCAAGCCCGAGCTGCCTTCTGGAGAGTGGCAGGAAAGGCGACGCAAAGGAGAGTGTCAGTGGCCCCCTGGAACCTCATGAGGGTCCGGTAACTTTCCAGGTGGTCTAGGGGGTCGGTGGTCCTGTCACAGGGATCCACCTGAGGCATCCAGAACTGGTGCGGGATCGGCTCCGCTTGAATTTTTTGGGAGAAAGGGGGACGGGCATCGTAGCCCGCTAGCTCGCTAGCTGAGTCCTACATGTTGGCAAACCGGCAGGAAAACTCTGCTAGCTTGCATTGATGCTCCTCCAGGTACTTCTCTGCCATGCACCTGACGGCTTCATCAGTAGACCCCTCCGCTGAGGGAGACGGAGAACGTGACATGGGTGCACGGCCTCCATGATGGGGGGTCTTGCTCTTTCTGCCTCGATGGGGTCTGGGCATTGCCCGCCCGAGGTTTGGTGAGCGGCTCTCCCTGTCGGCAGAGCCAGCTCATTGCCTTTTTGCTGGAGTTTAATGGCTGTCCCAGTTATCAGTAGTGGCCCGTAGCTGTGAAGGCATTCCTTGGAAGGAAGGCAGGCTATCACGGGGGGCTGCGACGTGGGCTGCGAGTGTCCCCAGCTGTTGGTGGGTAGCCAGGGACTGGTGTTGCTGCTGAAGCTGGTGCACTTCCATGGCGAGGACTTGCATCTGCTGGGCGAGTGCGGCCAGCTAGGATTCCGGCGGAGGTGGTTGAACCAGAACGGGTGGCTCCACCTCTTGGCGGTGCGGGTTCCCCCGGGATGGGGAGTCCCCCGCACAGCTGGTGGAAGCCTCCCTTGCCTGTGTTGTCACCATCCTTCCGTCGGACTGCTTGTAGAAGAGGTGGAGGGCTTGAACTGAATCAAAGATTGCTCACTGCCCACCTACCTGGCATGCCAATTTGTTGCCGCCAAGATCGCCGTGGCCTATAGCTGCTGTCGGCGTCGGAGCGCACCTCCTCTGTCTCGCCGTCCGATGTTCTTGGACCTGCAAAACAAGGGTTAGTGACCCAGGCCGGGGTTTCCGACGGGGGCACTCTAACGATCAAGTCAGTGACTACCCAGGGGAACAGATCCTCCTAGTCGAGCCCCTCTTGATGGACTCCACACGAGGAGGAGTGAGTGGTATGAGAGTGGGATACAAGTATGTCGAGGGAAGAGTGGCCTGGCTAGAGGGAGTCTCTATGTGGCCCTTCCGTCCACCCTTACTCGAGGATGCTGGTGGTGCCATGCTCTTTTTGGTTGAGCTTGCACTTGTGTTCAAGTGGTATGGCTTATGTCTTGCTTATATTGTGGTTGTTACCTCCGAGTTTTGTAGATTAGGTTACTATTGGGCATTCGTCTTAGGATCTCCACCGAGCTATCAGGCACGTGCGGTGGTGTCCCGACAAGCCTTTCCTAATACATGATAAGGGAAGATGTCATATGCTCTAACATTCCCCTTAGTCGCCTTATTCCGAGAAACCTGGCAGTACCTTGATTGGTGGGCCACCGCCCCTAGGATTTGAATCCCTTGGTTGACTTCCTCTATCGGATGGTCCAGGCGGTTGGTGAGGAGCGTGGCGCCTAAATCAGCGGGTCTCTCCCATTTATGGTGTAACAGACGGCCGCAGGCGGTCAGTGCAGTATGGTAGGTGTCCCAGTGTAGTCCTCGGGCAGCTCGCCGGTGTCCTGGGATGGTGGTGCCCATGTCTGAGCTGGGGCTGAGCTGGAATGGCAGGGCTTGCTCTGACCTAGATGCCCCGAGCTTGCAGGATCGCCTTGATAGAGGAGGGCAGAGCGCGGGCCCGGTCCTGAGGGCTCGGCCTCAAAGAGGCTCCACGTGGCAGAGGAGGGCTGAGCTTGACTCCGACCATGGGGCTAGATCTCCGAGGGTCTCGCTCTGGAGATCTGAGTGTAGGCCCGGTCCAGAGGGCTCGGCCTCGGAGAGGCTCCACGTGGCGAAGGAGGGCTGAGCTCGACTCCAACCACGGGGCTCGATCTTTGAGGATCTCGCTCTGGAGGGCAGAGTGCGGGCCTAGTCCAGAGGGCTCTACCTCGGAGAGGCTCCACGTAGTGGAGGAGTGCTGAGCTCGACTCTGACCATGGGGCTCAATCTCTGAGGGTCTCGCTCTAGAGGGCAAAGTGTGGCTCCGGCCTAGGCATCCCGAGCTCGTGGGACTGACTTAGCAAAGGACGGAGCTTGACTCATTATCCTGAATGAGCTCAGCTCGGTGAAGCAGTCCAAGCAGGAGAATTGATGTGGCATCCGACGCGGTGGCTTCCTTTGACGTGGCACCTGTCAACTCCCCCATGTCAGCGATCTCGCCACATCACATGGTGTTGGTGCCTTTTCACCTATAATGGTATCAGAGCATCATGTTTATCATGGTATAATAATGCTAGTATGCTTTTAATGTCATATTTTTCTTTTAAAGTACTTGGAATGAGTGCTTCACCATGGCCTCCGATCATAAGAGAGTAGGGCTACAAGACCCTCTCTTCCCATTCAATGGGATCTCCTATGGCGTGTAGGGTGCCGCTTGTGATTGACTCATGAAGAGAAAAAATAAAAAAAATGTAGATTAAAAATATTTTAATCTAATATTATGATCATAAAATAAATTTAGATTAGATCTTAGAGTTTTGTTTTAATCAGGTTTAATATCTAAATTTGAATTGTTCAAATAAGTTGCATGAATTTTGAAGTCACTATTTTCTGCCCTCACAGACAAGCCAACTCGACCCCTGCTCGAGCTGACTCATTTATGCAGGCAGAACAATCTATAAGTTTCTAGTTCGGGACAAGCTGACTCGACCCATACTCGAGCCTACTCATCTATGCCAACAGATCAATCTATCTGTTTTGGTTCTGGATGAGACAACTCACATTTTACATGAGTCGACTTGACCAGAATGCCCTGAAATAGTGAACTCAAAATATTCTTATAAAATTATTTTACATTCTTAATTGAAATTGTTTCAATTAATTAAGGCTATTGAACTTTATTAAGAATTAAGAATGACAAAGAACTCTAGGAATATGATTCAAAGATTTTAAGTCATTTCAATAAGCCTTAAGGATCATGGGTTAGTTTCTTTTGGGTCCTTAATTAGGTTAGACCTAAGTTTAGATGCATTGGACTAAATAGAGAACTAATCTAATCAAATGTTGAGTTAGGATTTCTTCTTTATAGATCTCTCTAATAGTTATATTAATTAGTCCATAGATCTAAATGGACCTAATTTGTGGCTTAGTGGTCAGCCCGAGTCTTTAGGCTAGTCTAATCGATTTTGATAAACCAATTGGTGTCTAGGTAAGTTTGGCATCTTGATTATGGTTCTTTGGGGCTACCTCTTACCTAGCCAACTCGGTTGATGTCTAAGGCAAGATGGTTAATGGTGAAACCCAACCCATGATCTCACTTACCTGGCTAATGTGGTCGATCAGAATTAATTAGATAGCTCACTAACTAGTGTTAACCCATGTCAACCAAGGTTAATCAGTCTTGACTGATTTTATGGTGGGGACACCGGAGGCACCAGAATAAGATAGAGGATTTTCAACCCTCTGTAAATTGATCAATAATTTATGAGTCCATCTGTAATAAGGGCTTGGCTCATCTGAGTCCATTTTAGTTGTTATTTGAGTATCTTGAGTTGTTATTTCAGTTCTGTACTTGTCAGCTCATGTTGAGCTAGTTCTGTCCAATGCTAGTCAGCTCATGTTGAGCTAATTTTATTTTTTTGAGTCCTGTCCAAGCATACTGAAGACTCAAGACTATATCACACAAGTGAAGACCAAGTCCAACTAGATTGAAGACATGGAAGTATAGCCCAAGTCCAACCCAGCTTGAAGATTTGAAGACCCCAGGAGGAAAATTCAGAAAATCCTGATTTCTTGCAGATGCCCAGATTCCCTTCCAGATGCCAAAGTATATTCATAGATAAGGGCATCCATGATTCTAGAGGTCCATCTTCATCCTAGCCCAAAGAAATCAAGCCCAGGCGCCAAGCCCAAGCCCCTAGGAAGCAAGATACTAGGGAATATTCCTGCTACCTGGCTACCAGGCCACCCCAGCTTCCAGAGGCCCAAACCCATGCGCCCGAGCCCCTTTGGGCCGGCCCCTTGCTGCTCCTAGAAGCCCAACACGCCCCCTAGGCGTCCTTGGAGTGTTGGCCAAGTCAAGAAAATTTTTAGGGATTTTTTCAACCTAATGTTTCCTTATTTTCTAGCTAGGGTTTGAGAGGGAAAAGGATTCTTATGTAAAGACTTATGTGCCCTTACTTGGAGCCCAAGGTTAAGGGACTATTTAAAGGACCCTAGCCTCTTGTATGAAGGGACTTTTGATATGAATTAAAACCTTGAGTTCTTCTATTGAGTTGTGTGATACCTTGCTGTGTGCATAAAGGGGTTTGTGAGAGTTTTTCTTCTCGGTGTTTGCAATCATCTTCCTACTGCCAACAAACCCTCCAGATCCCTGGACGCCCACTCCAAAAGAAGCCTTCCCTTGCTATTTTTCCTTTATTTTCTTGTTCCTTTGTGAGTTTTCTAACCCCTGACAGGTCGTTTGCAGGTCCTCAAGTTCCTACGAATCCAACGACTCCAGCCAAGCCTCAATCGAACCACCGAGCAGAAAGCCGGGTATCCACGGGTCTTTGGCTCGATTTTCCAGGCCGCATCTATCGAGGAACGAGAGATCCCTTCACTGCGATCTTCACCGGGCACTTCAGACGTTGTCAGGTACACCCCCTCTACCTCCAGTCTTATTATTGTAGGAGAACTTGCCCTAACCAAGGCTTCTCAGCCCCGGCGATCCTTCTTTAGTACTTTTCTATGTTCTAATCTGCATGCTTGGCTTCCAAAATTCATACAAAATTCCCTACAACAAATTTTGATCTGAAATTCAGGAATTAACCACCTAACCCCACATATAAAATATACAAAAAGAATTGCATGCATATTAGTCCCGCATCATTTGGTATCAGAGCTTAGATTAGGGCTTGTTTTCTATAATTTTTTAATCCGTATATACTCTATTATTTTAATTATTTCTCCTTGATAAAAACTCTAAAAATTTTGAAATTTATTTTTCTGTATTCATCATAATTCATAGCAATTTTAAAAATTTTTGCAGATTTTATTATATCCTGTAAATTTTCTGCAAGCCGAAATACAATCTACAAATGTTTGGCTCTATTTTTTCAGCAAGACAAGTTTGGAAGTTTTAGGATTTTTGGTGCGGGCACCAGACTCAGAAGAAGACTTCAGAGCTCCATCTGGATCTCTGATTGACCTTGCCCAAAGAATTAGGGTTTTCTGGTTTGTAATAAGGGTTGACTTGATCAACTCAATTTTAGCTTGAGTCTGTATTCCCTACAACTTATTTTTTGTTGAGTCATGTTGACTCAGTAGTGGTCTAGGACTTCAACCTGGGTATCACATTTTCTCCCAAGGCCAAGCAAGTGGGCGCCACACTCCCAGCCACACTCCCAGCCACACGCCTGAGTCCAGGGGGCGCCACATCTCCATCCAGTATGCTCTGGTCCCCACACCACAAGATAGCAGGTCACTTCTCTCATGCGCCATTTGAGGAGAAGCAATCTGGGATCCACAATTCAAGGGGGTGGCCCACAATTTTCCATAAGAGCCGAGCTATGAAAAGAAAGAAATTCTTCTTGGAGAGTACTTCAAGGGGGCGCCCATTCCATGCCAAAAATGCCCAAAGCAAAGATGGGAAGAACCATGACTTAGGGAGAAAGAAAAGGAGGAGTCCAAAAGAGTTGAGCCATGAAAGGAATGAAATTCTCTCTTGAAGAACAAGGCTAGGAGGCGCCACTTACCTTCCTTTTAAGCCTCCAATCAATTTTTTTTGGAACCTTTGGCCGGCCATATGTGTAGGGATTGATCCTACAATCCTAATTTGAAGATCCCCTCCTTTAGTCCCACATGGGAAGACGTAAAACCCTACTCTCTTGTAAAGTCCTATAAATTAAACCCTTCTTGTAAATTTGAAAGTAATCTGATGAATAAATTCAAACTTTTGTGTGAGCAAACTCTGTGTTTTCTCTCTTCTGCACTTGCATCCAGGTGTTGAGCTCCGTGAGGGAGTAAATCCGGGTTCCCCAGGAACCTTGAGGAGGTGTAAGATCTCCAAATCCCAAACCCTAGGTTAGCCACTTCACTCCCAAACCCTAGCCGCCCATCATCCTTTTCTTTCCACCAAGCCCTAGCCTATCCCACCTCTCACGGCCACTCTCTTCAAGTCAAGGCCGACCACCAGCATCCGGGTCCAGCCCGGATATTTTAGATCCAGAGGAAGTCAGATCAGCCTCCAGGAGAATCCGGATTTCAGCAACTTCAGCTTTCAAGTTCTTCAATCTGGTAAATCCTTCCTTGAGTATCTGATTCCATCACTTGTTCCTCTTCTTTCCCAGATCTTGAGTCCAGGAGAAGCCGACTCAGCCACAGGACCAGTATTGGAGGATCCATTGTGAAGATATCCAAATCCGAGGATCCAACAATCTGCTCGAGAGAATTATTCCACCAAAATTCTGTGAAGATCACTGTCTGGTCGGTAACCCATCTCTTCTCTTTATTTCTGTTCTGTTGAAAGTTCAGAGCAAAACCCTAGGTCTGGGAGTTTCTCAACCCCCAGCGATCCGTTACTTCTGAACTACTCTGATAACCCAGTTTTATTTAAATTGTGCTTTCAATTATTACCTAGTTTCTTTCAATTTAGTTTAACTTTCCTTTGAGTAAAAGCTGACTTCTGAAAATATTAAAAAAAAAAAAAAACAAAAAAAAGAATTAGTCTTAATTTACTTCCGCATCGCATCATCTTCTCTTTCGTTCTGCATCAGTTTTGTTTAGCATTTTTTATCCTACTTTATCCAACTAACCATGAACCTTTTTCTCTACCCTACCAAACTAATTCTGAACCCACTTCCTATTTTCTGCCCTTTCCAGACATTTCCAACATTTCTAGGATCATTAGATTGCATTTAGTTGAAATTAGCGTACTACATGCATTCATTATGCATGTTAGATTTGCATTATACTTCTGGCATACCCTTTGGCATTTGCTTGGAGTCCATTGTAAATACTCTTGTGCACACCACACTAGGGTCAGACCTAGAGAGTCTATAGTCTCTTAGGTTTAGGCCCATAAAAGTCTAATAAATTTCCTTCGATAGGAATGCAAAGTCGAGTCTATTAGGTGTTAGTTTGAGTCCTTTGCATCATCTTGTTAGGAGTCTGCATGTGCCTAGCATGTTCACCACCCGCACTAATGTTAAACAAACTGGCTGATTCCCGAAGATGGATCAAAGAATTTGATGTAGTGGATTCTATCTTGGTTAGGCTTAGACCTAAAAGAAGCTTCATGCTCGTAGAGCCGGACCTTTTAAAGTGATAGAGAAGGTTGGATCAAATGCCTAGGTGTTAGACTTGCCTTCGGATTTGGGCATTAGTTCTACCTTCAATATTACAGACCTGGTTGAGTATAGGGAACTGGCAACGATACCTAGTAAGGCTTTTGGACCTATTCCTTTTCATTGTGAGTGACCCTAACCCAGAGTGTCCACTAACAAATTGGCCTGAGAGAGGAGAACGGATCGAGCATATCCTGGACGATCAAGCCATCACGACCCGGGGCCGTGACTATCAATGCTTCCTGGTCCGATGGCAAGGCCAGCCAGAGTCGGACGATTCATAGATTTCTTGAGAGGACTTGCAACACCTCAACCCAGACCTTCTCGAGAGATATGTAAGCCAGTCTGATCTTCACTCGACAGGGTCGAGTTCCTCCCATCCCGGGAGAATTGGTGGGGACACCGGAGGCACCAGAATAAGATAGAGGCTTTTCAACCCTCTGTAAATTGATCAATAATTTATGAGTCCATCTGTAATAAGGGCTTAGCTCATCTGAGTCCATTTTAGTTATTATTTGAGTATCTTGAGTTGTTATTTCAGTTTTGTACTTGTCAGCTCATGTTGAGCTAGTTCAGTCCAATGCTAGTCAGCTCATGTTGAGCTAATTTTATTTTTTTGAGTCCTGTCCAAGCATACTGAAGACTCAAGACTATATCATACAAGTGAAGTCCAAGTCCAACTAGATTTAAGACATGGAAGTATAGCCCAAGTCCAACCCAGCTTGAAGATTTGAAGACCCCAGGAGGAAAATTCAGAAAACCCTGATTTCTTGCAGATGCCCTCCAGATGCCCAGATTCCCTTCTAGATGCCAAAGTATATTCATAGATAAGGGCATCCATGATTCCAGAGGTCCATCTGCATCCTAGCCCAAAGAAATCAAGCCCAGGTGCCAAGCCCAAGCCCCTAGGAAGAAAGATACTAGGGAATATTCCTGCTACCTGGCTACCAGGCCACCCCAGCTTCCAGAGGCCCAAACCCATGCGCCCGAGCCCCTTTGGGCCGGCCCCTTGCTGCTCCTAGAAGCCCAACACGCCCCCCTAGGCATCCTTGGAGTGTTGGCCAAGTCAAGAGAATTTTTAGGGATTTTTTCTATCTAATGTTTCCTTATTTTCTAGCTGGGGTTTGAGAGGGAAAAGGATTCTTATGTAAAGACTTATGTGCCCTTACTTAGAGCCCAAGGTTAAGGGTCTATTTAAAGGACCCTAGCCTCTTGTATGAAGGGACTTTTGATATGAATTAAAACCTTGAGTTCTTCTATTGAGTTGTGTGATACCCTGCTGTGTGCATAAAGGGGTTTGTGAGAGTTTTTCTTCCCGGTGTTTGCAATCATCTTCCTACTGCCAACAAACCCTCCAGATCCCTGGACACCCACTCTAAAAGAAGCCTTCCCTTGCTATTTTTCCTTTATTTTCTTGTTCCTTTGTGAGTTTTCTAACCCCTAACAGGTCGTTTGCAGGTCCCCGAGTTCCTATGAATTCAACGACTCCAGCCAAGCCTCAATCGGACCACCAAGAGAAAGCCGGGTATCCGCGGGTCTTTGGCTCGATTTTCTAGGCTGCATCCGTCAAGGAACGAGAGATCCCTTCACTGCGATCTTCATCGAGCACTTCAGACGTTGTCAGGTACACCCCCTCTACCTCCAGTCTTATTATTGTAGGAGAACTTGCCCTAACCGAGGCTTCTCAGCCCCGGCGATCCTTCTTTAGTACTTTTCTATGTTCTAATCTGCATGCTTGGCTTCAAAAATTCATACAAAATTCCATACAACAAATTTTGATCTAAAATTCAGGAATTAACCACCTAACCCCACATATAAAACATACAAAAAGAATTGCACGCATATTAGTCCCGCATCATTTTAGGTGCCCATGGATCATTAGTTATGAGTAACCCTCCTTGATTGCTGATATGGTCAGTGGGAGGTTGATCCATGTCTTCTCATCTTTTCTTTTATCACAATAAGATTAAACCCTCTAAATTATTAGGTCCATAAAAGGATGAAGTTGTAGGGATAACCAAGTCCTAGCCTCCCATTAAGTGGGATGGTAATGGATCCAATAGTTGGGTATTCAAAGGCAGATCCAAAGATTGGGTGTTCAAAGGGCTATTGGAATTGTTGTTCCTAATATGATGGCTCAGTACGACTCTTTTAATGGTTGTCAGGTGAGCCGGTGATGCAGGGGAGTAGGGATAGAGATGCTAGTATGGATGCTTATGATGCAAAGGGGTTTTTATAGTTGATGAGTTTTAAATGTTTTTATAAGTTTTTGATTTTCGATCACAAACAAAGACTAGAAATAGGAGAAACTGAATAAAAGAAGCCTACACTAGTAAATCAAGTCCCTAAATAGTGAAATAAGAGAACAGGATCCCGGGATTAAGAAACCCCGGTAGGACTAAGCTCGATACACAATACCTACTTAGGAGATAGGGGCAAACCTCACACGTCTGAAGCGCCCGATGCAGAGATCGCTCGACTCGACGGATGCGACCTGGATGCCCGAGCAGTCAAACCCGCGGATGTGCTAGCTTTCGATCAGGTGGTCGCGATTGCAAAGCAGACCGTCTCCGATGCCCGTGATACCAAGGGGGACCTGTAGGCAAACAAAGGAGGGATTAGTGAAATGAAGCGAAGTGTCGAAATGGAACTAAGGAAGGGTTGAGAAGGGGCTTCGAGCCCGGTGTCCGGCTGGATTCCGAAGTCGAAGAAGGGGGATAACTTGGGGCCTCGCACCCCGCGACATCCCGGAGGACGAAGGAATGTGGCCTCACACCACTCGATGTCCCGGAGGATGAAGGACTTGCGATGCCCTGGGGCGACAGAAAGGTGGCCTCACACCACTCGACGTCCCTGGGGACGAAGGAAGCTTCACTCAAACCTAGTCTAGGAGACAATGGTTGGAGGAGAAACAAAACTCAAGCTCTTTTCATTTAATTATCAATTCCCTTTACAATGGAGGGGTTGGGTCCTTTAAATAGGCACCCAAGGCCCATATTGAAATTCAAATGCAAGAATACAAAATTTCTTCTTCTTTTTCTTGAATGAGCGCCCAAACCTTGACTTTCTTCTCCCTTTGGCCGACCAAGTGCTAGCCTTGAATGGGCGTGGCATGAAGCAAGGCTAGGAGGAGGGATCATGGCACCTTGAAGTTGGAAAGAATCTTCATTGTTTTGGAAAAAGACATGAAGAGGGGCTTGTAGCATGGCTTATGTTCTTCTTCCTTCCTTTGTTGCACACCCTTTCTTTGGTATAAGGCTTGACATGGGGAGTGTTAGGTGGAGGTGCCCAAGGAGCTTGTCTCTCCCTTCCAAAGAGGTTGAAGCCATTTGGGAAGAAGACTTGATTGGAGGGCTTGAAGCAAGGGATTTGAATTCCCCACTTCAACTCCCATTGACTTCCACCTTGGCCGACCACCCTTGCATGGCAATGAGCTTGATAGGGGAAGGGGAAAAAGGCTAGAGCCAAGTGAAGTGGTCCTCCCATTGGGCATCCTTGCATGCCAAGTGTGCTGCCCACATGGCAAGATGTCATTGCACCATGTAGGATGCACAGGTGGGCCCTGAGTTGACTTGGATTCTTTCTCGACTTGCTTCCAAGGAGACTAAATTTTAAGACCCACTCTTGCAATGGACCCATACTTCTAATAGACTCAGACTGGACTTGATTTGTGACTCGACTCAGTACAGGACTCAATTTGACCTAATTGGTCAAGGTACAGACTCAATTCAAAGCAAAAGACAATTACAAATTTGAGGCTTGAAGCCTTATTACAAGACACAAAGAAGTGAAACCCTAATCTGAGATCCATAGAGGGTTGAGGAGCCTCTGTCGGATCCTGGTGCCCACACCAGTTCTCCCGGGATGGAAGGAACTCGACCCTGTCGAGTAAGGGTTAATCTGGCTTTAGTACCTCTCAAGGATATCAGGGTCGATGCACTGCAAGTCCTCCTGGGTGATCCATGAGTCATCGGATTCAGGTTAGACTTGCCATCGGACCAAGTAATGTTGATAGCCTTTGCCCCAAGTAGTGATAGCTTGGTCATCCAGGACACGCTCGATCCACTCTCCTCGCTCAGGTATATTTGGAGGTGGACACTCAGGTTCAGGTTCACTCTCAAAAGAAAGGTCAGGCCCAAATGGCTCGCTAGCTATGTTTGCGGGTTCTCTAAACTCGACTAAGTCAGAGATATTGAATGTCGAGCTAATTTCATAATCCAGATGTAATTCAAACACATAGGCATTAGAGCCCATTCTCCTAATCACTTTAAAGGGACCAGCCCCACGAGCATGAAGCTTCTTAATGGTTCCCAGTGGAAACCGTTCAGGCCTGAGCCTAATCATTACAAAATCTCCTATTTCAAACTTTTTGGCTCGCTTCCGAGAATCAACCAAATTATTTTTAAAAAGTTTTATTTAATTCATAATCCTAACATGATGCAAAAAGCAGATTCAACTATGCATCTGATGCAAAACGAAAGCTCTGATACCAAAAATGATGCAGAACAAAAGAGATGATGCGATGCGGAAGTAAATTAAGACTAATTCCTTTTTTTATATATATTTTCAGAAGTCGGCTTTGACTCAAATGAAAGTTAAACTAAATTGAAAGAAACTATATAATAATTGAAAGCACAATTCAAAGAAACTAGATTATCAGAGTAGTTCATAAGTAAAGGATCGCTGGGGGTTGAGAAACTCCCAGACTTAGGGTTTCGCTCTGAACTTTCAACAGGACAGAACAAAAGAGAAGGGAAGGGTTATGTACCAGGCAGTGATCTTCACAGAGTTTGGTGGAAGGACTCTCTCGAGCAGATTGTTGGATCCTCGGATTCGGATATCTTCGCAATGGATCCTCCAATACTGGTCCTTTGGCAGACTTGGCTTCTCCTGAACTCAGGATCTGGGAAAGAAGAAGAACAAGTTAAGGAACAAGATACTCAAAGAAAGGATTTACCAGATAAGAAGAACTTGAAAAATTGATGTTGCTGAAATCCTGATTCTCCTGGATGCTGATCTGACTTCCTCTGGGATTTGCTCTGTATTCGAAGTAGCCGATCTGGACCTCGATGCTGGTGGTCGGCCTCTACTTGGAAGAGAGGGGCCGTGAGATGATGAGGTAGATTAGGATTTGGATGATTGGTGGAATGAAGAAGATGATGGTGGCTAGGGTTTGGAATTGAAATGGCTAACCTAGGGTTTTGGTAGGGTTTTGGGGTTGGAGATCTCACACCTCCTCAAGGTTCCTAGGGAACCCGGATTTACTTCCTAATGGAGCTCAACACCTGAATACAAGTGCAGAAGAGAGAAACAAAAAGTTGCTCACACAGAAATTGATTTCATTCATCATTAAATTCAAGAGTTACATAGAGTTGAATATATAGACATAACAAAGAAATAAAATTTTATACATTTTCCATGTGGGACTAATAGGACTAACCCACACTTTAGGCATCAAATTCTCTTCCCAAGACTCCTTCCATGAGTGGGCAGCCCAAAAACTCCAAGAAAACTTGAAAATCAGCTCCAAATGGCAGGTTATGGGGGTGTCTCCTAGTATCTCTCCATGAATCAAGGATTTTTCCTTCATGGTTTGGCTCATTTGGACACCTCCTAGTCTTGCTCCACAAGTTTAGGCTTCTTCCTTTCATGGCTTTGGCACTTTTGGAAACTTTTGGGAACCTCCTTGAATTCCTCCCCAAGACATGCTCTCTTCCCTTTTATAACTTGGATTTTTTTATGGAACATTGTGGGGCACCTCCTTGATCCTCTCTTCAAGAAAAATTCTTGCCATCCTGGCTTGGGTTTATCTAGAAAGAAATTGGCTCCTCCTTGGATTGAAGTATCTTGATGGATTTCTCTCCCAAGTGGTGCAAGAAAAAAAAAGGAACTTACTTCTTTTGGTGTAGGGACAAAAGACACTGGATGGAGATGTGGCACCTCCTGGACTCTGGCGTGTGGCTGGGAGTGTGGCGCCCACTTGCTTGGGCCTGGGAGAAAAAATGTAGCACACTGGACCTTGACTTGACTGAAAAAAAAGTGGCACCAACCTGGAGATGACCTAGACCACTACTAGGACTTGTACTGAGTCAACATGACTCAACAAAATTTAAATTGCAGGGAAATACAGTCTCAAGACTAAAATTGAGTTGACCAAGTCAACCCTTATTACAAAACCAGAAAATCCTAATTCTTTGGGCAAGGTCAATCAGAGATCCAGATGGAGCCCTGAAATCTTTTTCTGAGTCTGGTGCCCGCACCAATTCTCCCGGGGTGGGAGGAACTCGACCCTGTCGAGTATGGATCAAGCTGGCTCTGGTATCTCTCTAAGAGGTCTGGGTCCAATTCTTGTAATTCTTCTCGGGAGATCCAAGAGTCAACAGAATCAGGCCTTCCTTGCCAGCAGACCAGGTATCTTTGGTATCCTCGATTACGAGTAGAGATGACCTAATCATCCAGGATCTTTTCAATATGCTCTTTCCTCACAGGCCAGTTTGTTGGTGGACACACAGGGTTGGGATCACTCTCAATAACAGGATTAGGTTTCAAAGGCTTACTTGGAATCACAGCTGGCTCCCTATACTCTACTAAGTCTGTAATGTTGAAAGTAGAGCTATTGCCTAGTTCTGGAGGCAACTCGAGCACATAGGCATTGGATCCTACTTTCTTCACTACTCTAAATGGTCCAGCTCCTTTAGCATGTAACTTTTTAACGGTTCCAGGAAAAAATTGCTCAGGCCTTAACCTAATCATTACATAGTCTCTCTCGACAAAAGTTTTGACTCGTCTTTAAGAATCAGCCAACTTCTTATAAGTTTCATTACTTAAAGTTATTTTGGCATGAATTTCTTTATGCAAGTCCTTTACATGCTATGCAAGTGCATCAAGAGACTTGTGTGTGTGGGCTAATAGTGAAATCAGATCAAGTGGTGTGTGAGGCTTGTATCCATGAACAATTTCAAAGGGACTCTAGCCTATAGACCTATTGATCAAAATATTGAATGCAATTTCAGCCCTTGACAAAATACAAATCCCAATTTCTGGTGCTCTCAATCAAACCAAAATCTGAGTCAATGTCCTAAACTCGACTAACTAACGACGCATTCCTAAAGTATGGACTTTATTCAAAAGAACCCTAGGTCTAAACCTAACAAACTACGGCTCTCTAGGTTTGACCTTGGGTCAGAGGATGGCATGCAGAGCATGAAAACTTATCATGGTGCCATAAGGTCTTCCAGAAGTAGGTGGCAAACCTAATAGGTTCTGATGCGTGGTTCACTCTAAAGACTTCGACAAAGTATACTTGGATGGTGTAAGAAGCATTGGAAGTCCTAGAGAAAGGGAGGAAATATGAGGTGGAGTCTCGAATTACTTGCTGACTAAAGGTGGTGACCTGAAGGTTTGAATGGTGATCTATGAGTGTCAACTGGTCATCCTTACGAAAGGAAAAGTTTGCTACTCCCAAGAAGGGATCAAGAGATGGTTCGGGGAGTAGCCTAGGACATGTGATTGCAACAGTTAAGGTTTGTTCTCTAAGCAAATAATGATCCACTTTCTCAAGAAATGGATTAGAGAATGATTCATGGAAGGGCCTATGGATGATGACCTCAAGACTTGAAATTTGACCTATGGGTGCGGAAAGGTATACTCTATAGAAGGGTATGTCAGTCATGCGAAGGAAGGGGTCTGGGGCCATAAGGAGGACTTATACAGGACTGGGTGAATCAATCCGCTCAAGACAAGGATGTTCAACTGAGATTATGGGAGAGACCTTAGTGGCTGGGCATGGGACAAGGTCCAATTGTAAGAGTCTTGATTCAGTCATCCTAAGGAGAGGATCTACCATAGGATGGGCAAACTTAAACAGTTCAGTGCAAAGATCTTCAATTGGTACTTGGGAAATGACTATCATTAGAGGGTACGAACTGATAGCTCGGGCTAACACTATGAGTTCTTCCTGGGAGTATTTGACTAAAGGAACCTGGTTCTCACAAATCTCTTGAATTTTTGAACTAGGTCCTACCACTTGGTTTCTTTCCAAGGTCTCCTCAGGTAAGGAACCAATAGTATCGATGTCACATTCTTCAAGTTCTTCCCCCTCATATTCATCAACTAGACTCAAGCCAGCATCATATACTTCCTCGATGCCATCTTCAATGGGTTTCGGGTCAGTGGTAATCGGGTCAACTGATTCTGGGCTTGTCATACCTAACCTTTCTTCCTCATTGGTAGGCTTGGGTTCTCCCTCATTAATGTCATCCTTAGGATTCTTACCACTTAGCTGTGCACAAGCCAGTCCTATGCATGGGCACTGACTAGATTTATGGCCTCTTTCTCCACAAAACCAACATTCTTGCGATATAGGAACCTGGGTCACACTGGGATTCAAGCTAGTAGAGACCTTACTTGGGCATGGGTGTGGATCTAAATGGCATGATCTAGAAGACTTGGGTTGTTGAGTGACTGGTCTAGAATATTGTAAGGACCTCTCATAGACACGATCCATACTATAGATATCATGGTTAGGCTTCCTAGGGTTATGCTCGGGATCACGGTATAAGGTCCTCCTAGGCTCCTGGCATGGGTGAGGTTGGGGCCTATTAAATTTTGGATCAGGGGTCCAATTTTGGTGCCTAGGCTCCTCAAGTACCTGGGATCGGTCTCTAAACTGGGTAACAATATCAGTCATATCCTGACTCAATTTGGTCATACTTTCGGTAAGAGTTCTAATCATGGCCTCTAAATCAAGTTGGGTTTGACCAGGTTGGTAGGGTACTCCGTTCCGGGTGGACATGGTGATGCAAGCAAGCACACCAAATGAGACTCGACTGAAACGACTACGGACTAACTAGACCTAGAGCCTAAACTAGATGCCCAATCAGAGTGGCAAGCTAGCCTGTAGTAACTCGGGACTCAGCCAGGCAGGTGTAAGGGGAGTGTTAGGTCCCTAATTGCCAATCCTAGACACCAATCAGTGATTGGCCAGGTAGGTGGACCAGCACACAAGCCCTTTGGGACGTAGTCCCTGAATCATCGTTCTAGACACTGAGTACAAAGCACACACAGAGTAACCAGACAAACTGACTAAACCCTAGGCTGGACCTGACCAGTTGGTGTTCCTAGCCCACTAAGGCAAATTAAGTCTAATAAATTTTAAAATTAGGCTTAGGATCGAATGAATGGATGATAGTTTTGGGTTAAGGAGAGGTTATCAACTCCTCCCCTTATCTTAGATGCTCAATTGCCCTTAAAATGAATTAGGAGATGATCACTCAAAAAAAAAATTGAATTACAGAAACACAGAAATAGAATTTCTATAATTTAACTCTCAAAAATTTTATAGAAAACAACAAATTACAGTAAAATTATGTAAAATAGTTTCAATTATACTGGTTCCAGCAAAATAAAAATCATGCAATTTGGAGTTACATGCAATGAGAAACAATTCCTACAACAGAATAGTTACAGACTGAAAATGGAATGCTTCCCCCGTTTACAATTCCTGCTATGAAGTTGTAACCCAGCGGATCCCCTACATGCCCTAGGAACACCCCATGGAATGGGAAGAAGAGGCTTGCACCTCACTTTGTTCCTAGGATCGGATATCCTGGGGAGTCTACTTCGAGCAGACAAAGTAAAAAAGAGAGACACTCAAAACATGCAAGCAAGTCAAAAATCCTAGACAGGGCTCTGATACCAAAATTGATGCAGAACGAAAGCTCTGATACCAAAAATGATACAGAACAAAAGAGATGATGTGATGCGGAAGTAAATTAAGACTAATTTCTTTTTTTTTATATATTTTCAGAAGTGCACTTTGACTCAAATGAAAGTTAAACTAAATTGAAAGAAACTATATAATAATTGAAAGCACAATTCAAAGAAACTAGATTATCAGAGTAGTTCAGAAGTAAAGGATCGCTGGGGGTTAAGAAACTCCCAGACCTAGGATTTCGCTCTGAACTTTCAACAGGACAGAACTAAAGAGAAGGGAAGGGTTATGTACCAGGCAATGATCTTCACAGAGTTTGGTGGAAGGACTCTCTCGAGCAGATTGTTGGATCCTCAGATTCGGATATCTTCGCAATGGATCCTCCAATACTGGTCCTTTGGCAGAGTTGGCTTCTCCTGAACTCAGGATCTGGGAAAGAAGAAGAACAAGTTAAGGAACCAGATATTCAATGAAAGGATTTACCAGATAAGAAGAACTTGAAAAATTGATGTTGCTGAAATCCTGATTCTCCTGGATGCTGATCTGACTTCCTCTGAGATTTGCTCTGTATTCGAAGTAGCCGATCTGGACCTGGATGCTGGTGGTCAGCCTCTACTTGGAAGAGAGGGGCCGTGAGATGATGAGGTAGATTAGGGTTTGGATGATTGGTGGAATGAAGAAGATGATGGCGGCTAGGGTTTGGAATTGAAGTGGCTAACCTAGGGTTTTGGTAGGGTTTTGGGGTTGGAGATCTCACACCTCCTCAAGGTTCCTAGGGAACCCGGATTTACTCCCTCATGGAGCTCAACACCTGAATACAAGTGCGGAAGAGAGAAACACAAAGTTGCTCACACAGAAATTGATTTCATTCATCATTAAATTCAAGAGTTACATAGAGTTGAATATATAGACATAACAAAGAAATAAAATTTTATACATTTTCTATGTGGGACTAATAGGACTAACCCACACTTTAGGCATCAAATTCTCTTCCCAAGACTCCTTCCATGAGTGGGCAGCCCAAAAACTCCAAGAAAACTTGAAAATCAGCTCCAAATGGCAGGTTATGGGGGTGTCTCCTAGTATCTCTCCATGAATCAAGGATTTTCCCTTCATGGTTTGGCTCATTTGGACACCTCCACAAGTTTAGGCTTCTTCCTTTCATGGCTTTGGCACTTTTGGAAACTTTTGGGAACCTCCTTGAATTCCTCCCCAAGACATGCTCTCTTCCCTTTTATAACTTGGATTTTTTTATGGAACATTGTGGGGCACCTCCTTGATCCTCTCTTCAAGAAAAATTCTTGCCATCCTGGCTTGGGTTTATCTGGAAAGAAATTGGCTCCTCCTTGGATTGAAGTATCTTGATGGATTTCTCTCCCAAGTGGTGCAAGAAAAAAAAAGGAACTTACTTCTTGTGGTGTAGGGACCAAAGACACTGGATGGAGATGTGGCACCTCCTGGACTCTGGCGTGTGGCTGGGAGTGTGGCGCCCACTTGCTTGGGCCTGGGAGAAAAAATGTGGCACCCTGGACCTTGACTTGACTGAAAAAAAAGTGGCACCAACCTGGAGAAGACCTAGACCACTACTAGGACTTGTACTGAGTCAACATGACTCAACAAAATTTAAATTGCAGGGAAATACAGACTCAAGACTAAAATTGAGTTGACCAAGTCAACCCTTATTACAAAACCAGAAAACCCTAATTCTTCGGGCAAGGTCAATCAGAGATCCAGATGGAGCCCTAAAGTCTTCTTTTGAGTCTGGTGCCCGCACCAGCATCCCTACTAAAAAAAATTTTATTTGATGCTCTAGGGCCTAAACCAAACATATTATGGACTCTCTAGGTTTGACCCTAGTCTGGTAGGTACAAAAAAAATTATCAAGGATCCCTGACAAATGCCATAAAGTGTACCAAAAGTAAATAGCAAAAGGGATGGGTTCCAAGGAGTCATGCAACCTGGTAATTTTAATAAAATGCAACCCCATGGCTCTAAAAATGCGAGAAGGCTCTGGGAAGGGGAGAAAATAGGAGTCGGAGTCTTGGGGTAATCTCTGGGCATCATGAAATAGACCTTGGTTATTCAGGATAATCTTAAGATTTGGACATTGTTCTACAGGTGCATGTTCCAAGGCTAGATGGGTGTTCCTAGATGGTGGAAGGTCATTAGGAAGGTCTTTGGGAATGTTATCTTGAAAGTCCTCAAAACTGATGTCTACCTCCTGGGGTGGTTCTATAGGGACTTGTTCCTGGACCTCCTCTAAGGGCAATATTTGTGAACCCTCACCATCCTCTACAATGTTCGATCCTGGCTCAATTACTCCCCCATCTTCACCATATTCCTCTACTAAACTTGATTCACATATGTCTTCTTTCAATTCTTTAATGGGCTCAGGAGTTTCTTTCCCTAGATTTTCAATGGGTTCAACCTTAAAGTCTTCCTTCTCAGGTTCAACAATGGGTTCGGGTTCAGTTTCAGTCGGTTCATCTATAAGTAGGGCAGGGGCGGTGCACTGACTAGCAAAATGCTCAGGTTTATGACACCTATAGCTGTTACCTTGGGGATCGGGTCTCCTCTGGACTTCAATAGCCTTACCCTTATCCTCTCTACTGTATTGGGGTCGATTCAGACTGGGATGACTAAGACTGGGTCGGGCTAGGCTTGGTCGACTGGGGTCAGATCTGTTCGGGCTTGGTCGACTTGGGTAAGCCTGGCTATAACCTTGGGTGGATCCAGGGATATGGCTCTGGTTCCTAAAGGGCTCAGGTTTTCTGTAGACGGGAGCTCTCTGGAAATGCTCACGGAGCCTAGCAACTTCTTCTATGGATCCTAGTCTGGCCTCTATTGGATCAACTCTATTAGTTAACTGGTTGCTTAATTGAGTCATGGATTGAGTTAGGGCTCCAATGTCAGCTTGAAGTTGGTCCATGGCTTCGGTAGGGGGTGGAAAAGGTGGGTGAAAAGAGGTTCCTAATCTAGTGCACATGTAACACACAAAGAACGGTGCTACGGTTCACTAGACCTAGGAGATCTCACCAAATGTGAAGTCAAGAAGATGAATCTGGAAGTAGTAACTTGGCACCTGGCCAGGTAAGTGTAAGGTTAGTGGAGGTTCCTCTTTGCTTGCCTTAGACACCAATGAAATTGGCCAGGTAAGTGAACCAACCCACTTCCCTTCGGGATCTAGTCCCTGAACCACTTTCCTAGACACCAGCTACTCAAGCACAAACCAACAAGTGATCTAGCTTGGCTCGGCACTTGGGTCGAACCGACTTCGTGGGTGACCCTAGCTCACTAAAGCAGATTAAGCATCTAATCAATTTTAGTTAATGGCTAGGGTTCGATATGTCGGGTGGTGGTTTTTTGGGCTAGGGACAAGTAATGAAATCCTGACCCTATGTTAATTTGACACCCTTAAGATGAGTTATGCAAAATGATGCACACAAATGACTAATGAAAAGACTAAAATTTTTCTTATTTTCTTGTGTCTTTCAAATGTGTGAGTGCTAAACAAAATGCAAGAGTTGAAATATGCCCCTAAATGCAAGCAATAAGCTAGATGGATGAATGAAGCAAGAAATGAGATGCTTGCAGGAATTTCAAACCTGAGATTTTCTTGGATAGTATTTTGGCTTGTAGAAGTTATACAAACTGAAATAAAATCTGAGAAAATAAAGAAAAATACATTGAATTAAGTGTGATCTATCAAAAGAGAAATCACAAAATTTGGGGGTCCCTACAGAGAGAAACAATTCAATGTTCAGACCATATATGGGCTAAACAGAATGCAGAAAATGAAAGGAAAAGATGCACTAGTCCTAGCCTTGCTCTGATACCTATTTGATGTGGGACAGAAACCAAAAAATCCATGGTTATTGTGAAGGGAAAGACATAAAGTAAACCAAGGATCGTGGGAGGGCTAAGAATCCTCCTGGGACTAGGATAGAATGACCCCTGAAAAATCCTAAGATGGCCGGACTCTTTTGGTTTTCAAATTTTCTTGGCGGGGGTGGCGAAGGAAGGACGGGGATGGGAGACAGGGGACTGGAACTCATGGACCTTGGGACTCATCCTAACGAAGAGACCATCCACCGCTAAGGCATTACGCCATCCTCGATACTTAGAGGTGCTAGGATGGATCTCAAGGTCACGAGGGAAAACTGGGAGAGACATGAAGGTGGGGAAGAGAATGGAGATACCTGGGGCCTCACACCCCTCGACGTCCCGAAGGACGAAGGCAAGTTGGGGCCTCACATCCCTCGACGTCCCGAAGGACGAAGGCAAACAGGCCTCAGCTCGGAACCACACACTAGTGTAAAAACACTCTCAAAAATTCATTTTCATCAACTGCAAATACAAAAGGGATGCCTTTTTATAGGCGTTAGAACTCATACATGGAAATTTTTCTATTTATTTATTTATTTATTATTATTATTTTGAGTTTTAAATTCATGAAGCTTTGAGATCCTGCCTATTCTTTTGCTCTAAAATCTGTGCACGTTCCTCTCCTGTGACTGTGGAACAGAGATTGACTAGACCGAATCGGAGGATGTGGGCTTCGACGTCAAGCTCGCAGGCGAGGCGGAGGGCGGACAGGCTGATGGATCCCGGGGGCGGTCGGGATGGCGTGGGGTTGGGGCATGGCAATGATCTGCCATTTGAGCACCAATGGTGATGATTTGGAGGAGGAGGAGGCGGTGCTCATGAACGAGATGGAGGGCGGACGGGCTGGTGGATCCAGCAGGATCCGATCAACATCGATGGCGACTAGGCAGTGGATGCGTGGGAGGTCGGGAAGCCTCTGGTGATCGAGGAGGTGATGGTCGTGCATTTAGAGGTGGGGAGCACCGTGGATATGGTGGACATCATGGGAGGAGATGGCCATGGGAGAGGGAGCGGGGCGGCGACCGAGTAGTGGCTGGGCATCGCGGGAGGCATGGGGTTGCCGGTTGGAGACAACTCCGGGCAGAGGGGCATCGGGCGCAGAGAAGAGAGGCGTCACAGGCATGGGCGTCATGGGCGGAGCCGCATGACAACATGGGGGGAAGGGGCGGCCGTGGGATTCGCTGGCGTTCCCATGAGGAGGTTGTCACCGAGAGGTGGACGGCCATCGGGGGGGGTTATCCGGTGGTCGGGCATGGCAGAGAGGGACAAATGGGAAGGAAAATGAAAAAAAATAAGGTTTCTGTAAGGTAGACGTAAAGTAAACCAAGAATCATGGGAGGGCTAAGAAGCCTCCCGGGACTATGATAGAACGACCCCTGAAAAATCCTAAGACGGCCGGACTCTTTTGGTTTTCAAATTTTCTTGGTGGGGGTGGCGAAGGAAGGATGGGAATGGGAGACAGCGGACTAGAACTCATGGGCCTTGGGACTCATCCTAACGAAGAGACCATCCACCTCTAAGGCATTATGCCATCCTCGATACTTGGAGGTGCTAGGATGGATCTCAAGGTCATGAGGGGAAACCGGGAGAGACATGAAGGTGGGGAAGAGAATGGAGATACCGGGGCCTCACACCCCTTAACATCCTAAAGGATGAAGGCAAGTTGGGGCCTCACACCCCTCGACGTCCCGAAGGACGAAGGCAAATAGGCCTCAGCCTGGAACCACACACAAGTGGAAAAACACTCTCAAAAATTTATTTTCATCAACTGCAAATACAAAAGGGATGCCTTTTTATAGGCGTTAGAACTCATACATGGAAATTTTCCTATTTATTTATTTATTATTATTATTATTTTGAATTTTAAATTCATGAAGCTTTGAGATCCGTGCCTATTCTTCTACTCTAAAATCTGTGCGCATTCCTCTCCTGTGACCGTGGAACAAAGATTGACTAGACCGGATCGGAGGATGTGGGCTTCGACATCAAGCTCGCAGGCGAGGAGGGCAGACGGGCCGGCGAATCCTGGGGGTAGTCGCGATGGCGTGGGGTTGGGGCATGGCAATGATCTGCCATTTGAGCACCGATGGTGATGATTTGGACGAGGAGGAGGCGGTGCTCACGAACGAGATGGAGGGCAGACAGGCTGGCAAATCCAACGGGATCCAATCGGCGTTGATGGTGGCTGGGCAGCGAATGCGTGGGAGGCCGAGAAGCCTCTAGTGATCGAGGAGGTGATGGCCGTGCGTTTAGAGGTGGGGAGCATCGTGGATATGGTGGATGTCATGGGAGGAGATGGCCATGGGAGAGAGAGTGGGGTGGCGGCCAAGCGGTGGCTGGGCATCGCGGGAGGCATGGGGTTGCCGGCTGGAGATGACTCCGAGCGGAGGGGTGTTGGTCGCGGAGAAGAGAGGCATCACGATCATGGGCATCATGGGCAGAGCCGCATGGCAGCATGGGGGGAAGGGGTGGCCGTGGGATTCGCCGGCGTTCCCACGAGGAGGTTGTCGTCGGGAGGTGGATGGTCGTCGGGGGGGGTTATCCGGTGGTCGAGCATGGCAGAGATGGACAAATGGGAAGGAAAATGAAAAAAAATAAGGTTTCTGTGAGGTAGACCTAAAGTAAACCAAGGATCGTGGAAGGGCTAAGAAGCCTTCCGGGACTAGGATAGAACGACCCCTGAAAAATCCTAAGACGGTCGGACTCTTTTGGTTTTCAAATTTTCTTGGCGGGGCTGGCAAAGGAAGGATAGGAATGGGAGACAGGGGACTGGAACTCATGGACCTTGGGACTCATCCTAACGAAGAGACCATCCACCTCTAAGGCATTATGCCATCCTCGATACTTGGAGGTGCTAGGATGGATCTCAAGGTCACGAGGAAAAACCGGGAGAGACATAAAGGTGGGGAAGATAATGGAGATACCTGGGGCCTCACACCCCTCGACGTGCCGAAGGACGAAGGCAAGTTGGGACCTCAAATCCCTCGACGTCCCGAAGGACGAAGGCAAACAGGCCTCAGCCCGGAACCACACACAAGTGGAAAAACACTCTCAAAAATTTATTTTCATCAATTGCAAATACAAAAGGGATGCCTTTTTATTGGCGTTAGAACTCATACATGGAAATTTTCCTATTTATTTTTTTTTTGAATTTTAAATTCATCAAGCTTTGAGATCCGTGCCTATTCTTTCGCTCTAAAATCTATGTGCGTTCCTCTCCTGTGACCGTGGAACAGAGATTGACCAGACCGGATCGGAGGATGTGGGCTTCGACGTCAAGCTCGCAGGCGAGGCGGAGGGCGGACGGGCCGGCGGATCCCGGGGGCGGTCGCGATGGCGTGGGGTTGGGGCATTGCAATGATCTGCCATTTGAGCACCGATGGTGATGATTTGAAGGAGGAGGCGGTGCTCACGAACGAGATGGAGGGCGGACGGGCTGGCGGATCCAGCGGGATCCGATCGGCGTTGATGGCGGCTAGGCAGCGAACTCGTGGGAGGCCGAGAAGCCTCTGGTGATCGAGGAGGTGATGGCCGTGCATTTAGAGGTGGGGAGCACCGTGGATATGGTGGACATCATGGGAGGAGATGGCCATGGGAGAGAGAGCGGGGCGATGGCCGAGCAGTGGCTGGGCATCGCGGGAGGCACAGGGTTGCCGGCTGGAGACGACTCCGAGCGGAGGGGCATCGGGTGCGTAGAAGAGAGGCGTCACGGGCATGGGCGTCATGGGCGGAGCCGCATGGCAGCATGGGGGAAGGGGCGGCCGTGGGATTCGCCGGCATTCCCACGAGGAGGTTATCGCCGAGAGGTGGACGGTCGTCGGGGGGGGGGGGTTATCCGGTGGTCGGGTGTGGCAGAGAGGGACAAATGGGAAGGAAAATGAAAAAAAATAAGGTTTCTGTGAGGTATTGGGAGGTTGAAGATGACTAGAATAGTAGCGGAATAACTCAGGGATGAACCTAGGATAAAACGAGAATAAGAGGGATAAGTGGAATAGCTGGAATAACTAAAATAAAAAAAAATCTCAAAAATCCTAAAAAAAATAAAAATAGAAACCCGGTTGGGTTTCGGGTCCCCCATCATTCTCCTGCAGTGCAAAGAACTCGACTCCAGCAAGTTTATCGATGAAGCAAATCCTAGTCCACTGCTGACTCTGATACCAATTTGATATGAGAGGGAAACCGAAAAATTCATGGTTATTGTGAAAGGGAAAGATCTAAAGTAAACCAAGGATTGTGGGAGGGCTAAGAAGCCTCTTGGGACTAGGATAGAATGACCCCTGAAAAATCCTAAGACGGCCGGACTCTTTTGGTTTTCAAATTTTCTTGGCAGGGGTGGCGAAGGAAGGACGGGGATGGGAGACAGGGGACTGGAACTCATGGACCTTGGGACTCATCCTAACGAAGAGACCATCCACCTCTAAGGCATTACGCCATCCTCGATACTTGGAGGTGCTAGGATGGATCTCAAGGTCATAAGGGGAAACCGGGAGAGACATGAAGGTGGGGAATAGAATGGAGATACCTGGGGCCTCACATCCCTCGACGTCCCGAAGGACGAAGGCAAGTTGGGGCCTCACACCCCTCGACGTCCCGAAGGACGAAGGCAAACAGGCCTCAGCCCAAAACTACACACAAGTGGAAAAACACTTTCAAAAATTCATTTTCATCAACTGCAAATACAAAAGGGATGCCTTTTTATAGGCGTTAGAACTCATACATGGAAATTTTCCTATTTATTATTTTTTTTTTGAATTTAAATTCATGAAGCTTTGAGATTCGTGCCTATTCTTCCACTCTAAAATATGTGCATGTTTTTCTCCTGTGACCGTGGAACAGAGATCGACCAGACCGGATCGAAGGATGTGGGCTTCGATGTCAAGCTCGTAGGGGAGGCAGAGGGCAGACGGGCCAGCGAATCCCGGGGATGGTCGCGATGGGGAGGGGTTGGGGCATGGCAATGATCTGCCATTTGAGCACCGATGGTGATGATTTGGAGGAGGAGGAGGAGGCGATGCTCATGATCGAGATGGAGGGCGGACAGGCTGGCGGATCCAGCGGGATCTGATCGGCGTCGATGGCGGCTGGGCAGCGGACGCGTGGGAGGCTGGGAAGCCTCTGGTGATCGAGGAGGTGATGGCCGTGTGTTTAGAGGTGGGGAGCACCGTGGATATGGTGGACATCATGGGAGGAGATGGCCATGGGAGAGGGAGCGGGGCGGCGGCCGAGAGGTGGCTGGGCATCACGGGAGGCACGGGGTTGCCGGCTGGAGATGACTCCGGGCGGAGGGGCATCGGGCGCGGAGAAGAGAGGCGTCACGGGCATGGGCGTCATGGGCGGAGACGCATGGTGGCATGGGGGGAAGGGGCGACCGTGGGATTTGCCGGTATTCCCACGAGGAGGTTATCGCCGGGAGGTGGACAGCTGTCGGGGGGGGTTATCCGGTGGTCGGGCGTGGCAGAGAGGGACAAATGGGAAGGAAAATGAAAAAAAATAAGGTTTCTATGAGGTGCTGGGAGGTTGAAGATGACTAGAATAGCAGCAAAATAACTCAGGGATAAACCTAGGATAAAATGAGAATAAGAGTGATAAGTGGAATAGCTGGAATAACTAAAATAAAAAAAAATCTCAAAAATCCTAAAAAAAATAAAAAGAGAAACCCGGTTGGGTTTCGGATCCCCCATCAGCTGGCCAAAGTCGGGCTTGACTTTTCGTTAGTTAGAAGCATTGAATTTTGTCATGTTAATGGTTAGACCTAACCGGGACCTTCAATAGGAGGCCTAAAGGTCGATTGAGGTACACCTTGGGGCAAAATCTAAATACTAGAGGCTACTTAAAGAAGTAATCGATTAAAGAACCTACCTTTAGATGCGCATGGGTGGGTTTGCCAAAGTCGGGCTTATGTGTTGTCTGTTGGACTCTAGTACCCACTAAGAAATTAAAGTAATTCCTTATATTGGAGGAAAAGGCTGCCAGTCTGAACAATCAGTGGGAGGGCCTTTAAACTAAAATCTATGTCTTTAGGTTAATAAATTATATACACTAATTAGCTTTGGTTTCCAACCTATCACTCCGGTCACTTCTCGATAACGAGAAGCTCAAGGGTCCCAACTTTGATAGCTGGTATCGAAGACTCCTAGAGCATGAACGGATCATGTATGTGATATCAGATCCAGCACCTGAAACCCCTGCTCCCAATGCTCAGGGTTCGGTCAGAGACACTTATCAGAAGTGGCTCTCTGACAGGACCACTGTCTGATGCATAATGTTGGTAGCGATGAACGACGAGTTCAGTCGCAAGTTCAAGGAAGCCAAGCCAGAGAAAATCCTTCAAAGGTTGAAGGAGTCCTTTGGGACACCAGATGATGTTGAGAGGTACAGGGTTTCCTGTGCTATCTACAACACGCGGATGCATGATGGGGCCTCAATCACTGATCATGTATTGTACATAATTGAGATGATTGAGCACTTGGGCAAACTCTGATGTCCCTTGCATGAACAACTTGGGAAGGATGCAATTCTGAATTTCTTTCCCTCTTTCTATCTAGATTTTCTCAATCATTATAGAATGAATAAGTCTGCAGTTAACTACCATGGCCTGTTGGGGTTGCTACAAACTTATGAGAAAGACCACCATCTGAATAAAGGGATGGTGAATCTAATGGAAGGATCTTCGGGAGGGCATCGTCCCTTCAAAAAAGGGAAAAAGAAAAGTAAAGGGAAGTAGGTGCAGAATGCTTTTGGGCCTAGTTAGGCCAAGAAGGAGAAGGCTGATAAGAGCCAAATTGAGTGCTTCTTCTGCAAGAAGTGGGGACATTGGAAGAGGAACTGTCCTCTTTACATTACATCCCTTGACCCGAACAAGTCTAAGAAGAGGAAGCAGCCAGTAGGTACTGGACAAGGTATTTATATGATAACACCTTGTAATTTCTCTATCTGCGATACTACTAACTAGGTATTGGATACTGGAAGTCCAATTTATATTTGCAATTCTTTGTAGAGACTTCAAGTTAGTAGAAGATTCGAGAATGGCGAGAGATTCTTGAACGTGGAAAATGGAAGCCAAGTTCCAGTCCTGGCATTGGAAGTCTTCAAACTAGTTTTCGAGTCTTGTACAATCATTTTGAATGAGTGTCATTATTATCCATCTTTTATTTTAAATATCATTTCTATAGGCCAATTAGCCATGTATGGTTATGAACTATCACTAAAGAATGATATTTGCAAAATCATTTGGAATGGTTCTGTTATAATAAATGGATATATGAATAATGGCATTTATGTACTATCGCGACCTGTTAGTATAGTGTACACGTCTAGCAAATGCCCTAGGATAGATAATGTCAGCGATGCGTACCTATGGCATTGTAGGCTAGGTCATATTAACAAGAACAGGATAAATAGGTTGAAGTCCAAGGGTCTCCTCGACTTTAGTGAAAGTGGTTCACTTCCAACCTGAGTCCTGTCTTCTTGGAAAATTGACAAAGTCACCTTTTACTGGAAAAGGTGACCAAGCCAAAGAAATTCTAAGTCTGGTACATAGTGATGTATGCGGACCCATGAATATTTATGCCATAGGAGGGTATAGTTATTTTATTACATTTATAGATGACCTTTCGAGGTACAGTTATGTCTTCTTTATGAGACATAAATCTTAATCATTTGAAATATTCAAACGACATCGTAATGAGGTAGAAAAATAAATTAGAAGATGTATCAAAATCCTTCGATCAGATCGAGGTGGTGAATATTTTTCCGGGAAGTTTCTGACATATCTCGAGGAGAATGGGATTTTCTCTCATTAGACACCTTCAGGGATACCTCAGTTAAATAGAATGTCTGAAAGGAGGAATCGAACCCTGTTAGACATAGTTTTGTCCATGATGGGCTTTGCTTCACTACCGCTGTCCTTTTCGGGATATTCTCTGGAATCAGCCTGTTACCTTTTGAATAGGGCTTCAAGTAAATCTGTTAACAAAATCCTATATGAGATATGGACTGGACGTAAGCCAACACTCTCACACCTTTGGGTCTGGGGTTGCCCGGCTTATATAAAATATTTTGAAATGGATAAACTTGGACCTAGGTCTGATTGGTGCCTATTTGTTAGGTATCCAAAAGAGTCTAAGGGGTATTACTTCTACTTGGCTGAGGAACAAAAGTTATTCGTCAGTCTTAGGGCTATCATTTTGGAAAAGGTGTTCCTTGGTGAAGGAACTATAGCTACTAAGATTGAACTTAGTGAAGTTCAATAAGTAGAAGAACTGACACATTTAAGAGACAACATAGAACCAGTTATGATTAGATCACACCCAGAGCCCACACAGGAACCATTAAGGAGATCCGGTAGGGTACCGAGTCGACCGGACAGATACTATGATTTCTTGGTCCAGGATGGTGATCCCATTGAACTCGATGAGAACAATGAAAATCCGATCACCCATATGGATGCAATGTAGAGGTCTGACTCTGAGAAATTGCTAGGAGCCTTGCAATCTGAAATGAAATCCATGGAAATCAACAATGTATGAACATTGGTTGATCCGCCTGAAGGGATAAAATTCATTGGGTGTACATGGATTTTCAAGAGAAAAAGAGATGCAGACGGGCAGGTGGAGACCTATAAAGCCCATCTAGTTGCCAAAGGATATCGTCAATGTTATGTATTGACTATGATGAGACATTCTCTCACATGCCAATGCTCAAGTCCATTCATATCATGCTTGCTTTAGCGGCACACTTTGACTATGAAATCTGGTAAATGGATGTCCAAACAGCTTTCCTAAATGGTGAGCTGAAAGAGGTGGTGTATATGATAAACCTGAAGGGTTCACATCCATAGATGAGTCAAAGATGTGCAAGCTTCAAAAGTCCATCTATGGACTGAAGCAAGTATCAAGGAATTGGAACATGCGATTGGATAAGTGTATCAAATCGTATGGCTTTGTTAGGAACGGAGAAGAACCTTGCAATTACAAGTGGGCTAATGGTTTTATGATTGTGTTCCTTGTGTTATATGTGGATGACATTCTCTTAATCGGGAATGACATCCCAATACTACAAGGAATAAAGATCTGGTTGTCATCTCTGTTCTCTATGAAGGACTTGGGTGAAGCCTCTTACATATTGGGTATGAAGATCTATAAAGATAGATCTAAGAGGCTTCTGGGACTATCTCAGTCTACGTACATCAAAACTATGTTGAAATGGTTCAGCATGAAAAATTTCAAGAAAGGCTATCTCCTGATAGGCACTGGAATTGGTCTCTCCAAAGAGGATTGTGCGACAACTCCTAAGAAGAGAGAGCATATGAGCAGAATTCCATATGCTTCGATAGTGGGTTCTATCATGTATGCTATGACATGTACTAGACCAGACGTGGTATACTCACTAGGCATAGTGAGCAGATACCAGTCTGACCTAGGTGAAGCTCATTGAAAGGTGGTAAAGACCATCCTTAAGTATTTGCAAAATACTAAAGACCAATGGCTAATTTATGGAGAACTTGATTTAAAACTTGTAGGGTATACTGACTCCAGTTTCCAGTCAAATAAGGATCATAGCAAGAGTGTGTCAGGATTTGTCTTCACCCTAAATGGAGGAGCGATCTGCTAGAAAAGTTCCAAGCAGCCTACTATGGCAGACTCAGTAATGAAGCAGAGTACATTGCTGCATTGGATGCAGCAAAGGAAGTCGTGTGGTTATGAAAGTTCCTTGGCGAGCTGGGAGTGGCACCTTCCTTGGATGGCCTTGTTCCGGTGTATTGTGACAGCACTGGAGTCATTGCTCAAGCCAAAGAGCCGAAGTCTCATCACCGCACAAAGCATATTCTGCGATGCTATCAGCTTATACGAGAAATCATAGAACGAGATGACATTGACCTTCTGAAGATCGATGGAAAGGAAAACCTAGCTGACCCCTTCACTAAAGTCATCGAAATTTAAGAGTTCAACAGTTGTAAATAGAAAATGAGAATGTGATTCTATACCAATTGGCTTTAGTCCAAGTGGGAGTTGTTGGGAACTATGTCCCAAAGCCAATTGTCTAGGCTATAGATGGTTGTGCTATCTTGTAACTGTATATGATTTTTAATGAATAAAAGTTATTCTTTTTCGATTGTTCATCATATTTGTATTTTTCTGAAATAAACTCTTGTATGATGGAGTCCTTGGAACTACATTGTTTGATATAGAGAGGATATATCAAGTAGTTTTTAAATCGGTTCACAACCAAATGATACATTGTTATAGGACAACAATGTATCAAGTGTAGGTTGTTGTATGTCACATTTATTGGTTATCTTCTTAACCAAGGAGTGTAGAGATACTGATATGACATGCAAGTGAAATGTATGACATCTCACTGAACATGACCATCTACGGAGCTCCCTTCCACCAAAGGGTTGCTCATGAAGGAATATGAGTATATGTGTCCCTCAGATCTGAGATCACCATGGTAGCTTGCAAGTAACTCACTATACTTTGGTGCCTAACTACATGGATTTCTAATCCAGTGACAGAAGATTTCTGGGTGCAGTCAAGTACTTGTAGAGTGGTAGTAGATTAAGATGGAATTGACCCCTCCAAATAGTTTAGAGTGAATGGCTCATTGTGTCTTAATTTAGCAAATCCTTGGCCATGGTAGTTCTTATGAGGAGTTACAGAACTTGTAAAGCTAAGACACGATATGGATAAACCAAATTAGGGTTGGCAGTCAAACCCTAGGTCATCCTGAGCATTATGAGGTCAAAGGGATGAATTATGCGGTAACCATATGCCAGAGGTTCTAAAGAGGTCCTTTGCATCTTCGACCTATCTGGATGTCGGGTATCATTGCTAGACGAGAACTTTGACTAGTACTTGAAGTGTTCCAGTGCTACCGGCTTAGTGTTCAAACCTATGGGGTCACACACCATAGGTGTTTCTATCTGATCTTAAGGCTGATCGATGATTGAGAATCGTTTGCTATAACTAGCGGTCAATGTGATTGACCCTATGTCAACACTTGAGGGGTCAACACTTGGCTGTGACAAGAAGTATTTCTGAATGACTTTTCTGGACAAGCCAACTCGACTCCTACTCGAGTGGACTCATTCTATTTTCTGGACGAGTTGACTTGACCCCTACTCGAGTCGACTCGTTTTGTGTTCTGGTCGAGCTGACTCGACCCCTGCTCGAGTCGACTCAAATGAACAGTCTGACTGTTCTGTGTCATGGATGAGCCAACTCGAACCTGCTTGAGTCGACTCATCTCTGCTCAACTAGAAATCCTTGAACGACATTTTTGGGATGTTTTTGGAAGATTTTGGCTTGGTTTGAATTTCGAATTCAAGTTGTTTTGGCTCCAAACTTTCATGAAATGATTGTCATTCCTTCCTAATATGGTTTGAGTCAATTTGGTATGCTCCTTGACCTTCTCCCCCAATCACTCCTCCTTCCTCTTTCTCCCTCTCTTGGCTACCTCTATAAATAAGTATTATTTTAGGGCTGCTGGGTTAGAAGAGAAGCTTTTGATTTTGTCTCTGAATCTCATTATTGCTGAGATTCTAAGTGGGAAGAAAAGGGTTGAGAGGACTTGGGCATTGGGTGTGTGGACTCCTAGCACTGAAGCTAGGCCTTGGGAAGAGAGCTAGTTAGGAAGGGTTCTACCTCTCCTCCTCGTCTTCCAGGAAGAAGAAGATCAGCCCAAAGGATCCCAAGGAGCTAGCACTCCGAGGGAGTTGATCAGAGTCGAGCCCCTGTGTGGATTACCTGTAGAGGCCAGACACGTGTGTGGCTCAAGAGCATCATCCTTGGAGCACTACCACTGCATCCATCAAAGCTATAATAGTAAGGTATTTTATATCTTTGCTCTTTTCTTGTTTTGATGTTTATATTGTATGCTATTTTATTTACTAGATCCTGTTACGGAAAGAATGGTAGATCATTTAGATCGATCTACCAAGCCTTTCGCTATGCATATTTTAAAATCATTTTAAAATGCAACTTTTTTTGTCTTGCTTTTGCATATTGTATGCATGGTGTTGGTGTCTTTTCACCTACATGTGGAATCTATCCATGAGACCTTATAGGGCCTAGGATGGAGAACTGGGGTCAATCCTATTGATTTAACTGTATCGACAAAGATGGCATTGACACAACTCCCACTATCTATTATAATCTTGCATACCTTATCCCCAATTTTCATAAAAGTTTGTAGGATGCTAGTCCTACGCCATTCTTCCTATGTTTTGGTCTGGGATAAGATGCACCTAACTACCCCTACTAAGTCAGACTGATCAAATTCCTCCTCATCTCCTTCATATTCTACTATCAAGTCTGCCTCAGCTTCATAAACCTCTTCTTCTTCATCATCATTGGGTTTAGGCTCTTACTTTTCAAGCTTCCCTATGTGTAATGATCTGGTGGGACACTGGCTAGCATAGTGGCCTACCTTGTTGCATCTAAAGTAGGCATTAGGGCTAGGACTTGGGGCTTTCTGAAATGCCGGTGCCTTACCCTTATCAATTATAACTAGTGCAGAATTACTTGAACTGGACTGACTCAGACTCGGGTTGGGTCGAAGTTGATTAGGGTTGGGATGGGTTAAGTTAGGATTGGATCGAATTGGGTTAGGTTTGGGTCGGATTGGGTTAGGGTTTGACTTAATTGGGTTGGGGTTAAATCGAACTGGGTTGGGATTGGGTTGACCTTGGTATACTTTGGTGCGGGCACCAGACTCAGAAGAAGACTTCAGAGCTCCATCTGGATCTCTGATTGACATTGCCCGAGAAATTAGGGTTTGTAATAAGGGTTGACCTGGTCAACCAGTTTATTTATTTTTATTTATTTCTTGAGTCACCATTTAAATTTTGTTGAGTCATGTTGACTCGGTGCAAGTCCCGATGTGGTTTCAATTTGGTCCAAAATGGTGCCACATTTGTCTTCCAATCAAATCAAGGTTCAAGCAAGTGGAGGCCACACTCCAAGCCACACGCCCAGCCACACTCCGAGCACACGCCAGAGTCCAGGAGGTGCCACAGAGGCATCCCAGTGTCATGGTCCCCACACCCAAAGAAGAAAAAATCAAATTGGAAGCTAATTTAAAGGAGGCGCCCATACCTGCCTATTTTACCTAAGCAAAGAAGGAAGAAAACTTCTCTTGGAGAAGAAATCAAAGAAGGACATCCAATTGAAGTTCAAATCAAAATCAAAGAGCTTAACTTGGAGTGGAAGAAAAGAAGAAATGCCATAAGAAGAGGAGGACTCCAAATCCAAATCCAACTCCAAAGGAGGCGCCATAAAAATTCCAAAAAAAATTCCTTTATGGCCATCCCAATTTTTTTTGAAGTCTTGGTCGACCAAGAGAGGGGGTTTTCTACCTAATCTAGAGGTTGGAAGAGTTTAGTCCCACATGGGAATTTGTACAAGCTAGGAGAAAATTTTAGGTCTATATAATAGACCTCTCTTTGTAACTTTGAAATCAATGAAGAAAATTATTTTTTTGCTATTCTCTTGTGTTGAGTGACCTAGGTTTCTCTTCTTCCGCACTATTCTAAGTGTTGAGCTCCGTGAGGGGGTAATCCGGGTTCCATTGGAGCCTTGAGGAGGTGAGAGATCTCCATCTTTATCCAAAACCCTAGGTTAGCCACTTGAAATTCCAAAACCCTAGCCACCCTTCATTATTTTCAATCCATCAAACCCTAGCTCCATCCATCTCCCACGGCCTCTCTCTCTCTCTACAAGTCCAGGCCGTCCACCTTCATCCAGATCCAGTCCGGCTACTTCAGATCCAGAGCAAGTTCCAAGGAAAATCACATCAGCTTCCAGGAGAATCCAGTTTTCAGCAATTTCAATCTTCAAGTTCATCAACCTGGTAAATCTTTCCCTTGACTCTCTGATTCCATCAATTGTTTTTCTTCTCTTCCAGATCTTGAGTTCAGGAGAAGCCAACCGGCCAAAGGACCAGTATTGGAGGATCCATTACGAAGATATCTGAATCCGGGATCCAACAATCTACTCGGGAGAGTTCCTCCACCAAAATCTGTGAAGATCATTGTCTGGTTAGATAAACCATCTCTTCTCTTTATTTCTGTTCTGTTGAAAGTTCGGAGCGAAACCCTAGGTCTGGGAGTTTCTCAACCCCCAGCGATCCGTTGCTTCTGAACTACTCTGATAATTTAGTTTCCTTAAAATTGTGCTTTCAATTATCATATTAGTATCTTTCAATGTTAGGTTAACTTTTCTTTGATTTGAAGCCAACTTCTACAAACATATAAAAATAACAAAAAAAAATTAGTTAATCCTAATTTACTTCCGCATCTCATTCCTTTATTTGTTCTGCATCATTTTGGTATCAGAGCCCAGTCTAGGGTTTCTGATGTGCTTGCTTGTTTGTTTTGATTGTTCTCTTTTTATTTTGTCTGCTCGAAGTAGACTCCCCAGGACGTCCGGTCCTAGGAACTAAGCGAGGCGCAAGCCTCCTCCTCCCATTCCACGGGGTGTTCCTAGGGCATGTAGGGGATCCATTGGGTTATAACTTCGTAGCAGGGATTATAAACGGGGAAGACAATCTAGTTGCAGCCCGTAATTGCCCTGTTATCTGAATTATTTCTCCCTGCATAAAACTCTAAATTACATGATTTTTGCTTCCTTGAAACCAGTATAATTGAACCTATTTTTTATAATTTTTCTGTGATTTATTGATTTCGGTAAAAATTCTGAGAATTAAATTACAGCAACTCTGTTTTTTGTGTTCTGCAATTCAATTCTTTTTGGAGTGATCATCTCATAATTTACTTAAGGGCAATTGAGCATCTAAGATAAGGGGAGGAGTTGATTACCTCTCCTTAGCCCAAAACCACCATCCAATCATTCGAACCTAGACCTAATTTAAAATCAGTTAGACCTAATTTGCCCTAGTGGGCTAGGGACACCAATTGGTCGGGTCTAGGCTAGTGTTGAGTCAGTTTGCCGAGTTATTCTGTGTGTGCTTAGCACTCAGTGTCTAGAATGGTGGTTTAGGGACTACGTCCCGAAGGGCTTGTGTGCTGGTCCGCCTACCTGGCCAATCACTGAATGGTGTCTAGGATTGGCAATCAAGGACCTAACACTCCCCTTACACCTGCCTGGCTGAGTCCTGAGTTACTACAGGCTAGCTTGCCACTCTGATTGGGCATCTAGTTTGGACTCTAGGTCTAGTGATCCAGTAGTCGATTTAGTCTAGTCTCATTTTGTGTGCTTGCTTGAATCATCATGTCTACCAGAAACGGAGTGCCATATCAACCTGGTCAAACCCAACCTGATTTAGAGGCCATGATCAGAACTCTTACTGAAAGTATGGCTAAAATGAATCAGGATATGACAAACACTGTAGCCCAGTTTAGCGCACAAATTCATGAGGATCTTACCCAACTTAGGGACCGAGTCCAAGTACTTGAAGAACCTAGACATCGGAATTGGACTCCTGACCCCGATTTTAATGTGCCTCAACCTCACCCACATCAGGAGCCTAGAAGGCCTTTATATAGAGATCCTGAACCTAATCATAGGAGGCCTGACCCAGAGCCTGAAGATAGAGATGATAGGTTCATCAGGAACATCAAATTAGATGCACCCACTTTTGATGGTAGTCTGAACCCTAAGGTGTATTCTGATTGGGAGGGTGAGATGGACCAATACTTTGAGTGGTATGCTATGTCTGAGGAGAGGAAATACAAGTTTGCCAAGATGAAATTAGTGCGTCAAGCTAGGTTATACTGGGGGAACATTGAGCTAACCACTAGGAGATGGAATGTTGAGCCCATAACCACTTGGCAGGGTATGAAAGAAAAACTGAGAGATAAATACCTACCCATTTCATACCAGCAAAACCTGTTAGACCAATGGCAAAACCTGAAACAAGGAAACCGATCTGTCTCAGACTACATAACTACTTTTGATGAATACCTAATGAGATGTGATGTGAGTGAAGCCCACGAAGTCACTTTGTCTAGATTTAGGGCTGGACTGAGGGAAGAAATCAAGAGAGAACTATTTCTGAGAGAGGTTACTGATCTAGACCAAGCCTACCAGATTGCACTGAACACTGAGAAATTTCAGAGAGGACCTATACCTTCTAGGGTTAGTGTCCCAATCCCAAGGAATGGACCTAGCCAAGTTATCCCTAGTAAACCTTTTCAGGGTACTTCTACCCCTAGGCCCATGGACAAAGGTAAGGCACCTGACACCCAGAGAACCCCTAGTTCAAATATCACCTGTTTTAAGTGTCAGAAACCAGGTCACATTTCCAATCAGTGTACTGCCATAGCCTGTTTCAAGTGTCATAAGGTAGGTCATGTTGCTAGCCAGTGCCCTCGGAGATCCCTTTACATAGAAGAGGGAGTGAATGATAATTCCGAGCCCAGTGAGGAATTTGAAGAAGAAGTTTATGAGGCCGGAATGAATTTGGTTGAGGAGTATGAAGGAGAGGAGGAACCCAATGAATCTGACCAATTAGGAGTTGTAAGATGCATCCTATCCCAGAATCTAGTTCAAGAGGATTGGCGTAGGACTAACATCCTACAGACTTTTCTTAAATTAGGGGATAAGGTATGTAAGATCATCATAGATAGTGGGAGCTGTGTAAATGCCATCTCTACTAGCACTGTCAAGATGTTAGGCTTAATCCCAGTTCCCCATCCCAACCCCTATAAGGTTTCTTGGGTAGATTCTACCTCCATACCCATCCAGTCTAGATGTCAAGTCCAAATCCAAATGCAATCTTATCACGAAAAGATTTGGTGCGATGTTTTATCCATGGGGGTGAGCAGTATAATTCTCGGAAGACCTTGGTTGTATGATCATGATGCCACCCTCTTAGGAAAATCCAATACCTGTGTCTTTAGTTTCAATGGGAAGAAGATTACGATCCATTCCGTTCCCCCTAAGGACAAGGTAACTAAAGGAGCCGGTAAGGTTAAGGAGATGAAAACTGGAGTGAACCTAATCAGTGCTAAGGATCTAGAACAAGAAATTCATAGTGGTTCACCCATCTGGATGTTAACTGCTAAGGAACTTAGAACTTCGGAACCCTCAGAGCCTCCTCAAGAAGTTAAACCTGTGTTAAAAGAATTTGAGGATGTCTTTCCCGAGGATTTGCCAGACCACCTTCCACCTCTTAGGGATATCCAGCATGCCATAGATCTAATCCCAGGAGCGACTTTGCCCAACTTGCCCCATTACAGGATGAATCCATCTGAGCATGAAGAACTGCAAAAGCAGGTTGGAGAATTATTGAGGAAGGGGTTTATTAGAGAAAGTCTTAGTCCTTGTGCAATCCCAGCCTTACTAACCCCAAAGAAAGATGGCACGTGGAGGATGTGTGTTGACAGTCGTGCCATCAATAAAATTACAATCAAATATAGGTTTCCCATCCCTAGACTAGATGACATGCTTGATATGATGGCTGGTGCAATGGTTTTTTCTAAGATTGATCTCAAAAGCGGCTATCATCAGGTTAGGATTAGACCCGGGGATGAATGGAAAACTGCTTTCAAAACTAAGGATGGTCTTTATGAATGGGTTGTTATGCCTTTTGGGTTGTCCAATGCCCCTAGTACCTTCATGAGAATTATGACCCAGGTACTTAGAGCTTTCATAGGAAAATTTGTGGTGGTCTATTTTGATGACATCCTGATCTATAATAAGACCCCAGCAGATCACCTAGGCCACCTTCCATAAATTGGTCTTGATTTAGGGCTCCCCTAGGGTTATGAGAGATGGAACAGGGTGAATCAGGATCAGGTTCAGCATTGGACTTTTGAATTCTTTCTATGGTACCTAATCGATTTTCTACCTAGTATAACCTATGGGTTAACTGGTCGATCCTATTGGTTGCTTGGTTATTTGTTTGAGTCAATTGGTCAAGTCTTTGATTTATTTGGGTATTGGATTGGTTGAGCTTATGGTTCACCTAGGCAAACTGATTTTGGGATTGGGCATTCATTTGATCAAGCCATTCAGTCATGGCTTTAATGAGGGTTTCAAGATTGGATTCCATGGTTGAACTGAGCTGGGGCTTAGATTGTTTGTACCGGGTTCCTAACCTAGTGGTCATGCAATTAATCAAACAAGTTGGTATGATACAGTCAGGCACACAAAGTGAAAATGGACTATAGCTTACTAGACCTAGAGCCAAAATTGAACGGGTCTACTCAACTTACACTTAACTCAACAGCTAATCCTTCCACTGGCCAGGTAAGAGGTGGGGTGGTGGGAGGCTACCCCTGCCTATGATAGGGTCCTAATTAAAAACCACCAGTCTACTTAGGGTGTTTGCCTCTGGACCTCTAGCCTTAGATAGAAGTTTTCAGTAATAGCTGGAAAATTAGGTGCACTAGTTGGCCCACACAATTCGGACCCAACTTGTTGGTGTCCCAAAGCTTACTAGAGCAATTAGGTTACTAATTAATTTTAGTTAAGGCCTGGGTTCTGATACTGGGTGGTTGTTTTAGGCCGAGGATAGGTCATGACCTTCTGCCCTGATCTGAGATACTAAGATTGCCTTTAAGATTAGTTTAATGAGATGATGACATTCAATGAACCTAATGCAATCTAAAATAATCAGAAAATAAAATATTTTTTTTTCTTTTATGAGATAGCAAATTAAATTTAAGTTGATTAAATTATCAAACAAAATATGGTCTTGGATGAAGTAGGGTTTGGAAGTTGATTAGATTTGGTTTAATCAAGTATGCAAAACAGAAATTAGGATTTGTTTGGAAGCAGAATTTGGTTCAGTTTTCGGTGCATAAAAAAATTCAGGATAAAGGAACAACAATTCATAGCAAAATTCGGATGATGATGCAAAACCTAGGGTTTTCAAACTATGTGCAGAAGTTCATGTTTCAGTTAGGGTTTCTAAGATGTAGATTTTTTTATATTTTGTTGTTTCTATAAAAATAATTAAAAATTATGACAATTATCAAGACTAAATAGAGAGTATTTCATACAAATTTCAACAAAAAAAATGAACAAGATCGAAACTCAGATCCCTATTGCAGATGACAGGATGCAGAAAAATAGATATAAAATGTTTTTATGATTTTGATGAAGATGCAATCTATCTCAAACTAGCTCTGATACCAAACTGATATGGGACGAACCTAAGACTGATATGAAAGCAAGAAATAATAGAAACTAATTTTTTTATATTCTTTTAGAGATTTAGTTTTGAGGCTAAAATCCCGATAAGCAAGCAAAGACTAGCAGGCAACTAGTAATGAAAAGAATCAACATACCTGCATGTGAACACATACAAAATAATAAAAGTAGGACCTTGAAAATTGAGAAACCCCTGGTTAGGATAATGTAGCTTTAGTAAATCAGAAATCAGGAGGGGGAAGGATTGTACCGAACAATGATTGAAGATCTGATTGAAGTCGGGGTTGCACATCACTCGGGATTGTCACTTGGAAGACAAGCCTTTAGTTCCTCAAATCTGGAGGCTATCTGGGATCGGTCCTGGAGGCAAAGAGGGCCTCCTCTTTGGAGGTGAACACCTCGAGGATCCTGCAAGCGTCAGAGGTCAGTAAGAGAACAAATAAGAAAGTAAAAGAAAAGAACTAGGATTTGGAGAAGATAGAATTAGGGTTTCTGAAGCTGGCGGGCTGGATAGGGAAGAAGACTCCTTGCTTTGGATGCCTAGGGCTTCTTCTCTTTGGGCAGATTAGGGCTTGAATGAAGGTGCTTTGGGACGTCTAGGGCTTGGATGAATTAGGGCTCTCAAATATTACTCACACACCTCAACACAAGAACACAAGAAGAAGCTAACAAAATTTTAGCAAAGTTTTAATTCATGAATAAGAGTTGCTTACAAGAGGGGGAGGGGTGGGGTATTTATAGATGTTCCCTATGTCCTCTCCTTATTAGGATAGAATTATAAAGTTGAGTGGGAGAGGAATTATAAATTGGCTTAAAACTAGGAGTATATAATTTGCATAGAAATTAAACTTGATCTCCTTGTTAGAATTGAACTTCTCCCTCTTTGGACTTGGTCAAATGTGCTTCACTTGGGCTTGGACGTCCAATTGAGTGGGCTTGGGCATGTGGGCAGCAAGGGGTGTCCTCCATCTTGGGCTTGGGCGGCCTCCAAAGAGCTTGGGAGCATGGGCCTCCTGGTGGGCTGGAAACCCTAGGCTGGGGTGTCTAGAATATTCTCTAGCATCTTTATGTGTGGAGCTTTATAGACTTGGGCTTGCTTTGCTTTGGGAGGGCCTGGTGAAGGCTTTGGCTTTACCTTAGATACCAACTGGTTCTTCAAATTCGACTAGACTAGCCTAAGGACTCATATCTGACTATTGAGCCATAATCAGGTCTATTTGCCATAATATGGACTTAATCAAACTACCACTATAGATTTAATCCAGAGAAAGTTTTATTCTAATTCTCTATTAAGTCTATATTATTCAAAATTCTAACCCTAGGTCTAACCTGATTATTTGACCTGATTCAAGCTAATCCAAAGTCTTTGATTTATGAAATATGATTAGATCTTTAATTCACAATTCTAGATCTAATCATAGACATCTTAATTTCAACAATTAATCAAGATTAATTTTGCTAAATTTTAGATTTAAACAATTTACATGCATTATATATATATTAAATATTTTTAGATTTCAACTATATGATATAGTCATATACTGAAATTAATTTTATGTTTTATATTTTAAACATAAAAAAAAATCCTAATTCATTAATTTTAGATTAACAATAGTCAATTAATGAAGATTATATCATTGAAAAATAGATCTAATTATCAAGATAATTTTAATATTTTTTTTTCACCTCACTTATTCTTGGGATATAACCACAAGTGGCACCCTTATATTCCATAGAAAATTTCATGAAATGGGAAGAGAGAGCCTTTAAACCCTACTTTTCTTCTATAACCAGATAGCTATGGTGATCAACCAAATTCGAAGTAATTTCTCAGATTAAGATTACATCTAACATGTAAGGTTCTACATCTATATATAATGTTATAAAAACTAATCACTTTAATACCACTTTTGGAAATTGCCTAGGATTTTATGCATATTTTTTCTTATAATTTATAGCATAAGTATATCTATTTTAATATTATTTTAAATTAAAAAATATGCATATAGATCATATCTAATAAATTCTATGAGGATCATAATATAATATGTAACATAGAAAACAAAAACAGTATGCATCAATCTAACTAGCATACATTGTAGATTATATCTACAAATAATATAAAATTTAATATCATACCTGATCATGAATTGATCAATGCTACTATTGATGTCACATGATAAAGGCTCTTCATATCACTTCGTAGCTATGCAGGATGTTCGGCCTCTATAAATCGTCCCACGAAGCCTCTACATGATCAACCTTCTTGGACTGCTAGATTCGCTTGAAGGCCACTGGATGGCTAAATAAAAAATATTTTTTTGATCTTCTTGAATCCTCCAAGAAGATCAAGAATTAGAGGACAAATATGATCAAGGGTGGAAAAAAATAAAATCTAAATGACTCTCTTTTATTTTTTTTTCCCTCTTTTTAGAAGATCTAGTGCTAGAATCCAAGAAAAATTCTTTTATGCTTATCTTAATTTCCACACCCTGTCCCTCTTATTTTTTGGCAATTTCACTTTATATTTCACCATGTAATAAGCCTCTTAATGTTGCATGTATGATTAAAATCTGAATTAAAATTATATCGATTAGAGGAGAATTTAGATTAGGATAAGGTGATGTAGTTTGAATAGGGCCAGGAGTTCTATTCCTAATAGAACTCCTCCATTTAAATTAAAATAAATCTAGATTTAATTCAAACTAACTATAATCTATATAGAAATAAGGGTGGATGGAAAATTTCTCGTGGAAAATTCATGAAAAAAAAATAAGAATGTGTGGAGAATTTTTAGGAAAAAAATAAGTTGGACTAGGTTAGGGTTTGAACAAGAGTTGATCAAAATTACTTAGGAACCAAAATTAATTTGATTATAACTAATTTAATCAACTTGAATCTAACATAATTAGGTTGCAATTAAGATTAATTAAATTTTAATTAAATTTAGAATTAACTAAGTCCAAGTCTGAATCAAACAAAAATTAGAAATCCTTAGCAATTAGGTCATCGAATAACATAATCGAGTGAAATCCAATTGAACTAGATTTAAATAGGCTTGACCTAAATCTTTTTGCTTAATCAAATTGAGCCAATTAATAGTATAATTACTAATCAATACATTTATAATTAATTATTAATTTATAATATTTGTATAGGGTTAATTGTTATCATATTTATAATTTTGTCATTGAATGATTCTTAATCGTTAATCAACCATTTTGATCGATCAGAAACTTCTTATGTATATGATCCCATAGATTTAAATACTAGGCTGATAATCCAGGAACCAATTTTTGAACTAATTGATGTGATCATCTAGCAATGGTGCTCGACATTCGGATAGGTCGAATGTTCACAAAGCAACATTCAAAAACTCAGGCATATAATTTCTGTATAATTCATCCCTTTGACCTAATGCTCAGAATGATTTCAGAATTAACTATCAACTCTTGAATAATGTATCCAGATGTATCTTAACCTAATAAATCATGTGACTCCTTACAAGGATTGCCCTGGCCAAAGTCTTGCTAAATTGAAAGATAATAAAGCATTTTCTCTAATACCTTGGAATGGTCCATCTCATCTTGACTCATCACTAACTTTACAAATACCTGACTACACCTAGTAACCTTCTATCACTGAATCAAAAATCTAGGCAGTCTGGTGTCTAAGTACAATGAGTTTCTTACAAGTCACCTTGATGATCTTAGGTTAGAAGGATACTTATACTCATATCCTTTTGAAAAATACTCTTGACAACATAGTACTATATAAAGTTAATAATGTTTAGTACAATGTACTCCTACACTCACCTGCATACCATACCAGTGTCTCCACATTTCTTGATTATAAGGACAACCAACCCATATAGCATACAATAACCTATGTTCGACAAATATTGTCACCTAGATAACAACATATCATTTGATCGTAAATATACATAAGAACTACTTGATAAATCCTTCTTTATTAAATTGAAGTAGTTCTAAGGACTTTATCTTAAAAGAGTTCAAAAAAAGATACAAAAAAAGATAAACTACCAAAAATAACTTTTATTTTCTTAATGATTCATGTATAAATTATAAAGAGCTTAACCGTTTACAACTAAGATGATTAACTTTAGGATACATTTCCTAACAACAAGTGCTTTATTAGCCAAGCAACATGCACTTGGATCAAGGACACTAGTCGGGACAAGCATGGATGGATATGATGCACCTTGACCAGTCAAGGCATCAGCGAGCTCTGCCGACCAAACCTAAAGTGCTCAGCTAGATGCTTCCAAGCAAATGATGGTAGAGGTCACTTCTTATGCCCCAAGACATTTGCAATCCTTATTGACCATCCCTAAGGTGCTCGACCAGAAGCCTCCAAGCGGATGATAGCAGAGGCCAATTTAAGTCTCAAGATATTAGTGAGCCCTGCCGATCATCTCTAAGGCGCTTGGCCAAGAGTCTCTGAGCGAATGATGGTAGAAAGCAATTTCTATGCCCCAAGATATCAGCGAGCCCTGCCGACCATCCCTAAGGTGCTCAACCAGAAGCCTCCGAGTGGATGACAGTAGAGGCCAATTCTTATGCCCCAGGATATCAGTGAGCCATACCGACCACCCTTAAGCTGCTCAGCAAAAAGCCTTTGAGTGAATGATAGTAGAGGCTAATTCCTATACCCTAAGGCATCAATGAGCGCCTTGTCGACCACCCCTAAGGCACTCGGCCAAAAGCCTCTGAGCAGATGATAGCAGAGTCCAATTCCTATGCATTAAGGTATTTGCGAGCCCTGCTGGCCACCCCTAAGGTGCTTGCCATAAGTCTTTGAACGGATGATGGTAGAGGCCAATTTTTGTGTCCTAAGATATCAGCGAGCCTTACCGACTATCCTTAAGGTACTCGGTCAAAAACTTTTGAGTGGATGATAGTAGAGATCAATTTTTATGTTCCAAGACATCAGCAAGTCTTGTCGACTACCCTTAAGGTGCTTGGCTAGAAGCCTTTGAGTAAATAATGGCAAAGATCAATTCCTATACCCCAAGATATCAACAAGCTCTGTCAATCGCCTCTAAGATGCTTAGTCAAAAGCCTCCGAGTGGATGATGGTAGAGACCAATTTGATGTGGGATGAAATGAAATGATGCAATCTAAGAGGAGATAGTAATAATTAAATGAAAATTGAAGTAAAGCTAGGCTACTTTTCATATAAAAGAATAGAAACTTTCATGAAGGAATTTGCATGTTAAACTAGACTTGAATGAGAACCTTTGCAATAGCAAAGAGAAAAGGATCTTCATGGTTAAGAAACCACACAGGATAAAGCCTAATTAATCTAATATTTCAGATCTGGAAAAATACTGAAAGAGGGGTACCTAGGCATTAACATCTCAAAGATTGGAAAGGTTACACTCAAGGATGAAGCCCTTGGATGACAAGGAGATTCCTTAAGATGTTGGAACTTCTTGTCTCTGTTTCTTGTCTTGGAAGACCCTCTTCTTTGGAACCTGGAAATCCCGGGGATCCTACACAAACCATATTAGAGTTAAGAAGGAGATTGAAAGGTAGAAAATAATTGAAATGATGGTTGAAGTTGAGAAGAAGTTGACGGAGTGGAAGTAGCTTGGCCGGCTCCCCTTAGATTGTCTTCCTTGTACCTTGGACATTGGAATGGAGTGCTTGGATGGACTAGAAGATTTGCTAATGGCTATTGGCATGGAAGATGATCTCTCTTGAAGTAGCTAAGGGCCTCTCACCCACTCCCTCTCGGAGGATATTTGATAACACCAAATGGAAAAAAGAAACTCACTTTTTTTTTCATTCAATTCATCATCATTTATAAGAGAGCTTGGAGTAGATTTTATAAGCTTCGAAGGACTTTTGAAATTTCGAATTACAAGGAGCTTTTCATGGGAAGTTCCTAGCTATAAGGGTGGAATTCAAATTATATGGAGATTTTATGAGAATAGCTAGCTAAAATGGTAGAAGGTTGAACTCCTTGGCCGCCCACTTTGAATTTGAATCCCTCTTGGTGATGTGGCATGTGATGAGGTGGCTTGCTGAGGTGTACTCCACATGGTTGAAAGGTTGACATGGCATCCCATATGACTTGCTAAAGTGGTGTCCTCCTTGGATTAAATTGTTGAAGTAGTTGAGTGCATTCCATCTTCAATTGATCTTGCTTACATTTAACCAATTCCAAACCTATTAGACACAACTACTAAACTTACTAAATACAAGACCAATTTGATCCTAATTGGACTCAAAAATATCCAAATGGACTCAAAAGAAACCAAATTGAAATAAACCCAACTCTAATTACATTACTCAAATTCAATTAAAGAAGTAAACTTACTCTATTTATAAGATATTAGTTCAATGAAAGAATTAAAGCCATACTGAATTAGACTGAAGCCTCTTTCGGAATTGGTGCCCATACTAGTTCTCCCGGGGTGGGAGAAACTCAACCCTGTCAGTAAGGACTGATCTGACTTTGGTACCTTTCTAGCAGGTCTGGGTTGATTTATTGCAGATCCTCTCAGGTGATCCAGGAATCCTCGGATTTGGGTCTTCCTTGCCATCGAACCAGATAACATTGATAGCCCTTATTTCTAGTGGTAATTACCTGGTAATCCAAGATACTTTCAATCCTATCTCTCCGTTCTGGCTGAAGTGCTGGTGGACACTCAGGTAGGGTTTCACTCTCAAAGGCTGAGTAAGGTTCAAAAGTCTCACTAGGAATTAATGCCGGCTCTTTGTATTCTTTCAGATCAGAAATATTAAATGTGGAACTAATGCCATATTCCGGTGGTAACTTTAACATGTATGCATTAGGTCTGACTCTCTTTAATATTTTGAAAGGTCCAGCTTCCCGGGCATGCAGTTTCTTCATAATTCCCGGTGAGAACCTTTCATGTCTAAGTTTAACCATTACAGAGTCCCCTACATTGAATTCTTTCATTCATTTATGTGAATTGGCCATATGCTTATAGACTTCATTGCTCATTTGAATTTTTTTACTAATCTCTTTATGCAATTCCTTAATATGCTGTGCATATGACTCGACTGACTCAGACATTCGTGCATGTATAGGTAATGGAATGAGGTCGATAGGTCTCCTAGGTTTATAACCATGGACAATCTCAAAGGGACTTTTACCAGAAGATCTATTGAATGAGCTATTGTAAGCGAGTTCAGCACGAGGTAATAGCAAATCCCGGTTTTCCAAACTCTCTCTAACAACGCACCTCAATAAGTTCTCTAGACTTCTATTTACAATCTCGGTTTTGAAAGATTGTGCCCTGAAAGCTAATTGAAATATTGTATTTCGATCCCAAAATCAATGAATTGACATTATATAATAAAGGCATTATTTTCATCATACGCTGTGTCTTTATGATTATATGATGAACCCCATAGATTAGGGCTATGGTTCTAGGGTTATGATGAGATCATACCAGTGAGACCTAAAGCCTTAAAACCCTAATCTAAAATATTCCTGGTCGATGGGACATTGAGTTGGGGATCAATGTTTCCAGCAAGACCAGCACATCCTATATATGCTTTGTGATGAGGGTGACTGATCTCACAGTCACTTGTGTTTGACACTAATACTAGGATGTGAGTGTTCATTAGAGAATGAGTTCACTGAATTAATCCAGATTGAGAATATCTAATGGAACCTTATCTGTTTGTCAATAGATAATTCTCATAGTGGGAGTAGTGCATATGGTCCTTTGACCTGAGACTACCATGGTACCTTATATATATGAATCCATACTTTGGTTCGCAATCAATCATGACACTGAATCATGCACGAGGTGATACTGGGTATGGTGGATTGTATATGGAGGTTGTGAGTAGGTCAACAAGGAATTGATCAGCCCTAGTAAGAGGGAATTGCATCCAACTAATTGCGATCAAATGATGGATTCAGGAAATCTTTGATCAAAGTATGAACATTAGAGTTAATTTCTAATGGTTCATTAATGAATCATCATTATAAAGATTGAGCTAGGGATGAATATGAAATTGGATTTGACAAGTATCCATATTCATAATCATATTCGGGATGCAAGTTGATCAAAGGACTGAATTGCCCGGTAACTCACCACTGAAGGGTATTTTGGTAATTCCACCAAAATTCCACATCTTCCGGGTAGACATAATATGTTGCTAGACGTCAATCTTGTCTTGTAGGTATATGATTGAATTATGGTAATTCAAATCAGTTAATTAGAATTAGATTCTAATTGACCGAGTCGAGCTAGTTTGAGTTGACCTAAATCGGCTTAGATGAGATCTAACCAAATTAAGTCAAATAGCACTCGGACCTACAGCTGGCTAGGTGTGGAACCCAATGGGTCACACACAAAAGAAAATTGATGAAGGATTTAATTTGGAATTAAATCATGTTTGCAGGATAAACACACTAGCATGTGTTGCAGACCAAATTTCTATTCGAATCATATTCGAATTTGGCTCCGAATTGGGCTTAATTGGGTTCTAATTGAACCAGATTAAGGTCTAATTTAATTTTTTGGATATTGGGATAACCCATGGCTGAACCCAAGAAAACCAAGTGCACTGAGACCCTTTCTCCAAGCCACCAACTCCCTTTCTTACCCGCGCGCGCCAAGAAGAAGAGTCCACGCACGTGTGGACTCCTCTTCACGCGCATGGGAAGAAAATCACGTCGGAGAAAAATCAAGGCAGGGGGCGATCCTTGTCTAACATCCTTGGATCTGGATCTGATGGCCAAAAAAATTAAGGAGAAGGATCTGTCACTTTTTGGTCGCAAATCCGTCTCCAAAAGTCGTGATTCTTCCTAAAGTTTTTCTGAGAGTCCTCCTCGTCGGAAAAATGAAAATTAAATCAGAGAATCATGATTTTTGGTTGAGGGGATGCATGAGGAATGAGGGATCGTGATTCCTGGGGTTTCAGAGGGTTGCGTTGTTTTGAGAAGACGCCCCTCTGAAATCTATAAAAGGGTTTGGGTTCTCGGGGGTTTTCTGACATATAATAAAAGAAGAAATATATAGAGATCATATTCCTCTCCTCCTCTCCAGAATACTCCTTCCCTTTATGCTTGTTGGGTATTATTTCCCTTACAGAGATAATCTCTATCGAAACTCTGACCCTAAACAAGAATAAGAGGAAGGTCTTGAACGGTAAAGGAAAGGAAAAGGAAGGGTCTGTTCTTCTTCTTTTCTTCCTAGAATTAAGACTTTATTTGTCTTAATTTCTTCTTCCAATTCAATTCAAGAAAAGGAATTCAAGAAAGGGAATTCAAGAAAAGAATTCAAGAAGAGGAAAGAAGGAAGAAAAGAAATTTTCAAGAAGGAAAATTTCAGCCCAAAAGTCCAAGAATTGAATTCTTGAAAAAGAATTCAAGAAGAGGAGCCATGAACAAGAAATTGTTGTCTTCATCTTTTTCTGTGTGGATCACCATTGGAGGGTGAATATTTGGGCACCTGGTGGAGACTTAAAGTTTGGATTTTAGCAATACAGGTTAGTACTTTAATTTGAGATTAAATCTTATATATACATGTTATATGTTTTAATTCTTTTAAGGAGATCTTGGGTTAAGGGTTTGGTGAAGATTTCATAAAGATAAAAAAATTTTGAAATCTATGTTTCCGCCTTGCCACCGAACCCTACAGTGGTATCAGAGCCTCCTTATTAAGATTAAAATATATATGCTGATTTTTAGATGCATATGTATATAAGTAACATATGATATTGTATATGTTTGATGTAATGTCACCAATTAGGATTTTCACTCAAACCCTAATTGTTGTAGAGATATGTTTAGACATCTAGTCATCATACTGAAATAAGGTTGCCCTGGCAAAATGGTGGATCCATTATGTGATGCGGAAAAAAGGATGAGTTGATGATGCTAGCACGGATGATGCAAAGGTGGTTATATCTTGTTTTCTTTTAGGGTTTTATCTTGATTCCCGAAGACGAACAAAGGGGCAAACATAGGATAAATTGTAACAACGAAACCAATGCCAGCAGGTAGAATCTCTAGAGAGTAGGGATGGAGAACAGGACCCCGGGATTGAGAAACCCCGGTAGGACTAGCTCGCCAAACAAAACCTTACCTGGGAGAAATAGGCATGAACCTCCATGCTTGGCGCACCCGATGACGAGATCGCTCTCACATGGCGGATGCGGCCTGGATGCCCGAGCAGTCGGTACCCGCGATGGCGCCAGCCTCCAGGTTACGTGATCGTGAAGGTGAAGTGAACCGTCTCCGATGCCCGTGGTACCTGGAAAGACCTTAAACAAATCCGCGACAGAATCAATGGAGAGTTGAGGAGTAGTGAAGTAGAAGTAGGGTTAGGGTTAGGGAAGGTTTCGAGCCGGTGCCTGGAGGGATCCGAAGTCGAAAGGATAGCTTGGGGCCTCGCACCCCGCGACGTCCCGGAGGACGAAGGAATGTGGCCTCTCACCACACGACGCCCTCAGGCGAAGGAATGTGGCCTCTCACCTCGCGACGCCCTCAGGTGAAGGAATGTGGCCTCTCACCACGCGATGTCCCGGAGGACGAAGGAAGCTCTCACTCAACCTAGCCTAAGAGACAGGGATTGAAGAAGAGGATGGAACACACAAGCTTTCTTTCATTAATCATCAATAATCCTTTACAAGAGGGGTTTGGGTCCTCTAAATAGGCACCCAAGAGCACTTTGAAATTTAAACTACCCCATTACACTTGGCGCCCAAAAATTGGAGGAGAACTTCTTTCTTTGCTTGCTTGGTTTTGGTAGAAAACATGAAGTAAGGCTAGCTTGGAGGGATTTGTCCCACTTTGACTTTTCTTGGCTTGATTCAAGGTCGACCAAATGGGAATAATCCTAGGCGTGGCATGATTGGAGGCTTGGAGAGGGGGATTGGTCTTTGACCTTCCTTCCTTGCATGGCTTATTTTGGTAGAAGGCTTGGATTGAGGCTTGATGTCTTCACCATGCCTTTCTTGCTTAACTTCTTTATGGAAGGAGTCTTGAGTGGAGGCATGCATCAAGGGATTTGAAACTTTTTTCCATGACCGCCCATCCTAGATTGGAAGAGAGCTTGAAGAGGGGAGGGGAAGGAGGCATGGATCATGTGAGTGGTCCCCCCTCTTGGGCACCCAAAACAAACCACATGTCATCACCTCAGTGCGCCACATAAACAGATAAGGTGGGCCCTGAGCTGACTGGGCTTCCTTCCAGGTTTGGCTCCAAAAAGACACAAAATTGAGACCCAGACTTACAAAGGACTCATACTGAGACTCAGACTGAGACTCGACTCGATACAGGACTCGGTTTGACCTAATGGGTCAGACATAACTCAAAATAAAAAGGAATAGGTTTGAGGCTTATAGCCTTATTACAGGACTCAATAAAAATAGAACCCTAATCTGAGATCCACAGAGGGTTGAGGAGCCTCTGTCGGATCCAGGTGCCCATACCAGTTCTCCCGGGGTGGGAGGAACTCGACCCCGTCGAGCAAGGGGCAGACTAGCTTTGGCACCTCTCCAAGATATCGAGGTCGATGCGTTGCAAGTCTTCCCGGGTGATCCAAGAGCCATCAGATTCGGGTCGACCTTGCCATCGGACCAAGTAACATTGGTAGCCTTTGCCCCGGGTGGTGATTGCTTGGTCATCTGGACATGCTCGATCCGCTCTCCTCTCTCAGGCATATTTAGAGGTGGACACTCAGGTTCAGGTTCACTCTCAAAAGAAAAATCAGGCCCAAATGACTCGCTAGGTATTTGTGCAGGCTCCCTATACTCGACCAGGTCAGAGATATTGAAAGTCGAGCTAATTCCATAGTCCGGGGGTAACTCTAGCACATAAGCATTGGGGCCCATTCTCCTAATTACTCTAAAGGGACCTACTCCATGAGCATGTAGCTTCTTAACGATTCCCGGAGGAAACCATTCAGGCCTGAGCCTAATCATTACAAAATCTCCTATGTTAAATTCTTTTTTTCGCTTCCGAGAATCAGCCAGCTTTTTATATGATTAAATTATTTTTCATAGGAATGTCCCTAGTATGCAATGCAAGTGAACATGCAGATTCTGAGACTCAAGTAACACTCAACAAAAGCAAACTAAACTATGTATTCCTAGTAAGAGGAATTTATTGGGGTCCTGGGGTCTAAACCTACTAGACCATTGGTTCTCTAGGCTTGACCCTAGCCTGGTATGCACAAGAAAAATTTTTTAGGATCCCTAACAGATGCCATAAAGTATACCAGAAGTAGAGGGCGAATGGGATGGGCTCTAAGGAGTCACACATTCTGGTAGTCTCAATAAGAAGTAGCCTCCTGGCTCTAGGGATATGAGATGGCTTAAGAAAAGGCAGGGAATAAAAAGGAGACTCAGGGACTGGTTCGAAGTTTAGGCAGCTGACCTTAATATATGAATGAAGGTCTAAAGGTGTGCTCATCTTAACCTCATGGTCAGTACTAGGAGGATCGATTGGTGCAAGTCCTCGGGTAGGCGGGATGCTCCTAGATAGTGGAGAGCTTTCGGGAAGGTCTTTGGAAGAAATCAGATTGACTCCAGTCTTCTTTTCCTTAATGATTCCATCAGGTGGGAGCTGATCAATTAAATTATCAAGCGATACCTCCTCACATTCTTCTTCTTCTTCTTCATATTCATTAATCAAGCTTATGTCAGGCACATATATGACTTCCTCAAACTCACAGAAGGGTTCTAATCTTTTCTTCTTTGATTCCTCAATGGGTTTGGGTTCAGTTTCAATCGGTTCATCTATAAGTAGGGCAGGGGCGGTGCACTGACTGGCAAGATGCTCAGGTTTATGACACCTATAGTTGTTACCTTGGGGATCGGGTCTCCTCTGGACTTCAATAGCCTTACCCTTGTCCTCTCTACTGTATTGGTGTCGATTTAGACTGGGACGACTAGGACTGGGTTGGGCTAGGCTTAGTCGACTGGGGTCAGATCGGTTCGAGCTTGGTCGACTTGGGTAAGCCTGGCTATAACCTTGGGTGGATCCGGGGATGTGGCTTTGGTTCCTAAAAGGCTCAGGTCTTCTGTAGGCGGGAGCTCTATGGAAACGCTCATAGAGCCTAGCGGCTTCCTCTATGGGACCTAGTTTGGCCTCTACTTGATCACATCTATTAGCAAACTGGTTGCTTAATTGAGTCATGGCTTGGGTTAGGGCTTCAATCTGAGTTAGAATTTGGTCCATGGCTTCGGTAGGGGGTGGAGAAGGTGGGTGAAAAGAGGTTCTTGATCTAGTGCACATGCAAACACACAGAACGGTACTATGGTGTGCTAGACCTAGGAGATCTCACCAAATGAAAAGTCAAGAAGACAAACCTGGTAGTAGTAACTTGGCACCTGGCCAGGTAAGCGTAAGGTTAGTGGAGGTTCCTCTTTGCTTGCCTAGACACCAATCTTGCAATTGGCCAGGTAAGCGAACCAACCCACTCCCCTTCGGGACCTAGTCCCTAAACCGCTTGCCTAGACACCAGCTACACAAGCACACACTTCCAAGCAATCTAGCTTGGCCCGACACTTGGGTTGACCCGACTTCGTGGGTGTCCCTAGCTCACTAGAGCAGATTTATGTCTAATTGATTTTAGTTAATGGCTAGGGTTCGAAATGCCAGGTGGTGGTTTTTGGGCTAGGGACAGGTTATGAACTCCTGACCCTATGTTAACTTGTCGCCCTTAAGTGTTTTATGAACAATGTATGCACGGAAATGTCTAAGAAAAGATTTAATATATATATATATATTTCGGATATATGGATGATAAGCAAAGTGCAAAAGAAGTCTAAATATGAACTAATTGCATGAACTAACTAAATGAGACAAGAAAGAGATGCTTGCTGAAACTGCAGGCTTGAGATTTTCTCAGGTGATTTTTCAGCTTGTAGAATTTCTACAGGCTGAAATAAAATCTGAAAAAATAATAGAAAAATACTCTAAATGCAATAGATCCAGCAAAAAAAAAAGAAATAAAACAGAGATTCCTACAAAAATAAAAAATTAAAATAGCAGACCAATTACAAACTGGACAGAATGCAAAAACTAAATGCAAGAGCACTAGTCCTAGCCTAGGCTCTGATACCAAGAATGATGCGGAAAAAAGGATGAGGTGATGATGCTAGCACGGATGATGCAAAGGTGGTTATATCTTGTTTTCTTTTAGGGTTTTATCTTGATTCCCGAAGATGAACAAAGGGGCAAACATAGGATAAATTGTAACAACGAAACCAATGCCAGCAGGTAGAATCTCTAGAGAGTAGGGATGGAGAACAGGACCCCGGGATTGAGATACCCTGGTAGGACTAGCTCGCCAAACAATACCTTACCTGGGAGAAATAGGCACGAACCTCCATGCTTGTCATACCCGATGATGAGATCACTCTCACTTGGCGGATGCGGCCTGGATGCCCGAGCAGTCGGTACCCGCGATGGCGCCAGGCTCCAAGTTACGTGATCGTGAAGGTGAAGTGAACCATCTCCGATGCCCGTGGTACCTAGAAAGACCTGAAACAAATCTGCGATAGAATCAATGGAGAGTTGAGGAGTAGTGAAGTAGAAGTAGGGTTAGGGTTAAGGAAGGTTTCGAGCCCGGCGCCTGGAGGGATCCGAAGTCGAAAGGATAGCTTGGGGCCTCGCACCCCGCGATGTACCGGAGGACGAAGGAATGTGGCCTCTCACCACGCGACGCCCTCAGGCGAAGGAATGTGGCCTCTCACCACGCGACGCCCTCAGGCGAAGGAATGTGGCCTCTCATCACACGACGCCCTCAGGCAAAGGAACGTGGCCTCTCACCATGTGACGTCCCGGAGGACGAAGGAAGCTCTCACTCAACCTAGCCTAAGAGACAAGGATTGAAGAAGAGGATGGAACACACAAGCTTTCTTTCATTAATCATCAATAATCCTTTACAAGAGGGGTTTGGGCCCTTTAAATAGGCACCCAAGAGCACTTTGAAATTTAAACTACCCCATTACACTTGGCGCCCAAAATTTGGAGGAGAACTTGTTTCTTTGCTTGCTTGGTTTTGGTAGAAAACATGAAGTAAGGCTAGCTTGGAGGGATTTGTCCCACTTTGACTTTTCTTGGCTTGATTCAAGGCCGACCAAATGGGAATAATCCTAGGCGTGGCATGATTGGAGGCTTGTAGAGGGGGATTGGTCTTTGACCTTCCTTCCTTGCATGGCTTATTTTGGTAGAAGGCTTGGATTGAGGCTTGATGTCTTCACCATGCCTTTCTTGCTTAACTTCTTTATGGAAGGAGTCTTGAGTGGAGGCATGCATCAAGGGATTTGAAACTTCTTTCCATGACCGCCCATCCTAGATTGGAAGAGAGCTTGAAGAGGGGAGGGGAAGGAGGCATGGATCATGTGAGTGGTCCCCCATCTTGGGCACCCAAAACAAACTACATGTCATCACCTCAGTGCGCCACATAAACAGATAAGGTGGGCCCTGAGCTGACTGGGCTTCCTTCCAGGTTTGGCTCCAAAAGGACACAAAATTGAGACCCAGATTTACAAAGGACTCATACTGAGACTCAGACTGAGACTCGACTCGATACAGGACTCGGTTTGACCTAATGGGTCAGACATAACTCAAAATAAAAAGGAATAGGTTTGAGGCTTATAGCCTTATTACAGGACTCGATAAAAGCAGAACCCTAATCTAAGATCCACAGAGGGTTGAGGAGCCTCTGTCGGATCCAGGTGCCCACACCATTATGTGGTAAATGGTTGTCCTAGTATGATGACACACTAATCACATATTTGTGTTAATTATGCATATATGTTTGATGTATGCCATTAATTAAGGTTTTCACTTAAACCTTAATTTGTATAGAGATATGTTTAGCCTTCTAGTCATTATACTGAAATAAGGTTGCCCTGGCATAATGGTGGATCCATTATATGGTAAATGGTTGTCCTAGTATGATGGCACACTATGGCACATATTTGCTAGGTTATATAAAGAATGTGCTTTGTTTTAATAAAGCCCTCTTTAAAAACATATTAAGTTGTAGTGTCATATACCAAAAGCAAAAATAATCAATATGATTAGTTTATCATTCGGTGTCTAGGAAAAGTGGTTCATGATCGGTAAAGAGGACGTGGTTTTTAATTGGTTCCTTTGACTGTCCTGGCCAATTCTCATTGGTGTCTAAGGAAAGCAATGGGGGGACTCCCACCACTCTCCCACTTAGCTGGCTGATAAGATTAACTTAATTATTGATTGTTATGCTTAGTGTAATATTCACTACATGTGGCCTTCCTTCATTCCAAGTCATTATTATGTTATGATCCATATTAGGTTTGTTGTGTACACACAAGGCCTTTTATGGTGACTAACATAATTTTGGCTTGGTACATTTGATGTTTATGGCATGATTTAATATAATACTTTGTTGTGTACACACAAGGGTATTATAATTAATATCATAACTATATAGCAATGAAGGGTCTAACTTAACTAAAATATTATAGTTTGTTGTGTACACACAAGGCTATTAATATTTTAGAGGCCAAGATAAGTTGAGAATTGTATGAGTTACAATTGAAAAGAGTTTTCCTACCTTTGAACTTATATAATATTTGTTGTGTACATACAAGGTCTTTTGTAAGGAATTAGGATCTCAACCCTACTAAGAGAACCAATTAGGGTTTTCTCGATCATCACATGGAGGGTTATGATGCTTGATAAAATAGTGGGAGACATAATTAAGTTAAAGTCCTAATTTAATTATGTTTTGTCAACATTGATTGTTTGCTTATGTAACGTTCTTTATTAATGTAGATTAAATAGCCTCTTCACTCTCACTCCATAGCATTCTTGATGCAAATAAATTGACTGGACCAAACTATGTTGATTGGTTGAGAAACCTGAAGATAGTACTCAGCCAAGAAAGAATTTCTTATATTCTTGATACCCCAACCTTGGAACCATTAGGGGAAGATGCCTCGCAAAAGGATAAGACCACATATAATACGTGGCAAAATGACTCACTTACTGTCAAGTGTATAATGCTTGCCTCTATGACCAATGAGTTACAAAGGCAACATGAAAGCATGGACACAAACTCCATATTGCTCAATCTAAAAGAACTTTATGGAGAACATAGTCGAACTGCAAGATATGAAATATCTAAGCAGTTATTCCGTGCAAGGATGATAGAAGGTACATCTGTACAAGACCATGTATTAAAGGTTATTGACCTAATCACCCGATTGGGTCAATTGGGTTTTGTTATGGATGGGGAGTTGAATCAAGATTTGATCCTGCAGTCACTCCTAGAGTCGTTTTCACAGTTTGTTCTTAATTATCATATGAACAAACTTAACACTTCCTTACCTGAGCTGTTGAATATGTTAAAAATAGCAGAGAGCCATTTAAAGAAAAATAAGGCTCCACTTCTTCTTATGGATGGTGTAAACAAGAAGAAAATAGGTACAAAGGGTTCCAAGAGGAGGTTGAACCTAAAAGGGGGCATCAAGAAAAAGAAAGGAAAGAAGGCCTCCAGACAAATGACCTGCTTTCATTGTGGCAAGCCGGGTCACTGGAAAAGAAACTGCAAGGTTTACCTTGCAAGTGTGAAGCCTGGTGCTAGTGATGCACCAAAAGGTATGTATGAGATACATGCAATTTTGTCATTAGACTCTTCTAATTCAAACTCTTGGGTATTGGATACTGCTTGTGGTCATCATATCTGCAAATCATTTCAGGGACTACAGAACATTAGAGTTTTGAAGGAATGCAACTTCGAGATCTATGGTGCTGGAGGAGATTCCATCCAAGCAGAAGCTGTAGGGACTTGTATATTGAAGCTGCCTTCTGGGAAGATTTTAGAGCTAAAAAATTGTTATTTTATGCCTAGAATCATTAGAAACATCATATCTATACCCTTGTTACTTAAACAAGGATATATTATGAATGTAATAAGCAGTGGCTGCTCAATCAGTTTTTCTAATGAAATAATATTTAATGGCATATTTTGTAATGGTCTCTTAACTCTATCTTTTGATGACATTATACTACATGTTAGTAATAAACGAAAAAGAGATGAAGTAAACAATACTTTACTTTGGCACTGTCGTCTTGGACATATTAGTGAGCAAAGGATTAACAAGTTATACAAGAAAAAATTCCTTAATCCTTATGACTATGAATTATTAGGAACTTGTTAATCATGTCTCATGGGTAAAATGACCAAGACTCCATTTAGTGGACATAATGAAAGGACAACTGAGTTATTAGAACTCATACACACTGATGTATGTGGACCTATGACAACTCAGGCCAAGGGTGGATACTCATATTTCATCACATTCACTGATGATTTTTCAAGGTACGGATTTGTATATCTAATGAAACATAAGTCCGAAGCTTTTGAGAAATTTTTAGAGTATCAAAGTATGGTAGAGAAACAAACGGGAAAAAGTATTAAGATCCTTCGATCAGATAGAGGAGGTGAATACTTATCCACCGAGTTTCTTGATCACCTTAAAGAAAAGGGAAACATCTCTGAATGGACTCCTCCTTATATACCACAATTAAATGGTGTTGCTGAAAGGAGAAATCGTACTTTATTAGATATGGTACAGTCCATGATGTGCTTCACAGACTTACCTGTTTCTTTCTGGGGATATGCCATGGAAACAGCGACTAATATTTTAAATAGAGTACCATCCAAATTTGTATCTAGCACTCCATATGAGTTATGGAGGGGAAAGAAACCCAATCTTAAGTATCATAAGATATGGGGATGTCCAGCCTATGTCAAAAGAAATTTTGGACATAAGCTTGATGTTAGAGCAGAAAAGTATCTATTTGTTGGATATCCTAAAGATAGTATAGGATATCTGTTCTACCACCCTACTGAACAAAAGGTTTTAGTCAGTAGGCATGCCATTTTTATGGAGAAAGAGTTTATCCTATAAAAGGGCAGTGGGAGAAATATTGAACTTGAAGAAGTTCAACAGGTAGATACATCTCAACCAAATCATAACATAGTTAGTATAGAACCTGAACACACCACTCCTATCCGTAGGTCTGATAGGGTGTGACATGCACCTGAGAGGTATGGGTTCATTATTGAAAATAATGAAGCCCGAATCATTGATAATGATGAGCCTCTAACATATACGGATGCTGTCATGAGTAGTGACTCAGACAGATGGCTGGAAGCCATGAGATCCGAAATGGACTCCATGTATGTCAACCAAGTCTGGACTTTGGTTGATGCACCAAAGGGTGTTAACCCTATTGGATGCAAATGGGTCTATAAGAAAAAGATTGGGACAGATGGCCAAGTTGAAACTTATAAAGCCAGATTAGTGGCTAAGGGTTTCAGACAAAAACAGGGAATAGATTATGATGAAACATTTTCTCCTGTTGCCATGCTCAAATCTATTCGGATCATGCTTGCTATAGCAGCATATCATGATTATGAAATCTGGCAGATGGATGTGAAAACCACATTCCTCAATGGTTTCCTTGAGGAAGAGGTTTATATGTCATAGCCAGAAGGTTTTGTCTTGGAGACTAAACCTAATCAGGTATGTAGGCTAAAAAAATCTATTTATGGATTAAAGCAAGCATCTAGGAGTTGGAACATCCGATTTGATAAGACAGTCAAAGAATTTGACTTTATTAAAAATGAGGATGAACCTTGTGTGTACAAGAAGACTAGTGGGAGTGCCATAGTTTTCATGGTTCTGTATGTAGATGACATACTCCTCATTGGGAATGATATCCCAATGTTACAATCAGTCAAGGTATGGTTATCTAAATAGTTTTCCATGAAAGACTTGGGAGAAGCATCTTATATACTAGGCATCAAGATCTATAGAGATAGATCTAGGAGGATGCTAGGTTTATCCCAGTCTAGGTACATTGACCAAGTGCTAAAAAGATTTAGCATGGAGGAAAGTAAAAGAGGTTACTTACCTATTGGTCATGGCGTACATCTTTCTAAAAAGATGTCTTCTAGGACACCTGAAGAAAGAAATAGAATGAATTCTATACCTTATGCTTCGACAGTAGGGTCTATTATGTATGCTATGTTATATACTAGGCCTGATGTGGCATATGCCTTAGGTATAGCCAGCAGGTCTCAGGCTGATCCAGGAGAGGATCATTGGAAGGCTGTGAAAAATATTCTTAAATACTTAAGAAGAACTAAGGATATTTTTCTAATATACGGAGGATTTGATCTTAAACTAGAATCTTATTCAGATTCTAGTTTTCAATCAGATCCAGATGACAGCAAATCTATATCTGGGTATGTTTTTACCCTAAATGGAGGAGCTGTAAGCTGGAAGAGTTCTAAACAGCAAACTGTAGCTGACTTAACAACTGAGGCAGAGTACATTGCTGTTAGTGAAGCTGCCAAGGAAGCTGTCTGGATGAAGAAGTTCATATCAGAGTTGGGCGTAGTTCCTGAGATTGAAGGTCCAGTATCACTTTACTGTGATAATACTAGGGCAGTAGCTCAAGCAAAGGAACCAAGAGCTCATCACAAATCAAAGCACATTCTGAGACGTTTCCATCTCGTTCGAGAAATTGTTGAAAGACAAGAAGTCTGCATTAAAAGGGTAGAAACGAAGAACAACATAGCAGACCCGTTCACTAAGGCTCTATCACAGCGAGAGTTTGATCGCCACCTTGATTGTATGGGGTTAAGATTTAAAGGCGATTGGCTTTAGTGCAAGTGGGAGATTGAAAGATTGTGCCCTGAAAGCCAATTGAAATATTGTATTTCGATCCCAAAATCAATGAATTGACATTATTATAATAAAGGCATTATTTTCATCATACGCTGTGTCTTTATGTTTATATGATGAACCCCATAGATTAGGGCTATGGTTCTAGGGTTATGATGAGATCATACCAGTGAGACCTAAAGCCTTAAAATCCTAATCTAAAATATTCCTGATTGATGGGACATTGAGTTGGGGATCAATGTTTTCGGCAAGACCAGCACATCCTATATATGCTTTGTGATGAGGGTGATTGATCTCACAGTCACTTGTGTTTGACACTAATATTAGGATGTGAGTGTTCATTAGAGAATGAGTTCACTGAATTGATCTAGATTGAGAATATCTAATGGAACCTTATCTGTTTGTCAATAGATAATTCTCATAATGGGAGTAGTGCATATGGTCCTTTGACCTGAGACTACCATGGTACCTTATATATATGAATCCATACTTTGGTTCGCAATCAATCATGACACTGAGTCATGCACGAGGTGATACTGGGTATGGTGGATTGTATATGGAGGTTGTGAGTAGGTCAACAAGGAATTGATCAGTCCTAGTAAGAGGGAATTGCATCCAGCTAATTTCGATCAAATGATGGATTCAGGAAATCTTTGATCAAAGTATGAACATTAGAGTTAATTTCTAATGGTTCATTAATGAATCATCATTATGAAGATTGACCTAGGGATGAATATGAAATTGGATTTGATAAGTATCCATATTCATAATCATATTCGGGATGCAAGTTGATCAAAGGACTGAATTGCCCGGTTACTCACCACTGAAGGGTATTTTGGTAATTCCACCAAAATTCCACATCTTCCGGGTAGACATGATACGTTGCTAGACATCAATCTTGTCTTGTAGGTATATGATTGAATTTTGGTAATTCAAATCAGTTAATTAGAATTAGATTCTAATTTACCGAGTCGAGCTAGTTTGAGTTGACCTAAATCGGCTTAGTTAAGATCTAACCGAATTAAGTCAAATAGCACTCAGACCTACTGCTGGCTAGGTGTAGAACCCAATGGGTCACACACAAAAGAAATTTGAAGAAGGATTTAATTTGGAATTAAATCATGTTTGCAGGATAAACACACTAGCATGTATTACAGACCAAATTTCTATTCGAATCATATTCGAATTTGGTTCCGAATTGGGCTTAATTGGGTTCTAATTGAACCAGATTAAGGTCTAATTTAATTTTTTGGATATTGGGATAACCCATGGCTGAACCCAAGAAAACCAAGTGCACTGAGACCCTTTCTCCAAGCCGCCAACTCCCTTTCTTACCCGCGCGCGCCAAGAAGAAGAGTCCACGCGCGTGTGGACTCCTCTTCACGCGTGTGGGAAGGAAATCATGTCGAAGAAAAATCAAGGCAGGGGGCGATCCTTGTCTGACATCCTTGGATCTGGATCTGATGGCCAGAAAAATTAAGGAGAAAGATCCGTCACTTTTCGGTCGCAAATCCGTCTCCAAAAGTCGCGATTCTTCCTAAAGTTTTTCCGAGAGTCCTTATCGGAAAAATGAAAATTAAATCAGAGAATCATGATTTTTAGTTGAGGGGACGCGTGAGGAATGAGGGATCGTGATTCCTGGGGTTTCAGAGGGTTGCGTTGTTTTGAGAAGACGCCCCTCTGAAATCTATAAAAGGGTTTTGGTTCTCGGGGGTTTTCTGACATATAATAAAAGAAGAAATATACAGAGATCATATTCCTCTCCTCCTCTCCAGAATACTCCTTCCCTTTATGCTTGTTGGGTATTGTTTCCCTTACAGAGATAATCTCTGTCGAAACTCTGACCCTAAACAAGAATAAGAGGAAGGTCTTGAACGGTAAAGGAAAGGAAAATGAAGGGTCTGTTCTTCTTCTTTTCTTCCTAGAATTAAGACTTTATTTGTCTTAATTTCTTCTTCCAATTCAATTCAAGAAAAGGAGTTCAAGAAAGGAAATTCAAGAAAAGAATTCAAGAAGAGGAAAGAAGGAAGAAAAGAAATTTTCAAGAAGGAAAATTTCAGCCCAAAAGTCCAAGAATTGAATTCTTGAAAAAGAATTCAAGAAGAGGAGCCAAGATCAAGAAATTGTTGTCTTCATCTTTTTCTGTGTGGATCACCATTGGACGGTGAACATTTGGGCACCTGGTAAAGATTTAAAGTTTGGATTTTAGCAATACAGGTTAGTACTTTAATTTGAGATTAAATCTTATATATACATGTTATATGTTTTAATTCTTTTAAGGAGATCTTGGGTTAAGGGTTTGGTGAAGATTTCATAAAGATAAAAAAATTTTGAAATCTATGTTTTCACCTTGCCACCGAACCCTACAGGTTTGTCCATCAGTCTAAGGGTGGTAAGCAGTTAAGAGTTTCAGTTTTGTTCCTAGTAGGTGCCAAAGGATTTTTCAAAAGTAACTCGTGAAATGAATATTCCTATCATAAACAATGGTCTTAGGTAATCCATGTAATTTGACTACTTGATCGAGAAAATGCTTGGGTACACTAGAGGCATCAAAAGTCTGAGAACAGGGTATAAAATGGGCCATCTTTGAAAATCTGTCGACCACTATAAAGATTAAATCATGCTTCCTAAGGGTCTTGGGCAATCCTAAAACAAAGTCCATGCTAAAATCCTACCATGGACACTCAGGCACAGGTAAAGGAGTATATAACCCGGTGTTTTGTCTTTGATGTTTGGTAATAGCACGCGTCCTACATCGGGCAACAATATTGGCTACATGTCTCTTAAGGCCTGGCCAGTAAAATTTCTCTTCAACTATTAATTTGGTTTTATTTCTTCCAAAGTGGCCAACTAGACCCCCAGCATGGGTCTCCTAAACTAAAAAATCTCTCAAAGAAGTTTTGGGAACACAGAGCTTATTTTCTTTAAACAGATAACCATCTAGAAGGGTATACTCACTATGGTCACTAGATGGTCCTTGACTCAAAGCCTGGTAAACCTCACTAAAGTCAAGACAGGTTTCATATTCATCTTTAAATCTTTCAAATCCAATGACTTCAATGCTGATCGAATTTAGAAGTAAGGCTCTACGACTCAAAACATCGGCTACTTTATTCTCAGTTCCGACATGGTGCTTTAAACAAAAGTGTAGGCTTGGATGTATTCTACTCATTTGGCGTGCCTAGGATTCAGCTTTTTCTGGGAACTTAGAAATCTAAGGGCTTCGTGATCAGAGAATAGGACAAATTCTTACAGTAGAAGATAGTGTCTCCAATACCTTAAAGCATGCACTACCACATAGAGCTCCTTATCATAGGTGAAATATTTAAGCTTAGCTTTCATTTAACCTTTCACTAAAGAAAGCTATGGGGTGGCTCTCCTAGCTTAAAACTCCGCCTATTCCAACTCTAGATGCATCACAAGTGATCTCAAAAATTTTAAAAAAATCAGGCAGTCTTAAGATAGGTGCTTGTGTCATTTTCTTCTTAATCTCTAGGAAGGCCCTATCAGCAGATTTGGTCCATTCAAAATGGTCTTTCCTAATGCAATCCATGATTAGTGCAACTATGGTGCTAAACCCCTGAATGAATCTTCTATAAAAAGTAGCTAGGCCATGAAAACTTCGTACTTCATGAACACTTTTTGGCACAGGCCACTCTACAATTGACTTAAACTTTTCGGGGTCAGCAGAAACTCTGTCAAATGTGACAACAAAACCTAGAAAAATGACTCTGTGGGTGAGAAAATCACACTTTTTCAGGTTTGCAAAAAGACTTTTTAGAAATGATTTGGATCAAGTATAGAATTAGTACGGTTACTTTTGAGAAGAAGGTAAGCATATTGATAAACCCTTGCTCTAGTAGCTAGACTTGATATCATATTACTTCTAGCATTTGTATGGATATTAAATCATCTTAAAATGAATTTGAAATCATGCTAAAAGTTTTTAAGTAATATAAATGCTTTGTATTTTGAAAATCATGAATATCTTGAAAAATTTCAAATCTTGAAGCATAAGCTTTCATGTTTTATTCCTGAAATAAATGCATATTTTTAAAGGAGGAATAACATTCAGGGGGAGCATCCAAAGATTTGTTATCATATTTGACACTTTGAATATCTTGTTGATATCATGCTTTGCTTATATTGCTCTGATACTCCTTCTTGTTTTCAAATCTAATTCTTTGAGGGGAGTTACATTCAAATGGTATCATATTCTATTGGTATCAAAATTATTTTAAAAGAATTCCTAGTAACCGCTTCGGATTGGGTTAGTCACCATGGCCGTCCGGTCATAGGAGATAAGTAGGGCTTAAAGACCCTCTCTTCCCATTCAATGGGCTCTCTTACGATGTGTAGGGGTGCCGCTGTGACCTTATCCCATGAACAAGTAAGGCGAATGGATAATATACATCAAATAATTTCTTGCATGTGCTTACATTCTGTGGTATCATGTTCAATTTGTATCATATTCAATTGATATCATAATTATTTGATTTCATGCATTGATTTTGATGACCTACTTGCTATTCTTTCCGACTTCATTCCCACTTTGCATTGCCTTTCACCCTTTTTCATGATGTTAAAAAGGGAGAGAAAATTGTTAAGTATGAAAAGGAGAAGATTGGATAAACATGAAAAATTACATGAGAAATGAAAGAAAGTGCAAAAGGGAAGAAGAATGCAAAATGTTTTTATCTAAAAAGAAGAATTAGTAAGAAGAAATACTGAAAATTTGAAAATTTTTGCAAATTTTGAAAAATATTTTTGAAGATTTTTTGGATCATATTTTGAGGGGGAGCTTGGTGCTTATTATTTTAAGCTTACATGTTTATCTTATTGTTAATCTTTTTAAGCTTACCCTATTCATATACTTAAAGGTTTTGTCATCATCAAAAAGGGGGAGATTGTTGACTCTGGTCTTGATTTTGATGATTGACAAAATGTTTAAGTATATATGAGTACTAATTGCATTTTAAGTGTATTTTTCAGATCTTAGTACTCAACCATGTTGAATGAAGAAATGCTTGTATTTCAGTTGAAAAAGTCCTTAAATTAATGAAAAATCAAGTATATGGACTTTGGAATTAATATGGAAGGACTTGAAGAGGTTAAAGTTTCAATTTGAAGATGTTTCAGCAATGGCACAGGCAAGTGTCGATACTTGGAAATGAAGTGTCGATACCTGAGAAAAAGTGTCGATACTTGAAGAGTGAAGTGTCGACTCAAGGCCTGAGACAAACAAAAAACTTCAGAAAGCTCTCTCAGTGAAGTGTCGACACCTGGAGCTGAAGTGTCGACACCTGGAAGTGAAGTGTCGACACCTGGAAACTGAAGTGTCGACACCTGGAGGTGAAGTGTCGACACTTGAACAGTAACGGCTAGTTTTTTGCACTGCAGAACTTCTCCAACTTGCTTCCAAACGGTCATATTTTCCTCCCTAACGGCTATAAATGGTCATTTAAGTATTGGGAGGCTATGTAAATATCAAAAATCAATTGGAGAAGTAATCCTTTGATGAGATTTTTGAATATTCTTCAAGGATTCAAAAGTTGAGTGGTTCAAGCCTTCAAGCTTCCAAGTTTCAAAGAAAGCATCCAAAGTTCACATCCGTAAGCATCAATCAAAGGCTTCATCAACTTGAAGACAAGATCTTCATCAATTCTCAATGAGCTTCAAAGAGATATTTGCTTTATTTTAGAAAGCTTTTATTGTATTCTTTTATACTTGCTCTTACATTATTTTACTTAAGGTTTTTGGTGAGTCTTGGAAAACCAAAGAGGTTTTTGGTCAGCCTTGAAAACCAAAGTGGTTGTTGGTGAGCCTTGAAACCAACTAGGATTTTACTTATGAGTCCGAAGCCAAAACAAGTTGTTTAGGTTCTTGTTATCTCATAAAACCAAGGGTGGTTGTTGGTGAGCCTTGAAACCAACTAGGGTTTGACTTGTGAGCCCGAAGACAAAACAAGTTGTAAAGGTTGTTGGTAAGCCTAAGTTATAAAACCAAACTTAGTGGAATTCCCAAGGGATTCTTGGGGAGTGGATTTGGTGCTTGGTTGGCACCGAACCACTATAAATCTTTGTGTTTGTGTGATTGTTCTCCTTATACTTTTATTTCTTTATTTTCATTGCATTTATTTGAAATACACAAGCACTTGAATTGCATTAGCATATACTTGCTTTAGTTCACACTTTGCAAATAATACAAAAGTTTTATAAAACCCAATTCACCCCCCCTCTTGGGTTGCCTACCTGAGCCTACAGCATGACTATCAATGCACATCCTTCAAGTGCCATCTTTCTTAGGGATTAATAATGCGGGTACTGTACAAGAACTCAAACTTTCCCTAATAAATCCTTTCCTAAGGAGATCCCCTACTTGTCTTTGTAACTCTAAGTGTTCGGTAGGGTTCATCCTATAATGTAGAAGGTTGGGTAGGGTTGCTCCTGGGACTAAATCAATAGCATGCTGGATGTCCCTAAGTGGTGGAAGGTGTTCAGGTAGGTCATCTAGAAACACATCCTTAAAAGTTCTCTAACACTTTAACCACTTCCTGAGGGCATTCTTTCTGAAAAGGCTCTTGAATTTCCTTAGTAGTTAAGATCCAAACAGGTATACCCTTAGTGAGTTCTTTCTCAATTTCCTTATCAGTTATCAAATTGACTCCAGTTTTCTTTTCCTTTAGGTGGCTCAATCCTCTCTTAACAGTGTCTTTAGGTGGGGTAGGGTTGATCACAAACTTCTTTCCAAGGTGCATGAATGAGCAGGAATTAGATCGGCCATATAAGGTCGCATCTTGGTCAAATAACCAGGGTCAACCTAGGATGATACTGCTCACTCCCATTGGTAGGACATCACACCACACTTTCTCCTGATAAGACTACAATTAGATTTGGACTAGATGCCTAAGCTTGATAGGAAGTGAGGTGGAGCCTATCCAAGAAACCTTATGGGGAGTTGGATGGGAAACTGTGGATAAGCTTAAAGTTTTGACAACACTAGAGGATATGGCATTTACACAACTCCCACTATCTATGATTATTTTACATACCTTATCCCCTAGCTTGACAAATGTCTGTAGAATGTTAGTCCTACGCCAATCTTCCTGTGTCATAGTCTGGATAAGGATGCATCTAACTACTCCCAAAAGGTCAGGCTCTACATATCCTCGTCACCTTCATACTCATCTGCCAAATTATCCTCAGCCTGATATACCTCCTCAATGCTATCACCTATGAGCTCTATGGGTTCAGACTCATTCTCTTCTAATTCTCCTATGTGCAAGGCTCTAGTTAGATAATTGCTAGCATAATGGCCTAATTTGTGACATCTGAAACAAGGAGTATTAGGATTTGGGGTTCTCTTAACTTCTGGTGCTTTACCCCTATCATCTCTATGGGTCAGAGGTATATTAGGGTTGGGTCGATTAGGTTGCATCTAACTTGATCTTGGCTGCTGACTAGGTGCACTAGTTCTAGGAGGTTCTGGTCTATAATAAATTGGTTCCCTATGAAATCTCTCAACATCTCGTGCTACCTGATAGGCTAACTCTAAATCCTGAACTTCTCTCATGAACAATTCTTTCTAAATCTCTTCTCTTAATCTGGCCCTAAATTATTGAGCCTATAAGTGATTTTGATGATAACCAAACATTGAAGCATGTACATTTGTTTCTAACAACTCTTCAAGTGTTTGACAAGTTTTTATAGGATGAATAACATGTTCAAACTTCAACTCCTACACTTCTGCTTTCTTGATTGAGTTGTGTTGTAAATGTTTTTGTAAAGAAGAACCCAATCAAAATGCTAAGAAAAAATCAATTAAAAGGGTTACTTATGTGAGTGTATGTGTGCCATGAATTTTAGTTTGAGTTGGTTTGTGTGAAATTGTAAAAGAGTTGGTGAGAGTTTTCTTTAAGTTTATTTATAAAAATCCTGAAGAAGATACTCGAGCTGACCCCAAGTGATGAAGAGCTGACTCTGCCTACTGGCACACAGCAAGGATTCTAGAATGCAGCAATCCGAGCAGACTCGATGGAAAGTGAGCCGACTCCAGTGAATCCGAGTTGACTGGAATCAGTCTGAGCTGACTCCTCCAGAGTCCATCTGAAGATTTTTGAGAACTGCCAAGCGAGCTGACCCGAACCAAAAAGAGCCGACTCTGCCAGACCTAATCCTGAAAGCCTAAGAAAGCGGGCCGACCTAAACTGCATCGAGCCAACTCTTCCGGAGTATGGTTTTTCGAACCTGAGAAAAAGAGCCAACCCAAGCTGAAAAGAGCCAACTCCTCGAGTTCAAGATTTTCAAGATTCAAGTTCGAGCTGACCCGAGCTACAAAGAGCCGACTCGTCCAGAGTGATGTTTTGCATCCTGAGATAAAGAGCTGACTGCATTGAAGATTTGGCGACTCGACCCATCGACTCGAAGGATCCGAGCCGACTCGAATGAATCCGAGCCGACTCGAATGACATTTTTAGGTATCCAACGGCTAGTTCCAGAATTTGTTTTTGAATGCTAAAAACTACTCCAACGGTCACAAATCATTCCCCAATGGTCTAAAATGGCTAGAACTACCTTGGGATGATGGAAGACTTTAAATTTGAAGGATTTGGACTTTCTTAAATTATTGATGTAGAGAATTCTTCAAAGAAAAGAGAGCTTCATCAAATATCCTACCTACCAACAGCAAAAGAGCACAAGAGCATTCAAGTCAAGCTTTCAAGTCTTCACCAACTCTAATATGAAGCTTAAAGCAACTTTGGGAAGAAGCCACTGAAGTCATTAAAGCTAATTCAAGTGCATTCAAGTGGACTTCCAACAAGCTGCACCGGCAACTATCCGACAAATTGAGTTTGTCATTCTTGTTGCATTTATTTTCAATTCAATCTTTGAATTATTGGGTTATTGGTGAGCCCGATTGAAAAACCAAATAGGTTTTTGGTGAGCCTTATTAAAACCAAGGGATAGGTTCTTAGTGATCCTGTGAAAACCAAGTTTGGTTTCTTTGGTAAGCCTGTCAAAACCAAAGGGTGTTGGGTTTTCTTTGGTGATCCCGTAAAACCAAAGTGTAGAGGTTTTGGATTGTGATCCTGAAAAACAATCCTATTGTATTCGGGTGTGAATATAGTGAAAATCCTAAGTGATATCTTGGGTAGTGGATGTAGGAGCTGGGTTGCTCCGAACCACTATAAATTTGGTGTGTTTGTGTTATATTTTCTTGTCTCTGTTTAGCTTCTGCATTTTATAATTCTATCACAGCACCTACCACTTGCAAAGGATTTTGAATTGCACATTACTTGCCTTCAATTTTTTAAAAAGATCCAATTCATCCCCCTTCTTGGATAGACACCTGGGTAACAACTGGTATCAAAACAGAGTCTCTGAATATATTAGAGTAAAGATTGATGGCTCATCCAATGAGTACATCCTTAACGGAAGGCCAATCAACTAATAGACATCCACTCTTCACGAGCACTAATTATGCATATTGGAAAGCTAGAATGAAGATCTATATTTAAGCAATTGATTTTCAATCATGGAAGGTCATTCTAAAGGGTCCTTATACCTCCATGGTTAAAATTGATGGAGTGGATGTTCCTAAACCTGATGAGGATTGGGACGAACATGACATGAAGATGAGAGAGTTAAATGCCAAAGCCATGAACTTATTATACTATGCTTTGGATAGTAATGAGTTTAATCGAATTTCAATTTGCCCTTCGGTAAAAGAAATTTGGGATAAACTCGAAGTGACCCATGAAGGAACTTTATAAGTGAAGTCTTCTAAAATTAATCTTCTTGTACATAGTTATGAATTATTTAAGATGGAACCAAATGAAACAATCTTTGTCATGTTTTTACGTTTCACTAACATTATTAATAGCTTAAAAAGTCTTGTCAGGGTGTACACTAATGCAAATCTAGTGCAGAAAATTTTAAGATCTCTTCCGAACAAGTGGGATCCGAAAGTGACTGCCATCCAAGAAGCAAAAGATTTGAATACCTTATTGCTAGATGAACTGATGGGATCTCTCATCACCCATTAACTAACCATGCAGCACCGAACTGAAGATGATCAAAAGAAATAGAAATTGATCGCCTTTAAAGCTGCTATAGATTCTAAAAAGGATGAAGAATCGAAAGAAGAAAGCTCCTCTACTGAAAGCGACATGGAAGACGAAGACATTGCCATGGTCGTCAGAAAGTTCAGAAAGTTCTTGGGAAGAAAGAAAGGAAGATATTTTAAAAAATTATACAAGAACAAAGAGTTCAGTAAGGAGAAGGACAAGAAAAAGGAGAAAGAAAAAGAAGTGCCCATATGTTATGAGCGCAAAAAGCCAGGACACATCAGACCAAATTGCCCTCTACTGAAAAAGGAATTTAAGAAAAAGAAAAAGAAAGCAATGGTAGCGACGTGGAGCGACAGCGAAGCGTCCTCATCAAATGAAGAAGAAGAGGCTCCAAAATCTGTGAATCTATGCTTGATTGGTCTCGAAAATGAGGTATCATCCCCTGAGCTTCAAACGGAATTTACATATGATGAACTGAATTCTGCATTTCATGATTTACTCATCGAATTTAAGAAAGCTGGGGTTAAAATTAAGTCCTTAAAGAAACAAAATGATGTTTTATTAAAAGACAAGGATGAAATTTTTGAAAAGAATAATATTTTGCAAAGAAAATTGAATAACCTTTCTGAAAATGTTATAGTCATGAATAATGAAAAAACTATTTTATATGAGACAAACAATATTTTAGTTGCCAAAAATACTGATTTGAAAAAGGAGGTTGAAAAGCTTAAGCCTTTAGCAGAAAAGTTGACCTTGAATTCAAATAAGCCTGAGCTAATTTTGAAAGAACAAAAAGGCTTAAAAAATAAAGCTGGAATTGGATTTAATGCTAAAGGAATTTCAGTAACAAAATTTGTATCTTCAAAAGCTTCAACTTAAATACTAAATTTGAAAAAGGTTTTCCATCGAAATCAATTTCAAATGGCTTGAAATATATTCCTAAGAATACTATGCAAAAATCCTTCAAATCAAGTATTCCTATTTCTGCATCTGTTATAGCTTCAAAGCATGCATTATTCAAAAATGACAAAATTATTTGTTATGCATGTCATAGATTTAGGCATAAATCTTATCAATGCAATTCCTTGAAAAATTCCATGAGTCGTGTATTGAAATACATAACCATTTGGGTTCCAAAGAGAACCAATGTTGCTAACCCGAAAGGACCCAAGTTAGCTTGGGTACCTAAAATCACTCCTTGATTGTTTTGCAGGATTGTCTTGCAGCCCAAAAATCAAAGAAAAGACGGTATCTTGATAGTGACTGTTCAATGTATATGATGGGTGACAAGGATCAATTTTTCACCCTACAAATGAAAGAAAGATGATTGGTTACTTTCAAAGATAATGGCAAGGGGAGAATATTCAGAATTGATAAGATTAAAATAACCTCCTGTACTTCTATTGAAGATATGCTGCTAATAGATAAATTGAAGCATAATTTATTAAGTATTAGTCAATTGTGTGATAAAGGCTTCAAAGTTATCTTTGAATCATCTATGTGTATAGTAACTAACTCTCTTGACTCTAGCAATAAATTCATTGGACACAGACTATGAAATATTTATGTGGTAGATCTAAATGATCTTGCCATGTCAAGTAGCTCCAGTTTGGTTGCAATGAATTCTAAGACCAAGGAGTCATGTTTATTATGGCATAGATGATTAGGTCATGCTAGCATGCATACTATTGCCAAATTAATCTCAAAGAATCTAGTTAGAGGTTTGCCTCATTTCAAAGTTGATCTTAATTATATATGTGATGCTTATCAATTAGGCAAACAAACTAGGGGGAGTTTTAAATCAAAAAATGTTATTTCAACAACTAGACCCCTTGAGCTACTTCATATGGACTTATTTGGACCAACTAGGACCACAAGCCTAGGAGGTATGAAATATGGCCTTGTGATTGTAGATGACTTTTCTAGATTCACATGGATATTATTTATTGCATATAAAGATGAAACTTTTGACGTATTTCAAAAATTTCATAAAAAGGTTTCAAATGAGAAAAATCTTTCTATTATCTCTATTAGAAGTGATCATAGAATTGAATTTCAAAATCAATTCTTTGATGAATATTGTACTAAGCACGGCATTGATCATAACTTCTCCACTCCTAGAACACCACAATAGAATGGTGTTGTAGAGAGAAAGAATAGGACTTTGAAAGAGATGGCTAGAACAATGTTATGTAAAGGTAATCTTCCAAGATACTTTTGGACAGAAGCCGTGAATACTGTCTATTATATACTAAATTGAGTTTTGATATGACAAATTTTAAAGAAAACCCCATATGAGCTTTGGAATGGAAGAAAACCAAATATTAATTATTTTTATGTTTTTGGGTGTAAATGCTTTGTGTTAAATAATGGTAAGGATAATCTAAGAAAGTTTGATGCAAAATCTAATGAATCTATATTTCTTGGTTATTCATTACATAACAAAGCATATAGAATGTTTAACAAGAGGACTCTTACTGTAGAAGAGTCAATTCATATTATCTTTGATGAAGCTAACCCCTCACCATCTAAAAAAGATGAGTGCATAGATAATGATGTAGGTACACTACAAAAGGAAATGAACGATCTAAACATTCAAGACAAGCCAATGCAAGATGGAAGTGAAATGGTAAGCAAGGATCATGCTGATTTACCAAAGGAATGGAGGTATGTAACTTTACATCCCAAAGATCTAATCATTGGTGATCTTTCTTATGGTGTCAGGACTATGTAAGCACATAGAGATGCACATGACTACCTAGCCTTTGTCTCTCGAATTAAACTAGTTTGAAAGAAATAATGTTTGGACACTAGTTAGTAGACCTACAAACCATCCTATAATAGAAACCAAATGGGTCTATAGGAACACACTAGATGAAAATGGTAAAGTAATAAAGAATAAAGCAAGGTTGGTAGCAAATAAATTCAATCAAGAAGAGGATATCGATTTTGATGAAACTTATGCACTTGTAGCAAGACATGAGACCATTAGATTACTTCTTACATTTGCTTGCTACGTGAATTTTAAACTATTTTAAATGAATGTCAAAAGTGCTTTTCTAAATGGATTTATTTTTGAACAAGTTTTACAGAACGGCCACCAGGTTTTGAAAATTATGTTTTTCCAAATCATGTGTTTAAATTAGACAAAGCTGTATATGGTTTGAAACAAGCACCTAGGGCCTGGTATGATAGATTGAGCATTTTTTTAAAAAATGATTTCAAAAGAGGAAATGTTAACAAAACTTAGCTGTACAAATATACATTGATGATATTATCTTGGTATAACTAATGAAAGTTTTCGTGAAGAATTTACTGAGCTAATGCAGGTTGAGTTTGAAATGAGCTTTATGGATAAGCTCAACTACTTCCTTGGATTACAAGTCAAACAAATGAAGGAAGGAATCTTTATAAGCCAAGCCAAGTACATCAAGGAATTAATCAAGAAATTTGGCATGAAAACGAGCAAAGAGGCTAGCACACCCATAAGTCCTACCTGAAGACTGGATAAAGATGAAGGTAGATTCATTGTTGACCAAAAGTTATATAAAGGTATGTTCGGATCCCTTTTATATTTGATAGCCAATAGGCCTAATATCTTGTGCAGTGTATGTGTCTATGCTAGATTTCAAGGTAATCCTAAAGAAACACATATGCTTGCTATTTAAAGAATTTTCAAATACTTGAAAGATACAAGTAACTTAGGTCTTTGTTATTCTAAAGAATCATCCTTAAGTTTAATTAGTTATTTTTTTTTGCTGACTATACTAGTTGCAAAATTGATAGAAAGACACATTGAAATTAAGCACCACTTTATAAGAGAACATATCTTGAATAATGATATTACTATTGAATACGTGTCAACTGAAAACCAACTTACCAATATCTTTACCAAACCATTGAATTTAGTTAAGTTTGCAATGATTAGAAATGAACTAGGATTATGTGATCCTATCTAGAACCACCTCTAGAGTCTTAAGGACAATGTATCTAGATAACCATTTGATCCAAATCCCAAAATTTTATGAGCCTTGATTGAAATACAAAAATTATTTTTGAGCTCCCTCTGCTCGAGCCAACTCGAGCAAATGAACTATTGGCTGAGCCGGCTCGGATGTCGAGCCATCTCTTTTTAGATTCGAGCCGTAGGGTTTTGTTTTTACATTTCTTACTCCTAAACCCTATTCCATTCCCTCCAAGAAACTTTCCAAACTTCTCTAAACTTCCATAAACCTCTTCTAAACTCAATTTCTTTGCACAATGGCACCAAGGAGAGTAGTTGGGAAGAAATCTGGGAAAGCTAGTGATTCGGCTCCATAAGAATGAAGAATGAAGTTCCGAGAAGATAATGTCTCCTAAAATGAACCACGACCTAAAGAAGAAGGAAGCCCTATTTCTCCAAGCCACCAAATGTCCCTAGGTATGAGACCAATCATTACTGGCCGATGTATTTTGTTCGAATATCTAAGGAAATTCGGTTTTGTGATTGGGGATCTTATTGAGAACCAAGGTTAGAGGAATTTGTGTTCACTGGATATTAAGACCTATCCAAACCTTGTAAGAATATTCTATAAAAACTTGAGGTTTGGAAAAAATTTCATTGAGTCCTCAGTTAAAGGAAAGAGGATAATTATCACTGCGAAATCCTAGAAAGTGTTTTGGAAATGCCTTTTGAAGGTATAGAATATCTTGTACTAAAGGATAGAACCAAGGCATTGCAGACAGTTTTGGAAAGAGCTGAGGTAAATGAGATTAGGATTCTCAAAGCAAACATGTTGTTCATTGAGATGAGACTTCTACATAACTTCATTAGCCGAATCTTCTTACCTAGAACAGGTCGATTCGACTGGGTAAATGAAAGGGATTTATGTTTTATGGAATTCTTAATTAATGGAGAAAAGATCAATTTGCCTGCAATATTGATTAGCCAAATGAGGGAGGCAATTAGGAAAGTTAAATCCTGTTAGCCATATGGAATGATTCTTTCAATCTTCTTTCAAAGAGCAAATTTAGACTTGACAAGAGAAGATAGTAAGGCATTACTCCACACTGACACATATACAGCCAAGACCCTTCAGAGAATGGGATACTTGCTAACAGATGGTACTTGGAAGAAGAAAACTGACACTCCTATAGTTGAAGAGATTGAAGAAGTCCAAGAACAAATAGAAGAAGCGGCTGGTGAAGCATCACAATGCACATCCCTGAGTCACAGCCATAGCAGGAATCCCTTGTCCAGATGGACTTTGATACTTCTTTTCTAGATATTTTTATCCCTGACTTGCCTGACATGCCATACAGCACACCTACCTTTGATCAGGCTACAAATATTCCAAGTCATGATCAAGCTGCTGCTGCTCCTACTATGAACACTTCAATGATACAAGACTTCTTGGCACAATAAATGAACAGTATGACTGAATCCATTAAGTCTTCTATGGGTGAAATGTTTGGAGTATTTCAAAAATCAGTCGATGACAGGCTAACCTAGTTAGGAGAACAAATAAATGATCTAAAAGGAAGAATTGAAAATATTAAAACCTCCAAAGCTGCAGTAACCAGTACAGCTAGTACAACTGTGACAGATGTTCAACCAATTCTTCAGTTGATTACATCAAGTTCAGACTCTATCAAAAGCTCAGTTACTCAAATCCTTGAAGCCTACAAAACTGAGATGGATAACTTGAGGGTCAGAATGGGATCACTTGAAGCAGGAAAAAGGATGGAGGAAGATTATACCAAAGGTATTGGTATAATTAGAAGTGAATTTGGGAGATTAAGAGGTTTAGTCGAAGCATTTGCCAATGTTCAAGCTTCAGAAATGCTTACTCTATAAAAAGAAATGGCAGTAATCAAAGAAAGAATGGAAGACTTGGCTGCTTCTAGAAGTGTAAAGAAAGTTGAAGCCAAATTGAAGTCAATCAGTAGCTTTCTGTGGAAAATGATGGGCAAGATTGAAGATATCCTAGCTACTCTCAAGACTCCCACTAGATCCTTTCCTAGGCACTCAGGCCATCCAAGATAACCTGCTCCATACATTAGGACACCTGGATCTCATGATATTCCATAATTCATTGATCCTATTGCTTCTCTACCTCCTGGAATTCAAATTTCTGGCCAAACTTCCTCAAAACCTAGCATAGATATAGACAATGACTAAGTCTATTACCTTTTGTACTTTGTACTAAACTTTTGAAATGAAATGAAAGTACATCTTTTGTATAACAAATTCTTCAATTTCTCTATGAATTGAATGTTTGATTGCTCTTACAATGATTAATATTTTAATTAGAATTTCAAGATAAATATGAGAAAGTGAAATTATCTCAAACAATTTTAAATACTTTCTCAATCTATTTTAAATTCTGAGCTTAATTCTTACTCAACCCTTTTGATTGACTGACAAAAAGGGGGAGAGAAAGAATTACATGAAAAAGATAAAACATTGATACTTCAAAGCTTCGATATATATTTGCTACATATTTACTTTGATACTTGAAATAAACATGTATTGATATTTCAAGCTCTGATGCTTTAAGTTCTGACTTATAATGTTTAAAGCCCGAATTGCACTTTTTTACAAACTTTGATACAAAATGACTCTGATACATAATGTTTTACACTTGAATAATTGTTAGCTCTGTTGATCAAAGCTTTTGAGCTTCAAAATGTAAAATTGAATGAAGAGTTTGCCAAAACATGGAATATTTTATTAAGGGAGAGATTATCTCTCTAAGCCCTAATTCTCCTCTCATTGTTTGGCACTAACTGAAGTCAATTTGCTCTACTTGTTCATATACTCTTGCAAATATTATCAAACAAGTAATTGTAAAGTTTTATATGGATTTTTCATGCCCAGTGTTTTGTCATCGTCAAAAAGGGGGAGATTGTTGATTCCATAAGTGATTTTGATGATAACCAAACATTGGAGCATGTACATTTGTTTCTAACAACTCTTCAAGTGTTTGACAAGTTTTTGTAGGATGAATAACATGTTAAAACTTCAACTCCTACACTTCTGCTTTCTTGATTGAGTTGTATTGTAAATGTTTTTGTAAAGAAGAACCCAATCAAAATGCTAAGGAAAAATCAATTAAAAGGGTTACTTATGTGAGTGTATGTGTGCCATGAATTTTAGTTTGAGTTGGTTTGTGTGAAATTATAAAAGAGTTGGTGAGAGTTTTATTTAAGTTCATTTATAAAAATCCTGAAGAAGATACTCGAGCCGACCCCAAGTGATGAAGAGCCAACTCTGCTTGCTGGCATGCAGTAAGGATTCTAGAATGCAGCAATCTGAGCCAACTCGATGGAAAGTGAGCCGACTCCAGTGAATCCGAGTCAATTGGATTCAGTTCGAGCCGACTCCTCTAGAGTCCATTTTCTGAAGATTTCTGAGAACAGCCAAGTAAGCCAACCAGAACTGCATCAAGCCGACTCTTCTAGAGTAAGTTTTTTCGAACATGAGAAGAAGAGCCGATCCAAGCTGAAAAGAGCCAACTCCTCGAGTTCAAGATTTTCAAGATTCAAGTTCAAGCTGACCCGAGCTACAAAGAGCCGACTCGTCCAGAGTGATGTTTTGCATCCTGAGATAAAAAGTCAATTGCATTGAAGATTTGGCAACTCGACCCATCGACTCGAAGGATCCGAGCCGACTCGAAGGAATCCAAGTCGACTCGAATGACGCTTTCAGGTATCCAATGGCTAGTTCCAGAATTTATTTTTGAATGCTAAAAATTGCTCCAATGATCAAAAATCATTTTTCAATGGTCTACAATGGCTAGAACTGCCTTGGGATGATGGAAGACTTTAAATTTGAAGGATTTGGACTTTCTTGAATTATTGATTTAGAGAGTTCTTCAAAGAAAAGAGAGCTTCATTGAATATCTTACCTACCAATAGCAAAAGAGCACAAGAGCATTCAAGTCAAGCTTTCAAGTCTTCACCAACTCCAATCTGAAGCTTGAAGCAACTTTGGGAAGAAGCCACTGAAGACATTAAAACTAATTCAAGTGCATTCAAGTGGACTTCCAACAAGCTGCACCGGTAACTATCCGACAAATTGAGTTTGTCATTCTTGTTGCATTTATTTTCAATTCAATCTTTGAATTGTTGGGTTATTAGTGAGCCCGGTTGAAAAACTAAATAGATTTTTGGTGAGCCTTATTAAAACCAAGGGATAGGTTCTTGGTGATCCTGTGAAACCAAGTTGGGTTTCTTTGGTGAGCCTGTTAAAATCAAAGGGTGTTGGGTTTCTTTAATGATCCTATAAAACCAAAGTGTAGAGATTTTGGATTGTGATCCTGTAAAACAATCATACTATATTCGGGTGTGAATATAGTGAAAATCCCAAGTGGTATCTTGGGTAGTGGACGTATGAGCTAGGTTGCTCCGAACCACTATAAATTTGGTGTGTTTGTATTGTGCTTTTTTGTCTCTGTTTAGCTTCTGCATTTTATAATTCTATCACAGCACCTACCACTTGCAAAGGATTTTGAATTGCACATTACTTGCCTTCAATTTTTTAAAAAGACCCAATTCACCCCCCCTTTTGGGTAGCCACCTAGGCAACATAAATCTAGACAAAGTAACTGATTCGGACTCATCGATAATGCATCTCATCACAAACTCATCAAATTTTGTAATGTATTTAGCTACACTCTTGGTTCCCTGGGTCAATCTCTGCCACTGGTCTTGAATTCTTTGGTGGTAGGACATGGAAAGGTATTTCTCTTTAAGCCTAAGTTTCATTGCCCTCCAGGTTACTATGGGAACATCACCTCTTTGCCTAATGAACCTCTCGACATTTTTCCGGTAAAGCTTGGCCTGACAAATTAACCTAAGCTTCATAAATTTGCATTTTCTCTCCTCAGTCATGTCATACCACTCGAAGTACTGATACATCTCTCCCTCCCAATCTATATAAACCTCAGGATCCACATTTCCATCAAATGTTGGTGCTTCCAACCTAATATTCTTAAGGGTTCGGTCATCATGGTCCATTTGATCCTGATTGGGTCTCCTAGGGTTTGGCTCATAGAACGGGTCATGGTGTGCTCTCCTAGGGTTCGGGTCATGGACTCGATCAGGGTTGGGCCTCCTAGGATTTGGCTCAAAGAAAATGTCTTAATGAAGCCTTCTAGGATTGGGTTCAGGAAAAAGGTCTTGTTGCAGAGCCCTTCTAAGGTGGATGGGTGTATCAAAGTATAGTTCAGGCTCTAACTCATTCTGGACTTCATGGGTTCCTCCAGGGGTATGAGCTTCTAATCGATCAAGCCTAGTAGTAATGAGGGTCATCTGATCAGTCATGCTTTGGTTGGTATGGGCCAATGGTCAATCAGGTTTTGGTTTAGTCGGGTCATTTGGTCATTCAAAGTTTTCATCAAGTTCTCAAAATTTTGGTCCATGGTTACGCTCGATTGAGCTTGGGTTTGCTGGTAGGGTGCTCCTGATCTAGTTGCCATGCACACACAGACTCAAACTTGGACTAGGGGTTTGCTAGACCTAGAGTCCAAACCAAATGTTAGGTCAAGATGACAATCCTGGTTGTAGTAACTTGGCACCTGGCCAGGTAAGTGTAAGGTTGGTGGAGATCCCTTTTTGCTTGCCTTAGACACCAATTTGAAATTGACCAGGTAAGCAAACCAACCCACCTTCCTTCGGGCTCTTGTCCTTGAACCATTTGCCTAGACACTAAATACACAAGCACACACAAACAAGTTATCTAAGTTGGCTTGACACTTGGTTCGACCCGACCTTGTGGGTGTCCCTAGCTCACTAGAGCAAATTAAATGTCTACTTAATTTTAATTAAGGGTTGGGTTCGCTATGCAGGTTGGTGATTTTTGAGCTAGGGACAGGTAATGAAATCCTGACCCTATGTCATATTGATGCCCTTAAATTGATTTACCATGAGATGAATGCAAACATGCATAAGAACCCTAATTTCAGGTGCAGAAATTGGTGTGTTGCAGTTCTGAAGTGGTACAAAAAAGTGAAATATAACTATGTCAGAAAATTTAGGAAAAATCACAGAACATTCCTAACTCATAGATGATATACCAGATGAAAGGAAATTTAAAAATAAAATCTGTGTTAGGCATGATAATTCCTAGAACATAGATAATGCATGTAGGACAAAACAGCAGAAATTCTAAAGATGCTAGATTTAAAAGATGCAAAACTATTCTTTAGGATTTAAAACTTACCATCTTGTGTTCCCCTTCAAGGGTCAAGCACAAGAGCACCCCTACACACCTTAGGAGATCCCCGTGGAATGGAAAGAGAGGGTCTTGAAATCCTACTTTTCTCCTAAAAACGGACAGCCTGGTGAAGCACCCAAATCCAGGTATTGAAGATGATGCAAAGCCCTAACCTACCATGCTATGATACCAAAATGATGTGGGATGAAATAAAATGATGCAATCTAAGAGGAGATAGTAACAATTAAATGAAAATTGAAGTAAAGCTAGGCTACTTTCCATGTAAAAGAATAGAAACTATCATGAAGGGATTTGCATGTTAAACTAGACTTGAATGAGAACCTTTACAATAGCAAAGAGAAAAGGATCTTCATGGTTAAGAAACCACACAGGATAGGTCCTAATTAATCTAATATTTCAGATCTGGAAAAACACTGAAAGAGAGGTACCCAGGCATTAACATCTCAAAGATTGGAAAGGTTATACTCAAGGATGAAGCCCTTGGATGACAAGGAGATTCCTTCAGATGTTGGGACTTCTTGCCTCTATTTCTTGTCTTGGAAGGCCATCTTCTTTGGAACCTAGAAATCCCGAGGATCCTACACAAACCATATTAGAGTTAAGAAGGAGATTGAAAGGTAGAAAATAATTGAAATGATGGTTAAAGTTAAGAAGAAGTTGATGGAGTGGAAGTAGCTTGGCCGGCTCCTTTTAGATTGTCTTCCTTGAACCTTAGATACTGGAATGGAGTGCTTGGATGGACTAGAAGATTTGCTAATGGCTATTGGCATGGAAGATGATCTCTCTTGAAGTAGCTAAGGGCCTCTCACCTACACCCTCTCGAAGGACATTTAATAACACCAAATGGAAGAAAGAAACTCTTTTTTTTTTTCATTCAATTCATCGTCATTTACAAGAGAGCTTGGAGTAGATTTTATAAGCTTCGAAAGACTTTTGAAATTTTGAATTACAAGGAATTTTTCATGAGAGGTTCTTAGCTATAAAGGTGGAATTCAAATTACATGGAGATTTTATGGGAATAGCTAGCTAAAATGGTGGAAGGTTGAACTCCTTGGCCACCCACTTTGAATTTGAATCCCTCTTGGTGATGTGGCTTGCTAAGGTGTACTCCACATGGTTGGGAGGTTGACATGGCATCCCACATGGCTTGCTGAAGTGGCATCCTCCTTGGATTAAATTGTTGAAGTGGTTGAGTGCATTCCATCTTCAATTGAGCTTGCTTATATTTAACCAATTCTAAACCTCTCTTGGACCCAACTACCAAACTTACTAAATACAAGACCAATTTGATCCTAATTGGACTCAAAAAAACCTAAATGGACTCAAAAGAAACTAAATTGAAATAAACCCAACTCTAATTACATTACTCAAATTCAATTAAAGAAGTAAACTGACTCTATTTATAAGACATAAGTTCAATGAAAGAATTAAAGCCATACTAAATTAGACTGAAGCCTCTTTCGAACTTTGGTGCCCGCACTATAATTTCTATGTCCTAAGATATCAGCGAGTCCTACAGACCATCTCCAAGGCATTCAGCCAAAACGTTGGCTAGTACCGCCTTGGTAGCATGCCCATTCTAAGCTCTTCCATAATGCAGCACTTTGACGCTCATCACCACCACCTCATAACACCACCTAGCAGAGCTCTCCATCATATCTTGAAATCACCAAATCATCGCAGAATCTCTACAAGAGGGATGATCATGCTTAAACATTTTACAAATTGAGCCACCATTCAATGAAGCATGGCTTACCTTAAACTAATAATAATAATGCATTTAAGGAGACAAGATGCCTCTTTACTAGTAAAAAGGCCTTAGCGACACATGGAGGTCCACCCGTCTTTTACCAAATCTGATAGGATTTTAGTCTTACTAGAAATATCCTAGACTATCCCTCTATAAAAAGGGTTCTAGGTGAGCTCCCAGAGATACACAAACCTTCCTACTAACACTTTCCTACTGTTGGTATCCATACTGACTTGAGTGTCAAAGTATCATTATCGAGGCCATCCCTAGTAGAGTTTTTTTGTAGGTACCACCTTCTAGAGCCCGACCTGCATCATCCACTCCAGCATCTCTAGCCCTCCTTCTAGCGCTTGACAAATTTTGGCACCAACACTAATTATTATATAATTAGTATATAATAACACTATATTTTTTATAATTAGTATAGTAACACTATATAATTAATATAATTATATACTAATTAAAATAATAATAATAATGATATGTTTTATAATATTTATTATTTTAATATAAGTAATCTATGATGGCTAATATATCATTATAATATAGTAATATTATATATTATAATATTTATTTTTCTATATTAATATATTATGTATTTATATTAATATTATTATAAAAATAAATAATATTATTATTATATAATATCATAATTTAGTACACTATACTACTATTATAACAAAATATATTATAATTTTTATTTTTTAAATTTCTAATGAAATCGCTTGTTTAACATTCAATTTCATTATTTGGTATGTCCCTCGCTGGTATGTCCAACAACCTCCGCAGCTGTTGTCATAGCATCATCACATGGACAATACTACATGCTATGGAACCATGTACTACCATACTGGCTACACTATGATGCAGTCTATGAGAATGGCCAACGAGGTTTGAAAATTAATATCATTTAAATACATAATAATAAAAATATTAATAAATATTTATTAATTTATTAACAAATATTTATTTAAAATATTTATCAAATATAATAATTAATGATATAATTTACTTATTTTACATTTAAATAAAATATTAAATAAATAAAATGAATCATAAGTAAATAAAATATTAAATAAATTAATTATTAAAATATGTGAGAGAGCAAGAGAGTGAGAGAAAATGTAGAATGTAGGAGGGAGAGGGAGTGATAAGAAAGAAGACAAAAAAAGGGATGGAGGGGGGGGGGGGTTGGGGGAACTACATATTCGTACAACTAAAGAAAAAAATGGTGCAGGAAATGAAATCATATTTTAAAAAAATGATTTCATGAACAACAAAATTACATGTTCAATATATTACAATATAATATTATAATATTTATAATATTTTTATTATAATATATTATAATAATATAATATAATATATTTATTATATATTATAACATAAATTATTTATTATAATATAAAATATATTATATTATATTTATTATATTATTATATTATTATATTATTATATTATATATATTATAATTTATCATGTTATTATAACATATTTTTAATTTTAGGTTTTTTATTTTTTATTAAGCTTTGACGAATAGGTGGGGAGGCTTAAGAGATATCGCAGGTTGCATAAATTTGTGATTTCACACTTGGCATATGAGGACTACCTTTTTTTTTTAGAAATAAGTTTCCAATAGGATAATTTGGGAAATAAATAATAAAAAATAATATTTTAAAAAATTCTCCATAAAGCAACCTGGTGACCATAGAAGCAAAAACTATTTTTTTTTAAGTATTATATTTTTAATATTTATTTACCAAACTACCATTACCTAAAGTATATTTACAAATCTATCATATTTTCGACCACGTGGCAGGGCAATGGAATACATAGCAGGGCTAGGGAACACATGGCGAACTCACAAGCTGGGCCTACGAGTTCTCTTTGAAGTCACAGGCCTAGCCTATGCAACCTACGAGTTCTCTTTGAAGTTGCATGCCCAGCCTACGAGTTCTCAAAGAACATATTCCCCCCCCCTCAAAGGTAGACCAAGAGCTGTTCATGGTCCCCATTTTCGGCCCCCTGACCCCTCTATTTCTGGACCCCCTACCACCCCCCCTCCGACTGGCCAAGACCTGCTTGTGCTTTATAGTTGCCATTGATTTTCTAGTTCCAGGTATGTTAATTTTATTTATAAAAAATATCAAAAAAATAAAATTTAAACTTTTGGCTTTTATCTTTGTTTAAAAATAAAATTTAAACTTTTGGCTTTTATCTTTGTTTTTAATTGTTATTGTTGTTTTGGTTTTGGTGTTGTATGAATATTTGGATAGAAATGTAATAATAGATTAACTTCTTTTTTATTAAAAAATGCTAGATAAGCTTTATTTAAAAAAATAATTCCTCTATTTGGGCTGGGGCCAAGCTGGTCTATGTCTAGGTCCAAGCCAATCTGAGTTGGGTTAGGCCAGGGCATGTCTAGGTTCGGTCTATGCCGAGCTATATCCCTACCTGAACATGGCCTAAAAAAAATTGGATTTTAAAAAAGAAAAGCATTCCTTCACCCAGGTTGGGTCAGGCTAGGCTATATCCTTACCTGAGCCCATCTCAAAAAAGTATTTGGCAAAAAAGCATTCCTCTACCCATGCCAAGCCAGGCCATGCTGGGCCGGGCCATATCCTTACTCGAACCCGGTCCAAAAAAAATTTGGACTTAAATAAAAAAAGCATTTTGCTACCCGAGTCAGGTCGAGCCGGGTTTGGGTGGGCCATTTCCCTATCGAAGCTTGGCCCAAAAAAATTTTGGGCTTCTGGTTGAGGGGCTCAAGGTCACATGGAGTATAGGGCATGGGTATGGGTGGTGTTGGGACCAAGGGTTTGTACGGGGTGCGGGCACCACTATGGTTGAGTTGGGTGGGGGGCACTGGGTGGTAGGGGCCGGCGGGGCTAGGGTTTAAGTTAAATAAGAGATGGAGAGAGATAGAGAAAACTAGAGAGGATATGAACATAAATATTCTCTAGTCAGAGGTCGGGCATGTGTCTGGGCTAGATCAGGCTAGGCCAAAGGAAAGCCTGAGCCTAGTCTAAAAATTGAATGGACTTTATTATTAGGCACAAGCATGGCCTAATCTTCTTTAGGCCTGGCTCGAAGGCCAGTCCGACTTTGATCCATGTCAAAGCCCATCGAGCCTGCCTAAGCCCAGTTCTAGCCTTAAAGATTGTGCATTATGGAAAATCACTAATTCCTTTCTTTTGAATTCTTTTGCTGTAACTCTTATTTATTTTCTATTGTAGAAGATAAGCTTGGAATCCAAAGAAATTTTAGATATTATTTTCCTTTGGTTATCCTCATACTCTTCAGCCCTATGGGGAGAGCTAAGGGAAAATGCTATCAAAATTTTTTTGGCCCCTATTGTATATCATTTGATTACTATAATTGATTTATAAAATTAATATAATTTTTGAATGGGATATGGCATATCTTTACCTATTAGTTAGTAATAGAATGCATTTATTATGTAAATCATTTGAAGCTCTATACATTAGTGTCGAATCTAAAATATAGTGTAACATTGTTTTTGAAATCAAGTAAATTTTTCTTCTCCTTCTATGCTTGCTCTAACTTTAATAGAGATATATAGCATACATATTTGTAATCATAATTTTTAATGTTTATACTTGTTGCATTAATATTGATTGTATAATTTTTTTAATAACATGCCTAAATTTATTTATTTATTAAACATGCAGTGAAATATAAGAAACAATCACAGTCTTATATTATATTAATAGTTCTATCATTAATGGAATATATAGTATTGAATATAATCGAGGATTAGAAAAGGTTATTAGAATTAAAAATAGAATGACACGTAAAGAGTTAGAGAATAAGTTATATAGAGTCTTTCGTATAGACAGAGCAAGTAATAAAATGATGATTATATGTAGATATCCACAGGTTGTTTAGCCAATATTAATAAAGTATAAACTTGTTCTAATTATCGATGATGAGAATATGAAGATAATATTTTCAACTATCAGTTCACATCCATATTTATCGGGTATAGAGTTGTTCATAGATGTGCACTCCATTAAAGATTCTCAATCTATTTATGAAAGGGATGATTATGAAGCAGTTGTTTGAAGTATAGTAATAAATCATGACAGTGAATAGGTTGTTTCATACTGTAGTTCAAATATTGTGGATAATGTTCTAGTGAATATTAGTTCAAGATACATGGAGGACTAATTTTGTACAATAGATAATGATTTGCCAAAAAGTATTATTAGGCAAGTATCATTATATACAGCTCCTGATGATACGATTCATTTAATTTATCAACTTTTTATGACGATGATGTAGCAAATGAAGATATGGAAGATAAAGTTCAAGAAGCTGGCATGTCACATGCTGTAGAAAGTCTACAGGACATAGCTATTCCAAATTATGCTATATTTTGAAGCTCCTTCTAGAATATTCATTTAGGTTGATTAGGCAGCTGCTAATATATCAATGTATTCTTCACTGCAAGTACATTCTATTATATGAAAAAGAGGTGAAAAGTTATGAAAAGAACTATGTTTTATAGATAAGATAGAATTACAAACTGCGATAAAGCAGTATTCAATTAACAAGCATCATGAATTTTTGGTTATCAAGTCAAAGTCTAAGCTATGGATTGTAAAATATAAGAATAGAGACTCAGGATGTCAATGCATACTAAAAGCAACTAAGTGGTATGATTACTTTAAGATCACATGATATACTGGTCTTCATATATGCATATCTGCTATGATGTCTTAGGATCATTCTAGGTTGGACTCTATCTTAATTATCAATTAGATACATGATCTGGTAAAAGAAGTACCTATAATTCCCATTTCTAGCCTTGGTGCAGTGATAAAAAAATAGATTCAATTATACATCCACTTATAAAAAGTTTGGGATGCTAAGCAAAAAGTAATAGCTATGGTGTTCAGGAATTGGGATAAATTATATGAATTATTATCTAAGTGGTTGCATGTTGTAGAGAAATTTAATCCTGGCTCTTGGATAAAATTTATCAGTACTCGTACCAGACATCTAGTATGTGCTCAATTTGGTCATGTTTTCTAAGCTTTTGCAACTTCGATTGAAAGGTTTAAGTATTATCGATCGATGATTAGTATTGATGTTACCTTCTTATATAAAAAGTATAGATAGAAGTTAATGATTTTAACTATTGTTGATGGGAATAATCAAATATGTTCACTTGCATTTGCTATTATAGATAACGAGTTGCTGATACTTGGATTTGGTTCATAACTTATATGAGAAATTTTATTACCTCACATTAGAATATTTGCTTAATTTCATATCAGAATGCTGGTATATTAGTTATTATGGAAAATGAGCATCTAGGTTGGTAGCCACTAAATGCATATCATATTTATTGCTTGCATCATGTAGCAAGCAATTTCAATACAAGATTTTATAATTCAAAATTAAGGGATATCATCAGAAAAGCCAAAATGCAAAGATAACCTAGAAAATTTTAAAAATATATGACAAATATTGAAAAACTTAATCCAAAAGTAGTTCAATGGCTCAGTAATATCCATTTAGAAAAATGAACATGTACACATGATGGTATTGAAGGTATGGAATGATGACAACTAATTTATTAGAGTATTTTAATGAAGTTCTCAAACATGCTTGATTTTTGTTAATAATTGCATTGATGCAGTTGACATTCTTTTTACTTGTATCATACTTTGATGGTCAACATGTCTAGGCTGTTGATATAATTGATAGAAACGAAAGATTCCAAACCAAAGATACATCGCATAATGCTGGTCGTATATTTCAAGTCTAAATAGTGATCATAAGCCTTAAATGAACAAAGGCAACAATACACAAGTGACTATTACAGTAACTATTTATTTAAGAATTGCTCCATAGTATATAATTTATGTGTTAATTAATGTTATGTTAAATTAAAGATCGTGAGACTTTTGGAGCTTATATGTACATATCAAAAATGACAGTACTATCATTTACTTTACTCACACATCATGGTTGCATATGCACATGTGGTAATTGATGTTTATAGGTGATGTGGCTGAATCGCTGATGTGGAGTAGCTGTTAGATGCCACATCGGAGAAGGTCACCATGTCAGATACTCTACCCAGACTCCTTTGCCGGGCTGAGCTCCCTCAAAACAATGGGGCCGCCCACTGAAGCGAAGCTCCGCCCTCCGCCAAGTTAGGCTTGCAAGCTCGGGATGCTTAGGCCAGAGCCGAGCGGCATCCTCAAGAAAAAACCCTTGAGGTCGGGCTCCATGATACGAAGTCGAGCTCAGCCCTCCTCCACCACGTGGAGCCCCTCCGAGGTCGAGTCCTTTGGGATGGAGCCGCGCTCTGCCCTTCACCGTCAGGTCGAGCTCGCCCGAGGTCGAGCTCCCTTGGTCCGGAGTCGAGCTCAGCCCTCCTCCGCCAAGTGGAGCCACCTCGAGGCTGAGCCCCTCGAAGTCGAGCCATCCCTCTCTAGCTCGGCCTCCAGCTCGGGCGAAGACACCAGCAAGAATGGAGGCGGCACTGTCACCCCAGGAAGCCGATGAGCCACCTGAGGGTCGCAAGGAGAGGGGCCTAGTGGTCGAGGCACCACGCTCTTCACCAACCACCTGAACCACCTGGAAGAGGAAGTCAACCAGGAGATTCGAATCCCGGGAGCAGTGCCCACCCCCCGATCGAGGCATTGCCAAGTTTCCCGGAATGGAGTGAACGGAAGGAATGTTAGAGCGCATGGCAGGTTCTCCTATCACAAACCATGAAAGGCATCTCGCTCATGGCATGAGACACCACTGCACGCGCCTGCTAGCACGGGGAAGATCCTGAGGTAGGCGCCCAACAACCACCAAGACTTAAAAGAGCCATCGACACCCCCAGTGAGGAGGTAGGCAAGTGCAAACTCAACCACAGAACATCACACCAGCGAGTGAAGGAGGAGAAGCCATACAAGAGGGCCAGCCCACCTTGGCTAACATCTCTCCTAGCACACTCGCATCCCCACTCACACATCACTCACTCCTCCTTGCATGGAGTCCATTAAGAGGGGCTCACCAGAAGGATCTGTTTCCTTGGATCGTCACTGACTTGACCGTCGGAGTGCCCCCGCCGGAATCCTCGGCCCGGGTCACTAACCTCTATTTTCCAGGTCCCAAGAAGCAGGACATCCCAACAACGAAGAGAGCACACTCCGGCACCGTCAGTAGCTACGAGCCACGACGGTCTTAGCGGTAATAGTTTGGTGCACCAGGTAGGGGGAAGCGATCTTTGATCTAGCTTAAACCCCCTTACAAGCAGTTCGACAGAAGAATGGTGAAGATGCAGGCAAGAGAGGTCTCCACCAGTCATGTGGGAGATTTCCCTTCCAGAGGAAACCCGGACAACCCAGAGGTGGAACCACCCACTCTAGCTCAACCATTTCCGACGGAATCTCAGCTTGTTGCGCTCACCTAGCAGGTGCAGATCCTTGCCACGGCAGTGCGCCAGCTCCAGCACTAGCACCGATCCTTGGCTATTCATCAGCAACCAGGAACTCCCGTGGCCCATGCCACAGCACCCCGCAATAACCTGCATTCCTTCCAAGGAAGGCCTTCGCAACCATGGGCCATCACTAACAATAGGGGTAGCCACCAAACTCCTGCGAAAAGACAATAAGCCAGGTCTACCGACAGGGAGAGCCACTCACTAGACCTTGAGCAGGTAGTGTCCAAATCCCGCCAAGGTAGAAAGAGCAAGACCCCCCGTCATGGCACCATGCACCCATGTCATCTTCTCCGTATCCTTCGGTGGAGGGGCCACTGACAAAGCCATCAGGTGCACGGCAGAGAAGCACCTAGAAAAGCATGACCGTAGGCTGGCGGAGTTATCCTGCCGGTTTGCCAATCTACTGGGCTCCACTAGCGAGCCAGCGGGCTACGACGCCCGTCCCCCTTTCTCCCGAGAAGTCCAAGAAGAGCCGATCCCAAATCGGTTCCGTATGCCATAGGTGGAGCCTTACGATGGGACCACGGACCCCCTGGACCACCTGGAAAGCTACAGGGCCCTTATGAGGGTCAGGGGGGCCAACGCACCCTCCTCTGCATCGCCTTTCCTGCAACTCTCTAGAAGGCAGCCCGGGTGTGGTTCACCCGTCTGGAGCTGGAGACCATCAACTCCTTCACCCAGTTGGAGCAGAAGTTTGTGGCCCACTTTGACGCATGTTGAAAGATGCCATAAGAGGCAGACAATCTCTTCTCCATCAGGCAATAGGACCGCAAGCACCTACGGGACTACGTGGCCTGTTTCAAGGCTACCGCATTGGAAATCTACAATCTCGAAGAGCCAATTGCTATGTTGGCTCTAAAGCGAGGGCTCAGGATCTCCTGCCTGACCTACTTGCTAGATAAGAAGCCCCCTAAGAGCTACTCCGAGCTCAAAAGTACATCAGCACCGAGGAGGCGGATCGTACGAGATGGGAGCTCGACAGGAAGTCACTGAAGAAACCATCCCCCACCGAGGCATCCGGGACGTGGAAGCCGGGACCGTCAGCTCCGAGCTTTTGGCAGGGACCAAGGCCAAGAAGCGCTCCCATTCCAGAGGGGAATTACATCCCCCTCCTCACCCTGAGGATGAATATCCTCATGGAGATCGAAGGCGAGCCCTACTTGAAGCGCCCGCCTCCGATGAAGCTGTCCGCTGGCCATGACAAAAATGAAGTATTGCCGCTTCCATAGCAACCATGGCCATGACATCGAGGAATGCCATAACCTCAAGTAGGAGATCGAAGAACTCATCAGAAGGGGCTACCTCAAAAGGTTTGTGGGGGGCAGACCTCAAGCAGAACCTCAGGCACTCACCACTCTCCTGCCAGCTCTAGCAGTCTACAACACCCCTACCGAGAAGCCGGTTGGGATGATATGCTGGGGAGCCAAGCATGCATCTAAGAAATCCAGGAGGCAAGGCATTTCGAAAATATACTTCCCTTTATGAGGGAGGGGGGAGATGGGGGGAAAAATATAAATAATGATGTCATGGTTGTCAAGATGACGATCGCGAAGCATCCTATAAAATGCATCATGGTTGATAGTGGAAGCTCCATGGATGTGCTTTTCTACGATGCTTTCTCCAGGATGAATCTCTTCCTGCTCAACTCAGGCATGTGTACACTCTCCTTGTTGGTTTCACAGGTGATTCTGTAAGGATGGAGGGAGAAATCACTCTCCCAGTCACTGTCGGGACCCCATCCCGGCTGAGCACCGTCATGATGACTTTCACGGTATCAAGCTTCCTTCAGCCTACAATGTAATTCTAGGCCGACTCGGGCTCAACCTGCTCGACGCCGTCGTCTCCACCAAGAGACTGCTTGTACAGTTCCCAACTCCTTATGGCATCGGGGAGATGAGGGGAACACCCCAGCCGATGCAGCACTGCTTCCAAACCCTTCCTGGGGCCAAGGTCCCTTAAGATGATCCAAGGGTGGATGAACTCGACCAAAGAGCTCAAGACCCCGGGGGAGGCCCAGTCGAACGGCTACTCTCCTATCCACTCGGAGACGATCCTGCGAAGACGGTGCAAATCGGGACCCAATTGCAGGATGATGAGAGGGCACACCTTTTGGAATTCCTGCGGATAAATGCAGATGTGTTCGCCTGGACGGCGACGGACATGCCAAGTATCCCCCCTGACATCATCACCCACAAGCTAAGCATTGACCCAAAGCACCGGCTAGTTCGACAAAAGAAGAGAAGCTTCGCCCCGGAGAGGTAGGCGGCCATCAACGAGGAAGTAGACAAGCTCCTCGCTGCCGATTTCATTCGAGAGATGCAATATCTGAGATGGTTAGTGAATGTGGTGATGGTGAAAAAGAGCAATGGCAAATGGAGGATCTGTGTAGACTACACCGACCTAAACAAGGCTTGTCCGAAGGATAGCTTCCCCCTACCGAAGATCGATCGGTTGGTGGACACCACCTCAGGGCACCGGCTCCTCTCCTTCATGGATGTATTTTCTTGATATAATCAGATCTGGATGCACCCGGAGGATGAGGAGCACATTGCCTTCATCACCGACCAAGGGACATACTGCTATAGGATGATGCCCTTCGGTTTGAAGAATGCTGGGGCCACATACCAGTGTTTGGTCAATAGAGTCTTTAAGGACTAGATTGGCCGGAACATGTAGGTGTACATGGATGACATACTTGTCATGAGCAAGCTGAGCTCAGACCACGTCGCCGACCTCGCCGAAGCCTTCCACAACCTCCGAGAGCACCAGATGAAGCTGAACCTAGCAAAGTGCGCCTTCAAAGTAGCGGCAGGGAAGTTCCTTGGCTTCATGGTCACTCAGAGGGGCATTGAGGCCAACTTGGAGAAGGTCTAGGTGATCATTGACATGGAGCACCCAACATCCAAGAAGCAGGTCCAGTGCTTGACGGGGCGGATTGTAGCACTGAGCCGGTTCATCTCGAGGTTGGCCGATCGCTGCCTCCCTTTTTTCAAGGCACTGTACAAGATGCATGACTTCACTTGAACGGAGGAGTGCATAACGGCCTTCAAAGAATTAAAGGACTTCCTGGCCTCTCCTCCGCTACTCTCCAGACTGGAGGAAGGGAAAGAGCTCCTTCTCTATTTGTCGATCACACCCGAAGCAGTCAGCTCAGTCCTCGTCCGTGCAGATGAGGACGGGTCCCAGAAGCTGGTGTACTACACCAGCAAAATCCTTCACGATGCGGAGGTCAGGTATACTCGCTCTGAAAAACTCATTTTTATACTAATAATGTCTGCTAAGCATCTCAGGCCCTATTCTCAAGCACACCCCATCGTGGTCATGACGGACCAGCTGCCGAGGACCAGACTTAGCCACTCCGAGACCTCTGGGAGACTGGCCAAGTGGTCCATGCTCCTGAGCGAGTTCGACATAGCGTATTGACTGAGGTCTTCGCAGAAGGCCCAAGTCCTAGCCGACTTCATGATCGAATGCACAAGGCTCGTCGAGGAGCGAGAGCAAACAATGACGGAGCCCTAAGCAGAGCTTAGACCAGAGGAGGAGCCCTGGATCGTCCATGTGGACAGCGTGTCCAATTCCAGTGGAAGCGGAGTAGGCCTCATCCTCGCCAATAGCGATGGGGTGGTGACCGAATATGCTCTCCGCTTCAAGTTCGCTGCAACGAACAACCAGGCGGAGTACGAGGCGCTCCTCACGGATCTGAAAGTCTCTCACGAGCTGGGCGTGCAAAGCTTGAAAATCTTTATCGACTCCCAACTGGTTACCGGGCAAGTCTCCAGGGAATATGAGGCCAGAGATCCCCAGATAATGAAGTATCTGGAATGGGTCTGCTCAAGCATGACAGGCTTCCGGCGCTTCAGCATTTTTTATGTCCCCTGGGAAAGAATGCATGTGCAGACACACTGTCGAAGCTCATAACCCTGCCGGACTCATTGCTGGGATGCGCCTACATCGAGTACCTCAAGAATCCAAGCTATGAAAGCCCGGAGGAGGTGCTACAAGTCATCCCGGAGCCAAGCTGGATGGACAGGACGTCAGGTACATCACTGATGGCACCTTGCCAAAGGACCACATAGAAGCCGGCCTCATCAAGAAGAAGGCCTCCCAGTTCATTTTGATGGAAGGCCAGCTCTACCGCCGATCTCACTCCTACCCGCTCCTGAAGTGCCTCAGGCCCACAAAGGTAGCCTTCGTACTCCGGGAAATACACGAAGGCCTCTGTGGGAACCATGTGGAAGAGAGAACATTGGCATACAAAGCTCTTCGCCAGGGATACTTCTGGGAGACCATGATGGAGGATGCCACCGACTTTGTCAAGAGGTATGACAAGTGCCAGCGCCATGCCCAAATACAGTGCCAGTCGGTGGCGCCGATCTCCCAGCTCTCATCCCCTTGGCCTTTTGTTCAGTGGGGAATGGACATCCTTGGATCATTTTCCCCTGCACCAGGACAACAAAGGTTCCTGCTAGTGGTAATTGACTACTTCACCAAGTGGGTCGAAGCGGAACCGCTAGCTCAGATCACTGAAGCCAATGTCTGCCAATTCTTCTGGAAGGTAGTTATCTGCCACTTCGGACTCCCCCACTATATCATCACCGACAACGGGCGACAATTCGATAATCGGGAGTTCGAAGGATTCTGCACTGAGCACGGCATCCAGCACCGCTTTACCTCGGTAGCCCACATCCAAACAAATGGGAAGGCCGAGGTGACTAATCAGACCATCCTCTAAGGACTCAGAACCAGGCGGACCTAGCCAAGGGTAGATGGGCGGAAGAACTCCCGAGTATTCTGTGGGCCTACCACACAACGTCCAGAATGGCAACTGACGAGACGCCATTTAACCTTGTCTTCGGCTCCGAGGCAGTCATCCCGGTTGAGCTCGACGTGCCCATGCTACGAGTATAGCAGTACGACGAAGTACATAATTCGGCACACTTTCTGCTCAACTTAGACCTCCTCGAAGAAACAAGGGATAGAGCTCGGCTCTGAATGGTGACATACCGGCAATGGGTGGCCCGGTACAACAACGTGCGAGTAAGACTGAAAGTCTTTTGACCCGGGGACCTGGTGCTGCATCGAGCTGAAGCATCTCAAACCCGGGAGTGCGGCAAGCTCTCGCCAAACTGGGAAGGCCCCTACAAAGTGGCTGAAGCCCTCTCACATGGGGCCTACTACCTCGAGGATCTTGATGGCGTCAAGTTTCCTCGAACATGGAATGCCTGTAATCTGAGAAGATACTATCAATAGTGTAAGGCTTTTTTCCATTAATAATAAAGACTTTCTTTTGCACAAAAGGTTGTTTGCCTTGCAGGAACATAGCCACAAGTCTTTGAGCCTAGCTCCAAGACACCAAGACCTGAGCCCAGCTCTCAGGCAATCAAGACCCAGGGCCCAGCTCTCCGGACAACAAGTCTTCGAGCCTAGCTCTAAGACACCAAGACCTGAGCCCAGCTCTCGGGCGATCAAGACCTGAGCCTAGCTCTCACGCGACCAAGACCCAGGGCCCAGCTATATGGACAACAAGTTTTCGAGCCTAGCTCCAAGACACAAAGACCTGAGCCCAGCTCTTAGGCGATCAAGACCCGGGGCCCAGCTCTCCGAACAACAAGTCTTCGAGCCTAGCTCCAAGACACCAAGACCTGAGCCCAGCTCTCAGACGACCAAGACTCGGGGCCCAGCTCTCCAGACAACAAGTCTTCGAGCCTAGCTCTGAGACACCAAGACCTGAGCCCAGCACTCAAGCGATCAAGACCTGGGGCCCAGCTCTCCGGATAACAAGTCTTTAAGCCTAGCTCTGAGACACCAAGACCTGAGCCCAGCTCTCAGGTGATCAAGACCCGGGGCCCAGCTCTTCGGACAACAAGTCTTCGAGCCTAGCTCCAAGACACCATGACCTAAGCCCAGCTCTCAGGCGACCAAGACCCGGGGCCCAACTCTCTGGACAACAAGTCTTCGAGCCTAGCTCCGAGACACCAAGACCTGAGCCCAGCTCTCAGGTGATCAAGACCTGGGGCCCAGCTCTCCGGACAACAAGTCTTCGAGCCTAGCTCCAAGACACCAAGACCTGAGCCCAACTCTTAGGGGTGACCAAGACTCGGGACCCAGCTCTCCGAACAACAAGTCTTCAAGCCTAGCTCTGAGACACCAAGACCTGAGCGCAGCTCTCAGGCGATCAAGACCTGAGCCCAGCTTTTAGGCAATCAAGACGCGGAGCCCAGCTCTCCGGACAACAAGTCTTCGAGCCTAGTTCCAAGACACCAAGGTTTAAGCCCAGCTCTCATGCGATCAAGACCTGGGGCCCAGCTCTCTGGACAATAAGTCTTCGAGCCTAGCTTCGAGACACTAAGACCTGAGCCCAGCTCTTAGGCGATCAAGACCCGGGGCCCAGCTCTCCAGACAACAAGTCTTCGATCCTAGCTCCAAGACACCAAGACCTGAGCCCAACTCTGAGGCGACCAAGACCCGGGGCCCAGCTCTCTGGACAATAAGTCTTCGAGCCTAGCTCCGAGACACCAAGACCTGAGCCCAGCTCTCAGGCGATCAAGACCCGGGACCTAGCTCTCCGGACAACAAATCTTCGAGCCTAGCTCCAAGACATCAAGACCTGAGCCCAGCTCTTAGACGACCAAGACCCGGGGCCCAGCTCTCCGGACAACAAGTCTTCAAGTGATGGGGACATCAAAACCCATCCGGGTTTTGCTTTTCTTTTTTCAGATTTTTTATTTATTTAGTTTAAGTTTGTATCTCAGCTATTCCATCTGTTCCTGTTATTCCTATTTTATTCCTAGTTATTCCTGACTTATCCCCGACCTATTCCTGTCATCTTCGACCTCAAGTTTAAGTTCCATAACTCTAATTTTTTTGCCGTCGGTCCTGGATCCACCATGCCCGAGCCGTCTCCATCGGCTCCAGCCTCGCCGTGCCATGCCCTCTTCCCCGCTCGACCGCCGCACGCTCAAAGCCATCCGATCTCCGTGGTCTACGCCCATGCCGTCATGGTTGTCCACCAGGAGTCGCCTGCCCGTCCACCTCCCGTCGATGCCCACGGCCGTGTCCCAACGCAGGAGGCCTCGCCCTTTGGGTAGATCTTCCAGGGGCCGGGCTCATGACGGATTCGACCACTGTGGGGACCTCCGCAGGCCCGTTCGTCCATTGGCACGACACCCTCCCTGCCATGGTCTGCCGCCTTCCCCAACCGCCGGGTGCCGCCGCCTTCCCCAACCACCGAGTGCCGCCACCTCCCCCAGCTGCCGGCGCTAGCAAAGTCTCCCGCAGGCCTTTCTTCTCCGTGCGTGGCCCCTCTGTTCCACGGTTAAGTGAAGGATGCCAGGGGAAATGATGTGAACCTTAGCATTTACAAGGGAAAGGTTCTGCTGATTGTCAATGTGGCATCTCAATGTGGGTTGACTAATTCAAATTACACTGAGCTGACTACGCTGTATGAGAAATACAAGGACAAGGGTCTCGAGATCCTGGCTTTTCCATGCAATTAGTTTGGGGCACAAGAACCTGGAACCAATGATCAGATCCTTGAATTTGCTTGCACTAGATTCAAAGCTGAGTACCCAATCTGTGATGAGGTTGATGTAAATAGGGACAATGCTGCACCCTTTTCAAAGTCACATTGATTTCAAAGCAAGCATTGATTTTGGTGAATCTAGTGTATGCCTAATTTATTTATTTTAAATCTGAATGTATGGACTAGTTGGAAAATTTTTTTTAAATTAGTTTTATATAAGGATTAGTTTTATTTTTCACCATATGAGGAGGGTTGTGTTTGATTTTCTACCTTGTTTTCAGGCTACAAACAAAGCAGGTTTGGGATGTCACTTTTTTTGGGCTGCATGCCTTGTATTATTTTCTTGGGTCCCAAGTTTTGTAAGCCTATATAAAGGTACCCCTCTCTTGAATAATATGATGATGAATATGAATTTTGAAGAAGTGTGTTCTTGGTTCTACCTCTGTTAAGAGTGGACATGAGGCCCGTCTTTCCTTCACCTGCGGGTGTCGAGGGGTGTGAGGCCCCAGTTATCTTCTTTCTTGCTAACTCCCCTCTATGATCTTGGAGCTTCTCCTTCATGGCCCCAGGTAGCGATTTGGATGGGATGCCCTAGGCTCCGCATGTAGTGAGATGGGTGGGATGCCCTAGACTACATGTAGTAGGGTGGGTGAGATGCCCTAGAGGTGCGACGTCTCTCCATGAAGGTAAGTCCCAAGTCCATAGAGTATCCATCTTTTCTGCCCCCCATATCTTTTTTTCCACCTTTTTGACCCTAATCACAGGAGACTTCTCAGCTCTCCAACGATCCTCCTAGCTTGCCCCCCTTTGTACAGCATCAATTTTGGTATTAGAGCAGGAGAGGATTAGAGTTTAAGAAAAAAGAAAAAAAAAGAGAGAAAAAAAGAAGAGAAAAAAAAGAGAGGAAAAAAAAAATTGTAGCGAGCCTGACTCGACGGAGTCGAGTTTTTTCCATCCCAGGGAAATGATGGGGACATCAAAACCCATCCAGGTTTAGCTTTTCTTTTTTCAGATTTTTTCTTTTTTTTAATTTAAGTTTTTATCCCAGCTATTCCATCTGTTCCCGTTATTCCTATTTTATTCCTGGTTATTCCCGACTTATCCCCGACTTATCCCCGACCTATTCCCATCATCTTCCACCTCAAGTTTAAGTTCCAGAACTCCAATTTTTTTGCCGTCGGTCCTGGATCCACCATGCCCGAGCCGTCTCCACCAGCTCCAGCCTCCCCATGCCATGTCCTCTTCCCCGCTCGATCACCGCACGCTCACAGCTATCCGATCTCTATGGTTTGCACCCATGTCGTCATGGCCGTCCCCTGGGAGTCGCCCGCCCGTCCACCTCCCACTGATGCCCATGGCTGTGTCCCACCGCAGGAGGCCTCACCCTTTGGGTAGATCTTCCAGGGGCCAGGCTCACGATGGATCTAACCACCACGGGGGACCTCCGCAGGCCCGTTCGTCCATTGGCACGACGCCCTCCCCACCATGGTTCGACGCCTTCCCTAGCCACCAGGTGCCACCGCCGTCCCTAGCCACCGGGTGCCACCGCTGCCCCTAGCCACCGGCACCGACAAAGTCTCCCGCAGGCCCTTCTTCTCCGCGCGTCGCCCCTTTGTTCCACGGTCAAGTGAAGGATGCCAGGGGAAATGATGTGAACCTCGGCATTTACAAGGGAAAGGTTCTGCTGATTGTCAATATGGCATCTCAATATGGGTTGACTAATTCAAATTACACTGAGTTGACTGCGCTGTATGAGAAATACAAGGACAAGGGTCTCGAGATCCTGGCTTTTCCATGCAATCAGTTCGGGGCACAAGAACCTGGAACCAATGATCAAATCCTTGAATTTGCTTGCACTAGATTCAAAGCTGAGTACCCAATCTTTGATGAGGTTGATATAAATGGGGATAATGCTGCACCCTTTTCAAAGTCACACTGATTTCAAAGCAAGCATTGATTTTGGTGAATCCAGAATATGCCTAATTTATTTATTTTAAATCTAAATATATGGACCAGTTGGAAAGTTTTTTTTAAAATTAGTTTTAGATTAGGATTAGCTTTATTTTTCACCATATGAGAAGGGTTGTGTTTGATTTTCTGCCATGTTTTCAGGCTACAAATAAAGCAAGTTTGGGATGTCACTTTTTTTGGGCTGCATGCCTTGTATTATTTTCTTGGGCCCCAAGTTTTGTAAGCCTATATAAAGGCACCCCCTATCTTGAATAATATGATGATGAATATGAATTTTTGAAAAGTGTGTTTTTGGTTCTGCCTCCATCAGGAGTGGGCATGAGGCCCGTCTTTCCTTCACCTGCGGGTGTCGAGGGGTGTGAGGCCCCAGTTATCTTTTTCCTTGCTAAGTCCCCTCTATGATCTTGGAGCTTCTCCTTCACAGCCCTAGGTAGCGATTTGGGTGGGATGCCCAAGGCTCCGCATGTAGTGAGATGGATGGGATGTCCTAGACTACATGTAGTGGGGTGGGTGAGATGCCCTAGAGGTGCAACGTCTCTCTGTGAAGGTAAGTCCCAAGTCCATAGAGTATCCATCTTTCTTGCCCCCCACATCTTTTTTTTCCACCTTTTTGACCCTAATCACAGGAGACTTCTCAGCTCTCCAATGATCCTCCTAGCTAGACACCTTTTGTCCCGCATCATCGAGCCTAGCTCTGAGACACCAAGACGTGAGCCTAGCTCTCAGGCGATCAAGACCTGAGCCCAACTTTCAGGCAATCAAGACATGGAGCCCAGCTCTCCGGACAACAAGTCTTCGAGCCTAGCTCCAAGACACCAAGGCCAGAGTCCAGCTCTCAGGTGATCAAGACCCGGGGCCCAACTCTCCAGCCAACAAGACCTGAGCCTAGCTCTCAGGTAATCAAGACCTGGGGCCCAGCTCTCCGGACAACAAGTCTTCGAGCCTGGCTCCAAGACAACAAGACCTGAGCCCAGCTCTCAGGTGACCAAGACCTGGGACCCAGCTCTCCAGACAACAAGTCTTCGAGCCTAGCTCCAAGACACCAAGACCTGAGCCCAGCTCTCAGGCAATCAAGACCTGGGGCCCAGCTCTCTGGACAATAAGTCTTCGAGCCTAGCTCCAAGACATCAAGACCTGAGCCCAGCTCTCAGGCGACCAAGACATGGGTCCCAGCCCTCCAAACAACAAGTCTTCGAGCCTAGCTCTAAGACATCAAGACCTGAGTCCAACTCTCAAACGACCAAGACTCGGGGCCTAGCTCTCCGGACAACAAGTCTTCGAGCCTAGCTCCAAGACACCAAGACTTGAGCCCAGCTCTCAGGCGATCAAGACCCGGTGGTGCAGACACCAAAGGCACCAGAATAAGGCAGAGGCTTCTCAACGCTCTATAGATCACTTAATTGACATTCAAGTCCACTGTAATAAAGTTTAGCTATTTTATTTGAGTCTTGTAATTAGTCAGCTCATGTTGAGCTAGTTCGGTTCAGTATTAGTCAGCTCATATCGAGCTAATTTTATTTTTTGAGTCCTATCCAAGCATATCGAAGACTCAAGACCACTTCATACAAGTGAAGACCAAGTCCAACCTAATTGAAGACATGGAAGTTGAGCCCAAATCCAACCCAACTTGAAGACCTGAAGATCCCAGGAGGAGAAAATGAAAACAGGAACAAATCTGGAGCCCTGTTCCAGCCAGAAGCAAATTGGGCCAGCCAAGGCCCAGGAAGAGGAATTAGGGCGCCACCTCTTAGGATTACCCTCCTCTTGGTCGGCCACTTATGGTCACCCCCTTGGCCGACCAAGACAAGGAGAGGGAGTCCAAGTATTTTAGGGATTTCTGTCTAGGTTGCCTTGTATTCCTAGTTAGGGTTTGAAAGGGAGAAGGAGTCCTATGTAAAGTCTAAAGTACCCTTACTTGGGGCCCAAGGATAAGGGTCTATTTAAGGGACCCTAGCCTCTTGTATGAAACTTGATTTTGATATATGAAATAAACCTTGAGTTCTTCTATTGCTTTGAGTGATTATCTTGCTGTGTGCATAAAGGGGTTTGAGAGTTCTTCTTCCCGGTGCTGCCATCATCATCCTGCCGCCAGCCAATCCTCCAGAGCCTTGGCCGCCCACTCCAAAATTCCTTTTCTCTTTACTATTTTTCTTTATTTTTTTGATCTCCTTTGAGCTTTCTAATCCTTGACAGGTCGTTTGCAGGTCTCCGAGTTCCTACAAATCCAACAACTCCAGCCAAGCCTCAATCGGACCACCGAGCAGAAAGCCGGGTATCCGCGAGTCTTTGGCTCGATTTTCCAAGCCGCATCCATCGAGGAACGAGAGATCCCTTCACTGTAATCTTCACCGGGTGCTTCAGACGTTGTCAGGTACACCCCCTCTACCTCCAGTCTTTATATTGTAGGAGAACTTGCCCTAACCGAGGCTTCTCAGCCCCGGCAATCCTTCTTTAGTACTTTTCTAGGTTCTAATCTGCATGCTTGGCTTCAAAAATTCATACAAAATTCTCTATAACTAATTTTGGTCTAAAATTCGAGAATTAATCACCTAACCCCACATATAAAATATAAAAAAAGAATTTCATGTATATTAGTTCCGCATCATTTGGTATCAGAGCTTAGATTAGGGCTTATTTTTTACAATTTTTTAGTCCATATATACTCTGTTATTTAAATTATTTTTCTCTGATTAAAACTCCAAAAATTCTAAAATTTATTCTGCTGGATTCATCATAATTCACAGTAATTTTCAAAATCTTTGTAGATTTTATTTAGGCTTGTGAACTTTTTGCAAGCCGAAATACAGCCTGAAAATTTTTGGCTCTATTTTTTTCAGCAAGACAAGTTTGGAAGTTTTAGGGTTTTGTTTAGCATCTTTTGCATATATTTTAATTTTATTATATTTCCTGAATATTAGGCCATAATTTGCAAGTTTTCTTCTATTTAAAAAAATACCAAAATAAAAAAATATATATATATTCTCCAAAAATACCAAAAACATCTAAACCCTAATTTGCATCCTCATCTGCCGCCATCATTGCATAATTTACTTTTAAGGGCACTCTTGCTATATCAGATGGGGGGAGGATTTGATCACCTCTCCTTAGCCCAAAACCGCATCCCTTGCATTTGGTCCCAAGCCTTAACCTAAAATTAACTAGACTTAATTTGCCCTAGTGGGCTAGGGACACCAACTGGTCGGGTCCGTGCTATGTGTCAGATCATTGTGTCAAGCTAACCTGTGTGTGCTTTGTGCTCGGTGTCTAGAATAGTGGTTTAGGGATTCAATCCCGAAGGGCTTGTGTGCTGGTCCGCCTACCTGGCCAATCTCTAATTGGTGTCTAGGATTAGCAATCAGGGACCTAACACTCCCTTTACACCTGCTTGGCTGAGTACAGGGTTACTATAGGCTAGTTTGCCACCCTGATTGAATACATAGTTTTGGACTCTAGGTCTAGAGAGCTGTAGTTGGTTTGATCGAGTCTTGCATGAGCATTAGATCAGAAGTCCCATCTCATTCACCATCTCCTTGGATCCATGGATCATCTTGATGCTAAAATTGATGCCCTTGGAGAGAGGTTAGTCCAATCCTTCAATTGTAGACTTGATCAACTAGATGCCCGACGAGGAACCTTAGAGAAAATCCATAGGACCGAAACCATATCCAAACCTGAACCAGAACTTGAGTCACCTCCCCAGCCTAGGAGAACCCTTCGCCATGACCTTTATTATGATACTGAACCTAGGAGGACCCCAAATTATGATCCCTACCATGAGGTTGATAATAGGAGAGCCCATCATCATGACCCATACTATGATATTGAACCTAGGAGGACCCCAAACCCTGATCCATACCTTGAGGCTGAACCTAGAAGAGCCCATCGTCATGACCCAATCTCTAAGTTTAGTCCTAGAAGGACCAATCAGGATTTTGTAGACCAGGAAGATAGATCCTATTTACCCACATCCTATAAGCCTAGTATACCCACATCCTATAAGCCTAGTATACCCACAACCTATAGGTCTTATGACTCCAAATCCTATGAACCTAGAACCTATGAATCCAGAACCTATGAACCTGGATCCTATGACTCTAGATCCCATGATTATAGATCCTATGCACCCACACCCTATAAGCCCAATAGATCCAAGACCCATAGAGCTGAACCTAAATCCTATAAGCCCAGAGAGCCCATAAACCCTAGGTATCAGCCTAGTACTAGTCATGCTTCCCCTAGTCAACTTGAACCCCATAGGATTAGTACCCCTAAATCTGAACCCAGTAGTAAGCAACTATCTTTTAGTCAACCTGAACCTACTAGGATTAGTGCCCATACTCAGAAACTGGGACCTAGCCAATTTTTTCTTAGTCGATCTTCCCCTACCATTCCTTTGATTGACAAGGCTTATATTAAAGCGGAAATATATGAAGCTATTGTAAACTTAGTGGATGAGTATGTGGGAGAAAAGGAGACACCTTTAGTAGACCTCGAATTAGCTGACTTAGTAGATACCCAGGTAGAAACCAACCCAGAGCTAGTTGACCTTGACCACATCCAACCCAAAGCTATAATGGAAGAACAAATAGAGGGAGAGAACCTAGGTACTGCTGCTCGAGCCTTACCTGAGGAAACCGTAGAGGAGAGCCAAATTATAGAGTCTAGTCAAAAAATACAGAAACCAGAAGAATTTATTAAGGACTTGATCTCTTTGAATCTGTACCCTCAGGATGAGCCTCCTCTTACAGTTCCTATTAAGGACCTCTTCCCTGAGATTAATAACCCATCCTTCCATCATGTAAATCCCATAGATATACCACAACCCCATAAGGTTAGCCTCATTAGTCTAGGATTAGTTCCTGACGCCCATTCTTTTATCCTACTTTATCCAACTAACCTTGAACCTTTTTCCCTACCCTACCAGAATAATTTTGAACCCACTTCCTATTTTCTGTCATTTCCAGACACCTCCAGCATTTCTAGGATCATTAGATTGCATTTAGCTGAGATTAGCATGCTGCATGCATTCATCATGCATGTTAGGTTTGCATTATACTTCTGGCATAACCTTTGGAATTTGTTAGGAGCCCATTGTAAGTTTTCTTGTGCATGTCAAGCGAGGATCAAACCTAGAGAACCTATAATCTCTTAGGTTTAGGTCTAAAGAGTTCAATAAATTTTCCTTCCATATGAATGCAGAGTCGAGTATGTTAGTATAGGTTTGAGTCCTTTGCTTCATCTTGTTAGGAGTCTGCATGTGCCTAGCATGTTCACCACCTACACTAATCTTAAAACAATTAGCTAATTCTCGAAGATGGACCAAAGAATTTGATGTAGTGGATTCCATCTTGGTTAGGCTTAGGCCTAAAAGAAGCTTCATGCTCGTAGAGCCGGACCTTTTAAAGTGATAGAGAAGGATTGGATCAAATGCCTATGTGTTAGACTTGCCTTCGGATATGGGCATTAGTTCTACCTTCAATATTACAGACCTGGTTGAGTGCAGGGAACTGGCAACGATACCCAGTGAGGCTTTTGGACCTATCCCTTATGTTAAGAGTGATCCTTACCCAGAGTGTCCACCAATTAATTGGCCTGAGAGAGGAGAACGGATCGAGCATATCCTGGACGATCAAGCCATTACGACCCGGGGCCGCGGTTATCAACGCTTCCTAGTCCGATGGCAAGGCCGGCCAGAGTCGGATGATTCGTGGATTTCTCGAGAGAACTTGCAACACCTCAACCCAGACCTTCTTGAGAGATATGTGAGACAGTCTGATCTTCACTCGACAGGGTCGAGTTCCTCCCATCCCGAGAGAATTGGTGCGGACACGAAAGGCACCAGAATAAGGCAGAGGCTTCTCAACCCTCTGTGGATCACTTAATTGACATTCAAGTCCACTGTAATAAAGCTTAGCTATTTTATTTGAGTCTTGTAATTAGTCAGCTCATGTTGAGCTAGTTCAGTTCAGTATTAGTCAGCTCATATCGAGCTAATTTTATTTTTTTGAGTCCTATCCAAGCATATCGAAGACTCAAGACCACTTCATACAAGTGAAGACCAAGTCCAACCTAATTGAAGACATGGAAGTTGAGCCCAAATCCAACCCAACTTGAAGACCTGAAGATCTCAGGAGGAGAAAATTAAAACAGGAACAAATCTAGAGCCCTGTTCCAGCCAGAAGCAAATTGGGCCAGCCCAGGCCCAGGAAGAGGAATTAGGGGGCCACCTCTTAGGATTACCCTCCTCTTGGTCAGCCACTTATGGTCACCCCCTTGGCCGACCAAGACAAGGAGAGGGAGTCCAAGTGTTTTAGGGATTTCTGCCTAGGTTGCCTTGTATTCCTAGTTAGGGTTTGAAAGGGAGAAGGAGTCCTATGTAAAGTCTAAAGTACCCTTACTTGGGGTCCAAGGTTAAGGGTCTATTTAAGGGACCCTAGCCTCTTGTATGAAACTTGATTTTGATATATGAAATAAACCTTGAGTTCTTCTATTGCTTTGAGTGATTACCCTGCTGTGTGCATAAAGGGGTTTGAGAGTTCTTCTTCCCGGTGCTGCCATCATCATCCTGCCGCCAGCCAATCCTCTAGAGCCTTGGCCACCCACTCCAAAATTCCTTTCCCCTTTGCTATTTTCCTTTATTTTCTTGATCTCCTTTGAGTTTTCTAAACCCTGACAGATCATTTGCAGGTCCCCGAGTTCCTACGAATCCAACGACTCCAGCCAAGCCTTAATCAGACCACCAAACAGAAAGCCGGGTATCCGTGGGTCTTTGGCTCGGTTTTCCAGGCCGCATCCATCGAGGAACGAGAGATCCCTTCACTGTGATCTTCACCAAGCGCTTCAGACATTGTCAGGTACACCCCCTCTACCTCCAGTCTTTATATTGTAGGAGAACTTGCCCTAACCGAGGCTTCTCAGCCCCGGCGATCCTTCTTTAGTACTTTTCTAGGTTCTAATATGCATGCTTGGCTTCAAAAATTCATACAAAATTTCCTACAACTAATTTTGATCTGAAATTCGGGAATTAATCACCTAACCCCACATATAAAATATACAAAAAGAATTGCATGCATATTAGTGCCGCATCACCCGGGGCCCAGCTCTCCGGATAACGGGTCTTCAAGCCTAGCTCCAAGACACCAAGACCTGAGCCCAGCTCTCAAGCGACCAAGACCCGGGGCCCAGCTCTTCGGACAATAAGTCTTCGAGCCTAGCTCCAAGATACCAAGACCTGAGCCCAATTCTCAGGCAATCAAGACCCGGAGCCCAACTCTCCAGCCAACAAGTCTTCGAGCCTAGCTCCAAGACACCAAGACCTGAGCCCAGCTCTCAGGCAACCCTGGACTGGGGCCTAGCTCTCTAGCCATTAAGTTCTTGGGCCCAGCTCCAAGACATTGAAGACCCGAGCCCAGCTCTCGGGCCATCAAAGACCTGAGCCCAGTTCACTAGCACTGAAGTCCCTGAAGGCCAAGTCCTAGACAAAGTGGAGCCCTCCTCTCTGATCTCACCACATACCTCAAAAAAAAAAGAAGAAGAAGAAGAAGGGAAAAGAGAGAAGAGAAGATGGGAGAGGCAAGCAGTACTCAGGAACAGATAGCAAGGAAACCTTATTTCATTAAAAATCTTTCAACCATTTACAAGCATCCTTGGGCCCCCGACATGCCGGGCGACCCAGATCAAAAGCAAAAGTAGAAAAAAGCTAAAGAAAAACCTAATCTACCTTGGTTGCCCCCTTGACAGGGCTACGAGGTTGCGAAGTTTCGTCCTCGGGTGCCTCTGGTTACACGGCTCCAGCCTTGGCAACCACCACAGGCTGGGAAGATTTGGGAGCAGCGACTTCTGCAACATCTGCATCTGGGTTTGGCTCCACATTCGAAGCCCAAGGATAACTAAGGTGGTGGCGGCCCTCGTCGGGAACGAACGCCTCGACTCGGCCATGCATGTATATAAAACCCTTATAGAAGGAATCTGACACCATTTGATAGAACTCGATGGCGAACTCCTCTGAGGCTTTGTACCTAGCAATGGCCCCCTCGGCCTCCTTTTTTGCCTCGATGGCTTGTTCCCTTGCCACCTCTGCCAACTTGGACACCTCCGCCGCATCCTTTTCAGCTGCAGCAAACTTCTCCTTCGCCGCTGCCAGATCGGTCTGAAGGGACTAGGTGATCTCCTTCTGCCGAACTGCCTCGGCATTGAATGAAGTCAGCCTCTTCTCCGTGGCCGCGAGTTCTTTGGCCTTGCTCCTTGATCGACCCTACTCCTGGTCGAGGCTTTTCTGGAGCTCCTTCACTTGCTCCTCAGTACCGGCAAGCTGTTTCTCAAGGTCCTTGACCCGCAGATCAAGGATTCCATGGGCATCGATCCTCTTCTTCAGGTCAACCTTCAGAGACTCGACCTTCGCTGCCCGGCGCTAATCATTCTTCAGCCAGTTATGGCAGTAGTCCCTGATCAAGAGGACCTCGACACCGATCTGCACCACACAAGAAGTCAGCCACCAATGCAAAAGAAAGAAAGGGAGTAAAAAGGATAGAGTCACTTATCAAGAAGAGCTGGAGGAAGATGCTGCTGATCGCATCCCCTAGTTGCTGTCTGGCCATCTCCTGACGATCGCATGCTTGGATGGAAAAATCCATCATGCACTCCGCCAAAGCCTGGTCCCAGAGCAAAGAGCTCTCCAGCCCCATTCTGAAAGGGATCCGGTGGTGTTCCCTTTCCTTCCTGCTCGCCTCGGGAGCTGGGTCACTTGCCCCTCCAGTTGAAGCACCCTCCGGAGCGGGTTGGGAGCTCGGCCTCCTCTTTGGCTGTGTTTTGGCCATAGGTTCGGCTCCCCCAAGAACCTTCTCCTCGACCTCAATGATAGCAGGCCCTAGAGAACAGGGTGACATGACGGTGGCGGCGATTGCGACCTTGGCCCGGACGACCACCTCAGGCTCCAGGGCAGGGGCCATTTCTTGCTGCCTCGACTGCTCTGGAACCTTGCTGACTGCCCGCTGACTCGGCCCCGGTGCCGCGGATGTCATCTTCTCTACTTGCACAAGATCGGCTTCGGTCTCCCTCCTACTTGGGTCGACTGGCACGGTGGGAGAGGCTGCCGACGCGCTCTCGCTCCGAGCCCATCTCGAGGGAGGCTCCTTGACCAGCCTAGATGGTGGCCTCTTTTGGGTGATCGCAAGCATATCGCTCTCCAAGAATCTCATGCCTGTATACATACTGTATGGCGTTAGCTCCTAGCTTAGGAATGACAAAGTGAAAGGCACAGAAAAAGAAAAGCTTAAGCCGAACTCACCTAACCCTCTCGTTAGGTTGACCCCAGCTTCAAAGAGGTTCTGCTTTGATAGCATAAGCTCCAGGGAAGGAATCTGGATGGTGCGGAGCTGCTCGTAGTCATCCTGGTCAGCCCCATCAACCATAGAATTTTGGTTAGGGGACTGATTCAGGTCGCTCCAGACCCAGTCAACCCCCTCAACCATTGAGAAGAAGAATTTGCTCTTCTATTCCTTGATGAAAGAGGGAAGCTTAAACCTAATGCCCTTCGGGCGAGAAGACAAGGACCACCATCCATTCTTAGTGGGGTGGTGCTTCAAGGTAAAGAAAGCCCTGAACAAGGAAAATCGGGCAACGAACCCGTGCAAGTGGCAGAGGACAATGAAGGAAAAGATAGTTCTAATGGCATTTGGTATGAGTTGAGCAGGAACCAGACGGTAGTTGCACAACACAGACATGAAGAAAGGATGAAAGGGGAAGCGGAGCCCTCCGGAGAAGGTCTCCTCATAGAAGGCTATTCGGCCCAGGCTATTGGAAGTAACCCGGTCCCATGGTTAGGGGATCAGAAGCCGGACTGAGTGCAGGATGTCATAGTTATCTCGGATGGCCCCCAATTCCTTAGCGGAGATCATCGAAGCGACCCCATCAGGATCTGTTGACCGAATAGACTCGGGAATGGGTTCAGACGGGGAAGGAGGATGAGAAGGATGGGAAGGACCAGGCCCAGGTTCCCTAATAGCTACGGGACCGGGAGGATGCCTCCTGCTGAATTCGAAACGCACCCCCTCCCCTTCTCATCGGAGGAAGAAGATGGCGGTCTCGGCATGGAAGGACCGGCCTCAGCCTGATTAGTAGAAGGATGAAAGCCCGGACCAAAACGAGACATCTGTAAAGGTGGAGGAAAGCCCTAGACGCGGAAGAAGAGCCCTACTCTGGTTGGGGGAAGAAGAGAAAGAAGACTAACCTGATTCCTTAGAGGGTCTGGGACAATCAGGAGAAGAAGCTTGGATACGGTGGCGGGCACAAAGAATTCGAAAGAATAGATATTTTGGGTAAAAACTTCTTTTCATTTCAAAGTGACCTGGTACACCCGTACCGTTACAGCCTCTCCGCCAACGAATTTACGCCACGTGCTGGCCATCAGTTGAATAGGATGCCCCTGCCGCTCTGGATTCCGTGCCAACATTAACTCTCCTCGAACGTGGCCACGTGGCACCCCCACAATGGCCTGGGGAACCGTCTTGCAGAGCACTGGTGATCATGGCCATTATTGCATCGGATCTTCACCTTTCCACATCAGCATGCAATTACTCCCTTCGATCCGAGTGCCACACACTAACGAGCCTCGGGAGTGAGGGGCAAATGATGTGGCTGAATCACCGACGTGGAGTAGCTGTCAAACACCATGTCGGAGAAGGCCACCATGTCAGATACTCTACCCGGACTCCTTCGCCGGGCTAAGCTCCCTTAGAACAACGAGGTCACCCGCAAAAGCCGAGCTCCACCCTCCATCAAGTCGGGCTTGCGAGCTCGGGATGCTTAGGCTGGAGCCGAGCGGCATCCTCCAGAGCAAACCCCTCGAGGTCGGGCCTCGTGGTACGGAGTTGAGCTCAGCCCTTCTCTACCACGTGGAGCCCCTCCGAGGTCGAGTCCTCTGGGACGGAGCCGCGCTCTGCCCTTCTCCATCAGGTCGAGCTTGCCTGAGGTTGAGCTCCCTTGGTCCGGAGTCGAGCTCAGCCCTCCTCCACCAAGTGGAGCCGCCTCGAGGCCGAGCCCCTCGAAGTCGAGCCTTGCCTCTCCAGTTCGGCCTCCAGCTCGGGCGAAGACACTAGCAAGGGCAGAGGCGGCATCGTCACCCTAAGAGGCCGGCGAGCTGCTCGAGGGTCGCAAGAAGATGCCCACCTAGCCACAATAACTGTCCGTAGCTACCACTTATACCAGAAAGGGAAGGGGCCCGGTGGTCGAGACACCACGCTCTTCACCACCACCTGAACCACTCGAAAGAGGAAGTCAACCAAGAGATTAGAATCTCGGGGGTGGCAGTCCCCCGATTGAGGCACTGCCAAGTTTCCCGGAATGGAGCGACCGAAAAGAATGTTAGAGTGCATGACAGGTTCTCCTATCATAAACCGGGAAAGGTGCCCCACCCATGGCACGAGACACCACTGCACGCGCCTGCTGGCACGAGAAAGATCCCAAGGTAGGTGCCCAATAACCACCAGGACTTAAAAGAGCCATCGACATCCCAGTGAGGAGGTAGGCAAGTGCAAACTCAACCACAGAACATCACACCAGTGAGTGAAGGAGGAGAAGCCATACAGGAGGGCCAGCCCACCTCGGCTAACATCCCTCCCGGCATACTCGCATCCCTACTTACACATCACTCACTCCTCTTTGCATGGAGTCCATCAAGAGGGGCTTGACCAGGAGGATCTATTCTCCTTGATCGTCACTGACTTGACCATCGGAGTGCCCCGCTGGAATCCCTGGCCTAGATCACTAACCTCTGTTTTGTAGGTCTCAAGAAGCAGGACGTCCCAACAACGGAGAGATGCACTCCGGCACCGTCAATAGCTACGAGCCACGACGGTGTTAGCGGCAACAATAGGTATGTTGATATTTTTGATTAATGATATATACTAAGTTATGTAATTCATTTAAGCTATTCCTTGTATAGAAGGACAGATGATTTTTTAGTCATGCAGGTACCAATACACATTGTCACTTCATATCGATTATTATTAGATCACCTGAGACCAAAGTAGGTAAGGGCTAAACATATATTTTTTTATCTAAATATCTTTTACATTATTCTATTTAATATCTTATGTTTCCTATTTTTTTATAAATATGTGATATAGCAACTATATACTCCTGATATTCTTATGCAGCTACTAGATTACTGTCTACATGCCAAGATATATGGTGTAGCTAAGTGTCACTTGTTTATTTTCATATAGTAGAGTGACACTTCACTGATAGAGTATTGTAGCAATTCAGGATCTATTAACTATACCATATCAGTGTGATACAGATGCTACACTACATTATATCGATCTCAAAGGATGAGGCGATTAGGATTGGTCCATCACTCATTAATGTTCTATTCAATTTTGAGAGAGCTATTATGATTATATTATAGATTGTGCTCCTATTGATGGTACTATGGATTATCATGATCCATATATGTAGTGGTATCATGGCATCACTCGACGGTTCATTAGTCATGATGGTGCATTGTTTGATTACCTGGTAAGGATTTAATTTTCTATTTATCATTGTTCAAAGATAATTATTTTATTTTATATATTTGATTACATATTTGTATATTTCAAAGTGGTGGCATGGCGAAGATAGATCAGCTTGCCCAGCCAGGTTCCATATCTATGTCCTCACAGTCCATCTTGAAGATATGTGATTTTGTCTTTCATATTGTTGGTGAGCATACACATATCTAGTTAGAGCATTTGCTCATGACATCGATAAAGAGGACGAGATTCTTTCATCTTTCTCGTTGGCATCATCCTCGGGAGCACCTCCTCCAGCTTAGCACAGATGAGGTACTAATGATGCAGTATCTCTCCATTTGATGCCAGAGTTTACTACGTACATGTTTATGGCTAGTTATCTTCATGAAGACATGAGATAGTTCATGTCTACTAAGGATACTGCCATGCATTTTGACTATACTATTATGCCAGACATATGACATATCAGTAATACTCATACCATGGAGATGAATATATAGGTGATGGATCAACATAGGAGATAACTACACAGAAGGCATTCACTCATGTAGAATATTTGACAGAGCATCAGGAATCGAGTAAAGTAGAACTTATGCCTTATCAAAAGCAACCTGCATGTAGAAAGAGATCGCCACTTTGTGAGACATAAGATATACCTTTAAAATTTATTTATATATTACATTTATATATTGATGACATTTTAAGTTTATGTTTATGTAATAAATTTTAGTTTTTCATTTTAAATTTTTTTATTTATATATTTTATACTCATGGAATTTATTTTTAATTAGATTATTGAAATTTAAAGTGTATTCTTAAAATTAAATATAGTTAATTATTGAATATTTTATTTTATATATGAGTTTGTCTTTTATTAGATGAGGCTTGCTCCAAACTAATAATGCTTAGGTACTTTTTGTATAATATAATACTTAATATTGTATAATAATATGATATTATACTAATTGAATACATATTAATAACAAAATAACATCTTATTATAATATTTTTATTATTATAATAAAATAATTAAATCTAATATTATAATATTATAATATATTATAATAATATATTGGCTGCATTACGGTACAAACATGGCCTACCTAGTTTAGAAGTAATAAATATATAATGATAAAATATAAATATTATTTAAAATACATGAAAGAGCAAGAGAGCGAGAGAAAGTTTGAGAGAGAAAAAGTGACGGGAAAGAAAGAAAAAAATAAAAAAAATTGAAGGGGAGGTGAAAGAATCCATGCCCATTGAAGCAAAAAAAAAGTGGGGCAGTAATCGTATTAAATATTTTTAACATAAAATTTCATGAACAACAAAATTACATATATAATATATCACAATATATTATTATAATATTTATAATAATATATTATCATATAATTTTATAATAGAATATAATATATTAAATTACAATATATAATACATGTAATATATTATAACGTAATATATTATATTATAATATATTTTAAATATATTATATTATAATATATTTTAAATATATTATAATATAATATATTAATACATTTATTATAATCTTAATTAAAATAATTATTACAATATATTTATTATAACATATAATGTTATTGTAAAATATCTATATTTAAATATATAATGTAATATAATATATTAATTATATTTTAATATAAAATAATAATTATTATATATTTATTATAACATATTATGTTATCATAAAATATCTATATTTAAAATATATAGTATAATATAATATATTAATATATTAATTATATTTTTTAATACAAAATAATCATTATAATATATTTATTATAATATATCATGCTATTATAAATTATTATGCTATTATAAATATGTTTTTTATTTTTTTATTTTTTATTAATTTATTTTTTTTAATTTTTTGTTTTGTTATTCTTTAATTAAAATATTTCAATAAAATTTGCATGCTTGACCTGCGAGTTCTCTAAAAAGAAACCTGCAGGCATCTCTATAAATATATTTTTTATATTTTTATATTTTATATTTTATATTAATTTTAAAATATTTTTTATTTTTAATATATATTTGAAATGAATTTGTAGGCTTGGCTTGTGAGTTTGTCATGTGTTCTTCCTGCTATGTCACATGGCCAAAAATTAAGGCTAGTGGTGGGCTGGATCGGGTCGGGCCATATCTCTATTCAAGCTCGATTCGAAAATAATTTAAACTTTGGGCTGAGTTTAGGTCCGATTTATTTTGAAAAAATCTAGCCCAAGCCTGATCTCGATCCCAGTCCGAATCTGAGCTCAATTAGTCGGTTTGAACCGGGCTTTGATTCAGTCGGCCCGAATTAAAGTTTGATTGGGTTTACCGAATTGAAGATAAAATGATAAAATGAAGTTTTTTTAATTATTGGTACCAATTCTGGTTCGAATTAAAATTTGAATGGACTTGCCAAAATAAAATGATGAAATGAAGTTTTTTTAATTATTGGTATCATGGTTCGAATTAAAATCTGAATGGGCTTGCCAAAATAAAATGATAAAATAAATTTTTTTTAAGTATTAGCATATATTTTTTAAAAAATTTTAAATGATTAAAATCTTAAAGCTAGCGAACTAGCCGGCCAGGTTTAGCCAAGATCTTTTTCGGATCGGGTTCAAGCCGAGCCAAGAAGAGCTTGAGCTTTATTCAAAAATTAAATAAATTATATTTTTAAATCTAAGCCTATCCTGATTTATTTTGGACCGGTCCGAGTCCATTAACGGCCGAATCAAAAATTAAGTGGATTTGTAAACGTAATTTTAGATAAGGATAGTTGGTAAATAAATATTAAAGATGGAATATTTTTTTAAAAAAATCAACGCGTCCATCGCGTCAGAGTCCGCGTCGAAAGCTCGAGACCGAGAATCAAAGCCCAAAATCCAGGACGAAGAACCCGGTTTGTCCTTCTGGCGTGCATATATCTTGCGGCGTCCTCCAAAACCTCTCACCGCGCAAGAGAGAACGAAAGCAAAAAGTGACCGAGTCCGGTCATTTGGTGATGACTCGATCCAAATACATCCTCGCGCTCCTCACCTTCGTCACCATCGGGATGATCATAGGTGATAATTTCTTGATATCCTTCATCTTGCCTATTTATTAAAATTCGATAAGGTATAAATTAAATGTTGTAGGGGTTACGATTTGATGCTTTTGTCGAATTCAGAAGTTACAATTTTTTGCGGTTAGTTTGAATTGACGGTGGTCTTGATCGAGTTCTTGCAGCGGTTGACTGGTGGAATGTTAGTTTGGTTTGTTTATAGGTATCATGTTATCATTATAATTGATGATGTATTCGATTCCCATTTCATTTCTGGAGTGGGATACAGATGCAGATAGCCCTCATTTCAGCTGGATTTAATCCACTTTTGGATTAAAAATGCTATTGGAACAGCTGCTGTGGGCGAAGTATCTGGTTGAATTTTTGCATTTGATTGACCTGGCTACTTCTGAATATGTTAGGAGATGACTTAAAAAGGATGGGGGTAGCCATTCGGGATGGTGATAGGTGTACAATGAGACATTGGACTTAGCTGTTTTTATGATAATTATTAAGCTCCTGTAGTGTATGGTGTTTGCAACCTTCTTTTTTTGCTGTGAAAAAGCCGGCCTCTTACTCATGTTACAGTTAATATATAAGTTGTTTGGAATAAAAGGCTTGCGAAAGTGAAGAACAATATTTTTTCAGTCAAGGAAGATGTGATACTAATAAAAACCCTATTAAAGTGTTTAAAATGAAAAATGGGAAAGAAGCAAGACCCTTTTAGGGAGGCAAATGTTTAAAAAGTGGCCTAGATCATGAAAAATATGAATGTTGGTGGCTATAATAAGAAATAGGAAATGGAGAGAAAGCAAGGGAGGATTTTGAATATGTAGTTGTCAAAGATGGAAACCTAATAGAAGAGAGGGAGGAGATAGACATGGGATCATCTTAAGGTCGTGAATAGCATGAAGAAACTGGTTGCTTTGGAATATTAATTCAAAAGAGGGAGTGTATTTTGAGAAAAAGAAGTTGACATACCAAATATTCCTAGAATAATACTCACATTCAAAACTCTCATTTTGAATATACTAGAATGGGCATGTATGGTGCCAGTTAGACCTAAATGCTGATAAGATACATGGAGGAGGCTGTCAATGCAAAATATTTATGAGTGATCTGTGGTTTGGTTCTTAGGAGAGATTTGGCAAAAGATTATTAAGCTAGCAAATTTGGATTGCTCAAGCATTCAATATTTTGTAATGTTTTGATGATTTCCTAGAAATGTGGGAAATATCGCATGCAAGAAAGCTTACTTCTTTTTTCTATATCATAAGAAAATGGAAAAGAACAGTCCATGTCAAAAACTTAAGAGTGATTCAATGGTAAGGATTTATGAGAAAATTAGGAAGATTTAAGATAGAGGGAAATGAGACAAGTAGGGATGGTTGAGAAAAGCTTACATCTTTCCCTTTTCATTATAGAAAATTGAAAAATAAAACATCCATTCTGAAAAATAGTGGTGCTTCATGTGTCAGAAATTTGTTCATTAAAATATTAGAATAGTTGAAACCAAGGTTTTAAATCCTGTGGGACAGGGCTGTCCCGGTTTTTTCCTGGAATGGGATGCATCGGCGTCCCGTCCCGTCTCGACACTTGGGATAGGGGATGTCCCAAGGTGTCCCAATTGGGATACTGGGACACTGGCGGGATATTCTGTCCCGACACATGGGATAATACCCCGTCCCGGTGTCCTGTGGGATGTCTCGCCGGGACCTGAATCATTGGTTGAAAGTACTGTGTGCAAAAGAGGGATCACTTCTTTCAATTTTATTTATTACAGAAATAAGGAAAAAACAGTCTAGTGAATAAGTTTAATTTATGGGTCGTCATTTAGGAACAATTTAATAAAGGAAAATGCTTCCGAAGTTCATCTGGCCACAACTGCTAACTTGGCAACTCCATATTCAACTGACCTTTTGTATTTGGCAGCAGATCCACAAGTTGCACATATCCCATCTTGCCACCTAGCAAGAGAATCATTTGTTTGCATATAACAGGAGCTGCATAGCATTAGTCTTTAGTAAAATTTAGGAGAGTGAAGTAAGCCAACAAATTAGTAATTAATGAGAAGTTCACAATTTGGGATGATGTATGAGGATTGAAATCTTTTCTAGTTTAGGCCTCAAGTGGAGAGGTCTAGTCTTGTAATCATGCTATTCTTGTGTTGCTCAATGGTTGTGATTGTAGTGGGCCTGCACAATACATGAGGCATGATGTCTCATGCTCTTGATGAAGCCATATGTAGTCATGGCTGTCATGCAATACATGGATCGTAGTGATTGTAGGACCAAGCATTTCCAATTGAGGCACAAAATGGAGAATATCTGAATCCAATATGTAAACCCCCATTAAACCCTACGAGCAATCCAAGTAGCTTGCAACTATGATTGCGACTTTTGATTTGAAAGCTAAGAAGCAAGGTTCGTTGTACCGGTTGGTAACATATTGTATGGAGCGTATCGTATCATTACCAAACTGGTACATAGTCTTATACTATACCAACATTTTGAACTGTCCTGCTATCTTGTATTGTATCGTGTATTGATACTATAATAGGACGGTTTCAATAGGGGGTCGGTATTGAGATGGCGAACCTTGTTAAGAAGCATCATACAAAATCCCAAAAGCTTTTGATCCAGAATTGCAATCTTATGTTTTAGAATTGTACTTGTGTACGAAACACAATTTTGACCATTTGGAGACTCAGGTGCATAAGAGTGGAACGTGATCCTGGTTTTTGTGGTAGCATTGGGAAGTGATGGTGCTGATGGGGAGATTTCAAGCGAAACAGCACAGGTAGGGCCTCAAGCTAGAAATGGAATCTTTGGAGGATGATAAGAGGGAGCGGGCAGTTGGATCATTAAATTCGGACTATAGGGAGCAGGGATTGTTAATGGAATCTCTTGAGGGGGTGATGATGGAGGCAGAGAGGTGGGAGTTGTTTGGGTTTTTGTAGAAGTGGGTGATGATGATGTGTTGTGTGGTTCAAGGATTCAGGTCCCGGTAGGACGTCTTATGGGATACCGAGACGGGATACCATCCCATGTGTCGGGACAGGATGTCCCACCAACATCCCAGCGTTCCAATCGGGACGTCTTGGGATATCTCCTATCTTGAGTGTCGGGATGGGGCGGGAAGCCGTTATATCCCGTTTCATGAAAAAATCAAGACATCCCTGTCCCACAGGATTTAAAATCTTGGTGTGGTTAGGTTGAAGGAATAAAAAGAATGTGGTTGGGGTTTGGTTTTAGGTGTGGACGGTGACATATAACTCTTCCACCATGAGATAAAGTCCAATAATTGAAAAGATTGAGATTTTTGTGAATTGGTGGGAGCAAAATCAGAAATTTGTTCTAGAGAATCCCTTAGTTCACCTTTTGATCTTGATCTTAGTCTTCATTTTTAACTTTTGGTAAACGGGGATAGGCAAGGGACATTTTAATTGGTGGGGCTGCTCTTATTCTTTTAAATGAGGTGTTGGAAATTAGATCTGACACTACTGGTATGGAGGAGTACATTAATCTTTTATCCTTTTTTAGACACTCCTTTTCAGTAAACAAAAAAACCTCCAGCACATTCAGTCTCTAATAAATGTTCAAGAGAAAGAAGTGCATTAACTAAAACTAGGAGAACATCTATCAATTTTTTTAAGTACAATAAGAAGCTATCATTGCACTATGTGGAACAAGAAATGAGTATGAGAAAAGAATATATAAATATTTTTTTAAGAACATAAATTAGTATACACTCTCCACCCACACCTGTATGTGCACCTGCACCTACATCTACTTTATGCATTTGTTTCTGAAATGGTACTAGCAATAAAGTACAGCTTTTCATTGTTGACCTGTATTCAAAATGGGATTGTGGATCATGAATTTTGATTTATACATGAGCTACACTATAAGAGTGCAAATTGAAGATGGACTATACATAAGGGGCCACTAGGCACCTATCCATTGGAGGTGCCACAGTTTCCATTCCCAAAGCTGTTGGTTAATGTTGAAAATTTCACAAGAACCACCATGTAGAACTTTGAAGATTGAGCTGAGAGAGGGATAACCCTATGCTATATTTGTGGTTAAGCTGGGCATAATTGCTTTATTTGTCCTAAAAAGATGGGTGACACTAATGAAAACAAATTATGAAGGATGTGGGGTTCAAGGAAGAAAAAAGAGATGCTTATGCAAAAGTTTCGCTTGAGGGAGATGCCTGGTGAATCAAATTTCATACATCGTGTCCTGCATGAGCAGCTTGATCATGATTGTGGAGATCTAGTATCGTAAAGGCACATATAAAGTGCTATAGGAAGCTTTACAATCTTAATGCAGACAGTAGGAGCATGGAAAATTTGGTCTTTGGCAAGCTCCTTGAGGTACTCAATTTGCAAATAGATTGCAAAAAGCAATCGTGCTATTTTTCATGGTTTGACATCCACAATCTCTTTGTGGTGAAGCATCAAGGCGTGGTTTGTCTAATAGTCTGGAACACTTTACACTTAGAAAGTTTTATGTGATATAATTTCCATGTCCACGCATCTTATTAGGAGATCTAAGTTAATTTCTACAATTAAAAACACTTTCTGCAGCTCTATTCTATCTGGAGCTGCATTAGTTTTACTGCCGAGGTCCTAATTCTCATGTATTGTTGGTTATATTGGTGGGCAAGCACTATTTGCAAATAAATTTTGTTAAGGTACTAAATTGCTATAAGTGCTTTGCAAGGGAAGAACTTATTAGTAAATTTTTGCACTGTCAAGGATCTAATGTTTATCATAGAAATTGTTTTTTGTTATATTATTTGTCCATGTTAGCTAAATTATGACTAAGCTTTACCTATTGAAAGGGATTGAAATTTGAACACTTCTCACCTGGAGTCCTTTTTGCTTTTTCCTATTTTTGTTATACTTTATGAGACATATATTGCAAGGGAACTGGCTTCTGCATTTAGATGAAAATGTTTTGTAGAGGCTGGGAAATACAAATTGGGGGAGACAAAATGTGTGTGTGTGTGTGTGTGAGAGAGAGAGAGAGAGAGAGAGAGAGAGAGAGGGGGGGGCTCCCAGTAAACATTAGGGGGCTTTAACATGCTAGCCCCAAGAGCTTCATTTGATGTTGTTTAGGCCTCTGTTGGATTCTTAGTATCTTCTTCTCCATCTAATGATGGTAAAATTTATAAACCCTATGAGAGTAATAGGGTTTTACCTTGATTTCATTATTGCATTTTGGTGTTTTCCAAAACTGACCCACCTTATTTTCCTTTATGCAGATCCCAAAATTATATATATAATATAAATATTATATATATATATTTGTAGAACTTGCCTAGTTTTAATCTTTTTGGCCATTTTGCTCCCTGTTCCTGTTTGTCGTTCCAGCTATATGTTTAAGCAGTGTGGAATGCACACATCTTTTGGAGTGAATGTGCATGTAGTTACTATATATGCAAGACTGGCTGCTTGCTTTGGGCCAGGGGCAACAATGCGCAAAATAATGAGGTGTACAGGCAAAAGCATCCAACTCAATCAAAAGTAGTCCACTTCTGCAGAAAGACAAACTGAAAGTGGTCTGGATCTGCAAATCTGAAAATGTAGTGGTCCAAAGAACAAATCATGTAGCATATGTTGGTGCATGAATTAATCCAGCTATGGTTTAGAATTTACATGGTTTCCAGTTCCACATGCTCCTTGATTTTATATGGTGTTTTCTTGAAAGAAGATCTTGGTTTCTTCTGCAATTAAAATTGTTCAAAAATGCTATATTATGGAAGTTTAACTTCCCATATTGGTGAGACTCTTGCTATATTATGGAAGTTTAACTTCCCATATTGGTGAGACTCTTCCCTATGGTGCTGGATTTTATTTCCTCAATAGTAATTTCCTAGTTATTCCTTAGTTTGCTACTTGTTCCTGCAGGTCTTTTTTACTGGTTTCTCACCGAGAATCTAAAACTTTTGTTCTTTATTTTTCTCTCTGCATGCCCTGTATTCTCACTGAAAAAGATATTCTCACTGAACAAAAGATATTTGGCAGCTCTTTTCATTCTTTCGCAAAAACTAAATAGAAACAATGAGCCAAGAAGAAACGCTTTGGTGAAGCTTATGGGAGTTAGCCAGCTAAAACACAACCAAATTTTCTCAAGGGTTACCAACATAAACAAGCTTCAAACCTTTTCACTCACTGTGTAGCATAGAAGACTTATTGACATTTCCTAATTTACAGCTATCTATTAGGAATGCGGATGCATCTGATTTTACTGGTCACAAGAAAGAAATTCTGATTTGGTAGTGGATGTTCCTTTTTTGCTTATCAAAATAATACACTTAAAATTTAATGGACTCCTAATATTTTCCATACACAATTTTTAACATAGTAAATTTTTGGTAAAGGTTTCATCACCATCATTTAAATGAGGCTATGCATATGCTTTGCGATTCTTAACATGATTATTATACACTATCGCTTATGTTGCATGTATGATTTTTAACAATGAATTAGTGATTTGATTATGCTAAATGCAGGTTCTTTATTTCAATTAGCATTTATCCGACGATTAGAAGAGTCATCGGGTACAATTTTTCCCTCATCGAATTCATCGCTTTATTGAATTCTTTATGCATGGATTCCTTGTGAGCTGCCTGATACTTTAGTTAGATATAGAAAATCTATCCTGTGAGTGTTACTAATTCTTTAAAGTGTTTTAACATCTTGAATAGCAAGTTTTTGATTGACTTGATAATATCATTGCTATACATTTTTCTTCAATTTTATGCTTTTACTATGTTCTTGCTATCATTTTTGTTCTAATCAATGAAACATCTTATATCTTTGTTAATTGGATATCTGGTTCAGGCTGATATATTTCGTTCTAGCATGTCATGCCATTATTAGTAATTGAATATGCCATAATATTCAGCCGTTGCAAATGCTATGTTGATGCATTGTTTCAAATACTGTGTTAAAGAAGTAAAACTTGAAAATGTTCAATCTTAACCCATGCCAAGTTATTTAGCATCCTTGGTTGGTGTATCTAACAGCTATTTACTCAATAATGACATTTTTGTTTTGTAACTTATTTATCAGTTTGCACCTTGTATATGGTCAGTGGTCAATGCCAAGCTTATTATGGATTGATGAGACTTATTTTTTGATTTTTAAAGATACAAAGTCTTGAGCGTCCTCATTATTACTTGATCCAATATTTTATTGCACTGAATGGTGTTAGCTATGTTCAGATATTCTCCAAGAAACTCACTTGAATGCAATTAGTCTAGTCCTTAAATGAATAATTATATTTCAGGTTGGTGTATCATCTATAAAATGAATGGCAATCAACAAATATTCTACAAACTATTGCACCTTTGTGGGTGGAAATCTTGTAATATGGAGAAACAATAAACAATCTATTGTTTAATCAATTGTTTAATTGAGTATCAACCTGTAACTTGTAAGATAAGTCATCTTGTGTGGATAATGATACTAGCATGTGATATTAAATTTTTAATAAATAAAGCTTTGCAGTAACCAGGTTTTGCACATTTAGCTAATAATCTAGTATATTATAAGGCTGAAAAATGATGAAATCGGCTCTCATCTCATATGTCAAAAGTTGGATCTTTTAGAAAATATCCATATATCACCAACACTTGAGATGACACAATTAAGAATGATACCAAATTTTCTAGCTTTACATGCTTCCATACTCCAGCTTGACTAGAGTGTCAAAAATTTATTTTTCTCCAGGTCATCTTTTTCGTTCTGCTAAAGGTGTGGTCTAATTTGTTTTCCTGATAGTGCAAGAAAATGAAAACTGAGATGCACTCTATGCAAACCAAGTCTTTCAAGCCACTAGAGTAACCCTTCACCAAGAGGTTGTTGAAAGCTGATAATCTTTTTGAAGAGCCAATAACATGCTAGTTGGCTTCTCTATGTACATGTGAGATAGTTACTTTTTCAGCATAACTTGATCAAATAGTGATTGAGGTTTATCATACCTGATATGGCTTGTATAAATGGGAACACTTTTTGATAATCTTTCCATTCAGCCACGAGTGATGGATGGCTTACGGTATTTATAAAAATTAATCTCATGTAGCTAGATTTTGCATATTATGCCTTTGAGTTCTTTTGTTCAGTTTTGCGAACTTTATTTCACTTATTATTAATTCCTCCTTTTGTATATTTATATTTGTTATTTCATTAGTCCTTGGAAGGAATATAGACCACATTTGACTATTGCAAGGATGCAACTTTATCTAAGATTGATCTTATAGCCTTGGAGGATTTTTGGGATTCATTTGTGCTTTAGTATCAAATCTTGACTGTTCACACTTATTAATGATAATTTTCTCCTTTGCTCGTATTTCAACCCTTCTTGGTTGCTGGTTATTTTGTTTCTTCTTCTTCCTCTTCTCTTCTTGCTTTTTCTTTCATTGTACCCTTTGGATCTCCACTAGTATGAAACCTGCACTTTGCAGCAGCCCGCGGTTTAGCTTGAATCAAAGAAAAATTCAAAATAGTTTATCAACATATAGATTTTACGTATAATATAACATATAGTATTTTCATTAATCAATGAACTTACACCAATGCCAATCTTCTTTTACCGTAACCTTTTCATTTAAACTAAAAACACGAATGTCAAAAATTTGATTAGAGTATTATTGAATTGAGTTCCATAATAAAATATGAATCAAAATACTTGAAAAAATAAGTCGTAATGTTTGAAATTAAATTACCTCTAGGAAAATGTAAAATAAAGGAGGAAAAGATTAATAATTAAGGTATGTTATTGGTTTGTGCTTGACAATTTTTTGGGATATGTTTTTTAAAAAGTTGGGTATGAATCCATTTATCAGGATTTGAAATAATAGATTCTTGTTGAACCTGAGATAAAAAAGATTTGGAGCTAGAACTTTTTAGCAAATTATCAAACCAATATTTACTCTTTGAAAATATGTTCGTAACTTTGAAATTATATATGCTATTATTGAAACTTTGTGAACCAAACATAATTTGAAACATGTAAGTATGATTGGGGATATTTTTGATAACAATTGGTAGATTAAATTCATCATATTTTATATCAATTGTAAGATTAAGTGTTAGGATACTAATTAGTTGTAGTGTTAATCTTTCAAAAATTATATAGATCACTATATCAATTTCATCACCAACAATATTGTTTAATTAATACATTAGGAAATAGATACATAAAAATTAAAATTATTTTTTAATAAAAAATAATATATTTACTTTTGGTAAATAAAATAGTGTTAATTATGTCTTACAACCTTACCATGGCTGATCATTTTTACAATATTGATTGCATTAAAAAGTATTTCCATAAATCTTTATAACATTCTTATAACATGTTTTATTCTGAGGATGTCAATCAATTTTAAATTTGCCTTACATGTAAATTTTATTCCCTAAAAAATGATTATTAAAAACATTTTACTTATGCAAGTTATTGGATATAATGAAATATTATTCATTATCTAAAATATTATTAACCTAATCCTAAACCAATCTCTAGTTGAACCAACAATATACTAAAATGCAATTTAAAAGAATAAATAAACTCTATATTTTAATCCAATCCTGGCCACTAATTTTTCAAGCCCAATCTGTAAGATAACACTAAATCAATCTAACCCAACATGTCTCGAGCAGATCTATGGCTAGTCTAACTCCTGACCTAATTAGATTGGATTTAAATGCTTGCTATTTGAACTAACTAATTTGAGTAGAACTTAAATTGGGTTGAGCCTTAAGTGGGATAGTCAAATTAGGATTTATCTTGATTTTATAGTCCTTATCCATGCCTTGAACTAATAATTCCTTGGGACTACTTGGCACCAATATTGGCATGCGCACAATATAAGGGGCGCAAAAGGACCAAGAGTCCTGCAATTAAATCATCCTTTTGCCGATAAAGTTTAGCCCCTATTCTCTCTTATCCACACCCATTTGGATTGGATTTGATTGGTCAAGTGGATACATTTTGGGCATGAATTCATGTGGGCACATGAAAGGTAACGATACTTGGAATATATGGCACATGGAATGGATAAGAGTCATTTTGCTTATCAATCACCTTTTCCAGATAAGATTACTTATTTTATATACCTTTTAGGATGGTTGACTAAGTTTTTAGTTGATTAATTAAAGGTTTAATTATCAGATTATTTCGAAAAGTTGTGATAAGCAACTCTTGGCGCAAAGTGTTTGTAAAATGCCATATGTTTACGGTGTTTCATCATACCTTTCTGCCATGAGACTTTTTTGCTTGAAAGATCTTATCCAAGATTTTGGTATGCTCCTAAATTGCCTGGTTCAGGATGTACCGTACCGGTCAAGAATCGATACGGTTCAGCCTTAAAAAAAAGTTCGGGATCTAAATTATAAAAATTGACCTGAACCGGACCAATACAAGTTAGTTCGGTATGGTATGGGTCGGTTCGGATTGTTATGGCCTAGTTCAGTCTGGTTCGGGCTCGGTTTGGCCCAATTCGGGATTCAGTTCAGGTTTGGCCCAATTCGGGATTCAGTTCAGGTTTGGCCCAATTCGGGATTCAGTTCAGGTCCGGCTCAGCGATCCTTGCTTGAGAGGTGGGAGGAAGATTATTTTTTCTTAATTCACCAAGATTAGTACCCATATCGATATGGTTTGGTATTATACCGTACCGGTGGCTGAACCGATAGCGATCCTTAGTCCGGCCCGGAAACACTTTGTAAAGAGCTATCGGGTTCGGAGGAGAGTTACATGGTTGGACGAGAGTGGGACTTCTAGCTCGAACTCTGGCAAGACTTGGTATCGACACCGAATCTGTTCCAAGTCTGCCTCACAAAGTTCGGACTTGAAATTCTTGGGAAGAAACTCCTCTTGATCAAAACCTCATACCCGAGGGAAATCCTCGGAGCCTTGGCAGGAACCTGATTACTAGCTGGTTCCAGATTCGAAGACCATAAGCCAACAAAAGAAGAAGTTTCGCTCATCTTTGAAAATCAAAGAAAATCAAATAAAAATCAAATAAAATTGGGAAAAATCAATTCTAAACTTGTTGTAAAATGAATCTTGCAGGTTCGTATGCAGATCGAATGAAAAGAAGACAGAGAGCGGAACTAAAGGAAATAAAACAAAAGAAGTTATACAGACTACGGAAAACCTATATCAGGTGACAAAATGGCGATAACCATCGGAGGAAATGATTGACGGGAGAACAGGTCTTCGGGAGAAGGAGAAAGAAGAGAAATGCAAAGGAGGCTATCCATAATTTATTTCTCGTGGAAAGTGGGGTGGCAGGCATCTGGAAGCAATAATTCTAGCACTTTATTTTCCGCATGATCAGGTGGCTTGTATCGCCTCGAGCGTCATGCCCCTCTTGGCCATCATGGTGCATTTAAGGTTGTCCTTCATTTTCCATGAAACCCGCGACAAGATATTTTCTTGAGCATTGAGCCCGTGTGTTTGATGTGACACCACCCTTGTCCTAGAATGCCTTAGCTGGAACGATCCTCGGCTACCTCAATAAAGAGTCGGAAGGAAAATTTCCGTGGCGAAGGCTCGCGCCTATCTAGTTGAGACTTATGGACCGAACCAATAGACTTGGAGCTAATTAGAGTCCATGGACTCAGTGTTAGTCATTCAACCTTCGGAAAGTACTTCGAGACATGCACAATTTGATAAAATTCAAACTTCATTCTTTAATCGAGTAATTACATAGACACGAAAAAGGAAAAATGTGGATTACAGTAATCACAACCCAACAAATAGGAAAACATTATCAATGCCCTCGGCCTCGGTCGGTGCGGAGGATGGCTAAGGCATGAGAGATCGTCGGGATGGAAATGTGGAGTAGGCATGCTTCGATTGAAGGAAGATATGCAAAGCTAAGGCCTTGCACTCTTTGAACCCCGTCTCATAGGCCCTCCTCTTCGCATGTTGAAGTTGAGTGTCGATAGTGCCCAGGTGTGCCTCGATCAATGACAACTTACTCTGTAGCACTCTAACCTCTTGGCCACTCCTATCGACGTGCTCTTTCATGTCTTCAATGATCTTTTCGATGACCTTAAGCTAGCCTTTCAAGATCACAGCTTCCCTCATCCTCTCAGTGCGGAGGTTGTGGACCCATGCCCTCTCAATTGCATTCCTCCTCTCTTCGAGCGCTTGTCGAAGGAATTAGGCTTCGACCAAGGCTTTGTTCTGGGCCTGCTCCTCCTGGTTAACCCTCTTTGACTCCTGACTCGAGGATCCCTTGCTAAGGATCCGGTTGCGAGCCTATTGAAGCTCGCCCCAAAGCCATCTATTTTCATCCCTCATGGATTGGAGCTTGTTCCATAGCCAAACCCGGGTGCAGGAATCCTCCTTCAAGTTCATGATTTCGGCCGAAAGCCTTCCTTCAGGTTGGTAATCTCAGTATATGCCTAGATGACTTGGACTTTGTGCTGGCAGGCTTCAGTTATTTGCTTGTGTTTCGATGCAAGCCATTCGCCAGCTTGCTTCAGCCTCTTCGTCGAACCCTCGATGTCATCCATCGCAACGTCAGCATGCTTCTTTTGTCGCTGGAACTCTTGTTTTGTCTTGTAGGTCTCCCTCATAGCAGAAGAGATTCTCTCCTTAGTTGCTGCTACCAAGGATTGTTGAACTGTTCCGTACCGGCCGATTTGGCCCGTACCAACTGGACTGGTGGCCAACCGGCATGGTTCGGTGCCAAAAACTGATTCTCCGATTTGGAAAATAAAAAAAATTAAAGAAATGGTCTGAACCGGTCCCAAACCGGCCCGAATCGTGTCGAACCATCGGTTCAGTCTAGTTTAGACCGGTTGAAACCATTTTTTTTTTTTTTTTGATTGTTAGTTGAGAGGGGTGAGGAAGATAAAGGTACCCATACCGGTATGGTACTGGAACGATATCATATCGTACCGGTCGCTGATCGGTACGAGTCCTGGTATCGGTTCAACAATCCTTGTATACCACCCTTGGCTCCGTTGTCTCGATTGACTCCATGAAGAAATCGAGGTATTGTCCTAACTAAGCGGCAAATCATCGTTAGGGAGGCGTAGAAGCAAAATGCTCAGAAAAATATACAGCCATACCTAGATCACTGAGTGAAAGGCCCTGTGCCGTAGGATTTGGGATTAGCCTCACGTATTTTCAGTATATGGGTGTGCAGGAGGAGAGATTAAACCATATCTTTAGCCATCCTCGGACCCTCGACAAAACTCGGGGTTGGCAACTTCGTGGCATGATCCCTCAATTCTCGCCTCTTCGATGGCGATCCTTCAGGTTGGCTGAATGACGACCTAATCGGAGTGCCGGACTTCTATAGTTTCTTGACAAAACTCGGGGTTGGCAACTTCGTGGCATGATCCCTCAATTCTCGCCTCTTCGATGGCGGTCCTTCAGGTTGGCTGAATGACGACCTAATCGGAGTGCCGGACTTCTATAGTTTCTTGGCAGCCCTCTGCAACTCTTTCAGATCATTTGGATCCATCAGCCCTTGATCCTGCAAAGTAAATCAAAGGCCTTGGAACTTCGATGCCGGAAACTTGCTGGAAATCTTCTGGCTTTTTACGGAAATCACCTCTCAGCGAGCGAAAATCTCTCCTTACCCGACAAAAGCAATGGTGAATGGAAGCAGCCTTGGACACCCTTTTCAAGGAAAAAGCTGCAATAAATCCTTCCCTTCTCTCGAGGAGTGTCATGCATGTGCCACATGATGACCTTTCACTTGCCAGTCCACTTCACGCCTCTTGAGAAGCATATTAATTCCAGGCTAGCTTCCGGATCCCTCAGGTACACAACCAGATCTACTCAGCTTGAGAACCTTCGTGCTTGAACTAAGGAGTGGGGGGCAAATGATATGGGGGCTAACCCCCCACCCTCGGCATCCCGAAGATGCACAGGCTAAGCTTCATCTTCGACAATTAGGACCCACAGTCCTTCGGCTAAAGTAGGACAGTGCCATTGGGCCTCCTTAGCTTGATCAACCTTTGGCCCCAGCAAAGGTGTCTCACTCCCGATAGTTGAGACCCGACATCCTTCAGGTGGCCAGAAATGCACTTCAAGTCCCTCAGCCCTAATGGACCTTTGGCCTCTGCCTCAGCCTCGGTAAGGGTACTTGGCCGACCCTAGGTCCTTGTGTACAAAGATGGACAAAGGGTCTCCAGCAGCACCATCTGAGGCAACCAAAGGAGGAATCAACTGACGCTCATCACTATGCACCCAGTTGCGTGATCAAGGGCCAAATCTTGTAATCCTTAGCAAATTCTTACAATTAAAGGAAGCGTGACCAGTGCTATGCAATGGTCCATGTCGCCATTAAGAAGTGTGGCTGGCTATGCATAGGGGACCAAATATCAATTAATTAGAAGTGGACATCTGGGACAAATGTAATGATCCTTTGACATCCCATCTGACAGGATCTTCAGACCCACCACTTCTCATCAAATCCATTGAGGATTTTTCCCTCTCGAAAGTGTCCTTGTCTTTGGCCTATAAAAGAGGTTTCCTGAGAACCCCAAGGTATGCCAAAATGCCTGGCAACTCTCTCTTTACACTCTACTCTCTTTCTTCCCTTTGTTGCTAGCCACCTGATTTGAGTGTCGAAGGGTCCTTGCCGGACCTGCCTCCGACTAGGGCTTTCTCATAGGTACAGTCCATCAGCGCCACCCCTCCAGCAACCTTTGACGTCTAGACGGGAGGCAGCAACAACAATATATATATATATATATATATTTTGTTGTTGCTGCCTCCCGTCTATATACAAAATGACTCTCGTCTATATATATATAATCGTCTATATATATATTTTATATATATAATATATATAGACGAGAGTCATTTTGTATATAGACGGGAGGCAGCAACAACAAAATATATATATATATATATATATATATATATATATATATATATATATATATATATATATATATAAATATAATATATAAATAATATATAGACGGGAGGCAGCAACAACAAAATATATATATATATATAATATATATATAGACATATAATCGTCTATATATATATTATATATATATAATATATATATAGACGGGAGTCATTTTGTATATAGACGGGAGGCAGCAACAACAAAATATATATATATATAATTTTTTGTTGTATATATAATTTATATATATATTTTGTTGTATATATAATTTTTTGTTGTGTATATATATATATATATATATATATGGACTTTGTTCTAGTTATGCCCAGTGTACCTCTTATAGAGTTACGCTTTTGTTGAATTGGATGATAGGGACCCTACAATAATGATAAGCAATTAGATATGATCTACTATTTCTAAACTACTCACACATCAAAAAATCATATGATTTGGAGATCTTTAGCGCATCAAGTGGTTGTAAAACATTTATTGTTCCATGTCATGTAAACTATCCAATGTTATTTAAAAGATGATGCAATTAGACATTCAAAACACTGCATAAGGTTTTGGAATCCAAGAACCTAAGTTAATCTTAAATCCAACTACTTTCCTAATATAGGTTTAAATCCTAGTATTGGGCCTTGTCTTGGTCTCTGGGATGGTATGGTATTTGGACTAGACGGTTTGATCAGGATGGGCTGAAACAGTCACTAATAGCAAGAATTAAAAAGTAAAAAGAAAAGAAGTTCCATCCCAGTATTTCTACTGGTGAAAATTATCAATCTTTATTATGTCATATCTTGTCAATTATCCTATTGGCTTTTTATGAAAATTATCAATCTTTATTATGTCATATCTTGTCAATTATCCTATTGGCTTTTTATACTTTTAACATTCATTTGGTTGTTCCTCTATTTCTTAAGATGTTTATAGTTTTGCCAAGTGTAATATCTTTCATATGCACCTTTGTTTTGTAAACATAGCCTTGATGATCTTTTCTATTAGAGTTACATATTGTGATCAATATATTCTGGTGTTTCATTCAAAATTGATACTGTAATCCTTATGGTATAAGTACTGGTTGCAGGTGCTTCACATTGGGAGAATGACAAAGATGCCAGTGTGCTTCGTCTCGGATTTGTATGTTTGAACTCTTAGTTTTTACCATACACTTGCTGTTCATGTTTACTAGTTTTTTCATCTGCTAAATTCACCATTTTAGTATTGTACCTTTTAACATCCGCATGCCATGGTTCTGCTTTGGGAAAAATGTGACATCAATAATCTATATTATTATTGTATTGAATTCTGTTGTTTGGGTGACTGAACTTTGTTTCCTCTAGATTGGTGAATTAGTTCAAGTTTAACCATAATGGGTTGAACATAAAAGGGTATCCATTTTTACCAAATTCTATCTTGTGTTTGATGAATCATTTTGAGTTCAGAAGATAATTTAACTGAGTTTTGGGCATCTAATGAACTCTTGAACTTGTTTAAGTTGAAAGAATAAACTTTATCTCTTTCATACTCCTCATAAAGAAAATCTAGGAGATGAGGTCGATTTTTTAGGATTAACCACAATATAAACTAGGCTTGTAGATGAGTATAGAATTTTGTTTCCAGAAATATTGATGTTCTTCTGGGTGGAGCCAGGAATTCCTTGCAATAAGGGCACCATTGTCAACTAATGATTGATTGACAAGCCTTAATTATAATTTATTTTATCATGAGTAACATAATCATGATAGAGAAATTTCTTAAAAGTTCAATTTAGAAATGTATAGGCATTACCATCAATCATAACTTCATTTATGATATATTCTGTAGAAGCAACTACAACATCATGCATTATAATTTAGCACAAATAACAATTATTATTACAAATAATAAAAATTATGAATATAAATAGAAGGAAAAACAAGAAAAATGCATGATACTCTAATTACAAATCACTCAATCAACTTGGAGTTGACCATTCAATGATGCATAAGTAGTATCCAATCGAATAAAGAAAGGTAGAGTATAGGTTCAGTTCAATTTTACTCAAAAGGTAACGACAAAATAATAATGATGATGCAGCAATAATATAGTGAAATATATATTGTTTAATATTCTAGGCAGGCAATAGTTCTTCATAATAATTGAAAAAGCAGAACAAATATTTGGTAATGTGGACTATACTCTGCAAGTTAATATCAGATGAACCAAAACTACAAAAGTGTTATAATGGGCTTTATAAATTTCCTTAAAAATAGGTTGACAGGTTATTAGGCATCAACTCATAACTCTATCATCCTATTCGCTTATGAGAAACTTGATCATGAGAGCAACCAGGATTAAACAATATTCGACATTTGTCTTTTGGCAATTAATTTAAAATTAGGCTTGAGTGGTTGATAGATTGTAAACCTCAATAATCTGAGTACCTTATCAGTTCTCTTATTGAAGAGCATTTTTACAAATCTCAGGGAGTTGTAACTATTGCTGTATTAATTTTTTAAATATTGTAAGGTTTAGCAATTAATTTCTTGCAAAACAAATTTTATGTATAAATACTAGAGATGCCGGGGAACTAACCTTTCATTCTGGTTACTGGTATGTTATGATACCATGTTGACATGTGGTATGCCTCTTGGTGCTGGCACCTAAAAATTAAGGTGATGTACCATATATCAACTTGGTACTTAGAGGCATATTGGTGTTGGTACTATAATAGTATAGTACGATATGATATGTCTATGACCAATATTATTTTGTATATATTGGTACCAAGGATCCCGATATCGGTATCGAAACCCGTACCGATACTAGGTCGGTACAGTACGGTATCGATATGGTACCGGTACGTACCGTACCGTGTGCCGGTATGGTAGAAACTGGCACACCCTTTTTTTAGGTTTTAGGATTTTGTTTAGAGTTTTAGGGTTTAGGATTTAGTATTTAGGGTTCAGAGTTTAGGATTTAAAAAATGCTAATACATTAAAGTAAGCTTCTAACCATTAATTCTAATTAAAGTAAGATATAAAATTGTGATTAAAGTAAGATTAAGAGTAGTTAATGAAAGTGAAAGGTAAAATATAAATATAATTACATATCGATATTTAGAATCAGGTCGAGTGTTGATGTCCATAAATATTGAGATCATTAATATACCAAAAAGGAAGATTAGTAAATCCCTCTAACTAGGCAGCATGGTACTTTTATAAACTCATCTAAAAAGGTATGCGTGATGAATTGTAACTCATCGCAGATCCCTCGCTGAGGTCCTGACTCTAAGAGGTATCCAAAGATTGATGATATGACTGTTCAGGGGCTCATCTAAATATATCAGCAGCCAAATCAGATTTGTAAGATGCTTTGGGCTGTATGGAATAATAACCACTAGAAGATATTTTGAATGCACCATATGGACCATATGGATTACAAGCTGCTGGTAGCTATGGTTAAGAGGATCCTGAATATGAGGATGACTCTGATATATCCATGGATCCTACTCCATGTGCAAGAGTTGCAGTTGCATCATGTCCCGAATGACCTTACGGAGCTTGTCTATATGAAATCGTATCACCATGAGGTCTACCAGCTGGTGCACCATGGTCTGTATCTTGTGGCATGACTAAACTGACTCACTAGTAAATCGAAGATGCATAGGTGGCTGCGTCTCCTATCCTTCGACTCCTCCCTGATTACTAGATCCCCCACTATCGGAAGAAGCACTAGCACCCCTCTTTGGTATCTAAATCTGAATGAACTGGGTGCTTCGGTGGAGATGTAATTGCCTTTCCTTTTCTTTTATCTCTAGGCTGAATAGATGACGGGGAGGGATGATGTGATGTATTTGCTGGAGCCCTGTGAGGAATATTGCTTGTTGTCCATTATTCAGCATCCATTCCAGCCTTGCTAGCTACAAAACTGGTTGGTCGAGGAGGTGATCCTGGCTCATCAAGCTCTGATTTTTGCTGCTAACTCACGACCTATTCAATCATTGAATCTTCATCCTCATCAACATATGTACTTGCAGTGGGATCGGAGTCTTTCAATTTAACTTCATCTTGAATGTACTTTAGCCTCAACCTTTTATTATAGTGTACATAAACAAGATCATTGATGCGTTTTTGTTTTAGACGGTTCTTCTGCTTAGAGTGGATAAGGTCAAATGTAGACCAATTACACTCACATCCACTAGATGATACTGTATGTGAGAGAATCTTGACTGCAAGAATTTTCAGATATTTTGCAGATCCACCAAAATGCACTTGCCATTTAGCTGCAAAAAATATTAAATCATTTAGAATTTTGGATTCAGCAAAATTAAAAAAATCAGTTTGAATCTAATATTAGACTTAGTACTTAGTAGTACCTATCAGGATTCATATTTGATTTACTTCTGATGGCTACAGTGAATCCAAAAGAATCTGTGCCATTCTTAAACAATTTCGTCTAGAAAAAAGTGTTGTTATCGTGTGTTACTTGTTGAAATTAGTGCTAATAAAAATCACTTAACAATTTCAACTTACTTTTTCTAGGCACATAGCTGCGATATCTAGATCGGGCTCCATCTTATATATAACATTGCATAGGGCAAATATAAGCTGTTCATCTATAGCAAAGGCAGGTATGGAGTATTGGAATTTCAGATTCAGATAGTAAGCTGTATATATATTTTAATAATTAGTCAAGTATACTTATACAAATATAATATAATTTAAAATTTTAGAGAGTTCATAATTTACTGCGTACCTGCTAGATGCAAATCCGAATTTATTTGATAACTTCACTATCTATCAATGATCTGGATATACTCAATAGCATGTGCTGGATCCAAGGATTCAGGTCCTGGCAGGATGTTCCATAGAATACCGGGATGGGGTACCATCCCATGCGTTGGGATAAAACGTCCCACCAGTGTCCCAACATCCCAATTGAGATGTCTTGGAACATCCCCTATCCGAGTGTCGGGACGGGGTGGGACACCGGCACATCCCATTTCATTAAAAATTGAGACATTCCCATTCCATTAGATTTAAAACCTTGGATATATCTGTCTCTTGGATTTTTTCCTTTGCCATTTGCATCATGTAATACAGGAAGTCCATTTGAGCATATTTTTTAGAGTCCATGCTCGAAGTACCTCATGTAGAGGCTTTAACCTCCACTATCCTTTCAGCCTGCTGCCAGAATGTTTGTCTCGTTACTAAATTCTCTACATTGCTCCTTTCAGTATTTGCTTTGGCATATCTGCTCTACTGCCATTCTTGACTGACAAACATCTGACATAGCTCTACTTTCTTGCCAATAAGACTATCAAGTGCTATATAATTTGTAGCAAATTATGTGACCTCTGGTCTCAATATTTCTTTTCTATTAAAGTTCCTCATTAATGATAAGACTCATGTATGGTTATAGATGAATCTGGTGAATAGTCTATACTAATTCAAGTATCTTCTGTACCTCACAGATTTTTTCAGTATCCATCAATATGAGGTCGATACAATGTGCAGCATAAGGGGTTCAGAAAATATGCGGTCACCACTGCATCAAGAGCTGCCCTGCGGCCTTATGCTATGGTCCATTATCTGTGATGACCTGCATGACATTTTGCTCTCCCACCTGATCAATTACTTTCATTAATCTGAAGATATAACTGCTGTCGTGCACCTGATTTAAAGCATCAATAGATTTATGAAATTTTTTTTTTCATCATAATAACTTCTTTTTGAAGCATCAATAGATTTATGAAATTTTTTTTTTCATCATAATAAGTTAAGAAGTTGATGATGCTCCATTTAGTAGGACCAGTCCAACCATCACACATCACACATCACTGTCAATCCATACACGCACCACTTGCTCTGATAGGAGGCAATCTAATTTTTTAGCTCCTTATTGTTGTCTAGAAGCTGACTATAAATATTTCTCGATCCTAGAGGATCTACATCTGCATTAGCAGTCTATATAGATGAAATAGCAGAGCGATAATATGGATTGTCTATTGCGTATGCTGGGATATGACTGAAATGAAATCAGGATTCGATGGCCCACTTTATATCCTTCTTTTTATCCTTTTTTAGCATGCTATCAATCATCTGTTGATTGGAATTTCTGCTAGGAAGGGCATGTGGATCGACATTATGGATAGTGGCTCCTGCTAGAATGTTTCTAGAAGACTTCTTTCTACTGCCAAATGCTTCCAATATGGATGCAATATGGCTGGTGCCTCTCTTGATGGGCTCTTTGATTGAGGAGGTCCTAAACTATCTCATATTCTCTTGCCATACCTGCGGAGTTCGATCCCGATCTCAACTCAAAAGCTGATGGTCCAAATCGTCTCTGCCTGGCCGTCTTCTTTAGCTGCCTCTGCTCATACAAGCTCGTCTGAATGACAGCCTTTATCTGTGCCTCCTCATCAAAAGGAATAGATGCTCCCTCTGATTTCCTGGAATAATAAGGTGGTTCTGCGGCTTCACGGTCCACCTCTGCCTTCTTTGATGTTCTTTCCTTTCCAGCTTTGAAATCAGCAAAATACTTTTTCATCAACTGACGGACCTTCTATGGACACTGTCGGCATGCAGATACATCAGAATGCTACTAGCCAAGTGTTGCAACAACCTCGTTATCTCACTACCTTTAAATTCTATATTGTACCATTTACACCTCCAGTGATGCCGATCCGAGAGCATTTCTCTATGTAACCAACTAATATCACGCTCCGGATCCTTCCTCCTCGATGGATCTATTCCTAAATATTTAAAAAGCACATAAGCTCAATAATTACATATATTAATTAATACTTTGTTAACCTAATTTTTTTATTTTTTATTTAAATATATGTATATTTTTATTTTTTAGATATAAAAAATATGAAAAATTAAAATATTATAAAAAAATAATTTGATTTTAGATTTATGTAGGATCCTATCATAGATGCTATATACAAGTTTCACCGAATCGTGCCGAACCGGCCGGTTCGGGGCGTACCGAACCGGACCGGCGGTCGGCTGGCACGGTTCGGCTATAATAAATGGCACAGCTGCCTTAAAAACAAAAAAAAAATGAATCGGGCCCGAACCGGTGCGAACTGGACCCTAACCGGTCGAATGGGCTCGAACCGGCCGGTTCGGCCCGATTCGGCTCGGTACGGTTCCAAAGGGGGGGGCTTTGTTTTTTGTCACATGGCTATAGTGTAGCCATGTGATGTCCAAAGGGGGGGCCTTGCTGCCTTTCCTTAAGGAAAGGCACGACACAGAGAGCTTAAGAGCTCTCTGTGTGTTCTCTGCAGCGACGCATGAAGGAAAACCAAGAAAAAAAAATACGCAGGGTCAATTTCAACCCAATTTAACCTGCAAAAATCGAAGGGGTAGGTATAATCAAGGTCCGTATATCCTTCTTTTTCCGTATTTTCGTCTTTCATAAGGTTAAATTTTGTTAAAATCCATGCAAATTAGAAAATTAAGAAGAAATGCTGTCAAAATTTATTTGTTGGCAATGATTTTAGAGTATATGGTAGATCTAGGATAGATTTATACAACGATACTAAAATCTTAATTTTTTGTTAAGTATATAATTTTTTAAATTAAAAATTAATTTTTGTATTAAAAAATTAATAAAAAAATAATTAGAAAAAAAACTGTAATTATAAATTATTAATCTAGGGCTTGTAAGCTATTCTTACTATAAATTCATGTCGATTTATTCAAGTTTTGTGCATCTCATGAATAGTGCCTGTAGGTCTTAAATTGAAAAAAAAATGACTTTTAATGCATTTATAGGTTCTTAAAAAAATATATGTAGCATGTATGATGGAATCCTATATGAATCTAAAATTTAATTTTTTATATTTTTCTTTATTTTTAAAATTTTTTTAATTAAAAAAATAAAAAAATTAAAATAAAATTTAAAAATATGTTAATTAACTATTAATTAAGAAATATTATTATTGACCTTATATGTAATTTAAATATTCAGGTATCCATCCATCAAGGAGGAAGAAGGATCCGGAGCGGGACATTGGTTGGTTACATGGAGAGATGCTCTTGGGTCGGATAGAGGAGGAAGAAGGATCCGGAGCGGGACATTGGCTGGTTACATGGAGAGATGCTCTTGGGTCGGCATCACTGGAGGTGTAAATGATGCAATATCGAATTCAAAGGTAGGGGTAACAAGGTTGAAGCAGTACTTGGTTGGCGGCTATCCTGATGTATCTGCATGTCGACAGTGTTCACAGGAGGTCCGTCAGTTGATGAAGAAACACTTTGCTGATTTTAAAGCTGAGAAGGAAAGAACAGCAAAAAAGGAGGTGGACCGCAAAGCCGCAGAACCACCTTATCACTCAAGGGAGTCAGAGGAAGCATATATTCCTTCTGATGAGGAGGCATAGATAGAGGCTGCTATTCAGGCGAGCTTGTATGAGCAGAGGTAGCAGGAGGAGGCAGCCAGGCATAGACAGCGATTTGGGCCATCAGCTTTTGAGTCAGGATCCGGATCCACTTCTGCTAGTGCTCCAGGAGAGTCTGAGACAGTTTAGGAGGACCTCTTCAGTCAGAGAGCCCGTCAAGAGAGGCACCGGTCGTATTGCATCCATGTTGGGAGCATTTGGTAGTAGGAGAAAGTCTTCCAGGCCCAGGGATATTCCAGAGGGAGTCACTATCCATGATGCGATCCACATGCATTTTCCAGTAGAGATTCAAAACAACAGAGGATTGACACAATGCTGAAGAAGGATAAGAAGAAGGATATGTGGCGGGCCATCTCCTCCTGGTTTTATTTCAGTTATATCCCAGCCCATGCAGCAAACAATCTATAATATCGATCTGCTATTTCATCTATACAGGCTGCTGGTGCAGGTATAGATCCTCCAGCATCGAGGGATATCTATGGTCATCTTCTGGACAGCAATAAGGAGCTAGAAGGATGGATATCCTCATATCAGAGCAAGTGGCCTGTGTATGGATTGATGGTGATGTATGATGGTTGGACTGGTCCTACTAGACGGAGCATCATCAATTTCTTGACTTATTGTGATGGGAAGACTTTTTTCAGAAGTTTATTGATGCTTCAGATCAGGTGCACGACGCCAGTTATGTCCTCAGATTGATGGAGGAGGTGATTGATCAGGTGGGAGAGTATAATGTCGTGTAGGTCATCACAGATAATGGACCACAGTACTGGGCCGCAGGGCAGATCTTGATGGAGCAGCGGCCGCATATTTTTTGGACCCCTTGTGCTGCACATTGTATAGACCTCATGTTGTTGGATGTTGGTAAAATTCGCAAGGTGCAGAAGATTGTTGAGCTAGCACAGTTTATCACCAGATTTATATATAACCATACATGGGTCTTATCATTGATGAGGAGCTTTACAGGAGGGAAATATTGAGACCGGGGGTCACACGGTTTGCAACTAATTATATTGCACTTGATAGTCTTCTTCGCAAGAAAGCAGAGCTGCGTCAGATGTTTGTTAGTCAGGAGTGGCAGGACAACAGATTTGACAGGACAAATATTGAGGGAAGCAATGTGGAGAATTTGGTGATGAGACAGACATTCTGGCAGCGGGCTGAGAGGGTAGTGGAGGCTATCAAGCCTCTATATGAGGTACTTCGTCTCGTGGACTCCGAGAGGTATGCTCAGATGGGCTTCTTATATTTCATGATGCAAAGGACAAAGGAAAAGATCTAGGAGGCAGATCCATCACATGCACATGAGTATATCCGGATCATTGATGGACGGTGGAGTTATCAAATGAGTTCGGATTTGCATCTAGCAGGTACGTAGTATTTTATGAAGTTCCTAAAAATTAAGTTTCAATTAGATTCATACAAGTACGCTTGACTGATTCTTAAAATATATGTGCAGCTTACTATCTAAATCCGAGATTTCAGTACACCGTACCGGACATTGCCATGGACGAGGATCTTATATCTGCCCTGCGCAATATTATATATAAGATGGAGCCCAATCCAGATATCGCTGCTATGTGCCTTGAAGAAGTAAAGTTGAAATTATCGCTGCTATGTGCCTTGAAAAAGTAAGTTAGGTTGAAATTATTGAATGATTTTTAATAGCATTAATTTCAACAAGCTAACAAATTTTTTTCTGGCAGACGAAATTTTTTAGGAAGGGCACAGATTCGTTTGGATCCACTATAGCGGTCAGAAGTAAATCAAAGATGAATCCTAATAGGTATTACTAAGGAGTAAGTCTAATTGAATATCAGTATCAAATTTTTTATTTTGCCAAATTTAAAATTCTAAATGATGTAATGTCTTTTGCAGCTGAATGGTGGGTGCATTTTGGTGGATCAGCTAAAAATTTGAAGGTTCTTGCAGTGAAGATCCTCTCCCAGACGGTTTCCTCCGATGGATGTGAGCGCAACTGGTCTACATTTGGTCTTATCCACTCCAAACAGAGGAACTGTCTGAAACAGAAACGTCTCAACGATCTTGTGTATGTACATTATAATTTAAGGTTGAGGCTAAAATGTATTCAGGAAGAAGTATAATTGAAATATCCAGATCTCACTGCAAGTTCATATATTGATGATGATGAAGATCCAATGATTGGGTGGGTCATGGGTCAGCAGCAGCAGCAGCCAGAGCTTGATAAGCCAGGATCGCCTCCTCGACCAGCCAGTTTTGTAGCTAGTGAGGCTGGGGTGGATGCTAGACAGTGGGCAACAAGTCATATTCCTCACAGGGCTCCAGCAGATACAGCACATCGTCCGTCCCCACCATCTAGTAGACCTGGAGACAGGAAAAGGAAAAGCAGTTGTACCTCCATCGGAGCATTCAGTCTACTCAGGTTCAGATACCAGAGACAGTGATGATAGTGCTTCAGATAGTGGAGGATCTAGTGATCAGGAAGGGGCAGAAGGACAGGAGTCGCAGCCTCCTAGTCCTATTCGATTCACTGGGGAGTTGCAGTTTTACCATGCCACGCAGGATACAGATCATGGAGCACCATCTGATATACCTCGTGGTGATACGATTCCATATAGGCGACGGGCTCCGCGTGGTCGTTCGGGACACAATACAGCTGCAGATCTTGCACGTGGAATAGGATCCTTGGATGTATCTGGATCATCCTCATATTCAGGATCCTCTTATCCGCAGCTACCGGCAGCTTATGGTCCATATGATCCATATGGTGCATCCGAGACGTCAGCATTCAGTGGTTATTATCCCGGAGCATCTTATGCATCTGATTTTGTTGCTGGTATATTTGGATTCCTCCCTACATCTGCACTGCCATATCGTCAGTCTCTGGACAGCTCTTAGAGTCGGGACATCAGAGAGAGATCTGCGATTAGTTATGGCCCGTCACGCATACCTTCTGGGATGAGCTTAGAGGAGTATCATGCTGCTTGGCATGAGGGACATGCCGACTTTCCTACGGAGTACATACATGATCCCTATATTTATGGACATCATCACTCTACCCGATTCTAGACATTGGTATGTAATTATATGTTTATGACACATTTTACTTTCATTAATTGCTGATAATCTTAGTTTAATTATCAATTTTTTTTTATTTCAATTGAAAATAGTCCTAAATATTAGTATTTAGTCCTAAACCCTAAAGCGGTACGCCATCCTAAACCCTAAATCCTAAACTGGCCTAAACCCTAAATCCTAAACCGGCCTAAACCCTAAACCGGCCTAAACCCTTAAAAAATAAACCATAAACCCTAAACCCTTAAAAATTAAAATAAATACCTTAAACTTACAAAAAAACAAAAAAAAATACAAAAAAAAAATTTTTTTTGGGCGTACCGGTTTGGACCTGTATGCCCCGTCGTACCGTGTGTCGGCACGGTATGATTCGGTACCGAACCGGTACCGGCCGGCCACCGGTATGGCACCCGGTACCAGTTCGCCGAACCTTGGCTATATATATATTTTTAAGATACTGAAAATATATGAAATGCCACTTTTTCTTCAATATTAGACATAAAGTACTATTTATAAGACATATCAAAACTTGGATAAATTAATACGAAATTTATAGTGAGAGTAGCTTATTTTTTCTATAACAATAATTTATAATTATAGCTTTTTTAATTAATTATTTTATTTTTTAATAATTTTTTAATCTAAAATTAATTTCTAATTTTAAAAATTATGTACTTAATAAAAAAATCAAGATTTTAGCATCATTGTGTAGATCTTTCATTGATCTATAACGTATTTTAAAATCATGCCCAAAAAAAATTTGATAGCATTTTTCCTTAATTTTTTATTTTTTATGATTTAAGTAAATAGGCAAGAGAGAGAAAAAAAGAAGGCAAGCTATACGTACCTTGAATTGACCTTTTTCTTGTAATTTTGGTATTTGATTGGCTTGAAATTAAAAAAAAAGGAAATTTGCGGTCTTCGTTGAAGCTTTCCTTCCAACGGAGAGCTCTCGGGATTTCAGAGAGCTCTCAGGTTCTTTATAAAGCCCCCTTCAATAAGTGCATGGTAACTAAAAGAAAAAATCGGTCCGAACCGGATTGAATTGGTCCCGAACCGGCCGAACCGACTGGTTCAGTGCGGTTTGGACTGGTTTATCAATTTTTTTTTTTTATTTTCGAAACTGGAGAACTAGTTTTTGGCACTGAACTATGCTAGTTGGCTGTCGGTCCAGTTTGATACGACCTGAATCGGTCAGTATGGCACGGTTCGGGAAACCTTGATTGGTACTTAAATCCTTAATAGTTCATTCACTAGACTCTGGCTATTATAGAGGAGAGCATAAAACCAAACAACAGTCATGTGCCTTGACTATATGGATGACCTTGGATGAGAGGAAGGGGTGGGCAAATGCTTGGACCAGTCTTGGGGAATGGGTGAGGGGTGTGTTGATTGTTGTCGTGCACTGGCCATTTGTTAGGGGCATGCTATCTCTCGCATATTGAAGAGAGTGTGATGGAGTGAGCAATTGCAAGGCAAAGAGAGCAAGCAATGGAGATAATGATAGTGTGAAAGATTGTTAAACAGATAGAAAATTCATTGATTGAAATTGTTTCGGACCACAATTCTGAATTCCTGATGACTTCAAATCTTTGCTACCAATTTAGGTCTAAAGCTGAATCCATCAATGCTTCTATTTTATCAAATATGATTTCAAAACACTAGAAAATTGCTGCAATGTGAAGTCTGAAAACTGTAAGAACATATAATATATAATATACTTTTCATTAAATTAAAGAAATTTCAAAATTGCAAGGCAAAGAGAGCAAGCAATGGAGATAATGATAGTGTGAAAGATTGTTAAACAGATAGAAAATTCATTGATTGAAATTGTTTCGGACCACAATTCTGAATTCCTGATGACTTCAAATCTTTGCTACCAATTTAGGTCTAAAGCTGAATCCATCAATGCTTGTATTTTATCAAATATGATTTCAAAACACTAGAAAATTGCTGCAATGTGAAGTCTGAAAACTGTAAGAACATATAATATATAATATACTTTTCATTAAATTAAAGAAATTTCAAAATATAATTGTGATAACTAAGCTAGCTAAAGATAAATACATTATAGTCTTCTGCTTTATGGCTCTCATCATGGAGATCTTCTGGATATCTATTTGTTTGCTGCATCATTGGCTCTCAAATTTGATGGTGGGGAATAACAAGAAGTGTTTTTGTAGGACCTCTGGTTTTGATCAACCCAAGATAAGCATGTCCATTAATATCAAGATAGTGGAAAATTTTAGAATATTGAGAAACAAAAAAACTGTGGGAGCACTAGCTTGTAGGACATACATTTATTGACTCTGTGCTGTAAATATAACCAAATCTTATGTTGAATTTTGAATTTTCCTTTAGTGGATTTTCATATCTAGAACTTCTGCCATTGAGGTATTTGAGGAATTTCAAATTTAAAAATGTGCTTATTTTTTATCGAGAGATTGGTAGATGATTGATCTTTAATTTTCTGATTGGAGTGGATCTTCCATGTGTATCCTTTCATCAAATGGGATATTTAATTTTGAATCCAGTCCTAGTCTAATTGAACTCCCTTAGGATTGCTGGCCTCAAATTCTTTTCTAGCCTCTCTCTTAGCCATTTCAACAAAGATAGTGGGTTCCCTCCTGCATCTGTTTCTTTTTATGGCTTTTACTAGATACAGGATGATAATTGCCCAATGAGGAAACTGACCTTTGTTCTTCCACTATCTTGTTTGCTTTCTAGTTCTGCGATCTTCATCATCCTGATGCTTTCCATTGCCTTGTCCTTACAATCTTCATCAAGAACATCACCATCACCACACTCTTGCATACAAAATCTCCTGTCCACTATCCTCTCTCTCTCTCTCTCTTGTCCCATTACTAAAGTGGGATTAACCAACTGACTTAGTGCTTGGAGTGATTTACAGCCTTTAATTTTTCAATCGAGTTGGGATAAACCAAGGTCAGGCTAGGCCAGCCTTAAGGCCGCACATTTAAAGCAGATAAAAGGCCATTGCTTAGACTGGCCTGGTCATTTTTGGTTTAGGTGGGGTTTTATAGAGCTAGAGATTTTGCTAATGTAGAAAAATCTTTGGTTGTTGTTTTGCTATATTAGCATTGGAAGAATCCTCAATCTCTTGGAAGTCCAATTTTTGGAGTATAGTCTGGTCTATAGTTTTAAATTGAGAGGAATTTGCTCCTGATGAGTTTTATATACAGAAATAAAAATTCTCTGGTTCTTTTCTCTCACCCATCATTACCTTTTTTGGTAGCTGATCTGTAGTGTCCTAGGACATGTTGTGTTCCTTAGTGTTGGAGTGTTTAACATATGTCAAAAATCAGATTGAAAGCAAATTTCAGATTTTATTATATTTTTGGTGGATGGTGATCTAAGTTGTCTCAAATTTTGTAAAGTTGCCTGTCATTTTGATTCTAACTCCTTTGAGATGTAAATCTTGAGAAAACTTGGCTTTGTAACCTCCTATGTAATTAAATTATGTTTGAAGAATGGAAGTTCATCAATATTTCGAGCTAATTATTAAGGTAGAAAGTTTTCTAGAAAGAACACTAAATCATCATGAGGATGTTTCACTTTGGAGTATGTTTTGATGGGTTTATAATGGTAGTACCTAGAGTTTTAAGAATCATCCCGAACTATACTGGGTAAGAACTGGTGCGGCTCGGTCTTAAAACCGGGCTGGGATGCCGGACAGTCCAAAAACATCCAAACTGGACCGGTTTGGGACGGTTTAGTATGGTACACAGTACACACTGATACATATCGGTTTAGTCTGGTATGCGCCAGTTCAATCCAGTTAGGGCTCGGTTTGGCCTGGTTTGGATCTGGTTCGGATCGGATAATATAGTCATGAGAGAGGAAGAGTTTTTTCTCACTTTTACTAAGGTTGGTACATGTACCAGTATGGTACGGTATGGTACCGTATCGTACCATACCATCACTGACTGGTACGGGCTCCGGTACTGGTTCAGTGATCTTTGGTAGTACCAGCAAATTGAATCATTAGTGTGTACCCCAAGGTTTTAAATACCGGTGAATTGAATTTGTACCATTTTTTCCCCCATAGGAGCCATATGATATCAGTATGCTACTAATATTGTCTGTACATATCAAAACTATTAGCTTTCAAAAAATTAAAAAACCATTGGTATTGGCTGGTACACTTGGTAGGGTACCATCGAAACTATTGGTACAATATTGGTATTGAGGTTTTACATCTCGATGGGGTAGGGGGCATCTTGTCCATTCCGTTCTTGTGAGAAAATGGGATTGGAACGGGTTTGGGATTGCAAAACCCATCTACATGGGGAGAGAAGGGGATTCGTGAAAGGAAAGATGAAGAAAAGGAAAAAGTGAAGGGAAAGAAGAAGCAAAATATTAAAAAAAGAAAGGAAGGGAGAAGAAAAAAAAGGAAAAAGGAAAGAAAAGAAAAGAAGGCAGAAGAAAAAAAAAAGGAAAGAAAGAAAAAAAAGAAATGAAAGAAGAGTTGAGTGACAGAGGATATCTACCGGGATGCATGCTTGTGATTGCTCTTGGGATGAGATGGGATAATGAAGTATCTTGTTCCATGGAGAAACTGAGACACCTTTGTCCTATGGGATTTAAAACTTTGATTGTATGATTGCTTTGGCATCCCAACACTTGTACTCATGCTGGTCACATGTCAAAATAGTATGGTACTAGTCATACCATCCCATTATGGCATGTTTTGAAACCATGGCATGCGTTATTCATGCTTATCTCTAAATGATCCTAATCATGGCTTTCATCTTCATATGCTTCCTTTTGGAAGTATTTGCACCTATTATAATTTTTTCTTATATCGTCATACGTGAACAATGATTTGGACACTTTTATTTCTAAATTATACAAAATAGTGAGTTGGATGCTGATGAAACACATTTGATTGCCTAGTAGTCACCATCCGCATGTAAATACACCTACTCATGATAAAAGATTTATCAACATGTCAACACATATACTCGTGATCAGGGTTTGTAGTTCCGTCTCGTACTGCCCGGTACAGGGCGTACCATACCGTATCGGCCAAGAGCCGGTACGGTTCATATATATAAAACGGTCCGGCATTCGGACCGTTAAAAAAAATTAAATTCCATATGGTATGGTACGGTACTGTAGTGTACCGTACCATACCGCCCGGTTCAGTCCGGTTTAGGCTCGGTTCGGGTCTGGTTCATATTTGGTTCAACAAGTCCTGCTTGAGAGGGAGGAGAAAGAGAGTTTTTTCTCAATTTTTTATTCTCGGTACACGTACCGGTACGGGCCCCGGTACCAGTTCAGCGATCCTTGTTCGTGAGAAATGATTTGTCAACCACATACATGTGCAAGAAGCTCTGCAAATATGCTCTTTTTTTTTTTACCAAAACTAGAATGATTCAGCATACCACATCAATAGGTAAGAACTTTGGACCATGCATCATGGTCTGAAGGTCCTAGACAAATGTTAATATTTCTACCACCATAAAAACCATCTGCTATTGCTTACCATATCATAGGTGACAAATTATTGAGACATGCTTTGTTCACATGTTTGCACAGATTTTAATGTTTTTGGTAATGACCTGTACCAGGTGGTATTGGGCATACTGTACGAAGCTGGTATGGTATTTGGCTCGGTGTGCCCTGTACTGATGCTGTATAGATGCTATGTTGACTCCAACAGCGTACCTTGTGTTGGTTTGGGGGGTAATTTGTCTTATCTGTGAATTACCCACGGGGCCCAAAACTGAGATGTAAATCATTGGACTGGGTTTCTTATACCTACACATGACCAGGATCAGTTTTTCTGGCTGCTGATGTGAATGTGCATGAATGCAACATGGAGTATGCTTAGGGCTTTTAGGCCTTCATCAGTGAGAGGAGAGCGTGTATCATGTGGCATGTATGTGTGAGAAACCCAGCCATAGCTGCAGCACTCTCCAAACTTCAAAGAATAGCAGTCAAAAACTTTAAACTAGTCAATAACAAGTTCTGTAACCATAGAGTTCCATGCTTTACTGGCAGCCAGAACCTTCTTTCATGTATAATTGTCCTATTGCTAATCAGTCTAGTGTCAGTTTCTTTTTTTGTACTATCTAAACATGAGATATACGTTCTGAAAAATAAATCAAATAATATTATTTTCTTCTGCTTCATTATCCAAGTTAGCATCTTTCTTTTTGATAAGAAACTTGACATTTCTAGTGTTACCATTGCACCTTGGCTTTATTTGTATTCCTGATTCAGAACTTCCAGTTCTATTTTGAATAATTTAGGTCAAACCTGAAGTTCTCAGTTGGTCGCCTCGAATAATTCTTTTCCATAATTTCTTAAGCACAGAGGTATGAGTAATTCTTGCTGATGCCTTTTTTTGTTATATCTTTTTCTTTTTATTTTCTGGAGTTAATTATTATGCAGGGATTTTAAATATTTGTTGGTGAGATTTTTTAGTCATTGATGACATCATTCTTTATGTTCTTTTATGAAATATGGCATGGCCTGTAGCACCTTTTCCCATGTCCTTTTCTAATTTAGTCTTTTTTTTTTCATGGGATACTTGATTGAGCATTCTTTGTTCGCTTTGCCAATATCTGGTAATATTTTTTTGAAATTATGATCAAATATTTGTTTAGTTGAACTTAGGACTATGAATTATGTTCACTGAATAATTGTTTGATTTTTTGGCCTAACTACTAGTGCATTTTTTGGTAAGTGTTCTTATAACTATAATTTGGGATAAGAATCTATACATCTAATTTCTGAACCAAAATTTCCGTGAATTTCATTTTCTTTGTCAAATTGTTGATATACCTTATTTTCTGTGTGAAGCCATTTGAAAGTTGATGCCATGCTCTCTAATGATTATTTGATCTATAGCACTGATAATGCATTATATCCTTGGAAAAAATAGCTTGAGATTCATCTTAACATGTTTTAGTTATTTTTTTGCACTAAAATTTTTCTAGCAAGTGGTAACCAAGGTTAGAGAAATCTATTTGAGCTCCCTTTCAATGTCAAAGCATAATGTTTCTAGGATTCTTGCATTAATTTAATGGTTTGGATCTAAAAATAGTTTCAGTATGTTAACAATAAATTCTAGGGAATTAAGAAATAAGAAAGTTTGAAATAAAATAAAAGGCAAATCAGGATGATTAATTAGATAGTAGTTTGCATTCTAATTTGTTTGATTATAATCAAACATGCACAAGTTTACTAACTAAAGTTTTAAATAAATTATTATTGAAATCTCAAAATAATGAATACAAATGCTCATTAATAAGAATGACTATAAAAAAATTGAATATCTAAGGCATTCAGTGTCAAAACCAGGGTTTGCCTAATCGACCAGAACAACTTGGATTAGAGTGTTCTAATCTGAACAGTGTGAATTTGGGTCAATTAGGCCTTTCTGGTTGGTAAGTGGCCCGAACCACTCAGAATTGAGTGGAACTACTTGATTTGGAGGAGTTCAAGCCACCTTGTGATTAATAAGAGAGGACATGACAGTGTTGTAGGCTTTTCACCATTGATATAATATGCAGATTAGGGTCCTTGGCTGTATCTAGATCCTCATCATTCATTGGATCCTATTTTTCACGGTCAAGGTTTGACCGGTTTGCATATCTTCAGTCTAAGACACGATATTTATGCAGCTATTATCCTCCACTGCTTTAGTCAGATTATGGGTTAGATTTTGCTGCTTCCATCTTCTCTTACATGAGGGTGGGATAGTTATTCTAATATCAAATGGAGGATCAATATCAAGGTAGCTATCCAAGAGGCTTAGATTATTTGATGGTAGGTGGGCATGATATTTGGGTTGGAGTAATGTAATGATCTGATTGGAGAGAAGGAAGATTTTCTTCAACCTGCTCAACTTGAATCTCACAAAAAAAAAAAAGGTAAAAAAGAAGAGAATTTTTGAAAGTAGGGCATAAGTCTCTTTTCTTTTTTATATTTTCTCCCATAAAAATTGAGGTACATAGCTTTTATTCATAATAGTGAGGTCTATCTATACATAATTTGGGTTGAATTGCTCTTCTCATATTCTAGAAGGACGTCCATCTTTGAATAAGCTAGATTGGACTCATTTTCCTAACTTAAATAGAACTAGATGTCGAAAACATATAATAAATATAAAAAATTATAAAATTATAGTAGATAGATCTTGACTTCTATATCAACTTTGCCCTTTATTGCTCTATCCAATTTTTCATAGATTAGAAGATAAGCTTTAGTCAAAGTCTTTTTCCAAAAAAATTGGTTTGACTAGCCTATTTTAAGATCAAAACAATGTAATTTTGGTTCGATTTTGCTCTTTTTGAGGCTAGCCGAAAGTTGTAGAGCTCGAAAAGATATTTATTTTTTTTTAAAAAAATCATCTCAATCAAATATCGTATGACCAAGTTATGACCTCTTAAAATTAGACATGTGATTCGATCTCCTGATATGGTGGATCTTGCTTCTAGATTATCCAGCTTTTACTCGTAGTGGCCAAAGTGATTTACATTAAGTCTGACGATCCTCTTGAATTAGGGCTCTCCTTGTTTGTGGAATTTAGCTTTAGCTAAATCAAAATTGAAGGTGGGAAAATGCCTACTTCCTCGTCTCATGATTAAATCATCTGGCTTTGCTGAAAGATAGTTCTAGCCATGGTTTTTTGAATTGTGCCAAACCCCTCTGTTTAGCTTGTGTCGAACTGTACTGGCAGGAACCACCTGGTTTGGTTGTTGGAATCAATTCTAGGGTCAAATCAAGAGGAATAGTGCCAAATCGGGTAGTTTGGCATGGTTCTCGACTGAATCAGGCAGTTCAGCCTGGTTTCGATATTATTTCTTTTAAGATGGTTGGGATGAGAGAAGGTTCGAGACCTCTCCTCTTTTGATTTGTTTCTATAGTGAAAAAAAGAGAAACACAAGAAAAATATTGAGAAATTAAAGATTAATTATAAGAGAGCTTTTTTTTTACTGTCCTTGTAAAGGTCTATAAATATCTTATTTTGTCCATATGAGTTTTTTGAAGTATTTGATTTTGGATGATCAATTTATCAAAAATCTCAATAATATCCTAATCTAAATCTATCAAATATGACCGATTTCATATCCTATTCTACTTTAAGTTGATTTTTATCAAACAAATTTATTTTTTAATTTTTTTTAATTTGATGAAGGTTAATGCGTTTGATTTGGAAAGATTTACAAAAATTTACTGCTTGTTTCCATTTAAAATTTTTGATCATGAATACCACAGTTATCAAAATTTGCAAGTTTTTTGTATAAAAAAAATACTTGCTTAGGATTTTTTGCTTGAATTAGCTAGTAGATGCTCACGAATATCCCAGCCTGGTTATTATTTTAGAAAAGTAATGTACCATTATGGCTATTATATAAAAATGGAGGAAAGGATAACCATGGTTGTATAAAGATAGAAATGGATCAACATATTTGACAAAAAGGGGACATGGAAAAAATCATATTAGCCATTTCAAACCATAATAGTATATCTCATAGTATTCAACGATTCAGCTATGATTATTATATAAAAATGGATGAAAGTGCGTTATATAAAGACGGAAATGTATCAAGATATTTGAGAAAACAAGTAACCACTTTTCATACCATAATAGATATTTGGAAAAATAAATAATTATATTTTTTCTCGTACTATCATATAAAAATGGAGGAAAGTATATTATATAAAGAATGGCATCAACATATTTGAAAAATAAAGGGGGTAGCATAAGAACAAATCATATTAGTCATTTCATACCATAATAGTATATTTCGTATTAATTATTTGTGCTTTAGATAATTTAGCTCTAGCTATTATATAAAAATGGAGAAAAGTATGCTATATCAAGATGGAAAGGCATCAAGATATTTGAAGAAACAAGTAACCACATTAGCCATTTCATATTATAATAGATATTTTAAAAGACAACTACTTATATTTTTTCTTATGCTATCATATGAAAATGAAGGAAAATACGTTATATAAAGATAGAAAGGCATCAACATATTTGGAGAAAAAAGGAACAATACAACAAAAAAGTATATTAACAATTTTATAATATAATAATATATTTTATAGTAATCATCCATGATTCAGAATGATTCAGCTATGGCTATTATATAAAAATAGAGGAAAGCACGTTATATAAAGAAGAAAAGGCATCAAGACTTTTGGTAAAAAACACGTAACAAGATCGAAATGCATCAATTTATATTTAAAGTCATTCAAGAAATTCTAAAAAAATGATTATATATCCTAAAAAACAAAAATTAAGAAATAAAAAAAATTGGTGTGCTAGTTTGCTGGCATGCCTGCCCGTACCATGTCGGTATGGTATTGAATCGATACTGTATCATACTAGCTAATGATCAGTATAGATATCGGTACCAGTTCTGAAAATCTTGGTTATGGCCTTTATCTTCTTCGCTCTTAGGTTTTACTAAACCACTTAGTCTGCTTCTGCATTTAGACTTTGTGGTAGGGACCACCCACTTGCTCGTTGTCGATGATGATTATGGTGACTCCTCGATCTTGGTTGATTGGTTGATGGAACTAAAGAATGAGAGCTTGGCCTCTCATGAGTAGTATCGGCTTTTTGTACTATCATCACAAATTTATTACATGCATTAACATGCCGCTTCGTCTGAGCAGTAGTTGTGAGGTTTATGCTTTCTTGCATCTTCAAGGCCTTGATCTTAAACTCCTCTTCCTTTACGAGATAATACTTTTTTTATTGTTTGTAGAAGACTACATCTAGATTCCAAAATCCAAAAATATGAGCTCTCTAAGATAACCCGGTAAACATTTAAAGATACTATTTCACAAGTTACCTCATCAATATACCTTTTAGTAACGGTGGGGGTGCACAGCTTGGTGATCTTCAATTAAACATCTTTTTGAATCCAGTTGAGAGGATAAGGGTGTGGATGAGGCTTGGTTTGCAATCCCAGCTTCTGAACTAGATTTTCGAAGATGAGGTTCTTTTGGCTTCTAGGATCTAGAATAATCTTGATGCTCAGTTTCACTTGGACCTCCAAACGAAAAAGTTCCTTATGTACCCTAAATCTGTCTCAACTCTCAATTGATGTTTCAGGTTAGTTCAAATTGGAGTTTGTTTGCTCAAGCTTAGGCAACTCAACCTCCACAACGTTGGGGATTTTTTTCTTTCTTTCTTGCTTCTCGGAATCATCATCCTTTGGCTTTCTCCTCTTGGGATGCAACTTGGGAGGAAGTTTTCGAAACTATTCCTTCGTTTGTCCACTAAGGTTACAATGATCGTAATAATTTTTTTGAGTCACGTTCACTTGCTTCTTGCTTGTCTTCTTTAGGTCGATTCTTTTCTTCAATCCCTATGGCCTTCGCATGAGCTTCACCAATGTCTTCAACTTTGATGCTGTGTTTGGTTGGGGTCATGGAAAGGATGGATGGGATTGGAAGGATGGTTCCCATCCATCATTTGGTTCAAAAAATGTTAGCAAGGATAGATGAGAAAGGTGGATTGTCCATCCACTTGGGCCCACTAATTTGCATCCTCCCAAATCAAGAAGATGCAGGATGGATGGGATTTGTAAGTAATAAATTATTATAATGACCAAGTTATCCCTCATAAATGAATACTTTTTAAGAGCTCATATCTTTTCATCTCTTCTGTACCTATTAAACTAAATTAAATTAAAATTAAAAATTTATATTTTATATAATTATGAAAAATAGATTTTAAGTATATATTGTATATTGTTTTATTTTATTTATTATTAATAAGTAATATAAATAAATAATAATAATACTTTCTTGTTAAAGGGTAGTTTAGTAAAAATATTATATGAATATCATCTATCATCTCTTCCATTCCTCCTATATCAAACATAGGAGGGAATCATTCTCACCCATCCTTCTATGTTTCACCAAACAGTCAGAAGGATAGATGGAAGATTCATCTATCCTTTCTACAATCCATCCTCCATACCAAATAGAAGTTGAAGAGCTTCATCTTTTTTTGGATGCTCTCATGGAGACCTCCAATATACTCATGAAAATTACATGATGGAGATTTTGAGGGAGATTACTTATGGAACTCGATGGTGTAAGTCCTGGATAGATTGATCATAATTTTGCTGTAGGTATTATCACTTGATGTACCGATTTTTCGTGTGGTTGATTGGATGAAACTGCTTCTTGATTAGGCCTTTAAATTGGCTCCGCGTCATATTAGAAATGCCATTGTTTCTTATGTACAAATTCCATCTTATGCTAGAAAGTTTAAGGTGAGCAAAAGCTACTTTTTGGATACTAGAGTATCCATAGTAAAGTAGGTTTCTAACTAGTCTAGTCAGTTATCTAATCTTTTTGCATCAACAATCTCATCATTTACAAGGATATCGATTTGAACTTCAACTTTAAATAGTTGGAGAGAGATTTTTTGTACCTCTAGATTGCTCATCCTTGTTGGATGGAGGATTTGCATCTCCAAATATTGTAGATAGCTCGCAACGGGAGTTATTGGTGCTTGTGCTTGCATTGAAAGAACTGCTATTTGGAGATAATCTCGGTGAGTTGGGCAATATTCTCCAATCGTATGAGATGTTCCTTCATTTCATCCATAGAGAAAGAACTGGTAGCCATACTCTTCTTTATCCATTATGTACTTGAAGCATGGACAATCCTTCTCCTGATTGTTTGTATTGCTTGCACATCTAGATCATAAACTAAAGCTCCCTACAAATGTATAGGACTGACGCTCTGATACTAGATCCGATCGGGGAGGAAGATTTCCTTTAACTCGCTCAACTTTAATTTCACAAAATAGAAGAAAATTTTTAAAAATAAAGCTTGTCTCTTTTCTCTCTTTTATTTTTTTTATAAAAACTAAGGTACACAGTCTCTATTTATAATAGTGAGGTCTGTCTTTGTATAATTTGGGTTGAATTGTTCTTATTTTTTAGAAGGACAATCATCCTTGAACAAGCTGGATTGGTCTCTGCTTCTTAGCTTAAATAGCACTAGGTCTAAAAAATATGATAAATATAAAAGGTATAAAAAATTTAAAAAATTTATAGTAGATTGATTTCAACTTCTACATCAACTTTGCCTTTTATTACTCCATCTATTTTTCATTGATTAGAAAACCTCCGATCAAAGTCTTTTCCAAAAATAAAATTTTGGTTTGATTAGCCTATTTCAAGATCAAAATGATGGAATTTTGGCTTAATTTAGCTTCTTTAGGGCCTAGCCCAAAGTTGCAGATCTTAAAAAGATAGTTTAAAAAAGAATCATCTCAATTAGACATTATATCGCAAGTTATGGCTTCCTAAAGTTTAACATATGATTTGGTTTCCTAATATGGCATATCTTGCTTCTATATCCTATCCAACTTTCACTTGTGATAGTTTAAGTGGTCAACATTGAGTCTGAGGATCCTTCTAGATCATGTAAGGCCTCAATTATGAACAAGATCCCGATGTCTATGAGTGATAGGAAATAGATGTTGTTATATGTTTTGTAGTTCAAATCAATTTGATATTTGCATTTTCAAATTCAAAAAATATGTATTATCTATTTTTAATTATTTCAAATCTTAATTATTATAAATGCATCCATTAAGCAAACCATATAGCCTGTCAAGAGTCAAGACCAATATGAAATAAAACAGCACTAAGATATCCTTAAAATCATAATTCAAATGTCCATAAATCTTAAAATAACCTTGGAACCAAGAATTGAAAAAAACAAGAAGGTCAGGAAATATTGAATTGGTATGCAACTGCATACAAAATGTTGGTATGGTTTGCCTTGGTATTAAAATGTGCTAGTACTTGACCAGAATAGTCCTTGGTAATAAGATGTTGATCTTAGTTAAGGTTTGTGGTACCAGTGCATAACATACCAAGTGTATCGTATGGTATCGATCCAATACTCGGTACAAGGGGTAGATTGAGTGTCAGTACATTGAACTGACCTCCGTATTGGATATACCAATATCGTACCAAGATGGTACCAATATGAGATCTAGTGCTGAGACCGCAAACTTTGTATGGGATATTTGAAACTATAACTCATGGGAAAACCATGGACAAGCCCTCTATATGATATTGCTAGCTCCTTTGACCAATATTGCCGTAGATATCTCTTGGCAAGAACACCCGGGCTTGGTGCTTCATGCCTCTCAATCGTGCCTACAGGGTCAAGGCCATGTTTGTTGATGGCCTGCACTCAAAATCCAAGGTTTCCTCGGGGTTCCAACATGTCTTGGCAGTCAGCTACCAAGCCCCCAAAACATGCTCGACATTTTGTAAGTCATTATTTTATATAGAACTTTAAAAAATACTTGAAAGTTTAAACAATATCACATGGACTTAGTGCTAGGTGCCAATATTGGTCCATTGTAGCATGCTAGCCAAAGTTATCAGAGGTTTAAGGCAAATCGAGGCAAGGATTCAAGTCTCGGCAGGGCATCCCATGGGACACCAGAATGGGGTACCATTCCATTGATGGGAATTCTCCCAGGGTGTCGGGAATAATACAGCATGCGGAGGTGAATTTCAAAATAAAAATTCAATACATGAAACCCTAATTGGCTAGAAAACCCTAATTCCCAGAAACCCCTTATGCAATACCAATTAATGAAACATAAATGGAGTCAGAAAAACATACCTGGATCATTGAAATCCAATCCTTTCCACGAGGCTCACAAGTGCAAGCCCTCCAACGATGATCCACACGAGAATGGTACCAAGGAAGAATCCCTATCGGGGTTGCTTGCTTCAACAGAACTCTTAGGGCAGCCTTTGGACCTTTGACCATTGTAGGACACCCTGTCCTACTGTAAGGCACTAAGAACACTGTCCTACACCACTCTTGGTCTTAGGATAACCCTCCTCTAGGACTCCTTAGGCTTATGTCCTTAAACAAAGCCTTGTCCTAAAAGATTAGACCTTGTCTTAACAAGACAAGTCTTGTCTTAAAGAATGGAGGGAGGGAGAGACAGAGAAACACTCATAATATCTTTATGGTGAAAAAGATATATGAAACTCATATCACCATCCCTATTTATAGTTCTAAGAGGGGCGTGTGATATGTCCTCCAACAGGTTATCATATATGATTTTTCAAGACCAAAGAGAGGTTATATGGCTTGAAAAATCTTATATAATATGTCTTCTCATGCATCAAAGGATATATCGGCATCCATCCACTTTTCTGGACAATCTGTGACTTTCCACATGGCAAGTACCGGTCACTGGGAAGCCAAGAGGCACCTCTTCAATCTCCAAACATTAGAGAATATGAAGAGTCCTGATAGCAGAAGGACTCTGCTTCAGGGCACGCGCCAAATGAAGAGACGTGTCTCTTCATGCGCGCTTTTGCTTCCACACCTTTTTCACGCCATTTTAAATGGGCTTGATCGGTCAAATATTATCCAAGAGACGTGGGGATAAGATGAGAAGGCGCTCCAGATTAGAAACACTTAAGTGTTTTATCTGCAGAAGGACAAAAGTCCTTCTGCGCCCCTACATTTTTCTCGTGTGCGCCAAGAGGCGCCAAGAGTCCCTGGCCCCAGGGACTTCCATAAATCGGTAAAAAGGTCAATATAAAATTAGATAAAGCTCTGATTTAATTAGCCCCACTCAGGACTCAGCCTAATTAAGGTTTCCCTTAATTAGGTTAGCCCAATTAGCAAGCAACCAGACCCAATCCAATTGGATTAGGAATTGGGTTAGCCTGCACATGCTAGTATACAATCTGGCTAACTAATTAGGATGCCATGACCCTAATTAAATCACGGATGACTTCCTTGGCCAACTCTCTATTGTGTGTGACCCATTGGGTTCTATATCTAGCTAGCAGTAGGTTTAGGTTTGAGCCGATTCGATCCGATCGAACCCGATTGACCTAATTAGGTCAAATTGGCTCACCTAATTGTCTAATTCGAATCATACATCGAATTGACTCATGAAACCAAATCAATTAGTTCATGAAAACCTGCAAGACAAGATTAATGTCTAGCAACGTGTCATGCCTACCCGGAAGATGAGAAATTTGGTGAAAATTATCAAAGTACCCTTCAGTAGTAAGTTACTGTGTAATTCAATCTTTCAATCTCCCATTATCCCGATTAAGTGATAGGTATGGATATATGTCAAACCCTAATACTTAATCATATCGAATCTCATCTCGATCATGAGAACTCAGCTGATGACTGATTGGAAATCACTTCTAATCTCATCCTGCTTTGATCAAAGGCTCCTTGAGTCACTCATCGAAGAGATCATATGGGATAACAATTTCTCTTACCAGGAAAGATCGATTCCTTGTTGGTCCACTCACATCTTTCGTACACCTTCCACCATACACAGAACATCCCATATATGACTCAACGCTATGAATGAGTATGAACTAAAGTATGGCTTAGTGTGCACAAGGAACCATGGTGACCTCAGGTCTAAAGATTATATGCACAACTTCTACTCTAGGATCTATCTTTTGACAAGTAGTAAGACTTCCTGGTGCGGGCACCAGACCCAGAAGAAGACTTCAGGGCTCCTTCTGGATCTCTGATTGACCTTGCCCGAAGAATTAGGGTTTTCTGGTTTTGTAATAAGGGTTGACATGGTCAACTCAATTTTAGTTGAGTCTGTATTTCCCTGCAATTTAAATTTTGTTGAGTCATGTTGACTCAGTTCAAGTCTTAGTAGTGGTCTAGGTCTTCTCCAGGGTATCACATTTTCTCCCAAGACCAAGCAAGTGGGCGCCACACTCCCAGCCACACGCCTGAGTCCAGGAGGCGCCACATCTCCATCCAGTATGCTTTGGTCCCCACACCACAAGATAGCAGGTCCCTTCTCTCATGCGCCACTTAAGGAGAAAATAATCTGGGATCCACAATTCAAGGGGGCGGCCAAAACATTTCCATAAGAGCCAAGCTATGTAAAGAAAGAAGCACTTCTTGAGGAGCACTTCAAGGGGGCGCCCAATCCATGCCTAAAAAGCCCAAAGCAAAGATGGGAAGAACCATGACTTAGGGAGAAAGAAAAGGAGGTGTCCAAAAGAGTTGAGCCATGGAAGGAAATAAATTTTCTCTTGAAGAGCAAGGCTAGGAGGCGCCACCTACTTACCTTTTGGAGTCACCAATCAACACTTTAGGAACCTCTTGGCCGGCCATATGTGTGGGAATTGATTCTACAAACCTAATTTGAAGATCCATCCTATTAGTCCCACATGGGAAGATGTAAAACCCTGTTCTCTTGTAAAGTCCTATAAATTAAACCCCTCTTGTAAGTTTTAAAAATATCTGATGAATGAATCCAATTTATGTGTGAGCAAACTTTGTGTTTCTCTTTTCCGCACTTGCATCCAGGTGTTGAGCTCCGTGAGGGAGTAAATCCGGGTTCCCCGGGAACCTTGAGGAGGTGTGAGATCTCCAACCCCAAAACCCTAGGTTAGCCATTTCACTTCCAAACCCTAGCCGCACATCATCCTCTTCTTTCCACCAAACCCTAGCCTACTCCATCTCTCACGGCCACTCTCTCCAAGTCAAGGCCGACCACCAGCATCCAGGTCCAGTCTGGATACTTCAGATTCAGAGCAATTCCCAGAGGAAGTCAGATCAGCCTCCAGGAGAATCCGGATTTCAGCAACATCAGCTTTCAAGTTCTTCTATCTAGTAAATCCTTGAGTATCTGGTTCTATAAATTGTTCTTCTTTCCCATATCTTGAGTTCAGGAGAAGCCAACTCTGCCAAAGGATCAGTATTGGAGGATCCATTGCGAAGATATCTGAATCCGGGGATCCAACAATCTGCTCAAGAGAGTCCTTCCACTAAACTCTGTGAAGATCACTGCCTGGTCTGTAACCCTTCTCTTCTCTTTACTTCTGTCCTGTTGAAAGTTCAGAGCGAAACCCTAGGTCTGGGAGTTTCTCAACCCCAAGCGATCCTTTACTTCTGAACTACTCTGATAACCTAGTTTCTTTAAATTGTGCTTTCAATTATTACATAGTTTCTTTCAATTTAGTTTATCTTTCCTTTGAGTCAAAGCCGACTTCTGAAAATATTAAAAAAAAACAACAAAAAAAAAGAATTAGTCTTAATTTACTTCCGCATCGCATCACCTCTTTTGTTCTGCATCACTTTCATAAGATAATCCTGGCGCGGATCAGTCCAAGTGTACTCATACCCTGATGAGCACCCTTATCCTTGTATCAGTGTCTCTACACAAGTGGTTGTGAGATCAACCATCCTCATCAACTGAGCATATATAGGATAAGCTAGTCTTTTCGGATTCATCGATCCCTGAATCGATGGTCCAACGACTAGGAACATTCTAGATTAGGGTTTATAGGAATTAGGTCTTACTGTTATTTTATCATAACCCTAATTCCATTGCCCTACTCTATGGGATTCATCATAATCAACAAAACATGATACAGCAGTATATGATGAATCAAATGCCTTTATTAATATAAAAAATATGTCATACATGAGCTGGAAGTTTACAAGAAGGCCCTCATAATGATTGGCTCTTAGGGCACTTTTCTATCAAACTCCCACTTGCACTAAAGCCAATCGCCCTTGTATTTTATGCCCATACAATTTAAGTGATGATTTAACTGTTGCTTGGCTAATGCTTTAGTGAATAGGTCTGCTATATTGTTCTTTGTGTCAACTCGTTCAATGGCAACATCTTATCTTTCAATGATCTCTCGAACGAGGTGGAGCCGTCTTAGAATGTGCTTGGGACTTGTGATGAGACCTTGGTTCTTTAGCTTGTGTAACAGCTCAAGTGTTATCACAGTATAATGGCACTAGCTGTTGTACATCAAGAACCATGCCCAATTCCATGATGAATTTCTTCATCCAGACAGCTTCCTTCGCGGCTTCACTAGCAGCTATGTATTCTGCCTCAGTGATTGAGTCAGCTACTGTAAGCTGCTTTGTACTCTTCTAACTCACTGCACCACCATTCAGGGTAAAGACATACCCCGATGTGGATTTGCTATCTTTTAGATCTGATTGAAAACTAGAATCTGCATAACCTTCTAGTTTTAACTCAGATACTAGAAAAATATATTTAGTCCTTTTCAAGTACTTAAGAATATTTTTCACAGCTTTCCAATGATCCTCTCCTGGATCTGCCTGAAACCTGCTCACTATGCCCAAGGCATAAGCGACATCAGGTCTGGTACATAACATGTCATATATAATTGATCCTACAGTCGATGCTTAAGGAATCATATCCATTATCTCTCTTTCTTCAGATATCTTAGGAGACATTTTCTTAGAGAGATGTATGCCTGGACTTATAGGCAAGTAACCTTTCTTACTTGCAACCATGTTGAATCTCTTCAACACTAAGTCTATGTACCTAGACTGGGATAAGCCTAGCATCCTTTTAGACCTATTTCTGTAGATCCTTATACCTAGTATATAGGATGCTTCTCCCAAATCTTTCATGGAAAATTTTGATGATAGCCATGTTTTAATCGACTGCAACATTGGGATATCATTCCCAATGATCAGTATGTCGTCCACATATAAAACCAAGAAAACAAGTGCACTCCTACTTTTCTTGTACACACATGGTTCATCCATATTTTTGACCAAACCAAATCCTTTGATTGTTTCATCAAAACGGATGTTCCAACTCCTCGATGCTTGCTTAAGTCCATAAATGGACTTCTTTAATTTGCATACCTGATTTGGTCTCCCATTTGAGACAAAATCCTCTGGCTGTGACATATAGATTTCTTTCTTAAGCTTTCCATTGAGGAAAGCGGTCTTTACATCCATCTGCCATATCTCATAGTCATGGTATGCTGCTATGGCAAGCAGTATCCGAATGGACTTGAGCATGGCTACTTGAGAAAAGGTTTCATCAGTCTACACCAAGGTTCCCGGTACCGGTACCGGGGGTCGTACCGGTGGCCGGCCGGTACCAGTTCGGTACCTAACCGTACCGTGTGTCAGCACGGTACGGTTGAACCAGTACGTCCAATTTTTTTTTTTTTTGTTTTTTTGTAATTTTAAGGTTTTTATTTTAACTTTTAAGGGTTTAAGGTTTAGGGTTTAGGCCGGTTTAGGATTTAGGGTTTAAGATGGCGTACCGCTTTAGGGTTTAGGACTAAATACTAATATTTAGGATTATTTTCAATTGAAATAAAAAAAATGATAATTAAATTAAGATTATCAGCAATTAATGAAAGTAAAATGTGGCATAAACATATAATTACATATCAATGTTTAGAGTCGGGTAGAGTGACGATGTCCATAAATATAGTGATCATGTATGTACTTTGTAGGAAATCGGCATGTCCCTCTTGCCAGGCAGCATGATACTCCTCTAAGCTTATCCCAGGAGGTATGCGTGATGGGTCATAACTAATCGCAGATCCCTCTCTGATGTCCCGACTCTGAGAGCTGTCCAGAGACTGACGATATGGCAGTGCAGGTGCAGGGGGGAATCCAAATATACCAGCAACAAAATCAGATGCATAAGATGCTCCGAGATAATAACCACTGGATGCTGACATCTCGGATGCACTATATGGATCATATGGACCATAAGCTGCCGGTAGCTGCGGATAAGAGGATCATGAATATGAGGATGATCCAGATACATTCAAGAATCCTACTCCACGTGCAAGATCTGCAGCTGTATCGTGTCCCGAATGACCACGCGGAGCCCGTTGCCTATATGGAATTGTATCACCACGAGGTCTATCTGATGGTGCTCCATGATCTGTATCCTGCATGGCATGGAAAAATTGACTCCCCAGTAAATCGAATAGGACTAGGTGGCTGTGACTCCTGTCCTCCTGCCCCTCCCTAATTACTAGATCCTCCACTATCTGAAGCACTATCATCACTGTCTCTGGTATCTGAATCTGAGTGGACCGAGTGCTCTGATGGAGGTGCAACTGCCTTTCCTTTTCCTCTGTCTCCAGGTCTACTAGATGGTGGGGATGGACGATGTGCTGGAGCCCTGTGAGAAATATGACTTGTTGCCTATTGTTCAGCATCCACCCCAACCTCACCAGCTACAAAACTGGCTGGTCGAGGAGGCGATCCTGGCTCATTAAGCTCTGGTTGCTGCTGAGCCATGACCCACCCAATCATTGGATCTTCATCCTCATCAACATATGAACTTGCAGTAGGATCAGGATATTTCAATTCTACTTCTTTCGGAATATATTTTAGCCTCAACCTTAAATTATAGTGTACATACACAAGATCGTTGAGGCGTTTCTGTTTCAGACGGTTATTCTGTTTGGATTGGATAATACCAAATATAGACCAGTTGCGCTCACATCCACTGGAGGACACCGTTTGGGAGAGGATCTTTACTGCAAGAACCTTCAAATTTTTAGCAGATCCACCAAAATGTACCCACTATTCAGCTGCAAAAGACATTACATCTTTTAGAATTTTAGATTTGGCAAAATAAAAAATTTAATCCTGATATAATATTAGACTTACTCCTTAGTAGTATCTACCATGATTCATTTTTGATTTACTTCTAACCGCTACAGTGGATCCAAATGAATCTATGCCCTCCCTAAAAAATTTCGTCTGCCAGAAAAAATTTGTTAGCTTGTTGAAATTAATGCTATTAAAAATCATTCAATAATTTCAACCTAATTTCTTCAAGGCACATAGTATCGATATATGGATCGGGCTCCATCTTATATATAACATTGCGCAGGGCAGACATAAGATCCTCATCCATGGCAATGTCTGGTACGGAGTACTGAAATCTCGGATTTAGATAGTAAGCTGCACATATTTTAGGGACTTCATAAAATACTACGTACCTGCAAGATGCAAATCCGAACTCATTTGATAACTCCACCATCCATCAATGATCCGGATATACTCATATGTATGTGATGGATCTGCCTCCTGGATCTTTTTCTTTGTCCTTTGCATTATAAGAAGCCCGTCTGAGCATACCTCTCGGAGTCCACGGCACGAAGTACCTCATATAAAGGCTTGATAGCCTCCACTACCCTCTCAGCCCGTTGCCAGAATGTCTGTCTCGTCACTAAATTCTCCACATTGCTTCCTTTAGTATTTGTCCTGACATTTCTGCTCTCCTGCCAGTCCTGACTGACAAACATCTGACGCAGCTCTGCTTTCTTGCTAAGAAAACTATCAAGTGCAATGTAATTAGTTGCAAACTGTGTGACCCCCGGTCTTAATATTTTCCTTCCTATAAAGCTCTTCATCAATGATAAGATCCATGTATGGTTATATATAAATTTGATGATAGACTGTGCTAGCTCAACAATTTTCTGCACCCTGCGAATTTTATCAATATTCATTAACATGAGGTCAATATAATATGCAGCACAAGGGGTCCAGAAAATATGCGGCCGCCGTTCCATCAAGATCTGCCCTGCGGTCCTGTACTGTGGTCCATTATCAGTGATGACCTGCACGACATTATGCTCTCCCACCTGATCAATCACCTCCTCCATCAATCTGAGGATATAACTGGCATCGTGCACCTGATCTGAAGCATCAATAGATTTCTAAAAAAAAGTCTTTCCATCACAATAAGTCAAGAAATTGATGATGCTCCGTCTAGTAGGACCAGTCCAACCATCACACATCACCGTTAATCCATACATAGGCCACTTGCTCTAATATATGGATATCCATCTTTCTAGCTCCTTATTGCTGTCCAGAAGGTGACCATAGATGTCCCTCGATGCTGGAGGATCTACACCTATACCAGCAGCCTGTATAGATGAAATAGCAGAGCGATAATATGGATTGTCTGCTACATGGGCTGGGATATGACTGAAATGAAACCAGGAGGAGATGGCCCCCCACATATTCTTCTTATCCTTTTTCAGCATTGTGTCAATTCTCTGTTGCTTGGAATCTTTACTGGAAAATGCATGTGGATCGACATCATGATGAATAGTGGCTCCCTCTGGAATGTCCCTAGGCCTGGAATACTTCCTCCTGCTGCCAAATGCTCCCAACATGGATGCAATACGGCCGGTGCCTCTCCTAACGGGCTCTCTGACTGAGGAAGTCCTCCTAAACTATCTCAGACTCTCCTGGAGTACTAGCAGAAGTGGATCCTGATCCTGACTCAAAAGTTGATGGCCCGAATCCCTGTCTATGCCTGGTTGCCTCCTCCTGATGCCTCTGCTCATACAAGCTCACCTGAATAGTAGCCTCTATCTGTGCCTCCTCATCAGAAGGAATAGATGCTTCCTCTGACTTTCTGGAGTGATAAGAAGGTGGTTCTGCGGCTCCGCAGTCCACCTCTGTCTTCTTCTTTGCTGTTCTTTCCTTCTTAGCTTTAAAATCAGCAAAGTGTTTTCTTCATCAACTGACGAACCCTCCTGTGGACACTGTCGGTATGCAGATACATCAGGATAGCCGTCAGCCAAGTGCTGCTTCAACCTTGTTATCCCCCACCTTTGAATTCGATATTACATCATTTACACCTCCAATGATACCGATCCGAGAATATCTCTTCATGTGACCAGCCAATATCCCGCTCCGGATCCTTCTTCCTCCTTGATGGATCTATACCTGAATATTTAAATTATATATAAGGTCAATAATAATGTTTATTAATTAACAATTAATTAACCTAATTTTTAAAATTTAATTTAATTTTTTTATTTTTTTTAATTAAAAAACTTAAAAAATAAAGAAAAATATTTTTTTTTTTAAATTTTAGATTCATGTAGGATTCCATTATACATGCTACATATATTTTTTTAAGAGTCTAGAAATGTATTAAAAGTTAATTTTTTTTCAATTTAAGATCTACGGGCACTATTAATGAGATGCACAAAACTTGAATAAATCGACATGAAATTTATAGTGAGAGTAGCTTACAAGCCCTAGATTAATAATTTATAATTACAGTTTTTTTTAATTATTTTTTTTAAATTAATTTATTAATTCGAAATTAATTTTTAATTTAAAAAATTATATACTTAACAAAAAATTAAGATTTTAGTATAATTGTGTAGATCTATTCTAGATCTACCATATACTCTAAAATCATTGCTGTTGCGGCGTTAACTCCTGGACCGGGATCGGCTGGATGTGCTGGAGCGCTCCTCCCGGGTGAACCTGCAACAAAGTCCCCAAGGATGCCGGTGGTGTTCCGGCGGGGGATCCTTCGATGCCTAAGTTAGCAGGAGGTTGAAGGCAACATAATGGAGGAATCAACGAAAGAACAGCGTATGGAGAGGGAAGAGCACTTCTACCTTCAAACGGTATCCCTCGAGTACCTTATGTAGGTGCGAAACAGTCCAAAATCCATTAGGGGAGAGGCTGAGAAAAACTAATCTATTCCTAGGAGAATCTGGAGAGTGGCCACGTGGCGCACAGATACGGCGACATCGTGGAAGTAGTGGAGCAGGGTTGGGATGGCAGGATCCCGCAGTAACAGAAAGGTGCTTCTGGAATTCCCTGGATGCTAAGGCATGCTTGTTGGGCGTCGGCCGAGGGAAAGCCGGTCGGCCGGACTAAAGGTCAAACCTCTGAAGGAGAGCCACGGGCTGGACCCCAGCAGTAGAGGGTCGTTCGGGCCTCTGCTCTGGTGGGTCGGACCTCTGAAGAAGAGCCACGGGCCGGTCCCCAGCAGGAGAGGGTCGTTTGGACCTCCGCTTCGGTGGGTCGGACCTCTGAAGGAGAGTAACGGGTCGGATCCCAGCAGGAGAGGGTCGTTCGGACCTCCGCTCTGGTGGGTCGGACCTCTGAAGGAGAGCCACGGGCCGGATCCCAGCAGGAGAGGGTCGTTCGGACCTCTGCTCCGGTGGGTCGGACCTCTGAAGGAGAGCCACGGGCCGGACCCCAGCAGGAGAGGGTCGTTCGGACCTCCGCTCCGGTGGGTCGGACCTCTGAAGGAGTAGCAGTCGGAGCCTTGAAGGAGTGGCCCGGTCGGACCGCAAGAATGGGCCGGTTCTGGCTGAGGGTGAGCCGTCAGGGTACAACAATTGCCAACAAATAAATTTTGACAGCATTTCTTAATTTTCTAATTTGCATGGATTTTAACAAAATTTAACACTACGAAAGACGAAAATACGGAAAAAGAAAGGTATACGGACCTTAATTCTACCTACCCCTTCGATTTTTTCAGGTTGAATTGGGTTGAAATTAATTTACAAATTTTTTTTTCCTGCTTTTCCTTTCACGGTGCGCTGCAGCAGAGGACACAGAGAGCTCGTAAGAGCTCTTTGTGCCTTTCCTTAATTAAAAGGAAAGGCATCTCCCCCCGACAAAACATCACATGGCTATAGCCATGTGATACCAACAAAAAAATTTGCCCCCCCTCTTCCCAAGCCGTACCGAGCCGAACCGGGCCGAATCGACCAGTTCGGACCCGTTTCTACCGGTTCGGGTCTGGTTCGCACTGGTTCGGGCCCGGTTTGGTGCGGTAAGGTATTTTTTTTTGTTTTTTAAATGGGATTGTGCCGTTTTTTAAAGCCGAACCGTGCCGGCCGGTCGCTGGTCCGGTTCGGTACACCTCGAACCGGCCGGTTCGGCACGGTTCAGAGAACCCTGGTCTACACCATGTCTTTATTTGAAATCTTTTGCTACCAGTCTAGCCTTGTAGGTCTCAACTTGACCATCTGCTCCAATCTTCTTCTTGAAGACCCATTTACATTCTATTGGGTTAATTCCTTTAGGTGGATCTACCAAAGTCCAAACCTGATTGGAATACATGGAGTCCATTTCAGATTTCATGGCGCCAAGCCACTTGTCAGAGTCTCTACACTTGACAGCTTCTGAATAGGTCACAGGATCATTATCCTGTATGATACTGGCTTCATTGTCATCCTCGATGACAAAACCATATCTGAGAGGTGCTCCCCGCACCCTCTCTGACCTTCGGAGAGGAAGTGTGTATTGCGGTTGTTCTTGATCCACAAGAACTTCTGGTTGAGGAACTTTACTTGAAGGTTCACTGGTTTGTTGGTTCTGTTCTTCACATAACTCAAGTGAAGAATCACTACATCCTTCTTGGATAAGCTCTTGTTCCAAGAATGTAGCATGCCTATTGATAATTATCATTTGCTCAACAACATTATAAAAGAGGTATCCAACACCCTCTTTTGAATAACCAACAAACCTGCATTTATTAGCCCTTGCACTTAGCTTATGTCCAAAGATATTCTTGACATAAGCATGGCAATCCCAAATCTTAAAATACTTAAGATTTGGTCTTTTGCCATTCCATAATTCATATGGAGTGCTTTTCATTGATTTAGATGGAACTCTGTTTAATATATATGCAGCAGTATCTAGAACATGTCCCCAGAAGGAAGTCGGAAGATCTGTGAAGCTCATCATCGACCTCACCATGTCTAACAAGGTACGATTTCTCCTTTCTGCCACTCCATTTAACTGGGATGTATAAGAAGGGGTCCATTTAGATATAATTCCTTTGTCCTTGGATGGTTCAGAAACTCACCAGATAAGTATTCACCTCTTCGATCAGACCGAAGAGCTTTAATACTAAATTCAGTTTGTTTTTCAATCATACTTTGATATTCTTTAAACTTATCAAAGGCTTCGGACTTGTATTTTAAAAGATACATATGACTGAACCTTGATAAATCATCAATAAAAGTGATGAAATAAGGATATCCTCCTCTGGCCTAAGTTGACATAGGTCCACCTACATCAGTATGTATTAGACCTAACAATTCAGTTGCCCTCTCTCCATGTCTAGTGAATGGAGACTTGGTCATTTTTTCTTTGAGACAAGATTCACAAGTTCGTAATGATTGAAAATCATCAGAGTCAAAGTAATTATTTGACTAACTTGTTTATCCTTAACTCACTGATATGACCCAATCGGCAGTGTCAGAGATATGAGACATTGTATTATCTCTTTTCCTCTTCTTATCATCAATAAGAAAATTTTTTTCATAGAGTTGCAAAGTTAGAAAACCATTTATAAAACATCAATGTCCAAATATTTTATTATTTTGAAGAATAGAGCAGCCATTGCTCTTTATATTTATTTTATATCCCTGTTGTAATAAGAGTATGGAAATAATGTTTCTAACAATATCTGGTACATAGAAGTATTGTTCAAGCTTTATAACATTACCCGAAGGTAATAATAGAAGATAAGTACCCACAGCTTCAGCATGTATGGCTTCACCACTGGCCCCATGCAGCTTGAAGTCACCCCTCTTCAGGCTTCTAATTCTGTGGAGTCCCTGTAATGAATTGTATATGTGAGATCCACATGCGGTATCCAATACCCATGAATTAGAAATGGAAGAACTCAATGATAAATTAGTTTGTATTATGTACAAACCTTTAGATGCACCACTTACATCTTGTTTCACATTTGCAAGGTAAACCTTGCAGTTCTTCTTCCAATGCCCAGTCTTGCCGCAATGGAAACAGGCTCCATCAGCCTTCTTAACTTTCTTGTTCTTCTGGATGCTCTTCTTAGGGTTGAATTTTCTCTTCATATCCTTCTTCATTGCTTGCTTCTTTCTATCAACAAGAAGCACATGAGCCTTATCTCCTTTAGAGTGGCTCTCAGCTGTCTTAACCATTTAAGCAGCTCTGCCAATAAAGTATTCAATTTGTTCATATGATAATTAAGAACAAACTGAGAGAAAGAATCTAGGAGTGACTGCAGGATCAAGTCCTGATTAAACCCTAACTGACCCAATCAAGTGATCAAGTCAATCATTTTCAGCACATTGGTTTGCACAGGTGAACCCTCATCCATGCTCGGAACAACTGCTTTGATATTTCATATCGGGCAGCCCTACTTTGCTCACCATAAAGCTCCTTTAGATTGAGCAATATAGAATGAGGTTCCATACCTTCATGTTGCCTTTGGAGCTCGTTGCTCATCGAGGCTAATATGATGCACCTGACAGTTATACTGTCATTTTGCCAAATTCTGTGTATGGCAATTTCCTCCTCTGATGCATCCTCTCCGATCACCACTGGATTCGGAGAATCAAGTATATATGCAAGCTTCTCATGAGTCAAAACAATCCTTAGGTTCCTCAGCCAGTCCACATAATTTGGACCGGTTAACTTTTTGCATCCAAGATACCTCTTAGTGATAAGTTTGAAGCTATTAAAATAAATATCCTACATTTAATTAAAGAACAATATTAGTAGACCACTCAATGATGACATTCATAACTAAATAAGGGCTTTATATCTAATTATATCTCCCACTATTTTCTTCGAATACCTTAACCCTCAACTATGGTAAGCGAGAAATCTTCCTGGTTTTCTTAGTGGGGTTGAGATCCTGATCCCTCATTAGTGCCTTGTGTCACACAACAAACACTAATGAGTTCAAAGATAGGACAACCTTTCCAATTGCAACCCGTGCAATTCTTAACAATTATCTTTGCCTCTAAGACACTTATAGCCTTGTGTCACACAAGAAACTATAATGTCTTAGTTTAGTCAAACCCTTCATTTCTATACAGCCATGATTGAACATTGTTGCCCTTGTGTCATACAACAAAGCAACAACTCCAATCATGCCATAAAGCACTAAGTGCATCAAGATAAATTTCATATCAAACCCTATAGTAGGCCTTGTGTCACACAACAAACCTACTCTAGTCTTGACATGAATCCGTCTTGGTATGAAGGAAGGCATATTATAGCTTAACCAATCAACATTACCAAAATAGGGTTTAGATGTGACCAAATTGGCCAAGTGAGTGGGAGGGGTGAGGGGGTCCCCCCGTTGCTTTCTTTAGACACCAATTATATTGGTCAGGTCAGACAACGGAACCAATTAAAAACCTCATTCCCTTTACCTTCCCAGAACCACTTGCCTAGACACCAATCGGCTGATCAAACCCTAATTGGTTTTGCATCATGACTATGTTTTTTGCTATGACCAAATATAACTTTGATGAGGGCTTTTGATGGTCTCAAAACACATTCTAAATTATCATGATTACTATGCTTATAATATATATAAACATGTAACATATCATCATAACATAACATGTTATGTTAAACAAGCATATTATAGCTAATATGCAAATTAAGGCATGATAGAGACATAAAAATACCTTTCACCTCACTTGTTCATGGGATATGGCCACAGCGGCACCCCTACACGCCATAGGAGACCCATTGAATTGGAGGAGAGGGCCTTTAAACACTACTTGGCTCCTATGACTGGACGGCCATGGTGACTAACCCAATCCAAAGCAGTTTCTAGGTTTAATCAACATGCATAATTTCATACTTGACATAATATGATGCATTTCATAGAAACTGAAAATTAAACATATTATCCTAATATGCAAAATTTCATATAATTGCATTATCATGTCGTTTCATAAAGAAACCAGAAATCATGCATATGAATTTGGTTGGGTCGACTCGGTCTCTAGTCGGGTCGACTTGGTAGTGGAATTTCATAAAACTCCAAAAATGGTTCATAACTAGTATGCCACAAAGATGGCTCTGATACCACTGATGGGAATTCTTCCAGGGTGTCGGGAATCATGCAGCATGCAGAAGTGAATTTCAAAACAAAAATTCAATGCATGGAACCCTAATTAGCTAGAAAACCCTAATTCCCAGGAACCCCTTATGCAATACCAATTAATGAAACATAAATGGAGTCAAAAAAATATACCTCGATTGTTGAAATCCAATCCTTTCCACGAGGCTCACAAGTGCAAGCCCTCTAATGGTGATCCACACGAGAATGGTACCAAGGAAGAATCCCTACTGGGGTTGCTTGTTTTCACAGAACTCTTAGGACAGCCTTTGGACCTTTGACCACTGTAGGACACCCTGTCCTACTGTAGGGCACTAAGAACACTGTCCTACACCACTCTTGGTCTTAGGATAACCATCCTCTAGGACTCCTTAGGCTTATGTCCTTAAACAAAGCCTTGTTCTAAAAGATTAGACCTTGTCTTAACAAGACAAGTCTTGTCTTAAAGATTGGAGGAGGGAGGGAAAGACAGAGAAACACTCAGAATATCTTTACGGTGAAAAAGATATCTGAAACTCATATCATCGCCCATATTTTTAGTTTTAAGAGGGGCTTGTGATATGTCCTCGAACAGGTAATCTGATATGATTTTTCAAGATCAAAGAGAGATTATCTGGTTTGAAAAATCATATCCAATATGTCTTCTCATGCATCAAAGGACATATTGGCATCCATCCACTTTCCTGGACAATCTGTGACTTTCCACATGGCAAGTACCGGTCACTAGGAAGCCAAGAGGCGCCTCTTTAATCTCCAAACATCGGAGAATATGAAGAGTCCTGATAGCAGAAGGACTCTGCTTCAGGGTGCGCGCCAAATGAAGAGCTGCGTCTCTTCATGCGCGCTCTTGCTTCCACACCTTTTTCATTCCATTTCAAATGGGCTTGACCGGTCAAATATTATCCAAGAGGCGTGGGGATAAGATGAGAAGGCGCACCAGATTAGAAACACTTCAGTGTTTCATCTGTAGAAGGACAAAAGTCCTTCTGCGCCCCTACATTTTTCTCGTGCATGCCAAGAGGCACCAAGAGTCCCTGGCCCTAGGGACTTTCATAAATCGGTCAAAAGGTCAATATAAAATCAGATAAATCTCTGATTTAATTAGCCCCACTTAGGACTCAGCCTAATTAAGGTTTTCCTTAATTAGGTTAGCCCAATTAGCAAGCAACCAGATCCAATCCAATTGGGTTAGGAATTGGGTTAGCCCGTACATGCTAGTGTACAATCTGGCTAACCAATTATGATGCCATGACCCTAATTACATCATGAATGACTTCCTTGGCCAACTCTCTATTGTGTATGACTCATTGGGTTTCACATCTAGCTAGCAGTAGGTTTAGGTTTGAGTCGATTCGATTCGATCGAACCCGATTGACCTAATTAGGTCAAATTGGCTCACCTAATTGTCCAATTTGAATCACACATCGAATTGACTCATTAAACCAAATCAATTAGTTCATGAAAACCTACAAGATAAGATTGACATCTAGCAACGTGTCATGCCTACTCGGAAGATGAGGAATTTGGTGAAAATTATCAAAGCACCCTTCAGTGGTAAGTTACCGTGCAATTCAATCTTGCATTATCTCGATTAAGTGATAGGTATGGATATATGTCAAACCCTAATACTTAATCATATCGAATCTCATCTCGATCATGAGGACTCAGCCGATGACTGATTAGAAACCACTTCTAATCTCATCCTGCTTTGATCAAAGGCTCCTTGAGTCACTCATCGAAGAGATCACATGGGATAACAATTCCTCTTACCAGAAATATCGATTCCTTGTTGGTCCACTCACATCCTTCGTACACCTTCCACCATACACAAAACATCCCATATATGACTCAATGCCATGAATGAGTATGAACCAAAGTATGGCTTAGTGTGCACAAGGAACCATGGTGACCTCAGGTCTAAAGATCACATGCACAACTTCTACTCTAGGATCTATTTTTTGACAAGCAGTAAGACTTCCATAAGATAGTCCCGGTGCGGATCAGTCCAGTGTACTCATATCCTGATGAGCACCCTTATCCTTGTATTAATGTCTCTACACAAGTGGTTGTGAGATCAACCACCCTCATCAACTGAGCATACATAGGATAAGCTAGTCTTTCCGGATTCATCGATCCCCGAATCGATGGTCTAACGACTAGGAACATTCTAGATTAGAGTTTATAGAAATTAGGTCTCACTGTTATTTTATCATAACCCTAATTCCATTGCCCTACTCTATGGCGTTCATCATAATCAACAAAACATGATACATCAGTATATGATGAATCAAATGTCTTTATTAATATTAAAAATATATCATACATGAGCTGGAAGTTTACAAGAAGGCTCTCATAATGATTGGCTCTTAAGGCACTTTTCTATCATCCATGTATCGGGATAGGACATCCAGCCAACATCCTAGTGTCCAAATCAGGACACCTTGGTACATCCCCTGTTTCAAGTATCGGGACAGAACGGGATGCCGACGCATCCCGTTCCAGGAAAAAACCAGGTCAGTCCTGTCCTACGGGATTTAAAACCTTAAATTGAGGTGCCGTATCTCTTAAAGCCTACTAGGCTTGAGATGTAAAGTGAGGCATGCACTCGAATAAAGTGAGGAGCAAAACACACATGGACATATATTATCATAAATAATAATAAACAAGGAATGTGGAATCGGAACTAGACCCCATTCCTATTGGTTGGTGGTATGAGTCGGTAAAGTCCGAATTGGATCAGATGGGCACAGACCAACATAGAAATGAAGGAATGAATTAGGGAGGAAAAGAGAGAGGGAAAGAAAGGAAGAGAAAGAGGATGAAAGGGAAGGTGGTGGAGGCGGTAGAGATGCTGGTAGTGGCCATCAGAGGGCCATTAAGGCCTTCAATTCCTTTGCGAAATCACGGTCGAGAGAGGGAGAGGGGGGAGGAAAGAAAAGGAGGGTGGGTATGGCGGTAGAGAGGCTATTGGAGGGTCTTCTATTGGTCGCAATGGCCACTGAATGGCATAATGGCCGCCTCTACTCTATGGGCATGAAATAGGAGTGATCAACCATGTTTCATGGATTTTTTTTTAAAACTATTTCACAATGAAGTAGGTAGCCAGCTTCATGTAAGTGAAGTTGGCAAATCATTTGCTGGTTTCACTATTCATCATTGTTAAAAAAAAGCGATGAATATGGGCTTCTCGCCCTTGTTCCAAACCTGCAGAGGCCGTGGGAAGATTTCCACTGCCGGCAGCCCTCTGGAGGCCTCTTCGCTGCCTTCCCCTCCTTCCGGTCTCCTCCCTCTCCCTTTATCTCTATCTTTCTTGATTAAGATCCTTAATGGAGGATGAAGAGCCCCAAAGGCCTCCGTGGCCCTCCAGTGATCTCGGCGGGCTCCACTGGTTCTTTGGCGGTGTTATCCGCTCTTTCCTTTCCCTTCTCTCTATCTTTTTCTCTTTCCCTCTCTCTCTCATCTGCTATCGCCAATGTTCCGATTCGGGAGGTAGAATCATTTGAGTTTGCCTTTAGTACAGCTCGAAATGCCCTGAACCGCTTTGTTCAATCCGGTTCCAAAAGCCATATTAATAAATGCTTGATATTAAACTTTCAATTTGCCAAAATAACAAGAAATAGTGTTATACTATCAAGCAAGGATTGCTGAACCGGTACCGGAACCCGTACTGGTTAATGACTGGTATGGTACGATACCGTACCATACTAGTACGTGTACCGGGCTTGGTAAATTGAGGAAAAAACTATCTTCCTCTCCCCTTTCAAGCAAGGATCGTTGACCCGAACCCAGTCAAATCCAAACCGGGCCGTATTGGTCTGAACCGACCCGTACTAGTCTGGGTTAAGTCAATTTTTATGGTTTGGATCCCGAACCTTTTTTTAAGTCTGAATCGTACCAGTTTTTGATCGGTATAGTATGGTACGCGTTGAACCGAGTAGTTCGGGACGGTACCGAAAGCCCAGCTATCAAGGTTTGTTGTATTGTCCTAGACCATAAACCAGGATGGTTTGCCAATCAATTTGGAATGGTGTTCGAACTACATGGTTCACTCCCTCTTGAGAAGGCCTCCTATGCCCCTTCCCAACCCTCATTTTTTTAAAAATCTTGAAAAAATGAGAAAGCACTAGATTTTGCAAGAACTTAGTTGGATCTGAGCTAAAATCAGGTAATAAGTCTCTACCCTTCCCAATTTATTTTCTTCATTTACGGGCTGAAAGTTGGCAATAAAATGGAAAAATAGGGGAAGGTCATGTTAAAGTTTTTGATTTGGTATGATTTCATGATATATTGTAGATTCATGGATGATCTAAACTCTAAAGTCTATACAATGCTACTAAAATGATAATTTATCATTAAATCCAAGGTTCCCGGTACCGGTACCGAGAGCTGTACCGGTACCGTACTGTGCCGACACACGATATGGCATGGCGTACCGGTTTGAACCGGTATGCCCAAAATTTTTTTTGATTTTTTTGTTGTTTTTTTTTGTAATTTTAAGGTTTTTATTTTATTTTTTAAGGGTTTAGGGTTTAAGGAGAATTTAGTGTTTAGGGTTTAGGGTTTAGGATTTAGGCCCTAGGGTTTAGGGTTTAGGGTGGCGTACCGGTTTTGGGTTTAGGAAGAATTTAGTGTTTAGGGTTTAGGGTTTAGGCCCTAGGGTTTAGGCTTTAGGGTTTAGGCCTTTAGGGTTTATGGTGGCGTACCAGTTTAGGGTTTAGGATTAAATACTAATATTTAGGACTATTTTCAATTGAAATAAAATAAAAAAATGATAATTAAACTAAGATTATCAACAATTAATGAAAGTGAAATGTAGCATAAATATATAATTACATACCAACGTCTAGAATCAGGTAGAGTGACGATGTCCATAAATATAGGGATCATGTATGTACTATGTAGGAAATTCAGCATGTCCTTCCTGTCAGGCAGCATGATACTCCTCTAAGCTCATCCCAGGAGGTATGCGTGATGGGTCATAACTAATCGCAGATCCCTTTTTGATGTCCTGACTCTGAGAGCTGTTCAAAGACTGATGATATGGTAGTGCAAGGGCCCATCCAAATATACCAGCAGCAAAATCAGATGCATAAGATGCTCCGGGATAATAACCACTGGATGCTGACGTCTCAGATGCACCATATGGATCATATTGACCAGAAGTTGCCGGTAGCTGCGGATAAGAGGATCCTGAATATGAGGATGGTCCAGATACTTCCATGGATCCTACTCCACGTGCAAGAGCTGCAGCTGTATCGTGTTCCGAACAACCACGCGGAGCCCATCGCCTATATGGAATCGTATCACCACGGGGTCTATCAGATGGTACTTTATGATCTGTATCCTGCGTGGCATGGCTAAACTGCGACTTCCCAGTGAATTGAATATGAATAGATGGCTGCGACTTCTATCCTCCTGCCCCTCCCTGATCATTAGATCCTCCATTATCTGAAGCACTATCATCACTATCTATGGTATCTGAATCTGAGTGGACTGAGTGCTCCAATGGAGGTGCAACTGCCTTTTCTTTTTCTCTGTCTCCAGGTCTACTAGATGGTGGGGACGGACGATGTGCTGTATCTGCTGGAGTCCTGTGAGGAATATGACTTGTTGCCCACTGTCCAGCATCCACCCCAACTTCACTAGCTATAAAACTGGCTGGTCGAGGAGGCGATCCTGGCTCATTACGCTTTGGCGTCTGTTGCTGACCCATGATCTACCCAATCATTGGATCTTCATCCTCATCAACATATGAACTTATAGTGGGATCGGGATATTTCAATTATACTTCTTCCTGAATATATTTTAGCCTCAACCTTAAATTATAGTGTACATACATAAGATCGTTGAGGCGTTTCTGTTTTAGACGGTTCCTCTGTTTGGAGTGGATAAGACCAAATGTAGACCAGTTGCGCTCACATCCACTGAATGACACTGTTTGGAAGAGGATCTTCACTGCAAGAACCTTCAAATTTTTAGCAGATTCATCAAAATGCACCCATCATTCAGCTTTAAAAGACATTACATCATTTAAAATTTTAGATTTGGCAAAATAAAAAATTTAATCCTGATATAATATTACACTTACTTTTTAGTAGTATTTACTAGGATTCATCTTTGATTTACTTCTGACCGCTATAGTGGATCCAAATGAATTTGTGCCCTCCCTAAAAAATTTCGTCTGCCAGTAAAAAAATTTGTTAGCTTGTTGAAATTAATGTTCTTAAAAATCATTCAATAATTTCAACCTAACTTCTTCAAGGCACATAGCAGTGGTATCTGGATCGGGCTCCATCTTATATATAACATTGCGTAGGGCAGACATAAGAACCTCATCCATGGCAATGTCTGATACGGAGTACTAAAATCTCGGATTTAGATAGTAAGCTGCACATATATTTTAAGAATTAGTTAAGCATGCTTGTATGAATCTAATTGAAACTTAATTTTTAAGGACTTCATAAATTATTATGTACTTGCTAGATTCAAATCCGAACTCATTTGATAACTTCACCGTCCATCAATGATCCGGATATACTCATATGCATGTGATGGATCTGCCTCCTGGATTTTTTCCTTTGCCCTTTGCATCATGAAATATAAGAAGCCCATTTGAACCGGACCCGAACCGGTTCGGCACGGTTCGGAAAATCTTGATTAAATCTATAATTTCTAAATTCAAAATATATTTTTGGATTAAAAATTTAAAAAATAAAATAATTGTCAATTTTTTTTTGTAAAATTAGTAGTGTAATTAGGTGTATGCATACTACCATTTATCAAAATTTAGCATCAATTTATTTAAGTTTGGGCATGATCATGCGCACCATGACAATCTCAAATTTGCAAATAAGTTGTGGTTTGTGCAAGCCTATGGATTGAGAAAAATATATGCATCATCCTTGGTAGGGTACTATATCGATCTGAAGTCAAACTAATTTTCTACATATTTTATATTTAAATATTATTTTTAAATTAAAATTATTAAAAATATTTAAAAAAAATGAAAAATTAGTATTGTGGATGAATAAAGACCATGGCGCACAATTTGGTAGAGTCTGTGAGTATACCATAGCATTATGGGGATGGGTTCCTCTTGGTCATTTGGGTTTGATGTTGCGGTGGATGACATTGCATGTGGAGTAGGGTTTTAGCATGTATCTGGTTCCAAGTTGCATAGCAGACCCTATTCCAGACTGGCAGCCTATGACCTGTATGCACATAGACTGTTTGAGTTATCATATTTGACCGGATACTATCCTTTGTAGCCTTAGCCATCTTTCAGGTCGAATTTTGCTGTCACCATCTTTAGGTGGTTAGACCAATCTTGGATGAATCTTATGGGGTAGCTATCTAGGGGTCCATGGAAGGATCTCCAGGGAGGATTGTTGCAATAATGACCCTTTGGAGGGATGGTGGTAAGCTCCTTTGGAATACTATTATGATCTCGATGTCTATGAGTCACTTCGACACTACACTAACCATATTTTGGACATTGGTATGTATTTTATATTTTAAATACATTAAATTGATTCAATTTGTTGTATTGTATGTGTATTATTATAAATATGTATATTGGTTGGTCTACTCCAATTCCATTTCATGATAAAAAGACATCCAAAGAAGGTTAAAATTGCAAATAAGATAACAATCCCGATCAAATTTCCAGGTACAAATTTAAATAAAATGAGAAAAGAAAAAAATAAAATTGGGTATTGGCCAGATGATTGGTATGCCAACTCATACACTGTCAGCGTGATGTTGAACTTGTATTGTATTGTGCAGGTGGCCAAGTGGTATGGATCTCAGTGCCGGTTCGGTAAACCTTGCTATCATTTAATAATGCAATACAACTATTTGGACATATAAATTCTTTAGAGGAGCAAGAAGAATAAGAAGAGACTGCTAGCAGGTAGTAGAGGGAAGAAGAAGAAGAAGATGATAATGAAATATGAAAGCCAGCAGTAGAGGGAGGAGGAAGAGGAGAAGGATGAAAACAGTGACAAAATCTCTATTTTCGTAGGCTCAAAGTTATCAAAGGCTTAAGGCACATGGAGGCGCTAAGGTCTTTTGGATCTAAGGTTCAAGATGCTAAACAACGCATGCACCCGAACAAAGTGAGGCATAAAACACATTATTGTCAAGAAAGGTGGAACCATCTCGAACCACCCGGTCTGGGATGTGTTGAGTTGTATTGATGGCGGATTGGGATAGTTCCAGCAATGAAACTGAGCAACCAGCGAGGGAAGGGGAGAGGGAGTAGGAAAGAGAAAGAGTAAAAGATAGAGGAAGTGAGAGAGGGAGGGAGAGGGCGATGATGAGTGATAGCCACTGGAATAGGGCCAGGGGAGGGAGGGAGGACGAAAGATAACAAAAGAGAGAGAGGTAGAGGGGGAGAGGGAGGAAGCGAGGGGTTGGTGGTGAGCGATAGCTGCTGAACAGGGTCAAGGGAGGGGGTATAGAGCACTTTTGAAGCCCTCTCTCCATGTATCGGAAGGAATGGAGCCCTTGTTTTGAAAGGAAACAAAGGTCGATTCCCTTTTTTTAATATTTTTTTTGATTTTTTAAGTGAAGTCAGCAGCCACTACCGACTTCATTTATTAATTTTTTTTTTGAAATTTTTTAAGTGAAGTTGATAGCCACTGCCGACTTTACTTAACAAATTATAAAAAAATATTAAAAAGGGACCGAAGCCCTTGTTTTCTTTCAAAATAGAGGCTTTGCTCCTATTTCAATGCACGAGGGGAGGGGGCTTGGAAAGCCCTCTCTCTCCTCTCCCTTGGCCCTATTTTGGTGGCCATCACTCATTGCCACCCTTTCCCCTTTCCCTCTCTCCATCCCTTCCTTTCTCTCCCTCTCCACCTCCCTTTGCCTCTCTTGCCATTGCTCTCTCTCTCTCTCTCTCTCTCTCTCTCTCTCTCTCTCTCTTGTTCGGAATGGCATGGCATAGGGGCATACCATAATGTACCACCAACCTACTGGCATGGGTGTTGTTTCTGACTTTCTGGCACTGCAGACCTTGATGATTATCAATAATAAATGCATGATATTAAACAGCTAAAATAGACTATCAATTTTCCAACAAGTAACATGAAAGAGTTTATACAGTGTCACCTAGTAATATAATACAATTATTTGGCATATAAATTCTTTAGAAGAACAAGAAGAAAAGGAACTTTTAGTCCATTGTCTCAACAAGAAGGACAAGAAGTAAAGGGACTGCCAGCAGGTAGCAGAGGGAAGAAGAAGATGATGATGTTGATGAAACAGGTCATAAGGCAGCAGAGGGAGGAGGAAGAGGAGTAGGAAGAAACAACAGGGATCCTATTCCTGTTCCAGCACAGTAACTTACCTGAAGAGGCCCTCCTGCTGTCCGGCTGCTGCCAGAAGAGGCAGGAAGCAGCCAGAGAGGACAGGTTTGCTGTCCTAATGCTGCCAGAAGAGGTCAATCCATTTCCAGAAGGCCCTGCTGCTGTCAAAAGAGGCCGGAAGCTGTCAGAGAGTAGAGAGGTGGGAGATGAAGAAGGCTGTAACAAACCCAGCCCTAATTTTGATCCACTTTATTCTTCTTTTTTTTTCCCTTAGTAAAGAAGCCACTTGGTTGGTTGATGGATGGCTGAGATTTATGCCTGCGTCTCATTTAAACAAGGCATGCCTTTTTGGCACCTTACAGCTTTAACAAGTCACATGCCTCTGGGCCATTTCTGTGCTTGCTTACCGTGGGCTGCACCTGGGCCAAATCATGGCACTTGTGGTGCGCTTGCCTGTGCCTCCACTCTTAAAATCTTGCTACATATGATTGGAGAAGCCCACAATTATCTTTAGAGAAATTTAAATAGTAATTATATATTTTTTTCTAGTTATATGTAATCTACTTCTGTATACTTTATCCTGAGATATTTGTTGCCAAGGTCTTAATTAATTGAAGAACTATATTTTCTTTCTTGCATGTTGAGCATAATGGGCATTATGTTCTAGTTTTGCATGATCTGTTGTTATGCATGACAACAACAATTTTGAAAAAATATTTAAGCAGAAAACTGAAGAATGAAAAACCTCTTCTAAATTCTAAATTTTGAATCAGATTGTCTTAGTAGAGATAGTATTAGAACTTGTTGATTCTACCTGAGCGAAGCAGCAATTACTCTAGCTTGGCATGGTAAGACTGAAGACAAATAGATTCCAACCTATTTCAAGGATTTTGTTCTTATGTTACAAGATTTTGTTAATATGAATGAAATTCTTGTTGGTTTTTACCCAATTTGACAAAAACATTTTACTTTTGGCTAAAACAAGTTAAACCTGATGTTTTGAATGTTGTGGCTCACTCATAACTCCAGAAATGATTATTAGTTCTAAGTGAGAGATCAATGCATGGTCAGATAAGTCTGACTATCCACCATTCAATTAATGTTACGAGGATATCCACCTATCACTAGGCAGTATATGGGCTATTACGATAGTTTTGGCCCAAAGACCTAAGCCTAAAATCACAATGCAAGGGACCATACACTATGCGATATTCAAGGTAATCCTCAATTACGTGGTAGTACAAATGTCTTTGAAATGTTTCTAAAAGTAGCTCTTTAGTTTGAACCTTAGTCCATATGATATATGTATATAAAGTTACATTGTATCAAATTTCCTGATTGGAATGTGGAATTCAGGACTGTTAGTATCTGGTTTCCCTCTTATAAGGTGATAACCTCTCTGTGCTTCATATGCTCATGGAAACTAGGCCACATGCAATCTGAGTTCTCGTTTATTACCCTTTCACAATTATAGTGAGCTGTTATTTGGAAAAAAACAATTCTTATCCTAGATGTTCTATGAGCCATTATGCTTGATTATGATACACTTAAGGAATACGAGACTACTTGCGATTTAAGGTATGGCAACTCCTTGTTTCTCTCCCTTCCGTGGTCCTATGCGCCCTTTAATGGAGGTACAAGACTTACTAGTAAATTTGTAAGATGCGTCTAGCACATTTGGGATAAGAAAATTTTCTTTTGACATTATCTTCATAAATCTCTTCCTGCCCACCTATTCTTGCCTTTTTAGAATCTCCCAAATTTTGTGCTATCAATGCTGTCACCTAGGAATGAAATAAACTCATTTTTTGCTTGAATGGTTTCCATATATGGTGCATAATCCTCAGCAAGATTTTTGTACCTATCCTGGCTGGTACCGAGCATTATCATACCAAACTCGATAAGGTTTGGATTAGCACAGGCCTACAGGGGCTTGGTACGATACTATACTGACACATGGTTCAGATTCTATCTTGCCTCTGTCACTGTACCCTGTGCTAATATGTGGTTGGGCCACACTAACCTGGCCTATATCTATAAGCTACCTTTATGGGGTTCAATATCGAGACTGAAAACCTTGATTTTAGGTACATTAAAAATCTATCATGCATACTCCACTCATCAGTGATCAGCCTGTCTACTTTTGTGCTTTGTTAACTTGAATGTTGATGATGATGATGTTTCCTCAGTTACTTCCTTGGCATCTTCAATTTTAACCCTTTGCAATTGTTGGGTCTGGAGATAGTCATATCTAACTGAGTATTTTGTCACAGAAAGGGTATACCTCAAATTTGGTACTTGTAACTAACTAATGCAATGTTTGTTAAGTCTAATTCTATGATGAAGCTTCATGCTTAGATTTTTTCCATTGATGATGAGCTTCTACAGGTGTCACTATCATCATCTTTTCCTCAAATCTTGTATGCATGTGTCAAAATCCAATTGATTGCTCTAGCAAATAGAGCCAAATTAAGTATGATTGTCACATTTTTATCTTCAGTAATTTGTCTGTGATCATTTGTGTCGCAGCTTCAAGAAATTTTTTTCTTACTAATCCTGTGTTTACAAATTCAATGTTTTCTAATCTCTTGTGTAGTGACAATTTTTTATGTTAAGGGAAGCTACTCCATTATATGTGTATCAATCTTGCTTTACCTCTCATTAGTCTAGACTCTAGATTGCATTCATACAAGTGCTGGATTCTTGAGTTTCAAAAGATTCAAGATTCATTGAATATTTGCAAAGTGCCACTTAAAATTGGATAACAACACATTCCTTAATCCCTAAGGCTTGTCCTCATCTAGATGGGATAGGATTTGGTTTCCAAGGTTTGGGCTAAGTTTTAAACTTGTTTAAAGTATTTGCTTTAAAAAGTAATGTAATGTTCAGCAGTTTTCTTGATTATGAGAGATCATTGCCAAAAGTTTGCTTCAGGCCTTAATTTTTTCTACACTAAATTTTTGAATTGTGAATGTTATTAGAAGATCACTTGATACCTAATTCCTTTTAATTGATGCAGGAATGTGATTATCTTAGAGCAATTGCCAAACCTCGTCTTCAGATTTCCACTGTCGTAGATACCAAAACAGGGAAGGCAAGTTTGCATATCTATTAAGCAAAATATTTGCACTCATTTATTTGATTCTTCTCTATTATCCTAAAAGGATTGTATTTTTTTAACCCTTTAGTATTCTATTTTGTGCTTTGCATATTTTTTCACTGCAAGTATTCAAACTGCTTTGAATAACTTGGTTAAAGTAAGATTGCCATGGGATGTGGCTCTTTTGATCCTCGGTGAATATGTAGGGGTTTCATGCTTGACATTTAGAATTATCATTCACAAATTCTGTTTAATCCTTTGGATTTGGCTTGATAGCAAACTTGTTAGATGTATGTCTTAGAAGCCAGATTGGTATGATACATTGTAATATTTTTAAGATATTTTTGTCTTGATTTATTGAAATTAATAAAATGAGAATTTTCTTTTACATTCATGTGTAATGTGTTTGTGTATGTCCAGGAAGTTCATGGACAATGACACATTCTTAAGAGTTGAGAATTTGAGACATGTGTCATTATAGATTAACTCCTAAATTGCTTCCGATCATTGGATCATCTTGGGATGGTGATGAATCCGTCAAGATCGGTGCATGGATCATTTTCCTTTCAGGTAGATGAGTCTTGAGTCTACATTATAGAGACATTAGAGCGAGAGTGCAAGTGGTGGTTAGAGAACAATGATACCGAGTATGTCCAAGAATGAGAAGTATTTGGATGTCTATTCACTCATTAGTGACTTTCTCGATGTTGTAATTGTGTCAGTAGTTCTTTGACCTACAATGCCTTGATCGCTTACAGTGGGGTTACTATAGTTTGACAATGCATAAATATGGTCTCTAGCCATTCGAATTCTTGTGATATTCGTTGGCTATAGTAGGTTTGCTGTGAGAGTACGGTGTGCACTATTGGGGATCTATTGGTCCTAATAGCTGAGAAGTAGTCATATGCAACTTAAGATGCGGCCTAAGAGGTTTGGTTCTTAAGTCTATAGCTACAACAACGTGATAGATAGAAAGGAGTTTTCATGAGATTCATGATTTGACTTAAGTTAATTAAATCTTGCATATGATGGATGCTTAAGATTTGACAAGTTTTGATGACCTGCATCTTGTCGAGACTCTCGATAGAAGAACTTGATCATACGGTAAATATACCTAGAGGTTTAGAATTTTTTATTCTGCTAGGTTGCCATTATATGCTGTTAGACATCATTGATGGATTGTGAGAGCTCACTAGGATCATTTTGGATCAACGATTCTTGTTAGGGGAGTCCGAATGGTTTCGATCCATTGAAAAAGGTTTCGATGATATTATGATGGAGATCATGATATATCTCACTAATAGACAGAACAGATCTTGTGAGGTCACACAAAAGGAGCTCAACCTGATCTAAACTTGGATCAATATATAAGGGTTACATATATAGAAATTGCTAATTATATAAGTCTTGCATCAGGGTTTGCGGTATTGTCGGTACGGGGCGTACCGTACTGGCCAAGAGCTGGTACAGTTCATATATATAAAATGGTCCGGCATTCGAACCGTTAAAACAATTAAAAAAAAAAATTCTGTATGGTACGGTATGGTATTGTAACGTACCGAACCATACCGCCTGGTTCGGATCGGGCTCGGTTGGGTCTGGTTCATGTTTGGTTCAACAAGTCTTGTGAGGGGGGGAGGAAGAGTTTTTTTTCAATTTTTTAAGCTTGGTATACATACCGGTACGGGTCCCGCTACTGGTTCAGCGATCCTTGTCTTGCATATTTAGTAACTAATTATATAAAAGTTATATATTTAGAAACCGTTAATTGTTAGCATAAGGGACTTAATTGCAGGTGTTGCAATATAATTTGGCTTAATTAATTATGGATCAAGTCCTAATTGATTTAAATCGAATTTAATTTAATTAGGCTTGACTTAATTTGAGGCTAATTGGGTTTTATAATTTATGTACGACTTAGATTCAAATGCTAATTAGATTATGTTTGACAGGATTTTAAATTTGATTCGAATCAAATTCGAATTGGATTCGAATTGAACTCAAATTGAAACCCAATTAGAATAGGAAGCCAACCTCCATTTAAACTGGGATTCTCTTTTCATCGATAATTACAAGTCCTTGCATGCGGAAAAAAGAGAGAAGGCACGCCAATAGTTGGCGCCCCTCTTTCCTGGGTCTCTCTCTTAGGTAGGACTAAGAGTCTATCTCATTTGAATTTGATTCAAATCAGACTGGACTTTAATTCAATCTGAAATTGTTTGGGTGTGGGATTGGTTTATTGTGACAAATAAAAAGGGATGTGAGGGGTTAGCACTAAGAAGTATTCTTCCTCTTTCCTTGTCGCGTATCCTCTTCCACTATTCCCTTTATTCCTCGGTTCTACATGTCTAAATGCATTAGAGAGAGATTAGTGAGAGACAGAGAAGAAGAAAAGTGTTTTCTTCTTTTTAAGGCATCCTAGAAGCCATCATCCTTGAATCAATGTGAAAGGTTTGTGCAGGGATTTTCTTTTCTAGTTCTTGAAAAAGTTTAGATCAAGAAGCAAGGCCTGCAAGGTGCTAGCACTTCGGTGGCCTCGGTGCTTTGATCAAGTCATCTTTGTGTGGATACTAGCAGAGGCCGGGTGTTTGCTCAGCTATGATAGAAACCCGAGGCATCTGCCAGATCCGATCCAACAAGAAGAAGGAAAGCGAATCAGGTAAGCGATTCAATCGCTTGATTTACTTTCATGTTTCTGTTTCGCAGATCTGAAAGTTTATTTCTTAGCATGTATAAATCCTATCCTAGGTGATTAATTGATTAGATCAGCATATAGAATATATTAAAATAGTTTTAATTTACTTCCACTACTAGATTAGGGTAATCTGAAAAAAATTGCATGCCTAATCACCTAAAAACCAACAAAACTAACACTAGTTCTCATTTTTTTAGTAATGTGATCATTCTTTTGGTCTAAACTTGGTTGGCATATATTTGATGTTGTCACTAACTTGGGTTTCATGCGTGAATTAAGATTCCAGTCAAAACTGTTTAAACCTGATTTTGCTCTTGCTTTAAAAGAAGTTAATTGAATTAATAGTTATAGTAACCAGTTTTTACATGTCTTACTCTTAATATCTGAAGATGAGTTCTTGCCTCTTTTTACTTGTGGACAAGGCAATTAGCTATTCTTGGATATGTTCATAATTTCTAAGAATTGTCCTGAAGGGCAGTGTCAGCATTATTGGGAAGTTGTTCTATCTTGTGCTTTTTACAATAAAAGGCTTGTGGGAAGGCTTCGTTGAGTGAGCTGAAGGCATTGAGCAAAAATCTTAGCGTGCCTATATATTATGCTTCTTACAAGAGGCATACAGGTTAAACTTTACATTGTTTGTTTACCCATGGATGCTTCAAAATTGTCTACGGCTTTGAGTGCTTTTGTATGATAAGTTCTTAATGTACACTTAGAGGCATAGCACAATGATATTTAACCGAGCAAGTTACTTTGGTTTATTTGTTTCAAGATGTTTGCAAAGCTTGGATTTTATGATGGTAAGCAAGGTTAGCATTAGGGACCATATGGTACGGAGCTGAACAATACCAACAATCCCTTCCTAGATGCTTATTTGTTTACTACCAGTTTAATAGTTTTATATCTTCTATTTTTTCAGTTTTTTAATTTTAATTTTAATTTTTATGGATCTTTGTATTATGATTTAACAAATGTTTTAATATTATTTTATTTCATATTGGTTTTAGAGATTGTATGATTGCTTAAGGGATGCAATTGTAATAATCAAACATATATTTGCAACTGGGTATGTAGATACATAATCATTGTATGCAAGGTTTTATGTCCTAGTGGGAGGGGGGCGTCTCGATCATTTTGTCTTGTTTCTGTGAGAAAACGGGATTGGGATGGGTTTGGGATTGCAAAATGCATCTATGTGGCAAGGGAAGAAGGAAGAGGAAAAGAAAGGAAGGAAAGATGAAAAAAAGGAAAAAAATGGAAGGAAAGAAGAAAAATGAAAAAAAAGAAAGAAGAAAAAGAAAGAAAAAGGAAATGAAAGAATGAAAGGTAGAAGCAAAGAAAGAAAAGAAGGAAAGAGAAAAAAAGGAAAAAAAAGAAAGAGGAAAGAAGAGGAGAGAGATAGGATATCTACCGGCATGCATAACCGAAGAAGGGGAGAGAGATGAAGGAAATCTACCGAGATGTTTGACCGTGATTGCTACCTAGACATGATGGGATAGTGGGGCATCCCATTTCATGGAGAAACCGGGACACATTCATCCTACTTGATTTAAAATCTTGATCGTATGTCCTTGTTTTCATTATCTACATCTTTCTATCAACCATTACCTTCTTCTTGAACTCTTGCTTTTAACCTCTATCATCCTCCCCTTGCTTTTAATACTGTTTTTAATGTGAATATATTAAATCTAGTAATATAATTTGATAGTTTAGAAATTTCTTACTTGAAGTTTCCAATCCAATAAAATATGTATTAGGTTTATTCTTAGGTTGCATATCAGTTGTGAAGTATCTTGTTTGTTGAAATGATTTCTAAAAAAGGTAAAAAGAAGGATTGCTGAACCGATACTAGAACTCGTACCAGTCAGCGACCGGTATGGTATGGTACATACCGTACCATACTAGTACATGTACCGGTCTTGGTGAATTGATAAACACTTTCTTCCTCCCCCCAGTACATGTACTACTGGTCTTGGTGAATTGTCTGGTTCGGAACGGTACTGAAAATCCTGGATAAAAGAGGTTTCTACCTCTTTTTAATTAAGAGAATGAGTCTTTTTATTGTAGGATCAAAAAAAGTGCAGCTTGAATCTACCATGGGAATGACTTGGAAGATCCAAAACGAGAAAAATTTTTGCCTTCATTTCATAGACTTAATTGGCTTTATTATCTAGATATATAGGTTGACATAACACCTAAAGGTCTGTCTTGCTCTTAGATTTATGGTTTACCTCTCTTTCTCTCTTCAATTGTCATTGCCTGACTCATAATCAGCATCCACTAGAGAGGCATTGGTCTAACTAAACAGTCTTAGGTTTTCATTTTGTTTATGCAACTGTTGTTTCCATCAAAAGTTAAAATATTATGAAAGGATTCTAAGGTTCCTAAATGACAAAGATATGGTTAAAGTGCATTTTGTTCTTTGACATACTAATGAGTGAGACCTTTTCTTCTCGAATCACTATGCATGAAAAAGGGTTTGCGGTACCATCCCGTACTGCCCGGTACGGGGCGTACCATAATGTATCGGCTAAGAGCTAGTACGGTTCATCTATAAAAAATGTTCTGGCCTCCGGACCGTTAAAAAAATTAAAAAATATATATTTCATATCGGTACGGTACGGTACCATATCATATCGGTATGTACTGCCCTATTCGGTCTGGTTCGGGCTCGGTTCGGGTTCGGTTCAGGTTCGATCCAACGATCCTTGCTTGAGAGGGGAAAGGTAATTTTTTTCAAGTTTTCAAGGTCGGTACATGTATCAGTATGTACCGCACCGTATCGATATGTACCGTACTGACATGTATCGTATCGTACCAGTCATTGACCGGTGTGGGTCCCGGTACCGGTTCAGCGATCCTTGCATGAAAAGCATTTTTATTTGTTGATGGTTCAATTAAGAAATTCAAAGCTTGGGTGGTGGTGAATTCTTTTACTGAAGGACACGACATAGCAGGGTTCCCGATATAGGTACCGGGACCCGTATCGGTGGCTGGTCGATAGGTACGGGTAGGCATGCCGGTCATTTTTTTGGTTGATTGGTTTTGGCTTTTTTAGATTTTTAGTTTTTTTTTTTAGGGTTTAGGATTTAGGATTTAGTGTATAGAACCTTTAGGATTTGGAATTTAGAGTTTAGGATTGAAGACGTTTGTTTAGAATTAAAAAAATGCTAATACATTAATTCTAATTAAAATAAGATATAAAATGATAATTAAATTAAGATTATCAGCAATTAATGAAAGTGAAAGGTAATATATAAATATAATTACATACCAATATCTGGAATCGGGTAGAGTATCGATGTCCATAAATATAGGGATCATTTATATACTATGCAAGAAGATCATTAAATCTCTCCAGCAGGCAGCATGATACTCATCTAAGGTCATCCTAAAAGGTATGCATCATGGATCGTAACTCATCACAGATCCTTCATTGAGATCTCGACTCTGAGAGCTATCCAGAGAGTCCAGCGGGCAGCATGATACTCATCTAAGGTCATCCCAGAAGGTATGCATCATGGATCGTAACTCATCACAGATTCTTCGTTGAGATCCCGACTCTGAGAGCTATCCAGAGACAGAGATATAGCAGCACAAGGGCCCATCCAAATATACCAGTAACAAAATCAGATCCATAAGATGCTCTGGGTTGTATGGGATAATAACCACTAGAAGATGACATCTCAGATATACCATATAGACCATATGGACCAGAAGCTGCCGGTAGCTGCGGTTAAGAGGATCCTGAATATGAGGATGACCTCAATACATCCATGGATCCTACTCCATGTGCAAGAGCTGCAGCTGCATTGTGTCTCGAATGACCTCGCGGAGCTCGTCGCCTATATGGAATCGTATCACCATGCGGTCACCAGATGGTAGTCTATTGTTTCTATCCTGCATGGCATGGCTAAACTGCGACTCCTCAGTGAATCGAAGATGAATAGGCGGTTGCAACTCCTATCCTCCGATCCCTCCCTGATCACTAGATCCTTCACTATCTGAAGCACTATCATTACTCTCTATGGTATCTGAATCTAAATGGACTGAATGCTCCGATGGAGGTGCAACTGTCTTTTCCTTTTCTCTGTTTATGAGCTGAATAGATGGCGGGGAGGGATGATGTGCTGTATTTGCTGGAGCCTTGTAAAAAATATTGCTTGATGCCCATTGTTCAACATCTACCCCAGCCTCGCTAGCTACAAAACTGGTTGGTCGAGGAGGCGATCCTGGCTCATTAAGCTCTGGCTCCCGTTACTGACTCATGACCCATCCTATCATTGGATCTTCATCCTCATCAACATATGAACTTGCAGTGGGATCGGGATATTTCAATTCAACTTCCTCCTGAATGTACTTTAGCCTCAATTTTAAATTATAGTGTACATGCACAAGATCATTGAGGCGTTTCTGTTTCAGACGGTTCTTCTGCTTGGAGTGGATAAGGTCAAATGTGGACCAGTTGCATTCACATCCACTGGATGACACCGTTTGGCAAAGGATCTTGATTGCAAGAACTTTTAAATTTTTTTGCAGATCCACCAAAATGCACCTACCATTCAGCTGCAAAAGGCATTACATCATTTAGAATTTTAGATTTGGCAAAATAAAAAATTCAATCTTAATATAATATTTCATTACACCTTAGTATTACCTACCAGGATTCATTTTTGATTTATTTCTGATTGCTACAGTGGATCCAAATGAATCTGTGCCCTCCCTAAAAAATTTCGTCTACCAGAAAATGGTTTTGTTATCATGTGCTACTTGTTGAAATTAATGCTAATAAATATCACTCAATAATTTCAACATAACTTCTTTTAGGCACATAGCAGCGATATCTTGATCGGGCTCCATCTTATATATAACATTGCGTAGGGTAGATATAAGATCTTTATCCATGGCAATGTCCGGTATGGAGTATTGAAATATCAGATTCAGATAGTAAACTGCATATATTTTAAGAATTAGTCAAGCGTACTTGTACAAATCTAATTGAATTTAAATTTTTAGGGACTTCATAAATTACTGCGTACCTGCTAGATGCAAATTCGAACTCATTTGATAACTCCATCGTCCATCAATGATCCGGATATACTCAGATACATGTGATGGATCTGCCTCCTGGATCTTTTCCTTTGTTCTTTGCATCATGAAATACAATAAGCCCATCTGAGCATACCTCTCGGAGTCTACGGTACGAAGTACCTCATATAGAGGCTTGATAGCGTCCACTATCCTCTCAGCCCGCTGCCAGAATGTCTATCTCGTTACTAAATTTTCTACATTGCTTTTCTTAGTATTTGTCCTGGCATATCTACTCTGCTGTCACTCCTGACTGACAAACATCTGACACAGCTCTGCTTTCTTGCCAAGAAGACTATCAAGTGCAATATAATTAGTAGCAAACCGTGTGATCCCTGGTTTCAATATTTTTCTCCTGTAAAGCTCCTCATCAATGATAAGACCCATGCATGGTTATAGATAAATCAGGTGATAGACTGTGCTAGCTCAACAACCTTTTGCACCCTGCAGCTTTTTTCAAATCCATCAACATATCTGTACAATGTGCAACATAAGGGATCCAGAAAATATGCGGTCGCTGCTGCATCAAGATCTGTCCTGCAGTCCTGTACTGTGGTCCATTATCTGTGATGACCTGCATGACATTATGCTCTCCCACCTGATCAATCATCTCCATCAATCTGAGAATATAACTGGCGTCGTGCACCTGATCTGAAACATCAACAGACTTCTGAAAAAGTCTTTCCATCACAATAAGTCAAGAAATTAACGATGCTCCGTCTAATTGGACCAGTCCAACCATCACACATCACTGTAAACCCATATATGGGCCACTTGCTCTGATATGAGGATATCCATCCTTCTACTTCTCCTTATTGCTGTCCAAAAGCTGACCATAGATAATCCTCGATCTTGGAAGATCTATACCTGTACCAGCAACCTGTATAGATGAAATAGTAGAGCGATAATATGGATTTTCTGTTGCATGCGCTGAGATATGACTGAAATGAAACTAGTAGGAGATGGCCCTCCACATATCCTTCTTATCTTTTTTCAGCATTGTGTCAATCTTCTATTGCTTAGAATCTTTACTGGGAAAGGCATGTGGATCAACATCATGAATAGTGGCTCCCTCTGGAATGTCATTGGAAGACTTTCTTCTATTGCCAAATGCTCCCAACATAGATGCAATACAGCTGGTGCCTCTCCTGATGGGCTCTCTGATTGAGGTATTCCTAAACTGTCTCAGACTCCTACAACACTAGCAAAACCGGATTTCGATCCCGACTCAAAAGCTGATGGTCCAAATCGTTGTCTCCTTCAGCTGCCTTTGCTTATATAAGCTCGTATGAATAGCAGTCTCTATCTGTGCCTCCTCATCAGAAGGAATAGATGCTCCCTCTAACTTACTGGAGTAATAAGAAGGTGGTTCTGCGGCTCTGTGCTCTACCTCTGTCTTCTTTGCTGCGCTTTCCTTTCCAGCTTTGAAATCAGCAAAGTATTTTTTCATCAATTGACGAACCTCCTGTGGATACTGTTGGCATGCAGATACATCAGGATAGTCACCAGTCAAGTGCTGCTTTAATCTTGTTATCTCCACCTTTGAATTCAGTATTGCACCATTTAAACCTCCAGTAATGCTGACCCGAGAGTATCTCTCCATGCAACCAGCCAATGTCACGCTTCGGATCCTTCTTCCTCCTCGATGGATCTATACCTGAATATTTAAATTATATATAAGGTCAATAATAATGTTTATTAATCAATACTTTATTAACTTAATTTTTTAAATTTAAATTATTTTTTTAATTTTTTAATTTAAAAAATTTTAAAAATAAATTTTTTTTAAAAAAAATTTTGGTCTTAGATTCATGTAGGATTCTATCCTACATACTACATATATTTTTTTAAGATCATAAAAATGCATTAAAAGTCAATTTTTTTTTAATTTAAGACATAGAACATTATTCATAAGACGCATCAAAACTTGGATAAAACGATATGAAATTTATATTGAGAGTAGCTTACGAGCCTTAGATTACTAATTTATAATTACAATTTTTTTTACTAATTATTTTTTAATTAAATCTTTAGTCCAAAATTAATTATTAATTTAAAAAATTATATATTTAATAAAAAATCAAAATCTTAGTATTATTGTATAGATTTATCCTAGATCTACCATATACTCTAAAATCATAGCCAACAAAAGAAATTTGATAGCATTTTTCCTTAATTTTCTATTTTGCATGGATTGTAACAAAAAAAAAGAGGGGAGAGGTAAATAGGAAAAAGGGAAGCTATACGTACCTTGATTTTACCTTTCTCTTCAATTTCTGGATGTTCGATTGTGTTGAAATTGAAGGATTTTTTTTCGGGCCGTCGTCGTTTGAAAAACAACGAACACAGAGAGCTCTCTGTTCTTTATATCTCAAAAGCCAACATAGTTGGCTTTAGAGATTCCCCCCCCAACTCACATGGCTACAGTAGCCATGTGAGGAAAGCAAAAAAAAAGTCCTGAACCGGGTGAACCGAGCGGTTTGGCCTTGTTTCGCCCGATTCAGTGCCGGTTCGGCCCGGTTCTATGCCGGTTCGGTCTGGTACAAGTTTTTTTTTAATTTTTTAAAGCCGGGAACCATTTTATATAACCGAACCGTGCTGGCCGGCCACTGGTCTGATTCGGTATGCCTCGAATCGGACGGTTCGGCGAACCTTGCTCATTAGAGTATTGAGGGGGAGTAATGGTTGTCAAGGTGTGGCATAGCCTTGGAATGATATCGGGGGCTTGGGAATCTTGAAATTTGGCTTAGTGGTGGTGGCCAAGACATATGTGGAGACTTGAGGATTCCTCTTGGTTTTGAGGAGGATGCAAAGCTTTAGTTGTAGTCCCAACTCCCCTAGGCTCATAAAAATACCCAAAGTTTATGGCATAGATGGAGCAGGAAGTAGGTTGGATTCTAAGTTTAGAGAAGCAGGTTGGAGTCTAAGCAAGTACCTCATCATCATCGTTACTAGAGCAGAGAAGCAGGTTGGAGTCTAAGCAACCCAAAGTTCTGAGAAGCAGGTTGGAGTCTAAGCAAGTTAGTTCATCATCATCATTACAAGAGCAGGATCTATTGGTGCATCAGATAGAGCATATATTATCTTGAGCAAGGATGCACAACCTGTTACTTGACATTATTATTAGGACGGCTTTCTCGGATGGTACCATATACAGCATGATCAATAGGGATGGGCATCGTTTCCACTCTTATCATATTCAAGGATCTGATTATGGACAGGACTTAGATGTATATGAGCACCTTAGACATTCCACATGAGATTAGTAGTAAATTTGATATGTTTATTTTAAATAGATGAATCCATTTTGTGTAATATTGAAATATGATTTTTTAAACAATATTATGATAATTATATTCCATTTAAGTGACCAAGCTTTGTATGGTAAAAATTGCAACTCTATTCATCAAACAACATTATTTTTGCTTTATCAAGGTCTCATGCAGCACAATTATAAGAGATCATGGTATGGTAATCAAGGATCTCCAGTAGCCTAGAAGGTCATAATGCATTATACAGTTAGTTTTAAATTGGGCCAATTTAGGATAAATATATTACTTTTAAAGTTTGAGTATGTTTAAAAATTAAATAAGATTGTAAAACTTCAAGATAACTTAAGAAAGAAATTAAAAAAAATATATTAAGTACCAGGATGCTAGACCAAAACAGCCAGCAAGATGGGGCAACATACAGGGCATCTTGTTTTATGGAGAAGTTGGGATACCTTCATACGACAAAATTTAAAACCTTGCTGATTATGATTATGACCATTATGATTTAATATTTTTTATTTAGGTAAGGATTTTAAATTTTTTTATTAAGAATGTAATCTTGCGGTAAAATATACGGGTTTTTTCTTACAAAGCTTATCTGTCCTGATGCCACATGAGATGTAGCCATCAGGTACCATGATGAGCTGGACCATGCCAGTCTTTCCAAGAGCCAACATCTTCACAAGTGAACTTTAATAATTTTAGCTGGGTGTCTATATTTGTTGTTGAAAAATTTTACTGTGTTTCCCTATTATTTGGTCATGCTTTAGTACCATTGTGTACAGGGTTTAATACCCAAATTAGGGTCTGCCATGGTTCTAATATATTGTATGAAGGTGCCTTTTGATATATTAATAAAGAGATTTTCGAAGAGAACATCTTTCATTGGATGAAGGATTCTTCAATTTAGTTTACCTTCAATTTGTGTGTTGATCTCCAACATTTCATGACATTTGAATGCTCTTCACTCCGCACATTGCATTAGTTCCCTTCATAATTTTTTAAGAAAAGAGAAGAGAATGGTATCTTGTGGCCTTCTGTTCTCTTTTTGGTTGTGGGACGGCCCGAACCAACTCAAATTGCTCCAAACCGAGCAGAAAGGGGCGGTTCTGCTTAGTTCAATGTGGTTTAGGCCATTGCACTGAAACAAAGAGGCCAACCTGACTTGGGTAGTTCAAGTTGGTATGGCCTGAATTGGGTGGTTTGGGTAGGTTTAGCAAATAATGTTTTTAAGCCTTGCATACCAAAATTTGCTAGGCTATGCAAGTCGAGATACATCGGTCAAAATGTCAAATCCTTTGGCTTTCTCACTCTACATTTTTTTATACATTCTTCAAAATTTTCATAAAATTCCCTTGATGGGAAACATGTGAAGCATGCTATTAACACCTTGTGATATGCCACCACTCTAGTCAAATGTGGGTCAATACATATGGATAAACTACAATTCATGTTCCATAGTATCAAAACTCATTTGTGTTGATGAGACTATGTTCTATGGTAGTACATTGGATTCCAAGGTTATTACGTGATGTAATGTGCCTATTTTTGTTACTTGACCCCTCATTCTATCTACCATATTTGTGCATTCCTTTCCGATTTTGCGGTATCTCCATTACTGTCACTACAAATTCAAGTATCTAATGACTCTTTTGGTGCAAACTTACAAGCAAGAAATGGCTCCTTGTGTATACATGTATGCCATTCAGTTGTGTTAATCTTTTTCTTTATTTAGTAAAGACTAATCATATTCCTTTTACTCTTCCTAGGAGACATCTTTTGAGTGTTATTGTTGCTCTTTGACTAAGAAGAATCTGCACACCTTTTTGGTGTGGTTATAGCATTTTTTTTCCTAAACATAAGGCTTTTCCTCTGTCAGCTATGAATTATTGTTCCATTTTATGAATATACAGTGAAATGACACCTAACTCAAAGAAGATCTTTCTTTTCTTGCATAGGGCATCATCACCTCTTAATCTTGATCTTTCACCTCTTCTTTTGGCTCTTCATGTACTTCCCAATCTTTTCGTATATTCTCTGCTTTTCATACTGCTTGGACGATTTCTTTAAAGCCTTCATCCTCTTCCAACTATAATCTGTTTTCATGACTCTTCTCATTTACTCATTGGTGCAACACATTTTTCAATTTGCTGTTCGCTAGACTCATTTGGAGATCTACTTGGTAAAATGCTTTTTTGTACATTACATCTACAAGTAATCTGTGATTTATTTCCTGCCACTCATACTCTTCTTTCATACTTATTGCTTCAACTTCAGTTGTATATTGATGATAAATGGGCATCTGTGGTTACTAGTTTAATGTACCATTGTTCAGGTCTACTATTGTAGAAAGGAATTTTTTTGAGTTTTATTCAATGATCTCATTCAGGATTATATGGGAATGCTATTTGCTTATTATTTCTTTCTATACACAGTGTTTGAGATGAACAATTGACAAATTTCATAATATGGTAGCTTTTATTGTCAAGTGTCGCTTCTGTTAATTAACAAGATGCCAATTTTTTTTAACCTTTGTTATGCTTATGTAGCATATATGCCTTGGTGTAGACTATGTGAAAAGGTTGTTTAGCTCACCTTGGCTTCTTGGTATTATGGATGATTCAAAATCCTTTAATTCCATTTTAATCATATAAACTTCAGCCAATCAAGTTAGGAAACATATTAGATTGAGTACACAATAGAATACCATTCTTTTACTATCATTTCCTTGTTGAAAGATTTGATGCTTCCTTGTTTTGTTTCCTGCTGTCACTTCATTAATTTGTCTTTTTCTGTCTGTTTCTTTCTTTCTTTCTTTCCCTTTTTTGGTGGGGAGGGTGGTGTTGGGATGGTTTATTGAGTTGTGTTACTGATGGTTTATATTTGTTATTGTAGATTCATAAACTATGCAGAAAATGTCTATGTAAAGTCTCATTTATGATCTCTTGGACAGAAATTTGCCATTGCTTATTAAATTTGAACTCCAAGTATATCAATGTAAATCTTTAAAGTTAAAACTTTCCAGCCATTCTGAAAAGGAGCTTTAGCATTGATTACAAGTTTGATGGTGCGTTTTGTCACATGTCAATTGTTACAGTTGAGGCCACATGCGTAGATGGAGATTCATATTGTTTGACATCTCTTCAACTTTTCATTTGTCTATATCCTTTACAACTAGAATAAAACTGTTATGAGCACAGCCATCCATTTCTTGGAATCCGGAGTTTGGTCAGGATATTTTAAAAGTTTTGTTGGTAGCATAAATTTCTAGGATAGGAAAACTAAGCAAATTATACATTTGTTAGATTTTCTGTTTAGAAAACAGCAATCCATGAGAAGCAGATGTTCCCATCTTCTAAAAATCTATTTTTTAGGTTCCATAATTCTTCATACCTTAGTAATTGATTATTATCCTTTGTCCTCAGGGTATCAAAAGTGATGTCCGTACAAGTTCTGGTATGTTTTTGAGTTCCGAAGAGAGAAAGTTTCCGGTTATACAGGTTGGTTTCAGTCTCTAGTTTTTCAATCTTTACCAATTGGTTTATGGAATCTTATTTTCTTAATTATAAAGAATTTTAAGATGTTCTAGCTTAGTGTAATTCAGTACTTAAATTCCTAAAGTTCATTGCCATGCATTTTAAATACTTTATCTGAATGGAGTGTTTCTTGTTGCAAATGTTTCTCCAAAGTTATTTGTAAAATTTAGCTTAAGGAAACTCTGGTATCCAAAAATTCTATTATGTTTTAGGACTAATGATATTAATTACAAGTTTACAACATTTTCAAATTTTTAATTTTGGAAATAATAAAGTGATATGAAGTTTCTGCATTTACCGCTTGATTAATTAGTGGCAGTGGAAAGCTAACATGTAGGTTTTGACTAGCATTTTCCATCATTTGAGGGCAAATATTTGAAGAATGGATGCACATGGAAATATTTACATAAACACAGTGGAATCTTACTATTGTACCATCAATAAATTATTCACTTATTTAAATCAAGTGATGGATCCAACCCCTTAATATTTTGTGCAAAGTGTATGAAGTTATATGTTATCTTGGCTGGTTGGGGCTGGCTTTATAATTTATTACTCACCAAATTTATGTTCTGAGGACTACTTAGGTTTAATTACAAGGCTTTTCATTTCACTTTGCACAAGTTCCATTCATCATCCATATCAGGTAATATCTTCCCCTAGTCTTCTAAATTGCACAAGTTCCATCTATCATCCATTTTAACCTACATTTTCCCTCTCTCAAGTCATTGACATGGGCCAAAGCACATGTAGGGGGCCCTTTGTAGAACTTCCTTTCATATGTCTAAACCGTATACATCATGAAGCCAGCACTTTTTAGCTTACACCACTTTGATGCCTCATCTAAGATTCTTGTTCTCAATTCTTTGTTTCCTATACAAAACAACCATCGTACTATTTCGCTTTTCTTATTTTTGTAGTCTTGTTTCTTGGATCTTGCTTGTTGCCTCATTTTGAACCTTTGTAACATGGCAAGTTTTGTTATTGTGTTACAAATTTTCTCTTAAGTTGTGAAATTTGTCAGTCACTTGACATCCTAAACATTGAAGGTTTTCCCCACTACTACACTTTATTTATAAACTTCAATTCTGTTATATGTCTTCATTTGTTGCTGTTTTGTTTAACAAATTTAGGATAATGGAACTAATCACTTCAGAGCATGGATTCAAAAATTGGTGGGACAGGATGGTACTATCAATACCAGACAGTTCTAATGTGTAATGGACAATCAAATGGGTGCTGGGACACCGAAATACTACAGCTTCATGACATAATGGCCTTCTTGACTGGTGTCAAGACTGGTAAGGGCGGTATGAACCCTGGCCAGGTGGGGACATCTTTTGTCAAGCATAGGATCTGAAGAAACCTGTCATCCAAATGGTTCTGACCGGTATGAGCTAGTAACAAGGCCAGTTTGGGCCTTACCAAGCCTATTCTGATCAGGACAATTTTTTTAAGTTAGAAGACCATATTAGCTGATGCAATGTGAAGTGTGAAAGAAAAATTGATTAATCATTAAGTCCAGTACAAAAATCATACTAGAAATAGAATTAACAAAAGGGAACAAAATTTGTCGGTCTAAATGGTTGAGTTTTTACTATGAATGGCAGGGACTAGGGAACAATTTATTCCTTGTGCATAAGGCAATTCACTCTCATAGTTGGTGGTGCTACAGGACAATAAATGCTTATCAGATCAATATGGTAAGCAATTAAATGAACTTCAATTCAATTCGTATCCATATTGCACATAAGGAAAAATTGACTTAATATCCATATTACATATCAAAACCCTAAAATAAGATGAAAAATCAAAATAGTAAAAAAAAAAAAAAAACCCTTCAAATCTGGATACTAGTATGGTATCGATGTGCACCACAGTTGCAAGAGTCGAACCATTCCTAGGAAAAACCAACCGACCACCTTATGTACTAATTTTTGTACTAATTTTTAAAAGCTTGCTTTATGTTGTACTTTGTCTGTTAATTATAACTACCTTCTTATTTGCATTTCTTCTTCCACTAAAAGTAAATTATATGGGCCTTCATTTATTCAGGAGAGACCTGCAAGTCATTGAGATTGCTTTTGAGTTTTCATTTTTAATTTGTTGCATTTTCTTTTGTTGTCTGTTCATTTTTCAGTTTTAGTGGGTCTTAGTGTGTCTCATGCAGAGACTAAAACACCTTAAAACCATGCCAAAAGTACAAATGCGCATGGCATTGCTTAAATTATGTGCCACATCATCCCTTTTATTTAAGTTCCCTACTCCATAATATCTTATCACTTTTATAATTTTTATGCCCTGGAAGCACCACCTGTTGCTCTCTCTCTCTCTTACATGAGGGTTTAGATTTTTATGTGGTTTGTGGAAATTAAGGTTTTATATGCATAGTAATTTTCAATTCCAGTAATTTGAAATAACAATAAAAGGACATGTGATGCCCCCAACAAAATGCATGTGTTGAGGGGCACACCAATCATTTGACAGAATTTGATAAAATAAGAAGACATTAGAGTGAGGTCAATAGCTAAAACTTTAACCGGGCATTGCCTAGAAGGACCATAAAGTTCCTTGAGGATAAATGCAATGTCTATTAGTAGACTGAAAGCTAATAAATGTCCAACATCTACTATCCTTTAGTTTAAAGTTGCCTAGATGAATTAATACTGGTTTATTGTTGAATTTATCTCTCATTACTGTTTGGTCTGCTGACCATCACTATGCCAGAGTTATTTGTTAAAAGCCACATTAGTGAAGCTGTTCGCATTGGAGCATTTGGTCTCTGAAAAAAATCAAATAAGTTTGATAACATTAGAATATTTATATTTTAAAGTCTAGCTGAGGTGGCAAGCTTGATATTTTCTAATTGATGAATCTCTCATGCATTTTCATTCTTGTAGGTTATAATATTTTATGGTAAATTTTGTATAGTTACATTGATACCTTCATGTATCAACAGCTAGTTTTCTTTGGTTATCCCAGGCTATTGAAAAGCGGATTGCTGTCTTTTCTCAAGTACCTGCTGAGAATGGAGAGCTCATTCAAGTGCTGCGGTAAAATTCTGAACTTCTTGACCTCTAGGATAGAGTTTATAGGCATGAAAAAGTTGTTCATATCAAAGCTAATGCTCTTTAACATGTAGGTATGAAACAAATCAATATTACAAGCCACATCATGATTACTTTGCTGACACTGTAAGTTCCCTACTAAAACTCTATTTGATAATCCTTTTTTATTACTAGATATGCTTATAGAAATGTTATAAACCATTTGAATGCAGTTCAACTTGAAGCGTGGAGGCCAGCGTATAGCAACAATGCTCATGTATTTAAGTGACAATGTTGAAGGGGGTGAAACATATTTTCCTTTGGTTAGTTTGTTATGTGAAATTTGTGGTTTATTATCATTCATTTCATTTGATATCAGAAAATAGACCTGCTTTTTAGTTGTGTCAGTTCTAGCAACATATCTAGATTGATTTTTTTTAAAATAAATAAATAAATCTTGGATAGTTTTGGGAATTAAATTAGATGATTATTTGCTTAAAATCTCTGTTTTGCTAAGAAATAGGGTTGCATCACACTTTTCTACTTTTAGCTAAAACATTCATTTCTATATCCTGTAAAATAAACTAATTGCTGTTGCATCAGTTAGCTTGTTGGTGTAAGTAGATTCAATTTATATTATAAATTTAGAACTGCACCTGAAACTAAGGTTTTAAATGTCATATTTTCTCCCGGAGTCTATAAGCTGCTTACTATAACTTAACATGCTCATAATTGTCAAGGATTGCATCTTTGAGTATGCATAAATTTTTTTTTGTCTCCTATTAACTAGAGATTCTGTCATTTTATTATATTCTTTTTGTTCCTCTAGTCCCAGCCAACACTGTATTCATTAGCAAGTTGATCTTATTAGCATAAAAGCAGCCGCTTGAAACAAAGAAAAGATAAAAATGTTGCACATTTTTGTTTAGTTAGAGATATTAGAAACAAGCAATATGTCTTCGGTCCAGGGTTTTTCGAACTGGCCGGTTCGGGGCATACCAAACCGGACCGGTGGCCAGCCGGCACGGTTCGGCCATATAAATCGGCACAGTCCCATTTTAAAAAAAAATAAAAAATAACTTACCGCACCGAACCGGGCCCGAACCAGTCGATTCGGCCCGGTTCGGCTCGGTACGGCTTGGGAAGAGTGGGGGTAAAATTTTTTTGGAATTGTCACATGGCTACCGTAGCTATGTGACATTTTGTTAGGGGGGAGATACCTTTCCTTTTAATTAAGGTAAGGCACAGAGAGCTCTTATGAGCTCTCTGTGCCCTCTGCTACAGCGCACCGTGGAAGGAAAAATGCAGAAAAAAAAATTCGTGGATCAATTTCAATCCAATCTAACCTGCAAAAATCGAAGGGGTAGGTAGAATCAAGGTACGTATACCTTTCTTTTTCCGTATTTTCATTTTTCGTATCGTTAATTTTTGTTAAAATCTATGCAAAATAGAAAATTAAGAAGAAATGCTGTTAAAATTTATTTGTTGGTAATGATTTTAGAGTATGTGGTAGATCTAGGATAGATCTACACAATAATACTAAAATCTTAATTTTTTGTTAAGTATATAATTTTTTAAATTAAAAATTAATTTTGGATTAATAAATTAATTTTAAAAAATAATTAAAAAAAATTGTAATTATAAATTATTAATCTAGGACTTGTAAGCTACTTTCACTATAAATGTCATGTCGATTTATTCAAGTTTTGTGCATATCATGAATAGTGCCCGTAGGTCTTAAATTGAAAAAAAGTTGACTTTTAATGCATTTTTAGGATCTTAAAAAAATATATGTAGCATGTATGATGAAATCCTACATGAATCTAAAATTTAATTTTTTTAAATTTTTCTTTATTTTTTGAATTTTTTAAATAAAAAAATAAATTAAATTTTAAAAATTAGGTTAATAAAGTGTTAATTAATAAAGATTATTATTGACCTTATATGTAATTTAAATATTCAGGTATGGATCCATCAAGGAGGAAGAAGGATCCGGAGCGGGATATTGGCTGGTTACATAGAGATTCTCTCGGGTCGGCATCACTGGAGGTGTAAATGGTGCAATACCGAATTCAAAGGTGGGGGGTAACAAGGTTGAAGCAGCACTTGGCTGGCGGCTATCTTGATGTATCTGCATGTCGACAGTGTCCACAGGAGGTCCGTCAGTTGATGAAGAAACACTTTGCTGATTTTAAAGCTGGAAAGGAAAGAACAACAAAGAAGGCAGAGGTGGACCATAGAGCCGCAGAACCATCTTATCACTCCAGGGAGTCAGAAAAAGTATCTATTTCTTCTAATGAGGAGGCACAGATGGAGGCTGCTATTCAGGCGAGCTTGTATGAGCATAGACAGCAGGAGGAGGCAGCCAGGCATAAACAGCGATTCGATCTATTAGCTTTTGAGTCAAGATCGGGATCCACTTCTGTTAGTGCTCCAGGATAGTCTGAGATATAGTTTAGGAGGACCTCCTTAGTCAGAGAGCCCGTCAGGAGAGGCACCGGTTGTATTGCATCCATGTTGGGAGCATTTGGCAGGAGGAAGTCTTCCAGGCCCAGGGACATTCCAGAGGGAGCCACTATCCATGATGTCGATCATGTCGATCAACATGCATTTTCCAATAAAGATTCCAAGCAACAGAGGATTGACACAATGCTGAAAAAGGATAAGAAGGATATGTGGCAGGCCATCTCCTGGTTTCATTTCAATCATATCCCAGCCCATGCATCAGACAATCCATATTATCGCTCTGCTATTTCGTTTATACAGGCTGCTGGTGCAGGTGTAGATCCTCCAGCATCGAGGGATATCTATGGTCATCTTCTGGACAACAATAAGGAGCTAGAAGGATGGATATCCTCATATCAGAGCAAGTGGCCTGTGTATGGATTGACGATGATGTGTGATGGTTGGACTGGTCCTACTAGACGGAGCATCATCAATTTCTTGACTTATTGTGATGGGAAGACTTTTTTCAGAAGTCTATTGATGCTTCAGATCAGGTGCACGATGCCAGTTATATCTTCAGATTGATGGAGGAGGTGATTGATCAGATGGGAGAGCATAATGTCGTGCAGGTCATCACTGATAATGGACTACAGTACAGGGCCGCAGGGTAGATCTTGATGGAGCGGCGGCTGCATATTTTCTGGATCCCTTGTGTTGCACATTGTATAGACCTCATGTTAATGGATATTGGTAAAATTTACAGGGTGCAGAAGATTGTTGAGCTAGCACAGTCTATCACCATATTTATATATAACCATACATGGGGTCTTATCATTGATGAGGAGCTTTACAGGGAGGAAATATTGAGATCGGGGGTCATACGGTTTGCAACTAATTACATTGCACTTGATAGTCTTTTTGACAATAAAGTAGAGCTGCATCAGATGTTTGTCAGTCAGGACTGGCAGGAGAGCAGATATGCCAGGACAAATACTGAGGGAAGCAATGTGGAGAATGTAGTGACGAGACAGACATTCTGGCAGCGGGCTGAGAGGGTAGTGGAGGCTATCAAACCGCTATATGAGGTACTTCATGTCGTGGACTCTGAGAGGTATGCTCAGATGGGCTTCTTATATTTTATGATGCAAAGGGCAAAGGAAAATATCCAGGAGGCAGATCCATCACATGCATATGAGTATATCTGGATCATTGATGGACGGTGGAGTTACCAAATGAGTTCGGATTTGCATCTAGCAAGCACGTAGTATTTTATGAAGTCCTTAAAAATTAAGTTTCAATTAGATTCATACAAGTATGCTTGATTGATTCTTAAAATATGTGCAGCTTGCTATCTAAATCCGAGATTTCAGTACTCCGTACCGAACATTGCCATGAATGAGGATCTTGTCTGCCCTGCGCAATGTTATATATAAGATGGAGTTCGATCCAGATATCGCTGCTATGTGCCTTGAAGAAGTAAGTTAGGTTGAAATTATTGAATGATTTTTAAGAGCATTAATTTTAACAAGCTAACAAATTTTTTTCTGGCAAACAATTTTTTAGGGAGGGCACATATTCATTTGGATCCACTGTAGCGGTCAGAAATAAATCAAAGATGAATCCTGGTAGGTACTACTAAGGAGTAAGTCTAATATTATATCAGGATTAAATTTTTTATTTTGCCAAATCTAAAATTCTAAATGATGTAATGTCTTTTGCAGCTGAATGGTGGGTACATTTTGGTGGATCTGCTAAAAATTTGAAGGTTCTTGCAGTGAAGATCCTCTTTCAGACGGTGTCCTCCAGTGGATGTGAGTGCAACTGGTCTACATTTGGTCTTATCCACTCCAAGCAGAGGAACCGTCTGAAACAGAAACGTCTCAACGATCTTGTATATATACACTATAATTTAAGGTTGAGGCTAAAATGTATTCAAGAAGTAGAATTGAAATATCCGGATCCCACTGCAAGTTCATATGTTGATGAGGATGAAGATCTAATGATTGGGTAGGTTATGGGTCAGCAGCAGACACCAGAGCTTGATGAGCCAGGATCGTCTCCTCGACCAGCCAGTTTTGTAGCTAGTGAGGCTGGCGTGGATGCTGGATAATGGGCAACAAGTCATATTTCTCACAGGGCTCTAGCAGATACAGCATATTGTCCATCTCCACCATTTAGTAGACCTGGAGACAAAGGAAAAGGAAAGGCAGTTGCATCTCTATCGGAGCACTCAGTCCACTCAGATTCAGATATCAGAGACTGATGATAGTGCTTCAGATAGTGGAGGATCTAGTGATCAGGGAGGGGCAGGAGAACATGAGTCGCAGCCACCTAGTCCTATTCGATTCACTGGGGAGTCACGGTTTTGCCATGCCACGCAGGATACAGATCATGGAATACCATCTGATAGACCCCATGCCCGTGGTGATACGATTCCATATAGGCGGCGGGCTCCGCATGGTCGTTCGGGACACGATACAGCTGCAGATCTTGCACGTGGAGTAGGATCCATGGATGTATTTGGATCATCCTCATATTTAGGATCCTCTTATCCGCAGCTACTGGCAGCTTCTGGTCCATATGATTTATATGGTGCATCCGAGACGTCAGCATCCGGTGGTTATTATTCCAGAGTATCTTATGCATCTGATTTTGTTGCTGGTATATTTGGATTCCCCCCTGCACTGCCATATCATCAGTCTCTGGACAGCTCTTAGAGTTGGGACATCAGAGAGGGATCTGCGATTAGTTATGACCCGTCATGCATACTTCCTGAGATGAGCTTAGAGGAGTATCATACTGCCTGGCAGAAGGGACATGCCGAATTTCCTACAGAGTACATATATGATCCCTATATTTATGGACATTGTCACTCTACCCGATTCTAGACATTGGTATGTAATTATATGTTTATGCCACATTTTACTTTCATTAATTGCTGATAATCTTAGTTTAATTATCATTTTCTTTTATTTCAATTGAAAATAGTCCTAAATATTAGTATTTAGTCCTAAACCTTAAAGCGGTACGCCATCCTAAACTCTAAATCCTAAATCCTAAACCTTAAATCCTAAACCCTTAAAAACCTTAAAATTACAAAAAAAAAAAAAAAATCAAAAAAAAAAGGGCGTACCGGTTACCGGTTTGAACCGGTACACCCCGCCATATTGTGTATCAGCACGGTACGGTTCGGTACCGAATTGGTACCGGCCGGCCACCGGTATGGCACCGTTTACCGGTACCGGGAACCTTGCTTCGGTCAATTTCATTCCATAGAATGCTTGAATAATAGTGATAAGAGAATGTTGCTGTTGCATGCTTCTTTTGGAGATACTTAGATTTAGATACAATCCAGTGGCAAATTAAGTTGTATATGTCTCATCCCTAGTGGATGGCTTAGACTTGTTCATATGGTTCAGTGTGTTGATGCATGCCAGTACATACCATGTGGCGTATATCATGCTAGGGCTAAGCCAACATGGAGCACATGTGCATGCCCTTGCATCTTATGGAACTGGTTCATGCTAGCATGAATAGTTGTTTCAAGCTTTTACAGTTTGATATGCTTGGCATTGATAGAGGTTTGAACGGATACCAAGACAAAAGGCTTGGTAATTTAACACTAAATTTTATGATGCTATATTGTTTAGAGGCATACTATCATAGCATGATACGATATATTATGTTTGTGCAATGGAAAACAGTGTTTGATATTAGATAGTAATAAATTGTATGGTGTTATTAATAGGCATGACATGCCCTAATAAAAAGAAAAATCTAGGAACCCAAGTTACAGGAGCTCCCTTAGAAATCATATCAGATCTACCCTTGTCCTTCAATTTGTATTTACTGGCCAAATTATATGATTTATCTTGAATTAAGTTGGTTAGTTGATGTATCTAGTGCTTCCATTGACTTCTTGCAATTTCTGTTCTGCAATACTTCAATCAGGTATCTCTTTTCAACTTGAAGTGCTTCAAGGCCTATAGGTGCTTTCTGTTGAGATCTCTGAATCTTACATACCTCTTGATTGCCATTATTTCTCCAAGGTTTTGAAACCAACTCAATTCTGTCAATTGTTTTGTTTCATCTCCATTCACCAAGGAGACCCATGCTTTCACTAGTGAACAATTCCTTTCTTGTTGGGGCACCTTATGGTTTCTTTTGGCTGTTCCCATACATGTCTAGGATATATAACTTTTTAGTTATTATACTCAAGTGTTCTCGGACTTTCAAATCAAAAATCTCAATGCCTACATCTTGCTAGTTGAGATATGATCAGTATTATTGACTCCTCTATTATCCATGTGTTTCTTCATTTGATCTCTTGGTGCCTCTGGTTTTTGCTCCCATTGTATATTTCACCTGTGTGCCCCTTTTTATCCTAATGGCAAGTTGGCAACCTATTTCTTCCATGATGTTGGGCACAATAACATTCAGGATATTGAATTTAGTAAGTTTCAGAAAGTTGAATTGTTTTGTTCATTGTTGATGCGCCCGGTTGGCTAGTCCCCGGTCGGACTGGCCCTCGACGCCCGGTCGGCTGGTCCCCTCGCGGAGTCCGACTCCCCGATCGGCTTTCCCAAAGAGCTGACCCGGGGGCTTTGAGGGCTGATAGGCGCCCCCACCGCCCATGCGACGGCCCTTTCCATCGTCATGGTCGGCTCCTGGGGAGCCAGCTGACCCACTACTGAAGAGATCGCCCGAGGTTTCCAGGAACCTCTCCTCTCCGCCAGTTCTGATATTCTGTTATAACAAACTCCAGTGCATGGCCACTACTCTGACACACCTGGCACGCCACCATCCACGATCTCGTCGCCACGCCTGTTCTCCTAGGGGCATATTCGGGTTTTTCCAGCCTGCTCTCCAACAGAATTTGGCAGCGCTCCGTGCCTATAAAAGGCACCCGGGGGACCTTCGTGAAGGGTAACGTTCTTCCTCCCCATTGCACACTCTCCTTCCGAGCTTCCTCCCCGTTCTGTTGCTCCAGCCCTCCTCTAACTTAAGCATCGGAGTGTCTCCCGCCGGAGCCCCTTCGGCGCCCAGGGACTTTTTGCAGGTTGGTCGGTCGAGGAGCTCTCCAGCGCGTCCACCGATCCCGGTCCAGCGGGAGACGGTGGCAACAGATTGGCGCTAGAAGGAGGGCGGCCGCTGCCATCTTTGCTGCGCTCTTTACTTTAAAAGGGGAGATAAATGGGAAGGATCCAACTATGGCAAGAGGAAGAACTCAGAGCGTCTCCGCGAGGGGAGGACGCTCCCACCAAGGGCCCAGTGTGCCCCCCGCAGAGAGCAATATCGCCGCCGCCGTCGAGCCCACCATCACCCTGGGGCTGCAACAGTTCCAGACACTGGTGAACCGCATCGAGACGCTTACCTCGACGGTCCAACGCTTCCAGGAGATGGTGGACTGCCAGCAGCCGCCGGCGGCTTCCTGTGTCAATCATCAGCCAGTTGCCGGCATCAGCCAGCAGCCGGAGGCACCTCCGCCCCCGTCCCAAGTAGTTCCAGAACCCCAGGGGTCCATGAGGACTCGCGCCGAAGGAAAAAGGGCGAGGTCAGCCTCCCCCTCTTTCGCTGACTCTGCTCATCCCGGCGACCGGTGCCTTGCTGCCGATCCGCACGATTACGGCAGCAAGATCATGCGCATGGAGGAGCGCATTGCTGAGATAGTTGAGCGGCAGAATGCTGAGGGAAGGCCAGTGCACGACACTCGCCCGCCTTTTTTCGCGGAGATTCTGGGGGAGTCTATCCCCCGCCATTTCAAGATCCCGCAGGTGGACCCCTACGATGGCACCACTAATCTTCTGGATCACCTGGGCGCCTACAAAGCCCACATGATAGTGCAGGGCGCGTTTGACGCCCTTCACTGTATCTTCTTCCCGGCGACCCTGAAGAAGGCCGCGCGGATGTGGTTCTCCGCCATCCGTCCAGGTACGATCCATTCTTTTTCCCAGCTCGAGACCCTTTTTTTCTCTCATTTCAGGACCTGCACCTGAGCTCCGAAGAACACCGACTGCCTCTTCCTCATCCAGCAAATGGAGGGAGAGACCCTCCGGGACTACACGGCCCGCTTCAACTCGATTGCTATGGAGATCCCCGACTTAAATGAAGCGATGGCCATGTCAGCCTTCAAGAGAGGGCTCCGCTCGTCCAGGTTCACGTTTTTCCTGGACAAGAAGCTCCCTATAAGCTACACCGATCTGCTGGCCAAGGCACACAAGTATGCCTTGGCGGAAGAGCAAGCAGCGAGCCGGCGCTTGGCCGATGGGAGGTCAGCCCCGAAGAAGCGGGGCGATAAGGCCCCTGTGGTCCGACCTCCCGACAACGACGGCAGATCCACTCGGCGCTAGAGCCCCAAGCCGAGGGACTACCTCAAGCAGCTCAACAACTATGCGCCCCTCCCTGCCGCGGGAGAAGATCCTGATGGAGATTGAGAACGAGGCCTTCTTCCGAACACCTCGCCTGATGAGAGGACCTCCTGCCTCCAGAAATAAGAACAAGTACTGCTGGTTCCACAGGGACCATGGGCACAACACGGAGGAGTGCCTCCAGCTAAAGGACGCCATCGAGGACCTCGTCCACAGGGGATACCTGAACAAGTATGTCCGGCCCCGCCAGGATCGGGCCGGGACTTCAACTGTTAGAGACCCCTCGGGGGAGGCTGAGCTCCCCAATCAGCGCCCAACTGATGGAGGCGTTGGTATGCTGCATCGACGATCTGACGGGGGGTGGAAAGAGGACCGGGACATTGTAAAGAGGCCCAGGGGATCCAATGTAATTAGCTTTTCCGATGAGGACCTCATGGAGCTGCCTCTCCAGGCGATGACCCTGTAGTTGTGTCGGCTGTCATCGCCAACTATGATGTAAAACGCGTCCTTATCGATAATGGAAGTTGTGCGGAGGTTTTATTGTATGATGCGTTCGTTCGGATGAACCTGTCCAGGTCCAGACTATGGAAGTCCGCGGCGCCACTCACTGGTTTCGGGGGGAATTTCGTCGGGGTTGAAGGGGAGATTGCCCTACCTGTGACCCTTGGAACGGAACCTTACCCAGCGAACCTTCTTCGTCAACTTTGTGGTCGTCCGTACGACCTCGGCGTACAACGTCATCTTGGGACGGCCGGCTCTCAATAAGTTTCGGATCATTGTGTCCACTTACCACCTGCTGGCCAAGTTTTCGACTCGTGACGGAATTGGGGAGCTGAGGGGAGACCGTAGAATGGCCCGACAGTGCCTAGCTATCCATGATAAGCAGCTGGACGAGCGCCCCACGCTCGAGCAGCTGGACCCCAGGGACGAGGCCGATAGCCACTGTCGGTCCGTCGAAAAGATTGTATTTGTACCCCTTTGGGAGGACGATCCTACGAGGGTCCTCCAGATAGGGAGCACCCTGGATGAGGGAGCCAGACGGGAGCTGGTCGGCTTCTTGAGGAAGAATGCGGACGTCTTCGCCTGGGCGGTGTCCGACATGCCAGGCATCCCGACGGACATCATTGCCCATCAGCTCAGGGTGGATCCTACCTACATACCCGTCCAGCAAAAGAAGAGAAGCTTCGTAGCCGAAAGACAGGGCCATTGAGGAGGAAGTGAAGAAGCTTCTCGATGCCGGCTTCATCAGGGAGTCTCATTACCCGGAGTGGCTGGCTAATGTCGTCATGGTGAAGAAGGCTAGCGGGAAGTGGAGGATCTGTGTGGACTACACAGACCTCAACAAGGCGTGTCCCAAAGACAGCTTCCCCTTGCCAAAGATTGACCAGTTGGTAGATGCGACGGCCGGCCACCAACTTTTGAGCTTCATGGATGCTTTCTCTGAGTACAACCAGATCACGATGCATCCCGAAGATGAGGAGAAGATTGCCTTTGTCACAGACAGGGGCCTGTATTGTTACAAGATGATGCCCTTCGGCTTAAAGAATGCGGGCGCCACCTTTCAAAGGTTGATCAATCGAGTCTTTAAAGATCAGTTGGGGAGGAACATGGAGGCATATGTCGATGATATGATCGTCAAAAGCCTCCATAGGACCGACCACATCAGGGACCTGCAGAGTCTTTTGATGCATTGAGGTGCCACAGGATGAAGCTGAACCCCGCCAAGTGCATCTTCGGGATGACCTCCAGAAAGTTTCTCGGCTTCCTAGTTACTCAGAGAGGCATCGAGGTCAACCCCGAAAAGATCAAGACCATCATTGACATGACCCATTCGACCAATAAAAAGCAGGTCCAAGAGCTTACGGGGCGCATTGCCTCTCTCAGCCACTTCATCCCCCGGTCGGCCGAGAGATCCCTCCCGTTCTTCAAGACCTTGCACCGGTCGGATCGCTTCCAGTGGATTGATGAATGCCGAACGGCCTTTGAAGCCTTAAAGGACTACTTGAGAAGCCCTCCGCTCCTGGCCAAACCAACGGAGGGGGAAGTCTTATACTTGTACCTATCGGCTTCCAGTGAGGCCGTCAGCGCCGTTCTTGTGCGGGTGGAGGAAGGCGGCCGACAGAGACCCATGTACTACATCAGCAAGGTTCTCCATGATGCCGAGGTCAGATATTCTAAGGTGCAAAAGCTGGTGTAATCGCTGGTCATAGCGGCAAAGCGTTTCCGACCTTACTTCTAGGCGCATCCTATCGTCGTGCTGATGGACCAACCCCTCAGGGCGATCCTCCGAAGCCCCAATACCTCCGGACGGCTCGCCAAATGTCGTCAGGTTAGGCAAGTTTGACATCTCCTTCCGGCCACGGTCGGCCTTGAAAGCCCAAGTGATAGCTGATTTCATCGTGGAATGCACCTGGGGGGCGGAGTCGACTCCCACAACGGTCGAGACGTCCGTAGCTGAGCCCGTGGGAGAGGCCAATCCGACGGAAGAAGCCAAGTCTGCCTGGACCCTGCACGTAGATAGAGCTTCCAACCTCTCGGGGTGCGGTGCAGGCTTAATCCTAGCTGACCCCGATGGGCAGTGTTTAGAGTATGCTCTACATTTTGTGTTCCAGGTGTCGAATAATCAGGCGGAGTATGAAGCTCTGCTGGCGGGGCTGAAGATAGCAAGTGAGCTGGGCATTGGTAGGATCCGCGCCTTCTCTGACTCCCAGCTGGTTGTCAACCAGGTGAAGGGTGAGTTTGAGGCAAGGGATCCATCCCTGGCCAAGTACTTAGACAAGGTACGGGACCTGGCATCCCAACTTAAATTCTTTGAGATCCTTCATATACCCCGGCAGCAAAACTCCCGGGCGGATGCTTTGTTGCGACTGGCCACCGCTGTGGTCGGCACCTCCGACCGAACCTTCGTGGAACATCTCCAGCACCCAAGTATTGCTGAGGAGTCGACAGAGATCCACCAGGTTGAGCAAGAGGCCTCGTGGATGGACCCAATCCGCACATTTCTAGTGCAAGGGGCCCTTCTGAATGATCCGACGGAGGCCAGGCGCATCCGCTCAACGGCCTCCAAGTTCGTCATCCTTGATGGGGCCCTCTACAAGCGCTCATTTTCCCAACTATTGTTGAAATGCTTGGGGTCGTCCGATGCGGACTACGCGCTTCGAGAGGTGCACGAAGGCATATGTGGCGATCATCTGGGGGGAAGGTCCCTAGCTTACAAAATCATTCGCCAGGGGTATTATTGGCCCACGATTCAGAAGGACGTCTTAGACTTCGTACGAAGGTGCGATGCATGCCAGAGGTTCTCCGGCATCCAAAGGAGGCCAGCCAGCTAGCTGACCCCGCTTACGGCGCCTTGGCCATTTGCTCAATGGGGGATGGATATCCTGAGACTTTCCCCCTGGCCTTCGGTTAGCGATAATTCCTCCTTGTGGCCATTGATTATTTTACTAAGTGGATGGAGGCGGAGGCATTGGCGCAGATAACCGAGACCAAGGTGGAAAACTTCGTCCGGAACTGCATCATCTTTCGGTTTGGGATTCCAAAGACGATCATCACTGACAACGGGAGGCAATTCGACAACTCCCAGTTCCTGGATTTCTGTCAACAATATCACATCGCCCATCGACTTACGTCAGTCGCTCACCCTCAGTCCAATGGAGAGGCCGAGGTTACCAATAGGACGATCCTGCATGGGCTGAAGACCCGGCTAAATGAAGCCAAGGAGCTCTAGGCGGAAGTGCTTCATTCAGTGCTCTGGGCATACCAGACGACCGCACGGTCAGCAATGGGAGAAACTCCGTTTAACCTGACTTATGGGAGTGAGGCGGTCATCCCTGTGGAGGTTTCTCTACTATCCCTGCAGGTCGATCAATTCGCCGAGCCGGCCAATTCGGAGCAACGAAGGGCTGATCTAGATCTACTAGATGAGACCCGATTCCGAGCAAGTATGAAGATGGCGACCTACCGTCAAAGAATGGCCAGATATTACAACTCACGGGTTAAAGCGCGCACCTTCCAAGTTGGGGATCTGGTCTTGCGGAAGGCGGAGGTTTCGAGGCCGACCGAACAGGGAAAGCTCTCCCCCAATTGGGAAGGCCCCTATCGGGTCATCGAGATAGTCCGGGCTGGAACTTACCGCCTAGCACACTTGGACGGGCGACAGATAGTGCGCCCGTGAAATGTAGATAATCTTCGCAAGTATTATCAATGAAGTCTACAAACTTCTATAACTTTTTCCAGCCCACTTTCGAAAGTCCGACCACGGTCGGCATAGAAACCTTGGCAGCCCACTTCCGAAAGTCCGACCACGGTCGGCAGAGGCTCCATGGCAGCCTACTTCCAAAAGTCCGACTCCGGTCGGCAGAGGCTCCTTGGCAGCCCACTTTCGAAAGTCCGACCACGGTCGGCAGAGGCTCCATGGCAGCCCACTTCCGAAAGTCCGACCACGGTCGGCAAAGGCTCCATGGCAGCCCACTTTCGAAAGTCCGACCACAGTCGACGGAGGCTCCATGGCAGCCCACTTCCGAAAGTCCGACTCCGGTCGGTGGAGGCTCCTTGGCAGCCCACTTCCGAAAGTCCGACCACGGTCGGCGGAGGCTCCATGGTAGCCCACCTCCGAAAGTTCGACCATAGTCGGCAATTATCTCAAGATATTTCCCACAGGACTACGGCGAGGACGGGCCATGGTGCGAGCCAACTCCCGGACAGAGACCAGGAGCGAGCGCCCAGGTGTCCGGCCCAAATCAAGTTACCGTTCTCAGCTACCCTACCGGCTCCCGGCCCAGATAAGCCGACCGGGGGTACTTAGAAGAATTTCTATGGAACTTGTGACCCTGCGGTATTGCGGGGCCGACCAGAGGTACTTAGAAGAATTTTAAAGAAAAAGGGAAGAAAGAAAAAATGTTTGCACTATGGGATTAGATGAATACTTTTCATTTCAAAAGGTGGTATTTACAAGAGAGGTGGGTCGGACCTTTACAAACCCCTCAAGTCCGGCCCACGGGAGATGCGTTAGGGGCCACAATCTCGGCCCCATTAGCTACAGTAGGAGGGTCTGCTAAGACTATGGTAGCCGGAGCTTCTTCCGGTGGGGCCACCACCTCCGCGTCGACAGGCGCCGGAGCTTCGACCCTGGCCGCTTCTGCTTCATCTTTTGCTGGAGGCTCCGTTTCGGCCTCCTCTCCCTCAGACGGGTCCCGTAACTCGGCGCCCGCCAGGTCTAGCTCCGGGAACAGCAGGCCCACCTTCTTCAGGGCGTCGTCATAGCCCTCCCTGTAGAAGTCGGCCGCCGCCTCCTCCACGTCCTCGGTGAAGGCGCTGGAGGCCTTGTATGCCCCTCCTGGACCTGCTTCGCGGACAACTCCCTGCACTCCTTGAGTCGAGCCTCCAGCTGTGCCGACGCCGTGCGCTTGGCCCGAGCCCTCTCATTGGCCTTCGCCGACCGCTTTTCCTCGCCCAGCCGGCGGGCGAGAAGGCGGGCCTTTGCCTTCTTGAGGCTGGCCTCGCGGTCGGCTAGCTTGCTTTCGGTCTCTTTCTGGGCCGCCCTTGCCAACTCGACCTCCGCCCGGGTTGCCGCCAGGCTCTCTCCAGGCGACTTCAGCGACTTTGCCGCAACCTCCTGGGCTGCCTCCAGCTCCTGAACCCTCTTTGCCGAGGCCTTGGCGACATGCACCAATTGGCAGATAGCGTCGTCCATGAGGGAGATGCCGTGGAGAACCTGCAGCATACGGCCCAGTTAGTGTTATATGTCAGGGAAAGAAAATAAGTAAATAACGAAGTAGGAGGATTAGGTCCTTACCCTTGTGAAGTCACGGTACGTCTCCACGGTCACGTCGGCCAGGCTTCTCTTGATTGACACCTCCCAATCGGCGTCGGTCATTGCCCCCCTCAGCAGGCTCCGCGCCTTTCGGGGGTGATCGAGTGCCCGCCAGTGTTGGAACCCCTCCGAGCAGATCTCCTCGTCCGACTGCTCCAGCCCATTGTCGGCTGCTCCCTCTGCGGCCGGCCCCTTTCCCTTGTCAGCCCTGGCTGCTCCCTCTAGACCGGCGGATGCCGTGGTTGCATCGGACGTCGCCGGCCCCCCCTGCTCCTGTTGGGGGGCCGACCCTGCTGGTGGGGCTGGCGCCCCCGCCGCATTCCTTGCCCTGCACTCGGTGAGGGGAAGGTCATCCCCGTCCGACTCGATGTCGACGACGGGGGCGGCTCGCTCCTCCCGCCTCTTCTTCTGTCGCTCGGCGGCTAGCCGGGGGGGGGGGGGCTGGTTCTGGAGCGGCGCGCTTTCACACTGCCCGTTGGATGACCTTGGACTTGTCGATCCGTTGCATTCTTTCCCCTGTCACCAAGCATCCGAAGTTAGAACGAGAGAAAGACAGGTTAAGAAAACTGTAAGAAGAGGGTCGGCCCTTGCCTAAAAATCTTTGGGGGCTGATCCCCGCCTGATGAAGGGTCTCTTTCCCCAACAACTCAAAGGCCACCACCGGGCCAGCTCTGCTAAGCACATTGAATACGCCCAGGTCGGTCGCCGATACCGACCTCCCCTCGCGGACCCTCACCCGCGTCTCTCTCCATAACGGCTCGAACCCCCAAGGTTCGAGGTTGCTGACGAAGAAGAACCTGGCCTTCCACCCATGGACGGCTGACGGGAGGCACTTCAAAATCTTTCGGCCTTGACGAGGGACTAATAGGACCCACTCTCGGCTCCTAAAGTCCCTCTTCAGGTAAAAGAAGTTACCGAAGAGGGACAGACTGGGGTCGGACCCGACCCTATAACAGAGTACTATAAAGCAGCATATCGTCCAAATGATATTCGGGGTCAGCTGCACCGGGGTTACCCTATAGTGGTTGAAGATGGCTATAAACAGGGGATGCAATGGGAACCTAAGGCCGGCCTTAAGGTGGGACTCGTACATCGGAAGGGTCCCTGGACCTAATGGATTGTTTGCTCTTCCCTCTCGGCCCGGAAGAGTGAGGTGTAGGGTGGACGGGATACCATACACCGCCCTAAGGTTCTTGACCCGTTCCCGGGTCATGGTCGAGGGGAGTTCGCTCGGCCCCCGGTCTCTAGGTCTATGAGCCAAGCTCCTACTGCTAGACGCCATGGGAAGAAGAGAAGAAGGACCGGGACTAACCAGGATGGACTCCTAGGTGCTGGTTTTCGCGGAGAAAGGACTCGATCTCGCGAAGAGCAGGCGCAGCAAGAAAAGCCCCCTCGCTCTGCCTCCTTTTATAGGCCTTTGAGGGAAGGGGAGAGGGGGGAGAAGTTATCGCCCGCCTCGAGCACGCCTCAGCCGTCCCGTCGGGGGCCGCAACTGCCTGCGTCGCGAGAGTCAAAATGGCTGAAGCACCCTCTCACACGGATCGCGATCCGCGTGCGCGCCGGATCAGCGGTGCTGGGCTAATCCAAAGGGTAGAGCCGGTCGGCCAGATGTTGCTGCGTGGCACGACGCTCCACTTCACCCCGAATCGACGTGGGACAGTCTGGCTCTCATCATGGCGCCGGACTTGCATTAACTGCCCCGCCTGCGCTCCAACGAGCGGCTGACAGCTATCCGGGGCGCCGTTTGAGGCGGATTCAAAGCAACCCGACGCCTTGGTCCGGAGTCCGCCGCAGGTACGCACGATCATGCTCCTGTCCTCTTGTGCCAGGCGGCCCCTCAATGCCCAGGAGCAGGGGGGGCAACTGATGTGCCCAGTTGGCTAGTCCCCGGTCGGACTAGCCCCGGACGTCCAGTCGGCTGGTCCCCTTGCGGAGTCCGACTCTCCGGTCAGCTTTCCCAAAGAGCCGACCCGGGGGCTTTGAGAGCTAATAGGCGCCCCCACTGCCCGTGCGACGGCCCTTTCCATCGTCACGGTCGGCTCCTGGGGAGCCAGCTGACCCACTACTGAAGAGATCGCCCGAGGTTTCCAGGAACCTCTCCTCTCCGACAGTTCTGACATTCTGTTATAACAAACTCCAGCGCATGGCCACTACTCTGACACACCTGGCACGCTGCCATCCATGATCTCGTCGCCACGCCTGTTCTCCTGGAGGCATATTCGGGTTTTTCCAGCCTGCTCTCCAACAGAATTTGGCAGCGCTCCGTGCCTATAAAAGGCACCCGGGGGACCTCCGTGAAGGGTAACGTTCTTCCTCCCCGTTGCACACTCTCCTTCCGAGCTTCCTCCCCGTTCTGTTGCTCCAGCCCTCCTCTAACTTAAGCATCGGAGTGTCCCCCGCCGGAGCCCCTCTGGTGCCCAGGGACTTTTTGCAGGTTGGTCGGTCGAGGAGCTCTCCAGCGCGTCCACTGATCCCGGTCCAGGGGGAGACGACGGGAACAATTGTCATTAATTCACATCTCAAGTGATACAATATTTTGGATCATTCAGATAGCTGCAAACCAGGTCTTGCTATTGTTTATCATCAAGCATGTCCTCAGAAATAGCATTCTTCTTTATCTCCAATCTGATATTATCAAGAGGCATTAGAAATTATGACATTGGAGGAGTCTTATTAATCCTATTTGAGACATGGCTATTGAGAGTTTTTAAGGTGTTATTTTAAATCCGTAATTGATATGTACCATAGCAGAGATCATGATTGTTGGTTGCATGTTTATTGATCACATCCTGATGACCTGTACCTAAGTTTATGCCCATATGAGGCCAAGTTCTGCATTGAAAACTGAAAATTAACCTAGATTTTGATTCAAAAGGCATGTTTGGTTTAGCATAAGTAGAGGTGCCACTACCATATCAGAAGGTGAACATCAAGTTCCTCATAAAGCCCAAAATCATATTTTGGTTTTGGCCTCTTGAGAGCTATAGTTGTACTTTCATAGATTAGTAGCTGCGTTTAAGTGAACCCAACCTTGACCTGACCTACCCCAACATGGTTCGACTTGGTCCAATTCAATCTATCTGGCACAGGCTAGATCAGTCCAGTTTAACTTGACCCTCGAGTAAAACTAACTTGACCAAAACAGTTCTAAATATGGCAATCCCAACCAACCTAGTTAGACCCTTGTGAACTCGAGCCATCCTGACTTTTGACTACATAACTTACTTTGAAACAAACAACCAAGGAGGCTAAATGTAAAATTTTATTTTAATGTCTTGCATTTAAACAAAAGTTATGGAACTCTAATTCACCAATGTTCAATATTCTACTCTTGCTACTTTCTAGAATGAACTAGATTTTCTTCTTGGCTATCCTTATTACTGGTCTCAGCTTTGGCTAAAAAAATGTTTAAATGCTAATCCTTATCTAGGGGTTCGTCCTGATTATGCTATCTTTTATGGTAAGAGAATTAAAAAAAATCTCTTGAATTCTTTTTGTGGTGAATTTATGGTAAACACCTCACGCTTAAGCTTTTTTAATCAGCACTAGCAGCCTGAGATATGGGTCATCTTAATTTTCCTCTTCTACCCAATTTGCTAATCAATCTATTCATTGTCCCTTATATTCAGGCAGGAAATGGTGAATGCAATTGTGGAGGAAAGATGATGAAGGGGCTGTGTGTTAAGCCTGTTAAAGGAGATGCGGTTCTCTTTTGGAGCATGGTTTGTCTTCCATCCAATGCTAATTCTGTCCACGTGCTTCGACAAACTTTTTGCTTCTTCCTGAGTGAACGAATTTCTTTTTTACTACTATTTAATATGCTTCAGAAGACTAGATTGTGTTTATAGCTCTTTGTTACCATTACATAATGTTGGTTATTGCTCTTTTCAGGGTCTAAATGGGGAGTCCGATCCAAACAGTATTCATGGAGGATGTGCAGTTTTGAAAGGAGAGAAGTGGTCAGCTACAAAATGGATGAGACAGAGAACTAGCTATTGATAATTTTCTCCCATGCAACATTTTTCTTGCACGTTACGGACTAGATATAAAAACTGGTCAATATCATGGTGATGTATATCTCTATTTTGTTGCAAGGAACAAGAACCTTTTATAGCACACAGAATTTGGATTTTAGAAAAATCCCTCTTTGCATGAAATTTTTAAACGAACTTGTGGTGGTTAACTTGGAAATCTCACTAGGGTAACTAGCTATTGAAGTATATAGGAAAGGATGTATGTATCACCAACATTGGATTGGACATTTAATCTTTTTAATTTCACTAGCCGTGCATCATGTGAGTGAACCAAAAACTTTGGACGAAATTTCCCCTTAATTTGGATCAATAGATGCTAGTGCATTTAAATTTACTGGTAATCTGAAAAGTTACTCGTATTCTGCTTGGTCCGGCTTCTCTGTAGATGCCCACTTTGCATATTTTACAAAGGTATAAATTTCGCTTTGTTGAGAGATGTACAATATATTAATTGGATAAAAAAGCCAAATACATGATCAAATTTTTTGGTCAACCTGTAATGTATGAGAAATATTTTGGCTCCTGTAACCAAAATAGATAAGCAGGAGGAACGCTTTATATTATCAATCTAGTTCAGAAAATTGAGGCATTTTTGGTCATTGCACTAATAGTGCTGGTAGCGGCACTTGTAGTTATGGCAATAATGGTAGCTTTCTATTACTTGTTAATCAGTCTCTTGTCCACATTTGTTTGGTCATTGTAGCATTCCACGAAATTTGGTGAAGCTTGCTTTAAAAAGGGTACTCCAATATCAATTGTTTGAGACAATGCTGACTCCAAATAAGATATTATTAAGGAAATGCTGATGCTGATCCCCGTGGATCGGATGGATTGTCTGGTTTGCTGTTTCACCTCCTTGGGCTCTTGCAAAGCAATCCTTGGTCGAAATCTTTCTGGTGGGATACTTCGATATTTAAGTCAGTAGGGATCAGGTCACAGAATGGAGAGTTCAAAGAAAGAAAGAAAGATGATCAAAGAGAAAAGATAGCTTGGTATAAGCTAGTCATAGATTGGTTCATAATTGTCGGCTATTGCTTACCTTGAAGGTTCCTTCTTATCGCTTTTTATAGTTGTGGCTATAACTGAAAGTAGTTTAGCCTTCTTGATTTCAATTAGAGAAGTTGGTTAATATAACTTTCTTCTAGCTAATTGTAGTTACTGTTGGAGGTTAGTTACTTTGGTCTTACTGAAATCATGGTTGTCAATTATATGATTGATTGACTATAATAACCAAGTCCATTCTTGATCGCTTTGGATCGAAGTAGATTGGCTATTCTTTTCAGAGTGGGTTGATTGTAGATCGGCTATTTATTTCAGTGTCATCTGCATCGGAGCATGTATTGTGGATCGGCACTCTCTTTGGGACGGGTTGGCTGTAGGTCGGCAACTCTCTTCGGAGTGGGCCGATTATGGATTGGTCACTCTCTTTTGAGTGGGCTACTTGTGGATCGGTCATCCTCTTCAGAATAGATTGAAGTTATGTCGCTGTTGGCTAAAGTGCAGTATCGATCCATTTTCCTGTTGGGCTTTGGAAGTATCGTCATACCCGCTGTTCTAGTTGACTAGTCCGGGTGGGATTAATTAACCCTTTGGGTCAGTAATTATCTCTTTGGACCAGTCTATCATAACAGCTGTCCCTCACTTCCAATTTCAAGGCAATTTATTGTTTTGAAAAATGGAAGTATGAATACTTTATCATTTTTTGGTGAAAGAAAAGATAGCCAATGATGGTGAATCTCTAATTTGGTTGATCGTAATAATTGCTTTTTGTTTTGAGCATCGAGCTTTGGACAGGTATCGAGCTCTTATTGGTGGTTCTTGGAGAAACGGTGTGGGTTTGAGAGTCGTGCCGACCTTTTCTGTTATGGTGTTTTCGATGTACTCTATCTTTGGCCAGGATTGGGTGACATGGCCTCATTATGTTTGTCTGAGATCATGCGGAAAACTCTGTCTCGATCGTTGATGGCATTCTCGCGGATCCCAATTGACAGGTTGATTTTTCTCCCATCGAGTTGGCTGACGTGACTCTTAGTAGTCTGCACCCACGATCGGCACCACTCTTACGTGGCACGATTAGAGGTGTCTCACACCTTCTAAGGGATACATTATAACAGTTGCCGTCGCCTATGTAAGGGATGCCCTGTGCGAAGAATGGATCTTTCTATTCTTCATCTTTTACTGTTGAACATTTTCCTTCATCCTTCTCAAGCTTTCTTTATAGGTAGAGGATCCTTCATTTTCTTTCCTTTTTTATCATGGTTAGGTCTTTAAAGGTCCCCGTCATCGGTGGGATTCTGGCTAGTAAGGGAGGAGATGACTCCTCCGTCTTGCAAGTTCCTTTAGGAAGAGTAACATCGAGTCCAAACCGGAGGCCATTGCTAGTTCCTTGACATTTTCCAAACTAGCTTCCCTTAGGGATCACTACCACATTTCGACCCTTCTTCCACTAGTGCTTCCTCAACTCGATGAAAGGGTAGATCGTCCTCCTGGTACCATCTCTTTGTATGAAGACCACCTAAAGGCTGGTCATCGGTTCTCTTTATATCCTTTTTTCATTAAGATTTTCAATTTGTACCATATGGTCCCAGCACAGTTGATTCTAAATAGCATTCGGAACATCTATAGCTTTTTGGTCCTTTGTAACATCATGAATATAGAGCATAGGACCTCATTATTTACATCCTTCTTCATACTAAAGAAGGATTTCCACGGCCAGAGATGGTGGGTCATCGGCCCTCGTCCTGGTCGAAAACTGGTCATGGGGTTACCGACCGCCATCCATGAATGGAAACCTTGCTTCTTCTTTGTACACTCTTTTTATACCTGGGGTTTCAACACGGAGTGGAGGGAACTCCGATTAGATGCCAATGCTGGCAAAAAGGTTCTGAGGGCTGACCAAGCAGACTTCAATATGCTGTCTGGGTCTGAAGTTCCTTTGGTCAGAGAATTATTGAGTGAGTATAACCTGCACATCGCTCAAATCAGCGAGTCCCCATCTTTAGGTACACTCGATAGTCAGTCTTTGCTATGTTTCACTTTTTCTCATGTATACCTTCATCAACTGACTACAATATTCTCTCTTGTTTTGTAGGTGGGAAAATGAAACATGACTTTGGCAAATTTTGCCAGGTTGCCCGAAAGAGGCCTGTGCCAGTCCCTATGGAGGGATCGGAGGTCCGGAAGAAAGCTCGGGCCAAAGAGGCCATGAGAAGCTCCTCAACAAGGGCGGCATCGGACGACGATATGCCCCTAACAGAGCTCCACCTAAGGGGCTCTACTCTAATCTGGACTCCGGGGAGGCCAGCTTCTACCCCGGTCATCGATCCACCATCAGTCCGATCTTCCCCTCAAGACAAGGGAAAGGCTCCTCAGGCCGAAGAGGGGTTGGGGAGGGACACTCCCACAGACAGGGAGTACGAAGTAGATTTTGCTATCTTCTCGGATGGGCGAGATTTGGAGAACCCTGAGTTGGCCAAGAAGCTGCTGAAGGCTACGCTTTTCCTAAGAGACTAGGAGGTAATGAAGAATCACCGACTCGAGTAGGTCGGTGACTCAATCTATCCAAACATCCTGAGAGTAAGTATCTTTCTTCTCATCTGTTCTTTTATGATGGTGGTTAACATAACTAACTTTTTCCTCCTTTCATTGTCTGGTATAATTGATCCACGAGGTGACCCTGCTAGAGGAAGGTGTATTAGGATCACCAGTCTTAGCAACAGCTTTCGGAAAGAGTTGTAATCGGTGACAGCCGAGAAGGAAGTGGCCAAAGAGTTGAGAGTGGCCATGGAGGGGAAGTGAATAAGAGCGTTGCCGATGTTCAGACATTGAAGGCTGAGCTGAAGAAGGTCTAGCTGAAGAAATCTGAATAGGAGGTGAAGCTTCGAAAGAAGAAGAAAATCCATTCCTTGGAACACTCTACCAAGGAATGCTAGAAGAAGACTGAGGAGGCGGTTAGGAAGTAGAGTCTATGAAGGAACAGGCTACCCGGGTCGTTGAAGATTATAAGAAATCTTCCAGTTTCAATGATGAAATAACTGTGCCGGGGTGGTCAGCTACCGGGTAGGCTTCAACGATGGTGTCAAAGAGGTTCACGAACTTTATCTAGACTTAGACCTCTCAAACATTCGGCTGTACGAGGTCGAAGGAGAACCTAAGCCTCAAGTTTAACTGAAGGAGTTCCGGGATAGCTAGAAGAGGCCCCGACTGTAGTTGATCCAGAAGCTCTGAGTCAATCAGAAGAGCTTCCTTTCGTGGCTGACCTGGAGGTCATCCCAATAATGGATGACTGAGTTCTTGTAACTTCTTCTTTTGCAATAGAATCAAAATATAAATGTACACTTTTGAAATGAATGAGATAACACTTTTCCTTTTCAATTCATATCATCTTTGCTCTCCAAAACTTTTCCAAGTATGAAGTAATCGGCTATCTAATAACTCCCATTCTGATAAAGGATTTCTTTAAGTATGAAGTTATCGGACATATAATAACTATCATTCCGAGAAAAATTTCTCTACGTATGAAGTCCTTGGACTCTTTTCAGCAAGGATATCGGTACGATAGATAAATAATTTCAGAGCATTTCCATAGGCTAGTGTAGGGTTTCTTATTGGTTCTAATTGATCTTCATCCTTGTAGCAGATTGAAGTATCTGACTTTGGTTTGTGCTATTCATTGATGATGAAGTAGGCTAGTCAGGCCCACTTTTGCACTCATCGAATTTGCCATTAGGATAAGCCGATTAGGTCGCCCTTATACTTTTATTGATAATAAGGTAGGCTGGTCAGTCTCGCTTTTACACTCATCGGATTTACCATTAGAGTAGGCTGATTAGACCGCCCTTGTACTTTTTATTGATGATATGGTAGGCTGGTCAGGCCCGTCTTTACACTCATCAAATTTACCATTAGGGTAGGTTGATTAGGTCACCCTTGTGCTTTTTATTAATGATAAGGTAGGCTGGTCAGGCCCGCCTTTAATTTGATATTGTGTTGAGTCTGCTTAAAGAAGGTCTTTATTGATAATAGTTGCAAAGATTTTTTATGTTCCAAGGCTGAGGTAGTAGGAAATTGTCCATAGTTCCAAGCTGATAAGCTCGAGGGCGTACGACTTCTCTGATTCGGTAAGGTCCCTTCTAATTGGGAGAGAGCTTTCCTTGTTTTGTTGGCCTGGATACTTTGGACCTTCGTAACACCAAGTCTTAGGTCAAAAAATTCATGCCTTCATCCTGGAGTTGTAGCATTTGGTAATTTTTTGCTAGTATGTTGCCATCTTCATCTGAGCTTGGAGTCTAGTGCCCTGAAGTAGATCTAGATCAGCTCTACGGCACTCCAAGTTTTCTGGCTCTTTGAAGTGGTCAATTCTTAGAGATTGTAGGGTGACTTCCACTGAAAGTACTGCTTCAGTGACGTAAGCTAAGTTAAATGGGGATTCTCCCGTAACCATCTTGGTAGTCATCCGGTATGCCCAAAGGACTGAGTCAGTTCTTTAGCCCAGAGCCCCTTGGCATCGTTCAGTCTAGTTTTTAGACCGTGGAGAATCATCCTGTTGGTTACTTCGGCTTCTTTATTAGATTGAGGATGGCCGATAGAGGTTAGCTTGTGGAGGATATGATATTGGACATAGAAGTCTTTGAACTTAGGATTGTCGAATTGCCTTCCATTATCGGTGATGATGGCATGAGGAATTTCGAACTAAAAAATAATGGAATTCCTACCAAAGTTTTTGACATTCCTTTCAGTAATATGAGCTAGGGGTTTGGCTTCGACCCACTTAGTGAAGTAGTTGATGGCTACGATGAGGAACTTCCATTGTCCAGAGGCCAAAGGGAATGGGTGAAGGATATCCATTCGCCATTGGGTGAAAGGCCATGGGGCTATTAACTGAGTCACTGACTTGCAAGGTGTCTTTGGATGTTAGAGTATCTTTGATGCTGGTCACATCTCCGGACGTAGTCAGTTGCATCCTTCTGGATGGTTAGCTAATAATAATCCTGGTGAATTATTTTGTAGGCTAGAGATCTGTCTCCTAGATGGTCTCCACATATACCCTCATGCACCTCTCTTAGGGTGTAGTTGGCATCCGACGATCCTAAGCATTTTGGCAAGGGTTGCATGAAGGACCTCTTGTACAAGGCTTCGTCCAGGATAACATATTGGGAGGCCATCTATCGGATTCATTTGGCATCGGCCTTATCTTCAGGTAGGGCTGGAAATGGGCCGGCCTAAAGCCCATTGGGCTTGCTCAAAGACTATATGTTAAAAATTTTTGGACCGAATCCGGGCATCCCTTTGACAAAAATTAAATGGACTCTATTTTACAGCCCTAAGACTAGTCAAATATGTTTAAAATTTCGTCCGCAGTCTGAACCAATTTCAAGCCGGCCTGAAGTTTATTGATCTGGCTCAGCCCAGTTCCAAACAATGGACTTTTGGGCCGGCCCATTTCCAGCCCTATCTTCAGGTATCTCACCATTGTCCAGGATCTTAAAAATAGGATCCATCAAACAAGGCTCGTGCCCGATTTGGTGTGCCTCCGAAGTCTTTTCCGAAACGTTGGGGTCTTCCAGTATTCAATATAAGTTCAATCAAGGGAGTCCGAAGTAGTGGTGGCTAGCCAAGAAAGGGCATCGGCTTGAGAATTTTCAGGCCGGGCATAGGCTATTTCAAAGAATCCCAGTTGGGACAAAAGATCTCGGACCTTTTCCAGGTACCTGACCATAGTAGAGTCTCCAGCTTCGAATTCACCTTTTACTTAGTTCACCACTAGTTGAGAATTCGAGAAAACTTTGATCTTCAGAATCTCCAACTCTTTGGTGATTTTAAGCCTTGCCAAGAGGGCTTCATAATCCGCTTGGTTATTCAAAGCTTGAAAGGAGAAGCGAAGGGCATACTCCATGGCCTACCCATCGGGACTAGCTAAGATGAGTCCAACCCCACAACCGGTAGAATTGGATGCTCCATCCATATGGAGGATTCATGCGAATACTGAGTTCTCTTTGATCATTTTACCATCATTGAATGCTTGTCGACTATCTTTTTGGCTCCATGTACACTTAGCAACGAAGTCAGCTAGTACCTGTGCATTCATCACTGATCTGGGTTGAAATGCGATATCAAATTCACTTAACTTGATAGCCCATTTGGCTATCCTTCATGAAATATCAGGACATCAGAGGATGGCCTTCAGAGGTTGGTCCATTAAGACCACGATGGTGTGGGATTGAAAGTAGGGTCGCAAGCGCTTTACTGCAATCACCAATGAATATATGAGTTTCTACACTCTGGGATATCTCGTTTTGGCTCCATGCAACACCTTGCTAGTATAGTAGATTGGCTTTTGCAGGTTGTCTGCTCTTTTTCTAACAAGTACTGAGCTATTGCTTTATCTAAAGCAAAGAGATACAAGTAGAGAGTTTTACCTCCTTGAGGTTTTGAGAGCAGAGGAGGACTTTCCAGATACCTCTTTAGTTCTTCAAAGTTTAGTCGGCAGTCTTTTGACCACTCAAAATTTTTTGTTTGGCATAGGGCTTTGAAGAAGGGGAGACATCTTTCAACTGACCGGGAAATGAATCGGCTTAGAGAGGCTATTCTTCTAGTTAGTTGTTGCACCTCTTTCTTGCTGAAAGGATGTCTCATACTTCAGATGGCTTGGATTTTTTCTGGATTAGCCTCTATTCCTCGTTTGGTAACGAGGAATCCTAGGAATTTTCTTGATGTCACTTCAAAAGTGTACTTGGTTAGGTTCAGTTTCATCCGATGACATCGCAGGGCATCGAAGGATTCTTCTAGATCTTTAATGTGATCGGCTTTCTGGAGGCTCTTTACGATCATATCATTAACATACACCTCCATGTTTATCCCAAGTTGCCTTTTAAATACTTTATTGATCAAGCTTTAAAAGGTTGCACCGGCATTTTTTAGTCCGAATGGCATTATCTTGTAACAATAGAGTCCCTTCTCTGTTATGAATGCTGTCTTCTCCTCGTCGAATGGACCAGTCTATCCATATCTGATGATATCCGGAGAAGGCATCGATGAAACTCAGCAGTTGGTGTCCAGTAGTGGCATCAACCAACTGGTCTATTTTTGATAGAGGAAAGCTATCTTTTGGGCAAGCTTTGTTGAGGTCGGTGTAGTCGATGCAGATTCTCCATTTGCCATTAGATTTCTTCACCATTACAATATTTGGTGCGGACACTAGAGGCACTATAATAAGACAGAGACTTCTCAACCTTCTGTGGATTAATTAGTTGTGGTAAGTCCATTTGTAATAAGGGTTTAGTCCATCTGAGTTGTCATTTATTTATTTGAGTCTTGTACCAGTCAGCTCATGTTGAGCTAGTCTTCTTCCTGAGTCCTATACATGTCAACCCAAGTACAAGAGAAGACCAAGTCAGTCCAAGTGAAGACCAACCCAACTGAAGACATGAAGACCAACCCAACTAAAGACATGAAGACAATGGAAGGCCCAGTAGAAGAAATCAGAAACCCTGGAGTCACATTGGAAGCTCGAGAGCCTTGGACTGCAGCTTGAAGCAGATTGGGCCAGCCAAGGCCCAGGAGAGGAGCTAGGGCACCAAACTCTTATGGTCACCTTCCCCTTGGTCGGCCGCTTAGAGTTACCCCTTTTGGCCAACCAAGGCAAGTGAGAGGAGAGAAATTTGTGGGATTTTTCTACCTAAACCTACCATGTATTCTAGCTAGGGTTTGGGTGGGATTAAAACTCCTAGATAATGACTATTGTATCTTTACTTGGGGGCCAGTCTAAGAGTCTATTTAAGAGACTTTACTCTCTTGTATAAAGGCATTTTTTTCATGAAATAATATTGAGTTTACAACTACTGATGTGTACTTTGCTATGTGTTAATGGGATTCTGTGTGAGCCCCTCCTTCTCCTGGTGTTCTGCACCTAGTCTCCAGCCGCCTTCCAGCTCTCCAAACCCTGGCCGCCCAACCTCAAACTCTTTTTTTCCTTGCTATTTTTTCTTTACTACTTCATCCTTGCTTTGTTTTCTCACCCTTGAAAGGCTGTTTGCAGGTCCCTCGGCTTCTACGAATCCATCGACTCCAGTCAAGCAGCGATCGGGTCACCGGGTAGAAAGCCAAGAATCCGCGGGTCTCCGACTTGATTTTCCAGGCCGCATCTAGGAGCGAGAGCGATCCCTTCGTCTATGATCTGCACCGATCACATCAATTGTTGTCAGGTACACCACCTCTGCCTGCCAGTCACTTTATTGGAGAATAACTAGCTCAACCGAGGCTTCTCATCCTCGGCGGTCCACTTTCTATTGCTTTTAGGTCCTATTATGCATACTATTGCTTCGTAAATTCATATAGAACTCTCTACTTAGTTTCTTGGTCTAATCTTTAGGATTCAAACATATAACTTAATATATAAAAATATAAAAATAATCTGCATGCATATATAGCTCCGCATCATTTGGTATTAGAGCCTGTTTGGGCTCAGTTCTCTTTGGATATTCGGATCGGGTGCTTCACCATGGCCGTCCGTTCATAGGAGACACATAGGGCTACAAGTCCCTCTCTTCCCAATCTACGAGATCTCCTATGGCGGTAGGGGTGCCGCTGTGAATTGACCCCTGAAGAAGAACACAAAGAGTTCCATTAGGGTTTTAGCATTCTCGGCCTTCTCAGTACATCCCCTGTTGTTTTAATTGTTTCTACCTGCTTAGAACTCAGAAAATCCTGAAATTTATTTTTCTAAATTCCTCATTATTTAAATTATTTTTTAGAATTTTATTAAGAATTATTTCGATATGTGGATTTTCTTCCAGCTAAAACACTATTTGAGAACAGTTTTGCTCTATTTTGGTAGCAAAGCTGATTTTGGAAAGTTAAGGATTCCTTTAGTATAATTTTTGCATATCTAATAATTTTGGCATGTTTCCTGCATATTAGGTCATAATCTGCAAGTTATCTTTTTATTTTAGAAAATACCAAAACAAAAAAAAATTTACATATATTCATAAAACTCCAAAAATAGCTAAACCCTAATTTGCATTTTCATCTGCCAACCGTCATTGCATAAAATACTTTAAGGGCACTTTCTATATGTCAGATAAGGGGAGGAGTTGATAACCTCTCATTAGCCCAAAACCACCATCCTTGCATTCTGTCCCGAGCCTAACTTAAAATTAACTAGACTTAATTTGCCCTAGTGGGCTAGGGACACCCATCGGTCAGGTTCAATCTTTGAGGGATGACTAGTGCACCCAATTCATTTCTTATTACTAGATACTGGTATCTAGGCAAGAGGTACAGTGTCAAACGATCTAAGCGGATCGATGGTTCCTTATTGGATCCCTGCGAGAGCAGGGGGGCCTCCCACCATCTCACCTCTTACCTGGCCAGATTAAAGGACTAGGATTTGAGTTGTGTGTAAGTTGAGTTAACCAATTCTGATTGGGCTCTAGGTCTTGGTAGCTGTAGACAAGTCTGTGTTGAGTTTTGCATGAGCACTAGATCAGGAGCATCATATCATCCTCCATCTCCATCTTTGGCTGAATCCATGGATAAGCTGGAAATCCAAATTCAAGCCCTTATAGACCAAATGGCCCAGATGACTACCCAGATGACTCAGTTGACCTAGTCCAATACCCGAACCCATAATAGACTTGACCACTTAGTCAATAGGTTTGATCAGGTAGAGGACCATGTAGGGACCTTAGAGAGAACCAATGGATCGCAGTCTGAACCAGATCCAGAGTCACCTCCCCATCCTAGGAGAACCCCTCACCATGATCCTTACTATGAGGCTGAACCTAGGGGGACCCCAAACCATGATCCCTACTTTGAGGCTGAACCTAGGAGAGCCCATCGTCATGACCCAATCCCAGAGGTTCATCTAAGGAGACCTAATCAGGACTTCATAGACCAGGAGGATAGAGCCTACAAGAACATAAGGTTAGAAGCCCCCACTTTTGATGGTTGTCATGATCCTAAGGTCTATATAGATTGGGAGGGAGAGGTTGACCAGTACTTTGAGCAGTATGATATGTTTGAGGAGCGTAAGTTTAGGTTTGCTAAACTTAAGTTGGTCCGCGAGGCTAGGTTGTATTGGACGAGTGTTGAGAGAACACTTAGACTAGGAGGTCATGATCCCATAGTCACCTAGAGGGCCATGAAGGCTAAGCTTAGAGGGAAATACGTTCCTACCTCATATCATTATGATTTATTAGATCAGTGGCAGCGATTGAATCAGGGTAGCAAGAGTGTAAATGAGTGCATCACCAAATTTGATGAGTATTCCATGCGATGTGACTTAAATGAGTCTGAGGATGTTGTCTTATCTAGGTTTAGGGCTGGCCTGAGAGATGATATTAAGAGGGAGCTCTACATGAGAGAGGTTAGGGACTTGGACCATGCCTACCAGATTGCTAGGGATTATGAGCATTTCTAGAGAGTGCCCGTCTACCATAAACCTTAGCCCACTAGATACCCTAGTCAGTACCCAGGAGCTAGCCAGTCCCACCAGAGCTAACCCAGCCCTAACAGACCCAATCCGAGTCGACCCAATCTGAGTCACCCTGACCCAAGTCGACCCTAGCCTAGTACTCCTTTGACCCGTAGAGATGATAAAGGTAAATCTGTAGAGGTCCACAGGAGTACCAATCCCCAGAAGACCTGTTTTAAGTATAAAAAACCAGGCCATTTTGCTAGCCAATGCCCAGTTAGTGCCCACATATAGGTGAGCTAGAGGAAGAAGAACCTGAACCCATAGCTGAGCCTGAGGGAGAAATCTATGAGGCTGATGACTAGTTATTAGATGAGTACGAAGGAGAAGAAGAGGAACCTGAGTCTGAGAACCTTTTAAGAGTGGTTAGGTGTATCTTGACCCAAACCCAAGCTAAGGAAGATTGGCATAGGACTAACATCCTACAAATCTTTGTTAAGGTAGGGGGTAAGGTGCTTAAGATCATCATAGACAGTGGGAGTTGTGTTAATGCCGTCTTTGCTAGCACAATCAAATCTTTAGGGTTGACCACAGTTTTCCATCCTAGCCCTTACAAGGTTTTTTGGATAGATTTCACCTCCATCCAGATCAAGTCCATGATGGGGAACTAATATGCATGTAATTTTTTTTATATGTTTTATATATGGGGTTGGGTGATTAATTCCCGAATTTCAGATTAAAATAAGTTATAGGGAATTTTATATGAATTTTAGAAGATCAGCATGCAGATTAGGACCTAGAAAAGTAGAAAAGAAGGATCGCCGGGGCTGAGAAGCCTCGGTTAGGGCAAGTTCTCCTACAATAAAACTACTGGAGGTAGAGGGGTGTACCTGACAACATCTGTGAAGATCGCAGCAAAAGGGTCTCTCGTTCCTCGACGGATGCGGCCTGGAAAATCGAGCCAAAGACCCGCGGATACCCGGCTTTCTGCTCGGTGATCCGATTGAGGCTTGGCTGGAGTCGTTGGATTCGTAGGAACTCGGGGACCTGCAAACGACCTGTCAGGGGTTAGAAAACTCACAAAGGAACAAGAAAACAAAGGAAAAACAGCAAGGGAAGGCTTCTTTTGGAGTGGGCGTCCAGGGATCTGAGATGCTTGTTGGTAGCAGGAAGATGATTGCAGCACTGGGAAGAAGAACTCTCGCAAACCCCTTTATGCACACAGCAGGGTATCACACAACTCAATAGAAGAACTCAAGGTTTTCATTCATCAAAAATTCTCCTCATACAAGAGGCTAGGGTCCCTTAAATAGACCCTTAACCTTGGGCTCCAAGTAAGGGTACATAAGTCTTTACATAAGAATCCTTTTCCCTCTCAAACCCTAGCTAGAAAATAAGGAAATATTAGGTAGAAAAATCCCTAAAAATTCTCTTGACTTGGTCAACACTCCAAGGATGCCTAGGGGGGCGTGTTGGGCTTCTAGGAGCAGCAAGGGGCTGGCCCAAAGGGGCCCGGGTGCATGGGTTTGGGCCTCTGGAAGCTGGGGTGGCCTGGTAGCCAGGTAGCAGGAATATTCCCTGGTATCTTGCTTCTTAGGGGCTTGGGCTTGGCACCTGGGCTTGATTTCTTTGGGCTAGGATGTAGATGGACCTCTAAAATCATGGATGCCTTGGTATATGAATATATTTTGGCATCTGGAAGGGAATCTGGGCATCTGGAGGGCATCTGCAAGAAATCAGGGTTTTCTGAATTTTCCTCTTGGGGTCTTCAAATCTTCAAGCTGGGTTGGACTTGTGCTATACTTCCATGTCTTCAATATAGTTGGACTTGGTCTTCACTTGTATGATATAGTCTTGAGTCTTCAGTATGCTTGGACAGGACTCAAAAAAATAAAATTAGCTCAACATGAGCTGACTAGCATTGGACTGAACTAGCTCAACATGAGCTGACTAGTACAGAACTGAAATAACAACTAAAAATACTCAAATAACAACTAAAATGGACTCAGATGAGCTAAGCCCTTATTACAGATGGACTCATAAATTATTGATCAATTTACAGAGGGTTGAAAAAGCCTCTATCTTATTCTGGTGCCTCAGGTGTCCCCACCAATTCTCCCGGGGTGGGAGGAACTCGACCCTGTCGAGTGAAGGTTATACTGGCTCACATATCTCTCGAGAAGGTCTGGGTTGAGGCGTTGCAAGTCCTCTCGAGAAATCCACGAATCGTCCGACTCTGGCCGGCCTTGCCATCGGACCAGGAAGCGTTGATAGTCATGGCCCTGGGTCGTGATGGCTTGATTGTCCAGGATACGCTCGATCCGTTCTCCTCTCTCAGGCTAAATTTGTTTGTGGACACTCTAGGTTAGGGTCACTCACAATGAAAAGGAATAGGTCCAAAGGCCTCACTAGGTAGCGCTGCCGGTTCCCTATACTCAACCAGGTCTGTAATATTGAAGGTAGAACTAATGCCCAAATCCGAAGGCAAGTCTAACACCTAGGCATTTGATCCAACCTTCTCTATCACTTTAAAAGGTCCGGCTCTGCGAGCATGAAGCTTCTTTTAGGCCTAAGCCTAACCAAAATAAAATCCACTACATCAAATTTTTTTTTTTTTGATCCATCTTCGGGAATTAGCCAGTTATTTTAATATTAGTGTGAGTGGTGAACATGCTAGGCACATGCAGACTCCTAACAAGATGATGCAAAGGACTCAAACCTACACCTAACAGACTTGACTATGCATTCTTATAGAAGGAAATCTTATTGAACTCTTTGGATCTAAACCTAAGAGATTATAGGTTCCCTAGGTTTGATCCTAGCTTGACATGCACATGAAAATTTACAGTGAACTCCTAGCAAATTCCAAAGAGTGTGCCAGAAGTAAGATGCAAACCTAACATGCGTGATGAATGCATGCAGTATGCTAATCTCAATTAAATGCAATCTAATAATCCTATAAATGCTGGAGGTGTCAGGAAAGGGCAGAAAATAGGAAGTGGGTTCAGAATTAGTTTGGTAAGGTAGAGAAAATGGTTCATGGTTAGTTGAATAAAGTAGGATAAAAGATGGGGTGTCAGGAACTAATCCTATACTAATGAGGTTAACCTTACGGGGTTGCGATATATCTATGGGATTTGTATAATGGAAGGATGGGTTATTAATCTCAGGGAAGAGGTCCTTAATGGGAACTATAGGAGGAGGCTCATCTTGAAGGTATAGATTCAAAGAGATCAGGTCCTTAATAAAATCTTCAGGTTCTTGTATTTTAGGACTAGACTCTATAATTTGGCTCTCCTCTATGGTTTTCTCAGGTAAGGCTCTAGTAGCAGTACCTAGGTTCTCTTCCTCTATTTGTTCTTCCATTATAGCTTTAGGTTGGATATGGTCAAGGTCAACTAGCTCTGGGATGGTTTCTACCTGGGCATCTACTGGGTCAGCTAATTCTAGGTCTACTAAAGGTGTCTCCTCTTCTCCCTCATACTCATCCACTAGGCTCACATCAGCTTCATACACTTTCGCGTTAATGTAAGCCTTGTGAATCTTAGGAATGGTTGGAGAAGGTCGGCTAGCAAGAAATTGGTTAGGTTCTGGTCTCTGATTATGGGTACTACTCCTAGTAGGTTCAGGTTGTATAAGGGGTAGTGGCTCACTACTGGGTTCATATTTGGGGATACTAATCCTATGGGGTTCAAGTTGACTAGGGGAAGCATGACTAGTACTAGGTTGATACTTAGGGGTTATGGGTTCTCTAGGCTCATAGGACAAGGGTGCAGATCTATGGGTCATGGGATTATAGGATCTGGGGTCATATGATTTTGGGTCAGCTTTATGATCAGGTTCTAAGGATGGATCAAGGTATGGGGTCCTCCTAAGGTTGGGCTCTCTATATGGGTCAGGATATTGGGTCCTCCTAGGATTGGACTCCCTATATGGGTCAGAATACTGGGTTCTCCTAGGGTTGGACTCCCTATATAGGTCAGAATATTGGGTCCTCCTAGGGTTGGACTCCCTATATGGGTCAGAATATTGGGTGTTGGGTCTACTAGGCTCATAGGGTGTGGGTGCATAGGATCTATGATCATGGGATCTAGAGTCATAGGATCTGGAGTCATAAGATCTATAGGTTGTAGGTATACTAGGCTTGTAGGGAGAGGGTAAATAGGATCTATCTTCTTGGTCTATAAAATCCTGATTGAGTCTTCTAGGACTAACCTTAGGGATTGGGTCATGACGATAGGTTCTCCTAGGTTCAGCCTCAAGGTATGGATCAGGGTTTGGGGTCCTCCTAGGTTGAGGATTGTAGTACGGGTCAGGATAAGGGGCTCTCCTAGGTTCGACCTCATGGTATAGATCAGGGTTTGGGGTCCTCCTAGGTTGAGGGGAGTCAGGATCTGGCTCAGACTGTGACCCATGGGTTTTTCTTGGGGTCCCTACCCGGACTTTTAACTGATCAAACCTATTGGCACGATGGTCAATTCTATCATTGGTTTGAATACGAGACTGAGTTAACTGGGTCATCTGGATAGTTATCTGGGCAATTTGATCAGCTAGGGCTTTTATTTGGGCTTGTAAATTTTCCATGGGTTCAGACATTTATGAAGGAGGTGGGTGATATGAAACTCCTGATCTAGTGCTCATGCAAGACTCGATCAGACCGACTATAGCTGACTAGACCTAAAGTCCAAACTAGATGCTCAATCAGGGTGGCAAACTAGCCTATAGTAACCCTGTACTCAGCCAGGCAGGTGTAAGGGGAGTGTTAGGTCCCTGATTGCCAATCCTAGACACCAATCAGAGATTGGCCAGGTAGGCGGACCAGCACACAAGCCCTTCGGGATTGAATCCCTAAACCACCGTTCTAGACACTAAGCACAAGGCACATACAGGTTAACTTGACACAGTGATCTAACACTAGCCCGGACCCGACCAGTTGGTGTCCCTAGCCCACTAGGGCAAATTAAGTCTAATTAATTTTAGGTTAAGGCTTGGGACTGAATGCAAGGGATGTGGTTTTGGGCTAAGGAGAGGTGATCAAATCCTCCCCCCATCTGATATAGCAAGAGTGCCCTTAAAAGTAAATTATGCAATGATGGCAGGCAGATGAGGATGCAAATTAGGGTTTAGATATTTTTTTTTGGTATTTTTGGAGAACATGTATTTTTTTTTTGGTATTTTTTAAATAGAAGAAAACTTGCAAATCATGGCCTAATATACTGGAAATATACTAAAATTAAGAAATATGCAAAAACTCCTAAACAAAACCCTAAAACTTCCAAACTTGTCTTGCTAAAAAAAACAGAGCCGAAAATTTGCAGGCCCTATTTCGGCTTTCATAAAATTCACAGGACATAATAAAATCTGTGAAAATTTTTAAAATTATTGTGAATTATGATAAATCCAGGAAAATAAATTTCAGAATTTTTGGAGTTTTTAACAGAGAGAAATAATTAAAATAACAGAGTATATACGGACTGAAAAATTGCAGAAAACAAGCCCTAATCTAAGCTCTGATACCAAATGATGGGGAACTAATATGCATGCAATTTTTTTTATATGTTTTATATGTGGGGTTGGGTGATTAATTCCCGAATTTCAGATTAAAATAAGTTATAGGGAATTTTATATGAATTTTAGAAGATCAGCATGCAGATTAGGACCTAGAAAAGTAGAAAAGAAGGATCGCCGGGGCTGAGAAGCCTCGGTTAGGGCAAGTTCTCCTACAATAAAACTACTGGAGGTAGAGGGGTGTACCTGACAACATCTGTGAAGATCGCAGCAAAAGGGTCTCTCGTTCATCGACGGATGCGGCCTGGAAAATCGAGCCAAAGACCCGCGGATACCCGGCTTTCTGCTCGGTGATCCGATTGAGGCTTGGCTGGAGTCGTTGGATTCGTAGGAACTCGGGGACCTGCAAACGACCTGTCAGGGGTTAGAAAACTCACAAAGGAACAAGAAAACAAAGGAAAAACAGCAAGGGAAGGCTTCTTTTGGAGTGGGTGTCCAGGGATCTGAGATGCTTGTTGGTAGCAGGAAGATGATTGCAGCACTGGGAAGAAGAACTCTCGCAAACCCCTTTATGCACACAGCAGGGTATCACACAACTCAATAGAAGAACTCAAGGTTTTCATTCATCAAAAATTCTCCTCATACAAGAGGCTAGGGTCCCTTAAATAGACCCTTAACCTTGGGCTCCAAGTAAGGGTACATAAGTCTTTACATAAGAATCCTTTTCCCTCTCAAACCCTAGCTAGAAAATAAGGAAATATTAGGTAGAAAAATCCCTAAAAATTCTCTTGACTTGGTCAACACTCCAAGGACGCCTAGGGGGGCGTGTTGGGCTTCTAGGAGCAGCAAGGGGCTGGCCCAAAGGGGCCCGGGTGCATGGGTTTGGGCCTCTGGAAGCTGGGGTGGCCTGGTAGCCAGGTAGCAGGAATATTCCCTGGTATCTTGCTTCTTAGGGGCTTGGGCTTGGCACCTGGGCTTGATTTCTTTGGGCTAGGATGTAGATGGACCTCTAAAATCATGGATGCCTTGGTATATGAATATATTTTGGCATCTGGAAGGGAATCTGGGCATCTGGAGGGCATCTGCAAGAAATCAGGGTTTTCTGAATTTTCCTCTTGGGGTCTTCAAATCTTCAAGCTGGGTTGGACTTGTGCTATACTTCCATGTCTTCAATATAGTTGGACTTGGTCTTCACTTGTATGATATAGTCTTGAGTCTTCAGTATGCTTGGACAGGACTCAAAAAAATAAAATTAGCTCAACATGAGCTGACTAGCATTGGACTGAACTAGCTCAACATGAGCTGACTAGTACAGAACTGAAATAACAACTAAAAATACTCAAATAACAACTAAAATGGACTCAGATGAGCTAAGCCCTTATTACAGATGGACTCATAAATTATTGATCAATTTACAGAGGGTTGAAAAAGCCTCTATCTTATTCTGGTGCCTCAGGTGTCCCCACCAGTCCAGGTGCCAAATCTTAGTTAAACTACAAACCTGACGTCATTCCCATGAAAGTAAGTAGTATCATTTTAAGTCAACCTTGGCTTTTTGATCATGATGCAACCCTGTTTGGTTAAACCAATGTCTGTGCTTTTAGCCACCATGGGAATAAGTTTGTTATCCACCCAACTCCACCCAGTGACCTAGTCAAGAGAGGTTCTAGTAGTCTTAAGGACAAGAAACTAGGAGTTAATCTGATTAAGGCTAAGGAGTTAGAGAAAGAGATTGTTGAGAGTAACCCTATTTGGATCTTGACTACCAAAGAAATACATGAGTTGATCCAAAAAAAACACCCTCCAGAAATTGTTGAGCCTCTTAAAGAATTTAAGGATGTCTTCCTTGATGATTTACCTGATCAATTGCCATCCCTTAGAGATATCCAACATGCCATAGATCTCATCCCAGGAGCCACTTTACCAAACCTTCCTCACTATAGAATGAACCCTAGTAAGCATCAAGAATTACAGAAACAAGTGGAAGAATTACTTAGGAAAGGTTTCATTAGGGAGATCTTGAGTCCATGTGCAGTCCCTGCTCTACTGACCCCTAAAAAAGATGGTACCTGGAGGATGTGTGTAGACAGTAGAGCCATCAACAAGATAACTGTGAAGTATAGGTTTTCCATCCCCCGATTGGATGATATGCTAGATATGATGGCCGGTGCTAAAGTTTTCTCAAAGATAGACCTTAAGAGCGGCTATCATTAGGTTAGGATTAGACCTGGGGATGAGTGGAAGACCGCATTCAAGACTAAGGATGGCCTGTTTGAGTGGGTTGTGATGCCTTTCGGACTTTCCAATGCACCAAGTATATTTATGAGGATTATGACCCAAGTCCTGAGAGAGTATATTGGAAAATTTATTGTGGTCTATTTTGATGACATCTTGATTTGTAGCAGGACTAAAAATGACCACCTTAGTCACCTTAGACTAGTATGCCAGACCCTTAGGGAGAATAGCCTCTATGCCAACATTAAGAAATGTGAGTTCATGACATATAGGGTTATCTTCCTAGGTCTTGTTGTCACCCTTGAGGGAGTTTTTGCAGATCCTGAAAAAGTTAGGGCAATTGTTGAGTGGCCTGTACCCACTAGTATCCACGATGTGTATAGTTTCCATGGCCTAGCAACCTTTTACAAGAAATTTATTAGGGGTTTTAGCACAGTCGTCGCACCTATAACTGATTGCATTAGGAAGGATACATTTGAGTGGATCAAAGTAGCTGATTAGGCCTTCATAGAGCTTAAGGATAAGATGACCCATGCACCCATTCTTAGATTACCTGATTTCTCTAAGGTGTTTGAGGTCACTTGCAATGCCTCGGGAGTAGGAATAGGTGGGTACTAAGTCAAGAAAATCATCCTGTAACCTTCTTTAGTGAAAAGCTGAATGAGGTTAAACTTAAGTACTCTACTTATGACAATGAATTTTATACGGTAGTCTAGGCCGTTAGATATTGGAGACATTACTTACTACCACAGGAATTTATCTTATTTTCTGATCATGAGGCACTTCGGTTCCTAAACTCCCAAAAGAAACTCAACCCACGGTACAGTAAATGGATCGAGTACATTCAGGCATACACCTTTGTCTTGAAACACCATGCCAGAACTGACAATAAGGTAGCAGACGCCCTTAGCCGTAGGTCTTTGCTTTTAGGCTTAGTCAGCATCCAAGTCATAGGGTTTGATAGGTTAAAGGATGAATATGAAACCTGTCCAGACTTTGGTAATATTTACCAGACCCGTAGGCTAGGACCATCCAATAACCATAGTGAGTATACCATTCAGGATGGCTACCTTTTCCAAAATAATAGACTCTTTATACTTAGAACTTCCCTTAGAGAATTCCTGATTTGGGAGACCCATGCTAGAGGTTTAGTTGGTCACTTTGGTAGAAATAGGACCATCTTAGCGATAGAAGACCAGTTCTTTTGGCCAGGTTTGAAAAGGCATGTTGCTCAGATTGTAGCCAGGTGTAGAACTTGTGTTGTTGCAAAGCAGTAGAAGCAAAACACTGGTCTCTACACACCTTTACCAGTGCCTGATCGTCCTTGGCAGGATCTTAGTATGGACTTCGTGTTAGGATTACCTAAGACCCAGAAGAGACATGATTCTATCTTTATAGTGGTCGATAGGTTCTCTAAGATGGCTCACTTCATCCTATGTTCCCAAATCTTTGATGCATCTAGAATAGCCAAGCTTTTCCTAGACAATATAGGTAGACTCCATGGCCTACCCAAGACCATCATCTCTGATAGAAATGTTAGGTTCACCAGTTATTTCTAGAAAACTCTCTGGCACCTGTTAGGGACCAAGCTTATGTTTTCTATAGCATACCACCCCCAAATAGATGGCCAAACCGAAGTGGTGAATCATAGTCTAGGAAACCTCCTTAGATGCTTGGTAGGTGAACACATTGGAACTTGGGATCTATAGTTGCCTAGAGCAGAGTTTGCCTACAATAGCTCAATGAATAGGATATTAGGCAAGAGTCCATTTGAGATAGTCCATGGGTACAAGCCTAATTGCCCCATTGATCTGATTCCTTTACCTGTTCATGCACGATTCTTAGAGTTTGCAGAATTATTTGCACAGCATATTAGAGACTTGCATAAGGACATTAGCCAAAAAACAAACCTAAGTAACGAAACATATAAGAAACTGGCTAATTCTTGAAGAAGGGCCAAGGAATTTGATGTAGGGAATTCTATCATGATTAGGCTTAGACCTAAGTGGTTCCCACCCGGGACCATTAAGAAGCTTCATGCTCGCGGAGCCGGACCTTTTAAAGTGATAGAGAAGGTTGGACCAAATGCCTGTGTTAGATTTGCCTTCGAATTTGGGTATCAGTTCTACCTTCAATATCGCAGACCTGGTTGAGTACATGGAACCGGCAGCGATACCCAGTGAGGCCTTTGGACCTATTCCTTCCATTGAGAGTGACCCTAGCCCAGAGTGTCTACCAATTATTTGGCCTGAGAGAGGAGAACAGATGATGCGGGATGGGATGGTGACGAGTGATGTGCCATGCTTATCTTGATTTTAGATATATATATATATATATATATATATATATATATATATATATATATATATATATATATATATATATTTGTATTTTGAGAGCAATAATTGATATCCTAATAGCAAAAGCAAACAGGAAGACCTAAAGAAAATAAAGTAACAACTAGTTATCGAAATTACGTACCCGTATGCGGATCTTGTCAAACAACTGTAAGGAAGGATCATGGTGATTGAGAAACCATCCTATACTAGGTTTTTTACTTTCAAGTTTCAGATCTAGAGGAAGGGAAGGGGTTTAGATTTACCAATATGCTTTGAAATTCTCTCGATTGAAGATCTAGATCACAACAGTTTAGAGTTGACGAACCTGACTTCAAAACCGATCAATCAGGCATCTGGACTCCAGTCACACTGGTTCCAAAGCAAGGACTCCGATCTTCAGAGTTGGATCTCGAAAAGGTGGTTGATTATGCTTCTGGGATCTTCTTCTTCAACTTGCTTCAGGAATCTCTTCAAAGGATTAGATGTAGACCTTAAGGAACCTTCAAATGGCAAACTTGGTAAAAGAACTAGAACTGATAACTGTAGAGCGTCGCACCTTACGAAACTTGGACGTTGCACCCAAGTTGTTCTAGGCGTCTCACCTAGCACCTTCAAGCAAGCTAGCTATGGAGGAATTGGAAATTTGGATGTCACACCCAAGTTGTTCTAGGCGTCTCACCTAGCACCTTCAAGCAAACTAGCCATAGAGGAATTGGAGAAAATGCAACAGTACTTTATCTTTTCATTACTCAAAATGTCATTGCTTACAAAGAAGGGTTTTAGGCTCTATTTATAGCCTCATTACAAGTAGAAAGATGGGTTCAAATTTAAAATAAAAGAAGAGGAAATTACAATTAAGGTTTTGGAAAAGGAGCCAATGCTTCATAAAGATAGTTATCTTGACTTGATCTTCCACCCTTTGATCTTCTCCCTTTTCTTTCCTTGGTTGATTGAAGTGAAATTTGCTATATTTAAATGGGAGTGGAGCCCACCCAAAACACTTCCAAGAGAGAATTCATGGAGAAGGGAAGAGAATTTGTGAAAGGTAGAAAAGCTTTAACCAACTCTCTTAAATGCCTTCAAAGCTTGTGCCATTTAACTCTCTTAAATACCTTCAAAGCTTGTGCCATTTAATTCTTCATTTAAGACTCCTTGATTGCTGCCCTCAAAAACTTTCTTCAAGAAACTCCCTCCACCTTTAAAGCTCTTTAATTGCTGCCTTCATAAAGCTCCTTCAAGAAACTCCCTCCATCTTTAAAGCTCTTTAATTGCTGCCTTCATAAAGCTCCTTCAAGAAACTCCCTCCACCTTTAAAGCTCTTTATTTAGTGAGAGAATACGTGAAAAATTTTCTTGGAAAAAAGAATAGGCGTGGTGCTTCCTTTCTTCAAGTAGCCAAATAAATGTGGATGTGGTCCCCTCTTAACTTTCTTCATATTATGTAGACTTAGTCAACTCCATACAAAAATAACTTAGGTCCCATTAAAATCCAAAATGGACCCAAAGACTAAAATACTAGACCCAAACAACAATTTAGACCCAATTGAACCAATTAGAACTTAATAATAGAGATAAGATGACATGGATGCTTCTTTCTGGCTTTGGTGTCCCCACCAATTCTTCCCAAGTGGGAGGAACTCGACCCTGTCGAGTAAGGGTCAGCTCTGCTCAGGTACCTCTCAAGGAAATCCGAATCAATCTTATGTAGATCCTCCCGAGTTATCCAAGAATCATCGAAATCGGGATGTCCTTGCCAATGAACCAAGTATCGCTGGTAGTCCTTGTTCCAAGTAACAATCGTTTTGTCATCCAGAATTTGTTCAACCCTATCTCTCCGATTTGAGGTTTTGGCCAATAGACAATCAGGGATAGGCTCAGTCTCAAGATTGGGGTTAGGCCCAAACGGCTCACTAGGTAGCAATATCGGCTCCCTATACTCTGCAAGATCTGATACGTCGAAAGTTGGACTTATGTCTAAATCTGGTGGTAACTCAATCTCATAAGCATTAGATCCAAACTTACAAATTATTTTGAAAGGTCCTGCACTTCGAGCATGTAATTTCTTGATCGTTCTAGAAGGAAATCGCTCAGGTCTGAGCCTGATCGTAACTTGGTCCCCTACTTTAAATTCTTTAAATCTTTTATTTGAATTAGCCGTTTGTTTATATGAGTCAATGCTCTCTTTAATTTTTTTAATGATTTCATGATGCAAGTTCTTTATGTGTTGTGCAAATGATTCAGCAGACTCAGATATTGTTGGGAATTGTGTCCCAAAGCCAACCGCCTGGGTTGTAGGCGGTTGTGCTGAATATTGTACTCTTTCTTTGAATTAATAAGATATTATTTTTGGCAGCTCATCACATATTATTTTCCTGAAATGAACTCTTTCCATGTGATGAAGTCCTTAGGACTACACTGACTTCGATACAGAGAGGATGTATCGAGTGATCCTTAAACCCTGTTCATAACCAAAGGATATATTGTACTGGACGATAATACATCAAGTATAGGTTGTTGTAGTTCACATCGTTTGGTTGTCCTCTTGACCAAATGAGTGTGGTGACACTGATGTGATCTACAAGTAGGATATGTGGTATCTCATTGAACGTGACTCCGTGCAGCCCCTTTCTGCGAAAGGAAAACTCACGATTGGATATGGGTATATATGTCCCTCTGACCTGAGGTCATCACGGTAGCTTGCAAGCAATTCCCTGTGCTTTGGTGCCGGACTACCCGGTTTTTTAATCTGGTGATGGAAGGTTTCTGGGTACAGGCAAGTACTTGTGGGGCAGTGATGGACCAAGATGGAATTGACCTGTCCAAATAGTTTGGATTGAATCTCTCGCCGTATCTCAATTTAGCAAATCCTCGATCGGGGTAGCCCTAGTGAAGAGTCACTGGGCTAGCGAGGTTGAGACATGTAGTCAACTGACTCAGTCTGGGTTGGCAGCCCAATCTCAGTCGTCCTGAGCATTAGAGGACAAAGGGATGAATTATACAGTAACCATATGCCAGAGGTTCGATAGTTTGCTCCCGCATCTTCGACCTATCTGGACGCCGGGACCCATTGCTAGATGGTTTCCTGTGCTGGTACTAGAATTGTTCTAGTGCTACCATTTAGGTTCGAACCTATGAGGTCACACGCCACAGAGGATAACTCTCTGATCCGGATACCGATTATGATTGGGAATCGTCTCGATTTTATGATCACAGTATTTTTGAGCACTCTTTTTCTTGTCTTGCCCTTGTCTATGTCAACCTAAAATTGTTCCGGGTTGACCAGGACTACACTAGGATTTTTCTGAATCAGTTTTAAACTGATTCGGAGCTCGTTTCGGCCTCCAATTGGTTGTGAACCAATTGAACCAATTTAATTGGGCTTGAACCGGTTCAATTGGATTGAACCAAGTGGTTTAATGGGATTGAACCATTTTTGGGATTGGACCGGTTTTCTTTTGAACCGGTATTTTACTTCTCCCTTGACCATTTTACACGTTAGAGAGGTTTTACGTTGGATTTTTTTCCAAGCGTCAAGAAGCCCATTCGACCGCAACTTCTCCTCCTGGCGTTGTCCCTTCTTCTCCCTCCACCGGTTGCTCTAACTCCCATTTATCTGCTGTTAAATGGAATGACAGCTACTACCTCTTCCTCTCCCAGCCTCTCCATCTCCCTCTCCTTGCTGCCCTATAAATCCATGCTGAAGTCCCCTGTTTCAAAGTGAAGTTTTTCAGCCATGAAAAACAGCATGATTTTTCCTCCTGGTGTTTCTTCTTTGAGAGGTTGAGAGATCCCCAGATTGAGAGCTTAGACTCTCCTCGTATAGGCTGGGTTTTGGAGGGTGAGAGGGAGAGTTTCAAGGCCATTTTACTTGTCCATTTGAGTGCTCAAAGTTCTGCACTGCAGCAAAGAAGTCTGCTATTTTCTGTGACCGTGTAACTCACTTCCAGTGGCTAGCAACGTGTGTGGAGGTGGATCGGAGGGCCCCCGGCGTGTCTCCCCTCTAGAGGGAGTATCCTTCTACTCCTGGGAACAAGCCACGCGAGCCGGGATCGCTGCTGCAGCTCCCAACGCGAAGAACAAGTTGCTGTTTCAGTTCTGCTGCAGTAAATCTAGCAGCAGACTTTGGCGAATTTCTATATTTTTTTGGCTAAGTTTTTCTTGCAGATTTCAATAGGAGATCGAAGAGCACTTGTCCAAGTTGCCGCTGCTGAATTTTGGAAGCAAACGGAGGCCCGAAAGGCAGTGTTCCGATGCCATTTTGAAAGCCCAAAACAGAGTTTTCAGCAGTCCAACGAAGAAGAAGACTGAAATACGTTTATCCCACTTATTCCAGCCTATTCCAGTTTTATCCCAGAGTTATTCCAGCTGGAATAAGGTATGAAAAAAAAATTATTTTTTTTCATGCATGATTTGAATTTTTAATTCAAATATTTTATAAGTATTTTATATCATTTTACATGCCTGTTTGCAACTAGAATTAGATTAGTTTCTGGGCGGAGCATATTTTCGCTGCGCGGATTTTAAAAAGGTTTTTAAAATCCAATCTGCTCCCGCAGTTGTTTGCATGCCTAGTGTAGGATTATGTCAAACCACTAGCACCTGCTTTCTTTCAGTGGTATCAGAGCCAGGTTGCATGTGTAATCTAATCTAGTATGCATGTTTAATAGATTAAAATTGGTTTAATCTAATATGTATCCAAATTTCTTTTTGGAACCTAGTTGAGACCTTCACCATGACCGTGTGTCTTTGACACGATGCGGATCGTCTGTGTTGGCCTCTTCAGAAGGATCCTTAAAGAATATTAAAAATTAAAAATTGTTTTAATTTGGTGATACATGATTTTAGGCATGTTTAATATGAATATAAAATATGTGTAAAATATCTTGATGCATGATTTTTTCTTTTATGTAAAATTGTTTTACATAGAGACTTAATTAAAAATTATTTTAATTAAGAGTTTGGCTTATTAAAAAAATTTTTTTAGGTTTATGAAATCTAATCAAAATTTGCATAAGCCATTTTGGGTTAATTGGGTTAGCTGACTAGTTGGGTCCATAACTGGGTTAGACCTAAGTTTAGTTGAACTGGATTACAAGAAGATTAAACAAAAGTTGTTTAAGGCCCTTCTTTAGAACTATCTAAAAGTTAGATTAGTTGATCCGTTCATCTAAAATGGATCCAATTAGTGGCTCAGTGGACGCCCGAGTCTTTAAGCTAGTCTGATCGAGTCTGGTAAACCGACTGGTGTCGAGGTAGGTTTGGCATTGTGATCATGGTTGTACGAGGCTACCTCTTTCCTGGCCAACTTGGTTGGTGTCTAGGAAAGATGGTTAATGGTGGATACTCACCCATGATCTCACCTACCTGGCTAGTCGAGTCGACCAGAACTGATTGGAAAAGCTCAATGACTCGAGTTAACTCATGTCACCCAGGTTGATCGGTCTGACTGATCTATAGGTGCCCATGGATCGTTTGTTGATTTAGTTCAACCCTCCTGAAATCTGATTGATTCAGTGGGAGGATGATCCATGTCCTTGTCTTTTCTTCTGTCACAACTAAAAAAAAAAAAACCCTCTAAAATTATTAGGTCCTTAAAAAGACTAAGTCAAGGAGTTGACAGTGTCTTAGCCTCCCATTAAGTCAGTTAGAAGTGTGTCCACTAACTTGGTGTGCATCGGCAGTTCCAAAGAACGGGTGTACATCCGGCGACTGGAATTTCTATCTGATCGATGATGGTTCAGTGCAACCTCCTTAACGGGACCAGGTGGGCCGGCCAAAGTCGGGCTTGGTCTTTAGTTAGCTAGAAGCATTGGATTTGTCATTTTAATGGTTGGACCTAACCATAGACCCGCAATAGGAGGCCCCAAGGCCGATTGGGGTGTTCTCAGGGGCAAAATGAAATACTGAAAATTGTTTAGGGAAACAATTGGTTTACGAACCTACCTTTAGGCTCGTATGGGAGAGCCGACCAAAGTCGGGCTCAAGCGAGGCCTATTGGATTTCAGTACCCACTTGAAAAAGTGTTTTCACGGATTGGAGTTAGAGGCTACCAATCTAAAAAATTAGTGGGAGAAACCTTAAGACTAAAGTCCAAATCTTTTGGTTAAATTATTAATTCATACACTAATTTGGTATTATTTTCTTTTCAGATGTCTTCTAATTTATCGCTCTGGTCACTTCTCGATAACAAGAAGTTAATGGGTCATAACTTCGATAGTTGGTATCGAAGGTTGAGAATCGTTCTGGAGCATGAACGGATCCTTTATGTGATAACGGATCCGGTACCTGAAATCCCTCCCGCTAATGCATGGAGTGCGGTCAGAGATGCTTATCTGAAGTGGGTCTCTAATCGGACTACTATCCGTTGCATTATGTTAGCGGCGATGAACGACGAGTTCAGTCGCAAATTCGAGGAGGCCCAACCTGATGAAATCCTTCAAAAGTTGAAGGAATCCTTTGGCACCCCGGATGATGTAGAATGGTACAAAGTGTCTTGTTCCATCTACAACTCCAAGATGCTGAATGGTGGTTCAGTCACTGATCATGTATTGTACATGATCGAGCTGATTGAAAAACTGGGCAAACTCGGATGCCCCTTGCACGAGCAGTTCGGCAAGGATGCGATCCTGAATTCTCTTCCCTCCTCCTATCTTGATTTTCTCGATCATTACAGAATGAACAAGCCTGCAGTCAACTACCATGGTCTTTTGGGATTGCTGCAGACTTTCGAGAAAGACCACCGACTGAATAAGGGGGTGGTAAATTTAGTGGGAGGAAGTAGAGGTCGTCATCCCTTTAAGAAAGGGAAGAAGAAAACAAATAAAAAGGGAAAGAAGGTGCAGAATGCTCCTGGCCCTAGTCAGACCAGGAAGTATAAGGCTGATCAATCTTCTGCAGAGTGTTTCTACTACAAGAAGAAAGGACACTGGAAGAGGAACTGTCATCTTTATATTTCGTCCCTTGATTCGAACAGGCCGAGGAAGCAGAAGTCTGCTGAACAAGGTATTTATATGATAAAACATTGTAATTACTCAATTGTTGATACTACTAACTGGGTATTGGATACTGGTAGTCAAATTCACGTTTGTAATTCGTTACAGGGACTTCAAGTTAGCAGAAGATTTGAAGATGGAGAACAGTTTCTGAGCGTCGGGAATGGAAATCGTGTTTCAGTACTGGCGGTCGGAGTCCTGTGTCTTATCTTTGAGTCTTGTACTGTCGAACTAGTCGACTGTCACTATTGTCCTAGTTTCATTATGAGCATAATCTCTATAGGCCTTTTGGCCAATTGTGATTTTGAACTATCAATAAAAGGAGGTTTTTGCAATGTTATTTTGAATAACTCTGTTATAATGAAAGCTAGATTAAATAATGGCATATATGTACTATCAAGGCCTGTTAGTGTAATGTACACTTCTAGCAAACGCCCAAGGTTAGATAATGTCAATGATTTGTATCTTTGGCACTGTAGGCTAGATCATATTAACCAAAATAGGATAAACAAGATGCAAGGAGATGGACTCTTCGAGGTCAGTGATTCTGAATCACTGTCCACTTGTGAATCCTGTTTACTTGGTAAAATGATCAAGTCACCTTTTACTGGAAAATGTGAACGAGCTACAGAACTTCTAAGTCTAATACAAACTGATGTATGTGGACCGATGACAGTTAGTGCCAGAGGAGGATACAAATATTTCATTACTTTTACAGACGACTTTTCAAGGTTCGGTTATGTCTTTTTAACGAGACATAAGTCCGAGTCGTTTGAAATGTTCAAACGATACCGTAATGAAGTAGAAAAGCAAACTGGAAAAAGTATTAAAACCCTTCGATCTGATCGAGGTGGTGAATACTTATCTGGTGAATTTTTGACATATCTTGAGGAGAATGGAATTCTCTCACAGTGGACTCCTCCAAGAACACCACAGTTGAATGGTGTGTCCGAAAGGAGGAATTGAACCTTGTTGAACATGGTTCGATCCATGATGGGTTTTGCAACTTTGCCGCTATCCTTTTGGGGATATGCGCTTCAGACAACCTGTTACTTATTAAATGATGTTCCAAGTAAGTCTGTTGTCTCCACTCCGTATGAGATATGGACTGGACGTAAACCCTCAATCTCACACCTTCGGGTCTGGGGTTGTCCGGCTTATGTAAAGCATTTAGACACAGATAAACTTGGTCCTAGGTCTGATCGGTGTTTATTCATTGGTTATCCTAAGGAAACCATAAGGTATTTCCTCTACTTGGAGAATGAACAAAAGGTGTTCGTTGCTCTTAGAGCTATCTTTTTGGAAAAGGAGTTCCTTGGAAAAGGAACTATAGCCTCTAAGATTAAACTTGATGAAGTTCAGCCAATATAAGAACCTGCACACTCTAAGGACATCGTAGAACCGGCTGTGATTGAATCACACCCAGAACCCATTAGGAGATCCGGTAGAATACCGCGTCAGCCAGACAGATACTATGGTTTCTTGGTCCGGGACGACGATCCCATTGAGCTTGATGAGAACAATGAGGATCCGATCACCTATATGGATGCACTTCAGAGATCTGACTCTGAGGCATGGCTTGGAGCCATGCGATCCGAAATGGAGTCCATGGAAATCAACAATGTTTGGACATTGGTTGATCCGCCTGAAGGAATAAAACCCATCGGGTGTAAATGGATCTTCAAGAGGAAAAGGAGCGCAGATGGGAAGGTAGAGACCTATAAAGCCCGTCTAGTTGCCTAGGGGTATCGTCAGCGATATGGTATCGACTATGACGAGACTTTCTCCCCTGTGGCAATGCTCTAGTCCATTCGGATCATGCTTGCTTTGGCAGCATATTTTGATTACGATATCTGGTAGATGGATGTCCGAACCGCTTTCCTAAATGGGGAGCTGGAAGAGGAGGTGTATATGATACAGTCTGAAGGGTTCACATCCACAGATGAATTAAAAGTATGCAAGTTGCAAAGGTCCATCTATGGACTCAAGCAAGCATCTCGAAGTTGGAACTTACGGTTTGATAGGTGTATCAAATCGTACGGCTTCGTTAGGAACGGAGAAGAACCATGCATCTATAAATGGGTTAATGGTTCTGTGATTGTATTCCTAGTACTGTATGTTGACGACATTCTCTTAATCGGAAATGATGTCGCAGCATTACAAGGAATAAAGGTCTGGTTATCATCTCAGTTCTCCATGAAGGACTTGGGTGAAGCTTCTTACATACTAGGTATGAAGATCTATAGAGATAGATCTAAGAAGCTTTTGGGACTGTCCCAGTCTATGTACATTGACACCGTGCTGAAACGGTTCAGCATGGAAAATTCCAAGAAAGGCTATCTCCCGATAGGTTCTGGAATTACTCTTTCCAGGAAGGATTGTGCGACAACTCCAGAGGAAAGAGAGCGCATGAGTAGAGTACCTTATGCTTCTGTAGTAGGCTCTATCATGTATGCTATGACTTGTACTAGACCAGACATGGCATACTCACTAGGAGTAGTGAGCAGATACCAGTCTGACCCAGGTGAGGCGCATTGGAAGGTAGTTAAGTCCATCCTTAAGTATTTGAGAAATACTAAAGATCAATGGCTGATTTATGGAGAACCTGACTTGAAACTTGTGGGGTACTCTGACTCCAGTTTTCAGTCGGATAGAGATGATAGCAAGAGTGTGTTAGGGTTTGTATTTACCCTAAATGGAGGAGCAATCTGCTGAAAAAGTTCCAAGCAGGCAATTGTTGCAAACTCGGTATGGGAAGTAGAATATATTGCAGCATCAGATGCATCAAAGGAAGCTGTATGGTTGCGGAAGATCAATCTTCTGAAGATCGATGGAAAAGAAAATCTGGCCGACCCCTTCACTAAAGCCCTCGGAATAAAAGAGTTCGACTATTGTAAATGGGAAATAGGTATTAGATACTCTTCTGATTAGCTTTAGTACAAGTGGGAGTTGTTGGGAATTGTGTCTCAAAGCCAATCGCCTGGGTTGTAGGTGGTTATGCTGAATATTGTACTCTTTCTTTGAATTAATAAGATATTATTTTTGGCAGCTCATGACATATTATTTTCCTGAAATGAACTCTTTCCATGTGATGAAGTCCTTAGGACTACACTGACTTCGATACAGAGAGGATGTATCGAGTGGTCCTTAAACCCTGTTCATAACCAAAGGATATATTGTACTGGATGGTAATATATCAAGTATAGGTTATTGTAGTTCACATCGTTTGGTTATCCTCTTGACCAAATGAGTGTGGTGACACTGATGTGATCTACAAGTGGGATATGTGGTATCTCATTGAACGTGACTCCGGGCAGCCCTTTTCTGCCAAAGGGAAACTCATGATTGGATATGGGTATATGTGTCCCTCTGACCTGAGGTCATCATGGTAGCTTGCAAGCAACTCCCTGTGCTTTAGTGCCGGACTACCCGGATTTTTAATCTGGTGACGGAAGGTTTCTGGGTACAGGCAAGTACTTGTGGAGCAGTGATGGACCAAGATGGAATTGACCTGTCCAAACAGTTTGGATTGAATGTCTCGCCGTATCTCAATTTAGCAATTCCTCGACCGGGGTAGCCCTAGTGAAGAGTCACTGGGCTTGCGAGGTTGAGACACGTAGTCGACTGACTCAGTCTGGGTTGGCAGCCCAATCTCAGTCGTCCTGAGCATTAGAGGTCAAAGGGATGAATTATACAGCAACCATATGCCAGAGGTTCGATAGTTTGCTCCCGCATCTTCGACCTATCCGGACACCGGGACCCATTGCTAGATGGTTTCTTGTGCTGGTACTAGAATTGTTCTAGTGCTACCATTTCGGTTCGAACCTATGAGGTCACACGCCATAGAGGATAACTCTCTGATCCGGATACCGATTATGATTGGGAATCATCTCAATTTTATGGTCACAGTATTTTTGAGCACTCTTTTTCCCGTCTTTCCCTTGTCTGTGTCAACCAAAAATTGTTCCGGGTTGACCAGGACTGCGCCAGGATTTTTCTGAATCAGTTTTGAACTGATTCGGAGCTCGTTTCGGCCTCCAATTGGTTGTGAACCAATTGAACCAATTTAATTGGGCTTGAACCGATTCAATTGGATTGAACCAAGTGGTTTAATGGGATTAAACCATTTTTTGGATTGGACCGGTTTTCTTTTGAACCGGTATTTTACTTCTCCCTTGTCCGTTTTACACGTTAGAGAGGTTTTACGTTGGATTTTTTTCCAAGCGTCAAGAAGCCCATTCGACCGCAACTTCTTCTCCTCCTGACGCCGTCCCTTCTTCTCCCTCCACCGATTGCTCTAACTCCCATTTATCTGCTGTTAAATGGAATGGCAGCTGCTGCCTCTTCCTCTCCCAGCCTCTCCATCTCCCTCTCCTTGCTGCCCTATATATCCATGCTGCAGTCCCCTGTTTCAAAGTGAAGTTTTTTCAGCCGTGAAAAACAGCATGATTTTTCCTCCTGGTGTTTCTTCTTTTAGAGGTTGAGAGATCCCCAGATTGAGAGCTTAGGCTCTCCTCATATAGGCTGGGTTTTGGAGGGTGAGAGGGAGAGTTTCAAGGCCATTTTACTTGTCCATTTGAGTGCTCAAAATTCTGCACTGCAGCAAAGAAGTCTGCTATTTTCTGTGACCGTGTAACTCACTTCCAGCGGCTAGCACCGCGTGTGGAGGTGGATCGGAGGGCCCCCGACATGTCTCCCCTCTAGAGGGAGTATCCTTCTACTCCTGGGAACAAGCCATGCGAGCCGGAATCGCTGTTGCAGCTCCCAACGCGAAGAACAAGTTGCTGTTTCAGTTCTGCTGCAGTAAATCTAGCAGCAGACTTTGGCAAATTTTTATATTTTTTTGGCTAAGTTTTTCTTTCAGATTTCAATTGGAGATCGAAGAGCACTTATCCAAGTTGCCGTTGCTAAATTTTGGGAGCAAACGGAGGCCCGGATGGCAGTGTTCCGATGCCATTTTGAAAGCCCAAAACAGAGTTTTCAGCAGTCCAACGAAGAAGAAGACTGGAATAAGTTTATCCCACTTATTCCAACCTATTCCAGTTTTATCCCAGAGTTATTCCAGCTGGAATATGGTATGAAAAAAAAATTATTTTTTTTCATGCATGATTTGAATTTTTAATTCAAATATTTTATAAATATTTTATATCATTTTACATGCCTGTTTACAACTAGAATTAGATTAGTTTCTGGGCGGAGTAGATTTCCGCTGCGCGGATTTTAAAAAGGTTTTTAAAATCCAATCTGCTCCCGCAGTTGTTTGCATGCCTAGTGTAGGATAATGTCAAACCACTAGCACCTACTTTCTTTCAGTACATTAATAGGTAAAGGAACTAGATCTAATGGCTTCCTAGGTTTGTATCCATGAACAATTTCGAATGGACTTTTCCCAGTAGATCTGTTGATTGAATTGTTATAGGCAAACTCGGCTCTAGGCAGTAATAGATCCCAATTAGCAGTACTCCCTCCCACTAGACTCCTTAATAGGTTCCCTAGACTTCGATTTACTATCTCAGTTTGACCATCAGTCTGGGGGTGGTAGGCAGTAGAATATATCAATTTGGTTTCTAGCATATGCCATAAGGTTTTCCAAAAATAGCTAGTGAACTTAACTCCCGGTACCAAATCAATTACATGCTGAATATCTCTTAATGGAGGTAACTGATCTGGTAAATCTTCAGGAAAAACATCCTTGAATTCTTCTAATAAGTCTAGGACCTCCTTAGGATGTTCTAATTTGGGTTGATCCTGAGCTTCCTTGGTAACCAGAACCCAAACTGGTGACCCTCCAACTATTTCTCGTTCTAACTCCTTTGCAGAGATCAAGTTCAGATTAGGCTCTTTTTTCTTTAAGTGACTTGACCCTCTCTTAACATGGTCCTTGGGTGAAGCTGCATTAATCACTATCTTCTTTCCTGGATGGTGAAAAACACACGAGTTCGATCGTCCAAACAAGGTGGCATCGTGATCAAACAACCAAGGTCTACCTAAGATGATACTACTGACTCCCATTGGAAGAATATCGCACAAAACTTCTTCTTGGTAGGATTATATCTGAATTATAACCTTACATCGAAACCTGATGGGAATGCTAGTTACATCGATCCAAGATACCTTATAGGGACTTGGATGTGAGACAGTTGGTAAGTTTAAGCTTTTAACAACATTAGTAGAAATTGCGTTGATACAACTCCCATTATCAATAATGACTTTATATTCCTTATCCCCTGTTCTAATGAAGGTCTGTAGGATGTTGGTCCTATGCCAATCCTCATTCTTTTTAGCTTAAGTCAGGATACATCTAACCACTCCTAGTTGATCCATATCGATGATTTCTTCCTCCTCCACGTACTCATCTATTAGTTTAGTTCCAGCCTCATAAACCTCTTCATCACAAGACTCCTTAGTTTCAGGTTCCTCCAATTCAGGTCCCCCTATGTGTAGGGCTCGTGATGGACATTGAGCGACAAAATGACTAGTCTGGTTACACCTAAAACATAGTGTGGTCTGGTTCCTATCCTTCTGAACCATAGGTGCTTTCCCTTTATCATCCTTATGAATAAACTGGGGTTGGGTCTAGATCAATTTGTAGGAACTTGATTCTGATTTGGCCTATTTCCAAAAGTATTAAATCTAGTTGAGTCAGGTCGATGGGTAATAGGTCTCCTCTGAAATCTTTCAGAATCTAGAGCAATCTGGTAGGCATGTTCTAAGTCATGTACCTCTCTTAAAAACAGTTCCCTACTTATATCATCGTTTAGACCTGCTCTGAACCTATATAAAGTAACTGATTCAGACTCGGACACACCACACCGCATAGCATATTCATCAAAAAGAGTGATGTATTTGGATACAGTTTGATTTCCTTGGGTCAGCCTCTGCCATTGATCTAATAATCTATGTTTATAAGACAGGTAGATAATTGGCCCTTAATCTATATTTCATCTCCTGCCACGTATCTATAGGTTGGTTTTCTCTCTGTCGCTCTAGTCTCTCCACAGTATCCCAATATAGTCGTGCCTGTCGGATTAACCTAAACTTAGCGAATTTGACCTTACGTGCTTCCGACATAGGATACCATTCAAAATATTAATCCATGTCACTTTCCCAATCGTAGTAGATTTTAGGATCTAAGGTGCTGTCAAATGTAGGTGCATCAAATTTGATACTCCTAAGGGCTCGCTCTTCCTGATCATCTATATCATACTGTGGCCTCCTAGGAATAGGATCAGGGGTAACTTCTCTGTGCTGGACTTGATGCCTAGGAATTTGGTCAGGTCTGACCTCTCTATGCTGGGCTCGGTACCTAGGAATTGGATCAGGAGTCAATTTTGGTTGCTGGGATCCTAGGTCATGCCGAGGGGTAGCTCCAACTGGTGTAGGGTCAAGTTGAGACACATGGGATTCCTCCAACGAACTTGTTCTTCCATTCATATGATCAAACCTCTGATCGACTCTAGTGCTAAGCTGCCTAAGCTGCTCAGTCATAGATCTCATAAGATTTTCAAGGTTTGAATCCATGGATGTACTAGGTTGGTCCTGGGGAACTTGATATGGTGTTCCAGTCCTGGTAGTCATGCAAACAACTCGATGCATTCAAACAAACCTAACCGACTATAGCTAGCTAGACCTAGAGCCCAAACCAAATATTAGGTCAAAATGACAATCTTGGTTGTAGTAACTTAGCACCTGGCCAGGTAAGTGTAAGGTTGGTGGAGGTCCCTCTTTACTTTCCTTAGACACCAATTTGAAATTAGCCAGGTAAGCGAACCAACCCACCTTCCTTCGGGATCTTGTCCCTGAAGCACTTGCCTAGACACCAGACACACAAGCACACACAAACAAGTTGTCTAAATTGGCTTGGCACTTGGATTGACTCGACCTTGTGGATGTCCCTAGCTCTCTAGAGCAATAGCAATTAAGTTTCTACTCGATTTTAATTCAGAGCTTGGGTTCGAATGCAATGTTGGTTGTTTTGGGCTAGGAAAAGGTTATCAGCTCCTTCCCCCATTTGACATGTTCGAATTGCCCTTGAAATTGCTTAATATATGAATGCAATAGACAAACATACAAACTAATGAAAACCCAAACCATAGCGAATCAAAATCATGCTTGCTGAAGTTTTGATAGAATCTATTCTCAGGCCAAAAACAAAAGAGCAAAAACTTCACAGAACTCAATAAATCATGGAAAAATTCAGTAAAATACTTTCAAATACGATGCATTCAACAAAATAAATTTCATGTTTTTTGGACATAACTATAAATAGAAACAATTAAAACATCAGACCATATATGAGTAGATGCAAAACAGAAACTAGATGCAATGATGATAACCTAATCTAAGCATGCTCTAATACCTAATTTGATGTGGGATGGGATGGTGACGAGTGATGTGCCATGCTATCTTGATTTTAGATATATATATATATATTTGTATTTTGAGAGCAATAACTGATATCCTAACAGCAAAAGCAAACAGGAAGACCTAAAGAAAATAAAGTAACAACTAGTTATCGAATTTACCTACCCGCATGCGGATCTTGACAAACAACTGTAAGGAAGGATCGCGGTGATTGAGAAACCACCCTAGACTAGGTTACTTACTTTCAAGTTTCAGATCTAGAGGAAGGGAAGGGGTTTAGATTTACCAATATGCTTTGAAATTCTCTCGATTGAAGATCTAGATCACAACACTCTAGAGTTGATGAACCCGACTTCAAAACTGACCGATCTGGCATCTGGACTCCAGTCACACCGGTTCCAAAGCAAGGACTCCGATCTTCAGAATTGGATCTCGAAAAGGTGGTTGATTATGCTTCCGGGATCTTCTTCTTCAACTTGCTTTAGGAATCTCTTCAAAGGATTAGATGTAGACCTTAAGGAACCTTCAAATGGCAAACTTGGTAAAAGAACCGGAACTGATAACTGTAGAGCATCGCACCCTATGAAACTTGGACATCACACCCAAGTTGTTATAGGCGTCTCACCTAGCACCTTCAAGCAAGCTAGCTATGGAGAAATTGGAAACTTGGACGTCGCACCCAAGTTGTTCTAGGCGTTTCACCTAGCACCTTCAAGCAAACTAGCCATGGAGGAATTGGAGAAAATGCAACAACACTTTATCTTTTCATTACTCAAAATATCATTGCTTATAAAGATGGGTTTTAGGCTCTATTTATAGCCTCATTACAAGTAGAAAGATGGGTTCAAATTCAAAATAAAAGAAGAGGGAATTACAATTAAGGTTTTGGAATAGGTGCCAATGCTTCATAAAGATAGTTATCTTGACTTGATCTTCCACCCTTTGATCTTCTCCCTTTTCTTTCCTTGGCCGATTGAAGTGAAATTTGCTATATTTAAATGGGAGTGGAGACCACCTAAAACACTTCCAAGAGAGAATTCGTGGGAAAAGGAAGAGAATTTGTGAAAGATAGAAAAGCTTTAACCAACTCTCTTAAATGCCTTCAAAGTTTGTGCCATTTAACTCTCTTAAATACCTTCAAAGCTTTTGCCATTTAATTCTTCATTTAAGACTCCTTGATTGCTGCCCTCAAAAACTTTCTTCAAGAAACTCCCTCCACCTTTAAAGCTCTTTAATTGCTGCCTTCATAAAGCTCCTTCAAGAAACTCCCTCCACCTTTAAAGCTCTTTGTTTGGTAAGAGAATACGTGAAAATTTTTCTTGGAAAAAAGAATAGGCGTGGAGCTTCCTTTCTTCAAGTAGCCAAATAAATATGGATGTGGTCCCCTCTTAACTTCCTTCATATTATGTAGACTTAGTCAACTCCATACAAAAATAACTTAGGTCCCATTAAAATCCTAAATGGACCCAAAGACTAATTACTGGACCCAAACAACAATTTAGACCCAATTGAGCCAATTACAACTTAATAATAGAGATAAGATGACATGGATGCATCTTTCTAGCTCTGGTATCCCCACCAACAGATCGAGCGTATCCTGGATGATCAAGCCATAATGACCCAGGGCCACGGCTATCAACGCTACCTGGTCTGATGGCAAGGCCGGCCAAAGTCAGACGATTCATGGATTTCTTGAGAGGACTTGCAGCGCCTTAACCCAGACCTCCTCGAAAAATATGTGAGCCAGCCTGATCTTCACTCAACAGGATCGAGTTTCTCCTACCCCAGGAGAATTGGTGCGGATACCAGAGGCACCAGAATAAGACAGAGGCTTCTCAACCCTCTATGGATTAATTAGTAGTATGTGAGTCCATTTGTAATAAGGGTTTAGTCCATCTGAGTTGTCATTTATTTATTTGAGTCCTGTACCAGTCAGCTCATGTTGAGCTAGTCTTCTTCCTGAGTCCTGTACATGTCAGCCCAAGTACAAGAGAAGACCAAGCTAGTCCAAGTAAAGACCAACCCAACTGAAGACATGAAGACCAACCCAACTAAAGACATGAAGACCAACCCAACTAAAGACATGAAGACCATGAAAGGCCCAATAGAAGAAATCAGAAATCCTGGAGTCACATCGAAAGCCCGGGAGCCCTGGACCATAGCTTGAAGCAGATTGGATCAGCTAAGGCCCAGGCGAAGAGCTAGGGCACCAAGCTCTTATGGTCACCTTCCCCTTGGTCGGCCACTTAGAGTCGCCCCTCTTAGCCGCCCAAGGCAAGTGAGAGGAGAGAAATTTGTGGGATTTTTCTACCTAAACCCACCATGTATTCTAGCTAGGGTTTGGGTGGGATTAAAACTCCTAGGTAATGACTATTGTATCCTTACTTGGAGGCCAAGTCAAAAAGTCTTTTTAAGAGACTCTACTCTCTTGTATCAAGGCACTTTTTTCATGAAATAATATTGAGTTTATAACTACCGCTGTGTACTTTGTTGTGTGCTTTGGAGATTCTGTGTGAGCCCCTCCTTCTTCCTGGTGTTCTGTACCTAGTCTCCAGCTGCCATCCAGCTCTCCAAATCCTGGCCGCCCAATCTCAAACTCTTTTTTTCCTTGTTGTTTTCCCTTTACTACTTCATCCTTGCTTTGTTTTCTCACCCTTGAAAAGCTATTTGCATGTCCCTAGGCTTCTACGAATCCAACAACTCCAGCCAGGCAGCGATTGGGTCACCGGGTAGAAAGCCGAGAATTTGCGGGTCTCCGGCTTAATTTTTCAGGCCACATCCGGGAGCGAGAGTGATCCCTTCATCTATGATCTGCACTGGATGCATCAACCATTGTCAGGTACACCTTCTCTACCTGCCAGTCACTTTATTGGAGAAGAACTAGCCTAACCGAGGCTTCTCAGCCTCGGTGGTCCACTTTCTATTGCCTTTAGGTCCTGTTATGCATGCTATTGCTTCGTAATTTTATATAGAACTCTCTACTTAGTTTCTTGGTCTAATCTTTGGGATTCAAACATATAACTTAATATATAAAAACACAAAAATAATCTTCATGCATATATAGTTCCGCATCAACATTGGCTACCTATCGGGGTAATGAACTTCTTTGATGAATCCAGCATTGAGAAGTTATTTACCTCTTCATTGACCATCTTTTGTCTTTCTGGAGCAAAGTTCATTTTCTTCTGCCGAACGGGCTTGGGGTCAGGGGCAACTTCCAATTGATGGATGATGACATCTGCCGGGATTCCAGGCATGTTAAAAGCCGACCAGGAGAAGATATCAGTGTTACTCTATAGGAAGTGGGTTAGCCTTGTCTTCATTTCTTCATCGAGTAGACTGTCAATCTACATAACTTTTGTTGGATTGTCTTTGGCTAAAGATATAGAGATAGTCTTTTCCACAGGCTCTCCATAATCCTCCATCCGATCTCTCGGATCTAATTATTCCAAAGTTATGTGATCGGCCGACTGTCTATCTTGTATCATCAAACACTGCCTAGGGATCTTTTGGTCTCCTTTCATTTCTTTGATGCCATTTCTAGTGGAGAAACACACTAGGAGGTGGTAGGTTGATACTATGGCACGAAACTTGTTCAAGGTGGGTTGTCCCAAGATAGCGTTGTATGCTGATGGCGTTTGTACGACCATAAAATTAATTGAAAGTATTTTTTAAAGTAGTTATGTGTTGAGAGTTACTGGCAATACTATTTCTCCTTTCACTCCGACCTGATTACCTCCAAAATCCATGAGAGGTATGGGAGATTTTTGTAACCTATTTTTAGGTAAGTTCATTCCGAGGAAGGCATCATAAAGCAAGACCTCTATTGACTCGATTAAATCTTGAAATTTTTCTTGGGCCTACGGCAGTTGATGTGAGTGAGAGATCAGGGTCTCCCCCTTTGTCCCCATCTAGCCGACATCTTAGTAGTGTCAGGTTGATGTACTCACCTCTGATGGCGAGTGACTGTGAAAATCTGAGCATCTCGAATCGAACATTACTTAGCGGGGTGGGGGCCTACAAGTGTAGCTACACCGGGATTTATCCCCCCTATCCCTTTTTTTGATAAAAAAAAAGCAAGACCTCTGTGGAGCTTCCATTATCTACTAGAATCCTTCTTACATCATAATTGTCTATAATAGCCAAAACTATAATAAAATCATCATGAGGAGTCTGGATTCCTTGTAGGTCATTGTCCGAGAAGCATATGGTATTATTGCTTCTATTTCTTTTCAGGGCATCTTCTTCAGCTTTGTTTTCCAATGGATCCGATGATGCAGCATGCCTATCCTTCCATCAATCGGTCTCTGGTTGGGTAGTTCTGCTTGTTCCACAACCCTCTTGGAGGTAGTGCCTTCGGTTCGGAATTCCTAGTTGCTGACATACTTTTCTAGGTATCCTCGCTTAATCAGGTCTTCTATTGCATCCTTGAGTTGGTTGCATTCTTTAGTGTTATGGCATGGTCCTTGTGAAATCGATAGTATTTGCTCTTATTCCTTAATACAGGAGGAGCTTTCTGGGATGTGGCCTCTACAGATAACTCTCCTTCTCTATCTCCATTAAAATTTTCTCCCTTGGGAGCGAGAGAGGAAGATATGAGTCGAATCTGCTACCCAGTTGCTATGGCTTGGGACTGCGCCATTGAGTTGGTGCATCATTGTCAAGGGGTCCAGATGGGGTTGATCCCTTGTCGCTCTTTTTCTTGGAGGCTGACCTCCCTTCAGTTAGGCACCGACTAGCTGCTTGCTCTTCGATCGTCACATATTTTTGAGCTCTTGCCAATAATTCGACATAGCTTGTAGAGAACTTCTTGTCCTGAAAAAAAGTAAACCTAGACGATCGAAGACCCTTCTTCATTATGAACATAGCCACATGTTCATTGAGATCAAGGATCTCAAGGGTGGTGGAGTTGAATTTAGCGATGTAGTCTCTTAGGCTTTCTCCTTCATTTTGCTGTGGGAGGAAGAGGTTGTCCAAATTGCAGGACATCTTTTGGCAGGTCCTGAAATGTGATACAAATCAACAATTTTTTTAATTCACAAAAAGAATGAATGATACCTGGACGGATGCTCGAATACCACATTCGAGCTGCTTTCTTCAGTGGCTGGGAAGGTGAGGCAATGCAGGGCATTAGAAGCTTCCTGTATCATCATGTGTGCTTTGAAGCTTTCAAAGTGATCCAAAGGATCAGTAGTACCATCATACGATTCCAATTGAGGAATCTTGAAGTGGTGGGGATGACTTCCTCCATTATCCTTTGCGAGAAAGGGGGGCGTGAGTCATGTTGTATGATTTCCTCACTTCTTTGCTGGTCATTGAGTTTTGCAATTTGTAATTCCAGCATCTTGAATTTTTCTTCATAATCATTGTGTATTCCCTTTTGCATGGTACTTCCTAGAGTGGAGTCTCCCGAGGATGCTGAGGAGGGTCTCCTAGCTCTCTTCCTCTCGGGTTGGCCTTTCATATACCTATGGTGTCGAGAACTTTGGGGATCGAAAGAGCATCGATCTCTAGAGGAGCGTTGGGTGAATTCTTGGTGTCAGTCTTCTTTCCTTCTAGACAGATAACTGTCTAGAGGTCGCTGGCGGGTGTTATCCCTGGAGTGTAGTTTCTTGAAAATTCCGCACCATGGTCATCAGTACATCTACCCGATTCATAAGGGTTTCCAATTGTTGTTGTCCTATAATGAGTGCGGGAGGCGGCATGTCATTTTCTATTGGAGGATCATCCCTATGGGAAATAGGGCATTCTCCAGGCATTCTCTGCTCATTGAGACATTATGGGCTCTCCCTTTCATTATCTCATATTCTCTTGAGGGCTTTCCTTTCCAAGAGAAAAATAATTTTCATAATTATAGGCCCTTACTTGGCACGCCAATCTATTGACGCTGATCCCCGTAGACCAGATAGATTGCCTGGTTTGCTGCTTCACCTCCTCGAGCTCTTGCAAAATAAACCCTTGGTCGGAATCTCTCTGGTGGGGACACTCCGATGCCTAAGTCAGTAGAGATCAGGCCACAGAATGGAGAGCTCAAAGAAAGAAAGAGAGATGATCTAAGAGAAGAGTCAGCTTGGCATAAGCTAGTCATAGACTGGCTCATAATTGCCGGATATTGCTTACCTTGGAGGTCCCCTCTTATTGCTTTTTATAGTTGTGGCTATAACTAAAAATAGTTAAGCCTTCTTGATTTCTATTAGGGAAGTTGGCCAATATAACTTCCCTCCAACTGATTGTAGTTACTGTTGAAGGTTAGTTACTTTGGTCTTACGAAGCCATGGCTGCCAGTTATATGATTAGTTGACTATAACAACCAAGTCCGTTCTTGACTGCTTTAGGTCGAAGTAGATCGGCTACTCTCTTCAGAGTGGGCCAACTGTAGATCGGCTATTTGCTTCAGTGTAATCTGCTTCGAAGCACGTGTTGTGGATCGGCCACTCTCTTTGGGATGGGTTGGCTGTAGGTTGGCCACTCTCTTTGGAGTGGGTCGACTGTGAATTGGCCACTCTTCTGAGTGGGCTACTTGTAGATTGGCCATCCTCTTCGGAATAGATTGAAGGCCTTTTGCAAGTTATATATCATTGTTGGCTAAAGTGCAGTATCAATCCATTCTCTTGTTGGGCTCTAGAAGTATCGTCGTACCCACTGGTCTAGTTGACTAGTCTGGATGGGATTAATTAACCCTTTGTACTAGCAATTATCTCTTTGGACCGGTCTACCATAATAGAAAATTTTGCAAAACAAACCAACTTCATGGTTCTTTGACTTAAAAATAAAATAAATCATTTTAGCAAAATTTTGCTAAACTTGTAGGCATCTGGCCACCTCATGGTTCGATCTTAAGTGAAAAATATCATGCTCCAATAAATGCCCATTGCTCCTGAACTGAATGGGTGGTCCAAATTTGTCCCTGGTTTGCAAAAGATGCCACCATATCGAGCATCTTATCCGATTTTATAATTGATTTATTAGGCAGCATCAAAAGTGTACCATTTATCAGAATGAATACTCATTTTAAGTCTCCTAGGATTAACATTGGTAATTTGATTACCATGTAGTAATTTTTTATATGGGATAATATCATTATTTGAATCATGTCATAGATATAATATTCTTTATTTAAATGCATTAATACTTTACATACTATTGCTGCCCGATCGTCGTGGCCTGTAGCTGAAAATGACCTCGGAACGTGCCCCTGTCGCTCAGGATCCTGCTCGGACACCTGGACCTGCAAAATAGAGGAGACCCAGGTCGGTGATCCCGGTGGGGGCACTCCGATGCTCAAGTCAGTGGTGATCCAGGATAACAGATCCTTCCGATCGAGCCCCGTAGGTGGACTCCATGCTAGGAGGAGAAACTTGTGAAATGAGAGAGTGTGAATGGGTCAAGAGCAGAGTGTGGGCATGGAGCAGAGGAGAGCCTGAGCTAGGTGGCTCTGTCCATCAAGGCCATTCCTATGGGTCTCCAGTAGCCTAGAGCGGTGGCCCTCCTGTATATTGCCCTCTCTTGCTCGTTTTCTTGTTTGTGACCTGACTTACCTTGTTTGAACTTTGGTGAACTCCTTTTAGCAAGGGTTGTTGCGTGCCGCTTACCTCGGGATCTTCCCCCCACTTGCAGGCATGTGAGACGATGTTCGGTGCCGTGCACGAGGTGCCTTTCCCCATCTATGATAGAGAACAGTGCCGCGCACTCTGACATTCTTTCTGGTTGCTCCATTTTGGGAAGCATGGCAGAGCTTCAATCGGCGGGCGGCCGCCCCCTAGATTCGAATCCTCTGGGTTGACTTCCTCTTTCGAGTGGCGCAGACGGTCAACCAGGAGCGCAGCACCTCAATCGGGGGACCCCTTCCCTTCCGGTGTAAGTGGTAGTTGGGGCAGTTATTATGGCATGGCGGGTGCCCCTCTGTGGTCCTTGGGTGGCTCGCCACCATCTAAGGAAGCGATGTCGTCCTTTGGCTGCAGGTCTCTTCGTCTGAGGTGGGGCGAACTCAGGAAGGCAGAGCTCGACTTCGGCCATGGTGTCTCGACCTCGAAGAGAGCCAGCCTGGTGAAGGAGTTTGGGCAGAGGCAGAGCACGACTTTGGCCATGGTGTCTCGACCGCGAGGGGAGCCAGCCTGGCGAAGGAGTCCGGGTAGAGGCAGAGCTCAACTTCGGCCATGGTGTCTCGACCTCGAGGGGAGCTAGCCTAGTGAAGGAGTCCGGGTGGAGGCAGAGCTCGACTTTGGCCACGGCATCTCGACCTCGAGGGGAGCCAGCCTGGTGAAGGAGTCCGGGCAGAGGCATCCTACATGACAGCTTCATCTGACATGGCGTATGATGGAGTCTGACATGGGTTCCATATCAACGATCCCACCACATCACTTGCCCCCCAGTCTCAAGTCCCGTTGGCACACGATGCTCGGGACGAAGGGAGTAAATGCGGTACTGATGTGGAAAGGCAAAAATCTGGCACAATAATGGCCACGATCGCCAGCGCTTCATGAGGCAGTTCTCCAAACCAACATGGGGGAGCCACGTGGGCATGTCTGAGGAGCACTTATTGCTGGTGCAGAATTCAGAGCGGCTATGGTTGAAATGAGGTGTCATCTTCGCTGATTACTGACACATGGCACAGATCCAATGGTGGCGGTGCTGTAACGGTATGGTTAGGCATCTAGTCACTTTGAAAGGAAAGACAGTTTTTCCCAAAATACATCTCCTTTCAAATCTTGCATGCACGTCATCATACCAGAGCTCCTTCTCTCCCGATCGTCCTTGTCTTCCAAAGTTAGCTAGGTTCGTCTCCTTCTCCTTCTCCCTGCTAGGTAGAACCTTCTTCTAGGGCTAGATCTTCCTGGACCTTGTCTCTTTTCTTCTTCTTCTTTACCCTTCAACTTTGTCTTCTTCCTTTAGATGTCTTGCTTTGGTCCAAACTTCCATCCTTCGACCAACCAAAGTGAGGTTGAGCCTTCTCAACCGAGGTCGCCTTCTTCCTCCGATGAGGAGGAGAAAGAGATGTGCTTCGAGATCAGTAGGAGGTCCCCGCCCTACTGGGATCATGATTAGGGAGTCTAGGGTTTGCCCTCCATCTCCTCCTCCAATTGAACCCGCCCTCAAACCCTCTCGGTTGACAGGTCCCGGTAGGGTTGCTTCGGCGATCACCGTTGAGGAACTTGCGACCATCCAGGAGACCTACGATGTCCTGGACTCCATCTGTCTCTCGGTCCCTCGACCAGGAGAACGGGTCACCTCCAGCGGCTCGTACCAGATTGCCCTATATAAGGAAACCCTCATAGGGGGTCTTCGATTTCTTTTCCACCCCTTTTTTCTCTCCGTGCTGAGCAACTATCATCTTGTTCCTGCTTAGCTAGTTCTCAATGCCGTTAGGACAATTTTTTGTTTCATAGTTCTTTGCCACTTCCATGGGATTGTTGCCCATTTTTCTCTGTTCAGGATCTTCTTCTCCCTGAAATGCCACCCTTCCAAGAAGGGGTGGTGATCTATCTCCTCTTACCCACAGGGCATCAAATTTGAGCTCCCCTCTTCCATCAAAGGATGGAAGAGTAAATACTTCTTCGCCTCGGTCGAGGTGGTCGACTGGGTTTGGAGTGACTGAGATCGGTCCCCTAACCAGAATTTAGTGGTCGAAGCGGCTGATCGAAAGAGCTACGACTAGCTCCGTGCCGACCAGGTCCCCTCCCTCGAGGTTCTGCTGTCAGAGCAGAACCTATTCGAAGATAGAATGAGCTCAATATGAGAGTTGGGTGAGTTTGGCTTGAGCTTTATCTTCTTGTGCTTTCTCTTTGACTTTTTGAGCTTGGAGTTAACATTTTCCTTCTTCGTGTAGGCATGAAGTTCTCTTTAGATGACCTCCTCACACTCTCCCAGAAGAGGGGTCCATCGGTGGGGGTCAATGAGTCCCCCTCCAAGAGAGCTTGTGAAGAGAGCGGTGCGAGGACTGCACCTGCTGCACCAGCCGAGCCGAGCGGGAGGAGGGCAGAACTCGTAAAGAAAAACCTGGTGCAGCAGAAGCCTACTCTAAGCATGCAATACTAGGGAGCAGGTATTGCATAATTAAAATTTTTAAGCATGCAGCGGAAAGTACCTACTCATGCACAGGATCTAATATATTATGATGCATGTTACAAAATATACAGGCATGTATAGGTAATTGCAATAATAATCAAATATATAATAACAACTAGATCTAGGCATGCATGATAACTAAAATAAAATTATACCTGATTGAAGCCGAAATCCTCAGTTTTCAGAATTAATCAGCGACCGGTTGAACTCCTTCAATAGCAAATAAGATCTGCAACACAGCAAGAAGAAGAACGATCTGACCTCTCGAGGTGTCCATGTGTCCACCCTCTAGAGTATCCACGCGCAGGGCTCTCGCTGATTCGACTCCCGGATGGATGCTAGTCCTTCGAGAATCCAAAAAATTGGTCATGGTATGTGGAGCAGGGAATATCAAATAATCCTCACGGACGATCTTCTCCTAAACTCCACGAAGAGCACACACTGGAAACTTAAAATAGTGGAAGGAATACACGGACAACATTATACATCGGACAACAGTCCGATCAGAACCCACTTCAAATAAGTGTCTTGAACGAACTCCGAGTATTGGCAGGAGGGATTTCGGGTGCTGGATTCGTTATCACATAAAGGATCCACTCGTGCTCCAGGACTATCCTCAATCTTCGATACCAGCTATCGAAATTGGGACCCTTTCTCGCTATCGAGAAGTAACTGGAGCGATACATTTGAAGACTTTGAAGGAAAATCTAAGACCATATCAGTATATGAATTAATCAATTAAACCAAAAGACTTGGACTTTAGTCTAAAGGTCCCCCCCACTAATTTTTTAGATTGGGAGCCTCTAACTCCAATCCGTGAAATCATCATTTCATAGTGGGTACTGAAATCCAATAGACCACGTATGAGCCCGACTTTGGCCAGCTCACCCATACGCTCCTAAAGGTAGGTTCTCTAACCAATTTCTTCCCTAAGCAATTTCTAGTAATAAGTTTTGCCCCACAGAACCTCCAATCGGCCTTTGGGCCTCCTATTGCGGGTCTCTGGTTAGGTCCAACCATCAATATGACAAATCCAATGCTTTCAACTAACGAATGACCAAGCTTGACTTTGGCCGGTCCACCTGATCACCGTTAAGAAGGTTGCACTGAACCATCATCTATGAGAGAGTAATTCTAGTAACCGGATGCACACCCATTCTTTGGAACTGCCGATGTACACCAAGCTAAAGGACACATTACTAACCCACTCAATGGGAGGCTAAGACACCATCAACTCAATGACTTAGTCTTTTTCAGGACCTAATAATTTTAGAGGATTTTAATTAGATTGTGACATAAGAATAGAGAGAAGAACATGGATCAACCTCCCACTGATCAAATCAATTCTCAGGAGGGTTGAATTAAATTCAACGAATTGGTCCATGGGCACCTAAAGATCAGTCAAGCTGATCAACCTGCGCGACATGGGTTAACTCGAATCAATAAGCTTTTTTAATCAATTCTGGTTGATCATATTGGCCAGGTAGGTGAGATCATGGGTGAATAACCGCCATTAACCATCTTTCCTAGACACCAACCAAGTTGGCCAGGAAAGAGGTAGCCTCATGCAACCATGATCAAAATTGCCGAACCTACTTAGACACCAATCGATTTACCAGACTCGATTAGACCAGCCTAAGGACTCGGGCTTTCCACAAAGCCACTAATTAGATCTATTTAGAAGAATGGACTAACCCATCTAACTATTAGATAGATACTAAAGAGAAAGTCCATAATCAACATTTGATTAGTTCTCTTAAGTCCAATTCAACTATCCTTAGGTCTAACCCAATTAATGAACCCAATCAGACAGCTAACCCAATTAACCCGGATGGCTTATTCAAATGACTTTTGGTTTCATAAACCCTAATTTGGCTTGTCATTTTAATTAATCTTTCAATTCATAATTGTTAGATTATAAACCATGTTTTAATTAAAACATTTTTAATTAAATTCATGTAAAACTCTTTTACATGTTTCATGCATCATATCTAGTTTCATCATATCTATTATAATATTGCAAGCCCTAAACATTTTAGACATGCCAATGTACATGAATCAGGATTAAAACACTTTTAATACCATAGGTCTCCTTTAAGGATCCTTCTGAAAAGGCCAACATAGATGAACCGCCTCATGCCATAAAAAATTAGGGATTTAAAATCCTGATTAATCTAGACACACGGCCATGGTGAAGGTCTCAACTAGGTTCCTAAAAGTAATCCCTAACATATGTAATCATGGTATGCTACACAGGAACCTGTGGCTCTGATACCACTGAAGGAAAACCTGGTGCAGCAGAAGCCTACTCTAGGCATGCAACACTAGGGAGCAGGTATTGCATAATTAAAGTTTTTAAGCATGTAGCAAAAAGTACCTACTCATGCACAGGATCTAACATATTATGATGCATGCTACAAAATATACAGGCATGTATAGGCAATTACAATAATAATAAAATATATGATAACAACTAGATCTAGGCATGCATGATAACTAAAATAAAATTATACCAGACCGAAGCTGAAACCCTCAGTCTTCAGAATTAATCAGCGATCAGTTGAACTCCTTCAACAGCAAATAAGATTTGCAACACAGCAAGAAGAAAAATGATCAGACCTCTCGAGGTATCCACGTGTCCACCCTCTAGAGTATCCACGTGCAGGGCTCTCGTTGATCCGACTCACGGATGGATGCTAGTCCTTCGAGAATCCAAAAAACTGGTCACGATATATGGAGCAGGGAATATCAAATAATCCTCACGGACGGTCTTCTCCAAGACCGCCTAAAGTCCACGAAGAACACACATTGCAAACTTAAAACAGTGAAAGGAATACACGGATGCAGAACAAATTTTCGCATTCAGATTTTCCATCCCAAAGTGTTCTCTCGATATTACATACCCTGCTCTTCCCTTCTCCCTCTCATGCTGCCTTCAACCAAATATAAAATGGCATAGAAGAAACCGTGAAGGCCCTTGCTCTGTTTTTTTCTCATATATATATATATCTCACGGCCTGCAGCCTCCCACCAAGAAATACAATCAGAGAAAACCCGTGTAGCCCTGGAAATCACCGCAAGCCTTCTTCCTTCCTCTCTCCATCGCACGACTTGCAACCTTCAACCAAGATCTGCCATGCAGAGAAAAAAACCCATGAAGCTCTCGGAAGACCTCGTGAGAGAAGGGAGATGAAAACCCGTGAAGGCTGGGAGGATTTCACGGATGCCCTCAATTATTTTCCTCTCCATTTTACACGGCCTTCAAATAACATGAATCACCGGTTGAGAAATCCCGTGAGATAAGGCCGATCAAACGAAACTCCATCTGAAGATCTCTTGATTGGTGGAGAGAAAAAAAGGGAACCACTGGAAGAAAACCCATAAACCGTGAAGACCTGTTCCAACCTCTCTTGCACCTCCGAGTGTCCAACCATCAGGATGTATATATAGATGGAGAAATCAATCTATGAAGGCAAGGAAAAATGATGGAAGAGTAGTCCAGATAAAACACCGAAGAGGAAAACGTGTGCGGGAGAGAAGAACAGAGGACGTGTGGGAGATCTTCACCAAGAGACCAAGAAGAGCCAATCCAAATTGCAGTCGAACTCCATGAGATCTCATCTCATTTGAATCGGTGAAACAGGGAAGGGAAAACCACGTTGAGCCATTCACCATGTAAACCAACCCAAGAAGAGACTGGTTCAACTATTCCAAATAAAACTTGGTTTATTTAAAACCAAAACTTGGTTCACCAATTTCAAAAATTGGTTTAATAAAACCCAGTCCGACTAAACCCAACCAATAATAAAAATGGGTCCAGTCCTAGTCTTCTAAGAACAATTTCTGGTTGACCCAAACCCATCCTGGTCGATCCAAATCAGACCAGGAAAATCCAATATGTGCTCAAGAGACCATTTGACCTTAATACCGAAATGATTCTCAATCATTGATTGGTTCCTAGATCAGGAAGGAATCATCGATGGCGTGTGACCTCATAGGCTCAAACCTAAATGGTAGCACTGGAACATTTCCAGTACCAGCACAAGATACCATATAGTAATGGGTCCTAGCATCCGGATAAGCCAAAGATGCGAGAGCAATCTATCGAACCTCTAGCATATGGTTACACTATAATTCATCCCTTTGACCTTCAATGCTCAAGATGACCTAGGGTTAGACTGCCAACCCTGACTGAGTCAATCCACAACATGTCTCAACCTTACAAGTCTAGTGACTCTTCACTGGGACTACCTTGGCCAAGGGACTACCTTGGCTAAGGATTTGCTAAATTGAGACACTACGAGACATTCAATCCAAACAATTTGGACAGGTCAATTCCATCTTGGTCCACCACTGCTCTACAAGTACTTTCATGTACCCAGAAATCTTCTATCACCGGATTAGAAATCCGGATAGTCCAGCACCAAAGCACAGGAAGATGCTTGCAAGCTACCATGGTGACCTTAGGTCGGAGGGACACATATATCCATATCCAATCGCGAGCAATCCTTTGGCAGAAAAGGAGCTCTACGGAGTCACATTCAATGAGATGTCACACATCCCACTTGCATATCATATCAGTGTCACCGCACTCTTTTGGTCAAGTGGACAACCAAACAATATGAACCACAACAACCTATACTTGATACGTTGTCGTCCTATACAATGTATCCTTTGGTTGTGAACCATTTAAAGGACCACTCAATATATCCTCTTTATATCGAAGTCAGTGCAGTCCTAAGGACTTCATCACATAAATTGAGTTCATTACAGGAAAATGAATGATGTGATGAGCTGCCAAAACAATATTCATATACAGATTATAATACTGAACACAACCGCCTACAATCTAGGTAATTGACTTTGGGACACAATTCCCAACAACCCTCCCCTAAGCAGGGTAGGAGGACGATCGATCTGCTCCCGGTCCAAGAGCCCAAGGTGGCCGTTTGGGCTAGATTTGCTACTACCATTGCCATCGTGGCATCTCCTTCCCCCGAGATCGTCAAGGTCGAAGAGGATGGAGAGTAGGAAAGAGTGGAGCCGGCGTCGGCGGTGCTGTTTGGAGTAGTGTTGATGCAGAACAAATAAGATGATGCAATATGGAAGTAAATTAAGACTAATTCTTTTTTTTTTATATATTTTCAGAAGTCGGCTTTGACTCAAAGGAAAGATAAACTAATGTTGAAAGAAACTAAGAAATGACAGAAAGCACAATTAAAAGGAATGGATTATCAGAGTAACTCAGAAGTAGGATCACTGGGGATTGAGAAAACCCCAGACCTAGGGTTTACTCCTCTTTCAAGAAATAGACGAAGAGAGAAGAGAAGGTTTTATACCTGACTGTGATATCTCTTGTTGCTTCAATTGAAGGACACTCTCGAGCAGATTGTAGGATCCTTGGAGATGGGATATCTTCGCAATGGATTCTCGGATTGTAGTCCTATGACAAGGTTGGCCTTCTTCTCGAACTCAGGATCTGGAAGAAGAAGAACAAAAGAAGAACCAGAAACTCAAAGAAAGACATAGACCTGAGGACTTAATGAAGATTGTTGGATGTAGAAGTTCTGGAGATCTTGATACTGATCTGACTCTTCTTCGAACTTGCTCTGTAGTTGAAATAGTTGATCTGAACCTGGATGCTGGTGGACGGCCTCTATGTGGAAGAGAGGGGCCGTGGGATATAGATGGAAAATTAGGGTTTGGATTTGGAGGAGAGATGATGGGCGGCTAGGGTTTGGAAATTGAAGTGGCTAACTTAGGGTTTTGGTAGGGTTTGGAGATCTCACACCTCCTCAAAGTTCCTGTGGAACCCGGAATCACTCCCTCACGGAGCTCAACACTTGAATACAAGTGCGGAAGAGAGAAACACAAAGTTGCTCACAAAGAAATTGATCTCATTCATCATTATGATTCAAGAGTTACATAGAGTTGAATATATAGACATAACAAAGAAATAAAATTTCATACATTTTCCATGTGGGACTAAACTCCCTAGCATATACTTTTGGTAGAAAATATTCTTCCTCTTGGCCAATCAAAGAGTCCTACAAGGAGTAGGCGGCCCTAAAAGTCATGAAAATCCTCTCGAAAGGTAGAAAGGTGGCGCCTCCTAAGTCTTCTCCTTGAATTTAGGGTTCTTCCTTCAATGGTTCAACTCTTTTGGATACCTCCTTTTCTTTCTCCCCAAGTCATGGCTCTTCCCAACTTTGCTTTGGTCATTTTAGGCATGGATTGGGCGCCCCCTTGAAGTGCTCCGCAAGAAATGCCTCTTTCTTCCTTTAGCTTGGCCTTTTAAGGTATATATGGGGCGCCTCCTTGATTTTGTCTTCAAGAAAAATTCTTGCTCCCTTGGGTGTGGGGACCAAGACACTGGGATGTAGATGTGGTGCCTCCTGGACTCCGGCGTGTGGCTGGGAGTGTGGCGCCCACTTGCTTGGGCCTTGACCTGACTGGAAAAATGGCACCAACCTGGAGAAGACCTAGACCACTACTAGGACTTGTACTGAGTCAACATGACTCAACAAAATGAAATGCAGACTCAAAGAAATAATCTGGTTGACCAGGTCAACCTTTATTACAAACCCTAATCTTCGGGCAAGGTCATTCAGAGATCCAGATGGAACCTTGAAGTCTTCTTCTGATTCAAGTACCCACACCAAGTGTCGAGCTCCCACCGCACCTCAGATGCTTCCTCAGCTGGAGGAGTGGGTGACTTTGCATCAGTGACAAATAAGAGGGAGAAGGACTATCTCAGGGTGCCCTTCAGGCTGGCATCGAACACCTCCCTGGTTCAGGATCAGAACCTCATCGAGCGCATGATGGACTTCGCTGTCCAGTCTTGTGATCGATGGGAGAAGGCAGGGAAGCCCCTGGGTGATGCCATTAGCAGCACCTTCCCCCAACTCTTCTTGGTATGTATTCCTTTCCTTCACCTTGCCCCATTCCTTTCTTCTTGTCTATATGGCTGATGTCTTCTTTGGTGCAGCTTGGTGCTAAACTCCTGCTCATCAGAGACTACCACAGAAACTGGGCTAAGAGGGACAGGCAGCAAGGAGCACAGCTTGAGTCCCTGATGATCAAGGTGAAGCAGAAGAACGATGAGGCCTGGGAGGCCAATCTGAAGAACAAAGAGCTCCGAAGCGAGGTTGTAAGCACTGAGAGGTGCATACAGGAGCTCGAGGTGTCCTTGGACTGCGAGAGGAGCCAGTCCTAGAGTAGGGCGGAAGAGCTCAAGGCCAAGGAGGCTAGGCTGAAAGAGCTCGACCCTGAAGCCGCCCAAGAGAAGGAACACCCAGTCCCTTCTGGCAGAACTGGGGGTGACGAAGGAGCGGGCAACCACCACCGAGAAGAAAGCCACCATTACCAAGAAGAAGGGCACAAGCGCCAAAGAGAAGGCCGCTGTGGTAGCCAACTCGGTGGAGGCTACAAAGAAGGAGGTCGCTGAGGTAGTCTGTCAGGCTGAGGTCGCCAAGAAGGGGGCCATTAAGGCGATGGCAAGATATAAGGCCTTCGAGGAGTTTGATATCGAGTTCCATGAAGTGGTGACGGACTGCTTCCTCAAGGGGTTCATGTATTGCCAGTCCAGGGTGAAGGACCTTATCCTGGACAAGAACATGGATAGCCTCAGATTCCCGGATGCTTCAGGCACGAGCCCGACCCCTGACTTGGGCGAGGCGGAGTGATGGGGGACTAACTAAATGCAAGATGAAGGATGATGCAAGTGATTTGTTGGTTTTTTGATTTTTAGATTTTGGTGATTTTCTTTGGATTCCCAAAAGTAAGTAAGAGTTGATCTAGGGTTCTATAATAATAAGAACTATCAAGCAAGCAAGTAGTCCCTAAGCAATGATAAAGAGAGGACCCCAAGATTGAGAAATTCCATAGGACTTAGCTCTCCGATCAATACCTACTTAGGAGTCAGGGGGCAAACCTCAAAGATCTGAAGCGCCTGATACAGAGGTCACTCACTCTGGCGGATGCGGCCTGGATGATCGAGCCGTCAACCCTGTGGATGCGCTAGCTGGCTATCCAAAGATCTTGATGGCAAGGGCAACCGACTCCGTACTCGTGTCATTTGGTGGACCTACGAGCATTCAAAGAAGGGTTAAGTTTCAATCGGAAGAAAGAAATAGAAGAATGAAAGAGAGTTGTTGTAGTGATGGTGGAGTTCTTCTCGATTCGGAGTCGGATGATGGAGTTGCGGAAGTGACGGTAACCTAAGGCCTCACACCTCTCGACGCCTGAAGGCGAAGGCGCTCCCTCATGGAGATCGACGTTCCTAGTGAACGAAGGCAACCAAAGAGAAATTGGAACTCAAGAAATATAGTTTTTCATTCATCAAAGATTTGCTTTACAAAAGAGGGGTTAGGTCCTTTAAATAGGTACCTTAGGACCCCATTTGAAATTCAAATGAAAAATTACAAGACTTCTTGAATGGGTGCCCAAAAGTTTTGACTTTCTTTTCTCCTTGGCTGACCAAGATCTGGACTTGATTGGGCGTGGCATGATGCAAGGCTTGGAGGAGAGATCTTGGCACCTTGAACTTGAAAAGTAGCTCCTTTGTTATGGAAGAAAACATGAAGTGAGGCTTGGAGCGAGGCATGTGTTCTTCTTCCTTCCTTGGTTGTGCATCCCTTTTTGGTACAAAGAATGACATGGGGAGTGGGAAGTGGAGGCTCCCATGGATCTTGTCCCTTCCTTCCAAAGAGGTTCAAACAATTTGGGAAGAAGACTTGATTGGAGGGCTTGAAGCAATGGAATTGAATTCCCAACTTCAACTCCCCTTTGACCTTCTCTTTGGCCGACCATCTTTTCTTGGGAAGAGCATGATGTGGGAGAGGGAAAGAGGGAGTGAGTCAAGTGATATGTTCCCCCCATTTGGGCGTCCAAAGATGAAAAGTGTGCCGCCCACACGGCAAGATGTCATGGTGCCACATAGGATGAAAAGGTGGGCCCTGAGCTGAGTTGGATTTCTTCCTGATTTGGCTCCAAAGAGACTAATTTTAAGACCAATTCTTACATGGACCCATACTTCAAACAGACTCAGACTGGACTCATTTTATGACTGGACTCAGTATAGGACATAATTTGACCCAATTGGTCAAAGTACAGACTAGACATGAGACTTAATTCAAAGCAAAAGAAAATTACAAGGTTGAGGCTAGGCTTAAAGCCTTATTACAAGACCCAAAAAATTGGAACCCTAATTGGACAACCATAGAGGGTTGAGGAGCCTCTGTCGGATTCTGGTGCCCACACCATGGAGGAACCAGCTGCTACTACCGACCTAGCTCCACCGATGGTGGTCGCCGAAGATGAAGCCTTACCGCCGGAGGCCCCAGAAGGTGATACCCCACCTGAGCACCGTCTTGGAAAGAAGCCGGTCAGATAGCATAGGGGCCCATTGTAATTTTTCTTCTTTTTGCTATTGATTTGGGTTGCCCGGTATGTCGGGGCCCGGTGACAATGTACAACTTTACCAAGTATTAATGAAATTCCTTTTCAATCATCTCGACCTGTGTCTCTTTTCATTCTTTGCACTTTGTCAATCTTCTTCCCTTCACTTCTCGACTGCATGTGTGCATGTACTTGTGTAGGCACCTGGCCTTGAAGTACCAAGTATCTGGGCCCTTCTCTGCCGAGCCTCGAACATGCGAGGAGGTTAGGAAGGAGTTCTTAGCTTGCTGAGTCATTCCCACCTCGCGGGTGAAGTGGTTGTAGGGCTCCGAGCGCTTTGCTTGAGGAGGTTTATTCGACCTCGATCGGGACCAGCTCCAGGTGTGCACGGCAAGGCCGAGAATGGATGTTGCACTCGTTGGACCCGCCAGGTGATTGTGAGGTGCCGGGCTTCTGGATCTTTCGGGCTTGAGTGCCGGGCTTTAGGAGTTTCCGGGCTTGAGTGCCGGGCTTCAGGAGTTTCTGGGCTTTAGTGATGGGCTTCAGGAGTTTCTGGGCTTGAGCGTGCTAGACATGGGGCCAGGAAACGATGTCCTTGCAAGGCAAAAGTGTTTTGCACAAAGAGGATCTTTATTATTAGTGGGAGAAGGCCTTACATTTTTGATAGTACATTCTCAGGTTGCCGGCATTCCATGTCTGCAGGAATCTGGCACTGTCCAGCTCCGCTAGGTAGTAGGCTTTGTGAGGAAGAGCTTCGACCACCTTATAGGGGCCCTCCTAGTTTGGTGAGAGCTTGCCGCATTCCCGGGATTGGGAGGCCTTAGCTCGGCGTAGCACTAGGTCGCTCGGGTGGAAGACCTTTGGCTTCACTCATGCATTATAATACCGAGCTACTCGTTACTGGTAAGCCACCATCCAAAGTTAAGCCTTGTCTCTGGTTTTCTCGAGGAGGTCCAAGTTGAGAAGAAGGCGGGCTGAATTCTCTGCTTTATCATACTGCTATACTTGTAAGTAGGCATGCGAGTTCAACCGGGACAACGACCTCTGTGCCAAAAATAAGGCTGAAAGGCATCTCACACGTGGCCATCCTGGGTGTTGTGTGGTTGGCCCAAAGAACGTTGGAGAGTTCTTCTACCCACTTACCTTTGGCCCGGTCTAGCCTGGTTCTGAGTCCTTGGAGGATAGTCCGGTTGGTTACCTCGACCTCTCCGTTGGTCTATGGGTGACCCACCAAGATGAAGCGATGTTGAATGCCGAGCTTGGCACAGAACTCTTCGAACTCCCAGTTGTCAATCTACCGTCCATTGTCAGTGATGATGTTGTGGGGAGCCCGAAGTGACAGATGATCAACTTTCAGAAGAACTAGCGGACCTTGGCTTCTGTGATCCGTGCTAGTGGCTTTGCTCCTATCCACTTGGTAAAGTAGTCAATAGCCACTATCAGGAATCTCTATTGCCCTGATGTAGGAGGGAATGGACCTAGGATGTCCATTCCCTACTGGGCAAACGGCCAAGGGACGGAGAGCTGGGAGAGCAGCACCACTGGTTGATGTTGTATGTGGGTGTGGTGCTGGCACTGGTCACACTTCCTCACGAAGTCAGCGGTGCCTCCCTCATGGTCTCCTAGTAATATCCCTTGTGGAGGGCCTTATATGCCAGCGTCCTTCCTCCTACGTGATTCCTGTAGAGGCCTTCGTGTATCTCTTAGAGTATGAAGGTTACCTCTACGGGTCTCTAGCACTTCAGGAGTGGATAGTAGGATCGGCGGTAGAGCTGCCCTTCCATCAAGATGAACCGCGAGGCCTTCTTCTTGATAAGGCCATCCTCTATGCGATTTTCTGGTAGGGTGCCGTCGATGATGTAACTGATGTACCTGCCCTTCTAGCTCGGCTCCGGGGTGACTTACTTCTCCTCTATGGGAGTTTTGTTGCTCGAACATTCAAGGTACTCGATGTGGGCATGCCCTAGTGACGAGTCCGGCAAGGTCACAAGTCTTGATAGCATATCAACGTGAGCATTCTCTCCACAGGGGATGTGGAAGATGCTGAAGTGTCGAAAGCCTACCATGCTCGAGCAGACCCGCTCTAGGTACTTCATCATTTTATGATCCCTGGCTTCATATTCTTCGGAGACCTGTCCGGCCACCAGTTGGGAGTCGGTGAAGACCTTTAGGCTGGATACATCCAGCTCATGGGATACCCTCAGGCCCACGAGGAGTAACTCATACTCCACTTGGTTGTTTGTAGCGGTGAACTTGAAGTGGAGTGCACATTCAGCTACAATCCCATCGCTGTTAGCGAGGATGAGGCCTGCTCTGCTCTTGCTCGCGTTGGATGCATCGTCGACATGGAGGATCCAAGACTCCTCCTTAGCTCCGGGATCAATTTGATGCTCCAGGGTTGTCTACTCTGGCTTTTTGGCAAGTCCCATGCACTTGACCAGGAAATCGGCCAGCACCTGGGCCTTCTGAGATGACCTCGATTGGTATGCGATGTCGAACTCGCTGAGCTTCAATGCCCACTTGGCCAAACATCTGGATGTGTCGGGACGACTGAGCACAGCCCTCAGGGGCTGGTCCATCAGGACTATGATCAGATGTGCTTGAAAGTACGGCCTGAGATGCTGGGTAAACATGATAAGAGCAAAAATTAGCTTTTTAGATCGGGTGTACCTAATCTCCGCATCCTGGAGGATTTGCTAGCATAGTACACCGGCTTCTGGGATCCATCATGATCCGTGTGGACAAGAACCGAGCTGACGGCCCCCGGGTGATCGCCAGGTATAGTAGGAGTTCTTCTCACTCCTCCGGCCTGGAGAGCAGTGGTGGTGATGCCAAGAAGTCTTTAAGCTCCTCAAAGGCTGCTTTGCATTCCTCGATCCAGGTGAAGTCATGCATTTTGTGCAGTGCCTTGAAGAAAGGGAGACATTGATCTGCCGATCTCGAGATGAACCGGCTCAATGTTGCGATCTGACTCGTCAGGCATTGGACCTGCTTCTTCGAGGTCGGATGCTCCATGTCGACAATTGCCTAGACCTTCTCCGGGTTCACCTCAATTCTCCTCTGGGTCACCATGAAGCCAAGGAACTTTCCTACTGCTACACCGAAGGTGCACTTCGTTGGGTTCGGCTTCATCTTGTGCTCTCGAAGGTTGTGGAAGGCTTCCACGAGGTCGGCGACGTGGTCTGACCTCGGCTTGCTCATGACGAGCATGTCGTCCACATATACTTGCATGTTTCTACTAATCTGGTCCTTGAAGACCCGATTGACCAGCCGCTGGTACATGGTGCCAGCATTCTTCAAGCTGAATGGCATCATCCGGTAGCAGTACGTTCCTCGATCGGTGATGAAGGTAGTGTGCTCCTCGTCCTCTGGATGCATCTAGATTTGGTTGTATTCGGAGAATGCATTCATAAAGGAGAGCAAGCGGTGCCCCGAGGTGGTGTCCACTAATTGGTCGATCTTCGATAGAGGGAAGCTGTCCTTGGGACAGGCTTGGTTAAGGTCGGTGTAGTCCACATAGATCCTCTACTTTTCATTATTCTTCTTGACCATAACTAGATTCGCTAGCCAGCTCGGATATTGTACTTCTCAGACAAAGCCGGCTGCGCGAAGTTTATCCACCCCCTCATTGATCACCTGTTGCCTCTCCAGGGCGAAACTTCTTTTCTTCTACCGAACAGGATGATACTTTGGATTGATGCTTAACTTATAGGTGATGACTTCAAGGAGAATCCTGGGCATATCGACCATTGTCCAAGCGAAGACATCTATGTTTGCTTGAAGAAACTCCAACAGGTGGGCTGCTCATCCTCTTGCAGCTGTGTCCCAATCTGCACCATCTTTGCCAGGTCGGTTCCGAGCATATATGATAGTAGGTGCTCGATTGGGCCACCCTTGTGGTCCTAAGCCTTTTGGTCGAGGTTGTCTATGCTGGGGTCATCCTCGGAGGCTTTGGCTCTAGGAACGGCTTGGAGACAATGGAGGATTGGCTTAGGTGCTGGTGTGGACACCAGAAGCCGAAAGAAACTTCACTCCAACAAGGTTAGCCTTATCCCAATTTGGTTCGAAGATAATTAGGTTACCTTGTATACTTTAGTTCAAAAATATTTTATTTTCAAGAGTCATTTCCTTTTCAAGAGTCCTGTAATTAATTTTGAGTTTCAAATCAAGAGTGTTTATTGAGTCCTGTAATTACTTTTAAAATTTCATTTCTTGTAAGTCCATTTCAAGTTTTAAAGTCTAGGTCAGTCAAGTCAGTTCAGTTGAGTTAAGTCTAATTCAGTTGAGTTAAGTCTAATCAAGTCTTAAAGCCATGAAAGCCAGCAACAAGACTCAAATTCTAGACCCCAGAATTTGACCACATGAAGAAGAGAAGACACATCAACCAAGCAAGAGAAAAGGACCATCAACTAGGACCACTGGGCGCCACATGTCATTCTTATCCAAGTAGAAGACCACCTCACCATGCCACGCCATCAGGTGCCACTTCACCAGCCACCTCATCACCCTTTGGGCGCCAACAAGGGAGATTCAAATTCAAGGAGGTTGGCCACATCCCTCCAAGTCCTCCACCAAATCCTCCAACCCCCCCCACATCCCTCCAAACTCTCCACCAAATCCTCCAACCCCCCTTGTAATCCTCCTCGATTTGGGGAGTTTTTAAATTTCAAAAGCTACCTTTGTGAGGCTATTAAAAGCCTTGGACGCCCATTGTAAAAGAGATTGATTTTGGGAATGAATGAAAATTGAAGTTGAAATTTTGGAAGTAGAAGTTGTCTTGTATTTTTTTTTTCTTATGTGAAAGTTTCCCATCCTCTTCCTCCACGCCAAAGCCATTCTTTTTTCCCTAGCAAAGCATCTTCCAAGCTCAAGTGAAGGCATTGGAGTCGGCCAGATCTTCTCAAAATTCTGTTCTTAGTTCATAAACTCTCCCATCCCTTCTATATGTTCCTATCCTTCTTCCTTAACTTTGATCTTCATTGCAGGGTCCTTCGAAGTCTTTGAGTTGTGGGCTGGGTTCACCTTAACAAAGAACCAACAAGCTGAAGCCCCAAGTCTAGGGTTCTGATCTCTGTTATCCAGGTTCTTCAGTTCTGAGCATTGGTAGTTTCAAGGTATGAATCAAAAGAAGGTTGGAAAGCTGATCAAGGTAAGTCCACAATCATTAGCCCCTATTGTCTAGATCTTCTTCCTTCTTAGTTTAGGATTGTGTCTAATCAAGTAAAAGTCCAATTTCTTATAATCCTTAAGTCTTATTATGATAAGTACAATGCTAGTGTAATTAGGTTTCATTGCTCTACAAACCATATTCAAAACATTAATCATATGCTTGCCGCATCAAATTGGTATCAGAGCATGGTTGCATTAGGGTAGAATAGTTTTCTTTAAATCCAAGCAAGATCTAAAATTCACGCCTCCTGAGCGGGTGTACTCTAGTACACTGTCATGACCCATGGGAATAATGAGCCCCTGGCCGGACGTGAGTTTTTAGATTGAAGTTTTGGGTAAGCCATTGCACTTGTTTGATTAGGTTCTGTTTTCTAAAAATTTGCATCTATTTACTGTAATCCATCTGTAGCTCCAAAGGCAAGTCACTAATTTTTTATTAAAATATTTTTTTCTTGTTCCTTTTTAAGTCATTTATCACCATATTAAATTTCATCATCAGAAAAAAATTATAAAAAAAATGAAAATTTCTGCAGTTCGACACTATCATTAGGGTTCTGTTCTGTCCTTTTTATTTATCTTCATTTGTAGGATCTGCTTAGATTAGTATTGATTTTAGTTTTAAAATTCCTTTCATCTACATTGAAACATATAAGTTAGGAATCCTCTGTGAATTTTTCAGAATTCTTGGATATTTTTTTCATCACGTTTTCCACACCACTTTCAAATTGCAACACACTTCTGCAGCACCTTTGCATTTCATTCATCTCATGAGAAATCAAATTAAGGGCATCAATTTGACATAGGGTCAGGGTTTCATCACCTGTCCCTAGCCCAAAAATCACCAACCAGCATATCGATCCCAGCCCGTTAATTAAAATTGAGTAGAACGTTAATTGCCCTAGTGGGTTAGGGACACCAACAAGTTGGGTTCAGGTTAGGGTCAAGTTAACTGTGTCAGCTAATTGGTGTGTGCTTACTGGCTTGGTGTCTAGGATTGGTACATCAGGGCTTGTGATTTGGTCCGCCTACCTGGCCAATCTCAGATTGGTGTCTAAGGTTGGCAATCAGGGACCTTCACTCCCCACCACCTACCTGGCTAAGTCCCATAAGTACTACTAGCTAGTTGGTTCACTTAATTAGACCTCTAATTTGTGCTCTAGGTCTAGGAAACCTTAGCTCGAGCTTGAGTCCATTTGCATGCATGACAACTAGAGCAGGGACACCATATTCACCAATCCAAGCCCAGTCCAGTGTAGCCATGGACCCGAATCTTAAAACCATGCTGAAAGGCCTAAATGATCTAATGGCCCAATTGAACCAAATGCTGGCTAAACAATTTTCCTTAGACCAACCAACTCCTACTTTCCCATTAGCTCATATGAATGATAGGAGTAAGAACCCTGAAGTACAAGTTGAGTTCATGAATACTCAAGACTTAGGGTATCCTCAAACTGAAGGGCTAGGGAAGGAAGAAGGCAAGTCTGAACCTAGTAAATATGTGTATGAGACTAACATAAGTTTAATAGATGAATATGAAGGGGAAGACTGTGAAGAGAACAACTTTAATACCTTACCTGAGGAAACCTTTGGTAAAGAAAAGATTATTGAGCCTAGTCCTGAAACATTAGAACAACCAAGATTTAGTGAGGACTTGGTTCCCGTAAGACAATGCCCTCAGGAAGAACCCAATACTTTAGCTTCGACACAAGAACTCCTTCAGGTACCTGAGAAGAACACAATCATTATTTTAGAAGACTTTCCTGATGACCTTCAACTACCTAGAAGCATCCCGCCTGTAGATCAATATTCAAATCTTAAGGTCATCATGAGTAACCAAGGTCTGTTTCAAGATTCTCCTAAATTATCCCAAGACTCGGATTCCTATTTTCTTCCTTTCCTTAAGTCTTATCCTAATTTTAGAGCCATTAAGTTTCATTTTGATTAGATTACTAGGTTGCATGAGCCTTTAAAGCCAATTCCTTTTGCTACCTACTTTTGGAAAACCTTATGGCATTTGCTAGGAACCCATGGTAAATTCTCATGTGCATACCAGACCAGGGTCAAACCTAGAGAGTCATTAATCTGTTAGGTTTAGGCCCTAGAGAGTCCAATAAAATTCCTCTCAATAAAGATGCCTAGTTCAGTTTGCATTTCGTAAGTGCTTGTGTAAGTTTCTGAGTCTGCTGAGTCTTTTGCACAGCATGTCACAAATCTGCATAAAGAAATCGGTAATAAGATCAACCTGAGCAATGAAACTTATAAACACTTAGCTGACTCACATAAGAGGGCTAAAGAATTCTGTGAAGGGGATTATGCGATGATTAGGCTCAACCCTGAACGGTTTCTCCCTGGAACCATAAAGAAGCTGCATGCCCGCGGAGCGGGACCTTTTAAGATCTTAAAGAAAATAGGGCCTAATGCATATGTTTTGGAACTTCCACCTGATATGGGTATTAGTACAACCTTCAATGTTTCAGACCTAGTAGAATACAAAGAACCACTACTAATACCTAGTGAGCCTTTTGAGCCAGAAACTTTCATTGAGAGTGAACATATTTCCGAGTGTCCACCACCAACCTTACCTGAGCAGAGAGAGAGGATTGAGAGAATCCTGGATGACAAGATCATTACTACCAGGAATAAGGACTATCAGCGATACCTGGTTCAATGGCAAGGTCGACCTGAGTCCGACAACTCTTGGATTACTCGAGAGGACCTACAAAGACTTAACCCAGACTTGTTCGAGCATTACCAGAGCAAAACTGAACCATACTCGACTGGGTCGAGTTCTGCCCACCCTAGGAGAATTGGTGTGGACACCAGAAGCCGAAAGAAACTTCACTCCAACAAGGTTAGCCTTATCCCAATTTAGATCGAAGATAATTAGGTTACCTTGTATCCTTTAGTTCAAAAATATTTTATTTTCAAGAGTCATTTCCTTTTCAAGAGTCCTGTAATTAATTTTGAGTTTCAAATCAAGAGTGTTTATTGAGTCCTGTAATTACTTTTAAAATTTCATTTCTTGTAAGTCCATTTCAAGTTTTAAAGTCTAGGTCAGTCAAGTCAGTTCAGTTGAGTTAAGTCTAATTCAGTTGAGTTAAGTCTAATCAAGTCTTAAAGCCATGAAAGCCAGCAACAAGACTCAAATTCTAGACCCCAGAATTTGACCACATGAAGAAGAGAAGACACATCAACCAAGCAAGAGAAAAGGACCATCAACTAGGACCACTGGGCGCCACATGTCATTCTTATCCAAGTAGAAGACCACCTCACCATGCCACGTCATCAGGTGCCACTTCACCAGCCACCTCATCACCCTTTGGGCGCCAACAAGGGAGATTCAAATTCAAGGAGGTTGGCCACATCCCTCCAAGTCCTCCACCAAATCCTCCAACCCCCCCCACATCCCTCCAAACTCTCCACCAAATCCTCCAACCCCCCTTGTAATCCTCCTCGATTTGGGGAGTTTTTAAATTTCAAAAGCTAGCTTTGTGAGGCTATTAAAAGCCTTGGACGCCCATTGTAAAAGAGATTGATTTTGGGAATGAATGAAAATTGAAGTTGAAATTTTGGAAGTAGAAGTTGTCTTGTATTTTTTTTTTTCTTATGTGAAAGTTTCCCATCCTCTTCCTCCACGCCAAAGCCATTCTTTTTTCCCTAGCAAAGCATCTTCCAAGCTCAAGTGAAGGCATTGGAGTCGGCCAGATCTTCTCAAAATTCTGTTCTTAGTTTATAAACTCTCCCATCCCTTCTATTTGTTCCTATCCTTCTTCCTTAACTTTGATCTTCATTGCAGGGTCCTTCGAAGTCTTTGAGTTGTGGGCTGGGTTCACCTTAACAAAGAACCAACAAGCTGAAGCCCCAAGTCCAGGGTTCTGATCTCTGTTATCCAGGTTCTTCAGTTCTGAGCATTGGTAGTTTCAAGATATGAATCAAAAGAAGGTTGGAAAGCTCATCAAGGTAAGTCCACAATCATTAGCCCCTATTGTCTAGATCTTCTTCCTTCTTAGTTTAGGATTGTGTCTAATCAAGTAAAAGTCCAATTTCTTATAATCCTTAAGTCTTATTATGATAAGTACAATGCTAGTGTAATTAGGTTTCATTGCTCTACAAACCATATTCAAAACATTAATCATATGCTTGCCGCATCAAATTGGTATCAGAGCATGGTTGCATTAGGGTAGAATAGTTTTCTTTAAATCCAAGCAAGATCTAAAATTCACGACTCCTGAGCGGGTTTACTCCATTACACTGTCATGACCCATGGGAATAATGAGCCCCTGGCCGGACGTGAGTTTTTAGATTGAAGTTTTGGGTAAGCCATTGCACTTGTTTGATTAGGTTCTGTTTTCTAAAAATTTGCATCTATTTACTGTAATCCGTCTGTAGCTCCAAAGGCAAGTCACTAATTTTTTATTAAAATATTTTTTTTCTTGTTCCTTTTTAAGTCATTTATCACCATATTAAATTTCATCATCTAAAAAAATTATAAAAAAAATTAAAATTTCTGCAGTTCGACACTATCATTAGGGTTCTGTTCTGTCCTTTTTATTTATCTTCATTTGTAGGATCTGCTTAGATTAGTATTGATTTTAGTTTTAAAATTCCTTTCATCTACATTGAAACATATAAGTTAGGAATCCTCTGTGAATTTTTCAGAATTTTTGGATATTTTTTTCATCATGTTTTCCACACCACTTTCAAATTGCAACACACTTCTGCAGCACCTTTGCATTTCATTCATCTCATGAGAAATCAAATTAAGGGCATCAATTTGACATAGGGTCAGGGTTTCATCACCTGTCCCTAGCCCAAAAATCACCAACCAGCATATCGATCCCAGCCCATTAATTAAAATTGAGTAGAACGTTAATTGCCCTAGTGGGTTAGGGACACCAACAAGTTGGGTTCAGGTTAGGGTCAAGTTAACTGTGTCAGCTAATTGGTGTGTGCTTACTGGCTTGGTGTCTAGGATTGGTACATCAGGGCTTGTGATTTGGTCCGCCTACCTGGCCAATCTCAGATTGGTGTCTAAGGTTGGCAATCAGGGACCTTCACTCCCCACCACCTACCTGGCTAAGTCCCATAAGTACTACTAGCTAGTTGGTTCACTTAATTAGACCTCTAATTTGTGCTCTAGGTCTAGGAAACCTTAGCTCGAGCTTGAGTCCATTTGCATGCATGACAATTAGAGCAGGGACACCATATTCACCAATCCAAGCCTAGTCCAGTGTAGCCATGGACCCGAATCTTAAAACCATGCTGAAAGGCCTAAATGATCTAATGGCCCAATTGAACCAAATGCTGGCTAAACAATTTTCCTTAGACCAACCAACTCCTACTTTCCCATTAGCTCATATGAATGATAGGAGTAAGAACCCTGAAGTACAAGTTGAGTTCATGAATACTCAAGACTTAGGGTATCCTCAAACTGAAGGGCTAGGGAAGGAAGAAGGCAAGTCTGAACCTAGTAAATATGTGTATGAGACTAACATAAGTTTAATAGATGAATATGAAGGGGAAGACTGTGAAGAGAACAACTTTAATACCTTACCTGAGGAAACCTTTGGTAAAGAAAAGATTATTGAGCCTAGTCCTGAAACATCAGAACAACCAAAATTTAGTGAGGACTTGGTTCCCGTAAGACAATGCCCTCAGGAAGAACCCAATACTTTAGCTTCGACACAAGAACTCCTTCAGGTACCTGAGAAGAACACAATCATTATTTTAGAAGACTTTCCTGATGACCTTCAACTACCTAGAAGCATCCCGCCTGTAGATCAATATTCAAATCTTAAGGTCATCATGAGTAACCAAGGTCTGTTTCAAGATTCCCCTAAATTATCCCAAGACTCGGATTCCTATTTCCTTCCTTTCCTTAAGTCTTATCCTAATTTTAGAGCCATTAAGTTTCATTTTGATGAGATTACTAGGTTGCATGAGCCTTTAAAGCCAATTCCTTTTGCTACCTACTTTTGGAAAACCTTATGGCATTTGCTAGGAACCCATGGTAAATTCTCATGTGCATACCAGACCAGGGTCAAACCTAGAGAGTCATTAATCTGTTAGGTTTAGGCCCTAGAGAGTCCAATAAAATTCCTCTCAATAAAGATGCCTAGTTCAGTTTGCATTTCGTAAGTGCTTGTGTAAGTTTCTGAGTCTGCTGAGTCTTTTGCACAGCATGTCACAAATCTTCTTAAAGAAATCGGTAATAAGATCAACCTGAGCAATGAAACTTATAAACACTTAGCTGACTCACATAAGAGGGCTAAAGAATTCTGTGAAGGGGATTATGCGATGATTAGGCTCAACCCTGAACGGTTTCTCCCTGGAACCATAAAGAAGCTGCATGCCCGCGGAGCGGGACCTTTTAAGATCTTAAAGAAAATAGGGCCTAATGCATATGTTTTGGAACTTCCACCTGATATGGGTATTAGTACAACCTTCAATGTTTCAGACCTAGTAGAATACAAAGAACCACTACTAATACCTAGTGAGCCTTTTGAGCCAGAAAATTTCATTGAGAGTGAACATATTTCCGAGTGTCCACCACCAACCTTACCTGAGCAGAGAGAGAGGATTGAGAGAATCCTGGATGACAAGATCATTACTACCAGGAATAAGGACTATCAGCGATACCTGGTTCAATGGCAAGGTTGACCTGAGTCCGACAACTCTTGGATTACTCGAGAGGACCTGCAAAGACTTAACCCAGACTTGTTCGAGCATTACCAGGGCAAAACTGAACCATACTCGACTGGGTCGAGTTCTGCCCACCCTAGGAGAATTGGTGTGGACACCAGAAGCCGAAAGAAACTTCACTCCAACAAGGTTAGCCTTATCCCAATTTGGATCGAAGATAATTAGGTTACCTTGTATCCTTTAGTTCAAAAATATTTTATTTTCAAGAGTCATTTCCTTTTCAAGAGTCCTGTAATTAATTTTGAGTTTCAAATCAAGAGTGTTTATTGAGTCCTGTAATTACTTTTAAAATTTCATTTCTTGTAAGTCCATTTCAAGTTTTAAAGTCTAGGTCAGTCAAGTCAGTTCAGTTGAGTTAAGTCTAATTCAGTTGAGTTAAGTCTAATCAAGTCTTAAAGCCATGAAAGCCAGCAACAAGACTCAAATTCTAGACCCCAGAATTTGACCACATGAAGAAGAGAAGACACATCAACCAAGCAAGAGAAAAGGACCATCAACTAGGACCACTGGGCGCCACATGTCATTCTTATCCAAGTAGAAGACCACCTCACCATGCCACGTCATCAGGTGCCACTTCACCAGCCACCTCATCACCCTTTGGGCGCCAACAAGGGAGATTCAAATTCAAGGAGGTTGGCCACATCCCTCCAAGTCCTCCACCAAATCCTCCAACCCCCCCCACATCCCTCCAAACTCTCCACCAAATCCTCCAACCCCCCTTGTAATCCTCCTCGATTTGGGGAGTTTTTAAATTTCAAAAGCTAGCTTTGTGAGGCTATTAAAAGCCTTGGACGCCCATTGTAAAAGAGATTGATTTTGGGAATGAATGAAAATTGAAGTTGAAATTTTGGAAGTAGAAGTTGTCTTGTATTTTTTTTTTTCTTATGTGAAAGTTTCCCATCCTCTTCCTCCACGCCAAAGCCATTCTTTTTTCCCTAGCAAAGCATCTTCCAAGCTCAAGTGAAGGCATTGGAGTCGGCCAGATCTTCTCAAAATTCTGTTCTTAGTTCATAAACTCTCCCATCCCTTCTATATGTTCCTATCCTTCTTCCTTAACTTTGATCTTCATTGCAGGGTCCTTCGAAGTCTTTGAGTTGTGGGCTGGGTTCACCTTAACAAAGAACCAACAAGTTGAAGCCCCAAGTCCAGGGTTCTGATCTCTGTTATCCAGGTTCTTCAGTTCTGAGCATTGGTAGTTTCAAGATATGAATCAAAAGAAGGTTGGAAAGCTCATCAAGGTAAGTCCACAATCATTAGCCCCTATTGTCTAGATCTTCTTCCTTCTTAGTTTAGGATTGTGTCTAATCAAGTAAAAGTCCAATTTCTTATAATCCTTAAGTCTTATTATGATAAGTACAATGCTAGTGTAATTAGGTTTCATTGCTCTACAAACCATATTCAAAACATTAATCATATGCTTGCCGCATCAAATTGGTATCAGAGCATGGTTGCATTAGGGTAGAATAGTTTTCTTTAAATCCAAGCAAGATCTAAAATTCACGACTCCTGAGCGGGTTTACTCCAGTACACTGTCATGACCCATGGGAATAATGAGCCCCTGGCCGGACGTGAGTTTTTAGATTGAAGTTTTGGGTAAGCCATTGCACTTGTTTGATTAGGTTCTATTTTCTAAAAATTTGCATCTATTTACTGTAATCCGTCTGTAGATCCAAAGGCAAGTCACTAATTGTTTATTAAAATATTTTTTTTCTTGTTCCTTTTTAAGTCATTTATCACCATATTAAATTTCATCATCAGAAAAAAATTATAAAAAAATGAAAATTTCTGCAGTTCGACACTATCATTAGGGTTCTGTTCTATCCTTTTTATTTATCTTCATTTGTAGGATCTGCTTAGATTAGTATTGATTTTAGTTTTAAAATTCCTTTCATCTACATTGAAACATATAAGTTAGGAATCCTCTGTGAATTTTTCAGAATTTTTGGACATTTTCTTCATCACGTTTTCCACACCACTTTCAAATTGCAACACACTTCTGCAGCACCTTTGCATTTCATTCATCTCATGAGAAATCAAATTAAGGGCATCAATTTGACATAGGGTCAGGGTTTCATCACCTGTCCCTAGCCCAAAAATCACCAACCAGCATATCGATCCCAGCCCGTTAATTAAAATTGAGTAGAACGTTAATTGCCCTAGTGGGTTAGGGACACCAACAAGTTGGGTTCAGGTTAGGGTCAAGTTAACTGTGTCAGCTAATTGGTGTGTGCTTACTGGCTTGGTGTCTAGGATTGGTACATCAGGGCTTGTGATTTGGTCCGCCTACCTGGCCAATCTCAGATTGGTGTCTAAGGTTGGCAATCAGGGACCTTCACTCCCCACCACCTACCTGGCTAAGTCCCATAAGTACTACTAGCTAGTTGGTTCACTTAATTAGACCTCTAATTTGTGCTCTAGTTCTAGGAAACCTTAGCTCGAGCTTGAGTCCATTTGCATGCATGACAACTAGAGCAGGGACACCATATTCACCAATCCAAGCCCAGTCCAGTGTAGCCATGGACCCGAATCTTAAAACCATGCTGAAAGGCCTAAATGATCTAATGGCCCAATTGAACCAAATGCTGGCTAAACAATTTTCCTTAGACCAACCAACTCCTACTTTTCCATTAGCTCATATGAATGATAGGAGTAAGAACCCTGAAGTACAAGTTGAGTTCATGAATACTCAAGACTTAGGGTATCCTCAAACTGAAGGGCTAGGGAAGGAAGAAGGCAAGTCTGAACCTAGTAAATATGTGTATGAGACTAACATAAGTTTAATAGATGAATATGAAGGGGAAGACTGTGAAGAGAACAACTTTAATACCTTACCTGAGGAAACCTTTGGTAAAGAAAAGATTATTGAGCCTAGTCCTGAAACATCAGAACAACCAAAATTTAGTGAGGACTTGGTTCCCGTAAGACAATGCCCTCAGGAAGAACCCAATACTTTAGCTTCGACACAAGAACTCCTTCAGGTACCTGAGAAGAACACAATCATTATTTTAGAAGACTTTCCTGATGACCTTCAACTACCTAGAAGCATCCCGCCTGTAGATCAATATTCAAATCTTAAGGTCATCATGAGTAACCAAGGTCTGTTTCAAGATTCTCCTAAATTATCCCAAGACTCGGATTCCTATTTCCTTCCTTTCCTTAAGTCTTATCCTAATTTTAGAGCCATTAAGTTTCATTTTGATGAGATTACTAGGTTGCATGAGCCTTTAAAGCCAATTCCTTTTGCTACCTACTTTTGGAAAACCTTATGGCATTTGCTAGGAACCCATGGTAAATTCTCATGTGCATACCAGACCAGGGTCAAACCTAGAGAGTCATTAATCTGTTAGGTTTAGGCCCTAGAGAGTCCAATAAAATTCCTCTCAATAAAGATGCCTAGTTCAGTTTGCATTTCGTAAGTGCTTGTGTAAGTTTCTGAGTCTGCTGAGTCTTTTGCACAGCATGTCACAAATCTGCATAAAGAAATCGATAATAAGATCAACCTGAGCAATGAAACTTATAAACACTTAGCTGACTCACATAAGAGGGCTAAAGAATTCTGTGAAGGGGATTATGCGATGATTAGGCTCAACCCTGAACGGTTTCTCCCTGGAACCATAAAGAAGCTGCATACCCGCGGAGCGGGACCTTTTAAGATCTTAAAGAAAATAGGGCCTAATGCATATGTTTTGGAACTTCCACCTGATATGGGTATTAGTACAACCTTCAATGTTTCAGACCTAGTAGAATACAAAGAACCACTACTAATACCTAGTGAGCCTTTTGAGCCAGAAACTTTCATTGAGAGTGAACATATTTCCGAGTGTCCACCACCAACCTTACCTGAGCAGAGAGAGAGGATTGAGAGAATCCTGGATGACAAGATCATTACTACCAGGAATAAGGACTATCAGCGATACCTGGTTCAATGGCAAGGTCGACCTGAGTCCGACAACTCTTGGATTACTCGAGAGGACCTGCAAAGACTTAACCCAGACTTGTTCGAGCATTACCAGGGCAAAACTGAACCATACTCGACTGGGTCGAGTTCTGCCCACCCTAGGAGAATTGGTGTGGACACCAGAAGCCGAAAGAAACTTCACTCCAACAAGGTTAGCCTTATCCCAATTTGGATCGAAGATAATTAGGTTACCTTGTATCCTTTAGTTCAAAAATATTTTATTTTCAAGAGTCATTTCCTTTTCAAGAGTCCTGTAATTAATTTTGAGTTTCAAATCAAGAGTGTTTATTGAGTCCTGTAATTACTTTTAAAATTTCATTTCTTGTAAGTCCATTTCAAGTTTTAAAGTCTAGGTCAGTCAAGTCAGTTCAGTTGAGTTAAGTCTAATTCAGTTGAGTTAAGTCTAATCAAGTCTTAAAGCCATGAAAGCCAGCAACAAGACTCAAATTCTAGACCCCAGAATTTGACCACATGAAGAAGAGAAGACACATCAACCAAGCAAGAGAAAAGGACCATCAACTAGGACCACTGGGCGCCACATGTCATTCTTATCCAAGTAGAAGACCACCTCACCATGCCACGTCATCAGGTGCCACTTCACCAGCCACCTCATCACCCTTTGGGCGCCAACAAGGGAGATTCAAATTCAAGGAGGTTGGCCACATCCCTCCAAGTCCTCCACCAAATCCTCCAACCCCCCCCACATCCCTCCAAACTCTCCACCAAATCCTCCAACCCCCCTTGTAATCCTCCTCGATTTGGGGAGTTTTTAAATTTCAAAAGCTAGCTTTGTGAGGCTATTAAAAGCCTTGGACGCCCATTGTAAAAGAGATTGATTTTGGGAATGAATGAAAATTGAAGTTGAAATTTTGGAAGTAGAAGTTGTCTTGTATTTTTTTTTTCTTATGTGAAAGTTTCCCATCCTCTTCCTCCACGCCAAAGCCATTCTTTTTTCCCTAGCAAAGCATCTTCCAAGCTCAAGTGAAGGCATTGGAGTCGGCCAGATCTTCTCAAAATTCTGTTCTTAGTTCATAAACTCTCCCATCCCTTCTATATGTTCCTATCCTTCTTCCTTAACTTTGATCTTCATTGCAGGGTCCTTCGAAGTCTTTGAGTTGTGGGCTGGGTTCACCTTAACAAAGAACCAACAAGTTGAAGCCCCAAGTCCAGGGTTCTGATCTCTGTTATCCAGGTTCTTCAGTTCTGAGCATTGGTAGTTTCAAGATATGAATCAAAAGAAGGTTGGAAAGCTCATCAAGGTAAGTCCACAATCATTAGCCCCTATTGTCTAGATCTTCTTTCTTCTTAGTTTAGGATTGTGTCTAATCAAGTAAAAGTCCAATTTCTTATAATCCTTAAGTCTTATTATGATAAGTACAATGCTAGTGTAATTAGGTTTCATTGCTCTACAAACCATATTCAAAACATTAATCATATGCTTGCCGCATCAAATTGGTATCAGAGCATGGTTGCATTAGGGTAGAATAGTTTTCTTTAAATCCAAGCAAGATCTAAAATTCACGACTCCTGAGCGGGTTTACTCCAGTACACTGTCATGACCCATGGGAATAATGAGCCCCTGGCCGGACGTGAGTTTTTAGATTGAAGTTTTGGGTAAGCCATTGCACTTGTTTGATTAGGTTCTATTTTCTAAAAATTTGCATCTATTTACTGTAATCCGTCTGTAGATCCAAAGGCAAGTCACTAATTGTTTATTAAAATATTTTTTTTCTTGTTCCTTTTTAAGTCATTTATCACCATATTAAATTTCATCATCAGAAAAAAATTATAAAAAAAATGAAAATTTCTGCAGTTCGACACTATCATTAGGGTTCTGTTCTATCCTTTTTATTTATCTTCATTTGTAGGATCTGCTTAGATTAGTATTGATTTTAGTTTTAAAATTCCTTTCATCTACATTGAAACATATAAGTTAGGAATCCTCTGTGAATTTTTCAGAATTTTTGGACATTTTCTTCATCACGTTTTCCACACCACTTTCAAATTGCAACACACTTCTGCAGCACCTTTGCATTTCATTCATCTCATGAGAAATCAAATTAAGGGCATCAATTTGACATAGGGTCAGGGTTTCATCACCTGTCCCTAGCCCAAAAATCACCAACCAGCATATCGATCCCAGCCCGTTAATTAAAATTGAGTAGAACGTTAATTGCCCTAGTGGGTTAGGGACACCAACAAGTTGGGTTCAGGTTAGGGTCAAGTTAACTGTGTCAGCTAATTGGTGTGTGCTTACTGGCTTGGTGTCTAGGATTGGTACATCAGGGCTTGTGATTTGGTCCGCCTACCTGGCCAATCTCAGATTGGTGTCTAAGGTTGGCAATCAGGGACCTTCACTCCCCACCACCTACCTGGCTAAGTCCCATAAGTACTACTAGCTAGTTGGTTCACTTAATTAGACCTCTAATTTGTGCTCTAGTTCTAGGAAACCTTAGCTCGAGCTTGAGTCCATTTGCATGCATGACAACTAGAGCAGGGACACCATATTCACCAATCCAAGCCCAGTCCAGTGTAGCCATGGACCCGAATCTTAAAACCATGCTGAAAGGCCTAAATGATCTAATGGCCCAATTGAACCAAATGCTGGCTAAACAATTTTCCTTAGACCAACCAACTCCTACTTTTCCATTAGCTCATATGAATGATAGGAGTAAGAACCCTGAAGTACAAGTTGAGTTCATGAATACTCAAGACTTAGGGTATCCTCAAACTGAAGGGCTAGGGAAGGAAGAAGGCAAGTCTGAACCTAGTAAATATGTGTATGAGACTAACATAAGTTTAATAGATGAATATGAAGGGGAAGACTGTGAAGAGAACAACTTTAATACCTTACCTGAGGAAACCTTTGGTAAAGAAAAGATTATTGAGCCTAGTCCTGAAACATCAGAACAACCAAAATTTAGTGAGGACTTGGTTCCCGTAAGACAATGCCCTCAGGAAGAACCCAATACTTTAGCTTCGACACAAGAACTCCTTCAGGTACCTGAGAAGAACACAATCATTATTTTAGAAGACTTTCCTGATGACCTTCAACTACCTAGAAGCATCCCGCCTGTAGATCAATATTCAAATCTTAAGGTCATCATGAGTAACCAAGGTCTGTTTCAAGATTCTCCTAAATTATCCCAAGACTCGGATTCCTATTTCCTTCCTTTCCTTAAGTCTTATCCTAATTTTAGAGCCATTAAGTTTCATTTTGATGAGATTACTAGGTTGCATGAGCCTTTAAAGCCAATTCCTTTTGCTACCTACTTTTGGAAAACCTTATGGCATTTGCTAGGAACCCATGGTAAATTCTCATGTGCATACCAGACCAGGGTCAAACCTAGAGAGTCATTAATCTGTTAGGTTTAGGCCCTAGAGAGTCCAATAAAATTCCTCTCAATAAAGATGCCTAGTTCAGTTTGCATTTCGTAAGTGCTTGTGTAAGTTTCTGAGTCTGCTGAGTCTTTTGCACAGCATGTCACAAATCTGCATAAAGAAATCGATAATAAGATCAACCTGAGCAATGAAACTTATAAACACTTAGCTGACTCACATAAGAGGGCTAAAGAATTCTGTGAAGGGGATTATGCGATGATTAGGCTCAACCCTGAACGGTTTCTCCCTGGAACCATAAAGAAGCTGCATACCCGCGGAGCGGGACCTTTTAAGATCTTAAAGAAAATAGGGCCTAATGCATATGTTTTGGAACTTCCACCTGATATGGGTATTAGTACAACCTTCAATGTTTCAGACCTAGTAGAATACAAAGAACCACTACTAATACCTAGTGAGCCTTTTGAGCCAGAAACTTTCATTGAGAGTGAACATATTTCCGAGTGTCCACCACCAACCTTACCTGAGCAGAGAGAGAGGATTGAGAGAATCCTGGATGACAAGATCATTACTACCAGGAATAAGGACTATCAGCGATACCTGGTTCAATGGCAAGGTCGACCTGAGTCCGACAACTCTTGGATTACTCGAGAGGACCTGCAAAGACTTAACCCAGACTTGTTCGAGCATTACCAGGGCAAAACTGAACCATACTCGACTGGGTCGAGTTCTGCCCACCCTAGGAGAATTGGTGTGGACACCAGAAGCCGAAAGAAACTTCACTCCAACAAGGTTAGCCTTATCCCAATTTGGATCGAAGATAATTAGGTTACCTTGTATCCTTTAGTTCAAAAATATTTTATTTTCAAGAGTCATTTCCTTTTCAAGAGTCCTGTAATTAATTTTGAGTTTCAAATCAAGAGTGTTTATTGAGTCCTGTAATTACTTTTAAAATTTCATTTCTTGTAAGTCCATTTCAAGTTTTAAAGTCTAGGTCAGTCAAGTCAGTTCAGTTGAGTTAAGTCTAATTCAGTTGAGTTAAGTCTAATCAAGTCTTAAAGCCATGAAAGCCAGCAACAAGACTCAAATTCTAGACCCCAGAATTTGACCACATGAAGAAGAGAAGACACATCAACCAAGCAAGAGAAAAGGACCATCAACTAGGACCACTGGGCGCCACATGTCATTCTTATCCAAGTAGAAGACCACCTCACCATGCCACGTCATCAGGTGCCACTTCACCAGCCACCTCATCACCCTTTGGGCGCCAACAAGGGAGATTCAAATTCAAGGAGGTTGGCCACATCCCTCCAAGTCCTCCACCAAATCCTCCAACCCCCCCCACATCCCTCCAAACTCTCCACCAAATCCTCCAACCCCCCTTGTAATCCTCCTCGATTTGGGGAGTTTTTAAATTTCAAAAGCTAGCTTTGTGAGGCTATTAAAAGCCTTGGACGCCCATTGTAAAAGAGATTGATTTTGGGAATGAATGAAAATTGAAGTTGAAATTTTGGAAGTAGAAGTTGTCTTGTATTTTTTTTTTTCTTATGTGAAAGTTTCCCATCCTCTTCCTCCACGCCAAAGCCATTCTTTTTTCCCTAGCAAAGCATCTTCCAAGCTCAAGTGAAGGCATTGGAGTCGGCCAGATCTTCTCAAAATTCTGTTCTTAGTTCATAAACTCTCCCATCCCTTCTATTTGTTCCTATCCTTCTTCCTTAACTTTGATCTTCATTGCAGGGTCCTTCGAAGTCTTTGAGTTGTGGGCTGGGTTCACCTTAACAAAGAACCAACAAGCTGAAGCCCCAAGTCCAGGGTTCTGATCTCTGTTATCCAGGTTCTTCAGTTCTGAGCATTGGTAGTTTCAAGGTATGAATCAAAAGAAGGTTGGAAAGCTCATCAAGGTAAGTCCACAATCATTAGCCCCTATTGTTTAGATCTTCTTCCTTCTTAGTTTAGGATTGTGTCTAATCAAGTAAAAGTCCAATTTCTTATAATCCTTAAGTCTTATTATGATAAGTACAATGCTAGTGTAATTAGGTTTCATTGCTCTACAAACCATATTCAAAACATTAATCATATGCTTGCCGCATCAGGTGCCCCCCTTATTTCTCCGACACTGTAGGGAGTAGGAAACCGCACCAATAGCCACTTTGTAGAAATTACCACGTCGAGCAGGTTGAGCCCGAGTCGGCCAAGAATAATGTTGTAGGCTGAGGGGAGCCTAACAATCATAAAGGTCATCATGATGGTGCTTTACCGAGGTGGCATCCCAGCAGTGATAGGAAGAGTGATTCCCCCTTAACTCCTACAGAGTTTCCTATGAAACTGACGAGGGGTGTGTGCACAGGTCTAAGTTGAGCAAAGGATAGATTCATCCTGGAGAAAGCATCATAAAAAAGGATATCAACCAAACTTCCACTATCGACCATAATCCATTTTAAAGGATGCTTCGCGATCATCATCTTGACGACCACAGCATCATTGTTTATATTTTTATTTTCAACGTTCCTCTCCCTTACAAAGAAAAGTACATTTTTAGAACATTCTGCCACCCGGGCTCTCTTGGAAGCCTGCTCGATTCCTCAACATATCATCCCCACAGGCTTTTCAGTAGGATGATTATCGACTACAGGGACTGGAGGGAGAGCTGCGAGCGCCTGAGGTTCCGTCGGGGCCTTGCCCCCCATGAACCTTCCGAGGTAGCCCCTTCTTATGAGGTCTTCAATCTCTCTCTTGAGGTGCCGGCATTCCTCGATGTCGTGGCCGTGGTCATGATGAAACTGGCAGTACTTCATATTGTCACAACCATTAGATGGTCTCAGTGGAGGTGGGCGCTTCAGGTAGCGCTTGCCCTCAATCTCCATGAGGATCTTCATCCTCGGGGCAAGGAGAGGCATGTATCTTTCTTTTGAAATAGGGTCGCTCTTCAACTTCGGCCTCTGGTGAAAGTTCGTTGTGGCTGGTCCGGGCTTCCGCATCCCAGACGTCTCCCCAGGAGCTGGCTTCTTCAGCGATTTCCTGTCCAGCTCCCTCATGGTACGGTCCGTCTCCTTGGCATGGATGTATTTGTGAACACGGAGGAGGAGCTCGGAGTATGTTTTCAGGGGCTTCTTGTCGAGCGAGTTGGTCAGGCGGGAAGTCTTGAGACCTCTCTTCAGCACCAGCATGGCGATCGGCTCGTCCAAGTTATATATCTCCAGCGCGTCAATTTTGAAATGGGCCACGTATTCCTGCAGGAGCTCGTGGTCCTGCTACCTGATGGAGAAGAGGCTGTCTGCCTCTCGTGGCACCTTTCGATAGGTGTCGAAGTAGGCCACGAACTTCCACTCTAATTGAGTGAAAAAGCTGATGTTCTCCGGTTCAAGGCAGGTAAACCATACCCGAGCTGCCTTCCGGAGAGTGGCAGGAAATGGAATGCAGAGGAGAGCGTCGGTCGTGCCCTAGACTCTCATAAAGGCCTTGTAGCTCTCGAGGTGGTCCAGGGGGTCGGTGGTCCCATCGTAAGGATCCACCTATGGCATGCGGAACCGACCCAGGATCAGTTCCTCTTGGATCTCTCGAGAGAAAGGGGGACGGGCATCATAGCCCACTGGCTCATTGGTGGAGCACTGTAGATTGGCAAATTGATGGGATAGCTCTGCCAGCTTGCACTCCTATTCCTCCAGGGCTTCTTTGCCATGTGCCTAATGGCCTCACTGGTTGAACCCACCACTGAGGCTGATGGAGGAGGTGAAGGTGGTAGCTGAGGGGGGTCATGATGGGAGGCCTTGCCCCTGTGACCTCGATGGTGCTGGACAGCATCCTGCTCGTAGGTCGGAGATCAGTTTTCTTGGTCGACTGACCCGGTCTAGTGTCCGGGGTCCTGTGGCTTCCTCGGTGGTCTGTTATGGCTAGCGGCAGCGAAGGCCTTCCTTGGAAGGATCGTAGGCTATCGCGGGGTGCGGCGGCTTGGGCCACGGGAGTCCCCTACTGTTGGTGGGTGGCTAAAGATCGATGCTGGTGCTACAGCTGGTGCACTGCTGCAGTGAAAAGCCGCATCTGCTGGGCAAGTGCAGCCAGCTGAGCATCCGCTGGAGGTGGTTGAGATGGAGTGGTGAGCTTCCTTTTTAGACTATGCAAGTCCCTATGGGAAGGGGGATCTCCTGCATGGCTGGTGGAGACTTCTCTTGCTCGCATCGTCACCATCCTCCTAGTGGGTTGCTTGCAGGGGGATCGAGTTGGATCATAATGCATCTTGCCCCCCGTCCTTCTTGGTGCGCCAATCTGTGGTCGTCCGATGACCATGGCTTGTAGCTGAAAATGACCTCGGACCGTGCCCCTATCGCTCAGGATCCTGCTCGGACACCCGGACCTGCAAAATAGAGGAGACTCGGGCCGGTGATCCCGATGGGGGCACTCCGATGCTTAAGTCAGTGATGATCCAGGGGAACAGATCCTCCTGGTTGAGCCTCGTAGGTGGACTCTATGCTAGGAGGAGAAACTTGTGAAATAAGAGAGTGTGAGTGGGTTGAGAGCAGAGCGTGGGAGTGGCAGCAGAGGAGAGCCTGAGCTAGGTGGCTGTGTCCGTCAAGGCCCTTCCAGTGGGTCTCCGGTAGCCTGGAGCGGTGGCCCTCCTATATACTGTCCCCTCTTGCTCGTTTTCTTGTTTGTGACCTGACTTACCTTGTTTGAACCTTGGAGAACTCCTTTTATCTAGGGTCATTGCGCCCTCTTACCTCGGGATCTTCCCCCCACTTGCAGGTGCATGCAGCGATGTCCGGTACCATGCACGAGGTGCCTTTCCCCATCCATAATAGGGATCAGCACCGTGACTCTAACATTCCTTCTATTCGCTCCATTTTGAGAAGCATGGCAGAGCTTCGATCGGCGGGCAGCTGCCCCTAGATTCGAATCCTCTCGGTTGACTTCCTTTTTCGAGTGGCGCAGACGGTTGATCGGAGCACAGCACCTCGATCGAGGGATCCCTTCCCTTCCAGTGTAAGTGGTAGTTGGGGTAGTTATTGCGGCCTGGCGGGTGCCCCTATGAGATCCTTGGGCAGCTCGCCGCTGTCCAAGGAAGTGGTGACGTCCTTTGGCTACAGGTCTCTTCGTCCGAGGTGGGGTGAGCTCAGGAAGGCGGAGCTCGACTTTGGCCATGGCGTCTCGACCTCGAGGGGAGCCAGCCTGGCGAAGGAGTCCGGGCGGAGGCGGAGCTCGACTTCGGCCATAGCATCTCGACCGCGAGGGGAGCCAGTCTAGCGAAGGAGTCCGGGCAGAGGCGGAGCTCAACTTCGGCCATGGTGTCTTGACCTTGAGGGGAGCCAGCCTGGCGAAGGAGTCTGGGCAGAGGCGGAGCTCGATTTCGGCTAGGTGTCTCGACCTCGAGAGGAGCCAGCCTAGCGAAGTAGCATGGGCAGAGGCGGAGCTAGACTTCGGTCATGGCATCTCAACCTCGAAGGGTGTCAGCTTGGTGAAGGACTCTGGGCAAAGGCGTCCTACGTGGCAGCTTAATCTGACATGGCGTACTATGGAGTCTGACATGGGTTCCATGTCAGCGATCTTGTCATATCTCATACAATTCCAAATAAATAAATAAATTCCGAGCTTAATAAAAATGTCTACTAGGAATTGTTCGTAATTAATTAAAGATCAACAAACAGGGCTCAAGGTCAAGTTGTTTACATATCATTTGATCTTAATTAAATCCAAAATCTGGTTAAACACAAAACCTTTTCAAGAAATCAGGTTGCTAGCAAGTTAGATATGAACATAGTATATTCAAATTTAGATATTCAAAATTATAAACTGGCCTAACTAAAACCCTTTCAACATAGACATAGCTGAAAAAAAACTAAAGCCCACGAGCCAGCCCATTAGATGCCTTGTCTGAAATGGCTAAGTAAATCGCATCCGTAACATTCACAGCATACTTTTCACTCGCTTTCTTGCCCCCAAATCCTAATCTTCCAGGGAATGAGAGTCCAAGTCCCCATAATTATAAACACGCCCCCCTTTGACCCGGTTTTCAGCTTCGCATCCAAGTCCGTCGCCTTCGCCAGTTTGCGTTCTTTCTTGAAAGCGATGGATTCTTCCATCATGAAGACGAATGCGGTCGGCACCTGTGCACCTGAGCATCATCGGCAACTCGGTGCTTCGCCTATCTTCTCTTATTCCTTATCTCGTCTTCTTCCGGTTTTCTTTTTTTCTTGCTTAGTTTTTACCTTATATTTTTTTAAAAATCTTTTTTCTTCAAAACCTTCCTCTCTTGTTTCAAGATCTTTTCTTTTTTTAAAAAAAAAAAAACTTTTCTTGTCTTCTTCCTTTTATTTTATTTTATTTTTTTTCTTCGAAACCTTCCTCTCTTCAAAACCTTTCATTTCTTTCTTTTAATTTTTTTTCTTCAAAACCTTCCTCTCTTGTTTCAAGATCTTTTCTTGCTAACAATATGATTGACTCCAAAGTGGCAAATCTTATTATACCGATGGAGTGCTGTTGCCAAAGCTAATGAAGTCATTGCCATCATCTCCTTATCCATCTCCTCTGCCTCCAGAGCTACCATCGTGGTTGCCGCCATATTCTTGACGAACAACGGTGGCAAGAAGACGACAGCAACAAAGAAGAAGCTGATTTGCTATTGCTCTCTACCCCCTCTCGCATTGAGATATCTCTTGTAAGAATTTTTTTAATTTGGACTAACATTAATTAAAATTTTATTTTATTAAAATCGGATTAATTTTATGGTTCATGTTGATAGATATAGATTGAGCCAATTATTATGTGATTATTGTTTAGACTAGGAGCACCTCATATGGATTGGTGTGGTTGAGGTGGCATAGTATAGGCCTTGGCCTAACTGGTCCGTGATGGAAGGGCTTGTTAGGGTTTGCTTATAAATAATAGGCTAGGTCCCCTCCTCACTCCTCATGATATATGATGTTACGTGAGATTGGTTCTCACGGCTTGCTGATGCGGAATGCCAGCTCTGATATCAATAAAGATGATGCGGGATAGTTACGATGCAGTGTAAGATGATTCAATTTAAGCCTAGATAATTCAAGAGAGCAATGATCATAGTAAAGCAACTAACATAATAGATTGAAAGAATAAAGAAGATAATTAACCACTTACCCGTGATTCACTCCGCAAGCTATGAAGAATATGGACCCGACGGTTAGGAAACCATCTTTGATCAAGCTATTCTATGCTTCAATTATCAAATCTAACGAGAAAAGGGTTGGCTACTTACCCTAATGGAGATTCACTTTGAATTGAGTTGGATCTGCTGCTTGGTCGCTCAGATTTCGCAGTAGGATGAAGATCAGGACTCCAGATTTCAGATCCACTGTCAGATCTTGGTTCGGGAGCAAAGGATCCGTCCTCTAAGTTCCTTGAACACCTGGGATCTGCAAAGAAGGCAGCAAACAAAACTCAAGATTGATGTAATTCAGGTTCAAAATGGGAAAAAAGAAAGGTTGGATTCAAAGAACTTGAAGAAGATTGGTAGCAATTGTCGAATCCGACAGAACCTCCACTCAAGGACCTCCCCGCCTTGAGCTCTCAAGGACCTCCCCGCCTTGATCTCTCAAGGACCTCCCAGCCTTGAGCTTTTAAGGACCTCCCCATCCTTAGAGAAATTCACTAAGCCTACCCAGCTTTATGGAAGAAGAAAGACAGCATTTCATTTCATCAATTCAATAATCAATTAATTACAAAGGGTATGGGGTCCTATTTATAGAGTTCTTCACACATGAAGATACCATAGGACTCTTTCAAATGTAAATTACATTTGAATTTAAATTCAAACTCAAACACTCCTTGTCATCTTCCTTGAATTTTGAATTGGCTTGGCTTGGCGACAACTTGAATGGCTTTCATTGAGTTGGTCGACAAAAGAGAGGGAGAGAAGAGAAGTCCTTCTCTCTTACTCATCTTAAAAGTGAATTGGCGATAACTAACGAGATGGGGCACCAATTTTCTCCCTTCCTTGGCGTGAATTCTCTTGGACTCCATCCTTTTAAATTTGAATTTGGATGAAGATATCTCCTCCTTTGAATTTGAAAGTAGATAGAAGATAACTCCTCCTTTGAATTTGAAAGTAAATAGAAGATAACTCCTCCTTTGAATTTGGATAAACCTCCATTTATCTTGAACTCTTCAACTCATCTTGGACTTCCATTTAATTTTTGAATGGACCATGGGGCATCATCTGGAATAGGCGTCAAGAATATGAGAGGGGGTGCCAAGATGAAAAGCAGAGTCCTTCTGCTTTACTTCTCTTAAATGGGTGCCTCCTTGAAATTGGAATGTACGATAAAAAAATAGGATGGGATGGGCGTCTCTCTTGGATAAGGATGACATTCAAATTGTCTTCTTGTCTTGATGTCTAGATGTCCCAATGTCTGGATGTCTGGATAAAAATTTGGACAACCCTTTTTTTACCTATAATTGACCTACTAAGGTAATGACAACTTGGGTCTTAGGTACTTATGAGACATCTTAACTTATTCAAGCACTAATTACAGGACCCGAACTAGACAATTCATCAAACAAAGCAAAATAATGCTATTTATAAGACTCTTAAACCAATTGATGGACTCAATGGACTCAATTGGTAACCCAACAATCCTAATTGACCAAATCAATTTGATCAAATTACAACTCAAAATAACTGGGACTCTCAACTCAAAAAAATTGGGACTCGAGTGTTCTTTGTGAAGAACACATGGACTTACTCATTGGTGATCCAAATTGAATTGGAAAAGGTTTGCTTCCTCTTTCTAGCTCTTGTGTCCTCACCACTTGCCCCATCGATGAGCCGTCTATTACGAGAGGATGCTGAAGAGAAGGATCCTGCCTTCGATGTTCATGTGAGCATCGCTTCCAGGTTTGGATTCATGATGATTACAGGTATCTCTTGTAATACTTTTTCTCGGATCTATTTAGTATGATTCTAATCATTTGATCGATCCTAAGGTTGAGGAAATCTTTATTTTCCAACATTTGGTATCAAAGTCCGGGTATCTAATTAGAATCATTATTTTATATTTTAGATCTGTAAATTCTTATTTTTGTAAAATCTTTTTCTTGCTCTTATTTTCCTTACCGATTGATCGTATCGAATCTATGCGTGCCGGACTTTGTCCGTGCTGTCGGATGGCCGGTGGCACCATGATGAAGCTCATGACTGTCAAAAAGGGAGAATATGAAGTCTAGAAGAACATAAAAAAAACCTCACTGTGATCGGGAATCAGACCCGATCCCGATGATTAGAACTTAGGATCTCGGTTGTTGGCTGAGATTACAATCAAAACCTGCTTTTGTTTCTCCTTCCTTCCCACCGTTGATCACCGATCTCCTTGTGCCCGTGCTCGTTGGTGCTGAGGGGTGGCTGGCGATGGCAGGGAGAGGCGACAGTGGCCGGTGGTGGTATCCCTACCGGCAGCGGTGATCACCAATAAACAAAAGAAAAAGGTTTGGAAGCCGATAGTCGGCGACCGTGGAAGGCCTCGGTCGGCCGTTCCTAGACCGTGACCGCCGGCCATGTTTCCGGCTGGTCTTCATGACCGGACCCCCCTCCCCACTAGCGATGGCAATCTAAGATCCAGATCTCCACTGGAAGGTTGTCATTAAATAGGAACAAAACAAAAGCTGAGTTGCCGGCCATCAGACGCGTTCCGATCTCCAGTGATACCACCGGAGTTGGCGATCGAGTTTTCCCGATTGATGGGTGGCTGTCCGTTGCCCAAGTGGCTTTCCCAAGAGGGGTGGGGTGAATTAGGATTTTAAAAAAATTAAAGCAATTTAGTGCTCTTTTAAAACTACTTTAAAGTGTCAAATGCTGTGGTATAGATAATTAAAAGCAGAAGTGAAAGTAGATAGAAAAGCACAACACAAACACATAGAAATCATAGTGGTTCAGAGCAACTAGCTCCTAAGTCCACTATCCAAGATTACCACTTGGGATTTCCACTATATCCCCCATCGAAATATAGTCGGATTGTTTTAACAGGCTCATAATCCAAATCTAACTCTCTTTGGTTTTTAAATCGGGCTCACCAAAGAAACCCAAGACTTGGTTTTAAACAGGTTCACCAAGAACTTAACTTGGTTTTACCGGGATCACCAAGAACCCTTACAGTTAGTTTTTAGACTGGGATCACCAACAACCCACTTAGTTTTTAGACCGGGCTCACCAACAACCCAACAATTCAAAAGGAATTGTAAAGAGAAAGCAACAGAATGACAAAAAAATTTTGTCGGATGGTTGCCAATGCAGCTCGAGAGAAGCCCTCTTAATTGCACTTCAATGCACTTTAATGGCTTCTTTAGCTTCCTCAATAATTTCTTCAAGCTTCAGATATGAGTTGGTGAATACTTGAAGTCTATCTTGAATACTCTTGTAGTGCTCTCTAGCTCACAAGCTCAAGTAAGCATTAAACATTCATTAACCTTTTCAAAAGTTGTCCCAAACCTTCTATTATAGAGTCTTGTACTCTTCTCAGATGATTTTAGTCATTGTAGAACGTTGAGATGTGACACTTGACTGTTGGAGCACTTTTTGGATTCAAAATTCAAGTTCTGGAACTAGCCATTATAAGCCTGAAATCAACCTTCGAGTCAGTGAAGATCTACTTGAGTCGGCTCGGATCTATAGAGTAGTTCTGGTCGAGTCACCTCTCTTCAATCGGGTTGGCTTGGTTTCTCAGTAACTTGATTCCTTACTCTGGGAGAGTCAGCTCGCCTTACTTCGAGTCTGCCAGGATTCATAGGCTTTCAGAATTGCAGTCTGGAAGAGTCAGCTCGGATTCATTGGAGTCGGCTCGGTTGGCTGTTCACTCAAAACTCTTCTTTCTGGACTTTGGAGGAGTTGGCTCAAAACTCTGAAGAGTCATCTTGGATGTCTGATAGAATAATGTTGTTAGCTCGGACTTCCTTCAGGTCGGCTCAATTGTCTGATTCAGAAAATCTTGTTCTAGACGAGTTGGCTCAGGTCCCTTAGAGTTGGCTCAGATATCTACGTGCCAGAAATCTTCATGCATGCCATGTGCTAGAGTTGGCTCCTTTGCTTTGAGTCAGCTCAGATGAGTTCTTCATTGAAATCTCAGTTCTTCTCTAGAATTCATCCAGCAATACTTCAAACATTCAAGAGTCTTTTCAACTCTTCTAGCAATCTTCTCTAGAAAATATTAAGCTTGAGACAACTCAGAAATAACCCATTTTCGTGATTTTTACTTAACCTTTTCTTTGGGTTCTTCTTTACATGAATCACTTACAACACAACTCATTGCAAAAACTAAAGATGTAGGAGTTGTAATTGAGTGTTAAAATCATCATACAAAAACTTGTAACACACTTGAAGAGTTGTTAGTAAAATAAATGCATGCTCCAATGTTTTGTTATCATCAAAATCACTTATGGGGTCAACACCGCCGGTTTTATCACCGACGGTGAGGGGTTTTGATAGAGGTAGTGGCGAACTTAAAAAAAAAAGGGCCATCTTACCTTTGGGCCCGATCGAACATCGGCGACACCACCGGAGGTGGTGACCTGCAGTCCATGGTCGGTCATCATGGCCATCCGACCAGTCAGGCATCGCTGACGGTGGTTTTGGGAAGAGAGGGGCAGTGGACCGGAGAGCCCTGTGACTAGGGTGAACCGTGGGGAAGGATTGGTGGGTTTTGGATTTTGGGTTTAGACCCAGGATCCAATAACATAATAACCCAACAAGCTAAAAAAAGGGGTCACTTTTGCATTTAGGCCCCTGGGTTTTTTGAAATTATATATCAACCCTTTTACAATTTAGTCTCTCCAACATTTATAATTATATTTTGGTCCAGAAGTCTATTTTGCACTTTGGTCCCTAGATTTTTTGAAATTGTAAAATAGTCCTATAGTTGAGACCTTGAAATATATTGAATAAAAAAAAAGGGATGGTAGGCTGGTAGTGGTGGGAACCATTGTTCCCTTCTCCTCTCATATCTCGCCAGAAGCATCCAGCAATGATTGACTGGAGACTATTTAGATGGTGGCAACTAAGGCTCGTCCATCGGTGCCGGTGCTGATCGGTGTTGGGCCCTTGGGATGTTGCTTCTGGCTTTATTTTCCCAAGGACCTCTAAAGGATCCTCTGTTGTATTACCACCGGATGGATCCTATTAGATTTTGACAGTTCGTGGTGATATGGCAAGATTGTTGACGTGGAGTGTATGTCAACCCAGCTAGTCGCCAGGCGGTGCCACATGGCATTCTCTTATGAGCTCTCCTGCCAGGTGGCTTGACCAGCGATCGCGCCCATCTCGATCCGAGCTCGACACCTTCACCCCTTCGCTAGATGTCGACCCAGGAGGGGTCCACCTCGGTCGAAGTGGGCCTATCTCTGCTCCTCCACCAGGTGGAACCCCAAGATGGGCCCACCTCAACTGGAGTCGAGCCTGGCATCTCTGCTTCTTCCGCCAGGTGGCGCTCCCAAACGGGTCCACCTCGACCGAAGTTGAGCCTGCCTCTGCCCCTTCACCAAATGTCGACCTAGGCGGGATCCACCTCGACTGAAGTGGGCATACCTCTGCTCCTCTGCTAGGTGGCACCCCCAGATGGGTCCACCTCGGTCGAAGTCGAGCTTGGCATCTCTGCTCCTTTTGTCAGGTGGCACCCCCAGACCGGTCCACCTCAATCGAAGTAAAGCTTGCCTCTGCCCCTTCGCTAGGTGTCGACCCAAGCGGGCTCCACCTTAGCTGAAAAGGGCCTGCCTCTGCTCCTTCGCCAGGTGGCACCCCTAGATGGGTCCACCTCGACTGGAGTCAAGCCTGGCATCTCTACTCCTTCCATCAGGTGGCACCCCCAGATGGGTCCATCTTGCTCGAAGTCGAGCCTGCCTCTGCCCCTTTGCCAGGTGTCGACCCAGGCGAGGTCCACCTCGGTCGAAGAGGGCATGCCTCTACTCCTCCACCAGGTGGTACCCCTAGATAGGTCCACCTCGGCTGGAGTCGAGCCTGGCATCTCTGCTCCATCCACCAGGTGGTGCCCCCAGACGGGTCCACCTCGATCGAAGTCGAGCTTGCCTCTGCCCCTTTACTAGGTGTCGACCCAGATGGGTCCACCTCGGCTAGAGTCAAGCCTGTCATCTCTGCTCCTTCCGCCAGGTGGCTCCCCCAGATGGGTCCACCTCGGCTGAAGTCGAGCCTTCTCCATGGAGTGCGGAAGGTCCGAGGGTGCAAGCCTCGAGGACGCTGCTGAGGAGGCGCACACAAGGTGGCATGTTCAGTATGGCATTCCTAGATCTGTAACGATGTATGGAACCTCGTTTACACAAGTTTAGGAAGGACACCTTGTTCGAGGTACCAGATATGGTGGCCAGTGACCTGGTACTCCAAAAGGGAGAGCCACGGTCAACGCCTCAAGCTCGAGGGCACCTTCGCGAGGATCGAGGTCCCGCCAAGTTCTCCCTTTCATGATAACACGGTGAATAGGATAAGCTCGCCACTTAATTCCCAACCATAAGGGAAGGAAACCTCTGGGGAACGACGAATGAGCACCATGGACCTCCAAAGCTCCCAGAGGGGGAGAATCGAGGTACCGAAGCACCCAACGACCTCAAAGGGGCACCAACGGGCGAGGGAAGGTAGGCAATCGAGAGGGCAAACATACCCACGGAGAGAGAAGGCGATTCTAAGACAAAAGCTCTAAAGGAACTCTTAGGAGCGAGCTCAATGAGCCCGGTTGCAGGAACTGGAGTGCTAATTCCTCTCGTTCTCACTCATCTTCTCATCAAAGATTTCTCTAAGCACGGAGACCCAGCAGGGATTTGTCTTAGTGGATCTGTTCCACTTTATTGCTCTCTAACTTGACTATCAAGGTGCCCCCGTCAGGATCCCCGGCCCGGGTCTTTAACCTTATTTTGCAGGTCTGGGAGTGTTAGGATTCCATAGTAAAGGGGACCGTAATCCAGTGCTAACTCACAACTATAGGCCACAGAGGTAAGGTCGGTAACAGATTGGTGCGCCAAGAAGGGGGGATGAAAGCCCCTGCACGAACAAGCCCCCCCATGAGCTCGAGAGCAGCTTGATCCCAAGCATGGTGGTGACACATGGATGTGAAGCCTCCACTAACCAGGCGGGAGAAGTTCCCTCTCCTCCGGGTCCCCGCAGTCCTGAAAGGGAACTTCCCGCTCCTCCTGCTCCTTCTCCTCAGTTGCCCTCGGCAGATGGTCAGTATGCTGCTATTGTCTAGCAACTGCAGACATTGATCGTGGCTGTGAGGTAGCTGCAGCATCAGCAGCGTTCCCTGGTTACTCAACCCTAGCCAGGGACCCCCGCGGTCCAAGTCGTGGGCCCTCGCGAAAGCCTGCACTCCATCCAAGGCAGGCCATCCCATCCACGTGCAACAACCAACCCCCGTGGGAGTCATCAGACCCCCATGAAGGGGAATCACACTGGGTCGATGGACCACGAGAGCCGATCCCTAGCGGACAACAATGATGTTGCCAAGTGCAGCAAGCACTGCCGGGGCAAGGACCCTCACCGCGACTCGTCGGCACTTTCTTCTCCAGTGGCCTTAGTGGAAGGTTCCACTGATGAGGCCATCAGGCATCTAGCCGAGAGGCGCTTGGAAGATCAAGAGCGCAAACTGGCGGAGCTCTCCCACCGGTTTACCAACATGCAGGGCTCCCCCAGCGAGCCAGTGGGTTATAATGCTCGACCACCCTTCTCCCGGAAAATCCAAGAGGAACCGATTCCAAGTTGGTTCCGCATGCCTCAGGTGGATTGCTACGATGGGACCACTGACCCCCTGGACCACCTCGAGAGCTATAAAGCTTTCATGAGAGTCCAGGGCGTGACAGATGCCCTCCTGTGCATCACCTTCCTGGCCACCCTCCGGAAGGCCGCTCGAGTTTGGTTCACCCGTCTCGAGCCCGAATCCATCGACTCCTTCCAACAGTTGGAAGGAAAGTTTGTGGTGCACTTCGATGCTTGTTGAAAGGTGCCAAGGAAGGTGGATAGCTTCTTCTCCATTTGCTAGCAAGACCAGGAGCTTTTACGGGACTGTCATCCACTTCAAGACTGCCGCCTTAGAGATCTATAGCTTGGATGAGCTCGTCACCATACTGGTGATGAAGCGAGGGCTCAAGACCTCCCGCCTGACATATTCCTTGGATGAAAAGCTGCCCAAGACATACTTCGAACTCATCCTCCGCATCCACAAGTATATCCGAGCTGAGGAGGCTGACTGTACCAGGGGAGAGCTGGACGGGAAGCCTTCGAAAAAGCCTACCCCAAGGGACGTACCTAGAACCTGAAGGCTCGGGCCGCTTGCAGACTTCCGATCGGGACCGAAGTCAAAGAACGGTCCTGCTTCGGAGTAGACCTTCGCTCCCCTCCTTGCTCCAAGAATGAAGATTCTTATGGAAATCGAGGGCTAGCGCTACCTCCACCGACCTCCTCCTCAGAACTCGAAGAACCGTCGTGACAAGATAACGTACTGCCAGTTCCATCGTGACCACGACCACAACATAGAGGAGTGACATAACCTGAAGAGGGAGATTAAGGACCTAATCAGGAGGGGCTATCTCAAGAAGTATGTGGGAAGAGAGGCCCCAGTGGAGGACCAGCCACATGCGGCCCTTTTCCCCGTTCATGCAGTCAACAACCGTCCTACGGAGAAGCCGGTGGGCATGATCTCTTTGGGGATAGGGCATGCATCGAAGAGGGCTTGGGAGGGAGGAGACCTGAAAAATGTACTCCCCTTTGAAAAAAGGAAGGGAGGTGAAGAAAATGTAAATAATGATGCGGTGGTGGTCGAGATGACCATCACTAAGCATCCTGTATATCGAATTATGGTTGATAGTGGGAGCTCCACTGACATACTTTTTTACGATGCTTTCTCTCAGATGAACTTTTCTCATGATCGGCTAAGGCCAGTGCACATCCCTCTCATGGGTTTCACCAGAGATTCTGTAGGAGTCGAGGGAGAGATCACTCTCCCTGTTACCATCGGAGCTCCACCCCGGTAAAGCACGGTCATGATGACCTTCATCGTCATCCGACTCCCATCACCGTACAATGCTATCCTAGGCCACCTAGGGTTCAACCAACTTGACATAGTCATCTCCACCAAAAGATTGCTGGTGCAGTTCCCCACCATTTTTGGGGTGGTCGATGAGGGGGGTAGTTTAGCCCATCTCGCATTGCTTGAAGGCCATCCCAGGAGCGCAGAGTGCTGAGTTCGACGCCGACATCGATGACCTCGACCAGAGAGTGTAGGATCCCTGGGGTGGTCCCGTTGAGCACTTACTGACGTACCCCCTTGGCTTGGACCCACAGAAAATGGTGTAGATATGAGCCCAACTCTCGGAAGACAAGAGGGCTCACTTGCTGAATTTCCTTCGGGTGAACGTAAATGTGTTCGCTTGGTCTATGGCAAATATGCTAGGCATTCCCCTGGACATTATCACCCACCAGTTGAAGATCGATCCGAAGTGCCATCCATTTTGGTAGAAGAAAATGAGTTTTGCTACAGAAAGGCAGACGATGATCAATGAAGAGGTGGAGAAGCTCCTCACTGCTGGCTCGTACGAGAGGTGTAGTACCCCAGTTAGCTGGCGAATATGGTGATGGTCAAGAAGAACAATGAGAAGTGGAGGATCTGTGTGGACTACATTGACCTCAACCGATCTTGCCCGAAAGATAGCTTCCCCCTTCTGAAGATCGACCAGCTCATGGATGCAACTTTGGGACACTGCCTCCTCTCCTTCATGGATGCCTTCTTCGGGTACAATCAGATTCGGATGCATCCAGAAGATGAGGAGCACACCGCCTTCATCACCAATTGTGGGACATACTGTTACAAGATGATGCCCTTCAGTTTGAAGAACACTGGTGCCATGCACCAGCGGTTTGTCAATAAGGTCTTCAAAGACCAAATTGGTCGCAACATGCATGTATACGTGGATGACATGCTTGTGATGAGCAAGCCAACCTCGGACCATGTCGACGACCTGACGGAGACCTTCCGCAACCTTCACCTCCACCAAATGAAATTGAACCCGACGAAGTGTGCTTTCAGTGTGGCAGCAGGGAAGTTTCTTGGCTTCATGGTGACCCAGAGAGGGATAGAAGCCAACCCATAGAAGGTTCAGGCGATCCTTGACGTGGAGCAGCCCACCTCCAAGAAGCAAGTCCAATGGCTCACTGGCCGAATAGCAGCCCTGAGTCGGTTCATTTCATGATATGCTGATCATTGCCAGCCCTTCTTCAAGGCATTAAAGAAGGTGCATGACTTCTCCTGGACAAAGGAGTGCCAAGAGCCATTCGAGGAGTTGAAGAAGACCCTGGCATCACCACCACTACTCTCCCAGCCAAAGGAGGGAGAAGAGCTCCTCTTGTATATGGCGGTCACTACGGATGCCATCAGCTCGGTCCTAGTCCGGATGGATGACAAAGGGATCCAGAAGGCTCACTCTCAATGAAATTTTCTGGCCCAAAAGGCTCACTAGGTATTAGTACTGGTTCTTTGTATTCTACTAGGTCTGAAACATTAAAGGTTGTACTGATACCCATATCAGGTGGAAGTTCCAAAACATATGCATTAGGCCCTATTTTCTTTAAGATCTTGAAAGGTCCCGCTCCGCGGGCATGCAACTTCTTTATGGTTCCAGAGGAGAACCGTTCAGGGTTGAGCCTAATCATCGCATAATCCCCTTCACAGAATTCTTTAGCCCTCTTATGTGAGTCAGCTAAGTGTTTATAAGTTTCATTGCTCAGGTTGATCTTATTACTGATTTCTTTATGCAGATTTGTGACATGCTGTGCAAAAGACTCAGCAGACTCAGAAACTTACACAGGCACTTACGAAATGCATACTGAACTAGGCATCCTTATTGAGAGGAATTTTATTGGACTCTCTAGGGCCTAAACCTAACAGATTAATGAATCTCTAGGTTTGACCCTGGTCTGGCATGCACATGAGAATTTACCATGGGTTCCTAGCAAATGCCATAAGGTTTTCCAAAAGTAGGTAGCAAAAGGAATAGGCCTTAAAAGCTCATACATCCTAGTAATCTCATCAAAATGAAACTTAATGGCTCTAAAATTATGATAAGACTCAGGGAAAGGCAGGAAATAGGAATCCGAGACTTGGGATAATTTAGGAGAATCTTGAAACAGACCTTGGTTACTCATGATGACCTTAAGATTAGAATTTTGATCTATAGGCGGGATGCTTCTAAGTAGTTGAAGGTCATCAGGAAAGTCTTCTAAAATAATGATTGGGTTCTTCTCAGGTACCTGAAGGAGTTCTTGTGTCGAAGCTAAAGTATTGGGTTCTTCCTGAGGGCATTGTCTTACGGGAACCAAGTCCTCACTAAATTTTGGTTGTTCTGATGTTTCAGGACTAGGCTCAATAATCTTTTCTTTACCAAAGGTTTTCTCAGGTAAGGTACTAAAGTTGTTCTCTTCACAGTTTTCCCCTTCATATTCATCTATTAAACTTATGTTAGTCTCATACACATATTTACTAGGTTCAGATTTGCCTTCTTCCTTCCCTAGCCCTTCAGTTTAAGGATACCCTAAGTCTTGGGTATTAATGAACTCAACTTGTACTTCAGGGTTCTTACTCCTATCATTCATATGAGCTAATGGGATAGTAGGAGTTGGTTGGTCTAAGGGAAATTGTTTAGCCAGAATTTGGTTCAATTGGGCCATTAGATCATTTAGGCCTTTCAGCATGGTTTCAAGATTCGGGTCCATGGCTACACTAGACTGGGTCAGGACTGGTGAATATGAGGCCCCTGATCTAGTTTTCATGCATGCAAGTAGACTCAAGCTCGAGCTAAGGTTTTCTAGACCTAGAGCACAAATTAGAGGTCTAATTAAGTGAACAAACTAGCTAGTAGTACTTATGAGACTTAGCCAAGTAGGTGGAGGGGAGTGAAGGTCCCTGATTGCCAAACCTTAGACACCAATCTGAGATTGGCCAAGTAGGCTGACCAAATCACAAGCCCTGATGCACCAATCCTAGACACTAAGCCAGTAAGCACACACCAATTAGCTGACACAGTTAACTTGATCCTAACCTGAACCCAACTTGTTGGTGTCCCTAACCCACTAGGGCAATTAACGTTCTACTCAATTTTAATTAACGGGCTGGGATCGATATGCTGGGTGGTGGTTTTTTGGGCTAGGGATAGGTGATGAAACCCTGACCCTATGTCAAATTGATGCCCTTAATTTGATTTCTCATGAGATGAATGAAATGCAAAGGTGCTGCAGAAGTGTGTTGCAGTTTGAAAGTGGTGTGAAAAACATGATGAAAAAAATATCCAAAAATTCTGAAAAACTCATAGAGGATTCCTAACTTATATATTTCAATGTAGATAAAAGAAATTTTAAAACTAAAATCTGTACTACTCTAAGCAGATCCTACAAATGAAGATAAATAAAAAGAACAGAACCCTAATGACAGTGTCGAACTGCAAAAATTTTTATTTTTTTAATATTTTTTTTCTGATGATGAAATTTAATATGGTGATAACTGACTTAAAATGGAACAAGAAAAAAATATTTCAACAAGAAATTAGTGACTTGCCTTTGGAGCTGCAGACGGATTACAGTAAACAGATGCAAATTTTCAGAAAAACAGAACCTAATCAAACAAGTGCAATGGCTTACCCAAATTTCAATCTAAAAAATTCACGTCCGGCCAGGGGCTCATTATTCCCATGGGTCATGACAGTGTACTGGAGTACACCCGCTCAGGAGGTGTGAATTTTAGATCTTGCTTGGATTTAAAGAAAACTATTCTACCCTAATGCAACCATGCTCTGATACCAAGATGATGCGGCAAGAATATGATTAATGTTTTGAATATGGTTTGTAAAGTAATGAAACCTACTTACACTAGCATTGTACTTATCATAATAAGACTTAAGGATTATAAGAAATGGGATTTTTACTTGATTAGACACAATCCTAAACTAAGAAGGAAGAAGATCTAGACAATAGGGGCTAATGATTGTGGACTTACCTTGATGAGCTTTCCAACCTTCTTTTGATTCATACCTTGAAACTACCAATGCTCAGAACTGAAGAACCTGGAGAATAGAGATTAGAACCCTAGACTTGGGGCTTCAGCTTGTTGGTTCTTTGTCAAGGTGAACCTGGTTCATAACTCAAAGACTTCGAAGGACCCTGTAATGAAGATCAAAGTTAAGGAAGAAGGATAAGAACATATAGAAGGGATGGGAGAATTTATGAACTAAGAACAGAAATTTGAGAAGATCTGGCTGACTCCAATGCCTTCACGTGAGCTTGGAAAATGCTTTGCTAGGGGAAAAGAATGGCTTTGGCATGGAGGAAGAGGATGGGAAACTTTCACATATGTAAAAAAAAAATACAAGACAACTTCTACTTCCAAAATTCAACTTCAATTTTCATTCATTCCCAAAATCAATCCCCTTTACAATGGGCGTCCAAGGCCTTTAATAGCCTCACAAAGTTAGCTTTTGAAATTTAAAAACTCCCCAAATTGAGGAGGATTACAAGGGGGGTTGGAGGATTTGGTGGAGAGTTTGGAGGGATGGGGGGGGTTGGAGGATTTGGTGGAGGACTTGGAGGGGTGTGGCCAACCTCCTTGAATTTGAATCTTCCTTGTTGGCACCAAAGAGTGATGAGGTGGCTAGTGAGGTGGCGCCTGATGATGAGATGGTCTTCTACTTGGATAAGGAATGATATGTGGTGCCAAGTGGTCTTAGTTGATGGTCCTTTTCTCATGCTTGGTTGATGTGTCTTCTCTTTTTCATGTGGTCAAATTCTGGGGTCCAGAATTTGAGTCTTGTTGCTGGCCTTCATTGCTTTAAGACTTGATTAACTAAAATAGACTTAACTCAACTAAACTGAGTTGACTGACCTAAACTTTAAAACTTGAAACGGACTTACAGGAATTTTTTTTTTTTTAAAAGTAATTACAGGACTCAATAAACACTCTTGATTAATTACAGGACTCTTGAAAAGAAAATGGCTCTTGAAAATAAAACATTTATAGGACTCTTGAAAAGGAAATGGCTCTTGAAAATAAAACATTTTTGAACTAAAGAATACAAGATAACATAATTATCTTCGATCCAAATTGGGATAAGGCTAACCTTGTTGGAGTGAAGTTTCTTTCAGTTTTTGGTGTCCACACCATCCCTACCATGGCATCCCGACTGGACTTGGGAGTGGGGGGTAACTGATATGGCAAGATCACTGACGTGGAGCGTACGTCAACCCAGCTGGCCGCCAGGGGGTGCCACGTGGCATTCTCTTCTAAGCTCTCCTGCCAAGTGGCTTGACCAGTGGTCACGCCCACCTCGTCCAAGCTCGGTAGCTCCGCCCCTTCGCCAGGTGTTGACCCAGGAGGGGTCCACCTCGACTGAAGTGGGCCTGCCTCTGCTATGTTAGGTGGAACCCCCAGATGGATCCATCTCGGTCGGGTCAAGCCTGACATCTCTTCTCCTTTCGCCAGGTGGGGCACCTAGATGGGTCCACCTCGACCGAAGTCGAGCCTGCCTCTACCCCTTCACCAGGTGTCGACCCAGGCGGGGTCCACCTCGGTCAAAGTGGGCATGCCTCTACTCCTCCACTAGGTGGCACCCCTCAAATGGGTTAACCTCGATCAGAGTCGAGCCTGGCATCTTTGCTCCTTTCATTAGGTGGCACCCCCCAGATGAGTTGACCTCCACTGAAGTCGAGCTTGCCTCTGCCCCTTCGCGAGGTGTCGACCCAGGTAGGGTCCACCTCGGCCAAAGAGGCCCTGCCTCTGCTCCTCCACTAGGTGGCACCTCTAGATGGGTCCACCTTGGCTAGAGTTGAGCCTGGCATCTCTGCTCCTTCTACTAGGTGGCACCCCTAGACGGGTCCACCTCAACCGTAGTCGAGCCTACCTCTACCCTTTCAATAGGAGTCGACCCAAGCGAGGTCCACCTCGGTCGAAGAGGGCTTGCCTCTGCTCCTCCGCTTGGCGGCACCCCCAGATGGGTCCACCTTGATTGTAGTCGAGCCTGGCATCTCTGCTCCTTCTGCCAGGTGGCGCCCCCAGACGGGTCCATCTCGGTCAAAGTCGAGCCTGCCTCTACCCCTTCGCCAGGTGTTGACCCAGGAGGGGTCCACCTCGGTCGAAGAGGGCCTGCCTCTGCTCCTCCACCAGGTGGCACCCCCAGATGGGTCCACCTCGGCTGGAGTCGAGCCTGGCATCTTTGCTCCTTTCGCCAGGTGGCACCCCCAAACAGGTCTAGCTCGGTCGAAGTCGAGCTTGCCTCTGCCCCTTCGCCAAGTGTCGACCTAGGAGGGGTCCACCTCAGCTGAAGAGGGCCTGTCTCTGCTCCTTCGCCAGGTGGCACCCCCTGATGGGTCCACCTTGGCTGGAGTTGAGCCTGGCATCTCTGCTCCTTCCGCCAGGTGGCATCCCCAAACAGGTCCACCTCGGTTGAAGTCGAGCTTGCCTCTGACCCTTCACCAGGTATCGACCCAGATAGGTCCACCTCAGCCGGAGTCAAGCTTGGCATCTTTGCTCCTTCCACCAGGTGGCACTCCTAGACGGGTCCACCTCGATCGAAGTCGAGCCTTCTCCATGGAGAGCAGAAGGGCCGAGGGTGCAAGCCCCGAGGATGCTGCTGAGGATGGCGTGCACAGGGCGATGCGTTAGTACGGCATTCCCAGATCTGTAACGATGCACAGAACCTCATTTACACTAGTTTGAGAAGGACACCCAGTTCGAGGTACCAGATCCGGTGGTCGGTGACCTAGTACTCCAAAAGGGAGAGTCACTGTCAATGCCTCGAGCTCGAGGGCATCTTCACGAGGATCGAGGTCCCTTCAAGTTCTCCCTTTCATGACAACATCATGAACAGGACAAGCTCGCCACTTAATTCCCGACCATAAGGGGAGGCGACCTCTGAGGAATGATGAATTAGCACCGTGGACCTTCAAAGCTTCCAGAGGGGGAGAATCGAGGTACCGAAGCATCCAACAACCTCAAAGGGGCACCAACAGGTGAAGGGAAGGTAGGCAATCGAGAGGGCAAATGCATGCATGGAGAGAGAAGGCGATTCTGAGATAGAAGCTCCAAAGGAACTTGCAGGAGCGAGCTCGACAAGCCCAGTTACAGGAACCGAAGTGCTAATCCTTCTCGTTCTCACTCATCTTCTCATTAAAGATTCTTTTAAGCATGGAGACCCAGTGGGGATCCATCTTAGTGGATCTATTCCACTTTACCGCTCTCTAACTTATCATCGGAGTACCCCTGCCGGGATCCCTGGCCCGGGTCTCTAACCTTATTTTGCAGGTCTGGGAGTGTTAGGATTCTGCAGCAAAGGGGACCGCAATCCAGTGCCAACTCACAGCTATAGGCTACAGCGGTAAGGTCAGCAACACATGGTATCCTATCACAGGGGCCTCTCCATCTTTTGAAAAGAGATAGCAGAGGCTGTTATCAAATTGCTGGAACCTACTCGGCTTGTGGTGAATGCCATGGCAGACTTCTAGGACAACTAGATAAGTGGTCGAGGGCTCTCCTGTGTCACTCCGTTCGTCTCTTCTAGAACTTTGGATCACCGGTGGCTAGGGAATGGCCGCCAGTTATCGGTTTTGCCAGTGGCTCTCTGTGAAAGAAGATCCCAAGCTTGGAGAAGTCATTAATGGAGTTTTGAAAGTCTCGGTTGGGATAAAAAGGGAGGAAGAAGATAATGTTTTAAAGATTTTTTGGGTTGATTGGTTATCGGGTTACAACCCGCTTTGAACAGAATTCATTAATTATAAATTTTGTCTAAATTGTAGAACTGGCTGGATCTAATTACATTGGGGCTTATTTTAATTTTGGGATTAAGAAGATTTTTATGCTTAAGCCCTTATAAATTAAATATGAGTCCAAATAAATTTTTGAAATTTATGGTTTGGTCCTTTACCATTGTTTTTGATAAAAATTACTGTAACTTGCTCATTTTATATTCGATTTGAGTAATTTTTAGACCATTGGACTCAAAATATTTTGAAAAATATTTTGGTAGAGTTTTTCATATTTGGTAAACTATTTAAATAATTTAAAATTATTTATGTACAATTCTACTCACTATCATATAGTTTGAGTGTGTTTTTTCATAGCCTCAAAGGGTTTGGAGCACTCTATGAATTTTAAATAGCTGAGTTAATGAGAACTAATTATTTATTTTTTATTTAGAATTGTACATTGATATCTCTATAACTGTTGATCCAAAATTGACTGTAATTGATTGTGACACTTATCATATACTATAATTCTTGTCCATAGGTGTTTTATAGTTGTGTAGTTAGTGTATTCATAGATGTGGTTGTTAGAATGCATTATTATGTAATAATATGATTAGTGGGGTGCATGTTATAGAGTATCCCATTTTGGACTGATGGTGCGGGCACCAGACTCAGAAGAAGACTTCAGGGCTCCATCTGGACTCTGATTGACCTTGCCCAAAAAATTAGGGTTTTCTGGTTTTATAATAAGGGTTGACTTGGTCAACTCAATTTTAGTCTTGAGTCTGTATTTCCCTGCAATTTAAATTTTGTTGAGTCCTAGTAGTGGCCTAGGTCTTCTCCAGGTTGGTGCCACCTTTTTCAAGTCAAGGTCCAGGGTGCAACATTTTTCTCCCAGGATCAAGTAAGTGGGCGCCACACTCCCAGCCACACGCCAGAGTCCAGGGGGTGCCACATCTCCATCCCAGTGTCTTGGTCCCCACACCCAAGGGAGCAAGAATTTTTCTTGAAGCCTAAATCAAGGAGGCACCCCATATATACCTTATAAGGCCAAGCTAAAGGAGGAAAGAGGCATTTCTAGGGGAGCACTTCAAGGGGGCGCCCAATCCATGCCTAAAAAGACCAAAGCAAAGTTGGGAAGAGCCATGACTTGGGGAGAAAGAAAAGGAGGTGTCCAAAAGAGTTGATTCATGAAAGGAAGAAGCCTAAACTTGTGGAGCAAGACTAGGAGGCGCCCAAATACTTCCAAATAAAACCAAGCATGGAAGGAAAAAAAAAATTTCTTGAAGAGCAAGGCTAGGAGGCGCCACCTACTTACCATTTGGAGCCACCAATCAACACTTATGGAAGCTCTTGGCCGGCCATATGAGAAGGATTTGATTCTACAAGCCTAATTTGAAGATCCATCCTATTAGTCCCACATGGAAAGATGTAAAACCCTGACCTCTTGTAAAGGCCTATAAAATAAATCCCTCTTATAAGTTTTAGAGAAGAACTGATGAATGAATTCAAATTTTGTGTGAGCAACTTTATGTTTCTCTCTTCCGCACTTGCATCCAGGTGTTGAGCTCCATGAGGGAGTAAATCCGAGTTCTTTAGGAACCTTGAGGAGGTGTGAGATCTCCAACCCCAAAACCCTAGGTTAGCCACTTCACTTCCAAACCCTAGCCGCCCATCATCCTCTTCACTACACCAAACCCTAGCCTACCCCATCTCTCACGGCCCCTCTCTCCAAGTAGAGACCGACCACCAGCATCCAGGTCCAGTTCGGCTACTTCGAAGACAGAGCAAATCCCAGAGGAAGTCAGATCAGCATTCCAAGAGAATCAGGATTTCAGCAACATCAGCTTTCAAGTTCTACTATCTGGTAAATCCTTCCTTGAGTATCTGGTTCCATAACTTGTTCTTCTTCTTTCCCAGATCTTGAGTTCAGAAGAAGCCAACTCTGCCAAAGGGCCAGTATTGGAGGATCTATTGCGAAGATATCTGAATCCGGGGATCCAACAATCTGCTCAAGAGAGTCCTTCCACTAAACTCTGTGAAGATCACTGCCTGGTTTGTAACCCTTCTCTTCTCTTTACTTCTATCCTGTTGAAAGTTCAGAGCGAAACCCTAGGTCTGGGAGTTTCTCAACCCCCAGCGATCCTTTACTTCTGAACTACTCTGATAACCTGGTTTCTTTAACTTGTGCTTTCAATTATTACATAGTTTCTTTGAATTTAGTTTAACTTTCCTTTGAGTCAAAGCCGACTTCTGAAAATATATATATAAAAAAAAAGAATTAGTCTTAATTTACTTCCGCATCGCATCATCTTTTCTTTCATTCTGCATCATTTTGGTATCAGAGTTTTTGTTCTGCATCATTTTTGGTATCAGAGCCCTGTCTAGGATTTCTGACTTGCTTGCATGTTTTGAGTATCTCTCTTTTTTACTTTGTCTGCTCGAAGTAGACTCCCCAGGACATCCGGTCCTAGGAACGAAGTGAGGTGCAAGCCTCTTCTTCCCATTCCACGGGGTGTTCCTAGGGCGTGTAGGGGATCCGCTGGGTTACAACTTCGTAGCAGGAATTGTAAACGGGGAAAGCGTTCTGTTTTCAGTCTGTAACTATCCTGTTGCAGGAATTGTTTCTCATTGCAGGTAACTCCAAATTGCATAATTTTTGTTTTTCTGGAACCAGTATAATTGAAACTATTTTACATAATTTTACTGTAATTTATTGGTTTCTGTAAAATTTCTGAGAGTTAAATTATAGCAACTCTATTTCTGTGTTTCTGCAATTCAATTTTTTTTTTTTTTGTGTGATCATCTCCTAATTCATCTTAAGGGCAATTGAGCATCTAAGATAAGGGAAGGAGTTGATAACCTCTCCTTAGCCCAAAACCACCACCCATTCATTCGATCCTAAGCCTAATTTTAAAATTTATTAGACTTAATTTGCCCTAGTGGGCTAGGGATACCAACTGGTCGGGTCTAGGCTAGTGTTGAGTCAGTTTGTCTAGTTACTCTATGTGTGCTTTGTACTCAGTGTCTAGAACGGTGGTTTAGGGATTCTATCCTGAAGGGCTTATGTGCTGGTCCGCCTACCTGGCCAATCTCTGATTGGTATCTAGGATTGGCATTTAGGGACCTAACACTCCCCTTACACCTGCCTGGCTGAGTCCCGAGTTACTATAGGCTAGCTTGCCACTCTGATTGGGCATCTAGTTTAGGCTCTAGGTCTAGTTAGCCCATAGTCATTTTAGTCGAGTCTCATTTGGTGTGCTTGCTTGCATCATCATGTCCACCCGGAACGGAGTACCCTACCAACCTGGTCAAACCCAACCTGATTTAGAGGCCATGATTAGAACTCTTACCGAAAGTATGACCAAATTGAGTCAGGATATGAATGAGGGTTTTGCCCAGTTTAGAGACCAAGCCCAGGGACTTGAGAAACGTAGACATCAAAATTGGACCCCTGATCCAAAATTTAATAGGCCCCAACCTCACCCATGCCAGGAGCCTAGGAGGACCTTATACCATGATCCTGAGTTTAGCCCTAGGAGCCTATACCCATACTTGGTTGACTCAGAGAAGGGACCCGTTGGAACACCGAACCTTATGCACCCACTTTTGATGGAAGACAAGAGACATATATTAAGTGGGAAGAACAAATGGATCGGTATTTTGAGTGCACTAACATATCGGAATTAGGACAAGTTAGGTTGGCCAAAACCAAGTTCACCAAACATGCTAGGTCGCATTGGTATGCTATTGAGCATGAGTGTTATCAAAGAAAAGAGGAAATATATACTTGGAGAGATATGAGAAGTAAGTTGAGAGATAGGTACCTAGGTAGATCCTATGAGAAAAGACTTTTAGACCAATGGTACCAATTGCGACAAGATAATAGGCCTGTGTCTAAATATATCGAGGACTTCCAGTGGTATGACATGAAATGCAATACCATTGAGATCGAAGCTCAGATCACATCGAGGTTTAGGATTGGGTTACACCCAGACATTTATAGGAAGCTATGCCTTGAAAAGACCAATAAGTTAGACCGAGCCTACCAAGAAGCCCAAGACTATGAGTGGTCTTTAAGATATAACCAATCAAGTACTTTGGACTTAAAGCCAACCTCTACCAACTTGAGTCAAGTTCCGATTGATCCGACACCCGTAGTGAACCAGACTTTTGTTTATCAATTCCCACTTGTGTCACCTCTTGACCAGAACGATAACACTGAGAAGGAGTTAGGCATGGCCATCCCAAAATTAGTTGACCTGACTAGAGCCGTACTTAAAGAGGAATTAAAGGAGAATAGATTAGAACCTTTCAGTGAGATTGAGGAAGAAATATAAGAGCCAGACATAAGTTTGATAGATGAATATGAAGAAGAAGAATTTGAGGATATCTCTCCCGATAATTCAATTAACCAACTCCTACCTAATGGGGTTATTGAGGGGACCCCTGCCACTCAAGGAATTCAGGAGCTAACCCTAAGAGAAGACCCTTTTGAGGAAGTTCAGGAAGAGGAAATTACACCAAATGAAAGTTTAAGTGAGAATACCCCTGAACTCATTGAGGAATCCAAAGAAGACACCCTTGAGTCAAATCTGGTAGAGAAGTATGAAGAAGGAAGGGGTTCACAAGAATTGCCCATTGAGAAGGTCCAAGAACAAGAAAAAGACAGTAGCTTAGAGGACTTTCTAGATAAACATTCCAAAGACTTTCTTGATAACCTTCCACCTTCTAGGAGCACCCAGCCTATCCTAGAACTTGCACTTGTATACCCTCCTAGAGCAAATCATGAGGTTTGGATGAGTGCACCTATAGAACAATGTCCTCATTTTAAGGTCGTCTTGAATAACCAAGGTTTGTTTCTTGTTTCCGATAAGCCACCTCAAAACTCTGATTCTTATTTCCTACCCTTCCCTGAATCTTCTCATGTTTCTAGAGCTATGGGATTACACTTTACTGAGATCTCTAGGTTGCAAGACTCCTTAGAACCTATTAGGTTTGCCACCTACTTCTAGAAGACCTTATGGCACCTACTAGGCATCCATAATAAGTTTTCATGCTCTGCATGCCCTCCTCCGACCCAAGGTCAAACCTAGAGAGCCTTAGTTTGTTAGGTTTAGACCTAGGGTTCCTTTGGAATAAAGTCCATTCTTTAGGAATGCGTCGTCAGTTTAGTTTAGTTTTTCTTGACCCTTTACTAGGCTTTAGCTCAGATTTTGGGCACCAGGAATTGGGATTTGTATTTTGTCCAGGGCTGAAATTGCATTCAATGTTTTGATCAATAGGTCTATAGGCTAGAGTCCCTTTGAAATTGTTTATGGATACAAGCCTCACACACCACTTGATCTGATTTCACTATTAGCCCACACACACAAGTCTCTTGATGCACTTGCATAGCATGTAAATGACTTGCATAAAGAAATTCATGCCAAAATAACTTTAAGTAATGAAACTTATAAGAAGTTGGCTGATTCTCAAAGACGAGTCAAAACTTTTGTTGAGAGAGACTATATAATGATTAGGTTAAGGCCTAAGTGGTTTTTTTCCTGGAACCATTAGAAAGTTACATGCTAAAGGAGCTGGACCATTTAGAGTAGTGAAGAGAGTAGGATCCAATTCCTATGTGCTCGAGTTGCCTCCAGAACTAGGCAATATCTCTACTTTCAACATTACAGACTTAGTAGAGTATAGGGAGCCAGCTGTGATTCCTAGTAAGCCTTTGAAACCTAATCTTGTTATTGAGAGTGATCCCGACCCTGTGTGTCCACCAACAAACTGGCCTGTGAGGAAAGAGCAGATTGAAAAGATCCTGGATGATCAGGTTATCTCTACTCGTAATCGAGGATACCAAAGATACCTGATCCGCTGGCAAGGAAGGCCAGATTTTGATGACTCTTGGATCTCCCGAGAAGAATTACAAGAATTGGACCCAGACCTCTTGGAGAGATACCAGAGCCAGCTTGATCCATACTCGACAGGGTCGAGTTCCTCCCACCCCGGGAGAATTGGTGCAGGCACCAGACTCAGAAGAAGACTTCAGGGCTCCATCTGGATCTCTGATTGACCTTGCCCGAAGAATTAGGATTTTCTGGTTTTGTAATAAGGGTTGACTTGGTCAACTCAATTTTAGTCTTGAGTCTGTATTTCCCTGCAATTTAAATTTTGTTGAGTCCTAGTAGTGGCCTAGGTCTTCTCCAGGTTGGTGCCACCTTTTTCAAGTCAAGGTCCAAGGTGCCACATTTTTCTCCCAGGATCAAATAAGTGGGCGCCACACTCCCAGCCACACGCCAGAGTCCAGGGGGTGCCACATCTCCATCCCAGTGTCTTGGTCCCCACATCCAAGGGAGCAAGAATTTTTCTTGAAGCCTAAATCAAGGAGGCGCCCCATATATACCTTATAAGGCCAAGCTAAAGGAGGAAAGAGGCATTTCTTGGGGAGCACTTCAAGGGGGCGCCCAATCCATGCCTAAAAAGACCAAAGCAAAGTTGGGAAGAGCCATGACTTGGGGAGAAAGAAAAGGAGGTGTCCAAAAGAGTTGAGCCATGAAAGGAAGAAGCCTAAACTTGTGGAGCAAGACTAGGAGGCGCCCAAATACTTCCAAATAAAACCAAGCATGGAAGGAAAAAAATTTTTTCTTGAAGAGCATGGCTAGGAGGCGCCACCTACTTACCATTTGGAGCCACCAATCAACACTTATGGAAGCTCTTGGCCGGCCATATGAGAAGGATTTGATTCTACAAGCCTAATTTGAAGATCCATCCTATTAGTCCCACATGGGAAGATGTAAAACCCTGACCTCTTGTAAAGGCCTATAAAATAAATCCCTCTTATAAGTTTTAGAGAAGAACTGATGAATGAATTCAAATTTTGTGTGAGCAACTTTATGTTTCTCTCTTCTGCACTTGCATCCAGGTGTTGAGCTCCGTGAGGGAGTAAATCCAGGTTCCTTAGGAACCTTGAGGAGGTGTGAGATCTCCAACCCCAAAACCCTAAGTTAGCCACTACACTTCCAAACCCTAGCCGCCCATCATCCTCTTCACTCCACCAAACCCTAGCCTACCCCATCTCTCACGGCCCCTCTCTCCAAGTAGAGACCGACCACCAGCATCCAGGTCCAGTTCGGCTACTTCGAAGACAGAGCAAATCCCAAAGGAAGTCAGATTAGCATTCCAGGAGAATCAGGATTTCAGCAACATCAGCTTTCAAGTTCTACTATATGGTAAATCCTTCCTTGAGTATCTGGTTCCATAACTTGTTCTTCTTCTTTCCCAGATCTTGAGTTCAGAAGAAGCCAACTCTACCAAAGGGCCAGTATTGGAGGATCCATTGCGAAGATATCTGAATCCGGGGATCCAACAATCTGTTCAAGAGAGTCCTTCCACTAAACTCTGTGAAGATCACTGCTTGGTCTGTAACCCTTCTCTTCTCTTTACTTCTGTCCTGTTGAAAGTTCAGAGCGAAACCCTAGGTCTTGGAGTTTCTCAACCCCCAGCGATCCTTTACTTCTGAACTACTCTGATAACCTGGTTTCTTTAAATTATGCTTTCAATTATTACATAGTTTCTTTGAATTTAGTTTAACTTTTCTTTGAGTCAAAGCCGACTTCTGAAAATATATATATAAAAAAAAAAGAATTAGTCTTAATTTACTTCCGCATCGCATCATCTCTTCTTTCGTTCTGCATCATTTTGGTATCAGTGCTTTCGTTCTGCATCAACTGATCTTTTGATGGCATACATGTCGTTGAAGTATGTCATTTTATGTTCGTTTGGGCATTTGTCTTCCCTGTATGAATAATTTATGGATTGGCATAAGTATTTATTACCAAAGTGGTTTATTTATGTTATCTATGAGTTTTTTCATTATGATAGGATTTCTGGTTATTGCATACAATCACCTGCCCAAAGGGGGTTGTTATATATTTTAACTAGAAAGTTGCATAAAATATTGTGTTGCAATGGTGCTCTAGCTTTCATGGGCTTGTTTGCCCAAAGGAAATATGTTCGTGACTGTTAGGATATTTCATTTGCTTGCGGCTTCATATGAAAAGTACTTATATATATTACATATTCAGTCCAAAGGAAAATATGTGATATTGCATTTAGACTCTTGTGTATCATTTATGGTATATGCCCATTGACCAGTATTTAATATTCCTATCATTTTTTATTATACAGTTATTTATGTTAATAATAATGTTATTATTCAGTTTTGACTGGGTCAAAATATTAAAGCTAGAGATATATTAGGCTTAAAAAATTTGTCTGCCCAAAGGGGACAGATTTTTGAATGCCTTATATTCTCATTATATTAACCTTTATTTTTTTTGAAAAGATATATATTGGGTCTAGGAAATTTGTTTACCCTAATGGAGACATACTTTTCAAAAATTGTATTGACTTTATTTGTGGAGCTCAAAAGTACTTCGCATTCTTTGCCTAGAGGAGAGTTTTATATGATGATGCACATGGTACATTTATTGAAAATGACTTATTTTATTTAAAGCCTTTATTGATTTATTATTTATACCAAAAGTATGTTGCATCATACATGAGCTTGATTGATGTTTTATGCTATCTTAGAGGTCATGACTTGATGATCCCTCTTTGGAAGGTTAGTGATTTTTGATGGATGGTGACCACCAAAGTGGCCCGTTTATTGAGATTTACTAGGTCCTTCTATAAGCTTTTTAGAAGGAATTATGTAGCATTATATGTTGAGAGAGATTCCTTATGTGGGTCTTTTTCTTCCTAAAGAAAGTTTTGTTACATTGAACTAAAAACTTATATTAAAATAATGCTTATAAAGATTTTTTAAAATATATTATTATATTCTCTATTGATTAACTGTATAGAGACTATTTAGCAGTTTGTATATTTGTGTTTAATAGAGTTAATGCTCCTATTATGATGACTCTGACTGAAATGTAGATATGAAAATTGAGATTGTGGTAGCACTAAGTATAATAGAATATAGATATTATAGTATGTAATGATCTTCCATCTTGGTTGTCTTATTAGAGTACTTTGAAATAAAGCTACCTTAAAAGTGGTGAAGAGTATGAATTATTTTATTTGAAATATATTCATATAATTGATTCCATTTTTATTGTTGTATCTAAGAATGGTAATCATTTTTGACCTCATTTATGATAGATATATAGCATATGATAAAAGAGAGTCTAGATAGCTGATAGATGGATAAATTAATATGAGATGGATGGTATGGTGGTATTAGGATTTATATTTTGAAACTAGAGAGAATTGCACCTAAAATTGGTATTATGAGATTTCTATCTCTAATACATAGGCTGTTCATTATATTTAGTTTTCTTGCTGTGATGTTAAATGATCTTAAAATCATGTATGTGAAATAATTAATAAATCATATCCTATTCTATTTCAGAAATTTTTGATACCTTTGAGAAAAGAATAAGGATATTGATGAGGTATATCGATCACATTCTAAGATCCCATATATAATAAATAAATAGATTATTAAATATTTGTATAAGTATGGATTAGTTGATTAATACACCTAGTTAAAATTTTTAAGTAAAATGATGTGATTGAGAGGCAAAGCACATTCTAAAAGATATTGTGTGAAGTATGATGAGTGGATGCAATTTATCATGATATCTCTAGTATAAGATTTTAAATAGTTGCCATCTTTATTTTAAATAAATTCTTGATAAAATAAATATATAAGATACCTTTTGTGTTGAAGATTAGTAGGAAATCCAATATCTTTTATCTTTATGGTTGGAGCTGTCCTGCAACACTTAATTATTGATAATTCATCAGCGAATAAACCTTGGTTTTATAATAATATGTTGTTTATTTTGGTTATCCAGATAATTTTAAATGAATATAGATTCTACTATCTTAATAGAGGTATAAAAAATATTGAGTCAAATCTTGCTATATTTGTAGATTCTGATTTGCATAATGTCAGATGCTTATATATATTAGAAGTATGATATTGCAAGAAAATAAGTTTTTGCTCTTATAAATATTTTGTTTCATTCTATTGGAAGATAGTATGAGAGTAATATTAAATATATAAATTAATTATAGTACCTTCATTACTAGTTAATGTAGCACTAGTAAAGAAATTATATGATAAGAAAATAAATACTTGTCATTTCTTATGACAATGTAAATGACTGGAGGTTTTGTTTTATAGAAGGCTTGAAAATAGAATCTAGTGGCATTTTTGGATTTACAGGTAAAGTTTGCGGCATGTTGCAAAGTCACAATTCATATAGTTTTTATTATGAAACTTTGTCCTGGATTTTATCATTATTGATTCCATCTTAAAATCACTTATAATTTTATATATTCATAGGCAACTATGTTCTTTAATGGAACAATAAAAGTTTTTATCTATTCTATCTATATAAAGATAGAATTTTTAGTCAATCAGAGATTATAATTGAAAGGGAGATATTTTGTATAATATACAAAGTCAATATTTGTTGATCCCCTAATCAAGAATAAGATTCATAGTTTTTATAAAATATGTCAAGAATATGGGCATTTTAGAATCTTTTATTTTTTGGATTAGTGGGAGTTTAACATATTTATACTTTGACTTGATTTACAAATTTTTATTTGTCATTAATTGCTGGACTGTAATTCAATGATACATAAGTGTTGAGTGTATGTATATAAAGTCCATGTTGGTTGATCCTCTAACCAAGAATTTTGAAGCCCGTATGCTTTACAAAGCATGTTGAAAATATGGACATATTGAATTCTTTTGTTGTGCTTGGTTAGTGGGAGTGACTTTATATTTGTACTTTATTATTATAAAGCTTGGTTTTATTTGTTTTCTATCATGTATATTTATTTACATTGTTGACATGTTAGTTAATGGATTGCATTCCTATATGATTTTATATGTGCACATGTGGAATAACAAAATACAATATAGTATCTCAAGAATATGTTTTGTCTTGAGAATGATAATTGTATGGGCATGTCTCATTTGATAATTATGAGATCTCATTATGGTTGGAGACATACATACTTCTTTTGAAGTTGTGAGATTTTTCTAGCTTGTGATATGGCATGTGGTTATAGAGAAATCTTGATTGAGAGTACATATATTAATTTTTTTGATTATAAGATATCTCTTTTAGTTATGTACCTGACTGAGACCTGGTGTCGAGTTTCATATTTATTGTGCTGTCTCATCATTGACACTATTATTGAGTATATGAGATAGGATGGTTTGTTATTTGATGCCATCAGGATTTCTCTTGCTTATTTTGTTTCTAAGCATGTTGAAGAGAAATTAGAGGACTGACAATAAAAAATAGTATTTTTATTTGATCACCTTGATGCTATTTTCTTGCTACATTACCACACCAAGATTCATGTCGATGGTGTTTATGATGCTTGTAACTATGGATAAATCCTATATCGGTTAAGTAGTACAATGACCCCATGATTCGGCATCATAGATACTGTTGGACCAAGTCGTTTGTAGGTGCTGTCTATGGATCATATGGTGGCCATATGTTCTTTTTAATCTGAGAGTTGTTTTGAAAAATAAAATATTTTTAAAATTATAATTAGTGTAGCCCAAGTAGGAGAATATAAGAATTTCCTTAATTTAGGCTAACATTAATTAAAATTTTATTTTATTAAAATCGGGTTGATTTTATAGTTCATATTGATAGACATAGGTTGAGCCCATTATTATGTGATCATTGTTTGGGCTAGGAGCACCTTATGTGGGTTGGAATGGTTAAGGCGGCACAGTGTAGGCCTTGGCCTAACTGGCCCGTGATGGGATGGCTTGTTAGTGTTTGCTTATAAATAATAGGCCAGGTTCCTTCTCCACTTCTCATGATATATGACGTTACATGAGATTGGTTTTTACAGCTTCCCCTATTAATGAGCCGCCTATTATGAGAGGATGTTGGAGAGAAGGACCCTGCCTTCGATGTTCATGTGAGCATCGCTTCTAGGTTTGGATTTATGACGATTACAGGTATGTCTTATAATACCTTTTCTCGAATATATTTAGTATGATTCTATCATTTGATCGATCCTAGGGTTGAGGAAACCTTTATTTTCTTACATTTGGTATCAGAGCCCTGGTATATGATTAGAATCATTATTTTATATTTTAGATCTATAAATTTTTATTTTCGTAAAATCTTCTTCTTGCTCTTATTTTCCCCATCGACTGATTGTATTGAATCTATGCATGCTGGACTTTGTCCGTGCTGTCGGGTGGCTGGTGGCACCATGATGAAGCCTGTGACTACCAGAAAGGGAGAAGATGAAGTCTAGAAGAACATAAAAAAAAAAACCCTGCGATGATCGTGCATCAGACTCGATCCCAGTGATTGGAACTTAGGATCTCGGCCGGTGGCTGAGATTACAATCAAAACCCCCTTTTGTTTCTCCTTCCTTCCCACCATTGATCACTGATCTCCTTGTGCCCGTGCTCGTTGGTGCTGAGGGGTGGTTGGCGGTGGCAGGGAGAGGCGACGGTGGCCGGTGGCGGCATCCCAACTGGCGGTGGTGATCACCGATAAAAAAAGGGTTTTGAAGTCGATAGTCGGTGACTGTGGAAGGCCACGGTCGGCCATTCCTGGGCCATGACTGCCGACCGTGTTTCCAGCCGATTTTTGTGACCGGACCCCCCCTCCCCATCGACGACGGTGATTTGAGATCCAGATCACCGTTGGAAGGTTGTCATTAAATAGGAACAAAAAAAAAAAGCCGAGCCATCGGCCATCGGACGTGTTTCGATCTCCGGTTATGCCACCAGAGTTGGCGTCGAGTTTTCCTAGTCGATGGATGGCTGTCCCACCAGTTCTAGCACCGGTGGTGAGGGGTTTTGACAGAGGTAGAGGCAAACTTAAAAAAAAAGGGCCATCTTACCTTTGGGCCCGACTGGATGCCGGCGACATCGTCGGAGGCGATGAATGGCAGTCCGTGGTTGGTCATCGTGGCCATCTGATCGGTCAGGCACCACCGGTGGTGATTTTGGGAAGAGAGGGGCTGCGGATTGGAGAGCCCTGTGATTGGGGTGAACCGTGGGGGAGAAGGACTGGTGGGTTTTGGATTTTGGGTTTAAACCCAAGATCCAATAACCTAGTAACCCAACAAGCTTAAAAAAACTGCCATTTTTGCATTTAGGCCCCTGGGTTTTGTAGAAGTATATATCATCCCTTTTATAATTTAGTCCCTCCAACATTTATAATTATATTTTGGTCCAGAAGGCTATTTTGCACTTAGGTCCCTAGATTTTCTAAAATTATAAAATAGTCAATCTATAGTTGAGACCTTGAAATATATTGAATAAAAAAAAGGGACGATAGGCTGGTAGTGGTGGGAACCATTGTTCCCTTCTCCTCCCATGTCTTGCTAGAAGCATAAGTAGTGATTGATTGGCGATCATTTAGATGGTGGCGACTAAGGTTCATCCACCAGCACCGGTGTCGATCGGTTCTGGGCTCTTGGAATGTTGCTTCTAGCTCTATTTTTCCAAGGACCTCCAAGGGTCCTCCGCTATATTACCACCAGATGGATCCAATTGGATTTTGGCAGTTCATGGTATTCCATTGCAGAGACCTCTCTGTCTTTTGAAAAGAGACAGTAGAGGCTATTACAGGATTGCTGGAACCCGTCCAGCTTGTGGTGAATGCCATGGCAGACTTCTTGAACAACTAGATGAGTGGCCGAGGGCTCTCTTATGTCGGTGGCTAGGGAATGGTCGCCAATGGTCGGTTTGGCCGGTGGCTCTCTATGGTAGAAGATCCCAAGCTCGAAGAATTCATCAATGGAGTTTTGAAAGTCTTGTTTAGGATAAAAAGGGAGGAAGAAGGGAATGTTTTAAAGATTTTTTGGGTTGATTGGTTATTGGGTTATAACCCGCTTTGAACATAATTCATTAATTATAAATTTTGCCCAAATTATAGAACTGGCTAGATCTAATTACATTGGGGCTTGTTTTAATATTTGGATTAAGAAGATTTTTATGCTAAAGCCCCTATAAATTAAATATGAGTCCAAATCAATTTATGAAATTTATGGTTTGATCCTTTACCATTGTTTTTGATAAAAATTGCTGCAACTTGCTTATTTTATATTTGATTTGAGCAATTTTTGGACCGTTGGACTTGAAATATTTTGAAGAACATTTTGGTAGAGTTCTTCATATCTGGTAAGTTATTTAGATAATTTAAAATTATTTATGTGCAATTCTACTCACTATCATATAGTTTGAGTGTATTTTTTCGTAGCCTCAAAGGGTTTGGAGCACTCTATAAATTTTAAATAGCTGAGTTAATGAGGACTAATTATTTATTTTTTATTTGAAAATGTATATTGATGTCTCTATAACTGTTGATCCAAAATTGACTGTAATTGATTGTGACACTTATCATATACTATAATTCTTGCCCATAGGTGTTTTATAGTTGTGTAGTAAGTGTATTGATAGATGTAGAAATTGGAAAGCATTATTATATAATCATATGATTAGTGGGGTACATATTGTAGAGTATCCCATTTTGGACTGATCATTTGATGGCATAATTGTCATTGAAGTATATCATGTTATGTTCGTTTCGGCATTTGTCATTCTTGTATGAATAATTTATGGATTGGCATAAGTATTTGTCTTCCCTGTATGAATAATTTTAGTTCGGTTCCTGGCCTTTTCAGTTTCTCGCCATCGCACCCTCGCGTCATTCTCCGGCTACTAGTGGTAGTGGTTCTAGTCACAAGCCCTTGAAGAAGAAGGGGCCATCTTGCCTACTATCACCAAGAGTAAGCCCTTGCCCTTCGAACCCGGGTTCTCCAAACTGTGCCAAACCGGCCAGTTTGGGGTGTAACAAATTGGATCGATGGCTGGCCGATATGGTTCGGCCATATAAAATGATATGGTCCCCCAAAAAATAAAAAAAAATCTTATACCGGATCGAACCGGACTCGAACTGGGTCAAACTAGTGCTGAATCGGTCGAAATGAGACCGAACCGGTCGGTTCAAACCCGGTTTGGGTCAGTTTGAGTGGGTGAGGGGCTTTTTTTTTTTGTTTTTTGCCACATGGCTACAGTAGCCATGTGACATGTGGGGTGGGGGGGCTATATCTGAAAGCTCTTAAGAGCTTTTAGTTTAACAATAGAGAGCTCGTAGAGAGCTCTCTGTTCGTTATTTATTCTATGACGAACCCTTTAAAATTCAATCAATTTCAACCAAATCAAACATCCAGAAGTCAAAGAGAAAGGTAGAATCAAGGTATGTATACCTTTCTTTTTCTGTATTTCTCTCTTTCATCTCATTTTTTTATTAAAATCCATATAAAATAAAAAATTAAAAAGAAATACTGTCAAAATTTATTTGTTGGCTTCAATTTTAGAGTATGTGGTAGATGTAGGATAGATCTACACAATGATACTAAAATCTTGATTTTTTGTTAAGTATATAATTTTTTAAATTAAAAATTAATTTTGGATTAATAATTAATTAAAAAATAATTATAAATTATTAATATAGGGCTTGTAAGCTACTCTCATTATAAATTTCATGTCGATTTATTCAAGTTTTGATGCATCTCATGAATAGTGCTGTAGCTTTTAAATTGAAAAAAATTAATTTTTAATATATTTTTAGAATTTTAAAAAAATATATATAGCATGTATGATAGAATCCTTCATGAATCTAAAATTTAAAATTATTTTATTATTTTATTATTTTAATTTTTTAAATAAAAAAATATAAAAAATAAATTAAATTTTAAAAATTTGGTTAATAAAGTGTTAATTAATAAATATTATTATTGACCTTATATGTAATTTAAATTTTTAGCTATGGATCCATCAAGAAGGAAGAAGGATCCATAGCAGGACATTAGTTGGTTACATGGAGAGATGCTTTCGGGTCGGCATCACTAGAGGTGTAAATAGTGCAATACTGAATTCAAAGGTGGGGGGGTAACAAGGTTGAAGCAGCACTTGGCTAGAGGCTATTCTGATATATTTGCATGCTGACAGTGTCCACAAGAGGTCCGTTAGTTGATGAAGAATTACTTTACTGATTTTAAAGCTGGGAAGGAAAGAGCAGTAAAGAAGAAGGTAGAGATGGACCACAGAGCCACATAACCACTTTCTTATTATTCTAGGGAGTCAGAGGGGGCATCTATTCCTTCTGATGAGGAGGCACAGATGGAGGTTACTATTCAGGTGAGCTTGTATGAGCAGAGGTAGCAGGAGGAGGCAACCAAGCATTGATAGCGATTTGGGCTATCAACTTTTGAGTCAGGATCGGGATTCGCTTCTGCTAGTATTGCAGGAGAGTCTGAGATACAGTTTAGAAGGACCTCCTCAGTCAGAGAGCTCGTCAAGAGAGGCACCAGCCGTATTGCATCTATGTTGAAAATATTTGGCAGTAGAAGGAAGTCTTTTAAGGACATTCCAGAGGGAGCCACTATCCATGATGTCGATCCACATGCCTTTTCCAGTAGAGATTCCAAGCAACAGAGGATTAATACAATGCTAAAAAAGAATAAAAAGAAGGATATATAGCGGGCCATCTCCTCCTGGTTTCATTTCAGTCATATCCCAGTCCATGCAGTAGACAATCCATATTATCGCTCTGCTATTTCATCTACACAGGTTATTGGTGTAGGTATGATCCTCCAGCATCGAGGGATATCTATGGTCAGCTCATGGACAGTAATAAGGAGGAGCTAGAAGGATGGATATCCTCATATCAGAGCAAGTGGCCCATGTATGGATTGACGGTAATGTGTGATGGTTGGACTGTTCCTACAAGATGAAGCATCATCAATTTCTTGACTTATTGTGATGGAAAGACTTTTTCAGAAGTTTATTGATGCTTCAGATCAGGTACACGACACCAGTTATATCCTCAAATTGATGGAGGAGGTGATTGATCAGGAGGGAAAGCATAATGTCGTGCAGGTCATCACTGATTATGGACCACAGTATAGGGCTATAGGGTAGATCTTGATGGAATGGTGGCTGTATATTTTCTGGAACCCTTGTGCTGCACATTGTATATACCTCATGTTGATGGATATTGAAAAATTGCAAGGTGCAGAAGATTGTTGAGCTAGCACAGTCTATCACCATATTTGTATATAACCATACATGGGGCTTATCATTGATGAGGAGCTTTACAAGGGAGAAAATATTGAGACCAGGGGTCACATGATTTGCTACTAATTACATTGCACTTGATAGTCTTCTTGGCAAGAAAGCAGAGCTGTGTCAGATGTTTGTCAGTCAGGAGTGGCAGTATAGTAGATATGCCAGGGCAAATACTGAGGGAAGCAATGTGAAAAATTTAGTAATGAGACAGACATTTTGGTAGCAGGCTGAGAGGATAGTGGAGGCTATCAAGCATCTATATGAGGTACTTCACTCCGTGGACTCCGAGAGGTATGCTCAGATGGGCTTCTTATATTTCATGATGCAAAGGATAAAGAAAAAGATCTAGGAGGTAGATCCATCACATGCATCTAAGTATATCCGGATCATTAATATATGGTGGAGTTATCAAATGAGTTTGGATTTGCATCTAGTAGGTATGTAGTAATTTATGAAGTCCCTAAAAATTAAAATTTAATTAGATTTGTACAAGTACACTTGACTAATTCTTAAAATATATGTACAGCTTACTATCTAAATCCAAGATTTCAGTACTCTGTACCGGTCATTGCCATGGATGAAGATCTTATGTCTGCCCTACGTAATGTTATATATAAGATAGAGCCCGATCCAGATATCGCTGCTATGTGCTTTGAAGAAGTAAGTTAGGTTGAAATTATTAAGTGATTTTTAAGAGCATTAATTTCAACAAGTAGCACATGCTAACAAAACTTTTTTCTGGCAGATAAAATTTTTTAGGGAGGGCACAGATTCATTTGGATTCACTGTAGCAATCAGAAGTAAATCAAAGATGAATCCTGGTAGGTACTACAAAGGAGTAAGTGTAATATTATATCAGGATTAAATTTTTTATTTTGCCAAACCTAAAATTCTAAATGATGTAATGTCTTTTGCTACTAAATGGTGGGTGCATTTTGGTGGATCTGCTAAAAATCTAAAGGTTCTTATAGTTAAGATCCTCTCCCAGACGGTGTCATCCAGTGGATGTGAGCATAACCGGTCTACATTTGACCTTATCCACTCTAAGCAGAGGAACCATCTGAAACAGAAATGCCTCAACGATCTTATGTATGTATATTATAATTTAAGGTTGAGGTTAAAGTGTATTCAGGAAGAAGTAGAATTGAAATATCCCAATCCTACTGCAAGTTCATAAGTTGATGAGGATGAAGATCCAATGATTGGGTGGGTCATGAGTCAGCAATAGCAGCCAGAGCTTGATGAGCCAGGATCGCCTCCTCGACTAGCTAGTTTTGTAGCTAGTAAGGCTAGGGTGGATGCTGGACAATGGGCAACAAGTCATATTCCTCACAGGGCTCCAGTAGATATAGCATATCGTCCCTCCCCACCATCTAGTAGACCTAGAGATAGAGGAAAAGGAAAGGCAATTGCACCTCCATTGGAGCACTCAGTCCACTCGATTAAGATACCAGAGATAGTGGAGGATCTAGTGATCAAGGAAGGGTAGGAGGATAGGAGTCATAGCCACATATTCATATTTGATTCACTAGGGAGTCACAGTTTAGCCATGCCATACAAGATATAGATCATGGATTATCATCTGATAGATCCCGTGGTGATACGATTCCATATAGGCGACAGGCTTCGTGTGGTTATTCAAGTCATAATATAGCTGCAGCTCTTGCATGTGGAGTAGGATCCATGGATGTATCTAGGTCATCCTTATATTCAGGATCCTCTAATCCATAGCTACCGATAGCTTCTGGTCCATATGATCCATATGGTGCATCTGAGACGTCATCATCCAATGGTTATTATCCTATACAGCCCGGAGTATCTTATGGATCTGATTTTGCTGTGGTATATTTGGATAGGCCCTTGCACTGCCATATCATCAATCTCTGGATAGCTCTTAGAGTCAGAACATCAGAGAGGGATTTATGATGAGTTATGATCCATCACACATACCTCTTGGGATGAGCTTAGAGGAGTATCATGCTACTTGGCTGGAGAGATATACCGATCTGCCTATGGAGTACATAAATGATTTCTACATTTATGGACATTGTCACTCTATCCGATTCTAGATATTGGTACGTAATTATATGTTTATGCTACATTTCACTTTCATTAATTACTAATAATCTTAGTTAATTATCATTTCATATCTTTTTTCAATTGGAAGTAGTCCTAAATCATAGTATTTAGTCCTAAATCTTGAAATCAAACATATCTTAAATTCTAAAATTCTAGTATTTAGGACTCTTGAACATTAAATTCTAAACCCTAAATCCTAAACCCTAAATCCTAAACCCTTAAAAAATAAAATAAAAACCTTTAAATCACCAAATTCATCAAAAAAATTTTAAAAAAAAGGGCATACCAGTCCACACCGTACCGTGTGTCGGCATAATACAATCCATACTGGTATCGACTGGCCACCGGTATGGCTCCTGGTACCGGTTTTGGGAACCTTGCTTCGAATGCTTCTTGCAACGAAAGTGGTAGACCAAGAAGCATGGTATAGATTTTTCTTTGAACACTTGCTCTGCAAGCCTCTAATGCTGCTGGCTCTGAGTAGATTGTCTGATGGGTTCTGATCACCTTTTCTATGTTCTTGGCTAGAATTTTGGCAGTTGGTAACCAGGTTTCTAGTTTGGGCCCATGAGTTGTACATTGTGCCATTAGCTATTTGGTGTTAGAAATACATTTTTTCAAGTGTGTAGTTCAATGCTGTATATGTTATGTATTAATCTCCATTATCATATAAGCTTATAGAACAATGTGAAGTGGAAATTCCTAATTCTTTCTTCTGCAAGTTAAATTAACAACCTTTGATATTGGGAAATGTTATTTATGACGATGCTGATCTTTCATGGTGAAGGCTGATTGATTAGGAGGGCCTTTAGAGTTGAATTTAGCTTTTATTGCTAGAATTTTGCTTTTATTGTGAGAATTTTGTTGTCAAATAGAGTAGTTTTCTTCTTATGTATCTTGGTCTCTTTAAGAGAAAAATGCACAAGTCTTCTAAGCACTAGAGCACTCAACAAGACTTCAAAAGTCTTTCAAGTTTAAATATTTCTATCTAATCCTGATGATAGCAAGTCTATCTCAAGATATGTATTTACTCTATATGAAGGAGCAATGAGTTGCAAGAATTCTAAATAATAGATTATAGTTGACTCAGTCATCGAGGCTGAATATATTGTTGCAAGTGAAATTTCTAGGAAAGCCATCTGGATGAAGAAGTTCATTATTGAGCTGGGCATGGTTTTGGACATTATACGACATTATACACCCAATACCACTTTATTGTGATAACAGTGGAGCTATGACTCAAGCAAAGGAATCGATGCTTCATTAGAAGTCCAAGAATATCTCAAATAGGATCACCTAGTTCAAGAAATTATCAAAAGATAGGATATGATCATAGAGCCAGTGGACACTAAGAACAACATAGTGGACCCATCTACTAAGGCCTTATCATAGTAGCAGTTTGATCACCACCTTGATAGCATGGGCATCAAGCATAAAGGCAATTGGCTTTAGTGCAAGTGGGAGATTGAAAGGATTATGCTCTACAAGTCAAACACATGGTTGATGATCATTTTATACTTTATTTCTCTACTCATGTAAATGACTTTTATGATTAATCAATAAAGAGAATTTTATTTCATCATATACTACATTCTGTTATATTTTTTAAGATTTAATTAAAATTATGATAAACTTTATAGATTAGAGCAATGATTTTAGGACCATGATAAGATCATATCAGTGAGATTTAAAACCTCGATAGCCTTGATCTTAAATATTTCCAATCATAAGATTATCAGGTCAGGATCGATGGTACTGGATAAATTATACATCCTATATATGCTTTTTATAAAGAAGGTGACTGATATCACAGTCAAATGTGTGAGGACATTAAATAAGGATATAGGTGCTCATTGGAGAATGAGTTCACTAGACTGAACTACAAGAAGAATATCTAATGAAGCCTTACTAGCTATCAATTGATGGCTCTCTAATAAGAATGGTGCAAGTAATCCTTAGACCTAATATCACCATGGTACTTTATATATACATGAACCGATGCTTTGGTTAATACCCTAGGATGATGCTTTGATACATGTGCTGGATGTTTTGGGCATGGTGTAGTGGCATGGAGGTTGTGAGTGTCGACAAAGGATCAATCACTCTTAGTAAAAATAAAGAATATCTTATGTGATCTTATTGGATGATGACTCAGGAATCTTTGACCAGAGTAGAATAAAAATCAGAAAGAGTTTTTGATATTTCATTAATCAAGTCATCATCATGGATCAAAATACATATGGTTAGATATTTAGGCTTGACATTATTCCATGTCCATGGCCTTTCTGGGATGTGCAATCAAAAGATTGAATTACATGATAATTAGCCACAGAAGGGTTTTTTGATAATTCCACCAAAACTTCACATCTTCTGAATGGCCATTACTAGATGTCAATCTTTGCTTATCGGCTTACCAAAATTAAAGAGTTTAATTCAAAAATAATTAAATTTTTTTTAATTAATTAGTGCTTTGGGTCGATCTAATTGGATTAGGTTCGAACCTAAGTCCACTATTGGATAGGTGTGGAACCTAATGGGTCACATATATTAGGGAGTCAATCATGGACTTAGCCTAATAGGATTTAGTGTAAATATTGTGAATCTAATAAGATTGCTAGCATATAGGTTAGACTCGAGTTCCTAATCTATTTAAAAGACCAAGTTTGACTTGGGCAAATCCAAAATCCAAAAAGAGTAGGACTCCTATTTGCACCATATTAAGAAAAGGCACCTAATATCCTTTTATGTTGATTTTTTAGGCATGAAAGATGATTAGTTGGCACCCCAGGAGGAATCCTTCTCCTCTTGGACTTCTCTCTTCACACACAAGTGGATAAGATCTAGTGCTAATAGTTGGCGCATAAGAAGCTATGTGCAAGGATATTTGGCACCCATAGGAGCCCTCCTAAGGGATTTTGACTAGGTCTTCCATGCTTTTTCTAGGACTCTCTCTCCTCCTAATCCCTATTAGATATGGAATTAATTAGCTCCAAGAAATAAGCAGAAATTGCATTATTTTTGTTAGCGCTACATGTTGTTGGTGCTAGACTTTTTCCATGCCCACCAGGAGTCCTCCTAGTGGGTTATGATCTGAATTTGGTGTCCCCTTTTTCCTCAGATACTCTCCATGACTAAGTCCTCTTCCATGCCAAAAATAGGTGCCCATGGACCATACTATTCCTAGTGAAGTTAGGACTAAATCTTGGATTGATTTAGAAGTCTAATTTGATTAGACTCCTATGCCAAAAGGGTTTGATATAAAATCTATAAATAAGAGGGTCCTCCAAGGGTTGAAGAAAGAATCAATTCTTTGTCTAAGAGAAGGCTATGAGAGTAGAGGATAGGGATAGAGAGAGAAAGGCTAGTTTTTGAGTAGATTTCATAACGGTGCAAGATATGTATTTCCTTGAGAAGAAGGGTTATTCTTGAAAAGAATCTCAACATATTTTTATTAATCGGAAAGGTCCCTAAGAGGTTCCCATGTGGATCGCCATTAAAGGGCTCATGCTTAAGAGCCTAGTGGATCACAAACCGAAAATGGACTACATGTCAAGTATGAATTTATTTTATTAGATACTCTTATTATTTCATTGTATCATGCAAGAAGATCTTGTAATTAAGATTTTGGATATAGATTTTGATTTAATTATTAAATCAAGAGATATTTTTTTAAAAAAATCTCACTTTTTCTGCACATCCATTTTCTTTCAGTGGTATCAGAGCCTCCTTGCATAATTCATTAAAAGTATTATTATATTTGTGATATCGATTAGATCTGCTTCATAAATATCATGATCTAAAATTTCTGTGCCTATATATTTTTTATTAGATCACTCTATCATACAATTAAAATAGTTTGAGTCTTGATCAGACCATGGCATGCGATACCTTGGATTTATGACTTGTTTTACAAGTCATTGCAGCAAGATTTTATCTTGATTTAATTAAATAACCACTGCTTTGCATATGTGATATGCAATAAAAAGTCTATGGTGAAATTATATAATTTAGCACACCTGAATCATTTTTAAATCCCTCTAAAATTTTTGATTAAATATTTATAATTACTGTAATATCACTAGAACATGATTTTTAGATTGCTAAAAATTTTTAACTTGCTGGAATTTAGGATTTGTTACATTGGTTGCTCCTTCGTGGCCCTATGACATCCATTGGATCATCAACCTCAGCACCGACTACCATGGGAGGACCGGATTGCTCTTTGATGTGGGACATGTAGGATGCGAACATCAACATAATGAAACGTAGAATTTTAAGGTGGGCAATGATTCCAAAAATATGGCTTAACTCTTCTGTAACAGAATAAAAAGAGCCTTGAAGCAAACTACTAGAGAATAAAATCACTTTCCCGTAGATTAGACCTATTTAAGTAATAAATTGATTGGACCTAATGGTTAAGAAACCATTTGAATTAGGATAAGCTCTTTCAAGAGTTCAGATCCAAGAGAAGAAAAAAAGGCTTGTTACCGGACAATGATCTCTCTTTCCTCAATAGTTGGATCACTTAACACTCCTGGATTGGGCGTTTGGATAAGAAGGCTGAATCCCTTGAATATGTTGGCTTCCCGTCAACGGTTCCAAGGCAAGGAGGATCTCTTCTTTGGCTCTGGGCACCCGGGGATCCTGCAAACAGATTAATCAGAGACCAAGGGGATATAGGAAAAAGAAAAGAAAAGGAGATTAGCAAGAGAAGGAGAATAGGATGCGGTGGAGTCTTGGACACTTGAGAACTCGATTGGGCCCACACCCTTCTCCCTTACGGAGTGGCAATGCTTGGAGCAATGGAAGTAAATTTTTTTTTTTTTTCATTCATCTTCAACATCTACATTACAAGAGGAGGAGGGGTATTTATCATTCACCCAAGCCTCTTTGAAATTTGAATTAGAGAGATTACATGCACTAATCAAGGAGGAATAAGTGGGATGCTTCATTTGAATTTGAATTTGACTTTTCTTTCACGCCTTGTGCGGCAAGGGTGAAAACCTTCCATGTTGGCGTGGAGATGAAAATGGGATGCCCCATTTGAATTTGAATTCCATGCTTTGGGCGACGAGGGTGGGGGCCTTCCATGTTGGCATTGAGGGTGAGGTGGGGACCATCTTATATGGAGGATGAGGTGGCTCAAGGAATGGGTTCTTTCTGGAGTCTTTTCTTGCATGGAGAGTGAAGTGGCATCCTTTATCTAGGGTCATGCTTCTTGGTCTTGACTTAGGTCTATGTTGGTTGTCCTCTTGAGTTAAACTTGACTCAAATAAAATAAATTACAGGACATAAACTAAAGAAAGAATAATTTGACTCAAATATTTAAGTACTGGACATAAACTTAAGGAAAAACAAAACTGACAGGACCCAAAAGCTTAATTATCTACTATCCATAATGAGCTCGGATTGGTCTGAATCGAATGTAGCATCTTTCAGATCCTGGTGCCCGCACCTATTCTCTCGGGATAGGAGGAACTCGACCCTGTCGAGTATGGGTTAGCTTGACTTTGATATTGCTCTAATAAGTCTGGATCAATGCATTGCAGATCCTCCCGAGTGATCCACAAGTCCTCAGATTTGGGTCGAGCTTGCCAACGAACCAAATAATGCTGATAACCTTTATTTCTGGTAGTAACAGCCTGGACATCCAGAATATGGTCTATTCGATCTCACCATTCTGGTAAAGTGACTGGTGGACACGTAGGTGATGGTTCAATTTCAAGAGAGGGATCAGGCTCGAAAGGCTCACTAGGTATCACTGCTGGTTCCTCATACTCAACTAGATCTAAAATATTGAAAGTTGAGCTAATGCCGAATTCAGGTGATAACTCGAGCATATAGGTATTAGGTCCAATTTTCTTTATTACTTTGAAAGGATCAACTCTGAGGGCATGTAATTTTTTTATGGTTCCAGGGGAAACCATTCAGGTCTAAGCCTAATCATCATGTAGTCTCACTCAGTAAACTCTGTCTCACTTACAGGAATTAGCCATACATCTATAAGCTTCATTGCTCAGCTTAATTTTCTTGCTAATTTCTTTATGTAGATCTCTAACATGCTATGCATATGACTTAGCTGACTCAGAAACTCATGCATGCATGAGTAAAGGAATAAGATCTATGGATCTCTTAGTCTTGTAACCATGGATAATTTCAAATGGGCTCTTTCCAGTGGACCTATTGATTGAGCTATTGAAGGCAAATCCAGCATGTGATAATAAGAGGTCCCAATTTTCAACATTTTCACCTACAAGATACCTTAATAGGTTTCCAAGGCTCCTATTCATGACTTCAGTATGGCCATCGATTTATGGGTGGTAGGTGGTAGAAAATCTGAGCTTAGTTTCTAACATATGCCATAAGGTCTTCCAATAATATCTCATGATTCGGACATCCATATCAGATACAATGGTTTTGGGTAGGCCATGTAACCAACCACTTCATCTAGAAAAACTTTGGCCACCTTAAAAGCATCGAATGTTTAGGAATAGGGTAAAAAGTGTGCCATCTTAGAAAATTGATCAAACACAACATAGGTAGAGTCATGTCTCTACATGGTCTTAGGCAATCCTAAAACAAAATCCATACTAAGGTCTTACCAAGATAATCGGGCACAGGTAAAAGAGTGTAAAGGCTGGTGTTTTGCTTTTAGTATTTGGCAACAACACAAGTTCGACATCAAGCCACAATTTGGACAATATTTCTTTTCAAGCTTGGCTAATAAAACTGGTCTTCAACTGTTAGAATGGTTTTGTTCCTACCGAAATGTCCAGCTAAACCTCCAGCATGGGTTTCCCAAACTAAAAACTCTCTAAGGGAGGTTCGGGGAATGCACAACTTATTTTCCTTGAAGAGGAAACCATCTTGAAGGGTATATTCACTATGCAAACTAGATGGTCCTTGCTGAACAGATTGATAGATTTCACTAAAGTCGAGATAATTATCATATTCCTCTTTCAATTTGTCAAATCCTATGACTTCAATACTGATAGAGGTTAAGAGCATGGATCAATGGCTAAGGACATTGGCAACTCAATTTTCAATGCCAGCATGATGTTTTAAGACAAAGTTGTAAGCTTGAATATATTCTACTCACTTGCCATGCCTAGGGTTCAATTTCTTTTGAGAACTAAGTATTGCCCAGCTAAAGCAATCCAAGAGAGGGGATGAATTAGGTTTTAAAATTTTTTTACAAAGATTAAAACAAGTGCTAGTATGTTTGCAAAGTATTTGTATGCTCAACAAAAGTTTGCAGCAGAAGTAATAAGTAAATGCAAGAAAAAAAAGATAAGCAATTACAAATACAAGAATTTATGGTGGTTTGGTGCACACCAAGCACCTACATCCACTTCTTAAGGTCTACTTGGATATTTTACTATAATCCTTTCTTGATTATAGTAGATTAGTTTTTTCGCGCTCAACTTCACTTAAAAGTAATGAATACTTAATGAATGCTCATATGATTTTAAATGAATTACAATGAATTATAATGAATGCTTATCTCTTGTGTTTTGTGAACTTTAAATACCTTTCTAAGTCTTAAATGATCATTTATAGCCATTGGAGAGGAGAAAATAGCCATTAGACATAATTTGGAGAAGTTCTATGCTTTAAAAAAATTAGTTGTTATTGTTCACCCAGACCTACAGGTGTTGACACTTCAGGTCTTGACTCGATACTCTGAGTCGATACTTCAAATTATGAGTAGATACTTGAGTCAAAAGTTTTCTGAAGCTCTCTAAAGTATACTGGTGCATCGATACTTCTTTTGGTGAGTCAATACTTGAGTTGACACTTCATCTTCATGAATCAACACTTGGACAAAATCTCAAAATCAGCATGTTCTGTATCATTTTTGGTCTCAGGCCTTGAGTCGACATTTGCTTGACCATGAGTTGATACATGAGTCGACATTTGGATTCCATGAGTTGACAATTCAGCGTGCCGGTTGAAATATTGTTTGCATTTCAGCTCAGAGTTCTGTGAGTCGACATCTTGAGTCAACACTTGATCTTCATGAGTTGACACTTGACTGAAACTTGTTCAAATTCAAAACTTAAGTCCTTCAAAGTCATTCTTATGTGCCAAAGTCCATATAACTTAAAATTCCATCAACATAAGTGACTTTTTCAACAAGATGACAAGCAATTTGATCTCTTCAATACATTACAACTTCGATGAGTACCTAGTTCTGATAAACAAACTTTTAACTCACAGTTAGTACTCAAATATACTTAAGTATTTTATTATTCATCAAAATCAAGACAAGAGTCAACACTAAGGAATCGAAGTACTTCATGGTTTGAATATAGGACAAACTCCTACAATAAAAGATAGTGTCTCCAATACCTTAAGGCTTGAACTACCGCATACAATTCCATATCATAAGTTGAATACTTCAATTTTGCTTCATTCAACTTTTCACTAAAGAAGGCTACAAGGTGGTTCTCTTAACTTAAAACTTTTCAAATTCCAACTTTGGAGGTATCACAAGCAACCTCAATGACTTTGAAAAGTCAGGTAATCTTAAAATGGGTGCTTAGGTCATTTTCCTTTTGATGTCAAGGAAGGCTCTATCGATGGCCGTAGTGTTGGGAATTGTGTCCCAAAGCCAATCGTTCAGGATGTAGACGGTTGTGCTATCTTTGTATTTGTATATGAATTTCCTTTTAATAAATAAAAGTTATTTTTTTTGGCTATCCATCATATTTACTTTTCCTGTAAAGAACTCTTGTGTGATGGAGTCCTTAGAACTACATTATTTTAGAGAGGATATATCAAGTAGTTCTTAAACTGGTTCACAACCAAATGATACATTGTTATAGGATGACGATGTATCAAGTGTAGGTTGTTGTATGTCACATTTGTTGGTTATCCTCTTAACCAAGGAGTGTGGAGACACTGGTGTGACATGCAAGTGAAATGTATGATATCTCGCTGAACATGACCATCTGCGGAGCTCCCTTCTGCCAAAGGGTTGCTCGTGAAGGGATATGGATATATGTGTCCTTCAGACCTGAGGTCATTATGGTAGCTTTCAAGCAACTCACAATACTTTGGTACCGAACGACCTGAATTTCTAATCCAGTGACGGAAGGTTTCTGGGTGCAGTCAAGTACTTATGGAGCAATGGTGGATCAAGATGGAATTGACCTTTCCAAATAGTTGGGAGTGAATGACTCACTATATCTCAATTCAGCAAAACCTTGGCCAGGGTAGTTCTTGTGAGGAGTTACAGAACTTGTGAGGTTGAGACATGATTTGGATAAACCAAATTAGGGTTGGCAGTCTAACCCTAGGTCATCCTGAGCATTGTAAGGTCAAAGGGATGAATTATGCGGCAACCATATGCTAGAGATTCTTATGAGGTGCTTTGCATCTTTGACCTATCCGGATGTCCGGTATCATTGCTAGATGAGGACTTTGACTGGTATTGGAAATGTTCTAGTGCTACCGGCTTAGTGTTCGAACCTATGGGATCACACACCATAAAGGATTTCTATCAGATCGTATGGCTAATCGACGATTGGGAATCGTTTATCATCACTCAAAGTCAATATGATTGACTTTGTTCCCAGTGTCGACACTTGGAATTTTGCAGGAGTTGGCACTTGGTGAAGTGTTGACACTTGGCAATTTTTGTGTGTCGACACTTCCTGTGATGAACAAATTTCTGTAAGGATTTCGTGGAGAATTTTTGGGCTAGTTTTGACCTGGTTTGAATTTTGAATTCAAACCAGTTTTGGCTCCAAGGCTTTATGGTATGAAAGTTATACTTACCTTAATGGGTTGGATCTATTTGGAATGGCCTTGATTCTCTCCCCCATTCTCTCCCCTCATCTCTCCTCCTTCCTTCTTCTCCCTCTTATGGCTGCACCTATAAATGAGGTTCATTCTATAGATTATAGAGGTTACAATAACAGCAAAAGAAAACTTTGAGAGAGATAGAGAAGATTTGTGAGAGTTCTAAGGATTGGGTGTGAGCAACCTAGCACTCCAGCTAGGTCTTGGGAAGAGAGGTTTTGGGAAGGGATTCCTGTTCTCCTCTTAGTCTTCCTGAAAGAAGAAGATCGACCAAGGATCTCGAAGAGCTAGCACTCTGAGGGAGTTGATTAGAGTCGAGCCCAGGTATAGATTTCTTGTAGAGGCCAGACGCGTGTATAGCTTGAGCACCCTCTTCCTTCTCATAGTACTTCCACTGCTTCTCTTAGAGGTATAAAGGTACAGTACTTTTATGTATATTCTCTTGCTTTTGATGTTATATGCATGCTAGATCTTTATACTAGTTCTTGTTGCGGGCAGATCGGTAGATTGTTCTGATCTATCTACCGAGCCTTCCGTTGTACATGCTTTAAAATTATTTTAAAATGCATATCTTTCTACCCTCTTTTCTTGCATATTGTATGATAGGTGTAGGTGCTTTTCACCTTCAATGGTATCAGAGCAATAGGTTCCTTTTTTGTAGTATAATGATTCTAGCGTACTTATAACATCGCTTTTCTTTCTTAAGTACTTGGATTGAGTGCTTCACCATGGCTGTCTGGTCATAGGAGAGAAGTAGGGCTACAAGACTTTCTCTTCCCGTTCAATGCGGTCTCCTATGGCATGTAGGGGTGCTGCTGTGATTGACTCTTGAAAAGGAAAATAAGAAGAAAGAAAATTGTATGTTAAAAATATTTTAATCTAATAAAATGATCATAAAACAACTTTATAAGATCTAAGAGTTATTTTTGATCGGATTTGTTGAATGTTTGGAGACATATTAGATTTGAAATCACTATTTTTTCATTGTCTCAGGCTGTGAGTTGACACATGGCCTTTGAAGTGTTGATTCATGGGAAAATTTCTTGAGATCTGGTTTCTGTTTTTCTTCTAAGATAGGTTGAAGTGTCGACACTTGACCCTGAAGTGTCGACACTTGACCATTGAAGTGTCGATACTTGAGTGCGTGCCAGAAAATATGTTGTTCTATTTTCTGTTCCCTATCTCAGGCCTTGAGTCGACACTTGCTTCTGAAGTGTCGACACTTGGGTTGAAAATTTTGAAATAATAATGAATTCAAATTTTAATTTTTGTAAAATTATTTTACATTTATAAATTAAAATTATTTTAATTTATTTGAGGCTGTTGAACTTAATTTTGAATTAAGAATGACTAAGAACTTTAGGAATATGATTCAAAGATTTTAAGTCATTTCAATAAGCCTTAAGGGTCATGGGTTAGCTTCTATTAGGTCCTTAATTGGATTAGACCTAAGTTTAGATGCATTGGACTAATTAGAGAACTAATCTAATCAAATGTTGAGTTAGGATTTCTTCTCTAGTTCTATCTAATAGTTAGATTGATTAGTCCATAATCTAAATGGACCTAATTTGTGGCTCAATGGAAAGCCCGAGTCATTAGGCTAGTCTAATCGAGTCTGATGAACCGATTGGTGTCGAGATAAGTTTGGCATTGTGATCATGGTTCTTTGGGGCTACCTCTTACCTAGCCAACTCTGTTGGTGTCTAAGGCAAAATAGTTAATGGCGGAACCCAATCCATGATCTCACTACCTGGCCAATGTGGTTGATCAGGATTGATTAGATAGCTCATTGACTCGTGTTAACCCTTGTCACCCAAGGTTAATCTGTCTTGATTGATTTTAGATGCCCATGGATCATTAGTTATGTGTAACCCTCCGAGATTGTTGATGTGGTTAGTGGGAGGTTGATCCATGTCTTCTCATCTCTTCGTTTGTCATATTAAAGTTAAAACCTTCTAAATTATTAGGTTCTTAAAAGGACAAAGTTATAGAGATAACCAAGTCCTAGCCTCCCATTAAGTGGGATAGTAATGTATCCAGTAGTTCGATGTTCATCGGTAGATCCAAAGATCAGGTGTTCATCAGGCTATTGGAATTGATGTTCCTAATATGATGGCTCAGTGCGACTCTCTTAATGGTGGTCAGGTGGGCCGGCCAAAGTCGGGCTTGACCATTTGTTAGTTATAAGCATTAAATTTTGTTATGTTAATGGTTGGACCTAACCAGGACCTTCAATAAGAGGCCTAAAGGCCGATTGAAGTGCTCCTTGGGGCAAAACCCAATTACTAGAGATTACTTGGCGAAGTGATCGGTTGAATAACCTACTTTTAGACATGCATGGGTGGGCCGGCCAAATTAGAGGCTGCCAATCTGTATAAAATAGTGGGAGGGACCTTTAGACTAAAGTCCATGTCTTTAGGTTAATAATTCATATACACTAATTAGCTTTGGTTTTCCTTTCAGATGTCTTCCAACCTGTCACTCCGGTCTCTTCTCGATAATGAGAAGCTCAATGGACCCAACTTCGATAGCTGGTATCGAAGACTCAGGATTGTCCTGGAGCACGAACGGATCTTGTATGTGATATCAGATCTGGCACCTGAGATCCCTGCTACCAATCTCGGGGTTCGGTCAGAGACACTTATCAGAAGTGGCTCTCTGACAGGACCACTATCCGATGCATCATGTTGGCTATGATGAACGATGAGTTCAGTCATAAATTCGAGGAAGCCCAGCTAGAAGAAATCCTTCAAAAGTTGAAGGAGTCTTTTGAAACACTAGATGATGTTGAGAGGTACAGGGTCTCCTGTGCTATCTACAATGCACGGATGCATGATGGAGCCTCGGTCACTGATCATGTACTGTATATGATTGAGATGATTGAGCACCTGGGCAAGCTTGGATGTCCCTTGCATGAACAACTTGGGAAAGATGGGATTGTTGACGCCTGAAGTGATTTTGATGATAACAAAATATTAGAGCATGTATTTGGTTATCTAACAACTCTTCAAATGGTTGACAAGTTTTTATAGGATGACTACTTTGACATATTTTTTAAACCCTACAACCTTTATCTCTTTGTGTTGAGTTGTAAGTAATTAGAATCTTGTAAAGAAGAACCCAACAAAAATTTCTCTATTTGAATCAAAGATAAAGGGTTGCTTCTACTATTTTTCAAGCTTTAATTTCTCTTGATATTATTGTAAGAAGATCTGAAGGAAATCTTCAAAGCTTGGCATGTGAGTTCTAGAGAATAGAAATTGGTCTGGCTGAAGAACCAATCTCGAGCCGACTGGATGGAGGAACCAGCTGACTCTGGCACTAGCACTGGAAAGAAAATCTCTGGCATGCAGACCCAGCCGACTGGCACCTAGTCTTAGCCGATTCATCCAAAACTTGGTTGAGAATGTTCTGAGAACCTTAGGATCTGAGTCGACTGGATTTCAGCCTAGCCGACTCATCCAGAGTGGCTATTTTCTCGACTGTGGAACCTAGCCGACTAGTTTTCAACCCAGCCGACCTGAACCTGACCCGAGCTGACTCGAAGATGTCTTAGCCAACTGGAATGTCGGGGTCTCTTCCAATGGCTAGTTCCAGTTTTCTGATTTTGAATTCCAAAAGTGCTCCAACAGTAACTTGTCACATCCCAACGGTCTACAACGTTCAAAATCAAGGGAAGGCAATTGAAGTCTCTATAAATGAGGTATGAGAACATCCTTAGAGAGACTAATGAGTTGTTGAACATTTATTGAACATTTATTGAAGTAAGAAGAGAGAGCACTTGAGCTTTAAAGTCAGTCTTCAAGCCTTCACCAACTCTTATCAAAAGCTTGAAGCAACTTTTGAGGAAAGCAAGGAAGCCATTGAAGTGCATTGAAGGGCATTCAATTGAGCTTCACTAGAGCTGCATCGGCAACCACCAGACAACTTAGTTTGTCATTTCTATTGCTTTTCATTCTACTCTTAGAATACTTAGATTATTGGTGAGCTCGGTTGTAAAAATCAAATAGGTTTCTTTGGTGAGCCTACTTAAAACCAAAGTGTAGAGGTTCTAGGTGAGCCTATGAAAACCTAGTTTGGGTTTCTTTGGTGAGCCCGATTTAAAAATCAAAGTGTAGAGGTTGGGATTGTGAGCTTGAAAAACAATCCGACTGTATTTCAATTTGGGGGATATAGTGAAAATCCCAAGTGGTGAACTTCGGTAGTGGACGTAGGAGCTGGGTTGCTCCGAACCACTCTAAACTTGTTTTGTTTATGTTGTGCTTTACTTACTTTTTAGCTTTCGTACTTAATTCTGATTAACATAACACTCAACCACTAAAAGAAATTACTTGTGCACATATTTGCAAGAAATTTTGTAATTCCCAATTCACCCCCTCTTGGGAAAAGCCACCTGGGCAACAACGATACTGAATTCTATCCCTTCTTCCTATCTAGATTTTCTCAATCATTATATAATGAATAAGCCTACAATCAACTACCATGGTCTATTGGGGTTACTGCAGACTTATGAGAAAGACCACCAGTTGAATAAAGGGGTGGTGAATCTAGTGGGAGGTTCTTTGAGAGGGCGTTGTCCCTTTAAGAAATGGAAGAAAAAAATAATAAAGGAAAAAAGGTTCTTAGTGCTTCTGGGCCCAGTTAGGCCAAGAAAGTGAAGGCTGATCAAAATCATGTAGAGTGCTTCTTCTGCAAGAAGCAGGGTCATTGGAAGAGGAACTATCCTCTTTATATTGTGTTCTTTGACCTGAACAGGTCCAAGAAGAGAAAGGTGCAAGATGGTCTTGGACAAGGTATTTATATGATAACACCTTGTAGTTTCTCTGTTTGCGATACTACTAACTGGGTATTGGATACAGGAAGTCCAATTCATATTTGCAACTCTTTGCAGGGACTTCAAGTTAGTAGAAGATTCAAGGACGGTGAGAGGTTCTTGAACATAGGAAATGGAAGCCGAGTTCCAATTCTAGCATTGGGAGTCCTTAAACTTGTTTTTGAGTCCTGCATTGTCATTTCAAATGAGTATCATTTTTGTCCTTCTTTCATTTTGAATGTCATTTCTGTAGGCCAGTTGGCCATGTATGGTTATGAACTATTAATAAATAATGACATTTGCAAAATCATTTTGAATGATTCTGTTGTTTAATGGCATTTATGTACTGTCACGACTTGTTAGTGTAATGTACACGTCTAGCAAATGCCCTAGGATAGATAATGTCAGTGAAGCATATCTATGGCATTATAAGCTAGGCCATATTAACAAGAATACGATAAACAGGTTGAAAACCGAGGGTCTCCTTGATTTTAGTGAAGATAGTTCACTTCCAACCTATGAGTCCTGTCTTTTTGGAAAAATAACTAAGTTACCTTTTACTGGAAAAGGTGATCGAGCCAATGAAATTCTAAGTTTGATACATACTGATGTATGCGGACCCATGAATGTTAGTGTCAGGGGAGGGTATGGTTATTTCATTACTTTTACAGATGACCTTTCGAGGTATGGTTATGTCTTCTTGATGAGACATAAATCTGAATCATTTGAAATGTTCAAACGATATTGTAATGAAGTGGAAAAACAAACTAGAAAGTGTCTCAAAATCCTTCGATCTGATCGAGGTGGTGAATACCTTTCCGGTGAGTTTCTGACATATCTTGAGGAAAATGTGATTCTCTCTCAGTGGACACCTCCAGGGATACCTCAGTTAAATAGAGTGTCTGAGAGAAGGAATCGAATCCTGTTAGACATGGTTCGGTCCATGATGGGCTTTGCTACTCTGTCGATATGCTTTTGGGGATATGCTCTAGAATCAGCCTGTTACCTTCTGAATAGGGCTCCAAGTAAGTCCATTAGTAAAACACCATATGAGATGTGGACTGGACGTAAGCCGACACTTTCACACCTTCGGGTCTGGAGGTGCCCGGCTTATGTAAAATGTTTGAAAACGGACAAACTTGGACCTAGGTCTGACCGGTGTTTATTTCTTGGGTATTCAAAGGAGTCTAAGGGGTATTACTTCTACTTAGCTGAGGAACAAAAGTTGTTCATCAGTCTTAGGGCTATCTTTTTGGAAAAGAAGTTCCTTGATGAAGGAATTGTAGCCACTAAGATTGAATTTAGTGAAATTCAACAAGTAGAAGAACTGACACACTTAAGGGACAACATAGAATCGACTGTGATTAGATCACACCCAGAGCCCACTCAGGAACCATTAAGGGGATCCGGTAGAGTACCGAGCCGACCGGACAGATACTACAGTTTCTTGGTCCGGGACGGTGATCCCATTGAACTCGATGAGAATAATGAGGACCCAATCACCTATATGGATGCATTACAGAGGTCCGTCTCTTAGAAATGGCTTGGAGCCATGAGATCCAAAATGTAGTCTATGGAGATCAATAATGTATGGACATTGGTTAATGCACCTGAAGGGATAAAACTCATTGGGTGCAAATAGATTTTCAGGAGGAAAAGGGGCACAGACGGAAAGATAGAGACCTATAAAGCCTGTTTGGTTGCCAAGGGATATCGTCAACATTATGGTATTGACTATGATGAGACATTCTTTCCTGTGATAATGCTCAAATCCATTCGGATTATGCTTGCTTTAGTAGCACACTTTGACTATGAAAATTGGCAAATAGATGTCCGAACAGCTTTCTTGAATGGTGAGCTGGAAGAGGAGGTGTATATGAGACAACCTGAAAGGTTCACATCCACAGATGAGTCAAAGGTGTGCAGGCTTCAAAAGTCCATCTATGGACTGAAACAAGTATCAAGGAGTTGGAACATGCGACTTGATAAGTGTATCAAGTCGTATGGCTTCGTTAGGAATGGAGAAGAGCCTTGCATTTACAAATGGACTAATGGTTCTATGATTGTATTTCTTGTGTCGTATGTGGATGACATTCTCTTAATCGAGAATGACATCGTAGCACTGCAAGGAATAAAGGTCTGATTATCATCTCAGTTCTCTATGAAGGACTTGGGTGAAGCCTCTTACATACTAGGTATGAAGATCTATAGAGATAGATCTAAGAGGCTTTTAGGATTGTCCCAGTCTACGTACATCGACACCGTGCTGAAACGGTTCAGCATAAAAAATTCCAAGAAGTGCTATCTCCCGATAGGCACTGGAATTGATCTCTCCAAAAAAAATTATACGATAACTCCTAAGGAGAGAGAGCGCATTAGTAGAATCCCATATGCTTCGGTAGTAGATTCTATCATGTATGCCATGACATGTACTAGACCAGACATGGCATACTCATTAGGTGTAGTGAGCAGATACCAGTCTAACCCAGGTGAAGCTCATTGAAAAGTGGTAAAGACCATCCTTAAGTATTTATGAAATACTAAGGATCAATGGCTAATTTATAGAGAATCTGACTTGAAACTTGTGGGATATACTGACTCCAGTTTCCAATCAGATAAAGATGATAGTAAGAGTGTGCCAGGTTTTGTCTTTACCCTGAACAGAGGAGTTGTCTGCTAGAAAAGTTTCAAGCAGCCTACTATGGTGGACTTAGTATGCAAAGCAGAGTACATTGTAGCATCAGATGCAGTGAAGGAAGCTGTGTGGTTGCGAAAGTTCCTTGGCGAGCTGGGAGTGGCACCTTCCATTGATGGTCCTATTCTGGTATATTGTGACAACACTAGAGCCATTGCTCAAGCCAAAGAGCCGAAGTCTCATCACCGCATAAAGCATATGCTGCGGTGCTATCACCCTGTGCGAGAGATCATTGAACAAGGTAACATCGACCTTCAGTAGATCGATGGAAAGGAGAACCTGGCTGACCCCTTCACTAAAGCTGTCAGAGTTCAAGAGTTCATTGTTGTAAAAGGAAAATGGGAATAAAATTCTGTATTGATTGGCTTTAGTCCAAGTGGGAGTTGTTGGAAATTGTGTCCCAAAGCCAATCGTCTAAGCTGTAGACGGTTGTGCTATCCTTGTATTTGTATATAATTTTTCTTTTAATAAATAAAAGTTATTTTTTTTGGCTATCCATCATATTTACTTTTCTTGTAAAGAACTCTTATATGATGGATTTCTTAGAACTACATTGTTTGATATAAAGAGGATATATCAAGTAGTTCTTAAACTACTTCACAACCAAATGATACATTGTTATAGGACGATGATGTATCAAGTGTAGATTATTATATGTCACATTTGTTGGTTGTCCTCTTAACCAAAGAGTGTGGAGACACTAGTATGAATGCAAGTGAAATGTATGACATCTCACTGAATGTGACCATCTGCAGAGCTCCCTTCTGCCAAAGGATTGCTCGCAAAGGGATATGGGTATATTTGTCCTTCAGACCTGAGGTCACCTTGGCAGCTTGCAAGCAACTCACTGTACTTTGGTACCGGACCACATGGATTTCTAATCTAGTGACGGAAGGTTTTTGGGTGTAGTCAAGTACTTGTGGAGCGGTGGTAGATCAAGATGGAATTGACCTCTCCAAATAGTTTGGAGTGAATGACTCACTATGTCTCGATTCAGCAAAACCTTAGCCAGGGTAGTTCTTGTGAGGAGTCACAGAACTTGTGAGGTTGAGACATGATCTGGATAAACCAAATTAGGGTTGGCAGTCTAACCCTAGGTCATCTTGAGTATTATAAGGTCAAAGGGATGAATTATGCGGAAAGTGTATACCATAGGTTCTTGTGAGGTGCTCTGCATCTTCGACCTATCCGGACATCGGGTATCATTGCTAGATGAGGACTTTGACTAGTACTGAAAATGTTCCAGTACTACCGGCTTAGTGTTGGAACCTATGGAGTCACATCATAAAGGATTTCTATCTGATCTTGTGGCTAATCGATAATTGGGAATCGTTTGTTGTCACCCAAAGTGAATATGATTGACTTTGTTCCCAGTGTCAACACTTGGAATTTTATAGGTGTCGACACTTGGTGAAGTGTCGACACTTGGTGAAGTGTCGACACTTGACAATTTTCGAGTGTCGACACTTCCTATGATGAACAAATTTCTGGATGGATTTTGTGAAGAATTTTTGGATAGGTTTTGACCTGGTTTGAATTTCAAATTCAAACTAGTTTTGGCTCCAAAGCTTTATGGTATGAAAGTCATACTTACCTTAATGGGTTGGACCTATTTGGAATGGCCTTGATCCTCTCCCCCATTCTATCCCCTCATCTCTCCTCCTTTCTTCTTCTCCCTCTCATGGCTGCACCTATAAGTGAGGGTCATTCTATAGGCTACAGAGGTTACAACAACAGCAAAAGAAAACTTTGAGAGAGATAGAGAAGGGTTGTGAGAGTTCTAGGGATTGAGTGTGAGCAACCTAGCACTCTAGCTAGGTCTTAGGAAAAGAGATTTTGGGAAGGGGTTCCAGTTCTCCTCCTAGTCTTCCTGGATGAAGAAGATTGGCCAAGGATCCCGAAGAGCTAGCACTCCGAGGGAGTTGATCAGAGTCGAGCCTTGTTGTGGATTTCCTGTAGAGGCCAGACATGTGTGTGGCTCGAGCACCCTCTTCCTTCTTACATCACTTCCACTGCTTCTCTCAAAGGTATAAAAGTACAGTACTTTTATATATATTCCATTGCTTTTGATGTTATATGAATGCTAGATCTTTATATTAGTTCCTGTTGCAGGTAGATCGGTAGATTGTTTTGATCTATCTACCGAGCCTTCCATTGTGCATGCTTTAAAATTGTTTTAAAATGTATATCTTTCTGTCATCTTTTCTTGGATATTGTATGCTAGGTGTACATGCTTTTCACCTTCACTTAATCCACTCAAAGATTTCCTTTCTAATACAGTCAGTGATGGGAGTGACAATCAAACTAAATCCCCAAATAAATTGCCTATAGAAGGTAATAAGGCCATGGAAGCTATGCACTTCATGTATACTAGTGGGTACCGGCCGCTCAACTATGTACTTAACATTTTCTGGGTTGACAGATACTCTTTCAGGGATAACGACAAATCTTAAAAAGATGACTCTATGAGTCAAGAATTCATATTTCTTCAAATTGGCATAAAGTCTATCCTTCGTAAGTGCTTGGCATACTTGGTGAAGATGGTCCAGGTGGTCTTCCTTAGTCCTACTGTAGATAAGGATGTCATCGAAGTAAACCATAACAAATTTCCAATGAATAATCTCAAGACTTGGGTCATGATCCACATGAAAGTACTAGGGGCATTTTAAAGACCATAAGACATCATTACCCATTCATAAAGGCCATCCTTAGTCTTGAAAGCTATATTTTACTGGTCCCCAGGCCTAATCCTAACTTGGTGATAGCCACTCTTAAGGTCAATCTTAGAGAAAATAGCAGCTCCGACCATCATATCTAACATATCATCAAGACGGGAAATAGTAAAAAGATATTTGATCATTATCTTATCGATGGCATGACTATCTACATACATTTTCTAGGTACCATCCTTCTTGGGGGTCAAAAGGATAGGTACCGCACAAGGGCTCAAGCTTTCTCTATTGAATTTCTTTTGGAGGAGATCTCCAACTTGCCTTTGTAACTTTGAATGTTCAGTGGGATTCATCCTATAATGTGGAAGGTTTGGTAAGGTGGCTCCTGGGACTAAGTTTATGGCATGTTGAATATCCCTTAATGGTGGGAGGTGATCAGAAGATCTTCTAGAAACACATCTTGAAAATTCTTCAAAAACTCTACTATTTTCCGAGGTTGCTCCTTCTAGGGTTGATCCTAGACTTCCTTGGTGGACAATATCCAAACTGGTGAACCCTCATTAATCTATTGTTCTAAATCCTTAGCACTGATCAAATTTAATCCTTGTTTCTTTTCCTTTAAATTACTAACCTTCTTTTGGTGTTGTACTTAGGTGGTGAAGAGTTTATAACAATTTTGTTTTCTAGGTGGGTGAATGAACAAGAGTTTGATTGCATCATGATCATACAACCAGGGTCGGCTTAGAATAATACTGCTAACCCCAATAGGAAGAACATTACACCAAACTTTCTCATGATAGGATTAGAATTGGATTGTAACTTGGCAACTTAACTTAATAGGAATGGAGGTTGAATCAATCCAAGATACCTTATAAGGGTTGGGATGGAAAATAGTGGTCAATCCTAGACTCTTGACAGTACTAGTAGAAATGGCATTAACATAGCTCCCACTATCTATGATGATCTTGCAAACCTTTTCCCCTATTTTGGCAAAAGTTTGTAGGTTGTTGGTTCTACACCAATCCTCATGCTCTTTTGTTTGGGTTATAATATATCTAACGACTCCCAGTAACTCAGGTGGATCTATTGTTTCCTCATCTCCTTCATACTCAGCCACTAAGTTTGTTCCTGTTTCATACACTTCTTCCTCAAATTCTTCAAAGGATTTAGGAGCTTCTTCCTCTAATTCTCTTATGTGTAGGGCTCTAGTAGGACACTGACTAGCATAGTGACCAACTTTGTGGAACCTAAAGTAATGAATATCAGGATTATTGCTTCTTTGAACTTCAGGGCCCTTACCCCTATCATCTTTGTGACCTAATGGGGTAGTAGGAGTGGGTCGGGTTGAAGGAACTTGACTAGAACTTGGCTTATATCCAGGTGTACCAATCCTATTAGGTTCAGACCAACAGATCACGAGTTCCCTTTGAAATCTCTCAAAGTTTCTAGCGATTTGATAGGCTTGTTCTAGGTCATGGACTTCTCTCAAAAATAACTCCCTTTGAATTTTCTCACATAGGCCAGCTCGAAATCAAGATAGGGTCACGACCTCAGACTCATCTATGCTGAATCTAATAATGTACTCATCGAATTTGGCAATGTATTCGGATACAGTTCTATGCCCTAACTCAACCTTTGCCACCGATCTAAAAGTCTTTATTGATAGGACATGGGGAGGTACTTTTTCCTAAGTTTAATCTTCATGGCTCTCCAAGTAGGTATGGGCATATCTTCTCTCTGATGACATATGCACTCAATATTTCTTCAATATAATCTCACTTAGCAGACTAGTCTAAGTTTGGCAAATTTAAACTTCCTCTCTTCTGACATCTCATACCATTCAAAATACTGATCCATGTAACCTTCCCAATCAGTGTATACCTTTGGGTTTAGACTTTCATCAGAGGTAGGTGCTTCTAGGAAAATGCTCCTAATGGCTCTTTCATCCTGGTCCACAAAACCATGGTATGGTCATCTCTGGTTATGTTCCAAGGTAGGTTCATGGCGTTGGGCTCTTTTAGGGTTGAGGGGCATTGGTAGAGGTGATTCAGGTTCAGCATGGGTTACATGGGTCTCTTCTAGGATCTCGATACGCTCCTCCATTCAATCAAACCTATTATTTAGTTGGGCAAACTGTTCAGTCATGGTCCTTAGGAGTGTTTCAAAATTGGGATTCATGATTAAACTAGTTTGGATTTGGAATTGCTAGTATGGGGTTCCTGATCTAGTGGTCATGCGACACAGAATTCCTAGCTTCTAGGGCTTCTAGACCTAGAAGCTCAATGTAGCATGAATTGCCAAAGCACCAATCAAGATTGCAGTCATCCTTTCAATTGGCCAGGTAAGAGGTGGGATTATGGGAGGCTCCCCTTGCTTTCAAAGGTCCTAACTAAAAACCACAGATCCACTTAAGGCATTTGCCGTTGGACCCTTAGCCTTAGACCAATTTCTAGGAGTAAATTTAGAATTAATCAATACTAAGTCTCAACATGAAATATGAACTTGACTTATTGGTGTCCCTAGTTTATGTTCTTACTCAGTTTTAGATTAAGCTTGGGTCAATGCAATATGTTATTGGTTGTTTTTGGGCTAAGGAAAGGTGATGAAATCCTTTCCTTATCTTATGATAGGATTGCCCTTAAGTGTTTTAAAATGAATGCACAAACAAAGATCTACCACAAAGACTATAATAGATAGGTATGTCAAAATTCAAATTTCAAAATTTAAATCTCTAAACTGAAATTTGAAATTTCAAATTTGAAAATTTAGATTTCAAGAATTCAAAATTTCCAAATTTGAAATTTCAAATATAAATTTCTTTTTGGGGAACTTAGATTTGAATTGTGCCAGTAAAAGAAAAAAATATTCGTTGTGCTAGTGAAAGATCATTCAATGAAGCATTTGCTAATCTAACTTCAATCATGCAAGCAAGCAATTAGCACAACGAACTCTCTAATCTAGAAGGTCTCATGTCCGGTCTTAGCTCATTACTCCCATTGGTCATAAGTAGACTTTCGTATACCCGTTCAAGAGGCATGAAATCTTAGATTAAAGGTTGAAAACAAGGAAATAAATTTTTAAAATTCAAATATGAAAATCTATAGGAGAGATTTTAGATCTGGATTTGAATCTAGAAGATTAATTGAAAAATTACTATTAAACTTAGATTTGAAAAGTTATGAGAAGAACTTTCAGATCCAGTCCTTAAAATGCAGAAATTTTAGCAATTAGTATGTTTTGTCCTAATTTAACCATGCTCTGATACCAAGTTGATGTGGGACGTGCAGGGATGCGAACATCAACATAATGAAATGCAAAATTTTAAGGTAGGTAATGTTTTCAAAAATATGGCTTAACTCTTCCATAAGAGAATAAAAAGGGCACTGAAGCAAACTACTAGAAGATAAAATCACTTTCCTGCATATTAGACCTATCTAAGCAATAAATTGATTAGACCTAATGGTTGAGAAACCATTTGAATTAGGATAAGCTCTTTCAATAGTTTAGATCTGAGAGAGGAAAAAAAGGCTTGTTATCAGACAATGATCTCTCTTCCCTCAATAGTTGGATCACTCAACACTCTTAGATTGGGCATATGGATAAGAAGGTTGAACCCCTTGAATGTGTTGGCTTCCTATCAATGTTTCCAAGGCAAGGAGGACCTCTTCTTTCGCTCTGGGCACCCAGGGATCCTGCAAACAGATTAATTAAAGACCAAGGGAGAATAGAGAAAAGAAAAGGAAAGGAGATTAGCAAGGGAAGGAGAAGAGGATGCGGTGGAGTCTTGGAGACTAGAGAACTCAATTGGGCCTCACACCCTTCTCCCTCATGGAGTGGCAATGCTTGGAGCAATGGAAGTAAAAAGAAATTTTTTTTCATTCATCTTCAACATCTACATTACAAGAGGAGGAGGGGTATTTATCATTCACCCAAGCCTCTTTGAAATTTGAATTAGAGAGATTACATTCACTAATCAATGAGAAATAAGTGGGATGCCTCATTTGAATTTGAATTTGAGTTTTCTTTCATGCTTTGTGCGGCAAGGGTGAAAAACCTTCCATGTTGGCATGGAGATGAAAATGGGATGCCCTATTTGAATTTGAATTCCATGCTTTGGGCAACAAGGTTGGGGGCCTTCCATGTTGGCATGGAGAGTGAGATGGGGACCATCTTATGTGGAGGATGAGGTGGTGCAAGGAATGGGTTCTTTCTGGAGTCTTTTCTTGCATGGAGATTGAAGTGGCATCCTCTTTCTAGTGGTCATGCTTCTTGGTCTTGACTTGGGTCTATGTTGGTTGTCCTCTTGAGTTAAACTTGACTCAAATAAAATAAATTACAATATATAAACTAAAGAAAGAATAAATTGACTCAAATATCTAAATACATGACATAAACTTAAGGAAAAACAAAACTGACAGGACCTAAAAGCTTAATTATCTGCAATCCATAATGAGCTCGGATTGGTCTGAATCAAATGTAGCCTCTTTTGGATCCTGGTGCCCGCACCACTCTTCTTCCTATCGGCTGCCTCCTGTAAGAGCTCCACAAGATTCTATGACCAATGCCAACCTTGATGTTTGCCAAAGGCTCAGTCAATCTCGACTTGGGTCCCTGACCTATCGGGTGCTCCTGAGAGGTGGTGCCCGAAACCCTCACTCAAGGCCCGATCCATGCTCAGTGCTTGGTCCCTCTCTACCAAGCCACCCACGGTGCTTAGCTACCTCTAGATGCTCAGGTTGGTATGGTTGACCTTGCTTGCTCTAACCATCTCAATTCTTCCATGTGTTCATTGTAATGAACGTGGCCGACATGACTAGCAGGTGAGTTCGTGGGAGATAAAATCTTAATAAAATTAGTGGCTCCATCAAAAAAAATATCATCAAAGGGAGTCTCGGGGGTAGGATCCTAATTACCTGTTAGAGCCCATAACACTCACCAATGGCCACTCACCCTAGCAAGCTTTTCCTGGTCCCGCACGATGCTATAAATGGCAAGAGGGACACTTGGTGAGGTAAGCCAATTTGAGGAATACATCTCACACTTTACTCTCACGATCACCTTAGCAAATAGCTCTAGATAATATTGCCCATTTCATCTTTCTTTTCTAACTTGATCGTCGGAGTGTCCCCGTTGGTATCCCTGAGCCTAGGTAATGGGGACATTGGCAAGAGGAAGAAGTTGCAAGCTAACAATCTCTGGTTTTATAGCAAGTCCAATTTTTTTCAAGTTCCACTCAAAATTATGCAGATAAAACACAACCTCATGAAGCATCTTGAAGGCTCCTAGTTCCACCCATTTAAGAAGAAGATCCCTTATTATATGAAGCAAGTCAAGACCATTTCCATTTGAGACAAGCAAGCCAAATAAATTCAACTAATGAAGACCTTTCTTTCCAAAATTCCAAGCAATCCATTTGGGCCGGCCAACCTATGATTTGATTTAACTAATTTGAAGCATATTTGAAGACTAAATCTTAGAAGACACATGGAAGGCTTTTGATGAGGACACTTGGCAAAATAGGATGGCGCCACATGCAGATTCTAGTTTTTTCTCTTGTTAGGATTAGTTACCTAGAAGCTTCTCAATGTAATTAGTTGCCAACTAAACATGGATTAGTTAGCACTTAATCCTCCCTTTTGCCACCACTTCTGGGTTCTTTTGGCATATAAATAAGACCAAGGCCCCCTTATATAAAGTAATTGAAAAGCCTATGAATGAATGAAAGCTTAGTTTGGTTCTTCTTCCACCTTGTCGAGTTCCATTGTTTTCTCTTTGAGTTTGAGTGTTCGGTTTGAGTTTGAGTGTTAGTTCCCTAGCCATTAGAGCTTGGTCACTCCTTTAGGGAGAGGGTGAGAGGCCCAAAGTTCCATTCCTAAGCCATTCTACTAAGGTTCCAAGGAGATCAAGAAGAAGGAGAAGTGCTACCCAAAAATTCAGCAACCTTCTTCAAATCCCTTCACTTTCCTTTGTTGAATCCTTCATTTTCTTTCAATTCTTCATCACCATGACCTTACTTTGGATCATTTGCAGGTTTTTCTTGATGGTTTGAAGCTGATGATGAAGGCTTCATGCCAAGGACCAAGCTTTAAAGGTAGGTTCTACGTAGGGAGTGTAGATCTTGTCCCTAGATTTCAATTCTTGAGTGATGAGTGCTATCCTTCTTGCTATTGGTAGACCACCTTATCAGTGCAGTCTCCCACACCATGCTGCATGACCCAGCTCCAGACCATCAGTGGCTCAAGGAAGAGCCAAGGTAAAGGAAGTGCACCTAATCCCCCTTCGCTTCCTCTAATGAGGACCCCTCCAGATATTCCTAGGAGAGGTCCACCAAGGAGATTACTCGGTGATGAGCCGAGCAATGCCTCGAGGAGCTCGACCATGAGCTACGTGATATCAATGCCGGCTCACGGACCTTCAAGGGATGGATCGTGGCTTGGCCAAATTTGATACTTAGCCCCCTCTCTCCTAATGTATCATGGAGGAGCTAATCTTGGGTTGATTCAAGATGCCGTAGCTAGTGCCATATGATGGCAACACTGACCCGCTAGACCATCTTGAGAGTTATAAGGCTCTCATGAGGATTCAGGATACTATGATGCCTTACTGTACATCACCTTCCTAGCTACTCTTTCGTAGGCAACTCGAGCACGGTACTCTCACCTGGAGCCAAGGAGTATTGATTCTTTTTTTAGCTAGAGTGCAAGTTTATGGTATACATCAGTGCTTGCATGAAGATGTTGCATGAGGCTAATAGCTTCTTTTCCATTAAGCAGCAAGACAAGGAGCCATTGAAGGACTACGTGGCCAGATTTAAGATGGCCATGCTAGAAGTCTACCATCTCGAGACTCTCTAGCTATGTTGGCACTGAGGCAAGGACTGCACCCATTCTAGCTGACCTACTCTTTGGATAAGATCAAGCGAAGTCTTATTTAGAGGTACTCGCTCGCATAGAGAAGGGAAGTCGAGCAATAAGAAGACACAATGGTGGGGACACCAGTATCAAACACAGATCACTGGATCCCATATGGTTTACATAGTCATGTGTCAAAGTTTTGAAAATTTTGTAATCAATTAAGATTGAGTCCTGTAATAAGTTGAGGTTAGTTGATTTGTCTCAACCCTCAACCCCAGTTAGTATATTGAGTCCTGTATATCAGTTATGAGTCTCGTATGAGCCTAATTTTTGTATAAGAGAAGAGGTTACCCTATTTTGGAGTTCCATCAGGCCACATCCAAGAGTTAGAGGCCACTACATCATCCTACTGGATTTTGTGTGACAACCCAGGATCCAAGATGCTTCTAGAAACATTGATTCCTTCTAGATACCCTTCAGATGCCTAGATTCCTCTCCAGATACCAGTGCATATTCCCAAACTAGGGCATCCATGATTCTAAAGGTCCATCTACATCCTAGACCAAAGAAATCAAGCCCAGGCACCAAGCCCAATCCCTTAAAAAGCAAGATACCAGGGAATATTCCTGCTACCAGGCTACCAGGCCACCCCAGCTTCCAGAGGCCCAAGCCCATGCACCCAAAATCCTTTAGACCGGCCCCTTGCTGCTCCTAGAAGCCCAACACACCCCCCTAGGCATCCTTGAAGTGTTGACCAAGTCCAAGAGGTGTCCTTAAGTGAGAAGGAGAACACTAGTCTAACCTAGTTAAGATTTATGTTCCTACTTGCTTTATGATTTGTAATTCTAACCTAGCTAGGAAAGGACACGTAATCTAACTAGGAAAGGGCTTGTTAACCTAAGTGTAACCCTAGTTAGAGAGGGCATGGGAGCTCTATATAAACCCACCCCTCCCCCTCTTGTAAATCAATTTTTATTCATAATATCAAAACCCTGGTAAATTTATTTGAGCTTGCGAGCTTGTCTGTTACTTTGTTCTTTTGATTCTTTGGTTTGTGTTTGTATTCTTGTGCTTGGCCAAGTTCCTTGCTACCCTAGCATCCTTCCACGCCCTAACTCACTGCCATCCAAGCCTTCATACGCCCAAGAAGGAGTGCCCTAGGCCGCCCCGCTTCTAAACCCTAACCTGATTCCTTCTAAGCCTAGTTCCCTTTCTTTTTCTTACTTGCTATTTTTATTAACCCCTGATATTTTGTTGGATCCCCAAGATGTTTCACCTTCCCAGAGGAGGCTTTCCTTGCCTTCAGGACTGTCCAAATCAGCCATCTAATCATGGGAATCGAGCTTCATCATACAGGCTCCAATCAGAGTGCCATGTGATCTCTTTATCGGAACTTCTTCAAATCACTGATTGGTAACATCCTTCCCTTTTTTTAATTTCTGATTTGATGAAGATAAGCTATCATAATCCAAGAGTTTCTCAATTCTCAGGTCTTGGTAATTTATTATTTTGCATGAGTTTGCTTGCGATACGATGATTTTTTGCATTGCTACTCTTTCTGCTAGTTTTTTATTTTTATTTAAGAATTTAGCCTACAAACCTATATTATAAAAATCATAAAAAAATTAGTTTACTATTTTCCATGAATGTTTGGTAATCTTAGAGTCATCTCGCATCAATTTGGTATCAGAGTGGGTTTAGGATAGTTTTCATCTGCATTAGATTCACAAAACCCTAATTCCTAAATTTTTTGCATCCTATCCACTGCATTAGGTGTTTGTTCTTCATCTGATTTTCACCACCTAGAAATTTTATTTTTTCATGAAATTTGCATGAATTGTTCTCTATCTTTCCCTCTAATTTATCAAAATTCTTAATTAATTTTATAAAAACTTTAAATTATGAAAACTTGGCATCTTAGAAACCCTAACAAAATCCTAAAATCTTTGCAATAGTCTGAAAACCCTAGGATTTGCATCATCATTTGATTTTTTTTTTTTGCATCAAATTTAGTAGGTATCATCATCACTGTCCATCCTCTATCATAGAATTTTTCTGAATTTTATCTGCATTGATATCTATGTAAAAATCAGCATCATCCAAAACCCTAATTCTTTGAATTTCTGCACTTACTAGACTAAACCTAATCAATTTCCAAACCCTAATCCCAAGCCAAACTTTGTTTGCTAACCCTAGTTAACATGAATTTAATTTGTCACAGAATAAAATAATTTAAAATATATTTTATTTTTTGATTGTTTTAGTTTACATCAGGACCATTGAATGTTCATCATCTTTTAATCTAATCTTAAGGATAATCAATATAACATCAGGGCAGGAGATCATAACCTATCCTGGGCCCAAAACAACCACCCAGCATTTCCACCCAAGTCTTAATTAAGATTGATTAGACTTAATTTGCCCTAGAGGGTTAGGTGACACCAACAGGTCGGCTCTGAGTTGTGTGGGCCAACTAGTGCTTTTAATTTAGTGGCTATTACTGAAATATGGTGTCTACGGTTGAGGGTCTAGAGTCAAATGACCTAAGTGGTGTTGTGGTTTTTAATTGGGTCCTTGTGAAAGCAGGGGGGCCTTCCACACTCCCACTCTCTACCTGACCAAAGGAAGGATTAGCTACTGAGTTAAGTATAAGTTGAGCTGACCCATTCAGTTTTGGCTCTAGGTCTAGGAAACCCTAGATTAAGCTAACCAATTTTGCATGCTTGGCTGCACCATCTCATCCTGACTGACTGTTTGATTATATAACCACTAGATTAGGAATCCAATACCATAAAACTAAACCCCAAATCGACTCAGCCATGGATTCCAATTTTGAAGCCATCATGAACCAGCTTGCCTAGTTAACTACCCAAATGAACCAAGCCAATATCTAATCCCAAAACCAGTTTGCCCAACTAAACCAATCCAATGCCCAAATTAAAGCTAAACTTGACCAAACTCAAGATCAATTAACCCAATTGACCCAATCCCAGAACCAAATGAACCATAGATTCAACCAAGTAGACCAACGATTTGACCAGTCAACCACTAGGATCAACTAGTTAACCACTAGTTTTGACCAAGTAGGGGATCGGTTAGGAACCCTAGACAAGACCCATAGAGTTGAACCCTTGCCCTATGAGCCCTAGGAACCCATAGTCCCTCGATATGAACCTAGTAGTAACCCCCTATCCCTCAGTCAACCTGAACCCTATAGGATCAATACCCCTAGATTTGAACCTAATATTAGTCAGGTATCCCTTAGCCAACCCCTTCTTACCACCTCATTGGTTGACCAAAAAGATATTGAAGAGGAGATATGAGGCTGACCCAAGCTTAGTGGACGAGTACGAGGAGGAAGAAGAGGAGTTCTTCATAGATGACCTAGGATTAGTTGACCATGACCATACTCAGGTAGAAACCAACCAAGAATTAGTTGACCAAATAGATAACCAAGTAGAAGACCACCCAACATTAGTTGAACCTGACCAGACCCAAGCTAAACTGGTAGTAGAAGACCAGTTAGAGGAAGAGAATCCAATTGTAGAGCCTAGTCCTGAATTTCTTGAGCCAAAAGAATTTATTAAGGACTTGATTTCTTATCAATACCCTCAGGATGAATTCATTCTTTTGACTCCCATCGATCTCTTCCCCAAAATTAGTGACCCATTTTTCCATCAAGCCAACCTAGTAGATATGCCTCAACCTCATAAGATCAACCTCATTAGTATAGGACTTATCCCTGAAACACCTTATTATCTCCTAATCTATCCAATTAACCCCGAACCCTTTTCTTACTTTCCACCCAATCAGACTAACTCTTAATCCACCTCTTATTTTCTACCATTTTTGAAAACTTCTTCTATTTTTTTTTACTATTAGGTTGCATTTTATAGGAATTTGCATGATGCATTTATTCTTTAAGCATGTCATATTTGCTTCTTACTTTAAGAAAACCCTATGGAACCTAGTAGGAGTTCATAGTAAGTTCTCATGTGCATGCCATGCTAGGGTCAAACTTAAAGAGTCTATAATCTGTTAGGTTTTGTCCCGTAAAGTTCAATAAATTTCCTTCAAAAGGATATCTAGTTGAGTCTTTTAGGTGTCAGTCTTGAGTCCAATAAAATTCACAGTCCTAACCCATTTGTCGGCTCCTGTACTACCCTCTAGACAGCATATGCATCATGAAATTAGTCAAGAGCTGAACATAATTAATGAACTAAATAATAACTTGGCTAATTTCCAAAAGAAAGATAAAGATTTTTATGTAGAGGAATATGTGACTGTCAAAGAATTTTTTTCTCGCGAAGCTGGCCCATCCAAAATAATGAATAGTAGTAGACCCAATGCCTATGTGCTTAAGATATCACCTGATTTAGGTATTAGCTCTACCTTCATCATCTCAGACTTTGTAAAGTCTAGGGAGATAGCAGTGATACCCAGCGAGCCCCTTGAGCCACTTCCTTTCTTTGTGAGTGAACCCACCCCAAAGCGACCACATACAATTTGGCTTTTTGGTGAGATAAAGATTGAGAAAACTCTGGACGATCAAGCTATCGACACCTGGAATAGAGACTATCAACAATATTTGGTCCGGTGGTAAGGTCGGCCAGAATCTGAGGACTTATGGAATGCTGGTGCGGATCTGCAGTGACTCAACCCATACCCTCCTTGAGCCAAATTGACCCATACTCAATGGGGTCGAGTTTCTCTTGCCCTAGGAGAATTGGTGGGGACACCAGGATCAGACACAGATCACTGGATCCCCTATGGTTTACTTAGTCATGTGTCAAAGTTTTGCCTATGGTTTACTTAGTCATGTGTCAAAGTTTTGCCTATGGTTTACTTAGTCATGTGTCAAAGTTTTGAAAACTTTGTAATCAATTAAGATTGAGTCCTGTAATAAGTTGTGGTTAGTTGATTTGTCTCAACCATCAACCCTAGTCAGTATATTGAGTATTGTACATCAGTTATGAGTCCAGTATGAGCCCAATTTTTATACAAGAGAGGAGGTTACCCTATTTTGGAGTTCTATCAAGCCATATCCAGGAGTCAGAGGCCACTACATCAGCCTATTAGATTTTGTGTGACAACCTAGGATCCAAGATGCTTTTAGAAATCCTGATTCCTTCCAAATACCCTCCAAGTACCCAGATTCCTCTACAGATATCAGAGCATATTCTCAAAGTAGGGCATCCATGATTTCAGAGGTCTATCTACATCCTAGCCCAAAGAAATCAAGCCCAGGTGCCAAGCTCAAGTCCTTAAGAAGCAAGATACTAGGGAATATTCTTGCTACCAGGCTACCAGGCTACCAAGCCACCCCAACTTCCAGAGGCCCAAGCCCATGCTCCCAAGCCCCTTTAGGCCAGCTCCTTGCTGCTCCTAGAAGCCCAACACGCCCTCCTAGGTATCCTTGAAGTGTTGACCAAGTCCAAGAGGTGTCCTTAAGTGAGAAGGAGAAGACTAGTCTAACCTAGTTAGGATTTATGTTCCTACTTGCTTTATGATTTGTAATTCTAACCTAGCTAGGAAAGGACATGTAATCTAACTAGGAAAGGGCTTGTTAACCAAAGTGTAACCCTAGTTAGAGAGGGCATGGGAGCTCTATATAAATCCCACCCCTCCCCCTCTTATAAATCAATTTTTATTCATGATCTTAAAATCCTGGTAAATTTATTTGAGCTTGCAAGCTTGTGTGTTACTTTATTCTTTTGATTCTTTGGTTTGTGTTTGTGTTCTTGTGCTTGGCCGAATTCCTTGCTGCTCTAGCATCCTTCCACACCCTAACTCACTATCATCCAAGCCTTCACATATCCAAGAAGGAGTGCCTTAGGCCGCTAAGCAAGGAGATCTTCATCAAGCTTCAAGCCGCCCTGCTTCTAAATCCTAACATGATTCCTTCTAAACCTAGTTCCATTTCTCTTTCTTACTTGTTATTTTGATTGACCCCTGATATTTTGTAGGATCCCCGAGATATTTTACCTCCCTAGAGGAGGCTTTTCTTGCCACCAGGATCGCCCAAATCAACCATCTAATCAAGGAAACCGAGCTTCATCATTCAAGCTCCAATCAATGGACCGTGTGATCTCTTCATCGAAAGTTCTTCAAATAATTGATTGGTAACATCCTTCCCTTCTTTTAATTTCTGATTTTATAAAGATAAGCTATCCTAATCTAGAAGTTTCTTAATTCTCGGGTCTTGGTAATTTATTATTTTGTATGAGTTTGCTTTCGATACGATGATTTTTTATATTGCTACTCTTTTTGCTAGTTCTTAATTTTATTTGGGAATTTAGTCTACAAACCTAAATAATAAAAATCATAAAAAAAATTAGTTTACTATTTTTCATGCATGTTTAGCAATCTTAGAGTCATCCCGCATCACTCAAGAGAGACCCTCTAGGGTTCCATCCGATAAGCCTGGCTCGTCTCTCTAGTGGAGCCCCAGGCCAAGGAACCCAACTGATTGATGAATGAATTACTCCCCTTTCCTCATTCCCTGCTCAAAGATCTTGATGGAGATTGCTGACTCCACTAATTAATTTTGATGATAAGAAAAATAATTAAGTATAATTTAAGGACAAATGATTTGCTTTAAGTATGTTTTCATTGAAAGGATGCTCATAAAATTTGAAGAAGCCCGATTATGTTGAAGAACCAAGTTTGAATGGAATGATTACACAAAACAAGACTTGGATACTCAAAGAAATAGTTGAATGGATGACTAAGACAAATGGAAACATGTTCCAGTACAAGTTCAGCAATTTCTGCACCTTTTTAGTTGATGTGTCGACTCAACGTGTCGACACATGACATGATGTATCGACACATGAAGATGGTGTGTCGACTCAGGCTGGTATGCAGCAAAATTTCAAATGGCACCGATGATGTGTTGACACATGGACCTTATGTGTCGACTCAAGGTGTCAACACATAGATCAACACATCGCCTAAGAATTTCAAGCCACAGAACTTGCAAAAGTTGAAGGAACAGTTGATGTATCGACACATAGACTTTATGTGTCAACTCAATATGTCGACTCAACTAAGAATGTGTCGACTCAACTAATTTTTCCAGAGAATCTGAATGGAACATTTTGAACTTGTGACGACTCAAGAAGAACATGTGTCGACCTAATGTATCGACACATGAAGAGGAAGTGTTGACACATGGAGTTCTAACAACAGTAACAGCTAGTTTTTTTAAGCACAAAACTCTCCCAAATGCCTTCCAATGGCTAGTTTCTCAAGTATAACAGCTAGATTTTGGTTTTGGGGGCTTGGAAAGGTATATAAAGGTTCCAAATCAAATCAAGAAGATAAGTATTGAATATCCAAAAAGAGTTTAAAGAGAAAAGAAGAGAGAAGAGCCTTAACTCCTATTCATTCAAAGCTCAACCACTCTCAAGCAAAGGGAAGCCTTCCAAGCATTCAAAGCTATCAAATGCATTGAAGATCATTCAATCATGGGCATTCAAAAGGCTTCAACAAGAGCAAAGTAACACTACATTGAGCTATATCGACTTATTTGCTTTTTTATTAAAAGCTTACATTGGTTCTTTATTTCTCCATCTTATATCTTGTAAAGGTTATTGGTTAGCCTATTAAAAAACCAAGTAAGGTTTTTGGTAAGCCTTGAAAACTAATTAGGTTGGTGGTTAGCCCGCAAAATCACTAAGGTTCTTGGTTAGCCCAGAAAACCAAGGGAAGTTTTTTGTTAGCCTTGTGAAAATCAATTAGGTTCTTGGTTAGCCCGTAAAACCAAGTGAGGTTGTGACTTATGAGTCTTGTGAAAATAAGTCGGGTTTTGATTAGTGAGCCCAGAAAACTAATCAGTTGTAATCATTGGATTACAGTGAATTTCCAAGGAGATCTTGGGGAGTGGATGTAGGTGTATTGTTGGCACCGAACTACTATAGATTGTTATGTTTGTGATTGCTTGTTCTCTCCCTCCTTGCTCTTTACATTTCACTTATTGCTTTTAATTTTCGCTGCACTTTTATATTAAAGCATTGCACTTTAATTTTAGTACCTTGTTGAATTAAATTGTATATCTTGTCTTGTGAAGTTTGCTACTTGTTTTATTAAGCTTAGCTTTAAATTTTTAGAGATCCAATTCACCCCCCGCTCTCTTGGGTTGCTCTCTGGGCAACAAGTGGTATCAGAGCCTTGTTCTCAGTATATAGGCTTTACCACCTTGAGTAAAGATCTATGGCAATCCCAATTGGTACTAGTGTAGTTGAGGGACAAGCCTCAAACAAACCTCCATTTTTTAATGGTGCAAATTACACTTATTGGAAAACTAGGATGAGAATTTATATGCATTCTATAGATTATAACTTGTTGAAAGTAGTTGATAAGGGTCCTCATGTTCCTTCGGTGGTGGTTAATGGTGTTTCCATCCCAAAACTTCAAGTGGATTGGGATGAAAATGACATTAAACAATTCGAGATCAATGTTAAGGCAATGAATCTCTTGTATTGTGCATTAGATCCTAGTGAGTTCAATAGGATATCTACATGCATGTCCACCAAAGAAATATGGGACATACTTGAAGTTACCCATGAGGGTACCGATCAAGTGAAGAACACTAAGGTCAATATGTTAGTACACATATATGAGATGTTCTGGATGGAACCAAATGAATCTATTACTGATATGTACACACGTTTTACAAATATTGTAAATGCTATGAGGAGTATTGGTTAAGTCATATCTAATGTTGATCTTGTGAATAAAACTCTTAGGTTACTACCGACATCGTGGGATCCAAAGGTGATCGCAATTCAAGAGGGAAAAGATGTAGACAAGCTTCCATTTGAGTAGCTAGTAGGATCGCACATGACCTATGAGCTCAACTTGAAACAGAAATCAATGGACTTGGATAAAAAGAAGAAGGGGATCGCTTTTAAATCAAATATTCAAGAAGAATCTTCGATTGATGAGTCCGATGATGATGAAGAAGAAGAAGGTGAAGAAGCCCTCCTTGCCCAAAAATTTAGAAGATTCATGAGGAGGAGAAAATTTCCCTACAAGAAGAAATTTCAATTTAAGGAAAAGGGAAAGGAAAAAGAAAAGAGAAAGAAAAGGAAAAGGAGAAGGAAGTACCTATATGCTTCGAGTGCAAAAAGCCCGGATACTATAAATTTGATTGTCCTCTCCTCAAGAATTCAAGGAAGAAACTAAGGAAGAAAGCAATGATAGCCACATGGAGTGATAGTGAAGACTCCAATTCAGAAGAAGAGCAGACTGAAATTGTAAATCTCTGCTTCATGGCACATCAGGATAACGAAGAGGTATTTTCTGACTCTGACGTTGATTTTACTTTTGAACTTAGAAGTGCTTTTGAAGAATTTATGCATGATTATAAGTTAGTATTATCTGAAAATAAGAAATTAAAAAAGTATTCTAATAGTTTCTCATTAGAAAACAATTCTTTACTTAATGATGTTAGCTCTTTGAAATCTAAGCTAGATGTTTTGGAAAAAAAAAAATAATGCTTTAGCAATGGAAAATGAAGTTTTAAAAAAACCTAAACATGTTGTTTATAACAATGATCTTTTAAAGAAAAACAAGGATTTGGAACTTGAAAATGAAAAATAGAAAAATGAACTTGAGAAATTCAAACCTCTTGTTGATAAGTTCACCTTTAGTTCAGAAAAGCTGAATTTACTTTTAAATAATCAAAGAGCAGTTTTCAACAAGGCAGGTTTAGAATATAAACCTCAAAAGCAACAAAAGTATTTCAAAAACTTTTGTGTACCTGCATCATCCAGTATTACTTGTTTTACTTGCAAAAGATTAGGTCATAAATCATATCAATGCAGTTTTAGAAAAATCATGTCTTTTGGTAAAGTGTGGGTTCCAAAAGGAACCATTTTGAATGCTAACCCGAAAGGACCTAAGTTAGCTTGGGTACCTAAAAACAAAGCTTGATCTTATTGCAGGTGTGTCTTGCAACCAAGGAAAACAAACGAATTTGGTACCTTGATAGTGGTTGCTCAAGGCACATGACTGGAGATGTGAAGCAATTTACTTCTTTTGAAGCTTTGAATGGAGGGAGTGTGACCTTCGGTTATAATGGTAAAGGTAAAATCATTGGAATTGGTAAGGTTCACATAACTCCTTCTAATAGTATTAGTAATGTACTTCTAGTAGATGGTTTAAAGCATAATCTCTTAAGTATTAGTCAGTTTTGCGATAAAGATTTTCAAGTAGTTTTCAAATCATCATATTGCATGATTTCTAGTCCATATTTAAATGGAGTACAATTCATTGGAAAAAGGCATAGAAATATTTATCTTGTAGATCTTGTGATCTATTTTTATCTAGTGGAGAATGCCTTGTTGCAATGAATTCTACCAAAGAAGAGACTAGTTAGTTATGGCATAGAAGGTTAGGGCATGCTAGTATGTACCTTATTTCAAAACTTTGCAAAAAGAATTTAGTTAGAGATTTACCTGAAATCAGTTTTGAAAAAGATAGAATTTGCCAAGCATGTCAATTTGGAAAACAAGTCAAAACTTCTTTTAAACCAAAAGGATTTGTAACTACTTGTAGACCACTTGAACTACTCCATATGGATCTCTTTGGACCTACTAGAACATCAAGTCTAGGAGGTAAGAGATATGGATTAGTTATTGTGGATGATTTTTCGAGATTTACTTGGATTTTCTTTTTAGCACAAAAAGATGAATCATTTTTCGTATTCATAAAGTTTTATAGAAAAGTTTCAAACAAAAAAGGTGTTTTAGTCGTTTGTATCCATAGTGATCATAGAACCGAATTTGAAAATCAAGATTTTGAAAACTTTTGTAATGAAAAAGGGATAGAACACAATTTCTCTGCACCTAGGACATCTCAGCATAATGGGGTAGTAGAAAGGAAAAAACTTACTTTAGAAGAAATGGCACGCACTATGCTTTGTGAAAATAATTTGCCAAGGTATTTTTGGGTTGAAGCTATAAATACAGCTTGTTATGTTTTGAATCGAGTTTTGATACGCCCTATTTTAAAAAAAACTCCATATGAGCTTTGGAACCAAAGAAAACCAACTTTGAAATATTTTTGAGTTTTTGGTTGTAAATGCTTTATTTTGAACAATGGAAAAGATCATCTAGGAAAGTTCGATGCCAAGTCTGATGGAGGTATCTTTTTAGGATACTCTACATCAAGCAGGGCATACAGAGTATTCAACAAACGAACTTTAGTTGTAGAAGAGTCAGTACATGTTGTATTTGAGAAATCTGCTAACAAATTCTCAAGAAAAGAGGATACATCTGATGATTGTACAGGTGCTGACAAACTTTAGAAGCTAACATTGGGTGATCAAGCTCAACCAAATGAAGAAACTTAAGACAAGGGTGAGAAAGAAGATGACACTCCAGTGCATCATGATCTACCTAAGGAGTGGAGGTATGCTCATGGACACCCTAAGAAATTAATCTTAGGCGATCCATCTAAAGGGGTAAGAACTCGAGCTTCTATTAAAAATGAATGTGATTACATAGCCTTTGTATCTCAAGTAGAACCTAAATGTTTTAAAGAAGCTGAAAAAGACTCTAATTGGATCAATGCTATGCAAGAAGAACTAATACAATTTGACAGAAATAATGTTTGGATACTTGTAGAAAGACCATCTAATATTTCAATTATTGGCACTAAATGGATATTTAGAAATAAATTAGATGAAAATGGTTTTGTCATTAGAAATAAAGCTAGGCTAGTTGCTAAAGGCTACAAACAGAAGGAAGGGATTGACTTTGATGAAACTTTTGCTCCTGTTGCTAGACTTGAAGCAATTAGGCTATTGTTAGCTTTTGCATGTTTTATGAACTTCAAATTATTTTAAATGGATGTTAAAAGTGCTTTCTTAAATGGTTTTATAAATGAAAAAGTTTTTGTTGAACAACCATCAGGATTTGAAAGTCATGCACATCCTGATCATGTTTTCAAACTGCATAAAGCACTTTATGGATTAAATCAAGCACCTAGAGCATGGTATGAAAGGTTGAGCAAATTTCTTATTGAAAATGAATTTTCTAGAGAAAATGTTGACAAAACATTATTTTTGAAAAGGAAAGATAATGATTTATTGGTAGTACAAATATATGTTGATGATATTATTTTCGGTGCTACTATTGAAATTCTTTGTCAAGAGTTTGCTAAGTTAATGCAGGGTGAGTTCGAGATGAGCATGATGGGAGAACTCAACTTCTTTCTCAGACTCTAGATCAAGCAAACTTTAGATGGTATCTTCATCAACCAAGCTAAGTACACAAGAAAAATTATTAAAAAGTTTGGGATGGAGAGTACTAAGTCAATAGGTATGCCTATGAGCCCCTCATGTAAACTAGATAAAGATGAAAATGGTAAATCTGTGGATCAGAAATTATATAGAGGCATGATAGGCTCTTTACTATCTCTTACTGCTAGTAGATCAGATATTATGTTCAGTATTTGCATGTTTACTAGATATCAGTCTGAACATAAGGAATCGCATCTTATGGCTGTTAAGCGCATTATTAGATATATATCTGGTACTATTAGTATTGGTTTATGGTATGCTAGAAATTTTTCTGTTTAATTGATTGGATATTCTAATGTAAACTTTGCTAGTTGTAGATTAGATAGAAAGAGTACTAGTGGAACTTGCCAATTTCTTGGGGTTAACTTAATCTCATGGTTTAGCAAGAAACAAACTTCAATTGCACTATCCACAGCAGAGGCTGAGTATATTGCAGCAGGAAGTTGTTATGCTCAAATCTTGTGGATTAAGCAACAACTTGAAGACTTTGGAATCAAGTTGGCTAGAACTCCCATTAAATGTGATAATACCAGTGCTATTTGCTTGACTAAAAATCTTGTTCAACACTCTAGGAGCAAGAACATTGAAATTATGCATCACTTTATTAGAGATCATGTTGAAAACAATGATATTTTGTTTGAATTTATATGTACTGAATTTCAATTAGTTGATATTTTATCTAAACCTTTTTTGAAAGATCGATTCTGTATGATTAGAAGAGAGCTTGGGATCATCAATCCATTTGATTAAATCTTTGCTCCAAATTTGACTCAAATTAGATCTATTCAACCTTATTTTGATGAATCGTGATTAATCATTGATGACTTGACTCCAAAAACCTGTTATTTCAATTGATTTTGATCAGTCTATGAAATTCTTTAATTTTCATTTTTTAAGTCGATGTGTCGACACATGCGTGTGTCGACACCAAAATGTGTCGACACATGCATGAGTCGACACATGCCCAATGGAAAACTGAGATTTTAAGGGTTTCCGAACTATTTTTCCTCCAAAATTCATTCTCCTCCGAGTCGACACCTCGATTCCAGGTATCCATCCTGTTCATCCTCTCATTCCGTGCTTTTACCTATCATTTTCTCGGATTTAAAAGTTCGGTGGTCATTTTTGTTGGATTTCCTTCTAGGTTTTAGCTCTTAAACCCTATAAACTCCCTATTTCCACCAAAAACCTTGCCCAAACCTTGATTGTTGATAATGGGTCCTTACAAACAAGTCGTTCGTTGACCGCGTCAGTCACAGCATGAAGAAGAGTGGAGAATGAAGGCACAACACAAGTCTAGGGCTCCAAATCCGCCAGCACGACAGTTGTTTGCACCTTCTAGTCAGATGAGCTCCAAGACAGTGGTTGGAGGACACCGAGTGGACTTCTCTTTCTTGGACTAGCAGCATTTTTGGATAGGAGAGTGGATCTGACATGCTGGTTTGGCATCTTTCTGTTCGCTCAGCGAGAGATACTATCCTGGGCTGATGAGAGAGTTCTATGGATCACTTGCCTGCGGATCAGATGGCTGGATCGCTCAGGTCAGAGGATGGGATATTCCCATTTTAGCAGAGATTTTGAGTAGGGTATGGGATATACCCATGACTGGATCAATAATTGATAATCTGTTGGACAGAGTTAGTGGGCTCCGGTATATTTTTGAGTCTGATATCTTACCAGAGGGAGCCATTGTTCCTGCCTCGAGACTGTCTGCAGAGATGAGACTGCTTCATCATATAGTTGCCCGAATTCTTCTGCCGAAGATCGATCGATTTGACTACATTGTCAAGCGAGAGCTGCTTGTGATGGTCTCCCTGATTCAGTAGATGCCGATTTGTCTTCCTGTTCTGATGAACCATCAGATTTCTAAGGCGACATCTAGTTAACGGCTCTGCTTGCCGTATGGCATGGGTTTGACAGTACTATTCAGAGAGTATGGAGTTATCTTCCAGGATGAGCCTTATCGTACTTTGATCCATATCGATGTATATGACATCAGGTCATTGCATTGCATGGGTTATCATTTAGTTCGAGGCTAGTGGACACGGAGGACATCAGGACAGGCCGAGGATGCAGCTGACATTGATGAGGACACAGCAAAGGAGGAGCGAATTCTATCACGTGAGGCTGGATCGAGTGAGATACAGCCTGAGACGGCAGCATAGCCAGCTCAGTCAGATCCCTCTATATCTGCCCAGCCACAGCCAGAGCAGACGGGGACTCCTTGCATTTCAGATACTCTAAAGGACAGAGTCAGATGCATTGAGATCGATGTTTTCATCATGAGGCAGCGTCTAGACATCTTTATTGTTGAGACAAGAGAGAGCCACATTGGTCTTAGTGATGGTATTTTGGCTATTCATTCAGCACTGTCCAAAGCTTCTAGGAGTGCTCCTGCAGCAGACAGTTCCTGCTTCTGTTGATGTTCCTGCTCCAGCACCAGCTGATGACATTGCTGATATTGTTACTGGTGCTGAGACTACTTAATGGGACATCAACAAGAAAAAAAATATTTTTCAACTAATTCTCTTGATATTTTTTTTAGCTAAAATAGTGTACTTAGGATTAATAAGAACCTTGGAATGAAGCCCACCAAACCCTTGAAGACAAAGACCAATTCATGAGCCGACTCATGAAAGAAGGCCGCCAGTCTCTTGAGTCGACTCAATCCAGATCAAGACCAACTTCAAGCATGCCCAAGTCAAAGCTTAAGAAAGTCAAGATACCATCTTTTGAAGCCCATGATGCCACCTCTTAGAAGCCTATTTTATTCTTCACATGGGATACATTTTGGGAGACATGAGAAACAACACATCAAGCATTTTGAGGGGAAGCATGTGACCACTTTTCACTCACCCAACAACCCCCCAACCAACTTGCCAAGTGGGATGCCACATAACATGACACCTAGGGCTCCACATCAGCAATGTCAAAGCCACCTAGGTGCCACATAGCAAGTTGTTACAACCTCTTACCTAGAAGTTGTTTCTTGTTGCAACTATGTAACCAAAGGAGTTGGATTTAACTAGAAATGGTTAGCTAACCTTACCCCACCTCCCCTCCTCACTTTGGATGACCCCTAAGGCTATAAATAGGGTCCAAAGCTCCCCTTGCAAGGCATTCCATGTATAAAATATTTTGAGAATTAATGAATGTTTTTTTCTTGTTAAGTTCTATCTTGAGTTCTTCTTGTATGGAGTGATTTATTTCTTCTAGTTGGAGTGATTTAGTCTTTTAAGTTGGAGTGTTTAAATTCATGTTTGAGGAAGGAGTGAGAGGTCCTTTGAGTGCTTGAAAGGTGGAGTGCTCCTTGCTTGATCCAAGATCCAAGCATCATTCCTTGAAGGAGCCGGTTTCTACTTCCTTGTTTTCCCTTTCTTCTTCTTCTTGTTTCTATTCCAATTTTGAATTCTCCTTTCTTGCCTAATCTCTGATTTGATGCAGGTTTTCTCTGATTTTTCAAGTCCAAGATGAAGGTCTCCAAGCCAAGGATCATGGCCAAGGTGAGTCCTAAAGGTAGGGAGTGCTAGTCTTATAGTTTAGACCTCAATCTTTGAGTGAAGAGAGCTCCTTCTTCCACCAAATAATTAGCCATCATTGTTGGTAGGAAAACTTTTCCTAAGCTTCATTAGATCTGATCATTTGAAGGTTAACTTGACTTAGTTGTGATGGTTTCCTTGCCATGAAGATCCTAATCTCTATTTTGAACTAGATCTACATTTCGGGTATTGTAATTTAGATCAACTAGTCTCCTTATGAAGATTCTTTTCTTGGATTAATTTAGACCATTTATTTGATAATTAATTGCTCAAGTTTGCTTACTGGTTAGCTTGCTAATACTCTCCATTCATCATTTTATTTTCGTACCCCATCACTACTATTGGAGATGGAGTTGGAGGTACTACTATTGGAGATATTGATGGAGATACAGTGACTGACTCAGACCGGTTTGATATTGATGATCTTACGTCAAAGCCAGTTACAGAGGTGATGGATGATGTGGCTACGAGACCTGTTGACCCATCCTTCTCACTTGCTCTGATACTTGATTCATCCTCTCCTTCCAGATCGGATGATCACACTCCAGTTCCAGTTCCTATTCCTATTCTTAGTCCTGTTGTTGACCTACCTGACATAGATATTTCATTCATTGATTCTCCTGACATTCAGACACCTATTATCGAGACACCCTCACTTGATACACATATTATAGATACACCGATACCTTCCACAGCTGATACTATTGTTCTTGATACGCCTGTATCATCAGCTGTTACACCTACTGTTGATAGTCCTACCCTTCATACTTCATCAGTCACTCGAGATCTTGGGTTTTATACACCCGGCTTTCAGCATCTCGATTCAGGCCCCACTTTTGATCGTACTCCTGTTCCAGCTATTGCTGAGATGATTCGCCCGATCAGTTCAGTTCCTGCGGACGACGTAGCTTCTACCTCTACTACTTCAGCTAGAGGTCGGACCTATATTTGTCACAGAGGACGTGGACGCCGTACCCCTCCTCAGCCGACCAGGACTAGACTTTAAGATCTTCGACCACGATGGCCGCAAGCTCGATCTTTTACTGATACTGAACTAATCGAGATCGATTCATCTTCTGATGACTCGATGGATGAGGATTAGGACATTGATGTATTTCTAGATAGTTTTATATTTCTAGATAGTTTACTTTCATGCTTACATGTACTTTTATCCTTATTGTGTACTTGATGTACAAGTTCCTGACATATATGAAAAATCTTGTGTTTTCTCATTTCTATATCCTTGATGAACATAAATGATGTCTTGAATTGCTTTTATACATTCAATGACTATGCTTTGTCTTGTTTATTTATTTTCTTTACTTCCTACCTTTTTAATGATGACAAAAAGGGGAGTAGTTCATGATTTTATTTAAGTATAAATGTGTTTACGTGTTTACTTCTCCAAACTAAAGGGGAAATAAAACTTTTATACTTTGAGAAACCTGAATTTAAGAAAGGGGGAGCTTCACCTTTTGTCAAAGTAAATTTGATTCTTGAAACCCCTCTTTTAATGTTTTTTGAAAATATTCTCATAAATTTTGTCATGAATCATTAATTCAGGAAGAGCTTTGTTAATTGTTGAAAATTTCATTGTAAGAGTATCATGATACATATTCTTAATGCATTTAAATAAATATCAATGTTCCGACTAAGTTCTGATACTCTCTATCTTTGAAACAAGCTCAAATTCTATCACTTGTATTTTGAATGATTATATCTTTAAGTAATGATTGATACTTAATGCTTTCAATATTGTGCATCTTGATCAATTCTCTTAAAGCTTCACTTTTAAAGCAATTTATACTTAAGGATTTTGTCATCATCAAAAAGGGGGAGATTGTTGACTCCACTAATTGATTTTGATGATAAGCAAAATAATTAAGTATAATTTGAGGACTAATGATTTGCTTTAAGTGTATTTTCATTGAAAGGATGCTCACAAAATTTGAAGAAGCCCGATTGTGTTGAAGAACCAAGTTTGAATGGAATGATTGCACAAAACAAGACTTGGACACTCAAAGAAATAGTTGAATGGATGACTAAGGAAAATGAAAATATGTTCCAGCACAAGTTCAGCAATTTCTGTACCTTTTTAGTTGATGTGTCGACTCAAGGTGTCGACACATGACATGATATGTCGACACATGAAGATGGTGTGTCAACTCAGGCTGGTATGCAGCAAAATTTCAAATGACATAGATGATGTGTTGACACATGGACCTTATGTGTCGACTCAAGATGTCAACACATGGATCAACACATCGCCTAAGAATTTCAAACCATAAAACTTGTAGAAGTTGAAGGAACAGTTGATGTGTCGACACACGGACTTTATGTGTCGACTCAATGTGTCAACTCAACTAAGAATGTGTCGACTCAGCTAATTTTTCAAGAGAATCTAAATGAAACATTTTGAACTTGTGTCAACTCAAGAAGAACATATGTCAACCTAATGTGTCAACACATGAAGAGGAAGTATCGACACATGGAGTTCTGACAACAGTAACGGCTAGTTTTTTCAAGCATAGAACTCTCCCAAATGCCCTCCAACAGTTAGTTTTTCAAGTATAACGACTAGATTTCAGTTTTGGGGGCTTGGGAATGTATATAAAGGCTCTAAATCAAATCAAGAAGATAAGTATTGAATATCCAAAAAGAGTTTAAAGAGAAAAGAAGAGAGAAGAGCCTTAACTCCTATTCATTCAAAGATCAACCACTCTCAAGCAAAGGGAAGCCTTCCAAGCATTCAAAGCTATCAAGTGCATTGAAGATCATTCAATCATGGGCATTCAAAAGGCTTCAACAAGAGCAAAGTAACACTACATCGAGCTACATCGACTTATTTGCTTTTTTATTGAAAGCTTACATTGGTTCTTTATTTCTCCATCTTATATCTTGTAAAGGTTATTGGTTAGCCTATTAGAAAACCAAGTAAGGTTTTGGTAAGCCTTGAAAACTAATTAGGTTGGTGGTTAGCCCACAAAACCACTAAGGTTCTTGGTTAGCCCGAAAAACCAAGGGAGGTTTTTGGTTAGCCTTGCGAAAACCAATTAGGTTCTTGGTTAGCTTGTAAAACCAAGTGAGATTGTGACTTGTGAGCCTTGTGAAAATAAGTCAAGTTTTGATTAGTGAGCCCGAAAAACTAACCAGCTGTAATCATTGGATTCTAGTGAATTCCCAAGGGAATCTTCGGGAGTGGATGTAGGTATATTATTGGCATCGAACCATTATAGATTGTTGTGTTTGTGATTGCTTGTTCTCTCCCTCCTTGCTCTTTACAATTTGCTTATTGCTTTTAATTTTCGCTGCACTTTTACATTAGAGCATTGCACTTTAATTTTAGTACCTTGTTGAATTGAATTGCATATCTTGTCTTGTGAAGTTTGCTACTTGTTTTATTAAGCTTAGCTTTAAATTTTTAGAGACCTAATTCATCCCCCCCTCTTGGGTTGCTCTCTGGGCAACAAAGATTGAAGGGGAACAATATCTACAAATGCCTAATCCCTTGAGGCCCTCTGTCTCTTGGAACAAGAGCAAGTACTACCATTTCCACCATGCCTATGGCCATGATACAAATGATTTCCATCAACTAAAGAAAGAGATTGAAAGTCTCATCCAATGTAGCTACCTTGGTAAGTATGTCCATGCCAAAGTTGCCCATCTCGATGTCTCGAACCGTACATAGGGGGAAGCCACCTTTGCCCGAGATCAACAATCACTCGACCGACATGAGGTCAGTATGATATCCTAGGGGGTAGAGTGGCCTTCGAAGAAGCCAAGAGGAGAGGAGAGAAAAAACTATATAATTTCTTTTTCTGACAAGGATCTGGTTGGGATTTATAATCCCAATAATGACCCTATCATTATCTCAATGATGATAGCCAAGCACCCTGTAAAGAGAATCCTTATGAATAATGAAAGCTTGATCGATGTCCTTATTTATGATGCCTTTGTTTGGAAGAATTTACCACTAAACTATTTAAGACTTGTCTCCACACCCTTGGTTAGCTTTGTAGGGAGTCAGTCGGTGCCAAAAAAGAAATAACTCTCTCTATTACAGCGGGGACACCACCTCAATTGAAGATGGTTTTCATCACCTTTACCATGGTTTGGGTTCATTTGGCATACAACACCATTCTCAGGCATCCTAGGCTGAATTAGCTTGATGCTGCCATCTTTACTAAATAATTTCTCTTCCATTTTTCCATGGACAACAGTGTCGATAAAATGCAAGGTGACTAGAAGCTCACTCGATAGTGCTTCCAAATGACTACCAAGCAATCGTGGCTCACCGAGCAGCTACCTAACAAGTTATAGACCAAAGGAAACTCGAGAAAAGGGGTGAGCTAGTCAAGAGTCTTCTCTCCTTTCCTTTGAGCAATGACCCTATGAAGACTATATAGATTGGAGCATCTTTGTCCAAGCCTGAAAAGGACCGACTCCTAGAGTTTCTATGCCAAAACATGGATGTCTTTGCCTAGTTAGCATTGAAATTGCCGGGTATCCCTCATAAAGTAATCATCTACAAGCTAAATGTCAACCAGAGTTTTAAACCAATTTAATAGAAGAAAAGAAGCTTTGCCCCTAAAAGATAGAAGGCCATTGACGAAGAAGTCAATAAGCTTCTGGCTATTGAGTTTATCCAGGATGCTTATTATCCTAATTGGTTGGCCAACATTATCATGATAAAGAAGGCGAGTAGGAAATGATGCATCTGCATGGACTACACTGACCTGAGTTAGGCCTACCTGAAGGATAGCTTCCCCTACCAAGGATTGACTAATTAGTTGCTGCTACCTCAGGCCACAAGCTATTAAGCTTCATGGATGCTTTCTCAAGCTACAACCAAATAAGAATTGATGAGGGACGAACTCAAACATGATGCATGATGACATGAAAGAGAAGAACATAAAGAAAAATCAGATTAAAGGAGAAATTAATTCATATTTTTGTTGGTTTTGTTCCTGAAAGCTAGTCAAGACTAGGTTAGGGTTTCATGCAATAGTTAGAATTCTACCCACATGCTAGAACTATCAAAGAAACAAAGGAAAAAAGGATCCTAGGGTTAAGAAACACCTATTAGGACATGCTTTAACTTCAATAAGTTAGAAAAAGAAGAGATGGGATGGTTAGTTTACCTAGCAATGAATTCCTGTTGTCGTAGAAGAGATCACAACACTCTAGATCGGATTTTTAGAGGATGAAGCCTGTTCCCGCAAATGCACCGGCTTTTTATTAGCTGGTTTCGGGGGCAAGAAAAACCTTCTCCAGGGTTCATGACACTTGAGGGATCTTGCAAACATGAATAGTTAGGGTTGAAGATGATAGAAAAAATAGCAAAATGAATTAGGAGTAGAGGATGGTAGGAGGATGTTCTGCTAGTGGCGGCTTGGAGGATGTAGTGGATGCCTGGCTCCTTGGATGGGCAGCCTGGGGCTGATTGATGATGGGCATCCTTGGGTGCTGGGGGTTGGAAGGGGTCAGCCAGGGGTTAGAAGATGGATGGCATTTAGGGTTTTGGGTGGAGGTGGGTGGTGGCCAAGTGGTGGAAGAGATATGGGGCATCTTAGGGCTAGGACCTTTTTCCTCTTTTTTTTTTTGGTGTTTTGGGGTTTTGGATAGGTTGGGTTGTACCTCAAGTACCCTCCTTGCGTAGTGAATTTGGGCCTCACACCCTCTCCCTCGTGGAGCATCAATGCAAGAAACTTGCATGTAAAAATAAAGAAAAGAACACTCTTTCATTAACTTTCATCATTAGTCATTACAAGAGGGAGGTGGGGAGGAGTACAAAGTTTGATTAGAATAAGAAGACTGGATTCCTTGAAGGACTGGGCTATTGACTCCTTGTTGGACTTGGAAGCTTTGACTTTTCTCTATCGGCTTAGACTAGTATGAAATCTTCTTGGGCTTGGACTCTTTGACTTTTCCACTCCCTGGTGGGCTTGGACTAGGAGGGGTGCCAACCATGCTTGGACTTTGACTAGGCTGGGCACCAAATGTAGGAAGACTTGGACTGGGCTGGGGGGTGGCACCAACATGAATGTGGGCTTGGAACTGGGGTGCCATTCATATGGGCATGGGTGCCAACCTCATGTGGACTTGGGGTGCCAAGGGTTGGGAGACCCGGGGTGCCAATAATTAAGTGACTTGGGGCGGCGTGAAAGGGCCCAGGTGTATGAACTGGGATGGCTTTAGTGAAGGTCTAGTAGCTCTCATCTTGATCTTGATTTGAATGAAGAAGTCACACAACAGGACTCAAACTTGATTGGATTAAAACAATTTGACTAAACTGACACTTGACTAAACCGAAACAAATGGGCTCAAGTGACGGGACTCAATTAGACTCAAATGAACTCAAGTGGCTCACTTTATTATAGGACTTAATTAAAAAAAAATAGACTTCCCAACACATAAATTAGAGAACAAAAATTGAAACCTTAAAATCTTGGTCTGCTCCTGATGTCCTCATCAAGAATGACTATCAAGAATGAAGAAAACACAACCTTCATAATAGACAAAGCTACATACTATTATAAAGTAATACCTTTTGGTTTTAATAATGTGGGGCCATGTACGAAAGGCTTGTCAATAAGGTCTTCAAGGGCCAGATTGGCTGAAACATGGAGGTCTATATTGATGATTGCTCATCCAAGAAGCCAACCACATTGGGAACCTAGAGGAAGCCTTCAGCACTCTCCACCAACACTTCATGAAATTGAATCTAACTGAGTGTGCACTAAGCATTGCGGTCGAGAGGTTTATCGAGTTTATGATCACATGTCAAGGCATTGAAGCTAACTCGAAGAAGACCTAGGCCCTCCTGGATATATGGCATCCGACATCCAAGAAGGAAGTACAATAGCTTACCGGTTATATCAATATGCTAAGCCAATTTATCTCAAGGTTGACCAAGCAGTGCCTACCGTTCTTCAAAATTCTATGAAAAATGAACAACTTCAATTGGACAGAGGATTGTCGATACGCATTCGAGGGGCATTTGAGGATTTGAAGAAGTCTGTCACCTCTCTACCCCTACTCTCTAAAATTAAGCTCGAGAAGGAATTATACCTATACCTTATAGCCATCCAGGAAGCGGTCAACTTTTTGCTTATTTGACTATATGACAAAGGAGTTTAAAAATCCATATATTACATAAGTCAGGCATTGTGCGACATGGAAATGGGGTACTCTAAATCCAAAAAAATAGTTTTCATCTAATTATATCTGCATAGCATCTTAGGCCATACTTCCAAGCACACCCGATAGTCATCCTCATCGATCAACCACTCCGCACCATCCTGCAGCATCCGGACATCTCTAGATGGGTGACAAAGTGTGCAGTCAAGTTGAGAGAATTTGACATCTTATATTGCCATGCTTGTCTATGAAGGCTTAGGTCATGGTTGATTTCCTAGTGGAGTGCACCTGGTTGGACAACGCCACCGAGACAACATCCACTACATTTCCCATCGAGTGATCTAACCCAGCAATAACCTAGATCCTCCATGTGGATGGAGCCTCGAATTTCCAAGGGAGTGGAGTTGGGAATTTGCCTTGCATCTCTCGTTCAAGGTGACCAACAACCAAGCCGAGTGCAAAGCCCTCTTGACCGGCCTAAGACTTGCAAAGCTTCTCAAGGTGGAACATTTAAAGGTTTTCATCGACTCTCAACTAGTGTCAGACAAGTAATGGGTGAATACGATACTTGGGATCTGACGATGACTAAGTATCTGGACAAGGTGCAAACCTTGATAGTGGTGCTAGAATGCTTTGACATCTTCCACATCCCTTAATGCGAGAATGGCTGCATTGATACTCTTTCCCGATTGTCAAGAGCAATGGATAGCTTGCTTGATTGAGCCTACATAGAGTATCTAGAAGCCCCAAGCATCGAGGAGATTGAGGATGCCCTCCAAGTTGACCAAGAGCTAAGTTGGATGGATCACTTTGTCAAGTACCTAACTGATGGCACCATTCCCGACAGCCCTCTTGAAGGTAAGAGGCTCAAGTGGAAGGCCTCGTAGTTCATGCTATTGGACGGATGACTCCACAGGAAATCTCCCTCTCCCACTCCTCAAGTGCTTATGGCCCGACGAAGTTGACTACATGCTCAAGGAAATCCATAAAGAAGTTTATGGAAATCATTAGGGAGCTAGATCCCTCGCTTATAATGTCCCGAGGTAGGAGTATAACTGGCCAACCATGAGCGAGGATGTGATAGAGCTCATCTAAAAGTGTGATTGCTATCAATGCTTCTCCAATATATAGCATCTGCTAGCTAAGCCATCTCTCCTCTCTACTATGGCCATTTGTCTAGTGGGGGATGGATATACATGGCCCCTTCCCCCAGCATCTGGGCAGCGAAAATTTCTTATCATCGCTATCGGCTATTTTACAAAATAGGTGGAGGTAGATGATGGGGGACAAGTATCAAATGATGCATTTCTAGGAATTAGAGGGACTAAACAAAAATGAAATAGATAAACATGCAGCTATTCTATGTAAAAGGAACAGGACTACATGAAAGGAACACAATGAAATAAACTAGACTAGAAAAGACTCTATCAAAATAACTAAAAAAAAGGATCTTCGTGGTAAGGAAACCACACAGATTAGGGTTAACTTACTCACTATTTCAGATGTGAAGGAAGACAACTTTTAATTATGAAATCTAACAAATGGATATGAAAACAACTTTTATAAATGAAGAGCTTGAAGAAGATGTGCATTTGATATAGCTTGAAGGGTTCATATCCATAGATGAAACAAAGGTGTGCAAGCTTTAGAGATCCATTTATGGATTGAAGCAGGCATCTCGGAGTTAGAACATGCATTTTGATAAGGTGATCAAAATGATGGCTTTGTTAACAATAGAGAAGAGTCCTGCATATACAAATGGGCTAATGAGTTAGTTATAGTATTTCTTGTTTTATAATGTGAATGATATTCTTTTAATCAGGAATGAAATTCCTGCATTGCAAGGAGTAAAAGAATGGCTCTCTTCTCAATTCTCCATGGACTTGGGAGAAGCATCCTACATCCTTGGGATGAAGATCTATAGGGATAGATCTAAAAGATTGTTAGGGTTGACCCAGTTCATGTACATTAAGACCATGCTAAAGCAGTTCAGCATGGTAAATTTCAAGAAAGGCTATCTTTGATAGTCCATGGAATTAATCTCTCAAAGAAAGATTATCCAACAAGTCCTCAAAAGAGAGACTATATGAGTAGGATTCTATATGCCTTAGCAGTGGGATCTATCATGTGTGCTATAACATATACGAGACTAGAATGGCATACTCACTAGGAGTAGTGAGTAGATACCAATTTGATCCATGTGAGAACCATTGGAAGGTCATAAAAACTATCTTTAAGTATTTGAGAAATACTAAGGATTGGTGGCTTAATTATGGAGATTCTGACTTGAAACTAGGTGATTATACTGACTCAAGCTTTTAGTCAAACAGGGATGATTGCGAGAGTGTGTCAGTTTATATTTTTACCCTCAATGGAGGAGTATCTCCTAGAAAAGTTTCAAGTAGTACACTATGATTGATTTTGTATGTGAGACAGAGTATATTGTGCGGCATCCGATGCTGCAAAGAAAACTATTTGGCTATGGAACTTCATCACTGAGCTTAGAGTGGCACCTCCATTGATGGCTCAGTTCCCTTATATTGTGATAGACTAGGGCCATAGCTCAAGCAAAGGAACCAAAGTGATGCGAGATGAAAATGAAACTTTAAATAATGAAATCAACAATCTAAAAATGAGCAATGATTCTACCACATATCGCAAGATTCATGCTTAGAGAGCAAATGAATTCAAAGAAAGAGGCTACTAGTAAGTTGTTACCTGCAATGTAGGTTCATTCTTTGAAAGTAAATGGATCTAATGGTTGAGAAACCATTCTAACTAGGACATGAACTTTTAAACAATCAGACCTAAGAGTCTAGGAGGGGTTCTCTTACCAACAATAAGCTCTCACACTTTTGGTGGTGGTTTAGTTTTGGCACTCCAAGGACTTGCGATTGGATTTGAAGACTATCACTCCTTGGATGGAAGACTCCTAATGTAGATGGTTCTGAAGCAAAGAAAATCTCATCTTCAGCTCAAGATCATGGAGGATCCTGTAATGGAGAGCATTAGTGGCCATGGGAGGTTTGAAAGAAAAAGGAAATTAAGAAAAAAAATTGAAAGGAGGGGAAGAAGGATAGTGGTTGGCATTTTCTTGGAACTAGGTTGAATAGATTGAGCCTCACACCCTCTCCCTCATCGAGTGTCAATGCAATAAAAGCAATGGAAGAAGAAGGAAGCTTTCATTCATTCATAACATTAGCTTGATTACAAGAGGGTTAGGGGTATTTATAGATTTTCCTAGCCTTTTCAAATTTGAATTACAAACTTAAAGAGTGGAGTGATAAGTGGGATTACATGCATGAAGAATGGAGAAATAAGTGGGGCATCCAACTTGTTTTCAAATTTGAATTCTTGGGCACACAAATTAAGGTGATGTGGTGTAGGAGGTGAAGTGTCATCCCATCTTGGCATGGGAGGTGAAGTGTCATCCCATCTTGGCATGGCGGTGGTGTGGAAGGTGATGTGGCTTCCATCTTGGCATGGTGATGTGGCATTCTAACTTGGCATGGAGGTTGAGGTGGTTTGCTTCATCCAATCTTGATGCTTTCAAGCTTCATGGTCTTGACCTTGCCTAATTTGAACCCTACTTGAACCTAACTTGTCTAATTACAAGACCCAACTAATTACAAGACCAAATTAAACCCAACTTGACCAAATTGAATCCAACATGACTAAAGTGAACCTAACAAGACTAAATTGAAATTGAAATTAGAATGGACTCGACTTTAATTACAAGACTCATGCTAAAATCAAAAAACAAACTTGAAGCCAAAATTGAGTTTGGCTTATTCACTTATAATCCATAAGGAGCTCGTCTTGATTAGGTCTGATTGAGGTCTCTTACGAACTTTGGTGCCTGCACCAATTCTCTCAGGGTGGGAAGGACTCGACCCTGTCGAGTATGGGTCAACATGACTTTGGTAGTGTTCTAGTACGTCTGGGTTGATCCTTTCCAAATCCTCCCGAGTGATCCACGAGTTTTTAGATTCAAGTCGACCTTGCCAATGAACCAAATAGCGTTGATAGCCTTTGTTCCGGATAGTGATAGTCTTGTCATCCAGAATTCGCTCAATCCTATCTCACCATTCTAGTAATGTGGCTGACAGACACTTAGCGGTAAGTTCACTCTCAAAAATAGGATCATGTCCAAAAGACTCACAAGGTATCATTATTGGTTCTTTATACTCTACTAGATCTGAGATATTGAAAGTTGAACTGATACCTAAGCCTGATGGTAACTCAAGCACATAAGCATCAGGTCCAATTATCTTTATTATTTTGAAAGGACCTGCACCGCGATCATGTAACTTTTTTATGATTTTAGGTGCAAACTATTTAGGTCTAAGCCTAATCATCACATAGTCTCTTTCCTAAAATATTTTGACTCTCTTACAGGAATTAGCCATATGCTTGTAAGTCTCATTGCTCAAGTTGAATTTCTTACTGATCTCTTTATGTAAATCCTTAATATGCTGTGCATATGACTCTACAGACTCAGAAACTCGTGCATGCATGGGTAAAGGGACAAGGTCTATGGGCTTTCTTGGTTTGTATCCATGGACAATCTCAAATGGACTTTTTCCAGTGGACCTATTGACTGAGATATTGTACGCAAATTCAGCGCGCGGTAACAAAATGTCCCGATTTTTAGTACTCTGACCAACTAAACATCTTAACAAATTTCCAAAACTTTTATTCATAACTTCTGTTTGGCCATCAGTTTATGGGTGGTAGGTGGTAGAAAACTTCAGTTTGGTTCCTAACATGTGCCATAGGGTTTTCCAAAAATAATTAGTGAATCGAACATCCCTATCAGACATAATGGTTTTAGGCAAACCATGTAACCTAACCACTTCATTTAGGAATAGTTTGGCCACTTTTGAAGCATCGAAAGTTTGAGAACAAGGTAAGAAGCGTGCCATCTTAGAAAAAGATTGACCACAACATAGATGGAGTCATGTCTTCGCATGGTTTTTGGTAACCCTAACACAAAGTCTATACTAAAGTCTTGCCATGGACAATCAGCGATAGGCAAAGGGGTGTATAAGTTAGTGTTTTTTTTTTCTATAGTTTGGCAATAGCACAAGTTCGACACTGTGCCACCACTTGGGCCACATTTCACTTAAGGCTAGGCCAAAAGAACTGGTCTTCAACTGCTAGAATGGTTTTGTTCCTACCAAAATGGCCAGCTAAACCTCCTACATGGATTTCCCAAATCAAGAATTCTTAGATGAAGGTTGGAGAGATGCACAACTTATTTTCTTTGAAAAGGAATCCATCATGAAGGGTATAGTCACTATATACACTAGATGATCCTTGGCGAACATATTCAAAAATCTTACTAAAGTCAGGCCAATTTTCATATTCTTCTTTCAATCTATCAAATCCTATGACTTCACTACTCCAGAGGTTTAGAGCATTGAACGATGGCTTACCACATCGACAACCCAATTTTCAGGGCTAGCAAGGTGTTTCAAAACAAAGGTATAAGCTTCAATGTACTCTATCCACTTGCCGTGCCTAGGGTTCAACTTCTTTTAGAAACTAAGGATCGAAGTGCTTCATGATTTGAATATAGGACAAACTTCTGCGGTAATAGATTGTGTCTCCAATACCTTAAAGCTTGAACTACTGCATACATTTCCTTATCATAAATTGAATACCTCAATTTCGCTTCATTCAATTTCTTACTAAAGAAGGCTACATGATGGTTCTCTTGACTTAGAACTCCTCCAATTCCAATTTCGAAGGCATCACAAGCAACTTCAAAAATCTTTGAAAAGTCAGGTAGCCTTAAAATTGGTGCTCGAGTCATTTTCTCTTTGATCTCAAGGAAGGCTCTATTGGCATTCTTAGTCCATTCAAAAGTTTCTTTCTTAATACAGTCCATGATCGGTGCAACAATCATACTAAAACTTTGAATGAATCTCCTATAGAAGGTGGCAAGGCCATGGAAGCTACATACATCATGTACACTTTTGGGTACAGGCCACTCAACTATGGACTTAACCTTTTCTGGATCGGCAAACACTCCTTCGAGGGTAATGACAAAACTAAGAAAAATGACTCTAGACATCATGAAACTGCATTTTTTAAGTTTCGCATAGAGGTTGTCCTTCCTAAGAGCTTGACATACTTGTTGGAGATGGTCAAAGTAATTTTTCTTAGTCCTACTGTATATGAGGATATCATCAAAATAGACTACAATAAATTTTTCAATGAATGGTCTCAGGACTTAGGTCATGATCCTCATAAATGTACTAGGAGTATTTGAAAGGCCAAAAGGCATCACTAATCATTCATAAAGGCCATCCTTGTCTTAAAAGCTATCTTCTACTCATCTCCAAGTCTAATTCTACTTGGTGATAGCCACTCTTAAGGTCAATCTTAGAGAAAATTATGGCTCTGGCCATCATGTCTAACATATAATCAAGATGGGAAATAGGAAAATGATACTTAATCAATATCTTATTGATGGCATGACTATCTACACACATTCTCTAAGTGCCATCCTTCTTGGGGGTTAAAAAGGCAGGTACTGCACAAGGGTTCAAACTTTCTCTAATGAATCCATTTTGGAGGAGATCTCTAACTTATCTTTGCAACTATGCATGTTCAATGGGATTCAACCTATAATGTGGGAGGTTTGGTAAGGTGGCTCATGGTACCAAATCTATGGCATGCTAGATGTCCCTTAATGGAGGAAGGTGATCAAGTAGGTCTTCTGGAAATATATCTTGAAAGTCCCTCAAGATCTCTACAACTTCTTGGGGTTGTTCCTCAGGGGTTTGTTCCTGGATTTCCTGAATGGTCAATATCCAAATGGGTGATCCTTCATTGATCTATCATTTTAGATCCTTAGCATTGGTTAAGTGTAACCCCGCTTTCTTTTCTCTTAGATTACTAGATCCTCTCTTCTGATTATTTTTATTTGGTGATGAGTTTATAACTATTTTCTTTCCTTGGTAGGTGAAGGAACAAGAGTTGGATTGGCCATACAAGGTAGCATCATGATCATACAACCAAGGTCTACCTAAAATGATATTGCTAACCCCCATAGGAAGAACATCACACCAAACTTTTTCCTGATAGGATTGGATCTGAATCAGAACTTGACATCTTAACTTAATGGGGATGGAAGTCGAATCTATCCAAGACACCTTTTAGGGATTGGGATGGGGAACGGTAGTCAAGCCGAGATTCTTAATGGCCTTAGTTGAAATGGCATTAACACAACTCCCTTTAGCTATAATGATCTTATAAACCTTTTCCTTTATCTTGACAAAAGTTTAAAGTATGTTGGTCCTTCTCCAATCCTCATGCTCTTTTGTTTGGGCCAGGATACATCTAACAACCCTTAATATTTCAGTTGGATCAATATCTTCTTCATCTCCCTCATACTCATCCACTAGATTTGACCCAGCTTCATATACTTCTTCCTCAAATTTTTCAAAGGTTCTTGGAGTCTCTTCCTCTAACTCTCCTATGTGTAAGGCTCGGGTAGGACATTGACTAGCATAGTAGCCAACTTTATGACACCTGAAGCAATGTACATTTTGATGATTATCCCTTTAAACTTTAGGGGCCTTACCCCTATCATCTTTGTGATCTAGTGGGGTAGTAGGATTGGGTTGGTTCGAGGGAATTTGGCTATAATTTGGCCTATTTTTAGGGATACTAATCCTACTGGGTTCAGGTCGACGAATCAGGGGTCCCCTCTAAAATCTCTCATAGTCCCTAGAGATTTGGTAAGCCTGCTCTAGGTTATGGACTTCTCTCAGAAATAATTCCCTTTAGATTTCTTCACGTAGGCCTGCTCTAAATCTAGATAGGGTGATGGCCTCCAACACGACCACACTACATCTCATGACAAACTCGTCAAACTTAGCGATATACTCAGATTTGTTTTTTTTCTCTTGGCTCAATCTTTGCCATTGATCCAAAGGTCTCTACTCAAAGGACAAGGGTAGGTACTTCTCCCTAAGTTTGATCTTCATGGCTCTCCATGTGACTATGGTTATGTCTCCTCTCTGTTGACTGAAAGGATTATGGCCTAAAGGCCAATCGAAATGTTGTATTTCGATGGGATTTTCTTTTGTATCCCAAACCAGTGTATTGACATTATCAATTAATAAAGGCATTTTATTTTCATCATACGTTGTGTCTTATTAATTTTATTAAGATATGATGAATCCCATAGATTAGGGCTATGGTTCTAGGGTTATCATGAGATCATACCAGTGAGACCTAAAGCCTTAAAACCCTAATCTAGAATATTCTTGGTCGATGGGATATTGAGTAGGGGATCAATGTTTCCGGTAAGACCAGCACATCCTATGTATGCTTGGTGAAGAGGGTGACTGATCTCACAGTCACTTGTGTTTGACACTAATACTAGGATGTGGGTGCTCATTAGAGAATGAGTTCACTGAATGGATCCAGCTTGAGAACATCTAATGGAACCTTATAAGTTTGTCAATAGATAGTTCTCATAATGAGAGTAGTGCAAGTGGTCCTTTGACCTAAGACTGCCATGATACCTTGTATGCATGAATCCATACTTTGGTTCATACTCAATCATGACACTGAGTCATGCACGGGGTGATACTGGGTATGGTGGATTGCATATGGAGGTTGTGAGTAGGTTGAAAAGGAATCGATCAACCCTAGTAAGAGGGAAGCGCATCCAGCTGATTTCAATCAAATGATGATTCGGGAAATCTTTGATCAAAGTATGAACATTAGAAATAGTTTCTAATGGTTCATTAATGAATCATCATTATCAGATTGAGCAAGGAATGAATATGAAATTGGATTTAACAAGTATCCATATCCATAGTCATATTCAGGGTGCAAGTAGATCGAAGGACTGAATTGCCCGGTAACTCACCACTAAAGGGTATTTTGGTAAATCCACCAAAATTCCTCATCTTCCAGGTAGGCATGACACGTTGCTAGACATCAATCTTGTCTTGTAGGTCTTCATAAACCAATTGATTTGGTTTCATGAGTCAATTCGATGTGTGATTCGAATTGGACAATTAGGTGAGCCAATTTGACCTAATTAGGTCAATCGGGTTCGATCGGATCGAATCGGCTCAAACCTAAACCTACTACTGGCTAGATGTGGAACCCAATGGGTTACACACAATAGAGACTTGGCCAAGGAAGTCATTCATGATTTAATTAGGGTCATAGGATCCTAATTGGTTAGCCGGATTATATACTAGCATATGTAGGCTAACCAAATTCCTAACCCAATTGGATTGGGTCTGGTTGCTTGCTAATTGGGCTAACTTAATTATAAAAAACCTAAATTAGGTTGAGTCCTAAGTGGGGCTAGCCTAATCAGAGAAAAATCTAATTTTAATTTGGATTTAAGGGCATTTTTGGTGCCATACATGAAGAGTCCCAATGGCATGGGACTCTTGGTACCTAAATGATACCTTAACTTCAAAAGGGCACAGAATGAGCTATAGATCTCTGATTTGAATATAATTTATATGGTCAGAAAGGGAATTTTATGCTCTTTCCAATGACACCCATATTTCTTATATTTTGACTTGTCCACATTCTTTGAAATTTTCATGGAAGAAGGATGGCTCGCGCGGTGCATGAAGAGTCGCAACTCTTCATGTGGCGCGCGGTTCTACTGAAGAGTCCTTCCGCTATCAGGACTCTTCATAATCTCTGATGTTTGGAGATTGAAGAGGAACCTCTTGACTTCCTAGGGACCGGTAATTGATATCTGGCAAGTGAGAATTCGTCCAGATAAAAGAAGGGACGTGAATAAGGCCTTCGGTGCATGAATGGGCTTATTATATATGATTTTTCAAGCCAGATAACTTCTCTTCGGTCTTGAAAAATCATATCTAATAAGTTGATGGGAGGACATATCACATGCCCCTCTTTTATCTATAAATAGGGGGCAGTGAAATGAGTCTAATAATGAAAAAAAAAATAATAATTCCACCGAAGTATTATTCAAAGTGTCTCTCTCTCCCTCCTTCTTTCTTTAAGACAAGACTTGTCTTGTTAAGACAAGGTCTTTTCTACTAGGACAAGGCTTTGTTTTAGGACATAAGCCTAAGGGGTCCTAGAGGATGGTTGTCCTAAAATCAAGAGCGATTTAGGAGAGTGTCTTTAGTGCCTTGCAGTAGGACAGAGTGTCCTACAGTGGTCAATAGACCAAAGGCTACCAAAAGAGTTCCACTTCTCCAAGAAACTTGAAGAAAAAGTTCTTCCTTGGTCCGAGTTTCGTATGGATCACCGTTGGAGGGTGAATGTTTGGGCGCCTGGTGGAGAAGAATGTTGAATCAGGGTTTTCTTCATCAGATTGGATACTAACGGTTCAGGTTGGTGCCTAAACTCTAGTTTATATTATATATGCATGTTTGTATGTTTTAATTCCTAGTAAGGAGGTCTTGGGTTAAGGGTTTGGTAGTGGTTTCATAATAAACTTTTGAAATCCACACTTCCATCTTGGTCACCAAAATCCTTACAGTGGTATCAGAGCCACCTTATTAGGGCTAAAACATACAAAATTGAAGTTGCCCAATTTTGTAGGATTCTTGAGGTTGCCCATTTTGGTAGGACTCTTGAGGTTGCCCATTTGGTAGGACTCTACAAAATTAAGATTGTCCATTTTGGTAGGACTCTTGAGGTTGCCCAATTTTGTAGGACTCTTGAGGTTGCCCATTTTGGTAGGACTCTACAAAATTGAAGTTGCCCATTTTGGTAGGACTCTACAAAATTGAAGTTGCCCAATTTTGTAGGATTCTTGAGGTTTTCCAATTTTGTAGGACTCTACAAAAGTTTAAAGTTACATATGATTGATATGTTGCTTATGCATATATGTTTGATGTATGCCACTATTTAGGGTTTTTACTTAAACCTTAATCGATATAGAGATATGTTTAGCTTTCTAGTCATCATACTGAAATAAGGTTTCCCTAGCATAATGGTAAATCCATTATGTGTTAGATGGTTGTCCTAGTATGATGACACACTTGGCATATATTTGCTTAGTTATATCATGATATGTAGAATGTGCTTATAAAAAAAGCCCTCTTTTAAATTATATCAAGTTGTAGTGTCATATACCAAAAGCAATATAATCTAGATGATTAGTTGATCATTCGGTGTCTAGGAAAAGTGGTTCATGATCGGTAAGGAGGACATGGTTTTTAATTGGTTCCGTTGACTGACCTGGCCAATTCTTATTGGTGTCTAGGAAAGCAACGGGGGGACTCCCACTACTCTCCCACTTACCTGGCAGATAAGATTAACTTAATTCTTGATTGTTATGCTTAGTGTAATATTCATTACATTAGGCCTTCCTTCATGCCAGGTCATTATTATGTCATGATCCGTATTAGGTTTGTTGTATACACACAAGGCCTATTATGGTGACTAACACAATTTTGGCTTGGGGCATTTGATGCTTATGGCATGATTTTATATAATACTTTGTTGTGTACACACAAGGGTATTATTATTATAATCATGACTATAAAGGAATGAAGGGTCTTACTTAACTAAAATATTATAGTTTGTTGTGCACACACAAGGCTATTAATATTTTAGAGGCCAGGATATGTTGAGAATTGTATGAGTTACAATTAGAAAGAGTTTTCCTACCTTTGAATTTATAAAAGATTTGTTGTGTACACACAAGGTCTTTTATAAGGAATTAGGATCTCAACCCTACTGAGAAAACCAATTAGGGTTTCTCAATCATCATATAGAGGGTTATGATGCTTGATAAAATAGTGGAAGACATAATTAAGTTAAAGTCCTAATTTAATTATATTTTATCAACATTGGTTGTTTGCTTATGTTATGTTCTTTGTTAATGTAGATTAAATGGCTTCTTTACTCTCACTCCGTAGTATACTTGATGCCAATAAATTGACTGGACCGAATTATGTTGACTGGTTGAGAAACCTAAAGATAGTACTAAGCCAGGAAAAACTTTCTTACATTCTTAATACCCCTACCTTGGAACCTTTAGGGGAGGATGCCTCGCAAGAGGAGAAGACCATATATATGATGTGGAAAAATGACTCTCTCACTGTCAAATGTATCATGCTTGCCTCTATGACCAATGAGTTGCAGAGGCAACATGACAGCATGGACACTAATTCCATACTGCTCAATCTAAAAGAGCTATATGGAGAACATAGTCGAACTGCTAGATATGAGATATCTAAGCAGTTATTCCATGCGAGAATGATAGAAGGTACATCCATACAAGACCACGTACTGATGGTTATCGACCTGATCACTCGATTAGGTCAATTGGGTTTTGTTATGGATGGGGAGTTGAATCAGGATTTGATCCTGCAGTCACTCCTGGAGTCATTTTCACAGTTTGTTCTTAATTATCATATGAACAAACTTAGCACTTCCTTGCCTGAGCTGTTAAACATGTTAAAAACAGCAGAGAGCCATTTAAAGAAAAATAAGGCACCACTTTTTCTTGTGGATGGGATCAACAAGAAGATGTCAGGAAGAAAGGGTTCTAAGAGGAGATTGAACCCAAAAAAAGGGGCATCAAGAAGAAGAAAGGAAAGAAGGCCTCCGGACAGATGACCTGCTTTCACTGTGGCAAGCCGGGTCATTGGAAGAGGAACTGCAAGGCTTACCCTGCAGGTGTGAAGCCTGGTGCATCGGATGCACCAAAAGGTATGAAAGAAGTTCATACTATTTTGTCATTGGATTCTTCCATTTCAAATACTTGGGTATTGGATACCGCCTGTGGTCATAATATTTGCAAATCATTGCAAGGGCTGCAGTGGCTTAGATTATTAAAGGAAGGAAACTTTGAGCTCTACGATGCTGGAGGAGAGTCCATCCAAGCAGAGGCCGTAGGGACTTATATCTTGAAGTTACCTTCGGGGAAGATTTTAGAGCTGAGATATTGTTACTATATGCTTAAGGTCATTAGAAATATCATTTCTATACCCTTATTACTTAGACAAGGTTATACTATGAATGTGATGAGCAATGGTTGCTCAATCAGCTGTTCTAATGAAATTATATGTTGTGGCATATTTTGCATTGGTCTTTTAACTCTATCCACTAATGACAATATACTTCATGTAAGTAACAAACGAAAGAGAGATGATGTAAACAATACTTTACTTTGGCACTATCGGCTTGGACATATTAGTGAGACTAGGATTAGCAAGTTATACAAGAAAATTTCCTTGATCCTTATGATTATGAATCATTAGGAACTTATGAATCATGTCTCGTGGGTAAAATGGCCAAGACTCCATTTAGTGGACATAGAAAAAGGACAACTGAGTTATTAGGACTCATACATACAGATGTATATGGGTCTATACAACTCAGGCCAAGGGTGGATACTCTTATTTCATCATGTTTATTGATGATTTTTTTCAAGGTACGGATTTGTGTTTCTTATGAAACATAAGTCCGAAGCCTTTGATAAATTTTTAGAGTATCAAAGTATGGTAGAGAAACAAACAGGAAAAAGTATTAAAATCCTTCGATCAGATTGAGGAGGTGAATACTTATCCACTGAGTTTCTCGATCACCTTAAAGAAAAGGGAATTATCTCTGAATGGACCCCTCCTTACAAACCACAATTAAATGGTGTTGCTGAGAGGAGGAACCGTACCTTATTAGATATGGTACGATCCATGATGTGCTTCACAGAGTTACCTGTTTCCTTCTGGGGATATGCCTTGGAAACCATGGCTAATATCTTAAATAGAGTACCATCTAAATCTGTCTCTAGCACTCCATATGGGATATGAAGGGGTAAGAAACCCAATCTTAAGAATCTTAAGATATGGGGTTGTCCAGCCTACGTCAAAAAACTTTTTGGACATAAGCTGGATACTAGAGCAGATAAGTGTCTATTTGTAGGATATCTTAAAGATAGTATAGGATATTTGTTCTACCACCCTACTGAATAAAAAATTTTTGTCAGTAGGCATGCCACTTTTCTGGAGAAAGAGTTCATCCTACAAAAGGGCAGTGGGAGAAATATTGAACTTGAAGAAGTTCAACAAATAGATACATCTCAACCAACTGATAACATAGTTAGTATAGAACCAGAATACACCACTCCTATCCGTAGGTCTGATAGGGTGCATCATGCACTTGAGAGGTATGGGTTCATTATTGAAAATAATGAAGCCTGGATCATTGAAAATGATGAGCCTCTAACCTATACGGATGCTATCATGAGAAGGGACTCAAATAGATGGCTGGAAGCCATGAGATCCGAAATGGACTCCATGTATGCCAACCAAGTATGGACTTTGGTTGATGCACCAGAGGGTGTTAACCCTATTGGATGCAAATGGGTCTATAAGAAAAAGATTGGGGCAGATGGCCAAGTCGAAACTTATAAAGCCAGATTAGTGGCTAAGGGTTTCAGACAAAAATAGGGAATAGATTATGATGAAACATTTTCTCTTGTTGCCATGCTCAAATCTATTCAGATCATGCTTGCTATAGCATCATATCATGATTATGAAATCTGGTAGATGGATATGAAAACCGCATTCCTTAATGGTTTCCTTGAGGAAGAGGTCTATATGTCACAGCTAGAAGGTTTTGTCTGGGAGACTAAACCTAATCAGGTATGTAGGCTGAAGAAATCCATTTATGGATTAAAGCAAGCATCTAGGAGTTGGAACGTCCGATTTGATAAGACAGTCAAAGAGTTTGACTATGTCAAAAATGAGGATGAACCTTGTGTGTACAAGAAGACTAGTGGGAGTGCCATAGTTTTCTTGGTTCTTTATGTGGATGACATACTCATTGGAAATGATATCCCAATGTTACAATCAGTCAAGGTATGGTTATCTAAACAGTTTTCCATGAAAGACTTGGGAGAAGCATCCTATATACTGGGTATCAAGATCTATAAAGATAGATCTAGGAGGATGCTAGGTTTATCCCAGTCTAGGTACATTGACCAAGTACTAAAGAGATTTAGCATGGAGGGAAGTAAAAGAGGTTACTTACCCATTGGTCCTGGCATACATCTTTCTAAGAAGATAACTCCTAAGACACCTGAAGAAAGAAATAGAATGAGTTTTATACCTTATGCTTTGGTTGTAGGATCTATAATGTATGCTATGTTATGTACCAGGCCTGTTGTGGCATATGTCTTAGGTATAGCCAGCAGATTTCAGGCTGATCTAGGAGAGGATCACTGGAAGGCTGTCAAAAATATTCTTAAGTACTTGAGAAGGACTAAGGATATTTTTCTGATACATGGAGGATCTAATCTTAAACTAGAAGCTTATTCAGATTCTAGTTTTCAATCGGATCCAGATAATAGCAAATCTATTTCAGGATATGTTTTTACCCTAAATGGAGAAGATGTAAGCTAGAAGAGTTCTAAACAGCAGACTGTAGCTGATTCAACAATTGAGGCAGAATCATTGCTGTTATTGAAGCTGCCAAGGAAGCTGTCTGGATGAAGAAGTTCATCTCAGAGTTGGGTGTTGTTTCGGAGATTGAAGGTCCAGTACCACTTTACCATGATAATACTGGAACCTTCGCTCAGGCTAAGGAACCTAGAGCTCATCAAAAATCAAAGCACATCCTAAGACGGTTCTATCTCGTTTGAGAGATTGTCGAAAGACAAGAAGTCTGCATTAAAAGAGTAGAAACGAAGAACAACATAGCAGACCCATTCACTAAGGCTCTACCACAGCGGGAGTTTGATCGCCACCTCGATTATTTGGGGTTAAAATTTAAAGGCGATTGGCTTTAGTGTAAGTAGGAGATTGAAAGGATTATGCCCTAAAGGCCAATCAAAATGTTGTATTTTGATGGGATTTTCTTTTGTATCCCAAACTAGCGTATTGACATTATCAATTAATAAAGGCATTTTATTTTCATCAGATGTTGTGTCTTATTAATTTTATTAAGATATAATGAACTCCATAGATTAGGGCTATGGTTCTAGGGTTATGATAAGATCATACTAGTGAGACCTAAAGCCTTAAAACCCTAATCTAGAATATTCCTGGTCGATGGGATATTGATTAGGGGATCAATGTTTCTGGTAAGACCAGCACATCCTATATATGCTTGGTGAAGAGGGTGACTGATCTCACTGTCACTTGTGTTTGACACTAATACTAGGATGTGGGTGCTCATTAGAGAATGAGTTCACTGAATGGATCCAGCTTGAGAACATCTAATGGAACCTTATCTGTTTGTCAATAGATAGTTCTCATAGTAAGAGTAGTGCATGTGGTCCTTTGACCTGAGACTGCCACGGTACCTTGTATGCATGAATCCATACTTTGGTTCACACTCAATCATGACATTGAGTCATGCACGGGGTGATACTAGGTATGGTGGATTGTATATGGAGGTTATGAGTAGGTCAAAAAGGAATCGATCAACCCTAGTATGAGGGAAGCGCATCCAGCTGATTTCAATCAAATGATGATTCGGAAAATCTTTGATCAAAGTATGAACATTAGAAATAGTTTCTAATGGTTCATTAATGAATCATCATTATCAGATTGAGCAAGGAATGAATATGAAATTAGATTTGACAAGTATCCATATCTATAGTCATATTCAGGGTGCAAGTAGATCGAAGGACTAAATTGCCCGGTAACTCACCACTGAAGGGTATTTTGGTAAATCCACCAAAATTCCTCATCTTCCGGGTAGGCATGACACATTGCTAGACGTCAATCTTGTCTTGTAGGTCTTCATGAACTAATTGATTTGGTTTCATGAGTCAATTCGATGTGTGATTCGAATTGGACAATTAGGTAAGCCAATTTGACCTAATTAGGTCAATCGAGTTCGATCGGATCGAATCGGCTCAAACCTACACCTACTGCTAGCTAGATGTAGAACCAATGGGTCACACACAATAGAGACTTGGCTAAGGAAGTCATTCATGATTTAATTAGGATCATAGGATCCTAATTGGTTAGCCGGATTACATACTAGCATATGTAGGCTAACCAAATTCCTAACCCAATTGTATTGGGTCCGGTTGCTTGCTAATTGGGCTAACCTAATTATGGGAAACCTAAATTAGGTTGAGTCCTAACTGGTGCTTTCCTAATCAGAGCTAAATCTGATTTTAATTTGGATTTAAGGGCATTTTAAGTGCCATACATGAAGAGTCCCAATGGCATGGGACTCTTGGTACCTAAATGATACCTTAACTTCAAAAGGGTACAGAATAAGCTATAGATCTCTGATTTGAATATAATTTATATGGTTAGAAAGGAAATTTTATGTTCTTTCCAATGACACCCATATTGCCTATGTTTTGATTAGTCAACATTCTTTAAAACTTGCATGGAAGAAGGATGGCGCGTGCGGTGCATGAAGAGTCACAATTCTTCTTGTGGCACGCGGTTATGATGGAGAGTCCTTCTGCTATCAGGACTCTTCTTAATCTCCAATGTTTGGAGATTAAAGAGGTGCCTCTTAGATTCCTAGGGACCAATAATTGACATGTGGGAAGTGGGAATTCATCTAGATAAAAGAAGGGACGTGAATAAGGCCTTCGATGCATGAATGGGCTTATTATATATGATATTTCAAGCTAGATAACTTCTCTTTGGTCTTGAAAAATCATATTTGATAAGTTGATGGGAGGACATATCATGTGCTCCTCTTGTATCTATAAATAGGGGGCGATGAAATGAGTCTGATAATGAAGAAAAAAAAAAGAATTCCACCGAAGTATTATTCTGAGTGTCTCTCTCTCCCTCCTTCTTTCTTTAAGACAAGGTCTTTTCTACTAGGACAAGGCTTTGTTTTAGGATATAAGCTTAAGGGGTCGTAGAGGAGGGTTGTCCTAAAACCAAGAGTGGTTTAGGAGAGTGTCTTTAGTGCCCTATAGTAGGACAGGGTGTCCTACAGTGGTCAATAGACCAAAGGCTGCCGAAAGAGTTCCACTTCTCCAAGCAACTTGAAGAAGGAGTACTTCCTTGGTCTGAGTTTCGTGTGGATCACTGTTGGAGGGTGAACATTTGGGCGCCTGGTGGAGAAGAAGGCTGAATCAGGGTTTTCTTCATCGGATTGGATACTAGCGATTCAGGTTGGTGCCTAAACTCTAGTTTATATTATATATGCATGTTTGTATGTTTTAATTCCTAGTAAGGAGGTCTTGGGTTAAGGGTTTGGTAGTGGTTTCATAATAAATTTTTGAAATCCACGCTTCCACCCTAGTCACCAAAACCCTTACATTGACAAATGCGCTCAACATTTCTCCAATAAATCTAGCTTGTCGGACTAACCTAAGTTTAGCAAATCTATACTTCCTTTCTTCCTACATCTCATACCACTCATAGTATTGATTCATGTCACTCTCCCAATCAACATATACCTTAGGGTCTAAATTTTCATCAAAAGTGGGAGCATCGAGATGTCTGTTCCTAAGGGCTCTTTCCTTTGAATCCACAAAGTCTTGGTGTGGGCATCTAGGGTTATGTTCACGGGTGGGATCATGGCGATGGGCTCTTGGTCCAAGGGGAGTTGGTCTAGGTGATTCAGGTTCAGTGTGGGTAAAATGGATCTGTTCAAGGGTTCCAATTTGCTCCTCCATTTGGTCAAACCTATTATTTAGTTGCCTGAATTGCTCAGTCATAGTTCTCATCAAAGTTTCAAGATTGGGGTTCATGGTGAGACTTGGTTGGGTTTGGGAGTGTTGGTATGGGGTTTCTGATCTAGTGGTCATGCAATACAAACCTAACTTCTAGGGCTCCTAGACCTAGAAGTTAAAGATAGCATGAATTGCCAAAACACTAATCAAGACTGCAATCACCCTTTCAACTAGCCAAGTAAGAGGTGGGATTGTGGGAGGCTCCCCTCACTTTCACAAGGTCCTGGGAGACCTAGAAGTTCAAGATAGCATGAATTGCCAAAATACTAATCAAGACTGCAGTCCCCTTTCAACTAGCCAGGTAAGAGGTGAGATTGTGGGAGGCTCCCCTCACTTTCACAAGGTCCTAATTAAAAATCACAAATCCACTTAAGGCATTTGCCGCTGGACCCCTAACCTTAGACATTAGTATCCAGGAATAAATACAGAATCAATCAATGCTAAGTCTCAATATGATCATGAACTTGACTTGTTGATGTCCCTAGTTTTAGGTTCTTACTCAATTTTATGTTAGGCTTGGGTCAATGCAATATGTAGTTGGTTATTTTTTGGCCAAAGAAAGGTGATGAAATCCTTCCCTTATCTTGTGATAGGATTGCCTTTAAATGTTTTTAAATGAATCCACATCTAACAATCTAGCTAATCAATAGAACATAAAGACTAGGAATAAACATAAAGACTAGGAATAACATGCACTTTAAAATTCAAATTCCTAAATTTTAAATTTTAAATTTGAATTTCAATTTTGAATTTTCAAATTTTAAATTTTAGAATTCAAAATTCAAAATTTAAATTTTAAAATTTTGAATTATGGTTAGGTGGATTCAAACTTGAATTATGCTAGAAGATTTTAGAACCTAAGTTATGCTACAGGAGTAAACATGCAATGAAACACTCAATAAATCCAATCATGCAAGCATGCACCTAGCACAACAAGCCCTCCAATTTTGGATTATCATGTCTGACCTTGGCTTATTACTCTCATGGGTTATAAGTATACTTTCGTATACCTGCTTAGGGGGTATGATTTCCTTCGACTAGAGAGTAAGCTAAGAAAATAAAAATAAATTTCTAAAAATTTAGATATGAAATCTATGAGAAAAGATTCCAGGTCTGGTTTGATTTGGATTGGTTACTTTAGAATTGTAAATTAAACTAAGATTCGAAAAGCTATGAGATGAGCTTTCGGGTCTAGTCCTTAGATAATGTAGAAAATTTCAGCAACAGCATACTTGTCTTAGTTAAGCATGCTTGGATACCAAAATGATGCAGGATGAAAATAAAAATTTAAACTATGAAATCAGCAATCTAAGAATAAGCAATGATTCTACCACGTATTAGCAAGATTCATGTTTAGAGAGCAAATGAATTCAAAGAAAGAGACTACTAGTAAGTTGTTACCTGCGATGTAGGTTCATTCATTTGAAAGTAAATGGACCTAATGGCTGAGAAACCATTCTAACTAGGACATGAACTTTCAAACAATTAGACCTAAGAGTCTAGGAGGGGTTCTCTTACCAATAATGAGCTCTCACATTTTTGGTGGTTGTTTAGTTTCAGCACTCCAAGGACTAGTGGTTGGATTTGAAGACTATCACTCCTTGGATGGAAGTCTCCTAACGTAGATAGTTCTGAAGTAAAGAAAACCTCATCTTCAGCTCGAGATCATGGAGGATCCTACAATGGAGAGCATTAGTGGCTGTCGGAGGTTTGAAAGAAAAAGGGAATTGAGAAAAAAAATTGAAAGGAGGGGAAGAAGGATAGTGGTTAGAATTTTCTTGGAACTAGGTTGAATAGATTGAGCCTCATGCCCTCTCCCTCATGGAGTGTCAATCCAACAAAAGCAATGAAAGAAGAAGGAAGCTTTCATTCATTCATAACATTAGCTTGATTACAACAGGGTTAGGGGTATTTATAGACTTCCATAGCCTTTTCAAATTTGAATTATAAGCTTAAAGAGTGGAGTGAAGAGTGGAGTGATAAGTGGGATTACATGCATGAAGAATGGGGAAATAAGTGGGGCATCCAACTTGTTTTCAAATTTGAATTCTTGGGTGCACAAATTGAGGTGATGTGCCATGGGAGGTGAAGTGTCATCCCATCTTGGCATGGAGGTGGTGTGGAAGGTGATGTGGCTTCCATCTTGGCATGGTGATGTGGCATTCCAACTTGGCATGGTGGTTGAGGTAGTTTGCTCTATCCAATCTTGATGCTTTCAAGCTTCATGGTCTTGATCTTGTCTAATTTGAACCCTATTTGAACCCAACATGTCTAATTACAAGACCAAATTAAACCCAACTTGACCAAATTAAATTCAACAAGATGAAATTAAACCTAATAAGACTAAATTGAAATTGAAATTGGAATGGACTTGACTTTAATTATAAGACTCATGCTAAAATTAAAAAACAAACTTGGAGTCAAACTTGAGTTTGGCTTATTCACTCGTAATCCATAAGGGGCTCATCTTGATTAGGTATGATTGAAGTTTCTTACGAACTCTGGTGCCTGCTCCACAAAGGCTTATCAATGAACTAAGCACATTCTGTGTTGCTTCCACCTTATCTGGGAAATAATGGATTGAGATGGTATTAATCTGCAAAAGATCAATGGAAAGGTGAAACTTTGATAACCCACTTACTAAAGCTCTCAAAATCAAAGAGTTCGATAACCATAAGTGGAAGATGGGTGTTTGATATTGTTCCAATTGACTTTAGTCCAAGTAGTTATTAGAAAATATATCTTATAGCCAATCATCTAAGTTATAGATGATTTAGTTCTTTATAATTTATACATAAATTATTAATGAAATAAATATTATTTTTGATAGTTCATCTCTTTTTGTATTTTTCTTTGGACTCTTTTGAGATGAAGTCTTTAGAATTGCTTCAATTCGATAAAAAAGATTTATCAAGTAGTTCTTAAACATGTTCGTAACCAAATGATGTGTTGCTACCTTAGATGACAATATTTATCGAGCATAGGTCATTGTGCGCCATATGGATTGGTTGTCCTCATAACCAAGAAGTATAGAGATACTGATATGGCATGCAGGTATGTGTAGGTATACATTGCACCAAACATGACCAACTTTATTGAGTACTCTACTATCGAGAGTATCTCACAGAAGAATATGGGTAAGTATCCCTCCAACATAAGATCACCACGGTGACTTGCAAGCAACTTATTGTACTTGGGTGCTGGATGACCTGGATTTTAATCCAGTGATGAAAGGTTATTGGATGTTGTCAGGTACTGTTATGTCAGTGATGAGTCAAGATGGGATTGACTACTCCAAGGTGTTGGAGAAAATACTCTACTGTGTTTTAATCTAGTAAGATCTTGGACAGGGCAATCCTTGCGAGGAATCACAAGATTTAGTAGGTTGAGACATATTTGGATGCATTATTTAGAGTTGGTAGTTGATGTGGGATGGATGAAAAGACTAATTCTAATAATTAAAATTTAATTTTTGATGAGCAATGGTAGCTAACTCAAATAAACTATCAAATCAATTTAATGAAAATTAGACTAAGCCTCTATTAACTACCTGCAATACAATCAGCATGCAATCACATAAAGAACCCTGGATCCGATGACTGAGAAACCACCGAAACAAGGTCGTCCTAACTTCAATTAACCAGATCTAATAAGATTTGTATGGTTACTTACCAATAATGCTTTTCCCTCCTTCATTTCAATAGATTTGGATTCAACTCTCATGATCTAGTGGTAGGATTGCAAACTTCAGTTCCTTTGGAGCAGATCTTCCCATTGATGGTTGGATGGTGAGGGAAACCTCCTCTTCTGATCAAGAACACTAGGGATCCTGTAAAAGAACTATGATTAAAATGATGGAAATGGAGTGGAATTCTGAAATGAGAGAGGGAAAGAAGGATGGTCGGATTGGTTCTGGATCTGGACTGGATGCTAAAGATGATGGTGCCTGGCTTCTGGATCTTGGACTCAGGAGATAACTCAGACTTTAGTACTCCACACATACCAGTGCAATGCTTAACCAGCAGAGCGCTCACATACTACAATTGCCTAACCAGTAATTGCACTCTCAATGCTTACCCAGCAATTAGAGAAAGGAAACTAGCAAAGTTTCATTAATCAATCATAAGTTGGATACAAGGGATAGATTGGAGTGGTATTTACAGACCCTCCATAAAAGGTAGTATGATAATACAGAATTCTTTTGAATATATGATAATTTAGAGATTATATTGGACTCTACTCTCCTTCTTGACCTTGATGAAGACTCTTTGTAATTTAAATTGAGTAGAGCCCCCCTTGTTTTTTTACTTCTCCATGGCATGGGCAGTGAATGAGGCTTTCCATGACTTTAAGAAGAAATATGGTGACAAAATTAGATGAGATGGCACCTTAATTTCTTCTCAATTAGCACTAATCCATCCTTGGCGTGAACTCCTTCTTGGTTTCAAATTTGAATGGTAGGCAAGATAATAAAACTTCTCTTAAAATGTTGAATGGATTCCATGAAAACTTGAACTCCTTTGAAATTTAGATGAACCTCCACTTATCCTTGGACTCTTCTTTCATTTAAATTTGAATGATTCCTTGGGTGGGCATCCATCTTAGAGTGGGCGACAATTTGAGGATGAAGGGGTGCTAGATAAGAAGTAGAATTCTTCTGCTTTACTTCTCTTAATGGCATCTTCTAGGATTTTCAAATGGGCGATCAGAAGAGAGTTGGATGGCACCTCTTTTGGATAAAGATGAACTTAAAATTGTTCCAATGTCTTGATGTCCCAATGTCCCATTGTCTCGATGTCTGGATATCCCAATGTCTCGATGTCTGGTAAAAATTTTTGACAACCTTTTTTTGTCATAAAATTGATCCACCAGGATAATGATGACTTGGATCTTGGCTACTTATGAAATCCCTTGACATATTGAAGTACTAATTACAAGACTCAAATTGACCAATTCACAAAACAAAGCAAACTAATGTTATATAATATACTTGGCTACTCATTGGTGATCCACAACGAGCTCGGAGGGTTCTGACACCTTTTCCTAGCTCTGGTGTCCTCACCAATTCTCCCGGGATGGGAGGAACTCGATCCTGTCGGGTTGACTCTACTCTGGTATTGTTCTAGCAAGTCTGGGTTAATTCTTTGCAGATCCTCTTGAGTGATCCATGAATCATCAGATTCTGGTCTACCTTGCCATCGAACTAGGTAACGCTGATAATCCTTACTCATAGTAGTGATAGTTTTAACATCCAAAATCCACTCAATCTTATCTCTCCATTCTGGTAATTTGGCTGGTGGACACTCAGGGGTAGGGTCACTCTCAAAGATGGAATCAAGTCCAAATGGCTTACTAGGTATCGTTATTTGCTCCTTATACTCAACAAGCTATGATATATTGAAGGTTGGACTAATACCTAATTCAGGTGGTAAATCTGTCACATAGGCATTAGACCCAATTTTCTTTATGATCTTGTATGGTCCTGCACTACGGGCATGTAGTTTTTTCATGGTTCTGGGTGGGAACCGTTCAGGACAAAGCTTGATCATGACAGAGTCTCCCTTATTTAATTCTTTGAAATGTTTATGTGAGTTAGCCATATGCTCATATGATTCATTTCTTTCAATAATTTTCTTACTTATCTCTTTATGTAATTCTTTAATATGCTGTACATATGACTTTGCATATTCAGAAATGTGTGCATGCATGGGTAAGGGAATTAGATCTAAAGGCTTTCTAGGTTTATATCCATGGACAATCTAAAATGGACTCTTGCCTGTGGACATATTGACTAAACTATTGTAGGCGAACTTAGCTCTTGGTAGTAAAAGATCCCAATTTCCAGTGTTTCCACCTACAAAACATCTAAGCAAGTTCCCTAGGCTCCGATTTACTACCTTCGTCTGACCACTTGTTTGGGGGTGATAGGATGTAGAAAATTTGAGCTTAGTTCCTAACAAGTGCCAAAGGGTTTTCCAAAAGAAACTTATAAATCTGACATCTTTATTAGACACTATGGTTTTAGGAAGACCGTGTAACCTAACCATGCTATCAAGAAAAATTTTGGTTACCTTAGAAGCATCAAAAGTTTGTGAACAGGGTATAAAATGTGCCATCTTAGAGAATCGATTGACAACTACAAAGATGGAATCATGTTTTCTTAAAGTCTTGGGTAAACCTAACATGAAATCCATACTAAGGTCTTGCCAAGGACAGTCTAGTACCGGTAAAGGGGTATATAAGCCAGTGTTTTGCTTTTACTATTTTGCAACAACACAAGTTTGACACCTAGCTATAACCTGAGCAACATCCTTTTTCAGACTTGGCAAATAAAATTGGTCCTTAATAGCTGGAATGGTCTTATTTCTACCAAAGTGACTAGCTAGACCTTCGGCATGGGTTTCCCAAATCAAAAACTCTCTAAGGGAGGTTTTAGGAATACACAACCTATTGTGCTTAAAGAGTTAGCCATCGTTCAGGGTATACTCACTATTTAAACTAGAGGGTCCTTGTTTGACAGACTGATAGGTCTCACAAAAATTAAGACAAGTTTCATACTAATCCTTTAGTTTATCAAAACCTACAACTTCAGTACTAACTGAGTTAAGGAGTATGGATCATCTACTAAGAGCATCAGCAACCTTATTCTCAGTACCAGTATGATGTTTTAGCATAAAAGTATAGGCTTGAATGTATTCTACCCACTTTGCATGCCTAGGGTCTAACTTCTTTTGGGAACCTAAAAATCGAAGTGCCTCATGATCTGAACAAAGGACAAATTCTTGCAGTAGTAGGTAATGTCTCCAATACCTCAAAGCTTGCACTACCGTATAAAACTCTTTATCATAGGTTGAGTATTTAAGTTTAGCCTCATTTAATTTTTCACTAAAGAAGGCTACAGGGTGACTCTCTTGACTCAATACTCCACCTATACCAACTCCAGAGGCATCACAAGCGACCTCAAAACTTTAGAAAAATCAGGTAATCTCAACACAGGTGCTTGGATCATTTTATCCTTGATTTCTAAGAAGGCTCTATTGGCACTCTTGGTCCACTCAAAGGCTCCTTTCCTAAGGAAATTCATGATAGGTGCTATAATTATGCTAAATCCTTGAATGAATCTCCTATAGAAAGTAGCAAGGCCATGGAAACTACGAACATCGTGTATGTTTTTAAGCACAAGCCACTAACTATGGACTTAATTTTCTCAAGATCGTTGAAACTCCTTCGAAAGTCACAACAAAGCCTAAGAAAATAATTCTCAAGGTTAAAAAACTACACTTCTTAAAATTGGCATATAAATTGTCTCTCCTAAGGGCTTGACACACTTGTCGAAGATGGTCAAAGTGATCCTCCTTAGTTTTACTATATATGAGGATATCATCAAAATAGACTACTACAAACTTTCCAAGGAAAGTTTTCAATACTTGAGTCATGATCCTCATAAAAGTACTTGGGGCATTTGACAGGCCAAAAGGCATCACTAACCATCCATATAAACCATCCTTAGTCTTAAAGGTTGTTTTCCATTCATCCCCGGGTCTGATTCTAACCTAGTGATAGCCACTCTTAAGGTCAATCTTTGAAAAGATTAATGATCTGACCCTTATTTCTAACATGTCATCCAAACGGGGAATGGGGAAGTGGTATTTCACGGTTATCTTATTGATGGCTCTACTATCAACACACATCCTCCAAGTGCCATCTTTTTTTGGGGTTAACAATGCTGGAACTACACACGGGCTAAGATTCTCCCTAATAAATCCTTTTCGAAGTAGTTCCCCTACTTGTTTTTGTAACTCTAGATGTTTTGTAGGGTTCATCCTATAATGTGGGAGGTTCGGTAAGATAGCTCCTGGGACTAAATCTATGGCATGCTGAATGACCCTTAAGGGTGGCAGTTGATCGGGTAGGTCTTCAGGAAACACATCATGAAATTCCTTCAAAAATTCAACTATCTTTTTAAGTTGCTCCTATTGAGGTTGGTCAGAAACTTTCTTAGTAGTCAGAATCCAAACTGGCACACCTTTAGTCAACTCACACTCTAGTTCTCTCGCGGTGATCAGGTTGAGTCGTGGCTTTTTCTCCCTTAAATTGCTAGACCCTCTCTTGATATTTTCCTTAGGTGAGGTCGAATTAATGACTATCCTTTTACCATGATGGTTAAAGGAACATGAATTTGACTTACCAAAAAGGGTAACATCATGATCATACAGCCAGGGTCTACCTAAAATAATACTACTGACCCCCATCAGGAGAATGTCACACCAGACCTTCTCTTGATACGACTGAACTTGGACTATAACTTGACATCTTAACTTAATAGGTATAGAGGTTGAGTCAATCCAAGAAACCTTATAAGGGTTCGGATGGGGCACTGTAGTTAAACCTAGGTTTTTAACCACATTTATCGAAATGGCATTATCTATGATAATTTTGCAAACCTTGTTCTCTACCTTAATGAAGGTTTGTAGGATGTTAGTCCTACGCCAGTCCTCGTTCTTCTTGGTCTATGTCAAGATGCACCTAACAACTCCTAAGAGATCAGGTGATTCTAAGTCTTCCTCATCCCCTCCATACTCATCTGCTAACTCAGGTTCAGCCTCATATACTTCCTCCTCACATTCTTCCATAGTTTCAGGATCCTCTTCATCAAACTCTCCAATATGCAAGGCTCACATGGGGCATCAACTAGCATAATGACCATACTTTTACAATTGAAACATTGAATAGATTGGTTTTTAGTCCTTTGTGTTTCAGGTGCCTTTCCTTTATCATCCGTATGAGCTAGAGGAGTGGTGGGTTTGGGTCGGCTATTGGGAAACCGGTTCACACTAGGCCTATTTCCAGGAGTACTAAGCCTATTAGGTTCGGGTCGCCTTGTAACGGGTCCTCTCCGGAATCTCTCATAATCTCTAGCAATCTGATAGGCCTGATCAAAGTTATGGACCTCTCTTAGAAACAATTCCCTCTAGATGTCCTCATGTAGGCCCACTCAAAACTTAGATAGGGTGACCAACTCTGATTCAGCTACACCACACCTCATAACAAATTCATCGAATCTCGCTATATACTCAGACACAGATTTATTACCTTGGGTTAACTTCTGCCACTGATCTAAGAGTCTTTGCTCATAGGACAAGGGTAGGTATTTCTTCCTAAGTCTGATCTTCATAGCTCTCCATGTAACTATGGGCAAATCTCCTCTTTGGTGGTTAAGCCTCTCAACATTGTCCCAGTACAACCTAGCTTGCCTGACTAACCTAAGCTTGGCAAACTTGACCTTCCCCTCCTCAGACATCTTATACCACTCAAAATAATGGTCCATGTCACTCTCCCAGTCAGTATACACCATAGGGTCTAAGTTTCCATCAAAGGTAGGTGCCTCAAGTCTAATGTTCCTAAGGGCTCTATCTTCTTGGTCATCGACATCTTGATAGGGTCACCTAGGATTGGGTTCAGGTGTGAGTACCTGACATTGGGCTCTTGGACCTATGGGAGTGGATCTAGGTAAATCAGGATCAAGTTGAATCATATGGGATTCTTCTTGATTACCCATTCTTTTCTTCATTTGATCAAACCTAGTGTTGAACTGCCTAAACTGTTCAGTCATAGTTCACATTAAGGCTTCCAAATTCAGGTCCATGGTGGAACTAGTTTGGGCTTGGGATTGTTGATAGGGTGTTCCTGATCTAGTGGTCATGCAATGCAATTCAATGCAATCCTAGCTTCTAGGGTTCCTAGACCTAGAGCTCAAGTGGAATGAGTTAACTCAAATTACACCCAACTTTACAATTAGTCTTCCACTGGCCAGGTAAGAGGTGGGGTGGTGGGAGGCTCCCCCTGCTTGACACAGGGTCCTAATTAAAAGCCACCAGTCTGCTTAGGGCATTTGCCTTTAGACCTTTAGCCTTAGACACCAGCTTCCAAAAAAATTGAAAGGTTAAGTGCACAGTTCACTCACAATACTCGAACCCGACCTGTTGGTGTCCCTAAGCTGTATTAGGTTGCTACTCAGTTTTAGATTAGGTCTAGGACAATACAAGATAAGGTTGGTTGTTTATGGGCCAAGGAAAGGTAATGATGTCCTTCCCTTGTCTTATGATATTGTCACCCTTAAAATAATTTCAAATAGGATGAATGCACAATCAAACAAACTAATTATCTAGATAAGATAATACATGCAATTCAAAACATAAACTTTAAATTTCAAATTTCAAATTTGAATTTTCAGATTTAAATTTTAAATTATTAAATTTTGAATTTCATATTTAAAATTACAGAAATTAAATATGCTGGAATTTAAATAGGCTGAAAAATTATATGCTGAAATTCTAGTATAGAACTATTCTCAGGTAGTAATCAGACATGCAGAAATTCTATAGATTGAATTAAATCTTGAAAAAATTCTGAAAAATATAATCAAATGTAGTGAATCAAACAATAAGAATCAGAATTTTTTTGATCTTCTTACATATAAAAATAATTAAAATAACAGACTATGTACTGGGATGGACCTGATGTAGAAAATTAACCCTAAAGATGCCTATCTCTTTGTTTTCTTCTTGAACGGTCAATAACAGCGGCACCCCTACATGCCATAGGAAATCCTCTATGAATGGGATGTGAGGGTTTTGCAGCCCTACTTTTTTCTATGACTGGACGGTCATGGTGAAGCACCAAATACGAGTACTTAAAGAGAAACTAAGTCGTAATAATGCTCTGATACCAAAGTGATGCAGGATGGATGCAAAGACTAATTCTAATAATTAAAATTTAATTTTTGATGAGCAATGGAAGCTAACTCAAATAAACTATCAAATCAATTTAATGAAAATTAGACTAAACCTCTACTAACTACCCGTAATATAATCAGCATGCAATCACATAAAGAACCTTGGATCCAATGATTGAGAAACCATCGAAACAAGGTCATCATGACTTCAATTAACCAGATCTAATAAGATTTGGATGGTTACTTACCAATAACGCTTTTCTCTCCTCCATTTCAATAGATCTAGATTCAACTCTCACGATCTAGTGGTAGGATTGCAAACTTTGATTCCTTTGGAGCAGATCTTCCTGTTAATGGTTGGATGGCAAGGGAAACCTCCTCTTCTGATCGAGAACACTAGGGATCCTGTAAAATAACTATGATTAGAATGATGGAAATGGAGTGGAATTATGAAATGAAAGAGGGAATGAAGGATGGTCAGGTTGGTTCTGGACTGGATGCTGAAGATGCTGGTGCCTGGCTTCTGGATCTTGGACTCAAGAGATAACTCGAACTTTAGTACTCCACACACACTAGTACAATGCTTAACCAGCAGAGCACTCACACACTACAATTGCTTAACCAGCAATTGCACTTTCAATGCTTACCCAGTAATTGGAGAAAGGAAACTGGCAGAGTTTCATTAATCAATCATAAGTTGGATACAAGGGGTAGATTGGAGTGGTATTTATAGACCCTCCATACAAGGTAGTATGATAACATAGAATTTTTTTGAATACATGATAATTTAGAGATTATATTGGACTCTACTCTCCTTCTTGACCATGATGAAGACTCATTGTAATTTAATTTGAGTAGACCCACCCTTGTAATTGGACTTCTCCATGGCTTGGGCAGTGAATGAGGCTTTCCATGACTTTAAGAAGAAATGTGGTGACAAAATGAGATGAGATGGTGCCTTAATTTCTTCTCAATTAGCGCTAATCTATCCTTGGCATGAACTCCTTCCTGGTTTCAAATTTGAATGGTAGGCAAGATAATAAATCTTCTCTTTAAATGTTGAATGGATTCCATGAGAACTTGAACTCCTTTGAAATTTAGATGAACCTCCACTTATCCTTGGACTCTTCTCCCATTTAAATTTGAATGATTCCTTAGGTGGGTGTCCATCTTGGAGTGGGCAACAATTTGAGGATGAAGGGTGCTAGATGAGAAGTAGAATCCTTCTACTTTACTTCTCTTAATGGCGTCTTCTTGGATTTTCAAATGGGCGATGAGAGGAGAGTTGGATGGCGCCTCTTTAGGATAAGGATGAACTTAAAATTGTCCCAATGTCTTGATATCCCAATGTCCCATTGTCTCGATGTCTGGATGTCCCAATGTCTAAACGTCTGGATGTCTGGTGAAAAGTTTGGACAACCTTCTTTTGTCATAGAATTGATCCACCAGGATGATTATGACTTGGATCTTGGCTACTTATGAAATCCCTTGACTTATTCAAGTATTAATTACAAGACTTAAATTGACCGATTCACAAAACAAAGCAAACTATTGTTATTTACAGGACTCAAGTTGAAATTAAAATACTTGGCTACTCATTGGTGATCCACAACGAGCTTGGAGGGTTCTAACATCTTTTCCTAGCTCTAGTGGCCTTACCGGCAGTTTTCTCTAAAATCATTCTAAGTATTAGGGTTAAAGGAATGAATTATATGAAAACTATATGTCTGGATTCTTGAATATTGCTTTATGAACATTCGACCTATCCAAACATTGGGCACCATTGCTAGATGGTCACATTGATTAGTTCAGGAATTGGTTCTTGGGATACCAGCTTAGTGTTCGAACCTATGGGGTCATACATATAAGAAATTTCTATCTGATTATGATGGTTGATTAACAATTACAAATCATTTAGTGGAAAAATTATAAATATAATAAATAAATAACCCTACATGAATGTTATAAATTAATAATTAATTAGTTGTTAATTAATTATAAAAAAGATTAATTTATAATTTGATTACTAATTGGTTTAATTTAATTGAGCAAAGAGGTTTAAATCAAGTCTAACTAATTTTGGTTCAATTGGGTTTCACCTGATTAGGTTATTCGATAATCTAATCATTAAAGATTTTTAATTACAATTTGATTCAAACTTGAGCTCAGTTAATTTCAGATTTAATTGAGATTTCATTAAGATTAATTGGAGCCTAATTAGATTGAGTTCAAGTTGGTTAAATTAATTATAACCATATTAGTTTAAGTTCCTAATTAATTTTGGTCAAAACTTGGTTAAACCCTTACCTAGTTCAATTTATTTTCTTTCCTAAAACTTCTCCACTCCTTCCTAATTTTTTTTTGAATTATCCATGAAAAAAAACCAGTTCTTCTCATTCTTATTCATTCCTATTTAGATTAGGATTTTCTTGAATTAAATTTAGATTTATTTGAATTTAATTGGAGGAGTTCTATTGGAAATAGAACTCCTAGTCCTATTCAAACAACATCACCTTATCTTAATCTAATCCCTCCTCTAATCAATAAAAATTTACATTAGTTTTTTATTATATATGCCACATTAAGAGATCAATTACTGTATAAAATCTGAAGTGAAATTACTTATAAAATAAGAGAAAAAGAGGGCATGAATTCTAGATGGTCGTGAGAGGTTCTTTTGGGAGCAAGGGTTGAAGGGAGGGAAAATAAGTAAAAAAATAGTAGAAATTCATTTCTTGTTTTTTGTTTTCTTCCTCCTTGATTTAGACCTCTTCATTCTTAATAAAATCTAAGAAATAAATTATTTTTATCAATCTAGTAGCCTTCGCACAGATCTAGTAGTTCAAGAAGGTTGATCACATCAGGATTTTATGTGAATGATTTGTAGATGCCAGACATCCTGTGCGACTGCGAAATGATGTGGAGAGCCTTTATCATGTACCATCAATAGTGGCTATCATCGATCCATGATTAGGTGTGAAATTATATTTCATATTATTTATAGATTAGATCTACAGCATGCATCAAGTAGATCGATGCATGCTGATTTTATTTTTATACTCCATATCATGTTATGTTATTGCTTAGGATTTACTATAATTATTCTAAATGTATGTTTTCTATTTAAAATAGTTTTAAAATATATTTACTTTTTCTATAAATTTATAAAAAAAAATGCATGAAATCCTAGGTGATTTCCAATAATAGGTCCCGATGGTAGCCATTGTAGTATCGGCCTCAAAGGCATCAAAGTCTTTGTACTCATTCACTACCCTTGTTGCTCGAGCCTTCGCTTCCCTGGCCCTATCCTCGATAGCTCTGGCATGCTTGTTCTTAGCCTTGGCCAGCTCTTTAGCAGCCCTAGCCTGCTCCTCACTCATCATGGCCAAGTCATGGAGAGTCTGATGGGGAACTAATATGCATGTAATTTTTTTTGTATGTTTTACATGTTGAGTTAGGTGATTAATTCCCAAATTTCAGATCAAAATTATTTGTAGGGAATTTTGTATGAATTTTTGAAGATCAGCATGCAGATTAGGACCTAGAAAAGTAGCAAAGAAGGACCGCCGGGGCTGAGAAGCCTCGGTTAGGGCAAGTTCTCCTACAATAAAACTACTGGAGGTAGAGGGGTGTACCTGACAATGTCTGTGAAGATCGCAGTGAAGGGGTCTCTCGTTCCTCGATGGATGCGGCCTGGAAAACCGAGCCAAAGACCCGCGGATACCCGGCTTTCTGCTCGGTGATCCGATTAAGGCTTGGCTGGAGTCGTTGGATTCGTAGGAACTCAGGGACCTGCAAACGACCTGTCAGGGGTTAGAAAGCTCACAAAGGAACAAGAAAACAAAGTAAAAATAGCAAGGGAAGGCTTCTTTTGGAGTGGGCATCCAGGGATCTGGAGGGTTTGTTGGCAGCAGGAAGATGATTGCAAACACCGGGAAGAAGAACTCTCACAAACCCCTTTATGCACACAGTAGGGTATCACACCACTCAATAGAAGAACTCAAGGTTTTCATTCATCAAAAATTTTCTCTCATACAAGAGGCTAGGGTCCCTTAAATAGACCCTTAACCTTGGGCTCCAAGTAAGGGTACATAAGTCTTTACATAAGAATCCTTTTCCCTCTCAAACCCTAGCTAGAAAATAAGGAAATATTAGGTAGAAAAATCCCTAAAAATTTTCTTGACTTGGTCAAGACTCCAAGGATGCCTAGGGGGGCGTGTTGGGCTTCTAGGAGCAGCAAAAGGCCGGCCCAAAGGGGCTCAGGTGCATGGGTTTGGGCCTTTGGAAGCTGGGGTGGCCTGGTAGCCAGGTAGCAGGAATATTCCCTGGTATCTTGCTTCTTAGGGGCTTGGGCTTGGCACCTGGGCTTGATTTCTTTGGGCTAGGATGCAGATGGACCTCTGGAATCATGGATGCCCTTATCTATGAATATACTTTGGCATCTGGAAGGGAATCTGGGCATCTGGAGGGCATCTGCAAGAAATCAGGATTTTCTGAATTTTCCTCCTGGGGTCTTCAAATCTTCAAGCTGGGTTGGACTTGTGCTATACTTCCATGTCTTCAATCTAGTTGGACTTGGTCTTCACTTGTATGATATAGTCTTGAGTCTTCAGTATGCTTGGACAGGACTCAAAAAAATAAAATTAGCTCAACATGAGCTGACTAGCATTGGACTGAACTAGCTCAACATGAGCTGACTAGTACAGAACTGAAATAACAACTAAAAATACTCAAATAACAACTAAAATGGACTCAGATGAGCTAAGCCCTTATTACAGATGGACTCATAAATTATTGATCAATTACAGAGGGTTGAAAAAGCCTCTGTCTTATTCTGGTGCCTCAGGTGTCCCCACCAGAGTCAATGCTGGACTTCAGAGTGGTCTAGCTTGGCCACCGCATCCATGGCTCGAGCATGGTCTTTAAAAAGTGTGTCATCCTTATTCTTCAATTAGGCAGCTACCTACTCCCATAGTCTAGTCTCCCTCGTAATGGCCTCATCGTGCTCATGCTTGGCCTTCATTGCCTTGTCCTCCATTGCCTTGAGTCAAGCTTCCCAGTTGTCAGCAATCTCGATGTATTTGAGGACCAAAGCATGCATGGTTGATAGGTCATGGAAAAGCTGTACCAAAATAGCATTAAAGATAAGGCAAGGGACCCCTTGGCTAATACTTGGAGAACAAAATAAAAATGATGGAAGGCTTTTCTTGACGACCATCGAGAATACCCCTGGCCATCTCACTGATGGGTTGAGAATCCAACTCTTCAACATCCCGAGGGAGTAGCATGACCCAGGATAGTTCCTGAGCGACCATGGGGTTGTGCAGCGTCGAGTCACCCTCACCAGCATGCACTCGATAAATCCACTCGCCATCGACTCTTCCCCGAGACATTGAAGTCTGGTGGCCAAGAGACTTAACTGGGATTTCGGCCCCTTGTTGAGCCAAGGATGCCCTGACTCTACCTTGGGCCAATAAACCCCCACTCACTCTCGGCCACAGGAATGATGGAGGGGCTGATAGGGACCTCACCAGCATGAATCCCAAAGCAAGCATAAATCTTGGAGCTGCATGAATCTCGTAACATATCCAGAATAAATTTAGGATTTATTTTTTATTTGAAATTTGAATTAGGATTTGGTTGGTTAGGATTTAGATATGGATAGGCTTATCTTATCCTATCTTGTATTTGAATTCGAATCATTCCTATCTTTTTATCTTGTATTCAAATTCAAATGAGGGTTGGACAGGTCTATAAATACCACCCTCAGTCCTTTGTAAAAAAAAGTTTAGTCAATAAAGATGAATTTTTAGGAAAAGAGAGATTCTTTTCTTCCACTCCATGAGGAGAGGGTGAGAGACCCAACCCTAGGACATGATGTGAGGTCATGTCTAGTTATCCCCCTTCCCATTTCAACTTCTTTATCCCCTTGTGACCTTTGAGATTGACCCTAACGCCTCCAGGTATCGAGGAGGGTGTAATGCCTTAGAGGTGAGAGATCTCTTCGTTAGGGTAAGTCTCAAAGTTCATGATATCCAGATCCCTATCCTCCATCCCCACTATTCCTTCGCCATCCCTAAAAAAAAATACCAACAAAAAATAGTACCCTAATTTAGATGACTTCTAGGCTCGCCAACGATCCTACCCCTATCCATCTGTCCCGCATCAATTTTGATATCAGAGCCCAGAAAAATTAAAGTATATTTTCTTTATTTAAAAAAAATCATCCCAGATTTTCCTTCTCTCCCATCAGCCCCAATGAGTCCCTCCACTTCCCCGCCGCTGATCCCCTCATCTCCGATCCCGATACTATTTCTTACCTTTGTCTCTTCCCAGATCCTTTACTAGATCACAGCCAACCCTTCTCCAATCCCTTTACCAGATCCCTTTCGTTGCCCTTCCCCAACCACCTCCATTTTTTTCCTGATGCCATGACTGCCACCGTCGCCTCCCTACTGCCCACCGCCTTACCACAGTCCCCCCCCTATCAAATTATTAGGGTACCGTTCATATCACCCCGAACCAGAATGCACCAGTTAAAGCACTAGCCCTCTGCTGCTTTGACCACCAGTGCCGCGACCTCCTCCGGTGAATCCCAGATCCGATCCTCGGTGCCATGCTCAAGTCTTCCATCCTCTTATCCAGATCTTCACACACGACGCCGCCTGTAATCGAACAGCAGAGCCCGTGCCACCCGCGATCACCATCCTTCCCTCCTTCCACTCTCCGCCACCTCCACCACCAAATGAAAATCCCATCACCGCCATGCCCGTTGTAGGACCCGCCTCCACGTTGCTCATGAAATTACCTCCTTACCTGCTCTAGAGCCAAGATCTCCTCCTCTCCTCATGATCTCTATTAATGGAGGAAGAGAGAGCTCAGTCCCCTGTCTCCATCGTCAATCTCCCCCATGGATGCACCACCCCATCTTATGTTGCCTTCACAGACACGGAGCGGCTCATCGGTGATGCCGCCAAGAACCAGATTGCCATGAACCCTACCAATACCGTCTTCGATGCAAAGCTTTTGATTGGTAGACATTTCAGTGACTCCTCTGTCCAGAGTGACATGAAGTTATGGCCATTCAAGGTCATCGCAGGCCCTGGTGATAAGCCCGTGATCGTGGTCCAGTATAAGGGCGAGGAGAAGCAGCTTTCCACCGTGAAGGTCTATCTTGCCTGCAATCCCATTTCCCCACCACCAGTTCGCCACAGAACCCTAAGTTCCTTCCCCTGCTGCCACCCTGCCCTTTGCCCTTGGGCTTCCTCTTTTCTACTCCAAATCCTTTCATGAGAATCGATTCTTGGCCTGAATGATGCCGGAGATCATCGTTCCACCGGAGAAGGAGCTCCCCATCCCGCCGCCCCATCCCACATCGCCGCCTCCTTCGAGATCCCCGACTACACCACCGACATCATCGCCACCGGCGCCCTTCGCCTCCTTGAGGCCATCTGCTTCACCTCCTCCTCCGGAAAGCCCATCCGCTACTTCCAGGTCGGATCCTCCTAGATGTTTGGCTCCACCCCTCGCCCCGGTCCGAGTCATCCCCCTCCTACCCAATGCCTCCCTCCTCTCCCTCTCTCAATTTGTTAGTAACTTGGCAGAGAAAGACTTGGCAAAGAAAGACGTCCGGCGCACGACTGTGAAGGAGAGAAGAGATATAGAAAGATGACGGTTTTCCACTTCTTCAACTGCGCCATGCTCACCTTCGGTCCTCATGCAGTCTACTACTCCCCACTCCCTTAATATGATACTATTGGAACTTCTGTCAAAGTTGCTGCTGTTTATCTTGGAACAGCATTAGTGAAGCTTGTTTGCGTGGCAACCTTTCTCACAGTATCTGAGATTGACAGTTTTGATCCATATCAGGAATTCTTGAAAGCTGTTGGACTTGGTTGGGCTTTTGCGGATTCTATTTTGCACCGACTGGTGCCTCTTTGGGTTGGTGCCAGAGGATTGGAATTTACATAGGAATACATATATCAAGGCCTTGAAGCAAATGCAAATATGGTATTCAATTTGTCCCTTGCTATCGACTTCACTTAAAGGATCCTGCACTAATTTCAAAGCTCTGCAGTCTTCTTCATTAGGTCCTCTCCTAAATCCTGTTTCAGTTCGGTTCACCATGCCATGTTTTAGAGTCACACGAAATTTAAAGCCGCACCAATTTTGAAGCGTATGATCTTCAAAGTTGCACACTCTTTAAAGTGCACAGATCTCAGAGCAGAGCTGGAAAAAAAATCATTCTACAGGTCATGTGCATCCTAGAGCCAGCCTAACTCGATGGAGTCGAGTTTTCCCCATCTTAGAAAAATGATGGGGACCTCATCAGCACGAATCTTGGAGTCGCATGAATCTCGGAACATATCCAGAATAAATTTAGGATTTATCTTCTATTTGAAATTTGAATTAGGATTTGGTTGGTTAGGATTTAGATATGGATAGGCTTATCTTATCCTATCTTGTATTTGAATTTGAATCATTCCTATCTTTTTATCTTGTATTCAAATTCAAATGAGAGTTTGACAGGTCTATAAATACCACCCCCAGTCCTTTGTAAAAAAAAGTTTAGTCAATAAAGATAAATTTTTAGGGAAAGAGAGATTCTTTTCTTCCACTCTGTGAGGAGAGGGTGAGAGACCCAACCCTAGGACATGATGTGAGGTCATGTCTAGTTATCTCCCTTCCCATTCCAACTTCTTTATCCCCTTGTGACCTTTGAGATTGACCCTAACGCCTCCAGGTATCGAGGAGGGTGTAATGCCTTAGAGGTGAGAGATCTCTTCGTTAGGGTGAGTCTCAAAGTTCATGATATCCAGATCCCTATCCTCCATCTCCACTATTCCTTCGCCATCCCTAAAAAAAAATACCAACAAAAAATAGTACCATAATTTAGGTGACTTCTAGGCTCGCCAACGATCCTACCCCTATCCATCTATCCCACATTAGGGGCCACGACGGCCCCCGAGGTAGCCAACGCTCCACTCGATACTTTCAACGGATAGCCTAGGCTGGACACCACCATCTCAGCTACTCGAGACATCAAAATAGTGGTTAGGGGGCTTGAAACAACAGGTGGAGTTGGTACAATCTTAACCTCCTCATCACTAAGATATGCATTCCTTGGACCGATGAAGTGACCCGAGGGATGCCAACCCTATTGCCACCATGGGGGCCCGAGTTGATGTCCTCGAAGTCCTTGGCCTCTTGCCAATGGCCTTCTTCTTCTTGTCATACTCAGGGGTGCGCCTCTTCAGCACGGCCACCTGCATCACCTCATATGATACCTGTTTCATGGTTGTAGTCAAATGAATGATGGACAGCTACAACTCAAACAAAGACCTGAAGAATAACTTGCAAATCTTATCGAGAGAGTTGATCGGGCTTAACTCTGCATCATACATATTCTACTTAGTCAAAAGCTCCCTTAGCAGAGGAACTTTCATATTGGAAAGTAACTTAAAATCCCCTCTATCGGTATCGATCACTCAATCATTCTAATTGGGAGAGGTGTTTGTCTCCCCTCAGGATGACCGAAATCCCTAATGCTGACTAGATGAAATAAAGAAAAACTTGGACTTCCAATGGTGGATAGAGCTAGGGAGACTTATGACCTTCCTCCACTTTCTCAGGTCGAAGAAGTACCATCCCTTTGACCTAGGGAGTATATTTAGCTTGAAGAAGGCCCTCAAAAGTGATAGTCAGGGATAGATTCTATGAAGATGACAAAGGATTATAAAGTTGGCCCAGATCTAAAAGGAATTTGGACCAAGTTGTGCAGGCACAACATCATATCGATTCAACACATCCTAGATGAATGGATAAAGAGAAAATTGGCGGCCTACATGGAGGTCTTCCTCATACATAGCAAGGTATCCCACCAGGCTAGAGGCAACTTGGTCCTCCACTCTCAACATATGGAGAAGGAACTTGTCCAAGATCATATACGCCTCTCAAAATTCGATGATATCATCCTTGGTCACATTTGAGACCTTAAACATCAGCCCCATGGAGGGTTTGGTCGAGCTTTGGGATGATCCTGCTTGACATTTCCTCTGAGGAGCATGGACCACCTCCTCGGTCTAGGGTTTGTCTCATACTGAGTCCTCTCTACCCTCTCTTGAGCCTCCCCTCTCAGCAGGAGCTCCTTCGTTAGGGCACTCCTCTATCAGACTCATGTCTTTGGAGGGACCCTTGAAGACTTATCCCCTCGGTAGGGGGATTCATTGAAGCTTAAACCCCCAAGAAATAACTCATTAAGTAACTCTCATTGTTGGAAGACATCTCTTGAGAAAACAAGAGCTAACTTGAATGAAAACTAAAAGAAGGATAGAAGGGGACTCCAAAGAACAAAGAAATGAAGACTAAGGGAGGGACCAATTTGGAAGGAATTTTAGAAGAGAGGAGCACGTAACTCTTTCTCTAGCAATCACCTCTTATGTAAAATAACCAAAACCCCTCCACCTGCCTAGTGAACTCCTATTTATAGAGCCCTAGACTGGTTGAAATCAAGAGCTTGACATTTTTGAAGTGCCCGGCTTGTGCCATGTGGACTCCTTTTTGTCCATGCACCATGCAACACATTGGGAACCTAACCATCCAGCTGCCTTCTTGCCTCAAGCTCCACGTGTGGCATTTAAGGCCCATAACTGAAGGACCGTGTGGTGCTACTTGATTGGCTAATGGTGATCATGAATCCTATCAAAGATCATGGCATGCACTCCTAGTACTGAGGTGATGATTCGTTCCCATCATAGCATCGATGCGATACTTCCAAAGTCCAACCATTCAATTGCCCTCTTGCCTCGAGCTCCTCACATAGAATTAAAACTTATAGCTAGTGGGGTGATGGGGGATGACATGCACAAAAATTATCGTAAAAAACCTGTACGAGTACCGATGCTTATAATAAACACAGATTCTGAAGAACATTCAAATAGGGTAGATTTTAGGTCATGCATTCCCTAATACTAGGCTCAATAAAATGAGAATGAACCAGGACTCAAAGATTGAGAAACCCCTGATCAAGGACATGCACATATTTCAAAGATTCAGATCTAAAGCAAGGAAGGAAATAAAACCCTACGACAGTAATAACTACTTCCTGTGTGATGAGTTCACTTATCCTCAGAAGATGTGACCTGGGTGATCAATAGTCAGCCATCCAATGCAGGGCATCATGGGACTTGGTTGATGGTCAGGCTACCTTTAAAGGCTAGGTACCAAAAGAGGGACCCTACAAGGTTTAATCACGGAATAAGTGAAAGAGCCAAAAAACCAAACATAACTCGGATTAGATCAAATGAACAGCCATAACTAAGACAACCCAAATAAAAAAAAACAAATGATCGAGGGCCTCGTGGAACAGGGGACGGATTTGGAAGCTAGGCACAGGCTTCGCAAGGTAGTGGCTCGGAGAAGACAATGTTGTGGCGATCTCCGAGGGAGAGGGAGCTTCGATCTTTGATGGGGAGTTGGGCTTCGATGGAAGAATAGCAGCAGGCATCCGGTGAAGAGGCCAAGAGCTCGGGAGACAGGAGGAGATGATCTGAACCGGGCGGAAGTTCCGTTGGGGGGGTCCGGAGAAGAAGCCGGTGCTTGGGGACATCCAGAAATGTCGCTTGTGAGCCCGAGGAGTAGGGAAGGTGAGCCAGGCCTAGGTTAAGCTCCGTGGAACGGAGATCCAGAGCTGAGGATGGCATCATAGCGGATCAGAGGAGGGAGGTATGGCAACGGAGACCGGAGGAGGGAGGTCAGGTGACGAAGACCAGAGGAGGGAGATCTGGCGACGGGGTGAGGAGGAGGGAAGTCTGGCGATGGGATTGGATCTGATCTGAGAGGGATGGCGAGGATGTTGGTGATGATGAGTGTGAGAGGTATAGTGAATGGTTGCTTTCAGTTGGTCAGTTCGGGAGAGAAGAAGTTGCGATCAATGGTCGTGGAAGGAAGAAGCAGCGACGATGATGGTCATGGAAGAAAGCAGCGGTGGAGCCTCACGCTCCTCGACATTACGGTTGCAACGAAGGCAATCGGACAGGGCCTCTCACCCCTCGACGTCATCTCGGCAATGAAGGCAATCAGAGAATAAGGAGAGCAGTATTTTTTTTCATTGAGTTAATCCATCATGCCTCTTTCGTACATGACGAGCCTCATTTATAGGCTTTAGATAGATGCTTCCAAAGTAACCTAAAATAGGTTTACTCGATAACTAATTCAAAGATTAGTTACAAAACACAACTAATCCTAAGAGGTGGCGGGGAAGTTTGTTACTATGAGATTCCATGGGATTTTATACCCTTTTTTAATTGCCTAAAAATTGAAATAAAATAAATTCTAGAAATTTCTACCACATGGGATTTGGTTCGACCGTGTCTCGAGTTGGCTCGGCAATCTTAGGTCAGCTCGACGGTGTAGGTCCTATTCTTCTTGTTTTGTGATCCAAATGGGTTCTTAAGGATTGGTCTTGGTCTTGGTGTCCCCACCATTTCTCCTAGGGTGGGAAGAACTCAACCCCATTGAGTAAGGGTCTGTTTGGCTTTGATACTCTTCTAAGAGATCCGAATCAATGCATTGTAGGTCCTCTCTGGTAATCCACGAGTCCTCTGATTCGGGATGACCTTGCCATCTTACCAAGTAGCGCTGATAGCTATTCCGTTGGGTACTGACAGCTTGATCATTCAGGATTCGCTCGATCTTTTCTTTTCGCTCAGGCCATTTTTGTGGGCACTCCAGGGTAGTTTCTCTCTCAAGTAAAGGGTCAAGCCCGAATGCCTCACTAGGAATTACTACCAGTTCCCTGTACTCAGTTAGATCAGAAACATTGAAAGTGTAGCTAATGCCTAAATCAAGGGGTAACTCGAGCACATAGGCATTGGGTCCATTTTTCTTAATAATTTTATAGGGTCCAGCACTTCGGAAATGCAGTTTCTTGATGGTTCTAGGAAAAAACCATTCGGGTCTGAGTCTTATCATGACAAAATCACTTATAGAAAATTCTTTGAAACATTTTCCAGAATCAACTTGTCTTTTATAAGCATCATTACTCATTTTGATCTTTTGGATGATTTCCTTATGCAAATTTCTAATATGCTGTGCAAAAGATTCGGCTGACTCGGATTTTCTAGCATGCAATGGCAGGGAAATCAGATCAAGTGGTTTATTGGGTTGGTACCCATGGACAATCTCGAAAGGGCTCTTATCGGTGGTCCTATTAACAGAACTGTTGTAGGCGAACTCGGCTTTAGGTAATAGTAGATCCCAATTCTTAACATTCTCGCCTACAAGGCACCTAAGCAGGTTTCCAAGGATTCGGTTCACTACTTCGGTCTGGCCATCGATTTGGAGGTGATAGGCAGTAGAAAATTTTAACTTAGTCCCTAACATATGCTTGAGGGTCTTCCAAAAGTAACTGGTGAACCTTACATCTCTATTAGACACAATTATTTTAGGTAGGCCATGTAACTGAACTATCTCATCCAGGAAAAGCTTGGCTACCTTAGAAGCATCATAAGTCTAACTACATGGTAGGAAATGGGCCATTTTGGAAAACCTATCAACCACAACAAAAATGGAGTCATGTTTCCTCTGGTTTCTAAGCAATCCTAATACGAAATCCATACTTAAATCTTTCCAGGGACAATCAGGAATGGGAAAAGGGGTATACAAGCTAGTGTTCTATTTTCACTGTTTGGCAATAGTGCAGGTTCTACACCTAGCTATGATCTGGGCTACATCCCTTTTTAGACTTGGCCAAAAGAAATGCTCTTCAACAGCTAAGACAATTTTATTCCTACCAAAATGTCCTGCTAATCCTCCCGCATGGGTCTCCCAGACTAAAAACTCTTTCAAAGAAGTTCTCAGGATGCACAACTTACTTTCCTTGAACAGATAACCATCTAACAGGGTATAATGGATGTATTCTCTAGATGGTCCTATAGTCAAAGCTTGGTGAATCTTCTTGAAATTGGGACAGGTATCATATTGCTATCTAATTTGGTCAAACCCTACAACCTCAATTTTAATGGTACTTAGAAGCAAGGATCGCTGCTAAGGGCATCGGCTACCTTGTTTTCAGTTCCGGCTCGGTGTTTCAGTACAAAGGTATAAGCCTGAATATACTCTACCCACTTAGCATGTCTAGGGTTTAACTTTTTCTAGAAATTAAAGTATCTCAATGCCTCATGGTCAGAGTACGGCACAAACTCTTGTGGCAATAGGTAGTGTCTCCAATACTTCAGTGCTTGTACTAAGGCATAGAACTCCTTATCATAGGTCGAATACCTAAGCTTAGCCTCATTTAATTTTTCACTAAAAAAGGATACCGGGTGGTTATCTTGGCTTAGGACTCCTCCTATTCCTACACCTGAGGCATCACAAGCTACCTCGAACACTTTGAAAAAGTTGGGCAATCTTAGAATGGGTGCTTGGGTCATCTTTTTCTTAAGTTCTAGAAAGGCTTTGTCGGTAGCTTTAGTCCACTCAAAGGCTCCCTTCCTAATACAAAAGTTATGGATGAGACAATGGTGCTAAAATCCCGAATAAATCACCTATAGAAAGTGGCTAAACCATGAAAACTACGAACATCAGAAATAGTAGTGGGTACTAGCCACTCAACTACCGACTTAACCTTTTCTAGATCAGCTGATACTCCTTTGGGGGTCACGATAAATCCTAGGAAGATGACTCTATAGGTCAAGAACTCACATTTTCCTAGATTGGCATAGAGACTATCTTTCCTAAGGGCTATACAAACTTGTCTAAGGTGGTTTAAGTGGTCCTCTTTGGTTCTGCTGTAGATTAGGATGTCATCAAAATAGACTACCACAAACTTACCTATGAACATCCTAAGGACCTGGGTTGTAATCCTCATGAAAGTACTGGGTGCATTGGACAGGCCAAAAGGCATTACTACCCACTCATACAAACCATCCTTAGTCTTAAAGGTTGTTTTCCACTCATCCCCGGGTCTGATTTTAACCTGATGGTAGCCACTCTTAAGATCAATTTTGGAAAAGATGGTGGCTCTTGCCATCATGTCTAACAGGTCATCTAGGCAGGGTATGGGAAATCTATACTTGATGGTGATCTTATTTATGGCACGGCTATCCATACACATCTACCATGTGCCATCTTTCTTAGGTGTCAAAAGGGCTGGGACGGTGCATGGACTTAAGCTTTTCCTAATGAAACCTTTCCTCAACAGCTCACTGACTTGCTTTTGTAACTCTTGGTGCTCAGTTGGGTTCATCCGGTAATGGGGCAAGTTAGGTATGGTGGATCCTGGGACAAGGTCTATGGCATGCTAGATGTCCCTAAGGGGTGGAGGTTGGTCAAGCAGATCATCTTGAAAAACATCTTGGAATTCCTCCAAAACTTCTACAACTTCCTGGGGGTGTTCTTCTAGGGCTAGTTTCCTAATTTCCTTGGTGGTCAAAATCTAGATAGGTGATCCCTCAGCAATTTCTCTCTTAAGCTCTTTGGCACTAATCAAATGTAATCCAGGTTTCTTATCCTTTAAAGAGCTGGCTCCCTTCTTAACTTCATCGTTAGGGGGAACAGGGTTGATCACTATCTTCTTCCCTAAATGGTTAAATGCACAGGAATTGGTTGCGTCATGATCATACAGCCAAGGTCTCCCTAATATAATGCTGCTTACCCCCATGGGTAGCACATCACACCAAACTTTCTCCTTATAAGATTGTAATTGAATCAAGACTTGGCATCTAAGTTTGACAGGTATTGAAGTGGAGTCAATCCAGGATACCTTATATGGACTAGGATGGGAAACAGGGGTTAGCCCTGAGGTCTTGACAGAACTAGCAGAAATAGCATTTACACAGCTCCCACTATCTATGATGACTTTGCAAACCTTTTCTCCTATCTTGATAAAGGTGTGTAGGATGTTGGTCCTACGCGAGTCCTCTTGCTCCTTAGATTGGGTTAGGATGCATCTAACAACTCCCATAAGGTCAGTGGGGTCACAACTCTCTTCATTTCCCTCATATTCTTCTGTTAGGTTAAAACCTTCTTCATATACTTCTTCTTCACATTCAGGGGTGTCATCTGGGTTTCCTTCTTCTTCTAAGTCACCTAAATGAAGGGATCTAGCAAGGCAGTCACTAGCATAATGGCCGGGCTGGTGACATCTAAAACAGGTGCCAAACTTCTTGGGTGCTTTTATAGATTTTCCTTTGTCAGCTAGAGGTCGGCTCAAGTTGGGTCGGGCTGGACTGGGTCGGCTTGGCTCGGGTCGACTCGGGTTAGGTCAATTTTGGTCGAGTCGACTTGGATTTGGACAACTTTGGTCAAGTTGACTTGGATTTGGATAGGCAGGGTAGGGTCGACTCGGGTAGGTCTAGGTTGTTCAAGGGTATTGGCTCCTAGGAGTCCTTTGAAATTGCTCAAAGTCCCTAGCTACCTGGTAAGCCTATTCTAAATCCCGTACCTCTCTTAGATACAACTCTCTCTTCACATCATCATGCAGGCTAGATCTAAACCTTGATAAGATCACAGACTCAGAATCGTTTATCCCATATCTCATGGCTAACTCGTCAAACATAGCAATGTACTCGGTGACACACTTGTTTCCTTGAACTAGTCTATGCCATTAGTCTAAAAGTCACTAATGGTATGACATGGGAAGGTATTTTTCTCTAAGCTTGTGATGCGGACATCGAGATGAATATTGAACCAGATCAGTTGACTCATATATCAAGACAGCCCGGTGATAGTTCGGCGAAGCCTAACCCAGACATTTCGGTTCAGCTTCCGGCCCATGACGATTTGGGGTCACCAGCCTCGCCAGCAGGAAATGTGCGCAGGTCCAGATGCCTTCAAGGGAAGCAAGTTTCAAATTTAACCTGTTTTTGGGATGAAAATAATTAATTGGGAATTGGGCCGAAGGCCCAATACACTATTAGTACCCGTGGAGTTTCGGATCCGGGAAAATACCGGAGTCTTTAGTCTTATTATTATTATAATTTTATTAGTGACGTGATCTCTTGATTTTTTTTTTTTTTAAAAAAAAAAATCCGTTTGAAGAGTTTCATGCAAGAGTCAGCGTTTGGAGTTGTTTACATTTGTTTTTCCTCCCTTTAGTCACGTGGAGAACATTTAGTGGTTTTTTTTTTTCTCCCTCCCTGTTAGTCACGTGGGGGACTATACCTTGTATTGTTGTTTCTTAAAACCCGAACCAAGGAAAAAAACAAAGCAGCGTGTTTTGTTTTGGGAGAAGCATTGTTTTGTTTTGGAATTTTTTTTTTTGGGTGTTTCTGTGGAAGGCCGCCGGCCACTCTTTTTTTTCCTTGCGCACACCAGGTCGAAAGCCTGGTTGGGAGAAGATGATTCTGTGTGGAATCTCTTCCTTCTGTTCCAAGTTCTTGATAAAAAAAAAAAAAGAAACAGGGACTCATGGTGAGAAACCCATCGTTCGTTCCTTCCATTCGTGAAGACCCAGATTAAAATCCGGTAGAGGGCTGGCAACGTGAGGAATCAGCTGCCCTTCCAGTGCTTGATTGTTGCAGGTTTCAAAGGATCTTCCCCATCTTGCTCAATCCTAGCATCCAAGAATTTTAAGAACCCATTCTCGCTGAGTCAGGGTTTTGGTCGCTGCAGGTATTTGACATCCGCCCTGCACCAGCTTGGTATCAGAGCCTTGATCCATTCTTGATCAGAGCCTTGATCCGTTCTTTATCAGGGCCTTGATCCGTTCTTGATCTGTCCCTGATCCGTTCTTGATCTGTCCTTGATCCGTTCTTGATTAAAAAAAAAAAAAAATTTTATGCCGGCAACCATGGAGCGGAACAATGAGGAGCCTTCTCTTCGTGACGTTGTGGAGACCCAGCAGCAGATGATGGCTGTTTTGCAAGCAATGATGGCACGGTTGGAGGCGCAAGATCATGCTATACCTCATCAAGATTGCAATATACCTGATGAACATCGAGAAGGTGATGCCGACCCTTTCCAGAATATTGAAGATCCTCCACCATTGCAAAGAGGGCAGCAACCGTGGCGTGATGTAGCGCTTCCCATGGATTTCGGACCACCGCCTGTGCATGACAATCAGACTCGTTGGGAGTCCGAGTTTCGGATTGAGATACCGGAGTTCAGAGGTGGTTTGAATCCTGATGAGTATGTGGATTGGACCCTGCAGGTTGATGATGTTTTCCGGCTGAAAGAAGTGCCTTTGGACAAGCAAGTGTCGCTTATCACAATCTGATTCCGTAATCGAGCAGCAGCTTGGTGGCATGCACAGCACTACCGGAGGTATATGGATGGGAGGCCACCAATTGCATCATGGGCAGCCTTGAAGCAGGAGATGAATCGGGAGTTCCTTCCTCAGAACCATGAACAGGTCCTTTATTCTAAATTGCATGGTTTAATACAAGGAAATCGAAGCGTGGAAGATTATACTACAAAGTTCTACCGACTGGTGGCTCGAAACTGATTGATGGAGTCAGAACCGAGGTTGGTAGCTATGTATTTGCTTGGACTGCGATTCCCGATCCAGGATGCGTTGGCTCTGCATCGGATTGACAGTGTTGGTGATGCGCATATGCGAGTGCAAGCAGTGGAGCAGAGCCTGATGCGGAATAGAGGGTTCCAGAGTAGAGGAAAATTATCTGGTTAGTCTTCGGGACAGAGTTCTGGTAGTATGAGTGCACCTCCTATGGTGAGGCAACAAACTTTGGCAGTTCCTCCGAGACCTACAGTGCCGAGTAGGGCTTCAGATACCCAGCAGAGGGTGGGCAGCAATCGAGCCAATATTCGCTGCCATCGGTATCATGACCTAGGACATTATGCTAATGAGTGCCCCAAGGCACGTACCCAGTTACTTATGGAGGAGGAGCAGGAAGTTGAATTTCCCGAGGATGAGGAGTTCGAGGATGAGATGTATGTGATTGACCCAGACCACATCCAGGGAGAGAGTCTGATTCTTAGGAGGATGTGTCTTGCACCAAGAGCTGGAGGAGATTGGCGTCGGCAAGATATTTTCTCAACAAAGTGCACTGTAGCTGGTAAAACTTGCAAGGTAATTATTGATTCTGGAAGTTGGGAGAATGTGATTGCTAAGAAAGTTGTGAAGAAATTGGGGTTGATGACAGAGCACCATCCTCAACCATACAAGCTCGGCTGGGTGAATCGGGATGCAGATATTCAGGTCAGTCGACGTTGTAGGTTGGCCTTGTCTTTTGGTCCTCAGCTTGAGACGTCAATAGTAGCTGATGTTGTACCGATGGATGCGACACACATCATTTTGGGACGACCTTGGCAGTTTGATAATAAAGCAGTGTATAATGGTTACACTCATACTTATATGCTGCGACCAGATGGGAGAAAAGTGATCTTGAAATCGCTACAAGACATGGCTGAACAGAAGGTAGTAATTTGTTTGCCAAGCAGGGAGTTTGAGGCGAGTCTAGAGGGAGAAGATCTCTGTTTTGCCCTGGTTAGTAAGCTAGAAGAGTTTGGCCAGAATGGGGAGCAGGAGCTACATGATCTTCCTCAAGAGTTGGTGTCAATTTTGGAGGAATTGGGATGTTGTACGAAGTGAGCTTCCTGTGGGTTTGCCACCACTTCGAGATATTTAGCATGAGATTGATCTGATTCTGGGTTCTGTGTTGCCGAATAAGGCTCATTACCGAATGACCCCACAACAGCATGAGGAGCTGAAGAGGCAGGTTCAAGATCTTTTAGACAAAGGCTTTGTATGGGAAAGCATTAGCCCATGCACGGTACTAGCAATTTTGGTGCCGAAAAGGGATGGTTCATGGCGTATGTGTGTTGACAGCTGGACAATAAACAGAATTACTATAAAGTATAGATTTCCAATACCGAGGCTGGATGATATGCTAGATCAGTTGAGTGGTGCCGTGTTCTTTACTAAGATTGATTTGAAAAGTGGGTATCATCAGATCAGAATGAAGCCAGGTGATGAATGGAAGACAGCCTTCAAGACAAAGGAAGGCCTGTATGAATGGTTGGTGATGCCATTCGGGCTATCTAATGCGCCTAGTACATTCATGTGAGTAATGAACCAGGTTTTGCGTCCATTCCTTAGTTCTTTTATTGTTGCATACTTTGATGATATATTGATATACAGTAAGACAGCACAAGAGCATGTTGAGCATGTTTCACAAGTTCTAACAGTATTACGTGAAAACCAGCTTTTTGCTAACCTAGAGAAGTGTATTTGGATGGTAGACAAATTAATTTTTCTGGGATATGTTGTTACTGGTGATGGAATTCTTCCAGATGAAAGTAAGGTGTGAGCGTTAGTGGACTGGCCAGCACCTACTACTTTGACTGAATTGAGATCCTTTTTGGGTCTTGCGGGTTTTTACAGAAGGTTTGTGAAGAGGTATAGTGAGATTGCTGCACCCTTAACAGACTTGTTGAAATTAAATCAGTTTGGATGGAATGACACTGCTCAGGCAGCATTTGATGAGATGAAAGTCAAGTTGACCCAAGCACCACTATTGGTTCCTTCAGATTTTGACAAGGTATTCGAAGTGGATTGTGATGCTTCGAAGAATGGGATTGGCGCAATACTCAGCCAAGATGGGAGACCTGTTGCTTTCTACAGTAAGAAGCTTGGAGGTGCCAAACTGTTGTATTCGGTTTATGATTTGGAGCTATACGCCATTGTGAGGTCATTGCAACATTCGCGACATTACTTGATCCAGCGAGAATTTGTGCTGTACTCAGATCATCAAGCATTAAAATTTCTACAGGGACAGCATAAGTTGAGCTCCAGACATGCAAAATGGGTAAGTACTCTACAGGAGTATACTTTCAGCATCAAGCATAAGTCAGGCACTTTGAACAAAGTAGCAAATGCTTTAAGTAGACGGAGTTTATTGATTGGTGCTATGCAAGTATATACCCTTCGGTTTGAAAGCATGAAGGATGATATCCGTGCAGATGAGCATTTCCAGAGCATTGTGACTAAATTGGAAGCTGGAGGTCGATCTGACTTCGTCCTACATGATGGATATTTTTTTCGTGATAATTGTCTCTGTATTCCTAACACTTCACTGCGTTTATTGATTATTCAGGAGTTACATAATCAAGGACATTTTGGAAGAGACAAAACTGCATGGTTAATTCGTCAACAGTTTTATTGGCCTGGGCTTGACCGAGATGTCAAAACCTATGTGAAGAGATGCCGTTTGTGTCAGGAATCCAAAGGATCAGATACAAATCAAGGTTTATATACCCCTTTACCGATTCTGAATGAGCCGTGGCAAGAGGTATCTATGGATTTTGTTGTAGGTTTACCGCGGACAGTGAGAGGTCTAGACTCAATTATGGTAGTCGTAGATCGGTTCAGCAAGATGGCTTGTTTCTTGCCATGCAAAATGATATTTGATGCGTCGAAAGTAGCTGATCTTTATTTTTCTGCAGTTGTTCGACATTATGGGTTACCATCATCGATAGTTTCGGACCAAGATAGCAAGTTTATGAGGCATTTCTGGCATGAATTATGAAAAAAATTGGGTACAAAATTAAAATTCAGTAGTCCTTATCATCGTCAGACCGATGGGCAAACCGAGACTGTCAACCGAAGTCTTGGTAACTTGTTGAGAGCCAATGTGCAAGAATTTAAAAACTGGGATGTATGTTTGCCGAAGATTGAGTTTGTGTTCAATTCTTCAGTGAACTGTTCTACTGGTTTTGCACCCTTTCAGGTATTGTATGGATTTCTGCCAAGAGGACCACTTGATATTTTACCTGTTGATGTGCCAAACAAATCAAGTAGGAAAATAGAAGATCGAGTGGCTGATCTGCGTGAGGTGCATGCAACTGTTAAAGCCAATCTAGAGCAAAATTATGCCAAGTATAAGGCTAAGGCTGATCAGACACGTCGACAGCAGACTTTTGAGGTTGGTGATTTGGTATGGGTCTTCTTCCCAAGAGAACGATATCTACAGGGGGCCTACACCAAACTCAAACCAAAGAAAATTGGTCCTTGTCAGGTGTTGGAGAAATTTAGTGACAATGCCTACCGAGTTGAATTACCAGACAATGTCCTTATTTCTAATGTATTCAATATTCGACATCTAACCCGTTATGCAGGTGATAATTCAAGCTTGAGGACAAGCTTTTCAAAGGAAGGGGAGAGTGATGCGGACATCAAGATGAATATTGAACCAGATCAGTTGACTCATATATTAGGACATCCCGGTGATAGTTCGGTGAAGCCCAACCCAGACGTTTCGATTCAGCTTCCGGCCCATGACGATTTGGGGTCACCAGCCTCGCCAGCAGGAAACGTGCGCAGGTCCAGATGCCTTCATGGGAAGAAAGTTTCAAATTTGACCCGTTTTTGGGATGAAAACAATTAATTGGGAATTGGGCCGAAGGCCCAATACACTATTAGTGCCCGTGGAGTCTCGGATCAGGGAAAACACCTGAGTCTTTAGTCTTATTATTATTATAATTTTATTAGTGACATGATCTCTTGATTTTTTTTTTTAAAAAAAAAAAAAAATCTGTTTGAAGAGTTTCACGCAAGAGTCAGCATTTGGAGTTGTTTATATTTGTTTTTCCTCCCTTTAGTCACGTGGAGAACATTTAGTGGTTTTTTTTTTCTCCCTCCCTGTTAGTCACGTGGGGGACTATACCTTGTATTGTTGTTTCTTAAAACCCGAACCAAGGAAAAAAACAAAGCAGCGTGTTTTGTTTTGGGAGAAGCGTTGTTTTGTTTTGGAATTTTTTCCATTGGACGGTGTGGTTTCTTTTTGGGTGTTTCCATGGAAGGCCATCGGCCACTCTTTTTTTTCCTTGTGCACACCAGGCCGAAAGCCTGGTTGGGAGAAGACGATTCCGTGAGGAATCTCTTCCTTCCGTTCCAAGTTCTTGATAAAAAAAAAAAAAAGAAACAGGGACTCACGGTGAGAAACCCATTATTCGTTCCTTCCATTCGTGAAGACCCGGATTGAAATCCAGTAGAGGGCTGGCAACGTGAGGAATCATGCTGCCCTTCCAGTGCTTGATCGTTGCAGGTTTCAAAGGATCTTCCCCATCTTGCTCAATCCTAGCATCCAAGAATTTTAAGAACCCGTTCTCGCTGAGTCGGGGTTTTGGTCGCTGCAGGCGTTTGACATCTGCCCTGCACCAGCTTGGCTTTCAAATCTCCCCAGGTGGCTATGGGTTCCTGTCCTCTCTGTCTAACTAATCTTTCCATGTTATCCCAATACATCCTTTCTCGATGAATCAATATAAGCTTGGCAAACTTGAATTTCCTACCTTCGATCATCTCGTACCACTCAAAGTACTGGTCCATCTCCTTCTCCCAGTCTAGGTATACCTTAGTGTCAAGGGTACCGTCAAAGGTGGGTGCTTCTAGTCTGATACTTCTGAAGGCTCTTTCTTCTTGGTCAATGAAATCCTGATTGGGCCTTCTATGGTTTGGGTCTTGGAATGGATCAGGCTGCTGAACTCTCCTAGGATTGGGTGCCTCAAAGGAATCAAAGTTTTTATCTCTCCTAGGGTTGGTCAGTGGAGAAAACGGGGTCTCAGGGTCATGCTCAAATGGTGGTCTAGGGGCTCTCTCCATGGAATCAAGTCTTGCCTCAAATTGGTTTAACCTATTGTCTATGTGAGTGGTCAATTAGGGAGACAATTGGGCAGACAATTGGGAAAAGTGTTCTAACATGGTCTTTAACAGGGCTTCTTGCAGGTTGTCCATAGATGACTCAGGCTGATATGAGGTTCCTGCTCTAGTGGACATGGGTCAAGCATGCAAAATTGTCTACGATCTACTAGACCTAGAATCTCAATTAATTATCTAAATCAAGGTGACAAACCAGTCTGTAGTAACCCTGTTCTTGGCCAGGTAGGTGTAAGGGAGTGCAGGTCCCTGAACGCCAACCTTAGACACCAATCTGGAATTGGCCAGGTAGGCGGACCAACTCACTAGCCCTGAATCACTAAGCCTAGACACCAAGAGCAGGAGCACACATAGAATGGGTTGATGCCATAAATAGATACTTAGTCTTGACTCGACCAGTTGGTGTTCCTAAGCTCTCTAGAGCAAAAGTACGTTTCTATTGGATTTTAATCAAAAGCTTGGGTCTGAAATGCAGGGTGGTTGTTTTGGGCTAATAAGGAAAGGTAATGAAGTCCTTCCCTCATATTATAATATTGCTACCCTTAAGTAGCTTAATGCAAAACATGAAATGCACATTCCGTGATCCTAATGCAAACTAAGAAAACAGAAATGAAACATATATATATATATTTTGTATGCTTGCAATAAAATAACTGAAATAAAGAAATGAGGTAGAACTAAACCACGCAAAAGAACTAATATGTACAGGATTTCAGCTAACAAAATGCTATAGAAAAACAATGAGTGAGCTAAACAAAATGCATGTCCTAACCGTGCTCTGATACCAAAAGAAGGGTGATGGGGGATGATATGCACAAATATTACCCTAAAAAACCCGTACAAGTACCGATGCTTATAATAAACACAGATTCTGAAGAACATTCAAATATGATAGATTTTAGGTCATGCATTCTCTTATGCTAGGCTCAATAAAATGGAAAAGAACCAGGACTCAGAGATTAAGAAACCCCTGATCAGGGACATGCACACATTTCAAAGATTTAGATCTAAAGCAAGGAAGGAAATAAAACCCTATGATAGTAATAACTACTTCCTGTGTGATGAGTTCACTTATCCTCAGAAGATGCGGCGTGGGTGATCAATAGTCAGCCATCCAACGCAGGGCATCAGGGGACTTGGTTGATGGTCAGGCTCCCTTCAAAGGCTCGATATCGAAAGAGGGACCCTACAAGGTTTAATCATGGATTAAGTGAAAGAGCCCAAAAACCAAATATAACCTAGATTAGATCAAATGAATAGCCACGACTAAGACAACCCAAATAAAAAAAAATAAAAGACCGAGGGCCTCATGGAACAGGGGATGGATCCGGAAGCTGGGCGGAGGCTTCGCGGGGTAGTGGCTTGGAGAAGACAGCATCGTGGCGATCTCCGAGGGAGAGGGAGCTTTGATTTTTGATGGGAAGTTGGGCTTCGATGGAAGAATAGCAGCAGGCATCTGGCGAAGAGGTCGAGAGCTCGGGAGCCGGGAGGAGATGATCTGAATCGGGTAGAAGTTTCATTGGGGGGGTGGTTCGGAGAAGAAGCCGGTGCTTGGGGACGTTCGGAAATGCTGCTTGTGAGCACAAGGAGCAGGGGAGGTGAGCCGGGCCTGGGTCAAGCTCCGTGGAACAGAGATTCGGAGCTAAGAATGGCATCGTAGTAGATCGAAGGAGGGAGGTTTGGCAACGGAAATCGGAGGAGGGAGGTCGGGCGACGTATACCGGAAGAGGGAGATCCGGTGACGGGGTGAGGAGGAGGGAAGTCTGGCAACGGGATTGGATCTGATCTGATAGGGTCGGCGGGGATGTTGGCGATGATGAGTGTGAGAGGTACAGTGAAGGGTTGCTTTCAGTTGGTCAGTTTGAGAGAGAAGTAGCGGTTGATGGTCGTTGAAGGAAGAAACAGGGACGGAGATGGTTGTGGAAGAAAGCAGTGGTGGAGCCTCATGCTCCTCGACGTTGCAATTGCAACGAAGGCAATCGAACATGGCCTCTCACCCCTCGACGTCACCTCAGCAATGAAGGCATTCGGAGAAGAAGGAGAACAGTATTTTTTTTCATTGAATTAATCCATCATGCCTCCTTCGTACAAGACGAGCCTCATTTATAGGCTTCGGATAGATGCTTCCAGAGTAACCTAAAACGGGTTTACTCGATAACTAATCCAACGATTAGTTACAAAACACAACTAATCCTAAGTGGTGGTGAGGAGTTTGTTACAATGAGATTCCATGAGGTTTTATACCCTTTTTTAATTGCCAAAAAATTGAAATAAAATAAATTCTGGAAATTTTTGCCACATGGGATTCAGTTCGACCGTGTCTCGAGTCAGCACGGCAGCCTTGGGTTGGCTCGATGGTGTAGGTCCTACTCTCCTTGTTCTGTGGTCCAGATGGGTTCTTGAGGCTTGGTCTTGGTCTTGGTGTCCCCATCATGGGCTGTGTGGCATCTCCCAACTAGCTGAGGGTGATCGTGCATCCTTTTAAAGATCATGATATGACTCTCTAGGTACCGTGACAATATCTCCCCTCTGACAACTAGCCATCTCCCCCGAGGCAATGGGATGCTCTTGATAACTCCCAGGTGGTAGGTTCTAGAAAGTGGGGCGACAGACATAATCCTTGAAGCTGGCTAATTAGCTACTCTTGACTCACCAAAGTGGCAAGTCCCGATGGATTGATTTAGCACCATTCTAGACCTAGGAGTGGGGGGCATATGTCATGTCGGTTGCTTTTTGACCTTAAGATGCCCACTAGATCATCGACCTCAACACCGGCCACCGTGGGAGGACCGCATTGCTCTTCTTCCTATCAGTTGCCTCCCATGAAAGCTCCACAAGATTCCATGATCGAGGCCAACCTTCATGTTCACCAAAGGCTCACTCTATCTTGACTTGGGTCCTCGACCTACCAGGTGCTCCTTAGAGGCGGTGCTCGGAATCCTAACTCAAGGCCCAATGATGGAGACCTGAGAGCTATCCATCAGTTTATTTGGTTGATCAAGTCAAAGAGGAGAGCCACTGGACCTCACTTCAAACCCCCTGAAGCAAAGAAGGAAGGTCAAGTGGATAAACATGAATCCCTTGATTCATGCCAAGAAACTAAGGAAAGATGTGGTCCACCCCGAGCCTAAGAGAGTAGGTGTTTGATGCCCCACATGGTCCCCCCTTCTTTCCTTTTTTTTCTTGAGCTTCTTTGGGAATTATATAACACCTTCCATGTTTTCAATCAGCAAACCAAGAAGGATTGTGGTACCTCATATTTTTCATGTTTTCTTTACTTGCTTCCTAACTAATTGGTCCCTATATAAGGACCCCTCTCTTATATTGAAATGAAGAATAATAATGATGATGATTTGAGAAGAGTGATTCTTCGTTTTGCCTCCGTAAAGTAGTGGGTGTGATGCCCGTCTTGCCTTCACATTCAGACGTCGAGGGGTGTGAGACCCTATGCCTTCGCTTTCGAGTATCGAGGGGCATGAGGCCCTAGTTTGCCTTTATTCTTCGAAACATCGAGAGGTGTGAGATCCTAGTTTGTCTTTGTTCTTCGAAACATTGAGGGGTGTAAGGCCCTAGTTATCCAAATCCAACCATCCATTTCTTCCTTCCCTATTATTCCTTCCCCATCTCCCTAGAAAATTTTTAAAAAAAGATAGAAGAAAAAAATAGTGGGACCCTAATCTAGGTGACTTCTAGGCTCACCAACGATCCATTTCCCATCCCATCCCCCATAAATTTGATATCAGAGCCCAGAGGTTTAGGATATACATTATTTCCTTTTTATCCCATCTTATTCCTGTTATTCCCAGTATTCTCTACTTATCCCTGATTTATCCTTGAGTTATTCTCATAATCTCCTTCCTTGATCCATTTACCACCATCTCCATCGCCGACTCACCAATGCCACCATCGAGCCATAGCCGTGTCATCACCCAAATCACAGATCCCTCCAACCACTGAGCCACCCAATCATTGATGCCCATGCCCGACATCATCACCGACTTCACCACGCCAACACCAGATTCTGAGGTTCCGAGTTCCCATGACCGTAGTGAATCCCCTGCCTTCACCTATGTCTGCTTGATCCCTCTTCTTACCGACCGGAACCATCGACATCCCCTGCTCCTCTGATCAGAACACCTCCACCTAGAACCAAGCCTGCACCAACCATTGTCCGCCCATGCCCCCATCGGAATATCCACCTCTGCCGCTTCTCCCAGGCTGAGGCCCTCGTCGACAAGATCCTTACCGGAACCTGCATCCCTGATCTTCCCTCCCTATCATCATCCATCCCTGCTAGCCACCATCATCTACTGGCTCATGTCCATGCCGATGTCCTGTGCCACCCGCATCACTTCCGTGCTGGTGCCCGTGAGATCTTCACTCCCGACACCTCATCTCTACCCGTGTGGCCTCCGTTCCGATGCCCTATGGTGTCTCCTCCCTCTGAGACCTCCACTGAAGTGTGTGGAGGAGGTCGAGCAGATGGCCGCACCCTTCCGCCACCATAATTGCTTCATCGATGAGTCCGACACCTAGCTCTTCTGCCTCCACCTCATCGACGTCCACCTATCGTGCCACCATCTTCACCCCCAGTGCCGTCACTGGCAAGAGTTTACCAGATCTGCTCCTGGTTGCCGATCCATTGCTTGACATGCTCCTCAAAGTGCTAAAATTCTCCATGCATGAAAATGAATGCAAAGTCAGTACTCAGTGCCGACTTCTATTTTTGCAGGGCAAATAAAAAAAGAGGTGAAAAAAACTTAGAGAGAAAAAAAAAGGTGAAAAAAAAAGTGAACCTTGCCTCTTTTGCTTTGATTTGATTGGTTTCGGTTCCATCAAACCCCCGCTGACCCAAACTCGACGGAGTCGAGTTCTCCCCACTCCAGGAAAATGATGGGGACCCGAGAGCTATCCATCAATTTATTTGGTTGATCAGGTCAAAGAGGAGAGCCACTGGACCTCACTTCAAGCCCCACTGAAGCAAAGAAGAAAGGTCAAGTGGATAAACATGAATCCTTTGATTCATGCCAAGCAACTAAGGAAAGATGTGGTCCACCCCAAGCCCAAGAGAGCAGGTGTTTGATGCCCCACATGGTCCCCCCCTACTTTCCTTATTTTTCTTGAGCTTCTTTGGGAATTATATAACACCTTCCATGTTTTCAATCAGCAAACCAGGAAGGATTGTGGTGCCTCATTTTTTTTATGTTTTCTTTACTTGTTTCCCAAGTAATTGGTCCCTATATAAGGAACCCTCTCTTATATTGAAATGAAGAATAATAATGATGATGATTTGAGAAGAGTGATTTTTCATTATGCCTCCGTAAAGGAGTGGGTGTGAGGCCCATCTTGCCTTCGGGGTGTGAGACCCTATGCCTTCGCTTTCAAGCGTTGAGGGATGTGAGGCCCTAGTTTGCCTTTGTTCTTCAGAACATCGAGGGGTGTGAGACCTTAGTTTGTCTTTGTTCTTTGGAACATCAAGGAGTGTGAGGCACTAGTTATCTAAATCCAACCATCCACTTTTTCCTTCCCCATTGTTCCTTCCCCATCTCCCTAGAAAATTTAAAAAAAATAGAAGAAAAAAATAGTGGTACCCTAATCTAGGTGACTTCTAGGCTCACCAATGATCCATCCCCCATCCTGTCCCCCATCACCCAACCCATGCTTAGTGCTTGGGCCCTTCTTAGCCAAGCCATCTATGATGCTTAGCTAACTCTAGATGACCAGTTAGTATGGCTGACCCCACCTACTCTAGCCATCCCAATTCTTTCATGTGTTTGCTATAACAAATGTGGCTGACATGAACAACAAGTGAGTTTGTGGGAGGTAGAATCCTAACAAAATTAGTGGTTTCACCAGAAAAGACACTATTAAAGGGAATCCCAAGGGACAAAATCCCAACAACCTATCAGAGCCTATAATGCTCACCAATGGCCACTCCCGCAACTGCCTTTTCCTAGCCCCACACGATGTTATAAATGGTAAGAGGGACACCTGGTGAGGTAAGCCAACTTAAGGAATACATCTCACACTTTACTCTCATGGTCACCTTAGTAGATAGCTCTAGCTATCATTGCTTATTTCGTCTTCCCTTTCTGACTTGATTATTGAAGTGTCCCCACTGGTAACCCCGATCCTATGGGCTTTTTGTAGGGCCATCGGTGAACTGCATGAAGAAGCACCCAAACTCGCCACGCAGAATTGAAGGTACCCCGGCACCATCACAATTCCACCAGAGGATGTTCTGGTAGCAACAGGATCAATAAGAGTTTTTCAATTGTTAAAATCTTCTAGTCATCAAGTTTTTTTGCTAAAATTTTTTGGTGGCTAAAACTTCTTGTTGTGATAAAGAATTGTAGTAGATAGGAGCTAAATTATAAAATCTTAGATTTTGGACTTCATCCAAGGCTCAATTACAAGTCAACTCAAGTTTTTAATACTGATACGGTCAGAACTCTTAATTATTAAAGTTCTAGATTAACCTAATTGGATTAGGATTTCAGGTTTACTTGACCCAATCCTAACTTGATTAGGATCTAAGTTAGGTTCACTTGATTCTAACCTAACTGGTCATAGATCTAAATCCAAGTTGACTCGAATCAATTAATGATGAACAATTGACCTAATTTTAACTAAGAGTTAGCCCAAATCATAGTTGTTGCCTATGTGACTTTCCCAAGAGGGGGGTGAATTGGGAATTAAAAAAATTAAGTAATTATGTGCTTTTTGAAATTCTTTTTAAGGTGTTAAGTGCTGTGACAAAATAATTAACTACAGAAGCTAAATCAAATCAAAGAAGCACAACACAAACACAGAACAATTATAGTGGTTCGGAGCAAGCCAGCTCCTACATCCACTACCCAAGATTACCACTTGGGATTTCTACTATATCCCCTACCATAATATAGTCGGATTATTTTCACAGGCTCATAATCCAAACCTCTACACTTTGATTTACCGGGATCACCAAAGAAACCTAACTTGGTTTTACCAGGATTATCAAGAACCCGACACTTGGTTTTTAACAAAGGCTCACCAAGAACCTATTTGGTTTTTCAACCAGGCTCACAATAACCCAATAATTCAAGAATGAACTGAAAAGAAAAGCAACAGAATGACAAATAGATTTTTGTCAAGTGGTTGCTGATGTAGCTCGAGAGAAGCCCACTTGAATGCACTTGAATGCACTTTAATGGCTTCTTTTGCTTCTTTACTAAGTGCTTCAAGCTTTAGATGAGAGTTGGTGAAGACTTGAAGGCTATCTTGAATGCTCTTAGTGTTCTCTTGCTTGTTGGTTGGTTGGATATTCAATAAAGCATTAACTCTTTGAAAACTTCCTAACTCCTTTAAAGAAGTTCAAATCCCTTAAATATATGGCCTTTCATCATTCCAAGGCAATTTAAGTCATTATAGATCGTTGGGATGTGACATTTGACCATTGGAGGACTTTTTGGATTCAAATTCTGAGTTCTGGAACTAGCCGTTGCAAGACTGAAATTGACCTTCAAGTCGACTTGGATCACTCAAGTCAGCTCGGATCCTCAAAGAAGTTCTGGTTTAGTCGAGTCTCTTCTATCCAGTCAGCTTGCTGGCATAGTGTCTTGATTCTTCACTCTATAAGAGTTGGCTCACCTTGATTCGAGTCGACTCAGATCCTCAGGCCTTCAAAATGTTAGTCTGGACGAGTCGACTAACTTCCATTCTAGTCGACTCGGTTGGCCATAGTTCACAGAAACCATTTTCTGGACTCTAGAGGAGTCGACTCGATCTTTTGAAGAGTTGGCTCAAATATCTGACCATGTGATAGAGTCAGTTCAGACTTTCTTTGGGTCAGCTCGCCTGTCTGATTTAGGAAGTAGTACACTGGATAAGTTGGCTCAAGTCCCTTAGAGTCGGCTCGGATCTTTGCTTGCCAGAAATGTCATGCGTGCCATGTGCCAGAGTTGGCTCTCTTTTCTTCAAGTTAACTCGGATGAATGTTTCAGTGATTTTCTCAATCTTTCTCCAAATTTCATCCAACAAGTCTTCAAGCTTCAAGATGTCTTATATTCCAACAAGTTTCTAAGAAACTAAAAGCTTGAAGCATATTAAGAAGTAACCAAATTTTATGATCTTTCTTAACTTTTTCTTTGGGTTCTTCTTTACAATATTCAATTACAACACAACTCAAAACAAGAAATGAAAATGTAAGAGTTGAAATTAAAACAAAGAATTCATCCTATAAAAACTTGTAAACCACTTGAAGAGTTGTTAGTAAAATGAATGCATGCACCAATGTTTGGTTATAATCAAAATCACTTATGGGGTCAACAATCTCCCCCATTTTGATGATGACAAAACACTGGTTATAAATTTTTTTTTACAATTATAGGTATAATAGTATTTGAAAGTAAGTATGCACATGTATCAGAGATAATTATATTTGCAAATAAATCTCAGAGCTCTTGTAAGGAAACTATACAGTGTCAATGTTAGTGCTTTAGTGTGTATCAAAGTATTAAGCTTTGTATGCTTCAAAGCATCAGAAATAGCGCAAACATGAAGTATCAGAGTTTAAAATTGAAAGAACTAAAGCTAATTTTAGAGCTAAAGTTTAGAGCAATCAGAGCAAAATGTAGGTTTAGAGGGAAGGCCATTTGTTTTCAATAAATTTCTCCCCCTTTCTAAAGGTTTTTAAATTTTGAAATAATTAAGCTCATTTAAACACAATCACTTATACTCTCCCCCTTTTTCATTCTTTTCATGCACTTTATGAACATTCTCCCTTTTCTTGAATATTTTCCAATGCATGAAACCAGTTGTAAATATTTTCAAGGAAGCTCAAATGTAAATATTTTCAACAAAGCTCAAAATTCTTTTGTTAGCTTAGATTTTTCATGACAGCTTAACGTTCTCCCCCTTTTTGTCAAACAATAAAAACGGTATTACAGTAAAACTCAATTTTTGAAATAGAATGAGAAAGTTTTTAATATTTGTTTGAGATAATTTTACGTTCTCAATTTTATTTTGATATTCTAATTAAAATTCATCATATTAGTACTGTAAACATTGCATAATCTCAAGATAGTGCTAGCAGATATCAAAACAATTTCCATTTCATTTAGATTGTTCAATACAAGGTACAAAACATGAAAGAAAGTACTATCAGTCACTGTCTAGATCTACTCTAGTGCTAGTGGAATGGCTCGGTATTTGAATGCCAGGAGGCATAGAAGCTATAGGATCTGGATCTAGTACATTAAAAGGTATAGGAGCAGAATGAGATCCCTAAGGCCTAAGGTGCGGAGCTGGCTATCTTGGGTGTGCAGACTGACCAGCAAAGGGAGTAGGCTGAGGCCTAGTCTAGCTTGAATTGTGTAGAATCAATTTCTTCATCCAATTTCTTTATGTCCTTGTGCAATTGGACTAGTTCAGATGCCTGTTCATTTACAAATGCCTCTGCAGATCCCCTTAACCTTCCAATTCTGCTCTCAAAATTCCAATGCCTTTAGTATAGTCTTCTTCCATTCTTCTTCCTTTTTCCACTGTACCCATTTTGAATCTAAGATCATTCAATTCAGTTCTGAATGCTTCAAGTGTATGGTTGACAGAGTTTTTAATAGATTTAGAACATGAAGATACCATATCAATAATGGGTTGAAGATCAGGATGTGATACACTTTTGGAGGTCTCAAGAATGTCCACTCTACTGTGCAGATCTCTTATTTCCCCTCCAAACTGGTCTAGCTTTGTCTCTACTGACCGACGAAGCTCGCCAAACATATTGGATAGAGTGCAAGTGAGTAAGTCAGTTAGAGTACTTAACTGTTGAGTGATAAAATCCTGCAAAACTGATGTATCAACTGAAGGTGCAGGTGGTCTAGGAGCAGTAGGTGTTGATGGAGATGTAGGTAAAGAAGTCTTAAGGTGCACTGTCTCCATGGCTTCAAATGAAGTATGCTTAGACCTAGTAGATGCAAACCCAGTCTCAGCTGGTACAAAAAAATGCTCGATAGAAGTCCCAAACTCATCAATAGGAATGTTAAATAACTGCTTTGAGCTAGGAATAGTTTCCTCAGGTGTTGCTGGTGCTGCAGTGGAGATTTCCCTCGGAATTTCTTCACTACTATCTTCAGAATTGCTGTTGCTGGCTGCAACTGCTCTTTCATCCGTCCCCTTTTTCCTCCATACTTTTTTATTACAAACATAGCCCATTCTTAATAGTAACTAGGAGGTGTATGTATCCGTATGGTGCAGGGGCTTACCAACTTCTCCTTCAAGGCTTATTCTTGAGGCTTGAATAAACAAAGTTAAGACCATTCTATAAGGAAAACAAGCCTTCACCTTTCCGACTGCCTCTTTCATCTACATAATCATTATGAAGGGTAGATTAAGTAACTCTCCTTGAATAACATTTTCCATGAAGCTTAAATCTCTTTCACTGACCCAATCAAATCTCCCTGTTCTTGGAAGAAAAATCCTACTTATAAAATTATGTAGTAACCTCATTTCCAATGACAATGTGTTGGCCATCATAGTACCTATTCCACCAACATCTTCTCTGCTAAAAATTGTTTACAGAGCCTTTTCTCTATCTTTTAAAATTAGATGCTTGATTCCATTAGCAGGCATTTCTAGTAAACTGCTAAATCTCTCTTTAGTTACTACAACCCTTTTTCCTTTCATAATTGTGTCAATGTGATTGGGCTCTAATCTAAGGTTTTCATAAAATGATCTCACAAGTGAAGGATAGGTGGAAATATTCAATGAACATAAACAAACCCAACCTTGTATTTCAATCAGATTTCCAATTTTCAAACTGATCTCTTCTAGAAAGTTAAATAAAATTCTCATGCTACTAGTCACAGGTTAGTTTGACATAGAGACTACCTATCTCGGAGATGGAGCCATGGCCATTGGTTCATTTTCTTCCTCTTCTTCTTTTACTGCTCGAGTCAGCTCTTCCTGTCGATGTTTTGTTATTCTTTCTATCTTTACAAAGGGTACCATCCATTTCGATCTCTTTCCCACAGCCATCTTGGGAGCCATTGCAGCAATTTGGGAAGAAAAAGGAAATTGAGGCTTTGGAAAAGGTTTTCGAAGGATTGGTGAAAGTTTCAAGTGGAACAATAGAGTTTGGAGTGAAAAAGAATAGCATTAGAAGTGAGAAAAAGTTACTTGACTCTATTAAGAAAGTGTTTTCCCGACATCCGATTCGGCTCGCTTTGCCCTAAAATCATCCGAGTCAGCTCAACCAGAGCAAACTCAGAACAAACAAAAATTTGAGTTGACTAGGCAAAATGTAAATTGACCTAGTCAGCTCGACCAGAGCAAGAGCAGAAAAATCAGAGATTCAAGCAGGCTCGACCAGAGCAAAATTGCTCGAGTCGACTCGAACAGAAACTTTCCACAAAAGTTGAAATGATTCAGAACTTCGAACTAATTCAATGAAATCTCAAGAAAAGTTGTTCAAAAATCATGAATAGTTGTAGGAGGTTTTTTAGATAATTTTTCCTTAATTTTGAAAGAAAATTAGGTTGAGAAAATCTAGAAAGGATCATAAAGACCTAATTCTTCATTAAGCAATTCAAATATATCCTGATTTAGTGGCTTAGTAAAAATGTCAGCTAATTGGTTCTTAGTTGGGATAAATTCTAGTCCAATGTCACCATTCAAAACATGATCTCTAATAAAATGGTGTCTAATTTATATATGCTTAGTTTTAGAATGTTTAATAGGATTTTTTGTAAAATTTATAGCACTTGTGTTATCACACTTGATTGAAATTTTAGATTGTATAACACCAAAGTCTTCTAGTTGTTATTTAATCCATAACACTTGTGCACAACAACTCCCTGCAGCAATATACTCCGCCTCAGCAGTAGAAAGTGCTACCGAGTTTTGTTTCTTATAGTGCCATGAGATTAAATTCAATCCTAGAAATTGGCATGTGCTGCTAATGCTTTTTCTATCAATTCTACAACCAGCATAATTAGCATCCAAAAATCCAATTAAATTTAATGATGAATGTTTTGAAAACCAAAAACCTAGTGATGTGGGATGATGTGGAACTACACCCTGATAAAAAATTATCCTAAAAATCCATACGAATACCGATGCTTATATTAAACACAGATTTAGAGGGACATTCAAATAGGATAAATTTTAAATCATGCATTCCCTCATACTAGGCTCAATAAATTGAGAAAGAACCAGGACTCAGAGATTGAGAAACCCCTGATCAAGGACATGCATGCATTTCAAAGTTTTAGATCTAAAGCAGGTACAGAGAGATAGGACCTTACGATAGTAATAGCTATTTTTCTGTGATGAGATCACTTAACCTTGGAAGATGCGGCCTGAATGATCAACAATCAGTCATCCAACTATAGGCATCAGGAGCACGGGTTGATGGCTAGGATCCCGTCAAGGCTCGGTATCGGAAAGGACCTAACAAAATTAACCTCGAATTAGTCTAAGTGAGACAATCAAAGCCAAAAAAAAAAAAAACCAAATTAAAGTAAACAGGACCTATTCTAATCTGGAATAAATCTAGGATAAGTGTGGAATAGAAGGAATAGCTGGAATAGTTATTCCTGTCTTCTTTCAACAACAGCTCGATGAGTTTTTTTAATGTCTGAATGCTTCGTGGAATAGGAAACATTGCGACGGATGGAAGCTTCATGTGGTAGGGGCTTGGAGGTGAAGATGACGTCGAGGCGGACTAAAGAAGGGAGATCCGGCATTGGGCAGACAGGAGAAGGGAGATCCAATGTTGGGAGGACCGGAAGAGGGCGTCTGGTGATGGGCAAACCGGAGGAGGGCGAGCCTGGCATCGAGAAGACCGGAGGAGGGTGGGTTGGCGACAGGCTTGGATATGAGCTTCAGGGATGACCTTGCGGAGTGAAGCCTGGTGGCGATAGGCTAGAGGAGGGAAGTCCGGCGATGAGGATGTTCAGGAAGGCTACTTGTGAACATGAGAAGCAGGGGAGGTGAGCCAGACCAGAAGGACCGGAGGTGGACGATCGGGTGACGGAGAACCGAAAGGAAGGGTTGGGCGATGGGATCTGGAGGAGGCTGGTTTTGGATGACGGGAAGACATGATGAGGTTGTTTGGGTGACAGGAAACAGTGGAGGCTATTTGGCGATGGGAGAACCAGTGGAGGGCTCAGACCTGGGATGCTTTAGGGGGTTGGCTTCTAAACTACGGATGGTTTCTCCTTTAAAGAGGGCAATGGGAGTGTTGAACGGAGTTTGGGGAGGATGGCGGTGGTTTTGGATGATCGATGCAGTGGTCGGAGATGGTGTGGAAGGGGGAGGTCGGATGAATGAAATTGGAAGAAGTTTATGGATGACAGGATGGCCAGAGGAAAGTTACAAATGATGGGAGGGAGTTCGGCCATGGGTTTGAAGGAGACGATGTCTGCAGCGACCGATGGTCGTCGAGGGATGAAGTGAAAGGAAACATGCAAATGGTTTGACAAGATCCTACACTAGGCATGCAAACATTTGCAGGAGCAGAATGGATTTTAAAATATTTTTTAAAATTCGTGCAGCGAAAAACTGCTCCGCCAGGAACTAATCTAAATCTAGTTGCATTTAGGCATGTTTGAACATATAAAATATTTGCATAATATTAAACAATTAAGTCTACCCATGCATGATTAAAAAATTAATTTTCCATACCTTTATTCCACCTGGAATAACTCTGAAATAAACCTGGAATAGACTGGAATAACTGGAATAAAGTTATTCCAGTCGTCTTCCTCCTTGGAACTCTGTTTTTGGCTTGCAAAACGTCATCGGAACACCTCCTTCCGGATCTCCATTTGCTCCCAAATTCGAGTAGCAGCAACTTGGACAAGTCCTCTTCGATCTCTAATTAAAATCTGCAAGAAAACCTTGCCCAAAAAAATATAAAAAATCACCAAAGTCTGCTGCCAGAATTTCTGCAGCAGAACAGGGCAGCAGACTTTGGCCTTCATTTTGGAGCAGTTGGGGCGATCCCGGTCCGCGTAGCTTGCTCCTAGGAGTAGAAGGATACTCCCTCTAGAGGGGAGACACGTCCGGGGCTCTCGGATCCGCCTCCACGCACGGTGCTAGCCGCTGGAAGAGGGCTTCACGATCATAGGAATTCTGCAACAGGGCAGAACTAAAGCACTTGAAACAATTGGATTTAAAGCCTTGTTTCTCTCCCTCACAAGCTCCTAAACCCAGTCCCAAAGCTCTCCACTTAAGCCTCTCAAACAAGCCACAAAGACCCTTATTTCTTCCTCTCAAATGTTCTCACGGTGAAAAACTACAACCTGAAAAATTCAGCACTTTGAAACAGGGACGTTTTGTTTAAAAAGGACAGTAAGGAGAGGGAGGGGAAAGGGCTGGAAGATGAAGATGTAGCAGCTGCCGTTCAACCAATAAACCAGCAGTAAAATAGGGATTAATGGGGAGATAAGGCAGCAGGTGGAGGGAGGAGAAGGGACGCCCAGCATCCAAATGTTTAGGTTCGGTTGTATTGGCTTTCCATTGACGCTTGGAATTCCTCCAATGAAAGAAGTTTCAAAAATGTGAAAACACCGTGTAAACCGGTCCAAGGCTCAAAGAAAATACCGGTTCAATCCCAATTTGGTTCAATCCCATTAAAACAAGTGGTTCAATCCAATTGAACCGGTCCAGGAAAATTCCAAACCCAATTTAATTTGGTTCAATTGGTTCACAACCAAATGGAGGCCGAAACGAACTCCGAATCAGTTCAAAACTGTTTCAGAAAAATTCTGGCACAGTCCTGGTCAACCCGGAACAATTTTCGGTTGACACAGACAAGGGCAAGATGGAAAAAAGAGTGCTCAAAAATATTGTGACCATTAAATCGAGATGATTTCCAATCGTAATCGGTATCCAGATCAGAGAGTAATCAATCCTCTGTGGCATGTGACCTCATAGGTTCGAACCTAAACGGTAGCACTGGAACAATTCCAGTACCAGCACAGGAAACCATCTAGCAATGGGTCCCGGCATCCGGATAGGTCGAAGATGCAGGAGCAAACTATCGAACCTCTGGCATATGGTTACCGTATAATTCATCCCTTTGACCTCTAATGCCCAGGACGACTGAGATTAGGCTGCCAACCCAGACTGAGTCGTCGACTACGTGTCTCAACCTCGCAAGCCCAGTGACTCTTCACTAGGGCTACCCCGGTCGAGGATTTGCTAAATTGAGATACTGCGAGACATTCAATCCAAACTGTTTGGACAGGTCAATTCCATCTTGGTCCATCACTGCTCCACAAGTACTTGCCTGTACCCAAAAACCTTCCATCACCGGATTAAAAATCCAGGTAGTCTGACACCAAAGCACAGGGAGTTGCTTGCAAGCTACCGTGATGACCTCAGGTCAGAGGGACACATATATCCATATCCAGTCGTGAGTATCCCTTTGGCAGAAAGGGACTATACGGAGTCACGTTCAATAAGATATCACATATCCCACTTGCAGATCACATCAGTGTCACCACACTCATTTGGTTAAAAGGACAACCAAACGATGTGAACTACAACAACCTATACTTGATATATTGTCGTCCAGTACAATATATCTTTTGGTTGTGAACAGGGTTTAAGGACCACTCGATACATCCTCTCTGTATCGAAGTCAGTGTAGTCCTAAGGACTTCATCACATGGAAAGAGTTCATTTCAAGAAAATTTAATATGTGATGAGCTGCCAAAAAATATAATATTTTATTAATTCATAAAATGAGTACAATACTAAGCACAACCTCCTACAACCCAGGTGATTGGCTTTGGGACACAATTCCCAACAACTCCCACTTGTACTAAAGCCAATCAAAAGAGTATCTAATACCCATTTCCAATTTACAATAGTCGAACTCTTTTATTCCGAGGGCTTTTATGAAGGGGTCTGCCAGATTTTCTTTTCCATCGATCTTCAGAAGATTGATGTCACCTCGTTCTACGATCTCTCGTACGAGGTGGTAGCGCCGCAGAATATGCTTGGTGCGGTGATGAGCTTTAGGCTCCTTAGCTTGAGCAATGGCTCCAGTGCTGTCACAGTACACTGGAACAGGACCATCTAGGGAAGGTGCCACCCCTAACTGGTGCGGGCACCAGACTCAGAAGAAGACTTCAGAGCTCCATCTGGATCTCTGATTAACCCTGCCCAAAGAATTAGGGTTTTTTTGGCTTGTAATAAGGGTTTACTTGATCAACTCAATTTTAGCTTGAGTCAATATTACCTGCATTTTATTTTGTTGAGTCATGTTGACTCAGTAGTGGACTAGGGCTTCAACCTGGGGTGTTACATTTTCTCCCAAGGCCAAGCAAGTGGGCACCACACTCCCAGCCATACGCCTGAGTCGAGGGGGTGCCACATCTCCATCCAGCAGCCTTTGGTCCCCACACCACAGATAGCAACTCCCTTCTCTCATGCGCCAATTGAGGAGAAATCCACTAGGAGTCCACAAATCAAGGGGGTGGCCCAAGACTTTCCCAAAAGAACCAAACTATGAAAGGGAAGAAATTCTCTTGGAGAGAACTTCAAGGAGGCGCCCATTACCTGCCAAAAATATCCAAAACAAAGATGGGAAGGACCTTGACTTAGGGAGAAAGAAAAGGAGGAGTCCAAAAGAGTTGAGCCATGGAAGGAAAGAAATCCTCTCTTGAAGAACCAAGCATGGAGGCGCCATCTACCTTCCTTTTATAACCCAAATCAATTTTTTTTGGAACCTTGGCCGGCCATATGTGTATGGATTATCCTGATTTGTAGATCCCCTCCTTTAGTCCCACATGGAAAGATGTAAAACCCTACTCTCTTGTAAAGTCCTATAAATTAAACCCCTCTTGTAAGCTTAAATCAATCAGATGAATGAAACCAAATTTTTTTTGTGAGCAAGCTTTGTGTTTTCTCTCTTCCGCACTTGCATCCAGGTGTTGAGCTCCATGAGGGAGTAAATCTGGGTTCCCCAGGAACCTTGAGGAGGTGTGAGATCTCCAAAACCCAAACCCTATGTTAGCCACTCCATTCCCAAACCCTAGCCGCCATCACCCTTCTCTTTCCACCAAACCCTAGCATATTCCACCTCCCACGGCCTCTCTCTCCAAGTCCAGGCCGATCACCAGCATCCAGCTACAGTCCGGATACTTCAGATCCAAAGTTCTTTCTAGAGGGAGTCGAATCAGCCTTCAAAAGAATCTGGATCTCAGCGACATCAGCCTTCAAGTTCTTCGAACTGGTAAATCCTTCCCTGAGTCTCTGAATCCCTCACTTGTTTTTCTTCTTCCCAGATCTTGAGTCCAGGAGAAGCCAACCAAACCATAAGACCAGTATTGGAGGATCCATTGCGAAGATAGCCGAATCCGAGGATCCAACAATCTGCTCGAGAGAGTTCTTCCACCCAAATTCTGAGAAGATCACTGTCTGGTTGGTAAACCATCTCTCCTCTCTTTTTCTGTCCTGTTGAAAGTTCAGAGCGAAACCCTAGGTCTGGGAGTTTCTTAACCCCCAGCGATCCGTTACTTCTGAACTACTCTGATAATTTAGTTTCTTCTAAATTGTGCTTTCAATCCTTACCTAGTTTCCTTCAACTTAGTTTAGCTTTACTTTGAGTCAAAGCCAATTTCTGAAATATAAAAAAAAAAGAAAGAAAAGAAATTAATCCTAAATTTACTTTCGCATACGCTTCTTTGTTCTTTGTTCTACATCATTTTTGGTATCAGAGCCCTATCTAGGGTTTCTGTTTTGATTGCTTGTTTGAGTCTCTCTCTTTTTACTTTGTCTGCTCGAAGTAGACTCCTCAGGACGTCCGGTCCTAGGAACGAAGCGAGGTGCAATCCTCCTCTTTCCATTCCACAGGGTGTTCCTAGGGCGTGTATGGGATACGTTGGGTTATAACTTCGCAGCAGGAATTGTAAACGGGGAAGTGCTCTATTTTCAGCCCGTAATTGCCCTATTGCAAAAATTATTTCTCACTCTAGGTAACTCCAAATTCAGTAATTTTTGTTTTCTAAAACCAGTATAATTGAAACTATTTTGTATAATTTTCCTATGATTTATTGGTTTCCGTGGGATTTCTGAGAATTAAATTACTGCAACTCTATTTTTGTGTTCTGCAATCCAATTATTTTTGAGTGTTCATCTCTTAATTCATCTTAAGGGCATTTGAGCATCTAAGATAAGGGGAGGAGTTGATAACCTCTCCTTATCCCAAAACCACCACCCACTCATTCGACCCTAAGCCTTTAATCTTAAAATTAATTAGACCTAATTTGCCCTAGTGGGCTAGGGACATCAACAAGTCGAGTCAAGGCTAGTGTTGAGTCAGTTTGTCTGGTTACTCTGTGTGTGCTTTGTACTCAGTGTCTAGAACGGTGGTTCAGGGATTCCATCCCGAAGGGCTTGTGTGCTGGTCCGCCTACCTGGCCAATCTCTGATTGGTGTCTAGGATTGGCATTCAGGGACCTAACACTCCCCTTACACCTGCCTGGCTGAGCCCTGAGTTACTACAGGCTAGCTTGCCACTCTGATTGGGCATCTAGTTTGGGCTCTAGGTCTAGTTAGCCCATAGTCGTTCAGTTGAGTCTCATTTTGTGTGTTTGCTTGCATCATGTCTACCCGGAATGGAGTGCCCTACCAACCTGGTCAAACCCAACCTGATTTAGAGGCCATGGTTAGAGCTCTTACTGAGAGTATGAACAAACTGAGTCAAGATGTGACTACCACTGTTGCCCAGTTTAAAGAACAAGTCCATGAGGATTTTGCCCAGCTTAGGGATCGAGTCCAAGTGCTAGAGGAACCTAGGCATCGGAATTGGACTCCTGACCCATATTTTAATGTGCCTCAACCTCACCCACACCAAGAGCCTAGAAGACCTTTATACCGAGATCCTGAACCTAATCATAGGAGGCCTAACCCAGAACCTGAGGATAGAGATGATAGGTTCATTCGGAACAACAAGTTAGATGCACCCACTTTTGATGGTAGCTTAAATCCCAAGGTGTATTCTGATTGGGAGGGTGAGATGGACCAGTACTTTGAGTGGTATGCCATGTCTGAGGAGAGGAAATTCAAGTTTGCCAAGATGAATTTAATACGTCAAGCTAGGTTATACTGGGGGAACATTGAGCTGACCACTAGAAGACGAAATGTAGAGCCCATAACCACTTGGCAGGGTATGAAAGAGAAGCTTAGAGATAAATATCTACCCATTTCATACCAGCAAAATCTGTTAGACCAATGGCAGACTTTGAAACAAGGGAACCGATCTGTTTCAGACTACATAACCACCTTTGATGAATACCTAATGAGATGTGATGTGAGTGAAGCCCATGAGGTCACTTTGTCTAGATTTAGGACTGGACTTAGGGAAGACATTAAGAGAGAGTTGTTTCTGAGAGAGGTTACTGACCTAGACCAAGCCTATCAGATTGCACTGAACACTGAGAAGTTTCAGAGAGGACCCATGCCTTCTAGGATTAGTGCCCCAATCCCCAGAAATGGACCTAGCCAGGTTACCCCTAGCAAGCCTAATCAGGGTATTCCCACCCCTAGGCCCATGGACAAAGGTAAGGCACCTGACACCCAGAGAACCCCTAGTATCATCTGTTTTAAGTGCCAGAAGCCCGGTCATATCTCCAACCAGTGCACCGCCATAGCTTGTTTTAAGTGCCATAAGGTTGGTCATGTTTCTAGCCAGTGCCCTCGTAGATCCCTATATATAGAAGAGGGAGGAGAAGAGAATTTCGAGCCTAATGAGGAGTTTGAAGAAGAGGTTTATGAGGCCGGAATGAATTTGGTTGATGAGTATGAAGGAGAGGAAGAATCCACAGAGTCTGACCAATTAGGAGTTGTGAGATGCATCCTGTCCCAGACTAAAGTTCAGGAAGATTGGCGTAGGACTAACATCCTACAGACTTTCCTTAAACTAGGGGATAAGGTTTGTAAAATCATCATAGATAGTGGGAGCTGTGTGAATGCCATTTCTACTAGAACTGTCAAAATGTTAGGCTTAACCCCAGTTTCCCACCCCAACCCCTATAAGGTTTCTTGGGTAGACTCTACCTCTATACCCATCCAGTCTAGATGTCAGGTCCAAATCCAAATACAATCCTATCAAGAGAAGATTTGGTGTGATGTCTTGCCCATGGGGGTGAGCAGTATAATTCTTGGAAGACCTTGGTTGTATGATCATGATGCCACCCTCTTAGGAAAATCCAACACCTGTGTCTTTAGCTTCAATGGGAAGAAAATCTCAATCCATTCAGTCCCTCCTAAGGACAAGGTAGCTAAAGGAACCAGTAAGGTTAGGGAAATGAAGAATGGAGTAAACCTAATTAGTGCCAAGGATCTAGAACAAGAAATTCATAGTGGTTCACCCATTTGGATGTTGACTGCTAAGGAACTTAGGACTCCTACACCCTCAGAGCCTCCTCAGGAAGTTAAGCCTTTATTAGAAGAATTTGAGGATGTTTTTCCCGAGGATCTGCCAGACCACCTTCCACCTCTTAGGGATATTCAACATTCCATAGATTTAGTCCCAGGAGCTACTTTACCCAACTTGCCCCATTATAGGATGAATCCATCTGAGCATAAAGAACTGCAAAAGCAGGTTGGCGAATTGTTGAGGAAGGGGTTCATTAGAGAGAGTCTTAGCCCTTGTGCAGTCCCTGCACTTCTAACCCCGAAGAAGGATGGCACGTGGAGGATGTGTGTTGACAGTCGTGCCATCAATAAAATCACAATCAAGTATAGGTTCCCCATCCCTAAACTAGATGACATGCTTGATATGATGGCCGGTGCCATGGTTTTTTCTAAAATTGATCTCAAGAGCGGCTATCATCAGGTTAGGATTAGACCAGGGGATGAGTGGAAAACATCCTTCAAAACTAAGGATGGTCTCTTTGAATGGGTTGTTATGCTTTTTGGGTTGTCCAATGCCCCTAGTACTTTCATGAGGATTATGACCCAGGTACTTAGAGCTTTCATAAGGAAGTTTGTAGTGATCTATTTTGATGACATCCTGATCTATAGTAAGACCCCTGCATATCACATAGGCCACCTTAGACAAGTCTGTCAAGTTTTGAGGAATGATATTCTCTACGGTAATCTCAAAAAGTGTGAATTTATGACCAGTAGAATTATCTTCCTTGGATTTGTTGTAACCCCTGACGGCGTGGCTGCCGATCCTGAAAAGATTAGGTCCATAGTAGAATGGCCAGAGCCGACCAGTGTGCATGAAGTCAGAAGTTTCCATGGCTTGGCTACCTTCTATAGGCGATTCATCAAGGGGTTTAGTACCGTAGTTGCTCCTATCACAGACTGCATTAGGAAGGGAGAATTTCAGTGGACCAAAGCAGCCCATAAAGCCTTCCTAGATCTTAAGGATAGGATGACCCAGGCACCCATTTTGAGACTACCGGACTTTTCAAAGGTATTTGAGGTTGCCTGTGATGCTTCAGGAGTAGGTATAGGTGGAGTCCTAAGCCAAGAGAACCATCTCGTAGCATTCTTTAGTGAAAAACTTAATGATGCTAAGCTTAGGTATTCTACCTATGATAAGGAATTTTATGCGGTAGTGCAAGCTTTGCGTTACTGGAGACATTATTTACTACCGCAAGAATTTGTGCTATTTTCGGACCATGAGGCTCTTAGATTCTTGAATTCTTAGAAGAAGCTTAACCCTAGGCATGCTAAGTGGGTAGAGTATATCCAGTCCTATACTTTTATTTTGAAGCATAAGGCTGGGTCTGAAAATAAGGTAGCTGATGCCCTTAGTCGTAGATCTTTGTTGTTGAATTTTGTTAGGGCTGAAGTCATAGGGTTTGAGCAAATCAAAGAAGAATATGAGTCGTGTTCGGATTTTAAGATTGTGTACCAGGATCTAACTCAAGGACCATCTAGTAAACATAAGGATTATTCCCTTTTAGATGGCTTTCTGTTCTTTAAGAATAGGCTTTGCATCCCTAGAACCTCTCTTAGGGAATTTTTGATTTGGGAAACTCATGCTGGAGGTTTAGCTGGCCATTTCGGAAAAGATAAGACCACCCTGGCTATTGAAGACCATTTTTTCTGGCCTAGCTTAAAAAGAGATGTAGCACACATTGTGGCTAGGTGTCGAACCTGCGCTGTTGCCAAACAGCGGAAACAGAATGCCGGCCTTTATACCCCACTCCCTGTCCCAGATCGTCCTTGGCAAGATGTGAGCATGGACTTTGTGTTAGGTTTGCCTAAGACCCAGAGGAGGCATGACTCCATCTACGTTGTAGTAGACCGATTTTCCAAGATGGCCCATTTCTTGCCTTGTTCCCAAACATTTGATGCGTCCAAGGTAGCCACCCTGTTCTTTAATGAGATAGTGCGACTCCATGGCCTACCCAAGACCATTGTTTCAGATAGGGATGTTCGGTTCACCAGCTATTTCTGGAAAACCCTTTAGCATAAGTTAGGGACGAAACTTAAGTTTTCAACTGCCTATCATCCCCAGACTGACGGCCAAACCGAAGTAGTGAACCGTAGTTTAGGCAATCTGCTAAGGTGTCTTATTGGTGAAAACATTAGGAACTGGGATTTGTACTTACCTAGAGCTGAATTTGCATATAATGACTCGGTCAATAGGTCTACGGGTAAGAGCCCATTTGAAATTGTGCATGGTTACAAACCCCACACACCTCTTGACCTAGCTCCTTTACCAGTCCACACATGGGTCTCCGAGTCTGCGGAAGTTTTTGCACATCATATAAAAGACTTGCATAAAGAAATTCAAGCCAAAATAAATTTAAGTAATGAAACTTATAAGAAATTGGCTGATTCTCAAAGGCGAGTCAAAACTTTTGACAAAGGAGACTATGTAATGATTAGGTTAAGGCCTGAACGGTTTCCTCCTGGAACCGTTAGAAAGTTACATGCTAGGGGAGCTGGACCATTTAGAGTGGTAAAGAGAGTAGGATCCAATGCCTATGTGCTCGAGTTACCTCCAGAACTAGGCATTAGCTCCACTTTCAACATTACAGACCTAGTAGAGTATAGGGAGCCAGCTGTGATTCCCAGTGAGGCTTTTGAACCTAATCCTACTCTTGAGAGTGAACCTGACCCTGTGTGTCCACCAACAAACTGGCCTGTAAGGAAAGAGCAGATTGAAAAGATCCTGGATGATCAGGTTATCTCTACTCATAATCGAGGATACCAAAGATACCTGGTCCGCTGGCTAGGAAGGCCAGATTCTGATGACTCTTGGATCTCCCGAGAAGAATTACAAGAGTTGGACCCAGACCACTTGGAGAGATACCAGAGCCAACTTGATCCATACTCGACAGGGTCGAGTTCCTCCCACCCTGGGAGAATTGGTACGGGCACCAGACTCAGAAGAATACTTCAGAGCTCCATCTGGATCTCTGATTAACCCTGCCCGAAGAATTAGAGTTTTTTTGGCTTGTAATAAGGGTTGACTTGATCAACTCAATTTTAGCTTGAGTCTATATTACCTGCATTTTATTTTGTTGAGTCATGTTGACTCAGTAGTGGACTAGGGCTTCAACCTGGGGTGTTACATTTTCTCCCAAGGCTAAGCAAGTGGGCGCCACACTCCCAGCCACACTCCCAGCCATACGCCTGAGTCCAGGGGGCGCCATATCTCCATCCAGCAGCCTTTGGTCCCCACACCACAGATAGCAGCTCCCTTCTCTCATGCACCAATTGAGGAGAAATCCACCAGGAGTCCATAAATCAAGGGGCGGCCCAAGACTTTCTCAAAAGAACCAAACTATGAAAGGGAAGAAATTCTCTTGGAGAGAACTTCAAGGAGGCGCCCATTACCTGCCAAAAATATCCAAAACAAAGATGGGAAGGACCTTGACTTAGGGAGAAAGAAAAGGAGGAGTCCAAAAGAGTTGAGCCATGGAAGGAAAGAAATCCTCTCTTGAAGAACCAAGCATGGAGGCGCCATCTACCTTCCTTTTATAACCCAAATCAATTTTTTTTGGAACCTTGGCCGGCCATATGTGTATGGATTATCCTGATTTGTAGATCCCCTCCTTTAGTCCCACATGGAAAGATATAAAACCCTACTCTCTTATAAAGTCCTATAAATTAAACCCCTCTTATAAGCTTAGATCAATCAGATGAATGAAACCAAATTTTTTTTGTGAGCAAACTTTGTGTTTTCTCTCTTCCGCACTTGCATCCAGGTGTTGAGCTCCGTGAGGGAGCAAATCCGGGTTCCCCAGGAACCTTGAGGAGGTGTGAGATCTCCAAAACCCAAACCCTAGGTTAGCCACTCCATTCCCAAACCCTAGCCGCCATCACCCTTCTCTTTCCACCAAACCCTAGTATATTCCACCTCCCACGACCTCTCTCTCCAAGTCCAGGCCGATCACCAGCATCCAGCTACAATCCGGATACTTCAGATCCAAAGTTCTTTCCAGAGAGAGTCGAATCAGCCTTCAAATGAATCCGGATCTCAGCGACATCAGCCTTCAAGTTCTTCGAACTGGTAAATCCTTCCCTGAGTCTCTGAATCCCTCACTTGTTTTTCTTCTTCCCAGATCTTGAGTCCAGGAGAAGCCGACCAAACCACAAGACCAGTATTGGAGGATCCATTGCGAAGATAGCCGAATCGGAGGATCCAACAATCTGCTTGAGAGAGTTCTTCCACCCAAATTCTGAGAAGATCACTGTCTGGTTGGTAAACCATCTCTCCTCTCTTTTTCTGTCCTGTTGAAAGTTCAGAGCTAAACCCTAGGTCTGGGAGTTTCTCAACCCCCAGCGATCCGTTACTTCTGAACTACTCTGATAATTTAGTTTCTTCTAAATTATGCTTTCAATCCTTACCTAGTTTCCTTCAACTTAGTTTAACTTTACTTTGAGTCAAAGCCAATTTCTGAAATATATATATAAAAAAAAGAAATTAATCCTAAATTTACTTCCTCATACGCTTCTTTGTTCTTTGTTCTGCATCACTAACTCTCCAAGGAACTTCCGCAACCACACAGCTTCCTTTGCCGCATCTAATGCTGCAATGTATTCTGCTTCGCATACCGAGTCTGCAATAGTTGCCTGCTTAAAACTTTTCCAGCAGATCGCTCTACCATTCAGGGTAAATACAAACCCTGACACACTCTTGCTATCATCTCTATCCGACTGGAAATTGGAGTCAGAGTATCCCACAAGTTTCAAGTCAGGTTCTCCATAAATCAGCCATTGATCTTTAGTATTTCTTAAATACTTAAGGATGGATTAACCACCTTCCAATGCGCCTCACCTGGGTCAGACTGGTATCTACTCACTACTCCTAGTTAGTATGCCACGTCTGGTCTAGTACAAGTCATAGCATACATGATAGAGCCTACTGCAGAAGCATAAGGTACTCTACTCATGCGCTCTCTTTTCTCAGGAGTTGTCGCACAATCCTTCTTGGAAAGAGTAATTCCAGAACCTATTAGGAGATAGCCTTTCTTGGAATTTTCCATGATGAACCGTTTCAACATAGTGTCAATGTACGTAGACTGGGACAGTCTCAAAAGCTTCTTAGATTTATCTCTATAGATCTTCATACCTAGTATGTAAGAAGCTTCACTCAAGTCCTTCATGGAGAATTGAGATGATAACCAGACCTTTATTCCTTGTAATGCTGCGACATCATCCCGATTAAGAGAATGTCATCAACATACAGTACTAGGAATACAATCACAGAATCATTAACCCATTTATAGATGCATGGTTCTTCTCCATTCCTAATGAAGCCATACGATTTGATACACTTATCAAACCGTAAGTTCCAACTTCGAGATGCTTGCTTGAATCCATAGATGGATCTCTGCAACTTGCATACTTTTGATTCATCTGTGGATGTGAACCCTTCAGGCTGTATCATATACACCTCCTCTTCCAGCTCCCCATTTAGGAAAGTGGTTCGGACATCCATCTGCCAGATCTCGTAATCAAAATATGCTACCAAAGCAAGCATGATCCGAATGGACTTGAGCATTGCCACAGGGGAGAAAGTCTCGTCATAATCGATACCATATCGCTGACAATACCCCTTCTCTACCTTTCCATCTGTGCCCCTTTTCCGTTTGAAGATCCATTTACACCCGATGGGTTTTATTCCTTCAGGCGGATCAACCAATGTCCAAACATTGTTGATTTCCATGGACTCCATTTCGGATCGCATGGCTCCAAGCCATGCCTCAGAGTCAGATCTCTGAAGTGCATCCATATAGGTGATCGGATCCTCATTATTCTCATCGAACTCAATGGGATCGCCATTGATGCGTGTCGTAATGCACCGATTTAGAACCTTAATTCCACTACTCTAAAGGGTAGAATAGCGGGAGTAAGGGTCGATCCCACAGAGACTTTGGGGTTATCTTGAAAAAGTATTTTCTTTTGACTTAAAATAAACTAAAATAAACTAGACTAATGCAAGAATTAAATACAAATAATAAATCTGTGAAAATAATTTAGATATGACCTATCTCAAGAGTACGGCCCGTATCCGTGGATCACGGCCCGTCCCTTAGGTATAGGTCAGTCAAAACTAATTCACTACAACTTACCTTAAACGCTAATCCAACATGACTCCAGCATGACTAAAATAAAAATAAGCAGACATGGATTAATATAAAACAAATAAATTTTATTGCATAAAAATTGGAGTACAGAGGAAATAAAACTAAGGGAACAAGGGTCCCTTTCTCCCTTTTTATCCGACTCTGACTCTCTGTCACAGCAACAGGTGGAACTACGGACAGCAAGTGGAACCTCCCAAAAATTTCTCCCTTCAGAAGAGAATCACCGAGGTATTTATAGCTGAAAAATACCGTGTCGGGTCCGTGTGGAAAGCGCGGTGATTTCTTCATCTCAATCCGATCAGCTTATCTGATTTTTTTACGATCATCCCCATCTCAAAAATTAAATTCAAAAATTCTATCGCACAATCCCGCGTCCATTCAGCGTCGTCCGACATCTCTTCTCGTTTCGATGCTTCCTTGTTTTCGGACATTCCGGTCTGAACGACGATGACGTTGCGGGCAGAGAGGTGCGGCTGGGGCGGAGACGGACACGGCAGCGGGCAGACGTGACGCAGGGGCTTCGGCGGCAGCGCGGACGGTGCGGTGGCTTCGGGCGGCGGCGTGGCCGTGGCGGACTTGGGCTGGGGCGGACGGTGCATGCAGCAGCAGGCGGCGGCTTGGGCTGGTTGCTCACGGCTTGCGGCGCAGGGGCGGACGCGCTGGGCGTGGGCGGAGAGCGGACGGCGCGGCGGTGGCGTGCTTGGGCGGAGGCGGCCACCGGCGGCGTGCGGCGAGGACGGCTGGGCGGCGTCGCGGGGCAAACGGCGCGGCTGCGGATGGCTGGGTGGCGGGCGTGGCAACGGGTAGCGGCTTCGGCTGGCCGTGGGCGGAGGGCGGAGGGCGGACGGCGCGGCGGCTTCGGGCTTGGGCGGAGGGGCTTCGGCGTGGCAACGGGCAGCTGGACGATGGCTGGGCGTGGGCGGACAGTGGGCGCGGCGGAGCTCGCGAACACGGACGGGCAGCGGATTCCGGCCATTTTTTCGACCGAACGGGAGCTCTCCGGCCGGCGGGAAGGTTACCGGCAGCTTCGGCGGCGCCGGGGGAAGCTCTCCGACAAGTTTCGATGCGATCGGAGCACGGTGGTCCACGGCTCCGCCCGTGGACCGGCAGCAATGGCTGCCGTCGACCAGCAGCTCATACGGTGGACCATTGAGCCGGTCCACCGTGAGCCAAACAAAAGGTTTTAAGGGCGCTCCAAAAACCGTGCGGCTCTGAAATCCGTGCTAAAACCTTCTAAAATCCATTTCGGGCCCGTTTGAAGTCCGAATTACATTCCGTTTGCGTCGTTGGACTCCTAAAATCAAGATCTACACGTTTATGGAGTCAATTCCTGCAAAAGTATCACAAAAAGTATCAATTTTAATCAAATAATGTTGGATTAATTTTCATTATTCTAATGTCTAACACACCCCCCAACTTAAACTTTGCTCGTCCTCGAGTAAAGGAAATGGATGAATCTTGTGTACTAAGATGGTCCATGAAATGAAAATTATCGTACTAACCCTAAAATCAAAGGATACATGGTTAGACTATTAAAAAGGTACTTCATTGGATTACCAATTCCACCCATTTAGTAGTAGAATAAAGTCCATAGAAGTTTTAAGAGTTTTCGTTCCCAACTTTCTATCTCACTATCTAAATCTTCCAACTTAGTTTGGTTTTGGTGCAATATTTATTTAGTCCCCACTTTTTTTTTTTTTTTTTTTTTTTTTTTTTTTTTTTTTTAATGTAAAGTCAGTGCAATGTCCTGACACCTTGCTTTCTAATTAACCCTTGTAGCGAGCTTTAAGCCAATAACTCCCAAACCAGTTGGCTTTAGGGCATTAGGTGTAAAACACCCCTCGGGCTTACTGACTCGAGTTAAAAAGGCTAAGTCAAGACTAACTCTACGAAAGATTTCGTTACATCCCCACCTTTTGACGCGAACAACAACGCTTACTTAGGCGAAGGGGCCCGGTTACTCAATGAGAGATGCTAAAAATCTTTATTAACCTCAGAAATTATTATTATTATTTTTTTTTTTTTTAACTGGGAACTTTTTATAATGCCTATACCAAAATAAGTAAGATTCATTATTAAGATCAATAGGCCGAAGGGTCTGGAATTACTCTTCTAAAATTTTCTGGACTACACTCTACCACTTATAGAGTTTTCTTGATAAATCATCCCTCAGTATCTCTAAAATTTTCTAAACCATTAATCACTCCTCATTTAATGAGCTTGATTATTTTCAATTCGAGACAAATTTTTGTACACAAAACTGATTAAAATTTTACTCGAGGATTTGATTTAATTAATTACCTCACCCCCCAACTTAATTTCCATTGTCCCTAATGGAAGAGAATATTAATAACTAAATGGCATGGAAGGATACAACCTGGTAGGGTATGGAATTAGACGTCCTTCTATCACCATGTTCCCGCAATCTTCTTTTATTACTCCATTTATTCTAAAAATAAAGAACTAGAAGTTAAAATATGAACTAAGGAAAGAGCTGGGCTGCCTCCCAGGAGCGCTAAGTTTAACGTCTTCAGCCAGACAAAGTTGATCTTTACAGCAAAACTGGGTGTTCAAGATCAAGAGTTTCAACAACTTCTCCATCACTGATTCCTTCAATATACGGTTTCAACCGTTGGCCATTCACCTTAAAAACATTCCCTTGCTTAGGATCCTTAAGTTCAACAGCTCCATGGGAAAATACTTGAGTTACTATAAAAGGTCCATCCCATCGTGAGCGAAGTTTTCCGGGAAAAAGACGTAACCTAGAGTTGTAGAGCCACACTTTTTGATTAGGCTCAAATGATTTTCTATTAATAAATTTGTCATGATAAGCCTTCGTTCGAGCCTTGTAAATTTTCAAACTCTCATACACTTCATTTCGTAACTCTTCCAACTCACTTAACTGAAGTTTTCTATGGAAACTTGCATTCTTCATGTCAAAATTAAATTGCTTGATAGCCCAAAATGCACGGTGTTCCAATTCAACAGGTAAGTGACAAGCCTTTCCAAACACTAACCGGTACGGAGACATTCCTAGAGGGGTCTTGAAAGTAGTTCGGTAAGCCCATAAAGCATCATCCAAACGTTCGGACCAATCTTTCCTATCGGGTCTTACCGTTTTCTCAAGAATATGTTTGATCTCTATATTCGAAACTTCTACCTGACCACTAGTCTGAGGATGGTATGGTGTGGCTACTTTATGGGTAATTCCATACTTTTTCATCAGTGCGTCAAAGTGTCTATTTGTGAAATGCGCACCTCCATCACTAATAATGGCCCTTGGGCACCCAAACCGACTAAAGATGTTATGTTGAATGAACTTGATCACAACTTTGTGATCATTAGTTCGAGTTGCCACAGCTTCAATCCATTTCGAAACATAATCGACTGCTACCAAAATGTACTCATATCCAAAGGAAAGAGGAAATGGTCCCATAAAGTCAATACCCCAAACATCAAAAATTTCAACAACTAAAATGGGGTTTAGGGGCATCATATCTTTTCATGAAATATTCCCCCTTTGTTGACACTTGAGACAATTACGGCCAAATTCATGTGCATCTTTAAAGAGAGTTGGCCAATAAAATCCACTTTGCAGCACCTTTGCTGCAGTTTTTCTCCCACTAAAGTGTCCCCCACATGCAAGAGAATGACAAAAATTGAGTATACTCTTGAATTCACTCTCAGGGACACATCGCCTGATCACTTGATCTGAACAGTGTTTAAATAATTCCGGTTCCTCCCAAAAATAATATTTGATTTGCGAAAAAAACCTATCTTTTTCTTGTTGTGACCAGTATGGAGGAACTTGCCCTGTTACCAGGGCAAACCAGGGGAGATTACTGGTAGAAGAAATTGAGAATAGCTGCTCATCAGGAAACCTATCTCCAATAATTTTCTTGTTGTATTCTACTAAGATCCTAGGAATGTGATCTGCTACCATATTTTCGGAACCTTTCTTATCCAAAATTTCTAAGTCAAATTCTTGTAACAAAAGGATCCATCGAATCAGTCTAGGCTTGGTATCTTTTTTGGATAGCAGATGTCTTAATGCAGCATGATCAGAGTAAACTAGGACCTTAGACCCTAATAAATATGATCAAAATTTCTCTAGGACGAATACAACTGCTAGTAACTCTTTTTCAGTAGTGGTATAGTTTATTTGTGCATCTGAAAGAGTTTTACTAGCATAGTAAATTACATGGGGTTCCCTATTGAGCTTCTGTCCTAAAACAGCTCCTACAGCATAATCAGAAGCATCACACATGATTTCAAATGGTAGAGTCCAATCTGGGGGCTTGATGATAGGTGCAGTGGTCAAAGCAGTTCGAAGAATGTCAAAAGCGGTCAAACATTCTTTACTAAAATCAAAGGACTTGTCTTTGGCAAGTAAATCACACAATGGTCGAGAGATTTTGCTGAAATCCTTGATGAATCGTCTATAAAAACCAGCATGGCCAAGGAAGGATCGTACTTGTCTAACCGAGGTCGGGGGAGGTAATTTCGAGATTAATTCAACCTTAGCTTTGTTAACCTCAATCCCTCGCTCAGAAACAATGTGTCAGAGTACAATTCCCTCACGAACCATAAAATGGCTCTTCTCCCAACTTAAGACTAGGTTGGTTTCTATACAGCGTTTCAATACCTTAGCCAAATTATGGAGACAGTCCTCGAATGAAGATCCAAAAACAGAAAAATCATCCATAAACACTTCAAGGAAATGACCAACCATATCGGAGAATAAGGCCAACATACATCGTTGAAAGGTGGCTGGTGCATTACAGAGACCAAAAGGCATACGCCTGAATGCAAACGTTCCAAAAATCTGATGCGTGTCGTAATGCACCGATTTAGAACCTTAATTCCACTACTCTAAAGGGTAGAATAGCGGGAGTAAGGGTCGATCCCACAGAGACTTTGGGGTTATCTTGAAAAAGTATTTTCTTTTGACTTAAAATAAACTAAAATAAACTAGACTAATGCAAGAATTAAATACAAATAATAAATCTGTGAAAATAATTTAGATATGACCTATCTCAAGAGTACGGCCCATATCCGTGGATCACGGCCCGTCCCTTAGGTATAGGTCAGTCAAAACTAATTCACTACAACTTACCTTAAACGCTAATCCAACATGACTCCAGCATGACTAAAATAAAAATGAGCAGACATGGATTAATATAAAACAAATAAATTTTATTGCATAAAAATTGGAGTACAGAGGAAATAAAAGTAAGGGAACAAGGATCCCTTTCTCCCTTTTTATCCGACTCTGACTCTCTGTCACAGCAACAGGTGGAACTACGGACAGCAAGTGGAACCTCCCAAAAATTTCTCCCTTCAGAAGAGAATCACCGAGGTATTTATAGCTGAAAAATACCGTGTCGGGTCCGTGTGGAAAGCGCGGTGATTTCTTCATCTCAATCCGATCAGCTTATCTGATTTTTTTACGATCATCCCCATCTCAAAAATTAAATTCAAAAATTCTATCGCACAATCCCGCGTCCATTCAGCGTCGTCCGACATCTCTTCTCGTTTCGATGCTTCCTTGTTTTCGGACATTCCGGTCTGAACGACGATGACGTTGCGGGCAAAGAGGTGCGGCTGGGGCGGAGACGGACACGGCAGTGGGCAGACGTGACGCAGGGGCTTCGGCGGACTTGGGCGGCAGCGCGGACGGTGCGGCGGCGTGGCCGTGGCAGACTTGGGCTGGGGCGGACGGTGCATGCAGCAGCAGGCGGCGGCTTGGGCTGGTTGCTCACGGCTTGCGGCGCAGGGGCGGACGCGCTGGGCGTGGGCGGAGAGCGGACGGCGCGGCGGCGGCGTGCTTGGGCGGAGGCGGCCACCGGCGGCGTGCGGCGAGGATGGCTGGGCGGCGTCGCGGGGCAAACGGCGCGGCTGCGGATGGCTGGGTGGCGGGCGTGGCAACGGGCAGCGGCTTCGGCTGGACGTGGGCGGAGGGCGGACGGCGCGGCGGCTTCGGGCTTGGGCGGAGGGGCTTCGGCGTGGCAACGGGCAGCTGGACGGCGGCTGGGCGTGGGCGGACAGTGGGCGCGGCGGAGCTCGCGAACACGGACGGGCAGCGGATTCCGGCCGTTTTTTCGACCGAACGGGAGCTCTCCGGCCGGCGGGAAGGTTACCGGCGGCTTCGGCGGCGCCGGGGGAAGCTCTCCGACAAGTTTCGGCGCGATCGGAGCACGGTGGTCCACGGCTCCGCCCGTGGACCGGCAGCAATGGCTGCCGTGGACCAGCAGCTCATACTGTGGACCATTGAGCTGGTCCACCGTGAGCCAAACAAAAGGTTTTAAGGGCGCTCCAAAAATCGTGTGGCTCTGAAATCCATGCTAAAACCTTCTAAAATCCATTTCGGGCCCGTTTGAAGTCCGAATTACATTCCGTTTGCGTCGTTGGACTCCTAAAATCAAGATCTACACGTTTATGGAGTCAATTCCTGCAAAAGTATCACAAAAAGTATCAATTTTAATCAAATAAAGTTGGATTAATTTTCATTATTCTAATGTCTAACAGCCGTCTCGGACCAAGAAACGGTTGTATCTGTTCAGCTGATGCGGTATTCTACCGGATCTCCTAATGGGTTCTGGGTGTGATTCAATCACAGCCGGTTCTACGATGTTCTTAGAGTGTGCAGGTTCTTCTATTGGCTGAACTTCATCAAGTTCAATTTTAGAGGCTATAGTTCCTTCTCCAAGGAACTCCTTTTCCAAAAAGATAGCTCTAAGAGCAACGAACACCTTTTGTTCATTCTCCAAATAGAAGAAATACCCTTTGGTTTCCTTAGGATAACCAATGAATAAACATCGATCAGACCTAGGACCAAGTTTGTTCGAGTCTAAATGCTTTACGTAAGCCGGACAACCCCAGACCCGAAGGTGTGAGATTGAGGGTTTACGTCCAGTCCACATCTCATACGGAGTGGAGACAACAGACTTACTTGGAACATCATTTAATAAGTAACAGGCTGTCTGAAGTGCATATCCCCAAAAGGATAGCGGCAAAGTTGCAAAACCCATCATGGATCAAACCATGTCCAACAAGGTTCGATTCCTCCTTTCGGACACACCATTCAACTGTGGTGTTCCTGGAGGAGTCCACTGAGAGAGAATTCCATTCTCCTCAAGATATGTCAAAAAAGCACCAAATAAGTATTCACCACCTCGATCAGATCGAAGAGTTTTAATACTTTTTCCAGTTTGCTTTTCTACTTCATTACAGTATCGTTTGCACATTTCAAACGATTCAGACTTATGTCTCATTAAAAAGACATAACCGAATCTTGAAAAGTCGTCTGTAAAAGTAATGAAATATTTGTATCCTCCTCTAGCACTAACTGACATCGGTCCACATATATCAGTATGTATTAGACTTAGAAGTTCTGTAGCTCGTTCACCTTTTCCAGTAAAAGGTGACTTGGTCATTTTACCAAGTAAACAGGATTCACAAGTGGGCAGTGATTTAGAATCACTAACCTCGAGGAGTCCATCTCCTCGCATCTTGTTTATCCTGTTTTGGTTAATATGACCTAGCCTACAGTGACAAAGATACAAATCATTGACATTATCTAACCTTAGGCGTTTGCTAGAAGTGTACATCACATTAACAGGCCTTGATAGTACATATATGCCATTATTTAATCTAGCTTTCATTATCAGAGAGTTATTCAAAATAACATTGCAAAAATCTCCCTTTATTGATTGTTTAAAACTACAATTGGCCAAAAGGCCTACAGAGACTATGCACATAATGAAACTAGGACAATAGTGACAATCGACTAGTTCGACAGTACAAGACTCAAAGACAAGACGCAGGACTCCGACCGCCAGTACTGGAACACGATTTCCATTCCCGATGCTCAGAAACTGTTCTCTATCTTCAAATCTTCTTCTAGCTTGAAGTCCCTGTAACGAATTACAAACATGAATTGGACTACCAGTATCCAATACCCAGTTAACAGTATCAACAATTGAGTAATTACAAGGTTTTATCATATAAATACCTTATTCAGCAAACTTCTGCTTCCTCGGCCTGTTTGGATCAAGGGACGCAATATAAAGAGGACAGTTCCTCTTCCAGTGTCCCTTCTTCTTGTAGTAGAAGCACTCTGCAGAAGACTGATCAGCCTTATACTTCCTGGTCTAACTAGGGCCAGGAACATTCTGCACCTTCTTTCCCTTCTTATTTGTTTTCTTCTTCCCTTTCTTAAAGGGACGATGACCTCTACTTCCTCCCACTAAATTCACCACCCCTTTATTCAGTGGTGGTCTTTCTCGAAAGTCTGCAGTAACCCCAAAAGACCATGGTAGTTGACTGCAGGCTTCTTCATTCTATAATGATCGAGAAAATCAAGATAGGAAGAGGGAAGAGAATTCAGGATCGCATCCTTGCCGAGTTGCTCGTGCAAGGGGCATCCGAGTTTGCCCAACTTTTCAATCAGCTCGATCATGTACAATACATGATCAGTGACTGAACCACCATTCGACATCTTGGAGTTGTAGATGGCACAAGACACTTTGTACCGTTCTACATCATCCGGGGTGCCGAAGGATTCCTTCAACTTTTGAAGGATTTCATCAGGTTGGGCCTCCTCGAATTTGCGACTGAACTCGTCGTTCATTGCCGCTAACATAATGCAACGGACAGTAGTCCGATCAGAGACCCACTTCAGATAAGTGTCTCTGACCGCACTCCGTGCATTTGCGGGAGGGATTTCAAGTGCCGGAACTGTTATTACATAAAGGATCCATTCATGCTCCAGAACGATTCTCAATCTTCGATACCAACTATCGAAGTTGTGACCCTTTAACTTCTCGTTATCGAGAAGTGATCGGAGCGATAAATTTGAAGACATCTGAAAAGAAAATAAGACCAAATTAATTTATGAATTAATAACTTAACCAAAAGACTTGGACTTTAGTCTAAAGGTTTCTCCCACTAATTTTTCAGATTGGTAACCTCTAACTCCAATCCATGAAAACATTTTGTCAAGTGGGTACTGAAATCCAATAGGCCTCGCATGAGCCCGATTATGGCCAGCTCACCCATACGAGCCTAAAGGTAGGTTCATAAACCAATTGTTTCCCTAAACAATTTTCAGTATTTATTTTGCACCAAAGAGTACCCCAATCGGCCTAGGGGCCATCTATTACGGGTCTCTGGTTAGGTCCAACCATTAAAATGACAAATCCAATGCTTCCAGCTAACTAAAGACCAAGCCCGACTATGGCCGGCCCACCTGGTCCCGTTAAGGAGGTTGCACTGAACCATCATCGATCAGATAGAAATTCCAGTCGCCGGATGTACACCCGTTCTATGGAACTGCCGATGCACACCAAGCTAGTGGACACATTTCTATCCAACTTAATGGGAGGCTAAGACACTATCAACTCCTTGACTTAGTCTTTTTAAGGACCTAATAATTTTAGAGGATTTTTTTAGAGTTGTGACAGAAGAAAAAGATAAGGACATGGATCATCCTCCCACTAAATCAATTAGATTCCAGGAGGGTTGAAATAAATCAACAAATAATCCATGGACACCTATAGATCAGTCAGACCGATCAACTTGGGTGACATGGGTTAACTCGAGTCATTGAGCTTTTCCAATCAGTTCTGGTTGACTCGACTAGCCAGGTAGGTGAGATATTGGGTGAGTATCCACCATTAACCATCTTTCCTAGATACCAACTAAGTTGGCCAGGAAAGAGGTAGCCTCATACAACCATGATCACAATGCCAAACCTACCTCGACACCAGTTGGTTTACCAGACTCGATCAGATTAGCCTAAAGACTTGGGCGTCCATTGAGCCACAAATTGGATCCATTTTAGATGAACGGATCAACTAATCAAACTATTAGATAGTTCTAAAGAAGGACCTTAATCAACTTTTGATTAATCTTCTTTATTCGGTTCAACTAAACCTAGGTCTAACCCTTTTAAGGACCCAATTAGAGAACTAACCCAAATAACCCAAAATGGCCTATTCATGTCAAATTAGATTTCATAAACCTAATTATTTATTAAGCCAAATTATTAATTAAAATAATTTTTAATTAAGTCTTTACGTAAAACAATTTTACATAGCAAAAATCATGCATCATTATATTTTACAAATATTATATCCAATATAAAACATGCCTAAAAACATGCCAATTTCATGTATCTAAAAATTAAAACAATTTTTTAATTTTATATCCTTTAAGGATCCTTCTGAAAGGCTAACACAGACGATCCGTATCGTGTCAAAGATACACAGTCATGGTGAAGGTCTCAACTAGATTCCAAAAAGAATCTTGATACATCGTTAGATTAAACCAATTTTAATCTACATACATGCATACATGAATAAATTACACCTGCAACCTGGCTCTGATACCACTGAAAGGAAATATGCAAATGGTTTGACAAGATCCTACACTAGGCATGCAAACATCTACGGGAGCAGAATGAATTTTAAAATATTTTTTAAAATTCGTGCAGCGGAAAACTGCTCTTCCAGGAACTAATCTAAATATAGTTGCATTTAGGCATGTTTGAACATATAAAATATTTGCATAATATTAAACAATTAAGTCTATCCATGCATGATTAAAAAATTAATTTTCCAAACCTTTATTCTGCCTGGAATAACTCTGAAATAAACCTGGAATAGACTGGAATAACTGGAATAAAGTTATTCCAGTCGTCTTCCTCCTTGGAACTCTATTTTTGGCTTGCAAAATATCATCGGAATACCTCCTTCCGGACCTCCGTTTGGTCCCAAATTCGAGCAGCAGCAACTTGGACAAGTCCTCTTCGATCTTCAATTGAAATCTGCAAGAAAACCTTGCCCAAAAAAATATAAAAAATCACCAAAGTCTGCTACTAGAATTTCTGCAGCAGAACAGGGCAGCAGACTTTGGCCTTCGTTTTGGAGCAGTTGGGGCGATCCCGTTCCGCGTAGCTTGCTCCTAGGAGTAGAAGGATACTCCCTCTAGAGGGGAGACATGTCCGGGGCTCTCAGATCCGCCTTCACGCACGGTGCTAGCCGCTGGAAGAGGGCTTCATGATCACAGGAATTCTGCAACAGGGCAGAACTAGAGCACTTGAAACAATGGGATTTAAATCCTTGTTTCTCTCCCTCACAAGCTCCTAAACCCAGTCCCAAAGCTCTCCACTTAAGCCTCTCAAACAAGCCACAAAGACCCCTATTTCTTCCTCTCAAATGTTCTTACGGTGAAAAACTACAACCTGAAAAATTCAGCACTTTGAAACAGGGACGTGTTGTTTAAAAAGGACAGCAAGGAGAGGGAGGGGAAAGGGCTAGAAGATGAAGAGGTAGCAGCTGCCATTCAACCAATAAACCAGCAGAAAAATAGGGATTAATGGGAAGATAAGGCAGCAGGTGGAGGGAGGAGAAGGGACGCCCATCATCCAACGTTTTGGTTCGGTTGTATTGGCTTTCCATTGATGCTTGGATTCCTCCAATGAAAGAAGTTTCAACAACGTGAAAACACCATGTAAACCGGTCCAAGGCTCAAAGAAAATACCGGTTCAATCCCAATTTGGTTCAATTCCATTAAACCAAGTGGTTCAATCCAATTGAACCGGTCCAGGAAAATTCCAAACCCAATTTAATTTGGTTCAATTGGTTCACAACCAATTGGAGGCCAAAACGAACTCCAAATCAGTTCAAAACTGATTCAGAAATATTCTAGCGCAGTCCTGGTCAACCCGAAACAATTTCTGGTTGACACAAACAAGGGCAAGATGGGAAAAAGAGTGCTCAAAAATACTGTGACCATTAAACCGAGATGACTCCCAATCGTAATCGGTATTCGGATCAGAGAGTAATCCTCTGTGGCGTGTGACCTCATAGGTTCGAACCAAAACGGTAGCACTGGAACAATTCCAGTACCAGCATAGGAAACCATCTAGCAATGGGTCCCGGCGTCCGGATAGGTCAAAGATGCAGGAGCAAACTATCGAACCTCTGGCATATGGTTACCGTATAATTCATCCCTTTGACCTCTAATGCTCAGGACGACTGAGATTGGGCTGCCAACCCAGATTGAGTCAGTCGACTACGTGTCTCAACCTCGCGAGCCCAGTGACTCTTCACTAGGGCTACCCCGGCCGAGGATTTGCTAAATTGAGATACTGCGAGACATTCAATCCAAACTATTTGGACAGGTCAATTCCATCTTGGTCCATCACTGCTCCACAAGTACTTGCCTATATCCAGAAACCTTCCATCACCGGATTAAAAATCCGGGTAGTCCGGCACCAAAGCACGGGGAGTTGCTTGCAAGCTACCGTGATGATCTCAGGTCAGAGGGACACATATACCCATATCCAATTGTGAGTATCCCTTTGGTAGAAAGGGGCTGTACGGAGTCACGTTCAATAAGATATCACATATCCCACTTGCAGATCACATCAGTGTCACCACACTCATTTGGTCAAGAGGACAACCAAACGATGTGAACTACAACAACCTATACTTGATATATTGTCATCCAGTATAATATATCTTTTGGTTGTGAACAGGGTTTAAGGACCACTCGATACATCCTCTCTGTATCGAAGTCAGTGTAGTCCTAAGGACTTCATCACATAGAAAGAGTTCATTTCAGGGAAATTTAATATGTGATGAGCTGCCAAAAAATATAATATTTTATTAATTCATAAAATGAGTACAATACTAAGCACAACTGCCTACAACCCAGGCGATTGGCTTTGGGACACAATTCCCAACATGAAGTAGCGACGAAACGATGGAGATCGCTGGGAAGGAAAGTAGCAATGGAGCCTCACACTCCTCGACATTGCGGATGCAACGAAGGCAGGGTCAGGGCCTCTTACCCTTTGACATCGCCATGGCAACGAAGGCAACAAGAATAAGCAATCGGAGAAGAAACTGGATGGTTTTCATTACAATTCATCATGCTTTGTACAAAGATCGAGCCCTTATTTATAGGCGTCGAACGGATTTCTAGAACAACCAAAAATTAGCTTAAGTGTTAACTAATCCAAGTATTAGTTACCAAAATACAACTAATCCTAAGAAGTGGCGAGGAAAAGTTGTTACACGAGATTTCATGGGATTTTATTCCCTTTTTTAATTGCCAAAAAACTTAAAATAAAAAAAGGAAATTCTAGAAGCTCCCGGAAATCTCTGGAACCTGGGGTTTGGGTCTTCCGTGATTTGATTCGGCTCGACGGTCTAGGGTCGGCTCGATGGTGCCAGTCCTATTCTCATTGTTCTGTGATCTAGATGGGTTCCTGAAGCTTGGTCTTGGTCTTGGTGTCCCCACCATTTCTCCTAGGGTGGGAGGAACTCAACCTCGTAGAGTAAATGTTTGTTTGGCTTTGATACTCTTCCAAGAGATCCAGATCAATGTGTTGCAGGTCTTCTCTGGTAATCCACGAGTCCTCTGATTTGGGATGACCTTGCCATCTTACCATATAGCACTGATAGCTATTCTATCGGGTACTGACAGCTTGATCATCCAGGATTTGCTCGATCTTCTCTCTTCGCTCAGGCCATTTGTATGGACACTCTAGGATAGGTTATCTCTCAAGTCAAGGGTCAAGCCCGAATGCCTCACTAGGAATTACTGCCGGTTCCCTGTACTCAGTTAGATCAGAAACATTGAATGTGGAGCTAATGTCCAAATCAGGGGATAACTTGAGCACATAGGCATTGGGTCCAATTTTCTTAATAATTTTATAGGGTCCAGCACTTGGGGAATGTAGTTTCTTGATGGTTCCAGGAGAAAACCGTTCAGGCATGAGTCTTATCATGACAAAATTTCCTATAGAAAATTCTTTGAAACATTTTCTAAAATTAGCTAGTCTTTTATAAGCATTGTTACTCATTTTGATCTCATAGGGTGATTTCCTTATGCAAATTTCTAACATGCTATGCAAAAGATTTGGCAGATTCAGACACTTAAGCATGCAATGGAAGGAGAATTAGATCAAGTGGTTTATTGTGTTGGTACCTATGGACAATCTTGAAAGGGCTCTCTTTTGGGAATCAGCCAAATTAGTTTAAAATTTGTACTAAATGCAAATTTTAATATGATGCAAAATGCAGACTTAACTATGCATTCCTATTGAGGGAAATTTTTTTTTTTTTTATTGGACTCTCTAAGGCCTAAACCTAACAGACTATAAACCCTCTAGATTTGTCCTGGTCCAGTGTGCACTTGAAAATTTACAATGGATACCTAACGAATGCCATAAGGTCTTCCAAAAGTAGGTCGCAAACCTAACATACTCAAAGAATTGGTGCAACTGAATAATCTCAACATAGTGTAGTTTGCAAGTTTGGGAAGCATTGGAAGCCTTATGGTGTGATAGGAAATCAAAATTTTGTGACAATTTAATGGGCTTAAGGAATAGATCTTGGTGACTTGCGGAGACCTTAAGATTAGAATATTGAGCTATGGGTGTCATAAGGTCAAATTGATGAATGGAGAATTTGGTCAAAGTAAGTGTAGATTTTTCATGCAATGAAGGCTAAGTTAGTTTCAGAAAATGGTCATCAACAGGAATGAGTTCTTTACAAGGGGGCTGAATTAGGTCTTGGATTGAGGCTAAAAGAGTGGGTTCTTCCTGAGGGTATTGATTTACGGGAACCAGGTCCTCACTAATTTCTTGTCGCTCTGGTGTTTCCGGACTAAGCTCAACACTCTTATCTTCTACATGGACTTCCTCAGGTAAGGTACTAGAGTTAAAATCTTCTCCTTCATACCCATCTAATAAACTCATGTCAGCCTCATACATTTTCTCAATGGGCTCAGACTTGTCCTCTTCCTTCCCTAGCTCTTCAATCTGGGGATACCCTAAGTCTTGAATATTAGTGCACTCAATTTGTACTTCAAGGTTTTTGTTCCTATCATTCATATGAACTAAGAGGACAGTAGAAGTTGGTTGGTCTAAGGGAAGTTGATTAGGGTTGGGTTTGGGTTCAAAGGTACTAACCCTGCTGCACTTAACTTGGTAGTTCATGAATTTTCTTTTATATGACTCAAATTCCCTAGCAGTGTCATTGGCTTTTTCCAGGCCATAAATCTTCCAATGGAGAAGTTCCCACTGGATATCCCTACGTAGACCATCTCGAAACCTAGCTATGGTCTCAGACTTAGATTCAGTGGTGTTACATCTCCTGACAAACTCCTGGAACTCCTTGATATACTTAGACACTGGCCTATCATCCTGTCTTAGTCGGCACCATCGATCTAAAAGTCTTTGCTCATAGAATCTACCTAGGTACTTATCTCTCAACTTACTTCTCATGTCTTTCCAAGTACTTATTTCCTTTCCTTTGTGATAACATTCATGCTTAATAACATACCAATGCGACCTAGCATGTTGGGTGAACTTGGTTTTGGCCAACCTAATCTGTCCTAATTCCGATATGTCAGTGCGCTCAAAATACTGATCCATTTGTTCTTCCCAATCGATATACACCTCAGGGTCTAAGCTTCCATTAAAAGTGGGGGCATAAGGTTTGGTGCGCGAAATGGGTCTTTCCTCTGGTTTGGTCATCGGAGAAATTGGAGTCTCAGGTTTATGCTCAAATGGTGGCCTAGGGGTTCTCTCCATGGAATCAAGTCGTGCCTCACATTAGTTTAACCTGGTCAATTAGGTAGACAATTGAGCAGACATTTGGGCAAAGTGTTCTGACATGGTTTTTAACAGGGCTTCTTGCAGGTTGTCCATGGATGACTCGGGCTGATATGAGACTCCTGCTCTAGTGGACATGATTCAAGCAGGCAAAATCATCTATGGTTTACTAGACCTAGAATCTTAACTAGTTGCCTAAGTCAAGGTGGCAAACCAGTCTATAGTAACTCTGTTCTTGGCCAGGTAGGTGTAGGGGTGTGGAGGTCCCTGATCGCCAACCTTAGACACCAATCTGGGATTGGCCAGGTAGGCAGACCAACTCACTAGCCCTGATCACCAAGCCTAGACACCAAGAGTAGCAGCACACACAGAATGTGCTGACTCCATGAATAGATACTTAGTTTTGACTCAACCAGTTGGTGTCCCTAAGCTTTCTAGAGAAAAAGTACATTTCTACTGGATTTTAATTAGAAGCTTGGGTCCGGAATGCAGGGTGGTTGTTTTGGGCTAAGGAAAGGTAATGAAGTCCTTCCCTTATATTATGATATTTCCGCCCTTAGGTAGCTTAATGCAAAATATGAAATGCACACTCCATGATTTTAATGCAGACTAAAAAAAACCATAAATGACACACAGATATATATATATATATATTTTGTATGCTTGCGATAAAATAACTAAAAAAAGGAATGTGGTAGAACTAAACTATTCAAAGAACTAATTAGAATAAAATATCAACTAACAAAAACCGTGAGTGAGCTAAACAAAATGCATGTCCTAACTATGCTCTAATACCAAGAATGATGTGGGATGATGTGGAACTATGCCCTGATAAAAAATTATCATAAAAATCTGTATGAATATCGATGCTTATATTAAACACAAATTCAGAGGAACATTCAAATAGGGCAAATTTTATGCCAGGCTCAATAAAATGAGAAAGAACCAGGACTCAGAGATTGAGAAACCCTTGATCAAGGATATGCACACATTTCAAAGTTTTAGATCTAAAGCAGGTAAAGAAACATAGGACCTTACGATAGTAATAGCTATTTTTTCGTGATGAGATCACTTAACCTTGGAAGATGCGGCCTGGATGATCAACGATCAGTCACCCAACTACAGGCATCAGGAGCACGGGTTGATGGCCAGGATCCCATCAAGGCTAAGTACCGGAAAGGACCTAACACAATTAACCTCAGATTAGTCTAAGTGAGACAATCAAAGCCAAAAAAAAACACAACCCAAATTAAAGTAAACAGGGCCTATTCCAATATGGAATAAATTTGGGATAAGTGCAGAATAGAAGGAATAGCTGGAATAGCTATTCCTATCTTCTTTCAACAACTGCTCGATGAGTTGTTCTAATGTCTAAATGCTTCGTGGAATAGGGAACTTTGTGACGGACGGAAGCTTTGTGGGGTAGGGGCTTGGAGGTGAAGACGGTGTCGGGGCAGACCGAAGACGGAAGATCCGGCATTGCGGTGGACCAGAGAAGGGAGATCCGACATTGGGAGAATCGGAAGAGGGCATCTAGTGAGGGGTAGACTGGAGGAGGGTGAGCCTGGCATCAGGAAGATCGGAGGAGGGGGGGTTGGCGACGGGCTTGTATCTGAGCTTCGGGGAAGACCTTGCGGAGTGAAGCCTGGTGGCGGGAGGCCGAAGGAGGGAAGTTCGGCGATGAGGATGTTTGGGAAGGCTGCTTGTGAACCTGAGGAGCATGGGAGGTGAGCCGAACCGGAAGGATCGGAGGTGGATGGTTGGGTGACGGAGGACTGAAAGGAAGGGTCGGGCGATGGGATCCGGAGGAGGCTGGTTTTGGGTGATGGGAAGACCTGATGAGGTTGTTTGGGCGATGGGAAATCGGTGGAGGCTGTTTGGCGATGGGAGAACCAGTGGAGGGCTCAAACCTAGGATGCTTTAGGTGGTTGGCTTCTAAACTACGAACGGTTTATCCTTTGAAGAGGGTAGTGGAAGTGTTGAATGGAGGTTGGGGAGGATGGTAGTGGTTGTGGACGAGCGATGGGTGGTCGGAGATGGTGTGGAAGGGGGAGGTCGAATAGATGAAACCAGAAGAAGCTTACAGATGATACGATGGCCAGAGGAAACTTACGGACGATGGGAGGGAGTTCGGGCGTGGGTTTGAAGAAGACGATGTCTGCAGCGACCGACGGTCGTGGAGGAACGAAGCAGCGACAGAATGATGGATATCGCTGGGAAGGAAAGCAGTGGTGCAGCCTCATGCTCCTCGACGTTGCGGATGTAACGAAGGCAGGGTTAGGGCCTCGCACCCTTCGACGTCGCCATGACAACCAAGGCAACAAGAACAAGTAATTGGAGAAGAAACTGGATGGTTTTCATTACAATTCATCATGCCCTGTACAAAGATCGAGCCCTCATTTATAGGCATTGAACGGATTTCCAGAGCAACCTAAAACTAGCTTAAATGTTAACTAATCCAAGGAATAGTTACCAAAATACAACCAATCCTAAGAAGTGGCGGTGAAAAGTTGTTACACAAGATTTCATGGGATTTTATTCCCTTTTTTAATTGTCAAAAAATTGAAAATAAAAAAAGAGGAAATTTCAGAAGTTCCCAGAAATCTCTGGAACTTGGGGTTTGGGTCTTCCATGATTTGAGTCGGCTCGGCGGTCTAGGGTCGGCTCGACGGTGCCGGTCCTATTCTCCTTGTTCAATGATCCAGATGGGTTCTTGAAGCTTGGTCTTGGTATTGGTGTCCCCACCACCTAGGTTGCTTGTACCTTTCAAATATTTGATAATTCTTTTAATAGCAAGCATATGTGATTCTTTAGGATTAGATTGGAATCTAGCACATATATATATGTGATACAAGATATCAGGTCTACTTGCAGTCAAATATAACAAGGATCTGATCATACCTCTATAAAGCTTTTGGTCAATGTTGGATCCATTTTTATTTTTGTCCAATCTGCAAGATGGGCTCATGGGTGTGTTCATTTGTTTGCTTGTCTCCATACCAAACTTTTTAATTATTTCCTTGGTGTACTTGGCTTGGTTGATGAAGATTCCTTCCTTTGTTTGCTTTACTTGAAGTCCAAGAAAGTAGTTAAGTTCATCCATTAGACTCATTTCAAATTCTCCCTGTATTAACTAAGCAAATTCTCTACAAAGAGCTTCATTAGTTGTACCAAATATTATATCATCAACATAAATTTGTACAACTAATATATGTTTATTTTTTTTTGATGAAAAATATCTTTATTTTTTTTTGATGAAAATAGTTTTATCAAGTTTTCTCTTGAAAAATCATTTTCAATCATGAAAGTGCTAAGTCTATCATACCAGGCTCTAGGTGCTTGTGTCAAACCATATAAAGCTTTATTCAATTTAAATACATGGTTTGGAAAAATGTGATCTTCAAAACCTGGTAGTTGTTCTACAAAATCTTGTTATGAAATGAAATCGTTTAAAAATGCACTTTTCACATCCATTTGAAAAAATTTAAAATTCATGTAGCAAGGAAACGCAAGAAGTAATCTAATGGCTTCTAGTCTTGCTACAGGTACATATGTTTCATCAAAATCAATGCCCTCTTTGTGGTTATATCCCTTAGCCACTAATCTAGTTTTGTTTCTTACAACATTTTCTTGCTCATCTAATTTGTTCCTATACACCCGTTTGGTTATTATGATTGGATGGTCTGTAGGTCTATTAACTAGCATCCAAACCTTATTTCTTTCAAACTGGTTTAGTTCTTCATGCATGGCCATCATCCAGTTTGGATCATGTTCAGCTTCTTCTAAGATATGAGGTTCTATTTGTGATCCAAAGGCTAGATAATCATGTGCATCTCTATGTGATGACCTAGTCCTAATGCCTTATAAAGGATCACCAATAATTAATTTTTTTGGTTGAGAAGTTACGTACCTCCATTCTCTTCGTAGATCTGCATGATCCTTACTTACCGTTTCTTCTCCTTCTTCAATTGGTCTTTCTTGTATTCTCATGTCTTTCATTTCTTTTTGAATTGTACCTGCTTCATTGTCTATTCACTCTTCTTTCTTGAAAGGTGAAGAGTTAGTTTTATCAAAAATTACATGCATTGACTCCTCTATAGTAAGAGTTCTTTTATTAAATATTCTATATGCCTTGCTATGTAATGAATAACCAAAAAAAATTGCTTCATCTAATTTAGCATCAAATTTTTCTAGATTATATTTACCATTGTTAAGCACAAAGCATTTACATCCAAAAACATAAAAATAATTAATATTGGATTTCTTTTCATTCTTTTATAGGGGGTTTTCTTCAAAATAGGATGGATCAAAACACGGTTCAAAATGTAACAAGTAGCGTTCACCGCTTCTACCCAAAAGTACCTTGAAAGATTGCCTTCACATAACATTATTCGGGCCATCTCTTTCAAAGTCCTATTTTGCCTCTCTACAACACCATTTTGTTATGGTATCCTAGGAGTGGAGAAGTTGTGATCAATGCCGTTTTCTGTATAATAATCATCGAAAAACTTATTTTCAAATTCAGTGCTGTGATCACTCCTAATTAAAATTATTGAAAGATTTTTCTGATTTGAAACCTTTTTATGAAATTTTTGAAATACTTTAAAAGTTTCATCTTTGTGAGCAATAAACAAATTCCATGTAAATCTAGAGAAATCATCTACAATCACAAGGGCATATTTCATACCTCCTAGTCTTATGGTCCTAGTTGATCCAAATAAGTCCACGTGAAGTAGTTCTAAAGGTCTAGATGTTGAAATCATATTTTTGGATTTAAATCTCCCCCTAGTTTGTTTATCCATTTGGCATGCATCACAGACATGATCAAAATCAACTTTAAACTTAGGCATGCCTCTAACAAGATTTTTCGAAATTAACTTGGCAATAGTATGCATGCTAGCATGACCTAATCTTCTATGCCATAATAAACAAGACTCCTTGGTCTTAGTGTTCATTGCAACTAAATTGGAAGTACTTGTCATGGCAAGATCATTTAGATCTACCACATAAATATTTCCAAGTATATGTCCAATGAATTTACTACTAGAATCAAGAGAGTTTGTTACTATACATATAGATGATTCAAAGATAACTTTGAAGCCTTTATCACATAATTGACTAATACTCAATAAATTATACTTCAATTTATCTACTAGCAATACATTTTCAATGAAAGTACAGGGGGTTATTTTAATCTTACCAATTCTGATTATTTTTCCCTTGCCATTGTCTCCAAAGGTAACCATACCTCCTTCTTTCATTTCTAGGGTGATGAATTGATCCTTATGACCCATCATATATCTTGAATAGCCACTATCGAGATACCATCTTTTCTTCATTTTCTGGGCTGCAAGACATTCCTGCAAGAAAATCAAGGATTTCTTTTAGGTATCCAAGCTAACTTGGGTCCTTGCAAGTTAGCGGAGGTGGTTCCTTTGGAAACCCAAATCTTTCTTACTTTACTTTTGACATTTCTAAAGATATTGCATTCAAAAGCTTTATGTCCTAACCCTTTGCATGAAAAACATTTGATTCTAGAATTCTGAAAAGATGTAGATTTTGAAGTTTTAGATGTTGATGCATGAGATGCAGATATAAAAGATTTTCTATTTGAGCTCTTAGGAACATACAGTGTACTTTAGAATTAAAAGCAGAACCATTTGTCGCAAAAGCCTTTTGAGATATCAATTTTGGAACATAAGCTTTTGGCTTCATTAAAGTAGTGGCTGAAATACTATTTAAAATTAAGGAATTAAAACCGATTCCAGCTTTGTTACCAGAAATCTTTTGTTCTTTTACAATCAACTCAAGCTTATTAGAAGATAATGTAAGCTTTTCAACAAGTGGCTTGAGTTTTTCAACCTCCTTTTTTAACTCATTATTTTCATTCATCAAAGCTTTGTTTTTGTCAAGATATGCACTATTCTCAATTTTCAAAGCTTTATAATTTTCAAAAAAGACATGTAATTTTTTTAGCAATAAGTTATTCTTTTATGAAATCTCTTCTTTTTCTTTTAGTAAAGAATCATTGATATTTTTTAAAGATCTAATTTTTACTCTAGCCTTTTTTATTTTAGATAATAAGTCATGAAAAATAGAATTTAATCATCAAATATAAATTCAATTTGAGCATTGAAAAATGTTACCTCGTTCTCGAGACCCATTAGACATAAATTAGCGGTTTTTATGATCTCTTCCTCTTTAGTTGAGGTGGATTCCTCGCTATCGCTCAATGTGGCAACCATCATCTTCTTATTTTTCTTGAAGAATTTCTTTGATTATGGACAATCTGGATGAATATGCCCTGGTTTCTAACATTCATAGAAAGTGGGCACTTGTTCTTTTTCCTTTTCTTTATCCTTGTCCTTATCCTTGGAATGCTCTCCTCGTTTATGGAATTTTCTATTGAATCTTCCTTTCTTCTTTCCCATAAACCTTCTAAATCTCCTCATGACCATTACGATATCTTCATCTTCTAGATCATCTTCGGGGGAGGTGGAGTCATCTTCTGATTCCTCATCTTCTTCGAGTCTAATATTGCTTTGAAGGCAATTGTCTTCTTCTTCTTTTGATCATCATCAGTTCTATGCTGCATGGCCAATTCGTGTGTGATGAGTGAACCTATTAATTCATCCAAAGAAAGGGTGTTCAGATCTTTCGCTTCTTGGATAGCAATCACTTTGGGGTCCCATTTATTTAGAAGTGATCTTAAGATCTTCTGTACTAAGTCAGCATTTGAGTAAACCCTGCTAAGACTTTTTAAGCCATTAATAATATCTGTAAATCTAGTAAACATGGCAGAGATAGTTTTAGTAGATTCCATTTTAAATAATTCATAACTATGTACAAGAAGATTTATTTTCGAAGTCTTCACTTGGAAAGTTCCTTCGTGGGCCACTTTGAGTTTATCCTAAATTTCCTTTTCTGAAGAGCAAGTAAAAATTTAATTAAACTCATTTGCATCCAAAGCATAGTATAGTAAATTCATTGCTTTGGCATTTAATTCCCCCATCTTCGTGTCATGTTCATCCCAGTCCTTTTCAGGCTTAGGGACATCCACGCCATTAATATTAATCATAAGAATTTGTGGCCCTTTTAGAATGACCTTCCATAATTGAAAATCGATAGCTTATATATAGATTTTCATTCTAGCTTTCTAATAGGAATAATTTGTGCTAGTGAAGAGTGGACGTCTATTAGTAGATTGGCCTTCGACCAAAGAAGTACTCATGGGATGAGCCATCAATCTTTACTCTAAATATATTTAGAGACACTGCTCTGATACTAGTTATTGCCTAGGTGGCTTTTCCAAGAGGGGGGTGAATTGGAAATTAAAAAAAAATTAAGTAATTATGTGCTATTTGAAATCCCTTTTAAGGTGTTTAGTGCTGTGACAAAATAATTAACTATGGAAGCTAAATCAAATCAAAGAAGCACAACACAAATACATACTAATTATAGTGGTTCGGAGCAACTCCACTCCTATGTCTACTACCCAAGATTATCACTTGGGATTTTTACTATATCCCCCACCAGAATATAGTCGGACTATATTCATAGACTCATAATCTAAATCTCTACACTTTGGTTTTACCAGGATCACCAAAGAAACCCAACTTAGTTTTACCAAGATTATCAAGAACCCAACCTTGGTTTTTAACAAAGGCTCACCAAGAACCTATTTGGTTTTTCAACTGGGCTCACCAATAACCCAACAACTCAAGAATGAATTGAAAAGAAAAGCAATAGAATGATAAATAGATTTTTGTCGAGTGGTTGCCGATGCAGCTCAAGAGAAGCCCACTTGAATGCACTTCAATGTACTTTAATGGCTTCTTTTGCTTCATTACTAAGTGCTTCAAGATTTAGATAACAGTTGGTGAAGACTTGAAGGCTATCTTGAATGCTGTTAGTATTCTCTTGCTTGTTGGTTGGTTGGATATTCAATAAAGCATTAACTCTTTGAAAACTTTCTAACTCCTTTAAAGAAGTTCAAATTTCTCAAATATATGGCCTTCCATCATTCCAAGGCAGTTTAAGTTATTGTAGACCATTGGGATGTGACATTTGACCATTGGAGCACTTTTTGGATTCATAATCTGAGTTTTGGAACTAGTCGTTGCAAGATTGAAATCGACCTTCGAGTTGACTCGGATCACTCGAGTCGGCTCGGATCCTTAGAAGAGTTATGGTTGAGTCAACTCTCTTCAATCCAGTCGACTCACTTGCATAGTGTCTTGATTCTTCACTCTGTAAGAGTCGGCTCACCTTGATTCGAGTCGACTTGGATCCTTAGGCCTTCAAAATGTTAGTCTGGATGAGTCGGCTAGCTACCATTCTAGTCGACTCGGTTGGCTGTAGTTCACAGAAACCATTTTTTGGACTCTAGAGGAGTCAGCTTGATCTTCTGAAGAGTCGGCTCGGATATCTGACCATGTGATAGAGTTGGCTCGGATTTTCTTTGGGTCAGCTCGCTTGTCTAATTCAGGAAGTAGTACACTAGACGAGTCAGCTCGGGTCCCTTAGAGTCGGCTCGGATCTCTACATTCCAGAAATCTCATGCATGCCATGTGCCAGAGTCGGCTCTCTTCTCTTCGAGTCAGCTCGGATGAATGTTTCAGTGATTTTCTCTGTCTTTCTCCAGGTTTCATCCAGCAAGTCTTCAAGCTTCAAGATGTCTTCAATTCCAACAAGTTTCTAAGAAACTAAAAGCTTGAAACACATTAAGAAGTAACCCAATTTTATGATCTTTCTTAACTTTTTCTTTGGGTTCTTCTTTATAATATTCAATTACAACACAACTCAAAATAAGAAATGAAAATGTAGGAGTTGAAATTCGAACAAAGAATTCATCCTACAAAAACTTGTAAACCACTTGAAGAGTTGTTAGTAAAATAAATGCATGCACCAATGTTTGGTTATCATCAAAATCACTTATGGGGTCAACAATAGTCCAATTAGATTTGGCTCAAGAGTTAAACTAAATTGACTCTAGGATAGTAGGATCATGACAGATGAATGATATCACATATATGATATTATGAGTAACAATAAAAGTATGCATGCTGGTAGATGTATAAGATACATGTTTAGGATATGCATCGAGATCAAAAATTTTTCATACAAAATATATTAAGTTCTAGTGGTGGGAACCAATAGCTAACTGATTTTGGAATTGATTGTATCAAAGGAAAGTGTTCAAGAGTAGTAGTTACCTAATTAGGACAGTTGCATGAATAACGGAGAGCCTCCCACTAATCTTACACTTACCTGGCCAATAAAGGTAAATTGTTTTTGAATTTTGATTGCTTAAGGTTAACACCACTACTTAAAATGACTTTGTATTAAGAACACTACCTATGCCTTGCTTCATGCTGAATCAATAGAGTATATCAAGATCTCCAATGAGTTTCTTGTACTATCCACAAGGCTCACTATGGGAACTCATGTGATATTGACTTAGTGCATAGTAATGCTTATGGTATACTTGAATAGTGTTGCTTTATTATGCTATCTACAAGGGTGGCATTGTTTGAGTATAACTATATGGGATGAAGGGTCACTATTAACTAAAATATTGTAGTTTGTTGTGCTATATACAAGACTACAAGTATTTTAGAGGCAAAAGAGAAATTGAAAATTATATGAGATGCAATTGGTAAGAGTTACCTATCCTTGAATTCATAATTATTTGTTGTTCTATACACAAGGCATTCATGAGGAATCGGGATCTCAATTCCACTAAAGAAACTTAGAAAGTTTCTTGCATACCATATGTGAGGGCTATGGTATTCATGATAAAATAGTAGGACACATTATTAGAATAAAAACTCTCATCTAATTATGCATGTCATCATGAGTGGTCCACTAAATAGTTGTTCTTGGTGTTTATAGATTAGTCTACATAATGGCATATTCTCTATCACTATAGGGTATACTTGATGCTAACGAGTTGACCAAACCAAATTATATGGATTGGTTGAGGAAAAGAGAAAGGCGAAGAATGTTTGTACCAAAGGTACCTATATCCATTGTAGTAAGGATGGGCATAGGAATAGGAACTGCAAGATTATCTTGCTATTATGAAGCAAAGAAAGGAGGCTGCATAGGTTGCATCTTCCAAAGAATTATATATGATATAAATCAATTTATCTTTCCTGGCTAACTTCATCCTTCCTAGTGGTGTCTTCATGCATTTCATGGCAACTAGGAAGCTTTTCAAGCTCAGAGGAGGTGTCTTGCTATTTTTAGCGAGGCATAGAAGGAACTTTGGTACTATGGGAGGCTTCGGCTTGGTCCTAAACCTCCTCTTGCTAGTAGAAAAGTTGGAGAATTATAGAAGTCTAGTCTTGGCCTTTCAAAGCTTGTCCCCATCCTCCATCCATATATGTGGCAACCTCTTCAGAGTAATATAATCTGGCTATAGAGTTACAAACACATGTAACTTGATATTTGTTAATGAAAAGAAATCTTTATTCTTTGATATCTTCGTCTATTTGCATGCTGCTTGCTACTTCTTGAATGCCTTCACAATTTTATTGCTTCAACCCATTGTTCAAGGATTCTTACCTATAGAATCTTCAAAGGATATTGATCTCTCCTGGATGCACTAAGGTGCTTTACTGAAGAATCGCTTTGCTTGAGAACTTTGCCATTCAGTCGGGGCTTGAGATACAAACTCAGTGATCCTGTCCAGTTGCAAAGCCTTCATACAATTTAGAAGGAAATAAGGTTTGCATAGGACTTCAGAATAAAGAGTTTGCCAACCCTAATTGTAGTGCAAAGCTTGTCAAGGACTTTAGAATAAAAGCTTTGCCAACCTTACCTAGGTGCAAAGCTCACCTAGAACTTTAGAATAATGGGTTCACCAACCCTACCTGGGATGCAAAGCTTGTTTAAGACTTTAGAATAGAGGGTATGAAAACCCTGCCTATGGTGCAAAGCTTATTTATGACTTTAGAATAGAGGGTATGAACACCCTGCTTAGGGCACGAAGCTTATCTAGGATTTTAGAATAGAGGGTTCGCTAACCTTGCCTGAGGCATGAGGCTTGCCTAGGATTTTAGAATAGAAGGTATGAAAACCCTACCTAGGGCACAAAACTCATCCAAGACTTTTGAATAGAGGATTCACCAACCCTGCTTGGTATGCGAGACTTGTTTAGGACTTTAGAATAGAGGGTATAAAACCTTGCTTGGGGAACAAAGCTTATCCAAGAATTTAGAATAGAGGATATGAAAACCCTGCCTAGGGCATGAAGTACACCTAGGACTTTAAAATAGAGGGTATAAAAGTCCTGCCTATGATGCAAAGCTTGCACAAGACTTTAGAATAAAGGGTATAAAAACTTGCTTAAGATGTAAAGCTTGTCTAGGACTTTAGAGTAGAGGGTTCACCAACCTTACCTAGGGTGCAAGGCTCATCTAGGATTTAGACTAGAGGGTTTACCAACCTTGCTTGGGACATGAGTCTTGTCCAAGACTTTGAAATAAATGGCAGTGTGGTCAAGGCTAGTTAATGGCCAAGAGAGGATTGTTCCTCCTTACTACACATGCAGGTTTCATTTCTAGAAATGGATCGAATAGAATGCTATGACCTTCATGTTCCATTCCAAAAAGCATTTTGCATTGGGAAAGAGGGTCCCCCAACTCAAACCAGGATTTTCCTTTGACTTGTAATTAGTAGAATACCAAAGAGGCTGAGTTACCCCACCAAAGGGTGTATAGTATTATATGTATGCCCTAGAAGCCAAATTGGCATGACATATTATATTTATTCTAGAATAATTTTATTCTTAATTTATTGAAATCAATAAAATTAGGCTTTATTCTTTTCATTTATAATAATGTATCTATGAATTATCCATGGAGTTAATGGATATTGACACATATTCTCATAAGTTAAGATTTTGAAATATGTATCCTTATATATTAACTCCTAAAAAGCTCCTAATCTTTGGATCATCATGGGAATGGTAATTGATCCATCAAGATTAGAGCATGAATCACCCTTTGAGATAAACAAGTCTTGAGTATACGGTATAGAGATATTAGAGCGAGAGTACAAGTAGTTGTTAGAGAACAATATCACTAAGCATGATCAAGTCCGTGAAGTCTCATGGATGCCTATTGACTCATCAATGACTTCTTAAATACTATAGTTGTATAAGTAATTCCTTGACCTGCAATATCTTTACTACTCATAGTGATGTTGCTGTGGTTTGACAGCACATAAACATGATCCTTAGTCATTTGGAACCTTATGATATTTGTTGGTTGTAGTAGCTTTACTATAGGAGTAAGGAGTATACTTATAAGGGATATATCGACCTTAGTAGTTAAGGTATAGTCCTATATGACTTAATATGTTGAGCCCTTAATTCTATTATCACAGTAATATGATTGAAAAGGAGTTTTCAAGAAAATCATAATAAGACTCAAGCTAATTAAATCTAATATATGATAGATGCTTAGGATTTGAGAGTTTTCATAACTTGTATCCTGTCAGGATTTCCGATAAAGAAATTTTGATCACATGGTAACCATACCTAGAGATTCATTTCTATTCTAATGAGTTGCTACTACATACTACTAGGTATTAGTAGTGGATTGTAAGAGCTCAGAAGTATTGACTCCTGTATTGATTTTGATGATTAACAAAATACATAAGTATATTTGAGTACTAACTGTTTGTTAAAGTATGTTTTATTAGAAAAAGGTACTCATCAAGTTTGTTGATTAATTGCTTGTCAAAATAGTTGAAGAAGTCTCCTTATGGATGAAATTATAAAGTTAAATGGATTTAAGTACATAAGAATGACTTGAAAGGACTTAAGTTTGAATTTTGAAAAAAATTTAGCAGAGTTTCAATTGAATTTCAGAAAGTTTCAGCCAAGTGTCGACTCATAGATGTGAAGTGTCGACTCATAGAAGCTTGAGGTGATACGTAGAAGATGTTTCAGATGGCATGCTTGAAGTGTTGACTCATGGAGCTCAAGTGTCGACTAACAATATCAACTCAAGGATCGACTCAAGGCCTGAGACAAAATTTATATAGAACATGCTGAATTTCAGGACTTCCCTTAAGTGTCGACTCATGGAAGCTAAGTGTCGACTCAAGTTTCGACTCACTAGAAGAAGTGTCGACTCACCTGAGATTTCTAGAGAACTTCAAGGAATATTTTTGAACTAAGTGTTGACTCATGGAGATCAAGGGTCGACTCAAGGTATCGACTCATGACTTGAAGTGTAAACACTTGAAGTGTCGACACTTGAAGATCTACTGAACTGTAACAGCTAGTTTTTTCTTCAAATACATAACTTGTCCTTTTCGCCCCCAACGGCTAGTTCCACCTCTCCAACAGTCATAAATTGCTAATTGAAGCTTGGAAAGATATTTAAGTGGATTAAACTTAAGAGGGAAGCAACTAATGAGTAGGTAAGTGCATTCACTCAAATATTCATTAAGAACAACTACTTTCAAGTAAAGTGAAGCCTTCAAGCTTTCAAAGCATTCAAGAGCACTCAAGTCCAACCTCTCAAGCATTATTTAAGGCTTCAACAATTTGAAGTCAAGCATCTTCAAAGAGCTTCAAAGAGATATTCTCTTTTATTTGAAAGCTTTCTTGTATTTTATACTTTCTACTTGAATTCTTTGTTGAGGTTTGTTAGTGAGCCTAAGTTACAAAACTAATTAGATTTTTGGTTAGCCCATAAAACCAAAGGGGTTTTGACTTGTGTTCCTAGTGAAAACTAGTTCGATTTTGATTAGTGATCCCGGAAAACTAATCATCTATAATCAAGAGTGATTGTAGTGAATTTCCAAGTGAACCTTGGGGAGTGGATGTAGGTGCTTTGGAGTGCACCGAACCACTATATATTGTTGTATTTGTGTTGCTTGCTCTCTCTTTATTTACTCTTGTTTACTTTGCATTTGCTTATCTTTTTCCACTACATAATCTTGAATAACTTACAAGCACCTGCAATTCACTAGCACCTTAATTATTTTGAATTAGCACATATTTGCAAAAGTTTCTAAAACCCATTTCACCCCCCTTCTAGGGTTGCTTACCAAGTAACAAGTGGTATCAGAGCCACATTCTCAGTTTATAGGTCAAACCACCTTGAGTAAAGATCTATGGCAGCCCCACTTGGTTCTAGTGTAGTTGAGGGACAAGCCTTAAATAGACCTCCTTATATTAATGGGACTAATTACACATATTAAAAAATATGCATGAGAATCTATATGCACTCAATTGATTATAGTCTATGAAAAGTTGAAGATAAAGGTCCTTATATTCCATCAATCATTGGTAATGGTGTTTCCATTCCAAAACTTAAAGAGGATTGGGATGAAAATGATATTAAACAATCTGAGATCAATGTGAAAGCAATGAATCTATTATATTGTGCATTGGTTTTTAGTGAATTCAATAGGATTTCCAAACGCACCTCTACTACGAAAATATGGGACATACTTGAAGTTATTCATGAGGGTACTGATCAAGTGAAAAATACTACATTTAATATGCTTGTACATACTTATGAGATGTTTCGAATGGAACCTAATGAATCTATTACTGATATGTACACTAGATTTATAAATATTGTAAATGGCATGAGAAGTCTTGGTAAGACTATGACTAATGCTGATCTTATAAATAAAATTCTCAGGTCATTGCCAACATCTTGGGATCCTAAAGTAACAGCAATTCAAGAAGCCAAAGATGTTGAGAAACTTCCATTGGAGCAACTTATAGGTTCACTCATGACTTATGAGTTGAACTTGAAGCAAAAAGCAATGGATATGGATAAGAAGAAGAATACTATAGCTTTCAAATCTATAACACAAGATGAGTCTTCAAGTAATGAATCCGAAGAGAAGAGAATGATGATGAAGAGGCTCTCATCACAAGAAAACTTAGAAGGTTTATGAAGAAGAAAAAATTTCCTTACAAAAAGAAGGCTCAACCAAGCAAGGAAAGGGAAAAGAAAAAAAAAGAAAAGGACAAGGAGAAGGAACTACCAATATGCTTCGAGTGCAAGAAGCTTGGGTATTACAAATATGATTGTTCTTTTCTAAAGAAGTCCAAGAGAAGATTTAGAAAGAAGGCAATGATGGCAACTTGGAGTGATAGTGAGGACTCTAGTTTAGAAGAAGAACAAACTGAAGTCACCAATCTATACTTCATGGTTCAAGAAGATGAGGTATATTCTAATTTTGAACCTAAATTTATATTTGATGAACTTAGAGATGCATTTGATGAGCTCATGCATGAATATAGATTGCTAAAAATTGAAAACAAAAGTTAAAAAAGCATTTTAGTTCATCATCTCATGAAAATATCAATCTTACAAATGAAAATAATAATTTAAAAGCTAAGATTGATGTTTTAGAAAAATAAAAGAATGCTTTGTTAATGAAAAATAAAGTTTCAAAAAGACCCAAGGTCATTATTTCAAATAATGAACTTTTAAAGAAAAATAAAAACCTTGAGAAAGAAAATCAGAAATTAAAAAATAAGCTTGAAAAAGTTAAACCATTTGTTGAAAAGTTTACATAGAGTTTTAAAAAGCTAAATCTTTTATTGAATAATCAACGAGCAGTTTTCAACAAAGCAGGTTTGGGTTTTAGACCATAAAAATAGCAAAAAATTTTCAAGAATTTCTTTATACCTATATCATCCAACATTACATATTTTTCTTCTAAAAAATTAGGTCATAAAGCATATCAATGTGATCTTTGAAAAATTAATAATTTTAAGAAGATTTGGGTTCCAAAAGGAACCACCTTTAGTACTAACCCAAAAGGACCCAAGATGGCTTGGGTGTTGGGTTCGGGAACCGCTGCGGAAGCGTGGATTTCAAAATTTTATGAAATCAGGTCCGAACCCTAATCCCAAAATCTCCTTATTAGCAATTAAAACTATGACTACATGCATGTCCAAATTTAAACATAGTTTAGATACTAACCTCAGATCGCTATATCCAGTCTGATGTAGAAATAAACTCCAAATTGAGTAACCTTTTGAACACACCAGGCGTCCACTTGTCCGCCCTCCGATGGTGATCCACACGGGCAGATGATCAAGACAGTGACTCCTTAATTTGGGTTCCTTCCAATCAAGTTCTACCCCAAGAACTTGATATATGGGCTATTGGCTAGGACTCCTCTAGCCAAACTGGGACTAAACCTTCTCTCTTACCCTTCTCCTAGTTTTTTAGCAACTTTGGCCCCTTAAGACACTCTTGTCTTAAGAATAAGCCCTTGTCCTAAAATGAGACAAGGCTTGTCTTGGAGGGAGAAGAAAATTAAGACAAAATTATCTTAATGTAAGAAAGAAAGAAAGAAGAGGCGCCTTCTTCCTTTACCGTCGGAGAGTTTCTCTCTCTGACTCTCCTTCTGTTCTGAGATTCGACAGAGCCTAGGCTCTGTAAAGGAATCAAAGAGGAAAGAGAGGAGGGGGAAACAATCTTCTGGAGAGGGAGAGGGAAAAAGAAGCAAGGCTTCGCCGTAGAAAATCTGGAATCATTTTTACGGTGAAGCCTTCTTCTTAAATAGGCGACAGAGAGAAGCCTTCTCATCTGAAATCATCCTCTCACGTCCCTCTCTCCCTTCTCACATCCTCTCTCTTTATCTCACGACCCTTGGGATTAATCTCACGGCCTTTGGGATGGGAAGACGCGAAGAAGGATCGTGAAAAACACAGAAGGGCGCGCGCAGAAAGAAGAGTCGCGCCCCTTCGGTGTTTTTTTCCTTTTCTTTTTCACGGTAATTTTTATTTTGAAGAGTCCACGCCTAGGTGGACTCTGATCCACGCCTCATCAGCCAAAAGACGCCGACTTCCTCTCTTTTTCTCACGCAGAAACGTCGCTTAGAGAGTCCACGCGCGCGTGGACTCTTCTCCTTGCGCGCGCGCGTGGGAAAAAAGAGGAAAGGGCTTAGGCAATGTGGGAAAGGGGTTTAGCCTCTTAGGTTAGCCCAATTGCTAGCCTACTATTAACCCAAAGTCTTGAATCTTTAATTAGATTCAAACCGGAAGGAATTTGGATCTAAAAAAGACCAAATTGGAACCCTAACTCGAATCCGATTCAAGTAGAAGCCATGGTTTGCAACACATGCTAGTGTGTTCATCTGCAAACGAGATTTAATTCCAAATTAAAACCTTGATTATCTGTCCTAAGTGTGTGACCCATTGGGTTCCATACTTAGCCAGCAGTGGGTCCGAGTGCGAGTTGACCTAATTTGATCAGAACTCATTCTAATCGATTTAGGTCAAATCGAGCTAACTCGAGTCAGTCAATTAGGACTCCTCCTAATTAGTGATCCAATTAAACCATTTAATTTGATCAACCCACAAGACAAGATTGACGTCTAGCAACGTGTCATGTCTACCCGGAAGATATGGAAATTCTAGTGTAATTCCAAAACTACCCTTCAGTGGAAAGTTCCCGTACAATTCGATCCTTCAATCATCTTGCATCCCGAATGTAACTATGGATATGGAATTATGTCAAATCCAGTTTATACTCATTCCCAGCTCAGTCATACACTAATGATTCAATTAATTTGATATTAGAAATCATTTCTAATATCTGTACTTCGATCAAAGATTTCCTGAATCATCATCTGACCTAATTTGGCTGGATGCAATCTCCTCCTACTATGAGTGATCAATTCCTTGTTGACCTACTCATTTCCTTCATATACAATTTACCACACCCAGCATCAACCTTGTGCATGACCCAGTGTCATGAATGAGATTGAACCAAAGCATGGGTTCATGTACATAAGGTATTATGGTAGTCTCAGGTCATAGGACTACTTGTACAACTCCCACTATGAGAAACATCTATTGACATGCAGCTAAGGCTCCATTAGATGTTCTCAAACTGGATCTATTCAGTGAACTCATTCGCTAATGAGCACCCACATCCTTGTATTAGTGTCCTACATAAGTGACTGTGAGAGCAGTCACCCTTTTCAGCATACATAGGATGTGCCAGTCTTACCGGAAACCCTGATCCCCAACTCAGGGTTCCTATGACTAGGAATATTCTAGATTAGGGTTTTAAGGTCTTAGATCTCACTGGTATGATCTCATCACAGCCCTAGGACCATAGCCCTAACCTATGGGGTTCATCATATAATGACACAGCGAATGATGAAAAATTAATGCCTTTATTAACTTGTCAATTTACAATTGGTCTGGGAGATACAAATATTGGCTTATAGGGCATAATCCTTTCATTGGGTACCTAAATTGAAAACTTAATTTATTTTGCAGGTGTTCTTGCAATCAAAGAAAAGAAAAGATTGTTGCATCTCGACAGTGGTTACTCAAGACACATGATAGGAGATGTGAAGCAATTCACCTCTTTTGAGGCACTGAATGGAGGGAGTATAACTTTCGAAGGTAATAATAAAGGAAAAATCATTGGTATCGGTAAAGTGTATATCTCCTCTTCTACATTTATAGATAATGTTTTATTAGTTGAGGATTGAAACATAATTTGCTTAGTATTAGTTAGTTTTATGATAAATGTTTTAAAGTTATTTTTGAATCATCTGTTTGCATGGTAGCTAGTCCTGAATGTAATAGAATAAAACTCATTGGAAATAGGCATGGTAACATCTATGTTGTTGATCTTGACAATTTACTTTTACATAATGGTGAATGCCTAGTTGCTATGAATTCCACTATTAGTGAGATTAGTTGGCTTTGGCATCGTAAATTAGGTCATGCAAGTATGCATCTTCTTTCAAAATTATGTAAAAAGGATTTAGTAAGAGATTTACCAAAACTTAGTTTTGAAAAAGATAAAATATGTGAAGCATGCCAATTTGGAAAACAAGCAAAAATTTCTTTCAAATTAAAAGGTTTTATTTCAACTTCTAGGCCATTAAAGCTACTCCATATGTATTTCTTTGGACCAACTAGGATAGCAAGCCTAGGAGGCAAGAGATATGGATTAGTTATAGTGGATGATTTCTCTCGATTTATATAGGTTTTATTTTTGGCTCACAAAGATGAATCATTTTTAGCATTCTTGAAGCTTTATCGAAAAGCTTCAAATGAAAAAGATACTTTAGTTGTCTGTATTCGTAGTGACCATGGTACTGAATTTGAAAACTAAGATTTTGAAAATTTTTGTAATGAAAATAGAATTGAACATAATTTTTCTGCACCTAGGATACCTCAACAAGATGAGATGGTATAAAAGAAAAATCATTCTTTAGAAGAAATGGCATGCACAATGCTTTCTGAGAATGATCTTCCAAGATATTTTTGGATAGAAGCTATTAATCTGCTCGTTATATTTTAAATCATGTTTTAATTTGACCTATTTTAAAGAAAATATGCTATGAACTTTGGAAAGAAAGAAAACCTACTTTAAAGTATTTTCGAGTTTTTGGTTTTTGGTGCTTTGATTTAAATAATGGAAAAGATAATTTTGGCAAGTTTGATGCTAACTCTGATGAAGGTGTCTTCTTAGGATACTCTACATCAAGTAAGGCATACATAATTTTTAATAAAAGAATACTATTAGTAGAAGATCAATGCATGTAGTATTTGAAGAGTCTACTAACAAATCCCTAGAGAAGTTGATACTTCTAATGCATGTGTAGGCACTGAAGGACTAAAGAAGCTGACTTTGAATGATCCCCCTTCCAAAGAAGTTGAAGAAGATCAAAACAAGAAGGATGGAGAAGAAGCCATAAGATCCTCATTGAAGCACAAAGATCTACCCAAAGAGTGGAGGTATGCTCATGAACGTCCTAAGGAATTGATCTTAGATGATCCATCGAGAGGGATAAGAACTAGATCATCGATTATAAATGAATGTGATTACATTATTTTTGTTTCTCAAATTGAACCTACGTGTATTGAAGAAGATGAAAAATATCCTAATTAGATAATTGCTATGCAAGAAGAGTTAAATCAATTTGAAAGAAACAAAGTTTGGACTCTAATAAAAAGACCATCTAATGTTTCAATTATTGGTATAAAATGGTTGTATAGGAATAAACTAGATGAAATTGTGTAGTAACTAGAAATAAGGCTAGGCTGGTAGCTAAGGGTTATAATCAAGAAGAAGAATTAATTTTGATGAAATCTTTGCTCCAGTAGCTAGCTTGAAGCCAATAGATTACATTTAGCATTTGCATATTTTATGAATTTCAAACTTTTTCAAATGGATGTTAAAAGTATATTTTTAAATGGTTATTTAGCTGAAGATGTTTTTGTTGAACAACCACCTGGATTTGAAAATCATGCATATTCTGACCATGTTTTCAAATTGCATAAAGCACTTTATAGTTTAAAACAAGCACCTTGTGCATGGTATGAAAGACTTAGAAAATTTTTGATTAAAAATGAATTCTCTAGAGGCCATGTTGATACTACCTTATTTCTGAAAAAGAAAATGATGATCTATTAGTAGTATAAACTTATGTTGATGATATCATTTTTGGTGCTACTAATGAATCACTTCGTCAAGAGTTTGCCAAGCTTATACAGGGTGAGTTCGAGATGAGTATGATGGGAGAGCTAAATTTTTTCCTCGGACTCCAGATCAAGAAAACTAAAGAAGAGATCTTCATCAACCAAGCTAAGTATACAAGGAAAATCTTAAAGAAGTTTGGGATGGAGACTACCAAGCCAATGGGTACACCTATGAGCCCTTCTTGTAAACTTGATAAAGATGAATGTGGTAAAAGTGTTGATAAAAAATTATATAGGGGTATCATTGGTTCTTAACTATACTTGATTGCTAGTAGACCAGATATCATGTTTAGTATTTTTCTATGTGCTAGATATCAGTCTGTTCCTAAAAAATATCATTTATTGGCTATTATGTACATTCTTAGATACTTATCTAGTACTATTGATATTGGTCTATGATATTCTAGAGATTCTTCAATTAATTTAATTAGCTATTATGATGTTGACTTTGCTAGGTGTAAATTAGATAGAAAGAGCACTAGTGGAACCTGCTAATTTGTTGGAGTTAACTTAATCCCATGGTTTAGCAAGAAAAAAACTTCGGTTGCACTATCTACAGCTGAGGCTGAATATATTGCAGCTGGAAGTTGTTGTGCTCAAATCTTATGGATTAAGCAACAACTTGAAGATTTTGAAATCAAATTAACTAAGACACCCATAAGATGCGATAATATAAGTGCTATAAATCTAACTAAAAATCCTGTTCAACATTCTAGAAGTAAATATATTGAAATTAGACACCACTTCATTAGAGATTATGTTGAAAATAATGATGTTGTGTTTGAATTTGTGTGCACTGAAATGCAACTGGCTGATATATTGACCAAACCTCTTCAAGAAGATAAGTTATGTATGATTAGAAGGGATTAGGGGTTATTAATCCTTTTGATTGAATTTCAATCTCTTTTTAATCTTTCTAAATTTCCCTTGAAATTACCTAATTAAATATTCTTCAAAATCATGTTTAATCACTCATAATCCCCTAAAATCATTTTCCCTAATTTTTTTGGATTTCTTCCCATTTTTTTTTGAATTTTTGCTTAAATGTCGACACTTTGAAGTGTCGACACCTCCAAGTGTCGACACTTGACCGATAGTTGTGAGTCGACACTTGGTCGACGGGTTTCTGAGAATAATTAGGGAAACTATTCTTTTTCTTCTCATTTTTTCCAAAAACCTCTGAGCCGACTCACCTTAAAATAGTATCCCTACACTACATTTCTCTCCAATCTAACTTTTAACTGTCCGATTCTTTGTTTGGAGCAATTTCTTCCCTCGTTTCACTGCTCATTCATTTTTCATGGTTTTCACCATTAAAAACCCTTGATTTCTTCCCATAGTTGCTTCTTTATCTTGTTTCTCTAGAAATGGGTCCTCGAAAAACAAGTAGTCAAGAGGCCTCGACCATCAGTTCAGGAGGCCGAGCATCGGATGAAGGCTAGGCATGAGGATTTAGTGACAGTACAGCCTGAGGTCCAACTGATATTCTTGATAGATCGCCAGTCCTAGCACTGATAGGATGGCCTCTAAGTACATAGTCAGAGGATGGTGAGTTGATTTTGATTTCCTGGACCAGCAGCATTTCTAGATTGGACAATGGTTGAGGGATGCTAAGTTGTCACAGTTCTGCACCTTGTCCGAGAGGTTTTACCGAGGCTTGATCAAAGAGTTTTATAATACTTTAGCTAGAGGTGCTGACGGGTGGATAGCAATGGTTCGAGGCACTGAGGTTCTCCTTACTGCCAAGATGTTGAGTAGGGTATGGCGGATACCTATGAGAGGAATTGTAGCAAATTCACTAGTGGATCGCATGAGTGGACTCCGGTGTATTTTCAAGATAGATGATCTCCCAGAGGGAGCCACTATAGTTGCATCCGGATTCTCGCTCAAGATGAGGCTACTTCATCACATCGTCGCTCGGATTCTCCTTTTGAAGATCGAACGATTTGATTTTATCACTGAGTGAGAGCTAATGGTTATGGTATCCTTGATTCAGCACACTTCGGTCTGCCTTCCAGTTTTGATGGTTCATCAGATGACAGAGGTAGTGACTAGCAGGAGGCTGTGCTTGCCCTATGGTTTGGGTTTGACAATTTTATTCAGGTGATGGGGGACAGATGGGTAGGACCGTTGGTGAGACTAGAAGTCACCTAAATTAGGGTACTATTTTTTTTTGGTATTTTTTTTTCTCTAGGATGGCAAAGTAATAGTGGGGCTGGAAGATAGGGATCTGAATCTCATGGACTTTGGGACTCATCCTAACGAAGAGACCTCTCACCTCTAGGGCATTACACCCTCCTCGAAACTTGGAGGCACTATGATGGATCTCAAAGGCCACGAGGGGATAGAGAAGATGGAACGGGAAGGGGGATAACTAGGACATCACACCCATGCCCGAGGGAGAAGGCAAGAAGAATCACTCTTCTAAGAACTCAAAATTTTTTCTCCAAAAACTATCTTTTTATAAAGGACTGAGGGTGGTATTTATAGACCTGCCCAACCCTCGTTTGAATTTGAATACAGGATAAAAAGATAGAGATAACTCAAATTCAAATACAAGATAGGATAAGATAAGCCTATCCATATCTCAATCCTAACCAACCAAATCCTAATTCAAAATTTAAATAAAAGATAAATCCCAAACTAATTTATTAAAATCTGTGCTACTTCGGGATCAGTGCTGCTCTAGGATCAGTGCTACTCCGGGATCAGTGCGGCTTCGAGATCAGTGCTACTCCGAGATCAGTGCTGCTCTGAGATCCCCATCATTTCCTTGAGGTGCGGAGAACTTGACTCCGTCGAGTCATGATCAACGGGGAGCTTTGATGAACCCATCCAAAGGCTCTACTCTGAGATCCGTGTAGCTCTGATATCGTGCAGCTATGGAAACTATCCCAAATTATTTTTTTCTCCATTTTTTTTTCATTTTTTTCTCTCCTTTTTTTAATTTTTTTTTATTTCCAGCCTAATCCTAAAGTTGGCGAAATTGGCCAGAGGAAACGACTTCACTTTGAGTAACGTGTGCCCTTGAAGTCGATAGAGAAAGCCAATTTAGCTTTCATGTTCGTGCACATGCGACTCCTCTGTGGACCGATGGACCATGGTACAGAGGAAGGATTTCGGCGGGCTCTCGTCGGTGATGGTGCTGGATTGAAGGCGGTGGCACATGGAGATGGTGGCGCGATAGCAAGGGGCATCGATCATTGATTACTGGCAGTGAGAAGATGTTAACGCAGATCGGACGAGCTCTTCTTGGAAGGGATGACTCTATTGATGGTGGCACAGAGGTTATGGGTTGGTAGCAAGGAGGCACGCTCGGTTTGGAGCGACTTCCATGGAGAGGAGATCGGGAGCTGTTGACGGTGTCGCGGTGGACCGGAGAAGGATATCCAGCGATGGGAGGACCGGAGGGGGAAAGTCGGTGACAGTGGCGGAGCAGCAGCAGAATGGGCATCTGGACATGACTAAGGGCACAATAGCAGGGAGGAAAGGCTCTGCAGCCAGGTGGAATCCCGATGGGGCAGTAGTGCGGAGAATGGCCAGCGGCATGGCGATCTCCCGGGGAGGGTGGTCTGGAGGAAGAAGGTTGTGGGTGACGGGAAGACTGGAGGAGGTTTGGTTTGGGCAATGGAGAACCGGAGGAGGTTTGGATGATAGGAGATCGGAGGAGGTTTGGGCGACGGAGAACCGGAGGAGGTAGATCTGGCGTCAGGCATCTTGGGCCGTGGCAGAGGGTTGGGCGGAGAGGAGGGCCGGGCGATGGAGAAGAAGGCATGGCTGGGCTTGGTGGTGGTCTTTTCGGTGAGGTTGCAGATGCCGAAAGATGGTGATGGCGATGGTTATGAGGAAGATGAGGACCCAGGGGAGCAAGGCACCGGCGGCACCGCGATGGCGAAGACTCTAGCCAAGGGATCTCTCCGAATGGGATAGAAGGAGGCGGACGATGAGGGGGGCGGTGCTGCTCACTGACGGTGACGCCGGCTGGGGCAACGAGGAGGGGCTGGCCCTGTCGGGGGGGGGGGGGGTGAGATGAAGTGCTAGTGCTCGGCAGAGATCTCCTCCATGGGGCGCGAAGCGCGGGCCCTCCGGTGATCGGTCCCTCTCTTTCACCGTGCTCCTTCTTGGTTCCTTCTTTCTAATATGGAGGTGAGGAGGCGGGTGGGGCAGGGAATGGAAGGATACCAGGATGCGGCTGATGGTGCGTGGGGAAAAAGAAGAGGAAAGGTGAGGAAATGGTTGGAAACTTAGAGCTAGAGAGGCAGAGAGGGGGGGCTCGATCTCGGCGGAGTGGGGGTGGGCGGAAGCGAAGGATCACCGACCCTAGGATCCGGCGAAGGGAGGCTAAGGTGGGATGAGCATTGGGAATGCTTACGTCTTGCGATGGTGGAAGAGCCGAGGTGAGGTTCGGGTCATTTACCTTGGGTTGGGATCATGCGAGGAAGGATAGGTCGGATTTGATTGGATGGGTGGAGGGGAAGGCGTCGTCGGAGATCTGTGCATGGGGAGTTCCGATTGGCATCAGTGGTGCAAGTTGATGGCAGCAGAGAGGAATTCGGTGAAGTTTTGGGAGGAGTCATGGCAGGGGAAGGTGGGGCGCCGGCAGATGCTCACTGACGGGACCATAAGAGGAAAGAAAAAATTGGCAGTGACTTAATGAACTGGGAGATCTGATTATTTTTTTTTTTTTGAATATGGAAAGTAAAGGGATGGCCGTGAGATGATATGAAGGTACCCTAATTTTCTGAGCGATACCAAAATTGATGGGGGACAGATGGGTAGGACCGTTGGTGAGCCTAGAAGTCACCTAAATTAGGGTACTATTTTTTTTGGTATTTTTTTTTCCTCTAGGGTGGCAAAGGAATAGTGGGGCTGGAAGACAGGGATCTGAATCTCATGGACTTTGGGACTCATCCTAACGAAGAGACCTCTCACGTCTAGGGTATTATACCCTCCTCGATACTTGGAGGCGCTAGGATGGATCTCAAAGGCCACGAGGGGATAGAGAAGATGGAATGGGAAGGGGGATAACTAGGGCATCATGCCCATACCCGAAGGCGAAGGCAAGAAAAATTACTCTTCTAAGAACTCAAATTTTTTTCTCCAAAAACTATCTTTTTGCAAAGGACTGAGGGTGGTATTTATAGACTTGTCCAACCCTCGTTTCAATTTGAATATAGGATAAAAAGATAGAGATGACTCAAATTCAAATACAAGATAGGATAAGATAAGCCTATCCATATCTTAATCCTAACCAACCAAATCCTAATTCAAAATTCAAATAAAAGATAAATCCCAAACTAATTTATTAAAATCTATGCTACTCCAGGATCAGTGCAGCTCTAGAATCAGTGCTGGTTTGGGATCAGTGCGGCTTCGAGATCAGTGCTACTCCAAGATCAGTGCTGCTCTAAGATCCCCATCATCAGGGCATATGGAGTCATTATAGACGGAGAGCCATATAGGTTGTTATTACATACGGATATCTACGATGAGAGATCGCTTCACATGATGGCTTTTCATCTGGTCAGAGGTTAGTGGAGAACACGAGTATCAGGTCAGACTAGTGATGTAGATGAGGAGGCAGTAGAGGAGGAGCAGATCTTCACTGATGAGGTCAGGCCATCTAAGCCACAAGGAGATATTTCAGAGACATAACCTGATCCTGTAGCTCAGCCTGAGCCAGCCACTCCAGCATATACTAACTTGCCTGGTACTAGAGACAGCATGGACGAGAGGATCACTTGCATAGACACAGAGATTATGATTATCCGAGAGCGAGTTGACCAGATCCATGTGGAGATGAGAGAAAGACATAGAGGATTGAGTGATGGCATCACTACTATATTGATTGCATTAGATAGACTATCTTCGAGCAAAGTACCATCCTCTACACATTCAGACTCTCCTCTAGCACCACTTGCTCCAACAGCACCTTCAGCCCCATCACCTAATGCAGGAGATGGTTAGGGAGACTCTTCTACCGAGTTTGATGTTAGAGATTTTATGGCAGAGCCCGAGCCAGAGGCTGTCGTAGAGGATGTTTCAAGGACACTAGTTCTAGATCCTTCCAATCCATCTTTCCAGACATCAATCCTCTCTAGTTCCTCACCTACCATTCCTGACCCACCTGTTACTTTTGCTCCCACACCTATACTGCTCATAGATTCCCTTGATACTGATTTTCCTACTTTGATCCTTAGCATTTCTACTAGGACTCCACCTATTCCTTCCACATCTTCCCTGATTCGGGAACTAGGATTTTATACACCTAGTTTCCATATTCTTTCGTTTGGACTAGTTTTTGATGATACTCCTTTGATCACTGATACTAAGACTGCTAACCCTGTCACTGCTACTCCTACTTCTGATATTCTCTCCTTTTCAGCACTAGCTAAAGGAAGGACATAGACGTAGAGGTTGAGGCCGTGGCACTACACTGAGACCTACCCAGACCAGGCTATATGATCTTCGACAGATGTGGTCGAGACCCAGATCTTCTAGGGTTATAGGTCCCATCATTCTTGAGATCGGGTTCTCCTTTGATGAGGAAAGTACTCCTTCAGATTGATCTATACCTTAGTTAGTCTATATCTCAGTGCTTATTTATGTATGTATTTCTGTATTTTAGTTCTATTTACTTTTGTGTATCAATATCTAATGTATCAAGTTTAGTTGATGTATCAAATTTTGTCAAATGTATCAAATGTTTGCATCGAATGGATCAAATTTTACATATTGACTTCTTGACTTCTATGAATGCATTCTTATTGAAATGTAATGGCTCTTACATTTTCATTTACTGAAATGTGCTCCTTTTTTCTTATCCTTTTAATGATGACAAAAAGGGGGAGAATAATTGAAAGATTTAATGGAAAGTGCAAAATTGACAATATTGGAGTATTAATGAGAATTAATGAATCTTTTGTCAATTTAATTGAAGCAATGAGATAGGGGGAGTGAGAAAGAAATTTACTAAAGCTATAAATTTTTGTAAATGTTCTTAAAAATCTTTTTGAAAATTAGTTTTTCAGATCATATATTGAGGGGGAGTTTTTGAGTTTTTTTTTTGTTTTTGATTCTATTATCCTTGATCTATACTTCCATTTCCTGGCTCTGATACTTCTATTTCTATGCTCTGATACTTTTTGATTTCATACCTTGATACTCTTTATAATCTATTAATTCAGTCTGATACTATCTACTCTACTGGCACATGCTTAATGCCTTGATACTCTTAAAGCTTTTCCTTGATACTCTCATCTTCATGCTGAAATGCTTATCTTTTGGAGATGTTTAATACACCTTTTGAGCATTATATATATACATCTTAGCTTTGATATCTTTTAATCATAACTTTGATATTTCATAATCTATAGCTCTGATGCATTATAATCACTGCTCTGATACTGCCAATTTATATAAATTTAACTTTTTTCATATATATATAGCTCTAATACATTATCAATAAGTCTTAATTCTTGACAATCAATACATTTTTAGACTCTGATACTTATCATGCTTAGCTCTGATACTTATTATCAAAAGCTCTATTCTTGGTGAAAATCTTTTTAGCTTTCTATTTGTATATACTTAAAGGTTTTATCATCATCAAAAAGGGAGAGATTGTTAACTCCTGTATTGATTTTGATGATTAACAAAATACTTGAGTATATTTGAGTACTAACTATTTGTTAAAGTATGTTTTATTAGAAAAAGATACTCATCAAGTTTGTTGATTGATTGCTTGTCAAAATAGTTGAAGAAGTCTCCTTATGGATGAAATGGTGCGGGCACTAGAATCAGAAGAAGACTTCATGGTTCCATCTGGATCTCTGAATGACCTTGCCCAAAGATTAGGGTTTGTAATAAGGGTTGACCTGGTCAACCAGATTATTTTATTTCTTTGAGTCTGCATTTCATTTTGTTGAGTCATGTTGACTCAGTCTAAGTCCAAGTCAAGTCCTGGTTGGCGCCATTCCCTAGGGCGTCATTTTTTCTTCCAAGGCCAAATGCAAGTGGATGCCATACTCCCAGCCACACTCCCAGGACCAGTTGGCGCCACATTTCATCCCAGTGTCCCTGGTTTCCATGCCCAAGAGAGCAAGAAAATTTTCTTAGGAGAAGTCAAGGAAGGCGCCCACAAGCTGCCAAAAGTAACCAAGCTAAAGGAGCAGGGGATTTTCCTTGGAGAGGACTTCAAGGTAGGCGCCCACACCTGCCTAAAGTACCTGGCTATGAATGGAAGGAGCCTAGTCTTGGGGAGAAAGACTAGGAGATGAGTATTTTCTTCCAAGAAAGAGCAAGTCATGGAAGGAAAACCCATGACTTAAGGAGAAGAACTACGAGGTGCCCCACATACCTGCCATATGAAGCCATCACCTTGCATTTGAGGCCGCACACTCCAAGGAAAGAAGCCTGGTCGGTTAAGGAAAAGTTTTTCATGCTTAGGATGAATGTTTGGTCCCACATGGGAAGTAGTGTAATTTTGTTTCTCTTGCAAGGTCTATATATTGGACCCTTATGTAATCTTTTGATTATGAAGGAGTAAATGAAATCTTTTCTTGTGTTGAGCAACCTTGTGTTCTCTTCTTCCGCACTTCTTTGAGTGTTGAGCTCCGTGAGGGAGTAAATCCAGGTTCCATTGGAGCCTTGAAGAGGTGAGAGATCTCCAAAGTTACCAAAATCCTGCCCCGCTTTCATCCCTGGCCACCAACCCTAATTTCCTTTCATCATCCTAGCCACCAACACCCAAATTCCTAAACCCTATTCCCGCTTCATTCAAGGCCGCCATCTCCTTCTCCAAGCCATCGCCCACTATATCAAGCCCTAGGTCCTTTTCATCTGCAAGCCGCCGCCTTACCAGCCAAACCCTAAATCCACTCCATCTTCCATCGCCACCTCCATACTCTTCCCTCATCTTCAAAGTTCGAGCAGTCTGGAGCTATCCCAGGTAAAGGTCTCTTCCTTGAGTTTCTTACATCCTTATCTTGTTCTTCATCTTTTCCAGATCCAGAGTACGAGAAGAAGGCCAACGTTGCCATAAGACTACAATCCGAGGATCCATTATGAAGATACCTCATTTCCAAGGATCCTACAATCTGCTCGAGAGTGTCCTTCAATTGAAGCAAAGAGAGATATCATAGTCAGGTATAAAACCTTCTCTTCTCTCTTCGTCTATTTCTTGAAAGAGGAGTAAACCCTAGGTCTGGGGATTTCTCAATCCCCAGCGATCCTACTTCTTTATTACTCTGATAATCTACTCTTTTGAATTGTGCTTTCTTTCAGTGCATATTTTTTTTCAATATTAGTTATCCTTGTTTTTGAGTCAAGCCAACTTCTAACAAAATACAAAAAAAAAAAAAAAAAAATAGTCTTAATTTACTTCCACATCGCATCATCTTATTTGTTCTGCATCATGAAATTATAAAGTTAAATGGACTTAAGTATATAAGAATGATTTGAAAGGACTTAAGTTTGAAAGTTGAAGAAGATTCAGTAGAGTTTCAATTGAATTTCAGAAAATTTTAGCCAAGTGTCGACTCATGGATGTGAAGTGTCGATTCACAGAAGCTTGAGTTGATACGTAGAAGATGTTTTAGATGGCATGCTCGAAGTGTCTACTCATGGAGCTTAAGTGTCGACTCAAGGATCGACTCAAGGCCTGAGACAAAATTTATACAGAACATGCTGAATTTCAGGACTTCCCTCAAGTGTCGACTTATGGAAGCCAAGTGTCAACTCAAGTATCGACTCACCAGAATAAGTGTCGACTCACCTGAGATTTTTAGAGAGCTTCAAAGAATATTTTTGAACTAAGTGTTGACTCATGGATATCAAGTATCGACTTAATATATCGACTTATGACTTGAAGTGTCGACACTTGAAGTTCTGCTGAACAGTAATGGCTAGTTTTTTTTAAATGCAAAACTTGTCCTCTCATCCCCAATGGCTAGTTTCACCTCTCCAACATTCATAAACTACCATTTGAAGCTTGAAAAAGTATTTAAAGTGGATTAAACTCAAGAGGGAAGCAACAAATGAGTAGTTAAGTACATTCACTCCAATATTCATTGAAAGCAACTACTTTCAAGTAAAGTGAAGCCTTCAAGCATCAAAGCATTCAAGAGCAATAAAGTCCAACCTCTCAAGCATCATTTAAGGCTTCAACAACTTGAAGACATACATCTTCAAAGAGCTTCAAAGAGATATTTACTTTTATTAGAAAGCTTTCTTGTATTTCATACTTTCTACTTGAATTCTTTGTTGAGGTTTGTTGGTGAGCCTGTGTTAAAATCAACAAATATTTTTTGTTAGCCTTGTGAAAACCAAAGAGGTTTTTAGTTAGCCTTGTGAAACCAAGGAGGTTGTTGGTGAGCCTAAGTTATAAAACCAACTAGGTTTTTGGTTAACTCGTAAAACCAAAGGGGTTTTGACTTGTGTTCCCTATGAAAATATGTTGGGTTTTGATTAGTGAACTCGAAAAACGAATCAGCCATAATCAAAAGTGATTATAGTGAATTCCCAAGTGGACCTTGGAAAGTGGATGTAGGTGCTTTGGAGTGCACCGAACCACTATATATTGTTGTGTTCGTGTTGCTTGCTCTCTCTTTATTTACTCTTGTTTACTTTGCATTTGCTTATCTTTTTCTGCTGCATACTCTTGAATAACTTACAAGCACTTGCAATTCACTAGCACCTTAATTATTTTGAATTGGCACATACTTGCAAAAGTTTTAAAACCCAATTCACCCTCCCTTATGGGTTGCTTACTGGGCAACAACAACGATTATTTTCGGATTATTGATCTAAGTTAAGGTTAAGCTAAAATTGTTTCAATTCATTGGAAGTGTTTTGATGATACTATGATAGAGATTATGATATATCTCACTACCAGATATAATAAAATGTAAGGTATCACACACAAAAGGAGTTCGATTTGACCAAACCATTGATCTATGTAAGAGTTATATATTTAGCACCTACTAATTTTGATACTTGTCAATTTTGGCACCTACTGATTTTAGCACTTGCTAATATTAACACTTGCTAATTTTAGCAGGATGGACCTATTTATAAATTTTATAATAATTTTTAACTTTATTATTTGAATTGATTAAATTAGATTTAATTTTTATTAACTTGATTTAAAGTTAATTGGGTTTATAATTCAAGTTTGACAAGAATTGTTGACCAAGTTGACTGGGTTAATAGCCATTTTGAATTTGGTTCAATTTGAGCATGAAATGAATTCAAAATCAATCAAGAATCGAGTTAAAGTGGACCAACAGTTAGGAGACCTAGTTGACTAAGTTTCTCCCTCCTTTACTCATGCAAAAACCAAGAGAAGGGCATGGAAATGCATGCCTCCTCTTGGCACATGCGATGAGAGGAGAGAGGCACCAAGTTGGTGCCTCTCTTCTTTATCTTGACTCTCTCTCCCCCTAGATTTGACTGGACTCTTATCTAATTTTAATTTTATTCATATCAAATTAGAATCATATTTTATCTAGATTTTTAGATATGGTATGAAAGGGGTTTTGGCATGGACTTTAATAAGGGTGTAGGTTTGGAGTGTAGAACAATTTTTGATTGCCCACTTTTCTTCTTTCAATTTCTCATTATTTTTCTTCTATGCCATATATGTTCTATATCTCAAAGAAAGTTAAGAGTCTCTAGTTTATAGATAGAGAAAAAATGAGAAATAGGTCTTAAGTTTCTGGTAGTTATTTCCTATAAATGAGGGAAAGGCTGTATAGGATTCTAGATCTTTGACTAGAAGAAGAAAGTCCATCTCTGTGTTTGAAGAAAGACCTGTAAGTATCTACTAGTCCAGGGATCTTGGTGATTTAATCAGGAAGGCTCCATGTAGATACCAACAAAGGTGGGCATGTGTGTGGCTCTGACGAATCTTGTCAGATCCGATTGATCCAATAGATCTAGTACTAGCGATTAGGTAAGTAGAATCCTTCAACTTATAATTTTATTACATTTCAGATTTGATTTATTTTACTATTCTAATATGTTAAGTGATATGTTAGATGATGATTTAAATTTATTTTAAATCAGCATGCTTTTGAAAAATTATTTTTCATAATTTCTACTTCTATTGTGCCTAGGGTTTAGAACCTAGTCTTCATGCTAGTGATCTTTGTTGGGACATCTACTAAGTTTTTACCTAAGAGTATGATCAATTAACCAAGGATTATAGGTATTGAAACCCGACTAAGAGTCTGATTGCTTAACCAAGGCTTGAAGGTGGCAAAGATACCGCACCTAGAAGGCCTATTGCTTAACCAAGGAATATAGGTGCCCAAATATGACCTGGGGGTCTTATTGCTTAACTAGGGCTTGAACGTGGTAAATTGCCATGACTGGAAGGCTTATTTCTTAACCAAGGATTACAAGTGTCGAAACATGATATGAAAGTTTTATTGCTTAACTAGGGCTTGAAGGTGGCAGATTGCCATGCTTTGGAGGCTTATCTCTTAATCAAGGATTACAGGTGTCAGAACCTGACCTGGGAGTCTTATTGCTAAACCATGGCCTGAAGGCTATATTGCCTTGCCTGGGGTGTGGAGCTCACCCAGAGCTTAAAGAAGTCCATATTACCTTGCTTGGGATGAAAAGCTCACCTAGGACATTGATAAGGGTCATGTTGCCCTGCCTAGGATGCGAAGCTCATCGAAGACTTTGATAAGGGTTATATTGCCCTGCTTGGGATGCGGAGCTCACCTAGAGCTTTGGTAAGGGTGTGGCAACCCTATCTAAGGTGTGCAACTCACCCAGGGTTTTCAAGATATGCCTCTAGTTCCATGATCCAAACATTTAATGGCCACTTTGTATAGAAGAGAGAGGCTTCGTCATAGATAGAGTTAGCTCGTGAATTGAAGAGATAAATCTTATTGATAGTAAGGTTGGAGATTATCAAAATTTTAGGTGTGCAGGATAGGTATCTCGTCTAATTATTCCAGATAATAGGTGCTAAAGCATATAGCCTTGATGATGTGGAATGGTCCTTTCCAACTGATGGGAATTCTCCCAGGGTGTCAGGAATCATGCAGCATGCGGAAGTGAATTTCAAAACAAAAATTCAACGCATGAAACCCTAACTAGCTAGAAAACCCTAATTCCCAGGAACCCCTTATGCAATACCAATTAATGAAACATAAATGAAGTCAGAAAAACATACCTAGATTGTTGAAATCCAATCTTTTCCATGAGACTCATAAGTGCAAGTCCTCCAACGGTGATCCACACGAGAATGGTACCAAGGAAGAATCCCTACCGGGATTGCTTGCTTCAACTGAACTCTTTGGGCAGCCTTTGGACCTTTGACCACTATAGGACACCCTGTCCTATTGTAGGGCACCAAGAACACTATCCTACACCACTCTTGGTCTTAGGACAACCCTTCTCTAGGACTTCTTAGGCTTATATCCTTAAACAAAGCCTTGTCCTAAAAGATTAGTCCTTATCTTAACAAGACAAGTCTTGTCTTAAAGAATGGAGGAGGGAGGGAGAGACACATAAACACTCAGAATATATTTTTTATGAAAAAGATATCTGAAACTCATATCACCGCCCCTATTTATAGGGGCTTGTGATATGTCCTCCAACAGGTTATCAGATATGATTTTTCAAGATCAAAGAGAGGTTATCTGGCTTGAAAAATCAAATCTAATATGTCTTCTCATGCATCAAAGGACATATCGGCATCCATCTACTTTCCTGGACAATCTGTGACTTGCCACATGGCAAGTACCGATCACTGGGAAGCCAAGAGGTGCCTCTTCAATCTTCAAATATCAAAGTATATGAAGAGTCCTAATAACAGAAGGACTCTGCTTCAGGGTGCATGCCAAATGAAGAGATGCGTCTCTTCATGCGCGCTTTTGCTTCCACACCTTTCTCATGCTATTTCAAATGGGATTGACCAGTCAAATATTATCCAAGAGGCATGGGGATAAGATGAGAAGGTGCTCCAGATTAGAAACACTTCAGTGTTTCATCTGCAAAAGGACTTTGTCCTTCTGCGCCCCTACATTTTTCCCATGCATGCCAAGAGGTGCCAAGAGTCCCTGGCCCCAGGGACTCTTCCATTAATCGATCAAAGAGTCAAAATAAAATATGATAAAGCTCTGATATAATCAGCCCCACTTAGGACTCAACATAAATAAGGTTTTCCTTAATTAGGTTAGCCCAATTAGCAAGCAACCGAACCCAATCCAATTGGGTTAGGAATTGGGTTAGCCTACACATTCTAGTGTGCAATCTGGCTAACCAATTAGAATGCCATGACCCTAATTAAATCATGAATGACTTCCTTGGCCAACTCTTTATTGTGTGTGACTCATTGGGATGCACATCTAGCCAATAGTAGGTTTAGGTTTGAGTCGATTCGATCCGATCGAACCCAATTGACCTAATTAGGTCAAATTGGCTCACCTAATTATCCAATTCGAATCACACATCGAATTGACTCATTAAACCAAATCAATTAGTTCATGAAAACCTACAAGACAAGATTGACGTCTAGCAACGTGTCATGCCTACCCGGGAGATGAGGAATTTGATGAAAATTATCAAAGTACCCTTCAGTAGTAAGTTACCATGCAATTCAATCTTTTAATCTCCCATTATCCCGATTAAGTTATAGGTATGGATATATGTCAGACTCTAATACTTAATCATATCAAATCTCATCTTGATGATGAGGACCCAGCTAATGACTGATTAGAAACCATTTCTAATCTCATCCTGCTTTGATCAAAGGCTCCTTGAGTCACTCATCGAAGAGATCACATGGGATAACAATTCCTCTTATCAGGAAAGATCAATTCCTTGTTGGTCCACTCACATCCTTCATACACCTTCCACCATACCTAGAACATCCCGTACATGACTCAATGCCATGAATGAGTATGAACCAAAGTATGGCTTAGTGTGCACAAGGAACCATGGTGACCTCAGGTCTAAATATCACATGCACAACTTCTACTCTAGGATCTATCTTTTAAAAGTAGTAATACTTTCATAAGATAGGATAAGCTAGTCTTCCCGGATTCATCGATCCCCGAATCGATGGTCCAATGACTAGGAACATTCTAGATTAGGGTTTATAGGAATTAGGTCTCACAATTATTTTATCATAACCCTAATTCCATTGCCCTACTCTGTGGGGTTCATCATAATCAACAAAACATGACACAGCAGTATATGATGAATCAAATGCCTTTATTAATATGAAAAATATGTCATACATAAGCTGGAAGTTTACAAGAAGGCCCTCATAATGATTGGCTCTTAGGGAACTTTTCTATCACCAACTAGGCAAGAGCTTTTCCTACTCGGTTGGCTAGCTAGCCGTGGCCTTTTTGAGCACCAAGTCTCCTGGGTGGAACTACTTCTTCTTAACTATGGAGTTGAAATAGCAAGCTACTCATTGTCAATGCATCACTATTCATATCTGAGCCTTCTCTTGGACTTCTTTGACTAGATCAAGGTTTGCTATGAGGTCCTCTAAATTATGATGCTTGTCATAGGCTTGGACCCAGTTTGAGGTTAAGCCTAGCTCTAGGGGGATGACTGCTTCAGTTTTGAAGGTGAGATAAAATGGAGTCTCCCCAGTCAGAAGCTAATATGTCACTCAATAAGCCCAAAGGATACTGTATAACTCATTTGCCCAAAGCCCCTTGGCTTTGTTCAATCAAGTCTTTAGACCCGGCAGGATGGTTTAGTTGGTGACCTCTACTTCTCCATTCATCTATAGATGGTGATGGAGGTGTACCGATGGATGATCTATAAATTCTCATAGAAATCATCGAAGGGTGCACTATCGAATAGTTGGTTATTGTCAATGATGATCATTCAAGACAAGCCAAATCGATAGACAATGGACTTCTAGATGAAACTATAAGCTTCCTTCTCAGTGATTCAAGATAGGGTTTTTGCCTGCATCCATTTGGTGAAATAGTTGATGACAACTATGAGGAACTTCTTTTGTTTGAAGGCTAGTGGGAATGGGCCAAGAATATCTATCCCCAATTGAACAAATGGCCAAGGTGAGCTAATGGAAACTAGAGGTGCTGACGATTGATGCTGGATGTTGGCATGTCGTTGGCAATGATCTTAGCATCGCACAAACTTGATGCCATCCATATAAATGTTAGGCTAGTAGTATCCTTGTCAAAGGATCTTGTATACTAGGGCCTGACCTCTTAGATGGTTACTATAGATACCTTTATGAACTTTGCATAGGGCATAGTCAGCCTCTACGAGTTGGAGGTATTGAAGAAGTAGCATCGAGTAGGATCACATGTATAGGTTTTCCTTGACACATGTATTGGATAGAGCAACTCTTGACTCTTCAAGCCTCGGCCTAATCCATGAGTAGTTGTCCATCTTTCAGGTATCATATTAAAGAATCCATCCAACATGGCTCGTAGTCCATTACATCACTAGGGCTAGCTTGCCCTCAATGCTAGACTTCTCTAGATTTTCCATGTATGCTCCTTTGTAGATTTCTGGATACTCCATGATCGCTAATCTTGATAGGAGGTCTGCTTGAGAGTTCTCCAACCCGAGTATCTGCACAATCTCAAAGAAGAAAAAAAGGGTTATTTCATTTACCTTATATAGATACTTCTTCATGGTAGGAGCCTTGGCTTCATATTCCCCGTGAACCTGGTCAACGACCAGTTGCGAGTTACAAAGAGCCTTGAGGTACTACACCCCAAGCTTGTGAGCCAATCTCAGCCTCACCAGAAGTGCTTCATACTCAACTTTGTTGTTCAAGATTTTGAAGCTGAAATAAAGGGCTTGCTCGGTGATGGGCATCTAAGCTGGCGAGGATCATCCCTGCTCCGGAGCTTTCTACATTGGATGCTCCAACAACATGAACCATCTAGACATCACCCACTAAAATTGGGGCTACTATTTCTACTTCAACCTCTTTAGAAAGTGTGCACTCCACAAGGAAGTTGGCCAGTGCCTTGACTTTAATGAAGGGTCATGGGCGGTAGTGGAACTCTCCAAACTCCACCACCCACCTAACGATTCTCCCAAAGGTATCCAGCTTTTGCAGGACTAATCGATTAGGACAATAATAGAGTATGCCTAGAAGTAGGACCTGAGGCGCCAGTGCAATATCAAGAGAGCATAGATGACCTTCTTCATCTTTGGGTAGTGGGTCTCCATTTCCTTTAACAACTTGCTCCTATAGTACACTAGCTTTGCACACCTTCATCTTCTTGAACAAGGATTGAGCTTACCATAACTAGGGATATGCTAGGTATAGGTATAGCATTTCTCCCTCTACCAGCTTGGTCAGGAGTGGAGCAGTGGCTAGGTACATGCATAGCTCTTCAAAGGTGACTTGGCACTCCTCCATCTAGCAGAAGTCCTTGATTTGTCTCAAAGCTTTGAAGAAATGTAGATACTTGTTACCTGATTTGATGACGAACCTACTTAGTATGGCTATCCACCCTGCTAGAAGTTGTACTTCTTTCTAAGTCCTGGGTGGTGACATCTTCATGTACAAGACCATAAAGCTCAAGAACTTTTTGAAGGATACACTAAAGGTGCATTTGTCTAGTTGAGCCTCATGCGATACTTTCTCAAGATTTGAAAGGTTTTCTTAAGGTCCATCACATGATGCTCTACTTGCCAACTTTTTACTAGTATGTCAACAATGTATCTTTGATGTTGTGGCTAGTCTAGTGTTTAAAGACCTTGTTGACAAGGTGTTGGTATGTGGCTCCTGCATTCTTCAAGCCAAAGGGCATCACTTTGTAGAAGAAAGCCCTTGGTTTGTGATAATAGATATCTTTTTCTTGTCCTCCGAGGCTATTTAGATTTGGTTGTATCAAAAGAAAGCATCCTTAAAACTAAGCAACACGTGCCCCGATGTAGAACCAAATAGCTGGCCTATCCGAGACAAAGGAAAGCTATGCTTTGTTTAAGCTTCATTTAAATCAATAAAATCAATACATGCCCATCATTTACCACTTACCTTTTTAATGAGTACTTTTTTCAACAACCATTTAGGATAATTGATCTCGTGAATGAATTTGGCAGCATGCAGCTTATCTACCTCCTGATTGATGTCCTGCTATTACTCGGGAGCGAAGCTTCGTGATGTGGGACAGAGCGGGGGAGGATCGCTGGCGAGCGTAGAAGTCACCAAAAGATTAGGGCTTATGCTCAAGAACTAGGAACCCGGGCATTACACCCACTCCAATCAGGAGAAAACTCAAAACTCAGACAAAATAACTTTTTAAGTTGTATTCATGGGAAGAAGATGTTTAATACAAGAGGAGAGGGGTGATATTTATAGATTCACCCCAGGGTATATTACTTGAGGGCTAAGAAACCCTAACTTGTGGGCCAAGAAACCCTGGTGGACAGGTCAACAGTGGGCCTGTCTTGGGCTGGAGCTTTCTCTTGTGGGCTTGGTGGCATGAAAGGATCCAGGTGCATGAAGGCCGGCTCTTGTTGGAGTGATCTGGTGAATCTCTTGGCTGCTGATGACTCTCCTCTTGACTTGAACAACTTAATTGGACTCTTGACGGAACTAAAATGACTGGACCTGACTAAGTGGACTCAACTGACTTAGTTGTCCCACTTTATTATAGGACTCAAGTGGCTCACTTTAACTCAAGTGACACAGGACTAATGGACTCAAATAAAATAAAATAAAATAGGTTTTCGGGTCCCCATCATTCTCCTTGATCGTGAAGAACTCGACTCCGTCGAGTTCAAAAAATGGAGCACACCCTAATCCACAACTCTCTCTGATGCCAAAATTGATGCGGGACAGAGCGGTGGAGGATCGCTGGCGAGCGTAGAAGTCACCAGAAGATTAGGGCTTGTGCTCAAGAACCAGGAACCCGGGTGTCACACCCACTCCAATCAGGAGAAAACTCAAAACTCAGACAAAATAACTTTTAAAGTTGTATTCATGAGAAGAAGATGTTTAATACAAGATGGGAGGGGTGTTATTTATAGATTCACCCCAGGGTATATTACTTGAGGGCCAAGAAATCCTGGTGGACCGGTCAACAGTGGGCCTGTCTTGGGCTGGAGCTCTTTCTTGCGGGCTTGGCGGCATGAAAGGGTCCAGGTGCATGAAGGCCGGCTCTAGTTGGAGGGATCTGATGAATCTCTTGGCTGCTGATGACTCTCCTATTGACTTGAACAACTTAACTGGACTCTTGACTGAACTAAAACAACTGGACTTGACTAAGTGGGCTCAACTGACTCAGTTGTCCCACTTTATTATATGACTCAAGTGGCTCACTTTGACTCAAGTGATACAGGAATAATGGACTCAAATAAAATAAAATAAATAGGTTTTCGGGTCCCCATCACTTCGCTTCTTTTACTTCATTAGCTTATATGAAGGATCGATTTGTAGTTGATGCACCATGACTCTAGGTCCATGCCGAGTATGTTGGAGGCAGTCCATGCAAAGACATCTATATTGGCCCTTAAGAAGGTGAAGAACTAGTCGTTTGAGGCCTCTTCTAGTTGAGACCTAATCTAGACCTTTCGGGTTGGGTCACAATCATCTAGGAGAACCAAGAGAAGCTCTTCTATTGGGTGACTCCACTGCTTACCCTATTCAACTCTAAGATTAAGGCTATCAATGGACCTGGGGCCTCTTGTCTTTAAGGGTGGCGACATAACATTGCCTGGCCAGAGTTTGGTCACCTTGAACTTCACCCATTCCTTGGGTGGATGGGAGCTTTATCGATAGATGGCAGGTGGAGACAATGGCATGGAGGGCATTCAAGCCTAGTTTTCCCAAGATGACATTGAAAGTTGAGGGGACCTTCACCATCAAGAAGTTCAAATGACCATTGTTTGCCTTAGGCCTTGGCCTGTAGTTACAAGTAGGGTAATCGTGCCTTCCACAAAGATAGCATCTCCTGAGAATCCTATCAAGGAGGAACTTATTTTTTGTAGATGGTCCCTTGAGAGGCTCATTATGCTAAAAGCATCATAAAATTAGATGTTCGTAGAACTTTCATTATCAATAAAAATACACCATACATCATAATTTGCAATAGTAAGGAAAACTATAATAGCATTGTCATGGAGAGTTTAGATGCCTTCTGCATTGAAGTTTGAGAAGATGATGACATAATCCTGTCTACGCTACTTTGCTTGGGGGTCTCAGGAACTACATGAGAATGGGTTTCTCTAGTTGACAAGGATGCCCCCTAGGAAATCCTCCGGTGATGTTCACCAGGCCTTCAATAGGATGGTTATCTAAGGGTGGCTCTATGGTGAGGGTGGCTCTTGGTCTGCAAGTAGCCTTGATGGTCCAGGGCTTCAATCTTCTTTTTCTAGGTGAAGAAGTCTTCCATGCCATGCCTGTATTCCTAATGGAAGTGATAGTATTTGGTGAGGTCCTTGGCTCTCTTGCTCATCTTTTTAGGCCAATATATGATATCCTTGTTCTTTATCTCCATCAGGATCTATCTCCGAGAAGTGTTTAATGGAGAAAACTCTTCATGACAATAGCATAGGCTCCTAGAATGATGATGGGATTTGGTTTTGTCACCTAGCCTCTTGGATTGAGGAGGAGAGAGAGCGATTCTCCTGAGGGTGCTTGCACTCCCGTTTCTCCTTTCTCTTTGCTGCCATACCTTCTTCGGCATTGTTGTACTTTTTAGAGTAATGCATAAGCTTTGGAAGATCATGAAGAAACCTCTTAGAGAGGGAGTGGTAGAAGCCTTTCACTCAAAGCCCCATTATAAGGGCTGACATTGTGATCATTAGTTCCAAGCTACAAACCTCTAACATAGCTGCTCTGAAGTGACTCATAAAGCTTTGAAGGGACTCCACTTCCTCCTATTGAATAGAGAAGAAAAAGTTGGAATTCTTTCTAGGATTTTGACTATTTTGGAGTTAAGTGATGAACTTTCGATCAAATTCTTCAAATGAGCTGATGGAGTTCTGTGGGAGCCTAATGTACCAAGCTGGGGCTGCATCTCCAAAGGTGACAGGAAAGGACTTGCATATCAAGGCATCGGATGAGCCTTGCAATATCATGAGAGCTTTGAAGCTCTTAAAAAAGTCACATGGATCGATGGAGCTATCGTAGGCCTCCATGGATGGTTCCTTGAAGTGATGGGGGATGGACTCCTCCATGATGGCTTGGAGAAGGGTAGACACGTGGTAAAGAGCTGATCACATGCTAGTACCATCTGATACCACCAGAGGGCCTCCATGTAGCCATCCGTCTCATGAAGTTTTTGATCTAGCTCATCCCATCTTCGAGCATGCTTAGTTAGTCGACGGTATGATGGTCCCTCCATTAATGAATCTTCTAAAGAAGAAGAAGAAAGCAAAATAGGGGAATCACAGTCTAAATTCCAACCTTGGCAATGAAGGTGAAAAGCACCTACACCAAGTATACAATATGCAAGAAAAACAGGATAGAAGGAATGTATTTTAAAATAATTTTAAAGCATGCACAGCGGAAGGCTCGGTAGATAGATCTAAACGATCTACCGATTTACCTACAACAGGATCTAGCATAATGACCTAGCATGCAACATAACATCAAAGCAAGAGAAGAACACAAATATAAAAGTACCATACCTTCATACTGAGAGAAGTTACGAAAGGAGGAGGGCGCTCGAGCCACACACGTGTCTGGCCTCTATAGGTAATCCACACATGGGCTCTACTATGATAAACTCCTTCAGAGTGCTAGCTCTTCAGGATCCTTGGGCCGATCTTCTTTCGGGAAGACTAGGAGGAGAGCTGGAACCCCTTTCCAAGAGAACTCTCTTTCTAAGACCTAGCTAGAATGCTAGGATCCTCACACCCAATTCCTAGACCTCTCACAACCCTTCTATATCTTCCTCTCTCAAAGCTTTTTCTCAAAAATTTGTTGCAGCCACAGAAAATGACGTTCATTTGTAGGGGCAGTAGGGAGAGGGAGAAAGTGGAAGGAAGAGAGATGAGGGGAAAGAATGGGGGAGAGGATTAAAGCCATACCAAATGGGTCCAACCCAAGAAGGTAAGTATGACTATGATACCAAATAACCTTGGAGCCAAAACTGGTTTGAATTCGAAATTCAAACCAAGTCAAAACTTGCCCCAAAATCCTCCCAAAAAATCTTCCCAGAATTTTGCTCGTCACAGGAAGTGTCAACTCACAAAAATTGCCAAGTGTTGATACTTCACCAAGTGTCGACAGCTACAAAATTCCAAGTATCGACACTTGGAACAAAGTCAATCATATTGACTTCCAGTGATGGCAAATGATTCTCAATCATTAACTGGCCTTATGATCAGATAGAAATCCTCTATGGTGTATGACCCCATTGGTTCGAATACTAAACCGGTAGCACTGGAACATTTCTAGTACCAGTCAAAGTCCTCATCTAGCAATGATACCCGATGTCCAGATAGGTCAAAGATGTAGAGCACCTCCGACGGCTTTAGTGAAGGGGTCAGCCAGGTTTTCCTTTTCATCGATCTTCAGAAGGTCAATGTCACCTTGTTCCATGATCTCTCATACAAGGTGATAGCATCGCAGAATATGCTTGGTATGGTGATGAGACTTCGGCTCTTTGGCTTAAGCAATGGCTCCAGTGCTATCACAGTACACCGGAATAAGACCATCCAGGGAAGGTGCCACTCTCAGCTTGCCAAGGAACTTCCATAACCACACAGCTTCCTTCACTGCATCTGATGCTACAATGTACTCTGCTTTGCATACTGAGCTGCCACAATAGGCTGCTTGGAATTTTTCCAGCAGATAGCTCCTCCCTTTAAGATAAAGATAAATCCTGACACACTCTTGCTATCATCCTTATTTGATTGGAAACTGGAGTCAGTATACCCCACAAGTTTCAAGTCAGATTCTTCATAAATTAGCCATTGGTCCTTAGTATTTCGTAAATACTTAAGGATGGTCTTTACCACTTTCCAATAAGCTTCACCTAGGTCAGACTGGTATCTACTCACTATGCCTAGTGAGTATGCCATGTTTAGTCTAGTACATGTCATGGCATACATGATAGAACCCACTATCAAAGCATATGTGATTCTACTTATATGCTCTCTCTCTCTTCAAAAGTTGGTGCATAATTCCTTTTGGAGAGATTAATTTCAGTGCCTATCAGGAGATAACCCTTCTTGGAATTCTCCATGCTGAACTGTTTCAGTACGGTCTCGATGTACGTAGACTAGGACAGTCCTAGAAGTCTCTTAGATCTATCTCTATAGATCTTCATACCCAGTACGTAAGAGGCTTCACCCAAGTCCTTCATAGAGAACTGAGATGATAACCAGACCTTTATTTCTTGCAGTGCAGAGATGTCATTCCCGATTAAGAGAATATCATACACATACAACACAAGGAATGCAATCACATAACCATTAGCCCATTTATAAATGCAAGGTTCTTCTCTGTTCTTAACAAAGTCATACGACTTGATACACTTATCAAATCGCATGTTCCAACTCCTTGATGCTTGCTTCAATCCATAGATGGACTTTTGAAGCCTGCATACCTTTGACTCGTCTGTGGATGTGAACCCTTCAGGTTGTATCATATACATCTCCTCTTCTAGTTCACCATTCAGGAAAGCTATTCGAACATTTATTTACCAGATTTCATAGTCAAAGTGTGCTGCTAAAGCATGCATAATCTGAATGGATTTGAGCATTGCCACAGGAGAGAACATCTGGTCATAGTCAATACCATAACGTTGATGATACCCCTTGGCAACTAGATGGGCTTTGTAGGTCTTCACCTACCCATCGGCACTCCTTTTTCTTTTGAAAATCCATTTACATCCAATGGATTTTATCCCTTCAGGTGCATCAACCAATGTCCATATATTATTGATCTCTATGGACTCCATTTTGGATTTCATGGCTCCTAGCCATTTTTCAGAGTCGGACCTCTGCATTGCATCTATATAAGTGATTGGATCCTCATTGTTCTCATCGAGTTTAATGGGATCACCGTCCTTGACCAAGAAACCGTAGTATTTGTCCGGTCGGCTCGGTACTCTACCTGATCTCCTTAATGGTTCTTGAGTGGGCTTTGGGTGTGATCTAATCACAACCAGTTCTATGTGGTCCCTTAAGTGTGTTGGTTCTTCTACTTGTTGAACTTCACTAAGTTCAATCTTATCGGCTACAATCCCTTCACCAAGGAACTCCTTTTCCAAAAAGATAGCCCTAAGACCGACGAACCACTTTTGTTCCTTAGTTAAGTAGAAGTAATACCCCTTAGACTCCTTTGGATACCCAACAAATAGGCACCGGTTAGACCTAGGTCCATGTTTGTCCATTTTTAAACATTTTACATAAGCCGGGCACCCCCAAACCCGAAGGTGTGATAGTGCCGGCTTACATCCAGTCCATATCTAATATGGTGTTTTACTAATGGACTTACTTGGAGCCCATCATGGATCAATGATTCTAGAGCATATCCCCAAAAGGATACCGACAGAGAGGCAAAGCCCATCATGGATCGAACCATGTCTAACAGGATTCGATTCCTCCTCTTAGACACACCATTTATGATAGTCAGTGACTAGACTCGAAGTAGGAGTTAATGAAACTACTTAGTAGTGATAGGAGAAACTATTGCAGGCTTGTCAGTGCTTTGGTCTAGGAGAGCCTAGGGGTGATCCACTGATAGGGGATGAATTTAATGAAATGGATGCATGGAGATGTGATCTACTCACTTAGAAACAACATATTAGCATTAGAGCTCCAAATATGGTCGGATTCATGGGTAGAAGGGATGAAAAATTTTGAGCTAGGAACTAGGTAAGCAAAAATTTGACACCCTTGTGCAAGCTTCCTTTAAAAAAAAATAAAAAAGAGGATCTAAGGGCATAGAAACCCTCAAACTAGGCTAAGATACCTTTAAGAATCTTAGATCTATGGATCAAGAGGGTCTATTCCTAACAATGAGGAGAATTGAAAGCTCAAATGGAAGGAAAACACTACCACTCAAGAATTGAAGGTTAGAGACAAGATCTATACTCCCTTCTTGGATTTACCATTGGAGCTTTGATCCATGGCATGGAGCCTTCATCATCATCTTCAAATCAACAAGAAGAACCTGCAAAAGAGTCAAGGTAAGGTCGTGATTCAAAGAAATTAAGGTAAAAGAAAGGAATCAACAAAGAGAAGTGAAGAGAGTTGCTGGAATTTTTGGGCAGCACTTCCTCTTCTTGGAGGACTACTTGGATCTTAGGTAGAAAAGCTTGGAAATGGAACTAAGGTCTCTCAAACTCAAGGCACTCACTCAAACTCACACTCATACTCAAACTCAATACTCAAACTCTAACTTCAAGAGAAATACTCAAAATTCTAAGAAGAACTCATGAACTTGGCAAGGTGGAAGAGAACACAAGCTAGCAAGCTTTCATTCAACTCAAGTAACTCATTGCTTACAAGAGGAGGCCTTGGTCCTATTTATAGGCCAAGGGTAGCCATAATGGGTGGCAAAAGGGTGGGTTAAGGAGCCAACTAATTCAGATTTATTTGGTAATTAATTACATGATTAGTTCATAGTCTAACTAATCCTAACAAGAGAAAGTCCTAGAAGCTTTATGTGGCGCCATCTCCTTGAAACATTTATCTTCATCCAATCCTTTCACATGTCCTTTTAAGTTTGGTCTTTCAATAGGCTTTGAAGTAGATGAATGCTTTATAGCTTGGCCGGTCCAAGATGGGCTTCAATGTAGATGATCTTGGCTGGTCCAAGATGGGCTTAGAAAAGAAGGGGTCTTCACTAGTTTTATTTGTGGACTTGAACACTTCATATTTGCTTCATTCAAATGGAATTAGGAGTCTTCAAGAGGTTCTTCATAAGGTTGGATTTCTTTATATATTTGTGGGAACTTGAAAAAAATGAATGGACTAAAACCAAAGATTGTTAGTTTGTAGTTTCTTCTTCTTGCCAATGTCCTCATTAAATCTTCCCGAGTGAAAAGAACTTGGCTCTGACGAGTATGGATCATTTAGGCTTTAGTAGTATTCAAGCATATATGGTTGATCCTTTGTAGTTCTTCTTGAGTGATCCATGAATCTTTAGAATTAGGTCTACCTTGCCAATAGACTAAGTATCATTGGTAATCTTTATTCCGTGTAGTGACAATCTTGTCATCTATGACCCTTTCAATTCTTTCTCCCCACTTTGGTAGTGTGGCTGGTGGACACTCTCGAGTTGGTTCACTCTCAAGGGATGGATCGGTTCTAGGAACTCATTGGAAATCATTATGGACTTCTCGTATCCTACCAGATCTGAAATATTAAAAGTAGAGCTAATACCAAAGTCAGGAGGTAGGTCCAGCACATAAGCATTAGGTCCTATTCTTTTTATTATTTTGAAAGGAACTACACCACGGGCATAGAGTTTCTTCGTAGTTCCTGGTGGAAACTGTTCAGTTTTAGCCTGATCATCACAAAGTCCCCTACTTGAAATTCTTTGGCCCTTCTATGAGAATCAGCCATATGCTTGTAGCTCTTATTGCTCATTTGGATTTTCTTGCTATTCTCTTTATGCAAATCCCTAAGATGTTGTGCATATGATTCAGCTGACTTATGCATGGATGACACCAAAAGACAAAACAAACTCAAATGATACTAAAACAAAAGACAAGCTCAAATGGACTTTATTAACTAATGACTGAACTTTATTGTTAGCTATGAAACAAAGCTCCTAATTTCCAATATTTCCCTTAAAGGCTTCTAAGACTCTTGCACTTAGTATCAGGTAAGTGGCAGTAAATCTTAATTTGGCTCCCAACATATGCCATAGAGTCTTAAGAAAGCAACTATTGAATATCACTAGGACCAGATCAATGATATAGTGGTTGTCCCAGCTTGGTGGAATAGGATAGTGCATGTTACGTAATGGTGAATCAGAAAGATGGATGTTCAAGGATGGTGAACGTAATGGTGGATGTTCAAAGGCTTTCCAACTTCTTGGAGCTGATCCATAGGGGTTTGTTCTAGGTTTTCTCTAATGGTCAACACCCCATTAGGTGATCCTTCATTAATTTCTAGATCTAAATCCTCAACATTGATTAATTCCGGGTCCTTTATCATCTCCTTGGATTGCCTTTCATGGTTTTGTCCTTGTATTTCATTTTGATCATCCCCGTTGTTGATTTCTTTAGGCTGGGTAATTATTTTATCTTCAAGTAATTGTTCTTGATCATATTCATCCATAAGGTTAAACCCAACTTCATAAACTTCTTCCTTATGTTCTTCAACGGGTTTAGGATTTTCTCTTTCTAGCCCTTCATTTGGACAAGACTTTGATTCTATTTCATTCTTAAATTCTTCAATAAGTTCGAGAGATTTTTTCTCTAATTCTTCCATGGATTTAGTCTCTTCTTCATCTCCCTCATACTTATTGAATTTAGCAATATATTTAAATACAGTTTAATCATCTTATGTCAATTTGTACCATTGGGTTGGAAGATTTTGCTTATAAGGTTTGCCTAGGTACTTTTTCCTCAGCTTACTCTTCATATCTCTCCAAGTAATTATTTTATCTCCACTATAATAACTTTTATGCTCAACATGTCCCCAATATGACTTAGCATGTCGGTTTAGCTTTAATTTAGCAAATTGACACTTCCTTTCTTTTGATATTTCATCAAACTCAAAGTACTGATCGATTTTCTTCTCCCAATTGACATACACCTCAAGGTTTCTATCAAAAGTGGGTGCATAGGGTCGATTGCTCCTAAAGACTCTCTCCTCCTGATCTACAAAGCCTTGATAGGGGTATCTAAGTTTATACTCAGGGTTGAGATCATGACAATGGACTCTTGGATCAATAGGAGGTGATTTAGAATTAGTACGATTCAAGCAATCTTTTTCGATGTTCTTGATTTGATTATTCACTTGCCCTAACTCTTTGTTCATTGACCATAATTGTTTAGTTAGGGTATCAAATTTCTTAGTTAGGGTCCTCATATAGGATTCAAGATTGGGATCCATGGGTAATAACCAGACTAAGGGTGGGCATTGGTATAGGGCTTATAGGACACAGTACAAGGATAAGCAATACAATGGGCAAGCAGACAAGATCTAATTCTAGGGCTCCTAGACCTAGAGTTTAAGAATACAAGACTTAACTAGGTACTACTTAAGAATGTAATTATCCTGTCCACTGGCCAAGTAAGAGGTGGGGTTGCGGGAGGCTCCCCTCACTTTCACGAGGTCCTATTTAAAAACTGCAAGTCTGCTTAAGGCATTTGCCATTTGACCTCTAGCCTTAGACACCAATTTCAAGGAATAAGTACAAGCTCAAATAATACTTTGTCTTACCTTGCACTTGAACCCTACTCGTGGGTGTCCCTAGTTTAGGTTCCTACTTGATTTTATTTAGAGTTTAGGTTAATGCAAATGTGGGTGATTGTTTTAGGCTAAAGAAAGGTAATGACCTCCTTCCCTTATGTAATATTGAATGCCCTTAGGATATTTTTAAAAAAATGGATGCAAACAATTTCAGCAAAACAATGAGCACAATCACAAATACATGAATTTTTAACCCAATTTAAAAATGTCAATTAATACAAATTTAAATTAAGTAATTCAAATCTTGAAGTCTAGATTCTAGCAACCAAATTTAAAATTTTTAATTTCAAAATTTGATTAGAAAATTTATCCTTGGAGGCAAAGTGGTTAGAATGTAATTTTCAGTTTCCAACTAACCAACAGCTAACCTAAATTTGAAAATTCAAAATTTAAAATTTTAAAAATCCAAAAATTCAAAATAAAACTAGTTTGGTTATCTCTCAGATCTGAAATCTTGGAAGTTAATTTGTGGCCCTAAATTAATTCAAATTTTGGTTGAGAAGGTAGTTTGAAATTAGTTGCTAGAAGGTTCCAGCAGTTTAGCTAACTCTTAACAACCTGGATTCAAATTTTGAATTCTGAATTCTAAACCTTTTTAAAATTAAAAATTCCTATGGGAAATGATAAAATTTCAAATCTAAATCTTAGATCTAAAATTTGATATTTAGAAAAAATTTCTTTGTATTTTTTCAGAAATTAAATAAAATGGAAGGAAGAAACAGAATTCTGGATAGAACTTCAAAAATGACCTAAGAACTCATATTTTTAAATTTAGAAATAAAAGAAATTTTTTTTTTTAAATTTTATATCTCGAATAATAACACACTACAGTATTGGAAAAGTATTTTTTGGATTTTTTTTATCACTGTAGAATTCTCAAGAAATCATAGAAAACTCAAAAGACAGTGAGACAGGACTACAGCAGCTTGCAAAGCTTAACCTAGAAACAAAGCTCTGATACCAAAAAATTGATGGGGGATGAATATGATGAAATGGATTCATGGAGATGTGATCTACTCACTTAGAGACAACATATTAGCATTAGAGCTCTAAATATGGCCAGATTCATGGGTAGAAGGGATGAAGAGTTTTGAGCTAGGAACTAGGTGAGCAAAAATCTGACACCCTTGTGCAAACTTCCTTTCAAAAAAAATAAAAGAGAGGATATAAAGGCATAGATGAAGGTGAAAAGCACCTACACCTAGCATACAATATGCAAGAAAATAGGGCAGAAAGATATGCATTTTAAAATAATTTTAAAACATGCACAACGGAAGGCTCGGTAGATAGTTCTAAATGATATACTGATCTGCCCGTAACAGGAGCTAGCATAAAGATATAGCATGCATATAACATCAAAAACGAGAGAGGAATATAAATATAAAAGTACCATACCTTTATACTAAGAGAGAAGCAGTCGAAGTGTTGTGAGAAGGAGGAGGGTGCTCGAGCCACACACGTGTCTGGCCACTATAGGATATCCACACCTGTGCTCGACTCTGATCAACTCCCTCGAAGTGCTAGCTCTTCGCAATCCTTAGCCGATCTTCTGTTTCTAGGAAGACTAGGAGGAGAGCAGGAACCCCTTCCCAAAACCTTTCTTCCCAAGACCTAGCTAGTGTGCTAGGTAAGTCACACCCAATCCCAAAACCTCTCATATCCCTTCTCTATTTCCTCTCAAAGTTTTCTCTTGCTGTTGTTGTAATCTCTTGCAGCCTATAGAATGACCCTCATTTATAGGTACATCCATGAGAGGGAGAAAGAGGAAAGAGGAGAGATGAGGGGAGAGAATGGGGGAGAGGATCAAGGCTATATAAAATGGGTCCAATCCATTAAGGTAAGTATGACTTTCATACTATAAAGTCTTGGAGCCAAAACTAGTTTAAATTCGAAATTCAAACTAGGTCATAACCTGCCCAAAAATCTCCTACGAATTCCTCCCAGAAATTTTGCTCATCATAGGAAGTGTCGACACATGAAAATTGCCAACCTACAAAATTCCAAGTGTCAACACTTGAAATAAAGTCAATCATATTGACTTCTGGTATGACAAATGATTCCCAATTATTGATTAGCCACAAGATCAGATAGAAATTCTCTATGGTGTGTGGCCCCATGGTTCAAACATTAAGCCGGTAGCACTGGAATATTTTCAGTACCAGTCAAAGTCCTTACCTAGCAATAATACCCGAAGTCTGGATAGGTCGAAGATGCAGAGCACCTCACAAGAACTTCTAGCATATGGTTGTGGCATAATTCATCCCTTTGACCTCACAATGCTCAGGATGACCTAGGATTAGACTGCAAATCCTAATTTGGTTTATCCAGATCATGTCTCAACCTCACAAGTTCTATGACTCTTCATAAGAACTACCCTGGCCAAGGTTTTTCTAAATTGGGACATAGTGAATCATTCACTCCAAACTATTTGGAGAGGTCAATTCCATCTTGATCACCACCACTCTATAAGTACTTAACCATACCCAAAAACCTTTCATCACTTGATTAGAAATCCAGGTAGTCCAGCACCAAAGTATAGTGAGTTGTTTGCAAGATACCATGGTGACCTCAGGTCTGAGGGACACATATACCCATATCCCTTCACGAGCAACCCTTTGGCAGAAGGAAGGTCCATAGATGGTCACATTCAGTGAGATGTTACATATTTCACTTGCATGTCACAACAGTGTCTCCACACTCCTTGGTTAAGAGGACAACCAACAAATGTGATATTCAACAACCTACACTTGATACATCATCATCCTATAATAATGTATTATTTGGTTGTGAACCAGTTTAAGAACTACTTGATATATCCTCTCTATATCAAATAATGTAGTTCTAAGGACTCCATCATACAAGAGTTCTTTACAGGAAAAGTAAATATGATAGACAGCCAAAAATAACTTTTATTTATTAAAAAGAATTCATATACAAATACAAAGATAGCACAACCGTCACCAGCCTAGATGATTAGCTTTGGGACATAATTTCCAATAATAGAAACCCTCAAACTAGGCTTAGCTAATTTTAAGAATCTTAGATCTAAGGATCAAGAGGATCTATTCCCAATAATGAGGAGAATTCAAAGCTCAAATGGAAGGGAAACACTCACAACTCAAGAATTGAATGTTAGAGATAAGATCTACACTCCCTTCTTGGATTTACCATTGGAGCTTTGATCCATGGCATGGAGCCTTCATCATCATTTTCAAATCACCAAGAAGAACTTGCAAAAGAGTCAAGGTAAGGTCATGATTCAATGAAAATAAGGAAAAAGGAAGGAATTAATAAAGAGAAGTGAAGATAGTTGCTAGAATTTTTGGGCAGCACTTCCTCTTCTTCTTGGACTACTTGGATCTTAGGTAGAAAAGCTTGGAAATGGTCTTTCAAACTCAAGGCACTCACTCAAACTCACACTTTCACTCAAACTCAACATTCAAACTCAAACTTCTAAAGAAACACTCAAAATTCTAAGAAGAACTCATGAACTTGGCAAGGTGGAAGAGAACACAAACTAGCAAGCTTTCATTCAACTCAAGTAATTTATTGCTTACAAGAGGAGGCCTTGGTCCTATTTATAGGCCAAGGGCAGACATAATGGGTGGCAAAAGGGTGGGTTAAGGAGCCAACTAATTTAGATTTAGTTGGTAATTAATTACATGATTAGTTCATAGTCTAACTAATCCTAACAAGAGAAAGTCCTAGAAGCTCCATGTGGTGCCATCTCCTTGAAACATTTGTCTTCATCCAATCCTTCCACATGTCCTTTTAAGTTTGGTCTTTCAATAGGCTCCAAAGTAGATGAATACTTCATAGCTTGGCCGGTCCAAGATGGGCTTCAATGTAGATGATCTTGGCCGGCCCATGGACTTAGAAAAGAATGGTTCCTCACTAGTTTTATTTGTGGACTTGAACACTTCATATTTTCTTCCTTCAATTGAAATTAGGAGTCTTCAAGAGGTTCTTCATAAGGTTGGATTTTTCATATATTTGTGGGAACCTAAAAAAAAAGATTGGACTAAAACCAAAGATTATTAGTTTGTAGTTTCTTCTTCTTGCCAATGTCCTCATTATCTACCTAGACCACTGGCTCCTCTACAGGAGGAGCAGTTGCGGGTTCTACCATTGCCTTCTTTCTTATTATAACTGCATAAAAGGAAAGAAAATTACAGATCCGCTCAATGATTGTTTAGACCAATAGCCCATCTTCTAGCACTAATCTATTATGATTCCACTTGAGACTTGTTGATGTGGCTAGAGGTGGTTGCTGAGTCGGATGGCTTTGAGTTTCCCTCTAACAAGCATGGGTATTTCAGAACCTACAAAAATATGGAAGACATGAAACTCTGGCCATGATGGGGGGTTTCCTGATGGTGGACCTGTTAGGAAATGTGTCCTATAGCCAATTTTTTAGATTGTAGATAATTAAGCTTTTTATAATTTGTACATTAATTATTAATGAAGTAAAAGTTTTTTTTGGTAGTTCATCTCTTTGCATCATCCTTTGGACTCTTTTGAGATGAAGTCCTTAGAACTACTTCAGTTTGATAAAGGAGGATTTATTGAATAGTTCTTAAATATGTTTGTGACCAAATGATTGTTGTTACCTAGAATGACAATGCTTATCGAGTATAGGTCATTGTATACCATAAAGATTGGTTGTCCTCATAACCAAGGAGTGTGGAGATACTGGTATGATATGTAGGTGAGCATAGGTATATATTGCACTAAATATGACCAACTCTATTGAGTACTATACTGTCGAGAGTATCTCATAAAATTATATGGATTTAAATATCCCTCTGATCTAAGATCACCATGGTGACTTGCAAGCAACTCTATGTACTTAGGTATCGAACTACCTGGATTTCTAATCTAGTGATGGAAGGTTACTGGGTGTAGTCAAGTACTTGTTAAGTCAGTGATGTGTCAAAATAGGATTGACCATTCCAAGGTGTTGGAAAAAATGCTCTACTGTGTTTCAATTTAGCAAGACCGTAGTTAGGATAATTCTTGTGAGAAATCATAGGATTTAGCAGGTTAAGACATTTGGATACATTATTCAAACTTGGCAGTTTATCTAAAATCATTATGAGCATTAGGGTCAAAGGGATATGTTGGCTTTGCCCTTGATTTTGATGATTAACAAAATATTGAGTATATTTTGTATACTAATATTTCAATTGTAGTTATGAGTTACAGGATACAGGCATCTCAAATTCTCAAAATGAAAGTATCATGAAGCTGAGCAATTTTTAAGTTTCAAGAAGTCTTTTTAACTGAAAAAGTCCTCAAAGATGATCAATCAAGGTTTACAAAATATGCTTTGAAGTTTCGTTCAAGATCTTTTAGTTTTTGAGAGTTTCGGTACACTTTTTGACAAACTACAGAACCAAGTGTCGACTCACGAATTGCCAAGTATCGAAACTTCAGAAGCTGGCACGCAAAAATTCTTCATTGCCATGCCAAGTATCGACACATGAAACTCAAGTGTCGATACCTAAAACTCAAGTATCGACTCAAGGCCTGAGATTTTTGAAAATACAGAAGTTGCCATTTGGAGTGTTTCTGTATCAATTGTCGACACCTGAAATTTAAATGTTGACACCTGAAATTTAAGTATCGACACCTGCAGGACCAAGTGTCGACATCTAGAAGTCATGTGTCGACTCACAGAATTTGACAACTTCAACAGCTCTATTTTTTGAGTTATAAATTTCATCTTTTCAAGCTCCCAATGGCTAGTTTTGATCCTCCAATGGTCTCAAACTATTTTTTGGAAGTTTTTCAAGTATTTCAGCTTCACCAAACTCATTCATGAAGCATTAAACTCCATTGAACATACAAGACAAACATTCTTTCAAGAACTTCACTTCCAAAAGCCAAAAAAGAAGAGATTCCATTCAAAAAGCTTACAAGCCCATCTCCTTAACTTTCTAAAAGTAGCTTTGAAGAGATTCCAAATTGAAGTCAAATCAAGCAATCAATAAGAGCCTCAAAGCTTCCACATTCTACTCTTTGAAGAGAGTTTGATTGTGCTTTCATTCTTGAATCCTTAACTTTATTATTTGTTGACCTAGCTTTCAATGGTTTTTGAAATTAGGTTGTTAAGATTGTTGATGAGCCAAAGGTACAAAATCAACTAGGATTTTACTTGTGAGCCCGAAAACAAAACAAGTTGTAAGGTTGTTGGTGAGCCTAGGTGACAAAACCAACTTAGATTTTGACTTGTGAGTCTTGGAAAACAAGTCGGCTATAATCTTTGGAGATATTATAGTGAAATTTTCCAAGAAAAGCTTGGGGAGTGGATGTAGGTGCTTGGAGTACACCGAACCATTATAAAACTTGGTGTTTGTGTATGATTGCTCTTTTTATTACTTGCGCTTTATTCTTTGCATTTAATTTATTGTTACCTGCTACATATCCATTAGTGATAATTCACTTTGCTCACAAACACTTCAAAACCTACACATAATTGCTTAAATTTTTGAAAGACCCAATTTACCCCCCCTTTTGTACTCCATTTTTAAGCAACAAGTGATATCAAAGCACCGGTACTCTACTTGTAGGTCCAACGATCTTGAGTAAAAGATCATGGCTGCCCTAATTGGTATGGATGTTGTAGAAGGTCAAGCCTCTAACCGTCTACCTTTGTTTGATGGCACCAATTACACATATTAGAAAACATGCATATGCATTTACGTTCAAGCAACGGACTATAACATTCGGAAGACTATTGTTAAAGGCCCTCATCAGCATACTATCTTGATTAATGGCATTCCCACTCCCAAAATAGAAGATGATTGGGATGAGAATAACATTAAGCAAATAGAGCTTAATGCAAAGGCTATGAATCTCTTGTTTTGTGCTTTAGACCCAAGCGAATTTAATAGAATCTCAAATTGCCTCTCTGCAAAGGAAATAAGGGACACACTTGAAGTTACCCACGAGGGTACTTATCAAGTGAAAACTACCAAAGTTAACATGCTCATTCATGCATATGAGATGTTTAAAATAGAACCTTCTGAATCTATTAGTGAAATGTATACTAGGTTCACTAATATTGTTAATGGAATGAGAAGTTTAGGAAAGGTTATTTCTAATGGTGAACTTGTAAATAAACTTCTTTGGGCTCTTCCAGCTTCTTGGAATGCTGAAGTCACAACTATAGAAGAAGCCAAAGATGTAAATACACTTCCTCTCGAGCAGCAGTTGGGCTCACTAATGACCTATGAGTTTTCTTTGAAACACAAAATAGTGGACTATGATAAGAAGAAGAAAGTGATTGCCTTCAAGTCCACCGCCAAAGAAGAATCAAGTGAAGATTCTGAAGAGGAAGATGAAGAAGATGAGATGGCTCTCATAGCAAGAAAATTTAGGAGGTTTATAAGAAAGAAGGAATATAATTTCAAGAAGAAATCTCAAAATGGAGAGCCTAGCAAAGAAAAAGAAAAAGAGAAAGAAAAAGTGCAGCCCACGTGCTTTGAGTGTAAGAAACTCGGCCGCTTCAAGATGACCTGCCACCTACTCAAGAAAAGCAGAAGAAGATTAAGAAAGAAAGCTATGATGGCAACCTGGAGTGACAGCGAGAATTCAAGCTCCGATGAAGAGTAGCAAGAGGTTGCAAATTTTTGCTTGATGGCCAATAATGATGAGGTATTATCTGAAACTAAAAATCAGTTTACTTTTGATGAATTGCATCAAATTTTTGATGAACTTGTGATTGAATTTTAAAAACTTAAACTAAAATACAAAGAACTAAAAAAGCAAAATCTGGATTTAGTTAAAACAAATGATAAGTTTTTAATTGAAAATGATTGCTTACTTCAAGATAACAAAAAGTTAAATGATAAAATTATTTTTCTAGAAAAAGAAAAGGAGGATTTGAAAAGGAAAAATTCTTTTGCATCAACTGAAAATTTTATAAAACAAAACAAAGAGATTTTGCAAGAAAACAAGAAGTACAAAGATGAACTTGAAAAACTGAAGCCATTTGTTAAAAAATTTACTTACAGTTCTAAAAAACTCAATATGCTTTAAAATAACCAAAGAACTATTTTTAACAAAGCTGGATTGGGTTTCAAAACTCAAAAATAGTTTTTCAAGAATTTCTTTGTGCTTGCTTCATCTTCTATTACTTGTTATTCTTGTGGTAATACAGGACATAAATCATATCTTTGCAATAAAAGAAAATTAAATAAAGTTAAAAAGGTTTGGGTTCCAAATGGAACCATCACTACTAACCTTAAAGGATCCAAGATGACTTGGGTACCTAAAGTCTCCACCTGATTTGTTATTATAGGTGTGTCTTGCAACCAACAAAAGAAGATTGTGGTACCTAGATAGCGGTTGCTCAAGATACATGACTAGAGATGTGGAGTAGTGCTCCTCACTTGAATATCAAAATAGAGGAAATGTGACCTTTGGTGATAATGGAAAGGGCAAGATTGTTGGAATTGGTAAAGTCGATATCACCCCTTCTACTTATATAGATAATATTTTATATGTTGATGGTTTAAAGCATAATTTACTTAGCATTAGCTAGTTTTGTGACAAAGATTTTAAAGTTATTTTCGAATCTTCCATGTACATTATTTTTAGTCTTGATGACAATGGCATCAAGTTTATTGGTCATAGGCATAGCAATATTTATATGATTGATCTTGATGATCTTCATGTTCAAAATGGTCAATGCCTAGTGGCAATGGAAGCCAAGATCAATGAAACTAGTTGGCTTTGGTATCATAGATTAGGACATGCTAGTATGCATTTTCTTTCAAAATTTTGTAAAAGGTATTTAATAAAAGACTTGCCAAAACTTAGTTTTGAAAAGGATAAGATTTGTAGTATTTGCTAACTTGGAAAACAAACTAAATTATCTTTTAAACCTAAAGGAGTAGTCTCTACATCTAGACCCTTAGAATTACTTCATATCGATCTCTTTGGGCTAACTAGAATATCTAGTTTCGAAGGTACGAAGTATGGTCTAGTCATTGTAGACGATTTCTCACGTTTTACTTGGGTCATGTTTTTAGCTCACAAAGATGAAACTTTTTCAGCATTCATTAGATTTCATAAAAGAGCTTCAAATAAAAAAGGTATTTCAATTATTTCTTTAAGAAGTGATCATGGTACAGAATTTGAAAACCATAAGTTCGCAAAACTTTGTAATGAAAATGGTATTCATCATAATTTTTCTGTACCTAGGACACCTCATCAAAATGGGATGGTAAAAAGGAAGAATAGAACTCTTGAAGAAATGGCACGCACCATGCTTTATGAAAATGATTTACCTAGATATTTTTAGATAGAAGCCATAAATATTGCTTTCTATGTTTTAAATCATGTTTTAATCCAATCTATTTTAAAGAAAACTTCTTATGAGCTTTGGAAAGGTAGAAAACCTTCAATTAAGTATTTTCATGTTTTTGGATGCCATTGTTTTATCTTAAATAATAGCGAAGATAATCTAAGCAAATTTGATGCCGAGTCAGATGAGGATGTCTTTTTAGGTTACTCTATGTCTAGCAAGGCATACAGGATCTTTAATAGAAGGACACTTGTTATTAAAGAATCCATTCATGTTGTGTTTAATGAGACAAATCAAAAATCTTATAGAAAAGAAGATATTCTTGATGATGATACAGGTATCCAAAGAAATGAAGAAGTGAACAACAATGAAGAACCCACCAAAGAGCAAGATGTCAATTAAAACAATGAAAGAGATCAAGTACAAGAAGGTGAAAACACATCAACATCTAACCCTTTACCTAAAAAATGGAGGTATGCTCATGGACACCCCAAAGAACTTATCATTGATGATCCATCAAAAGGTGTAAGTGCTCGTTCATTTCTTAGAAATGTATATGATTATTTAGCTTTTGTTTTTCAAATAGAACCTAAATCCATTGAAGAAGCTAAAAATGATTGTAATTGGATTAATGCTATGCAAGATAAACTAAATCAATTTAAAAGAAATAATGTTTGGACTTTGGTTGATAGACCTACTAATATTTTAATAATTGGCACAAACTGGGTTTTTAGAAATAAGCTTGATGAAAATGGGATTGTTACTAAAAATAAAGCTAGGATAGTTGCCAGAGGATATAATCAAGAGGAAGGGATTGATTTTGATGAAACCTTTGCTCCTTTACTAGACTTGAGGCAATTAGGCTATTATTGGCATTCGCATGTTTTATGGATTTTAAATTATTTCAAATGGATGTCAAAAGTATATTTTTGAATGGTTTTATCGAAAAAGAAGTTTATGTTGAACAACCCCCCAATTTTGAAAATCATGAATTTCTAAATTATATTTTTAAACTTCATAAAGCTTTGTATGGTTTGAAACAAGCTCCAAGAGCTTGGTATGATAGATTGAGTTCTTTCTTGCTTAAAAATGATTTTACTAGAGGTAATGTTGACACTACTTTGTTTTTGAAAAAGAAGAATGATGATCTCTTTGTAGTACAAGTTTATGTGAATGATATCATATTCAGTGCTACTAATGAATATCTTTATTAAGTGTTTACAAATTTAATGTAGGGTGAGTTCGAGATGAGCATGATAAAAGAACTTAACTTCTTTCTTGGACTCTAGATAAAGCAAACAAAAGAGGGGATCTTCATCAACCAAGCTAAGTACACAAAAAAAATATTAAAGAAGTTTGGGATGGAGAACACCAAGCCATTAGGTACACCTATAAGCTCTTCTTGTAGACTTGACAAAGATAAATCAGGTAAATCTGTAGACCAAAAGTTGTATAAAGGCATGATTGGTTCATTGCTATATCTAACTGCTAGTAGGCCAGATATAATGTTTAGTGTTTGTATGTGTGCAAGATATCAGTCTGCCCCTAAAGAATATCATCTTTTAGTTGTTAAATGCATACTTAGATATCTGTCTGGCACTATAAATATTGGTCTTTGGTACTCTAAAGATTCATCATTTGAATTGATTGTTTATTCTGATGCTGATTTTGCTGGTTGTAAACTTGATATAAAAAGTACTAGTGGAACTTGTCAATTTCTTGGAGTTAATTTGATTTCATGGTGTAGCAAGAAATAGAATTCAATTACTCTATCTACGGTAGAAGCTGAATATATAGCAGTTGAAAGCTGTTGTGCTCAAATCCTATGGATCAAATAATAACTCGAAGATTTTGACATCAAACTAACTAAGACACCCACAATATGTGACAATACTAGTGCAATCAACTTAACTAAGAATCTTGTGAAACATTCAAGAAGTAAATACATTGAAATAAGACATCACTTCATAAGAAATCATGTGCAAAACTCTAATATGATGCTTGAATTTGTTGGTACTGATGTTCAATTAGCTGATGTTTTTACTAAACCCTTGAGTGAAGAAAGGTTTTGCATGATTAGAAGAGAGTTAGGTATCATAGACCCCTTCTTATAGAACTCTCTCAAATCTTGTTCATGCCCAAATTATTATTGCTCAAATTCATATCTTCTAAGTCCTAAACCTTTCACTAGAGTCCCCCTGATTTTTCAAAATTTTATTAGAATTTCTCTTGGAATTCTTGGCCAAGTGTCGACACTTGGTGTTTGATGAAGTGTCGACACTTGACCAAGTGTCGACACTTGACAAATTCCAAGTGTCGACACTCGAGAAAAATTTTTATTTTTCTAGGGCATCAACCCATCCTTTTCTTTTGTTTATTCCCTTTCTCTCCCATGCCCTAGTGGTACCCAAACACTCCCTTGCCCGCAGAATAGTGATTTTCCACTCGTGCCCTTCAGATTCTGGTAATTTCTTCTCACATGGACCGTTAATTCACTGTTCTCATTCGATTTTCATTGATTTGATACAATTAATCTCAAATTTCATCATGTTTCTCCTCATTTTCAGCCAATTCCTCCTCTATCTTCTCGACTATTTTTTCTTGGTTGATTTGTTGTGGATCAAACAAACCATCTCTCTCTTTCCTCCCATTTCTCCTCCATTTCACTTTTCTTCACCGTTAATCACCGTTTTTACTGATTTTTGAATCGTGTTCATCCCCATTTGCCTTTTTCCCTCTTTGATCAATTTTCATTGGTTCTTCCTATGGATTCTTTTGGCATTGTTCTCACCCTCTCCATTTCTTCCCTTTTTGGCTATTGTTCTCAGCCGAACCTTGTTTTTCTTTTCTCTTCCCATCAGTTTCTCTTTGGTTGTACTGTTGTCAGTTCCTTGTTTCATCTTTTTTACTCCTTCCTTTCCCTCTCCTTAGTTGGTTGTCATGGGACCAAGGAAGCAGCTTGCATTTAAAAGGAAACCAAGTCAGGGTTTAGCAGAGAGAAGGACCAAGGCTAGGAATGACTCTAATCAGTAAACTGAGAGAGCAGCACCTCCTTCTTCACCTTCAGCTGAGAGAGTATCTGGGAAGGTAATTGCTACTGGTCATCAAGTGGATTTGGATTTCTTTGATCATCAAGGCTTCGGACATCGACAGGTTCTCGAGTCAACTAGGTTGATCTCCTGCTGTACTATGAAGGAGAAGCACTACCCACACTTGATTCGTGAGTTCTATGGGAGCTTTGACTACAGCAGGATGTTATGGAGTGCCACTCTCAGAGGTATTTGCATTCCGGTCTCTGAGGAGGTTCTTAGCCATGTCTGGGAGATTCCCCATCGTGGGATCATTGCTTCATGTATAGAGGACCGAGAGAAGGCTTTCAGATGCATACTATAGCGCGATGACATTCGCGGTGTGGCTACGGTCACCACGAACCAGCTTTCAGTGAAGATGCACCTCCTACATCACTTTGTTGCCTGGATCCTGCTCTCGAAGATCAGATGTTTTTACTTCATTATTGAGAGAGCGATAATGATGATGGAGTGCTTGACACAGAGGACTGTTGTTGATCTTCCGGCTCTAATGCTAGCACAGATGAGAGATGCAGCAACCTAGTGGCATCACTATCTTCCATATGGGATGGTGCTGACATGTCTGTTTAGGGCTTACGACGTACCTTTGGAGGGGGAGGCCTCTAAGGTCATCCTACACATAAATATGTATGACGAGCGCTCACTTCACCACATGGGGTACAAGAGATTGGCAGATAGATGGGTGCATCGGGAGTCTGGCTATGAGCCAGATGAGGAGGATGAGCTTAGAGAGGTAGAGGTAGGGCCATATGGGCCTTCTGATACACCACCTAGACCGGCACCATCAGTAGTGACTGAGCCAGAGCCTGTCACACTTGCACCAGCTATTTCACCTTCTGCTGCTCCTTCTACTACTGGTACATCTTTTGAGGAGCTTGTTAGGCAGGAGTTCTTGGAGGTTTGGAGTGAGATTATTGGATTGGCTTTTAGGTCTACCCAGCTGAGGATTGAGGTTGAGAGTTTGAGAGCTCATACTGACTCTCAGCTCTCAAGTATTCAAGAGACCATGGAGGTTGGTTTTAGAGAGATCAGAGATTTACTGAGATCACTTTTACCTCCAGCAGCACCTTCAGATCCACCTCCACTGGCAGATGATGATGATGACCATCCTGATGGACATGATGTCATTCATGGTGATGGTGATGGTGATGGTGGTGATAGAGTGACTGGTATTGTTGACAGTTCTGGTGGGAGTGATGGCCGAGCAGGTGATTATGAGATAGTCAGTCGAGACACCTAGACTCTAGTTGTTCTTCCTGATGATCCTTGTGATACTCCGATTTTGACTGCTCCTATTTTTCTGACACCCGCTGAGACTCTTCCTCAACCATCTACTCATTCTTCCAAGGTTGTACCCAGATTTGGACCTCCACTAAGACTAAGAGTCATAGTATCCTTAAGACCCCTAGAGCCCTTGTTCCTAGGTCTAGGATTACTGGTCCTATTTCTTTTGAGATTCCATCTGATAATGAGTAGCCTCATAGATGTTTATCCTAATGCTTATGTATTAGTTTTCATGTTATCATGATATTTATCCTATTGTTGTACTTGTTTATATATCATGTTTCAGTGTGTACTGAGTGTATCAGCAATTTTGTACTAAAACCTTACTTATATATGTATGAAAACTTGCATTTCAATTCTTTTCTTGTGTATCAATATTGTATTATTTATGTATTATACTTGGTTACTCCTTATCTTGTTCATTGGCTCTGATACTGGTTGAATTTTGCTTATCTAATCTTGTATCATGGCCCCTAACAAATTTCTTTGCCTTAATGCATTAATTTAGGAGGACTTTACTCCCTTTATTATTTAATGATTGACAAAAAGTGGAAGTAAGATATAAGGCATTCTCATATGATATAAGGCATTTTCTTAGTTTATGAAATATTTCATATCTCAACTCATTTCGGGGGAGAGAAAATTTAACTTCAACACTTAATTTGTACCTCTCCTCTATTAAATTGTGCTATACGAGCTTTAAATCATGATTATGGGATGCAATATCTAAAAATTGAATTTGAATGCTTATATTCTCAAGATTTTGTCATCACCAAAAAGGGAGAGATTGTTGGCTTTGCCCTTGATTTTGATGATTAACAAAACATTGAGTATATATTGTATACTAATGTTTTAATTGTAGTTATGAGTTATAGGATACAAGCACCTCAAATTCTCAAAATGAAAGTATCATGAAGCTGAGTAATTTTCAAGTTTCAAGAAGTCTTCTTAATTGAAAAAGGCCTTAAAGATGATCAATCATGGTTTACAAAAGATGCTTGCAAGTTTCGTTAAAGATCTTTTAGTTTTTGGGAGTTTTGGCACACTTTTTGGCAAACTGCAGAACCAAGTGTCGACTCACGAATTGCCATGTGTCGACACTTCAAAAGCTAGCACACAAAAATTTTTCAATGGCATGCCAAGTGTCGACACCTGAAACTCAAGTGTCGACACCTAGAATTCAAGTGTCGACTTAAGACCTGAGATTTTTGAAAATGCAGAACTTTCCATTTGGAGTGTTTTTGTATCAAGTATCGACACCTCAAAATTAAGTGTCGACACCTCAAGGCCTGAGATTTTTGAGAATACAGAACTTGCCATTTGGAGTGTTTTTGTGTCCAGTGTCGATACCTGAAAATTAACTATTGATACCTAAAAATTAAGTATCGACACCTGTAGGACCAAGTGTCGACACCTGGGAGCCAAGTGTCGACATCTGGAAGTCAAGTATCGACTCACGGGTTCTGACAGCTTCAATGGCTCTATTTTTTGAGTTACAGATTTCATCTTTTCAAGCTCCTAACAGCTAGTTTTGTTCCTCCAATCCAGGTGTCGACATCTGGAAGTCAAGTATCGACTTCTGGAAGTCAAGTATCGACTCGCGGGTTCTGACAGCTTCAATGGCTCTATTTTCTGAGTTGTAGATTTCATCTTTTCAAGCTCCTAACAGCTAGTTTTGATCCTCCAATGATCTCAAACCATTTTTTGAAAGTTTTTGAAGTATTTAAGCTTTACCAAACTCATTCATGAAGCATTGAACTCCATTGAACACACAAGACAAACATTCTTTCAAGAACTTCACTTCCAAAAGCCAAAAAAGAAGAGATTCCATTCCAAAAGCTTACAAGCCCATCTTCTCAACTTTCCAAAAGTTGCTTTGAAGAGATTCCAAAGAAAAGTTAAATCAAGCAATTAATAAGAGCCTCAAAGCTTTCACATTCTACTTTTTGAAGAGAGTCTAATTGTGCTTTTATTCTTGTATCTTTAACTTTATACTTTGTTGACCTAGCTTTCAAGGATTTTTAAAAGTAGGTTGTTGAGGTTGTTGGTAAGCCAAAGGGACAAAACCAACTAGGGTTCTACTTGTGAGCCCAAAGACAAAATAAGTTGTAAGGTTGTTGGTGAGCCTGGGTGACAAAACCAACTTAGATTTTGACTTGTGAGCCTTGGAAAACAAGTTGGCTGTAATCTTTGAAGAGATTATAGTCAAATTTTCCAAGGAAAGCTTGGAGAGTGGATGTAGGTGCTTGGAGTGTACCGAACTACTATAAAACTTGGTGTTTGTATGTGATTGCTCTTTCTATTACTTGCACTTTATTCTTTGCATTTAATTTACTGTTATCCACTGCATATCCATTAGTGATAATTCACTTTGCTTACAAACATTTCAAGACCCGCACATAATTGCTTAAATTTTTGAAAGACTCAATTCACCCCCCCTCTTGGGCTCCATTTCTGGGAAACAGGATAAATTATATGGAAACCATATGCCTGGGTTCTTGAAGGTTGCTTCACGAGCATTTGACCTAACCAGATGTCAAGCACCATTACTAGATGATCAAATCGATTAATTCAGGAATTAGTTCTTTAGTATTCAAACCTATAGGGTTATATACATAAAATTTTTTTGACTAATTATGATGGTTGATTAATGATTATGAATCATTTAATGGCAAAATTATAAATATGATGAACAATAAATCTTGCATAAATATTATAAATTAATAATTAATTAATTATTAATTAATTATTAGAGGATTAATTAGTAATTTGATTGTTAATTGACTTAATTTAATTGAGCAAAGAGGTTTAGGTCAAGTCTAATTGAATTTGGTTCATTTAGGTTTCACTCGATTAGGTTATTCGATGACCTAATCACTAAGGATTTCTAATTATGGTTTAATTCATACTTGGGTTCAATTAATTTCATATTTAATTAAGATTTAATTAAGACTAATTGAGATATAATTGGATTAATTTCAAGTTGGTTAAATTAGTTATAACAAAATTAATTTTAGTTCCTAACTAATTTTGGTCAAAACTTGGTCAAGCTCTAACATAGTCCAACTTATTTTCTTTCCTAATAATTCTCTATGCTTTCCTATAATTATTTTGAATTCTTCATGAAAAATATCAATTTGTTCATCTTCCCTCATTTTCATTTAGATTAGGATTAGTTTGAATTAAATTTAGATTTGTTTGAATTTAATTAGAAGAGTTCTATTAGGAATAGAACACCCAGTCCTATTCAAATAGCATCACCTTATCCTATTCACTCCCTATTCTAATCGATGAAATTTTACTTTAGTTTTTTTGTTATATATGCAACATTAAGAGAACAATTGCTATGTAAAATTGAAGTAAAATTACCAAGAAAATAATAGGAAAAGGGAGCATGAAGTCTGGATGGCTGTAAGAGGTTCTTTTAAAAGTAAGGGTTGAAGGGAGAGAGAAAATAAGAGAAAAATAGTAAAAAAGGGTTTCTTGTTTTTGGTTTTCTTCCTCCTTGATTTAGATGTCATCATCCTCTTCTTGGGTTTCTTGGAAGGCTCAAAAAAATCCAAAAAACAAATTATTTTCAGCTATCTAGTAGCCTTCATGTTGATCTAGCAGTTCGAGAAGGTTGATCGTATTGAGGCTTTATGTGGATGACTCATAGAGGCCAGACATCCTGTACAATTACAAAGTGATGTGGAGAGCCCTTACCATGTACCATCAATAGTGACAATCATCGACTCGGAATCAGGTATAAAATTAGATTTCATATTATTTGTAGATTAGATCTACGACATGCATCGGGTAGATCAATGGATGCTAATTTTTTGTATACTACATATCATGTTACAATCTTACTTAGGATTTATTAGAATTATTCTAAATATATATTTTTATTTAAAATAATTTTAAAATATATTCACTTTTGCTATAAATTTATAAAAAATATGTATGAAATTTTATGTGATTGCCAACAATGGTATCAAAGCGATACATTTTCATAATATGATATGTAGACATAGAACCTTACATGTTAGATATAATCTTAATCCGAGTAACTACTTTGGATTATGTTGATCACCATGGCCATCGGGTCATAGAAAAAAGTGGGATTTAAAGATCCTCTCTTTCCATTTAATGGGATCTCCTATTGCATGTAGGGGTGCCACTTGTAATATATTCCATGAACAAGTGAGGTGAAAGAAAAATTATTGAAATTACATCAATAATTAGATCTATTATTCAGTAATTTAATCTTCATTAATTACTATTTTTGATCTAAAATTAATGTATTAGGATTTATTTTTATATTCAGAACATGAAACATAAAATTAATTTTAGTATAAGACTATATCACATAGTTGAGATCTAAAAGTGTTTAATGTATATGTGATGCATATAAATTGTTTAGATTAAAAATTTAGTAAAATTAATATTGATTAATTGTTGGAATTAAGAGGTTTAAGATTAAATTTCAAAATGTAAATTAAAGATCTAATCATACTTCATAAATCATGGGCTTTGTGTTATCTTGAATCAGGTCAAATAATTGGGTTAGATTTAGGATTAGAATTTAGAATAATATAGATCTAATAGAGAATTGGATTTAATCTAACCAAAAGTTGATAAGGATTAGATTAAGTTTATCTCTAGATCAAATCTATAGTGATAGTTTGAGTAAGTCCATATTATAACAAATGAACTTGATTATGGTTCAATGGTCAGACCCAAGTCCTTAGGCTAGTCTAATCAAATCTGATGAACTAATTGGTATCTAAGGTAAGTATGGCATTTTGATCATGGTCATTAATTGGGACCACCTCTTATCTGGCCAACTTATTTGGTATCTAAGAAAAGAGGTTAATGGTGGAACCCTCCCATGGATCTCACTTACCTGGCCAATGTGGGTAATCAAAATTTTATTAGATAGCTCATTGATTCGAGTTAACCCATGCTAGTAAGGAAGATTAGTTTAATTGATCTAGGTGCCCTTGGACTAATGTGATTTGACCCTCATCACTTAATGAAGTTAGTGGAAGGATTGTTGATTAATCTATATCTTCTTCTCTTTTCTTGAATTAAATCCTCTAAAATTATTAGGTCCATTAAGTGATAAAATTATTAAGATAATTGAGTTATAGCTTTCCATCAAGAGAGTGATAATAAGTCCAATAGTTAAGATAATCATTGAAGGTCCAAAGACCTAGTGCTTATCTGGCCATTGGAATTATTATTCATATTATGATGGCTTAGTCCTTTCTAATTGATGATTAGGTTTGCCGGCCAAAGTTAGGCTTGGGCATCATTGGCTAGAAGTACTCAATCCTATCATATTAATGGTTGGATCTAACTAAGACTTCCAGTGGTAGTCCAAAGGCTTACTGATTAGTTCCTGAGATGAAATTATTACCAAAATTTTTTTAGAGAAATAATTGGTTAATAACTTACCTTTAGATGCACATAGGTGAGCCAACTAAAGTCGGGCTCATATGCAATCTATTGGATTTTGGTAACCACTAATGAATTGGTGCAATTCCTCAAATTGGAGGTACAGGCTACCAATTTGATAAAAAATAATGGAAGAATCTTTAGACTAAAGTCCAACTCTTTAGGAATAAATGATTTATATACTAATTAGGTCTTGTTCTCCTTTCTGATTAATATGGCCACTCTTTGTCACTCCATTCATTACTAGACAATGAAAAATTAGTGGGATCCAATTTTGATAGCTGGAATCAAAATCTAAAAATAGTCCTATAGCATGAAAGGATTCTATACATGCTGACAGATCCAGTTCTTAAGGAGCTTGTTCAGAATGCTCATGGAGCGGTCTGAGACACTTATCAAAAGTGGCTCAGTGACCAAATTATAGTTCATTGTATTATGCAAGAAACTATGAATGACAAATTGAATTACAAGTTTGAGGATGCTCAGCCAGAGGACATACTTCAAGTGTTGAATGAATCCTTCAGCACTCTTGATGATGTTGAAAGGTACAAAATATCTTATGCCATTTTTAACACAAGGATGACGGAAGGGGTCTCAATCACTAATCATGTATTATACATAATCGAACTGATTGAATGCTTGGACAAACTTAGATTTTCTTTACATGAACAGCTAGGGAAGGATGCGATCCTTAATTCTTTATCGAAATTCTACATTGACTTTCTTGATCATTACAAAATGACATGGCCTATAGTAAACTACCATGGTTTGTTTGTGTTACTACAGACCTATGAGAATGACCATCAGCTCCATAAGATGTTGGTGAATGTAGTGGCAGGATCGACAAGATATTGTCCCTTTAAGAAAGGGAAGAAAAAAAATAAGAAAAAGATGCAAAGTGCTCTAGTGACTAAGCCAAGTCAGACTAAGAAGTTGAAAGCTGACCAAACTCAAGTTGAATGCTCTACTATAAGAAATAAGAACACTGGAAGAGGAATTATCCTCTTTACATTGCCTTGCAGGATTCGAATAGGCCAAGGAAGAAGAAGAACTTGCAAGGTATTACTAGACAAGGTACTTATATAATAATACCTTATAATTTTTTTATTTGTAATACTATTATCAGGGTATTAGATACTAGAAGTTCTATTAATATTTGTAGTTTGTTACAATAACTTCTTGTTAGTAGAAAATTCAAAAATGATAAGAAATTCCTAAACATTGGAGTTGGAATATTTATTCTAGTTCTAGTTTTCGAATTTTTCAAGCTTGTTTTGATCCTAGTGTCATTGTTTTAGGTGATTGTCATATTATCCTAGTTTTTTGATGGATGTGATCTCTATAGACCTTTTGGCCGAAAATGATTACCATTTATTAATAAAAGATAGTTGTTATAATGTCATTTTGAATGGTGTTGCTATAATATGTGGATAATTAAAGAATGATTATTATGTTTATTCATAATTTATGAATGTAATGTACATATCTAATAAATACCCTAGAATTGAAAATGTGTATGATGTCTACCTTTGGCATTGTAGGCTAGGTCATATTAACAAGAATAAGATAAATAGGTTATCTAAAGAGGAAATCCTTGAGGTCAATGATTTTGAATCATTGCCAACCTATGAATCATGTCTTCTTGCAAAGATGACTAAGTCACCTTTTATGAAAAAGGGTGAAAGAGCCATTAAGGTTATGATTCTAATATATATTATTATATATGAACCCATGAATACTTTAGCCATAGGCAAATATCACTACTTCATCATATTTACTGATGACCTATCAAGGTATGGGTATGTCTATTTGATGAGATCTAAGTCAGAATCATTTAAGATATTCAAGTGATTTCATAATAAAGTAGAGAAACAAACTAGTAAGTATATTAAAATTCTTTAATCTGATTGAGAAGGTGAATATCTTACCAGTGATTTTATGACATATTTAAAAAAGAATGAGATTCTCTCATAATAAACTCCTCCTAGGATACCTCAGCATAATGGAGTGTCTGAAAGGAGGAATCGAGCCCTGTTAGACATGGTTTGATCCATGATGGGGCTTGCGAGTCTGCCTATCTCCTTCCAGGGATATGCATTAGAGTCGGCTTATTATATTCTAAATAGAGTTCATAGCAAATCTGTTGCCTATGTGGCTATCCAAGAGGGGGTGAATTGGGTCTTTTAAAAATTTAGAACAGATAATGTGCAATTAAAATTTCCTTTTAAAGTGTCATGTGTTGTGATTAAGAATTAAATGCAAAAGCTAAAAGAAATTAGAGAATCACAATGCAAACACATAAGATTTATAGTGGTTCGGAGCAACCCAGCTCCTATGTCCACTACCCAACATACCACTTGGAATCTCCACTATATTCACACCTAAATATAGTAGGATTATTTTGTAGGATCACAATTCAAAACCTCTACACTTTGATTTTAATGGGATTACCAAAGAAAACCCAACACCCTTTGGCGCCAAAGAAACCTAACTTAGTTTTTCCAGGATCACCAAGAACTCAACACTTGGTTTTTATCAAGGCTCACCAAAAACCTATTGGTTTTTCAATCGGGCTCACCAATAACCTAACAACAATTCAAAAAAAGAATTGAAGTAAATGCAACAATAAATAACAAACTCAATTTGTTGGATAGTTACCGGTGCAGCTTGATGGAAGTCCACTTGACTTGTACTTGATAAGCTTTAATTGCTTCAGTGGCTTCTTCAAAAGTTGCTTCAAGCTTCAGATCAGAGTTGGTGAAGACTTGAAGGCTGATTTGAATGCTCTTGTGCTTTTTCTCTCTTGGTTGGTGGGATATTCAATATAGCTCTCAAAACTTTAAAGAACTTTCAAAAACTTGTCTTTTGGATGTTCAAATCCTTCAAATATAAGGTCTTCCATCACTCCAATGTAGTTAAAGACATTTTTGACCATTGGGATGTGACTTATGATCGTTGATCACTTTTTGGCATTTAAAAACAAATTCTAGAACTAGCCATTGGATACTTGAAAGTGACATTCGAGTTGGCTCGGATCCTTCGATTCGATAGGTCAAGTTGCCAAATCTTAAGTATAGTCAGCTCTTTATCTTAGAGAGCAAAACATCACTCTGGATGATGTGGGACTAATAGGATGGATCCTCAAATTAGGCTTATAGAATCAAATCCTCCTCATATGGTCGGCCAAAAGCTTCCTTAAGTGTTGATTGGTGGCTCCAAATGGTAAGAAGATGGCGCCTCCTAGCCTTGCTCTTCAAGACAAATAATTTCCTTCCATGCTTGGTTTTATTTGGAAGTATTTGGGTGCCTCCTAGTCTTGCTCCCCAAGTCTTGCTCCTTTCTTTTCATAGCTTGGCTCTTATGGAATTATTTTGGGCGCCTCCTTGGATTGACGATCCTAGATTGATCTCTCCTTAAGTGGTGCATGAAAGAAGGGACCTGCTTTCTTGTGGTGTGGGGACCAAGGCACACTGGATGGAGATGTGGTGCCTCCTGGACTCTGGCGTGTGGCTGGGAGTGTGGCGCCCACTTGCTTGGATCTGGGAGAAAAAATATGGCACCCTGGACCTTGACTTGACTGAAAAAAAAGTGGCACCAATCTGGAGAAAACCTAGACCACTACTAGGACTTGTACTGAGTCAACATGACTCAACAAAATTTAAATTGCAGGGAAATACAGAATCAAGACTAAAATTGAGTTGACCAAGTCAACCCTTATTACAAAACCAGAAAAATCCTAATTCTTCGGACAAGGTCAATCAGAGATCCAGATGGAGCCCTGAAGTCTTCTTCTGAGTCTGGTGCCCGTACCAATTCTCCCAGGGTGGGAGGAACTCGACCCTATCGAGTATGGATCAAGTTGGCTCTGGTATCTCTCCAAGAGGTCTGGGTCCAATTCTTGTAATTCTTCTCGGGAGATCCAAGAGTCATCAAATTCTGGCCTTCCTTGCCAGCGGACCAGGTATCTTTGGTATCCTCGATTACGAGTAGAGATAACCTAATCATCCAGGATCTTTTCAATCTGCTCTTTCCTCACAGGCCAGTTTGTTGGTGGACACACAGGGTTGGGTTCATTCTCAAGAGCAGGATTAGGCTCAAAAGGCTCACTGGGAATCACAGCTGGCTCTCTATACTCTACTAAGTCTGTAATGTTGAAAGTGGAGCTAATACCTAGATCTGAAGGCAACTCGAGCACATAGGCATTGGACCCTACTCTCTTCACCACTCTAAATGGTTCAGCTCCTCTAGCATGTAACTTTCTAACGGTTCCAGGAGGAAACCATTCTGGCCTTAACCTAATCATTACATAGTCTCCCTTAACAAAAGTTTTGACTCGCCTTTGAGAATCAGCCAACTTCTTATAAGTTTCATTACTTAAATTTATTTTGGTATGAATTTCTTTATGCAAGTCTTTTATATGCTTTGCAAAAACTTCAGCAGACTCGAAGACTCGTGTATGGACTGGTAGAGGAACTAGGTCAAGAGGTGTGTGGGGTTTGTAACCATGCACAATTTCAAATGGACTCTTACCTGTAGACCTATTGACCCAGTCATTGTATGCAAATTCAGCCCTAGGTAAGTACAAATCCCAATTCCTAGTGTTTTCACCAACAAGACACCTTAACAGATTGCCTAAGCTACGGTTCACTACTTCGGTTTGGCCATCAGTTTGGAGATGATTGGCAGTTGAATACTTAAGTTTTGTCCCTAACTTATGCCAAAGGGTTTTCCAAAAATAGCTGGTGAACCGGACATCCCTATCTGAAACAATTGTCTTAGGTAGGCCATGGAGTCGAACTATCTCATTAAAGAATAGGGTGGCTACCTTAGACGCATCAAAAGTCTGGGAACAAGGCAAGAAATGGGCCATCTTAGAAAATCGGTCGACTACGACACAGATTGAGTCATGCCTCCTCTGGGTCTTGGGCAAACCTAACACAAAGTCCATACTCACATCTTGCCAAGGACGATCTGGGACAGGGAGTGGGGTATAAAGGCCGGTGTTCTGTTTTCGCTGTTTGGCAACAGTGCAGGTCCGACACCTAGCCATAATGTGTGCTACATCTCTTTTTAAGCTAGGCCAAAAAAAGTGGTCTTCAATAGCGAGGGTGGTCTTGTCTTTTCCAAAATGGCCTGCTAGACCTCCAGCATGAATTTCCCAAATCAAAAATTCCCTAAGAGAAGTTCTAGGGATGCAAAGCCTATTCTTAAAGAATAGAAAGCCATCTAAAAGTGTATAATCCTTATGATCACTAGATGGTCCTTGAACTAGATCCTGGTACACAGCCTTAAAATCTGGACACGACTCATATTCCTCTTTGATCTGCTCAAACCCTACGACTTCAGCCCTAACAGAATTCATTAACAAAGATCGACGACTAAGGGCATCAGCTACCTTATTTTCAGTCCCAGCCTTATGTTTCAAAACAAAAGTATAGGACTGGATATACTCTACCCACTTAGCATGACTAGGGTTAAGCTTCTTCTGGGAATTCAAGAATCTATGAGCCTCATGGTCCAAAAATAGAACAAATTCCTGCGGTAGCAAATAATGTCTCCAGTAACGCAAAGCTTGCACTACCGCATAAAATTCTTTATCATAGGTAGAATACCTAAGCTTAGCATCATTAAGTTTTTCACTAAAGAATGCTACGGGATGATTCTCTTGGCTTAGGACTCCACCTATACTTACTCCTGAAGCATCACAGGCAAACTCAAATACTTTAGAAAAGTTAGGAAACCTCAAAATGGGTGCCTGGGTCATCCTATCCTTAAGATCTAGGAAGGCTTTATGGGCTGCTTTAGTCCACTGAAATTCTCCCTTCCTAATACAGTCTGTGATAGGAGCAACTACAGTACTAAACCCCTTGATGAATCATCTATAGAAGATAGCCAAGCCATGGAAACTTCTGACTTCATGCACACTGGTCGGCTCTGGCCATTCTACTATGGACCTAATCTTCTCTGGATCGGCAGCCACGCCGTCATGGGTTACTACAAAACCAAGGAAGATAACTCTACTGGTCATGAATTCACACTTCTTGAGATTACCGTAGAGACTATCATTCCTCAAAACTTGGCAGACTTGTCTAAGGTGGCCTAGGTGGTCTGCAGGGGTCTTACTATAGATCAGGATGTCATCAAAATAGACCACTACAAACTTCCCTATGAAAGCTCTAAGAACCTGGGTCATAATCCTCATGAAAGTACTAGGGGCATTGGACAACCCAAAAGGCATAACAACCCATTCGTAGAGACCATCCTTAGTTTTGAAAGTGATTTTCCACTCATCCCCTGGTCTAATCCTAACCCGATGATAGCCGCTCTTGGGATCAATTTTGGAAAAAATCATTGCACCGGCCATAATATCTAGCATGTCATCTAGTCTAGGGATGGGGAACCTATACTTGATTGTGATTTTGTTGATGGCACGACTATCAACACATCCTCCATGTGCCATCCTTCTTTGGAGTCAGTAGTGCAGGGACTGCACAAGGGCTAAGACTCTCTCTAATGAACCCCTTCCTCAACAATTCTCCAACCTGCTTTTGCAGTTCCTTATGCTCAGATGGATTCATTCTATAATGAAGCAAGTTGGGTAAAGTAGCTCCTGGGATTAAATCTATGGAATGCTGGATATCCCTAAGAGATGGAAGGTGGTCTGGCAGATCCTCGGGAAAAACATCCTCAAATTCTTCTAACAAAGGCCTAACTTCCTGAGGAGGCTCTGAGGGTGTAGGAGTCCTAAGTTCCTTAGCAGTCAACATCCAAATGGGTGAACCACTATGAATTTCTTGTTCTAGATCCTTAGCACTAATTAGGTTCACTCCAGTCTTCATTTCTTTGACCTTATTGGGTCCCTTAGCTACCTTGTCCTTAGGAGGGACTCAATGGATTGTGATCTTTTTTCCATTAAAACTAAAGACACAGGTATTGGATTTTTCTAAGAGGGTGGCATCATGATCATATAACCAAGGTCTCCCAAGAATTATACTGCTCACCCTTATGGGCAAGACATCACACCAAATCTTCTCTTGATAGGATTGCATTTGGATTTGGACCTGACATCTAGACTGGATGAGTATAGAGGTAGAGTCTACCCAAGAAACCTTATAGGGGTTGGGGTGGGGGACTGGGGTTAAGCCTAACATTTTGACAGTGCTAGCAGAAATGGCATTCACACAGCTCCCACAATCTATGATGATCTTACATACCTTATCCCCTAGTTTAAGGAAAGTCTGTAGGATGTTAGCCTACGCCAATCCTCCTGAACTCTACTCTGGGACAGGATGCATCTCACAACCCCTAACTGGTCAGACTCTGTGGATTCCTCCTCTCCTTCATACTCATCAACCAAATTCATTCCGATCTCATAAACTTCTTCTTCAAATTCTTCATTGGACCTGGAATTCTCTTCCTCTCCCTCTTCTATGTAAAGGGATCTACGAGGGCACTGGCTAGAAACATGACCTACCTTATGGCACTTAAAACAGGCTATGGATGTACACTGGCTAGAGATATGAACGGGTTTCTAGCACTTAAAACAGGTGATACTAGAACTAGGGGTTCTCTGGGTGTCAGGTGCCTTACCTTTATCCATGGGCCTAGGGGTGGGAATGCCCTGAATAGGTTTGCTAGGGATAACTTGGCTAGGTCTATTTCTTGGGATTGGGGCACTAACCCTAGAAGGTATAGGTCCTCTCTGAAATTTCTCAGTGTTCAGTGCAATCTGATAGGCTTGGTCTAGGTCAGTAACCTCTCTCGGAAACAACTCCCTCTTAATGTCTTCCCTAAGTCCAGTCCTAAACCTAGACAAAGTGACCTCATGGGCTTCACTCACATCACATCTTATCAAGTACTCATCAAAGGTGGCTATGTAGTCTGAGATAGATCGGTTCCCTTGTTTCAAGGTTTGCCATTGGTCTAACAAATTCTGCTGGTATGAAATGGGCAGGTACTTGTCTCTAAGCATCTCTTTCATACCCTGCCAAGTTGTAATGGGCTCAACATTTCGTCTCCTAGTGGTTAGCTCAATGATCTCCCAGTATAACCTAGCTTGACGCACTAACTTCATCTTGGCAAACTTGAACTTCCTTTCCTCAGACATGGCATACCACTCAAAGTACTGGTCCATCTCACCCTCCCAATCAGAATACACCTTAGGGTTTAAGCTACCATCAAAAGTGGGTGCATCTAATTTGATATTCCGGATGAACCTATCATCTCTATCTTTAGGCTCTGGGTCAGGCCTCCTATGATTAGGTTCAGGATCTCTGTATAAAGGTCTTCTAGGCTCCTGGTGTGGGTGAGGTTGAGGCACATTAAAATCTGGGTCAGGAGTCCAATTCTGATGCCTAGGTTCCTCAAGTACTTGGACTCGATCCCTAAGCTGGGTAAGATCCTCATGGACTTATTCCTTAAACTGGGCAACAGTAGCAGTCATATCCTGATTCAATTTGTTCATACTTTCGGTAAGATTTCTAACCATGGCCTCTAAATCAGGTTGGATTTGACCAGGTTGGTAGGGTACTCCATTCCGGGTGGACATGATGATGCAAGCAAACACACCAAATGAGACTCGACTGAAATGACTACGGGCTAACTAGACCTAGAGCCCAAACTAGATGCCCAATCAGAGTGGCAAGCTATCCTGTAGTAACTCGAGACTCAGCTAGGCAGTTGTAAGGGGAGTGTTAGGTCCCTAAATGCCAATCCTAGACACCAATCAGTGATTGGCCAGGTAGGCGGACCAGCACACAAGCCCTTCAGGATAGAATCCCTGAACCACCATTCTAGACACTGAGTACAAAGCACACACAGAGTAACTAGACAAACTGACTCAACACTAGCCTAGACCCGACTTGTTGGTGTCCCTAGCCCACTCGGGCAAATAAGGTCTAATTAATTTTAAAATTAGGCTTAGGATCGAATGAATGGGTGGTGGTTTTGGGCTAAGGAGAGGTTATCAACTCCTCCCCTTATCTTAGATGCTCAATTGCCCTTAAGATGAATTAGGAGATGATCACTCAAAAAATTGAATTGCAGAAACATAGAAATAGAATTGCTATAATTTAATTCTCAGAAATTTCACAGAAACCAATAAATTACAGTAAAATTATGTAAAATAGCTTCAATTATATTGGTTCTAAAAAAATAAAAATCATGCAATTTGGAATTACCTGAAATGAGAAACAATTCCTATAACAGGGTAGTTACAGACTGAAAATAGAATGCTTCCCCCGTTTACAATTCCTGCTATGAAGTTGTAACCCAACGGATCCCCTACATGCCCTAGGAACACCCCGTGGAATGGAAAGAGGAGGCTTGCACCTCGCTTCATTCCTAGGACCGGACGTCTTGGGGAGTCTACTTCGAGCAGACAAAGTAAAAAAGAGAGACACTCAAAACATGCAAGCAAGTCAGAAACCCTAGACAGGGCTCAGATACCAAAATAATACAGAACAAAAGAGATGATGCGATGTGGAAGTAAATTAAGACTAATACATATATATATATATATTTTTTATTTTCAGAAGTCAGCTTAGACTCAAAGAAAAGTTAAACTAAATTGAAAGAAACTATATAATAATTGAAAGCACAATTCAAAGAAACTAGATTATCAGAGTAGTTCAGAAGTAAAGGATCACTGGGGGTTGAGAAACTCCCAGACCTAGGATTTCGCTCTGAACTTTCAACAGGACAGAAGTAAAGAGAAGAGAATGGTTATGTACCAGACAGTGATCTTCATAGAGTTTAGTGGAAGGACTCTCTCGAGTAGATTGTTGGATCCTCGAATTCGGATATCTTCACAATGGATCCTCCAATACTGGTCCTTTGGCAGAGTTGGCTTCTCTTGAACTTAGGATCTTGGAAAGAAGAAGAACAAGTTATGGAACCAGATACTCAAAGGAAGGATTTACCAGATAAGAAGAACTTGAAAATTGATGTTGCTGAAATCCTGAAACTCCTGGATGCTGATCTGACCTCCTCTGGGATTTGCTTTGTATTCGAAGTAGCCGATCTGGACCTAGATGCTGGTGGTCGGCCTCTACTTGGAAGAGAGGGGACGTGAGATGATGAGGTAGATTAGGGTTGGATGATTGGTGGAATGAAGAAGATGATGGGCGGCTAGGGTTTGGAATTGAAGTGGCTAACCTTGGGTTTTGGGGTTGGAGATCTCACACCTCCTCAAGGTTTCTAGGGAACCCGGATTTACTCCCTCACGGAGCTCAACACCTGAATACAAGTGCGGAAGAGAGAAACATAAAGTTGCTTACACAGAAATTGATTTCATTCATCAGTGTTTTTCAAAACTTACAAGAGGGGTTTATTTTATAGGTCTTTACAAGAAATTAGGGTTTTACATCTTCCCATGTGGGACTAATAGGATGGATCCTCAAATTAGGCTTATAGAATCAAATCCTCCTCATATGGCCGGCCAAAAGCTTCCTTAAGTGTTGATTGGTGGCTCCAAATGGTAAGAAGATGGCGCCTCCTAGCCTTGCTCTTCAAGACAAATAATTTCCTTCCATGCTTGGTTTTATTTGGAAGTATTTGGATGCCTCCTAGTCTTGCTCCCCAAGTCTTGCTCCTTTCTTTTCATAGCTTGGCTCTTATGGAATTATTTTGGGTGCCTCCTTGGATTGAGGATCCTAGATTGATCTCTCCTTAAGTGGCGCATGAAAGAAGGGACCTGCTTTCTTGTGGTGTGGGGACCAAGGCACACTGGATGGAGATGTGGTGCCTCCTGGACTCTGGCGTGTGGCGCCCACTTGCTTGGGCCTGGGAGAAAAAATGTGGCACCCTGGACCTTGACTTGACTGAAAAAAAAAGTGGCACCAATCTGGAGAAAACCTAGACCACTACTAGGACTTGTACTGAGTCAACATGACTCAACAAAATTTAAATTGCAGGGAAATATAGACTCAAGACTAAAATTGAGTTGACCAAGTCAACCCTTATTACAAAACCAGAAAAACCCTAATTCTTCGGGCAAGGTCAATCAGAGATCCAGATGGAGCCCTGAAGTCTTCTTCTGAGTCTGGTGCCCGCACCAGTCCAAAAGGCTCACTAGGAATTAATGTCTGCTCTTTAAATTCTTTCATATCAGAAATATTAAATGTGGAGCTAATGCCATAATCAGGTGGTAACTTTAGCACATATGCATTAGATCCAATTTTCTTAATTATTTTGAATGGTCTCGCTCCCCTGGCATGCAATTTCTTCATAGTTCCCAGTGGAAACCTTTCAGGTCTAAGTTTTATCATGACAGAGTCCCCTTCATTAAATTCTTTTATTCGTTTATATGAATCAGCCATATGCTTATAAACTTCATTACTCATTTGAATCTTCTTACTAATTTCTTTATGTAATTCTTTAAGATGCTGTGCATATGACTCGGCAGACTCAGACATTTGTGTGTGTGTGGGTAATGGAATGAGGTCAATAGGTCTCCTAGGTCTATAACCATGGACAATCTCAAAGGGACTTTTACCAGTAGACCTATTGACCGAGCTGTTGTACATGAATTCAGCGCGATGTAGAAATAAATCTCAATTTCCCAGACTCTCTCTAACAAGGCACCTCAATAAATTCCCTAGACTTCTATTACAACCTCAGTTTGTCCATCAGTCTGAGGGTGGTAAGCAGTTGAGAATTTTAGTTTTGTTCCTAGTAGGTGCCAAAGGGTTTTCCAAAAATAGCTTGTAAAATGGACATCCCTATCAGAAACAATGGTCTTAGGTAACCCATGTAACTTGACTACTTGATCGAGAAAAAGCTTGGCTAACCTGGAGAAAAGTTTGGGAGCAGGGTATAAAATGGGCCATTTTCGATAATCTGTCGAACACTACAAAGATTGAATCGGGTTTTCTAAGGGTCTTGGGCAGTCCTAAAATGAAGTCCATGCTAAGATCTTGCCATGGACAATCCGGTACAGGTAAAGGAGTGTATAATCCAGTGTTTTGTCTTTGATGTTTGGCAACCGCACATGTCCTACATCGGGCAACAATATTGGCTACCTATTTCTTAAGGCCTGGCTAGTAGAATTTTTCCTCGATTATTAATATGGTCTTGTTTCTTCCAAAGTGGCCAGCCAAGCCTCTAGCTTGGGTTTCCAAAATTAAAAAGTCTCTTAGAGAAGTCTTTGGAACACAAAGCTTACTTTCCTTAAATAGATAACCATCTAAAAAGGGTGTACTCACTGTGGTCACTAGACGGTCCTAATTTCAAAGCTGGGTAAACTGGTGCGGGCACCAGACTCAAAAGAAGACTTCAGGGCTCCATCTGGATCTCTGATTGACCTTGCCCGAAGAATTAGGGTTTTCTGGTTTTGTAATAAGGGTTGACCTGATTAAATCAATTTTGAGTATGTAATTTTGTCATTTCAATTTTTGTTGGATCATGTTGACTCAGTCCAAGTCCAAGGCCCAGGTAGGTGTCATTCCCTTTGCCATAGGGCACCATATTTTCCAGCTACAAGTGGGTGCCACACTCCCTGCCACATCTCCATCCAGTGTACCTTGGTCCCCACGCCTCAAGTAAGTAGGTTCTTTTTTCTTGCACCACATGGGGGAGAAATCCATCAAGATACCTCAATCCAAGGAGGAGCCAACTTCTTTCCAGATAAACCCAAGCCAGGATGGCAAGAATTTTTCTTGAAGAGAGGATCAAGGAGGTGCCCCACAATGTTCCATAAAAATCTAAGTTATAAAAGGGAAGAGAGCATGTCTTGGGGAGAAAATCAAGGAGGCACCCAAAAGTTTCCAAAAGTGCTAAAGCCATGAAAGGAAGAAGCCTAAACTTATGGAGCAAGACGTGGAGGTGTCCAAAAGAGCCAAACCATGAAGGAAAAATCCTTGATTCATGGAGAGATACTAGGAGACACTCCCATAACCTGCCATTTGGAGCTGATTTTCAAGTTTTCTTAGAGTTTTTGGGCTGCCCACTCATGGAAGGAGTCTTGGGAAGAGAATTTGATGTTTAAAGTGTGGGTTAGTCCTATTAGTCCCACATGGGAAATGTATAAAATTTTATTTCTTTGTTATGTCTATATATTCAACTCTATATAACTCTTGAAGATAATGATGAATGAAATCAATTTCTTTGTAAGCAACTTTGTGTTTCTCTCTTCCGCACTTGTATTCAAGTGTTGAGCTCTGTGAGGGAGTGATTCCGGGTTCCACAGGATCCTTGAGGAGGTGTGAGATCTCCAAACCCTACCAAAATCCTAGGTTAGCCACTTCAATTCCAAACCCTGGCCGCCCATCATCTTCTTCCTTCCACCAATCATCCAAACCCTAATCTACCTCATCATCTCACGGCCCCTCTCTTCCAAGTAGAGGCCGACCACCAGCATCCAGGTTCAGATCTGCTACTTCGAATACAGAGCAATCCCAGAGGAAGTCAGATCAGCATCCAAGAGAATCAGGATTTCAGCAACATCAATTTTTCAAGTTCTTCTTATCCGGTAAATCCTTTCTTTGAGTATCTGGTTCCTTAACTTGTTCTTCTTCTTTCCCAGATCCTGAGTTCAGGAGAAGCCAACTCTGCCAAAGGACCAGTATTGGAGGATCCATTGCAAAGATATCCGAATCTGAGGATCCAACAATCTGCTCGAGAGAGTCCTTCCACCAAACTCTGTGAAGATCACTGCCTGGTACATAACCCTTCCCTTTTCTTTATTTCTATCCTGTTGAACGTTCAGAGCGAAACCCTAGGTCTGGGAGTTTCTCAACCCCCAGCGATCCTTTACTTCTGAACTACTTTGATAACCTAGTTTCTTTTAAATTGTGCTTTCAATTATTACATAGTTTCTTTCAATTTAGTTTAACTTTCCTTTGAGTCAAAGCCAACTTCTGAAAATAAAAAAAAAAAAAAGTCTTAATTTACTTCCGCATCGCATCATCTCTTTTGTTCTGCATCATTTTTGGCATTAGAGCTTTCGTTCTGCATCAATTTTGGTATCAGAGCTTTCGTTCTGCATCAATTTTGGTATCAGAGCTTTCATTCTGCATCATAAACTTCACTAAAGTCTGGACAGCTATCATACTCATCCATAAGTCTTTCAAATCCAACGACTTCATTGCTAATCGAGTTAAGAAGTAGGGATCTACGGCATAATGCATCGGCTACCTTATTCTCAGTTTCGGCATGGTGTTTCAAGACAAACATGTAAGCTTGGATGTATTCTACCCACTTGGCGTGCCTAGGATTCAGCTTTTTCTGAGAACTAAGGAATCTAAGGGCCTCATGATCAAAAAATAGGACAAATTCATGCGGTAGTAGATAGTGCCTCCAATACCTTAAAGCTTGCACTACTGCATAGAGCTCCTTATCATAGGTGGAATATTTAAGCTTAGCCTTATTTAAATTTTCACTAAAGAAAGCTATGGGGTGGCTTTCCTGGCTTAAAACTCCTTCTATTCCTACTCCAGATGCATCACAAGCGACCTCGAATACTTTGGAAAAATCGGGCAATCTCAAAACTCCTCCTATTCCTGGCTTGGGTCATCTTATCTTTTATCTCTAGGAAGGCTCTATTGGCTGCTTTGGTCCAATCAAAACTACCCTTCCTAATGCAATCAGTTATTAGTGCGATAATGAAGCTAAAGCCTTGAATGAATCTCCTATAAAAGGTGGCTAAACCATGAAAGCTATGAACATCATGAACAGTTTTGAGAACAGGCCACTCAACTATGGATTTGATCTTTTTAGGATTAGCTAAAACTCCATTAGAGGTAATAATGAAACCTAGGAAAGTGACTCTAGGGGCCATAAATTCATACTTCTTCAAATTGACATAGAGACTCTCTTTCCTAAGGGCTGAACATACTTGCCTAAGGTGGTCTAAGTGGCTTTCTTTAGTCCTACTGTAAATCAAAATATCATCGAAGTAAACCATAACAAATCTTCCCATAAAAGCTCGTAGGACTTGTGTCATGATCCTCATAAATGTACTTAGTGCATTGGACAGTCCAAAAGGCATCACTACCCATTCAAATAACCCATCCTTAGTCTTAAATGCAGTCTTCCATTCATCCCCTGGTCTAATCCTCACTTGGTGGTATCCACTTTTAAGGTCGATCTTAGAAAAGATAGTAGCTCCAGCCATCATATCCAACAAGTCATCTAATCGAGGAATAGGAAACCTATATTTCACGATGATTTTGTTAATAGCATGACTATCAACACACATCCTCCAGGTGCCATCTTTCTTAGGTGCCAATAAAGCTGGGACTGCACAAGGACTTAAACTCTCCCTAACAAATCCTTTCCTAAGGAGGTCCCCTACTTGTCTTTGTAATTCTAGATGTTCGATAGGGCTTATCCTATAATGTGGGAGATTGGGTAAGGTTGCTCCAGGGACTAAGTCAATATCATGTTAGATGTCCCTAAGTGGTGGAAGGTGGTTAGGGAGGTCATCTGGAAACACATCCTTAAAGTCCTCTAACACTTCAACCACTTCCTGAGGGTGTTCTTTCTGGGATGGCTCTTGAATTTCCCTAGTGGTTAAAACCCAAATAGGTGTACCCCCAGTGAGCTCTTTCTCAATTTCCTTTGCAGTTATTAGATTGACTCCATTCTTTTTCTCCTTTAGGTGACTCGATCCTCTCTTATCAACATCCTTAGGTGGTGTGGGGTTGATCACAAATTTCTTTCCTTGGTTCATGAATGAGTAAGAGTTAGATCGACCATAAAGGGTTGCATCATGGTCAAATAACCAGGGTCGACCTAGGATGATACTACTCACTCCCATAGGTAAGACATCACACCACACATTCTCCTGATAGGACTGAAAATGGATTTGGACTAGACACCTAAATTTGACTGGAATTGAAGTGGAGTCTATCCAAGAAACCTTATAGGGATTTGGATGGGGGGCCGTGGCTAATCATAGAGTCTTGACTGCACTAGTGGATATGGCATTCACACAACTCCCACTATCGATGATTATCTTACATACCTTATCCCCTAACTTGACAAAGGTTTGTAGGATATTAGTCCTATGCCAATCTTCCTGGGTCTTAGTCTGAGTAAGGATGCATCTTACTACTCTTAAAAGGTCAGGCTCTACATGATCCTCGTCTCCTTCATACTCATCTGCCAAATTGTTCTCAGCCTGATATACTTCCTCAACACTATCACCTACGGACTCTATGGGTTCATACTCATTCTCTTCTAATTCTCCTATGTGTAAGGCCCTAGTTGGACAATTGCTAGCATAATGGCCTAACTTATGACATCTGAAGCAAGCAACATTAGGGTTTGGAGTCCTCTGAACTTTTGGTGCTTTAACCCTATCGTCTCTATGGGTTAGAGGGGTGCTAGGGTTGGGTCGGCTAGGTCGCTTCTGATTCGATCCTGGCTGTTGACTAGGTGCACTGGTTCTAGGGGGTTTGGGTCTACGAAAAAGTGGTCCCTGATGAAATCTCTCGATGTCTCGTGCTACCTGATAAGCTAGCTCTAAGTCATGGACTTCCCTCAAGAATAACTCCTTCTGGATTTCTTCTCTCAATCCTGCCCTAAACCTAGACAAAGTAACTAACTCGGACTCATTTACATTGCATCTCATCACAAATTCGTCAAACTTTGCAATGTCTTCAGCTACACTCTTGGTTCCCTGGGTCAATCTCTGCCACTGGTCTAGAAGTCGCTGGTGGTAGGATGTTGGAAGGTATTTCTTTCTAAGCCTAAGTTTCATTGCCCTCCAGGTTATTATGGGAACATCACCCCTTTGTCTAATGAACCTCTCGACATTTCCCCGGTAAAGCCTAGCCTAACGAATTAACCTAAGCTTCGCAAATTTGCATTTTCTTTCCTCAATCATGTCATACCAATCAAAATATTGGTCCATCTCTCCCCAATCTATGTAAACCTTAGGATCCAGATTTTCATCAAATGTTGGAGCTTCCAACCTAATACTCCTAATGGTTCGCTCGTCACGGTCTGTCTGATCCTGATTGTGTCTGCTAGGATTTGGCTCATAGGTGGGATCATGGTGTGCTATCCTAGGATTCGGGTCATGGACTCGATCGGGATTGGGCCTCCTAGGATTTGGCTTAAAGAAATGGTCTTGATGAAGAGCCCTTCTAGTGTTGATGGGTGTCTCAAATTCAGGTTCAGGCTCTAACTCATTCTAGACTTCATGAGTTCCTCCAAGGGTACGAGCTTCTAAATGATCAAGCCTAGCAGTGATGAGGGTTATCTGATCAATCATGTTTTGGTTGGTCTGGGCCAATTGATCAGTTAGGTTTTGGTTCAGCCGGGTCATTTGGTCATTCAAAGATTTCATCAAGCTCTCAAAGTTTTGTTCCATGGTTACACTAGATTAGGCTTGGGTTTGCTGATAGGGTGCTCCTGATCTAGTTGCCATGCATGCACGGACTCAAACTTGAACTAGGGGATTACTAGACCTAGAGCCCAAACCAAATGTTAAGTCAAATTGACAATCCAGATTAAAGTAACTTGGCACCTGTCTAGGTAAGTGTAAGGTTGGTGGAGGTTCCTCTTTGCTTGCCTTGACACCAATTTGAAATTGGCTAGGTAAGCGAACCAACCCACCTTCCTTCAGGCTCTTGTCCATGAACTACTTGCCTAGACACCAGATACAAGCACACACAAACAGGTTGCCAAAGTTGGCTTGACACTTGACTCGACTCGACCTCGTGGGTGTCCCTAGCTCGCTAGAGCAATTAAATGTCTACTTTGTTTTAATTAGGGTTGGGTGTGTTATGCAAGTTGGTGATTTTTGGGCTAGGGACAGGTAATGAAATCCTGACCCTATGTCAATTTGATGGCCTTAATTTGATTTACCATGAAATGAATGCAAACAAGCATATGAACTCAAATTTTAGGTGCAGAATTGGTGTGTTGCAGTTCCAAAGTGGGGCAGAAAAGTGTAATGTAAAAATATCCAAAAATTCAAAAAAAATTATAGACATTCCTAACTTATGGATGAAATACCAAATGAAAGGAAATTAAAAATTAAAATTTGTGTTAGTCATGGTAGTTCTTAGAACACAGACATTGCAAGCAAGATAGAATAGCAGAATTTAAACAAACAAAAGTATGAACATACAAAACTTCAACCTAAAGATTCACGTCCGGCTAGGGGCTCATTATTCCCATGGGTCATGATAGTGTACTGGTGTACACCCGCTCAGGAGGCGTGAATCTTAGATCTGGATTGGATTTTAAAAAAGATAACTAAGTAGCAAGTATGAATGCTATGCATGCAGAAAATTTTAGCAAACTACATAAATGCAGAAATTCAAAATTAACCCTAACCTACCATGCTCTGATACCATGTTAATGGGGGACAAATATCGAATGATGCATTTCTAGGAATTAGAGAGACTAAATGATAATGAAACAAATATGTATGTAGCTATTCTACGTAAAAGAAACAGAATTATATGAAAAGAACATAAGGGAAAAACTTGACTAGAAAATAAACTTTCAAAGCAATTAAGAAGGGACCTTCGTGGTTAGGAAACCACACAGGTTAGGGTTAGCTTACTCTACTATTTTAGATATGAAGGAAGGTTTTAAAGATGGTTACCCGGTATTAATATTCTGAAATGTGGTAAAGAACACTCAAGAAGAAGTACTAAATGACTAAGAGATTACTCTAGGTTTCAAGGCACCCTGTATTTGATTCTTTGGCACAGTAGACCTTCATCATGGAAACCAAGAGACCCAGGGATCCTGCACAGATAGATGGAAAGATTAGGAGGTTTAGAAGAAGGTTGGAGGAATGGAGAAGGAAAGTTAGGAATGGTAAAAAGAGGCTTAGGTTTAGCTTGAAGTAGATCTCCTTTGGCGCCCATAGCATGGATCTTCTTCACTTGATGGCATGGAGAACTTGTTTGTAGATGACATCCTTTGGGAAGAGGGAGAGGACATCTTGGAGTGGTTTGAAGAAGAGTCTTCAAGGTTGGCCGAATGGAGATGGAAGAAGGATTAAATGCTTGAATTGGCTAAGTAACCTAGGTCTCACACCTACCTTCTCTCAAGGGACTTTGGCTAGCAAAGGAAAAAACTTTCAAGAAAATAATTCATTTCATTCATCATCATCCCATTACAAGAGAACTTAGGAGTTTTTTTAAACTTTAAGCTCCCTTTCAAATTCAAACTACACCTCCTTTCATGGAGAAAATCAAGGGGCGTCCCATGAAGAGAGGAGTGGCCCTTTCAAATTTGAAATTCCTAATTACAAGGTGGCGCCCCATAAAGAGTGGAGCTTCATTCAAATTTGAAAATTCATAGTTGATGTGTCTTGGTGATGTGGCATGATTTATCCTCCAAGTTGGCATGATTTGTCCTCCAAGGTGGCATGGTGCTTTGATGATGTGGTGCTCCAAGTAATGTGGTTTGTTGGTGAAGCTAGTTGCACCCTCAATTGAAACCCAACTCAGGTATCTCTTGAACCTGACTCAATACAAAGCCTAATTGAACTTTAAAATCCAAATTGAAATAAAACAGGACTCAATTATTCAAATGAACAACTTTAATTGAACTTTAAAACCCAAATTGAAATAAAATAGGACTCAATTATTTAAATAAATACCAGTATAGGACTCATAGATTTATTACAGGACTTAAATTCCTAATCTTTTATCCATAAAGAACTTGGCATCAGTTGAAGCCTCTTCGTGAGCTTGGTGCTCACCATTCTTTAGAGAGAAGCTTGAAATGAGGCTTGGATCAAGGCCTTTGTCTTCACCCTTTCCTTGGTTGCCCATGACTCCTTTAGTAAGTGGCTTGATGGAGGGAGGGAAAGGAGGAGAGAATATTTGATGTGTCTCCATTTGGCACCCAAGAAACTCTTACTTGTGCCGCCCACTTGGCCAGATGAGGTGGCGCCACATGGGGTGGTGAAGTGGTGCCCTAGGGTTGACATGTTGACCTTCAAGGCTTGGCCCAATAGTAGTTGAGCTGGACTCAAAGACCACTCTAGCTTGGACCCAGACTTGAACTAGAATCAATATAAGATTGGACTCAATATAGGACTGGACTCAATACAGGACACAACTTGTCCAAATTGGTCAATGTACAAGACTAAACAAAAATAATTGAGACTAAATTCATGACCAAAAATTACAATGCTTAGGCTTGAAGCCTTATTACAGGACCCAAAAATTAAAACCTTAATCAGAGGTCTAGTGCCCACACCAGATAAGGAGAGATTAATTTGGAGTCTCTTGGAATTCATATAGGTTACATGACCTTTGGACTTTAGCAACTGGTGGGATTAAAACCTTGAAATGCCAATCATTTAATTCCATAACACTTATAGCAATGAATGAAGTGTTCTTGGATTTTACCAAAGCCCGTCAATCGAATCGACTTGAATGACTTGAGTCGACTAATCCAAATGAGCCGACTCGAGTTTTGACAACTCTTTGTTGAATGAGTCTGGAGCAATTCCCAATCGTTCCCAAGCCCACAAAGCAAGAAGAAACCCCATGGCGTGTGACTCCATAGGTTCAAACACTAAACCGGTAGCATTAAAAAATTTCTAGTACCAGCCAAAGTCACCATCTAACAATGATACCTATAATCCAGATAGGTTGAAAGTTGCAGAACAACACGAACCTATTGAATATGGAATACCACTGAACATATTTCTTAAACCTCCTAACACTCCGGATGGCATAGAGTTAAACTGCCCAACCTTAATCAATCCATCTCAATATATCTCAAACAAAGAATCCCTGTAACTTTTTACAAGGAATGCCCTGGCCAAGGTCTTTCTCAATTAAGGCATATTAAGCATTCAATCCAAACCATTTGGAGAGGTCAATCCTATCTCGATCCTACTACTGCTATACAAGTACTTGACTATACCCAGCAACCTTCCATCACCAGATTATAAATTTGGATAGTCCAGCACCTAAGCATAGTGAGTTGCTTGCAAGCTACCATAGTGATCTCAAGTCAGAGGAATAATTCATGTCCACATTCTAATGCAAGACTTCTCTTTGGCAAAAAGTGAATCTCGCATGAGAGTCACGCTCATTGAAGTGACAAACACAACACCTGATATCATACCAGCATCTCCATGCTACTTGGTTAAGAGATAACCAACATATATGACATCAACAACCTACTCTCAATACACCATCATCCTAAAATAGCATATCCTTTGGTCACGAAAGAATTTATGGACTACATGGCGTATCCTCTCTACATCGCATACAAGGTAGCTCAAAGGACATCATCACAAAAGAGTCAATTAGGAAGATGACATGTGTTGAACAACCAGAATAAACTTTTTATTCAATTCAATAATTCATATACATATACATGAGTTGCACAATCGTCCACAGCCTAGATGATTAGCTTTGGGACATACATTTTCCAACAAACTAAGGATTATTTCTTCTACCATATTGATGAACACAAAGTATTTTTTAGAATAAGCAATCTTTTTGGAAAGAGAGTTTTTTAAAAATGGAACTAATACCTCTAAAGTTGAACTTGAAGTTCAACAAGTAGAAAAACTGATATAATTAACTGAATGAAATCAATTAGATCTATAGCCTATTATGGAGGCAGACTTAAAGAGATCTAGTAGGGTATTACATCAACCAGATAGATACTATAGTTTCTTGATCTGGGATGGTGATCTTATTGAACTTGATGAAATCAACAAGGATTTGATCACCTACATGGATGCAATGAAGAGCTCCAACTTTACGAAATGGCTTGAAGCCATGAAATCTAAAATAGAGTCCATGAAAATCAATGATATATGGATACTTGTTGACCCACTTTAAGGGGTAAAACTTATAGGGTGCAAGTAGATTTTCAGAAGAAAAAGGGATGCAGATGAGAAGGTAGAGATCTATAAAGCTCATCTGGTTGCCAAGGGATATTGTCAATATTATGGAATTGACAATGGCGAGACATTTTTGCTTATGGCAATGCTCAAATTCATTCGGATCATGCTTGCTGATATGGCCAGACCACTGACATGGAGTACACCTCGGATCCAGCTGGCAGCTAGGCAGGCAAATGAGCACCACATCAAGCTCCCTTCCGAGCTCTCCCGCCAAGTGACCTCACTAACGATCAAGCCCACCTCGGCTCGAGCTCGGCACCCTGGCAACTTTGCTAGGTGGCTCCTTTAGATCGAGCCCAGCTCGGTCGAAGTCAAGGTCACCTCAATCCAAGCTCGGCATCTTTGCTCCTACGCTAGGTGGCTCACCAACGGTCGAGCCCACCTCGATCGGAGTAGAGCCCTTCTCCGCTCCTCCGCCAGGTGGCTCCCCAAGGGTCGAGCCCACCTCGATCGGAGTAGAGCCCTTCTCCACTCTTCCGCCAGGTAGCTCCCCAAGGGTCGAGCCCACCTCGACCAGAGCCGACCCTTGCTCCGCTCCTCTGCCAAGTGGCTCCCTAAGGGTCGAGCCCACCTCGGTCGAAGTCGAGCCCTACTCTACTCCTCCGCTAGGTGGCTCCCCAAGGGTCGAGCCCACCTCGAAAGAGTTGAGCCTTTCTCTGCTCCTCCGCTAGGTAGCTCCCCAATGGTCAAGCTCACATTGACCGGAGTAAATCCCTGCTCCACTCCTCTGCCAGGTGGCTTCCCAAGGGTCAAGCCCACCTCGACCGGAGTCGAGCCCTTCCCCGCTCTTCCGCCAGGTGGCTTTCCATGGGTCGAGTCCACCTTGGTCAGAGTCGAGCCCTGCTCTGCTCCTCCACCAGGTGGCTTCCCAAGGGTCTAGTACACCTCGACCGAAGTCGAGCACTCTCCTTGAAAGCATCGGGAATGATAAAGGTGCCTGCCCCAAGACCATCACTAAGACAAATGCGTGCAACGTGGCATGCCCAGTACGACACCCCCCAAATTTATAACGGTGTGCATAACCTCATTTGCACCAGTTTAGGAGGGGCGCCCTAATCGAGATGCCAAATCTGGTAGACGACCACCTAGAAACCCCCGAAGGAGAAGGCTGCATTTAATGTCTCAGACTCGATGGCAGCTGTGCCCAAATCGAGGTTCCATTTAATTCCCCCCTTCATGACAACACACCAGGCAAGGCAAGTTCATAACTTAACTCCCAACTACAAAGAGAAATGACCTCGAGGGAGCGGCCAACAGACACCGTTGACCCTTAAGCCCCCAGAGAGGGAATCGGCGATCTACAAAGGCACCAACGGGCAAGAAACCAGGTAAGCAACCAAGAGGTAGAGCAAGCACACGAGAGAGCAGGAAATGGGGGACTTGAAGGCAGGAAGCTCCTAGAGGACTCACAAAGAGGATCCAATGAGCACAGTCACCGTAACCCAAGCACCGTTCCTCTCTCGTCACCTCCCAATCAGTTCTTTTATACAAACTCCCCTAAGCATGGAGACCATAGTGGGACCCACCTTAGGGGATCTGTTTCACTTTGCCATCCTCTAACTTGATCATCGGAGTGCCCTTGTCGGGATCCCCGACATGGGTCTCTAACACTATTTTGTAGGTCTGGGAACACAAGGATTCTGGAGTAAAGGGGTGGAGGTCCAGTGCTGCTTTTAGCTACTGGCCATGATGGTAAGGTCAGTAATAGATTGGTGTGCCAGGTAAGGGGAAAGCCCCTGTACAAACAAGCCCCCCCATGAGCTTGATAGCTTTACATGAATCATGGTGGTGACTCGGAGAAGAGAAGCCTCCACCAGCCAAGTGGGAGACGCTCCCTCTCCTCCGGGTCCATGTAGCCCAGGGAGGGAGCTTCCTTCTCCTCCTCAACCGCCCACGACAAACATCCAGTATGCCACACTTATCCAACAGATGCGGGCATTGACCACAGCCGTGAGGTAATTGCAGCATCAGCAGCGATCCTTGGTCACTCAACCTCAGCTAGGGATGGTGTGGGCACCATACCTCTGATTAGGGTTTCAATTTTTGGATCCTGTAATAAGGCTTCAAGTCTAAGCATTATAATCTTTTAGCCATGAATTGAGTTTCAAGAGTTGTGTTTAGTCTTGTACATTGACCAATTTGGTCAAGTTGTGTCCTGTATTGAGTCCAGTCCTTTATTGAGTCTAGTCTGAGTCTGGATCCAAGTCGGAGTGGTCTTTGAGTCTAGCTCAACTACTTTGGGATAAGCCTTGAAGGTCAACATGTCAACCCTAGGGCACCACTTCACCACCCCATGTGGCACCACTTCATCATCTCATGTAGCGCCACCTCATCCATCCATGTGGGTGGCACAAGTAAGATTTTCTTGGGTGCCAAATGGAGACACATCAAATATCCTTTCCTCCTTTCCCTCCCTCCATCAAGCCACTTACTAAAGGAGTCATGGGCAACCAAGGAAAGGTTGAAGACAAAGGCCTTGATCCAAGCCTCATTTCAAGCTTCTCTCCAAAGAAGGGTGAGCAACCAAGGAAAGGTTGAAGACAAAGGCCTTGATCCAAGCCCCATTTCAAGCTTCTCTCCAAAGAAGGGTGAGCAACCAAGGAAAGAGGGAGACACAAGCCTTGCATCATGCCTTCTTCCCAAAATTGAAGGTCAACTTTCCAAGTCCAAGGGAGCCAAATTCCTTCTTCCAAGCCCATTATCATGCCACGCCCAAATCCAAGAAGCTTTGGTTGGCAAAGGAGTTTGAATTTCAGGATTTTGGGATTTTTGAATTCTTTTTTTGGTGCCTTAGCAAGAGAAGAAATGTATTTTTTTCATTCAAATTTTGAAAGGGTCTTCCTATATAAAGGACCTTACCCCCTCCCTTGTAAGGTTAATGTTGATGAATGAAAAAAAGTTATTTGAGTGCTATTCTTAGTTGCCTTCGTTCCTTAAGAATGTCGATCTCCATGAGGGAGCACCTTCTCCTTCGGGCATCGAGAGGTGCAAGGCCTCAAGTTACCATCTCTTCCGCCACTCCATCTTCCAACTTCGAGTTTGGAGTCCATCGAGATCATCCAACCGAGCGTCTAGAAAGAAGAACTCCTTCCACCACCAACATCAACTCTCATTCCTTCATCTCTTGCTTTCTTTTTGTGAAATCCTAACTCTTCTCTTGAATGATTGCAAGTCCTCTAGGTACCATGAATACGGAGTCGATTTTCCTTGCCTTCGAGACCTTCAGACAGGAAGCTGGTGCATCTGCGAGGGTTGAAGGCTCGATAATCCATGTCGCATCCACAAGAGCGAATGAACTCTACATCGGGTGTTTCAGAACTTTAAGGTTTACAACCCTAGACTCCTAAGTTGATATTGATTTGAGAGCTAAGTCCTATGAGGTTTCTTAATCCCGGGGTCCTCTTTGTATCCTTGCTTAGAGGCTAATTTACATGCTAGTAGTTCTTATCATTTCGAATCCCTAGATCTACTTTTGCTTGTCTTTGAGAATCCATAACCTATTTTAAAAAAAAAACCTAAAAATCACAAAGAAACAAATCACCTGCATCATCTCATCCTGGCATTTAGTTAGTCCCACATCAAGGGACCCTCGTGGCCCAAGCCACGGGCCCCTGCGGAAGCTTGCACTCCATCCAAGGCAGTTCATCCCATCCGTGGGCCACAACCAATCCCCCCGGGAGTCACCAGACCCCCACAAAGTGAAACCACTCCGGGTCGGCGGACCGAGAGAGCCGATCCCTAGCGAACGACAATGCCATCGTCAAGCACGGCAAGCACCACCAGGGCAAGGCCCCCCATTGCGACCACCACCAGCTATCAACTCCTTCTCCAACGGCCATAGTGGAAGGCTCTACTGACGAGGCCATCCGGTGCTTGGTCAAGAGGCACCTAAAAGAGCAAGAGAGCAAGCTAGCGGAGCTCTCCCGCCAGTTTGCCAACATATAGGGCTCCTCCAAAGAGTTAGCGGGCTATGATGCCCGACCCCCCTTCTCCTGGGAAATCTAGGAGGAATCGATTTTGAGTCGATTCTGCATGCCTCAGGTGGATCCCTATGATGGGATAACCGACCCCCTGGACCACCTAGAGAGCTACAAGGCTCTCATGAGAGCCAAGGGGCAACGATGACCTCCTGTGCATTGCCTTTCCTGCCAACCTCCAAAAGGTTGCTCAAGTCTGGTTCACCCACCTCGAGCCCGAAAGTATCGACTCCTTCCAGCAGCTGGAGAGATGGTTCGTGGCTCACTTCGATGCTTGTCGAAAGATGTCACGAGAGGTGGATAGCCTCTTTTCTATCTAGCAGCAAGTCCATGAGCTCTTATGAGACTATGTAACCTACTTCAAAGCTACCGTCCTGGAGATCTACAGCCTGGATGAGCCCGTTGCCATGCTGGCATTAAAGCGAGGGCTCAAAACCTCCCGCCTCACATATTCTTTGGACAAAAAGGCACCAAAGACATATTTTGAACTCCTCCTCCACATCCACAAGTGTATCTGCACCGAGAAGGCTGACCGTACTAGAAGAGAATTGGATAGAAAGCCCCTGGGGAAGCCGGCCCCAAGGGATGCACCTAGGACGCGAAGACGTGGGCCGCCTGTGGACTTTTGAGCAGGACCAAAGCCGAGAGATGGCCCCTTTCCTAAGAAAAGTTTCACTCCCCTCCTAGCTACAAGATCAAAGATTTTGATGGATATCGAAGACGAGCACTACCTACGCTGACCTCCTCCATAGAAGCCATCGAGCAATTGTGACAAGACAAAGTATTGCTAGTTCCACCATGACCATGGCCACGACACTAAGGACTGCCATAGCCTGAGATGGGAAATTGAGGGCCTGATCATGAGAGGCTACCTTAGAAAGTTCATAAGGAGTGACGTCTCGATGGAGGATCAACCACTTGAGGCTCTCCCCCTTATTCCTGTAGTTGATACTCGGCCCACTGAGAAGCTCGTGGGCATGATTTCTGGGGGAATAGAGCATGCATCAAAGAGAGTCTGGGAGGGAGGAAATATGGAAAATGTACTCTCCTTTATGAAGGGGAAAGGAGGTGAGGAATAAAATATAAACAATGATGCTGTCGTGGTCGAGATAACCATCGTCAATCATTCTGTAAGATGCATCACGGTTGATAGTGGGAGATCCACATATGTGCTTTTTTATGATGCTTTCTCTCGGATGTTATCTCCTGATCGGCTAAGGCGAGTGCACACCCCACTCATGGGTTTTACCAGAGACTCGGTGGGAGTTGAGGGAGAAATTACCCTCCTTGTCATCGTTGAGTCACCACCCCAACAGAGCACAATTATGATGACCTTTACCGTCATTATACTCCTGTCGCTATACAATGCTATCCTGGGCCACCCCGGACTCAACCTGCTAGACACGGTCATATCTACCAAGAGATTGTTGGTGCAATTTCCGACCTCTTACGGTGTGGAAGAAATGAAGGGGGCAGCTCAACCCATCCTGCATTGCTTGTAGGCTGTCCTAGGGGCCAGAAGTGCTGAGCTCGACTTAGACATCGACGACCTCAACCAAAGGGCATAGGACCCTAAGGGCAGCCCCGTCGAGCATCTTCTAATGTATCCCCTTGGCTCGGACCTGCTGAAGATGGTGTAGATAGGAGCCCAATTGCCTGAAGATGAGCGAAGTTGCTTTCTTAGCTTCCATCGGGCAAACACGGATGTGTTCGCTTGGACTATGGCAGACATGCCAGGTATTCCCCCAGAAGTCATTATCCACTAACTGAAGATTAATCCGAAGTGTTGCCCAGTTCGGCAAAAGAAGAGGAGCTTCGCCTCGAAAAGGCATAAGGCTATCAACAATGAAGTGGAGAAGCTCCTCATCACCGGCTTCATTCATGAAGTGTAGTACCCTAACTGGCTGGCGAATGTAGTCATGGTCAAGAAGAACAATGGGAAGTGGAGAATCTATGTAGACTACACTGATCTTAACCGTGCTTGCCCAAAAAAATGCTTCCCACTTCCGAAGATTAACCAGCTCATGGATGCCACCTCGGGGCACCGCCTTCTCTCCTTCATGGATGCATTTTCTAGGTACAACCAAATATGGATACATCCAGAGGATGAGGAGCACACTACCTTCATCACGGACCATGGGATGTACTGCTACAGGATGATGCTCTTCGACCTGAAGAACGCTGGCGCCACATACCAGTGATTGGTCAACAAGGTCTTCAAAGACCAAATTAGCTGCAACATGCAGGTATACGTAGATGACATGCTCGTCATGAGCAAGCCAAACTCGGACCACATCGATGACCTAGTAGAGACCTTCCCCAACCTTCAGCTCCAATAAATGAAGTTGAACCCGGTGAAGTGCACGTTCGGTGTAGTAGCGGATAAGTTTCTTGGCTTCATGGTCACCTAGAGGGGGATTGAGGCCAACCCAGAGAAGGTTCGGGTGATTCTTGACATGGAGCAGCCCACCTTCAAGAAGCAAGTTCAGGGACTCACCAGTCGGATAGCAGTCCCATGTCGATTCATCTCACGATCCATCGATCATTGCCAACCCTTCTTCAAGGCACTATGAAAGATGCATGAATTCACTTGGATGAAGGAGTGCCAGGAGGCCTTCGAAGAACTGAAGAAGACCCTGGCATCATCACCACTCCTCTCCCGACCGAGGTGGAAGAGGAGCTCCTCCTATACTTGGCGATAACCTTGGAGGCCGTCAGCTCGATCCTGGTCCGTATGGATGAAGGAGGAATCCAGAGGTCCATGTACTACATGAGCAAACTTCTCTGCGATGCTGAGATCAGGTACTCTCGATCCTAGAAGTTAATTTTTGTGCTCATTGTGTCTGCTCAGTGCCTCAGGCCCTACTTCCAAGCACACCTGATCGTGGTTCTAACGGATCAATTGCTGAAGGCTGTACTAAGCTGCCCAGACACATTTGGATGCCTGGCGAAGTGGGTGCTAAAGCTTAGTGAGTTTGACATCACCTACTGCCCGAGGTCATCCATGAAGGTGCAAGTACTGACTGACTTCTTGGTTGAGTGTGCAGGCCTGGGCGAGGGGCCGGAAGAGGGCCTCCAAAATCAATAATCAGGACCCGAACTGGTGGAGGACATCTGGGTCCTACAAGAGGACGGAGCATCCAACTCCGGCAGAAGTGGAGCTGGACTCATTCTTGCTAATAGTGAAGGAGTCATCACCGAACGCGAACTCCATTTCTAGTTTGTCGCCACCAATAATCAGGCAGAGTATGAAGTGTTCCTCACGGTGCTGAGAGTCTCTCACGAATTGGGCATACTAGTTTGAAGGTCTTCATCGACTCATAGTTGGTGATCGGGCAAGTCTTGAGTGAGTTCGAGGCCCGGGACCCTCAGATGTTGAAGTACCTGGAGCTGGTACGTGCGAGTGTCGTGGGCTTCAAGCACTTTAGCATCTCCCATATCCTACGTGGAGAGAACGCACGTGTTGATGCCCTTTCCCGGCTGGCAACCTTGTTGGGCTCCTCCCTAGGCCATGCCTACATCAAGCATCTTCGACCCTAAGCCCAACTAGATGGACAAGTATGTCAAGTACATCACCGATGGTACCTTGCTCGAAGATCGAACAGAGGCCAGCCTTATCAAAAGGAAGGCCGTGCGCTTTGGGCTTATGGACGGGTTACTTTATCAAAGGTCCTATTTCTACCCACTCCTCAAATGCTTGAGACCCTCAGAGGCAGCAGTCATGCTCTAGGAGATACACCAAGTCCTTTGTAGAAATCACATGGGGGGCAGAACTTTGGCATACAAGGCCCTCCACCAGGGATACTATTGTTGGGAATTGTGTCCCAAAGCCAATCGCCTGGGTTGTAGGCGGTTGAGCTCAGTATTGTACTCTTTCTTTTGAATTAATAAAATATATTTTTTGGCAGCTCATCATATTTTATATTTTCTTGAAATGAACTCTTTCCATGTGATGAAGTCCTTAGGACTACACTGACTTCGATACAGAGAGGATGTATCGAGTGGTCCTTAAACCGTGTTCATAACCAAAGGATATATTGTACTGGATGGCAATATATCAAGTATAGGTTGTTGTAGTTCACATCGTTTGGTTGTCCTCTTGACCAAATGAGTGTGGTGACACTGATGTGATCTGCAAGTGGGATATGTGATATCTTATTGAACGTGACTCTGTGCAGCCCCTTTCTGCCAAAGGGATACTCATGATTGGATATGGGTATATGTGTCCCTTTGACGTAAGGTCATCACGGTAGCTTGCAAGCAACTCCCTGTGCTTTGGTGCCGGACTACTCGGATTTTTAATCCGATGATGGAAGGTTTCTAGGTACAGGAAAGTACTTGTGGAGCAGTGATGGACCAAGATGGAATTGACCTGTCCAAACAGTTTGGATTGAATGTTTCGCAGTATCTCAATTTAGAAAATCCTCGACCGGGGTAGTCCTAGTGAAGAGTCACTGGGCTTGCGAGGTTGAGACACGTAGTGGACTGACTCTGTCTGGGTTGGCAGCCCAATCTCAGTCGTCCTGAGCATTAGAGGTCAAAGGGATGAATTATATGGTAACCATATGCCAGAGGTTTGATAGTTTGCTCCCGCATCTTCGACCTATCCGGACGTCGGGACCCATTGCTAGATGGTTTCCTGTGCTGGTACTAGAATTGTTCTAGTGCTACCGTTTAGGTTCGAACCTATGAGGTCACTCGCCACAGAGGATTACTCTCTGATCCGGATACCGATTATGATTGGGAATCGTCTCGGTTTTATGGTCACAGTATTTTTTAGCACTCTTTTCCCCATCTTTCCCTTGTCTGTTCAACCGAAAATTATTCCAGGCTGACCAAGACTATGCCAGGATTTTTCTGAATCAGTTTTGAACTGATTCAGAGTTCATTTCGGCCTCCAATTGGTTATGAACCAATTGAACCAATTTTTTGGGCTTGAACCAATTCAATTGGATTGAACCAAAAGGTTAATTGAACCAATAGGATTGAACTGGTTTTGAACCGGTGATCAATTTCTTCTCCCAGCCATTTTACACAGTAAAACGCTGGCTGAACTCCCAAGCATCCAAAGAAAGGCCAAACAACCGAAGAGAACCCGCTGGGCATCGTCTCTTCCTCTCCTCCACCAGATGAATTTAACCTTGTGTATGGCTTGTTAAATGGGATTTTTCCAGTTGCTATTGCTTGATCTCCCAAACTCCCTACCCTTTCCTCTCCCTGCTGCCTATTTAAACCCAGCAAGTGCCCTGTTTTCATAATGGCTATTTTCCTGGTTCTTTCACCGTGAGAAGAGATTGAACACCCAAGGTGTTCTTCCATTTGAGAGGCTGAGGGCTTGATCCTTTTTATTGCTCTTGGGGTTGGGTATTGGTGGGTGTGAAGGAGAAAAACCAAGCTCCTTTTCATAGTTCCTAGTGCTCAAAGCAGCACTGCAGCAAAGGAGTATTGCTGCAGTCCACTATGACCGTGTATCATCTTCCAACGGCTAGCACCGCATGTGGAGAGGGATCGGAGAGCCCCCGGTGAGTCTCCCCTCTAGAGGAAGTATACTTCTACTCCTAGGAGCAAGCCACGTGAGCCGGATCACCTGCAGCTGCACCTAACGTGAAGCTGAAGTCTGCTGTCCTGTTCTGTTATAGAAAATCTTGCAGCAGACTTTGGCAGATTTTTACATTTTTTTTGGCTAACATTTTCTTGTAGATTTCGATTGGAGATCGAAGACCTCTTGTCCAAGTTGCCGCTGCTGAAATTTGGGAGCAAACGGAGGTCCGGAAGGTGGTGTTCCGACGCCGTTTTTCAAGCCAAAAATAGAGTTTGTTTTCAGCCCAAGGAAGAAGAAGGCTGGAATAGTTTTATTCTAGCTATTCCAGCCTATTCCAGCTTTATCCCAGAGTTATTCCAGCCAGAATAAGGTATGAAAAAATTGTTTTTTAATCATGCATGAATAGAATTTTTAATTCAAATATTTTGCAAATATTTTATATCATCATACATGCCTATTTGCAACTAGAATTAGATTAGTTTCTGGGCAGAGCAGATTTTCGCTGCGCGGATTTTTAAAAATATTTTTAAAATCCATTCTGCTCCCACAGCTGTTTGCATGCCTAGTGTAGGATCATATCAAACCACCTGCATCGTTCTCTTTCAACTATTGGGAAACAATGAGGGAGGATGCAGCCAACTTCGTCATGAGGTGTGACCGCTACCAGCATCATGCTATTATGCAAAGCCAGCTGGCTGCGCTGCTCTTTGAGCTCTCTTCACCCTGGCCATTCGCCTAGTGGGGCATAGACATCCATGGCCCTTTCCCTCCCATGTCCGGGCAGCGTAAGTTCCTAATAGTTGCAATCGACTACTTCACAAAGTGGGTCAAAGCTGAGCCGTTAGCCTAGATCACAGAGGCGAATGTCAGCAAGTTTTTCTGGAAATAGATTGTATGCCACTTCGTGCTGCCCCACATGATCATCACTGATAATAGATGATAATTCGACAATCGGGAGTTCAAAGAGTTCTGCAATGACCTCGGCATCCACCATCACTTCACCCCGGTGGCACATCCTCAGACCAATGAAGAGGTCAAAACCAGACTATCCTCCACGGACTCTGAACTAGACTAGACCAAGCCAAGGGTAGGTGGGCTAAAGAGCTCCCCAGTGTCCTATGGGCATACCACACAATGCCAAGGATGGCCATAGACAAAATTCCATTCAACCTTGTCTTCGATGCAGAAGCGATGATCCCAGTGGAACTAAGCCTACCAACACTACGAGTTAAACAGTATGATGAGGTCAATAACCCAGCATGCCTCCTGCTTAATCTGGATCTACTTGAAGAGATGAGGGACAAGGCTTGAGTCCGCATGGCAGCCTACCGGCAATGGGTGGCTAAATACTATAACTCCAAGGTGAGGCTGAAGTCCTTCTGCCCGAGAGATATGGTGCTGCATCGGGTGGAAGCTTCCCAACCTCGAGAGTGTGACAAGCTCTCTCCAAACTGGGATGGCCCTTACAGGGTGCTTGAAGCCCTTCCTCATAGGGCCTATTACCTAGCAAAGCTCAATGGGGTGCGTTTTTCATGAACATGGAATGCCGCCAACTTGAGGATGTATTACCAATAATGTAAGATTTCCTAACACTAATAAAATTCCTTATAGTGCAATGCTTGTCCCCATTTTGTAGGATCGTCATCGCTAGATTTCATGATTGAAGAGGGGGCATGAATCCCGTAAGCAATTCGCAGGTAGCACCAAAAGCTTGGAGTCTATCCCTCCAACATGAAAGCCCTGAGTCCAGCCCTCCGGTACGAAAGCCTGGAGTCTAGTCTGGCATAAAAGCCCGCAGTCCAGTCCTCCAGCATGAAAGGCTGGAATCTCTTCAAACTTGGCACTTAAAGGCTGGAAGCTCCGGCAATGAAAACTCCTGGAGTCCTGCACCAAGCTTGGACACCCCCAAAATATTCTGAGTCATCACAATGACTATGGTGCTATGGGGAGGATCGAGAGCTTGAAGTCAGGAAGGATTGGAGCAAATGGAATTATAGAATGTCACACGACAAGACAGAATGGAAGATAGATAATTACAAAGGTGTAAGGGAAAGGAAAAAAGGCTTCATTTTTATGATAGGGTCTTTTACAATTGGAAGGGACCCTGACAGGCCGGGCGACCCTAAAAAAGACAAAATAAGGAGAATCCTGTGCTAAGTACATGAACAAAGAGGGACCCTGAAGTCACTGGGCCACTAGCCCCATCCCAGGTTGGCGGACCTCCTGATGCAGAACAAAGAACAAAGAAGCGTATGCGGAAGTAAAATTAAGATTAATTCTTTTTTTTATTTTTATTTTTATATATTTCAGAAATTGGCTTCGACTCAAAGTAAAGCTAAACTACGTTGAAGGAAACTAGGTAAGGATTGAAAGCACAGTTTAGAAGAAACTAAATTATCAGAGTAGTTCAGAAGTAACGGATCGCTGGGGGTTGAGAAACTCCCAGACCTAGGGTTTCGCTCTGAACTTTCAACAGAACAGAAATAGAGAGGAGAGATGGTTTACTAACCAGACAGTGATCTTCTCAGGATTTTGGTGGAAGAACTCTCTCGAGCAGATTGTGGGATCCTCGGAGTCGGCTATCTTCGCAATGGATCCTCTAATACTGGTCTCATGGTTTGGTCAGCTTCTTCTGGACTCAAGATCTGGGAAAGAAGAGGAACAAATGATGGAATTCAGAAACTCAAGAAAAGATTTTACCAGGTTGAAGAACTTGAAAGCCGAAGTTGCTGAAATCAGGATTCTCCTGGAGGCCGATCTGACTTCCTCTTAGAATTGCTGTAGATCTGAAGTATCTGGACTGGAGCTGGATGCTGGTGGCCGGCCTGGACTTGGAGAGGGTGGCCGTGAGAAGTGGAATAGATTAGGGCTTGGTGGAAAGAGAAGGGTGATGGCGGCTAGGGTTTGGGAGTGGAGTGGCTAACCTAGGGTTTGGGGTTTTGGAGATCTCTCACCTCCTCAAGGTTCCAGGGGAACCCGGATTTACTCCCTCACGGAGCTCAACACCTGGAAGCAAGTGCGGAAAAGAGAAAACACAAGTTTGCTCATAAAAAAATTTCTTTCATTCATCTGATCTTTTAAACTTACAAGAGGGGTTTAATTTATAAGGCTTTACAAGGGAGGAGGGTTTCACATCTTCCCATGTGGGACTAAAGGAGGGGATCTAAAAATTAGGGCAAATCATTCACATATGGTCGGCCAAGGTACCAAAAAAAATTGGATTTGGGTTATAAAAGTCAGGTAGATGGCGCCTCCTTGCTTGGATCTTCAAGAAAAATTTTTTTCCTTCCCTGGATCAACTCTTTTGGACTTCTCCTTTTATTCCTCCCTAAGTCAAGGTCCTTCCCATCTTTGTTTTGGATGTTTTTGGCAGGTAGTGGGCGCCCCCTTGAAGTTCTCTTCCAAGAGAATTTCTTCCCATCTTTGCTTTGGATTTCTTGGGAAAGTCTTGGCCGCCCCCTTGATTTGTGGTCTCTTGGTGGACTTCTCTTTATCTGGCGCATGAGAGAAGGAAGTTGCTATCTGTGGAGTGGGGACCAAAGGCTGCTGGATGTAGATATGGCACCCCTTGGACTGGGAGTGTGGCTGGGAGTGTGGTGTCCACTTGCTTGGTCTTGGGAGAAAATGTAACATCCCAGGTTGAAACCCTAGTCCACTACTGAGTCAACATGACTCAACAAAATAAAATGCAGGTAATGTAGACTCAAGCTAAATTGAGTTGATCTAGTCAACTCTTATTACAAACCAAAAACCCTAATTCTTCGGGCAAGGTTAATCAGAGATCCAGATGGAGCTTTGAAGTCTTCTTCTGAGTCTGGTGCCCGCACCAATTCTCCCAGGATGGGAGGAACTCGACCCTGTCGAGTATGGATCAAGTTGGCTCTGGTATCTCTCCAAGAGGTCTGGGTCCAGCTCTTGTAACTCTTCTCGGGAGATCCAAGAGTCATCAGAATCTGGCCTTCCTAGCCAGCGGACCAGGTATCTTTGGTATCCTCGATTACGAGTAGAGATAACCTGATCATCCAGGATCTTTTCAATCTGCTCTTTCCTCACAGGCCAATTTGTTGGTGGACACACAGGGTCAGGTTCACTCTCAAGAGCAGGATTAGGTTCAAAAGCCTCACTGGGAATCACAGCTGGCTCCCTATACTCTACTAGGTCTGTAATGTTGAAAGTGGAGCTAATGCCTAGTTCTGGAGGCAACTCGAGCACATAGGCATTGGATCCTACTCTCTTTACCACTCTAAATGGTCCAGCTCCCCTATCATGTAACTTTCTAACGGTTCCAGAAGGAAACCGTTCAGGCCTTAACCTAATCATTACATAGTCTCCTTCGTCAAAAGTTTTGACTCGCCTTTGAGAATCAGCCAATTTCTTATAAGTTTCGTTACTTAAATTTATTTTGGCTTGAATTTCTTTATGCAAGTCTTTTATATGCTGTGCAAAAACTTCGGCAGACTCGGAGACCCGTGTGTGGACTGGTAAAGGAGCTAGGTCAAGAGGTGTGTGGGGTTTGTAACCATGCACAATTTCAAATGGACTCTTACCCGTAGACCTATTGACCGAGTCATTATATGCAAATTCAGCTCTAGGTAAGTACAAATCCCAGTTCCTAATGTTTTCACCAACAAGACACCTTAGCAGATTGCCTAAACTACGGTTCACTACTTCGGTTTGGCCGTCAGTCTGGGGATGATAGGCAGTTGAAAACTTAAGTTTCGTCCCTAACTTATGCCAAAGGGTTTTTCAGAAATAGCTGGTGAACCGAACATCCCTATCTGAAACAATGGTCTTGGGTAGGCCATGGAGTCGAACTATCTCATTAAAGAACAGGGTGGCTACCTTAGATGCATCAAATGTTTGGGAACAAGGCAAGAAATGGGCCATCTTGGAAAATCGGTCTACTACAACACAGATAGAGTCATGCCTCCTCTGGGTCTTAGGCAAACCTAACACAAAGTCCATGCTCACATCTTGCCAAGGACGATCTGGGACAGGGAGTGGGGTATAAAGGCCGGTGTTCTGTTTTTGCTGTTTGGCAATAGCGCAGGTCCGACACCTAGCCACAATGTGTGCTACATCTCTTTTTAAGCTAGGCCAGAAAAAATGGTCTTCAATAGCCAGGGTGGTCTTATCTTTTCCGAAATGGCCAGCTAAACCTCCAGCATGAGTTTCCCAAATCAAGAATTTCCTAAGAGAGGTTCTTGGGATGCAAAGCCTATTCTTAAAGAACAGAAAGCCATCTAAAAGGGAATAATCCTTATGTTCACTAGATGGTCCTTGAGTTAGATCCTGGTATACAGTCTTGAAATCCGGACACGACCCATATTCTTCTTTGATTTGCTCAAACCCTATGACTTCAGCCCTAACAGAATTCAACAACAAAGATCGACGACTAAGGGCATCAGCTACCTTATTTTCAGACCCAGCCTTATGCTTCAAAACAAAAGTATAGGACTGGATATACTCTACCCACTTAGCATGCCTAGGGTTAAGCTTCTTCTGAGAATTCAAGAATCTAAGAGCCTCATGGTCCGAAAATAGCACAAATTCTTGCGGTAGTAAATAATGTCTCCAGTAACGCAAAGCTTGCACTACCGCATAAAATTCCTTATCATAGGTAGAATACCTAAGCTTAGCATCATTAAGTTTTTCACTAAAGAATGCTACGGGATGGTTCTCTTGGCTTAGGACTCCACCTATACCTACTCCTGAAGCATCACAGGCAACCTCAAATACCTTTGAAAAGTCTGGTAGTCTTAAAATGGGTGCCTGGGTCATCCTATCCTTAAGATCTAGGAAGGCTTTATGGGCTGCTTTGGTCCACCGAAATTCTCCCTTCCTGATGCAGTCTGTGATAGGAGCAACTACGGTACTAAACCCCTTGATGAATCGCCTATAGAAGGTAGCCAAGCCATGGAAACTTCTGACTTCATGCACACTGGTCGGCTCTGGCCATTCTACTATGGACCTAATCTTTTCAGGGTCGGCAGCCACGCCGTCAGGGGTTACAACAAATCCAAGGAAGATAATTCTACAGGTCATAAATTCACACTTTTTGAGATTACCGTAGAGACTATCATTCCTCAAAACTTGACAGACTTGTCTAAGGTGGCCTAGGTGATCTGCAGGGGTCTTACTATAGATCAGGATGTCATCAAAATAGACCACTACAAACTTCCCTATGAAAGCTCTAAGTACCTGGGTCATAATCCTCATGAAAGTACTAGGGGCATTGGACAACCCAAAAGGCATAACAACCCATTCATAGAGACCATCCTTAGTTTTGAAGGCTGTTTTCCACTCATCCCCTGGTCTAATCCTAACCTGATGATAGCCGCTCTTGAGATCAATTTTAGAAAAAACCATGGCACCGGCCATCATATCAAGCATGTCATCTAGTCTAGGGATGGGGAACCTATACTTGATTGTGATTTTATTGATGGCACGACTGTCAACACACATCCTCCATGTGCCATCCTTCTTCGGGGTTAGAAGTGCAGGGACTGCACAAGGGCTAAGACTCTCTCTAATGAACCCCTTCCTCAACAATTCGCCAACCTGCTTTTGCAGTTCTTTATGCTCCGATGGATTCATCCTATAATGGGGCAAGTTGGGTAAAGTAGCTCCTGGGACTAAATCTATGGAATGCTGAATATCCCTAAGAGGTGGAAGGTGGTCTGGCAGATCCTCGGGAAAAACATCCTCAAATTCTTCTAATAAAGGCTTAACTTCCTGAGGAGGCTCTGAGGGTGTAGGAGTCCTAAGTTCCTTAGCAGTCAACATCCAAATGGGTGAACCACTATGAATCTCTTGTTCTAGATCCTTGGCACTAATTAGGTTCACTCCAGTCTTCATTTCTCTGACCTTACTAGTTCCTTTAGCTACCTTGTCCTTAGGAGGGACTGAATGGATTGTGATTTTCTTCTCATTGAAACTAAAGACACAGGTGTTGGATTTTCCTAAGAGGGTGGCATCATGATCATACAACCAAGGTCTTCCAAGAATTATACTGCTCACCCCCATGGGCAAGACATCACACCAAATCTTTTCTTGATAGGATTGCATTTGGATTTGGACCTGACATCTAGACTGGATGGGTATAGAGGTAGATTCTACCCAAGAAACCTTATAGGGGTTGGGGTGGGGGACTAGGGTTAAGCCTAATATTTTGACAGTGCTAGTAGAAATGGCATTCACATAGCTCCCACTATCTATGATGATTTTACAAACCTTATCCCCTAGTTTAAGGAAAGTCTGTAGGATGTTGGTCCTACGCCAATCTTCCTGAACTTTAGTCTGGGACAGGATGCATCTTACAACCCCTAAGTGGTCAGATTCAGTGGATTCTTCCTCTCCTTCATACTCATCAACCAAATTCATTCCGGCCTCATAAACTTCTTCTTCAAACTCTTCATTAGGCTCGAAATTCTCTTCTCCTCCCTCTTCTATATATAGGGATCTACGAGGGCACTGGCTAGAGACATGACCTACCTTATGACACTTAAAACAAGCTATGGCTGTGCACTGAGTGGAGATATGACCGGGCTTCTGGCACTTAAAACAGACGATACTAGGGGTTCTCTGGGTGTCAGGTGCCTTACCTTTGTCCATGGGCCTAGGGGTGGGGATACCCTGATTAGGCTTGCTAGGGGTAACCTGGCTAGGTCCATTTCTTAGGATTGGGGCACTAACCCTAGATGGCATGGGTCCTCTCTGAAACTTCTCCATGTTTAGTGCAATCTGATAGGCTTGGTCTAGGTCAGTAACCTCTCTCAGAAACAACTCTCTCTTAATATCTTCCCTAAGTCCAGTCCTAAATCTAGATAAAGTGACTTCATGGGCTTCACTCACATCACATCTCATCAGGTATTCATCAAAGGTAGTTATGTAGTCTGAAACAGATTGGTTCCCTTGTTTCAAAGTCTGCCATTGGTCTAACAGATTTTGCTGGTATGAAATGGGTAGGTACTTGTCTCTAAGTTTCTCTTTCATACCCTGCCAAGTGGTTATGGGCTCTACATTTCGTCTTCTAGTGGTCAGCTCAATGTTCCCCCAGTATAACCTAGCTTGACGTATTAATTTCATCTTGGCAAACTTGAATTTTCTCTCCTCAGACATGGCATACCACTCAAAGTACTGGTCCATCTCACCCTCCCAATCAGAATACACCTTAGGATTTAGGCTACCATCAAAAGTGGGTGCATCTAACTTGATGTTTCGAATGAACCTATCATCTCTATCCTCAGGTTCTGGGTCAGGCCTCCTATGATTAGGTTCAGGATCTCGGTATAGAGGTCTTCTAGGCTCTTGGTGTGGGTGAGGTACATTAAAATCTGGGTCAGGAGTCCAGTTCCGATGCCTAGGTTCCTCTAGCACTTGGACTCGATCCCTAAGCTGGGCAAAATCCTCATGGACTTGTTCTTTAAATTGGGCAACAGTGGTAGTCACATCCTGACTCAGTTTGTTCATACTCTCAATAAGAGCTCTAACCATGGCCTCTAAATCAGGTTGGGTTTGACCAGGTTGGTAGGGCACTCCATTCCGGGTAGACATGATGCAAGCAAACACACAAAATGAGACTCAACTGAACGACTACGGGCTAACTAGACCTAGAGCCCAAACTAGATGCCCAATCAGAGTGGCAAGCTAGCCTGTAGTAACTCAGGACTCAGCCAGGCAGGTGTAAGGGGAGTGTTAGGTCCCTGAATGCCAATCCTAGACACCAATCAGAGATTGGCCAGGTAGGCGGACCAGCACACAAGCCCTTCGGGATGGAATCCCTGAACCACCGTTCTAGACACTGAGTACAAAGCACACACAGAGTAACCAGACAAACTGACTCAACACTAGCCTTGACCCGACTTGTTGATGTCCCTAGCCCACTAGGGCAAATTAGGTCTAATCAATCTTAGATTAAAGGCTTAGATTTGAATGAAGGGATGGTGGTTTTGGGCTAAGGAGAGGTTATCAACTCCTCCCCTTATCTTAGATGCTCAAATGCCCTTAAGTTGAATTAAGAGATGAACACTCAAAAATAAATGGATTGCAGAACAAAAAAATAGAGTTGCAGTAATTTAATTCTCAGAAATCGCACGGAAACCAATAAATCATGAGAACATTGTGAAAATTAGGTTCAATTATATTGGTTTCAGAAAAATAAAAATCACCGAATTTGGAGTTACCTGCAGTGATAAATAATTCCTGCAACAGGGTAATTACAGGCTGAAAACAGAGCACTTCCCCGTTTACAATTCCTGCTACGAAGTTATAACCCAACGGATCCCCTACATGCCCTAGGAACACCCCGTGGAATCGGAAGAGGAGGTTTGCACCTCGCTTCGTTCCTAGGATCGGACGTCCTGGGGAGTCTACTTCGAGCAGACAAAGTAAAAAGAGAGAGACTCAAACAAGCAATCAAACAGAAACCCTAGACAGGGCTCTGATACCAAAAATGATGCAGAACAAAGAACAAAGAAGCGTATGTGGAAGTAAAATTAAGATTAATTCTTTTTTTTTTTATATATATATATTTCAGAAATTGGCTTCGACTCAAAGTAAAGCTAAACTACGTTGAAGGAAACTAGGTAAGGATTGAAAGCACAGTTTAGAAGAAACTAAATTATCAGAGTAGTTCAGAAGTAACGGATCGCTGGGGGTTGAGAAACTCCCAGACCTAGGGTTTCGCTCTGAACTTTCAACAGAACAGAAATAGAGAGGAGAGATGGTTTACTAACCAAACAATGATCTTCTCAGGATTTTGGTGGAAGAACTCTCTCGAGCAGATTGTGGGATCCTCGGAGTTGGCTATCTTCGCAATGGATCCTCTAATACTGGTCTTGTGCTTTGGTCAGCTTCTTTTGGACTCAAGATCTGGGAAAGAAGAGGAACAAATGATGGAATTCAGAAACTCAAGAAATGATTTTACCAGGTTGAAGAACTTGAAAGCCGAAGTTGCTGAAATCAGGATTCTCCTGGAGGCCGATCTGACTTCATCTTAGAATTGCTGTAGATCTGAAGTATCTGGACTGGAGCTGGATGCTGGTGGCCGGCCTGGACTTGGAGAGGGTGGCCGTGAGAAGTGGAATAGATTAGGGCTTGGTGGAAAGAGAAGGGTGATGGCGGCTAGGGTTTGGGAGTGGAGTGGCTAACCTAGGGTTTGGGGTTTTGGAGATCTCTCACCTCCTCAAGGTTCCAGGGGAACCCGGATTTACTCCCTCACGGAGCTCAACACCTGGAAGCAAGTGCGGAAAAGAGAAAACACAAGTTTGCTCATAAAAAAATTTCTTTCATTCATCTGATCTTTTAAACTTACAAGAGGGGTTTAATTTATAAGGCTTTACAAGGGAGGAGGGTTTCACATCTTCCCATATGGGACTAAAGGAGGGGATCTACAAATTAGGACAAATCATTCACATATGGTCGGCCAAGGTACCAAAAAAAATTGGATTTGGGTTATAAAAGGCAGGTAGATGGCACCTCCTTGCTTGGATCTTCAAGAAAAAAATTTTTCCTTTCCTGGATCAACTCTTTTGGACTCCTCCTTTTCTTCCTCCCTAAGTCAAGGTCATTCCCATCTTTGTTTTGGATGTTTTTGGCAGGTAGTGGGCGCCCCCTTGAAGTTCTCTTCCAAGAGAATTTCTTCCCATCTTTGCTTTGGATTTCTTGGGAAAGTCTTGGCCGCCCCCTTGATTTGTGGTCTCTTGGTGGACTTCTCTTTATCTGGCGCATGAGAGAAGGAAGTTGCTATCTGTGGAGTGGGGACCAAAGGCTGCTGGATGTAGATATGGCACCCCTTGGACTGGGAGTGTGGCTGGGAGTGTGGTGTCCACTTGCTTGGTCTTGGGAGAAAATGTAACATCCCAGGTTGAAACCCTAGTCCACTACTGAGTCAACATGACTCAACAAAATAAAATGCAGGTAATGTAGACTCAAGCTAAATTGAGTTGATCTAGTCAACTCTTATTACAAACCAAAAACCCTAATTCTTCGGGCAAGGTTAATCAGAGATCCAGATGGAGCTCTGAAGTCTTCTTCTGAGTCTGGTGCCCGCACCACCTCCGTGTCGTCAGCTGCTGGCTCGGCTGGCTGCCCGGTGGTCACCTCCTCAGCCACCCCCGAAGATGGCTCCGGCACCTCAGGCAGCCCCTCGGCACCGCCAATGGTGACACCTCCCAGGTCGAGCTCCGGGAAGAGTGAGGCCACCCTCTGTCGGCAGAACTCAAACCCCTTCAGGAATGAGTCCACGGTAGCCTTGTGGACCTCATCCTTGAACTCCTAGGATAATCGAAACTTTAGCACGGCCTCAAGTGCATCCCTTTATGCAGCCAACAACAGCCTCATGACATACAATGCCTTCTCCTTGGCTACTTCTAGTTCTGCCAAGACCTCCTCAACCCGGGTCTCCAAGGCTTGGGAACTCTCCTCTAGGTGCTTAGCCTCCACTGCGGTCTCCTCGGTGCGATGCTGGGTCAGCATCCTCTCCTCAGAGAGGGAAGTCTCGAGGTGCCTGGTGTTCTTCTCAACACGAGCCAGGTCTTCTTGGAGGACCCTGTTGCTCTCTTTCATCTCTTAGCCCTTCTCCATCAGTTAGTTTACATCGGCCACGAGCTTGGCCAGCTTCTTCTCCTTTTTAGTGTCCTTCTTTAACAAGCTGACGAGGAAGTCTCGGAGCAGGAGCACATCAGTCCCGACTTGCATCAAAAGAGAGGTTAGACCCTCTTGAATCCACTTGGAACATTAAAATCAAAATGAAGTGCCAAGTACTTATAGAGAAGAGCTGAGGGAGAATCCCTAGCAAGGCTGCTGCATAATTCCTGCCTCCCCTCAACCGGTGGTCCAGGGGCTGGACCGCGTACTCCATTATCTTCTCCACCAACCCCTGATCATGGATGACAGAGGCGTTCCTAGGGATCCTTGCCGATGCATAGAAGGGCTCGGAGGAGGGCTGAGCATGAGTGCCTTCGACTCGTGAAGGCATGGTTCGCGCGGCCACCGCCACCGTAACTATCAGAGCTGTATTCGGGATGCTGGCTACTATGATTACTGGAGGAGCCTGATGTGCTGGCTGCTCCTCCTCCCTTCCCCTGTCGATGTCAACAACCATCGAGGGTGGGGCCTGTTGCTGAGGCAGCCGGGGAGCCGGGTCTGCCACCCTCTACTCCGAGGTCAAAGTGGGCCTGGGCCTATGGTCCGTCTCCACCCGGGCCCTCTTCGGCTTAGGGTCCTGGGCCTCAGTTGAGGTGCTCCATTCACGAGCCACCTCCTACAAGCTATCTACGGAGAACTTCACCCCTAGAAAATAAAAAAGGCAAAAGGAGGTCAGCAAAAAAAAAAGGAGAAAGAAGAAAGAAGCTTGAAGCCTCATCGATAACTCAAATCGGGCTAATCCTAGCCTCGAACAAGTTCTACTCCTAGAGCAAAACCTCAAGGGAGGGAAGCTCATCACTAAGCAACTGGGAAAAGGCCTCTCGGTCAGACGATATCATCTAGGCATTCCGGTTTGGAAACCGGTCTGGTTCACTCCAGACCCAGTGACGTCCTCGATCGAGGCAAAGAAGAATCGGTTCTTCCACCCCTTGATGGACGTGGGGAGGTCGAACCAGAGGAACTTAAGCCGAGGGAGAGATACCACCACCCATCATTGGTGGAGAGGCACTTCAGGATAAACAAGGCCTTAAAAGTGAAAAATGGGCAACAAACCCATGGAAATGATAAAAGATGATGAAGGCAAAGATAATCTAGATGGCATTAGGAGCCAACTAGGCTGGAACAAGATGGAAATGGCTAAGGAATGAAAGGAAAAATGGGTGAAGTGTAAAAATAAGATTGCTAGTAAGGAAGTCTTCGTAAAAAAGCAACCTGGCCAAGGCCGCTCGAAGTAACCCGCTCCCTCGATCTTGGGAGCGAGAGTTGGATGAGATTCGGGACCCTGAACAGATCCCAAATCATGGAAAGATCTTCTCCAGTCATCATCGAGGTGAAGCTGGAGAAACTGGAGGAAGCCTATACCACCGGAGGGGCAACGATAGAGGCAGAAGGAAGGACAGGAACAGGAGAGAAAACCCTAGGGTCCCTAGGACTTCCGATAACTATTCCACTGGGATGCAGGCACCTCTGGACCTCGAGAGGGACTTCATCCTTTGATGAGGAGGATGATGGGGTTTTTCATCGGGAGGGACCTGCCTCGTTCAGGTTGGTGGAAAAGCGGGGATGTCAGCCCAAAGGTGCCATAGGAGGAACAAAGGTTTGAGAAAAAGAAAAGTCAGGCAAAAAACCTAAGGGCTCGATTCACCTAAAATAGAGGAGGGACCAAAGACTAAGAAGAAGCAGAGGAAGAAGAGAAGATTTCAGGGCACTTACCTGACTATTTTGGTGAAGAAAAGCCACCCAAGAAAAAAAGAAGAGGGACCACTACAACCGCCGGCGAGGTGCGAGAAAATCAAAAGACCTCGTTTTCGAAATGTGCCCTCTCTTTTCAAAGCCAATCGATAGTGGCCATACAATCCATTTTTGACCTTGCCATCAGATGAGCACCATGTGTGAAGGTGCCAGGCGATGATGCTTCAGTTTGCTGAAAACCACCTTGAGTCTAGTATGGTGCAATTATGGTCCATCGAAATTATGGATGTGGTACCTGCGCATTGGACCTCGGGCACGACGTGCGAAGCGGCGGCAATCATGGCGATAATTATAGAAGATTTTTGTCCTTCCATGTCATCTTCGTATTAACTCCCCACATCCCAGCCATGGCACTTTGATGGGACTCAGGAGTGGGGGGCAAATGATATGGCCAGACTGTTGACGTGGAGTAGACCTCGGATCCAGTTGGTAGCCAGGTAGGCAAATGAATGCCATGTCAAACTCCCCTCCGAGCTCTCCTGCCAGGTAGCCTCACCAATGATCGAGCCCACCTCGGCTCGAGCTCGGCATCTCGGCTACTTCACCAGGTGGCTCCACCAGATCGAGCCCAACTCGATCGAAGTCAAGGTCACCTCGGTCCGAGCTCGGCATCTCCACTCCTCCACCAGGTGGTTGCCCAAGGGTCGAGCCCACCTTCGTCAGAGTCGAGCCCTTCTCTGCTCTTCCACTAGGTGGCTCCCCAAGGGTCGAGCCCACCTTGGCTAGAGTCGAGCCCTTCTCCGCTCCTCCGCCAGGTGGCTCCCTAGTGGTCGAGCCCACCTCGACCGAATTCAAGCCCTGCTCAACTCCTCTGCCAGGTGGCTCCCCAAAGGTTGAGCCCACCTCGGCCGGATTAGAGCCCTACTATGCTCCTCTGCCAGGTGGCTCCCCAAGGGTCGAGCCCACCTCGGTTGAAGTTGAGCCTTTCTCCGCTCTTCCGCCAAGTGGCTTCCCATGGGTCGTGTCCACCTCGACCAGAGTCGAGCCCTGCTCCGCTCCTCCACCAGGTGGCTCCCCAAGGGTCGAGCCCACCTCAACTAGAGTCGAGCCCTTCCTCGCTCCTCCACTAGGTGGCTGATGCGGGACTAACTAGATGCAAGATGAGAGGAATGATGCAAGTGATTTTGTTCTTTGTGATTTTTATTTTTTTTAGGATTTAGGATTCTCGAAGATAGACAAAAAGTAGATCTAGGATTCTATAATAATAAAAAATTCAAGCAAGCAAGTCCCTAAACATGATAGGAAGAGGACCGCGGGATTGAGAAACCTCATAGGACTTAGCTCTCGAATCAATACTAACTTAGGAGTTTTAGGTTTTCAAACCTTAAATGTTTTAAAGTGCTCGATGCCGAGTTTACTTGGTCTCATGGATACGGCCTGGATGATCGAGCCTTCAACCCCCATGGATGCACCGACTTTCTGTCCGAAGGTCTTGAATGCAAGGGAAACTGACTCCGTATTCATGGTACCTAGAGAACCTACAAGCATTCAAGGGAAAAGTTGGGATTCTACAAGAAGAAAACAAGAGATAAAGGAATGAGAGTTGAGGTTGGTGGTGGATGGAGTTCTTCTTGCTAGGCGCCATGGTGGATCATCCCGATGGACATCCAAGCTCGAAGATGGAGGATGGCTTGTACTGAAGAGAAGGTAACTTGAGGCCTCACACCTCTCGACGCCCGAAGGCGAAGGTGCTCCCTCATGGAGATCGACGTTCTAAAGGAACGAAGGCAACTTACAAGAAGAGTAGCACTCAAATCTTTTTCTTTTCATTCATCAACATTAACTTCTACAAGGGGGGTAAGGGCCCTTTAAATAGGCTCCTAGGTCCCATTCAAATTCAAATGAAAATTTGCTACATAGTTCTTCATCAAGGCACCTAAAACCTGAATTTGATTCATGGAATCCTTTCTTGGCCAATCTTGATTTGATGGAGGGCTTGATTCGGGGAGTGAGGAGGGGAGCATGTCTTCAAAAATGATGGACGCCCCTTGATCTTTGCTTCTTTCTTTGACCATCTAAGCTTTTATGGAGAAAGGCTTAATGTGGGGGCATGAAGCATGGATCTTGTCTTGGTGCCTTTGCACTTTTGAATTTCTTCCATGGTTGATCAAACACTTTGGGAAGAGGCATGATATGGGAGCTTGAATCAAGGGACATGTCTTCACAAATCTTCATTGCCCATTGACCTTCCTTTGGCCGCCCACCCTTCTTTGGAGAAAAGCTTGATAGGGGGAGGGAAGGAAGGCTTGGGTCAAGGGATAGCATCCACAAATCTGCATTTCCTCTTGATTGGAGGCTTGGGTCAAGGGATGGTGTCCACAAATCTGCATTTCTTCTTGATTGGAGGCTTGGGTCAAGGGATGGTGTCCATAAATTTGCATTTCTTCTTGATTGGGTCACCCACTTGTCCTAGTGATGTGGCGCCACATAGGATAGATGAGGTGGCACTCCCAAAGGCTGAAGTGGCATCCTTCAAGGCATGGGAAAGATGGCTTGGTCCAATAATAATTGGACTTGACTCAAATATCTACTATAGCTTGGGTCCAATCTTCAAGTAGGCTTGGGCTAGAACCAATTTAGCTAAATATAGGACCCATTGATCCAACTCGACCAAATTGGTCAAGGTACATAACTAAAACAAAAATTGAAACTAAATACATGACTCAAAAGTAAAGTGCTTAGGCTTGAAGCCTTATTACAAGACCCAACAAATTAAAACCCTAATTCGAGATCCTCAGAGGGTTGATGAGTCTTAGTCTGATCCTGATGCCCACACCAATTCTCTCGGGATGGGAGGTACATGACCTTGTCGAGTAAGGGTTGATTTGGCTTTGTTATTTTTCCTGAAGGTTGGGGTCGAGGTGTTGCAAGTTCTCTTGGGTATCCTACGAATCATCGAACTGCGGTCAGCCTTGCAATCATACCAAGTAATGCTGATAGCCTTTGCCCCGGGTGGTCACAGCTTGATCATCCAGGACATGCTTGATCCGCTCTCATCTCTTAGGTAAAATTGAAGGTGGACACTCTGGGTCTGGTTCGGACTCAAATGAAAGGTTAGGCCCAAATGGTTTACTAGGTATGTTTGATGGATCCCTATACTCAACTAAGTCCGGGATATTGAAAGTCGAGCTAATGCCATAATCCGTGGATAGCTCAAGCACATAGGCATTGGGGCCAACTCTCCTTATCACTCTAAAGGGTCCAACTCCATGAGCATGAAGTTTCTTAATGGTTCCCGGTGGAAACCGTTCAGGCCTAAGCCTAATCATTACAGATCCCCTTGATCAAACTCTTTGGTTCTCTTTCGGGAATCAGCCAAATTATTTTAAAATTTGTACTTAGTGCAAAATTCTAACATGATGCAAAATGCAGACTCAACTAAGCATTCCTATAGAGTAGAATTTTATTGGACTCCCTAGGGCTTAAACCTAACAGATTATTGACTCTCTTGGTTTGACCCTAGTCTGGTATGCACAAGAAAAACTACCATGGATCCCTAGAAAATACCATAATGTATACCTGAAGTAGATGGCAAAAGGGATGGGCTCTAAGGAGTCATGCAATCTGGTAATCTCAACAAAATATGGCCCCATGGCTCTAAAAACATGAGAAGACTTAGAGAAGGGTAGGAAATAGGAATCAGAGTCTTGGGGTGGCTTTTGGAAAGCATGAAATAGACCTTGGTTATTCTGGATGATCTTAAAATTTGGACATTGATCTATGGGTGCAAGTTCCAAGGCAGGCTAGGTGTTCCTAGATGGTGGAAGGTCATCAGAACGGTCTTTGAGAATTTTATCTTGAAAGTCCTCAAAACAAATGTCTACCTCCTGAGGTTGTTCCGTAGGGACTTGTTTTTGGACTTCCTCTATGGGCAATACTGGTGAACCTTCACCCTCCTCTACTATGTTTGATCCTGGTTTAGTTACTTCTTCAAATTCTATAGTGGGTTCAGGATCTTTTTCTATGAGTTCCTTAGTGATTTCAGCTATGGGTGCAAGTTCCAAGGCAGGCTAGGTGTTCCTAGATGGTGGAAGGTCATCAGAACGATCTTCGAGAATTTTATCTTGAAAGTCCTCAAAACTAATGTCTACCTCCTGGGGTTGTTCTGTAGGGACTTGTTTTTGGACTTCCTCTATGGGCAATACTGGTGAACCTTCACCCTCCTCTACTATGTTTGATCCTGGCTTAGTTACTTCTTCAAATTCTATAGTGGGTTCATGATCTTTTTCTATGAGTTCCTTAGTGATTTCAGCCTTGGGTCCATCTACATCACACTTCTCCACTAGACTTGATTTAGATATGTCTTCTTTGGATTCGTCACTAGGCTTAGGGGTTTCTTCACTTAAATTCTCAATGGGCTCAATCTTTTATCCCTGAAGTTCTTCAGAAGGTTCTTCTCTCTGGGTCAATTCATGAATTTCTCTAGTGGTAGAGGTTCCCTCAGTATTCTCCTTCTCTAACTCCTTGTCATTAATCAGGTTGACTCCAGGTTTCTTTTCCTTAAGGCTACTTGATCCTCTTTTAACTTGGTCCTTAGGATGAATTGGATTGATTGTAAATTTCTTCCTATGGTGGTTAAAGGTATAGGTATTGGTCCGACCATAAAGGGTGGCATCGTGATCATAAAGCCAAGGTCGACTTAGGATAATGCTACTAACGCCCATGGGAAGGACATCACACCAAATCATCTCTTCATATGATTGCAATTTGATCATGACTTGGCATCTAGACTTTATGGGTATGGAAGTTGAATCTATCAATGAGACCTTATAAGGGTTGGGGTAAAGAACTGGGGTCAATCCTAGGAATTTGACAGTACTTAAAGAGATGGCATTGACATAGCTCCCACTGTCAACTATGATCTTGCACACCTTATCCCCTAGTTTGACAAAGGTTTGTAGGATGTTGGTCCTACGCCAATCTTCTTACACTATGTTTTGGGTAAGGATGCATCTAACTACTCCTAAAATGTCTTCAGATTCAAACAGTTCTTCCTCTCCCTCATATTCTTCTAACAATTGAACTTCTACCAAACTTCGTGCGGGAGGTGACTCAGACTCAAGTTTAGTGGAAGGCTTGATAGATGGTCTAATGTCCTTTTCTAAGGCTACAAATCTATCTTAAAACTCATCAGGCCTTTTGTTTATCCTAGCTAACTATTCAGTGAAGACCTTTAATTGATTCTCATGGGTGTTTTCCATGGGTTCACTTGACTGGGAATGATGGGGGTGATAGGGACTCTTGATCTAGTTGACATGTAACACACAACGAAAGGTGTTATAGGTTTGCTAGACATAAGAGTTCAATCACAATGAGTCCACGTAGAAGACACACAGCACAATCAACTAGCCCTTTCACCGGCCAGGTAAGAAGTGGGAGTGTGGAAGGCCCTCCTTGCTTTCACAAGGACCTAATTAAGGAACCACAACACCGCTTAGGTCGTTTGATGCTAGACCTCTTGCTTTAGACACCAGCTTCCTGGTACCAATTGAAGTGTTGTATGCAACCAGCTTTCTCCAAAATGGTCAAACCCAACTCGTTAATGTCCCTAATCTATTAGGTTGCTACTAGATTTTAGATTAGGTTTGGGTTCGAAATGCAAGGGTAGTTGTTTTTGGGCTAAGGAAAGGTAATGACTTCCTTCCCTTATCTTTTGATATTGACACCCTTAAGTGATTTATGAAAATGATGGCATACAAATGATCTAATAAGATGTATTAGTGTGGGCACCAGACCTCTGATTAGGGTTGCAGTTTTTGGATCCTGTAATAAGGTATCAAGCCTAAGCATAGTAAATTTTAGTCATGAATATAGTCTCAATTATTTTTGTTTAATCCTGTAAATTGACCAATGTGGTCAAGTTGTGTCCTGAATTGTGTCCAGTCCTATATTGAGTCTAGTCTAAGTCTGGGTCCAAGCCGAAGTGGTCTTTGAGTCCAGCTCAACTACTATTTGGTCGAGCCATGAAGGTCAACATGTCAATCCTAGGGTGCCACTTCACCACCCCATGTGGTGGCACTTCATCATCCCATGTGGTGCCACCTCATCCAGCCATGTGGGCGTCACAAGCGAGATTTTCTTGGGTGCCAAATGGAGACACATCAAATATTCTTTCCTCCTTTCCCTCCCTCCATCAAGCCACTTACTAAAGGAGTCATGGGCAACCAAGGAAAGGTTGAAGACAAAGGCCTTGTTCCAAGCCTCATATCAAGCTTCTCTCCAAAGAAGGGTGAGCAACCAAGGAAAGGTTGAAGACAAAGGCCTTGCTCCAAGCCTCATATCAAGCTTCTCTCCAAAGAACGGTGAGCAACCAAGGAAAGAGGGAGACATAAGCTTTGCATCATGCCTTTTCCCAAATTGAAGGTCAACTTTCCAAGTCCAAGGGAGCCAAATTCCTTCTTCAAAGCCCATTATCATGTCACACCCAAATCACAAGAGGCTTTGGTCGGCAAAGGAGATTAAATTCAGATTTTTTTGAGATTTTAGAATATTTTGGGACCTTATCAAGAGAAGAATTTGTATTTTTCATTCAAATTTTGAAAGGGGTCATAAGGTGCCTATATAACGGACCTTACCCCCCTCCCTTGTAAAAAGAAAATCTCAATGAATGAAAGAAAATATTTTGAGTGCTACTCTTCTAGTTATTGCCTTCATTCCTTAAAAACATCGATCTGCGTGAGGGAGCTCCTTCGCCTTCAGGCATCGAGAGGTGTGAGGCCTCAAGTTACCTTCTCTTCCATGCAAGCCATTCTCCATCTTCAAGTTCGGAGTCCATCAGGATGATCCATCTTGGTGCCTAGCAAGAAGATCCCCCATTCACCACCATCTTCAACTTTTTTTCCCTTATTGTTTCTTGTCTCTTGCTAACTCCCAACATTTCTCTTGATTGCTCGTAGGTCCTCTAGGTGCCATGAATATGGAGTCGGTCTCCCTTGCCTTCAAGACCTTCAGACGGAAAGCCGGCGCATCCACAGGGTTGAAGGCTCGATCATTCAAGCCGCATCCGCGAGAGCGAGTGAACTCGGCATCGGGCGCTTCAGAACTTTTAAGGTTTGCCAATCTAACTCCTAAGTTGGTATTGATCTGAGATCTAAGTCCTACGGGATTTTTCAATCCCGGGATCCTTTTCTTATCCTATTTAGGGGCTTACTTGCTAGTTTGAAGTTCTTATTTTTATAGAACCCTAGATCTACTCTTGCTTGTCTTCGGGAATCCTTAACCTCATTTAAAAATACCAAGAAAATCACAAAGAGAAAAATCACTTGTATCATTCCTCTCATTTTGCATCTAGTTAGTCCCGCATTATGTTTGGTATTAGAGCATGGTTAGGACTTAGCACTTCTTAAGTACTTGGATTAGGTGCTTCAGCAGGATGTCCGGTCTTAGGAGAAAAGTAGGGTTTCAAGACCCTCTCATCCCATTCCACGGGGATCTCCTAAGGCGTGTAGGGGTGCCACTGTGATTAACCTTTGAAGGGGAACACAAGAAGAAAAGTTTAAAAAAAAAAACATCCAAAAGAAAATTTTTGCATCATTAGATCTCATCTTCTTTTAATTTCTGTATTTTTTTTCTTTCCATATATGGTCTATGTTTTTAAGTGTTTCTATTGGTAGGAACTTCCAAACTCTAATTTTTTTATTTTTTTAGATCACACATAATTGAAAGTATTTTTGATAATTTTCTCAGATTTTATTGCAGCCTATAGAATTTCTACAAGCCAGAATACTACCTGAGAGAAAAATCTATTATGTAATTTTTTAGCAAGTGCATCTTTTCATGTTTTCATTTTTCAAATAGTTTATTTTTGCATTTAGTGTCACATCTTGTCATTTGCATCATTTTATTTTTGCTTTCATCCATCAAAAACATCCAAAAAAAAAAAAAAACATAAATTAGATCCATCTCATTAGATCATTTGTATGCCATCATTTTTATAAATCATCTTAAGGGCATCAATTTGACATAGGGTCAAGATTTCATTACCTGTCCCTAGTCCAAAAAATCATCAACCTGCATAACGAACCCGACCCCTAAGTAAAATAGAGTAGACACTTAACTTGCTCTAGTGAGCTAGGGACACCCACGAAGTTGGGTCGAACCAAGTGTCAAGCCAATTTAAACAACTTGTTTGTATGTGCTTGAGTATCTGGTGTCTAGGCAAGTGGTTCAGGAACAAGAGCCCGAAGGAAGGTGGGTTGGTTCGCTTACCTGGCCAATTTTAAATTGGTGTCTAAGGAAAGCAAAAAGGAACCTCTACCAACCTTACACTTACCTGGCCAGGTGCCAAGTTACTACCACCAAGATTGTGAACTTAACCTAACATTTGGTTTGAACTCTTAGGTCTAGTAAACCCATAACATCTTGTGTTGTGTGTTGCATGTCAACTAGATCAGGAGTCCCCTATCACCCCCATCATTCCCAATCAAGTGAATCCATGGAGAACAATCAAGAAGAGCAATGAAGGTCCTCATTGAACAGTTAGTTAGGGTGAATAATAGGTTAGATAAGCTTGATCAAGAGAGGACCCAGAAGCTCCATACTAAACCAGAGTTTAAATCACCTCTGATGCGGGAACTAATATGCATGCCATTTTTTTTGTATATTTTACATGTTGAGTTAGGTGATTAATTCCCGAATTTCAGATCAAAATTATTTGTAGGGAGTTTTTGTATGAATTTTTGAAGATCAGCATGCAGATTATGACCTAGAAAAGTAGCAAAGAAGGACCGCCGGGGCTGAGAAGCCTCGGTTAGGGCAAGTTCTCCTACAATAAAACTACTGGAGGTAGAGGGGTGTACCTAACAATGTCTATGAAGATCACAGCAAAGGGGTCTCTCATTCCTCGATGGATGCGGCATGGAAAACCGAGCCAATGACCCGCGGATACCCGGCTTTCTGCTCGGTGGTCGGATTGAGGCTTGGCTGGAGTCGTTGGATTCGTAGGAACTCAGGGACCTGCAAACGACCTATCATGGGTTAGAAATCTCACAAAGGAACAAGAAAACAAAGTAAAAACAGTAAGGGAAGGCTTCTTTTGGAGTGGGCGTCCAGGGATCTGGAGGGTTTGTTGGTAGCAGGAAGATGATTGCAAACACCGGGAAGAAGAACTCTCACAAACCCCTTTATGCACACAGCAGGGTATCACACCACTCAATAGAAGAACTCAAGGTTTTCATTCATCAAAAATTCTCCTTCATACAAGAGGCTAGGGTCCCTTAAATAGACCCTTAACCTTGGGCTCCAAGTAAGGGTACATAAGTCTTTACATAATAATCCTTTTCCCTCTCAAACCCTAGCTAGAAAATAAGGAAATATTAGGTAGAAAAATCCCTAAAAATTTTCTTGACTTGGTCAAGACTTCAAGGATGCCTAGGGGGGCGTGTTGGGCTTCTAGGAGCAGCAAAAGGCCGGCCCAAAGGGGCTCGGGTGCATCGGTTTGGGCCTCTGGAAGCTGGGGTGGCCTGGTAGCCAGGTAGCAGGAATATTCCCTGGTATCTTGCTTCTTAGGGGCTTGGGCTTGGCACCTGGGCTTGATTTCTTTGGGCTAGGATGCAGATGGACCTCTGGAATCATGGATGCCCTTATTTATGAATATACTTTAGCATCTGGAAGGGAATCTGGGCATCTGCAAGAAATCATGGTTTTCTGAATTTTCATCCTGGGGTCTTCAAACCTTCAAGCTGGGTTGGACTTGGGCTATACTTCCATGTCTTCAATCTGGTTGGACTTGGTCTTTACTTGCATGATGTGGTCTTGAGTCTTCAGTATGCTTGGATAGGACTCAAAAAAAATAAAATTAGCTCAACATGAGCTGACCAGCATTGGACTGAACTAGCTCAACATGAGCTGACTAGTACAGAACTGAAATAACAACTCAAAATACTCAAATAACAACTAAAATGGACTCAGATGAGCTAAGCCCTTATTACAGATGGACTCATAAATTATTGATCAATTTACAGAGGGTTGAAAAAGCCTCTGTCTTATTCTGGTGCCTCAGGTGTCCTCACCAACCTCCCCATCCTAGGAGATTCCCTCAACATGATCCCTCCTTAAAGGTTGAGTCTGGAAGAGTCCCACACCCTAACCTAGCCCGAGAGGTCCACCCTAGGAGACCCAATCAGGAATTCATGGACCAGGTTAAAAGAGAATCAAGTAGCCATAATGAAAAGAAACCTGTAGTCAACCTAATTAGTGACAAGGAGTTAGAGAAGGAGAATACTGAGGGAACCCCTACCACTAGAGAAATTCATGATTCGACCTAGAGAGAAGAACCTTCTAAAGAACATTAGGGAGAAAAGATTGAGCCCACTGAGAATTTAAGTGAAGAAACCCCTAAGCCTAGTGAGGAATCTAAAGAAGACATCTCTAAATCAAGCCTAGTGAAGAAGTGTGATGTAGATGAACCCAAGGTTTTAATCATCAAGGAATCAAAGGATAATGATCTTGAACCCACCACAAAATTTGAAGATCCCACCACAAAACTTGAAGAAGAAATGACCGAGTCAGGATCAAACAAAGTCGATGATAGTGAAGGTTCTCAAGTATTGCCCATAGAGAAGGTCCAAGAACAAGAAGTAAACATTAGTTTAGAGGACTTTCAAGATAAACATTCCAAAGACCTTCCTAATAACCTTCCACCTTCTAGGAGCACCCAACCTATCATAGAACTTACACTTATAGATCCTCCTAGTTCTAATCATGAGGTTAGGACAAGTGCACCCATTGATCAGTGTCCAAATTTTAAGTTCATCCTAAATAACCAAGGTTTGTTTCATGCTGCCCATAGATTGCCCCAAGACTCTGACTCCTATTTCCTACCCTTCCCTGAGCCTTCTCAGGTTTTTAGAGCCAAGGGTTATATTTTGTTGAGATTACTAGGTTACATGAATCCTTAGAGCCCATCCCATTTGCTACATATTTTTGGTATACCTTTTGGCATTTGCTAGGGATCTATGATAATTTTTCATGTGCACACCAAGACAGGGTCAAAACTAGAGAGCCAATAATCTGTTAGGTGTAGGTCCTCGAGAGTCCAATAAAATTTTGCTCTATAAGAATGCTTAGTTGAGTCTGCATTTTGCATCATGTTAGGATTCTGCATTAAGTACTAATTTTAAAATAATCTGGCTGATTCCCGAAAGAGAACTAAAAGTTTGATCAAAGGGATTCTATATGATTAGGCTTAGGCTTGAACGGTTTCCACTGAGAATCATTAAGAAACTTCATGCTCATGGAGCTGGCCCCTTTAGAGTCATAAGGAGAGTTGGCCTTAATGCCTATGTGCTTGAGCTACCCCCAAATTATGCATTAGCTCGACTTTCAATATCCCATACTTAGTCAAGTATAAGGAACCAGCAAACATACCCAGTGAGCCATTTGGGCCTAACCTTTTATTTGAGAGTGAACCAGACCAAGAGTGTCCACCTCCAATTTTACCTAAGAGAGGAGAGCAGATCGAGCATTTCTTGGATGATCAAGCTATGACCACCTAGGGCAAAAGGCTATCAGCGATACTTGGTCCAATTGCAATGCCGACTGCAGTCTGATAATTTATGGGATACCCGAGAGGACTCGCAGCACCTCGACCCTGATCTTTTGAAAAAACATCAAAGCCAAATCATTCTTTACTCGACAGGGTTGAGTTCCTCCCATCCCGGGAGAATTGGTGTGGGCACCAGACCTCGGATTAGGGTTTCAAAATTTGGGTCATGTAATAAGGCTTCAAGCCTAAGCATCATAAATTTTAGTCATGAATATAGTCTCAATTATTTTTGTTTAGTCCTGTACATAGACCTATTTGGTCAAGTTGTGTCCTGAATTGAGTCCAATCCTGTATTAAGTCTAGTCCGAGTCTGGATCCAAGCTGGAGTGGTCTTTGAGTCCAGCTTAACTACTATTGGGCAGAGCCTTGAAGGTCAACATGTCAACCCTAGGGCACCACTTCACTACCCCATGTGGTGCCACCTCATCTAGCCATGTGAGCGGCACAAGTGAGATTTTCTTGGGTGCCAAATGGAGACACATCAAATATCCTTTCCTCCTTTCCCTCCCTCCATCAAGCCACTTACTAAAGGAGTCATGGGCAACCAAGGAAAGGTTGAAGACAAATGCCTTGTTCCAAGCCTCATATCAAGCTTCTCTCCAAAGAAGGGTGAGCAACCAAGGAAAGGTTGAAGACAAAGGCCTTGCTCCAAGCCTTATATCAGGCTTCTCTCCAAAGAAGGGTGAGCAACCAAGGAAAGAGAGAGACACAAGCCTTGCATCATGCCTTTTTCCCAAATTGAAGGTCAACTTTCCAAGTCCAAGGGAGCCAAATTCCTTCTTCCAAGTCCATTATCATGCCACACCCAAATCACAAGAGGCTTTGGTCCACCAAGGAGATTAAATTCAGATTTTTTTGTGATTTTAGAATATTTTGGCGCCTTATCAAGAGAAGAATCGATCTCTGTGATGGAGCACCTTTGCCTTCAGGCGTCGAGAGGTGTGAGGTCTCAAGTTACCTTCTCTTTTGTGCAAGCCGTCCTCCATCTTCGAGTTCAGAGTCCATCGGGATGATCCATCTTGGTGCCTAGCAAGAAGATCCCCCATTCACCACCATCTTCAACATTTTTTTCCCTTATTATTTCTTGTCTCTTGCTAACTCCCAACATTTCTTTTGATTGCTCGCCGGTCCTCCAGGTGCCACGAATATGGAGTCGGTATCCCTTGCCTTCGAGACATTTGGACGGAAAGCTGGCGCATCCGTGGGGTTGAAGGCTCGATCATCCAGGACACATCCACAAGAGTGAGTGAGCTCGGCATCGGGCACTTCAGAACTTTTAAGGTTTGCCACCCTAACTCCTAAGTTGGTATTGATCCGAGAGCTATGTCCTACAGGATTTCTCAATCTCGGGATCCTTTTCTTATCCTATTTAAGGGTTTACTTGCTAGTTTGAAGTTCTTATTTTTATAGAACCCTAGATCTACTCTTGCTTATCTTCAGGAATCCATGACCTCATTTAAAAAAACCAAATAAATCACAAAGAGAAAAATCACTTGTATCATTCCTGTCATTTTGCATCTAGTTAGTCCCGCATCATGTATTTAAGTTATAGTTTTAGATTTTTGATGTATGATAGCAAAAATAAGGTGCTGGAAATGACAAGAGATGAAGCTAAATGCAAAATTTAACTATTTGAAAAATGAAAACATGAAAAGATGCACTTGCTAAAAATCTCAGAATAGATTTTGTTCTCATGTAGTATTCTAGCATGTAGAAATTCTACAATCTGCAATAAAATTTGAAAAATTTATCAAAATTACTTTCATATATGTGGAATCTAGAAAAATAAAAATCAAAAAGTTTGGAGGTTCCTACAAATAGCAATACCTAAAACAAAAGGCTATGTACTAAAAGAAAATGCAGAAATTTAAAGAAGATGAGATCTAATAATGCAAAAATTTTCTTTTGGGTTTTTTTAAAACCTAACTCCTTGTGTTCCCCTTCAAAGGTCAATCATAGTGGCACCCCTACATGCTATAGGAAATCTCCGTGGAATGGGAAGTGAGGGTCTTGCAGCCCTTCTTGTTTCCTTTGACCGGGCGGCCTGGTGAAGCACCTAATCCAAGTACTTAAGAAGTGCTAAGTCCTAACCATGCTTTGATACCAAACATGATGTGGGACTAACTAGATGCAAGATGAGAGGAATGATGCAAGTAATTTTGTTCTTTGTGATTTTTAGTTTTTTTAGGATTTAGAATTCCTGAAGATAGACAAAAAGTAGATCTATGGTTCTACAATAATAAGAAATTCAAGCAAGCAAGTAAGTCCCTAAATAGGATAAGAAGAGGACCACGGGATTGAGAAACCCCGTAGGACTTAGCTCTTGAATCAATACCAACTTAGGAGTTTTAGGGTTGCAAACCTTAAATGTTTTTAAGCGCCCGATGTCGAGTTCACTCAGTCTCGTGGATGTGGCCTGGATGATCGAGCCTTCAACCTCCGTGGATGCACCAGCTTTTCATCCAAAGGTCTCGAAGGCATGGGAAACCACATCCGTATTCGTGGTACCTAGAGGACCTGCGAGCATTCAAGGGAAGAGTTAGGATTCAACAAGAAAAAAACAAGAGATGAAGGAATGAGAGTTGAGGTTGGTGGTGGATGGAGTTCTTCTTGCTAGGCGCCAAGGTGGATCATCCCGATGGACATCCGAGCTCGAAAATGGAGGATGGCTTCTATTGAAGAGAAGGTAACTTGAGGCCTCACACCTCTCGATGCCCGATGGTGAAGGCGCTCCCTCACGGAGATCGACGTTCTTAAGGAACGAAGGAAACAAACAAGAAGAGTAGCACTCAAATCTTTTTCTTTTCATTCATCAACATTAACTTCTATAAGGGGGGGGGGGGGGGGGTAGGGCCCTTTAAGTAGGCTCCTAGGTCCCATTCAAATTCAAATGAAAATTTGCTACAAAGGTCTTCATCAAGGTGCCTAAAATCTGAATTTGATTCATGGAATCCTCTCTTGGCCGATCGTGATTTGATGGAGGGCTTGATTCGGGAAGTGAGGAGGGGAGCATGTTTTCAAGAATCATGGGCGCCCCTTGATCTTTGCTTCTTTCTTTGACCATCTAAGCTTTTATGGAGAAAGGCTTGATGTGGGGGCATGAAGCATGGATCTTGTCTTGGTGCCTTTGCACTTTTGAATTTCTTCAATAGTTAATCAAACACTTTGGGAAGAATGCATGATATGGGAGCTTGAATCAAGGGACATGTCTTCACAAATCTTCATTGCCCATTGACCTTCCTTTGGTTGCCCACCCTTCTTTGGAGAGAAGCTTGATAGGGGAAGGGAAGGGAGGCTTGGGCCAAGGGATGGCATCCACAAATCTGCATTTCCTCTTGATTGGAGGCTTGGGTCAAGGGATGGTCTCCACAAATCTACATTTCTTCTTGATTGGAAGCTTGGGTCAAGGGATGGTGTCCACAAATCTGCATTTCTTCTTGATTGGGTCACCCACTTGTCCTAGTGATGTGGCGTCACATAGGATAGATGAGGTGGCGCTCCCAAAGGTTGAAGTGGTATCCTTCAAGGCATGGGGAAGATGGCTTGGTCCAATAATAATTGGACTTGACTCAAATGTCTACTATAGCTTGGGTCCAATCTTCAAGTAGGCTTGGGTTAGAACCAATTTAGCTAAATACAGGACCCATTGATCCAACTCGACCAAATTGGTCAAGGTACATAACTAAAACAAAAATTGAAACTAAATACATGACTCAAAAGTAATGTGCTTAGGCTTGAAGTCTTATTACAGGACCCAACAAATTAAAACCCTAATTCGAGATCCTCAGAGGATTGAGGAGTCTCTATCTGATCTTGGTGCCCACACCAGTGGCTCCCCATGGGGCAAGCCCACCTTGGCTAGAGTCAAGCCCTGCTCCGCTCCTTCTTCAGGTGGCTCCCCAAGGGTCGAGTCCACCTTTGATGTGGGACTAATATGCATGCGATCATTTTTGTGTGTTTTATATGCAGAGTTAAGTGATTAAATCTTGAAATTGGATCAAAATAAGTTATAGAGAATTCTATATGAATTTTAGAAGTCAAGCATGCAGATTAGGACCTAGAAAAGTAATAAAGAAGGATCGCTGGGGTTGAGAAGCTTCGGTTAGGGCAAGTTCTCCTACAATAAAATTACTGGTGGCAAAGGGAGTGTACCTGACAATGTTTGAAGTGCCCGATGAAGATCACAATGAAGGGATCTCTCATTCCTCGATGGATGCGGCCTGGAAAATCGAGCCAAAGACATGCGGATACCCGGCTTTCAGCACGATGGTCCGATTGAGGCTTGGCTGGAGTCGTTGGATTTGTAGGAACTCGGGGACTTGCAAACAACCTGTCAGGGGATAGAAAACTCACAAGGGAACAAAGAAACAAGAGAAAATAGCAAGAAAAAGAATGTTTTGGAGGAGGACGGCTAGGGCTCTGGAAGGTTGGTTGGCTGAAGGAATCTGTTGCAACACCGGGAAGAAGAAAGCACCAATAAAACCCCATAAGCACAAAGCAGGGTAGCACAAAGCAATTGAAGAGAACTCAAGTTTTAATTCATATATCAAAATCAATCCTCATACAAGAGACTAGGATCCTTTAAATAGACCCTTAGTCTTGGGCTCCAAGTAAGGACACATTAGTCTTTACATAAGAATCCTACTCCTACTCAAACCCTAGCTAAAAAATAAGGAAACATTAGGTAGAAAAAATCCCTAAAAATTCTCTTAACTTGGTCAACACTCCAAGTACACCTAGGGGGGCATGTTGGGCTTCTAAGAGCATCAAGGGGCCGGCCCAAAGGGGCTTGGGCGCATGGGCTTGGGCCTCTAGAAGCTAGGATGGCCTGGTAGCCAAGTAGCAGGAATATTCCTTGGTATCTTGCTTCTTAGGAGCTTGGGTTTGGTGCCTGGGCTTGATTTCTTTGGGCTAGGATGCAGGTTGACCTCTGGAATCATGAATGCCCTGGTCTATGAATATATTCTGGCATCTGAAAGGGAATCTGGGCATCTGGAGGGCATCTACAAGGAATCAAGGTTTTCTGAATTTTTCTCCTGGGGTCTTCAAATCTTCAAGCTGGGTTGGACTTGGGCTATACTTCCATATCTTCAATCTTCACTTGTATGATGTGGTCTTGAGTCTTTAATATGGTTGAACAGGACTCAAAAAAATAAAATTAGCTCGACATGAGCTGACTAACACTGGACTGGACTAGCTCAACATGAGTTGACTAATACTAAACTGAAATAATAACTTAAAGACTCAAATGACAAACTAAAAATGGACTCAAATGGGCAAAGTAATCCATAGAGGGCTGTGAAGCCTCTGTCTTATTCCGGTGCCTCTGGTGTCCCCACCAATTCTCCCGAGGTGGGAGAAAACTCGACCCTATCTAGTGAAGATCAGGCTGGCTCACATATCTCTCGAGGAGGTCTGGGTTGAGGCGCTGCAAGTCCTCTCGAGAAATCCATGAATCGTCTGACTCTGGCTGGCCTTACCATCGGACCAGGAAGCATTGATAGCCATGACCTTGGGTCATGATCGCTTGATCATCCTGGATACTCTCGATCCATTCTCCTCTCTCAGGCCAAGTTTGTTAGTGGACACTCTGGGTTAGGGTCACTCTTAATAAGAGGGGATAGGTCCAAAGGCCTCACTAGGTATCACTGCCAGGTCCCTGTAGTCAACCATGTCTGTAATATTGAATGTAGAACTAATGCCCAAATCCGAAGGCAAGTCTAACACCTAGGCATTTGATCCAACCTTCTCTATCACTTTAAAAGGTCCGGCTCTGCGAGCTTGAAGCTTCTTTAGGCCTAAGCCTAACCAAGATAGCATCCACTACACCAAATTCTTTGATCAATCTTTGGGAATTAGCCAGTTGTTTCAAAATTAGTGCAGGTGGTGAACATGCTGGGCTCATGTAGACTCCTAACAAGATGATGCAAAGGGCTCAAACCTACACCTAACAGACTCGACTATGCATTCCTATAGTAGGAAGTTTTATTGAAATCTTTGGATCTAAGCCTAACAGATTATAGGTTCTCTAGGTTTGATCCTAGTTTGACATGCACATAAAAATTTACAGTGGGCTCCAAGCAAATTCCAAATGGTATGCCAGAAGTATAATGCAAACCTAACATGCGTAATGAATGCATGCAGTATGCTAATCTCAACTAAATGCAATCTAATGATCCTAGAAATGCTGGAGGTGTCTAGAAAGAGCAAAAAATAGGAAGAGGGTTCAGAATTAATCTAGTAGGGTGGGAAAAAATGTTCAAGGTTAGTTGGATAAAATAGGATAAAAGAAGGGGTGTCGGGGACTAATCCTAGACTAATGAGGCTAACCTTACGGGGTTGCGGTACATCGATGGAGTTTGCATAATGGAAGGATGGGTTATTAATCTTAGGGAAGAGGTCCTTAATGGGAACTATAGGAGGAGGCTCATCCTGATGGTACTGATTCAAAGAGATCAGGTCTTTAATAAATTCTTTAAGTTCTTGAATTTTAGGACTAGACTCTATAATTTGGCTCTCCTCTATGGTTTCCTCAGGTAAGGCTCTAGTAGCAGTATCTAGGTTCTCTTCCTCTAATTGTTCTTCCACTACAGGTTCCTCTACTAGACTAAACTCATAGGTGGCCTCTTTAGATGTCTTAGTGGGCTCAGGAGTTTTTTTCTCTAAATTTTCAAGGGGTTCATCATCTTCAAAGCCTTCTCCTTCATATTCGTCTACTAAACTAGGATCGGCCTCAAACACTTCTACCTTAGGCTCATTAATGAGTTCTAGGGTCTTTTCCTTGCAACCTAATGGGACAGGAGTAGTAGGCTGGTCTAAAGGAAGCCGGCTAGGTTTGGACTTTGGCGCAAGGGAATTATCCTTATTGGACTTAGATTGATTGATCCTGAATTCCCTCTGATATAACTCGAATTCCCTAGCTAGGTGATAGGCTTCCTCTAGGTCCTTAATTTGACAATGATACAGCTCCCACTGGATATCCCTATGCAGGCCATCCTGAAATCTAGCCATGATCTTAGATTTGGGTTCGACTGTGTTACATTTCCTACTAAACTCATTAAATTGGTCAATGTACTCAGACACAGTAATGTTCCCTTGTTTGAATTTGTACAATTGATCTAAAAGTTTGTATTCATAAGATTTACCTAGGTACTCTTCTCTCAATTTACTTCTCATGGCTTTTTAGGTATGTATTCCATTCCCCCATCGATAACATTCATCCTCAGTATGTTTCCAATGTTGCTTGGCATATCTGATTAACCCATGTGCAGCCAAACTAATCTTATCTAACTCTGACATCTCAATATACTCAAAGTGTCGATCCATCATATCCTCCCATTTAGTATACACCTTAGGATCTGGTCTTCCATCAAACAGGGGTACATTAGGTTGGGTGCTCCTAATGGGTCGTTCATCTTGGCTCAGGTAATCATAATCGGGTCTCCTATGGTTAGGTTCTAAGGGTGGATCATGGTATGAGGTTCTCCTAGGGTTGGGCTCCCTATATGGGTTAGAGTATTGGGTTCTCCTAGGATTGGACTCCCTATATGGGTCAGAGTATTGGGTTCTCCTAGGATTAGACTCCCTATATGGGTCAGAGTATTGGGTTCTCCTGGGTTCAGTATCATAATAAAGGTCATGGTAAGGGGTTCTTCTAGGTTCAGTATCATAATAAGGGTCATGGTAAGGGGTTCTTCTAGGTTCAGTATCATAATAAGGGTCATGGTGAGGGGTTCTCCTAGGTTGAGGGGACTCAGGATCTGGCTCAGACTGTGACCCATGGGTTCTCTCTATGGTCCCTACACGGCCTTCTAACAGATCAAACCTATTGGCGAGATGTTCAAGTCTATTGTTGATTTGGGTACCGGATTGAGTTAACTGGGTCATCTGGGTAGTCATCTAGGTAGTTAACCGGGTAGTCATCTGGGCCATTTGATCAGCAAGGGCTTTAATCTAGGTTTCAAGATTGTCCATGGATTCAGGCAAAAGTGGAGATGGTGGATGATATGAAACTCCTGATCTAGTGCTCTGCAAGACTCGATTAAACCGACTACAGCTAACTAGACCTAGAGTCCAAAACTAGGTGCTCAATCAGGGTGGCAAACTAGCCTATAGTAACCCTGTAATCAGCCAGGCAGGTGTAAGGGGAGTGTTAGGTCCCTGATTGCCAATCCTAGACACCAATCAAAGATTGGCCAGGTAGGCAGACCAGCACACAAGCCCTTCAGGATTGAATCCCTGAACCACCATTCTAAACACTAAGCACAAGGCACACATAGGTTAACTTGACACAGTGATCTAACACTAGCTTGGACACGACCAGTTGGTGTCCCTAGCCCACTAGGGCAAATTAAGTCTAATAGATTTTAGGTTAGGCTTGGGACCAAATGCAAGGGATGTGGTTTTGGGCTAAGGAGAGGTTATCAACTCCTCCCCTTATCTGATATAGCAAGAGTGCCCTTAAAAGTAAATTATGCAATGATGGCAGGCAGATGAGGATGCAAATTAGGGTTTTGATGTTTTTGGTGTTTTTGGAGAATATGTATTTTTTTTTGTATTTTTTTAAACAGAAGGAAACTTGAAAATTATGGCCTAATATATAGGAAATATACTAAAATTAAAAGATATGCAAAGAGATGCTAAACAAAACCCTAAAACTTCCAAACTTGTCTTGCTGAAAAAATTATAACTGAAACCTTATAGGCTGTATTTCGGCTTGCAGAAATTGCACAGATCAAAATAAAATATTAAAAAATTTTATAAAATACTTTGAATTATTATGAATCCAGAAAAATAAATTTTAAAATTTTTGAAGTTTTGAACAGAAAGAAATAACTAAAATAATAAAGTATATATGGACTATAAAAGATACAGAAAACAAGCCCTTATCTAAGTTCTGATACCTGATGATGCAGGACTAATATGCATGCGATTATTTTTGTATGTTTTATATATGGAGTTAAGTGATTAAATCCCAAAAATTGGATCAAAATAAGTTGTAGATAATTCTATATGAATTTTAGAAGTCAAGCATGCAGATTAGGACCTAGAAAAGCAATAAAGAAGGATCGCCGGGGCTGAGAAGCCTTGGTTAGGGCAAGTTCTCCTACAATAAAATTACTGGTGGCTGAAGGGGTGTGCCTGACAACATCTGAAGTACCCGATAAAGATTGCAGTGAAGGGATCTCTCATTCCTCAATGGATGCGGCCTGGAAAATCGAGCCAAAGACCCCCGGATACCCAGCTTTCTGCACGGTGGTCTGATTGAAGCTTGGCTGGAGTCGTTGGATTTGTAGGAACTCGGGGACTTGCAAACGACCTGTCAGGGGTTAGAAAACTCACAAGAAAACAAGGAAACAAGAAAAAATAGCAAGGGGAAGAAAGTTTTGGAGGAGGGCGGCTAGGGCTCTAGAAGGTTGGTTGGCTGAAGGAATCTGTTGCAACACCGAGAAGAAGAAAGCACCAATAAAACCCCTTAAGCACAAAGCAAGGTAGTACAAAGCAATTGAAGAGAACTTAAGTTTTAATTCATATATCAAAATCAATCCTCATACAAGAGACTAGGGTCCTTCAAATAGACCCTTAGTCTTGGGCTCCAAGTAAGGACACATTAGTCTTTACATAAGAATCCTACTCCTACTCAAACCCTAGCTAGAAAATAAGGAAACATTAGGTAGAAAAAATTTCTAAAAATTCTCTTGACTTGGTCAACACTCCAAGGATGCCGAGGGGGGCGTGTTGGGCTTCTAAGAGCAGCAAGGGGCCAGCCCAAAGGGGCTTGGGCGCATGGGCTTGGGCCTTTGGAAGCTAGGGTGGCCTGGTAGCCATGTAGCAGGAATATTCCTTGGTATCTTGCTTTTTAGGGGCTTGGGCTTGGCACCTGGGCTTGATTTCTTTGGGCTAGGATGCTGGTGGACCTCTGGAATCATGGATGCCCTGGTCTATGAATATATTATGGCATCTGAAAGTGAATATGGGCATTTGGAGGACATCTACAAGGAATCAGGGTTTTTTGAATCTTCCTCCTGGGGTCTTCAAATCTCCAAGCTGGGTTGGACTTGGGCTATACTTCCATGTCTTCAATCTGGTTGGACTTGGTCTTCACTTGTATGATGTGGTCTTGAGTCTTCAATATGGTTGAACAGGACTCAAAAAAATAAAATTAGCTTGACATAAACTGACTAACACTGGACTGGACTAGCTCAACATGAGCTGACTAATACTGAACTGAAATAACAACTCAAAGACTCAAATGACAAACTAAAAATGGACTCAAATGGGCTATGTAATCCACAGAGGGCTGTGAAGCCTCTGTCTTATTCCGGTGCCTCTAGTGTCCCCACCAACCTTGGCCGTAATCTAGCCCTCTCCTTGAAAGCATCGAGAATGATAAATGGTGTGAGCACCAGAATCCGATAGAGGTTCCTTAACCCTTTGTGGATGTCTAATTAGGGTTCCATTTTTTTCAGGTCTTGAAATAAGGCTTCAAGCCTAAAACTTGTAATTTCTTTAGTTTTGAATTGAGTCTCTTATGTCAGTGTCTAGTCCTGTACTTTGACCAATTGGGTCAAGTTGTGTCCTATATTGAGTCCAGTCATGTATTGGATCTAGTCTAAGTCTGGGTCCAAGCCGGAGTGGTCTTTGAGTCCAGCTTAACTACTTTGGGCCAAGCTTTGAAGGTCAACATGTCAACCCTAGGGCACCACTTCACCACCCCATGTGAAGCCACTTCATTATCCCATGTGGCGCCACCTCATCCAGCCATGTGGGCGGCACAAGTGAGATTTTCTTGGATGCCAAATAGAGACACATCAAATATTCTCTCCTCCTTTCCCTCCCTCCATCAAGCCACTTACTAAAGGAGTCATAGGCAACCAAGGAAAGGTTGAAGACAAAGGCCTTGTTCCAAGCCTCATATCAAGCTTCTTTCCAAAGAAGGGTGAGCAACCAAGGAAAGGTTGAAGACAAAGGCCTTGCTCCAAGCCTCATATCAAGCTTCTTTCCAAAGAAGGGTAAGCAACCAAGGAAAGAGAGAGACACAAACCTTGCATCATGCCTTCTTCCCAAAATTGAAGGTCAACTTTCCAAGTCTGAGGGAGCCAAATTCCTTCTTCCAAGCCCATTACCATGCCATGCCCAAATCAGGGTTTGAATTTCAAAATTTTGAATATTTTTGGTGCCTTAGCAAGAGAAGAAACATATTTTTTCATTCAAATTTTGAAAGGGATTAAGGTGCCTATATAAAGGACCTTACCCCCTCCCTTGTAAGGTTAACTTCTGATGAATGAAAAAGAATATTTCTTGAGTCCAATCTCTTGTTAGTTGCCTTCGTTCACTAGGAACGTCGATCTCCAAGAGGGAGCGCCTTCACCTTCGGGCATCGAGAGGTGTGAGGCCTCAAACTATCGTTACTTCCGCAACTCCGACATCCGACTCCGAACCAAGCAGAACTCCTCCATCTCTACAACCCTTCTTCCAACTTTCCACTGTTTGCTTTCTGAGTGAGATTTAACCTTGTCTTCTTTGAATGCTTGCAGGTCCTCCAGGTGACACGGGTACGGAGATGGTTGCCTTTGACTTCAAGATCTTCGGACAGCTAATTGGTGCCTCCGCAGGGTTGACGGCTCGGTTATCCAGGCCGCATCCGCCAAAGTGAGCGATCTCTGCACCAGGCACTTCAGATCTTTGAGGTTTGCCCCTGACTCCTAAGTAGATTTTGATTGGAGAGCTAAGTCCTATGGGGTTTCTCAATCCCGGGGTCCTTTCTTTATCACTACTTTGGGACTACCTGCTTCTTGTTAGTTCTTGTCATTGTAGAACCCTAGTTCATCTCTACTTGCTTTCAGGAATCCAAAGAAAACTAAAAAAAAATCTAAAATCCGTAAAAAACCTAAAAATCACTTGCAACATTTCATCGTCACATCTAGTTAGTCCCCCATCATTTCTGGTATCAGAGCATGGTTAGGACTTAGAGTTTTTTACAGTACTTGGAAAAGGTGCTTCTCCAGGACATCCGGTCTTAGGAGAAAGTAGGGTTTCAAGACCCTCTCCTCCCATTCCATGGGGTCTCCTAAGGCGTGTAGGGGTTCCACTGTGACAGGCCTTGGAAGAGGGACAAAAGAAGGATAGATCTAAAAGAACAAAAATATTTTGCATCATAGAGCTCATTTTTTTTAATTTCTGTAGTTTTCCCTCTTCGTACATGGTTTGTTGTTTTAGTTGGTACTATCTATAGGAATCTCCAAAATTTATGATTTTTGCTTTGTTAGTTCACATATAATTCAAAGTAATCTTGAGAATTTTATCAGATTTTATTTCAATTTGTAGAATTTTACAAGCTGAAATATTACCTGAGAGCAAGTTCTATTCTGATAATTCTAGCAATCTGCATTTTCTTGTGTTTTCAATTGTCATCTAGTTTAATCATTCATATAGAGTAATATCATTTCATTTCCATCATCTTAACTCTGCTATCATACATCAAAACCCATAAAAAAAAAATAATTTAGTGACATCTCATTAGTTCATTTGCTTGCATTCATTTTCATAAATTACTTTAAGGGCGACAAATTGACATAGGGTCAGGATTTCATTACCTGTCCCTAGCCCACAAATCACTGACCTGCATATCGAACCCAATCTCTAACTAAAATCGATTAGACACTTAATTTGCTCTAGAGAGCTTAGGGACACCAATTGGTCGAGTCAAGACCAAGTGTCTATTCTTGGCATCAGCCTATTCTGTGTGTGTTGTTGCCCTTGGTGTCTAGGCTTGGTGAATCAGGGCTTGTGAGTTTGGTCCGCCTACCTAGCCAATCCCATATTGGTGTCTAAGGTTGGCGATCAGGGACCTCCACTCCCCTACACCTACCTGGCCAAGGACAGAGTTACTGCAGACTGGTTTGCCACCCGGACTAAGGCAACTGGTTGAGATTCTAGGTCTAGTAGATCCTAGACGTTTTTGTGTGTTTAACCCATGCCTACTAGGTCAGGAATACCTTATCACCCCTATCCTTCCCAACCAAGTAAATCCATGGACAACATCGAAAAAGATCTATTAAGGGCCATCAAGGAACAATTGGATAAGATGGACAACAAGCTTGATAAGATTGACCAAAGTGTAACAAGACTAGAAACTCGTGTTAGGACCCAGAAGCCTCACTCTAAACCAGAGTTTAAATCACTTCCCCATCCTAGGAGTTTCCCTCAACATGAACCCACCTATTATAGGCCTGAACCCTTTAGGAACCCTAGCTGAGCCCTAGGAACTAGCCATGAGTATGGTCAGGTCTACCCGAGTCGACCTAGTCCAAACCGATCTGACCTGAGTTGACCCACCCCTACTACCCCATGTGTTCACCAGGGTAACGTTAAAGAGGGATAGTATATTGCTGACCTGGGATTAGTTGACCCTGAAAACACCCAGGCGGAAGCTACTTTGGAAGGACCCTTAGAAAATCTTAAACCCACTAGTGAGCCTGAATTAGAAGTATATGAAGCTGAAGCACACTTAGTGGATGAATATGAAGAACAGTTAGAGGATGAAACTACTAAGGGAGCCCCGACTACTAAAGAGTCCCAGACAGAGGAACCTTCTGAAGAATTTTAGGGAGAAAAGAGTGAGCCCGCTGAGAATCTAAGTGATGAAACCCCTAAGCTTATTGAGGATTCCAAAGAAGACATCTCGGAATCAAGCCTAATGATGAAGTGTGATGAAGAGGAACCCCAGGTAGAAATCATTGAGAAACCAAAAGAAAAAGATCCTGAACCCACTAGAGAATTTGAAGGAGTAACTAAGCCAGGATCGAACATTGTAGAGGGAGGTGAAGGTTCACAAGTCTTGCCATTAGAGGAGGTCCAAGAACAAATCCCTACGGAACCACCCCAGGGGTAGACATTAGTTTTGAGGACTTTCAAGATAACATTCCCAAAGACCTTTCTAATGACCTTCCACGATTTAGGAACACCCATCTAGCCTTGGAACTTGCACCTATAGAACAATGTCCAAATCTTAAGATTATCCTGAGTAACCAAGGTCTGTTTCATGCTGCCCATAGGATACCCTAAGACTCCGACTCCTATCCCCTACCCGTCCTTAAGCCTTCTCACATTTCTAGAGCCATGGGGTTGTATTGTGTTGAAATTACTAGGCTGCATGACTCCTTAGAATCCATCCCTTTTGCCATTTACTTCTGGTACACTTTAAGGCATTTGTTAGGGATTCTTGATAATTTTTCTTGTACATACCAGGCCAGGGTCAAACCTAGAGAGTTCATAATCTGTTAGGTTTAGACCCTAGGAGTCCAATAAATTTTTTTCTCAATAGGAATGCATAGTTAAGTCTGCATTTTGCATCATGATAGAGTTCTGCATTAAATTTTAAAATAATTTGGCTGATTCTTGGAAACGACCCAAGAGTTTGAAATTAGGGATTCTATAATGGTTAGGCTTAGGCCTGAACGGTTTCCACTAGGAGCCGTTAAGAAACTTCATGCTCGTGAAGCTGGCCCCTTTAGAGTTATAAAGAGAGTTGGCCCTAATGCCTACGTTATTGAGCTATCCCCAAATTATGGCATTAGCTCGACTTTCAATATCTCAGACTTAGTCGAGTACAGGGAACCAGCAAACATACCTAGCGAGCCATTTGGGCCTGACTTTTCTTTTGAGAGTGAACCCGAACCTGAGTGCCCACCTCCAATTATACCTGAGAGAGGAGAGCGGATCGAGCATGTCCTGGATGACCAAGCTATCATGACCCGGGGCAAAGGTTATCAATGTTTTTTAGTTTGATGGCAAGGCCAACCTGAGTCTGATGACTCGTGGATTACTCGAGAGCACTTGCAGTGCCTCGATCCCGACCTTCTGGAGGAGTACCTAAGCCAACTCAACTCTTACTCGACAAGGTCGAGTTCCTCCCACCCCGGGAGAACTGGTATGGACACCAGAATCCGATAGAGGTTCCTCAACCCTCTGTGGATATCCAATTAGGGTTCCATTTTTTTCAGGTCTTGAAATAAGGCTTCAAGCCTAAAACTTGTAATTTCTTTAGTTTTGAATTTAGTCTCTTATGTCTGTGTCTAGTCCTGTACTTTAACCAATTGGGTCAAGTTGTGTCCTATATTGAGTCCAGTCATGTATTGGGTCTATTCCAAGTCTGGGTCCAAGCCGGAGTGGTCTTTAAGTCTAGCTCAACTACTTTGGACCGAGCCTTGAAGGTCAACATGTCAACCCTAGGGCACCACTTCACCACCCCATGTGGCGCCACTTCATTATCCCATGTGGCGCCACCTCATCCAGCCATGTGGGCGGCACAAGTGAGATTTTCTTGGATGCCAAATGGAGACACATCAAATATTCTCTCCTCCTTTCCCTCCCTCCATCAAGCCACTTACTAAAGGAGACATAGGCAGCCAAGGAAAGGTTGAAGACAAAGGCCTTGTTCCAAGCCTCATATCAAGCTTCTTTCCAAAGAAGGGTGAGCAACCAAGGAAAGGTTGAAGACAAAGGCCTTGCTCCAAGCCTCATATCAAGCTTCTTTCCAAAGAAGGGTGAGCAACCAAGGAAAGAGGGAGACACAAGCCTTGCATCATGCCTTCTTTCCAAAATTGAAGGTCAACTTTCCAAGTCCGAGGGAGCCAAATTCTTTCTTCCAAGCCCATTATCATGCCATGCCAAAATCAGAGTTTGAATTTCAAATTTTTGAATATTTTTGGTGCCTTAGCAAGAGAAGAAACGTATTTTTTCATTCAAATTTTGAAAGGGTTTAAGCTGCCTATATAAAGGACCTTACCCCCTCCCTTGTAAGGTTAACTTTTGATGAATGAAAAAGAATATTTCTTGAGTCTAATCTCTTGTTAGTTGCCTTCGTTCACTAGGAACGTCGATCTCTGAGAGGGAGTGCCTTCACCTTCGGGCGTCGAGAGGTGTGAGGCCTCAAACTATCATTACTTCCACAACTCCAACATCCGACTCCGAACCAAGCAGAACTCCTCCATCTCTACAACCCTTCTTTCAACTTTCCACTGTTTGCTTATTGAGTGAGATTTAACCTTGTCTTTTTTGAATGCTTGCAGGTCCTCCAGGTAACACGGGTTCAGAGATGGTTGCCTTTGCCTTCGAGATCTTCGGACAGCCAACCGGCACCTCCGCAGCGTTGACAGCTCGGTTATCCAGGCCGCATCCGCTAAAGTGAGCGATCTCTGCACCAGGCGCTTCAGATCTTCGAGGTTTGCCCTTGACTCCTAAGTAGATCTTAATTGGAGAGCTAAGTCCTATGGGGTTTCTTAATCCCGGAGTCCTTTCTTTATCACTACTTTGGGACTACCTGCTTCTTGTTAGTTCATGTCATTGTAGAACCCTAGTTCATCTCTACTTGCTTTCGGGAATCCAAAGAAAACTAAAAAAATCTAAAATCCACTAAACCCTAAAAAACCAACAAATCACTTGCATCATTCTTCATATTCGCATCTAGTTAGTCTCCCATCAATAAAGGTGCCTGCCCTAAGACCGCCACTGAGGCAGACGTGTGCAGTGCGGCATGCCCAGTATGGCACCCCCCAAATCTATAACGGTGTGCGTAACCTCATTTGCACTAGTTTGGGAGGGGTGCCCCGATCAAGATGCCAAATCCTGCAGCCGACCACCTTGAACCCCCCAAAGGAGAAGGCCGCATTTAACATCTCAGACTCGATGGTAGCTGTGACCAAATTGAGGTTCCACCTAATTCCCCCCTTCGTGACAACACACCAAGCAAGGCAAGTTCATAACTTAACTCCCAACTACAAACAAAAATGATCTCGAGGGAGCGGCCAACGAACATCGTTGACCCTTAAGCCCCATAAAGAGGGCAAATCGAGGCATTGAACAATTGATGATCTACAAAGGCACCAACAGGTAAGAAACCAGGTAAGCAACCAAGAGTGAGAGCAAGCACATGAGAGAGTAGAAAATGGGTGACTTGAAGGTTGGAAGCTCCTAAAGGACTCCTAGAGAGGATCAAGCAAGCACAGCCGCTGCAACCCAAGCACCATTCCTCTCTCGTCACCTCCAAATCAGTTCTTTAGTACAAACTCCCCTAATCATGGAGACCATAGTGGGATCAACCTTAGAGGATCTATTCTGCTTTGCCGTCCTCTAATTTGATCGTCAGAGTGCCCCTGCTGGGATCCCCGGCCCAGGTCTCTAACACTATTTTGCAGGTTCGGGAATGCAAGGATTCTGGAGTAAAGGGGTGAAGGTCTGGCACCACTTCCAGCTACAAGCCACGACGGTAATGTCGGCAACACTTGCGATTGCAGTGCATCTTGATTATGAAATCTGGTAAATGGATGTGTTAACAGCTTTCCTAAATGGAGATCTAGAAAAAGAGGTGTATATGATATAGCTTAAAGCATTTACATCCAAAGATGAAACAAAGGTGTGTAAGCTTCAGAGATCCATTTATGGATTGAAGAAAGCATCTCGAAGTTGAAACTTATGTTTTGATAAGGTGATGAAAATGTATGGCTTCATTAAGAATGGAAAAGAGCCATGCCAATACAAATGAGCTAATGGTTCAGTTATAGTATTTCTTGTTTTGCATGTAGATGACATTCTCTTAATCAGGAATGATACTTCTGCATTGCAAGGAATAAAAATATAGTTATCTTTTCAATTCTCCATGAAGGACTTGGGAGAAGCATCCTACATTCTTAGAATAAAGATCTAAGGGATAGATTTAAAAGGTTTTTAGGGTAGACCCAGACCATATACATTGAGACCATGTTGAGGTGGTTTAGTATGGTGAATTCCAAGAAAATAGACCATAGAATTAACCTCTCAAAGAAAGATTATCCAACAAGTCCTCAGGAGAGAGAGAGCATATGAATATGATTCCATATGCCTCAGTAGTAGGATTTATATATTCTATGACATGTACGAGACCAAATATAGCATACTCACTAGGAGTAGTGAGTAGATACCAATTTGATCCAGGTGAAAACCATTGGAAGATCGTAAAAACCATCCTTAAGTTTTTAAGAAATACTAAAGATCAATGGCTCATTTATGAAGATTGACTTGAAACTAGTTGGTTATAGTGAGTCAAGTTTTCATTTAGACATGAATGATAGCAAGAGTGTGTCGGGTTATATTTTTATCCTGAATGGAAGAGCTATCTACTGAAAAAGTTTCAAGCAGTACACTGTGGTCAATTCAGTATGCAAGATAGAGTATATTATGGCATCTGATGCTGCAAAGAAAGCCATATGGTTGCAAAAGTTCATCACCGAGCTTGGAGTAGTACCTTCCATTGATGGCCTAATTTCCTTATATTGTGATAACACTGAGGCCATAGCTCAAACGAAGGAACCAAAGGCTCATCAGTAGACCTAGCATATTCTACGTCGCTTCTACCTTATTTGAAAAATTATGGATCAAGGTGCCATTGACCTTTAAAAGATCAATGGAAAGGTGAACTTAGCTGACCCATTTATTAAAGCCCTCAAAATTAAAGAGTTTAATGACCATAAGTGGAAGATGGGTATTCGATACTATTCTGATTGGCTCTAGTCTATATGGGAGTTGTTAGAAAATGTATCCTATAACCAATCATTTGGATTTTAGGTGGTTGGGCTCTTTATAATTTGTACATGAATCATTAATGAAATAAAAGTTATTTTTGGTAGTTCATCTCTTTGCATCTTCCTTAGAACTTTTTGGTGATGAAGTTCTTAGAACTACTTCAATTCGATAAAAAAGGATTTATGGAATAGTTCTTAAATATGTTCATGGCCAAATGATGTGTTGTTACTTAGGACGACAATGCTTATTTAGCATAGATTGTTATATGTCATATGGGTTAGTTGTCCTCATAACCAAAGAGTATGGAGATACTAGTATGGCATGTAGTTGAGAAGAGGTATACATTGCACCAAGCATGACCAACTCTGTTAAGTACTGTTGCCACCAAGACCGTCATGGCTTGTAACTCCGGTGCACCGAGTTCCAGCTGGGAGCTTGTCCTTCTATTTCACAGCCGACTCACTCATCCAAAAGTCCTATAAAATAAAGGAGACCTAGGGCAGGGATTCCAGTAAAACACTCCGATGATCAAGTTAGGGGGACGATCGAGGCGAATGGAACCTCTATGATAGAGAGCTTGGGGGACTCTCTGCGTGTAGAAGGAGTAATAATAAAATAGAAAGATAATCCTCAACTAAAAGCAAGTCTGTTGCTTACCTTCACTTACATTCCCTTGTGGGCCTTATATGGATGAGGGAGTTTTGTTGGTTTCTGGGTCCTCCTTCTTGAAGAAAGCTTTTTGTTATTTATTGTCACCCCTTTGTTTGGCTAGCTGTCCATTAAGCTTGGAGTCATGATGGAATATTGCTATTTTAGGAGGAACCGTCGGGGTGCTGCAGGCCCTAAGACCTGAGTAAGAGGTCCTTCTTAGGAAGGTTCATGCATCTTGTCATGGAGGTCACAGTCCCCCAGCCATGTGGTTGTCGATGTGGCAACATGCTACAAGGCTGTGAGGCTGGTGATGCTCAGATCGTGCAGGTTCTGCTCATGGTGCGTCGCGGGACCTGCACTTATGGCAAAGAACATGCCTTTTTTCAGGGGTGGTGAGTGATCAGGCTTTCTCTCATCATAGTTTTGAACTTCTGTTAGCCCCAACCTCAGCTAGCAGGTGACCTCGGCAAGGGGGCCTGCCTCGAAAGGAAGGGCTTTACCTCGACCAGGAGTTGACCTCAAACGGGGGGCTCACCTAATGAGCCCAGCCTCGGTTGGGAGCTGACCTTAATAGGGGGGCTTGCCTCGGAAGGAAGGGCTTGACCCCAGCCGGGAGCTGACCTTAGATGGGGGGCACGCCCAATGAGCCCAGCCTCGTCTAGGAGCTGACCTTGACAGGGGGGCTTGCCTCGAAAGGAAGGGCTTGACCCCGACTGGGGGCTGACCTCAGATGGGGGGCTCGCCCAATGAGCTCGGCCTCGACTAGGAGCTGACCTCGGTAGGGGGGCCTACATCGAAAGGAAGGGCTTGACCCCAGTCGAGAGCTGACCTCAGATGGGGGGCTCGCCCAATAAGCCTGACCTCGGCTAGGAGCTAACCTTGGCAGGGCGTCCTGCCTCTGTTCTTCATCAAGTTGTCTTATCCAGGTGGCAGGTCCCTTGTCATCATGGTCGCTTGAGTGCTCCCCGTCAGCAGATGTTGCCACATAAGATGCCCCCCACTCCTGAGCCTCGAGGACAAGATGACCACTCAAGGTGAAGGGAGTAATGATTGCACTAGCATGGAAGGGAAGCACCTCTTTCCGATATCAAGGTTGCATGCACCGGCGCCCCGCAGATCGCGTACCCGTACCATCCAGGTGATACCATGTCTCCTTCCTTTAAAAGCGATCATTATCACTGCATCATCTCCGAGGGGAGTGCTCCTGACTTGAAGCATCGCTCCAACACGTGGCATCTTTTGGCTAGCTCGACGAGATATGGCACACCTCTTTCGATAAGTACGAGGCGACAGGGCTCTGGTTTGCTTAAAAAGGATCCATCCTTTTGTTTTTTAGAGGCTTTTCAAGCGGCAAGGATTCTCCTTCAGGGCTACCTTTCTTCCTCTTTTTGGGTGAAGTCATGAAGTTGCGGCAGGTTATGCTTCCCTCCTTTCTCTCTTTCTTCCTTCTCCATTGGCATGTGCTGGGGGGAGTACCTTTGTTTGAGTTCCTAGATCTTCGTCTACCTTTTCCTCCATCTTTGCCATTTCTAATGAGTTCATCCGGTGAGGGACACCACCATCGAGGGCCCACCGGTAGTGCCAGGGCTTCTTAACCGCTGCCTTCTTCCCTGGATAGTGGGGAGGAGGGAGGTCCGGCGCATATGAAAGGTTGCGACTTTTCATGAGAGGGCGCGCGGTTTGAAGCAGAGTCCTTCTACTTTCATATCTCTTCGATTTTCTCTGACTTTTGGAAAATGAGAAGATGCCTCTTGTCTCTTCCAGAGATTGGTACATGCCATGTGGCATGAGAAGGTTTCATTTGGGCATGAAGAGATGTCAGATAAGACTTCTGAACCCTAAAGAGTCTTATCAGATATGAAGAAACATATCTGATAAGAGATTTTGGGATGTGTTTCACGCCCCTTAAGAAACTATTTAAAGGGTGTACGGTGGAATGAGATTTTTTTCATTTAGTCATTTGAAATAGGAGTCTAGATTCTACCGTATTATCCATCTGAGTTTTTCTCTCCCTCTTCCTTTCTTTAAGACAAGACTTGTCTTGTTAAGACAAGGTCTTTTCTATTAGGATAAGGCTTTGTTTTAGGACATAAGCCTAAGGAGTCCTAAAGGAGGGTTGTCCTAAAACCAAGAGTGGTTTAGAAGAGTGTCCAAAGAGTCCTATAGTGGGATAGTGAATCCTACAATGGTCAAAGTCCAAAAGGCTGCCGAAAGAGTCCTACCCGGGCAAGCAACTTCAAGAAGGAGTTCTTTCTTGTTTCAAATCCTGTGTGGATCTCCATTGGAGGACTTACACTTGTGAGTCTAGTGGAAGAAGTGGAATATAGCACTCCAGGTATGTTTCATTAACCTTCTTTTATGACATATTAGTTGTAATTGAATAAGGGATCTTGGGAATTAGGGTTTCTCACTGATAAAGTGTTATCTTTATGCATGAAATTTTATAATTCAGTCTTACTAAGTTGCATAATGATCTCCTTGATACCAAACACCAGCATGCCGAGCCAAAGGGCCAGGACCCTCCCCATCTTCTTCCCTGAGGGTTCCCTAATCACCCACGATGAGAGGATGGTGGAGGGTATCTTGAACTCTCTTGTCCAAAAGGTGGACCACCGGGGGCAAGTTAAGAAGCCGGTGTCGGAGCTTGACACCGACCTATTTTTTCAATTGATGTCAGTGAGTATTCTTTAAGGCTGCTTTCCAGTCTTCCTTTTCCTCAAGGGGCACTAACCGCCGCTTTTCACGCAGGTGGTGGTGGATATCCAGATCCTGCCGGATGCCAACTGAGCGCTGCTGATGCGCGAGGCCTACTTCTGCCAGGAGAGGGATGATGTTGGAACTTGGCTGACTGGGCATAGGAGCAGGAAGGTCAGCTGGCTACCACCCAAGCTGGGGTAGCAGAGTTGGAGAAGAAGGTGGTTGAACTGGAGACGGCTCTTGCTAGAGAGAGGGGCACCAACTCTCTCCGGGTTGGGGAGATGGCCCGTGAGATGGCCCGCCTGGAGGGAAGAGAATAGACCCTCCAAGCCCAACTGGAGGAGGAGAAGGCTTGGGGAGTGGAGGTGGCCGAGAGGGCGGTAGAGGCTGTTGCGTTGATGGAGGTGGCCAAAAAGGAAGCTATGGAGGCCTTCCCCAAGTTCATGGCATCCCAGGCAATCCAGGATGAGGTCGCCGAGTGCAAGGAACTGTTCTTAAGGGATAATACGTGTATTTTAAAACTTTTCTAAAGGCATACAGCAGTGAAAAATGATAAAACCATTTTATCTATAGATGTTAATCAAATTATCACAAGCCCCTACTAGGATCAAGGTATGTAAATATATAATCATGCATTCATTGTATGAAAAATAGAACCATTCCAGAAATCACACAATGATGCAGCAATGATAATTATGTCTTACATAAAATAAAGACATACCTTAGTGACGTTCACCAAAGGTTGCAATAAGATCCCTAGCTCTCAGTCTTAATCCCAAGGGTGGCTTCAACTTATGGAAAAAAAACTCCTACTTCACAAGTAGCACATGCGTACCGCCTCTACGGGTGGTTCACACTGTGTAGCACAGTTTCTTCTCCTTCCTTTAAGGCGCTAGCCCCTTCAAAAACAATGTCAGCAGCAAGGACTCTTTCTTCAACCCCTTAAAGATATATGGACTCCTTCAACTCCTTGAAAGATTATTGCTGCAGTGGTGCTAGAATGAAGATGCTTGAGAACCCTTTCCCAACGCTCTATCCCAAACCTTCAATAGAAGGTATGCACTCAAGAATCCCAAAACCCAAACCTCACTCTATCCCAGAGATCAAATCTTGCAATCTCTTAAGGATCAAGCAAGATCTCTATCTCAGAAATTTTCTGGACAGAGTCTTAACTTTGATCTAGATTTTTGGGTATGGAATGTTGAACATCCACCATTCACCTTCTTTAGCCCTGCTTTTATAACAGCAGCCCCCAAAATCATTAAGGGGGTATAATGAGAGATTAGAGGAAGGTTTTTGTCTCTTGGGATTCCAATAAGTCAAGAGACCTTTGGACTTCAGCAATAGCAGGTAATAACAACCCAGAAATGCCAACCATTAAACTTGTATAATAGTTACAGCATTTAATGGAGGATTCTCGGATTTTACCATAACCAGTTAGTCGAGTCGACTAGGATGACTTGAGTTGACTCATCCAAATGAGCCAGCTCGAGTTTGTGACAACTCTTTGTCAAATGAGTCCGAAGTGATTCCCAATCATTCCCAAGCCAACATAGCAAGAAGAAACCCTTAGTATGTTACCCCATAGGTTCAAACACTAAACCAGTAGCACAAGAACATTTCCAGTACTAGCCAAAGTCACCATCTAGCAATGCACCCAATGTCCAAATAGGTTAAACATTGCAGAGCAACATGAACCTGTCGAATATAGAATATAAGTGAACTTATTCCTTTAATCTCCTAATACTCCGGATGGCTTAGGGTTAAGCTAACCAACCCTAATCAATCCATCTCAATATTTCTCGAACAAAGAATCCTCGTAACTCCTTACAAGAAATGCCCTATCCAAGGTCTTTCTCAATTGAGGCATATTAAGCATTCAATCCAAACCATTTGGAGAGATCAATCCTATCTCGATCCTACTATCGCTACACAAGTACTTGACTATACCTAGCAGCCTTCCATCACTGGATTAGAAATCTGGGTACTCTGGCACCTAAGCACAGTGAGTTGCTTGCAAGCTACCATAGTGATCTCAAGTCAAGAATAATTCATGTCCATATTCTAATGCAAGACTCCTCTTTAGCAGAAAGAGAATCTCGCATGAGAGTCACATTCAGTGAAGTGTCAAACACAACACCTGATGTGATACCAGCATCTCCATGCTACTTGGTTAAGAGGACAACCAACAGATATGACATCAACGACCTACTCTCGATACATCTCATCCTGAAATAGCATATCCTTTGGTCACGAACTAATTTATGAACTATACGATGCATCCTCTCTACATCACATACAAGGTAGCTCAAAGGATATCATCATACAAGAGTTCAATTAGGAAGATGACTGTGATGAATAACCAAAATAAATTTTTTATTCAATTTAATAATTAATATCCATATACATGAGTTGCACAGCCATCTATAGCCTAGATGATTAGCTTTGGGACATAATTTCTCATATCGAGGTCACCTTGGATTCCTTTCACCGGGGATTCAGGGATTTCAGGAGCAAGGCCTTCCATTTTTATGGGCTAAAAGGCCTTGACAACATCAGGCCTTCTCTTCCATTCCCCGGGTAGCAGGAGGAGCCCGACCTCATGGAGGAGTACAAATTAGAGGAGGCCAAGGTTGAGATGAGGTCTGACACCCCCAGTGCTTCGTAAAAGGTTGGGACTACCCACCAACGTAAGAAGGAGCCAGCAGTTGATGGTTAGATCCTTCTTTTTTTTTATACTTGGAAGTCAAGGAGAACTCCTGGTTTGTCGAGGGTGCCTTGTAGGGGATGTAAAAGAAATTTTCATCAATGAAACATTACTCTTCTTTTATTGCTATCACTCTACTTCTTTTTCCCCTTTTCTTCTTTTATGTTATTTTTTTTGAGGTTCCTGGGGACCCCTCGTTCCTTTGTTTTTAGTCTTCAAGTGCTGGACTTCCAAGTATTCTTGCTTTGCCTCGCTATGAGTCGAGTAGTAAATGGTAGGATCTACTTGGGGTTCCCATTTGACATCTCCAGACTATGAGCAAGGCGATGAGATTGCTTATTTTTGAGTACCGATCTTTATAAGTTTCCGGGATTGGAATGCTGGGCTTCATAGGCTTTCGGGCTTAGAGTGCTAGGCTTCATAAGTTTCCAGGCTTAGAGTGCCAGGCTTCATAAGTTTTTGGGTTTAGAGTGCTGGGCTTCGTAAGTTTCTAGGCTTAGAGTGCCCGGCTTCATAAGTTTTCGGGCTTAGAATGCCGGGCTTCTTAAATTTCCGGGCTTAGAGTGCCGGGCATCATAAGTTTCTGGACTTAGGATGCCGGGCTTTGTAAGTTTCTTGGCTTAGGGTGCCGGACTCGGAGTCGGACAGATGAGTTCCTGCACAGGTGAAAATAGAGTTGCACCAAAAAGGAACTCAAATTTATTATGAAAGAGCCTTACATTATTGATGGTACATCATCAAGTTGCTGGCATTCCAGGTTTACGAGAAGCGGGCTCCATCGAGCTCGGTGAGGTAATAGGCCCTGCCGGGCAAGACCTCAAGTACCCTGTAAGGACCTTTTCTATTTGGGGAGAGTTTCCCGCACTCCCCCGGTTAGGAGAATTCCTCTCACCTGAGAACAAGGTCACCTGGGTGGAATGCCTTTGGCCACACACAGGAGTTGTAGTAGCAGGCAACCCACTACTGGTAGGCCACCATCCGAAGTCAGGCCTTGTCTCTTGTTTCCTCCAGCAGGTCCAAATTAAGGAGGAGATGGGCTGGATTCTCGACTTCATCATACTGCTCTGTTCGGAGCGTGGGCAGGCCAAGTTTCACTAGGATCACTACTTCGGTCCCAAAAATGAGGTTGAAAGACATCTCGCCAGTGGTCGTATGGGGTGTAGTGCGGTAGGCCCACAGGACACTGGGTAGTTCATCTACCCATTGACCCTTGACTTCATCTAACCTTGTCTAGAGCCCTTGCAAAATGGTTTGGTTAGTCACTTTAGCCTCCCCATTCATTTGTGGATGAGCTACCCAGGTGAAATGATGGTGGATGCCGAGATCAAAGCAGAATGTTTTAAAGTCTTGGTTGTCAAATTGCTTTCCATTGTCGATGATGATCATATGCGGGAGGCCGAATCTATGGATTTTGGACTTCCAGAAGAATGGCTGGACCTTTGTTTTCATTATGCAGGCCAAAGGTTTGGCCTCGACCCACTTGGTGAAGTAGTCGATGGCTACAATCAAGAACTTCCATTGGACGGATTCTATAGGAAAAGGGCCTAGGATATCCAATCCCTGCTAGGGAAACAACCATGGAGCTGACAATTGGGAAATAGGGACCGTCGGCTGTTGCTGGATGTGGGTGTGACGCTGAGAATTATCGCATTTCTTCATAAAGTCAATAGCATCTTCCCGCATGGTCTCCCAGAAATATCCTTGCTGGATCACCTTGTAAGCCAGGGTCCTGTGCCCCACGTGGTTGCCACAAACGCCTTCGTGTATTTCTTGGAGGACAAAGGCAGCCTTTGAGGGCCTCAAGCACTTTAGCAAGGGGTAAGATAAGACCTCCAATAAATCTGCCCATCCATAATCACATAATGCACGACCTTCTTCTTGAGCAGGCCCGCCTCCTTTCGATCCTCAAGTAGGGTGCTAGTTGGGATATACTTGACATACGGGTCCATCCAATTGGCCTCGCTGGTAACTTGTTGGACCTCTACCATAACCTCGTAACTGGGGGTCTCAAGATATTCGATGAAGGTGCACCCCAGGGAGGACTCTGGCAGGGTGGCCAGTCTGGAGAGAATATCAACCTAAGCATTCTCTGCCCGCGGGATGTGAGAGATGCCGATGTACTGGAGGGCCGATATATAAGAGCGCACCTTATCTAGGTACTTTGCAATCATGGGGTCCCATGCTTCATATTCACCTGTGACTTGGCCTACCACTAGCTATGAGTCTATGAAGACCTTTAGTCTCTCGATACCCAGCTCGTGAGACACTTTTAACCCAACCAGGAGCACCTCGTACTTAGCCTGGTTGTTGGTCACCTTGAAGAAGAAGCACAATGCGCATTCTGTAATGACCCCATCAAGATCGGCGAGGATGAGGCCAGCTCCACTCCCTCCTATGTAAGAGGCACTGTACATGTGGAGTATCCATGTCTCTTTTGCCAAGGTCCAATCTTGCATGAGATCAGCTTGTTGGTCCACTTCATCTAAGCTTTCCTTAGCCCAGGTGCACTCCACCAAGAAATCAACCAAGACCTGATGATGGGGACCCAAGAGCCCAGCCACCTTAGCAACCACATGGAGTCCCAATCACATCCTGGATTGCACCACCTAGGATACATTGACGATCACATGAAGACGGCCCATGCATGACCACATGCCAGCACACCCCTTCCACCCTCCAGGCACATCAACTCCACACACCATCAAGTGAGAAAGGAAGGTCAAGTAGATAAACATGAATCCCTTGATTCATGCCAAGGAACAAAGGAAAGATGTGGTCCACCCCGAGCCCAAGAGAATAGGTGCTTGGAGCCCAACATGGTCCCATCCTTGGTCCCCCCTTCCTTCCTGATTTTTCTTGAGCTTCTTTGGGAATTGTATAACACCTTCCATATTTTCAATCAGCAAATCAGGAAGGATTGTAGTGCCTCATATTTTTCATGTTTTCTTTACTTGCTTCCTAAGTAATTGGTCCCTATATAAGGACCCCTCTTTTGTATTGAAAAAATAAGGATGGATGAAAAAAGTTTCTTGATTTACTGTGAGGGCATCTGTGTGAGCCTAGGGTATTTGTGTGATCCCTGATTTACTGTGTGAGGGCATCTGTGTGAGCCCAGGGTATATGTGTGATCCCTATTATTCCTAAGGATATCTGTGTGATCCCTTCCCCTTTCTTTTCAAGGCATCTATATGATCCTTAGGGCATCTGTGTGAGCCCTGTTACTGTCTGCTTGTCCTCCTAGGAGAATCTGTGTGAACCCCAGTTATCTTTCTAAACCCTTCGCTCTCTTCCTTCTTCTTCCAAGAAAACCCTAAACCCTGGTGACTTCTCAGCTCGCTAGCGATCCAGCCCCGATCTCTGTCCCGCATCAACTTTGTATCAGAGCCCAGAGGTTTAGGATTTTCGTTATTTCCTTTTTGTCCCATTTTATTTCTGTTATTCTCGCTATTCTCTACTTATCCCTGACTTATAATTGAGTTATTCCCATCGTCTCCTTCCTTGATCCATCCGCCACCATCTCCAGCACCGGCTCACCAGCGCCACCACCGAGCCATCTCCACCGGACCTCCGCCCGTGAAGCCCGTCTCTTCACCGCCTGTAGCCATCAAGGCCATCGTCTCCCAGTTCAATGATGACCGGTAGCTCACCAAGCAGCCCCGTGTCTCAGCCCTCGTCCATGATGCCCTCAGCTGTACGTGCCTCCTAAGCCACCGATCACAGCCGACGCGCCACCCGATCCCTCCGACATACCTGATCCCTTCATCACCAGCCTCTACCACCATCGCCCATACCACTGATCAAAGCACCCCACCCAGATTGAGCCCACCCTGATCGAGCCATCTCTTCACCCTCATCCTGCTCCCCAATATGCCACTACCCCAGTCGACCAATGATGCCCTCTTCCTGCTTACCACTAGCAGCCAATGCCCCACCCCTCCGCCAACCTCCTCCCTCCAGACCGGAGCCCAATCAGATCGTGTCCACCCCTCCCTCCTGACCAGAGTGCCATAGCCGCTCCCTCCCATCGGATCCTCCCTGCCACTGCTACCATTGATGATGCCAGAATCCTCTAGATGCACTCCCAAGCTGAGCCTCACTGTTCACTGCCTTCCACGACTGGAGAAATCCATGATCGACCGAAGAGATCACCACTGCCAGATGCCGGGATGGGACCGTGCCTACCTCCCATCCATGCCACCATCTTTTTCCCCAGCATCGTCACCGACCACCGTCCCCTTGGCCCTAGTGTCATCATCGATGATGCCGCCCGAAGCCTCTGTTCCCTGGTGTTGGTCCATGGAGAAGAAGGAAATCCAGTGCACGAACATGAATGTAATCTCCAACCCTATTGTCGACTTCAGCACTGCATGGTTTTTGGAGCTGCACAATTCCCAGAGTAGCATGGATTTTAGCACCGCATGGCTTCCAAAGTTGCATGGCTTTTAAAGCAGAGATGAATAAAAAAAAGAAAAAAAAAGAAGGTAAAAAAAAAATGAACCTAGCCTTTTTTTCTTTGATTTGATTAGTTTTGGTTCCATCAAATCCCCACTGAGCCTGACTCGATGGAGTCGAGTTCTTCCCACTTCAGGGAAATGATGGAGACCTGAGAGACTAGCCACCTCAGCAGCCACGTGGAGTCCCAGTCACATCCTGGATTGCACCACTTAGGATTACATTGAGGATCACATGAAGATAGCCCATGCATGACCACATGCCAGCACACCCCTTCCACCTTCTAGGCACATCAACTCCACATGCCATCAAGTGAGAAAGGAAAGTCAAGTGGATAAACATGAATCCCTTGATTCATGCCAAGCTACTAAGGAAAGATGTGGTCCACCCCGAGCCCAAGAGAGCAGGTGCTTGGCGCCCCACATGGTCCCATCCTTGGTCCCCCCTTCCTTCCTTATTTTTCTTGATCTTCTTTAGGAATTGTATAACACCTTCCATGTTTTCAATTAGCAAATCAGGAAGAATTGTAGTGCCTCATATTTTCCATGTTCTCTTTACTTGCTTCCTAAGTAATTGGTCCTTATATAAGGACTCCTCTTTTGTATTGAAAAAATAAGGATGGATGAATAAAGTTTCTTGATTTACTGCGTGAGGGCATCTATGTGAGCCCAAGGTATATGTGTGATCCCTGATTTACTATGTGAGGGCATCTGTATGAGCCCATGGTATCTATGTGATCCCTATTATTCTTAAGGGTATTTGTGTGATCCCTTTCCCCTTCTTTTCAGGGTGTCTATGTGATCCCTAGGGCATCTGTGTCAGCCCTATTGCTATGTGCTTGTCCTCTTAGGGGAATCTGTGTGAACCCCAGTTATCATTCTAAACCCTTCGCTCTCTTCCTTCTTCTTCAAGGCAAACCCTAAACCCCTAGTGACTTCTTAGCTCACCAGCGATCCAACCCTGATCTCTATCCTGCATCAACCTGGGCCTTCTGCACTTGCCATGGGCAATAGGTGATATCAAATTTGTTGAGCTTCAACACCCATTTGGCCAAGCACCCAGAAGTATCAGGATGGCTTAGAATTGCCCTCAGAGGCTGATCGGTAAGAATGGTGATGGGGTGCACTTGGAAGGAGGGCCTGAGATGCTGAGCAGACATTATTAGTGCGAAATTAAACATCAATCAAGTGCACCTGGTTTCGACATCACGAAGTAGCTTGCTAGAGTAGTAGATCGGCCATTAAGAGCCATCCCTATTGGTACGAACCAATGCTAAGCTGACCGCCTCTAATGAGATCTTTAGGTATAGAAGGAGCTCTTCTCTAGGCTCTGGTCTAGATAACAGTGGCAGGGAGGCAAGGAACTTCATTATCCCATCAAATGCCTCTCGGCGCTCTTCTATCCAGGTGAAGTTATTCATCTTCTGGAGCACCTTAAAGAATGGCTGACAGCACTCGATAGATCATGAGATGAAGTGGCTCAAAGCCACAATGCACCCAGTTAGGTGCTGGACTTCTTTTTTGGAGGCAGGATGCCTCATATCTGTGATTGCCTGAATTTTCTTAGGGTTAGCCTCTATCCTGCTCTAGGTCACCATGAACCCTAGGAACTTCCTCGTCGTGATGCCAAAGGTGCATTTGGTAGGATTCAACTTCACTTGATAGTGGCGAAGGTTGCCAAAAGCTTCTACTAAGTCGATGATATGATCTCCCTCTAGGCTGCTCATGACAAGCATGTCATCCACATACATATGCATGTTGTAGCCAATCTGGTCCCTAAAGACCGAGCTGACCAGCACTGGTAGGTGGCCCCGGCATTTTTGAGGCTGAAGAGTATCATCTTATAGCAATACATGCCTCGGTCAATCACAAATGCTATGTGTTCCTCATCTCTCGGATGCATGCAAATCTAATTATATCCTGAGAATGCATCCATAAAGCTGAGGCACTTATGGCTTGAGGTTGCATCAACCAGCTGGTCCATCTTGGGGAGGGAGAAGCTGTTGATGCGGGATGACTCTAGGACTACTAAACATGCATGAAAAATAGTAAAATAATTTTTTTATAATTTTTGTAATTTTATTTGCAGGCTAAATTTCCAAAATAAATTAAGAACTAGCGGAAAGACTGGTAGTGCAAAGAATCATCGGATCGCAAGCAAGCACATGCAAACCAATAAAATAGTCAAGACCTGAGAGTTGAGAAACTCCCGATTTAGGATAGCTTATCTTCATTAAATCAGAAAATAAGAGTTGGGAAGGTTTCCTACTAGTCAGAGATTAAAATTCAATAGCAGTAGGGATCACATGCACTCTGATCAGAGCCTGGAAGAAGAAGCCTCGTTTCCTTTGAATCTGATGGTGGATCTGGGCGGTCTATGTTGGGAATTATGTCCCAAAGCCAATCGCCTAGGTTGTAGGCAGTTGAGCTAAGTATTGTACTCTTTCTTTGAATTAATAAAATATTTTTTGGCAACTCATCACATATTTCCCTGAAATGAACTCTTTCCATGTGATGAAGTCCTTAGGACTACACTGACTTCAATACAGAGAGGATGTATCGAGTGGTCCTTATACCCTGTTCACAACCAAAGGATATATTGTACTGGATGGCAATATATCAAGTATAGGTTGTTATAGTTCACATCATTTGGTTGTCCTCTTGACCAAATGAATGTGGTGACACTGATGTGATCTGCAAGTGGGATATGTGAAATCTCATTGAACGTGCCTCCATGCAGCCCCTTTCTGCCAAAGGGATACTCATGATTGGATATGGGTATATGTGTCCCTCTGACCTGAAGTCATCACGGTAGCTTGCAAGCAACTCCCTATGCTTTGGTGCCGAACTACCTGGATTTTTAATCCAGTGATGGAAGGTTTCTAGGTACAGGCAAGTACTTGTGGAGCAGTGATGGACCAAGATGGAATTGACCTGTCCAAACAATTTGGATTGAATGTCTCGCAGTATCTCAATTTAGCAAATCCTCGGTCGGGGTAGTCCTAGTGAAGAGTCACTGGACTTGCGAGGTTGAGACACGTAGTCGACTGACTCAGTCTGGGTTGGCGCCCAATCTCAGTCGTCCTGAGCATTAGAGGTCAAAGGGATGAATTATACGGTAACCATATGCCAGAGGTTCGATAGTTTGCTCCCGCATCTTCGACCTATCCGGATGCTGGGATCCATTGCTAGAGGGTTTCCTGTGCTGGTACTAGAATTGGTCTAGTGCTACCGCTTAGGTTCGAACCTATGAGATCACTCGCCACAGAGGATTACTCTCTGATCCGGATACCGATTACGATTGGGAATCATCTCGGTTTTATGGTCACAGTATTTTTTTTTTAGCACTCTTTTTCCCATCTTGCCCTTGTTTATGTCAACCGGAAATTGTTCTGGGTTGACCAGGACTACACTAGGATTTTTCTAAATCAGTTCTGAACTGATTCGGAGTTTGTTTTGGCCTTCAATTGGTTGTGAACCAATTTTTATCCCTTGAACCAATTTTATTGAGTTTGAACCGGTTCAATTGGATTGAACCATCACTTGGTTTAAAAGGGAATGAACCGGTTAAATTGAACTGGCTTTTTCTTTTCTCCATGTAAATGGTTTACACGTTAGAAATTCTTAACGCTGGAAACAACTCCAAGCGTCAAAAGAAGCCAAAACGATCGAACCTCCTCCTGCTGGCCGTCCCTTCTTCTCCCTCCACCAGATGATTTTATTCCCTGTTAAATGGTTGTTAAATTGGAGAAACGCATCCGGCTGCCTCTTCCTCTCCCAGTCTCTTCGTTTTCCTCCTTTGCTGCCTTTAAATTCCAGCAATTGAGCCCTGTTTCAGCATGAAAAAAAAATAGAGAGAGAGAGAAATTTCTAGGCATCTTCTTCCATTTGAGAGGCTGAAATCTGGGTCTTTGAGGCTTGATCCATTCTCCCATCAAGTTCTCTCTTTTGGGCTGGGTTTAAGAGTGTGTGAGGGAGAGAAAACTAGTTGATCCTTGTGCTCAAATTCGGACTGCAGAAAATCTGTGCTGCTGCCATCTACCAGTGACCATATCTCACTTCCAGCAGCTAGCACTGCATGTGGAGAAGGATCGGAGAGCCCTCGGCAAGTCTTCCCTCTAGAGGGAGTGCTCTTCTACTCCTGGGGGCAAGCCTCGCGAGCCGGGATCGCCGCTGCAGCTCCAAACGTGAAGCAAAAGAGTGCTGTCCAGACTCTGTAGCGAATTTCAGCAGCAAACTTTGGCGATTTTCCATATTTGTTTTAGCTTGTTATGCTTGCAGATATCGATGCCAAATCGAAGAGCGCTTGTCCAAGTTGCCGCTGCTAAAATTTGGGAGCAAACGGAGGTCCGGAAGGTGTTATTCCGGTGACGTTTTTCAAGCCCAAAGTAGAATTTTCAATTAGCCCAAGGAAGAAGAAGGCTGGAATAGTTTTATTCCAGCTATTCCAGCCTATTCCAGGTTTATTCCAGAGTTATTCCAGGTAGAATAAAGGTATGGAAAATTATTTTTTTAATCATGCATAAATAGATTTATTTTTTTAATATTTTGTAAATATTTTATGTCATCATACATGCCTACATGCAACATGAATAGGTTAGGTTCTGGACGGAGCAGATTTTCGCTGCGCGGATTTTTTAAAAATATTTTTAAAATCCATTCTGCTCCCGTAGCTGTTTGCATGCCTAGTTGTAGGATCATGTCAAACCACCTGCACCATTTTTCTTTCAGTGGTATCAGAGCCAGGTTGCATGTGTAATCTATTCCTGTATGCATGTTTATAGAATAAAAATTGTTTAATCTTAATATGTATCTTGATTTCTTTTTGGAACCTAGTTGAGACCTTCACCATGACCGTGTGTCTTTGACACGATGCGGATCATCTGTGTTGGCCTCTTCAGAAGGATCCTTAAAGAATATTAAAATTAAAAAAGTTTTAATTTGTTGATACATGTTTTTAGGCATGTTTTATATGGATATGAAATATTTGTAAAATTTGAATCTTGATGCATGATTAGTTATGTAAAAATGTTTTACATTGTGACTTAATTAAAAAATATTTTAATTAAGTGTTTGGCTTATTAAAAATCTTAGGTTTATGAAATCTAAAACATTGCATAAGCCATTTTGGGTTAAATTGGGTTAGCTGACTAGTTGGGTACTTCACTGGGTTAGACCTAAGTTTAGTTGAATCGGATAACAAGAAGATTAAACAAAAGTTGTTTAAGGCCCTTCTTTAGAACTATCTAATAGTTAGATTAGTTGATCCGTTCATCTAAAATGGATCCAATTAGTGGCTCAGTGGATGCCCGAATCTTTAGGCTAGTCTGATCGAGTCTGGTAAACTGACTGGTGTCGATGTAGGTTTGGCATTGTGATCATGGTTGTATGAGGCTACCTCTTTCCTGGCCAACTTGGTTGGTGTCTAGGAAAGATGGTTAATGGCGGATACTCACCCATGAACTCACCTACCTGGCTAGTCGAGTCGACCAGAACTGATTGGAAAAGCTCAATGACTCGAGTTAACCCATGTCACCCAGGTTGATCGGTCTGACTGATCTATAGGTGCCCATGGATCATTTGTTGATTTATTTCAATCCTCCTGGAATCTAATTGATTCAGTGGGAGGTTGATCCATGTCCTTGTCTTTTCTTCTGTCACAATTAAAAATCTTCTAAAATTATTAGGTCCTTAAAATGACTAAGTCAACGAGTTGACAGTGTCTTAGCCTCCTATTAAGTTGGATAGAAATGTGTCCACTAGCTTTGTGTGCATCGGCAGTTCCAAAGAACGGGTGTACATCTGGCGACTGGAATTTCTATCTGATCGATGATGGTTCAGTGCAACCTCCTTAACGGGACCAGGTGGGCCGGCCAAAGTCGGGCTTGGTCTTTAGTTAGCTGGAAGCATTAGATTTGTCATTTTAATGATTGGACCTAACCAGAGACCCGCAATAGGAGGCCCTAAGGCCGATTGGGGTGTTCTCTAGGGCAAAATGAAATACTGAAAATTATTTAGGGAAGCAATTGGTTTTCGAACCTACCTTAAGGCTCGTATGGGTGAGCTGGCCAAAGTCGGGCTCATGCGAGGCCTATTAGATTTCAGTACCCACTTGAAAAAGTGTTTTCACGGATTGGAGTTAGAGGCTACCAATCTGAAAAATTAGTGGGAGAAACATTTAGACTAAAGTCCAAGTCTTTTGGTTAAGTTATTAATTCATACACTAATTTGGTCTTATTTTCTTTTCAGATGTCTTCTAATTTGTCGCTCCGGTCACTTCTCGACAATGAGAAGTTAAAGGGTCACAACTTCGATAGTTGGTATCGAAGATTGAGAATTGTTCTAGAGCATGAACAGATCCTCTATGTGATAACGAATCCGGCACCTGAAATCCCTCCCGCTAATGCACGGAGTGCGGTCAGAGATGCTTATCTGAAGTGGGTCTCTGATCGGACTACTGTCCGATGCATTATGTTAGCGGCAATAAATGACGAGTTCAGTCGCAAATTCGAGGAGGCCCAACCAGATGAAATCCTTCAAAAGTTGAAGGAATCCTTCGGCACCCCGGATGATGTAGAATGGTACAAAGTGTCTTGTGCCATCTACAATTCCAAGATGTCGAATGGCGGTTCAGTCATTGATCATGTATTGTACATGATCGAGTTGATTGAAAAGTTGTGCAAACTCGGATGCCCCTTGCACGAGCAGCTCGGCAAGGATGCGATCCTGAATTCTCTTCCCTCCTCCTATCTTGATTTTCTTGATCATTATAGAATGAATAAGCCTGTAGTCAACTACCATGGTCTTTTGGGGTTGCTGCAGACTTTCGAGAAAGACCACCAATTGAATAAGGGGATGGTGAATTTAGTGGGAGGTAGTAGAGGTCGTCGTCCCTTTAAGAAAGGGAAGAAAAAAATAAATAAAAAGGGAAAGAAGGTGCAGAATGCTCCTGGCCCTAGTCAGACCAGAAAGTATAAGGCTGATCAGTCTTCTGCAGAGTGCTTCTACTGCAAGAAGAAGGAACATTGGAAGAGGAACTGTCCTCTTTATATTACGTCCCTTGATCCGAACAGGCCGAGGAAGCAGAAGTCTGCTAAACAAGGTATTTATATGATAAAACCTTACAATTACTCAATTATTGATACTGCTAACTGGGTATTAGATACTGGTAGTCCAATTCACGTTTGAGATATGGAATGGGCGTAAACCCTCAATCTCACACCTTCGGGTCTGCGGTTGTCCGGCTTACGTAAAGCGTTTAGACTCAGACAAACTTGGTCCAGGGTCTGATCGGTGTTTATTCATTGGTTATCCTAAGGAAACCAAAGGGTATTTCTTCTACTTGGAGAATGAACAAAAGGTGTTCGTTGCTCTTAGAGCTATCTTTTTGGAAAAGGAGTTCCTTGGAGAAGGAACTATAGCTTCTAAGATTGAACTTGATGAAGTTCAGCCAATAGAAGAACTTGCACACTCTAAGGACATCATAGAACTGGCTATGATTGAATCACACCCAGAACCCATTAGGAGATCTGGTAGAATACCGCATCAGCTGGACAGATACTATGGTTTCTTGGTCCGGGACGGCGATCCCATTGAGCTCGATGAGAACAATGAGGATCCGATCACCTATATGGATGCATTTTAGAGATCTAACTCTGAGGCATGGCTTGGAGCCATGCGATCCGAAATGTAGTCCATGGAAATCAATAATGTATGGACATTGGTTGATCCGCCTGAAGGAATAAAACCCATCGGGTGTAAATGGATCTTCAAGATGAAAAGGGGCGCGGATGGGAAGGTAGAGACCTATAAAGCCCGTCTGGTTGCCAAGGGGTATCGTCAGCGATATGGTATCGATTATGACGAGACTTACTCCCCTATGGCAATGCTCAAGTTCATTCGGATCATGCTTGCTTTGGCAGCATATTTTGATTATGAGATCTGGCAGATGGATGTCCGAACCGCTTTCCTAAATAGGGAGCTGGAAGAGGAGGTGTATATGATACAGCCTGAAGGGTTTACATCCACAGATGAATCAAAAGTATGCAAGTTGCTGAGGTCCATCTATGGACTCAAGCAAGCGTCTCGAAGTTGGAACTTACGGTTTGATAGATGTATCAAATCGTATGGCTTCATTAGGAACGGAGAAGAACTGTGCATCTATAAATGGGTTAATGGTTCTGTGATTGTATTCCTACTACTGTATGTTGACGACATTCTCTTAATTGGGAATGATGTCGTAGCATTACAAGGAATAAAGGTCTGGTTATCATCTCAGTTCTCCATGAAGGACTTGGGTGAAGCTTCTTACATACTAGGTATAAAGATCTATAAGGATAGATCTATGAAGCTTTTGGGATTGTCCCAGTCTACGTACATTGACACCGTGCTGAAACGGTTCAGCATGAAAAATTCCAAGAAATGCTATCTCCCGATAGGTTCTGGAATTACTCTTTCCAAGAAGGATTATGCGACAACTCCAGAGGAAAGAGAGCGCATGAGTAGAGTACCTTATGCTTCTGTAGTAGGCTCTATCATGTATGCTATGACTTGTACTAGACCAGACGTGGCATACTCACTAGGAGTAGTGAGCAGATACCAGTCTGACCCAGGTGAGGTGCATTGGAAGGTGGTTAAGTCCATCCTTAAGTATTTGAGAAATACTAAAGATCAATGGCTGATTTATGGAGAACCTGACTTGAAACTTGTGGGGTACTCTGACTCCAGTTTCCAGTCGGATAGAGATGATAACAAGAGTGTGTCAGGGTTTGTATTTACCTTGAATGGAGGAGCGATCTACTGGAAAAGTTCCAAGCAGGCACTGTTGCAGACTTGGTATGTGAAGCAGAATACATTGCAGCATCAGATGCAGCAAAGGAAGCTCTATGGTTGCGGAAGTTCCTTGGAGAGCTAGGGGTGGCACCTTCCCTAGATGGTCCTGTTTCGGTGCATTGTGACAGCACTGGAGCCATTGCTCAAGCTAAGGAGCCTAAAGCTCATCACCGCATCAAACACATTCTGCAGCGCTACCATCGTACGAGAGATTGTGGAACGAGGTGACATCAATCTTCTGAAGATCGATGGAAAAGAAAATCTGGCCGACCCTTTCACTAAAGCCCTCGGAATAAAAGAGTTCGACTATTGTAAATGGGAAATGGGTATTAGATACTCTTCTGATTGGCTTTAGTACAAGTGGGAGTTGTTGGAAATTGTGTCCAAAAGCCAATCGCCTGGGTTATAGGCGATTGAGCTAAGTATTGTACTCTTTCTTTGAATTAATAAAATATTTTTTGGCAACTCATCACATATTTCCCTGAAATAAACTCTTTCCATGTGATGAAGTCCTTAGGACTACATTGACTTCGATACAGAGAGGATGTATCGAGTGGTCCTTAAACCCTGTTCACAACCAAAGGATATATTGTACTGGATGACAATATATCAAGTATAGGTTGTTATAGTTCACATCGTTTGGTTGTCCTCTTGACCAAATGAGTGTGGTGACACTGATGTGATTTGCAAGTGGGATATGTGATATCTCATTGAACGTGACTTCATGCAACCCCTTTCTGCCAAAGGAATACTCACGATTGGATATTGGTATATGTGTCCCTCTGACCTGAGGTCATCACGGTAGCTTGCAAGCAACTCCCTGTGCTTTGGTGCCGAACTACTCGGATTTTTATTCCGGTGATGGAAGGTTTCTGGGTACAGGAAAGTACTTGTGGAGCAGTGATGGACCAAGATGGAATTGATCTATCCAAACAATTTGGATTGAATGTCTTGCAGTATCTCAATTTAGCAAATCCTCGACCGGGGTAGTCCTAATGAAGAGTCACTGGGCTTGCGAGGTTGAGACATGTAGTCGACTAACTCAGTCTGGGTTGGCAGCCCAATCTCAATCGTCCTGAGCATTAGAGGTCAAAGGGATGAATTATATGGAAACCATATGCCAGAGGTTCGATAGTTTGCTCCCGCATCTTCGACCTATCCGGACGTTGGGACCCATTGCTAGAGGGTTTCCTGTGCTGGTACTAGAATTGTTCTAGTGCTACCGTTTAGGTTCGAACCTATGAAGTCACTCGCCATAGAGGATTACTCTATGATCCAGATACCGATTACGATTGGAAATCATCTCGGTTTTATAGTCAGTATTTTTTTTTAGCACTCTTTTTCCCATCTTGTCCTTGTCTGTGTCAACCGAAAATTGTTCTGGGTTGACCAGGACTGCACCAGGATTTTTCTGAATCAGTTCTGAACTGATTCGAAGTTCGTTTTGGCCTTCAATTGGTTATGAACCAATTTTTATCCCTTGAACCAATTTTATTGAGTTTGAACCGATTCAATTGGATTGAACCATCACTTGGTTTAAATGGGAATGAATCGGTTAAATTGAACCGGCTTTTGCTTTTCTCCGTGTAAATGGTTTACACGTTAGAAATTCTTAACGCTGGAAAGAACTCCAAGCATCAAAAGAAGCCAAAACGATCGAACCTCCTCCTGCTGGCCGTCCCTTCTTCTCCCTCCACCGGATGATTTTAATCCCTGTTAAATGGATGTTAAATGGGAGAAACGCATCTGGCTGCCTCTTCCTCTCCTAGTCTCTTCGTTTTCCTCCTTTTCTGCCTTTAAATTCCAGCAACTAAGCCCTGTTTCAGCATGAAAAAAAAACAGAGAGAGAGAGAAATTTCTGGGCATCTTCTTCCGTTTGAGAGGCTGAAATCTGGGTCTTTGAGGCTTGATCCATTCTCCCATCAAGTTCTCTCTTTTGGGCTGGGTTTAAGAGTGTGTAAGGGAGAGAAAACTAGTTGATCCTTGTGCTCAAATTCGGACTGCAGAAAATCTGTGCTGCTGCCATCTACCAGTGACCATATCTCACTTCCAGCAGCTAGCACTGCATGTGTAGAGGGATCGGAGAGCCCCCGGTGAGTCTCCCCTCTAGAGGGAGTACTCTTCTACTCCTGGGAGCAAGCCTCGCGAGCCGGGATCGCTGCTGCAGCTCCAAACGTGAAGTAAAAGAGTGCTGTCCAGACTTTGCAGTGAATTTCAGCAGCAGACTTTGGCGATTTTCCACATTTGTTTTAGCTTGTTATGCTTGCAGATATTGGTGCCAAATCGAAGAGCGCTTGTCCAAGTTGCCGCTACTGAAATTTGGAAGCAAACGAAGGTCCGGAAGGTGGTATTCCGATGACGTTTTTCAAACCCAAAACAGAATTTTCAATCAGCCCAAGGAAGAAGAAGGCTGGAATAGTTTTATTCCAGCTATTCCAGCCTATTCCAGGTTTATTCCAAAATTATTCTAGGTGGAATAAAGGTATGGAAAATTATTTTTTTAATCATGCATAAATAGATTTATTTGTTTAATATTTTGCAAATATTTTATATCATCATACATGCCTACATGCAACATGAATAGGTTAGGTTCTGGACGGAGCAGATTTTCGCTGCGCGGATTTTTTAAAAATATTTTTAAAATCCATTCTGCTTCTGTAGCTGTTTGCATGCTTTGTTGTAGGATCATGTCAAACCACCTGCACCGTTTTTCTTTCAGTCTGGGCAGCAAAGAAGGCCTCCTTAGGGGAGGGGAAGCACCTCGGGGATCCTACAAGCATCAGGGTTAATCAAAACAGCAATTAGAAAATATGAAAGGGAACTATGGGTTGAAAGGAATCAGGATTATGGTTAGAAGATGATTGTTTGAAGCTTGTTGAAGATATCCTTGCTTGGCGGCTTAGGACACTCCTTCTTGGATGTGTGAAGGCTTGGATGGTAGTGAGTTAGGGTGTGGAAGGATGCTAGGGTAGCAAGGAATGCGTCCAAGCACAAAAATACCAAACAAAGAACCAAAACAAAAAACTAACACAAGGCAATAACTCAAAATTTCAGCAAGGTTTATTTGTAAGAGAAAGATGCTTACAAGAGGGGGAGAGGTGGGGTATTTATATAGTTCCCATGCCCTCACTAACCATGGTTACACTTGGGTTACAAGTCCTCTTCTAAATTGGAATACAAGTCCATTCCTAGATAGGTTAGAATTATAAAGTTTAAAAGCATTAGAAATCCCAACTAGGTTAGGAATAAACTTGGTCTTCTCCTTCTTCTCTTCAACTTGGACATGGTCAAACTTTTTAGACATGGTCAACACTTTGAGGATGCCTAGGGGAGTGTGTTGGGCCTCTAGGATCAGCAAGGGGCCGGCCCAAAGGGGCTTAGGTGCATGGGTTTGGGCCTCTAGATGTTGGGGTGGCCTGGCAACCTGGTTGCAAAAATATTCCCTGGAATCTTGCTTCTTAAGGGCTTGGGCTTGGCACCTGGGCTTGATTTCTTTGGGCTAGGATGCAGGTGGACCTCTGAAATCATGGATGCCCTGGTTTAGGAATATGCTCTAGCATCTGGAGGGCATGTGGAAGGATTAGGGTTTCTGGATGCATCTTGGATCCTGGTTGTTATACAAAATATGCTGGGCTGATGTAGTGGCCTCTGACTCCTGGATGTGGCCTGGTGGAACTCCAGAGTATGGTGACATTTTCTCTTGTACAAAAATTGGGCTCATACTGGACTCATAATTGATGTACAGGACTCAAAATACTGGCTAGGTTAAGGGTTGAGACAAATCAACTAACCTCAACTTATTACAGGACTCAATTCTAGTTGATTACAATATTTTGATGCATGGCTAGGTAAACCAAATAGGGCCCAGTAATCTATGTCTGATCTTGGTGCCCCCACCAATTCTCCCTGGGTGGGAGGAACTCGACCCCATCGAGTGTGGGATAAGCTAGCTCTCAAAGTGCTCGAGTAGGTCTAGGTTGAGGTGCTGCAGATCCTCATGGGTGATCCACGAGTCCTAAGATTCTGGCTGACCTTGCCACTAGACCAAATACCTCTGATAGCCTCTATTCCGGGTACATATGGCTTGATCATCCAGGATTCTCTTAATCTTTTCCTCACTATTTGGCCAATTATATGTGGACACTCTAGGATGGGTTCTCTCTCAAAAAAGAGGGATAGGCTCAAGGTGCTCGCTAGGTATCGCTGTTGCCTCCCTAGGCTCTATAAGATCTGAAATGATGAAGGTGGAGCTAATACCTAAATTAGGTAGTATCTTACGCACATAGGCATTGGGTCCATAGATATTCATTATCTTGGATGGGCCAACTTCGTGAGCACAAAATTTTTTTACAACTACAAAATCCCTTGCAAAATTCTTTATCTCTCTTTTGGAAATTAGCCAAGTTATTAGTTAGTTCATTAGTTATGTTCAGCTTTTGACTAATTTCCATATGCCGTGCAGAGGGTAGTGCAGGTATGGACATGTAATTTTGGTTGTGCATTTATTGGACTCAACTAGTACCTAATAGACTTGACTAGACATCCCTATCAAAGGACATTATATTGGAATCTAAGGGACAAAACCTAATAGATTATAGACTCTTTAGGTTTGATCCTATCATAACATGCACATGAAAATGTGAAATGAACTCTTGGTAGATGCCAGAGGGTCCTCCAGAAGTAGGAAGCAAACATGACTGACTCGATGAATGAATGCAGTATGCAAACCTCTACGAAATGTAACCTAATAGTAAAGAAAACAGAAGAAGTTTCCTGAAATGGTAGAAAATAAGAGGTGGGTTCAGGTTTGGTCTGGTAGGATGAGAAATAAGGAGATGGTTTAGGGTTAATTAGAAAGAGTAGAATATCATAAGGGGTTTCAGGGATGAGTCCTAGACTAATGAGATTTACCTTATGGGTTTGAGGCATATCTAAAGGGTCTGCATAATAGAAGAAGGGGTCATTGATTTCAGGAAAAAGATCAAGTGGTGTCAAAGGGGTGAGTCCATCTTGAAGGGATTGATCTGAAGAGATTAAGTTCTTAATAAACTCTTCTGGTTCATAAATCAAAGGACCGGGCTCTCTAATTGGGCTTTCTTTTAGTGGCTCCTCAAGTAAAGCTCTAATAGTGAGACTGGATTCCTCATGGTCTTCTTCCTTTAAGGGTTCTTCCACTAAAGGTTGGGTGTGGTTAAATTCAGCTAACTCTAGGGTGGCTTCAACCTAGGTATCTGCTGGATCAACTAACGCTGGATTGGCTTCTACGTGGGTTTCTACTAGATCAACTAACATTAGATTGGCTTCTACCTGGGTTTGGTCATATTCAACTAATTCTTGGTCTTTTATTGGTGGGTCTTCTTCTAATTCTTCTATGGACTCATCGTCTTCATACTCCTCTATGAAACTTGGGTCAGCTTCATATATTTCTCCTTCTAGGTCATCTTGGTGAACCAATGGGGTAGTAGGAAGGGTTTGGCTAAAGGAAAACTGGCTAGGGTCTGGGGTGCTGATCTTATGGGGTTCAGGCTGACTAATGGTTATGGGTTTAAAGGTTATGGGTTCAAAGGTTATGGGTTCAAATCTAGTGGTATCAATCCCATAGGGTTCAGGTTGACTGAGGGATAGTGGGTTACTATTGGGTTCATATCTAGGGACTATGGGTTCCCGGGGTTCAGCTCTATAGGTCTTGCCTATGGTTCCTACTTGGTTGAATCTTTGGTTCATTTGGTCAAGCTTAGTATCAGATTGGTCAAACTTACGATCTATTTGGATTAGCTGATTTTGAGATTGGACATTGGCTTGGTTCATTTGGGTATGCTGTGCTAGGATGACCTCCAAAGTGGGATTCATGGTTGGGCTAGGCTGGAATTTGGACTTTTGATATTGGATTCCTAATCTAGTGGTCATGCAACAAATCAAATAATCAAAATGAAATGATGCAACCAAGCATGCAAAGGAGAAAGAAAAGCCTAGTATAATCTAGGGTTTCCTAGACCTAGAGCTAGAAATTGGGTGAGTCAGCTCTACTTACACCTAACCCAATAGCTAGTCCTTCCACTAGCCAGGTAGGGGGTGGGAGTGTGGGAGGCCCCCCTGCTTTTGTAGGGACCAAATTAAAAACCACAACATGACTTAGATCGTTTGACTCTGGACCCCAAGCCTTAGGCACCAGCTTTCAGTAATAGCTAAAAGGTTAAATGCACTAGTTGGCCCACATAGCTCGGACCCGACCTGTTGATGTTTCCTAGCCCACTAGGGCAAATTAGGTCTAATTGATTTTAATTAGGATTGGGATAGTTTGATGATGGTGGTTTTGGGCCCATGATAGGTGATGAAATCCTGCCCTGATATGAGATAGAGAATTGCCCTTAAGATCAGGTTAAGAGTGATGGCAATCGATGGCCCTGATGCAATATAAAACAATCAAGAAAAAATAAAATATGTTATTTATATTTTATGCAATGAAAAATTAGGTTTAATTTGATTAGGTTTGCAATCAATTAGGCTTGGGATTGGGGCGTGTGGAAGTTGATTAGGTTAGGTTGAGTCAAGATGCAGAATGTAGAAGAAATTAGAGAATTAGGGTTTCAGTCAATGCAATGTTTGACATAGATCTCGAGGTAGAAAAAAATCAAAAAACAAATGGAACAGAGGACGGAGGGTGATGATGAAACCTACCAAATTTCATGCAAAAAAAAATCATATGATAATGCAAACCTAGGGTTGTTTTGACTGCTATAGAAATTATTAAAATTCTTTTAGGGTTCATATTATGCCAAGTTTTAGAGATTTAGCATTTCTGTAAAATTAATTAAAAATTTTGATAATTACTAGGACTGAATAGAGGACATGCAATGCAAATTTCATAGAAAAATAAAATATTTATAATGCCAAAATCTGATGGGAACCAGACACCTAATGTAGTAGACAGAATGCAGAATTAGGGTTTGTGAATGCGAAGCAAATAAAAAACTATCCTAAACCCACTCTGATACAAAACTGATGCAGGACGACTCTAGGACTACTAAACATACATGAAAAATAGTAAAATGATTTTTTTATGATTTTTATAATTTTATTTGCAGGCTAGATTTCCAAAATAATGTAAGAACTAGTAGAAAGACTAGCAGTGCAAAGAATCATCGAATCGCAAGCAAGCACATGCAAACCAATAAAATAGTCAGGACTCGAGAGTTAAGAAACTCCCGATTTAGGATAGCTTATCTTCATTAAATCAGAAAATAAGAGTTGGGAAGTTTTCTTACCAGTCAGAGATTAAAATTCAGTAGCAGCAGGGATCACATGCACTCTGATCGGAGCATGGAAGAAGAAGCGTCGTTTCCCTTGAATCTGATGGTGGATCTAGGTGGTTTGGTGGTGCAGGGTGGTTGTCAAACACCTGCAGTAACAAAAACCCCAACTCAGCAAGAACGAGTTCTTAGAATTCTTGGATGCTAGGATTGAGCAAGATGGGGAAGATCCTTTGAAACCTGCAACGATCAAGCACTGGAAGGGTAGCGTGATTCCTCACGTTGCCAGCCCTCTACCGAATTTCAATCCGGGTCTTCACGAATGGAAGGGACGAACGATGGGTTTCTCACCGTGAGTCCCTGTTTTTTTTTTTTTTTTATAAGAACTTGGAACAGACGAAGAGATTCCTCACAGAATCGTCCTCTCCCAACCAGGCTTTCAACCTGGTGTGCGCGAGGGGGAAAAGAAGGCTGGACAGCCTTCCACAGAAACAAACACCAAGCACCGTCTCAAATTCTGAAATGCTCTCCCTTTTTTTTATTCCTTGGTTCGGTATTTAAAGCATCATTACAACCGATCAAGAGATCACGCCACTAATGAAATTATAAAAATAATAATAAGACTAAAGACTCCGGTATTTTCCCGGATCCGAAACTCCACGGGCACTAATAGTGTATTGGGCCTTCTGCCCAATTCCCAATTAATTATTTTCATCCCAAAAACGGGTCAGATTTGAAACTTGCTTCCCTTTAAGGCGTCTGGACCTGCGCATGTTTCCTGCTGGCGAGGCTGGCTGCCCCAAATCGTCATGGGCCGGAAGCTGAACCGAAACGTCTAGGTTGGGCTTCGCCGAACTATCACCGGGCTATCCTGATATATGAGTCAACTGATCAGGTTCAATATTCATCTCGATGTCCGCATCACTCTCCCCTTCCTCTGAAAAGTTTGTCCTCAAGCTTGAATTATCACCTGCATAAGGGATTAGATGTCGAATATTGAATACATTAGAAATAAGGACATCGTCTGGTAATTCAACTCGGTAGACATTGTCACTAAATTTCTCCAACACCTGACAAGGACCAATTTTCTTTGGTTTGAGTTTGGTATAGGCCCCCTGTGGATATCGTTCTCTTGGAAAGAAGACCCATACCAAATAACCAACCTCAAAAGTCTGTTGTCGACGGGTCTGATCAGCCTTAGCCTTATACTTGGCATAATTTTGCTCTAGATTGGCTTTAACAGTTGCGTGCACCTCACGTAGATCAGCCACTCGATCTTCTATCTTCTTACTTGATTTGTTTGGCACATCAACAGGTAAAATATCAAGTGGTCCTCTTGGCAGAAATCCATACAATACTTGAAAGGGTGCAAAACCAGTAGAACGATTCACCGAAGAATTGAACTCAAACTCAATCTTCGGCAAACATACATCCCAGTTTTTAAATTCTTGCACATTGGCTCTTAACAAGTTACCAAGACTTCGGTTGACAGTCTCGGTTTGCCCATTGGTCTGAGGATGATAGGGACTATTGAATTTTAATTTTGTACCCAATTTTTTCCACAATTCATGCCAGAAATGCCCCATAAACTTGCTATCTCGGTCCGAAACTATCGACGATGGTAATCCATAATGTCGAACAACTGCAGAAAAATAAAGATCAGCTACTTTTGACGCATCAAATATCATTTTGCATGGCAAGAAACAAGCCATCTTGCTGAACCGATCTACGACTACCATAATTGAGTCTAGACCTCTCACTGTCCGTGGTAAACCTACGTCAAAATCCATAGATACCTCTCACCATGGCTCATCTGGAATCGGTAAAGGGGTATATAAACCTTGATTTGTATCTGATCCTTTGGATTCCTGACACAAACGGCATCTCTTCACAAAGGGTTTGACATCTCGGTCAAGCCCAGGCTAATAAAACCGTTGACGAATTAACCATGCAGTTTTGTCTCTTCCAAAATGTCCTTGATTATGTAGCGCCTGAATAATCAATACACGCAGTGAAGTGTAAGGAATACAGAGGCAATTACCACGGAACAAATATCCATCATGTAGGACGAAGTCAGATCGACCTCCAGCTTCCAATTCAGTCACAATGCTCTGGAAATGCTCATCTGCACGGATATCATCCTTCATGCTTTCAAACCCAAGGGTATATACTTGCATAACACCAATCAATAAACTCCGTCTACTTAAAGCATCCGCCACTTTGTTCAAAATGCCTGACTTATGCTTGATGCTGAAAGTATACTCCTGTAGAGTACTTACCCATTTTGCATGTCTGGAGCTCAACTTATGCTGTCCTTGTAGAAATTTTAATGCTTGATGATCTGAGTACAGCACAAATTCTCGCTGGATCAAGTAATGTCTCCAATGATGCAATGACCTCACAATGGCATATAGCTTCAAATCATAAACCGAATACATCAGTTTGGCACCTCCAAGCTTCTCACTGTAGAAAGCAACGGGTCTCCCATCTTGGCTGAGTACTGTGCCAATCCCAGTCTTCGAAGCATCACAATCCACTTCGAATACCTTGTCAAAATCTGTAAGAACCAACAATGGTGCTTGTGTCAACTTGACTTTCATCTCATCAAATGCTGCCTGAGCAGTGTCATTCCATCCAAACTGATTTAATTTCAACAAATTTGTTAAGGGTGCAGCAATCTCACTATACCTCTTCACAAACCTTCTGTAAAAACCCGCATGACCCAAAAAGGATCTCAATTCAGTCAAAGTTGTAGGTGCTGGCCAGTCCACTATTGCTCGCACCTTACTTTCATCTGGAAGAATTCCATCACCAGTAACAACATATCCTAGAAAAAGTAATTTGTCTACCATCCAAATACACTTCTCTGGGTTAGCAAAAAGCTGGTTTTCACGTAATACTATTAGAACTTGTGAAACATGCTCAATATGCTCTTGTGCTGTCTTACTGTATATCAATATATCATCAAAGTATGCAACAACAAAAGAACTAGGTTGAGGGTTAAGACAAATCAATTAAACTCAACTTATTACAGGACTCAATTCTAGTTGATTACAAAATTTTGACACATGGCTAGGTAAACCAAATAGGGCCCAGTAATCTGTGTCTAATCCTGGTGCCCCTGCCAGCTATCCTTCAGGCATGCCTTATTGAGGTCGGTATAATCTATACAGATCCTCCACTTCCTGGAGGCTTTCCTGACCATCACCACATTAGCAAGCCAGTCGGGGTACTGTACCTCTCGAATGAAGCCGGCCACGAGGAGTTTGTCAACCTTCTCATTGATAGCTTTCTTCCACTCTGGGGCAAAGCTCCTCTTCTTCTGCCGAACCGAGTGATGGTTAGGGTCGACGTTTAGCCTATGGGTAATCACGTCCGGCGAGATACCGGGCATGTCGATAGCAGTCCAAGCAAACACATCCATATTGGCCCACAGGAAGCCGAGCAGACAAGATCTCTCTTCTTCGAGCATTAGAGCCCCAACCTGTACGATCTTCGAGGGATCCTCTCCCAAGGGGAAGGATAACAGGGGTTCAGCTGGCCCGCCCTTCGATTTTGGCATCACTGAGTTAGGCTAGTCTATGGCAGGACTGAGGTCTACTCCTCTCGGGCCCGGGATAGTTTGCCAACGATACTGCACCGGCTATCGGGACCCTCTCATCTTCCCAATCCCCCATATGGTTGGAAACTTAACAAGGAGGCATTTCATGGAGATGGTAGCATCGAGCAGATTGAGCCCCGGGCATCATAGTATAGCATTGTAGGACGAGGGGAGCCTTACCATGGTGAAGGTTGCCAGCACAGTGCTCTGCCGGGGGGGTGTCCCAGTAGTTATTAGGAGTGTAATCTCTCCCTCGACCCCAACCGAATCTCCGATGAAGCCCACTAAGGGTGTAAATACTGGTCTTATTTGATCAGTGGACAAATTCATCCATGCGAAAGCATCATAAAAAAAGATGTCCGAGGAGTTTCAACTGTCTACCATAATTCTTTTTAAAGGGTGTTTAGCTATCATCATTTCTACGATGACAACATCATTATTCGGGTTGTCCACACCGGTTGACCCTTCTCCCATGCAGGGGAGTACATCATCGCTCTCCTCTCTCCCCCTAACCCTCTTCAGTGTTTTTCCTTTCCCCCAGGATGTCATCCCCACTGACTTCTCATTGGGGAGTTGTCAATGGCATGCGGTCGGAGCTCTTCATTCCGGACCATTGGGGCTGGCCCACCATCCAAAAACTTATCGAGGTGGCCACACTTGATTAACTCCTTTATCTCCCTCATTAGCTGGCGACATTCCTCTGTGTCATGGCATGGTCTCGATGGAAATGGCAGTAGCGAGACCTATCCCACCCAGTGGATTGCTTCGGTGGGGGAGGTCAACATAGGAAGTGCTCGCCCTCAATTTCCATGAGGATTTTTGTTCTGGGGTGAGGAGAAGAGTGAACTTCTCTTCCTTGGTGGGGTCGACTCTAGGCCTCAGCCCTGGCCACTGGATTGGCATTGCTTTCTAGGGAGGGGGAGCAGACAACCCCCCTATGGCCTGCTTCTTCATGGGCCTCCCATCTAGCTCCCTCCTCGTATGATCAGCCTCCTCTCCCCAGATATACTTTGGAGGCTTCTTGTTGAGGGAGTAGGTGAAGTAGGAGGTCTGCAACCCCCTCATTAGGGCCAGCATCGCAACTAGCTCATCAAGGTTGTAGATTTCTAGGGTAGCATTCTTGAACTAGGATACGTAGTCTTGGAGAGGCTCACGGTCCTGCTTTGGGATTAAGAAGAGGTTATCAGCATTGCATGGCACCTTCTTGCAAGCATCAAAGTGTATCATAAACTTCTTCTCCAGCTAGGAGATGGAATCAATACTTTTAGGCTCGAGCATGGAAAAACAGACATGAGTGGTCTTCCGCAAGGTGGTGGGGAAGGTGATGCAGAAGAGGGCATTGGTAGCCCCTTGGACCCTCATAAAAGCCTTATAGCTCTCTAGGCGGTCCAGGGGGTCAGTCATCCCATCTAGGGGTTGACCTGTGGCATGCAAAACTGGTCAAGGATCGGTTCCTCCTGGGTTCTCCAGTAGAAGGGGGGACGGGTATCATAACCCATGGGCTCATTAGGGGAGCCCTAAGCTTCAACAAATTGGTGGGATAGATCAGCCAACTTGCACTCTTGTTCTTCGAGGTGCTTCTCTGCTCGATGGTGGATGGCCTCGTCAGTGGACCCCTCGGTAGAAGATGTTGGGGGCGATAGAGGGTTGGAGTGGAAGAACTCTCACCTGAGTTCCTGGCCATGCCAACGTTGCTAGTAAAGGGATTTGAAATCAAGCTTAGATGTAGTTTGGTCACATTGATTCATACTTGATGTGAATTGATCAATTTAACACCTAATTTGGCTCAGTGAAGAGCCCGAGTCGCTATGCTGACCTATTTGATTCTTATTGACCAATTATTGTCTAAGGCAAGTCTTGATCATGATTTTAATTGGGGCTATTCTCTTACCTAGCAAATTTTGTTGGTGTCTAAAGAAAGTAGAAGAGACGGAATCCTCCCATTGATCTAACTTACCTGGTCAACTTGGTTGATTAAATTTTGAAAAGGACACTTTTGATTCAGGTTCACACATGCCAACTAGGTTTGTTAGACATGAGATTGTGTTGAGCTGAACCTGGTTAGTTAGACATGAGATTGGGCCAAATAATTTAGATGAGACCTAAACCCAAACCTCTCCACAAATATTAAGCCTTAGGTCTTCTACCATTGTAGATGTAAGGGCATCCTACTGCTGTTGATTATTTTTGATTGGTTATAGTGATTCAGTTACACCCAGAAGATGCAACCACCCTATTAGCATGAGATATTGCTAGGTATTGATGGGTTGGGTTGAATAACTAGGCACAGTGATGGATCTAATTATGGCTTTGCATAAGCATTAATAGTAGGTTTGGCTTAACTAAGGATTGGGCCAATAACCTGGCATGGTGAGGTTTCATGAATTAGAGACCGAGTCACTGCAATATGCTTAAAAAGTATTGGACAAGAGTTGTCTACATATCATTATAGTGTATTACCAATAACTAGGCATGATGAGATATTGTATATCAGTGGGATTGTAGCACCTACTAGGAACCTTGATTGCATAGGTATTTTCACATCTCCCTGGGAAAGTATGAGAGTTCCATGAAAATAGTGGGAGTCTAAATTATTTCTCAAAGTCCTTAGAATAATTTTTATAATTATGTACAAATGTCTAACTTGAATCTTCTACTCTTTCAACTAAACCATGTCAACCTCCAACCCATTAGCCCATATCCTCGAGTCCAATCGACTTGTTGGCCTAAACTATAAAGACTGGTTCAGGAACCTAAAGATATTCTTGAGTTTAGAGAAGTTGGGCTATATGCTTGAATAGGATCCCCCCATCTTACTTAATAATCCTAGTCAAGGATTCAGATCCCGGTGGGATGTCCCGTGAGACACCAGGATGGGGTATCATCCCATGTGTTGGGATAGGACATCCTGCCAATGTCCTAGCATCCCAATCAGGACACCTTGGGACATCCCCTATCCCGAGTGTCGGGACGGGACGGGATGCCAATGCATCCCATTCCATGAAAAAATTGGGATAGCCCTATCCCATGGGACTTTAAACCTTGATCCTAGTGCTCATCGATTGGTAGCACATAAGAAGTGGATGGAGGATGATAACAAGGTAACGTATTACAAGCTGACCTCCATGTCAAATGAATTATAGAACTAGCATGAGGACATGCCTATTGCAAAGATTATTATTATTCACCTACAAGAGTTGTGTGGTGAGCAAAATCGTACTGCATGCTTTGATATTTCTAACTTTTTAATACCAAAATGCATGAAGGGCAGTTAGTCCATGATCATTGTTTGACAATGATCAAGGATACTGAATAGCTTGAGAAGCTGGGTATTTCAACTCATAGGGAACTATAAGTGGATTTGATCCTTCAATTCCTAACTAGTTTATTTGCTTCATCATGAATTATAGTATGAACAAGTTAAGTTCCACTTTGGTTGAGTTTTTGAATATGCTAATAAATAATAAAGGAACCTTGAAGAGTTCAAGGGGCTCTGTTCTAGCTATGGAGTAGGTATCTTCTTCCAAGAAAAAGTCTACTTGGAAGAAGAAGCCTACAAAGAAGCAGAAAAGGAAGAACAAGCCAAAGAAGGATGCTACAAAGAAGGCTATTGCAAGCAAAGTATTTTCACTACAACATAGATGGCTACTGAAAGAGAAACTGTTTGCTGTACCTGGAGAGCTTGAAAAAATAGAAGGTGATTGTACCTTCAGAAGTATGTCTAAGCTTGTTATTGAATCAAATCTTATGGTATCTTCTACTTCTAGTTGGTTATTAAACTCTGGTTTAAGTGCTCATATATATACTTCTATGTAGGGTTTGGTAGGAAGTAGAGCACTAAGGAAAGGAGAGATAATCTTGCACATTAGCAATAGGGCAAGATTTCCCATATTTGCCATTAGAGCTTACCCTTTATTGTTACTGTTAGGATTTTAGTTTGATTCTAAAAGACTGTTATCATGTACCTATAGCTAGTAAAAATTTGATTTCTATATTTGTTTTAGTATAGAAAGGTTATGAATTTATTTTCAATAAAATTTTTTGTTATATTTATTAGAGAAATAAATTGATTGCAATAGCTCTTTTGATTGACGGTGTATATCATTTATATGCTGATGCATCTATAAACCTTAACAAGTAAATAGTGAATGCCATAGAATACATGTGGCCTAGAGATGACCTAAACCAAAAGTATATGTTACACCTTTAGCTTGGTTACATTGAAGAGGACATGATTAATAAACTGAAAATGGATGGGATCTTAGACTCATTTAATTTTGAGTCATACCTAGTTTATGAATCATGCCTTCAAGGAAAAATGACCAAGTTATCCTTTGTGAGATATAAAAAGAGGGCCACTAAACTATTTGCCCTGGTACACATTGATGTGTCGAGCCATTTGATGTGCATGCTAGGGATGGTTTTCAGTACTTCATTATCTTTATCAATGATTACTCATGGTGTGGATACATGTCTCTTATAAAACACAAGTCTAAAACCATTGAAAAGTTCAAGGAGTTCATATATGAAATAAAAAAGCAAATAGAAAAAACCCTTAAGGTTCTCTAATCAGATTGGAGAGGGGAATACCTTAGTAAAAACTTTTTGGATTATCTCAAGGATAATGGCATAGTTTCATAGTAGACTCCTCTTAACATGCCTTAACTTAATAGGGTATATGAAAGAAGAAATAGGATCCTATTGGATATGGTCTGATCATAATAAGTTTCATTGACTTACCTATGTTTTTTAGAGATATGTCCTGCAATCTTTTATTTATATTTTAAATAGGTTCTCTCCAAATTTGTTCCTACCATACCATATGAGATATAGCATGGTACGAAACCAAGTCTTGGTCATCTTAAGATTTAGAAATGTCCAACCTATGTTAAAAGACTAATGGAGAACAAGTTAAAGTCTAGATCTATAAAAGCTCGCTTTATTGGATATCCTAAAGAATCAATAGGGTACTACTTTTACCTTTTAAAGGATCATAATGTGATTGTAAGATGGCATGCCACATTCCTAGAGAAATAATTTGTTCAGGATGATGGTAGTGGGAGGTTGATTGAGCTCGAAATGAAAGTTTCCGAAGAGCGACTAGCTAGAGATCAGGTTAAACATAATGAACCAGTAGATGTAGTTACTCCACCATCTCATAGGACTAATAAAGTCTCCCATCCTCTTAAAAGGTATCTAGGCATGCTTATAGAGGACACAAAAGAAGTGTTCCTCATGGGAGATAAAAATCAAATAGTTAATCTTAAAACCTATGACAAGGCGATGTCAGACATAGACTTTGAAAAATAGTTAAGTGCTACAAAGTCAAAAATTAACTCAATGCATTCGAACCAGGTTTGGTCCTTAGTAGATCCATCAAAGGGTATAGTATCCATTAGGTATAAATAGATCTATGAAAGAAAAATAGGTGCTGATGGTAAGGTAGAGACCTATAAAGCTAGGCTAGTGGTGAAGCAATATATTAGTACGAAGGCATTGACTACAAGATATTTTTTAGCTGGTAGCCATGCTAAAATCCATCTATACATTGCTTGTCATTATAGCGTATCATAATTATGAGATATGGTATATGGATATAAAAACTGTATTCAGTTATGGATATCTTAAGAAAGATAAATATGAAGCGGCCTTTAAATTTTACTTCCAGTGATGAGGATTACAAAGTCTACAAGCTACATTACCCCATTTATGGATTAAAGCAAGTTTCTTGAAGCTAGAATAATCATTTTAATAATGCAATCAAATCATTTTATTTCATCAAGAATGAGAAGCCTTGTGTATATAAGAAGGTCAGTGGGAGAAATTTGACATTTCTCGTATTGTACATAAAAGACATTCTCCTTACTAAGAATGACATTCCCATGTTAACTTTGGTTAAGAGTTGGTCTTGGAGGACATTTCCAGGAGCATGGACAACCTTCTACCAGCAACCAACCTTAGAACATTATATTGGAAGTGGCAGCAACATGGGATTGAAGCAACCAGCTTGGCAGGAATTCAGCCTTGGGATTGAAGCAACCAGCCTAGCAGGAATTCAGCGTTCCTATGTAGAAATCTCCTAACTTGTTCATAGTTTCCCGAGCATTTTAGATATGATATGAATGTGAAACCACCTCTCTTGGAACATTCAACTAGTATGGATTCAGCCCTCCAAAGCTCCTAGTCGAAATCCAAAAGAATAGAGAGAGGGATGACTCCAAAGATGCTAGGCGCTGAGTTTCCTACTTGGACTAGGAGTCCCTAGAAGCTAAGGAATTCTCTCCTTCTTAGGGTATGGCAGCTTGGATGCTAATATTACCTTGATAGAGAGTGACAAACTAGAGAGGAAGAGAGGGAGGAATGAAAAGGATATTAGGGAGAAAAGGTTATTTCATTATGATGGCTCCAATCAGCCCCATATACAAAGTATATATATCCTAGGTCACCATGACCTAATCCTAAAACTCTCATAGGCCAACTTAATGCATAATTAAGTTTTCCAAGTCTAAGTACACCCTTTACTCAGCCCAATCATACATACCTAGGATTCAAAACCAGCCCAATACAAGTTGGCCCCTTGAGGCCCAAGTCCCCTGAACCTCAATATCCGAAAGGCTAACAACATTTCATCCTAGGGCCCAAACTAGCCCTAGAAACTCCATGATAGCTTCATGATCATTGGACCTTGGCCATAGCCTTGGTCCCCAAAGCCTTGGAAGCATCACATGAGACCCAAAAATATCCACCTTGGTGTGAGCAGAAATCATTCTGATCAACGCTCCAGTGGAAGCAATTCAGCAATCCAGATGCGGAACGACCATCTGCCAACGATCCAAAGACAATCATGGTAGGATGCAAGTCAAACAAAGATCAAACGATTCCTTGGAACTATCGAGAAGTAAAGAAGAAAAAGAAGAGAGAAAAAATGAAATATGGAAGAAACAAGGGTTCTCTTTCTTGATTTGTTTTCTTGGACGGTTATAGAATGACCTCTCCTTTACTAACCATCCTATATACATATATATACACACCACAATCAAGAAGAACTGAAAAGACCCTCTAAAACTTCCCAGTGCGGCAACACGTGATTCATAGAATCCCGTCATCCGAGCTGGCTTGAATTGCCCGAGTCAACTCCTTGATGCAGAGAGTACTCTAGAAGAGTCGGCTCAAACCCCTCAAGTCTGCTATTCCAGACTATAGATTATCCGTTATGTGTATCAGAGTCAAATCCCAGACATCCGAGCTGGCTCCCAGCAGAACCAAGCTAACTCGCATGAACCCGAGCCGACTCTTCTCCCTGCAATCATGTCGTGCCAACCATTAGAGTCGACTCGAACCAGAACTGAGCTGACTCCAATGCCCAAACTGATCAAAACTCAGTCTAACATCTAGGACTTTTCCTGGACACAATCCTAACCCTCAATACATCATAAGAGACCATGATAACTGGACTAAATTTAACCTTGGCCTAACCCCATGGAATCTTGGATACACCACCTGAGACTTAACAATCTCCACCTTGGTGATCCAAGATTATAGATTTATTACACCAGACTCCTCAAACCCATCAACCACAAACATGACTGAAAGCTTTCTCCCGGTAGAGCCTTTGTAAGTGCATCCTCTTGGTTCTCCTTGGTATGGACCTTCACCAGTGACACTTCTTCTTCCTCCACCAACTCTCAAATCATGTGGTACCTCACATATATATGCTTTGTACGTGCATGATAGACTGGATTCCGAGTCAAATGTATGGCACTCTGACTATCACTGTTCAGGACCACCATACATTGTTCCACCCCCATCTCAACCACTAGACTCTTCAGCCATAGTGCTTCCTTTGCAGCCTCAGTAATACCTATATACTCAGACTCTGTGTAGATAGAGCAGTGATAGGTTGAAGGGTAGATCTCCAAGAAATCGGACCACCATATAAGCAGAAGATATAACCAGTAGTAGACCATCTTGTATCAAGATCACCTGCATAACTAGCATCCACATACCCTTCCAAAGGACCCAAACTTTCATATGACTCCCTTGAGTTCCTTACTTGTCCTTTTGGCTGCCCACCAAATACCAATCCATGCTTTTAGTCCCTCATAGATACCTTAGAATCCACTTCAATGCTTACCAGTGTTCCTTCCCAAGATTTGACATGTACCTGCTCACCTAGCTTACAACATATGCTATGTCTGGCCTGCAACACACCATAGCAAAGCCTATCAAGTTTTTAATAAAAGAACTTTGACTGTGGAAGAATCAATATATATAGTTTTTAATGAATCTAACATTATTTCTTCTAGAAAAGAAGATCGTGCTGATGATGATGCAGGTACACTTGAACATGGATTGAAGGATTTGACTCTCAAAGACAAACAAACAAGTGAACAACATGAAGAAGTGGTAAGCAAAAATCATGATGATGTACCTAAAGAATGGAGGTATGTACACTCATATCCTAAAGAACTTATTATAGGAGATCCATCTCAAGGTGTTACAACTAGAGCTGCATATAGGGATGCACATGATTTGATTGCTTTTGTATTTCATGTAGAACCACACTCTATAGAAGAAGCTAAAACTGACCCTAATTGGATGTTAGCTATACATGATGAGTTAAACCAATTTAGGAGAAATAATGTTTGGACTCTTGTAGAAAGACCTAATGACTACCCTGTTATAGGTACTAGATGGGTTTATACAAATAAACTAGATGAGCAAGGTAATGTAATCAGGAATAAGACTAAACTGGTAGCTCAAGGTTATAATCAAGAAGAAGGAATAGATTTCGATGAGACCTATACACTAGTAGCTAGGATAGAGGCTATTAGATTACTCTTAGCATATGCATATTTTATGAATTTCAAATTATTTTAAATGGATATAAAGAGTGCATTTCTAAATGATTTTCTGTCTAAAAAGTTTTTATCGAACAACCACCGGGTTTCATTGATCACACATTTCCAAATCATGTTTCTAAATTGAATAAAGCTTTATGTGGTCTTAAACAGGCACCTAGAGCCTGGTATGATAGATTAGTAAGTTTTTAATTGAAAATAATTTTGTAAGAGGTAGTGTTGATTATTTATTCAAAGAAAAGATAATGATATTTTAGTTGTTCAAATTTATGTTGATGATATAATATTTGGATCTACGGATGAATCTTTTTGTCAAGACTTTGCTAAGTTAATGCAGGGTGAATTTGAAATAAGTTTGATGGGTGAGCTGAGTTACTTCCTCGGGCTTCAGATCAAATAATTAAAGGAAGGTATTCTGATCAACCAAGCCAAATATATCAAAAGGATTATCAAAAAGTTTGGCATGGAATCAAGCAAAGAAATTGGAACACCCATGAATCATGCATGTAGACTTGATAAAGATAAAATTGGCACAAATGTTGAACAAAAATTGTATAGAGGTATGATCGGCTCTTTACTTTATTTAACTACCAGTAGACCTGATATTTTATTTAGTGTTTGTATGTGTGCACGTTTTCAATCTAATCCAAAATAATCACATATCTAAAAGGGATATGCCCTACAAGCCAATCTATGTTGTATCTCCCAAACCATTGTAATTGACAATATTCTAATAAAGGCATTATTTTTCATCATACGCTATGTTTATTATTATATGATGAACCCCATAGATTAGGGCTATGATTTTAGGGTTATGATGAAATCATACCAGTGAGACCTAAAGTCTTAAAACCTTAATCTAAAATATTCCTAGTCAAAGGAACCCTGAGTAGGGGATCAGGGTTTTTTCGGTAAGACTAGCACATCCCATGTATATTGGAGAGGGTGTCTGCTCTCATAGTCACTTGTGTATGACACTAATACTAGGATGAGAGTGCTCATTAGAGAATGAGTTCACTGATATGATCCAACTTGAGAACATCTAATGGAGTCTTAGCTACATGTCAATTGAAGGTTCTGATAATGGGAGTGGTACAAGTAATCCTTTGACCTGAGACTGCCATAAGTACCTTATGTACATGAACCCATCCTTTGGTTCAATCATATTCATGACATTGAGTCATATACAGGATTGATACTGGGAATGGTGAATTGTATATAAAGGTAATGAGTAGGTCAACAAGGAATCGATCACTCTTAGTAAGAGGAGATTGCATCCAGCTAGTTATCAATCGGATGATGATTCAGAAAATCTTTGATCAAAGTAAAGATATTAGAGATGGTTTTTAATATCAAGATAATTGAATCATCAATATAAGATTGAGCTAGAAACAAATATAATATTGGATTTGACATATATCCATATCCATAATTATATTTTGGGTGAAGGCTGATCGAAGGATTTAATTATATGGTAACTTTCTACTGAAGGGTAGTTTTGGTATTTCACCAGAATTTTCATATCTTCCGGGTAGACATGACACGTTGCTAGACGTCAATCTTGTCTTGTGGGTTGATCAAATTTAATGATCATTTATTAGGAAGAGTCCTAATTGATCAAAATAGGGTAAGCCCGATTTGACCTAAATCAATTAGAAAGAGTTCTAATCAAATTAGGTCAACTTGTATTCTAACCCACTGCTGGCTAGATATGGAACCCAATGGGTCACACACTTAAGAGAATTGATCAAGAGTCATTTGCATGAAGACACTCTAGCAAGTGTTGCAAATCCTAACTTCTATTCGAATTGGATTCGAATTAGGGTTCTGAATTGATTCAATTTGGGTTCTGATTGGATCTAATTAAACCCTAATTGAGGTTTTAGGGATTATGGCTAACCCAATTGGCTAACCAATTACTTAGGCTAGCATACCACTCGCCTCTTTGCCCTTGCACGCCAAAAACACCAAGAGTCCATGTGCTTATGGACTCTTGGCGCGCCATATGGAGGAGTCCATGGGTGCATGGACTCTTGGCGCGCCCACTTAATTCTCTGATGAATTAAGATGGGGCAGCATTCTTTCTCATTTTTAGCACCTCAATTGTCATCCCTTGGATGGTAATCTAACAAGTGGTGGGTTTTTAAGAAAAAAAGAAAGCGTTGTTTCTTCCCGGGTGCGCGAAATCGTATCTCTTCGGAGATTCAAGTTTCGCGACTTCTTTCTCCCAATCATCGCGACTTCTTCCTTTGAGAAAAGCCATGAGGATTGATCTGGAAGGCCGTGAGAATTAATCCAGAAGGCCGTGAGAAGAAGGAAAGGGCGTGAGAAGAAGGAAAGGGCATGAGGAAATTGTTTACTGAGAGTTGTGAGGGTGCCTCTCCGAAAACTATAAAAAGGGGGTGAGAATCAGAACTCGGGGAGGTGATTTTTTTTTTTCTTTCTTCCTCTCCTAAAGACTCTTTATCTCCTTCTTGTTTTTGTATTGTTTCCTTTACAGAGTAAAACTCTGTCAAAACTCTGCTACTAAACAAGGTTAAGAGAGAAAGTCTCCGACGATAAAGGAAAAGAAGAGTTCTGATCCAATTTTTTTCTTCCTTACATTAAGACATCTTTGTCTTAATTTCTCCACCAATTAAAGACAAGCATTAATCTTTTTAGGACAAGGTCTTACTTTCAACATAAAGGTGTCCTAAAGGTTCTAAGTCTTGGTAGAAGGTGGAGAAGGGGTAAGAAGGAAGAAGACACACCTTTGAGTGGAAGATTTCCAGCCATAATCCAAGTATTGAATTCCTGGAAGAAGAATTCAATTGAAGGAACCATTGGAACAAGGAGTTAGGATCTTGGTCATTGCTTTGTGTGGATCACAATCAGAGGGCGGACACCTGGACGCTTGGTGAACTCAAATAGCCCGTTCATCTTCAAGATTAAATCTTCATCAAATTGGAATTAGCGGTTACAGGTTAGTACTCTAATTCTAATTTGCATAAGAATGTTAGTCTTCATACATTTTAGTCTTATTAAGGAGTTCCTGGTTTAGGGTTTTGGTGCATATTAATTTCTATATTTTGAAATTACCCTTTCGCTGCGTTGCACCGGATCCCAACAATATCATAGCGATTAAAAGAATCATTAAGGATCTTAAAGGCACATGCAATCTAGGATTATGGTACTCTAAGCATTCATCTTTAAAATTAATTAGTTATTCTAATATTCATTATAGAGACTATAAAATTGATAGAAAAAGTACAAGTGGTACTTGTCAATTTCTAGGTGTCAACTTGATTTCATGGCACTGTCGTAAACAAAATTCTATAGCACTGTTTATTGCTGAGGCAAAATATATGGCTGTGGGGAGCTGTTGTGCATAAGTGTTGTGGATCAATGATGCAGAATGACTCTAAGACTTCTAAACATGCATGGAAAATAGTAAAATAATTTTTTTTGTTATTTTTAATTTTATTTGTAGGATAGATTCTCAAAATAAAATAAGAACTAGCGGAAAGACTAGCTGTGCAAAGAATCATCAAATCGCAGGCGAACTCATGAAAACAAATGAAATAGCTAGGACCCGAGAGTTGAGAAACTTCTAGTTTATGATAGTTTATCTTCATTCAAATCTGATAATAAGAGAAGGGAAGGTTTCTTACTAGTTGAGATTAAAATTCAATTGCAGAAGAGATCACTCACAACTCTGATCGGAGCCTAGAAGAAGAAGCCTTGTTTCCCTTGAATTTAAGGTGAATCTAGGTGGTCCGGGCAACAAATAAGGCCTCCTCAGGGGAGGAAAAGTGCCTCGGGGATCCTGCAAGCCTCAAAGGTTAATCAAAGTAGCAAATAAAAATTAAAAAGGAACTAGATTTGAAGGAAATCAGGATTAGGGCTAAAAGCTGGCAATCTAGGAAGAAGAAGCTCTTGGACTTGGATAGTAGCAAGGGCTTCAATTCATTGGGTGTGGCTGATCTTCAGGGATGCAAAAGAATGCTAGGGCAGTAGGGTTTCAATCCAGGAACACAAGGAGAGCACTCAAAGAGAGAGCCAAAACTCAAACTCAAGACAATTTTACAAAATTTCAGTAAGGTTTATTCATAAGAAAAAGATGCCTACAAGAGGGGGAGGGGTGGGGTATTTATAGTGTTCCCATTCCCTCACTAACCATGGTTACACTTGGGTTACAAGCCTTTCCTAGCTTTGTTAGAATTACAAAGTTTAAAAGGATTAGAAATTCCAACTAGGTTAGGAAAAGGCTTGGTCTTCTCCTACTTTTCTTCAACTTGGACGTGGTCAAACCTCTTTGGACGCCCCTCCTTTCGGTGCATGGGCTTTAAGGCAGCAAGGGGGAGGTCAGCCATGGTCTTGGAGGGCTTAGGCTTGGGCCTCTTGGAAGTTGGGGCACTTGGTTCTCTGGGTTGGCATATTCCTAGCATCAAAAGAGAATCTTGGTTCTCCTTTCCTGGGCTTGCTTCCTGGGCTTGAATTTGGAGGCTTGGAGTGCTGGGATAGCCTAGTAAACATGGACTCCTAGTTTGTGGAATATTCCAAAAGCATATGGAGGGAATCTGGCAACTGAAATGACACCCGGAGAAAATCAGGGCACAATCAGGGCACCTGGGTGTCGATTGAGCTCCCCTAAGCTGATGTTACTACTTTTGGCTTCAGAAAGAGGTTTGGTTAGACTTCAAAAAAGTGTAGCCTCCTCTCTTGTATAAGAAGTGAACTCATACTGGACTCATACTGGTATACAGGACTCAATGTAATGGACTAGGTTGAGGGTTGAGACAAATCAACTAACCACAACTCAATTCTAGTTGATTACAAAATTTGACACATGGCTAGGTAAACCAAATAGGGCCCAGTAATCTGTGTCTGATCTTGGTGTCCCAACCAATTCTCCCGAGATGGGAGAAACTCGACCCCGTCGAGTGTGGGATAACTTGGCTCTCATAGTGCTTGAGTAGGTCTAGGTTGAGGTACTGCAGATCCTTATGGGTATCCATGAGTCCTTAGATTATGGTCGACCTTGCCACTGGACTAAGTACCTCTGATAGTCATGATTCTAGGTACATATGGCTGGATCGTCCAGGATTCTCTCAATCATTTTCTCACTATTTGGCCAATTGGTTGGTGGACACTCTAGGATGGGTTCTCTCTCAAAGGGAGGGATAGGCTCAAAGTGCTCGCTAAGTATCGCTGCTGGCTCCCTAGACTCTATAAGATATGAGATGATGAAGGTGGAGCTAATACCTAAATCAGGTAGTACCTCATGCACAAAGGCATTGGGTCTACCGATATTAATTTTCTTGGATGGGCCAGCTTTGTGCGCAGAAAATTCTTTACAACTACAAAATCCCCTACAAAATTCTTTATCTCACTTTGGAAATTAGCCAAGTTATTAGTTAGCTCATTAGTTATGTTCAGCTTTTGACTAATTTCTATATGCATATGCTGTGCAGAGGTAGTGTAGGTGCAGACATATAATTCAGGTAGTGCATTTATTAGACTCAACTAATACCTAATAGACTCGACTAGACATCCCTATCAAAGGATGTTTTATTGAACTCTACGTGATAAAACCTAATAGATTATAGACTTTTTACATTTGACCCTAACATGGCATGCATATGAAAATTTACTATGGACTCCTGGCAAATGTCATAAGGTTTTCTAAAAGTAAAATACAAACATGACATGCTAAATGAATGAATGTAATATGCAAACTCCTATAAAATGTAACCTAATAGTAAAAAAAATAGAAGAAGCTTCGGAAAAGGGTAGAAAATAAGAAATGGGTTTAGAGTTAGTCTGGCAGGATGAGAAATAAGGAGATGGTTCAGGGTTAATTAGAAAGAGTAGAATACTAAAAGGGGTTTCAGGGATGAGTCCTAGACTAATGAGATTGACCTTATAGGTTTGAGGTAGTCCTACAGGGTTTATAGTATAGAAGAGTGGGTCACTAATCTCAGGGAAGAGATCGTCAATGGAAACTATAGGATGGAATTCTTCCTGAGGGTACTGATAAGCTAAATCCTTAATAAAGTCATCGGGTTCAAGAAATTTAGGACTGGGCTCTATACTTGGGCTTTCGTCTAGTGGCTCATCAGGTAATACTCTAACAGTAGTATCAGGGTTCTCTTCCTCTAACTACTCTTCCATTATAGGTTTAGCTTGGGTGTGGTCAGGTTCCACTAATGTTGGGTGGTCTTCTATGTGGATATGGTAAGGGTTAACTGATTGATGCAGAACAAAAGAGAGATGATGCGAGGCGAAAGTAAATTGAGACTAATTCTTTTTTTTTTTTATATATTTCAGAAATCGGTTTTGACTTAAAGGAAAGTTAAACAAAATTGAAAGAAACTAGATAATAACTGAAAGCACAATTTAAAAGAAACTAGGTTATCAGAGTAGTTCAGAAGTAAAGGATCGCTGGGGATTGAGAAACTCCCAGACCTAGGGTTTCTCTCTGAACTTTCAATAGGACAGAAGTAAAGAGAAGAGAAGGGTTACAGACCAGACAGTGATCTTCACGGAGTTTGGTGGAAGGACTCTCTTGAGCAGATTGTTGGATCCCCAGACTCAGATATCTTGGTAATGGATCCTCCAATACTGATCCTTTGGCAGAGTTGGCTTCTCCTGAACTCAAGATCTGGGAAAGAAGAAGAACAATTTATGGAATCAGATACTCAAGGAAGGATTTACCAGATTGAAGAACTTGAAAGCTGATGTTGCTGAAATCCGGATTCTCCTGGAGGCTGATCTGACTTTCTCTGGGAATTGCTCTGGATCTGAAGTATCTGGACTGGACCTGGATGCTGGTGGTCGGCCTGGACTTGGAGAGAGTGGCCGTGAGAGGTGGGGTAGGCTAGGATTTGGTGGAATGAAGAGGATGAAGGGCGGCTAGGGTTTGGAATGGAAGTGGCTAACCTAGGGTTTTGGGGTTGGAGATCTCATACCTCCTCAAGGTTCCTAGGGAACCCGGATTTACTCCCTCACAGAGCTCAACACCTGGATGCAAGTGCGGAAGAGAGAAACATAAAGTTGCTCATACAAAATTTGAATTCATTCATCATATTACTTTAAAATTTACAAGAGGGGTTTAATTTATAGGACTTTACAAGAGAGTAGGGTTTTACATCTTCCCATGTGGGACTAATGGGGGGGGATCTTCAAATTAGGTTTGTAGGATCAATCCACACACATATGGTCGGCCAAGAGGTTCTAAAAAAGTTGATTGGAGGCTTCAAAAGGAAGGTAGGTGGCGCCTCCTAACCTTGTTCTTCAAGAAAAAATATTTTTCCTTCCATACTTGGTTTTATTTGGAAGTATTTGGGCGCCTCTTAACCTTGCTCTTCAAGAGAAATTTCCTTCCTTCCATACCTGGTTTTATTTGGAATTATTTGGGTGCCTCCTAATCTTGCTCCCCAAGCTTTGCTCCTTTCTTTTCATAGCTTGGCTCTTATGGAAACACTTTGGCCGCCCCCTTGAATTGTGGATCCCAGATTGTTTTCTCCTCAAGTGGCGCATGAGAGAAGGGACCTACTATCTTGTGGTGTGAGGACCATAGCATACTGGATAGAGATGTGGCACCCCCTGGACCCAGGCGTGTGGCTGGGAGTGTGGATGGGAGTGTGGTGCCCACTTGGTTGGCCTTGGGAGAAAATGTGACACCCAGGTTGAAGTCCTAAACCACTACTGAGTCAACATGACTTAACAAAATTAAATTGTAGGGAAATACAGACTCAAGCTAAAATTGAGTTGATCAAGTCAACCCTTATTACAAACCAGAAAACCCTAATTCTCCGGGCAAGGTCAATCAGAGATCCAGATGGAGCCCTGAAGTCTTCTTCTGAGTCTGGTGCCCGCACCAATTCTCCCGGGGTGGGAGGAACTCGACCCTGTCGAGTATGTATCAAGTTGGCTCTGGTATCTCTCCAAGAGGTCTCGGTCCAATTCTTGTAATTCTTCTTGGGAGATCCAATAGTCATCAGAATCTGGCCTTCCTTGCCAGCGGACCAGGTATCTTTGGTATCCTCGATTACGAGTAGAGATAACCTGATCATCCAGGATCTTTTCAATCTGCTCTTTCCTCACAGGCCAGTTTGTTGGTGGACACACAGGGTTAGGTTCACTCTCAAGAGCAGGATTAGGCTCAAAAGGCTCACTGGGAATCACAGCTGGCTCTCTATACTCTACTAGGTCTGTAATGTTGAAAGTGGAGCTAATGCCTAGTTCTGGAGGCAACTCGAGCACATAGGCATTGGATCCTACTCTCTTCACCACTCTAAATGGTCCAGCTCCTCTAGCATGTAACTTTCTAACGGTTCCTGGAGGAAACCATTCAGGCCTTATCCTCATCATTACATAGTCTCCCTCATCAAAAGTTTTGACTCGCCTTTGAGAATCAGCCAACTTCTTATAAGTTTCATTACTTAAGTTTATTTTGGCATGAATTTCTTTATGCAAGTCTTTTATATGCTGTGCAAAAACTTCGGCAAACTAGGAGACTCGTGTGTGGACTGGTAAAAGAGCTAGGTCAAGAGGTGTGTGAGGTTTGTAACCATGCACAATTTCAAATGGACTCTTACCTGTAGACCTATTGACCGAGTCATTGTATGCAAATTCAGGTCTAGGTAAGTACAAATCCCAGTTCCTAATGTTTTCACCAACAAGACACCTTAAAAGATTGCCTAAACTACGGTTCACTACTTCGGTTTGGCCATCAGTTTGGGGATGATAGGCAGTTGAAAACTTAAGTTTTGTCCCTAACTTATGCTAAAGGGTTTTCCAGAAATAGCTGGTGAACCGGACATCCCTATCGGAAATAATTTTCTTAGGTAGGCCATGGAGTCGAACTATCTCATTAAAGAACAGGGTGGCTACCTTAGACGCATCAAATGTTTGGGAACAAGGCAAGAAATGGGCCATCTTGGAAAATCAGTCGACTACAACACAGATAGAGTCATGCCTCCTCTGGGTCTTAGGCAAACCTAACACAAAGTCCATGCTCACATCTTGCCAAGGACGATCTGGGACAGGGAGTGGGGTATAAAGGCCGGTGTTCTGTTTTCGCTGTTTGGCAACAGCGCAGGTCCGACACCTAGCCACAATGTGTGCTACATCTCTTTTTAAGCTAGGCCATAAAAAGTGGTCTTCAATAGCTAGGGTGGTCTTGTCTTTTCTGAAATGGCCAGCTAAACCTCCAGCATGAATTTCCCAAATCAAAAATTTCCTAAAAGAAGTTCTAGGGATGCAAAGCCTATTCTTAAAGAACAGAAAGCCATCTAAAAGGGTATAATCCTTATGATCACTAGATAGTCCTTGAGTTAGATCCTGGTACACAGTCTTAAAATCCGGACATGACTCATATTCCTCTTTGATCTGCTCAAACCCTATGACTTCAGCCCTAACAGAATTCAATAACAAAGATCGATGACCAAGGGCATCAGCTACCTTATTTTCAGATCCAGCCTTATGCTTCAAAACAAAAGTATAGGACTGGATATACTCTACCCACTTAGCATGCCTAGGGTTAAGCTTCTTCTGAGAATTCAAGAATCTAAGAGCCTCATGGTCCGAAAATAGCACAAATTCTTGTGGTTGCAAATAATGTCTCCGGTAACGCAAAGCTTGCACTACCGCATAAAATTCCTTATCATAGGTAGAATACCTAAGCTTAGCATCATTAAGTTTTTCACTAAAGAATGCTACGGGATGGTTCTCTTGGCTTAGGACTCCACCTATACCTATTCCTGAAGCATCACAGGCAACCTCAAATACTTTAGAAAAGTCGGGTAACCTCAAAATGGGTGCCTGGGTCATCCTATCCTTAAGATCTAGGAAGGCTTTATGGGCTGCTTTAGTCCACTGAAATTCTCCCTTCCTAATAAAGTCTGTGATAGGAGCAACTACAGTACTAAACCCCTTGATGAATCGCCTATAGAAGGTAGCCAAGCCGTAGAAACTTCTGACTTCATGCACACTGGTCGGCTCTGGCCATTCTACTATGGACCTAATCTTTTCTAGATCGGCAGCCACGCCGTCAGGGGTTACTACAAAACCAAGGAAGATAACTCTATTGGTCAAGAATTCACACTTTTTGAGATTACCGTAGAGACTATCATTCCTCAAAACTTGGCAGACTTGTCTAAGGTGGCCTAGGTGATCTGCAAGGGTCTTACTATAGATCAGGATGTCATCAAAATAGACCACTACAAACTTTCCTATGAAAGCTCTAAGCACCTGGGTCATAATCCTCATGAAAGTACTAGGGGCATTGGACAACCCAAAAGGCATAACAACCCATTCATAGAGACCATCCTTAGTTTTGAAAGCGATTTTCCACTCATCCCCTGGTCTAATCCTAACCTGATGATAGCCGCTCTTGAGATCAATTTTAGAAAAAACCATTGCACCGGCCATCATATCTAGCATGTCATCTAGTCTAGGGATGGGGAACCTATACTTGATTGTGATTTTGTTGATGGCACGACTATCAACACACATCCTCTATGTGCCATCCTTCTTTGGGGTCAGAAGTGCAGGGACTGCACAAGGGCTAAGACTCTCTCTAATGAACCCCTTCCTCAACAATTCTCCAACCTGCTTTTGCAGTTCCTTATGCTCAGATGGATTCATTCTATAATGGGGCAAGTTGGGTAAAGTGGCTCCTGGGACTAAATCTATGGAATGCTGGCTATCCCTAAGAGGTGGAAGGTGGTCTGGCAGATCCTCGGGAAAAACATCCTCAAATTCTTCTAACAAAGGTTTAACTTCCTGAGGAGGTTCTGAGGGTGTAGGAGTCCTAAGTTCCTTAGCAATCAACATCCAAATAGGTGAACTACTATGAATTTCTTGTTTTAGATCCTTAGCACTAATTAGGTTCACTCCAGTCTTCATCTCTCTGACCTTATTGGGTCCTTTAGCTACCTTGTCCTTAGGAGGGACTAAATGGATTGTGATTTTCTTCCCATTAAAACTAAAGACACAGGTGTTGGATTTTCCTAAGAGGGTGGCATCATGATTATATAACCAAGGTCTTCCAAGAATTATACTGCTCACCCCCATGGGCAAGACGTCACACCAAATCTTCTCTTGATAGGATTGCATTTGGATTTGGACCTGACATCTAGACTGGATGGGTATAGAGGTAGAGTCTACCTAAGAAATCTTATAGGGGTTGGGGTGAGGGACTGGGGTTAAGCCTAACATTTTGATAGTGCTAGCAGAAATGGCATTCACGCAGCTCCCACTATCTATGATGATTTTACATACCTTATCCCCTAGTTTAAGGAAAGTCTGTAGGATGTTAGTCCTACGCCAATCTTCCTGAACTCTATTCTGGGACAGGATGTATCTCACAACCCCTAATTGGTCAGACTCTGTGGATTCCTCCTCTCCTTCATACTCATCGACCAAATTCATTCCGGCCTCATAAACTTCTTCTTCAAACTCTTCATTGGGTCCGGAATTCTCTTCTTCTCCTTCTTCTATGTAAAAGGATCTACGAGGGCACTAGCTAGAAACATGACCTACCTTATGGCACTTAAAACAAGCTATGGCCGTGCACTGGTTGGAGATATGACCGGGCTTCTGGCACTTAAAATAGATGATACTAGGGGTTCTCTGGGTGTCAGTTGCCTTACCTTTGTCCATGGGCCTAGGGGTGGGAATACCCTGATTAGGCTTGCTAGGGGTAACTTGGCTTGGTCCATTTCTTAGGATTGGGGCACTAACCCTAGAAGGCATGGGTCCTCTTTGAAACTTCTCAGTGTTCAGTGCAATCTGATAGGCTTGGTCTAGGTCAGTAACCTCTCTCAGAAACAACTCCCTCTTTATGTCTTCCCTAAGTCCAGCCCTAAACCTAGACAAAGTGACCTCATGGGCTTCACTCACATCACATCTCATCAGGTATTTATCAAAGGTGGTTATGTAGTCTGATACAGATCGGTTCCCTTGTTTCAAAGTCTACCATTGGTCTAACAGATTCTGCTGGTATGAAATGGGTAGGTACTTATCTCTAAGTTTCTCTTTCATACCCTGCCAAGTGGTTATGGGCTCTACATTTCGTCTTCTAGTGGTTAGCTTAATGTTCCCCCAGTATAACCTAGCTTGACGTACTAACTTTATCTTAGCAAACTTGAACTTCCTTTCCTCAGACATGGCATACCACTCAAAGTACTGGTCCATCTCACCCTCCCAATCAGAATACACCATAGGGTTTAAGCTACCATCAAAAGTGGGTGCATCTAATTTGATGTTCCGAATGAACCTAACATCTCTATCTTCAGGTTCTGGGTCAGGCCTCCTATGATTAGGTTCAGGATCTCTGTATAAAGGTCTTCTAGGCTCTTGGTGTGGGTGAGGTTGAGGCACATTAAAATCTGGGTCAGGAGTCCAATTCTGATGCCTAGGTTCCTCAAGTACTTGGACTCGATCCCTAAGCTGGGCAAAATTCTCATGGACTTGTTCTTTAAACTGGGCAACAGTGGCAGTCACATCCTGACTCAATTTGTTTATACTCTCAGTAAGAGCTCTAACCATGGCCTCTAAATCAGGTTGGGTTTGACCAAGTTGGTAGGGTACTCCATTATGGGTAGACATGATGATGCAAGCAAACACACAAAATGAGACTCAACTGAAACGACTACGGGCTAACTAGACCTAAAGCCCAAACTAGATGCCCAATCAGAGTGGCAAGCTAGCCTGTAGTAACTCGGGACTCAGCCAGGTAGGTGTAAGGGGAGTGTTAGGTCCCTAGATGCCAATCCTAGACACCAATCAGTGATTGGCCAGGTAGGCGGACCAGCACACAAGCCCTTCGGGATAGAATCCCTGAACCACCATTCTAGACACTGAGTGCAAAGCACACATAGAGTAACTAGACAAACTGACTCAACACTAGCCTTGACCTGACTTGTTGATGTCCCTAGCCCACTAGGGCAAATTAAGTCTAATAAATTTTAAAATTAGGCTTAGGATCGAATGAGTAGGTGGTGGTTTTGGGCTAAGGAGAGGTTATCAACTCCTCCCCTTATCTTAGATGCTCAAATGCCCTTAAGATGAATTAGGAGATGATCACTCAAAATAACTGAATTGCAGAAACACAGAAATAGAGTTGCAGTAATTTAACTCTCAGAAATTTCACGGAAACCAATAAATCACAGAAAAATTATTTAAAATAGGTTCAATTATACTGGTTCCAGCAAAATAAAAATCATATAATTGGGAGTTACCTGCAATGAGAAACAATTCCTGCAACAGGATAGTTACAGACTGAAAACAGAATGCTTACCCGTTTACAATACCTGCTACGAAGTTGTAACCCAGCGGATCCCCTACACGCCCTAGGAACACCCCGTGGAATGGGAAGAGGAGGTTTGCACCTCGCTTCGTTCCTAGGACCGAACGTCCTGTGGAGTCTACTTCGAGCAGACAAAGTAAAAAGAGAGAGACTCAACACAAGCAAGCAAGACAGAAACCCTAGACAGGGCTCTGATACCAAAAATGATGCAGAACAAAAAAGAGATGATGCGAGGCGGAAGTAAATTGAGACTAATTCTTTTTTTTTTTTTTTTATTTCAGAAGTCGGCTTTGACTCAAAGGAAAGTTAAACTAAATTGAAAGAAACTAGGTAATAACTGAAAGCACAATTTAAAAGAAACTAGGTTATCAGCGTAGTTCAGAAGTAAAGGATCGCTGGGGGTTGAGAAACTCCCAGACCTAGGGTTTTGCTCTGAATTTTCAACAGGATAAAAGTAAAGAGAAGAGAAGGGTTACAGACTAGACAGTGATCTTCATGGAGTTTGGTGGAAGGACTCTCTTGAGCAGATTGTTGGATCCCCGGACTCAGATATCTTCGCAATGGATCCTCCAATACTGATCCTTTGGCAGAGTTGGCTTCTCCTGAACTCAAGATCTGGGAAAGAAGAAGAATAATTTATGGAATCAGATACTCAAGGAAAGATTGGTGTGATATGCATGATGAGGATGCAAACATGTAACTCTAAAGGAGATTAACCAAAATTTAACTAGCAATTCCTACTTGCATATGAGTGATTTAACATATAAGATCAAGGAGATCTAAATAAGAAACCCTAAATGCTTATACTTAAACCCAGCTAGGAGGACTATCAAAATCTTAAAGAAATAGGACAAGATTAGAATTCGCACACAAGTCAAGCTAGCCCTATTTAATGATCCCGATCTTAAAATACTTGGAGTTCAAGCATTGAAATCTCAAGCACAAGGGATTCACTCTTAAGGTTCTCAAATGAAAGATCATACCACATAAGATGGGCCTTCTAACTTTCTGGTTTGTAGCAAGTAATCCTTCCTCTTGGATCTGGAGCCTAGAGAACCCTGCAACAAAGAAACCAAGATGATTAGAAACTTAATTAGAAGTGAGAAGATTGATGGAACTCAAAAGGAGAGTTTGTTGGAAATGATCCTTGGCGCCATGGTGGAAGCTTGTGTTGGTGTTGATCTTCTTCTTGTGAGGATGTCCTTAATTCACTTTGAAGGAAGAGGATTGCTTGGAAGATGAAGAGTAAAAGAGATGGATTAGGGAGAAGAAATGATGGAGGAGAGGAAGAGGTTCACTTAGGCACAAAGATCCACATAGGCACATAGAAACACATAGAAAATTGCTGGAAATTTGTATTCACTCATCAATCTCTTTACAAGGGGCGTCCAAGGCTTTAAATAAAGCCTTACAAATTTTGAAATTTCAAATCCCCAAACAAGTGGAGTAATATAAGGGGAGAGGGCTGATTTTCTTGCTTGAAATCCTCCTTGGCCAACTTCCTTGAATTTGAACTTGGGATGGTGCCCTCTTGTGGTGAGGTGGCATGTGATGTGGCATGTGGTCCCCTCTTGACGTGGCATGTGGTCCCAAGTTGAGGTGGCGCAAGTGATGTGGCATGTGGTCCCCAATTGAGTTGGCTTTGGTCTTGATTTGGGGTATACATTGTGAGTCTTCTTTAGGCTTGATGCTAGTTGACCCATTTGGATTGGACTAAGACTAGACCCGACATGGACTCGACTTACATGATTATTTTGGACTCAAAAGAAAGATTACAGGACCCAACATGGACTCGACTTACATGATTCTTTTGGACTCAAAATAAAGAAAGGTTACCGGACTCTCTAGTCCAACCATAAAGATTCGGAATGGGCTTGAATTGGTTGGAGTCTCTTTCTGATTCTGGTGCCCACACCAATTCTCCCCGGGTGGGAGGAACTCGACCCTGTCGAGTGATAAGTTTCTAATATATCCGGGTCGATTTGTTGTAGGTCCTCTTTGGTGATCCAGGAATTTTCAGATTCAGGACGTCCTTGCCATCGAACCAGATAGCGTTGGTAGCCCTTATTTCTAGTAGTGATGATCTGGTCATCCAAGATCCTTTCAATTCTTTCCTTTCGCTCAGGAATATTTGGTGGTGGACACTCAATTGGCATTTCACTCTCAAGAGAAGTGTTAGGACCAAAAGGTTCATCAGGTATTAATGCAGGTTCCTTGTATTCTTTCAGATCGGAAACATTAAATGTAGAACTAATGCCATAACTAGGTGGTAAGTCTACTACATAAGCATTAGGTCCAATTTTCTTTATTATTTTGAAGGGTCCAGCTCCCCGGGCATGGAGTTTCTTCATAGTTCCCGGAGGAAACCTTTCTGGTTTAAGCCTAATCATTACAGAGTCTCCTTCATTAAATTTCTTTAACCGTTTATGTGAGTTAGCCATATGCCTATAGAGTTCATTGCTTGTTTGAATCTTCTGATTAATCTCCTTGTGCAAATCCTTAACATGCTGTGCATATGACTCAGCAGACTCAGATATTCGTGTATGTACTGGTAATGGAATTAGGTTTAAAGGTTTCCTAGGTTTGTATCCATAGACCACTTCGAATGGACTTTTCCTAATAGACCTATTGATCGAACTGTTGTAGGCAAATTCAGCGCGAGGAAGTAGTAAGTCCCAGTTTCCTAGGTTGTCACCGACTAAACATCTTAAGAGATTTCCTAAGCTTCGGTTTACTACTTCAGTTTGGCCATCGGTTTGAGGATGATAGGCCGTAGAGAATTTCAGCTTAGTACCTAACATGTGCCAGAGGGTTTTCCAGAAGTAGCTAGTGAACTTGACATCTCTATCTGACACAATGGTCTTGGGTAAACCATGAAGCTTAACCACCTGATCTAAGAAAAGCGTGGCCACTTTCGAAGTGTCTAAAGTTTGAGAACACGGGATGAAATGCACCATTTTGGAGAAACGATCGACAACCACGAAAACAGAGTCATGTTTCCTAGAAGTTTTAGGTAGACCTACCACAAAATCCATACTGATATCTTGCCATGGACCATCAGGGACAGGTAAGGGCATGTACAGACCGGTGTTCTGTCTTTGCTGTTTTGCAACAGCACAGGTCCGACACTGAGCTACGATCTGGGCAACGCTCTTTTTAAGACCAGGCCAAAAAAATTGTTCTTCCATTGCTAGGATGGTTTTGTTCCTGCCAAAATGTCCTGCTAAACCTCCAGCATGGACTTCCCAGATCAGAAATTCCCTAATAGAGGTCTTGGGAATACACAACTGATTTCCTTTGAAAAGGTATCCATCTAATAGTGTATAATCACTAGGTTCACTAGATGGTCTTTGTTGCAGGGATTGATAGATGTGACCAAAATCAGGACATGTGGGATATTCATCTTTCAATCTATCAAACCCTACTACTTCAGTGCTCACAGAGGTTAACTACATAGAACGGCGGCTCAACGCATCAGCAACCCTATTTTCAGTACTGGCACGATGTTTCAAAATGAACATGTAAGCTTGTATGAATTCTACCCATTTCCCGTGCCTAGGATTTAATTTCTTTTGAGAACTAAGGAACCTAAGAGCTTCGTGATCAGAGAACAGGACAAACTCGTGGAGTAGAAGATAATGCCTCCAATATCGTAGAGCTTGAACTACAGCATACAGTTCCTTATTATACGTGGAATATCTTAGTCTCGCCTCATTTAACTTTTCACTGAAGTATGCTACTGGGTGATTCTCTTGACTCAAGACACCTCCAATTCCGACCCCAGAAGCATCACAAGCAACCTCAAACACCTTGGTAAAATCGGGTAACCTTAAGACAGGTGCTTGTGTCATTTTCTCTTTAATTGTTAGGAAGGCCTTACCTGCTGCTTTAGTCCACTCGAAATTTCCCTTCCTAATATAATCAGTGATTGGTGCCACTATCGTACTGAATCCTTTGATAAACCTTCTATAGAAGGTGGATAACCCATGGAAACTACGGACGTCGTGGATAGTCTTAGGCGTAGGCCACTCTACTATGGATTTAATTTTCTCAGGATCAGCGGACACCCCTTCAGATGTGACTACGAATCCTAGAAAGATAACTCTATTTGTCAGGAAATCACACTTCTTGATATTGGCATAGAGACTATCTTTTCTCAGGACTTGACAAACTTGTTTCAGGTGGGTTAAGTGGTCTGCCTTTGTTTTGCTATATATAAGTATATCATCAAAATAGACCACTATAAATCTTCCGATAAAAACCTTTAACACCTGATTCATTATTCTCATAAAAGTGCTGGGTGCATTGGACAGACCGAACGGCATGACTAACCACTCATATAATCCATCTTTAGTCTTAAAAGCGGTCTTCCATTCGTCTCCAGGCCTAACCCTAACCTGGTGATAGCCACTCTTTAGGTCTATCTTGGAAAAAATTGTCGATCCAGCTATCATATCTAACATGTCGTCTAGTCTTGGGATTGGGAATCTATACTTTACAGTGATCTTATTAATGGCTCGGCTATCTATACACATCCTCCAGGTGCCATCTTTCTTAGGGGTCAGCAGAGCAGGGACTGCACATGGACTTAAGCTTTCCTTAATAAACCCCTTCCTAAGAAGTTCACCCACTTGCCTTTGCAATTCCTGGTGTTCAGTTGGGTTCATCCTATAGTGAGGCAAATTAGGTAAAGTCGCTACAGGGACTAAATCTATTGTGTGTTGTATGTCTCTTAAAGGTGGAAGGTTATCGGGGAGATCTTCTGGAAACACATCCTCAAATTCTTTCAATAATTGGACCACCTCTTGAGGGTGTTCTACAGGGCTGTGGTCCTTAATTTCCTTAGCAGCTACTACCCAAATAGGTGCTCCCTCCATGATATCTTGCTTTAATTCTTTTGCACCTATTAAATTTAATCCAGTCTTCTTATCTTTCAAGCTGCTAGCTCCTCTCTTGACATTATCCTTAGGCTAGGTCGGATGAATGACAATTTTCTTGCCATTGAAATTGAAAGCACAGGAGTTTGATCGACCAAAGATGGTCACATCATGATCAAACAGCCATGGCCTGCCTAAGATGATGCTACTTACCCCCATAGGAAGCACATCACACCAGATCTTTCCCTGATAGGATTGAAGCTGGACTTGAACCTGACATCTTGACTTGATTGGTATAGAAGTGGAATCGATCCAGGACACCTTATATGGATTGGGATGTGGTACAATGGGTAATCCTAGACTTTTGGCTGCGTTAGTGGAAATGGCATTGACACAGCTTCCACTATCGATGACGATCTTACAGACCTTTTCTCCTATCCTAACAAATGTGTGTAGGATGCTAGTTCTACACCAGTCTTCTTGCTCCTTGGTCTGTGTCATGATACGTCTCACAACTCCTAGTAAATATGATGAGTCTATGTTCTCTTCATCTCCTTCATACTCATCAGCCAAACAATCCCCTGCTTCATAAACCTCCTCTTCATCATTCTCCAGGGGTTCTGATTCACCTTCTTCTGCCTCCCCTATATGTAAAGCTCTAGAGGGACATTGGCTCACGAAATGACCTAGTTTACGACACTTATAGCAGACTCGCTCCCTCTCACCTCGAACTTCAGGGCTCTTTCCTTTGTCTTCTCTAGGAATTAAGGGGGTGGTCGGATTGGGTCTAAGGGTTGGATTCGGGCTGGACCTTGTTCTATTGGTGGGACTAGGGACTGAGCTAGGCCTGCTAACAGGAGGGTTAAACCTAATATATTCAGGTCGTCTAAATGTAGCTCTCCTTTGAAACCTCTCATAGTCCGTGGCAACTTGGTATGCCTGATCTAAATCATGGACTTCCCTTAAAAACAGTTCCCCTTTTATATCATCATTCAACCCTGATATAAACCTTGATAAAGTGGCTGCTTCAGACTCAACTATGTTGCATCTCATCACAAACTCATCAAATTTAGCAACGTATTCAGAAACGGTCTTGTTACCCTGTGTCAATCGTTGCCACTGATCTAATAACCTTTGCTGATAAGACATAGGCAGATATTTCTCTCTAAGTTTCCTCTTCATATCTCTCCATGTTGCTATAGGTAAATCTCCCCTTTGCCTTGATATGCGTTCCACGTTTCCCCAATATAACCGAGCCTGACGAACTAGTCTGATTCTGGCAAACTTAAATCTTCTCTCTTCAGACATATCATACCAGTCAAAATACTGGTCCATGTCAGCCTCCCAGTCTATGTAAACCTTAGGATCTAGGCTTCCCTCAAAGGTTGGTGCATCTAGACGGATGTTCCTTAGGGCCCGATCATCCTGATCAAAAGTATCATAGTGAGGTCTTCTAGGAGATGGCTCTGGAGTATGATCAACATAATCCTGATGCGGTCTTCTTTGAATTAGGTCAGGTGTGTGTTCCTGTCGTTGGGCTCTAGGATGAACTGAAGGTAATCTGGGTGAAGGTGGTTCAGTTGGGGTCAACCTAGCTTCTTCTAGGGCTCCTACCCTTTCCTCGAACTGACCAAATTTAGCATCCAAACGGTCCATCTTCTCGATCATAGATCTCATAAGGCTTTCCATACTAGTATCCATGGATGAACTAGGTTGGGCTTGTGAAGGGTGGTAAGGTGTGCCTGACCTAGTTGTCATGCAAACAATTAGACTCAGACTCGAACTACGAGTTTTCTAAACCGGTTAGTCCAAATAAACTGAGTTGACTAGATACAATCAAATCAACAGCTACTCTCTTCCACTGGCCAGTCAGGAGGTGGATCTGTGGGAGGTTCCCCCAGCTTTCACTGGGTCCTAATTAAAAACCACAAGAACCGCTTAGGCTTGAGCCACTTAACCTCTATCCTTGACACCAGCTTCCAATAATAGATGAAGAAATGGGTTGCACAAGCTTTCCCAATTGAATTGAACTAGACCTAGAGTTCCAAGCTAGTTGCCTAATCAAGGTGGCAAGCTAGATTGTAGTAACTCTATACTTGGCCAGGTTTTAGAACAAGGGGAGTGTGAGATCCTGTCTCTGGCCTACCTAGGCCCGGTGGAATTGGCCCGATAGACGGATCAGCACCCAAGCCCTTAGTCCCAATTCTAGACACCAAGTAATAGGGCACACACAAGACTAGTTGACACAATGAGTTGACAATAACCCGGACTCGACCAAATTGATATTCCTAACCCACTAGGGCAATTAATGTCTAATCAATTTTAGTTAGGGATTGGGTTGATATGCAATTTGGTGATTTTTGGGCTAGGGACAGGTGATGAAATCCTGACCCTATGTCAATTTCATGCCCTTAATTTGATTTGCCATGAGATGCATGCAAATTTCAAATTTCAGGTGCAGAAGTAGTGTGTTGCAGTTTAAAAGTGGTGTTGATAAGTATAGAAAAAAATATCAGAAAAATCTAAAAGAATCACAAAAAACTCCTAACTTATAGATGACATACCAGATGAAATGAAATTTCAAAATAAAATCTGTACTATTCTAGACAGATTTTGAAATGAAGATAATGAAAAGGAACATAACAGAACAGAAACCTTAATAACACTGATGGACTGCAGGAATTTTCATTTTTTTTGTAATTTTTTTCTAAGATTGAAATTTAAAACGGTAATAAACAACTTAAAATGGAACAGGAAAAAAAATATTTCAATGAAGAATGTGATACTTTCCTTTGGAGTTGTAGGCGGATTACAGTCAGCCTACAGAAAATACAGCAAGCAGAAAAAAACAGAACGTGCCCAATGCAAAATTCACAAATGAAATCTAAGAAGTCCTTTGGCTTTCTTTTTCACGGGTCAATCACAATGACACCCCGACACGCCTTAGAACATCCCCGTAGAATGGGAAGAGAGGGTGTTTAAACCCTACTTTCTCCTAAGACCGGACGGCCTGGTAACGCCCCCGATCCAAGTACTTCAAGGACTTAATGCTACGCAATCAGGAACTTATTCTACCATGCTCTGATACCAAGATTGGTGTGATATGCATGATGAGGATGCAAACATGTAACTCTAAAGGAGATTAACCAAAATTTAACTAGCAATTCCTACTTGCATATGAGTGATTTAACATATAAGATCAAGGAGATCTAAATAAGAAACCCTAAATGCTTATACTTAAACCTAGCTAGGAGGACTATCAAAATCTTAAAGAAATAGGACAAGATTAGAATTCGCACACAAGTCAAGCTAGCCCTATTTAATGATCCCGATCTTAAAATACTAGGAGTTCAAGCATTGAAATCTCAAGCACAAGGGATTCACTCTTAAGGTTCTCAAATGAAAGATCATACCACATAAGATGGGCCTTCTAACTTTCTGGTTTGTAGCAAGTAATCCTTCCTCTTGGATCTGGAGCCTAGAGAACCCTGCAACAAAGAAACCAAGATGATTAGAAACTTAATTAGAAGTGAGAAGATTGATGGAACTCAAAAGGAGAGTTTGTTGGAAATGATCCTTGGCGCCATGGTGGAAGCTTGTGTTGGTGTTGATCTTCTTCTTGTGAGGATGTCCTTAATTCGCTTTGAAGGAAGAGGATTGCTTGGAAGATGAAGAGTAAAAGAGAAGTATTAGGGAGAAGAAATGATGGAGGAGAGGAAGAGGTTCACTTAGGCACAAAGATCCACATAGGCACATAGAAACACATAGAAAATTGCTGAAAATTTGTATTCACTCATCAATCTCTTTACAAGGGGCGTCCAAGGCTTTAAATAAAGCCTTACAAATTTTGAAATTTCAAATCCCCAAACAAGTGGAGTAATATAAGGGGAGAGGGCTGATTTTCTTGCTTGAAATCCTCCTTGGCCAACTTCCTTGAATTTGAACTTGGGATGGCACCCTCTTGTGGTGAGGTGGCATGTGAGGTGGCATGTGGTCCCCTCTTGACGTGGCATGTGGTCCCAAGTTGAGGTGGTGCAAGTGATGTGGCATGTGGTCCCCAATTGAGTTGGCTTTGGTCTTGATTTGGGGTATACATTGTGAGTCTTCTTTAGGCTTGATGCTAGTTGACCCATTTGGATTGGACTAAGACTAGACCCGACATGGACTCAACTTACATGATTATTTTGGACTCAAAAGAAATATTACAGGACCCAACATGGACTCGACTTACATGATTCTTTTGGACTCAAAATAAAGAAAGGTTACCGGACTCTCTAGTCCAACCATAATGATTTGGAATGGGCTTGAATTGGTTGGAGTCTCTTTCTAATTCTGGTGCCCACACCAAAGATTTACCAGATTGAAGAACTTGAAAGCTGATGTTGCTGAAATCTGGATTCTCCTGGAGGCTGATCTGACTTCCTCTAGGAATTGCTCTGGATCTGAAGTATCTAGACTGGACCTGGATGCTGGTGGTCGGCCTGGACTTGGAGAGAGTGGCCGTGAGAGGTGGGGTAGGCTAGGGTTTGGTGGAATGAAGAGGATGAAGGGCGGCTAGGGTTTGGAATGGAAGTGGCTAACCTAGGGTTTTGGGGTTGGAGATCTCACACCTCCTCAAGGTTCCTGGGGAACCCGGATTTACTCCCTCACGAAGCTCAACACCTGGATGCAAGTGCGGAAGAGAGAAACATAAAGTTGCTCACACAAAATTTGAATTCATTCATCAGATTACTTTAAAATTTATAAGAGGGGTTTAATTTATAGGACTTTACAAGAGAGTAGGGTTTTACATCTTCCCATGTGGGACTAATGGGGGGGGGGATCTTCAAATTAGGTTTGTAGGATCAATCCACACACATATGGCCGGCCAAGAGGTTCTAAAAAAGTTGATTGGAGGCTTCAAAAGGAAGGTAGGTGGCGCCTCCTAACCTTGTTCTTCAAGAAAAAATATTTTTCCTTCCATACTTGGTTTTATTTGGAAGTATTTGGGCGCCTTTTAACCTTGCTCTTCAAGAGAAATTTCCTTCCTTCCATACCTGGTTTTATTTGGAATTATTTGGGCGCCTCCTAGTCTTGCTCCCCAAGCTTTGCTCCTTTCTTTTCATATCTTGGCTCTTATGGAAACACTTTGGCCGCCCCCTTGAATTGTGGATCCCAGATTGTTTTCTCCTCAAGTGGCGCATGAGAGAAGGGACCTGCTATCTTGTGGTGTGGGGACCAGAGCATACTGGATGGAGATGTGGCACCCCCTGGACCCAGGCGTGTGGCTGGGAGTGTGGCGCCCACTTGCTTAGCCTTGGGAGAAAATGTGACACCCAGGTTGAAGTCCTAGACCACTACTGAGTCAACATGACTTAACAAAATTAAATTGCAGCGAAATACAGACTCAAGCTAAAATTGAGTTGATCAAGTCAACCCTTATTACAAACTAGAAAACCTTAATTCTTCGGGCAAGGTCAATCAGAGATCCAGATGGAGCCCTGAAGTCTTCTTCTGAGTCTGGTGCCCGCACCACTGATTTTAGGGTAGCTTCTACCTGGGCACCTACTGGGTCAACTAATTATAGGTCTTCTATAGGGTACTCTTCTAGATCTTCAATAGACTCATTATCTTTATACTCCTTTACTAGACTTGGGTCAGCCTCATATATTTCTTCTTCTAAGTCATCTTGGTGAACCAATGGGATGGTAAGAGGGGTTTGACTAAGGTCTGGGATAACAAGGATAGGTAAATTAAGGGTTATGGGTTCAAAGGTTATTGGCTCAAATCTAAGGGTATCAATCCTATAGGGTTCAGGTTGACTAAGGGATAGTGGGTTACTGCTAGGTTCATATCTAGGGACTATGGGTTCCTAGGGTTCAGCTCTATAGGTCTTGCCTAGGGTTCCTACTTGGTTATCTAATGGATAAAAACTATGGATTGCTTGATTGCTTGATTGGATCAGTTGGTCAAGCTTAGTATTAATTTGGACATCGGATTGGTCAAACCTACAGTTCTTTTGGGCAATTAATTGGGTAACCATCTGGTCATTCATGGCTTTTATGAAAGCCTCAAAATTGGGATCCATGGTTGGGTCTAGTTGGGGTTTAGACTTTTTATATTGGATTCCTAATCTAGTGGTCATGTAACAAATCAAATAATCAAAATGAAATGATGTAACCAAGCATGCAAAAGAAATAAAAAGCTAATATAATCTAGGGTTTCCTAGACTTGGAGCCAGAAACTGGGCGGGTCAGCTAAACTTACACCTAACCTAATAGCTAGTCCTTCCACTAGCCAGGTAGGGGGTGGGAGTGTGGGAGGCCCCCCTACTTTCACAGGGACCCAATTAAAAACCATAACACCACTAGGTCGTTTGACTTTGGACCCCCAGCCTTAGATACCAGCTTTCAGTAATAGCTAAAAGGTTAAATGCACTAGTTGGCCCACACAGCTCGGACTCGACCTGTTGATGTCTCCTAGCCCACTAGGGCAAATTAGGTCTAATAGATTTTAATTAGGCTTGGGTTAGTATGATGATGGTGGTTTTGGGCCCAGGACAGGTGATGAAATCTAGCCCTGATATGAGATTTTGAGTTGCCCTTAAGATTAGGTTAAAATGATGGCAATCAATGGCCCTAATGCAATCTATAACAATCAGTAAAATAAAAATATTTATGCAATGACAAATTAGGTTTAATTTGATTAGGATGGCAATCAATTAGGCTTGGGATTGGGGTGTGTGGAAGTTGAATAGGTTAGGTTTAGTCAAGATGCAGAATGTTGCAAAAATTAGAGAATTAGGGTTTTAGTCGATGCAGAGTTTGACATAGATTCTAATGCATAAAAAATCAAAAAAAATCTGGAACAGAGAATGGATGACGATGGTGATGTCTACTAAATTTCATGCAGAACAAAAATCATATGATAATTCAAACCTAGGGTTTTCTGGACTGCTACAAAAATTATCAGAATTTTGTTAGGATTTCTATTATGCCAAAATTTAGATATTTAGGGTTTTAGTAAAATTAATTAAAAATTTTGATAATTACTAGGACTAAGCAAAGGACATGCAGTGCAAGTTTCACAAAAAAATAAAATGTTTTTGATGCAAAATCAGATGGAAACTAGACACCTATGCAATGGATAGAATGCAGAATTAGGGTTTGTGAATGCAAATAAAATAAAAAACTATTTTTAGCCTGCTCTAATACCAAACTGATGTAGGATAACTCTAACACTACTAAAAATGCATGGAAAATAGTAAAATAATTTTTTTTATAATTTTTGTAATTTTATTTGTAGGCTAGATTCTTAAAATAAAGTAAGAACTAGTGGAAAGACTAGCAGTGCAAAGAATCATCGGATCGCAGGCGAACTCGTGCAAACAAATGAAATAGCCAGGACCTGAGAGTTGAGAAACTCCCGATTTAAAATAGTTTGTCTTTATTTAAATTAGATAATAAGAGAAAGGAAAGTTTTTTACTAGTCAGAGATTAAAATTCAATTGCAGAAGAGATCACAAAAAACTCTAATCAGAGCCTAGAAGAAGAAGCCTTGTTTCCCTTGAATCTGATGGCAGATCTAGACAGTCCGGGAAGCAAAGAAGGCTTCCTCAGGGGAGGGAAAGTACCTCGAGGATCCTGCAAGCATCAAAGGTTAATCAAAGCAGCAAATAAAAATTAAAAAAGGAACTAGGTTTGAAGGAAATCAAGATTAGGGCTAAAAGCTGGCAGTCGGGGAAGAAGAAGCTCTTGGACTTGGACGACAGCAAGGGCTTCAATACCTTGGGCATGGCTGATCTCCATGATGGGAATTCTCCCAGGGTGCTGTGGATCATGCAGCATGTGGAATTGACTTTCAAAATAAAATTTTATAGCATGATACCCTAACATGTATAACATGTATAGAAAACCATAATTCCTAAGAACCCCTTGGGCAATAACAACTAATGAATCATCAAATAAAGTCAAGAAAAATACCTAGATCATTGAAATCCAACATTTTCTACAAGGCTCACAAGCACAAGCCCTCAAATGGTGATCCACATGAAACTCGGACCAAGGAAGAACTTCTTCAAGTTGCTTGGAGAAGTGGAACTCTTTCAGCAGCCTTTGGTCTATTGACCACTGTAAGACACCCTGTCCTACTGAAAAGCACTCAAGACACTACCCTAAACAACTATGGGATCTAGGACTACCTTCCTCTAGGACCCTACAGGCTTATGTCCTAAAACCAAGACTTGTCCTAGTGTAGAAGAACTTGTCTCAAGAAGACAAGTCTTGTCTTAAAACAACAGGGAGGGAGGGAGAAAGTGGAAGAACACTCTGACTCTCAAAAAAATAAAATACTCAGACTCTTAGAAGATTGAAGTCAGTATTTCTCATTTCATCGTACCCCTATTTATAATCTCAGATGGGGCGTGAAATGCATCCCGACAACACTTATCAGATATGAAACAACAATCTGATAAGACTCTTCAGGAATGGAGAGTCATATCTGTGTTCTTTCACTTACCAGATCAATCCCCATCATGCCATATGTCAAATACTGGTTACTGAGATAGGGAGATGCCGCTTCTAATCAAAAGTAACACAAGGCTTGAAGAGTTTTAGAGGCAGAAGGACTCTGCCCTCTGTTGTGCACGCACAAATGAAGAGGCACGACTCTTCATGTGCGCACCACCTTTCACACCTCTTTAAACCATCCCTTTAAACTTTAAACTGGCTAATAGACTTCTTAAGACCATGGGCATAAGATAAAGAGATGCCTTCTCGATGAAACTCTTAGAGTCTCATATGCAGAAAGACTCTTAGTCCTTCTGCGTGCCACTTATTCTCCCTGGTGCGCCAAAGGGTGCCAATAGTTTTTCTCTTTCCATTTAGTCCACCCAAAGCATCAAATTGACTTCATCAAACATATGCAATATGGGTGTCATTGAAAAGGGCATCAAATAAGCTTTCTGGCTATATCTTTTATTTTCATATCAGAGGTCTATAGGCCCTTCTATACCCTTTTGAAGTTAAGGTATCATTTAGGTACCAAGAGTCCCATGCCATTAGGACTCTTCATATATGGTGCCTAAAATGCCCTTAAGTCCAAATTAAAATTAGATTAAGCTCTGATTTGGCTAGCCCCATTTAGGACTCAACCTAATTTAGGTCTCCCATAATTAGGTTAGCCCAATTAGCAAGCAACCGGACCCAATCCAATTGGGTTAGGAATTAGGTTAGCCTACATATGCTAGTATGCAATCTAGCTAATCAATTAGGATCCTATGACCCTAATTAAATTATGAATGCCTTCCTTGGCTAAGTCTCTATTGTGTCTAACCCATTGGGTTCCACATCTAGCCAGCAGTAGGTTTAGGTTTGAGCTGATTCGATCCGATCGAACCCGATTGACCTAATTAGGTCAAATTAGCTCACCTAATTGTCCAATTCGAATCACACATCGAATTGACTCATGAAACCAAACCAATTAGTTCATGAAAATCTATAAGACAAGATTGATATCTAGTAACATGTCATGCCTACCTGAAAGATGAGGAATTTGATAGAAAATATCAAAATATCCTTCTGTAGTAAGTTACCATGCAATTCAATCTTTCGATCTCCCATTATCCCGATTAAGTGATAGGTATGGATAGATGTCAAACCCTAACACTTCATCATATCAAATCTTAGCTCGATCATGAGGACTCAGCTGATGATTGGTTAGATTCCACTAATCTCATCCAGCTTTGATCAAAGGCTCATTAAGTCACTCATCGAAGATATTGCATGGGATAACAAATCCTCTTACTCGGAATGATAGATTCCTTGTAGTTCCACTCACATCCATCGTACACCTTCCACTGAAAGATTGTGCCCTGAAAGCCAATTGAAATATTGTATTTCGATCCCAAAATCAATGAATTGACATTATTATAATAAAGGCATTATTTTCATCATACGTTGTGTCCTTATGATTATATGATGAACCCCATATATTAGGGCTATGGTTCTAGGGTTATGATGAGATCATACCAGTGAGACCTAAAGTCTTAAAACCCTAATCTAAAATATTCCTGGTCGATGGGACATTGAGTTGGGGATCAATGTTTCCGGCAAGACCAGCACATCCTATATATGCTTTGTGATGAGGGTGACTGATCTCAAAGTCACTTGTGTTTGACACTAATACTAGGATGTGAGTATTCATTAGAGAATGAGTTCACTGAATTGATCCAGATTGAGAATATCTAATGGAACCTTATCTGTTTGTTAATAGATAATTCTCATAATGGGAGTAGTGCATATGGTCCTTTGACCTGAGACTACCATGGTACGTTATATATATGAATCTATACTTTGGTTCGCAATCAATCATGACACTGAGTCATGCACGAGGTGATACTGGGTATGGTGGATTGTATATGGAGGTTGTGAGTAGGTCAACAAGGAATTGATCAGCCCTAGTAAGAGGGAATTGCATCCAGCTAATTTCGATCAAATGATGGATTCAGGAAATCTTTGATCAAAGTATGAACATTAGAGTTAATTTCTAATGGTTCATTAATGAATCATCATTATGAAGATTGAGCTAGGGATGAATATGAAATTGGATTTGACAAGTATCCATATTCATAATCATATTCGGGATGCAAGTTGATCAAAGGACTGAATTGCTCGGTAACTCACCATTGAAGGGTATTTTGATAATTCCACCAAAATTCCACATCTTCCGGGTAGACATGATACGTTGCTAGACATCAATCTTGTCTTGTATGTATATGATTGAATTATGGTAATTCAAATCAGTTAATTAGAATTAGATTCTAATTGACCGAGTCGAGCTAGTTTGAGTTGACCTAAATCGGCTTAGTTGAGATCTAACCGAATTAAGTCAAATAGCACTCGGACCTACTGCTAGCTAGGTGTGGAACCCAATGGGTCACACACAAAAGAAAATTGATGAAGGATTTAATTTGGAATTAAATCATGTTTGCAGGATAAACACACTAGCATGTGTTGCAGACCAAATTTCTATTCGAATCAGATTCGAATTTGGTTCCGAATTGGGCCTAATTGGGTTCTAATTGATCCAGATTAAGGTCTAATTTAATTTTTTTGACATTGGGCTAACCCATGGCTGAAACCAAGTGAATCAAGTGCACTGACCCTCTCTCTCCAAGCCACCCACACCTTTTCTCACCCACGCGCGCCAAGAAGAAGAGTCCACGCGCGTGAGAAAGAAAAAGCATCGGAGAAAAATCTAAAAGAAGGGGCGATTCAGATCCTTGTCTGACACCCTTGGATATGGATCTGATGGACAGAAAAAATTAAGGAAATGATCCATTGCTTTTCGGTCGCAAATCCGTCTCCAAAAGTCGCGATTCTTCCTGAAGTTTTTTCGAGAGTTCTCCTCATCGAAAAAACAAAAATTAAATCGGAGAATCATGATTTTTGGTTGAGGGGACGCGTGAGGAATGAGGGATCATGATTCTTGGGGTTTCAGAGGGTTGCGATGTTTTGAGTAAACGCCCCTCTGAGATCTATAAAAGGCTTTGGGTTCATGGGGTTTTATTAGACAATTAAATTCAGAAATCAGATCCTTCTCCTCCTCTCTGGAATACTCCTTCCCTTTATGCTTGTTGGGTATTGTTTCCCTTATAGAGATAATCTCTGTCGAAACTCTGACCCTAAACAAGAATAAGAGGAAGGTCTTGAACGGTAAAGGAAAGGAAAAGGAAGGATTTGTTCTTCTTCTTTTCCTTCTTGAATTAAGACTTTGCCTGTCTTAATTTTTCTTCCAATTCAATTCAAGAAAAGGAATTCAAGAAAGGGAATTCAAGAAAATAATTCTAGAAGAGGAAAGAAGGAAGAAAAGAAATTTTCAAGAAGGAAAATTTCAGCCCAAAAGTCCAAGAATTGAATTCTTGAAAAAGAATTCAAGAAGAGGAGCCAAGAACAAAATATTGTTGTCTTCATCATTTTCTGTGTGGATCACCATTGGAGGGTGAACATTTGGGCACCTGGTGGAGATTTAAAGTTTGGATTTTAGCGATACAGGTTAGTACTTTAATATGACTTTAAATCTTATATATGTATGTTATATGTTTTAATTTTTTTTAAGGAGATCTTGGGTTGAGGGTTTGGTGAAGATTTCATAAAAAAATTTGAAATCTATGTTTCCGCCTTGCGACCTAACTCTATAGTGGTATCAGAGCCTCCTTATTAAGATTAAAATATATATGCTGATTTTTAGATGTATATGTATATAAGTAACATATGATATAGTATATGTTTGATCTAATGTCACCAATTAGGGTTTTCACTCAAACCCTAATTGTTGTAGAGATATGTTTAGAGATCTAGTCATCATACTGAAATAAGGTTGCCCTGGCATAATGGTGGATCCATTATGTGGTAAATGGTTGTCCTAGTATGATGACACACTAATCACATATTTGTGTTAATTTTGCATATATGTTTGATGTATGCCACTAATAAAGGTTTTCACTTAAACCTTAATTTGTATAGAGATATGTTTAGCCTTCTAGTCATCATACTGAAATAAGGTTGCCCTGGCATAATGGTGGATCCATTATGTGGTAAATGGTTGTCCTAGTATGATGGCACACTATGGCACATATTTGCTAGGTTATATAAAGAATGTGCTTTGTTTTAATAAAGCCCTCTTTAAAAACATATTAAGTTATAGTGTCATATACCAAAAGCAAAATAATCAATATGATTAGTTTATCATTCGGTGTCTAGAAAAAGTGGTTCATGATCGGTAAAGAGGACGTGGTTTTTAATTGGTTCCGTTGACTGACCTGGCCAATTCTTATTGGTGTCTAAGGAAAGCAACGGGGGGACTCCCACTACTCTCCCACTTACCTGGCCGATAAGATTAACTAACATAATTTTGGCTTGGTACATTTAATGTTTATGTCATGATTTAATATAATACTTTGTTGTGTACACACAAGGGTATTATAATTAATATCATGACTATATAGTAATGAAGGGTCTAACTTAACTAAAATATTATAGTTTGTTGTGTACACACAAGGCTATTAATATTTTAGAGGCCAAGATAAGTTTGGAATTGTATGAGTTACAATTGGATAGAGTTTTTCTACCTTTGAACTTATATAAGATTTGTTGTGTACACACAAGGTCTTTTGTAAGGAATTAGAATCTCAACCCCACTAAGAGAACCAATTAGGGTTTTCTCGATCATCACATGGAGGGTTATGATGCTTGATAAAATAGTGGGAGACATAATAAAGTTAAAGTCCTAATTTAATTATGTTTTGTCAACATTGGTTGTTTGCTTATGTAATGTTCTTTGTTAATGTAGATTAAATGGCCTCTTCACTCTCACTCCGTAGCATTCTTGATGCAAATAAATTGACTGGACCAAACTATGTTGATTGGTTGAGAAACCTGAAGATAGTACTCAGCCAAGATAGAATTTCTTATATTCTTGATACCCCAACCTTGGAACCATTAGGGGAAGATGCCTCGCAAGAGGATAAGACCACATATAACTTGTGGCAAAATGACTCACTTACTGTCAAGTGTATAATGCTTGCCTCTATGACCAATGAGTTACAGAGGCAACATGAAAGCATGGACACAAACTCCATATTGCTCAATCTAAAAGAACTTTATGGAGAACATAGTCGAACTGCAAGATATGAAATATCTAAGCAGTTATTCCGTTCAAGGATGAAAGAAGGTACATCCGTACAAGGCCATGTATTAAAGGTTATTGACCTAATCACTCGATTGGGTCAATTGGGTTTTGTTATGGATGGGGAGTTGAATCAGGATTTAATCCTGCAGTCACTCCCAGAGTCATTTTCATAGTTTGTTCTTAATTATCATATGAACAAACTTAACACTTCCTTGCCTGAGATGTTAAATATGTTAAAAACAGCAGAGAGCCATTTAAAGAAAAATAAGGCTCCACTTCTTCTTGTGGATGGTGTAAACAAGAAGAAAATAGGCAAAAAGGGTTCCAAGAGGAGGTTGAACCCAAAAGGGCGCATCAAGAAAAAGAAAGGAAAAAAGGCCTTCGGACAAATGACCTGCTTTCATTGTGGCAAGCCGGGTCACTGGGAAAGAAACTGCAAGGTTTACCTTGCAAGTGTGAAGCCTGGTGCTAGTGATGCACCGAAAGGTATGTATGAGATACATGCAATTTTGTCATTATACTCTTCTAATTCAAACTCTTGGGTATTGGATACTGCTTGTGGTCATCATATCTGCAAATCATTGCAGGGACTACAGAACATTAGAGTTTTGAAGGAAGGCGACTTCGAGCTCTACGGTGCTGGAGGAGATTCCATCCAAGCAGAAGTTGTAGGGACTTATATATTGAAGCTGCCTTCTAGGAAGATTTTAGAGTTAAAAAATTATTATTTTATGCCTAGAATCATTAGAAACATCATATCTGTACCCTTGTTACTTAAACAAGGATATATTATGAATGTAATGAGCAGTGGCTGCTCAATCAGTTTTTCTAATGAAATAATATTTAATGGTATATTTTGTAATGGTCTCTTAACTCTATCTTCTGATGACAATATACTACATGTTAGTAATAAACGAAAAAGAGATGAAGTAAACAATACTTTACTTTGGCACTGTCATCTTGGACATATTAGTGAGTAAAGGATTAACAAGTTATACAAGGAAAAATTCCTTAATCATTATGACTATGAATCATTAGGAACTTGTGAATCATGTCTCATGGATAAAATGACCAAGACTCCATTTAGTGGACATAATGAAAGGACAACTGAGTTATTAGGACTCATACACACTGATGTATGTGGACCTATGACAACTCAGGCCAAGGGTGGATACTCATATTTCATCACATTCACTGATGATTTTTCAAGGTACGGATTTGTGTATCTAATGAAACATAAGCTTTTGAAAAATTTTTAGAGTATCAAAGTATGGTAGAGAAACAAATAGGGAAAAGTATTAAGATCCTTCGATCAGATAGAGGAGGTGAATACTTATCCACCGAGTTTCTTGATCACCTTAAAGAAAAGGGAATCATCTCTAAATGGACTCCTCCTTACACACCACAATTAAATGGTGTTGCTGAAAGGAGAAATCATACTTTATTAGATATGGTACGGTCCATGATGTGCTTCACAGACTTACCTGTTTCTTTCTGGGGATATGCCTTGGAAACAGTGGCTAATATTTTAAATAGAGTACCATCCAAATCTGTATCTAGCACTCCATATGAGTTATGGAGGGGAAAGAAACCCAATCTTAAGTATCTTAAGATATGGGGATGTCCAGCCTATATCAAAAGAAATTTTGGACATAAGCTTGATGTTAGAGCAGAAAAGTGTCTATTTGTTGGATATCCTAAAGATAGTATAGGATATCTGTTCTACCACCCTACTGAACAAAAGGTTTTAGTCAGTAGGCATGCCACTTTTATTGAGAAAGAGTTCATCCTACAAAAGGGCAGTGGGAGAAATATTGAACTTGAAGAAGTTCAATAAGTAGATACATCTCCACAAAATCATAACATAGTTAGTATAGAACCTATACACACCACTCCTATCCGTAGGTCTGATAGAGTGCGACATGCACCTGATAGGTATGGGTTCATTATTGAAAATAATGAAGCTCGAATCATTGATGATGATGAGCCTCTAACATTTACGGATGCTGTCATAAGTAGTGACTCAGACAAATGGCTGGAAGCCATGAGATCCAAAATGGACTCCATATATGTCAACCAAGTCTGGACTTTGGTTGATGCACCAGAGGGTGTTAACCCTATTGGATGCAAATGGGTCTATAAGAAAAAGATTGAGGCAGATGGCCAAGTTGAAACTTATAAAGCCAGATTAGTGGCTAAGGGATTCAGACAAAAACAGGGAATAGATTATGATGAAACATTTTCTCCTGTTGCCATGCTCAAATCTATTCGGATCATGCTTGCTATAGCAGCATATCATGATTATGAAAATCTGGCAGATGGATGTGAAAACTGCATTCCTTAATGGTTTCCTTGAGGAAGAGGTTTATATGTCACAGCTAGAAGGTTTTGTCTTGGAGACTAAACCTAATCAGGTATGTAGGCTGAAGAAATCTATTTATGGATTAAAGCAAGCATCTAGGAGTTGGAACATCCGATTTGATAAGACAGTCAAAGAATTTGACTTTATCAAAAATGAGGATGAACCTTGTGTGTACAAGAAGACTAGTGGGAGTGCCATAGTTTTCTTGGTTCTGTATGTAGATGACATACTCCTCATTGGGAATGATATCCCAATGTTACAATCGGTCAAGGTATGGTTATCTAAACAGTTTTCCATGAAAGACTTGGGAGAAGCATCTTATATACTAGGCATCAAGATCTATAGAGATAGATCTAGGAGGATACTAGGTTTATCCCAGTCTAGGTACATTGACCAAGTGCTAAAAAGATTTAGCATGGAGGAAAGTAAAAGAGGTTACTTACCTATTGGTCATGGCATACATCTTTCTAAAAAGATGTCTCCTAAGACACCTGAAGAAAGAAATAGAATGAATTCTATACGTTATGCTTCGGCAGTAGGGTCTATTATGTATGCTATGTTATGTACTTGGCCTGATGTGGCATATGCCTTAGGTATAGCCAGCAGGTTTCAGGCTGATCCAGGAGAAGATCATTGGAAGGCTGTGAAAAATATTCTTAAGTACTTGAGAAGAACTAAGGATATTTTTCTAATATACGGAGGATCTGATCTTAAACTAGAAGCTTATTCAGATTCTAGTTTTCAATCAGATCCAGATGACAGCAAATCTATATCTGGGTATGTTTTTATCCTAAATGGAGGAGCTGTAAGCTGGAAGAGTTCTAAACAGCAAACTGTAGCTGACTCAACAACTGAGGCAGAGTACATTGATGTTAGTGAAGCTGCCAAGGAAGCTGTCTGGATGAAGAAGTTCATATCAGAGTTGGGCGTAGTTTCTAAGATTGAAGGTCCAGTATCACTTTACTGTGATAATACGGGGGCTGTTGCTCAAGCAAAGGAACCAAGAGCTCATCACAAATCAAAGCACATTCTGAGACGCTTCCATCTCGTTCGAGAGATTGTCGAAAGACAAGAAGTCTGCATTAAAAGGGTAGAAACGAAGAACAACATAGCAGACCCGTTCACTAAGGCTCTATCACAGCGAGAGTTTGATCGCCATCTTGATTGTATGGGGTTAAGAATTAAAGGTGATTGGCTTTAGTGCAAGTGGGAGATTGAAAGATTATGCCCTGAAAGCTAATTGAAATATTGTATTTCGATCCCAAAATCAATGAATTGACATTATTATAATAAAGGCATTATTTTCATCATACGTTGTGTCCTTATGATTATATGATGAACCCCATAGATTAGGGCTATGGTTCTAGGGTTATGATGAGATCATACCAGTGAGACCTAAAGCCTTAAAACCCTAATCTAAAATATTCCTGGTTGATGGGACATTGAGTTGGGGATCAATAGTTCCGGTAAGACCAGCACATCCTATATATGCTTTATGATGAGGGTGACTGATCTCACAGTCACTTGTATTTGACACTAATACTAGGATGTGAGTGTTCATTAGAGAATGAGTTCACTGAATTGATCCAGATTAAGAATATCTAATGGAACCTTATCTGTTTGTCAATAGATAATTCTCATAGTGGGAGTAGTGCATATGGTCCTTTGACCTGAGACTACCATGGTACGTTATATATATGAATCCATACTTTGGTTCGCAATCAATCATGACACTAAGTCATGCACGAGGTGATACTGGGTATGGTGGATTGTATATGGAGGTTGTGAGTAGGTCAACAAGGAATTGATCAGCCCTAGTAAGAGGGAATTGCATCCAGCTAATTTCGATCAAATGATGGATTCAGGAAATCTTTGATCAAAGTATGAACATTAGAGTTAATTTCTAATAGTTCATTAATGAATCATCATTATGAAGATTGAGCTAGGGATGAATATGAAATTTGATTTGACAAGTATCCATATTCATAATCATATTCGGGATGCAAGTTGATCAAAGGACTGAATTGCCCGGTAACTCACCACTGAAGGGTATTTTGGTAATTCCACCAAAATTCCACATCTTTCGGGTAGACATGATACGTTGCTAGACGTCAATCTTGTCTTGTAGGTATATGATTGAATTATGGTAATTCAAATCAGTTAATTAGAATTAGATTCTAATTGACCGAGTCGAGCTAGTTTGAGTTGACCTAAATCGGCTTAGTTGAGATCTAACCGAATTAAGTCAAATAGCACTCGAACCTACTGCTGGCTAGGTGTGGAACCCAATGTGTCACACACAAAAGAAAATTGATGAAGGATTTAATTTGGAATTAAATCATGTTTGCAGGATAAACACACTAGCATGTGTTACAGACCAAATTTCTATTCGAATCATATTCGAATTTGGTTCCGAATTGGGCTTAATTGGGTTCTAATTGAACCAGATTAAGGTCTAATTTAATTTTTTGGACATTGGGCTAACCCATGGCTGAACCCAAGTGAATCAAGTGCACTGACCCTCTCTCTCCAAGCCGCCCACACCTTTTCTCACCCGCGCGTGCCAAGAAGAAGAGTCCACGCGCGTGTGGACTCCTCTTCACGCGCGTGAGAAAGAAAAAGCATCGGAGAAAAATCTGAAAGAAGGGGTGATTTGGATCCTTGTCTGACACCCTTGGATCTAGATCTGATGGCCAGAAAAAATTAAGGAAAAGATCCGTCGCTTTTCGGTCACAAATCCGTCTCCAAAAGTCGCGATTCTTCCTGAAGTTTTTTCGAGAGTTCTTCTCGTCGGAAAAACGAAAATTAAATCGGGGAATCATGATTTTTGGTTGAGGGGACACATGAGGAATGAGGGATCATGATTCTTGGGGTTTTAGAGGTTTGCGATGTTTTGAGTAAACGCCCCTCTGAGATCTATAAAAGGCTTTGGGTTCACGGGGTTTTATCAGACAATTAAATTCAGAAATCAGATCCTTCTCCTCCTCTCCGGAATTCTCTTTCCCTTTATGCTTGTTGGGTATTGTTTCCCTTATAGAGATAATCTCTGTCGAAACTCTGACCCTAAACAAGAATAAGAGGAAGGTCTTGAACGGTAAAGGAAAGGAAAAGGAAGGATCTGTTCTTCCTCTTTTCCTTCTTGAATTAAGACTTTGCCTGTCTTAATTTCTCTTCCAATTCAATTCAAGAAAAGGAATTCAAGAAAGGGAATTCAAGAAAAGAATTCTAGAAGAGGAAAGAAGGAAGAAAAGAAATTTTCAAGAAGAAAAATTTCAGCCCAAAAGTCCAAGAATTGAATTCTTGAAAAAGAATTCAAGAAGAGGAGCCAAGAACAAGAAATTGCTGTCTTCATCATTTTCTGTGTGGATCACCATTGGAGGGTGAACATTTGGGCACCTGGTGGAGATTTAAAGTTTGGATTTTAGCGATACAGGTTAGTACTTTAATATGACTTTAAATCTTATATATGCATGTTATATGTTTTAATTTTTTTTAAGGAGATCTTGGGTTGAGGGTTTGGTGAAGATTTCATAAAAAAATTTGAAATCTATGTTTCCGCCTTGCCACCTAACCCTACATCCACCATATCCAGAACACCCCGTACATGTTGCAATGGCATAAATGAGTATGAACCAAAATATGGATTAGTGTGCATAAGGAACCATGGTGACCTTAGGTCTCACATGCATAACTTCTACACTGGGATCTATTTGTTGATAAGTAAAAAGACTTCCATAAGATAATCCCAGTGTGGATCAGTCCAGTGTACTCATACCCTGATGAGCACCCTTATCCTAGTATTAGTGTCTCTACACAAGTGGTTGTGAGATCAACCACCCTCATCAACTGAGCATATATAGGATAAGCCAGTCTTTCCGGATTCATCGATCCCCGAATCGATGGTCCAATGATTAGGAACATTCTAGATTAGGGTTTATAGAAAATTAGATCTCACTATTATGAATTCCATCATAACTCTAATTCCATTGCCCTACTCTATGGGGATCATCATAATCAATAAAAATATGATACAGGAGCATATGATGAATCAAATGCCTTTATTAATATGAAAGTATATCATACATGAGCTCAAAGTTTACAAAAATGCCATCACAATGATTGGCTCTTAGGGCACTTTTTTATCAAACTCCCACTTGCACTAAAGCCAGTCGCCCTTGTATTTTATGCCCATATAATCTAAGTGACGATCTAACTGCTGCGTGGCTAAAGCTTTAGTGAATGGGTCTACTATATTGTTCTTTGTGTCAACTCATTCGATGATGACATCTTGTCTTTCAATGATCTCTCAAACGAGGTGGAACCGTCTTAGAATGTGCTTGGACTTGTGATGAGACCTTGATTTTTTAGCTTGTACAACAGCCCCAGTGTTATCACAGTATAATGGCACTAGCTGTTGTACATCAGGAACCATGCCCAATTCCATGATAAATTTCTTCATCCAGACAACTTCCTTTGTGGCTTCACTAGCAGCTATGTACTCTGTCTCAGTGACTGAGTCTACTACTATTGGCTGCTTTGTACTTTTTCAACTCACTGCACCACCATTCAGGGTGAAGACATACCCCGATTTGGATTTGCTATCATCTGGATCTGATTGAAAACTAGAATCTGTATATCCTTCTAGTTTTAACTCAGATCCTCCATTTACTAGAAAAATATCTTTAGTCCTTTTCAGGTACTTAAGAATATTTTTCACAGCTCTCCAATGATCCTCTCCTGGATCTGCATGAAACCTGCTCACTATGCCCAAGGCATATGCAACATCATGTCTGGTACATAACCTGGCATACATTATTGATTCTATAGACGAAGCATAAGGAATCATAGCCATCCTCTCTCTTTCTTGTGATGTCTTAGGAGACATTTTCTTAGAGAGATGTATTCCTTGACTTATAGGTAAATAACCTTTCTTACTTCCATCCATGTTGAATCTCTTCAACACTAAGTCAATGTACCTAGATTGGGATAAGCCTAGCATCCTTTTGGATCTATCTCTATAGATCCTTGTACCTAATATATAGGATGCTTCTCCCAAATCCTTCATGAAAAATTTTGATGATAGCCAAGTTTTAACCAACTGTAACATTGGGATATCATTCCCAATGATCAGTATGTCATCCATATATAAAACTAAGAAAACAAGTGCACTCCCACTTGTCTTCTTGTACACACATGGTTCATCTATATTTTTGATAAAACAAAATCCTTTGATTGTTTCATCAAAATGGATATTCCAACTCCTCGATGCTTGCTTAAGTCCATAAATGGACCTCTTTAATTTGCATACCTGGTTTGGTCTCCCACTTGAGACAAAACCTTCTGGCTGTGACATGTAGACTTCTTCCTCAAGGTTTCCTGATGGGGAACAAATATCAAATGATGCATTTCTAAAGGAATTAAAGAGGCTAAATGATAAGGAAGCAAATATTTATGCAGCTATTCTACATAAAAGAAGTGGAATTACATGAAAGGAACGTAAGTGAAAAACATGACTAGAAAAGAGCCATTTCAAAGCAATTAAGAATGGACCTTTGTGGTTAAGAAACCACACAGGTTAGGGCTAGCTTACTCTAATATTTTAGATCTGAAAAGAAAGATTTTAAAGATGGTTACCCGGCCATTAGTACTCTGAAATGTAGCAAAGGGGACACTCAAGAAGAAGTATTAGGATGGCAAGGGGATTACTCTAGGTTTTAGGGCACCTTGTATCTGATTCTTTAGCATAGTAGACCTTTACCTTGGAAACCTGGAGACCTGGGGATCCTGCACAAATAGATGGAGAGATTAGAAGATTTAAATGGAAGGTTGGAGGAATGGAGGAGGAAAGTTTTGAAATGGAAGAAAGAGGCTTAGGATTGATTTGAAGTGGATCTCCTTTGGCGCCCTTGGCATGAACCTTCTTCACTTGATGGCGTGGAGAACTTCATTATGGATGAAACTCTTTGGAAGAGAAGGATGACAAGCTTGGTGTGGCTTGAAGAAGGGTCTTCAAGGTTGGTCGAATAGGGAATGGAGAGAGGGATTAAATGCTTGATTGGAACAAGGTAACCTAGGCCTCACACCTATCTTCTCTCAGGGGACTTTAGCTATCAAAGCTAAGAAAATTTTCAATAAAGAAATTCATTTCATTCATCATCCATATTACAAGAGGGTTTAGAGCCTTTTATAGACCTTAAGCTCCCTTTCAAATTCAAATTACATCTCCTTTCATGGAGAAAATCAAGGGGCATCCCATGAAGAAAGAAATGGCCCTTTCAAAATTCAAAACTCCTAATTACAAGGTGGGCGTCCCATGAAGAGTGAAAGCTTAATTCAAATTTGAATTTGTCTTTGGCGAAATTCATGGTTGAAGTGTCTTGGTGATGTGGCATGACTTGTCCTCCAAGTTGGCATGACTTGTCCTCCAAGATGGCATGGTGCATTGATGATGCGGTGCTCCAAGTAGTTATGGTTTGTTGGTGAAGCTGGTTGCACTCAATCTTGCTTAATTAAAACCCAAATCAAGTAGCTCTTGAACCCAACTACTTATACTTAATACAAAGCCAATTTAACTCTAATTTGACTTGAGAACCCAAATTGAAATAAAACAGGACTCAATTATTTAAATGAAAACAAGTACATGACTCATAGACTTATTACAGGACTTAATTCTTAATCTTCTATCTATAAAGAACTTGGTATTGGTTGAAGCCTCTTCCTGAGCCTGGTGCCCGCACCAATTCTTCCCGTGTGGGAGGGACTCGACCCTGTCGAGTAAGGATCGGTCTGACTATGATATTTTTCTAATAGATCTGGGTCAATTTGTTGTTGATCCTCTCGAGTGATCCAGGAGTCTTCAGATTTTGGTCGATCTTGCCAATGAACCAGATAACATTGATAACCCTTATTTCTAGTAGTAATCACTTGGTCATCTAAGATACGTTCAATCTTGTCTCTCTGGTTTGGTGGAATTGCTGGTGGACACTCAGGTAGGGTTTCGCTCTCAAAGGCAGGGTGAAGTCCAAAAGGCTCACTAGGAATTAATGCCAGTTCTTTATATTATTTCAAATCAGAGATATTAAATGTGGAGCTAATGCTATAATCGGGTGGTAACTCTAACATATATGCATTAGATCCAACTTTCTTAATTATTTTGAAAGGTCCAGCTCCCCGGGCATGCAATTTCTTCATAGTCCTCGGTGGAAACCTTTCAGGTCTAAGTTTTATCATGACAGAGTCCCCTTCATTAAATTCTTTTATTCGTTTACATGAATCTGCCATATGCTTATAAACTTCATTACTCATTTGAGTCTTCTTACTAATTTCCTTATAAAATTCTTTAAGATGCTGTGCATATGACTCGGCAGAATCAGATACGCGTGCATGTGAGGGCAAAGGAATGAGGTCAATAGGTCTTCTAAGTTTATAACCATGGATAATTTTAAAGGGACTTTTGCTAATAGACCTATTGACCGAGCTGTTGTACGTGAATTTAGCACGAGGTAGAAGTAAATCCCAATTTCCTAGACTCTCTCCAACAAGGCACCTCAATAAGTTCCCTAGACTTCTATTTACAACCTTGGTTTGTCCATCAGTTTGAGGGTGGTAAGCAGTTAAGAATTTTAGTTTTGTTCCTAGTAGGTGCCAAAGGGTTTTCCAAAAGTAGCTTGTGAAATGGACATCCCTATCAAACAATGGTCTTAGGTAACTCATGTAACTTGACTACTTGATCGAGAAAAAGCTTGGCAACACTAGAGGCATCAAAAGTTTGGGAGCAAGGTATAAAATGGGCCATTTTCAAAATTCTGTTAACCACTATAACGATTGAATCATGTTTTCTAAGGATCTTGGGCAGTCCTAAAATGAAGTCCATGCTAAGATCCTGCCATGGACAATCCGGTACATGTAAAGAAGTGTATAACCCGGTGTTTTGTTTTTGATGTTTGGCAACCGCACATGTCCTACATCGGGCAACAATATTGGCTACCTATCTCTTAAGGCATGGCCAGTAAAATTTCTCCTCAATTATCAATATGGTTTAGTTTCTTCCAAAATGGCCAGCCAAACCTCCAGCATGGGTTTCCTAAATTAGAAAGTCTCTTAGAGAAGTCTTTGGAACACAAAGCTTGTTTTCCTTAAATAGATAACCATCTAAAAGGGTGTACTCACTATGGTAACTAGATGGTCCTAATTTCAAAGCTTGGTAAACTTCACTAAAGTCTGGACAAGTATCATATTCATCCATACGTCTTTCAAATCCAACGACTTCAGTGCTAATCGAGTTCAGAGGCAGGACTCTATGACTCAATGCATCGGCTACCTTATTCTCAGTTCTGGCATGGTGTTTCAAGACAAATGTGTAGGCCTGGATGTATTCTACCCACTTGGCATAACTAGGATTCATCTTATTCTGGGAACTAAGAAATCTAAGGGCCTCGTGATTAGAAAACAGGATAAATTCATGCAATAGTAGATAGTGCCTCCAATACCTTAAAGCTTGCATTACCGCATAGTGCTCTTTATCATAGGTGGATTATTTAAGCTTAGCCTCATTTAACTTTTTACTAAAGAAAGCTATGGGGTGGCTCTCTTAGCTTAAAACTCCTCCTATTCTGACTCTAGATGCATCATAAGCGACCTGGAATACTTTGGAAAAATCGAGCAACCTCAAAATTGGTACTTGGGTCATCTTATCTTTTATCTCTAGGAAAGCTCTATTGGCTGCTTTGGTCCAACCAAAACTATCCTTCCTAATACAATCAGTTATTGGTGCTATAATGGAGCTAAAGCCTCGAATGAATCGCTTATAGAAGGTGGCTAAACAATGAAAGCTACGAACATCGTGAATAATTTTGGGAACAGGCCACTCAACTATGGATTTGATCTTTTCAGGATCAGCTGAAACTCCATCAGAGGTAACAATGAAACCTACAAAAGTGACTCTAGGGGCCATGAATTCACATTTCTTCAAATTGGCATAGAGACTCTCTTTCCTAAGTGCTGAACATACTTGCCTAAGGTTGTCTAAGTGGCTTTCTTTAGTTCTATTGTAAATAAAAATATCATCGAAGTAAACCACAACAAATTTTCCCATAAAAGCTCATAGGACTTGGGTCATGATCCTCATAAATGTACTTGGTGCATTGGACAATCCAAAAGGCATCACTACCCATTCAAATAACCCATCTTTAGTCTTAAATACAGTCTTCCATTCATCCCCTGGTCTAATCCTCACTTGGTGGTAGCCACTTTTAAGATCGATCTTAGAAAAGATAGTAGCTCCAGCCATCATATCCAATAAGTCATCTAATCAGGGAATAGGAAATCTATATTTCATGGTGATTTTGTTGATGGCATGACTATCAACACATATCCTCCAGGTGCCATCTTTCTTAGGTGTCAATAAAGCTGGGACTGCACAAGGACTCAAACTCTCCCTAACAAATCCTTTTCTAAGGTGGTCCCCTACTTGTCTTTGTAATTCTAGATGTTCGATAAGGTTCATCCTATAATATGGGAGATTAGGTAAGGTTACTCCAGGGACTAAATCAATAGTGTGTTGGATGTCCCTAAGTGGTGGAAGGTGGTCAGATAGGTCATCTGGAAATACATCCTTAAAGTCTTCTAACACTTCAACTACTTCCTAAGGGTGTTCTTTTTGGGATGGCTCTTGAATTTCCTTAGCGGTTAATACCCAAACAGGTATACCCCCAATGAGCTCTTTCTCAATTTCCTTTGCAGTTATTAGATTGACTCCATTCTTTTTCTCCTTTAGGTGGCTCGATCCTCTCTTCTCAGTGTCCTTAGGTGGTGTGGGGTTGATCACAAATTTCTTTCCGTGGTGCATGAATGAGCAAGAGTTAGATCAACCGTAAAGGGTTGCATCATGGTCAAACAACCAGGGTCGACCTAGGATGATACTACTCACTCTCATAAGCAAGACGTCACACCACACTTTCTTCTGATAGGATTGAAATTGGATTTGGACTAGACACCTAAATTTGATAGGAATTGAGGTGGAGTCTATCCAAGAAACCTTATAGGGATTTGGATGGGGGCTGTGACTAATCCTAGAGTCTTGACTGCACTAGTGGATATGGCATTCACACAACTCCCACTATCGATGATTATCTTGCATACCTTATCCCCTAACTTGACAAAGGTTTGTAGGATATTAGTCCTACGCCAATCATCCTGAGTCTTAGTCTGGGTAAGGATGCATCTAACTACTCCCAAAAGGTCAGTGGTGCGGGCACCAGAATCAGAAAGAGACTCCAACCAATTCAAGCCCATTCCGAATCTTTATAGTTGGACTAGAGTCCGTTGGGTCCAAATGAGTCAAGTCCAATCCATGAAGAATCAAACCAAACCACATTTGAAGACTAAAGAAGACTCAAGACTTATACTCCAAAGCAAGACCAAAGCCACCTCAAGTGGGGACCACATGCCACATGACACATGCCACCTCATCATCCAAGGTTGCTGCCACATCACACATGCCACCTCACCATCCAAGATTGCTGCCACATCACACATGCCACCTCACCATCCAAGGTTGCCGCCCAAGAGAAGAAAAGGGGAATTTGAAATTGAATTGGCTACAACCTCCTCCACAACTTCCTCCACTCTTCATGGGATGCCCCATATTTTTCTCCACAAATTTTTCTCCATGATATTTGGTGTAGTTGGAATTCAAAATGGCTTAATAGTCTATAAAAGACTCTTAGTCTTCTTGTAAAAAGGGAATTGATGAATGAATACAATTTTTTTTTCAGAAATTTTCTATGTGTTTCTATGTGCCTATGTGGATCTTTGTGCCTAAGTGAACCTTTTCCTCTCCTCCATCATTTCTTCTCCCTAATCCTTCTCTTTTACTCTTCATCTTCCAAGCAATCCTCTTCCTTCAAAGCGAATTAAGGACATCCTCACAAGAAAAAGATCAACACCAACACAAGCTTCCACCATGGCGCCAAGGATCATTTCCAACAAACTCTCCTTTTGAGTTCCATCAATCTTCTCACTTCTAATTAAGTTTCTAATCATCTTGGTTTCTTTGTTGCAGGGTTCTCTAGGCTCCAGATCTAAGAGGAAGGATTACTTGCTACAAACCAGAAAGTTAGAAGGTCCATCTTATGTGGTATGATCTTTCATTTGAGAACCTTAAGAGTGAATCCCTTGTGCTTGAGATTTCAATGCTTGAACTCCTAGTATTTTAAGATCGGGATCATTAAATAGGGCTAGCTTGACTTGTGTGCGAATTCTAACCTTGTCCTATTTCTTTAAGATTTTGATAGTCCTCCTAGCTGGGTTTAAGTATAAGCATTTAGGGTTTCTTATTTAGATCTCCTTGATCTTATATGTTGAATCACTCATATGCAAGTAGGAATTGCTAGTTAAATTTTGGTTAATCTCTTTTAGAGTCACATGATTGCATCCTCATCATGCATACCACACCAGTCAGGCTCTACATGATCCTCGTATCCTTCATACTCATCTGCCAAATTATCATCAGCCTGATATATCTCCTCAACACTATCACCTAGGGGCTCTATGGGTTCAGACTCATTCTCTTCTAATTTTCCTACGTGTAAGGCCCTAGTTGGATGATTACTAGCATAATGGTTTAACTTCAGACATCTGAAGCAAGCAACATTAGGATTTGGAGTCCTCTAAACTTCTAGTGCTTTAATCCTACCGTCTCTATGGGTCAGAGGGGTTCTAGGGTTGGGTCGGCTGGGTCGCATCTGATTCGATCCTGGCTGCTGACTAGGTACACTAGTTCTAGGGGTTTTGGGTCTGCGATAAAGTGGTCCCCTATGAAATCTCTCGGCATCTCATGCTACCAGGTAAGCTAGCTCTAAGTCATGGACTTCTCTCAAGAATAACTCCTTCTGGATCTCTTCTCTCAATCCTGCCCTAAACCTAGACAAGGTAACCAATTCGAATTCATCTACATTGCATCTTATTACAAACTCATCAAATTTTGTAATGTATTCGGCTACACTCTTGGTTCCCTAGGTCAATCTCTGCCACTGGTCTAGAAGTCTTTGGTGGTAGGACATGGGAAGGTATTTCTCTCTAATCCTAAGTTTCATTGCTCTCCAGGTTACTATGGGAACATCACCTCTTTGTCTGATGAACCTCTCGACATTTTTCCAGTAAAGCCTGGCCTAATGAATTAACCTAAGATTCGCAAATTTGCATTTTCTCTCCTTAGTCATGTCATACCAATCGTAGTATTGATCCATCTCTCCTTCCCAATCTATGTAAACCTTAGGATCTAGATTTTTATCAAATGTTGGTGCTTCCAAACTTATACTCCTAAGGATTCACTCGTCACGGTCCGTTTAATCATGATTGTGTCTCCTAGGGTTTGGCTCATAGGCTGGGTCATGGTGTGCTATCCTAGGGTTCGGGTCATGGACTCGATCAAGATTGGGCCTCCTAGAATTTGGCTCAAAGAAATGGTCTTGATGAAGAGCCCTTCTAGGGTTGATGGGTGTCTCAAACTCAGGTTCAGGCTCTAACTCATTTTGGACTTCATAAGTTCCTCCAAGGGTACGAGCTTCTAATCGATCAAGCCTAGTAGTGATGAGGGTTATCTGATCAGTCATGTTTTGGTTGGTCTAAGCCAATTGATCAGTTAGGTTTTGGTTTAGTCGGATCATTTGGTCATTCAAAGATTTCATCAAGTTCTCAAAATTTTGGTCCATGGTTACACTTGATTGAGCTGGGGTTTGCTGGTAAGGTGCTCCTAATCTAGTTGCCATGCACACATAGACTCAAACTCGGGCTAGGGGTTTGCTAGACCTAGAGTTCAAACCAAATGTCAGGTCAAGATAACAATCCTAGTTGTAGTAACTTGGCACCTAGCCAGGTAAGTATAAGGTTGGTAGAGGTTCCTTTTTGCTTGCCTTAGACACCAATTTGAAATTAGCCAAATAAGCGAACCAACCCACCTTCCTTCGGGCTCTTATGCCTGAACCACTTGCCTAGACACCAGATATACAAGTACACATAAACAGGTTGTCTAAGTTGGCTTGACACTTGGTTCGACCCGACCTTGTGGGTGTCCCTAGCTTGCTATAGAAAATTAAATGTCTACTTAGTTTTAATTAAAGGTTGGGTTCACAATGCAGGTTTGTGATTTTGGGTTAAGGACAGGTGATGAAATCTTGTCCCCATGTCATAATGATGTCCTTAGAGTGATTTGCCATGAGATGATACAAAACATGCATATGAACCCTAATCTCAGCAACAGAAATTTTGTGTGTTGCAGTTCAAAGTGGGGCTAAGAAGTGTTGTGTAATAGTTTCAAAAAAATTTGAATAATTCACAGAAGACTGCTAACTTCTAGATGATATGCCATATGAGAGGAAATATAAAGATAAAACCTATGATATGCCGAGTAGATACTGAAAGTTAGATAATGTAAAAAAAACATAACAGAACATATAGGAATTTCAGCAACAGTGATGGAGTGCAGGAATTTTCATTTTTTTGTAATTTTTATCTAAGGATAAAATTTTACGTGCTGATAACTAACTTAATATGGAGTAGGAAAAAAATTAGCTCAATAAAAAATTAACTCCTTTCATTCAGACTTTTTATGCAGATCACAGTTAGCCTATACAGCAAGCAGAATTTAAACAAACAAAGCTGTTACGGCCATAACGGTGACATGGCGTGTCTTAGATTTCGTTGGGTGTGATTCGAGCCACGTGGAGTTTTTTTGGCCAAGTCAGTTGCGGCTCCACCCCAGCCGAAGCCGAGCTCGACCCGAGCCCTCCTACCGCCTTGCCAGGCGGCACCCTGAGACGTTACCACCCCGACCGAAGTCAAGGTCGGCCCGGGCCCTCCTACAGCTCTGCCAGGTGTCCACCCAGGAGGGGTCCACCTCGACCGGAGACGGGACCACCTCAGCCGAAGCCGAGCGCCCTTCTGCCACTCCGCCAGGTGTCCACCCAGGAGGGGTCCACCTCGGCAGAGTTCGGTGGCTCCCCCGCTCCCTCGCCAGGTGGCGCCCGGAGACGGTCCCACCTCGGCCGAGGTCGAGCCGGGCCCCTTCGCTCCTTCGCGAGGTGGCGCCCGGAGACGGGACCACCTCGGCCGAAGCCGAGCGCCCTTCTGCCACTCCGCCAGGTGTCCACCCAGGAGGGGTCCACCTCGGCCGAGTTCGGCGGCTCCCTCGCTCCCTCGCCTGGTGGCGCCAGGAGACGGTCGCGCCTCGGCCGAGATCGAGCCGGGCCCCTTCGCTCCTTCGCCAGGTGGCGCCCGGAGACGGGACCACCTCGGCCGAAGCCGAGCGCCCTTCTGCTACTCCGCCAGGTGTCCACCCAGGAGGGGTCCACCTCGGCCAAGGTCGGCAGCTCCCCCGCTCCCTCGCCAGGTGGCGCCCGGAGACGGGACCACCTCGGTCGAGGTCGAGCCGGGCCCCTCCGCTCCTTCGCCAGGTGGCACCGGGAGACGGGACCACCTCGACCGAAGCTGAGCGTCCTTCTGCTGCCTCGCCAGGTGTCCACCCAGGAGGGGTCCACCTTGGCCGAGGTCGGCCAGCTCGTATAGAGAAGGTCCCGAAGAATGGAGGCGCGGGCTCCGAGGTTGCCCTTCGAGCCATCCACGCCGCACCTCAAGAAAGGCACCCCGTACGAACGGCGGCGGCACGCGAAACATCACTTATGTTGACCCGACAGGTTCCGCAGTCAAGAGATGAGGCTCTAACAAAACAGGACCCAATAACGGACTGCGCCGATGCCTGGGAGGGAGAACGCTCACGCCCGGCCCGAGGTCTGGTCGGCGGTCTGGCTAGCGCCCCCATCCCTTACTCTTTCCCCGCTGCGCTCGGCAAACGAGGCCGGAAAGCCGCCCGGCCCACTGAACCAAAAGGGGAAAGAGAAAGGGGTGGGGGGAAGGAGATGAGAGTGACCAGGGAGCCTCCCGGGAGCGAAAAACGAGCAGGCAACAGGAGGAGATAAAAGGAAGGAGAAAACGGACGACCAGGTAAGTGAAGTAGAGCAAGTGAGAAACAGAGGCTGGAAGCTCCGCTTCAAGAGCAAGATCCAAGGTCCCGAGAGGGGATAGCTTGGCATGAGCTCGGCAAAGGAATCCAGCCGGGTTTCTGGCCTCTCTGGCATCTTTCTTGCTAGCACATTCTCTGAGTCTGGGACTCCTTCGGGGGCCCGTCCCAGAGATTCTGTTCCCTCTCGCCGTCTACTGACTTGATCGTCGGAGCTCCCTCACCGGAATCCCCGGCCAGGGTTTTCTGACCTTGCCTTGCAGGTTCGGTCCAGCCAGGAGGACCCAGGGGCAGGACGGTCTAGTCAGATTGGCGGTTTCGAGGCCACGGGCACGGCAGCGAGATCGGCAACAGATTGGCGCGCCAGGTAGAGGGGCAGGACAACACCCTTAGTGGGAGCTAGCTTTCTGTAGGCAAAGCGTGCTCAGACAATGGTGGTCACTCATGGATGCGAGGCATCCACCAGCCGTGTAGGGGACGTCCCCTCCCCCCAAGGGGCCCATAGCCCGGAGAGGGAGCTCCCAGCTCCCCCTCCTCTTCCACCACAGCCAACCTCGGTGGACGGACCTCTCGCGGCCGTCATCCAACAGCTGCAGACCTTGACCTCGACGGTCCGGCAGCTACAACACCAGCAGCGCTCCCTAGCCACACAGCCGCAGCCAAGGACCCCCGCGGCTTGGGCCGCGTGGGAGCCTGCGCTCCATTCAAGGCAGGCCATCCCAACCGCGGGCAGTCTCCAACCCCCGCGGGAGCCACCAAACTATCGCGAAAAGAAACTACTCCGGTTCGGCAGATTACGAGAGTCGATCCCCAGTTGATGAAGCCGAGATGGTGCATCGCAGCAAGCGACGCCGAGGCATGACCTTGCGCCGAGACTGATCGGCGCCCCCTTCACCAGCGGCCTCGGTGGAAGATTCCATCGACGAGGCCATCAGGCGCCAGGTCGAGAGGCGCCTGGCGGAGCACGAGCGCAAGTTGGCAGAGTTCGCCCACCTATTCACCGACCTGCATAACTCATCGGCGAACCCGGCGGGCTACGACTCCCGTCCCCCCTTCTCTAAAGAAATCCAGGCGGAGCCGATTCCGAGCCGGTTCTGCATGCCACAGGTGGATCCCACGACGGGACCACCGACCCTCTAGACCATCTAGAGAACTACAAGGCTCTCATGAGGGTCCAGGGGGCCAATGATGCCCTTTTGTGCATTGCCTTCCCCACTACCCTCCGGAAGGCCGCTCGAGTCTGGTTCACCCGCCTCGAGCCCGGATCTATTTGCTCCTTCCATCAGTTGGAAGGAAAGTTTATGGCGCACTTCGATGCTTGTCGGAAGGTGCCGAGAGAGGTGGACAGCCTCTTCTCTATCCGCCAGCAAGACCAGGAGCTTCTCCGGGACTACGTCACCCGGTTTAAGACCGCAGCCCCGGAAATCAACAGCCTGGACGAGCCCGTCGCCATGCTGGCCTTGAAGCGCGGGCTTAAGACGTCCCGTTTGACCTATTCCCTGGATAAAAAGCCCCCCAGGACGTACTCCGAGCTCCTCCTCCGTGCCCACAAGTACATCCGAGCGGAGGAGGCCGACCGCACCCACCGAGAGCTGGACGGGAAGAGTTTGAAGAAGACGCCCCCGAGGGACGTTCCAGGAGCTCGGAGGCCCGGGCCGTCTGTCGATCCTCGCCCGAATCCGAGGTCAAAGGGTGAGGCCACTCCGGAGCGAAGGTTCACCCCTCTCCTCGCTCCCAGAACAAAGATCCTCATGGAAATTGAGGGCGAGCACTACCTCCGCCGACCTCCTCCTCAGAACCCGAGAGGTATCCGGGACAAGTCAAAGTACTGCCAGTTCCATCGCGAGCACGGCCATGACACAGAAGAGTGTCGCAACCTAAAGCGGGAGATCGAGGAGCTGATCAAGAGGGGCTACCTCAGGAAGTTCATCAGGAACGAGGTCCCGACGGAGGGACAGCCGCTCGCGGCCTTATCCCCGGTTCCTACAATCGACAACCGCCCGACGGAGAAGCCGGTGGGCATGATCTCACTTGGGGTCGGGCGGGCAGTAAAGAGGGCCCGGGAGGTTGGGAACCCGGAGAATGTACCCCCTTCTGAGAAGGGAAATGAAAATGAGAATGTAAACAATGATGCCATGGTGGTCGAGATGACCATCGCGAAGCATCCTATACACCGAATTATGGTAGATATTGGAAGCTCGGCTAACGTGCTTTTTTATGATGCTTTCTCCCGAATGAATTTGTCCCATGATCAGCTAAGGCCGGTGCACACCCCCCTGGTAGGCTTTACTGGGGACTCGATGGGGGTCGAAGGGGAGATCACTCTCCCGGTCACCGCAGGATCCCCACCTCGGCAGATGACTGTCCTGATGGCATTTACCGTCGTCAAGCTCCCTTCGCCTTACAACGCGATTCTCGGGCGTCCCGGGCTCAACCAACTGGATGCCATGATCTCCACGAAGAGGTTGTTGGTGCAATTTCCCATGGCTTCCGGGCTTGGGGTGATGAGGGGGATGACCCAGCTAGTCCCGCATTGCCTCCAGACGGTCCCGGGTGCCCGGAGCACTGAGCTCGGCCCCGACGTCGACGACCTCGACCTAAGGGAGAAGGAACCCAGGGGAGGACCAGTAGAGCGCCTGTTGACTTATCCCCTCGGTTCGGACCCGCTGAAGATGGTGTAGGTTGGAGCGCAGCTCCCAGAAGAAGAACGGACCCGCCTGCTGGAATTCCTCCGCACGAACGCGGACGTGTTCGCCTGGTCAGCGGCCGACATGCCGGGCATTCCCCTCGAGGTCATTACGCACAGGATGAACGTGGACCCGAGCTACCGCCCGGTCCGCCAGAAGAAGAGGAGATTCGCTGTGGAGAGACAGAGGGCCATCAATGACGAGGTGGAGAAACTCCTCAGCGCAGGCTTCGTGCGGGAAGTCCAATACCCCAGCTGGCTGGCGAATGTGGTCATGGTAAGGAAGAGCAGTGGTAAGTGGAGGATCTGTGTAGACTACACCGACTACAACCGAGCTTGCCCGAAGGACAGCTTCCCCCTTCCAAAGATTGACCAGCTGGTCGACACCACCTCAGGGCATCGCCTCCTATCCTTCATGGACGCCTTCTCCGGCTACAACCAGATCCGAATGAACCCGGAGGACGAAGAGCACACCGCCTTCATCACCGACCACGAAACATTCTATTATAGGATGATGTCGTTTGGCCTCAAGAATGCTGGGGCCATGTACCAGCGTCTGGTCAACAGAGTCTTCAAAGACCAGATCGGCGACAACATGCAGGTGTACGTGGACGAAATGCTGGTGATGAGCAATCCCCACTCGGATCATATGGCCGACCTGGTGGAGACCTTCGGCAACCTCCGATGTCATCAGATGAAGCTGAACCCGGCGAAGTGCACTTTCGGCATCTCCGCTGGGAAATTCCTGGGGTTCATGGTAACCGAGAGAGGGATTGAAGCCAATCCGGAGAAGGTCCAGGCCATCCTGGACATGGAGCAGCTCGCCTCCAAGAACCAAGTGCAGCAGCTCACCAGTCGGGTAGCAGCCCTGAGCCGGTTCATCTCCAGGTCGGCCGACTGCTGCCGACCCTTCTTCAAGGTGTTGAGGAAGATGAACGACTTCGCCTGGACCGAGGAGTGCTAGGAGGCCTTTGAAGAGCTGAAGAGACGCTCGCATCGCCCCCACTGCTTTCCCGGCCCGAGGATGGAGAGGAGCTCATCCTCTACCTGGCGGTCACCCCGGAGGCAGTCAGTTCGGTCCTGGTTCAGACCGATGACCAAGGAGTCCAGCGGCCGGTGTACTATTCCAGCAAACTTCTCTATGATGCGGAGCTCAGGTATTCTCAGCCTGAGAAGCTCGTTTTTGCATTAATAGTGTCTGCTCAGCATCTCAGGCCCTATTTCCAAGTGCATCCCATCGCCATCCTAACGGATCAGCCACTGAAAGCGGTGCTCAGCCGACCCGACACATCGGGGCAATTGGCGAAGTCGGCTGATGCAGAACAAATAAAGGGATGCGATGCGGAAGTAAATTAAGATTAACTAATTTTTTTGTTGTTTTTATAGGTTTGTAGAAGTTGGCTTCAAATCAAAGAAAAGTTAACCTAACATTGAAAGATACTAATATGATAATTGAAAGCAAAATTTTAAGGAAACTAAATTATCAGAGTAGTTTAGAAGCAACAGATCGCTGGGGGTTGAGAAACTCCCAGACCTAGGGTTTCACTCCGAGCTTTCAACAAAAAAGAAATAAAGAGAAGGGAAGGTTTATCTAACCAGACAATGATCTTCACAGATTTTGGTGGAAGAACTCTCCCGAGCAGATTGTTGGATCCTCGGAGTTGGATATCTTCGTAATGGATCCTCCAATACTGGTCCTTTGGTGGGTTGGCTTCTCCTGAACTCAAGATCTAGAAGAGAAGAAAAACAATTGATGGAATCAGAGAGTCAAGGAAAAGATTTACCAGGTTGATGAACTTGAAGATCGAAATTGCTGAAAACTGGATTCTCCTGGATGCTGATGTGATTTTCCTTGGAACTTGCTCTGGATCTGAAGTAGCCGGACTGGATCTGGATGAAGGTGGATGGCCTGGACTTGTAGAGAGAGAGAGGCCGTGGGAGATGGATGGATCTAGGGTTTGGTGGATGGAAAATAATGAAAGGTGGCTAGGGTTTTGGAATTTCAAGTGGCTAACCTAGGGTTTTGGATAAAGATGGAGATCTCTCACCTCCTCAAGGCTCCAATGGAACCCGGATTACCCCCTCACGGAGCTCAACACTTAGAATAGTGTGGAAGAAGAGAAACCTAGGTCACTCAACACAAGAGAATAGCAAAAATAATTTTTCTTCATTGATTTTTTAAAGTTACAAAGAGAGGTCTATTATATAGACCTAAAATTTTCTCCTAGCTTGTACAAATTCCCATGTGGGACTAAACTCTTCCAACCCCTAGATTAGGTAGAAAATCCTCTCCCTTGGCCGACCAAGAGTCCAAAAAAAATTGGGACGGCCATAAAGGAATTGTTTTGGAACTTTTATGGCACCTCCTTTGGAGTTGGATTTGGATTTGGAGTCCTCTTCTTCTTATGGTATTTCTTCTTTTCTTCCACTCCAAGTTAAGCTCTTTGATTTTGATTTGAACTTCAATTAGGAGTAGGTTGGATGTCCTTCTTTGATTTCTTCTCCAAGAGAAGTTTTCTTCCTTCTTTGCTTAAGTAAATTAGGCAGGTGTGGGCGCCTCCTTTAATTTAGCCTCCAATTTGATTTTTCTTCTTTGGATGTGGGGACCATGACACTGGGATGCCTCTATGGCGCCTCCTGGACTCTGGCGTGTGCTCGGAGTGTGGCTGGGTGTGTGGCTTGGAGTGTGGCCTCCACTTGCTTGAACCTTGAGTGGATTGGAAGAGAAATGTGGCACCATTTTGGACCAAATTGAAACCACATTGGGACTTGCACCGAGTCAACATGACTCAACAAAATTTAAATGGTGACTCAAGAAATAAATAAAATAAATAAACTGGTTGACCAGGTCAACCTTTATTACAAACCCTAATTTCTCGGGCAATGTCAATCAGAGATCCAAATGGAGCTCTGAAGTCTTCTTCTGAGTCTGGTGCCCGCACCAATTCTCAAGTTGGCTCTGGTATCTCTCCAAGAGGTCTGGGTCCAATTGTTGTAATTCTTCTCGGGAGATCCAAGAGTCATCAGAATCTGGCCTTCCTTGCCAGCGAACCAGGTACCTTTGGTATCCTCGATTACGAGTAGAGATAACCTGATCATCCAGGATCTTTTCAATCTGCTCTTTCCTCACAAGCCAGTTTGTTGGTGGACACACAGGGTCGGGATCACTCTCAATGATAGGGTTAGGCTCAAAAGGCTCACTAGGAATCACAGCTGGCTCCCTGTACTCTACTAAGTCTGTAATGTTGAAAGTAGAGCTAATGCCTAGTTCTGGAGGCAACTCGAGCACATAGGCATTGGATCCTACTCTCTTTACCACTCTAAATGGTCCAGCTCCCCTAGAATGTAACTTTCTAATGGTTCCAGGAGGAAACCGTTCAGGCCTTAACCTAATCATCACATAGTCTCCCTCAACAAAAGATTTGACTCGCCTTTGAGTATCAGCCAACTTCTTATAAGTTTCATTACTTAAATTTATTTTGGCATGAATTTCTTTATGCAAGTCTTTTATATGCTGTGCAAAATTCTCAGCAGATTCGGAGACTCGAGTGTGGACAGGTAAAGGGACTAGGTCAAGAGGTGTGTGAGGTTTGTACCCATGTACAATTTCAAATGGACTCTTACCCGTAGACCTATTGACCGAGTCGTTGTACGCAAATTCTGCCCTTGGTAGGTATAAATCCCAATTTCTGGTATTTTCACCAACAAGACATCTCAGCAGATTTCCTAGGCTACGGTTCACTACTTCAGTTTGGCCATCAGTTTGGGGATGATAGGCAGTTGAAAACTTAAGCTTTGTCCCTAACTTATGCCAAAGGATCTTCCAAAAGTAACTGGTGAACCGGACATCCCTATCTGAAACGATTGTCTTAGGTAGGCCATGGAGTCTAACTATCTCATTGAAGAAAAGTGTGGCTACCTTAGACGCATCAAAAGTTTGGGAACAAGGCAAGAAGTGGGCCATTTTAAAGAATCGGTCTACTACGACACAGATAGAATCATGTCTCCTCTGGGTCTTAGGTAAACCTAACACAAAATCCATACTCACATCTTGCCAAGGACGATCTGGGACAGGGAGTGGGGTATAAAGGCCAGTGTTTTGTTTTCGCTGTTTGGCAACAGCGCAGGTTCGACATCTAGCTACAATATTAGCTACATCCCTTTTTAAGCTAGGCTAGAAAAAGTGGTCTTCAATAGCTAGAATGGTCTTGTCTTTTCCAAAATGGCCAGCTAAACCTCCAGCATGGATTTCCCAAATCAAAAATTCCCTAAGAGAAGTTCTAGGGATGCAAAGCCTATTTTTGAAGAACAAAAAACCATCTACAAGGGTATAATCCTGGTGATTACTAGATGGTCCTTGAACTAGATCCTGATACACAGTTGTGAAATCCGGACAAGACTCATATTCCTCTTTGATTTGCTCAAACCCTATGACCTCAGTTCTAACAGAAGTTAATAACAGAGATCGGCGACTAAGGGCATCAGCTACCTTATTCTCAACTCCAGCCTTATGTTTCAGGACAAAAGTATAGGACTGGATATATTCTACCCACTTAGCATGCCTAGGGTTAAGCTTCTTTTGGGAGTTCAGAAATCTAAGAGCCTCATAGTCCGAAAATAGTACAAATTCCTGCGGTAGCAAATAATGTCTCCAGTAACGCAAAGCTTGCACCACCACATAAAATTCCTTATCATAGGTAGAATACCTAAGCTTAGCATCATTAAGTTTTTCACTAAAGAATGCTATGGGATGATTCTCTTGGCTTAGGACTCCACCTATTCCTACACCTGAAGCATCACAGGCAACCTCAAATACTTTAGAAAAATCGGGTAATCTCAGAATGGGTGCCTGGGTCATTTTATCCTTAAGATCTAGGAAGGCTTTATGGGCTGACTTAGTCCAATGAAATTCTCCCTTCCTAATACAATCAGTGATTGGAGCAGCTAAAGTACTAAACCCCTTGATGAATCGCCTATAGAAGGTAGCCAAGCCATGGAAACTTCTAACTTCATGCACATTGGTTGGCTCTGGCCAGTCTACTATGGACTTAATCTTCTCAGGATCGGCCGCCACGCCGTCAGGGGTTACTACAAAACCAAGAAAGATAATTCTACTAGTCATGAATTCACACTTCTTAAGATTACCGTAGAGTCTCTCATTCCTCAAAACTTGGCAGACTGCTCTAAGGTGGTCTAGGTGATCTGTTGGGGTCTTACTATAGATCAGGATGTCATCAAAATAGACCACCACAAATTTTTCTATGAAAGCTCTAAGTACCTGGGTCATAATTCTCATGAAAGTACTAGGGGCATTGGACAACCCAAAAGGCATAACAACCCATTCATAAAGACCATCCTTAGTTTTGAAAGCAGTTTTCCATTCATCCCCGGGTCTAATCCTAACCTGATGATAGCCGCTTTTGAGATCAATCTTAGAAAAAACCATTGCACCAGCCATCATATCAAGCATGTCATCTAGTCTAGGGATGGGAAACCTATATTTGATTGTAATTTTATTGATGGCACGACTATCAACACACATCCTCCACGTGCCATCTTTCTTTGGGGTCAGTAAGGCTGGGACTGCACAAGGGCTAAGACTTTCTCTAATAAACCCCTTCCTCAATAATTCTCCAACCTGCTTTTGCAGTTCTTCATGCTCAGATGGATTCATCCTGTAATGGGGCAAGTTGGGCAAAGTCGCTCCTAGGATTAGATCTATGGCATGCTGGATATCCCTAAGAGGTGGAAGGTGGTCTGGCAAATCCTCGGGAAAGACATCCTCAAATTCTTTTAACACAGGTTTAACTTCTTGAGGAGGCTCTGAGGGTTCCGAAGTTCTAAGTTCCTTAGCAGTCAACATCCAGATGGGTGAACCACTATGAATTTCTTGTTCTAGATCCTTAGCACTGATTAGGTTCACTCCAGTTTTCATCTCCTTAACCTTACCGGCTCCTTTAGTTACCTTGTCCTTAGGGGGAATGGAATGGATCGTAATCTTCTTCCCATTGAAACTAAAGACACAGGTATTGGATTTTCCTAAGAGGGTGGCATCATGATCATACAACCAAGGTCTTCCGAGAATTATACTGCTCACCCCCATGGGCAAAACATCGCACCAAATCTTTTCGTGATAAGATTGCATTTGGATTTGGACTTGACATCTAGATTGGATGGGTATAGAGGTAGAATCTACCCAAGAAACCTTATAGGGGTTGGGATGGGGAACTGGGATTAAGCCTAACATCTTGACAGTGCTAGTAGAGATGGCATTTACACAGCTCCCACTATCTATGATGATCTTACATACCTTATCCCCTAATTTAAGAAAAGTTTGTAGGATGTTAGTCCTACGCCAATCCTCTTGAACTAGATTCTGGGATAGGATGCATCTTACAACTCCTAATTGGTCAGATTCATTGGGTTCCTCCTCTCCTTCATACTCCTCAACCAAATTCATTCCGGCCTCATAAACTTCTTCTTCAAATTCCTCACTGGGCTCGGAATTATCATTCTCTCCCTCTTCTATGTAAAGGGATCTCCGTGGGCACTGGCTAGCAACATGACCTACCTTATGACACTTGAAACAGGCTATGGCAGTACACTGACTGGAAATGTGACCTGGTTTCTGACACTTAAAACAGGTGATATTTGAACTAGGGGTTCTGTGGGTGTCAGGTGCCTTACCTTTGTCCATGGGCCTAGGGGTAGAAGTACCCTGAAAAGGTTTACTAAGGATAACTTGGCTAGGTCCATTCCTTGGGATTGGGGCACTAACCCTAGAAGGTATAGGTCCTCTCTGAAATTTCTCAGTGTTCAGTGCAATCTGGTAGGCTTGGTCTAGATCAGTAACCTCTCTCAGAAATAATTCTCTCTTGATATCTTCCCTCAGTCCAGTCCTAAATCTAGACAAAGTGACTTCGTGGGCTTCACTCACATCACATCTCATTAGGTATTCATCAAAAGTAGCTATGTAGTCTGAGACAGATCGGTTTCCTTGTTTCAGGTTTTGTCATTGGTCTAACAGGTTTTGCTGGTATGAAATGGGTAGGTATTTATCTCTCAGTTTTTCTTTCATACCCTGCCAAGTGGTTATGGGCTCAACATTCCGTCTCCTAGTGGTTAGCTCAATGTTCCCCCAGTATAACCTAGCTTGACGCACTAATTTCATCTTGGCAAACTTGTATTTCCTCTCCTCAGACATAGCATACCACTCAAAGTATTGATCCATCTCACCCTCCCAATCAGAATACACCTTAGGGTTCAGACTACCATCAAAAGTGGGTGCATCTAATTTGATGTTCCTGATGAACCTATCATCTCTATCTTCAGGCTCTGGGTCAGGCCTCCTATGATTAGGTTCGGGATCTCTATATAAAGGCCTTCTAGGCTCTTGATGTGGGTGAGGTTGAGGCACATTAAAATCGGGGTCAGGAGTCCAATTCCGATGTCTAGGTTCTTCAAGTACTTGGACTCGGTCCCTAAGTTGGGTAAGATCCTCATGAATTTGTGCGCTAAACTGGGCCACAGTGTTTGTCATATCCTGATTCATTTTAGCCATACTTTCAGTAAGAGTTCTGATCATGGCCTCTAAATCAGGTTGGGTTTGACCAGGTTGATATGGCACTCCATTTCTGGTAGACATGATGATTCAAGCAAGCACACAAAATGAGACTAGACTAAATCGACTACTGGATCACTAGACCTAGAGTCCAAACTAGATGCCCAATCAGAGTGGCAAGCTAGCCTGTAGTAACTCAGGACTCAGCCAGGCAGGTGTAAGGGGAGTGTTAGGTCCCTGATCGCCAATCCTAGACACCAATCAGTGATTGGCCAGGTAGGCAGACCAGCACACAAGCCCTTCGGGACGTAGTCCCTGAACCACCGTTCTAGACACTGAGTGCTAAGCACACACAGAATAACTCAGCAAACTGACTCAACACTAGCCTAGACCCGACCAATTGGTGTCCCTAGCCCACTAGGGCAAATTAGGTCTAACTGATTTTAAATTAGGTCTAGGTTCGAATGATTGGATGGTGGTTTTGGGCTAAGGAGAGGTAATCAACTCCTCCCCTTATCTTAGATGCTCAATTGCCCTTAAGTAAATTATGAGATGATCACTCCAAAAAAGAATTGAATTGCAGAACACAAAAAACAGAGTTGCTGTATTTTAATTCTCAGAGTTTTTACCGAAACCAATAAATCGCAGAAAAATTATGGAAAATAGGTTCAATTATACTGGTTTCAATGAAGCAAAAATCATGCAATTCAAAGTTTTATGCAGGGAGAAATAATTCAGATAACAGGGAAATTACGGGCTGCAACTAGATTGTCTTCCCCGTTTATAATCCCTGCTACGAAGTTATAACCCAATGGATCCCCTACATGCCCTAGGAACACCCCGTGGAATGGGAGGAGGAGGCTTGCGCCTCGCTTAGTTCCTAGGACCGGACGTCCTGGGGAGTCTACTTCGAGCAGACAAAATAAAAAGAGAACAATCAAAACAAGCAAGCAAGCAAATCAGAAACCCTAGACTGGGCTCTGATACCAAAAATGATGCAGAACAAATAAAGGGATGCGATGCGGAAGTAAATTAAGATTAACTAATTTTTTTGTTGTTTTTTATAGGTTTGTAGAAGTTGGCTTCAAATCAAAGAAAAGTTAACCTAACATTGAAAGATACTAATATGATAATTGAAAGCACAATTTTAAGGAAACTAAATTATCAGAGTAGTTTAGAAGCAACGGATCGCTGGGGGTTGAGAAACTCCCAGACCTAGGGTTTCACTCCGAGCTTTCAACAAAACAGAAATAAAGAGAAGGGAAGGTTTATCTAACCAGACAATGATCTTCACAGATTTTGGTGGAAGAACTCTCCCGAGCAGATTGTTGGATCCTCGGAGTTGGATATCTTCGTAATGGATCCTCCAATACTGGTCCTTTGGCGGGTTGGCTTCTCCTGAACTCAAGATCTGGAAGAGAAGAAAAACAATTGATGGAATCAGAGAGTCAAGGAAAAGATTTACCAGGTTGATGAACTTGAAGATCGAAATTGCTGAAAACTGGATTCTCCTGGATGCTGATGTGATTTTCCTTGGAACTTGCTCTGGATCTGAAGTAGCCGGACTGGATCTGGATGAAGGTGGATGGCCTGGACTTGTAGAGAGAGAGAGGCCGTGGGAGATGGATGGATCTAGGGTTTGGTGGATGGAAAATAATGAAAGGTGGCTAGGGTTTTGGAATTTCAAGTGGCTAACCTAGGGTTTTGGATAAAGATGGAGATCTCTCACCTCCTCAAGACTCCAATGGAACCCGGATTACCCCCTCACGGAGCTCAACACTTAGAATAGTGCGGAAGAAGAGAAACCTAGGTCACTCAACACAAGAGAATAGCAAAAATAATTTTTCTTCATTGATTTTTTAAAGTTACAAAGAGAGGTCTATTATATAGACCTAAAATTTTCTCCTAGCTTGTACAAATTCCCATGTGGGACTAAACTCTTCCAACCCCTAGATTAGGTAGAAAATCCTCTCCCTTGGCCGACCAAGAGTCCAAAAAAAATTGGGACAGCCATAAAGGAATTGTTTTGGAACTTTTATGGCACCTCCTTTGGAGTTGGATTTGGATTTGGAGTCCTCTTCTTCTTATGGTATTTCTTCTTTTCTTCCACTCCAAGTTAAGCTCTTTGATTTTGATTTGAACTTCAATTAGGAGTAGGTTGGATGTCCTTCTTTGATTTCTTCTCCAAGAGAAGTTTTCTTCCTTCTTTGCTTAGGTAAATTAGGCAGGTGTGGGCGCCTCCTTTAATTTAGCCTCCAATTTGATTTTTTCTTCTTTGGATGTGGGGACCATGACACTGGGATGCCTCTATGGCGCCTCCTGGACTCTGGCGTGTGCTCGGAGTGTGGCTGGGCGTGTGGCTTGGAGTGTGGCCTCCACTTGCTTGAACCTTGAGTTGATTGGAAGAGAAATGTGGCACCATTTTGGACCAAATTGAAACCACATTGGGACTTGCACCGAGTCAACATGACTCAACAAAATTTAAATGGTGACTCAAGAAATAAATAAAATAAATAAACTGGTTGACCAGGTCAACCTTTATTACAAACCCTAATTTCTCGGGCAATGTCAATCAGAGATCCAAATGGAGCTCTGAAGTCTTCTTCTGAGTCTGGTGCCCGCACCATCGGCACTGAAGCTCAGCGAGTTCGACATCGCGTACAGGCCGAGGTCGGCCATGAAAGCACAAGTGCTGGCCGACTTCTTGGTCGAGTGTGCGGGCTTAGGCAAGGAGCCCGAGGAGGACCCCTTGCACCAGCAGCTAAAAACGGGCCCCGAGGAGTCCGGAGAGGACGCGTGGATCCTCCACGTAGATGGAGCCTCAAACTCTGGCGGGAGCGGAGCCGGACTCATTCTCACCAACAGCGGTGGGGTCATCGCCGAATTCGCGCTCCGTTTCCAGTTCGCCGTGACAAACAATCAGGCGGAGTATGAGGCGCTCCTCACCGGGCTGAGGTTCTCTCGTGAGCTGGGCGTGGCTATCCTCAAAGCCTTCACTGACTCCCAGCTCGTGGCGGGACAGGTCTCTGGAGAATATGCCGTGCACGACCCTCAGATGGCGAGGTATTTGGAGCTTGTCAAAGCGGGCACGGTCGGGTTTCGACGCTTCAACATCTTCCACATCCCCCGCGGGGAAAATGCCCGTGCGGAACTCTTTCTCTGCTGGCGACCCTGCCGGACTCAATGCTGGGCCGTGCTCATGTGGAGCGCCTCAAGGCCCCAAGCTACGAGATCCCAGTGGAGGTCCATCAGGTTAGCCGTGAGCCCAGCTGGATGGACAAGTATGCCGAATACATAACCAGCGGTACCCTGCCAGAGGACCGTGCAGCGGCCCGCCTTATCAGAAAGAAGGCCGCACGGTAGGTCCTGATGGATGGGCAACTATATCAAAGATCCTACTCCTACCCCCTCCTTAAATGCCTGGGACCCGCGGAGGCCAGACTCGTGCTCCAGGAGATTCATGAGGGCATCTGTGGGAACCACGTGGGGGGCAGAACATTAGCCTACAAGGCCCTCCGTCAAGGCTATTTTTGGGAGACGATGAAGGAGGACGCCGCCGATTTCGTGAAGAGGTGTGATCGGTGCCAGCGGCACGCCGTGGTGCAACGGCAGCCCTCCACCCCAATCTCCCAGCTTTCAGCTCCGTGGCCATTCGCCCAATGGGGAATGGACCTTCTAGGACCATTCCCACCAGCATATGGACAACGGAAATTCCTGATTGTGGCCATCGACTACTTCATGAAGTGGGTCGAGGCCGAACCCTTGGCGCGGATCACCGAAGCAAACGTCGCCAAGTTCTTCTAGAAGTCGATCATCTGCCACTTCGGCCTCCCCCACATTGTGATCACTGATAATGGGCGCCAGTTCGACTGCCGGGAGTTTGAAGAGTTCTGCAGCGACCTCGGCATCCAGTATCGCTTCACCTCGGTGGTGCACCCTCAGATCAATGGAGAAGCCGAGGTCACGAACAGGACTATTTTGTAGGGGCTCTGCACGCGACTGGACCAGGCCAAGGGCAGGTGGGCGGAGGAGCTCCCCAGTGTCCTTTGGGCATACCACACCACCCCGAGGATGGCGATTGACGAGACCCCATTCAACCTCGTCTTCGGAGCCGAGGCGGTTATCCCAATTGAGCTCAGCCTACCCACACTGCGTGTGGAACAATACGACGAGATGGAGAACCCCGCCAGAATGATGCTCAACCTTGACCTTCTTGAAGAGACGAGGGACAAGGCTCGAGTTTGGATGGCGGCATACAGGCAGCGAGTGGCTAGGTATTACAACTCCCGGGTGCGGCCGAAGTCCTTTCGTCCCGGAGATCTGGTGCTCCGGCGTGCTGAAGCTTCTTAGCCACGAGAGTGCGGGAAGCTCTCACCGAACTGGGAAGGCCCGTATAGGGTAGCGGAAGCCCTCCCTCATGGGGCCTACTACTTGGAGGAATTGGGAGGGTCCAGGTTCCCTCGGACGTGGAACGCCTCGAACCTAAGGATGTATTATCAATAATGAAAGGTTCCCCCAAACCCTGCAATAAAGTTTCTTTGCTTCAAACGCTCTTTCTCACCTCGTAGGGAAACTGGCGCATGGCTCTGAGTTCGGCATACACGACTATGGCCGAAGGCCAGAGAAAGCGAGAAGTCCCGGACCTCGGTCTGGAAGGCGGGGCAGAACCCAGCTTGCCCATGCGAGCACGGAGAACAGCACGGCAAGCCGCGCAAGGCTTGAACAAAGCCTGCAGCCCCGGGGTTCAGTCCGGAAGTCCCGGACCTCGGTCTGGAAGGTGGGGCAGAACCTAGTTCACCCATGCGAGCACGGAGAACAGCTCGGCAAGCCGCACAAGGCTTGAACAAAGCCTGCGGCCCAGGGGTTCAGTCCGGAAGTCCTGGACCTCGATCTAGAAGGCGGGGCAGAGCCTAGCTCGCCCATGCGAGCACGGAGAATAGCTCGGCAAGCCGCCAAGGCTTGAACAAAGCCTGCGGCCCCAGGGTTCAGTCCGGAAGTCCCAGACCTCGGTTTGGAAGGTGGGGCAGAGCCCAGCTCGCCCACGCGAGCACAGAGAATAGCCCGGCAAGCCACGCAAGGCTTGAACAAAGCCTGCGGCCCCAGGGTTCAGTCCGGAAGTCCCGGACTTCGGTCTGGAAGGCAGGGCAGAACCTAGTTCGCTCACGCGATCACGAAGGCAAGCCCAAAGAAGGGCCCGCACAAGGCCTACTCCACTGCCACCCAGTCCGGAATGCTCCGAACTTTGACCTGAACGCTGGATGGGACCAGGTCCACCGGCGGACTCAGCCTGGAGCAGGTCCACCCTCGTCTCGGCACTCCACGCCAACACCTCAAAAAAAAAAAATAAAAGAAAGAAGAGAAGAAAAGGTGATGCAGAATGAAAACTGATGCAGAATGAAAGCTCTGATACCAAAATGATGCAGAATGAAAGAAGACTATGCAATGCGGAAGTGAATTAAGATTATTATTATTATTATTATTATTTTATACTTTCAGAAGTCGGCTTTGACTCAAAAGAAAGTTAAACTAAATTGAAAGAAACTATGTAATAATTGAAAGCACAATTTAAATAAACTAGGTTATCAGAGTAGTTCTGAAGTAAAGGATCGCTGGGGGTTGAGAAACTCCCAGACCTAGGGTTTCTCTCTGAACTTTCAGCAGGACAGAAGTAAAGAGAAGAGAAGGGTTATAGACCAGACAGTGATCTTCACAGAGTTTAGTGGAAGGACTCTCTTGAGCAGATTGTTGGATCCCCGGATTCGGATACCTTCGCAATGGATCCTCCAATACAGGTCCTTTGACAAAGTTGGCTTCTCTCTATACTCTACTACTAGGAATCACAGCTGGCTCTCTATACTCTACTAGGTCTGTAATGTTGAAAGTGGAGCTAATGCCTAGTTCTGGAGGCAACTCGAGCACATAGGCATTGGACCCTACTCTCTTCACCACTCTAAATGGTCCAGCTCCTCTAGCATGTAACTTTCTAACGATTCCAGGAGGAAACCATTCAGGCCTTAACCTAATCATTACATAGTCTCCCTCAACAAAAGTTTTGACTCGCCTTTGAGAATCAGCCAACTTCTTATAAGTTTCATTACTTAAATTTATTTTGGCATGAATTTCTTTATGCAAGTCTTTTATATGCTGTGCAAAAACTTCAGCAGACTCGGAGACTTGTGTGTGGACTGGTAAAGGAGCTAGGTCAAGAGGTGTGTGAGGTTTGTAACCATGCACAATTTCAAATGGACTCTTACATGTAGACCTATTGATCGAGTCATTGTATGCAATTTCAGCCCTGGACAAAATACAAATCCCAATTCCTGGTGCTCTCAATCAAACCAAAATCTGAGCCAAAGCCTAGTAAAAGGTCAAGAAAAACTAAACTAGACTGACGACGCATTCCTAAAGAATGAACTTTATTCCAAAGGAATCCTAGGTCTAAACCTAACAAACTACGGCTCTCTAGGTTTGACCTTGGGTCGGAGGATGGCATGCAGAGCATGAAAACTTATCATGGGTGCCTAGTAGGTGCCATAAGGTCTTCCAGAAGTAGGTGGCAAACCTAATAGGTTCTGACACGTGGTACACTCTAAGGACTTCGACAAATTATACTTGGATGGTGTAAGAAGCATTGAAAGTCCTAGAGAAAGGGAGGAAATATGAGGTGGAGTCTCGAATTACCTGCTGACTAAAGGTGGTGACCTGAAGGATTGAATGGTGATCTATGAGTGTCAACTGGTCATCCTTACAAAAGGAAAAGTTTGCTACTCCCAGGAATGGATCAAAAGATGGTTCGGGGAGTAGCCTAGGACATGTGATTGCAATAGTTAAGGTTTGTTCTCTAAGCAAATAATGATCCACTTTCTCAAGAAATGGATTAGAGAATGATTCATGGAAGGGCCTATGGATGATGACCTCAAGACTTGAAATTTGACCTATGGGTGCGGAAAGGTATACTCTATAGAAGGGTAGGTCAGTCAAGTGAAGGAAGGGATCTGGGGCCATAAGGAGGACTTCTACAGGACTGGGTGAATCAATCTGCTCAAGACAAGGATGTTCAATTGAGATTACGGGAGAGATATCCTCAAATTCTTCTTCTTCATATTCATCTATCAAACTTATGTCAGGCTCATATATTTCTTCCTCAATCTCACTGAAAGGTTCTAATCTATTCTCCTTTGATTCCTCTTTAAGTATGGCTCTGGTCGGGTCAACTAATTTTGGGATGGCCATGTCTAACTCCTTCTCAGTGTTATCCTTCTGGTCAAGAGGTGACACAAGTGGGAATTGACAAACAAAAGTCTGGTTCACTACGGATGTTGGATCAATCGGAACTTGACTCAAGTTGGTAGAGGTTGGCTTTAAGTCCAAAGTACTTGATTGGTTATATCTTAAAGACCACTCATAGTCTTGGGCTTCTTGGTAGGCTCGGTCTAACTTATTGGTCTTTTCAAGGAATAGCTTCCTATAAATTATGGGTGTATCCCAACCCTAAACCTCGATGTGATCTGAGCTTCGGTCTCAATGGTATTGCATTTCATGTCATACCACTGGAAGTCCTCGATATATTTAGACACAGGCCTATTACCTTGTCGCAATTGGTACCATTGGTCTAAAAGCCTTTTCTCATAGGATCTACCTAGGTACCTATCTCTCAACTTACTTCTCATATCTCTCCAAGTATATATTTCCTCTTTTCTTTGATAACACTCACGCTCAATAGCATACCAATGTGACCTAGCATGTTTGGTGAACTTGGTTTTGGCCAACCTAACTTGTCCTAATTCCGATATGTTAGTGCACTCAAAATACCGATCCATTTGTTCTTCCCACTTAATATGTCTCTTGTCTTCCATCAAGAGTGGGTGCATAAGGTTCAGTGTTCCTAACGGGTCCCTTTTCTGAGTCAACCAAGCATGGATATAGGCTCCTAGGGTAATGCTCGGGATCACGGTATAAGGTCCTCCTAGGCTCCTGGCATGGGTGAGGTTGGGGCCTATTAAATTTTGGATAAGGGGTCCATTTTTGATGTCTATGTTTCTCAAGTCCCTAGGCTCGGTCTCTAAACTGGGCAAAACCCTCATTCATATCCTGACTCAATTTGGTCTTACTTTCGGTAAGAGTTCTAATCATGGCCTCTAAATCAGGTTGGGTTTGACCAGGTTGGTAGGGTACTCCATTCCGGGTGGACATGATGATGCAAGCAAGCACACCAAATGAGACTCGACTAAAATGACTATGGGCTAACTAGACCTAGAGCCCAAACTAGATGCCCAATCAGAGTGGCAAGCTAGCCTGTAGTAACTCGGGACTCAGCCAGGCAGGTGTAAGGGGAGTGTTAGGTCCCTAATTGCCAATCCTAGACACCAATTAGTGATTGGCCAAGTAGGCGGACCAGCGCACAAGCCCTTCGGGATGTAGTCCCTGAATCACCATTCTAGACACTGAGTACAAAGTACACACAGAGTAACCAGACAAACTGATTAAACCCTAGGCTGGACCTGACCAGTTGGTGTCCCTAGTCCACTAGGACAAATTAGGTCTAATTAATTTTAAAATTAAGGCTTAGGTTCGAATGCACGGGAGGTGGTTTTGGGCTAAGGAGAGGGTCTCAATCCTCCCCTTATGTTACAACTTTGGTGCCCTTAAGATAGATTCAATTTATGCACACTCAAATAAAAATAGCTTGTAGAAAATAAAAAAATAGAATAGCAGTAAAATTGATCTCAGAAAATCTACAGAAATTAATAAATTACAGTAAAATTGTGTAAAATATTTTCAATTATACTGGTTCCAGAAAAATAAAAATCATGCAATTTGGAGTTAGCTATAATGAGAGACAATTCCTACAACAGGGAAGTTACAGACTGAAAATAGAATGCTTCCCCCGTTTACAATTCCTGCTACGAAGTTGTAACCCAGCGGATCCCCTACATGCCCTAGGAACACCCCATGGAATGGGAAGAGGAGGCTTGCACCTTGCTTCGTTCCTAGGACCGGACATCCTGGGGAGTCTACTTCGAGCAGACAAAGTAAAAAAAAGAGACACTTAAAACATGCAAGCAAGTCAGAAATCCTAGACAGGGCTCTGATACCAAAATGATGCGGAATGAAAGCTCTGATACCAAAATGATGCAGAATGAAAGAAGATTATGCGATGCAGAAGTGAATTAAGATTATTTTTTTTTTTTTTTATACTTTCAGAAGTCGGCTTTGGCTCAAAAGAAAGTTAAACTAAATTGAAAGAAACTATGTAATAATTGAAAGCACAATTTAAAGAAACTAGGTTATCAGAGTAGTTCAGAAGTAAAGGATCGCTGGGGGTTGAGAAACTCCCAGACCTAGGGTTTCGCTCTGAACTTTCAACAGGACAGAAGTAAAGAGAAGAGAAGGGTTATAGAATAGACAGTGATCTTCACAGAGTTTAGTGGAAGGACTCTCTTGAGCAGATTGTTGGATCCCCGGATTTGGATACCTTCGCAATGGATCCTCCAATACAGGTCCTTTGGCAGAGTTGGCTTCTCCTGAACTCAAGATCTGGGAAAAAAGAAGAATAAGTTATGGAACCAAATACTCAAGGAAGGATTTACCAGATAGAAGAACTTGAAAGTTAATGTTGCTGAAATCCTGATTCTCCTGGATGCTGATCTGAGTTCCTCTGGGATTTGCTCTGTATTCGAAGTAGCCGAACTGGACCTGGATGCTGGTGGTCGGCCTCTACTTGGAAGAGAGGGGCCGTGAGAAGATGGGGTAGGTTAGGGTTTGATGGAATGAAGAAGATGATGGGCGGCTAGGGTTTGGAAGTGAAGTGGCTAACCTAGGGTTTTGGGGTTAGAGATCTCACACCTCCTTAAGGTTCCTAAGGAACCTGGATTTACTCCCTCACGGAGCTCAACACCTGATGCAAGTGCGAAAGAGAGAAACACAAAGTTTGCTCACACATAAATTGAATTCATTCATCAGTTGTCCTTTAAAACTTACAAGAGGGGTTTATTTTATAGGTCTTTACAAGAGGTCAGGGTTTTACATCTTCCCATGTGGGACTAATAGGATGGATCTTCAAATTAGGCTTGTAGAATCAAATCCTTCTCATATGGCCGGCCAAGAGCTTCCATAAGTGTTGATTGGTGGCTCCAAATGGTAAGTAGGTGGCGCCTCCTAGCCTTGCTCTTCAAGAAAAATTTTTTTTCCTTCCATGCTTGGTTTTATTTGGAAGTATTTGGGCGCCTCCTAGTTTTGCTCCCCAAGTTTTGGCTTCTTCCTTTCATGGCTCAACTCTTTTGGACACCTCCTTTTCTTTCTCCCCAAGTCATGGCTCTTCCCAACTTTGCTTTGGTCTTTTTAGGCATGGATTGGGCGCCCCCTTGAAGTGCTCCCCAAGAAATGCCTCTTTCCTCCTTTAGCTTGGCCTTTTAAGGTATATATGGGGCGCCTCCTTGATTTTGACTTCAAGAAAAATTCTTGCTCCCTTGGGTGTGGGGACCAAGACATTGGGATGGAGATGTGGCACCCCTTGGACTCTAGCGTGTGGCTAGGAGTGTGGCGCCCACTTACTTGAGCCTGGGAGAAAAATGTGGCACCCTGGACCTTGACTTGAAAAAGGTGGCACCAACCTGGAGAAGACCTAGGCCACTACTAGGACTCAACAAAATTTAAATTGCAGGAAAATACAGACTCAAGACTAAAATTGAGTTGACCAAGTCAACCCTTATTACAAAACCAGAAAACATTAATTCTTCGGGCAAGGTCAATCAGAGATCCAGATGGAGCCCTGAAGTCTTCTTCTGAGTCTGGTGCCCGCACCAAAAACTCTGATACCAAAAATGATTCAGAATGAATATGTGGAATGCGGAAGAAAATTAAAATTAATGTATTTTTTTTATATATATTTCAGAAGTCGGCTTTGACTCAAAGGAAAGATAAACTAATGTTGAAAGAAACTAAGAAATGACATAAAGCATAATTAAAAGGAGTGGATTATCAGAGTAACTCAGAAGTAGGATCGCTGGGGATTGAGAAACCCCCAGATCTAGGGTTTGCTCTGAGTTTTCAACGAAACAAACAAAGTGAGAAGGGAAGGTTCTTGTTACCTAGCAGTGATATCTCTCCATTTAGTGGAAAAAGACTCTCTCGAGCAGATTATTGGATCCCGGGAGTCAAGTTATCTTCGCAATGGATCCTCCGATAATGGTCCTTGGCAAAGTTGGCCTCTTCTTGAACCCTGGATCCTGGAGAGAAGAAGAACAAGGTTAGGAACAAAAGACTCAGGGAAGAGAGTTACCAGAGTAGAAGAGAGGATGTGATCTGAAGGTCTTCAGCTGATATGGAACTCCTAGGCTGCGGATTTGGGACTTCTTCTCCTGGATCTGTTGGATGGACTCTGAAGCAGTGGTAGCTGACTTGAAGATGGCTGGACTAGGGTCCTGGTGGTCGGCCACCATTTGGAAGAAGAACCTTGGAGATGGTGTAGAGGCTAGGGTTTGGTGGTGGTGGAGTAGAGATGGGTGGACTAAGCTAGGGTTTTGGGGTTGGAGATCTCACACCTCCTCAAGGTTCCTGGGGAACCCAGATTTACTCCCTCACGGAGCTCAACACTCAGAATAAGTGTGGAAGAACAAGACTTTGCTCAAAAATAAGGGATTTCATTCATAAGATTTCATAAGATAAGTTCAAGTTACAAAAGGGGTCTAATATATAGACCTATAAGAAAAATCAAAACCATACAAGTTCCCATGTGGGACTAATATGACTAATCTACACTTTAGGCATCAAATTCTCTTCCCTTGGCCAACCAAGACTCCTTCCATGAGTAAGCGACCCAAAAACTCCAAGAAAACTTGAAAATCAGCTCCAAATGGCAGGTTATGGGGGTGTCTCCTAGTATCTCTCCATGAATCAAGGATTTTCCCTTCATGGTTTGGCACTTTTGGACACCTCCTAGTCTTGCTCCATAAGTTTAGGCTTCTTCTTTTCATGGCTTTGGCACTTTAGAAAACTTTTGGATGCCTCCTTGATTTTCTCCCCAAGACATGCTCTCTTCCCTTTTATAACTTGAATTTTTATGGAACATTGTGGGGCACCTCCTTGATCCTCTCTTCAAGAAAAATTCTTGCCATCCTGGCTTGGGTTTATCTGGAAAGAAGTTGGCTCCTCCTTGGATTGAGGTATCTTGATGGATTTCTCCTCCAAGTGGTGCAAGAAAAAGGGGAACTTACTTCTTATGGTGTGGGGACCAAAGACACTGGATGGAGATGTGGCAGGGAGTGTGGCACCCACTTGTAGCTGGACCATGAAAGAAAAAATGTGGCACCCTATGGCAAAGGGAATGGCACCAACCTGGACCTGGACTTGGACTGAGTCAACATAACTCAACAAAAATGAAATGACAAAATTACAGACTCAAAATTGGGTAGATCAGGTCAATCCTTATTACAAACCCTAATTTTCTCGGGCAAGGTCAATCAGAGATCCAGATGGAACCCTGAAGTCTTCTTCTGATTCTGGTGCCTGCACCAATTCTCCCGGGGTGGGAGGAACTTGACCCTGTCGTGTACGGATCAAGCTGGCTCTGGTATCTCTCCAAGAGGTCTGGGTCCAATTCTTGTAATTCTTCTCGGGAGATCCAAGAGTCATCAGAATCTAGCCTTCCTTGCCAGCGGACCAGGTATCTTTGGTATCCTCGATTACGAGTAGAGAAAACCTGATCATCCAGGATCATTTCAATCTTCTCTTTCCTCACAGGCCAGTTTGTTAGTGGACACACAGGGTCAGGAACACTCTCAATAACAGGATTAGGTTCAAAAGGCTCACTGGGAATCACAGCTAGCTCCCTGTACTCTACTAGGTCTATAATGTTGAAAGTGGAGCTAAAGCCTAGCTTTGGAGGCAACTCAAGCACATAGGCATTGGGTCCCACTCTCTTCATCACTCTAAATGGTCCAGTTCCTCTAGCATGTAGCTTTCTAACGGTTCCAGGAGGAAACTGCTCAGGCCATAACCTAATCATTACATAGTCTCCCTCAACAAAAGTTTTGACTCGCCTTTGAGAATCAGCCAACTTCTTATAAGTTTCATTACTTAAATTTATTTTGGCATGAATTTCTTTATGCAAGTTCTTTACATGTTGTGCAAAGTCTTCAGCAGACTCGGAGACTCGTGTATGGACTGGCAAAGGAACTAGGTCAAGTGGTGTGTGAGGCTTGTGCCCATGAACAATCTCAAAAGGGCTTTTACCTATAGACCTACTGACCGAGTCATTATATGCAAATTCAGCCCTGGGTAAATACAAATCCCAATTCCTGGTATTCTCACTCAACCAAAATCTAAGTCAATATCCTAAACTCAACTGACGACGCATTCCTAAAGAAAGGACTTTATTCAAAGGAACCCTAGGTCTAAACCTAACAAACTAAGGCTCTCTAGGTTTGACCTTGGGTTGGAGGATGGCATGCAGAGCATGAAAACTTATCATGGGTGCCTAGTAGGTGCCATAAGGTCTTCCAGAAGTAGGTGGCAAACCTAATAGGTTCTAAGGAGTCTTGCAACCTAGAAATCTTAGTAAAGTGTAATCCCATAGCTCTAGAAACATGAGAAGATTCAGGGAAGGGTAGGAAATAAGAATCAGAGTTTTGAGGTGGCTTATAGGAAACAAGAAACATACCTTGGTTATTCAGGATGACCTTAAAATGAGGACATTGTTCTATAGGTGCACTCATCCAAACCTCATGATTTGCTCTAGGAGGGTATACAAGTGCAAGTTCTAGGGTTGGCTGGGTGCTCCTAGAAGGTAGAAGGTTATCAGGAAGGTCTTTAGATTGTTTATCTTGAAAGTCTTCTAAGCTACTATCTTTTTCTTGTTCTTGGACCTTCTCAATAGGAAATTCTTGTGAACCCCTTCCTTCTTCACACTTCTCTACCAGATTTGACTCAGGGGTGTCTTCTTTGGATTCCTCAATGAGTTCAGGGGTACTCTCTTTGGGTGCAATTTCCTCTTCCTGAACTTCCTCAAAAGGGTCTTCTCTTAGGGTTAGCTCCTGAATTCCTTGAGTAGCAGGGGTCCCCTCAATAACCCCATCAGGTAGGAGTTGGTTAATTGAATTATCGAGAGAGATATCCTCAAATTCTTCTTCTTCATATTCATCTATCAAACTTATGTCAGGCTCATATATTTCTTCCTCAATCTCACTGAAAGGTTCTAATCTATTCTCCTTTGATTCCTTTTTAAGTTCGGCTCTGGTCAGGTCAACTAATTTTGGGATGGCCATGCTTAACTCCTTCTCAGTGTTATCCTTCTGGTCAAGAGGTGACACAAGTGGAAATTGACAAACAAAAGTCTGGTTCACTATGGGTGTCGGATCAATCGGAACTTGACTCAAGTTGGTAGAGGTTGGCTTTAAGTCCAAAGTACTTGATTGGTTATATCTTAAAGACCACTCATAGTCTTGGGCTTCTTGGTAGGCTCGGTCTAACTTATTGGTCTTTTCAAGGCATAGCTTCCTATAAATGTATGGGTGTAACCCAACCCTAAACCTCGATGTGATCTGAGCTTCAGTCTCAATGGTATTGCATTTCATGTCATACCACTGGAAGTCCTGGATATATTTAGACACGGGCCTATTACATTGTCACAATTGGTACCATTGGTCTAAAAGTCTTTTCTCACAGGAACTACCTAGGTACCTATCTCTCAACTTACTTCTCATATCTCTCCAAGTATATATTTCCTCTTTTCTTTGATAACACTCATGCTCAATAGCATACCAATACGACCTAGCATGTTTGGTGAACTTGGTTTTGGCCAACCTAACTTGTCCTAATTCTGATATGTTAGTACACTCAAAATACCGATCCATTTGTTCTTCCCACTTAACATATGTCTCTTGTCTTCCATCAAAAGTGGGTGCATAAGGTTCGATGTTCCTAACGGGTCCCTTCTCTAAGTCAACCAAGTATGCGTATAGGCTCCTAGGGTTATGCTCGGGATCATGGTATAAGGTCCTCCTAGGCTCCTGGCATGGGTGAGGTTGGGGCATATTAAATTTTGGATCAGGGGTCCAATTTTGATGTCTACGTTTCTAAAGTCCCTGGGTTCGGTCTCTAAACTGGGCAAAACCCTCATTCATATCCTGACTCAATTTGGTCATACTTTCCGTAAGAGGTCTAATCATGGCCTCTAAATCAAGTTGGGTTTGACCAGGTTGGTAGCGTACTCCATTCCGGGTGGACATGATGATGCAAGCAAGCACACCAAATAAGACTCGACTGAAATGACTATGGGCTAACTAGACCTAGAGCCTAAACTAGATGCCCAATCAGAGTGGCAAGCTAGCCTGTAGTAACTCGGGACTCAGCCAGGCAGGTGTACGGGGAGTGTTAGGTCCCTAATTGCCAATCCTAGACACCAATCAGTAATTGGCCAGGTAGGTGGACCAGCACACAAGCCCTTCGGGATAGAATCCCTAAACCACCGTTCTAGACATTGAGTACAAAGCACACACAGAGTAACTAGACAACTGACACAACACTAGCCTAGACCCGACCAGTTGGTGTCCCTAGCCCACTAGGACAAATTAGGTCTAATTAATTTTAAGATTAAAGGCTTAGGTTCAAATGCATGGGAGGTGGTTTTGGGCTAAGGAGAGGGTCTTAATCCTTCCCTTATGTTGCAACTTTGATGCCCTTAAGATAGATTCAATTTATGCACACTCAAATAAAAAAAAACAGCATGCAGAAAATAAAAAAAGCAGAACAGCATTAAAATTGATCTCAGAAAATCTACAGAAATTAATAAATCATGAAAATTTTATGTAAATTACTTTCAATTATACTAGTTCCAGAAAAATAAGAATTACTTAATTTAGAATTTTTTGCAGGGAGAAACAATTCGAATAACAGGATGGTTACTGGTAGAAAATAGAATGTATGTCCCGTTTACAATCCCTGCCTAGAAGTTATAACCCAGCGGCACCCCTACACGCCCTAGGAACCCCAGTGGAATGGGAGGAGGAGGCTTGTGTCTCGCTTGTTCCTAGGACCGGATGGCCAGGGGAGTCTACTCCAGGGAGCAAAAGTAAAAAGGAACCAAAAAATAATCAAACAAGCAAGAACCCTAGACAGGGCTCTGATACCATAAGTGATGCAGAACGAAAACTTTGATACCAAAAATGATGCAGAATGAATATGTTGAATGCGGAAGCAAATTAAAATTAATGTATTTTTTTTATATATATTTTCAGAAGTCGGCTTTGACTCAAAGGAAAGATAAACTAATATTGAAAGAAACTAAGAAATGACAAAAAGCATAATTAAAAGGAGTGGATTATCAGAGTAACTCAGAAGTAGCATCGCTGGGGATTGAGAAACCCCCAGATCTAGGGTTTGCTCTGAGTTTTCAACGAAACAGACAAAGTGAGAAGGGAAGGTTCTTATTACCTAGCAGTGATATCTCTCCATTTGGTGAAAAAAGACTCTCTCAAGCAGATTATTGGATCCCGGGAGTCAAGGTATCTTTGCAATGGATCCTCCGATAATGGTCCTTGGCAAAGTTGGCCTTTTCTTGAACCCTGGATCCTGGAGAGAAGAAGAACAAGGTTAGGAACAAGAGACTCAGGGAAGAGAGTTACCAGAGTAGAAGAGAGGATGGGATCTGAAGGTCTTCAACTGATCTGGAACTCCTAGGCTACGGATTTGGGACTTCTTCTCCTAGATCTGCTGGATGGACTCTGAAGTAGTGGTAGCTGACTTGAAGATGGCTGGACTGGGGTCCTGGTGGTCGGCCACCCTTTGGAAGAAGAACCTTGGAGATGGTGTAGAGTCTAGGGTTTGGTGGTGGTGGAGTAGAGATGGGTGGACTAAGCTAGGGTTTTGGGGTTGGAGATCTCACTCCTCCTCAAGGTTCCTAGGAAACCCAGATTTACTCCCTCATGGAGCTCAACACTCAGAATAAGTGTGGAAGAACAAGACTTTGCTCAAAAACAAGGGATTTCATTCATTAGATTTCATAAGATAAGTTCAAGTTACAAAAGGGGTCTAATATATAGACCTATAAGAAAAATCAAAACCATACAAGTTCCCATGTGGGACTAATAGGACTAATCTACACTTTAAGCATCAAATTCTCTTCCCTTGGCCAACCAAGACTCCTTCCATGAGTGAGCGGCCCAAAAACTCCAAGAAAACTTGAAAATCAGCTCCAAATGGCAGGTTATGGGGGTGTCTCCTAGTATCTCTCCATGAATCAAGGATTTTCCCTTCATGGTTTGGCTCTTTTGGACACCTCCTAGTCTTGCTCCTCAAGTTTAGGCTTCTTCTTTTCAAGGCTTTGGCACTTTAGGAAACTTTTGGGTGCCTCCTTGATTTTCTCCCTAAGACATGCTCTCTTCCCTTTTATAACTTGGATTTTTATGGAACATTGTGGGGCACCTCCTTGATCCTCTCTTCAAGAAAAATTCTTGCCATCCTGGCTTGGGTTTATCTGGAAAGAAGTTGGCTCCTCCTTGGATTGAGGTATCTTGATGGATTTCTCCCCCAAGTGGTGCAAGAAAAAGGGGAACTTACTTCTTATGGTGTGGGGACCAAAGACACTGGATGGAGATGTGGCAGGGAGTGTGGCACCCACTTGTAGCTGGACCATGGAAGAAAAAATGTGGCACCCTATGGCAAAGGGAATGGCGCCAACCTGGACCTAGACTTGGACTGAGTCAACATGACTCAACAAAAATGAAATGATAAAATTACAGACTCAAAATTGGATTGATCAGGTCAATCCTTATTACAAACCCTAATTTTCTCGGGCAAGGTCAATCAGTGATCCAGATGGAACCCTGAAGTCTTCTTCTGATTCTGGTGCCCGCACCAAAAGGTGAAAGAGGAAGGCTAGGTCGAGACTTAACAAAACTAGATCTTCATTAATTCAAAAAAAGGATTACACCAAGGGAGTCCCGATAGGCCGGGAGTCCCCAAAAACAAAAAGGAAAAAGAGATACACAGCTCAGTTCGGCGCGGTGGTGGGGTCCTCAGCCTGGGTCATGCGCTCCACGTCCTCGCCGTCGACGGCTACTGGTTCGGGGGGCCGCTCCGGAGCTACGGCCGTGTCGCTCGCCGGGGCCGCAGCTGGGTCACCTGCCACGCCGGGAGCCCGACTGGTGGGTCCTTGCCTTCTACCTCCGAGAGCCACCCCACTGAGGTCGAGCTCGGGGTAGAAGGACCCCACCTTCTCTCGGCACACTTGGAACCCCTTCAGGAAGGAGTCCACAGCGACCTCTCGGACCTCCGAGATGTACTCGTCGGAGGCCCGGAACCTCGGGATGACTTCCTGCGCCTCCAGCTTCGCGGCTTCCAGGAGCCCATTGACGTAGGCGCTCCGCTCCTTTGCTGCACTCGCCTCCCGCCTGGCCTCCTCCAGCTGACGCTCCAGCCATTGAGAATGGGCCAGGAGGCAAGCCCTCTCAGCCGCATCCTCCTCTGCACGATGCTGGTGGGAGATCTTCTCCTCGGACAGAGAGGACTCCAGGTCCTTGACGTGCTCCTCGGCGCGTGCCAGGTCCACCTGGAGGGCCTGGTTGCTCCCTCGTAGCTTGACCCCCTTCTCCATGAGGTCTTTGACGTCAGCCGCTAGCTTGCCGAGCTTCTCTTCCTTCTTGGCATTCTTCTTCGCGTACCCTACGAGGAAGTTCCTCAGTAGGAGCACGTCGTTCCCAATCTGCACAGCAAGAAGAACAGGTTAGTAGAAAGGCTAACCGAAGCAGCAAAGAATAGAAAATTCTGAGTTCGGACTCACCGTGAAAAGCTGCGGGAGGATCCCGAGCAAGGCGTTGGCGTAGTCCCGGCCGCTCCGAGATCGGCGATCTCAGGAGGTGGAGGTGTACTCCATTACCTTCTCCGCGAGCCCCTTGTCACGGATCACAGAGCACCGATTGGTGATCACCGGTGGCGGGGCCATCAGGTCGGCTGCGACGGTGACTGCCCCCCCAGGAGGAATCGCCATTGCCGGGGCGGCTGAAGTCAGGGGCGGCACCGTCGGCTCTGCGATAATGATGGGGCCGGCGCGAGGCAGAACTGCTGACGGTGGGCCTCCCTCGTCGGCAGCACCGCCAGGTCTGACGGCTGGAGCATCAATGGCCCCGGCCAGGGGCGGCCTGGGCGGGGGAGCAGCAGCCATCGGGCTAGGCACGGGCGTCGGTGCGACCTCCTAGCTCACCTTGGTGCGAGCCCTCTTCGCCGCAGGCTCATCCACCTCGATGACGTCCCTCTGGGCCACGCCCTCCAGGAGGTTCTTCAACGAAAATTTCATGCCTGCAACACAAAAAGAGTCAGTCAGCTCGGCTAAAAGAAGAATAATGCAAAGGTAAGAGAACGACTGAGTCTCACCCGGCTCGCGGATGGGACTGATCCCAGCCTCAAACAAGTTCTGCTCCGAGAGCAGAACCTCGAGTGCTGGGACCTCGTCGCTTAGAAGCTGGGAGTAGGCCTCTTGGTCCGCCGACTCGACTTGGGAGTTCCGGTTCGGAGACCGATCCGGTTCACTCCAGGCCCAGTCGACGTCCTCGACCGAAGCAAAAAAGAATCGGTTCTTCCAACCCTTGATTGAAGAAGGGAGGTCGAACCGGAGACACCTGGGCCGGGGTGAGATGTACCACCAGCCGTCATCAGTGAAGTACCTCTTCAGGGTAAACAGAGCCCTGAAAAGGGAGAAACGGGCAACAACCGTGGAAGTGATAAAAGACAATGAAAGAAAAGATGACCCGGATGGCATTGGGAGCCAACTGGGCCAGGACTAGATGGAAGTGGCTGAGGAAGGAAAGGAAGAAGGGGTGCAGAGGGAACCGAAGACCCTCGAGAAGGAAGTCCTCATAGAAGGCTATGCGGCCGGGGCCACTCATGGTGACGCGATCCCCGGGCCGCGGAACAAAGAGACAGATTGACCCCGGGATGCCATAGACCTCCCGGAGTAAGGAAAGGCCACCTTCGGTCATCGTAGAAGTATGATCGGAGGGATCGACAGAAGGAAGGGTCGGAGGAGGAAGAGAAGAAATGGAAAGAGCAGACACGACGGGAGGAGACCTGACACCCCTGGGGATGCCAATGGTGATACCCCCAGGTTGCAGTCACCTGCAGGTCTCCTCCGGGATCACTTCCCCCTCCGAGGAGGAAGAAGATGGAGTCCTCAGCCGGGACGAACCAGCCTCGTCCGGGTTAGAAGAAACATGGTGACGGCGTGCCATGACAGAGAAGAGGGTGAGAAAATTTCACTAGGGAGAAGGAGAAGAGCGAAGAAGAGAATGGGGGCACTCACCGAAATGCGCTGTGCAACGCGGGGCAGAGGGAGATAGCCTGCAGCAAACTGCCCATGGAGCAAGGGGAAAGGCCTCATTCCGGAAAGTCCCCTCCTTTTCAAACTCAATCGACAGCCACCGTACCCATCATTCCGCTCCGGGCCATCGGATGATCGCCATGTGGACGCACGCCCGACACCGATGCCTTGTTAGCAGGAAAACGGTGATGCAGCAAGCATATGATTAATGTTTTGAATATGGTTTGTAGAGCAATGAAACCTAATTACACTAGCATTGTACTCATCATAATAAGACTTAAGGATTATAAGAAATGGGACTTTTACTTGATTAGACACAATCCTAAACTAAGAAGGAAGAAGATCTAGACAATACGGGCTAATGATTGTGGACTTACCTTGATGAGCTTTCCAACCTTCTTTTGATTCATACCTTGAAACTACCAATGCTCAGAACTGAAGAACCTGGATAACAGAGATCAGAACCCTGGACTTGGGGCTTCAGCTTGTTGGTTCTTTGTCAAGGTGAACCCGGTTCACAACTCAAAGACTTCGAAGGACCTCCAATGCCTTCACGTGAGCTTGGAAGATTCTTTGCTAGGGAAAAAGAGTGGCTTTGGCATGGAGGAAGACGATGGAAAACTTTCACATAAGAAAAAAAAAAAAAACACAAAACAACTTCTACTTCCAAAATTCAACTTCAATTTTCATTCATTCCCCAAAAAATCAAATCCCCTTTACAATGGGGCGTCCAAGGCTTTTTAATAGCCTTACAAAACTTTTGAAATTTGAAAACTTCCCAAATTGTGGAGGATTACAAGGGAGGTTGGAGGATATGGGGCCTTGTTAAATGGGATAAGGAGAAATTCATGGAGATTCTCCCCAAATTGTGGAGGATTACAAGGGAGGTTGGAGGATATGGGGCCTTGTTACATGGGATAAGGAGAAATTCATGGAGATTGGCCGGTTTCTTTGAATTTAAAATGCTTGGTCGATCTCCCCTTTAGGCGCCCATTTGAAGGTGACGTGGCTAATGATGTGGCATCCCTGGTGGCTGCTTTGTTGGCATGGTGATGTGGAATTCTAGCTTGGTGGACCAAGGTCTTGATTTGGAAGCTCCAAGTGGTTTGGTGAACCTCAACTTGAAGTAGCTTGGACTTGATTTAAATAAACCTAATGGAATTCTAATTGAGTTCTTATTTGAACCCAGATTGAGACAGGACATAATTACAGGACTCGATTGGACATAATTACAGGATTCATGAAATTGAAACTAAGTAATTACAGGACTCTTGAAAGTAAATTGCCCTTTACAAGAAAAATTTAACCTAGTGATCTTCGATCCAAAGTGGAATCAGGTTAACCTTATTTGAGTGGGGTTTTATTCTGTTTCTGCTTCTGGTGTCCACACCAAATGGCCTCTGCTTCGAAGCGACGCATTAATTACGGGCGAACGGGCGACGCGTGGCGGCCTCCTATAGGGCTTTGGGCGCACCGAGAAATGGCGACGAGGATCGTGGCAATTATGATGCAAGATCTTTGCCTCCCCACGTCATCTCCACATTTAATCCCAACGTTCCGTTCCACGATGCCCCAACGGAACGTTGGGTTGGGGGGCAACTGTTATGGCCGTAACGATGATGTGGCATGTCTCAGATTTCGTTGGGCGTGATTCGAGCCACGTGGAGTTTTTTCGGCCAAGTCAGTTGCGGCTCCACCCCGGCCGAAGCCGAGCTCGGCCCGGGCCCTCCTGCCGCCTTGCCAGGCGGCACCCTGAGACGTTACCGCCCCGATCGAAGTCAAGCTCGGCCCGGGCCCTCCTGCAGCTCCGCCAGGTGTCCATCCAGGAGGGATCCACCTCGGTCGAGTTCGGCGGCTCCCCCGCTCCCTCGCTAGGTGGCGCCCGGAGACGGTCCCGCCTCGGCCGAGGTCGAGCCGGGCCCCTTCGCTCCTTCGCCAGGTGGCGCCCGGAGACTGGACCACCTCAAATGAAGCCGAGCGCCCTTCTGCCACTTCGCTAGGTGTCCACCCAGGAGGGGTCCACCTCGACCGAGTTCGGCGGCTCCCTCGCTCCCTCGCCAGGTGGCGCCCGGAGACGGTCCCGCCTCGGCCGAGGTCGAGCCGGGCCCCTTCGCTCCTTCGCCAGGTGGAACCCGGAGACGGGACCACCTTGGCCGAAGTCGAGCGCCCTTCTGCCACTCCGCCAGGTGTCCACCCAGGAGGGATCCACCTCGGCCAAGGTCGGTAGCTCCCCCGCTCCCTCGCCAGGTGGCACCCGGAGACGAGACCACCTCAACTGAGGTCGAGCTGGGCCCCTCCGCTCAATCGCCAGGTGGCGCCCGGAGACGGGACCACCTCGGCCTAAGCCGAGCATCCTTCTGCCGCCTTACCAGGTGTCTACCCAGGAGGGGTCCACCTCAGCCGAGGTTGGCCAGCTCGTACAGAGAATGTCCCGAAGAATGGAGGCACGGGCTCCGAGGTTTCCCCTCGAGCCATGCACGCCACACATCGAGAAAGGCACCCCATATGAACGGCGACGGCATGCGAAACATCACTTACATCGGCACGACAGGTTCCGTAGTCGAGAGACGAGGCTCTGACAAAACAGGACCCGGTAACGGACAGCGCCGATGCCTGGGAGGAAGAACGCTCACGCCCGGCCTGAGGTCTGGTCGACGGTCTGGCCAGCGCCCCCGTCCCTTACTCTTTCCTTGCTGGGCTCGGCAAACAAGGCCGGAAAGCCACCCGGCCCACTGAACCAAAAGGGAAAAGAGAAAGGGGTGGGGGGAAGGAGATGAGAGCGACAAGGGAGCCTCCCGGGAGCGAAAAATGAGCAGGCAACAAGAGGAGATAAAAGGAAGGAGAAAACGGATGACCAGGTAAGTGAAGTAGAGCAAGTGAGAAACAGAGGCTGGAAGCTCCACTTCAAGAGCAAGATCCAAGGTCCTGAGAGGGCATCGCTTGGCGTGAGCTCGGCAAAGGAATCCAGCCGAGTTTCTGGCCACTCTGGCATCTTTCTTGCTAGCACGTTCTCTGAGTCTGGGACTCCTTCGGGGGCCCATCCCAGAGATTCTGTTCCCTCTCGCCGTCTACTAAGTTGATCGTCAGAGCTCCCTCGCCGGAATCCCCGGCCAAGGTTTTCTGACCTTGCCTTGCAGGTTCGGTCCAGCCAGGAGGCCCCAGGGGCAGGACGGTCTAGTCAGATTGGCGGTTTCGAGGCTAGGGGCTCATTATTCTGGTGGGTCATGATAGTGTACTGGTGTACACTCACTCTGGAGGCAAGAATCTTAGATCTGGATTGGATTTAAAAGATAACTATGTAGCAAGTATGAATGCTATGCATGCAGAAAATTTCAGTAGCCTAACTAAATGCAGAAATTCAAATTAAAACCTAACCTACCGTGCTCTGATACCAAGATGGTGGGAAACAAAAATCAAATGATGCATTTTTATAGGAATTAAAGAGACTAAATGATAAGGAAGCAAATATGTATGCAGCTATTCAATGTAAAAGAAGCAGAATTATATGAAAGGAACATAAGTGAAAAACATGACAAGAATGATGCAGAACAAATAAGATGATGTGATGCAGAAGTAAATTAAGACTAATTTTTTTTTTTTTTGTGTTTTGTTAGAAGTTGGCTTGACTCAAAAACAAGGCTAACTAATATTGAAAGAAAATATGCACTAAAAGAAAGCACAATTCAAAATAGTAGATTATCAGAGTAATAAAGAAGTAGGATCGCTGGGGATTGAGAAACCTCCAGACCTAGGGTTTACTCCTCTTTCAAGAAATAGACGAAGAGAGAAGAGAAGGTTTTATACCTTACTGTGATATCTCTCGTTGCTTCAATTGAAGGACACTCTTGAGCAGATTGTAGGATCCTTGGAGATGGGGTATCTTCGCAATGGATCCTCGGATTGTAGTCCTATGGCAAGGTTGGCGTTCTTCTCGTACTCTGGATCTGGAAAAGATGAAGAACAAGATAAGGATGTAAGAAACTCAAGGAAGAGTCCTTTACCTGGGATAGCTCTGGACTGCTCGAACTTTGAAGATGAGGGAAGAGTATGGAGGTGGCGGTGGAAGATGGAGTGGATTTAGGGTTTGGCTGGTAGGGCGACGGCTTGCAAATGAAAAGGACCTAGGGCTTGATATAGTGGGCGATGGCTTGGAGAAGGAGATGGTGGCCTTGAATGAAGTGGGAATAGGGTTTAGGAATTTGGGTGTTGGCGGCTAGGATGATGAAAGGAAATTAGGGTTGGCGGCCAGGGATGAAAGCGGGCAGGGTTTTGGTAACTTTGGAGATCGCTCACCTCCTCAAGGCTCCAATGGAACCCGGATTTACTCCTTCACGGAGCTCAACACTCAAAGAAGTACGGAAGAAGAGAACACAAGGTTGCTCAACCCAAGAAAAGATTTCATTTACTCATTAAAATCAAAAGATTACATAAGGGTCCAATATATAGACCTTGCAAGAGAAACAAAATTACACTACTTCCCATGTGGGACTAAACATTCATCCTAAGCATGAAAAGCTTTCCCTTGACTGACCAGGCTTTTTTCCTTGGAGTGGTCGGCCTCAAATGCAAGGTGATGGCTTCATATGGCAGGTATGTGGGGCACCTCCAAGTTCTTCTCCTTAAGTCATGGGTTTTCCTTCCATGACTTGCTCTTTCTTGGAAGAAAATACTCATCTCCTAGTCTTTCTCCCCAAGACTAGGCTCCTTCCATTTATAGCCAGGTACTTTAGGCAGGTGTGGGCGCCTACCTTGAAGTCCTCTCCAAGAAAAATCTCCTGCTCCTTTAGCTTGGTTACTTTAGGCAGCTTGTGGGCGCCTTCCTTGACTTCTCCTAAGAAAATTTTCTTGCTCTGTTGGGCATGGGGACCAGGGATACTGGGATGAAATGTGGCACCAACTGGCCCTGGGAGTGTGGCTGGGAGTATGGCGTCCACTTGCATTTAGCCTTGGAAGAAAAAATGATGCCCTAGGGAATGGCGCCAACCAGGACTTGACTTGGACTTAGACTGAGTCAACATGACTCAACAAAATGAAATGCAGACTCAAAGAAATAAAATAATTTGGTTGACCAGGTCAACCCTTATTACAAACCCTAATCTTCGGGCAAGGTCATTCAGAGATCCAGATGGAACCCTGAAGTCTTCTTCTTATTCTGGTGCCCACACCAAAGAAAGAGCCATTTCAAAGCAATTAAGAATGGACCTTTGTGGTTAAGAAACCACACAGGTTAGGGATAGCTTACTCTAATATTTCAGATCTGAAAAGAAAGATTTTAAAGATGGTTACTCGGCCATTTAATATTCTGAAATGTGGCAAACGGGACACTCAAGAAGATGTATTAGGATGGCAAGGGGATTACTCTAGGTTTTAGGGCACCTTGTATATGATTCTTTAGCACAGTAGACCTTCACCTTGAAAACCTGGAGACCTGGGGATCCTGCACAAATAGATGGAGAGATTTGAAGATTTAAATGGAAGGTTGGAGGAATGGAGGAGGGAAGTTTTGAAATGGAAGAAAGAGGCTTAGGATTGATTTGAAGTGGATCTCCTTTGGCACCCTTGGCATGAACCTTCTTCACTTGATGGTGTGGAGAACTTCATGTGGATGAAACTCTTTGGAAGAGGAGGATGACGAGCTTGGTGTGGCTTGAAGAAGGGTCTTCAAGGTTGGTCAAATGGGGAATGGAAAGAGGGATTAAATGCTTGATTGGAATAAGGTAACCTAGGCCTCACACCTACCCTTTCTCAAGGGACTTTAGCTATCAAAGCAAAGGAAATTTTCAAGAATGAAATTCATTTCATTCATCATCTAGATTACAAGAGGATTTAGGAGCCTTTTATAGACCTTAATCTCCCTTTCAAATTCAAATTACATCTCCTTTCATGGAGAAAATCATGGGGCGTCCCATGACGAGATGAATGGCCCTTTCAAAATTTAAAACTCCTAATTACAAGGTAGGCATTCCATGAAGAGTTGAAGCTTACTTCAAATTTGAATTTGTCTTTGGTGAAATTCATGGTTGAAGTGTCTTGGTGATGTGGCATGACTTGTCCTCCATGTTGGCATGACTTGTCCTCCAAGATGGCATGGTGCATTGATGATGTAGTGCTCCAAGTAGTTATGGTTTGTTGGTGAAGCTGGTTGCACTCAATCTTGCTCAATTAAAATCCAAATCAAGTAGCTCTTGAACCCAACTATTTATACTTACTCAATACAAAGCCAATTTAACTCTAATTGGACTTGAGAACCCAAATTGAAATAAAACAGGTCTCAATTATTCAAATGAAAACAAGTACAGGACTCACGGACTTATTACAGGACTTAAATTCTTAATCTTCTATCCATAAAGAACTTAGCATTGGTTGAAGCCTCTTCCTGAGCCTGGTGCCCGCACCATTTCCATTAAGGAAAGCAGTCTTTACATCCATTTGCCAGATCTCATAGTCATAGTATGCTGCTATTGCAAGCAATATCCGAATGGATTTGAGCATGGCTACTGGAGAAAAAGTTTCATCATAGTCTATACCATGTTTTTGATTGAAACTTTTTGCTACCAGTCTAGCCTTGTAGGTCTCAACTTAACCATCTGCTCCAATCTTTTTCTTGAAGACCTATTTACATTCAATTAGGTTAATTCCTTCAGGTGGATCTATCAGAGTCCAAACCTGATTGGAATACATGGAGTCCATTTCAAATTTCATGGCACCAAGCCATTTGTCTGAGTCTTTACTCTCGACAGCTTCCGAATAGGTCACAAGATCATCATCTTGTATGATACTGGCTTCATTGTCATCCTTGATGACAAAACCATATCTGAGAGGTACTCCCCGCACCCTCTCTGACCTTCGGAGAGGAGGTGTGTATTGTGGTTGTTCTTGATCTATAAGAACCTCTGGTTGAGGAACTTCACTTGAAGGCTCATTGGTTTATTGGTTCTATTCTTCACATAACTTAAGTGAAGAACCACTACATCCTTCTTGGATAAACTCTTGTTCCAAGAATGTAGCATACCTACTGACAATTATCTTTTGTTCAGTAGCATTATAAAAGAGGTATCCCATACTTACTTTTGGGTAACCAACAAATCTACATGATGCGGAACTAATATGCATGTAATTATTTTTATGTGTTATATATGTAGAGTTAAATGATTAAATCCTAAAAATTAGATCAAAATAAGTTGTAGGAAATTCTATATGAATTTTAGAAACTAAGCATGTAGATTATGACCTAAGAAAGTAGTAAAGATGGATCGCTGGGGCTGAGAAGCCTCGGTTAGGGCAAGTTCTCTCATAATAAAATTACTGGCGGAAGAGGGGGTGTACCTGACAACGTCTGATGTGCCCGATGAAGATCGTAGTGAAGGAATCTCTCATTCCTCGATGGATGCGGCCTGGAAAACTGAGCCAAAGACTCGTAGGTACCCGGCTTTCTGCTCGGTGGTCCGATTGAGGCTTGGTTGGAGTCATTGGATTCGTAGGAACTTGGGGACCTGTAAACGACCTGTCAAGGGTTAGGAAACTCATAAGGGAACAAGGAAACAAGAAAAAATAGCAAGGAAAAGAAATTTTTTTGGAGGAGGGCGGCCAGGGCTCTGAAAGGATGATTGGCGGCAGGAAGATAGTTGCAACACCGAGAAGAAGAAACTCTCAAAACCCCTTTATGCACACAGCAGGGCAACACACAGCAATTGAAGAGAACTCAAGTTTTAATTCATATATCAAAATCAATCCTCATACAAGAGACTAGGGTCCTTTAAATAGACCCTTAGTCTTGGGCTCCAAGTAAGGGTACATTAGACATTACATAAGAATCCTTTTCCCTCTAAAACCCTAGCTAGAAAATAAAGAAACATTAGGTAGAAAAAATCCCTAAAAATTCTCTCCTCCTCTCTTGACTTGGTCAACACTCCAAGGATTCCTATCGGTGTGTTGTTCTTTTAGGAACAGCAAGGGGCCGGCCCAAAGGGGCTTGGGCGCATGGGCTTGGGCCTTTGGAAGCTGGGGTGGCCTGGTAGCCAGGTAGTAGGAATATTCCCTAGTATCTTGCTTCTTAAGGGCTCGGGCTTGGCACCTGGGCTTTATTTCTTTGGGCTAGGATGCAGGTGGACCTCTAGAATTATGGATGCCCTGGTCTATTGATATACTCTGGCATCTGGAAGGAAATCTAGGCATTTGGAGGGCATCTGCAAGGAATCAGGATTTTCTGAAATTTCCTCCTGGGGTCTTCAAATCTTCAAGTTGGGTTGGACTTGGGCTATACTTCCATGTCTTCAATCTGGTTGGACTTGGTCTTCACTTATAATGTAGTCTTGAGTCTTCAGTATGCTTGGACAGGACTCAAAAAAATAAAATTAGCTCGACATGAGCTGATAACACTGGACTGAACTAGCTCAACATGAGCTAACTATTACAGGACTCAACTAAAGATGACTTAACTAAACTAAGCTTTATTATAATGGACTCGAATGTCATTAAGTGATCCATAGAGGGTTGAGAAGCCTCTGCCTTATTCTGGTGCCTTTGGTGTCCGCACCACTACACTTGTCAGCTCTAGCACTTAACTTATGTCCAAAGTTATTCTTGACATAAGCATGGCAACCCCAAATCTTTAAGTACATAAGACTTTTTCTTTTGCCATTCCATAACTCATATGGAGTGCTACTTACTGACTTAGATGGAACCCTATTTAATGTATGTGCTGCAGTCTCCAGGGCATGTCCCCAAAAGGAAATGAGAAGATCTGTAAAGCTCATCATGGACCTCACCATGTCCAATAAGGTGCGATTTCTCTTTTCTGTCACTTCATTTAACTGGGGTGTATAAGGAAGGGTCCATTCAGAAATAATTCCTTTATCTTTTAGATGGTTTAGTAACTCACCAGATAAGTATTCTCCTCCTCGATAAGACTAAAGAGCTTTAATACTAAGTCCAGTTTATTTTTTAACCATACTTTGATATTCTTTAAACTTATCAAAGGCTTCAGACTTGTGTTTCATAAGATACACAATACTGTACCTTGATAAATCATCAATAAAAGTGATGAAATAAGAATATCCTTCTTTGGCCTGAGTTGACATAGGTCCACATACATCAATATGCACTAGACCTAACAATTCAGTTGCCCTTTCTCCATGTCCAGTGAATGGAGACCTGGTCATTTTTCCTTTAAGACAAGATTCATAAGTTCCTAATGATTGGAAATCATTATAGTCAAAGTAATTATCTTTGACCAACTTGTTTATTCTTGACTCACTGATATTACCCAATCAACTGTGCCAGAGATATGTGACATTGTCATTATCTCTTTTCCTCTTCTTATTATCAATAAGAAAAATATTATCATTGAGTTGTAAAGTTAGAAGACCATTTATAAAAGATCCATATCCAAATATTTTATTATTATGAAGAATAGAGTAGCCACTGCTCTTTACACTTATTTCATATCCCTATTGTAATAATAAGGGTATAGAAATAATGTTTCTAATAATATATGGTATATAGAAGCATTCTTCTAACTTTATTACATCACCCGAAGGTAATAAAAGAAGATGGGTACCCACAGCTTCAGCATGTATGGCTTCACCACTTGCCCCATGCAGCTTAAAGTCACCCTTCTTCAATCTTCTAATTCTGTGGAGTCCCTACAATGAATTGCATATATGAGATCTACATGCGGTATCCAATACCCATGAATTAGAAGTGGAAGCACTCAATGATAAATTAGTTTGTATCATGTACAAACCTTTAGATGCTCCACTTGCATCTTGCTTTACACTTGCATGGTAAACCTTGCAGTTCTTCTTCCAATGCCCAGTCTTGCCGCAATGGAAACAGGCTCCATCAGCCTTCTTAGCTTTCTTGTTCTTCTTCTCGATGCTTTTCCTAGGATTGAATTTTCTCTTCATACCCTTCTTCATTGCCTGCTTCTTTCTATCAACAAGAAGCACGTGAGCCTTATCTCCTTTAGAGTGGCTCTCAACTATCTTAAGCATGTTAAGTAGCTCTGGCAATGAAATGTTTAGTTTGTTCATATGGTAGTTGAGAACAAACTAAGAGAAGGAATCTGGGAGTGATTGCAGGATCAAGTCCTGATTGAGTTCACCATCCATGACAAACCCTAATTGACCCAATCGAGTGATCAAGTCAATCATTTCAGCACATGGGTTTGTATAGGTGAACCCTCACTGATCTGAACATGGAACAACTGCTTTGATATCTCGTATCGAGCAGCCCTACTTTGCTCTCCATATAGCTCCTTTAAATTGAGCAATATGGATTGAGGTTCCATGCCTTCATGTTGCCTCTGGAGCTCGTTGCTCATTGAGGCCAACATGATGCATCTGACAATTATACTATTATTTTGCCACATCCTGTATGTGGCAATATCCTCCTCTGATGCATCCTCTCCGATCAACACTGGATCCAGAGAATCAAGTATATATGAAAGCTTCTCCTGAGTTAATACAATTCTCAGGTTCCTCAACCAGTCCACATAATTTGGACTGGTTAACTTGTTGGCATCCAAGATGCCCCTTAGTGATAAGTTTGAAGCCATTATTTAAATGTCCTACATTTAATTAAAGAACAATATTAGCATACCACTCAATTATGACATTCATAATTAGATAAGGACTTTATATCTAATTATGTCTTCCACTATTTTCTTCAAATACCATAACCCTCAACTATGGTAAGCAAGAAACCTTCCTGGTTTTCTTAGTGGGGTTGAGATCCTTATTCCTCGTGAGTCCCTTGTGTGTACACAACAAACACACATGAGTTCAAAGGTAGGATAACCTTTTCAATTGCAACCCATGCAATTCTCAACAATTATCTTTGCCTCTAGGACACTTATGGCCTTGTGTGTACACAACAAACCATAATGTCTTAGTCTGGTCGGACCCTTCATTTCCATATAGGCATGATTAAATAATGTTGCCCTTGTGTGTACACAACAAAGCAACATATCCAAACATGCTATAAAGCACTAAGTGCACCAAGATAAATCTTATATCAATTCCTAGAGTAGGCCTTGAGTGTACACAACAAACCTACTATAGTTTTGACATAAATTTGGCTTAGCATGAAGGAAGGCAAATTATAGTATACTTAACCAATTAGCATTACAAAATTAAGATTTAGATATGACCAAATTGGCCAGGTAAGTGGGAGGGGTGAGGGGGTCCCCCCATTGCTTTCCTTAGACACCAATTAGATTGGCCAGGTCAGACAACGGAACCAATTAAAAACCTCATTCCCTTTACCTTCCCAAAACCACTTGCCTAGACACTAATTGGCTGATCAAACCTTAACCGATTTTGTATCTTGACTAAGTTTTATACTATAACTAAATATGCTTTTTGATGAGAGCTTTGATGGTCTCAAAACACATTCTAAAACTATCATGATAATAGTGTTTATTACTGCTAGTATAAACATAAACATGATATCCAAGTTTATAACAAATACAAACCCAATGCATATTACTCTAGCATATGCATTAAAATTCATGTCATCAAGAATATTATCCTAATATGCATAGCATTATATTGACATAATATCATACATATGAACATGGTTGAGTCGACTTGATAAGGTTTGGGTTGGCTCTATAGTGGAATTTAATCAAACTCCAAAAATATTCATAATTGGAATGCCACAAGGATGGCTCTGATACCACTAATGGAAATTCTCCCAGGGTGCCGGGGATCATGCAGGATGCAGAATTGACTTTCAAAATAAAATTTCATAACATGATACCCTAACATGTATAAATGTATAGAAAACCCTAATTTCTAAGAACCCTTGGGCAATAACAACTAATGAATCATCAAATAAAGTCAAGAAAAATACTTGGATCACTGAAATCCAACTTTTTCTACAAGGCTCACAAGCGCAAGCCCTCCAACAGTGATCCACACGAAACTCGAACCAAGGAAGAACTCCTTCTTCATGTTGCTTGGAGAAGTGGAACTCTTTCGGCAACCTTTGGTCTATTGACCACTGTAGGACACCTTGTCCTACTTAAGGGCACTCAAGACACTATCCTAAATCACTGTAAGATCTAGGACTACCCACCTCTAGAACCCTGCAGGCTTATATCCTAAAACCAAGCCTTGTCCTAGTGTAGAAGAACTTGTCTTAGCAAGACAACTCATGTCCTAAAACAAGAAGGAGGGAGGGAGAAAGTGGAAGAACACTCTGACTCTTGAAAAAATAAAATACTCAGACTCTCAGAAGATCAAAGTTAGTATTTTTCATTTCACCATACCCCTTTTTATGATCTCAGATGGGGCATGAAATGCATCCCGACAACACTTATCAGATATGAAACAACATATCTGATAAGACACTTCGAGAATGGAGAGTCAATTTATGTTCTTTCACTTACCAAATCAATCCTCATCGCACCATGTATCAAATACCCGTTACTGAGATAGGGAGATGCCTCTTCTAATGTGAAGTAACGCGAGGCTTGAAGAGTTTCAAAGGTAGAAGGACTCTGCCCTCTATTGTGCGCACGTAGTAACACGAGGCTTGAAGAGTTTCGAGGCAGAAGGACTCTACCCTCTATTGTGCACGCGCAAATGAAGAGGCATGACTTTTCATGTGCGCGCCACCTTTCACACCTCTTCAAACCATCCCTTTAAACTTTAAACCAGATATTAGACTTTTTAAGACCGTGGGGATAAAATGAAGAGACACCTTCCTGGTGAAACTCTTAGAGTCTCATTTTTAGAAGGACTCTTAGTCTTTCTGCACGCCACTTATTCTCCTGGGTGTGCCAAAGGGCACCAATAGTTTTACATTTTCCATTTAGTCCGACCAAAGCATCAAATTGACTTGGTCAAACATATGCAATATGGGTGTCATTGGAAAGGGAATCAAATAAGCTATCTGACCATATCTTTTATTTTCAGATCAGAGGTCTGTAAGCCCTTCTGTGCCCTTTTGAAGTTAAGGTGTCATTTAGGTACCAAGAGTCCCTTGCCATTGGGACTCTTCATATATGGCACCTAAAATGCCCTTAAGTCCAAATTAAAATCAGATTAAGCTCTAATTTGGCTAGCCCCACTTAGGACTCAACCTAATTTAGGTTTTCCATAATTAGGTTAGCCCAATTAGCAAGCAACCGGACCCAATCCAATTGGGTTAGGAATTAGGTTAGCCTACATATGCTAGTATGCAATCTGGCTAACCAATTAGGATCCTATGACCCTAATTAAATCATGAATGACTTTCTTGGCCAAGTATCTATTGTGTGTGACCCATTGGGTTCCACATCTAGCCAATAGTAGGTTTAGGTTTGAGCCAATTCTTTCTGATTGAACCCGATTGACCTAATTAGGTCAAATTGGCTCACCTAATTGTCGAATTCGAATCATACATAGAATTGACTCATGAAACCAAACCAATTGGTTCATGAAAACCTACAAGACAAGATTGACATCTAGCAGTGTGTCATGCCTACCCAGAAGATGAAGAATTTGGCAGAAAATATCAAAATACCCTTCAGTAGTAAGTTACCATGCAATTCAATATTTTAATCTCCCATTATCTCGATTAAGTGATAGGTATGAATAGATGTCAAACCCTAACACTTCATCATATCGAATCTTAGCTCGATCATGAGGACTCAGCTGATGACTGATTAGATTCCACTAATCTCATCCTATTTTGATCAAAGGCTCTTTGAGTCACTCATCAAAGAGATTGTATGGAATAACAATTCCTCTTACAAGGAATGATCAATTCCTTGTTGGTCCACTCACATCCTTCATACACCTTCCACCATATCCAGAACACCCCATATATGTCACAATGGCATGAATGAGTATGAACCAAAATATGGCTAAGTGTGCATAAGGAACCATGGTGACCTCGGGTTTAAAGATCACATGCACAACTTCTATTCAAGGATCTATCTTTTGACAAGTAATAAGACTTTCATAAGATAATCCTGGTGTGGATCAGTCTAGTGTACTCATACCTCGATGAGCACCCTTATCCTAGTATTAGTGTCTTTACACAATTGGTTGTGAGATCAACCACCCTCATCAACTGAGCATACGTAGGATAAGCTAGTCCTTCTGGATTCATCGATCCCAGAATCAATGGTCCAATGACTAGGAACATTCTAGATTAGGATTTATAAAAAATTAGGTCTCCTTATTATGAATTCCATCATAACCCTAATTCCATTGCCCTACTCTATGGGGTTCATCATAATCAATAAAAACATGACACAGCAGTATATGATAAATCAAATGCCTTTATTAATATGAAAGAATGTCATACATGAGCTGGAAGTTTACAAAAAGGCCCTCATAATGATTGGTACTTAGGGAACTTTTCTATCACTCCAGGGATGCAAAAAAATACTAGGGCAACAAGGTTTCAATCCAGGAATACAAGGAGAGCACTCAAAGAGAGAGCTAAAACTCAAACTCAAGACAATTTCACAAATTTTCAACAAGGATTATTCATAAGAAAAAGATGCCTGCAAGAGGGGGAGGGGTGGGGTATTTATAGAGTTCTCATGACCTCACTAACCATGGTTACACTTGGGATACAAATCCTCTTCCAAATTGGAATACAAGTCCTTTCCTAGATAGGTTAGAATTACAAAGTTTAAAAGGATTAGAAATCCCAACTAGGTTAGGAAAAGACTTGGTCTTCTCCCACTTTTCTTCAACTTGGACTTCGTCAAACCTCTTTGGATGCCCCTCCTTTGGGTGTGTGGGCTTTAGGGAAGCAAGGAGGAGGTCGACCATGGGCTTGGAGGGCTTGGGCTTGGGCCCTCTAGAAGCTTGGGTGCCTGTTTCCCTAGGTTGGCATATTCCCGGCATCAAAAGGGAATCTTGGTTCTCCTTTCCTGGGCTTGCTTCCTGGGCTTGAATTTAGAGGCCTGGAGTGCTAGGATAGCCTGGTAAACATGGACTCCTAGTATATGGAATATTCTGGAAACATCTGGAGGGAATCTGGCAGCTGAAATGGCACCCGGGGAAAATTAGGGCACAATCAGGGCACCTGGGTGTCGATTGAGCTCCCCTAAGCTGGTGTAACTACTTTTGGCTTCAAAATGAGGTATGGTGGGACTCCAAAATAGTGTAGCCTCCTCTCTTGTACAAGAATTAAACTCATACTGGACTCATACTGGTATACAAGACTCAATGTACTGGACTAGGTTAAGGGTTGGGACAAATCAACTAACCTCAACTTATTACAGGACTCAATTCTAATTGATTACAAAATTTGACACATGGCTAGGTAAACTAAATAGGACCCAGTAATCTGTGTCTGATCCTGGTGGCCCCACCAATTCTCCTAGGGTAAGAGAAACTCAACCCCGTCGAGTATGAGATAACTTGGCTCTTATAGTGCTCGAGTAGGTCTGGGTTGAGGCGCTGCAGATCCTCATGGGTGATCTACGAGTTCTCAGATTCTAGCCGACCTTGCCACTGGATTAAGTACCTCTGATAGCCATGATTTCAGGTACATATGGCTTGATCGTCTAGGATTCTCTCCATCTTTTCCTCACTATTTGGCCAACTGGTTGGTGGACACTCTGGGGTGGGTTCTCTCTCAAAGGGCGGGATAGGCTCAAAGTGCTCACTAGGTATCACAACTGGCTTCCTAGACTCTATAAGATCTGAGATGATGAAGGTGGAGCTAATACCTAAAGGTAGTACTTCATGCACATAGGCATTGGGTCCACCGATATTCATTATCTTAGATGGGTCAGCTTTGTGAGCAGAAAATTCTTTACAATTACAAAATCTCCTACAAAATTCTTTATCTCACTTTTGGAAATTAGCCAAGTTGTTAGTTAGTTCATTAGTTCTGTTCAGCTTTTGACTAATTTTCATATGCATAAGCTGGGCAGAGGGTAGGCAGGTGCAGACTTGTAATTCAGGCTTTGCATTTATTGGACTCAACTAATACCTAATAGACTGACTAGACATCCCTATCAAAGGATGTTTTATTGAACTCTACGGGATAAAACATAACATACTATAGACTTTCTATATTTGACCCTAACATGGCATGCACATGAGAATTTACTATGGACTCCTGGCAAATGTCATAGGGTTTTCCAAAAGTAAAATGCAAACATGACATGCTCAATGAATGAATGTAATATGCAAACTCCTATAAAATGTAACCTAATAGTAAAAAAAATAGAAGAAATTTCAGGAAATGGTAGAAAATAAGAAGTGGGTTTAGGGTTAGTCTGGCAGGATGAGAAATAAGGAGATGGTTCATGGTTAATCAGAAAGAGTAGAAGACTATAAGGGGTTTCAGGGATGAGTCCTAGACTAATGAGATTGACCTTATGGGTTTGAGGTAGTCCTATAGGGTTTATAGTATGGAAGAGTGGGTCACTAATCTCAGGGAAGAGATCGTCAATGGGAACTACAGGATGGGATTCTTCCTGAGGGTACCGATAAGCCAAATCCTTAATAAAGTCATCGGGTTCAAGAAATTTAGGACTGGGCTCTATACTTGGGCTTTCGTCTAGTGGTTCCTCAGGTAAAAATCTAATAGCAGTATCAGGGTTCTCTTCCTCTAATTTAAAATTCTTATTAAATGTGATAACACTAGTGCTATTAATTTATCTAGAAATCCAATTCAGCATTCTCGAACTAAGCATATAGAAATTAGATATCATTTCATTCGAGATCATGTTTTAAATAATGTTGTAGAATTATAATTTGTGCCTACTGAAGATCAACTTGATGACATTTTCACCAAACCACTTAGCCAAGATAGATTTGAAAAGATTAGAGGCGAGTTAGGTCTGTGTGACCCATACTGAAAGTTTTGACCTAATTTTTTAAAAATAAAAAAAAATTATCTAGACATTTCAAAATTCCTTTTAGAGCTCATGACCACCTTCTCTAGTACTATGAAACCCATAGAAATTTATTTTGCCATTTTTTTCAGCTTTAACCTAGATTTGTGCTCAAGCCAACTTGAGCACCTGCTGTTCCGGTGAGTCGACTCGAGAGTCGGGCCGATGCTTTTAAATAGGGCATCATAAGTTTCAAATTGTTATTTCTTTCCACCCTTCCTATTTTGCCTTAGCCGTTTCCTATTCTTAACCTAAGAAAAGCTCTTAGAACACCTTTAAACCCTTCCAAAACCCTAATCTAACCTAGATGGCACCTAGGAAAGCCATGGCAAAGAAGCCTAGAAGGGTTGTTCGGTCCATGGTAGAGGAAAGGAGGACCAAAAGGAGGCCTGACATTTCAAATCTTGCAGAGGAACCACAAGAAGAGCAAGAAGAGGAACAAGAAGCTCCAAGGTAGGTAGTTTTGATGGGCAATAGGCAAGTAACCTTAGGCCGTTGCATTGATTTCACTTTTCTAGAATAGGAAAATTTGAAAATTGGTGATTGGCTAGTAGCACAAGGTTGGAAGGAATTTTGTATGCTAAATATGCCTACATATCCTAATCTAGTCTAACAATTTTTTGAGAATATGTCTCTTGGTGCTTTTCATATAGAATCTGTTATGAAGGGAAAGCACATTGAGGTTAGTGAACATAAATTATCTGATATTCTCCATATACCTAAAGAGGGAGAGAGCTATTTTGTACTGAAAGAAAAATAGAAAACACTGAGACTTATACTTAAGAGGACTAATGTGACTGGTGTGATACATGTCAGAGCTAACCAACTCTCATTGGAGATGAGGTTGATACATAACATCATTAGTCACATTTTTCTACCCCAGACTGGGAGATTTGATTGTGTGAGCGAGAGGGACCTAGTCTTTATGAGATATTTAGTTGAGGGGGAGGCCCTCAACTTACCTTTTATTATGTTATCTCAAATGAGGGAAGTTGCTTGTAGGGCACAAGTATGTCATCCGTATGGCATGGTTTTTACCTTACTATTTTAGGATGCTCAGGTTAATTTGTCTGGAGAGGATAGCAGACCATTATTGCATATAAACAAATACATCATTAAATATTGGACTAGGATGGGATTCTTAAAGGTAGAGGGTCACTGGATCAAGAAGAGTTTAGGACTTCCAGTGACACATTCTGATGAGGATTCAGGAGATGATGATCAAGTAGGACAGGGACAGGATGCCGAGGCTGAGCCACATGCTGATAAGGCTGGACCTTTAGAGCCAGCTCCTTTTACACCTCGATCACCTGTCAAAGGATCTACTATTGTTGGATTAGGTGATGATGACAGACTATAGCTGATATTGGATGAGATCTCTAGTCTTCAAAGAGGGAGATCGAAGATAGATGCTAGGATACGGGCACTTCAGACAGAGATGCATCAGGGTTTTCAGGAGATTCTGACTATTCTTCAGCATATTAGAGCAACCAGTCACTCTGCACCTACTCCTTCTTCAACAGCACCGGATATTGACATAGATTATGGGTAGGGAGAGACAGTACACTCCACTGACATTCCTATAGCTGCTATTCCTGTTGAGGCTGGCACTGGTACTGTGGATCTGAGTACAGATGTTGGAGATACTTCGGTGATAGAGATTTTGTCTACTGCTAGAACCCTTGTTTTATCTGTTGATCATCCTTCTGGTCGACCTACTCCTATCATGATTTCTTCTGAGCCTCCAGCTAAAGCTAAACCTAGAACCTCTAAGACTACTACCCCTGTTAGGACCAGACTTAGAGACCTTAGGCTAGGTTCCCTAAATTCAAGCCTGCTCCTAGTATTTTAAAGGTTTGTTCATCCTCTGGTGAGGAGGAGCCTAGTGATGATGACCCTAGTCCTTCATTTTGATGTTTTAGGACTTTATGTTTAGCATGTTCTATTGTTTGTGATGCTACTTTTGATGTGGTATGGCATTTTTGTATTGTATCACTCTTGTATTGACACTTTTCATATATATATATATCTTTTATGTTCCATCTGATACATGTTGTGAATGATTTAATTTGTGAATGAATGTTCTCCTTATTATTTACTTTTGTGTTGATGACAAAAAGGAGAAAGGAGAGAAGAGTGTGCATGAAAATGTGCATGAAAGTGTGAATATGAAACTGAGTTAAGTATGAAAATATGAAGAAAATATCATTATATTAGTAAGGGAGAGCATGTGTTAAGCTTTTACTAAACTCACTTCAAATACAAGTTAATATTGTGAAGTTTTGATACTTAGTGCATGGATGATACAAATGATACATTGTGTTGATACTCTTCAGTTTAACAATTTGATACTTGATTTGGTTTGATACACACTATGTTAAATTTTCTCTGATACATGTGAATATGATATATAGTAATTATAAAGTGTTTTAAATCTTATAAATGCCTAGTATTTTGTCATCATCAAAAAGGGAGAGATTGTTGACCCTTGGAATGATTTTGATGATCACAAAATATTGGAGCATGTATACTTTACTAATTCTTTCAATTACTTGAGAAATTTTGCAGGAAAATGTTTATCTTTACCTTAGTTGGTTTTCAAATTGGTTAAAAGGTAGTCCAACAGTGTATAGACTCTTATGCACTTCAAATTGTAAAAGCCCTAATTTTTCAACTATGTAATCTTGTAAAAGGGCTATAAAACTGTAAAAATAAGAGTGAGTAGATTAGTTCTTGTTAGATTCATGTTTTGAAGAACTTTGGAGAAGTTTGAAGCTTTAAAAGAAGTTTTTGTAAGAGCCGACTCATGGATCAAGAGCCGACTCCTTCTGGCACGGCATAAAAATTTTTTTCAAAGTTTCAGTACCTCGACCCGACTCAATGAAGAACCAATATTTTTGAAGTATGAGACCTCGAGTCGACTCAAGCCCAGAAGAGCTGACTCATCTAGAGTTAGGTTTGTTGGTGATTGAGACTTCGAGCCAACTCAGCCTTGAAGAGCCAACTTAAGGAAATTTTGAATTTGTACTAATTGAGGGTTCTAGCTGACTCAAGCTTGAAGAGCCGACTCACACAAAATTTTTGTTTGGGTTGTCTAAGACTTCGAGCCAACTCGAGTGATGGATTTTTGCAATATAACAGCTAGTTGCTAAAAGTTGTTTTTGAATTCAAAAATCCCTCTAATAGCTCTATTTCAATTTCCAAGGCCCTACAACGGCTATTTTTGATGGAAGACTATAAAAGGGAGTATTTTTTATGGATTAAACAATTTTTGAGGGATTATCCATTGATTTATCTTGGAAAGTTGAAAAGTCTTCAAGTCTTTCACTAATCCACTTCAAGAGCATTCAAGATAGGTTTCAAAGCTCCACCAACTTTTTTTCATTATTGAATCCAACCTTTGAAGAAGTAAAGAAGCAGCTTGAAGAGCATTAAAAGAGCATTCAAGGCTAGGCTTCACTTTCATCTTCATCGGCAACATTTAAATAAACTCGGTTTGTTGTATAGTTGCTTTACATTTTGATATATCTTGTTTTACTCTCTAAAAACAGCAAGGGGCTATGTCTTAAGAGAGGGTTAAAGGTTTTTAGGTGAACCTTGTAAAAACTTAATTTGGGCTCTTGGTGATCCCAGTGTAAAACCAAGATTAGGGTTTCTTTGGTGATCCTGTTTAAAACCAAAAGATGTAGGGTTTTCTTTGGTGATCCCGGTAAAACTAAAGTGTAAAGGTTTGGATTGTGAGCATATTAAAATAATCCGATTGTATTCCGATTGGGGGATATAGTGGAAATCCCAAGTGGTGCTTGGGTAGTGGACGTAGGAGTGGGTTGCTCTGAACCACTCCAAATTCCTTGTGTTTGTGATTGTGCTTACTTTACTTTATTGCATTTATTTAATTGCTTCCACATTGTATATTGCACCACAACACCAAAAGGATTTTAAATTACACATACTTGCTAAAGTTTTTATAATCCCAATTCACCCCCCTCTTGGAAAGCCACCTGGGCAACACAAGGCTTATGATAAATGCATCAAATCTCCGATAGCACTGGCGAGGTGATTGTTTCAAACCATAAAATGATCTCTGAAGTAAAAACACCATATCTTCCTGTCCAATCTCTATGAAGCCATCAGGTTGCTTGATATAGATCTTCTCATCCAGACTTCCATGTAGAAAGTGATGGGGGACTAATATGCATGCAATTCTTTTTGTATGTTTTACATGTTGAGTTAGGTGATTAATTCCCGAATTTCAGATCAAAATTATTTGTAGAGAATTTTGTATGAATTTTTGAAGATCAGCATGCAGATTAGGACATAGAAAAGTAGCAAAGAAGGACCACTGGGGCTGAGAAGCCTCGGTTAGGGCAAGTTCTCCTACAATAAAACTACTGGAGGTAGAGGGGTGTACCTGACAACGTCTATGAAGATCGCAGTGAAGGGGTCTCTTGTTCCTCGATGGATGCGGCCTGGAAAACCGAGCCAATGACCTGCAGATACCTGGCTTTCTGCTCGGTGGTCCGATTAAGGCTTGGCTGGAGTCGTTGGATTCGTAGGAACTCAGGGACCTGCAAACGACCTGTCAGGGATTAGAAAATTCACAAAGGAACAAGAAAACAAAGGAAAAATAGCAAGGGAAGGCTTCTTTTGGAGTGGGCATCCAAGGATCTGGAGGGTTTGTTGGCAGTAGGAAGATGATTGCAAACACCGGGAAGAAGAACTCTCACAAACCCCTTTATGCACACAGCAGGGTATCACACAACTCAATAGAAGAACTCAAGGTTTTAATTCATATCAAAAATTAGGTTTCATATAAGAGGCTAGGGTCCCTTAAATAGACCCTTAACCTTGGGCTCCAAGTAAGGGCACATAAGTCTTTACATAAGAATCCTTTTCCCTCTCAAACCCTAGCTAGAAAATAAGGAAACATTAGGTAGAAAAATCCCTAAAAATTCTCTTGACTTGGCCAACACTCCAAGGATGCATAGGGGACGTGTTGGGCTTCTAGGAGCAGCAAGAGGCTGGCCCAAAGGGGCTCGGGTGCATGGGTTTGGGCCTCTGGAAGCTAGGGTGGCCTGGTAGCCAGGTAGCAGGAATATTCTCTGGTATCTTGCTTCTTAAGGGCTTGGGCTTGGCGCCTGGGCTTGATTTCTTTGGGCTAGGATGTAGACGGACCTCTGGAATCATGGATGCCTTGGTATATGAATATATTTTGGCATCTGGAAGGGAATCTGGGCATCTGCAGGGCATCTGCAAGAAATCAGGGTTTTCTGAATTTTCCTCCTGGGGTCTTCAAATCTTCAAGCTGGGTTGGACTTGAGCTATACTTCCATGTCTTCAATCTAGTTGGACTTGGTCTTCACTTGTATGATATGGTCTTGAGTCTTCAATATGGTTGAATAGGACTCAAAAAAATAAAATTAGCTCAACATGAGCTGACTAATACTGAACTGAACTAGCTCAACATGAGCTGACTAGTACAGAACTGAAACTCAAAAGACTCAAATAACAACTAAAATGGACTTAGATAGGCTAAGCCCTTATTACAGATGGACTCATAAATTATTGATCAATTCATAGAGGGTTGAAAAGCCTCTATCTTATTCTGGTGCCTTTGGTGTCCCCACCAGAAAGGCTGTCTTTACATCCATTTGCTCCAATTCCATATCATGTTCTGTCACCAATGACAGCAACACCTGGATTGAAGTATGGCGTACCATAGGAGAAAATACCTTGGTATAGTCAACTCCTTCCCTTTATGAGTATCCCTTTGCAACCAGCCTTGCTTTGAATCTCACTCCACCTTACTCTGAAGTTACTGATTTCTTTGTGAACACCTATTTGGAGCCAATTGCATGAGCATCTTTCGATAGATCCACCAACTGCCATGTCTTGTTCTTCCTAAGAGATTGCATCTCTTCCATCATGCCTTGCTTCCATGATTCTTTATTTGAACTCTCCATGGCCTCCTTGTATGTTTCTGGATCTCCATTCACAAATATAAGAGCATAAGATATGCTTTCATCCATACCATATCTCACTAGTTTCTTGATTGTACGCTGAGGATTATGCAAAGCCACTCCCCTTGCACTAGCTTGCAAGTCTTCTATGTGTGGCTGTTCCAGCACTTATTCCTGTACTTCACTTTAAACAACTGATTTTCTCTTCTGTTCATTCAACACAAAAGAACTTTTCTCGCCTAACTCCACCTCAACTGAAGCACCCTTGTCAGCTGATGTAGATGGCCTATCCTCCACCTGTGAAGGATAATCATTGCTATTCACCTTTGAAGTTGCAATTCCATCCATACTTCCTGATATCTTCAAGATGCTCTTCTCATCAAAAATGACATCCCTTCTAATCATTGCCTTTTGAGACTATGGATCCCACAGTAGGTAACCCTTGACTCCTCATGGATACCCAATGAAGATCATCTTCTTTGACTTTGGGTCCAACTTACTCCATTTAGTTGCCTCCAAACGTGCATAGGCTGGGCAACCAAACACCTTCAGGTGGCCAATATCCACCTTCTTCGCACTCCAAGCTTCTTCTGGAAGTCCTCTATCTAGCTTGAAATGAGGGGACTTGTTCACAAGAAAACATGACAGAGTAATGGCATCACCCCAAAAGGCCTTAGGTAGTGATGATTGCAGCCTCATACTCCTTGCCTTCTCCAATAGTTTTCGATTCATCCTTTCCGCAACACCATTTTGCTGTGAAGTCATCCTTACTATGAAATGGCATTTAATCCCATTCTCCTCACAGTAATTTCTGAACTCTATGCTAGAGTATTCTCCTCCATTATCAGACCGAAGGCACTTCACATATTTCCCTGTTTCCTTCTCTACTTCAGCCCTCCAGGCTTTGAACTGGGTGAACACCTCTAACTTTTCCCTCATTAGATACACCCATAATTTCCTAGAGAAGTCATCAATGAAAGTAACAAAATACCTTGCTCTGCCCCTGGATAAAATAGGTGCCGGTCCCCATACATCTGAGTGAACCAGTTCTAAGACTTCTTCACTCTACTTGGTACCACTAGCAAACTTCACCCTATACTGTTTATTGAAAATACAGGGCTCACAAAGGTCATTTCCTTCCTTCCTTAGCATTGGAAGATTTCTTCATCTGCTTAATTCTGTAAGCCCTCGGTCACTCAAGTGACCCATTCGATAATGCCATAACTCGTAGCAAAGCTTCTCCTCCTTTGTTGCTGCAAGCACCTCCACATTATCAATCACCACTGAGCCTTCCATCTTGTATAGATTATTGCTCAGTCTTCTCCCTCTCATCACTACCAAAGCTTCCTTGGTAATCCTCAAACATCCAGTATCAACCCGGTAACTAAAAGCATAACCCTGCCCTTCCAAGTAGCCCAAAAAAATTAGATTCTTCAATTATGGTACATGTTTGACATTAGACAGAGCCTTATCACTCCATCATACATCCTCATCCTAATGGTGCCAACTCCGGCCATTGAACAAGGGTGATCATCACCAAGGCTTATGCTACCTCCATCAGCCTTTTCATAGGTATCAAACCAGTCTCGATGTGAGGTATAATGATAAGATCATGCTGAATCCAATGTCCAGGCATTATCCCAATCAACTGATCTATCTGAAGCTATTAGTACATCTTCTTTATTGCCTTCAGATACACCAGCACCACTAGTGTTAGCCTTTCCTTTCTCGATCTTCAAAAGAGGGCAATTCCTTTTGAAGTGACCCAGCTGATTACACTTGAAGCACTTCAAACCCCTCTTACTACCTTGAGACTGTGATATGCCCTTTGATTTCCCCCTAACTCTTTTCTTTGGTCTTCCTTGCCTCTCATTCACAGCAAGAACCTTCGATTTAGGACTTCCTTTGCAGAGCTTCTCCCTTTGCTCATTTGACTTTAGCACTCCAACAACCTTTTCATAGATCAAGGTTTCTTTCCCATACACTAAGATTGTTATTAAACCATCATATGATCCCAGGAGCAAACACAGCAGCAACAATGCCCGATCCTCCTCGTCAATTTTCACATCCAGACTCATAACCTCTGCACAAACCTGGTTGAACCTCTAAATGTGAGCCACGAGGTTGCCTCCTTCAGGCATTCTCATACTATACAGCTGCTTCTTCAACCACAGCTTGTTAGTCATGTTCTTGCCCATGTATGTGTTCTCCAATCTTAGCCAAAGACCCCTCACACCTCCGACAAAACCTGATCTATCATACACATTCTGATGGTCTGAATACGATCTCTTCCAACTCTTCCCAATCCTCAACATTGATCTTTTCAAGTCTCTCATTAACCAAGACCTTATAGATCCCCTGTTGAACCAGCAAGTCTTTTACCCTTTATTGCCATAGGGTAAAATTACCCTTGCCATCATACTTCTCGAAATCCACCTTGAAACTACTTGACGCCATCACCATAATCAAAAAGAATCAAGAATGTACTAGATCTTACCTTCTAGCACTCCTTGGATGTAGAGATCTTCCTTCCTTCACGTAACCAAAGCTCTGATACCAAATTATGAGCGGAAATCATTCCGATCAATGCTCTAGTGAAAGCAAATTAGCAATCCAGATGCACGAACGACCATCTGCCAGTGATCCCAAGATGATCACGGTAGGATACAGGTCAAACAAAGATCAAACGATCCCTTGAAACTATCGAGAAGAAAAGAAGAAGGAGAAGAGAAAAAAAATGAAATCTAGAAGAAACAAGGATTCTCTTTCTTGATTTGTTTTCTTGGATTGTTACAGAATGACCTCTCCTTGACTAACCATCACATATACATATATATACACACCACGATCAAGAAGAACCAAAAAGACCCTCTAAAACATTCCAATATGGTAACACGTGATTTAAAAAATCCTATCATCTGAGCCGACTCGAACTACTCAAGTCGACTACTTACTGCAGAGAGTACTCTGGAAGAGTCGGCTCAAACCCCTTAAGTCTGCTCTTCCAGACTGTAGATTATCCATTCTGTGTATGAGAGTTGACTCCCAGACATCCGAGCCAGCTCCCAGTAGAATCGAGTGACTTGCATGAACCCAACCCAACTCTTCTCCCTGTAATCATGCCGTGCTAACCATTAGAGTTGACTCGAACCAAAATCGAGCTGACTCCAATGCCCAGACTGACCAAAACTTAGTCTAACATCTAGGACTTTTCCTGGACACAATCCTAATCCTAGATACATCATGAGTGACCATGATAACCAGACCAACTTTAACATTGGCCCAACCCCTTGGAATCTTGGATACACCACCTAAGACTTAACACTTGGTGCCTCAAGGCTTCAACTAACTCTATCTTGTCCATAAGCTGCATCAGTGCCACACACTTGCAAAAGCTATCATGCGGTAGAACCTTCATCAGTGCATCTGCTAGATTCTCTTTGGTATGTACCTTCACCAACTCTACCTCACCATCCTTCATGAGCTCTCTAATCCGATAGTATTTGATGTCGATGTACTTGGTTCGAGCATGATGGATAGAGTTCTATGCAAGTAGAAGTGCACTCTGGCTATCGCAATGCACCCTAACAACCTCCTATTCGAGGCTCATCTCCAGTACTAGACCCTTCAGCCATAGGGCCTCCTTTGTTGCCTTTGTAACTTTGATGTACTTCACCTCAGTGGTTGATAATACTATAATAGGTTGCAAGCAGGATCTCCAAGATACAAGACCTCCATATATGCTAAATATGAAACCTATCATTGAACGATGGGTGTCCACATCTCCACCAAAATCTACATCCACGAACCCTCCTATCTACCCTCGAGCCTCCTTGGACATGTTGGAGCATCCCTCAGCACCTCCTCGCTGTCTGTAGCAGATGCCACTCCAATTGTTCCCACAAGTACTAGAAGACTCCCTTTAGTGCTTGCCAGTGCTCCCTACCAAGCTATGCCATGAACCTACTCACCTGACTCACTACATGGGCGATATCTAGCCTACAACACACCATGGTGTATATGAGACTACCTACACCAGAGGCATATGGCACCCTCTCCATCTCTTGAACCTCCACCTCAGTCTGTGGTGCCATGGTCTTCGAGAGTCTGAAGTATCCAGCTATAGATAGCTCTATCGATTTTGCTTCCTTCTTCCCATACCTCTTCAAAACCTTCTTTATGTATTCATCTTGAGATAAATGCAGCAACCTCTTGTTCTGATCTCTAAAGATTTTCATGCCTAGAATCTTCCTCATAGGTCCCAAATCCTTCATCTCAAACTTCCAAGACAATGCTGCCTTCAATCTTTCACTGTTTGCTTACTCTTGCATGCTATCAGCATGTCATCCACATATAAGAGTAAGTAGATCCTAGAACCATCATCAAGAGTCCTCACATATACACAAGAGTCCTCACATATACACAAGAGTCATGATCACACCTCAAAAGTCCAATGCTCCTCACAAAAGTATCGAACTGCTTGTACCATTGCCTCAAGACTGCTTGAGCCCGTACAGCGACTTTTGCAGCAAACAACTTTCTCTTCTGATCTTGGTTCTCTGAAACCTGGTGGTTGCTCCATGTAGATGCTCTCCTCTAACTATCCATGAAGAGATGCCATCTTGACATCCATCATCTCCAGCTCCAAGTCCTGAGCCGCTATGATGCTCAACAGCACCCTGATAGAAGTATGTCTAATGATGAGAGAGAAAACCTTGCTAAAGTATATTCCTTCTCTCTCTGAGTAACCTTTGGCAACCAAATGACCTTTGAATCTAATGCCCCCTTGTTCCAAGGGTCCCTCCTTGCATTGGTAAACCCATTTTCACCCTATGGGTTTCTTCCCATATGGCAACTGCACCAACTGCCATGTGTCATTCTTATTGGGAGACTGCACCTCCTCGGACATTTCTTGGACCCATCTCTCTTTGTATGGGCTTTGCATAGCCTCTTTGTAGGTATATGGATCTCCATTGGCTATCACCAGGGCATATGACACCATCTTTCCGAAGCCATATCGGTTAGGTTGCCTAATGGTCCTCTTGGGCTTGTGCAGCGCAACCTCGATATCTCTCCTAGGTCCAGCCTGCTCCCGCTAGTACTCCTAGCCTCGATCATCCATCCGAGCTCTCTCCACATGTGGAGGCACCCTCTAAGAGTGCTCCACCTGAATGTCCAATCCTCCAGATGCACCTGCAAGTGGCAAAATAGAAAATGAGGTAAGCTATTCAATGCAGCCCTGCTGGACCTCCTGCTACTCCTGCTGCTCCTCCATGCCACCTGACTTCTGGAGAACTGATCTCTCATCAAAGGTCACAACTCTACTAATGATGACCTTTTTCTCCAAGGGATCCCACATCCTGTACCCCTTGACTCCTCATGGATACCCTAAGAACATCATCTTCTTTGACTTGGCATCTAACTTACTATGCTCACTAGCACCAATGTGCACATATGCCATGCACCCAAAAACCCATAGATGGTGAAGCCTAGTCCTCCTTCCAGACCATCTCAATACCACCATCTAACTTTGTATGAAGTGATCAAATGACCAAATAGCAGGCTGTGCCAACTGTATCAACCTAGAATAACTTAGGAAGCCCTACCTGCAGCCTCATACATCTTGCCTTCTCCATAAGGGTTCGATTGATTTTCTTGGCCATGCCATTTTGCTGAGTCCCTCTGACCGAGAAGTGCCTTTTGATGCCACACTCCTCACAAAAGTGCTAGAACTCCCTGCTGGTGAAATCACCATCGTTGTCAGACCTCAAGCACTTTACACTATGACATTGCTCCTTCACAACTGCTTTCCATATCTTGAACTTTGAGAAGACCTTTGATTTTTCCCTCATGAAGTAGACCCACACTTTCCTTGAAAAATCATCTATCAAGATCAAGAAGTACCTCACTCCATTTCTAGCTAAAACTGGAGATGTACCCCACACATTAGTATGAACTATCTCCAATGGAGCTACACAGTGAGCTGAACTGTTGCTGAAGTGGATCCTCCTCTGCTTTCCCATCTGGCATGGCTCACAGATATCTAAAACATCACCAACCATATCTGGATTTGATCCATGCTTGCTCAGTTCTTTCATCCCATGATCTCTCATGTGGCCCAGGCGGAAGTGCCACAATTTGTAGCTCCCTATGGGTCTTGTGTTGCCGCTGTTATATCAGATTGCCCCATCACAACTGACCCCTCCATCCTGTAGAGATTATTATCCATCCTCCTTCCTCTCATCACAAACATGGCTCCATTGGAGACATTAAGTACTCCACTCTGTTGGGAATCCGGTGCACCGCAGCGGAAGTGTAATTTCAAAATGATGAAATTTGCACCATAATCCCTTAGCCAAGATCTCCTTATTCAGGATTAAAACATATAATAAACATACAAACTCACATTGTTAGAATTAGGGCACCAACCTGTTAACGCTAAATCCAATTTTGATGTAGAATCAAAACTTGGTGTTGAATGCCCCTTTTTGATTTCACCAGGCATCCAAATGTCCACCCTCCAATGGTGATCCACAAGATGATTGATCAAGATGCTAGCTTCTTCAAAATTCCTTCACTTGAATTCTTATCCTAGAACTCAAGAGGACTATGGCTTTAAAACTCCAGGGTAGGGGCTCCTTACTTCCTTTCTTTCTTCTTCCTCTCCCTTTCTTAAGACCTTGTCCTAAGAATAAAACTCTTGCCTTGAAGGAGGAGGAGGGTTCAAGACACTAATGTCTTAATATAAAAGGAAATAGTAACAGAGTAGTATTTCTTTTCTTTTACCGATCGAGAGATTCTTCCTATCTCTTATTTTGGACTTGAGTTTCAACAAAGAAGAGAACTCTGTAAAAGCGAAACTCTCTGTGTCCTAAACAAGCTAAGGAGGAATCAGTTTCTTGGAAAGAAAAGAAAAATAAAACCTCTGTCGTACATTAGTCAAACACCCGAGACCTCTGTTGTTTAAATAGATTACAGAGAGATGTCTTCACAACTCTCCGTAAACACCATTCCATTTTGTCTCACGCCCCTTCGCTATTTCTCACGCCCCCTTCCCTCCTTCTCATACCCTTCCAGATTAAATATCATGGCTTTTCCTAAAAGAAAAGTCATGAAATTTTAGAAGAAAGGAATCGCGATATTTCGATCTCCGAAGAGACGTTGTTTCGCGCAACAGGGAAGAGTCAGCACCTTCCTTCTTTCTTAAAATCCCATCAGCCGTTGGATTCCCATCCAAGGGGGACAAGTTGTGCGCTAATTATTAAGAAAGGAGGCCGCCCCATCTTAATTCATCGGAGAATTAAGCGGGGCGCACCAAGAGTCCATGCGCCATGGACTCTTCCAAATGGCACGCCAAGAGTCCATAAGCGCATGGACTCTTGGCATTTGGCATGGAAAAGCAAAGGGGCGGGTGGGGAGGCTAGCCTAGTTACATGGCTAGCCAATAGGGTTAGCCATAATCCCTATTTTATTAATTAGGGTCTAATTAGGTCCAATTAGAACCCAAATTGAACCAATCCGTAACCCTAATTCGAATCCGATTCGAATAGAAGCTAGGTTTTGCAACACCTGCTAGAGTGTTATCCTGCAAAGATGATTTAATCACAAATTAAACTCTTGATCAATCCTCTTAAGTGTGTGACCCATTGGGTTCCACATCTAGCCAGCAGTGGGTTCGAATACAAGTTGACCTAATTTGATTAGAACTCTTTCTAATTGATTTAGGTCAAACCGGGCTTACCCAATTTGATCAATTAGGACTCTTCCTAATAAGTGATCTTTGAATTTGATCAACCCACAAGACAAGATTGACGTCTAGCAATGTGTCATGTCTATCCAGAAGATATGGAAATTCTGGTGAAATACCAAAATTACCCTTCAGTAGAGAGTTACCGTACAATTAAATCTTTCGATCAGCCTGCACCCAAAATATAACTATGGATATGGATATATGTCAAATCCAATATTATATTTATTTCTAGCTCAATCTTATATTGATGATTCAATTATCTTGATATTAGAAAACATCTCTAATATCTTTACTTTGATCAAAGATTTCCTGAATCATCATCCGATTGTTAACTAGCTGGATGCAATCTCCTCTTACCAAGAGTGATCGATTCCTTGTTGACCTACTCATTACCTTCATATAAAATTCACCATTCCCAGTATTAATCCTGTGCATGACTCAGTGTCATGATTAGGATTGAACCAAAGCATGGGTTCATGTACATAAGGTACTTATGGCAGTCTCAGGTCAAAGGATTACTTGTACCACTCCCACTATGAGAACCTTCTATTGACATGTTGCTAAGACTCCATTAGATGTTCTCAAGTTGGATCATATCAGTGAACTCATTCTCCAATGAGCACCCACATCCCAGTATTAGTGTCATACACAAGTGACTGTGAGAGCAGTCACCCTTTCCAGTATACATGGGATGTGCTAGTCTTACCGAAAAACCCTGATCCCCTACTCAGGGTTCCTTTGACTAGGAATACTTTAGATTAAGGTTTTAAGATTTTAGGTCTCACTGGTATGATCTCATCATCACCCTAAAATCATAGCCCTAATCTATGGGGTTCATCATATAAAACACAACGTATGATAAAAAATAATGCCTTTATTTAGAATATTGTCAATTACAATGGTTTGGGAGATACAACATAGATTGGCTTGTAGGGCATATCCCTTTCAATCTCCCACTTGCACTAAAGCCAATCGCCTTTAAATCTTAATCCCATACACTCGAGGTGGCGATCAAACTCTCGCTGTGGTAGAGCCTTAGACAACGGATCTGCTACATTGTTCTTTGTATCAACTCTATTTATGTAGACATCTTGTCTTTCTACTATTTCTCGGACGAGATGGAAGCATCTCAGAATGTGCTTGGACTTATGATGAGCTCTTGGTTACTTAGCTTGAGCAACAACCCCAATGTTGTCACAGTAAAGTGGCACTGGGTTTTCAATTTTAGGAACAACACCCAACTCTGTGATGAACTTCTTCATCCAGACTGCTTCCTTGGCAGCTTCACTAACAGCTATGTATTCTGCCTCTGTGGTTGAGTCAGCTACAGTCTGCTGCTTGGTACTCTTCCAACTCACTGCTCCACCATTTACGGTAAAAACATATCCCGAAATGGATTTGCTATCATCAGGGTCTGATTGAAAACTAGAATCAAAATAAGCTTCTAGTTTAAGATCAGAACCACCATAAACCAGAAAAATATCCTTAGTCCTTCTTAGGTACTTAAGAATATTTTTAACTGCTTTCCAATGATCCTCTCCTGGATCAGCCTGAAACCTACTGACAATGCCTAAAGCATATGCCACATCAGGCCTAGTACATAACATGGCATACATTATGGACCCTATTGCTGAAGCATAGGGTACAGAATTCATTCTATTTCTTTCTTCAGGTGTCTTAGGAGACATCTTTTTAGAAAGATGTATGCCTTGACTCATAGGAAGATAACCTCTTTTACTTCCATCCATGCTGAATCTTTTTAGCACTAAGTCAATGTACCTAGATTGGGATAAACCTAGCATCCTCTTAGATCTATCTCTATAGATCTTAATACCTAGTATATAGGATACTTCTCCCAAATCTTTCATGGAAAACTGGTTTGATAGCCAAACCTTGACTGATTGCAACATTGGGATATCATTCCCAATGAGGAGTATGTCATCTACATATAGAACCAAGAAGACTATGGCACTCCCACTAGTCTTCTTATAAACATAGGTTTCATCCACATTTTTGATAAAACTAAACCTTTTAATAGTTTCATCAAAGTGGATGTTCCAACTCCTGGAAGCTTGCTTTAATCCATAAATGGATTTCTTTAGCTTGCATACTTGATTAGGTTTATTCTTTGAAATAAAACCTTCTGGCTGTGACATGTAGACTTCTTCCTCAAGGAAACCATTGAGGAATGCAGTCTTCACATCCATCTGCCAGATCTCATAATCGTGGTATGCTGCTATAGCAAGTAAAATCCGAATTGATTTGAGCATGGCAACAGGTGAGAATGTTTCATCATAATCAATTCCCTGTTTTTGTCTAAAACCTTTAGCCACTAATCTGGCTTTATAGGTTTCAACTTGACCATCAGTCCCAATCTTTTTCTTATAGATCCATTTGCACCCAATAGGATTAACACCCTCTGGTGCATCAACCAAAGACCATACTTGGTTTACATACATAGAGTCTATTTCGGATTCCATGGCTTCTTGCCATCTATCTGAATCAGTACTCAAGATAGCTTCCATATAGGTCAGAGGTTTATCATTTTGAATGACTTGGGCTTCATTATTTTCAATAATAAACCCATACCTCTCAGGTGCCCGTGGCACTCTATCAGACCTACGGGGAGGAGTTTTGTGTTCTCGTTCTGTCCTAACTATATGTTCTAATGGTTGAGAATTGTCTATTTGTGTTTCTTGTACTTCTCTAAGTTCAATAGTTCTACCATTTCCCTTTTCTAAAATGAACTCCTTTTCTAGAAAAGTGGCATGCCTGCTGACAAAAATCTTTTGTTCGGTAGGATAGTAGAACAGATATCCTCTACCTTCTCTAGGATATCCTACAAATAGATATTTATCCGCTCTAGGTTCCAACTTATGTCCAAAATTTCTTTTAACATAAGCTGGACATCCCCATACCTTAAAATATTTAAGATATGGTTTCTTTCCACTCCAAATTTCATATGGAGTACTAACAACAGATTTAGAAGGTACCTTGTTCAGAATGTAAATAGTAGTTTCTAGGGCATGACCCCAGAAGGAAATGGGTAAATTTGTGAAGCACATCATGGATCATACCATATCTAATAAGGTACGATTCCTCCTTTCAGCTATACCATTTAGCTGTGGTGTATAAGGAGGAGTCCATTCAGAAAGAATTCCATTAACTTTAAGATAGTCTAAAAACTCCGTGGATAAGTATTCTTCTCCTCGATCAGAACAAAGAACTTTAATACTTTTGCCGGTTTGTTTTTCGACCATACTTTGATACTCCTTAAATTTATCAAAGGCTTCATATTTATGTTTCATAAGATACACACATCCGAACCTAGATAAATCATCTATAAAATTGATAAAATATGAGTATCCACCTCTGGCCTGAGTTGTCATTGGACCACATACATCAGTATGTATAAGTCCTAATAACTCAGTTGACCTTTCTCCATGTCCGGTAAATGGAGTCTTGGTCATCTTACCCATGAGACATGATTTGCATGTTCCTAATGATTCATACTCATAAGGATCAAAGAATTTTTCCTTATATAACTTGCTTATCCTAGACTCATTAACATGACCAAGTCGATGATGCCAAAGTAAAGTATCATTAAAGTCTTTTCTTTTTCTTTTATTATTGACATGAAAAACACTATCATTGGAAGAAAGAGTTAAGAGCCCATTGCTAAATATGCCAGAACAAATAATTTTATTAGATAACATTATCGAGCAACCAGTGCTCGTTACATCCATTACATATCCTTGTTTTAATAACAAAGGAATAGATATAATGTTCCTAATAATCTTTGGCATATAGTAACAATTTTCTAACTCTAAGATCTTCCCTGAAGGCAACTTCAGAATATAGGTCCCTACAGCTTCTGCTTGGATGATATCACCACCAGCACCATAGAGATTGAAGTCGCCTTCCTTCAATACTTTAAGCTTATGGAGGTCCTGCAAAGATTTGCATATATGGTAACCACAAGCGGTATCCAATACCCAAGTATTTGATATAGACGAATTTAATGTCAATATAGTATGTATCTCATACATACCTTTTGGTGCATCTGACGCACCAGGCTTCACAGTTGCAAGGTAAGCCTTGCAATTCCTTTTCCAATGTCCCGCTTTGCCGCAAAAGAAACAGGTTGACTGTTTTGAGGCCTTCTTTCCTTTCTTATTCTTATTGATGCCACCCTTAGGGTTTAGCCTCCTATTAAAACCCTTTTTGCCCGATTTCTTCTTATTGGTCTTATCAACAAGAAGAAGTGGAGCCTTTTCTTTCTTAACGTGGCTCTCTGCTGTTTTTAACATATTTAACAGCTCAGGCAAGGAAGTATTCAATTTGTTCATATGATAATTCAAGACAAACTGAGAAAATGACTCCGGGAGTGATTGCAGGATTAAATCCTGATTCAGCTCCCCATCCATAATAAACCCTAATTGACCCAATCTGGTGATTAAGTCAATTACCTTCAGAACATGATCCTGAACGGATGTTCCCTCTGTCATCCTAGCATGGAATAACTGCTTAGATATTTCATATCTAGCAGTTCTGCTTTGTTCTCCATAAAGCTCTTTTAAATTGAGCATTATGGATTGAGTATCCATGCTTTCATGCTGTCTTTGTAACTCATTGGTCATAGAGGCCAGTATGATACACTTGACAGTGAGGGAGTCATTCTGCCATATTTTGTATGTGGCCATATCTTCCTATATGGAATCATCCCCTAGTGGATTAAGACTAGGGGTTTCAAGAATATAAGAAAGTTTTTCTGAACTCAGTACAATCTTTAAGTTTCTCAACCAGTCCACATAGTTTGGACCAGTCAGTTTGTTGGTATCTAAGATACTTCGCAATGATAATGAAGATGCCATTTATCTACATTTAATAAAGAACAATACATAAGCAAACAACCATGAAATAACTTACATAATTAAATTAGGTCTTCAATTTAATTATGTCTCCCACTATTTTATCAAAATGCATAGCCCTCACTATGATAATCAAGAAAAACCCTGATCGATTTTTCTTAGTGAGATTGAGATCCTAATAACTTATAAAAGATCTTGCAGAAAATACAACAAATCTTTTATAAGCTCAAAGGTAGGAAACTCTTCCAATTATATCTCATATAATTCTCAAAAATAACTTGGCCTCTAGAACATTATTTGTCTTGCAGAAAAATACAACAAACCATAATGTTCTAGTTAAGTCAAGACCCTTTCATTTCTATACAGTTAGTACTCAAATATAATGCCATTGCAAATAACACAACAAGGCATTATACTGAATATACTATAAGCATATCTATGCACTAGACTAATATTATGTCAATCACCATATTAGGTCTTGCAGATAACACAACAAACCTAATGTGGTTCATAACACAATAATGATCCAGCATGAAGGAAGGCCAATATATATAGTATTTTTAACACTAAGCATTTTAGTCAAGATTTAAATATAATCAAAACGGCCAGGCAAGTGGAAGAGATGTGGGAGTCCCCCCATTGCTTTCCTAGATACCAATAAAAATTGGCCAGGTCAGTCAACGGAACCAATTAAAAACCACAATTCTCTTTACCTTCCCAGAACCACCTTTCTAGACACCGAATGATCAATTGTTCATCATGACTAGTGATGCTTATTAGTTAAATATACTATGACTTAATATAATTTTTAAGAAGAGGGCTTTATAAAATTGCCAGCACATTCTTATAGAACATATCAAAATCATATGACTCTGATAAACATATATGTGCTAAGTGTGTCATCATACTAGGACAACCATTTACCACATAATGGATCCACCATTATGCCAGGGCAACCTTATTTCAGTATGATGACTTCAAAATTAATCATATATCTATAATAATTAGGGTTTGAGTGAAAAACCCTAACTAGTGGCATACATCAAAACATTAATTATCATATATGCATCCCATAAATATGCTAAGTGTATCAGCATTCAAGGATTAAAAACCCAAACATCCGACACTATAACAAAAAGACATATAAATAATTTTCATATATTTTAACTGTAATAAGGGTGGCTCTGATACCACTGTTGGGAATCCGGTGCACCGCAGCGGAAGTGTAATTCCAAAATGATGAAATTTGCACCATAATCCCTTAGCCAAGATCTCCTTATTCAGGATTAAAACATATAATAAACATACAAACTCACATTGTTAGAATTAGGGCACCAACCTGTTAATGCTAAATCCAATTTTGATGTAGAATCAAAACTTGGCGTTGAATTCCCCTTTTTGATTTCACCAGGCGTCCAAATGTCCACCCTCCAATGGTGATCCACAAGATGATTGATCAAGATGCTAGCTTCTTCAAAATTCTTTCACTTGAATTCTTATCCTAGAACTCAAGAGGACTATGGCTTTAAAACTCCAGGGTAGGGGCTCCTTACTTCCTTTCTTTCTTCTTCCTCTCCCTTTCTTAAGACCTTGTCCTAAGAATAAAACTCTTGTCTTGAAGGAGGAGGAGGATTTAAGACACTAATGTCTTAATATAAAAGGAAATAGTAATATAGAGTAGTATTTCTTTTCTTTTACCGATCGAGAGATTCTTCCTATCTCTTGTATTGGACTTGAGTTTCAATAGAGAAGAGAACTCTGTAAAAGGGAAACTCTCTGTGTCCTAAACAAGCTAAGGAGGAATCAGTTTCCTGGAAAGAAAAGAAAAATAAAACCTCTATCATACATTAGTCAAACACCCGAGACCTCTGTTGTTTAAATAGATTACAGAGAGATGTCTTCACAACTCTCCATAAACACCATTCCATTTTGTCTCACGCCCCTTCCCTATTTCTCACGCCCCCTTCCCTCCTTCTCACGCCCTTCCAGATTAAATCTCACGGCTTTTCCTAAAAGAAAAGTCATGAAATTTCAGAAGAAAGGAATCACGATGTTTCGGTCTCCGAAGAGACGTTGTTTCACGCTAATTATTATTAAGAAAATAATAATTAAGAAAATTCCATCAGCCGTTGGATTCCCATCCAAAGGGGGACAAGTTGTGCGCTAATTATTAAGAAAAGAGGCAGCCCCATCTTAATTCATCGGAGAATTAAGCGGGGTGCGCCAAGAGTCCATGTGCCATGGACTCTTCCAAATGGCGCGCCAAGAGTCCATAAGCGCATGGACTCTTGGCATTTGGCATGGAAAAGCAAAGGGGCGGGTGGGGAGGCTAGCCTAGTTACATGGCTAGCCAATAGGGTTAGCCATAATCCCTATTTTCATAATTAGGGTCTAATTAGGTCCAATTAGAACCCAAATTGAACCAATCCGGAATCCTAATTTGAATCCGATTCGAATAGAAGCTAGGTTTTGCAACACCTGCTAGAGTGTTATCCTGCAAAGATGATTTAATCACAAATTAAACTCTTGATCAATCCTCTTAAGTGTGTGACCCATTGGGTTCCACATCTAGCCAGCAGTGGGTTCGAATACAAGTTGACCTAATTTGATTAGAACTCTTTCTAATTGATTTAGGTCAAACCGGGCTTACCCGATTTGATCAATTAGGACTCTTCCTAAAAAGTGATCTTTGAATTTGATCAACCCACAAGACAAGATTGACGTCTAGCAACGTGTCATGTCTACCCGGAAGATATGGAAATTCTGGTGAAATACCAAAATTATCCTTTAGTAGAGAGTTACCGTACAATTAAATCTTTCGATCAGCCTGCACCCAAAATATAACTATTGATATGGATATATGTCAAATCCAATATTATATTTATTTCTAGCTCAATCTTATATTGATGATTCAATTATCTTGATATTAGAAAACATCTCTAATATCTTTACTTTGATCAAAGATTCCCTGAATCATCATCCGATTGTTAACTTGCTGGATGCAATCTTCTCATACCAAGAGTGATCGATTCCTTGTTGACCTACTCATTACCTTCATATACAATTCACCATTCCCAGTATTTCTGTGCATGACTCAGTGTCATGATTAGGATTGAACCAAAGCATGGGTTCATGTACATAAGGTACTTATGGCAGTCTCAGGTCAAAGGATTACTTGTACCACTCCCGCTATGAGAAACTTCTATTGACATGTAGCTAAGACTCCATTAGATGTTCTCAAGTTGGATCATATTAGTGAACTCATTCTCCAATGAGCACCCACATCCCAGTATTAGTGTCATACACAAGTGACTGTGAGAGCAGTCACCCTTTCCAGTATACATGGGATGTGCTAGTCTTACCGGAAAACCCTGATCCCCTACTCAGGGTTCCTTTGACTAGGAATACTTTAGATTAAGGTTTTAAGATTTTAGGTCTCACTGGTATGATCTCATCATCACCCTAAAATCATAGCCCTAATCTATGGGGTTCATCATATAAAACACAACGTATGATAAAAAATAATGCCTTTATTTAGAATATTGTCAATTACAATGGTTTGGGAGATACAACATAGATTGGCTTGTAGGGCATATCCCTTTCACACTCCTGGCTCGACTACTGAAGTTGTAACCATGTCGCTCCAAGTAGCCCAATGACACCAGATTTTTCTTCAGCTCGGGACCATGCTTGACATTGGTCAGTGTCCTCTCAATCCCATCAAACATCCTCACTTGTACAGTCCCAATACTAGCAACCTTGCATAAGTGATCATCTCCAACTGTCACACTTTCCTCATCGATCTTAGTATAGGTCGAAAACCAAGACTGATTTAGGATTTAATGATGAGAACAGGCAGAATCCAGGGTCTATATATCTGTGTACAATCTATGATCATCTGATATAACCAAGAGGTCATCCTTCACCTCTTTATCAGTGATGGCACTCATCGAATCCAATCCTCTTGTGTCTCCCTTCTGGTTCTTTAATTGAGGACAATGTCACCGAAAGTGCCCAGTCTCATTGCACTTAAAGCACCTTGCATCTTTCCTTCTCTTGCTTTCCTTCTAGACTTCGATCATCCTCTCTGCTTGGACCTCTCCCTTCCTCTTCCATACCTTTGCCCAATGACCAAGCCCTCTTAAAGAACTACTTCTTTGGTTAGCTTCTCCCTCTGCTCATTAGAATGCAGCATCGAGACCATGTCTTCATATTTAGGGTCTCCTTGATGTATAACAGCATAGTAACCAAAGCATCAAAGGAAGGGGGCAATGAGCATAACAACAACAATACTTGCCCTCCTCCTCAAACTTCACCCCAATATTTAGCAACTCATTGCATATATGATCGAACTTCTAAATGTGATCTACTATGTTTCTGCCTTCCTGCATTCGAAGGCTGTAGAGTCGCTTATTTAGCATCAACTTGTTGACATGTTCTTCCCCATGTAAAGCATATGCAACTTTGACTAGAGACCTTTTGGAGTCCTCTCCTCTATCATGGAATAGAGAGCCACATCCACCAAGCACCCTCTAATCATCGCACAGGCCTTCCTTTCCATGGACATCCATTGCTTCTCTAACACCTCGTCAAGCTTTTCCTCCAAAACCTGATCCAATTCCAACTAGACAAGGAGATCTTCAACCCTAACTTTCTACATAGAAAAGTTTTCTTTCCCAGCAAACTTCTCAAAATCCACCTTCATGCTGGTACTCATGGCTGGATCCTAGCCAAACATACAATAATAAAAAAAATACCATAGGATTGAGAAGTACCTTGACATGCCCTTGATAAAATTTTAGTAATTGAAGATCTGCAACTTCTAGCATCTCCTATGAGCTCCATGCAACTCGGGCTCTGATACCCGCTTGTTGGAGGATATTCCCAGGAGCATGGACAACCTTCTATCAGCAACCAACCTTAGAACATTATATTAGAGGTGGCAGCAAAAGGAGATTGAAGCAATCAGCCTGGCAGGAATTTAGCCTTCCTATACAAAAATCTTCTAAATTTTTTAGAGTGCCATGAATGTTCCAGATATGATATGGACGTGAAATCACCAATCTTGAGATGTCCAACTAGTGAGGGTTCAATCCTCCAATGATCCTGGTCGAACTCCAAAAGGATAGAGAGAGGGATGACTCCAAAGATGCTAGGCACCGGGTTTCCTACTTGGACTACGAGTCCCTAGGTGCGAAGGAATTCTCTCCTTCCTAGGGTATGGTGGCTTGGATGCTAATATTACTCTAAAAGAGAGTAACAAACCAGAGAGGAAGAGAGGGAGAAAGAAGATGGATATCAGGGAGAAAAGGTTATTGCATTTTGATGGCTCCAATCAGTCCCATATACAAAGTATATATATACTAGGTTATCATGACCTAACCCTAAAACCCCCATAGGCCAACTTAATGCATAATTGAGTTTTCCAAGCCCAAGTACACCCTTGACTCAGCCCAATCACACATACCTAGGACACAAAACTAGCCCAATACAAGTTGGCCCCTTGAGGCCCAAGTCTCTTGAACCTCAAGACCCAAAAGGCTAACAGCCTTTCATCCTAGGACCCAAATTAGCCCTAGAAATTTCATGATAGCATCATGATCATTGGACCTTGACCTTAGCCTTGGTCCCCTGAGCCTTGGAAGCACCGCATAAGACCTAACAGTTGGTTGTCTAAAGAACTTTTCATGAAAGATCTAGGTGAAGCATCTTACATTTTTGGAATTAAGATCTATAAAGATAGACTAAATGGGATGCTTGGCCTTTCATAAAAAAAATTACATAGAGAAAGTACTAAAATGGTTTAGTATAAGGAACTCTAAGAGGATGATGAGGGACAGGATTCTGACATGATGCATGCAGATGAATGACATGAGAAAGATAAGATTTTAGATTAAAATAAAAAATATTTTTTTATATTTTAATTGATTTATTTCTAAAAAAAAACTAGACTAAGTTAGGGTTTCGTGAGATGGTTAGAATCCTACCCACATGCTAGAAACTATCAAAGAGATAAAAAAACAAGGATCCTAGGGTTAAGAAACACCTATAAGATGTGCTCTAAACTTCAATAAAATAGAAAAAGTCAGAAGGGAAAGGTTCTACATACCTAGCAATGACATTCTTGATATCAGGAAAGAGATCGCTCTACTCAGATCGGTGCTTGGATGATCGAGTCACTTTCTTGTGGATCCGTTGACTTTTTATTAGATCGATTCAGAGACAAAAAGACCTCATCCAGAGGGCGTGGCACAAGAGGGATCCTGCAAACATCAAAGGTTAGGCTCATAGATGATTAGAAAAATAATAAACTGGAAGAAGGAAGAGTGGAGGGATGGATGGGTTCTTAGAGATGGCTGGCGGTCAGTTGAAGGAGGACGCCTGACTTGTAGGATGTTGGGGCATCTTAGGGCTTTTGCTGGGATGGTGGATGGCAAGGGTTTAGTGGAAGAGAAGGTTGTTGGGTGGCTAGGGTTTTGTACACAAGAAAAATAAAAATTGATCTCACACCCACTCCACTTGGAGGAAATAATTTGACAAAATAACATCAAGTTGTATTCATCAAAAAGAGATAATTCATACAAGAGGGGAGGGGATGGGTATTTATAGACTCATCCAGCCCTTTCCCTGTCAAACTAGGAGTACACAGTATGAATGGGATTAGGAGAATAAAGTTGAGTAGAATAAAGAGTACATAGTTTGAATAGAATTGGTAGACTGAAATTCTTGTAGGACTTGGACATCAACTCTTTCTTGAACTTGGAAGCTCTAACTTTTCTCCATGTGCTTGGGCTGGTATGAAATTCTTGCTGGGCTTGGATTGGGCTTGGACTGGTTGACTCCTTGCTGGGCTGGGATGACATCTTCTTTGATTGGTCAAAGCCTTGAGTAACAATGCAGATGGACCGGGTCAAAGGCCTTGGGAGGGGGTGCCAACATGAATGGGCTTTGGGCCCGGGGGCACCAACTGAGGTGGACTGGGTGGGCACCTGCTCCAGTGGGCTCTGGGATATGCACCAACCTGGTGGTCCTTGGGGTAGGGTGCCAATGCTTGGGACCTTTGGGGCATCATGAAATGGGCCCAGGCCAAGGACTGGGGTGCTGAAGTAGAGGTCTGATGGATCTCTTGATCTGATGACTCTCCCTCTTGGTCTTGACTTGAATGATAAATTACATGGACTGAATTTGGACTAAACAAGAGACTTTAACTGACTCAGTGAACTCAATCAGCTCATCTTATTAGAGGACTCAAAATTAGACTTCATTACAGGACTCGATTTACTCATTAAAAATTTGTGACTAACTCCCAACACATGAAATAGAGAACAAAATTAATTCCTTGAAATTCTGATCTGCTCCTGATGTTCCTACATCAATTCTACCAGGATGGGAGGAACTCGACCCAATCGAGTAAAAGTCGATCTAGCTCTGGTATTGCTCTGACAGATTTGGGTTGAGGCATTGTGGATCCTCTCGAGTGATCCACGAATCCTTAGATCTTGGTCGACCTTGCCAACGAACTAAGTGACATGGTAGCCTTTGATCGGGGTACTAATGGCTTGGCCGTCTATGATACGCTAAATCATTTCCTCTCACAGGCTAATTTGATGGTGGATACTCAGGGTTGGGTTCACTCTCAGAGAAAGGGTCAGGCTCAATAGGCTCACTGGGTATCATTGCTGGCTCCCTATACTCAACTAAGTCTGAGATATTGAAGGTTGAGCTTAATACCTAATTAGGTGGTAACTTAGGTACTAGGTCCAACATTTTTTATCACTTTGATGTATCCAGCTTATGGGTATGTAGCCTAATCATCACAAGATTTCCTTAGTGAACTCTTAGACTCTTTTCAGAAATTAACCTTGTTTTTATAAAAATCATTGCTTACATTAATCTTATGGCCAATTCCTTATGCAAATCTCTAATCATGCAGTGCAAAAACTCATAACACCTAATACAGGCAAATGACTCATGCCAACACTTATTAATATGCAGACTCGATTAAACCCTAAACTACAACTATGGTTTTAACCCTTTGTTAGGTGGATGACATGCAAATGAGAATGGTGCATGTACTCCTACTAAATGCCATAGAGTATACCAGAAATAAGATGCAAACCTAACATGCACAATAAATGTATGCAGTATGCTTACCTCTATAAAATGCAATCTTATGGTCCTAGAAATGTTGGAAATTTCTAGAAAGGGTAGAAAATAAGAGGTGGGTTCAGGGTTAGTCTGGTAGAATAGAATAAGGGGTTCGGGGTTGATTGGATAGAATAGGATATAGGACGGGATTTCAGGGATTAGTCCTAGACTAATGAGGTTGACCTTATGAAGTTGAGGTATATCTACAGAGTCTGCCCTATGGAAGAATGGGTCACTAATTTTAGGAAACGGATCAATTAGAGTCAAAGGAGTGGCTTCATCCTGAGGGTACTGATTTAAAGAGATCAGGTCCTTAATAAATTCTTCTGATTCTTGAATCTCAGGACTGGGCTCTATAATTTGGTTATCTTCTAAAGTCTCCTCAAGCAGGACTCTAATAGCAATATCTGGTTTCTCTTCCTCTAACTATTCTTCCACTACAGTTTGGGTGTGGTCAGGGTAAACTAACTTTGGGTTGGCTTCTATCTGGGTATGTCCAGGGTCAACTAATTCTGGGTTGACTTTAGTCTGGGTATCTACTGGGTTAACTAATTCTAGGTCTTCTATAGGTAACTCATTTTCCTCTTCATACTCATCCACTAAGCTCACATCAGCTTTATACACTTCCTCTTTAATATCATTCTTGTGAACTAGGGGGTGGTAGGAGGGGTTCAGCTAAGGGAAAGTTAATGAGTGTTTAGGATAGCAGGGGTGGGTCGACTAAGGGGTACCTAACTAATACTTGGTTCATCTCTAAGGGTACTATTCCTATTGGATTCGGGTCGACTAAAGGGAACTGGACTGGCACTAGGCTGATAGCTAGGGGTACTAATCCTATTGGGCTCATAGGATATGGGCTCAGATCTATAGGTTGTGGATCTCTTGGGCTTATAGGACTTGGGTTCAGTTCTATGGGTTATGGGTCTGCTAGGTTCAGGGTTCATAGGATCTGGATTCATAGGTTCAGGGTTCACAGGATCTGGCTAGGTACTTTTCTCTAAGTTTACTTTTCATGGCTCTCCAGCTAGTTATGGGTATTTCTGTTTTTAATTAAGTCATTCTTTCAAACTTATCCTAGTCTCCCTTAGCCTGGCATACTAACTTAGCTTCAGCAAACTTGAACTGATCTCTTTCAGAATAGAAATTCATATGTCCTTCAAAATACATGTCCATATGTCTTTCCCAATTAAGATAATCCTCAAACTCAGGATCACCACCAAATTTAGGTACTTCTGTGAATTTATAATTGGTTCTCTCTACACTAAGATCCAAGATTGGTACAGGGTGTGGGGTTCTCCTATGGTTAGGCTCCAAGTATGGGTCAAGGTATGGGGCTCTCCTAGGGTTGGGCTCCAAGTATGGGTCAGGGTATGGGGCTCTCCTAGGGTTGGGCTCCCAGTATGGGTTAGGGTATGGGGCTCTCCTAGGGTTGGGCTCCTAGTATGGGTCAGGGAGTGTCTCAAATTTAGGTTTAGGGTGGGTCTTGTGGGTCCTTTGTAGGTTCCCTAAATGGTCACCTATTTGTTCATTTGGTCAAGCCTATTATGAGTTTGGGTATTGGCCTGGATCACTTGGTTAAGTCTATTATGAGTTTGGATATTGGCCTGGGTCAATTAGGCAAGCTGATCAGTAATGGCCCTCAGTTGGGCACCAAAATCGTTGTCTATGGTTAAGCTGGGTTGGGCTAAGACTACTGGTATAGGGATCCTAACCTAATAGTCATGCAACATACACACATCGACTCCATGGTCAGACTGGGTTGGGGTGAGACTATTGGGGTTAGACACAAATTGACTACGGCTTGCTAGACCTAGAGTCAAAGTAGAGTGGGTCAACTTAACTTACACCCAACTCAACACTTAATCCTTCCACTGGCTAGGTAAGAGGTGGGGTGGTGGGAGGCTCCCCTTGCTTGTTACAAGGTCCTAATTAAAAACCACCAGTCCACTTAGGGCGTTTGCCTCTGGATCTTTAGCATTAAACACCAGTTTCTAGTAATAAGTGGAGGGTTGAATGCACAAGTTCTCCCACAAAACTCGGACCCGACCCGTGGGTGTCCCTAAATCAATTAAGTTGCTAGTTGATTTTATTAAGGCTTGGGTGCATATGAGGGTGGATGTTTTGGGCCCAGGACAGGTGATGAAATCCTATCCTGATCTAATAGAGTAAAATTGCCCTTAAATGAGTTTAGGTGTGATGCACACACATAAACCCTAATGCAATCTAAAATCAAAAAAATCAAAGAAAATAAAAAAAAAAAATTTGTATTTTTATGAGGTGGCAAACTTAGTTCCAAGTTGGTTAGGTGAGCAATCAAAATTGTCTTGGGTTGGGTGGTTTGGATGGGTGATTAGGTTTAACCTAAACTAAGCATGCAGAAAATTTCAGCAGTGTATACTTGCAGTTCTCATGCAGATTTACCTTGGTTTTTAGATCATAAAAAAATAAAGTAAAATTATGAAAAAATAAAGGACTAATCAGATAATACTCGATGCAAAAATCAGGAAAAACTAATAAGGTTATGATGGAAAATAAACCCTAGTTTTAGACTACTAGCAGATTTCAGCAGGCCAGTTTTTTTTGTCAGGGTGCTGTTTTATGCAGAATTTACCCTGTTTTCATATCTGATAAAATTCTACAAAAATTACAGAAAATAAAGGATTAAATAGAGATTAATCACTGAAAAATTATACAAAAAAATAAAGTTTAAGATAAAAAACCAGACCTATATTTGGACTGCTAGTGCAGAAAACAGTCTACAGAATTTTTGTTAGGGTTTGTTTTTGATGCAGATTTTCCCTGTTATCAGCTCAGAAAAATACCAAAAAACTGCATAAAAAACAGAGGACAAAACAGATATTAAATGATGTACAAATTAGTAAAAAATACAAAAGTTTTGATGGGGAAACAGTCCTATATTTAGACTAGTTATGCAGATTTCAGGATGCAGAAATTTTACCTACAATACAAGAACATGCCCTATCCTAAGCTCTAATACCAAAATTGATAAGGGATGGGATTCTAACATGATGCATGTAGATGAATGATATGAATAATATAAAATTTTAAATTAAAATAAATAATGATTTTTTTTTTTTTTAATTGATTTATTCCTGAAAAGATACTAGACTAGGTTAGGATTTCATGAGATGGTTAGAATCCTACCCACATGCTATAAACTATCAAAAAGATAAAAAAAACTAAGGATCCTAGGGTTAAGAAACACCTATAGGACATGCTCTAAACTTCAATAAAATAGAAAAAGTGAGAAGATAAAGGTTCTACATACCTAGCAATGACTTTCTTGATGCCGGGAAGAGATCGCTCTGCTCATATCGGTGCCTGGATGATCGAGTCACTTTCCCGCAGATTCATTGACTTTTTATCAGATCGGTTCGGAGGCAAAGAAGATCTCATATGGAGGGTGTGGCACAGGAGGGATCCTGCAAACGTCAAATGTTAGGCTCATAGATGATGAAAAAAATAATAAACTGGAAGAAGGAAGAGTGGAGGGATGGGTGGGTTCTTAGAGATGGCTGGTGGTCAGTTGAAGAAGGAGGATGCCTAGCTTGTAAGAAGTTGGGGCATCTTAGGGCTTTTGCTGGGATGGTGGATGGCTAGGGCTTAGTGGAAGAGAGGGTTGTTGGGCGGCTAGGGTTTTGCACACAAGAAAAATAAAAACGGGTCTCGCACCCACTCCACTTGGAGGAAATAATTTGACAAAATAACTTCAAGTTGCATTCATGAAAAAGAAATTATTCATACAAGAGGGGAGGGGGTGGGTATTTATAGATTCATCCAGACCTTTCCCTATCAAACTAGGAGTACACAGTATGAATGGGATTAGGAGAATATAGTTGAGTAGAATAAGGAGTACATAGTTTGAATAGAATTGGTAGACTGAAATCCTTATAGGACTTGGACATCAACTCCTTCTTGAACTTGGAAACTTTGACTTTTCTCCATGGGCTTAGACTGATATGAAATTCTTGCTAGGCTTGGATTAGGCTTGGATTGGTTGACTCCTTGCTGGGCTAGGATGACATCTTCTATGATTGGTCAAAGCCTTGGGTGCCAATGCAGATGGACTGGGTCAAAGGCCTTGGGAGGGGGCACCAATATGAATGGGCTTTGGGCCTGGGGGCACCAACTGAGGAAGACAGGGATGGGCGCCTACTCTAGTGGGCTCTAGGATATGTGCCAACCTGGTGGACCTTGGGTTGGGGTGCCAAAGCTTGGGACATTTGGGGCATCATGAAAGGGGCCCAGGCCAATGACTAGGGTGCTAGAGTAGAGGTCTGATGGATCTCTTGATGTGATGACTCTTTCTCTTGGTCTTGACTTGAATGATAAATTACATGAACTCAGTTTACTCTAAATAAGGGACTTTAACTGACTCAGTGAACTCAATCAGCTCACCTTATTACAGGACTCAAAATTAGACTTCATTACAGGACTCAATTTACTCATTGAAAAATTATGACTAACTCCCAACATATGAAATAGAGAATAAAATTGATTCCTTGAAATTCTGGTCTGCTCTTGATGTTCTTACATCAGAGGGGACTATTATCTCTAATGCATAACATTAGTCTCTCCATAAAGATGTGTTCTAACACACTTGAAGAGGTTCAGCAAATAAGCAAGATCTCTTTTGCTTTGGTAATAGGGAGCCTCATGTATGCAATGTTGTGTACACATCTTGATATAGCCCTTATGGTGAGTGTCACGAGTAGGTATTAGTCAAATCTAGATGAAGAGCACTGGACTACTATGAAGAACATCTTTAAGTACTTGAGAAGAAATAAGAATTTGTTCTTGGTCTTTAGAAAAAGTTTTTAGTTGCAGGTAGAGGGATGCACTAATTTAAACTTTATGTCTGATCTTGGTGATAGAGAGTATATATTAGGATGTGTGTTTCTTTACAATGGTGGTTCTACTAGTTAGAAGAGTTTTAAGTAAATTATCATTGCTGATTCTACTATGAAAGTTGAGTACATCGCTACCTCTAAAGTTGCAAAGGAAGCCTTATGGTATAAGAAATTTATTACAGAGCTCAAAGTGATGCTATCAGATGCCATCCCCTTATAATGTGGTAATAATGGTGCCATAGCTCTCGTTAAGGAGCCCAGGTCTCATTAAAAGTCTACGTATATCGAGCAGCAATTCTATATCATACACGACTATCTCTAGAAAAAGTACATCGAGGTGCAAAGAGTAGACTCTATATATATATGGTAGATTCACTGATGAAGCAATTGAGCTAGTAGAAGATTGAAGCCCACCTTGAGAAGATTGGACTTAGGTATGTTGCCAATTATTTTGGTATAAGTGGAAGATTATTAGATATATTCTTTAGAATCCAAGTTGGCATGATACATTATATCTTTTTTAAGATATATTTTTGTACTTAATTTATTGAAGTCAATAAAATTAGGTATTTTTCCATTCCATTCATGTCTAATATATCTATGATCATCTATGGAGTTAATGGATAATGATGTATATTCTCAAGAATTGAGAATTTAATATATGTGTCATTATAGATTAACTCATAATGCTCCTGATTATTAGATCATCACAGGGATGGTAATTGATGCATCAAGATCGATACACGGATCACTTTCTTTTTGGATTGATGAGTCTCGAGTCTATAGTAGAGGGACACTAGAGTGAGAGTGTAGGTGGTTATCAGAGAACAATGGTAATGAGCATGACCAGGTATAGGTCACATGGATGTCTATCCACTTGTCAAGGACTTCTCAATATTGTAGTTGTGTGAGTAGTTCTTTGACCTGCAATGCCTCAGCTACTCATAGTGGGGTTGCTATAGCTTGGTGACACATAAACTTAGTTCCTAGCCATTTAGAGCCTTGTGATATTCGTTGACTATAGTAAGTTCACTATAGGTGTAGGGTATGCACTTATAGAAGATCTATAGTCCTTAATAGTTGAGGAGTAGCTCTATGCAATTTAAGAGGTTGAGTCCTTAAGTCTATGGCTATAGCAGCATGATAATGGAAAGGAGTTTCCATTAAAATTACTATTAGGCTCGATCTAATTAAGTCTTGCATATGATGGATGATTAGGATTTGACAAGGATCCATAACTTGCATCCTATTAGGACTCTCAATCTTGATCACATGGTACCTACACCTTTTGGCTCACATTTTATTCTACTACATTGCCACTATATACTACTAGGTTCACTGGTGGATTATGAGAGCTCACTATGATTATTTTTAGATCAACGATCCTTGTTAGAGTTGAGTTGGAATTATTTCAGTCTATTAAAAGAGTTTTGATGATATTATGATAGAGTTCATGGTATATCTCATTACCAAATAGAATAGAATTTGAGTGGTTATACATAAAAGGAGCTGGACCTAATCAAAACTCGGATCAATATATAAGGGTTACCTATTTAGTAACTGCTAATTATGTAAGAGTTATATATTTAGTATCTACTAATTATGTAAGGATTATATATTTAGTAACTACTAATTATGTAAGGGTTACAAATTTAGTAGCACTAATTGTTAGCATAAAGGACCTATTTGCAAATGTTACAATATCATTTGGTTTAATAATTCAAGTTAGACTTGAATTGCAATCCTAATCAGATTAGGGTTGACAACCTTTCAAATTTGGCTTTCATTGGGTTCTAATTAGATTTGATATTAACCCAAATTGAAGCCAAATCAAACTAGGAAGTCAACCTTAGAGTTGATTGGGTGTATCTCTCTTATTTCATGCTAAATAAGAAGACGGGGGCTAAAGTAGTGCCCCACTCCTATTGGCATGCGTGAAGAGATGAGAGGCACAAGATTGGCACCTCTCTTTTTCATCTGGAACTCTTTGTCTTGTCGAATAACTTTAAACTCTTATCTAATTTAAATTTGACTCAAATTAGATTAAGTTTTTAATTTTATCTGATTTTATTTGGGTGTGGACTCCATATTATTTTGCATGACAAAAACTAGATGGGAGATAGGATGATGAGTGCTAAAAGAGATGTGATTTCTTTTATTGCCACTAATATGAGATAACACCACCTAATTTGAGTTACCCCAATTTATTTGAATTCAATTCTGATTGTTTTAGATGGGGCATGGAGTTTTATGGGCAGTAGAATAGTTTTTATATGACAAAAATTATTGGAAGAAAGAAGTTAGTGCTAACATGATATGAGATATCTTTCTTAGCCACTAACTTTTATTCTACCAGCCCCTTCCTCCTTTCTCTGAAGTTCCACATATCCAAAAATTAGAAGAATAGAGAGAAAAGAGAAGAGAAAAAGGGGATGAAAAAGGAGTTTTTCTTCTTAGGCAAATCTTTGGTCCAATCTCCCTTGAATCAGCATGAAGAGTTCACACAAGGATTCTAGGGTTTGCTTCTTCTTCTTGAAGAAGGTTTTGATCTAACAATCAAAGTGAGGTTTATAAGGTGCTAGTACTCTTGTGGCCTTGGTACATTGATTAGGCCATCTCTGTGTATATACTAGTAGAGGTTGGGCACATGCACAACTCCAATGGAACCCAAGACATCCATCAGATTCGATTTAACAATGAAGATGGAGTAGCGCAATAGGTAAATAGATCCGATCTACTTCTTGTTATTTTCTAGTTTTGATATATATATATTTTTATGATGTGATTCTGAATGCATGCTAGATTAGGTTTTATTTCTGCTATGATTTTAATTTAATTAAAATTTTTGAAATCCTATTCATGTTGCCTTAGGATCGTTAGATGATTCCTTCAAGTGATATCAGAGCCATCTTATGAAGAATTTCTAGATCTAAATCAGATCTAAGAATTTTGATTTTTGATCTAAAAAATTAGATCTGGAAGCATGTTCTAGATCTAAAATCAGATTTGAAAAATAAAAAATCAGACATAAAAAACTCAACTATGAAATCCTTGGTTGAGACTGAAATTTCTGATTTGAAATTTTTGTGGTTTAGAATTGCACTAAATCTAAAATTTTAGTTGATTTGATCTGAATTTTAGATCTAAAAATTTTATTTTCTAGATCAAAAATCTAGATCAGAAAGTCAAGATTCATAATTAAAAAATTAATTATAAAAATTATTTTTATATTTAATGTTATAATTCTTTAAATTTATGAATGCTAAAATTTCTAGATCTTTAGGTATATCATGAGATAATTATACTTCATGTTTAGATTTAAAATTAGTTTCAATATCTAAACTAAAATCTCATGTTCATAATACACCTAATTAAAGGTCTAAATTAAATTACTTAACATGGACAATTTGGTCGATTTTATTTCAAATAAGGTTGATTATGTTAATACACCTAATTAAAATTAAAATTAAAATTAATTATAAAAATTATTTTTATATTTAATTTTATAATTTTTTAATTTTATGAATGCTAAAATTTCTAGATCTTTAGGTATATCATGAGATGATTATACTTCATGTTTAGACTTGAAATAAGTTTTGATATCTAAACTAAAACCTCATGTTCATAATACACCTAATTAAAGGTCTTAAATTAAAATTACTTAACCTGGCCAATTGGTTGATTATGTTCTGAATAAGGTTGCTTATTGATTCGCAATTACCCAAGCCATCTTGGTTAGTCAAATATTAGATATATTGACTAATTAAGTTGTGACCTGAACCAAGTTAACTAGACATGAAACATGCTAATCTAAACCAGCTTAGTTAGACATGATATGTACTAATTTAAACTAAGTTAGTCAGACATGAGATATAGTGACCTAAACCAAGTTAGTCAAATATGAGATATGCTGACCCAAATTAGGTTAGTCAGACATGCGATGTGCTGAACTAAACCTTATTTCTTGTATAATATGATTCATTGTCTTAGTACTTGGATTGAGTACATCACCATGGTTATCTGGTCATAAGAGGAAGTAAGGTTTAAAATCCCTCTCTTTCTAGTCGACGGGACTCTCTTTTGACAAATGTGGTGTTGCTATGATTTGACTCATGAAGAAGAACCATGAAAAAAAATTTTAAAATTATTTTTATATCTGAAAGTTATGTCAGACATGAGTTGTGCTGACCTAAACAAGGTTAGTAAGACATGAATATATGCTAATTAATTTATAAGAGATCTAAACCCAAACCTCCTCATAAATATTATGTCTTAGGTCTTCCACCACTATAGAGATGTGAGCATCTCTTAGGTATTGATTGTTCTTGGCTTGATATAGTGGTTCTGTTGCATCGAGGGGGTGTAACCACTCTATTAACATAAGATATTATGAGAAGATGAGGTTGGACCTAATAATTATTAGGTGAGGGACCCAATGATGGCTTCATTTTATATTAAGCGGTGGATCTAACTTAACTAGGAAGTATGAGTAATAACTATTAGGTGAGCCCACATGACATAGAGACCAAGTCACTATAATATGCTTGAGAAGTATTAGATAAGAGTTATCCATTCATTGGTTTATATGTTATTAATAACTATTATGTGAGGTGCACAAAATTAGTGGGATTGTAGTATCCACTAGGAACCCTAGTCACGTAAGGGTTTCCGCATCTCTAATCGATTAACCAAAATCTATTATAAAGATTGGCTCAACTTGAAAATTAATTAGACAGGTTGAGTACAGTAATAAACAAGGATTATCCAATGTTACCAAACTATTCTGGCTAACCTAAATGCATTTGATCTATAATCATTGTTTGATAATGATTAAGGGTTGAAGCTTAAGAAGTTCAGGCATTTTGATGCATAAATGAATGCATATGGATTTGATCCAAGCATCTTTATAAAATAATTCATATAGATAGTTTATTATAAACTATTATTTAAGTAAGATTGAAATAATTATGTCAACAAATTGGTAACCATTAAAGAGACCTTGAAAGGTTCAAGGGGCATACTTCTCGATGCGAAATAGACTTTCTCTTTTAAAATGGGTGTCTAATTGAAAGAAGAGAGCTATGATGAAATAAGAGATTGGGATCTTCTAAGTAAATGGCCATTGATAATGGAATGTTATTTCCACTTCAAGGTCAACAACCATAGGAACTATTCCTTACCTACAATCCTTGAAGAATAAATTGGACACACCATTGAAAGGTATGTCAGCTGATCAAAGAGACTATTACCTGCTGACAGTAAAAATTTGATTTTTGTTTAGCATGAAAATTGCTGATCCATTGGATATAGATTATTTTATAAATATTAGTCTCTACTTGCATATGATGCATTTGCTAAGTAGTTAGTGAGTATTGTGGGATCTGAGAGATCCTATGAGATGATGCTAACTTGAAGTACATAGGTAGCGCCTCATTTTTGGTCAAGTCAAAAAACAAAAACAATTTAGAAACCATGGGCAGCCCTGGACCTTTTGGCTAATTGACTATTGAATCATTTTCAATTTATAAATCCTATCATGAAGAGTGTGGACCAAATTATCTTTTATAAAACAAAGGATGCAGGTGAGGACCACTATATGCTTGCTTGGTTATATATTAATATGTGTAGTACATTCAATGTATAGGCTATGTAAAACTTTTAAAGGTTCTTCAATTGGATCATGGAAGTAAATATCTTAGAGAAGAATTCTAGAATCATCTTAAATTATACGTCATAGTCTCACAATAGACTCCTCTTACATTTCAAGCTCAATGGCATGCCTGAATAGAAAGATTGGACCCTATTGGGTATGGTTCAATCCATTATGGGAGTCACTAATTTATCTTTAAGGATATGATTACATAACTTAGCCTACCCATTTAATTGGGTTCACTCTAAGTTCATTATTACCAGACTTATATGAGATATAGGTAGATCATGGAAAAGTTAGAGTTTAGGTTGCTAATGGTCTGTATCCTAAAGAGTTGTTAGGATACTTCTTCCCAACGGATCACAAATAGTTGTAACCCAATTTCTATATTAATGATTAAATGGTTTATCCTAAATTTATCAATGGGATGATAATTAAGCTCAAAGAAGGAGTCTCTAAAGAATAATAGGGCCATAGAACCTATAGAACTTATTCGAATAGAGCTAATACATGTAGTTCCTTCTTGATAATTACATTATATACATATATATAAGTATTAATTTAAAAATTAAATTATCTTTATTTATTTAAAATTGATAATTTTATATATCATTTGTAAAAAAGAAGTTGCTAATGCAGAGATCATGATCTGTGGATTCAAATGAGATAAGTTTGAAGCAAATTGGACTTAAAATGAGTTTGAAATTGAATTTTGAAGTTTATTATAAGATTGCATGAATTTTAAAGTAGCCGGCCCATCATGAACTGGCCACTTAGTTTACAAAAAGCTCCAAGGTCCATCGGTAGCCATTTCTAATGGTCCATGGCTCAAAGTTGTCAACCATGGAGAAATTTTAGCATGAGATCATCATCCCACCATCGCTTGAGCTGCCTGCACCTCCTCCATAGCCCTCTCTTCCAAGATCTGACTATTTTTCTCCAAACCAAGCACCAATCCTCCCTTCTCTATTCGAGCTACTATCCACTATCACCGCTGCCCTTCATCCTCCACAAAGCTATCTTCCCTCTATCACATCATTGTCTGAGCTGCCATCCACCATGCACTTCTTCCCAGGTGCCGATTAGCCAAGATCTGATCATTTTCTTCACTGTTGGGCACCCTCCTCATCACCATCATGGTCACCATCATTTGCCTCCTCTGTACCAAGTTGTTCTATGGACATGCCATCTTTTTCCATGTCATTGGCCATCTTCTGTTCCATGCTATCTTGCAACCACCAGAGTCGATGCCCGTCATCGATCTAAGATGATCTGGGGAGCCACCATTCCCCAATGCTCTCAGTCCATCATCGATTTTCTTCACAAAGCCACCATGCACCAACTACCCCTGGTTGAGCTATCTTCCCTCCATCACACTGCCATCCGAGATGCCATCCTTCAGCCATTGCTTGCCACCATCCTCCTCCCTATCCCAAGATCACACCACCAGGCCATCAAGATGCCACCATCACCTCCATCCCAATCCAATTTGACACCACCATCCTTCAGCCACTGCTTGCCACCATCCTCCTCCCTATCCCAAGATCACACCACCAGGCCATCAAGATGCCACCATCACCTCCATCCTAATCCAATATGACATCGCCATCCTTTAGCCACTACTCGCCACCATCCTCCTCCCTATCCCAAGATCACACCACCAGGCCATCAAGATGCCACCATCACCTCCATCTAAATCCAATCTAACACCAGCCACCACATTCCTTCTCCTTTGTCTGATACTACCTCTCTATGGATCTTGAGCTTAATCCAATGGCCCAAGAGCAATCCAAGATCAAATGGCTATGATTAAATCTAATTTTGATGAAGCTTTGATCATATTATTCCTAGGCATTTGATCATCTTCCGATGGCATCAACCCTTAGCTAATCAAATATTGATTTAGAGTAGGATTCTTAAGTGTATTTTAATTGAGATTTGCTTCACCATCAAACCATTGATTTTATAAAAAACAAATCCTAGCGGTTACCATGATCTCTCCCTTGTAGTCCCATATCGAAAAAATACAAACTCCTCTTCTTTATTAACATCTATGAAAAGGCTCTTGTACCTCTACCTTGAGGCATCAACCCTTGGAATCCCTTTAGGGCCTTACATAAAGGGAGAGAAAGGGAAGATCATGCACGGCTAAGGAGTTCTTATCTTTGGGGAGTAGATGTGGCTTTTGGTTTTATATTTTATATTTTTTTCTTTATGTAATTAGAGCTGGATTGTAAAGGTTTGTTTTCAAAAATGGAAGCCTTTTTATCAGAGGAATCTCTCAAAAGCTCTCTTATTGTCTTTTCAAATGATTGGAGTTTGTCTCATATGATTCTTGTCTTTCTTGTTGACTTGAAGAGGTTTGGTGATTGTTAAATACCTCAAAACCACTCAAAAGACCATTGAAGACTGTTGGAATTGAAAAAGTAGTCATTTGGAGCCGTTTGGAGATAATTCTAAAATTCTAAAAAACTAGCCGTTATAGCATAAATTGACCTCTTGAGTTGACACTTGGAGCGTGAGTCGACCTCTTAAGTCAACACTTCAGGCTGAATACAGAAAACTTGATGTTCTACCCCAAAACTTGTCTTAGGCGATGAGTCGATCTCTTGAGTCGATACTTGGCGTGCCAATTAAAAATTTGCATGCCGGTCTTCTAGAACTTCTGAATTTTTTTCATGAGTCGAACTTGTGAGTCGACACTTGGGCCTATGAGTCGACACTTGATCTGTGCCATCCAAAAATGCATGCCTAACTCTGAATTTCTTAAAGATTTGTCCATTAATCCTTTAGATACTTCTTCACAAGAGCCAAAGTGGTTGTTTTGACAATATTCCATGATTAGAAGATCAATTAAACATGAGAAACTTCTTGCTTTCAAATTAGTACACTTGATACTCTTTTGATGTACCTAAGGCCTGAAATTCATACTTCAATTAAAACATTAGTCCAAATGTATACTCAACATTTTGTTATTCATCAAAATCAAGTAGCCAAAGACAACAATCTCCCCCTTTTTGATGATGACAAAACTTTGAATATATAAGCAATTAAGTTCGAAAAGAAATTGATCATTGTTTCAAGTTAATAAGTAAGACCATTGTAATATAACAAATCAAACATTCTACATACTGAAGTCCAAAAAAACATATCAGATCAATGGTTTATAAAGTAAAGTTTCAAGACTTTTTTTCATAAAGCTCTCCATTTTTTTTAAATTGTTGCTTTGCTTATATATGTATACTGTCTACTATCCCTTTTTGTCAACATAAAAAAGGTTGCTCCCCCTGAATTAGTGCATTTTATCATAATAGAGCATACAAAGTTGGTTAGGGGATCGATCTTACCGCCGGTATCATAGCAATTTGATAGAAAGAAGAGTAAGCATTAAACAAAAGTGAACTTTCATATATATAAGAGAGTTTCATTACAATAACAAAGTCTGATACAAAAGCATAATCAAAGTCTGATACATGACTAAAAAACTAATGCATGGTAGAAAAAAAAACTAATGCATAAGCATAAACAACATGATAAACATCTGTGAGGCTAGTCCTCATTAGACGAAAGCTCAAAGTAGATAGGAGCTCTAATCCTAGTCCTAGAAGCAAGGGGTCTAGGGGTCTTATGGGTGCCATGGCTCCTAGTCCTAAGAGCTAGTCCAGAGTGGGGAATGACCCTAGACAACCTAGTAGAAGGTGGAGGTAAGGTCTCTGCTGGTGTTAGGAATGCTGGTGTAGTGGCAAGCTGAGTATCTCTGGGAGTATCAGTAGTAGCATTTGGAATCTGAGTCTCCCTGCTGACAATCTCATAATCTCCAGCTCTATCATCATTATCATCACCATCAAGAATATTTGTGCCTCTATCATCATCACCACCACCATCATCACCACCACCACTGGGAGTGTCATCAAGTCTGTCATGGTGGTCATCGTCATCTACTGGTGGAGGAGGAGGTGGACCTGAAGGTGTAGCAGGAGGCAAAGGAGTCTCAGAAGATCCCGTTTCTCAGTAAAACCCGCCTCCATCAATTTCCTGATGCCTGAGAGCTGATCATTAGTGTGTGCAGTCAATCCCTCGACCTCTATCCAGAGCTATGTAGTCCAGACTGCAAGACCAATAATCTCACCTTTGATCTTGGCAAACTAATGTCTGACATGCTCCTCAAAAGATGACTCTATAGTGGTAGAGGAGCAGTAGTTGGTGAAGAAATAGGTGCTAGGGTGGCTAGCTCAGACTCAGAAGCTGGCACTGGTGCAGGTCTTAGAGAAGTAATGTGCTCAGTAGGTCTAGATGGCCCTACCTCAGCAGCTCGAATCTCATCCTCCTCGTTTGGCTCCTGACCAGACTCCCTGCAAATCCATCGACCTTCAATGCATCAAAATCCCATATGGAGTAGAGATTTCTTCACATACATGTCCGTGTGGAGAATCTCTTTGGAGGGCTCTCCCTCCAATGGGACTCCAAACTCTCAAAATATTCTCAAGAGGACCATGCCATAAGGCAAGCATAGACGGTGTTGAGTGGCGGCCTGTCCCATCTGATGAACCATGATCACGGGGAGGTTGACGGGAGTCTGCTGCCTCAATGCAACCATCAGTACTAGCTCCCTCTTAGTGATGAAGTCAAATCTACCTATCTTCGAATTCAGGATCCGAGCTATGATATGATGCAGGACTCTCATCTCAAGGGATAACTGGTTTGCTGAAACCATAGACACACCCCTGACATCCTCGCACACTAGAATGCATCGAAAAGCTGCCTTACAGTTTCCAACACAGTTCGCTGCCCTACTATGGAGAGGAATCTGCCAGACTCAACTGACCACCTCAGGTATCACATGAATCTCAATACCCCTCATAGTAGCAATCCATCTAAGGCCATCAATGGCCATGATCCTATAAAACTCTCTCGTTAACTATGGATAATACCTCTCAGTCATGGTGCAGAAGGGTACTAGCCCAGCTACTCTCAACAAATCACCAATAATAAAACTCTGAGAGTCCCAAAACTGAATGTCTACTCTCCTGCCACTGGCTATGGTCTTTCCAACTACTCTTGCTGCACCAAGAGATGCGGGTGGAGGCTGCTCCTGGGTATCCTGCTCAGGCTGCTCAACCAGGTCCTGACGAGCCTTAGTCCTTCTTTCCCGGCTAGACTCACCATGCTCAGACATCGTCTTACAGTGTGCCAACTGCTTTCGGGGAGCCATACCAGACAAAGATAACACAAAGAAGGAACTAACTGGAGAAGCTAAGAAGGAAGAAAAAAAGTGTCAACCAAGAAGGGAAGAGAATAAGCAAAGGATCGAGAGAGAGCCAAAAGGGAAAAAAATCGAGGAAAAACTATGAAACGAGGGAGAATGGCAGAAGATCAGACCAAATCCGAATAGAAACATGGAAATCATGTTGAAACACAATGAAATAGAGGAATAACTTGGATCGACAGGAAGCAAAAATGAGAAGAGAAAAAAGAAAACACGATTCGATCGGAAAAGATCATGAGAGAAAGAGAAAAGTTACCTAAAATTGGAAGGATAGAGATGGGATTCCACTATTCTTGAGCTTAGGAGGACTTTTATGGACCACATGATGCTAAGGAAGAAAGAAAAGATGGGTTAGAAAGGGTTTACGGGATGCCCTAAAATCTCAGTCCTGACGGTCATGAGTCGTCACTTCAAAATTGCTCAAGTGTCAACACTTCAGGTGAGTCGACACTTGGCAATTTTTCAAGCATCGACACTTGACCTCAGGCAAGCAAAATAAATTTTAATAAATTCTACAAAAACCCAAGAAAAATCTAGGAGACATCCTAAGTGATATTTGAAGGATTTTGAATCAATGTAGAAAATTTCAATAAGAATTTGAAGAGTTTCGGCAAAAGGATCAATTATTTCTAATTATCTTCTAATCATGCAAAATCTATCTTTACTAAGAGGTTTTGTGAAAATATTAGCAAGTTCATTATCACTACAAACAAAGTCAAGCATTACATCATCATTTTGCACATGATCTCTGGTGTGGACACTAGGGCTAGAAAATATCGACAAGTTGAATCCACATCCCTATGGATCACCTGTGAATAAAGCCCTAAACCCAACCCCTTTTACCATGTAAATATTTTATTTTAATTTTTGTTATTTTGGATTAGTTATGGTAAACCCTTTTTACCAACTGTATTTAGGATTTTGTTATTTAGCCTTTTGGGCTATACCCTTTTTACCACATTGAGTCAAAATCCCATTGGGCCAAATCCTGTTTACCAATTTATTCTTTTTTGTTACATGAGGTTAAGCCTTTTGATCAATTGATCAAGTGGGGCTTAGTTATTTGGTTTTGAGTCTTGTAATAATTAGTATTGAGTCCATGTAATTAGTTAAGTCCTGAGGGAACACAAGTCAAAATCCCATGTACACCCAATTGAAGACCCATGTGCACCCAATTGAAGACCCATGTGCTAGCCCAAGATCAGCCATGGACTCCATGTGCTAGCCCAAGTTAGTTTGTTTTTGGTGCCACCTTCTTTTAAGAAATTAGACAACACCTGCCACATCATCAGTGGACATCAACACATGTCATGTTTGGACATGTCATGCCATTTCATTTTGGGACAAGAACACATGCCATGTCACTTTTGTTTGGACATCCCACATGTCATGTTTTTTTTTGTTTTTGGTCTGCCAAATGAAAGCAAATTTAGTGCCAACTCCTTTTAAGATAAGTACATGTGAAGGACTCTCCCACATTGGCACCTACACTCAAGCATTTCATGCCAAAAAATTCCAAGAGTCGGCCAAGCATTTTTTTTCATGCCAACTTCCAAGGAGTTCTAAAATATTTGATCACCCAAATGGAGGAGGTTCAATGGTTCTCTACCACAGATGTTTGGATCAAACATGTTCAGAGCTGCTTAAGTTCCGGAATTCAAGAGTCTCACCAAAACTCTTGAGTCCTCTTCTATCCAGAGACAAGAGTCCAAGATGCTCAGAGCCAGAATTCTAGGAGTTGTAGTCCAAGGGAGAAAAAGTATGCTATTTGAATCCCTTACACCACTGGTTTAGGGTCTATAAATACCTGTCAACCCCTTTGTAATTATTATTATTCATCAATAAAGAGACTCTATCAAAATTTCTTCCTTTGCTATGTGTATCACGGGGTGTGAGGCCCTTTTACTTTGCTCTTCAAAATATCGCGTGGTGCAAGGCCCTAGTTATCCTACCTATCCAGCTGACAAGAAATCCTAGCCATCACTTCTAACACTTTCATTTATTTTCCTTCCTTTGCTGCTTCTTAACTTTAGTTTTCTTTGTTGAGTGTTTGCAGGTGATCTCGAATCAAAGACAGGTATTTTTGCCTTGGAACAGGCATCGCATGGAAGATCGGAGCCCGGGATCGAGATCTTGAAACCCTGTCGCAGAATCTTGAAAGTCCAGCCAGATTTGCATCAGAGAGATGATCTATGATGGTAAAACTTAAATCCAATTACCTTCTCTTTGATCTCTATTTTGTTGAAAGAAAACTCTAGTTTTAGTGGTTTCTCAACCACCAGGTCTTGCTTTCTAGTTACTTTGTAGGTTTACTTGCAGGTAGTTAACTAGAACTAGTTTCTTTTACTGTCTCCTTTGAGTCTTTCTTAAAAATCTAAAAAAATCTAAAAAAAAATATTTTCTACTATTCTCTAATAATTAAGCTTTAATTATTTGTCCTGCATCAGTTTTGGTATCAGAGCAAGGTTAAACTAGGGTTTAATCGCTCTTGTACTGAAATTTCTGTATACTAGGTTAGGACTTAGTTTCTCTTTAAGTACTCGGATCGGGTGCTTCACCATGGCCGTCCGATCATAAAAAAAAGTAGGGCTGCAAGACCATCACATCCCATTCAAAAGAGAATTCTTATGGCATGTAGGGGTGCCGCTGTGATTGACCCTTGAAGAAGAAAACAAAGAGATAGGCATCTTTAGGGTTAATTTTCTGCATCACATCCATCCCAGTACATGGTCTATTATTTTAATTATTTTTGTATATAAGAAGATCAAAAAATTTTTATTCTTATTTTGCTGGATTCTTCATAATTGATAATATTTATCAGAACTTTTTCATAATTTAATTCAAATTTTAGGTCATTTAAATCCTTGATTTACTGCCTAAAAATAGTTTTGCCCTTAATTTTCAATAATTCTAGTTTAGGGTTCTTTTTGCATAAACTTTGTATATTTTGATTTTTTGCATATTTTCTATATATTAGGCACTTTTTTGCAAAAAATATCTTCGCTAAAAAAAAAAAACTTGGAAACCCTAATTGCATCTTCATATGCTTGCTATCATCATTCAAACCTAATCTTAAGGGCACTCAATATCTACATAAGGGAGGGATTTCTCCACCCTTCATTGTCCCACAACCACTACCTTTGCATTGATCCTAACCTAATTAAAATCAATTAGACTTAATTACTCTAGTGAGCTAGGGACACCAGCAGGTCGAGTTCCAAGTATTGTTTGTAAGCTAGTGCACCCAATCCTTTGATTATCACTTGAATATGGTGTCTAAGGCTAGAGGTCCATAGGCAAATGCCCTAAGCGGTTTCATGGTTTTTAATTAGGACCCTGCGAGAGCAGGGAGAGCCTCCAATGATCCTACCTCTTACTTGGCCAGTGGATAGAGTAATTGCTGAATTGGTTGTAAATTGAGCTAACCCATTATACTTGAGCTCTAGGTCTAGGAAACCTTAGTTCAGATTTTTGTGTGATTTGCATTGCATGACTACTAGATTAGGAACTCCATACCAATAGTCTCACCCAAACCCAACCCAATTTAATCATGGATCCCAATTTTGAAACCTTCCTTAGGACCTTCATTGAATAATTTACCCAAATGAACCATATGTTTGATCGATTGGACCAACGATTAGGGAATCTAGAGAGAACCCGTAAGACCCATCCTAAACCTAAATTTGAAACACACCCTGATCCATTCCTGGAGCCCAATCCTAGAAGACCCCCACACCAAGACCCAATCTGGGTTCTTAGTTCGAAGAGACCCAATTATGATTTCATAGACTATGATGATAGAGCCACTAGGTACATTAGGTTAGAAGCACCTATATTTGGTGGTGATCCTGAGTTTGAAAATTATCTTAAATGGAAAGAAGGTATGGATCTATATTTTGAGAGGAAACTAGTGTCTGATGAAAGAAAGTTTAAGATTGCTAAGCTTAAGTTAGTACGCCAGGCTAAAATTTATTGGGATGATGTCGAAAGAATGATCAAACGAAGAAGAGATATACCCATAACTACCTGAAGTGGCATGAAACTTAAACTTAGGGAAAAGTATCAACCCAAATCATATGAACCTAGTTCCTATGTGTCTAGATCCTTTGAACCCAGCTCCTATGAACCTAGATCCATAAGCCATAGGTTTGAGCCTATATCCTATGAACCTAAAAAACCCATAATCCCTAGGTATCAATCTAGTGCTAGTCAGGTTTTAACTAGTTGGCCAGAACCTATTAGGGTTAGTGCTCCTTATCAAAAATTAGGATCTAGTCAAATCCACCTGAGTCGACCCATTCCTCAACAGAGTCGACCCAATTCTCACCCGAGCCGACTCAACCCTAATCCGAGCTGACCCACCCTTACTAGCCCAAATCCTAGCAAATTTTTCCCTAACCGACATACTCCTATTACCCTATTGGTTCACCAAGATGCTACTAAAGAAGAAGTTTATGAAGATAATGTGAACTTAGTGGATGAGTATGAGGGAGAAGAGAAAATACATATGATTGACCCAGAATTAGTTGACCCGGTAGACACCCAGACTGAAGCTAGCCCAAAGTTAGTTGACCATGATTGTACCCAAACTGAAACTATACTGGTAGGACCCTTATAAAAAAAAACCCATGAGAAAACTAGCCCTACTATTGAGACCTTACCTGAGAAAACCCTAAAAAAGAGTCAAGCTATAGAGCTTAGTCTTGAAGTAATTAGTGAGGACTTGATTTTTCCAAACCAGCAACTTCAAGAAGAATTCACTCCATCAGTCCTAATTGAAATACTTTTCCCTAAAATTCTTGACTCGTCCTTTCTTTAGGCTGGCCCTTTATTCCCTATAGGTTTGAATCTATGTCCAACCCTTAAGGTCAACCCTATTAGTCTAGGACAAATTCCTAAACTCTTTTCTTACTTCCTACCCTACCAAGTCACCCCCGAATCTGCTTCTTATTTTCTACCTTTTCCTGAAGCTTTCCATGTTTCAAGGACAATTAGTTTACATTTTGTAGAGGTTAGTATGTAGCATAAGCCCATTGAGCATGTTAGGTTTATAACCTATTTCTGGTAGACTCTATGGAATTTGGTATGAGTCCATGCACCACTCTCATCTGCATGTCACCCACCAACCAAGGATCAAACTCAGTTGTAGTTTAGGATTTAGTCAAGTCCGTAGTCCATTAGGTATTGTTATTAGTCATTTACATACATGTCATTAGGTAAAAAATAATAATGAAAGCAATGAATTTTTCATAAAAAAAGACTCAAAGAAATTCAATGAAGGAGACTTTATCATGGTTAGACTACGACTTAAATGATTCCCGCCAAGAACCATGAAAAAGTTACATGCCCGAAGTAGTGGCCCATACAAAGTGATTAGAAAAATTGGGTCTAATGCCTATGTGACTGAGTTGCCACCTGAACTAGGCATTAGCTCTTTCAATGTTTCAGACCTTATTGAGTATAGGGAGCCAACGTTGATTCCCAGTGAGCCATTTAGGCTTAATCTAGTCCTTGAGAGTGAACCAACCCAAGTGTGTCCACCTGCCACACCACCAGTCTGGAGAGACAAGATCGAGTGGATCTTAGATGACAAGATCATTACTACCCAGAGCAAAGATTACCAGTGATATCTGGTTCATTGGCAAGGATGACCTGAAACTGATAATTCTTAGATCACCAGAGAAGACTTGTAAAGAGTTAACCTAGACTTGCTAGAATGCTATCATAGCGATGTTGATCCATACTCGATAGGATCAAGTTTCTCCTACCAGGGAGAATTGGTGTGCACACCAGGGTCAGAAAATATTGATAGGTTGAATCGACATCCCTGTAGATCACCTATGAATAAAGTATTGAACCCAACCCCTTTTACCATGTAAATATTTTATTTTAATTTTTGTTATTTTGGATTAGTTAGGGTAAACCCTTTTTACTAAATATATTTAGGATTTTGTTATTTAGCCTTTTAGGCTAAACCCTTTTTACCATATTGAGTCAAAACCCCATTGGGCCAAACCCTATTTACCAATTTATTCTTTTTTGTTACATGAGGTTAAGCCTTTTAATCAATTGATCAAGTGGGGCTTAGTTATTTGATTTTGAATCTTGTAATAATTAGTATTGAGTCCATGTAATTAGTTAAGTCGTGAGGGAACTCAAGTCAATAGCCCATGTGCACCCTTTTGAAGACCCATGTGCACCCAATTAAAGACCCATGTGCTAGCCCAAGACTAGCCATGTAACTCCATGAGCTAGCCCAAGTCAGTTTATTTTTGGCACCACCTTTTTTCAAGAAATTGAACAACACCTACCACATCATCAGGGGACATCAACACATGTCATGTTTGGACATGTCATGCCATTTCATTTTGGGACAAGAACACATGCCATGTCACATTTGTTTGGACACCCCACATGTCATGTTTTTTTTAATTTTGGTCTGCCAAATGAAAGAAAAGTTAGTGCCAACTCCTTTTAAGATAAGTAAATGTGAAGGACTCTCACAAATTGGCGCCTCCACTCAAGAATTCATGCCAAAAAATTCCAAGAGTCGGCCAAGCATTTTTTTTCATGCCAACTTCCAAGGAGTTTTAAAATATTTGATCACCCAAATGGAGGAGGTTCAATGGTTCTCTACCAAAAATGTTTGGATCAAACTGGTTTAGAGCTGCTTAAGTTTCTAGAACTCAAGAGTCTCACCAAAACTCTTGAGTCCTCTTCTATCCAGAGATGAGTCCAGGATGCTTGAGCCCGAATTCTAGGAGTTGTAGTCCAAGGAAGAAAAGGTCTGCTATTTGAATTCCTTACACCACTGGTTTAGGATCTATAAATACCCGTCAACCCCCTTGTAATTATTATTATTATTCATCAATAAAGATACTCTGTCAAAAATTTTTCCTTTGTTGTGTGCATCGCGGGGTGTGAGGCCCTTTTCCTTTGTTCTTCGAAACATCGCTGGGTGCAAGGCCCTAGTTATCCTACCTATCCAACCGACAAGAAATCCTAGCCATCACTTCTAATCCTTCCCTTTCATTTATTTTCCATCCTTTGCTGCTCCATAATTTTAGTTTTCTTTGTTGAGTGTTTGCAGGTGATCTGGAATCAAAGTCAGGTATTCTTGCCTCAGAATCAACATCCCAAGAGATCGGAGCCCGAGGATCAGGATCTTGAAGCCTTGCCATAGAATCTTGAGAGTCTAGTCAGATTTGCATCAAAGAGACGGTTCTTCATTGGTAACACTTAAAACCTCTTCCCTTCTCTTTGATCTCTGAATAGTTGAAAGTAAACCCTAGTTTACGTTGGTTTCTTAGCCACCAAATCCTGATTTTCTTGCTTACTTGTTAGGTTTACTTGCGAGTAGTTAACTAGAACTAGTTTACTTTATTATTATCTTTGAGTCTTCCTAAAAATCTGAAAAAAATATAAAAAAATTAATCTCAGTTTTTTCTCTGATAATTAAGACTTATTAACAATAATTTAGTTTTAATTATCATCCTACATCAATCTCTTATGAAGTGATGTCTTATTTTAATGTGTTTACTTTTTGAATGTTTTACAGGATTTTTAGTTAGATTACTGCACTTGTATTATCACATCTTATGGGAGTTTTACTTAATTTTATGCCAAAATCTTCGACTTGTTGTTTAATCCATAGGATTTGAGCACAACAACTTCCAACTGCTATATATTTGGCTTCCACCAAAGATAGAGTAACTGAATTTTATTTCTTGCTAAACAATGAAATTAAATTCACTCCAAGAAATTTACAGGTCCTACTAGTACCTTTTCTATCTAGTCTATATCCAGCAAAATTAGCATCAAAATATGCAATCAATTCAATAGATGATTCTCTAGAGTACCAAAGTCCAATATCAATAGTACCAGACATATATCTTAGTATGAGTATACAGCCAATAAATGAGACTCTTTAAGAGCAAACTGATATCTTGCACACATACATATACTGAACATTATATCTGGCCTACTTGCAATTAAATATAACAATAAACCAATGATATGTTTATATAACTTTTGATCAACATTTTTACCCGATTTATCTTTATCAAGTTTACAAGAAGGGCTTATAGGAATACTTAATGATCTGTGCTCTCCATCCCAAACTTCTTTAAAATTTCTTTTGTGTACTTAGCTTGGTTGATGAAGATCCCTTCTTTAGTTTGCTTGATCTGGAGTCCGAGAAAAATGTTTAGCTCTCCAATCATGCTCATCTCAAACTCTCCCTGCATAAGCTTGGCAAACTCCTGGCAAAGAACTTCATTAGTAGCACTGAAAATAATATCATCGTCATACACTTGTACTATTAATAAGTCATTATTTTTTTTTTCAAAAATAGTGTAGTATTAACATTGCCTCTTGAAAAATCATTCTCAAGCAAAAATCTACTTAATCTATCATACCAAGCCCTTGAAGCTTGTTTCAAACCATACAAAGCTTTATGAAGTTTAAAAACATGATCAGGGCATTCATGATTTTCAAAACCAGGGGGCTGTTCAACATAAACTTCTTCTACGATAAATCCATTCAAGAAAGCACTTTTGACATCCATTTGAAATAACTTAAAATCTATAAAATAAGCAAAAGCAAGTAGTAATCTAATTGCTTTTAATCTAGCAATAGGTGCAAAAGTTTTATCAAAATTGATACCTTCTTCTTGATTATAACCTTTTGCAACTAGTCTTGCTTTATTTCTTGTTACTAAACCATGTTCATCAAGTTTACTTCTAAAAACCCATTTTGTTCCTATTATTGAAACATTTGAAGGTCTTTCAACTAAAGTCCAAACATTATTCCTTTTAAATTGATTTAATTCATTTTGCATAGCATTTAACCAATTAGAATCTTTTTCTATTTTTTCAATTGATTTAGATTCTACTTGAGATACAAATGCTAAGTAATCACAAATATTTTTTAAAGAGGAACGGGTACTTAGCCCTTTTGATGGATCACCAATTATAAGCTCTTTAGGGTGTCCATGGGCATACCTCCATTCTTTAGGTAGAGGATTGGGTGCAGATAAGGCTCTTACTTCTTGTACTTGTTCTTCTTCATGTTTTGATCACCTCTTTGATCCTTGGTAGTTTCTTGAATGATTGTTATCCTTTCCAACTTTTGAATACCTGTCTCATCATCAACAATATCTTCTATTCTAGAAGATTTATCATTAGATTCATCAAAGACTACATGCATGGATTCTTCAACTAGAAGAGTTCTTCTGTTGAAGACCCTATATGCCTTGCTAGAAGTAGAGTATCCTAAGAAGATACCCTCATTTGACTTGGTATCAAATTTACTAAGATTGTCTTTACCATTATTTAGAATGAAACAACGGCATAGAAAAACATGAAAATATTTTATAGTGGGTTTTCTACTTTTCCAAAGTTCATATGGTGTTTTCTTCAAAATAGGTTGGATTAAAACATGATTTAAAATATAACATACAGTGTTTATGGCTTCCATCTAAAAATATCTAGGTAAATTATTTTCACAAAGCATTGTGCGTGCCATTTCTTTAAGAGTTCTATTCTTTCTCTCTACCATCCCATTTTGCTGAGATATCCTAGGTACAGAAAAATTATGATTAATACCATTTTCATTACAAAATATTTCAAAATCATGATTTTCAAACTCAGTACCATGATCACTTCATAAAGAGATGATTGAAAAATCTTTTTTATTTGAAACCTTTTTATAAAATTTAATGAATGCTGAAAAAGTTTCATCCTTGTATGTCAAAAATATTATCCAAGTAAAACATGAATAGTCATCCACAATCACTAAACTATACTTCTTACCTCCTAAACTAGTTGTTCTAGTTAGTCCAAATAGGTCCATATGAAGTAATTCTAAGGGTCTAGTGGTACATACTACTCATTTAGGTTTGAAAGAAGATTTTGTTTGTTTTTCAAGTTGACATGCACTGCAAATCTTATCTTTTTCAAACATGAGTTTTGGCAAATCTTTTACAAGATTCTTTTTGTTTAATTTTGAAATCAAATACATGCTTGCATGTCCTAGTCTATGATGCCAAAGCTATCTAGTTTCATTGATCTTGGCTTCCATTGTCACTAGACATTGATCATTTTTCATGGGTAGATCATCAAGATCAACCATGTAAATGTTCTCATGCCATGACCAACAACCTTGATGCCATTGTCATCTAGACTAGATACAATGCACATAGATGATTCAGAAACTATTTTAAATCCTTTATCACAAAATTGACTTATACTAAATAAATTATGCTTTAAACCATCAACTAACAAAACATTATCAACAAAAGTAGTAGGGGTGATATGGATTTTACTGATACCAACAATTTTGTCCTTTCTATTATCACCAAAAGTCACGTTTCCACCATTCAAAGCTTTGAGAGATGATAATTGTCTCACATCCCCAGTCATGTGTCTTGAGCAATCGCTATCAAGATACCATATTGTTCTTTTATCCTTGGTTGCAAGACACACCTACAAAACAAGTCAAGTGGAAACTTTAGGTACCCAAGTCATCTTGGGTTCTTTAAGGTTAGTTGAATTGGTTCCTTTTGGAACCCAAACCTTTCTGATGGCATTCAATTTTGTTTTATTACACATATAAGATTTATGTCCTACAATACCACATGCATAACAAATAATACTAGAAGAAGCAGGTATAAAGAAGTTTTTGAAAAATTTTTGCTATTTTTGTGGTTTAAATTCTAAGCTTGCTTTGTTAAAAATTACTCTTTGATTATTTAAAAGTATATTTAATTTTTCAGAACTGTAGGTAAACCTTTTAATAAATGGCTTTACTATTTCTAGCTCTTTTTTATATTTTTGATTTTCTAGTAAAAACTTTTTATTTTGCTTTGAAAGTTTTTCATTTGTATCAAAAATCTTATCCTTTTTCAAAGAGTCTTTTTCTTTTAAAAAATCTTCTTTTTCATTTTTCAAAATATTTATTTGTTCACTCAAGTTCTTGTTTTCTTGAATCAAGCTTTTATTTTCTAGTAAAAACTTATCAGATATTTTGGAAAGCTCTAGGTTTTGTTTTCTCAAATCTTTGTTTTTGAATTTGAGCTTTTGATATTCAATAACTAGTTCATAAAAACATCACGTAATTCATCCAATGTAAAGTCATTTTCAAATTCATGTCTCACCTCTTCTTCATTGGCAATAAAGCAAAGGTTGGCTGCTTCTTGTTGTTCTTCATCGGAGCTTGAATCTTCACTTTTGCTCCACGTTGCCATCATATCCTTTTTCCTAAATTTCGTCTTACTTTTCTTAAGAGTGGGGCAATCCAACTTGTAGTGACCTAGCTTTTTACATTCAAAGCATATCGGTTGCTCCCTTTCCTTTTCTTTTTCTTTCTCCTTACTATGATCACCCTTTTGTGGATTTTTCTTGTAGAGATTTTTCTTTTTCTTCATAAATCTTCTGAACTTTCTTGTAATGAGGGCTGTTTCATCTTCTTCGTCATCTTCATCGGATTCCTCCTTGGTAGTGGACTTGAATGCAATGGCTTTCTTTTTATTATCATTGTCCACTATTTTTTGCTTCAATGAGAGCTCATAAGTCATCAATGAACCCAAAAGCTGCTCAAGTGGATGTATATTGACATCTTTGGTTTCTTCAATGGCTATGACCTTTGGATCCCAAGAAGTTGAAAGAGACCTGAAAATTTTGTTGACAAGTTAAGCATTAGAAATCACTATACCCAAGCTCCATATATCATTTATAATATTAGTGAATCTAGTATACATTTCACCAATAGTTTCAGTTGGTTCCATCCTAAATATCTCATAAGTGTGAATGAGCATGTTTACTTTGGTAGTCTTTACTTGATGTGTACCCTCATGGGTAACTTCAAGTGTGTCCCAAATCTCTTTGGCCGAAATACAATTTGATATTCTATTGAATTTACTTGGGTCAAGTGCACAGAATAATAAATTCATGGCCTTAGTATTAAGCTCAGCTTGCTTAATATCATTTTCATCCCAATCTTCTTCTAATTTAGGAGTGAGAATACCATTAACCAAAAGAGTGGGCTGATAAGGGCCTTTAACTATAGTTCTTCAAATATTATAATCAATAGCTTGAATATAAATGCACATACGTGTCTTCCAATATGTGTAGTTCGTGCCATTAATCAAAGGTTGATGGTTAGAGTCTTGTTCTTCTACAATACCAATACCTATTTGGGCTGCCATGATCTTTAACTCAAGATCGTTGGACCTATAAGCAAGGTACCAGGCTCTGATACCACTTGTTGCCCAAAGATGGAGCCCAAGAGGGGGGGTGAATTGGGTATTAAAAATAAAAATTAAGCAAGTATATTCACTTCTTAGTGAGTTTGTGTTACTAAGTAATAGTGCTAAATGAATTATGCAACAGAAGCAATAAATAAAATGCAAGGTAATAAAGCGCAAGTAGAGAAGAAATCAAGCAACCATAAATAACATGGTATATAGTGGTTCGTTGCACCCTAGCACCTACATCCACTCTCCAAGCTTCTTCTTGGAAATTTTTACTATAATCTATCCAAGATTACAACCGACTTATTTTCAGGGCTCACAAGTCAAAACCTATGTTGGTTTTATCACCTAGGCTCACCAACAACCTTTACAACTTGTTTTATCCGAGCTCACAAGTCAAACCCAAGTTGGTTTTATCTCTTAGGCTCACCGACAACCTTTAACACTAGTTTCAAAACCTTTGAAACTAGCTACAACAAGAGAAATCAAGTATACAATATATGAGCACAAGAAATAGCTCCTAAAATGAGCAAAAATTAAAATCGATGTAACTCTTCTTGAATGCTTGAGTTGTCTTCTTCTTGGAATCTTTGAATACACACTTATGGCCAAACACTTGAATGCTCAACAACTTAAAAATGAAGCCTTTTTATCAAAAGAATCTTTCAAAAGCTCTCTTCTTGTCTTTTCAAATGATTGGAGTTTGTCTCATATGATTCTTGTCTTTCTTGTTGACTTGAAGAGGTTTGGTGAGTGTTAAATACCTCAAAACCACTCAAAATATTGTTGAAGACCTTGGAATTTAAAAAGTAGCCATTTAGAGCCATTTGGAGATAATTTTGAAATTATGAAAAACTAGCCATTACAGCATGAGTCGACCTCTTGAGTTGATACTTGGAGCGTGAGTCAACCTCTTGACTCAACACTTTAGGCTGAATACAGAAAACTTGATGTTCTATCCCAAAACTTGTCTCAAGCGATGAGTCGATCTCTTGAATCAACACTTAAAGTGTAAGTCGACCTCTTGAGTCAACACTTGGCATGCTAGTTGAAAATTTGCATGCTGGTCTTCTGGAATTTCTGAATTTTCTTCATGAGTTGACCTTGTGAGTCAACACTTAGCTTGTGAATCGACCTCTTGAGTCGACACTTGATCTGTGCCATCCAAAAATACATGCCAAACTCTAAGTTTCATAAAGATTTGTCTATTAATCCTTTAGATACTTTTTCACAAGAGCCAAAGTGGTTGTTTTGATAATATTCCAAGATTTGAAGATCAATTAAACATGAAAAACTTCTTACTTTCAAATTAGTACACTTGATATTCTTTTGATGTACCTAAGGCATGAAATTCATATTTCAATTGAAACATCAGTCCAAACATATATTCAACATTTTATTATTCATCAAAATCAAGGAGCCAAAGCCAACATGGTGTCTAGGAAAGGGGTTTAAGGATGTTGTAGCCTTGAAAGAAGTTGTTTCTTTAATTGGTTCTAACCTGGCCAATTTATTTGGTATCTAAAAAAAGCAACAGGGAGACCCCCACTAACCTTATCCTTACCTGACCAGTTGGCTAGTTGGTTTTTGACTTTGAAAGCTCATAAGCAACCTTGGAATAGTTAGGAGCTATATAGAATTAGGAAACCCTAGGATCGAGAGTCCATTGTATGCTAACTTGATTGCAATTAACATAAAACTAAAACTAACAATTCTTCTCTATCCCTCTTAGCTCTGGGACTCCTTAGGCCCATATCTTTAGATGTTTTCTCTATCTTTCTTTTCTCTTCTTCTCCCTTCTCCTCTCTAATAAAACAACAAAAAAAAAGAGGGTTAAAAAAAGGGATCAAATCATAAACTAGGGTTAGATTATGGATACACATAGTGAGACCGATCTACCATACCAAATGAGGAAGTACTTCACTTCTTCATCATATACATATTCTCTGTGTATCCAAGAACCTTCTATAAAGGCAATCCAATATGAGATTAAGTCCACAATCATACAAATGCTACCATTTTTCTATGGACTTAATCAAGAAGACCCATATAAATATCTTGAGAAATTACTTGAGAAATGCTATACTATTAGAATGCAAAATCTATTTGATGAGGCACTTAGGTTGAAATTATTTTCCTTTTCACTAAAGGACAAGATCAAATATTGGCTATGTTCATTAGATTCCATGACCATTTCAACCTAAGACACACTACAAAAGAAATTTCTCAAGAAATATTTTTCAATAGGAAAAACAAACCAAATCCGAAAAGTCATAACTAGTTTTTCTCAATTAGATGGGGAAATGTTCTATGAAACCTAGAAAAGGCTCAAAAAACTCATCCTCAAGTGTCCACACCATGCCATACCCAAATGGCAACTAGTCCAGTGCTTTTTTGATGGATTATCAAAAAAGCACAAGCAAATAATTGATTCATTCTATGGTGGGACATTCTGGCTTAGGAGTGAGTATAAGGCTTCGCAAATATTTAAGATGCTGAGCAAAAACTCCTTGCACTACATGTCTACCATATCTATAGAAACTTCTAGGATAAAACCTAAAAGAGGTGGAATATATGAGTTGAGCCACTCTATAGACATCCATGGCAAGGTGGATACACTATCCCAGATTGTAAGTGCACTATCCTAGAAATTCAATCGATTCTTGCAAATCGATTGCACCTCTTCCTCATGTGCATAGTCCCAAGATGTTGGTGCAATCTGCTCAAGTCCTGCTTACACTATAGGTGTTTGCCCAGTAGCCCATCAGTTTTTTGAGCTTATATAGGAACAAGCCCACCCAGCCTTAATGCATACTATTCCTAGATGAAAAACAACCTGCACTCAGATATGTATAATCTAGGTTAGAGGAATCACCCAAATTTCTTATGGAAACAACAACCCATGGTCAACCCAGCTTCTTACAAACCCAATCACCAGTGCAATAATACATCCTATCCTCAGTTTCAAGATAACCTACAACCTTCTCCTAGTCACTATAACTCTAATTTTGAGGAGAAAGATCTACAAGCTTTGGCTAGGCTAGAAACTAATTCTTAAACCTTTAACTCCCATACACAATCTATAGCTAAGCTAGAGACTCGAATTGACCAACTAGCTATAGCCATCTACAAGAGGGAGGAAGGAAAACCACTTAGCCAACATTTTAGTGATCCAAAAGGGCAATATAGGGCTGAAAGCTCCAATGTTCATGAATCTCATGCTGAGCAAGCAAAATCTATAATGACCCTAAGAGTGAAAATGATGCGAGATGACTCTAAGATTGCTAAAGATATAGGAAAAGCAGTAAACTAATTTTTTTGTGATTTTTATAATTTATGTTTGTAGGCTAAATTCTTAAATAAAAGTAAGAACTAGCAAGAAGAATACCAATGCATAGAATCATCATGATCTCAAGCAAACTCGTGCAAAAATAATAAATTCTAGGACCCGAGAATTGAGAAACTCCTGGATTAGGATAGTTTATCTTCATCAAAATAGATATCAAGAGAAGGGAAGGTTTCTTACCAGTCAGAGATTGAAAACTTTGTAGTGGAAAGGATTACTCACACTCTGATTGGAGCTTGGAAGAAGAAGCTTCAGTTCCTTAAATCAGATGGCTAACCTGGACTCAGTCTGAAGGCAAGGAAAGCCTCCTCTGAGGAGGTGAAATACCTCAGGGATCCTACAAGTGTTAGGGGTCAATCAAAATAGCAATTAAACAAAAAAAATAAAAACTATGGTTTAGAAGGAAACAAAATTAGGTTTAGGTGTGGGTGTCCTGGGGAAGAAGCAGTTGCTTGACTGGGGCAGTAGCTAGGGCATCTCCTTTTAGATGTGGCCGATCTCCCGGGATGTAGAGGGAAGCTAGGGAAGTAGGGGTTCGGACAAGGGACACAAGGAGAGCACTCAAGAATAAGAACCAAACACAAGAACAAGACAATGTCTCAAAATTTCAGCAAATTGTATTCATAAGAGAAAATTGATTACAAGAGGGGGAGGGGTGGGGTATTTATAGAGTTCCCATGCCCTCTCTAACTAGGGTTATACATAGGTTAACAAGCCTTTTCCTAGTTAGATTACATGTCCTTTTGTTGACCCCATAAGTGATTTTGATAATAACCAAATATTAGAGCATGTATATTTATTTCTAACAACTCTTCAAGTGTTTTACAAGTTTCTGTAGGATGACTTATGTTGCAGTGACTTCTCCTGGACTGGGCTCGATCGACTGTGTTGGGGTGCTCCTATCCCGGTCGACCTGCAACAAAGTCCCTGGGGCCTTGGTGGTATTCCGGCGAGGGACCCTCCGATGTCTAAGTTAGTAGGAGCTTGAAGGCAATAGAATGGAGGAATCAAGAAGATAGTGTATGGAGAGGGAAGAGAGTCCTTAGCTTAAAATGGAATCCCCGGGCACCTTATATAGGCATGGAACAGTCCAAAATCCATTAGGGAGGGGTCCAAAAAAAACTGATTTACCCCCAGGAGGATCTAGAAAGTGGCCACGTGGCATTTGGATAGAGCAGCATCGTGGGAATGGTGGAGCAGTACTGCTGATGTGGCAAGAGTTTGTTACAACAGAAGAGGCTTCTGGACTTATCCAGACCCTGAAGTGGGCCGGTCGAATGTCGACTGGGAGGACCAATCGATCCTCCGAAGAAGGGTATACGAAGGAGAGCGGTGGGCCGGACCTCAGCAGGAGCGAGCCATCGGACCTTTACTCTAGGGATCAGACTTCTGAAGTAGAGCTGTGGGACGGACCTCAGCAGGATCGAGATGTCGGACCTCAAGTCCAGTGGGTCAGACTTCTGAAGTAGAGCGGTGGGCCAGACCTCAGTAGGAGCAAGCCATCAGACCTCTACTCCAGTGGGTCGGACTTCTGAAGTAGAGTGGTGGGCCGGACCACTGACAGGAGCAGGCTGTTGGGCCTCATGAGTCGTTCAGACCTCTCCTTCTATGGGTCGATCAAGACCCTGCAGCGGTCTGGTTCAGACGGTTAACCTGTGGCGTACAACAGTTGGCCCCATTGCCCTTGCCCTTCGAGTGAGCCCTTGGGCTCGAAGGATGAGGGCATTAATTGGTAATAAATGCACCAGCCTTTAGGATGATGGCGAATCCGATTTGGCATGCTGTGACCGGCCATCTTCTGCTCCATTCTTTGCTTTTAGACAGGTGTCACCATTCGATTGGTGGCGACGAGAGAGGCAGTTATTGCTGGTACGATGCACGATGATCGCTAGTCCAGAAATGCATGCCTGTTGAGCTCCTGATGTGACATGGGTGATGTGGCCTCATCCGCGCGGTCGGCACGATGTCTGGAACGATCCATCCATTATTGCTTTGATGGTCATGCGGATTGCGGCCGGATACGATCCGGCACATCCCATCAGATTCTCGCCAAACCCGAGAGCCAAGCTGCTTGCTGTCGAGTCATGGCACGTGGGGGGTGTTGGGAAGCTGCCCCTTGGTGCCTATAAAAGGGAGGAACGAATGCTCAGAGGGAGTTTCTCATCGCATCCGGGTTTGAAGAGAAAGCCTCCTCCTTCCGCTGCTCTAGCCTCTTTAGAAAACTAGAAGTCCAGGTTAGTCCCACAACCGTCTTCCTCCTTTTTCTATAACTCCATTAGGATGGCCTCCGGGAGTCGGAGTTCGGCTCGCGAGAATAGGGAACCTGGCCCTTATGACATCCCTTCGACCATGACCCCCGGAAAGGGTTGAGAGTCTTAGGGTCATGTATAGCATCCCCTCCACCTTGCACTTGACCATCCCCAGCCGTGAGGGCAGGGTGAATTGCCCGCTAAATTTAGGAGCCCTGTCCATTTATGAGGACCATCTGAAAGCCGGCCTCTGATTCCCACTTCATAACTTTTCCACCTAGATTTTCAACCTGTATAGGGTTACACCTTCCCAACTGACCCCGAACAGCATTCAGGTCCTTTGCGATTTTATGGTCCTTTGCCAGGAGGCCGACATTGAGCCAAGGCTGTCATTGTTGAAGTAGGACTTCTAGAGTCAGGAGTGGTGGATGTTCAGTCCCCAACCTGGCCGGAAGATTCTAGCGGAGCTTCCATCTACCATTCAGGATAGAAGTCCCGATATATTTTCGTAGATAGCCTAGAGTCGTGGGGCTTTGAATCGGCATGGAGAGAGCCGAGCCCGAATGCCATAAATGGAAGGAAGGTATCAAGGGCTGATGAGGTCAACTTCCACAAGTTGAACGGTGAGGACCTGAAGTTTGTCGGCTTCCTGCTCCACAAGGAGAGTCTCCATCAGGCTGGAATTAGCCAACATCGGATGCTGGGTAGGGCGGAGGCCATTGAGAGGGACTTACTATTCTTACTTTTGTTGACTTTGATGTTGTTACTGACTCTAGCCTTGTTTGCTGGCAGGTTGGTGGGGGTACCAGGATTAGACATAGATTACTGGGCCCTATTTGGTTTACCTAGCCATGTATCAAATTTTGTAATCAATTAAGATTGAGTCCTATAATAAGTTGAGGTTAGTTGATTTGTCTCAACCCTCAACCTAGTCAGTATTTTGAGTCTTGTACATCATTTATGAGTCCAGTATGAGCCTAATTTTTGTACAAGAGAAGAGGTTACCCTATTTTGGAGTTCCACCAGGCTACATCCAAGAGTTAGAGGCCACTACATCAGCCTATTGGATTTCGTGTGACAACCCAAGATCCAAGATGCTTCCAGAAATCCTGATTCCTTCTAGATGCCATTTAGATGCCCAGATTCCTCCCTAGATGCCAGGGCATATTCCTAAACTAGGGCATCCATGATTCCAAAGGTCCACCTGCATCCCAGCCCAAAGAAATCAAGCCCAGGTGCCAAGCCCAAGCCCTTAAGAAGCAAGATTCCAGGGAATATTCCTGCTACCCGGCTAGCAAGCCACCCTAGTTTCCAAAGGCCCAAACCCATGCACCCAAGCCCCTTTAGGCCGGTCCCTTACTACTTCTAGAGGCCCAACATGCTCCCCTAGGCATCCTTGAAGTGTTGACCACGTCCAAAGAGGTTTGACGAAGTCCAAGTTGAAGAGAAGAAGGAGAAGACCAAGTTTATTCCTATCCTAGTTGGGATTTCTAGTCCTTTTAAAATTTTGTAATTCTAACCTAGCTAAGAAAGGACTTGTATTCCAATTTGGAAGAGAACTTGTAATCCAAGTGTAACCAGGGTTAGTGAGGGCATGGGAACTCTATAAATACCCCACCCCTTCCCCTCTTGTAAGCATCTCTTTCTTATGAATACAACTTGCTGAAATTTTGAGTTATTACCTTGTGTTGGTGTTTTATTTTGGTTCTTTAGGTTGTGTTTTTGTATTTAGACAAATTCCTTGCTACCCTAGCATCCTTCCATGCCCTAAATCACTGCCATCAAAGCCTTCACACTTCCAAGAAGGAGTGCCCTAGGCCACCAAGCAAGGAGATCTTCAACAAGCTTCAAACAGCCATCTTCTAACCCTAATCTTGATTCCTTTCAACCCATAGTTCCTTTTCTTTTTTTTAATTGCTGTTTTGATTAACCTTAATGCTTATAGGATCCCCAAGGTGCTTCCCCTCCCCCGAGGAGGCCTTCTTTGCTGTCCGGACCACCCAGATCAGCCATCAGATACAAGGGAAACAAGGCTTCTTCTTCCAGGCTCCGATCAGAGTGCGAGTGATCCCTTCTGTTACTGAATTTTCAATCTCTGAGTGGTAAGAAATCTTTCCTTCTCTTATTATCTAATCTTGATGAAGATAAACTATCCTAAATCGGGAGTTTCTCAACTCTAGGGTCCTGGGAATTTCATTAGTTTGCATGAGTTTGCCTGCGATCCAAGGATTCTTAGCACTGCTAGTTTTTCCACTAGTTCTTAGATTATTTTTAAAATTTAGCCTACAAATAAAATTATAAAAATAAAAAAAAAATAGTTTACTATTTTTACTATATATCTAGCATTCTTAGAGTCATCCCGTATCAGTTTGGTATCAGAGCAGGTTTAGGATAGTTTTTATCTGCATTGCAATCACAAACCCTAATTTCAGCATTCTGTACACTACATTAGGTATCAGTTTTGCATCAATTTTTGACCATCTAAAAATTTTATTTTTCTCTGAAATTTACATGAATTGTTCTATGTTGAGTCATGTATTTTATAAAAATTCTTAATTAATTTTACAGAAAACCTAAATTATAAAAATTCAGCAAATTAGAAACCCTAACAGAATCCTAATAATTTCTGTATTAGTCCAAACAAATCCTAGGTTTGCATTATCATATGATTTTTGTTCTACATGAAATTTACTAGGTTTCATCTTCACCATCCATCCTCTGTTATAAATTTTTTTTGATTTTTTTATGCATCAGGAACTGTGTCAACTTTTGCATCATCTGAACCCTAATTTTTCTGATTTCTGCTAAATTCTGCATCTTGACTCAACCTGACCTAATCAACTTCCACACCCCCCAATCCCAAGCCAAACTTTGTTTGCTAATCCCAGTTAACTTAAACCTAACATAACACATCATAAATCATTAAAAAAATATTTTATTTTTTGATTGTTTTAGATTGTATTAGGGCCATCGATTGCCATCATTCTTAACCTAATCTTAAGGGCAACACACTATCTTAGATCAGGGCAGGATTTCATCATTTGTCCTGGGCCCAAAACCACCATCATCATACTAACCCAAGCCTAATTAAAATCAATTAGACATAATTTGCCCTAGTGGACTAGAAGACATCAACAGGTCGGGTCCGAGCTGTATGGGCCAACTAGTGCATTTAATCTTTTAGCTATTATTGAAAGCTGGTGTCTAAGGCTGGGGGTCCAGAGTCAAATGACCTAAGTGGTGTTGTGGTTTTTAATTGGGTCCCTGCAAAAGCAGGGGAGCCTCCCATACTTCCACCCCCTACCTGGCCAGTGGAAGAATTAGCTATTGGGTTAGCTGTAAGTTGAGCTGACCCACCCAGTTTCTGGATCTAGGTCTAGGAAACCCTAGATTATACTAGCCTTTTCTTTCTCTTTTGCATGCTTGGTTGCATCATTTCATTCTGATTGTTTGATTTATTACATGACTACTAGATTAGGAACCCCTATACCAGTAGACTTAATCCAACCCAACTAGTGTGACCATGAAGTCCAACCCTAGGAGAGCCCAATACTCTGATCCATATAGGGAGCCCAACCCTAGGAGAACCCCATACTGATGGGGATGCAGGGCAGGTCCAGGTATTTTTCCATTTTTTTCTTATTTTTCTCATATTTTTTATTTTTCCTATTCCCGTTATTCCACCTATTCCCACTATTCCAGCTTTATTCCCAGATTATTCCCTCCTTATTCCATCTTCATCCCGTGAGTTTAAAAAAGCCTCCCAAACCCTAGCCACCACCCCGCCGCCCCTAGATCCAGGCTACCCGACCACCGGCCGCCTCCGCTAGCCCACCCGTCGACCCATGCCGTTCGTCTTCCACGGCCGTGGGAAGAGCAACCGTCGCCCACGTCCCATGGCCACCACCGCCGCCTGCCGCCACCTACCACCGACCGCCTGCCTGCCGTAGGCCTGCCACCGGCCGCCCGCCCGCCGCAGGCCTGCCACCGGCCGCCCGCCCGCCGCAGGCCTGCCACCTGCCACCAGCCGGTTCACGCCCGACCGTCAGAGGGCCCCCGCCAGCACCCTTGGGCCCCAAGGCCGTGGGAAGCCCAAACGACACGGTCGTGCGTGCCGTGCCGCCCCTGCGCCACTGCCCGCCATTGTCGCCTGCCGCCACCGCCCGCCTGCCCACTGGCCACCATCTCGCCATCCCCAGCCTCCCCCGCCGTTCACCGTCCCGCCGGAGCCTAGGGTCCCCCATGGCCGTAGGAGACCAAACAACATGCCCTGGGCATGCCGTGCCATTCTTGTGCCGCCAACCACCCTGCAGGCCACCATCGGCCATCCACCGCTCGCCATCCACTGACCCTGTCCGCCGGCCGCATCTCAGCCACCGACTGTCCGCTGGTTGCTGTTGGAGATCGATCCTCCTCTGTGCACGTCCACGTGAGAAGAGTTTGCACGCTTTCTGAAGCAATCCAAGTAGCACGCTTTGTGGAGCAGATCATCAAGCCAACATGCTTCTCATAGCAGATCAGCACCAATATTGATGCAACACAATTGTTGATGTAATTTATTTTCTTTTTTTGGGTTTCTTGTAGGTTAAGTAATTGAGAAGTTTGGTTTCTATATATAAAGAACCCCTCCCCTCCTGTATCACTCAGTTGAATAAATTTTTGGTTTAGCCACTGGTTTTGGTTCTGGGCTGAGGCCCGTCTTTCCTTCACCTGCGGGTGTCGAGGGGTGTGAGACCCCACTTCCTTCGCTCGCATGCGAGCATCGAGTGGCGCGAGGACCTAGTTATCCCCCTTTGCATCGAGTCCCCCTCTAGATCTTAAGGATTTTTCTTTACGGCCCCAGGTAGTGATTTGGGTGGGATGCCCTAGGCTTCGCATGTAGTGAGATGGGTGGGATGCCCTAGACTACATGTAGTGGGGTGGGTGAGATGCCCTAGAGGTGCGACGTCTCTCTGTGAAGGTGAATCCCTAGTCCTAGAGTGTCCATGTTTCATATCCTTCATCCCATGTTTCTCCACCTAGAAAATTGAAAATCCAAAAGAGTTCAGCTGTTTTAGGGTTTAGTGTTAGTTCATCCTAGTCCTGGGAGGCTTCTTAGGCCTCACACGGTCTTAGTTTGTTTAGGTTTTCCCCTGTTTTCCCAATAAATCAGGTTACGTTTCATCTGTCCCGCATCAATTTAGGTATCAAAGCGAGTTGAGGATTAGGGTGTGCTCCATTTTTTTGAACTCGATGGAGTCGAGTTCCTCGTGGTCGAGGAGAATGATGGGGATCCACGACAGGTCTGGGTATTTTTCCATTTTTTTCTTATTTTTCTTGCATTTTTTATTTTTCCTATTCTCGCTATTCCAACTATTCACACTATTCCAGCTTTATTCCATCTTCATCCCATGAGTTTAGAAAAACCTCCCATATCCTAGCCACCATCCCGTCGCCCCAAGATCCGAGCTGCCTGACCCCAGTTGCCCCCGCTGGCCCGCCTGTCGGCCCCGCCCTTGCCGGAAACCAGGCGTCCGTCGCCCACGCCCATGGAAGACGAACGGCCATGGGAAGACCAACTATCGCCCATGTCCCATGGTCGTCGCCGTCGCCTGCCACCGCCGTCGCCTGCCACCGCCGTCGCCTGTCATCACCGGCTTGCCATCGGTCGCCCACCCGCTGCCGGCTTGCCACCGGCTACCCGCCCACCGCCCGCTGGTTCATGCTCGACCGCGGGAGCGCCCCCACTAGCACCCTTGGGGCCCATGGCCGTGGGAAGCCCAAATGGCACGGTCGTATAAGCCGTGCCGCCCCTGCAACGCTGTCCACTATTGCCGCCTGCCGCCGCCGCTAGCCTGCCTGCTGGCCACCATCCCGCCGTCCCTGGCCTCCACCGTCGTTCGTCATCCCGCCGAAGCCCAGGGTCCCCCACGGCCGTGGGAGACCAAACATTACGCCCTGGGCGTGCCATGCCATTCTTGTGCCGCCACCCCGCCTGCAGGCCACCACCGGCCATCCACCTCTTGCCGTCCGCCAGCCTTGTCCGTCGGTCGCTTCCCGACCATCGGTCGTTCGCCGGTTGCAGTTGGAGAACGATCCTCCTCAATGCCGTCCGTGTGAGAAGAGTTTGCACGCTTTTTGGAGCAGTCCAAGTAGCATGCTTTCTAGAGCAGATCATCAAGCCAACATGCTTCTTAGAGTAGATCAGCACCAATATTGATACAGCACAGTTTTTGATGTAATTTATTTTCCCTTTTTAGGTTTCTTGTAGGTTAAGTAATTGAGGGGTTTGGTTTCTATATATAAAGGCCCCCTCCCCTCCTGTATTACTCAGTTGAATGAATTTTTGGTTTAGCCACTGGTTCTGGTTATGGGCTAAGGCCTGTCTTTCCTTCACCTATAGGTGTCGAGGGGTGTGAGACCCCACTTCCTTCGCTCGCATGCGAGCATCGAGGGGCACGAGGACCTAGTTATCCCCCTTTCCATCGAATCCCCCTCTTGGTCTTAGAGAGTTTTCGTTACGGTCCCAGGTAGCGATTTGGGTGGGATGCCCTAAGCTCCGCGTGTAGTGAGATGGGTGGGATGCCCTAGACTACATGTTGTGGTGTGGGTGAGATGCGCTAGAGGTGTGACATCTCTCCGTGAAGGTGAGTCCCTGGTCCTAGAGTGTCCATGTTTCCTATCCTCCATCCCATGTTCCTCCACCCAGAAAATTGAAAACCCAAAATAGTTCAACTATTTTAGGGTTTAGTGTCAGTTCGTCCTAGTCCCAGGAGGCTTCTTAGCCCTCCCACGGTCCTAGTTTGTTTAGGTTTTCTCATGTTTTCTCAATAAATCAGGTTATGTTTCATCCGTCCCGCATCACATACCATGACCCATACTTGGAGCCCAACCCTAGGAGAACCCAATACACTGATCCTTACCAGAAGTCCAACTATAGGAAGCCAATTATCAAGTACCCACCTTCAGTGGCACCTCAAATCCTAAAGATTACATAGACTAGGAAAAAGACATGGAACAATATTTTGAATGGTATGGCTTGAGTGATGAGAAAAAGTGTCAATTTGTCCAGCTCAAGCTAACTGATCAAGCTAGATTATACTGGGACCAAGTAGAAAGACTCAATAATCAGATAGGCAACCTACCCATTACCACCTGGGAAGCCATGTAGTTAAAGCTTAGGGCTAAGTATGTTCCCCCATACTATCGACAGTGCCTTCTAGACCAATGGAATAGGTTATATCAAGGAAATAGGTCTGTGTCAAAGTATATAGCCCAATTTGAAGAATGTGCCCTTAGGTGTTGCCTAGACAAACCCGAATTAGTGACCTTATCTAGGTTTGAGATTGGCCTTCGTGAAGACATCTAGTAGGAACTATCTCATTGGCAAATTCAGAACTTAGAGGAAGCCTATAACATAGCTTTGGAATTCGAGTCAACCCTTAGGCCTGAACCCATAACCTATGAATTCATAACCCTTAGTCAGCTTGAACCCCATAGGATCAGTATCCCAGACCCTAGCTAGTTTTCCTTTAGCCAAACCCCTTCTACTACCCCATTGGTTCACCAAGATGACCTAGAAGAAAAAATAAATGAGGCTGACCCAAGTTTAGTGGAGGAGTATGAAGATGATGAGTCTATTGTAGATCTAGAGGAAGAAACACCTATAGAAGACCCAGAAGTAGTTGACTATAACAAAATCCAAATAGAAACTAACCCAAAATTAGTTGAGTCTGAAGTCCAACCCAGTTCAACCATGGAGTCCAATCTAGAAAACCTCAAGGCCCTAGTTGAACAATGGGCCCAAAAAATTACCCAATTCCAAACCTAGTTTACCCAATCCACCAACCTAGAATAAGTTAACCCTGACCAAGCCCAGGTAGAAGCCAATCCAATGTTAGTTGATCCAGTAGAAACCCAGGTAGAAGCCAATCCAGTGTTAGTTGATCCAGTAGATACCCAGGTTGAAGCCACCCTAGAGTTACCTGACTTTAACCACACCTAACCTGTAGTGGAAGAACCCTTAAAGGAAGAAGACCATGAGGAATCCAATCCCACTATTAAAGCTTTACTTGAGGAGCCACTAGAAGAAAGCCCAATTAGAGAGCCCAGTCCTTTGATTTATGAACTAGAAGAGTTTATTAAGGACTTAATCTCTTTAGATCAATGCCCTTAGGATGAACTCACCTCTTTGACACCATTTGATCTTTTTCCTGAAATCAATGACCCCTTCTTCCATTATGCAGACCCTTTAGATATGCCTCAAACCCATAAGGTAAATCTCATTAGTCTAGGACTCATCCCTGAAATTCCTTCTAATATTCTACTCTTTCTAATTAACCCTAAACCATCTCCTTATTTCTCATCCTGCCAGACCAACCCTGAACCCACCTCTTATTTTCTACCATTTCAGGAAACTTCTTATGTTTTTTTTACTATTAGGTTACATTTCGTAGAGGTTTGCATACTGCATTCATTCATCAAGTCAGTCATGTTTGCTTCATACTTCTGGAAGACCCTCTAGCATCTACTAAGAGTTTGAGTCACATTTTTCTATGCATGTCATGATAGGATCAAACCTAAAGAGTTTATAATCTATTAGGTTTTGTCCCTTAGAGTCCAATAAAACATCCTTTGGTAGGGATGTCTAGTCAAGTCTATTAGGTATTAGTTGAGTCCAATAAATGCACAACCTAAGTTACATGTCTGCACCTATACTACCCTCTACACAGCATAAGCATATGGAAATTAGTCAAAAGCTGAACATAACTAATGAACTAAATAATAACTTGGCTAATTCCCAAAAGAGAGATAAAGAATTTTACAGGGAATTTTGTAAGTGTAAAGAATTTTTTGCTCGCGAAGCTGGCCCATCCAAAATAATGAGTAATGGATCCAATGCCTATGTGCGTGAGATACTACCTGATTTAGGTATTAGCTCCACCTTCATCATCTCAAATCCTTTAGAGTCTAGGGAGCCAGCAGCTATACCTAGCGAGCACCTTGAGCCTATCCCTCCCTTTGAGAAAGAACCCACCCCAGAGTATCCACCAACCAATTGGCCAAATAGTGAGGAAAAGATTGAGAGAATCCTGGATGATCAAGCCATAAGTACCCGGAATAGAGGCTATCAGAGGTATTTGGTCTGGTGGCAAGGTCGATCAGAATCTGAGGACTCGTGGATCACCCATGAGGATCTGCAGCACCTCAACCCAGACTTACTCGAGCACTATGAGAGCCAAGTTATCCCATACTCGATGGGGTCGAGTTCCTCCCACCCTGGAAGAATTTGTGGGGGCACCAGGATCAGACATAGATTACTATGTCCTATTTGGTTTACTTAGCCATGTATCAATTTTTTTAATCAATTAAGATTGAGTCCTATAGGTTAGTTGATTTATCTCAACCCTTAACCTAGTCAGTATTTTGAGTCCTGCACATCAGTTATGAGTCCAGTATGAGCCTAATTTTTGTACAAGAGAAGGGGTTACCCTATTTTGGAGTTCCACGAGGCCACACCCAGGAGTTAGAGGCCACTACATCAGTCCATTGGATTTTGTGTGACAACCTAAGATCCAAGATGCTTCCAGAAACCCTGATTCCTTCTAGATGCCCTCCAGATGCCCAAATTCCTCCCTAGATGCCAGGGCATATTCCTAAACTAAGGAATCCACAATTCCAGAGGTCCACCTACATCCCAGCCCAAAGAAATCAAGCCCATGTGCCAAGCCCAAGCCCTTAAGAAGCAAGATTTCAGGAAATATTCCTGCTACCAGGCTAGCAGGCCACCCCAGCTTCCAAAGGCCCAAACTCATGCACCCAAGCCCCTTTGGGCCGGCCCCTTACTGGTCCTAGAGGCCCAACATGCCCCCCTAGGCATCCTTGAAGTCTTGACCACGTCCAAAGAAATTTGACCAAGTCCAAGTTGAAGAGAAGAAGGAGAAGACCAAGTTTATTCCAAACCTAGTTGGGATTTTTAGTCCTTTTAAAACTTTGTAATTCTAACCTAGCTAGGAAAGGACTTGTATTCCAATTTGGAAGAGGACTTGTAAGCCAAGTGTAACCATGGTTAGTGAGGGCATGGGAACTCTATAAATACCCCACCCCTTCCCCTCTTGTAAGCATCTCTTTCTTATGAATACAACTTGTTGAAATTTTGAGTTATTACCTTGTGTTGGTATTTTGTTTTGGTTCTTTAGGTTGTATTTTTGTATTTGGATGAATTCCTTGCTGCCCTAGCATCCTTCCATGCCCTAAATCACTGCCATCCAAGCCTTCACACATCCAAGAAGGAGTGCCCTAGGCCACCAAGCAAGGAGATCTTCAACAAGCTTCAAATAGTCATCTTCTAACCCTAATCTTGATTCCTTTCAACCCATAATTCTTTTTTTTATTTTTAATTATTGTTTGGATTAACCTTGACACTTATAGGATCCCTGAGGTGCTTTCCCTCTCCTAAGGAGGCCTTCTTTGCTACCTGGACCACCCAAATCAGCCATCAGATTCAAGGAAAACATAGCTTCTTCTTCTAGGCTCTGATCAGAATGCTAGTGATCCCTTCTGTTACTGAATTTTCAATCTCTGATGGGCAAGAAACCTTCCCTTCTCTTATGATTCTTAGCACTTGGGTCTTGGCTATTTCATTAGTTTGCATGAGTTTGCCTGCGATCTGATGATTCTTAGCACTGCTAGTCTTTCTGCTAGTTCTTACATTATTTTGGGATTCTAGCCTACAAATAAAATTATAAAAATCATAAAAAAAAATTAGTTTACTATTTTTACTGCATATCTAGCATTCTTAGAGTCATCTCGCATCATAGGTGGCAAAATGAAGCTAGATCGAACGATCCTTTCAGCACGATCGGCATAGAGGAGGGATGTCCGCATTTCGAAGCCAACCCCTTGGGAGCCGAAGAGACAACAGGCATCAAAGCTGGTGCCCAAGAGATCGAAGAGGCAACGGACGGATGAACCATCCTCAATAGTAGTGTTAGTGGAGTCAGAAGATGACGTACCGCTGGTGGATCGCCAAAGGGCGATGGCACAGGAGAGTTCATCATCTTTCGGGCAATCAGCTACCCGGGTGGGAGAGGAACGTTCGGTGCCAACCGGGGTAGAGACGACTCCATCCTCTCCTCCACTAGATTTGATTGAGGAGACTTCTCTGACGGTCTAGGGGGACCAAGTGGTTGAAGGGTCGATGGCCTCCCAGGGGAGGGTCGACGATGCTGGCCATAATGAGGACCGCCAGAGGTGGCAAGCTATCCATGATGCCGAACAGGTCAAATAGCAGCTCTAGAAGGCTATTGACGGTGTCGACGGATGGTCAGTGAACGAGGCCATCAGGAGTACCCTTCATCACTTGTTGGGGGTGAGTTTCAAGTTAAAGCCTTCAGCCCTTGCTTTTTTCCTTATAATTTTCTAACTGTATATCTGTCGACAGCTCATCCGGGATGCGTTGCTAGTGGATGACGGCTTGGGTGAGTTACTCCATCTGAAGGAGCACTTGATCAAGAGGGCAGAGGCAGTAGAGGTCACTAGGGACACCGCATGGGTGGCGCTGATGGCTGCCAGGGTAGAGCTGACCTATCTTTAGGCGGTTGAAGGAGAGATGTCTACCCTGCAGGCCGAGTCGGAGGCCCAAAAGAAGCAGTCTGAAGACTCGCTGGCCCGAGAGGCCGACCGGGAGGCGAGGCTGAAAGATAAGAAGCGGAAGTTCAAAGCTCTGACCCGCTAGCTAGCAGAGGAGGAGTGCCTAGCCAAAGCCGAGAGGCATGCAAAGGGTTACCAGATGGTGGCGGAGCGGTACAAGGGTCTACTGAAGATGACCCAAGAACTACTGAAGATGGCAACTGATAAGGCCGTTTCTGATTATAAAGCCTCCGAAGACTTCGTGGAGGAAATGAATGAGGCCGGCACAGTCGACTTCAGCTACGGATACTAAGAATGTCTGGAGAAGGTCAGAGCCACTTTTCCAAAAATCAATCTCTCCTTCCTTCAGCCGTCGAAGCCAATGGAGCAAGAGAGCACGGAGCTGGCTGATCTGAATGCCGGTGAGATCGATACCCCACTTGAGGCTGCCATAGTGGGGACCGGATCGGATGCCCAGGTCGAAGCTAATGCAGGGATGGCCACCACTCCCGTCGGAGCTCCAGGAGGAGCTGAGGAGGCAGAAGTAGTTGCCCCATCTATGCTTCCCGAGGGTCAGACCTTGATGTTTGTAAAGGTCAAACCTTCCATTTTGTAAATAACATTTTTGATCTAATAGAACTTTTTGTAGTATTTCTTGTGTTTGTTTGTATTGCCGATTGATTAGACTGGTCGAAGTCACCTCTTCTAAAATTTTACTAAGTATGAGCCTGTCTGCTAGTCTGAGCAGACGGTCGAACTTCCACAGTGGACGTCAAATAGTAGCTCAAACTGAACCAAGTGATTTCATGATTTTCACCCTAATTGTTGGTCCGTCGGCTCATTCGAAGTCGAAGGTAGGTTCGCAAGTAGTTGAACAATAGGCTGAATAGTAACTCGATGTAAGACAATAGAAATTTTTCTAAGTGTAGCCCTTCGGTCAGTCAAAGCAGGTGCTGAGCTTCGGTCAATAGAAGTGGCCAAACCTTCTGAAGTAGGTGCCGAGCTTCGGTTCGTCGGCTCGTCTGAACATGGGAATGTTGAAGCAAGCAACGAACGGTAGCTCAGGCCAAACTCTTTTACCTGAGAAATTTCTTTCCAAGTGTTGGTCCGTCGGTTCGTCCGAACCGGGGAATGTTGCCACCTGGGGTCAGACTTTTGGAAGTGGGCTACCCTAGAGCCTTTGCCGACCGAAGTCAGACTTTTGAAAGTGGGCTTCCCTAGAGCCTTTGTCGACCAGAGTCGGACTTTCAGAAGTGGGCTGCCCTAGAGCCTTTGTCGACCAGAGTCGGACTTTTGGAAGTGGGCTGCCTTAGAGCCTTTGCCGACCGAAGTCGGATGTTCAAAAGTGGGCTGCCCTAAAGCCTTTGCCGACCGGAGTCAGACTTTCAGAAGTGGTCTGCCCTAGAGCCTTTGTCGAATGGAGTCAGACTTTCGGAAGTGGGCTGCCCTAGAGCCTTTGCCGACCGAGTCAGACTTTTGAAAGTGGGCTGCCCTAGAGCCTTTGTTGACCAGAGTCGGACTTTTGGAAGTGGGCTGCCCTAGAGCCTTTGTCAATCGGAGTCGGACTTTCAGGGGTGTGCTGCCCTAGAGCCTTTGTCGACCAGAGTCAGACTTTCAGAAGTGGGCTACCCTAGAGCCTTTGCCGACCAGAGTCGGACTTTTGAAAGTGGGCTACCTTAGAGACTTTGCCAACTGGAGTCAGATTTTCGAAAGTGGGCTGCCCTAGAGCCTTTGCCGACCGGAGTCGGACTTTCAAAAGTGGGCTACCCTAGAGCCTTTACCGACCAGAGTCGGACTTTCGGAAGTGGGCTATAAAAAGAGTTGTGGACTTTATTGATAATACTTACGAAGGTTGTCTACATTCCATGGGTGTGATATCTGTCTTCCGTCCAAATGCTTGAGTCAGTAGGTCCCGGCCTGGATTACTTTAATGACTCGATAAGGTCCTTCCCAATTTGGGGAAGTTTCCCTTGCTCGGTTGGTCTTGAAATCCCCATCTTCTGCAAGACTAGATCTCTAACTCGAAATGTTTGCACCTTGACCCTTGAGTTATAATATTTTGCCATCTTCTGATGGTAGGTCACCATCTTCAAGCTTGTTCAGAGTCTAGTTCTTCAAGTAGGTCTAGGTCAGCAATTGGCTGCTCAAAGTTAGCCGGTTCGGCATAGTGGTCAATCCATAGAGATTGAAGAGAGATCTCGACGGGGATGATGGCTTCACTTCCGTAAGTAAGGTTGAATGGAGTCTCCCCGGTCGCCATTCGAGCGATCGTCTGATATGCCCATAGCACTGAGTGGAGTTCTTCTACCCAAAGCCATTTGGCTTCATTAAGACGGGTCTTCAATCCATGTAGGATTATCAGATTGGTGACTTCAGCTTTCCCATTGGACTAGGGGTGTCTGATCGAAGTAAGCCGATGGGAGATGTGATATTGTTGGCAGAAGTCCCTGAACTTAGAGTTGTCAAACTATCTTTCATTATCTGTAATGATTGTCCAAGGAATGCCGAACTAGAAGATGATGTTGTTCCAGATGAAGTTCTCTACCTTGGCCTCTGTTATTTGTGCCAGCGATTCAGCCTCCACCCATTTGGTGAAGTAGTCAATGGCCATAAGTAGAAACTTTCATTGCCTGGAGCCAGGGGGAAGGGTCCCAAGATATCCATCCCCCACTGTGCGAACGGCCATAGTGTAGTGATCGATGTCAGCTGGATGGTAGGCCTCCTTTGGATAATAGAGTATCTTTGACATGCGTCGCACCTTCGGATGAAGTCCGACGCGTCTTTCTGAATGGTAGGCCAATAGTACCCCTGTCGGATGATCTTGTAGGCTAGGGACCTTCCTCAAAGGTGGTCATCACAAATGGCTTCATGGACTTCTCTGAGTGTATAGTCTACATCAGTCAGCCCCAAACACTTCAGCAGTAGCTATGAGAATGATCACTTGTACATGATGTTGTCAAGGATGACGTACCTAAAGGCTGTCCAGCGCACTCGCTTAGCCTCAGCCGAATCTTCTGGAAGAGTCCCTTTGATCAGGAAAGCAAGAATTGGATCCATCCAAGAGGTTCCTGTTCCACTTGGTGGACCTCGGTCGGCTCCTCCATGATACTTGGACGCCGTAGGTGCTCCACAAAGGTTCGGTCGGAGGTAGTGGTGGTGGCCGTGGCCAGTTTTGACAATGCATCCACTCGGGAGTTCTGCAGGTGGGGTATATGGAGAATCTTAAAGAATTTGAATCGAGATATGAGACTTTTTACCTTGTCCAAGTATTTGGTCAAGGTAGGCTCCCTTGCTTCGAATTCGCCCTTTATTTGGTTCACCACCAGCTGGGAGTCGGAGAAGGCTCTTACCTGGCTGATGCCTAGCTCATTAGTGATTCATAATACTATGAGGAGGGCTTCATACTCCACCTGATTGTTTGACACCTGAAATGAAAAATGCAATGCATACTACAGGCTTTCTCCATCTAGGTCGGCTAAGATCAGGCCAGCCCCACAGCCTGCAAGGTTGGACGCCCCATCCACATGGAGGGTTTAGGCTGGTTCGGCTTCGTAGATGGCATCAGCTTCAGGTGCTTCGACCATTTGAGGGGACACCTCCTACTTCCAGGTGCACTTTGCAATGAAGTCAGCGATTACCTGGGCCTTCAAGGCAAATCGGGGTTGGAAGGATATGTCGAACTCGCCGAGCTTGACAGCCCATTTGGTGAGCCGATCAGAGGTGTCCGGACTCTAAAGGATCACCTTAAGAGGCTGGTCGGTCATCACCATAATCGGATGCACCTGGAAGTACGGTCGGAGCCGCTTGGCAGATATGACCAAAGAATAAACCTACTTCTACATCTTAGGGTACCTGGTTTCATTGTCATGGAGGACTTACTGATATAATTGAGAGGCTTCTGTTGACCATCCTCTCTGACTCGCACGAGGACAACGCCGACCACCTCATCCGACACCGACAGGTAGAGATACAAAGGCTCCCCCTCCGTTGGTTTGGCCAGTAATGGGGGATTCTTCAAATATTCTTTCAGGGCTTCGAAAGCTAACCGACATTTGTCAGTCCAAACGAAACTTTCTGACTAGTGCAGGATCTTGAAGAATGGCAGGGACTTCTCAGCCGAACGAGAGATGAAATGACTGAGGGAGGCGATTCGGCCTGTGAGTTCTTGCACCTGCTTCTTGTTGGTCGGATGTGGCATCTCAATGATGGCTCTTATCTTGTTGGGGTTTACTTCAATTCCTCTCTGTGTAACCAGGAAGTCGAGGAACTTACTAGAAGTTATCCCAAAAGAACACTTTGCGGGATTCAATTTCATCCGATGACGTCTAAGCGTGTCAAAGGATTCCTGCAAGTCTTTGATGTGGACCTCATGGAGGCTTTTTACTATCATATCATCCACATAAACCTCCATATTTTTGCCTAGCTACCCTTCGAACACTCAGTTGATCAGTCTTTGGAAAGTGGCACCGGCATTCTTTAAGTTGAAGGGCATCATCCTGTAATAGTACAGGCCTTTGTCGGTGACAAAGGTAGTCTTTTCCTCATCCTCCAGATGCATCTTGACCTGCTTATAGCCGTAGCATCCACCAGTTGGTCAATTTTTGGCAGGGGGAAGCTATCCTTCGAACAAGCCTTGTTGAGGTCGGTGTAATCTACACAGATCCTCCACATCCCGTTGGCCTTTTTCACCATGACAACATTCGTTATCCATTTAGGGTAGTGAGCTTCCCTGATGAAGCCAGCATCAAAAAGCTTCTTTACTTCTTCGTCGATAGTTCTCTGCCTTTCAGCGGTGAAGCTCCTCTTCTTCTGCCAGATGGGCCTGTAGGTTGGATCTACCTTGAGCTGATGAGTGATAACATGCGATAGTATGCCTGGCATGTCCGACGCCGACCAGGCAAAGACATCGGCATTACTTTTAAGGAAGCTGATCAGCTCTGTCTTGATGTCTTCGTCGAGGGAGCTTCCGATCTAGAGGACTTTGGTGGGGTAATCTTCCCAAAGGGGGACAAACAAGATTTTTTCGTCCGACCAACCAAGGCCATCGACCTTAGCCCTCGGGTCGAGCTGCTCCAGAGTAGGATGGCCTTCTGACTATTGGATCAGAATAGTTAAACACTATCTGGCCATTGACAGTCTCCCCTCATAACTCCGACCCCACTCCTGGTTGAAACCTTCGCCAACAGATGATAAGTAGACATGATGGCTCAGAACTTATTGAGAGCCGGTCGGCCCAAAATGGTGTTATAAGCCGAGGTCGTTCGGACGACCACAAAGTTGATGAAAAGAGTTTTCTGGAAAGGCTCCGTCCCGATCATTACGGGGAGAACTATTTTCCCCTCAACTCTGATGGAATTTCTCTTGAAACCTATCAACGGTACGAGAGATTCTTATAGCATTGACATGGACAGGTTCATTCTCAAAAATGCATCATACAGTAATACCTCCATGGAGCTTCCATTATCTATAAGTATCCTTTTATATCGTAGTTGGCAATTACTGCCGACATGACTACAGGATCATTTTCGAAAACATGGGACTCCAGAAGGTCTTCATCAAAGAAGGTGATTGCATTGGAGCCCCTGGACCTCTTGGCAATGTCTGGGTCGTCTTCAAAGCTCCATTCGAACCGCCGATGCAGCATGCCTACATCTCCACCGGTCAGCCATTGGTTAGGAAGCTCCACCTCCTCTGGAGGGTTTTTGGCATTTAAGGCTTCGGCCCGATCCTGGTAGGGTCGGACATATTTATGCAGGTGCCCCCTCCGGATGAGGTCTTCAATGGCATCCTTCAGCTGTAGGCATTCTTCGGTGCTGTGCCCATGGTCCCTATGGAACCGATAAAATTTATCTTTATTTTTGGAGGCAGGAGGGCCCCTCATCGGTCGAGGCCTCTAGAGGAAGGTCTCGTTCTCAATCTCTAGGAGGATCTTCTCCCTTGGGAGGTAGAGGGGTGCATAAGTCTCGAACCTCCGGGGGAAGTCCTTCGGCTTCGGACTTCGGTGTTGGGCTGACCGGTGGCTGTCGCTCGGAGGTCGGACGTCAGGAGCCTTGTCGCTCTGCTTCTTGGGGGCCAGCCTCCCCTCTACCTGGCACCGACTGGTCACTTGTTCTTTCGCCAAGGCATACCTTTATGCCTTGGTCTGGAGTTCACTGTAGCTTGTTAGAAACCTCTTGTCCAGGGAGAAAGTAAGCCTGGACAAGTGGGGCCCTCTCTTGAAGGCTGACATAGCTACGTCTTCATTTAGATCCGGGATCTCCATGGCCGCCGAGTTGAAATGGGCCATGAAATCCCAGAGAGTCTCTCCCTCCATTTGCAGTACAAGGAAGAGGCAGTCGGTGTTCCTCAGGATCTGACTGCATGTCCTAAAATGGAAAAGAAAAAGGTTTTCAAGCTGAGGAAAAGAGTGAATCATACCTGGCCGAATGACGAAGAACCACATCCACGCGGCCTTTTTGAGAGTGGCAGGGAATGCAATGCAGTGGAGGCATCGGAGGTGCCTTGCACCATCATGTGGGCCTTATAAGTGCCTAGATGGTCAAGCGGGTCGGTGGTACCATCATTGGGGTCCACTTCAGAGATTTTGAAGTGGTGGGGAATCGTCTCCGCTAGAATCTCATTGAAGAATGGGGGATGGGAGTTGTATACCTGCCCCCCCTCGCCCTTCTACCGGTGAACAATTTCAGTAATGCACTCTTCCATGCGCAGAATCTTGTTGGTGTAATCTCTCGGGAGTTCGGTAGTAGGCCGAACGCCAGTAAGGGTGGATTCAGCGTAGGGGGGTGAAGCAGATCATGATGTCTTGCCATCGACATGAGTGCCCAAGGACCTTCGGGGCTCCACAATGGCAGGAGGGCATTGCTGAAGGGCTTCCGGTTATCGGCTTCCCTCAGTGGTAGCTGGAGGGTTAGCATAGGAAGCAGCTGGTAGTTGCTGTCAGTTGTCAGCCGCCACTTAGAAATGCTGAACCATGGTGGTTAGCATTTCAATGCAGTTCATCAACATCTGGAACTGTTGCAGTCCCAGAGTAATGGTAGGCTCGGCGATAGCAGTGGTGGCGTCGATGTCGTTTTCCATGGGAGGTCCCTTGGACCTTGATGGGGAATGACCTCTTCTGACAGAGGTATTTTGAGCTCTTCCCTTAGCCATTGCTTGGCTAAATAGATGGATTCCTCCTTTTAGAAGGGTTAGGCAGCCCTTCCTCTAGCACCAATCTGTTACGGCGACTTCTCCGAGACCGGGCTCGATCGGCTGTGCTAGGGCACTCCTATCCTGATCGACCTACAATAAAGTTCCTGGGGTGCCGGTGGTGTTCCGGTGGGGGACCCTCTAATGCCTAAGTTAGCAGGAGCTTGAAGGAAATAGAATGGAGGAATCAAGGAGATAGCGTATGGTGAGGGAAGAGAGTCCTTAGCTCAAAATTGGGTCCCCTAGGCACCTTATATAGGCACAGAACAGTCCAAAATCCATTAGGGAGGAGTCCAAAAAAGACTGATTTACCTCCAAGAGGATCTGGAAAGTGGCCACAAGGTGTCCAGATAGAGCAGCATCGTGGGAGTAGTGGAGCAGTGCTGCTGATGTGGCAAGAGTTTGTTACAACAGAAGAGGCTTCTGGACTTATCCAGACCCTGAAGTGGGCCGGTCAGATGCCAACCGGGAGGACCAATCGATCCTCCGAAGAAGGGTGTATGAAGGAGAGCGGTGGGTCAGACCTTAGCAGAAGCGAGCCATCGGACCTCTACTCTAGGGGGTTGGACTTTTGAAGTAGAGCGGTGGGTTGGACCTCAGCAGGAGTGAGCCATCGGACCTCTACTCCAGTGGGTCGGACTTTTGAAGTAGAGCGGTGGGCCAGACCTCAGCAGGAGAGAGTCGTCGGACCTCTACTCCTGTGGGTCAGACTTTTAAAGTAGAGCGAGCCATCCGACAGGAGTGGGCTGTTAGGCCTCGTGAGTCATTCAGACCTCTCCTTCAGTGGGTCGATCGGGCCCCTGCAGCGGTATGGTTCAGACGATGAATCGGTGGGGTACAACAACTTAATTTGTTCAAACTTCAACTCCTACACTATTATTTCTTATTTGAGTTATGTTGTAATGTATTTTTGTAAAGAAGAACCCAATGAAAATGGTGGGGGCACCAGGCTCAGAAAGAAGAAGCTTCAACTAATACCAAGTTCTTTATGGATTGAGACTAGGAACTCAAGTCTCGTATGAGTCCTGTATGTTTATTGAGTCCTGTTTTATTTTCTTTTGGTGTTTTAAAGTTCAATTAGAGTCAATTAAGCTTTGTACTGAGTCAAGTTCAAGAGCTACTTGAAATTAGGCCAGACCAGCTTTACTTGGAATGCCACATCATCATGGACCACCGGTGCCAACTCATCACCAGAGGACATCACATCACCTTTGCCATGTCATCTCCAAGGGGCACCATGGAGAAGGATGCGCCATGTCACCATGCCACCTTGCCATGCCACATCATTGCCACCTAACTTGCCACGTGGCATCATTCAAGTTTTAAATTACATGAAAGCCACAAGTGGTCGACCAAGGAGTGTTTTCAAATTCAAAGGAGGTCGGCCAACTCCATCCACAAATCATGCAACCAGCTCCACCAAATCCTCCACATTCCATGTAACCCTCCACCAAATCCTCCACCAAATCCTCCACATTTCATGTAACCCCCCCTAATATTTCTCCATGATATGGGGAATTTCAAATTGATTAAAAGGCCATTAAAAGCATCTTGTATGCCCATGGTAGAAAGGAAGCTTTTTGGATGAAATGAAATTTAAGTGAAGTAGTAGTTGAAGAAGGTGTTTTTTTGGTAGTATCCTCTTGTTTTCTTTGGGTGTGTTTGATTTTCTCTTCTCAAGCTTTCAAGTGTCCAACGCCAACATCCACCTCTAGGGATCCATGCCTCTATCGAAGTTCCCTTGCCTGTTTGGTTTCTTTGTTTTGATATCTTTCAAATTGGTCCCAGTCTAACCCGTTCATTGTGCAGGATCCTTCTACGATTCGGAGTTCAAAAAAGGGTTCTCTTGCCAAAGATCAATGTTGAATGAAACTAGTTTCTTTGGAATGCCAATCTTCCACTTCAGGGCTAGTTCGTCTAAGAGCTTCAATGGATCTACCAGGGAGTGATCATCTTAGATAAATAACACCTTCTAATCTCTTAAGTCTGAGTTATTGAAGATCGTTGCTAAGGTTTAAATTCAATATTCATTAGCCCTAATCTTCTCTAGGATTTAAATAACTACATCGCGGCGTAAGATCCAAATCTCAGTGCTCCTTCCATAGCTTTACCTTAGTACTTTTGATCTGAAATTTAGTACCTGTTAATAGGCTTCACTGCTCTCATTTCTCAATCCATCATTTAGATTGCATTCTCATCATCGTGGTGCGTCAAATTGGTATCAGAGCATGGTTGCATTAGGGTAGAATAGTTCTCTTTAAATCCAAGCAAGATCTAAAATTTACGCCTCCTGAGTAGGTGTACTCCAGTACACTGTCACGACCCATGGGAATAATGAGCCCCTGGCCGGACGTGAATTTTTTAGATTGAAGTTTGTGTAAGCCATTGCACTTGTTTGATTAGGTTCTGTTTTCTGAAAATTTGCATATGTTTACTGTAATCCGTCTGCAGCTCCAAAGGCAAGTCACTAATTTTTTATTGAAATATTTTTTTTATTGTTCCTTTTTAAGTCAATTATCACCATATTAAATTTCATCATTAGAAAAGAATTATTAAAAAAATGAAAATTTCTGCAGTTCGACACTATCATTAGGGTTCTGTTCTGTCCTTTTTATTTATCTTCATTTGTAGGATCTGCTTAGTATAGTACAGATTTTAGTTTTAAAATTTCTTTCATTTGCATTGAAACATATATGTTAGGAATCCTCTGTGAATTTTTCAGAATTTTTGGATATTTTTTTCATCACGTTTTCCACACCAATTTCAAACTGCAACACATTTTTGCAGCACCTTTGCATTTCATTCATCTCATGAGAAATCAAATTAAGGGCATCAATTTGACATAGGGTCAGGGATTCATCACCTGTCCCTAGCCCAAAAATCACCAACCAGCATATCGATCCCAGCCCATTAATTAAAATTGAGTAGAACATTAATTGCCCTAGTGGGTTAGGGACACCAACAAGTTGGGTTCAGGTTAGGGTCAAGTTAACTGTGTCAGCTAATTGGTGTGTGCTTACTGGCTTGGTGTCTAGGATTGGTGCATCAGGGCTTGTGATTTGGTCCGCCTACCTGGCCAATCTCAGATTGGTGTCTAAGGATTGGCAATCAGGGACCTTCACTCCCCTCCACCTACCTGGCTAAGTCCCATAAGTACTACTAGCTAGTTGGTTCACTTAATTATACCTCTAATTTGTGCTCTAGGTCTTGGAAACCTTAGCTCAAGCTTGAGTCTACTTGCATGCATGAAAACTAGATCAGGGGCCTCATATTCACCAGTCTAGACCCAGTCCAGTGTAGCCATGGACCCGAATCTTGAATCCATGCTGAAAGGCCTAAATGATCTAATGGCCCAATTGAACCAAATTCTGGCTAAACAATTTCCCTTAGACCAACCAACTCCTACTATCCCATTAGCTCATATGAATGATAGGAGTAAGAACCCTGAAGTACAAGTCGAGTTCATTAATACCCAAGACTTAGGGTATCCTCAAACTGAAGGGCTAGGGAAGGAAGAAGGCAAATCTGAACCTAGTAAATATGTGTATGAGACTAACATAAGTTTAATAGATGAATATGAAGGGAAAGACTGTGAAGAGAACAACTTTAGTACCTTACCTAAGGAAACCTTTGGTAAAGAAAAGATTATTGAGCCTAGTCCTGAAACATCAGAACAACCAAAATTTAGTGAGGACTTGGTTCCCGTAAGACAATGCCCTCAGGAAGAACCCAATACTTTAGCTTCGACACAAGATCTCCTTCAGGTACCTGAGAAGAACCCAATCATTATTTTAGAAGACTTTCCTGATGACCTTCTACTACCTAGAAGCATCCCGCTTGTAGATCAAAATTCTAATCTTAAGGTCATCATGAGTAACCAAGGTCTGTTTCAAGATTCTCCTAATTTATTCCAAGTCTCAGATTCCTATTTCCTGCCTTTCCCTGAGTCTTATCATAATTTTAGAGCCATTAAGTTTCATTTTGATGAGATTACTAGGATGCATGAGCTTTTAAAGCCTATTCCTTTTGTTACCTACTTTTGAAAAACCTTATGACATTTGCTAGGAACCCATGGTAAATTCTCATGTGCATGCCAAACCAGGGTCAAACCTAGAGAGTCATTAATCTGTTAGGTTTAGGCCCTAGAGAGTCCAATAAAATTCCTCTCAATAAGGATGCCTAGTTCAGTCTGCATTTCGTAAGTGCTTGTGTAAGTTTCTGAGTCTGCTGAGTTCTATGCATAGCATGTTGAGGATTTGCATCATGAAATAAATTTGAGCAATGAATCCTATAAACATAGGACTAATTCAAGAAAGAAAGTCAAGGAATTCTATGAGAGAGATCATGTTCCCATTCGGGACTTTCAAGAAACTACATACCCGTGGTGCAGGCCCCTTTAAAGTCCTAAAGAAGATTAGATCTAATGCTTACATATTGGAATTACCTTCAGACCTAGGTATCAACCCAACCTTCAATGTCTCAGACTTTATAGAATATAAGGAACCCATGATGATACCTAGTGAGCCTTTTGGGCCTGACCATATTTTTGAGAGTGAACCATTACCCGAGTATCCACAAACAACCATTCCTCAAAAATGAGAGAAAACTGAACAAATCATAGATAATAAGATTGTCACTACCAAAAACAAGGATTACTATCGATATTTGGTCCGTTGGCAAGGAAGACCAAAATCAGATGACTCCTGAATCGCTAGAGAGGACCTGCAATGACTGGACCCGGACTTATTTGAACAATATCAAAGCCAGGCTGAACCATACCCGGACTTATTCGCACCAACATTCCATAAATCCTCAGATTCTGGCCAACCTTGCTACCGGAGAAAGTACCACTGACAGTCTCTATTCTGGGTACTGGTAGCTTGATCATCTAGAGTTCTCTCAATCTGTTCCTCACCAAAAGGCCAAATTTTATGTGGTCGATCTGGGATGGGTTCCCTCACAAAGGAAGGGAGTGGCTCAAGGGTCTCGCTGGGTATCATTGCTGGCTTCCTTAACTCTATAAGATCTGAGATGATGAAGGTGGAGCTAATACCTAAATCAGGTGATATCTCAGGTACATATGCATTGGATCCATTACTCTTCATTATTTTGGATGGGCCAGCTTCGCGAGCAGAAAATTCTTTTGCAATCACAAAATCCTCTGCAGAAAATTCTTTATCTCTCTTTTGGAAATTTGACAAGTTCTAATTTAGTTCATTAATTATGTTCAGCTATTGACTAATTTCATGATGCATATGCTATTTAGAGGCTAGTGCAAGTGTAGATATATGATTTAGGACTATGAATTTTATTGGACTTAACTAATACCTATTAGACTCGACTAAACTTTCCTATTGAAGGAAATTTTATTGAACTTTCTAGGGTCTAACCTAACACACTATAGAATCTCTAGGTTTGACCTTAGCATGGCATGCACATAAAAATTTACTATGTATGCCTACTAAATGACAAAGGGTATGCAAGAAGTAAGATGCAAACCTAACATGCACAATGTATGAATGCAGTATGCTTACTTCTATAAAATGCAAATGAATGGTTAAAGAAACATAAGAAAATTCATGAAAAGGAAAAAAATATGAGGTGGATTCAGGGTTAGTCTGATTGAAAAAGGGTTCGGGGTTAATCAAGTAGACTAAGAGACAAGAAGGAGTTTCAGGGATGAGTCCTATACTATCGAGATTTACCTTATGGGTTTGAGGTATTCCTATAGGATCGGCTTGATGGAAAAATGGGTTATTGATTTCAGGGAAGAGATCAATTGAGGTTAATGAAATGACTTCATCCTGAGGATATTGGTTTAAAGAGACCAAGTCCTTAATAAATTCTTCTGGCTCATAAAATTTAGGACTGGATTCTCTTCTAAAGTCTCCTCCGGTAGAGTTGCAGTCATAAGGTCAAGGGTTTCTTCCTCTAATGACTCTTCCACTATAAGTTCAACTTAGGTGTGGTCAGGTTCAACTAATGTTGGGTGGTCTTCTACCTGGTCATCTAATGATTCAGCTAACTCTAAGTCTTCTATGGGAAACTCCTCTTGATGGGGGACAACGATGAAATGATTCATTTCTAATGGAATCAGTAATGATTTAAATGAGGGATGAAGTAAATAGATGTAGCTATTCAAGTAAAGAAGTAGAAATTTAATGATAGGATTCTAAAGATTAAACTTGACTAGAAATAAAACCAATCAAAGAAAATAAGAGGACTTTCATGGTTAAAAAACCACACATATTAGGGTTTAGTTAATTTAATAATAATAGATATGAAAGCCTTTCTAAAGAGGGTTACCCGATAATTAATACTTATAGATGTAACACTGGGAATACTCAAAGAAAAAGTTTCCTAGATGACAGAAAGATTCCTCTAGGTTGCAAAGCCTCTTGTATCCGGTTCTTGGCATGGGAGACCTTCTTCTTTGGAATCTAGAAGCCCGGTGGTGTGGACACCAGAAACCGAAAGAAACTTCACTCCAACAAGGTTAGCCTTATCCCAATTTGGATCGGAGATAATTAGGTTACCTTGTATTCTATAGTTCAAAAATATTTTATTTTCAAGAACTATTTCCTTTTCAAGAGTCTTGTAAATGATCAAGAGTGTTTATTGAGTCCTGTAATTACTTTTAAAAAAATTTCATTTCTTGTAAGTCCGTTTCAAGTTTTAAAGTTTAGGTCAGTCAAGTCAGTTCAGTTGAGTTAAGTCTATTTCAAGTTAATCAAGTCTTAAAGCAATGAAAGCCAGCAACAAGACTCAAATTCTGGATCCCAGAATTTGACCACATGAAGAAGAGAAGACACATCAACCAAGCAAGAGAAAAGGACCATCAACTAGGACCACTAGGCGCCACATGTCATTCCTTATCCAAGTAGAAGACCATCTCATCATGCCACATCATCAGGCGCCACCTCATTAGCCACCTCATCACTCTTTGGGATCAGCAAGGAAGATTCAAATTCAAGGAGGTTGGCCACACCCCTCCAAGTCCTCCACCAAATCCTCCAACCCCCCCCATCCCTCCAAACTCTCCACCAAATCCTCCAACCCCCCCTTGTAATCCTCCTCAATTTGGGGAGTTTTTAAATTTCAAAAGCTAGCTTTGTGAGGCTATTAAAGGCCTTGGACGTCCATTGTAAAAGTGGATTTTTTTTTGGGAATGAATGAAAATTGAAGTTGAATTTTGGAAGTAGAAATTATCTTGTTTTTTTTTTTCCTTATGTGAAAGTTTCCCATCCTCTTCCTCCATGCCAAAGCTATTCTTTTCCCCTAGCAAAGCATCTTCCAAGCTCACGTGAAGGCATTGGAGTTAGCCATATCTTCTCAAATTTCTGTTCTTAGTTCATAAATTCTCCCATCCCTTCTATATGTTCTTATCCTTCTTCCTTAACTTTGATCTTCATTGCAGGGTCCTTCGAAGTCTTTGAGTTGTGAACCGAGTTCACCTTGACAAAGAACCAACAAGCTGAAGCCCCAAGTCCAGGGTTCTGATCTCTGTTATCCAGGTTCTTCAGTTCTGAGCGTTGGTAGTTTCAAGGTATGAATCAAAAGAAGGTTGGAAAGCTCATCAAGGTAAGTCCACAATCATTAGCCCCTATTGTCTAGATCTTCTTCCTTCTTAGTTTAGGATTGTGTCTAATCAAGTAAATATTCCATTTCTTATAATCCTTAAGTCTTATTATGATGAGTATAATGCTAGTGTAATTAGGTTTCATTGCTCTACAAACCATATTCAAAACATTAATCATATGCTTGCCGCATCACTCGGGGATCCTGCAACAAAGAGATAAAGGGGAGATTAGAGACAAGGATTGAAATGGATAAATGAGGGAAGGAATCTTTAAAATGAAGAAAGAAAGCTCGGAGTAGTCTTGGCACAGATCTTCTATGGCTTCTCTTGGATGACAACTCTTGGCTTGATTTTGTGAAGGACTCCTTGAATGATTGGATTCATTGGAAATGGAGGAAATGTGGACTAATGGAGGTGCTTCTTTGGTTGGCCGAATAGACTAAGAGGGATGGAGGAAGCTAGGTTGGATGAGTGGAGTTGAAAAGGGGAAGAAAACTCTAGGCCTCATGCCCACCTTCTCACAAGGGACCAAGCATTCAAGCAAGGAAAAATTTCAAGAAAATTCTTTCTTCATTGATTCAAATGTCATAAAACCTTTTGTTCAACCTAGCTAGATGTTTAGTGATGACCTTTAATTGATCCTCTTGATCATTCTCCATGGATTCACTTGATTGGGAATGATGGGGGTGATTGGGGACTCCTGACCTAGTTGACATGCAACACACAACAAATGGTGCTACGGATTTGCCAGACCTAGGAGTTTAATCACAATGAGTCCACGTAGAAGACACACAGTACAATCAACCAGCCCTTTCACTAGCCAGGTAAGAGGTGGGAGTCTGGGAGGCCCCCCTTGCTTTTGCAAGGATCCAATTAAAGAACCACAACACCGCTTAGGTTGTTTGATGCTAGACCTCTTGTCTTAGACACCGGCTTCCCAGTACCAATTGAATGGTTGTATGCAACCAGCTTCCCCAAAATGGTCAAATCGAACTCGTTGATGTCCCTAATCTATTAGGTTGCTACTAGATTTTAGATTAGGTTTGGGATTGAAATGCAAGGGTGGTTATTTTTGGGATAAGGAAAGGTAATGACTTCCTTTCCTTATCTTATGATATTGATGCCCTTAAGTGAATTATGAAAATGATGGCATACAAATGATCTAATGAGATGTACCTAAGTTTTGTTTTTAGATTTTATTTTTTTTTGATGTGTGCTAGTGTTGGGAATTGTGTCCCAAAGCCAATCACCTAGGTCATAGACGGTTGTGCTCAGTATTGTAATTTGTATGTGAATTAATAAAACTTTATTTTGGCAGCTCATCATATTATTTATTTCCCTATAATGAACTCTATTTATGTGATGAAATCCTTAGAATTGCACTGACTTCGATATAGAGAGGATATATCAGTGGTCCTTTAAAAAGGTTTACAACCAAAGGATACATTGTACAGGACAACAATGTATCAAGTGTAGGTTGTTATGGTTCACATCGTTTGGTTGTCCTCTTGACCAAAGGAGTGTGGTGACACTGATGTGATATGCAAGTGTGATATGTGACATCTCATTGAACATGACTCCGTGGAGCTCCTTTCTGCCAAAGGATTACTCACAATTGGATATGGGTATATGTGTCCCTCTGACCTGAGGTCACCATGGTAGCTTGCAAGTAACTCCCTGTACTTTGGTGCCAGACTACCCGGATTTCTAATCCGATGATGGAAGGTTTCTAGATACAGGTAAGTACTTGTGGAGCAGTGGTGGACCAAGATGGAATTGACCTATCCAAGTTGTTTGGATTGAATGTCTTGCAGTATCTCAATTTAGCAAATCCTCGGTCAGGGTAGTCCTAGAGAGGAGTCACTGGACTTGCAAGGTTGAGACATGTTATGGATTGACTCAGTTAGGGTTGGCAGTCTAACCCTAGATCATCTTGAGCATTGGAGGTCAAAGGAATGAATTATACGATAACCATATGCTAGAGGTTCGATTGATTACTCTCGCATCTTAAGCCTATCCAGACACCGAGATCCATTGCTAGATGGTATCTTGTGCTGGTACTGGAAGTGTTCCAATGCTATCATTTAGGTTCAAACCTATGAGGTCACATGCCATAGAGGATTTCTTCTTGATTAGGGAATCGATCAATGATTGGGAATCGTTTCGGTATTAACATCAAACGGATTGATTGAACACACATTGGATTTTTCTGATCAATCTGGTCTGATTTGGATCAACCAGGATTGGTTTGGGTCAACCAGGAATTGTTGCTGGTAGACTAGGACTGGACCCATTTTTCTTTATGATCAGGTTTGGTCGACCGGGTGGTTTTATTGGACCGGGTTTTATCATGGGAATGTTTACACGATTTTTCTCTGCATCTTATTTCTTGGTTGAAGATTTGCTTTGGTTCAGTTTTTCACATGTGAATGTGTTCTCTTTCGCCTGCTGTTCCTAGTTTTATCCACTGATCGAAGCCATTTAAAATGGAGTTGGGGTTTGATCTATTGGTTCTCTCATGGTGATTTGCTATTCTTCTCGATGTTTTTTCCGTGCTTCACGGTTTCTTCTCTACCATATATACTTCCTGGGTTGCAGGTCATAAGGGGTTTAAGAGGAGAAGCAGGGCATGCGAGATTGAGTGGAAGAACAGGGCATGAGAAAGAGGTTCTCTTTACTTTACTTTTTTTTTTGGGTTTGATCCGGCATTCTCTCATGGTGATTTCCCTGGGCTTCACAGATGTTCTCAGTGGATGGCATCTCTTAGTTGAAGGCCGTGAGATCGTGAGAGGGGAAGAGAGAGGGAGGAATAGGGGCTTGCGACTTGTGAGGTGCAGAGAACGAGTTTTTGGGATGGTTTTCTGCAAGCAAAAATTTGTTCTGCATCTCGTGTTTCCTTTCCCTAGTTTTAAAGTCTCCAATATATGCTCTTCAAGGAGTTTGGGCGGTCTTGGAGAAGACCATCCATGAGGATTTGTTTTGTTTTTCCCTACTCCACCTATCCGTGATCTTTATTTGATTCCTAGAGGACTAGCATCCTTCCGGGAGTTGGATCAACGAGAGCCCGTGCATGGATACTCTAGAGGGTGGACAAGTGGACACTTCGAGAGGTTGAATCATTCTTCTTCTTCTTGCCATTGCAGATCTTATTTGCTATTGAAGGAGTTCAACCGGTTGGTGTCTAGGTAGGTTTGGCAGTTTTGATCATAGCAACATGAGGCTACCTCTTTCCTGCCAACTTGGTTGGTGTCCAGGAAAAATGGTTAATGGCGGATACTCACCCATGATCTCACCTACCTAGCCAATCCGATCAACCATAACTGATTAAAAAAGCTTATTGATTCGAGTTATCCCATGTCATCCTTGTTGATCAGCCTGTTTGATCTTTAGGTGCCCATGGACCAACTTGTTGAATTTAATTCAACCCTTCTGAGAATTGATTTGATCAGTGGGAGGTTGATCCATGTTCTTCTCTCTATTCTTCTGTCAGAATTTAATTAAAATCATCTAAAATTATTAGGTCTTGAAAAAGACTAAGTCAATGAGTTGATAGTGTCTTAGCCTCTCATTAAGTGGGTTAGTAATTAGTCCTTTAGCTTGGTGTACATCGGTAGTTCCATAGAATGGGTGTGCATCCGGTTACTGGGATTACTCTCCCATAGATGATGATTTAGTGCAACCTACTTAATGGTGATCAGGTGGGCCAGCCATGGTCGGGCTTGGTCATTCGTTAGCTGGAAGCATCGGATTTGTCATATTAATGGTTGGACCTAACCAGAGATCTGTAATAGGAGCCCCTAGGCCGATTGGGGGTTCTATGGGGCAAAATTTATTACTGAAAGTTGCATAGGGAAGCAATTGGTTAGAGAACCTACCTTTAGGCGTGTATGGGTGAGATGGCCATTGTCGGGCTCATACGTGGTCTATTGGATTTCAGTACCCACTATGAAATGATGATTTCACGAATTGGAGTTAGAGGCTCCCAATTTGAAAAATTAGTGGGAGGGACGTTTAGACTAAAGTCCAAGTCTTTTGGTTTAATTGATTAATTCATATATATATTTGGTCTTAGTTTTTCTTCAAATGTCTTCAAACCTTTCGCTCCGATCACTTCTCGATAGTGAGAATTTAAAGGGTCCCAATTTCGATAGCTGGTATCAAAAATTGAGGATTGTCCTAGAGCACGAGCGGATCCTTTATGTGATAACAGATCCAGCACCCGAAATCCCTCCTGCCAATGCTCGGAGTTCGGTCAGGGACACTTATTTGAAGTGGGTTTCTGATCGGACTACTGTCCGATGCATAATGTTGGTGGCGATGAATGACGAGTTTAGTCATAAATTCGAGGAGGCCCAGCCAGATGAGATTCTTCAAAGGTTAAAAAAATCTTTTGACATGCTAGACGATATGGAGCAGTACAAAGTATCTTGTGCCATCTACAATGCCAAAATGCATAATGGTGGTTCGATCACTGATCATGTATTGTACATGATCGAGATGATCGAATGATTGGGCAAGTTCGAATGTCCCTTACATGAGCAACTCGACAAGGATGCGATTCTGAATTCTCTACCCTCCTATCTTGACTCTCTCGATCATTATAGAATGAATAAGCCTACAGTCAATTACCATGGTTTGATGGGGTTGCTGTAGACTTACGAGAAGGACCACCAACTGAATAAGGGGGTGGTGAATTTAGTGGGAGGTTCTAGAGGTCATCATCCCTTTAAGAAAGGGAAGAATAAAGGTAAGGGAAAGAAGGTGCAAAGTGCTCCTGGCCCAAGTCAGGCCAAGAAAGTAAAAGCTGATCAAACTGGTGCAGAGTGCTTCTATTGTAAGAAGCAGGGACACTGTAAGAGGAATTGTCTTCTTTATCAGGCATCCATAGATCCGAACAGCCCAAGGAAAGAAAATGTCAATGACTTGTATCTATGGCACTGTAGGCTAGGTCATATTAACCAAAATAGGATAAACAAGTTGCGAGGAGAAGGCCTCCTCAAGGTTAGTGATTCTGACTCACTGCCCACTTATGAATCCTGTTTGCTTGGTAAAATGACCAAGTCACCTTTTACTGGAAAAGGTGAACAAGCTATAGAACTTCTGAGTCTCATACATACTGATGTATGCGGACCCATGATAGTTAGTGCCATAGGTGGATTTAGATATTTTGTTACATTTACAAATGACATTTCAAGGTATGGTATTCTTTTTGATGAGACATAAATCTGAGTCATTTGAAATGTTCAGACGATATCGTAATGAAGTAGAGAAACAAACTGTAAAGAGTATTAAAACCCTTCGATCTGATCGAGGTGGTGAATACCTATCCAGTGAGTTCATGACATATCTTGAGGAGAAGGGATTCTCTCTCAATGGACTCTTCCAGGAACACCCCAGTTGAATGGTATGTCCGAATAGAGGAATCGAACCCTATTGGACATGGTTCAATCCATAATGGGCTTTGCAACTCTATCGCTATCCTTCTGAGGATATGCAGCTTATTACTTATTGAATGATGTTCCGAGTAAGTCTGTTGTCTCTACTCCATATAAGTTATGGACTGGATGTAAGCCCTCAATTTCACACCTTCAGGTCTGGGGTTGTCCGGCTTATGTGAAGCATTCAGACTCAGATAAACTTGGTCCTAGGTCTGATCGGTACCTGTTTATTGGGTACCCTAAGGAAACCAAATGGAATTTCTTTTACTTAGAGGATGAACAGAAAGTGTTCGTTGCTCTTAGGGCTATCTTTTTGGAAAAGGAGTTCCTTTGAGAAGGAACTGTAACCTCTAAGATTGAACTTGGTGAAGGTCAACCAGTGGAAGAACCTACACACTCTAAGGACATCATAGAACCGGCTGTGATTAGATCAGACCCGAAACACATGACTAGGAGATCCGATAGAGTACCTTGTCAGTCGAACAGATACTACGATTTCTTTGTCTGGGACGGTGATCCCATTGAGCTCGATGAGAATGATGAGGATCTGATCACCTATATGGATGCACTTCAGAGATCTGACTCTGAGGCATTGCTTGGAGCCATGTAATCCGAGATGGAGTCCATAGAGATCAACAATGTATGGACATTGGTTGATCCACCTGAAGGGATAAAACTTATCGGGTGTAAGTGGATATTCAAGAGAAAAAGGGGTGCAGATGGGATGGTGGAGATCTATAAAGTTTGTCTGGTTGCCAAGGGATATCTTCAATGATATGGTATCGATTATGATGAGACATTCTCTCCTATGGTAATGCTCAAGTCCATTCGGATCATGCTTGCTTTGGCAACATATTTTAATTATGAGATCTGGCAGATGGATGTCGAACCGTTTTCCTGAATGGGGAGCTAAATGAGGAGGAGTATATGATACAGCCTGAAGGGTTCAGATCCACAGACGAGTCAAAAATGTGCAAATTGCAGAGGTCCATTTATGGACTCAAGCAAGCATCTCGAAGTTGGAACATGCGATTTGATAGGTGTATCAAATTGTATGGCTTTGTTAAGAATGGAGAGGAACCTTGCATCTATAAGTGGGTTAATGGTTATGTGATTGTATTCCTGGTATTGTATGTTGATGACATTCTCTTAATCGGGAATGACATCGCAGCATTGTAAGGAATAAAGGTTTGGTTGTCATCTCAGTTCTCCATGAAGACTTGGGTGAAGCTTCTTACATACTAGGTATGAAGATCTATAAAGATAGATCTAAGAGGCTTTTGGATTTGTCCCTGTCTACATATATTGATACCATGCTGAAACGGTTCAGCATGGAGAATTCCAAGAAAGGCTATCTCCCGATAGGTTCTGGAATAACTCTTTCAAAGAATGATTGTGCGACAACTCCTAAGGAAAGAGGGCACACGAGTAGAGTTCCTTATGCTTCTGCAGTGGCCTCTATCATGTATGCTATGACATGTACTAGACCAAACATGGCATACCCACTAGGAGTAGTGAGCAGATACCAATCTGACCCAAGTGAGGTGCATTGGAAGGTGGTTAAGACCATCCTAAAGTATTTGAGAAATACTAAGGACCAATGGCTGATTTATGGAGAACATGACTTGAAACTTATGGGGTATACTGACTCTAGTTTTCGGTCAGACAGAGATGATAGAAGAGTGTGCCAGGGTTTGTGTTTGCCCTGAATGGAGGAGCGATCTGCTGGAAGAGTTCCAAGAAGGCAACAGTTGCAGACTCGGTATGCGAAGCAGAATACTTTGCAACATCAGATGCGGTAAAGGAAGCTGTGTGGTTGCGGAAGTTTCTTGGAAAGCTAGGGGTGGCACCTTCCCTAGATGGTCCTGTTCTTATGTATTGTGACAGCACAGGAGCCATTGCTTAAGTTAAGGAGCCAAAGTCTCATCACTACACTAAGTATATTCTGCGGCGCTATCATCTCGTGTGAGAAATCGTGGAACGAGGTGACATCAATCTTATAAAGATTGATGGAAAGGAGAATCTGGCCGACCCCTTCACTAAAACCCTCAGAATCAAGGAGTTTGACTATTATAAAAGGGAAATGGGTATTAGATACTGTTCTGATTAGCTTTAGAATAAGCGGGAGTTGTTGGAAATTGTATCCCAAAGCCAATCGCTTAGGTTATAGGCGGTTGTGCTCAGCATTATAATTCGTATTTGAATTAATAAAACTTTATTTTGGTAGCTCATCACATTATTTATTTCCCTATAATGAACTCTATTTATGTGATGAAGTCCTTAGGACTGCACTGACTTCGATATAGAGAGGATATATCAGTGGTCCTTTAAAAAGATTCACAACCAAAGGATACATTATACAGGATAACAATGTATCAAGTGTAGGTTATTATGGTTCGCATAGTTTGGTTGTCCTCTTGACCAAAGGAGTGTGGTGACACTGATATGATCTGCAAGTGGGATGAGTGACATCTCATTGAACGTGACTCCGTGGAGCTCCTTTCTGCCAAAGGATTGCTCACGATTGGACATGGGTATATGTGTCCCTTTGACCTGAGGTCACCATGGTAGCTTGCAAGCAACTCCCTGTACTTTGGTGCCAGACTACCCGGATTCTAATCCGATGATGAAAGGTTTCTGGATACAGGCAAGTATTTGTGGAGCAGTAGTGGACCAAGATGGAATTGACATGTCCAAGTTGTTTGGATTGAATGTCTCACAGTGTCTCAATTTAGCAAATCATCGGCCATGGTAGTCCTGTGAGGAGTCACGAGACTTGCGAGGTTGAGACATGTTGTGGATTGACTCAGTTAGGGTTGGCAGTCTAACCCTAGGTCATCTTGAGCATTGGAGGTCAAAGGGATGAATTATACGGTAACCATATGCCAGAGGTTCAATAGATTGCTCTCGTATCTTCGACCTATCCGGACTCCGGGATCCATTGCTAGATGGTATCTTGTGCTGGTACTGGAAGTGTTCCAGTGCTACCGTTTAGGTTTGAACCTATGATGTCACACGCCATAGAGGATTTTTTCATAATCCGGGAACCAATCAACGATTGGGAATCATTTCGATATTAAGGTCAAACAAACTAATTGAGCACATATTGGATTTTTTTCTGATCAATCTGGTATGATTTGGATCGACCAGGATTGGTTTGGGTCAACCAAGAATTGTTCCTAGTAGACTAGGATTGGACCCGTTTTTCTTTCTAATCGGGTTTGGTCAGGTGGGGTGGTTTTATTGAACCGGGTTTTATCATGGTAATGTTTACATGGTTTTTCTCTGCATCTTATTTCTTGGTTGAAGATTTTTTTTGGTCCAGTTTTTCCCATGTGAATGAGTTCTCTTCCGCCTGCTGTTCCCAGTTTTATCCACCGATCAAAGCCATTTAAAATGGAGTTAGGGTTTGATCTGTTGGTTCTCTCACGGTGATTTGCTAGCCTTCACGATGTTTTTTCCCTACTTCACGGTTTCTTCTCTGCCATATATACTTCCTGGGTTGCAGGCCATGAGGGGGGTTGAGAGGAGAAGCAGGGCATGCGAGATTCAGTGGAAGAACAGGGCGTGAGAAAGAGGTTCTCCTTGCTTCACATTTTTTCTTGGGTTTGATCCGGCATTCTCTCACGGTGATTTCCCTAGGCTTCATGGATGTTCTCAGCGAATGGCATCTCTCGATTGAAGGCTGTGAGATCGTGAGAGGGGAAGAGAGAGAGAGGAACAGGGGCTTGCGACTTGTGAGGTGCAAAGAACGAGTTTTTGGGATGGTTTTCTGCATGCTGAAATTTTTTCTGCATCTCATGTTTTCTTTCCGGGGTTTTAAAGTCTCCGGTGTGCGCTCTTCATGGAGTTTGGGCGGTCCTGGAGAAGACCATCCGTGAGGATTTGTTTTGTTTTTCCTTGCTTCACTTATCCGTGATCTTTGTTTGATTCCTTGAGGACTAGCATCCTTTCGGGAGTTGGATCAGGAAGAGCCCATGCATGGATATTCTAGAGGGTAGACATTTGGATACCTCGAAAAATTGGATCGATCTCTTCTTCTTGCTATTTGCAAATCTATTTCTCTATTGAAGGAGCTCAAACGACTGCCCTGATTTGCTGCTGATCTGATCTGAAGACTAAGGGAGTCGGCTTCTTCCTACTTCGATCAAGTATATTATTTATTTTTGTTATCATGCATGTTTAGATCTAGAAATTATCATATTATTTATAATTATTGCACTTGCCTGTACATACCTCGTATCTATTTAATGCATCATGTTTATGTTAGATCCTATGCATGAGTAGGTTTTCCATATGCATGCTTAAAAAGTTTAATTATGCAATACCTACTCCCTAGTGTAGCATTTCTAGGGTAGGCATCCGGTGCACTAGTTTTCCTTCAGCTAGCAGCAATATGATGCTGGAAATTAAAAGTATGAACCTAAATGCAAAAATTAAACTAGATGGAAAATGAAAATGGGATGAGATGCACTTGCTGGAATTTTCAGAATAGAATTGTTCTCAGGTAGTATTCCAGCTTGTAGAAATTCTATAGACTGCAATAAAATCTTAAAAAGTTCTGAGAAATACCTTCAAATCTATAGGATCCAGCAAAATAAAAATCACAAAAATCCAAGTTTCCTACAGGCAGAGATAATCAAAATAGCAAACCATGTACAGGAATGCTGAATTTCTAAAATTCTGAAATCAAAGATGCACAACTTATTTTTTCTTATAGATCTAAACCTATCTCCTTATATTCCCCTTCAAGGGTCAATCATATCGGCACCCCTACACGCCATAGGAAATCCTCGTGGAATGGGATGTGTGGGTCTTGCAGCCCTTCTTTTTTCTATGACCGGATAGCCATGGTAAAGCACCCAATCCAAGTACTTAAGAAGATGCTATATCCTAACCATGCTCAGATACCAGATGATATGGGCTAACTAGATGCTAGGATGATGCAGGTGATTTTTTTCTTTGTAATTTTTAGGTTTTTTTAATGAGGTTAAGGATTCTCGAAGACAAACAAGAGTAGATCTATGGTTCTATAATAATAAAAACTTCAAACTAGCAAGTAAGCCCCTAAACAAGATGAGAAGAGGACCCCAAGATTGAGAAATCCCGTAGGACTTAGCTCTCGGATCAATACCAACTTAGGAGTTATGGCGGCAAACCTTATAAAGTTCTGATGCACCCGATGCCGAGTTCACTCGTTCTCGCGGATGCGGCCTGGATGATCGAGCCTTCAACCCTACGGTTGTGCTTGATTTCCGTCCGAAGGTCGTGAAGGCAAGCAAGACCAACTCCATATTCGTGGCACCTGGAGGACCTGCGAGCAATCAAAAGAAATGTTGGGAGTTAGTAAGAAACAAAAAGCAATGAGGAAAGAAAAGTTGAAGATGGTGGTGAATGGGGGATCTTCTTGCTAGGACCAAGATGGATCATCTAGATGGCCTCCGAACTCGAAGATGGAAGATGGCTTGCACAGAAGAGAAGGTAACTTGAGGCCTCACACCTCTCGACACCCAAAGGCAAAGGCGCCCTCTCACGGAGATCGATATTCTTAAGGAATGAAGGCAACAACTAGAAGAGTAGCACTCAAAATATTTTCTTGCATTCATCAAAATTAAACTTTACAAGGAAGGGGTAAGGCCCTTTATATAGGCATCTTAAAACCCATTCAAATTTCAAAAAAATACAAAGCTTCATGAAAAGGGCACCCAAATTCAAATTTCTTCTTCCTTTGGCCGACCAAGATCTTGTGGCTTGATTTAGGGCTTGAAAGAAGGGAATTGTCTTTTTGATTTGAGGGTCAATGCTTTTCTTCCATAGCTGACCAAGCACTTTGGAAAGATGGCTTGATATGGGGCTTAAATCAAGAAGACAACTCCCTTGTTTCAAGCCCCATATCAAGCCATCTTCCCAAAGTGCTTGGTCGACTATGGAAGAAAAGCATTGACCCTCAAATCAAGAAGACAACTCTCTTCTTTCAAGCCCCAAATCAAGCCACAAGATCTTGGTCGGCCAAAGGAAGAAGAAATTTGAATTTGGGCACCCTCTTCATGAAGCTTTGTATTTTTTTGAAATTTGAATGTGTTTTAGGGTGCCTATATAAAGGGCCTTACCCCTGAAGGAAAACCTGGTGCAGCAGAAGCCTACCCTAGGCATGCAACCCTAGGGAGCAGGTATTGCATAATTAAAATTTTTAAGCATGCAGCAGAAAATACCTACTCATGCACAGGATCTAACATATCATGATGCATGTAACAAAATATACATGCATGTATAGGCAAGTGCAACAATTATAAGTCATATGATAACAACTAGATATAGGCATGCATGATAACCAAAATAAAATATACCTGACCGAAGAGGACTCTCTCAATCTTCAGAATTAATCAGCAACTGGTTGAACTCCTTCAACAGCAAATAAGATCTACAATGGCAAGAAGAAGAAGAATGATTCAACCTCTCGAGGTGTCCACGTGTCCACCCTCTAGAGTATCCATGCACGGGCTCTCGCTGAACCAACTCTCGGAAGGATGCTAGTCCTTCAGGAATCCAAAGACAGGTCATGGCAATGTGGAGCAGGGAATATCAAATAATCCTCAGGATGGACTTCTCCAAGACCGCCTAAACTCCACGAATAGCACACACTGGAAACTGAAGAACCAGGGAAAGGAAAACACGGATTGCAGAACAAAATTTTGTACGCGAAGATCCGACTCGAAAACACGCTCTCTGCCCCTCTCTATTGCACCTCACAACTTTGAACCCAGGATCAAAACATCAGTTGGAGAAAACCGTGAAGCCTTATTTTTCTCTCTCACTCACGCCCCCTTCCTGCCTCTCTCATGCCATGGACAGCCACTTCTTCTCTCATAGATCTAGCAACTCGGCAAATACTGTAGGCTGAGATAACATATCCCGTGAAGGCTGGGATGACAACGAGACTCATAAAAGCCGTGTCAACACTGTGTGAAGAAGACAAGAGAGACGTTCCAGATCGGTGCATGAAGGCCGGGAACCACAGCTGGAAGAAGGCAGAAAACCATGTGAGAACAGAGGAAGATGTGCTATGTTCTTCCCTTTGTCCTAGCCGATGTCGAAGTCGTCACCATGTTGCTTCTCTAGTTTCACCTCCGAGCCTTCAACCAATGGGATGTATTTATAGGCAAAAAAATCAATCCATGAAGGCAAGGGAAAACTGTGGAAGAGCAGACCAAATAAAACACCAAATGACCTAGAGGAAGAGGGAATGCCTTGTGGGAGAAGACCTTCATCAGAACCACTCCAGATCGGTGTAATAGATCTTTTCCAGATCTCCCAAGTGCAAACGAACTCCACGTGAACTTATCTCAATCTTCATCCGATCAGGAGAAGCAGTGAAGAATAGGGACGGCAACAACAAGAACGGGCAAGACTTCAAACTGATATGCAGGCATGAGGAGCGAACCCAAGCTACATCCGTGAGAGAGGAAATCGCGTGCGGGAGAAGAACTGGGCCGAGAGGAGGAAAGGCATGCGGGACTGGACGAACTCCTCATCCGAACACGTTGAAACATATTACCGTGTAAACCAACCATGTTATTCAAACCGGTGATGGCTAAAAGAAAACAAATGAGAACCAAGCCTTGATATAAACCGGTTCAACAAACCAAGTTTAAAAAATTGGTTCAAAACCAAATTCAAAAACTGGTTTATCAAAACCTAGTTCGACCAAACCCAATGAATAATAAAATTCGGTTCATTCCTGGTCTATCAGGAACAATTTCTGGTTGACCCAAACCAATCCTGGTCAATCCAAATTAGACCAAGTGGACCAGAAAAATCCAATGTGTGCTCAATTAGTCTGTTTGACCTTAATACCGAAATGATTCTCAAGTATTGATCGATTCCTGGATCAGGAAGAAATCCTCGATGGTGTGTGACCTCATAGGCTCGAACCTAAATGATAGCACCGGAACACTTCCAGTACTAGAATAAGATACCATCTAGTAATGGGTCTTGGCATCCTGATAGGCTGAAGATGCGATAGCAATCTATCAAACCTTTGGTATATGGTTACCGTATAATTCATCCCTTTGACCTTCAATGCTCAAGATGACCTAGGGTTAGACTACCAACCCTAACTGAGTCAATCCACAACATGTCTCAACCTTGCAAGTCCAGTGACTCCTCGCTAGGACTACCTTGGTCAAGGATTTGCTAAATTGAGACACTGCGAGGCATTCAATCCAAACAATTTGGACAGGTCAATTCCATCTTGGTCCACCACTGCTCCATAAGTACTTGCTTGTACCTAGAACCTTTCATCACCGGATTAGAAATCTGGGTAGTCCGGCACCAAAGCACAGGAAGTTGCTTGCAAGCTACCATCGTGACCTCAGGTCGGAGGGACACATATACCTATAACTAACCGCGAGTAATCCTTTGGCAGAAAGGAGCTCTATGGAGTCACGTTCAATAAGATGTCACACATCCCACTTGCAGATCATATCAATGTCACCACACTCCTTTGGTCAAGAGGGCAACCAAACGATGTGAACCACAATAACCTACACTTGATACATTGCCATCCTGTACAATGTATCTTTTGGTTGTGAACCTTTTAAAGGACCACTCGATATATCCTCTCTATATCGAAGTCAGTGCAGTTCTAAGGACTTCATCACATAAATTGGGTTCATTACAGGAAAATGAATGATGTGATGAGCTGCCAAAACAACATTTTATTAATTCATATACAGATTATAATACTCAACATAACCGCCTACAACCTAAGCAATTGGCTTTTGGACACAATTCCCAACAACTCCCACTTGTACTAAAGCCAATCAGAACAGTATCTAATATCCATTTTCCTTTATTGAACTCTTTGATTTTGAGGGCTTTAGTGAACGGGTCAGTCAGACTTTCCTTTCCATCAATCTTCATAAGATTGATGTCGCCTCGTTCCATGATCTCTCGCATAAGGTTTTAGCACCGCAGAATATGCTTAGTGCGGTGATATGACTTTGGCTCCTTAGGTTGAGCAATGGCTCCTGTGCTGTCACAATACACAGGAATAGGACCATCTAGGAAAGGTGCCACCCCTACCTCTCCAAGGAATTTCCACAACCACACGACTTTTTTTGCCATATCTAATGCTACAAAGTACTCTACTTCGCATACCAAGTCTGCAACAATTACCTGCTTGGAATTCTTCCAGCAGATCGCTCCTCCATTCAGGGTAAACACAAACCCTGACACACTCTTGCTATCATCTCTATTTGACTGGAAACTGGAGTCAATATACTCCACAAGTTTCAAGTTAGGTCTCCATAAATCAGCCATTGGTCCTTTGTATTTCTCAAATACTTTAGGATGGTCTTAACCACCTTCTAATGCACCTCACCCGGGTCTGACTGGTATCTGCTCACTACTTCTAGTGAGTTTGCCACATCTGGTCAGTACATGTCATAGCATACATGATAGAGCCCACTGTTGAAGTATAAGGAACTCTACTCATGCCCTCTCTTTCCTTAGGAGTTATCGCATAATCCTTCTTGGAAAGAGTAATTCCAGAACCTATCGGGAGATAGCCTTTCTTGGGATTTTCCATGCTGAACCGTTTTAGCACGGTATCAATGTACATAGACTGGGACAATCCCAGAAGCCTCTTAGATCTATCTCTATAGGTCTTCATACCCAGTATGTAAGAAGCTTCACTCAAGTCCTTCATGGAGAACTGAGATGATAACCAGACCTTTATTCCTTGCAATGCTGCGATGTCATTCCCGATTAAGAGAATGTCATCAACATATAGTACCAGGAATACAATCATAGAACTATTAACCCACTTATAAATGCAAGGTTCCTCTCCATTCCTAATGAAACCATATGATTTGATACACCTATCAAAATGCATGTTCCAACTTCGAGATGCTTGCTTGGGTCCATAAATGGACCTTGCAATTTGCACACTTTTGACTCGTCTGTGGATGTGAACCCTTCAGGCTGTATCATATATACCTCCTAATCCAACTCCCCATTTAGGAAAGCGGTTCGGACATCCATCTGCTATATCTCGTAGTCAAAATGTGCTGCCAAAGCAAGCATGATCCGAATGGACTTGAGCATTGCCATAGGGGAGAACGTCTTGTCATAATCGATACCATATCGCTGACGATATCCCTTGGCATTCATACGGGCTTTATAGGTCTCCACCTTCCCATTTATGCCCCTTTTCTTCTTGAAAATCCACTTGCACCCGATGGGTTTTATCCCTTCAGGTGGATCTACTAATGTCCATACATTGTTGATCTCTATGGACTAAATCTCGGATTGCATGGCTCCAAGCCATGCCTCAGAGTCAGATCTCTAAAGTGCTTCCATATAGGTGATTGGATTCTCATTATTCTCGTCGAGTTCAATGGGATCACTGTCCTGGACCAAGAAACCATAGTATCTATCCGGCTAACACGGTACTCTACCGGATCTCCTAATAATGGGTTCTGGGTGTGATTCAATCACAGCCAGTTCTATGATGTCCTTAGAGTGTGCAGGTTCTTCCACTGGTTAAACTTCACCAAGTTCAATCTTAAAGGCTACAGTTCCTTCTCCAAGGAACTCCTTTTCCAAAAAGATAGCCCAAAGAGCAACGAACACTTTCTATTCATCTTCCAAGTAGAAGAAATACTCTTTTGTTTCCTTAGGGTACCCAATAAATAGGCACCGATCAGATGTTGGACCAAGTTTATCTGAGTCTAAATGCTTTACATAAGCCAGACAACCCCAGACCCGAAGGTGTGAAATTGAGGGCTTATGTCCAGTCCATAGCTCATATGGAGTGGAGACAATAGACTTACTCAGAACATTATTCAGCAAGTAACAAGCTATCCCAAGTGCATATCCCTAAAAAGATAGCTGTAGAGTTGCAAAGCCCATCATGTATCGAACCATGTCCAATAGGGTTCGATTCCTCCTTTCAGACAAACCATTCAATTGAGGTATTCCTGGAGTACACTGAGAGAGAATCACATTCTCCTCAAAATATGTCATGAACTCACCAGAAAGGTATTCACCACCTTGATCAGATCGAAGGGTTTTAATACTCTTTCCAGTTTGTTTCTTCACTTCATTACGATTTTGTTTGAACATTTCAAACGATTCAGATTTATGTCTCATCAAAAAACACATAACCACACCTGAAAAGGTCATCTGTAAACATAATAAAATATCCATATCCACCTCTGGCACTAACTTTCATGGGTCTGCATACATCAATATGTATGAGTATCAGAAATTCTGAAGCTCATTCATCATTTATAGTAAAAGATGACTTGGTCATTTTACCAAGCAAATAGGATTCACAAGTGGGCAGAGAGTCAGAATCACTGACCTTGAAGAGGCCATCTCCTCGCAACTTGTTTATCCTATTCTGGTTAACATGACCTAGCCTATAGTGCCATAGATACAAATCATTAACATTTTCCATCCTTAGGCTATTTGGGTCTTTGGATGCTTGAAAAAGAGGATAGTTCCTCTTCCAGTGTCCATGCTTCTTACAATAGAAGCACTCTACACTAGCTAGATCAGCTTTCACTTTCTTGGTCTGACTTGGGCTAGGAGCACTTTGCACTTTCTATCCCTTACCTTTCTTCTTCCCTTTCTTAAAGGGACGATGACCTCTAGAACCTCCCACTAAATTCACCACCCCCTTATTCAGTTGGTGATCCTTCTCGTAAGTCAGCAACTGAAAGGGATATGCCCTACAAGCCAATCTATGTTGTATCTCCCAAGCCATTGTAATTGAAAATTTTCTAAATAAAGGCATTATTTTTTATCATACGCTGTGTTTATATTTTATGATGAACCCCATAGATTAGGGCTATGATTTTAGGGTTATGATGAGATCATACCAGTGAGACATAAAATCTTAAAACCTTAATCTAAAGTATTCCTAGTCAAAGGAACCCTGAGTAGGGGATCAGGGTTTTTCCGGTAAGACTAGCACATCCCATGTATACTGGAAAGGGTGACTGCTCTCACAGTCACTTGTGTATGACACTAATACTGGAATGTGGGTGCTCATTGGAGAATGAGTTCACTGATATGATCCAACTTGAGAACATCTAATGGAGTCTTAGTTACATGTCAATAGAAGGTTCTCATAGTGGGAGTGGTACAAGTAATTTTTTGACTTGAGACTGCCATAAGTACCTTATGTACATGAACCCATTCTTTGGTTCAAATCCTAATCATGACACTGAGTCATGCACAGGATTGATATTGGGAATGGTGAATTGGATATGAAGGTAATGAGCAGGTCAACAAGGAATCGATCACTCTTAGTAAGAGGAGATTGCATCCAGCTAGTTAACAATCGGATGATGATTCAGGGAATCTTTGATCAAAGTAAAGATATTAGAGATGGTTTCTAATATCAAGATAATTGAATCATCATTATAAGATTGAGCTAGAAATAAATATAATATTGGATTTGACATATATCCATATCCAAAGTTATATTTTGGGTGCAGGCTGATCGAAAGATTTAATTGTACGGTAACTCTCTACTGAAGGATAATTTTGGTATTTCATCAGAATTTTCATATCTTCCGGATAGACATGACACGTTGCTAGACGTCAATCTTGTATTGTGGGTTGATCAAGTTCGAAGATCACTTATTAGGAAAAGTCCTAATTGATCGAATCGGGTAAGCTCGGTTTGACCTAAATCGATTAAAAAGAGTTCTAATCAAATTAGGTCAACTTGTATTCGAACCCACTGCTGGCTATATGTGGAACCCAATGGGTCACACACTTAAGAGGATTGATCAAGAGTTTAATTTGGAATTAAATCATCTTTGCAGGATAACACTCTAGCAGGTGTTGCAAACCCTAGCTTCTATTCGAATCGGATTCGAATTAGGGTTCCGGATTGGTTCAAATTGGGTTCTAATTGGACCTAATTAGACCTTAATTGTGAAAATAGGATTATGGCTAACCCTATTGGCTAGCCATGTAACTTGGCTAGCCTCCCCACCCGCCCCCCTTGCTATTTCATGCCAAATGCCAAGAGTCCATGCGCATATGGACTCTTGGCGCGCCATTTGGAAGAGTCCATGGCGCATGGACTCTTGGCGCGCCCCACTTAAATCTCCGATGATTTTATTTGGGGCGGCCTCCTTTCTTAGTCATTAGCGCCTCACATACCTCCCTTTGGATGGGAATCCAATGGCTGGAAGTCTTTTAAGAAAGACAAAAGTCGTTGTTTCCTCCCGGGCACGCGAAATAACATCTCTTCGGAGATGAAAAGTCGCGACCCCTTTCCTTTTTAAACACCGCGGTTTTTTCTTTAAGAAAAGCCATGGGATTTAATCTGGAAGGCCGTGAGATGGGAGGATGGGGAGTGAGAAATTGAGAAGGGCATGAGAAAGTATTTACGGAGAGGTGTGTAGGCGCCTATCTGAGAATTATTTAAAGGGTCGGGAAAATCAGAACAGAGTTAAAGTTTTTCTTTCTTCCTCTCCTGAAGACTCTTTTATTTTTTTCTTGCTCTTGCATTGTTTCCTTTACAGAGTACACCTCTGTCGAAACTCTGCTATTGAACAAGAATAAAAGTAAAAGTCTCCGACGGTAAAGGAAAGAAAGGAGTTCTGATTTGTTCCTTTTTTTCTTACATTAAGACATCATTGTCTTAATTTCTCCTCCAACTTAAGACAAGCCTATGTCCTCTTAGGACAAGGTCTTTTCTTCAAGACAAGGGTGTCTAAAGGGCCAAGGTCTTAGTGGAAGGAGGAGAAGAGGTCAAGGAAAGGGAGGCAAACTTTTGTGTGGAGGAATTCAAGCCATAGTCCAAGCAATTGAGTTCTAGGAAGAAGAACTCAATAGAAGGAACCATTGAAAAGAAGATAGAGTTGTCTTGATCACTGCTCTGTGTGGATCACCATCGGAGGGCGGACATTTGGACGCCTGGTGAATTCAATCAGCCCCTTCAACATCAACTTTGTTGGAATTAGCGATTACATGTTGGTACTCTAATTCTAACAATGTATGTTTATATGTTTAATATATGTTTTAATCCTGAATAAGGAGATCTTGGCTAAGGGATTATGGTGCAAATTTCATCATTTAGAAATTACACTTCCGCTGCGGTGCACTGGAATCCCAACAGTGGTATCAGAGCCACCCTTATTACAGTTAAAACATATGAAAATTTTTATGTGGTTTTGATGTAGTGTTGCATGTTAGGGTTTTTTAAATCCTTGAATGCTGATAACACTTAGCATATTTTTGTTGCAAATATGTTTTGGTGTATGCCACTAGTTAGGGTTTTTCCACTCAAACCCTAATTATTATAGAGATATGATTAGTTTTGAAGTCATCATACTGAAATAAGGTTACCCTGGCATAATGGTGGTTCCATTATGTGGTAAATGGTTGTCCTAGTATGATGACACACTTAGCACATATTTGTTTTTATCTGTGTGATATGTTCTATAAGAATGTGCTGGCAATTTTATAAAGCCCTCTTCTTAAAATTATATTAAGTCATAGTATATTTAACTAATAAGCATCACTAGTCATGATGAACAATTGATCATTCGATGTCTAGAAAGGTGGTTCTGGGAAGGTAAAGAGAATCGTGGTTTTTAATTGGTTCCGTTGACTGACTTGTCTAATTTTTATTGGTGTCTAGGAAAGCAACGGGGGGACTCCCACATCTCTTCCACTTGCCTGGCCGATTTGATTATATTTAAATCTTGACTTAAATGCTTAGTGTTAAAAAATGCTATATATTGGCCTTCCTTCATGCTGGATCATTATTGTGTTATGAACCACATTAGGTTTGTTGTGTTATCTGCAAGACCTATAGGGTGATTGACATAATATTGGTCTAGTGCAAAGATATGCTTACAGTATATTCATTATTATGCCTTGTTGTGTTATCTGCAAGGGCATTATATTTGAATACTGACTGTCTAGAAATGAAAGGGTCTTGACTTAACTAGAACATTATGGTTTGTTGTGTTTTCTGCAAGACTTATAATGTCCTGGAGGTCAAGTTATTTTTGAGAATTATATGAGATATAATTGGAAGAGTTTCCTACCTTTGAGCTTATAAAAGATTTGTTGTGTTATCTGCAAGATCTTTTATAAGTTATTAGGATCTCAATCTCACTAAGAAAAACCAATCAGGGTTCTTCTCGATTATCATAGTGAGGGCTATGATTTTTGATAAAATAGTGAGAGACATAATTAAATTGAAGACCTAATTTAATTATGTAAGTCATTTCATGGTTGTTTGCTTATGTATTGTTCTTTATTAAATGTAGATAAATGGCATCTTCATTATCACTAAGAAGCATCTTAGATACCAACAAATTGACTGGTCCAAACTATGTGGACTGGTTGAGAAACTTAAAAATTGTACTGAGTTCAAAAAAACTTTCTTATATTCTTGATACCCCTAGTCTTAATCCACTAGGGGATGATGCTACACAGGAAGAAATGGCCACATACAAAATGTGGCAGAATGACTCCCTCACTGTCAAGTGTATCATACTGGCCTCTATGACCAATGAGTTACAGAGGCAGCATGAAAGCATGGATACTCAATCCATAATGCTCAATTTAAAAGAGCTTTATGGAGAACAAAGCAGAACTGCTAGATACGAAATATCTAAGCAGTTATTCCATGGTAGGATGACAGAGGGTACATCCATTCAGGATCATGTCCTGAAGGTAATTGACTTAATCACCAGATTGGGTCAATTAGGGTTTATTATGGATGGGGAGCTGAATCAGGATTTAATCCTGCAATCACTTCCGGAGTCATTTTCTCAGTTTGTCTTGAATTATCACATGAACAAACTGAACATTTCCTTGCCTGAGCTGTTAAATATGTTAAAAACAGCAGAGAGCCATGTCAAGAAAGAAAAAGCTCCACTTCTTCTTGTTGATAAGACCAATAAGAAGAAATCAGGCAAAAAGGGTTTTAGTAGGAGGCTAAACCCTAAGGGTGGCATCAATAAGAACAAGAAAGGAAAGAAGGCCTCAAAACAGTCAACCTGTTTCTTTTGCGGCAAAGCGGGACATTGGAAAAGGAATTGCAAGGCTTACCTTGCAACTGTGAAGCCTGGTGCGTCAGATGCACCAAAAGGTATGTATGAGATACATACTATACTGACATTAAATTCGTCTATATCAAATACTTGGGTATTGGATACCACTTGTGGTTACCATATATGCAAATCTTTGCAGGACCTCCACAAGCTTAAAGTATTGAAGGAAGGCGACTTCAATCTCTATGGTGCTGGTGGTGATATCATCCAAGCAGAAGTTGTAAGGACCTACATTCTGAAGTTGCCTTCGGGGAAGATCTTGGAGTTAGAAAATTGTTACTATATGCCAAAGATTATTAGGAACATTATATCAATTCCTTTGTTATTAAAACAAGGATATGTAATGGATGTAACGAGCACTGGTTGCTCGATAATGTTATCTAATAAAATTATTTGTTCTGGCATATTTAGCAATGGGATCTTAACTCTTTCTTCCAATGATAGTATTTTTCATGTCAATACTAAAAGGAAAAGAAAAGACTTTAATGATACTTTACTTTGGCATCATCGACTTGGTCATGTTAATGAGTCTAGGATAAGCAAGTTATACAAGGAAAAATTCCTTGATCCTTATGAGTATGAATCATTAGGAACTTGCGAATCATGTCTCATGGGTAAGATGACCAAGACTCCATTCACTGGACATGGAGAAAGGTCAACTGAGTTATTAGGACTTATACATACTGATGTATGTGGTCCAATGACAACTCAGGCCAGAGGAGGATACTCATATTTTATCACTTTTACAGATGATTTATCTAGGTTCGGATATGTGTATCTTATGAAACATAAATCTGAAGCCTTTGATAAATTTAAGGAGTATCAAAGTATGGTCGAAAAACAAACCGGGAAAAGTATTAAAGTTCTTCATTCTGATCGAGGAGGAGAATACTTATCCACGGAGTTTTTAGACTATCTTAAAGTTAATGGAATTCTTTCTGAATGGACCCCTCCTTATACACCACAGCTAAATGGTATAGCTGAAAGGAGGAATCGTACCTTATTAGATATGGTACGATCCATGATGTGCTTCACAAATTTACCCATTTCCTTCTGGGGTCATGCCCTAGAAACTGTTGTTTACATTCTGAACAAGGTACCTTCTAAATCCGTTGTTAGTACTCCATATGAAATTTGGAGTGGAAAGAAACCATATCTTAAATATTTCAAGGTATGGGGATGTCCAGCTTATGTTAAAAGAAATTTTGGACATAAGTTGGAACCTAGAGCGGATAAATGTCTATTTGTAGGATATCCTAGAGAAGGTAGAGGATATCTATTCTACCATCCTACTGAACAAAAGATTTTTGTCAGCAGGCATGCCACTTTTCTAGAAAAGGAGTTCATTTTAGAAAAGGGCAATGGTAGAACTATTGAACTTGGAGAAGTACAAGAAACACAGATAGACAATTCTCAACCATTAGAACATATAGTTAGGATAGAACCAGAACACAAAACTCCTCCCCGTAGGTCTGATAGAGTGCCACGGGCACCTGAGAGGTATGGGTTTATTATTGAAAATAATGAAGCCCAAGTCATTCAAAATGATGAACCTCTGACCTATACGGAAGCTATCTTGAGTACTGATTCAGATAGATGGCAAGAAGCCATGGAATCCGAAATAGACTCTATGTATGTAAACCAAGTATGGTCTTTGGTTGATGCACCAGAGGGTGTTAATCCTATTGGGTGCAAATGGGTCTATAAGAAAAAGATTGAGGCTGATGGCCAAGTTGAAACCTATAGAGCTAGATTAGTGGCTAAAGGTTTTAGACAAAAACAGTGAATTGATTATGATGAAACATTCTCACCTGTTGCCATGCTCAAATCAATTCAGATTTTACTTGCTATAGCAGCATACCACGATTATGAGATCTGGCAGATGGATGTAAAGACTGCATTCCTCAATGGTTTCCTTGAGGAAGAAGTCTACATGTCACAGCTAGAAGGTTTTATTTCAAAGAATAAACCTAATCAAGTATGCAAGCTAAAGAAATCCATTTATGGATTAAAGCAAGCTTCCAGGAGTTGGAACATCCACTTTGATGAAACTATTAAAAAGTTTGGTTTTATCAAAAATGTGGATGAACCCTGTGTTTATAAGAAGACTAGTGGGAGTGCCATAGTCTTCTTGGTTATGTATGTAGATGACATACTCCTCATTGGGAATGATATCCCAATGTTGCAATCAGTCAAGGTTTAGCTATCAAACTAGTTTTCCATGAAAGATTTGGGAGAAGCATCCTATATACTAGGTATTAAGATCTATAGAGATAGATCTAAGAGGATGCTAGGTTTATCCCAATCTAGGTACATTGACTTAGTGCTGAAAAGATTCAGCATGGATGGAGGTAAAAGAGGTTATCTTCCTATGAGTCAAGGCATACATCTTTCTAAAAGGATGTCTCTTAAGACACCTGAAGAAAGAAATAGAATGAATTCTATACCCTATGCTTCGGCAATAGGGTCCATAATGTATGCCATGTTATATACCAGGCCTGATGTGGCATATGCTTTAGGCATTGTCAGTAGGTTTCAGGCTGATCCAAGAGAGGATCATTGGAAAGCAGTTAAAAATATTCTTAAGTACCTAAGAAGGACTAAGGATATTTTTCTGGTTTATGATGGTTCTGATCTTAAACTAGAAGCTTATTCTGATTCTAGTTTTCAATCAGACCCTGATGATAGCAAATCCATTTCGGGATATATTTTTTATCCTAAATAGTGGAGCAGTGAGTTGGAAGAGTACCAAGCAGCAAACTGTAGCTAACTCAACCACAGAGATAGAATACATAGCTGTTAGTGAAGTTGCCAAGGAAGCAGTCTGGATGAAGAAGTTCATCACAGAGTTGGGTGTTGTTCCTGAAATTGAAAACTCAGTGCCACTTTACTGTGACAACACTAGGGCTGTTGCTCAAGCTAAGGAACCAAGAGCTCATCATAAGTCCAAGCACATTCTGAGACGCTTCCATCTCGTCCGAGAAATAGTAGAAAGACAAGATGTCTACATAAATAGAGTTGATACAAAGAACAATGTAGCAGACCCGTTCACTAAGGCTCTACCACAGCGAGAGTTTGATCGCCACCTCGAGTGTATGGGATTAAGATTTAAAGGCGATTGGCTTTAGTGCAAGTGGGAGATTGAAAGGGATATGCCCTATAAGCTAATCTATGTTGTATCTCCCAAACCATTGTAATTGACAATTTTCTAATAAAGGCATTATTTTTCATCATACGCTGTGTTTATATTATATGATGAACCCCATAGATTAGGGCTATGATTTTAGGGTTATGATGAGATCATACCAGTGAGACCTAAAATCTTAAAACCTTAATCTAAAATATTCCTAGTCAAAGGAACCCTGAGTAGGGGATCAGGGTTTTCCGGTAAGACTAGCACATCCATGTATGCTGGAGAGGGTGACTGCTCTCATAGTCACTTGTGTATGACACTAATACTGGGATATGGGTGTTCATTGGAAAATGAGTTCACTGATATGATCCAACTTGAGAACATCTAATGGAGTCTTAGCTACATGTTAATAGAAGGTTCTCATAGTGGGAGTGGTACAAGTAATCCTTTGACCTGAGATTGCCATAAGTACCTTATATACATGAACCCATGCTTTGGTTCAATCCTAATCATGACACTGAGTCATGCACAGGATTGATATTGGGAATGGTGAATTGGATATGAAGGTAATGAGTAGGTCAACAAGGAATCTATCACTCTTGGTAAAAGAAGATTGCATCCAGCTAGTTAACAATCGGATGATGATTCAGGGAATCTTTGATCAAAGTAAAGATATTAGAGATGGTTTCTAATATCAAGATAATTGAATCATCAATATAAGATTGAGCTAGAAATAAATATAATATTGGATTTGACATATATCCATATCCATAGTTATATTTTGGGTGCAGGCTGATCGAAAGATTTAATTATACGGTAACTCTCTACTGAAGGGTAATTTTGGTATTTCACCAGAATTTTCATATCTTCCGGGTAGACATGACATGTTGCTAGACGTCAATCTTGTCTTGTGGGTTGATCAAATTCAAAGATCACTTATTAGGAAGAGTCCTAATTGATCAAATCGGGTAAGCCCAGTTTGACCTAAATCGATTAGAAAGAGTTCTAATCAAATTAGGTCAACTTGTATTCGAACCCACTGCTGGCTAGATGTGGAACCCAATGGGTCACACACTTAAGAGGATTGATCAAGAGTTTAATTTGTAATTAAATCATCTTTGCAGGATAACACTCTAGCAGGTGTTGCAAAACCTAGCTTCTATTCGAATCGGATTCGAATTAGGGTTCCGGATTGGTTCAATTTGGGTTCTAATTGGACCTAATTAGACCCTAATTATGAAAATAGAAATTATGGCTAACCCTATTGGCTAGCCATGTAACTAGGCTAGCCTCCCCGCCCGCCCCCTTGCATTTTCACGCCAAATGCCAAGAGTCCATGCGCTTATGGACTCTTGGCGCGCCATTTGGAAGAGTCCATGGCGCATGTACTCTTGGCGCGCCCCGCTTAATTCTCCGATGAATTAAGATGGGACGGCCTCCTTTCTTAATAGTTAGCACACCACTTGTCCCCCCTTGGATGGGAATCCAATGGCTGGAAGTTTTTTAAGAAAGACAAAAGGCGCTGACTCTTCCCGGTTGCGCGAAACAACATCTCTTCGTTGACCGAAACATCGCGATTCCTTTCTTCTGGAATTTCATGACTTTTCTTTTAGGAAAAGCCGTGAGTTTTAATCTGGAAGGGCATGAGAAAGAGGGAAGGGGGCGTGAGAAATAGGGAAGGGACGTGAGACAAAATGGAATGGTGTTTACGGAGAGTTGTGTTCTTTTGAGAAGACATCTCTTTGTAATCTATTTAAGAAACAGAGGTCTCGGGTGAGCCCGGTTTGACCTAAATCGATTAAAAAGGGTTCTAATCAAATTAGGTCAACTTGTATTCGAACCCACTGCTGGCTAGATGTGGATCCCAATGGGTCACACACTTAAGAGGATTGATCAAGAGTTTAATTTGGAATTAAATCATCTTTGCAGGATAACACTCTAGCAGGTGTTGCAAACCCTAGCTTCTATTCGAATCGGATTCGAATTAGGGTTCCGGATTGGTTCAAATTGGGTTCTAATTGGACCTAATTAGACATTAATTGTGAAAATAGGATTATGGCTAACCCTATTAGCTAGCCATGTAACTTGGCTAGCCTCCCCACCCAGCCCCCTTCTATTTCACGCCAAATGCCAAGAGTCCATGCGCATATGGACTCTTGGCGCGCCATTTGGAAGAGTCCATGGCGCATGGACTCTTGGCGTGCCCCACTTAAATCTCCGATGATTTTATTTGGGGTGGCCTCCTTTCTTAGTCATTAGCGCCTCACATACCTCCCTTTGGATGGGAATCCAATGGCTGGAAGTCTTTTAAGAAAGACAAAAGTCGCTATTTCCTCCCGGGCGCGCGAAATAACATCTCTTCGGAGATGAAAAGTCGCGACCCCTTTCCTTTTTAAACACCGCGGTTTTTCCTTTAAGAAAAGCCATGGGATTTAATCTGGAAGGCCGTGAGATGGGAGGATGGGGCGTGAGAAATTGAGAAGGGTGTGAGAAAGTGTTTATGGAGAGGTGTGTAGGCGCCTATCTGAGAATTATTTAAAGGGTCGGGAAAATTATAACAGAGTTAATTTTTTTTTTCTTCCTCTCCTGAAGACTCTTTTATTTTTTTCTTGCTCTTGCATTGTTTCCTTTACAGAGTACACCTCTGTCGAAACTCTGCTACTGAACAAGAATAAAAGTAAAAGTCTCCGACGGTAAAGGAAAGAAAGGAGTTCTGATTTGTTCCTTTCTTTCTTACATTAAGACATCATTGTCTTAATTTCTCCTCCAACTCAAGACAAGCCTATGTCCTCTTAGGACAAGGTCTTTTCTTCAAGACAAGGGTGTCTAAAGGGCCAAGGTCTTAGTGAAAGGAGGAGAAGAGGTCAAGGAAAGGGAGGCAAACTTTTGTGTGGAGGAATTCAAGCCATAGTCCAAGCAATTGAGTTCTAGGAAGAAGAACTCAATAGAAGGAACCATTGAAAAGAAAATAGAGTTGTCTTGATCACTGCTCTATGTGGATCACCATCGGAGGGCGGACACTTAGACGCCTGGTGAATTCAATCAGCCCCTTCAACATCAACTTTGTTGGAATTAGCAATTACAGGTTGGTACTCTAATTCTAACAATGTATGTTTATATGTTTAATATATGTTTTAATCCTGAATAAGGAGATCTTGGCTAAGGGATTATGGTGCAAATTTCATCATTTAGAAATTACACTTCCGCTGCGGTGCACTGGAATCCCAACAGCAACAACCCCATCAAACCATGGTAATTGACTGTAGATTATTCATTCTATAATGATCAAGAGGGTTAAGATAGATGGAGGATAGAGAATTCAGGATCACATCCTTGCCGAGTTGCTCGTGCAAGGGACATCCGAGCTTGTCCAATCGTTCGATTATCTCAATCATGTATAATACATGATCAATAAGCAAACAGCCATTTCGCATTTTGACATTGTAGATGGCACAAGACACTTTGTACCGCTCTACATTGTCTGGCATGCCAAAAGATTATTCAGCTTTTGAAGGATCTCATCTGGCTAGGCCTCCTCGAATTTATGACTGAACTCGTCGTTCATCACTACCAACATTATGCATCGGACAGTAATCCGATCAGAAATCCACTTCAAATAAGTGTCCTGACCGAACTTCGAGCATTGGCAGAAGGGATTTTGGGTGCTGGATCCATTATCACCTAAAAGATCTGCTCGTGCTCTTGGACAATCCTCAATCTTCGATACCAGCTATCGAAATTGGGGCCCTTTAACTTCTTGCTACGAAGAAGTGATCAGAGCGAAAGGTTTGAAGACATCTGAAAGGGAAATCTAGACCTAATCAGTATATAAATTAATCAATTAAACCAAAAGACTTAGACTTTAGTCTAAAGGTCTCTCCCATTAATTTTTCAGATTGGGAGCCTCTAACTCCAATCTGTGAAATCACCATTTCATAGTGGGTACTAAAATCCAATAGACCACGTATGAGCCCGACTTTGGCCGGCTCACCCATACGTGCCTAAAGGTAGGTTATGTTGCCCAGGTGGCTTTTTCCAAGAGGGGGATGAATTGGAAATTACAAAATTTTTGCAAGTATGTGCACAAGAATTTCCTTTTAGTGGTTAGGTACTGTGTTAGTCGGAGAATAAATGCAGAAGCAAAAAGGTAAATCAAGCATAACACAAACAAGGCAGGTTTATAGTGGTTCGGAGCAACCCAGCTCCTACATCCACTACCCAAGATCACCACTCAGGATTTCCACTATATCTCCCAAACCGAAATACAGTCGAATTGTTTTACAGGCTCACAATCCCATCCTCTACACTTTGATTTTTAAACCGGGCTCACCAAAGAAACCCACACTAGGTTTCTACAAGCTCACCTAGAACCTCAACACTTTGGTTTTGAAAAGGCTCACCAAAGAAACCTATTTGGTTTTTATAACCGGGCTCACCAATAAACCAAATATTCTAAGAATAGAATAAAGAAGCAATAAAATATGACAAACTCTGTTGTCTGGTGGTTGTCGATATAGCTCGAGTGAAGCTCAATTGAATGCTCTTCAATGCACTTCAATGGCTTCCATGCTTTCCTCAAAAGGTGCTTCAAGCTTCTGGTAAGAGTTGGTGAAGGCTTGAAGGCTGACTTTAAAGCTCAAGTGCTCTCTCTCTTCCAACTTCAATAAGTGTTCAATAAATGTCCATTAACTCATTAGTCTCTCCAAAGATGTTCTCATACCTTATTTATAGAGACTTCAACTACCTTCCCTTCATTTTGAACGTTGTAGACCGTTGGAAGGTGACAGGTTACCATTGGAGCACTTTTGGAATTCAAAAACTGAAAACTAGAACTAGCCGTTGGAGGTGACCCCATCATTCCAGTCGGGTCGGACAATCTTCGAGTCAGCTCGGATCAAGTTCGGGTTGGTTGGGCTGAACGCCAGTCGGCTGGGTTCCACAGTTGAGAAAATGGGTCACTCTGGATGAGTCGGCTAGACTGAATTCCAATCGGCTCGGTTCTTAGAGGCTCTCAGAGTATTCTTAACCAAGTTCTGGACGAGTTGGCTGGGCTGAATTCTTGTCGGCTCGGATCCCTGAGAATCTCAAAACATTCTCAACCATGTTCTGGACGAGTCAGTTGGGCCTTGGTGCCAGTCGGTTGGATCTATGTGCCAGAGAACTTCTTTCTTGTGCCAGAGCCAGAGTCAGCTGGTTCCTGCATCCAGTCAGATCGAAATTTGTTCTTCAGCCAAATCAAATTCAATCTTCTAGAACCTCTTGTGCCAAGCTTTAAAGACATCTTCAAGGTCATCTTACAATAAAATTAAGAAAAATTGAAGCTTGAAAATAACTAGAAGTAACCCTTTATCTTGATTTAAGTAGGAAATTTTTGTAGGGTCCTTCTTTACAAGATTCTAAATACTTTACAACTCAACACATAACAATAAAGATTGTAGGATTTAGAAAGTATATCAATGTAGTTGTCCTACAAAAACTTGTCAATCATTTGAAGAGTTATAAGATAACCAAATGTATGCTCTAATGTTTTGTTATCATCAAAATCACTTTAGGGGTCAACAATCTCTCCCTTTTTGATGATGACAAAACACTAGACATGAAAAGAATCTATTCTATCCACAAGTATGGATGTTTATCATAAAATCAACTGTATTCTCAAATGTGTATCAATATATGCTATACAGTTATACACAAGGTCAAATTTATAAACTGTAAGTATCAGAGAATGATTGCTTGTATGTATCAAGCAGCATTAAGTATTGATAGATAGATGTAATGAGTAGAGAGCATCATAGTAATCATTGAAGCATGTAAATTAAACATGTATATCTTCCCCTTTTTATAAAATTTCTAAACAATATGAAATTTTTCTATGTTTCTCCCTCTTTAACATTCATTTGAACATTTTAACAGAAAAGTGTGCAAAAAATCATTCAAAACTAATTAAGCTCCCCCTGTCTATTGCAGTTCATTGAGTTTCTTCTTTCATGCACTTTATGGTTCTCCCCCTTTTTGTCATCAAATCAAAAGGATTAAACAGATAAGCTCAGAGTTTTAAATAGATTGAGAAAGTTTGAAGATTTGTTTGAGATAATTTCACTTTCTCAAACATAGAGAGAGAATTCTATTAAAAAATAGAGAGTGTAAACAGGATGAAACAAATACACAATAGTGTTCAAAAAGATGTTCATTTCATTTCTATCAAAAATTTCAGTACATCAACCATTACATAAATTTTAAAAAGCTTCCAAAAAGTATTGAAACTACTAAAGATCTACTCAGAATCATCCTTAGGTACATTGGCACCATGCCAAGAAGCAGGTCTAGGATGTCTGCTACAAAAAGCATGAGGAGGAGGTTCCCTAGGGTGATGAGAAGTACTAGGAGCCCTAGTGGAAATATGAGGTGGATCATATAAGGGTCTGGTCCTAGCAGTGACCTCCAAGGATCTGACAGTGCCACAGATAGACACCATCTCCATCTAGATTACTCCAAGCTGTTGCTCCATATCCTTGAGGCTTGCTGGCACTTTGTTCACTGCCTCCTTCATGTCACCAATTTCTTTCTGCATTGATATAAGCTCAGAAGCTTGGACATTGGTGAATGTCTTAGCTGATCCTCGAAGTCTGCCAAGCTCTGACTTTATGATCCCAATGCCTCTAGTGTAATCATCTGCCATGCTTCTTGTCTCTGCAACAGTATCCATCTTGCATCTGAGCTCCCTCAACTCAGTTCTGTATTCATTTAATGTAGCATCCACAGACTTCAATATTGCTTCAGAACTTGAAGAGATACAATTCAGGATTGGTTGAAGTTCTATCTGAGGTGTTGATCCTGAAGCTTCCATAGCTTCAACCTTTCCTTATAGATTTGAAACATGCTCTTCCAGTCTATCCAATCTGCTGTCCACTGACTTTTTCAGATCACTAAATAAAGAAGTAATTGTACTTGTCAGTGTATCTGTCAAGCTTCTCATTTGTTCTTCAATATGAACTTGAATGATTGGAGGTTGTGGTGCTGCAGAAGGGAAGTCATGTAGAGGAATATCAGTTGCAAGTAAGTCAAACTCGAGTGCAGGCAAATCAAACTCAGCAGCAGGCATATCAAAAATAGGAGAAGGTGCTATAGTCTCCTCAATAGTAGCAGCAGGCTTAGAAATATGAGGCTCCGGCTCAGGTAGAGGTGCAGAAGAAGTTCCAACTGCTTCTACATTCTCTTCTTCTTCTTCCTTTTCACTACTAGAGCTGCCTATAGCCCTGACATTTGTACCTTTCTTCCTCCATACTCTAACTTGGAAATATCCCATCCTCTCAAGAGTTTTGGAAGTGTAGACATCTGTATGGTGAAGTTCTATTCCATCTTCACCCTCCAAACTCACTCTTTGTGATTTAAAGAGTAGGGTAAGCATCATTCCATAGGGTAGACATGATTTAGCCTTCATAACTGTCTCCTTCATTTGCAAAATTATGATGTAGGATAAATTGAAAGGTGTTTTCTCTAAAATGTGTTTCAGAAGGCTTAAATCTTTTTCACTGACCCAGTCAAACCTTCTTGTTCTTTGCAAGAATATTTTACAGATAAAATTGTGTAGCAATTCATTTCTAAAGACAGGGTGTTAGCAAACACAATTTCAATTCTTCCAACATCTTCTTTGTTCAATATTGTTCTTAAGGTCTTTTCTCTATTGTCAATTACTAGAAATTTCACTCCCTCTGAAGGTAAGTCTAGTACACCATGAAGAAATTCCTCATTGACAATAATCCTCTTTCCTTTAATAGTGGACTCAACATGATTAGTTCCCAATCTCAGATTTTCATAGAAACTTCTAACAAGAGTGGGATAAGTCTTTTCATTCAAAGAACAAAACTTCCTCCATCCTTGATCTTCAATTAAGTCTCCTATTTTCAATCCAATCCCCTTAATAAACTCAAAGTTAATGCATAGGCCAGAGGTTACCGGATGTGTAGACATCGAGGGCACTTGACTAGGAATAGTTGGAGCATCCCTTGCGACCTCTTCTATAGGTTCCTCACTGTGAACGGTGCTACTTGGCTCTTCTTGATGCCTTTTTGACCTTCTTTCCTTTTCAACAGATGGAGCAGCCCTAATGGAGCGTTTACCCGTTGCACTCTTGGATGCCATTGCTAGGAATGATGGAAAATTGAGAGATTGGAGTGCTTAAAAGGGAGATAGAAGTCTTTGGAACAGGTTTTGGAGAGGAACGAACTATCAGAGAAGACAAAATATGGGTTGAACGGCTCGGAGAAGGGTTTATAACATAAGGCAAAATACTTAGGCATGAGATTCCAGTCGACTCGAATAGCTCTAAAAAGGCTCGAGTCGGCTTGCCCAGAGCTCTCTCAAAACCATCAAAAAATCTAGTCGACTCGAAAATGCTCGAGCCGACTAGGCCAGAACTCGCTCAAAACTCTCAGAAAATCCAGTCGACTCGGATTAAGATCCAGTCGACTCAAACAGAGAAAATAGAGTTTTGGAAAAATTGATCATAAATAGAAAGATTTTGAAGAGAATTTTAAATAAAATTAAGGCTCAATGAAATAGAATAAATTCAGGAGGTTCTCTTGATAATGTTTCCTTAAATTTGAAGGAATTAGGTTAGAGAATTTAGAAAGGATCGCAAAGTCCTAATTCACTCTTAATCAGCTCAAATCTATCTTGATTGAGTGGCTTAGTAAATATGTCAGCTAATTGATATTCAGTAAGAACAAAATCAAGCACTATATTACCATTTGAAATATGATCTCTAATAAAATAATGTCTAATTTCATTGTGCTTGGTTCTAGAGTGTTGAATTTGATTCTTTGTCAAATTGATAGCACTTGTGTTATCACATTTAATTAGAATTTTAGATTGGGATACACCAAAGTCTTCTAGTTGTTGTTTAATCCATAACACTTGAGCACAACAACTACCAGCAGCCACGTACTCAGCCTCAGCTGTGGACAAGGCTATGGAGTTTTGCTTCTTACAGTGTCATGAAATTAAATTCAACCCTAGAAATTGGCATGTACCGCTAGTGCTTTTTCTATCTATTTTACAACCAGCATAATCAGTATCAGAGAATCCAATCAAATTCAGAGTAGAATATTTAGAATACCAAATTCCTAAATTACTTGTTCCTTTCGAATATTTAATTATTCTTTTAATAGCAAGCATATGTGTTTCTTTTGGTGATGACTGAAATATAACACATACACATACACTATATAATATGTCAGGTCTACTTGCAGTCAAATATAACAAGGATCCGATCATACCTCTATATAGCTTCTGGTCAACATTGGATCCATTCTCATCTTTGTCCAATCTGCAAGCTGGGCTCATGGATGTGCTAATTGATTTGCTACTCTTCATACCAAACTTTTTGATGATTTCCTTGATATATTTGGCTTGGTTGATGAAGATGCCTTCCTTTGTTTATTTTAATTGAAGTCCAAGGAAGTAGTTCAGCTTGCCCATTAAGCTCATTTCAAATTATCCCTGCATAAGCTTAGCAAATTCTTTACATAGAGATTCGTTAGTTGCACCAAAAATTATATCATCAACATATATTTGTATAACTAAGATGTCATTATTCTTCTTTTTGATAAATAAGGTTTTGTCTACATTGCCTCTTGAAAAATTATTTTCAATTAAGAAAGTGCTAAGTCTATCATACCAGGCCCTAGGTACTTATTTCAAACCATACGATGCTTTATTTAATTTGAATACATGGTTTGGAAAAGAGTGATTTTTAAAACCTGGTGGTTGTTCCATAAAAACTTGTTCAGAGATAAAACCATTAAGAAATGCACTTTTTACATCCATTTGAAAAAGTTTAAAGTTCATGTATCAAGCAAATGCAAGTAGTAATCTAATGGCTTCTAGTCTTGCTACGGGTGCATAAGTTTCATCAAAATCAATACCCTATTCTTGGTTATATCCCTTAGCCACTAATCTAGCTTTGTTTCTTATAATGTTTCCTTGCTCATCTAATTTATTCCTATAGACCCATTTGGTTCCTATTATTGGATGGTTAGTAGGTCTATCTACAAGTGTCCATACCTTATTCCTTTAAAACTGGTTTAATTCTTCATGCATAGCCATCATCCAGTTTGGGTCAGTCTCAGCCTCTTCTAAGCTATGGGGTTTTATTTTTGATACAAAGGCTAGGTAATCATATGCATCCTTATGTGCAGCCCTAGTCCTAACACCATGTGAAGGATCTCCTATAATTAATTCTTTAGGATGAGATGTAACATACCTCCAGTCCCTCGGTAGATCGGTGTGATCCTTACTTACCATTTCTTCTCTATCTTGAGTGTCTTTGTCTTGAATGCTCAAGTTATCCATTCCTTTTTGCAATGTACCTGCATCATTGTCTATGCACTCTTCTTGTCTAGAAGATGTAGGGTTAATTTCAATAAATACAACATGAATTAACTCTTCAACAGTAAGAGTCCTTTTATTAAAAACCAGATATGCTTTGCTATGTAATGAATAACCTAGGAAAATTGCATCATCAGCTTTAGAATCAAATTTTGCTAAATTATCTTTTCCATTATTATGCACAAAGCATTTGCATCCAAACACATGAAAATAACTAATATTGGATTTTCTATCATTCTAAAGCTTATAGGGGGTTTTCTTTAAGATAGGATGGATCACAATGTGGTTTAAAATATAACATACAGTGTTCACCACTTCTGCCTAAAATTACTTTGGAAGATTGCCTTCACACAATATTGTGCGTGCCATTTCTTCCAATGTCCGATTTTTCCTCTCTATAATACCATTTTGTTGAGGTGTTTTAGGAGCGGAGAAGTTGTGATCAATGCAAAATTCAGTACAATAATATTCAAAAAATTGATTTTCAAATTCGGTTCCATGATCACTTCTAATTGAAATCAAAGATAAGTTCTTTTGATTTGAAACATTTTTATGAAATTTTCTGAAAACATGAAAAGTTTCATCTTTAGAAGTAATAAACAAAATCCAAGTAAATCTTGAAAAATCATCTACTATCACAAGAGCATATTACATACCTCCTAGACTTGTGGTCCTAGTAGGTCTGAAAAGATCCATGTGAAGTAGTTCAACTGGTCTTGTTGTAGAAACTATATTCTTTGATTTAAAACTCCTCCTAGTTTGTTTACCCATTTGGCATGCATCACAAACATGATTTAAATCAACTTTAAACTTAGGCATGCCTCTAACAAGATCTTTAGAAATTAGTTTGGCAATAGTATGCATGCTAGCATGACCTAATCGTCTATGCCATAGTAAGCCCGACTCTTTGGTCTTAGCATTCATTGCAACTAGACTAGGGCTACATGACATGGCTAGATCATTAAGATCTACCACATAGATATTCCCAAGTCTATGTCCAATGAACTTATTGCTAGAATCTAAAAAGTTAGTTACTATACACATAGAAGATTCAAAAACAACCTTGAAGCCTTTATCACATAATTGACTTATACTTAAGAGATTATGCTTCAACTTGTCTACTAGCAAAACATTTTCAAAAAAAGTGAAGGGAGTTATTTTGATCTTACCAATACCGATTATTCTTCCTTTGCCATTATCTCCAAAGGTGACCAAGCCTCCTTCTTTCATTTCAAGGGTGATAATTTGGTCCTTGTCATCCGTCATATGTCTTGAGCAACCACTGTCTAAGTACCATCTTTTCTTCAATTTTTGGGCTGCAAGACATTCATGCAAAATAGTCAATGAATTCTTTTAGGTACCCAAGCTACCTTGGGTCCTTGTAGGTCAGCAGAGGTGGTTCATTTGGGAACCCAAATCTTTCTTACTTTCTTAAGGATATTTCTAGAATTATTGCATTCAAAAGCTTTATGTCCTATTCTTTTACAAATATAGCTAACAACTTTAGAATTTTTGATAGAAACATAATTTAAAGTTCTAAAAGTTGATACACTTGATGCAGATTTTGAACTTTTTGAAATGTTTGCATTTTTGCTCAAATTCTTAGAAACATATAACAAAGACTTTGAAGTAGAAACAGTTTTTGATGTGGCTGAAACTTTTTGTGATAAAATATTTTGAACAGGTATTTTAGATTTCACAAAAGTAGTTGCTGAAATTCCATTCATAAAAGAAGTGTTGAAACCAATTCCATCTTTATTTCCTGAAATTCATTGTTCTTTTAAGATTAACTCAAGCTTATTTGAAGATAAAGTGAGTTTTTCAACTAAAGGCTTGAGTTTTGTAACCTCCTTTTTCAATTCAGTATTTTCAGTGAGTAAATCACTATTTTTCTTCTCACATGAAAGATTTTTATTTTTCAATTTTTCAATTTTTTTAGAAAAGTCATGAAGTTCTTTTTGCAATAAAAGGTTCTTTTCTGAAATTTCATCCTTTTGTTTGAGTAAAGAATCATTCATATTTTTCAATGATTTTATCTTTACTCCAGCTTTCTTAAATTCAGAAAGTAAGTTATGAAAAGCATAATTTAATTCATCGAAAGTAAATTCAGTGCAACTGTCAGGGGATGTTACCTCATCTTTGAGATCCATTAAGCATAGATTTGCAGTCTTGGTGGTCTCTTCTTCTTCAAATGAAGATGAGTCTTCATTGTTGGACCATGTGGCAACCATGGCTTTCTTTTTCTTCTTCTATTTGAAGGATTTCTTTAATAATGGACAGTCTGGATGTATGTGCCCTAGCTTATTGCATTCGTAGCATGTGGGGACTACTTTATCTTTCTCTCTGTCCTTCTCTTTTTCTTTTCCATAATCTTTCCTATGAAATTTTTGGTTATATCTTCCTTTCTTTCTTCCCATAAATTTTCTGAATCTCCTCACAACTATAGCAATGTCATCATCTTCTAGGTCGTCATTGGAGGAGGTGCTTTCTTCTTCAGATTCTTCATCATCCCTCTTTGATTTGGAAGCAACTTTGAAGGCTATTGTCTTCTTTTTCTTTTGTTCATCTTCTGTTCTGTGCTGCATTGTCAGCTCATGGGTGATGAGTGATCCTAGCAGTTCATCCAGTAGAAGTGTGTTGAGATCTTTGGCCTCTTGGATTGCAGTTACTTTGGGATACCATTTGTCAGGAAGAGAACGTAGTATCTTCTGAACTAGATCTACATTGGAGTATACCCTGCCAAGACTCTTCAAACCATTAATAATATCTGTAAATCTAGAGAACATGGCAGAAATTATTTCAAAAGGTTTCATTTTAAATAATTCATAATTATGAACTAAAAGATTTATCTTTGAGGTTTTTACTTGGAAAGTTTCCTCATGGGTCACTTCGAGTTTATCCCAGATTTCCTTTGTTGAAGAGCAAGTAGAAATTTGGTTGAACTCGTTAGCATCCAAAGCACAATATAATAAATTCATTGCTTTGGCGTTCAATTCCCCCATTTTCATGTCATGATCATCCCAGTCCTCTTCAGGCTTAGGGATGTCCATGCCATCAACTTTGATTGTGGAAATGTGTGGCCCTTTCAAGATGACCTTCCATAATTGAAAATCTACATCTTGTATGTAAGTTTTCATTCGTGCTTTGCAATTAGAATAATTAGTACCTGTGAATAGTGGAGGTCTATTTGTTGACTGGCCTTCGGCCAAGGATGTACTCACGGGATGAGCCATCAATCTTTACTCAAGTAATCAGAGACACTGCTCTGATACCAGCTGTTGCCCAGGTGGCTTTTCCCAAGAGGGGGGTGAATTGGGAATTACAAAATTTTTGCAAGTATGTGCATAAGTAATTCCTTTTAGTGGTTTGGTGCTGTGTTAGTCAGAGAATAAATGTAGAAGCAAAATGGTAAATCAAGCACAACACAAACAAGGCAGGTTTATAGTAGTTCGGAGCAACCCAGCTCCTACGTCAACTACCCAAGTTCACCACTCGGGATTTCCACTATACCCCCCAAACTGGAATACAGTCGGATTGTTTTACAAGCTCACAATCCCAACCTCTACACTTTGGTTTTTAAACCAGGCTCACCAAAGATACCCACACTAGGTTTTTACAGGCTCACCTAGAACCTCTACACTTTGGTTTTGAAAAGGCTCACCAAAGAAATCTATTTGGTTTTTATAACCGGGCTCACCAATAACCCAAATATTCTAAGAATAGAATAAAGAATCAACAAAAAATGACAAACTCTGTTGTCTGGTGGTTGCCAATACAGCTCGAGTGAAGCTCAATTGAATACTCTTCTGAAATATTGTGCCCTGAAAGCTAATTGAAATATTGTATTTCGATCCCAAAATCAATGAATTGACATTATTATAATAAAGGCATTATTTTCATCATACGCTGTCTTTATGATTATATGATGAACCCCATAGATTAGGGCTATGGTTCTAGGGTTATGATGAGATCATACCAGTGAGACCTAAAGCCTTAAAACCCTAATCTAAAATATTCTTGGTCGATGGGACATTGAGTTGGAGATCAATATTTTCGGCAAGACCAGCACATCCTATATATGCTTAGTGATGAGGGTGACTGATCTCACAGTCACTTGTATTTGACACTAATACTAGGATGTGAGTGTTCATTAGAGAATGAGTTCACTGAATTGATCCAGATTAAGAATATCTAATGGAACCTTATCTGTTTGTCAATAGATAATTCTCATAGTGGGAGTAGTGCATGTGGTCCTTTGACCTGAGACTACCATGGTACCTTATATATATGAATCCATACTTTGGTTCGCAATCAATCATGACACTGAGTCATGCACGAGGTGATACTGGGTATGGTGGATTGTATATGGAGGTTATGAGTAGGTCAACAAGGAATTGATCAGCCCTAGTAAGAGGGAATTGCATCCAGCTAATTTCGATCAAATGATGGATTCAGGAAATCTTTGATCAAAGTATGAACATTAGAGTTAATTTCTAATGGTTCATTAATGAATCATCATTATAAAGATTGAGCTAGGGATGAATATGAAATTGGATTTGACAAGTATCCATATTCATAATCATATTCGGGATGCAAGTTGATCAAAGGACTGAATTGCCCGGTAACTCACCACTAAAGGGTATTTTGGTAATTCTACCAAAATTTCACATCTTCCGGGTAGACATGATACATTGCTAGACATCAATCTTGTCTTGTAGGTATATGATTGAATCATGGTAATTCAAATCAGTTAATTAGAATTAGATTCTAATTGACCGAGTCGAGCTAGTTTGAGTTGACCTAAATCGGCTTAGTTGAGATCTAACCGAATTAAGTCAAATAGCACTCGGACCTACTGCTGGCTAGGTGTGGAACCCAATGGGTCACACATAAAAGAAAATTAATGAAGGATTTAATTTAGAATTAAATCATGTTTGCAGGATAAACACACTAGCATGTGTTGCAGACCCAATTTCTATTCAAATCAGATTCGAATTTGGTTCCGAATTGGGCTTAATTGGGTTCTAATTGAATCATATTAAGGTCTCATTTAAATTTTAGGACATTGGGCTAACCCATGGCTGAACCCAAGTGAATCAAGTGCACTAAGACTCTCTCTCCAAGCCACCCACACCCTTCCTCACCCGCGCGCACCAAGAAGAAGAGTCCACGCGCGTGTGGACTCCTCTTCACGCGCGTGGGAAGGAAATTCCATCAGAGAAAAATCAAGAAAAGGGGGCGATTTGGATCCTTGTCTGACGTCCTTGTATCTAGATATGATGGCCAGAAAAATTAAGGAAAAAAGATCCGTCATTTTTCGGTCGCAAGTCCGTCTTCAAAAGTCGTGATTCTTCCTGCAGTTTTTTCGAGAGTCCTCGTCGGAAAAACGAAAATTAAATCAGAGAATCATGATTTTTGGTTGAGGGGATGCATGAGTAATGAGGGATCGTGATTCCTGGGGTTTCAAAGGGTTGCGATGTTTTGAGAAAGTGCCCCTCTGAAATCTATAAAAGGGTTTGGGTTCTCGGGGGTTTTTTTTTTAGATAATCAAATACAGAGATCATATTCATCTCCTCCTCTCTGGAATACTCCTTCCCTTTATGCTTGTTGGGTATTGTTTCCCTTATAGAGATAATATCTGTCGAAACTCTGACCCTAAATAAGAATAAGAGGAAGGTCTTGAATGGTAAAGGAAAGGGAAAAGGAAGGGTCTGTTCTTCTTCTTTTCTCTCTTGAATTAAGACTTTACTTGTCTTAATTTCTTCTTCCAATACAATTCAAGAAAAGGAATTCAAGAAAGGGAATTCAAGAAAAGAACTCAAGAAGAGGAAAGAAGGAAGAAAAGAAATTTTCAAGAAAAAAAATTTCAGCCTAAAAGTCCAAGAATTGAATTCTTGAAAAAGAATTCAAGAAGAGGAGCCAAGAACAAGAAATTGTAGTCTTCATCTTTTTCTGTGTGGATCACCATTGGAGGGTGAACATTTGGGCACCTGGTGGAGATTTAAAGTTTGGATTTTAGCAATACAAGTTAGTACTTTAATATGAGTTTAAATCTTATATATACATGTTATATGTTTTAATTCTTTTAAGGAGATCTTGGGTTAAGGGTTTGGTGAAGATTTCATAAAGATAAAAATGTTGAAATCTATGTTTCTGCCTTGCCACCGAACCCTACATCTTCAATGCACTTCAATGGCTTCCTTGCTTTCCTCAAAAGGTGCTCCAAGCTTCTAGTAAGAGTTGGTGAAGGCTTGAAGGCTGACTTTAAAGCTCAAGTGCTCTCTCTCTTCTAACTTCAATAAGTGTTCAATAAATATCCATTAACTCATTAATCTCTCCATAGATGTTCTCATACCTTATTTATAGAGACTTCAACTACTTTCCCTTGATTTTGAACGTTGTAGACCATTGGGAGGTGACAGGTTACCGTTGGAGCACTTTTGAAATTCAAAAACTGAAACTGGAACTAGCCGTTGGAGGTGACCCCATCATTCTAGTCAGCTCGGATAATCTTCGAGTTGGCTCAGATCAAGTTTGGGTCGGCTGGGTTCCACAGTTGAGAAAATGCATCACTCTGGATGAGTCGGCTAGATTGAATTCCAGTCGGCTCGGATCTCAAAGGCTCTCAGAGCATTCTCAACCAAGTTCTAGACGAGTCAGCTGGGCTGAATTCCAGTCAGCTCGGATCCCTGAGAATCTCAGAATGTTCTCAACCATGTTCTGGACGAGTCGGCTGGGCCTTGGTGGTGTAGGAACCAGAATCAGGAAAAGACTCTAACCTATTCAATTCAAGTCTGAGTCCTTATGGTTGGATTAGTCCTGTAATTAGTCCTGTAATTTCTCTTTCAATTTTGAGTCCAAAGAATCTTGTAATTAATTTCGAGTCCATATTGGATCTGGTCCAGTTGAAGTCAAAGTCTTAGTCCAATTAATTTCGAGTCCATGTTGGGTCGGGTCCAATTTGAAGCCTTAGTCCAGTTGAAAGTCAGATTTTGAAGCATCAAGACAAGTCCAAAGCCAAGTGGTGCCACATGCCACTTGCCACCTCAGCGCCACATCAGCTACCACTTGCCACCTCAGTGCCATCTCAGCTCGAAGCCACCTCATCAAGTGGTCCCCACTTTGGCACCACTTGTCATGGGTTGAAGGAACTCCAAGAGGGCGCCCAAGAAGAAAGTTTGAATTCAAAATGTTGGTTGGCCACCCTTTTCCACAAATCAAGCATCAAGACCTACAAATCCTCTAACTCTCCTTGTAATCCTCCACATTTTAGGGATTTTCAAATTTTAAAGATTTGTAAGGCTCCTATTAAAGGCTTTGGGATGCCCCATTGTAAAAAGGATGGATGAATAAAATTTTTGGTTTGGATTATTCTTTCTATGTGATTGTCTTTGTGTCTATGTGGTTTAGTCTTTCTCCTCTTCCACGCCCACTCTAGTTCCTCCCTTCTTCCATCTCCAACGCCCAAAGACTCCTTTCTTCTTCTCCAATCTCAAGTGAGCCTTCAACATGCAATGGTGAATCAAGAGGATCAACACAAGGAGACCAACCTGTTCCATTTCAAGCTCTCCACCATGGCGCCAAGAAGGATCCCCATCAATGCTTCATCCACCTCTCTTTCCTTTCTCCATTTCATGTTTTGTTAAGTTCTTTCATCTTAGGGATTTCTTTGTTGCAGGGTTCTCTAGGATTCTGACTTTAAGAGGAAGGATCTCTTGCCACCAATCCAGAAAGCAAGAAGAGTCTCCAACCTGTAGCATGGCCTGGTCATCTGGAAGATCTCCTCAAGAGTGATCTTATTCTTATTGGAAAATCAATGCCAGGAAAGTCAGTATCAATTAGGTCTGAGACATTAATTTGACTAGCATGACTGGTGGTTTTAATTCTATCCTATTTCTTTATTATTTCGAAGTCTCGGTAATTAGGATTATGCATGATCATTCAAGTTTGCTTCATTAACTTATCTTTGATAAATTATGCTGAACTCTTCATATGCCGATAAAACTTGCCAATTAATCTTCACTAATCTTCTTTAGAGTTGCATAGTTTCATCTTCACTTTGCATTCCCTACCAATCTTGGTATCAGAGCATGGTTGCATTAGGGTAGAATAGTTTTCTCTTAGATCCAAACTAGATCAAAAACTCACGCCTCCTAAGCGGGTGTACTCCAGTACACTGTCACGACACATGGGAGTAATGAGCCTCTAGGCCGGACGTGAAGTTTTAGATTAGAGTTTGGTAAAGCATCGCAATTCCTTTAATTTCTTTTTTTTCTGTGAATCTGAATCTGCTGGCTGTGATCAAAAAAAAAAATTCAAAAGAAAAAAAAATTGTACATTTTGCATTGCCATGATTTTTTCTTTGATTCCATATAAGGTTAGTTATAATCACACAAAGTTTCAGCATCAGAAGAAATTCACGGAAAATACTAAAATTCCTACTTCAATCTTCTGTCCTGCTAAAATAGTCTGTAGTACATGGTCTGTTGTTTTTATTGTTTCTCTATATAAATAGATCAACGTTTTTTTATTTTTGCTTTGCTGGGATCCTCATAATTCATATTATTTCTCAAAAAAATTTCAGATTTTATTTCGATTATTAGAATTTCTAGCATTCGAAATACTCTTTGAGATTTAATCTAAACTGAAATTCCAGCAAGAACCAATCTCAGAAAATTTTTGAATTTGAAGTTCAAATTTTAAATTTTAAAATTTTGAATTCTGACATTATAGAATCTAAAACTTGGATTTTGAAATTTAAATTTTAAAATTTATGTTTGAATTTGAAATTGTTTGAAAACTAATCAAGTCAAATAATTAAGTCAGCTCATAAAACACAAAAAAAAAAAAAAAAAATGCATTCATTTGAAAACATCTTAAGGGCATCAATATGACATGGGGGCAAGAGTTCATCACTTGTCCTTAGCCCAAAACCATAACCCATCATCTCGATCCCAATCCTTAATTAAAACCAATTAGACCTAATCACCCTAGTGGGTTAGGGACACCAACGAGTCAGGTTCGGATTAGGGGCAAGTTGATTGTGTCCACTAATTGGTGTGTGCTTACGGGCTTCGTGTCTAGGATTGGTGTATTAGGGCTTGTAGGTTGGTCCGCCTACCTGGCCAATCACAGATTGATGTCTAAGGTTGGTAGAACAGGGACCTCCACTCCCCTTCCCACCTACCTAGCTAAGTCACGTAAGTTACTACTAGCTAGTTGGTCCTTTTAATTAGATCTCTAATTCGTACTCTAGGTCTAGAAATCCTTAGCCCGAGTTTGAGTCTAATTGTTTGCATGACAACTAGATCAGGAACTCCTTACAACCCTTCACAAGACCAACCAAGTTCATCCATGGACACTAGTATGGAAACCCTTATGAGATCTATGATTGAGCGACTTGAACATTTGGATTCTAGGTTTGATCAATTCGAGGAAAGGATAGGAAACCTAGAGGAATCTAGGTTGGCCCCAACTGAACCACCTTCACCCAGATTACCTTCAGTTCACCCTAGAGCTCAACGACAAGAACATTCACCTGATCCAATTCATAGAAGGCCACATCAGGATTATGCTGATCACACTCCAGAGCCATATCCTAGAAGACCTCGCCATGATACTTTTGATCAGGATGATCGGGCCTTAAGGAATATCCATCTAGATGCACCAACCTTTGAGGGAAGCCTAGATCCTAAGGTGTACATAGACTAGGATGCTGACATGGACCAATATTTTGATTGGTATGATATGTCTGAAGAGAGAAGATTCAAGATTGCCAAAATCAGACTAGTTCGTCAGGCTAGGTTGTATTGGGGAAATGTCGAACGCATAGCTAGACAGAGGGGAGACTTACCTATAGCGACCTGGAGAAACATGAAGAGAAAGCTTAGAGAGAAATATTTGCCTATGTCTTATCAGCAAAGGTTGTTAGATCAATGGCAGCGATTGACACAAGGAAATAAGACCGTTTCTGAATACATTGCTAAATTTGATGAGTTTGTAATGCGATGCAACGTAGTCGAGTCTGAGGCAGCCACTTTATCGAGGTTTAGATCAGGATTGAATGAAGATATAAAAGGAAAATTATTTTTGAGAGAAGTCCATGATTTAGAACAGGCATACCAAGATGCCATGGACTATGAGAGGTTTCAGAGGAGAGCTTCATTTAGGTGACCAGAGCCCACTAGGTTTAATCCTCCTGTTAGTCGACCTAGTTCAATCCCTAATACAGCCAATAGACCAAGACCCAGCTCGAATCCAATCCCTAGACCCAACCCTGCCATTCCTCCAATTCCTAGAGAAGACAAAGGAAAGAGCCCTGAAGTTCGAGGTGAGAGGGAGCGAGTCTGCTATAAGTGTCGTAAACCCGGTCATTTCCTGAGCCAATGTCCCTCTAGAGCTTTACATATAGGGGAGGTAGAAGAAGAAGACTCAGAACCCCTGTAGAATAATGAAGAGGAGGTTTATGAAGCAGGGGATTGCTTAGCTGATGAGTATGAAGGAGATGAAGAAAATGTAGACTCATCAAATGTGTTAGGAGTTGTGAGATGTATCATGACACAGACCAAAGAGCAGGAAGACTGGCATAGGACTAGCATCCTACACATATTTATCAAAATAGGAGAAAAGGTCTGTAAGATCGTGATCGATAGTGGAAGCTGTGTCAATGCCATTTCCACTAGTGCAGCCAAGAGTCTAGGATTACCCACTGAACCACATCCCAATCCATATAAGGTATCCTGTATCGATTCCACTTCTATCCCAATCAAGCAGAGATGTCAGGTCCGAATCCAACTTCAGTCCTATCAGGAACGAATCTGGTGTGATGTGCTCCCTATGGGAGTAAGTAGCATCATCCTAGGTAGGCCATGGCTGTTTGACCATGATGTGACAATTTTTGGCCGAACAAACTCCTGTGCTTTCAATTTCAATGGCAAGAAAATTGTCATTCATCCAACCCAGCCTAAGGACAACACTAAAAGAGAAGCTAGCAGCCTGAAAGAAAAAAGGACTGGATTAAATTTGATAGGTGCAAGAGAATTAGAAAAAGACATTAATGAGGGAGCACCTATTTGGATGGTAGCTGCTAAGGAAACTAAGGACCACATCCCTGTAGAACACCCTCAAGAGGTGGTCCAATTATTGAAAGAATTTGAAGATGTGTTTCTTGAGGACCTACCCGATAGTCTTCCACCTTTAAGGGACATACAGCATGCCATAGATTTAGTCCCTGGCGTGACTTTACCTAATTTGCCTCATTATAGGATGAATCCAACTGAACATCAGGAGTTACAAAGGCAAGTTAGTGAACTTCTTAGAAAGGGGTTTGTTAGAGAAAGTTTAAGCCCATGTGCAGTCCCTGCCTTGTTAACCCCTAAGAAGGATGGCACCTGGAGGATGTGTGTAGACAGCCGTGCCATCAACAAGATTACTGTTAAATATAGGTTTCCAATCCCAAGACTAGATGATATGTTAGACATGATAGCCGGATCAACGATTTTCTCCAAGATAGACTTAAAGAGTGGCTATCACCAGGTTAGGGTTAGGCCTGGAGATGAATGGAAGACCGCTTTTAAGACTAAAGATGGATTATATGAGTGGTTAGTCATGCCGTTCGGTCTGTCCAATGCACCCAGCACCTTTATGAGAATTATGAATCAGGTGTTGAAAACTTTCATCGGGAAATTTGTGGTTGTCTACTTTGATGACATTCTTATCTATAGCAAGACTAAGGCAGACCATTTAACCCACCTAAGTCAAGTTTGCCAAGTCCTTAGAAAGGATAGCCTCTATGCCAATATCAAGAAGTGTGATTTCTTAACACAGAGTTATCTTTCTAGGATTCGTAGTCACATATGAAGGAGTGTCCGCTGATCCTGCAAAAATTAAGTCCATAGTAGAGTGGCCTGTACCCAAAAGCATCCATGACATCCGTAGTTTCCACGGTTTAGCCACCTTCTATAGGAGATTCATTAGAGGGTTCAGTACGATAGTGGCTCCAATCACTGATTGTATTAGGAAGGGAACTTTTGAGTGGACTAAAGCAGCAGACAAAGCCTTCCTAACAATTAAGGAAAAAAAGACACACGCACCTGTCTTGAGGTTACCCGATTTTACCAAAGTGTTCGAGGTTGCTTGTGATGCTTCTGGGGTAGGAATTGGAGGTGTCTTGAGTCAAGAGAATCACCTAGTAGCATATTTCAGTGAAAAGTTAAATGAAGCGAGACTAAGGTATTCCACCAATGATAGGGAGCAGTATGCGGTAGTTCAGGCATTACGTTATTGGAGGCATTATCTTCTACCACAAGAGTTTGTCCTATTTTCTGACCACGAAGCTCTTAGGTTCCTTAGTTCTCAGAAGAAATTGAACCCTAGGCACGGAAAATGGGTAGAGTTCATACAAGCTTATACGTTCGTACTGAAACATCGTGCCGGTACTGAAAATAGGTTTGCCGATGCGTTGAGTCGTCGTTCCATGTTGTTGACTTCTGTGAGCACTGAGGTAGTAGGGTTTGATAGATTGAAAGAGGAGTATCCTACATGCCCTGATTTTGGTAACATCTATCGATCCCTTCAACAAGGACCATCTATTAAGCATAGTGATTATACCCTTTTAGATGGATACCTTTTCAAAGGAAATCAATTGTGTATTCCCAAGACCTCTGTTAGGGAATTTCTGATCTGGGAAGTTCATGCTAGAGGCTTGTCAGGACATTTTGGTAGGAATAAGACCATCTTAGCAATAGAAGACCAATTCTTTTGGCCTGGTCTCAAAAGAAATGTGGCCCAGATTGTAGCTCAGTGTCGTACCTGTGCTGTTGCAAAACAGCAAAGACAGAACACCGGTCTATACACACCCTTACCTGTCCCTGATTGTCCATGGCAGGATATCAGCATGGATTTTGTAGTAGGCCTCCCTAAGATGTCTAGAAAGCATGATTCTGTCTTTGTGGTTGTCGATCGTTTCTCCAAGATGGCTCACTTCATTCCTTGTTCTCAAACTTTAGATGCTTCGAAGGTGGCCAAGCTTTTTCTCGATCAGGTCGTAAGGCTTCATGGTTTACCCAAAATCATTGTGTCCGATAGAGATGTCAAATTTACTAGCTATTTCTGGAAAACCCTTTGGCACATGTTCGATACCAAGCTGAAATTTTCTACTGCCTATCATCCTCAAACCAATGGCCAGACAGAGGTAGTAAACCAAAGCTTAGGAAATCTGTTGAGATGTTTAGTTGGTGACAACCTGGGAAACTGAGACCTATTACTTCCTCGTGCTGAATTTGCCTACAACAGCTTAGTTAATAGGTATATTGGGAAAAGTCCGTTCGAAGTGGTCCATGGATACAAACCTAGGAAACCTTTAGACCTAGCTCCATTACCCATACATGCACGAGTGTCTGAGTCTGCTGAGTCATATGCACGGCATATTAGGGAATTGCATAAGGAGATTAGCCAAAAGATCCAATCGAGCAATGAACTCTATAAGCATATGACTAATTCACATAAACGGTTAAAAGAATTTAATGAAGGGGACTCCGTTATGATCAAATTTAAACCTGAAAGGTTTTCACCGGGAACTATGAAGAAACTCCATGCCCAGGGAGCTGGACCTTTCAAAATAATAAAGAAAATTGGACCTAATGCTTATGTATTAGAATTACCACCAGGTTATGGCATTAGTTCAACCTTTAATGTTTCAGACTTAAAAGAATACAAAGAACCTGCATTGATACCTAGTGAGCTTTTTGGTCCTAATGTTTCTTTTGAGAGTGAAACACCAAATGAGTGTCCACCACCAAGTGTTCCTGAGAGAAAGGAGAGAATTGAAAGGATCTTGGATGACCAGATCATTACTACTAGAAATAAAGGCTACCAACATTATCTGGTTAGATAGCAAGGATGTCCTGAATCTAAAGACTCCTGGATTTCCCGAGAGGACCTACAACAAATCGACCCGGATGCATTAGAAGCTTATCAAGCCAACCCTCACTCGATAGGGTCGAGTTCCTCCCACCCTGGGAGAATTGGTGTGGGAACCAGAATCAAGAAAAGACTCCAACCTATTCAATTCAAGTCTGAGTCCATATGGTTGGATTAGTCCTGTAATTAGTCCTGCAATTTCTCTTTCAATTTTGAGTCCAAAGAAACTTGTAATTAATTTCGAGTCCATATTGGGTATGGTCCAGTTGAAGTCAAAGTCTTAGTCCAATTAATTTCGAGTCCATGCTGGGTCGGGTCCAATTTGAAGCCTTAGTCCAGTTGAAAGTCAGATTTTGAAGCATCAAGACAAGTCCAAAGCCAAGTGGTGCCACATGCCACTTGCCACCTCAGTGCCACATCAGCTACCACTTGCCACCTCAGTGCCATCTCAGCTCGAAGCCACCTCATCAAGTGGTCCCCACTTTGGCACCACTTGTCATGGGTTGAAGGAACTCCAAGAGGGTGCCCAAGAAGAAAGTTTGAATTCAAAATGTTGGTTGGCCACCCTCTTCCACAAATCAAGCATCAAGGCCTACAAATCCTCTAACTCTCCTTGTAATCCTCCACATTTTAGGGATTTTCAAATTTTAAAGATTTGTAAGGCTCCTATTAAAGACTTTGGGACGCCCCATTGTAAAAAGGATGGATGAATAAAATTTTTGGCTTGGATTATTCTTTCTATGTGATTGTCTTTGTGTCTATGTGGTTTAGTCTTTCTCCTCTTCCACGCCCACTCTAGTTCCTCCCTTCTTCCATCTCCAACACCCAAAGACTCCTTTCTTCTTCTCCAATCTCAAGTGAGCCTTCAACATGCAATGGTGAATCAAGAGGATCAACACAAGGAGACCAACCTGTTCCATTTCAAGCACTCCACCATGGCGCCAAGAAGGATCCCCATCAATGCTTCATCCACCTCTCTTTCCTTTCTCCATTTCATGTTTTGTTAAGTTCTTTCATCTTAGGGATTTCTTTGTTGCAGGGTTCTCTGGGATTCCGACTTTAAGAGGAAGGATCTCTTGCCACCAATCCAGAAAGCAAGAAGAGTCTCCAATCTGTAGCATGGCCTGGTCATCTGGAAGATCCCCTCAAGAGTGATCTTATTCTTATTGGAAAATCAATGCCAGGAAAGTCAGTATCAATTAGGTCTGAGACATTAATCTGACTAGCATGACTGGTGGTTTTAATTCTGTCCTATTTCTTTATTATTTCGAAGTCTCGGTAATTAGGGTTATGCATGATCATTCAAGTTTGCTTCATTAACTTATCTTTGATAAATTATGCTGAACTCTTCATATGCCGATAAAACATGCCAATTAATCTTCACTAATCTCCTTTAGAGTTTCATCTTCACTTTGCATTCCCTACCACTTGGTGCCAATCGGCTGGATATGTGTGCCAGAGAACTTCTTTCCTGTGCCAGTGCCAGAGTCGGCTGGTTCCTCCATCCAGTAGGCTTGAAATTTGTTCTTCAGCTAGATCAAATTCAATCTTCCAGAACCTCTTGTGCCAAGCTTTAATGACATCTTCAAGGTCTTCTTACAATAAAATTAAGAAAAATTGAAGCTTGAAAATAACTAGAAGTAACCCTTTATCTTGATTTAAATAGAAAGTTTTTGTAGGGTCCTTCTTTACAAGATTCTAAACACTTTACAACTCAACACAAAACAATAAAGATTGTAGGATTTAGAAAGTATGTCAATGTAATTGTCCTACAAAAACTTGTCAATTATTTGAAGAGTTGTTAGATAACCAAATGTATTCTCCAATATTTTGTTATCATCAAAATCACTTTAGGGGTCAACAGGTTCTCTAACCAATTACTTCCCTAAGCAATTTCTAGTAATAAGTTTTGCCCCACAGAACCCCCAATCGGCCTTTGGGCCTCCTATTGTGGGTCTCTGGTTAAGTCTAACCATCAATATGACAAATCCAATGCTTCTAGCTAACAAATAACCAAGCCCGACTTTGACCGGCCCACCTGATCACCGTTAAGAAGGTTGCACTGAACCATCATCTATGGAAGAGTAATCCCAGTAATCGAAAGCACACCCATTCTTTAGAACTACCGATGTACACCAAGCTAAAGGACTCATTACTAACCCAATCAATGGGAGGCTAAGACACCATCAACTCATTGACTTAGTCTTTTTCCGGACCTAATAATTTTAGAGGATTTTAATTAAATTATGACAGAAGAATAGAGAGAACATGGATCAACCTCCTACTGATCAAATCAATTTTCAGGAGGGTTGAATTCAATTTAACAAATTGATCCATGGGCACCTAAAGATCAGTCAAGCTGATAAACTTGGGTGACATGGGTTAACTCGAATCAATAAGCTATTCTAATCAGTTCTGGTTGACCGAATTGGCCAGGTAGGTGAGATCATGGGTGAGTATCCGCCATTAACCATCTTTCCTAGACACCAACCAAGTTGGCCAGGAAAGAGGTAGCCTCATGCAACCATGATCAGAAATGCCAAACCTGCCAGACACCAATCAATTAACCAGACTCGATTAGACCAGTCTAAGGACTCGGGCTTTCCACAGAGCCACTAATTAGATCCATTTAGAAGAATGGACTAACCCATCTAACTATTAGATAGATACAAAAGAGAAGGTCCTTAATCAACATTTGATTAGTTCTCTTAAGTCCAATTCAACTAACCTTAGGTCTAACCCAATTAATGGACCCAATTACACAACTAACCCAATTAACCCAGATGGCCTATTCAAATGACATTAGGTTTCATAAACCCTAATTAGTCTTGTCATTTTGATTAATCTTTCAATTCATAATTGTTAGATTATAAGCCATCTTTTAATTAAAACATTTTTAATTAAATTCATGTAAAACTCTTTTTACATGTTTCATGCAGCATATCTAGTTTCATCATATCAATTATAATATTGCAAGCCTTAACAATTATAAACATGCCAATGTATATGTATTAGGATTAAAACATTTTTAATACCATAGGTTTCCTTTAAGGATCCTTCTGAAAAGGCCAACATAGATGAACCACCTCATGCCATAAAAATTAGGGGTTTTAAACCCTGATTAATCTGGACACATGGCCATGGTGAAGGTCTCAACTAGGTTCCTAAAAGTAATCTCTAATACATGTGATCATGATATGCTACACAGGAACCTGTGGCTCTGATACCACTGAAGGAAAACCTGGTGCAGCAGAAGCCTATCCTAGGCATGCAACACTAGGGAGCAGGTATTGCATAATTAAAATTTTTAAGCATGCAGCGAAAAGTACCTACTCATACACAGGATCTAATATATCATGATGCATGTAACAAAATATACAGGCATGTATAGGCAAGTGCAACAATTATAAATCATATGATAACAACTAGATCTAGGCATGCATGATAACCAAAATAAAATATACCTGACCGAAGTGGACTCTCTCAGTCTTCAAAATTAATCAACAACCGGTTGAACTCCTTCAACAGCAAATAAGATCTGCAACGGCAAGAAGAAGAAGAACGATTCAACCTCTCGAGGTGTCCACGTGTCCACCTTCTAGAGTATCCACGCACGGGCTCTCGCTGATCCAACTCCCGAAAGGATGCTAGTCCTTCGGGAATCCAAAGACAGGTCATGGCAATGTGGAGCAGGGAATATCAAATAATCCTCAGGACGGACTTCTCCAAGACCGCCTAAACTCCACGAATAGCACACACTAGAAACTGAAGAACCAGGGAAAGGAAAACATGGATTGCAGAACAAAAATATGTACGTGGAGATCCGACTCAAAAACACGCTCTTTGCCCCTCTCTATTGCACCTCACGGCTTTAGAACCAAGATCAAATCATCAGTCGAAGAAAATCGTGAAGCCCTATTTTCCTGTTCTCCTCTCTCTCACTCACACCCCCTTCCTGCCTCTCTCATGCCATGGGCAGCCACGTCTTCTCTCATAGATCCAGCAACTCAGCAAATACTACAGGCTGAGATAACATATCCCGTGAAGGATGGGATGACAATGAGACTCATAGAAGCCGTGTCAACACTGTGTGAGGAAGACAAGAGAGGTGTTCCAAATCGGTGCATGAAGGTCGGGAACCGTTGCTGGAAGAAGGCAGAAAACCATGTGAGAATAGAGGAAGATGTGTAGTGTTCTTCCCTTTGTCCTAGCCGATGTTGGAGTCGTCACCAGGTTGCTTCTCTATTTTCACCTCCGAGCCTTCAACCAACGGGATGTATTTATAGGTAGAAAAATCAATCCATGAAGGCAAGGGAAAACCGTGGAAGAGAAGTCCGGATAAAACACCAAATGACCGAGAGGATAAGGGAATGCCTTATGGGAGAAGACCTTCGTCAGAACCACTCTAGATCGGTGTAGTAGATCTTTTCCAGATCTCCCAAGTGCAAATGAACTCCACGTGAACTTATCTCAATCTTCATTTGATCGGGAGAAGCAGTGAAGGATAGGGATGGAAACAATAAGAACAGGCAAGACTTCAAACTGATCTGCAAGCACGAGGAGCGAACCCAAGCTACATCCGTGAGAGAGGAAATCGCGTGCGGGAGAAGAACTGGGCCGAGAGGAGGAAAGGCATGCAGGGCTAGACGAACTCCTCATTCGAACATGTTGAAACATATTGCCGTGTAAACCAAACCATGTTATTCAAACCGGTGATGGCTGGGAGAAAACAAATGAGAACCAAACCTTGATATAAACCGGTTCAACAAACCAAGTTTTAAAAATCGATTCAAAACCAAATCCAAAAACTGGTTTATCAAAAACCAGTTCGACCAAACCCAATGAATAATAAAATTCGGTTCAGTCCTGGTCTATCAGGAACAATTCCTGGTTGACCCAAACCAATCCTGGTCGATCCAAATCAGACCAAGTGGACCAGAAAAATCCAATGTGTGCTCAATCAATCTGTTTGACCTTAATACCGAAATGATTCTCAATCATTGATCGATTCTTGGATCAGGAAGAAATCCTTGATGGTGTGTGACCTCATAGGCTCAAACCTAAATGGCAGCACAGGAACACTTCTTGTACCAGCATAAGATATCATCTAGCAATGGGTCTCGGTGTCCGGATAGGCCGAAGATGCGAGAGCAATCTATTGAACCTCTGGCATATGGTTACCATATAATTCATCCCTTTGACCTTCAATGCTCAAGATGACCTAGGATTAGACTGCCAACCCTAACTGAGTTAATTTACAACATGTCTCAACCTCACAAGTCCAGTGACTCCTCACTAGGACTACCTTGGCCAAGGATTTGCTAAATTGAGACACTACGAGGCATTCAATCCAAACAATTTAGATAGGTCAATTCTATTTTGGTCCACCACTGCTCCACAAGTACTTGCCTCTACCCAGAAACCTTCCATCACCGGATTAGAAATCCAAGTAGTCCAGCACCAAAGCATAGGGAGTTGCTTGCAAGCTACCATCGTGACCTCATGTCGGAGGGACACATATACCCATATCCAATCATGAGCAATCCTTTGGCAGAAAGGAGCTCTACGGAGTCACGTTTAATGAGATGTCACACATCCCACTTGCAGATCACATCAGTGTCACCACACTCCTTTGGTCAAGAGGAAAACCAAACGATGTGAACCACAACAACCTACACTCGATACATTGCCATCCTGTACAATGTATCCTTTGGTTATGAACCTTTTAAATGACCACTCGATATATCCTCTCTATATCAAAGTTAGTACAGTCCTAAGGACTTCATCACATAAATTAGATTCATTACAAGAATATGAATGATATGATGAGCTTCCAAAACAACATTTTATTAATTTGTATACAGATTATAATACTCAACACAACCACCTACAACCTACTGAATTGGCTTTGGGACAAAATTTCCAACAACCCCTCCCTTGTAAAGTTTAATTTTAATGAATGAAAGAAAAGATTTTAAGTGCTACTCTTCAAGTTGTTGCATTCGTTCCTTAAGAACATCGATCTTCGTGAGGGAGCACCTTCGCCTTCGGGCGTCGAGAGGTGTGAGGCCTCAAGTTACCTTCTCTTCCATACAAGCCATCTTCCATCTTCGAGTTTAGAGGCCATCTGGATGATCCATCTTGGCGCCTAGCAAGAAGATCCCCCATTCACCACCATCTTCAACTTTTCTTCCCTCATTGCTTCTTGTTTCTTGCTAACTCCCAATATTTCTCTTGATTGCTCGCAGGTCCTCTAGGTGCCACGAATACGGAGTCGGTCTCCCTTGCCTTCGTGACCTTTGGATGGAAAGCTGGCGCAACCGCAGGGTTGAAGGCTCGATCATCCAGGCCACATCCGCTAGAGCGAGTGAACTAGGCATCGGGCACCTCAGAACTTTATAAGGTTTGCCACCCTAACTCCTAAGTTGGTATTGATCCGAGAGCTAAGTCCTATGGAATTTCTCAATCCCGAGATCCTCTTCTCATCCTGTTTAGGGGCTTACTTGCTAGTTTGAAGTTATTATTATGGAACCCTAGATCTACTCTTGTCTGTCTTCGGGAATCCTTAACCTCATTAAAAAAACCTAAAAATCACAAAGAAAAAAATCACTTCCATTATCCTAGCATCTAGTTAGTCCCGCATCACCCCTTCTTCCTCCTCATACTCATCCACTAAGCTTGGGTCAGCCTCATATATCTCCTCTTCAAGGTCATTTAGGTGAACCAATGAAGTGGTAAGAGGGGGCTGACTAAGGGATACCTGACTGATACTAGGTTCAAATCTAGAGATATTAATCCTATAGGGTTTAGGTCGACTGAGGGATAGTGGGTTACTACTAGGTTCATATCTAGGGACTATGGGTTCCTGGGGATTATAGGACAAGGGTTTAACTCTATGGGCCTTGTCTAGGGTTCCTATTTGGTCATCTAATGGATCAATCTTATGGATTGTTTGGTTAATGGGTTGGGTCATCTAGTTAACCTGGGCGATTAATTGAGTAAACTAGTCCCAGGATTGGTCAAGCTGGTTTTGGGTTTGGGTGCTCATTTGGGCTTACTGAATTTGAGTTTGGGTATTGGCTTGGTTCATTTGGATAATTAACTAAGCAAGCTAATTTAAGATGGCTTCAAAATTGGGATCCATGGCTGAGTTGGTTTGAGGTTTAGACTTCTGATATTGGGTTCCCAATCTAGTGGTCATACAATCAAGCAATTAGTCAAAATGAGATGGTGCAGCCAAGCATGCAAGATGGATTAGCTTAATCTAGGGTTTTCTAAACCTAGAGCCAAAACTAGGTGGATCAACTCAACTTACACATAATCCAATAGCTAATCCTTCCTTTGGCCAGGTAGAGGGTGGGAGTGTGGGAGGCCCCCCTGCTTTCACAGGGACCTAATTAAAAACCACAACACCACTTAGGTCATTTGACTTTGGACGCTCAGCCTTAGGCACTAGATTTCAGTAATAGTCACAGGATTAAATGCACTAGTTGGCCCACACAATTCATTCCCGACCTAATGATGTCACCTAGCCCTCTAGGGAAAATTAGGTCTAATTGATTTTAATTAAGCTTGGGTTAGTATGATGATGATTGTTTTGGGCCCAGGATAGGTGATGAAATCTTGCCCTGATGTTATATTGACTGCCCTTAAGATTAGGTTAAAAGATGATGGCAATCGATGGTCTTGATGCAATCTAAAACAATGAGAAAAATAAAATATTTTTTTATGTATTTTATGATGTGTCAATTTAGGTTTAAGTTGATTAGGTTAGCAATCAAATTGGGCTTGAGATTGGGGTGTGTGGAAGTTGATTAGGTTAGATTGAGTCAAGTACAGAAATATCAGAATTAGGGTTTTAGAAGATACAGATTTTGACATAGATTTTGATGCAGAAAAAAATAGAAAAAAATTTAGGACAGAGGATGGATGGTGTTGATGAACTATAGTAAATTTGATGCAAAACAAAAATCAAATGATGATGCAAATCCTAGAATTCTCGAACTACTATAGAAATCTCAAGATTTTGTCAGGGTTCTAATATGCCAAATTTTATGAATTTAGGTTTCTATAAAATTAATTAAAAATTATGATAAAACAAAAGGAAAGATAGGTAACAATTCATGCAAATTTCATATAAAAATAAAATTCCTAGATGGTCAAAATCAGATGCAAAACAGACAGCTAAAGTAGTGGACAGGATGCAGAAAATTCAGGAATTAGGGTTTTGTGAATCTAATGCAGATGAAAACTATCCTAAACCCGCTCTGATACCAAACTGATGCGGGACAACTCTAAGATTACTAAATATATAGGAAAAGTAGTAAACTAATTTTTTTATGATTTTTATATTTTATGTTTGTAGGCTAAATTATCAAATAAAAGTAAGAACTAGCAAGAAGAATAGCAATGCATAAAATCATCTTGATCGCAGGCAAACTCATGCAAAAATAATAAATTCCAGGACCCGAGAATTGAGAAACTCCTAGATTAAGATAGTTTATCTTCATCAAAATAGATATCAAGAGAAGGGAAGGTTTCTTACCAGTCAGAGATTGAAAACTTTGTAGTGGAAAGGATCACTCACACTATGATTGGAGCCTGGAAGAAAAAGCTTCAGTTCCTTGAATCAGATGGCTGATCTGGACTTAGTCTGAAGGCAAGGAAAGCCTACTTTGAGGAGGTGAAACACCTCGGGGATCCTACAAGCATCAGGGGTCAATCAAAACAGCAATTAAACAAAGGAATAAAAACTATGGTTTAGAAGGAAACAAAATTAGGTTTAGGTATGGGTGTCCTGGGGAAGAAGTAGTTGCTTGACTGGGGCAGTAGCTAGGGCATCTTCCTCTAGACATGGCTGATCTCCCAAGATGTAGAGGGAAGCTAGGGCAGCATGGGTTCATCCAAGGGACACAAGGAGAGCACTCAAGAATAAGAACCAAACACAAGAACAAGATAATGTCTCAAAATTTTAGCAAATTTATTCATAAGGAAAAATTGATTACAAGAGGGGGAGGGATGGGGTATTTATAGAGTTTCAATACCCTCTCTAACTAGGGTTACACTTAGGTTAACAAGATTTTTTCTAGTTAGATTACATGTCCTTTCCTATCTAGGTTAGAATTACAAAGCTTAAAGCAAGTAGGAACATAAATCCTAACTATGTTAGACTAGTCTTCTCCTTCTCACTTAAGGACACCTCTTGGACTTGGTCAACACTTCAAGAACACCTAGAAGGGGCATGTTGGGCTTCTAGGAGCAGTAAGGGGCCAGCCTAAAGGGGCTTGGGTGCGTGGGCTTGGGCCTCTGGAAGCTGGGGTGGCCTGGTAGCCTGGTAGCCGAAATATTCCCTGGTATCTTGCTTTTTAAGGGCTGGGCTTGGTGCCTGGGCTTGATTTCTTTGGGTTACAATGCAGGTGGACCTCTAGAATCATAGATGCCCTAGTCTGGGAATATACTCTAGCATCTAGAAGGGAATCTGGGCATCTAGAGGGCATCTAGAAGGAATCAGGATTTCTGGAAGCATCTTGGATCCTAGGTTGTCTCATAAAATCCAATAGGCTGATGTAATGGCCTCTGACTCCTGGATGTGGCCTGATGGAACTTCAAAATAGGGTAACCTCCTCTCTTGTGCAAAAATTGGGCTCATACTGGACTCATAACTGATGTACAGGACTCAATATACTGACTTGGTTGAGGGTTGAGACAAATCAACTAACCTCAACTTATTACAAGACTCAATCTAAATTGATTACAAAATTTTCAAAAGTTTGATATATGACTAATTAAACCATATGGGATCCAGGGATCTATATCTTATCCTGGTGTCCCCACCAGAAACAGGATCAATATGTCAGGGACTCAAATCCAATACAAACCCGAATTACCTGATGATAAGGAAGACCCAAGGAGATGGATGAACGAATTTATCTAGTACATGCAATTAGAGTTCCATACCCAAGTGCTCCAAGAAAACCTCTACCTTCAGATAAAATTGGGGCTAAGATGAATAAAATGCTTGAATTATTCAAACAAGTCCATATTAATCTTCGATTTTTAGATGCCATCAAGCAAGTCCCAACATATGCTAAATTCTTTGTACGGGCACAAGAATTCGAAAGAGACTTCAATCAAACCCAATCAATCCAGTTTCCTTGTGGATTACCGGTGATAAACTATTTTAATTTCAACTTTTAATTTCAGCTGAGTCTTGTAGGATCAAGTTAATTTCAGCTTAAGAATTTCAACACGAGTCCTATAATTAGAATCAAATCAATTTTAATTTCAACAAAAGACCTGTAATTAGTCATAAGAGGCAAGTTAGGTTCAATTTAGTCTTGTAATTGGTCAAGTTGGGTTCAAATTAGTCAAGGCAAGATTAAGACCATGGAATGAAGTTTAAACCCAAGTAAAGAAGCATCAAGATTGAATGGAGCAAACCACCTCAACCTTCATGCCAAGATGGAATGCCACCTCACCCTCCACACCAAGGTGGAATGCCACCTTACTCCCACGCCACATCAACCCCATTATTGTGCCCAAAGCATGAAGAATTTGAATTTGAAATCAAGCTGGGGCACCCACTTATCACTCCATATTTTCATGCATGTATTTTGAATTTCAAAGGGCTGGGAGAATAATAAATACCCCCTAACCCTCTTGTTATCAAGCCATTGAATGAATGAAAAAAAAGGGTCTTTCTTCTCTTCCATTGCCATGTTGCATTGTCACTCTGTGAGGGAGAGGGTGTGAGGCCCAATCAGTTCATCCAAGCTCCAAGAAATCATCAATAATCCTTCTCTTCCCCTTCTTCAATTATTTTTCTCTCTTATCTTTCCTTCCATGCCCACTAATGATTTCTATTATTGGATCCCTCCATGGCCATGAGTTGAGGATGGAGTCTACCTTGCCTTGAAGTAAACTATGTTATGTATCTTCAATCAAAGGAGTGGTAGTCTTCTCATCCAGCCATTAGTCCTTTGAGTGTTGAAGTGTGAGCCACCTACAAAGTTAAGGTTTCATTGTTGGTAAGATCATCCCCTCCTAAACTCTTAGATTTGATTTCTTGAAGGTAATTGTCCTAATTAAAATGGTTTCTCCACCTGTAGATCCAGTTACTTTCAACCTCCACTATGGGTGGCAACTTTCTAGTAGTCTATTTCATTAAGCTCATTTGCTCTCTTACGTATGAAACTTGCTGATATGTGGTAGATTCATTATTCTTTTTAGACTTGTAAGTTCTTAGTTTTAAAAACCATTTTTATCCTGCATCAATTCTTGAAGGATTTATGCACCCAAAAATGCATATCTCAGGCACACATCTCAAAGAAAGTCCATCTCACTGAGTAAGCTAGCTCAGTCTTTTGACACACAACTTTATATAAGCTCAATGATCTTGGTACCCCTATCATTTCTTATGTCATAGAGGGTCTAACTGTTAAGAAAGCTTTATTGGACTTAGGAACAAGTGTCAATGTCCTTCCAAGTTTAGTATATAATTTTTTGGATTTAGAAAACTAAAGTCCACATCAATAACCCTACAACTAGATGATGGATCTCTTAAAGTACCACTAGGGATAATTAAAGATGTGTTAATCAACATGGATAAATTTTATTTTCCTATAAACTTTATTGTATTAGATATGGAATAGGGAAGTGATCCTAGCCAAATCCCAATCATTTTAGGTTGACCCTTCCTTGCAATAGCTAATGCTTGTATCAACTGATGGATGGGAGCCATGGACTTGTCATTTGGGAATAAAAAGGTGAGGTTGAATGTACTTAATGTCATCACGAGACCACAAAGTGATGAGTTTAATGAAGTAAATATGCTAAAAGAACTTGCAGAAGAAACCACCCCTAATATGCCCTCACAAGATCTTCTGCAAGCCTATCTTGTCCATTTTGATATGGACAACTTTGACATAGATGGGTACATGGATGAAGTGAATGCATTGTTAGAGCCATCTAGTTCCACTCCTCCATGGACTATGAAATATAAGCAAATGGCCCCTCCCTCTAATATACGAATAGCTTCTTCATTAGAGACCCTACCTACATTAGAACAAGAGCCACTTCTATTCATGTTAAAGGATCCATTCTTCAAACATGATAGAACCTCTGACCATGAAACCCAATGTGTAGGCCTATAAAATGAATCCAAAGAAGCTATTAAGGGGACAATCATGGATCAACCACTAGACTGCCCAACCCAAAAGTCACTTCCAGAACCAAGTAATGCAGTCTTGAAGCAAGATCGACTTGATAACTTTACTAAGGACCCTTCTTGCAAATATCTGAATTACACTAGAATTGATATTGTAGATAAGCTGAGTGACCTATTAGATCCACCTTGGATGCCAAAGTATAAGTAATTTATAGAGTCCTCCAATATTTACCTAGCCCCTATACTAAACCCAACATCTACCCTACATACCAAGCCACCTCGTGGTACCAATTATCAAGAGATACATCCTATATATATACATAAAATAAATCTAGTGTGGAACATTACCAATTGGACTTTGTCCAACCATCCACCATGGCTGGGTATACCTAAAAATTTAGTGGATGCATCAACTAGTACAATTTAAAAGATCCACTAAATTTGGCTGAAGACTTCAAACTTAGTGCTCCTAGGTGGCAACCCAATTTTTGAACTTAATTTCACTTTTTAGTTTATTTTTTTAGGATAGGTAACTTGGTTGGAGGGATAACTAAATCTTCAAGGATAACTAAAGACCTTGTCTAGATCAAGAATATATTGAGTCAAGCGTATTCTTTCCTATCCTTTTTATATATTGCACCCTTAATTTCTTTCTCCATTGAGGACAATATCAATTAAGTTGGGGGAAGAATAATTAATCTAATTAAGTCCTTAAGTATGACCAAAAGTAATTAGTTTTATGTATCCAAATTTTGTCTCAATTTTAAGTTAATTAGGCACCTTAATCAATAATTGATTAATAGTCTAGATAATTTTAGAGATACTAAGGAGAAAATTACTAAGAAAACCTAACAAATGATAAGGTTTTGACCAAATCAAATTTTAGGAGTGATTCTAGAACTTTCTTCCTTCTTATCTCAATAAAGAATCTACTTGTTGAGAGTACGGGTATAAGGTCAAAATATACATAAAGTCCTTTTTTTTATTACTTCAAAAAAAATCCATTAGAGAGTCAGTCTAATCTCATATCTCTTCTTGACTCTTATTGAGTAATCGGGCCCCTTCGCCTATGTATGCATTGTGGCTTGCATCAAAAGGTGAAAAGGCCAAGAGATCTATTAAGCAATGGTACCACACTAAGTAACCGGGCCCCTTAACCTAAGTAAACATTGTGATTCGCATCAAAAGGTGAGGAAGCTAATACTTAAAAGGTTAGGACATTGCACTAGACTCTTTCAAAACAAAAAAAAATAGGACTAAAGTGTAAAAAGATAATGAACCCAACTCAAATCAAGTTGGACTTAAAGAGTAAGTTAGGGGGATCGTACGAAAGATCTCAAAAAACTTTTATGGTCAACACTCAACCACTAATTGGGTTAAGTCAGTAATCCAATGAAGTACCCTTTTAATGATCTAGTTGGGTATCAGCTGCCTTTAAGACTGCCTAAGTTAACTTTCAATTCAAAGATGATTTTATATACATGGCTAATCAATTTGCTTTACTCGAGGATGAGCAAAGTTCAAGTTAGGAGGTGTGATAATTATATTATATACATATAAATAAGTATTAATTTATGAATTAAGTTATCTTTATTTATTTAAAATTAATATTTCTATATATCATTTGTAGAAAAGAAGATTGTTAATGTAGAGAGCTTGATTTATGGGTTCAAATGAAATAAGTTTGAAGCAAATTGGACTTAAAATGATACCAAAATTCAATTATGAAGTTTATTATAGCATTGCATAAATTTTAATGTAGTCATCCACCACGGCTGCTTGGTTTATGAAAAGCTCCAGGGACCACCAGTAGTTATTGCTAATGGTCCACGACTAAGAGTTGTGGACCATGGAGAAAGTTCCCATCACCACTCGAGCTACCACACCTCCTCCATAGCTCTCTCTTTCAAGATTCGGCCATTTTTTCTCCAAACCAAGCACCAGTCCTCCCTTTTCCACTATCATTGCTGCTCTTCATCCACTACCAAGGTATCTTCCCTCCATCATGCCATCGTCCTGTTGCGAATTATGTCTTAAAGCCAATCGTCTAGGCTATAGACGGTTATGCTACTTTGTATTTGTATATGAATTCTTTTTAATAAATAAAAGTTATTTATTTTGGCTGTCCATCATATTTACTTTTCCTGTAAAGAACTCTTATATGATGGAGTCCTTAGAACTACATTATTTGATATAGAGAGGATATATCAAGTAGTTCTTAAACTGGTTCATAACCAAATGATACATTATTATAGGACGACGATGTATTAAGTGTAGGTTGTTGTATGTCACATTTGTTGGTTGTCCTCTTAACCAAGGAGTGTGGAGATACTGGTGTGACATGCAAGTGAAATGTGTAACATTTCACTGAACGTTAGCATATGCGGAGCTCCCTTCTGCCAAAGGGTTGCTCACGAAAGGATATGGGTATATGTGTCCCTCATACCTGAGGTCACCATGGCAACTTGCAAGCAACTCACTATACTTTGGTGCCAGACTACCTGGATTTCTAATCCAGTGATGGAAGGTTTCTAGGTGTAGTCAAGTACTTGTGGAGCGGTGGTGGATCAAGATGGAATTGACCTCTCCAAATAGTTTGCAGTGAATGGTTCACTATGTCTCAATTCAGCAAAACCTTGGCCAGGGTAGTTCTTATGAGGAGTCACAGAACTTGTGAGGTTGAGACATGATTTGGATAAACCAAATTAGGGTTGGCAGTCGAACCTTAGGTCATCCTGAGCATTATAAGGTCAAAATGATGGATTATGCGGCAACCATATACCAGAGGTTCTTGTGAGGTGCTCTGCTCTTCGACCTATCCGAACATTGGGTATCATTGCTAGATGAGGACTTTGACTGGTACTGGAAATGTTCCAGTGCTACCGGTTTAGTGTTTGAATCTATGGGGTCACATACCATAGAGAATTTCTATATGATCTTTTGGGCTAATCAATGATTGAGAATCGTTTGCCATCACCTGAAGTTAATATGGTTGACTTTGCTCCAAGTGTCGACACTTGGATTTTTGCAGGTGTCGACATTCTGTGAAGTGTCGATGCTTGGCAATTCTCGAGTGTCGACACTTCCTGTGACGAGCAGAAATCTGGGAGGATTTCGTGAGAGTCTTTTTGATAGATTTTGACCTTGTTTGAATTTCGAGTTCAAACTAGTTTTGGCTCTAAGGCTTTATGGTATGAATGTCATACATGCCTTAATGGGTTAGACCCATTTGGCATGGCCTTGATCCTCTCCCCCATTCTCTCCCTCCATCTCTCCTCCTTCCTTCTTCTCCCTTTCATGGCAGCTCCTATAAATAGAGGTCTTTGTTGTGGCTGCTGGGGTTACATACAAGAAAACAACACAAGTTACAAGAGAGAAAAGAGAGAGGAAGAAGAAGGGTTTTGTGAGAGATTTAGGGATTGGGTGTGAGCCACCTAGCAATCAAACTAGGTATTGGGAAAGAGATTTGGAAAGGGACCTTGCTCTCATTCTAGTCTTCTTGGAAGAAGAAATTTGGCCCAAGGATCCTGAAGAGCTAGCACTCCGAGGGAGTTGATCAGAGTCGAGCCTAGGTGTGGATATCCTGTAGAGACCAGACGCGTGTGTGGCTCAAGCTCCCTCCTCCTCTCAGCTCTTCACAGCTTCTCTCTAGCACTCATCGAGGTATAAAGGTATGACCTTTATATTATGTTGTTTTTGATGTTATATGCATGCTAGGTCTTTATACTGGTTCTTGTTGTGGGCAGATCGATAGATAGTTTAGATCTATCTATCGAGCCTTCTACTGTGCATGTCTTAAAAATATTTTAAAATGCATATTTTCAACCTTGTTTCTTGCATATTATATGCTAGGTGTAGGTGTTTTTCACCTTTAATGGTATCAGAGTAATAGGTTCCTTTTTGAAGTATAATGATGCTAACATGCTAATAACATCTCCTTTCTTCTTAAGTACTTGGATTGAGTACTTCACCATGGCCGTCCAATCATAGAAGAGAAGTAGGGCTGCAAGACCCTCTCTTTCCATTCAATATGGTCTCCTATGGCATGTAGGGGTGCCGCTGTGATTGACTCTTGAAAAAGAAAATAAGAAGAAAGAAATTATAGGTTAAAAATGTTTTAATCTAATGGCATGATCATAAAATAACTTTAGATAAGATCTAAGAGTTATTTTTGATCAGTTTTGCTTGAATGTTTGGAGAAACATTTGATTTGAAATCACTATTTTTTTGTTGTCTTAGGCTGTGAGTCGACACTTGGCCTTTAAAGTGTCGACTCATGGGAATATTTTCTGAGATCTGGTTTCTGTTTTTGTTCTGAGATAAGTTGAAGTATCGATACTTGACCCTGAAGTGTTGACACTTGACCCTTGATGTGTCAACACTTGAGCACGTGCTAGAAAACATGTTCTATTTTCTAAGACAAGTTGAAGTGTCGATACTTGACCCTGAAGTGTTGACACTTGACCCTTGATGTGTCAACACTTGAGCACGTGCTAGAAAACATGTTCTATTTTCTGTTCCTTGTCTTAGGCCTTGAGTCGATAATTGCTCTTGAAGTGTCGACACTTGGCTGCAGAAAATGCTGAAAATAGCGAGTTCAAATTTTATTTTGTTATAAAATTGTTTTACACTAATAAATTAAAATTTTTTTAATTTATTTAAGGTTATTGAACTTAATTTTGAATTAAGATTGACTAAGAACTCTAGGAATATGATTCAAAGATCTTAAGTCATTTCAATAAGCCTTAAGAGTCATGGGTTAGCTTCTATTAGGTCCTTGATTGGGTTAGACCAAAGTTTAGATGCATTGGACTAATTAGAGAACTAATCTAATCAAATATTGAGTTAGGATTTCTTCTCTAGATCTATCTAATAGTTAGATTGATTAGTCCACATCTAAATGGATCTAATTTGTGGCTCAGTGGAAAGCTCGAGTTTTTAGGCTAGTCTAATCGAGTCTGATGAACCGATTGGTATCGAGGTAAGTTTGGCATTGTGATCATGGTTCTCTGGGACTACCTCTTACTTGGCCAACTTTGTTGGTGTCTAAGGCAAGACAGTTAATGATGGAACCCAACCCCTGATCTCACTTACCTGGCCAATATGGTCAATCAGGATTGATTAGATAGCTTATTGACTCATGTTAACCCTTGTCACCCAAGGTTAATCAGTCTTGACTGATTTTAGATACCCATGGATCATTGTTATGTGTAACCCTCCTAGATTGCTGATGTGGTCAGTGGGAGGTTGATCCATGTCTTCTCTTCTATTCATCTGTTACATTAAAGTTAAAAACCCTCTAAATTATTAGGTCCTTAAAAGGACAAAGTTATATAGATAACCAAGTCCTAGCCTCCCATTAAGTGGGATAGTAATGTGTCTATTAGTTCGGTATTCATCGGCAGATCCAAAGATCGAGTGTTCATTGGGCTATTGGAATTGTTGTTTCGAATATGATAGCTCAGTGCGACTCTCTTAACAATAGTCAAGTGGGCCGGCCAAAGTCGGGCTTGACCATTCGTTAGTTAGAAGCATTGAATTTTGTCATGTTAATGGTTGGACCTAACCGGGACCTTCAATAGGAGGCCCAAAGGTCGATTGAAGTACTCTTTGGGACAAAACCCAGTTGCTAGAGGTTACTTGGTGAAGTAATTGGTTAAAAAACCTACCTTTAGACATGTATGGATGGGCTGGCCAAAGTCGGGCTCATGTGTTGTCTATTGGACACTAGTACCCGCTAAGGAATTAAAGTAATTCCTCGGATTGGAGGTAGAGGCTACCAATCTGTACGAAATAGTGGGAGGGACCTTTAGACTAAAGTCCATTTTTTTTGGTTAATAATTCATATACACTAATTAGTTTTGGTTTTCCTTTTAGATGTCTTCCAACATGTCACTCCAGTCTCGTCTCGACAACGAAAAGCTCAATGGACCCAACTTCGATAGCTGGTATTGAAAGCTCAGGATTGTCCTGGAGCACAAACGGATCCTGTATGTGATATCAGATCCGGCACCTGAGATCCCTGCTGCCAATGCTCGGGGTTCGGTCAGAGACACTTATCAGAAGTGTCTCTCTGACAGGACCACTGTCCGATGCATTATGTTGGCTGCGATGAATGATGAGTTCAATCACAAATTCGAGGAAGCCCAGGCAGAAGAAATCCTTCATAGGCTGAAGGAGTCTTTCGGGACACCAAACGACGTTAAGAGGTACAAGGTCTTCTTTGCTATCTACAATGCATGGATGCGTGATAGGGCCTCGATCACTGATCATGTACTATACATGATTGAGATGATTGAGCGCCTAGGCAAGCTCGGTTGTCCCTTGCATGAATAGCTTGGGAAATATGCGATACTGAATTCTCTCCCTTCTTCTTATCTAGACTTTCTCGATCATTACAAAATGAATAAGCCTGCAGTCAACTATCATGGTCTATTGGGATCGCTGCAGACTTATGAGAAAGACCACTAGTTGAATAAAGGGATGGTGAATCTAGTGGGAGGTTCTTCGGGAGGGCATCGTCCCTTTAAGAAAGGGAAGAAGAAAAATAATAAAGGGAAAAAGGTGCTTGTGCTTCTAGGCCCAGTCAGGCCAAGAAAGTGAAGGCTGATCAAAGTCGAGCGGAGTTCTTCTTTTGCAAGAAGCGGGGTCATTGGAAGAGGAATTGTCCTCTTTACATTGCATCTCTTGAACCTAATAGGTCCAAGAAGAGAAAGCTGCAGGATGGTCCTGGACAAGGTATTTATATGATAACACCTTGTAGTTTCTCTCTTTGCAATATTACTAACTGGGTATTGGATACATGAAGTCCAATTCATATTTGCAACTCTTTGCAGGGACTTCAAGTTAGTAGAAGATTCGAGGATGACGAGAGGTTCTTGAATGTAGGAAATGGAAGCCGAATTCTAGTTATAGCGTTGGGAGTCCTTAAACTTATTTTCGAGTCCTGTACTGTAGTTTTGAATGAGTATCACTTTTGTCCTTCTTTCATTGTAAATATCATTTCTATAGGCCAATTGGCCATGTATGGTTATGAACTATTAATAAAGAATGACATTTGCAAAATCATTTTGAATGATTCTGTTGTTTTGCATGGACAAATATGTGATGGCATCTATATTCTATCGTGACCTGTTATAGTAATGTACACGTCTTGCAAATGCCCTAGGATAGATAATGTCAGTGATGCATACCTATGGCATTGTAGGCTAGGTCATATTAACAGGAACAAGATATACAGGATGAAAACTGAGGGTCTCCTCGATTTTAGTGAAGATAGTTCACTTCCAACCTGAGAGTCCTGTCTTCTTGGAAAAATGACTAAGTCACATTTTATTGGAAAAGGTGATCGAGCCAATGAAATTCTAAGTCTAATGCATACTGATGTATGCAGACCCATGAATGTTTGTGCCAGGGGTGGGTACAATTATTTCATTACTTTTATAGACGATCTTTCGAGATATGGTTATGTCTTCTTGATGAGACATAAATCTGAATCGTTTGAATTACTCAAACGATATCGTAATGAAGTAAAAAAACAAACCAGAAAGTGTATCAAAACCCTTCAATCTGATCAAGGAGGTGAATACCTTTCCGGCGAGTTTCTGACATATCTTGAAGAGAATGGGATTCTCTCTCAATGGACGCCTCCAGGGATACCCTAGTTAAATGGAGTGTCCGAGAGGAGGAATCAAACCCTATTAGTCATGATTCGATCCATGATGGGCTTTGCTACTCTGTCGATATCCTTTTGTGGATATGCTTTAGAATTAGCTTGTTACCTTCTGAATAGGGCTCTAAGTCTATTAGTAAAACACCATATAAGATATGGACTGGACGTAAGCCAACACTTTCACACCTTCGGGTCTAAGGGTGCCCGGCTTATGTGAAACATTTGGAAACGGACAAACTTGGACCTAGGTCTGACCGGTGCCTATTTGTTGGGCATCCAAAAGAGTATAAGGGGTATTACTTCTACTTAGCTAAGGAACAAAAGTTGTTCGTCAGTCTTAGGGCTATCTTTTTGGAAAAGGAGTTCCTTGGTGAAGAGACTGTAGCCGCTAAGATTGAACTTTGTGAAGTTCAACAAGTAGAAGAACCGACACATTTAAGCGACCACATAGAACCGGTTGTGATTAGATCACACCCAGAGCCCACTCCAAAATCATTAAGGAGATCCAGTAGAGTACCGAGCTGACTGGACAGATACTACGATTTCTTGGTCCGGACAGTGATCCCATTGAACTCGATGAGAACAATGTGGATCCGATCACCTATATGGATGCGTTGTAGAGCTCCAACTCTGATCATGGCTAGGAGCCATGAAATCCGAAATGGAGTCCATGGAGATCAACAATGTATGGACATTGGTTGATCCACCTGAAGGGATAAAACCCTTTGGGTGCAAATGGATTTTCAAAAGGAAAAGCGGCACAGACGGAAAGATGGAGACCTATAAAGCCCATCTGGTTGCCAAGGGATATCATCAATGTTATGGTATAGACTATGACTAGATGTTCTCTCCTGTAGCAATGCTCAAATCCATTCGGATTATGCTTGCTTTAGCAGCGCACTTTGACTATGAAATCTGGTAAATGGATGTCTGAACAGCTTTCCTGAATGGTGAGCTGGAAGAAGAGGTGTATGTCATACAACTGTTAGGAATTGTGTCCTAAAGCCAATAGCCTAAGCTGTAGGCGGCTGAGCTGAGTATTGTACTCTTTGTATGAATTAATAAATATTATTTTGGTAGCTCATCACATTCTTACATTTTTCTATAATGAACTCTTTTACATGTGATGAAGTCCTTAGGACTACATTGACATCGATATAGAGAGGATATATCGAGTGGTCCTTGTTGCCCAGAGAGCAATCCAAGAGGGGGGGATGAATTGGGTCTCTAAAAAATATAAAGATATGCTTGATAATACAAGTAGCAAACTTCACAAGACAAGATATGCAATTCAATTCAACAAGGTACTAAAATTAAAGTGCAATGCTCTAAAGTAGTAGTGCAGCAGAAATTAAAAGCAATAAGCAATAAAGTAAAGAGCAAGGAGGGAGAGAACAAGCAATCACAAATACAACAATCTATAGTGGTTCGATGCCAACAATGCACCTACATCCACTCCCCAAGATCCCCTTGGAAATTCACTATAATCCAATGATTACAATCGATTAGTTTTCCGGGCTCACTAATCAAAACCCAACTTGTTTTACAAGTCACAACCTTATTTGGTTTTACGGACTAACTAAGAACCTAAGTGGTTTTCACAAGGCTAACCAAAAACCTCCCTTGGTTTTCCGGGCTAACCAAGAACCTTAGTGGTTTTGCGGGCTAACCACCAACCTAATTGGTTTTCAAGGCTTACCAATAACCTCACTTGGTTTTCCAAAAGGCTAGCCAATAACCTTTACAAGATATAAGATGGAGAAATAAAGAACCAATGTAAGCTTTCAATAATAAAGCAAATAAGTCGATGTAGCTTGATGTAGTGTTGCTTTGCTCTTGTTGAAGCCTTTTGAATGCCCAAGATTGAATGATCTTCAATGCACTTGATAGCTTTGAATGCTTGGAAGGTTTCCCTTTGCTTAAGAGTGGTTAAGCTTTGAATGAATAGGAGTTAAGGCTCTTCTCTCTTCTTTTCTCTCTTTGGATATTCAATACCTTTTGAATAGTTGAATAGTTCTTAATGGTTGTTGTCTTGATTTGATTTGGAGCCTTGATATACCTTCCCAAGCCCTCAAAATCGAAATCTAGCTGTTATACTTGAAAAACTAGCCATTGGAGGGCATTTGGGCAAGTTCTATGCTTGAAAGAACTAGCCGTTACTGTTGTCAGAACTCCATATATCGACACTTCCTCTTCATGTGTCGACACATTATGTCGACACATGTTCTTCTTAAGTCGACACAAGTTCAAAGTGTTCCATTCAGATTCTCTAGAAAAATCAGCTGAGTCAACACATTCTCAGTTGAGTCGACACTTTGAGTCGACACATAAGGTCCATGTGTCGACACATCAACTGTTCCTTCAACTTCTGCAAGTTTTGTGGCTTGAAATCCTCAGGTGATGTGTTGATCCATGTGTTGACACCTTAAGTCGACATATAAGGTCCATGTGTCGACACATCATCTGTGCTATTTGAAACATTGCTGCATACTGGCCTCAATCGATACATCATCTTCATGTGTCGGCACATCATGTCATGTGTCGACACCTTGAGTCGACACATCATCAAAAAAGTGCAGAAATTGCTGAACTTGTACTGGATCATGTTTTTATTTGCCTTAGTCATCTATTCAACCATTTCTTTGAGTGTCCAAGTCTTGTTTTGCGCAATCATTCCATTCAAACTTGGTTCTTCAACACAATTGGGCTTCTTCAAGTTTTGTGAGCATCCTTTTAATGAAAACACACTTAAAGCAAATCATTAGTCCTAAAATTATACTTAACTATTTTGCTTATCATCAAAATCAATTAATGGAGTCAACAATCTTCCCCTTTTTGATGATGACAAAACCCTTAAGTATAAATTGCTTTAAAAGTAAAGCTTTAAGAGAATTGATCAAGATGCACAATACTGAAAGCATTAAGTATATCAATCATTACTTAAAGATATAATCATTCAAAACACAAGTGATAGAATTTGAGCTTGTTTCAAAGATAGAGAGTATTAGAGCTTTGTCAGAACTTTGGTATTTATTTAAATGCATTAAGAACATATATCATGATACTCTTACAATGAAAATTTCAGCAATTAACAAAGCTCTCCGTGAATTAATGATTCATAACAAAATTTGTGAGAATCTTTTCAAAAACATTGAAAGAGGAGTTTTGAGAATCAAATTTACTTTGACAAAAGGTGAAGCTCCCCCTTTCATAAATTCAGGTTTTCAAAAATTAAAAGTTACTCCCCCTTTAGTTTGGAGAAGTAAACTCATTTATACTTAAATAATATCATGAATTACTCCCCCTTTTTGTTATCATTAAAAAGGTAGATAAAGGAAATACATTTATTTTTGGAATATTTTCTTTAAGAAGCACATTCATGAAAGCAATTCAAGATATAGCATTCATGTCCATCAAAGATATAGGAATGAGTAATCAAAAAGTTTTTCATATATGTATCATCAAGTACATAACAAAGGTAAAAGTACATGTAAGCATGAAAGTAAACTATCTAGGAATATAAAACTATCTAGAAATACATCAATATCCTAATCCTCATCCATCGAGTCATCGAAAGATGAACTGATCTCGATCAGTCCGGTATCAGTAAAAGATCGAGCTCGCGGCCATCATGGTCAAAGATCTCGAAGTTTGGTCCTGGTCGGCTGAGGAGGGATACGGCGTCCACGTCCTCTACAATTAATATAGGTCCGACCTCTGGCTGAGCAGTAGAGGTAGAAGCTACGTCCTCCGTAGGAACTGAACTGATCGGGTGAATCATCTCAGCAATAGCTAGAGCAGGAGTATGATTAAAAGTAGGGCCTGAATCGAGATGCTGAAGGCTGGGTGTATAAAACCTAAGCTCTCGAGTGACTGAAGAAGTATGAAGGGTAGGACTAACAAAAGTAGGTGTAATAGCTGATGATACAAGCGTATCAAGAACAACAGTATCAGCTGTGGAAGGTATCGATGTACCTACAATATATGTATCAAGTGTGGGGATCTCGATGATAGGTGTCTGAATGTCAGGAGAATCAATGAATGAAATATCAATGTCAGGTAGGTCAACAATAGGACTAAGAATAGGAATCGGAACTGGAGTGTGATCAACTGATCTAGAACGAGAGGATAGATCAGGTGTCAGAGCAGGTGAGAAGGATGGGTCAACTGGGCTTGCAGGCACATCATCCGTCACCTCCACAACTGGCTCTGACAAAAGATCAACAATATCAAACCGGTCTAAGTCAGTCTCCTCATCTCCATCAATATCTCCAACAGTAGTATCTCCAACTCCATCTCCAACAATAGTCTCAGCACCAGTGTCAATGTTAGCAATGTCATCAGCTGGTGCTCGAGCAGGAACATCAACAGAAGTAGGAACTATGTCTATAGTAGGAGCACTCATCGAAGCTCTGGACAGTGCTAAGAGAATAGTCGAAATACCTTTACTAAGACCAATGTGGCTCTCTCTCGTCTCAGCAATAAAGATATCTGGACGATGCCTCATGATGAAAACATCGATCTTTATGCATCTGACTCTATCCTCTAGAGTATGTGGAACACCAGGAGTCTCCATCTATGCTGGTTGTGGCTAGGCAAATGTAGAAGGATCAAATTGAGCTAGCTGTGCTGCCGTCTCAAGCTATGTCTCGCTCGGTCCAACCTCACCTAAAAGAATCTGCTCCTCCTTTGCTATGTCCTCATCAATGTCAGCTCTATCCTCGGCCTGTCTTGATGTCCTCCATGTCCACTGGCCTCGAACTAAATGATAACCCATGCGATGTAGTGACCTGATGTCATATACATCAGTATGGATCAAAGTACGATAAGGCTCATCTTGGAAGCTGACTCTATACTCCTGGAACAGTACAGTCAATCCCATGCCATATGGTAAGCAGAGTTATTGACTAGACGCCGCCTCAGTAATCTGATGAATCATCAAAATAGGAAGACAAATCGGCGTCTGCTGAATCAAGGAGACCATCACGAGCAACTCTCGCTCGGTAATGTAGTCAAATCGACCGGTCTTCGGCAAAAGAATCTGGGTAATGATATGATGTAGCAATCTCATCTCCGAAGACAATCTCGATGCAGGAACTGTGACTCTCTCTAGTAAGATATCGTACTCAAAAATACACCGGAGGCCACTAACTCTGTCCAACAGACTGTCAATAACTGATCCAGTCATGGGTATATCCCATACTCTGCTCAGAACTCTGCTGAAATGGGAATATCCCGTCCTCTGACCTGAGCAATCCAGCCATCTGATCCGTGAGCAAGTGATCCGTAGAACTCTCTCATCAACCTAAGATAGTATCTCTCGCTGAGCGAACAGAAAGTAGCCAACCCAGCATGTCGGATCCACTCTCCTGTCCGAAAATGCTATTGGTCCAAGAAAGAGAAGTCCACTCGGCATCCTCTGACGCAGCACACGATGCCCCGATCAATATTTATTCCAAGGAGAACGGACCGTTGGTCGCTAGGAAACAACCCTAGGCTAGGCTAAACCAAATTTATTTTTTTTCTCAATTTTCTTTTTTTTTATTCAAATAAACTTTTTCATATTTTTTCCCCTCTATTTTCATTTTTTTTTTATACTAAAAAAAACCTTTTTTTTTCTTTGTATTTTTTTCTCATGGCTTTCTTCTTTTTTTTCCTGATTTTCTCTCTCTTTTTTTTTTTCTTCCCGTGGTTTTTACTCTAAAGTCAGCATTTGGGGAAAGGAACTGCTTTCACATTCGTGCAGTTCTTCTTCCCGGTGCTTTGATGGGCGTGCAAGCAGGGGATCGACACCGAATGAGGAAGTCCAGCGGGATCTCGCGATGTCCAGCGAGGTGAAAGGTGACAACGGTGAAGGGGCTCTGGCGGATCTGGCGATGGCGAAGGAGATTTGCTCGGTGGGGCGCGGATCGGGCAGAGATGGCAGCAAGGCGGAGGAGCTCGGTGGGCTTCGCTGACGATCTTGAAGGAGCTTCGCCGGAGACAGGGCGGCGGCACAGTGGGACGAAAGCGGCACGGACCAGCGGGCGATGGAGGCCATGGCAGAAGGCTTCACGGGCGGAGGGGACGGCTGCGATCGGTGGTGGCCAACGGCGACGGCCTATTGGTAGTAGTGGGAGGCACGATGGCGGCAGCGTCGGCGAATAGCAACGATGACAGGCGGAGACGGGTTGCAGGCATGGAATGGAACTTGGGGACTTCATCGATTAGCTCTCCAGTGAGGTTGGCAAATTGGGAGGCGGACGGGTGGTGTTTTGTTGTCTGTTGATGGTTTACGGATGGCTGATTCTTTTTAGAAATTGAAACAAGGGAGAGGGAGAGGAGAGGAAGAAACCTAGGATGAGGTAGAAGAGGTATAAGAAAGGAGGATCAAGACGAGGATAAGGAGGAATAGCTATCAGAGAATAAGAGGAATAGAAGAATTAGAGAATAAGAGGAATAGAAGAACAGGGGTAGAGAATTAGGAGAAGAGAAGACGAACCAGGAAGAAGAATAGGGAAGAACCAGAAGAGAAGAAGGGGAAGAATAAGAAGAAGAGAGGGAAAGTCGGGACGCACCCAGATGATTTCTCAAATATTTTTATTCATCGCTCATTTTTTTTATTCATTCCCCCCAAAATCAATCCCCTTTACAATGGGCATCCAAGGCCTTTAATAGCCTTACAAAGCTAGCTTTTGAAATTTAAAAACACCCCAAATTGAGGAGGATTACAAGGGGGGTTGGATGATTTGGTGGAGAGTTTGGAGGGATGGGGGGGGGGGGGGTTTGGAGGATTTGGTGGAGGACATGGAGGGGTGTGGCCAACCTCCTTGAATTTGAATCTTCCTTGTTGGTGCCAAAGAGTGATGAGGCGACTAGTGAGGTGGCGCCTGATGACGTGGCATGATGAGATGGTCTTCTACTTGTATAAAGAATGACATGTGGCACCAAGTGGTCCTAGTTGATGGTCCTTTTCTCTTGCTTGGTTGATGTGTCTTCTCTTTTTCATGTGGTCAAATTCTGGGGTCCAGAATTTGAGTCTTGTTGCTGGCTTTCATTGCTTTAAGACTTGATTAACTGAAATAGACTTAACTCAACTGAACTGACTTGACTGACCTAAACTTGAAACGGACTTACAGGAAATGAAATTTTTTTTTTTTAAAGTAATTACAGGACTCAATAAACACTCTTGATTAATTACAGGACTCTTGAAAAGGAAATGGCTCTTGAAAATAAAACATTTACAGGACTCTTGAAAAGGAAATGGCTCTTGAAAATAAAACATTTTTGAACTAAAGGATACAAGGTAACCTAATTATCTTCGATCCAAATTGGGATAAGGCTAGCCTTGTTGGAGTGAAGTTTCTTTCGATTTCTGGTGTCCACACCAATTCTCCTGGGGTGGGCAGAACTCGACCCAGTCGAGTATGGTTCAGTTTTGCCCTGGTAATGCTCGAACAAGTCTGGGTTAAGTCTTTGTAGGTCCTCTCGAGTAATCCAAGAGTTGTCGGACTCAGGTCGACCTTGCCATTGAACCAGGTATCGCTGATAGTCCTTATTCCTGGTAGTAATGGTCTTGTCATCTAGTATTCTCTCAATCCTCTCTCTCCGCTCAGGTAGGGTTGGTGGTGGACACTCGGAAATATGTTCACTCTCAATGAAAGTTTCTGGCCCAAAAGGCTCACTAGGTATTAGTACTGGTTCTTTGTATTCTACTAGGTCTGAAACATTAAAGGTTGTACTGATACCCATATCAGGTGGAAGTTCCAAAACATATGCATTAGGCCCTATTTTCTTTAAGATCTTGAAAGGTCCCACTTCGCGGGCATGCAGCTTCTTTATGGTTCCAGAGGGGAACCGTTCAGGGTTGAGCCTAATCATCGCATAATCCCCTTCACAGAATTCTTTAGCCCTCTTATGTGAGTCAGCTAAGTGTTTGTAAGTTTCATTACTCAGGTTGATCTTATTACTGATTTCTTTATGCAGATTTGTGACATGCTATGCAAAAGACTGGGCAAACTCAGAGACTCATGTGTGAATAGGTAGTGGGATTAGATCTAAAGGCTTCCTAGGCTTTGCATCCCAAGAACCTCCTTAAGAGATTTTTTAGTTTGGAAGATACATGCGGGAGGTTTGGCTGGCCACTTCGGAGGAAACAAGACTATCTTTGCTCTGATACCAAATTTGATGCGGGACCGTACGCTCTGATATCAAGACCGGTGTCAGACCGTTGATCATTAAGAAATGATCTCTAGATTAGGGTGTCCAATTTAATTAATTAAATCTAATTAAATAAAAATAACTAGCAATCAATCAAGTCAGGTTATCAAAGTGGATCTCACCCGAAAACACAGAATCTTATGAAATTTGGAAAAGGGAGATCGTCCTGAGATCGTCCAAAATCCGGACCAGTAGTTCACGAGCGAGGTGGATCAGAAGCCATTGGACCTGGAACACCAAAAACAAGCAATATATAAATCCTAAATCAAATAAAAATTAATTAAAATCCAATGCTTTGAAATCTATGCTCTGAGATCCGTGTGCTCTGGGATCCGTGTGCTCTGGGATCTGTGCAGAGCAGAAATCAGCAACAGCGAACGTGAATGCTTTCACGTTCGTGCAAAAATGGCTTTCTTCTTCCTTTGGTCCGATGCAGGGGAGAACAAGGTCCCGCCGGAAGGAGGAGGGAGAATAAGGAGAGAATAAGAGACCCAGGATGAGATAGAAGAGGTATAAGAAAGGAGGATCAAGACGAGGATAAGGAGGAATAGCTATCAGAGAATAAGAGGAATAGAAGAATCAGAGAATAAGAGGAATAGAAGAACAGGGGTAGAGAATTAGGAGAAGAGAAGATGAACCAGGAAGAAGAATAGGGAAGAACCAGAAGAGAAGAAGGGGAAGAACAAGAAGAAGAGAGGGAAAGTCGGGACGCACCCAGATGATTTCTCAAATATTTTTATTCATCGCTCATTTTTTTTATTCATTCCCCCCAAAATCAATCCCCTTTACAATGGGCGTCCAAGGCCTTTAATAGCCTTACAAAGCTAGCTTTTGAAATTTAAAAACTCCCCAAATTGAGGAGGATTACAAGGGGGGGTTGGAGGATTTGGTGGAGAGTTTGGAGGGATGGGGGGGGTTGGAGGATTTGGTGGAGGACTTGGAGGGGTGTGGCCAACCTCCTTGAATTTGAATCTTCCTTGTTGGCGCCAAAGAGTGATGAGGCGACTAGTGAGGTGGTGCCTGATGACGTGGCATGATGAGATGGTCTTCTACTTGGATAAGGAATGACATGTGGTGCCAAGTGGTCCTAGTTGATGGTCCTTTTCTCTTGCTTGGTTGATGTGTCTTCTCTTCTTCATGTGGTCAAATTCTGGGGTCCAGAATTTGAGTCTTGTTGCTGGCTTTCATTGCTTTAAGACTTGATTAACTGAAATAGACTTAACTCAACTGAACTGACTTGACTGACCTAAACTTGAAACGGACTTACAGGAAATGAAATTTTTTTTTTTTTTAAAAGTAATTATAGGACTCAATAAACACTCTTGATTAATTACAGGACTCTTAAAAAGGAAATGGCTCTTGAAAATAAAACATTTACAGGACTCTTGAAAAGGAAATGGCTCTTGAAAATAAAACATTTTTGAACTAAAGGATACAAGGTAACCTAATTATCTTCGATCCAAATTGGGATAAGGCTAGCCTTGTTGGAGTGAAGTTTCTTTCGATTTCTGGTGTCCACACCATTCTCTAACCACTATCTTGGAACTCATCCGGCTAGAAGGTGCAAATAATGGTTGTGCAGGCAGATCCGGAGCTCTAGACTCATGTCGGGCCTTCGTTCTCCGCTCTTCTTCATGCTGTGACTGATGTGATCAGCGAACGACTTGTTTGCGAGGACCCATTGTCAACAAAAAAAGATTTTGCAAGGTTTTTGGTTGAAATAAAGAGTTTTTAGGGTTTAGGAGCTAAAACCTAAGAGGAAATCCAACAAAAATGACCACCGAACCTTCAAATCCGAGAAAACATCGGGTAAAGGCAAGAAAACGAGAGGATAAACGGGATGGATATCTGGAATCGAAGTGTCGGCTCGGAGGAGAATGAAATTTTGGGAAAAAATGGTTCGGAAACCCTTAAAATCTTAGTTTGCCATCGGGCATGTGTCGACTCATCCATGTGCCGACACATTTTGGTGTCGACACATCAACTTAAAAACTAAAAAATTAGGGATTTCACAGAATGATCAAAATCAATTGAAATAACAGGTTTTTGGAGTCAAATCAATAATGATCAATCATGATATATCATAAATAAGGTTGAACTGATCTAGTTTGAGTCAACTTAAGGAAAAAATTTAATCAAACGGATTAATGATCCCGAGCTCTCTTCTAATCATACAGAATCGATCTTCCAAGAGAGGTTTAGTTAAAATATCAGCTAATTGAAATTCAGTACATATAAATTCAAGCAAAATATCATTATTTTCAACATGATCTCTAATAAAGTGATGCCTAATTTCAATGTGCTTGCTCCTAGAGTGTTGAATAGAATTTTTAGTCAAGTAAACAGCACTGGTATTATTATATTTGATAGGAGTGCTAGCCAACTTGATTCCAAAGTCTTCAAGTTGTTGCTTAATCCATAGGATTTGAACACAACAACTTCCTGCTGCAATATACTCAGCCTCAGCTGTGGATAGTGCAACTGAAGTTTGTTTCTTGCTAAACCATGAGATTAAGTTAACTCTAAGAAATTGGCAAGTTCCACTAATACTCTTTCTATCTAATCTACATCCAGCAAAGTCTACATCAGAATATCCAATCAATTCAGCAGAAGAATTTCTAGCATACCACAAGCCAATACTAATAGTACCAGATAGATATCTAATAATGCGCTTAATAGCCATAAGATGTGATTCCTTAGGTTCAGACTGATATCTAGCACACATGCAAACACAGAACATAATACCTGGTCTACTAGCAGTCAGATACAGTAAAGAGCCTATCATGCCTCTGTATAATTTTTGATCTACAGATTTACCATTTTCATCTTTATCTAGTTTACATGAGGGGCTCATAGGCGTACCTATTGGCTTAGTAGTCTTCATCCCAAACTTTTTGATAATTTCTCTTATGTACTTAGCTTGGTTGATGAAAATACCATCTGAAGTTTGCTTGATCTGGAGTCTGAGAAAGAAATTGAGTTCTCCTATCATGCACATCTCGAACTCACCCTGCATAAGCTTAGCAAACTCTTGACAAAGAATTTCATTAGTAGCACCGAAAATGATGTCATCAACATATATTTGTACTACTAATAAATCATTATCTTTCCTTTTCAAAAATAGTATTTTGTCAACATTTCTTCTAGAAAATTCGTTTTCAATAATAAATTTCTTAACATTTCATACAATGCTCTAGGTGCTTGCTTCAAACCATAAAGTGATTTGTGCAGTTTAGAAACATGATCAGGATGTGCATGATTTTCAAATCTGGGTGGTTGTTCAAAAAAAACTTTTTCATTTATAAAGCCATTCAAGAAAGCACTCTTAACATCCATTTGAAATAATTTGAAGTTCATAAAACATGCAAAAGCTAACAATAGTCTAATTGCTTCAAGTCTAGCAACAGGAGCAAAAGTTTCATCAAAGTCAATCCCTTCTTCTTGATTGTAGCCTTTAGCAACTAGCCTAGCTTTGTTTCTAATGACAATACCATTTTTATCTAATTTATTCCAAAATACTCATTTAGTGCCAATAATTAAAATACTAGATGGTCTTTCTACAAGTGTCCAAACATTATTTCTGTCAAATTGTATTAGTTCTTCTTGCATAGCATTGATTCAATTAAAGTCTTTTTCAGCTTCTTCAAAATATTTAGGTTCTACTTGAGATACAAAAGCAATATAGTCACATTCATTTCTAATAGAAGCTCGAGTTCTTACCCCTTTAGATGGATCACCTAAGATTAATTTCTTAGGATGTCCATGAGCATACCTCCACTCCTTAGATAGATCTTGATGCACTGGAGTGTTAACTTCCTTTTCGTCCTTGTCCTGATTTTCTTCATTTGGTTGAGCTTGATCATCCAATGTCAACTTCTGAAGTTTGTCAACACCTGCACATTCATCAAATGTATCCTTTTTTCTTGAGGATTTGTTAGTAGATTCTTCAAATACAACATGTACCGATTCTTCTACAACTAAAGTCCGTTTATTAAATACTCTGTATGCCTTGCTTGATGTAGAGTATCCTAAGAAGATACCTTCATCAGACTTGGCATCGAACTTTCCTAGTTGATCTTTTTCATTATTCAAAATAAAACATTTACAACCAAAAACTCGAAAATATTTCAAAGTTGGTTTTATTTGGTTCCAAAGCTCATATGGAGTTTTCTTTAAAATAGGGCATATCAAAACTCGATTCAAAACATAACAGGCTATATTTATAGCTTCAGCCCAAAAATACCTTGGCAAATCATTTTTACAAAGCATAGTGCATGCCATTTCTTCTAAAGTATGATTTTTCCTTTCTACTACTCCATTCTGCTAAGGTGTCCTAGGTGCAGAGAAATTGTGTTCTATGCCTTTTTTATTACAAAAGTTTTCAAATTCTTGATTTTCAAATTCGGTTCCATGATCACTATGAATACAAATGACTGAAACACCTTTTTCATTTGAAACTTTTCTATAAAACTTTACGAATACAGAAAATGACTCATCTTTTTGTGCTAAAAAGAAAATCCAAGTAAATCTTAAAAAATCATCCACAATAACTAATCCATATCTCTTGCCTCCTAGACTTGATGTTCTAGTTGGTCCAAAGAGATCCATATGGAGTAGTTCAAGTGGTCTACTAGTATTTACAAATCCTTTTGGTTTAAAAGAAGTTTTGACTTGTTTTCCAAACTGACATGCTTGGAAAATTCTATCTTTTTCAAAACTAATTTCAGGTAAATCTCTAACTAAAATCTTTTTACAAAGTTTTGAAATAAGGTACATACTAGCATGCCCTAACCTTCTATGCCATAACTAACTACTCTCTTCCTTGGTAGAATTCATTGCAATAAGGCATTCTCCATTAGGCAAAGATAGATCATCAAGATCTACTAGACAAATATTTCCATGCCTTTTTCTAATGAATTGTACTCCATTTAAATCTGGACTAGAAATCATGCAATATGATGATTTGAAAACTACTTGAAAACCTTTGTCACAAAACTAGCTAATACTTAAGAGATTATGCTTTAAACCATCTACTAAAAGTACATTACTAATACTATTAGAAGGAGTTATGTGAACCTTACCAATTCCAATGATTTTACCTTTACCATTATTACCGAAGGTCACACTCCCTCCATTCAAAGCTTTAAGAGAAGTGAATTGCTTCACATCTCCAGTCATGTGCCTTGAGCAACCACTATCAAGATACCAAATTTGTTTGTTTTCCTTGGTTGCAAGACACACCTACAATAAGATCAAGCTTTGTTTTTAGGTACCCAAGCTAACTTGGGTCCTTCCAGGTTAGCATACGAAATGGTTCCTTTTGGAACCTACACTTTACCAAAAGATATAATTTTTCTGAAATTACATTGATATGACTTATGACTTAATTTTTTGCAAGTAAAACAAGTAATACTGGATGATGCAGGCACAAAGAAGTTTTTGAAATACTTTTGTTGCTTTTGAGATTTATATCCTAAACCTGCCTTGTTGAAAACTGCTCTTTGATTATTCAAAAGTAAATTCGGCTTTTTTGAACTATAAGTAAACTTGTCAACAAAAGGTTTGATTTTCTCAAGTTTATTTTTGTATTTTTCATTTTCAAGTTCTAAATCCCTATTTTTCTTTAAAAGATCATTGTTAGAAACAACATGTTTAGGCCTTTTCAAAACATCATTTTTCATGGCTAAAGCATTATTTTTCTTTTCCAAAATATCTAGTTTAGTTTTCAAAGAACTAACATCATAAAGTAAAGAATTGTTTTCTAATAAGAAACTATTAGCATGCTTTTTTAATTTCTTATTTTCAGATAATACTAACTTATAATCATGCATCAATTCTTCAAAAGCACTTCTAAGTTCATCAAAAGTAAAATCAACTTCAGAGTCGGAACATACCTCTTCATTGTCTTGATGTGCCATGAAGCAGAGATTTGCAATTTCAGTCGGCTCTTCTTTTGAACTGGAGTCTTTGCTATCACTCCACGTGGCCATCATTACTTTCTTCCTTAGTTTCTTCCTTGATTTCTTGAGGAGAGGATAATCAAATTTATAGTATCCGGGCTTCTTGCACTCAAAGCATATAGGTACTTCATTCTTCTTTTCCTTTTCATTCTCTTTTTCTTTTTCCTTTCCCTTTTCCTTGGATTGAAATTTCTTCTTGTAGGGAAACTTCCTTCTCTTCATAAATCTCCTAAATTTTCAAGCAAGGAGGACTTCTTCACCTTCTACTTCTTCATCATCATCGGACTCATCAATCGAGGATTCTTCTTGAACACTTGATTTAAAAGCGATCCCCTTCTTCTTTTTATCCAAGTCCATTGATTTCTATTTCAAGTTGAGCTCATAGGTCATGAGCGATCCTACTAGTTGCTCAAGTGGAAGCTTGTCTACATCCTTTGCCTCTTGAATTGCAATCACCTTTGGATCCCATGATGTCAGAAGTGATCTAAGAATTTTATTCACAAGATCAGCATTAGATATGACTTTACCAAGACTGATGATAGTATTTACAATATTTGTAATATGTGTATACATATCAGTAATAGATTTATTTGGTTCCATCTGGAACATCTCATATGTGTGCACTAACATATTGACCTTAGTGTTCTTCACTTGATCGGTACCCTCGTGGGTAACTTCAAGTGTGTCCCATATTTCTTTGGTAGATATGCATGTAGATACCCTATTGAACTCACTAGGATCTAATGCACAATACAAGAGATTCATTGCCTTAGCATTGATCTCGGATTGTTTAATGTCATTTTCATCCCAATTATCTTCAAGTTTTGGGATGGAAACACCATTAACCACCACCGAAGAAAAATGAGGACCCTTATCAACTACTTTTCACAAATTATAATCTATAGAATGCATATAAATTCTCATCCTAGTTTTTCAATAAGTATAATTTGTTCCATTAAAAAATGGAGGTCTATTTGAGGCTTGTCCATCAACTATACTAGTACCAATTGGGGTTGCCATAAATCTTTACTCAAGGCGGTAAAGCCTATATACTGAGAACAAGGCTCTGATACCACTTGTTGCCTAGAGAGCAATCCAAGAGGGGGGGGATGAATTGGGTCTCTAAAAAATTTAAAGCTAAGCTTGATAATACAAGTAGCAAACTTCACAAGACAAGATATGCAATTCAATTCAACAAGGTACTAAAATTAAAGTGCAATGCTCTAAAGTAGTAGTGCAGCGAAAATTAAAAGCAATTAGCAATAAAGTAAAGAGCAAGGAGGGAGAGAATAAGCAATCACAAATACAACAATCTATAGTGGTTCGGTGCCAACAATGCACCTACATCCACTCTCTAAGATCCCCTTGGAAATTTACTACAATCAAATTATTACAGCTGATTAGTTTTCTGGGCTTACTAATCAAAACACGACTTGTTTTACAAGGCTTACAAGTCACAACCTCATTTGATTTTATGGGCTAACCAAGAACCTAATTGGTTTTCACAAGGCTAACCAAAAACCTCCCTTGGTTTTTCGAGCTAACCAAGAACCTTAGTGGTTTTGCAGGCTAACCACCAACCTAATTGGTTTTCAAGGCTTACCAATAACCTCACTTTGTTTTCTAATAGGCTAACTAATAACCTTTATAAGATATAAGATGGAGAAATAAAGAACCAATATAAGCTTTCAAAAATAAAGCAAATAAGTCGATGTAGCTTGATGTAGTATTGCTTTGCTCTCTTTAAAGCCTTTTAAATGCCCAAGATTGAATGATCTTCAATGCACTTGATAGCTTTGAATGCTTGGAAGGCTTCCCTTTGCTTAAGAGTGGTTAAGCTTTGAATGAATAGAGTTAAGGCTCTTCTCTCTTCTTTTCTCTCTTTGGATATTCAATACCTTTTGAATAGTTGAATAGTTTTTAATGGTTGTTGTCTTGATTTGATTTGGAGCCTTTATATACCTTTCCAAGCCTCCAAAATTGAAATCTAGCCGTTATACTTGAAAAACTAGCCGTTGAAGGGCATTTGGGCAAGTTTTATGCTTGAAAAAACTAGCTGTTACTGTTGTCAAAACTCCATGTGTCGACACTTCCTCTTCAAGTATTGACATATTATGTCGACACATGTTCTTCTTCAGTTAACACAAGTTCAAAGTGTTCCATTCAGATTCTCTGAAAAAATCAGCTGAGTCGACACATTCTTAGTTGAGTCGACACTTTGAGTCGACACATAAGGTCCATGTATCGATACATCAACTGTTCCTTCAACTTCTGCAAGTTCTGTGGCTTGAAATTCTCAGGCGATGTGTTGATCCATGTGTTGACACCTTGAGTTGACACATAAGATCCATGTGTCGATACATCATCTGTGCCATTTGAAACATTACTGCATACTGGCCTGAGTCGACACATCATCTTCATGTGTCGACACATCATGTCATGTATCGACACCTTGAGTCGACACATCATCAAAAAAGTATAGAAATTGCTGAACTTGTATTGGAACATGTTTCTATTTGCCTTAGTCATGCATTCAACCATTTCTTTGAGTGACCATGTCTTGTTTTTTACAATCATTCCATTCAAACTTGGTTCTTCAACTTAATTGGGCTTCTTCAAGTTTTGTGAGCATCCTTTCAATGAAAACACACTTAAAGCAAATCATTAGTCCTCAAATTATACTTAACTATTTTGCTTATCATCAAAATCAATTAGTGGAGTCAACAGTCCTTAAACCTGGTTCATGACCAAAGGATACATTATACTAGACGGCAATGTATCAAGTGTAGATTGTTGTGGTTCACATCGTTTGGTTATCCTCTTGACCAAAGGAGTGTGGTGACACTGATGTGATCTGCAAGTGGGATATATGATATCTCATTGAACATGACTCTGTATAGCCCCTTTTCTACCAAAGGGATACTCACGATTTGATATGGGTATATGTATCCCTTCGACCTGAGGTCATCATGGTAGCTTGCAAGCAACTCCCTGTGCTTTGGTGCCGGACTACCCAGATTTCTAATTCGGTGATGGAAGGTTTCTGGGTACAGGCAAGTACTTGTGGAGCAGTGGTGAACCAAAATGGAATTGACCTGTCCAAGTAGTTTGGATTGAATGTCTCATAGTATCTCAATTTAGCAAATCCTCGACTAGGGTAGTCCTAGTGAGAAGTCACTAGACTTGTAAGGTTGAGACATGTTATGGATTGACTCAGCTAGGGTTGGTAGTCTAACCCTAGGTCATCCTGAGCATTGGAGGTCAAAGGGATGAATTATACGGTAACCATATGCCAGAGGTTCGATTGATTGTTCCAGTGCTATCACCTAGATTCGAACCTATGAGATCACACACCATAGAAGATCTCTCCCTGATCCAGGTACCGATTTATGATTAGGAATTATTTCGGTAACAGTTTGATTGAGCACTCTTTGGATTGACTCAATTTTGGGTCGATCAAAAATTATTCAGGTCCACCAGGAATTGTTTCTGGGTGACCAGGACTTGACCAAGCCTATTATTAGTTAGATTTTGATATAATTAACTAGTGAACCGGTTTTGAACCAGTTTGGGATTTTTGAACCAGTTATGAACCAGCTTTGAACCCTTCGACACGGTAATTTAAGGCTTGGGTGAACATGGGATTTAAGCATCTCTTCTTCTCCCGTTTTGTTGGTTTTTTGCCAGAATTAAACCTCCATTTAATTATCATTAACTACTATGTTGAAGATGAATATGATTCATCTTGCAACCTCCTGCCATCTCGATTTTTCCAGCAAGTCCCCTCGACTTCCAAAATCAGTGGTTGTCTTGGTTTCACGCTGATTATTTATATATGGTTGTGAAACGCTGTTTGTACTGACTTTCTTTTGAAAGCTTCAACCGGTGATTTTGGAACCAAGTTTTGTGAGAGATTGGGAGTGACAGTCTTCTTAATCCCCTGTTATTGCTACTGCTCATTTGGTGGAAGAAAATTCTGTTTTGGAGAAAACCAGATACAGAACATAGTGTTCTGCTGTTTCTTTCTTTCCTCTTACCGTATCAAGGCTTCCGGCGACTTGCATCGCGCGAGAAGCCGGATCAGAGGAAGCCCAGGCATGTCTCCCCTCTAGAGGGTGTTCCCTTGAGCACCTTGAGTTGGATCAACCTCCCAAGCTACTATTTTTGGTTTGTTTTATTTTGGTTGCAGAAAATATGTTGTTGCTTTTGGAAAAGAGACAAGGGGACTTCAACCTTGTTGGTACAACAATCCTTTTGCTCTCCTTTGAAGCTAGATCCATCTAGACTTTGCCTTGCTATTGGTAAAGGAGAAGAGACCAACGATTTGCTATTTCTGTTCCCCCATTGCTGCTGTTAAAGAGAGCAAAAATCAACATTCCAAAGGCTACTGGAAGAAGAAGACTGGAATAAGGTTATTCCAGGTATTCCAGCTATTCCAGTGTTATTCCTGCTTTATTACAAGTAGGAATAAGGTAAGATTACTGGTTTTATTTTTCATGCATGCCTAGATCTAGTTTTATAACATTGTTTATAAATATTACATGCTCATTTCATGCCTTGTTTTGCCTGTACATGTATCTTGAATATGTTAGATCCTGTGCGAAGTAGGTTGTTTCTACTGTTATTTTAAAATTATTTTAAAATACATACCTGCTCCCTATGCTGTTGCATGCTTAGTGTAGGCACTTGCAACCTTGTTTTTCTTTCAGTAGTATCAGAGCACCAGGTTCAAGTGTAACATATCTTGATTGCATGTATAGTAGATTAAAATGTTTAATCTTTTGGTATGTCTTTGTATCTTAATCATAAGGTATGATTATGGAGTACTTTTAGGAACTTTGTTGAGACCTTCACCATGGTCGTGTGTCTTTGGCACGATGCAGTTTATCTGTGTTGGCCTTTTCAGAAGGATCCTTTAAGAAAATCAAAAGAATTAAAATTATTTTAATTCAGATACATTTTGGCATGTAATATTTATAAAGGAATATGACTAGATATGATGCATGAAGTTTTATGTAAAAGGAGTTTTATATGTTTTAATTAAAATTATTTTAATTAAAATATTGGCTTATATTCAAACAATTTTGAATTGTATGATTTAATTAAATGACAAGTTATTTTAGGGTTTATGAAACCTAATGTCATTTAAATAAGCCAATTGGGTTAATTGGGTTAGCTGTCTAATTGGGTCGATAATATGGGTTAGACCTATGTTTAGTTGAACTGGATAACTAGAAGACTGATCAAAAGTTGATTAAGGTCCTTTTTTATCTATCTAACAGTTAGATGGGTTAGTCCATTCATCTAAATTGATCTAATTAGTAGCTCTATGGAAGCTCGAGTCTTTAGGCTAGTCTGATCGAGTCTGGTAAACCGATTTGTGTCGAGGTAGGTTTGGCATTATGATCATGGTTGTATGAGGCTACCTCTTTCTTGGCTAACTTGGTTGGTGTCTAAGAAAGATGGTTAATAGCAGATACTCACCCATGATCTCACCTACTTGGCCAATCGAGTCGACTAGAATTGATTAGAAAAGCTCATTGACTCGAGTTAACCCATGTCACCCAGGTTGATCAGTCTGACTGATCGGTAGGTACCCATGGATCAATTGTTGAATTGGTTCAACCCTCCTGAAAACTGATTTATTCAGTGGGAGGATGATCCATGTTCTTGTCTTATTCTTTTGTCACAACCTAAAATCCTCTAAAATTATTAGGTCCTAAAAAAGACTAAGTCAAAGAGTTGATGGTGTTTTAGCCTCCCATTAAGTGAGTTAGTAATGTGTTCTTTAACTTAGTGTTCATCGGCATTTCCATAGAATGGGTGTACATCCGGTTATTGGAATTGCTCTCTCATAGATGATGGTTCAATGCAACCTTCTTGATGGTGATCAGGTGAGCCGGCCATAATCGGGCTTGGTCATTCGTTGGCTAGAAGTATTGGATTTATCATATTAATGGTTGAACCTAACCGAAGACCCACAATAGGAGGCCCCTAGGCCGATTGGGGTGCTCTCTGGGGCAAAATAAATTACTAGAAGTTGCTTGGGGAAGCAATTGGTTAGTGAACCTACCTTTAGGCGTGTATGGGTGAGCTGGCCATAGTCGGGCTCATACATGGTGTATTGGATTTCAGTACCCACTATGAAATAGTGATTTCATGGATTGGAGTTAGAGGCTCTGATGCGGCACGATAATGAGAATGCAATCTAAATGATGAATTGAGAAATGAGAGCAATGAAGCCTATTAATAGGTACTAAATTTTAGATCAAAAGTATTAAGGTAAAGCTATGGAAGGAGCATGAAAATTTGGAACTTACACCGCGATGTAGTTATTTAAATCCTAGAGAAGATTAGGGCTAATGATTATGGAATCTAAACCTAGGAAAACTGTCTTCGATAACCCAGACTCAAGAATATTAGAAGGGAATTGTTACCATGATGATCACTCCTTGTTGGTGTAGATTCGTTGAAGCAATCAAATAAACAAGCCCTGGATGAAAAGATGGCTCTTCCATCGAAACAAGTTCTCACCATACTTGATCGGATGTCAATGACCCCCTTCTTGAACTCTGGATCGTAGAAGGAACCCTGTGCAATGAAGGAATTAGGAATAAGCTGATTTGAAGGAATACCAAATCAAAGTAGGACGAAGGAATTAAGAAAACAAGTGGTCGTTGAGGGAAGATGGGATCCTTGGAGAAGTTGTTGGCTTGGGAGGTAGAAGATCACATGCCAAGATTGAAACACAACCACACTACAAAACACTTGCTTCATAGAAAAACTACTCCTTGTTTCATCATCCAAAAGCTCCCCTTTACCATGGGCATACAAGAGGCTTTTATTGGCCTTTCAATCAATTTGAAATTTCCCATATCATGGAGAAATATTAGGGGGGGTTACATGAAATGTGGAGGATTTGGTGGAGGGTTACATGGAATGTGGAGGATTTGGTGGAGAGTTACATGGAATGTGGAGGATTTGAATCCATGGTCCCCATTTGAAGTTGGCGCCTCTTGGTGATTACTTGGCAAGGTGAGTTGGCATGGTGAGGTCCCCACTTTGAAGTTGTTTTGATATGGCACCACTTGGTGATGACTTGGCAAAGTGAGTTGGCATGGCGAGGTGGTTTCCAAATCCAATGATGTGGCAAGGTGAAATGGCATGGTGACATGGCGCATCCTTCTCCATGGCACCCCTTGGAGATGACTTGGCAAAAAGGTGATGTGGCATTCTTTGGTGATGAGTTGGCATAGGTGGTCCATGATGATGTGGTGCTCCAAGTAAAGCTGGTCTGGCCCAATTTCAAGTAGCTCTTGAACTTGACTCAATATAAGGCCTAATTGACTCTAATTGAACTTTAAAACCCCAAAAGAAAATAAAACAAGACTCAATAAACATACATGACTCATACGAGACTTGAGTTCCTAGTCTCAATCCATAAAGAACTTGGTATTTGTTGAAGCTTCTTTCTGAACCTGGTGCCCCCACCAGGCTCCCAATCTGAAAAATTAGTGGAAAAGACCTTTAGACTAAAGTTCAAGTCTTTTGGTTAATTAATTAATTCATACTCTAATATGGTCTTGTTTTTTCCTTTCAGATGTCTTCAAATCTTTCACTCCGATTACTTCTCGATAATGAGAAGTTGAAGGGTCACAACTTCGATAGTTGGTATCGAAAGTTGAGGATTGTCTTGAAGCATGAATGGATCCTTTATGTGATAACGAATCTGGCACCTGAAATCCCCTTTGCCAATGCTTGGAGTTCAATCAAAGACACTTATCAGAAGTGGGTTTCTGATCGGACTACTGTCTGATGCATCATGCTAGTGGTAATGAATGATGAGTTCAATCGCAAGTTCGAGGAGGCCCATCTAGAAGAGATTCTTCAAAAGTTAAAGGAATCTTTTGGCACATCGAATGATGTAGAGCGATACAAAGTGTCTTGTGCCATCTATAATGCCAAGATGCCGAATGGTGGTTCTGTCACTGATCATGTATTGTACATGATCAAGCTGATTGAAAAGTTGGGCAAGCTCGGATGTCCCTTGCATGAGCTGCTCGGCAAGGATGCAATTTTGAATTCTCTGCCCTCCTCCTATCTTGACTTACTTGACCATTACAAAATGAATAAGCCTACAGTCAATTACCATGTTTTGATGGGATTACTTCAAACTTACGAGAAAGACCACCAATTGAACAAGGAGGTGGTGAATTTAGTGGGAGGTTCTAGAGGTTGTCGTCCCTTTAAGAAAGGGAAGAACAAAAGGAAGGGAAAGAAGGTGCTGAATGCTCCTGGCCCGAGTCAGACCAGGAAAGTGAAAGCTGACCAGTCTTATACAGAGTGCTTCTACTGCAAGAAGCGGGACACTGGAAGAGGAACTATCCTCTTTATCAAGTGTCCCTTGACCCAAACCGGCCAAGGAAGGGAAAGTAGTAGAATGCTGGACAAGGTATTTAAATGATAAAACCTTGTAATTTCTTTATTTGTGATACTGCTAACTGGGTATTGGATACCGGTAGTCCTATTCATATTTGTAATTCATTACAGGGACTGCTAGTTAGTAAGAGATTCGAGGATGGGGAACAGTTCCTGAGTGTCGGGAATGAAAATCGTGTTCCAGTACTGGCGATCGGGGTTCTGAGTCTTGTCTTTAAGTCCCGTACTATCGAGTTAGTCGACTATCATTACTGTCCCAGTTTCATTATGTGCATTATCTCTGTAGGCCTTTTGGCCAATTGTGGTTTTGAACTATCAATAAAAGGAGATATTTGCCAAGTTATTTTGAATAACTCTGTGATAATAAAATCTAAAAGTTAAATAATGGCATTTATGTACTGTCACAGCCTGTTAGTGTAATGTACACATCTAGCAAATGCCCAAGGCTAGAAAATATCAATGATCTATATCTTTGGCAATATAGGCTAGGTCATGTTAATCAGAATATGATAAACAAGATACGAGGAGAAGGTCTCCTCAAGGTCAGTGATTTTGAATCACTGCCTACTTATGAATCTTGTTTACTTGGTAAAATGACCAAGTCACCTTTTATTGAAAAAGGTGAACGAGCTAAAAAACTTCGGAGTCTCATACATACTGATGTATGTGGACCCATGACAGTTAGTTCCAGAGGTAGATACAGATATTTCATTATATTTATAGATGACTTTTTGAGGTTCGGTTATGTCTTTTTGATGAGATATAAATCTGATTCATTTAAAATGTTCCAATGATATCGTAATGAAGTAGAGAAACAAACTAGAAAAAGTATTAAAACCCTTCAATCTGATCAAGGCGATGAATACCTATCTGGTGAGTTTTTGACATACCTTGAGGAGAATGGGATTCTCTCTCAGTGGACTCCTCCAAGAACACCACAGTTGAATGGTGTATCCGAAAGGAGGAATCGAACCCTGTTGGACATGGTTCGATCCATGATAGGCTTCGCAACTCTGCCGCTATCCTTTTGGGGATATCCACTTGAGACAGCTTGTCACTTGTTAAATAATGTTATGAGTAAGTCTGTTGTCTCCACTCCATATGAGATGTGGACTGGACATAAGCCCTCAATCTCACACCTTCGAGTCTGGGGTTGTCCAGCTTATGTAAAGCATTTAGACTCAGATAAACTTGGTCCTAGGTCTGATCGGTGCCTGTTTATTGGTTATCCTAAGGAAACCAAAGGGTATTTCTTCTACTTAGAGGATGAATAGAAAGTGTTCGTCGCTCTTAGGGCTATCTTTTTGGAAAAGGAGTTCCTTGGAGAAGGAACTGTAGCCTCTAAGATTGAACTTGGTGAAGTTCAGCCAGTAGAAGAACCTGCACACTCTAAGGACATCATAGAACCGGCTGTGATTGGGTCACACCCAGAACCCATTATTAGGAGATCCGATAGAGTACCGTGTCAGCTGGACAAATACTACGATTTCTTGGTCCGGGATAGTGATCCCATTGAGCTCGATGAGAACAATAAGGATCCAATCAACTATATGGATGCTCTTCAGAGATCTGACTCTAAGGTATGGCTTAGAGCCATGCGATCCGAAATGGAGTCCATGGAGATCAACAATGTATAGACATTGGTTGATCCGCCTGAAGGGATATAACCCATCGGGTGCAAGTGGATCTTCAAGAGGAAAAGGGGTGCAGATGGGAAGGTGGAGACCTATAAAGCCCGTCTGGTTGCCAAGGGATATCATCAGTGATATGGTATCGATTATGATGAGACTTTCTCCCTTGTGGCAATGTTCAAGTCCATTCGGATCATGCTTGCTTTAGCAGCATATTTTGATTATGAGATATGACAGATGGATGTCTGAACCGCTTTCCTAAATGGGGAGCTGGAAGAGGAGGTGTATATGATACAGCCCGAAGAGTTCACATCCTCAGATGAGTCAAAAGTATGCAAGTTACAGAGGTCCATTTATGGACTCAAGCAAGCATCTCGAAGTTGGAACTTACGGTTTGATAGGTGTATCAAATCATATGGCTTCGCTAGGAATGGAGAAGAACCGTGCATCTATAAGTGGGTTAATGGTTCTGTGATTGTATTCCTGGTACTGTATGTTAACGACATTCTCTTAATCAGGAATGACATCACAGCATTACAAGGAATAAAGGTCTGGTTATCATCTCAATTCTCCATGAAGGACTTTGGTGAAGCTTCTTACATACTAGGTATGAAGATCTATAGAGATAGATCTAAGAGGCTTCGAGGATTGTCCCAGTCTACGTATATTGATAACTTGCTGAAATGGTTCAGCATGAAAAATTCCAAGAAAGGCTATCTACCAATAGGTTCTGGAATTACTCTTTCCAGGAAGGATTGTGCGACAATTCCTGAGGAAAGAGAGCGCATGAGTAGAATACCTTATGCTTCTACAGTAGGCTCTATCATGTATGCTATGACATTTACTAGACCAAACGTGGCATACTCACTAGGAGTAGTGAGCAAATACCAGTCTGACTAAGGTGAGGTGCATTAGAAAGTGGTTAAGTCTATCCTGAAGTATTTAAGAAATACTAAAGACCAATGGCTGATTTATGGAGAATCTGACTTGAAACTTGTGGGGTATACTGACTCTAGTTTCCAGTCAGACAGAGATGATAGCAAGAGTGTGTCAAGGTTTGTATTTACCCTGAATGGAGGAGTGATTTGTTGGAAAAGTTCCAAGTAGGCGACTGTTGCAGACTCGGTATGCGAGGTAGAGTACCTTGCAACATCAGATGTAGTGAAGGAAGTTGTGTGGTTGCGGAAGTTCCTTGGAGAGCTAGGGGTGGCATCTTCCCTAGATGGTTATGTTCCAGTGTACTGTGACAGCACTGGAGCCATTGCTCAAGCTAAGGAACCGAAAGCTCATCACCACACCAAGCATATTCTGCGGCGCTTCCACCTTGTTGACTCCTAAAGTGATTTTGATGATAACAAAATATTGGAGCATACATTTGGTTATTTAACAACTCTTCAAATGATTAACAAGTTTTTGTAAGACAACTACATTGACACACTTTCTAAACCCTACAATCTTTATTGCTTTGTGTTGAGTAGTAAAGTGTTTAGAATCTTGTAAAGAAGAACCCTACAAAAATTTCCTACTTAAATCAAGATAAAGGGTTACTTCTAGTAGTTTTCAAGCTTCAATTTTTCTTGATTTTATTGTAAGAAGACCTTGAAGAAGTCTTCAAGGCTTGGCACAAGAGTTTTGGAGAATTGAATTTGATCTGGTTGAAGAACCACTCTCGAGCCAACTGGATGGAGGAACCAGCCGACTCTGGCACTGGCACAAGAAAGAAGTTCTCTGGCACACAGATCCAGTCGACTGGCACCAAGGCCCAACCGACTCATCCAGAACTTGGTTGAGAATGCTCTAAGAGCCTCTGAGATCCGAGCCGACTGGAATTCAGCCTAGCCGACTCGTCCAGAGTGAACCTTTCTCTCAACTGTGGAACCTAGCTGACTAGCGTTCAGCCCAGCCGACCCGAACTTGATTCGAGCCGACTCGATGATTGTCTGAGCCAATTGGAATGACGGGGTAACCTCCAACGGCTAGTTCCAGTTTTCAGTTTTTGAATTCCAAAAGTGCTCCAACGGTAACCTGTCACCTCCCAATGGTCTTCAATGTTCAAAATCAAGGGAAGGTAGTTGAAGTCTCTATAAATAAGGTATGAAAACATCTTTGGATAGACTAATGAGTTAATGAATAGTTATTGAATATTTATTGAAGAAAGAAGTGAGAGCACTTGAGCTTTGAAGTCAGCCTTCAAGCCTTCACCAACTCTTACCAGAAGCTTGAAGCATCTTTTGAGGAAAGCAAGGAAACCATTGAAGTGCATTGAAGAGCATTCAATTGAGCTTCACTCGAGCTGTATTGGCAACCACCAGACAACAGAGTTTGTCATTTTTGTTGCTTCTTTATTCTTTCTTAGAATATTTGGGTTATTGGTGAGCCTGGTTGTAAAAACCAAATAGGTTTCTTTGGTGAGCCTTTATCAAAACCAAAGTGTAGAGGTTCTAGGTGAGCCTGTAAAAACCTAGTGTGGGTTTCTTTGGTGAGCCCAGTTCAAAAACCAAAGTGTAGAGGTTGGGATTGTGAACCTGTAAAACAATCCGATTGTATTCCGGTTTGGGGAATATAGTAAAAATCCCGAGTGGTGAACTTGGGTAGTGGATATAGGAGCTGGGTTGCTCCGAACCACTATAAACCTGCCTTGTTTGTGTTGTGCTTGATTTACTTTTTAGCTTCTGCATTTATTCTCTGATTAACACAGCACCTATCCACTAAAAGGAATTACTTGTGCACATACTTGTAAAAATTTTGTAATTCCCAATTCACCCCCTTCTTGGGAAAAGCCACTTGGGCAACCGCTGGTATCAGAGCAGTGTCTCTGGTTACTTGAGTAAAGATTGATGGCTTATCCCATGAGTACATCCTTGGCTGAAGGCCGGTCAACAAATAGACCTCCATTATTCACAGGAACTAATTATTCCTATTGGAAAGCACGAATGAAAATTTACATTCAAGCTATAGATTTGCAATTGTGGAAGGTCATCTTAAAAGAGCGACACATTCCCACAATCAAAGTTGATGGCGTGGACATCCCTAAGCCTGAAGAGGACTGGGATGATCATGACATGAAGATGGGGGAATTGAATGCCAAAGCAATGAATTTATTATATTGTGCTTTGGATGCTAACGAGTTCAACCGAATTTCCACTTGCTCTTCAGCAAAGGAAATCTGGGACAAACTTGAAGTGACCCATGAGGGAACTTCCCAAGTGAAAACCTCAAAGATAAATCTTTTAGTTCATAATTATAAATTATTTAAAATGGAACCTTCTGAAATAATTTCTGCCATGTTCTCTAGATTTACAGATATTATTAATGGTTCGAAGAGTCTTGGCAGGGTATACTCCAATGCAAATCTAGTTCAGAAGATACTTCGTTCTCTACCTGACAAGTGGGATCCCAAAGTGACTGCAATCTAGGAGGCCAAAGATCTCAATACACTTCTACTGGATGAACTACTGGGATCACTCATCACCCACGAGCTGATAATGCAGCACAGAACTGAAGACGAATAGAAGTAAAAGAAAATAATAGCCTTCAGAGCTGCTTCCGAATCAAAGAGGAATGATGAAGAATCTGAAGAAGAAAGCACCTCCTTCAATGATGACCTAGAAGATGATGACATTGCTATGGTTGTGATGAGATTCAGAAAATTTATGGGAAGAAAGAAAGAAAGATACAACCAGAAATTACATAAGAAGGATTGTGGAAAAGAAAAAGAGAAGGACAGAGAGAAAGATAAAGAGATAGTCCCCATATGCTACGAATGCAAAAAGCCGGGGCACATACGTCTAGACTGTCCACTATTAAAGAAATCCTTCAGATAGAAGAAGAAAAAGAAAGCCATAGTTACTACATGGTCCGACAGTGAAGAATCATCTTCATCTAAAGAAGAAGAGAACACCAAGACTGCAAATCTATGTTTAATGGGTCTCAAAGATGAGGTAACATCCCCTAACAATTGCACTGAATTTACATTCGATGAATTAAATTCTACTTTTCATGATTTATTATCTAAATTTAAGAAAGCTGGAGTAAAGATAAAATCATTGAAAAATATGAATGATTCTTTACTCAAACAAAAAGATGAAATTTTAGAAAAGAACCTTTTATTGCAAAAAAAACTGCATGAGTTTTCTGAAAAATTTGAAAAGCTGAAAAATGAAAATCTTTTATGTGAGAAGAAAAACAGTGATTTACTTGCTGAAAATAATGAACTAAAAAAGGAGGATACAAAAATCAAGCCTTTAGTTGAAAAACTCATTTTGTCTTAAAATAAGCTTGAGTTAATTTTAAAAGAACAACGAATTTCAGGAAATAAAGCTAGAATTGGTTTTAAAACTTCTTTTATGAATAGAATTTCAGCAACTACTTTTGTGAAATCTAAAATACCTGTTCAAAATGTTTTATCGAAAAAAGTTTTAGCCACACCAAAAACTGTTTTAACTTCAAAGTCATTATTATATATTCCAAAGAATTTGAGCCAAAATGTATACATTTCAAAAAGTTCAAAATATGCATCAAGTGCATCAACTTTTAGAACTACAAATTCTGTTTCTATCAAAAACTCTAAAGTTGTATGCTATGTTTGTAAAAGAATAGGACATAAAGCTTTTGAATGCAATGATACTAGAAATGTCCTTAAGAAAGTAAGAAAAATTTGGGTTCCCAAAGGAACCACCTCTACTGACCTGCAAGGACCCAAGGTAGCTTGGGTACCTAAAAGAATTCATTGACTGTTTTATAGGAATGTCTTGCAGCCCAAAAATTGAAGAAAAGGTGATACTTAGACAGTGGCTGCTCAAGATATATGACGGGTGACAAGGACCAGTTTATCATCCTTGAAATGAAAGAAGGAGGAATGGTCACCTTTGGAGATAATGGCAAAGGGAGAATAATCGGTATTGGTAAGATCAAAATAACTTCCTTCACTTTTATTGAAAATATTTTGCTAGTAGACAAGTTGAAGCATAATCTCTTAAGTATAAGTCAATTGTGGGATAAAGGCTTCAAGGTTATCTTTGAATCTTCTATGTATATAGTAACTAACTCTTTATATTCTAGCAATAAGTTCATTGGACATAGACTTGAAAATATCTATGTGGTAGATCTTAATGATCTTGCCATGTCAAGTAGCCCTAGTCTAGTTGCAATGAATGCTAAGACCAAAGAGTCAAGCATACTATGGCATAGACGATTAGGTCATGCTATCATGCATACTATTGCCAAATTAATCTCTAAAGATCTTGTTAGAGGCATGCCTAAGTTTAAAGTTGATTTAAATTATGTTTGTGATGCATGCCAAATGGGTAAACAAATTAGGGGGAGTTTTAAATTAAAGAATATAGTTTCTACAACAAGACCACTTGAATTACTTCACATGGATCTTTTTGGACCTACTAGGACTTCAAGCCTACGAGGTATGAAATATGCTCTTGTGATAGTAGATGATTTTTTGAGATTTACTTGGGCTTTGTTTATTGCTTCGAAAGATGAAACTTTTCATGTTTTCAAAAAATTTTATAAAAAGGTTTCAAATCAAAATAACTTGTCTTTGATTTCAACTAGAAGTGATCATGGAACTGAATTTAAAAATCAATTTTTTGAAGATTATTATACTGAATTTGGCATTGATCACAACTTCTTCGCTCCTTGAACACCTCAACAAAATGGTGTTGTAGAGAGGAAAAATTGGACAGTGGAAGAAATGGCTCGCACAATGTTGTGTGAAGGCAATCTTCCAAAGTACTTTTAGGCAGAAGCGGTGAACACTGCATGTTATATTTTAAACCGCGTTTTGATCCAACCTATCTTAAAGAAAACCTCTTATGTGCTTTGGAATGATAGAAAACCCAATATTAGTTATTTTCATGTGTTTGGATGCAAATGCTTTGTGCATAACAATGGAAAAGATAATTTAGAAAAATTTGATTCTAAAGCTGATGATGCAATTTTCCTAGGTTATTCATTACATAGCAAAGCATATCGGGTTTTTAATAAAAGGACGCTTACTGTTGAGGAGTCAATCCATGTTGTATTTATTGAAACTAACCCTACACCTTCTAGACAAGAAGAGTACATAGATAATGATGCAGGTACATTGCAAAAAGGAATGGATGACTTGAGCATTCAAGATAAAGACACTCAAGATGGAGAAGAAATGGTAAGTAAGGATCACACCATTCTATCGAGGGACTGGAGGTATGTTACATCTCACCCTAAGGAATTAATTATAGGAGATCCTTCACATGGTGTTAGGATTAGGTCCACTCATAAGGATGCACATGATTACCTAGCCTTTGTATCACAAATAGAACCCCATAGCTTAGAAGAAGCTGAGACTAACCCAAACTGGAGGATGGCAATGCATAAAGAATTAAACCAGTTTGAAAGGAATAAGGTATGGACACTTGTAGATAGACCTACTGACCATCAAATAATAAGAACCAAATGGATCTATAGGAATAAATTAGATGAGCAAGGAAACATTATAAGAAACAAAGCTAGATTAGTGGCTAAGGGGATATAATCAAGAAGAAGGTATTGATTTTGATGAAACTTATGCACCTGTAGTAAGACTAGAAGCTATTAGATTACTACTTGCATTTGCTTGCTACATAAATTTCAAACTTTTTCAAATGGATGTAAAAAGTGCATTTCTTAATGGTTTTATCTCTGAACAAGTTTTTGTGTTACAACCACCAGGTTTTGAAAATCACACTTTTTCAAACCATGTATTTAAATTAAATAAAGCATTGTATGGTTTGAAACAAGCACCTAGAGTCTGGTATAATAGACTTAGCACTTTCTTAATTGAAAATGAATTTTCAAGAGGCAATGTAGACAAAACCTTATTTATCAAAAAGAAGAATAATGACATCTTAGTTGTACAAATATATGTTGATGATATCATTTTTGGTGCAACTAACGAATCTCTACGTAAAGAATTTGCTAAGCTTATGCAGGGAGAATTTGAAATGAGCTTAATGGGCTAGCTGAACTACTTCCTTGGACTTCAAGTAAAACAAAGGAAGGCATCTTCATCAACCAAGCCAAATACATCAAGGAAATTATCAAAAAGTTTGGTATGGAGAGTAGCAAATCAATGAGCACACCCACGAGCCCAGCTTGCAGATTGGACAAAGATGAAAATGGATCCAATGTTGACCAAAAGCTATATAGAGTTATGATCGGATAATTATTATATTTGACTACAAGTAGACCAGACATATTATATAGTGTATGTGTATGTGCTAGATTTCAATCATCATCAAAAGAAACACATATGCTTGCTATTAAAAGAATAATTAAATACTTGAAAGGAACAAGTAATTTAGGAATTTGGTATTCTAAACATTCTACCCTGAATTTGATTGGATTCTCTGATGCTGATTATGCTGGTTATAAAATAGATAGAAAAAGCACTAGCGGTACATGCCAATTTCTAGGGTTGAATTTAATTTCATGGCACTGCAAGAAGTAAAACTTCATAGCTTTGTCCACAGCTGAGGCTGAGTATATGGCTACTGGTAGTTGTTGTGCTCAAGTATTTTGGATTAAACAACAACTAGAAGACTTTGGTGTATCACAATCTAAAATTTCAATTAAATGTGATAACACAAGTGCTATCATTTGACAAAAAATCCAATTCAACACTCTAGAACCAAGCACATTGAAATTAGACATCATTTTATTAGAGATCATGGTTCAAATGATAATATAGTGCTTGATTTTATTCCTACTGAAGATCAATTAGCTGACATATTTACTAAGCCACTTAATCAAGATAGATTTGAGCTAATTAGGAGTGAATTAGGACTTTGCGATCCTTTCTAAATTCTCTAACCTAATTCCTTCAAATTTAAGGATACATTATCTAGAGAACCTCTTGATTTCATTCTATATCATTGAGCCTAAACTTTCATTGAAATTCTCTTCAAAATCTTTCTAATTTATGATCAAATTTTCCAAAACTCCAATTTCTCTGTTGGAGTCGACTGGTCCTTAAAACGAGTTGACTAGATTTTCTGAGAGTTTTGAGCGAGTTCTTGCCTAGCTGGTTCGAGCATTTTCAAGTCGACTAGATTCTCTGATTGTTTTAGGAGAGCTCTGGCCGAGCCGACTTGAGCCTTTTTAGGGCTATTCGAGTCGACTGGAATTTCATGCCTAAGTGTTTTGCCTTGGGTTATAAACCCTTCTCCGAGCCATTTAACCTCTATTTTGTCTTCTCTAACGGTTCGTTCCTCTCCTAATCGTGCTCCAAAGACTTCTATCTCCCTTCCAAGCACTCCAATCTCTCAATTTTCCATCTTTCCTAGCAAATGGCATCCAAGCATGCAACCGGTAAATGCTCCATTAGGGCTGCTCCATCTGTTGAAAAGGAAAGAAGGTCAAAAAGGCGTCAATAAGAGCCAAGTAGCACCGTTCACAATGAAAAACTTATAGAAGCTGCAAGGGATGCTCCAACCATTCCTTGTCAAGTGCCTTCGATGTCTACAAGATCGGTAACCTCTGGCCGATGCATTAACTTTGAATTTATCAAGGAGATTGGGTTGAAAATAGGAGATTTGATTGAAGATCAAGGATGGAGGAAGTTTTGTTCTTTGAATGAAAAGACTTATCCCTCTCTTGTTAGAAGTTTTTATGAAAATCTGAGATTGGGAACAAATCATGTTGAGTCCACTGTTAAAGGAAAGAGGATTATTGTCAATGAAGAATTTCTACATGGTTTACTAGACTTACCTTCAGGGGGAGTGAAATTTCTAGTGATTGACAATAGAAAAAAGACTCTAAGAACAATCTTGAACAAAGAAGATGTTAGTGGAATTGGAACAGTGTTTGCTAACACCCTATCTTTAGAAATAAGATTGCTACACAATTTTATTTGTAGAATATTCTTGCAAAGAACAGGAAGATTTGATTGGATGAGTGAAAGAGACTTATGCCTTATGGAACACATTATAGAGAAAACTCCTGTAAATCTATCCTACATTATAATTATGCAAATGAAGGAGACAGTTAGAAAGGCCAAGTCATGTCTACCCTGTGGAATGATGCTTACCCTACTGTTTAAATCTCAAAGAGTGAGTTTGGAGGGTGAAGATGGAGTAGAACTGCACCATACAGATGTCTACACTTCCAAATCTCTAGAGAGGATGGGGTACTTCCAAGTTGAAGGAGTATGGAGGAAGAAAGGTACAAATGTCAGGGCTATAGGCAGCTCAAGTAGTGAAGAGGAAGAAGAAGAAGAGAATGTAGAAACAACTGAAACCTCTTCTGCACCTCTACCTGAGCTTGAGTCTCAAATTTTTGAGCATGCTGCTACTGTTGTGGAGACTAGAGTACCTTCTCCTATTTTTGATTTGTCTGTAGCTGAGTTTGATTTGCTTGCACCCAAGTTTGATTTGCCTATAACTGATATTCCTCTGCCTGACTACCCTCCTGCAGCATCACAACCTCCAATCATTCAAAGTCAGATTGAAGAACAAATGAGAAGCTTGACTGATACACTGACAAGTACAATTACTTCTCTATTTAGTGATCTAAAAAAGTCAGTGGATAGCAGATTGGATAGATTGGAAGAACATATTTCAAATCTACAAGGAAAGGTTGAAGCAATAGAAGCTTCAAGATATGCTCCTCAGATAGAACTTCAACCAATCCTAAATTATATCTCTTCTAGTTCTAAAGCAATATTGAAGTCTGTGGATGCAATAATGAATGAATACAGAACTAAGTTGAGTGAGGTCAGATGCAAAATGGGGACTGTTGCAGAAACAAGAAGTATGGCAGATGACTACACTCATGGCAATGGGATCATCAGGTCAAAGCTTGGAAGACTTAGAGGATCAGCCAAAGCATTTGCGAATATCTAAGCCTCTGAGCTTATATCAATGCAAAAAGAAATCGGTGAGATGAAGGAGGCAGTGAACAAAGTACCAACAAGCCTCAAGGATATGAAGCAACAACTTGGAGCAATCTGAATGGAGATGGTGTCTATCTGTGGCACTGTTAGATCCTTGGAGGTCACTGCTAGGACCAGACCCTTGTATGATCCACCTCCTATTTCCACTAGGGCTCCTAGTACTTCTCATCATCCTAAGGCACCTCCTCCTCATGCATCCTCTAGCAGACATCCTAGACCTACTTCTTAGCATGGTGCCAATGTACCTAAGGATGACTCTGAGTAGATATTTAGTAGTTTCAGTACTTTTTGGAAGCTTTTTGAAACTTATGTAATGGTTGATGTACTGAATTTTTTGATAGAAATGAAATGAACATCTTTTTGGTCACTATTTAATGTGTGTACTTATGTTATCCTATTTACACTCTCTATTTTCTTAAATAGAATTCTCTCTCTAAGTTGAGAAAGTGAAATTATCTCAAATAAATCTTGATACTTTTTCAATCTATTTAAAAATCTGAGCTTAACTGTTTAATCTTTTTGATTTGATGACAAAAAGGGGGAGAACCATAGAGTGCATGAAAAAAGAAACTTAATGAATTGATGAATCGAGATAGAACTGCGAAAGTAAATTAGACAGGGGGAGCTTAATTATTTTTGAATGATTTTTGCATACTTTTATGTTGAAATGTTCAAATGAATGATAAAGGGGGAGAAATTTAGAGAAATTTCATATTGTGTAGAAATTTTATAAAATGGGGGAGATATACATGTTTAATTTACATGTTTAATTTGCTTCAATGGTTACTATGATGCTCTCTACTTATTACATCTATCTGTCATTACTTAATGCTACTTGATACATACAAGCAATCATTCTCTGATACTTATAGTTTATAAATTTGACCTTGTGTATAACTGTATAGCATATATTGATACACATTTGAGAATACATTTAATATTATGATTTGTCAAACAAGTATAAATGTTTACTATGATATACATCCAAACTTGTGAATAGAATAAATTCTTTTCATGCCCAGCATTTTGTCATCATCAAAAACGGGGAGATTGTTGACCCCTAAAGTGATTTTGATGATAACAAAATATTATCTAACAACTCTTCAAATGATTGACAAGTTTTTGTAGGACAACTACATTGACACACTTTTTAAATCATACAATCTTTATTGCTTTGTGTTGAGTTGTAAAGTGTTTAGAATCTTGTAAAGAAGAACCCTACAAAAATTTCCTACTTAAATCAAGATAAAGGGTTACTTCTAGTAGTTTTCAAGCTTCAAGTTTTCTTGATTTTATTGTAAGAAGACCTTGAAGAAGTATTCAAGGCTTGGCATAAGAGTTCTGGAGAATTGAATTTGATCTGGCTGAAGAACCACTCTCGAGCTAACTGGATGGAGGAACCAGCCGACTTTGGCACTGGCACTAGAAAGAAGTTCTCTGGCATACAGATCCAACCGACTGGCACCAAGGCCCAGCCGACTCATCCAGGACTTGGTTAAGAATGCTCTGGGAGCCTTTGAGATCCGAGCCGACTAGAGTTCAGCCTAGCCAACTCATCCAGAGTGAACCTTTTTCTCAACTGTGGAACCCAGCCGACTGGCATTCAGCCCAGCCGACTCGAACTTGATTCGAGCTGACTCGAAGATTGTCCGAGCCGACTGGAATGATCGGGTCACCTCCAATGGCTAGTTCTAGTTTTCACATTTTGAATTCCAAAAGTGCTCCAACGGTAACCTATCACCTCCCAACGGTCTACAACATTCAAAATCAAGGGAAGGTAGTTGAAGTGTCTATAAATAAGGTATGAGAACATCTTTGGAGAGACTAATGAGTTAATGAACAGTTATTGAATATTTATTGAAGAAAGAAGTGAGAGCACTTGAGCTTTGAAGTCAGCCTTCAAGCCTTCACCAACTCTTACCAGAAGCTTGAAGCATCTTTTGAGGAAAGCAAGGAAGCCATTGAAGTGCATTGAAGAGCATTCAATTGAGCATCACTCGAGCTGTATTGGCAACCACCAGAAAATAGAGTTTGTCATTTTTGTTTCTTCTTTATTCTATTCTTAGAATATTTGGGTTATTGGTGAGCCTGGTTGTAAAATCCAAATAGGTTTCTTTGGTGAGCCTTTTTCAAAACCAAAGTGTAGAGGTTCTAGGTGAGCCTGTAAAAACCTAGTGTGGGTTTCTTTGGTGAGCCCGGTTCAAAAACCAAAGTGTAGAGGTTGGGATTGTGAGCCTGTAAAACAATCCGACTGTATTCTGATTTGGGGGATATAGTGGAAATCCCGAGTGGTGAACTTGGGTAGTGGGCATAGGAGCTGGATTTCTCCGAACGACTATAAACCTGCCTTGTTTGTGTTGTACTTGATTTACTTTTTAGCTTCTGCATTTATTCTCTTATTTTAGCTATCCAAAAGTGTCTTTGAGAAGATTCCAAAGAGAAGACAAGATAAGCAATCTTCAAGAGCTTCAAAGCTTTCATATTCTACTCTAGAAGAGAGTTTGATTGTGCTTTTATTCTTGTATCTTTAACTTCATTCTTTGCTAACCTAGCTTTCAAGGATTTTTGAAAGTCGGTTGTTAAGGTTGTTGGTGAGCCAAAGGTATAAAACCAACTAGGGTTTAACTTGTAAGCCCAAAGACAGAACTTGTAAAGGTTGTTGGTGAGCCTAGGTGACAAAACCAACTTGGGTTTTGACTTGTGAGCCTTGGAAAACAAGTCGGCTGTAATCTTGAAGAGATTATAGTGAAAATTTCCAAGGAAGGCTTAGGGAGAGGATGTAAGTGCTTGGATTGCACCAAACTATTATAAAACCTTGTGTTTGTGTGTGATTGCTCTCTCTACTATTTGCTCTTTATTACTTATCTTTAATTTGCTATTATCCACTGTATATTCATTTTGAGTTTAATCACTTTCCTTCACAAACACTCAAGACCAACACATAGTTGTTTAAATTTTCAAAAGATCCAATTCACCCCTTCTCTTGGGCTTCATTTTTTGGCAACAATTTCTTAATCACCAAATCCTGATTATTTTAGTTGCTTTGTTAGATCTACATATGCGAGCATAACTAGTTGACTAGTTACCTTAATTGCATACTTTGAGTCTCTAAAAATCCAAAATTATAAAAAAAATTTAATTTCAATTTTTTACTATTAATTAGGTTAATAATCAGTAGATTAGGTTATCATAATTATCCCGCATCAGTTTTGGTATCAGAGCGAAGGTTAAACTAAGGTTTAACTTCTAGTTCTAAATTTTTTGTATACCTAGAACTATGCTAAAATTAAACTGCATAAAAATCATCTTAAAAAATACAAAAAAAATAGAAATAATTTTTTGTTAATCCTCTATTAATCTCAAAAAAAATTAGATAATTTTTTTTTTTTATTTGCTATTTTTTGGTGGAAGGAAATCACACCTCCTGAGTGGGTATATGCAAGTATACTGTCACGACCCATGGGAGCAATGAGCTACGACTGTATGTGATATCCTGAGATCGGATCAAATCTAAAATTTAATTTTGAGAAAAAAAAAGTTAATTTATTTTTTACTATTTAAAATTATTTTATTTCTTTATTGCATATTAGGGTTTCATCTTGTGTGTGCATCATCAAGTAACCGAATCTTAAAGGCACTTGAGCATCTCAAATCAGGGCAGGATCTCATCACCTGTCCTGGGCCCACAACAACCTTCTTTGCATCCGAGTCCAACCTAATTAAAATCAATTAGACTTAATTTGCTCTAGTAAGCTAGGGATACCAACAAGTCAGGTTTCAAGTATTGTGTGAAAGCTAGTGCACCCAATCCTTTGATTATTAGTTGAATATGGTGTCTAAGGCTAGAGGTCCAGAGGAAAACACCTTAAGTGGACTCGTGGTTTTTAATTAGGACCCTATGAAAGCAAGGGAGCCTCCCACGACCCCACCTCTTACCTGGCCAGTGGATATGGTAATTACTGAATTGGCTGTAATTTGAGCTGACCCATTCTACTTGAGCTTTAGGTCTAGGAAACCTTAGTTCAAATTTTTGTGTGTTTGCATTGCATGGCTACTAGATTAGGAGCCCAATACCAGTAGTTCGAACCCAAACCTAACCTTGTTTGACCATGGAGTCCAGCTTTGAGACCTTCCTTAGGACCATGAATGATCAGTTTGCCCTGATGAATAATAAGTTTGACCGAATAGATGACCGATTAGGAAACCTAGAGAAAACCCATAAGACTCGTCCGGAACCTAAATTTGAAACACACCCTGACCCATTTCTAGTGCCCAACCCTAGGAGAGCCCCACACCATGACCCAACCTGAGAATCTAACCTTTGGAGACCCAATTATGATTTCATAGACCAGGATGAGAGAACCACTAGGAACTTTGGGTTGAAGCACCTAAATTTGGTGGTGATCCTAAGTTTGAAAATTATCTTGATTGGGAAAGAAATATGGATTTGTATTTTGAGAAGGATCAAATGACTGAGGAAAGAAAGTTCAAAATTGCTAAACCCAAATTAGTATGCCAGGCTAGAATTTATTGGGATGATGTTGAAAGAATGATCAGATGAAGAAGAGACATACCCATAACTACCTAGGATGACATAAAACTTAAACATAGGAAAAAGTACCTACCCAAGTAATATGAACCTAGTTCCTATGCACCCAAATCCCATGAACCCAGCTCCTATGAACCCAAATCCATGACTTATAGCTCTAAGTCCATATCCTATAAACCTAAGGAACCCATAACCCCTAGGTATCAATCTAGTGCTAGTCAGGTTTCCCTTAGTTGGCCAAAACCCATTAAGATTAGTGCTCCTTATCAAAAATCAAGATCTAGTCAAATCCACCGAGTCAACCCATTCCTTAGCAGAGTTGACCCAATTCTCACCCGAGCCGACTCAACCCCAATCTGAGCCGACCCACCCCTACTAGCCCAGATCCTAGCCAATTTTTCCTTAACCGACCTACTCATACTACCTATTTATTCACTAAGATGACATTGAAGTGGAAATGTATGAGACTGAGGTGAACATAGTGGATGAGTATGAGGGAGAAGAAGAAATACATATATCTGATCCAGAATTAGCTGACTCGGTTGACACCCAGACTGAAGCTAGCCCAGAGTTAATTGACCTTGACTAAAACTGTACTGGTAGGATCCTTAGAAAAAGAGACCCATGAGAAGCCTAACCCTACTACTGAGACTTTACCTAAGGAAACCTTAGAAGAGACTCAAGTCATAGAGCCTAGTCCTGAAATCCAAGAACAAGAGGAAATTGGTGAGGACTTGGCTTATTTAATCCAATACCCTCAGGATGAATCCCCTCATATAGTTCTAATTGATGATCTCTTCCCTGAGATTAGTGATCCATTTTACCATCAAGTGGACCTTTTAGTGCCTATAGAAGTAATTCAGTGTCTAAACTTTAAGGTCAACCTCATTAGTCTAGAACAAATTCCTAAACCTTTTTCTTATTTCCTACCCTACCAAGTCACCTCCGAATCTACTTCTTATTTCCTACCTTTTCTTGAAGCTTTCCATGTTTCTAGGATCATTAGATTACATTTTCTAAAGGTTAGCATGTTGCATAAGCCCATTGAGCATGTTGGGTTTATAACCTATTTTTGGCAAACTCTATGGCATTTAGTAGGAGTCCATGCATCATTCTCATCTGCATGTCACCCACCAACCAAGGGTCAAACTCTGTTGTAGTTTAGGGTTTACATGCATGTCAATAAGAAAAAAAAGGATAAAAAAACTCAAAGAAATTTAATGAAAGAAACTTTGTCATGGTTAGGCACGACCTAAATGGTTCCCACCTGGAACCAAGAAAAAGTTACATGCCCATAGTAGTGGACCATACAAAGTAATTAGAAAAACCAGATCTAATGCCTACATGCTTGAGTTACCACCTGAACTAGGTATTAGTTCTACTTTCGATATTTCAGACCTTATTGAGTATAGGGAGCCAACGTTGATTCCTAGTGAGCCTTTTGGGCCTAATCCAATCCTTGAGAGTGAGCCAACCCAAGTGTGTCCACCTGCCATACCACTAGCCTGGAAAGACAAGATCGAGCGGATCTTGAATGATAAGATAATCACTACTCAGGGCAAAGATTATCAGTGATATCTGGTTCGTTGGCAAGGATGACCTGAGACTGATGATTGTTGAATCACCATAGAAAACTTGCAGAGAGTTGACCCAGACTTACTAGAGTGCAATCATAGCAAAGTTGACCTATACTCGACAGGATCGAGTTTCTCCCACCCAGGGAGAATTGGTGCGGACACCAAGGCCAGAAAAGATCGACAGGTCGAATCCACATCCCTATGGATCACCTGTAAATAAAGCCCTGAACCCAAACCTTTTTTACCTGTAAATATTTTATCTTTAATTTTTGTTATTTTAGCTTAGCTGAGTTTAGTCCTAAATCCTAAAATTGGGTCCCTATCAAAACCCCTGGACCCAAAATTGAGTCTATAAAAAACCTCAATTTCAATTGGGTTATAAATAGTCCAATGTCAGTTAGCCCTTTTTACCAATTAGGGTTTGTATAAAAACCCCATATATCAGTTGTGTCAAAACCTATTTTGGAGCCAAACCCTATTTACCAAGTTTGTTTAGTTGGTTGTGCCTCTTGATCAATTTGATCAAGTTGAGCTTTAATTAATTAGTTGGTTGAGTCTTATAATACAAGGAGGACATAAGTCCAAATCCATGTGATCTCATGTGCTAGCTCAAGACAAGCCATGTGACTCCATGTGCTAGCCCAAGTCACTTGTCAGATGCTACCACTTCTTGGAGCTACCTTTTTCAAGAATTTGGAAAACATCACATGACTTTTGGACATCACCTGCTACATCACCCAGGACATTATCACATGGCATGTCACTTATGTTTGGACATCCCACATGCCATGTCATGCATTCAAGAATTAAATGGCTCCACTTATTTTTAAGAAGAGTAAAGAAAAAGGAGTCCAAATTGGGGCCCTCCCACTCAAATAAATCATGCCAAAATTCCAAGGAGTTGGCCAAGCTTTTCTTCCTCTCTTTGATGCCAACTTCCAAGAGTTTCAAGCCTAGTTGATTGCCCAAAGTAAAGGAAATTTAGTGTCTTTCTCCTCCAGTATTTTGATCAAACAGGTTCCAAGTTGCTCAAGATTAGAGAACTCAATAATCCTATAAGAACTCTTGAGTTTTTTTTTATCCAGACTAAAGAGTCCACCATCCTGTAAGAGCCCACATCATCCAGACTCTAGAGTCCAGCAATCAAGGTAACCCATAAAGCAATCTTGGCCTTTCATCGTGACACATCACCAATCCTCAACCTTGGCACCAACATGGATGAAGAATTTCATGATGTCGCCCACCTTGGAGAGAGTCCCAGATTAGCCCGAGAGTACGAGTCCAAGACACCCAAAGCAAGGTCTCCAGGAGTTATTGCCTGAGGGAAACAAACACTAGTCTTTGTAACCGTTACATCTCTGGTTGTTGATCTATAAATACTCCATCAACCCTCCTGTATTATTAATGATTTATTGATGAAATACAACAACATTCTGTCAAAATTTTTCCTTTGCTGTGTGCATTGCAGGGTGTGAGGCCCTTTCCTTTATTCTTCGGAACATCGCGGGGTGTGAGACCTTAGTTATCCTACTTATCCAGACATCAGAAAAATTTTAGTCGGCCTCTTCCTTTCTTCTTCTCTTCACTTTTCTATCTTTTCTTTTCTTTATTTATTTCTAATTAAAATTTTCCTTTGTTGAGTGATTACAAGTGATCAGGAACCAAAGTCGAGGTGTTCTTGCCTTGGAACCAATATCGCGAAAGATCAGAGCCCGAAGATCAAAATCTTGAAGCCCTGCCGTGGAATCCTGAGAGTTCCAACATATCTACTTCAGAGGGAAAAATCCGATGTTGGTAAAATTCAAAATCCTTTCCTAACTCCTTAGTTTCTGATCTTTAAAAGTAGACCCTAGTTTAAGGTGATTTCTTAATCACCCAATCCTGATTATTTTAATTACTTTGTTAGATCTACACATGCAGGCATAACTAGTTGACTGGTTACCTTAATTACATACTTTGAGTCTCTAAAAACTCAAAAATTATAAAAAAAAATTTAATTACTATTTTTCACTATTAATTAGGTTAATAATTAGTAGATTTGGTTTTCATAATTGTCTTACATCACTTGGAAAAGATAGCCTCTATGCCAATTTGAAGATATACGAGTTCTTGACCCATAGAGGCATCTTCCTTGGATTTGTAGTGACCCTCGAAGGAGTATCAGCTGATCCGAAAAAGATTAAGTCTATAGTTGAGTGGCCAGTACCTACTAGTGTACATGACGTGCCTAGCTTCCATGGCCTTGCTACCTTCAATAAATGATTTATTCGAAGATTTAGCTTAATTGTTGCACCCATCACTGATTGCATTAGAAAGGGAACCTTTGAGTGGACTAAAGCTATAGATAAAGCCTTCCTAGACATTAAGAAAAAGATGACTCAAGCACCCATTTTGAGGTTACCCGACTTTTCAAAGGTCTTTGAGGTTGTTTGTGATGCTTCTGGAATTTGGTATAGGAGGAGTCCTAAGTCAAGAAAATCATCACATAGCCTTCTTTAATAAGAAATTGAATGAGGCTAAGCTTAGGTACTCGACCTATGATAAGGAATTTTATGCGATAATTCAAGCCTTGAGATATTGGAGATATTACCTACTACCATAGGAGTTTGTTTTATACTCTGATCATAAAGCACTCTGATTCCTTAATTCCTAGAAAAAACTGAACCCTAGGCATGGTAAGTGGGTAGAGCACATTCAAGCTTACACCTTTATTCTGAAATACCATGCTGGTACTAAAAATAAGGTTGCAATGCCCTTAGCTATCGATCCCTGCTCTTGAATTCTGTTAGAGCTGAAGTCGTAGGATTTGATAAACTGAAAGAGGAATATGAGACCTGTCCCAACTTCAGTGAGATCTATCAATCTATGAGACAAGGACCATCTAGTTCATATAGTAAGTATACCCTTCAGGATGGCTACCTCTTTAAGGACAACAAGTTGTGTATTCCCAGGACTTCCTTTAGAGAATTTCTAGTTTGGGAAACCCATGCAGGGGGTCTAGCTGGTCATTTCGGTAGGAACAAGACCATTCTAGCAGTTGAAGACCAGTTCTATTGGCCAAGTCTTAAAAGGAACGTCGCACAGATTGTGGCTAGATGTCGAGCTTGTGCTGTTGCCAAACAGTAAAAGCAAAACACTAGCCTTTACACTCCATTACCTATGCTCGATTGTCCTTGGCAAGACCTTAGCATGGATTTTGTGTTAGGATTGCCTAAGACCCAGAGGAGACATGATTCAATCTATGTTGTGGTCGATAGATTTTCCAAGATAGCTCATTTCATACCCTATTCCCAAATCTTTGATTCCTCCAAGGTGGCCAAACTTTTCTTGGATGAAGTGGTTAAGTTACAAGGCCTACCAAAAACCATTGTATATGATAGGGATGTTCGATTCATGAGTTACTTTTAGAATACCCTCTAGCACATGTTAGGAACCAAGCTCAAATTTTCTACATCCTACCATCCTCAAACCAATGGCCAGACTGAAGTAGTGAACCGAAGCCTTGGAAACTTGATGAGATGTCTTGTAGGTGAAAACACTGGAAATTAGGACATTTTGTTACCTAGAGCCGAATTTGCCTACAACAATTCAGTTAATAGGTCCACAAGCAAGAGTCCATTTGAAATTGTCAATGGTTATAAGCCTAAGAAACCCATAGACCTAATCCCTTTGCCCATACATACACGAGTCTCTAAGATAGCTAAATCATTTGCACAACATGTTAGAGATCTGCATTAGAAAATTAGCAATAAGATTAATGTGAGCAATGATACTTATAAAAATATGGCTAATTTTTTAAAAAGAGTCAAAGAGTTCACTAAGGGAGATTATGTGATGATTAGGCTTAGGCCTGAGTGGTTTCCTCTGGGGACCGTGAAGAAGTTACATGCCCATGGAGCTAGACCCTTCAAAGTGATAAAGAAAGTTGGACCTAATGCCTATGTGCTCAAGTTACCACCCAAATTTGGCATTAGCTCAACCTTCAATATCTCAGACCAAGTTGAGTATAGGGAGCCAACAATGATACCTAGTGAGCCTTTTGGGCCTGACCCTATTCTTGAGAGCAAACCCATACCTGAGTGTCTATCAATAAATTTACTTGGAAAAGGAGAAAGGATTGAGCATATCCTGGACAACCAAGCTATTACTACCCGGAACAAAGGCTACCAATGTTATCTGGTTCGTTGGCAAGGTTGACCAGAATCTAAGAATTCGTGGATCACTCGAGAGTATCTACAATGCCTCCTATTAGAGCAGTACCAGTGCCGGATGGACCCTTGCTCGACAGGGTCGAGTTCCTTCCATCTCAGAAGAATTGGTGCGAGCACCAAGATCAGAAAGAAGCTACATCCAAGTCAGAGCTCATTATGAATTACCTAGGCATTTGAGCCCTTCAGTCCTGAGTCAATTAAGTCCATTTGATAAAGTTGAGTTCATTTGTTTTCATCTAAGTCCAGTCAATTAGGTTCATTTTGAGTCCTGTAATTTTCTTTCATTCAAGTCAAATCCAAGAGGAAATCCACTAGTCCCCACTGAAGGCAGATTTTATGTGCCACCACCACTGGTCCCCATTGAAGAAGAGGACTTCATGCGCCACCTCCTCTGGACCCCACTCAAGCCACCCAAGCAAACATGGAATCAAATTGGCACCGCCCTGTTTCATGCAACCACTCCAAGCCAAAAAAAAGGAAGAAGAGTGGCATCCAAGCATTGAAGTGGTCCCCCTCCCTATTTCATGCAACCACTCTAGGCAAAAATGAAAGATAAGTGGCACTTAAGCAACCCCCTCCTTGTTTCAAGCAAACTGCCCCCAAGCAAAGGAAGAAAGCATGTAGGTGCCCCTGATTTTCTTCTCTCCTTATTTCCGTGTATAACCAACAAAGAAGGAAATTTTGTGGTGCCCCCCTCTTTTCTCTCTTATTCCATGTATATAATTTAACTTTGAAATGGAGTCTAAGAGGTCTAGTTAAATTATAAATACCCCTCCTCCCTCTTGTAAAATCATGATAGAATTGAATGAATGAAAAAGAGTCTTCTTCTTCTAATTTTCTTATGCTTTTGAGCATTGACACTCTGTGAGGGAGAGGGTGAGAGGCCCAACACCAGTTCCAAGTATCCAAACCATAGCCTTAGCCACCCTTCTCAAGCAACCAGGCATCTTCATCCTCACCAGGTCACCAACAACCTCCCCAAGCTGCCAAGCCCCTCTCCATGCCAAGCATCCTCAACCCCTTCTCCAGCCTCCTCTCTACTTCCAACTTCATAATTCCTATTGTTCCTACTTTTTGAGTCCCTAATTCTTGGTGTCTGCAAGATCTCTCAAGTGCTACGATCCTTGGAAGAATTCCTCCTTGCCTTCGAAATCATCTGAAGAAAAGCCGGAGCATCAGCGGGAAATAGCTTCTTCTTCTAGGTCTCGGTCCCGAGAGCTGTATGATCCAATTTTTTTTGAAGAAGATAATCATTGCTAGATATGCAAACCCATCCCTTCTCACAAGTTTTGTTTTATTGAAGAAAGAGCATGTCCTAGTTAGTGGTTTCTCAATCCTAGGATCCTATTTTCTTTATTACTTAGTTAAATCCTAATCTACAGGTAGTTACTTTAGTCCTCACATAAACAACCTTTGCCTGTTCTTACTCTTTTCGGAAAGCAAAACCACATAAAACTTAAAATCATTGCTCTCTTAATCTGCCATTACTTTATGTTAATCTCTTGCATGATAACATCCCGCATCAAGGATGTAGGATACCTTTTCCTGAGCAAGAACTATTCTCAGATTCCTCAACCAGTCCTCATAGTTTGGTTCGATTAGTTTATTGGCATCTAGTATGCCCTGTAGTGGTAATGATGAAGCCATTAATTTAAATCTACAGTCAGACAAGAATAATACATAAGCAGACCACTCAAGATGATAATCATAATTAGATAAGAACTTTAAATCTAATTATGTCTTCCACTATTTTCTTCGAATACCATAACCCTTAACTATAGTAAATGAGAAACCAATATCTGGTTTCTTTAGTGGGGTTAAGATTCCAATTCCTTATAAATGTCTTATGTTTACACAACAAATATTTATAAGTTCAAAGGTAGGTAATTCTTTTCCAATTGCATCCCTTGTAATTCTCAACATAATACTTGCATCTACGATACTTACAGTCTTGTATTTACACAACAAACCATAATATCTTAGTTTAGTTAGACCCTTCATTTTATATAGTCATGATTGAATAATGTCATCCTTGAGTTTGCTCAACAAAGTAACATTATCAAACATACTATAAAGCATAAAATGAACCATGTCAAAATTTTCTTTTATCAAACCCTAATAGTAAGCCTTGAGTTTGCTCAATAAACCTACTACAGTTTTGACATAAATTTGGCTTAGCATAAAGGAAGGCAAATTGTAGTGTGCTTAATCAATTAGTATTTCCAATTTAAGGTCTAAATATAGTCAAATTGGCCAATTAAGTGGGAGAGGTGAGAGGGTCCCCCGGTTACTTTTCTTAGATACCAAATGAATTGGTCAGGTCAGACAACGGAACCAATTAAAAGCCTCATTTCATTTACCTTCCCAGAACCACTTGCTTAGACACCAATTGGCTAATCAAACCCGAAACGAATTTGCTTTATGATTAACTTATACTATGACTAAATATAATTTTATGAGGGCTTTGATAGCCTTCAAACACATCCTAATTAAACATGCCAACATGACACATATGCTAGCAAATAAGCTTATTAACCCTAATATGCATAACCAAAGCATGACTAAAACAACAATCTATTCACCTCACTTGTTCATGGGATAAGGCCACAGCGACACCCCAACACATCATAGAAGATCCCATTGAATAGAAAGAGAGGGCCTTTAAACCCTACTTAGGTCTTTTGACCAGACAGCCATGGTGACTAACCCAATTCGAAGAAGTTACTAGGAACATAACATATCATATATATAAAATAAACTAATCATGCAAGAGTCAAAGCAAAGCAAATAATTAATACTAAAATGACTACTAATTGCATGAATTAAGTGGCTCTGATACCACTGTTGAATTTTGGTAGTGCAGTGGAAGACCAAATTTCAAAAATTTGATCCTTGAAATCCTAGGTTTGACCGAAACCCTAAACCCAAGGACCACTTGACCATGATAACAAATAAATCATAATTTAGGATTATAGAGGAATACTTGGAGTGCTATACTCCTTAATTTTCATAAGGCACATAAGTATATGCCCTCTAGAGATGATCCACACAGGAACCAAACCAAGGAAGGACTCCTCTTGCTACCTTGACTCCTTCCGGCCACCTTTCTTCCTTCTACAACCTTTTCTCCCTTCTAGGACCTTTCTTCCTTTCAAAGAGTAGTTTAGTACCTCTCTAAATACTCTCTTACCATTCTGTTATCTTTTTAAATTCTCTTCTTATGTCCTTGTCTTAAAATGGTAGACTTGTCTTAAAATAATAGACTTGTCCTAACAAGAGAAGGAAGAAAATTATCAAGACAACTTTTTAATACTTTGGCTTCAATCACCAAAGCCTTTAAATATGAAGAGAGTGGGTGCATAATACACTTTTTCATCAGCCCCTTATTTGATATTTAATATATTATATAAGATCTTTAATCATAAAGAGTCCCTTGACAGAAAGGTGTAAAGTGAAACACCATTTCACTAATTATATGTGCCAAGAGTTGCTTATCACAACTCTATAGTAAAATCTAATAATTAATCTCTTAATTCAAATTTAAGACAAGGTCCCACATCCAAATAAGCATATCAAATGAAGAGGTTTATCTAGAAGAAAAGGTGATTAACAGGTAGAAGGACTCTTCCTTATCCATGCACCATGAGTCAAGCATCGTGTCCCTTCATTGATCATGCCTTTCTTACATTATTTGACTAGCCAATACCAGTCAATATGGGTATCAATGGATAGGATAAGAGCTGAGCTTTATCACCTAAAAAGGTGATTAATTTGTAGAAGGACTCTTCGTCCTTCTGTGCCCCTTTATTTGTGTGCATGCCAATATGGAGCCAAGAGTCACATGCCCTTGGGACCAAATAATGGATAAGGCTTGATAAATTAGGACAAAACCCAATTTGGCTGCCCCACTTAAGGCTCAACCCAATTTAGGTCCCACTCAAATTGGTTAGCCCAAATCGCAAGTAATTAAACCCAATCTAATTAGGTTAGGAGTTAGGTTAGCCAACATATGCTAGTATATTAATTAGCTAGCCAATTAGGATCTTATGACCCTAATAAAAATACAATTGATTTTCTTAGTCAATTCCTTAATATGTGTGATCCTTTGGGCTTCTCATATAGCCAGCAGTAGCTATAGGTTCATGTCAATTTAGTTCGAATAGAAACCAACTAACCGAATTAGGTCACCCTAGCTACCATATGAACCATCTTTCAAATTGACTCATGAATTCAATCAATTTGATTCATGATAACCTACATGACATGATGAACATCTAGAAACATATCATGCCTATCCAAAAGATGAAAAATTTGATAAAAATTATCAAAATATCCTTTAGTAGCAAGTTACTATGTAATTTAGTCTTTCGATCTTCCTTTATCCTGATTAAGTGATGGATATGGATAAATGTCAAACCCTTACACTTAATCCATTCGAATCTCTAATCATTAATAAAGATTCAATCAATGATAAATTAGTAAACTATTTCTAATTTTATCTTGCTTTGATCAAAGACTTCCTAAGTCATCATTTGTTAAGATCACACAGGATAACTTCTCCCCTTACTAGGAGTGATCGATTCCTTATTAACCTACTCATTACCTTCATATACAATCCATCATATCCAAAGCACCCCGTACATGACTTAATTGCCATGAATGAGTATGCACCAAAACATGGATTCATGTGCACAAGATACTATGGTGATCTCAGATCTAAGGATCGCATGCACAACTTCTACTAAGAGAACAATCTTTTTGACAAGTAAGACTTCCATTAGATGTTCTCTTGTTAGATCAATTTAGTGAACTAAAAACCTAATGAGCACCCACATCCTTGTATTAATGTCACTACACAAGTAGTCATGAGACTAACCACCCTCTCCATCGAGCATACATAGGATGTGCTAGTCTATCTGGATTCATTAATCCTCGAATCACTGATCCTATAACTAGGAATATTTTAGATTAGGATTTATAGATTTTAGGTCTCATTGTTATCCCTGTAACTCTAAAATGATTGCCCTAATCTATGGTATTCATCATAATCTTATAACTAAAATACAAGATACAGCATATGATGAATCAAAAATTATCTTTATTAATATCAATCTTGAGTTAAGAGAATATAAAAATGCCATTGATTATAATAACTATGATTGGCTTTTAGGGCATAATTCTTTTACATTCTCCAAGCCAAAATTTGATTAGTGCTTTCTCTCTTATGCATTTTAAATTGGATTAAGACAAGATAATTTTTAAAAGAAGTTTTAATATAGTTTTGAATCTAGTTTGACCAAGCCAAAATTAGATCTTATGCCCCCTTATTTCTTTATGAATTTTTAGTTTTTTGCATGAATATTTCTCCATGAAAAACATGTTTTGTTGCCCTCTCTCAATCTCTTTTAGGTTAGGATAGGTTTAGATAAAATTAGGAATTTATTTGAATTGTTTTGAATTTAAATTGGACAAGTTTTATCAGGGATCAAACTCCTAGTTTCAGTAAAACACCATTTCTTAGTCCCATCCTAATCCTTTTCTCCATGCTTTTTAAATGGATTTTTTCTAAGATTGTATTACAAGTAAGAGAAGCCTTTACCATGAGAAACTAGAAAAAAATTATGGAAAAGAAATAGAGAGTGGGCATGAAAACTAGTTGGGCATGGGGACTTCTTGGTGCTAGGAAAGAAGAGAGAAAGATAGAAAGAAAAAGAAAATAGAAAAAAAATAGTTTTGGTTTTATTTTTCTTTCATGACCTGATCCTCTTCATCCTCCATCTTCTCATCTTCTTGGAGGACTCGAAGAAAATTTGAAAAATGGATTTTAGATCAGCCATCCATAGACTTTGCATGGAGCTAGGACTACAAGGAAGGTGATTTCTTAGAACTTCGTGTAGACTTTTCGTAGAGGCTAGAGATCCTGTGTGGTTGCGAGGTGATGTCCAGACCTTCTACCACACTCCATTAGTAATAATGTTCATCAACCCATGATGAGGTATTGGATCCGATCCTATTTATGTTTTATAGATTAGATCATAGCATGAATCGGTTTGATCAATGCATGATGATTTTAATTTCAGTGTCTATGTTCTTTTCATATCTTATCTTGATCCTGTAGGGTAGGTTTTGGAATTATTCTAATACATGAGCTAGTAATTAATTTTTTTTTAATCTAAATGCTTCTGCTGGTCTAAAAAAATTTATGTATGAAATCCTGCCCTAGTTTTCTAACAGTAGTATCAGAGCCCCAAGTTCTTAATATGATTTGATTAGATGTAGATCTGAATCTTGATCTAAGTAATTGCTTTAGATTGGGTTGATTACTATGGCCATCCAATCATTGGATAGAAGTAGGATTAAAAGGCCCTCTCTTCATATTCAATAGGATATCTTATGGTGTCTACGGGTGCCACTTGTGATTATATCCCATGAGCAAGTAAGATGAAAGGATATTTTTATTGAAATTATTTTGATAATTTAGATCTGATTTTTAGTATTTTAATCTTGAATATTTTGCTGTTATAAATCTAAATTTAAGTTATTTACATCAGGTTTTACATTTAGAACATAAATTGTAAACTTAATTTCAATAATTGCACTAAAACATATAGTCTAGATCTAAAATTATTTTATTTGTATATGATACATATAAAATATTTAGATATGATTTTAGTAAATTAAATCATATTAATTACTAAAAATAAGAGTTGATTAGATTTAGAATATTGAATTAAAGATCAAAAGTCAATTAATAAAACTTGGAGTTTGAGATAGCTCGAATTAGGTTAAATAATTGGATTAGACCTAGGGTTAGAATTTAATTAATATGGACTTTAGAGAATTTGATTTAAACCAACCAAAAATTTATTAGGTTTAGGTCAAGAAGTCTCTAGATTAATTCTATAATGATTGGTTGATCAAGTCCATATTATCAAATGGACCTGATTTTGGATTAGTGGTTAGACCCGAGTCCCTAGTCTAGTCTAATCAAAATTGATAAACCAATTAGTGTCTAAGGCAAGTTTGGCATCTGATCATGGTCATTAATTGGAAATATCTCTTACCTGGCCAACTCTATTGGTATCTAAGGAAAGAGGTTAATGGCAGAACCCTCCCACGATCTCACTTACCTAGCTAATTTGGTCAATCAGATTTTGATTAGATAGTTCATCGATTCAAGCAAACCCATGCCATAAAGAAGATCAGTTTAACAGATCTAGATGTCTTGGACTAATGTGATTTGAGAAGTTAGTGGGAAGATTGTTGATTAGTTCATGTTTTCTCTTTTCTCTAATTAAATCCTCAAAAATTATTAGATCCCTTAAGTAACAAAATTATGGTGATAATTGAGTTATAGCCTCTCATTTAAAGAGTAGTAATAAGTTTAATAGTTAAGATGATCATTGAAGGTCCAAAAATTTGGTGCTCATCTAGTTATTGAAATTATTATTCATTTTATGATGACTTAGTCGCTTCTTTCTAAATGATGGTCAGGTTGGCCGGCTAAAGTCAGGCTTAGACATCATTGGCTAGAAGCACTCAGTCTTGTCATGTTAATGGTTGGACCTAACTAAGACCTAACTAAGACTTCCAGTGATAGCCTAAAGGCTTACTAATTAGTTCTTAGGGCAAAATTATTATCAAAGTTTTTTTGGAGAAATAATTGTTTAAAAACATATCTTTAGATGCACATGGGTAAGCCGGCCAAAGTCGGGCTCATGTGTAGTCTATTGAATTCTGGTACCTACTAAAGAATTGGTGTAATTCCTCAAATTGAAGGTAGAGACTATCAATTTGATCAAACTTGTAGGAGAACTTTTAGACTAAAGTTCAAGTCTCTAGGATTAAATGATTCAAATACTAATTAGGTTTTGTTCTCTTTTTAGATAAATATGGCCACCTCTTTGTCACTCTATTCATTGCTAAACAATGAAAAATTAACGGAACCCAATTTCGATAGCGGTATCAAAAGCTGAAAATAGTCTTGGAGCATGAATGGATTTTGTATGTACTGACAAATCCGACACCTGAGGAGCCTACTCAGAATTCTCATGGTGCGATATGAGACACGTACTAGAAGTGGCTTAGTGACCAAACTATGGTCTATTATATTATACAGGCATCCATGAATGATGAATTGAATCATAAATTTAAATATGCTTGGCCGGAGGATATACTTCAAGTGTTAAAATTATCCTTAGATACTCTCGATGATGTTAAAAGGTGCAAAACATCTTGTACTATTTTTAATACTAGAATGAGGGAAGGGGCATCAGTCACTAATCATATATTATACATTATCGAACTGATTAAGCACCTAAGCAAACTTGGGTTCCCCTACATGAATAGCTAGGAAAAGATGCGATCCTCAATTCTTTATTAAAGTCCTACATAGGTTTCCTTGATCATTATAAAATGACTAGGCCTGCTATAAACTACCATAGTCTGTTGGGGTTGCTAGATCTATGAGAAGGATCATCAGCTCCATAAGCGGTTGGTGAATGTAGTGGAAGATTTGATAAAGAATCATCCCTTTAAGAAAGGGAAGAAGAAAAATAAGAAAATGGTGCAAAGTACTCTGGTGACTAAGCCAAGTTAGACCAAGAAGTTTGAGACTGACCAGACTCAAGTTGAATACTTCTATTATAAGAAGCAGGAATGCTAGAAGAGGAACTATCCTCTTTACATTACCTCGCTCGACTCGAAAAGGCCAAGGAAGATTAAAAACCAACAAGGTATTATTGGATAAGGTATTTATATGATAACAACTTGTAATTTTTTATTTGTGATATTACTGCCTAAGTATTAGATGCTGGAAACCCTATTAATATTTGTAATTTGTTGTAGAGGCTTCAGGTCATTAGAAGATTCGAAGATGACAAGAAATTCTTGAATGTTGAAGATGGAAGATCTATTCTAGTTCTAGCTATAAGAATAGTTAAGCTTATTTTGATTCTAATATCATTATTTTAAGTGATTGTCACTATTGTCATAATTTTCTATTGAATGTAATCTCTATAGGCCTTAGCCAAATATATTTATCATTTATTAATAAAAGATAATTATTGTGATATCATTTTGAATAGTATTACTGTAATACATGGACAATTGAAGAATGATATTTATATATTATCACAATCTATGAATGTAATATACATGTCCAACAAATATCTTATAATAGAAAATATGTATGATGTCTACTTGTGGCATTGTAGGCTAAGTCATATTAACAATAATAGGATGAATAGGTTATCGAAAGAGGGAATCCTCGAAGTCAATAATTTTAAATCATTGCTGACCTACAAATCATGTCTTCTTGGAAAGATAACCGCGTCACCTTTTACTGAAAAGGGTGAAGAGCCACTAAAATTTTGAGTCTAATATATACTAATGTATGTGGACCCATGAACACTTCAGCCATAGGTGGATATCAATACTTCATCACGTTTATTGATGACCTATCAAGGTATGGGTACATCTACTTAATAAGACATAAGTCTGAGTTATTTGAGATATTCAAACGATTTCATAATGAAGTAGAAAAATAAATAGGCAAGTATATCAAAATCCTTCGATCTGATCGAGGAGGTAAATATCTTACCAGTGAGTTTATAATATATTTAGAAGAGAATGAAATTCTTTCATAATGGACACCTCCCGAGATACCTCAATATAATGGAGAGACTGAAAGGAGGAATCAAATCCTATTAGATATGGTTTAGTCCATGATGGGGTTTGCGAGTCTACCTATTTCTTTCTAGGGATAGGTACTTGAGTTGGCTCGTTACATTTTAAATAGAGATCCTAGCAAGTCTGTAAACAAAATGCTACATGAAATATGGATAGGTGTAAGCTAGTATGCTCACACCTTAGGGTTTGGGATGTCTAGCTTATGTTAAATATTTGAAATTAGACAAGCTTGGACCTAAGTCTTATAGGCATACATTTATAGGGTACCCGAAGGAAACTATGGATTGTTTCTTCTACCATACTGATGAATACAAAGTATTTGTTAGTAATAAGATAGTCTTTTTGGAAAAAGAGTTCCTCGAGTAAGGAACTAATGCCTCTAAAGTTAAACTTGAAGAAGTTTGACAAGTAGAAGAACTGACACAATCAACTGAACTAATTTAATCAGATCTGGAGTCTATTATAGAGGCAACCTTAAAGAAATCTAGTAGAGTACTGCATCAACTGGATATATACTATAATTTCTTGGTCCGGGATGGTGATCTTATTAAACTTGATAAAAATAGTAAGGATCCGATCACCTACATGGATGCGATGTAAAGTTTTGATTCTGAGAAATGTTTTGAAGCCATGAAATCCAAAACGGAGTCCATGAAATCTAAAATGGAGTCCATGAAAATTAATGATGTATGGATACTTATTGTCCCACCTAAAGAGATAAAATCTATAGGGTGTAAATAAATTTTCAAAGGAAAAAGGATGCAAATAGGATTAAGGAGACCTATAAAGCCCGTCTAGTTGCTAAGGATTATCACCAGCATTATGGTATTGACTATGATGAGATGTTTTCACCTATGCTAATGCTCAAGTCCATTCAGATTATACTTGTAATAGTGGCACATCTTGATTTGAGATCTAGCAAATAGATATCAAAATCACTTTTCTAAAAAGAGAGTTGGAAGAAGAGATGTATATGATACAACCTGAATGGTTCACATCTATAGATAAATCAAAGGTGTACAAGCTTCAAAGATCCATTTATGGATTAAAGCAGGCATCTTGGAGTTGAAACATGCATTTTGATAAAGTGATCAGAATATATGGCTTTATTAAGAATGAAGAAGAGCCCTACATGTGCAAATGGGCTAATGATTCAGTAATTAGATTTATTGTTTTGTATGTAGATGATATTCTCTTAAACGGAAATAACATTCCTACAATACAAGGAATAAAGGTTTGGCTATCATCCAAATTTTTCATGAAGGACCTGGAAGAAGCAACCTACATCCTTGGGATGAATATCTATAAGGATAGTGTTGGGAATTATGTCCCAAAGCCAATTGCCTAAGCTGTAAGCAGTTGTGCTCAGTATTGTAATTTGTATATGAATTAATAAAATTTTATTTTGGCGGCTCATCACATTATTCATTTTCCTGTAATGAACTCTATTTATGTTATGAAATCCTTAGGACTGTACTGACTTCGATATAGAGAGAATATATCGAGTAGTCCTTTAAAAAGGTTCACAACCAAAGGATATATTGTATAGGATAGCAATGTATCAAGTGTAGGTTGTTGTGGTTCACATCATTTGGTTATCCTCTTGACCAAAGGAGTGTGGTGACACAGATGTGATCTACAGGTGGGATGTGTGACATCTCATTGAATGTGACTCCGTGGAGCTCCTTTCTACCAAAGGATTGCTCGTAATTGGATATGGGTATATGTGTCCCTCCGACTTGAGGTCACCATGGTAGCTTACAAGCAACTTTCTGTGCTTTGGTGCTGGACTACCCGGATTTTTAATCCGGTGATGGAAGGTTTCTAGGTACAGGCAAGTACTTGCGAAGCAGTGGTGGACCAAGATGGAATTGACCTGTCCAAGTTGTTTGGATTGAATGTCTCGCAGTATCTCAATTTAGCAAATCCTCGGTCGGGATAGTCCTAGTGAGGAGTCATTGGACTTGCAAGGTTGAGATATGTTGTGGATTAACTCAGTTAGGGTTGGCAGTCTAACCCTAGGTCATCTTGAGCATTGGATGTCAAAGGAATGAATTATACGGTAACCATATACCAGAGGTTCGATAAATTGCTCTCGCATTTTCGACCTATCCAGATGCCGGGACCCATTGCTAGATGGTATCTTGTGCTGGTACTGGAAGTGTTCCAGTACTACCATTTAGGTTCGAACCTATGAGGTCACACATCATAGAGGATTTCTTCCTGATCCAGGAGCCGATCAATGATTGGAAATCGTTTCGGTATTAAGGTTTAACGGTTTGATTGAGCACACATTAGATTTTTTCTGGTCCGTCTGGTCTGATTTGAATTCACTAGGATTGATTAGGATCAACCGGGAACTGTTCCTGGCAAACCAGGACTGGATCCAGTTTTCTTATTGATTGGATTTGGTCGGATCGGAATTTGTTGAACCGGTTTTTGGTTTGTTGAACCAGTTTAAAAGAACTTAGCTTGCTTCTTCACGGTGGTTTTTTTTTAAAACCAGCATTTCAAAGGTTTTAAAACACCGGTTTATTGCTTGTCTACACGGTAATTTTTCTTCGCTTCCCCTGTTTTTGGTTCTCACGGTATTACCGTGTGTATGGATGTGGACTTCTTTTGGTTTGCCGTATTTCACCGTTTGGATGGGTTTATACAGCGTGTTGATCGGATGGTGCTTGGGAGTTTTGAACTCGATAATCGCACCGTGTTTTGGAAGGGGACTCTCCATGGTTTTCTCCCGCTCGTCCTCTTCCTTCTCGGTCGCAGGTTTTCATCGTGTGTTTCTGCCGTTTTGGTAGTGAGGAGATGAAACAGGAGAAGAAATAAAGGCTGTGAGAGACAGAGGAGGGGAGAAACAGGGCATGCGTCAAGGGAGGAGCAAAGAGTTTTTTGGGCCTTTTGTATTCCTTCCTTGATTTTATGTTCTCCGATGTGTGTGCTTTTGGTGGAGTTTTGTGCGGTCCTGGAGAAGATCGTGCGTGAGGAACGTGACCTATTTGTTAATTTTTGAAGGACTAGCATTCTTCTGGGAGTTGAATCAACGAGAGCCAGTGGGTGGATACTCTAAGAGTCAACATTTGGACATATTGAGTGATTGAATCGATCTCTTCTATATTTGATTTGCTGTTGAAGGAGTTCAACCGGTTGTCTTGATTTGTTGCTGATCTATTTTAAAGACTAAGAAAGTCGGCTTCTTCCTGCTTCGATGAGGTATACTATTAATTTTTGTTATCATATATGCTTAGATCTAGAAATTATCATGTTATTTATAATTATTGCACTTGCCTTACATGCCTCTGTATCTATTTTATGTATCATGTTTATGTTAGATTCTGTATATGTTTAAAAAGTTTAATTATGCAATACCTATTCCCTAGTATAGCGTGCCTAGGGTAGGCGTCCGGTGCACTAGTTTTCCTTCAGTGGTATCAGAGCGACAGGTTCCTGTGTAGCATATCATGATTGCATGTATTATTGGATCTGTATCTAGTTTAGGGATTACTTTTAGAAACCTAGTTGAGACCTTCACCATGGCCGTGTGTCCAGATTAATCAGGGATTGAAATCCCTAATTTTCTATGGCACGAGGCGATTCGTCTGTGTTGACCTTTTCAGAAGGATCCTTAAAGGAAATCTATGGTATTAAAAATGTTTGAATCCTAATACATGATTATACATTGGCATGTCTTAAATTGTTAAGGATTGCAATATTATAAATGAAATGATAGGACTAGATATGATGCATGAAAGATGTAAAAGGGTTTTACATGAATTTAATTAAAAATGTTTTAATTAAAAGTCGGCTTATAATCTGACAATTATGAATTGAAAGATTAATTAAATGACAAGCCAGATTAAGGTTTATGAAACCTAATGTCATTTGAATAAGCCATCCGGGTTAATTGGGTTAGCTGTCTGATTGGGTCCATTTATTGGGTTAGACCTAAGGTTAGTTGAATTGGACTTAAGAGAACTAATCAAATGTTGATTAAGGACCTTCTCTTTAGTATCTATCTAATAGTTAGATGTGTTAGTCCATTCTTCTTAAATGGATCTAATTAGTGGCTCTGTGGTAAGCCCAAGTTCTTAGGCTGGTCTAATCAAGTCTGGTAAACCGATTGGTGTCTAGGCAGGTTTGGCATTTTTTATCATGGTTGCATAAGGCTACCTCTTTCCTGGCCAACTTGGTTGGTGTATAGGAAAGATGGTTAATGGCGGATACTCACTTATGATCTCACCTACCTAGCCAATTCGATCAACTAGAACTGATTAGAAGAGCTTATTGATTCGAGTTAACCCATGTCACCCAAGTTGATCAGCATGTCTGATCTTTAGGTGCCCATGGACCAACTTGTTGAATTTAATTCAACCCTCCTGAGAATTGATTTGATCAGTGGGAGGTTGATCCATGTTCTTCTCTCTATTCTTCTATCATAATTTAATTAAAATTTTCTAAAATTATTAGGTCATGAAAAAGACTAAGTCAATGAGTTGATGGTGTCTTAGCCTCCCATTAAGTGGATTAGTAATGAGTCCTTTAGCTTGGTGTACATTGGCAGTTCCAAAGAATGGGTGTGCATCCGGTTACTGGGATTACTCTCCCATAGATGATGGTTTAGTGCAACCTTCTTAACGGTCATTAGGTGGGTCGACCAAAGTCGAGCTTGGTCATTCGTTAGCTAGAAGCATCGGATTTGTCATATTGATGGTTGGACCTAACTAGAGACCTGTAATAAGAGGCCCCAAGGTCGATTGGGGGTTCTGTGGGGTAAAATTTATTACTGAAAGTTGCTTAGGGAAGCGATTAGTTAGAGAACCTACCTTTAGGCACATATGGGTAAGCTGGCCAAAGTCGGGCTCATACGTGGTCTATTGGATTTCAGTACCCGTTATGAAATGATGATTTCACAAATTGGAGTTAGATGCTCCTAATTTGAAAAATTAGTGGGAGTGACCTTTAGACTAAAGTCCAAGTCTTTTGGTTTAATAGATTAATTCATATACTAATTTGGTCTTAATTTTCCTTCAGATGTCTTCAAGCATTTCGCTCCGGTCACTTCTCGATAGCAAGAAGTTAAAGAGTCCCAATTTCGATAGCTGGTATCGAAAATTGAGGATTGTCCTGGAGCACAAGCGGATCCTTTATGTGATAATGGATCCAACACCCGAAATCCCTCCTGCCAATGCTCGGAGTTCGGTCAGGGACACTTAGTTGAAGTGGGTTTTTGATCGGACTACTGTTCGTTGCATAATATTGGCGGCGATGAACGATGAGTTCAATCGCAAATTCGAGGAGGCCCTGCTAGAAGAGATTCTTCAAAAGTTAAAGGAATCTTTTGGCATGCCAGACAATGTGAAGCAGTACAAAGTGTCTTATGCCATCTACAATGCCAAAATATGGAGTGGTGGTTCGGTCACTGATCATGTATTGTACATGATCGAGATGATCGAATGATTGAGCAAGCTCAGATGTCCCTTGCACGAGCAACTCGGCAAGGATGCGATCCTGAATTCTTTACCCTCCTCCTATCTTGATTTTCTCGATCATTATAGAATGAATAAGCCTGCAGTCAATTACCATGATTTGATGGGGTTGCTGCAGACTTACGAGAAGGACCACTAACTGAATAAGGAGGTGGTGAATTTAGTGGGAAGTTCTAGAGGTCGTCATCCCTTTAAGAAAAGGAAGAAGAAAGGTAAGGGAAAGAAGGTGCAGAGTGCTCCTGGCCTAAGTCAGGCCAAGAAAGTGAAAGCTGATAAATATGGTGCAGAGTGATTCTATTATAAGAAGCAGGGACATTGGAAGAGGAACTGTCCTCTTTATCAAGCATCCTTAGACCCGAACAGGCCAAGGAAGGGAAAGCAGCAGGGTGCTGGACAAGGTATTTATATGATAAAACCTTGTAATTTCTCTATTTGTGACACTGCTAACTAGGTATTGGCAATTCATTGCAGGGACTACAGGTTAGTAAGAGTTCGAGGATGGGGAGGAATTCCTGAGCGTCGAAAATGGAAATCATGTAAATACCTAGTCTTACTCCAGTCAGCAGAGGCTCTAGGGCAGCCCACTTTTGAATGTCCGACTCTGGTCGGTAGAGGCTTTAGGGTTGCCCACTTCTGAAAGTCCAATCTCGGTCGCATAGGCTCTAATGCAGCCCACTTCCAAAAGTCCGACTCTGGTCAGTAGAGGCTCTAGGGCATCCCACTTCCAAAAGTCCAACTCCGGTCGACAGACGCTCTAGGGCAACCCACTTTCGAAAGTCCGACTCCGGTCAGTAGAGGCTTTAGGGCAGCCCACTTTCGAAAGTCCGACTCCAATCGGCAAAGGCTCTAGGGCAGCCCACTTTCGAAAGTCCAACTCCGGTCGGCAGAGGCCCTAAAACAACCCACTCGAAGATCCGACCCTGCTCGAAAAATGTTACTTGGAATCCCAAAGTATTTGGGAGATTACCTTATGAATGGATAAATTCAAGGTTTCTTTGGAAATATTTCAAAAAGAAAAAGGAGTTCAAACCAAACTGACCCTTCCATACTTAGAAATATTTCTAAGGACTTGGATTCAAATTAGGCAACTGTTCAATGTTTATTTTGGAGGACTAGCATTCGAATTGAGTCGACTGCACAACACTTAAAAATATCTTTAAAGAGAGGGAGGATCGAATCAATCTGACCAGTGCACATTTCAAAAGACTGAATAACAAAGTGTTGCCCAAGTGGCTATCCAAGAGGGGGGGTGAATTGGGACTTTTAAAAAATTGAAGGCAAGTAATGTGCAATTCAAAATCCTTTGTAAGTGGTAGGTGCTGTGATAGAATTATAAAATGCAGAAGCTAAACAGAGTCAAGAAAACACAACACAAACACACCATATTTATAGTGGTTCGGAGCAACCCAACTCCTACGTCCACTACCCAAGATACCACTTGGGATTTTCACTATATTCACACCCGAATACAGTAGAATTGTTTTACAGGATCACAATCCAAAACCTCTACACTTTGGTTTTACGGGATCATCAAAAAAAACCCAACACCCTTTGGTTTTAACAGGCTCACCAAAGAAACCTAACTTGGTTTTCACAGGATCACCAATAACCTAACCCTTGATTTTAACAAGGCTCACCAAGAACCTAATTGGTTTTTCAACCGGGCTCACCAATAATCCAACAATTCAAAAATTGCATTAAAAATAAATGCAACAAGAATGACAAACTCAATTTATCGGATAGTTGCCGGTGCAGCTTGTTGGAAGTCCACTTGAATACACTTGAATAAGCTTTAATGACTTTAGTGGCTTCTTCCTAAAGTTGTTTCAAGCTTCATATTGGAGTTGGTGAAGACTTGAATGCTTGACTTGAATCCTCTTGTGCTCTTTTGCTGTTGGTAGGTAGAATATTCAATGAAGCTCTCTTTTCTTTAAAGAACTCACTAATAACTTGCATCAAGAAAGTTCAAATCCTTCAAATTTAAAGTCTTCCATCATCCCAAGATAGTTTTAGCCATTGTAGACCGTTGGGGAATGATTTGTGATCGTTGGAGCACCTTTTAGCATTCAAAAATAAATTCTGGAACTAGCCGTTGGATACCTGAAAGCGACATTCGAGTCGACTCGGATTTCATCGAGTTGGCTCGGATCCTTCTAGTCGATAGGTCGAGTAGTCAAATCTTCAATATGGTCGGCTCTTTGTCTCGGATGCAAAACATCACTCTGGACGAGTCAGCTTTTTGTAGCTCGGGTCGGCTAGAACTTGAATCTTGAAAATCTTGAACTCGAGGAGTCGGCTCTTTTCAGCTTGGGTTGGCTCTTCTTCTTAGGTTCAAAAACCTCGCTCTGGAAGAGTCAGCTTGATGCAGTTCGGGTCAGCTCGCTTTCTTAGGCTTTCAGAACTAGGTCTGGCAAAGTCGGCTCTTTTTGGTTCGGGTCGGCTCGCCTGGCTGTTCTTAGAAATCTTTAAAAAATGGACTCTGGAGGAGTCGGCTCGGACTAATTCCAGTCGACTCGGATTCACTGGAGTCGGCTTGCTTTCCATTGAGTCGGCTCGGATTGCTGCGTTCCAGAATCCTTGCTGCGTGCCAGTAAGCAGAGTCAGTTCTTCATCACTTGGGGTCAGCTCGAGTATTTTTTTCAGGATTTTTACAATTGAACTTAAAGAAAACTCTCACCAACTCTTTTACAATTTCACACAAACCAACTCAAACTAAAATTCATGGCACACACACTCACAGAAGTAACCCTTTTAATTAATTTTTCTTAGCATTTTTTATTGGGTTCTTCTTTACAAAAATATTTACAACACAACTCAACCAAGAAAATAGAAGTGTAGGAGTTGAAGTTTGAACATGTTATTCATCCTACAAAAACTTGTCAAACACTTGAAGAGTTATCAAAAATAAATGTACATGCTCCAATATTTGGTTATCATCAAAATCACTTATGGGGTCAACACAAAGACATATCAAAAGAAAGTATTCTTCATTACTTAGAAAAAATTATTTACAAAAGGATAGGGCAGACTTTCACAAACAACTTAAGTCTGACCCTGTGGGTGTACAAGAGGGACTTCAACTTCGACCTCCTGAGCCGCACCCAAAATTCCGACCGGGGCATCTACCGGTCCTATATCGGCTATGACTTGGACGTCGGCTCCAAACTTCGAGGGACCCCTATCCCCCCTCCGTCGGCCATGGTCTACACGTCGATCCCATCATCGATCAAGCCCGCTCCTTTTTCCGCTCCCTCCTCTTTTGCTTGCCTTGGCAGCTGCAGGAAGGAAAGGTCCAGCTCAGGGAATGCATCGCCGACCTTCGACAAGCATTCCTCATAGCCATAATCAAAGTCAACCGCCTCGGCCTCCTCTATCTTGTCCTTGAAGCTATCGGAGGCTTTATACTTCTTTACGGCAGCCGCTTCTGCCATCTGCTCTTCGAACTCCTTTAGCAGGGTCATGTACTTCCCTGCCACAAACTACTGGTCCCACCAGTTTTTCTCATTTTCGATTGCCCGCGCCTCCTCCTTCTCAAGCCGACGAGCAAGGGAACTTAGCTTCTTCTTCCTCCTCTTCAGGCTAGCCTCCCGGTCAACCAGCCGGGTCTGCAGGTCTTCCACCTACTTTTTATGTGTCTCTGCCTCGGCCTGGCAGGCAGACAGCTCTCCTTTGACGGCCTTTCATGCCACCTCCGCCATGGCTCTGGCCACCTCTGCCCCTTCGGCCTTCTTGACCGAAAGCTCCCTTATGAAGAGCATCTCGCCGAGGCCGTCGTCCATTAGCGAGATGTCATGGAGGAGTTACAAATGACAAGACGACACTTGTCATGCACAGGAGATGAAGGAAAAGACAAAGACTTGGAAGCAGGTGACTTACCCCCATCAGATTGCGGTAGGAGCTCCTTGCAGCATCGTTCAGAGTTCACCGACTCGACTGATCCCAGTTGGCATCTATGATGGCCCTTTTAAGAAGGTCTTTGGCCTACTCAGGGTTGTGTAGGGTGCGCTAGTGCCGATGCACCTCATAACCAATTCTACCGGCTCCCTCCTTGTCGGCTTCTCCTCCTTTGATTGCCCTTTTCCCTCTGGTCGTCAGAGCCACCGACATGACAGTACTAGCCGGCTCCTCTGTCCGCTATTTCTTCTGCCTTTCGGTCGTCGGCTCCGCGACCCGGACACCCCTCTTCTTGGCTGCCCATGCCATAATCATCGCTCGATCCGACTTCATTTTCCCTCTTGTCATAGAACAAAGTCAGAGTCAGCAGCAGAAGAATGAGGCTGACGAAGTGTATGAAGAACCTAGGACAGTGCCCTCTATCCTACCTAGGTATGGGAGGCTGCTGATCCCGGCCAGGTGGAGGCTGTCCTCCTGAAGCAAATCAATTACAAATGTCAGACTGACCCCCTCCTTTTATAGCCGTTGAGGGGCCACTTCCAAGCATCCCTCGAGTACCGCAATCAGCCATCTGATGGTGCGACTTCCCAATCCAATGGAGAAGCCGATGAGACGTGACGAAGCACGTCCAGACCACGATCCGTGTGATTGCCAGACCAGCAGCGGATTACTCGCCTCTGATGCGGCACCAACCGTCTGGATCTTGCCATGTCGCCCAAGTCATATCTAAAGTCCGACGGTCCAGCAGGCCAGGCTGGACACTCATCATTATGCCCCATCTTCATTAACTGCCTCTCCCCCTGCTTCCAACATGGTGCTAACACCTGTCCTGGGCACGAGACTTTGGAGTGGGAAACGACCGGTCACAGTACACCTGATCAGATCCACGATCATCCCAAGGACAGACGCATTAAAGGCCAAATGATGCTCTCATCCTTCAAAGCCGCAAGTCCCTTCGAAGGCCAAGAGCAAGGGGGCAACTGTTATACCCAATCAGCTCATATTCGAACTGGACCGATGTTGAGGTCCGATCAACCCACTCTAGCTGAGGTCTGATCGATCCATTCCTGCTGAGGTCCGACCGGCCCGCTCCAGCTGAGATCCGATCAACCCATTCCTGCTGAGGTCCGAGCGACCCACTCTCGTTGAGGTCCGAGTGACCCACTCCTGCAGAGGTCTGAGCGATCCATTCCATATGAGGTCCGATCGACCCACTTTAGCTGAGATCCGACCGGTCCACTCCTGCTGAGGTCTGATCGGCCCACTCCTACTGAGGTCTAACCGACCCACTTCAGAAGGGCTTGTATTGATCCAAAGATAGCCCTGGGGAACTCCATAAGCCTCTTCCAGCTGGTACTAGAATTCTGTTGCAATAGAACCCTGACACATCAGCGCCACTACTCCACTAGTTTCATGATGCTGTCTCATCCTGGTGCCACATGGCCACTCCCAGATTCTCCTAGGGATAGATCAGTCATTCCGTGCCTAGCCCCTAACAGATTATGGTAACGTTCCATACCTATATAAGGTAAAACGGGAGGACTCTGAGCGGTAAGGACTCTTTCCCTGCTTCACAAGCTCATCTCCATTGATTTCTCCATTCTGTTGCCCTCAAGCTCCCGCTAACTTAAGCATCGGAGTGTCCCCGCTGGAACACTACCGGCTCTTGGAGACTTTTTGCATGAACCGGGAGAGGAGCGCTCCAACCAAGTAGACCGAACCCGGTCCGGGAGAAGTTACAGCAACACCTTGCTTTAAACAAAATGTCTACTAGGAATTGTCTCGAATTAGTTTAAGATCAACAAGCAGGTCTCAAGGTTGACCTATTTACATGTCATTTGAACTTAATTAAATCCTGTTACAGAGGTACTTTAGATGCCTCGAATATAAATTCAGAACCTGATCCAGAGATGGATGCAACACCCACTGACCCATCCATCAACCTATCTATCAACCAAAGCCTGTTATCAAGGTATCGTCATAGTCCAGTAGCCAAATACTATAAGGTTCAGCCTGGCAATCCATCTATCAACCCATGAGCTAGGCCTAGTTATATACTGAGGCATGTAATGCTTAGTCATTTTGATGCGGCCTTTTTGGCACACCCTTTTTTGCATGGTCCATCTTCGAGATTTTAAATGATTGATCATCCAAATCACGAGAACAATTGCTCATGTCAAAAATATTACTAGTATCTACAGCCTCCACGATCCTTGGAAGCAAATCATAGCTATAATCCCACAATGGCATGATCATGATTCGATCCTTTCAGAATTGCTAGTTTTGCTCAATCCTCATCTATTAATAACAAAGATGCCGAAGATTATAAGTAATTTTTTTTCATGCTCACTATTTTTTTTCTATTTTACATCTCTGATTTAAATATCAAAGGATATTATAGGAACCAACTTTAATTAAGGACTTTATTTTACAGGTTTCTTAAATTCTCGCTGGTCAGTACCTCCTCCGACCTCACGCCAAAATCTGCATGTGAACACTTACAATCTTAACCATTGTAGGGTCCACCTGGCACGCTTTGAACCACTTGCACTGGTTACCATCCTCAACCAAGCGTGGAAAGTCTAGCATCATAGCTCACCAGCAAGCACTACCACGGCCACGAGGCATTGCTGCAACCCATGCTTCAACTCCAATGGCAGCGGCAGGGTGAGCTCTGACTCCATTAGAAATGGATGCAGCAGATCAAGATCGAGGACAAATTAAAGAGTGCAACTATCACACAACCAAATACTGGCCAGACTATGACAAACCTATTTTTGCCTAGAGGGATCACGTCGCCGACGATCTGCTGCTAGATGGAGCCATTGGACTGTGCTTGCAGTCCAACCCAGCTACTGGAACACGATAGCCAGGCAAAATGGCCCCATCCCACCAACCAGCAATCGGAAGAACTTGGTGGGGCCAACAAGATAGTGCCTGACATGTGTATAGTATAGGAGACCTTGGGAATTCGATGGTGGCATTGGAGAGGGGGTTGATGACCGAGGGTTTGCTATAGTCTGGAAAGTCAACAGAGGCGTTTGGAGCTGTGGAGGCCCGGCTTGAGGGTACCGTGGAAGGTGAAAGATGCTGGGCTATGGGGAGAGCAAGGAAGGAGGAGAGGAGGGAGCGATTTTCTTCTGCACTCCTCTCAAAAGAAGACGGCCTCCCGCTCTCCAGCTCTCGTGCACTGTCGACGTCCTCCCGAGGCGCTTCCCGGCTGTCATGCCCCATCGAGAGTCCCTTTATGATCTCTCCCTGAGGTCGGCACTTTGTTAGGTGAAGAACTGGTGCCTTTTTGGAGCTTGTTCTTTGGTTTAGGTGGCTAATGCGCTTCCTTTGTAGCCTCTCGGAGGGTGACCATACAATGCTTTCAATGAAGGAAAGGTCTTCCCACACTCACCACCAGTAGCAAGCTCCCCAGCAATGTTATCATCTCCATTCATTGGGAGAATCTGTCCAAATATATATATATTTAGTTTTATATTAATTATTTACTAAAAATATCTTCGATACTTATATAGATCAAAAAATATAAATAATAATTTTTAAAAGTGAGATCTTAAATGGCTTTAAATATTATTTTTTGATAAAGAAAAGGGATAAGAGGATAAATCCTGGTATAACTATTCCCGTAGATCCTCATCCCGCCGGGTAATGTTTGATGCGAGATGTTCAGATTACGTCAACCTAATATCACTAAAATACTGTCTCGGGTCCTAGAAAAATTCTGAATTTAATCGAGTAACCTGCAAGATCATGTCTCAAACCCGTGATCGGTTAGTAGTGAGGCAAAGCATCTACCAACCGGGCTACCATCTTAGCAGTAATATATTTGAATCTTTAGCCCAGTAAGGATGCAAGGACTTAAATAAAGAGAGTATATAAGAATCCTTCTAGCTAGTCTTTTTGGATGAGATCCTGATCATTACATCCTTGCTTCCAGAGCTCTTGGTATTGTCGACATAGTGTCATCTATGATATTTTGAGATTCCGTATGTTTATCTTGACCGTATGTAATATCGCCATGGGAGACATGATAAGCTCTCATATCACCATCTTAGGCTCTTCCTGATCTTAGGCTCTTCCTAAGCTCCGATCAGAAGACCCCACTTCATGAGTTGCCTTTTCGTTCTGCTTGCCAGCCTTCTAAAGCTTAATTCAAACCTGAAGCAAGGTCTCCCCCAGCTTTACATTTGCAACGATTAAAGCTTAATTCAAACCTAAAGCAAGGTCTCCCCCAGCTTTACATTTGCAACGATTGAGCCATTCCTGTCGTTGGGATGAGCACCCGTTCCTAGATAATAGAAGAGCTAATAATCTAATCAGCAAAAGAGAACCAAAACAAATCAAAGAAAAAGGGGGAAAAAAAAAAAAAACTTACTCTTGATGGCAGGAGCTGCCTTCTCTCTCCTTAACTATTTCAAATATATAAACCAAAAGGTCATGACAAAAGGTGGTAGCCTGGTTGGTAGAGGCCTTGCCTCAGTACCAACCAGTTACGCTGGTATGAGTGAGAGGTCAGGATCTCCCTCTTTGTCCCCGTTCTACTAGCCGATACCTTAGTAGTGTTAAGTTGACGTACTCACCTTTAGGTGGGAAAAGACTATGAAAATCTGAGCATATTGATTCGAACATTACCTAACGGGACAAGGGCCTATGGGGGTAGCTATACCGGGATTCATCTTCCCCTATCCCTTTTACTTACCAAAAAAAAAAGGTCATGACAAATATGAGAACAAGGCTATATAGAGAAGATCCATAGATAATAAATATTGATGGTACTGAATCTACCTAAGCACCCGAGTAAGTTGGAGATGGGACATCGATGGCTGTACCTATAAAAGAAGTCCTAGTCGAAGGTAGCTCTAACGAAGATCTTTTGATGCTCAAGTCAGTATCTCAAACCATAGAATAAAAAAATAGAGTGAAGTAATGAGAGAGAATGCATTTGTGAATGAATGTGCATACCTTTAACGGGGGCTCATCGAGAACCCCTTTTTATACCCGGGCTTTTAGGGCAATCTCAGAATATCTTGATATGGTGGCAGGTAGATAGGAAGTGACTGGTTTTTGGCCTATGATAAAATCTCTAGAAGGAAATCATCATTCTTTATCTATAATATTCTTCTTCCACTAATGAAAGATTTTATCTTATGTGCTTTTCCACCATCTGCCTTAATGGCTCCTGGAGTTATGGCCCAAAGAGAGGCCATGCTTCTTTAATAGCTGAGATTTGCTCTTAATTATAAGATTTGATTATTTGTTTGTTATGGGAGGCATACCAGAGTGAGCATCGATAGGCTTTTTCTTTCGATATTTTGTAGGATATTCTTATAGGGGACCTTATTTACTTGGTCTTGATTCCAAGTATCAAGATTTGGTAAATCTTTCACAAAACATATAGATCGAAGAAGCCTGGCGACGATTATATCGAAGGTCTTGACGATTATACCAAAGGTCTAAAAGACCGAATGTCAAACTTGGTAGGAGTCTGAAAGATCAAAGGTTTAAGGCCATAGGTTCGGTCTAGCAAAGATCCGAAGGGATGAAGGTTGAACCTGATAAGGAGCCTGAAGGGCGAAGGTATTTTAGTATGATGGCTAGTAGGACTAGGAGTTCTAAAGTATTGGTCCTAGTTTCAACTCTTAAGGAGTGGGATCGAAGGATTGATGGGATGCCTTGGAAAAATATCTCGAAACAAGAATTATCCTTTCAGATGATTCAACAGCTTGAACTTAAGTTGCTCCAGTTACATAGGTTCGGTTATCTCTAGATCATTTAGCCAATCATTCTATAATTACATACACCCAAAAAACTATAGTTCTAACACCAAAGATAAAAATAGCCAAAAAATGCCTAGTGTAGTTTCCACTAATTATGAAATAGATTCAGTCAGCCCATGTTTAATTCTAGCATCTTTGGGATCCCAAGGGTGGGGTTTCCCCCAACATTATTTATCCCCCTACTTCTTAGTCTGAAAGTAAAGCATTTCAAGCTGAGGAGTAGTTCTAGAACCATGCCCGAAGAATCCCAAGAACTATATCGAATTTCATACTTTTGAGAAGAGATTCTATCAGAGAAGTTTTTGCACCCTATATTTATGTCATTTTTTTGAAAGGCATGAAGAGTTATTGCAGTCAGTTTTTCCTATAAAGGAATCTTCTAAGTAGTTTATCGTCATCAATTATTTTGCTTGGGACGTTCTTTGTAGAGTGGTGAATTCTGATAGAGAGGGGTGATTTTCGATGACCTTTCTAACAAGTTTTCTAGTAACCCAAGTATTAATGGATCCTCACGATGTATGGAATTTATGGAGAGTGGTTTTGAGGTGCCAAAGGGCTAGTGCTTCAACTACTAAGGGCCCTACTGAGTCTATCAATGCTTCCAAAGCCAAAGTATCATAAGGCAACCCTAGGGCACTAAATGTTTCCAGGAAGATATCATTTGATGAAGAGTGGGTTCAGACTTTTCTTCAGGTGGCTAGTGATCACTAGGCCTGCAAAGTAGGATCTGCAAAGCACACACGTATGGCTTTTGAATATGTTATTCAGGTATGGAGGAATTTATCATCTGATTTTAGGATGTTACTTCTTTTCCTTACTTCAATTTTTCCTTTTTAATATAACACCATTTATGAAAATATTCTGTGCAGTTGGCTCATCATCTCAACTTTTATTTGGGGTCGACCAAGGCTACGGAAGCAAGAATTGCATGGATGGAGGAGAAAGTTGCCGATGCTAAGAAGGAGCTTTTTAAGGCTAAGACTCGGGCTTCTAAAGTGAAAGGGAAGTTTTGGGAACAAAAGGAGAGCATGAACACTTTATTAAAGAATATTGTCTGTTCGGCAATAAAATTAGGCGAAGAAAGTAGTTGTGTGGCTTCGATGCATTAGAGGATGACTGATGCACATCGTGGAGAAGCCAAAGCTATCTCGGACACTAAAGCTAAAATTGGTGAATTAGAGAAAAACTTTCAAGTTGAAATTAAGGACTTGAAGGCTAAGGCGAACAGCCGAATCTAATGGTTTTGGAAAGAACTCAATTCGATCAAGAATGAGAATGAGTGGTTATAGAAAGAACTTCATCTAGGTCACAGTCAGATGCAAGATGAGGGATCCTCAAAGTAAGAGGAGAGGGCTCGATGAGCTAAGCAGACTAGAGATGAAGCCATAGCTGAAGTTTACTTCCTCCAACAAGCATTGGAAGAGGAAAAAGATAGGAATGCATCCACATTCTAATAGGTTCAAAGGCACCGTACCATAGAAATAAAGGAGAATATGTCTTTACAGAAATAACTGAAAGTAGCCAAAATTATCATTGATGGATTGAAGAAGAATGTCGATGATTATAGTAATGAAATCATGAGGCTGCAAAGCAAATTGTCCTTGGTCGAAGTACATGTAGGGGCTACAGACACTGAGCTATGACATTTCAAAAAGAGGGCATATGAAGCTGGGTTTGAAGATTAAAGACTTAGTGGCATAGATTCTTCTGGATGTCAGTGTTTGCTTGCTTCGAGTTCATGTTTCAGCACAAGCTATAGCATCTCTCTAAGCAAGCCAGATGAATCGGGGACGGGGGCGAGGGAATAAAATTTTTGCCTACTATAACTTCTTGCTTTTTTGGTTTTTAGTTTATAAACACCTTTATTAAGATAAATAAAATGTAATTTTTTCTAGGTATTGTGATTCAGTATTTTTTGAAAGTACTTCATTGTTCTTCAGACAATTTTGGTTCTATTGGTTTTCCTTCAGTAACTTTTAGAAAAGGTGGTGAAATGACCAAGGTTTTCCATAAGTTGAATCATGTTAATTCTGAGTTTTCATTGACTAGGTATGACATTTGAAAAGATGTTTTGTCATGGGTTGCATGAAGAACGAGGGGCATTAACTATGTTAAGATGATCTATGTGGATATGACACTCGAGGTGAATTACAACCTTTTCGTATGGGAAATGAAGAGTTGATAAGAGGTATTCGAGATACTTCGACACTGGTGATTTGGGGAAGCATGGTCTGGCCTATCTTCGGATGCCACTTGGCTGCTATCCATTGGGAACAGTTTTGCTTTAAACAAACTTAGGTCATCAAGAAGATTTTTATAAATAGGGAGGTTCTAGGCACTTGTACTACCTTTTGTTTTCAAAGGCCCCTTCTTCTTCCTTTAGATTTTTTTTTTAGAGTTTCTTCCCACCGTTCGGCAATCACCTTCGGTGAGTCTTGTTGGTGTTCTTCATTGTCTTCTCCATTCTCCTTTGTTCAAAATCCTAGTTAGGTTAGTTGGGGATTCTCCATTCTCCTTAGAGCCATTCCCATTCTCGTCTTTGTAATTTTTGTTTTCTATTTTTAGTTTTAGGTTCTTGGAGTTCTTTCCATCTATTTTTGGGATGATTTTTTCTTATTTTTGGGGTATTTTTGTTCGATTCTTTGATGTCTAACTCCGAATGGTCCATCGAGTTGGTCGGTTCATGGTCTTTTGATCATGAACCTATCGAATCAAACATTACTACTGGGGATTAGCTTACTGAGTTAGGGGTTACTACCAGGGATGCAGAAGTTGCCCGAACCATGGGGTAACCATGGTTGTTGCTATGCTTCAGGAGTTGGGGAGTCTCGAAGGTGGAGCCCCAGTGAATCCCCTAGGAGAATTCTTTCTTGGGAGTATCCGATCCGAGATTCAACAATTAGATTTAACTAAGTTATGAAACAAGGATCAACTCCCCTTGACCGAGCATGTAACACTCCCCCGAGTTGATTAATTTTGTATATGGAGTATTTTCCAGTCAGGTTAAGATTATCATTGCTTCCTTTTTTTCATTGAGTTCTTTAGGGCTATAGGTCTTTGTCCTTATGCAGTCATGCCAAATACACGGTGGTTCATTTATGATTTTTTTGTAGTTTGTAGCTTGGCTTGGGTACGCCCTATGGTTCCACTTTTTATGACCTTTTTTCTTTCAATAAGCACCACCATATCATGGGTGGTAGTTCACGTGCCCCCATAAAAGACAAGGGTAGCATCCCTTGATTTGAGGTATTCCTTTTTCTATCCACCATTAGAAGTACTTTTTTATGAAGCACCCGGATGTTAATGATTAGGATTTTATACAATGGGGCATCCAATCATGTCAATTGACTCATCACACACTTTTATCCAAGGAGGAATGGTTCGGGGTTTTTCAATGCTTTCAAGTCCCCACCTTGAAAGTTCTGCTATCCGAGGTGACCCTCCTCACCACAGGGGTTAGTCAAGTTCAATCGAGAGGTAAGAAGAATTCTAATCCATTCCTTCCACTTCCTTACTTTAGTCATTTTTTCTTCTAAGTATCCTTTTCTTTGTTTTTAGATATAAATTCTTCGGACACTCGCAACTTGAGAAAGGCGATCCTGAAGAAGAGGAAAGCTGGTGCAGCTCCAGCTACTGGAGAACCATCAGTAATTCAGACTATGGCCACCCAGGATTCTGTGGGTGCTCTAGTCATTTCCCCAAAGGTTGCACTCCCAGCTATTTCGAAGCACTCCCAGGTGTCGAAGGCCGGTGCTTCCTCCTTTGGCCCCCAATCAGTCACCTTTGAGAAGTCTCAGGCGACCTGGTTTTGGGGTCCAAGATTTGCATCTTCAATAATGAGGAGGTTGCCAAGGTTGTCCTTAAGGACTTCATTCATCCTATTGATATGGAGAGAGTTTCAAGAAGGGCAACCATCAGCATCAAAACGATGTAGTTTTGAGTGTCATTTGGGTTAGTCTCTCTCTTATTTCTGAATTTTAGCTTTTATCATTTGTTAGTTCACCATTGGATTTACTACTTTATACGTATATCATTTTATCAAAGATTACTATGATTTGAGGGATCGCTAGTTGACCAAAGAAAAGAAGAGAAAGGATTTGGTGGCATGCCTGACTGAGACCAGTCTCGAGCATGTTGAGGCTAAAAATGGCCAACTTCACCACGAGGTTATGGATCTAATGAAGAGCTCTTTTTAGAGAAAAGGGCTCTAGAGGCTATCCGGCAGGAGATAGTGGATTTCAAATCACAGAAAAGGGAAGTGGCATGAAAGGAGGTGGAAGCCTATAAGGTATCTAAGAAATTCTGCCAAGAGAAGCTAGCTTTTTCAAAACCATTTTTTATCAAAGGCATGGACGATACAAGGAGAAGGGTCCTCAAATGCTATCCATTCCTTAACTTGGATTTTTTGGACAAGGAGGACTCAGATGATGATGCCCCCATCATGGATGTGCCCACCCCTGAAGTAAGTATAGGCCAGGGATGATGATGCAACCCAAGAGGGGGGGTGAATTGGACTTTAAAACTTTTTTGCAATACTTCAAATAATGTGCCAATTCAAAGCATGTGTTTGTGAGCATGATAATAAAGTGTAGCAAAAATAAAAAAATAAATGCAAAAATATAAACAATCACAAACACATCAAGTTTATAGTGGTTCGGTGCACTCCAAGGTACCTACATCCACTCCCTAGGTTTTTCTTGGAAATTCACTATAATTACCAAGATTATAGCCAACTTGTTTTCCAGGCTCACAAGTCAAAACCTCTTGATTTTCACAGGCTAACCAAAAATCCCTTGATTTTCATAGGCTCACAAAAATCCCTTGGTTTTATGGGCTAACCAAGAACCTAATTGGTTTTACGGGCTCACCAACAACCTAGGTTTTACGGGATGACCAACAACCTAGATGGTTTTCCAGGCTAACCAACAACCCAACTTATTTTGCAGGCTAACAAGTCAAAATCCTTGTTGGTTTTTATCACATAAGCTCACCAACAACCTTGATGGTTTTTTCAAGGCTCACCATCAACCTAAATAAAATAATGTAAGAATGAAAATAAAAAGCTTTCTTACAAAGCAAATATTTCGTTGAGGCACATTGATTGTTGATGTTGAGCTTATCTCCATGTTGTAGAAGCTTTAATGGATGCTTGAAGATGTTGCTCTTGGAAGCTTCCTCTCCTCTTTGAATCCTTGGAGGCTCAACATCTCAATAAATGGATCCTTAAAATATACTTCATATATTTTCACTTGAAAACCAAAGGATTTATCTTTCAAACCATGGATCCTCTTTCCTCTGAGCTTGGTAGTGTATAAATAGCCCTCCAAACCTTATTTGACCATTGGTGACCATTGGAGAAAAAAATATAGCCGTTGAAGCCAAGTTGGGAAAGTTCTGCACTTCAGAAAAACTAGCCATTACAGCAAGTGTCGACACTGAACCTTCGTGAGTCGACACCTTGAGTCGACACTTCATTTTCTTGAGTCGTTACTTGATCAAAAATGTCTTCTGAAGTCTTCTGCTCTGCACTGGTGAGTCAACACTTTATCTGGTGAGTTGACACTTGACCAAACTCCTGATATCACCACATTCTGTATCCTATTTGGTCACAGGCCTTGAGTTGATACTTCACTGTTCATGAGTCGACACTTAGATTTCATGAGTCGATACTTGGCTGCACCAGTGCTGAAACTTCTTCAAAATTAAATCTTGAGTACCAATATCTGATTTACATAATTAATGCATAATTAGTACTCAAATATACTTAAGTGTTTTGTCATAATCAAAACCAGAGTCAACAATCTCTCCATTTTTTATAATGACAAAATCTTTACGTATATAAACAAGGTAAGCTCAAAAATAAATATAACATGCTCCAAATGATTAACACTAAGCATTGAACAATGTAGCAATAAAAAATATTGAGCTCCCCCTCAAAATATGATCTAAAAATGATTTTTCAAAAGCTCCCCCCCAATATATGATTTGTAAATTCTTTTCAAATTTTTTCAAAAATTTCAGACTTTCAAATTTTCAAACTTAGGCTATCATGATCTTTAACTCAAAACTGTTAGATTTTCAAAAAGAGTATCAGGCTTTGATACCACTTGTAGGCGAGGGATGATGATGCAACCCAAGAGGGGGGTGAATTAGACTTTGAAACTTGTTCACAATACTTCAAATAATATGCCAATTTAAAGCATGTGTTTGTGAGCATGATAATAAAGTGCAGCAAAAATAAAAAAATAAATGCAAGAATAAAAACAATCACAAATACATCAAGTTTATGGTAGTTCGGTGCACTCCAAGGTACCTACATCCACTCCCTAAATTTTTCTTGAAAATTTACTATAATCACCAAGATTACAGCCAACTTGTTTTTCAGGCTCACAAGTCAAAACCCCTTGGTTTTCATGGACTAACCAAAAATTCCTTGATTTTCACAGGCTCACCAAAAATCCCTTGGTTTTGCGGGCTAACTAAGAACCTAGTTGGTTTTACGAGCTCACCAACAACCTAGTTAGTTTTACAGGATGCCAATAACCTAGATGGTTTTCCAGGCTAACCAAAAATATAACTTGTTTTGCGGGCTAACAAGTCAAAACCCTTGTTGGTTTTTATCACATAAGCTCACAACAACCTTGATGGTTTTTTCAAGGCTCACCATCAACCTAAATACAATAATGTAAGAATGAAAATAAAAAGCTTTCTTATAAAGCAAATATTTCATTAAGGCACATTGATTGTTGATGTTGAGCTTGTCTCCATGTTGTAGAAGCTTCAATGGATGCTTGAAGATGTTGCTCTTGGAAGCTTCCTTTCCTCTTTGAATTCTTAAAGGCTCAACATCTCAACAAATGGATCCTTAAAATATCCTTTACATGTTTTCACTTGAAAACCAAAGGATATATCTTTCAAACCATGGATCCTCTTCCCTCTAAGCTTGGTAGTGTATAAATAGCCCTCCAAACCTTATTTGATCGTTGGTGACTATTGGAGAAAAAAATATAGCAGTTGGAGCCAAGTTGGGAAAATTCTGCACTTCAGAAAAACTAGCCGTTATAACAAGTGTCGATACTTGACCTTTGTGAGTCAACACTTCATTTTCTTGAGTCGACACTTGACCAAAAATATTTTCTGAAGTCTTCTGCTCTACACTAGTGAGTCGACACTTCATCTGGTGAGTCGACACCTTGAGTCGATACTTTAGTTTCATGAGTCGACACTTGACCAAACTCCTGAGATCACCACATTCTATATCCTGTTTGGTCTCAGGCCTTGAGTCGACACTTTGAGTCGATACTTGGATTTCATGAGTCGACACTTGGCTGCACCAGTGCTGAAACTTCTTCAAAATTAAATCTTGAGTACCTATATCTGATTTACACACTTAATGCACAATTAGTACTCAAATATACTTAAGTGTTTTGTCATAATCAAAATCAGAGTCAATAGTAAGAACTATCAGGACTGAAGGAGCTACCGATGCCCCATCCACCGGAACCATTTCTTTCTTTTTTTTCTTTTTTCCTTTAATGTACATATCATCAGCCATTCTTTGCAAAGATGGCCATTTTGTAGAATCTTCGAGTTCCATTTTAGCATCATCAATGAAATATTTTTAATTTTTTGACTAAGTGTCATGATTTGGTATGCATGACCATGAACATCTTCTAGAACCATATTTAATATCAAAAAGTTAAAAACTTACCAAACATTAACCATCCTCTTTGAGCAGTGGTACGGGTCACAATACAGGTGATTCATCAAATACTGGATATGAATCAGGATGGGAATTCCAGTTACAAGGCTTCGAGATGGTTTGGTATGGACCCGATCAAGAGTGTCTGGTATTATCCTTATTCTGTTATCCATTTCTCGATGTCGTCTTAGCTTCTAGGTGAAGATTGTTTTAGAACATTGAACATCTAGTTGTAGGCTTTTCAAGACCAAGTGCAAGGTTTGGTTAGTAGCTTCCGAGCACCGAGCATCAAGCCAAAGACTTTCCTACACTGGCCTAGCTAAAGACTTTCAGGCACTGAATCTTTACATCCTAACCAAAGATGTTTAGGAGTTGAGCATCAGGCCAAAGGCTTTCCAACACCAGCCCGATCAAAGGTTTTCAAGTATTGAATCTTCACATCTTGATCAAAGACTTTCGAGAGTTGAGTATTAGGCTAAATGCTTTACAATGCTAGCTCAGCCAAAAGCTTTCGAGCATTGAATCTTCATGTCCCGATTAAAGACCTTCGAGAGTTGAGCATTAGGCCAAAGATTTTCCAAAGCAGGCCCAAACAAAAGGCTTTTAGGTATCAAATCTTCTTATCCTGATCAAAGGCTCTCAGGAGTTGGAAAGTGTCAAACCAAAGACTTTCCAACACTGGCCTAGCCAAAGACTTTCGGGTGTTGAATCTTTACATCTTTAGAAAAGGCTTTCACGAGTTGAGCATCAGGCCAAAAGCTTTCCAATGCTTGCCCGATCAAAGGCTTTCAGGTATTGAATCTTCACATCCTGGTCAAAGGCTTTCTAGAGTTGAGCATCAGGCCAAAGATTTACAATACTAGCCCAGCCAAAGGCTTCGGGTACTGAATCTTCATGTCCTAGCAAAGGCTTTCAGGAGTTGAGCATCAGGTCAAAGGCTTTTTAATGCTAGTCTTGTCAAAGAATTTCGGGTACTGAATCTTGATGTCCCAAACAAGAATTTTTGCGAGTTATGCATCAAGCCAAAGACTTTTCAATGCTACCTCGATCAAAGGCTTTTGGGCACTGAATCTTCACATCCTGGTCAAAAACTTTTGGAAGTGAGCATCAAGCCAAAGGCTTTCCTACACTGGCCTATCCAAAGGTTTTTGGGCACTGACTCATCTCATCCTAGCCAAAGGCTTTTGAGATATCTTGCAAAAAACTTCTTTGGCTCACCTTTTCAAATTTCTGAGTGCTAGAAGGAGGAAAGTATGGTTGGTGGGTGATGTCAAATCCTAGGAATTTTGAGTTATTTTCTTGAGTTAAGAGTGCATTTATGGCACCGCTTGGTCAAGCATTTTGCAAGATTTTTATGTTGCTTTTCGGGTGAAGAAATGAGATTTCATCCTAAAATTCCACTATGCTTGCCTTTCTTTCCATGGATTTTTAATGACAAAGAGAGGGATGCGTGTCGATTAGCAATCAATCATCAATTTGGCCGATCCTTGCCTAGTTCCTTTATAAATAGGGGGTCTGGGCTCTATCTCCCCACCATCTTTGCTTATTCTTCCCAACTTTGGCAGGGAAGTTTTGCCAATTCATGAAGAAATTTCATTGGCTTCATCTAGTGATATCTTCCTGGCATGGGAGGGATTAAAAATGGCCAATGACTTGGCCACATTGTCGTTGCCATTGCTAGCCAAGGTATGGAACTAGAGGAGGGTTCATATTGTGTACCTCCTCCTCCAATTCCTCTTCATCACCTAATGTCAACGAACACTAGGACCAAGAGAGAGGTGGAAGATACTCTCCTAGGGTTTTTGCCATAAATAGCAAGCAACTAGAAACCCCAGGATGTTCCTCTCTCTTTCCTTCTTGTAATAGGTGGAGCCTCCAATCCACATGAGCTCCTTCTTCCTCATTTGCTGGCAGACTAGAGGGAACCTTTGCATTGCATTAATACCATGTGGAGAGGGCCCAGACTCTCTCACTCATCGACTCCATCTACCTGTATGGCGTACCTCTCTGCATAGCATGGTCTCCTTGCCAATTGTCTATGTCCCACCTATATTTCATAGAATACTTCCAAGAAAAATGGTAACTTGGCTCAAATAGAAATGCATGTATGTCAAAATTTGGTAATGAAAAAAAATTATTTTTATGTTTCTTATGCATGATATGTTTGTCACTTGTCAAATCCCGAAGCTTATTGTTGTCTACTTTTTAGATGGCCCATGATGGTATCATGAACTCTGGTAAGAGTTCCATTTCTCCCTCGGGACTTTTGATTTGGTGGTTTTTCCGGCCTTTTAGATTTCCTGCTAATTAAAATATATAGCTTCATATAAGGCTTTCAGAAGATAAAGTACATTACTAATAGTACATTCATAAATTTTTAGAGTTCCAAGACTTAGGTAAGGGTATGCCGTCCAGCTACGTTAAGCAATAAATGCCAGGTCGAATGACCTCCTCCACCTAGTATGGTCCCTCCCAATTTGAAGAGAGCTTCCCTTGATGAGTTGATTGGGATATTTCGACCTGTCATTGAACTAGGTCCCCAATTTTGAAAAATTTGTCCCAGACTCGGATGTTGTGGTAGCAAGTGACCTTCCACCGATAAGTAGCCATCCTCACAATGGCACACTCTCAAACTTCTTCTACCAAGTCTAGATTTGCCTGGAGCCATTCGGAGTTAGTTACCTCATTGAAGTTTTCTATCCTTGATGATGGGAGTCCAACTTCCAAGGGAATTACAGCTTTGGTCTTGAAGGCAAGATTAAATGAGATTTCATCCAACGAAGTTCTTTATATGATTTGGTAGGTCCAGAGGACAAGATATAATTTATCCGCCCAGCATCCTTTTGCTCAATCAAGGTGTGTCTTTAACCCCTGCTAAAGAATCTGATTAATAATTTTGGCCTTTCCATTAGCCAAGGATGGCTGATAGAAGTAAAACATTGGATGACACCCAGGTCTTGGTAGAATTCGATGAGTTTGAAATCACTGAACTGATGGCCGTTATCAATAATGATGGTTCTGGGTAACCCGAAGTGGCAAAAGATAGATTTCTAGATGAAGTCCTTTATTTTTGCTTCGATAATTTTAGCAAGTGGTTCAGCCTCTATCTACTTAGTAAAATAATCAATTGCCATAAGAGAAAACTTCCATCCTCCAGTTGCTAAGGGAAAAGGTCCTAGGATATCCATGTCCCATTAAGTGAAAGGCCATGGTACACTCAAGGGAGTAAGTGGAGCAGCTACCATTCGCTGTGTCTTAGAGTGATGCTAGCATCAATCATATTTTTGGACCGTGTCCCTCGTATCTTACACCATGTGGGCTAATAATTCCCTGTCTCAGAATTTTAAGGGACAATGCCCTGTCCCCCAGGTGATTGCCACAAATTCCTTCATGGACTTCTTGAAAGGCATACTTTACTTCAAAGAAGAGCGAGCATTTTAGCAGGGGCTGGGAGAATCCCTTCTTGTAGAGCTTTCTTTCATGGAAAATGAATATGGAGGCTCAGTTCTGCATCTTACAGGCTTCCTCCCTATCTATGGGGAGGCTCCAATTGAGAAGATATTGGATGAGTGGTTCCATCCAGTAGGACTCGGTGTCAATCTGGAGCACAGGTATCGACATGTTGTTGTTGGGCTCCTCCAAGACATCGAAGAAGACTTGTGCACAAAAGTCATTGGGCAACATCGCACAGATGTTGCGGCTTATATAGGGTATCGACCCAAACATTATTTTTCCTGGAAATTTGCTAAATGTCAAAACTACAAAAAGCCAAAATTAGGTCATTCACCCTTTGGAGATGGCTCACCACAAATCGGGAGTCGTTGTTGACCTTTAGATGTTGCACTCTTAATTCTTTGGCGATGGTGAGGCCAACAACCAAGGCCTCATATTTGGCTTCATTGTTAGTAGAAGGGAACTCGAATTAGAGGGTGTACTGAAAGTCCCACCCTTCCAGGCTAATAAGTATGAGTCCTGCTCTAGAGCCATTAACATTTGAGACCCCATTCACATACATCATCCATTGATTATCAAGATTTTCAAGCATTGGATCTCCTTCTTGGGTTCTTCAGAAATAGTACATTCGATGATAAAATCGACCAATACTTATGCCTTAAGAAAAGGTATCAAACAGAATGCCAAATCAAATTTAAAAAGTTCAAGAGCCCATTTAGCCATTCTATCCAAAGTATCAAACCGATGTAAGGTCTCCCGAAGGAGTTGGTATGTAAGGACCACCACCATGTGGGCTTGGAAATATAGCCGAAGCTTCCTGGCCAATATTACAAGGGTGAAGATGAGTTTCTCCAGTCGAGTGTATTTAGTTTTAGTATTCTATAAAACCAGGCTAATATAGTACACCAATTTCTATGTCTGATCTTGTTGGGATATGTCAGCTTAATGACAAACCGGCTACCAGTTCAACCAGCCAAGGACATTTCTCCCGAACCGCAATGACCGGAGCAAACCAAACAGCTGACGGGCCGGCCGAAGCTGAAGACATAAGACAGTCTCTAGCCTACAACGAAGATGCGGTCTTCGACCTATGACGAATGATGAGTCTTCAGCCCATGTCGAAGTATAGTCTCCGACCTGTTTTGAAAGAGTCCGAAGATGAAAACATTCCTCCAATTCATCTATAGACATTTCCCCAAGAGGGAAGCCCGAAGATGGGTCCCCGACCTATCTCAGGTCTCCACAAACATGACATGTAACAATCATCATCGACTACCTCCAGAACATGATCATGGCACGTAACTCTGGTGGCAATGCCTCCGATCTGGCCGAAACCACCTAGTAACCATCCATGATTATGAATTAAGGGGAAGGAATTAACTCCCCCATCAAACTGCAGGAGGGAGGGCGGAATCGCAGGCTGGACAACTTATTATAAATACCGGTAAGAGGGGATGCTCAAGGTAAGGCACAAGATACTCCTGAAAATTCTGGAGTCTTTCCTTTTCCATTTAACCTCCTCAGAATCTTCTACATTCTATGGCTGGAGCCCGCCTCTGACTTAGACATCGGAGTGTCCCCCGCCGGAGTAACACCGACCAGGGATTTGTTTTGCAGGTGACTAAGGAGCGGGCCTGCGATCCAGTAGCTCCGCCCGATCGAAACAGGGATTCTATGCCAACATATTGGCACACTAGGTAGGGGAGGCCATTTGAAAATCCTCTATTAAGCTCCTCTCCTCGAAAAAGGGGAAGTGTAAGAAGTTCACGATGGCGAGAGGAAAGACTCAGATTGCCTCGACAAGTCAGAATCACGCTCCTTCTCAGGAGGGTAGGCCTCTAGTGGAGAGTGACATTCCACCTCCCACAATTATCGTGGGATAGCAGTAGTTCGAAACTCTCCTGAACCAAGTCAATAACCTCACAACTATGGTTCAGGACTTTCAGGACAGAGCCCTCCAGGTGGGGCATATACCGGCCACCTCTAGACACAGCTCTCGATCTCGGAGGAGAAGAGCCCCTCGAGAGGGGTCCGCTCGTCTTTCCCTCCATCCTCGACCCTCTCCTGAGGGTCGAAGTTCACAAATGCCTAGGCCCACTGACTCCCTACAGAGAGGGAAGAGACCTAAACAAGCTCCTTCTTCTTCCTCTGAAGACTCCGCTCCCGTGGAGATTCCATCGAAGCAGATTCTTCTCGACTATGATGGAAAGTTTAAAGCCATCAAGTCAGAGATGGCAAGGATCCGGGAGCAGAGGGATCACCACGATTTAGCAGTGTGTGATATGCGCCCTCCTTACACCGATCGCATCTTGGTCGAAGTTGTTCCTCGGCACTTTAGGATTTCCCAAATGGAGCCCTACGACAGCACCTCCGATCCTTTTGACCATTTGGGTAGTTTCAAAATTTATATGATGATCCAAAAAGCCACAGATGTGATGTACTATCTCGCATTCCCGGCCACTTTGAAGAAAGCTGCTCGGATGTGGTACTCGAGCATACGCCCAGGTACCATCGATTCCTTCTCCGAGTTAGAAAAATTATTTATCTTGCATTTCTGGACTTGCCGTAAGACCCCTCGAAATATGGATACGATGTTCCTCCTTCACTAGAATGAAGGAGAAAGTCTGCGAGATTACATCTCCAGATTTAATGTGGCTATGCTCGAGATCCCCGATCTCAATGAGCACGTGGCCATGTCTGCACTCAAAAAGGGACTTCGTACATTCAGGCTCACCTTTTTCCTGGATAAAAGTTTTCTAAAAGCTACGCTGAGCTCCTGTCAAGAGCTTAGAAATACATCAATGTTGAAGAACAAGCGGCAAATCGATGACTGACCGAAAGGAAGCCCCCTTCACAAAAGAAAAGCAACAGGGGACAAGGCCCCCTGCTTCCAACAACAACAACAATAACAGATACACTGACCGACGACGAAGTTCCAGGCCCAGAACATCAAGCGGGAGATTTGACTCCTACACTCCCCTTAACCTCCCTCGAGAGAAGATCCTCTTGGAGATAGAGAAAGAAAGCTATCTCCAATGGCCACGTCCCATGAAGGCATCCTCTTCCATAAGGAACCAGAATAAATATTGCCAATTACACCGGGACCACGGCCATAATATCGAAGAATGCATCCAGTTGAGAGATTCTATAGAAGATCTTATCAAGAAAGGATACTTGGGGTGATACGTCAGATGCCAAGGACCTCGGTAAGAAGCTATAGTTCCCCAACCGACTCCTGAAGAGGCCGAACTACCGAATCAAAGGCCCACCAATGGAGGCATGGGGATGATACATCGACCTACTAACTGGAGAAGGGACAAAGACGATGCCCCAAAGTGGCTCAAGGATAACAACGCCATCCTCTTCTCCGATGACGACCTCGCGGGAGTTCGGCTCCCACATGACGATCCTGTTGTAATTTCGGTCGTTGTGGCCAATTATGATGTAAGATGAATCTTGGTTGATAATGGAAGTTCAACCAATGTCTTGATCTACGATGCATTCTCTCGGATGTGTTTGCCTAAAAACAGACTACGAAGATCTCCTATACTGCTTACTGGCTTCGAAGGCAACCAGGTCGATGTCAAGAGAGAAATAGTACTGCCTGTGACCCTCGGTATTAAGCCTCGATAGAAGACACTACCGATCAATTTCACGGTGGTCCGAACCCCTTCAGCCTATAATATTATTTTGGGATGGCCCGCTCTGAACAAATTTCAAGCCATAGTATCGACTTACTACCTCTTGGTGTGTTTTCCCACTAGGAATGGTGTCAGAGAAGCCAAGGGAGACTAGAGAGTGGCGCGACAATGCTTGATAATTCAGGACAAGCACTCCAATGATCCTACAACTTGGGATCAATTAGATCCGAGGGATACCCATGGAGAGAACCATTTCAATACCATTGACTAAAGAGCACCCCACTAGGGTCGTGCAAATCGAAAGTATGCTTGATGAGAAAACCATAATGAAGCTAATCTATTTTCTCAAGAATAATGCTGATGTTTTCACCTGGTCGGCTTCGGATATGCCAGGAATTCCAGTCGAAGTGATCACTCATCGGCTGGAAGTTGATCCCGAATATAAGCCGATCCGGTAAAAGAAGAGAAGCTTTGCCCCCAAAAAGCAGAAGGTAAAAGATGAAGAAGTAAGCAAGCTCCTCAAAGCAGGATTCATCCGAGAAGCCCATTATCCTGAGTGGTTAGCTAATGTAGTAATGGTAAAGAAGGCTAACAGCAAGTGGAGAATATGCATCGACTACTTGGACCTCAATAAAGCTTGTCCTAAAGATAGCTTTCCTCTCTCAAAGATCGACCAACTGGTCGACGCCACTGCTGGGCACCAACTACTAAGCTTTATGGATACCTTCTCTAGATATAATCAAATCTGAATGGTCCCCGGGATGAGGAGAAGATGGCCTTCATTACCGACAAAGGTCTATATTGCTACAAAATGATGCCATTTGAGCTCAAGAACGTCGGGGCAACATTCCAAAGATTAATCAACATGGTATTCTATGAGAAACTGGAAAGGAACATGGAGGCCTATGTTGACGACATGATCATCAAAAGCCTCCTTAAAAAGATCACATCAAGGACCTGGAGGAATCATTTACTGCCCTACGACGTCATCACATGAAGCTAAATCCAACGAAGTATACCTTTGGTGTCACTTCGGGTAAGTTTTTGGATTTCCTCGTTACCAAATGAGGGATTGAAGCAAATCTCGGAAGATTCAGGCCCTTGAAGACATGAGGCATCCATCTTGCAAGAAGGAAGTGCAACAATTAATGGGAAGGATCACTTCCTTAAGCAGGTTCATCTCTCGGCCAGCCAAGAAATGCCTCCCCTTCTTCAAGGTACTTCGACAGTCTCGAGACTTTGAATGGACTGAAGATTGCTGTACTGCTTTTGAAGAGCTGAAGAAGTACTTGGAGATCCCACCTCTACTTTCTAAACCTCAGGAGGGGGAAGACTCTAATTGTATCTTTTTTCTTCAAACGAAGCGTCAGTTCAGTCCTCGTTCGAAGAGAGGAAGACGGCTCCCACAAGCCGATCTACTACATCAGCAAAGTCCTGCATGATGCTGAAACAAGGTATTCAAAGATGCAGAAGCTGATTTATTCTCTGATAATTGTGGCAAAGCAACTACGGCCTTACTTCCATGCCCACGCCATCGTGGAGCTAACTGATCAATCCCTCAAGGCCGTTCTTCGATGCCCTGATACCTCAGGAAGGATAGCCAAGTGGACTGTGAAGATAAGCGAGTTCGATGTTAGTTTCTAGCCCCGATCGGCCATGAAGGTCCAGGTGCTTTTGAATTTCCTAGCAGAATGCACCTGGAAGTCCAAAGACGAAGCACTCTAGCAGAAGAAGAAATCCCGAAGGACACAAAGTCTATTTAGGTGTTTCATGTAGACAGAGCCTCCAACTCCGTTGGGTGTGGAGCCGATCTCATACTAGCTGAACCCGATGGACACACAGTGGAGAATGCACTCCGATTCTCCTTCCACACTTCGAATAACCAGGCCGAATACGAAGCCTTGCTTGCAGGACTTCGGATCACCAAGAGTTTGGGAGTTCAAAAACTCCAGGCCTTTTCGGATTCTTAATTGATGGTAAACCAAGTTAAAGGAGAGTATGAAGCTAGAGATCCCACCATGGTGCAATACCTAAAAAAGGTACAAGCCCTGTCTTCTCAACTAGGATTCTTCGAAATCATGCATGTCCCTCGATCGAAGAACTCTCAGGCAGATGCACTATCCAGACTTGCTACCACCACTCTAGAATCCCTTGGTCGCACTTTCGTTGAACACCTTGAAGTCCCAAGTATAGCTGAAGAAACTTCGGAGGTGCACCAAATCGAGACCGAGCCAAGTTGGATGGATCCCATCCTCATGTTCTTAAACGAGGGGATATTACCAGAAGATAAGGCAGAAGCCAAAAAGATTCGATGGATGGCATCCCAATATGTAATCCTAGATGGTACCCTCTACAAAAGATCTTTTTCTCAGCCTCTGTTGAAATGCTTGGGACCATCAGACATTGACTATGCCTTGAGGGAGGTCCATAAAGGGATATGCGGAGATCACTTGAGGGGCAGATCCTTGGCATATAAAATTATACACTAGGAATACTATTGGCCATCCATTCAAAAGGATTCAGTCGACTTCATGCGGAAATATGATCAATTCCAAAGGTATGCCAATATACAGAGGCAACCAACAAGTCATTTGACCCAACTGACGGTACCTTGGCCCTTCGCTTAATGGAGAATGGACATTCTTGGCCCGTTCCCACCGGCATCCTGGCAGAGGAAGTTCCTCCTCATGGCAATTGACTATTTCACCAAATGGGTCGAAGCTGAACCATTGGCTCACATCATGGAGGGCAAGGTCGAGAGCTTTGTCAGGAATTCCATCACATTCCAGTTTGAAATTTCGCATACAATTATCACCGACAATGGGAGATAATTCGACAATCCGAAGTTTAAAGACTTCTACGCTTGGTACCATGTGCAACATAGGCTGACTTCCATCGCCCACCTGCAGTCCAATGAAAAAGCCGAAGTAACTAATCAAACTATCCTCCATGGCCTGAAGACAAGGTTGAACGCCACCAAGGGACTTTGGACCGAAGAGCTGACCTCTATTCTCTGGGCATACAGGACGACCCCGAGAACAGCTACCGGCGAATCACCATTTAACCTGGCATACAGTACCGAAGTTGTTCTTCCTATCGAAGTCTCCCTCCAATCTCTGAGGATCGACAGATATGAAGAGCCTGAAAACTCTAATTGCAGAAGAGTTGACCTGGATCTACTACCGAAAACCAGGCTCCAGGCCCAAATGAAAATGGCGACATACCAACAAAAGGTCGTCAAATATTACAACTCCAGAATAAAGGAACAGATTTTTCGCACGGAGGACATGGTGCTGCGAAGAGTTAAAATATCTAGGCCGACTGAGCAGGGCAAACTTTCTCCCAACTAGGAAGGGCCGTACCAAGTTGAAGAAGTCATATATCCGGGAACGTATCGACTCAAGACCTTGGATGGTAAAATTTTGTCCCGGTCATGGAATGTACAAAATCTTCGCAAGTACTATCAATAAACGAACCCCTAGAATCTTTTGTGCAAATCTATCTAATTTTGAATGGCCCGTTGCACCAGCAGGATGACAACGATTTTAGTGCCTGATCGAAGAGATCGGCTAATAGCGCAAAGGAGAATCTGATCCACTCATCTTATCGGTATGCCCGACGAGCACAATGGACGGCCCAAGCAGGCTACCAAAAAGATCGAAGGCACAGGGACGGTTTCTATAACCTACCCTACGGTAAATCTGGAAACATGCCAAGATGGGCCTAATCAGCCTACCTTACATCAAAAAAGGTGCAGGGATGGGTTCTATAACCTACCCTATGAAAAATCCGAAAAATACACCAGGGCGAGCCTGAATAGCCTACCTTAATCATGACAAGGATGCACAGGGATGGCTTAGACGCCTTACCCTATGCTAAATCCAAAAATATGCTGAAGCGAGTCTACATCACTCATCTTGTCAACAGCAAGTGCCTAATGAGACGGTCCAACCGATCCCATCCCCTCTGCAGATCTCTAATGGTTCTAAGAAATCTACACCCTCGACATATCAAAGTCTACGTCAATCACAAAAGAAGTTTGGAAAAGGATGGAGTGTTTCATTTCTTTTTCAAATTTTTACAAAATAAAAGAAAGAGCTTATGCAGGTAACAGGATAGTAGATCTAAAGATCGCCTGCTGACCCTTTCCCATGCCGGCGGGAGGTGTTGAAGCCCTAAAAGGAGGATGGAGAGGCTCCGGTGTTCCCTTCAAAGTCAGATTCCGATTCTTCCTCAAAATCAGAATCAAATTCATAACCAGGAAAAGGGACAAAAGACCTGATGTTTTCCAAGCCCTTCAAGTTAAGGTAGTTGAAAGCCTTGTCCCTATGCTCTCGAAACCTCTGGTGGTATGAATCCAGGACTGCCTCTGCAACTTCATCCTTGTAGGCAGAAGAAGCTATAATGTTCGAGATGGCCTTGGCCACCTTCTTCATAGCCTCCCCTGCCTCTGCAGCAGCTACATCGACTCACGCCTTGGCCTCCACCAAGCGGGCCTCCAAGACCCAGATCTTCCTCTCCAAGTGAGCAATGACCTCCTGCGGGTCATCGCCGTCGCCCCTCCGGGGAGCCTTAGAACTCGGCTCACCCTCTGTTAGTGCTTCGGAGGCCCTCTTCAATGCCGCCTTCTTGAGATCAGAAATGCTGAACTTCATTCTGATTAATATGCTAAAGAAAGGAGAGCAATTTTCAAAAGGAGAATCTGAAATCTCGATGGCCTACGATAGGGAGAGACCGGGTCCTATTTAAAAGGACCTTACACCCGCAAGCGGCCACAAGGAAACGTGCTCCGTGCCTTTTCCCAGATGCACCGAAGGGCGCCATGTGTTGAAACGATGCCTCGAAATATGGGTGGTCGCTTGGGAATGCCATGATCGCCAATAACTGCTCTGGGGGATGGAGACCGTCGATGCCTCGAACCCAAAATCATCTTCCTCGAACGGTTACCGCATTAATGGCCTTCTCTCAAAAAGGAAAGATATGGCGGCATCCAGGATGCATGGGGACGCGATCGTTCAAATATTTATGCTCTCGACATGGGCAACAAAGATCATGCTCAATGTTCCTCAATCGATAGCCGGTGGGAAGATGACACCTGTCCGCCATGCCCTCTCCAGAGTAGAAAAAATGATTGTGGTGAGTAACTAGCATCAACCAAACCTAATCGAGGTCGATCATCTACAACAGCATTCTAATATTACTTCGAAATTCATCTTCGATGCCGACCTCAAATCAAATAGTCTTTGGTTCACCCATCAACCAGAAAGGATCAAATCGAAAGGAACCAATTTAAAAAACCAAAGTTTATTATCTCAAGGATAAAGAACTACATCCAAAAGGAGGATATTACAAATAGTTGGGAAAAGGAGAAATTACAACAAAATTACATCTTGTCGGCCCCTCTGGCAGTCGAAACAAGAGTAAGGGTCGACGCTTCCCCGAGCTAGGCCCTCGAGGCTACAGATTCAATCTCTGGAACGGCGAGCAAGGAGAAGTCCATGCCAGAGTAAATTTTCTTAAGTTTACTCAGGTAGTCGGCATAACCTGAGGAATATCCTTCCAACACCGCCTTGCTTATCTCGTCTCTAAAAGATTGAGAAGCCTTGTAAGCCTCGACAGCTCCCGAAGACCTCTTTTTGACCTGTGCAGCCCTTTAGATGGCCTCCGAAAGGCTTATCTTCAGCTCCTCAACCCTCCTCTCCAATTCAACTAGACGAGACTTCGGCTCCTCAACATCTCGTAATACTTCCCTCAGCATCAGTTCAAGAGAGATAACCTTCCTCCTCTCCTGTGCAATGATCAACACCTCGACCGCTTGTGCCTGAATAATACCTATCTGCCTATTTAAGACTTCATTCGAGGCGATGGCCTTGTCCCGCTCTTCTTCTATGGCAACCCGAAGCTTCTCGGCAACATCCTTTTCAGCTACGACTAGGGCCATCCGGCTTCGGAGGCTTTTGCTGTAGTTGGCAAATTCGCAGGCACCTTTCTCCAAAAGAGAAAGGCTGCGAGAAATCTGCAGAACAGGAAGCATCCACAAATTCAGTTAACGAATGTGGATAGGTAACATACATTATGAAGGCCTACCTGTTGTATTCCAAGGAAAAGAGTAGGAGAGGGATCCCCAAATTCCTGCTTTTTGGTTCTAGTCACAGGGATATCACACCCCACCGGTCCCCTTTCTCCTACAGTCAGAGCCACTGACTTGGCACCTTCAGCATGAGGGGGAACTCTACTAACATCTTGTAGACTCGATCTCATAGATGGTTTAGCCGGCACGGCCTTTCTAGGGAAAACTAGCTCTTCTCCTGAGGAAGAATCCACCTCGATAGGATCATTGCTCTTGGCCTTGGCGCACGGTAGTGCCAGCACATACCTTCACCTTCGATCAGATCTCCTCACTTGGAAACCTCTCATTGGTTTCCCTCTGGCTGGTCGCCTGAGTTGCGTGAGATTTGGCCTCATGGCACAACAAGCCCTCAAAGCGACGCGAAGGTGAGGAAACAAGAATGGTGTTAAAGATGGCGCTGCCAAATGCGAATGGCAGCTGATCCAGGAAAATTTCTTTCCTTACATCGAGGGGGGACCACCAAAAGCCTACAGCCATGATGACCCCTGCTTCCATGCACAGTCACCATAGACTCAATTGCCACTGCCTCTCCAAGCGACGACGTGATGGTTGCTATTCGCCCCCGGTAAACTGGTGAGTAAAAGATTTCCTTTATATAGAAACTCTCTTATCTATTTTGTAGCCCAGAAGGAGAAGCCCACATTTGCAAGAAAAGGCCCCACAAAGGGCAAGGTGATTCAAATCATCACCAAAACCGACAATACTACTTAAATCAAGTTCGAAAATGCAATGCAAAATACACAAAAAAGGAAAAGCTACTTGTTGATCCAAAAAGGTTTGTTAATTACATGCCAGAGGAAAGAAAAGAAGAGATACAATGCCTAGAGTCACACGAATTCCTAGCGGTCAGCCGAAAGAGATCCAGCACCGCAAGATTAGAGCAGCCTATCAATCTGCGCGGAAAGGGTTTCCTCGACTTGGGCCAGATCCAAAGAGTCTTCAACCTGGACCCCCTCCTCAGCCTGGGCACCCTCTTCGATTTGAGCCCCCTCTTCGGCCTAGACTTCCTCTTCAGCTTGGGCCAGAATTACACTCGGATCCATGGCTACGATAGGGACTTCTTCCCTCAGGCTTGGCATCTCTTCAGCCTCCTCAACCTGGACCGAAATTACACCCGGGTCCATGGCTATGATAGAGATTTCCCCTCTCGGGCTTAACATCTCTTCAACCTCCTCCGTGGCCTCGCTTTCCTCTTCTTCTTCCTCCACTATTCGAAAGCAGGGACACCGAAGAGATCGAGATCGAGGAAGACCGTACTAACCTTAGTGAGTCCATCATTGAAGCCATGCTGATAGCTGTATAAAGTCGCCTCATTCATCTCCACCTAGAACTGTGAGGACTTCCTAAAATCCATAACGGCTCTAGCCGCCAGCTCCTTCATGGCTTTAGACTCCCTCCTGGTTGCCTTGGATTCCAAGGCTGCCTCTTCAGCTTTCAAAGATGCTCTCCTGGCTCTCAAAGATGCCTCTTTGGCCCTCTCGGTCGCTTCCTTAGCCGCCCTGGTTAGATCTCCAATCCTCTCCTGATTCTCCTTAGCAGATTGCTCCAAGGAGTCAATCTGTTTTCTATGCTTCTTCAACTCCACCCCCTGTTCTGTGATCATCGAGTGGGCATTCTTCAGTTGGCTCCTCAAGCCACGAACTTCGGCGTCCATGCAAGCAAGCCGATTCTCCATGGACTGCTTTAGTTCTTCGACCACATCCTTCTCAGCCCTGGCTAAGTGGAGCTCTTCCTTCAAGCCGTGAATGAGACTATCGATGCTCCCTACGCCCTCCTCCATGAAAGTGATGTCATAAACCAGCTACACCAATAAAATAAGGTGTAAGATCAATCACAGGCTGGATAACCCATCAAGCAAGAAAGGGAGGGTAAAAATCCTACCTGCTGTAGGGTGGAATAGGTAGAATCAGATACCCTGCTAGGCTTCGACCTCGAATCATTGCCAAGTCATGAGGTAGTAGAGTATCCTTCAATGCCCGCCTAGCTGCTGCAGGAACCAAAAGACCCCCCATGGGGGAAAGCTCTGAAGAGCCCACGGGATGGCCCCTAATTGGAGAAGCCTCCCGGATAGACTCCTCCTCGACTTGCGGTGCCTTGCCCCTACCCACTGTGGGTGGGCAAGGCGGTGGCACATCGACCATCGGGGATGGACTCTCCCTTATTTAGACTGGAGAAATGACCATCAGCAGAGATTCAACTGGTTGAGGTCTTGTTGGGGCCTCCATCATCGGCACCCCGTCTCCCCCAAAGGTTCCTCTGGAGGGTAAGGTGCTCCTACTTTCTCAGGGTCATCCATTCGGGCCTTCTTCCGGGCCTCCAACCTCGAAGGGGGAGCCTGAGCTATCCTCTTCTTGGAGGATTGGTGAATCTAGTTTAAGTTAGGCTTCATTCCACCGCCTACAAAAAGAAAGACTCCACTGAATCAACTGGGCTATGAAAGAAGCAAAAGAAAGAGAGGTGAAAACTTCCACCATTTATACCTAGCACAGGAAACTCGCTGATCCCTGCGAGATAGAGATTCCTCTCCTACAATAGTTCGTGGATGGGAACAGTCTCTGAACCGGTCAATAAATCATAATCCCACTGATTAGCCGCCAAAACTTTCTTCCCATCATTGGCAACTAAATATGGCTCCTTCCACTCGCTACTGAAACCCCACGGTTCAGTAGACAATACAAAAATAAAATTGGGCTTCCACCCGTGGATGGCACTGGGCATGTCCTTGATGATCTTGTGACCAGGCCGAGGTCCAATCACCCACCATCCACGACCATGGAAATCCCTTTAAAGAACAAAGAGAGCAGTAAACAGATTGGTCCCGAGATTCATATTAGCTATGTGGCATCAGACCAAAAACTCATAAATATTTTGAATGCTATTCGGAGTCAACTACGCAGGCACTAGTTGGTACAAGCAAAAAATCTTGATGAAAAAAGGATGCAGGGGAAATTGAAGGCCTGCCTTTAAATGATCTTCATATATGGCCAAGCACCTGGCGGGGGATTGTTCACCCGCTCTTCAGAGGTGGGAGGTAATAAAGAAAACCCTTCGGAAACATGATAACATTCACGAAGGTAGGCGACCCTTCCTGGTGAGATGGAGCTGGGGACTAACTCCAGACTCACTACATCCTCGACTCCGGAGGGCTCGACTGATTCCCCTGGACTTCTTATGGTATCAGCCATGACAAAAAAATGAAGCAAAGAAACAAAAAGAAGATTCTACCTACGGAAGCAACTGATGGCCAAGAACATGGAAGGCTAGGCCAAAACAGAAAGTGTGCAAGGTTGAAGAAGGTTCCTTAGCCAAACTTTTTCCTTCTCATAAAGGACAAGGAGGCTTCAAGATGACATCTCGATAAATGGGACTATCTCCCCAAATCTGCTACGAACACTTAGGATGGATGCGCAATCCCAAGGTAGCCCTAAATTGATTTGACACGAGATGGATTGAAGGTCATAGTCCGCATAGATCAATGGCTAAGGTAGAATGCACTTCCAATCCAAAGGATGGAAAGAGGCCATGACTGCCGCTCTAATCCCAACCAGAAGATCAACTGAACCATCGCACGATGGAAAGAGGGGAAACAATCCCTAATCTGCCTGCTCCTTTTTCACATCCCAATCAGGGGATGACAATTGTCCAGCACCTGATTCTCGAATCGGCAGGCAGTTATGACAAACGATCTAATTAGGGATTTCGTAATCATCTACCATGCCATTCTCCAAGTGAAAATGATAAACTAGTAATACTCTCACTCTTCGAGGCAAATCGTTGCTTCAAAAACTGAGAGTTGGGGGGTAACTAACTATTAGGATATGTCAGGTTAATGACAAACCAGCTACCAGTTCAACTAGCCAAGGACATTTCTCCCGAACCGCAACGACCGGAGGAAACCAAATGGCTAACGGGCCGGCCAAAGTCGAAGACATAAGACAGTCTCCGGCCTACAACGAAGACGCAGTCTTCGGCCTATGATGAACAATGAGTCTTCAGCCCACGTCGAAGTATAGTCTTCGACATGTTTTGAAAGAGTCCGAAGATGAAGACATTCCTCCAATTCGACTATAGACATTTTTCCAAGAGGGAAGCCCGAAGATGGGTCCCTGACCTGTCTCAGGTCTCCACAAACACGACATGTAACGGTCATCATCGACTACCTCCAGAACATGATCATGGCATGTAACTCTGATAGCAATGCCTTCGATCTGGCCAAAACCGCCTAGTAACCATCCACGATTACGAATTAAGGGGAAGGAATTAACTTCCCCATCGTAACCACAGGAGAGAGGGCAGAATCGCAGGCTGGACAACTTATTATAAATACCGGTAAGAGGGGACGCTCAAGATAAGGCACAAGATACTCATAAGATTTTTAGAGTTTTTCCTTCTCCATCTAACCTCCTCAAAATCTTCCCCATTCTGTGGCTGGAACCCACCTCTGACTTAGGCATCAGAGTATCCCCCGCCGGAGTGACTCTGGCTAGGGATTTATTTTGCAGGTGAACCAAGGAGTGGGCCTGTGATCCAGTAGCTCCGCCTGGTCGGAACAGGGATTCTACGCCAATAGATCTTTTTTTCAAATAAGGATGGAGCCAATGATAGAAGGGAAAACCATCAAGTATAGATATTACTTCTCACCTTCTTTGGGCTTGCTAAGAAGTGGAGGAGCGCCGAGGTGTCTTTAAGCTCCTCAAGCACCTCCTGACATTCCTCAGTCTATTAAAAGTTCTTTGACTTTTTCAATGTCTAAAAGAAAGGTAAACATCGTTCGACCAATTTGGAAATGAATCAGCTGAGAGCGACAATCTACCCAATGAGCCTCTAGATTTCTTTCATGATCTTTGGCACAACCATCTATCTCATAGCTTGAATGTTCTCTGAGTTAGCTTCAATCCCTTGACCTAACACCATGAACCCAAGAAACTTCCTAGAGGTAACTCCAAACATGCATTTAGCGGGGTTCAACTTCATCCGATACCAACACAGTGTGACAAATTTTCTCAAGTTCTTTCATATGACTTCGGGAGACATAGCTCTTAACCAGCATATCATCAATATAAACTTTCATGTTACGACCAATCTGGTCCTTAAAGATTTTGTTAACTAGCCGCTGGTAGGTTGCCCCTACACTTTTCAAACCAAATGGCATCATCTTATAACAATAAACCTTGGTTAGTAATAAAAGAGATTTTTTTCTCATCTTCGGGTACCATTTGGATCTAGTTGTATCCCAAAATTGCATCCATGAAGGTTAGGAGTTTGTGGCCAGCTATAGCATCCACTAGCTAGTCGATGCAGGGGAAAGGGTAACTATCCTTCAAGCAGGCCTCGTTGAGGTTTGTGAAATCTATACACATTTACCACTTCCTGTTAGCCTTCTTCATCGGCACTTTATTAGCTAACCATTAGGGATAGTCGACCTCCCTGATGAACCTTGCATCAGTCAGCTTTTGCACTTCTTCAATTATAGCCCTTTGTCATTCTAGAGTAAAACTTCTTTTCTTTTGCTTTACGGGATGATGATTCAGGTTTACCTTCAGGTGAGCATCATTACTTCGGGGTCAATCCTTGGCATATCTACAGGAGTCCAAGCAAAGATGTCAGCATTCTTTTATAAGAAGGCCATCAATTGTTGCTTCGTATCTTTGTCCAATCTTAAGCTAACCTGAATAACATGCCATGGGTCTCTGTCAAGCACAGGAACAACTACAATGTCCTCTACGGGCTTTCCTCATTTTTTGATCAATTCATCTCCGGTATCCAATCCTTTGACTAAAAGGCCATCTAGGGGTTTAATTTGTTTGGTCTATTGAGCAACCATGTTGCTGATGGGGAACATAGCTCTGATACTAAAAACTGATAAGGGACAAACCTCGATCAGATTTATTTTAGAGGAGTTGATCGTTGGTTGCTAGGAAATGACCTTTAGGCTAGGTCAAACCCAATTTATTTTTTTTCAAAAATTCTTTTTTTATTCAAATAAACTCTTTTTTTATTTTCTCTCCTTTTTTTTTCTTTTTTTCCTTTTTTCATTTTTTTTTTCTCATAATTTTTTTTCCTCTGATTTACTCTAAAGTCGGCATAGGAGGTCGACTATGCTTCTTCGATCATGCAGGGGATCCCCTTCTCATAGGCCGATGCAGAGTCATGAGGGATCGACGATCTGATGGGAATTTCCACCGACGACGGCACTGGGAGGCAGGCAATGGCTCGGGTTGAGGGAGGTGCGGCTTGTTTTGGCGATCAACGACGGTATAGATGCATAAAAAAATAGAAGGACTTTGGCCATTCGAGCATCGACGTTGATGAGCGTTGGTGGCCAGAGGTGAGGCTCGGGGTCGGAGCTTCGGCCGCAGAGGAAGGAGATGGCTTGCACAAGGCGGAGGGGATGGTCGCGAGCTCGGCTTGGGACCTAGGGCTGGGGTGGTTTCAGTTTGCAATGGCGATTGGTGGTTTGGTGGCACAGCAGTGGCACGGATGGCACGGTGGTGGTCACGGTGGAGGCTCGTGCGGTAGGAGTCCGGCAGCAATCGATGATTCTATTCCGATGATGGAGGATGGAAGAGATGGGCGGTCGGCTGGGAGTGGAGGAGACGGATGGAGGCGGGGTCTGATCGATCGGTGATGAGGAAGACCGGGGTGGTCTTCTGATGGTGGCAGCAGATCTAGCGGGATCCAATCGGGAAATGGTGTGCAGCCTAGCTATCGTTTTCACAGGTAGAAGGGGGGGTGATGATGGACTGGGCAATCGACTGTTTGGTGGCACAGGCTCGGTGATGCACTCGGTCTTTGGTGGTTCGGGCAGCGGTGGACTTGATCTAAATGGCCGGTCGATTGGAAGCAGGGAGGAGATTCGGCGAGGCATGGGCAATCTCGGCGAAGATCTTTTAGACAGGAGACATCGCATGGAGATCTGTGCACACGGGGGGTGTTTCGACAGTTGGTTATATCCGAGGAAGGACTTATGATCGGGTGGATCAAGGAGGTGGCGGATCTGGCGATCCTGACGGAGGCAGTGGAACACGAGAGTCACGGGGTGGTTGCTTCGGTTAGGTGATTTATAGATCGGAGAAAGAAAATAATGAGGGAAGAATGGAAAAACATCGATGAAGAACAGAATGATAAATTTAGGAAGAAAAGAAAGAAGAAAAACGATGATTGGGTTTCCCATCCAGGCTTCAATGTCCACTCTTAACCAGAATGATCATGTAGGGCATCAGCACCATCTCCTTAACGGGAGTGATGCACCCTCTCCAGGAGTTTTCATTTTTCTCTTCCCAGATATTTGTCTCCCATCGATAAAATAACTATAAATAGGCTAATCTGAGATATCCGATATTTTTAAGATATCTCAACCTTAATCCTAATACATTCAAACTATTATAAACTAATCCAACTAAATCCTGAAACAACAATAAAAATGTATGGAAACTAATCCTCAAATTTCAAGATATCCCAATCCCTCGTACATCCATAAAAAAAATTACACTTTTCTTCATTTGGATGTGCTCCGGGATTCGTGCTACTCCGGGATTCATGCTACTCTAGGATATGTGCTGCATCGACTTCAGGATTTGGGATTTCAGGGTTTGGGCTGGGTTGACTTCAGGTTCTAGGTTGGGCTGAGCTTGGCTTCAGGTTCGAGGCTAGGCTGGGCTTCAAGTTTTGGCTAGTCAATGTCCCCATCATATGATCGGAAACATAGCTCTGATACCAAAGCTAATGCAGGATGGATGCAAAGACTAATTCTAATAATTAAAAATTTAATTTTGATGAACAATGGCAGCAAACTCAGATAAACGATCAAATTAATTTAATGAAAAATAGACTAAGTCTTTACTAGCTACCCGTAATATAATCAGCATGCAATCACATAAAAAATCCTGGATCCGATGATTGAGAAACCACCGAAACTAGGACGTTCTAACTTCAAACAACCAGATCTAATGAGATTCGGATGGTTACTTACCAATAACACTTTTCCCTCCTCCATTTCAACAGATCTTGATTCAACTCTCAAGATCTCGCGGTAGGATTGTAAACTTCAATTCCTTCAGAGCAGATCTTCTCGTTGATGATTGGATGGCAAGGAAAACATTCTCTTCTAATCGAGTACTCTAGAGATCCTACAGAAGAACTTTGATTAGAATGGTGGAAATGAAGTGAAAATCTGAAATGAGAGAGGAGGATGGACGGCTTTGTTATGGATCTAGACTGGATGTTGAAGATGGTGGTGCCGGGCTTCTAGATCTTGGACTCAGGAGATGACTCAGGCTTCAGTACTCCACACACACTAATGTAATGCTTAACCAGCAGAGCACTCACACACTACAATTACTTAATCAACAATTGCACTCTCAACGCTTACCCAGCAATCGGAGAAAAACCGACAGAGTTTCATTAATCAATCATAAGTTCTTTTGCAGGATCTCTAGAGTACTCGATCAGAAGTGGAGGTTTTCCTTACCATCCAACCATCAACGAGAAGATCTACTCCAAAGGAACTAAAGTTTGCAATCCTACCACGAGATCTTGAGAGTTGAATCTAGATCTGTTGAAATGGAGGGAAAAGTGTTATTGGTAAGTAACCATCCAAATCTCATTAGATCTGGTTGTTTGAAGTCAGAATATCCTAGTTCCGGTGGTTTCTCAATCATCGGATCCAGGATTCTTTATGTGATTGCATGCTGATTATATTGCCGGTAGCTAGTAAAGACTTAGTTTATTTTTCATTAAATTAATTTGATAGTTTATCTGAGTTTGCTGCCATTGCTCATCAAAATTAAATTTTTTATTATTAGAATTAGTCTTTGCATCCATCCCGCATCAGCTTTGGTATCAGAGCTATATTTCCCATCAATTTTGGTATCAGAGCAAGGGTTAGGTTAGGTTAATCATTTTTATTTTAATTGCATTATTTGTATTAAAAAAAATTTTAGTCTGCAAATGATGTGCGTCCTAGAGCCAGAAAATTGTTGAAGCTTGACTCGACGGAGTCGAGTTCTCCCCACCTCAGAGAAATGATGGGGACATCAACTAGCCAAAACCTGAAGCCCAGCCCAGCTCCGAACCTGAAGCCCGCCCAGCCCAACCCAGAACTTGAAGTCAACCCGGCCCAAACACTGAAGCCCCAAATCCTGAAGTCGATGCAGCACATATCCCAGAGCAACATGGATCCCGGAGTAGCATGAATCCCGAAGCACATCCAAATGAAGATAAGTATAATTTTTTTTATGGGTGTACTAGGGATTGGGATATCTTGAAATTTTAGGATTAGTTTCCGTACATTTTTATCGTTGTTTTAGGATTTAGTTGGAATGGTTTATTTTTAATAGTCTGAATGTATTAGGATTAAGGTTGAGATATCTCAAGGATATCGGATATCTCATATTAGCCTATTTATAGTTGTTTTATCGATCAAATAAAGGGAGACGATGAATATTTAGGAAGAGAAAAATGAAAACTCCTGGTTAAGGAGAGGGTGCTAATGCCCTACATTGTCACTCTGGTTAAGAGTGGACGTTGAAGCCTGGGTGGCAAACTCAACCATCATTTTTCTTCTTTCTTTTCTTCCTAAATTTATTATTCTGTCATTCTTCTTCATCGATGTTTTTCCATTTACCCCTTACTATTTTCTTTCTCCAATCTGTGAATCACCCAACCGAAGCAACCACCCCACGACTCTCATGTTCCACCATCTCCATTAGGATTGCCAGATTCGCCACCTCATCGATCCACCCGATCATCAGTCCTTTTGCGGATCTGACCAACCACTGAAACTCCCCTGTGCACAGATCTCCATGTGACGTCTCCTGTCCAAAAAATCTTCATCAAGATCGCCCATGCCCCGCTGGATCTCCTCCCGCTTCCTGTCGATCGCCCGTCGACCCATCGTCCATCAGATCAAGTCCATCGCTACCCGAACCACCCAAGACCGAGTGCATCAACGAGCTTGTGCCACCAAACAGTCGATTGCCTAGTCCATCATCACCGCCCCTTCTGCCTGTGAAAACCACCGCTCGACCGCACACCATTTCTTGATCGAATCCCGCTGGATCCACTACCACCATCAGAAGACCGCCTCGATCTTCCTCATCACCGATCAAACAGACCCTGCCTCCGTCCATCTCCTTCACTCTCAGTCAACTGCCCATCTCTTATGTTCACCATCATCGAAACAGAACCATCGACTGCTACTAGACTCCTACTGCACGAGCCTCCACCATGACCACCGTCGTGCCATCTATGCCGCTGCTGTGCCACCGACCTGCCAATCACTATTGCAAACTGGAACCACCCCAGCCCTCGGTCCCAAGCTGAGCTCACGGCCATCCCCTCCACCCCGTGCAAGCCATCTCCTTCCTCTGCGACCAATGCTCCAGCCCTAAGCCTCACCTCTAGCCACCAACGCTCATCAACGTCAATGCTCGAATGGCCGAAGTCCTCCTTTCTTGTGCATCTGTACCACCGCCGATCGTCGGAACGAGCCACACCTCCCTTAACTCGAGTCGTCGCCTGCCACCCAGTGCCGTCGCCGGTGGAAATCCCCACCGGATCATCGATCCCTTGCGACTCTACATCGACCCGTGATAAGGTGATCCCCTGCACGATCGAAGAAGCATAGTCGGCCTCCTATGCCAACTTTAGAGTAAACCAAAGGGAAAAAAAACCATGAGAAAAAAAAATAGGAAAAAGGAAAAAAATGGTAAAAAAAATACAAAAAAAAAAGGAGAGAAAATATGGAAATAAAGAGTTTATTTGAATAAAAAAAGAATTTTGGAAAAAAAAATAAATTGGATTTGACCAGGCCTAAAGGTCATTTCCTAGTGACCAACAATCCACCCCTCTAAAATAAACCTGATCGGGGTCTATCCTGCATCAGTTGCATTGTCTTGCTAGAGCTTGGTTTCCATGCACTTTTCCTATTCCTCGCATAGTAGGAAATCTCATTAGTAGGTAATAAGTCAATACTATTGCTCATGGAGCATTCAACCCTAATTGGTCGAATATAACTTTATAAATCAAGGGAGTCTTTATGATTGTAAAAGTGAGGCACACTTGGGATCATCGGGGTGTTAGGAAATATATCCTATAGCCAATCATTTAAGTTGTAGATGGTTGAGTTTTTATAATGCGTACATGAATCATTGATAAAATAAAAGTAATTTTGTTGCAGTTCATCTCTTTTTTCATCTTCCTTTTAGACTCTTTTAAAATGAAGTTCTTAGAACTACTTCAATTTGATCAAGGAGAATTTTTCAAGTAGTTCTTAAATATATTTGTGGCCAAATGATACGTTGTTACTTAGGATGACAATATTTATCGAGCATAGGTCATTGTATGCCATAAGGGTTGATTGTCCTCATAATCAAGTGTGAGATATCGGTATGGTATGTAGGTGAGTATAGGTATACATTGCATCAAACATGACCAACTCTATTGAATACTCTATTATCAAGAGAATCTCATAGAATGATATGGATATAAGTATCTTTCAGACCTAAGATCACCCTAATGATTTGCAAGCAACTCATATTTAGATGCCATACTACCTGAATTTCTAATCCAGTGATGGAAGGTTATTGGGTGCAGTCAAATACTTGTTAAGTCAATATGAGTCAAGATAGAATTGACCACTCCAAGATATTAGAGATAATGCTCTATTATATTTTAATTTAGCAAAACCTTGGCTAGGGCAATCCTTGTAAAAAGTTATAGGTTTTAGCAGGTTGAGACATATTTGGATGCATTATCTGGAGTAGTTAACTCTAAAATTATTCTAAGCATTAGAATCAAAGAGATAAATTATACATGAACTATATGCCTGGGTTCTTGAATGTTGCTTCACGAACATTCGACTTATTTAGATGTCAGGCACCATTGCTAGATGGTTATATCGATTAGTTCAAGAATTGGTTCCTATACTACTAGCTTAGTATTTGAACCTATAAGGTCATACACAATAGAAGTTTCTGACCGATCATTATGGCTGACTAATGATTAAGAATCATTCAATGACAAAATTATAAATATGATAAATAATTAACCCTATACGAATATTATAAATTAATAATTAATTATTTATTAATTATTTATAGGAGGATTAATTAATAATTGAATTGCTAATTGATTCATTTTGATTGAGTGAAGAGGTTTAGATCAAGTCTAATTAAATTTGGTTCAATTAGAATTTACCCGATTATGTTATTTGATGATCTAATCACTAAGGATTTCTAATCATGATTTAATTTAGACATAGGCTAGATCAATTTTAGATTTAATTAAAATTTTATTAAGCCTAATTGGAACTTAATTGGATTAAGTCTAAGTTGGTTAAATTAGTTATAACCAAATTAGCTTTGGTTCCTAACTAATTTTGGTCAAAGCTTGGTCAAACCCTTATCTAGCCCAACTAGATTTTCTTTAGGATTTCTCCATGCCATGTATTTGAATAAATTCATGAAAAATTCATTCCAAATATATTTACATACCCTCCATTCTTTCTTATCTGATTTGGATTAATTTATGATCAGTTTTTAATTTAAAAGGGAGGAGTTTGACTAGGAATCAAACTCTTTGACTTTTCTTGCTTCTACATGGTCCAAAACCCTCAAAAACTTATCAATTCTTGATGCCATTTTTTTTTGAAAAATCTAGATAAAATATGCATTGAAAAGGTGGCCCTTTTACTGATGATTTGAGATAAGAATTCATGAAAAAGAATTTATCCATGAGAGTGTGGCATGGGATAAGCTAAGACTAGTCAAATTAGGTTATTTGCTTCCTTATCTTATCTAAAAGTCCCCCTAATCCTATCCTAATCCACATGCCTAATTTTCCTAATATTATTTTGGGATTGGGAAACCAAAGAGGATATAAATTGGCATGAGATCAGATGAGAAAGGGTGCTAAAAAGTTCAAGGTGGGCATGAGTTCTCCTTTGGCATGAAAGACCTTTCTTGGGTTATAGGGTTGAAGGAAGAAGAAAAAGAAGAGAAAAATAGAAAAAAGGGATTTTTTATTTTTGATTTTTTTCTTTCTAGATCTAGACCTCTTCATCCTCTTCTTGAGTTTTTTGAGAGGCTCAAGAAAGTCCAAGAAATAAATTATTTTCAGCCATCCAATGGCCTTCAAGCAGATCTAGCAGTCCCAGGAGGTTGATCACATCAAAGCTTCGTATGGATGATTCATAGAGGCTGGACATCCTGTGTGGCTACAAAACAATGTGGAGAGCCCTTATCACATGCCATCAATAGTGGTGATCATCTACCCATGATCAGGTATGAAATTAGAATTTATATTATTTATATATTAATCTACTATATGCATCGGGTAGATCGACGCATGCTGATTTTATTTTCTACTGCATATCATATTACGATCCTATTTAGAATTTATTAGAATTGTTATAAATGCATGTTTTTTATTTAAAATAGTTTTAAAATAGATCTACTTCTATTATGAATTATAAAAAAATTTCATGTATGAAATCCTAGGCATTTTTTCAACATGGAGGACACTTCCTACTATCACAGGTAGAGTAACAGTACCTTCGATAGGGATCGATTCCCTCGAGAATCCTATTATCGATGCATCCAAATTTTTCAACCATTTGAGAGAAATGTTTATTTTTAAAAAGGTATCATAAAATGAAACATCTACCAAACTTTCATTATCAACAAGTACATGATGGACATTATAGTCATCAATATTGAGGTTATGATTACAAGATCATGGTAGGGATATTAGACTCCTCTTGCATCAACCAAAGTGAAGGTTATGGTTTTGCCAAGACCCTCTTCCTGGTTGCTAGCTTTGGCTTCCTCCTCCGGTCCTCCAGCAATAGTGTTGACATTATCTCTGGTAGGTTGATTAGTGGGTTCCTACATTCTAGATGGTGGCTCTGGTAGGCATGGGACTAGAGCTTCATGTCTTTTCCCTCGATCCCGAAGGAATCTATTCAACTTGCCATGGTGAATGAGTTTCTTGATCTCATCCTAAAGTTACATATATCTTTTCATATCATGGCCATGATCTCAATGGTAGAAATAGTATTTTTCTGGTTTCTTTTTTAGGTTTGGCTTGCATCTTTCTGGCTTCAGGCAACTACCCTCAGATCTGCATTAAAATATGAGCACGTGCAACGTTTAAAGAGGTATATTGACCAAACTTTCATGGCAGTAGAATGCATGGTCAGTCAAGGCTTTGAAGATGCCAGATCTGGGGAGGTGCTCTTTGGTGTCATGGAGGTGACTAGTGTCTCCAACATTTTCCCTGATCCTCTCATCTTGGGTGAAATCATGAGACCGAGGGTTGCTCCTTGGATATTAAGGTAGATGGAAAAGTGGAAGATGGAGTGAGGGCCAGGGTAGATGGAACAGTTGGAGGGACATGAGCACCACATGCTTCCTCTACTCGTGCATAATTTTTTGCTTTGGTGAGCATCTCAGAAAAACTTATCGATAGTTTATTTTCTAAGAAGAAAAGAAAGGGACATTGCTAAAGATCACACTTCATGGTGGTCATAGCAACCGAATGATCGAGGTTGTATACCTCTACAGCCACTTCATTGAATCAGCTTACATAAGATCTAATAGATTCTCCCTCCCTCTACTTAATGTGGATCAGGAAGTCAGAACTCCATCTTGGCTTCTTACTGCTAACCAAATGGGATGTAAAAGATTCACTTAACTGATCAAAGGAATGGATAGAACTTGGTTTTAGGCTAGAATACCAGTATCTAGCCAATTTCTTAAGAGTTGAAGGAAAGGCATGGCATAACACCGTATTAGTGACTCCATGCAGGAGCAAAATTATCTTAAAGCCTTGCAAATGGTTCACTGGATTGGTAGACCCATCATATACCTCCAATTATGGCATCATAAAATGTCTCGGCAGTGGCTCTTGATGATATAAGCTTCAAAAGGTGATTCAGTGGTGAAACCAAGATCTTCATCTCTAGACAATGCCAAGCCTCGTAAGGCTTCAATGCATCAATCTATCTCTCGAAACTTATGATCCACTTTAGCATCTCTAGCTGAGTATGCTTTAGAAGGTCGTGGGAGTGAACAAGTCGAAGTGAACCTTTCATTCGATTAAGATGAAGGAGAGTGCCTCCTTGCTTACATGGGACTCTCTGGTATTGCGAGAGGAATAGGTTTCCCCTACTCGATGTCTTATGGGGGCGTGAGTCATCATGGCTCTAAATGTGTTGATTTCAAGGGCACGAGAGTTTGAGATGGCATTGCTTGATCTGCTTATGGATATGGTGCGACTGTTAGTGCTGCAGATATCGCCAGACATTACATCACTTGGATAGTAGCAATTAACTCATGAACTTACTAAGTGAGCCATTCTAGGTGTCAAGTTGATTTTCTTGTGGGATGGTGTCAACCTAAGCTCCTAGACCCAGATTCTCGATAGGTTGATTATCTTGTTGGGAAGTGGTGGCACCGGAGTACCTAGTAGACATGTCTTTCGATGGCATATGATTTGTACTAGAAGATTTTTTTAAACAGTAGAAGAATAGTAGGCCCTTCCTCTATTTGATGGTATTAGATCTGCTCAAGTACCAAAGTAAGCTAGAGATGGGATGCCGGTTGATGCAGGACGAGATGAAATCATGCAATCATGATGGATGGAGATTCAAGCAAGAGGATTAGTAAGCTAAATTGAGCAATAAATCCATATACATATGAGCTGAATTAAACCAAAGAAAGAGTTTTATGAAAGAGACTAGTAGATCTAAGTTTCAACACCCACAATATAGATATAGTTCAAACAAAGATTAGGACCTTTATGACAAGGAAACTATCATTACTAGGGCAAGTTAATCTTCAAATGATCAAATCTAAAGAGGTTAGGAATGGTTCTCCTACCAACAATGATGGCTAAAAATATTTGGTGGAAGGATTCACTCAACTCTCTAGGAAAGAAGCTTGGATCATAAGATTTACATTCCCTAGACTTGTGGACTCACCTTGTAGATGGTTCATGACTTGGAAACCCTCATCTTCAACTCGGGATCCATGAGAGAACCTGCAAAAGATTTCAATATGAGGCGTTGAAGTGTAGAGAATGAAGGAATTGAAAGATGGAAAGAAGAGAGATAGAAAGTGGAGGATACTTGGAGCTAGGCAGCTTGGACTCTTCAAATGGCCATGGAGGGACTCTTTTGAAGCAAAGTGGCTCTCACACCCCCTCCCTCATGAAGTGAACTTGCTCCTAAGCAATGGAAACAAAGAAAATAAACAAAACTATGGGCCTCACACCCTCTTCCAAATGGAGTAACCAAAGCACAAAGCAATGGGAAGAAAACACTCAAACTTGATTTCATTTCATAAGAGATAAGAGATTCCTTACAAAGGAGAGCTTTGGGGGCCATTTATAGGCCCAAGTCTTCCATAAAATTCGTCCAAGAGAGGGTGGGTTTGGCTAACCAACTCTAGTTCTAACTACTAACTAGATTGGTTAGGAAGTTCTAACAAGAAACTAGAATTAGTTGTAACCAAAATTGGTTGCAACTCTTGTACATGTGGCACCTCTATGGATGATGAAGAGGCCTTCCTTGATAATATAGCATCCATGTTGGAAGGTGAGGTGGCAAGTAAGGTGGCACTCCATATAGAAAGGTAGTTGCAAAGTTGTTGGGGGAGTTGTAGGTAGTTGTCTTTACTTTATGTGGCCCACAAAAAAGTGTTGATGATGAGGTGGCCTTCAAGTAGTGCCCAAGTGGATGAAAGTTAGGGATGAGGTGGCCTCCAAGTGGCGCCAAGTGGATGGAATAAGGTGGCCTCCAAGTGGTATCCAAGTGGTTGGAAATTGAGTTGACTCCATGAAGAGGATTTGAGTTGACTCAAAGAAAATTGGTTGAGTCGGCTCATGGAATGTAGGTGACTTCATGAGGCTTCCTTGCTTCCTCCATTGATACATTAGGCTCAATTAGAAGGCCTTCTGACTTAATTTCCTAGCTGCAAAAGAGTTAGCTTGAAATCTATTTGCCTTTGCCTGATGTCCATATCACCGATGGATATACCTACAAAAGAAGCCCTGACTGGAGGTGACTCCGACAATGGCCCTTCGATGCTCAAGTCAGTATCTCAGATTATAGGATAAAAAAAATAAAGTTGAGTAGTGAAAAAGAATGCACATATGCATGCATGTGCATATCTTTAGGGGGGCTCATGGAGAATGCCCTTTTATATCCAGACTTCAAGGGCAATCTCAAAATATCTTGGTATGATGACAAGTAGACAGAAAATGACTGGTTTTTGGCTTGCAGTAGGATCTCTGGAAGGAAATCATCCTTTTTTATCTAGAATATCCTTCTTCCATTAATGGAAGACTTTGTCTTATGTGCCTTTCCGTCGTCTACCTTAATGGCTCCTGGAGTAATTATCCAAAGAGAGGCCATGCTTCTTTAATGACTAAGATCTACTCTTGATTATAAAATTTGATTGTTTGTCTAATGTGGGAAGCATATCAGAGTGAGTGTTGATAGGCTTTTTCCTTCGATCATTTTGTAGGATGTTCTTATAAGGGGCCTTATGTACTTGACCTGGATTCCAAGTATCAAGATTCGATAAATTTTTCGCATAACATATGGGCTGAAGAATCCAGGTGATGATTATACTGAAGGTCTAAAAGACCAAATGTCGAACCTCGTAGAAGTCCAAAAGATTGAAGGTTTAAGGCCATAGGTTCGATCTGTTAGAGATAGGGGGGTAAAGGTTGAACCCGGTATGGAGCCACTAGGCAGAAGGTATTTTAGAGCGATGGCTAGTAAGACCGGGAGTTATAAAATATTGGTCCCAGCTTCGGTTCTCAAGAAGTGGAATCGAAGGATTGATGGGATGCCTTGAAGAAATATCCCGAGACATGAATTATCCTTTTGGATAATTCGATAGCTTGAACTTAAGCTACTCCTGTTATGCAGGTTTGGTCATTTTTGGATCATTTATCTAATTATTCTACATTTATATACACCCAGAAGATGGTAGATCCAACACCAGAAATAGAAATAGTTGAAAAATGTTGAGTATAGTTTCTGCTTATTATAAAATAGATTCGATCAGTCCATGTCCGGTTCTAATATCTTTAGGATCCCGGGAGTGGGATTCCCCCACATCAAATATAATAAAATCTCCACCTTTAGTGATAAAAAAAACTTAAATCGAGCTTATTGAAGATTTTGAGAGCTCGTTCTAAAGTGAGACTTCAACAAAGAATCTAAAACAGCGAAAACAGAGCTGAAGGAGGTTCAGAATCCAAGCGAAACAGAAAAAGAAGCTACCTTCTAGCATAATCTATCAAACTAAATCAACATAGAAAGGAACCCATCAACTAAACCAAAGAAAAAAAAAACGGTGTATATTCTGGAAACGGCCCCGCTAACGGCATAAAAAATTGAGTGAAAACATAGATTTTCAGAAACTGTTGGTATGCGTAATAAACACAAATTTCAGAAAATTTTTTGTAATTTACGTTTTTTTTTTTTTTTTAATTCTATGGCTAGATCGCCAGCTGGGACCATCACCTCGTCGAGAGGCCTTAGATACTTAGAGAAGCGGCGAAGGCCTACCCAACCCAAAACTAGTGGCTAGTCTGGGTGAATTACAAAACAGGGAAAAGAAACCGAAACAGGGGATCTTTATTTCAAAAAAAATCCGGTGACTTGCCGGTCTAAATCCAAGCAACAAAAACGATTTAGAAATTAGAAAAGAAATGAGAAAAAGAATTATTGGTGTTTATCTCATCTCCAACAAGGTATCGATAGTTGCTAAGCAAGATCTCCCGATGAAGACCCAAAAGATTCTCAGTGGAAAAGTTGAAACCAAGGATATTTTTCCGACGGTGGAATGCCCAGAGAGAAGAAAGGGCAATTAATTATAGGGACTTCCAAGGTTTTGTTAGAGCCAGCATGCACTAGAGTTCCTTCTCCATTGGAGTTGTGGAGAAGGAAATAGACTCCTATCGCAAGTCTTTCTTCCCTTGCACGTGCTAATGGCCAAACAGCCCATCCAGAGCCAATTCAATAATGAGCCATTAAAATTAAAAATCCACATCTATCTCGATCTACGCTAATAAACTAAAAATTACATGTTTTGATAGGCTATATCTATGAATTAAGTTATGCAAAATACCATAATTTACTGTAATCCAAGTATTAAAATTTATTTTCTAACAAAAAAATTTATTTATTTCACATATATATTTTAAAATGCGTGAATCATGATTTACAAGATGGATCCTTAATTGAGAAAAAATAAATGTTTCATCATATATTTTAGCATAAACCATCCATTTTTATGTCCATATGATGCATAAATTAAAGACTATTAAAATGCATGATACCAGGTTTTTAATGATATAGACAATTGTGGATCTTCAATTTAAATGATCCAATATTAATTTTAGACTCCTAGAGTGGAGACCCTCCCCTCTCAAAAGGACTCAATTACATTTTCAATTCCAAATAAACAGAATAACTTGTAAATTTATTAAAGAAACATCTCTGACATAGTTGCTTCTGAACAAACAATTGCAAATGGATAGAGAAAACGTAGCATTACAGGAGCACAAAGACAAAAACTCTTACAAACATACTATTATATGACTGAGTAAACAAACCAAATCGTATGAAATATATTGCTACAATGAATTAAAAAAAATTGAGAGAGAGAGAGAGAGAGAGAGAGAACATGGGTGAAGTGATCAGATATTTTCATTCCTTTCTCTCGAGGGATAAGAAATTGGGGCTCTGCATATGATGGGTTTATGTACAAACAAGAAAAGGGGGTAGGAAATCAAATGTCCTTTGATAAGGGGTCTCAGATCTTTGCTTTCTTCTTTTTATCTCTACAGCAACAAATCTACTACATCTGAGGACCCACCAGAAATTGCAAAATCAGGTCTTTGAAGGTTTGGTTGAATCTTTCTTGATGTGCCTCTTGATTCATTGAATGAGGTAGTGCAAGAGATGTGACGTACTTGGACATGGTAACTTCTACTCTCAACCGAGCAACTGCCTTTGATGTTCACCACCAATATTGCTACCTTGCCTCCAGTATCTTCATGCCACCTATTCTGCCGGATTCCATCAACATACTCCTCTAGGGTATCAAGATCTTCGTGGTGCAAAGACACATCTATCATATGGCCAGTCCTGATTATACCAGCTATCGGAGTAACCTACACAACATAATAACAAAATCACCGTTAGTCCCTATAGGAAAATCAGCAATTAAAAGACATCTAAGATTGCTGTACAAAATCCATGCACTTTCATAGCTCAAATATGTAGATTTCTGTGCAAGGGCCGTGTTTCCAGATAAACTTTGTATAAGCAGAGATAGATATTTTTAGGTACTCTTCCATTTTAATCTTCAGTTGAAACCTTTTTTATTGCCAGAATCACAAAAACCAGCATGCAAGGGCCCAATTTGAACATGTAATTTAAAAATCCATACCCTAGGTATGCATAGCATGTAATGTCTATGCAAGGACTAAATATGTCCTCTTTTCTCAGAAAGAAAGAAAGACAGTCCAGGGGAAATGGGCTAGAAAAGGACACCCTGACAGACCATCTTCTTGATCACCATTGACCAAGCAGCAGCTAGAGAGCCAGACTTGTAACACACACCATCTAGCTAGACCCGACACCAAGACCACAAAATCCAAACTAAACAAATATCCAAATGAAAGAAAACAGAAAGAAAACTCTCCAAACACAAGCTGCCCAAGAAACAACGATTATGCCTGCATATTCCCTCACCTAATTATCATTTTGAGTACTATTCAAGAAATAATGGACTTCTACGAACTAAATCTCTCTTTTCACCTATCTTTATCACCATTTTGTTCAACCCAATGTTTATAACTCCCTTATAGGAACTACAACACTGATTGTTATTTAATCTTTTCTCAAAGTCCAGTAGTGGAGTGTAATGTGGATACTTATTGGCACAATCAGTTGGAAACTTAACTACATGTCTCATCCTACAAGACCCTCAATTTTTCCATGACTTCTCATTCAATACATTTAGTGATTTATTACATCTGACTTTGTTCTCATAAAAAGAGATTAACTCTTCTAATATAGCTGATTAGTTTGTAGCAATAGTGCTACTATAAAAGTATAATCAATATGAAACAATTTAACAAGAATTACATATTGGAGTGCATTTCATGTTTGCTGAAAAAAAGTACTTTGATGATTTTAAAGCAAAAGGCAGCAACTTTGCTTTAAAATCACGGTACTTTTTTTAAAGCAAAAAATAAGTGTATGGTACCCCATTTAGATTTGAGTTTTTGTCTCTCTTGTGATAGGGTTCAGGGGATTGTGAAAAGGGCATGCACTTTAATGGCAATGTATCACAAGGAGTCAGAGTCGGTAAGATTTTCCAAAGCACAAAGAAGGCTCTATTGAAGTGGAACAAGGATTATACTGACAACTTGCTTCGGAAAACTGAAACGACTGGAACAGCAAATTAAGTGGCTTCAAGATAAGGATATGGAACGAGGGATGAATTTTCAGATATAATCCGCATTGCTTAATAAAATCAGAGAGTATGAATGTTGATTTTCATTGGAGAGAAGAATAAAAGAAGGCTAGGTTCAGCCATCTCTCTCTCTCTCTCTCTTATTTATTTTTCTTTAAATGGTAAATCCACAGTATTATTTTCATTTCTTCTATGTTAGAATAGATCATATTGCCAAAGCTTATTTCATGAGAAAATATGTTCTAGAATTATTTGTTCAAAAGATGCAACAAATGCCGTATTATCTCCAAATTCTCTATCTTACAAACACAATAGAATCCAATGGATATCTGGCAGTTGGTTTTGCAAACCAATTATGATCAACAGATGCAACCACCCTATTCAGTATTTCTGCATTTTCCTCAAATATGTGAAAGACTGTTGGTGAACAACATTGATGGCACTCAGGAGAACAGTATTTATGATTTTATATCCATCGTAAATATATTTCACAATTGGAAGTCTACGATGAATTCTCTTTTAAGAAAGTTTTGCACTTCTGATCAGGCTCTTGTCGACTATGGTTTCTTCTAAGGTTTAAAACAAGTAGGACGGGGATGTCTCGTTTTTTTCATGAAATGGGACGTGCCGGTGTCCCGTCCCATCCCGACACTTGGGATAGGGGATGTTCCAAGACATCTCGATTGGGATGCTGAAAACTGGTGGGGCATTCTGTCCCAACACATGGGATGGTACCCCATCCCGGTGTCCCATGGGACGTCCCGCCGGGACCTAAATCCTTGGTTTCTTCCATATGGGCCTTTATCCAATCATAATATAATGCCTAAAAAAATGACAAGCTGACTTCACAGAAAAAATTTCCCATCTTAGCAAATGGCCAAACAGGAGTATCCTCTTCTTCTGTCACTGTTGTTGTGGGATACTGTTTTAATCAGAAAATCCTTGGTAGCAACATATTTTCTCCATTTTAACTTGATTATTTTCAGCTTCTCAATTACCTTCAGCTCTATATTGGTGCATTTCCCCCTTTTTTCTTTCACATACAGTGAAAACGAAACTTAGTACTCATTATGTGCATCTTTCTAGCAGACATTCTTATGCATACAGGCATTAACTAATGATAACTGTCAACCTCCAGAACAATTTATTGTTATTCTATTCCTATTAAGTCAAAATGCCTTTCCCCAATTATCACAAAAAAAAAAATCATTTCTACATATCTTTAGTATCTCCTAATAGCAAGTTGTTATAGACGACAGTTGCAAACAAATGGATTGGCTCATGAGTTGGTAGTCTTAGTGGCAAGAAGCCGTTACAAAAGAGTCTTCACTCCTGAACAAACTCATGCTCCACATTTGTTGGCAAGAACTTTATATGATGCAGGTTAGTGTATATGATCAAGGCTCACATAGATGATTCAATTGAAAAAAGCAAAACTCAAGCTTTGTTTCAGGATTACATATAAAAAGTACCATGGGATGAGTGAAAAATGTAGGTTTCCTGGTAAATTCTACTACATATTTGTATAAGTGATCATAGTCACAAGTTTGGCATCAAGAAATAATTCAGTTGGACATATTGATTCAAAATTTGGAAAAAAATAAAGAAAATTCATCAAAAGTTTGTCATAAGTTCAGACAATAAAAAAAAAAAAGAATAATGCTAAAAATATAATAATTCCAAGATATTTATAAATTTATTTACTTAAAAAATAAATGTAGGGGGGGCAAAAGTAATAAATAAAAACAAAAAAATCACCTCTACCAATAATACGTGGTATCATTAATTTGTAACACAAAAATTTCTTACATTAGTTTCAAAGCAAGCAGCCTACATAATCATGCATGAATGATAACTCTATGATGACCATGGATGCCTGAAGATTTCCGGGAAGTATTTGGCTCAACAACATCAACATGGGTAAAGGAGAAAAAGGCAAAGATATGTTCCTCTTGTTCCACTTGAGGAATAGAGAATAAGAGAAAAAGGTGGATTTTTCCCCTAGTCGAATAGGATTTTTATTTTAATTTCTGTAGATTCTAAAAGAATATCCAAAGAGATCCAATGTGCAAAAAAATGTTTCAGAAACATTTAAGGAAGCAAGTATCCTGCAAATTAGGTTTATAGGCCATCCAAGCAAGTGCTCAATCGGTAGAATGTAGCATTACCCTGTTGATATTACCTGAGAGAGGCATTTAATCTATTTGTCTAAATGACCCAGCTTGTCCAATGTCAGTTGGTGCCTTCTGAACCACGTAGACATGGAGACTGGTTATTTCATAAAGATGAGGTCAAATTCTTGCCATTGGCATCCATTGGAATTTTGTCAATTTTGTTCCCCAATCTACGGTTTGCAGTAGGGCCCTCAGCCTGAACTAAGAATTTCGATTATGTCTTTTAAAACAGGTAATCATGTAGTGAGACAGTTGGTGCCTGAACTAAGAATTTCAATTATGTCTTTTGAAACAGGTAATTAAGTCTTTTTAAACAGTTGGTGCCTTCTGAACCACGTAGACATGGAGACTGGTTTTTTTCATAAAGATAAGGAGGTCAAATTCTTGCCATTGGCATCCATTGGAATTTTGTCAACTTTGTTCCCCAATCTACGGTTTGCAGTAGGGCCCTCAGCCTGAACTAAGAATTTCGATTATGTCTTTTGAAACAGGTAATTATGTAGTGACTATGCCTGCCCACAACATGGCTCATGGCCTGATTTCCCTGGTGAGGATGACATGATCATGATTGGAGTGATTGAATCATATTTGATCAGTTGAGAAGAATTGTTTTGAGTTGAAAACATTGGTCTGTTTTACTTCCTCATTGCCTACTGTTACATATAGCCCTTAACCTTGAAGAAGTACACAATTGATTTTAGCATAGAACGCTAAACAAATGCACAATTGCTTCTGTGCTTATTAAACAACATATAGATGTTCAACCAGGTGATGGTAAGCTGCTTCCAATTCTCATCAGCTTGTTAGTTGTCCGAAGTGATTTCAGCATCTTCCAGCCACATATTGCCAATGTTCTGCGTGTGGCGTCCAGTTTGCTACCATTTAAGACATAATTTAATTTGTCATGCTGCTATTTATCCAACAATACTCATATCATCTTTCATGATCTCTTTTTTCAATTATTTTCTTCACAACAATCTCAACCCTTATCAAATGTTAACAGGATTGGCATTGCATTAGTTGTTATTCCACCAGTAGACATTATGCCTCATCCTTGCAAGATCTCATTCTCTTGCAAAAAAAAACATGGTTTTCTCCCTCTAGCTTCTCACCCACAAATTTCTATTAGCTATAGCCTACCTTTTCTAACCTTGGAATTACCTTTTTGCCCTAATGATGAAACTATATGGCCCAGTTCCCACAAGTGTAGAAAGCCATATCTTCAGAAACCATCTTACTATACATCCTTCCTTATTGCACCTGCAGCACCATCACTCCAACCTCTTTTGCATCTTTCCCTTCTCTGCTAGTTAAACTACAATTCATTTGATTTGTCATTACACTTGGCTTTGTTAACCTATTGTGGCATATACAAGCACATGCTAAGATATATAAACGCAGACATTCCATACAGATCACTTTATACAAGGGCATAACCAACTAGGCTCTGCTCTGTGACAAAATGTACAGTGGGCAATCCAAGTTGATGACCACCACTAGTCATTGCATTCATCATCTCAGAACACATATGGACCACCACCAAGCAATAGCTAAAATGGCATCACACCTTGCCACTTGAGCAAGGGAATAGGGGTTCAATGCTAGTTGGGTTCGACCCTTGAGACATGGGTTGGTGTAGTGTAGAAGATGGTGTTTAGGCCCTCCTAGTCTCAAAAAGAAAAAAAAAAAATCTGGAATCAAAATTTAAGTGACATGGATATTCTCAAGAATATGTTATGGGAACATGAACGAAACAAAAGAAAAATAAATTCAAAAAAAAAAAAATCAAACAACTTGGAAGTTCAATTCAATCATTCATGTCTTTCTTTTTCCATACAATTGGAGCTCTTAAAAAGAGTAACACACCATAACCTAATAAAATTTAAATTACTAAGTCTTAATAAAAGTATTAGTACTAATAATGGTAATAATGAAATAAAGAGAATCCTAAATAAACCCTCTTAGAATAAAATTAGAATTAGGATTCCTCAAAGCACATAGTGTTTCCTTCTAAAATAGGTACAAATTTTTTGATTTCCATCATTCCCTCCTAGCTGGAAATAACTCGACTCTGGCAAGGAATTGTAGGCTTCTAATAGATCTGGATCAACACAGCGCAACTCATCCTCATGAAATGTACCATTTTGAAAAACCGAACAACTAGAATTGAATCGTGTCCATTAATAGTCCTCAACAATTCAAGAATAAAATTCATACTAAAATCGTTCCACGGAGAATACGGAATCAAAAAAGGAGTATACAGGCCAATATTTTGCTTCTTGGCCTTAGCCAATTGGCAAGTTCAACATTGTGTGAGGATTCTACCCACATCCCTTTTAAGAGATGGCCAATAGAACCTATCTTCAACCATGCTTATAATCTTATTATATCCAAAGTGGTCAGCTAAGCCTCCTGCATGAAGCTCCCAAATAAGAAAGTCTCATAAAGATATTCTAGATATATAAAGATAACAATCCCTAAATAGGTAACCATCCCTGATCTCAAAATCAACATATTCCTGATAGTTTTCTTGACTAACTTCTCGAAAGATAAGAGCAAAATCAAGATAACTTTGATGATCATCCTTCAGTCCCTCAAAGCCAACTACCTCTACACTCATGGACTGAAGGATAGTAATAACTCTCTTAATGCATCGGCAGCCCTATTTTCAATGCCAGGTTTGTGTTTGATGACAAAGGTATAATCATGGAGAAACTCTATCCACTTGACATGCCTAGCACTAAGTTTCTTCTAAGACTGGATATACCGAAAGAATAAATGGTCAACTCCTAGGATAGTAGATAATATCATCAATATCTAAGAATCTGAATTATAGTAAAACTCTTTGTCATATATAGAATATCTCTGCTTAGCATCATTAATTTTTTTACTAAAATAGGCTATAGGATGACCATCCCGATTGAGAACTCTTCTAAGTCCAATGCCTATTGCATCACAAGCTATCTCAAAAACTTTGAAAAGTCAAGATGAATCAACACAGGTGCTTCAATCATCCTAAGCTCAATATCATTAAAAACTCTTGCAATAGGAACAGACCAATGATTTTTTTTCTTTTTTTATACTATTCGTAATAGAAGCCATGATAGTGCTAAATCCTTTAATGAAGCATCCATAAAAAGATACTAGACCAAGGAAAACTACAAATTTCAAAAAGAAATGTTAGTTCAATCTACTCTTTAATAGCTTTAACCTTTTTAAGATCAGCCATGATACCATGGAAAGATACAACATATCCTAAAAATAATACCTAGTCCTAAAGGAAAGAATACTTTTTAAAATAGGAATACAACTTGGCAGATCTAAGGACAAGAAAAACATCTCTAAGATGAACTAAGTGTTCTTCCTTGGACCTACCATAAATTAGGATATCATCAAAGCAAACTAGGAGTTTTTTAATGATCTCAGCAACTCTATCATAAATCTCATGAATGTGCTAGGATCATTGGACAATCCAAAATGTATAACTAACCACTCATAAAGATCATCCTAGATCTTAAAGGCGGTCTTTCACTCATCCTCAAGCCGAATTCTGATTTGGTAATACCCATTATGCAAATCAAACTTGGAATAAACTTTGGAACCTACTAATTGGTCAAGCATGTCCTCAAGCCTACGAACGAAAAATCAATATTTGACAGTGATCCTATTGATAGCTCTACTATCTCTACACATTCTCTACGTACCATCTTTTTTTGAGGTCAGAAAGGCAGGCACAGCACAAGGACTAAGGCTAGGTTAAATATGACTTTTCTATAGCAAGCCATCTACCTGCCTTTTCATTTTTTCACGCTCTTTAGGGTTCACTCTATAATGTGAGAGATTAGATACTTGAAACCCTAAGACTAAGTCAATGGCATGTTGGATGTCACACATAGAAGATAGACTCTTTTAATAACAATTCAATCTCAAGAGGTGGGTTATTTGAAAAGTTTGAGGTTAATTGAATTTTACCCTTAGGAATGATTGCTAACCATCCGGTATGTCTTCCAAGATCATGTCCTTAAACTCTTCTAATAACAATTCAATCTCAAGAGGTGGGTTATTTGAAAAGTTTGAGGTTAATTGAATTTTACCCTTAGGAATGATTGCTAACCATCCAGTATGTCTTCCAAGATCATGTCCTTAAACTCTTCTAATAACAATTCAATCTCAAGAGGTGGGTTATTTGAAAAGTTTGAGGTTAATTGAATTTTACCCTTAGGAATGATTGCTAACATGATTTCAGACTCCGAACTCTCCTCAAATTCCTTGAGTTAAAATGTGGCAGTTTTTCTGATTAGAGATTTGAGAACTCTATCTTTTTTAAAAAGATCAGGACATGCTAGGTTTAGTATGATTTAATCTAATTTTCTTCTCATTATACGTAAAAATACAGGTATTCTACCTCCTAAAATTATAAACGTCTGCATCATAAATCTAGGGTTGACCTAATAAGATGCTAGCTAGATCCATAGATAACACATCACACATAATCTCAACATAATAGGCTCCCATATGAATCGGCACTAAACAACATTCACTAGTAGGGATTGATGTTTTATCTATCTAGGCAATTAGATAAGGACAAGGATGAGGTTAAGACTTCAGCTTTAGTCGACTAATTGTAGATTTAGATACAACATTCATGGAACTACCACCATCAATGACAATCTTGCAGACCTTATTTCGACATTGAACATAGGTATAAAAAATGCTAGTGCATTTTCATGCTTCGGAGTCTGCAAGAGTGGTAACAATATATCGCATGACATTAATACATCCTCTTGACTCCTCATAATTTCCTTCATACTCATTCTCTAAAATATCTAGATCAGTGTTAAGATATTCTAGCATGTTTTCAGGTAAAGTTTCCTCATATTCTATTTCTATGGCTACAGTATGGCATGGACGAGCAGTTATATGACCCTTTTCATGATAAAAGTGATATTCCATGTTTGCGAAACTAGCTGATTGTGATACCATCAAAATGGATTCTTGGATCTTAGTGACCATGGGATGTGGACTTGCACGAGAAGGTACTGGTTGTAAAATATTTCTCATGCGAATAACAGAAGTAGCCTAGACTGCCTAGAAATATTAGGAAAAGAAACTCTTCTTTGGGGTTAAATTTTATGGAACTTCTCAATCTCTAAAGCTTTGTGCTAGGCTTTTCCTATAGAGTCAGATAAATACAAGAAAATCTCTCTTTTCAAATCAGCCCTTAAATTGCTAATAAATTTAGATATCATTTTTCATGACTCTTCAGAGATATCACATCTCAACTGTAAGTCCTCAAAATAAGTCATATAATCAGTGACACTAGTGTTCCCTTTCCTATACCATCGGTCTAATAACTAACTCTTATAGTAAATAGAAATATATTTCTTGCAAAGTTTAAACTTCATCTTCTTCTAAAAGATTATGGATATGTGTCCTAACCGCTTCATTTTTATAAAGCAGATGCAAGATGCATCCGACATGTGGTACCACTTAAAATAAGCTTTTAAATATTGTAACCGATCATAAAATGCCTCTGGATCTAATCTACCATCATAAGAAGTGAAATCAACCATAACTCCTTTTAGTGATCCTCGAAATTCTCATATCTGAATGAATACGATCTAAATTGTTGACTTTGGTCTAAGGTGCCTAGGACATCGTGCATGTCTTGCAGGCTACCCAGGATATCTAGCCATGAAAATTGGTGGCTCTACTTCTCTTTCCCGTTCATACTTACCACCCCTAACTTCCGTCAATAAAACTCTATGATAAAGAAAATCCTCAAAAACATTTATGTAATGGTGTGTAATTTAAGGGATTGTGTAAATTGGGATGACTGAAAGAACTGACTGGTATACCTTGACATAATTCTAATTTCTAGTAGATTTAAAGGTCTGAGATGGTGACTAATGAATAGGTTGACTACTAGGAAGGTAATCTTCTAATAGTTGTTTATCCAATCTTGACTCTCTTAGGAACAGTTGGCGTTCTAGCTATTGACCTATAAGATTAGCTAGGTCTATGCAGTTATTAATTTGATTAGCATGAAGCTCACTTATCTTAGTACAAAGTTGGTCTAATGACTGGTATATATAATTTAAGATCTCTCGGAATGTCACTTAGATACTTTTAACAAATTTAAGTTCTTTTTCCATACGGTATGTGTATCTTTCCGGTTGCCAATAGTCATGGTAAAAAAACAGGATTGAATCTTAGACAAAAGACTATAATCACTAAGAATTTTAGCTACGATACTCATAATAAAATTGTAGAGTCGAATACAATGTCAATACATTTGGTGCGTGCAATAGCAAAAATGTATGGATGAAATATGATAAGGTAAAGGCATAATCAATGATAGAAATTATCCAATAATTTAAAAAACCTGAATTTCAATGAAGAAATCATACCTTTTACGAGACAAGCTTGAAATCCTCCAAGCAATTGTTTGCATGCCGAAGATAAGATAAAAAATTCTAAAGTTTTTTTTATTTTTTATCGAGTCTATGGACCGGGTCTACAGTGGACCAAGTTTGTGGACTAGGTCTATGGACCGAAGCTATGGACAGCGCATTCTATAGACTGCGCTTATGGACCATGATAAAACGAAGGGCGCCTAGTCATTCTTCTTTTGGCCTTTCGTCCCTTCCGATGAGGGTCTTGGTGTCTGGCAACGAGGGAAGCGGCGATGGCAATGGCAAAGGCCAACGGCAGATCAGCATGGTAATGGCGAAGGCCAACGGCAGATCAGCAATGGCGACAAAGCGATGACAGTGATGGCGGTGGAGACAAAGGGGAGAAGAGGTTGCGAGAGGCGCTCTCTCTCATCCTCTGTTTTCACTGAGCTCTCGGCTCATCTTGCCACCGAGAAAAATAGAGAAGTACCTGATCGCTCACTGCATCCATCGCTCTTATATTGAGATTGGTGACCAACGACCTAAAGATGGCGTCTGATGAAGAATCAAAGGAAACAAAACCCTAATCGAACCTCATTGGACCTATCAAGGATTGGTGAAGAATTGGATGGAACAGAACCTCATCGGAGGCGACGAAACAAGCCCTATTTGAAAACCTTGTCAGAATGAACCCAATCAAAAAACCACCTCCGGCCGATGAGAGGTGCATCTGCCCTTCGTGGATACGAGACCAGTGACCGATGACTCGAGGATGACGTTCAGCAAAGAATCAACTGGAATAGGACAACGGTGATGGCAATGGAGACAAAGGGAAGCAAGGGTCGCCGAAGAGGGCAAGGGAAAAAACCCTACTTGCCCCCTTCTCATCCCCTTCTCCTTGGATTACCTAGGGTTTCGTTCCAACTATTAAGATTTTGGTAGCAGTAGATTGGGATGGACGGAGAGGGGCTAACAAAAGAGCAAACAGCTCTCTATGATCACTAGATCCGAGTGTGGGGAATCAATGCAGAAAAGAGGTTAAGCAAGGCTCTAATATCAAATTGATGGGGAACACGAACGAAACAAAAGAAAAATAAATTCAAAGGAAAAATCAAACAACTTATAAGTTCAATTTGATCATTCAAGTTTGTCTTTCTCCATACAACTGGAACCCTTAAATACAGTAACAAACCATAACCTAATAAAATTCAAATTATTGAGTCCTAATGAAGATAATAATAAAATAAAGAGAATCCTAAATAAACCCTCCTTCTAGAATAGAATTACGGTTAGGATTTTTCAAAGCGCACAACATTTCCTTTTAAAATAGGTACAAATTTTCTGATTTCCATCAATATGTCAGCACTATTAACTTGTCATGCTCTTTTACAAAAGCTAATTATTTAGTAATTACCTAATGCATAGAGAAAAAGCTACCACAAGATCTAACGTTTTGTATTTAAAAATTTTAGCATGTTGGAGATCATGATGAATGGTGTGGATCACATGCTAGATGTGCCACCAGTCTTATATCTCTATGTATATCTATATCTTTGTACATATTAATGTGTGCAAGTTTGCATCCTCTGAAACTTTATCATGACATTAACTGAAAAGTCCAGAATATATGTAAACTTACCTTCAGCCAGTTAGGAAATCCAAAGGAAGCTCTTGTACGAAGCTTAGATATCTGTCCATCATCCTCGACAACGGAATGAGCTTTGCATGTAATTCCAAATATAGCTTTGTCCTTCTTGCATTTGTTAGTTATTCTCAGAATGGATGTGTCTTGGTTTTGTAGGATTATGTTGTAAGTGTTAAAAACAGTTTCTGGAATATACTGAAATTCTTCAAGCAAAAACTTGACTCTCTCATTTGAAGCAATTATATCTCCAAACTCTTTCCTCCTTGTCAATTCATCTACACGTGCAATATCAACATTTAATATGCACCTGACTGGTTTGTGATCACTATCTGTCACATCCATGCAAGAATCATACCTGATAAAGCATAGGCGTTAGTTCAAGTTCTTGTAGTAGTGTTTCAATATACATCTCTACCAACACAACTTACAGGGAGATTGAAGAAATCACAGGACTTTCTAGTGAGCATTGAGCCCCTGAAACAGAACGACTGTCACGATATAGTATTCTGTCACACCAGGCAGGAATGCGTTTATTCTCACTGCAATCATATGCTACAAAACAATCATGATGCTTTAGCTTCAATTTTGTTAAACAAATACTGGGAAAAAAAAGAATATTTATGACAGCAGCATTATCGTACGCACAGATGGTTCATAATTGTCTAGGATTAGCGACTCAATAGAAGCCTTACATCATTAATATATGTGCATCTGATCTTTCATTCAAGTAGTAAACTAATACATGCTCAATCCATAAATTTCATACATGTTAATTGTATCTCTTTTAATACCTGATAGACCTGCTTGGAGTCTTTCAAATTTGTATGTTGGAGGGAATTTGATTTCTCCTTCACGCAACCCTTGAAAGACCCTACCTGCTCTCATTTCTGTTTGGAGCTGATCCCTTTCTCTAAGCCAGTCAAAACACCTTCGAGAAATTAAGTCCATTGTTTCATCATATGTGATACCCTGGAGCCGATAGTTGAAATCACCAAAAAATAAAACCATGTCTGCTTCTGATAGATCAGGTTTTCCATCACCTGGGGTCTGCCACAGCCAGATCATAGGTTTTCTTACAACCTTAAAATTACCCCAGAGAATACTAATCTGCAGATAAGAGTTACAATTCAACTGGATCATTTACATACATTTGATCGTCGAGGCAACTGAATAGCAGAAACACCAGCTGCATCAAAATGTTTGAAACTTTAAATGTCAAGATGTTAGATGAATCCAAAAATCTTGGAATTTTGGCATGTGGATGCATGCATGCCAATTTATGACAATATTGTATGGTCATGATTGATAAGTGACAAAACTGATTTAGAGTGTTCAATAAGCCAGGAAAAATCCAAGAGAAGAACAGGTTCGGTACAAAACCTGCAGCAACATGGTTTGCAATGAAAGGGCGGTCAAAATTCATTGTTCGGAAAACATGATCAAAATCATCATTACGCCGGTTAACTGCTTCCATATGTGCAGCAAAATGGCAATTCACAAAGCACATTTTCCTATCATAGATTCTCATCCTTAAACCTACAGCTCCCTGCAGAAAATCATTCATCAATATATCTTGTTATTTAATCAATGGCCTATTAAATAAACTAAGAAACTGGAAAAGGATTCTGTTCGAGCATGTCCAATTACCCATGATATATCATATAGGATATAGAGTACCCAAGATTTTCTGAACAATCAAGTACAATGAGTACAGTATATCAACAAAAGATCCTGAGAGTTTCATCGGAAAATCAACATTAAGTTTTACAACTTCCAACAAGCATAAGCAACTACCAATAGAAAAAAAAAAGAACAAATGGATAAATAGGATTTTTGCAACGATGTATCAGGAAAACTGAAAGCAAGTTAAAGCCATTAGTTTAACAAATGTAGGATAGATGAAACAAAGGATATGACAAGTCACGTGTAGAAGCTGAAGAACACATTAATGGATAAGAATAATATCAACTAACAACCAGAAGCACAATAACTTTCGGATGTGGTAAAGTAATTTGTCTTTAGACGATATGAGATATGACACAGAAGTTTATGGTTGAACGATTTGTACTAGTAAATTATTTGTTTTACTGCATGACAAATAGGGTGCAGATCTAGTTTTTTTTTTTTAGTTGGAGTTGGGGGAGGGGAGGGGGGTGCAAGCATATTTCTCTTGTACCACGTCAATTGTTTTGCAGTTTTCTGCATTCCTAAATTAGATCAGAATGAAGAAACCGCAGTCTATTTATCTTTCTTTCTCTATTTAGAAAAGAATAAACTAATCTAGTCTCCTCCTTTTGTTAAATTTGATATGTATTTTGCCCCTTGTACTCCCATTGATTTGTTTACTTCTCATCAACGTATGAATTTGTTGGTAATTATCTTGGCATTATGCTTCAAACGTGGAAGCATTTTCCAATCATGACACACAATCAACTCTGAGAAATTTTGCCCATCCACCAGCATCCTACCTTACTTCCTAACTTGATTGCTCTTCACTTTGATTTCAATTCATCACTTGGTTCACAATATAATCCTGTGCACTGATTATAACATTTTAGGCATGGTCTCCAACCTGTAGGCTTTTTTTTTTTTTTTTTTTCCATTCCTTAAAAGAAATGATATTTCAAAAGATGGTTTCAGTATTTTTTTGATATGTTTCAGCCCATGTTGAAGAAAAGCATTTGAGTGTGACAATAGAGTTTTTCATGCATTACCTATAGTTCATTCCAGAATTCTGCTTTAACTGGACAGAGGCAAATGAAAGAGAAATGCCAAACGAATGAGAATTATTAATAACTTACAACTAATAAAACTTTTGGATTCACACCAAAATTGGCCCAAGAAAAATGCAATAAATAGCAGATTTCATAATTTTCTAGGAAAGCTCATCAAGCTACACCCAAGGTTATTTGTATCAGATGTTTCATGTTTAACCATGTATTCATAAGTGCTAGTTAGCAGTTTCATAAAAGATCTTCATCTTTCCCATTTATGTTTAATTATTTTAAAGTTGAAACTTTTATAACCCAAACCAATGTTCTCATTTAATGTAAATAACATCATCAAAAACTTAACTTGAACAATGATTATTCAAACCAAGGTTTTAAATCCAATGGAACAGGGCAATCCAGGTTTTTCCATTGGATGGGACACGCCGCCATACCGCCCCGTCTTGACACTTGAGATAAGAGGTGTTCTAAGACATCCCGATCAGGACACTTAGATGATCACAGGACAGTTATGTCCCAACACATGGGATGGTATCCCATCCCAATGTCCCGTGGGACATTCCACCGAAACCTAAATCCTTGATTCAAACTATACATCATCAATCTTCTGAGGCCCCCTATAAATGTCGGAGCATACAACTAGGTCTTCAACACTGAAGAATACCCATTTCATATGCAGATGTTTCTCAGCATTCCTCAAGCTCTAGATTTATTAAATGAACTATATTGTTGATCAAGGTAATAATTTGTGGTTCCCATAGTTAAAAACACAATTGGAAAGCATTTAGATAAAATATTGTTTGTTCATTTCGTTGAAAGACTTTCATTAATTGCCATAATATAATGGAGATCAGACACCAGAAACATACCTTTCAAAATAGTTAAATTCATTTTTTAGCAAATGGCTCACTTCAGTATCTTGGACTGGAATATTTCAGAATAATCTAAAACCTTCTAATATTCAAGCACTTGTCAGGATTTCCCTATTCAAAAGGCAATGCCACAAAACCTTAGAAGGTTTTGTTTAGACTAAGGATTCCTTTTGAACCTTTAGGTTCTCATTAGTTTCTTTCAGCCACGAGTACTATAATGGATTATGGACATGGGCGTCAATTGTTGCAAGGCACAAGAATGGTCTCTCACTTGAGCAACCATAGGATGCTTTGACCAATTATCACCAATAGGTTATCAACAATTTGTGAATAGGGGAGGATGTAGGAACACACAAGGCCCCTAGTTGATCTATAACTAAGAAATTTGCAAAACAATTCAGACGGAATTGATTAGAGTTTCAATGTTGTGATTCTCTCTCGATCTCTCTCTAAAACTTTAAAAGTTTTAGATATTAATGACTTTTAAAAGTTCAATTTGGATGACATATTAGTTGGCTTCATATGATCTAATGGCCAATTATTTTTCTGAATAAATGACCTTGAGGATAAATTTGCAAGTATATCTTGATTAATTGAAATTCAGGCCATTAACTGACACATACAGTCATACTCGGAACTGGTTAGAGACAGGTTTAAGGTTGCAACAAACAAAACCATGTTTTTAGAGTCTAGCTGCTCTTTTCATACTTTGTAGTTTATGATATCCAAAAACAATAGATACAGCACATATTCTTTTAATACAGATTAGTGTGTGTGCTCACTTATATTTCTTGAATGTTCACCCTTGAAACTTGTCACTTTTTAAATCCATTCCCTATTTTCTCATACTGGAAAAGAAAGAACTTAAATCAATATTCATGAACCAAACAACACTTCCATTCCTTTAGATTCCAAAGACAGCAAAAGAAAACAAAAGTTTCAAACACCAACGAACAGGTTTAATAAATGAGTACCTTGTTGCCAATTGCACGTCCAAACCCACATGGGACTGCTGCAGTGTCAACATCCCCAATATATGGCTGAAGATCCTTTCTAGCCCTACGAAAAGTTATAAATGTATAAACAAATAAATCAAGAACAGAAAAGGATTAAAGGCACAAAGAACTGAAAGAAAAGCAATTAATTACATCTGGATGCTCTAGAATATGCTTGCAAATGATATTATGGGAATAATATATGAAGTTCACATTTCATTTTATTGATAGATTTACCATACTGCAACAAGTAGTCCTGCCAGCTGCCTAGAACCAACACGCATGAAATAATTTGCTTCACCTAAAATCTTATCAATGGCATCCAACCACCACTGTCCATTTGCACTTCCCTCAAGTCCTACCTAAAACAAAAAACCATCAAAATAATAAATTTACAGAGAACAGGACTTGATTTCCACAAAACATTGGCGAATTATAGGTTATTTGAACCCAAAGGTTTCAAATACTTCCAGCAAACCAATCAAACCCTTCAATCTATAGCAAGGAAATATGGTCCCTAGTTTAAAATTTGAATATTATTCATGGAAATCAAAAATCACACAGCCTAAGTTAGAAAAGGTGGTCTATCATTTCTTCCCACGTTGGGAAGATAACAAAACTTCAATATATCTATAAGAACATGCCTCCTGCTTTCCTTTTAACAATAATACTCCCATCCACAGTATAATCACCATACTCATACTCTCTTTCTTGATCTGACCTTATCTGACTGTCTCTGTCTCTCTCTTCCTATCTGCTTTTTCTCTCCTCTGCCATTTTTTCTTTCATTACTGCTCCTCGTTAGTATAAGAAAATGTTTAAAAGCAGATGCATTTATATTTCTATGTGCAATGCATGCGCTCGCATGCTGGCTAGTGCATATGTTGTGGGTGCACGTGTATTCACCATGTGTGTGCATGCTTGTATGCATGGTAACATCTGTAGGTAGATGCATGGGTGCTTGTGCAGTTGCATGCATGTGCACATGCTTGTGTGCATGCTGTATGTAAAAAGACATACCAGAACATCCAAGTGAATAATCCATATCTTTTATCATCAAGCTTTACCTATACTGAAATACAACTGGAACAAAATTCAAGTTGTTCAGATAGTTACTTACAACCAATTCACACTTATTTTTCATTCTAATATTGAAATATTATCAATAACTTCATGTAATGAACAAATGATACATCGATGATAAGTCCTCAAAGCATATAATACTTTTGGTTATGGACACCATGAATGTTTTAGGATCATGATGAATGATGTGGATCATTGGTTTGGATGTCCCATCACATAATCTAAATTTAGGGTATAATTTAATTGTCTTTGCCTTGTGATCAAGAAAGAATTTAAATCATCCCACCCTACCGACACAGAGGAATATTATCCACTTATAGTTGGATGTCCTGGATTCAATACAGAGGAAAGAAAGACACCTCTCTCTCTCTCTCTCTCAATCTCTAGGACCCTCCCCCCTAACCCCCTCCCCAACTTGATTTAGGTAGATCCCCAAAATACTGTTTTTGCACATTGGTTTAGCCTTCCATTTATTCATTGTAGCTTTTATGTATCAAAAAGCACAACACTGTATACCACCAATGTGTGCAAAATGTTGAGACATGACCATGTTGAGTTTTTTTCTAATGGAGTAAGTTACAAACATAGAAAAAGCATGGTAAGGATAGAAGGCTTAAGAAATCATGACAAGATATCAGCTAACATGAAGAATAATGAAACCATCAAGATCGTTTTGGTTAAGGAATGAAAATTTTTAAATTTAAAATATTCATGCAAGATGAAAAGAGCAAAGTTGGGGGATGCAATGCATGGTAAACTCTGAGAAATACATCGAATTGAAATAATATTCAAATGGACTTCTTATACAAAGACTTGGTAGCAAATATTTAATATAATATTATCCTCCACCAGCAAACCTTAATGCAACACTTTAGTTTGGCGTCTTGCATGTAATAATGCATTGACGGGCTTATGAAATTGATGTACTTCAAAAGCAAAAAGAACTAACACACAAATCATTCTAATTTTAGCTGAATAAACCTATAGTTTGTATCTGCATACACATCTTAGGAGATAAGAAGGATTTAAATTCTGAAGTATTTATTGTCAATGACATGTGCATGAAACAGCAATTGAAGATTTATAGATAACTTATGAAGGGCTTGGAGTTCCCAATAGCAATATATCTTCACTAATTGCCTGTTAAAATTTCTTATAAATCCCATATTCAAGAAGTGGCCCACTGGCGCAGGCCACTTAGAGAAATATGCTTGGCTAATGAGATAAGAGAAGCATGAACTTTAAAAGGAAGATATTGAGAATAAAAACTTACAAAAGACTAGATCAAGACAGATATAGGGTGTAAATTTCATTAAGAACAAGTGTGCAATTCAAGAATGCTAATAATTCAAGAGGAAGATATTCACTAAAGAAAATATAGTGTAATATATAAAAGAATGAAAAAGATATGTAAGGATGCCTATAGACTGGAAAGGAATAAAATATAGAAAATAGAAATATATCTTTTAAGAGTTGGAAAAAATGCACATGGGCATTATATGAGCCAGGCAAATAATAAATCTGCTGCGCATGTATGTAAAACAACAAATGTAGAGAACAATGGTGTAAAAACCATTTGAGATGGCTCAGGTGCTCGCAGCATCAGGTGCTTGCAGCATAAGCCTACACACACACATACACACAAACACACACACATATACATACATGTTAAAAAAAAAAGAAACAAAAATGAGCACCAACAATTTAGAGACAAAATCTTGCAGCAATCTTACAGTTTCTTTTGCCACAGCCATAGCAAGAAAACCAGCACCCATTTCCACCTCTTGCAATCCAACCACCACAACTCCAACCTCGGATGGTGCGCCACCTAGCCAAGATATAAGCGAATCGCCAGATGCTTTTTCTTGCCCAACATTCCAAGTGCCCACAAAAATTTTAAGATTTTCCATTTTCGTATATAATGACTCTTTATGGGTTAACACTGATCGCAAGATATTGTCAAGAGGTCCTGGAGATGTCAGGTTCCATCCACGAATACCACCATGATTAGCCAATGTAAAGATATAAGAACCTCCAGCAACCATCTTTATTAGCGGGCTACTATGGGCTATCCATTGTCCAAGCAAACATCCATTGAGATCCATCACCTGGACAGTGCCATCTACATAGCCCACCCACAATCGCAACCCAAAGGTACAAAGACACTGAACTGAAGAAGAGTGATGCTGAACTTCTTGTAACCTATGGCCATCTCCATCCCACTGCACAAGCAAGCCATTTGCACATCCAGTCCAAATCATTCCATCCACTGTTATTGTCAATGCTTCTGTTCTTCGATTATCATCTCCAAATGCTCCCCTGACTGCAACTCTTCGAACAGCATCAGCTGCTCCTATCAAGGCATTACATGAACGCTGGAAAAAGCTAACAGGACCTCGTTGTTTTTCCTTCTTTGAAATAGCAACGAAATTCATCTTAATCTCATGCTCTTCATATGGATCATGGACTGACAGCATATCAAACCGAGTCTCAACCTGACCATCTATGTTGAAAACTTTCAGAAGTTCCTTTGTATGAGAATCCCTGTGATATCAACCGGTGAAGGGAGTTACTGCCTATATAAAATAACCACACTGATCCAGTGCCACAAGATGAAGATAAATTGCATACTGTAAGATGCTAGTCTTAAGTAATTATTAAAAAGAGAAGTTCATGAAGTTATACCACAGGGCAAAAGAGAGGTAACCACCACTCCATACTTTTGACCTAGAATTATCAGATAACAGATATCTGACATCTATGTTAGGCAATATACACACCCCTCCAACAGTCACCAGGCTTCTAAGATCAGCATAGGACCTCTCAACTGAGGAAGCGGCTGCATGCCTTTCTTCTATTGTTAGAGAGAGGGATTTTTCAATGGCCTCCCAAGACCAGGCTCTTATGACTCCACCTTCAGAACCAGACCACAATTCCCCTGGAATTTACAAAAGTATGGAGCAACAGCATGAAATGAATTAGATTGACGTGTACTACTAATTTTAAACCTTTGAAGCCACATAAGACACAAATGAACCCATACTTTGGAGAAAAATAACTACCAAAAAGACGTGATTAAAAAAACACTTAATGAAGTATAATAATGCAAATATACAAGAAATTTAAGAATCAAGTATGAGCTAGATAACAGAAAACTATGCATTAGAAAAAATTTAGTCATTGCTAATATTGCTAAAGTGATCCATGTATCAGGGCAAAAGTGTTGAACATGAAGATAATAAGAATACGGAAAACAAGTCTTGCTTTTGGAAAAAATAGGTCATATTTAAGCAACTATAAATAATGGTTTAAAGCCTTAGGCCAAGATATATAGCTGCAATTCCAACAATTGCTATGCATAAAAATGGTCAGGACCAAAGAATGCGGAAGCATCATGAACCACCTGGTTCAAGGCTTAGCAGGCTATGCCAGCAACGGACTGAAATGGTTTCAGCAATTGAAACGAGAAACCAACAAAGGGGAGGGAGAGGGAGAAGGAAAGAGAGAACAAGAGAAGGGGGGAGGAAGGGAGATGGAGAGAGAGAGAGAGAGGGTCGTCGGAGGGCTATGGAGGGATGGAGGAGGCGCTCTGCCCTCCATCCAATCAAAAGAGGGATTGTCCGCTCACTTCTTTTTTAGTTTGCAAATTTTAAGTGAAGTCAACAACAAGGTTATCAACTTCACTTAAATTACACAAAATTTATAAAAAAAAAAAAAAGTGAAGTCGGCAATAGGTTCAAACCATAAAAAAAAGGGGTGGACGACCCCTATTTTGATTGAGAGGACGGAGCCCCTCCTTGGGCCCTCCAGCAACCCTCCAATAACTCTCTCTCCCTCTCAATCTCTTTTCCTCTCTGATGTTCTTCCCCTCCACCACCCTCTCTGCCATGTCATGTCATGCTCCACCGGCGTTCATTTGTCCCTCCTCTCTCCTTCTCCCTTCCTCCCCCCCTCTCTCTCTCTTCCTCTCCCCCATTCTCCTCTCCCTCACCCTCTCCGCTGTGTCGGTATAGGCCAAGCATAGAATGGCATAGAGGCATACCAAACCATGCCACCAGCCAACCATTTCGGTCCCCAATACTGACACAACCTTGGTTGGGATGGACCTATATGTACCAATAGTTTCTATGTTGTTGATACCAACCATTTCAGTCCATCCTTGACCAAATTGGTATCATACAATTCTGGTTCAAAACCTGTACATGTTCCCAATACCCTTTCTTAATCCTTGATATCAACTAAAGTTTGGGTCAATTTTTCTTCGGTTAGCTAGTTAATAAGATCACTATTATCAATCAACTCCTTCATTTCCTTCTTTTCTTCCTCATCATGGAGTCTATATGTAAATTATAAAACCTTACATAATATTAACTTAAATTCATGCCAAGATATTCTACAAGGCTTTTACATGGGCCATTCACTAGGACTACCTTTACCGTTTGAGAACCTTGTCAATCTCTTGTGGTGGTTCATGGTTCAGAAATTTACTTCAATGAAAGTTTGAGAAGTTTTGTATATCAGATTTAGTTCTATGGAATGGTACAATATCATATCTCCCTCAGTCATTTAACTTCCCTATTATTAAAATTTCATTGCAGAAGCTAGTTAGCCATCTTAAGTTCTTTACTTAACATTCACCATGTGTTTCCAATCCATGCCTCAATAGGTATCAACAAGACCCCACACTTGCCCTTTTGCATCCTTGTCAAATTCACTAAAGGAAACCATGCATCCCTTTAACTGGGCTCTTTTGAAAAAGCTTCTAAAGCAGAAGCTTCATTAACTTACTTCAAATACTATTCTCATTATATCTCTAGTTCTTTATCTCTCAACCTGCTAACATTAAGAAACCTTAACCTTCTTGTGAGCCTAACCAAGACTTATACAACAAAAAGGAAATAGAAGAAAGAAGGTTGCTTACCTAGCCCTACCTATTCACTCTTTTGTCCTTATTTTTTAGTAATTGTCAAATCCTTTACATCATTGTTATTTGTAATTTCTTGAGAAGATTCCTTTTCTCAAGTTCACAATTTAATCCTTAACACTGACAACCAAGTTTCTTTATCTGTATAATACTTACCTTTAGGTTCTCCAAACCTTCTCTAGGAACTGTTATAATACTATTTGCCATGCAAACCAACATCATGCATGGTGTTGCCAAACCGCAAGATGGGCTAACTCAAGCTTGACTCGATGAGTGCTGGAGCTAAGGTGGCTGCTGATGTAGAGCTGGGTCTCACAAGGTCTGATTGCTGGAAATCAGGTCCTGCAAGATAAAGAAGATTAGAAAGTCTATACATGGCAAGGGTTCCCCGGTGGTGGACCCTTCGATGCCTAAATCAGTCTCCCAAAAAGGCAAACAAAGGAGGCTTGGAGTCCCCTCTGGAGTTAGATTAGGGAAAAGAAGCCGGAGAAAGAACAAAGAAGGGAAAGACAGAATGAAATTTGTGAAAGAAGGGAATCTCAGTGCATGTGAATCCCGCTTTCGAGAAAATGGCACACTGGTGAGTGGGTTTGCAGGGGCCGAGGCACTTCGCGGGAAGTGGAAGGTGTATTGGATGGCCGGCAAATGTTTTGATGAACACTCAGGATAGAAGTGTGCTAAGAGAGTGAGAAGAGAGTTCCATTGTCAAGATGGAAGGGCTCTTAGAAAGTAAGGGCTCTCGATTCTGTCTCTGATTCCTCTCTTTGTTCCTCTCCTTTGTTGGCCTTGTTCACTTCCAACTTACGTGGAGGGCCACGGAGAAGAAGTTTATAGGCATGTACCTTACGTCTAAAGAGATATGGTGTGCATTGCAGGAGAGTGGTATCTAGGACGTCCTAGTTGTTGTAGGCACGCTCGTGGCAGGAGCCATACCATAGTTGGTGGAGCAGGGAGTGGAGACTAGCATGTCCCTACTATGGGGCATCACTTGGCAGTGAGCATTAATGGCCTCTACTCCTAGAGCACACGCAACTGGGATGAAGGGGAGCGAATGGAGCAACAATCGACGTCCAGTAAAAGGTTGGTGAGGACGCAATGTGATATCCAGGTGGCAAGGTATCAAGTGACCTAGTCGTCTAGGCTAGTTGACATGTGTCTGGCACAAATTAAAGCTTCAGCACCATGCTGAACCAATCAAATTCTGATGTATCAGATGCCCCCCACTTTCAAAACCAAGTAACCACACTTCTTAAGGCCTTAAACAAAGAAAGTAGAGACCCAACTGGTCTGGCGGGGCGTGGAAGTCTGTCATGCTGAGATGAGGCTGGCAAAGTTGGCACAGGGTGAAGCTACTCGCAGCGAGGCAAATCTAGTAGGTGCTGGGAGAAGCAGCCCACGGCGAGACAAATCCAACAGGCGCAAGGCGAGCAGATCTAGCAAACGAGGCAAATCCAGCAAGCATAGGGTGAGGCAAATCTGGCACACGCAGGGTGAAGCAATCCATGGCAAGGAAGATTCGACAAGCATAGGACGAGGCAGCTTGAAGCGAGACAGGCAAGACTGCATCCTTCAAGATTCACGCCAGGATTGGCACGTGGAGGAGAGCAGACATGGCTTTCAAGAGGGGACATCATCCGCAGTGGCGACAGGTTTAAAAACTGCTGTGATGATCTAGACTCTTGGGACATTTCGATGAGTCTCCCAGAACGGCGCCTTTAATGACGAGTCAACGTGGGATGCATCGAATGATGAGGCAGAAACTGGCACCCCTTCATCGAGAAAAGGATGGATCCTTTTGATGATTATAAAAAGGAAAGTCAGTTAATCCTCCACCACTTTTACAGCATCCAATTGATCGAAAAGGCAAAGAGGAAGGTTCTCGGATGGTCAGAGAGGAGCACCTATGGCAATTAGCAGTGAGTCCTCTCTGCCCTTCCTTTTTCTTTTCTCTTTCTTGTATCTTGTATTCTATGCATGGCAATCATGGTGGAGGAGCCAGATCTGATGCTAGAGACAGTGGCCTCCTCCCTAACGGAGAAGGGTGCCCATCGGTTTAAAGAGAAGTTTGACTTTGCAACAAACATCCGGCTGGAAGCTCCTAAGAGGAACGAATGCATCACCGAGGGATTAGCGATAAGGGTCATACTTAATGAGGAATCCTTGAACACAGGGCTCAGGATCCCCATGCTCCCAATGATGGCGGAGCTACTATAGTGGTACCGATTGTGCTCGGCAAATTGGTCGCCAATGCTTGGAGGGCTGTCATCAAGTTCTTCAGCTTGATAGTCTGGCGAGATATGGAGCCTAAGGTAAAGGTATTCCACGTGTTCCTTGAAATGAAGGCCCATCCTAAGAGCCCAGGATGGTGTTACGTGTCTCGCCGCACGGGGTTCAGCTTTCCGCATGGCCTGACGGAGATCCACAGCTAGAAATCATGATTTTTCTTCGCGATTTCCCGGACAGTGTGGGAATGGTGTGGCCATTCCTAGGAAAATGGGGGGAGGTCGAGACTATGTGGCTACTGGAGTACTTGATGCTACAGGACTATGAGAAGATCATGGTGGAGCTAACGCTAGTCCAGGCCCACCACTTGATGTCCTCCTTTCGGAAGGTTCATTGGAAGCCCTCTATACGATGAGGGTTCGTCTGTCCAAAGGTAGGTCACCCTCCAACTGTTCGGTGAATAGGCTTCAGCTTCTTCTGAACAGGTGGGGTGACTCCGTTTCCCGATGCAGGTTTGGTAGTCCAAGCCAATCCAAAGGCAGTGGCCATCAAGAGGTCATCTTTGCCGCCTCCGATTGACCCGAAGGGAAAGCAAGCATGTTCACCATCTCCTACAAAGAAGGCGAATAAGAATAAAGGGCCGTCCCTCCCCCAGACCTCATACCAGGCCCCAGCGAGGCTCTCACTATATAGGCGGAGGAGAAGGATCGAATGCCTCTTGACATGGCAAGAGCTACCCCGATCAGCGCGGGCGAGGCTCTGAGAGAGAAAGGGCTAGTGGCCTTTATAGAGGCCCAGGCAAAGGCCGGCGAGGCTCGAACACCGGCAAAGGAGACCCCAGCATGGGTGACTAGAGCGGCTGCATGGGCCAAAATAGCTATTACCAAGATAAAGCAAGCGGTAGCTCCCGCGACTAACCCAAGCGAGGGAGGAGAGGTGAGGCCACCCATCACCCGGAAGATCATCTCCACGCCTAGCGAGGCTTGTCTCCTAGAGATGGAGTGCCTCAAGCTCTTGAGGGTTCCATTCCTCAAGGGACCAAGGAGGTGGTGCTGGAGAGGCCCTACAGCGATGGCCTGCAGCAGTTCATCCAGGTCACTGTGTCAAGAAGTGCTCTCCAAAGATCCTTCCTAGTGTTAATTCTTCTACAAGGAAGGAGACCTTGCTAAGCATGTCTTCTGGATGCAGGGCTTCCTTGAGTCCTAGGGGTTGTTGCAGCATGCAGACCGCCTTCTCAACGAGTTGGAGCAGCTATGAAAACTCGCTAAGATGGCAAAAGAGCATGACAAGGGAACCCAGGAGCTCAACCTGACCAGCGAGTGGTTGGCGATAGAAAGGACAAGGGCAGAAGCGGCGAAGGCCTCCTTGGCAGCCAAATCAGCCCACCTTAACAAGAGTGAGTGTGATAAGCTCCACCTTTTGCTAGCACATACCAAATGCCAAATGGAGAAGGACCTTGCTGACACCCAGATGGCCCTTGGCGAATCAAAGGCAAGGGCCAAGGCAATGGATGACGTGCTCGGCAAGGCTATAAGAATCAAACCTTAGCTGCAAAGGAGGCACGGGCAGCTAAAGTGCGAGCCTCTAAGGCAGCAGTAGAAGCGATGGAAACTTTAAAGCAGGGGAAAAGTGCCATCAAATGGTACTTGACTCCTACGAGAAGACATTTCGGCAGAGCTTCGAGCGTTGCAAGAGGCAGGTTGCCAAGTAGTTTCATGGTGTAGTGTCGGGAAACTAATAGTAAAGTTGCCTCTAGGCAATAGCGAAGACTCCGTAGGTTCCGGCGAGGAAGACTTAGAAGGCGAAGATCCGGCTGGCCTCCCATGACTTGTGCACTTCTTTTTGCTCTTTTTTTTCTTTCTTTTGTAATGGTCATTGAGACTTGTGCAAAACATTTGAAAAGTCAATGAAATGAGATTTTTGTCAAATCCCGGTTTCATCAAACTTGTTATTCTCTTCTTGCTTGCAAGCTAACCGGATTTGTCGCCATGCTGTTCAGGTAATGGACTTTTCACTTAACAAGCTGATCGGACATCCCACCAAGAAGAGGAAGACTTGAAAGAGATGAAACAACGGTGGGGCTGAAGCAGGGAAGGAAGGTGCCGCATTGATTAGCGAGGTGCCAGCTCACCTGGAAAGCACCACGGAGGAGGTCCTAGGGCTGCCTGCCATGGAGCCCAAAGCGGGCAACCTGAATAACGAGATGAAGGCTGCCCTGCTTGCCCCAATGGACATCAAAGCAGCAAAGATAGTCCTGGAGATTACACCGCTCACCCTCCCCATGATCGTGGAGGTGCAACCAACTGATCTCTTGGTACTTGCGCTACCAACACAGCCGACCATCATCAAGGTGGTTGACGATGAAGGGCCTGACGCGATGGGCCTGCCAGCAATCCAAGCTATGGTCAAAATCCTCACAAGCATCACCAAGTTGACGACGGGCAAGGTAGCGAGAGAGGCTACAAGAGAGGGAGCGGCCGAGGGTGCATTAGAAGCACACAAGGTGGCCACGATTCCTGCAGCGACATCACCCGGAGCGGGCCTCCCAACAGGGATATTCCCCGTAGCAACCATGGATAGTAGCAGCCAGCTTCACGGCTCCCCACCCCGCACTGACTAGATGCCTAATCCGCTACCTGGAAGGCTGATTGACTACTTTACCCAATGCCTGTAGGTAGGACCGCATCTGTCGGGCTACGAGCCATTCCTATTAACCTAGTTGACAACTCTTTTCTGGCAGGTGCTAGAGACTTGCATCATGCAGGTCTAGGATCAAGCCAGGAGCACAGAGGAGCTCGCCCTGGTTAGACACAAGTTGGAGATCATGGAACTCGAGCAAGCTAGTGCAAAGCTCGATCAGTCATGGCCGAACATGCTAGGAGACAGCTCAATGCAAATTCGATCGTTCCACTGCTGGGAATGAGGAGCTAACTCAGAAGCTAAAGGCCACTCATCGAAGGATTGCCCAGCTCACAGCTAGTGGCGATGCCGGAGCGAGGCCAGTCGTGGGTGATGCTTTCGCAGCAGCAGCCCAGACCAGCAAGGGTGTGCAGATGGACAATCTTGGGGTCGCAGACTCTCAATTCGTGGACCCTTCAGGCAAGCAGCTCGAGGGACCATCCTCATGCTAGCAAGGAGTCCAAGTCAAAGCCTCGATAGGGGTTGGTGCAGTGACCCAAACAGAAGGTATCGCCAACGAGGGTGAGACCGGTAGAGAACACCTTCACAACCCGGGCATGCGGTTCAGCACCATCAGTGAGGTTGCTAAAGGGGAGGTGCCTCGCAGGAAGAGTGCATTGTCAAGCACTGTTGATGAGGCTGTCGTAGAGGGTGAAGCAATTCGCCCTACAGTGAGGCCGTAGGGAGCAAAGGAGGCCTTCGAAGGACATGGTGGTCCGACCGAGACCGCACAGACTGGCTACTAGAGATGGACTCCTTTCGAACCATCATCAATTTTCTTCAAAGCAACATCCTTCTAGAGAGAAGCAGGGTTGCGCGACGTTTAGCCAAAGCATGGGCGGAGCTATTTGAGTCTTTGCACAAGGCTGACCGCCTGTAGTGGTACCCAATTCCTCAAGAAGTCTCTTTAGCAAAGTCCGCTTACATCTTCAATCAAGGCTTTGAATGCTATGAGATGTTACTCCACCTCTGCTACCCAGAGATTGGACTGGTTACCAGACCCCTTATTCTTGTAAACGCTCCTATGGAGCAAATGGTGAGAGTCATGAGAGCCAGGAGAGGGAGGCTTATGAAAGCACTTGAACCTAGCTATGTATTTCTTCCAAAGCAATAAAGCACTTATTTTTGCTTCTCCCTCGAGTTTTGTTTTTCTGTGATGCCTTGTCTCCCTTCCTGCATGACTTTGTATATACTTGATGTGTTATTGCCCTTAAGACGCCTTCACATGGATCTCAAGGCTTCTTTAAGATTCGGTGCCTGATCGCACCCCAAGAGAAGATGAGAGGATGACCTGCCCCCAATCGTAGGGTGCAACGTGGCCTAGCGCACCACTTGACGTAGACCAAATCCTGGGGGAGTCTCCAACCGGGCATGACTCTGATGCACTCATGGAGTCACTTCGGTCAAAGTGCAGAGAATATGAGCGCACCACCTCCCAAGGGGATGTCAACCCTGGAAGGGACGCCTAGTGCTTCGTCTTCCAATTCTAGGAAGAACGGTCACCTAGCTGACAAGACAAGATGCGAACACCTGTCGAGCACCGATTATCTACTGGTGCGGCAGCCTTTCCCTCAACCCCTCTATAAATAGAGGGCCAGGGGAGTCGATCTTCGCCAAGTCCTCTAGAATTCCAATGATCCAAGGGATGTTGAAGCAATGATCGACCTTCTCCGGTGCCTATGCTGCTGAATTTCCTTTCTCAATAGAAGGATTTTCTCCAGGGCAAGTGTCTCTGCATCAAGGGCATGCTGGTGGATGCTCTTATTAACATGAGGTATTGGAAATGGTTGACGCTCCAACCATTGGGCTATGGCTATCGCCAATCAAAGGATGGAGTTGAGGGGCAACGACCGTCTACCTCATCACCCAGTTCCTCCTCCATTGCGACCCATCTTTGCATTCGATGGTGGATGAGTCTACAAGGCACAACTTCGAGAACCTACTTCTCTCGATGATTGGTGAGTCCATACGAGGGATGTGCGGGGCTGGCCCTTCACCATCTATAACATTGTTCTGGGCCACCTCAGGTAGGACCTAACTCTCTAAGGAGAGGCATCCAGGTCAAAAGTAGGAGCCTCAGGATTGTTGAACCGTGCTGTACCGAATTGGACCAGTGGCCAACCGGCACGATTCGGTGCCAAAAACTGGTTCTCCAATTTGTAAAATAAAAAAAATTGAAGAACCGGTCCTGAACCGCACCGAACCGGTCGATTCAATCGGTTCGAGACCAGTTTGATCTGGTTATGACCGATTCGAACCGGTTTTCAATTTTTTTTGGTTGTTAGTTAAGAGGGGGAAGAAAGATAACGGTACCCATACCACTACAGTGCGGTACGGTACCGTACCATACCGATCGCTGATAAGTATGGGTCCTAGTATCGGTTCACGATCCTTGCTTAGACTTTCCTCTCCATCTTCGGTGGGCGAGGCTTCGCAATGCTCCGTACACTGGCCAGGTAACTAAAATGCGATGGACATCTTCCTTCACCCCGCCATTCTTGCCTTCGAACACCTTTGAAAGATCTAGGAGTCCTTCAAAACCTGGGGGAGGGGGCTTCATAGCTTTTTCAGGAAGGAGCCTCGTCAAGGCATAGAAGGGACTTTGGTACTCCTAGGAGCTTTGACTTGATCTTGATCCTCTTGCTAGCAAGGTATATAAAAAACTTTGAAACTTCAGGGAGTCGCATCTCACCCTCCTAGGGCCAATGTAACTTGTCCCTGACCTCCATCTATCTTCCGAGGCAATCTCAAAGCAATGTAACTTTGCTGTAAAGAAGCAAACATGTGTAACTTGATACACATCAATTAAAAGAGATCTTCATTTCTTGATATATATGTGTTTGCATACATGTCCTGGATGCCTTGAATAGAGGGTGTGATGACCCTGTCTAGGAAATGAAGGCTGCCTAGGGCTTTAGAATAGAGGGTTTGCCAACCCCACCGGGGCGCAAAGCTCGTCCAGGGCTTTAGGATAAGGGATGTCAAAACCTTGTCTAGGACAACCTCATCTAGGACTTTGAGCCTAAAAGATTCATTGCTTGGCTATAGATTATGAGTATCGGGACCTAACTTGGGCATTTGCCTAGGAGATTGACTACTTAGCCAGGATTACGAGTATCGAGACCCAACCTGGGTGTCTAATCACTTTGCCAAGGATTTAGGATAAGGGGGTATCAGAATCCTGCCTAAGACAACCTCGTCCTGGACTTTGAACCTGGAAAACTTAGTGCTTAGCCTAGAATTACGAGTATTGAGACCTGATGGTACTGAAATCTGCTCGAACGCCGAAGTGGGCTAAAGAGGGGATGCCGGTGGCTGTTTCTACAAAAGAAACCCTGGCCAGAGGTGGCTCCAATGAAAGCCCTCTGATGGCTAAGTCAGTATCTTAGACCACAGTAAAATAATAAGAGTAAGAGAGTATATGCATGCATGGGTGGAGCATCAAGAACGCACGCGTGCCGAGGTTTCGCTGAAAATCCCCTTTTATACTAAAACAACAAGGGCATTATGGTGATGCTTCAATATGTCAAAGGGTGGGCTGAGAATAATTGAACTTCGGTCTCTACCAGGACTTTTGAAGGGAAATCATCCTTTGTTATCTAAAATGTCTCCTTTCCATTAATAGAAGGTTGTCTTTCATGTCTCCCACTATTTGCCTTAATGGCTCTAGGAGTTATGGCCTGAAGATAGGCCATGCTTCTTTAATGACTGAGATCTGGATAATGAAATTTGATAATTTGTCTACCCTGAAAGGTATATCAGGGTGAGCATTGATAGATTCTTCTTTCGATCATTTGCTGGATGTCCTCATAGGGAGTGGCTAGCCAGGCCTGGACCTTATGTACTGTGATTCAATAAGCTTAGAAGCCTTTTGTGACTGAGGCACTATAGAATTCAAGGATCGAGAGAATCAGGTCCCAAATGTATTGAAGGTAGATGGGCACATGTATTTCGACCGAAGGTCAATGGGACAATAATTCAGCTAACCAAATGTTTATTCGGGGAAGGTCTGGGATACTTTGGTCGAAGTCTATTAGGAGCTTAGAGGACCGAAGATTGGTGCCAGGACGAAGCCATAAAGATTTTTGGAATGGAAGGAAACCATAAGACCGAAGGTTAGGCCTGCTGGAATCTCGGGGGGCTGAACGTATGGTGATATTATGGCTAGTAGGACAAGGAGTTAAATTGTTAAAATATCTCTCCCGACTTTTGCCTTTTGGGGAACGGGACCGGATGACCAGTAAGGTGCTTCAGGAGAGTGCCTCAAGACAGGATTCGTCCTTTCAAGCACTCCAGTAATGTATTACTCTGGTCGCGTAGATATGGTTTGTTTGGATGTTCACTCTACTTGTTTGTGTCTGAAATATCATAGACCCGATACCTGGATTAGAAACAATCAAATGTAGCCTCTTTTTTTCCCAAAATAGATTCAATCTAATTAAACTTAGGCCAGAAACCTTCGGGATCTCAAGGACGGGATTTCCCCCCACATCAAGACACAACCTAGACATCTGACCGCTCTACCAGGACTTTAAAATGAGAGGTGTCAGAACCTCGCCCGGGACAATCTCATCCAGGATTGTATGCCTGGGAGGCTTACTGCTCAGCTAGGGATTATAGGTATCGAGACCCAACCTGGATGTTTAACCACTCAACCAAGACTTTAGAATAAAGTAGGGCTAAAACTGGACTCGAGCCAGGTCTAAAATAGATTGGGCTACGCTTCGGCCTAATAATAGAGCCTATTCAATTTTCGAGCCGGGCTTGGGCATCCCTTTGGTCCAGCCCGAACCTAGCCTACAAACAGGCCCGACCCAAACTCGACCCAAGCCCAAGAATATTTAGGCTCTCCAATTCTCTCTTGTTCACTCGGCGCCCGCATCCCGCACCACCCATCGGCTTCGCCCCAACTCTCCTGGCCCCGATGGACCTGCACCGCATGCCTCCCCCCAACCACTCCCTGGCTTCAATCTCCTTCCCCCAGCCCCCGCACCCCCCAGCTCCGATCTCCCTCCCCTAGCCCCAGCGGCACCCACGGTCCCACAACCCCCCAGCTTCAATCTACCTCCCCCAGTCTCGGAGCCTGCCCTTGGCCCCGGGTCCGATCTCCCTCCTCCAACCCGGCACCTGCAACCCCATGGCACCCCCACCTCTGATCTCCCTCCCCTGGCCCCATTGTCACGGACTTAGCCATTGGCTCGTCGCAGGGGATGCCAGCATGGGCATGGCATGGTGCTGCGAAGGATTAGTTTGGCAAAAGAATTTGCAATGCTCCTCGATACCTTGGAACCCCAGGGATGGAGTTTAGCTAGATTTTTCGTTGGGGTAATGTGGGGAGTAATGGTTCGTCATTGACTCATCGCAGGAGGTGCCGGCATGGACATGGCACGGTGCTGCGAAGGGTTGGCATGGCAAAGAATTTGCAATGCTCCTCGATACCTTGGAACCCCAAGGGTGGAGTTTAACTAGATGCCTTGTTGGGATAGTGAGGGGAGTAATGGTTCGCCATGGAATGGCACAGTCGTGGCATGATATCAGGAGACTCGGGAAGCTTGATATTCGGCATGGCGTGGTTCACCAAGATACATGTTGTGACTCGAGGGATCATCTTGGTTTTGAGGAGGGATGTAGGGCTTCGACCGTATTCCCAACTCCCCCAGGCCCGTAGGATACGGGTCCACCATGGCACAGTTGCAAGGCAGAGTAATGCCACGCCCGGATGGGCTCGCGTGAAGACATTCGGGACAATGTTGGTCGAACGAGTTGGCCACATTGTGCGGCGATGGGGATTTCCGAGAGGTTGATCCTCAAGGAATTTCCAAGCTACTCTATGCGTTCTCGATCTCTATAGTGGAACAAAGAGACGATAAAGGATCTAGTCGGATAAGGATTTGGCCTACCTGAACAGGCAAGTCTCGTGAGCATTGGCCAGGTTGATGTCTCGCAAGGATCCATGGAAGTTGGTCGGCCATGGAGTTAAAAGTGTGGCTTATGGAAGTTCAGTTGGATATATGCCTTGGAGCTGGGCCAAGGATCAAGGATGACCAAGTGGGTCACGCCGAGGAGAGGATAGCGAGATGCAAGGACTAGCCGGTCAAAGATATTTACTTGATGGGCAAACATGGATGCCAATATCATGGCAGTGCACTGGTTACGAACAGGCCGAGGACATAGGATGTTGGACGGTTTGGTTGCGGGTCTTTAGAACCGTGGCAATGCACAGTGATGTGCGAACAGGCCATGAACATTGTCGAGCGGTATGGCCATTGATGGAAAGGCATGCTAAGGATGCAAGACCGGGATCGGAACACGAGCTTGTGGGGGAGCTGGGAAAGGCAAAACTCGGGAGAGCTTGGAAATGTGTCCGATCATTCGTGGCTCTACGGAGCGATATGGCGTGTCGGCTTGGCATGTCGGCTTAGCGACACTGGAGATGGTTTTCCTGAGCCTCATGCAGAGCGAAGGCATTGCATGATCGTGTCATATGAGTTTGGTTTGTGTATTTCTGAAGGGCAGCATGGTGGCTTGCGGATCAGTGACACGGTGGTTATATCATGGCATGAAAGTATTGAGAGATCAGGACATCTTGGATGAGCAGTACTTAGCTTCAGGGGCAAAGCCATCAGGTTAGCACAGAGGTGCCGAGTTGCGGAGCACTCTTGGAAAGAGTCTAATGTTATGGATCGGAAGTGCGCATGAGCGTTATAGTTGACCTGAGGGTCAGATTGCTTGTAGGCACTTGAGGGTGTCGCATGAATTCAGTTCGACAGTATTGCTAGGCAAGGGCATAGAGGTGCATGCTTGGCTATATGGCTAGATTGCTGTGCGTTTATTTGCATGTTCGAGGGAAGGACTCAGGAGGGCTAGCCTTGGTGTATGGCATGCCGGGGCATCGTATGGATGTTTGAATAAGAAAACACTCACCCCGTGATAAGTGATATCAGAGCAAAGGTTGCTCAGTCGATGATCGACATTATGCTGATTGTAACCGCTGATATGAGGATATCCAGAGCAGGAAAAGATCCAGAGAGAGCTGGAAGTCCAGTGTCAAAGGAGCTAGACATCTGAATCTGTTGTGGGTGTCAACAACTCAGAGTGGGGGAGCATGTTGCAGTGGCAATGTGCTCGGTGCCAAATGCTTAAGGTTGCGCATCGATCGCATGTGTGGATGGAAGCTCGCAAATGTGAAGGTCCACCAGTTATGGCTACAGGATGGAATTCAGGGTGAAGAGTGCTTGTGAATGCTGAAGCAGCTGAGCTATATGCAAAGTACAAGGCAGAGCATCTCGAGGGACTAGAATTTCTATAGAGGCAAAAGCTAGGGATATGGACTAAGGTACTAGGGTGTGTCTACAGTGCAAAGGAGAATGTAGCATCCGAATTTTATAAGTGCAAGCTGAGATGAAGACTTAGAGAGCCAAGAGCCCCAGGTGCACAAAAATGTGGGATACATTGGAAAGAGCCATCTCTTGTATGGGCAGCTGTGACACGGAAGCATTTGAATGGCAAATTTGAATTGAACTTCAGTGAAACTACTCTCAAGATGAAGGCATGGAAAGTCGAGGTACTAGAGACAGTGGAATTATTCGCCTAGTGAAGGCACTGGTATTGGACATGCTGTGAGGCACTATCAGGCTTAGATGTCAGATGCAAGAGGGTGTCAAGGTACTGGAGTCAGAGGAGTGAGGCAGGCCAGTGGGGTAGCCTTACACTAGTACTTTGGACTCAAGGTGAAGATACAAGAGGCAGTCAAGACAGGCTGAGTAGATTGGAAAGCAGCATGTTCAGTAGTTCTGCAGAGGCAGACACTTGGTGCTCGGAGTGAAGACTGTTATGTCGAGAAACTCAAGCAAGGTGGGAAGTGATCTTGATCGGATATCAGGATCCCGCTTGGTAGCAGCTATGGATTTGCATTGGTATGGGACAGTGCAGAGAAATGGAGGCGACTTGTTAGTACTTGGCATCGGTGTGGTGTGGAAGGTCCGAAGGCATGGTGTTGAACAAAAAGGTTGAAATTACCACAAGACCGCAAGGTGGGTTTGAAGCAAGACCAAGCGCTTGAGGAAGAGTTGCCAGGGATGACTCATGGGGTTGGCCGCTTCTAGATCCAGTTGGACAGGAGTTAAGCCTTGGAGGCAGTCCAAGGTGTGCCATTTTGTATTGCTAGAAGTGAGCATAAGGTGGATTCTTTGGCAGAAGTAGTGGCCACTCTCAGATCGGGATTATCGAAAGTTAAACCTCGGAGGAGTCCAAGGAGTGCTACAAGGAGTTTCAGCCAAAGTTGATGGTTAGAAGACCATTAAAGGAGCATAATGGATGCAGTGGCTGCTCTCAGATTGGGGCAATCGGAAGTTAAGCCTAGGAGGAGTCCAAGGAGTGCCAAGAAATTGGATGGTCAAAGGATCGCAAGGAGCTTAGAAGATGCAGTGGCCGCTCTCAGATTGAGACGATCGGGAGTCAAGCCTTGGAGGAGTCTGAGAAGTGCCATGCAATTTAGATGGCTAGAGGATTGTGGGGATGTCAAGGGTAAAGGCCGACATCAGTTTATGGGTTCTATGGAAGAGTCGATGTGGTGTGGATGATGGATTCTCAGTGGTGGAGAAAGGATCATGGACACCAAGATTGTGGGGCTTTGACTTGAAGAACCATGGTTGTAATGGCTGCAGAAGATTTTGGTCGTTGCGACCAATATTCCAAGCAGTGGTTTGGACGTCAACAAGGACGTCAACAGTTTAAGTGGGGAAGAATTGTCACGGACTTAGCCATTGGCTCATTGCAGGGGATGCCAGCATGGGCATGGCACGGTGCTGCGAAGGATTGGTTTGGCAAAAGAATTTGCAATGCTCCTCGAAATCTTGGAATCCCAGGGATGGAGTTCAGCTAGATGCCTCGTTGGGATAGTGTGGGGAGTAATGGTTCGTCATTGACTCGTCGTATGGGGTGCCAGTATGGGCGCGGCATGGTGCTACGAAGGGTTGGCATGGCAAAGAATTTGCAATGCTCCTCGATACCTTGGAACCCCAGGGATGGAGTTTAGCTGGATGCCTTGTTGAGATAGTGAGAAGGTAATGATTTGCCATGGAATAGCACAGTCGTGGCATGATATCGGGGGACTTGGGAAGCTTGATATTCGGCATGGTGATGGTTCGCCAAAATATATGTTGTGACTCGAGATATCCTCTTAGCTTTAAGGAGGGATGGAGGGCTTCAACCGTATTCCCGACTCCCCAGGCCCGTAGGATACGGGTCCGTCGTGGCATAGTTGCAAGGCAGGATAGTGCCACGCTCGGATGGGCTCGCATGGAGACCTTCGAGGCAATGTTGGTCGAACGAGTTGGCCACATTGTACGGGGATGGGGCTTTCTTAGAGGTTGATCCTCAAGGAATTGTCCAGGCTACTCTATGCATTCTTGATCTCTGTAGTGGAGCAAAGATGCGATAGAGGATCTAGTCGAGCAAGGATTTGGCCTACCTGAACAGGAAAGTCTCATGAGTATTGGCTAGGTTGATGTCTCGCAGGGATCCATGAAAACTGGTCGGCCATGGAGTTAAAGTGTGGCTTATGGAAGTTCGGTCGGATATATGCCTTGGAGCTAGGCCAAGGATTAAGGGTGACCAAGTGAGTCATGCCAAGGAGAGGACAACGAGATGCAAAGACTAGCCGATCGAAGATATTTACTTGATGGGCAAACATGGATGCCAATATCACGGCAGTGCACTGGTTGCGAACAGGCCGAGGACATAAGATGTTGGGCGGTATAGTCGCGGGTCTTCAGAACCGTGGCAATGCACAGTGATCTGCGAACATGCTATGAACATTATCGAGCGGTATGGCCATTGATGGGAAGGCATGCTAAGGATGCAAGACCGGGATCGGAACACAAGAATTTGTGGGGCAGCTAGGAAAGGCAAAACTCGGGAGAGCTTGGGAATGTGTCCGATCATTCGTGGCTCTATGGAGCGATGTGGCATGTCGGCTTGGCGGGTCGGCTAAGCGACACTGGAGATGATTTTCCTGAGCCTCATGCAGAGCGAAGACATTGCATAATCGTGTCATGTGAGTTTGGTCTGTGTATTCCTGAAGGGCAGCATGGTGGCTTGCGGATCAGTAGCACAGTGGTTATATCATGGCATGAAAGTATTGAGAGATCATGACATCTTGGATGAGCAGTACTTGGCTTCAGGGGCAAAGCCATCAGGTTAGCACAGAGGTGCCGAGTTGCAGAGCACTCTTGGAAAGAGTCTAACGCTATGGCACGAAAGTGCGCATGAGCGTTGCAATTAACCTGAGGGTCAGGTTGCTTGTAGGAACTTGAGGATGTCGCATGGATTCAATTCGACAGTGTTGCTAGGCAGGGGCATAGAGGTGCATGCTTGGCTATGTGGCTAAATTACTACGCGTTTATCTACATGTCCGAGGGAAGAACTCAGGAGGGCCGGCCTTGGTGTGTGGCATGCCGAGGCGTCGCACGAGTGTTTGAGCAAGAAAACACACCTTATGACACCGTGCACCCTAGCCTTGGCCCCATGACCCCACGACCCTCCTGGGCTCCGATCTCCCTCCCCCGGCCCCAGCGCCCGCACCAACATCACCCGTGGCTCCACGTGATGTCCCCGCCCCTGGCTCCGATCTCCCTCTTCTACAGCGCTGCTCTCCTTCCCCTCCCCCGACCATGGCTAGCGATTTCTTTTTATTTTTCTAGTCATTCAGGCTTTTATCCAGGCCAACCTAATCAGCCTTTTATTCAAGCCGATCCAATCGAGTTCGGGCTCGGGCTAGTCTCGAACCTAATTTTTTTCAAAATAATTCGGGTCTAAGCCTAGCCCGAAGTCCGAAAGTTTTTCAGGCCGGGCTGGGATAGGGATGTGGCCCAGTCCGGACCGGCCCAATTCCAGCCCTAGAATAAGGGGTATCAAAATCCCGCTTTACACAACCTCGTCGAGAACTTTGAACCTGGAAGACTTATTGCTTAGCCAGAGATTATGGGTATCGAGACCGAACCTAAGCATCTGACCATTCTGCCAAGGCTTAAGGATAAGGGATATCGAAACCCAATCTAAAACAACCTCGCCTAGGACTCTAGGCGATGATCATAGCTTTCAATGTACATCCTTCTTAGAAACACGAAGAGAGATTTCCATTACTAAAGTGAACAAGTATAGTGATTAAAGATAAATCTCACTAATAGTATGGCCGGAAATTGTTAAAATTCCAAGCACGGGCAATAAGGGTACCATCCAGCTGCTCCAAGTGATAAGTACCGGGTTGGACCACTTCGGTGACATAATAGTCCTTCCTAGTTTAGGAAGAGTTTTCCATACTCTATGGGTTGGCTAATAGCTAACTTCTGGAGAACAAGATTTCTTGGCCAAAATTGCTTCGCCTTCATGCAAGAGTTGAAGTAGCAGATCGTGCATCGCTAACACAGCCATTCGAACTCAAGCTCTATCCCAAACCTCCTCCAGGAGATCGAGATTCGTCTTTAGGCCATCCGAATTATGCTACTTGTCATAAGCTTCGACTCGACGCGACGGCAGGCTTACTTCCAGATGGATTACAATCTCAATTCCAAAGGCGAGGTTGAATGGCATCTCGCCCATCGAAAATCGGTGAGTGGTGCGGTAGGTCCAGAGGACACTGTACAATCCTACCCATAGTCCTCCGACCTATCCAATCGAGTCTTCAAATCTTGAAGAATCGTCTGGTTGGTAATTTCAGCCTCTCCATTAATTTGTAGATGTGCGACTGAAGTGAACCAATGATCAATCCACAAGTCTTCGCAAAACTCCTAAAAGGATGTGTTGTTGAACTGTCTGTCATTGTCGATAATCATGACACGAGGATGTCCAAAATGGTAGATGATTGACTTTCAAACAAACTTCCAAGCATCTTGATCAATGATCCAAGCCAAAGGCTCCATCTCGACCCACTTGGTAAAATAGTTGATAGCGACAATCAGGAACTTCCTTTGCCTGGTGATCGTTGGAAAAGGATCGAGGATATCTATCCCCCACTAAGCGAAAGGCCATGGAAAGCTTAAGGAGCTAAGGGCTACTGCCAGTTGGTGCTGAACGTTGGCATGCCTCTAGCAATAGTCATAGTGCCGCACAAACTCAACAGCGTCTTTGAGAATGCTTGGCAAATAATATCCATCTCAGGATCTTATAGGCCAAAGTGCAGCCTCCTACGTGGCTGCTGCAGATCCTTTCATAAACCTTTTGAAGGGCAAAGTCTACTTCCGAGGAATGAAGGCAACAAAAGAGTGGTGGCATCGAGTAGGCTTGCTTATAGAGCTTCCCATCGAATACCACGAACAAGGCAGACTGGTACTTAAGCTTTCTTACTTCGGCCTTATATTCTGGCAGTGTCTCTTCTTACAAGTAATGGAACAAGGGGTCCATCCAGTAAGGTTCACTGTCAGCCTGCAAGACAAGGACTAGCTCTTCCTCGATACTGGCTTCTCAAGGTTCTCCAGGTATGCGATCTTCAGAATGTCTGCGCAACTGAGGTCGCCAACCTTGATAGCACGTCCACCTAGACATTTTCTATCCTAGAGATCTATACAATCTTAAAGAAAAGATGAAGCAATTTCTTTTATCCTTTTGAGATACTTTGCCATGACATGGGCTCTAGTGTCGAACTCCCCACGGACTTGTCCCACTATCAACTGAGAATCACAAAAGGCTTGAGATGCTAACCCCAAGCTTGCAGGCGAGCCTCAATCCCACAAGGAGGGCTTCATCTCCGCCTCGTTATTGGAGGCCTTAAAATTGAAACGAAGCGCTTGCTCGACGACGACTCCCTCTGGACTAGCGAGGATCATTTATGCCCCCGACCCTTTTTAGCATTAGATGCACCATCCACGTTGAAAGTCTAAGGCTCACCCACCAACTCAAGCTCTGCTAGCTCCGGTCTAGTCTCTGCCCCATCTGGGATGGTACACTCCGCGAGGAAGTCTGACAAAACCTGACCTTGATGGAGGGGCGAGGTTGATAATGAATATCGAACTCCCCTAACTCCACCCATTTGGCGATCCTCCCAGAGGTATTGATCTTCTACAGAACCTGGCACGGGGACTGGTTGGTCAGGACCATGATAAAATATGCCTGGAAATATGGGCAAAGCCATCTCGCCAAAATTAGAAGGGCAAAGACAACCTTCTCCACCTTTGAGTACCGGGTCTCTACATCCTTCAGGATCTAGCTGATGTAGTAGACTAGCTTCTACACTACATCTTTCTCTCGAACGAGCACAGAACTCATAGCCACAAGAGAAATAGCTAAATAAAGATAAGGTTGATAATGAATATCGAACTCCCCTAACTCCACCCATTTGGCGATCCTCCCAGAGGTATTGATCTTCTACAGAACCTGGCACGGGGACTGGTTGGTCAGGACCATGATAAAATATGCCTGGAAATATGGGCAAAGCCATCTCGCCAAAATTAGAAGGGCAAAGACAACCTTCTCCACCTTTGAGTACCGGGTCTCTACATCCTTCAGGATCTAGCTGATGTAGTAGACTAGCTTCTACACTACATCTTTCTCTCGAACGAGCACAGAACTCATAGCCACAAGAGAAATAGCTAAATAAAGATAAAGCATTCTCCCATGGCCGGACTCGTGAGAAGCGGCACAGTGGAAAGGTAGGTCTTGAACTGCTCGAAGGAAGCCTGGCACTCCATCCACTAAAAGTCCTTGATCTGTCTCAAGACTTGAAAGAAGGGCATGCACTTGTCGCCGGACCTCGCCACGAATTAGCGCGGTATGGTGACCCACCCTATGAGGCGCTAAACCTCTTTTCGACTCCTAGGGGTGACATCTCCAAAATCGCCCGGAGCTTTTTAGGATTGGCCTCGATTCTACATTCCAATACATGAAACCTAGGAATTTCCTGAAAAACTCCAAATGCACACTTATTTGAGTTAAGCTGCATCCAGTATCTCCGTAGCTTTGGATAAGGTCTCCTCCAAGTCTGCCATGTGCTGATTGTTCTTATAGCTTTTCACCAGCATATCGCCGACATATACTTTCACGTTACACCCAATTTGATCCTTAAAGATCTTATTGACGAAACACTGATAGATAGTTCCAGCATTCTTCAAGCCAAATGACATAACTTTGCAGCAATATCGCCTCTAGTATGTGATGAATGAGGTCTTCTCTTCATCCTCAGAAACCATCTAGATTTGGTTATACCCGAAAAAGGCATCCATGAAGCTAAGTCTCATGCCCAAATATTGAATCTACAAGCTTATCTATTTTGAGCGGAGAGAAGCAATCCTTCAAACAGGCCTTGTTTAGGTCGGTGAAGTCAATGCATGCTTGCCACTTGGCATTGGCTTTCCTCATTAAGACATCGGCAAGCCAGTCCAGGTACTAAACTTCACAAATGAAATCGACCTCCATAAGCTTCACCTCCTTGATGGCGTGCTATCATTCAGGGATGAAGCTTCTCTTCTTTTAGCAAACCAAGGGATGCGAGGGGTCGACATTGAGATGGTCCACCATAACCTCAGGGTTAATGCTCGGCATATCCACAGTCATCCACATGAAGATGTCGGCATTCGCGCAAAGGAACTCCACTAGATGGGCCCTGAACTTCTTGCTCTACTCACTCTCGACATAAACCACGCGGGAGGGGTCAATGAGTCCAAGAGAACTAGGACAAGCTATTCTATGGGCTCTCCCCACTATAACCTCTACTGATCTCAGAGATAGAGGCTCTCGATGGACATGGCTTCTCTCGATTTCTTATTTTTAAGGGTCACCACGTAACACCGTCTTTCTAAGGCCTGGTCATCTCAAACCTTACCCACCCCATAGGGAGCGGGGAACTTCATAAGCAGACGGTAGGTCGAGACCACAAACCATAAAGCATTCAGACTAGGTCTCCCCAGAATGTTGTAGGCCACTAGGACCTTGACTACCAAAAAATCCAGAAGGACCATTACCCGCCTCGAGGCTCAGCCAACAGGCATAGGAAGAGTTACGATGCCCTCGATAAGAAGGCATCCCTAGAGAAGCAAATCAAGGAAGAGTTAGCCTTTCGGAGACAATCCTTAGACAAGCCTATTCGAGAGAAAGCATCGTAAAATAAAATGCCTGCAGAGCTTCCATTATTTACCAGGATTCTTCTTACATCATAGTTCGAAATAGCAAGGAAAACAATCAAAGGATCATCACATGGAAATAGGACTCCATCTGCTCTAGCAGCGGTGAAAGTGATGGGCTCCTCCATCCTCGAGCACTTGGGCCGAGAGATCTCAGTCTAAGCCACCCTGGCATAGGCTCGCCATCCAGAGAAGCTTGGCCCCTAGCGGCTAGTCCACCTGAAATGGTGCTGATGAGGGTGTTCTCTGTAGAGATTCGGCTATCGACTAAGACTCCCGACCGACAGCCTCAGAGATGCTGGGATGTTGACGTAGCCATGCAAGTACCCATGCCAAATTAGTGCCTCGATCTCCTTCTTCAAGGAGATGCAATCCTCAGTATCGTGCCCGTAATTTCGATGAAATTGATAGTATTTCTTGGAATCCTTTCAGGCACACTTGCTCATCTTTCCTGGCTAGTGAACGATATCCTGATCTTTGATCTCCATCAAGATTTGCCCATAAGGAATAGAGGGGTGAAGTCCTCACAACAGGATGGCCTGGAACTTCCAGAATAATGATGGAATTCCTTGTCATGCTTCTTCTACTGCTACGGCTGAGGAAGGGGAGGACGGGAGAGATCCTCTCATGCATGCTTCAGGTCATCCTTCTCCTATTTCTCCAACATGCCTTCCTCGACACTGACGTACTTCTCAGCAAGGATTCGGGTCCCGACAGAACATCCCGTGGGACATCAAGACAGGATACCATCTCATGTATTGGGACAAGACATCCCGCCAGCATCCCAACATCCTAATCGGAATACCTTGAAACATTCCCTGTCCGAAGTGTTAGGACAGGACGAGACGCCACTACATCCCGTTCCATGAAAAAACTGGGACAACCCCATCCCACGGGATTTAAAACCTTGCCTCTCAGCACGGGTCAGGAGCTTAAGAAAGTCTCTAGACAAATTCTTGGAGAGTGAGAAATAAAAACTCTGTGTAGCCCTCTCTTCAAGGCTGACATGGCAATGAAGGGCTCAAGGACACGAACCTCCGGTATGGCCGCTTTGAAGCGATCCATATAGTGGCAAAGAAGCTTGCCCTCCTCTTACTGAGTGGAGAAGTCAAAGCCTCACTCGAGTCTTTTACTGTCCTAGAATTAGGTTGTAAACTATCGACCAAATTCTTCAAAAGAGTGAATCGATCCTAGTGAGAGCTGGATATACCAAGCTCTCGCGCTTCACTAAAGTTGGTAGAAAAGGACTGGCACATAAGGACATCAGATGCTCCCTAAAGAAGCATGAGAGACCTAAAACTTTTGCGATGATCAAAGAATCGATGGTGCCATCGTAAGCCCCCATAGCAAGTATCTTGAAATGGCAAAACACCGGTTCCTCCATGATCTTGCAAAAAAATGGACAAATCGAGTACAGAAACTCGTCACCCGGAATCAGGTTATACTGGAAAAGTAGCTTTAGGTAGTTTACCTCCTAAAGCTTATGGGCCAACTCATCTCACCATCCCGATCATCCAAGCAGGGCGGTGGCCTGAAGATTCCCCCAATGAAGTATCGTGAAGTATCGTGCATAAAGAAAGAGGAAATAGAAAAAGGAGAGTTAGATTGACGCACCTTGCCCAACTCCTGGCCGGAGCGATGACTACAAGACACGACAGGCTAGGGTGAGGCTTGACAGGAGGCTCGCTTCATTACCCGAGCTGATCGCCTCCCCCAAGAGGCCTCTCGCTCGGCAGTGGGAGCGACGTCTAGCTCGCCTCACGCCCCGGGCTGATCTTGCTACAAGTCCGGCACCAAAGTCATCGGCACCTCGACTTGTTAGGAAAGCTATTAGAACTGCTCAACAATAACGGTTTAAGCAATCGACGGTCTTGCCTCTCCTCCTGGAAGAACTAGAGATGGGATGGCCAAGGTTGCAAATGCTTCAACGGGAGCAGAGATGATCATCCTCTTTTCCTTGACCTTGATGCAAACTGGAGATAAAAAAAATCCAGAGACAAACTCCAAACCTCAATGAAGTATACGAGCCACAAGCCCTTCCTCTAATGTCAATATGTTGCCTGACCGAAAGATGGACTAACTCAAGCTCGACTTGACAAGGACTGGAGCTAAGGTAGCTGCTGACGTAGAGCCGGATCTCACCGGACCCTATCGCTGGAAGTCAGCTCTTGCAAGACAGAAGACCAGTAAGTCCACATACAACGGGGGTTCCTCGATGGTGGACCCTCCGATGCCTAAATCAATCTTCCAAAAAGGCAAATAAAGGAGACTTGGAATTCTCTCTAGAGTTAGAGTAGGAGAAACGAAGCCGGAGAAGGAACGAAAGAGAGAGAAACGGAACATAATCTATTGAAAAAGGGGATCTCAGTACATGTGAGTCTCACTTCCAAGAAAATGGAACATCGGTGAGTGGATTTACAGGGGTCGAGGCACTTTGCACAAAGTGGACGGTATATTGCATGGCCGGAAAATGTCTTAATAAATACTCAGGATAGAGGTGTACTGTGAGTGCGAGAAGAGGGTTCCATTTCAGGATGGAAGGGCTCTTAGGAAGTGAGGGTTCTTGGTTCCATCTCGGGCTCCTCTCCTTGTTCCTCTCCTTCGTTGGCCTTGTTTACTTCCGACTTACCTAAAGAATTCTAGGAAAGAAGTTTATAGACATGTATCTTATGCTTGAAGAGGTACGGTGTGCATTGCAGGGAGTGGTATCTAACACATCCCAGTTGTTGCAGGCATGCCTGTGGCAGGGATCATATCGTAGTTGGAGTAGGGAATGGAGACTAGTATGTTCCTGCTATGGGGCATCCCTCAGGTGACGAGTATTAGTGGCCGCCGCTCCTAAAGCACATGCGACGAGAACGAACGGGAGCGAACCCAGCAACAATCGACATCCAGCAGAAGGTTGGTGAGCGCATGGTTTGATATCCAGGTGCAAGGTGTTGAGAGGTGGCCTGGTCCTCCAAGCTGGTTGATACATCTGGAATGGATTGAAACTTTGACACTATGCTGGACCAACCAAATCCTGATATATTACATGATTAGCCAAATATCTTCAAAGAATTATAATTAAAATGGTTGACATCTTAGAAATGAAAGCTATGAAGCTCAAACAGCCTCCCAATGAAACTCATGAGAAATTTATGTTTCCCATATGGTGATCACAAGGAAAAGAGAAAGAGATGGTCCCCTTTCCGAGTCTATTTTTGGAGGTAAAATATCATATGAAAAAGTTGGTCAACTTTTTCATTGACCAATTTATCTATGTCGTCATGCTCTAATCAAAAAAATAAGGTTGCTAAGTTAATTTTTCATGGATAGTATTTATACATGAAATGGGAGGAACACTTGCCCACCTAGAAAATGGATAAGTTCTTTTCCCATTATTCGGATAAAGTGGCTCTATTTTTTTGTTGCTAAAATACCATTCCTTATGCTGATACACTAATAAACCATAACCTCTCACCTTATAGGATTGTATATGAGAAAATTGGGCTTCAATGACATAGGGACAATACATGATAAGCATGTAAATTGGATGTGCAAGCATAAAGGGTATTATGAGAAGAATTGATAGATCTTAGCAACTTATCTAGAAAATTATAATGCAAAAGCACATGGGTGATGGATTCCGGACTCATTTTCTAATGCATAAAAGAACATGGGTATACTTTTTTCCTGTCTATGTATTGCTTAGGTAACACTTATCTAGGAAAATGGGGACTCCCAATTAAGTTTTATACCCTCCAAAGAATGAGCCCTTAGGGGAATCATCTTTCCTTAGAGCCTCAAAAGAAATCTTTTGGAATATTCATTAAAAATACCTACATAGTGCCAAAATAAGATGTTTCCTCTGTATTGCATCCTCGATCCTTCCTGATAGCTAAGAAGCCAAAGCAACTAAAACAAGATGCCTAGTTCACATGGTTATATAAATTGTCCTGGTTGATCTTCTACTTATATAGCCTAATGTCGGAACAGCTTAAACAGCAATAAAATCGTTGAAAGTATTTGACATCCCTCGACAAAAATATATTAAAATTTAACAGAACATCTAGGTCAAGGCACCGGAGTTAGATTGTAGATGGGCTATTTTAGCAAGCAAATGAGATCATTGTGCTTCACATCCACCATTTCTGTCATTGGTTGTTTACATTGGCTACATATCATATTCACTTTGAAATATGAGTATTTTACTTGTTTTAAGGGTAATTCATGCCATATAATACAGAAATAAGCTGAAAGATAGATGATTTGAATGGCAATTACCATATGAAGTAATGACAATGGAGAGAACAGGAGAGTCGTGTGCTCGCCAGGAAAGCCCGTCCTTGAAATTTCCACCTTTACCCGTCGGCGAATTGCTTGGTGCCGGCTGCTCCAAACTCCAAGACCGAATCTTCCCATCCTTGTGACCACTCCAAACCAACCCACTGGCCTCATCAACAACCAAGCACAGCGTGGGGGGAGTGCGGCACGACTCCCAGAAAGGAGCACTCTCCTCATCCCCTCTCTTGACCACACTCATCCCCCACCCGTCGAACACCTCGGAGAGATTCCAGAACCGGACACCGGACACCAGGCCGGCCCAGAGCTGGGAATCCGAGCAGGCGATGGTCCGGAGGAAGGAGCCTACCTGCGTCTCGCGGAGAGGACGGGGCCTCAGCTCCAGCGAAGGCGGGCGGCCGGGATGGACTGCGGCCCGCGGGGGAATCTGGAAGATCCCCATCCCGCCACCCCTGCCAACGAACTCCGGGAGCGCCCCGGCAGGAGACCGACCGGCCGCGACGCCGGAGACGGAGGAAGGAGGATTCCAGCGGTCCGAAGATCCGTCGGGAAGCCGGTGGGGTGGGAGAGGGAAAGGGAGGTGGGGATCGACAAAGAGGGAAGGAGGAGGAGAGGAATTAGAGTGACTGCTGTTGGTGGTGTTGTCGTCGACGTCGAAGAAGGGGTTGTTGGTGGCGGAGGCGTTGGGGTGGGGCTCGTCGGGGCTGTGCCGGCCGAGGGGGGTTTGGGGGATTATATCGGGGGCGAGAAGTTTGGTGAGTCGTTGAGCCCAGTCATCGTCTTCCATCCTTTCGCCCATTTCTTTGGTGGTGGCGTCGATGGGAGGAGACGGAAGGGACGGGAGAGCGGGGAGTGGTTGGATCCTTCGAATGAGGTCAGATGTATGATTATTTGGAGAAGAGGGGAGTTTGGTCTGCGTAGATCGTAAGAAAATTTTTTATCTCACTATTATTGTTGGCGTTGAGTCCTTGAATCGACGGACCGAAATTGAATCGACCGATCAAAATTGAATCGATCGATCAAAATTACTGCACCACAGGACCGTTTTCTATTATCTACAAAATAAGTTTTTTATCAAAGTTATTATGATAAAGAATACTTCGATATCTAAGTCAGTAGCGGATCCCAGCCACCGAATGAAGAAAGATATCGAAAGTATGAGAAAAAAGCTCTTAAATATGTGTGAGTGTATGTGAGCGTTTGCATACCTCCCCTCCCATTATTCTGACCACCATTTAAAAGGAGGCCTCCGACCTGCGGCCCGCTCTTTTTTCGGTGATTATGAAAAGTCAATTTCTTCCATGATTGGTGATCGTGGATTGTCATTGAGCGGTTCCGACCAGATCGGAGGCGTGGCAACTGGAGTTGCACGCCATGATCGTGGCATGGAGAGTGTCGATTGTAACCGTTGGTTATAGTTGCCTATCTGGGCCAGATCGTGGTCCCATCTTCGGATTTTTCCTTTGCATAAGCCGAAGACTTGGCGTTTGCCCCAGGGCCGGAGATTGTGTCTACGGCTGGGACTGAAGAGCGTGTCTTTGGAAGTCGGCGAGAAACTTGGTCTTCAGACAGAGCCGAAGACGTCGTTCGAAGTTCTGTCCTTCGGATGTCGTAGTTCGGTGAGAAGCCTTGGGTTGCCCGCAGTTGGCCTAGCCTTTCCCTGGTCCGAAGTCCGTGGTTCGGAGGAAAAAGGCCTTCGGCCAGTCAAGCCGGAGTTCGGTTTATAGCTGAACCGAGATATCCCAACAGTTGCCCCCCTACTCTCAGTTTTCGAAGTTAAGGTTTGTCTCGAGAAGTGAGAGTATTAATGCTTTGTCGTTTTCCTCCCAGTGGATAATTATGGGATCTCTGATTGGACTGTCCATCACGACTGCTAGTTGATCCGAGAGTCAGGCGGTGGACAGCTGTCACCCCCAGGTTGGGGAGGAAGGAAAAAGCGAGCGGCCTTGGGATCGTCTCTCCTTTTCTCGTTGCACGATGGTTAAGCCAATCTGTTGGTTGAGATTTGGGTAGTTGTGGTGGCTTCCCTTCGTCCGTTGGATGATGGATGCACCTCATCCCGGTGGTTAGTTGAAGGCGGGTTACCTCCCTGGGTAACCTGGGGTCAAATCAACCTGGTAGGGCTTCAGAGATCCCTGCTTTTTTTTGGGAAAAGGGTGAAGGTCCGGCTAAGGAAGCTTCTTTAGCCTCATCTCATCCTTCGTCCAACTTGTTCTGGACTACCAGTCTATTCCGCAGGTAGAATCTTTCTTCTGCCCCCTTGCTTCATTCTTTTGTCATGGAAGAAACCGTAGAAAGTCAGGGAGAACAAATTGGGCCCTCGGGGGCAGGTGACGTAGTAGGTCTGGAGTCGATTTCCAGCTCTGTTTCTCAGTGTAAGGTGGCCCTTCTTTGAGAACACTATTGCATTCCCGAGGAGTTCCACTTCGTCCTCCCAGCACTCAAGGAACGAGTGAACAAACCTCCCCTTGGGTGTCTAGCCGTGTATGAAGATCATCTAAAAGCTGGTCTTCGGTTTCCTCCGCACTCCTTCTTCATCAAGATCTTTTGCTTGTACCAAGTAGTGCCGGCGCAGTTGATCCTGAACAGCATCCAGAACATCTGTGGGTTCCTGATTATGTGCAGCATCGCAAACGTAGTACCTAGGACCAATATGTTCACGGCCCTTTTCACTTTCAAGAAGGATTTCCACAGCAATGGATGGTGGGTGATTGGCCCTAGATCAAGCCGTAAGGTCATAAGGATATGCCCAGCGCCATCCACGGGTGGAAACTCGTTTTTGTGTTTGTGTTGTCTTTTGACCCATGGGGCTTCGACACTGTGTGGAAGAAGCCTTGCCTGACCGCCAATGACGGGAAGAAGGTCTTGGCGGCCGATCAGTCGGACTATGATCTCTTGGTCAACTCCGAAGTTTCCCCCATCTGGGAACTGTTGGAGAAGAGAAATCTCCATCGGGCGGGAATTAGCAGGTTCCCCTTATTAGGTATAGCGATGGAAATTTCTGCTCATCTTTCCCGGTTTTATTGTAGCTCAGTCAATTGAAATGAATTTTTTTGCTTGTAGGCGGCGGGATGAAGCCCGGTGTGAGCTGGCTCCATCAGACTTCGGAGAAGAGGGTAGCACAAGCCCCTCTCACCAGGTCTGCAGTTCGGAAGAGGGCTCGAAGGGACGGCCTCGAGAGGGACCAAAGCACTTCGTCTTCCCGGGGCACCTTAGGAGAAGACGTAGCAGTCGCGGAAGGGGCTCCGTCGAGACCCTGTCCAGTCGAAACTCCACTGACGGCTGTCTTCCCGGTTCACACAGCAGGGAGTCCACCTCAAGGAGTGGATGTGCCACCATTTTGTCCCCCTGCAGCTAATAGGGGCAAAGCGCGACAAGTCGAGGGAGAGTTCACACGTGGAGCTTCCTCAGCTGGAGGCCGTTCGACAAACTCTTCGGAGCTTTCGCCTACGGGGGGACTGCTGGTCCCGGCTGTAGCTAGGCAGGCGTTGAAGGGTACGCTACTGCCTCATGACCTGGCGGTTCTTCGAAATCAGAACCTTCCCAGGGTATTCGATTCTGCCTTCTCCGCCCTACGGTAGGTACGACTCTTGCCATCCCCTTTGTACTGAGAGTTGTTCGATTTATGACCCCACATTCTTGATGCAGCTGGTGTACGACCTCACCTTTATGGAGGAGGGCCTGGGAAACGTCAACAGCCTCATCCATGGCCTCAAGGAGGAGCTTCATACTGCTAGGGCCGCCACGGAAATAGCTGAAGAGTTGAGGCAGTCTATGGACGACCGCCACATCCGGGTGAACGATGAAGTTCGTGAACTGAAGGGCAAACTGAAAAGTGCCCACCTGACAATGGCGGAGCAAGGGGTAGGGTGGAGAAAGAGCATGAAACAAATCGACTCCCTGGAGCAGGCTGCCAGGGAGGATCAGGAGAAGATAGAAAGCCTGACCAAGATGGTGGAGGAAGCTTCTAAGAGGGCCGAAGAGGCGATCCTAGAGTCCGAAGCCGCCAAGAGAGAGTCCGTGTCTTTGAGGAAGCGGGTAGACGATGCCGTGGCAGATTCCAAAATGTCTTCACAATTCCAAGCGGAAATAGATGAAGCGTCTTTGTACGGCTACTAGCATGGCTTCAACGACGGACTTTCCAAGGTAAAGGAGGCCTTCCCTCACCTCGACCTTTCCGGCATCCCTCCCTTCGATATAGCTAAAGAGGAAGAAGAGGAAGTGGAGGGGGCCGAAGCCGTAGTTGAGGCCGAAGAGGTGCCTTGTCCGGATAAGGGGACCATTACCTTAGTCGAAATCTGGAGGTGACCCCAATTCCGATTCCGGTTCAGGAGGAAGCTCAGGCTAGAGGAGTCCAAGCCGAAGGTTCTCCGGTCCCGGCACTGATTGATGAGGTCCTCTCAGCACAAGTTGATAAGCTGCTTCAGTCTTGTGGTGTGGAGTCTCCTCCTATTGATGTTGAGTGATTTGGGTCGCTTTGGATATATTTTCTTTCTTTCTCCTTTGTATTATCAATGGATTTTGTATGATAATTTCTTCAGATTTTGAAATGACTTCTTCCTTCTTTGCATATGCAATGTTATGCTTCATATGTAGCTTGAACTGGTTTTATCGTTTTTTCTTCTGCTTGGTGGAACAGTCGTGGCCAAAGGCCATTTAATTGATAGTTGACGAAGATGAATTCTAGAACGGATCAGAACTCCATTGCCGAAGATCGTCTACGATTGGTCAGGCCGGTGTCACTTTCCTTTTGATATTAAATCTACCTGTTGGGGCGGACAGGTGTCAACTCCCCGTTAACCGGTGATTAGAAAAGTTTGATTGTAATTTTTGTTGTCCATGTGGCACGTCGATATTCGTACAGTCATGATTTCTTGCACCCTGTGTACCGCCAGGTCTCCCTTTTCCAAAAAGGAGCCATTAATGTTGCCATCGCACGATGAGAATTTCTTCGGATTCAAAGCGATGGCAGTTATCGTCTTGGGAATGGCCCCCGAGTGACCTTCTGGTTCTCGAAGTGTCGCCTGGACACGTGGCACTTTCTGACATGGCTGGGAAAGGATGTAGAGCACGCCTCCCCGCAGTCGGTTGTGGGTGCAGGGTCTCATAAATAGGACCATGCATTCTACTGTCAAGGGCCATCATTTTTGTAGACTCCTTCCTTCCATTAAAAATGAGGTTCAGCACTTCTGAACTCCGCCGAGCCGCAAAAAGAAGGGCCGTTGATCCAAAGAGGAAGAGAAGTCCGAAGTCCTTTGGGCCGGGGGATGACAACGAGGAGCCTCTCGTGGACCGCCTTGAAAAGAAGGTCCGCCTGTTGGAGACCCAACTGAGGGAGGCTTGGGCCCAGGTCGCGGTGGCAACCACGGAGGTGGAGGAAGCAAGGAGGGAGGCGACGAACGCCGTCTCAGACTTCAGGGCTTCTGCTGCCTTCAAGAAGGAAGTCACCGAGGCGGCTCTGGACTCCTTCCATCAGGGGTTCCAGGAATGTAGGAGGAAGGCCTTCAAGTTTTATAACTTGAAAGGCCTGGACAACATCAAGCCCTCCGTTCCCTTTTCTGGACATGAATTTGATTCCGACTCCGATGAGGAGTCGGATTCTGGTTCGGACGGAAACCCTAGGGGCCCTTCGTCGTCCCTCCAAACCTCCCCCCGCCGGTATGGGAAAAACCCGGTGGGAGGTTATTGAAAATTTCCTACATCTTTCCGATGCTAAGGTCTTTTTTTTTGTCTCTCTTTTTGAGAGTTTTCTTTTTCTTTTTATTCTCTCTTTACGAGAGTTTCTTCTTTCTTTTCTCTTTTTTTTGTAAAAAATTGAAAAAAGAAATGAAGTATCTTTCTATTACATCTTCCCATGCATTTTTTGCGATATGTTGTATCATTGCTTTGTCTGAAATATAGATTCTGTGGACCATTTTCGATCTATAGAGAAGAAGTGAGGTCAGTTGGACCATTCTTGGAATGTTTGTTGTCGATAGAAAGGACACTGTGGTCCTTTTAGGCATGTTTTCGGATTTACCGTAGGGTAGGGTGTTTACACCGTCCCCGTGCACTTCTGTCATGATTAAGTTAGGCTGTTCAGGCTCGCCTCGGCACGTTTTCGGATTCACCATAGGGTAGGTTACGAAAACCATCCCTGCACCTTTGATCTTCTTGGTGGCCTAATTAGGCCATCCGTTGCGCTCGTCGGGCATACCGATAAGGTGAGCGGATCAGACTCTCCTTTGCATCGTTGATCAATTTTTCAAATCAGGTCACTCAGGCTATTGTTGTTCAGTCGATGCAACTAGCCGTTCTGAGTTGAGCAGGGTTGAGTAGCTTTATACAGGAATTTTAGGAACTCATTTATTGATAGTGTTTGCGAAGATTTTGTACATTCCATGGCCGAGATAGATTCTTCCCCTCCAGGGTCTTGAGTCGATATGTTCCTGGTCGAATGACTTCTTCGACTTGATATGGGCCTTCCCAGTTGGGGGAGAGTTTTTCCTATTTCGTTGGCCTAGATACTTATGCTCTTCGCAATACCATGTCCCCCGTGCGAAAAGTTTGCTCTTTCACCCTTGAGTTATAGTACTTGGCGACCTTTTGCTGGTACGCCGCCATCCTTATTTGGGCCTAGAGCCTGGTGCTTAATAGCAAGTCCAGATCAATCCTTCTACGATCGGAGTTCCCAGGCTCTTCATAGTTGTCAATCCTTAGGGACTGTAGGGAGACTTCAATAGGTAGCACAGCTTCGGTACCGTATGCCAGGTTGAACGGAGACTCGCCGGTGGCCGTTCTCGGGATAGTCGGTATGCCCAGAGAATGGAGGTCAGTTCTTTGGCCCAAAGCCCTTTGGCGGCGTTCAAACTCATCTTCAGACCATGGAGGATGGTCCGGTTAATGACTTCGGCTTCTTTGTTGGACTATGGATAAGCAACGGAAGTCAGCCGATGTTGAATATGGTATCGAGCGCAGAAGACCTTGAACTTTGGATTGTCAAACTGTCTCCTGTTGTCCGTGATAATGACATGTGGGATACCGAACCTGAATATGATAGAATTTTTTACAAAATTTTTCGCCTTGCCTTCTATGATATGGGCAAGTGGTTCGACTTCTACCCACTTCGTAAAGTAGTCGATGGCCACAAGAAGAAACTTCCTTTGCCCTGATGCCGGCGAGAATGGGCCAAGAATGTCCATTCTCCACTGGGCAAAAGGCCATAAGGCTGCCAGTTGAGTCAGGTGACTCGCAGGCTATCTCTGTACATTGGCGTACCTTTGGCATTGGTCGCACTTTCGCACGAAGTTAGCCGAGTCCTTCTGGATGGAGGGCCAGTAATACCCCTGTCGAATGATCTTGCATGCCAGAGATCTGCCTCCCAAGTAATCATCGCATATGCCCTCGTGGACCTCTCTTAGAGCATAATCCGCATCTGTGGGTCCTAAGCATTTTAGTAGTGGCTGAGAGAACGATATCTTATAGAGGGTTTCGTTTAAGATGACATACTGAGACGCCATCCAGCAGATCTTCTTGGCCTCTGCCTTATCTTCTGGTAGCTCTCCCTCATTCAGGAACTTGATGATGGGATCCATCCAGCTTGGTTCAACATCGATCTGGCATACCTCTGCAGCCTCTTCGGCTATGCTTGGAGTTTCAAGATGTTCAACAAAGGTATGCCTGAGAGATTCCAGTGCCATAGTTGCCAGTCGAGACAATGCATCCACCCGGGAGTTCTCTGATCATGGAATATGGATGATCTCAAAATGTTTCAGTTGGAAGGATAAAGCCCGTACCTTCTCCATGTACTGTACCATGGTTGGATCCTTGGCTGCATATTCTTCGTTAACTTGATTCACAACCAGCTGGGAGTCTGAGAAGGCTCGAAGTTGCTGGACTCCTAGATCCTTAGCGATCCGAAGTTCGGCGAGCAAAGCTTCGTATTCGGCCTAGTTATTAGAGGCATGGAAGGAGAAATGGAGTGCATACTCTATGGTATGGCCATCAAGTTCGGCCAACATGAGTCCATCCCCGCACCCAATAGCATTGGAAGCTCCGTCCACATGAAGCATCCAAACAGACTTCGTCTCCTTCGGGACTTCTTCTTCTACCGAAGATGCTTCATCTTCGGACTTTCAGGTGCACTCAGCCAAAAAATCGGAGAGCACCTGGGCCTTCATAGCCGCTCGGGGCTGGAAGCTGATGTCAAATTCACTAGCTTCACAGCCCACTTGGCTATCCTTCCAGAGGTATCCGGAGATCGGAGAACGGCCTTAAGAGGTTGATCGGTTAGCACCACAATAGCGTGGACGTGGAAATATGGCCGTAGTCGCTTTGCTGCAATCACTAGAGAGTAGATCAGCTTCTACATCTTTGCATATCGCATTTCAGCATCATGCAGGACCTTGCTCATATAGTAGATCAGCTTGTGGGATCCGTCTTCACCTCTCCGGACAAGAACTGAACTGATTACTTCATCTGAAGCAGAGAGGTATAGGTAGAGGATCTTGCCTTCTTGTGGCTTGGAGAGCAATGGCGGGGTCTCCAGGTACTTCTTCAGCTCCTCAAAGGCAGTGCGACAGTCTTCGGACCATTCGAAGCCCTTTGACTGCCGAAGTACCTTGAAGAACGGAAGGCATTTCTCGGCTGACCGAGAAATGAATCTGCTTAGGGAGGCAATTCTCCCTATCAACTGCTGGACTTCCTTTTTGCAGGAGGGATGTCTCATATCTTTCAAGGCTTGAATCTTCTCAGGGTTCATCTCAATCCCTTGTTTGGTGACAAGGAAGCCCAAGAATTTGCCGGAAGTGATCCCAAAGGCACACTTTACCGGGTTTAGCTTCATGCGGTAGTGTCGTAGAGCATAGAATGACTCTTCCAAGTCACAGATGTGGTCTTTCTGGAGGAGGCTTTTGACGATCATGTCGTCAACATAGGCCTCCATGTTTCTCCCCAGTTTCTTTTCGAAACCTGTTGATCAGCCTTTGAAACATTGCTCCAGCATTCTTGAGGTCGAACGACATCATCTTGTAGCAGTAGAGATCTTTATCAGTGATGAAAGCCGTCTTCTCCTCATCTTACGGATCCATTCTAATTTGGTTGTAGCCGGAGAAAGCGTCCATGAAGCTCAGCAACTGGTGGCTGGCATTAGCATCGACCAGCTGATCAATCTTCGGGAGAGGGAAGCTATCTTTTGGGCAAGCCTTGTTGAGGTCTGTATAATCAATGCAAATCCTTCACTTGCCGCTGGCTTTCTTCACCATTACTACATTGGCCAACCACTCGGGTAGTGGGCCTCTCGGATGAACCCTGCTTTAAGGAGCTTGACAACTTCTTCGTCCACAGCTTGCTGTCTTTCAGGAGCGAAGCTCCTTTTCTTCTGCTGCATCGGCTTGTACCAGGGGTTACTTCCAGTCGATGAGTGATTACTTTGGCAGGAATCCCCGGCATATCCGAAGCCGACCAAGCGAAGATGTCGGCATTGTTTCTGAGAAAACAGATCAACTCCATTCTGGTTTCCTCATCAAGTATGCTCCTGATCTGCACAACTCTGGAGGGGTCCTCCTCTATCAAAGGTACTGGGATGGTCCTCTCCATGAGCTCACCAAGGTTTGTGGTTGCATCCCTCGGATCCAGCTGATTCGGAGTTGTTGAATCATTGAAATGCATGTCTTTGATCATCAGGCACTGCCATGCTGTCCTCTGGTTTCCTCTAACTTCTTTGACACCGTTCCTGGTGGAGAAGCGCACCAAGAGGTAGTGAGAGGAGATCATGGTTCGGAACTTGTTAAAGGCAGGCCACCCTAGAATAATGTTGTATGCTGAGGGGATCCAGACCATCGTGAAGTTGATTGGCAGTGTCTTTTATCGAGGTTCAGTGCCAAGGGTTACAAGCAACACTATTTCCCCCTCGGCATAAACTTGGTTGCCCCCGAAACCGGAGAGCGGTATGGGAGATCTTTGCAGTTGGTGTCTAGGCAAGCACATCTTAGAGAATGCATCGTAAATCAAGATATCAGTCAAACTTCCATTATCAACAAGGATTCGCTGTACATCATAATTGGCCACTACGGCTGAGATTACAAGGGGATCATCATGTGGGAGCCGAACTCTTGCAAGGTCATCGTCGGAGAAGAGGATAGAGTTGTTGTCTTTAAGTCACTTTGGAGCATCATCCTCATCCCTTCTCCAGCCGGTGGGTCGGTGTATCATCCCTACACCTCCGTTGGTGGGCCTTTGATTTGGCAATTCGGCCTCTTCGAAAGGTGGCTGGGAAACAGTTGCTTCCGATCAAGGTCCTGGGCGACCAATGTACTGCCCCAAGTACCCTCTCTTGATAAGATCTTCAATCGCATCTTTCAGTTAGATGCACTCTTCAGTGTTGTGGCCGTGGTCCCGGTGGAATCGGCAGTATTTGCTCCTATTCCTCATGGAAGAGGAGGCCTTCATGGGATGGGGCCGTTGGAGATGGTTTTCTTTCTTTATCTCCATGAGGATCTTTTCTCGAGGAAGGTTGAGGGGGGTGTAGGAGTCGAATCTTCCCCCTGATGCTCTAGGCCTTGGAGGACATCTTCGGCAGTCTGTGTATTTACCGCCATTGTTATTGGAAGTTTGGGGACCTTGTCCCCTATTATTCTTCTTTTTTGAAGGGGGTTTCCCTTCGATCAGTCATCGATTTGTCGCCTGCTCTTCAGCATTGGCATATTTCTGAGCCCTTGATAAGAGCTCAGCATAGCTTTTAGGAAACTTCTTATCCAGGAAAAAGGTAAGCCTAGAGGTACGAAGCTCCTTCTTCAGTGCAGACATGGCCACGTGCTCGTTGAGATCGGGGATCTCAAGTGTAGCCGCATTAAACCTGGAGATGAATCTCGCAGGCTTTCTTATTCATTCTAGTGAAGGAGGAACAATGTGTCCGTATTTCATGGAGTCTTGTGATAGGTCCTGAAATGCAAGACAAACAATTTTTCTAACTCGAAAAAAGAATCGATGGTACCTAGGCGCAGGCTCGAGTACCACATCCAAGCGGACTTCTTCAAGGTAGCCAGGAATGCTAGGCAGTACATTGCGTCCGAAGCTCCTTAGATCATCATATGGGCCTTGAAGCTGCCCAAATGGTCGAGGGGGTCGGAGGTGTCGTCGTAGGATTCCATTTGGGGAATCCTGAAGTACTGAGGGATAACCTCGATCATGATACGGTTGGTGTATGGTGGGCGTAGATCACCCATAATCAAGTCATCGGGATCCTTCAGATCCCGCATTCTCTATCCCGTGCCTTTGCCATCTCTGATTCGATGGCTCTGAATCTCCCGTCATAATCGGGAGTCTGCTTCGGCGCTCTCTCCACAGAAATGGAGTCTTCAGAGGAGGGTGAGGAAGTTTGCTTAGGCCTTTTCCCTTTTTGCGGGAAATCGACGGATCTAGGCAATCTCGAAGTTCGGCCTTCGAGAGAGGGCCGAGAACGAGGTAAGGGATGCGTAGAATCCTCCCGTGGGGCACTCTTCCTTCAGGATTGAGAGCTATATCTGGAGGCGGCTGGTGGATTTCTCACTGGAAAGGCTCTGTTATGGAAGTCTTGAACCATGGCCGTGAGATTGGTGACCTGGTTCACAAGGGCTTCAAATTGCTGTAGTCCCACGACAACTATGGGAGGTGGGACATCATTCTCCCCCAAGGGTGTGCCCCCCTGGGATGGAGCATGACTTCGACTTATAGAAGCTATTTGAGTCTTTCCTCTCGCTATCAAGAATTTTTTACTTCTCTTTATCTAGGAGGAAGCTTAAAAAATGCTAACGCCCCCTTCCTGGCGCGCCAATTTGTTGGCGTGGAGTCCTTGAATCAGCTGGTCGGAGCTGCTGCGCCACAGGACCACTCCCTGGTTCACCTGTAAAATAGGTCCCTTGCCGGAGTTGTTCCGGCGGGGGACACTCCGATGCCTGAGTCAGTGACGGATCCCAGCCACAGAATGGGGAAGGGTGTTGAGAGTATAAGAGAAAAGCTCTTAGAGTATGTGTGAGTGTATGTAAGTGTTTGCGTACCTCCCCTCCCATTCTTCTTACCACCATTTAAAAGGAGGCCTCCGACCTACGGCCCGCTCTTTTTCCGGTGATTATGGGAAGTCAATTTCTTCCATGATTGGCGATCGTGGGTTGTCATTGAGCGGTTCCGGCCAGATCGAAGGCATGGTAGCTGGAGTTGCGTGCCATGATCGTGGCATGGAGAGTGTCGATTATAACCGTTGGTTACAGTTGCCTATCTGGGCCAGATCGAGGTCCTATCTTCGGATTTTCCCTTTGCGTGGGCCGAAGACTTGGCATTTGCCCCAGGGCCGGAGATCGTGTCTACGGTTGGGACCGAAGAGCATGTCTTTGGAAGTCGGCGCGAAACTTGGTCTTCGGTCAGAGCCGAAGACGTCGTCCGAAGTTCTGTCCTTCGGATATCGTAGTTCGGTGAGAAGTCTTGGGTTGCCCGCAGTTGGCTTGGCCTTTTCCTGGTCCGAAGTCCATGGTTTGGAGGAAAAAGGGCTTCGGCCAGTCAAGTCGGAGTTCGGTTTGTAGCTGAACTGGGATATCCCAACAATTATTATTTTATTTTATTTTTTTTATTTTTTTATGAAATAAAAAGATGGAGAGCAAAATCTTCGCGGTAGCTATCCCACTAGGGAGCTCGTCCCGCCAAGTCATATTCGATTTGGGTAGCTATTTTTTTGCAACACCCTTTGTACCCAAGGATGAGTATGTCAGCCTAACCCTACTAAGCTGCCAGAGTAGAATGCTCATTCCCGTTTCCAGTCACATATCCCAAGAAAAATTCTTGGATTTAATCGAATCACCACATGGATCATGCCTCAAACCTATGATCAAAGAGACGTGAGCATGAGCACCCACCAACTGTACTACCACCTTAGTGGATTTTTTTTTTATAAACCAAAAGGATGGGGAGAGGGGGAATAGCCCCCGGTATAGCTCCCCCATCGGACCCCCAACCCGTTAAACCATTATTCGATACGGGCCACAAATTTTTTGCATACCCTTCCCATCAACTGGTGAGTACATCAGCCTAACCCCACTACGGCGTCGAAGTATCAGCCTCTCTCTGATCACGGGTTCAAGGCGTGATCTATTGGATGACCCGATTAAAATTTAGATTTTCCGGGCGTACGTGACTGGGGGCGGAGCGGCTGATACTATAATATTCTTTTAAAAGTTGATGCGCCCAAGATGTCTGGGAAAATTATTTTTACATGTTTTATTGGTTGTTGAAATTTTTTTTTTTAATCTTACCGCATATAAAATGTCTATTATATTTTTTTAATAAAGAGATTAATAAATATCACATATACGATTTTTAGAATTAGATACTTAAAACATTAAGATCAAAAGATTTGAAGGTTCAACACAAAACACACACACACACATATATATATATATATATCAAAATATATTTTTAAATATGTTAAATATTAAAATTATTATAATTCTTAATATATTTGTTTACTTTTTTAACTACTAAAATTACCACAATTCATAAATATTTTTATTGACTATGTTTAAAATATTTTTAAATCTAAAATATTTAAAAATATTTTATGAATATTTAAAAAATTGCTAATAAAATATTTATTAAGCTGAGTTTTTGATTAATAGTTAGATAACTTCTTTATATCATAATAATTTTAAATAGTTATCAATATATTTATATATTAAAGTTACCATATTTTTTATATTATGGTAATTTTTAATACTATATTTGTAATAGTTTAATATTAACTATTAAAAATAGTTATTAAGAAGGTCTTAAGGGCATTTTTAGAAAAAAAAAAACTAGGGCAATTTTTTAAAAAAAAACTATGTTAATTCCCATCCCTTGGGCAAGTATACTTTCTATGCATGATATGGAATTTTTATTTTACATGATTCAGTCCATTTGATTGAGAGTAATATGATATGAAAAAATAAATCCCATATATATAATATTTGATATGAAAAAGTAAAGAATAGAGATGGTAAAAAAAGTGGTGCATTCCATACTTATTTTTCTAAGAGAGAAGATAAAATAAATATCAAGATGGTTGGTATTTTGTAAATTCCTAAGTGATGATAATATGGTATTGACAAAAATATTTCCAATAAAATTCATTTATGATCATTAAATTTATTTTGATATCTTCGTAAATTTATTTGATGTGGCAACATCCGCTGACGTGAAGCCTACACAGCCACCAGTCAGTAGCCGCATGGATGGAGACTGCCACCTGGACGTGGCTCCCGATGGAATGCCGAGGTCAGCTCCTGGCCGGGATAGAGCTCATGAAGCGAGCCCCCTGTCGAGGTCAGCTCCCAGCCGGGATCGAGCTTATGAAGTGAGCCCTCCTAACGAGGTCAGCTCCCAGCCGGGGTCAGGCTCGTGGGATGAGCCCTTTGTCTGAGGTCAGCTCCCGATCGGGGTCATGCTCATACAGCCAAAGCAAGCCTTCCGTTCGAGGCCAACTCCCAACCGGGGTCGAGCTCACAGGATGAGCCCTCTATCTGAGGTTAGCTCCCACCAAGGTCGAGCTTATGCTGCCGAAGGCAGACCTCTTCGGGAGGTCCTTCCCTGCCATACGAAGGCCAGAATTTCCATCAACGATGAAGGAGGGAAAGATCAACAAGAATTCAAACCGTGGCATGGAGGTCCCTGTCCACCTGCAACTAAGGCTGCAAATGGGTTGGGTTGACCCGTGACCCGACCTGACCCAACCCGTTTAGACTCGATCCAACCCATTTTTATGGACCCATGGATCCGGGTCGAGTTCTAAAATTAGACACATTCCATTTTCCGGATCGGGTCAGGGTTTATTAAATTTGGACCCGACCCGATCCGACCCGACTCGAATATACTAATATTGTTAGGATCATATCTAAATGGATCTTTAAATTATAATTTAAAATTTATATAAAACTTATTTTTAACATAAAAATAGAGTTATAATTATTTTTATATCTTAATTTTTTTTAAAAATAAAATTATTTGTTATCTATTTTGTGGTTTATAATAGTTGGCTATGTAATAATTGAAATATTGTTACCTATATTTTATCTAGATCATATTTAGATCTAATTTTTTTAGATTAAAATCATATTATTTATGGACCCGATCTAACCCGAATGATCCATTGGCTTGAAAATTCTAATAGTGAGCCCGACCCGACCTGACTCGATTTTCTAGTGGGTTGGGTTTGGGTCTAATATTAGGACCCGATCAAAGAATTGGATCGGATCGGGATCACTCATGACCCGATCTGACCCGATCCATTTGCACCCCTACCTGCAACCTCCGAAAGATGGACAGGGACCTCCATTAGGCCCGCGCTCATCAGCTAAGCTCACAGCCCAGAGGCGGCGGTAGGGCATCCCGCCACCTACCGCATGACTCACAGTTCGGCTCCCTTAAGCCGGGCCCCTTATCAGGCCCGCCTTCCTCGGCCGAGCTCACAGCTCAGAGGCGGCGGCAGGGTAACCCGCCACCTACCGCTTGACTTACAGTTCGGCTCCCTTAAGCTGGACCCTCCATCAGGCCCGCCTTCCTTAACCATGCTCACAGCCCGGAGGTGGCAGCGGGGCGACTTGCCATCTACCGCCTGACTCACAGTTTGGCATCCTCATCAACAAGTCGGGCCCCTCATCAGGACCGCCTTCACTAGCCATGCTCACAGCCCGGAGGCGGTACCAGGATGCCATCTATAACGCGACTCACAGCACGACGAACTAAGAAGCTCAGCACCCCACAGCCTTATAGCCACGCTCACAGCCTGGAGGCGGTACCAAGATGCGGTCTACCGCATGACTCACAGCATTGCGAATCGAGAAGCTCGATGCCCTTGGTTGCGCTCACAGCCCGGAGGTAGCACCAAGATGCCATCTACCGCGTGACTTACAGCATGTCGAATCGAGAAGCTCGGCGCCCTTGGCCTAAATCACAGCCTGGAGGTGGCGGCAGGGCAACCCACCACCTACCGTGTGACTCACGGTTCGGCACTCTCTGGCCGAGCCCACTCTATCGGGCCTGCATTTTTCAACTGGGCTCACAACCCTGAGGCGACGACAGGGCAACCTGCCATCTACCAAGAGGCCTATAGCTAGGCAATCTCCAAGCCAGGTCCTTTTGATAGACCCACGCTCGGTCGCCCGCTCACAGTCTTGAGGTACAGTTGGGGATTCTTGGAACCCTGCCATCTACCGCGAAACTCATAGTTTGGCACCTATAAGCCGAGAAACTCACGAAGCCTCGCATCCACTACATTTCTCATAGTTCGGAGATGTCTACCAGGAAACTCTAGAAGTTCCACCATTTGTCCCTTGACTCACAGCATGGCGAACCAAGTCGGGATACTCCGGAAGCCCTACGTCTGGTTGCCTTGCTTATGGCCCAGGGATGTTGGTGAGAAATCCCTGAAATCCCATCATCGACTACTTGACTCATGACTTGGCATGCTAAGGAGACCCCCCATAAGCAATCCAAGCTGAAGAAAGGAAAAACAACAAGCAAAGTGAAGGAAACACAAAGCATTCCGATTGAAAGGAGAAGAAAAATCACCCTCATCGAAACGTCCCTCACTTTACAGAGAGGCCCCCAGCAGCCCGGGAGGCCGAGCAGCAGATTCAAGCTCAAAAAAAAGAGAGAGAACAAGAGAAGAAAGAAAGAAAGAGGGAGCAGCAGATGTAAAGGAAGAGGTGCCTTCATTGATCAAAAGTCTCTTACATTCTATGGAAGCTCCCAACAGGCTGGGAGACCTCCTGAAATCCTAAGATACAAGATAAAAGGAAGATAGGCTGAAGCCCCATCTTCGCTTCTTGCCTGATTGGTGAGCAGGTCCCATCAGCATCGGTGCAACGCTTGCTGGAGGGCTCTGACCTTAACCTCCGTGATCGATGTTGGAGGCACCGACGGGGCAGGTCGGCCCTGCACTCTATCCTCGAGGAGTGGCTAGGGACATGCCAACCCCTCCTATCCGAGCGGACGGGTGCCCTTCCTCAAGAGTTCACCGGATCTCTAAAGCCCAGCATCGGCTCTACCTCTACCGCATCGTGCTCCTTGGAATTCACCAGTTTCATGATTCTCAGGGCAACTACAGTAGCCCCGCATCAAGATACTCCTGTCAGCACCGCAACGACTGTGGCCCCTTCCACAGTGACCACGACTCGAGCTACCCACTCCTCCTGTAAGATCTCCGGTCTTGTGAACTAGGAGATGGCTCCAGACGCCTCTACTTTTGAGGCAGCCTCTTTCTCAGCTCCAGCTGCACCACCGGAGGCTCTCCCCCTTCACATCCGAGGGGAAAGTTTCGAGCTTGGCAGATTTCTTCTCCGAACCAGATGCCCATGCCTTGACGCTAGCCAGTCACTCTCGAAGAGCCTTTATTTGGCCCTCTGGGTCTCAGTTTGAAATCCTGAAGTCTACCAAGAGCCCTCCCTCAGCACAGGCAGAGGGAGAGGGATCGAAGAAGGAGAACATGGATACCAATGCTAGAACAAGAAGGGGGCCAGAGAAGGAGGAAGGAAGCTTTGCATAACCTTGGCTGCCTATGCCCGAAGGTCTTTTAAAAGCTCCATAGCCAACCGGAAGTCACCACATGTTGGCTCCAGGCACCTCCCGATGCTTCAATTCACGAAACAAATGCCTTGATCCGACTAGGGCATTGATGATCCCTCCATTGAAAAATTGAGCACAATGCCCTATTAATGAAAAGATGCGGTCTTCGGGGCATAGCCGGTCGAATTATTGATGGCACAGAAGGTGCATCCCTCCATGTCAGCATGGTCATTACTCTCATCGCCTTGAGCGACATCTCATTCTCCGGGCTCGGGAGTGGGGGGCATATGATGTGGCAACATCCACTGACGTGGGACTCACACAGCCTCCAGCCAGTAGTTGCATGGATGGGGACTGCCACTTGGACGTGGTCCCCGGTGGAATGTCGAGGTTAGCTCCCGATCGGGGTCTAGCTCATGAAGCAAGCTCCCTTGCCGAGGTCAGCTCCCAATCAGGGTCGAGCTCATGAAGCGAGCCCTCCTGCCGAGGTCAGCTTCCAGCCGGAGTCAGGCTCATGGGACGAGCCCTCCGTCTGAGGTCAACTCCCGGTCAGGGTCATGCTCATATAGCCGAAGCGAGCTTTCCATCCGAGGTCAGCTCTCAGCCGGGGTCGAGCTCACGGGATGAACCCTCCATCTAAGATCAGCTCCCTGCCGGGGTCCAGCTCATGCTACTGATGGCGGACCTCTTCAGGAGGTCCTTCCCTACCATACGAAGGCCAGAATTCTTATCAGTGATGAAGGAGGGAAAGATCAACAATAATTCAAACTGTGGCACGGAGGTCCTTATCCACCTGCAACCTCCGAAAGGTGGCACATGTCCTACCACCAATGCCAGTTCTGCAACATGCTGTACGCATGCTCTGCACGAGGTAAGCCCTGTCAGACCCAAGGCCTTGTAACGTGCTGCCACGTTGACTATCGTATAATCGGAGGACGTCGATCCATGCGGCGCGAGGCCCAAAGTTTCCCCAAAAGGAGAATCCTTCCAAAGCTATAGGCCTTGCAATGCTTTGGCGGTCCCTCCAGGAATGGAAACTTTCCATGATGGCATGGGGCTCAACGGCATAGCACCAGCCCCCTTGGAAGCAAAAAACGACACCCCCAATGGGGGGCTCTTCAAAAGAAAAAAAGAAGGGGAGAGGAGTTCTCGAGGAGAGGACTTTCCAAAGAATTCTCAGGAGAGCTCTCCAGAGAGCTCACCGAAGGCCTGAAGGAGGACCAGTCCGAGAGAGAGAAGAAGAGCCTCCAAGAGGCCCAGAGATTGCCTCCTCCTTCGGAAGGATCATTCTGAGATGGGGGAGAGAAGAAGGAGAAGCCGTGAGCAGCGACGAGCCCTTCCGGAGAACACACCGCAAGAGGGCACCGGGATGTGGCCCCGGGTCTAATCAGGGTCATCGCGTAAGCAATAAGGTAAGAAAGATAAGAGGCAGAGGCAGGAGGAGTGGGGAGAGATAAGTAAGCAGGCCATCGAAAGCTCAGCGACCAAGGGACCGGCCAGAGAACCTTCCCACTCCCTGCTCTCCATTCCTTCTTTCTACTGCTTAGATATTACCACCTTATTCTTTATATTATTTGAATATCTTTATCATGTCACCCCCTGAGACGAGGGAGTCTGTCAAGCTCTCCGTCTCAGGGATTCTATTCCCCTCGATTGTACCATTGACTTGATCGTTAGAGTGTCCTCGTTGAAATCTCTAGTCCGAATCTCCTCTGTTTTGCATATCGAGCAGGCCAAAGGGCCAATCCCCAAGGAGGAGGGAGCGCTCCCAGTGAAAGGAGGCACCCGACACGACGGCAATGTGCCGGAGCTACAGGCCACGACAGTCTAGGTGGCAACAGATTGGCACGCCAAGAAAGGGGCACACATACGATCCAAGCGGCAACATTATTCAATAAAAAAAATTTAAAATTTTTAAAATATAAATGATATTATATAAAAGATTATATAAATATAATTGTTGCCGCCAAGACTGTCGTGGCCCGTAGCTACTGTCGGTGCTGGAGTGCGCTCCTTTCGCTGCCTGCCGGCCCTCTGCTCTTGGACCTGCGAAATAGGGGTTAGTGACCCAGGCCAGGGTTTCCGGTAGGGGCACTCCGATGATCAAGTCAGTGACGATCCAGGAAAATAGATCCTCCTGGTCGGGCCCCTCTTGATGGACTCCGCACTAGGAGGAGTGGAAGATGTGTCAGTGAAGGAGAAACGCTGCAGGGGGAGAGTGATAGTGGGGATAGAGGGGTTCCCTGTTCCTCTGCTTCTCCTTGTTTTCCGGTGGTTTTCCCTTAACTGGGGTGTTGGTGGTGGCGCTTTGCCTCTTTTGTCGAGCTTGTTCTTGTGTTGGTGGTGGATTGTTGTTTGTTGCTACTGGTGTATTTTTTCTGTCGTTACCTCCCCCCTCTCGGGGGTGCCGATCATTCTTTGTAGTTGGAAATTGGCTATTTGGAGTATGCCTCGGGATCCTCGCTGGGTTGGCAGGCGCGTGCGGCAGGATCCCATGCCGTGAACGTGACGCCTTACCTGACAGGTGGTAGGGGAAGCTTCCATTTCTTCTGACATCCTCTCCAGTCACTCCATTCTAGGAAGCCTGGCAGGGCCTCGATCTGAGGGCCATCGCCCTAGGGGTGCATGCTCTCTAGCTGTCCCATACCCTGGAAGTACGGCCGGATAGGTAGTTATGACGGCATGTTGGGTGCCGTTCCGTGGTCCTCGAGGGGCATGCCGGTGTCCCAGGATGGCAGGGTCTGCTCCGGTATGGGCGCTCCGAGCTTGTGCGGTCACCTTGGTGGAGAAGGGAAGAGTGCGAGCCCGATCCAGAGGGCGCGCGCTCGGAGAGGCTCCACATCGGCGGGTGAGCGCTGAGCTCGACCTCGACCGCAGGGCACTAACCTCCGAGGGTCTTGCTCTGGAGGGTGGAGGACGGACCTGGTCCAGAGGGCACGCGCTCGGAGAGGCTCCACACCAGTGAGTGAGCATTGAGCTCGACCTCGGTCGCAGGGCACTAGCCTCCAAGGGTCTCGCTCTGGAGGGCGGAGGACGGACCCGATCCAGAGGGTGCGTGCTCGGAGAGGCTCCATATTGACGAGTGAGTGCTGAGCTCCACCTCGGCCATAGGGCCCTAGCCTCCGAGGGTCTCACTCTGGAGGGCAAAGGACGGACCCGGTCTAGAGGGCGCGTGCTCGGAGATGCTCCACATCGGTGAGTGAGCGCTGAACTCGACCTCGACTGCAAGGCACTAGCCTCCGAGGGTCTCGCTCTGGAGGGCGGAGGACGGACCCGATCTAGTGGGCGCGCGCTCGGAGAGGCTCCACATCGGCGAGTGAGCGCTGAGCTCGGCCTCGACCGCATGGCACTAGCCTCCGAGGGTCTCGCTCTAGAGGGCGGAGGACGGACCTGGTCCAGAGGGCGCGCGCTCAGAGAGGCTATACATCGGCGAGTGAGCGCTGAGCTCAACCTCGGCCGCAGGGCACTAGCCTCCGAGGGTCTCGCTCTGGAGGGCAGAGGACGGCTCCGGCCTAGGCACCCCGAGCTCGCGGGCACGACCTGGCGGAGGACAGAACCTGGCTCGTGGCCTTGTAGGAGCTCAACTAAGCTCGAGAAAGTGATCCGGGCTGGGGTGTCGCCTTGGCGTCTGTCGTGGCGGCCTCCCTTAATGTGGCTCCCATCAGCTACCCACATCAGCGGTCTCGCCACATCATTTGCCCCCCACTCCCGAGACTCGTTAGTGCACGGCACTCGGGGTGAAGGGAGTAGCTGTAGTGCTGACATGGAGAGGCATAAATCTAGTGCAATGATGGCCGTGGTCGCTAGCACTTCGAGGGGTGGCCCCGCCGGCCAGTGCGGGGGTGCCGCGTGGCCATGTTCGAGGGGCAGTTATTGTTGGTGCAGAATTCTGAGCGGCTGGGGTTCCTTTTTCATCGATGGACAGTAAATGGCGCAGATCCGTTGGCGAGGGGGTCATAACAGTGCGGATTTGGTGGGCCTTTTTGAAGTGAAAAGAAAAATTTTCTTACTCAAAGTTTCCTTTCTTTCAAATCTTTTGCGCTTGTTGCAGTGTCTAGACCTTCATTTTCCATGGTCTGCACCCATTCTTCTCTTCCCTGGGGGTCCAGGCCGGCTTCGTTCTTCTCCTTTTTCTCCTCCTGGGGTAGTCTCTTTCCTTCTCAGTCCAGCATGTCTCGTCCTGAGTCTTTTGCCCGGAGGGTGGTGCTCTCCTCCTCCGACGAGGAGTCGGAGGGGGAGAAGTTTAGGATTAGCATGAGACCGGCCCTTTCTGCCCCCCCTGCATCCGTTAGGGAGCTAGAAGTCGTTCCTTCCATTCCTACCAGTCCTCCTTTTCTGCTTGAACCAGCCCTTGAGTCTGTCCGGTCAACAGGTCCGGGCGGGGTCGCTTCGATAATTTCCGCCACAGAGCTGGAGGCCATCCGGGATGCCTATGGGATCACGTCTTCCGTTCGACTCATGGTCCCCCGACCCGGGGAGCGGGTCACTTCCAGTGGCCCAGGGCATCTCGCCTTCTATGATGGGACCTTCTCCGGGGGTCTCCGATTCCCCTTCCATCCTTTCTTCTTGTCTGTTATGAACAATTATCGTCTGGTTCCCGCCCAGTTGATGCCGAACGCCATCAGGGTGATCTTCTCCTTTATCATACTCTGTCATGTTCACGGGTTCGTTGCCCGGTTTTCTCTGTACAGGGCATTCTTTACCCTGAAATGCCACCCGATCGAGGACGGGTGGTGGTCTTTGTCTTCTCACCCGAAGGGCATCAAGTTCGAGCTCCCCTCTTCCATCAAGGGATGGAGGAGCAAGTTCTTCTTTGCAGACATCGAAGGGGTCGACTAGGCCTGGAGTGAGCCGGACCGGTCCTCAAATTAGATATCTACGGTTGAAGCAGCCGATCAGGACAATTACGATCAGCTTCACACCACTCAGATCCTCTCTTTGGAGGTCCTGCTATCGGAGCAGAACCTTCTTGATGCCAGGGTCGACTCATTGGCGGGGCCAGGTAAGTTCAACTCTTTCTTCCATATGCATTTCCTCTTTTCTCCATTTTGGGCTGACTTTCCAAGCTCCCGTGTGCAGGGTTGGTCCTTTCAGAGGGCGAGCCATTACCAGTTCCCAAGAAGAGGCCATCTACCGGGGTGGCTGCCGAGCCTCCCTCGAGGTGGGCCCGAGTTGAGGAGACGCCGATGTCTGCTCTTGCCGTGCCGATTGCCTCAAAAGGAAGGGAGGTTATGGGAGCCCCTGCGCGACGGGCAAGGCCACAAGCAGAACCTCTCATCCCAGAGCCCATGGCAGCCATCCGGGCTGATGCTGAACTCCTTGTCTTGGAGCCGGTGGCGGCCGTCCGGGCTAATGCCATTGCTGCTGCTCTGCTTCGCCCTCCGGGTCCGAAGATGGTCGAAGCTGAGGGAGGAAAGGCCCGTCCTAGAGATCCTCCGGCGACTAGGGCTCTGACCATAACAGTGTTGGATCCTCGACCGGTTCTCGGGGGTCCCACTGCTAAAGGGATGGGTGCACCTGCTCCCCGGGAGAGCAGGAGAGACGAGGCGAGGTGCCGACTTCCATTCAAGCTGGGGCCAGAGAGCTCCTTGGCCAACAACCGCGCCCTGGCCTATCGCATGATGGACTTCTCCATCCAGCAATGCGACCGGGAGGAGATGGATGGGCTGTCGGTCGGAGCCGTGATCGACAGTATTTTTTTCCATCTCTACACAGTAAGCGACCTCATCTTCTCTCTCTCTCCTCTTCTTTTTTTTTTTGACTTCCCATGCAATGCAGATGGGTGTCAATGTTGGGAATCCGGTGCACCGCAGCGGAAGTGTAATTTCCAAATGATAAAATTTGCACCATAATCCCTTAGCCAAGATCTCCTTATTCAGGATTAAAACATATAATAAACATACAAACTCACATTGTTCGAATTAGGGCACCAACCTGTTAACGCTAAATCCAATTTTGATGTAGAATCAAAACTTGGTGTTGAATGCCCCTTTTTGATTTTACCGGGCGTCCAAATGTCCACCCTCCAATGGTGATCCACAAGATGATTGATCAAATTGCTAGCTTCTTCAAAATTCCTTCACTTGAATTCTTATCCTAGAACTCAAGAGGACTATGGCTTTAAAATTCCAGGGTAGGGGCTCCTTACTTCCTTTCTTTCTTCTTCCTCTCCCTTTCTTAAGACCTTGTCCTAAGAATAAAACTCTTGTCTTGAAGGAGGAGGAGGATTTAAGACACTAATGTCTTAATATAAAAGGAAATAGTAACAGAGTAGTATTTCTTTTCTTTTACCGATCAAGAGATTCTTCCTATCTCTTGTTTTGGACTTGAGTTTCAACAGAGAAGAGAACTCTGTAAAAGGGAAACTCTTTGTGTCCTAAACAAGCTAAGGAGGAATCAGTTTTCTGGAAAGAAAAGAAAAATAAAACCTCTGTCGTACATTAGTCAAACACCCGAGACCTCTGTTGTTTAAATAGATTACAGAGAGATGTCTTCACAACTCTCCGTAAACACCATTCCATTTTGTCTCACGCCCCTTCCCTATTTCTCACGCCCCCTTCCCTCCTTCTCACGCCCTTCCAGATTAAATCTCATGGCTTTTCCTAAAAGAAAAGTCATGAAATTTTAGAAGAAAGGAATCGTGATGTTTCGATCTCCGAAGAGACGTTGTTTCGCGCAACCGGGAAGAGTTAGCGCCTTCCTTCTTTCTTAAAATCCCATCAGCCGTTGGATTCCCATCCAAGGGGGGACAAGTTGTGCGCTAATTATTAAGAAAGGAGGCCGCCCCATCTTAATTCATTGGAGAATTAAGCAGGGCGCGCCTAGAGTCCATGCGCCATGGACTCTTCCAAATGGCGCGCCAAGAGTCCATAAGCGCATGGACTCTTGGCATTTGGCGTGGAAAAGCAAAGGGGCAGGTGGGGAGGCTAGCCTAGTTACATGGCTAGCCAATAGGGTTAGCCATAATCCCTATTTTCATAATTAGGGTCTAATTAGATCCAATTAGAACCCAAATTGAACCAATCCGGAACCCTAATTCGAATCCGATTCGAATAGAAGCTAGGTTTTGCAACACCTGCTAGAGTGTTATCCTGCAAAGATGATTTAATCACAAATTAAACTCTTGATCAATTCTCTTAAGTGTGTGACCCATTGGGTTCCACATCTAGCCAGCAGTGGGTTCGAATATAAGTTGACCTAATTTGATTAGAACTCTTTCTAATTGATTTAGGTTAAACCGGGCTTACCCGATTTGATCAATTAAGACTCTTCCTAATAAGTGATCTTTGAATTTGAACAACCCACAAGACAAGATTGATGTTTAGCAACGTGTCATGTCTACCCGGAAGATATGAAAATTCTGGTGAAATACCAAAATTACCCTTTAGTAGAGAGTTACCGTACATTAAATCTTTCGATCAGCCTGCACCCAAAATATAACTATGGATATGGATATATGTCAAATCCAATATTATATTTATTTCTAGCTCAATCTTATATTGATGATTCAATTATCTTGATATTAGAAAACATCTCTAATATCTTTACTTTGATCAAAGATTTCCTGAATCATCATCCGATTGTTAACTAGCTGGATGCAATCTCCTCTTACCAAGAGTGATCGATTCCTTGTTGACCTACTCATTACCTTCATATACAATTCACCATTCCCAATATTAATCCTGTGCATGACTCAGTGTCATGATTAGGATTGAACCAAAGCATGGGTTCATGTACATAAGGTACTTATGGCAGTCTCAGGTCAAAGGATTACTTGTACCACTCCCACTATGAGAATCTTCTATTGACATGTAGCTAAGACTTCATTAGATGTTCTCAAGTTGGATCATATCAGTGAACTCATTCTCTAATGAGCACCTACATCCCAGTATTAGTATCATACACAAGTGACTGTGAGAGCAGTCACCCTTTCCAGTATACATGGGATGTGCTAGTCTTACCGAAAAACCCTGATCCCCTACTCAGGGTTCCTTTGACTAGGAATACTTTAGATTAAGGTTTTAAGATTTTACGTCTCACTGGTATGATCTCATCATAACCCTAAAATCATAGCCCTAATCTATGGGGTTCATCATATAAAACACAGCGTATGATAAAAAATAATGCCTTTATTTAGAATATTGTCAATTACAATGGTTTGGGAGATACAACATAGATTGGCTTGTAGGGCATATCCCTTTCAGTCGAGGCCCTCTTCATTAGGAGTTGCTGCCGCAACTGGGAGCAAGCTGAGTAGCAGCGGGCGACCGAGATCGCATCGTTGAAGGCCGATCTGCAGGGGAAGGCCGACTCCGAGGAGGCACTTGACCGATGGGTCAAGGATCTCGAAAAGCAGCTCGCCGACTCTGAGGGGCAAGCAAAAGAGCTTCAGGAGAATCTCGACCGCGAGCAGGGAGAGTCGAGAAAGAAGACCGAGGAGCTTGCTGACTCCGAGCGGAGGTTGGGCATGGTCATCGTCGAGGCGGCCCGGCAGAAGAGGACCGCCCAGTCCCTCCAAGCTCGACTGATAGTAGAGGAGGAGAAGTCCATCGCGGCTCAGAGGGCAGCAGATGAGGTGGCCAAGTCAGTCACGGATGCCAGGCACGAGGTGGCCGTAGCAAGGAAGGAAACTGAGGAGGCGGTGGAAATGTATAAGGCCTCGAAGGAGTTCCTCGCTGAGATCCAGCAGATGGCGTCGGACTCCTTCTTCAAAGGCTTCGTGTACCTGCGCCGCCTGGTCGAGAAGTTCGTCTTGACCGAAGGTCGCAGCTACCTTGACTATCCCAGTACTTCAGACCAAGAGGCGTGCGTTAAGGGGGCTGCACCAGCTGAGCCTGAAACTGCACGGCCAGAAGCCCCTGCTGATGGAGACTCCCGGCCCAGCAACCCGTCTAGCAGATAGTCACTCTTTGCTTCTTCTTCTAGATTTAGCAGGGCCACTCGGCATGTCGGGGGCCCACAGGATACTTGTAATTGACACCCAATTAATGAAATGCAAACTTTCTTGCAATTGTTTTTCTTGTCTGGCTCCTCCTCTCCTTCACTCCCCTTCTTCTTTTTTCTTTCTTTTTAATATATGTGGAGATCAGAGAGGGTACCTGAGAGCTACTGAGCTCGGCGGTCTCTAGGCCGGAGGTCTGAGTTCCAGTCTTGAGCTGGCATCCTGGAGCTGGGCTCGGGGACGTGGATGGTTGAGAGCTGCATGGCTTGAAGGTCCCTTGGCCGGAGGTCTGTGCTTTGGTCTTGAGCTGGCATCCTGGAGCTGGGCTCGGGGACGTGGATGGTTGAGAGCTGCGTGGCTCGAGAATCTCTTGGCTGGAGGTCTGAGCTCTGGTCTTGAGCTGGCATCCTGGAGCTGGGCTCGGGGACGTGGATGGTTGAGAGCTCCGTGGCTCGAGGATCTCTTGGCTGGAGTTCTGAGCTCTGGTCTTGAGCTGGCGTCCTGGAGCTGGGCTCGGGGACGTGGATGGTTGAGAGCTACGTGGCTCGAGGATCTCTTGGCCGGAGGTCTGAGCTCCGGTCTTGAGCTGGCATCCTGGAGCTGGGCTCGGGGACGTGGATGGTTGAGAGCTGCGTGGCTTGAGGATCTCTTGGCCGGAGGTCTGAGCTCCGGTCTTGACCTAGCATCTTGGAGCTGGGCTCGGGGATGTGGATGGTTGAGAGCTGCGTAGCTCGAGGGTCTCTTGGCCGGAGGTCTGATCTCCGGTCTTGAGCTGGCATCCTGGAGCTGGGCTCGGGAACGTGGATGGTCGTAACTTTGATGATGTTGTATCTTCCTCTCGTTCTCTCTTTCTTTCCTTCCCCACTCTTCTCTCATTCATTTTTCATTCATCTTTTCATCATTCATTCATCATTTTCATTTTTCATTCATTTTTCATTCTTTTTTTTTTGGGTGGGGAGATCAGAGGAGAGGATGCTAGCTGTACCCCCACTTTGTTCTCTTTCTTTCCTTTCCCTCTCGTCTTCTTTTCGAGTAGGGAGATCAGAGAAGGGGGGCTGCCGGGCTTCCCCCTTTGTTCTCTTTCTTTCCTTCCCTTCTCATCTTCTTTTTGAGTAGGGAGATCAGAGAAGGGGGGTTACTGGTCTTGATTGCCTTGGAGCTAGGCTCAAGGCCTTCCTGGACGTGGAGCTAGTCTCGGGCCTAGGGATTGCCTGAGATCTTGGCTCAGGTCTTTGGTGCCTTGGAGCTAGGCTCGAGGCGTTGATGGGAGCTACGTGGCCCCATGATCTCTTAGCATCTTAGAGCTGGGCTCGTAGATATTTGAGATAGAGAACTTCTTGGCTCGGTGATTCCTTGACCGGAGATCTGAGCTCCGGTCTCGGGTTGGCATCCTGGAGCTAGGCTCGGGGATACTTGGAATTGGAGAGCTACGTGGCTCAAAGATCCTTCTACATCCTGGAGCTGGGCTCGGGGATGCTTGAAGTTGGAGAGCTACGTGGCTCGAATATCCCTCTACGTCCTGGAGCTGGGCTCAGGGACACTTAGAGTTGGAGAGCTATGTGGCTCGAACATCCCTCTACGTTCTGGAGCTGGGCTCGGGGATGCTTGGAGTTGGAGAGCTACGTGGCTCGAATATCCTTCTACGTCCTGGAGCTGGGCTCGAGGATGCTTGGAGTTGGAGAGCTACGTGGCTTGAATATCCCTCTACGTCCTGGAGCTGGGCTCGGGGATGTTTGGAGTTGGAGAGCTACGTAGCTCGATGATTCTTCGACGTCCTGGAGCTAGGCTCGAGGGCATCATTGGTATTCTCCTGCAAGACAGATAGACACTTGAGCAAAGAAAAACCATTGTTATTATCATTGTTAGGAAACCTTACATTATTGATAATATTTTCTCAAGTTGCAGGCATTCCATGTCCTGGAAAACCTGATTCCATCGAGATCTTCGAGGTAATAGGCCCTTTGTGAGAGGGCTTCAGCCACTTTGTAGGGGCCCTCCCAGTTCGGGGAGAGCTTGCCGCACTCCCTAGGCTGGGACGCCTCCGCCCGCCGCAGCACCAGGTCTCCAGGCTTGAAAGCTTTTGTCCGGACATGGGCGTTGTAGTACCGGGCCACTCTTTGTCAGTAGGCCGCCATCCGTAGGCGGGCTTTGTCCCTTGCTTCTTCAAGAAGGTCCAAGTTGAGCAGGAGGTGCATCGAGTTCCGTGCTTCATCATACTACTGCACCCGCAACGTAGGCACGCTGAACTCAACGGGGTCAACTGCTTCGGCACCGAAGACGAGGCTGAAGGGTGTTTCATTGGTCGCCATCCTGGATGTTGTGTGGTAGGCCCACAGGATGCTCAGGAGCTCTTCTACCCACATGCCCTTAGCTTGGTTCAGTCTGGTCCGGAGCCTTTGGAGGATGGTCCGGTTAGTCACCTTGGCTTCCCTGTTTGTTTGGGGGTGACCTACCGAGGTGAACCGGTGTTGGATGCCATGGGCTACGCAGAATCCTTCGAACTCGCGGTTGTCGAACTGTTGCTCGTTGTCGGTGATGATGCAACGGGGGAGCCCAAAGCGGCAGATGATTGACTTCCAAAAGAACTGGCGGACATTGGCTTCCGCGATCCGAGCTAGCTGCTCTGCCTCGATCCACTTGGTGAAGTAGTCGATCGCCACTAGCAGAAACTTTCGCTGCCCGGACACTGGCGGGAATGGTCCCAAGATGTCCATCCCTCACTGGGCAAAGGGCCAAGGGGCTGAGAGCTGGGAGATCGGCGTCGTCGGTTGACGCTGTATGTTGGCATGGCGCTGACATTTGTCGCACCTCTTGATGAAGTCGGCTGCGTCCTCTCTCATGGTCTCCCAAAAGTATCCCTGGCGGAGAGCTTTGTAAGCCAGTGTCCTCCCTCCCACGTGATTCCCGCAGAGGCCTTCGTGTATCTCTTGGAGCACAAAGGTCACCTCGGCGGGCCTGAGGCATCTCAAGAGTGGGTAGGAGTAAGATCGGCTGTAAAGTTGGCCCTCCATCAAGACGAACCGAGAGGCTTTCTTCCTGACGAGGGTGGCTTCTATGCGGTCCTCTAGCAGGGTGCCGTCAGTGATGTACCGGATATACTTGTCCATCCAGCTTGGCTCGGGGGCGACTTGATGTACCTCCATCGGGTTCTCGTAGTTGGGACTTTCAAGGTGCTCGATGTAGGCACATCCCAGTGATGAGTCCGGTATGGTCGTGAGTCTGGACAACGCATCTACGTGTGCATTCTCTCCTTGGGGGATGTGGAAAATGCTGAAGTGCCGGAGGCCTACCGTGGTCGCATGGACGTGCTCCAGATACTTCATCATCTGGGCGTCCCTTGCTTCATACTCCCCGGATACTTGTCTGGCGACCAGTTGGGAGTCGGTGAAGACTTTCAAGTGCTGCACCCCCAACTCGCGGGAGACTCTTAGGCCCGCGAGGAGTGCCTCGTACTCCACCTGGTTATTGGTTGCGGCGAACTTGAAGTAGAGGGCACATTCTGCCACAACCCCATCATAATTGGTCAGGATGAGGCCTGCTCTGCTTCCGCCGAAATTGGATGCCCCATCTACGTGGAGGATCCAGGGCTCTTCTCCTAGCCCAGGCTCTGTTGCTGTCTGCTTTGGCTCCTCGGTGAACCCGGTGCACTAAACCATGAAGTCGGCCAGGACCTGGGCCTTTTGTGACGACCTCGATCGGTACGCTATATCGAATTCGCTGAGTAATAGGGACCACTTAGCCAACCTCCCGGATGTCTCGGGTCAGGTGAGGATAGTCCTCAATGGCTGGTCCATCACCACCACTATTGGGTGTGCTTGGAAATAGGGCCTGAGGCGCTTAGTAGATTACATACTAGCATATGTAGGCTAACCAAATTCCTAACCTAATTGGATTGGGTCCGGTTGCTTTCTAATTGGGCTAACCTAATTATGAGAAACCTAAATTAGGTTGAGTTCTAAGTGGGGCTAGCCTAATCAGAGCTAAATCTGATTTTAATTTGGATTTAAGGACATTTTAGGTGCCATACATGAAGAGTCCCAATGGCATGGGACTCTTGGTACCTAAATGATACCTTAACTTCAAAAGGGCACAGAATGAGCTATAGATCTCTGATTTGAATATAATTTATATGGTCAGAAAGGAAATTTTATGCTCTTTCCAATGACACTCATATTGCCTATCTTTTGACTGGTCAACATTCTTTAAAATTTGCATGGAAGAAGAATGGCGTGCGCGGGGCATGAAGAGTCGCAACTCTTCATATGGCACATGGTTCTGATTGAGAGTCCTTTTGCTATCAGGACTCTTCATAATCTTCAATATTTGGAGATTGAAGAGGCACCTCTTGGCTTTCTAGGGACCGGTAATTGACATGTGGCAAGTGAGAATTCATCCAGATAAAAGAAGGGATGTGAATAAGGCCTTCGGTGCATGAATGGGCTTATTAGATTTGATTTTTCAAGCCAGATAACTTCTCTTCGGTCTTGAAAAATCATATCTGATAAGTTGATGGGAGGACATATCACACACCCCTCTTGTATCTATAAATAGGGGGCGGTGAAATGAGTTTGATAATAAGAATTCCACCGAAGTATTATTCTAAGTGTCTCTCTCTCCCTCCTTTCTTTAAGACAAGACTTGTCTTGTTAAGACAAGGTCTTTTCTAATAGGACAAGGCTTTGTTTTAGGATATAAGCCTAAGGGGTTCTAGAGGAGGGTTGTCCTAAAATCAAGAGTGGTTTAGGAGAGTGTCTTTAGTGCCCTACAGTAGGACAGGGTGTCCTACAGTGGTCAATAGACCAAAGGCTGCCGAAAAAGTTTCACTTATCCAAGCAACTTGAAGAAGAAGTTCTTCCTTGGTCCAAGTTTCGTATGGATCACCGTTGGAAGGCGAGCATTTGGGAACCTGGTGGAGAAGAAGGCTGAATCAGGGTTTTCTTCATCGGATTGGATACTAGCAGTTCAAGTTGGTGCCTAAACTCTAGTTTATATTATATATGCATATTTATATGTTTTAATTCCTAGTAAGGAGGTCTTGGGTTAAGGGTTTGGTAGTAGTTTCATAATAAATTTTTGAAATCCACGCTTCCGTCTTGGTCACCAAAATCCTTACAGTGGTATTAGAGCCACCTTATTAGGGCTAAATCATACAAAATTTGAGGTTGCCCATTTTGGTAGGACTCTACAAAATTGAAGTTGACCCATTTTTGTAGGACTCTTGAGGTTGCCCATTTTGGTAAGACTCTACAAAACTTAAAGTTGCCCAATTTTGTAAGACTCTTGAGGTTGCCCATTTTGGTTGAACTCTACAAAATTTGAAGTTGCCCGATTTTGTAGGACTCTACAAAAATTTAAAGTTACATATGATTGATATGTTTATGCATATATGTATGTCACTGATTAGGGTTTTCACTTAAACCTTAATCGATATAGAGATATGTTTAGCTTTCTAGTCATCATACTGAAATAAGGTTGCCCTGGCATAATGGTGGATCCATTATGTGGTAGATGGTTGTCCTAGTATGATGACACACTTGGCACATTATAAAATGATATATGATGCATGGTTGATGAATGGTAATATTAGAATGTGCTTCTGTTTGAATTGCCCTCTATTAAAATTATATTAAGTTGTAGTGTCATATACCAAAAGCAAAATAATCAAGATGATTAGTTGATCATTCGGTGTCTAGGAAAAGTGGTTCATGATCGGTAAAGAGGACGTGGTTTTTAATTGGTTCCGTTGACTGACCTGGCCAATTTTTATTGATGTCTAGGAAAGCAATGGGGGGACTCCCACTACTCTCCCACTTACCTGACCGATAAGATTAACTTAATTCTTGATTGATATGCTTAGTGTAATATTCACTACATTAGGCCTTCCTTCATGCTAGGTCATTATTATGTTATGATCCGTATTATGTTTGTTTTGTACACACAAGGCCTATTATGGTAACTAACACAATTTTGGCTTGGTGCATTTGATGCTTATGGCATGATTTAATATAATACTTTGTTGTGAACACACAAGGATATTATTATTACAATCATGACTATAAAGGAATGAAGGGTCTTACTTAACTAAAAATATTATAGTTTGTCGTCCACACACAAGGCTATTAATATTTTAGAGGCCAGGTTTTGTTGAGAATTGTATGAGATACAATTGGAAAGAGTTTTCCTACCTTTGAACTTATAAAAGATTTGTTGTGTACACACAAGATCTTTTATAAGGAATTAGGATCTCAACCCTACTAAGAAAACCAATTAGGGTTTCTCGATTATCATATAGAGGGTTATGATGCTTGATAAAATAGTGGGAGACATAATTAAGTTAAAGTCCTAATTTAATTATGTTTTGTCAACATTGGTTGTTTGCTTATGTTATGTTCTTTGTTAATATAGATTAAATGGCCTCTTCACTCTCACTACGTAGTATACTTGATGCCAATAAATTGACTGGACTGAACTATGTTGACTGGTTGAGAAACCTAAAGGTAGTACTCAGCCAGGAAAAACTTTCTTACATTCTTGATACCCCTACCTTGGAACCTTTAGGGGAAGATGCCTTGCAAGAGGAAAAGACCACATACAAGATGTGGCAAATTGACTCACTCACTGTCAAATGTATCATGCTTGCCTCTATGACCAATGAGTTGCAGAGGCAACATGATAGCATGGACACTAACTCCATACTGCTCAATCTAAAAGAGCTATATGGAGAACATAGTCGAACTGCTAGATATAAGATATCTAAGCAATTGTTCCGTACGAGAATGACAGAAGGTACATCCGTACAAGACCATGTAATGATGGTTATTGACCTGATCACTCGATTAGGTCAATTGGGTTTTGTTATGGATGGGGAGTTGAATCGGGATTTGATCCTGCAGTCACTCCCGGAGTCATTTTCACAGTTTGTTCTTAATTATCATATGAACAAACTTAACACTTCCTTACCTGAGCTATTAAACATGTTAAAAATAGCAGAGAGCCATTTAAAGAAAAATAAGGCTCCACTTCTTCTTGTGGATGGGATCAACAAGAAGAAGTCAGGCAGAAAGGGTTCCAAGAGGAGATTGAACCCCAAAAAGGGGCATCAAGAAGAAGAAAGGAAAGAAGGCCTCCAGATAGATGACCTGCTTTCATTGTGGCAAGCCGGGTCATTGGAAGAGGAACTGCAAGGCTTACCTTGCAGGTGTGAAGCCTGGTGCATCGGATGCACCAAAAGGTACGAAAGAAGTTCATACTATTTTGTCATTGAATTCTTCTATTTCAAATACTTGGATATTGGATACCGCCTGTGGTCATAATATCTGCAAATCATTGCAGGGGTTGAGAGGCTTAGAGTATTGAAGGAAGAAGACTTCGAGCTCTACGGTGCTGGAGGAGAGTCCATCCAAGTAGAGGCCATAGGGACTTATATCTTGAAGTTACCTTCGGGAAAGATTTTGGAGCTGAGAGATTGTTACTATATGCCTAAGGTCATTAGAAATATCATTTCTATACCCTTGTTACTTAGACAAGGTTATACTATGAATGTGATGAGCAATGGTTGCTCAATCAGCTTTTCTAATGAAATTATATGTTGTGGCGTATTTTGCAATGGTCTTTTAACTCTATCCGCTAATGACAATATACTTCATGTAAGTAAGAAACAAAAGAGAGATGATATAAACAATACTTTACTCTAGCACTGTCGGCTTGGACATATCAGTGGGACTAGGATTAGCAAGTTATACACGGAAAATTTTCTTAATCCTTATGATTATGAATCATTAGGAACTTGTGAATCATGTCTCATTGGTAAAATGACCAAGACTCCATTTAGTGGACATAGAGAAAGGACAACTGAGTTATTAGGACTCATATATACAGATGTATGTGGGCCTATGACAACTCAGGCCATGGGTGGATACTCTTATTTCATCACGTTTACTGATGATTTTTCAAGGTAAGGATTTGTGTATCTTATGAAACATAAGTCCGAAGACTTTGATAAATTTTTAGAGTATCAAAGTATGGTAGAGAAACAAACGGAAAAAAGTATTAAAATCCTTCGATCAGATCGAGGAGGTGAATACTTATCCACCGAGTTTCTCGATCACCTTAAAGAAAAGGGGATTATCTCTGAATGGACCCCTCCTTACACACCACAATTAAATAGTGTAGCTGAAAGGAGGAACCATACCTTATTAGATATGGTACGGTCCATGATGTGCTTCACAGAGTTACTTGTTTCCTTCTGGGGATATGCCTTGGAAACCATAGCTAATATCTTAAATAGAGTACCATATAAATCTATCTCTAGCACTCCATATGAGATATGGAGGGGTAAGAAGCCCAATCTTAAGTATCTTAAGATATGGGGATGTCCAGCCTATGTCAAAAAAAATTTTGGACATAAGCTGGATGCTAGAGCAGATAAGTGTCTATTTGTAGGATATCCTAAAGATAGTATAGGATATCTGTTCTACCACCCTACTAAATAAAAAGTTTTTGTCAGTAGGCATGCCACTTTTCTGGAGAAAGAGTTCATCCTACAAAAGGGCAGTGGGAGAAATATTGAACTTGAAGAAGTTCAATAAATAGATACATCTCAACCAAATGATAACATAGTTAGTATAGAACCAGAACACACCACTCCTATCCGTAGGTCTGATAGGGTGCGTCATGCACCTGAGAGGTATGGGTTCATTATTGAAAATAATGAAGCCCGGATCATTGAAAATGATGAGCCTCTAACCTATACGGATGCTATCATGAGTAGGGACTCAGACAGATGGCTGAAAGCCATGAGATCCGAAATGGACTCCATGTATGTCAACTAAGTGTGGACTTTGGTTGATGCACCAGAGGGTGTTAACCCTATTGGATGCAAATGGGTCTATAAGAAAAAGATTGGGGCAGATGGCCAAGTCGAAACTTATAAAGCCAGATTAGTGGCTAAGGGTTTCAGACAAAAATAGGGAATAGATTATGATGAAACATTTTCTCCTGTAGCCATGCTCAAATCTATTCGGATCATGCTTGCTATAGTAGCATATCATGATTATGAAATCTGGCAGATGGACGTGAAAACGGCATTCCTTAATGGTTTCTTTGAGGAAGAGGTCTATATGTCACAGCCAGAATGTTTTGTCTTGGAGACTAAACCTAATCAGGTATATAGGCTAAAAAAATCCATTTATGGATTAAAGCAAGCATCCAGGAGTTGGAACATCCGATTTGATAAGACAGTCAAAGAGTTTGACTTTATCAAAAATGAAGATGAACCTTGTGTGTACAAGAAGACTAGTGGGAGTGCCATAGTTTTCTTGGTTCTGTATGTGGATGACATACTCCTCATTGGGAATGATATCCCAATGTTACAATCAGTCAAGGTATGGTTATCTAAACAGTTTTCCATGAAAGACTTGGGAGAAGCATCCTATATACTGGGTATCAAGATCTATAGAGATAGATCTAGGAGGATGCTAGGCTTATCCCAGTCTAGGTACATTGACCAAGTGCTAAAGAGATTTAGCATGGAGGGAAGTAAAAGTGGTTACTTGCCCATTGGTCATGGCATACATCTTTCTAAGAAGATGTCTCATAAGACATCTAAAGAAAGAAATAGAATGAGTTCTATACCTTATGCTTCGGCTATAGGATCTATAATGTATGCTATGTTATGTACCAGGCCTGATGTGGCATATGCCTTAGGTATAGCCAGCAGATTTCAGGCTGATCCAGGAGAGGATCACTGGAAGGCTGTGAAAAATATTCTTAAGTACTTGAGAAGGACTAAGGATATTTTTCTGATATACGGAGGATATGATCTTAAACTGGAAGCTTATTCATATTCTAGTTTTCAATCAGATCCAGATGATAGCAAATCTATTTCAGGGTATGTTTTTACCTTAAATGGAGGAGCTGTAAGCTGGAAGAGTTCTAAACAGCAGACTGTAGCTGACTCAACAACTAAAGCAGAATACATTGCTGTTAGTGAAGCTGCCAAGGAAGCTGTCTGGATGAAGAAGTTCATCTTAGAGTTGGGCGTTGTTCTGGAGATTGAAGGTCCAGTACCACTTTACTGTGATAATACTAGAGCCGTCGCTCAAGCTAAGGAACCTAGAGCTCATCACAAATCAAAGCACATTCTAAGATGCTTCCATCTCGTTTGAGAGATTGTTGAAAGACAAGAAGTCTGCATTAAAAAAGTAGAAATGAAGAACAACATAGCATACCCGTTCACTAAGGCTCTACCACAGCGGGAGTTTGATCACCACCGCGATTGTATGGGGTTAAAATTTAAAGGCGATTGGCTTTAGTGCAAGTGGGAGATTGAAAGGATTATGAACTAAAGGCCAATCGAAATGTTGTATTTCAATGGAATTTTCTTTTGTATCCTAAACCAATGTATTGACATTATCAATTAATAAAGGTATTTTATTTTCATCATACGCCGTGTCTTATTAATTTTATTAAGACATGATGAACCCCATGGATTAGGGATATGGTTTTAGGGTTATGATGAGATCATACCAGTGGGACTTAAAGCCTTAAAACCCTAATCTAGAATATTCCTGGTCGATGGGATATTGAGTAGGGGATCAATGTTTCCGGTAATACCAGCACATCCTATGTATGCTTGGTGAAGAGGGTTACTGATCTCATAGTAACTTGTGTTTGACACTAATACTAGGATGTGGGTGCTCATTAGAGAATGAGTTCACTAAATGGATCTAGCTTGAGAACATCTAATGGAACCTTATCTGTTTGTCAATAAATAGTTCCCATAGTGGGAGTAGTGCATGTGGTCCTTTGACCTGAGACTGCCATGGTACCTTGTATGCATGAATCCATACTTTGGTTCACACTCAATCATGACACTGAGTCATGCATGGGGTGATACTGGGTATGGTGGGTTGCATATGGAGGTTGTGAGTAGGTCAAAAAGGAATCGATCAACCCTAGTAAGAGGGAAGCGTATCCAGATGATTTCAATCAAATGAAGATTCGAGAAATCTTTGATCAAATTATGAACATTAGAATAGTTTCTAATGGTTCATTAATGAATCATCATTATTAGATTGAGCAAGAAATGAATATGAAATTGGATTTGACAAGTATCCATATCCATAGTCATATTCAGGGTGCAAGTAGATCGAAGGACTTAATTGCCCGGTAACTCACCACTGAAGGGTATTTTGGTAAATCCATCAAAATTCCTCATCTTCTAGGTAGGCATTACACGTTACTAGATGTCAATCTTGTCTTGTAGGTCTTCATGAACCAATTGATTTGGTTTCATGAGTCAATTCGATGTGTGATTCGAATTGGACAATTAGGTGAGCCAATTTGACCTAATTAGGTCAATCGGGTTCGATCGGATCGAATAGGCTCAAACCTAAACCTACTGCTAGCTAGATGTGGAACCCAATGGGTCACACACAATAGAGACTTGGCCAAAGAAGTTATTCATGATTTAATTAGGGTCATAGGATCCTAATTGGTTAGCCGGATTACATACTAGCATATATAGGCTAACCAAATTCCTAACCCAATTGGATTGGATCCGGTTGCTTGCTAATTGGGCTAACCTAATTATGGAAAACCTAAATCAGGTTAAGTCCTAAGTGGGGCTAGCCTAATCAGAGCTAAATCTGATTTTAATTTGGATTTAAGGGTATTTTAGGCGCCATACATGAAGAGTCCCAATGGCATGGGACTCTTGGTACCTAAATGATACCTTAACTTCAAAAGGGCACAGAATGAGCTATAGATCTCTGATTTGAATATAATTTATATGGTCAGAAAGGAAATTTTATGCTCTTTCCAATGACACCCATATTGCCTATATTTTGACTAATCAACATTCTTTGAAATTTGCATGGAAGAAGGATGGCGTGCGCGGTGCATGAAGAGTCGCAACTCTTCATGTGGCACGCGGTTCTGATGGAGAGTCCTTCTGCTATCAGGACTCTTCATAATCTTCGATGTTTGGAGATTGAAGAGGTACCTCTTGGCTTTCTAGGGACCGGTAATTGACATGTGGCAAGTTAGAATTCGTCCAGATAAAAGAAAGTATGTGAATAAGGCCTTCGGTGCATGAATGGGCTTATTAGATATGATTTTTCAAGCCAGATAACTTCTCTTCGGTCTTGAAAAATCATATCTGATAAGTTGATGGGAGGACATATCACACGCCCCTCTTGTATCTAAAAATAGGGAGCGGTGAAATGAGTCTGATAATAAGAATTCTATTGAAGTATTATTCTGAGTGTCTCTCCCTCCCTCCTTTCTTTAAGACAAGACTTGTCTTGTTAAGACAAGGTCTTTTCTAATAGGACAAGGCTTTATTTTAGGACATAAGCCTAAGGGGTCCTAGAGGAGGGTTGTCCTAAAACCAAGAGTGGTTTAGGAGAGTGTCTTTAGTACCCTACAGTAGGACAGGGTATCCTACAATGGTCAATAGACTAAAGGTTGCCGAAAGAGTTCCACTTATCCAAGCAACTTGAAGAAGAAGTTCTTCCTTGGTCCGAGTTTTGTGTGGATCACCGTTGAAGGGCGAACGTTTGGGTGCCTGGTGGAGAAGAAGGCTGAATCAGGGTTTTCTTCATCGGATTGGATACTAGCGGTTCATGTTGGTGCCTAAACTCTAGTTTATATTATATATGCATGTTTGTATGTTTTAATTCCTAGTAAGGAGGTCTTGGGTTAAGGATTTGGTAGTGGTTTCATGATAAATTTTTGAAATCCACGCTTCTGCCCTGATCACCAAAACCAGGAATTAATATCCCATCAACCAGGAATATTCTAGATTAGGGTTTTAAGGCTTTAGGTCTCACTGGTATGATCTCATCATAACCCTAAAACCATAGCCCTAATCTATGGGGTTCATCATATATTAATAAAATTAATAAGACACAACATATGATGAAAATAAAATGCCTTTATTAATTGATAATGTCAATACACTGGTTTGGGATACAAAAGAAAATCCCATCGAAATACAACATTTTGATTGGCCTTTAGGGCATAATCCTTTCAGGCTGGGGCGCTCCTCTCATCTCCCCGACACCGTACGGAGTTTGAAATTGTACAATTAGCATCTTGGTGGAGACGACGACGTCAAGCAAGTTGAGCCCGGGTCGACCCAATATCATGTTATAGGCGGAAGGGAGCCTTACAACCGTGAAAGTCATCATAATGGTGCTCTGCCGAGGTGGGGTTCTGGCAGTGACCGGGAGAGTGATTTCTCCTTCAACTCTCACAGAATCGCCCGTGAAACTGACAAGGGATGTGTGCACGGGCCTAAGCCGATCGGGGGAAAGATTCATTCTGGAGAAGGCATCATAAAAAAGCACGTCTATGGAGCTTCCATTATCAACCATGATGCGCTTTACAGGGTGCTTCGCGATCGTTATTTCAACGACCACAACATTATTATTTATATTTTTCCCCCCATCTTCCCCCTCCCTCATAAAGGGAAGTACATTCTCAGAGTCCCCTGCCCCCTGGGCCTTCTTGGATGCGCGCGCCGCTCCCCAGGAGATCATGCCCACCGACTTCTCGATGGGGCAGTAGTCGATGGTTGGAGCTGGCGGGAGAGCGACGAGTGCCTGGGACTCCGCTTGAGGTCTGCCTCCCATGAACCTCTTGAGGTAGCCTCTCTTGATGATTTCCTCAATCTCCTACTTGAGGTTGTGGCATTCCTCAGTGTCGTGGCCATGGTCGCGGTGGAAGCGACAGTATTTCATCTTGTCATGGCCAACGAAAGGCTTCAATGGAGGCGGGCACCTTAAATAATCCTCGTCCTCGATCTCCATAAGGATTTTTGTCCTCGAGGTGAGGAGAGGGGTGTAGCTCCCCTTAGGGACGGGGGTCCCTCTCAGTCTTGGCTGGTCCATCCCAGAGCTCTGAGCCTGGGGTGCTGGCTTCCGGGTCCCGGACATTTCAGCAGGGGCTGACTTCTTCAGGGGTCCTCCGCCGAGCTCCCGTCTCGTACGGTCTAACTCCTCGGCGCGGATGTACTTTTGGGCCCGGAGAAGGAGCTCGGAGTAGGTCTTGGGAGGCTTCTTATCTAGCGAGCAGGTCAGGCGGGAGGTCCTGAGCCAGTATAGCGACTGGCTCTTCAAGATTATAGATCTCCAACGCGGCGGCCTTGAAGCGGGCCACGTAGTCCCGTAGGGGTTCGCGGTCCTGTTGCCGGATGGAGAAGAGGCTGTCTGCCTCCCGTGGCAACTTCCTATAAGCATCGAAGTGAGCTACGAACTTCTGCCCTAGCTGGGCAAAGGAAGTGATGCTCTCCGGCTCCAGATGGGTGAACCATACCCGGGCTGCCTTCCAGAGAGTAGCAGGAAAAACGATGCTGAGGAAGCATCGGTGGCCCCCTGGACCCTCATGAGAGTCCGGTAGCTCTCCAGGTGGTCCAGGGGGTCAGTGGTCCCATCATAAGGATCCACCAGCGGCATCTGGAACCGATGCGGAATCGACTCCGCTTGGATTTCTTGGGAGAACTTGGGATGGGCGTCGTAGCCCGGTGGCTCGCTAGCGGAGCCTGGCATGTTGGCAAACAGGCGTGCAAACTCCGCCAGCTTGCGTTTATGTTCCTCCAGGTACCTTTCCGCCGCGCGCCGGACGGCTTCATCAGTAGACCCCTCCGTCGAAGGAGACGGAGAAGGTGATATGGGTGCATGGCACCCGTGGTGGTGGGTCTTGCTTTTCTTGTCTCGGTGGGGTCTGGGCACCTCCCGCCCAAGGTTTGGCGAGCGGCTCTCTCTGTCAGCAGAGCCGGCTCGTTATCTTTTTGCCGGAGCTTGGTGGCTACCCCGGTTGTCAGTGCTGGCCCGCGGCTTCAATGGCCTTCCTTTGAAGGAGCACAGGCTATCGCAGGGAGCTACGGCATGGGCTGCCGGGGTCCATGGCTGTTGGTGGGTAGCCATGGACCGGTGCTGGTGTTGAAGCTGGCGCACAGCCATGTCAAGGACCTACATCTGCTGGGCAAGTGCAGCCAGCTGAGCTTCTGGTGGAGGTGGCTGGACCAGAACTGGTGGCTTCGCTTCTTGGCGGTGCAGGTTTCCCCGAGAGGGGGAGTCCCTGGCACGGCTGGTGGAAGCCTCCCTTGCCCTTGTCGTCACCATCCTCCCGCTTGGCTTGTTTGTGAAGAGATGGAGGGTTTATTCGCCCCCCTTCCTGGCATGCCAATCTGTTGCCACCAAGACCATCGTGGCCCGTAGCTACTGCCGGCGCCGGAGTGCGCTCCTTTCACTGCCTGCCGGCCCTCTACTCCTGGACCTGTGAAACAGGGGTTAGTGACCCGGGCCGGGGTTTCCGGCGGGGGCACTCCGACAATCAAGTCAGTGATGATCCAGGGGAACAGATCCTCCTGGTCGGGCCCCTCTTGATGGAGTCCGCACTAGGAGGAGTGGAAGATGTGTCAGTGAAGGAGAAACGCAGCAGGGGGAGAGTGATAGCGGGGACAGAGGGGTTCCCTGTTCCTCCGCTTCTCCTTGTTTCCCGGTGGTTTTCCCTCAACTGTGGTGTTGGTGGTGGCGCTTTGCCCCTTTCGTCGAGCTTGCACTTGTGTTGGTGGTAGATTGTTGTTTGTTGCTATTGGTGTGTTTTTTCTGTCATTGCCTCCCCCCTTTTAGGGGTGCCGATCGTTCTTTGTAGTTGGAAATTGGCCATTTGGAGCCAGCCTTGGGATCCTCGCTGGGTTGGCAGGCGCGTGCGGCAGGATCCCATGCCATGGATGGGACGCCTTTCCTGACAGGTGGTAGGGGAAGCTTCCATTCCTTCTGACATCCTCTCCGGTTGCTCCATTCCGGGAAGCCTGGCAGGGCCTTGATCCGAGGGCCACCGCCCTAGGGGTGTGTGCTCTCTGGCTGTCCCATCCCCTGGAAGTACGGCCGGACAGGTAGTTATGGCGGCATGGGGGGCGTCATTCCGTGGTCCTCGGGGGGCTCGCTGGCGTCACGGGATGACAGGGTCTGCTCCGATATGGGCGCTTCGAGCTCGTGCAATCACCTTGGTGGAGAAGGGAAGAGTGCGGGCCTGGTCCAGAGGGCGTGTGCTCGGAGAGGCTCCACGTTGGTGGGTGAGCGTTGAGCTCGACCTCGACCGCAGGGCACTAACCTCCGAGGGTTTCACTCTGGAGGGCGGAGGACGGACCCGGTCCAGAGGGCGCGCGCTCGGAGAGGCTCCACATCGGCGAGTGAGTGCTGAGCTCGACCTCGGCCGTGAGGCACTAGCCTCCGAGGGTCTTGCTCTGGAGGGCGGAGGATGGACTCGGTCCAGAAGGTGCACGCTCGGAGAGGCTCCACATCGGCGAATGAGCGTTGAGCTCGACCTCGGCCGCAGGGCACTAGCCTCCGAGGGTCTCGCTCTGGAGGGCGGAGGATGGACTCGGTCCAGAGGGTGCGCGCTCGGAGAGGCTCCACATCGACGAGTGAGCATTGAGCTCGACCTCGGCTGCAGGGCACTAGCCTCCGAGGGTCTCGCTCTGGAGGGCGGAGGACAGACCCGGTCCAGAGGGCGTGCGCTCAGATAGGCTCCACATTGGCGAGTGAGCGCTGAGCTCGACCTCGGCTGCAGGGCACTAGCCTCCGAGGGTCTCGCTCTGGAGGGCGGAGGATGGACCCGGTCCAGAGGGCGCACGCTCAGAGAGGCTCCACATCGGCGAGTGGGCGCTGAGCTCGACCTCGGTCGCAGGGCACTAGCCTCCGAGGGTCTCGCTCTGGAGGGCGGAGGACGGACCCTGTCCAGAGAGTGTGCGCTCGGAGAGGCTCCACATCGGCAAGTGAGTACTGAGCTCGGCCTCGACTGCAGGGCACTAGCCTCCGATGGTCTCGCTCTGGAGGGCGGAGGACGGACCCGGTCCAGAGGGCATGCGCTCAGAGAGGCTCCACATCGACGAGTGAGCGCTGAGCTCGACCTTGGCCACAGGGCACTAGCCTCCGAGGGTCTCGCTCTGGAGGGTGGAGGACGGCTCCGGCCTAGGCACCGCGAGCTCGCGGGCACGACCTTGCGGAGGACGGAACCCGGCTCGTGGCCTTGTTGGAGCTCAACTCAGCTCGGGAAAGTGATCCGGGTTGGAGCGTCGCCTTGGCGTCTGCCGTGGCGGCCTCCCTCAATGTGGCGCCCATCAGCTACCCATGTCAGCGGTCTCGCCACATCAATAATAATTATATAAAAATTGATTAAATATAAGAATGCTATCTTAGTATTAAAAAACTATTTGATTAAATATGAGATATTTTTTATTTTTTTATTAACCATCCTTTTTCATTTCTCTTTCCACAAATTAAACAAGTTATATTAACCATGCTTTTTCATTTCTCTTTCCACAAATTAAACAAGTCCTAATATAGAGAAATATATCAATAACCCGTTCGCGGGTTCGATGCATGATCCACGCACGGTGACTCGATTAAATTCAGGAACTATTCTATCCATGACAGGTTGGATTTGATGAGAGATCAAGGTTTTCTTTCTTTGTATCCCCGTTCTATCAGTCAACATCCTAGTGGTGTCAGGTTGACATGCTTACTTTTAGATGGAAAAAGTCTACAAAAATCTAAGCGCCTTGTATCGAACATTACCTTACGGGATAGTACCTGTGGGGATAGCTACACCGGCTTTAACCCTCTCTATCTCTTTTTCTCATAAAAAAATCAAAAAAAAATAATTTCAATCAAATTATATTTAATCAAATATGAGATATTTTTTATTTTTTCTGTGAACCACACTTTTTCCTTTCTCTTTCCACAAACCAAATGAGTCCTAATGTGAAGAAACACTATCAATATCACCTCACATATATGGAGAAGGGGAAAAATACCACTCAGAGCTCTCCAATTGTTTTTGACTAAAACTCCAAAAATCTTCTTTTTTATTTACCAATTTAACTAAAAGGATAAAGAAAATTTGATTGCTCTCCAAAATTAAAATAAAAAAAATTCATAGAAAATTAGAAAACATTTTTGAAAGTTGTGTTTAACAAATAAATTTTGCACATATTTCCTTACATTCAAAAAAAAAATTGAAATACACAAATAAAAAAATTAATTCATAATAAATTAGATCTTTGCGTAAGTTATGCATAAAAAAATTGCACATGTGCATACCATCCTAAAATTAGATTTTTAGTAACTTTTTGCTCATGTTTACACACAAAAAATTGCATGCATGCACAAAAGATACATGCAAGAAATTCAATCTCGCTAATATTATATTTTTAGTTGAAGAAAATTAATAAAATTATATTCCGATAAAAGAAATACATACATGTACAAAAAAAAAAAAAAAGGCAAACCTGTTTTATTTGTATGTGCAAACAAGTTCTATTCCAAAAAATCACGCACATGTACAAAAATAGAAAGGATTTTTACACGTATTATGCTTAAAAAAATACATGCACACTCAAAAATGTACACAAGGAAATTCAATCTTACTAAAATAATGTTTCTTGTTGCAAGAAATAAAGGACACTAATTAAATTATATTCAAACAAAAGAAACCAACACATGCATAGAAAAAAATTAGTTTTTTATTGATTTGTATGTACAAAAAAATTCTGCTCAAAAAAAAAAAATTGTAAGCATGTGCAAAAAAGAAAAGAAATCTTACATATGTTCCGGCACAAAAAAATTACATGCAAACACAAAAAAACACATGCAAGAAAAATTAATTATACTAAAATTAGGTTTTTAGTTTCAAAAGAATGGAAATTAGTTAAATTATATTCAAATAAAAGAAATTATGTTGCCCAGATGGCCAATCCAAGAGGGAGGGTGAATTGGATTTGAAAACTTTTTCACAAGTATGTACCCTTTTAAAATATTTATGTGGTGAGTGAAGTATACAAAGTATTGTGTAGAATCGAATGAATAAGTAAAGACAAAAATAATTACAAACACCATAATTTTAGAGTAGTTCATAGCAACCCAGCTCCTACGTCCACTATTCAAGGTGCACACTTGGGTTTTCCACTATATTCTTCCTGAATACAGCCAGATTATTTTGCAACGGGTTCATAATCCAAAATCCAATACAATGTTAGTTTTTCCGGGCTCACTAACAATCCAAACTTGATTTTCAAGACTCACCAATAACCTAAAACAACTCACAAGTTATAGCCCCTGCTGTACTTGGAACAACTCAAGAATAGAGTATAAAAGGAAGCAACACTTAAAACAAATCCAAAGATTTAAATGGTTGCAGTTGAAGCTTTAAATGAAGCATTTTTCAATGCTTCTTCAATGTTCTTTAAGGCTTTCATAATCTTTCAATGATTGACTCAAGAAATTGGTTGGGAGTTGTTGGAGAACTTGAGTTCTTTTCACTTTCAAAGTACTTAGAATATTCATTGCTCTTCTCTCTTCTTCTAAAAACTTATTTTCTTTGACTTAAATCCTTAATTTATATCCTCTTGAAGTGTCCCCAGGTAAATATGACCGTTGGAGTGCCTTGGGAGTCAAAAACTAGTCGTTGGAAAGCTTTAGAAATCAAGAAATTCAATTTCTGAAACTAGTCGTTACTGTTCAAATTTTAGAATTCGAGTCGGCTCGGATGCTCAGACAAATAAAAACTGAACTCTAGAAGAGTCGGCTCACTTCAATTGAGTCGACTCGGTTGACTAGTTTTCTCATAATTGAATTTTTGTCACTCTGGAAGAGTTTCGAATCTTCACTAAGTCGGCTCGGTTGACTGTGTATCAAAATCTTTGTGTCGTGTCAAAACAATGTATCAGCTATAATGGTCGAGTCGGCTCGAGTGAAACTTGTCCAAAAGCTTTCAAACTTCTCCAAACTTCTTCCAACATCTTCCAAATAACTTCTAACTTCTTCTAAACCTAATCTAAGATATTTAAACTTTACAATTACATAAAATTGGCCCTTTTACAAGAATATACATTTAAATTTAGCTAGGGCTCTCAAATGTATGAAACAAACATAAAACTTTTCTTAAATACGAGGATTGTTCCCAATTGTCTTGAAAAACGTAGGGTGATGATTGTTCAATAAAAATTCCCTACAAAAACTTCTCAAATACTTGAAGATCATTAGTATCAAATACATGCTTCAATATTTTGTTATCACCAAAATCATTCCAGGGGTCAACAATCTTTCCCTTTTTAATGATGACCAAATACTAGGCATGGAAATATAACAATTACCTTTATAATTCAATTGAATCAGAGCTAATACTGTACAGTATGTCAAGCAATTCAAATTGTATGTTCAGATTATAATCTAGTGTATGACAACTGTATTAAAGCTTGATTGAAATATCAGAGCTTAGCAAGTTACGTATCATAAAGTATCATAATTGTTAAAGTTAAGTATCATAGTTGTATAAGTTAAATATTAGAGCTAAATTATATATCAGAGCTGTCAAAGTTAAGTATCATGGTTGTCAAGCATTTAATTAAAGTAATAGAGCTTGGGTATCAAAGCAATTTTGACTTAAGTAATAGAGCTTTTGTAGTTTGACTAGAGTATCAGAATTTTAACAACAGTATCAGGGCTATCAGAAGTATTAGAGTCTTAAAATTCTTAACAAAAGTATCAGAGCTTTTAACAAAAGTATCAAAGCTTTGAAAATGAGATGCAAACTTTAAAAGGTCAAATGTATTAGGGCTTAAAGCTGATGCTTAAGTATCAGACAAGACAAACGTATCAGAGCTTAATAAATTTTCATGATTATCACATTATATGGTCATTTGGTCATGCTCTCCTTATATATTTTTGTACCATTTTCATTCTTCTCATCATATAAAATAATTTTCATGAATTTTTCATGAAGTTTCAATTCTCCATGCATCATTACTACTACTACTACTCCCCCTTTTTGTCATCAACAAAAAGATAAAACAAAATAGTACTCCCCTAACTAAAAAGTGTTATATAGTAAGAGAATAAAAGAGGTTTAAGTATCATTCAGCAAATTATAACAAGATGTATAACAAAGCAAATACATACATACATACATACATACATATATATATATATATATATATATCAAGTTTTGATACAAAGAGTAGGCTGACACAGCCAACATACAATAAAGAGATCTAATAAGACCTAGTCTTCTTCTTTCTCACTAGAAGAAGAGCCTATTGCTAATACAGAAGATGACACTATAGTCTTCATAGGCTTCTATCTAAGATCTCTAAACCTAGTCCGAGTAGGAGCTCTAGGTGCTCTAGCTCTGGCTCTAGGTGCAGTAGGAGTAAGATCAGGCATGGGAACTATAGGGTAATCTGTAGTAGGTGCTGGAGGAGTAGTCTCTAGCTCTGGAAGTATAGGAGTTTGCTGAACTGAGAAGGCATCAAAGAGTGCTAATATGCTAATATGTAGGTCCCTGTAAGTATTTGAGTAGCTGGGGTGTCAAAAGTGCACTGCTCTGGCTGCTCTCTCTTTGCTGGTGGTGTCTCCATAACCTGAGTATCTCCTGATTGCTCACTAGCCTACTGAAAGTCCTGATCATCATCATCAAGAGGTGGAGGTGGTGATCCGGATGGTCCAGTGGAAGTAGTTTGATGAAGTGCAGCTAATATCTGAGTAAAGCCATCCCTCATCTCTGTCTGAAGTAGATCTATCCTCGAGTGTACCTCAATCCAGATAGTTTGAATATCTAATCGAAGAGTGGAGATGTCATCATGAAGTGCCTGAAATCGCTCAGTATCATGAAGTCCTCCGATACTGGACTCAAATGGAATTGTCTGAGGTGGTGTAGTAGGAGCTGGCTCTGAAGGTCCAGCCTCATCCTCAACTGGCTCTGCCTCCTCAACAGTCCTCTCTGTAGCAGGTGCCTCAATAGGAATGTCCTCATCAGAGTCATCCGAATATGCTGCCCTCTGTCCTGAGATCTTCCTTACCCAGACACCCTCTACTCTATGGTATCCCATCCTTTGCAAGGATTTCTCAGAATACTTGTCAGTGTGAAGTAGAGGCCTACTATCCTCTCCAGTCAGATCTACACCATAGTCCTGAAATAGAAGTGTGAAGGCCATACCATATGGAAGACAAGCTCTGGCCCTCCTGGCTGTATCCCAAATCTAGGTCATTATAATGAAGGGTAGATTGAGGGTCTCCCCCTCAATCATAAATCTCATAAACATTAGGTCTCTCTCACCGATCCAATCAAATCTACCAGTCTTAGGTAGAAATACCCTGCTGATGATATTATGTAATAGCCTCATTTTCAAAGAAAGAATATTTGCCTCAACATTTGTTACATCACTAACATTGCTTTTTTCAAGTACTATCCTCAAAGTTCTTTGCTTTTCTTTTAAATTTAGGTGGCATTTCCCAACATTTGGCAACTGTAGTACCTTGCTCAGTCTAGATTCATCAACAGACATTGTAATCTCTTTAACAATAGATATAATTTTTAAGGGAAAGGTTCTCAAAGAAGGTTCTTACTAGAGTAGGGTATGTGGGAATGTCAAGAAAACAAAAATACTTCCAACCTTGTATCTCAATCCAATTTTCAATTCTAAATCCTTGATTTTTAAGAAAAACAAAATCTATCTTTCTTCCACAAGTAACCGGATGATTACCCATTAAAATCACTTGCCTCTGTGGAGTTGGTGCCTCTTGAGGTTCTTCTTGAGTTTCCTGGAGAGTCTGCTCGTCCTCTCTTTGCTTTGATCTCCTTTCTTCTTGAACTCCCCTCGATGCCGCTCGTGTGGGTCTTTTGGCTATGGCCATTTTAGGTGCCATTGATCAAAATCTAAGAGGAAAAAGGAAATATTTGGTGGTCCCTAAGGTGGGAAAGGGTTGTGGTCCCCTAAGGCTCAGTTCTACAGTGAAATGGAAAGAAATGAGAATTTTTAGGTCTTACAGGCTTTAGTAAACCCGCCGTTCTAGTCGACTCGACCTAGGGTTTTTGCTTGAGTCGGCTCAACCTAAATTCAAGAAAAAGGATTTAAGAATTCAATAAAAAGATTCCTATCCCTAGGAATACATTAGATAAGGTGGTTATCATCCTTAGATTGATGATGGAGGTTTTCTAGATAATTTTTCTTTAAAACTTGAAAAAATTAGGTCAAAAATCTAAAAAGGGTCACACAAGCCTAATTCTTCTATAATCATTTGAAATCTATCCTCACTAAGTGGTTTGGTGAAGATGTTAGCTAATTACTTTTTAGTACAAATAAATTCAAGTTCAATATCTCCATTTTGAACATGAACCCTAATGAAATGATGGCTATTTTCAATATGCTTAGTTCTAGAATGCTGAATAGGATTCTTTGTTAAATTAATAGCACTTGTATTATCATATTTGATAGAAATTTTAGATTGAATAATACCATAATCTTCTAGTTGTTGCTTAATCTATAATACTTGAGCACAATAACTTCCTATAGTTACATATTTTGCCTCAATAATAGATAGTGCCATGGAGTTTTGTTTCTTACTATGCCATGAGATTAAGTTCAATCCTAGAAATTAACATGTACCACTAGTACTTTTTCTATCAATTTTGCATCTACCATAATCAGCATCAGAATAACCAATTAATTTTAAGGATGATTGTTTAGAATACCATAAACCTAGATTATTTGTTCCTTTTAGATATATTAAGTTTTTTTAAGAGCAAGTATATATGATTCTTTTGGATTAGATTGAAATCTAGCACATATACAAACACTGAATTAGATATCAGGTCTACTTGCAATTAAGTATAACAATGATCCAATCATACCTTGATAAAGCTTTTGATCAACATTGTTTCCATCTTCATCCTTGTCAAGTCTGCAAGTAGGGCTCATGGGTATGCCAATTTCTTTAGCTGACTCCATACCAAACTTTTTAAGAATCTATTTGATGTACTTAGCTTGGTTGATAAGTGTTCCTTCTTTTGTTTGCTTAATTTGAAATCCAAGAAAGTAGGTTAACTCATTCATTAAGCTTATTTCAAAATCGCCCTACATAAGCTCAGCAAATTTTCTACACAAATTTTCATTAGTTGTACCAAAAATTATATCATCTACATAAATTTGTATGACTAACATATCACTTTCTTTTCTTTTGATAAATAGTGTTGTGTCTACACTACCTTTAGTTAAATTATTTCAAGAAAAAATTTACTCAATCCATCATACCATGCTCTAGGTGCTTGTTTTAAACTATATAATACTTTACTAGGTTTGAAAACATGATTAGGTAAAGCATGGTTTTCAAATTCAGGGGGTTGTTCTATAAAAACTTCTTCAGAAATGTAACCATTTAAAAATATACTTTTCACATCCATTTGAAATAATTTAAAGTCCATGTAGCAAGCAAATATAAGTAAAAGTCTTATGGCTTCTAATCTAGCTACAGGTATATAAGTTTCATCAAAATCTATTACTTCTTCTTGGTTATATCTTTTTGCAACTAATCTAGCTTTATTTCTAATCACATTACCTTTTTCATCTAATTTATTCCTATATATCCATTAAGTACATATAACAGGATGTTCAGAGGGTCTATCTACTAAAGTCCATACATTATTTTTTCGAATTGATTAAGTTCTTCTTACATAGCCATCATCTAATTTGGATCATTTTCAACCTTTTCTATGCAATTTGGTTCTATTTGTGAGACAAAAACAAGATAATCATGTGCATTTCTAAGTGAAGATATAGTTCTAACACCTTGTAAGGGATCACCTATAATTAACTCTTTGGGATGGTGATATACATACCTCCATTCCTTAGGCAAATCACCATGCTCTTTACTTACCATTTCATCTCCTTCTTCTACTTGTTTGTCCTTTAGGCTCATGTCCTTCATTGCTTTGTCAACTGTACCTGTATCATTATCAAAACACTCTTCTTTTTAGAAGGTGAGGGATTAGTTTCATCAAATATTACATGAATAGACTCTTTTACAATTAATGTTTTTTTGTTGAAAACTCTATATGCTTTGCTTGAAGTTGAATAACCAAGAAATATCCCTTCATCAAATTTAGCATCAAAATTTTTAAGATTATCCTTATCATTATTCAGTACAAAGCATTTACAACCAAAAATATGAAAGTAATGAATACTTGGTTTTCTATCATTCCAAAGCTTATAGGGGATTTTCTTTAAAATAGGTCTAATCAAAACATGGTTAAGTATATAACATGCAGTGTTCACAGCTTCTGCATAAAAGTATATTGGAAGATTGCCTTCACACAACATGGTTCGGGCCATCTCTTCCAATATTCTATTTATCCATTCCATAACATCATTTTGTTGTGGTGTTCTAGGATCTAAAAAGTTGTGATCAATGCCATGTACTGTGCAGAATTCTTCAAAATATTGGTTTTCAAATTTAGTGCCGTGATCACTTTTAATTAAAATAATTGAAAAGTTTTTCTGATTTGAAACCTTTTTGTGAAGTTTTTTGAAATACTTTGAAGGCTTCATCTTTGTGTGCTAAAAACAAAGCCCAAGTGAAACATGAAAAATCATCTACTATCACATGTCCATTTTTCATACCTCCTAGGCTTGTAGTCCTAGTTGATCCAAATAAGTCCATGCATAGCAGCTCTAAGGATCTTGATATTGAAATAATATTTTTAGATTTAAAACTCCCCTTAGTTTGCTTACCATACTGACATGCATCATAAACATGATCAAAATTAACTTTAAATTTAGGTAAACCTCTAATTAGATCTTTGGAAATCAATTTGGCTAAAGTATGCATACTAGCATGACCTAATCTTCTATGCCAAAGTAAACTAGATTCCATGGTTTTAGCATTCATTGCCATTAGACTTGTATTACTTGACATTGCTAGATCATTTAAGTCTACAATATAAATATTCTCAAGTCTATGATAAACAAATTTAGTGCTAGAATCAAGAGAGCTAGTTACTATACACATTAAAGATTCAAATATAACTTTGAAGCCTTTATCAAATAATTGACTAATACTTAATAAACTATACTTCAATTTATCTACTAGCAATACATTTTCAATATAAGTAGAGGGGGTTATCTTGATTTTATATGTTGTCGCCAAGATCATCGCCGCTTGCAGCTCTATCGCGTCAAGGGATCCTCCCATCACCGTCAGGCACCACGATAGGCCTTTCGAGGACCCGTCCGCTCCATCCCACTCAGCGGCTACCTGCTAACAGTCATGCCGGTCCTCTTCCTTCCTTCCTGCAAGATAGGGAGACCTGGGCTGGAGATTCCGGCGAGGACACTCCGACGATCAAGTCAGTGGGACGATTGAGGGGAACAAACAAGACCTCCTCGGTGTAGGGCTTAGGGGACCTATCTATCGGGAGGGTGTGTCTCGAGAATAGGAATGCAAAGGAACAGAAAAGAGGAGGGATCGAGAGCGGGAAGCAGGGAGGCTTCTCGGGCAGGAGGATCGCCCGGCGGTGCTTGGTCGCCTACCTACTTACCTCTCCCTCATTTTTTCTCGCGTGCTTACCTTTCTTACCTTCCTCCGGAGGCTGGGTCGGACCCCTATGGCCTTGGGGGAACCTGAGAGAGAGAGCGAGAGCGTCCTCCCTTTCTTGGACCTTCAGGTGGTGCTCCGAGCCGAGAAAGTCCTCATGTTTCCCAGAGAGCTCCCTTCCGAGAGTGCTCTCCAGAGAGCCCTCTTCTTCGGAGCGCCCCCTCCTCCGTGAGTGAGCTAGCCAGAGAGAGAGCCCTCTCCAGCCAGCCAGCCAGCCAGCCCCCTTCTTCTTGGCTTCGATGCCCCTTATAGGAGGATCGCTTCTATTTCGGTAGAGATAGCCCAGGGCTGTAGTTCTTGGAGCCTTGGCCAGATGCTCCTCTTAGGAAAGCTTTGAGTGTTGCACCACGATTATCGGTGGCTATTGGTGGTGCAGCTATGGACATAGCAATACATCATTATGTGTGGGGTCTGGGGGTGCCCATGTCATACCTCTGGCACCGCCAGCAGAAAGCTACAGGCGGCCAGGCTTTGCTTTACCATAATTCAAATATATGTTCCTCTAGCAAAAACTCCATATTGGGGGCTCCACTCCAGGGTATGGACACATCCCCGGTAGGGAGTCGGCCTCAGAAGGGGGGCTTGCCCAATGAGCTCAGCCTCGATCGAGAGCTGACCTTGGTAGGGAGCTGACCTCAAATGGGGGGCTCGCCCAATGAGCCTGGCCTCGGTAGGGAGCCAGCCTCAGATAGGGGGCTCACCTAATAAGCCCAGCCTCGGTCGAGAGCTGACCTTGGTAGGGAGCTGACCTCAGACGGGGAGCTCGCCCAATGAGCCCAGCCTCGGTTGAGAGATGACCTCGGTAGGGAGCTGGCCTCAGACAGTTCGGCCTCGACAGGGGGCTGGGGCACTATGCTCGGGTGGCAAGTCTTCTATCATCGTAGCCGCCAGTGTGCTCCATGTCAGTGGATATCACCATATCATTACCAATTCCAATGATCATCCCCTTGCCATTGTCACCAAATATTACCATTCCACCTTCTTTCATTTCAATAATGATGAATTGATCTTTATCAACCATCATATGTCTTGACTAGCCACTATTAAGATACCATCTTTTCTTTGAATTTTGGGCTGCAAGACACTCCTGCAAAATAGTCAAGTTAAATTTTTAGATATCCAAGCTTTTTTGGATCCTTGAAGGTTAGTAATATTTTTCTTTCTCAAATTATATTCATAGGCTTTATATCCAACCCCATTACAATAATAACAAACTACACTTGATTTTTAAATAGATATAGATGTTGAAAACTTTGATGCATGAGGTCCTGAAGCCGAAAACTTGTTTGTATGCAATGAATTGTATCCAATTATAGCTTTATTATTAGATTCTCTTTGATTTTTCAAAATCAACTCAAGTTTGTTTGAACTTAAGGTTAATTTGTCAACAATAGGTTTGAGTCGACTCATTTTCTTTTACAAACTCTTGTTCTTTTCAAGACATTCATCTTCTTCAGTTTGCAATTCTTTATATTTTCCAAAAATACTATTTAATTTCTTTTTCAAAAAATTGTTCTTTTCAGAAATTTCAATCTTTTCTTTCAATAATGCATCATAATTATTTTTCATAGTTTTAATTTTCATGCCAGCTTTCTTATATCCAGATAAAAGCTCTTAAAACATAGCATGTAACTCATCATAAGTGAATTTATTAGTGGGTTCAGTAGATGTTACCTCATCTTTTAGACCCATCAAACATATGTTTGCAGCTTTTGTTGTCTCTTCTTCTTTATTTGATGTTGATTCGTCGCTGTCACTCCACGTAGCCATCATGGCTTTCTTCTTCTTCTTCTTCTTCTTCTTCTTCTTTTTGTATCCTTTCTTCAATGTTGGACACTTTGAACGTTAGTGCCCCGGCTTCTTGCACTCATAACATATAGGTTGTTGCTCCTTTTTTTTTTCTTTATTTTTCTCCTTCTCTTTGCTATGTTCACCCTTTCGAAGGTGCTTCCTCTAGTGTCTAGATTTTCTTTTATCCATAAATCTCCTGAATCTCCTCATGACTAAGACAATGTCATCATCTTCTAGTTCTTCATCAGATGAGGGGCTTTCTTCTTCTTTCTCTTCTTCTTGCTTCTTAATTTCAGCTGCAGCCTTGAATGCTATTATTTTCTTTTTCTTACTATCATCTTCCCCGCGATGTTGCATAGTTAGTTCACGTGTAATTAAAGAACTAAGAAGCTCATCCAAAGAAAGTGTGTTCAAGTCCTTGGCTTTTTGAATTACAGTAACCTTAGGATCCCATTTGTCTAGTAAGGATCTAAGAATCTTTTACACAAGGTCAGCATTTGAATATACCCTGCCAAGACTTTTTAAACCATTAATAATATCTATAAATCTAGCAAACATTTGAGATATTGTTTCATCTGGCTCCATTTTAAAAAGCTCATAATTGTGCACATGAATATTTATTTTGGAAGTTTTAACTTAAGTAGTGCCTTCATGGATAACTTCTAGTTTATCCTAAATTTTCTTTGTCAAAGTGCAAGTGAAAATCCGGTTAAACTCATTAGCATCCAAAGCAAAATACAAAAGGTTCATTGCTTTGGCATTTAGTTCTCTGATCTTCATGTCATATTCATCCCATTCCTTTTCCGATTTTGGGATGTCTATGCCATTAACTTTCTTAGTGGGTGTGTATGAACCTTTTAAAATAATCTTCCATAATTGAAAATTAACGGCTTGAATATAAATTTTCATTATTGCTTTTTAATAAGTATAATTGGTGCCAGTGAATAGTGGAGGTCTATTGCTCGATTGACCTTCGGCTGAAGAGGTGCTCATTTGGATTGCCATAGATCTTTTCTCTTAATCGTTAGATTAAAGACACAGAGATGTGGCTCTGATACCACTTATTGCCTAGGTGGCTAACCAAAAAGGGGGGTGAATTTTGTTTGAAAACATTTTCACAAGTATCTGCCCTTTTGAAATTTTTATGTGGTGAGTGAAGTATACAAAGTATTGTGTGCGGAAGCAAATGAATAAGTAAAGACAGAAACAATCATAAACACCACACTTTTAGAGTGGTTCAGAGCAACCCAGCTCCTACGTCCACTACTCAAGGTGCACACTTGAGATTTTCACTATATTTTTCTCGAATATAACCAGATTATTTTGTAACGGGCTCATAATCCAAAACCCAATACAATGTTAGTTTTCCTGGGTTCACTAACAACCAAAACTTGATTTTTAAGGCTCACCAATAACCTAAAACAACTCACAAGTTACAGCCCCTGTTGTACTTGGAATACTCAAGAATAGAGTATAAAAGGAAGCAACACTTAAAACAATCCCAAAGATTTGAATGGTTACAATTGAAGCTCTAAATGAAGGAGAACTTGAGTTCTTTTCATTTCAAAGTATTTAGAATATTCAATGCTCTTTTCTCTTCTTCTAAAAATTTATTTTCCTTGACTTAAATCCTTCATTTATATTTTCTTGAAGTGTCTTCAGGTAAATATGACCGTTGGAGTGCCTTGGGAGTCGAAAACTAGCCGTTAGAGGGCTTTAAAAATCAAGAAATTTAATTTCTGGAACTAGCCGTTACTGTTCAAATATGGGATTCAAGTTGGCTTGGATGGTTCGAGTCAGCTCGGATGCTCAGACAGGTAAAAACTGAATTCTGGAAGAGTCGGCTCAGTTGATTAATTTTCTCAGAATTGAATTTCTGTCACCTTGGAATAGTCGGCTCGGATCTTCATTGAGTCGGCTCGGTTGATTGTGTATCAGAAATCTTTGTGTCGTGCCAAAATAATGTATCAGCTATAATGGTCAAGTCAGCTCGAGTGAAACTTGTCCAAAAACTTTCAAACTTCTTCCAACATCTTCCAAACAACTTTTAACTTCTTCTAAACATAATCTAAGATATTTAAACTTTACAATTACATAAAATTGACCATTTTACAAGAATATACATTTAAATTTAGCTAGAGCTCTCAAATGCATGAAACAAACATGAAATTTTTCTTAAACACAAGGATTGTTCTCAATTGTCTTGAAAAACACGGGATTGATGATTGTTCAATATAAATTTCCTATAAGAACTTCTCAAATACTTGAAGATCATTAGTATCAAATACATGATCGAATATTTTGTTATCATCAAAATCATTCGAGTGGTCAACAAATTCTCATATGTATAAAAATAAATATTTACCAATTCTAATGCATGAAAAAGTTCCACTTAAAAAGAAAAAAAAATTATGCACTTGCACAAAAATGGAAAGGAATTTTGGATATATTTACACATGCACAAAAACATATGTGCACGAAATTCAATCATACCAAATTACATTTTTCAAAAAATATAATTAAATAAGATACAAATAAAATATATCCATGCATGCATAAAAAAGAAAAATTTAGTTTTTTTAAGTACTAAATTAGTCTTTTCTTGTTGTTTTAAGATTTGGTGGCTATGTATGTATATATCGTAATTATGCTTTTTATTATTCTAAGTTACTATTAATTTTTTATATTTTATTTTATGATATAGTGAAATTTCTTACCATCTTTAATCTAAACCAAAAAGCCCAACCACATAAATTATGATTTTTATTTATTTTGAAGACAGCATTTATTATTTTATATATAATTGCTTGTTGTTATTTCAAATTTTATCCTAATTAATAGATAATCTTTCAACGGTAGCATTAGTCACATGGAAGTTGATGAAATATATAATCAACCAAAATACCATTTGGGATTGATTGAGTTCAAGTGTCATGGCAAATTGGTTTGGATTAGGTCTACCAGATTTCAATAATGGGGCCGGGCTTAAATTAGACCATATTTATATATTTTTGAATCGGAGATTCTAATGTAGAGAAATACATGAGAGTTAGATGGCATAAAGTAGAATAATTTTTTCCGACCCTCCAACCCAAACTTGACCCCTCGTGGTGACATTCTCTAACTTAAGTACAACTGAAATGCATATATATTTGGCATAGTGTAACCCAAATTGTATGGTAGGTTCTCGATTAGAGAAAACAGTACGAGTGCATCCCCGAGCCACAAAGAAGAAGAAATAAGAACCATATGGGCGACCAGCGTAATTATCCCTTTGCGGATCAAAACAGCGGGCGGACCTCAACCAAAAGATCTGACCAATTCTGGCACCCATGTCCAAGTCGCAGGTGTGAAACAAGAAACTAAGCTTATTTCACCTGCATCACCACCGGGTGGTCCAAAAAAAATTGAAAAACTAAATAGAGACTAAGCTTAACATGCTAGTTACGTCACTAAGAACTCAAAGTAGAAACAAAATTCTTTTTTTTTTTTGGTTTCCTTGGTAAACAACTAAGTTCCATGATGAAATACTCATTGAAAATATGCCAACGTCAACCACCCGAATAGGACAACTTAAAAATCTCTTAACCATTTGTCCCTTCTAGCTATAAATATGGCCCCCGATCCGGTCACAAGAGGTGCTTGAAAACTCGAGGTAACAGAGGTAAGCTCCGAGAAAAAAATTCAGAAGAGAAGAGATAGTATCACGCGGAGAATTTTTTTGAGAAGGAACTGCATTTTTTTTTTTTTTGACGGCATTCGAAACTTACACGGCTCTTAAAGCCGGTATTCAAACTAAAATGAAAAATCAGAATCCTAATTTTTATAGACTCTTAGAAAAATAAAAAACTAGAGTCCTAAGACGGCAAGACTAAAAACAGGACGACTTTGACCAGGTTTACAAAACCTCACGATCTCACGATCTGCACTATTTGAGTTTATCCATTAACAAATTCCTCCCTTAAACTCAAAGGTCTTCCATCCTTTATTCCAATCATCATTTTGCACTTTTCGAATAATTTTTTTGGTAGTGGCTTTGTAAAGATATACGCCACTTGGTCATGACTCGCAACGTGACTCATTCACACATTTCTTTCCTTCACATGTTCCCGAATAAAATGAAAACGAACATATATGTGTTTGCTTCTCTCATGGTACACTGGATTCTTTGCCAACTCAATTATCGATTTATTATACTCTGATTTCGGTTGCCTTATGTTGTTGAAGTTTTAGCTCATAAAGAAGATTTCTTAGCCATATTGCATGGCATACACACCAAGATGCTGCTACATTGCCTCGCATGTTGACAATGTCACTATTGGCTACTTCTTTGAGAGCCAAGTGAAAGCCGTGTCTCCCATATAGAATACATATCCTGATGTGCTTTTTTGATCATCTACATCTCCGCACCATTCACTATCGGAGTAACCCACTAATTTGTAATCATTTGTTTTCGAGTAGAATAATCCGAGTGACTCTGTTCCTTTGACATATCGAAGAATTCTCTTGACATCCTTCAAATGCGAATATTTTGGTTCCTCCATGAATCATCTTGCTATGCCGACACTATATGCAATATCCGGCCTTGTACACGTAAGATATCGTAGGCTCCCAATTAAACTTCGGTATTTGTTTGCATTTACTCGATCTCCTTCCTCAAACTTAGAGAGTTTCAAACCAAGTTCCATCGGTGTTGCTACAGGATTGCATTCCTCCATCTTGTTTTTCTTCAAAATATCTTTTGCATACGCCTGTTGTGACACAAATATTCCCGATTTTTCTTGTCTAATTTCAAGACCAAGGAAGTATTTCATCAACCCCATATCTGTCATCTCGAACTCTCGAGTCATAGCCTTTTTAAAATCTTTTATTATCTTCTCATCATTTTCCATGAATATAAGATCATCAACGTAAAGAGCAACAAACAACAAGTTACATTTTTCTTTCTTTTCGTACAATGCATGCTCATATGGACACCGGATAAACCCGTTCTTCTTAAAGTAGGTGTCGATACGGGTGTTCCATGCTCAAGGCGCTTGCTTCAGCCCATATAGTGCCTTTCTTAACTTCAACACCTTTTGTTTTTTCCCGGCTTTCATGTATCCGGGTGGTTGCTCCACATATACTTCCTCTTCAAGCATACCATTTAAAAACGCTGATTTTACATCCATTTGATAGATTGGCCACCTGAATTGGGCTGCTTGGGATATAAGAAGCCGGATTATTTCCATTCTTGCAACTGGAGCAAAGACTTCATCATAGTCAATTCCTGCCTTTTGCCTATAGCCCTTTGCAATTAGCCAGGCCTTATACCTTTCTATCTCGCCTTGGGGATTTATCTTTTTTTTATATACCCATTTCACTCCTATAGGCCGATGTCCTTCCAGCAACTCGACCAGGTCCCAAGTTCTATTTCTTTCAATTACCTTTATCTCTTCATCCATTGCATCTTGCCATTTCTTATCTCTTACTGCTTTTCCAAAACAAATATCCTCGGTATTTGCTAGAAGACATACCAAGTGAATTTTGCTTGTTGATTAGTATAAATCTTGTAGGCTTCGCATCCTTGATTGTCTTGGTTCGTCATCATCATCAGATGTTGGTGGGCTTGACGGTATGATTATTGGTGCAGTAGTTGAGGATTCTCCTTTTTCTTCCTCTTGCGCTACCTCCTTTTGGTTGTTCCAATCCCATGCATCTTCTTCATTTACTTGTACATCTCGGCTTATCACTACCTTCTTTTCAATTGGGCCAAATAATTTGAAAGCTTTTGTCTTCTCATCATACCCGATGAATACGTACTTCTTGCTCTTATTATCCAGCTTGGTTCTTCTTTGATCCGGTACATGTGTGTAGGCCACACTACCAAATACTTTAAAGTGTGATACGGTAGGTTTCAGTCCGCTCCAGGCTTCCTGTGGTGTTTGATCCGCTAATTTTGCATGTGGGCATCGGTTTTGCACATACACAGTACATTTTACCACTTCTGTCCAAAAATCTGTTGGCATGTCTTTGTTCTTCAACATTGACCGAACCATGTTAAGAATGGTCCGATTTTTCCTCTCAGCCACACCATTTTGCTGAGGTGAGTAAGGTGCGGTTAAGAATCTCTTGATTCCATGTTCCTCACAATAGCTTGCGAATGTAGTTGACGTATACTTACCGCCTCTATCCGACCGTAGAGCCTTGATATAAAAGCCTGTCATCTTCTCTACTAACACCTTGAATTTCTTGAATACCTCGAGTGCCTCAGACTTCTCTTTCAGAAAATAAATCCATGTTTTTCTTGTAAAATCATCAATGAATATGAGAAAGTATCTCTTCTCACTGAATGACTTTGGAGTGATCGGGCTACATATATCGGTGTGTACTAACTTGAGAGGACGCCTTGCACGATATTGCGCACCTTTAGGAAAAATACTCCTTGCTTGCTTGTTGAGTACACATCCCATGCAAAATTTAATGGTGTAGTCTATGTCTGGTAGCCCATGGACAATATTCTTCTTTGCTAACTTTCTTAGGCCATCGTAATGCAAGTGTCCGAGTCGTAAGTGCCATAGTAAAGCTTTATCTTCTATGTTGACTTGCAAACATTTTTCTCGGATGTTTCTCAGGTTAAGTTTGAACATCTGATTCTCGGTCATCTTCACATGTGCAAGCAACCGGCCTCTTTTGTCCTTCAAGGACAACATCTGGTCTTTCATGAAAACCAAATATCCTTTCTCTAACAATTGCCCCATGCTAAGGATATTACTCTTCATATCGGGCACATAATAAGCATCTTCAATAGACCCTTCTTTACCATTCTTTTCAGAAAAACAAATTTTACCTCGGCCCTTGACTTGAACCTTCGACGCGTTGCCGAATGATACGTACCCATCTTCTATTTCTTGTATCTCCACAAAGAGGTGTTTGTGCCCGCTCATGTGATTACTAGCGCCAGTGTCAAGATATCATACCGTATCGCTGTCAGGAGTAGTGTCTTTATAGTCATCATGAGAATACCATCATCTCTTGTCTCATCTACCGCGACTAGAGTCATGTTTTCTTCCACTCTTTTTTTGGAATAGCACTCTTTTGCATAGTATCCATACTTGCCACAGTTGTAGCATTCGACATTTTGACGATATGACCGGTCGCCACTCCCACGACCGCGTCCTCAGCCATGCCAATTTCGTTGGCTTGGCTGGCCCTTTTCTTCAAAATTATCTCCATGTCCGTGACCTCTACTGCGATCAACACCACGACCACCACGGCCGCGACCCCTTCCTTGATTTTGGTGTGCGTACATCGCCTTGTCCTCTTTAATAGTTGCCTTAGTTTATGTAAGGCCTCCTCGAGCAACTCTTGTTTCTTTTTCTTCTTCCGTTGTTCATGTGCTTCAAGTGAACCGGCAAGATCATCGATAGTCATCTCTTCCAAATTCCTTGATTCCTCGATAGCGCATATAACGTTCTCAAAATTTTTGGTCAATGACCGCAGAATCTTTTCAATAACTCTTGCATCGGTTAAGATTTCTCGATTGCGTTTGAGTTGATTTACCACCGTCTGTACACGCGTGATATAGTCAGACACTCCTTCTGACTCCTTCATCTTCATGGCCTTCAACTCACCTTACAAAGTTTGAAGCCGTACTTGTTTAACTCGGTCGGCGCCTTTGAAGACCTTTTGTAAAATCTCCCATGCTTCTTTTGAAGTTGTTGCTCCGGCAATCTTCTCGAAACCCGACTCATCCACTGCTTGGAACAAGAAATAGAGAGCGGTCTTTTCTTTCATATGCATTTCTTTCAATGCCTTTAATTGATTTGCCGTCATGTTATCAGTATCTTCGGCTCTATATAGCCATTCTCGACTACATCTCACGCATCTTGTGCACCGAGCAATGCACGCATCTGAATACTCCAGTTATCGTAGTTTGACTTCGTGAGTCAAGGCAGCAGCATCTGCCCCAGGATGTACTCCTAGTCTTCATCATGGCTTATGAAACAGTATCACCTGGGCTGCTCTCCAACTCAGTCGTGGGAATAAATCACCGTGAGATCATGCTCTGTTTTTCATTCTCCTTCACAACCAACCAAACGTATGGCCAGCAACCAGAATTATATAACCGGCAAAGAAAAACCTGTGAACCTCCCCTTCGTGCACCGTAGCCCTTCCAGCAACAGGGATATGGTCCACATGAGGGTGACCGCCTCCCACTGCAATCTCCGGATCACTGCCGATATGCCCCTGATTTCGTGACTGTGGGGGCGAGGTGGCTGGAGGGCTGCGACGTGGCGGGACACGATGGTTCTGCATGGCCGAAGAAGGGAACGAGCTCTGATACCAGATTGTAAGCATCGAGAAAAAAATTCAGAAGAGAAGAGATAGTATCACGCGGAGAATTTTTTTGAAAAGGAACTGTTCATCATATTTTTCACGGCATTCGGAACTTACATATCCCTTAGAGCCAGTATTTAAACTAAAATGAAAAACCAGCATCCTAATTTTTATAGACTCTTAGAAAAACAAAAAACTAGAGTTCTAAGATGACAAGACTAAAAACAGGACCATTTTGACCAGGTTTACAAAACTTCACGATCTGCACTGTTTAAGTTTATCCATTAACAATAGAAGAGACAGGAGAGATGGAGTTATCTAGGAGTTCCCTTGTGGTCTTGGTTCTGGCTTCTATTTGTTGTATTGCGCAATCAACTGAAGTTTCTTATGATGGACGTGCTTTAAAAATTGATGGCCAGCACCGTATTATTATCTCAGGTTCCATTCACTACCCACGCAGCACTCCTCAGGTTTGTCCATATTTTTGTTTGCTGAATTGTTGTTCACTAGCATGACATGTAATAACTTGTTAAGGAGAATGTCCTAAAGTTACATATTATTGTTATGATGGACGTGCTTTAAAAATTGATGGACGTGCTTTAAAAATTGATGGACGTGCTTTAAAAACAGGTTTGTCCATATTTTCTTATGATGGACGTGCTTTAAAAATTGATGGCCAGCACCGTATTATTATCTCAGGTTCCATTCACTACCCACGCAGCACTCCTCAGGTTTGTCCATATTTTTGTTTGCTGAATTGTTGTTCACTAGCATGACATGTAATAACTTGTTAAGGAGAATGTCCTAAAGTTACATATTATTGTTTTTTCGTATTGAACGATATAAATCTAAAGAAATGGAAGGTAAAATAATAAAATAATACACGAAGCCATCAAAGAAGTTGCATGGACGCGTGTTTTGCTAACAGATGGTCAAATAATAGTTTGATCGTAGAATGTGTTCTATGACTTTTTTTTGTGAATTTGGTTAAGGGGTGTTTGATGTATTGGTCTCCAATTTTGAATCTATTTCCCATACTCTTATTGAATATAAATCGTTTGTTGAGAATATTAAGAATTGTTTACTTTTAAGTGTATATATAAATTCTAATTTAAGTAATTCTTCCATGGTGTAGATGTGGCCAGATTTGATACAAAAATCAAAAGCAGGAGGGCTTAACACAATCGAGACTTACGTTTTCTGGAATGGTTACGAACCTTGATAAGGAAATGTTGTAATTTTATTTTAGATGACGATGCTTGTTGATATGTGTTGTAATATGTCGATTCAGCACAGGCTAATTATCGGTTCAACCGCTCGATAAGTTCCTTCTGAATAAGGCATCTAAATTGGAGCATCCGTAGGAAACTACATAGACAAAGCGATGACCCTGCCTTCATCACATCGTAGAGTCAATCTTCGGTCTTAGCCGAAGATGTTAATCACGAAGAGTTCTATCACGATCAACCATTGACTAGTCCCCTGCACACCGACTGAAAAAGATCGATCCGAAGAAGACTGGTCCGAAGACGATGCCGACTTCGCTCCACTACCCATTCTGAAGAGAGACTTTGCTATAAACAACTAAGGTATCTTCGGCTTATCTTAGAGAGGATAGACCGAAGACATTTCGCCGATTCAACACCGATCCCTCTTGAAGAAGAGACCCCGAAGCGAATCTCCGGTTAGTCTCAAATCTTCATACGTGGATACAGTGATTACGATCGACTGCGTGGTCACTATCTCTAATCTCAACCATATTGGGGTGGCCACTTTTAGGGGTGGACCACACCAACTTTTTTAAGGGGGGCAAAAAAATTTTTCAATTGAATACCCACCAACTAAGAAAAATTCTCTTTTCTATGAAGCAAAGTTTGGTATTTTTGCAATCCAAACTACACTAATCATTTTCAGGAGAATAATAGAAAAATATTCATTTAGCAAGAAACCAAAATATAATATATTTGCAAATAGAGGATTCAAAATGAAAAAGATATATCACAGACCACCAATAAAAACACACTAAGATTGACAGAAAAGCCTACATCTATATATTTGATAATTCTTGCAACTCCATCAAATTTTTAATTTACCAAAAATCAACTAACAAAAAAATTTCAAATATTGCGCAGTGAGAGAATCTACAAATTCCTTATAGCAAATATCCTGAAATAGATAAAGAGAGAGAGAAAAAAAATTAAGAATACAAACTTGCAGTATTACATTTGGTCATCCCCGCAAAAAAAAAGTGAAAGAAGAAAAGAGCATGAGATTAGAGAATACAAAAACAAAATTACAATCATAAACTTAGTTTCTAAAAAAAAATAGAAAAGAAAAAAATTATAAAAAAAGAAACTACAGCAAGCTAACCAATTATACCTTTTTGCTATAGACTCTGGAGACGTTGAGGTCGAAGACAAAGGGCTTCTCTTGGTCAATGACGTTCCGGACATTCTTCGGCGGAGCGGCCGCCCGGCCGTCGGCAAAGCCACGAAGGAGACGACGGTTGGGGTGGCGCCGTGACAGGTGGGTGGGGCCATGGGGGTAGCGGCCAACGGGTGCCCCGTCGAGGACGATGGCGGCCGGCGGGTGCCGGGTGGGGTTTGGGTTTTGGAATTTTGGAGAAGGAGATGACAGCGCCCCTTAAATGAGGTTTTTTTTTTTTTAACAAGATTTTTTAGAGAATTTTTTCATTGACTTTTTTTTTTATAATACTCAATTTTGTTTTTTTTTTTAAAATTTCTTTACCGATTTTTTTGAAATTATTTTTGAAAAATTTGAGGGGGGCCGAATACCTATTACATATGAATTTATTTTAAATTAATCTAATATATATGTGGCTTATGAAAAAATTAGGGGGGCTAAGGCCCCCCCTTGCCCCCCCGGCGGTCCGTCGCTGGCCACGTAACCACTATCTCCAATTCCAACAATCCCAGGCTGGCTAGAATCAATTGGCAACCACTTATGGTTATGTGCAGGGATAAAGTTAATTAATCCCGTCTTAACCATAGGTAGGTGAGCCTAACTACACACTAGCACCGCAACTATAAATACTGGTAAGAGGGGCTACTCAAGGTACGCTATGCAAGCCTGGAAAAAGAAATACATTCACCATCTTCCTCTTCAAAAACTCTCCATTCTATTGCTGGAACTTCCCTCTCTAACTTAGGCATCGGAGTGTCCCCCACCGGAGAAAATCCGGTCAGGGACCTATTTTGTAGGTATCCAGTAGAGCGAACCAGCAATCCAGCAGCTTCGCCCGGTCGACGAAGGTTCCACATCAACAAATTGGTACGCCAGGAAGGGGGCGGCCTGTGTTGACAATCTGCAGTAGTTCAAACTTACTACCTACTGGTAGCTCCCCTTATTGAGAAAGGAGAGCGAGAAGAAATCCCTGATGGCGAAAGGAAAAACTCAAAATGCTTCGACAAGCAGGGGCCGTCCTCCCTCTCAAAGGAACAACCCCTCGGTGGAGAACAATGTTCCACCTCCCACACTTGTGGTGGGACAACAGCAGTTCGAGGCTCTTTTGAATCGAGTTAATGCTTTGACAACCATGGTTCAGAACTTCCAAGATGCAGCTTTTCAGGTGGGGCACCTGCCAGCCACCTCTAGACACAGTCATCAGTCTCGAGGGAAGGGAGACCAACGTCACGGGTCTACCCAACTTTCTCTCCATGATTGGCTTTCTCCCGAAGGCCGAAGCTCTCAATATCCAAAGCCGATCGAAGCCCCACGGAGGGGAAAGAGATCTAGACGATCTCTCTCTATCTCCTCTGAAGACTCCACTCCCGAAAGGGATGTATCGAAAGAAGCCCGCTTGACTACGATGAAAAGCTCAAGGCCCTCGAATCACAGGTTGCAAGGTTCAATGACCAGAAGAAGGATGGCGAGTTCGTGGCGTACGACTTGCGTCCCTCGTTCACCCCTTGCATCATAGCTGAAATTGTCCCTCGGCATTTTAGGGTCCCTCAAATGGAGCCTTACGATGGGATTACAAACCTGCTTGATCATCTAGGCAGCTTCAAAGCCCACATGATAATTCAAGGGGCCTCTAATGCACTGCATTGCCTCACCTTTCCTGCTACTCTGAAGAAGGTGGCTCGAATGTGGTATTCGAGCATACGCCCAGGTACCATCGATTCTTTTTCTGAGTTGGAAAAATTATTTATCTTATATTTTATGACTTGTCAGAAGATGCCTTGAAACATGGACACCCTATTCCTCCTTCACCAGAATGAAGGAGAGAGTCTTTGAGATTACATCTCCAAGTTCAATTCGGCTACTCTCGAGATCCCCAATCTAAACGAGCACGTAGCTATGTCCGCTCTAAAGAAGGAGCTCTGGTCATCCAGGCTCACTTTCTCCCTAGATAAAAGATTTCTCACAACCTATGTTGAGCTCCTATCAATAGCAAGAAATATGCCGATGTGGAAGAGCAAGCGATGAATCGATGACTGGCTGAAGGAAAATCTATTCCCAAGAAGAAGAACAACAAGAGGTTGGATCCCCCTGCACCCAACAACAACAACAACAACAGTAACTCTACCCGACGACGAAGTCCCAAGCCCAGAGCACCGGGTGGGAGATTCGACTCCTACAGCCTCCTCAATCTCCCCAGGGAGAGGATTCTGATAGAGAGAGAAAAAGAAAGCTATCTCCAACGGTCGCATCTCATGAAAGCGTCATCTTCCACGAGGAACAGAAATAAATTTTGCAGATTCCACCGGGGCCACAGCCACAACACCGAGGATTGCATCCAACTCAAGGATGCCATTGAAGATCTGATTAAGAGGGGTTATTTGGGGTGATACGTCGGTCGTCCAGAATCTCGGCCTGAGGCCACGGCCCCCTAGAGGGCCCCTGAAAAAGCTGAATTACCTAACCAAAGACCCACTAATGGAAGGGTGGGAATGCTGCATCGGCCAATCAACCGGAGGAGAGTTGAAGATGATGCTCCGAAATGGCTCAAGGATAACAACTCCATACTTTTGTCCGATGATGACTTTGTGGGAGTTCAGCTCCCACATGATGACCCAATTATAATTTCGGCCATTATGGCAAACTATGATGTAAGATGCATTTTAATTGATAATGGAATCTCAACAGACGTCTTACTTTATGATGCGTTCTCCAGAATGTGTTTGCCCAAAAACAAGCTACAGAGGTCCCCTGTGCCACTAACTGGGTTCGGAGGCATTCAAGTTGATGTTGAGGGCAAAATAATACTGCCCGTCATCCTCAAAATCGAACCTCGACAAAAGACACTCCCCATCAACTTCACAGTGGTCCGAACTCCTTCGACTTATAATGTGATTTTAGGATGGCCTGTCTTAAACAAATTTTGGGCCATAGTATCAACTTACTACCTCCTGGTGCATTTCCCCACCATGAGCGGAGTTGGGGAAGTGAAAGGAGACCAAAGAACTGCACAACAATGTCTGATGATACAAGATAGACAATCGATTGATCCCACAACTCTGGACCAATTAGACTCGAGGGACCCAGCCAAAGACCGCGGCAAACTGATGGAGAAAACTATTTTGATACAATTGACTGAAGAAGACCCTACCAAGATTGTGTAGATTGGAAGTCTGCTAAATGAAGAAACAAAAATAAGGCAGATCTGCTTCTTCAAGGATAATGCCGATGTTTTTGCCTGGTCAGCTTTGGACATGCCTAGGATTCCGGTCGAAGTAATTACTCATCGGCTGGAAGTTGCCCCTGATTACAAGTTAGTTCGGTAGAAGAAGATAAACTTTGCCCCCGAGAGGTAGAAGGCGATAGATGAGGAAGTGAACAAACTCCTCAAGATCGGATTCATCCGGGAAGCACACTATCCCGAATGGCTCGCTAATGTGGTAATGGTAAAGAAGGCTAACGGTAAGTGAAGGATCTGCATCGATTATATAGACCTCAACAAAGCTTGTCCAAAAGATAGCTTTCTTCTACCAAAGATCGACCAACTGGTTGATGCCACTATGGGCCACCAACTGTTAAGCTTCATGGATGCCTTCTCTAAATATATCTAGATCAGAATGGACACTTGGGATGAAGAAAAGATAGCCTTCATCACAGAGAAAGGTCTTTACTGCTACAAGATGATGCCATTCAGATTAAAGAATGCTGGGGCTATATTTTAGAGGCTGGTCAACAAAGTATTCAAAGAACAACTGGGAAGGAACATGGAGGCGAAGAGTCTCGTAAAGAAGATCATATTAGAGATCTGGAAGAGTCTTTTGGTGCCTTAATATGCCACCAAATGAAGCTAAACCCAACAAAATGTGCTTTCGGGATAACCTCAAGTAAATTCTTGGGATTCCTTGTTACCAAATGAGAGATTGAAGCCAACCTCGAAAAGATCCGGGCCCTCCAAAGCATGAGACACCCTTCTTGTAAGAAGAAAGTGTAACAACTGATGGGAAGAATCGCCTCTTTAAGCCGGTTCATTTCCCGATCGGCTGAAAAGTGTCTCCCTTTCTTCAAGATGCTCCGACAGTCCCGAAGCTTTGAATGGACCGAGTACTGCCATCTTGCCTTTGACGAATTGAAGAAGTATCTGGAGGCCCCACCACTGCTCTTCAAACCTCAAGAAGGAGAAACTCTCTATTTATACCTCTTTGCTGCAGACGAGGCTGTCAGTTCGGTTCTCGTTCGGAAAGAGAGGGATGATCTCCAAAGGCCGATCTATTACATCAACAAGGTCTTGCACGATGCTGAAGTAAGGTATCCAAAGATATAAAAGCTTATCTACTCATTGATAATTGCAGTGAAGCACCTGCGGCCTTATTTTCATGCCCATACTATCGTGGTCTTGACTGATCAGTCCCTTAGGATGCGTTTGGTAGACGGTAATCTATCCAGATTACCGATAATTTTAAAGTGGGTCCACCAGATAACTACGTTTGATATTTATATTAAATGGTAATCTATCTTGAACTGGTAATTCAGATTACCTCTCATGTTGCAATCCAGATTACCTCAGGAAGGGATGGCTATCCAGATTACCGGAGATATGGTAATCCATTTTATTTTTTTTGACAAAATTGTCCTGTCCCTTTTTGCTTCGGTGAGAACGAAATATTTCCCTTCTCCTTCTCATCTATGTCCTCTAGGTGCTGATTAGGATCTCTTCTTAAATATATATTTTATTTATAAAACTATATATTTTATATTTTAACTATTTATTAAAAATATAATTTTTAAATATTTTATATTATTAAATATAAAATATTTAATATTTTTATATTAAAATTGAAAAATTAAAAATTATTTTTATACTAAATAAATGTAAAATATATTTATATAATCTTTTAAATATACTAAGTAATATATTAAAATTATATATATTATATATTAAATTTAAAATAATATATTTATATTCTACATAAATACATAATTTAAATATATATATATTATATATATAATATATAAATATATTTTAAATAAATATACTATGTTATATAAATATATTATATTATTTTAAATATGATATAATCTAATATATTTTTTATAATATATTATATTAAAGTAATATTATATTACATTACTATATCATATTATAATATATTTTTAATAAATTTGACATAGGGATATTTTGAAAATTTGAGCTTAGATTACTGGTAATCTATTTGTCATACCAAACACAGTAATCAATCTTACAGATAGATTACCTGTGTACACCAAACACAGTAATCAGTATTACTGGCAATCTATCCAATGGTAATCTATCTTGTAGGTAATTCAGATTACCATTCAGGATTTCCTGGTGATCTACCAAACGCAACCTTAAAGCCATCCTCTACTATCCTGATACTTTCGGAAGTATAGCTAAGTGGGCTATTAAGTTGAGTGAATTTGATATCACCTTCCAATCCAGATCAACGATGAAAGCACAGGTGCTGTCGAATTTCTTAGCCAAATGCACATGGAAGCCCCAAGACAGTGCATAACTGGTCGAAGAGGATGGAGCTGACCCGAAGGATGTGGAGTCCATCTGGGTACTTCTCATGGACGGAGCTTCTAACTCTACTGGATGTGGAGCGGGTTTAATATTAACCGAACCGGATGGGCACACAATGGAGTACGCACTTCGCTTCTCCTTCCATGCTTCAAATAATCAAGCCAAATATGAAGCTCTCCTTGTGGGACTCCGAATCATCAAAAATCTAGGGATTCGAAAAATCCAGATCTTTTCGGACTCCTAACTGGAGGTGAACCAGGTCAACGATGAATTTGAAGCCCGAGATCCTACCATGATCCAGTACTTAGAGAAAGTAAGGGCCTTGTCCTTAGTTGGATTCTTTGAAATCACTCATGTACCACGATCGGAGAATTCTTGAGCTGACGCACTATCCAGGCTCGCTACCACTATTCCAGACTCCCTTGGTCGTACCTTCATAGAACACCTCGTGATTCCAAGTATAGCTGAAGAGACTCCAAAGGTACATCAGATTGAGAACGAGCCTAGTTAGATGGACCCCATCCGTAAATTCCTGAACAAGGGCACATTACTGGAAGATAAAGTAGAGGCCAAGAGGCTCTGTTGGATGGCATCCCAATACGTTGTCTTGGATGGAACCTTGTATAAGAGATCTTTCACCCAGCCTCTGCTGAAATGTCTAGGGCCGATGGATGCCGATTATGCCTTAAGGGAGGTGTATGAAGGCATATGCGGAGACCATCTAGGAGGCAGATCCCTAGTGTAAAAAATAATATGCCAGGGTTACTACTAGCCAACCATCCAAAAGGACTCCACCGACTTCGTCCGAAGATGTGACCAATGCCAGAGGTATGCCAACATCCAAAGATAGCTCGCAAGTCAGCTAACTCAGCTGATAGCACTATGGCCTTTCGCCCAGTGGGGCATGGACATTCTTGGTCCGTTCCCACCAGCATCTGGATAGCAGAAGTTTGTCATCGTTGCCATCGACTACTTCACCAAGTGGATTGAGGCCAAACCATTGGCTCATATTACGGAGGCAAAAGTTGAAAGTTTTGTGAAGAATTGTATTATATTCTGATTTGGAATCCCTTATGCCATAGTCACTGACAACAGGAGGCAATTCGACAACCTGAAGTTTAAAGATTTGTGTGCTCAGTACCATGTGCTCCACAAGTTGACCTCTGTCGACCACCCGCAGTCTAATGGAGAAGCCGAAGTGATGAATCGGACTATTCTCTATGGTCTAAAAACTCAACTGAATGATGCCAAGGGACTGTGGGCCGAAGAGTTGAATTCTGTTCTTTGGACATATCAGACAACTCCCAGAATGGCTACTGGCGGTCCCCGTTTAATTTGGCATATGGCACAGAAGCAGTCCTCCTTATAGAGGTTACATTGCAATCTTTGAGGATTGATAAATATAAAGAACGTGAAAATTTGAAACACCGAAGGGCAGACTTGGATCTGCTACAAGGCACCAAACTTCAGGCTCAAATAAAGATGGCGACATACCAGTAGAAAGTCGATAAATATTACAATTCCAGGGTGAAGGAGTGAATCTTTCATCCTGAAGACTTGGTGTTACGAAGGGCCAAAGTATCCAGGTCGACAAAGTAAGGCAAACTTTCCCCCAATTGGGAAGGTCCCTACCGAATCAAGGAGGTCATATGCCCAGGAACGTATCGACTTGAGACTTTAGATAGTGTTGTGCTAGCTCGGCCTTGGAATATACAAAATCTTTGCAAGTATTATCAATGAGAATTCTCATCAAGGAAGACTTCGATAAAAGTCCATTGGAAAATAAGTTTGGTTAGCCATTCTTATCATCAAATAACGGCACAAGAATGGTCTCAGTGACCCATCCGATGAGACCGACAAAAAAGTGCAAAGGTGGGTCTGATCCACTCGCCTTATCAATATGCCTGACGAGCATAAAGGAGAGCCCAACCAGGCCACCTTATGATCAACTTAAGGTGCAGGGATGGTTTACACAACCTACCCTACAATAAATCCGAAGACATGTCGATGTGGGCCTAATCAGCCTGCCTTAATATCAACTGAAGGCATAGGGATGGTTTACACAACCTACCCTATGGTAAATCTGAAGACGTGCTGAGGTGGGCCTAATCAGCTTGCCTTAATATCAACGGAAGGTGTAGAGATGGTTTACACAACCTACCCAACGGTAAATCCAAAGACGTGCCAAGGTGGGCCCAACCAGCCTGCCTTAACATCAACCGAAGGCACAGGAATGGTTTACATAACCTACCCTACGGTAAATCCGAAGATGCACCGAGGTGAACCTAATCAGCCTACCTTAACATCAATGGAAGGTGCAGGGATGGTTTACACAACCTACCCTACGGTAAATCCGAAGACATGTCGAGGTGGGCCCAACCAGCCTACCTTAACATCAACCGAAGGTGCAGGGATGGTTTACACAACCTACCCTACGGTAAATCCAAAGATGCACCGAGGTGGGCCCAATCAGCCTGCCTTAACATTAACCAAAGGCACAGGGATGGTCTAAGCATTCTACCCTACAGCAAGTCCAAGGACGTGCCGAAGTGGGTCCAAACGACCCACTTTGTTATCAACAGACATCCCGAGGATGGTTTATTTGGCCTATCCTAGCAGCAAATCCAATCCAAGTGATTGTACAGGCTCTTCTACTATATGCTACATCGAAGAGTTCACACTTAACATCATTTTGGAAGGAAGGTATTTCCATTCATTGATAAAAAAGAACTGTACAATCAAAAAAAAAAGAGAAAGGGTAATGGAAAGGATGACCTAAAAATTGGTCGCCGGCCCCTTTCCAAGTCGACGGGCAATATCAGGTCCCCGAGAGGCGCTCGAGGAGGCTTTGGGCTTCACCTTCGCCTCCGGCTCTGACTCCTCCTCGAAGTTAGAATCGTCCTCCTACCCAGGATACGGAATGGAGGGCCTGATATTATCCATCCCCTTCAGACCGTAAAAGCGGAAGGCCTTGCACTTGTATTCCTAGAATCCCCGATGGTAGAAATCTTGGACAGCCTCAGCGACCTCGTCCTTGAAGGCCTACAATACCAGGAACTTGGCGATGGCCTCCACCGTCTCCTTCCTGGCCTGCTCCACTGCCACAACCATCGTTGCAGCCTAAGCCTTGGCCTCCTCCAACTGTGCCTGCAGGGCCCTCACCTTCCGTCCCAAGCAGATCGCCTCTCTAGGCCAAAAAGAATTGTCATCGCCCTGGTAGACCTTTTCACTAGGTCCCCCTCCCAGCTCTATGGTGGCATCTCTCTTCTGGGCCATCTCTCTGAGATCCTCAAAGCTGAACTTCATCTTCACAATATGGAGGAGAAGGGGAAGAGTAACTTTGGGGCAAAGGACTCGCTTCTCTATTACTTGAATAGCTTTCAGAAACTGGGAAGATGAATCCTATTTAATGGCACTTCGTGCCATGGAGGACATGTCGCACGCCTCACGCCAAACCACTGAAAGCGTCATGTATTGAAGCAACGCTTCAAACCTGGAGCAGCTTCTCTGAGGCCAATGCGGTTATTAATAACCACCTTTGGGAAAAGAAGCCTACGCTTCGAATCTGGAGCAGCTTTTTTGAAGCCAATATGTCATTAATGATCACCTTCGGGAAAAGTAGACTGGACACCACCCAAAGGGTGCAGAAGCACAGCCACTCGAATACCAGTACGTTTGGCATTGATAATAAAGAATGCACTCAAAATCTTCCATCCAGGTGCCAATAACAAGGTGACATCTATCCTCTGCATGATCATCGAATCAGGGGGGCAGTTATGATGGATGATTGACTACTGAGACATGCCATCTCAACTAAGGCTAGCCCCCAATTCAAAGTTCTGGTCGGGTCCTTTTCGAACCGGTCGTTAGCGCTAAAGGAATCAGAGACGATCCAATGGCACTACATCATCACTTCAGGGCCAATCTTTGGCTTAAGCTGAAGACACTGACTCTGAATCTTATCTTTCAGCTACTCATCATCGAGTGACCGATCAGTCTTTTGTGCATTAACTTGAAGATGGCTGATTCGAAGAAGACTAATTTGAAAAAAGTTAGTCCAAAGATGATGATCACTTTGTTTTTTTGATTGTTCCAAAAAAGAAAGCTTTCATTTTAGAAGAAAACATTACAATTGGTTGGCTAAAAAGAAAGAAAAAGAAGGAAAGAAGAAAAATAATGGCTCCATCCTTCATCAGCTGGTTCGGCAGCTGGAGCGGGGACGAAGGCTTCTTCAGCGGCCACCCCACTTCCATCGACAGGAGGTGCCGATATCTCTTTAGCTGGAGCTTTTACTTCCTCCACCCCGTCGCCAGGAATGGCAGCCAGAGAGAAATCCAAGCTGGGATAAAGCTTCATGACCTTGCCCAGGCAGTCAAAATGGCCAAGAAGGTAACTTTCCACTGCTATCTCATGTACTTCATCTTTGAAGGCTTAGGAGCTCTTGTAAGCCTCAACTGCCTAAGAAGGCCTTTCCTCAACCTGTGCCACCCTTTGATTGGCCATCGAGAGATCTATCTCCATCTTGCTGATTCTCTCCTCCAACTCGACTTTTTGGGCTTTCACCTCCTCTGCATCCCGAAGGCAATCTCTCAATAGCAATTCAGCAGAGATTACCTTCCACCTTTTATTCTGGAAGTTAGCCACCATGTCAGCCGCTTGCACCTCAAGCGTCCTTAGTTGCCTTTCTAGGGCACTGTTAGAGGTGATAGCCTGGCCCAGTTTCTCTTCAGCGGCAACTCGGAGCCCTTCGACAATATCTCTCTCAACTACGGTTGAAGCCACCTGGCTCCGAAGGCCTTCGTCGAAGCCAATAGACTTGCGAACATTCTCCTCTAATAGAGAAAGCTCGTGAGAGATCTGCCAAAGAAGAATATGTACAAGGTTAGATCAATTAACATGCGTAGACATACTATGCGCACACCAACATTTACCTACAATATTATGGGAAGGGCGGTGGAAAGAGGGTCCTCGGACACTTGCCCCCTGGTTTTGGTGGCAGATGCATCGCACCCCCCAGAACTCCTCCCTTCTATGGCCGGGATCGTGGTTTTGACATCTCCGGTGCATGAAGGAGTCTTGCTAGCACTCGATGGGTTTGGCCCCTTTGACGGCCCTGCCGATACGGTTCTACCTGGAGAGGCTTATTATTCTCCTGAGGAGGAACCTACTTCAATCGGGGTGTCACCCCTAATCTGGACCCTTGGTAGTGCCAAGACATAACTTCATCGCCGATCTGATCTCCTTACCAAAGGGCCCATCACCGGCCGCTTCCTCTACCAGTCCTTCCTCTCCCTTTATAAGGGGTAAGAAGCATTTTGAAGTGCCTCCTTGAAAGAAGAGGCACTCTCTCTTTGAATGCTCCATGTACATAGGTGTCGGAGATGGGTGCGAAACTCCAAGCAATGCCAAGCTAATTCGACACGGGAAGAACCTGGGGCCACGATCCGCGTGACTCCACCCAATGGCAAAGATGAAGCCCATACCTTCTCTAAGGGATAGGATAAGGCCACATCCTCTTCCCAGATCCCAATTGAAGGATCGACTGAACCACCACAATAGAAAGGAGAGATGCGACCCATCGACTGACTCTTTTCTTTTCATGTTCCAATAGGAAAGTGACAACTGTCCTTAACTTGATCTCCGAATCAGATGTCAATTATGACGAGCGACTGGACCGAAGATTCACCATCATTGGTTACACTTTTTCTGGTGGAATATGATAATCTATTAATACTCTCACTCTTCAAGACAAATCATTGCTTCAAAAATTGAGAATGGGGGCCAACTATTGTGATATGTTGGTTCAGCATAGGCCAATTACCAGTTCAATCACTCGCCAAGTTCCTTCTGAATCATGCATCTAAACTGAAGCACCCATAGAAAACTACATAAACAAAGCGATGACCCTGCCTTCGTCACATTATAGGGTCGATTTTTAGCCTTAGACGAAGATGTTAATCCCGAAGAGTTCTACCACGATCAACCATTAACCAGTCCCATACACACCGACCAAAGAAGGTTGATATGAAGAAGACTGGTCTGAAGATGATGCCCGCTTCGCTCCACTACCCATTTCGAAGGGAAAGACTCTGCTACAGATAATAGAGGTGTCTTTGGCTAATCTCAAAGAGGACAGACCGAAGACATTTCACCAATTCAACACCGAAAAAGTGGGCTGCCCTAGAGCCTTTGTTGACCGAAGTCAGACTTTTCGGAAGTGGGCTGCCCTAGAGCCTTTACCGATTGGAGTCAAACTTTTTGGAAGTGAGCTGCCTTAGAGCCTTCGCCGACCGGAGTCGAACTTTTTAGAAGTGGGCTATCTTAGAGCCTTCATCGACTGGAGTCGGACTTTTCGGAAGTGGGCTGCCCTAAAGCCTTTACCGACCGGAGTCGGACTTTTTGAAAGTGGGCTGTCCTAGAGCCTTTGTCGACCGGAGTCGGACATTTTAGAAGTGGGTTGCCCTAGAGCCTTTGTCGACCAGAGTCGGACTTTCAGAAGTGGTTTATAGAAGAAGTGATGGTCTTTATTGATAGTACTTGCGAAGGTTGTCTAATTTCCATGGATGCGCCACTTGTCATCCATCTAAATGCTCGAGTTGATAAGTTCCGGCTTGAATTACTTCAACAACTCGATAAGGGCCTTCATAATTGGGAAAGAGTTTTCCTTGCTTGGTCGGCCTTAAAATTTCTGTCCTCTGCAAAACTAGGTCTTCGACCCGGAAGGTTCGAGCCTTGACTCGAGAGTTGTAGTATCTGGCCATCTTCTAATGGTAAGTCACCATCTTCAGGCCCACTTGGAGCCTAGTTTCATTGAGCAGGTCTAGGTCAACCCTCCTTTGCTCTGAGTTGGTCGGTTTGGCAAAATGATCAATCTACAGGGATTATAAGGAAATTTTCACAGGGATGACTGCTTCACTTCCATAGGTCAGATTGAATGGAGTCTCTCCAATCACCATTCGAGAGGTAGTCCGATAGGCCCAGAGCACTGAGTGAAGCTCTTCTGCCCAAAGTCCTTTGGCATTATTCAATCGGGTCTTCAGGCCATGTAGGATCGTCTGATTGGTGACTTCGGCTTCTCCATTGGACTGAGAATGATCGACTGATGTTAGCTGATGGAAAATGTGATATTGCTGACAGAAGCCCCAAAATTTGGGATTGTCAAACTACCTTCCATTACCAGTGTTGATCGTCCGCTGGATGGTGAACCGAAAGATGATGTAGTTCTTGACAAAGTTCTCCGCTTTAGCTTCTGTAATTTGTGCTAGCAGCTCAGCCTCCACCCATTTGATAAAGTAATCAATGGCCACAATCAAAAATTTTTGCTGGCCGGATGCTGGGGGAACGGTCTTAGGATGTCCATCCCCCATTGCACGAACGGCCAAGGTGTGGTGAGTGGGATTAGCTGACTGACTGACCTTCTCTGAATGTTGGAGTATTTTTGACATGTGTCGCACTTTCGGATGAAGTCTGATGCATCCCTCTGGATGGTTGGCCAGTAATATCCTTGTCGGATAATTTTATAAGCGAAGAATCTTCCTCCTAAGTGGTCACTGTAGATGCTTTCGTGCACTTCTCTGAGTGCATAGTCGGTGTCAGTCGGCCCTAGGCACTTCAGCAATGGCTGTGAGAATGACCATTTGTAGAGAGTACCATCGAGGATGATGTACTGTGAAGCTGTCCAGCGTACATGCTTGGCCTCGGTCGTATCTTTCGATAGAGTCCCTTTGACAAGGAATGCAAAGATTGGGTCCATCCAAGAGGCTTCTTGCTCCACTTGGTAGACTTCTATAGATTCTTCGATAATGTTTGGGTGCTGCAGATACTCCACAAAAGTCCGGTTGGAGGTGTTGGTAGCGGCCGTAACCAATCATGACAAAGCATCCATCCGGGAGTTCTGTAATCGAGGTATATGGAGGATTTCAAAAAATTTAAGCCGAGTTACGAGACTTTGTACCTTGCTCAAGTACTTGGCCAGGGTCGGATCTCTCGTCTCGAATTTTCCCTTCACCTGGTTCACCACTAGCTGAGAGTCGGAGAATGCTCTGATTCGGCAGATGCCTAACTCATCAGCTATTCTTAGTCCTGCAAGGAGGGCTTCATATTACGCTTAATTATTTGATACTTGAAATGCAAAGTGTAAAGCCTACTCCAAGCTCTGTCTGTTGGGGTCAGCCAGGATTAGACCCGTTCCACGGCCTGCAAGGTTGGATGCTCCATCCACATGGAGGGTCGAAGCAGGTTCTGCTTCTTCAATGGCATCATCTTCTGGTGCATCGGCAACTTGTGAGGGTACCTCCTGTCTTCAGGTACATTCTGCAATGAAGTCAACAATTACCTGAGCCTTTATGGCCGATCGAGGCTGGAACGAGATGTCAAATTTGCCGAGCTTGACAGCCCATTTGGTAAGTGACCGGATGTGTCTGGACTCCTGAGGATCGCCTTGAGAGGTTGGTCGGATAGGTTAACAATCGGATGGGCCTAGAAGTAGGGTCATAGTCGCTTGGCTGCTATGACCAAAAAATAAACAAGCTTCTACATCTTGGGATATCTTATCTCGGTGTCATGAAGAACCTTGCGGTATAATAGATAGGTTTCTGTTGATTGCCTTCTCCGACCCGAACGAGGATAGAGCTGACTGCCTCATCTGACATCGACAAGTACAAGTATAAAGGCTCTCCCTCTGTCAACTTAGCCAAAATGGAGGGTTCTTCAGGTAAGCCTTTAGTGCCTCGAAGGTCGACTGAAACTCGTCGGTCCAATGGAAGTGGTTCGACCATCGCAAGGTCTTGAAGAAAGGTAGGGACTTCTCAGCCGATCAGAAAATGAAGTGGCTTAGAGAGGCTATTCAGCTTGTAAGTTCTTGCACTTGCTTTTTGTTGATCATAAGCCCCATATCGATAACAGCTTTGATTTTATCAGGATTGACCTCGATTTCTCTTTGCGTGACTAAGAAGCCAAGGAATTTCTCGAAGGTCACCCCAAAGGTGCACTTGGCCGGATTTAGCTTCATCCGGTGATGCCTTAAATCATCAAAGGGCTCCTGCAAGTCTCTGATGTGGTCAGCTCTATGGAGGCTTTTGACTATCATATCATCAACATACACATCCATATTCTTTCCAAGTTGCCCTTCGAAGTCCCGGTTGATCTGCTTTTAGAAAGTGGCACCGGCATTCTTCAGGTCTAAGGGCATCATTTTGTAGCAATACAGTCCTTTGTCAGTGACAAAGGCTATCTTCTCCTCATCTTCTAGATGCATCTTGATTTGGTTGTAGTCGGAGAAGGCATCCATGAAGCTCAAAAGCTGATGGCCGGCTGTGGCGTCCACTAATTGGTCGATCTTCGATAAGAAAAAGCTGTCCTTCTGACAAGCCTTGTTGAGGTCGATGTAATCCACACATATCCTCCATTTTCCGTTAGCCTTCCTCACCATTACAACATTCACCAGCCAGTCGGGATAATGAGCCTCTCTGATAAAGCCAGCATCGGAGAGCTTCTTGACCTCCTCGTCAATTGTCCTTTATTTTTTAGGAGCAAAGCTCCTCTTCTTCTATCTGACAGGCCTGTAGGTCGGATCTACTTTAAGCTAGTGGGTTATTACCTTTATCGGGATGCCTCGCATATCCGACATCAACCAAGCAAAGACGTCTGCATTTTCCCTTAAGAAGCTGATAAGCTCAAACTTGACTTCTTTACTGAGGGTGCTTCCAATTTGGAGAACCTTAGTGGGATCGTCCTTCCGGAGGGGAATGAATAGGATCCTCTCGACTGGTTGGCCTCGGCCGTCAGCTTCGGCCCTGGGGTCAAGCTGTTCCAGAGAAGAATGATCATCCGACTGTCTGTCTTGGATAGTTAAGCACTGCCTGGCCATCCTGTGGTCTCCCCTCATAACTCTGACCCCGTTTCGAGTTGAAAACTTTGCCAGCAGGTGGTAGGTAGAGACTATGGCCCAAAACTTGTTGAGAGCTGGTCGGCCCAAAATGGCATTGTATACCGAGGTCGTATGTATGACCATAAAGTTAATGGGAAGAGTCTTCTGGAAAGGCTCCGTCCCGATGGTCACGGGCAGACTTATTTCCCCTTCCACCCTGATGGAGTTTTTTCCAAAGCCTGTCAGTGGCATAGGGGATTCCTGCAGCTTTGATCTAGACAGGTTCATTTTGACAAAAGCATCATACAACAATACTTTCATGGAGCTTCCATTATCAATAAGGATCCTCCTTACATCATAGTTGGCAATTACTGCCGACACAACTATAAGATCATTCCCAGAGACATGGGATTCTAGTAGGTCTTCGTCGGAGAAGCTAATTACATTAGAACTCCTAGACCTCTTCACAATGTTCTGGTCTTATTCATATCTCTAGTCAGACCAACAGAGTAGCGTGCCAACATTCTCGTCGGTCGGATGCTGATTGGGAAGCTCTATCTCCTTTAGGGCATCTCTGGCGATCGAAGTCTCAGCCCGATTCCTCTGGGATCGAACGTAGTTGTGCAGGTACCCCCTCCTGATCAGGTCTTCAATTGCATCATTCAGCTGGAGGCAGTCTTCAATATTGTGTCCATGGTCCCGATGGAACCGGCAGTATTTATTTTTGTTCCTAGATGTAAAGGGGCCCCTCATTAGATGAGGCCTTTGCAGGAAGGTCTCGTTCTCATTTTCCAGGAGAATCTTCTCCCTCGAAAGGGAAAGGGGTGCATAAGTTTCGAACCTCCTGGGGAAGTCCTTCGGCTTTGGGCTATGACGTTGGGCCGAGTTATTGCTATCATTGGGCGGCTGGACTTCGGGAGCCTTATCGCTTCGCTTCTTGGGAGCTGACCTCCCTTCAGCTTGATGTCTGCTCGCCGCCTGTTCTTCTACCAGGGCATACTTCTATGTCGGGGCCAGCAGCTTGGAGTAGCTTGTCAAAAATTTCTTGTCCAGGGAGAAGGTAAGCATGGACGAGTGTAGCCCTCTCTTGAAGGCCGACATAGCTACATCTTCATTCAGATCCGGGATCTCCATGGCCGTTGAGTTGAAATAGGCTATGTAATCCCGGATGGTCTCTCCCTCCTTTTGCAGTACGAGGAAGAGGTAGTTGGTGTTCCTTAGCATCCGATTGTAAGTCCTGAAATGGGAGAGAAAGAGTTTTTCAAGCTGAGGGAAAGAGTGGATCGTACCTGATCGGATGGTAGAGAACCATATTCGAGCCGCCTTTTTGAGGGTCACGGGGAAGGCGATGTAGTGGTGGGCGTTGGAGGTGCATTGCACCATCATGTGGGCCTTGTAAGTGCCCAGATGGTCCAGTGGATCAGTGGTACCATTGTAGGGGTCCACTTGTGGTATCTTGAAGTGGCGGGGGATAGGCTCCCCCATGATCTCAACAGAAAAAGATGGCCAGGAGTCGTACGCCTGCCCCCCGTCGGCTTTTTGCCAATCAACCAGCATAACGATTTGCTCCTCCATGTGCTGGAGTTTACTGGTGTAGTCCCTCGGGACCTCATCGTAGTGCTGGTCGTCATCTGGGATCGGGTCAGCGGAAGAGGGTGAGGTGGACTTTACTCTCTTCCCATCAACATGAGCCCTCTGTGACCTTCGGGGCTCTGGAGCAAAATAAGAATGAGGCTGAGGGTCTTCACGCCATTGGCTTCCCTCAGTAATTGGCCGACGATAGCAGGTGGCTGTTGCCTATCGTTGGCTGCATCCTAGAGGTTCTGAACCATGGCAGCGAGGGTGTCGATGCGGTTCAACAAGGTTTGGAACTGTTGCTGTCCCAGAGTGATAGTGGGTTCGACGATGTCATTCTCCCTGAGAGGCACTTCCGATCTAGACAGGGAGTGACCTCTCCTAGCGGAAATGTTCTGGGCTCTTCCCTTTGCCATTATTCTTCTTGGTGAGTGGATTTCTCCTTTTAGAGAAGATAAAAGGGGAACGAAGGTTCGGCCCTTCCTCTAGCGCCAATCTGTCGCTGCAACTTCTCCAAGGCTGGGCTCAGGCTGGCTTGGCTGGAGTGCTCTTCACCCGGTTCCTGCAAAAAAGTCTCCAAGGACCAGTGGTGTTCCGGCGGGGGACACTCCGATGCTTAAGTTAGCGGGAGCTTAAGGGCAACAGAATGGAGGAATCAAAGGAATGAACTTGTGAAGTAGGAAGAGAATACTTAGCCCTTGTTCGAGGTCCCCCGTTTACCTTATATAGGTGTGGGATACTACCAAATTTTATTAGGGGATAGGCTAGGATGCCCGATTTGCCCTTAAGAGAATCAGGATTGTGGTCAGGTGGCACCAGGACGTGGCCATGTTGCGGGATCTGTTGTAACAGAATTCTGGTAATAGTTGGAAGAGGTTTCTAGAGCCTTCAGAAGAGACCCTGCAGAAGGTGGGTCAGTCGGACCTCTGAAGAAGTGGGTCGGATGGATCTCTACCCAAGTGGGTCATTCGAACCTTATCTGGAGTGGCTCGGTCGGACCTTCACTGGAGAGGGTCGGACAGACCTTTGAAGAAGTGGGTCAGATGGATCTCTACCCCAGCAGGTCGTTTGGACCTCTACTGGAGTGGGTCAGTCGGACCCCTGTTGAAGGTGGATCGGTCGGAACCCTGAAGGAGAGGGTCGGGCGGACCTCTATTATAGCGGGTCGTTCGGACCTCTAACGAAGGTGGGTCGATCGGACCCTCGATGGAGAGGGTCGGATGGACCTCTAGAGAAGTGGGTCGGTCGGACCCTTGATGGAGTGGGTTGGATGGACCTCTACTACAGCGGGTTGTTTGGACCTCTGCTTGAGGGGGTCGGTCTGACCCCTGTTGAAGGTGGATTGGTCGGACCCTTGATCCGCTCTGACCGAAGGGCTGTCGGCTCCGATCCAGTTCAAGAAAAAGCCGATTGGGTGTAATAGAGTCAAAATCCTATTTGGGCCAAACCCTGTTTACCAATTTATTCCTTTTTGTTACATGAGGTCTTGCCTATTGATCAAATTGGGTTCCAATTGATCAAATGGGGCTTTAGTTATTTGGTTTTGAGTCTTGTAATTCAAGGGGGATCAAATTAAAAATCCATGTGCTAGCCCAAGACAAGCCATGTGACTCCATGTGTTAGCCCAAGTCAGTTTGTTTTTGGCGCCACCTTCTCAAGAATTTGGATAACATCACATGCTATGTTTGAACATCACTTAACACTTCATCAGGACAACACCACATGACTTGTCTGGACATCTGATGCGGGACAAGGGGGGCTAAGGGGTAGGAGCTAGGATCGATGGTGAGCCTAGAAGTCACCTAGATTAGGGTATTCTAATTTTTTTTGGATTTTCTAATTTGATGGAGAATAAATTATGGGATGGAAGATGGGAGCCTGGATCTCATGGACTTTAGGACTCACCCTGATGAAAAGACCTCTCATCTCTAAGGAATTACGCCATCTTCGATACTTGGAGGCGCTAGGATGAATCTCAAGGTCACGAGGGGATAAAGAAGATGGAATGGAAAGGGGGATAACTGGACATGACCTCATATCATGTCCTGGGGTTGGGCCTCACACCCTCTCCTAACGGAGGTAGAAGAAGAATCACTCTTTCCTAAATAAAAATTTCATTCATCAATTATTTTTACAAGAAGGATTGGAGCCTATTTTATAGACACCAAGCCATTTTGAAATTCAAATTTTGAAATTCAAAAAAATTACAAAATTTAGGGAAGATCATGGTGGAGAGAATGGTGGGTGTCTTCATGAAAAGGGATGGCTTTTGTGGAGGAAAATGTGGACCCATTCAAATTCAAATTCAAATTCCTCCTTTGCTCTGAGATTTGCACAGAAAATTCCCTGCTCTAAGATATGTGCAAGTTGTTCCTGCTATGAGATCCATGCAAAAAAGCTCCTTGTGACCGTGGAACAGGGGGCATGGCGGATGGATGTGGAAGAGTGGCTGCAGGGTGGCTTTGCCGGCATCAACGCTAGGGAAGGTGGCGGCACGGCCGAGACGACGGACACGGCGGAGAAGGCATTCCTGCTCTGAGATCCATGCAGAAAAACTCCCTGTGATTGTGGAACAGGGGGCATGGAGGACGGATGGGGAAGAGCAGGAGAGCGGGGCAGCGGCCGAGCAGTGGTTGGGCATCGCGGGAGGCACGGGGTTGCCGGCTAGAGATGACTTCGGGCGAAGGGGCGTCAGGTGTGGAGAAGGGAGGCATCACGGGCATGGGCATCATGGGCGTCATGGGCATGGTGTAGCAGGGGGAGATGGACAGCCGACGAGGTCCATCCAATCATCGGGCATGGCGGCACGGGGGAGATGGAGGGCCATCGGGGGGGTCGCTGGTGGTTGGGCGTGGCAGATTCAGGATGAACGGGAAGAAAAAATGGAAAAAATGGAGTTTTGGGAGTTTTCTAGGAGGAAGATGACAAGGATAAACATGGAATAGTTCAGGGATAGGTATGGAATAAAACTGGAATAACGATAATAGATAGAATAGCAAGGATAAAACCTTAAACTAAAAATAAAAAAAATCTGAAAAAAAGAAAAGGAAAACCCGGATGGGTTTTGATAACCCCATCAACATCTCCCGCCATATCACCCAGGACATTATCACATGGCATGTCACTTATGTTTGGACATCCCACATGCCATGTTTTAAATGAAAGCAAGAATTGATGCCCTTTCTTTTTAAGAGGAGTAAAGCAGAAGGAGTCCTCCAATTGGCGCCCTCTCACTCAAGAATTTCATGCCAAAAAATTCCAAGAGTCGGCCAAGCATTTCTTCCATGCCAACTTCCAAGGAGTTCCAAAATGTTTGATCACCCAAGTGAAGGAGGTTCAATGGTTCTCTACCGCAGGAGTATTGATCAAATAGGTGCAGAGCTACTTAAGTTTCCAGAACTTAAGAGTCTCACCAAAACTCTTGAGTCATCTTCTATCTAGACTGAAGAGTCAACTTACCTGCAGAAGCCTACAACATTAAGAATCCAGAGTCCAACAACAAAGACCAAGTAATGGAGCATCTTGACCCTACATCAAGCCACCTCATCAATCCGCATAGTTGGTACCCAAGATGGATGAAAATCCCATGATGATCGCCCACTTTTGATAGGAGTCCAGATCAGCCCAACAAGCAAGAGTCCAGGCTGCCCAGAGTAGGATTCTAGGAGTTGTAGTCCAAGGGAGAAAAAGTCTAGTGTTTGAATCCCTTACACCCTGGTTGAGGGTTTATAAATACCCCATTAACCCCCTTGTAATAATTATAATTATTTATCAATAAAGAGACTCTGTCAAAATTTCTTCCTTTGCTGTGTGCATCGCGGGGTGTGAGGCCCTAGTTATCCTACCTATCCAGCTGACAAGAAAACCTAGCCACTTCTTCTATCCATTCCCTTTCATTTATTTTCATTCATTTGCTGCTTCTTAACTTTAGTTTTCTTTTTTGAGTGTTTGCAGGTGATCTGGAATTAAAGATAGGTATTCTTGCCTTAGAACCGGCATCGCACGGAAGATAGGAGCCCGGGATCGAGATCTTGAAATCCTGCCGCAGAATCTTGAGAGTCTTGCCAAATCTATTTCAAAGGAGTGATTTTCGTTGGTAAAACTGAAAACTTATTCCCTTCTCTTTAATTTTCTGATTAGTTGAAAGTAAACCCTAGTTTCGGTAGTTTCTTAGCCACCAAGTCCTGCTTTCTAGTTACATTGTAGGTTTACTTGTGCGGGTAGTTAACTAGAACTAGTTTTCTTTACTGTCTCCTTTGAGTCTTCCTTAAAAATCTGAAAAAATATAAAAAAATTATTCTCTGCTATTCTCTGATAATTAGGCTTTAATTATTTGTCCCACATTAGGGACCTATTTTGCAGGTATCCAGGGAAGTGAATCGGCAATCCAGCGGTTTTGTCCGGTCGATGAAGGTTCCACGTCAACAATATGAAATATAAAACTGTAAATGCCAATTAACATTAGTCTTGTGCCCCTTTGATTTTAGTATAACTTTGAAGGAAACTATGATCTCATTAGGTTCCTTAAGGAAATCCAAAATGCTGGATTGTATTCCATTCTTCGCATTGGTCCTCATGTTTGTGCTGAATGGAACTACGGGTAATTAGTAATTTGCTTTAAATATAGGCAAAAAAAGTAGTTATGGATTTGCATATATGGTACTTCTATCTCTTTATCGAAACAAGCTAAATGATTTCGGAGGATTCCCTTTTTGGTTGAGAAAAATTCCAGGGATGTAATTTAGGACCAATAACCAGCAATGGAAAGTAATAATTCAACTTCAAATATCTAATTTAGAATACTGATTTACTGTATAATTAAAAAAAATGTTGTTTTCTATTTTATTTTTTTTGCTTATACCTTTCTCCCTAATGATAGCACTTTACTAATATTTTATAGCAAAGATCACTGAATCGGTACCGAGACCCGTACCGGTCAGTAACCGATATGATACCGTATCATACCGTATTGTATCATATCGGTGTATATACCGGTCTTAGTAAATTGAGAAAAAACTATCTTCCTCCCCCTTTCAAGCAAGGATCGCTGAACCGAACATTAACCGAACTCGAATCTGTTGGTGGTAGGATGTGTATGAATAATAGCTACCTAATTGACAAGATCGAGTCTAGAGTTATACTCTATGTCCTTAAGATAATTTCGTCCCGCAATGGTGTTTACAGTTTTATGATGATTGTCTCCCAGGATACAACGGTCTTCTTCTGGTGAAATCAGCACTACAATTTACCAGAAATTCAAACCAGGAATGCTTTTCTCTCTTTGTTTGCACTATAGCTATACTCTGTTTTTAGAGTATGCAAATGCCTGAGAGACTTACGATGCACTATAGCTATACTCTATTTTTTCAGAGTATGCAAATGCCTAAAAGAAGGAAGGAAAATACTGGAATGAATGCGATCAAATGAATGAGGAATGGGGACCTATTTATAGTCTTAAGGTGCCCCTTGGAAGCAACCTTCTGATTTCATCGGAGGGAGTTTCCGATGTCGTTTCATAGTGAGATATGCCTTTACGTGATCGATACGTTTCTTCAATCACGATCGGATGCTATGATACGCTGATTCGTACCGTGATCTTTAGATCACGCGATCAGAGCGCTTCTCAATGCATCGTTTCATGATCCGATGGCACCCCTAATCTCAGAAGAAATGTTGATCCGTGAATGGACGTGCGAAGTGCAAAGTGCGCCTACAAAGCGCCCATTGTATCCTTATCGCCCGTCGCACACGCGCGTGCACGTGCGCTCCACCTATGGTGAGCCTAGAAGTAAGAGCTTGGGAAAATGTTTTCTTATAAAGGCCTTCTCTTTTTCCAATCTTTCCATGTGGGACTAAAAGTTTCCATCTCACAGGATAGTTTCCACCCCACAGGATAGTTTCCCTTCCCATAGAATAGTTTAGGAAAAAAAATTCATATTCACTTTTTCCAACAATCCCCCACATGAATGGAATTTTGGACTAAGATCAAAGATCAATAAAGGCGATCCGATCCCCCATAAATATGGATTTTTTTTTAAATGCAAATGAATATGCAGATACTTAAAGAGAGAAGTAAAATGAAGTTGCATCAGGATAGGTACCTTGTGGCTTTGAACCTTCCTTAGTATTTTGTTATTGAGTTTACTTGCTAAAAGTGAACGCGATGTCTTGAACTTTTAGCGTTTGATGTAAACTAAGACAATAACAATCACACAACTTCTTTTCGAGCATTACTTTTGGTTCTCATGGTTGTATTCATTTTGGCCCTGAACAGCTCCTGGTCTCATGAGTGCTTTAGAGAATTAAAGCCTTTAAAATTCTCATAGAATTGGCCCAGTTCACACTCACATAGGTGATTCTTATTAAGAGTATCCTGCTATACCCCACATGATATTCATGTCATAAGAATCATTAAAAGCTATGCTTATCCTAGTACCTTTAGCAGGTAGCACTGATATCACAGGAATGAGTAGGATTTTACATCCTTAGTACTTCGTTGACATCTTCATAATTTAGTTGTCTCTTTTGAACCTAAATCTTGAAATCTCCAGTCAACTAGGTTGGGTATCCACTATGAAGATTTATTTATAGGCTTTAAATCCATTTCCCTTGATAAACAATTTACTTGATCTCTTGGTAAACCTTTTGTCAATGGATCAGCAAGATTTTTCTTTGACTGAATATAGTCAATAGAGATAACTCCATTTTCAAGTAATTGCTTAATGGTATCATATCTACGACATATATGTCTAGACTTACCATTATATGTTTTATTCTGTGCTCTGCAAATAGCTGATTGATTATCACAATGGATACATATTGCAGATACAGGTTTTGACCAACATGGAATATCCTCCAAAAAATTTCGAAACCATTCTGCTTCTTCTCCAGCTTTATCTAAAGCTATAAACTCTGATTCCATAGTGGACCTAGCTATATAAGTTTATTTTGAGGATTTCCATGACACTGCACCTCCTCCTAAGGTGAACACATATCCACTAGTAGATTTAGTATCTTCTGAAGAAGATATCTTGTTAGCATCACTGTATCCTTATAGTATAGCTCGATATGTTGTATAATGTAATCCAGAATTTAGGGTATATCGTAGATATCATAATATCCTTACTAGTGCTATCCAATGATTTGGACCTAGATTACTAGTAAATATGCTTAATTAATTGACAGCATATGCTATGTCAGGACGGGTGCAATTCATGACATACATTAAACTGCCAATTATACGTGAATATTCCAATTGTGATATGGGTTGTCCAGTATGCTTAGCAAGGTGTAGATTAATATCTACAGGTGTTCTAAGTGGGCTGGTATCATACTCATTGAATTTATCTAATATTTTCTCAATATAATAAGATTGAGATAATATTATTCCATTAGACGTTCTAGTGATTTTAATCCTTAGTATAACGTCTGCGATACCCATATCTTTTATATCAAAATGTTTGATCAACATTTTCTTTGTTTGTTTAATCATATCAGTATCACTACCTATGATTAACAAATCATCTACGTATAAGCAGACTAACACATACCTTGTAGGTATGGTTTTGGCATATGCACATTTATTACATTCATTGATTTTGAATCCATTGGATAACATGACATTGTCAAATTTTATATTCCATTATTTGGGTGCTTGTTTTAATTCATATAAGGATTTCACAAGTCTGCACACCTTCTTTTCTTTGCTTGGAACCACAAACCCTTCAGGTTGTTCCATATAAATTTCTTCCTCTAATTCACCATTAAGTAAAGCTATTTTGACATCTATTTGATGTATTTCAAGATTGTTAATGGCTGCAATAACGATTAACATTCTTATAGATGTTATCCTTGTTATAGGTGAATAAGTATCAAAGAAGTCCAGTCCTTCTTTTTGTTTAAAGCCTTTAGCTACTAATCTAGCTTTATATTTATCAATTGATCCATCAGCCTTTAGCTTCTTCTTGAAAATCCATTTATACCCCAAAGACTTCATACCTGATGGTAAATCTACCAATTCCCAGGTATGATTATGCATGATGGATTCAATTTCGCTATTAATAGCTTCTTTCCAAAAGGGTGCTTCTGGTATAGACATTGCTTCTTTGAATATCTGAGGTACATTTTCTATTATGTACGTAATGTAGTCAAGACTAAAAGATTTTATAACTTTAGGTCTCTTACTATGTCTAGGTTCATCTTCAGGATGTTTTTCCTGATGACTACTACTTGCCAAATTATCATAAGTTCTTTTATTTGAACTTGTACCAGATATCCCTTTATAAGGGAATATCTCTTCAAAAAATGATGCATTTTTTGATTCCATGATTGTATTTTCCTATATATCAGATATATCTGATTTATGTACAAAAAAGTGATATGCACTACTGTTTTGTGCATACCCAATAAAAATACAATCAACCATTTTAGGTCCTATTTTGACCTTTTTGGGATCTGGAATAGCTACTTTAGCTAGACACCCCCACACTTTTAGGTAATTATAAGAAGGCTTTTTCCCTTTTCATAACTCATATGAAGTGATGTCCTTCTTCTTAAGAGGTATTTTGTTAAGAATATGATTAGCCGAGAGAATTGCTTCTCCCCATAAATTCTGTGGTGTATCAGAATTTATCAACATGGCATTCATCATTTCTTTCAATGTTCGATTTTTGCGTTCAGCAAGTCCATTAGATTGAGGTGAATAAGGAGCTATAGTTTGATGAACAATGCCATGTTTTTGACAAAAGTTATTAAACGGTGCATCGTATTCACCACCTCTGTCACTCCTTATAGCCTTGATCTTTTTACCAAGCTAATTTTCAACCTCATTTTTATAATATTTAAACATATCTAAAGTATCATCTTTAGACTTTATTAGATACACATAACAGTATCTAGTTGAATCATCAATAAATGTTATAAAATACTTTTTACCTCCTTTAGATTGTATTCACTTCAAATCACATAGATCACTGTGGATCAAATCTAGAGGTTCAGTATTCCTTTCTACTGAATGGAACGGTGTTTTGGCTAGCTTAGCTTCAACACATATCTTACATCTATAATATAGATCGATTTCATGATTAGGTAACAATTCTAAATTCATTAACTTTCGTAATGAATTAAAATTCACATGACCTAATCTATCATGCCATAGATAGGAGGAGTCAATCATATAAACAAAAGAAGAATCTTTATTCTTTTCAAGGTTGCGATGTGCAGTCATTATATTCATCTTGAATAATCCATTATTCAAGTAATCTCTATCCAGAAAGATCCCTCCTTTAGTAAGTACAAATTTATCAGACTCAAACACCATCCTAAATCCATGTGTGCTTAGGAGGGAGCCTGATACCAAGTTCTTACTAATGTCAGGAACATGTAGTACATCGTTCAGTAGAAGCTCTTTGCCAGATATCATCTTTAGAATAATGCAGCCAATTCCTTCTATCTTCGATATAGCGGAGTTACCCATTAGCAGATTTCTATCTCGGATAGGAGTATATGATGAGAACATACTCTTATCAGAGTAGACATGTCGAGTAGTTCCAGTGTCAACATACCATTCATTTGGTTTATCAACCATGTTTGCTTCAAACACAACTGCTGACAATATCATCCTTGACACTTCACGAGATAGGATATCTTCAGTAGTATTGATTTCTTTCTTTTCTTTTCCCTTGAAATGACAATCCTTGGATTTGTGGCCTATTTTACCACAAATGAAGCACTTTCCTTTGAACTTCTCAGGATTGTCTTTCTTCTGTTTGTAGCCTTCTCCAGGAAACTTGCATTTCTTCTTGTTGACATTTCCTTTCATGAGGTTGGCCTTAGGCTCGCAAGATGTCTTCCTGTCTTCTTATTATAGCTCTTGTTATCTTCCTCGATCCTCAGGCGGACAATCAGATCTTCAAGTCCCATCTCCTTCCGCTTATGCTTCAGGTAGTTCTTGAAGTCTTTCCATGATGTAGGTAGTTTCTCAATTATAGTGGCTACCTGGAATGAGTCACTCAGAGACATCCTTTTTGCATATATCTCATGCAGTATGATCTGCAGTTCTTGAACTTGCTTCAAGACGGTCTTGTAATCTACCATCTTGTAGTCAAAAAACTTGCCGACCACAAATTTCTTATGGCCTGCATCCTCGTCTTGTACTTCTTGTCCAAGAATGCCCACAGCTCTTTTGCTGTGCTTATACTACTGTACACATTGTACAGAGTATTCTCTAATCCATTAAGGATATAGTTTTTGCATAGGAAGTCTGAATGCTTTCATGCATCGACAGCAGCGACAATCTTCTTATCTTTTCTCCTTCCTTTAGGACTGGTGGATCTTCGTTGAGAACTCTTACCAGATTCAGAGTTGTTAGATAGAACATCATCTTCTGTTGCTATCTCTTGAAGTCGGTGCCGGTAAATTTCTCCGATTTCTTGGCCTGAACTAGTGCAGTCATTGTTGCCATCACTTGAGTAGCACTTTAGTACGAAGAAAAATTGTCTTAAGATTGTTGGTGGTAGGATGTGTATGAACAATGGCTACCTAATTGACAAGACCGAGTCTAGAGTTATACTCTATGTCCTTAAGACAATTTCATTCAATGGTGCTTATGGTTTTATGACGATTGTCTTACAGGATACAACGGTCTTCTTCTGGTGAAAGTAGCACTACAATTCACTTGAAATTCGAACTAGGAATGCTTCTCTCTTTGTATGCACTATAACTATACTCTATTTTCAGAGTATGCAAATGCCTGAGAGACTTACAATGCACTATAGCTATACTCTATTTTTTCAGAGTATGCAAATGTCTAAAAGAAGGAAGGAAAATACTGGAATGAATGCAATCAAATGAATGAGGAATGGGGACCTATTTATAGCCTTAAGGTGTCCCTTGGAAGCAACCTTTTGATTTCATCGGTGAAAGTTTTTGATGTCGTTTCGTAGTGAGATATGCCTTTATGCGTTCGATACATTTCTTCAATCATGATCGGACGCCATGATACGTTGATTCATACAGTGATCTCTAGATCATGCGATTAATGCACTTCTCAATGCATCGTTTCACGATCCGATGGCACCCCTGATCTTAGAAGAAACGTTGATCCCTGAACGGACACGTGATTACGCCTCCGGACTCATGATCTGTTGTTTCACGATTCTGAAATCCTGTTTCCGAGTCGGCTCGAATTCCTCGAGTCGACTTCTTGCTGCAGAGAGCGCCCTGGTTGAATCGGCTCGATTCCCTCGAGTCGACTCATCCAGACCGCATGATACGGCTCTGTAGATCCGAGCCAGCTTGACCCTGGTCGAGCCGACTTGTCCAGACTGCATGATACGATTCTGTGAATCCGAGCCAGCTCGACCCTGGTCGAGTCGACTTGTCCAGACCATGTTTTCCCGTTCTGCAGATCCGTGTCGACTCGAACCACTCGAGTCAATCGGCTAGTCATCCGAGTCGGCTCCTATCAGAATCGAGCCAACTCATCTCCCTGCAACCTTTTGATCTGGTGCCAATCAATCTCGACTGTCTGATCTCCTACAAAGCACCCATTATGCCCTTGTCGCACACGCGCGTGCGCGTGCATCACCCTCAAGCTCTCCACCTATGAGAAAAAGGTTTTCTTATAAAGAGCCTTCTCTTTTTCTAATTTTTCCATGTGGAACTAAAAGTTTCCATCTCACAGGATAGTTTCCATCCCACAGGATAGTTTCCCTACCCACAATATAGTTTAGAAATAAAAAAATCCTATTCACTTTTTCCAACATAATCAAGCCGAACCAAGTCTGAACCGGACTGAACTAGGCCATACCGGTCCGAAGAAACCCATATAGTACCGAACCAATCCCTACCAATCCGGTTTAGGCTAATTTTTATGGTTCGGATCCAAATCATTTTTTAGGACTGAACCGTACCTATTCTTTACTGGTACGGTATGGTATGTCCAAATCGGATGATTCGGAACGGTACCATAAATCCTGTTTTATAGAATGAGATGCAAAATTTTATTATGTTGATAGTAGATATGATTAGGAGAGAAAATCCACTAGCACCACAAGAAGGACCCATCATATTAACTCAGGTATATAATCTCTTTCCTTTGAAAGTCCCCCCCTCCCAATAAAAGATTTTTTATATTCAATCATATTTTGACATTAAAAACTGATATATGATATTATGATTTCAATAGATTGAGAATGAGTATGGCAATTTTATGAGTCCTTATGTTGAAGATGGAAAACAATATGTTAAGCGGTGTGCAAGTTTTGCAGAATCCCTCGACCTTGGTATACCATGGATCATGTGTCAGCAAGGAGATGCACCTCAACCAATTGCGCACCATAACAAACTCTTCCTCTTATATTCTAATAAAAACTATTTGTCTTTGTTGTGCTCAACTAGATAAACACTTGCAACGGTTTCTATTGCGACCAATTTCTTCCCAACAATCCAAATATTCCAAAGATGTGGACAGAAAATTGGACTGGATGGTGAGTTTTACTTCTTCTGCCACTAAAATTGACCTGCTAGTATTTTGACCTATCTGATTTTTACTTTAAACCAATTTGTCAAATTGAACTGTTTCAGATTCAAAGCTTGGGACAAGCCAGACCCACGTAGGTCCGCAGAAGATGTGGCTTTCGCGGTAGCTCCCTTCTTCTAGTTGAAAGGAACTTTGATGATCTACTACCTGGCAAGTTCAGTTTTAAACATGAGTTCTCGGGTTGATATTAGTGCATGGTCAACTTTTTTTTCACAAGCTTAACATGTAATTACTAGTATCATGGAGAAACAAATTTGGTCGCTCAACGGGAGGTCTATACATCACAGCAACCTATGATTATGATGCTCCTTTTGATGAATGTAGTATTTGACTTACATTAGTTTGATAACCCATTCATTATTTAAACTCTTTATCTATGACACTTTGCTAGAGATAAGAAACTCAAGAAAGTCTACATGCATGATTTCACCTTAGGAAACATAAGGCAACCAAAATGGGGTCGCTTGAAGGAGCTTCATGCTGCCCGTTGACGTTACGTAGGTTAAAAACAATTTTTTTTTTTAAAAAAAACCTCCGGCGGCGCCTGCACTCATGCTTTTTATACTTTTTTTTATTATTTTAATGAATTATAAAATTTAATTTTTAAATGGTCGTAATGACTAGTTTATGAATATTTTTAATTTCTTTTTCTAAAATTTTAAACCTATAAATCTATTGTTCCAGCCATGCAAGGCATCCAAGAATCCTAAACTCTCTCTCATATATTGTTCTTTTTAAAAAAATTTTAAAATTCTTTCTCTCTCTTGTATTTTTTTATTTGGATCAAAGACGAGCTGATCGGTATCCGTTCGAGATTGTGCCACCGGTAGATATTGGAGAATTGGCTTTCAGGTTGTACCTTGGAGGCGAGCATGTAATCTAATCATTCTTCGCATAAGAAGGGGATCAAATCTCTTTTAGAATAGTGGTTCTATTTGCCTCCTAAGCCAGACTTCATAATCTTGTTCTGTTATATGTCTAAGTTATTTTGTTACACCAAATTTATTTTGCCACGCACACCAAAAAAAAAATATTTTTCAAATATTTCAAAAATATATAAATACATATATATATTCCACATATTATAACTAAAAGTCTAAATAAGATTTGTCATAGTTTGTAGTACATGTATATAAATATAATTATTTATACTTAATTATAATTTACTTATCTTGCATATTTTATTATATTAAAAAATTATAATTATATTTTTTAATTATTTATAGCATAATATCTATTCCTTTTGTACTGTACAAAATTAATTGAAGATTCTCACAAAACTTGTACTACAATATGTAAATTAATTTTAAAAGATTACACAAATAAATTAATCAAAGCATTTAGGATTTAGATACAAATAACTAAATAAAAATCTTAACAAACCACATGTTGATAATATTGATGATTATTTTAATAAAACTTCAAATTTCAAAAAAAAATATGGAAAGACATCTTTAGAAACAAATATAAGAAAAACAAAATAATAAAATAAATAAAAAATAAAAAATAAAAAATATTTAAATTATTTAAATAAATCTTTAATAAAATTAATTTTATTTTCTAGATCTTTCTCTCTGAAACTGACATAGATCCAATAACAACCCTTAAAGATGACATCATTAATCAAAAATTTTAAAAAATTGATGAATCCCATTTTAGAAGGTGGCAAAGCCAAAGGACGTTTTAGCTAACCACATTAAAATTTTGGTCTGTGATCGACCAATCTACTGTTTTTCTAGTTTAATCACATCTACTATCTTAGAAGAGGATTACCTATGCAAAGGTAGAATACTTAGTACACTTTTCGACTCACTCTATGTTATTTACCTGTCAGCTAAGAGTGCGAAGGAATTATGGGATATCCTAGAGTTTGAGTATGGCCTTGATGATGCTGGGGTTGTGATGGGGACATCAACAAGAAAGAAATTTTTAGACTAACTCACTTTTATTTTGCAGTTAAAATAGACAAATCTAATAAAGGGTTTGAGCCCATCTTCTCTTTCAGCAAATACTTGAGCCGATTCATGAGTCGACTCAACCTAGATTCAAGCAGGGTATGAGGCCACTTCTTCAATGCCCATTTTCCTCACTTGGGTCATCCATTTGAAGCCCACTTCCCTCACTTGGATAACATCTACTTGAAGCCCATTTCCCTCACTTGGCGCCATCTACTTGAAGCCCATTTCCCTCACTCGGATGCCATCTATTTGAAGTCCATTTTGATCGACACCACATCAAGCACCTTTTGGGGAGGAGGAAGGACACTACATCAAAAATTTTATGGAAAGATTGAAGCCATGTTCTATTATCCCAACAACCCTCCAACTAACTTGCCATGTGGGATGCCACATCACATGACACATAGGGCTCCACATCAACAAATTAAGCCAAGTCATTGCCACATATCAATTGGTTGTAACCTTCTACCCATAAATGGTTGTAAAAACTAATTCTAGTTGAACTACCCAACTAGAGTTAGCTAGACCTAACTTCCATTCTCTCTCTCTCTCCTTGTTTGACTCGTGTGGGTTATGAAGGTTATAAATAGGGCCTAAGCCCCCCCCCCCCTATTGTATTCATTTTATTTTGGGATTGAATGAAGAAAGCTATCTTTCTTGTTCTAGTTTTCCTATATTCTCTTATTTGGAGTGAAAAGTTCTTGAGTTTGAGAGTTAGAAGATATGTTTGAGAAGAGAGTGTGAGGTTCTTGAATGAGTGTTTGAAGGGTAGAATACCCTTGAGTGTTTGAAAGGTGGAGTGCTCCTTGCTTGATCCAAGATCCAAGCATCATTCCTTGAAGGCGCCGGCTTCTACTTCTTTGTTTCCCTTTCTTTTTCTTCTTGTTTCAATTCCAATTTTGAATTCTCCTTCCACACCTAATTTCTGATTTGATGTAGGTTTTTTCTGATTTTCCAAGTCTAAGATGAAGGTCTCCAAGTCAAGGATCATGGCCAAGGTGAGTCCTAAAGGTAGAGAGTGCTAGTCTTATGGTTTAGGCCTCAATCCTTGAGTGATGAGAGCTCGTTCTTCCACCAAATAATTAGCCATCATTGTTGGTAGGAAAACTCTTCCTAAGCTTCATTAGATCTGATCATTTGAAGGTTAACTTGCCCTAGTAGTGATGGTTTCCTTGTCATGAAGATCCTAATCTCTATTTTGAACTAGATCTACATTTCGGATATTGTAATTTCGATCAACTAGTCTCCTTATGATAATTCTTTTCTTGGATTAATTTAGATCATTTATTTGATAATTAATTGCTTAAGTTTGCTTGTTGGTTAGCTTGCTAAAACTCTCCATTCATCATTTTATTTTCGTCCCCCATCAGTTTTTTGGTATCAAAGCTTAAGGTTCTACTAGGTCAAGTGTTTGATTATTGAAATTTCTGTTCCAGTATTCATCCAAATTTTTCATAAATTTTAGTAATTTTATTTTATTACAAAAAAATCTAAAAAATACTTTTCTAGTACCTTAGTGCGTTAGAACTTGAAATATAAAATTCAAAAAAATATTTTTCATTGATTTATAGATTTAAAAATATGAGTTCTTAGATTATTTATGAAGTTTTGTTCAGAATTCTGTTTCTGCCTTCCATTTTATTTAATTTTTTTTAAAAAAATAAAAATATTTTTTCTAAATTTTTAATTTTTATATCTGAGATTCAGACTTTGATTTTTGTTATTTTTCACTAGAATTTTGAATTTTAGAAGGATCTAGACTTAGGAATTCAAAATTTGAATTCAGGTTGTTAAGAGTTAGCTAAACTATTGGAACCTTCTAGCATGTGCTTTCAAACTACCTTCTCAACCAAAATTCGAGTTAATATGAAGTCAAAACTTTAAAATCCAAAAACTCTTATATAATATTTAATTAAATTAGTTATATTTTAAATTTTTGGATTTTTAAAAATATTACATTTCAAATTTTTAAAACTAGTTTATTGAAAGTTGTTCCCTGCTGAAATTTTCTTTTACAACAAGCTTTCAAAATGAATTTCTTAACCAAATTCCAGGAATTAAATCTCAAAATTTAGAATCTAGAATCTTCACTGAGGGATCTAACCATTCAAATTTAATTTTAATTTTTTTAAGATTTTAAAATTTTAATTTCAAATTTTTTAAAACTAGTTGACCAGAAGTTGTTAGGGCTAAAACTATCTTGCAACAACTCTAACTTCTAGAATGAAGTTTTAATCCTAATTCGAGATTTAAATTTTAAAATTTGATTTCTAAAATATGGACTTCAAAATATAAATTTCTCAATTTAATTTTTTGAATTTAATTTTTTTTTTTAAAATTTGGGTTTGAATCACATGTTTGTGCTAATACTAGTTGTTGTGTTATCTAGTTGGTGAATTGTTTGTACATCCATTCCTAAATCTAATTAAGGGCATTCAATCATAACATAAGGGAAGGAGGTCATTACCTTTCCTTGGCCCAAAACAATCACCCACATTTGCATTGTCCTAAACCATAATCGAAATCGAGTAGGAACCTAAAACTAGGGGCACCCATAAGTCGGGTTGAAGTGCAAGATGAGACCAAATATTAGTTGAGTTTGTACTTACTTTTTGAAATTGGTGTCTAAGGCAAGAGGTCCAATGGCAAACGCCTTAAATGGACTTGCAATTTTTAATTAGGACCTCGTGAAAGCGAGGGGAGCTTCCCGTAACCCTACCTCTTACCTGGCCAGTGGAAAAGATAATTACAACTTTAACTAGTACTTAGTCAATTTCTATATTTTGAACTTTTAGGTCTAGGAACCCTAGAAGTTAGGTTTATATTGCTTGTTTTGAAGCTCCATACCAATAGTCCCACACTCAGTCTGTTTTTATCCATGGATCCTAATCTTGAATTCTTTTTGAAAACCATGACTAAAAAGTTTGATACCATAAATGGGCAATTAAGACAAATGAGAAAGGAATTAGGTCAAGTGAAGGACTATGTTGGGACACTTGAAGAGATCCCAATGACCCCCACCGAACCTGAGTCACTTAGGTCAATTCCTCGAGGTCCAAGAGTCCATCATCATGAATTTACTACTGAATACAATTCAAGACAACTTCACCATGACTTCATAGAAGAAGCCCATAGGATCCATGCTAAGCCTGAATCACCTAGTCCACCTCCCCTTGGTTCAAGAGCCCAATGTCATGATCTCACCCCTGAGTATAACCCTAGATACCCCTACCAAGAATTTGTAGATTAGGAGGAGAGAGTTTTAAGGAACAATCGATCCTATGCACCCACTTTTGATGGAAACCTTGAGGTGTATATCGATTGGGAAGAGAAAAAGGATCAATACTTTGAATTTGATGAAATGTCAGAAGTAACAAAGTGTCAATTTATCAAATCAAAGTTAATCCGACATGCTAAAGCATATTGGGAAGAAGTTGAGTAAAAAAGTTATTATAGTGGGAATAAAATAAGTACTTGGAGAGAAATGAAGAGTAAACTAAGGAAAAAGTACCTAGGTAAATATTATGAGCAAAAACTTTTAGACCAATGGTACAAATTGAGACAAGATGATACACCTGTATTGATTATATTGCCAAATTCAATGAGTATGAGGGAGATAAAGAAGAGACTAAATCCATAAAAAAATTAGAGGAAAAATCTCCTGAATCTATTGAAGAGTTTAAGGATGAAATAGAATCAAAGTCTTGTCTAAATGAAGGGCTAAAAAAGGAAAATCCTAAACCCGTTGAAGAATTCAAGAAAGAAGTTTATGAAGCTGGGTCTAACCTTATGGATGAATATGATCAAGAACAATTACTTGAAGATAAAATAATTACCCAGCCTTAAGAAATCAACAACGGGGATGATCAAAATGAAGTCCAAGAACAAAGCCATGAAGAACAATTCGAGGAGATAATAGAGGACCTGGAATTAATCACTGTTGAGGATTTACATCTAGAGATTAATGAAGGATCACCTAATGGGGTATTGACCATCAGAGAAAATCTAGAACCAATTCCAAGGGATCAACCCCAAGAAATTGTAGAACCTGCAAAAGAATTTAACATGAGGATTAGGAATGAAGAGATGGTAGGAATTGAAAGATGGAAGTGCAAGAGAAGGAAGATGGAAATTGTATTCCCTGATAATTGCCCTAAGCCTGATTCACCCTTCTGGAAAATTCCCAATCCTAATCCACCCAGCTGGGACATCCACCATACAATTAATCAGGTCCAGTAATATTCAACAGTTACTTTTGGAAGACATTATGGCATTTATTGGGAACCAAATTAAGATTCACTGCCACCTACCTAAAGTTGTGTGCTAGAGTTTTCAAAGCCATTTAGGGGAATATTGGAAATTAGCAACTTTTGTTTCATAGCAATAAAGTTTAGTATATAGATAATAAAGTCCATTAGAGCTTGTTTTATTTTGGTGTCATTTATGTTTTGTCATTTGATGTCATTTGATCTTCCCATGCATAAGTGTCCATGACTGCGAGAGTCATATGCATAGCATGATTAGTAAGAAAATTTGAGTAATAAAATTAAATAGCATATGATTAACTCACGTAAAAGAGCAAAAGAGTTTTAAGAAGGAGATTATGTCATGGTAAGGCCAAACCTAAATGATTATATGCCCGTGGTGTAGGTCATTTTCAAAATAGTGAGGAAGATTTGGACCTAATATGTGTTAGATTTACCATCCACTTTGGTATCAGTTCCACTTTTAACAATTCAGATCTAGGAGGGTAAAGGAACCAACAATGATACCTAGTAAGCCTTTCGAGCCTGATTCTATCTTTAAGAGTGAACCAACCTATGAGTGTCCTCCAGCCAAGTTACCAAAGCAGCAAGATAGGATTGAGCAAATCTTAGACAATAAGACTATCACTATCCAAAACAGGGACTATCAACGCTACTTGGTTCATTGGCAAGGATGCCCTGATTCTGAAGACTCATGGATTACTTGAGAAGACCTACAAAGAATCAACCAAACCTACTAGAGTATCACCAGAGTCAGATTGATTCTTACTTGATAGAATCGAGTTCTTTTCATCCTGGAAGAATTGATGGGGACATCAACAAGAAAGAAGTTTTTGGACTAACTCACTTTTGTTTTGCAGTTAAAATAGACAAATCTAATAAAGGGTTTGAGCCCATCTTCTCTTTCAGCAAATACTTGAGCCGATTCATGAGTCGACTCAACCTAGATTCAAGCAGGGTATGAGGCCACTTCTTCAATGCCCATTTTCCTCACTTGGCACCATCCATTTGAAGCCCACTTCCCTCACTTGGATGCCATCTACTTGAAGCCCATTTCCCTCACTTGATGCCATCTATTTGAAGCCCATTTCCCTCACTTGGACGCTATCTATTTGAAGCCTATTTTGGTCGACATCACATCAAGCACCTTTTAGGGAGGAGGAAGGACACTACATTAAAAATTTTATGGAGAGATTGAAGCCATGTTCTATTACCCTGACAACCCTCCAACTAACTTGCCATGTGGGATGCCACATCACATGACACATAGGGCTCCACATCAGCAAATTAAGCCAAGTCATTGCCATATGTCAATTGGTTGTAACCTTCTATCCATAAATGGTTGTAAAAAAACTAATTCTAGTTGAACTACCCAACTAGAATTAGCTAGACCTAACCTCCATTCTCTCTCTCTCCTTGGCCGACCCATGTGGGTTATGAAGGCTATAAATAGGGCCTAAGCCCCCCCATTGTATTCATTCTATTTTGGGATTAAATGAAGAAAGCATCTTTCTTGTTCTAGTTCTCCTATATTCTCTTGTTTGGAGTGAGAAGTTCTTGAGTTTGAGAGTTAGAAGATAGGTTTGAGAAGAGAGTGTGAGGTTCTTGAATGAGTGTTTGAAGGGTAGAATACCCTTGAGTGTTTGAAAGGTGGAGTGCTCCTTGCTTGATCCAAGATCCAAGCATCATTCCTTGAAGGCGCTGGCTTCTACTTCCTTGTTTCCCTTTCTTCTTCTTCTTGTTTCAATTCCAATTTTGAATTCTCCTTCCACACCTAATTTCTGATTTGATGCAGGTTTTCTCTAATTTTCCATGTCCAAGATGAAGGTCTCCAAGCCAAGGATCATGGCCAAGGTGAGTCCTAAAGGTAGGGAGTGCTAGTCTTATGGTTTAGGCCTCAATCCTTGAGTGATGAGAGCTCCTTCTTCCACCAAATAATTAGCAATTATTGTTGGTAGGAAAACTCTTTCTAAGCTTCATTAGATCTAATCATTTGAAGGTTAACTTGTCCTAGTAGTGATGGTTTCCTTGCCATGAAGTCATAATCTCTATCTTGAACTAGATCTACATTTCGGATATTGTAATTTAGATCAACTAGTCTCCTTATGATGATTCTCTTCTTGGATTAATTTAGACCATTTATTTGATAATTAATTGCTCAAGTTTGCTTGCTGGTTAGCTTGCTAAAACTCTCCATTCATCATTTTATGTTCATCCCCCATCAGGTTGAATGATTCAACACTGAATTATTATTTAGGTATAATATGGTAGAAGATAAACCCATCCATAACTAGCTTCATCAATTCCCAAAGTACCTTAGAAAACTTCAAGCTAATGGAGATAAATTTTCAGAAGGATTTAAGGACTCTAGCTTTCTAGATAAAATGCCTTCTTCCTGAAATGGCTTTGTCAAAAGTCAGCTTCAAAAGTAAGGAAAACTAATCCTAGCCTAACTTTTAAACTCAATCTGGATAGAAGACCAACATAGATCTTAAACCCAACAAACTAGAATTTCAGATGTCCAAGTTAACCTAACCTAATAATACTAGACCAACAATAATACCAAACTAAAATCAAAGCCTAGATTTCAACCAAACCATCAATACCAATCAAACCAACCTTACTGCCCTAATCCAAATAAGTTCAAGCTCAAGGGTAAAACCTTTAAAGATAATAATACTAGATCCAACAAGCCTGTCCAATGATGCGGGACTAATATGCATGCAATTCTTTTTGTATGTTTTATATGTGGGGTTAGGTGATTAATTCCCGAATTTCAGATCAAAGTTAGTTGTAGGAAATTTTGTATGAACTTTTGAAGCCAAGCATGCAGATTAGAACCTCGAAAAGTACTAAAGAAGGATCGCCGGGACTGAGAAGCCTCGGTTAGGATAAGTTCTCCTACAATATAAAGACTGGAGGTAGAGGGGGTATACCTAACAACGTCTGAAGTGCCCGGTGAAGATTGTAGTGAAGGGATCTCTCGTTTCTCGACGGATGCGGCCTGGAAAACTGAGCCAAAGACCCGCGGATACCCGGCTTTCTGCTCGGTGGTCCGATTGAGGCTTGGCTGGAGTTGTTGGATTCGTAGGAACTCGGGGACCTACAAACAACCTGTCAGGGGTTAGAAAACTCAAAGAATATCAAGAAAATAAAGAAAAACAGCAAAGGAAAAAGGAATTTTGGAGTGAATGGCCAAGGCTCTAGAGGATTGGCTGGCGGCAGGATGATGGTTGCAGCATCGGGAAGAAGAAAACTCTCACACCCCTTCATGCACACAGAAGGGTAACACTCAAAGCAATAGAAGAACTCAAGGTTTATTTCATATCAAAAATCCAGTTTCATATAAGAGGCTAGGGTCCCTTAAATAGATCCTTAACCTTGGGCCCCAAGTAAGGGTGCTTTAGACTTTACATAGGACTCCTTCTCCCTTTCAAACCCTAACTAGGAATACAAGGCAACCTAGGTAGAAATCCCTAAAGCACTTGGACTCCCTCTCCTTGTCTTGGTCGGCCAAGAAGGTGACCATAAGTGGCCGACCAAGAGGAGGGTAATCCTAAGAGGTGGTGCCCTAATTCCTCTTCCTGGGCCTAGGCTAGCCCAATTTGCTTCTGGCTGGAATAGGGTCCAGATTTGTTCCTGTTTTCATTTTCTCCTCCTGGGATCTTCAGTCTTCAAGTTGGGTTGGATTTGGGCTCAACTTCCATGTCTTCAATTAGGTTGGACTTGGTCTTCACTTGTATGAAGTGGTCTTGAGTCTTCGATATGCTTGGATAGGACTCAAAAAAATAAAATTAGCTCGACATGAGCTGACTAATATTGAACTGAACTAGCTCAACATGAGCTGACTAATTACAGGACTCAAATAAAATAGCTAAGCTTTATTACAGTGGACTTGAATGTCAATTAAGTGATCCACAGAGGGTTGAGAAGCCTCTGCCTTATTCTGGTGCCTTTGGTGTCCGCACCAATTCTCCCGGGGTGGGAGGAACTCGACCCTGTCGAGTGAAGATCAGACTGGCTCACATATCTCTCGAGAAGGTCTGGGTTGAGATGTTGCAAGTCCTTTTGAGAAATCCATGAATCGTCCGACTCTAGCCAACCTTGCCATCGGATCAGGAAGCGTTGATAGTCACGGCCCCGGGTCGTGATGGCTTGATCGTCTAGGATACGCTCGATCCATTCTCCTCTCTCAGGCTAATTTGTTAGTGGACACTTTGGGTTAGGGTCACTCACAATGAAAAGGAATAGGTCCAAAGGCCTCACTAGGTATCGCTGCCGGTTCCCTATACTCAACCAGGTCTATAATATTGAAGGTAGAACTAATGCCCATATCTGAAGGCAAGTCTAACACATAGGCATTTGATCCAATCCTTCTCTATCACTTTTAAAGGTCTGGCTCTGCGAGCATGAAGCTTCTTTTAGGCCTAAGCCTAACCAAGATAGAATCCACTACATCAAATTCTTTGACCCTTCTTCGGGAATTAGCCAGTTGTTTTAAGATTAGTGCGGGTGGTGAACATGCTAGGCACATGCAGTCTCCTAACAAGATGATGCAAAGGACTTAAACCTATACCTAACAGACTCGACTAAAGAGGTTTATTAGATCTTAACTACCACTTGGGCATGGGGGCATGAGTCGTGGTTGAGGGATGACATGTAGAAGAAAATTTGCTAGTAACTCCTAATAGGTGCCAGAGGGTCTGCCAAAAGTAGGTAGCAAATGGTATGGACTCTATGGATCCTTGCAACCTAGTAACCTCAACAAAATGTAACCTAATAGTTCTAGACACATGAGAAAACTCAGGAAAGGGTAGGAAATAGGAAGTGGGTTCAGAATTAGTCTGGTAGGGTAGAGAAAAAAATTCCAGGTTAGTTGGATAAAGTAGGATAAAAAATGGGGTGTCAGGAACTAATCCTATACTAATGAGGTTAACCTTACGAGGTTGAGCTATATTTACAGGGTTTGCATAATGGAAGGATGGGTCGCCAATTTCGGGGAAGAGGTCCTTAATGAGAACTATAGGAGGGGGCTCATCTTGAAGGTATTGATTCAAAGAGATCAAGTCCTTAATAAATTCTTCTGGTTCTTATATTTTTAGACTAGACTCTATAATTTGGCTCTCCTCTATGGTTTTCTCAGGTAAGGCTCTAGCAGTAGTACCTAGGTTCTCTTCCTCTATTTGTTCTTCCATTATAGCTTTAGGTTGGATGTGGTTAGGGTCAACTAGCTCTGGGTTGGTTTCTACCTGGGTATCTACTGGGTCAGCTAATTCGAGGTCTACTAAAGGTGTCTCCTCTTCTCCCTCATACTCATCCACTAGGCTTACATCAGCTTCATACACTTCCGCATTAATGTAAGCCTTGTGAATCTCAAGAATGGTTGGAGAAGGTTGGCTAGCGGGAAATTGGTTAGGTTCTGGTCTCTGATTATGGGTACTTCTCCTAGTAGGTTCAGGTTGTATAAGGGGTAGTGGCTCACTACTGGGTTCATATTTAGGGATACTAATCCTATGGGGTTCAAGTTGACTAGGGAAAGCATGACTAGTATTAGGCTGATACCTAGGGGTTATGGGCTCTTTGGGCCCATAGGATTTAGGTTCAGCTCTATGGGTCTTGGGTCTACTAGGCTTATAGGGTGTGGGTGCATAGGATCTATGATCATGGGATCTAGAGTCATAGGATCTAGGTTCATAGGTTCTGGATTCATATGTTCTAGGTTCATAGGATTTGGAGTCATAAGATCTATAGGTTGTGGGTATACTAGGCTTATAGGATGTGGGTAAATAGGATTTATCTTCCTGGTCTACAAAATCCTGATTGGTCCTTCTAGGACTAACCTTAGGGATTGGGTCATGACGATGGGCTATCCTAGGTTCAGCCTCAAGGTATGGATCAGGGTTTGGGGTCCTCCTAGGTTCAATATCATAGTATGGGTCATGATGATGGGCTCTCCTAGGTTCAACCTCACGGTAGGGATCAGGGTTTGGGGTCCTCCTAGATTTAGTATCATAGTATGGGTCATGACGATGGGCTCTCCTAGGTTCAACCTCATGGTAGGGATCAGGGTTTGGGGTCCTCCTAGGTTCAGTATCATAGTATGGGTCATGATGATGAGCTCTCCTAGGTTCAACCTCACGGTAGGGATCAGGGTTTGGGGCCTTATGGGTTTTCTCTAGGGTCCCTATCCTATTCTCTGTCTGGTCAAACTTATTGGCTAAGGGTTCAAGTCTATTATTGGTTCGGGTAGTAGACTGATTCAATTGAGTCATCTAGGTAGTCATCGGGGTAGTTAACTGGATAGTCATCTAGGCCATGGATTGGGTTAGCTGCTCAGCAAAGGCTTTCATCTAGGCTTCTAGCTTATCCATGGATTCAGACAAAAGTGGAGATGGTGGATGATATAAAACCCCTGATCTAGTGCTCATGCAAGACTCGATCAAACCGACTACAGCTAACTAGACCTAGAGTCCAAAACTGAGGGCTCAATCAGGATGGCAAACTAGACTATAGTAACCCTGTACTCAGCCAGGCAGGTATAAGGGGAGTGTTAGGTCCCTGATTGCCAATCCTAGACACCAATCAGAGATTGGCCAGGTAGGCGGACCAGCACACAAACCCTTCGGGATTGAATCTCTAAACCACCATTCTAGACACCGAGCACAAAGCACATACAGGTTAGCTTGACACAATGATCTGACACTTAGCCCGGACCCGACCAGTTGGTGTCCCTAGTCCACTAGGGCAAATTAAGTCTAATCGATTTTAGTTTAAGCTTGGGACCGAATGCAAGGGAGGTGTGATTTTGGGCTAAGGAGAGGTGATCAAATCCTTCCCTCATCTGACATAGCAAGAGTGCCCTTAAAAGTAGATTATGCAGTAATGGCAGGCAAATGATGCAAATTAGGGTTAGATGTTTTGGTAGCCTTTATATATGTGATTTTTTTTTAATTTTTTTTTTTGTTTTTTCCTTTGCAGAGATATGATTTAAAAAAATGACCTAATATGCTAGAAACATACTAAAAATAAAATATATGCAAAACAATGCTAAACAAAACCCTAAAACTTCCAAACTTGTTTTGCTGAAAAAAACAGAGCCAAAAATTTGCAGGCTATATTTTGGCTTGCAAAAACTGCACAGACTGAAATAAAATTTGAAAAAATTTTAAAACTCACTTTTAATTATGTTGAATCTAACAAAACAAATCTCAGAATTTTTATAGTTTTGAGAAGGGATAAATAATTAAAATAATAGAATATTTATGGACTGAGAAATTGCAGAAAACAAGCCATAATCTAAGCTCTGATACCAAATGATGCGGAACTAATATGCATGCAATTATTCTTGTATGTTTTATAAGTGGGGTTAGGTGATTAATTCCCAAATTTCAGATCAAAATTAGTTGTAGAAAATTTTGTATGAATTTTTTAAGCCAAGCATACAAATTAGAACCTAGAAAAGTACTAAAGAAGGATCGCCGGGGCTAATAAGCCTCGGTTAGGGCAAGTTCTCCTACAATATAAAGACTGGTGGTAGAGGGGGTATACCTGACAATGTCTGAAGCACCCGGTGAAGATCACAACGAAGGGATCTCTCGTTCCTCGATGGATGCGGCCTGGAAAATCGAGCCAAAGACCCGCGGATACCCGGCTTTCTGCTCGGTGGTCCGATTGAGGCTTGGCTGGAGTCGTTGGATTCGTAGAAACTCGGCGACCTACAAATGACCTGTCAAGGGTTAGAAAACTCAAAGGAGATCAAGAAAATAAAGGAAAACAGCAAAGGGGAAAGGAATTTTGGAGTGGGCGGCCAGGGCTTTGGAGGATTGGCTGGCGGCAGGATGATGGTTGCAGCACCGGGAAAAAGAAAACTCTCACACCCCTTGATGCACACAGCAGGGTAACACTCAAAGCAATAGAAGAACTCAAGGTTTATTTCATATCAAAAATCCAGTTTCATACAAGAGGCTAGGGTCCCTTAAATAGATCCTTAACCTTGGGCCCCAAGTAAGGGTACTTTAGACTTTACATAGGACTCCTTCTCCCTTTCAAACCCTAACTAGGAATACAAGGCAACCTAGGTAGAAATTCCTAAAGCACTTGGACTCCCTCTCCTTGTCTTGGTCGGCCAAGGGGGTGACCATAAGTGGCCGACCAAGAGGAGGGTAATCCTAAGAGGTGGCGCCCTAATTCCTCTTCCTGGGCCTAGGCTGGCGCAATTTGCTTCTGGCTGGAACAGGGCTCCAGATTTGTTCCTGTTTTCATTTTCTCCTCCTAGGATCTTCAGGTCTTCAAGTTGGGTTGGATTTGGGCTCAACTTCCATGTCTTCAATTAGGTTGGACTTGGTCTTCACTTGTATGAAGTGGTCTTGAGTCTTCGATATGCTTGGATAGGACTCAAAAAAATAAAATTAGCTCGATATGAGCTGACTAATACTGAACTGAACTAGCTCAACATGAGCTGACTAATTACAGGACTCAAATAAAATAGCTAAGCTTTATTATAGTGGACTTGAATGTCAATTAAGTGATCCACAGAGGGTTGAGAAGTCTCTGCCTTATTCTGGTGCCTTTGGTGTCCGCACCATCCAAGGTCCAAGTGAAAGGTTCTATTTTGTATAAGAGAGGATAAATTATTTTGTAAGAGACTACCTTCTGCTTCCTTCGAACCCCAAGCTCATGTAGTTAAAGGTTCTGAAGACTCCACTTTTAGGTCGGTAAGCCTAAACCCTAAAATTAATGTTACTTCTTCCAACCTTAATTAGTGGTTGGATTTAGGAGCTAACGTTCATATTTATTTTAATCGTTCCTGGTTCACTACTTTTCAAAGCTCAAGTAGAGGAGATGTGATCCTAGGAGATAATACATCCATCAAGATCCTGGAATAAGGTCGAGTCAACATGAAGATAATATCAGAAAAAGTTCTCACCTTGATAGATATGTTATATATTTCAAATCTTAGGAAGAACCTTGTCAGTGGATCTTAGCTAGTTCAGATAGAATATAAAATTATCTTTGATTATAATAAAGTTATAATAACTAAGAATAATCTTTCATAGAAAAAGGATATGCAAGTAAAGGCTTATTCAAACTGAGAATTAAATTTATTTTATAAATGAGTCTAAACAAATCTATGACAAAATAGGTTGGATCATAGACACTTAGAAAAAGTCAAATATCTGATATAATTAAAGCTAATTCTTAAATCAAACTTAGATTCATCTAAGTGTGAAATATGTGCTGGGTCTAAACAACTAAGAAACCTTTAAATCAGTAAAAATTTTTTTTTAATCTTAGAGTTGATACATAGTGATGTATGTAACTCCATCAAGACTGCAACCCTGGTAGCAATAGATACATAGTAACCTTTATAGATAATTTTTTTAAATATTGATACTATTACCTAATTAAATCTAAAAATAAAATATTAAATAAGTTTAAAATTTATAAGAGTAAAATAGAAAATCAATAAGAAAAAAAAATTAGAATTCTTAGATCTGATAGAAGAGGGGAGTATACCTTGAATGAATTCTTCTAGTTCTGTTAAGAACATGATATAATTTATCAAGTAATTGCTCCTTATTCTCCAAAGTCCAATGGTGTAGTTGAATATAAAAATCGTAACCTTGTGGATATGGTAAATGCTAAGCTCATCATCTTTGACTTACCCGAGAACTTGTGGAGAAAGCTCTTCTATCTTCTTGCTTTATTCTAAAAGAATACCTATTAATGATAGTAGCAAGACTCTTTATGAGCTTTAGAAAGGAAGGACTCCTAACATAGATTTTCTCAAAGTGCAGATGCGCCTAGCTAAGCTTAATATCTTTGAATCTAAAAAGAAAAAAACTATGATCTAAGACCATAAATATTGTATTTATAGGTTATGCCCAAAATAGTAATGCTTATAGATTCTTAGTAATAAAATCAGAGGTTAGTAATATAGTAGACAACTCAATCTTAGAAGCCAGAGATGCTTATTTTTTCAAGGATTATTTTTTTTTTAAAACTATAATTTCTAGATTCCTAGAATGTCAACTTTCTTTCTTTAAAGCTATAGAACTAGAACTAGAAACTGAACCTGAATTAAGAAGTAAAAAAAAAGAGTTGAAAAAGATTTTAGAGAAGACTTCTTCACATTCTTAGCAGAAGGTGAACCTTCTAGTATGATGAGGTGATGTTATCATCAGAATCATCATATTGGAAGGAAGCCATAGATAGTAAAATTAAATCAATTCTAGAAAATAAAACTTGGATTTTAACTAATTTACCTCCAAGAAATAAATTTATAGAAACAAAATGAATTTTTAGAAAGAAATTAAGGCCAGATGAAATAATAGAAGATATAAAGCTAGACTAGTAGTAAAAAGACTTAACCAAAAAAAAGACATAAATTACTTTGACATCTATACTCCTGTAGCTAGGATAACTATCATAAGAATTTTGATAACTTTAGCTTCAATTTATAAATTAACAATCCATCAAATGGATGTAAAAACTACATTCTTAAAATGAAGAATTAGAAGAAGAATTCTACATAAACCAATCTCAAGGATTTGAAGTAAAATAACAAGAATATAAAGTATGTAGACTAATTAATACACTTTATGGTTTAAAACAAGCTTCAAGATAATGATATATTAAGTTTGATGAAATTATCTTAAAAAATAACTTTAAAATAAATGAATATGATAAATGTGTATACTATAAAAGATAATATATGAATTTTATAATATTATTCCTATATATAAATAATATATTATTATTTGAAACATTAATAAAAATAATTCAAGAAACTAAAAGCTATTTATCAAATAATTTTGATATGAAAGACTTAGGAGAAGCTGATGTAATTTTAAAAATGAAGTTTAAAAGAGTAGATAGTGGAATAGCAATAAGCTTAGCACACTCAATAGAGAAAAATGCTTAAAAAGTTTTAATATTTTGATTTAAATCCTATCTTTACTTCATATGATCATAGCTCTTAATTAAAAATGTAGAAGAACTTGTTAATCAATTAGAATATTCATAGAAGATAGGATCTCCATTATATATTTCAAATAGAACTTGATATAGCAAGACCACTGACGTGGAGGCTCCTCGAATCCAGCTGGAGGCCATGTCGGCAGAAGACGGTATTTGGACGTTGCGTCTAGAGAGCCTCTCGGTCCGAGTGGCTTCCTCGAGGTCGTGCCTCGCTTCTCGATCCCCTTGGCCAGAGTAGCTCTCCCATAGTCGAGCCTCGATCGAGGTTGTGCCTTGCTTCTCGAGCCCCTTGGCTGGAGTGGCTCCCCCGCGGTCGAGCCTTGACCGAGGTCGTGCCTCGACTGAGGTCGTGCCTCGCTTCTCGAGCCTCTTGGCTGGAGTGGCTCCCCCGTGGTCGAGCCTCGATCGAGGTCATGCCTCGCTTCTCGAGCCCTTCGGCCGGAGTGGCTCCCCCATGATCTAAACTCGACCGAGGTCATGCCTTGCTTCTCGAGACCCTCGGTCGGAGTGGCTCCCTCGCAGTCGAGCCTCGGTTGAGGTCGTGCCTCTCTTCTCGAGTCCCTCGGTTGGAGTGGCTCCCCCATGGTCGAGCCTCGGTCGAGGTCATGCCTCGCTTCTCAAGCCCTTTGGTTGGAGTGGCTTTTCTATGATCGTGCCTCACTTCTTGAGCCTCTCGACCGGAGTGGCTCACCCATGATTGAGTCTCGATCGAGGTCATGCCTCGTTCTTTGAGCCCCTTGGCCGAAGCAGCTTACCCGAGGTCGAGTCTCGATCGAGGTCAGGCTCTCTCACTTGAGGTCGACCCCTGGTCAAAGTCAACCTTTTCTTCCGGGCCAGGTATGAAGCTTTCAGGAGAACATGGCCTCTCCCACAAGCAACCTTAGGGCAGACGGGTGGGGAATGTCAGTGGGTGGTGCCACCACTTTTTCTAGAGCCTTGGTACGGCATGAAGAGGCTGACATGCTTGAGAGACGGTGGCATGCTGCCTAGAACCTTTGAAGAATTGGCACCCCGCCATGGCACGTCGACTGTGACCCCTACGGGATGGCATTTTATCAGAGCATGCCACCTGTGGAGGATGTCCCGTCGGAGCGTCAGGCCCCTCAGCCCATTATCGGTACTACCTGGGGAAGGGCACTCTGCTCGGGGTGCTGCACTCCTTCATCTACCATCTGCACCATCCAAAAGAGGAAGGTTTTGCCAGAAAACTCAGATCCTATAGCATCTACCTCTAGACCAGTTCTCTGCCAGGTCTTCCTAAACATGGTGGGACAATGATAGAGAGTGGCAGAGTCCTGTCGGAGTGTCAGGACCCATGGAATACCTCATGTACCTATCATGAAAGGGATGCACACTACTCTAGGCTCCACTACCACTATCAGTGGTAGACCTCTCCCCTCCCCTCGGGGGAAGGAAAGTAGGCCTACCCCTCACCCGCATGAGGGATGCAGAGGGGAGGTCAAGCCAAAGCTCAGCACTCCATGAGAGGGGCCACTCATCTATAAAAAACCAAAAAGGAGCATCCAGTCAAGGTAAGCGAGAAGGAGCAGGCGATTCAGTAAGACTCGGAGCACATCCAGAATGCAATGGGACTTCCTGTGGGAGTTTTAGCGGCTATGATTACCATTGCTCAAGCCCTCCTTCTCGACCCTAACTCTCACTTCATCATTTTTTCAAGACCTCTAAGAGTGGAGACCACTTCGGGACCCACCAAGGAGGATTTGTTCCCATTAATTATCCACTGACTTGACCGTCAAAGTGCCATCGCTAAAATCCTCAACCTGGGTCTCCTTTCTTTTGCAGGACTGGGCACATGGGTTGGATGCAAGGCGGGAGAGCCACCACCCAATGCCATGCAAGAGCTGTAGGCCACGACAATCTAGGTGGCAATATATTGGCATGCCAGGTAGGGGGAGCGATCTCGCGTTAAGCCAGTCTCTCATCACCAATGTAGTATACCGGTGATATGGTGGTGACTCGTGAATGGGAAGCCTCATTCAGCCGTGTGGGGTATCCCTCCCCCATAAAGACTGGCTCAATCCGGAGAGGGAGCTCCCCACTTTGTCACCACCGCCCTCGATGGATCTCTAGCTTGCCATGCTCGCCCAGTAGGTCCAGACCTTGATCGCGGCTGTGCAATAGCTGCATCATCAGTATCGGTCCTTGGCAACCCAACAGCAACCGAGAACCCCTGCAACTTAGACCATCGGATACCATGTTAGCTTGAGATCCTTTCACGGAAGGCCGTCGCAATCGCGGGCTACATCTCATCACCGGGGGAGCTTTCAGACCCTAAGGAAGAGGTAGTGGAGTGAGTCGGCTGACTGAGGGAGTCGATCTTTGACCTCTGACCATGTCACCTTTAGGCATTACAAGCACCATCAAGGTAGGGCCCCCTGGCACGATCTTCTTTGACCCTCATCTCCCTCCCCTCTGACAGCCTCAGTAGAAGGTTCCACTGATGAGGCCATCAGGCATCAAGCTGAGAGATGCCTGGAGGAACAAGAGCACAAGCTGGCTGAGCTATCCTGCCAGTTTGTCAACTTGCAAGGCTCCCCGTGCGAGCTAGTGGGCTATGACACCTGCCCTCCTTTCTCCCAAGAAATCCAAGAGGAACTGATTCCTAGCCGATTCCACATGCCTCAGGTGGATCCCTACGATGAGACCACCGATCCCTTGGACTACTTGGAGAGCTACAAGGCCCTTATAAGAGTTGTTGCCCAGGTGGCTTCCCAAGAGGGGGGTGAATTGGAAATTTTAAAAATTTAAAGCAGGTAATGCATAATTAAAAATCCCTTAGAAGGTGTTAGGTGCTGTGATAGAGCCATAAATTGTAGAAGCTAGAAAGGAGTAAAGAAGCACAACACAAACACACCAAATTTATAGTAGTTCGGAGCAACCCAGCTCCTACGTCCACTACCCAAGATACCACTTGGGATTTTCACTATATTCACACCCGAATATAATAGGATTGTTTTATAGGATCACAATCTAAAACCTCTACACTTTGGTTTTATGGGATCACCAAAGAAAACCCAACACCCTTTGATTTTAACAGCCTCACTAAAGAAACCTAACTTGGTTTTACCAGGATCACCAAGAACCCAACACTTGATTTTTATCAAGGCTCACCATAACCTATTTGGTTTTTTCAACAGGGCTCACCAATAACCCAACAACTTAAAAATGAATTGAAAGAAATGCAACAAAGTGACAAACTCAATTTGTATGATAGTTGCCGGTGCAACTTGATGGAAGTCCACTTGAATGCACTTGAATAAGCTTCAATTGCTTCAGTGGCTTCTTTCCAAAGTTGCTTCAAACTTAAGATCAAAGTTGGTGAAGTCTTGAAGACTAGCTTGAATGCTCTTGTGCTCTTTTGCTGTTAGTTGGTAGGATATTCAATGAAGCTCTCTTAACTTTGAAGAACTCTCTAATTTATTTCTTCAAGGAAGTTCAAATCCTTCAAATATAAAGTCTTCCATCACTCCAAGGCAGTTAGAGACATTTTTGATCATTGGGATGTGATTGTTGGAGCACCTTTTGGCATTCAAAAATAAATTCTGGAACTAGCCGTTAGATACCTGAAAACGATGTTCGAGTCGGCTCGGATTCCTTCGAGTCGGCTCGGATCCTTCGAGTCGATAGGTCGAGTAGCCAAATCTCCAGTGTAGTTGGCTCTTTATCTTAGGATGCAAAACATCACTTTGGACAAGTTGGCTCTTGATAGCTCGGGTCGGCTCGAATTTGAATCTTTGAAAAACTTGAACTCGAGGAGTCGGCTATTTTCAGCTTGGGTTAGCTCTTCTTCTTAGGTTCGAAAATTCTCACTCTGGAAGAGTCGGCTCGATGCAGTTCGGGTCAGCTCACTTTCTCAGGCTTTCAGAATTAGGTCTGGCAGAGTCGGCTCTTTCTGGTTCGAGTCGGCTTGCCTGGCTGTTCTCAGAAATCTTCAAAAATGGGACTTTGGAAGAGTCAGCTCGAACTGATTCCAATCGACTCGGATTCATTAGAGTCGGCTTGGTTACCTTCGAGTCGGCTCGAATTGCTGTGTTCCAGAATCCTTGCTGTGTGCCAGTAAGCAGAGTTGGCTCTTCAACAAGTTGGGTCAGCTCGAGTATATTCTTTAGGATTTTTATACTTGAACTTAAAGAAAAATTCTTACCAACTCTTTATATTTTCAAGCATACCAACTCTAAACTAATTTCAAGGCGCACTCACACAGAAGTAACCCTTTTCACATGAATTTTTTCTTAGCTTTTTCATTGGGTTCTTCTTTACAAAAACACATTACAATACAACTCAAACAAGAAAACAGAGGTGTAGGAGTTGAAGTTTGAACATTTAATCCATCCTACAAAAACTTGTAAAACACTTAAAGAGTTGTCAGAAATAAATATACATGCTCCAATGTTTAGTTATCATCAAAATCACTCATGGGGTCAACAATCTCCCCCTTTTTGATGATGACAAAATACTGGGCATGAAAAATTCTTTACACTTTACATGTATGACAGTATTTAAAAGTTAAATATTCACATGTATCAGAGCTAATTAGATTTGAAAAAGAAAAATAGAGCTCAAGAGATGATATCACTGTATATCATCAAAGTATTAAACTTTTCATGTTTCATAATATTATAATTAGTGCAAAACATGGAGTATCAGAGAATTAAAGATTGTCAATAGCAATCAGAGCATTAAGATTAATTTGAATATCAATCAGAGCAAAATTATTCAAGAGAATCTCCCCCTTTCTCTAGTTTTTAAAGTAATTTAAGCAATACTATCATTTTTGTGCTCCCGCTTTTTCATTCTTTTTATGCACTTTAAGAATAGTTGGTAGGAAGCTCAACATATATACTAATTTCCCATTTCTTACACTCTTTTCATATTTCTCCCATTTTTCTTCTCCCATTTTTCATTTCTCCCATTTTTCATATTTCTCCCCCTTTTTGTCAATCAATCAAAAAGGTGGTTTCGAATAAAGCTCAGATTTTAAAATAGATTGAGAAAGTCTTTAATATTTGTTTGAGATAATTTCACATTCTCAAATTTGAAATTCTAATTAAAATTTCATCATAGTTTTACCATATCATAAAACAACAAATGAAATTGCTAAAGAAACTTTCATTTCATTGATAAGTTTGGCATACAAAGTAAGAAAGAAAGTACGTTACAATTGCAAAAGATAACATATAGAACATTAATAAAATCAGAACTACACCCAAAAGACTAACCAACTAAACTATTCTTCTTCTTCCTCAGTTGAAGAAGAAGAGCCTACCTCTATAACCTTATTAGAGGTCTTAGTTTTCAGGGGTTTAAACCTCAAACCCCTGAATCTAGTTTTAACAGGGGCTCTAAAAGTCTTAGTCTTTTTGGTTTTGGTTTTTTTCTTGGTCTTAATAGGTTTGGGTGGATCAGATGAAGGTATAAAAGTAGGAATGTCAAGTGACTCCTTGATGATTTGTTCAGGAGCATCTTCAGTGGGAATAGTTTCCTTTTGCAGTAGGATGCTTTTGATCTCTTCCTTGAAGTCCTCCATTTCTTTTTCAATTTTTTGCTAGTGAAGCTTTTATTCAGACCTCAAATCCTGCAAGCTGATGTTAACTGATTTTCTTATTTCCTTAATTGCAGAATTCATGTGATCTGTTAATGAACTTAAAATTGTTTCCATCTTTTGAAATATTAACTTCTTGAGGTCATATGGAGAATTATAGTGCTTTCAGTCCTTTCTTCAGCAGCAGCTTCATCATCATCTGAAAAGGTAGCAACAACCTGACTAGGCATCTTTTTTATCCATGTTCCTTCTTGTTGTTTGTAGCCCACTCTTTTCAGTGAATTGAAGGAGTAGATATCAAAGTGATGTAATGGTTTGCCTATTTTATTGGTCAAGTCAACTCCTGCTTCTTCAAACAATAGAGTGAAAACCATACCATAGGGTAGGTAGGCTTTGATTTTTCTTGCTGCTTCAGTCATCTGGATCATCATTATATAAGGAAGGTTGAGAGGCCTTTCTTCAATCAAGTGTCCCATAAAGATCATGTCTTTCTCACTGAACCAATCAAAGCAGCCAGTTCTAGGAATAAATATCTTGCTGATCATACTGTGCAGAAGCCTCATTTCCTTCGACAGTAAATTAGCTTGTACATGCTGGACTGTGCTCACATCTTTTTTTTCCAAAATCAGTTTAAAAAATTATATTCCTTGTCTAGTAGAAGAAGCTCAGTGGCACCGTTCGTAGGCATTTGCAGCAAATTGCCCAATTTCTCTTCATCCATTATTACTACCTTTCCCTTGACAGTAGATTCCAAGTGAAATTCTTTGATAACAATATTTTCATAAAAAATCCATACCAATGAAGGGTACGTCAAGATGTCCAAAGAACAGAAGTGCTTCCAGCCTTGACTCTCTATCCAATTTCCAATTTTCATTTCCATTTCTTCTAGGAATGCAAAGTCGATCCTTCTTCCGCAAGTGACAGGTCGGTTGACCAATGAGACATGCTGTTCGGGAGGAGAAGGAGTTTCTTCATCTTGATGCACTAGAGCAGATCTTTTCCTCTTTTCCCTTTTTTCTTTTGCATCTTCATTGCGAGCACTTGATTCACCGATCTGAAGAACCTTCTTCGTAGATCTTCGAGAAACCATTGCAGAGGGATTAAGGAATTTTAGGCTCTACGGAATGATTTTTGGGAGTTTGGTAAAGTTTTCGAGAGAAGTGGAGTGAGTTTGAAGTAAAGTAAGAAGAGTGAAGTACTTAGAAAAGACAGTTCAGAACTACCTAAATAGCGATTTCCTGACTTTCGAGTCGGCTTGCCTAACCCTAGAAACATCTGAGTCGGCTAGGCAAAGACTTAGTCGGCTTGACTAGAGTGATAGGTAGAGAACTCAGACATTTGAGCCAGCTCGACCAGAGCAAGATTACTCGAGTCGACTCGAACATAAACTTTCCACATAAAATCAAATGATTCAGAAATTGAATTTGATACAATTGAAAATTCAAGGAAAGTTGTTCAAGAAATCATGAATAATTGTAGGAGGTTTTCTCGATAATTTTTCCTTAATTTTTGAAGGAAATTAGGTTAACTAAATCTATATAGGATCACAAAGCCCTAATTCTCCTCTAAGTAATTCAAATCTATCCTGATGCAGTGGCTTAGTAAAGATGTCAGCTAATTATTTTTCAGTTGGGATAAATTCTAGTTCGATGTCACCATTCAAAACATGGTCTCTAATAAAATGGTGTCTAATCTCTATGTGCTTAGTCCTAGAATGCTGAATAGAATTTTTTGTTAGATTTATAGTACTTGTGTTATCACATTTGATAGGAATTTTGCATTGTATAATACCAAAATCTTCTAGTTATTGTTTAATTCACAATACTTGTGCACAACAACTCCCTGCAGCAACATACTCTGCCTCAACAGTAGATAGTGCTACCGAGTTTTGTTTTTTGTAGTGTCATGAGATTAAATTCAACCCTAGAAATTGACAAGTACCACTAGTGCTTTTTCTATCAACTTTACAACAACAAGGTTAGCATCAGAGAATCCAATTAAATTTAAAGATGATTCTTTTGAAAACCATAGACCTAGATTACTTATACCTTTTAAATATCTTAATATGCTTTTAACAGCAAGCATATGTGTTTCTTTAGGATTACATTAAAATCTAGCACATATACATACACCATACAAGATATCTGGTCTATTTGCTATTAAATATAATAAAGATCCAATCATACCTCTATATAACTTTTGATCAACATTAAATCCACTTTCATCTTTGTCCAATTTGCAAGATGGGCTCATGGGTGTGCTCATTTGTTTGCTTGTCTCCATACCAAACTTCTTGATTATTTTCTTGGTGTATTTGGCTTGGTTGATGAAGATTCCTTCCTTTATTTGCTTTACTTGAAGTCCAAGGAAGTAATTAAGTTCACCTATTAGGCTCATTTCAAATTCTCCTTGCATTAGCTTAGCAAAATCTTCACAAAAACTTTCATTAGTTGCACCAAAGATAATATCATCAATATAAATTTGTACAACTAATATATCATTATCTTTCTTTTTAATGAAAAGAGTTTTATCAACATTTTTTCTTGAAAAATTATTTTTAATCAAGAAAGTGCTAAGTCTATCATACCAGGCTCTAGGGGCTTGTTTCAAACTATACAAAGCTTTATTAAGTTTAAATACGTGATTTGGAAAAGCATCATTTTCAAAACTTGGTGGTTGTTCTACAAAAACTTGTTTAGTAATAAAACCATTTAAAAATATACTTTTCACATCCATTTGAAAAAGTTTGAAATTCATGTAGCAAGCAAATGCAAGAAGTAATCTAATGGCTTCTAGTCTTGCTACGAGTGCATAGGTTTCATCAAAATCATTACCTTCTTCTTGACTATATCCCTTAGCCACTAATCTACCTTTGTTTCTGATTACATTTCCTTATTCATCTAGTTTGTTCCTATAGACCCATTTGGTTCCTATAATTGGGTGGTCTTTAGGTCTATCAACTAGTGTCCAAATCTTATTTCTTTCAAACTGGTTCAGTTCTTTATGCATGGCTAACATCCAGTTTGGATCATTTTCTGCTTCTTCTAAAGTGTGAGGCTCTATTTGAGATACAAAGGCTAGGTAATCATGTGCAGTTCTATGTGCAAACATCGTCCTAATACCTTGAGAAGGATCACCAATAATTAATTCTTTAGGATGGGAAGTAGTGTACCTCCATTCAATTGGTAGATCAGAATGATCCTTACTTACTGTTTCTTATCCTTCTTCAATTGGTCTTTCTTGAATACTCATGTCTTCCATCTCCTTTTGAATGGTACCTGCATCATTGTCAATACACTCATCTTTTCTAGATGGTGATGGGTTAGTTTCATCAAATATAACATGCATTGACTCTTCAACAGTAAGAGTCCTTTTATTAAAAACCTATATGCTTTGCTATGTAGTGAATAACTAAGGAAAATAGCTTCATCAGATTTAGCATCAAATTTTCCTAGATTATCCTTACCATTGTTAAGCACAAAGCATTTGCATCCAAACACATAAAAATAATTGATATTGGGTTTCTTTTCATTCCAAAGCTCATAGGGGGTTTTCTTCAAAATAAGATGGATCAAAACACGGTTTAAAATATAACAAGCAGTGTTCATTGCTTCTACCCAAAAGTACCTTGGAAGATTACCTTCACACAATATTGTTCGGACCATTTTGTTATGGTGTTTTAGGAGCGGAGAAGTTGTGATCAATGCCATTTTCAGTGCAATAATCATCAAAAAATTGATTTTCAAATTCAGTGCCGTGATCACTTCTAATTGAAATTATTAAGAGATTTTTTTGATTTGAAACCTTTTTGTGAAATTTTCTAAACATTTTGAAAGTTTTATCTTTGTGCGCAATAAACAAAATCCATGTAAATCTAGAAAAATCATCTATAATCACAAGGGTATATTTCATACCTTCTAGGCTTGTGGTCCTAGTTGGTCCAAATAAGTCCATGTGAAGTAGTTCTAAAGGTCTAGATGTTGAAATCATATTTTTTGATTTAAACCTCCCCCTAGTTTGTTTACCCATTTGGCATGCATCACACACATGATCAAAATCAACTTTAAACTTAGGCATGCCGCTAATAAGATTTTTGGAAATTAACTTGGCAATAGTATGCATGCTAGCATGACCTAATCTTCTATGCCATAATAAGCAAGACTCCTTGGTCCTAGCATTCATTGCAACCAAACTGGAACTACTTGTCATGGTAAGATCATTTAGATCTACTACATAAATATTTTCAAGTCTATGTCCAATGAATTTACTGCTAGTATCAAGAGAGTTTGTTACTACACACATAGATGATTCAAATATAACTTTGAAGCCTTTATCACACAGTTGGCTAATACTCAATAAATTATGCTTCAGTTTATCTACTAGCAATACATTTTCATTGAAATTACAGGGGATTATTTTGATCTTACCAATTCTGATTATTTTTTCCTTGCCATTGTCTTCAAAAGTAACCATACCAAATGATGTGGCTGGATTGCTGACATGGGGTGGGGAAACTAACGTGGAGTTCCCATCAGACACCATGCTGGGTTTTCAACTTGAGCCCCTTCGTCGGGCTGAGCTCCCTTGGAGCAACATGGTTGCCCACCGAAGTCGAGCTCCGTCCTCCGCCAGGTCGGTTCTCGCCAGGTCAGAGCCGATGCAAGTTCCCACCCAAGGTGGACCCCTTAAGATCAGGCCCTATGGTCAGAAGTCAAGCTCAAGTCTCCTCCGCCATGAGGCGCCCCTCCGAGGTCGGGTCCCCTGGGCTGGGCGGCACCCCTCCCACCTCCTTCTGGTCGAGCTCGTCTAAAATCGAGTTCTGCTAATCCGGAGTAGAGCTCAGCCCTCCTCCGCCCTGCCGAGCTACCTCGAGGCGAGCCCATCGAAGGTAGGCCCCACCTTGCCAGCTCGGTCCTCAACTCAAATCGAGGCACCAACCACCAAGGGAGTAGCACCTCCCCTCCGAGGACAATGGCGGGCCTCCCGAGGGTTGTACAACAGCGCCCGCCATGCCGCCATTAATGCCCACGACCGTCACTCACACTAGAAAGAAAGGAAACTCACATCAAAGCATCATGCCCTCCACCAACCTACCGTACGACTAGAAAAAAGACCCAGCCGAAGGGCACGAGTCCCAAGAACGGTGGCCCGCCAACCGAGGCTCTGCCAGGCTTCCAGGAGAGGGGCAAGCAGAGGGAATGTCAGAGGTGTATAGAAGCTTCCGCGGCCATCTAACAGGAAAGATGTCCTGTCTACAGCACGATACCTCGTCGCACACGTCTGACAGCATGGGGAGATCCCGAGGCAAGCCAAAGTAAAAAACCCAACCAGGGTAAGTTAGAAGTAAGCAAACAAAGAAACAAGGGGGAGAGGCCAGACAAGGGGGGATGACCACCTCGGCCACCACCTCTCCCAGTTCACTCTCATTTCCATACACACTACACTCACTCCTCTTAGCATGGAGCTTATCCAGAGGGGCTCGACCAGGAGGATCTGTTCCCCTGGATCATCACTGACTTGACCGTCGGAGCGCCCCTGTCGAATTTCCCGGCCCGGGTCACTGACATTGTTTGTTGCAGGTCCCGAGGCATCGGAGGCATCCCGAGCAGGCAGACGCACGACCCTCGATGCCATCATGGTGTGGAATAGGGCTAGAGTTGCTAGAATGGATGTTTATGATGCAAAGGAATTTTTTTATAGTTGAAGAGTTTTAGATATTTTTCTTAGGGTTTTGATTCTCGATCACAAGCAAAGACTAGAAAAAAGAGAAATGAATAACAGAAGCTTACACTAGTAGTTCAAATCCCTAAATAGTGAAAATGAGAATAGGATCCCGGGATTAAGAAACCTCAGTAGGACTAAGCTCGAAACACAATACTTACTTAGGAGATAGGGGCAAACCTCACACGTCTGAAGTGCCCGATGCAGTGATCGCTCAACTCGGCGGATGCGGCTTGGATGCCCGAGCAGTCGAACCCATGGATGCACTGGCTTTCGGTCGGATGGTCACGATGGCAAAGCAGACTGTCTCCGATGCCCGAGATACCAGGGAGGACCTATAGGCAATCAAAGTGGGGATTAGCGAAATGGAGATACGTAGTGAAATGGACTAAGATAGGGTTGAGAAGGGGCTTCGAGCCCGGTGTCCGGCTGGATTCCGGAGTCGAAGAAGGAGATAACTTGGGGCCTCGCACCCCGCGACATCCCGGAGGATGAAGGATTGTGGCCTCACACCACTCGACGTCCAGGAGGATGAAGGACTTGCGATGCCCTGGGGCGACGGAAAAGTGGCCTCACACCACTCGACGTCCCTAGGGACGAAGGAAACTTCACTCAAACCTAGTCTAGGAGATAGTGGTTGGAGGAAAAATAAAACTCAAACTCTCTTTTTCATTCAATCATTCAATTCCCTTACAATGGAGGGATTGGGTCATTTAAATAGGCACCCAAGGCCCAATCGAATTTCAAATGAAAAAAATTACAAATTTCTTGGGTGGGCGCCAAAAGCATTGACCTTCTCCTCTCTTTGGCTGACCAAAGGTAGCTTGGATTGGGCATGGCATGATGCATGGCTTGGAGTGAGGTTCTTGGCACCTTGAACTTGGTAAGAATCTTCTTGGTTTTGGAAGAAGGCATGAAAAGGGGCTTGGAGCAAGGCATGTGTTCTTCCTCCTTCTTTGGTTGGTGTTATTTCTTTGGTACAAGGCTTGACAAGGGGAGTGTTAGGTGGAGGCATCCAAGGCTCTTGTCTTTCCCTTCCAAAGAGGTTGAAGCAAATTGGGAAGAAGGCTTGATTGTAGAGCTTGAAGTAAGGGATTTGAATTCCCTCCATTATCATCCATTGACTTCTTCCTTGGCCGACCACCCTTACATGGTAATGAGCTTGATGGGGGGGATGGAAAAAGGCTTGAACCAAGTGAAGTGGTCCTCCCCATTGGGCGTCCTTGCATGCCAAGTGTGCTGCCCACATGGCGAGATGTCATGGTGCCATGTAGGATGCATAAGTGGGCCCTAAGTTGACTTGGATTTGATGTGGGCATCAGGGTTTGACTTGAGCCCTTCAAACTTCGGGAGATCTCTGATTAGGGTTCTGTGTTTATCGAGTCCTGTAATAAGGCTGTCAGCCTCTAGTTTATTTCCTTAAATGGAGTCTATACCTCGACCCATCGGGTCGAGCTGAGTCTTGTAATAAGTCGGGCCGAGTCTAAGCCCATGAAGTCTTTAGTGGTTCAAAAGTTAAGTCTCTTTTAAGCCTAACAAATGCAAGGAGACATGTCAGCTCAGGGCCCACCTTATTTGTTTATGTGGCGCACTGAGGTGATGACATGTGGTTTGTTTTGGGTGCCCAAGAAAGGGGACCACTCACATGATCCATGCCCCCTTCCCCTCCCCTCTTCAAGCTCTCTTCCAATCTAGGATGGGCGGTCATGGAAAGAAGTTTCAAATCCCTTGATGCATGCCTCCACTCAAGACTCCTTCCATAAAGAAGTCAAGCAAGAAAGGCATCCTCCATTCTCCAAGTGGAAAGAAGTTTCAAATCCCTTGATGCATGCCTCCACTCAAGCCTTCTTCCATAAAGAAGTTAAGCAAGAAAGGCATGATCCCTTGATGAAGTTAAGCAAGAAAGGCATGGTGAAGACATCAAGCCTCAATCCAAGCCTTCTACCAAAATAAGCCATGCAAGGAAGGAAGGTCAAAGACCAATCCCCCTCTCCAAGCCTCCAATCATGCCACGCCTAGGATTATTCCCATTTGGTCGGCCTTGAATCAAGCCAAGAAAAGTCAAAGTGGGACAAATCCCTCCAAGCTAGCCTCACTTCATGTTTTCTACCAAAACCAAGCAAGCAAAGAAGGAAGTCCAAGGAGCAACTCCTCCACTCCAAGCCAAGCATCATGCCATACCAAGCTGGTCGGCCAAGAAGAAAGCTCTCCAAAGCTTGGGCGCCACTTTCAAATTGAGTTGTATTTTTGGTTCAAATTTTGAATGGGTTTTCTTTTGAATTTTGAATGTATCTTTGGGTATCTATTTAAAGGACCAAAACCCCTCTTTGTAACAGTTAGTGAATGAATGCAAAAAAAAATTTTTGAGTGTTTTCTTCTCCAATCCTCTATCTCCCTAGACTAGGTTGTGAGTGAGTGAAACTCTTCCTTCATCCCCAGGGATGTCGAGTGGTGTGAGGCCACGTTCCTTCGCCTGAGGGCGTCGAGTGGTGTGAGGCCACGTTCCTTCGCCTAAGAGCGTCGAGTGGTGGGAGGCCACAATTCCTTCATCCTCCGGGACATCGCGGGGTGCGAGGCCCCAAGTTATCAACTTCGATTTCGGACTCTAGTTGGATACTGGGCTCGAAGCCCTGTTTCTCTACCGTAACCCTATTTCTACTTCACTACTCCTCAACTCTCCATTGATTCTATCGTGGATTTGTTTCAGGTCTTTCCAGGTACCACGGGCATCGAAGACGGTTCACTTCACCTTCATGATCACGTAACCTGGAGGCTGGTGCCATCGCGGGTACCGACTGCTCGGGCATCCAGGCCGCATCCATCAAGTGAGAGCGATCTCGTCATCGGGTGCGACAAGCATGGAGGTTCGTGCCTATTTCTCCTAGGTAAGGTATTGTATCGAGCTAGTCCTAATCCCGGGTTTCCTTAATCTTGGGATCCTGGTCTATCATTTCTTAGGGATTGATCTGCTAGCATAGACCTCTTTTCTTTTAGTTTTCCTAGGTTCTCTTTGCTTGCAATCAGGAACCAAAGATAAAACCCTAAAAAGAAAACAAGATATAACCACCTTTGTATCATCCGTGCTAGCATCATCACCTCATCCTTTTTTTTCCGCATCATTCTTAGTATCAGAGCCTAGGCTAGGACTAGTGCTCTTGCATTTAGGTCTCTGCATTCTGTCCAGCCCATATATAGTCTGCTGTTTTAATTTTTTCTCTTTGTAGAAATCTCCGTTTTATTTGATTTTTCTTTTGATGGATCTGTTGCATTTAGAGGATTCTTCTGCTCTTTTCTCAGATTTTATTTCAGCCTGTAGAAACTCTACAAGCTGAAACACCATCTGAGAAAATCTCAGGCCTGCAGTTTCAGCAAGCATCTCTTTCTTGTCTCATTTAGTTAGTTCATGCAATTAGTTCATATTTAGACTTCTTTTGCACTTTGCTTATCATCCATATATCCAAATATATATATATATATATTAAATCTTTTTCTTAGACATTTCTGTGCCTACATTGTTCATAAAACACTTAAGGGTGGCAATTTGACATAGGGTCAGGAGTTCATCACCTGTCCATAGCCCACAAACCACTAACCTGCATCCCGAACCCAAACCCTAACTAAAATCAGTTGACACCTAATTGCTCTAGAGAGCTTAGGGACACCCATTTGGTCGAGTCGAGACCAAGTGTCTAATCTTGGTGACAGCCCAATCTGTTTGTACTGAGTTCTTAGTGTCTAGGCTTGGTGAATCAGGGCTTGTGAGTTGGTTTGCTTACCTGGCCAATTGCAAAATTGGTGTCTAAGGCAACCAGAGAGGAACCTCCACTCCCCTCCACCTACTTGGCCAAGGACAAGGCTACTACAGACTGGTTTGCCACTCTGACCTAGGCAACTGGTTGAGATTCTAGGTCTATTAGATCTTAGACGTTCGTTGTGTATTGCATGACTAGTCTAGAATTAAGAGTCCTTTAGCCTAACTGCCCTTTAGCTAGTTAGTATTTTCATGGCATCTAACCCTAGAGTCTATCCTCAGTTTCATCCTTTTCGAGGAAGTCATGATCGTCAGGTTTATATTGATTGGGAGGACGATATGGATGAATATTTTAAGTGGAGCGATCTGTGTGAGGATAGTAAGGTCAGGTTTGCCCAAATGCATCTTCGGGGTTCAACCGAACGTTATTGGTTTGATGTTAGAGGAAGAATGAAGTATGAGAGACAAGAGTCTAAGGTAACTTTGAAAGACATGAAAAGTAAGTTGAGAGCAGGGTACCTAGGTGAATCCTATGAGCAAAGACTTCTAGACTGGTGGTACCAATTGAGACAAGGTAATAGGCCAGTGTCTGAGTATATCGAGGACTTCCAGTGGTATGTCATGAAATGTAATACCATTGAGACTGAGGTTCATATCACATTGAGGTTTAGGGCTTGGCTACACCCAAACATCTATAGAAAATTAGGCTTTGAAAAGACCAATAAGTTAGAGCAAGCCTACCAAGAAGCCCAAGACTGTGAGTGGTCTTTAAGATATACTCGATCTAATACTTTGGACTTAAAGCCGACCTCTACCAACTTGAATCAAATCTCGATTGATCCGGCATCTATAGTGAACCAAACTTTTGTTTATCAATCCCCACCCATGTCACCTCTTGACCAGAAAGAAAACACTGAGAAGGAGTTAGGTATGGCCATCCCAAAAGTAGTTGACCCAACCATAGTCATGCCTATAGAGGAACCAAAGGAGAAAGGATTAGAACCCTTCAGTGAGTTTGAAGAGGTCATATATGAGCCTGACATAAGCTTGATTAATGAATATGAAGAAGAAGAAGAATGTGAGGAGGTATCGCCTGATAATTTAATTGATCAGCTCCCACCTGATGGAATCATTAAGGATACCCCAGAACTTAGTAAGGACACAAATGATAATGATCCTGAGTCCACTATAGACCTTGTAGTAGAACTGACCAAGCCAGGATCAAATGAAATAGATGAAGGTATAGATTCTCAAGATGAATGTTCCAAAGACCTTCCCGAAAGCCCTCCACTATCTAGGAGCATCCCGCCTACCCGAGGACTTGCACCTATCGATCCTCCTAGTACTGACCATGAGGTTAAGATGAGCACACCTTTAGACCTTCATTCATACATTAAGGTCAGCTACCTAAACTTCGAACCAGTCCTTGAGTCTCCTTTTTATTCCCTGCCTTTTCTTAAGCCATCTCATATCCCTAGAGCCAGGAGGTTACTTTTTATTGAGACTACCAGAATGTGTGACTCCTTAGAGCCCATCCCATTCGCCCTCTACTTCTGGTATACTTTATGGCATCTGTTAGGGATCCTAAAAAATTTTTCTTGTGCATACCAGGCTAGGGTCAAGCCTAGAGAACCAATGGTCTAGTAGGTTTAGGCCCTAGGACCCCAATAAATTCCTCTTACTAGGAATACCTAGTTTAGTTTGCTTTTGTTGAGTGTTACTTGAGTCTCAGAATCTGCATGATCTCTTGCATTGCATACTAGGGACATGAAAATTAATAATTAAAATTTGGTTGTTCCTGAAAGAAAGCTAAGTAGAGAATTGGGGATTCTGAAATAATAAAGAAGTTTTTATGCTCTCTGAATTGGTCCCTTAGAGTGATAGGAGAGTGACCCTAATACCCTGATTTAGGACATTAGCTCGACTCTCAATATCTTGCACTTAGTTGAGTATAGGGAACCAGCAAACCACCTAGCGAGTGATTTGAGCCTAATCCTTTTTGGAGAGTAAACCTGACCAGAGTGTCCACTTCCAAATTGACCTGAGTAAGGAGTGTGGATCGAGCATATCTTGGATGGTCGAGCTACCGCAGCCCAGGGCAAAGGCTTTCAGGTTACTTGGTCTGTTGGCAAGGCCGACCCCAAATCTGATGACTCGTGGATCACCCAGGAGGACCTGCCATTCACCGATTGCTGGAGAAGTACCAAAGCCAAATCAACTTCCACTCGACAGGGTCGAGTTTCTCCCACCCCGGGAGAATTGATGTGGGCATCAGGGTTTGACTTGAGCCCTTCAAACTTTGGGGGATCTCTGATTAGGGTTCTGTGTTTATCGAGTCCTGTAATAAGGCTGTCAGCCTCTAGTTTATTTGCTTAAATGGAGTCTGTACCTCGACCCATCGGGTCGAGCTGAGTCTTGTAATAAGTCAGGCCGAGTCTAAGCCCATGAAGTCTTTAGTGGCTCAAAAGTTAAGTCTCTTTTAAGCATAACAAAGGCAATGAGACATGTCAGCTCAGGGCCCACCTTATCTGTTTATGTGGCGCACTGAGGTGATGACATGTGGTTTGTTTTGGGCGCCCAAGAAAGGGGACCACTCACATGATCCATGCCCCCTTCCCCTCCCCTCTTCAAGCTCTCTTCCAATCTAGGATGGGCGGTCATGGAAAGAAGTTTCAAATCCCTTGATGCATGCCTCCACTCAAGACTCCTTCCATAAAGAAGTCAAGCAAGAAAGGCATCCTCCATTCTCCAAGTGGAAAGAAGTTTCAAATCCCTTGATGCATGCCTCCACTCAAGCCTTCTTCCATAAAGAAGTTAAGCAAGAAAGGCATGATCCCTTGATGAAGTTAAGCAAGAAAGGCATGGTGAAGACATCAAGCCTCAATCCAAGCCTTCTACCAAAATAAGCCATGCAAGGAAGGAAGGTCAAAGACCAATCCCCCTCTCCAAGCCTCCAATCATGCCACGCCTAGGATTATTCCCATTTGGTCGGCCTTGAATCAAGCCAAGAAAAGTCAAAGTGGGACAAATCCCTCCAAGCTAGCCTCACTTCATGTTTTCTACCAAAACCAAGCAAGCAAAGAAGGAAGTCCAAGGAGCAACTCCTCCACTCCAAGCCAAGCATCATGCCATACCAAGCTGGTCGGCCAAGAAGAAAGCTCTCCAAAGCTTGGGCGCCACTTTCAAATTGAGTTGTATTTTTGGTTCAAATTTTGAATGGGTTTTCTTTTGAATTTTGAATGTATCTTTGGGTATCTATTTAAAGGACCCAAACCCCTCTTTGTAACAGTTAGTGAATGAATGCAAAAAAAAAATTTCGAGTGTTTTCTTCTCCAATCCTCTATCTCCCTAGACTAGGTTATGAGTGAGTGAAACTCTTCCTTCATCCCCAGGGATGTCGAGTGGTGTGAGGCCACGTTCCTTCGCCTGAGGGCATCGAGTGGTGAGAGGCCACGTTCCTTCGCCTAAGAGCATCGAGTGGTGGGAGGCCACAATTCCTTCGTCTTCCGGGACATCGTGGGGTGTGAGGCCCCAAGTTATCAACTTCGATTTCGGACTCCAGTCGGATACCGGGCTCGAAGCCCTATTTCTCTACCCTAACCCTATTTCAACTTCAACACTTCTCATCTCTTCGCTAACCGTTCTTTCTCTTGCTGCCTACAGGTCTTCCTCGGTGCTACGGACATCGGAGATGGGTCGTCTTGCCATCACGGCCACATGATCGGGAACCGGCGCATCCACGGGCATGATTGCTCGGACATCCAGGCCGCATCCATCGAGTGGAGCGATCTCTGCACCAGGCACTTCAGAATTTGAAAGGTTTGCATCCCCATCTCCTAGGTAGGTTTTGGGTGTATCGAGCTAGTCCTAATCCCGGGGTTCCTTAATCTCGGGGTCCTGGTCTATCATTTCTTAGGGATTGATCTACTAGCATAGACCACTTTTCTTTCAGTTTTCTTAGGTTCTCTTTGCTTGCAATTGGGAACCAAAGATAAAACCCTAAAAAGAAAACAAGATATAACCACCTTTGCATCATCCGTGCTATCATCATCATCCTCATCCTTTTTTTTTCTGCATCAGGATTCTTTTCCTACTTGCTTCCAAGGAGACTAAATTTTAAGACCCACTCTTGCAATGGACCCATACTTCTAAGAGACTCAGATTGGACTCGATTTGTGACTCGACTTAGTACAGGACTCAATTTGACCTAATTGGTCAAGGTACAGACTCAATTCAAAGCAAAAGACAATTACAAATTTGAGGCTTGAAGCCTTATTACAAGACACAAAGAAGTGGAACCCTAATCTGAGATCCACAGAGGGTTGAGGAGCCTCTGTCGGATCCTGGTGCCCACACCACATCAGTAGCTACGGGCCACGACGATCCGAGCGGCAACAGATTGGCACGCCAGGTAGGGGGGTAGAACAACTCTTGATCCAGCTCAGGGCCCACTCAGATAGCTCATCGTGAGGATGGTGACCACTCGGGCGAGGGGAGCCTCTCCCAGCTGTGCAGAAGTGTCCCCTTCCCATGGGAACCCACACAATCCAGAGATGGAGCCACCTGCCCCGGTTCAACCGCCTCCACTGCAGATCCAGCTGACCGCACTTGCTCAGCAGATGCACACTCTCATTGCAGCCATGCGCCAGCTTCAACATCAGCATCGATCCCTGGCTACTCATCAGCAGTCGGAGACCCCTGCGGTCCATTCCACAGCACCTCGTGATAGCCTGCGTTCCTTCCATGGGAGGCTTTCGCAATCGCGGGCTGTTATAGACCCTCGGGGTAGTCGCCAAGCCCCAATGAAGCAACGACGGGCCAGGTCCACCGACGAAGAGAGCTACTCATCGCACCTTGACCGGGGGGCATCTAAACCCGGCCAAGGCAGGAAGGGCAAAGCCCCTCGTCATGGGCGCCGCACACCCGCGTCACCCTCCCTGCCTCTCTCAGCAAGGGGTCGACGGATGAAGCCATCAGGCACATGGCGGAGAAGCGTCTGGAGGAGCATGACTACAAATTGGCAGAGTTGTCCCACCGGTTTGCTAACTTGCCCGGCTCCGCTAGCGAGCCAGCGGGCTATGACGTCCACCCTCCGTTCTCCCAGGAGATTCAAGCGGAGCCGATTCTTCGCTGGTTCCACATGTCATAGGTGGATCCTTACGACGGGACCACCGACCCCCTGGACCACCTGGAAAGCTACCGGGCCCTCATGAGGGTCCAGGGGGCTACTGACGCTCTCTTATGTGTCACTTTTCCCGCTACTCTTTGGAAGGCGACTCGGGTATGGTTTGCCTGCCTCGAGCTAGAAAGCATCAATTCCTTTGCCCAGCTAGGGCAGAGGTTTGTGACTCACTTTGATGCATGTCGAAAGATGCCACGAGAGGCGGACAGCCTCTTCTCCATAAGGCAGCAAGATCGCGAGCTGCTACGGGACTATGTAGCTCACTTCAAGGCTGCCGCGCTGGAGGTCTACAACTTGGAGGAGTCGGTCACAATGCTGGCTCTGAAGCGAGGGCTCAGGACTTCTTGCCTGACCTACTCGCTTGACAAGAAGCCCTCGAAGACTTACGGCGAGCTCCTCTTTCGAGCTCAGAAGTACATCCGCACCGAGGAGGTGGATCGTAGAAGGCTGGAGCTCGACGGGAAGTTACTGAAGAAGCTAGTACCCATTGAGGTGCCTGGAGCACAAAGACCAGGACCACCAGCTCAGAGCTCCCGATCGGGACCAAGGCCAAGAAGCGCTCCCGTCTCTGAGGGGAATTTCACCCCCCTCCTCACCCTGAGGATGAAGATCCTCATGGAGATCAAGGGCAAGACCTATCTGAGGCATCCACTGCGGTTGAAGTCGTCCTCCAGCCATGACAAGATGAAGTACTATTGTTTCCACCGTGACCATGGCTACGACACCGAGGAATGCCGCAATCTCAAATGGAAGATCGAAGATCTCATCAAGAGGGGCTACCTCGGAATATATATGGGGGATAGGTCTCAACCGAAATCTCAGGTGCTCGTCACCCTCCCACCAGTCCTGGTGGTCGACAATCGCCCTACCGAGAAGCCGGTGGGGATGATACACTGGGGAGCCGAGCGTGCCTCCAAGAGGGCCTGGGGGGTAGGGCATCCTGAGATTGTACTCCCCTTTGTGAGGGAAGGGGAAGATGGAGAGGGAAATGTAAATAATAATGTTGTTGTCGTCGAGATGATGATCATAAAGCATCCTGTAAAATGCATCATGATAGATAGTGGAAGCTCCATGGATGTACTTTTCTATGATGCCTTCTCCAGGATGAATCTTTCCTCTATTCAGCTCAAGCCTGTACATACCCCCCTTGTTGGTTTTATGGGAGATTCTGTAAGGGTGGAGGGAGAAATTACTCTCCTAGTCACTGCTGGGACCCCACCTCGGTAGAGTACCATCATGATGACGTTCACGGTAGTCAGGCTTCCTTTGCCTTACAACAAGATTTTGGGCCGACCTGGGCTCAATCTCCTCGACGCTGTTGTCTCTACTAAAAGATTGCTCGTACAATTCCTGACCCCTTGTGGCATGGGAAAGATGAGGGGTATGCCCCAGCCGGTACAGCACTGCTTCCAAACCCTCCTCGAGGCCTAGGCGCCCGAGGAGGGCTCCAAGACGGACGAGCTCGACCAGAGGGTTCAGGACCCCAGGGGAGGCCCAGCCGAGAGCCTTCTTCCTTACCAGCTCGGGGCTGACCAGACGAAGACCATGCAGATCAGAGCCCAGCTGCCCAAGGAGGAGAAGGCTTCGTTGTTGGAATTCCTGCGGGCAAATGCATACGTGTTCGCCTGGATGGCAGCGGACATGCCAGGTATTCCCCCTGAAGTCATCATCCACAAGCTCAATGTCGATCTGAAGCACAGACCGGTTCGATAAAAGAAGAGAAGCTTCACCCCAGAAAGGCAGGCGGCCATCAACGAGGAAGTTGAGAAACTTTTGGCCACCGGCTTCGTCCGAGAGGTGCAATACCCGAGCTGGCTGGCGAATGTGGTGAAGGTGAAGAAGAACAATGGCAAGTGGAGGATCTGTGTAGATTACACTGACCTCAATAAGGCAACCCAAAGGACAGCTACCCTCTATCAAGGATAGATCAGTTGGTGGATGCCACCTCAGGGCACAGGGTGCTCTCCTTCATGGATTCATTCTCCGGGTACAATCAGATCTGGATGCACCCGGGGGATGAGGAGCACACTGCCTTCATTACTGACTGAGGGACATATTGCTATAGGATGATGCCCTTTGGCCTGAAAAATGCTGGAGCCACGTACCAACATTTGGTCAACAAGATCTTTAAAGACCAGATTGGCTAGAACGTGCAAGTGTAAATGGATGACATGCTCGTTATGAGCAAGCCGAGCTCGGACCATATCATCGACCTCGCCAAAGCCTTTCACAGCCTCCGGAAGCACCAAATGAAGCTCAATCTAGCAAAATGCGCTTTCGGGGTGGCGGCCAGAAAATTCCTTGGCTTTATGGTCACACAGAGAGGCATCGAAGTGAACCCGGAGAAGGTCCAGGTGATCCTCGACATGGAGCACTCAACATCCAAGAAGCAAGTTCAACATCTGACGGGGAGGGTAGCAGCCTTAAGTCAGTTCATCTCGAGGTCGGCTGACCGCTGCCTCCCTTTCTTCAAGGCATTGCGCAAGATGCATGACTTCACCTGGACTGAGGAGTGCAAGACAGCCTTTGAAGAGCTGAAGGAGTTCCTAGCCTCTCCACCTCTGCTATCCAGACCGGAAGAGGGGGAAGAGCTACTACTCTACCTGACGGTTACACCTGGGGCCGTCAGCTCGGTCCTCGTTCGCACAGGTCAGGACGGATCTCAAAAGCTGGTGTACTACACCAGCAAAATCCTTGGTGATGCGGAGATCAGGTATCCCCGCTCCCCGAAAAATTTATTTTTGCACTAATCATGTCTGCTAAGCGCCTCAGGCCCTACTTCCAAGTGCATCCCATCACGGTTACGACCGATTAGCCGCTGAGGACCATGCTAAGCCACCCCAAGACTTTCGGGAGACTGGCTAAATGGTCCCTGACGTTGAGCAAGTTCGACATTGTATACTGGCCAAGGTCGTCATAAAAGGCCTAGGTCCTAGCTGACTTCATGGTCGAATGTACAGGGCCTCCCGAGGAACCCGAATGGATGGTCCCGGAGAGCTAAGCTGAGCCCGGACCATGAGAGGACCCTTGGATCCTCCACGTGTACGGTGCCTCCAATTCCTGCGAAAGTGGAGCGGGCCTCATCCTCGCCAATTCCGAAGGAGTGGTGATGGAGTGCACCCTCCGCTTCAAGTTCACCGCCACAAACAACCAGGTGGAGTACGAAGCACTCCTCGCAGGCCTAAAAGTGTCCCACGAACTGGGTGTATAAAGCCTGAAGGTTTTCACCGACTCCCAACTGGTTGTCGGACAAGTCTCCGAAGAATACGAGGCCCAAGATCCCCAAATGGTGAAGTACCTGGAGAAGGTTCGTTCGAGCATGGCAAGCTTCCGTTACTTCTGCATTTTCCACATCCCTCGCAAAGAAAATGCTCGTGCGGATGCGCTGTCAAGGCTCACAACCCTACCAGACTCATCCCTGGGGTGTGCCTACATTGAGTATCTCGAGAGTCCAAGCTATGAGAGCCCAAAAGAGGTACAACAAGTAGCCCACGAGCCGAGCTGGATAGACAAGTACATCAAGTACATCCAGGATGGCATCCTACCAGAGGACCGCAGAGAAGCTGGCCTCATAAGAAGGAAGGCCACCCATTTTGTTTTAATGGATGGTCACCTCTACTGCCGATCTTATTCCTACCCACTCCTGAAGTGCCTCAGACCCACGGAGGTGGCCTTCATGCTTTGGGAGATACATGAGGGCCTCTGTAGGGATCATGTAGGGGGGAGGACTCTGGCATACAAGGCTCTTCGCTAGGGATACTTCTAGAAGATGATGAGGGAAGATGCCACCGACTTCATCAAGAAGTGTGATAAATGCCAGTGCCATTCCCACATACAGCACCTACCGGCTGCACCGATCTCCCAACTGTCATCCCCCTGGCCTTTTGCACAGTGGGGGATGGACATTTTGGGACCGTTCCCCACCATGCCAGGGCAGCGAAAGTTTCTGCTAGTGGCGATCGACTACTTCACCAAGTGGGTCGAGACGGAAAAACTAGCTCGGATTACAGAAGCCAATGTTCGACAATTCTTTTGGAAGTCTGTCATCTGCCACTTCAGACTCCCCAATTGTGTCATCACTAACAACGGGCGACAGTTCGACAATTGGGAGTTTGAAGAATTCTATGCCGAGCACGGCATCCAACACCGGTTTACCTTGATCACTCATCCCCAGACAAATGGGGAAGCCGAGGTAACTAACCAAACCATCCTTCAAGGACTTCACACCAGGTTGGACCAGATGAAGGGCAGATGGGTAGAAGAACTTCCAAGCATCCTGTGGGTCTACCACACAATGCCCATAATGGCAACGGGTGAAACACCCTTCAACCTTGTCTTCGGTACTGAAGCAGTAATCCCAATCGAGCTTGGCGTGCCCATGATGCGGGTGCAGCGGTATGACGAGATGCAAAACTCGGCACACCTCTTGCTCAATCTAGACCTCCTAGAAAAAATAAGGGACAAAGCCCAGCTTCGGATGGCAGCATACCGACAACGGGTCGCCCGATATTACAATGCATGGGTGAAGCTGAAGACTTTCTGACCTGGTGACCTATTTTATGTGTGGGGTTAGGTGATTAATTCCCGAATTTCAAATCAAAATTAGTTGTAGGGAATTTTGTATGAATTTTTGAAGCCAAGCATGTAGATTAGAACCTAGAAAAGTACTAAAGAAGGATCGCCGGGGCTGAGAAGCCTCGGTTAGGGCAAGTTCTCCTACAATATAATCATATACTTGCCGCATCAAATTGGTATCAGAGTATGGTTGCATTAGGGTAGAATAGTTCTCTTTAAATCCAAGCAAGATCTAAAATTCACACCTCCTGAGTGGGTGTACTCCAGTACACTGTCACGACCCATGGGAATAATGAGCCCCTGGCTGGATGTGAATTTTTTAGATTGAAGTTTGGGTAAGCCATTGCACTTGTTTGATTAGGTTCTGTTTTCTAAAAATTTGCATCTATTTACTGTAATCCGTCTGCAGCTCCAAAGACAAGTTGCTAATTTTTGGTTGAAATATTTTTTTTCTTGTTCCTTTCTAAGTCAGTTATCACCATATTAAACTTCATCATGAGAAAAAAATTATAAAAAAAATGAAAATCTCTACAGTTGGAGACTATCATTAGGGTTCTATTCTGTCCTTTTTAGTTATCTTCATTTGTAAGATATGCTTAGAGTAGTACAGATTTTAGTTTTAAAATTCCTTTCATCTATATTGAAACATATAAGTTATGAATCCTCTGTGAATTTTTTAGAATTTTTGGACATTTCTTTCATCACGTTTTCCACACCACTTTCAAATTGTAATACACTTCTGTAGCACCTTTGCATTTCATTCATCTCATGAGAAATCAAATTAAGGGCATCAATTTGACATAGGGTCAGGGTTTCATCACCTGTCCCTAGCCCAAAAATCACCAACCAGCATATCGATCCCAGCCCATTAATTAAAATTGAGTAGAACGTTAATTGCCCTAGTAGGTTAGGGACACCAACAAGTTGGGTTCAGGTTAGGGTCAAGTTAACTGTGTCAGCTAATTGGTGTGTGCTTACTGGCTTGGTGTCTAGGATTGGTGCATCAGGGCTTGTGATTTGGTTTGCCTACCTGGCCAATCTCAAATTGGTGTCTAAGGTTGGCAATCAGGGACCTTCACTCCCCACCACCTACCTGGCTAAGTCCCATAAGTACTACTAGCTAGTTGGTTCACTTAATTAGACTTCTAATTTATGCTATAGGTCTAGGAAACCTTAGCTCGAACTTGAGTCCATTTGCATGCATGACAACTAGAGCAGGGACACCATATTCACCAATTCAAGCCCAGTCAAGTGTAGCCATGGACCAAAATTTAGGAAATTTGATCAAAGGCCTAAATGATCAAGTGGCCCAACTGACTAAGAGTTTAACTGAGCAATTGGCCCAAACAAATCAGAATATGGCACAAACCAACCAAGACATGAATGAGTAGTTAGCCCACATCACTACTAGGTTGGATCAGTTAGAGGCTAGAACCCCTGAAAGCAATCATGAAGCCCAGACTGAGCCTGAGCCTAGTCTTGCACCTGAACTCGAGACCCCATTGAACCCTAGAAGGATTCCATATCAAAACCCTCTCTACGAAACAAACCCTAGGAGAGCTCCCCAAGATCAGTTTTATGATCCAATTCCTAGAGGACCCCACCTTGATCAAACCATCGATCCCAACCCAAGGAGATTCCATCATAAGCCTAACTATGAACCCAATGTCAGGAGACCCACCCCAATTCACTTTGATCAAGATGACCGAACCATGAAGAACATTAGGCTGGAAGCTCCCACCTTTGATGGAATTTTAGATCCTAAGATCTACATTGATTGGGAAGGTTAGATGGACCAGCACTTTGACTGGTTTGAGATGAGTGAAGAGCGCAAGTGTAAGTTTGCAAAGCTTAAACTTGTGCGCCAAGCTAGGTTATATTGGGAAAACGTTGAGAGACTCACTAGACAGAGAGGTGATGTGTCCATAGTGACCTGGCGAGCTATGAAACTTAGGCTTAGGGAGAAATACCTTCCTATATCCTACCACCAAAGACTCCTAGATCAATGGCAAAGACTTACTCAAGGAAATAGGAGTGTCGCAGAGTACATAGCGAAGTTTGATGAATTCGTTATGAGGTGCAATGTTGATGAATCTGAGTCGATGACCTTGTCTAGATTTAGAGTCGGACTGAGAGAAGAAATTCAAAGAGAATTGTTCATGCGAGAGGTACATGACCTAGAATTGGCCTATCAGATAGCTAGGGATGCTGAGAGATTCCATAGAAGTCCAGTCTATCGTAGGCCCGAATCCCCTAGGACTAGTGCACCTTACCAGCAGTCAGGATCCAATCAGCCTAGATTCAACCAACCCAATCCTAATGTGCTTGTGACCCGAAGAGATGACAAGGGGAAAACACCTGAGACCCAAAGAACTCCAAATGCCTGTTTCAAGTGTAACAAAGTGGGTCACTATTCTAGCAGCTGTCCCAATAGAGCCCTACACATAGGGGAAGTAGAAGAGGAAGCCATAGAATCCCAAGGTGAATTTGAGGAGGAAGTATACCAGGCAAATGAGAACTTGGCTGAAGAGTATGAGGAAGAGGAAGTCATAGTAGATCAAGATCTGATAGGAGTGGTTAGGTGTATTCTCACCCAGGCTAAAACCCAAGAAGATTGGCGTAGGACTAGCATCCTACATACATTCATTAAGATAGGTGAGAAAGTATGCAAAGTCATTTTAGATAGCGGTAGCTGTGTCAATGCCATATCTACCAACATAGTAAAAACCCTAGGATTGCCCACCATACCCCACCCCAATCCCTATAAGGTATCCTGGATAGATTCAACCATGATTTCCATTAAGTCTAGGTGCCTAGTAACCATTCAGTTCCAATCTTACCTAAAGAAAATATGGTGTGATGTACTTCCAATGGGAGTAAGTAGCATAATCCTAGGCCGACCATGGTTGTACGATCTTGATGTAACACTCTATGGTTATTTTAATTCGTGCTCGTTTACTTATAATGGAAAGAAGATCGTAGTCCATTCTTCTCCGCCTAAGAACCCCATTAAGAGAGGATCAAGCCAATTGAGTGATAAGAAAAAAGGGATAAACGTGATCACTGCTAAAGAAATGGAGCAAGAAATTAGCAATGGATCACCTGTTTGGATTTTGACCATTAAGGATCATCTAGAACCTCTTTCAAAAGAACAACCTCCAGAAGTCAGTGAAGTGCTAGAGGAGTTCAAAGATGTGTTCCCCGATGACTTACCCGACCAACTCCCACCTCTTAGGGATATACAACATGCGATAGATTTAGTCCCCGGAGCAACCCTACCGAACCTTCCCCATTATAGAATGAACCCTACTGAGCACCAAGAATTACAACGACAAGTAGGAGAACTCCTAAAGAAAGGATTCATTAGGGAAAGTTTGAGTCCATGCGCAGTCCCAACCTTACTTACCCCTAAGAAAGATGGCACATGGAGAATGTGTGTTGATAGTCGTGCCATAAATAAAATCACGGTGAAGTATAGGTTTCCCATCCCCCGCTTGGATGATATGTTAGATATGATGGCCGGTGCAACTATATTTTGTAAGATTGACCTGAAGAGCAGCTATCACCAAGTTAGGATCAGACCAGGGGATGAATGGAAGACTGCCTTTAAAACTAAGGATGGGTTATTTGAATGGGTAGTCATGCCTTTTGGGTTAGCAAACGCCCCTAGCACTTTTATGCGAATCATAAATCAAGTCCTACGGGCCTTTATTGGGAAATTTGTTGTCGTTTACTTTGACGACATACTTATCTATAGTAAGACTAAAGAAGATCATCAACAACATCTGAGGCAGGTCTGTTTAGCACTTAGGAAAGATAACCTCTATGCCAACCTAAAGAAATGTGCTTTCATGACTACTAGAGTTATCTTCCTAGGATTTGTTGTGACCCATGAAGGAGTATCCACTGACCCTGAGAAGGTTAAGGCAATTGTAGAGTGGCGAACACCCAATAATATTCACGAAGTAAGAAGTTTTCATGGCCTCGCTACATTTTATCGAAGATTTATTAGAGGGTTTAGCACTATAGTTGCTCCTATCATGGATTGTGTTAGGAAGGGCCAATTTGAATGGACGAAGTCAGCTAATAAGGCCTTCCTTTACATCAAAGATAAGATGACCCAAGCACCAGTCTTAAGGCTACCCGATTTTTCTAAGGTCTTTGAAGTAGCATGCGATGCTTCGGGAGTAGGGATTGGTGGAGTTCTGAGTCAAGAGAACCATCCCGTAGCATTCTTTAGTGAGAAATTGAATGAAGCCAGGAAGAAATACTCCACATATGATCGGGAGCTTTATGCGGTAGTGCAAGCATTAAGGTATTGAAGGCATTATCTCCTACTGCAAGAATTTGTTTTATTTTCAGATCATGAAGCCCTTAGGTTTTTGAGTTTCCAAAAGAAACTAAACCCTAGGCATGCCAAATGGGTAGAATACATCCAATCCTATACTTTTGTCCTAAAACATCAATCGGGAACTGACAATAAGGTAGCTGATGCCCTAAGTCGTAGAATGTTACTTTTATCTTTAGTCAATACTGAAGTCATAGGTTTTGAAAGACTTAAGGAGCAGTACGAAACCTCTCTAGATTTTGGTGAAATTTATCAGGTTTTGCATCAAGGACCATCTAGTGATCATAGTGACTATACCCTTCTAGATGGTTATCTTTTTAGAGAGAATAGGCTTTGCATCCCAAGAACCTCCTTAAGAGATTTTTTAGTTTGGGAGATACATGCGGGAGGTTTGGCTGGCCACTTTGGACGAAACAAGACTATCTTGGCTATTGAGGAACAATTTTACTGGCCAGGCCTTAAGAAACAAGTAGCAAACCTTGTAGCCCGATGTAGGATATGTGCTGTTGCAAAGCAGCAAAAGAAGAATACCGGGCTATACACTCCATTACCTGTACCTGAGTGTCCATGGCAGGATCTAAGCATGGACTTTGTTTTAGGAATACCCAAGATCATTCGAAAACATGATTCAATCTTTGTGGTGGTCGACCGGTTTTCAAAAATGGCCCATTTCATACCTTGCTCCCAAACTTCCGATGCCTCTAGGATAGCCAAACTCTTTCTTGATCAAGTAGTCAGACTTCACGGGTTACCAAAAACCATAGTTTCTGATAGGGATGTCCGCTTCACAAGTTACTTCTGGAAAATCCTTTGGCACCTATTAGGAACCAGACTGAAATTCTCCACAGCCTACCATCCCCAGACTGATGGACAAACTGAGGTTGTAAATAGAAGTCTAGGGAACTTGCTGAGATGCCTAGTGGGAGAAAGTCTAGGGAACTGGGATTTATTATTGCCACGTGCTGAGTTCGCTTACAACAGTTCGGTCAATAGATCTACGGGCAAAAGTCTCTTTGAGATAGTCCATGGTTACAAGCCTAGGAAGCCTTTAGATCTAATCCCACTACCTATTCACACACAAGTCTCTGAGTCTGCTGAGTCTTTTGCACAGCATGTCACAAATCTGCATAAAGAAATCAGTAATAAGATCAACCTGAGCAATGAAACTTACAAACACTTAGCTGACTCACATAAGAGGGCTAAAGAATTCTGTGAAGGGGATTATGCGATGATTAGGCTCAACCCTGAACGGTTCCCCTCTAGAACCATAAAGTAGCTGCATGCCCGCGGAGCGGGACCTTTCAAGATCTTAAAGAAAATAGGGCCTAATGCATATGTTTTGGAACTTCCACCTGATATGGGTATCAGTACAACCTTTAATGTTTCAGACCTAATAGAATACAAAGAACCAGTACTAATACCAAGTGAGCCTTTTGGGCCAGAAACTTTCATTGAGAGTGAACATATTTCCGAGTGTCCACCACCAACCCTACCTGAGCGGAGAGAGAGGATTGAGAGAATCTTGGAAGACAAGACCATTACTACCAGGAATAAGGAGTATCAGCGATACCTGGTTCAATGGCAAGGTCGACCTGAGTCCGACAACTCTTGGATTACCCGAGAGGACCTGCAAAGACTTAACCCAGACTTGTTCGAGCATTACCAGGGCAAAACTGAACCATACTCGACTGGGTCGAGTTCTGCCCACCCCAGGAGAATTGGTGTGGACACCAGAAACCGAAAGAAACTTCACTCCAACAAGTTAATCAAGTCTTAAAGCAATGAAAGCCAGCAACAAGACTCAAATTTTGGACCACAGAATTTGACCACATGAAGAAGAGAAGACACATCAACCAAGCATGAGAAAAGGACCATCAACTAGGACCACTTGGCACCACATGTCATTCCTTATCCAAGTAGAAGACCATCTCATAATGCCACATCATCAGGCGCCACCTCACTAGCCACCTCATCACTCTTTGGCGCCAATAAGGAAGTGGTGGGGGCACCAGGCTCAGAAAGAAGAAGCTTCAACTAATACCAAGTTCTTTATGGATTGAGACTAGGAACTCAAGTCTCGTATGAGTCCTGTATGTTTATTGAGTCCTGTTTTATTTTCTTTTGGGGTTTTAAAGTTCAATTAGAATTCAATCAAGAGTTCAATTAGAGTCAATTAGGCTTTGTATTCAGTCAAGTTCAAGAGCTACTTGAAATTAGGCCAGACCAGCTTTACTTGGAATGCCACATCATCATGGACCACCGGTGCCAACTCATCACCAGAGGATGTCACATCACCTTTGCCATGTCATCTCCAAGGGGTGCCATGGAGAAGGATGCGCCATGTCACCATGCCACCTTGCCACGCCACATCATTGCCACCTCACCTGCAACGTGGCATCATTCAAATTTTAAAGTACATGAAAGCTACAAGTGGTCGACCAAGGAGTGTTTTCAAATTCAAAGGAGGTCGGCCAACTCCATCCACAAATCATGCAACCAGCTCCACCAAATCCTCCACAATCCATGTAACCCTCCACCAAATCCTCCACATTTCATGTAACCCCCCCTAATATTTCTCCATGATATGGGGAATTTCAAATTGATTGAAAGGCCATTAAAAGCCTCTTGTACGCCCATGGTAGAAAAAAAGCTTTTTGGATGAAATGAAATTTAAGTGAAGTAGTAGTTGAAGAAGGTGTTTTTTTTTTGGTAGTATCCTCTTGTTTTCTTTGGGTGTGTTTGATTTTCTCTTCTCAAGCTTTCAAGTGTCCAACGCCAACATCCACCTCTAGGGATCCATGCCTCTATCGAAGTTCCCTTGCCTGTTTGGTTTCTCTGTTTTGATATCTTTCAAATTGGTTCCAGTCTAACCCGTTCATTGTGCAGGATCCTTCTATGATTCGGAGTTCAAGAAAGGGTTCTCTTACCAAAGATCAATGTTGAATGAAACTAGTTTCTTTGGAATGCCAATCTTTCACTTCAGGGCTAGTTCATCTAAGAGCTTCAATGGATCTACCAAGGAGTGATCATCTTGGGTAAATAACACCTCCTAATCTCTTAAGTCTGAGTTATTGAAGATCATTGCTAAGGTTTAAATTCAATATTCATTAGTCCTAATCTTCTCTAGGATTTAAATAACTACATCGCAGTGTAAGTTCCAAATTTCAGTGCTCCTTCTATAGCTTTACCTTAGTACTTTTGATCTAAAATTTAGTACCTGTTAATAGGCTTCATTGCTCTCATTTCTCAATCCATCATTTAGATTGCATTCTCATCATCGTGCCGCGTCAAATTGGTATCAGAGCATGGTTGCATTAGGGTAGAATAGTTTTCTTTAAATCCAAGCAACATCTAAAATTCACGCCTCCTGAGCGGGTGTACTCCAGTACACTGTCACGACCCATGGGAATAATGAGCCCCTGGCCGGACGTGAATTTTTTAGATTGAAGTTTGGGTAAGCCATTGCACTTGTTTGATTAGGTTCTATTTTTCTGAAAATTTGCATCTATTTACTGTAATCCGTCTGCAGCTCCAAAGGCAAGTCACTAATTTTTTATTGAAATATTTTTTTTCTTGTTCCATTTTAAGTTAGTTATCACCATATTAAATTTCATCATCAGAAAAAAATTATAAAAAAAACGAAAATTTTGGCAGTTCGACACTGTCATTAGGGTTTTGTTCTATCCTTTTTATTTATCTTCATTTGTAGGATCTGCTTAGAGTATTATAGATTTTAGTTTTAAAATTTCTTTCATCGATATTGAAACATATAAGTTAGGAATCCTCTGTGAATTTTTCAGAATTTTTGGAAATTTTTTTCAACATGTTTTCCACACCACTTTCAAACTGCAACACACTTCTGCAGCACCTTTGCATTTCATTCATCTCATGAGAAATCAAATTAAGGGCATCAATTTGACATAGGGTCAGGGTTTCATCACCTGTCCCTAGCCCAAAAATCACCAACCAGCATATCAATCCCAGCCCGTTAATTAAAATTGAGTAGAACGTTAATTGCCCTAGTGGGTTAGGGACACCAACAAGTTGGGTTCAGGTTAGGGTCAAGTTAACTGTGTCAGCTAATTGGTATGTGCTTACTGGCTTGGTGTCTAGGATTGGTGCATCAGGGCTTGTGATTTGGTCTGCCTACCTGGCCAATCTCAGATTGGTGTCTAAGGTTGGCAATCAGGGACCTTCACTCCCCACCACCTACCTGGCTAAGTGACATAAGTATTACTAGCTAGTTGGTTCACTTAATTAGACCTCTAATTTGTGCTCTAGGTCTACGAAACCTTAGCTCAAGCTGGAGTTTACTTGCATGCATGAAAACTAGATCAAGAGCCTCATATTCTCCAGTCCAGACCCAGTCAAGTGTAGCCATGGACCCGAATCTTGAAACCATGCTGAAAGGCCTAAATGATCTAATGGCCCAATTGAACCAAATGCTGGCTAAACAATTTTCCTTAGACCAACCAACTCCTACTATCCCATTAGCTCATATGAGATAAGAGTAAGAACCCTGAAGTACAAGTTGAGTTCATGAATACTCAAGACTTAGGATATCCTCAAACTGAAGGGCTAGGGAAGGAAGAGGGCAAGCCTGAACCTAGTAAATATGTGTATGAGACTGACATCAGTTTAATAGATGAATATGAAGGGGAAGACTGTGAAGAGAACAACTTTAGTACCTTACCTGAGGAAACCTTTGGTAAAGAAAAGATTATTGAGCCTAGTCCTAAAACATCAGAACAACCAAACTTTAGTGAGGACTTGGTTCCCGTAAGACAATGCCCTCAGGAAGAACCCAATACTTTAGCTTCGACACAAGAACTCCTTCAGTTACCTGAGAAGTACCCAATCATTATTTTAGAAGACTTTGCTGATGACCTTCAACTACTTAGAAGCATCCCGCCCGTAGATCAATATTTAAATCTTAAGGTCATCATGAGTAACCAAGGTCTGTTTCAAGATTTCCCTAAATTATCCCAAGACTCGGATTCCTATTTCCTGCCTTTCATTAAGTCTTATCCTAATTTTAGAGCCATTAAGTTTCATTTTGATGAGATTACTAGGTTGCATGAGCCTTTAAAGCCTATTTCTTTTGCTACCTACTTTTGGAAAACCTTATGGCATTTGCTAGGAACCCATGGTAAATTCTCATGTGCATACCAGACCAGGGTCAAACCTAGAGAGTCATTAATCTGTTAGGTTTAGGCCCTAGAGAGTCCAATAAAATTTCTCTCAATAAGGATGCTTAGTTCAGTCTGCATTTCGTAAGTGCTTGTGTAAGTTTTCGAGTCTGCTGAGTCCTATGCATAGCATGTTGAGGATTTGCATCATAAAATAAATTTTAGCAATGAATCCTATAAACATAGGACTAATTCAAGTAAGAAAGTCAAGGAATTCTATGAGAGAGATCATGTTCCCATCCGGGACTTTCAAGAAACTACATACCCGTGGTGCAAGCCCCTTTAAAGTCCTAAAGAAGATTAGATCTAATGCTTACATATTAGAATTACCTTCAGACCTAGGTATCAACCCGACCTTCAATGTCTCAGACTTGATAGAATATAAGGAACCCATGATGATACCTAGTGAGCCTTTTGGGCCTGACCATATTGTTGAGAGTGAACCATTACCCGAGTATCCACAAACAACCATTCCTCAAAAATGAGAGAAAACTGAACAAATCCTGGATAATAAGATTGTCACTACCAGAAACAAGGATTACTATCGATATTTGGTCCGTTGGCAAGGGAGACCAAAATCTGACGATTCCTGAATCGCTAGAGAGGACCTGCAATGACTGGACCCGGACTTATTTGAACAATATAAAAGCCAGGCTGAACCATACTCGACAGGGTCGAGTTCCTCCCACCCGGGAAGAATTGGTGGGGGCACCAGGCTCAGAAAGAAGAAGCTTCAACTAATACCAAGTTCTTTATGGATTGAGACTAGGAACTCAAGTCTCGTATGAGTCCTGTATGTTTATTGAGTCCTGTTTTATTTTCTTTTGGAGTTTTAAAGTTCAATTAGAATTCAATCAAGAGTTCAATTAGAGTCAATTAGGCTTTGTATTGAGTCAAGTTCAAGAGCTACTTGAAATTAGGCCAGACCAGCTTTACTTGGAATGCTACATCATCATGGACCACCGGTGCCAACTCATCACCAGAGGACGTCACATCACCTTTGCCATGTCATCTCCATGGGGCGCCATGGAGAAGGATGCGCCATGTCACCATGCCACCTTGCCACGCCACATCATTGCCACCTCACCTGCAACGTGGCATCATTCAAATTTTAAAGTACATGAAAGCTACAAGTGGTCGACCAAGGAGTGTTTTCAAATTCAAAGGAGGTCGGCCAACTCCATCCACAAATCATGCAACCAGCTCCACCAAATCCTCCACAATCCATGTAACCCTCCACCAAATCCTCTACCAAATCCTCCACATTTCATGTAACCCCCCCTAATATTTCTTCATGATATGGGGAATTTCAAATTGATTGAAAGGCCATTAAAAGCCTCTTGTACACCCATGGTAGAAAAAAAGCTTTTTGGATAAAATGAAATTTAAGTGAAGTAGTAGTTGAAGAAGGTGTTTTTTTTTTGGTAGTATCCTCTTGTTTTCTTTGGGTGTGTTTGATTTCCTCTTCTCAAGCTTTCAAGTGTCCAACGCCAACATCCACCTCTAGGGATCCATGCCTCCATTGAAGTTCCCTTGCCTATTTGGTTTCTCTGTTTTGATATCTTTCAAATTGGTCCCAGTCTAACCCGTTCATTGTGCAGGATCCTTCTACGATTCGGAGTTCAAGAAAGGGTTCTCTTGCCAAAGATCAATGTTGAATGAAACTAGTTTCTTTGGAATGCCAATCTTCCACTTCAGGGCTAGTTCATCTAAGAGCTTCAATGGATCTACCAGGGAGTGATCATCTTGGGTAAATAACACCTCCTAATCTCTTAAGTCAGAGTTATTGAAGATCGTTGCTAAGGTTTAAATTCAATATTCATTAGCCCTAATCTTCTCTAGGATTTAAATAAATACATCGCGGCGTAAGTTCCAAATTTCAGTGCTCCTTCCATAGCTTTACCTTAGTACTTTTGATCTGAAATTTAGTACCTATTAATAGGCTTCATTGCTCTCATTTCTCAATCCATCATTTAGATTGCATTCTCATCATCGTGCCGCGTCAGGAAGATTCAAATTCAAGGAGGTTGGCCACACCCCTCCAAGTCCTCCACCAAATCCTCCAACCTCCCCCTTCCCTCCAAACTCTCCACCAAATCCTCCAAACCCCCTTGTAATCCTCCTCAATTTGGAGAGTTTTTAAATTTCAAAAGCTAGCTTTGTGAGGCTATTAAAGGCCTTGGATGCCCATTGTAAAGGAGAGGATTTTGGGAATGAATGAAAATTGAAGTTGAATTTTGGAAGTAGAAGTTGTCTTGTGTTTTTTTTTTTTCTTATGTGAAAGTTTCCCATCCTTTTCCTCCACGCCAAAGCCATTTTTTTCCCTAGCAAAGCATCTTCCAAGCTCAAGTGAAGGCATTGGAGTCAGCCAGATCTTCTCAAATTTCTGTTCTTAGTTCATAAATTCTCGCATCCCTTCTATATGTTCTTATCCTTCTTCCTTAACTTTGATCTTCATTGCAGGGTCCTTCGAAGTCTTTGAGTTATGGACCGGGTTCACCTTGACAAAGAACCAACAAGCTGAAGCCCCAAGTCCAGGATTCTGATCCCTGTTATCCAGGTTCTTCAGTTTTGAACGTTGGTAGTTTCAAGGTATGAATCAAAAGAAGGTTGGAAAGCTCATCAAGGTAAGTCCACAATCATTAGCCCCTATTGTCTAGATCTTCTTCCTTCTTAGTTTAGGATTGTATTTAATCAAGAAAAAGTCCCATTTCTTATAATCCTTAAGTCTTATTATGATGAGTACAATGCTAGTGTAATTAGGTTTCATTGCTCTACAAACCATATTCAAAACATTAATCATATGCTTGCCGCATCACCCTCCTTAATGATCAATGTAGTCAGTGGGAGGTTGATCCATGTCTTCTTATCTATTTCATCTGTCATATTAAATTTAAACCCTCTAAATTATTAGGTCCATAAAAGAATAAAGTTATGGGGATAACTAAGTCCTAGCCTTCCATTAAGTGAAATGGTAATGGATCCAATAGTTGGGTATTTATCGGTAGATCCAAAGATCGGGTATTCATCAGGCTATTGAGTGCCATTCCTAATATGATGGCTTAGTGCGACTCTCTTAACGATGGTCAGGTGGGCCAGCCAAAGTCAGGCTTCACTATTCGTTGGTTAGAAGCATTGAGTTTTGTCATGTTAATGGTTGACCTAACCGGGATTTTCAATAAGAGACCCAAAGGCTGATTGAAGTATACCTCGGGGTAAAATCTAAATACTAGAAGTTACTTAGAGAAGTAATCAGTTGAAGAACCAACCTTTAGATGTGCATGGGTGGGCCAAGCAAAGTCGGGCTCATGTGTTGCTTATTGGGTTTTAGTACCCACTAAGGAATTAAAGTAATTCCTCAGAATGGAGGTAGAAGCTACCAGTCTAAACAAAATAGTAGGAGGGCCTTTAGACTAAAGTCCATGTCTTTAGGTTAATAATTCATATACATTAATAGATTTTAATTTTCCTTTTAGATGTCTACCAACTTGTTACTTCGATCTCTTCTCGATAATGAGAAACTCATGGGTCCCCACTTTAATAGCTGGTATCAAAGGCTCAGGATTATCCTGGAGCATGAATGGATCTTATATGTGATATCGAATCCGGTGCCTGAAACCCCTGCTCCCAATGCTCGGGGTTTGGTCAGAGACACTTATCAGAAGTGGCTCTCTGATAGGATCACTGTCCGATGCATCATGTTAGCAGTGATGAATGACGAGTTCAGTCACAAATTTGAGAAAGCCCAGTCAGAGGAGATCCTTCAAAAGTTGGAGTCCTTCGGTACACCAAATGATGTTAAGAAGTACAAGATCTCCTATGCTATTGATGCAGAACGAAAGCTTTGATACCAAAATTGATGCAGGACGAAAGAGATGATGCGATGCAGAAGTAAATTAAGACTAATATATATATATATATTTTGTTTTTTTATTTTCAGAAGTCGGCTTAGACTCAAAGAAAAGTTAAACTAAATTGAAAGAAACTATATAATAATTGAAAGCACAATTCAAAGAAACTAGATTATCAGAGTAGTTCAGAAGTAAAGGATCACTGGGGGTTGAGAAACTCCCAGACCTAGGGTTTCACTCTGAACTTTCAACAGGACAGAAATAAAGAGAAGGGAAGGGTTATGTACTAGGCAGAGATCTTCACAGAGTTGGTGGAAGGACTCTCTCGAGCAGATTGTTGGATCCTTGGATTCGGATATCTTCGCAATGGATCCTCTAATACTGATCCTTTGGCAGAGTTGGCTTCTCCTGAACTCAGGATCTGGGAAAGAAGAAGAACAAGTTAAGGAACCAGATACTCAAAGAAAGGATTTACCAGATAAGAAGAACTTGAAAAATTGATGTTGCTGAAATCCTGATTCTCCTGGATGCTGATCTGACTTCCTTTAGGATTTGCTCTGTATTCGAAGTAGCCGATCTGGACCTGGATGCTGGTGGTCGGCCTCTACTTGGAAGAGAGGGGCCGTGAGATGATGAGGTAGATTAGGGTTTGGATGATTGGTGGAATGAAGAAGATGATGGGCAGCTAGGGTTTGGAATTGAAGTGGCTAACCTAGGGTTTTGGTAGGGTTTGGAGATCTCACACCTCCTCAAGGTTCTTGTGGAACCCGGAATCACTCCCTCACGGAGCTCAATACTTGAATACAAGTGCGGAAGAGAGAAACACAAAGTTGCTCACAAAGAAATTGATTTCATTCATCATTAAATTCAAGAGTTACATAGAGTTGAATATATAGACATAACAAAGAAATAAAATTTTATACATTTTTCATGTGGGACTAATAGGACTAACCCACACTTTAGGCATCAAATTCTCTTCCCAAGACTCCTTCCATGAGTGGGCAGCCCAAAAACTCCAAGAAAACTTGAAAATCAACTCCAAATGGCAGGTTATGGGGATGTCTCCTAGTATCTCTCCATGAATCAAGGATTTTCCCTTCATGGTTTGGCTCATTTGGGCACCTCCTAGTCTTGCTCCACAAATTTAGGCTTCTTCTTTTCATGGCTTTGGCACTTTTGGAAACTTTTGGGAACCTCCTTGAATTCCTCCCCAAGACATGCTCTCTTCCCTTTTATAACTTGGATTTTTATGGAACATTGTGGGGCACCTCCTTGATCCTCTCTTCAAGAAAAATTCTTGCCATCCTGGCTTGGGTTTATCTGGAAAGAAATTGGCTCCTCCTTGGATTGAGGTATCTTGATGGATTTCTCTCCCAAGTGGTGCAAGAAAAAAAGGAACTTACTTCTTGTGGTGTAGGGACCAAAGACACTGGATGGAGATGTGGCGCCTCCTGGACTCTGGCGTGTGGCTGGGAGTGTGGCGCCGACTTGCTTGGGCCTGGGAGAAAAAATGTGGCACCCTGGACCTTGACTTGACTGAAAAAAGTGGCATCAACCTGGAGAAGACCTAGACCACTACTAGGACTTGTACTGAGTCAACATGACTCAACAAAATTTAAATTGATGGGAAATACAGACTCAAGACTAAAATTGAGTTGACCAAGTCAACCCTTATTACAAAACCAGAAAACCCTAATTCTTCGGGCAAGGTCAATCAGAGATCCAGATGGAGCCCTGAAGTCTTCTTCTGAGTCTGGTGCCTGCACCAATTCTCCCGAGGTGGGAGGAACTCGACCCTATCGAGTATGGATCAAGCTGGCTCTGGTATCTCTCCAAGAGGTTTGGGTCCAATTATTGTAATTCTTCTCGGGAGATCCAAGAGTCATCAGAATCTGGCCTTCCTTGCCAGCGGACCAGGTATCTTTGGTATCCTCGATTACGAGTAGAGATAACCTGATCATCCAGGATCTTTTCAATCTGCTCTTTCCTCACTGGCCAGTTTGTTGGTGGACACACAGGGTCGGGATCACTCTCAATAATAGGATTAGGTTTCAAAGGCTTACTAGGAATCACAGCTGGCTCCCTATACTCTACTAAGTCTGTAATATTGAAAGTAGAGCTATTGCCTAGTTCTGGAGGCAACTCGAGCACATAGGTATTGGATCCTACTCTCTTCACTACTCTAAATGGTCCAGCTCCTTTAGCATGTAACTTTCTAATGGTTCCAGGAAAAAACCGCTCAGGCCTTAACTTAATCATTACATAGTCTCTCTCAACAAAAGTTTTGACTCATCTTTGAGAATCAGCCAACTTCTTATAAGTTTCATTACTTAAAGTTATTTTGGCATGAATTTCTTTATGCAAGTCCTTTACATGCTATGCAAGTGCATCAAGAGACTTGTGTGTGGGCTAATAGTGAAATCAGATCAAGTGGTGTGTGAGGCTTGTATCCATGAACAATTTCAAAGGGACTCTAGCCTATAGACCTATTGATTGAAATATTGAATGCAATTTTAGCCCTGGACAAAATACAAATCCCAATTCCTGGTGCTCTCAATCAAACCAAAATCTGCGCCAAAGCCTAGTAAAGGGTCAAGAAAAACTAAACTAGACTGATGACGCATTCCTAAAGAATGGACTTTATTCCAAAGGAACCCTAGTTCTAAACCTAACAAACTAAGGCTCTCTAGGTTTGACCTTGGGTCAAAGGAGGGCATGCAGAGCATGAAAACTTATTATGGATGCCTAGTAGGTGCCATAAGGTCTTCCAGAAGTAGGTGGCAAACCTAATAGGTTCTAAGGAGTCTTGCAACCTAGAGATCTCAGTAAAGTGTAATCCTATAGCTTTAGAAACATGAGAAGATTCAGGGAAGGGTAGGAAATAAGAATCAGAGTTTTGAGGTGGCTTATCGGAAACAAGAAACAAACTTTGGTTATTCAGGATGACCTTAAAATGAGGACATTGTTCTATAGGTGCACTCATCCAAACCTCATGATTTGCTCTAGGAGGGTCTACAAGTGCAAGTTCTAGGATAGGCTGGGTGCTCCTAGAAGGTGGAAGGTTATCAGGAAGGTCTTTGGAATGTTTATCTAGAAAGTCCTCTAAGCTACTGTCTTTTTCTTGTTCTTGGACCTTCTCAATGGGAAATTCTTATGAACTCCTTCCTTCTTCACACTTCTCTACCAGATTTGACTCAGGGGTGTCTTCTTTGGATTCCTCAATGAGTTCAGGGGTATTCTCACTTAAACTTTTATTTGGTGTAATTTCCTCTTCCTGAACTTCCTCAAAAGGGTCTTCTCTTAGGGTTAGCTCCTGAATTCCTTGAGTGGTAGGGGACCCCTCAATAACCCCATTAGGTAGGAGTTGGTTAATTGAATTATCGGGAGAGATATCCTCAAATTCTTCTTCTTCATATTCATCTATCAAACTTATGTCAGGCTCATATATTTCTTCCTCAATCTCACTGAAAGGTTCTAATTTATTCTCCTTTGATTCCTCTTTAAGTATGGCTCTGGTCAGGTCAACTAATTTTGGGATGGCTATGCCTAACTCCTTCTCAGTGTTATCCTTCTGGTCAAGAGGTGACACAAGTGGGAATTGACAAACAAAAGTCTGGTTCACTACAGGTGTCGGATCAATCGGAACTTGACTCAAGTTGGTAAAGGTTGGCTTTAAGTCCAAAGTACTTGATTGGTTATATCTTAAAGACCACTCATAGTCTTGGGCTTCTTGGTAGGCTCGGTCTAACTTATTGGTCTTTTCAAGGAATAGCTTCCTATAAATGTCTGGGTGTAACCCAACCCTAAACCTCGATGTGATCTGAGCTTCGATCTCAATGGTATTGCATTTCATGTCATACCACTGGAAGTCCTCGATATATTTAAACACAGGCCTATTATCTTGTCGCAATTGGTACCATTGGTCTAAAAGTCTTTTCTCATAGGATCTACCTAGGTACCTATCTCTCAACTTACTTCTCATATCTCTCCAAGTATATATTTTCTCTTTTCTTTGATAACACTCACGCTCAATAGCATACCAATGCGACATAGCATGTTTGGTGAACTTGGTTTTGGCTAACCTAACTTGTCCTAATTCCGATATGTTAGTGCACTCAAAATACAGATCCATTTGTTCTTCCCACTTAATATATGTCTCTTGTCTTCCATCAAAAGTGGGTGCATAAGGTTCGGTGTTCCTAACGGGTCCCTTCTCTGAGTCAACCAAGTATGGGTATAGGCTCCTAGGGTGAGACTCAGGGGCAAGATCATGGTCATAGGCTCTTAGATCAAACCTCCAATGATTAGGTTCAGGATCCCTGTATAATGGTCTCCTAGGCTCTGGGTGTGGGTGAGGTTGGGGTCTACCAAATTCTGAGTCAGGGGTCTAATTTCGGTGCCTAGGCTCCTCAAGTACCTGGGCTCGGTCTCTAAACTGGGCAACAGTATCAATTATATCCTGACTCAATTTGGTCATACTTTCGGTAAGAGTTCTAATCATGGCCTCTAAATCAGGTTGGGTTTGACCAAGTTGGTAGGGTACTCCGTTCCGGGTGGACATGATGATGCAAGCAAGCACACTAAATGAGACTCGACTGAAATGACTACGGGCTAACTAGACCTAGAGCCCAAACTAGATGCCCAATCAGAGTGGCAAGCTAGCCTGTAGTAACTCGGGACTTAGCCAGGCAGGTGTAAGGGGAGTGTTAGGTCCCTAATTGCCAATCCTAGACACCAATCAGTGATTGGCCAGGTAGGCGGACCAGCACACAAGCCCTTCGAGATAGAATCACTGAACCACTGTTCTAGACACTGAGTACAAAGCACACACAGAGTAACTAGACAAACTGACTCAACACTAGCCTAGACCCGACCAGTTGGTGTCCCTAGCCCACTAGGATAAATTAGGTCTAATTAATTTTAAGATTAAAGGCTTAGGTTCGAATGCACGGGAGGTGGTTTTGGGCTAAGGAGAGGGTCTTAATCCTCCCCTTATGTTGCAACTTCGGTGCCCTTAAGATGGATTCAATTTATGCACACTCAAATAAAAAAACAGCTTGCAGAAAATAAAAAAAATAGAACAGCAGTAAAATTTATCTCAAAAAATCTACAGAAATTAATAAATCATGAAAATTTTATGTAAATTACTTTAAATTATACTGGTTCCAGCAAAACAAGAATTACTTAATTTTAAATTTTTTGCAGGGAGAAAAAATTCGAATAACAGGATAGTTACTGGCAGAAAATAGAACATGTGTCCCGTTTACAATCCCTGCCTAGAAGTTATAACCCAGCGGCACCCCTACACGCCCTAGGAACCCCCATGGAATGGGAGGAGGAGGCTTGTGTCTCGCTTGTTCCTAGGACCGGACGGCCAGGGGAGTCTACTCTAGGCAGCAAAAGTAAAAAGGAACGAAAAAAAAAAAATCAAACAAGCAAGAACCCTGACAGGGCTCTGATACCAAAAATGATGCAGAACGAAAGCTCTGATACCAAAATTGATGCAGGATGAAAGAGATGATGTGATGCGAAAGTAAATTAAGACTAATATATATATATATATACATTTGTTTTTTTATTTTCAGAAGTCGGCTTAGACTCAAAGGAAAGTTAAACTAAATTGAAAGAAACTATATAATAATTGAAAGAACAATTCAAAGAAACTAGATTATCAGAGTAGTTCAGAAGTAAAGGATCGCTGGGGGTTGAGAAACTCTCAGACCTAGGGTTTCACTCTGAACTTTCAACAGGACAGAAATAAAGAGAAGAGAAGGGTTATGTACCAGGCAGAGATCTTTACAGAGTTGGTGGAAGGACTCTCTCGAGCAGATTGTTGGATCCTCGGATTCGGATATCTTCGCAATGGATCCTCCAATACTGGTCCTTTGGCAGAGTTGGCTTCTCCTGAACTCAGGATCTGGAAAAGAAGAAGAACAAGTTAAGGAACCAGATACTCAAAGAAAGGATTTACCAGATAAGAAGAACTTGAAAAATTGATGTTGTTGAAATCCTGATTCTCCTGGATGCTGATCTGACTTCCTTTGGGATTTGCTCTGTATTCGAAGAAGCCGATCTGGACCTGGATGCTGGTGGTCGGCCTCTACTTGGAAGAGAGGGGCCGTGAGATGATGAGGTAGATTAGGGTTTGGATGATTGGTGAAATGAAGAAGATGATAGGCGGCTAGGGTTTGGAATTGAAGTGGCTAACCTAGGGTTTTGGTAGGGTTTGGAGATCTCACACCTCCTCAAGGTTCCTGTGGAACCCAGAATCACTCCCTCATGGAGCTCAACACTTAAATACAAGTGCGGAAGAGAGAAACACAAAGTTGCTCACAAAGTAATTGATTTCATTCATCATTAAACTCAAGAGTTATATAGAGTTGAATATATAGACATAACAAAGAAAAAAAAATTTATACATTTTTCATGTGGGACTAATAGGACTAACCCATACTTTAGGCATCAAATTCTCTTCCCAAGACCCCTTCCATGAGTGGGCAGCCCAAATACTCCAAGAAAACTTGAAAATCAACTCCAAATGGCAGGTTATGGGGGTGTCTCCTAGTATCTCTCCATGAATCAAGGATTTTCGCTTTATGGTTTGGCTCATTTGGACACCTCCTAGTCTTGCTCCACAAGTTTAGGCTTCTTCCTTTCATGGCTTTGGCACTTTTGGAAACTTTTGGGAACCTCCTTGAATTCCTCCCAAAGACATGCTCTCTTCCCTTTTATAACTTGGATTTTTATGGAACATTGTGGGGCACCTCCTTGATCCTCTCTTCAAGAAAAATTCTTGCCATCCTGGCTTGGGTTTATCTGGAAAGAAATTGGCTCCTCCTTGGATTGAGGTATCTTGATGGATTTCTCTCCCAAGTGGTGCAAGAAAAAAAGGAACTTACTTCTTGTGGTGTAGGGACCAGAGACACTGGATGGAGATGTGGTGCCTCCTGGTCTCTAGCGTGTGGCTGGGAGTGTGGCGCCCACTTGCTTGGGCCTGGAAGAAAAAATGTGGCACCCTGGACCTTGACTTGACTGAAAAAAGTGGCACCAACCTGGAGAAGACCTAGACCACTACTAGGACTTGTACTGAGTCAACATGACTCAACAAAATTTAAATTGATGGGAAATACAGACTCAAGACTAAAATTGAGTTGACCAAGTCAACCCTTATTACAAAACCAGAAAACCCTAATTCTTCGGGCAAGGTCAATCAGAGATCCAGATGGAGCCCTGAAGTCTTCTTCTGAGTCTGGTGCCCGCACCAGCTATCTACAATGTGAGATGCTTAATGGGGTCTCAATCACTGATCATGTATTGTACATGATTGAGATGATTGAGTGCCTGGGCAAGCTCGATTTTCCCTTGCATGAATAGCTCAAGAATGATATGATACTGAATTCCCTGCCCTCTTCTTATCTAGACTTTTTTGATCATGTCAAAATGAATAAGCCTGTAGTTAACTACCATGGTCTATTGGGATTACTATAGACTTATGAGAAAGACCACCAACTTAATAAAGGGGTGGTAAATCTAGTGGGAGGATCTTTAGCGGGGCATCATCCCTTTAAGAAAGGGAAAAAGAGAAATAAAGGAAAGAAGGTACAAAATGCTTCTGGGCCCATTTAGGTCAAGAAGGTGAAGGCTGATAAGAGCCAGGCGGAGTGCTTCTTTTGTAAGAAGCAATGTCATTGGAAGAGGAACTATCCTCTTTATATTGCATCCCTTGACCTGAACAGGTCCAAGAAGGGGAAGCTGTAGGGCAGTGCTGGACAAGATATTTATATAATAATACCTTGTAGTTTCTTTATCTACGATACTACTAACTGAGTATTGGATATCGAAAGTCCAATTCATATTTGTAATTCTTTATAGGAACTTCAACTTAGTAGGAGATTCGACGACGACGAGAGATTCTTGAACGTGGAAAATAGAAGCCAAGTTCTAGTCCTGGCATTGGTAGCCTTCAAATTAGTTTTCGAGTCTTGTATAATCATTTTGAATGAGTATCATTACTGTTTGTCTTTCATCCTGAATATCATTTTTGTAAGCCAATTGGCCATGTATGGTTATGAACTATCAATAAAGAATGACATTTGCAAAATCATTTGGAATGGTTATGTTGTGATAAATGGATACATGAATAATGACATTTATGTACTATCGTGACCTGTTAGTATAGTGTACACATCTAGCAGATGTCATAGGATAGATAATGTTAGTGATGCGTATCTATGGCATTGTAGGCTAGGTCATATTTACAAGAACAAGATAAATAGGTTGAAAAGCGAGGGTCTTCTCGAGATCAGTGAATGTGATTCACTACCAACCTGTGAGTCCTGTTTTCTTAAAAAGATGATAAGATCACCTTTTACTGGAAAGGGTGAACGAGCCAAAGAAATTCTAAGTCTGGTATATACTGATATATGCGGACCTATAATATTAGTGCCAAAGGTGGGTACAAATATTTTATTACATTTATAAATGACCTTTTGAGGTACGATTATGTCTTCTTGATAAGATATAAATCTGAATCATTTGAAATGTTCAAATGATATCGTAATGAAATAGAAAAATAAACTGGAAAGTATATCAAAATCTTTTGATCTGATCGAGGTGGTGAATATCTTTCTATTCATTTTTTGATATATCTTGAGGAGAATGAGATTCTCTCTTAATGGACACTTCTAGGGACACCTCAGTTAAATGGAGTGTTTGAAAGGAAGAATCGAACCCTGTTAGACATGGTTCGATCCATGATGGGCCTTGCTTTTCTACCACCATCCTTTTAGGGATATGCTCTAGAGTTATCATGTTACCTTTTAAATAGGGTTCCGAGTAAGTTTGTTAGCAAAACCTCATAGAGATATGGACTGGACGTAAGCTGACACTCGCACACCTTTGGGTTTGGGGCTGCCCGGCTTATGTCAAATGTTAGAACATGGATAAGCATGGACCTCGATCTAACCGGTGCCTATTTGTTGGGTATCCAACAGAGTCTAAGGGATACTACTTCTACTTGGCTAAGGAACAAAAGTTGTTCGTCAGTCTTAGGACCATCTTTTTGGAAAAGGAGTTTCTTGGTGAAGGAATTGTAGCCGCTAAGATTGAACGTAGTGAAGTTCAACAAGTAGAAGTACTGACACACTTAAGGGACAACATAGAACTGGTTGTGATTAGATCATACCCAGAGCCCACACAGGAACCATTAAGGAGATTCGATAGGGTACCGCATCAACCGGATAGATACTACAATATCTTTGTCCAGGATGGTGATCCCATTGAACTCGATGAGAACAATGAGGACTCGATCACCTATATGGATGCAATGCAGAGATTCAACTTTGAAAAATGGCTAAGAGCCATGAGATCCTAAATGGAGTCCATGAAAATTGACAATGTATAGTCATTGGATGATCCACTTGAGGGGATAAAACCTATTGGATGCAAATGAATTTTCAAAAGGAAAAGGGGCATAGATGGGCAGGTAGAGACCTATAAAGCCCATTTGGTTGCCAAGGATTATCATCAATATTATGGTATTAACTATGATGAGACGTTCTCTCCTGTGATAATGCTCAAATCCATTCAGATCATACTTGCTTTAGCAACACACTTTGATTATGAAATCTGGCAAATGGATGTCCGAATAGCTTTCCTGAATAGTAAGCTAGAAGAGGAGGTATATATGATACAACCTGAAGGGTTCATATCCATAGACAAGTCAAAGATATGCAAGCTTCAAAGGTCCATTTATAGTCCGAAGCAAGCATCTTAGAGTTGGAACATGCGATTTGATAAGTGTATCAAGTTGTATGGCTTCGTTAGGAATGGAGAAGAACCTTGCATTTATAAATGGGCTAATAGTTCTGTGTTGTATGTGGATGACATTCTCTTAATTGGAAAGGACATCCCAACACTACAAGGAATAAAGCTTTGGTTATCATCTCAGTTCTTTATGAAGGACTTGGGTGAAGCCTCTTACATATTGGGTATGAAGATCTGTAGAGATAGATCTAAGAGGCTTCTGGGATTGTCCCAGTCTGCTTACATTGATACCGTGCTGAAGCGATTCAGCATGGAGAATTCTATGAAAAGCTATCTCTCGATAGGCCCTGGAATTATACTTTCCAAAAAGGATTATGCGATAACTCCTGAGGAGAGAGAGCATATGAGTAGAATCCCATATGCTTCAGTAGTGTGTTCTATCATGTACGCCATGACATGTATTAGACCAGACGTGGCATACTCATTAGGCATAGTGAGCAGATACTAGTCTGACCCAGGTGAAGCTCATTGGAAAGTGGTAAAGACCATCCTTAAGTATCTATGAAATAATAAGAACCAATGGTTGATTTATGGAGAACCTGACTTGAAACTTGTGGGATATACTGACTCCAATTTTCAGTCAGATAGGGATGACAGCAAGAGTGTGTCAGGATTTATTTTTATCCTAAATGGAGGAGTGATATGCTAGAAAAGTTCTAAGTAGCCTAATATGACAGACTCAGTATGTGAAGCAGAATATATCGTAGCATTGGATGCAGCAAAGGAAGCTGTATGGTTATAGAAGTTCCTAGGTGGGCTGGGAGTGGCACCTTCCTTAGATGGTCATGTTCTGGTATATTGTGATAGCACTGCAGCCATTGCTCAAGCCAAAGAGCTGAAGTCCCATCAACGCATCAAACACATTTTGCAGTGCTATCACCTTGTACGAGAAATCATGGAATGAGGTGACATCGACCTTTAGAAGATCGATTGAAAGGAGAACCTGGCCGACCCCTTCATTAAAGCCGTTGGAGTTCAAGAGTTTGATAATTATAAATGAAAAATGGGAATAAGATTCTGTATTGATTGGCTTTAGTCCAAGTGGGTGTTGTTGGAAATAGTGTACCAAAGCCAATCGTCTAGGCTGTAGATGGTTATGCTATTTTGTAATTGTATGTGAATTTTTTAATTGAATAAAAGTTATTCTTTTGGCTGTTCATCACATGTGCATTTTTCTGAAAAGAACGCTTGTGTGATGGAGTCCTTAGAACTACATTATATTTGATATAGAAAGGATATATCGAGTAGTTCTTAAACTGGTTCATAACCAAAAGATACATTGTTATAGGACGACGATGTATCAAATGTAGGTTGTTGTATGTCACATTAGTTGGTTATCCTCTTAATCAAGGAGTGTAGAGACACTGATGTGACATACAGGTGAAATGTATGATATCTCACTGAATGTGATCAATTACAGAGATTCCTTCTGCCAAAGGGTTGCTCGCGAAGGGATATGGGTATATATGTCCCCCAAACCTAAGGTCACCATTGTAGCTTGCAAGTAACTCATTGTATTTTGGTACCGGACTACCTAGATTTCTAATCAAGTGATGGAAGGTTTTTGGTATAGTCAAGTACTTGTGGAGCGATGGTGGATCAAGATGGGATTGACCCCTCCAAATGATTTGGACTGAATGACTCACTATGTGTCAATTTAGCAAAACCTTGATCAAGGTAGTTCTTGTGAGGAGTCACAGAACTTGTAAGGTTGAGACATGATCTAGATATACTAAATTAGGGTTGGTAGTCAAACCCTAGGTCATCATGAGCATTATGAGGTCAAAGGGATGATTATGCGGTAACCATATGTCAGGGGTTCTAGAGAGTTGCTCTGCAATCTTTGACCTATCCGGATGTCGGGTATCATTGCTAGATGATGACTTTGACTGGTACTAGAAGTGTTCCAGTGCTACTGGCTTAGTGTTTGCACCTATGGGGTCACATACCATAGGAGTTTCTACCTGATATAAAGGTTGAACGAAGATTGAGAATCGTTTGGCATCACTGGGGGTCAATATGATTGACCATGATCCAAGTGTCGACACTTTGGAGTGTCGACACTTTGACACTTCCATGTATCGACACTTGGCCATGATGAGAATTTTTTTTTTAAATTCAATTAATGAATTTTGGAAGACTTATTTGCAATATGATTGCAACCTGATGGGTCAAGCCAAATGTGATTTGGCTTAGGATCAAATTGGATTTAATTTTTCATGCTCTCTTTCCTTTAAAAAGATTTAAATTTGAATTTCAAATTCAAATTTCAAATCTTGGCTAAAATTGGCTCCAAGGTTTTTTATGGAATGCACTATTTGGGAATGCATATTTTCTCCCATTTAAACCTAGACCTAATTTTGTTTAACCCTTAACTCGCTCCCCAAATCACTCCACCTTCCATATCTCTCTCCCTCTTCATTGCCACTATAAATAAGTGTTATTGTAGGGCCAGCAAAAGGGTGATAAGTTGGGCTTTTCTAAGAGAGAAAGAAAGGGATTCCTTAGAGTGGGGTGTTAGAGAATTAGGGTTTTGGGTACCTAGAAATCAAGCTAGGGTTTGCAAAGAGAGAGTTGGTTAGGAAGGGTTCCACTTCCACTTCTCCTCATTGTCCTCCAATAAGTTCTTCCCGATGGCTTCAAGAAAGTCTTGCAGGTCCAAGGAAGGAGTGATGCGGGACTAATATGCATGCAATTATTTTTGTAGATTTTATATATGGGGTGAAGTGATTAAATCCCGAATATTGGAATAAAATAAGTTGTAGGGAATTCTATATGAATTTTAGAAGCTAAGCATGCAGATTAGGACCTAAGAAAGCAGTAAAGATGGATCGTTGGGGCTGAGAAGCCTCAGTTAGGGTAAGTTCTCCTACAATAAAATTACTGGTGGTAGAGGGGGTCTACCTGACAATGTCTGATGTGCCTGATGAAGATCACAGTGAAGGGATCTCTCGTTCCTTGATGGATGCGGCTTGGAAAACTGAGCCAAAGATCCGTGGATACCCGGCTTTCTGCTCGGTGATCCGATTGCAGCCCGATTGGAGTCGTTGGATTCGTAGGAACTCGGGGACCTGCAAACAACCGTCAAGGGTGAGAAAACAAGGTTGAGAGCATAAGAAAAAAATCAAAAACAAGGCAGCAAGGGCGTGGGAAGAGGAGGCTTGGATGATGGCTGGAGGCAGTTGCAACACCGAGAAGAAGAAACTCTCAAAACCCCTTTATGCACACAGCAGGGTAACACGCAGCAATTGAAGAGAACTCAAGTTTTAATTCATATATCAAAATCAATCTCTTATACAAGAGACTAGGGTCCTTTAAATAGACTCTTAGTCTTGGGCTCTAAGTAAGGTTAAAAGAGACATTATATAGGAGTTTGAATCCCCATCCAACTCTAGCTAGAAAAATAAGGAAAGCTTGGTAGAAAAAAATCCCTAAAAACTCTCTCCTCCTCTCTTGACTTGGTCAACACTCCAAGGACACCTAGGGGGGCATGTTGGGCTTCTAAGAGTAGCAAGGGGTTGGCCCAAAGGGGTTTGGGCGTATGGGCTTGGGCCTCTAGAAGCTGGGGTGGCATGGTAGCCAGGTAGCAAGAATATTCCCTGGTATCTTGCTTCTTAAGGGCTCGAGCTTGGTGCCTGGGCTTGATTTCTTTGGGCTAGGATGCAGGTGGACCTCTGGAATCATGGATGCCCTGGTCTATGAATATACTCTGGCATCTGGAAGGGAATTTGGGCATCTGGAGGGCATTTGTAAGGAATCGGGGTTTTTGGAAGACATCTTGGATCCTGTGGTGTCACACAAAATCCCATAATCTGATTTCTTCTACTGGGCCTTTCATGGTCTTCATGTCTTCAATTGGGTTGGTCTCCACTTGGACTGGCTTGGTCTTCTCTTGTACTTGGGCTGACATGTACAAGACTCAAGAAGAAGACTAGCTCAACATAAGCTGACTAGTATAGGACTCAAGTGATAAAATAACAACTTAGATGGACTAAATCTTTATTACAAATGGACTCTGATACTGCTAATTGATCCATAGAGGGTTGAGAAGCCTCTGTCTTATTTTGGTGCCTCTGGTGTCCCCACCAATTCTCCCGGGATGGGAGGAACTCGACCCTGTCGAGTGAAGATCAGGCTGGCTCACATATCTCTCAAGAAGGTCTGGGATGAGGCGCTGCAAGTTCTCTTGAGAAATCCTTGAATTGTCCGACTCTGGCCAACCTTGCCATCGGACCAGGAAGCGCTGATAGCCGCAGCTCCAGGTCATTATGGCTTGATCATCCAGGATACGCTCGATCCGTTCTCCTCTCTCAGGCCAATTTATTGGTGGACACTCTGGGTTAGGGTCACTCACAATGGAAAGGAATAGGTCCAAAGGCCTCACTAGGTATCACTGCCGGTTCCCTGTACTTAACCAGGTCTGTAATATTGAAGGTCGAACTAATGCCCAAATCCAAAGGCAAGTCTAACACCTAGGCATTTGATCCAACCTTCTCTATCACTTTAAAAGGTCCGGCTCTGCAAGCATGAAGTTTCTTTTAGGCCTAAGCCTAACCAAGATAGAATCCACTACATCAAATACTTTGGTCCTTCTTCGGGAATTAGCCAGTTTCTTTTAAAATTAGTATAGGTGGTGAACATGCAGGGCACATGCAGACTCCTAACAAGATGATGAAAAGGACTCAAACCTACACCTAACAGACTGGACTATGCATTCCTATCGAAGAAAATTTTATTGAACTCTTTTGGACCTAAACCTAAGAGACTATAGACTCTCTAGGTCTGACCCTAGTGTGGTGTGCACAAGAGTATTTACAATGGACTCTAAGCAAATGCCATAAGGTTTTCCAAAAATAGGTTGCAAACCTAACATACTCAAAGAATTGGTGTAACCGAACGACCTCAACAAAGTATAATTGGAAAGTTTGGGAAACATTGGAAGCCTTAGGGTATGGCAAGAAATAAGAATCGGAGTCTTGGGACAATCCATTGGAGGCATGCAATAGACCTTGGTTAATAGGGGTGACCTTAAGATTTGAACATTGATCTATGGGTGACATAAGGTCCACTTGAAAGAGGGAGAATTTGGTCATTACAAGCACAGGGTCTTTAAGAAAGGATGGCTTAATCAGCTCAAGACAAAGGTTATCAGCTGGGGTTAAAGGAATGAACTCTTGATGAGAATACTGAATGAGGTCCTGGGCTGAAACTAGTTCTAGAGTAGGAAGGGGATCAGGTGGAAGGTCATCAGGAAGGTCTTTGGGAAGCTTATCTTGAAGGTGTTCTAAAATAATGTCTACTTCCTGGGATTGTTCCTTAGGGACCTCCTCTATGGACAACTCTAGTGGACCCTCACTTTTATCTACTATGTTTGATCCTGGCTCAGGCACTCCTTCAATTTCTATAATGGGTTCAGGATCCTTTTTTAGTAGTTCCTCAGTGATTTCAACCTTGGGTCCATCTTCATCATAGTTCTCAAAATCCTCTCCTTTGTATTCATCTGCTAAACTAGGATCAGCTTCATACACTTCTACCTCAGGTTCTTTAACGGGTTTTGGGATTACTTCCTTGCAAATTAATGGAACAGGAGTAGTAGGCTGATCTAAAGGAAGTCGGCAAGGTTTGGACTTAGGCTCAAGGGAATTATCCTTACTGGACTTAGATTGATTGATCCTGAGTTCCCTCTGATATAACTCGAATTCCCTAGCTAGGTGATAGGCTTCCTCTAGGTCCTTAATTTGACAATGATACAGCTCCCACTGGATATCCCTACGCAGGCCATCCTGAAATCTAGCCATGATCTTAGACTTAGGTTCGACTGTGTTACATTTCCTACTAAACTCATTAAATTGGTCAATGTACTCAGACACAGTCATGTTCCCTTGTTTCAATTTGTACCATTGGTCTAAAAGTTTGTATTCATAAGATTCACCTAGGTATTCCTCTCTCAATTTACTTCTCATGGCTTTCCAAGTACGTATTTCTTTTTCCCATCGATAACATTCATCCTCAGTATGTTTCCAATGTTGCTTGGCATATTTGATTAACCCATGTGCAGCCAAACTAATCTTATCTAACTCTAACATCCTAGCATACTCAAAGTGCTGATCCATCATATCCTCCCATTCAGTATACATCTTAGGATCTGGTCTTCCATCAAACAGGGGTACATAAGGTTGGGTGCTCCTAATGGGTTGTTCATCTTGGTTCAGGTAATCATAATTGGGTCTCCTATGGTTAGGTTCCAAATAGGGGTCATGGTAAGGGGTTCTCCTAGGTTCAGTATCATAGTATGGGTCATGGCGAGGGGTTCTTCTAGGTTCAGTATCATAGTATGGGTCATGGCGAGGGGTTCTCCTAGGGTTGGTTTCCCTGGTTTCACTAGGTTGAGTTGGGTTGAGGCTATCGGTATTAGATCTAGTCTGGGTCCTATGGGTTTTCTTTAGGATCCCTATCCTATTAATCGTCTGGTCAAACCCATTGGCGAGATGTTCAAGTCTATTGTTGGTTTGGGTACCGGACTGAGTTAACAACGTCATCTGGGTAGTCATTTGGGTAGTTAACTGGGTAGTCATCTGGGCCATGGATTGGGTTAGCTACTCAGCAAAGGCTTTCATCTGGGCTTCTAGCTTATCCATGGATTCAGACAAAAGTGGAGATGGTGGATGATAGGATTCTCCTGATCTAGTGCTCATGCAAGACTCGATCAACTATAGCTCCCTAGACCTAGAGTCCAAAACTAGATGCTCAATTAGGGTGGCAAACTAGCCTATAGTAATCCTGTACTCAGCCAGGCAGGTGTAAGGGGAGTGTTAGGTTCCTGATTCCCAATCCTAGACACCAATCAGAGATTGGCTAGGTAGGCGGACCAGCACACAAGCCCTTTGGGATTGAATCCCTAAACCACCATTCTAGACACCAAGCACAAGGCACATACAGGTTAGCTTGACCAGTGATCTGACACTTAGTTCGAACCCGACCAGTTGGTGTCCCTAGCCTACTAGGGCAAATTAAGTCTAATAAATTTTAAGTTAGGCTTGGGACCAAATGCAGGGGATGTGGTTTTGGGCTAAGGAGAGGTGATCAAATCCTCCCCCCATCTGATATAGCAAGAGTGCCCTTAAAAATGGTTTATGCAATGATGGCAGGCAGATGATGCAAATTAGGGTTAGATATTTTGGTAGCTTTTTATATATGTAATTTTTTTTTTGAATTTTCTTAAACAAGAAGATATTTGCAGATTATGCTCTAATATGCAGGAAACGTAGTAAAAATAAAAGATATGCAAAGAGATGCTAAACAAAACCCTAAACCTTCCAAAATTGTCTTGCTGAAAAAATAGAGCCGAAAATTTGTAAGCTATATTTCAGCTTGCAGAAACTGCACAGATCAAAATAAAATCTAAAGAAATTCTATAAAACACTTTGAATTAAGATGAATCCAAAAAAATAAGTTTTAGAATTTTTGAAGTTCTGAGGAGTGATAAATAACTAAAAGAATAGAGTATATACAGACTGAAAAAAATGCAAAAAATAAGCCCTAATCTAAGCTCTGATACTAGATGATGCGGAACTAATCTGCATGCTTAGTTTCTAAAATACATATAGAATTCCCTACAACTTATTTTGATCTAATTTTTGGGATTTAATCACTTAACTCCACATATAAAACACACAAAAATAATTGCATGCATATTAGTTCCGCATCAAGGAGAAGATTGGCTTCCAGGATCTTGAGGAGCTAGCACTCCAAAGAAGTTGATTAGGACCGAGCCCTGGTGTGAGCTACCCATAGAGGCTAGACACTTGTATGGCTCGACAGCTCTTCATCACCTCCATCCAATGGTTTAAAGGTAACGTATCTTTTTTTTGGTCTCATGTGATCAGATCTAAAGCATGAAATTATTACATGCTTTTCCCTTTCTTTTATTATGTTGGATCCTATTGCAGGCAAATTGGTAGATCAACTTGATTGATCTACCAAGTCTTCCACTGTTCTTTATTTTAAAATAATTTTAAAATATAGTCTACATGTACTGCTTCACTTTCATTGGTATTAGAGCCAGGTTTCTATAGCATAATAATAGTAGCATGTTAAGATATCATTAATTTTCTCTTTCAAAGTACTTAGATTGAGTGCATCATCATGGCCGTCCGATCATAGGAGAGAAGTAGGGCAACATGACCCTCTTTTCCCATTCAATGGGGTCTCTTATGGCATGTAGAGGTGCCGCTTGTGATGTTACTCATGAAGAAGAAAAGTAAAGGTGTCGACTTATGAGCGCATACCAGAAAATATGGCATTCTATTGTCACCCTATCTTAGGCCATGTGTTGATCCTAGTGTCGACACCTAGTATCGACACTTGACCCTGGTGAGTCGACACTTGACTTGAGAATACTGAAAAATAGTGAATTCAAATTCTAATTAGTTGTAAAATTGTTTTACATTATAAATTGAAATTGTTTCGATTTATGAAGATTATTGAACCTAATTAAGATTTAAGTTACTTTGAATGACAAAGTGATCTAGGAATATGATTCATAGATTTTTAGTCATTTCAATAAGCTTTAAGGGACATGGGTTAGCTTCAATAAGGTCCTTAATTAGGTTAGACCAAAGTTTAGATGCATTAGACTAAATAGAGAATTAATCTAATTAAATGTTGAGTTAGGATTTCTTCTCTATAGATCTCTCAAATAGTTATAATGATTAGTCCATAAATCTAAATAGACCTGATTTGTACCTCAATGGTCAGCCCGAGTCTTTATGCTAATCTAATCGAGTCTGATGAACCAATTGGTATCTAAGGTAAGTATGGCATTTGATCATGGTTCTTTGGGGCTACCTCTTACCTAGCTAACCCGGTTGGTGTCTAAGGCAAGATGGTTAATGGCGAAACCCATCCCATGATCTCACTTACCTGGCTAATATGGTCCATTAGAATTGATTGGATAGCTCACTAACATATGTTAACCCATGTCACCAAAGATTAATCAATCTTGACTAATTTTAGGTGGCCATGGATCATTAGTTTCTGAAACCCTCCTTAATGACTGATGTAGTTAGTGAGAGGTTGATCCATGTCTTCTTATCTATTTCATCTATCACATTAAATTTAAATCCTCTAAATTATTAGGTCTATTAAAGAACGAAGTTATGGGGATAACTAAGTCCTAGCCTCCCATTAAGTGAAATGGTAAGGGATCCAATAGTTGGGTGTTCATCGGCAGATCCAAAGATCGGGTGTTCATCGAGCTAATGGAATTACCATTCCTAATATGATGGCTCAGTGCGACTCTCTTAACGATGGTCAGGTGGGCCAGCCAAAGTCGGGCTTGACTATTCGTTGGTTAGAAGTGTTGAATTTTGTCATGTTAATGGTTAGACCTAACCGCGACCTTCAATAGGAGGCCTATAGGCCGATTGAAGTGTATCTTGGAATAAAATCTAAATACTAGAAGTTACTTAGAGAAGTAATCAGTTGAAGAACCTACCTTTAGATGTGCATGGGTGGGCCGGCCAAAGTTGGGCTCATGTGTTATCTATTGGATTCTAGTACCCACTAAGGAATTAAAGTAATTCCTCGGATTGGAGGTAGAGGCTACTAGTCTAAACAAAATAGTGGAAGGGCCTTTAGACTAAAGTCCATGTTTTTAGGTTAATAATTCATATACATTAATAGATTTTGGTTTTCCTTTAAGATGTCTACCAACTTGTCACTCCAATCTCTTCTCGATAATGAGAAACTCATGGATCCTAACTTTGATAGCTGGTATCGAAGGCTCAGGATTATCCTGTTGTATGAATGGATCTTATATATGATATCATATTCGGTGCCTGAAACCTTTGCTCTTAATGCTCGAGGTTTGGTTAGAGACACTTATCAGAAGTGGCTCTCTGATAGGACCACTATCTGATGCATCATGTTGGCAGTGATGAACGATGAGTTCAGTCACAAATTTTAGGAAGCTCAGCTACAGGAGATCTTTCAAAAGGTAAAGGAGTCCTTCGGTACCCAGATGACATTGAGAGGTACAAGGTCTCTTGTGCTATCTACAAGGCACGGATGCTTAATGGGGTCTCTGTCATTGATCATGCATTGTACATGATCGAGATGATTGAGTACCTGGACAAGCTCGGATGTCCCTTGCATGAACAGCTCAGGAAAGATGCGATACTGAATTCCCTGTCCTCTTCTTATCTAGACTTTCTCGATCATTTCAAAATGAATAAGCCTGTAGTTAACTACCACAGTCTGTTGGGGTTACTATAGACTTATAATAAAGACCACCAACTCAATAAAGGGGTGGTAAATCTAGTGAGAGGATCTTTAGCAGACTGGGATATACCGATTAGCAGACTTATAAAAAAGACCACCAACTCACCTTTAACTGAAAAGGGTGAACAAACCAAAGAAATTCTAAGTCTGGTACATACTGATGTATGCGGACCTATGAATATTAGTGCCATAGATGGGTACAAATATTTTATTACATTTACATATGACCTTTCGAGATACGGTTATATCTTCTTGATGAGATATAAATCCGAATCGTTTGAAATGTTCAAACAATATTGTAATTAAGTAGAAAAATAAATTAGAAAGTATATCAAAATCCTTTGATCAGATCGAGGTGGTGAATATCTTTCTAATGATTTTTTGACATATCTTGAGGAGAATGGGATTCTCCCTCAATGGACACCTCCAGGGATACCTTAGTTAAATGGAGTATCTAAAAGGAGGAATTGAACCCTGTTAGACATGATTCGGTCCATGATGTGCTTTGCTTCTTTGCCTCTATCCTTTCGGGGATATGCTCTAAAGTTATCTTGCTACCTTTTAAATAGGATTCCGAGTAAGTCCTTTAGAAAAACCCCATATGAGATATGGACTGGATGTAAACTGACACTCGCACACCTTTAGGTCTAGGGTTGCCCATCTTATGTCAAACATTTGGAAACAGATAAGCTTGGACCTAGGTCTGACCGGTGCCTATTTATTGGCTATTCAAAAGAGTCTAAGGGGTATTACTTCTACTTGGCTGAGGAACAAAAGTTGTTCATCAATCTTAGGACTATCTTTTTAGAAAAGGAGTTCCTTGGTGAAGGAATTGTAGCCGCTAAGATTGAACTTAGTGAAGTCCAACAAGTAGAAGAACTGACACACTTAAGGGACAACATAGAACCGGTTGTGATTATATCCCATGCGGAGCCCATACAGGAACCATTAAGGAGATCCAATAGGGTACCATATCAACCGGATGATACTATGATTTCTTGGTCCGGGACGGTGATCCCATTGAACTCGATGGGAACAAAGAGGACCTAATCACCTATATGGATGCAAGTAGAGGTCTGACTCTAAGAAATGGATAAGAGCCATGAGATCCTAAATGGAGTCCATGGAAATCAACAATGGATGGATATTGGTTGATTCACCTGAGAAAATAAAATTCATTGGATGCAAATGAATTTTCAAAATGAAAAGGGGCACAGACGGGTAGGTAGAGATCTATAAAGCCCATCTGGTTGCCAAGGGGTATCGTCAACGTTATGGTATTGACAATGTGAGACGTTCTCTCCTGTGGCAATGCTCAAATCCATTCAGATCATACTTGCTTTAGCGGCACACTTTGACTATGAAATCTGGCAAATGGATGTCCGAACAACTTTACTGAATGGTGAGCTGGAAGAGGAGGTGTATATGATACAACCTGAAGGGTTCACATCCACAGACGAGTCAATGGTGTGCATGCTTGAATGGCCCATTTATGGACTGAAGCAAGCATCTCGGAGTTGGAACATGCAATTTGATAAGTGTATCAAGTCATATGTCTTCGTTAAGAATGGAGAAGAACTTTGCATTTATAAATGGGCTAATGGTTCTGTGATTATATTCCTTGTGTTGTATGTGGATGACATTCCCTTAATCAGAAATGACATCCCAGCACTACAAGGAATAAAGGTCTGGTTGTCATGTCAGTTCTTTATAAAGGACTTGGGTGAAGCCTCTTATATACTGGGTATGATGATCTATAGAGATAGATCTAAGAGACTTCTGGGACTGTCCCAGTCTGCTTACATTGATACTGTGCTGAAGCGATTAAGCATAGAGAATTTTAAGAAAAACTATCTCTCGATAGGTCCTGGAATTATACTCTCCAAAAAGGATTATGCAATAACTCTTGAGGAAAGAGAGCATATGAGTAAAATCCCATATGCTTCGACAGTGGATTTTATCATGTATGCCATGACATGTACTAGACCAGATGTGGCATACTCACTAGGCATAATGAGCATATATCAGTTTGACCCACGTGAAGCTCATTGGAAAGTGGAAAAGACCATCCTTAAGTATCTGCGAAATACTAAGGACCAATGGTTGATTTATGGAGAACCTGACTTGAAACTTGTGGGATATACTGACTTCAGTTTTTAGTCAGATAGGGGTGATAGCAAGAGTGTGTCAGGGTTTATCTTTACCCTAAATGGAGGAGTGATTTGCTAGAAAAGTTTCAAGCAACTTACTGTGGTAGACTTAGTATGTGAAGTAGGATACATCATAGCATCGGATGTAGCAAAGGAAGCTGTGTGGTTGTAGAAGTTCCTAGGTGAGCTGGGAGTGGCACCTTCCCTAGATGGTCCTGTTCTGGTATATTATGATAGCACCGAGGTCATTGCTCAAGCCAAAGAGCTGAAGTCCCATCAACACACCAAACACATTTTACGGTGCTATCACCTTGTGCAAGAAATCATGCAACGAGGTGACATCGACCTTTAGAAGATCGATGGAAAGGAGAACCTGGCTGACCCCTTCATTAAAGCCATCGAAGTTCAAGAGTTCGATAATTGTAAATAGAAATTGGGAATAAGATTCTATACTGATTGGCTTTAGTCCAAGTGGGAGTTGTTGGGAATAGTGTTCTAAAACCAATCATCTAGACTGTAGACGGTTATACTATTTTGTAATTGTATATGAATTTTTTAAATAAATAAAAGTTATTCTTTTGGCTGTTCATCACATGTGCATTTTTCTGAAAAGAACTCTTATGTGATGGAGTCTTTAGAACTACATTTTATTTGATATAAAGAGGATATATCGAGTAGTTCTTAAATTGGTTCACAACCAAAGGATACATTATTATAGGATGACGATGTATCAAGCGTAGGTTATTGTATGTCATATTGGTTGGTTGTCCTCTTAACCAAGGAATATAGAGACACTGATATGACATACAGGTGAAATGTATGACATCTTACTGAACATGATCAACTATGGAGCTCCCTTCTTCCAAAGGATTGCTCGCGAAGGGATATGGGTATATGTGTCCCCCAAACCTGAGGTCACCATGGTAGCTTGCAAGCAACTCACTATACTTTGGTGCCAGACTACCTGGATTTCTAGTCCAGTAATGAAAGGTTTCTGGGTACAGTCAAGTACTTGTGAAGCGGTTGTGGATCAAGATGGGATTGACCCCTCTAAATGATTTGGAGTGAATGACTTACTATGTCTTAATTTAGCAAAACCTTGGTCAGGGTAGTTCTTATGTGGAGTCACAGAACTTGAAAGGTTGAGACATGATCTTGAGGTACTAAATTAGGGTTGGTAGTCAAATCCTAGGTCATCTTGAGCATTATGAGGTCAAAGAGATGAATTATGCGGTAACCATATATCAGGGGTTCTAGAGAGATACTCTACAATCTTTGACTTATCCGGACATCGGGTATCATTGCTGATGATGATTTTGACTGGTACTGGAAGTGTTCCAGTGCTACTAGCTTAGTTTTTGAACTTAAGGGGTCACACACTATTGGGGTTTCTACCTGATCTAAAGGTTGATTGATAATTGAGAATCGTTTGACATCATTGGGGGTCAATATGATTGACCATGATCCAAGTGTCGACACTTTGGAGTGTCGACACTTTGGAGTGTTGACACTTCCATGTATCGACACTTGGCTGTGACGAAGATTTTTTTTTTCTAATTCGATTAGTAAATTTTGGAGGACTTATTTGCAATATGATTGCAACCTGATGGGTCAAGCCAAATATGATTTGTCTTAGGATCAAATTGGATTTGATTTTTCATGCTCTCTTTCCTTTTTAAATTTGAATTTCGAATTCAAATTTCAAATGCTAAAATTGGCTCCAAGATTTTTATGGAATGCATTATTTGGGAATGAAAATTTTGTCCCATTTAAACCTAGAGCTAATATGGTTTAACCCTTAACCCACTCCCCCAATCACTCCACCTTCCTTATCTCTCTCCCTCTTTGCTGCCACCATAAATAAGTATTATTATGGGGCCAACAAAAGGATGATAAGCTGGGCTTTTCTAAGAGAGAAAGAAAGGGATTCCTTAGAGTGGGGTTTGAGAGGATTAGGATTTTGGGTGCGAGCCTACCTAGCAATCAAGCTAGGGTTTGCGAAGAGCGAGTTGGTTAGGAAGGGTTTCACTTCCACTTCTCCTCATTGTCCTCCAACAAGTTCTTCTCGGCGGCTTCAAGAAAGTCTTGCAGGTCCAAGGAAGGAGAATATTGGCTTCTAGGATCTTGAGGAGCTAGCACTCTAAGGGAGTTGATTAGGATCAAGCCCTGGTGTGAACTACCCGTAGAGGCTAGATACTTGTGTGGCTCGGCAGCTCTTCATGACCTCCATCCAATGGTTTAAAGGTAATGTACCTTTTCCTTGGTCTCTTGTGATCAAATCTAAAGCATGAAATTGTTAAATGCTTTTCCCTTTTATTGCTTATGGTATCCTTTGCATGCATTTTTATTATGTTGGATCCTGTTGCAGGTAGATTGGTAGATCGACTTGATCGATCTACCAAGGCTTCCGCTGTTCTTTATTTTAAAATAGTTTTAAAATATAGTCTGCTTGTACTACTTCACTTTTATTGGTATTAGAGCCAGGTTCCTATAGCATAATAATGGTAGCATGTTAAGATATCATTAGTTTTCTCTTTCATAGTACTTGGATTGAGTGCATTATCATGGCCGTCTGATCATAGGAGAGAAGTAGGGCTACAAGACCCTCTCTTCCCATTCAATAGGGTCTCCTATGGCGTGTAGGGGTGTCTCTTGTGATGTGACTCATGAAGAAGAATAGTAAAGGTGTCGACTCATGAGCACGTACCAGAAAATATGGCATTCTGTTGTCATCCTATCTCAGGCCATGTGTCGATCCTAGTGTCAACACTTGACCCTGGTGAGTCGACACTTGACTTGAGAATGCTAAAAAATAGTGAATTCAAATTCTAATTGGTTATAAAATTGTTTTACATTATAAATTGAAATTGTTTCAATTTATGAAGATTATTGAACTTAATTAAGAATTAAGTTACCTTGAATAACAAAGTGATATAGGAATATGATTCAAAGATTTTAAGTCTTTTCAATAAGCTTTAAGGATCATGGGTTAGCTTCAATTTGGTCCTTAATTGGGTTAAACCTAAGTCTGGATGCATTGGACTAAATAGAGAACTAATCTAATCAAATATTGAGTTAGGATTTCTTCTCTATAGATCTCTCTAATAGTTAGATTGATTAGTCTATAAATCTAAATGGACCTGATTTATGGCTCAATGTCAACCCAAGTCTTTAGGCTAGTCTAATCAAGTCTGATGAACTAATTGGTATCTAAGGTAAGTATGGAATTTTATCATGATTCCTTAGGGCTACCTCTTACCTGGCCAATCTGGTTGGTGTCTAAGGCAAGACGGTTAATGGTGAAACTCATCCCATGATCTCACTTACACGGCTAATGTGGTCGATTAGAATTGATTGGATAGCTCACTGATTCGTGTTAACCCATGTCTCTTAAGATTAATCAGTCTTGATTGATTTTAGGTGCCCATGAATCATTAGTTTGTGAAACCCTCCTTAATGACTGATGTAGTCAATGGGAGGTTGATCCATGTCTTCTTATCCATTATATCTATCACATTAAATTTAAACCCTCTAAATTATTAGGTCCATAAAAGAACGAAGTTATGGGGATAACTAGTCTTAGCCTCCCATTAAGTGAAATGGTAATAGGTCCAATAGTTGGGTGTTCATCGACAGATCCAAAGATCGGGTGTTCATCAGGCTATTAGAATTGCCATTCCTAATATGATGGCTCAGTGCGACTCTCTTAACAATGGTCAGGTGGGCTGGTGATGGGGGACCCGAAACCCATCTGGGTTTTCTTTTAATTCTTCTAGTTTTTCTTTTTTTCTTATCCCTGCTATTCCACTTATTCCCTTTATTCGTGTTTTATACCAAGTTTATCCTGGAGTTATCCCGGCTAACACCTTTGGTGTGGACACCAGAAGCAGAAGCAGAATAAAACCCTACTCAAATAAGGTTAACTTGATTCCACTTTGGATCGAAGATCACTAGGTTAAATTTTTCTTGTAAAGGGCAATTTACTTTCAAGAGTCCTGTAATTACTTAGTTTCAATTTCATGAATCCTGTAATTATGTCCAATCGAGCCTATAATTATGTCCTGTCTCAATCTGGGTTTAAATAAGAACTCAATTAGAGTTCCATTAGGTTTATTTAAATCAAGTCCAAGTTACTTCAAGTTGAGGTTCACCAAACCACTTGGAGCTTCCAAATCAAGACCTTGGTCCACCAAGCTGGAATTCCACATCACCATGCCAACAAAGCAGCCACCAGGGATGCCACATCATCAGCCACGTCACCTTCAAATGGGCGCCTAAAGGGGAGATCGACCAAGCATTTTAAATTCAAATAAACTGGCCAATCTCCATGAATTTCTCCTTATCCCATGTAACAAGGCCCCATATCCTCCAACCTCCCTTGTAATCCTCCATAATTTAGGGAGAATCTCCATGAATTTCTCCTTATCCCATGTAACAAGGCCCCATATCCTCCAACCTCCCTTGTAATCCTCCATAATTTGGGGAGTTTTCAAATTTCAAAAGTTTTGTAAGGCTATTAAAAAGCCTTGGACGCCCCATTGTGGAGGGGATTTGATTTTTGGAGATTAATGAAAGTTAAAGTTGAATTGAAGTTTTATGTTTTGAGTGATTGTCTCTAAGCCCCTCTTCCACACCAAACTATTCTCTCTTCCAAGCATCCAATGCCCAAGTCAAGAAGAAGGCCTTGGAGTCAGCCAAGCCATCTCAAATCTCTTTCTTTGCTCACAAATTTTCCATCCCTTCCATATGCATGCCTTTCTTCTTCCTTAACTCTTATTCTTTATGTGCAGGGTCCTTCGAGGTTTTCGAGTTGCAAGCAGGGTCTTCCTTGACAAGGAACCAACAAGCTGAAGCCCAAGTCCAGGGTTCTGATCTCTGTTATCCAAGGTTCTTCAGTTCTGAGCATTGGTAGTTTCAAGGTATGAATCAAAGAAGGTTGGAAAGCTCATTACGGTAAGTCCACAATCATTAGCCCCTATTATCTAGATCTTCTTCCTTCTTAATTTAGGATTGTGTCTAATCAAGTAAAAGTTCCATTTCTTATAATCCTTAAGTCTTATTATGATGAGTACAATGCTAGTGTAATTAGGTTTCATTGCTCTACAAACCATACTCAAAACAATATTCATATGCTTGCCGCATGAAATTGGTATCAGAGCATGGTTGCATTAGGGTAGAATAGTTTTCTTTAAATCCAAGCAAGATCTAAAATTCACGCCTCCTGAGCGGGTGTACTCCAGTACACTGTCACGACCCATGGAAATAATGAGCCCCTGGCCGGACGTGAATTTTTTAGATTGAAGTTTGGGTAAGCCATTGCACTTGTTTGATTAGGTTCTGTTTTCTGAAAATTTGCATCTGTTTACTATAATCCGTCTGCAGTTCCAAAGGCAAGTCACTAATTTTTTATTGAAATATTTTTTTTATTGTTCCTTTTCAAGTCAGTTATCACCATATTAAATTTCATAATCAAAAAAAAATTATAAAAAAAATGAAAATTTCTGCAGTTCGACACTATCATTAGGATTCTGTTCTGTCATTTTTATTTATCTTCATTTGTAGGATCTGCTTAGAGTAGTACAGATTTTAGTTTTAAAATTCCTTTCATCTGCATTGAAAAATATAAGTTAGGAATCTTCTATGAATTTTTTAGAATTTTTGGACCTTTTTTTTTATCACGTTTTTCCTGCACCACTTTCAAACTGCAACACACTTCTGCAGCACCTTTGCATTTCATTCATCTCATGAGAAATCAAATTAAGGGCATCAATTTGACATAGGGTCACCTGTCCCTAGCCCAAAAATCACTAACCAGCATATCGATCCTAGCCTGTTAATTAAAATTGAGTAGAACGTTAATTGCCCTAGTGGGTTAGGGACAACAACAAGTTGGGTTCATGTTAGGGTCAAGTTAACTGTGTCAGCTAATTGGTTTGTGCTTACTGGCTTGCTGTCTAGGATTGGTGCATCAGGGCTTGTGATTTGGTCCGCCTACCTGGCCAATCTCAGATTGGTGTCTAAGGTTGGCAATCAGGGACCTTTCACTCCCCTCCACCTACCTGGCTAAGTCCCATAAGTACTGCTAGCTAGTTGGTTCACTTAATTAGACTTCTAATTTGTGCTCTAGGTCTAGGAAACCTTAGCTCGAGCTTGAGTCTACTTGCATGCATGAAAACTAGATCAAGAGCCTCATATTCACCAATCCAGACCCAGTCCAGTGTAGCCATGGACCCAAATCTTGAAACCATGCTAAAAGCCCTAAATGATCAAATAGCCCAATTGAACCAAATGCTGGCTAAACAATTTTCCTTAGACCAACCAACTCCTACTATCCCATTAGCTCATATGAATGATAGGAGTAAGAACCCTGAAGTACAAGTTCAGTTCATTAATACTTAAGACTTAGGGTATCCTCAAACTGAAGGGCTAGGGAAGGAAGAAGGCAAATTTGAACAACCTAGTAAATATGTGTATGAGACTGACATAAGTTTAATAGATGAATATGAAGGGGAAGACTGTGAAGAGAACAACTTTAATACCTTACCTGAGGAAACCTTTGGAAAAGAAAAGATTATTGAGCCTAGTCCTGAAACATCAGAACAACCAAAATTTAGTGAGGACTTGGTTCCTGTAAGACAATGCCCTCAAGAAGAACCCAATACTTTAGCTTCGACACAAGAACTCCTTCAGGTACCTGAGAAGAACCCAATCATTATTTTAGAAGACTTTCCTGATGACCTTCAACTACCTAGAAGCATCTTGCCTGTAGATCAAAATTTTAATCTTAAGGTCATCATGAGTAACCAAGGTCTATTTTAAGATTCTCCTAAATTATCCCAAGACTCAGATTCCTATTTCCTGCCTTTCCTTAAGTCTTATCCTAATTTTAGAGCCATTAAGTTTCATTTTGATGAGATTACTAGAATGCATGATCTTTTAAAGCCTATTCCTTTTGATACATACTTTTGGAAAACCTTATGGCATTTGCTAGGAACCCATGGTAAATTCTCATGTGCATGCCAGACCAGGGTCAAACCTAGAGAGTCATTAATCTGTTAGGTTTAGGTCCTAGAAAGTCCAATAAAATTCCTCTCAATAAGGATGCCTAGTTCAGTCTGCATTTTGTAAGTGCTTGTGTAAATTTCTGAGTCTACTGAATCTTTCGCACAGCATGTCACAAATTTGCATAAAGAAATCAGTAATAAGATCAAACTGAGCAATGAGACTTACAAACATTTAGCTGATTCACATAAGAGGGCTAAAGAATTCTGTGAAGGAGATTATGCGATGATTAGGATCAACCCTGAACGGTTTCCCTCTGGAACCATAAAGAAGCTGCATGCCCGTGGAGCGGGACCTTTCAAGATCTTAAAGAAAATAGGTCCTAATGTGTATGTTTTGGAACTTCCACCTGATATGGGTATCAGTACAACCTTTAATGTTTCAGACCTAGTAGAATACAAAGAACCAGTACTAATACCTAGTGAGCCTTTTGGGCCAGAAACTTTCATTGAGAGTGAACATATTTCCGAGTGTCCACCACCAACCCTACCTGAGCGGAGAGAGAGGATTGAGAGAATCCTGGATGACAAGACCATTACTACCAGGAATAAGGACTATCAGTGATACCTGGTTCAATGGCAAGGTCGACCTGAGTCCGACAACTCTTGGATTACTTGAGAGGACCTGCAAAGACTTAACCCAGACTTGTTCGAGCATTACCAGGGCAAAACTGAACCATACTCGACTGGGTCGAGTTCTGCCCACCCCAGGAGAATTGGTGTGGACACCAGAAGCAGAAGCAGAATAAAACCCCACTCAAATAAGGTTAACTTGATTCCACTTTGGATCGAAGATCACTAGGTTAAATTTTTCTTGTAAAGGGCAATTTACTTTCAAGAGTCCTGTAATTACTTAGTTTCAATTTCATGAATCCTGTAATTATGTCCAATCGAGTCATGTAATTATGTCCTGTCTCAATCTGGGTTCAAATAAGAACTCAATTAGAGTTCCATTAGGTTTATTTAAATCAAGTCCAAGCTACTTCAAGTTGAGGTTCACCAAACCACTTGGAGCTTCCAAATCAAGACCTTGGTCCACCAAGCTGGATTTCCACATCACCATGCCAACAAAGCAGCCACCAGGGATGCCACATCATCAGCCACATCACCTTCAAATGGGCGCCTAAAGGGGAGATCGACCAAGCATTTTAAATTCAAATAAACCGGCCAATCTCCATGAATTTCTCCTTATCCCATGTAACAAGGCCCCATATCCTCCAACCTCCCTTGTAATCCTCCACAATTTAGGGAGAATCTCCATGAATTTCTCCTTATCCCATGTAACAAGGCCCCATATCCTCCAACCTCCCTTGTAATCCTCCATAATTTGGGGAGTTTTCAAATTTCAAAAGTTTTGTAAGGCTATTAAAAAGCCTTGGACGCCCCATTGTGGAGGGGATTTGATTTTTGGAGATTAATGAAAGTTAAAGTTGAATTGAAGTTTTATGTTTTGAGTGATTGTCTCTAAGCCCCTCTTCCACACCAAACTATTCTCTCTTCCAAGCATCCAACGCCCAAGTCAAGAAGAAGGCCTTGGAGTCAGCCAAGCCATCTCAAATCTCTTTCTTTGCTCACAAATTTTCCATCCCTTCCATATGCATGCCTTTCTTCTTCCTTAACTCTTATTCTTTATGTGCAGGGTCCTTCGAGGTTTTCGAGTTGCAAGCAGGGTCTTCCTTGACAAGGAACCAACAAGCTGAAGCCCAAGTCCAGGGTTTTGATCTCTGTTATCCAAGGTTCTTCAGTTCTGAGCATTGGTAGTTTCAAGGTATGAATCAAAGAAGGTTGGAAAGCTCATCACGGTAAGTTCACAATCATTAGCCCCTATTATCTAGATCTTCTTCCTTCTTAATTTAGGATTGTGTCTAATCAAGTAAAAGTTCCATTTCTTATAATCCTTAAGTCTTATTATGATGAGTACAATGCTAGTGTAATTAGGTTTCATTGCTCTACAAACCATACTCAGAACAATATTCATATGCTTGCCGCATCAACCTTCTTCAACCTTTCATCTCGTAAATTTTTTTTTTTTTCAAAACCTACCCGCCACACCCCCCTTCCCCCATCCGGGCTACCCGACCCCTGGCCACCCCTGCCGGCCCACTCGCCGGCCACGCCCTCGCCGAAAACCCGGCGTCCGCCGCCCCAGCCCGTGGAAGACGAAGGGATAGCCTTGGGAAGTCCAACAGTCGCCTCCATGGCAGCCGCTGCCACCTCCGCCCGCATGCCGCCGCTCACCACCGATTTGCCGCCCGACCACCGCCTTGCCGCCCAGCCGGCGTCCTTGGGGCCCATGCCCGTGGGAAGACCGAACAGCATGCTCATGCATGCTGTGCGGCCTGCCACCCCTGTACCGCCGCCTGCCGCCACCGTCCGCCGCCTGGCCGCCACCGTCCGCCGCCTGGCCGCCGCCCCGCTGTCGCTTGTCGCCGATCCACCACTCGACCACCTACCCGCCGCCCTACCGGCATCCCTGAGCCCCATGCTTGCGGGAAGACCGAATGTCACTCTCGTGCGTGCCGTGCGGTTGTCCCACCCCTGTGCCGCCGCCCGCCACCACCGTCCGCCGCCTGGCCGCCGCCCCTTCGCCACCACCCGCCGGCCGTGCTGCCGCCCGCTGGCCCCTGGCAGACTGGAGTTCGGGTTTTTTTTCCCCCTTGTTCCTCCCCGAGAAGAAAGACCTGCACACTTCTCAAAGCAACCCAAGAAGCCTCTGCATGCTTCTCAAAGCTGCTAGAAGGAGACTGTATGCACAATTTTTGGAGCAGCACGACTTTCAGAGTGGAGGGGATTTCAAAATTCAAATAAACGGGATTTATTTGGTATTTTTTTTAATGAATGTAATTTGGGAAATTTGGGATTTTGATTTTGAATTTGATTTCAAAATCAATGGAGGATTTCAGGGGATTTTATTTTTGAATTTCAAAAGGGATATGGGCATTTATCAATACCCATACTCCTCTTGTAATAAAGTAGTTAATGAAATTGAATTTTTGAAAGAGTTGTTAGGTTTGTCTCCGTTTGGAGTGGGCTGAGGCCCGTTTGCCTTCGTCCTTCAGGATGTTGAGGGGTGTGAGGCCCCAATGCCTTCGCTCCAGTGAGAGCATCGAGGAGCGTGAAGCCGCTCCAAGTCATCAGTGTCGCCGTGCATGATGGCGGGGTGTGATCTCCAAGTCATCAGCGCCTCCGTGCATGATGGCAGGATGTGATCACAAATAAGGTCTTCGTTGCCAAATAGCTGATGTGGGGCTCGAAGCCCTAGGTACCCTTTTCCCCTCCATCTCTCTATTTCCCATCGGATCTACATCCTAGGTTCGAGTTTCATTCTCGTTCCCCCTCCATATTTCCATCTTTCCTTCGTCATCCCATCAAGAAAACTGAAAATCAAAAGAGTCGGCTATTTTAAGATTTTTGGGGTCATCCTATCCTAGTCCCGGGAGGCTTCTTAGCCCTCCCACGATCCTTATTTGCTTTAGGTTTTTTTTTTCCCATTTCCGAATAACCCCAGGTTTCTTCGTGTCCACCATCACCACATCAAATTGGTATCAGAGCCAGCAGCGGACTAGGATTTGCTTCATCGACAAACTCGACGGAGTCGAGTTCTTCGCACTGCAGGAGAATGATGGGGGACCCGAAACCCATCTAGGTTTTCTTTTAATTTTTCTAGTTTTTCATTTTTTCTTATCCCTGCTATTCCACTTATTCCTTTTATTCCCATTTTATACCAAGTTTATCCTGGAGTTATCCCGGCTAACCCCTTCTTCAACCTTTCATCCCGTAAATTTTTTTTTTTTCCAAAACCTAGCCGCCACACCCCCCTTCCCCCATCTGGGCTACCCGACCCCTGGCCGCCCCTGCCGGCCCACCCATCGGTGCCCGCCAGCCACACCCTCGCCAGAAACCCGGCGTCCACCACCCCTGCCCATGGAAGATGAAGGGACAGCCTTGGGAAGTCCAACAGTCGCCTCCATGATAGCCGCTACCGCCGCCGCCCGCATGCCTCCGCTCACCGCCGATCCACCGCCCTGCCGCCCAGCCGGCATCCCTGGGCCCCACACCCGTGGGAAGACCAAACGGCATGCTCGGGCATGCCATGCGACCGTGCCACCCCTGCGCCACCGCCTGCTGCCACCGTCCGCCGCCTGGCCGCCGCCCCGTCGTCGCTCGCCACCGATCCACCACCCGGCCACCGCCCCGTCGCCCTGCCGGCGTCCCTGAGCCCCACGCTTGTGGGAAGACCGAACGGCATGCTCGTGCATGCCGTGCGGCCGTCCCACCCCTACGCCGTTGCCCGCCGCCCCGCCACCACCGCCCGCCGGCCGCGCTACCGCCCGCTAGCCCCCAGCAGACCGGAGTTTGGGTTTTTTCCCCCTGTTGCTCGGCCGAGAAGAAAGACCTGCACACTTCTCAAAGCAGCCCAAGAAGCCTCTGCACGCTTCTCAAAGTAGCTAGAAGGAGACTGTATGCACAATTTTTGGAGCGGCATGACATTTAGAGTGGAGGGGATTTCAAAATTCAAATAAATGGGATTTATTTGGTATTTTTTTTAATGAATGTAATTTGGGAAAGTTGGGATTTTTATTTTGAATTTGATTTCAAAATCAATGGAGGATTTCAGGGGATTTTATTTTTGAATTTCAAGAGGGATATGGGCATTTATCAATACCCATACTCCTCTTGTAATAAAGTAGTTAATGAAATTGAATTTTTGAAAGAGTTGTTGGTTCTGTCTCCGTTTGGAGTGGGCTGAGGCCCGTTTGCCTTCTTCCTTCGGGACGTCGAGGGGTGTGAGGCCCCAATGCCTTTGCTCCAGTGAGAGCGTGGAGGAGTGTGAAGCCGCTCCAAGTCATCAGTGTCACCGTGCATGATGTCGGGGTGTGATCTCCAAGTCATCAGCACCTCCGTGCATGATGGCAAGATGTGATCCCAAATAAGGTCATCGCTGCCAAATAGCTAACGTGGGGCTCGAAGCCCTAGGTACCCTTTTCCCCTCCATCTCTTTGTTTCCCATCGGATCTACATCCTAGGTTCGAGTTTCATTCCCGTTCCCCCTCCATATTTCCATCTTTCCTTCGTCATCCCATCAAAAAAACTGAAAATCAAAAGAGTCTTGCTGTTTTAGGATTTTCGGGGTCATCCTATCCTAGTCCCGGGAGGCTTCTTAGCCCTCCCACGATCCTTATTTGCTTTAGGTTTTTTTTTTTTCCATTTCCGAATAACCCCAGGTTTCTTCATGTCCGCTATCACCACATCAGCTAGCCAAAGTTGGGCTTGACTATTTGTTGGTTAGAAGCATTGAATTTTGTCATGTTATTGGTTGGACCTAATCGTGACCTTCAATAGGAGGCCCAAAGGCCGATTGAAGTGTACCTTGTGGCAAAATCTAAATACTAGAAGTTATTTGGAGAAGTAATCGGTTGAAGAACCTACCTTTAAATGCGCTGGGTGGGTCGGCCAAAGTCGGGCTCATGCATTATCTATTGGGTTTAGTACCCACTAAGGAATTAAAGTAATTCCTCGGATTGGAGGTAGAGGCTACCAGTTAGAACAAAATAGTATGAGGGCCTTTAGACTAAAGTCCATGTCTTTAGGTTAATAATTCATATACACTAATAGTTTTGGTTTTCCTTTTAGATGTCTACCAACTTGTCGCTCTGATCTCTTCTTGATAATAAGAAACTCATGGGTCCCAACTTTGATAGCTGGTATTGAAGGCTCAGGATTATCCTGGAGCATGAATGGATCTTATATGTGATATCAGATTCGACACCTGAAACCCTTGCTCCCAATGCTTGGGGTTCGATCAGAAACACTTATCAGAAGTGGCTCTTTGATAGGACCACTATCCGATGCATCATGTTGCAGGGATGAATGACGAGTTCAGTCACAAATTTGAGGAAGCCCAGCTGGAGAGTTCTTCAAAAGTTGAAGGAGTCTTTCAGTACACCAGATGACGTTGAGAGGTACAAGGTCTCCTGTGCAATCTATAATGCACGAATGCTTAATGGGATCTCAGTCACTGATTATGTATTGTACATGATCGAGATGATTGAGCGCTTGAGCAAGCTCGGATGTCCCTTGCATGAACAGCTCGAGAAAGATGTGATACTGAATTCCCTGCCTTTTTCTTATCTAGACTTTCTCGATCATTTCAAAATGAATAAGCCTATAGTTAACTACCACGGTATGTTGGGGTTACTACAGACTTATTAGAAAGATCACCAACTCAATAAAGGGGTGGTAAATCTAGTGGGAGGATCTTAAGCGGGGCATCGTCCCTTTAAGAAAGGGAAAAAGAGAAATAAAGGGAAGAAGGTATAAAATCCTTCTGGGCCCAGTCAGGTCAAGAAGGTGAAGGTTGATAAGAGCCAGTTGGAGTGTTTCTTCTGTAAGAAGCAGGGTCATTGGAAGAGGAACTGTCCTCTTTATATTGCATCCCTTGACTCGAACAGGTCCAAGAAGAGGAAGTAGCGGGGCAGTGCTGGACAAGGTATTTATATGATAATGCCTTGTAGTTTCTCTATCTACGATACTACAACTGGATATTGGATACCGGAAGTCCAATTCACATTTGCAATTCTTTGCAGGGACTTCAACTTAGTAGGAGATTCGACGATGGCGAGAGATTCTTGAATGTGGGAAATGGAAGCCAAGTTCTAGTCCTAGCATTGGAAGCCTTCAAATTAGTTTTCGAGTCTTATACAATCATTTTGAATGAGTGTCGTTACTATCCATCTTTCATCCTGAATGTCATTTCTTTAGGCCAATTGGCTATATATGATTATGAACTATCAATGAAGAATGACATTTACAAAATCATTTGGAATGATTCTGTTGTGATAAATAGATACATGAACAATGGCATTTATGTACTATCGTGACCTGTTAGTATAGTGTACACATCTAGCAAATGCCCTAGGATAGATAATGTCAGCAATGTGTATCTATGGCATTGTAGGCTAGGTCATATTTATAAGAACAGGATAAACATGTTGAAAAGCAAGGGTCTTCTTGAGATCAATGAATGTGATTCACTACCAACCTGTGAATCCTGTCTTCTTGGAAAGATGATAAGATCACCTTTTACTAGAAAGGGTGAACAAGCCAAAGAAATTCTAAGTCTAGTACATACTTATGTATGCGGACCTTTGAATATTAGTGCTAGAGGTGGGTACAAATATTTCATTATATTTACAGATGACTTTTTGAGGTACGGTTATGTCTTCTTGATGAGACAAATCTGAGTCATTTGAAATGTTCAAACGATATCGTAATGAAGTAGAAAAATAAATTGGAAAGTATATCAAAATTTTTTGATTAGATCGAGGTGATGAATATCTTTCTGGTGATTTTTTGACATATCTTGAGGAGAATAGGATTTTGTCTTAATGGATACCTTCAGGGATATCTTAGTTAAATGAAGTGTCTGAAAGGAGGAATCGAACACTATTAGACATGGTTCAGTCCACGATGGGCTTTGCTTCTCTGCCGCTATCCTTTTGGGGATATACTCTAGAGTTAGCATGCTACCTTGTAAATAGGGTTCCGAGTAAGTCCATTAGCAAAACCCCATATGAGATATGGACTGGACGTAAGCTGACACTCACACACCTTCGGGTCTGGGGTTACCGGGCTTATGTCAAACATTTGGAAACGGATAAGCTTGGACCTAGGTCTGACCGGTGCTTATTTGTTGGGTATCTAAAAGTGTCTAAGGGAAACTACTTCTACTTGGTTGAAGAATAAAAGTTGTTCGTCAGTCTTAGGGCTATCTTTTTGAAAAAGGAGTTCTTTAGTGAAGGAATTGTAGCCGCTAAGATTGAACTTAATAAAGTTCAACAAGTAGAAGAATCAATACACTTAAGGGATAATATAGAACCAGTTATGATTAGGTCATACCCAGAGCCCACACAGGAACCATTAAGGAGATCCGATAGGGTACTACGTCCACTGGACAGATACTATGATTTCTTTATCTGGGATGGTGATCCCATTGAACTCGATGAGAACAATGAGGACCCGATCACCTATATGGATGCAATGCAGAGTCCGATTCTGAGAAAAGGTTAGGAGCCATGAGATTCGAAATGGAGTCCATGGAAATCAACAATGTACGGACATTGGTTGATCCACCTGAGGGGATAAAATCCATTGAATGCAAATGGATTTTTAAAAGGAAAAGGAGCACAGACGGGCAGGTAGAGACCTATAAAGCCCATTTGGTTGTCGAAGGGTATCGTCAATGTTATGGTATTGACTATGACGAGACGTTCTCTCTTGTGGCAATGCTCAAATCCATTTGGATAATACTTGCTTTAGCGGCACACTTTGACTATGAAATATGGAAAATGGATGTTTGAACAGCTTTCTTGAATGGTGAGCTAGAAGAGGAGGTGTATATGATACAACTTGAAGGGTTCACATCTGATTTGGTAAGACCGCTGATGTGGAGCACACCTTGTATGTAGCTGGCAGCGAAGCAGGTAGATGTTGCCATGTCAGATTCTTTTTGAGCTCCCCCGCCAGGTGGCTCCCCCAAAGTCGAGCCCACCTTGGCCAAGGTCGAGCTCAGCATCTCAGCTCCTTCTCTAGGTGACTTCGATCGAAGTCGAGCTCCCTCCGCTCCTTCGCCAGGTGGCTCCTCAAATGTCAAGTCCACCATGATCGAAATCAAGCTCCCTTCGCTCCTTCACCAGGTGGCTCCTTAAGGGTTGAGCCCACCTCGATCGATGTTGAGCCATCTTAGCTCCTTCGCCTGGTGGCTCCCCAAGGGTCGAGCCCACCTTGGCTGAAGTCGAGCTCCCTCCGCTCCTGACTAGGTGGCTCCCCAAGGGTTGAGCCCACCTCGATCGAAGTCGAGCCATCTCAGATCCTTCGCCAGGTGGATCCCCACGGGTTGAGCCCACCTCGGTCGAAGTAGAGCTCCTTCCGCTCCTTCATCAGGTGGCTCCCCAAGGGTTGAGCCCACCTCGATCGAAGTTGAGCTCCCTCTGCTCCTTCAGCAGGTGGCTCCCCAAGGGTTGAGCCCATCTTGGCCGATGTCGAGCCATCTCAGCTCCTTCGCCAGGTGGCTCCCCAAGGGTTGAGCCCACCTCGATCGAAGTCGAGTGATCTCAGCTCCTTCTTTAGGTGGCTCCCCAAGGGTTGAGCCCACATCGATCGAAGTCGAGCTCCCTCAGAACCTTCATTAGGTGGCTCCCCAAGGGTTGAGCCCACCTCGATCGAAGTCGAGCTCCCTCCGCTCCTTCGCCAAGTGGCTCCTCAAGGGTCGAGCCCACCTCGGCTGAAGTTGAGCCCGCTACTCAAAAGCATCACAAAAAGGACAAAGGTATCAGCACCAAGTCTGCCATCAGAGCCGGCATGTCTAGTACGGTGCCCCAAAGCTAGCGAGGTGCACCTACCATCATTTTCACCAATTAGGGAGGTGTGCCCTGATCGAGGCACAGGGTCCTGCAGCCGACCATTTGTACCACCTAGAAGGAGAAGGCCATGTCAAGGACCTCAAACTTGAGAGTGGCTACCCCCGGATCGAGGCCCTGCTAAACTTCCTCAACCATGATAACCCACAAGCGAAACAAGGCTCGCAACATAACTACCTACTATAAAGGAAAATGACCTTGAGAGCATGGCCAATGGATGTCGTTGACCTTCGAGCACCCCAGGAGGGGGAAAATCGAGGCAGGAAGCGGGGAGTGCTGGTGATCTAAAAGGAGGACCCAACGAGCGAGAACAAGGAAAGCAAGTAAAAGGTGGAGAAGGAGATACAAGCAGGGAGAGTGCACAGAGGCTAAAGCAAAACTCCTGGAGAGAGTTTCAACGAACATGACCATCATGGCTCGAGCCTTACTCCTCTCCTACCCTTTCCACTCCATCCTTTACTGAAAACTCTTCTTTAAGCATGGTGATCGAAGAGGGAGCCACCTTGGAGGATCTATTCCTCTTTACTGTCTGCTGACTTGATTGACAGAGTGCCCCCACCGGGATCCTTAGCCCGGGTCTCTAACTTTGTTTTGCAGGATCGAGAACCACTAGATTTTGGGAAATGAGGCTGTCATCCGATGCCACACTCAAGTTGTGGGCCGATGGTAAGGGCGACAATAGATTGGCATGCCACATAGGGAGAGTGAAGCCCCTGTCCAAGCAAGCCCCCTCGCAACTTTGAGAATAGCTCTGCTCGAAGCATGGTGGTAACTCGCATGTGAGAAGCCTCCACCAGCCGAGCAGGGGATGCCCCTTCTCCTTTGAGCCCACATAGCCCAGAAAGGGAGCATCCCGCTCCATCGTAGCCACCCCCAGCAGATGGCCAGTACGCTGCACTCACCCAGTAGATGCAGGTTTTGGTCACGATAGTAAGGTAGCTACAGCACCAGGAACAGTTCCTGGTCATCCAGCCATAGCCAGGGACCCCTACGGCCCAAGCCGTCAGCCCTTGCAGTGCCTACGCTCCATCCAAGGTAGGCCATCACATCCATGGGCCATATCTGATGCCTGGGGAAGCCACCGGACCCCCGTAAAATAGGCAAAGATGGGCTACTTTAGATGCGTCAAAAGTTTGAGAGCAAGGTACAAAATGGGCCATTTTGGAAAACCTATCAACCACTACAAATATGGAATCATGTTTCTTGAGGGTCTTAGGTAGGCTTAAAACAAATTCCATGCTTAAGTCCTACCATGGACGGTCTGGTACAGGTAGAGGAGTATATAATCCAATGTTTTGTTTTTGCTATTTTGCAACAGCACAGGTTCGACATCTGGACACTATATTGGCAACATCCCTCTTTAAACTAGGCCAAAAGAACTAGTCCTCTACAGCTAAAATAGTCTTATTTCTTCCAAAGTGACTAGCAAGGCCTCCTGCATTGGTTTCCCAGACTAAGAATTCTCTAAGGGATGTCCTGGAAATACATAGTCTATTATTCTTGAATAAATAACCATCTTGAAGGTTGTATTCGCTATGGATACTAGATGGTCCTTGGGTTAGGGATTGGACAATTTCACTAAAGTCAGGATAGGTTTCATATTCATCTTTTAACCTATCAAATCCAATGACTTCATGCTAACGGTATGTAACAGTAAGGCTCATCTACTAAGTGCGTCAGCTACCTTGTTTTCAGTTCCAGCTTGGTGTTTTAGTACAAAGGTAAAGGCTTGTATAAACTCTATCCACTTAGCATGCCTAGGGTTTAATTTCTTTTGGGAGTTCAGAAATCGGAGTGCTTCATGATCAGAATATAGAACAAACTCCTAGGATAGTAAATAATGTCTCAAATATCTAAGAGCTTGTACTACCATACAAAAATCTTTGTCATAGGTTGAGTACTCAAGTTTAGCCTCATTAAATTTCTCACTGAAGAAGGCTATTAGATGATTCTCTTGGCTCAGAACTCCTCCTATGCCTACTCCCGAAGCATCGCAAGCTACCTCAAAGACCTTAGTAAAATCGGGTAACCTCAAAATAGATGCTTGTGTCATCTTAGTTTTGATCTATAGGAAGGCTCTATCTGTAGCTTTGGTCCATTCAAAACTACCATTCCTAATACAATTAGTAATTGGTGCTACTTTGGTGCTAAATCCCCTAATAAACCTTCTGTAGAAAGTGTCTAGACCATGGAAACTTCTAACTTCATGGATACTAGTGGGTACTGGCCACTCTACTATGGATCTAACCTTTTTAGGGTCAGCTGCTACACCTTCAAGGGTCACCACAAAGCCTAGGAAGATAACTTTATGGGTCATGAAATCACACTTCTTCAAATTAGCATAGAGGTTCTCTTTCCTAAGAGTCAAGCAAACTTGTTTCAGATGTTCTATATGATCTTCCTTAGTTTTGCTATAAATCAGGATATCATCAAAATATACTACCACAAATTTACCTATGAACATCCTAAGGACTTGGGTCATAATTCTCATGAAAGTGCTAGGGGCATTAGATAACCCAAAAGGCATTACGACCCACTCATATAGACCATCTTTGGTTTTAAAAGCTGTTTTCCATTCATCCCCATGTCTGATTCGAACCTGATGGTAACCACTCTTAAGGTCTATCTTTGAAAAGATTGTGGCTCCTGCCATCATATCCAACATATCATTCAAGAGGGGGATGGAAAACCTATACTTCACAGTTATTTTATTTATGGCACAGCTATCAATACACATCCTCCACGTGCCATCTTTCTTGGGGGTTAATAGGGCTAGTATAGTACAAGGACTTAGGCTCTCCTTAATAAACCCTTTTCTAAGAAGCTCACCTACCTATCTTTGAAGCTCTAAGTGTTCAGTTGGGTTCATCCTATAATGAGGCAGGTTAGGCAAGGTAGCTCTTGGGACTAAATCAATTGCATGTTGGACATCCCTAAGTGGTGGTAAGTGGTCAGGTAAATCTTCAGGAAATACGTCACTAAATTCACTTAAGACTCCCTTGACCTCCTAAGGGTATTCTCTATCAATAGGATAAGATACTTCCTTCACAAATAACATCCAAATGGTAGTGCCCTCAGATATCTCTTTCTCTAGATCTTTTGCAGTGATAAGATTTTTTTCCTTAAGTGAGCTAGATCCTCTCTTAATTGATTCCTAAGGTGGGGTGGGGTTTATGGTGATCTTCTTCCCATGAAAAGTAAACATGCAAGCATTAGTTCAGCCATAAAGGGTGGCATCATGATCATAAAGCCATGGCCATCCTAGGATTATACTGCTTACCCCCATGGGCACAACATCACACCACACTTTATCCTGGTATGACTGAAGCTGGATCTAGACTTAATGGGTATAGAGGTGGATCTATCCAGGATACCTTATAGGGGCTTGGGTGAGGAACTAGGTGTAAGCCTAAGGTTTTGACAGCCTTATGGGATATGGCATTCACACAGCTCCCACTATTTATAATTATTTTGCACACCTTGTCCCAAATCTTCACAAAGGTCTGTAGGATGTTGGTCCTACGCCAATCTTCCTGGGTTTTACTTTGGGACAGGATGCATCTAATTACCCCTATGAGGTCTAATTGATCAAAATCCTCCTCATCACCTTCATACTTTTCAATTAAGTTTGGTTCAGCTTCATGGACCTCTTCTTCATTCTCATTGGGTTCAGGCTCATCTTCCTCAAACTCCCCTATGTGTAAAGACCTGGTGGGACACTGACTAGCAAAATGACCTACCTTGTTGCACCTAAAATAGGCATTAGGGTTGGGACTTGGGTTCTCCTGGAAAACTGGTGCCTTACCCTTATCATTCCTAAAAGATGCTGAGTTACTTGAGCTAGCTTGACTCAGACTTGGGTTAGGACAAGATGGATTAGGGTTGGAATGGGTTGGGTTGGGGTTGGGTCGACTTAGGTTTGGGTTTAGCCGACTTGGGTTGGGGTTGGGGCGGGTTTGGTTAAAGCTGGGTCAGTTTGGGTAAGCTTGGTTCGGGTTGGGCCTAAAGCTAGGAGTGTTGGACTTAAAGGGTTTTAGGTCTCCTAACTACAGGTACTCTCTGGAACCTCTCAAAGTTTTCATCTACCTGATAGGCTTGGTCCATATGTTCAACTCCCCTAAGGTACAACTCCCTTTGGATATCTTCTTTAAGACCTGCTCTAAACCTAGATAGGGTAACTGACTCAGGTTCATCTAGACTACATCTTAGGGCGCACTCATCAAACTGGGCTATGAATTTCTTTATAGTTCTGCTCCCTTGTTTTAATCTATGCCATTGATCTAAGAGACACTGCTTATAGTATGGGGAACATATTTGGCCCTAAGCTTTAATTTCATGGCATCCTAGGTGACAATGGGTGGGTGGCCTCTTTGCGTACCAAGTCGCTCTACTTACTCCCAGTATAACCTAGCTTGATCGGTTAGCTTGAGCTGGACAAATTGATACTTTTTCTCATCACTCAAGGCATAAAATTTGAAGTACCTCTCCTTGCCTCCTTCCCAGTCTATATAGACCTTTGGATCTAAGTTGCCATCGAAGGTGGATGGGTCTATCCTGATGCTTCTAAGAATCTTATCATCTTGGTCTTGGTCCTCATGATTGGGTCTCCTGAGGTTAGGTTTATGATATTGATCGTGATGTTGGCTTCCCCTATGATCAGGCTCCCTAATTTGATCCTAGTTCTAGGGTCTCCTAGGGTTATGTTCTACAAAGGGTTCATGGTTTTGGACTCTCTTAGGGTTATGGGAGGTGGAAGGGGTGGAGTCAAGGTCAGGTTCAGTGTTAGACTCTTGGGTTCTCTCTGCAGTCCCTAATTGGTTCTCTACTTAGTCCAATCTATTGGTTAGCTGGTTATTTGTTTGGTTTATTTGATTAATCTAAGCGGTTAATTGAGCAAACTGATTCTGAGATTGGGTGGTCATCTAGTCAAACTAGTTTTGGGTTTGGGTGTGCATCCTGTTAAACTAGTTTTGGGTTTGGGTGTTTATTTGGGCAAATTGATCAGTTATGGCTTTCATAAGAGTCTCAAACTTGGAATCCATGGCTGATCTAGGTTGGGGTGTAGACTTCTAGTATTGGGTTCCTAGTCTAGTGGTCATGCAACAAACAATCAATCAAAGTGGAATGGTGTAGCCAAGCATGCAGAAAGAAAAAGGTTAGTACAATCTAGGGTTTCCTAGACCTAGAACCAAAACTGAATGGGTCAGCTCAATATACACCCAACTCAACAACTAATCCTTCCTCTGGCTAGGTAGAGGGCTGGAGTGTGGGAGGCCTCCCCTGCTTTCGTAGGGACCCAATTAAAAATCACAACACCACTTAGATCGTTTGACTCTGGACCCTTAGCCTTAGACACCAGATTTCAGTAATAGTTGATGAATTGAATGCATTAGTTGGCCCACACAATTCGGACCCGACCTGTTGGTGTCACCTAGCCCTCTAGGCCAAATTAGGTCTAATTAATTTTAATTAGTATTGGGTTAGAATGTTGGTGGTTGTTTTGGGCCTAGGACAAGTGATGAAATCCTGCCCTGATGTTAGATAGCAATTGTCCTTAAGATTAAGTTAAAGAGATGATGGCAATCGATGGTCCTGATGCAATCTAAAATTATCAGAAAATAAAAATATTTTATGCGTGTCTTATGAGGTGGCAAGTTAAGTTTAGGTGACACGGGACACGGATGCGATGCAGTACTAAAGGTAGATTTAAATTTTATGTTAATCGAGAGCAAATGTTCATTAACCTAATAGCCTATTAAACAATACGTTAAAAGAATCTATAGCAAGCAACTAAATTCTGGATTACATCACCCGCATGCTTACCTAACAAAATAATTAATTAAATGGATCACGATGATAGAGAAACCATCCTAGATTAGGTTCTTACTTTCTAACATCAGATCTAGAGGAAGGGAAAGGGATTTTGAGTTACCGATATGCTTAGAAACCTTCTCTGATGAAGATCTAGATCACTGCACTCTAGGGTTGAAGAATTGGACTCTAAACTGATTGCTCCTAGCATCTGGATTCTGATCTGGTGCATGCACCAGAATCAGAAAAAGACTTCAGGGTTCCATCTGGATCTCTGATTGATCTTGCCTGAGAAAATTAGGGTTTGTAATAAGGATTGACCTGATCAACCCAATTTTGAGTCAGTAATTTTGTCATTTCAATTTTTGTTGAGTCATGTTGACTCAGTCCAAGTCCAGGTCCAGGTTGGCGCCATTCCCTTTGCCATAGGGTGCCACATTTTTTCTTCCATGGTCCAGCTACAAGTGGGTGCCACACTCCCTGCCACATCTCCATCCAGTGTCTTTGGTCCCCACACCATAAGAAGTAAGTTTCCCTTTTTCTTGCACCACTTGGGGAAGAAATCCATCAAGATACCTCAATCCAAGGAGGAGCCAACTTCTTTCCAGATAAACCCAAGCCAGGATGGCAAGAAATTTTCTTGAAGAGAGGATCAAGGAGGTGCCCCACAATGTTCCATAAAAAATCCAAGTTATAAAAGGGAAGAGAGCATGTCTTGGGGAGAAAATCAAGGAGGCACCCAAAAGTTTTCTAAAGTGCCAAAGCCATGAAAAGAAGAAGCCTAAACTTGTGGAGCAAGACTAGAAGGTATTCAAAAGAGCCAAACCATGAAGGAAAAATCCTTGATTCATGGAGAGATACTAGGAGACACCGCCATAACCTGCCATTTGGAACTGATTTTCAAGTTTTCTTGGAGTTTTTGGGCCGCTCACTCATGGAAGGAGTCTTGGTTGGCCAAGGGAAGAGAATTTGATGCCTAAAGTATAGATTAGTCCTATTAGTCCCACATGGGAACTTGTATGATTTTGATTTTTCTTATAGGTCTATATATTAGACCCCTTTTGTAACTTGAACTTATCTTATGAAATCTTATGAATGAAATTCCTTGTTTTTGAGCAAAGTCTTGTTCTTCCGCACTTATTCTAAGTGTTGAGCTCCGTGAGGGAGTAAATCCGGGTTCCCTAGGAACCTTGAGGAGGTGTGAGATCTCCAACCCCAAAACCCTAGCTTAGTCCACCCATCTCTACTCCACCACCACCAAACCCTAGCCTCTACACCATCTCCAAGGTTCTTCTTCCAAAGGGTGGCCGACCACCAGGACCCCCAGTCCAGCCACCTTCAAGTCAGCTACCACTGCTTCAGGATCCATCCAGCAGATCCAGGAGAAGAAGTCCCAAATCCGTAGCCTAGGAGTTCCAGATCAGCTGAAGACCTTCAGATCCCATCCTTTCTTCTACTCTGGTAACTCTCTTTCCTGAGTCTCTTGTTCCTAACCTTGTTCTTCTTCTCTCCAGGATCCAGGGTTCAAGAAGAGGCCAACTTTGCCAAGGACCATTATCAGAGGATCCATTGCGAAGATACCTTGACTCCCGGGATCCAATAATCTGCTCGAGAGAGTCTTTTTCCACCAAATGGAGAGATATCACTGCTAGGTAACAAGAACCTTCCCTTCTTACTTTGTTTGTTTCGTTGAAAACTCAGAGCAAATCCTAGATCTGGGGGTTTCTCAATCCCCAGCGATCCTACTTCTGAGTTACTCTGATAATCCACTCCTTTTAATTGTGCTTTCTATCATTTCTTAGTTTCTTTCAACATTAGTTTATCTTTCCTTTGAGTCAAAGCCGACTTCTGAAAATATATATAAAAAAAAAATTACATTAATTTTAATTTGCTACCGCATTCCACATATTCATTCTGCATCATTTTTGGTATCAGAGCTTTCGTTCTGCATCATTTATGGTATCAGAGCCCTGTCTAGGGTTCTTGCTTGTTTGATTATTTTTTTCGTTCATTTTTACTTTTGCTGCCTAGAGTAGACACCCCTGGCCGTCCGGTCCTAGGAACAAGCGAGACACAAGCCTCCTCCTCCCATTCCATGGGGGTTCCCAGGGCGTGTAGGGGTGCCGCTGGGTTATAACTTCTAGGCAGGGATTGTAAACGGGACACACGTTCTGTTTTCTGCCAGTAACTATCCTGTTATTCGGATTATTTCTCCCTGTAGAAAATTCTAAATTAAGTAATTCTTATTTTTCTGGAACCAGTATAATTGAAAGTAATTTACATAAAATTTTCATGATTTATTAATTTTTGTAGATTTTCTGAGATCAATTTTACTGCTGTTCTGCTTTTTATTTTCTGCAAGCTGTGTTTTTATTTGAGTGTGCATAAATTGAATCTATCTTAAGGGCATCGAAGTTGCAACATAAGGGGAGGATTGAGACCCTCTCCTTAGCCCAAAACCACCTCCCGTGAATTCGAACCTAAGCCTTTAATCTTAAAATTAATTAGACCTAATTTGCCCTAGTAGGCTAGGGACACCAACTGGTCGGGTCTAGGCTAGTGTTGAGTCAGTTTGTCTAGTTACTCTGTGTGTGCTTTGTACTCCGTGTCTAGAACGGTGGTTCAGGGACTATGTCTCGAAGGGCTTGTGTGCTGGTCTACCTACCTGGCTAATCACTGATTGGTGTCTAGGATTTGGCAATTAGGGACCTAACACTCCCCTTACACCTGCCTGGCTGAGTCCCGAGTTACTACAGGCTAGCTTGCCACTCTGATTGAGCATCTAGTTTGGGCTCTAGGTCTAGTTAGCTCGTAGTCGTTTCAGTCGAGTCTCATTTGGTGTGCTTGCTTGCATCATCATGTCCACCCGGAACGGAGTACCCTACCAACCTGATCAAACCCAACCTGATTTAGAGGCCATGATTAGAACTCTTACCGAAAGTATGACTAAATTGAGTCAGGATATGAATGAAGATTTTGCCTAGTTTAGAGATAGAGCCCAGGGACTTGAGAAACGTAGACATCAAAATTGGACCCCTGATCCAAAATTTAATAGGCCCCAACCTCACCCATGCCAGGAGCCTAGGAGGACCTTATACCATGATCCTGAGTTTAGCCCTAGGAGCCTATACCCATACTTGGTTGACTCAGAGAATGGACCCGTTAGGAACACCGAACCTTATGCACCCACTTTTGATGGAAGATAAGAGACATATATTAAGTGGGAAGAACAAATGGATCGGTATTTTGAGTGCACTAACATATCGGAATTAGGACAAGTTAGGTTGGCCAAAACCAAGTTCACCAAACATGCTAGGTCGCATTGGTATGCTATTGCGCGTGAGTGTTATCAAAGAAAAGAGAAAATATATACTTGGAGAGATATGAGAAGTAAGTTGAGAGATAGGTACCTAGGTAGATCCTATGAGAAAAGACTTTTAGACCAATGGTACCGATTGCAACAAGGTAATAGGCCTGTGTCTAAATATATCGAGGACTTCCAGTGGTATGACATGAAATGCAATACCATTGAGACAAAAGCTCAGATCACATCGAGGTTTAGGGTTGGGTTACACTCAGACATTTATAGGAAGCTATGCCTTAAAAAGACCAATAAGTTAGATCGAGCCTACCAAGAAGCCTAAGACTATGAGTGGTCTTTAAGATATAACCAATCAAGTACTTTGGACTTAAAGCCAACCTCTACCAACTTGAGTCAAGTTCCGATTGATCCGACACCCGTAGTGAACCAGACTTTTGTTTGTCAATTCCCACTTGTGTCACCTCTTGACCAGAAGGATAACACTGAGAAGGAGTTAGGCATGGCCATCCCAAAATTAGTTGACCTGACTAGAGCCGTACTTAAAGAGGAATCAAAGGAGAATAGATTAGAACCTTTCAGTGAGATTGAGGAAGAAATATATGAGCCTGACATAAGTTTGATAGATGAATATGAAGAAGAAGAATTTGAGGATATCTCTCCCGATAATTCAATTAACCAACTCCTACCTGATGGGGTTATTTAGGGGACCCCTGCCACTCAAGGAATTCAGGAGCTAACCCTAAGAGAAGACCCTTTTGAGGAAGTTCAGGAAGAGAAAATTGCATCCAATGAGAGTTTAAGTGAGAATACCCCTGAACTCATTGAGGAATCCAAAGAAGACACCCCTGAGTCAAATCTGGTAGAGAAGTGTGAAGAAGGAAGGGGTTCACAAGAATTGCCCATTGAGAAGGTCCAAGAACAAGAAAAAGACAGTAGCTTAGAAGACTTTCTAGATAAACATTCCAAAGACCTTTCTGATAACCTTCCACCTTTTAGGAGCACCCAGCCTACCCTAGAACTTGCACTTGTAGACCCTCCTAGAGCAAATCATGAGGTTTGGATGAGTGCACCTATAAAACAATGTCCTCATTTTAAGGTCATCTTGAATAACCAAGGTATGTTTCTTGTTTCCTATAAGCCACCTCAAAACTCTGATTCTTATTTCCTACCCTTCCCTGAATCTTCTCATGTTTCTAGAGCTATGGGATTACACTTTACTGAGATTTCTAGGTTGCAAGACTCCTTAGAACCTATTAGGTATGCCACCTACTTTTGGAAGACCTTATGGCACCTACTAGGCACCCATGATAAGTTTTCATGCTCTGCATACCATCCTCCGACCCAAGGTCAAACCTAGAGAGCCTTAGTTTGTTAGGTTTAGACCTAGGGTTCCTTTGAATAAAGTCCATTCTTTAGGAATGCATCGTCAGTCGAGTTTAGGACATGGACTCAGATTTTGGTTGAGTGAGAATACCAGGAATTGGGATTTGTATTTACCCAGGGCTGAATTTGCATAAAATGACTCGGTCAATAGGTCTATAGGTAAAAGCCCTTTTGAGATTGTTCATGAGTACAAGCCTCACACACCACTTGACCTAGTTCCTTTGCCAGTCCACACACGAGTCTCCGAGTCTGCTGAAGACTTTGCACAGCATGTAAAGAACTTGCATAAAGAAATTCATGCCAAAATAACTTTAAGTAATGAAACTTATAAGAAGTTGGCTGATTCTCAAAGGCGAGTCAAAACTTTTGTTGAGGGAGACTATGTAATGATTAGGTTAAGGCCTGAGCGGTTTCCTCCTAGAACCGTTAGAAAGCTACATGCTAGAGGAGCTGGACCATTTAGAGTGATGAAGAGAGTGGGACCCAATGCCTATGTGCTTGAGTTGCCTCCAGAGCTAGGCATTAGCTCCACTTTCAACATTACAGACCTAGTAGAGTACAGGGAGCTAGCTGTGATTCCCAGTGAGCCTTTTGAACCTAATCCTGTTATTGAGAGTGATCCCGACCTTGTGTGTCCACCAACAAACTGGCCTGTGAGGAAAGAGCAGATTGAAAAGATCCTGGATGATCAGGTTATCTCTACTCGTAATCGAGGATACCAAAGATACCTGGTCCGCTGGCAAGGAAGGCTAGATTCTGATGACTCTTGGATCTCCCGAGAAGAATTACAAGAATTGGACCCAGACCTCTTGGAGAGATACCAGAGCCAGCTTGATCCATACTCGACAGGGTCGAGTTCCTCCCACCCCGGGAGAATTGGTGCGGGCACCAGAATCAGAAGAAGACTTCAGGGTTCCATCTAGATCTCTGATTGACCTTGCCCGAGAAAATTAGGATTTGTAATAAGGATTGACCTGATCAACCCAATTTTGAGTCTGTAATTTTGTCATTTCAATTTTTGTTGAGTCATGTTGACTCAGTCCAAGTCCAGGTCCAGGTTGGCTTCATTCCCTTTGCCATAGGGTGCCACATTTTTTCTTCCATGGTCCAGCTACAAGTGGGTGCCACACTCCCTGCCACATCTCCATCCAGTGTCTTTGGTCCCCACACCATAAGAAGTAAGTTCCCCTTTTTCTTGCACCACTTGGGGGAGAAATCCATCAAGATAACTCAATCCAAGGAGTAGCCAACTTCTTTCCAGATAAACCCAAGCCAGGATGGCAAGAAATTTTCTTGAAGAGAGGATCAAGGAGGTGCCCCACAATGTTCCATAAAAAATCCAAGTTATAAAAGGGAAGAGAGCATGTCTTGGGGAGAAAATCAAGGAGGCACCCAAAAGTTTCCTAAAGTGCCAAAGCCATGAAAAGAAGAAGCCTAAACTTGTGGAGCAAGACTAGGAGGTGTCCAAAAGAGCCAAACCATGAAGGGAAAATCCTTAATTTATGGAGAGATACTAGGAGACATCCCCATAACCTGCCATTTGGAGCTGATTTTCAAGTTTTCTTGGAGTTTTTGGGCCGCTCACTCATGGAAGGAGTCTTGGTTGGCCAAGGGAAGAGAATTTGATGCCTAAAGTGTAGATTAGTCCTATTAGTCCCACATGGAAACTTGTATGATTTTGATTTTTCTTATAGGTCTATATATTATACCCTTTTGTAACTTGAACTTATCTTATGAAATCTTATGAATGAAATCTCTTGTTTTTGAGCAAAATCTTGTTCTTCCACATTTATTCTAAGTGTTGAGCTCCATGAGTGAGTAAATCCGAGTTCCCTAGGAACCTTGAGGAGGTGTGAGATCTCCAACCCCAAAATCCTAGCTTAGTCCACCCATCTCTACTCCACCACCACCAAACCCTAGCCTCTACACCATCTCCAAGGTTCTTCTTCCAAAGGGTGGCTGACCTCCAGGACCCCCAGTCTAGCCACCTTCAAGTCAGCTACCACTGCTTCAGAGTCCATCCAGCAGATCTAGGAGAAGAAGTCACAAATCCGTAGCCTAGGAGTTCCAGATCAGCTGAAGACCTTCAGATCCCATCCTTTCTTCTACTCTGGTAACTCTCTTCCCTGAGTCTCTTGTTCCTAACCTTGTTCTTCTTCTCTCCAGGATCCAGGGTTCAAGAAGAGGCCAACTTTGCCAAGGACCATTATCAGAGGATCTATTACGAAGATACCTTGACTCCCGGGATCCAATAATCTGCTCGAGAGAGTCTTTTTCCACCAAATAGAGAGATATCACTGCTAGGTAACAAGAACCTTCCCTTCTCACTTTATCTGTTTCATTGAAAACTCAGAGCAAACCCTATATCTAGGGGTTTCTCAATCCCCAGCGATCCTACTTCTGAGTTACTCTGATAATCCACTCCTTTTAATTATGCTTTCTGTCATTTCTTAGTTTTTTTCAACATTAGTTTATCTTTCCTTTGAGTCAAAGCCGACTTCTAAAAATATATATATAAAAAAAATACATTAATTTTAGTTTGCTTCCGCATTCCATATATTCATTCTGCATCATTTTTGGTATCAGAGTTTTTGTCCTGCATCACGATCGAACTGATTCCAAAGCATGGACACCGATCTTCAGAGTCGGATCTCAAAAGAACCTGCCAAAAAAATACCAAAAAATAGTAATTAAACATTGGTAATCAAAAGCTAGAAGGAAGGTTGGCACCAAAGTTGTTGGTCCTCCCAGGGATCTTCTTCTTTGGTTGGCTTCTAGGATCTCTTCAAAGCATTGGATGAAGGCCTTGAAGAGACTTAGGGATCAGATCTGATGGAGGGATTGGAAGGATAAACAGGGTGTCGCACCCCGGTAGAACTTGGACGTCGCACCCAAGTGTTCTAGGCATCACACCTAGCACCTATCAGCCGTCGCAGCTAGAAAGGAATTGGAAGAAGAACTCGGCAGAGTTTCATTTCATTTCATCAAATATTCATTAATTACAAGGGGGGAGGTGTAGGGGTATTTATAGAACCCTAACCAGAGAAGTGAGGGACTCAAATACAAGAGTTTCATTACAACTCTAGACTTCAAGTTTACATTGCCTGGACTCTTGCTAGATGAAAAAAAATGGACTCCTATCCATAGTTGGCGCCAAGATGAGACTTTGATGGAGGGTCATGATCGCTTCTGGATTGGTCATGATGATTGGACTCCAGTGTCTTGATAATGTATTCTTCTAGAGTTGCCTAGACTCTTCAGTCTGGATTGGAGAGAACTCTAGAGTCCTGCTGAAATTCTAGAATCCTTGAAGCTTGAATAGTTAGTAGCTTATTTGAATGGAATGCTAGGAACCCTTGGACCTCCAACACTAGGTGAGAAAAAATTTCCAAACTCCTTTGAATGCTTGGCCGACTTCTCACTTTGGCGTGAAATATTATGAGCAGAAGGGCGCCATCTAGGAGAAGTCCTTCACAATTACTACTCTTAAAAATTTTGTGCGTCTTTCTTCATGGGCCGACCAAAAGAAATTGTCTTAATGAGTGTAGCTTGTCCAAATTTAAGTGGTAGGCCATGTGTCATTGTCCCCCTGGTGACGTGACAATAGTAATCCTGAAATCATGCAAAGTTGACATGTAAAATAGGCTAGCATATGACAAGAGCTTGTGCTAGCACATGGGTCACATGGGCTTGTCTTGAACTAGCACATGGGTCTTGATTTGAGTCACATGGGTATTATAATTGGTCTCTCCTGTAATACAAGACTCAACAACTAATTTTTACAGGACTCAATAAATAACTAAAGTCTTATTTGATCAATTGGAACCTAATTTGATCAAAAGGGTAAGACATGTAAATACGTAGTTCAACTTGGTAAAAGGGGTTTAGCCTAAAAGACTAAATAAATAAAACCCTAATTCCAGTTGGTAAAAGGGGCTAACCCTAACTAATCCAAAATAACAAAAATTAAAATAAATTATTTACATGGATAAAATGGTTGGATCCAGGGTTTCATTCATAGGTGATCCATAAGGATGTGGGTTCAACCTGTTGATATTTTCGAGCCCTGGTGTCCTCACCAATTCTCCCCAGGTGGGAGGAACTTGACTCCATCGAGTAAGGGTTAGACTGGCTCAAGTACTTCTCTAGCAAGTCTAGGGCGATCTTCTGCAGATCCTCCCGAGTTATCCAAGTGTCATAAGACTTGGGATGTCCTTGCCAACGAACCAAGTATCGCTGGTAGTCCTTATTCTGGGTAACAATCATTTTATCATCCAGAATTCGTTCAACCCTATCTCTCTGATTTGTGGATTTGGCTATTAGACACTCATGGGTTGGTTCGCTCTCAAGAACAGGATCAGGCCCAAAAGGCTCACTAGGTAGCAACATTGACTCCCTATACTCTACAAGATCTGACATGTTGAAAGTTGGACTTATATCCAAATCTAAAGGTAGGTCTATCTCATAGGCATTAGGTCCAAACTTATCAATTATTTTATAAGGTCCCGCACTCTGGGCATGTAACTTTTTGACAGTTCCAGATGGAAATCGTTCAGGCCTGAGCCTGATCATAACTTGGTCCCCTACTTTAAACTCTTTGAACCTTTTGCTTAAATTAGCCATTCGTGCATATGAATCATTGCTCTCTTTAATTTTCTTATTTATTTCTTGATGCAAGTTCTTTATATGCTGTGCAAAAGACTCAACTGACTCATATAAACATGCATGAATAGGTAAGGGAATCAGATCTAATGGCTTCCTAGGCTTGTATCCATGAACGATTTCAAATGGGCTCTTCCCTGTAGATTTGTTGATTGAGTTATTATAAGCAAACTCTACTCTCGATAACAATAAATCCTAATTAGCAGTATTTTCTCCTACTAGACTCCTCAACAGGTTCCCTAAACTCCGATTTACTACCTCAGTTTGGCCACCTGTTTGGGGGTGGTAGGCAATAGAATACTTTAATTTGATTCCTAGCATATGCCATAAGGTTTTCCAAAAGTAGTTAGTAAACCTAACGTCTCGGTCTGACACAATGGTCTTAGGCAATCCATGTAACCTAACCACTTCGTTCAAGAATAATTTGGCCACTCTAGACGCATCAAAAGTTTGGGAACATGGGATGAAATGGGCCATCTTAGAAAACCTATCTACTACCTTGAAGATAGAATCATGTTTCCTAACAGTTTTAGGTAATCCTAAGACAAAGTCCATACTCAAGTCTTGCCATGGGCAATCTGGGACGGGGAGTAGGGTATATAGTCCAGTGTTCTGTCTAGGTTGCTTAGCTACAGCACAAGTCTTACACTGGGCTACCACTTTGGCAACATTTTTCTTTAGACTTGCCAATAAAACTGATCCTCTACAGCCAAGATAGACTATTACACCTAAAGTGTCCTGCTAAACCTCCTGCGTGTATCTCCCAAATAAGAAAGTCTCTAAGTGATGTCTTGGGAACACACAACCTATTTTCTTTGAACAAATAACCATCCCTTAAGAAATTCTCACTAAATTCAGTGGATGGCCCTAGCTTCACTGATTCATAAATCTTTCCAAAATTCAGACAAAATTCATATTCTTCCTTTAATCGTTCAAATATGACTACTTCGGTACTCACACAATTCAGCAATATTGTTCTCCTACTAAGTGCATCAGCTACCCTATTCTCACTTCCAGCATGGTGCTTTAGGACAAAAGTATAGGCTTGTATAAATTCGACCAACTTACCATGTCTAGGGTTTAACTTTTTTTGAGAATTTAGGAAGCGAACTGCTTCATGATCAGAGTAGAGAACGAATTCTTGCGGTAGCAAGTAATGCCTCCAATACCTAAGAGCTTGTACTACCGCATACAACTCTTTATTATATATGGAATATTTCAACTTGGAATCACTCAGTTTCTCACTAAAATAGGCAATAGGATGATTTTCCTGACTTAATACCCCTCATATTCCTATGCCTGATGCATCACAGGCGACCTCAAAGACTTTGGTGAAGTCGGGTAACCTTAGAACTGGTGCCTTAGTCATTCTATCTTTGATCTCTAGGAAGGCTTTATGGGAAGCTCTAGTCCAATCGAATTCGCCCTTCCTAATGCAGTCGGTGATCAGAGCAACAATCGTGCTAAACCCTCTGATAAATCTCCTATAGAAGGTAGCTAACCCATGGAAACTTCGAACGTCATGAACATTCCTAGGTATAGGCCACTCAACTATAGATTTCACTTTCTCAGGGTCGGCGGTTACTCCTTCTGGTGTTACTACAAAACCTAAGAAGATGATTCTGGTTGACATGAAGCTATATTTCTTAAGGTTTGCAAACAAAGCTTCCTTCCTAAGGACCTGACAAATCTGATGGAGGTGGTCTAAGTGATCTTTCCTAGTCTTACTGTATATGAGGATATCATCAAAATATACGACCACAAATTTTTCAATAAATGATCGTAACACTTGAGTCATAACCCTCATAAACATACTTGGGGCATTTGATAATCCAAAGGGCATCACCAACCACTCATATAGGCCATCTTTGGTCTTGAAAGTGATTTTCCACTCATCCCCGATTCTAACTCTCACCTGATGGTAGCCACTTTTTAAATCAATTTTTGAAAAGATGGTTGATCCGGCTATCATGTCTAGCTTGTCATCGAGTCGGGGTATGGGAAACTGATACTTTATCGTAATCTTGTTAATAGCCCAGCTATCTATGCACATCCTCCAACTGCCATCCTTCTTAGGAGTCAAAAGTGCTGGGACAACACAAGGACTCAAACTCTTCCTAATAAATCCCTTTTTTAAGATCCCCTACTTGTCGTTGTAGCTCCTGATGTTCCGTAGGGTTCATCCTATAGTGTGGGAGGTTTGGCAATGTGGCTCCTGGTACTAAATCAATTGCATGTTGAATATTTCTTAATGGTGGCAATTGATCCGGTAAATCTTCAAGGTAGACATCTTTGAATTTCTCTAATAAATCTAGGATCTCCTTAGGGTATTCTAGTTTTGGTTGATCCTGAGCTTCCTTGGTAACTAAAATCCAAACTGGTGACCCTCTATCGATTTCTCATTTTAACTCCTTTGCAGAGATCAAATTCAAATTAGACTCTTTTTCCTTTAAGTGACTTGACCCTCTCTTAATATTGTCCTTTGGTGGGGTTGCATTAATCACTATCCTCTTTCCTAGATGGTGAAATGCACATGAGTTTGATCATCCAAACAGGGTGGCATCATGGTCATACAACCAAGGTCTTCCTAAAATGATGCTGCTAACCCCCATCGGAAGAACATCAAACCAGACTCTTTCTTGGTAGGATTGTACCTGAATTGTAACCTGGCATCGCAACCGGATGGAAATGTTGGTTGCATCGATCTAGGATACCTTATAAGGGGTCGGGTGTGGAACAGTTGGTAAGTCTAGGCTCTTAACTACATTAGTAGAAATTGCATTGACACAACTCCCACTATCAATTATGACCTTACATACCTTATCCCCTATTTTAATAAAGGTCTGTAGGATGTTAGTCCTATGCCAATCCTCATTCCTCTTAGTTTGAGTCAGGATGCATCTAACCACTCCTAATCGGTCCGAGTCCAAGATCTCTTCCTCCTCCTCATATTCCTCCACTAACTCAGCTTCAGCCTCATAAACCTCTTCCTCACAAGGGTCACTAATCTCAGGGTCCTCTACTTCAGGTTCCCCTATATGTAAGGCTCGCGATGGACATTGGGCAGCATAATGACCAGTCTGATTATACTTAAAGCATACTGGGATTTGGTTTTGATCCTTTTGAACCATAGGTGCCTTACCCTTGTCATCTCTACGAATGGGCTGGGGATTGGATCTAGGTCGATTTGCAGGGGATTGGTTCTGGTTTGGCCTATTTCCAGGGGCATTAAATCTTGATGAATCAGATTGATAGGTAGGTTTCCGTGGAAATCTCTCAGCATCCCTAGCAACCTGATATGCATGTTCCAAATCATTCACTTCTCTTAGAATCAGTTCCCTCTTAATGTCCTCATTCAAACCTGCTTTAAACCTAGACAAAGTAACCGACTCAGACTCGGACACACCACACCACATAACATACTCATTGAAAATGGCTATGTATTCGGACACAGTCTGATTTCCTTGGGTCATCTTCTGCCACTGATCTAAAAGCCTTTGTTCATAGGAGAATGGTAGGTATTTGGCCCTTAATTTGAGTTTCATGTCCTCCCATGTAGCTATATGTGGGTCTCTTCTCTGTCGGCTTAACCTTTCCACATTACCCTAATACAATCGTGCTTATCGGATCAACCTAAACTTAGCGAATTTGACCTTACACTCTTCCGACATGGTGTACCATTCGAAGTACTGATCCCTATCACTTTTCCAATCAGAGTACATCTTGGGATCTAAAGTACCATCGAATGTGGGGGCTTCTAGTCTGGTACTCCTAAGGGCTCGTGCTTCCTGATCATCTATGTCATACTGCTGCCTCCTAGGAATAGGATCAGGTGTAACCTCTCTATGTTGGGCTCGATGCCTTGGAATTGGATATGGTGTGGCCTCTCTATGTTGGGCTTGATGTCTGGGGATTGGACATGTGTAAGCTCTGGAAGCTGGGGTCCTGGACCATACTGTGGGATAAATTTTAGTGGTGTAGGGTCTGGTTGAGACACATGGGATCCTTCTAATGAACCTATTCTTTCATTCATTTGATCAAACCTCTGGTCGACTCTAGCACTAAACTGCCTCTGTTCAGCACTAAGCTACCTCATTTGCTCAGTCAAAGATCTCATGAAAATTTCTATCGTGGGGTCCATGGATGTACTAGGTTGGTCTTGGGGGACCTGGTATGGGGTTCCTGACCTAGTAGTCATGCAAGGACACAATGCACTCAAACAAACCTAATCGACTATGGATAGCTAGATCTAGAGTCCAAACTAGATGCCTAATCAAGGTGGCAAGCTAGTATGTAGTAACTCAAGACTTGGCCAGGCAGGTGTAAGGGGAGTGTAGGTCCCTGATTGCCAATCCTAGACACCAATCAGAGATTAGCCAGGTAGGCGGACCAGCTCACTTGCCCTTCGGGACGTAATCCATGAACCACCATTCTAGACACCAAGAAATGGGCACACACAAATTTAGGTGACACGATTGAATTGACCCTAACTCGGACCCGACCAATTGGTGTCCCAAAGCTCACTAGAGCAATTAGGTTCTAATCAATTTTAATTAGGGCTTGGGCTCGAATGCAAAGTGGGTGGTTTTGGGCTAGGGAAAGGTTATGAACTCCTCCCCCTATGTTATATTGTATGCCCTTAAAAATCCATTAGAAAATGAATGCAACAAGCAACTAATAAAACTAAACCCTAATGATTTCTTTTTTTTTTGGGGCAGAACCTATTCTCAGGCAGAAAACAAGGAACTACAGTTTTCACAGAAAACCATAAATTGTAAAAAACTTACTGAAAATACTTTGAATTTCAAGGAAGCTAACAAAATAAATTTCATATTTTTTTGATTTTTATACCTACAAAAATAATTAAAACAACAGAGTATATACTGAAAGGCCGAGATGCAGAATTTAACTAAATGCAAGATTAACCTAATCTAAACCGGGCTCTGATACCAAATTTGACGCGGATCATGGATGCGATGCAGTACTAAAGGTTGATTTAAATTTTATGTTAATCGAGATTAAATGTTCATTAACCTAACATCCTATTAAACAATACATTAAAAGAATCTATAGCAAGCAACTAAATACTGGATTACATCACCCGCATGCATACCTAACAAAATAATTAATTAGATGAATCACGGCGATTGAGAAACCACCCTAGATTAGGCTCCTACTTTCTAACATCAGATCTAGAGGAAGGGAAAGAGATTTTGAGTTACCGATACGCTTAGAAACCTCCTCTGATGAAGATCTGGATCACTACACTCTAGGGTTGAAGAATCGTACTCCAAACCGATCATTCCTAGCATCCAGATTCCGATCGAACTGATTCCAAAGCATGGACACCGATCTTCAGAATTGGATCTCAAGAGAATCTGCCAAAAAAAACACCAAAAAATAGCAATTAAACATTGGTAATCAAAATCTAGAAGGAATGCTGGCACCAAGGTTATTGGTCCTCCCGGGGATCTTCTTCTTTGGTTGGCTTCTAAGATCTCTTCAAAGCATTGGATGAAGGCCTTGAAGAGACTTAGGGATCAGATCTGATGGAGGGATTGGATGGATAAACAGGGCATCGCACCCTGGTAGAACTTGGACGTCACACCCAAGTATTCTAGGCATCACACCTAGCACCTATCAGCTGTCGCAGCTAGAAAGGAATTGGAAGAAGAACTTGGCGGAGTTTCATTTCATTTCATCAAATATTCATTAATTACAATGGGGGAGGTGTAGGGATATTTATAGAACCCTAACCAGAGAAGTGAGGGACTCAAATACAAGAGTTTCATTACAACTCTAGACTTCAAGTTTACATTGCCTGGACTTCTGCTTGATGAAAATAAATGGACTCCTATCCATAGTTGGCGCCAAGATGAGACTTTGATGGAGGGTCATGATTGCTTCTGGGTTAGTCATGATGATTAGACTTCAGTGTCTTGATAATGTATTCTTCTAGAGTTGCCTGGACTCTTCAGTCTGGATTGGAGAGAACTCTAGAGTCCTGCTAAAATTCTAGAATCCTTGAAGCTTAAACAGTTAGCAGCTTATTTGAATGGAATGCTAGGAACCCTAGGACCTCCAACACTAGGTGAGAAAAAATTTCCAAACTCCTTTGAATGCTTGGCCGACTTCTCACTTTGGCATGAAATATTATGAGTAGAAGGGCGCCATCTAGGAGAAGTCCTTCACAATTACTCCTCTTAAAAATTTTGTGCGCCTTTCTTCATGGGCCGACCAAAAGAAATTGTCTTGATGAGTGTAGCTTGTCCAAATTTAAGTGGTAGGCCATGTGTCATTGTCCCCATGGTGACGTGACAATAGTAGTCCTGAAATCATGCAAAGTTGATATGCAAAATAGGCTAGCAAATGACAAGAGCTTGTGCTAGCACATGGGTCACATGGGCTTGTCTTGAACTAGCACATGGGTCTTGATTTAAGTCACATGGGTATTATAATAAGTCTCCCCTGTAATACAAGACTCAACAACTAATTTTTATAGGACTTAATAAATAACTAAAGTCCTATTTGATCAATTGGAACCCAATTTGATCAAAAGGACAAGACATGTAAATACGTTGTTCAACTTGGTAAAAGGGGTTTAGCTTAAAAGACTAAATAAATAAAACCCTAATTCTAGTTGGTAAAAGGGGCTAACCCTAACTAATCCAAAATAACAAAAATTAAAATAAATTATTTGCATGGATAAAAGGGTTGGATCCAGGGTTTCATTCACAGGGGATCCACAAGGATGTGGGTTCAACTTGTCGATATTTTCGGGCCCTGGTGTCCTCACCAATTCTTTCCAGGTGGGAGGAACTTGACTCCATCGAGTAAGGGTTAGACTGGCTCAACTACTTCTCTAGCAAGTCCAGGGTGATCTTCTGCAGTTCCTCCCGAGTTATCCAAGTATCATTAGACTTGGGATGTCCTTGCCAACGAACCAAGTATCGCTGGTAGTCCTTATTCCGGGTAACAATCATTTTGTCATCCAGAATTCATTCAACCCTGTCTCTCCGATTTGTGGATTTGGCTATTGGACACTCATGGGTTGGTTCGCTCTCAAGAACAGGATCAGGCCCAAAAGGCTCACTAGGTAGAAACATCGGTTCCCTATACTCTACAAGATCTGATATGTTGAAAGTTGGACTTATACCCAAATATAAAGGTAGGTCTATCTCATAGGCATTAGGTCCAAACTTATCAATTATTTTATAAGGTCCTGTACTCTGGGCATGTAACTTTTTGACAGTTCCAGATAGAAACGTTCAGGCCTGAGCCTGATCATAACTTGGTCTCCTACTTTAAACTCTTTGAACCTTTTGCTTAAATTAGCCATTCGTGCATATGAATCATTGCTCTTTTTAATTTTCTTATTTATTTCTTGATGCAAGTTCTTTATATGCTGTGCAAAAGACTCAGCTGACTCAGATATACATGCATGAATAGGTAAGGGAATCAGATCAATGGCTTCCTAGGCTTGTATCCATGAACGATTTCAAATGGGCTCTTTCCTATAGATCTGTTGACTGAGTTATTATAAGCAAACTCCACTCTCGATAACAATAAATCCCAATTAACAGTATTTTCTCCCACTAGACTCCTCAACAGGTTCCCTAAACTTCGATTTACTACCTCAGTTTGGCCATCTATTTGGGGGTGGTAGGTAGTAGAATACTTCAATTTGGTTCCTAGCATATGCCATAAGGTTTTCCAAAAGTAGCTAGTAAACCTAACGTCTCGGTCCGACACAATTGTCTTAGGCAATCCATGTACCTAACCACTTCGTTCAAGAATAATTTGGCCACTCTAGACGCATCATAAGTTTGGGAACATGGGATGAAATGGGCCATCTTAGAAAACCTATCTACTACCATGAAGATAGAATCATGTTTCCTAGCAGTTTTAGGTAATCCAAAGACAAAGTCCATACTCAAGTGTTGCCATGGGCAATCTAGGACAAGGAGTGGGGTATATAGTCCAGTGTTCTGTCTAGGTTGCTTATCTACAGCACAAGTCCTAAATTGGGCTACCACTTGGACAACATTTTTCTTTAGACTTGGCCAATAAAACTGATCCTCTACAGCCAAGATAGTTTTATTATGCCCAAAGTGTACTGTTAAACCTCCTGCATGTATCTCCCAAATAAGAAAGTCTCTAAGTGATGTCTTGGGAACACAACCTATTTCCCTTGAACAAATAACCATCCCTTAAGACATACTCACTAAATTCAGTGGATGGCCCTAGCTTCACTGATTCATAAATCTTCCTAAAATCTGGACAAAATTCATATTCTTCCTTTAATCATTCAAATCCGACTACTTCGGTACTCACACAATTCAGCAACATTGTTCTCCTACCATGAGCATCAGCTACCCTATTCTCACTTCCAGCATGGTGCTTTAGGATAAAAGTATAGGCTTGTATAAATTCGACCCACTTACCATGTCTAGGATTTAACTTTTTTTGAGAACTTAGGAAGCGAAGTGCTTCGTGATCAGAGTAGAGAACGAATTCTTGTGGTAGCAAGTAATGCCTCCAATACCTAAGAGCTTGTACTACCACATACAACTCTTTATCATATGTGGAATATTTCAACTTGGCATCACTTAATTTCTCACTAAAATAGGCAATAGGATGATTTTCTTGACTCAATACCCCTTCTATTCCTACGCCTGATGCATCATAGACGACCTCAAAGACTTTGGTGAAGTCGGATAACCTTAGAACTGGTGCCTTAGTCATTCTATCTTTGATCTCTAGGAAGGCTTTATGGGCAGCTCTAGTCTAGTTGAATTTGCCTTTCCTAATGCAGTCGTTGATCAGAGCAACAATTGTGCTAAACCCTCTGATAAATTTCTTATAGAAGGTAGCTAACCCGTGGAAACTTCAAACGTCATGAACATTCCTAGGTATAGGCCACTCAACTATAGATTTCACTTTCTCAGGGTCAGCGATTACTCCTTCTGGTGTTACTACAAAACCTAAGAAGATGATTCTGGTTGACATGAAGCTACATTTCTTAAGGTTTGCAAACAAAGCTTCCTTCCTAAGGACCTGACAAATCTGACGGAGGTGGTCTAAGTGATCTTTTCTAGTCTTACTGTATACGAGGATATCATCAAAATATACGACCACAAATTTTTCAATAAATGATCGTAACACCAAAGTCATAACCCTCATAAATGTACTTGGGGCATTTGATAATCCAAAGGGCATCACTAAGCACTCATATAGGCCATCTTTGGTCTTGAAAGCTATTTTCCACTCATCCCTGATTCTAACTCTCACCTGATGGTAGCCACTTTTTAAATCAATTTTTGAAAAGATGGTTGATCCGGCCATCATGTCTAGCATGTCATCAAGTCGGGGTATGGAAAACCGATACTTTATCATAATCTTGTTAATAGCCCGGCTATCTATGCACATCCTCCAACTGCCATCCTTCTTAGGAGTCAAAAGTGCTGGGACAGCACAAGGACTCAAACTCTCCCTAATAAATCCCTTTTTTATAAGATCCCCTACTTGTCATTGTAGATCCTGATATTCCGTAGGGTTCATCTTATAGTGTGGGAGGTTTGGCAATGTGGTTCCTGGTACTAAATTAATTGCATATTGAATATTTCTTAATGGTGGCAATTAATCCGGTAAATCTTCATGGTAGACATCTTTGAATTCCTCTAATAAATCTAGGATCTCCTTAGGGTATTCTAGTTTTGGTTGATCCTGAGCTTCCTTGGTAACTAAAATCCAAACTGGTGACCCTCTATCGATTTCTCGTTTTAACACCTTTGCAGAGATCAAATTCAAATTAGATTCTTTTTCCTTTAAGTGACTTGACCCTCTCTTAATATTATCCTTTGGTGGGGTCGCATTAATCACTATCCTCTTTCCTAGATGGTAAAATGCACACGAGTTCGATCGTCCAAATAGGGTGGCATTGTGGTCATACAACCAAGGTCTTCCTAAAATGATGCTGCTAACCCCGATCGGAAGAACATCGAACCTGACTCTTTTTGGTAGGATTGTACCTGAATTGTAACCTGGCATCGCAACCGGATTGAAATGTTGGTTGCATCAATTCAGGATACCTTATAGGGGGTCGGGTATGGAACAGTTGGTAAGTCTAGGCTCTTAACTGCATTAGTAAAAATTGCATTGACATAACTCCTACTATCAATTATGACCTTACTACCTTATCCCTTATTTTAATAAAGGTCTGTAGGATGTTAGTCCTACGCCAATCCTCATTCCTCTTAGTTTGAGTCAGGATGCATCTGAGGTCTGAGTCTAAGATCTCTTCCTCCTCCTCATATTTCTCTACTAACTCAGCTTTAGCCTCATAAACCTCTTCCTCACAAGGGTCACTAATCTTAGGGTCCTCTACTTCAGGTTCCCCTATATGTAAGGCTCACGATGGACATTGGGCAGCATAATGACCAGTCTGATTACACTTAAAACATACTGGGATTTGGTTTCAATCCTTCTGAACCATAGGTGCCTTACCCTTGTCATCTCTACGAATGGGCTGGGGATTGGATCTAGGTCGATTTGCAGGGAATCGATTCTGGTTTGGCCTATTTCCAGGGGCATTAAATCTAAATGAATCAGATTGAGTGAATTAGGTTTTCTATAAAATTAATTAAAAAATATGAAAATTATTAAGACAAAATAGAGGACATGACATGCAAGTTTCATAGAAAAATAAAATTTCTATGTGATCAAAATCAGATGAAAAATAGACACCTAATACAACTACAGGATGCAGAAATTAGGGTTTATGATCCTAATACAGATGAATACTATCCTAAACTTTCTTTGATACCAAAATGATGCTGGATGACTTTAAGATTACTAAATATGTAAGAAAAATAGTAAACTAATTTTTTTAATATTTTTTTATAATTTTAATTTATAGTCTAGATTCTCGAAATCAAGTAAAGACTAGCATGATAAACAGTAATGCAAATAATCATTATGCAGGCATGCTCATGCAAAATAATAAAAGTCAAGACCCGAGAATTGAGAAATTCCTGGCTTAGGATAGCTAACCTTCAATCAAAATAGAAATCAAGAGAAGGAAAGGATGTTACCAGTTAGAGATTGAAGAATCTATAATTGAAGAGATCACTCACACTCTGATTGAAGCCTAGATGATTAAGCTTCAGTTCACTTGAATTTGATAGTTAATCTGGGCAGTCCTGGAGGCAAAGAAAGCCTCCTCTGGGGTGGTGAAACATCTTAGGGATCCTACAAGTGTCAGAGGTCAATTAAAATAGCAAATAATAAAAGGAAAAGAAATTAGGGTTTGGGTTGAAGCAGGATTAGGGTTAGAAGCTGGCGGCCTGGAGAAGAAGGGGTTCCTTCACTTGGACGGCAGCAAGGGCACTCTTCTCTTGGGCATGGCTGATCTTTTAGGATACAAAAGGATGCTAGGGTAGCAGGGGTTCGGCCAAGGTACAAGGAGAGCACTCAAACAAAACCAGAGAACCAACACAAAACATAAGGAAATTAACTCAAAATTTCAGCAAAGTTTAATTCATATGAGAAAAGTTGATTACAAGAGAAAGAGAGGTGGGATATTTATAGAGCTCCCATGCCCTCTCCTAAAGGGATTATAAGTCTTCTCCTAGTTAGAATAGGTTTACATAATTTAAGTGGGAGAAAGACTATAAAATAAACCTAGAACTAGGAGTATACAAGTTGAATAGAATAAGAACTTGATTTCCTCATTCCACTTGGACTCCATCTCCTAGCTTGGACCAAGTCAACCTCAAGGATGCCTAGGGTTGGCATGTGGGCTTTAGGGGCAGCAATGGGCCAGCTCCTCATGGGCTTGGGCGGCCTTGAATGGGCTTGGGCTCATGGGCTTTGGGCCTCCTGGAAGCTGGGGCACCCTGGGCTGAAATATTTCAGGAATCAATATGGAATCTTGGTTCTTTATGGACCTGGGCCTTGAATTCTCTTGGGCTGGGGTGCAGGTATGTCTTTAGGATACTAGGGTGGCCTGATATGTGAAATATTTCCTGGCATCTGGAGGAAATCTAGCATCTAAAAATCATCTGGAGGGCATTTGGGCATCTTGCAGAAATCTTGGACCCTGGGTTGGCATACAAGGTCCAATTGGCTGATGTAGAGGCCTCTGGCTCCTGGATGAGGCCTAGTGGAACTCTAAAGTAGTGTATCCTTTTCTCTTGTACCAAAAGTAAACTCTCACTAGACTCATACATGACTCAATAGACTAGCTAGGGTTAAGACAAATCAATTAGCCTCAACTTATTACAAGATAACTTATTACAGGACTCAATCTTACTTGGTTACAAAATTATGACACATGACTAAGTAAACCAAATAGGGCTCAGTAATTTGTGTCTGATCCTGGTGCCCGCACCAGCTTGACTCATGAACCCTAATGGCATGAGTTGACCTTAGATATAGGACTCAGTGTAACAAAGCTCAAGGCCCAAATACAGGACTTAATGGGCATAATTAGGTTTAACTGAATAAAACCTTAATTACAAGACTTCAAATGACTTAAATGACTCCATTCTTACTTATGGAACTTAAAGGGTTAATATAGCCAGATTATTGGATGCAAAAGTAAAATATGAAAAATGGCTAAGGGACTCAAAATTCAGGGATCCATAATGAACTAGGGTTGATCCTGATGTCCCCATCAGTAAGAACAAGATCTTTTTTAGAAATGAATGTGACTAAATTTCTTTTGTTTCTCAAATTGAACAAAAATGCATTGAAGAAGTTGAAAAAGATCCTAATTGAATTAATGCAATGCAAGAAGAATTGAATCTGTTTGAAAGAAACAAAGTTTGGACACTAATAGAAAGACCATCTAATATTTTAATTATTAGTACAAAATGGGTATATAGGAATAAACTAGATGAAAATGGTATTGTCATTAGAAACAAGGCTAGACTGGTTACTAAAGGATATAATCAAGAAGAAGACATTGATTTTGATGAAACCTTTGTACCTGTAGCTAGACTTGAAGTTATTAGATTACTTTTGGCATTTGCTTGTTTTATGAATTTTAAATTATTTCAAGTGGATGTTAAAAGTAATTTCCTAAATGGTTTTATTGATGAAGAAGTATTTGTTGAACAACCACCTGGATTTAAAAATCATGCACATCCTGATCATGTTTTCAAAATACACAAGATACTTTATGATTTAAAACAAGCACCCCCAGCATGGTATGAAAGACTCAGCAAGTTTTTAATTAAAAATAACTTCTCTAGAGGCCATGTTGATACTATTCTATTTCTAAAAATAAAAGATGATAATCTTTTAGTAGTACAACTTTATGTTGATGACATCATTTTTAGTGCTACTAGTAAAATTCTTTGTCAAGAGTTTCCAAGCTTATGCATGGTGAGTTTGAGATGAGTATGATGGGTGAACTTAACTTTTTTCTCGGACTCTAAATCAAGCAAACCAAAGAAAGGATCTTCATCAACCAAGCTAAGTATACAAGAAAAATCTTAAAAAAGTTTGGGATGGAGACTACCAGGACAATAGGTACACCTATGAGCTCTTCTTGTAAACTTGATAAAGATGAACTTGGTAAAAGTGTTGATTAGAAATTATATAGAGGTATCATAGGCTCTTTACCATATTTGATTGCTAGTAGACCAGATATCATGTTTAGTATTTGTATGTTTGCTAGATATCAGTCTGCTCCTAAAGAATCTCATTTATTAGCTGTTAAGCACATTCTAAGATATCTATCTAGTTCAATTGATATTGTTTTATAGTATTCTAGAGATTCATCTATTGATTTGATTGGTTATTCAGATATTGACTTTGCTCTATATAAGTTAGATAGAAAAAGCACAAGTAAAACTTGCCAATTTCTTGGAGTTAACTTAATCTCTTTATTTAGTAAGAAACAAACTTCACTTGCACTATCTATTGACTTTGTTATTGATTTTGATGATTAACAAAATACTTAAGTATAACTGAGTACTAACAGTTTGTTAAAGTATATTTTTATTAAGGAAAAGGTACTCATCAAGTTAGATAAATTGAATTGCTTATCAAATGATTGAAGAAGCCCTTTCTATGGATGAAACATCAATATTTAATGGACTTAAGTATCTAAGATTTGCTTGAAAGGAATTAAAAAGTCAAGTTAAAAGAGGATTCAGCAGAGTTTTAGTCATTTTTGAAAAAGTTTCAGCAAGGGTCGACTCAAAGTATCGACTCATAGTTCAAGTGTCAACTCAAGCTAGTACAGAGAAAGAAGTTTCAGATAGCACGCTTGAAGTGTCGACTCATGCCATTCAAGTGTCGACTCAAGGATCGACTCAAAGCCTGAAATAAATTTTTACAGAACATGATAAAATTCAAGACTCACCTCAAGTGTTGACTCACCAGATGAAGTGTCGACTCACCTGTGATTTTTAGAGAGCCATAAAGCTAAATTTTGAACTAGGTGTCGACTCATGGGACTTAAGTATCGACCCTAAGTGTCAACTCACAGGACTGAAGTGTTGACACTTGGAGTTCTAGGAACAGTAACGGCTAGTTTTTTCAAATGCAAAACTCATCCCTTTCACCCCCAATGGCTAGTTCCATGTCTCTAATGGTTATAAACCATTATTTAGTTCTTGGGAGAGTATTTAAGTAGATTAAATTCAAATAGAACACAACAAGAAACAACAAGAAAGAAGAGAGAAGAGAAAAAGGAAGAAAAGAAAGCTCATTCACTCACACATTCATTGAGAGCAACTACTTCCAAGCTAAAGAAGCCTTCAAGCATTTAAAGTAATCAAGAGAACTCAAGTCCAACCTTTTGAGCATTGATTGAGGCTTCATCGAATTGAAGACAAGCATCTTCATCAAGCTTCAAAGAGATAACAGCTTTTTATTAGAAAGCTTTTCTTGTATTCTTTATTTCAATTCATACTTTGTTGTATCAAGGTTTTTGGTGAGCCTAAGAACAAAACCAAAGAGGTTTTTGGTTAGCCTAGTTGAAAATTAAGAAGATTTTTGATTAGCCTAGTTGAAAACTAAGGAGGTTTTTGGTTAGCCTTTGAAAACCAAGAGGTTTCTTTTGGTGAGCCTTATGAAAACCAAAAGGGATTTTGATTTGTGAGCTTGGAAAACTAATCGACTATAATCGTAAGTGATTATAGTGAATTCTCAAGTGGTCTTTAGGGAGTGGACGTAGGTGCATTTTAGAGCATCGAACCACTATACTTGCTTTGTGTTTGTGATTGATCATTTCTCTCTATTTTCTCTTATCTTTCATTGTAATTTAAATTTCTGTTGTATACTCTTTAATAGCACACAACACTTGCATTTCACTAGCATTTGTATTGATTATTAAATCAGAGCCACGTTCTTAGTATTTAGGTCTAAATGCCTTAAGTAAAGATCTATGGCAGCCCCCCTTAGTACTAGTGTAGTTAAGGGACAAGCCTCAAATAGACCATCTTATTTTAATGGCACTAACTATACATATTAAAAAACTAGAATGAGAATTTACATGCATTCTATAGATTATAATTTATAGAAAGTAGTGGATAAAGGTCCTCATATTTCTTCGGTTGTGGTTAATGGTACTTCCATCCCAAAGCTTGAAGAGGATTGTGATGAAAATGATATTAAACAATCTAAGATCAATGCAAAAGCAATGAATCTCTTTTACTGTGTCTTGGATCCTAGTGAATTCAACAGGATCTGCACATGCACCTCAGCTAAAGAAATATGGGACACACTTGAGGTTACTCATGAGGGTACTGATCAAGTGAAAAATACCAAGGTTAACATGCTTGTGCATACTTATGAGATGTTTCCCATGAAACCTAATGAATCAATTATTGATATGTACACTAGGTTTACTAATATTGCAAATAGAATGAGAAGCCTAGGTAAAATTATGTCTAATACTGATCTGGTTAACAAAATTCTCAGGTCTCTACCAACATCTTGGGATCCAAAAGTGACCACCATACAAGAAGCCAAAGATGTTGAGAAACTTTCATTGGAGTAGCTAGTAGGTTCACCATGATTTATGAGTTGAACTTGAAGCAAAAAGCAATGGATATGGACAAGAAGAAGAAGACTATAGCTTTCAAGTCCACAACACAAGAATAGTCTTCAAATGAAGAATCAGAAGAAGAAGAAGAGAATGAGGGTGATGAAGCACTATTAGCAAGAAAATTTAGAAAATTAATGAGAAGAAAGAAATTTCTTACAAGAAAAAGTTCCAACCAAGTAAGGAAAAGGAAAAGAAAAGGAGAAAGAAAAGGACAAGATGAAGGAGGTACCTATTTGCTTCGAATGCAAGAAGCCTGGACATTATAAGTATGACTGCCCTCTCCTAAACAAATCAAGGAAGAAACTTAGAAAGAAAGCAATGATGGTGATGCAACTTGGAGTGATAGTGAGGACTCCAGCTCAAATGAAGAACAAACTGAAATCACAAATCTTTGCTTCATGGCACAACATGAAGAAGAGGTAAATTCTGATCTTGAAGTTGATTATACTTTTGATGAATTAAGAACTGCATTTGATGAGTTGATGCATGATTATAAGTTGATAATAGTCTTCAAATGAAGAATCAGAAGAAGAAGAAGAGAATGAGGGTGATGAAGCACTATTAGCAAGAAAATTTAGAAAATTAATGAGAAGAAAGAAATTTCTTACAAGAAAAAGTTCCAACCAAGTAAGGAAAAGGAAAAGAAAAGGAGAAAGAAAAGGACAAGATGAAGGAGGTACCTATTTGCTTCGAATGCAAGAAGCCTGGACATTATAAGTATGACTGCCCTCTCCTAAACAAATCAAGGAAGAAACTTAGAAAGAAAGCAATGATGGTGATGCAACTTGGAGTGATAGTGAGGACTCCAGCTCAAATGAAGAACAAACTGAAATCACAAATCTTTGCTTCATGGCACAACATGAAGAAGAGGTAAATTCTGATCTTGAAGTTGATTATACTTTTGATGAATTAAGAACTGCATTTGATGAGTTGATGCATGATTATAAGTTGATAATATCTGAAAACAAAAAGTTGAAAAAGCTTGCAAGCTCTTTCTTACATGAAAACAATTGTCTTTTAAATGAAGTTAATGATTTAAAAAATAAAATTGATGTTTTATAAAAATGAAACAAAGATTTATCAATAAAAAATGAAGTTTTGAAAAGGCCTAAAGTAAATGTTTCAAACAATGAGCTTTTGAACAAATGCAAAGATCTTGAAGTAGAAAACAAGAAATATAAAGATGAGCTTGATAAGGTAAAACCCTTTGTTGAATAATTTATCTATAGTTCTAAAAAGTTAAATCTTCTTTTGAACAATCAAAGAGTTATTTTTAACAAAGCTGGATTATATTTTAAACCCAAAAAATAGTAAAAGTTTTTCAAAAATTTCTTTATTCATGTATCATCAAGCATCACATGTTTTTCTTGCAAAAAGATAGGTCATAAAACATTTCATTGTGATTTGAGAAAAATTAACAAATCTAGAAAGATTTGGATTTCAAAAGGAACCATTTTAGTACTAACCCTAAAGGATCCAGGTTGACTTAGGTACCTAAAATCAAAATTTAATTTATTTTACAGGTGTGTCTTACAATCAAAGAAAAGAAAAGACTGTGGTACCTCGATAGTGGTTGCTCAAGATACATGATAAGAGATGTGGAGCAATTCACCTCTCTTGAGGAACTAAAAGGAGGGAGTGTAACTTTTGGTGATAATGGAAAAGAAAAGATTATTTGTATTGGTAAGGTTCACATCTCTCCCTTCTACTTGAATTGATAATATTATTTTAATTGAAGGTTTGAGACATAATCTGCTTAGTATTAGCCAATTTTGTGATTAAGGTTTTCAAGTTATTTTTGAATCATCTCTTTGCATAATTGCTAGTCCTGATAATATCGGACTGAAATTCATTGAAAAAAGGCATGATAATATCTATCTAGTTAATTTGGATAATCTATCTTTGCCTAATGGTGAATGCCTAGTTGCAATGAATTCCATTATTAATGAGACTAGTTGGTTGTGGCATCATAAATTAGGTTATGCAAGCATGTATTTATTATCAAAATTATGTAAAAAGGATTTAGTAAGAGATTTGCCAAAACTTAGTTTTGAGAAAGGAAAAATTTGTGAAGCATGTCAATTTGGAAAACAAGTAAAAACATCTTTCAAACCTAAAAATTTTGTTTCAACTTTTAGGCCATTAGAACTACTCCATATGGATCTCTTTGGACTAACTAGGACATCTAGCCTAGGAGGCAAGAGATATGGATTAGTTATAGTGGATGACTTTTTTCGATTTACATGGATTCTATTTTTAGCTCACAAAGATGAATCATTTTCAGCTTTTATAAAGTTTTATCGAAAAGTCTCCAATGAAAAAGGTACTTCAATTATGTGTATTCTTAGTGACCATAGTTCTGAATTTGAAAATCAAGATTTTAAAAACTTTTGTAATGAAAAAGGAATAGAAAATAATTTTTTTACACCTAGGACACTTCAACTGAATGGGGTAGTAGAAAGGAAAAATCATACTTTAGAAAAAATGGCATGCATAATGCTTTGTGAAAATAATTTGCTAAGATATTTTTGGATTGAAGTAGTAAATACCACATGCTATAATTTAAACCATGTTTTAATTCTATTGATTTTTAAGAAAACTCTATATGAGCTTTAGAAACAAAGAAAACCTACTTTGAAATATTTCTGAGTTTTCGGTTGTCAATGCTTTATTATGAATAATAGTAAAGATAATTTAGAAAATTTTGATGCCAAGTCTGATGAAGGTATCTTCTTAGGATACTCTACATCAAGCAGGGCATACAGAGTCTTTAATAAGAGAACTTTAGTAGTAGAAGAATCTGTATATGTAGTATTTGAAGAATCTACTAACAAATCCTTCAGAAAAGAGGATACTTCTGATGCATGTGCAGGTGTTGAAGAACTAAAGAAGCTTACTTTGGATAATCAACCCTCTCAAGAGAATGAAGAAGATCAAGACAAGAATGAAAGAGAAGTCATACAACCCACACCAAGGCATCCATATCTATCCAAAGAGTGGAGCTATGCTCATGGACATCCTAAGGAGTTAATCCTAGGTGATCCATCAAAAGGGATAAGAACAAGATCTTCAATTAAAAATGAATGTGACTATATTGCTTTTGTTTCTCAAATTGAACCAAAATATATTGAAGAAGCTGAAAATATCTAATTGGATTAATGCAATGCACGATGAACTAAATCAATTCAAAAGAAATAATGTTTGGACTTTAGTTGAAAGATCATCTAATGTTTTAATTATTGGCACAAAATGGGTTTTCAGAAACAAACTTGATGAAAATGATATTGTTACTAGAAATAAAGCTAGGCTAGTTGCCAAAGGCTACAACCAAGAGAAAGGGATTGATTTTGATGAAATCTTTGCTCCTGTTGCTAGACTTGAGATAATTAGACTATTATTAGTATTTGCATATTTCATGAACTTCAAATTATTTCAAATAGATGTCAAAAGTGCTTTTCTAAATAGTTTTATTGAAGAAGAAGTGTTTGTTGAACAACCACCTGGTTTTGAAAATTATGCACATCCTGATCATGTTTTCAAATTATACAAGGCACTCTATGGTTTAAAGCAAGCACCCCGAGCATAGTATGAAAGGCTAGTAAATTCTTAATTGAAAATAATTTCTCTAGAGGCCATGTTGATACTATATTATTTCTAAAAAGGAAAAATAATGATCTATTAGTAGTACAAATTTATGTTGATGATATTATATTCAGTGCTACTAATGAAATTCTTTGTCAAGAGTTTGCCAAGCTTATGCAGGGTGAGTTCGAGATGAGCATGATGGGAGAGCTTAATTTCTTTCTCGGATTCCAAATCAAGCAAACCAAAGATGGGATCTTCATCAACCAAGTTAAATATACAAGAAAAATCTTAAAGAAGTTTGGGATGGAGACTACCAAGATAATAGGTATACCTATGAGCCCCTCTTGTAAACTTGATAAAGATGAGCATGGTAAATCTATTGATCAGAAATTATATAGAGGAATAATTGGATTTTTATTATATTTGATTGCTAGTAGACCAGATATCATGTTTAGTATTTGTATGTGTGCTAGATATCAGTATGATCCTAAAGAATCTCATTTATTGGCTATTAAGTGCATACTTAGATATCTATCTGGTACAATTGATATTGGTTTGTGGTATTTTAGAAATTCATTTGTTGATTTAATTGGTTATTCAGATGCTGACTTTGCTGGGTGTAAATTAGATAAAAAAAGTACAAGTAGAACTTGCTAATTTCTTTGAGTTAACTTAATCTCTTGGTTCAGTAAAAAGCAAACTTCAATTGCACTATCCATAGTTGAGGTTGAGTATATTGCAGCAGGAAGTTGTTGTGCTCAAATCTTGTGGATTAAGCAACAACTTGAAAATTATGGAATCAAATTAACTAAGATACCCATAAAATGTGATAATACTAGTGCTATAAATTTAACTAAAAATCATGTTTAGCACTCTAGAAGTAAACACATTGAAATTAGGCATCATTTTATTAAAAATCATGTTGAAAATAATAATATTATGCTTGAATTTGTTTGTTCTGAAATGCAACTAGCTGACATATTGAATAAACCTCTCATAGAGGACCGGTTCAGTATGATTAGAAGAGAATTAGGGGTCATCAACCCTTTTGATTGAAATTTTCATCTCTTCACAACTTTTAACTCTTGATTGATCAAAATTGCTTGTAAATCATGTTTAATCTCTCTAAATTCATTAAAATCCTATTTTATTTTGATCAATGGTCCTTTTTTTATTTTTTTTAAATTTTGAGTCAAAGTGTCGACACTTGGAAGTGTTGACACCTGGAAGTGTCGACACTTGACCCTGTGTCATGAGTCGACACTTGAACGGTGACAAACCGAGTTAAAATAGGGAAAGCGAAGTGTTTTCTTCGATTTTTTCATTCCAATTCGAGCTGACTCATCCCCAAAAGTGTTCCATCATCTCCTTCCCTCCAAATTTTAGTTTTGATTGCTCAATTCTTCATTTAGGACAGGTATATTTTGGTTTTCTATTGTTCTTCATCTCGTTTCCTAATTTTTCACCATAGAAACCCTAGTTTTCTCCCCTTTCTTGCCTTCTTCAGGAGGAAGAGAGAAGAACAAAGGCCATGCATGAGGATAGAGTAGTAGATGAGCCTGATGTTCCTGCCAGACCCCCTATTTCTGTAGCAAATAGGATGGGATCGAAGACCATCATTGGTGGTCATCAAGTGGACTTCAATTTCCTAGACCAGTTGATGCGAGATGACTCTAAGATTGCTAAGCATGTAGGAAAAATAGTAAAATAATTTTTTTGTGATTTTTATAATTTAGTTTGTAAGCTAAATTCCCAAATAAAAGTAAGAACTAGCAAGAAGAAGAGCAATGCATAGAATCATCATATCGCAGGCAAACTCATGCAAAATAATAAATTCCAGGACCCATGAATTGAGAAACTCCTGGATTAGGATAGCTTATCTTCATAAAATTAGAAATAAAAAGAAGGGAAGGATGTTACCAATCAGTGATTTGAAGAACGTCCGATGAAGAGATCACACAGCACTCTGATTGGAGTCTGGATGATGAAGTTCGGTTCCCTTGATTAGATGGCTGATTTGGATGGTTTCAGATGCAAGGAAAGCCTCCTCTGGGGAGGTGAAACACCTCGGGGATCTTGCAAAATGTCAAGGGTCAATTAAAATAGCAAGTAAGAAAAAGAAAGGGGATTAGGTTTAGAAGGAATCAGGTTAGGGTTTAGAAGAGGGGCGCCTTGAAGCTTGATGAAGATCTCTTTGCTTGGTGGCCTAGGGCACTCCTTCTTGGACGTGTGAAGGCTTGGATAGCAGTGAGTTAGGGTGTGGAAGGATGCTAGGGCAGCAAGGAAACACAAACACAAACCAAAGAACCAAAAAAATAAAGTAACACAAGCTCGCAAGCTCAAAATAAATTCACCAGGGTTTTGATATCATGAATAGAAGTTGATTACAAGAGGGAGAGGGGTGGGGTATTTATAGAGTTTCCATGCCCTCACTAATCGTGGTTACACTTGGGTTACAGGTTCTCTTCCAAATTGGAATACAAGTCCTTTCCTAGCTAGGTTAGAAAAACAAATCCCCATTAGGTTAGGAATTGACCTAGTCTTCTCCTTTTTCCTTCATGCTTTGACTATTCCACTCAAGGACACCCCTTGGACTTGGTCAACACCTCAAGGACACCTAGGATGGCGTGTTGGGCCTCTAGAAGCAGCAAGGGGCTGGCCCAAAGGGGCTTGGGTGCATGGGTTTGGGCCTCTGGAAGCTGGGGTGGCCTGGTAGCCTGGTAGCAGTAATATTCCATAGAATCTTGCTTCTTTAGGGCTTGGGCTTAGCACTTGGACTTGATTTCTTTGGGCTAGGATGTAGAGGGACCTTTGGAATCATGGATTCCCTGGTTTGGGAATATGCTCTAGCATCTGGACTGGAATCTGGGTTTCTGGAAGCATCTTGGATCCTGGGTTGTCACACAAGATCCAATGGATTGATGTAGCGGTCTCTGACTCCTAGATGTGGCCTGGTGGAACTCCGAAATAGGGTGACCTCCTCTCTTGTACAAAAATTAGGCTCATACTAGACTTATAATTGATATACAGGACTCAAAATACTGACTAGGTTGAGGGTTGAGACAAATCAACTAACCTCAACTTATTACAAGACTCGATCTTAATTGATTACAAAATTTTCAAAACTTTGACACATGACTAATTAAACCATATAGGATCCAGGGATCTGTGTCTGATTCTGGTGTCCCCACCAATTCTCCCGGGATGGGAGGAACTCGATCTCGTCGAGTATGGGTCAATTTGGCTCGAGGAGGGTCTGGGTTGAGGCGCTGCAGATTCGCACTAGCATTCCACAAGTCCTCAGATTCTGGCTAACCTTGCCACCGAACCAAATACCATTGATAGTATCTATCTTGGGTACCGATAGCTTGATCATCCAGAGCTCTTTCAATCTTTACCTCACCATAAGGCCGAATTATATGTGGTCGCTCTGGGGTGGGTTGTCTCTCAAAGAATGGGAGTGGCTCAAGGGGCTCGCTGGGTATCACTACTGGCTCCCTAGACTTTACAAAGTCTGAGATGATGAAGGTGGAGCTAATACCTAAATCAGGTAATATCTCAGGCACATAGGCATTGGGTCCATTACTATTCATTATGTTGGATGGGCCAGCTTCGCAAGCAGAAAATTCTCTGACAGTCACATATTCCTCTGCAAAAAATTCTTCATTTCTTTTGGGAAGTAGCCAAGTTGTTATTTAGTTCATTAATTATATTCAGCTCTTGACTAATTTCATGATGCATATGCTATGCAGAGGTCAGTGCATGGATGGATAGATAATTCGGGGCTATAGATTTACTGGACTCAACTAACACCTAATAGACTCGACTAGACTTTCCTATCAAAGAAAATTTTATTGGACTCTAAGGGCCTAAACTTTGACAGACTATAGGCTCTTTAGGTTTAACTCTGGTTTGGTATGCACATGTAAATGTGACATGAGCTCCTAATAGATGCCAAAGGATCTTCCATAAGTAGGAAGCAAAAATGACAGACTTAATGAATGAATGCAATATGCAAACCTCTATAAAATGCATATGAATGACTAAAGAAACATAAGAAGATCCAGGAAAGGGTAGAAAATAAGGGGTAGGTTCAGGGTCAGCTGGGTAGGATAAGAAATAAAAAGATGGTTCAGGGTTAGTTGGATAAAGTAGGATATAAGAAGGGATATCAGGGATTAATCCAAGGCTAATGAGGTTAACCTTATAGGGTTGATGTCTATCTAAAGGGTCTATATTATGGAAGAAAAGGTCGTTAATTTCAGGGAAGAGATCAAGTGGAGTTAAAAAGGTGACTTCATCCTGAGGGTACTGATTCAAAGAGATCAGGTCCTTAATGAATTCTTCTGGCTCATAAATCAAAGGACCGGGCTCTATAGTTGGACTTTCTATTAGTGTCTCCTTAGGTAAAACTCTAGTAACAGTATCAGGGTTCTCTTCCTCTAATAACTCTTCCATTACTTGGTCAGCTAACTCTATGTCTATTACTGATTGGGTATGGCTAGGGTTAGCTAAATCTAGGTTGGCTCCTACTTGGGTATGGTCAGGGTCAACTATTGTTGGGTGGTCTTCTACCTGGGTATTTATTGATTCAACTAACTCTAAGTCTTCTATGGGGAACTACTCTTCTTCCTCCTCATACTGTTCCACTAAACTTGGGTCAGCCTCATATATCTCCTCTTCAAGGTCATTTGGGTGAACCAATAAGGTGGTAGGAGGGGGTAGACTAAGGAAAAACTGATTAATGACTAGGGTGACAAGGGTAGGTTGGCTAAGGTGCTCCTGACTAACACTAGGTTCATATCTAAGGGTACTAATCCTATTGAGCTCAGGCTGACTAAGGGTTATGGGTTCATAGGTTATGGGTTCAGTCCTATGGGTCTTGTCTAGGGTTCCTAACCGATCTCCTACTTAGTCAAAACTAGTGGTTAACTGGTTGATCCTAGTGGTTGCCTGGTCAAATCGTTGGTCTACTTGGTTGAATCTATGGTTCATTTGGTTCTGGGATTGGGTCAATTGGGTTATCTGGTCTTGGGTTTGGTCAAGTTTAGCATTAATTTGGGCATTGGATTGGTTTTGTTGGGCAGTTAATTGGGTAACCATCTGGTCATTCATGGCTTTTATGAAAGCCTCAAAATTGGGATCCATGGTTGGGTTTGGTTAAGGTTTAGACTTTTGATATTGGGTTCCTAGTCTAGTGGTCATACAATCAAGCAATCAGTCAAAATGAGATGGTGCAGCCAAGCATGCAAAATTGGGTTAGCTAATCTAGGGTTTCCTAAACCTAGAGCCAAAACTAGGTGAGTCAGCTCAACTTATACTTAACCCAGCAGCTGATCCTTCCACTGGCCAGGTAGGGGGTGGGGTGGTGGGAGGCTCCCCCTGCTTGTCACAGGGTCCTAATTATAAACCACCAGTCCACTTAGGTCATTTGACTCTGGACCCCCAGCCTTAGACACCAGCTTTCAGTAATAGCCACAAGATTAAATGCACTAGTTGGCCCACACGGTTCGGACCCGACCTATTGGGTGTCACCTAGCCCACTAGGGCCAATTAAGTCTAATTAATTTTAATTAAGGCTTGGGTGGGAATGCTGGGTGGTTGTTTTGGGCCCAGAACAGGTTATGACCTCTTGCCTTGATGTTATATTGATTGCCCTTAAGATTAGATTAAAAGATGATGAACATTCAATGGTCCTGATGCAATCTAAAACAATCAGAAAATAAAATAATTTTTAATTAATCTATGAGATGTCAAGGTAAGTTTAAGTTTACTGGGGTTAGAAAACAAAATTTGGCTTGAGATTGGGGGGTTTGGAAGTTGATTAGGTTAGGTTGAGTCAAAATGCACAAATAGCAGAATTCAAGATATTAGGGTTTCAATTGATGCAGAATTTGACATAGGTTTTGATACAAAAAAAAATCAAAAAAATTTTAAAACAGAGGATGGACAGTGATGATTCTACCTTCCAAGTTTTATGCAGAAAAAAAATTAAATGAGGAAGCAAATCTTAGGGGATTTGAACTGCTGCAGAAATTTTTAGGATTCTATTAGGGTTCCTATGATGCTAACTTTTAGGACTTTAGGATTTCTGTAAAAATAATTAAAAATTATGATAATTACTAGGACATATCATAGGACATGCAGTGCAAATTTTATAAAAAAATAAAATATTTAAATAAAACCTAAACACTTAATACAGTGGACAGAATGCTGAATTAGAATTTATGAATGCAAAGCAAATAAAAAATTACCTTAAACCCGCTCTATCCCACGTCAAACTTAGTATCAGAGCATAGCAAATTAGTACTTTCTTTTCCTCCTGAGCTTTCCAACATTCCATCGGATCTGCATCACCAACGCTGCTCCCGTTCTCTCCTGCTGCCATCGCCCGTGACGCACACCTCCATCGCGTGAAGCCTCCCGTACCCTACCCGTGAAGCCCGTCTCTAGCACCGCTTTCGATCAAGTCTCCCCTCTGCCTCCGTCCCGTGACCCCCTGCTCTGTTCCTGCTCATTTCCTGCAGCAAACGCCCCAACCTCCCTCCCCTAGCGAGATCTCACGTCCTTCGCCATACCCCTCCCCCTCCCTCCTCCCTCCGCCCCGCCTCTTTCTCCATCCCCGGCGGTTCCAAGCCTCCCACCGCCTCCTCTGTTTCCGCCCAGACATCAACATTCAATGACCCCGAGCGCATCTGCTGAATCAGCAATAGCCGCCTTGTTCACTGGGCTCTTATTATTCTCTCGAAGAGTCTTGATCTCCAATTAAAATTTGGCAAGAGTTCTCGCCCGCTCGCATCTCAGCCTCCGCTCTCTCCGATCCCTGAAGCTCGTCCCACATCGTCGGTCCTTGGTCATCGGTCATCGGTCCAAGCAAGGCAAAGTCGAGCCTCCTTTCATCGACTGGCTATGGTTCCTTTAAGTTCGGTGGTCTGTCGGCTACATTTAAGAGCTTCTTTGTTCCTTGGTAGCAGGGGACAGAAAGCGGTGGCACCGTTTGGATGGTCCGCGATCGTCCCTCCGGCAGGATCTATGCCCTCAAGGTGATCCAGGGCAACCATGAGGATGCGGTCTGCCTCCAGATCTGCCACGAGATCAAGATCCTCCGCACCGCCGAGGCTTGCCGGCTCCTCCACCCCGAGACCTGGGATGCTAGCAGGTGGGGTGTTTGCCCCGCCGAGACCTGGGATGCCCCCGCCGCCGACCGTGCCCCCACACCGTCGAACTCCATCACCCGACCTTGCCGCCGTCTCCTCAACGCCGCCTTCCACCTGGAGTCCTCCCCAGCTGGCCCACAGAACTCCCCCCCTCGTTGTCGTCACCGGTCGTCGTCGCCTCCATTGCCGCCCTACCTGACGTTCTCTGCCCAGCTTCGACGCCGGCGAACTCCCCCACCGCTCCTCTCTCTGATTCGGTCCATGAGGAACAGAGGGATAGCACAATCATGAAGGCAAATGCCTTCACTATTTGCCGACTTCTGTGTTGCACGCTCCTCAGAACAATACAAATATCAAAGCTGCACGCCTTTCATAGCTGCACGGCTTGCAAAGCCGCGTATATCTCAGAGCAGCCCATAAAAAAAAAAATCAGAAAAAAAAAGTTGAAAAAAAAAGGGTCAACCTAGAGTTCTTTTTGATTAGTTTTGGTCCCCGTTGAACCTACTCAACAGAGTCGAGTTCTCCCCACCACAGGAGAATGATGGGGACCTAAAAACCTATTTTGTTTTATTTTATTTGAGTCCATTAGTCCTGTGTCACTTTAGTCAAAGTGAGCTAATTGAGTCCTATAATAAAGTGGGACAACTGAGTCAGTTGAGTCCACTTAGTCAGGTCCAGTCATTTTAGTTCAATCAAGAGTCCAGTTAAGTTCAAGTCAAGAGGAGAGTCATCAGCAGCTAGGAGATTTACCAAACCCCTCCAACCAGAGCGGCCTTCATGCACCTGGACCCTTTCATGCCGCCAAGCCCGCAAGAGAGAGCTCTAATCCAAGACAGGCCCACTGTCGACCGGTCCACCATGATTTCTTGGCCCACAAGTTAGGGTTTCTTAGCCCTCAAGTAATGTACCCTGGGGTGAATCTATAAATACCACCCCTCCCCTCTTGTATTAAACATCTTTTTTCCTATGAATATAAACTAAAGTTATTTTGATTGAGTTTTGAGTTTTCTCCGGATTGGAGTGGGTGTGATGCCCGGGTTCCTAGTTCTTGAGTACAAGCCCTAATCTTTTGGTGACTCCTATGCTCGCTAGCGATCCTTCCCCGCTCTATCCCACATCACCAGCAGCACTTCAAAATTGGCCATTGGCTGAGGGATGTGAGTTTAGCACCTTTTTGTTCATTATCAGAGAGATTCTACCCGGGATTGATTATAGAGTTCTACGGATCACTTGCCCGAGGTAGTGATGATTGGATAGCACAGGTCCGTGGTAGATATGTCCCCGTATCTCCAGAGATTCTGAGTCGAGTATGGGACATTCTTATGAGAGGATCTGTTAAGGTGCTCTAGTGGACAGGATCAGTGGACTCCGATGTATTTTTAAGACGGACAATCTTCTTAAGGGAGCCACTGTAGTTGCTTCGAGACTGACACCTGAGATGAGATTATTGCACCACATTGTAGCCCGAATTCTTCTGTCGAAGACTGGATGATTTGATTTCATCATAGAGTGTGAGCTCTTGGTCATGGTGTCTCTGGTACAGTGCACTCTAGTATGCCTCCCAGTGCTTATGGTACATCAGTTGACAGAGGCGTTGATCAGCCAGAGACTTTGTCTACCCTATGGGATGGGACTGACTTTACTCTTTATAGCTTATGGAGTGATCGTAGACGACGAGCTTTACAGACAGCTACTACACACAGACATCTATGATATCAAATCTCTTCACAGGATGGGGTACCATCTAGTTAGAGGCTAGTGGAGATGACGTATATCTGGTTAGGCCATTGACAAAGATGATGAGGTGGCAGAGGAAGAGCATATCTTTTCAGGTGAGGTAGGGCCATCTGAGCTACAAAGAGAGACTTCTGAGGCATAGCCCGAGCCTATGGCATAGCCAGAGTCTACTCCTCAGCCTGAGACAGCCACTCCTACATAGACAGATATCCCTAGTGCTATAGACAGTTTAGAGGACAGGGTCGCTTGCATAGAGACTGAGGTCATGATTATTCATCAACGAGTCGACAGGATACATATGGAGATGAGGGAGAGCCATCGAGGATTGAGTGATGGCATCTCTGCCATCTTATCTGCATTAGCTAGACTTTCATCGGGTAGAGCTCCTCCACCTTTAGCTCCATCTAATTCACCTCCAGCACCATCAGCTCCAGGACCTGACATGGCAGATGATCAGTCTGACTCCATAGAGTTTGATGCGATAGACTTCATGACGGAGCTAGAGCCGCACACAGCAACAGATGTCCCTAGGAGCCCCATTCCTGATCCTTCCCATTTATATATTGAGAGAGTAAATATATACCCATACCCTCCTTTCATTCTTCTCCTTCCAGATCTGACCCATACCCTCCTTTCATTCCTGCACCTACTCCTATCATTCCATCTTCTGATACACTAGTCTTACATTCTTCATCTTTGCATACATCTTCCCTTATCAGGGAACTTGGATTTTATACCCCTGATCTCCACCATCCTAATTCCGAACCCATCTTTGACCATACACCCTTTCCTCTTCATACAGTTGCTCTGGTCAGTACGTTCCTACTACTGATATTGCCTCCACCTCTTCTGCACCAGCAAGAGGTAGGACATACGTCAAACGTAGAGGATGAGGCTATCATGTTGTATCGAGACCTACCCGGACTTAATTCTCTGATCTCCAACCGATGTGGCCACGATCCCGTTCTTCTATTGATACTGGATCGATTGAGATTGGACCTTTGATGAGGAGCATACTTCTTAGGGTAGTCCCTATGTTAATTAGTTTACATTCCAGCATTACTTGTATGTATCTATATTTGTTTACCATCTTATATCTATGCAAGAAAGTTTGTATCAATGTATGAACTTTTGATTTCAATGAATGAAATTTTTATCAATGTTTTGTCTTTGGATATTAACTCTTATGATTATTGCTCAATTTCTATCATTATCATCCTTTCTTCTCTTTAACCTTTTTTAATGATGACAAAAAGGGGGAGAGTTATATGAAAAAGAAAAACAAAATGGGAGAGAGAAATAATAAGAGAGAAAAATAAAAGCAAAATATTAAGAGAGTAAAATGAGAATAAAAGAGTGAGCATGAGTGAAAAAGAAATGAGAAATGAGTGAGGGGGATCATTAAGAAGAAAGTCTTTTTAAGAAGCAATTTCTTGAAAAGAAGAAAGTCTTTTTAAGCAGCAATTTCTTGAAAATTCTTTGAAAATCAGTTTTTCGGATCACCCTTTGAGGGGGAGCTTTTATACTCTTCAATCTCTAGTTAAAAGTTTTTTTGTTGAAGCTCAAGTATAGCTGATTTCCATATTAATCTCACTCTCTATTTCCATGAAATCAATTTTAACTCTGAAACACATGTTGAGTATCATGGTATATGCAACTTTAATTCTGATATTTTTCTTATGGCCCTAATGCATTGCTAATGAGTATTTATCTTTTATATATTGCACAAATCTTCATTTTGTTTGAAGTTTTTTTTTTAATGTTATACTTAAAGGTTTTGTCATCACCAAAAAGGGAGAGTTGTTGATTCCATTATTGATTTTGATGATTAACGAAACACTTAAGTATAATTGAATACTAACAGTTTGCTAAAGTGTGTTTTTATTAAGAAAAAGGTACTCATCAAGTAAGTCTTATTGAATTGCTTGTCAAATGATTGAAGAAGCCCTTTCTATGGATGAAACATCAATGTTTAATGGACTTAAGTATCTAAGATTTGCTTGAAAGGAATTAAAGAGTCAAGTTGAAAAAGGATTCAGTAGAGTTTCAGTCATTTTTGAAAAAGTTTCAACAAGTGTCGACTCAAAGTATCGACTTACAGTTCAAGTGTCAACTCAAGCTGGTACATAGAAAGAAGTTTTAGATGGCATGCTTGAAGTGTCAACTCATGCCATTCAAGTATCGACTCAAGGTATCGACTCAAGGATCGACTCAAAGCCTGAGATAATTTTTTTATGGAACATGTTGAAATTCAAGACTCACCTCAAGTATCGGCTCACCAGATAAAGTGTCGACTCACCTGAGATTTTCAGAGAGCCTCAAAGCTGAATTTTGAACTAGGTGTCGACTCATGAGACTTAAGTGCTGATCCTAAGTATCAACTCATAGGACTGCAGTGTCGACACTTAGAGTTCTGGAAACAGTAATGGCTAGTTTTTTCAAACATAGAACTCATCCCTTTCACCCCCAATGGCTAGTTCCATGTCTCTAACGATCATAAACCATCATTTAGGCCTAAGGAGGGTATTTAAGTGGATTAAATTCAAATGGAACATAAAAAGAAACAACAAGAAAGAAGAGAGAAGAAAAAATGAAGTAAAGAAAGCTCATTCACTCACACATTCATTAAGAGCAACTACTTCCAAGCTAAAGAAGCCTTCAAGCATTCAAAGCAATCAAGAGCACTCAAGTCCATCCTTTTAAGCATTGATTGAGGCTTCATCGAATTGAAAACAAGCATCTTCATCAAGCTTCAAAGAGATAACAACTTTTTATTAGAAAGCTTTTGTTGTATTCTTTACTTCAATTCATACTTTGTTGTATCAAGGTTTTTGGTGAGCCTAAGAACAAAACCAAAGAGATTCTTGGTTAGCCTAGTTGAAAACCAAGGAGGTTTTTAGTTAGCCTAGTTGAAAACCAAGGAGGTTTTTGATTAGCCTTTGAAAACCAAGAGATTTCTTTTGGTGAGCCTTGTGAAGACCAAAAGGGATTTTGATTAGTGAGACTGAAAAACTAATCAGCTGTAATCATGAGTGATTATAATGAATTCTCAAGTGGTCCTTGGGGAGTGGACGTAGGTGCATTTAAGAGCACTGAACCACTATACTTGCTTTGTATTTGTGATTGATTGTTTCTCTCTATTTGCTCTTATCTTTCATTGCAATTTAAATTCTCACTGCATACTCTTTAAGAGCATACAACACTTGCATCTCACTAGTATTTATATTGATTATTGAATTGGCACACATACTTGTAAATAATTTTTTGAAACTCAATTCATTCCCCCTCTTGGGTTGCTTACTGGGCAACACTATCCATAGTTAAGGCTGAGTATATTGCAGCAGGAAGTTGTTGTACTCAAATCTTGTGGATAGAACAACAACTTGAAGATTTTAGAATGAAATTAACTAAGACACCCATAAGATGTGATAATACTGTTGCCCAGATATGGTGCCCAAGAGGGGGGGTGAATTGGGTATTTAAAAAATTTAAGGCAATATATATGTGCTATCAGGTTTTAAGGTGAAGAGTGATAGTGCTTTAATAATTGTGCAACGGAAGCAACGAAATAAAATGACAATTAATGAGCTAAAGAAGCTAAAGAGCAAACCAATGCAAACACACAAGAAATATAGTGGTTCGGTGCACCCAGCACCTACATCCACTCCCCAAGTTCCACTTGGGAATTTCCACTATAATCTTTGGATTACAGCCGACTTGTTTTACCAGGCTCACAAGTCAAAACCTTACACACTTGTTTTGGCTTCGGGCTAACAAGCAACCCTAGTTGGTTTTATCAATTGGCTCACCAACAAACCTCACTCACTTGTTTTGGCTTCGGGCTTACAAGCAACCCTAGTTGGTTTTATCAATTGGCTCACCAACAAACCTCACTCACTTGTTTTGGCTTCGGGCTTACAAGCAACCCTAGTTGGTTTTATCAATTGGCTCACCAACAAACCTCACTCTAGTTTCAAATTCCCTTGAAACTAGCAAAAGACAAAAGAGTATGAATACAATGAATTAAAAACTAAACAAACTCCTTTTGAGCAATAATAAATTCGTTGAAGCTCTTGATGGAGACTCTTCAAGCCTTTTCCCTTGGAATCTTTGGACCTCACTAAATGCCAAACACTTGAATGTTGGATTCCTTAAAGATGGAAGACTTTTTGGCTAGGGAATCTCTTGGTTTTCTCACTCTTTTTGCTTGGAAGTGATTGAAGGCTTTGTACTTTGAATCAACACTTTTCACTTTGTCTCCTTGTCTTTTTTGAAGTTTGGTGGAGGTTAAATACCTCATTCATGCTGAAACAACTCCACAAGACCGTTAGATTCAAAAATATGGCCGTTTATGGCCGTTAGAAATCAAATCAGAAGTTCAGAAAAACTAGCCGTTATGCCATGAGTCGACCTCATGAGTCGACCTCTGGATCAAGTGTCGACCTCATGAGTCGACCTCCAATATATTTTAGGCAAAAGTTCAGAGTACCATAGTTCTGCCCATTTGAATTCTCAGGCTATGAGTCGACCTCTGGTGTCGACCTCTGGACAGGTGTTGACCTCTGGTGGTCGACCTCTGAAGCGTGCCACTGAGACTTTGCCGTGCCGGCCATGCTGAACTTTCCTTTTCTTCATGAGTCGACCTCTGGTGGTCGACCTTTGACAAGGTGTCGACCTCTGGTGGTCGACCTCTGATCTGAATTTTTCTGAAACTCTTTGAGATGTGCGTGCCATGCTTGAGTTTCTTTAAGCCTTTGTTTCTTTTGTCAAATATTTCTTAACAAGAAGGTCCAATTTGAGTATTTTGATCTTGTCCAAGGTAGAAGAGCTCATTTTCAAATCAGGTAAACTTAGTTTCATCATTGTCCTTATGATACTCTTTTTGAATAACCTAAGTCCTGAAACTTTATCTTGAGATTAAACGTTAGTCCAAACATATACTCAACCTTTTGTTAATCATCAAAACTAAGGAGTCAAAGCCAACAATCTCCCCCTTTTTGATGATGACAAAACCTTGAGTATATATGCAATTAAGTCCAAGAGCAAAATATAGCAATAATAAAAATTTTCAAAGTATCCTTTCATGCAAGAGTGTATCATAAAAATTTTGTGAAAATATTCTCAAGAGTCAAAAAGATTTTACTTTTCATTTATTTCTTTCTTTTTGTGAAAACATTCTCATAAGTCAAAAAAGAAAGATAAAAATCCTATAAACTTTTCTACTCATAAGACGGAGTCTCATAAATACATATATACTTTTCTACTCCCCCTTTTTGTCAAGAATCAAAAAGTCATTTTTATAGTGAAAGATATACTTATGTTGAATTACAATAAAGTATAAAATATATGCTCCCCCTCAATTTGTGCATACAACAAAATATTCTAACTTGAGGGTTTAAGAAGTTAAATGTTAAGAGTTGGTATCAGATAAAATGGCACAATATAGATAAAAGCAAATGTATTCAGTTACAGAATTGCTTACAAAATAGGCACAAAACACTGATACATCAGATCATACAAAAGCAAACTATGAGGCTACTCCTCATCAGAAGGTATGTCAAAAGATACAGGAGCCATGATCCTAGATGAGGATTTTGGAGTCCTATGAGAGGAACTCCGAGTCCTCAGAGAGGGACCAGACCTAGGGGTAGTCCTACGAGATCTATAAGTCCTAGGTAAGGGCTCCACAGAAGTCGAGACAGAGGCAGTAGCTGAAGGAGTGGATGGATCAGCATGCTGAGTAGACTGAGCTGGAGTCTGCCTGCTGACTAGCTCATAAGCTGTGGGATCATCGATGTCTGTCTCTGTATGCTCATCTATGTCATCCGGAATCCCAGTGATAGTCTCAAATAGTGACTCTCTAGGCTCAACATCAACTGGCACAGCTGTGGCTGGAGGATCTGAACTCTGAAAATCAGTGGAAGGAAGATCAGCTGAAGGGGGAATCTCTGGAATCGGCTCTGCAGGTGGAACATCAGATCTACCTGCTCCAGGCTGATCTCCATCACTGTCACTGTATCCACTAGAGTCATCAGCGTCATCATCACCATCATCATCATCATCATCATCATCATGTGGAGGAGATACTGTCGGATCTGCAGTCCCTGATGGCAGTGCTAATCTCAATAAGCTGAGGATCTGTCTGAATCCTGTATCCATACTAGCTGAGAGAGCACTAATGCGTGTGTCTGTGTGTATCCGCAGATCATGAATCTCCTGCCGTACACCAGTGATCTCTGTCCGGACCTCTAAAATCTGATCAGTCACTCGCTGCTCGAAGTCCGATATCCTCACTGAAGTCCTCCGTGGTGTCGCAGTGATAGTAGGTGCCGGAGCTGATGAAGGTGGTGGCGTGAATGGCTCAGGCTCCGCAGTCTCTGTCTCCGGTGCTGGGCGAGGAGGTGTACCATGATCAGTAGGCCCTGAAGGCCCTGCCTCAGCAGCTCGGATCTCATCCTCCTCATCTGGCTCCTGGCCAGACTCTCGTCGTACCCATCGATCACTGATCAGTCGAAATCCCATCCTATGTAGGGATTTCTCTCCATAAGTATCTGTGTGCTGTAGCTGGCTGAAGGGTATGCCGTCGAATGAGACACCATGCTCTCTGAATATCTGAGTCAGTCCCATCCCGTACGGCTGAACGAGTCTCCTGTGAGAAGCTGCCTCACCCATCTGCTGAAGCATGATCCTGGGGAGGTTGATGGGAGTCCGCTGGCTCAGGGACACCATCAACACCAGCTCACGCTCAGTGATAAAATCAAATCTCCCGCTCTTCGGAATCAAGATACGGGCGATGATGTGATGCAGCACTCTCATCTCCAGTGAAAGCTGGTTAGCGGACACTGTGGAAATGCCGCTAACATCCTCACGCTCTAGGATACACCTGAAGGCGTGCACTCTGTCGCTGATCGTAGTGGCAGCAGTGCCATGAAGTGGAATCCTCCAGGTGCGACTGATGACCTCAGGTGTCACTGGAATCTCGATCCCTCGAACTGTGGCAGACCATCCAATGCCATCAGTGGCCATGGATCCATAAAACTCTCTGATGAGGTCTGGGTAGTATCTCTCGGACATGGTACAAAAATGAACCAGACCTGCATCTCTCAGTACATCTCCAATGAAGAAGTGATGCTGATCCCAGAATGGAATATCTACGCGCCTCCCATAAGCAATGTTCTTCCGGACTAGGCTGGCTGGCACTGGTGCAGGTGCCTCTGGGGTCGGCTCACGCTCATGTCTGACTTTCCTTCGCCGCTCAGTACTACCCTGCCCCTGTTCCAATCTCCTTTTCCTTACTGCCTGGTGTTTTCTCGGACCCATGTGTAGGGATGAGGGGTAACTTAGGGAGAAATGCAAAGAGGTAAGGCAGAGAGATATTCACTAATTGGAAAGGAAAGGAGAATGTGAAATAGTGAGATAGGGTTTGAGAGATTGGTGCAAATCGAGAGTGAATGAGGAAAAGGTAAGAAACGGACGAAAGAAATATGTGTTTTCAATTGAAAAACAACCGAGATTTGAGGGTTGAAGGATTCGAGGGCTTTCGGTTGTCCAAAATCAAGAAAACGGTCAAAAAGAGAGTTGATTCCAAGAAAAGTAAGAGAGGAGGTGAGGATTTCCCAAAAAGATCGAGGAGAGGGGTGGAAATCCACTATTTGGAGGTTTAGGGAAGTTGTAGGGGGACCACACGAAGGAGAAGAAAGGAAAAAATGGGAGAAAAGGGCTTGCGGACGGGTTTTAAAAACGCAGATTTTCATTCAAGTGTCGACCTCTGAGAATTTTCAGGGGTCGACCTCAAGTGTCGACCTCCAAAGCTTAAGTGTCGACCTCAAGTGTCGACCTCTAAAAATCTCAAGTGTCGACCTCCAACAATAAATCTTCCAAAATAAAATTCTGTAAAATTTTAAAAAAAATTGACAAAATTTAGAAAAATGACCTTTAAACATATTTGAGAATTTATAAATCATTTTTGAGGAATTTTGATGAAAAAAGAAGAGTTTCAAGCAAAAGGATCAATGACTCCCAGTTCTCTTCTAATCATACAAAATCTATCTTCATTCAATGGTTTTGTGAATACATCAGCTAATTGATAATCAGTACATATAAACTCTAACAACACATTACAGTTTTGAACGTGATCTCTTATGAAGTGATGTCTTATTTCAATATGTTTGCTTCTTGAATGTTGAACAGGATTTTTCGTTAAATTGATTGCACTAGTATTATCACATCTTATGGGTGTCTTAGTTAGTTTGATGCCAAAGTCCTCGAGTTGTTGTTTGATCCATAAAATCTAAGCACAGCAGCTTCCAGCTGCTATATATTCGGCTTCTGCCGTAGATAGAGCAACCGAATTCTGTTTCTTACTGCTCCATGAAATCAAATTAACTCCTAGGAATTGACAAGTTCCACTAGTACTTTTTCGATCAAGTTTACACCCAGCAAAATCAGCATCAGAATATGCAATTAATTCATATGATGACTCTCTAGAGTACCAAAGACCAATTTCGATAGACCCAGATAAGTATCTAAGTATACGTTTTACAGCTAAGAGATGTGATTCTTTAGGAGCAGACTGAAAACGTGCACACATACAAACACTAAACATTATATCTGGTCTACTGGCAGTTAGATATAGCAATGAACCAATCATGCCTCTATATAATTTTTGGTCTACTGATTTACCACATTCATCTTTGTCTAATTTACATGAAGAGCTCATAGGGGTACCTATTGGTTTTGTGGTCTACATCCCAAACTTTTTCAAGATTTCCCTTGTGTACTTGGCTTGATTGATGGAGATCCCCTCTTTGGTTTGCTTAATTTGGAGTCCGAGGAAGAAGTTGAGTTCTCCCATCATGCTCATCTCGAACTCACTCTGCATTAACTTCGCAAATTCTTGACAAAGACATTCGTTAGTAGCACCAAAAATAATATCATCTACATATATTTGTACTACTAAGAGATCATCATTTTTCTTTTTCAAAAACAATGTATTATCTACATTACCTCTAGAAAAATCATTTTTCATCAAAAATGAACTTAATCTATCATACCAAGCTCTAGGAGCTTGCTTTAAACCATACAATGCTTTATGCAATTTAAAGACATGATTAGGAAATTCATGATTTTCAAAACCAGGAGGTTGTTCAACATAAACTTCCTCTTCAATAAATCCATTTAAAAAGGCACTCTTTACATCCATTTGAAATAACTTGAAATCCATAAAACAAGCAAAAGCAAGTAAAAGTCTAATTGCTTCTAGCCTAGCAACAGGAGCAAAGGTTTCATCGAAGTCGATTCCTTCTTCCTGGTTGTAGCCTTTAGCAACAAGTCTAGCTTTGTTCCTAATTACAATACCATGTTCATCAAGTTTATTTCTAAAAACCCATTTTGTGCCAATTACAGAAACATTAAGGGGTCTTTCAGTTAAAGTCCAAACATTATTTCTTTTAAATTGATTTAATTCATCTTGCATAGCATTAATCCAATTACAATCTTTTTCAGCTTCTTCTATTGACTTAGGCTCTATCTGAGATACAAAAGCTAAATAATCACAAACATTTCTAATAGAAGAGCGTGTACTTATCCCCTTTGATGGATCACCTATTATTAGCTCTTTAGGGTGTCCATGTGCATACCTCCATTCTTTAGGTAAAGGTTTTGGTGAAGTTGCATTGATTTCTTGAATTTGATCTTGACTTTCTTGATCATCATCTCCTTTGGGCTCATCTTCATTGATTGTCAATTGTTCAAGTTTCTTTGTACCTGTTTCAACATCAATAGAATCTTCTTTTCTAGAAGATTTTTCGTTAGATTCATCAAACACTACATGAATTGATTCTTCAACCAGAAGTGTTCTTCTGTTGAAGACCCTGTATGCCTTGCTAGAAGTAGAGTATCCTAAAAGATACCTTCATCTGACTTGGCATCAAATTTACTGATATTGTCTTTGCCATTGTTTAATATGAAACAGCGGCAACCAAACACACGAAAATACTTGAGATTAGGTTTTCGATTTTTCCAAAGCTCATATGGTGTTTTCTTCAAAATAGGTCGAATTAAAACACGATTTAAAATGTAACAGGAAGTATTAATGGCTTCTGCCCAAAAATATCTAGGTAAATCGTTTTCGCAAAGCATTGTGCGTGCCATTTCTTCAAGTGTCCTATTCTATCTTTCTACCACCCCATTTTGTTGAGGTGTCCTAGGTGCAGAGAAATTATGACTAATACCATTTTCATTACAAAAAGCTTCAAAATCATGATTTTCAAATTCAGTTCCATGATCACTACGCAAAGAAACAATAGTGAGATCTTTTTCGTTTGAAACCTTTTATGAAATTTAACAAAAGCTGAAAATGTTTCATCTTTATGAGCTAAAAACATTACCCAAGTAAATCGTGAGTAATCATCTACAATTACTAGCCCATATTTTTTACCTCCCAAACTAGTTGTTCTGGTTGGTCCAAAGAGGTCCATATGCAATAATTCAAGGGGTCTAGTAGTAGATACTACTCCTTTAGGTTTGAAAGTAGATTTAGTTTGTTTTCCAAATTGACATGCAGCACAAATTTTATCTTTTTCAAAAGTGAGTTTTGGCAATTCTTTTACAAGATTCTTTTTGCTTAATTTTGAAATCAACTGCATACTAGCATGCCCTAGCCTACGGTGCCAAAGCCAACTAGTTTCACTTGCCTTGGCTTCCTTAGCCACTAGACATTGACCACTTTCCATGGCTAGATCATCAAGATCAACCATGTAAATGTTTCCATGTCTAAGACCAGTGAACTTGATGCCATCAACATCTAGACTAGATACCATGCACAAAGATGATTCAAAAATTACTTTAAAACCTTTATCACAAAACTGACTAATGCTAAAAAGATTATGCTTCAAGCCATCAACAAATAATACATTATCTACATAAGCATTAGGGGTGATATGGATTTTACCAATTCCGACGATTTTGCCTTTTCCATTATCACCAAAAGTGACATTTCCACCATCAATTGCAGCTAGTGATGAGAATTGCTTCACATCCCCAGTCATGTGCCTTGAGCAACCACTATCCAGATACCACATTCTTCTTTTATTTTTGGTTGCAAGGCACACCTGCAAAAAAATGATCAAGTTGAAACTTTAGGTACCCAAGTCATCTTGGGTCCTTTAGGGTTAGTCAAGTTGGTTCCTTTTGGAACCCAAATCTTTCTAAAGGTATTTGATTTTCTTCTGTTACAAACATATGATTTATGACCTACTTTACCACATGCATAGCAGGTAATATTAGAAGATGCAGGTATGAAAAAGTTTTTGTAAAGTTTTTGCTGATTGTGTGGTTTAAATCCAAGTCCAGCTTTATTAAACACTGCATGTTGGCTATTTAAGAGCATATTTAGTTTTTCTGAGCTAAAGGTAAACTTTTCTACAAAAGGTTTTACTCTTTCTAACTCTTCCTTGTAATTCTTATTTTGAAGCAATAGTTCTTTGTTTTGTTTTTCAATGTTCTCATTAGTTTTAAGACTTCTATTATTTTTCAAAGAATTATTTTCTTTAACAAGATTATCTTTGTCATTTGTCAAAGTCTTTACATGTTCTTTTAATTTCTTGTTTTCTTGAGTTAAATTTTCAATTTCACTTGAAAACTTTTCTGAATCTTTTGTAAGTTCAAAGTTTTGCTTTCTTAATTTCTTATTTTTTAATTTTAATTTTTCATATTCCATTACTAAGTCATCAAAAGCATCATGCAATTCATTGAAAGTAAATTCAGTTTCAGGTTCAGAATTTACCTCATTATCTTCATTGGCCATGAAACATAGGTTGGCGACTACCTGCTGCTCTTCTTCACTGCTGGAGTCCTCACTCTCACTCCAGGTAGCCATCATGGCCTTCTTTCTCAACATCCTTCTACTTTTTTTAAGCAAAGGGCAATCCGTTTTGTAATGTCCAGGCTTCTTGCACTCGAAGCAGATGGGTGGATCCCTTTCTTTCTCTTTCTCCTTGTTGTGATCACCTTTTTGTTGCCTTTTCTTGTAGAAGTCCTTCTTCTTTCTCATGAATCTTTTAAATTTCCTAGTAATTAGGGCTGTCTCATCATCATCAGCTTCTTCTTCAGATTCATCACTTGACTCTTCTTTTGTAGTGGACTTGAAGGCTATGGCTTTCTTTTTCTTGTCATTGTCCACTGTTTTCTGCTTTAGTGAAAGCTCGTAGGTCATCAGTGATCCAAGAAGCTGCTCGAGAGGCAGAGTGTTGACATCCTTGGCTTCTTCTATGGCTATAACTTTCGCATCCCATGAAGCCGGAAGAGACCTGAGAAGTTTGTTAACCAGTTCACCATTAGATATAATTTTTCCCAAACTCCTCATACCATTTACTATATTGGTAAATCTAGTATACATTTCACTTATGCTTTCAGTTGGTTCCATCCTGAACATCTCATACGTATGAATGAGCATGTTCACCTTAGTGGTCTTCACTTGGTGTGTACCCTCATGGGTAACCTCAAGTGTATCCCAAATTTCTTTGGCGGAAATACAATTTGATATTCTGTTGAATTCACTAGGATCAAGTGCACAGAATAACAAATTCATCGCCTTAGCATTTAACTCAGCTTGTTTGATGTCATTGTCATCCCATTCTTCTTCAGATTTTGGGGTGATAATGCCATTAACCAAGTGAGTGGGCTGATGAGGCCCTTTAGTGATTACTCTCCAAATATGATAATCTACAGCTTGTAAATAAATACGTATACGAGTTTTCCAATAAGTGTAGTTTGTGCCATTAAAGAAAGGAGGACGATTTGATGCTTGTCCTTCAACTATACCCATTCCAATTGGAGCGGCCATGATCTTTCACTCAAGATCGTTGGACCTACAAGAGAGTACCGGTGCTCTGATACCACTTGTTGCCCAGATATGGTGCCCAAGAGGGGGGGTGAATTGGGTATTTAAAAAATTTAAGGCAATATATGTGCTATCAGTTTTAAGGTGAAGAGTGATAGTGCTTTAATAATTGTGCAACGGAAGCAACGAAATAAAATGACAATTAATGAGCTAAAGAAGCTAAAGAGCAAACCAATGCAAACACACAAGAAATATAGTGGTTCGGTGCACCCAGCACCTACATCCACTCCCCAAGTTCCACTTGGGAATTTCCACTATAATCTTTGGATTACAGCCGACTTGTTTTACCAGGCTCACAAGTCAAAACCTTACACACTTGTTTTGGCTTCGGGCTAACAAGCAACCCTAGTTGGTTTTATCAATTGGCTCACCAACAAACCTCACTCACTTGTTTTGGCTTCGGGCTTACAAGCAACCCTAGTTGGTTTTATCAATTGGCTCACCAACAAACCTCACTCACTTGTTTTGGCTTCGGGCTTACAAGCAACCCTAGTTGGTTTTATCAATTGGCTCACCAACAAACCTCACTCTAGTTTCAAATTCCCTTGAAACTAGCAAAAGACAAAAGAGTATGAATACAATGAATTAAAAACTAAACAAACTCCTTTTGAGCAATAATAAATTCGTTGAAGCTCTTGATGGAGACTCTTCAAGCCTTTTCCCTTGGAATCTTTGGACCTCACTAAATGCCAAACACTTGAATGTTGGATTCCTTAAAGATGGAAGACTTTTGGCTAGGGAATCTCTTGGTTTTCTCACTCTTTTTGCTTGGAAGTGATTGAAGGCTTTGTACTTTGAATCAACACTTTTCACTTTGTCTCCTTGTCTTTTTTGAAGTTTGGTGGAGGTTAAATACCTCATTCATGCTGAAACAACTCCACAAGACCGTTAGATTCAAAAATATGGCCGTTTATGGCCGTTAGAAATCAAATCAGAAGTTCAGAAAAACTAGCCGTTATGCCATGAGTCGACCTCATGAGTCGACCTCTGGATCAAGTGTCGACCTCATGAGTCGACCTCCAATATATTTTAGGCAAAAGTTCAGAGTACCATAGTTCTGCCCATTTGAATTCTCAGGCTATGAGTCGACCTCTGGTGTCGACCTCTGGACAGGTGTTGACCTCTGGTGGTCGACCTCTGAAGCGTGCCACTGAGACTTTGCCGTGCCGGCCATGCTGAACTTTCCTTTTCTTCATGAGTCGACCTCTGGTGGTCGACCTTTGACAAGGTGTCGACCTCTGGTGGTCGACCTCTGATCTGAATTTTTCTGAAACTCTTTGAGATGTGCGTGCCATGCTTGAGTTTCTTTAAGCCTTTGTTTCTTTTGTCAAATATTTCTTAACAAGAAGGTCCAATTTGAGTATTTTGATCTTGTCCAAGGTAGAAGAGCTCATTTTCAAATCAGGTAAACTTAGTTTCATCATTGTCCTTATGATACTCTTTTTGAATAACCTAAGTCCTGAAACTTTATCTTGAGATTAAACGTTAGTCCAAACATATACTCAACCTTTTGTTAATCATCAAAACTAAGGAGTCAAAGCCAACAATCTCCCCCTTTTTGATGATGACAAAACCTTGAGTATATATGCAATTAAGTCCAAGAGCAAAATATAGCAATAATAAAAATTTTCAAAGTATCCTTTCATGCAAGAGTGTATCATAAAAATTTTGTGAAAATATTCTCAAGAGTCAAAAAGATTTTACTTTTCATTTATTTCTTTCTTTTTGTGAAAACATTCTCATAAGTCAAAAAGAAAGATAAAAATCCTATAAACTTTTCTACTCATAAGACGGAGTCTCATAAATACATATATACTTTTCTACTCCCCCTTTTTGTCAAGAATCAAAAAGTCATTTTTATAGTGAAAGATATACTTATGTTGAATTACAATAAAGTATAAAATATATGCTCCCCCTCAATTTGTGCATACAACAAAATATTCTAACTTGAGGGTTTAAGAAGTTAAATGTTAAGAGTTGGTATCAGATAAAATGGCACAATATAGATAAAAGCAAATGTATTCAGTTACAGAATTGCTTACAAAATAGGCACAAAACACTGATACATCAGATCATACAAAAGCAAACTATGAGGCTACTCCTCATCAGAAGGTATGTCAAAAGATACAGGAGCCATGATCCTAGATGAGGATTTTGGAGTCCTATGAGAGGAACTCCGAGTCCTCAGAGAGGGACCAGACCTAGGGGTAGTCCTACGAGATCTATAAGTCCTAGGTAAGGGCTCCACAGAAGTCGAGACAGAGGCAGTAGCTGAAGGAGTGGATGGATCAGCATGCTGAGTAGACTGAGCTGGAGTCTGCCTGCTGACTAGCTCATAAGCTGTGGGATCATCGATGTCTGTCTCTGTATGCTCATCTATGTCATCCGGAATCCCAGTGATAGTCTCAAATAGTGACTCTCTAGGCTCAACATCAACTGGCACAGCTGTGGCTGGAGGATCTGAACTCTGAAAATCAGTGGAAGGAAGATCAGCTGAAGGGGGAATCTCTGGAATCGGCTCTGCAGGTGGAACATCAGATCTACCTGCTCCAGGCTGATCTCCATCACTGTCACTGTATCCACTAGAGTCATCAGCGTCATCATCACCATCATCATCATCATCATCATCATCATGTGGAGGAGATACTGTCGGATCTGCAGTCCCTGATGGCAGTGCTAATCTCAATAAGCTGAGGATCTGTCTGAATCCTGTATCCATACTAGCTGAGAGAGCACTAATGCGTGTGTCTGTGTGTATCCGCAGATCATGAATCTCCTGCCGTACACCAGTGATCTCTGTCCGGACCTCTAAAATCTGATCAGTCACTCGCTGCTCGAAGTCCGATATCCTCACTGAAGTCCTCCGTGGTGTCGCAGTGATAGTAGGTGCCGGAGCTGATGAAGGTGGTGGCGTGAATGGCTCAGGCTCCGCAGTCTCTGTCTCCGGTGCTGGGCGAGGAGGTGTACCATGATCAGTAGGCCCTGAAGGCCCTGCCTCAGCAGCTCGGATCTCATCCTCCTCATCTGGCTCCTGGCCAGACTCTCGTCGTACCCATCGATCACTGATCAGTCGAAATCCCATCCTATGTAGGGATTTCTCTCCATAAGTATCTGTGTGCTGTAGCTGGCTGAAGGGTATGCCGTCGAATGAGACACCATGCTCTCTGAATATCTGAGTCAGTCCCATCCCGTACGGCTGAACGAGTCTCCTGTGAGAAGCTGCCTCACCCATCTGCTGAAGCATGATCCTGGGGAGGTTGATGGGAGTCCGCTGGCTCAGGGACACCATCAACACCAGCTCACGCTCAGTGATAAAATCAAATCTCCCGCTCTTCGGAATCAAGATACGGGCGATGATGTGATGCAGCACTCTCATCTCCAGTGAAAGCTGGTTAGCGGACACTGTGGAAATGCCGCTAACATCCTCACGCTCTAGGATACACCTGAAGGCGTGCACTCTGTCGCTGATCGTAGTGGCAGCAGTGCCATGAAGTGGAATCCTCCAGGTGCGACTGATGACCTCAGGTGTCACTGGAATCTCGATCCCTCGAACTGTGGCAGACCATCCAATGCCATCAGTGGCCATGGATCCATAAAACTCTCTGATGAGGTCTGGGTAGTATCTCTCGGACATGGTACAAAAATGAACCAGACCTGCATCTCTCAGTACATCTCCAATGAAGAAGTGATGCTGATCCCAGAATGGAATATCTACGCGCCTCCCATAAGCAATGTTCTTCCGGACTAGGCTGGCTGGCACTGGTGCAGGTGCCTCTGGGGTCGGCTCACGCTCATGTCTGACTTTCCTTCGCCGCTCAGTACTACCCTGCCCCTGTTCCAATCTCCTTTTCCTTACTGCCTGGTGTTTTCTCGGACCCATGTGTAGGGATGAGGGGTAACTTAGGGAGAAATGCAAAGAGGTAAGGCAGAGAGATATTCACTAATTGGAAAGGAAAGGAGAATGTGAAATAGTGAGATAGGGTTTGAGAGATTGGTGCAAATCGAGAGTGAATGAGGAAAAGGTAAGAAACGGACGAAAGAAATATGTGTTTTCAATTGAAAAACAACCGAGATTTGAGGGTTGAAGGATTCGAGGGCTTTCGGTTGTCCAAAATCAAGAAAACGGTCAAAAAGAGAGTTGATTCCAAGAAAAGTAAGAGAGGAGGTGAGGATTTCCCAAAAAGATCGAGGAGAGGGGTGGAAATCCACTATTTGGAGGTTTAGGGAAGTTGTAGGGGGACCACACGAAGGAGAAGAAAGGAAAAAATGGGAGAAAAGGGCTTGCGGACGGGTTTTAAAAACGCAGATTTTCATTCAAGTGTCGACCTCTGAGAATTTTCAGGGGTCGACCTCAAGTGTCGACCTCCAAAGCTTAAGTGTCGACCTCAAGTGTCGACCTCTAAAAATCTCAAGTGTCGACCTCCAACAATAAATCTTCCAAAATAAAATTCTGTAAAATTTTAAAAAAAATTGACAAAATTTAGAAAAATGACCTTTAAACATATTTGAGAATTTATAAATCATTTTTGAGGAATTTTGATGAAAAAAGAAGAGTTTCAAGCAAAAGGATCAATGACTCCCAGTTCTCTTCTAATCATACAAAATCTATCTTCATTCAATGGTTTTGTGAATACATCAGCTAATTGATAATCAGTACATATAAACTCTAACAACACATTACAGTTTTGAACGTGATCTCTTATGAAGTGATGTCTTATTTCAATATGTTTGCTTCTTGAATGTTGAACAGGATTTTTCGTTAAATTGATTGCACTAGTATTATCACATCTTATGGGTGTCTTAGTTAGTTTGATGCCAAAGTCCTCGAGTTGTTGTTTGATCCATAAAATCTGAGCACAGCAGCTTCCAGCTGCTATATATTCGGCTTCTGCCGTAGATAGAGCAACCGAATTCTGTTTCTTACTGCTCCATGAAATCAAATTAACTCCTAGGAATTGACAAGTTCCACTAGTACTTTTTCGATCAAGTTTACACCCAGCAAAATCAGCATCAGAATATGCAATTAATTCATATGATGACTCTCTAGAGTACCAAAGACCAATTTCGATAGACCCAGATAAGTATCTAAGTATACGTTTTACAGCTAAGAGATGTGATTCTTTAGGAGCAGACTGAAAACGTGCACACATACAAACACTAAACATTATATCTGGTCTACTGGCAGTTAGATATAGCAATGAACCAATCATGCCTCTATATAATTTTTGGTCTACTGATTTACCACATTCATCTTTGTCTAATTTACATGAAGAGCTCATAGGGGTACCTATTGGTTTTGTGGTCTACATCCCAAACTTTTTCAAGATTTCCCTTGTGTACTTGGCTTGATTGATGGAGATCCCCTCTTTGGTTTGCTTAATTTGGAGTCCGAGGAAGAAGTTGAGTTCTCCCATCATGCTCATCTCGAACTCACTCTGCATTAACTTCGCAAATTCTTGACAAAGACATTCGTTAGTAGCACCAAAAATAATATCATCTACATATATTTGTACTACTAAGAGATCATCATTTTTCTTTTTCAAAAACAATGTATTATCTACATTACCTCTAGAAAAATCATTTTTCATCAAAAATGAACTTAATCTATCATACCAAGCTCTAGGAGCTTGCTTTAAACCATACAATGCTTTATGCAATTTAAAGACATGATTAGGAAATTCATGATTTTCAAAACCAGGAGGTTGTTCAACATAAACTTCCTCTTCAATAAATCCATTTAAAAAGGCACTCTTTACATCCATTTGAAATAACTTGAAATCCATAAAACAAGCAAAAGCAAGTAAAAGTCTAATTGCTTCTAGCCTAGCAACAGGAGCAAAGGTTTCATCGAAGTCGATTCCTTCTTCCTGGTTGTAGCCTTTAGCAACAAGTCTAGCTTTGTTCCTAATTACAATACCATGTTCATCAAGTTTATTTCTAAAAACCCATTTTGTGCCAATTACAGAAACATTAAGGGGTCTTTCAGTTAAAGTCCAAACATTATTTCTTTTAAATTGATTTAATTCATCTTGCATAGCATTAATCCAATTACAATCTTTTTCAGCTTCTTCTATTGACTTAGGCTCTATCTGAGATACAAAAGCTAAATAATCACAAACATTTCTAATAGAAGAGCGTGTACTTATCCCCTTTGATGGATCACCTATTATTAGCTCTTTAGGGTGTCCATGTGCATACCTCCATTCTTTAGGTAAAGGTTTTGGTGAAGTTGCATTGATTTCTTGAATTTGATCTTGACTTTCTTGATCATCATCTCCTTTGGGCTCATCTTCATTGATTGTCAATTGTTCAAGTTTCTTTGTACCTGTTTCAACATCAATAGAATCTTCTTTTCTAGAAGATTTTTCGTTAGATTCATCAAACACTACATGAATTGATTCTTCAACCAGAAGTGTTCTTCTGTTGAAGACCCTGTATGCCTTGCTAGAAGTAGAGTATCCTAAAAAGATACCTTCATCTGACTTGGCATCAAATTTACTGATATTGTCTTTGCCATTGTTTAATATGAAACAGCGGCAACCAAACACACGAAAATACTTGAGATTAGGTTTTCGATTTTTCCAAAGCTCATATGGTGTTTTCTTCAAAATAGGTCGAATTAAAACACGATTTAAAATGTAACAGGAAGTATTAATGGCTTCTGCCCAAAAATATCTAGGTAAATCGTTTTCGCAAAGCATTGTGCGTGCCATTTCTTCAAGTGTCCTATTCTATCTTTCTACCACCCCATTTTGTTGAGGTGTCCTAGGTGCAGAGAAATTATGACTAATACCATTTTCATTACAAAAAGCTTCAAAATCATGATTTTCAAATTCAGTTCCATGATCACTACGCAAAGAAACAATAGTGAGATCTTTTTCGTTTGAAACCTTTTTATGAAATTTAACAAAAGCTGAAAATGTTTCATCTTTATGAGCTAAAAACATTACCCAAGTAAATCGTGAGTAATCATCTACAATTACTAGCCCATATTTTTTACCTCCCAAACTAGTTGTTCTGGTTGGTCCAAAGAGGTCCATATGCAATAATTCAAGGGGTCTAGTAGTAGATACTACTCCTTTAGGTTTGAAAGTAGATTTAGTTTGTTTTCCAAATTGACATGCAGCACAAATTTTATCTTTTTCAAAAGTGAGTTTTGGCAATTCTTTTACAAGATTCTTTTTGCTTAATTTTGAAATCAACTGCATACTAGCATGCCCTAGCCTACGGTGCCAAAGCCAACTAGTTTCACTTGCCTTGGCTTCCTTAGCCACTAGACATTGACCACTTTCCATGGCTAGATCATCAAGATCAACCATGTAAATGTTTCCATGTCTAAGACCAGTGAACTTGATGCCATCAACATCTAGACTAGATACCATGCACAAAGATGATTCAAAAATTACTTTAAAACCTTTATCACAAAACTGACTAATGCTAAAAAGATTATGCTTCAAGCCATCAACAAATAATACATTATCTACATAAGCATTAGGGGTGATATGGATTTTACCAATTCCGACGATTTTGCCTTTTCCATTATCACCAAAAGTGACATTTCCACCATCAATTGCAGCTAGTGATGAGAATTGCTTCACATCCCCAGTCATGTGCCTTGAGCAACCACTATCCAGATACCACATTCTTCTTTTATTTTTGGTTGCAAGGCACACCTGCAAAAAAATGATCAAGTTGAAACTTTAGGTACCCAAGTCATCTTGGGTCCTTTAGGGTTAGTCAAGTTGGTTCCTTTTGGAACCCAAATCTTTCTAAAGGTATTTGATTTTCTTCTGTTACAAACATATGATTTATGACCTACTTTACCACATGCATAGCAGGTAATATTAGAAGATGCAGGTATGAAAAAGTTTTTGTAAAGTTTTTGCTGATTGTGTGGTTTAAATCCAAGTCCAGCTTTATTAAACACTGCATGTTGGCTATTTAAGAGCATATTTAGTTTTTCTGAGCTAAAGGTAAACTTTTCTACAAAAGGTTTTACTCTTTCTAACTCTTCCTTGTAATTCTTATTTTGAAGCAATAGTTCTTTGTTTTGTTTTTCAATGTTCTCATTAGTTTTAAGACTTCTATTATTTTTCAAAGAATTATTTTCTTTAACAAGATTATCTTTGTCATTTGTCAAAGTCTTTACATGTTCTTTTAATTTCTTGTTTTCTTGAGTTAAATTTTCAATTTCACTTGAAAACTTTTCTGAATCTTTTGTAAGTTCAAAGTTTTGCTTTCTTAATTTCTTATTTTTTAATTTTAATTTTTCATATTCCATTACTAAGTCATCAAAAGCATCATGCAATTCATTGAAAGTAAATTCAGTTTCAGGTTCAGAATTTACCTCATTATCTTCATTGGCCATGAAACATAGGTTGGCGACTACCTGCTGCTCTTCTTCACTGCTGGAGTCCTCACTCTCACTCCAGGTAGCCATCATGGCCTTCTTTCTCAACATCCTTCTACTTTTTTTAAGCAAAGGGCAATCCGTTTTGTAATGTCCAGGCTTCTTGCACTCGAAGCAGATGGGTGGATCCCTTTCTTTCTCTTTCTCCTTGTTGTGATCACCTTTTTGTTGCCTTTTCTTGTAGAAGTCCTTCTTCTTTCTCATGAATCTTTTAAATTTCCTAGTAATTAGGGCTGTCTCATCATCATCAGCTTCTTCTTCAGATTCATCACTTGACTCTTCTTTTGTAGTGGACTTGAAGGCTATGGCTTTCTTTTTCTTGTCATTGTCCACTGTTTTCTGCTTTAGTGAAAGCTCGTAGGTCATCAGTGATCCAAGAAGCTGCTCGAGAGGCAGAGTGTTGACATCCTTGGCTTCTTCTATGGCTATAACTTTCGCATCCCATGAAGCCGGAAGAGACCTGAGAAGTTTGTTAACCAGTTCACCATTAGATATAATTTTTCCCAAACTCCTCATACCATTTACTATATTGGTAAATCTAGTATACATTTCACTTATGCTTTCAGTTGGTTCCATCCTGAACATCTCATACGTATGAATGAGCATGTTCACCTTAGTGGTCTTCACTTGGTGTGTACCCTCATGGGTAACCTCAAGTGTATCCCAAATTTCTTTGGCGGAAATACAATTTGATATTCTGTTGAATTCACTAGGATCAAGTGCACAGAATAACAAATTCATCGCCTTAGCATTTAACTCAGCTTGTTTGATGTCATTGTCATCCCATTCTTCTTCAGATTTTGGGGTGATAATGCCATTAACCAAGTGAGTGGGCTGATGAGGCCCTTTAGTGATTACTCTCCAAATATGATAATCTACAGCTTGTAAATAAATACGTATACGAGTTTTCCAATAAGTGTAGTTTGTGCCATTAAAGAAAGGAGGACGATTTGATGCTTGTCCTTCAACTATACCCATTCCAATTGGAGCGGCCATGATCTTTCACTCAAGATCGTTGGACCTACAAGAGAGTACCGGTGCTCTGATACCACTTGTTGCCCAGATATGGTGCCCAAGAGGGGGGGTGAATTGGGTATTTAAAAAATTTAAGGCAATATATATGTGCTATCAGGTTTTAAGGTGAAGAGTGATAGTGCTTTAATAATTGTGCAACGGAAGCAACGAAATAAAATGACAATTAATGAGCTAAAGAAGCTAAAGAGCAAACCAATGCAAACACACAAGAAATATAGTGGTTCGGTGCACCCAGCACCTACATCCACTCCCCAAGTTCCACTTGGGAATTTCCACTATAATCTTTGGATTACAGCCGACTTGTTTTACCAGGCTCACAAGTCAAAACCTTACACACTTGTTTTGGCTTCGGGCTAACAAGCAACCCTAGTTGGTTTTATCAATTGGCTCACCAACAAACCTCACTCACTTGTTTTGGCTTCGGGCTTACAAGCAACCCTAGTTGGTTTTATCAATTGGCTCACCAACAAACCTCACTCACTTGTTTTGGCTTCGGGCTTACAAGCAACCCTAGTTGGTTTTATCAATTGGCTCACCAACAAACCTCACTCTAGTTTCAAATTCCCTTGAAACTAGCAAAAGACAAAAGAGTATGAATACAATGAATTAAAAACTAAACAAACTCCTTTTGAGCAATAATAAATTCGTTGAAGCTCTTGATGGAGACTCTTCAAGCCTTTTCCCTTGGAATCTTTGGACCTCACTAAATGCCAAACACTTGAATGTTGGATTCCTTAAAGATGGAAGACTTTTTGGCTAGGGAATCTCTTGGTTTTCTCACTCTTTTTGCTTGGAAGTGATTGAAGGCTTTGTACTTTGAATCAACACTTTTCACTTTGTCTCCTTGTCTTTTTTGAAGTTTGGTGGAGGTTAAATACCTCATTCATGCTGAAACAACTCCACAAGACCGTTAGATTCAAAAATATGGCCATTTATGGCCGTTAGAAATCAAATCAGAAGTTCAGAAAAACTAGCCGTTATGCCATGAGTCGACCTCATGAGTCGACCTCTGGATCAAGTGTCGACCTCATGAGTCGACCTCCAATATATTTTAGGCAAAAGTTCAGAGTACCATAGTTCTGCCCATTTGAATTCTCAGGCTATGAGTCGACCTCTGGTGTCGACCTCTGGACAGGTGTTGACCTCTGGTGGTCGACCTCTGAAGCGTGCCACTGAGACTTTGCCGTGCCGGCCATGCTGAACTTTCCTTTTCTTCATGAGTCGACCTCTGGTGGTCGACCTTTGACAAGGTGTCGACCTCTGGTGGTCGACCTCTGATCTGAATTTTTCTGAAACTCTTTGAGATGTGCGTGCCATGCTTGAGTTTCTTTAAGCCTTTGTTTCTTTTGTCAAATATTTCTTAACAAGAAGGTCCAATTTGAGTATTTTGATCTTGTCCAAGGTAGAAGAGCTCATTTTCAAATCAGGTAAACTTAGTTTCATCATTGTCCTTATGATACTCTTTTTGAATAACCTAAGTCCTGAAACTTTATCTTGAGATTAAACGTTAGTCCAAACATATACTCAACCTTTTGTTAATCATCAAAACTAAGGAGTCAAAGCCAACAAATACTATTGCTATAAATTTGACTAAGAATCCTGTTCGGCATTTTAGAAGTAAACACATTGAAAATAGGTATCATTTTATTAGAGATCATGTTGAAAATAATAATATAATGCTTGATTTTGTTTATACCAAAATGCAACTAGCTGGCATATTGACTAAACCACTTCAAGAGGATCGATTCAGTATGACTAGAAGAGAATTAGGGGTCATCAATCCTTTTGTCTAAAAATTTTCATCTCTTTATAATTCTTAACTCTTGATTGATCAAAATTACTTGTGAATCATGATAAATCACTTTCAAGCCCTTCAAATCAAGTTCTTTATGCTTAATGCTCTTTTTCCATTTTTTTCTCTATTTTAAGTCCAAGTGTCAATACTTTGAAGTGTCAACACCTGTAAGTGTCGACACTTGACCCACAGTCATGAGTCAACACTTGGCCGGTGAAAAAACCGAGATAAAATAGGGAAAACAAAGTATTTTCTTCGAATTTTCTTCCCAAATTTGAGCCGACTCACCCTCTAACTGTTCTCCAACACCTTCTTCCCTCCAATCTCAATTTCAACCACCTAATTCTTCATTTAGAACAAGTCCATTTTGGTTTCTTACTGCTCTTCAACTATTCTTCACTATATTTCTTATTGTAGAAATCCTAGATTTCTTCCATATTTGCCTCCTTCCCTTGATTCTTTGGAATGGGACCTAGAAAGCAAGTTGTCTGAAGGCCTCGACCTTTCGTTCAAGAGGAAGAATGAAGAATGAAGGCTAGGCATGAGCATCGAGAGGTAGTTGAGCCCGTAGATCAGCCTGATGTTCCTGTCAGACCAGTTGTCTCTACCGTAGATAGGATGAGCTCGAAGACTATCATTGGTGGTCATCGAGTGGATTTTGACTTCCTGGACTAGTAGCATTTTAGGATTGGATAGTGGCTGAGGGATGCCAGTTTAGCACATTTTTGCTCACTATCCGAGAGCTTTTACCCTGGCCTGATGAGAGAGTTCTGCGAATCTATAGCCAGAGGTAGTGAGGGATGGTTAGCACAAGTCCAAGGGAGAGACATTCCAGTCTCTGCTGAGATTATGAGCCGAGTATGGGAGATTCCTATGATAGGTTTAGTGGTGGATGCCCTGCTGGACAGAATCAGTGGACTCCAGTATATTTTTGAGACAGACGATCTTCTAGATGGAACCACAGTAGTTGCTTCAAAACTTTCACCTGAGATGAGGTTGCTGCACTCACATTGTAGCCCATATTCTTCTGCCAAAGATCGGATGCTTCAACTTCATCACAGAGTGCGAGTTATTGGTTATAGTGTCTCCAATACAGCACACTGCAGTATGCCTCCCAGTGCTTATGGTTCATCAGTTTATAGAGGCATCGATTAGTCAGAGACTTTGTTTGCCCTACGGGATGGGTTTGACCATACTTTTCAGGGCCTATAGAGTAGTCATAGAAGGAGAGCCTTATAAACAGTTATTGCATACAGACGTCTATGACATCTGATCACTTCATCGGATGGGGTATCATCTAGTCAGAGGCCAGTGGAGACAGTATATATCCGGTCAGGCCACCGACATAGATGATGATGCAGCAAAGGAGGAGCATATTTTCTCAGGTGAGGCCGGGCCTTCTAAGGTACATAACGAGATTCCAGAGGCATATCCCGAGCCTACGACTCAGCCAAAGCCTACTCCTTAAACCAAGCCAGCCACCCCTACACATATAGAGATACCAAGCAATGGAGATAGCCTAGAGGACAGGGTCACTAGATAAAGACGAGATTATGGTTATTAGACAGCGAGTTGACTAGATGCATATGGAGATGAGGGAGAGCCATCGAGGATTGAGTGATGGCATCTCTGCTATTTTATCTGCTTTGGCGAGATCTTCATCAAGCAGAGCTCCTCCACCTTCATCTACATCAGATCCACCTCCAGCACCATCAGCTCTAGGACCAGATATGGCAGGTGATCAGACTGACTCCGTAGAGTTTGATACTGTAGATTTTATGATGGATCCGGAACTTGACATAGTAGCAGATGTTCCTAGGAGTCCCATTCCTGATCTTACCCGATCGCCATTTCAGACTCTGATTTTATCCACCTTACCTTCCAGATCTGATCCACACATTACTTCCATTCCTACATCTACTTCTATCATTTCATCTTATGGTACACCTGTGATACATTTTTCATCTATGCATACATCTTCCCTTATCAAGGAACTGGGATTTTATACTCATGGTTTCCACCATTTTGATTTCAATCCCATCTTTGACCATACTCCCTTTTCTTTTGATATAGTCATTCCGGTCAGTGCTGTTCCTACTACTAATATAGCCTCCACCTCTTCTACACTAGCCAGAGGTAAAACATATGTCAGATGCAGAGGATGAGGTCGACATGATGTATCGAGACCTACCCAGACCAGACTCTCTGATTTTCGATCGATATGGCCACGATCCTGTCCTTCTAGAGATACTAGACTGATTGAGATTGGATTCTCTTATGAGGAGAGTTCTCATTAGGATGGTCTCTATGTTAGTTAGTTTGCATTTCAATACTACTTGTATGCATCTTTGTTTGTATCAATGTATGAAATGTTTGTATCCATGTATGAAATGTTCGTTTCAATGTATAAAATTTGGTATTAATGAACTTGTTTGTAAATATTATCTCTTTTAGTTTTTGATGTTGTCAATGATTCTTGAATTTGTTATAGTCTTTTTGTTTTATCTTGTTTTATCCTTCCAACCTTTTTGATGTTGACAAAAAGGGGGAGAGATAAGTAAGAGAAAAATGAGAGATAAATGAGTAAAATAAGAAGAGAAAAATGAAAAAGGGAGAGTAAAATGAGAAGATAATGGCAGAATTATGCTAAAATGGTAAATAGTATCATGGAACTTTATTTCAATAAAGACAAGAGCAATGAGTTAGGGGGAGTAATCTAAAAGAAAAAGAATTTCTTCTTAAGCTGAAATTTCTTGAAAATTTTTGAAAATTAGATTTTTTTTGGTTCATGAAAACTCTTTGAAAACTAATTTTTCAAATCACCTTTTGAGGGGGTGTATTTACACTCTTGTTCTATTTTTTTTTTCCTGTTGGTTTCACTCAATATGTTTATATGCTAAATCTTTTATCTTTAAAATTTGCTTTAGCTCTGATACACATTTAGAGTATCATGGTACATGCATTTTTTTAGCTCTGATATTCCTCTATAGCCTTAATTCAATTCAAATGAGTCCTAGATTTTCAATAACTTAACTTTAGACCCTAGCTTCTATTTTTCCCTTTACTCTGAGACATATTGCACAAAAGCTGTATACTCATTGAAAATCTGTTAAGCTTCTTATATGAAGTATACTTAAAGGTTTTGTCATCATTAAAAAGGGAGAGATTGTTGATTCCATTATTGATTTTGATGATTAACAAAATACCTAAGTATATTTGAGTACTAGCAGTTCTTTAAAGTGTGTTTTTATTAAAAAAAGGTACTCATCAAGTTGGCTGAATTAAATTGCTTGTAAATATTTGAAGAAGCCCTTTCTATGAATGAAACATTAAAGATTGATGGACTTAAGTGTTTGAGAAACACTTGAAAGCATTTAAGAGTCAAGTTCAAAGAAGATTCAGTAGAGTTTTGGTCGAATTTTGAAAAGTTTCAGCAAGTGACAACTCAAAGTGTCGACTCATGACAGTGCAAGTGTCGACTCAAGCCGGTATGTAAAAAAGAGTTTTAGATGGCATGGTTAAAGTATTGACTAATGCTACACAAGTATTGACCCTAAGTGTCAACTCAAGGATCGACTCAAAGCCTGAAACAAATTTCTTACAGAACATGCTAAAATTCAAGACTCAACTCAAGTGTCGACTCACCAGATGAAGTGTCGACTCACCTGAGATTTTCAGAGAGCTTCAAAGTAAAATTTTAAACTAGGTGTCGACTCATGAAATTTAAGTATCGACCCTAAGTATCGACTCATAGCCTGAAGTGTCGACACTTGGAGTTCTAGGAACAGTAACGACTAGTTTTTTCAAGCACAGAACTCATCACTTTTGGCTCCCAATGACTAGTTCTAACCACTTTTGAGCATTGATTGAGGCTTCCTCAAATTGAAGATAAGCATCTTCAACAAGCTTAAAAGAGATAACAACTTTTATTTAGAAAGCTTAATTGTATTCTTTACTTTCATTATTACTTTATTGTATTAAGATTTTTTGGTGGGGACACCAGGATCAGACACAGATCACTGGATCCTATATAGTTCATTGATTAGGATTTTAAAATTTAAAACTTTAGTCATATATCACAATTTTATAATCAATTAAGATTGAGTCATGTAATAAGTTGAGGATAGTTGATTTATCTCAACCCTCAACCTTAGTCCAACTTTGAGTCCTGTACTTCAGCCATGAGTCTAGTATGAGTCCAAATTTTGTACAAAAGAGGAGGTTACCCTATTTTGGAGTTTCACTAGGCCACATCCAGGAGTCAGAGGCCACTACATCAGCTTGTTGGATTTTGTGTAACATCTCAGGATCCAAAATGATTTCCAGAAACCTTGATTCCTTTCAGATGCCTAGATTCTTTCATAGATACTAGAGCATATTCTCAAACTAGGGTATCCATGATTTCAGAGGTCCACCTACATCCCAGCCCAAGTGAATGCAAGGCCCAGGTCCATAATGAATTTCCAGGTATATTCCAGCCCAGAACCAAGATATCTGGAATATTCCTGCTCCAGGCGTCCCAAGCCTCCAGGACCCAAAGCCCATGCGCCCAACCAATCCTTGGATGCCCCAATTGCTGCCCAAGAGCCCAAGTCCAAGCCAAGAGGCATCCAAGCCCAAGAAAAGGAGATTTGACAAAGTCCAAGGTGCTTTGACCAAGTCAAAGGAGGAAGGAAATCCATATCAAACAAGGAGAACCTATTCCTATTCAACTTGTGAACCTATTCCTACTCCACTTGTAATCCTTCTCCCTATCTAGCTTGTATTCCTATTCTAACAAGGAGAGGGCATGGGAACTCTATAAATACCCCACCCCTCCCCCTCTTGTAATCAATTTTTTTTCATGATATCAAAAAAAACCCTGGTGAAATTTATTTAAGCTTGCGAGCTTGTGTTTGTGTTACTTTGTTTTGTGTGGTTCCTTGTTCTTGTGTTGGCCGACCCTTTCCCTTGCAAACCCCCATGCCTTAGCAGCAAATCAACTTCCAGACATCAGCCATGCCCCCAGTTGAAGAGCCCTCAGGCATCCAAGAAGATGAAGCCATCTTCTCCTTCTAGCCGCCAGCCCTTAGAGTCCTGATTCTCCTTTCTTCTTTCCATCAATTTTTTTCTAATTATATTGTTGTTTCTTGCTGACCTCTGACATTTTGCAGATCCCCGAGGTGTTTCCCCTCCTCAGAGGCCCCTCTTGCCTCCAGGAATGCCCAGATCTGCCTCAGATTCAAGGAAAATCGCAGCTTCATCATCCAGGCTTCAACTGAGTGCGAGAGATCTCTTCATCATCTGAATCCTCAATCTTTGACTGGTAAAACCCTTTCTTTCTCTTAATTTATGATTTGGTTGAAGATTTCTATCCTAAGCCGAGAATATTTCAATTTTCAGGTCCTGAGATTCATTAGTTTGCATGAGAATTTTGCGGGTATGCTTGTTTCTACCATTGCTAGTCCTTATGCTAAACTTTGCTTATCTTTTGGGTTCTTAACCATGAAATTAAAATTCTAAAAATCCCAAAAATTGAGTTTTCTATTTTTTTACATCCCTAGGTCCATCCTACATCAATTTGGTATCAGAACAGGTTTAGGATAGTTTTTTATCTGCATTAGATTCACAAAACCCTAGTTCTAAATTTTTGCATCCTGTCCCTTGCATTAGGTGTCTGATTTCCATCTGATTTTGACCATCTAGGAATTTTATTTTTTCATGAAATTTACATGAATTGTTCTCTATCTAGTCCTTATTTTATAATAACTTTTAATTAATTTTATAGAAACTTTAAGTCATTAAAATCTAGCATCTTAGAAACCCTAACAAAATCCTAAAATTTCTGTAGCAGTCTAAAAACCCTAGGATTTGGATCATTAATTGATTTTTTCTTTGTATCAAATTTGGTAGTTATCATCATCACTATCAATCTTATGTCATAGAATTTCTTTGATTTTTTTATGAATCTATATCTGTGTCAAAATCTGCATCATCCAAAATCCTAATTTCCTGAATTCTTGCACTTACCTGACCCAACCTAATCAATTTCCAAACCCCCAATCCCAAGCCAAACTTTGTTTGCTAACCCCAGTTAACTTAAATTCAATTTGTCACAGCATAAAATCATTAAAAAAAAATTATTTTCTGATTGTTTTAGATTGCATCAGGACCATTGAATGCCATCATCTCTTTAATCTAATCTTAAGGGCAATCAATATAACATCAGGGCAGGATTTCATCACCTATCCTAGGCCCAAAACAACCATCAGCATACTGACCTAAGCCTAATTAAAATTGATTAGACCTAATTTTTCCTAGAGGGCTGGGTGACATCCATAGGTCAGGTTTGAGCTGTGTGGGCCAACTAGTGCATTTAATCCTTTAGCTATTACTGAAAGCTGGTGTCTAAGTCTCGGGGTCCAGAGTCAAACGATGTAAGTGGTGTTGTGGTTTTTAATTGGGTCCCTGTGAAAGCAGGGGGACCTCCCACACTCCCACCCTCTACCTGGCCAGAGGAAGGATTAGCTACTGGATTAAGTGTAAGTTGAGCTGACCCACCTAGTTTTGGCTCTAGGTCTAGGAAACCCTAGATTGTACTAGCCTAGTTCTTTTGCATGCTTGGCTACACCATTCCATTCTGATTACTAGATTGATTGTTGCATGACCACTATACTAGGAACCTAATACTAGGAGTCTACACCCCAACCCAACTCAACCATGGATCCCAATTTTGAGGCTTTCATAAAAGCCATGAATGAACAGATGGTTGCCCAATTAACCACCAAGATCCACCAATCCAACACCCAAACCCAAAATCAGTTAGCTCAGATGGAGCTCAAACATGGTCAAACCCAAACCTAGCTTGCCTAGTTGACCACTCAACTCAACCAGATAACTTAAATCAACAACCAAACAACTACTAGGATCGACCAATTAGCCACTAGTTTTGACCAAGTAAGAGATCGGCTAGGAACCTTAGACAAGACCCATAAGACTGAACCCATAACCTATGAACCCATAACCCTTAGTTAGCCTGAGCCCAATAGGATTAGTATCCTTAGATATGAACCCAATGTTAGTCAGGGACACCTTAGCCAACCCACCCTTGTCACCCCAGTCATTAGTCAGTTTTTCCTTAGTCTACCCTCTTTTACCACCTCATTGGTTCACCCAAATGACCTTGAAGAGGAGGTATACGAGGTTGACCCAAGCTTAGTGGACGAGTATGAGGCGGAAGAAGAGGAGTTCTCCATAGAAGACTTAGAGTTAGTTAAATTAATAGATACCTAGGTAGAAGACCACCCAATAATAGTTGACCCTAACCATACCCAAGTAGGAGCCGACCTAGATTTAGCTAACCCTAGCCATACCCAAATAGTAACAGACATAGAGTTAGCTGACCAAGTAGTGGTAGAGCTATTAGAGGAAGAGAACCCTGATACTGTTACTAGAGTTTTACCTGAGGAGACACTAAAAGAAAGCCCAACTATAGAGTGTAATCCTAAATTTCTTGAACCATATGACTTTATTAAGGAATTGGCTTATCAGTACCCTCAAGAAGAATCCCATCCTATAGTTTCCATTGACGATCTCTTTCCTGAGATTAGTGACCCACTCTTCCATACTATAAACCTTGTAGGTACCCATCAACCCCATAAGGTCAACCTTATTAGTCTAGGATTAATCCCTAATACCCCTTCCTGCATCCTACTCTATCCGACTAACCCCGAACCCTTTTCTTATTCTTTATCCAATCAGACTAATCCTAAATCCACTTCTTATTTTCTACCCTTTTCTGAAACTTTTCATGATTTTCTAACCCTTAGATTGCATTTCATAGAGGTTTGCATACTACATTCATTCATCGAGTCTGTCATGTTTGCTTCCTACTTCTGGAAGACCCTCTGGCATCTACTAAGAGTTAATGTCACATTTTCATGTGCATGTTATGATAGGATCAAACCTAAAGAGTCTATAGTCTGTTAGGTTTTGTCCTGAGGAGTAGGATCAAACCTAAAGAGTCTATAGTCTATTAGGTTTTGTCCTAAAGAGTCTAATAAAATTTCCTTCAATAGGAAAGCCTAGTCCAGTCTTTTAGGTGTTAGTTTTGCATCCAATAAATTTAAAACCCTGATTCATCTGTCCACACATGCACTAGCCTCTACACAGCATTTGCATCTAGAAATTAGTCAAAAGCTAAACATAATTAATGAACCTTATAAGAACTTGGCTAATTCCCGAAAGAGAGATAAAGAATTTGTAGAGGATCATGTGATTGTTAAGGAATTTCATGCTCGCGAAGCTAGCCCATCCAAATTAATGAAGAGCAGTGGACCCAATGCTTATGTGCTTGAGAGACCACCTGATTTAGGTTTTAGCTCCACCTTTATCATCTCAGACTTTGTACAGTAGGGGGACCCAGCAGAGATACCTAGCGAGCCCTTTGAGCCACTTTCTTTCTTTGTGAGTGAACCCACCCTAGAGTGTCCATAGATAATTTGGCCTTTTGGTGAGAAAAAGATTGAGAGAATCTTTGACGATCAAGCTATCGGTACCCAAGATAGAGGCTATCAGAGTTATTTGGTCCGCTGGCCAGGTCGGCCAGAATCTGAGGACTTGTGGAGCACTGGTGAGGATCTGTAGCACCTCAACCTAGACCCTCCTTGAGCCAAATTGACCCTTACTCGATGGGGTCGAGTTTCTCCCACCCCGGGAGAATTGGTGAGGACACCAGGATTAGACATAGATCATTGGATCCTATATAGTTTATTGATTAGGATTTTAAATTTTAGAACCTTAGTCATGTGTCATAATTTTGTAATCAATTAAGATTGAGTCCTGTAATAAGTTGAGGTTAGTTGATTTGTCTCAACCCTTAACCTTAGTCTAGCTTTGAGTCTTGTACTTCAGCCATGAGTCTAGTATGAGTCCAAATTTTGTATAAGATAGGAGGTTACCTTATTTTAGAGTTCCACCAGGCCACATCCAGGAGTCAAAGGCCACTACATTAGCTTATTAGATTTTGTGTAACATCTTAGGATCCAAAATGCTTTCCAGAATCCATGATTCCTTCCAGATGCCCAGATTCCTCCCTAGATACTAGAGCATATTTCTAAACTAGGGCATCCATGATTCCAGAGGTCCACCCGCATCCCAGCCCAAGTGAATGCAAGGCCCAGGTCCATAAAGAACCAAGATTCCAGGTATATTCTAGCCCAAAAACCTAGATACCTACAATATTCTTGCTCCAGGCATCTCAATCCTCAAGGGCCCAAAGCCCATGCTCCCAACCCATCCTTGGATGCCCCAATTGCTGCCCAAGAGCCCAAGTCGAAGCTAAGAGGTGTCCAAGCCCAAGAAAAGGAGATTTGACTATGTCCAAGGCCCTTTGACCAAGTCAAAGGAGGAAGGAAATCCATATCAAACAAGGAGAACCTATTCCTATTCAACTTGTGAACCTATTCCTACTCCACTTGTAATCCTTCTCCCTATCTAGCTTGTATTCCTATTCTAACAAGAAGAGGGCATGGGAACTCTATAAATACCCCACCCCTCCCCCTCTTGTAATCAATTTTTTTTCATGATATCAAAAAAAACCCTGGTGAAATTTATTTAAGCTTGCGAGCTTGTGTTTGTGTTACTTTGTTTTGTGTGGTTCCTTGTTCTTGTGTTGGCCGACCCTTGCCCTTGCAAACCCCCATGCCTTAGCAGCAAATCAACTTCCAGACATCAGCCATGCCCCCAGTTGAAGAGCCCTCAGGCATCCAAGAAGATGAAGCCATCTTCTCCTTCTAGCCGCCAGCCCTTAGAGTCCTGATTCTCCTTTCTTCTTTCCATCAATTTTTTTTCTAATTATATTGTTGTTTCTTGCTGACCTCTGACATTTTGCAGATCCCCGAGGTGTTTCCCCTCCTCAAAGGAGGCCCCTCTTGCCTCTAGAACTGCCAAAATCTACCTCAGATTCAAGGAAAACTGCAGCTTCATCATCTAGGCTCTGATCTGAGTGCGAGAGATCTCTTCATCGATTGAATCCTCAAGCTTTGACTGGTAAAATATTTTCCCTCTCTTAATTTCTGATTTGGTTGAAGATTGCTATCATAAGCCAGGAATTTCTCAATTTTTGGGTCCTAAGATTCATTAGTTTGCATGAGAATTTTGCGGGTATGCTTGTTTCTGCCATTGCTAGTCCTTATGCTGAACTTTGCTTATCTTTCAGGTTCTTAACCATGAAATTAAAATTCTAAAAATTCCAAAAAAATAAGTTTTTTATTTTTCTGCATCCTTAAAGAAAAAAAAAATTACATCAAGCCTGACTCGATGGAGTCGAGTTTTCCCCACCCCAGGGAAATGATGGGGACATCAAAACCCATCCGAGCTTTTTATCTTTTCTCCCATATTTTATTTTATTTTATTTTATAATTTTTATTCTAGTTATCCAATTTATCCCTCTATTCCTAGTTTATTCCCTTCTTATCCTCGATTTATCCCCGATGTATTCCTATCATCTTCTTCATCCATTCATTGCCCAGAACTTCCATTTTTTTTTTCATCGATCCCGGATTCACCATGCCTGACCACCGGCGACCCCTGACGGCCGTCCACCTTCCCCCTCGACGTCAATCTTCTCATGGGAATGCCGGTAAAACCCACCGGAACTGCCCATGACCGTCCGCCATCGCTGCTTCGCCCATGCTGCGCCCCTCTCCCCTGCACCGCCGTCCACCCCTGCTGCTCCACCGTTCGTCTGCCCTGCTGCTCCACCATCCATCCACCCTACTGCTTCGCTCGTTCGTGCCGTGCTCCTCTCCCCCATGCTGCCATCTGCCCTTGCTTCCCATCGGCCACCCGTGCCCGCCACCGACCATCATGACCTCCGCCGGCCATCACGACCTCCGCATCTGCCATCATTTAGCCCCTTCGATCCGTGAAGAAGGAACTTGCTGTTGCACGAACATGAAAGCGCACGCTCCTCAAAGTGCATGGATCTCAAAGAGGCCCAAAGATGGTGAAGCATGAATTTCAGAGCTGCAGCAATTTCAAAGCTTCACAGATTTCAGAGCAGGCACTGATTTTTGGTGAATTCAGATTATGCCTAATTTATTTATTTTAAATCTGGATGTATGGACTAGTTGGGAAGTTATTTAGATTAGTTTTAGATTAGTTTGATTTTCCACCATATGGGGAGGATTGTGTTTAGTTTTCTACCATGTTTTTAGGCTGCAAACAAAGCAGGTTTGGGATGTCACCTTTTATGAGCTGCATGCCTTATATTCTTTACTTGGATCCCAAGTTTTGTAAGCCTATATAAAGGCACCTCTTCTCTTGAATAAAATATGAAGAATATGAATTTTTGAAGAGACTGTTCTTAGTTTTGCCTTTGTTAGGAGTGGGCATGAGGCCCGTCTTTCCTTCACCTGTGAGTGTCGAGGGGTATGAGACCCCACTGCCTTCACTTTTGAGTGTCGAGGGCATGAGGCCCTAGTTATCTTCTTCCTTGTTGAGTCCCCTCTATGATCTTGGAGCTTTTCCTTCACGACCCCAGGTAGCGATTTGGGTGGGATGCCCTAGTCTCCGCATGTAGTTTGTGGGTGGGATGCCCTAGACTACATGTATTGGGATGGGTGAGATGCCCTAAAGGTGCAACGTCTCTTCATGAAGGTAAGTCCCAAGTCTATAGAGTATCCATCTTTCTTTCCCCTACATATTTTTTTTGCCTTCTTGACCCTAATCACAGGAGACTTCTCAGCTCTCCAACGATCCTCCTAGCCCCCCCCTTGTCCTGCATCATTTTTGGTGAGCCTAAGAACAAAACCAAAGAGGTTTTTGGTTAGCCTAGTTGAAAACCAAGGAGATTTTTGGTTAGCCTAGTTGAAAACCAAGGAGGTTTTTAGTTAGCCTTTGAAAACTGGTGTGGGCACCAGGATCAGACAGAGGCTCCTCAACCCTTTGAGGATCCCGGATTAGGGTTTTAATTTGTTGGATCCTGTAATAAGGCTTCAAGCCTATGCAATTCTTTACTTTGAGTCATGCACTTTTGTTTTAGTCCTGTACCTTGGCCAATGTGGTCAAGTTAGGTCAATAAACCTTGTATTTAGTTGAATTGATCCAAGCCCGAGTCTATTTGAAGATTGGACCCAATCCTGTTCAAAGAAGAAGTGGACATTGAGTCTAGTCCAATTACTATTGGGCCAAGCCATGAAGGATGCCAATTCAGCCCTTGGGTGCCACCTCATCTATCCCATGTGGCGCCACATCACCTTGACAAGTGGGAGGCCAAGGCAAGGGGGAATGCAGATTTTTGTGGGTGCCATCTCTTGATCTTTTCCTCCCTTTCCTTCCCCTATCAAGCCTCTTTCTAAAGGAGTCATGGGTGGCCAATGGAAGGTCAATGGGAGTTGAAGATTATGAAGACAAGTCCCTTGCTTCAAGCCCCCCATATCAAGCCATCTTCCCAAAATGCTTGGTCAGCCATGGAAGATCAATAGGAGTTGAAGATTATGAAGACAAGTCCCTTGCTTCAAGCCCCCCATATCAAGCCATCTTCCCAAAATGCTTGGTTGGCCATGGAAAGTCAATTGGAGTTGAAGATTGTGAAGACAAGTCCCTTACTTCAAGCCCCCCATATCAAGCCAACTTCCCAAACTGCTTGGTCAGCCATGGAAGGTCAATAGGAGTTAAAGATATGAAGAGACAAGTCCCTTGCTTCAAGCCCTCATATCAAGCTTTCTTCCCAAAATATTTGACCAACTATGGAAGGAAAATCAAGAGTCCAAGGGTGCTAAGACAACCTCCATCTTCCAAGTCCAATGTCAAGCAATGCCATCAAACACAATCAAGATGTTGGTCGACCAAAGGAGAAGAAAACAAATCTAAATTTGGGCGCCCCTTTTCATAAAGCTTTGTATTTTTCATTCAAATTTTGAATGGGTCTTAAGGTGCCTATATAAAGGACCTTACCCCCTCCCTTGTAATGAAATTTTGATGAATGAAAAAAAAATTTGAGTGATATTCTTCTAGTTTGCTTTCGTTCCTTAAGAATGTCGATTTCCGTGAGGGAGCACCTTCGCCTTCGGGCGTCGAGGGGTGTGAGGCCCTAAGCTACTATCTCTTCTACCAATCCATCTTCCATCTTTGAGTTTGGAGGCCATCTGGATGATCCATCTAGGCGCCTAGCAAGAAGACCCTCCATCATCACTATCTTTAACCTTTCTTCCTTTATTTCTTCCTACTTCTTGTTGATTCCTAATCCTTCTCTTGATTGCTCATAGGTCCTCTAGGTGCCATGAATACGGAGTCGGTCTCTCTTGCCTTCGTGACCTTCAGATGGAAAGCTGGTGCATCCATAGGGTTGAAGGCTCGATCATCCAGGCCGCATCCACGAGAGCGAGTGAACTCGGCATTGGGCACCTCAGAGCTTTACAAGGTTTGCTACCCTAACTCCTAAGTTGGTATTGAACCAAGAGCTAAGTCCTACAGGGTTTCTCAATCCTAGGATCCTCTTCTTATCCTTGTTTAGGGGCTTACTTGCTAGTTTGAAGTTCTTATTATTATAGAAATCCTAGATCTACTCTTGCTTGTCTTTGCGAATCCTTAACCTGATTAAAAAACCTAAAAATCATAAAAGAAAAATCACTTGCATCATTCCATCTCATCCTAGCATCTAGTTAGTCCCGCATCAAAAACCAAGAGGTTTCTTTTGGTGAGCTTGGTGAAAATCAAAAGGGATTTTGATTAGTGAGCCTGGAAAACTATTCGGCTGTAATCGAGTGTGATTATAGTGAATTCTTGAGTGGACCTTGGGGAGTGGATGTAGGTACCTTAGAGTGCACCGAACCACTATACTTGCTTGTATTTGTGATTGATTGTCTCCTCTTTACTTGCTCTTACTTTTATTGCATTTAAATTTCCTCTGTATACTCTTTAAGAGGACACAATACTTTCATCTCACTAGCACTTGAATTGATTATTGAATTGGCACACATACTTGAAAATATTTTTTAGAAACCTAATTCATCCCCCCTCTTGGGTTGCTTATTGGGCAACCTCATAATGCTCAGGATGACATAGGGTTTGACTGCCAACCTTAATTTAATACATCCAGATTTTGTCTCAACCTTACAAGTTTTGTGACTCCTCATAAGAACTACCCTGGCCAAGGTTTTGCTAAATTAAGACATGGTGAGTCATTCACTCCAAACTATTTGGAGGGGTCAATCCCATCTTGATCCACCACTGCTCCATAAGTACTTGACTGTACCCAAAAATCTTCAATCACTGGATTAGAAATCTAGGTAGTCCGGTACCAAAGTACAGTGAGTTACTTGCAAGCTACCATGGTGACCTCAGGTCTGAAGGATACATATACCCATATCCCTTCTCGAGCAACCCGTTGGTAGAAGGGAGCTCTACAGATGGTCACGTTCAGTGAGATGTCTTACATTTTACCTATATATCATATCATTGTCTCTACACTCTTTGGTTAAGAGGACAATCAACCAATGTAACATACAATAACCTATGCTTGATACATCGTCGTCCTATAATAATGTATCCTTTGGTTATGAACTAGTTTAAGAACTACTCGATACATCCTCTCTGTATCAAATATAATGTAGTTCTAAGAACTCCATCACACAAGAGTTCATTTCAAGAAAATGCGCATATAATAAATAGCCAAAAGAATAACTTTTATTCATTTAAAGAATTCATATATAATTATAAAATAGTACAACCATCTACATCCTAGACGATTGGCTTTGGGACACTATTCCCAACATCAGGTTGACACCAGCCCCTAAGAAAATCAACCTGACCTTTTAGAATGACTCACTCAATAAGTTCATAAATTAATCGCCACTATCCAAAGAAGCACCCAATAGTGTTTGTGGCACCAATCACTGCACTATAGCCAGAAACGGATTAAGTCATGCCACCATAAATTCCTGCACCCTTGAAAGCTGCATGCTTGGAGCTGTGATGACTCCCATTCTCGCAAGATATTACATGGGAGGAGCATGTTCCTCCTGTGGCACTAGAGAACCCTAAATAGGTGAGGAGGCACTCCCCTTCTCCCCGATCAGATTAAGGGTCTACTCTAGTCCATTCACCCACATGACCTTCTGAAACACATCCAACTAGAGATGCTGAGGTGGATCGTAAGTTTCAAGAGATAGATCGATGCATTGAAGCCTTGCTAGGCTTAGCACCACCCAGAGATGATGACCTTGGCTTTACCATTGAGCCACTCTTAGAGGCCCATATCATGCAAGATCTACTACCAAGATATTTCAAGATACCATAGTTGGAGACTTATGATGGGTCTACCAATCTAGCGGACCACTTGCAGGGTTTTAAAATAATGATGCTCTTGCATGGAGCCACTAATATAGTGTAGTGTTGTGCCTTTCCTTCAACTCTAAAAAAATTAACATGATACTAATATTATAGCTTAAAGCTAGGTTTTATCCACTCCTTTGACCAGTTAAATCAATATTTTGCTTTCCATTTTGCTAGTAACAAAAAGCCACAATAGAGTTTCAACTCCTTGATTCACATCAAGCAGAGAGAGAGAATCCCTTAGATTTATGTAAGCCGATTCAATGAAGCAGCTTTGGAGGTGTACAACCTTAACCATGTAGTTTCTATGACCTCCATGAAGTGTGTTCTTCAACAATCCCTTTCTTTTCTTCCTAGAAAAGAAACCATTAGTGGATTTTTTTGAAATACCCATTGGAGCAAAAAAATATGTGTGAGTAGAAGAAGCGTCTAGTGATCATGTTCTTCCAACTGCTCCATCTACCTTGGCTCTTGCTCTATCTTCTACTTTGCCACTCACCGCAATGCCTAAGGAACAATCCTCGGCTTCAGGGCTTCCCTCAAAAGAGAGGATCGAGAAGAAAGGCTGAGAAGCCGGTCACCTCCATGATGCCGAAGGACACATCCCTAGATTTGGTATCTGTGAAGCCCTGACTAGCTAGGCATCCTACCACCATGAAAGTTCGATCAATATTTCCCTATCAATGTCCTGCATACTCATGTTTTGATGCAAATTTGAGGATAGCTGCACGAAGATAAAAAGATACAATCGATGCCTGAAAGAAAGAACCAGAATAAATACTGCCTTTACCACCAGAATCATGGCCACGACATAGAAGAATGCATCCTGCTTCAGGATGAAATTGAGAAACTCATTCACCATGATAAGCTAAATAGGTTCCTTCATAATCAAGAAGAAAGATGTGATACTCCAGTCCCGGCCCTACTAGAGCCACCACCGAGGTGGAGAAACATGTTGATTGACCCATTAGAGATGATGTCAATGTTGGGAATTGTGTCCCAAAGCCAATCGCCTAGGTTGTAGGCGGTTGAGCGGAGTATTGTACTCTTTATATGAATTAATAAATATTATTTTGACAGCTCATCACATTCTGACTTTTTCTTGTAATGAACTCTTTTTCTTGTTATGAAGTTCTTAGGACTACATTGACTTCGACATAGAGAGGATATTGGTGTGGACACCAGAAGCCGAAAGAAACTTCACTCCAACAAGGTTAGCCTTATCCCAATTTGGATCTAATCATGTAATAGTCCCTTTTCATATAATCCTTAAATCTTATTAAGATGAGTACAATGCTAAGTATAATTAGGTTTCATTGCTCTACAAACCCCATATTCAAAACATTAATCATATGCGTGCCACATCAGATATATCGAGTGGTCCTTAAACCAGGTTCACGACCAAAGGATACATTGTACTGGACGACAATGTATCAAGTGTACGTTGTTGTGGTTCACATCGTTTGGTTGTCCTCTTGACCAAAGGAGTGTGGTGACACTGATGTGATCTGCAAGTGGGATATATGATATCTCATTGAACGTGACTCCATGTAGCCCCTTTTTGCCAAAGGGATACTCATGATTGGATATGGGTATATGTGTCCCTTCGACCTGAGGTCATCATGGTAGCTTGCAAGCAACTCCCTGTGCATTGGTGCCGGACTACCTGGATTTCTAATCCGGTGATGGAAGGTTTCTGGGTATAGGCAAGTACTTGTGGAGTAGTGGTGGACCAAGATAGAATTGACTTGCCCAAATAGTTTGGATTTCTCACAGTGTCTCAATTTAGCAAATCCTCAGCCGGGGTAGTCCTAGTGAGGAGTCACTGGACTTGCAAGGTTGAGACATGCTATGGATTGACTCAGCTAGGGTTGGCAGTCTAACCCTAGGTCATCTTGAGTATTGGAGGTCAAACGGATGAATTATATGGTAACCATATGCAAGAGGTTTGATTGATTTCTCTCGCATCTTCGACCTATCCGGACACTGGGACCCATTGCTAGATGGTATCTTATGCTGGTACTGGAATTGTTCTAGTGCTACCGCCTAGGTTCGAACCTATGAGGTCACATGCCATAGAGAATTTCTCCCTAATCCATGTACCGATTTATGATTAGGAATCATTTCGGTAACAGTTTGATTGAGCACTCTTTGGATTGACCCGATTTTGGGTCGATCAAAAATTTGTTCAGGTCCATCAGGAATTATTTCTGGATGATCGGGACTTGACCAAGCCTTTTATTAATTAGATTTTGATCTAATTGAATTATGAACCAATTTAGAACTGGTTTGGGATTTTTGAACTGGTTATGAACTGAGTTTGAACCATCCACATGGTAATTAAGGCTTGGGCGAATAGGGGATTCAAGACGTCTCTTCCTCTCTCGTATGCATTTGTTTTGGCTAGGAATAAATCACCGTTTAAATGCTTTTTATTGCTTTGTTAAGAACAAATTTGAACCTGCTGCCCTCCTCGGCTCCCAATAATCACTGTTCCTTTTGTTTCACGCTGGATAAAATCTGGGCTATGAAAATCGCTACTAAGCAGCTGAAGTTTTGTATGCTTCCATCGGTGATTTTGGAGTAGAGTTCTTGTGAGAAATTAGGAGAGAAAGTCTTCTAAATTCCCTGTTTTTCTTGGTGTTTCAATCCGTGGAAGAAGCACTGTTTTGAAGAAAACAAATTGCAGAATAGAGTGTTCTGTTCTTCTTCCTCCCTCTCACCGTTCTTGTGGTTTCCGGTGACTAGCATCGTGCAAGAAGCCGGATCAGAGGAAGCCCAGGCATGTCCCCCCTCTAGAGGGTGTTCTCTTGAGCACCTATGAGCCGCATCAACAACCATAGCTGCTGGTTTTTTGGTTTGCTCTATTTTGGTTGTAGAAATTCCTGTTCTAAATTTTCTGGTGAATGGGACTTCAACATCGTTGGATGATCGATCCAAAAGCTCTCCCTTGAAGCAAACTCTATCAAGTTGTTGCCTTGCTGTTGCTGCAGGAGGAGAGATCAAAGTGTTGCTATTTCGGTTTGAGTTTGCTGCACTTGGAAGAGAGGAAGAGAGGAAGAGAAGCTTTTCAATAGTTACTAGAAGAAGAAGACTGGAATAAAGTTATTCCAGATATTCCAGCTATTCCAGCATTATCCCTATTTTATTCCAAGCAAGAATAAGGTAAAATTTCTGTTCTTTATTCTCATGCATGCCTAGATCTAGCTTTACCAAATAGTTTATAAATATTAAATGCCAATTTCATGCCTTCTTTTGCTTGTACATGTATCTTGAATATGTTAGATCTTGTGCGGAGTAGGTTATTTTCGCTATTATTTTAAAATTATTTTAAAATACATACTTGCTCCCTGTGTTGTTGCATGCTTAGTGTAGGCACTTGCAACCACATTTTCTTTCAATGGTATCAGAGCCAGGTTCAGGTACAACATATCTTGATTGCATGTATAGTAGATTAAAATATTTAATCTTTTGATATGTATCTATATCTTAATCATAGGGTATGATTAGGGAGTACTTTTAGGAACCTAGTTGAGACCTTCACCATGACCGTGTGTCTTTGGTATGATGTGATTCATCTGTGTTGGCCTCTTCAGAAGGATCCTTTAAGGAAATCAAAGGAATTAAAATTGTTTTTGTTCGGATACATTTTTGGCATGACTTATATTTTCTTTTGGTAATGTAATATTTATAAAAGAATATAACTAGATATGATGCATGATATTATATGTAAAAGGAGTTTTACATGTTTTAATTAAAATTATTTTAATTAAAATATTGGTTTATATTCAAACAATTTTGAATTGTATGATTAAATTAAATTACAAGTTATCTTAGGATTTATGAAACCTAATGTCATTTAAATAAGCCAATTGGGTTAATTGGGCTAGCTGTCTAATTGGGTCCATATTTTGGGTTAGACCTATGTTTAGTTGAACTGGATAATAAGAAGACTAATCAAAAGTTGATTAAGGTCATTCTTTTAGAACTATCTAATAGTTAGATATGTTAGTCCATTCATCTAAAATGGATCTAATTAGTGGCTCCGTGGAAACCCGAGTCTTTAGGCTAATCTGATCAAGTCTGGTAAACCGATGGTGTCGAGGTAGGTTTGGCATTGTGATCATGGTTGTATGAGGCTACCTCTTTCCTGGCCAACTTGGTTGGTGTTTAGGAAAGATGGTTAATGACGGATACTCACCCATGATCTCACCTACTTGGCCAGTCGAGTCAACCATAATTGATTAGAAAAGCTCATTGACTCATGTTAACCCATGTCACCCAGGTTGATCAGTCTGACTGATCAGTTGGTGCCCATGGATCAATTGTTGAATTGTGTCAACCCTCCTGAAAATTGATTCGTTCAGTGGGAGGATGATCCATGTTCTTGTCTTATTCATCTGTCACAACCTAAAATCCTCTAAAATTATTAGGTCCTGAAAAAGACTAAGTCAAAGAGTTGATGGTGTCTTAGCCTTCCATTAAGTGGGTTAGTAATGTGTCCTTTAACTTGGTGTTCATCGGCAGTTCCATAGAATGGGTGTGCATCTGGTTACTGGAATTACTCTCTTATAGATGATGGTTCAGTGCAACCTTCTTAACGGTGATCAGGTGAGCCGGCCATAGTCGGGCTTGGTCATTCATTGGCTGGAAGTATTAGATTTATCATGTTAATGGTTGGACCTAACTGGAGACCCGCAATAGGAGGCCCCTAGGCCGATTGAGGTGCTCTCTGGGGAAAAATAAATTACTGGAAGTTGCTTAGGGAAGCAATTGGTTGGTGAACCTACCTTTAGGCACGTATGGGTGAGCTGGCCATAGTCGGGCTCATGCGTGGTCTATTGGATTTCAGTACCCACTATGAAATAGTGATTTCACGGATTGGAGTTAGAGGCTCCCAATCTGAAAAATTAGTGGAAGAGACCTTTAGACTAAAGTCCAAGTCTTTTGGTTAATTAATTAATTCATACTCTAATATGGTCTTGTTTTTCCTTTCAGATGTCTTCAAATCTTTTGCTTCGGTCACTTCTCGATAACGAGAAGTTGAAGGGTCACAACTTCGATTGCTGGTATCGAAAGTTGAGGATTGTCCTGGAGCATGAACGAATCCTTTATGTGATAACGGATCTGGCACCTGAAATTCCTTTTGCCAATGCTTGGAGTTTGGTCAGGGACACTTATTATAAGTGGGTTTCTGATTGGACTACTGTCTGATGCATTATGCTAGCGGCAATAAATGACGAGTTCCGTCGCAAGTTCGAGGCAGCCCAACCTGATGAGATCCTTCAAAAGTTGAAGGAATCTTTTGGCACACCGGACGATGTAGAGCGGTACAAAGTATCTTGTGCCATCTACAATGCCAAGATGTAAAATGGTGGTTCTATCACTGATCATGTATTGTACATGATCGAGCTGATAGAAAAGTTGGGCAAGCTCGAATGTCCCTTGCATGAGCAGCTCGGCAAGGATGCGATCTTGAATTCTCTGCCCTCCTCCTATCTTGACTTTCTCAACCATTACACAATGAACAAGCTTGCAGTCAATTACCTTGGTTTGATAGGATTACTGCAGACTTATGAGAAAGACCAGCAACTGAACAAGGGGGTGGTGAATTTAGTGGGAGGTTCTAGAGGTCGTCGTCCCTTTAATAAAGGGAAGAATAAAAGGAAAGGAAAGAAGGTGCTGAATGCTCCTGGCCCAAGTCAGACCAGGAAAGTGAAAGCTGACCAATCTACTGCAGAGTGCTTCTACTGCAAGAAGCGGGGACACTGGAAGAGGAACTGTCCTCTTTACCAAGCATCTCTAGACCTGAAAAGGCCTAGGAAGGGAAAGCAGTAGTCTGCTGGACAAGGTATTTATATGATAACACCTTGTAATTTCTCTATTTATGATACTGCTAACTGGGTTTGGATATCGGTAGTCCTATTCATGTTTGTAATTCATTGTAGAGACTGCAAGTTAGAAAGAGATTCAAGGATGTGGAACAGTTCCTGAGTGTTGGGAATGGAAATCTGTTCCAGTATTGGCGATCGGAGTTTTGAGTCTTGTCTTTGAGTCCTATATTGTCGAGTTAGTCAACTGTCATTATTGTCCTAGTTTTATTATGTGCATAATCTCTGTAGGCCTTTTGGCCAATTGTGGTTTTGAACTATCAATAAAAGGAGATATTTGCAAAGTTATTTTGAATAACTCTGTGATAAAGAAAGCTAAGTTAAATAATGGCATTTATATACTATGACGGCCTATTAGTGTAATGTACACATCTAGCAAACGCCCAAGGTTAGAAAATGTCAGTGATCTGTATTTTTGGCACTGTAGGCTAGGTCTGAAAGAAAACAGTGCAGGTGGTTTGACATAATCCTACACTAGGCATGCAAATAGCTGCGGGAGCAGAATGGATTTTAAAACTTTTTATAAAATTCGCGCAGCGGAAACCTGCTCCGCCTAGAAACTAATCTATTCATGTTGCATGTAGGCATGTATCATGATATAAAAATATTTGCAAAAATTAAACAAATAAATCTATTTATGCATGATAAAAAAAATAATTTTTCATACCTTTATTCTGGCTGGAATAACTCTGGAATAAACCTGGAATAGGCTGGAATAGCTGGAATAAATCAATTCCAGCCTTCTTCCTCCTTGGACCGTGGGATACCCTGTTTTGAGCTTTCAAAACATCATCCAAACACCACCTTCCGAACCTCCGTTTGCTCCCAAATTGTAGCAGCAGCTAGGGGTTCGAGTGGTCTTCGATTTTGCACCGAGATCTGCAACCAAAACATAGCAAAAATGATGTACAAAAATGCCCAAAGTCTGCTGCTGGAAGTTGTTGCAGAACAGGACAGCAGACTTTAATCTTCATTTTTGAGCAACAGCAGCAAGTCCGGCTCGCGTGGTTTGCTCCTAGGAGTAGAAGGGTACTCCCTCTAGAGAGGAGATGTGCCCGGGGCTCTTGGATCCCTCTCCACACGCGGTGCAAGCCGCTGGAAGAAGACACTCGATCACGGTAAGTTTCAGCAACAGGGCTTTGCTGAAATGGGAATTTGAGCATAAGAAATAAGGCTTTGTTTCTCTCCCTCACATACTCCAAATCCCAGCTCTACAAAGTACCCAATGGAAGAAAAAAGACCAAGATCTTAGCCTCTCAAATGGAAGAACACCCTAGGTGTTTTCTCTCTTCTCACGGTGAAAACAACCCACACTTGAAACAGAGGGGGAATTGCTGGTATTTAAAGGACAGCAGGGAAGAAGACGGAGAGACAGGGAGAGGAAGAGGACTCGGCTGCGTTTCACCCATTAAACCAGTAGTAAACAAGGGATTAAACCAGTCGGCGGAGGAGAGGAAGAGACGCCAGCGATGAAAGGTCGATTGGCCTTCTTTGGACGCATGAAGTTTATTCCAGCATTTTACCATGTAAAACGGTCAATGGGAGTAAACACCGGTTCAAAGAAAATACTGGTTCAACCAAAACTGGTCAACCCCTTTTTAAACCTCTAGGTTCAATCCAATTGAACCGGTTCAAACCCAATTAAAATTGGTTCAAGGGATAAAAATTAGTTCACAACCAATTGAAGGCCGAAACGAACTCCGAATCAGTTCAAAACTGATTCAGAAAAATCTGGTGCAGTCCTGGTCAGCCCGAAACAATTTTTGGTTGACACAGACAAGGGTAAGATGGAGAAAAGAGTACTCAAAAAATACCGTGACCATAAAACCGAGATGATTCTTAATCGTAATCGGTATCCGGATCAGAGAGTAATCCTCTGTGGCGTGTGACCTCATAGGTTCGAACCTAAACGGTAGCACTAGAACAATTCTAGTACTAGCATAGGAAACCATCTAGCAATGGGTCCCGGCATCCGGATAGGTCGAAGATGCGGGAGCAAACTATTGAACCTCTAGCATATGGTTACCGTATAATTCATCCCTTTGACCTCTAATGCTCAGGACGACTGAGATTGGGCTGCCAACCCAGACTGAGTCAATCGACTACGTGTCTCAACCTTGCAAGCCCAGTGACTCCTCACTAGGACTACCCTGACCGAGGATTTGCTAAATTGAGATACTGCGAGACATACAATCCAAACTGTTTGGACAGGTCAATTCCATCTTGGTCCATCACTGCTCCACAAGTACTTGCCTGTACCCAGAAACCTTCCGTCATCGGATTAAAAATCTGGGTAGTCCGGCACCAAAGCACAGGGAGTTGCTTGCAAGCTACTGTGATGACCTCAGGTCAGAGGGACACATATACCCATATCCAATCGTGAGTATCACTTTGGCAGAAAGAGGCTGCACGGAGTCACGTTCAATAAGATATCACATATCCCACTTGCAGATCACATCAGTTCACCACACTCATTTGGTCAAGAGGACAACCAAATGATGTGAACTACAACAACCTATACTTGATATATTGCTGTCCAGTATAATATATCCTTTGATTGTGAATAGGGTTTAAGGACCACTCGATACATCCTCTCTGTATCGAAGTCAGTGTAGTCCTAAGGACTTCATCACATGGAAAGAGTTCATTTCAGGAAAATATAATATGTGATGAGCTGCCAAAAATAATATTTTATTAATTCAAAGAAAGAGTACAATACTTAGCTCAACCGCCTACAATCCAGGCGATTGGCTTTGGGACACAATTCCCAACAATTCCTACTTGTAATAATGCCAATCAGAAGAGTATCTAATACCCATTTCCCATTTACAATAGTCGAACTCTTTTATTCCGAGGGCTTTAGTGAAGGGGTTGGCCAGATTTTCTTTTCCATCGATCTTCAGAAGATTGATGTCACCTCGTTCCACGATCTCTTGTATGAGGTGGTATCGCCGCAGTGTGTGCTTGGTGCGGTGATGAGCTTTAGGCTCTTTAGCTTGAGCAATAGCTCCAGTGCTATCACAATACACCGGAACAGGACCATCTAGGGAAGGTGCCACCCCTAGCTCTCCAAGGAACTTCTACAACCACACAGCTTCCTTTGCTGCATCTGATGCTGCAATGTATTCTACTTCGCATACCGAGTCTGCAACAGTTGCCTGCTTAGAACTTTTCCAGCAGATCGCTCCTCCATTCAGGGTAAATACAAACCCTGACACACTCTTGCTATCATCTCTATCAGACTGAAAACTAGAGTCAGAGTACCCCACAAGTTTCAAGTCAGGTTCTCCATAAATCAGCCATTGATCTTTAGTATTTCTTAAATACCTAAGGATGGACTTAACCACCTTCCAATGCACCTCACCTGGGTCAGACTGGTATCTGCTCACAACTCCTAGTGAGTATGCCACATCTGGTCTAGTACAAGTCATAGCATACATGATAGAGCCTACTGCAAAAGCATAAGGTACTCTACTCATGTGCTCTCTTTCCTCAGGATTTGTCGCACAATCCTTCTTGGAAAGAGTAATTCCAGAACCTATCGGGAGATAGCCTTTCTAGGAATTTTCCATGCTGAACCGTTTCAACACGGTGTCAATGTACGTAGACTGGGACAATCCCAAAGCTTCTTAGATCAATCTCTATAGATCTTCATACCTAGTATGTAAGAAACTTCACCCAAGTCTTTCATGGAGAACTGAGATGATAACCATACCTTTATTCCTTGTAATGCTGCAACATCATTCCCGATTAAGAGAATGTCATCAACATACAGTACTAGGAATACAATCACAGAACCATTAACCCATTTATAGATGAACGATTCTTCTCCGTTCCTAACGAAGCCATACGATTTGATACACCTATCAAACCGTAAGTTCCAACTTCGAGACGCTTGCTTGAGTCCATAAATGGAGCTCTGCAACTTGCATACTTTTGATTCATCTGTGGATGTAAACCCTTCAGACTGTATCATATACACCTCCTCTTCCAGCTCCCCATTAAGGAAAGCGGTTCGGACATCCATCTGCCAGATCTCGTAATCAAAATATGCTGCCAAAGCAAGCATGATTCGAATGGACTTGAGCATTGCCACAGGGGAGAAAGTCTCATCATAATCGATACCATATCGATGACGATACCCCTTGGCAACCAGACGAGCTTTATAGGTCTCTACCTTCCCATCTGCGCCCCTTTTCCTCTTGAAGATCCATTTACACCCGATGGGTTTTATTCCTTCATGCGGATCAACCAATGTCCATACATTGTTGATTTCCATGGACTCTATTTTGGATCGCATTGCTCTAAGCCATGCCTCAGAGTCAGATCTGAAAGGATTATGCCCTATAAGCCAATATTTGTATCTCCCAGACCATTGTAAATTGACAAGTTAATAAAGGCAATATTTTTTCATCATTCGCTGTGTCATTATATGATGAACCCCATAGATTAGGGCTATGGTCCAAGGGCTATGATGAGATCATACCAGTGAGATCTAAGGCCTTAAAACCCTAATCTAGAATATTCCTAGTCATAGGAACCCTGAGTTGGGGATCAGGGTTTTCGGTTAGACTGGCATATCCTATGTATGCTGAAAAGGGTGACTGCTCTCACAGTCACTAGTGTGGGACACTAATACAAGGATGTGGGTGCTCATTAGCGAATGAGTTCACTGAATAGATCCAGTTTGAGAACATCTAATGGAGCCTTAGCTGCATGTCAATAGATGTTTCTCATAGTGGGAGTTGTACAAGTAGTCCTATGACCTGAGACTGCCATAATACCTTATGTACATGAACCCATGCTTTGGTTCAATCTCAATCATGACACTGGGTCATGCACGAGGTTGATGCTGGGTATGGTGAATTGTATATGAAGGTAATGAGTAGGTCAACAAGGAATTAATCACTCCTAGTAGGAGGAGATTGCATCCAGCCAAATTAGGTCAGATGATGATTCAAAAAATCTTTGATCAAAGTACAGATATTAGAAATGATTTCTAATATCGAATTAATTGAATCATTAGTGTATGACTGAGCTGGGAATGAGTATAAGCTGGTTTTGACATGTTTCCATATCCATAGTTATATTCGGGATGTAAGATGATTGAAGGATCGAATTGTACGGGAACTTTTCACTGAAGGGTAGTTTTGGAATTTCACCAGAATTTCCATATCTTCCGGGTAGACATGACACGTTGCTAGACATCAATCTTGTCTTGTGGGTTGATCAAATTAAATGGTTTAATTGGATCACTAATTAGGAGGAGTCCTAATTGACTAACTCGAGTTTGCTCGATTTGACCTAAATCGATTAGAATGAGTTCTGATCAAATTAGGTCAACTTGCACTCGGACCCATTGCTGGCTAGGTATGGAACCCAATGGGTTACACACTTAGGACAGATAATCAAGGATTTAATTTGGAATTAAATCTTGTTTGCAGATGAACACACTAGCATGTGTTGCAAACCATGGCTTCTACTTGAATCGGATTTGAGTTAGGGTTCCGATTTGGTCTTTTTTAGATCCAAATTCATTCCGATTTGAATCTAATTGAAGATTCAAGACATTGGGCTAATAGTAGGCTAGCAATTGGGCTAACCTAAGAGGCTAAACCCCTTTCCCACATCGCCTAAGCCCCTTCCCCTCTCTTCCCACGCGCGCGCGCAAGGAGAAGAGTCCACGCGCGCGTGGACTCTCTCCAAGGGGCGTTTTTGCGTGAGAAAAGAAAAGGGGATCGGCGTTTTGGCTGAAGGGGCGTGGAAGAGAGTCCACCTAGGCATGGACTCTTCAAAAAATGGGATTACCGTGAAAGAAAAAAAAAAAAAAAAAAAAAATACTGAAGGGGCGCGACTCTTCTCTTCTGCGCGCGCCCTTCTGTGTTTTTTCGCAACTCTTTCTTGCGTCTTCCCATCCCAAAGGCCGTGAGATTAATTCAAGGGCCGTGTGATGAAGGGAAAGGACATGAGAAGGGAGAGAGGGGCGTGAGAGGGTGATTACAGATGGATAGGCGCCTCTCTGTCGCCTATTTAAGGAGAAGACTTCACCATAAAAAAAAAAAAAAATGATTCCAGATTTTCTACAGCGAAGCCTTGCTTCTATTTTCCCTCTCCCTCTCCAGAAGATTGTTTCCCCCTCCTCTCTTTCCTCTTTGATTCCTTTACAGAGCCTTGGCTCTGTCGAATCTCAGAACAGAAGGAGAGTCAGAGAGAAACTCTCCGACGGTAAAGGAAGAAGGCGCCTCTCCTTTCTTTCTTACATTAAGACAATCTTGTCTTAATTTTCTTCTCCCTCCAAGACAAGCCTTGTCTCATTTTAGGACAAGGGCTTATTCTTAAGACAAGAGTGTCTTAAGGGGCCAAAGTTGCTAGAAGACAAGGAGAAGGGTAAGAGAGAAGGTTTAGTCCCAGTTTGGCTAGAGGAGTTCTAGCCAATAGCCCATATATCAAGTTCTTGGGGTAGAACTTGATTGGAAGGAACCCAATTAAGGAGTCAGTGTCTTGATCATCTGCCCGTGTGGATCACCATCGGAGGGCGGACAAGTGGACGCCTGGTGTGTTCAAGAGGCTACTCAATTTGGAGTTCATTCCTGCATTAGACTGGTAATAGCAATCTGAGGTTAGTATTTAAACAATGTTTAAATTTGGACATGCATGTAGTCATAGTTTTTAATTGCTAATAAGGAGATTTGGGATTAGGGTTCAGACATGATTTCATAAATTTTTGAAATCCACGCTTCCGCACTGGTTCACGAACCCAACAGTGGTATCAGAGCCTCCTTATTAGGATTAAAACTTATGCAGTTCAATTCATGTTTTATTAAATGATGTAGTATCATGTTAAAGTTTTTATATTGATGCACAATGCATGTCTTTGATTGAACATGAGTTTGATGATTGCCACCAGTTAGGGTTTTCCACTGAAACCCTAATTGTCTTAGAGATATGATTAGCCCTGGAGCCATCATACTGAAATAAGGTTGCCCTGGCATAATGGTGTATCCATTATGTGGTAAATGGTTGTCCTAGTATGATGGCACACATTTCACATATTTGCTTAGTTTAAAGCATGTATTAATATATGTGATAGCTTTTAATTGAATGTGCTGGCATTGCATAAATCCCTCTTAAAATTATATTAAGTGGTAGTATAGTTAACCGATAAGCATTATTAGTCATGATGGAAAATTAGTCATTTCGGTGTCTAGAAAGGTGGTTATGGGAAGGTAAAGGGAATCGTGGTTTTTTAATTGGTTCCGTTGTCTGACCTGGCCAATTTTAAATTGGTGTCTAGGAAAGCAACGGGGGGACCCCCACATCTCTTCCACTAGCCTGGCCGATCTGATTGATTTAATTCTTGACTAACATGCTTGGTGTTAAAATACTATTATTGGCCTTCCTTCATGATAGGTCATTATTGTGTTACGATCTATACTAGGTTTGTTGTGTACACACAAGACCTAATATGGTGACTAACACAATTTTTGGCCTAATACAATTATTTGTTTAAGGCATGATTTAATGTAATATTTTGTTGTGTACACACAAGGGTATTACTATTAAAGTCATGACTATATGGCTATGGAGGGTCTTAACTAAAATATTATAGTTTGTTGTGTATACACAAGGCTATTAATATTTTAGAGGCCGGGATAAGTTGAGAATTGTACGGGTTACAATTGGAGAGAGTTTTCCTACCTATGAACTTATATAAGATTTGTTGTGTACACACAAGGTCCTTTATAAGGGATTGGGATCTCAACCCCACTAAGAAAAACTAATTAGGATTTTCTCGATCATCGTATAGAGGGTTATGATGCTCGATAAAATAGTGGGAGACATAATTAAATTAAAGTCCTAATTTAATTATGTATTGTCATTTCATGGTTGTTTGCTTATGTATTGTTCTTTGTTTAAATGTAGATAAATGGCCTCTTCACTCTCACTCTGTAGTATTTTAGATGCCAACAAATTGACTGGGCCTAATTATGTTGATTGGCTGAGAAATTTAAAAATAGTACTCAGTCAAGAAAGAATTTCCTATATTCTTGATACCCCAATTTTGGAACCACCAAGGGAAGATGCCTCGCAAGAGGAGAAGACCACATATAATATGTGGCAAAATGACTCACTTACTGTCAAGTGTGTTATGCTTGCCTCTATGACTAATGAGTTGCAGAGGCAGCATGATAGCATGGATACTAACTCCATACTGCTTAATTTAAAAGAGCTTTATGGAGAACACAGTAGAACTGCTAGATATGAAATATCTAAGCAGTTGTTCCGTGCAAGGATGACAGAAGGTACATCAGTACAAGACCATGTATTAAAGATAATTGATCTAATCACTCGATTAGGTCAATTAGGTTTTGTAATGGATGGGGAGTTGAATCAAGACTTGATCTTGCAATCACTCCCAGAGTCATTTTCACAGTTTGTTCTTAATTACCATATGAACAAACTTAATTCTTCCTTGCCTGAGCTGTTGAATATGTTGAAGACAGCAGAGAGCCATGTAAAGAAAAATAAGGCTCCAGTTCTTCTTGTGGATAAGAAGAAGACAGGCAAAAAGGGTTCCAGTAAGAGGATGAATCCCAAAGGGGGCATTAAGAAGAAGAAAGGAAAGAAGGCCTCCGGATAGATGACCTGCTTTCATTGTGGCAAGCCGGGTCATTGGAAAAGGAACTGCAAGGTTTACCTTGCAAGTGTGAAGCCTGGTGCATCAGAGGCACCAAAAGGTATGAAAGAAGTTCATACTATTTTGTCATTGGATTCTTCCATAACAAATACTTGGGTGTTGGATACCGCCTGTGGTCATAACATCTGCAAATCATTGCAGGGACTTCAGGGGCTTAAAGTATTGAAGGAAGGTAACTTTGAGCTCTACGGTGCTGGAGGGGACCCCATCCAAGCAGAAGCTGTAGGGACTTATATTTTGAAGTTACCTTCAGGGAAGATCTTGGAGCTAAGGAATTGTTACTATATGCCAAAAATCATTAGAAATATCATATCTGTACCCTTGTTACTTAAACAAGGATACACTATGAATGTAATGAGCAGTGGCTGCTCAATTTCTTTATCTAATGAAATTATATGTAATGGCATATTCTGCAATGGTCTATTAACTCTTTTCACTAATGACAATATTTTTCATGTTTCTAACAAACGGAAAAGAGATGATGTAAACAATACCTTACTTTGGCATTGTCGACTTGGACATATTAGTGAGACTAGGATTAACAAGTTATACAAAGAAAATTTCTTTGATCCTTATGACTATGAGTCATTAGGAACTTGTGAATCATGTCTCATGGGTAAGATGACCAAGACTCCATTTAGTGGACATGGAGAAAGGACAAAAGAGTTATTGGGACTCATACACACAGATGTATGTGGGCCTATGACAACTCAAGCCTATGGTGGATACTCATACTTCATCACATTTACTGATGATTTTTCAAGGTATGGATTTGTGTATCTAATGAAACATAAGTCCGAGGCTTTTGAAAAATTTTTAGAGTATCAAAGTATGGTAGAGAAACAGACAGGAAAAAGTATAAAGATCCTCCGATCAGATAGAGGAGGTGAGTACTTATCCACTGAGTTTCTTGATCACCTTAAAGATAAGGGGATCATCTCTGAATGGACTCCTCCTTACACACCACAATTAAATGGTGTTGCTGAAAGGAGGAATCGTACTTTATTGGATATGGTACGGTCCATGATGTGCTTCACGGAGTTACCTTTTTCTCTCTGGGGATATGCTTTGGAAACAGCAACTTATATCTTGAATAGAGTACCATCTAAAACTGTCTCTAGCACTCCATATGAATTATGGAGAGGTAAGAAGCCCAATCTTAAGTATATTAAGATATGGGGATGTCCAGCCTATGTGAAAAGAAATTTTGGACATAAACTAGATGCTAGAGCAGACAAATGTCTATTTATGGGATATCCTAGAGATAGTATAGGATATCTGTTCTACCACCCTACTGAACAAAAGGTTTTGGTCAATAGGCATGCCACTTTTATGGAAAAAGAATTCATCCTACAAAAGGGCACTGGTAGAAATATCGAACTTAATGAAATTCAACAAATAGACACTTCTCAGTCAAGTAACAACATAGTTAATATAGAACCTGAACACACTCCTATCCGTAGGTCTGATAGGGTGCGACAGGCACCTGAGAGGTATGAGTTCATAATTGAAAATAATGAAGCCCAAATCATTCAAAATGATGAGCCTCTAACCTATACGGAAGCAGTCATGAGTAGAGACTCAGACAGATGGCTGGAAGCCATGAGATCCGAGATGGACTCCATGTATGTCAACCAAGTATGGTCTTTGGTTGATGCACCAGAGGGTATTAACCCTATTGGGTGTAAATGGGTCTATAAAAAGAAGATTGGGGCAGATGGCCAAGTTGAAACTTATAAAGCCAGATTGGTGGCTAAGGGTTTCAGACAAAAACAGGGAATAGATTATGATGAAACATTTTCCCCTGTTGCCATGTCAAATCTATTCGGATTATGCTTGCTATAGTAGCATATCATGATTATGAGATCTGGCAAATGGATGTAAAAACTGCATTCCTCAATGGTTTCCTTGAGGAAGAGGTTTATATGTCATAGCCAGAAGGTTTTGTCTTGGAGACTAAACCTAATCAGGTATGTAGGCTAAAGAAATCCATTTATGGATTAAAGCAAGCATCCAGGAGTTGGAACATCCGATTTGATAAAACAGTTAAAGAATTTGATTTTTTCAAAAATGAGGATGAACCTTGTGTGTACAAGAAGACAAGTGGGAGTGCCATAGTTTTCTTAGTTCTATATGTTGATGATATACTTTTTATTGGGAATGATATCCCAATGTTACAATCAGTCAAAGTGTCGTTATCGAAACAGTTCTCCATGAAAGACTTGGGAGAAGCATCCTATATACTGGGTATAAAGATCTATAGAGAAAGATCAAGAAGGATGCTAGGCTTATCCCAGTCTAGGTACATTGACCAGGTGCTAAAGAGATTTAGCATGGAGGAAAGTAAAAGAGGTTACTTACCTATTGGTCATGGCATACGTTTTTCTAAGAGGATGTCTCCTAAGACACCTGAAGAAAGAAATAGAATGAGTTCTATACCTTATGCTTCAGCTATAGGGTCGATTATGTATGCTATGTTATGTACCAGGCCTGATGTGGCATATGCCTTGGGTGTAGCCAGTAGATTTCAGGCTGATCCAGGAGAGGATCACTGGAAGGCTGTGAAAAATATTCTTAAGTACCTGAGAAGGACTAAGGATATTTTTCTTATATACGGAGGGTCTGATCTTAAACTAGAAGCCTATTCAGACTCTAGTTTTCAATCAGACCCAGATGATAGTAAATCCATTTCAGGGTATGTCTTTACCTTGAATGGTGGAGCAGTAAGTTGGAAGAGCACTAAACAACAGACTGTAGCTGACTCAACTACCGAGGCAGAGTACATAGCTGTCAGTGAAGCCGCCAAGGAAGTTGTCTGGATGAAGAAATTCATCACAGAGTTGGGAGTAGTTCCTGAGATTGAGAGCCCGGTGCCACTCTATTGTGATAACACTGGAGCAGTTGCTCAAGCTAAGGAACCGAGAGCCCATCACAAGTCCAAGCACATTCTGAGATGCTTCCATCTTGTCCGAGAGATAATCGAGAGACAAGAAGTCTGCATCAATAGAGTGGATACAAAGAACAACATAGCAGACCCGTTCACTAAGGCTCTACCACAGCGGGAGTTTGATCGCCACCTCGATTGTATGGGGTTAAAGAATAAGAGCGATTGGCTTTAGTGCAAGTGGGAGATTGAAAGGATTATACCCTATAAGCCAATATTTGTATCTCCCAGACCATTGTAAATTGACAAGTTAATAAAGGCAATATTTTTTCATCATTCGCTGTGTCATTATATGATGAACCCCATAGATTAGGGCTATGGTCCTAGGGCTATGATGAGATCATACCAGTGAGATCTAAGGCCTTAAAACCCTAATCTAGAATATTCCTAGTCATAGGAACCCTGAGTTGGGGATCAGGGTTTCCGGTTAGACTGGCACATCCTATGTATGCTGAAAAGGGTGAATGCTCTCACAGTCACTAGTGTGGGACACTAATACAAGGATGTGGGTGCTCATTAGCGAATGAGTTCACTGAATAGATCCAGTTTGAGAACATCTAATGGAGCCTTAGCTGCATGTCAATAGATGTTTCTCATAGTGGGAGTTGTACAAGTAGTCCTATGACCTGAGACTGCCATAATACCTTATGTACATGAACCCATGCTTTGGTTCAATCTCAATCATGACACTGGGTCATGCACGAGGTTGATGCTGGGTATGGTGAATTGTATATGAAGGTAATGAGTAGGTCAACAAGGAATTGATCACTCCTAGTAGGAGGAGATTGCATCCAGCCAAATTAGGTCAGATGATGATTCAGGAAATCTTTGATCAAAGTACAGATATTAGAAATGATTTCTAATATCGAATTAATTGAATCATTAGTGTATGACTGAGCTGGGAATGAGTATAAGCTGGTTTTGACATGTTTCCATATCCATAGTTATATTCGGGATGCAAGATGATTGAAGGATCGAATTGTACGGGAACTTTCCACTGAAGGGTAGTTTTGGAATTTCACCAGAATTTCCATATCTTCCGGGTAGACATGACACGTTGCTAGACGTCAATCTTGTCTTGTGGGTTGATCAAATTAAATGGTTTAATTGGATCACTAATTAGGAGGAGTCCTAATTGACTAACTCGAGTTAGCTCGATTTGACCTAAATCGATTAGAATGAGTTCTGATCAAATTAGGTCAACTTGCACTCGGACCCACTGCTGGCTAGGTATGGAACCCAATGGGTCACACACTTAGGACAGATAATCAAGGATTTAATTTGGAATTAAATCTCGTTTGCAGATGAACACACTAGCATGTGTTGCAAACCATGGCTTCTACTTGAATCGGATTCGAGTTAGGATTCCGATTTGGTCTTTTTTAGATCCAAATTCATTCCGGTTTGAATCTAATTGAAGATTCAAGACATTGGGCTAATAGTAGGCTAGCAATTGGGCTAACCTAAGAGGCTAAACCCCTTTCCCACATCGCCTAAGCCCCTTCCCCTCTCTTCCCACGCGCGCGCGCAAGGAGAAGAGTCCACGCGCGCGTGGACTCTCTCCAAGGGGCGTTTTTGCGTGAGAAAAGAAAAGGGGATCGGCGTTTTGGCTGAAGGGGCGTGGAAGAGAGTCCACCTAGGTGTGGACTCTTCAAAAAATGGGATTACCGTGAAAGAAAAAAAAAAAAAAAAAAAAAAAAAAAAAAACACCGAAGGGGCGCGACTCTTCTCTTCTGCGCGCGCCCTTCTGTGTTTTTTCGCAACTCTTTCTTGCGTCTTCCCATCCCAAAGGCCGTGAGATTAATTCAAGGGCCGTGTGATGAAGGGAAAGGACGTGAGAAGGGAGAGAGGGGCGTGAGAGGGTGATTACAGATGGATAGGCGCCTCTCTGTCGCCTATTTAAGGAGAAGACTTCACCATAAAAAAAAAAAAAATGATTCCAGATTTTCTACAGCGAAGCCTTGCTTCTATTTTCCCTCTCCCTCTCCAGAAGATTGTTTCCCCCTCCTCTCTTTCCTCTTTGATTCCTTTACAGAGCCTTGGCTCTGTCGAATCTCAGAACAGAAGGAGAGTCAGAGAGAAACTCTCCGACGGTAAAGGAAGAAGGCGCCTCTCCTTTCTTTCTTACATTAAGACAATCTTGTCTTAATTTTCTTCTCCCTCCAAGACAAGCCTTGTCTCATTTTAGGACAAGGGCTTATTCTTAAGACAAGAGTGTCTTAAGGGGCCAAAGTTGCTAGAAGACAAGGAGAAGGGTAAGAGAGAAGGTTTAGTCCCAGTTTGGCTAGAGGAGTTCTAGCCAATAGCCCATATATCAAGTTCTTGGGGTAGAACTTGATTGGAAGGAACCCAATTAAGGAGTCAGTGTCTTGATCATCTGCCCGTGTGGATCACCATCGGAGGGCGGACAAGTGGACGCCTGGTGTGTTCAAGAGGCTACTCAATTTGGAGTTCATTCCTGCATCAGACTGGTAATAGCAATCTGAGGTTAGTATTTAAACAATGTTTAAATTTGGACATGCATGTAGTCATAGTTTTTAATTGCTAATAAGGAGATTTGGGATTAGGGTTCGGACATGGTTTCATAAATTTTTGAAATCCACGCTTCCGCACTGGTTCACGAACCCAACAAGATCTCTGAAGTGCATCCATATAGGTGATCGGATCCTCATTGTTCTCATCGAGCTCAATAGGATCACCATCCCGGATCAAGAAATCGTAGTATCTATCCGGCTGACGCGGTATTCTACCGGATCTCCTAATAGGTTCTGGGTGTGATTCAATCACATCCGGTTCTACGATGTCCTTAGAGTGTGCTTGTTCTTCTATTGGCTGAACTTCATTAAGTTCAATCTTAGAAGTTATAGTTCCTTCTCCAAGGAACTCCTTTTCCAAAAAGGTAGCTCTAAGAGCAACGAACACCTTTTGTTCATTCTCCAAAAACAAGAAATACCCTTTGGTTTCCTTAGGATAACTAATGAATAAACACTGATCAGACCAAGGACCAAGTTTGTCTGAGTCTAAACGCTTTACGTAAGCTGGACAACCCTAGACCCGAAGGTGTGAGATTGAGGGTTTACGTCAAGTCCACATCTCATACGGAGTGGAGACAACAGACTTACTTGGAATACATTTAATAAGTAACAGGCTGTCTGAAGCGCATATGCCCAAAAGGATAGCGGCAGAGTTGCAAAGCCCATCAAGGATCGAACCATGTCCAACAAGGTTCGATTCCTCCTTTCGGACATACCATTCAATAGTGGTGTTCCTGGAGGTCCACTGAGAGAGAATTCCATTCTCCTCAAGATATGTCAAAAATGCACCGGATAAGTATTCCCCACCTCGATCAGATCGAAGGATTTTAGTACTTTTTCCAGTTTGCTTTTCTACTTCATTACGATGTCGTTTGAACATTTCAAATGACTCTGACTTATGTCTCATTAAAAAGACATAACCGAACCTTGAAAAGTCGTTTGTAAAAGTAATGAAATATTTGTATCCTCCTCTGGCACTAACTGTCATCGGTCCACATACATCAGTATGTATTAGACTTAGAAGTTCTGTAGCTCGTTCACCTTTTCCAGTAAAAGGTGACTTGGTCATTTTACCAAGTAAACAGGATTCACAAGTGGGCAGTGATTCAGAATCACTGACCTCGAGGAGTCCATCTCCTCGCATCTTGTTTATCCTATTTTGGTTAATATGACCTAGCCTACAGTGCCAAAGATACAAATCGTTGACATTATCTAATCTTGCGCGTTTGCTAAAAGTGTACATTACACTAACAGGCCTTGATAGTACATATATGCCATTATTTAATCTAGCTTTCATTATCATAGAGTTATTCAAAATAACATTGCAAAAATCTCCTTTTATTGATAGTTCAAAACCACAATTGGCCAAAAGGCCTACAGAGATTACGCTCATAATGAAACTAGGACAATAGTGACAGTCGACTAGTTCGACAGTACAAGACTCAAAGACAAGACACAGGACTCCGACTGCCAGAACTGGAACACGATTTCCATTCCCGACACTCAGAAACTGTTCTCCATCTTCAAATCTTCTGCTAACTAGAAGTCCCTGTAATGAATTACGAACGTGAATTAGACTACCAGTATCCAATACCCAGTTAGCAGTATCAACAATAGAGTAATTACCAGGTTTTATCATATAAATACCTTGTTCAGCAGACTTCTGCTTTCTCAGCCTGTTCGGATCAAGGGACGCAATATAAAGAGGACAGTTTCTCTTCCAGTGTCCCTTCTTCTTGCAGTAGAAACATTCTGTAGAAGATTGATCAGCCTAATACTTCCTGGTCCGACTAGGGCCAGGAGCATTCTGCACCTTCTTTCCCTTTTTATTTATTTTCTTCTTCCATTTCTTAAAGGGACGACGACCTCTACTGCTTCCCACTAAATTCACCACCCCCTTATTCAGTTAGTGGTCTTTCTCGAAAGTCTGCAGCAACCCCAAAAGACCATGGTAGTTGACTGCAGGCTTGTTCATTCTATAATGATCAAGAAAATCAAGATAGGAAGAGGGAAGAGAATTCAGAATCGCATCCTTGCCGAGCTACTCGTGGAAGGGGCATCCGAGTTTGCCCAACTTTTCAATCAGCTCGATCATGTACAGTACATGATCAGTGACTGAACTGCCATTCGGCATCTTGGAATTGTAGATGGCACAAGACACTTTGTACCGTTCTGCATCATTCGGGGTGCCGAAGGATTCCTTCAACTTTTGAAGGATTTCATCAGGTTGGGCCTCCTCAAATTTGCGACTGAACTCGTCGTTCATCGCCGCTAACATAATGCATCGGACAGTAGTCCGATCAGAGATCCACTTCAGATAAGCGTCTCTGACCGCACTTCATGCATTAGCGGGAGGGATTTCAGGTGCCGGATCTGTTATCACATAGAGGATCCATTCATGCTCCAGAATGATTCTCAATCTTCGATACCAACTATCGAAGTTGTAACCCTTTAACTTCTCGTTGTCGAGAAGTGACCGGAGCGATAAATTGGAAGACATCTGAAAAGAAAATATGACCAAATTAGTGTATGAATTAATAATTTAACAAAAAGACTTGGACTTTAGTTTAAAGGTTTCTCCCACTTATTTTTCAGATTGGCAGCCTCTAACTCCAATCCGTGAAAACACTTTTTCAAGTGGGTACTGAAATCCAATAGGCCACGCATGAGCCCGACTTTGGCCAGCTCACACATATGATTCTAAAGGAAGGTTCTTAAACCAATTACTTCCCTAAACAATTTTCAGTATTTCATTTTGCCCCAGAGAACATCCCAATAGGCCTTGGGGCCTCCTATTGTGGGTCTCTGGTTAGGTCCAACCATTAAAATAACAAATCCAATGCTTCCAGCTAACTAAAGACCAAGCCCAACTTTGGCCGGCCCACCTGGTCCCGTTAAGGAGGTTGCACTGAACCATCATCGATCAGATAGAAATTCCAGTCGCCGGATGTACACCCGTTCTTTGGAACTGCCGATGCACACCAAGCTAGTGGACACATTTCTATCCAACTTAATGGGAGGCTTAGACACTGTCAACTCTTTGACTTAGTCTTTTTAAGGACCTAATAATTTTAGAGGATTTTTTTAGTTGTGACAGAAGAAAAAGACAAGGACATGGATCATCCTCCCACTGAATCAATCAGATTCCAGGAGGGTTGAAATAAATCAACAAATGATCCATGGGCACCTATAGATCAGTCAGACCGATCAACCTGGGTGACATGGGTTAACTCGAGTCATTGAGCTTTTCCAATCAGTTCTGGTCGACTCGACTAGCCAGGTAGGTGAGATAATGGGTGAGTAACCGCCATTAACCATCTTTCCTAGACACCAACCATGTTGGCCAGGAAAGAGGTAGCCTCATACAACCATGATCACAATGCCAAACCTACCTCGACACCAGTCGGTTTACCAGACTCGATCAGACTAGCCTAAAGACTCGGGCATCCACTGAGCCACTAATTGGATCCATTTTAGATGAACGGATCAACTAATCTAACAATTATATAGTTCTAAAGAAGGGCCTTAAACAACTTTTATTTAATCTTCTTGTAATCCGGTTCAACTAAACTTAGGTCTAACCCAGTGATGAACCCAACTAGTCAGCTAACCCAATTTAACACAAAATGGCTTATGCAATGTTTTAGATTTCATAAACCTAAAATTTTTAATAAGCCAAACACTTAATTAAAACATTTTTTTAATTAAGTCACAATGTAAAACATTTTTACATAACTAATGATGCATCAAGATTCAAATTTTACAAATATTTCATATCCATCTAAAACATGCCCTATAACATGTATCATCAAATTAAAACATTTTTAATTTTAAAAATTCTTTAAGGATCCTTCTGAAGAGGCCAACACAAACGATCCATATCGTGTCAAAGACACACGGTCATGGTGAAGGTCTCATCTAGGTTCCAAAAAGAAATATGGATACATTATTAGATTAAACCAATTTTAATCTCAAAACATGAACACAGGAATAGGTTACACATGCAACCTGGCTCTGATACCACTGAAAGAAAATGGTGCAGGTGGTTTGACATAATCCTACACTAGGCATGCAAACAGCTGCGGGAGCAGAATGGATTTTAAAACTTTTTTTAAAATTCGCGCAGCGGATCTGCTCCGCCTAGTAACTAAACTATTCATGTTGCATGTAGGCATGTATCATGATATAAAAATATTTGCAAAAATTAAACAAATAAATCTATTTATGCATGATAAAAAAAATAATTTTTCATACCTTTATTCCGGCTGGAATAACTCTGGGATAAACCTGGAATAGGTTGGAATAGCTGGAATAAATCTATTCCAGCCTTCTTCCTCCTTGGACCGTGGGATACCCTATTTCGAGCTTTCAAAACGTTGTCCAAACACCACCTTACGGACCTCCGTTTGCTCCCAAATTGTAGCAGCGGCTAGGGGTTCGAGTGGTCTTTGATTTTGCGCCAAGATCTGTAACCAAAACACAGCAAAAATGGTGTACAAAAATGCCCAAACTCTGCTGCTGGAAGTTGTTGCAGAACAGGACAACAGACTTCAATCTTCGTTTTTGAGCAACAGCAGCAAGTCCGGCTCGCGTGGTTTGCTCCTAGGAGTAGAAGGGTACTCCCTCTAGAGGGGAGACGCGCCCGGGGCTCTCGCATCCCTCTCCACACGCAGTGCTAGCCGCTGGAAGAAGACACTCGGTCATGGTAAGTTTCAGCAACAGGGCTTTGCTGAAATAGGAATTTGAGCACAAGAAACAAGGCTTTGTTTCTCTCCCTCACACACTCCAAATCCCAGCTCTACAAAGTACCCAATGGAAGAAAAAAGACCAAGCTCTTAGCCTCTCAAATGGAAGAACACCCTAGGTGTTTTCTCTCTTCTCACGGTGAAAACAACCCACACTTGAAATAAGGGGGGAACTGCTGGTATTTAAAGGACAACAGGGAAGAAGACGGAGAGACAGGGAAAGGAAGAGGACTCGGCTACGTTTCACCCATTAAACCAGTAGTAAACAAGGGATTAAACCAGCCGGTGGAGGAGAGGAAGAGACGCCAGCGATGAAAGGTCGATTGGCCTTCTTCGGACGCATGAAGTTTATTCCAGCATTTTACCGTGTAAAACGGTCAATGGGAGTAAACACCGATTCAATGAAAATACCGGTTCAACCAAAACCGGTCAACCCCTTTTTAAACCTCTAGGTTCAATCCAATTGAACTGGTTCAAACCCAATTAAAATTGGTTCAAGGGATAAAAATTAGTTCACAACCAATTGAAGGCCGAAACGAACTCCGAATCATTTCAAAATTGATTCAGAAAAAATCTGGTGCAGTCCTGGTCAGCTCGGAATAATTTTCGATTGACACAAACAAGGGTAAGACGGAGAAAAGAGTGCTTAAAAAATACTGTGACCATAAAATCGAGACGATTCTTAATCGTAATCGGTATCCGGATCAGAGAGTAATCCTCTGTGGCGTGTGACCTCATAGGTTCGAACCTAAACGGTAGCACTAGAACAATTCTAGTACTAGCACAGGAAACCATCTAGCAATGGGTCCCGCCATCCGGATAGGTCAAAGATGCTGGAGCAAACTATCGAACCTCTGGCATATGGTTACCATATAATTCATCCCTTTGACCTCTAATGCTTAGGACGACTGAGATTGGGCTGCCAACCCAGACTGAGTCAGTCGACTACGTATCTCAACCTTGCAAGCCCAGTGACTCCTCACTAGGACTACCCCGGTCGAGGATTTGCTAAATTGAGATACTGCGAGACATACAATCCAAACTGTTTGGATAGGTCAATTCCATCTTGGTCCATCACTGCTCCACAAGTACTTGCCTGTACCCAGAAACCTTCCATCACCGGATTAAATATCCGGGTAGTCCGGCACCAAAGCACAGGGAGTTGCTTGCAAGCTACCATGAAGACCTCAGGTCAGAGGGACACATATACCCATATCCAATCATGAGTATCCCTTTGGCAGAAAGGGGCTGCACGGAGTCACGTTCAATAAGATATCACATATCCAACTTGCAGATCACATCAGTGTCACCACACTCATTTGGTTAAGAGGACAACCAAACGATGTGAACTACAACAACCTATACTTGATATATTGCCATCCAGTACAATATATCCTTTGGTTGTGAACAGGGTTTAAGGACCAATCGATACATCCTCTCTGTATCAAAGTCAGTGTAGTCCTAAGGACTTCATCACATGGAAAGAGTTCATTTCAGGGAAATACAATATGTGATGAGCTGCCAAAAATAATATTTTATTAATTCAAAGAAAAAGTACAATACTTAGCTCAACCGCCTACAACCTAGGCGATTGGCTTTGGGACACAATTCCCAACAACTTCCACTTGTACTAAAGCCAATCAGAAGAGTATCTAATACCCATTTCCCATTTACAATAGTCGAACTCTTTTATTCCGAGGGCTTTAGTGAAGGGGTCGGCCAAATTTTCTTTTCCATCGATCTTCAGAAGATTGATATCGCCTCGTTCCACGATCTCTCGTATGAGGTGGTATCGCCGCAGTATGTGCTTGGTGCGGTGATGAGCTTTAGGCTCCTTAGCTTGAGCAATGGCTCTAGTGCTATCACAATACACCGGAACAGGACCATCTAGGGAAGGTGCCACCCCTAGCTCTCCAAGGAACTTCCGCAACCACACAGCTTCCTTTGCTGCATCTGATGCTGCAATGTATTCTGCTTCGCATACCGAGTTTGCAACAGTTGCCTGCTTGGATCTTTTCCAGCAGATCACTCCTCCATTCAGGGTAAATACAAACCCTGACACACTCTTGCTATCAACTCTATCAGACTGGAAACTGGAGTCAGAGTACCCCACAAGTTTCAAGTCAGGTTCTCCATAAATCAGCCATTGATCTTTAGTATTTCTCAAATACTTAAGGATGGACTTAACCACCTTCCAATGCGCCTCACCTGGGTCAGACTGGTATCTGCTCACTACTCCTAGTGAGTATGCCACGTCTAGTCTAGTACAAGTCATAGCATACATGATAGAGCCTACTGTAGAAGCATAAGGTACTCTACTAATGCGCTCTCTTTCCTCAGGATTTGTCGCATAATCCTTCTTGGAAAGTGTAATTCCATAACCTATCGGGAGCCTTTCTTGGAATTTTCCATGCTGAACCGTTTCAGCACGGTGTCAATGTACGTAGACTGGGACAATCCCAAAAGCTTCTTAGATCTATCTCTATAGATTTTCATACCTAGTATGTAAGAAGCTTCACCCAAGTCTTTCATGGATAACTGAGATGATAACCAGACCTTTATTCCTTGTAATGCTGCGACATCATTCCCGATTAAAAGAATGTCGTCTACATACAGTACTAGGAATACAATCACAGAACCATTAACCCATTTATAGATGCACGGTTCTTCTCCGTTCCTAACGAAGCCATACGATTTGATACACCTATCAAACCGTAAGTTCCAAATTCGAGATGCTTGCTTGAGTCCATAAATGGACCTCTGCAACTTGCATACTTTTGATTCATCTGTGGATGTAAACCCTTCAGGCTGTATCATATACACCTCCTCTTCCAGCTCCCCATTAAGGAAAATGGTTCGGACATCCATCTGCCAGATCTCGTAATTAAAATATGCTGCCAAAGCAAGCATGATCCGAATGGACTTGAGCATTGCCACAGGGGAGAAAGTCTAGTCATAATCGATACCATATCGATGACGATACCCCTTGGCAACCAGACGAGCTTTATAGGTCTCTACCTTCCCATCTGCGCCCCTTTTCCTCTTGAAGATCCATTTACACCCGATGGGTTTTATTCCTTCAGGCGGATCAACCAATGTCCATACATTGTTGATTTCCATGGACTCCATTTCGGATCGCATGGCTCTAAGCCATGTCTCAGAGTCAGATCTATGAAGTGCATCCATATATGTGATTGGATCCTCATTGTTCTCATCGAGCTCAATGGGATCGCCATCCCGGACCAAGAAATCGTAGTATCTGTCTGATGCGGTATTCTACTGGATCTCCTAATGGGTTTTGGGTGTGATTCAATCATATCCGGTTCTACGATGTCCTTAGAGTGTGCAGGTTCTTCTATTGGCTGAACTTCATTAAGTTCAATCTTAGAAGCTATAGTTCCTTCTCCAAGGAACTCCTTTTCCAAAAAGATAGCTCTAAGTGCAACCAACACCTTTTGTTCATTCTCCAAATAGAAGAAATACCCTTTGGTTTCCTTGGGATAACCAATGAATAAACACTGATCAGACCTAGGACCAAGTTTGTCTGAGTCTAAATGCTTTACGTAAGCCGGACAACCCCAGACCCGAAGGTGTGAGATTGGGGGTTTACGTCTAGTCCACATCTCATACGGAGTGGAGACAACAGACTTACTTAGAATATCATTTAATAAGTAACAGGCTGTCTGAAGCACATATGCCCAAAAGGATAGCGGCAGAGTTGCAAATCCCATCATGGATCGAACCATGTCCAACAAGGTTCGATTCCTCCTTTCGGACACACCATTCAACTGTGGTGTTCCTGGAGGAGTCCATTGAGAGAGAATTCCATTCTCCTCAAGATATGTCAAAAATGCACTAGATAAGTATTCACCACCTCGATCAGATCGAAGGATTTTAATACTTTTTCCAGTTTGCTTTTCTACTTCATTACGGTATCGTTTGAACATTTCAAACGACTCAGACTTATGTCTCATTAAAAAGATATAACCGAACCTTGAAAAGTCGTCTGTAAAAGTAATGAAATATTTGTATCCTCCTCTGGCACTAACTGTCATCGGTCCACATACATCAGTATGTATTAGACTTAGAAGTTCTGTAGCTCGTTCACCTTTTCCAGTAAAAGGTGACTTGGTCATTTTACCAAGTAAACAGGATTCACAAGTGGGCAGTGATTCAGAATCACTGACCTCGAGGAGTCCATCTCCTCGCATCTTGTTTATCCTATTTTAGTTAATATGACCCAACCTACAGTGCCAAAGATACAAATCGTTGACATTATCTAATCTTGAGCGTTTGATAAAAGTGTACATTACACTAACTGGCCTTGATAGTACATATATGCCATTATTTAATCTAGCTTTCATTATCACATAGTTATTCAAAATAACACTGCAAAAATCTTCTTTTATTGATAGTTCAAAACCACAATTGGCCAAAAGGCCTACAGAGATTATGCTCATAATGAAACTAGGACAATAGTGACAGTCGACTAGTTCGACAGTACAAGACTCAAAGACAAGACGCAGGACTCCGATCGCCAGTACTGGAACACAATTTCCATTCTTGATGCTTAGAAACTGTTCTCCATCTTCAAATCTTCTGCTAACTAGAAGTCTCTGTAACGAATTACAAATGTGAATTGGACTACCAGTATCCAATACCCAGTTAGCAGTATCAACAATAGAGTAATTACAAGGTTTTATCATATAAATACCTTGTTCAGCATACTTCTGCTTTCTCGGCCTATTCGGATCAAGGGACGCAATATAAAGAAGACAGTTCCTCTTCCAGTGTCCCTTCTTCTTGCAGTAGAAACATTTTGCAGAAGATTGATCAGCCTTATACTTCCTGGTCTGACTAGGGGCAGGAGCATTATGCACCTTCTTTCCCTTTTTATTTATTTTCTTCTTCCCTTTCTTAAAGGGACGACAACCTCTACTACCTCCCACTAAATTCACCACCCCCTTATTCTGTTGGTGGTCTTTCTTGAAAGTCTGCAGCAACCCCAAAAGACCATGGTAGTTGACTGCAGGCTTGTTCATTCTATAATGATCGAGAAAATCAAGATAGGTGGAGGGAAGAGAATTCAGGATTGCATCCTTGCCGAGCTGCTCGTGCAAGGGGCATCCGAGTTTGCCCAACTTTTCAATCAGCTCGATCATGTACAGTACATGATCAGTGACTGAACCACCATTCTGCATCTTGGAATTGTAGATGGCACAAGATACTTTATATCGTTCTACATCATCTGGGGTGCCGAAGGATTCCTTTAACTTTTGAAGGATTTCATCAGGTTGGGCCTCCTCAAATTTGTGACTGAACTTGTCGTTCATCGCCGCTAACATAATGCATCGGACAGTAGTCCGATCAGATACCCACTTCAGATAAGCATCTCTGACCGCACTCCGTGCATTAGCGGGAGGGATTTCAAGTGTCGGATCCGTTATCACATAGAGGATCCGTTCATGCTCCAGAACGATTCTCAATCTTCGATACCAACTATCGAAGTTGTAACCCTTTAACTTCTCATTGTCGAGAAGTGACCGGAGCGATAAATTGGAAGACATCTGAAAAGAAAATAAGACCAAATTAGTGTATGAATTAATAATTTAACCAAAAGACTTGGACTTTAGTCTAAAGGTTTCTCCCACTAATTTTTAAGATTGGTAGCCTCTAACTCCAATCCGTGAAAACACTTTTTCAAGTGGGTACTGAAATCCAATAGGCCACGCATGAACCCGACTTTGGCCAGCTCACACATACAATTCTAAAGGAAAGTTCGTAAACCAATTACTTCCCTAAACAATTTTTAATATTTCATTTTGCCCCAGAGAACACCCCAATCGGCCTTGGGGCCTCCTATTGCGGGTCTCTGGTTAGGTCCAACCATTAAAATGACAAATCCAATGCTTCCAGCTAACTAAAGACCAAGCCCGACTTTGGCCGGCCCACCTGGTCCCGTTAAGGAGGTTGCACTGAACCATCATCGATCAGATAGAAATTCCAGTCGCCGGATGTACACCCGTTCTTTGGAACTGCCGATGCACACCAAGCTAGTGGACACATTTCTATCCAACTTAATGGGAGGCTAAGACACTGTCAACTCTTTGACTTAGTCTTTTTAAGGACCTAATAATTTTAGAGGATTTTTTTAGTTATGACAGAAGAAAAAGACAAGGACATGGATCATCCTCCCACTGAATCAATCAGATTCCAAGAGGGTTGAAATAAATATACAAATGATCCATGGGCACCTATAGATCAGTCAGACCGATCAACCTGGGTGACATGGGTTAACTCGAGTCATTGAGCTTTTCCAATCAGTTTTGGTCGACTCGACTAGCCAGGAAGGTGAGATAATGGGTGAGTAACCACCATTAACCATCTTTCCTAGACACCAACCATGTTGGCCAGGAAAGAGGTAGCCTCATACAACCATGATCACAATGCCAAACCTACCTCGACACCAGTCGGTTTACCAGACTCGATCATACTAGCCTAAAGACTCGGGCGTCCACTGAGCCACTAATTGGATCCATTTTAGATGAACAGATCAACTAATCTAACTTTTAGATAGTTCTAAAGAAGGGTCTTAAACAACTTTTGTTTAATCTTCTTGTAATCCGGTTCAACTAAACTTAGGTCTAACCCAGTGATAAACCAAACTAGTCAGCTAACCCAATTTAACCCAAAATGGCTTATGCAATGTTTTAGATTTCATAAACCTAAAAATCTTAATAAGCCAAATACTTAATTAAAATATTTTTTTAATTAAGTCACAATGTAAAATATTTTTACATAACTAATCATGCATCAAGATTCAAATTTTACAAATATTTCATATCCATATAAAACATGCCCTATAACATGTATCATAAAATTAAAACATTTTTAATTTTAAAAATTCTTTAAGGATCCTTCTAAAGAGGCCAACACAGACGATCCGCATCGTGTCAAAGACACACGGTCATGGTGAAGGTCTCAACTAGGTTCCAAAAAGAAATCTGGATATATTATTAGATTAAACCAATTTTAATCTCAAAACATGCATACAGGAATAGGTTACACATGCAACCTGGCTCTGATACCACTAAAAGAAAAAGGTGCATGTGGTTTGACATAATCCTACACTAGGCATGCAAATAACTGCGGGAGCAGAATGGATTTTAAAACTTTTTTTAAAATTCGCGCAGCGAAAATTTGCTCCACCCAGAAACTAATCTATTCATGTTGCATGTAGGCATGTATCATGATATAAAAATATTTGCAAAAATTAAACAAATAAATCTATTTATGCATGATAAAAAAAATAATTTTTCATACCTTTATTCCGACTGGAATAACTCTGGGATAAACCTGGAATAGGCTGGAATAGCTAGAATAAATCTATTCCAGCCTTCATCCTCCTTGGACCGTGGGATACCCTGTTTTGAGCTTTCAAAGCATCGTCCAAACACCACCTTCCGGACCTCCGTTTGCTCCCAAATTGTAGCAGCGGCTAGGGGTTCGAGTGGTCTTCGATTTGGCACCGAGATCTGCAACCAAAATAAAGCAAAAACGGTGGACAAAAATGCCCAAAGTCTGTTACTGGAAGTTGTTGTAGAACAGGACAGCAGACTTCAATCTTTGTTTTTGAGCAACAGCAGCAAGTCCGGCTCGCGTGGTGTGCTCATAGGAGTAGAAGGGTACTCCCTCTAGAGGGGAGACAAGCCCAGGGCTCTCGGATCCCTCTCCACACGCGGTGCTAGCCACTGGAAGAAGACACTCGGTCACGGTAAGTTTCAGCAACAGGGCTTTGCTGAAATGGGAATTTGAGCATAAGAAACAAGGCTTTGTTTCTCTCCCTCACACACTCCAAATCCCAGCTCTACAAAGTACCCAATGGAAGAAAAAAGACCAAGCTCTTAGCCTCTCAAATGGAAGAACACCCTAGGTGTTTTCTCTCTTCTCACGGTGAAAACAACCCACACTTGAAACAGGGGGGAACTGCTGGTATTTAAAGGACAGCAGGGAAGAAGACGGAGAGACAGGGAGAGGAAGAGGACTCGGTTGCGTTTCACCCATTAAACCAGCAGTAAACAAGGGATTAAAGCAGCCGGTGGAGGAGAGGAAGAGATGCCAGCGATGAAAGGTCGATTGGCCTTCTTCGGATGCATGAAGTTTATTCCAGTGTTTTACCGTGTAAAACGGTTAATGGGAGTAAACACCGGTTCAAAGAAAATACCGGTTCAACCATGGTGCGGGCACTAGAATCAGAAGAAGACTTCAGGGTTCCATCTAGATCTCTGAATGACCTTGCTCGAAGATTAGGGTTTGTAATAAAGGTTGACCTGGTCAACCAGATTATTTCTTTGAGTCTGCATTTTATTTTGTTGAGTCATGTTGACTCATTACAGGTCCTAGTAGTGGTCTAGGTCTTCTCCAGGTTGGTGCCACTTTCTTTTTAATCAATCAAGGTCCAGGGTGCCACATTTTTTCTCCCAGGTCCAAGCAAGTGGGCGCCACACTCCCAGCCATACGCCAGAGTCCAGGAGCCGCCACATCTCCATCCAGTGTGCCTTGGTCCCCACACCACAAGAAAGCAGGTCCCTTCTTTCATGCGCCACTTAAGGAGAGATCAATCTATGATCCTCAATCCATGGAGGCGCCCAAAATAATTCCATAACAGCCAAGCTATGAAAAGAAAGGAGCAAGACTTGGGGAGCAAGACTAGGAGGCGCCCAAATACTTCCAGATAAAACCAAGCATGGAAGGAAAATATTTGTCTTGAAGAGCAAGGCTAGGAGGCGCCATCTTCTTGCCATTTGGAGCCACCAATCAACACTTAAGGAAGCTTTTGGCCGGCCATATGAGGAGGATTTGATTCTACACGCCTAATTTGAAGATCCATCCTATTAGTCCCACATGGGAAGATGTAAAAACCTGATTTCTTGTAAATGCCTATAAAATAGATCCCTCTTGTAAGTTTTTAAAATACTGATGAATGAAATCAATTTCTGTGTGAGCAACTTTGTGTTTCTCTCTTCCGCACTTGTATTCAGGTGTTGAGCTCCATGAGAGAGTAAATCCGGGATCCCTAGGAACCTTGAGGAGGTGTGAGATCTCCAACCCCAAAATCCTACCAAAACCCTAGGTTAGCCACTTCAATTCCAAACCCTAGCCACCCATCATCTTTTTCATTCCACCAATCATCCAAACCCTAATCTACCTCATCATCTCACGGCCCCTCTCTTCCAAGTAGAGGCCGACCACCAGCATCCGGGTCCAGATCAGCTACTTCGAATACAGAGCAAATCCCAAAGGAAGTCAGATCAGCATCCAGGAGAATCAGGATTTCAGCAACATCAATTTTCATGTTCTTCTTATCTGGTAAATCCTTTCTTTGAGTATCTGGTTCCTTAACTTGTTCTTCTTCTTTCCCAGATCCTGAGTTTAGGAGAAGCCAACTCTGCCAAAGGACCAATATTGGAGGATCCATTACGAAGATATCCGAATCCGAGGATCCAACAATCTGCTCGAGAGAGTCCTTCCACCAAACTCTGTGAAGATCACTGCCTGGTACATAACCCTTCCCTTCTCTTTAGTTCTGTCTTGTTGAAAGTTCAGAGCGAAATCCTAGGTCTGGGAGTTTCTCAACCCCCAGCGATCCTTTACTTCTGAACTACTCTGATAATCTAGTTTTTTTGAATTGTGCTTTCAATTATTATATAGTTTCTTTCAATTTAGTTTAACTTTCATTTGAGATAAAGCCAACTTCTGAAAATATAAAAAAAAAATACATTAATTTTAATTTGCTTCCGCATTCCACATATTCGTTCTGCATCAATTTTGGTATCAGAGTTTTCGTTCTGCATCATTTTTGGTATCAGAGCCCTGTCTAGGGTTCTTGCATGTTTGATTATTTTTTTCGTTCCTTTTTACTTTTGCTGCCTGGAGTAGACTCCCCTGGCCGTCCAGTCCTAGGAACAAGTGAGATGCAAGCCTCCTCCTCCCATTCCACGGGGGTTCCTAGGGCGTGTAGGGGTGCCGCTGGGTTATAACTTCTAGGCAGGGATTGTAAACTGGACACGCGTTATGTTTTCTACCAGTAACTATCCTGTTATTCGAATTGTTTCTCCCTTTAGAAAACTCAAAATTAAATAATTTTTATTTTTTTGGAACCAGTATAATTGAAAGTAATTTACATAAAATCTTCTTGATTTATTAATTTCTGTAGATTTTCTAAAATCAATTTTACTGTTGTTCTGCTTTTTATTTTCTGCAAGCTGTGTTTTATTTGAGTGTGCATAAATTGAATCTATCTTAAGGGCACCGAAGTTGCAACATAAGGGAAGGATTGAAACCCTCTCCTTAGCCCAAAACCACCTCCCGTGCATTCGAACCTAAGCCTTTAATCTTAAAATTAATTAGACCTAATTTGCCCTAGTGGGCTAGGGACACCAACAAGTCGGGTCTAGGCTAGTGTTGAGTCAGTTTGTCTAGTTACTCTATGTGTGCTTTGTACTCAGTGTCTAGAATGGTGGTTCAGGGATTCTATCCTGAAGGGCTTGTGTGCTGGTCCGCCTACCTGGCCAATCACTGATTGGTGTCTAGGATTGGCATTTAGGGACCTAACACTCCCCTTACACTTGCCTGGCTGAGTCCCGAGATACTACAGGCTAGCTTGCCACTCTGTTTGGGCACCTAGTTTGGGCTCTAGGTCTAGTTAGCCCGTAGTCGTTTCAGTCAAGTCTCATTTGGTGTGTTTGCTTGCATCATCATGTCTACCCGGAATGGAGTACCCTACCAACATGGTCAAACCCAACCTGATTTAGAGGCCATGGTTAGAACTCTTACTGAAAGTATGAACAAATTGAGTTAGGATATGACTGATATTGTTGCCCAGTTTAGGAATCCAGTCCGTGAGGATCTTACCCAGCTTAGGGATCAAGTCCAAGTACTTGAGGAACCTAGACATCAGAATTGGACTCCTGACCCAGATTTTAATGTGCCTCAACCTCACCCACACCAGGAGCCTAGGAGGACCTTATACCGTGATCCCAAGCATAACCCTAGGAAGCCTAACCATGATATCTATAGTGTGGATCGTGTCTATGAGAGGTCCTTACAATATTCTAGACCAGTCACTCAACAACCCAAGTCTTCTAGATCAAACCATTTAGATCCACACCCATGCCCAAGTAAGGTCTCTACTAGCTTGAAACCCAGTGTGACCCAGGTTCCCATATCGCAAGAATGTTGGTTTTGTGGAGAAAGAGGCCATAAATCTAGTCAGTGCCCATGCATAGGACTGGCTTGTGCACAGCTAAGTGGTAAGAATCCTAAGGATGACATTAATGAGGGAGAACCCAAGCGTACCAATGAGGAAGAAAGGTTAGGTATGACAAGCCCAGAATCAGTTGACCCGATTATCACTGACCCGAAACCCATTGAAGATGGCATCGAGGAAGTATATGATGCTGGCTTGAGTCTAGTTGATGAATATGAGGGGGAAGAACTTGAAGAATGTGACATCGATACTATCGGTTCCTTACCTGAGGAGACCTTGGAGAGCAACCAAGTGGTAGGATCTAGTTCAGAAATTCAAGAGATTTGTGAGAACCAGGTTCCTTTAGTCAAATACCCCCAGGAAGAACTCATAGTGTTAGCCCGAGCTATCAGTTCGTATCCTCTAATGACAGTCATTCCCCAAGTACCAATTAAAGATCTTTACACTGAATTGTTTAAGTTTGCCCACCCTATGGTAGATCCTCTCCTTAGGATGACTGAATCAAGCCTCTTACAATTGGACCTTGTCCCATGCCCAGCCACTAAGGTCTCTCCCATAAACTCAGTTGAACATCCTTGTCTTGAGCGGATTGATTCACCCAGTCCTGTAGAAGTCCTCCTTATGGCCCCAGACCCATTCCTTCGCATGACTGACCTACCCTTCTATAGAGTATACCTTTCCGCACCCATAGGTCAAATTTCAAGTCTTGAGGTCATCATCCATAGGCCCTTCCATGAATCATTCTCTAATCCATTTCTTGAGAAAGTGGATCATTATTTGCTTAGAGAACAAACCTTAACTATTGCAATCACATGTCCTAGGCTACTTCCCGAACCATCTCTTGATCCATTCCTGGGAGTAGCAAACTTTTCCTTTCGTAAGGATGACCAGTTGACACTCATAGATCATCATTCAAACCTTCAGGTCACCACCTTTAGTCAACAGGTAATTCGAGACTCCACCTCATATTTCCTCCCTTTCTCTAGGACTTCCAATGCTTCTTACACCATCCAAGTATACTTTGTTGAAGTCTTTAGAGTGAACCACATGTCAGAACCTATTAGGTTTGCCACCTACTTCTGGAAGACCATATGGCACCTACTAGGCACCCATGATAAGTTTTCATGCTCTGCATGCCATCCTCCGACCCAAGGTCAAACCTAGAGAGCCGTAGTTTGTTAGGTTTAGACCTAGGGTTCCTTTGGAATAAAGTCCATTCTTTAGGAATGCGTTGTCAATCTAGTTTAGTTTTTCTTGACCCTTTACTAGGCTTTGGCTCAGATTTTGGTTTAATTGAGAGCACCAGGAACTGGGATTTGTATTTTGTCCAGGGCTAAAATTGCATTCAATGTTTCGATCAATAGATCTATAGGCTAGAGTCCCTTTGAAATTGTTCATGGATACAAGCCTCACACACCACTTGATCTGATTTTACTATTAGCCCACATACACAAGTCTCTTGATGCACTTGCATAGCATGTAAAGGACTTGCATAAAGAAATTCATGCCAAAATAACTTTAAGTAATGAAACTTATAAGAAGTTGGCTGATTCTCAAAGGCGAGTCAAAACTTTTGTTGAGGGAGACTATGTAATGATTAGGTTAAGGCCTAAACGGTTTCCTCTTGGAACCGTTAGAAAGTTACATGCTAAAGGAGCTAGACCATTTAGAGTGGTGAAGAGAGTAGGGTACAATTCCTATGTGCTCGAGTTGCCTTCAGAGCTAGGCATTAGCTCCACTTTCAACATTACAGACCTAGTAGAGTATAGAGAGCCAGCTGTGATTCCCAATGAGCCTTTTGAGCCTAATCCTACTCTTGAGAGTGAACCCAACCCTGTGTGTCCACCAACAAACTGGCATGTGAGGAAAGAACAGATTGAAAAGATCCTGGATGATCAGGTTATCTCTACTCGTAATCGAGGATACCAAAGATACCTGGTTCGCTGGCAAGGAAGGCCAGATTCTGATGACTCTTGGATCTCCCGAGATGAATTACAAGAGCTAGATCTAGATCTCTTGGAGAGATACCAGAGCCAACTTGAGCCTTACTCGACAGGGTCGAGTTCCTCCCACCCCGGGAGAATTGGTGCGGGCACCAGAATCAGAAGAAGACTTCAGGGTTCCATCTGGATCTCTGAATGAAATTGCCCGAAGATTAGGATTTGTAATAAAGGTTGACCTGGTCAACCAGATTATTTCTTTGAGTCTGCATTTCATTTTGTTGAGTCATGTTGACTCAGTACAAGTCCTAGTAGTAGTCTAGGTCTTCTCCAGGTTGGTGCCACTTTTTTTTTAATAAAGTCAAGGTCCAGGGTGCCACTTTTTTCTCCCAGGTCCAAGCAAGTGGGCGCCACACTCCCAGCCACACGCCAGAGTCCAGGAGGTGCCACATCTCCATCCAGTGTGCCTTGGTCCCCACACCACAAGAAAGCAGGTCCCTTCTTTCATGCGCCACTTAAGGAGAGATCAATCTAGGATCCTCAATCCAAGGAGGCGCCCAAAATAATTCCATAACAGCCAAGCTATGAAAAGAAAGGAGCAAGACTTGGGGAGCAAGACTAGGAGGCGCCCAAATACTTCCAAATAAAACCAAGCATGGAAGGAAAATATTTGTCTTGAAGAGCAAGGCTAGGAGGCGCCATCTTCTTGCCATTTGGAGCCACCAATCAACACTTAAGGAAGCTTTTGGCCGGCCATATGAGGAGGATTTGATTCTACATGCCTAATTTGAAGATCCATCATATTAGTCCCACATGGAAAGATGTAAAAACCTGATTTCTTGTAAAGGCCTATAAAATAGACCCCTCTTGTAAGTTTTTAAAATACTGATGAATGAAATCAATTTCTGTGTGAGCAACTTTGTGTTTCTCTCTTCCGCACTTGTATTCAGGTGTTGAGCTCCGTGAGGGAGTAAATCCGGGTTCCCTAGGAACCTTGAGGAGGTGTGAGATCTCCAACCCCAAAATCCTACCAAAACCCTAGGTTAGCCACTTCAATTCCAAACCCTAGCTGCCCATCATCTTTTTCATTCCACCAATCATCCAAACCCTAATCTACCTCATCATCTCACGGCCCCTCTCTTCCAAGTAGAGGCCGACCACCAGCATCCAGGTCCAGATCAGCTACTTCGAATACAGAGCAAATCCCAGAGGAAGTCAGATCAGCATCCAAGAGAATCAGGATTTCAACAACATCAATTTTCAAGTTCTTCTTATCTGGTAAATCCTTTATTTGAGTATCTGGTTCTTTTACTTGTTCTTCTTCTTTCCCAGATCCTGAGTTCAGGAGAAGCCAACTCTGCCAAAGGACCAGTATTGGAGGATCCATTGCGAAGATATCCGAATCCGAGGATCCAACAATCTGCTCGAGAGAGTCCTTTCACCAAACTCTGTGAAGATCACTGCCTGGTACATAACCCTTCCCTTCTCTTTAGTTCTGTCCTGTTGAAAGTTTAGAGCGAAACCCTAGGTCTGGGAGTTTCTCAACCCCCAGCGATCCTTTACTTCTGAACTACTCTGATAATCTAGTTTTTTTGAATTGTGCTTTCAATTATTATATAGTTTCTTTCAATTTAGTTTAACTTTAATTTGAGACAAAGCCGACTTCTGAAAATATATATATAAAAAAAAGAATTAGTCTTAATTTACTTTCGCATCGCTTCAACTCTTTCGTTCTGCATCAATTTAGGTATCAGAACTTTTGTTTTGCATCAAACCAAAACCGGTCAACCCCTTTTTAAACCTCTTGGTTCAATCCAATTGAACCGGTTCAAACCCAATTAAAATTGGTTCAAGGGATAAAACTTGGTTCACAACCAATTGAAGGCCGAAACGAACTCCGAATCAGTTCAAAACTGATTCAGAAAAAATCTGGTGCAGTCTTGGTCAGCCCAGAATAATTTCCAGTTGACACAGACAAGGGTAAGACGGAGAAAAGAGTTCTCAAAAAATATCGTGACGATAAAACCGAGATGATTCTTAATTGTAATCGGTATCTGGATCAGAGAGTAATCCTCTATGGCGTGTGACCTCATAGGTTCGAACCTAAACGGTAGCACTAGAACAATTCTAGTACTAGCACAGGAAACCATCTAGCAATGGGTCCCGGCATCCGGATAGGTCGAAGATGCGGGAGCAAACTATCGAACCTCTGGCATATGGTTACCGTATAATTCATCCCTTGGACCTCTAATGCTCAGGACGACTGAGATTGGGCTGCCAACCCAGACTGAATCAGTCGACTACGTGTATCAACCTAGCAAGCCCAGTGACTCCTCACTAGGACTACCCCGGCCGAGGATTTACTAAATTGAGATACTGCGAGACATACAATCCAAACTATTTGGACAGGTCAATTCCATCTTGGTCAATCACTGCTCCACAAGTACTTGCTTGTACCCAGAAACCTTCCGTCATCGGATTAAAAATCTGGATAGTCCGGCACCAAAGCACAGGGAGTTGCTTGCAAGCTACCGTGATGACCTCAGGTCAGAGGGACACATATACCCATATCTAATCGTGAGTATCCCTTTGGCAGAAAGGGACTGCACGGAGTCACGTTCAATAAGATATCACATATCCCACTTGCATATCACATCAGTGTCACCACACTCATTTGGTCAAGAGGACAACCAAACGATGTGAACTACAACAACCTATACTTGATATATTGTCGTCCAGTACAATATATCCTTTGGTTGTGAACAGGGTTTAAGGACCACTCGATACATCCTCTCTGTATCGAAGTCAGTGTAGTCCTAAGGACTTCATCACATAGAAAGAGTTCATTTCAGGAAAATATAATATATGATGAGCTGCCAAAAATAATATTTTATTAATTCAAAGAAAGAGTACAATACTTAGCTCAACCGCCTACAACCCAGGCAATTGGCTTTGGGACACAATTCCCAATAACTCCCACTTGTACTAAAGCCAATCAGAATAGTATCTAATACCCATTTTCCTTTTACAAAAGTCGAACTCTTTTATTCCGAGGGCTTTAGTAAAAATGTCGGCCAGATTTTTCTTTCCATCGATCTTCATAAGATTGATGTCACCTTATTCTACAATCTCTCGTACGAGGTGGTAGCACCGCAAAATATGCTGAGTAAGGTGATGAGCTTTCGGCTCCTTAGCTTGAGCAATGGCTCTAGTGCTGTCACAGTACACTGGAACAGAACCATCTAGGGTAGATGCCACCCCTAGCTCTCTAAGAAACTTCCGAAACCACATAGCTTCCTGCACTGCATCTGATGCTACAAGGTACTTTACCTCGCATACCGAGTCTGCAACTATCGCTGTTTGGAACTTTTCTAGCATATCGCTCCTCCATTTAGGGTAAATACAAACCTTGACACACTCTTGCATCGTCTCTATCTGATTGGAAACTAGAGTCAGTATATCCCATAAGTTTCAAGTTAGATTATCTATAAATCAGCCATTGGTCTTTAGTATTTCTCAAATACTTCAGGATGGACTTAACCACCTTCCAATGCGCCTCACCGGGTCAGACTGGTATCTGCTCACTACTCCTAGTGAGTATGCCACATTTGGTCTAGTACATGTCATAGCATACATGATAGAGCCTACTGTAGAAGCATAAGGTACTCTACTCATGCGCTCCCTTTCTTCAGGAGTTGTCGCACAATTCTTCCTGGAAAGAGTAATTCCAGAACCTATCGAAAGATAGCCTTTCTTGGAATTTTCATACTGAACCGTTTCAGCACGGTATCAATGTACGTAGACTGAGACAATCCCAGAAGCCTCTTAGATCTATCTCTATAGATCTTCATACCCAGTATGTAAGAAGCTTCACCCAAGTCCTTCATGGAGAACTGAGATGATAACTAGACCTTTATACCTTGTAATGCTACAATGTCATTCCCGATTAAGAGAATGTCGTCAACATACAGTACCAGGAATATAATCACAAAACCATTAACCCACTTATAGATGCATGGTTCTTCTCCGTTCTTAACGAAGCCATACGATTTGATACACCTATCAAACCGTAAGTTCCAACTTCGAAATGCTTGCTTGAGTCCATAAATGGACCTCTGCAACTTGCATACTTTTGACTCATCTGAGGATGTCAACCCTTTAGGCTATATCATATACACCTCCTCTTCCAGCTCCCCATTTAGGAAAGCGGTTCGAACATCCATCTGCCAGATCTCATAATCAAAATATGCTGCTAAAGCAAGCATGATCCGAATGGACTTGAGCATTGCCACAGGGGAGAAAGTCTCGTTATAATCGATACCATATCACTGACGATACCCCTTGGCAACTAGACGGGCTTTATAGGTCTCTACCTTTCCATCTGCACCCCTTTTCCTCTTGAATATCCACTTGCACTCGATGGGTTTTATCCCTTCAAGCGGATCAACCAATGTCCATACATTGTTGATCTCCATGGACTCCATTTCAGATCGCATGGCTCCAAGCCATGCCTCAGAGTCAAATCTCTGAAGTGCATCCATATAGGTGATCGGATCCTCATTGTTCTTATTGAGTTCAATGGGATCACCGTCCCAGACCAAAAAACCATAGTATCTGTCTGGCTGTTGCGGTACTCTACCGGATCTCCTAATAATGGGTTCTACGTGTGATCCAATCACAGCCGGTTTTATGATGTCCTTAGAGTGTGCAGGTTCTTCTACTGGCTGAACTTAACCAAGTTCAATCTTAAAGGCTACAGTCCCTTCTCCAAGGAACTCCTTTTCTAAAAAAAATAGCCCTAAGAGCGACGAACACTTTCTATTCATCCTCCAAGTAGAAGAAATACCCTTTGGTTTCCTTAGGGTAACCAATAAATAGGGACCGATCAGACCTAGGACCAAGTTTATCTGAGTCTAAATGCTTTACATAAGCCGGACAAACCCAGACCCAAAGGTGTGAGATTGAGGGCTTACGTACAGTCCACATCTCATATGGAGTGGAGACAACAGACTTACTCAAAACATTATTTAACAAGTGACAAGCTGTCTCATGTGCATTTCTCCAAAAGGATAGCGGCAGAGTTGCAAAGCCCATCATTGATTGAACCATGTCCAACAAGGTTCGATTCCTCCTTTCGGATGCACCATTCAACTATGGTGTTCCTGGAGGAGTTCACTGAGAGAGAATCCCATTCTTCTCAAGGTATGTCAAAAACTCACCAGATAGGTATTCATCGCCTCGATCAGATCGAAGGGTTTTAATACTTTTTTCAGTTTGTTTCTCTACTTCATTATGATATCGTTTAAGCATTTTAAATGACTCAGATTTATGTCTCATTAAAAAGACATAACCGAACCTCGAAAGGTTGTCTGTAAACATAATAAAATATCTGTATCCACCTCTAGCACTAATTGTCATGGGTCCGCATACATTAGTATGTATGAGACTCAGAAGTTTTGTAGCTCGTTCACCTTTTCCAGTAAAAGGTGACTTGGTCATTTTACCAAGTAAATAGGATTCACAAGTAGGCAGTGATTCAGAATAACTGACCTTGAGGAGGCCTTCTCCTCGAATCTTGTTTATCCTATTCTAGTTTACATGACCTTGTTGGGAATTATGTCCCAAAGCCAATCGCCTGGGTTGTAGGTGGTTAAGCTAAGTATTGTACTCTTTCTTTGAATTAATAAAATATTATTTTTGGTAGCTCATCACATATTGTATTTCCCTGAAATGAACTCTTTCCATGTGATGAAGTCCTTAGGACTACACTGACTTCGATACAGAGAGGATGTATCGAGTGGTCCTTAAACCCTGTTCACAACCAAAGGATATATTTTACTGGACGGCAATATATCAAGTATAGGTTATTGTAGTTCACATCGTTTGGTTGTCCTCTTGACCAAATGAGTGTGGTGACACTGATGTGATCTGCAAGTAGAATATGTGATATCTTATTGAACGTGACTCCGTGCAGCCCCTTTCTGCCAAAGGGATACTCACGATTGGATATGGATATATGTGTCCCTCTGACCTGAGGTCATCACGGTAGCTTGCAAGCAACTCCCTGTGCTTTGGTGCCGGACTACCCGGATTTTTAATACGGTGACGGAAGGTTTCTGGATACAAGCAAGTACTTGTGGAGCAGTGATGGACCAAGATGGAAATGACCTGTCCAAATAGTTTAGATTGTATGTCTCACAGTATCTCAATTTAGCAAATCCTCGACCGGGGTAGTCCTATTGAGGAGTCACTGGGCTTGCAAGGTTGAGACACGTAGTCGACTGACTCAGTCTGGGTTGGCAGCCCAATCTCAGTCGTCCTGAGCATTAGAGGTCCAAGGGATGAATTATACGGTAACCATATGCCAGAGGTTCGATAGTTTGCTCCCGCATCTTCGACCTATCCGGATGCCGGGATCCATTGCTAGATGGTTTCCTGTGCTGGTACTAGAATTGTTCTAGTGCTACCGTTTAGGTTCGAACCTATGAGGTCACATGCCACAGAGGATTACTCTCTGATCTGGATACCGATTACGATTAAGAATCATCTCGATTTTATGGTCACGGTATTTTTTGAGCACTCTTTTCTCTGTCTTACCCTTGTCTGTGTCAACCGAAAGTTATTCCGGGCTCACCAGGATGCACCAGATTTTTTCTGAATCAGTTTTGAACTGATTCGGAGTTCGTTTCGGCCTTTAATTGGTTGTGAACCAATTTTTATCCCTTGAACCAATTTTAATTGGGTTTGAAGCGGTTCAATTGGATTGAACCAAGAGGTTTAAAAAGGGGTTGAACGGTTTTGGTTGAACCGGTATTTTCTTTGAACTGGTGTTTACTCCCATTGACCGTTTTACATGGTAAAATGCTGGAATAAACTTCATGCATCCGAAGAAGGCCAATCGACCTTTCATCGCTAGCGTCTCTTCCTCTCCTCCACCGGCTGGTTTAATCCCTTGTTTATTGCTGGTTTAATGGGTGAAACATAGCCGAGTCCTCTTCCTCTCCTTGTCTCTCCGTCTTCTTCCCTGCTGTCCTTTAAATACCAGCAGTTCCCCCCCTGTTTCAAGTGTGGGTTGTTTTCACCGTGTGAAGAGAGAAAACACCTAGGGTGTTCTTCCATTTGAGAGGCTAAGAGCTTGGTCTTTTTTCTTCCATTGGGTACTTTGTAGAGCTGGGATTTGGAGTGTGTGAGGGAGAGAAACAAAGCCCTGTTTCTTGTGCTCAAATTCCCATTTCAGCAAAGCCCTGATGCTGAAACTTATCGTGACCGTCTTCTTCCAGCGGCTAGCACCGCATGTGGAGAGGGATCCGAGAGCCCCGGGCACGTCTCCCCTCTAGAGGAAGTACCCTTCTACTCCTAGGAGCAAACCATGCGGGCCGGACTTGCTGCTGTTTCTCGAAAATGAAGATTGAAGTCTGCTGTCCTGTTCTGCAACAACTTCCAGCAGCAGACTTTGGGCATTTTTGTACACCGTTTTTGCTATGTTTTGGTTGCAGATCTTGGTGCCAAATCGAAGACCACTCGAATCCCTAGCCGCTGCTACAATTTGGGAGCAAACGATGGTCCGGAAGGTGGTGTTTGGACGACGTTTTGAAAGCTCAAAATAGGGTATCCCACGGTCCAAGGAGGAAGAAGGCTGGAATAGATTTATTCCAGCTATTCCAGCCTATTCCAGGTTTATCCCAGAGTTATTCCAGCCGGAATAAAGGTATGAAAAATTATTTTTTTTATCATGCATAAATAGATTTATTTGTTTAATTTTTGCAAATATTTTTATATCATGATACATGCCTACATGCAACATGAATAGATTAGTTTCTGGGTGGAGCAGATTTCCACTACGCGAATTTTAAAAAAAATTTTAAAATCCATTCTGCTCCCGTAGCTGTTTGCATGCCTAGTATAGGATTATGTCAAACCACCTGCACCGTTTTCTTTCAGTGGTATCAGAGCCAGGTTGCATGTGTAACCTATTCCTGTATGCATGTTTTGAGATTAAAATTGGTTAAATCTAATAATGTATCCAGATTTCTTTTTGGAACCTAGTTGAGACCTTCACCATGATCGTGTGTCTTTGACACGATGTAGATCACCTGTGTTGGCCTCTTCAGAAGGATCCTTAAAGAATTTTTAATATTAAAAATGTTTTAATTTGATGATACATGTTATAGGGCATGTTTTATATGGATATGAAATATTTGTAAAATTTGAATCTTGATGCATGATTAGTTATGTAAAAATGTTTTACATTGTGACTTAATTAAAAAAATGTTTTAATTAAGTGTTTGGCTTATTAAAAATTTTAGGTTTATGAAATCTAAAACATTGCATAAGCCATTTTGGGTTAAATTGGGTTAGCTAACTAGTTGGGTTCATCACTGGGTTAGACCTAAGTTTAGTTGAACCGGATTACAATAAGATTAAACAAAAGTTGTTTAAGGCCCTTCTTTAGAACTATCTAATAGTTAGATTAGTTGATCCGTTCATCTAAAATGGATCCAATTAGTGGCTCAGTGGACGCTCGAGTCTTTAGGCTAGTTTGATCGAGTCTGGTAAACCGACTGGTGTCGAGGTAGGTTTGGCATTGTGATCATGGTTGTATGAGGCTACCTCTTTCCTGGCCAACATGGTTGGTGTCTAGGAAAGATGGTTAATGGCGGTTACTCACCCATGATCTCACCTACCTGGCTAGTCGAGTCGATCAGAACTGATTGGAAAAGCTCAATGACTCGAGTTAACCCATGTCACCCAGGTTGATCGGTCTGACTGATCTATAGGTGCCCATGTATTATTTGTTGATTTATTTCAACCCTTCTGGAATCTAATTGATTCAGTGGGAGGATGAACCATGTCCTTGTCTTTTTCTTCTGTCACAACAAAAAAAATCCTCTAAAATTATTAGGTCCTTAAAAAGACTAAGTCAAAGAGTTGACAGTGTCTTAGCCTCCCATTAAGTTGGATAGAAATGTGTCTACTAGCTTGGTGTGCATCGGTAGTTCCAAAGAACGGGTGTACATCCAACGACTGGAATTTATATCTGATCGATGATGATTCAGTGCAACCTCCTTAACGGGACCAGGTGGACCGGCCAAAGTTGGGCTTGGTCTTTAGTTAGCTGGAAGCATTGGATTTATCATTTTAATGGTTGGACCTAACTAGAGACCCGCAATTGGAGGCCCCAAGGCCGATTGGGATGTTCTCTGGGGAAAAATGAAATGCTGAAAATTGTTTAGGGAAGTAATTGGTTTACGAACCTACATTTAGGATCGTATGTGTGAGCAAGCCAAAGTCGAGCTCATGCATGGCCTATTGGATTTCAGTACCCACTTGAAAAAGTGTTTTCACGGATTGGAGTTAGAGGCTACCAATCTGAAAAATTAGTGGGAGAAACCTTTAGACTAAAGTCCAAGTCTTTTGGTTAAATTATTAATTCATACACTAATTTGGTCTTATTTTCTTTTCAGATGTCTTCCAATTTATCGCTCTGGTCACTTCTCGACAATGAGAAGTTAAAGGGTTACAACTTCGATAGTTGGTATCGAAGATTGAGAATCGTTCTGGAGCATGAACGGATCCTCTATGTGATAATGGATCCGGCACCTGAAATCCCTCCCGCTAATGCATGGAGTGCGGTCGAGATGCTTATCTGAAGTGGGTCTCTGATCGGACTACTGTCCGATGCATTATGTTAGCGGCGATGAACGACGAGTTCAGTCACAAATTCGAGGAGGCCCAACCTGATGAAATCCTTCAAAAGTTGAAGGAATCCTTCGGCACCCCAGATGATGTAGAACGGTATAAAGTATCTTGTGCCATTTACAATTCCAAGATGCTGAATGGCGGTTCAGTCACTGATCATGTACTGTACATGATCGAGCTAATTGAAAAGTTGGGCAAACTCGGATGCCCCTTGCATGAGCAGCTCGGCAAGGATGCGATCATGAATTCTCTTCCCTCCTCCTATCTTGATTTTCTCGATCATTATAGAATGAACAAGCCTGCAGTCAACTACCATGGTCTTTTGGGGTTGCTACAGACTTTCAAGAAAGACCACCAACTGAATAAGGGGGTGGTGAATTTAGTGGGAGGTAGTAGAGGTCGTCGTCCCTTTAAGAAAGGAAAGAAGAAAATAAATAAAAAAGGAAAGAAGGTGCAGAATGCTCCTGGCCCTAGTCAGACCGGGAAGTATAAGGTTGATCAATCTTCTGCAGAATGTTTCTACTGCAAGAAGAAGGGACATTGGAAGAGGAACTGTCCTCTTTATATTGCGTCCCTTGATCCGAACAGGCTAAGAAAGCAAAAGTCTGCTGAACAAGGTATTTATATGATAAAACCTTGTAATTACTCTATTGTTGATACTGCTAACTAGGTATTGGATACTGGTAGTCCAATTCATGTTTGTAATTCATTACAGGGACTTCTAGTTAGCAGAAGATTTGAAGAGAGAGAACAATTTTTGAGTGTCAGGAATGAAAATCGTGTTCCAGTACTGGCGGTCGGAGTCCTACGTCTTGTCTTTGAGTCTTGTACTGTCGAACTAGTCGATTGTCACTATTGTCCTAGTTTCATTATGAGCATAATCTCTGTAGGCCTTTTGGCCAATTATGGTTTTGAACTATCAATAAAAGGAGATTTTTACAATGTTATTTTGAATAACTCTACGATAATGAAAGCTAGATTAAATAATGGCATATATGTACTATCAAGGCCTGTTAGTGTAATGTACACTTTTAGCAAACGCCCAAGATTAGATAATGTTAACGATTTGTATCTTTGGCACTGTAGGCTGGGTCATATTAACCAAAATAGGATAAACAAGATGCGAGGAGATGGACTCCTCGAGGTCAGTGATTTTGAATCACTGCCCACTTGTGAATCCTGTTTACTTGGTAAAATGACCAAGTCACCTTTTACTGGAAAAGGTGAACGAGCTACAGATCTTCTAAGTCTAATACATACTGATGTATGTGGACCGATGACAGTTAGTGCCAGAGGAGGATACAAATATTTCATTATTTTTACAGATGACTTTTCAAGGTTCGATTATGTCTTTTTAATTAGGCATAAGTCAGAGTCGTTTGAAATGTTCAAATGATACCGTAATGAAGTAGAAAAGCAAATTGGAAAAAGTATTAAAACCCTTCAATCTGATCGAGGTGGTGAATACTTATCTGGTGCATTTTTGACATATCTTGAGGAGAATGGAATTCTCTCTCAGTGGACTCCTTCAGGAACACCACAGTTGAATGGTGTGTCCGAAAGGAGGAATCGAACCTTGTTGGACATGGTTCGATCCATGATAGGCTTTGCAACTCTACAGCTATCCTTTTGGGCATATGCGCTTCAGACAGCCTATTTCTTATTAAATGATATTCCAAGTAAGTCTGTTGTCTCCACTCCGTATGAGATGTGGACTGGACGTAAACCCTCAATCTCACACCTTCGGGTCTGGGGTTGTCCGGCTTACGTAAAGCGTTTAGACTCAGACAAACTTGGTCCTAGGTCTGATCGGTGTTTATTCATTGGTTATCCTAAGGAAACCAAAGGGTATTTCTTCTATTTGGAGAATGAACAAAAGGTGTTCGTTGCTCTTAGAGCAATCTTTTTGGAAAAGGAGTTCCTTGGAGAAGGAACTATAGCTTCTAAGATTGAACTTAATGAAGTTCAGCCAATAGAAGAAATACCAGAGGAAGTCAGATCAGCATCCAAGAGAATCAGGATTTCAGCAACATCAATTTTCAAGTTCTTCTTATCTGGTAAATCCTTTCTTTGAGTATCTGGTTCTTTAACTTGTTCTTCTTCTTTCCCAGATCCTGAGTTCAGGAGAAGCCAACTCTGCCAAAGGACCAGTATTGGAGGATCCATTGCGAAGATATCCGAATCTGAGGATCCAATAATCTGCTCGAGAGAGTCCTTTCACCAAACTCTGTGAAGATCACTGCCTGGTACATAACCCTTCCCTTCTCTTTAGTTCTGTCCTGTTGAAAGTTTAGAGCGAAACCCTAGGTCTGGGAGTTTCTCAACCGCCAGCGATCCTTTACTTCTGAACTACTCTGATAATCTAGTTTTTTTGAATTGTGCTTTCAATTATTATATAGTTTCTTTCAATTTAGTTTAACTTTAATTTGAGACAAAGCCGACTTCTGAAAATATATATATAAAAAAAAGAATTAGTCTTAATTTACTTCCGCATCGCATCATCTCTTTCGTTCTGCATCAATTTTGGTATCAGAACTTTTGTTCTGCATCAAACCAAAACTGGTCAACCCCTTTTTAAACCTCTTTGTTTAATCCAATTGAACCGGTTCAAACCCAATTAAAATTGGTTCAAGGGATAAAAATTGGTTCACAACCAATTGAAGGTCGAAACGAACTCCGAATCAGTTCAAAACTGATTCAGAAAAAATCTGGTACAGTCCTGGTCTGCCCAGAATAATTTCCGGTTGACACAGACAAGGGTAAGATGGAGAAAAGAGTGCTCAAAAAATATCATGACCATAAAACCGAGATGATTCTTAATCGTAATCGGTATCCGGATCAGAGAGTAATCCTCTGTGGCGTGTGACCTCATAGGTTTGAACCTAAATGGTAGCACTAGAACAATTCTAGTACCAGCACAGGAAACCATCTAGCAATGGGTCCCGGCATCCGGATAGGTCGAAGATGCGGGAGCAAACTATCGAACCTCTGGCATATGGTTACCGTATAATTCATCCCTTGGACCTCTAATGCTCAGGACGACTGAGATTGGGCTGCCAACCCAGACTGAATCAGTCGACTACGTGTATCAACCTAGCAAGCCCAGTGACTCCTCACTAAGACTACCCCGGCCGAGGATTTGCTAAATTGAGATACTGCGAGACATACAATCCAAACTATTTGGACAGGTCAATTCCATCTTGGTCCATCACTGCTCCACAAGTACTTGCTTGTATCCAGAAACCTTCCGTCATCGGATTAAAAATCTGGATAGTCCGGCACCAAAGCATAGGGAGTTGCTTGCAAGCTACCGTGATGACCTCAGGTCAGAGGGACACATATACCCATATCCAATCGTGAGTATCCCTTTGGCAGAAAGGGACTGCACGGAGTCACGTTCAATAAGATATCACATATCCCACTTGCATATCACATCAGTGTCACCACACTCATTTGGTCAAGAGGACAACCAAACGATGTGAACTACAACAACCTATACTTGATATATTATCGTCCAGTACAATATAATCTTTGGTTGTGAACAGGGTTTAAGGACCACTCGATACATCCTCTCTGTATCGAAGTCAGTGTAGTCCTAAGGACTTCATCACATGGAAAGAGTTCATTTCAGGAAAATACAATATGTGATGAGCTGCCAAAAATAATATTTTATTAATTCAAAGAAAGAGTATAATACTTAGCTCAACCGCCTACAACCCAGGCGATTGGCTTTGGAACACAATTCCCAACAACTCCCACTTGTACTAAAGCCAATCAGAAGAGTATCTAATACCCATTTCCCATTTACAATAGTCGAACTCTTTTATTTCGAGGGCTTTATTGAAGGGGTTGGCCAGATTTTCTTTTCCATCGATCTTCAGAAGATTGATGTCACCTCGTTCCACGATCTCTCATATGAGGTGGTATCGCCGCAGTATGTGCTTGGTGCGGTGATAAGCTTTAGGCTTCTTAGCTTGAGCAATGACTCCAGTGCTGTCACAATACACCGGAACAGGACCATCTCGGGAAGGTGCCACCCCTAGCTCTCCAAGGAACTTCCGCAACCACACAGCTTCCTTTGCTACATCTGATGCTGCAATGTATTCTGCTTCGCATACCGAGTCTGCAACAGTTGCCTGCTTGGAACTTTTCTAGTAGATCGCTCCTCCATTCACGGTAAATACAAACCCTGACACACTCTTGCTATCATCTCTATCAGACTAGAAACTGGAGTCAGAGTACCCCACAAGTTTCAAGTCAGGTTCTCCATAAATCAGCCATTGATCTTTAGTATTTTTCAAATACTTAAGGATGGACTTAACCACCTTCCAATGCGCCTCACTTGGGTCAGACTGGTATCTGCTCACTACTCCTAGTGAGTATGCCATGTCTGGTCTAGTACAAGTCATAGCATACATGATAGAGCCTACTGTAGAAGCATAAGGTACTCTACTCATGCACTCTCTTTCCTCAGGATTTGTCGCACAATCCTTCTTGGAAAGAGTAATTCCATAACCTATCGGGAGATAGCCTTTCTTGGAATTTTCCATGCTGAACCGTTTCAGCATGGTGTAAATGTACGTAGACTAGGACAATCCCAAAAGCTTCTTAGATCTATCTCTATAGATCTTCATACCTAGTATGTAAGAAGCTTCACCCAAGTCTTTCATGGATAACTGAGATGATAACCAGACCTTTATTCCTTGTAATGCTGCGACACCATTCCCGATTAAGAGAATGTCGTCAACATACCGTACTAGGAATACAATCACAGAACCATTAACCCATTTATAGATGCACGGTTCTTCTCCATTCCTAACGAAGCCACACGATTTGATACACCTATCAAACCGTAAGTTCCAACTTCGAGACGCTTGCTTGAGTCCATAAATGGACCTCTGCAACTTGCATACTTTTGATTCATCTATGGATGTAAACCCTTCAGGCTGTATCATATATACCTCCTCTTCCAGCTCCCCATTAAGGAAAGCGGTTCGGACATCCATCTGCCAGATCTCGTAATCAAAATATGCTGCCAAAGCAAGCATGATCCGAATGGACTTGAGCATTGCCACAGGGGAGAAAGTCTCGTCATAATCGATACCATATCGATGACGATACCCCTTGGCAACCAGACAGGATTTATAGGTCTCTTCCTTCCCATCTGTGCCCCTTTTCCTCTTGAAGATCCATTTACACCCGATGGGTTTTATTCCTTCAGGTGGATCAACCAATGTCCATACATTGTTGATTTCCATGGACTCCATTTCGGATCGCATGGCTCTAAGCCATGCCTCAGAGTCAGATCTCTGAAGTGCATCCATATAGGTGATCGGATCCTCATTGTTCTCATCGAGCTCAATGGGATCGCCGTCCCGGACCAAGAAATCGTAGTATCTGTCCGGCTGACGCGGTATTCTACCGAATCTCCTAATGGGTTCTGGGTGTGATTCAATCACATCCGGTTCTACGATGTCCTTAAAGTGTGCATGTTCTTCTATTGGCTAAACTTCATTAAGTTCAATCTTAGAATCTATAGTTCCTTCTCCAAGGAACTCCTTTTCCAAAAAGATAGCTCTAAGAGCAACGAACACCTTTTGTTCGTTCTCCAAATAGAAGAAATACCCTTTGGTTTCCTTAGGATAACCAATGAATAAACACCGATCAGACCTAGGACCAAGTTTGTCTGAGTCTAAACGCTTTACATAAGCCGGACAACCCCAGACCCGAAGGTGTGAGATTGAGGGTTTACGTCCAGTCCACATCTCATATGGAGTGGAGACAACAGACTTACTTGGAATATCATTTAATAAGTAACAGGCTGTCTGAAGCGCATATGCCCAAAAGGATAGCTGCAGAGTTGCAAAGCCTATCATGGATCGAACCATGTCCAACAAGGTTCGATTCCTCCTTTCGGACACACCATTCAACTGTGGTGTTCCTGGAGGAGTCCACTGAGAGAGAATTCCATTCTCCTCAAGATATGTCAAAAGTGCACCAGATAAGTATTCACCACCTCGATCAGATTGAAGGGTTTTAATACTTTTTCCAATTTGCTTTTCTACTTCATTATGGTATCATTTGAACATTTCAAATGACTCTGACTTATGTCTCATTAAAAAGACATAATCGAACCTTGAAAAGTCATCTGTAAAAGTAATGAAATATTTGTATCCTCCTCCGGCACTAACTGTCATCGGTCCACATACATCAGTATGTATTAGACTTAGAAGATCTATAGCTCGTTCACCTTTTCCAGTAAAAGGTGACTTGGTCATTTTACCAAGTAAACAGGATTCACAAGTGGGCAGTGATTCAGAATCACTGACCTCGAGGAGTCCATCTCCTCGCATCTTGTTTATCCTATTTTGGTTAATATGACCCAGCCTACAGTGCCAAAGATACAAATCGTTGACATTATCTAATCTTGGGCGTTTGCTAAAAGTGTACATTACACTAACAGGCCTTGATAGTACATATATGCCATTATTTAATCTAGCTTTCATTATCACAGAGTTATTCAAAATAACATTGCAAAAATCTCCTTTTATTGATAGTTCAAAACCACAATTGGCCAAAAGGCCTACAGAGATTATGCTCATAATGAAACTAGGACAATAGTGACAATCGACTAGTTCGACAGTACAAGACTCAAAGACAAGACGTAGGACTACGACCACCAGTACTGGAACACGATTTCCATTCCTGACACTCAAAAACTGTTCTCCATCTTCAAATCTTCTGCTAACTAGAAGTCCCTGTAATGAATTACAAACATGAATTGGACTACCAGTATCCAATACCGAGTTAGAAGTATCAATAATAGAGTAATTACAAGGTTTTATCATATAAATACCTTGTTCAGCAGACTTTTGCTTTCTTGGCCTGTTCGGATCAAGGGATGCAATATAAAGAGGACAGTTCCTCTTCCAGTGTCCCTTCTTCTTGCAGTAGAAGCATTCTGCAGAATATTGATCAACCTTATACTTCTCGGTCTGACTAGGGCCAGGAGCATTCTGCACCTTCTTTCCTTTTTTATTTATTTTCTTCTTCCCTTTCTTAAAGGGACGGCGACCTCTGCTACCTCCCACTAAATTCACCACCCCCTTATTCAGTTGGTGGTCTTTCTCGAAAGTCTGTAGCAACCCTAAAAGACCATGGTAGTTGACTGCAGGCTTGTTCATTCTATAATGATCGAGAAAATCAAGATAGGAGGAGGGAAGAGAATTCAGGATCGCATCCTTGCCGAGCTGCTCATGCAAGGGGCATCCGAGTTTGCCCAACTTTTCAATCAGCTCGATCATGTACAGTACATGATCAGTGACTGAACCGCCATTCGGCATCTTGGAATTGTAGATGGCACAAGATACTTTGTACCGTTCTATATCATCCGGGGTGCCGAAGGATTCCTTCAACTTTTGAAGGATTTCATCAGGTTGGGCCTCCTCGAATTTGCGACTGAACTCGTCGTTCATCGCCGCTAACATAATGCATCGGACAGTAGTCCGATCAGAGACCCACTTCAGATAAGCATCTCTGACTGCACTCCGTGCATTAGCGGGAGGGATTTCAGGTGCCGGATCCTTTATCACATAGAGGATCCGTTCATGCTCCAGAACGATTCTCAATCTTCGATACCAACTATCAAAGTTGTAACCCTTTAACTTCTCATTGTCGAGAAGTGACCGAAGTGATAAATTGGAAGACATCTGAAAAGAAAATAAGACCAAATTAGTGTATGAATTAATAATTTAACCAAAAGACTTGGACTTTAGTCTAAAGGTTTCTCCCACTAATTTTTCAGATTGGTAGCCTCTAACTCCAATCCGTGAAAACACTTTTTCAAGTGGGTACTGAAATCCAATAGGCTATGCATGAGCTCGACTTTGGCCAGCTCACACATACGATCCTAAATGCAGGTTCGTAAACCAATTACTTCCCTAAACAATTTTCAGTATTTCATTTTGCCCCAGAGAACACCCCAATCGGCCTTGGGGCCTCCTATTGCGGGTCTCTGGTTAGGTCCAACTATTAAAATGACAAATCCAATGCTTCCAGCTAACTAAAGACCAAGCCCGACTTTGGCCGGTCCACCTGGTCCCGTTAAGGAGGTTGCACTGAACCATCATCGATCAGATATAAATTCCAGTCACTGGATATACACCCGTTCTTTGGAACTACCGATGCACACCAAGCTAATGGACACATTTTTATCCAACTTAATGGGAGGCTAAGACACAGTCAACTCTTTGGCTTAGTCTTTTTAAGGACCTAATAATTTTAGAGGATTTTTTTTGTTGTGACAGAAGAAAAAGACAAGGACATGGATCATCCTCCCACTGAATCAATTAGATTCCAGGAGGGTTGAAATAAATCAACAAATAATACATGGGCACCTATAAATCAGTCAGACCAATCAACCTGGATGACATGGGTTAACTCGAGTCATTGAGCTTTTCCAATCAGTTCTGATCGACTCGACTAGCCAGGTAGGTGAGATCATGAGTGAGTAACCACCATTAACCATCTTTCCTAGACACCAACCATGTTGGCCAGGAAAGAGGTAGCCTCATACAACCATGATCACAATGCCAAACCTACCTCGACACCAGTCGGTTTACCAGACTCGTTCAGACTAGCCTAAAGACTCGGGCGTCCACTGAGCCACTAATTGGATCCATTTTAGATGAACAGATCAACTAATCTAACTATTAGATAGTTCTAAAGAAGGGCCTTAAACAACTTTTATTTAATCTTATTGTAATCCGGTTCAACTAAACTTAGATCTAACCCAGTGATGAACCCAACTAGTTAGCTAACCCAATTTAACCCAAAATGGCTTATGCAATGTTTTAGATTTCATAAACCTAAAATTTTTAATAAGACAAACACTTAATTAAAATATTTTTTTAATTAAGTCACAATGTAAAACATTTTTATATAACTAATCATGCATCAAGATTCAAATTTTACAAATATTTCATATCCATATAAAACATGCCCTATAACATGTATCATCAAATTAAAACATTTTTAATTTTAAAAATTCTTTAAGGATCCTTCTGAAGAGGCCAACACAGATGATCTGCATCGTGTCAAAGACACACGATCATGGTGAAGGTCTCAACTAGGTTCCAAAAAGAAATCTGGATACATTATTAGATTTAACCAATTTTAATCTCAAAACATGCATACAGGAATAGGTTACACATGCAACCTGGCTCTGATACCACTGAAAGAAAACGGTGCAGGTGGTTTGACATAATCCTATACTAGACATGCAAACAGCTACGGGAGCAGAATGGATTTTAAAACTTTTTTTAAAATTCGCGCAGTGGAAATCTGCTCCGCCCAGAAACTAATCTATTCATGTTGCATGTAGGCATGTATCATGATATAAAAATATTTGCAAAAATTAAACAAATAAATCTATTTATGCATGATAAAAAAAATAATTTTTCATACCTTTATTTCGGCTGGAATAACTCTGGGATAAACCTGGAATAGGCTTGAATAGCTGGAATAAATCTATTCCAGCCTTCTTCCTCCTTGGACCGTGGGATACCCTATTTTGAGCTTTCAAAACATCGTCCAAACACCACCTTCCGGACCTCCGTTTGCTCCCAAATTATAGCTGCAGCTAGGGGTTCGAGTGGTCTTCGATTTGGCACCGAGATCTGCAACCAAAACACAGCAAAAATGGTGTACAAAAATGCCCAAAGTCTGCTGCTGGAAGTTGTTGCAGAACAGGACAGCAGACTTCAATCTTCGTTTTTGAGCAACAGCAGCAAGTCCGGCTCGCATGGTTTGCTCCTAGGAGCATAAGGGTACTCCCTCTAGAGGGGAGACGTGCCCGGGGCTCTCGGATCCCTCTCCACATGCGGTGCTAGCCGCTGGAAGAAGACGATCACGATAAGTTTCAGCAACAGGGCTTTGCTGAAATGGGAATTTGAGCACAAGAAACAGGGCTTTGTTTCTCTCCCTCACACACTCCAAATCCCAGCTCTACAAAGTACCTAATGGAAGAAAAAAGACCAAGCTCTTAGCCTCTCAAATGGAAGAACACCCTAGGTGTTTTCTCTCTTCTCACGGTGAAAACAACCCACACTTGAAACAGGGGGGGAACTGCTGGTATTTAAAGGACAATAGGGAAGAAGACGGAGAGACAGGGAGAGGAAGAGGACTCGGCTACGTTTCACCCATTAAACCAGCAGTAAACAAGGGATTAAACCAGCCGGTGGAGGAGAGGAAGAGACGTCAGCGATGAAAGGTCGATTGGCCTTCTTCGGATGCATGAAGTTTATTCCAGCATTTTACCTTGTAAAACGGTCAATGGGAGTAAACACCGGTTCAACCAAAACCATTCAACCCCTTTTTAAACCTCTTGGTTCAATCCAATTGAACCGCTTCAAACCCAATTAAAATTGGTTCAAGGGATAAAAATTGGTTCACAACCAATTAAAGGCCGAAACGAACTCTGAATCAGTTCAAAACTGATTCAGAAAAAAAATGGTGCTGTCCTGGTGAGCCCGGAACAATTTCCGGTTGACACAAACAAGGGTAAGACAGAGAAAAGAGTGCTCAAAAAATACCGTGACTATAAAATCGAGATGATTCTTAATCGTAATCGGTATCCGGATCAGAGAGTAATCCTCTGTGGCGTGTGACCTCATAGGTTCGAACCTAAACGGTAGCACTAGAACAATTCTAGTACCAGCACAGGAAACCATCTAGCAATGGGTCCCGGCATCCGGATAGGTCGAAGATGCGGGAGCAAACTATCGAACCTCTGGCATATGGTTACCGTATAATTCATCCCTTGGACCTCTAATGCTCAGGACGACTGAGATTGGGCTGCCAACCCAGACTGAGTCAGTCGACTACGTGTCTCAACCTTGCAAGCCCAGTGACTCCTCACTAGGACTACCCTGGTCGAGGATTTGCTAAATTGAGATACTGCGAGACATACAATCCAAACTGTTTGGACAGGTCATTTCCATCTTGGTCCATCACTGCTCCATAAGTACTTGCTTGTACCCAGAAACCTTCCATCATCGGATTAAAAATCCGGGTAGTCCGGCACCAAAGCACAGGGAGTTGCTTGCAAGCTACCGTGATGACCTCAGGTCAGAGGGACACATATACCCATATCCAATCGTGAGTATCCCTTTGGCAGAAAGGGACTGCATGGAGTCACGTTCAATAAGATATCACATATCCTACTTGCAGATCACATCAGTGTCACCACACTCATTTGGTCAAGAGGACAACCAAATGATGTGAACTACAACAACCTATACTTGATATATTGCCATCCAGTAAAATATATCCTTTGGTTGTGAACAGGGTTTAAGGACCACTCGATACATCCTCTCTGTATCGAAGTCAGTGTAGTCCTAAGGACTTCATCACATGGAAAGAGTTCATTTCAGGGAAATACAATATGTGATGAGCTGCCAAAAATAATATTTTATTAATTCAAAGAAAGAGTACAATTCTTAGCTCAACCGTCTACAACCCAGGCGATTGGCTTTGGGACATAATTCCCAACAAGCTCACGTAAACTAGAATAGGATAAACAAGATGCGAGGAGAAGGCCTCCTCAAGGTCAGTTATTCTGAATCACTGCCTACTTGTGAATCCTATTTACTTGGTAAAATGACCAAGTCACCTTTTACTGTAAAAGGTGAACGAGCTACAAAACTTCTGAGTCTCATACATACTGATGTATGCGGACCCATGACAGTTAATGCTAGAGGTGGATATAGATATTTTATTATGTTTACAGGCAACCTTTCGAGGTTCGGTTATGTCTTTTTGATGAGACATAAATCTGAGACATTTAAAATGCTTAAACGATATCATAATGAAGTAGAGAAACAAACTGAAAAAAGTATTAAAACCCTTCGATCTAATCGAGGCGATGAATACCTATCTGGTGAGTTTTTGACATACCTTGAGAAGAATGGGATTCTCTCTCAGTGGACTCCTCCAGGAACACCATAGTTGAATGGTGCATCCAAAAGGAGGAATCGAACCTTGTTGGACATGGTTCAATCCATGATGGGCTTTGCAACTCTGCCGCTATCCTTTTGGGGAAATGCACTTGAGATAGCTTGTCACTTGTTAAATAATGTTTTGAGTAAGTCTGTTGTCTCCACTCCATATGAGATGTGGACTGTACGTAAGCCCTCAATCTCACACCTTTGGGTCTGGGGTTGTCCGGCTTATGTAAAGCATTTAGACTCAGATAAACTTGGTCCTAGGTCTGATCGGTCCCTATTTATTGGTTACCCTAAGAAAACCAAAGGGTATTTCTTCTACTTGGAGGATGAATAGAAAGTGTTCGTCGCTCTTAGGGCTATTTTTTTTTAGAAAAGGAGTTCCTTGGAGAAGGGACTGTAGCCTTTAAGATTGAACTTGGTTAAGTTCAGCCAGTAGAAGAACCTGCACACTCTAAGGACATCATAAAACCGGCTGTGATTGGATCACATGTAGAACCCATTATTAGGAGATCCGGTAGAGTACTGCATCAGCCAGACAGATACTATGGTTTTTTGGTCCGGGACGGTGATCCCATTGAACTCGATGAGAACAATGAGGATCCGATCACCTATATGGATGCACTTCAGAGATTTGACTCTGAGGCATGGCTTGGAGCCATGCGATCTGAAATGGAGTCCATGGAGATCAACAATGTATGGACATTGGTTGATCCGCCTGAAGGGATAAAACCCATCAAGTGCAAGTGGATATTCAAGAGGAAAAGGGGTGCAGATGGGAAGGTAGAGACCTATAAAGCCAGTCTAGTTGCCAAGGGGTATCGTCAGTGATATGGTATCGATTATGACGAGACTTTCTCCCCTGTGGCAATGCTCAAGTCCATTCGGATCATGCTTTCTTTAGCAGCATATTTTGATTATGAGATCTGGCAGATGGATGTTCGAACTGCTTTCCTAAATGGGGAGCTGGAAGAGGAGGTGTATATGATATAGCCTAAAGGGTTGACATCCTCAGATGAGTCAAAAGTATGCAAGTTGCAGAGGTCCATTTATGGACTCAAGCAAGCATTTCGAAGTTGGAACTTACGGTTTGATAGGTGTATCAAATCGTATGGCTTCGTTAAGAATGGAGAAGAACCATGCATCTATAAGTGGGTTAATGGTTTTGTGATTATATTCCTGGTACTGTATGTTGACGACATTCTCTTAATCGGGAATGACATTGTAGCATTACAAGGTATAAAGGTCTGATTATCATCTCAGTTCTCTATGAAAGACTTGGGTGAAGCTTCTTACATACTGGGTATGAAGATCTATAGAGATAGATCTAAGAGGCTTCTGGATTGTCCCAGTCTACGTACATTGATACTGTGCTGAAACGGTTCAGTATGAAAATTTCAAGAAAGGATATCTTCCGATAGGTTCTGGAATTACTCTTTCCAGGAAGGATTGTGCGACAACTCCTGAGGAAAGGGAGCGCATGAGTAGAGTACCTTATGCTTCTACAGTAGGCTCTATCATGTATGCTATGACATGTACTAGACCAAATGTGGCATACTCACTAGGAGTAGTGAGCAGATACCAGTCTGACCCGGTGAGGCGCATTGGAAGGTGGTTAAGTCCATCCTGAAGTATTTAAGAAATACTAAAGACCAATGGCTGATTTATAGATAATCTGACTTGAAACTTATGGGATATACTGACTCCAGTTTCCAGTCAGATAGAGACGATAGCAAGAGTGTGTCAGGGTTTGTATTTACCCTAAATGGAGGAGCGATATGCTGGAAAAGTTCCAAGCAGCGACAGTTGTAGACTCGGTATGCGAGGTAAAGTACCTTGTAGCATTAGATGCAGTGCAGGAAGCTATGTGGTTTCGGAAGTTTCTTAGAGAGCTAGGGGTGGCATCTACCCTAGATAGTTCTGTTCCAGTGTACTGTGACAGCACTAGAGCCATTGCTCAAGCTAAGGAGCCGAAAGCTCATCACCTTACTCAGCATATTTTGCGGTGCTACCACCTCGTACGAGAGATCGTAGAACAAGGTGACATCAATCTTATGAAGATCGATGGAAAGAAAAATCTGGCCGACATTTTTACTAAAGCCCTCGAAATAAAAGAGTTCGACTTTTGTAAAAGGAAAATGGGTATTAGATACTATTCTGATTGGCTTTAGTACAAGTGGGAGTTGTTGGGAATTGTGTCCCAAAGCCAATCGCCTGGGTTGTAGGCGGTTGAGCTAAGTATTGTACTCTTTCTTTGAATTAATAAAATATTATTTTTGGCAGCTCATCACATTCTGACTTTTCCCTGTAATGAACTCTTTTTCATGTGATGAAGTCCTTAGGACTTCATTGACTTCGATATAGAGAGGATATATCAAGTGATCCTTAAACCAGGTTCATGACCAAAGGATATATTGTACCGGACGGTAATGTATCAAGTGTACGTTGTTATGGTTCACATCGTTTGGTTGTCCTCTTGACCAAAGGAGTGTGGTGATACTGATGTGATCTGCAAGTGGGATATATGATATTTCATTGAACGTGACTCCATGTAGCCCCTTTTTGCCAGGGATACTCACGATTGGATATGGGTATATGTGTCCCTCCAACCTGAGATCATCATGGTAGCTTGCAAGCAACTCCCTATGCTTTGGTGCCGGACTACCCGGATTTCTAATCCGGTGATGAAAGGTTTCTAGGTACAGGCAAGTACTTGTGGAGCAGTGGTAGACCAAAATAAGGCTTTATCTCCTAAAATCCTAAGACAGAGATACTATTGGCCTACTATGGAATAAGATGTGAGGGACACAATCAAAAAATGTGATCAATGCCAGCGTCACTTTAATGTATAATGAATGTCAACTACTCTGCTTACTCCCTTAAGTGCACCATGGCCTTTTGCTTAATTGGATATGGACATATTGGAACCTTTTCCCTTAGCCACTGGAGGACGGAAGATTTTGGTTGTAGCGATCGTTTAATTCACCAAATGGAAGAGGCCAAACTACATGCTAAAATTATTAAAGATAAAGTCAAAGGCTTCATTTGAAAGTCATTTATCGCTTTAGACTATCCTAGACTATCATAACTGATAATGATTGATAGTTTAGTGGTTTCAAACTTGCTAAATTCTATTAGAATCTAGGTGTAACCTAATGTTTTACTTCTATCAGCCATCCCCAAGCTAACGGGGATGCTGAAGTTGCTAACTAAATTCTCTTGTAGGGATTGAAAATATGCCTGGATCGAGCAAAAGGATGGTGGGTGAATGAGATGTATCACATCCTTTAGGCCTACCTGACTACACAAAGGACTCCCAAGCAAAACCCCCTTTAATCTTGCTTTCAGTACCGAAGCTATCATCCCTTTGAAAAGTGAATTCCCTTCACCAAGGATAAAAAACTTTAATGAAGGTAGGAACTCTGAACAACATCGAGCAAACATGGACTTGCTAGAGAAAGTTTAGGAGCATGCTGCTATAAGAATGCCTATTTATCAATGGAGGGTCGCCTGCTACCACAACTCCTACGCTCAAAGCAAGTTTTTTAAAGCTGGGGACTTAGTTTTAAGAAGAAACAAAATATCCTAGCTAACTCATCAAGGAAAGCTCTTCCTGAATTGGGAGGGGCCAATCAGGTTAAGGAGGTCATTCAACCTGGCATCTATCACTTGCAATAGTTAGATGGCATGCCTCTACCTTGATCTTAGAATTTTGTAAACTTACAAATGTACTACCAATAGTATATTTTTTTCTCTAAAATGTTTCATATAAAAATAATGTTTTCATTAACAAGATATCTTAAAGGCTAAAGCAGTACCGAGTCAAGAACCCTGAAGGAGAAATGGAAGACATACCAAAGTTCATGGAACCAAGCTACAGACCACTAGTAAAAAGATGGGCAACCACAAGCCCCGAGATTCAGCAGGAGCAAGCATATAATATCATGCATAAAAAATAAAAAAATATTTTTTTTCATCATAAAGCCTTAAGACATATACATTTTTATTTTGGTTGAGTTACACTTTTCTTTGAAGTATTCTATGAAATACAGTGGGACACAGAAAACTAGCAAGAAGACCAAGCTATGGTAGAGAGATATACCATGTAGGTGGATAGAGCCCACGAATGATATGTTTGGGCCCTTATTGCACAATGTTAAAGCAATGAGAAGACTCCCTATGGTTAACCAGCAAGTAATAAAGAAAGAGTATATGCATGCCGAAGGCTCCACCTGTTACAAGAAGGAAAGGGAGAAGAATAACCTAAAGACTCCTGGCCACTTGCTATCCATGGTAAAAGCTCCAGCGGAGCATTCTCCACCTCTTCCTCTGCCCCAGTACATGTTGATACTGGGTGATTAGGAAAAACTAGGAGAGGAGGTTCACTATAGGAACCATTCATTAGTTTTTTCCCTTGGCCATTGATAATAGAAGCAACGTCTCTGAGCCACCAGTCATTTCCAATAACTCCCATTTTAAGGTAAACACCCCTTCACCATGCCATTAGCCTTCTACAAACATTTTTCTTTGGAGTAACTCAACCGCCTGGAAACAAAATCATACATTTTCAATACTAATACCCATGACCAAGGACACCGCTCGGGAATACTGACCAAAACCCCTATTTATAAGGGAGTCAGGTAGGAGCTGGCCAAATTAATGACTAAGTAAAAGCCAACACATGTCTCTTCTAACATTTAAGATTTTTGAAAATAAAAACAGGCATGGTGGATTTTTAGGGTTAAATCTCATTTTTCTCTCCTTGAAATCAACATGAAAATTCTACAGAATTCCTGACCAAGTGGTGCCATAATATGCTTTTGGCTCAAAAAAATAATCCTAAATTCCTGGGATTTGATATTACTCACCAGCTGCACTTCTTGCCTTCAAGCACTCCTGAATCTATTATGGTGAGCCAAAGCATGTATTATAGAATGCTCAAAAGTCTTTAGCCTAGCTAGGGTTGGAAAGTCTTTAGCCTGATGCTCAACTCTTGAAAGCCTTTGACCGAGACAAGAAGAATCAATGCTTGAAAGCCTTTGGTTGGGCCAGCATTGGAAAGCTCTTGGCTTGATGCTCGACTCTCGTAAGCCTTTGATTGGGACAAGAAGAATCTATGCCCAAAAGCCTTTGACCGGATAGCATTGGAAAGCCTTTGGCCTAACACTCAACTTTTGAAAGCCTTTGGTCATGACAAAAAGAATCAATGAATGAAAGCCTTTAGTCAATCTAGAATTAGAAAGCCATTGACTCAATGCTCAATTCTTGAAAGCTTTTAATTGAGACAAGAATAATCAATGCCTGAAAGTTTTTGGCCAAGCTAGTGTTGAAAAGTCTTTGGCCTAATGCTTAACTCCTAAAAATTTTTGATTAGGACAAGAAGAATCAATGCCCGAAAGCCTTTGGCTGGACTAATATTGGAAAGCCCTTGGCTTGATGCTGAACTCTCAAAAGACTTTAGCCGAGACAAGAAATATCAATGCCTGAAAGCCTTTGATCGAGTCAGCATTATTAAGTCTTTAGCCTGATGCTCAACTTCCAAAAGCCTTTAGCTAGGACAAGAATAATTAATACTCAAAAGCCTTTAGCTAGGTTAGCATTAGAAAACTTTTGGCCTAATGCTTAACTCCCAAAAGTCTTTGGCTAAGATAAGAAGACTCAACACCCGAAAGCTTTTAGCTAGGCTAGTATTGGAAAGCCTTTGGCCCAATGCTTAACTTTTAAAAGTCTTTGACCAACAAAAAGAATCAACACCTAAAACCCTTTGGTCAGGCTAGCATTGGAAAGCCTTTGGCTTGATGCTTAACTTCTAAAAGTTTTTGGCTGGGACAAAGAAGAATCAATACCCAAAAGTTTTTAGTCAGGCAAGAAGAATCAATGCTTGAAAGTCTTTGGTCAGATTAATATTAGAAAGCCTTTGGCCTGATACTTAACTCTCGAAAGATTTTAGTTAGGATAAGAAAAATCAATACTCAAAGTATTTGGCTGAGCCAGCATTGGAAAGCCTTTGGCCAGGATAAGAAGAATGAATGCTTGAAAGCCTTTGACCAGGCCAGCTTTGGAAAGTCTTTGGCTTGATGCTTAACTCTAGATAGCCTTTGGCTGGGACAAGAAGAATAAATGCTCGAAAGTCTTTGACCAGGCTAGCATTTAAAAATCTTTGGCTCAATACTTAACTCTCGAAATCCTTTGGTCGGGACAAGAAGAATCAATGCCCGTAAGCCTTTGACTATGCCAGCATTGGAAAGTCTTTGGCTTAATGCTCAACTCCTTAAAGCTTTTGGCCGGGATATAAAGATTTGGTGCCCAAAAAGTTTTTAGCCAAGCTGATGTCTATAAGTGTTTAAAAGCCTTTGGTTGGGCCCATGATTGATGAGTACCTGGTGTTGACTCCATTATTGATTTTGATGATAAGCAAAATACTTAAATATAAGTTGGGTACTAATTATTTCTTTGAAGTGTATATTTATAGAAAAAGGTGCTCATTAATTCAACAAAATTTGATTGATTGTCAAACAATAAAAAAGTCCCAACTATGGATGAAAGATCAGTTTAAAGTAGACTTTGGTAGTTGAAGAATGCTTAAAAGGATACAAGAATTCAATACAATTTGGTTTCAATAAATGTAAGGTATTTTTGAAAAAATCTCAGTCAAGTGTCGACTCATGATAGTGGAAGTGTCGACTCAAGTCGATACGCAGAAAGAGTTTTAGATGACACGGCTGAAGTGTCGACTCATACCAGTCAAGTGTCGACTCAAAGTGTCGACTCAAGGATCGACTCATTACTTGAGACTTTTTTGTTACAGAACTTGCTGAAGTTGAAGACTTGCCTGAAGTGTCGACACATGGATGTCAAGTGTCGACTCAAAGTGTCGACTCACCACAGTAAGTGTCGACTCGTCTGAGAATTCCAGAAAGCTTCATTGAAGATATTTGAACTAGGTGTTGACTCATGGAATGCAAGTATCGACTCACAGCTTGAAGTGTCGACACTTGAAGCTCTGGGAATAGTAATCGCTAGTTTTTCAAATACAGAACTTGCTCCTCTTGGCTCCCAACGACTAGTTTTTCGTATCTACCAGCCATAAACCAACTTTGAGGCCTTGGAAAGGTATTTAAATAATTCAAATCAAATCTAAACACAAGGAGAATAAAGAGGATTAAGAGAGAAATACCAAGAAAAAGAAAAAGCAAGTGCATTCACTCAAATTCATTTAGAGCAACTACCTTCAAGCAAAAAGAAGTCTCCAAGCATTCAAGAGCTTTCAAGAGCATTCAAGTTCAACCTTCTTGAGCATTAATAGAGGCTTCATCAAGTTGAAGACAGGACTACATCAAAGCTTTAAAGAGATATCCACTTTTATTAGAAAGCTTTTATTATTTCTTTACTTTAAACTTATTCTTGTTGTTAAGGTTTTTAATTAGCCTATTAGAAAACAAAGGAGGTTGTTGGTTAGCCTTGAAAACCAATTAGGTTCTTGGCTAGCTTGCAAAACCAAGGGAGGTTGTTGGTTTGCCTTGAAAACCAATTAGCTTCTTGGTTAGCCTGCAAAACCAAGGAAGGTTGTTGGTGAGCCTTAAAGCCAATTAGGTTCTTGGTTAGCCCGGAAAACCAAGTGAGGTTTTGACTTGTGAGCCTTGTGAAAACAAGTCAGGTTTGATTAGTGAGCCAAGAAAACTAATCGACTATAATCGGTTGAGATTACAGTGAATTCTCAAGTGGGCCTTGGGGAGTGGATGTAGGTACATTGGAAAGCACCGAACCACTTACTTGCTTTGTGTTTGTGATTGCTTGTCTCTTTAATTTGCTTTTATTTTTATTGCTTTTATATTTCTGCTGCATACTCACTAAGAGCACTTTACAGTTGCATTTAAGTTTTTAGAAACCTAATTCACCCCCCCTCTTGGATTGCTTACTAGGTAACAAGTGGTATCAGAGCCCTGTTCTTAGTGTATAGATCTAACCACCTTAAGTAAAGATCTATGGCAGCCCCTATTGGTACTAATGTAGTTGAGGGACAAGCCTCAAATAGATCTCTATTTTTTAATGGAACAAATTATACTTATTGAAAAACTAGAATGAGAATTTACATGCATTCAATTTATTATAATTTATGGAAGGTTGTTAATAAGGGTCCTCATGTTCCTTCGATTGTTGTTAATAGTGTTTTCATCCCAAACCTCGAAGAGGATTGGGATGAACATGACATTAAACAATCCAAGATTAATATGAAAGCAATGAATCTTCTCTATTATGCATTACATCCTAGTGAGTTTAATAGGATTTCTACATGCACATCTGTCAAGAAAATATGGGACACACTTGAAGTTATCCATGAGGGTACTGATCAACTAAAGAACACTAAAGTAAACATGTTAGTGCACACTCATGAAATGTTCCGAATGGAACCAAATGAATCTATCACTGACATGTACACTAGATTCACAAACATAGTAAATGGCATGAGAAGTTTAGGAAAAATTATATCTAATGCTGATTTTGTCAACAAAATTCTCAAGTCACTTCCAACTTCATGGGATCCAAAGGTGACCGCCATACAAGAAGCAAAGGATGTTGACAAATTATCCTTGGAGCAGCTAGTGGGATCGCTCATGACTTATGAGCTTAATTTAAAGAAAAAATCTATGGATATTGACAAAAAGAAAAAGGGGATAGCCTTCAAGTCTACTATTCAAGAAGAATCCTTAAATGAAGAATCGGAGGTAGAAGAAGAAGAAGAGAAAGAGGAAGCACTTTTAGTTAGGAAATTTAGAAAATTTATGTAAAGAAGGAAGTTTCCTTACAAGAAAAGGTTCCAAACAACTAAAGAGAAGGAAAAAGAAAAGAAAAAAGAAAAGGAAAAGGAGAAGGAGATACCTACATGATTCGAATGCAAGAAGCCCGGACACTACAAATTTGACTGTCCTCTCCTAAAGAAATCAAGAAAGAAACTTAGAAAGAAAGCTATGATGGCAACCTAGAGTGATAGTGAGGACTCCAGCTCAGAGGAAGAACAAGCTAAAATTGCAAATCTATGTCTCATGGCATATCAAGAACAAGAAGAGGTAATTTTTGATACTGAAGTAGATTTTATCTTTGATAAATTGAAAAATGCTTTCGATGAATTAGTGCATGATTACAAACTAATTTTATCTAAAAATAGAAAATTGAAAAAGTATGCAAATAGTTTTTCACATAAAAATAATTCTTTGTTAAATGAAGTTAGTGAATTGAAAAATAAACTTGATGTTTTAGAAAAGAAAAATAAGGCTTTAATAATGGAAAATGATGTTTTGAAAAGACCTAAAACTATCATTTTAAAAGGTGATCTTTTAAAAAAAAATAAAGATTTAGAAATAGAAAATAAAAACTATAAAATGAACTTGATAAAATGAAACCCTTTGTTGAAAAGTTTACTTATAGTTTTGAAAAACTAAATCTTCTTTTAAATAATCAAAGAGCTATTTTTAACAAAGCAGAATTAGGATACAAACCTCAAAAATAGCAAAAGTATCTAAAAAACTTTTTTATACCTGCATCATCAAGTATTACATGTTTTTCATACAAAAAATAAGGTCACAAAGCTTTTTAATGTAACATGAGAAAAATCAATATTTTTGAAAAGGTTTGGGTTCTAAAAGGAACCAATTTATGTACCAACCCTAAAGGACCCAAGTTGGCTTGGGTACCTAAAAATAAAACTTGATTTGTTTTACAAGTATGTCTTGCAACCAAGGATAACAAAAGACTATGGTATCTTGATAATGGTTGTTCAAGGCACATGACAGGAGATGTGAAGCAATTCACTTCTCTTGAAGCAATAAATGGAGGGAGTGTGACCTTCGGTGATAATGGTAAAGGAAAAATCATTAGTATTGGTAAGGTTCACATCTCACATTCTACTTGTATTAGTAATGTACTCTTAGATGAAGGTTTAAAGCATAATCTTCTAAGTATTAGTCAATCTTACAATGAAGGTTTTCAAGTTGTTTTTAAATCATCTTATTGTATGATTGCTAGTCCTGATAAAAATGAAGTAAAACTCATTGGAAAGAGGCATGGTAATTTTTATTTGGTAGATTTAGACAATCTATCCTTGCCTAATGGAGAATGCCTAGTTACAATGAATTCTACTAAAGATGAGACTAGTTGGCTTTGGCATAGAAGACTAGGACATGCTAGTATGTACTTACTTTCAAAACTTTGCAAAAAGAATTTAGTAAGAGTTTTGCCGAAACTTAGTTTTAAAAAAGATAGAGTTTGTCAAGCTTGCCAATTTGGAAAAGAAGTTAAAACATCTTTCAAACCTAAACGTTTTGTTACTACTAGTAGGCCATTAGAACTACTCCATATGGATCTCTTTGGACCAACTAGAACATCTAGTCTAGGAGGTAAGAGATATGGATTTGTTATAGTGGATGATTTTTCAAGGTTTATATGGGTATTCTTTCTTGCTCATAAAGGTGAATCTTTTTCAGTATTTGTAAAGTTTTACCGAAAGATTTCTAATAAAAAAGGTACTTCAATTATTTGCATACGTAGTGATCAAGGTTCTAAATTTGAAAATCAAGATTTCAAAAATTTTTGTAATGAAAAGGGTATCAAACATAATTTTTTTGCACCTAGAACATCTCAGCAGAATGGGATGGTAGAAAGAAAAAATCGTACTTTAGAAGAAATGGTATGCACTATGCTTTGCAAAAGTGATTTGCCAAGATATTTTTGGACTGAAGAAATCAATACTGCTTGTTATATTTTGAATCACATTTTAATTCATCCTATTTTAAAGAAAACTCCTTATGAACTTTGGAATCAAAGAAAACCAATTTTAAAGTATTTTCGAGTTTTTGGTTGTCAATGTTTCATTGTAAATAATGGTAAAGATAATCTTGAAAAATTTGATACCAAGTTTGATGAAGGTATCTTTCTAGGATATTCTACATTAAGCAGGGCATACATAATTTTTAACAAAAGAACCCTAGTTGTAGAGGAGTATATACATATAGTTCTTGAAGAGTCTACTATCAAATCCTCTAGGAAAAAGGATACATCTGATGCATGTGCAGGTGTTGAAAAGCTAAAGAAGCTAACATTGGAAGATCAACCCTCACAATAAAGTGAAGAAGATCAAGATAAATGTGAAAGAGAAGAAGCCATACAATCCACACCAAAGCATCAAGATCTACCTAAGGAGTGGAGGTATGCTCATGGACATTCTAAGGAATTAATCTTAGGTGACCATCTAAAGGGGTAAGAACTCGATCTTTAATTAGAATTGAATGTGATTATATTGCTTTTGTTTCTCAAATAGAGCCAAAATATTTTGAAGATGTTGAAAAGGACCCTAACTGGATAAATGCTATGCAAGATGAACTAATTCAGTTTGATAGAAATAATGTTTGGACATTAATAGAAAGATCATCAAATGTTTCTATTATTGGCACAAAATGGGTGTTTAGGAATAAATTAAACAAAAATGGAATTATAACCATAAATAAAGCTAGGCTAGTTGCCAAAGGCTACAATCAGGAGAAAGGAATTAATTTTGATGAAACCTTTGCTCCTGTTGCTAGACTTAAGGTAATCAGACTACTATTAGCATTTGCTTGTTTTATTAATTCAAACTTTTTCAAATGGATATCAAAAGTGCTTTTTGAATGGTTACATAGCATAAGAAGTTTTTATAGAAAATCACTTGGTTTTGAAAATCATGCACATCCTGATTATGTTTACAAATTGTACAAAGCACTTTATGGTTTAAAGCAAGCACCCCGAGCATGGTATGAAAGACTTAGCAAGTTTTTGATTGAAAATGAATTCTCTAGAGGCCATGTTGACATAACATTATTTCTAAAGAAGAAAAATGATAATTTATTAGTAGTACAAATCTATGTTGATGATATTATTTTCGGTGCTACTAATGAAATCCTTTATCAAGAGTTTGCTAAGCTTATGCAGGGTGAGTTTGAAATGAGCATGATGGGAGAACTCAATTTCTTTCTCGGACTCCAAATCAAGCAAACTAAAAAATAGAATCTTCATCAACCAAGCTAAGTATACAAGAAAAATCTTAAAGAAGTTTGAGATGGAGACTACTAAGTCAATAGGTACACTTATGAGCTCCTCTTATAAACTTGATAAAGATGAGCATGGTAATCTGTTGATCAAAAATTATATAGAGGTATAATTGGCTCTTTATTATATTTGACTACCAGTAGACCAGATATAATGTTCAGTATATGCATGTGTGTTAGATATCAGTCTGATCCTAAAGAGTCTCATTTGTTGGCTATTAAGCACATTATTAGATACTTATTTGGTATAATTGATATTGGTTTGTGGTATTCTAGAGACTCATCTACTGATTTAATTGATTTTTCTGATGTTGATTTTGCTGGGTGTAAACTTGATAGAAAAAGTACTAGTAGAACTTGTCAATTTCTTAGAGTTAACTTAATCTCTTGGTTAAGCAAGAAACAAACTTCGGTTGCACTATCCATAGCTGAGGCTGAGTATATTGTAGCAGAAAGTTGTTGTGCTCAAATCTTGTGGATTAAGCAATAACTTGAAGATTTTGGAATCAAACTAGTAAGATACCCATAAAATGTGATAATACTAGTGCAATATGCTTAACTAAAAATCCTGTTCAACATTCTAGAAGCAAGCATATTGAAATTAGGCATCATTTTATTAAAAATCATGTTGAAAATAATGATGTTATGCTTAAATTTATTTCTACTGAATTGCAATTAGCTGATATATTGACTAAGCCTCTCCAAGAAGATCGGTTCAGTATGATTAAAAGAGAGCTTGGGGTCATCAATCCTTTTATTTGAAAAATTCTACTCTTTGACCCAAGAAAGATCAAATTTGATATCAATTATGCTCAATCTCCTTGAATTTCACTATAATTCTATTGATTTTGATCAATGCTTCATTTTCTTTTTTTTTGGTTTTAAGTCAAAGTGTTGACAATTGGCCCTGTGTTGTGAGTCGACACTTGGACGGTGGCAGACCGAAATAAAAATTGGAAATGAGGTGTTTTCTTGATCTTTTCTCTCCCAAATTGAGCCGACACCTGCCCTAACATTATTCTATCCACTTTTTCCCTCCAATGTGCAACTCCAACCCTCTCAAATTCATGATTGGAATAGTTTTTGATTCAGTTTTTGGCATTTTTCCCTCTTCCATTTCATTTCTAGACTGTTAAAGCCCTAGATTTCCTCTCTTCTTGTACTTCAATCCTTGATTCTATGGAATGGAGCCTAGGAAGCAAGTTGTCCATCATCCTCGGCCATCCAGTCAAGAAGAAGAAAGAAAAACTAAGGCCAGACATGAAGCCAGTGCATCGGATGCCACTGCTCGATCTCTCTTTCCTGTGGCTAGTCGAATGGGATCGAAGACCATCGTTAGAGGATGCCATATGGACTTTGAGTTCATCGACCATCAGCATTTTTGGATAGGGCAGTGGCTCAGGGATGCTAGTTTGGTTCCATTCTGCTCTTTGATAGAGAGATTTTACCCAGGCTTGATACTAGAGTTCTATGGATCTTTAGCCCAAGGCAGTGATGGATGGGTCGCACAGGTTCGTAGTAGAGATGTCCCAGTGACAGTAGAGATTCTGAGCAGAGTATGGGACATACCCATAAGAGGATCTGTGGTTGACAACTTAGTCGATAGGTTCAGTGGTCTCCATTGTATCTTCGAGACAGATGACTTACTTGAGGGAGCCACTGTGGTAGCTTTGAGACTGTCAGCTGAGATGTGGTTGCTGCATCATATCGTAGCCCGGATCCTTCTACCGAAGACTGACCATTTTGACTTCATCACAGAAGGAGAGCTACTAGTGATGGTGTCTTTGGTTTAGCATGCTCCTATTTGCCTACCAGTACTTATGGTATATCAGATGATGGAGGCATCTATGAGTCAAAGATTGTGTTTGCCCTATGGGATGGGCTTGACTTTGCTCTTCAGAGCTTATGGTGTTGTTATGGATGATGAGTCCTATCTGATGTTACTGCACACTGATGTCTGTGATATCAGATCTCTTCACCAGATGGGGTATCAGCTAGTCAGAGGCTAGTGAAGACGAGTATCAGGTCAGGTCACTGACAAAGATGAAAATCTAGCAAAGGAAGAGCGCATATTTTTGGGTGAGGCAGGACCTTCAGTGACACACATTGACATGCCTGAGATTCAGCTCGAGCCTTCAGTGCAGCCAGAGCCTATTCCTTAGCCCAAGCTAGCATAATTAGATATTCCAGGAGCTTCTGAGAGTCTTGAGGACAGAGTTGCTCGCATTGAGATAGAGATTATGATCATTCATCAGCGAGTCAACAGTTTTATTATGGAGACTAGAGAGAGTCATCGAGGTTTAAGAGATGGGATCTTTGCCATTCTGTCCGCTTTGAGTAGACCCTCTTCTGGGAGTGTTCCCGTTTCTTCAGCTCCAGCTGATTCTGCTCTAGTTTCACCTACTCTGGGACCAGACATTGATGGTGATCATGATGATGATGTGACTGACTCTGACGAGTTTGACTTTCCAGATGCGATGACAGAGCCAGTGCCAAAAATAGCAGCTGACCCTCCTAGGAGTCCCATTCATGATCCATTGGGTTCATCCTTCCAGACTCCTATCCTATCCACACCTCCTTCTAGATCAGCTAATCATTCTACTATTCCTATACTCACACCTATCATTTCTTCAATTGATACACCTATTATTGATACACCTGTTGTTGATTCTCCATCATTGCATACATCTTCCCTTATCCGGGAACTAGGATTTTATACTCCTGGTTTCCATAATCTTGATTCTAATTCTTTATTTGATCATACACCACATCCTACAGTTTTCGAGACTATCACTCTGATCAGTTCTTCTCCTGCTGCTAACATAGCTTTACCTCTTCAGTTCCAGCTAGAGGGAGGACTTATGTTAGATGCAGAGGATGAGGTCGTCGTGTTCCATCCAGACCGACCAGGACTCATCTTCATGATCTTCGATCTATGTGGCCTCGATCTCGTGCTTTTACTAATACTAGATCGATCGAGATTGGATCCTTAGATGGTGAGAATGATGCTTAGGATAGTTTCAATATTTAGATAGTTTACATTTCTGCACTTGTTGTATATTTCTTTTGATGTTTATTTACACTTATGTATCAATCTTGTTTCAAATGAATGAAACATTTTCTTCTACTTCATGTTATGACTTTGAATGAATGAAATGCATTACTTAACTTCAGTGATCTAATGTTCTCACATTTATGTTCGCATTGATTGCCTTCTTCTTTCCTTTTTAATGATAAAAAAAGGGGGACAAATGAGTATAAATTTGAAAAATGAGATAAGTTTTTAAAATTTGAGAATTTCTATTCATTAAGTGAGGGGGAGTAATCCCTCCTTTGAATTGGAAAATTTGTTTTGCTAAAATTCTCATGTCCAATTCTTACTTTTAGATGCTTAAATTTTAGCTTACTATCATTTAAAGATCTTTAAAAATCAATTTTATAGATCATCTCTTCAGGGAAAGTATATGTATTCCTCACAGTGTTCTATTGCTGAATTTATTACTCTTGAGCATGTTTTTTTTAGAGTATCATGATACATGAATTTATTTCTTATATGTGTTTTAAACTCTGATACTCTTAGCTCAAATCAGTTTCAAAAGAGAATTTTAAAATTTACAATGAACATCTCTTTTCGTATTTCAATACCTATTGCAATAAGCTCTATGTACATTGAAGTTTTTTTTTAAAGCTTATTATATAATTTATACTTAAAGATTTTGTTATCATCAAAAAGGGAGAGATTGTTGACTCTGTTATTGATTTTGATGATAAGCAAAATGCTTAAGTATAAGTTGAGTATTAATTATTTCTTTGAAGTATGTTTTTATAAAAAAGGTGCTCATCAATTCAACAAAATTTGATTGATTGTCAAACAATAAAAAAGTCTCAACTATGGATGAAAGATCAGTTTAAAGTGGATTTTAGTAGTTGAAGAATGCTTAAAAGGATACAAGAATTCAACACAATTTGGTTTCAGCAAAAGTTAAGGTGTTTTTGAAGAAATCTCAGTCAAGTATTGACTCATGATAGTGGAAGTGTCAACTCAAGCCGGATTTTAGTAGTGGAAGTGGAAGTGTCAACTCAACTTAAGTATAAGTTGAGTATTAATTATTTCTTTGAAGTGTGTTTTTATAAAAAAGGTGCTCATCAATTCAACAAAATTTGATTGACTGTCAAACAATAAAAAAGTCTCAACTATGGATGAAAGATCAGTTTAAAGTGGATTTTAGTAGTTGAAGAATGCTTAAAAGGATACAAGAATTCAACACAATTTGGTTTCAGCAAAAGTTAAGGTGTTTTTGAAGAAATCTCAGTCAAGTATTGACTCATGATAGTGAAAGTGTCAACTCAAGCCGGTACGCAGAAAGAGTTTCAAATGGCATGGCTAAAGTGTTGACTTATACCAGTCAAGTGTCGACTTAAGGATCGGCCCATCGCCTGAGACTTTTTAGTTACAAAACTTGCTGAAGTTGAAGACTTGCCTGAAGTGTCGACACATGGATGTCAAGTGTCGACTCAAAGTGTTGACTCACTAGAGTAAGTGTCGACTCGTTTGAGAATTTCAGAAAACTTCATTGAAGATATTTGAACTAGGTGTCGACTCATGGAATGCAAGTGTCGACTCACAGCTTGAAGTGTTGATACTTGGAATTCTGGGAACAGTAATGGCTAGTTTTTCAAACACAGAACTTACTTCTCTTGGCTCCCAATGGCTAGTTTTTCATGTCTAATGGCCATAAACTGACTTTGAGGCCTTGGGAAGGTATTTAAATGATTCAAATCAAATCTAAACATAAGGAGAATAAAGAGGATTAAGAGAGGAACACCAAGAAAAAGAAAAAGCAAGTATATTCACTCAAATTCATTGAGAGCAACTACCTTCAAGCAAAAAGAAGTCTCTAAGCATTCAAGAGCTTTCAAGAGCATTCAAGTTCAACCTTCTTGAGCATTAATAGAGGCTTCATCAAGTTGAAGATAGTACTATATTAAAGCTTCAAAGAGATAACTGCTTTTATTAGAAAGCTTTCATTGTTTCTTTACTTCAAATTTTTTCTTGTTGTAAAGGTTTTTGGTTAGCCTATTGGAAAACCAAGGAGGTTGTTGGTTAGCCTTGAAAACCAATTAGGTTCTTGGTTAGCCCACAAAACCAATGGAGGTTGTTGGTTAGCCTTGAAAACTAATTAAGTTCTTGGTTAGCCCGCAAAACCAAGGGATGTTGTTGGTGAGCCTTAAAACCAATTAGGTTCTTAGTTAGCCTGGAAAACCAAGGTTTTGACTTGTGTGCCTTGTAAAAACAAGTCGGGTTTGATTAGTGAGCTCGGAAAACTAATCGACTGTAATCGGTTGAGATTATAGTGAATTCTCAAGTGGGCCTTGGGGAGTAGATGTAGGTGCATTAGAAAGCACCGAACCACTACGCTTGCTTTGTATTTGTAATTGCTTGTCTCAATAATTTGCTCTTATTTTTATTGCTTTTATATTTTCTCTGCATACTGGTGAGGACACAAGAGCCAGGAAGAGGAAGCCAATATTTTCCAATTCAATTTGGATCACCAATGAGTAAGTCCTTGTGCTCTTCACAAAGAACACTCGAGTCCCAGTTGTTTTGAGTTTGTTGTAATTTGATCAAATTGAGTGTAATTTGGTCAATTAGGATTGTTGAGTTACCAATTGAGTCCATTAAGTCCATCAATTGGTTTAAGAGTCTTGTAAATAGCATTAATTTGCTTTGTTTGCTGAATTGTCCAATTTGAGTCTTGTAATTAGTGCTTGAATAAGTCAAGGGGTGTCATAAGTACCCAAGTCATCATCACCTTGGTGGAACAATTCTAGGTCAAAAAAGGGTTGTCTAAGTTTTTCATCCAGACATCCAGACATCCGCACATCTAGACATTAAGACATTCGGACATTCAGACATCAAGACATCTGGACATCCGGACATTGGGACATTCAGACATTTGGACATCAAGACAATTTAAATTTCATCATTATCCAAGAAAGGTGCCCCATCCAATTACCTTTCATTGCCCATTTGAGATTCCAAGGAGGCACCAATTAAGAGGAGTAAAGCAGAAGGACTCTGCTTTTCATCTGGCACCCCCCCTCATTCTCTCTTGTTGCCCACTCCAGATGACGCCCACCCATGTTTCATTCAAAGTTCAAATGGGAGGAAGAGTCCAAGATAAGTGGAGGTTCATCCAAAATTCAAAGGAGTTATCTTCTATCTACTTTCAAATTTAAAGGAGGAGATATCTTCATCCAAATTCAAATTCAAAGAAGAGTTCCAAGGCTAAGGAAGAGTTCAAAATTCAAGTTTGGAAGTTGTCTTAAGATGAAGATAAAGTTTTGAAGTTTAAATGGAAGCCCCTCATCCAAACCTCTTTCAAATTCAAATGAAGGGTTCAAATTCAAACTTAAACCTTTGAAGCTGCTTCTTATCCCATGTTGCCATTCAAAGAGTTCAAAAAACTCAGATGTGATGCCAATTGAGATTAAGAAAGAGAGATTAGCGCCAAATGAGAAGAAGGATTAGCTCCAAGAGAAGGATTAGCATGTTATCTCAATCTTAAATTTGTCGCACATTTTTTTTCATGAAGCCAGATATTTCATGTTGTCACCCAAGCCATGAAAGGTCTATTCAAAATTCAAAATTTCAAGAGGAAGCCAAGAAGCCAAGGAGTGTTTAAATTAGAATTTAAATTTAAATATAATTTGAATTCAAAGAAGTCCTATGATATCTTCATGTGTGAAGAACCCTATAAATAGGATCCCATACCCCCTTGTAATTATTATTCATTCATGAAATAAAGATGCATTCTTTCTTCCACAAAGCTGGGTTAGGCTTTAGTATTTTTTTCTAAGGACGGGGATGTCCTTAAGAGCTCAAGGCGGGGAGTTCCTTGAGATCTCAATGCAGTGAGATCCTTGAGTGGAGGTTCTGCTAGATTCGACAAGCTACTACCGATCTTCTTCAAGCTCTATGCATCCAACCCTTCATTTTTTTCATTTTAAATCTGATTTGCTTCATTCTTAAAGTCTTGTTTGCTGCCTTCTCTACAGATCTCAGGTGTTAAAGGACTTTAGAGGATGGATCCTTTGCTTCCAAACCGAGATCTGACAGTAGATCTGAAATGTGGAGTCCCGATCTTCATCCTGCTATGAGGTCTGAGTGACCATGCAGTCGATCTATCCCAAGTCAAAGAGAATCTCCATTGGGGTAAGCAACCAATCATTTCTCATTAGATTTGGTAGTTGAAGCATGGAATAGCCTAATCTTAGATGGTTTCCTAGCCGTCGGGTCCTTATTCTTTATAGCTTGTGGATCAGATTACGGGTAAGTAGTTAGTTACTTTCTTTAATCTATTTAGTCTGTTATGTTTAGTTGCTTTACTGCTATGATCATTGCTATTTAAAACATCTTAGACTAAAATTAGATCATCTTATACCATATCGCATCATTCCGCATCATCTTATTGGTATCAGAGCATTAGGTTAGATTAGGGTTTCATGCTTGTTGAATTCTTTTTAAGTACTCAGATCAGGTGCTTCACCATGACCGTCTGGTCAAAGAAAAAAGTAGGGCTGCAAAACCCTCACATCCTATTCAAAGAAAATTTTCTATGGAGTGTAGGGGTGCCGCTGTGAATTGACACCTGAAGAAGAAAACAAAGAGAAATTGATGCAGAACAAAAAAGAAGAGATGATGCGATGCGGAAGTAAATTAAGATGAATTCTTTTTTTGTTGTTTTTTTTAATATTTTTAGAAGTCGGCTTTGACTCAAAGTGATGGGGAACTAATATGCATGCAATTTTTTTGTATGTTTTACATGTTGAGTTAGGTGATTAATTCCCAAATTTCAGATCAAAATTATTTGTAGGGAATTTTGTATGAATTTTTGAAGATCAGCATGAAGATTAGGACCTAGAAAAGTAGCAAAGAAGGACCGCCGGGGCTGAGAATCCTCGGTTAGGGCAAGTTCTCCTACAATAAAACTACTGGAGGTAGAGGGGTGTACCTGACAATGTCTGTGAAGATCGCAGCGAAGGGGTCTCTCGTTCCTCGACGGATGCGGCCTGGAAAACCGAGCCAAAGACCCGCGGATACCCGGCTTTCTGCTCGGTGATCCGATTGAGGCTTGGCTGGAGTCGTTGGATTCGTAGGAACTCAGGGACCTGCAAACGCCCTGTCAGGGGTTAGAAAGCTCACAAAGGAACAAGAAAACAAAGTAAAAATAGCAAGGGAAGGCTTCTTTTGGAGTGGGCGTCCAGGGATCTGGAGGGTTTGTTGGCAGCAGGAAGATGATTGCAAACACCGGGAAGAAGAACTCTCACAAACCCCTTTATGCACACAGCAGGGTATCACACCACTCAATAGAAGAACTCAAGGTTTTCATTCATCAAAAATTCTCCTCATACAAGAGGCTAGGGTCCCTTAAATAGACCCTTAACCTTGGGCTCCAAGTAAGGGTACATAAGTCTTTACATAAGAATCCTTTTCCCTCTCAAACCCTAGCTAGAAAATAAGGAAAAATTAGGTAGAAAAATCCCTAAAAATTTTCTTGACTTGGTCAAGACTCCAAGGATGCCTAGGGGGGTGTGTTGGGCTTCTAGGAGCAGCAAAAGGCCGGCCCAAAGGGGCTCGAGTGCATGGGTTTGGGCCTCTGGAAGCTGGGGTGGCCTGGTAGCCAGGTAGCAGGAATATTCCTTGGTATCTTGCTTCTTAGGGGCTTGGGCTTGGCACCTGGGCTTGATTTCTTTGGGTTAGGATGCAGATGGACCTAAAATAGGTTGGACTTGAATTTTCCTCCTGGGGTCTTCAAATCTTCAAGCTAGGTTGGACTTGGGCTATACTTCCATGTCTTCAATCTAGTTGGACTTGGTCTTCACTTGTATGATATAGTCTTGAGTCTTCAGTATGCTTGGACAGGACTCAAAAAATAAAATTAGCTCAACATGAGCTGACTAGCATTGGACTGAACTAGCTCAACATGAGCTGACAAGTACAGAACTGAAATAACAAATCAAAATACTCAAATAACAACTAAAATAGACTCAGATGAGCTAAGCCCATATTACAGATGGACTCATAAATTATTGATCAATTCACAGAGGATTGAAAAGCCTCTATCTTTTTCTGGTGCCTCCGGTGTCCCCACCAATTCTCCCGGGGTGGGAGGAACTCGACCCTGTCGAGTGAAGGTCAGACTGGCTCACATATCTCTCAAGAAGGTCTGGGTTGAGGCGTTGCAAGTCCTCTCGAGAAATCCACGAATCGTCCGACTCTGGCCGGCCTTGCCATCGGACCAGGAAGCGTTGATAGTCATGGCCCTAGGTCATGATGGCTTGATCATCCAGGATACGCTCGATCCGTTCTCCTCTCTCAGGCCAAATTTGTTTGTGGACACTCTAGGTTAGGGTCACTCACAATGAAAAGGAATAGGTCCAAAGGCCTCACTAGGTAGCGCTGCCGGTTCCCTATACTCAACCAGGTCTGTAATATTGAAGGTAGAACTAATGCCCAAATCCGAAGGCAAGTCTAACACCTAGGCATTTGATCCAACCTTCTCTATCACTTTAAAAGGTCCGGCTCTGCGAGCATGAAGCTTCTTTTAGGCCTAAGCCTAACCAAGATAAAATCCACTACATCAAATTTTTTGATCCATCTTCGGGAATTAGCCAGTTGTTTTAACATTAGTGCGGGTGGTGAACATGCTACGCACATGCAGACTCCTAACAAGATGATGCAAAGGACTCAAACCTACACCTAGCAGACTCGACTAAAGAGGTTTATTAGGTCTTAACTACCACTTGGGCATGGGGGCATGAGTCGTGGTTGATGGATGACATGCAGAAGAAAATTTGCTAGTAACTCCTAATAAGTGCCAGAGGGTCTGCCAAAAGTAGGTAGCAAATGGGATGGGCTCTATGGATCCTTGCAACCTAGTAACCTCAACAAAATGTAACCTAATAGTTCTAGACACATGAGAAAACTCAGGAAAGGGTAGAAAATAGGAAGTGGGTTCAGAATTACTCTGGTAGGGTGGAGAAAAAGGTTCTGGGTTAGTTGGATAAAGTAGAATCAAAGAAGGCATGTCAGGGACTAATCCTAGACTAATGAGGTTAACCTTATGGGGTTGCGATATATCTACGGGGTTTGTATAATGGAAGGATGGGTTATTAATCTCAGGAAAGAGGTCCTTAATGGGAACTATAGGAGGAGACTCATCCTGAGGGTACTGATTCAAAGAGATCAGGTCCTTAATAAATTCTTCTGGTTCTTGTATTTTAGGACTAGACTTTATAATTTGGCTCTCCTCTATGGTTTCCTCAGGTAGGGCTCTAGTAGCAGTACCTAGGTTCTCTTCCTCTATTTGTTCTTCCATTATAGCTTTAGGTTGGATATGGTCAAGGTCAACTAGCTCTGGGTTGGTTTCTACCTGGGCATCTATTGGGTCAGCTAATTCTAGGTCTACTAAAGGTGTCTCCTCTTCTCCCTCATACTCATCCACTAGGCTCACATCAGCTTCATACACTTCTGCATTAATGTAAGCCTTGTGAATCTCAGGAATGGTTGGAGAAGGTCGGCTAGCAGGAAATTGGTTAGGTTCTGATCTCTGATTATGGGTACTACTAGTAGGTTCAGGTTGTATAAGGGGTAGTGGCTCACTACTGGGTTCGTATTTAGGGATACTAATCCTATGGGGTTCAAGTTGACTAGGGGAAGCATGACTAGTACTAGGTTGATACTTAGGGGTTATGGGTTCTCTAGGCTCATAGGACAAGGGTGCAGATCTATGGGTCATGGGATTATAGGATCTGGGGTCATAGCATTTTGGGTCAGCTCTATGATCAGGTTCTAAGGATGGATCATGGTATGGGGTCTTCCTGAGGTTGGGCTCCCTATATGGGTCAGGATATTGGGTCCTCCTAGGGTTGGACTCCCTATATGGGTCAGAATACTGGGTTCTCCTAGGGTTGGACTCCCTATATGGGTCAGAATATTGGGTTCTCCTAGGGTTGGACTCCCTATATGGGTCAGAATATTGGGTGTTGGGTCTACTAGGCTTATAGGGTGTGGGTGCATAGGATTTATGATCATGGGATCTAGAGTCATAGGATCTAGGTTCATAGGTTCTGGATTCATAGGTTCTAGGTTCATAGGATTTGGAGTCATAAGATCTATAGGTTGTGGGTATACTAGGCTTAGAGGATGTGGGTAAATAGGATCTATCTTCCTGGTCTACAAAATCCTGATTGGGTCTTCTAGGACTAACCTTAGGGATTGGGTCAGGATGATGGGCTCTCCTAGGTTCAGCCTCAAGGTATGGATCAGGGTTTGGGATCCTCCTAGGTTGAGGGGAATCAGGATCTGGCTCAGACTGTGACCCATGGTTTTTTTCTGGGATCCCTACCCGGACTTTTAACTGATCAAACCTATTGGCAAGATGGTCAATTCTATCATTGGTTTGAATACGAGACTGAGTTAACTGGGTCATCTGGGTAGTTATCTGGGTAGTTATGTGGGTAGCCATTTGGGCCATTTGATCAGCTAGGGCTTTTATTTGAGATTGTAAATTTTCCATGGATTCAGACATTTGTGAAGGAGGTGGGTGATATGAAACTCCTGATCTAGTGCTCATGCAAGACTCGATCAGACCGACTATAGCTGACTAGACTTGGAGTCCAAACTAGATGCTCAATCAGGGTGGCAAACTAGCCTATAGTAACCCTGTACTCAGCCAGGCAGGTGTAAGGGGAGTGTTAGGTCCCTGATTGCCAATCCTAGACACCAATCAGAGATTGGCCAGGTAGGCGGACCAGCACACAAGCCCTTCGGGATTGAATCCCTAAACCATCGTTCTAGACACTGAGCACAAGGCACACACAGGTTAACTTGACACAGTGATCTAACACTAGCCCGGACCCGACCAGTTGGTGTCCCTAGCCCACTAGGGCAAATTAAGTCTAATTAATTTTAGGTTAAGGCTTGGGACCGAATGCAAGGGATGTGGTTTTGGGCTAAGGAGAGGTGATCAAATCCTCCCCCTATCTGATATAGCAAGAGTGCCCTTAAAAGTAAATTATGCAATGATGGCAGGCAGATGAGGATGCAAATTAGGGTTTAGATATTTTTTTGGTATTTTGGAGAATATGTAATTTTTTTTGGTATTTTTTTAAATAAAATAAAACTTGCAAATCATGGCCTAATATGCTGGAAATATACTAAAATTAAAAAATATGCAAAAACTGCTAAACAAAAACCTAAAACTTCCAAACTTGTCTTGCTGAAAAAATAGAGCCAAAAATTTTCAGGATGTATTTCGGCTTGAAGAAAATTCACAGGATATAATAAAATCTACAAAAATTTTTAAAATTACTGTGAATTATGGTGAATCCAGAAAAATAAATTTCAGAATTTTTTGAGTTTTTATTAGGGATAAATAATTAAAATAATAGAGTATATATAGACTGAAAAATTGCAGAAAACAAGCCCTAATCTAAGCTCTGATACCAAATGATGGGGAACTAATATGCATGCAATTTTTTTTGTATGTTTTACATGTTGCGTTAGGTGATTAATTCCCAAACTTCAGATCAAAATTATTTGTAGGGGATTTTGTATGAATTTTTGAAGATCAGCATGCAGATTAGGACCTAGAAAAGTAGCAAAGAAGGACCGCCGGGGCTGAGAAGCCTCGGTTAGGGCAAGTTCTCCTACAATAAAACTACTGGAGGTAGAGGGGTGTACCTGACAACATCTGTGAAGATCGCAGTGAAGGGGTCTCTCGTTCCTCGATGGATGCGGCCTGGAAAACCGAGCCAAAGACCTGCGGATACCCGGCTTTCTGCTCGGTGATCCGATTGAGGCTTGGCTGGAGTCGTTGGATTCGTAGGAACTCAGGGACCTACAAACGACCTGTCAGGGGTTAGAAAGCTCACAAATGAACAAGAAAACAAAGTAAAAATAGCAAGAAAATGCTTCTTTTGGAGTGGGCGTCCAGGGATCTGAAGGGTTTGTTGGCAGCAGGAAGATGATTGCAAACACCGGGAAGAAGAACTCTCACAAACCCCTTTATGCACACAGCAGGGTATCACACCACTCAATAGAAGAACTCAAGGTTTTCATTCATCAAAAACTCTCCTCATACAAGAGGCTAGGGTCCCTTAAATAGACCCTTCACCTTGGGCTCCAAGTAAGGGTACATAAGTCTTTACATAAGAATCCTTTTCCCTCTCAAACCCTAGCTAGAAAATAAGGAAAAATTAGGTAGAAAAATCCCTAAAAATTTTTTTGACTTGGTCAAGACTCCAAGGATGCCTAGGGGGGCGTGTTGGGCTTCTAGGAGCAGCAAAAGGCCGGCCCAAAGGGGCTCGGGTGCATGGATTTGGGCCTCTGGAAGCTGGGGTGGCCTGGTAGCCAGGTAGCAGGAATATTCCCTGGTATCTTGCTTCTTAGGGGTTTGGGCTTGGCACATGGGCTTGATTTCTTTGGGCTAGGATGCAGATGGACCTTTGGAATCATGGATGCCCTTATCTATGAATATACTTTGGCATCTGGAAGGGAATCTGGGCATCTGGAGGGCATCTGCAAGAAATCAGGGTTTTCTGAATTTTCCTCCTGGGGTCTTCAAATCTTCAAGCTAGGTTGGACTTGGGCTATACTTCCATGTCTTCAATCTAGTTGGACTTGGTCTTCACTTGTATGATATAGTCTTGAGTCTTCAGTATGCTTGGACAGGACTCAAAAAAATAAAATTAGCTCAACATGAGCTGACTAGCATTGGACTGAACTAGCTCAACATGAGCTGACAAGTACAGAACTGAAATAACAACTCAAAATACTCAAATAACAACTAAAATAGACTCAGATGAGCTAAGCCCATATTACAGATAGACTCATAAATTATTGATCAATTCACAGAGGATTGAAAAGCCTCTATCTTATTCTGGTGCCTTCGGTGTCCCCACCACAAAGGAAAGTTAAACTAAATTGAAAGAAACTAGGTAATAATTGAAAGCACAATTTAAATAAAACTGGATTATCAGAGTAGTTCAGAAGTATCGGATCGCTGGAGGTTGAGAAACTCCCAGACCTAGGGTTTCGCTCTGAACTTTCAACAGGACAGAAATAAAGAGAAGAGATGGGTTACCAACCAGACAGTGATCTTCACAAAGTTTGGTGGAAGAACTCTCTCGAGCAGATTGTTGGATCCTCGGATTCGGATACCTTCGCAATGGATCCTCCAATACTAGTCCTGTGGCTGAGTCGGCTTCTCCTTAACTCAAGATCTAGAAAAGAAGAAGAACAAGTGATGGAATCAGATACTCAAGGAAGGATTTACCAGATTTGAAGAACTTGAAAGCTGATGTTGCTGAAATCCAGATTCTCCTGGAGGCTGATCTGACTTCCTCTGGGAATTGCTCTGGATCTGAAGTATCCGGACTGGACCCGGATGCTGGTGGTCGGCCTTGACTTGAAGAGAGTGGCCGTGAGAGGTGGGATAGGCTAGGGCTTGGTGGAAAGAAAAGGATGATGGGCGGCTAGGGTTTGGGAGTGAAGTGGCTAACCTAGGGTTTGGGGTTTGGAGATCTCACACCTCCTCAAGGTTCCTGGGGAACCCGGATTTACTCCCTCACAGAGCTCAACACCTGGATGCAAGTGCGGAAGAGAGAAAACACAGAGTTTGCTCACACAAAAAATTTTAATTCATTCATCAGATTACTTTAAAGTTTACAAGAGGGGTTTAATTTATAGGACTTTACAAGAGAGTAGGGTTTTACATCTTCCCATGTGGGACTAAAGGAGGGGATCTTCAAATTAGGATTGTAGGATCAATCCCTACACATATGGCCGGCCAAAGGTTCCAAAAAAGTGGATTTGAGGTTTTAAAAGGAAGGTAAGTGGCGCCTCCTAGCCTTGTTCTTCAAGAGAGAATTTTATTCCTTCCATGGCTCAACTCTTTTGGACTCCTCCTTTTCTTTCTCCCTAAGTCATGGTTCTTCCCATCTTTGCTTTGGGCATTTTTGGCATGGAATGGGTGCCCCCTTGAAGTACTCTCCAAGAAGAGTTTCTTTCTTTTCATAGCTTGGCTCTTATGGAATTTTGTGGGCCGCCCCCTTGAATTATGGATCCCAGATTGCTCTCTCCTCAAATGGCACATGAGAGAAGGGACCTGCTATCCTGTGGTGTGGGGACCAAAGCCAACTGGATGGAGATGTGGCATCCCCTAGACTCAGGCGTGTGGTTGGGAGTGTGGCACCCACTTGCTTGGCCTTGGGAGAAAATGTGACACCCTAGGTTGAAGTCCTAGACCACTACTGAGTCAACATGACTCAACAAAAATAAATTGCAGGGAATACAGACTCAAGCTAAAATTGGGTTGATCAAGTCAACCCTTATTACAAACCAGAAAACCCTAATTTTTCGGGCAAGGTCAATCAGAGATCTAGATGGAGCTCTGAAGTCTTCTTCTGAGTCTGGTGCCCTCACCAATTCTCCCGGGGTGGGAGGAACTCGACCCTGTCGAGTATGGATCAAGTTGGCTCTGGTATCTCTCCAAGAGGTCTGGGTCCAATTCTTGTAATTCTTCTCGGGAGATCCAAGAGTCATCAGATTCTGGCCTTCTTTGCCAGCGGACCAGGTATCTTTGGTATCCTCGATTATGAGTAGAGATAACCTGATCATCCAGGATCTTTTCAATCTGCTCTTTCCTCACAGGCCAGTTTGTTGGTGGACACACAGGGTTGGGTTCACTCTCAAGAGCAGGATTAGGCTCAAAAGGCTCACTGGGAATCACAGCTGGCTCTCTATACTCTACTAGGTCTGTAATGTTGAAAGTGGAGCTAATGCCTAGTTCTGGAGGTAACTCGAGCACATAGGCATTGGATCCTACTCTCTTCACCACTTTAAATGGTCCAGCTCCTCTAGCATGTAACTTTCTAATGGTTCCAGGAGAAAATCGTTCAGGCCTTAACCTAATCATTACATAGTCTCCTTCATCAAAAGTTTTGACTCGCCTTTGAGAATCAGCCAACTTCTTATAAGTTTCATTACTTAAATTTATTTTGGCATGAATTTCTTTATGCAAGTCTTTTATATGCTGTGCAAAAACTTCAGCAGACTCGGAGACTCGTGTGTGAACTGGTAAAGGAGCTAGGTCAAGAGGTGTGTGAGGTTTGTAACCATGCACAATTTCAAATGGACTCTTACCCGTAGACCTATTGACCGAGTCATTGTATGCAAATTCAGCTCTAGGTAAATACAGGTCCCAGTTCCTAATGTTTTCACCAACAAGACACCTTAACAGATTGCCTAAACTACGGTTCACTACTTCGATTTGGCCATCAGTCTGGGGATGATAGGCAGTTGAAAACTTAAGTTTTGTCCCTAACTTATGCCAAAGGATTTTCCAGAAATAGCTGGTGAACCGGACATCCCTATCGGAAACAATTGTCTTAGGTAGGCCATGGAGTCGAACTATCTCATTAAAGAACAGGGTGGCTACCTTAGACGCATCAAATGTTTGGGAACAAGGCAAGAAATGGGCCATCTTGGAAAATCGGTCGACTACAACACAGATAGAGTCATGCCTCCTCTGGGTCTTAGGCAAACCTAACACAAAATCCATGCTCACATCTTGCCAAGGACGATCTGGGACAAGGAGTGGGGTATAAAGGCCGATGTTCTGTTTTCACTGTTTAGCAACAGCGCAGATCCGACACCTAGCCACAATGTGTGCTGCATCTCTTTTTAAACTAGGCCGAAAAAAGTGGTCTTCAATAGCCAGGGTGGTCTTGTCTTTTCCGAAATGGCCAGCTAAACCTCCAGCATGAATTTCCCAAATCAAAAATTCCCTAAGAGAAGTTCTAGGGATGCAAAGCCTATTCTTAAAGAACAGAAAGCCATCTAAAAGGGTATAATCCTTATGGTCACTAGATGGTCCTTGAGTTAGATCCTGGTACACAGTCTTAAAATCCGGACACGACTCATATTCCTCTTTGATTTGCTCAAACCCTATGACTTCAGCCCTAACAGAATTCAACAACAAAGATCGATGACTAAGGGCATCAGCTACCTTATTTTCAGACCCAGCCTTATGCTTCAAAACAAAAGTATAGGACTGGATATACTCTACCCACTTAGCATGCCTAGGGTTAAGCTTCTTCTGGGAACTCAAGAATCTAAGAGCCTCATGGTCCGAAAATAGCACAAATTCTTGCGGTAGCAAATAATGTCTCCAGTAACGCAAAGCTTGCAGTACCGCATAAAATTCCTTATCATAGGTAGAATACCTAAGCTTAGCATCATTAAGTTTTTCACTAAAGAATGCTACGGGATGGTTCTCTTGGCTTAGGACTCCACCTATACCTACTCCTGAAGCATCACAGGCAACCTCAAATACCTTTGAAAAGTCGGGTAACCTCAAAATGGGTGCCTGGGTCATCCTATCCTTAAGATCTAGGAAGGCTTTATGGGGCTGCTTTAGTCCACTGGAATTCTCCCTTCCTAATACAGTCTGTGATAGGAGCAACTACAGTACTAAACCCCTTGATGAATCGCCTATAGAAGGTAGCCAAGCCATGGAAACTTCTGACTTCATGCACACTGGTCGGCTCTAGCCATTCTACTATGGACCTAATCTTTTCTGGATCGGCAGCCACGCCGTCAGGGGTTACTACAAAACCAAGGAAGATGACTCTATTGGTCAAGAATTCACACTTTTTGAGATTACCGTAGAGACTATCATTCCTCAAAACTTGGCAGACTTGTCTAAGGTGGCCTAGGTGATCTGCAGGGGTCTTACTATAGATCAGGATGTCATCAAAATAGACCACTACAAACTTCCCTATGAAAGCTCTAAGTACCTGGGTCATAATCCTCATGAAAGTACTAGGGGCATTGGACAACCCAAAAGGCATAACAACCCATTCATAGAGACCATCCTTAGTTTTGAAAGCAGTTTTCCACTCATCCCCTGGTCTAATCCTAACCTGATGATAGCCGCTCTTGAGATCAATTTTAGAAAAAACCGTTGCACCGGCCATCATATCTAGCATGTCATCTAGTCTAGGGATGGGGAACCTATACTTGATTGTGATTTTGTTGATGGCACGACTATCAACACACATCCTCCACGTGCCATCTTTCTTTGGGGTCAGAAGTGCAGGGACTGCACAAGGGCTAAGACTCTCTCTAATGAACCCCTTCCTCAACAATTCTCCAACCTGCTTTTGCAGTTCCTGATGCTTAGATGGATTCATCCTATAATGGGGAAAGTTGGGTAAAGTAGCTCCTGGGACTAAATCTATGGAATGCTGGATATCCCTAAGAGGTGGAAGGTGGTCTGGCAGATCCTCGGGAAAAACATCCTCAAATTCTTCTAACAAAGGTTTAACCTCATGAGGAGGCTCTGAGGGTGTAGGAGTCCTAAGTTCCTTAGCAGTCAACATCCAAATAGGTGAACCACTATGAATTTCTTGTTCTAGATCCTTAGCACTAATTAGGTTCACTCCAGTCTTCATTTCTTTGACCTTATTGGTTCCTTTAGCTACCTTGTCCTTAGGAGGGACTGAATGGATTGTGATTTTCTTCCCATTAAAACTAAAGACACAGGTGTTGGATTTTCCTAAGAGGGTGGCATCATGATCATATAACCAAGGTCTTCCAAGAATTATACTGCTCACCCCCATGGGCAAGACGTCACACCAAATCTTCTCTTGATAGGATTGCATTTGGATTTGGACCTGACATCTAGACTGGATGGGTATAGAGGTAGAGTCTACCCAAGAAACCTTATAGGGGTTGGGGTGGGGGACTGGGGCTAAGCCTAACATTTTGACAGTGCTAGCAGAAATGGCATTCACACAGCTCCCACTATCTATGATGATTTTACATACCTTATCCCCTAGTTTAAGGAAAGTCTGTAGGATGTTAGTCCTACGCCAATCTTCCTGAACTCTATTCTGGGACAGGATGCATCTCACAACCCCTAATTGGTCAGACTCTGAGGATTCCTCCTCTCCTTCATACTCATCGACTAAATTCATTCCGGCCTCATAAACTTCTTCTTCAAACTCTTCATTGGGTCCGGAATTCTCTTCTCCTCCTTCTTCTATGTAGAGGGATCTACGAGGGCACTGGCTAGAAACATGACCTACCTTGTGGCACTTAAAACAAGCTATGGCTGTGCACTGGTTGGAGATATGACCGGGCTTGTGGCACTTAAAACAGATGATACTAGGGGTTCTCTGGGTGTCAGGTGCCTTGCCTTTATCCATGGGCCTAGGGGTGGGAATACCCTGATTAGGCTTGCTAGGGGTAACTTGGCTAGGTCCATTTCTTGGGATTGGGGCACTAACCCTAGAAGGCATTGGTCCTCTCTGAAATTTCTCAGTGTTCAATGCAATCTAATAGGCTTGGTCTAGGTCAGTAACCTCTCTCAGAAACAACTCCCTCTTTATGTCCTCCCTAAGTCTAGTCCTAAACCTAGACAAAGTGACCTCATGGGCTTCACTCACATCACATCTCATCAGGTACTCATCAAAGATGGTTATGTAGTCTGATACAGATCGGTTCCCTTGTTTCAAAGTCTGCCATTGGTCTAACAGATTCTGCTGGTATGAAATGGGTAGATACTTATCTCTAAGCTTCTCTTTCATACCCTGCCAAGTGGTTATGGGCTCTACATTTCGTCTTCTAGTGGTTAGCTCAATGTTCCCCCAGTATAACCTAGCTTGACATACTAACTTCATCTTGGCAAACTTGAACTTCCTTTCCTCAGACATGGCATACCACTCAAAGTACTGGTCCATCTCACCCTCCCAATCAGAATACACCTTAGGGTTTAAGCTACCATCAAAAGTGGGTGCATCTAATTTGATGTTCCGAATGAACCTATCATCTCTATCTTCAGGTTCTGGGTCAGGCCTCCTATGATTAGGTTCAGGATCTCTATATAAAGGTCTTCTAGGCTCTTGGTGTGGGTGAGGTTGAGGCACATTAAAATCTGGGTCAGGAATCCAATTCTGATGCCTAGGTTCCTCAAGTACTTGGACTCGATCCCTAAGCTGGGCAAAATTCTCATAGACTTGTTCTTTAAACTGGGCAATAGTGGCAGTCACATCCTGACTCAATTTGTTCATACTCTCAATAAGAGCTCTAACCATGGCCTCTAAATCAGGTTGGGTTTGACCAGTTTGGTAGGGTACTCCATTTCGGGTAGATATGATGATGCAAGCAAACACACAAAATGAGACTCAACTGAATGACTACGGGCTAACTAGACCTAGAGCCCAAACTAGATGCCCAATCAGAGTGGCAAGCTAGCCTGTAGTAACTCGGGACTCAGCCAGGCAGGTGTAAGGGGAGTGTTAGGTCCCTAATTGCCAATCTTAGACACCAATCAGTGATTGGCCAGGTAGGCGGACCAACACACAAGCCCTTCGGGATGTAGTCCTTGAACCACCGTTCTAGACACTGAGTACAAAGCACACACAGAGTAACTAGACAAACTGACACAACACTAGCCTTGACCCGACTTGTTGATGTCCCTAGCCTACTAGGGCAAATTAAGTCTAATAAATTTTAAAATTAGGCTTAGGATCGAATGAGTGGGTGGTGGTTTTGGGCTAAGGAGAGGTTATCAACTCCTCCCCTTATCTTAGATGCTCAAATGCCCTTAGGATGAATTAGGAGATGTTCACTCAAAATAATTTCATTGCAGAACACAAAAATAGAGTTGCAGTAATTTAACTCTCAAAAATTTTATGGAAGCCAATAAATCACAGGAACATTATGTAAAATAGCTTCAATTATAATGGTTCCAGCAAAATAAAAATCACATAATTTGGAGTTACCTTTACTGAGAAACAATTCCTGCAACAGGGTAGTTATAGACTGAAAATAGGGTGCTTCCCCCGTTTACAATTCCAGCTACGAAGTTGTAACCCAACGGATCCCCTACACGCCCTAGGAACACCCCGTGAAATGGGAAGAGGAGGTTTGCACCTCACTTCGTTCCTAGGACCGGACGTCCTGGGGAGTCTACTTCGAGCAGACAAAGTAAAAGGAGAGAGACTTAAAACAAGCAAGCAAAATAGAAACCCTAGACTGGGCTCTGATACCAAAATGATGCAGAACAAAAAAGAAAAGATGATGCGATGCAGAAGTAAATTAAGATGAATTCTTTTTTTTTTGTTTTTTTAATATTTTCAGAAGTCGGCTTTGACTCAAAGGAAAGTTAAACTAAATTGAAAGAAACTAGGTAATAATTGAAAGCACAAGTTAAATAAAACTGGATTATCAGAGTAGTTCAGAAGTAACGGATCGCTGGGGGTTGAGAAACTCCCAGACCTAGGGTTTCGCTCTGAACTTTCAACAGGACAGAAATAAAGAGAAGAGATGGGTTACCAACCAGACAGTGATCTTCACAAAGTTTGGTAGAAGAACTCTCTCGAGCAGATTGTTGGATCCTCGGATTTGGATACCTTCGCAATGGATCCTCCAATACTGGTCCTGTGGCTGAGTCGGCTTCTCCTGAACTCAAGATCTGGGAAAGAAGAAGAACAAGTGATGGAATCAGATACTCAAGGAAGGATTTAACATATTTGAAGAACTTGAAAGCTGATGTTGCTGAAATCCGGATTCTCCTGGAGGCTGATCTGACTTCCTCTGGGAATTGCTCTGGATCTGAAGTATCCGGACTGGACCCAGATGCTGGTGGTCGGCCTTGACTTGAAGAGAGTGGCCGTGAGAGGTGGGATAGGCTAGGGCTTGGTGGAAAGAAAAGGATGATGGGCGACTAGGGTTTGGGAGTGAAGTGGCTAACCTAGGGTTTGGGGTTTGGAGATCTCACACCTTCTCAAGGTTCCTGGGGAACCCGGATTTACTCCCTCATGGAGCTCAATACCTGGATGCAAGTGCGGAAGAGAGAAAACACAGAGTTTGCTCACACAAAAAATTTTAATTCATTCATCAGATTACTTTAAAGTTTACAAGAAGGGTTTAATTTATAGGACTTTACAAGAGAGTAGGGTTTTACATCTTCCCATGTGGGACTAAAGGAGGGGATCTTCAAATTAGGATTGTAGGATCAATCCCTACACATATGGCCGGCCAAAGGTTCCAAAAAAGTGGATTTGAGATTTTAAAAGGAAGGTAAGTGGCGCCTCCTAGCCTTGTTCTTCAAGAGAGAATTTTATTCCTTCCATGGCTCAACTCTTTTGGACTCCTCCTTTTCTTTCTCCCTAAGTCATGGTTCTTCCCATCTTTGTTTTGGGCATTTTTGGAATGGAATGGGAGCCCCCTTGAAGTACTCTCCAAGAAGAGTTTCTTTCTTTTCATAGCTTGGCTCTTATGGAATTTTGTGGACCGCCCCCTTGAATTGTGGATCCCAGATTGCTCTCTCCTCAAATGGCGCATGAGAGAAGGGACCTGCTATCCTGTGGTGTGGGGACCAAAGCCAACTGGATGGAGATATGGCACCCCCTGGACTCAAGCGTGTGGCTGGGAGTGTGGCGCTCACTTGCTTGGCCTTGGGAGAAAATGTGGCACCCCAGGTTGAAGTCCTAGACCAGTACTGAGTCAACATGACTCAACAAAAATAAATTGCAGGGAATACAGACTCAAGCTAAAATTGGGTTGATCAAGTCAACCCTTATTACAAACCAAAAAACCCTAATTTTTTGGGCAAGGTCAATCAGAGATCCAGATGGAGCTGTGAAGTCTTCTTCTAAGTCTGGTGCCCGCACTAGAAATGCATCTTTAGGGTTAATTTTCTGCATCTCATCCATTCTAGTATATAGTCTATTATTTTAATTTTTTCTATGTGTAGGAAGATCAAAAAATTCTAATTTTCATTTCATTGGATTCATTACATTTGGTTTTATTTTTTAATATTTTCTTAGGATTTAAATTAATATATAAAATTTTTGCAAGCCTGATTACTGCCTGAGAATATTTCTATTTCAGAATTTCAGCATATAATTTAAATTCCATAAAAGTTTAATTTTTGAAATTTAAAATTTAAAATTTAAAATTTAAAATCCAAATCTGAAATCTAAACTTAAAATTTAAAATTTAAATTTTAAATTTAAAATTGCTAGTGTTATCTTATATTATCTTGATTGTGAATTCATTTTACTTGAAAACACTTAAGGGCAAGTAATATAACATAAGGAAAGGATTGAGACCCTTTCCTTAGCCCAAAACAACCAACCCTATTTGCATAGTCCTAAGCCTTAATTAAAATCGAGTAGCACTTAAAGCTAGGGACAGCAACAGGTCGGGTTTTATATACGTGTTAACCCATTATAGTAGTCACTTCTGTGTGTGCTTCTGAGAATTGGTGTCTAAGGCTAAAGGTCCAGAGGCAAATGCCCTAAGCGAACTGGTGGTTCTTTAATTAGGACCTCACGAAAGTGAGGGAAGCCTCCCACCACCCCACCTCTTTCCTGGCCAATCGAGGAGTTACTATAGTCTTGGTTATTACCTTGACTAAGCACTATATTAGCCCTTAGGTCTAGGAACCTTAGACTTAGGTTGATTTGTATTGTTTGCACTGCATGACTACTAGGACAGATACCCCATACCAAGATCAATAGACTCAAGCCAGTACATTTGCATCTATGGATTTCAGTCTAGAAAGCCTGATGCGTACTTTGACTGAACAGTTTAGGCATACTTTGACTGAACAGTTTAGGCAGTTGAGTGGTAGGCTGACCAAATTGAGCATAGAATGGGAACCCTTAAGGAATCTCATGTGTCTCAGGCAGACATTACGCCTCCTAGACCCACTCCAGTTCATATTCCTAGAGCCCAATGTCCTGATCCTATTCCTAATCCAAATCCTAGACACCCAACTCAGGATGAAACTGAAGAAGATAGAGCCTTTAGGAGTGTCAAATTTGATGCACCCACGTTCAATGGGAACTTAGATCCTAAGGTCTATACGGATTGGAAGAGTGACATGGATCAATATTTTGAATGGTATGAAATGTTAGAGAAGCGAAAGGTAAAATTTGCAAAGTTCAAGTTAGTCTGACAAGCACGATTGTATTGGGATAATACTGAAAGATTGACCCTTAAGAGAGGACACATGCCCATAGTTACATGGAGGGATATGAAAGAAAAGCTGAAAGAGAAGTATGTGCCATTAACATATCAACAAAGGCTATTGGATCAATGGCAGGACTTGACCCACGGTAGTAAGACCATGACCGAGTACATTGCCAAGTTCAATGAGTTTGTTATGCGATGTGGTGTAGTCGAGTCAGAATCTGTGACACTATCTAGGTTTAGAAAAGGCTTGAATGAGGATATTAGAAGGGAACTATTTCTAAGGGAAGTACATGATTTGGAATATGCTTACTAGGTTGCTAGAGACTATGAACGATTTCAAAGAAGACAACCTATCTATCGACCTGAACTCAATAGGTTTGGTAACCCTAGAAATAGGTCAAGCCAAGTTCTTGTTAGTCGGCCTAGTCAACCCACACCAGTAGGTCAAATGGATGATTGAGGAAAGGCACCAATTGATTGAGTGGATGATCAAGGAAAGGCACCAATAGGTCGTATGAATGATAGAGGAAGATCACCTGTAGTACATGGAGAAGGAAGTCAGAATGTAGAGTGTTATAGGTGTCATCAGGTTGGCCATTTTGCTAACAAATGCCCTGTACAGAACCTACGCATAGGTGAGATGGAAGAAGAAGAGGAACCTAAAGAAGCTGAAGAGTGTGGAGAGGAAGTATATGAAGCTGAGCTTGATTTAGCAGAGGAGTATGAATGTAATGAGAAGGAAATAGAGTCACCTGACCTTGTAGGAGTTGTTAGGTGTATTCTAGCTCAGACCAGGAAGAACGAGGACTGGCGTAAGATCAACATCTTGCAAACCTTCATCAAATTAGGGGACAAAGTGTGTAAGATCATTATAGACAGTGGGAGCTGTATCAATGTCATTTCTACCAATGCAGTCAAAAGTCTAGGTTTACCTATAGTACCCTATCCCAACCCCTATAAGGTTTCATGGATTGATGCAACCTCAATTCCCATTAAGTCGATTTGTTAGGTCAAAATCCATTTCCAGTCATACCAAGAGAAGGTCTGGTGTGATGTGTTACCAAGGGGAGTCAGTAGTATAATTTTGGGAAGACCTTGGTTATATGACCATGATGTTACCCTATTTGGAAGATCAAATTCTTGTTCTTTTAATTATCAGGGTAAGAGGATAGTCATAAATTCAACCCCACCCAAGGATTACATTAAGAGGGGGTCCAATAATTTGAAAGAAGAGAAGCCAGGATTGAACCTAACTACTGCTAAGGAGATGGAAAGAGAAATCATTGGAGGTGCACCCATTGGAGTTTTAGTGGTTAAAGAGACTCATGAACAACCTAAACCTGAACACCCTAAGGAAGTTATAGAGCTTTTGAAAGACTTTCAGGATGTGTTTCCTGAAGACTTGCCAAATGAACTGCCACCATTAAGGGACATCCAACATGCCATAGACCTAGTCCCAAGAGCTATATTGCCAAGCCTCCCATATTATAGGATGAACCCTTCATAATACTTAGAGATGCAAAGACAAGTAGGGGAGCTTTTTCAGAAAGGATTCATTAGACAGAGTCTTAGTCCTTGTGCAGTTGCAGCCTTGTTAACCCCCAAGAAAGATGGCACTTGGAGGATGTGTGTCGATAATAGAGCCATCAACAAAATCACTATTAAATATATGTTTCCGATTCTCCGTTTGGATGATATGTTAGATATGATGGCCAGATCAACCATTTTCTCGAAGATTGACCTTAAAAGTGGCTATCATCAAGTTAGGATCAAAATTGGGGATGAATGGAAAACAACCTTTAAGACTAAGGATGGTTTGTACAAATGGTTGGTAATGCCTTTTGGCTTGTCCAATGCTCTTAGCACTTTTATGAGGATAATGATCCAAGTATTAAGAGCCTTTATAGAAAAATTTATGGTTGTATACTTTGATAATATCCTCATATACAGTAAGACAAAGAAGGATCACTTAGACCATCTTTATATAGTGTGTCAGACACTTAGGAAAGAGAACCTGTATGCCAATCTTAAGAAGTGTAGCTTCATGACCACTAGGATAGTCTTTTTAGGTTTTGTAGTGACCCTAGAGGGAGTGTTAGCTGATCCTGAGAAGATCAAATCAATAGTTGAGTGGCCCATACCTAAGAATATCCACGATGCCCGTAGTTTTCATGGATTAGCCAAATTCTATAGAAGATTTATCAAAGGATTTAGCACCATTATGGCATCGATTATAGATTGCATTAAAAAGGGAGCCTTTAAGTGGACCAAGAATGTTGATAGAGCCTTCTTAGAGATAAAAGAGAAGATGACACAAGCCCCGATCTTGAGACTTCCTGATTTTTCTAAAGTATTTGAAGTTGCTTGTGATGCTTCGGGTGTTGGCATAGGAGGAGTACTTAGTCAAGAGAGTCATCTTGTAGCTTTTTTTAGTAAAAAATTAAATGAGGCTAAGTCCAAGTACCTAACCTACGATAAAGAGTTTTATGCGGTAGTACAAGCAATGAAAATATTGGAGACATTATTTACTACCACAGGATTTGTTTTGTACTCTGACCATAAGGCACTTAGGTTTCTAAATCTCAAAAGAAATTAAATCCAAGACATGCTAAGTGGGTAGAGTATCTCCAATCTTTTACTTTTGTGTTGAAGCATCGAGCTGGTTTAGAGAATAAGGTTGCAGATGTCCTTAGTCGTCGATCAATGTTGTTGAATTGTGTCAATACTGAGGTTGTTGGATTTGACAAGCTCAAGGAGCAGTATGAGTCTTGTCTAGGTTTTGGGAAAATCTATGAGAAAATCAAGCAAGGACCATCTAGTTTGGATAGTGATTATACTTTGCGAGATGGTTAACTTTTTAAGGAAAATAAGCTTTGCATACTTAGAACATCCCTTAGGAAATTTCTGATTTAGGAGATCCATGCTATAGGCTTAGCAGGACATTTTGGAAGAAATAAGACTATTTTGGCAATGGAGGACCAATTCTTTTGGCCAAGTCTTAAGAGAAATGTAGCTCAAATAGTGGCTAGGTGTAGAACTTGTGCTGTTGTGAAGCAACAAAAGCAGAACACTGGCCTCTATATCCCTTTGCCTATGCTCGACTGCCCTTAGCAAGATCTAAGTATGGACTTTGTTCTAGGTTTGCCCAAAACCATGATGCGACACGATTCCATCTTTGTCGTGGTTAACAGATTTTCCAAAATGGTGTATTTCATTCCTTGTTCACAAACATTCGATGCCTCTAGAGTTGCCAAACTTTTCCTAGATGAAGTGGTCAGATTACATGGTTTACCCAAAACAATTGTGTCTGACAGGGATGTACGGTTCACAAGTTATTTCTGGAAAACCCTCTGGCATATGTTAGGGACTAAGCTGAAGTTTTCTACTACTTATCACCCTCAAACGGATTGTCAGACCGAGGTAGTGAATCGAAGTCTAGGAAACTTGTTAAGATGTCTGGTAGGGGAGAATACTGGCAACTGGAACCTATTACTATTTAGAGCTGAGTTTGCCTATAACAGTTCAATCAATAGGTCTACTAGTAAAAGTCCTTTTGAGATTGTACATGGGTACAAGCCACGAAAGCCTTTAGATTTGATTCCATTACCCATGCATGCCCGCATTTCCGAATCAGCCGAGTCATTTACATAATATGTCAAAGCATTGCATAAAGAAATAAGTAACAAAATTAAAAAGAGCAATGAAACATATGAGCACGAGGCTAACTTATATAAGAGATTTAAAGAGTTTAACGAAGGGGACTTCTTCATGATCAAGTTATGACCTGAACTGTTTCTAGTCAGAATCATGAAAAAACTACACGCCCGTAATGCTGGACTGTATAGGATTATAAAAAAGATTGGACCTAATGCTTATATGCTAGAATTACCATTTGAGTTAGGTATTAGTCCGACCTTCAATATATCTGATCTAGTCGAGTTTAAGGAACCAATGGTGATACCTAGTGAGCCATTTGAGCCTGATCCCACCTTTGAGAGTGACCCTATCCCAGAATGTCCACTAGCCGAATTACCAGAGAGGAGAGAAAAGATTGAGCAGATCATGGATGATAAGATCATAACTACTAGAAATAATAACTACCAAAGATATTTGGTTTGTTGGCAAGGGATACCTGAGTTTGAGGATTCTTGGATCACCAGAGAGGATCTTTAAAAGTTGAACCCTGACTTGCTAGAACATTACCAGAGCCGAATTGGCCCATACTCGACGGGATTAAGTTCCTCCCACCCCAGGAGAATTGGTGAGGAAACAAGAGCCAGGAAGAGGAAGCAAACCTTTTCCAATTCAATTTGGATCACCAATGAGTAAGTTCATGTGTTCTTCACAAAGAACACTCGAGTCCCAGTTGTTTTGAGTTTGTTGTAATTTGATCCAATTGAGTGTAATTTGGTCAATTAGGATTGTTGAGTTACCAATTGAGTCCATTAAGTCCATCAATTGGTTTAAGAGTTTTGTAAATAGCATTAATTTGCTTTGTTTGGTGAATTGTCCAATTTGAGTCCTATAATTAGTGCTTGAATAAGTTAAGAGGTGTCATAAGTACCCGAGACCCAAGTCATCATCACCTTAGTGGAACAATTCTATGTCGAAAAAGGGTTGTCCAAATTTTTTATCCAGACATCCAGACATCCGAACATCCAGACATCAAGACATTCGGACATTTGGACATCAAGACAATTTAAATTTCATCAATATCCAAGAAAGGCACCCCATCCAATTCCCTTTCATCACCCATTTGAGATTTCAAGGAGGTGCCAATTAAGAGGAGTAAAACAGAAGGACTCTGCTTTTCATCTGGTGTCCCTCCTCATTCTCTCTTGTTTCCCACTCTAGATGATGCCCACCCATGGTTCATTCAAAGTTTAAATGGGAGGAAGAGTCCAAGATAAGTGGAGGTTCATCCAAAATTCAAAGGAGTTATCTTCTATCTACTTTTAAATTCAAAGGAGGAAATATCTTCATCCAAATTCAAATTCAAAGAAGAGTTCCAAGGCTAAGGAAGAGTTCAAAATTCAAGTTTGAAAGTTGTCTTAAGATGAAGATAAAGTTTTGAAGTTTAAATGGAAGCCCCTCATCCAAACCTCTTTCAAATTCTAATGAAGGGTTCAAATTCAAACTTAAACCTTTGAAGCTGCTTCTTATCCCATGTTGCCATTCAAGGAGTTCAAAAAATTCAGATGTGATGCCAATTGAGATTAAGAGAGAGAGAGATTAGCACCAAATGAGAAGAAGGATTCGCTCTAAGCGAAGGATTAGTGCACTATCTCAATCTTAAATTGGTCGCACATTTTTTTTCATGAAGCCAGAATATTTCATGTTGTCACCCAAGCTATGAAAGGTCTATTTAAAATTCAAAATTTCAAGGGGTAGCCAAGAAGCCAAGGAGTGTTTGAATTAGAATTTAAATTTAAATATAATTTAAATTCAAAGGAGTCCTATGATATCTTCATGTGTGAAGAACCCTATAAATAGGACCCCATACCCCCTTGTAATTATTATTCATTCATGAAATAAAGATGCATTCTTTCTTCCACAAAGCTGGGTTAGGCTTTAGTGTTTTTCCTTAAGGCCGGGGAGGTCCTTAAGAGCTCAAGACGGGGAGGTCCTTGAGAGCTCAAGGCGGTGAGGTCCTTGGGTGGAGGTTCTACTAGATTCGACAAGCTACTACTGATCTTCTTCAAGCTCTACGCATCCAACCCTTCATTTTTTCCATTTTGAATCTGATTTACTTCATTCTTAAAGTCTTATTTGCTACCTTCTCTATAGATCCCAGGTGTTCAAGGACTTTAGAGGATGGATCCTTTGCTTCCGAACTAAGATCTAATGGTAGATCTAAAATCTGGAGTCTCGATCTTCATCCTGCTACGAGATCTGAGCGACCAAGTAGCCGATCTATCCCAAGTCAAAGAGAATCTCAATTGGGATAAGCAACCAATCCTTTCTCATTATATTTGGTAGTTGAAGCATGGAATAGCCTAATCTTAGATGGTTTCCTAGCTGTCGAGTCCTTATTCTTTATAGCTTGTGGATCAGATTGCGGGTAAGTAGTTAGTTACTTTCTTTAATCTCTTTAGTCTGTTATGTTTAGTTGCTTTACTGCTATGATCATTGCTATTTAAAACATCTTAGACTAAAATTATATCATCTTACACCGTATCGCATCGTTTCGCATCACAAACCCAAACCCAGCTTGCCTAGTTGACCTCCCAGACTAACCAAATGACACAATTAAATATCCAAGCAACCCATAGGTTTGACCATTTGACCTATAGATTCGAGCCCATAACATATGAACCGATAATCTATGAACCCATAACCCTTAGTCGACCCACCTTTGCTACCCCAGCCACTAGTCAATTTTTTCTTAGCCAAACCCCTCTTACCACCCCACTAGTTCATAAAGATGACCATGAAGAGGAAATATATGAGGTTGACCCAAGCTTAGTGGACGAGTACGAGGAGGAAGAAGAGGAGTCCCCATAGAAGACTTAGAGTTAGTTGAATTAATAGATACCTAGGTAGAAGCCATCCTAGAATCAGTTGACCCTGACCATACCCACATTGAAGACCACCCAACATTAGTTGAACCTGACCACACCCAAGCTGAACCTGTGGTGAAAGAATCATTAGAGAAAGAAATGCATGACCCTGTGACTGCAACTCTACCTGAGGAGACTTTAGAAGAGGACCCAATTGTAGAATCTAGTCCTGAACTTCATAAGCCAGAAGAGTTTATTAAAGACTTGATCTCTTATCAGTACCCTTAGGATGAAGTTATTCCTTTTACTCCAATTGATCTCTTCCCTGAAATTAATGACACATTCTTCCATAATGCAGACCTTGTAGGAATACCCTAAACCCATAAGGTAAATCTTATTAGTATAGGACTCATCCCTGAAATACCTTCTTGTCTCGTAGTCTACCTGATTAACCCCAAACCCTTTTTGAATCAAACTAACCTAGAACCCACCTCATATTTTTTGCCTTTTTATGAATTTTCTTATATTTCTTTAACCATTTATTTGCATTTTATAGAAGTAAGCATATTGCATTCATACATTATGCATATTAGGTTTGCATCTTACTTCTTGCATACCCTTTGGCATTTAGTAGGCATGCATAGTAAATTTTCATCTGCATGCAATGCTAGGGTCAAACCTAGAGAGTCTATAGTGTGTTAGGTTAGACCCTAGAAAGTCCAATATAATTTTCTTCGATAGGAAAGTTTAGTCGAGTCTAATAGGTATTAGTTAAGTCCAATAAAATTCATAGTCCTAAATCACATATCTATACCTGTACTAGCCTCTGCACAGCATATGCATCATGAAATTTGTCAAGAGCTAACATAATTAATAAACTAAATAATAACTTGGCTAATTTCCAAAAGAAATATAAAGAATTTTATGCAGAGGAATATGTGATGATAAAGGAATTTTCTGCTTGCGAAGCTGGCCCATCCAAGATAATAAAGAGTAATGGACCAATGCCTATGTGCCTGAGATATCACCTGGTTTAGGTATTAGCTCCACTTTCATCATCTCAGATCTTATAGAGTTTAGGGAGCCAGCGGTGATACCCAGCGAGCCCCTTGAGCCACTACCTTTCTTTGTGAGTGAACCCACCCCAGAGCGACCACATACAATTTGGCCTTTTGGTGAGGTAAAGATTGAGAGAACTCTGGATGATCAAGCTATTGATACCTAGAATAGAGACTATCAGAGGTATTTGGTCCGGTGGCAAGGTCGACCAGAATCCGAGGACTCGTGGATCACCCGTGAGGATCTGTAGCGCCTCAACCCAGACCTACTAGAGCAATATGAGAGCCAGGTTGACCCATACTCGACGAGGTCGAGTTCCTCCTATCCCGGGAGAATTGGTGGGGGCACCAGGATCAGACACAAATTACTGGGCCCTATTTGGTTTAATTAGTCATGTGTCAAAGTTTTGAAAGTTTTGTAATCAATTAAGACTGAGTCCTGTAATAAGTTGAGGTTAGTTGATTTGTCTTAACCCTCAATGTAGTCAATATATTGAGTCCTGTACATCAGCTATGAGTCTAGTATGAGCCTAATTTTTGTACAAGAGAGGAGGTTACACTATTTTGGAGTTCCACCAGGCCTCATCCAGGAGTCAGAGGCCACTACATCAGATTATTGGATTTTGTGTGACACCACAATATCCAAGATGCCTTTTGAAAACCTTGATTCCTTCCACATGTCCTCCAGATGCCCAGTTCCCTTCCAGATACCAAAGTATATTTTCAGACCAGGGCATCCATGATTCTAGAGGTCCACCTGCATCATAGCCTAAAGAAATCAAGCTCAGGTGCCAAGCTTAAGCCCTCAAGAAGCAAGATACCGGGAATATTCCTACTACCAGGCTACAAGGCTACCCCAACTTCCATAGGCCCAAGCCCATGCACCCAAGCCCCTTTGGGCTGATCCCTTGCTACTCCTAGAAGCCCAACACGCCTCCCTAGGCATCCTTGAAGTGTTGACCAAGTCCAAGAGGTGTCCTTAAGTGAGAAGGAGAAGACTAGTCTAACCTAGTTATGATTTATGTTCCTACTTGCTTTATGATTTATAATTCTAACCTAGCTAGGAAAGGACATGTAATCTAACTAGAAAAAGGCTTGTTAACCTAAGTGTAATTGATGCGGCACGGGATCAGGGTAGGATCATCGACGAGCTGAGAAGTCACCAAGATTAGGGTACTACTATATATATATTATTTTTGTAGAAGATGGTGAAGGAACAATGGAGATTGAAGGTAGAAATCTAGACTCTCATGGACTTTGGGACTCACACTCATGAAGAGATCTCTCACCTCTAGGGCATCTCACCCACCTTACTAATACTCGTTAGGATGAATCTCAAAGGACATGAGGGTGGTAAGGAAGATGGAATCAAGGAAGGGGATAACTAGACATGACCTCACATCATGTCTTGGGGTTGGGCCTCACACCCTCTCCTTACGGAGCAAAAGAAGAGTCACTCTTCTCTAAAAAATTTTCATTCATTACTAACTTTCTCTTACAAAGAGATTAGGAGCCTATTTATAGCCTTCGAAGCCCCATTTGAAATTCAAATTTTACATGGAAAGAAGGGGAAAGGTAGTTACAAATTTGAATTTAAAGTTTCATGAAAAGGGGTGGCAAAATGCATGGGTGCCAAGTGTCTCCTTATGGTTGCCAAGTGTCCAAATCTGAAAATCTGCATGCATGGGTGCCACTTGGCATTCATGTGGGCATTCATTAGTCATCATATTTTAGGCACCACTTGGCATTCATGTGGGCATTCTTGTATGGAGGGTGAAATGATCTTCAAATCTAAACTTATTTACATCAAAATTCATACTGCATCATGATTCATGCTACTTCAAGATTTGTGCTGCTCCAAGATTCGTGCTACTTCGGGATCCGTGCTGCTCTGGGATTCATGCAGGTCAATGTCCCCATCATTTTTCTAAGGTGGGAAGAACTCGACTCCATCGAGTCAGGGTCAGCAGAGACTTTGGTGGAACCGAATCCATTCAAAAGGAAGCTCTACTCTGAGATCTATGCAACTCTGAAATCTGTGCAGCACTGCTTCTTGTGTTAAAATCTATGTAGCTCTGAGATCGATGCTTCAGTTGACTTCAGGCTCCTGGGACTCCAACTTGACTTGTCAATATCCATTGATTTTTTTTTGCTCTTTTTATATTTTTCTTTTCATTTTTTTCACCTATTTTTTTCCTCCTACTCTTGAAGTCGGCAAAGGGATAGGCGTCTTGCTTTAAAAAGCATGTAGAGGGAGTCCTGCTTTGAAACCAGTGTGCTTTCATGTTTGTGCGCTCTTCTTTATGGACCGAATGGTGGAACAGGGAAGAACTTCGGAGGGGAAAAAAAATCTAGCGGGGGAACTCGCCGGCATCTCAAAGGGCCCGTTGTCGGAGAAGGGGCGGTGGCGGAGATCGGGACAGGAGGATGGAGGCAAAGCCGGGGAGGTGGTGCTCGGGTTCGGGTGGTGTCCTCTGGTCAGTGAGGTGTCACGGGGAGATGAAGCCTTCGTGGAAGGCAGTAGGTGGAAGACGGGCTTGAATGGAGGGGTTTCGTCAGTGTCGGCTCTGGGCGAAGATGGTGGATAGATGGGTCGAAGGTCGAGTGGAGGCTTGGTAGCAAGGAGTCAGGCGGGGCAGTGGAGGTCGACTTTGCTATGGGCGACTCCTGGCGGAGTTAGGAGAGCAGTCTTCAAGGGCGGAGGCGGAGTCCGACGACTGGGAGTTGGCGCGCTTGGAAGAAGCATGCGGATCTTAGTGGAAAGCAGCAGATTATGGTAGAGAGGTGAAGGAGAGCATCGAGCATGACAGGCATGCCGGTGGAATCGGGAGGATCCGTGCGGTCAGCTTTGGTCGTCGTTGGAAGGCCGAGGGGGGGCACAGACGGGAGGGAAAAGATCCGATGGGGAGTTGAGGGATCAGACATGCCAGGATGTGACTGATGGCCGGAGTCCGCCAGGCGGGGCGGTGGATGTCGGGGTAGCCATGGATGTCTCCGGATGGGAGGGAGATGACGGCACTTGGCTCGGCTCCAGCGAACGGCAGTGATGGAAGGGGAGCCTGGTTGGTAGGTGACCGGCAGAAGGGAGGGAGGCTTGGCTTGGTTGAAGAAATAGCTGATAGGGCCTCGGTCGGTGATCGGAGGTGGACAGATGAGATGGCAGCGATCGAAAGCACTGGTGATGCCATTTGAAGCAGGAAAAACTGGGCTTTGGAGGAAACCGATAGGGCGGTTATGAGGTCGATCTCCACGTGCGCGGTGAGGTCGATCTCCACGTGCACGATGTGGCTGAGCTTCAAAGCGTCGATGTCATCGATGGCTGTAGGGGGCAAGGAGGATGGCGGCGGTAGAGGAGTGTTGGGCCTGGACTTTGCCATGGCTGTGGTGGTCAGAGATGGGGTCGGACGTGCCGGAGAAGTAAGAGATCTTGTTGATGGGCTCTCTAGTGAGATTTGGACCGGAGAGTGGCGACGACGGGGGAGGGAGCTTGGTGGCGGGCTATGGGTGGTGGATCGGGTGTTATGGGCTTTGAATTCGAATAGGTTTAGGAAGAGGATGATTGGAATATACCAGGAATAGAGGAGGAATAAGGTCGAGATAGCAGGAATAATGGAAATAAGGAGAATAAGTGGAGGAGAGAGAAAATGAGGGAAATATATAGAATATCCTAATCAACTTGGGCTCTGATACCAAAATTGATGCGGCACAGAATCGGGGTAGGATCGTCTGTGAGTTGAGAAGTCACCGAGATTAGGGTACTACTATATATATATTTTTTTGTAGAAGGTGGTGAAGGAACAATGGAGATGGAAGGTAGAAATCTGGACTCTTATGGACTTTGGGACTCACACTCATGGAGAGATCTCTCACCTCTAGGGCATCTCACCCACCTCACTTATGGAGCCGTTAGGATGAATTTCTCAGGACATGAGGGTGGTAAGAAAGATGGAATCAAGGAAGGGGATAACTAGACATGACCTCACATCATGTCTTGGGGTTGGGCCTCACACCCTCTTCTTATGGAGCAAAAGAAGAGTCACTCTTCTCTAAAAAACTTTCATTCATTACTAACTTTCTCTTACAAAGAGATTAGGAGCCTATTTATAGCCTTCTAAGCCCCATTTGAAATTCAAATTTTATATTGAAAGAGGGGGAAAGGTAGCTACAAATTTGAATTTCAAGTTTTATGAAAAGGGGCGGCAAAATACATGGGTGCTGAGTGTCTCCTTGTAGTTGCCAAGTGTCCAATCTAAAAATCTGCATGCATGGGCACCACTTGGCATTCATGTAGGCATTTATGAGTCATCATATGTTAGGCACCACTTGGCATTCATGTGGGCATTATTGTGTGGAGGATGAAATAATTTTTAAATCTAAATTTATTTACATCGAAATTCATACTGCATCATGATTCATGCTGCTTTGGGATTCATGCTGCTCCGGGATTCATGCTGCTTCGGGATCTGTGCTTCTTTGGGATACATATAGGTCGATGACTCCATCAGTAACCCTAGTTAGAGAGGGCATGAGAACACTATAAATACCCTACCCCTCTCCCTCTTGTAATCAATTTTTCCTTATGAATACAATTTGCTGAAATTTTGAGACATTGTCTTGTTCTTATGTTTGGTTCTTATTCTTGAGTGCTCACCTTGTGTCCCTTGGCTGAACCCCTACTACCCTAGCTTTTCTCTGCATCCCGGGAGATCAGCCACATCCAGAGGAAGATGCCCTAACTGCTGCCCCAGTTAATCAACTGCTTCTTCTCCAGGACACCCACACCTAAACCTAATTTTGTTTCCTTCTAAACCCTAGTTTTTATTCCTTTGTTTAATTATTGTTTTGATTGACTCTGATGCTTGTAGGATCCCTAAGGTGTTTCACCTCCTCAGAGGAGGCTTTCCATGCCTTCAGACCGGGTCCAGATTAGCTATCTGATTCAAGGAACTGAAGCTTCTTCTTCCAGGCTCCAATCAGAGTGTGAGTGATCCTTTCTACTATAAAGTTTTCAATCTCTGACTGGTAAGAAACCTTCCCTTCTCTTGATTTCTATTTTGATGAAGATAAACTATCCTAATCCGGGAGTTTCTCAATTTTCGGGTCCTGGAATTTATTATTTTGTATGAGTTTGCCTGCGATACGATGACTCTTTGCATTGCTATTCATTATGCTAGTTCTTACTTAACTTTAAAAATCTAGCCTGCAAATTAAATTATAAAAAATATAAAAAAAATAGTTTACTATTTTTTCCTGCATGTTTAGCAATCTTAGAGTTGTCCCGCATCACCCAAGGGTTGAGCCCACCTCGACCAGAGTCGAGTCGTCCTCCGCTCCTTCACCAGGTGGCTCCCTAAGGGTCGAGCCCACCTCAACCAGAGTTGAGCCTTTCTTTGCTCCTTCACCAAGTGGCTCCCCAGGGGTCGAGTCTACCTTGGCCAGAGTCGAGCCCTCCTTTGCTCCTTTGCTAGGTCGCTCCCCAAGGGTCGAGCCCACCTCGACCGGAGTCGAGCCCTCCTACACTCTTTTCGCCAGGTGGCTCCCCAAGAGTCAAGCACACCTCGACCGGGGTCGAACCCTCTCCTTGAAAGCATCAAAAAGAATGAAGGTGCCAGCCCCACTATCTCTATCGAAGCAGGCACGCACAGTGCGGCGCCCCATGTCTGTAATGGTGCATATAACCTCATTTGCACCAGTTGGGGAGGGGCACCCCAATCGAGATGTCAGATCCTGCGGCCAACCACCTGGAACCCCCCAAGGAGAAAGTCACATTTGGGGTCCTAGACCCGAGGGCGGTTGTGCCCAGATTGAGACTCCACCCAATTTTTCCCTCCATGACAACACGTCGGGAAAGACATATTCGTAACTTAATTCCCTACTATGAGAGGAGATGACCTCAGGAGATCGGCCAACAGGCACCGTTGACCCCTAAGCTCCTCCCTGAGGGGGAAAATCGAGGCACTGGAGCGATCAAAAATCTAAAAGACCACCAACAGGTGAGGAAGAAGGTAAGCAACAGAAAGAGGGCAAACACACCAAGGATCAAAATGAGTGACTTGAAAGAATGAGGCTCCCTGAGGACTTCCAGAGCAAGTCTTGCAAGCACGGTCACCATAATTCAAGCTCCCCCCCTCTCTCGTATTCTCCTACTTAATCCTTTACTAAAAAGTCCTCTAAGCATGGTGACCAAAGTGGGATCTGCCTTTGGGGATTTGTTCTGCTTTGACATATGCTAACTTGATCATCGGATTGCCCTCGCCGGGATCCCCAGCCCGGGTCTCTAATATTGTTTTGCAGGTTCGGGAACCGTAGGATTCCTGAGTAAAGGGGCAAAAGTCCGGTGCCAACTCGTAGCTGCAGGCCATGACGGTAAGGTTGGCAACAAGAAGTTTTCATGATTATATGATATGTTACAAACTACTGGAAGATTGTTGAGTACAAAAAATATGTGTGTTGAGGAGATGGTTGCTTTATTTTTTCTTATATGTGCTCACCATGCTAAGAATAGAGTCATTAAAAGACATTTTATTAGGAGTGGTAAAAAAATTAGTCGACAATTTACAACTGTGCTGAAGTCTATTCTTCTTTGTCATTAAATATTACTGAAGAAACCAGAGCCCATTCCTAATAACTCAACTGATTACAGATGGAAATGATTCAAGGTACTTTTTCTAATTAGATGGATAAATATTATCTTCATTTTGAATTATTTAGGAAGCAGTTTATATTATTATAATAATAACTTTTTTTTTTGTATTGTAGAATTGTCTAGGTGCCTTAGATGGGACATATATTAGATGCATAGTAGTCCTTGACATTGACAAGTCTAGGTACTGAACAAGAAAAGGTGAATTAGCTATGAATGTTCTAGGAGTTTGTAGTCAAGATATGCAATTCATCTATATGTTACCTGGATGGGAAGGATCAGCTATAGATGGTAGTGTATTAAGAGATGCATTATCAAGAACAAGAGGTTTAAAAGTAGCCAATGGTAATAGCTCTACTTGTTTAAAACTTCTTTTCATTTATATGTTGAACTTATTTTCTAACAATATTTGTACTTATGTTAGGTTATTATTAATTGTGTGATGCTGGATATACAAATGTAGAAGGGTTTTTTACTCCATATAGGGGTTAATGATATCATTTGAATGATTGGAGATAAAATCATCAACCTACAACACCACAAGAATATTTTAACTATAGGCACTCATCTCCTAGAAATGTCATTGAGGGATGCTTCAGTTTTCTTAAAATGAGATGGGTAATTCTTAGAGAGAAGTCATTTTATCCAGTAAAAATACAAGCAAGAATCATTAATACATATGCTCTTCTTCATAACCATATTAGAAGAGAGATGTCCATTGACCCAATTGAAGATGAGATGCCTGATGTCCTCCTGACAGAAGAAAATAGCAATGAAGGAGAGATGATTGATCATGTTATGAGTACAAATGCTTGGACTCAATTTAGGGATGACTTGGCACAACAAATGTGGGACCAATCCAGAGCTTGAAGAAATTCTCAAGACTATTACAAATTTTGTTATGTATTCAAATTTTATGTATTTGAGTCTTACTTTAATATGAACTTTGTTGCAAATTATGATTGAACATTATTACTACTGATATGGCAACATCCGTTGACGTGGAGCCTGTGGACTGGTATAGCGACATCCACTGACATGGAGCTTATGGACGACCACAACGGTGAGAGACCCACCACCTGGGCAAGGCTACATGACGAAGAACTGAGGTGGACCACCCAGCCGAGGTCAGCTCCCAGTCGAGGTCTAGTCCATCCCTCCAAGGCGAGCCCCTTGGTTGAGGATAGCTCCCGATAGGGGTCTAGCTTATGCTTCTAGAACAGACCACCCAGCCGAGGTCAGCTCCCAGTCGAGGTAGGGCTCATTTGGCAAGCCCCCCATCTGAGGTCTGCTCCCAATCAAGGTCGAGTTACTCCTCTGAAGCGAACCCTCCAACTAGCATGAGCATGAATTCCCGCCAATGGCATAAAGAGGCCAAAATTCAAAATGAAGATGAGGGAGTACCTGATCACACAGAGCCTCCGGAGGTGGTGCATGCCTTGCCATGGGCACAGGCCCCCTACAATGCACCGTGTGCATGAACCAAGCTCCCAGCCTTGCGGTGTGCCGACATGTCGATGATCGCATGACTAGGAGACTGTGACTTCCATAATAGAGTGCCTGGACCCTAGGGCCTTAGCCCCTGTGATTCTCGAATGGCCTCCTTCAAAATGGCAACATCCCATTATGGACGAAGGCTCAGGCATAGAACCGACTCGACAGAGAAGCGACAGTAGGCAACGGAAAGCCTCCTTCGAAGGAGAGAACCTGGAAGCCAAAAAAGGCCACTCACCTATATAAGACCCACACAAAAAGGTAAGTAAATGTAAGAGTAGGAAGCCAAGCTCTATGCTATAGGGACTCTTTCATTTTTCCACATTATCTTCTCCCTTATCACCCTATTGACATGGAGATTCCCCCAAGCTCTCTGCTAGAGAGGTTTCTGTTCCCCTCGATTGTCCCACTGACTTGATGTCAGAGTGCCTTCACCGAAATCCCTGGCCCAAGGCTTTCCTCTGTCTTGCAGGACCCCCGAAGTGAGCGAGCAAGCCAACCATGAGGCGGGAGAGCCAAGCATCTAGTGGGAACCCGACGCATCAGAGCTACTGGCCATGATGATTCAGGCGACAACAGATTAACGTGCCAGGAAGGGGAGACGAGCCGGAAGAAAGCATCATCTCTTCCACACCAAGAAAGACCATGCGAACACCCATACGTGTGCCCATGAAGCCTCCACCGGTCGAGCGGGGGACCCCCCTCACCGTGGTGACCAATGCTCAGAGGGGGAGCATCCTGCTCCATCACAACCACCTTTGGTACACCCCTAGTACACCGCACTCGCCCACCAGGTCCAGCTCCTGGCTGTGATGATGCATCAGCTCTACCATAAGCATCGCTTCCTGGAAACACAATAGCAGCCAGGGACTCTGGCGGCTCGTGCAGTCGATCCCCGCACCAGCCTACGATCTTTCCAAGAGGGGCCACTACATGCAGCATCCCCCCTTGGGAGGCCCACCAGGCGGGCGGCAAGCGACCATAGCATGATCCGACCGGCCGGGGGAGCCGCTCCTCGACCTCGAACCACTACGTACCCTCGTGCTAGCAGCATCGGCGTGGCTGGGAACTCATGCACAAGTTCCTCTACCCCAGTCCTCCCTTACCCCCAGCATCCTCCGCCGAGGGGTCGACTAACGAGGCCATCCACCACTGAGCAAAAAGATGCCTCGAGGAGGATGAGCGCAAGCTGGCAGACCTAGCCCACTGGTTTGCAGAAGTTCAGGGCTCCCCTGGTGAGCCCACGAGTTACAATACCCATCCACCCTTCTTGAAGAAAGTCCAAGAGGAGTCGATCTCCAGCTAGTTTCGTATGCCATAGTTGACCCTTATGACAGGACAACTAGCCCCCTGGACCACCTGAAAAGTTACAAGGCCCTCATGAGCGTCTAGGGGGCCACCGACGCCCTTCTTTGCATCACCTTCCCGGCCACTCTACAAAAGGCCACTTGGGTCTGGTTTTCCATACTCGAACTTGAGAGCATAGACTCCTTCCCCCAGTTGGAGAGGAAGTTTGCGGTGCACTTCGATGCTTATAGGAAGGTGCCGTGCAAGGCCGATAGCCTCTTCTCAATTTGACAGCAGGACTGGGAACTTCTCTAGGACTACATGTCCCAGTTTAAGACTATTTCCTTGGAGATCTACAACCTCGATGAGTCTGTCGCCATGCTAGCCTTGAAGAGGGGGTTGCGAACCTCCCGTTTACCTACTCCCTCGATAAGAAGCCCCCAAATACATACTCAAAATTCCTTCTCCGGGTGCAAAAGTACATCCACACCGAGGAGGCGGATCATACCAGGAGGGAGTTGGACGGGAGGCCCCTGAAGAGGCAAGCCATCGGGGAGACCTCTGGCCACCCGACTCGGAGGATGATGCGGGTCCCGTGACCAGAGCCAAGGTCCAAGGTTGACCTTGCCAGCGAAGAGAGTTTCACTTTTTTCCTCACCCTTAGAGCAAAGATCCTGATGGAGATCAAGGGTGAGCATTTCCTGTACCGACTCCTACCACTGAAGACATACGCTGGGCGAGACAAATCCCGCTACTACCGTTTCCACCGGGACTACGACCATGACACAGAGGAATGCCACCACTTGAAGAGGGAGATCGTAGAGCTAATCAAGCATGGCTACCTTGGCCAGTATGTGGAGAGGGGAGTGCCCCCTACAACCCAGACTGAGGGGCCTCAGCCCCTCACCATCGATAACCATCCCACCAAGAAGCTGGTAGGGATGATATCCTGGGGGGCAGGAAAAACCCTGAAGAGGGCTAAGGAGAGAGAGGGGAGTGATGATGTACTCCCCTGCATGGGAGAAGGGTCAGCTGGGGTAGACAACCCAAATAATGATGCTGTCATCGTTGAAATGATGATAGCCAAACATCTTGTAAAAATAATCATGGTAGACAGTGGGAGCTCCTCAAACATCCTTTTTTACGATGCTTTTGAAAGGATAAATTTATCCATTGACCAAATAAGACTGGTGTTCACGCCTCTAGTAGGCTTTACCAGAGACTCAGTCGAAGTCGATGGAGAAATTATGCTTCTAATAATCGCTGGGACACCACCTCAACAAAGCACCATGCTGGTGACTTTCACTATTGTGAAGCTCCCCTCATCCTACAATGCCATCCTGGGATGCTCAGGACTCAATCTGCTTGATGCCACCATTTCCACGAAATGCCTCCTTGTCCAGTTCCCGATCCTATGGGGGACCGAAGAGATGAGAGGGTCCCAACAACCGATACAACACTATTGGTAGACCATCCCAGGCCTAAGAGGAGTAGATTCTAGCACTGCCACAGACTAGCCCGATCTGACAACACCAGAACCAAAAAGCGAGCTGGTCAAACTCCTGTTATCTTTTCCTTTAGGGGAGGACCCCTCGAGAATGGTACAGGTTGGGGCCTGGTTGACTCAAGAGGAAAGAACCCATCTGCTCAGCTTCCTACGGGCTAATATAGATGTTTTTGCCTGGACTGCCGTCGACATGCCCAGTATCCCATCGGAGGTGAGAACTCACAAGCTAAATGTTGACTCCAATCATCATCCAGTTTGAAAGAAGAAAAAAAGCTTCACCCCAGAATGATAGAAAGCCATCAACAAGGAGGTCGATAAACTCCTCACGACAGGCTTCATCCGAGAGGTACGTTATCCTGACTGGCTCGCTAACATGGTGATGGTCAGGAAGGCCTTTGGAAAGTGGAGGATCTGTGTAGACTACACCGACCTCAACAAGGCATGCCCAAAGGATAGCTTCCCTCTCCCCAAGATTAACCAGTTGGTGGACATAATGTCAAGCCACAAGTACCTCAACTTCATGGATGCGTTCTCTGGATATAATCAAATCTGCATACATCCCGAGGATGAGGAGTGCATAGCATTTGTGACCGATCGAGATACGTATTGTTATAAGATGATGCCCTTCAGTCTTAAGAATGCAGGAGCCACCTACAAGTGCTTGGTTAGGATGGTCTTCAAGGACCAGATCGGTCGTTGACTTGGCAGAGGCTTTCGATAACCTCCATCGCTATTAAATGAAGCTAAACCCCGCCAAGTGCACCTTCAGTATGGTGGCGGAAAAGTTCTTAGGGTTCATGGTGACCCAGAGAGGGATAGAGGCCAATCCCAAGAAGATCCAGACGATCACAGACATGAGGCATCCTGCCTCCAAGAAGGAAGTCCAGCATTTGACTGGGCGCATCGCGGCTCTGAACCACTTTATCTCACGCTCTGCCGAGCATTGTCAGCCATTCTTCAAGGTCCTCCAAAAGATGAATGACTTCACTTGGATAAAAGAATGCCAAGAAGCATTCGAGGGACTAAAAAAGCTCCTTGCCTCACCACCACTACTATCCAGGCCGGAGCCCGAAGAGAGCTCCTCCTATACTTGGCTATCTCACCAGAGGCAATCAGCTCCGTGCTGGTTTGTGCTGACAAGGATGGCTCTCAGCGGCCAGTCTACTACACTAGCAAGCTACTCTATGACATTGAAACCAGGTACACCTGGCCCAAGAAAATTATTTTTGCACTAATAATATCTGCATAGCATCATAGGCCATACTTTCAAGTGCACCCCATCGCCATCCTTACTGATCAGCCCCTGAGGGCTATCTTGATCTATCCCGATACTTTCAGGTGCTTGGCCAAGTGAGCATTGAAGCTCAGTGAATTTGACATCACCTACTGCCCGTGGCAGGCATAGTGATGTAGAACGAAGGACACGAAGAAAACCTATTGTTATTTTGAAAAGAGGAAAAACACCTAAAGCAAACCAAGGATCATGGGATGGCTAAGAAGCCTCCGGGACTAGGATAGAACGACCCCTGAAAATCCTAAAACGACTAGGCTCTTTTGGTTTTTAAATTTTCTTGGCGGAGATGGCGAAGGAACGATGGGGAAGGGAGGCTGGGATGGGAACTCCTAGACCTTGGGACTCATCCTAATGAAGAGATCGTCCACCTCTAAGGCATTAAGCCCTCCTTAATACTTAGAGGCGCTAGGATGGATCTCAAGGTCACGAAGGACGGGGGGGGGTGGGAGAGAACTCATGGATCTTGGGACTCACCCTAACGAAGAGACCGTCCACCTCTAAGGCATAACGCCCTCCTTAGTACTTAGAGGTGCTAGGATGGTTCTCAAGGCCACGAGGGGAAGACACGAAGGTGGGAGGGAGAAAGGAGATACCTGGGGCCTTACACCCCTCGATGTCCCGAAGGACGAAGGAAAAAGGGCCTCAGCCCAGAACCACACACCGGAAAAAACACTCAAAAAATTCATTCAACTATTTTATTATAAGAGGAGTATGGGTATTTATAGATGCCCATATCCCATTTGAAATTCAAAAATAAAATCCCCTGAAATCCTCCCTTGATTTTGAAATCAAATTCAAAATCAAAATCTCAAATTTCCCAAATTACATTCATTAAAAAAATTACAAAATAAATCCCGTTTATTTGAATTTTGAAATCCCCTCCGCTCTGAAACTCGTGCTACTCCAAAAATCGTGCAAAACAACCCTTCTTCCACTGCTTTGAGAAGCATGCAGAAGCTTCATTTGGCTGCTCTAAAAAACATGCGGAAGCTCCTTCACGGCCGAGCAACAGGGGCACCAGGATCTTCGGCACCCGGCCCAGCATAACGCCCTCCTCAGTACTTAGAGGCGCTAGGATGGTTCTCAAGGCCACGAGGGGAAGACACGAAGGTGGGAGGGAGAAAGGAGATACCTGGGGCCTTACACCCCTCGACGTCCCGAAGGACAAAGGAAAAAGGGCCTCAGCCCAGAACCACACACCGAAAAAAACACTCAAAAATTTCATTCAACTATTTTATTACAAGAAGAGTATGGGTATTTATAGATGCCCATATCCCTTTTGAAATTTAAAAATAAAATCCCCTGAAATCCTCCCTTGATTTTGAAATCAAATTCAAAATCAAAATCCCAAATTTTCCAAATTACATTCATTAAAAAAATTACAAAATAAATCCGTTTATTTGAATTTTGAAATCCCCTCCGCTCTGAAACTTGTGCTACTCCAAAAATCGTGCAAAACAACCCTTCTTCCACTGCTTTGAGAAGCATGCAGAAGCTTCATTTGGCTGCTCTGAAAAACATGCGGAAGCTCCTTCACGGCCGAGCAACAGGGGCACCTGGATCTTTGGCACCCGGCCCAGCGGGCGGCGGCGGGGCGGCATGGTGGCGCGCTGGCGGGCGGACGACGGTGGTGGGGCGGCACGATGGCGGCGGCCGTGGGCGACCGTTGGTCTTCCACGGACCGCTGGTCTTCCCACGGGTGTGAGGCCCAGGGATGCCGGCGGCGGGGCGGCATGGTGGCGCGCCGGCGGGCGGACGGCGGTGGCGAGGCGGCACGACGGCGGATGCGAAATGGCGGCGGCGGCCATGGGCGACCGTTGGTCTTCCACGGACCGCTGGTCTTCCCACGGGCGTGAGGCCCAGGGATGCTAGCGGCGGGGCGGCATGGTGGCGCGCCGGCGTGCGGACGTTGGCGGCGGGGCGGCACGACGGCGGCGGCGGCCGTGGGCGACCGTTGGTTATCCACGGACTGCTGGTCTTCCCACGGGCGTGAGGCCCTAGGGATGCCGGCGGGGTGGTAGGGCGGCGGATCGGTGGAGCGCCGGCGGGCGGGTGGCAGTGGCGGGGGCCAGGCACGGTCGATCGCGGACCGGTGGGGCAAAAATCGGAAAAAGAAAAGGCCTCTGTGATTTTTTTCTGGAGGTTGAAGGAGATAGGAATAGCAAGGAATAAATTTGGAATAACATTGGGATAACATGGGAATAAAGGGAATAGGTGGAATAGCAGGAATAACTAAACTACAAAAAAATTCTAAAATTTCTAAAAATAAAAGGTGAAACCCGGATAGGTTTTGGGTCCCCCATCATTCTCCTGCAGCACGAAGAACTCGACTCCGTCGAGTTCAAGGACTAAGCACATCCTAGCCCGCTGCTAGCTCTGATACCAAATTGATGTAGAACGAAGGACACGAAGAAAACCCATTGTTATTTTGAAAAGAGGAAAAACACCTAAAGCAAACCAAGGATCATGGGAGGGCTAAGAAGCCTCCGGGACTAGGATAGAACGACCCCTGAAAATCCTAAAACGACTGGGCTCTTTTGGTTTTTAAATTTTCTTGGTGGAGATGGCGAAGGAACGATGGGGAAGGGAGGCTGGGACGGGAACTCCTAGACCTTGGGACTCATCCTAACGAAGAGACCGTCCACCGCTAAGGCATTACGCCCTCCTTAATACTTAGAGGCGCTAGGATGGATCTCAAGGTCACGAAGGACGGGGGGGGGGGGGGGGGGGGGTGGGAGAGAACTCATGGATCTTGGGACTCACCCTAACAAAGAGACCGTCCACCTCTAAGGCATTACGCCCTCCTCGGTACTTAGAGGCGCTAGGATGGTTCTCAAGGCCACGAGGGGAAGACACGAAGGTGGGAGGGAGAAAGGAGATACCTGGGGCCTCACACCCCTCGACGTCCCGAAGGATGAAGGAAAAATGGCCTCAGCTCAGAACCACACACCAGAAAAAATACTCAAAAACTTCATTCAACTATTTTATTACAAGAGGAGTATGGGTATTTATAGATGCCCATATCCCTTTTGAAATTCAAAAATAAAATCCCCTGAAATCCTCCATTGATTTTGAAATCAAATTCAAAATCAAAATCCCAAATTTCCCAAATTACATTCATTAAAAAAATTACCAAATAAATCCCGTTTATTTGAATTTTGAAATCCCCTCCGCTCTGAAACTCGTGCTACTCCAAAAATCGTGCAAAACAACCCTTCTTCCACCGCTTTGAGAAGCATGCAGAAGCTTCATTTGGCTGCTCTGAAAAACGTGCGGAAGCTCCTTCACGGCCGAGCAACAGGGGCACCTGGATCTTCGGCACCTGGCCCAGCAGGCGGCGGCATGGTGGTGTGCCGGCGGGCAGACGGTGGCGGCGGGGCGGCACGACGGCGGCGGCGAAACGACGGCGGCGGTCATGGGTGACCGTTGGTCTTCAACGGACCGCTGGTCTTCCCACGGGCGTGAGGCCCCAGGGATGCCGGCGGGGCAGCAGGGCAGCGGATCGGCGGAGCGCAAGCGAGCGGGCGGCAGTGGCGGGGGTCGGGCACGGCCGATCGCAGACCGGTGGCGCAAAAATCGGAAAAAAAAAAGGCCTCTGTGATTTTTTTCTGGAGGTTGAAGGCGATAGGAATAGCTTGGAATAAATTTGGAATAACATCGGGATAACACGAGAATAAAGGGAATAGGTGGAATAGCTGGAATAACTAAAATACAAAAAAATTCTAAAATTTCTAAAAATAAAAGGTGAAACCCGGATAGGTTTTGGGTCCCCCATCATTCTCCTGCAGCACGAAGAACTCGACTCCGTCGAGTTCGAGGACTAAGCAAATCCTAGCCCGCTGCTAGCTCTGATACCAAATTGATGTAGAACGAAGGACACGAAGAAAACCCATTGTTATTTTGAAAAGAGGAAAAACACCTAAAGCAAACCAAGGATCATGGGAGGGCTAAGAAGCCTCCGGGACTAGGATAGAACGACCCCTGAAAATCCTAAAATGACTGGGCTCTTTTGGTTTTTAAATTTTCTTGGCGGAGATGGCGAAGGAACGATGGGGAAGGGAGGCTGGGACGGGAACTCCTAGACCTTGGGACTCATCCTAACGAAGAGACCGTCCACCGCTAAGGCATTACGCCCTCCTTAATACTTAGAGGCGCTAGGATGGATCTCAAGGTCACGAAGGATGGGGGGGGGGGGGGGGGGTGGGAGAGAACTCATGGATCTTGGGACTCACCCTAACAAAGAGACCGTCCACCTCTAAGGCAATACGCCCTCCTCAGTACTTAGAGGCGCTAGGATGGTTCTCAAGGCCACGAGGGGAAGACACGAAGGTGGGAGGGAGAAAGGAGATACCTGGGGCCTCACACCCCTCGACGTCCCGAAGGACGAAGGAAAAATGGCCTCAGCTCAGAACCACACACCAGAAAAAACACTCAAAAATTTCATTCAACTATTTTATTACAAGAGGAGTATGGGTATTTATAGATGCCCATATCCCTTTTGAAATTAAAAAATAAAATCCCCTGAAATCCTCCCTTGATTTTGAAATCAAATTCAAAATCAAAATCCCAAATTTCCCAAATTACATTCATTAAAAAAATTACCAAATAAATCCCATTTATTTGAATTTTGAAATCCCCTCCGCTCTGAAACTCGTGCAACTCCAAAAATCATGCAAAACAACCCTTCTTCCACCGCTTTGAGAAGCATGCAGAAGCTTCATTTGGCTGCTCTGAAAAATGTGCGGAAGCTCCTTCACGGCTGAGCAACAGGGGCACCTGGATCTTCGGCACCCGGCCCAGCGGGCGGTGGCGGGGCGGCATGGTGGCACGCCGGTGGGCAGACGGCGGCTGCGGGGCGGCACGATGGCGGTGGCGAAATGGCGGTGGCGGTCGTGGGCGACCGTTGGTCTTCCACGGACCGCTGGTCTTCCCACGGGCGTGATGCCCAGGGATGCCGGCGGCGGGGTGGTATGGTGGCGCGCCGGCAGGCGGACGGCGGCGGCGGGGCGACATGACGGTGGTGGCAAAACGGCGGCGGCGGTCGTGGGCGACCGTTGGTCTTCCACGGACTGCTAGTCTTCCCACGGGCGTGAGGCCCAGGGATGCCGGCGGCGGGGCGGCATGGTGGCGCGGATAGGTTTCGGGTCCCCCATCACATAGAAGGCCCAGGTTCTAGCCGATTTTGTGGTGGAATGCACCTGGCCCGAGGGAAGTCCAGAGGAGGTGGACCAACAAGCCGAGCTCGGGCAGGACCCACCCCTGGTGGAGGAGACGTGAATAGTCCATGTGGATGGCATGTCCAATATGGGAGGAAGTGGAGCTGGCCTCATGCTTGCCAGTCCTGATGGGGTTGTCATTGAATGCGCACTGCATTTCCTCTTCAAGGTGACCAACAACCAAGTGGAATATGAAGCACTCCTTGTGGGGCTGAAGGTATCCCATGAACTGGGCATTAGGAGGCTAGTGGGCCAAGTCTCTGACGAGTACGAAGCACGGGACCCTATGATGGTAAAGTACCTGGACCAGGTGCACTCTCATGCGTCGACCCTCCAGCACTTCGACATCTCCCATATCGCATGGGTAGAGAATGCCCGAGCTAACATCCTTTCTAGGCTGGCCACCATGCCGGAGACCTCGCTGGGTTGTGCTTTCATCGAATGTCTTGAGGCCCCCAGTTATGAAACTATTGCCGAGGTCTAGCAAGTCTCCAATGAGACCAGCTAGATGGATCCCTACATCAAGTACATCCCGCTGGCACCCTGCCAGAGGGCCGAAAGGAGGCCAGCCTTCTCAAGAAGAAGGCTACACATTATGTGATTTTGGATGGGCAGCTCTACCAGAGGTCCTACTCCTACCCCCTGCTGAAGTGCTTGAAGCCCTCAGAAGCTGCCTATGTGCTATAGGAGATACATGAGGGCATCTATGGCAACCATGTGGGGGGCAGGGCCTTAGCCCATAAGGCGATCCAGTAGGGATACTTCTGTGAAACCATGCAGGAAGACGTAGCCGACTTTGTGAAAAAATGCAACAAGTGCCAGTGCCACGCATGCATTTAGTGACAACCGACAGCCCCCATCTCCCAACTATCAGCCCCATGGCCATTTGCCCAATAGGGAATGGACATCCTAGGTCCCTTCCCTGTAGAGTTCGGCCAATGGAGGTTCCTGATTATGGCCATTGACTACTTTACTAAGTGGGTCGAGGCCGAACCTCTAGTACAGATAACAGAGATGAAGGTCCAGTCTTTCTTCTGGAAATCCATAATCTATAGATACGGCCTCTCGTATATAGTCATCCATGACAACGAAAAGTAGTTCAACAATCGAGCCTTCGAAGAATTTTGCTTCGATCTCAGCATCCGCCATCGCTTCACCTTGGTGGCTCATCCTTAAATGAATGGGGAGGCTAAAGTGACTAACCGCACCATCCTGCAAGGGCTCCGTATGAGGCTGAAAGAAGTCAAGGGCTGATGGGTAGATGAGCTACTCAGTGTGTTATGGGCCTACCACACCACTCCCCGTACGGCCACTAGCGAGATGCCCTTCAACCTCGTCTTCGGGACTGAAGTAGTAATCCCAGTGGAACTCGGCCTACCAATGCTCTGGATAGAGCAATATAACGAGGCTAGAAACTCGGCACTCCTTCTCCTCAAACTGGACTTGCTGGATGAGACAAGAGACAAAGCCTGACTTCGAATGGTAGCCTACCGACAGTGAGTCGCACGCTATTACAACTCTCGCATGCAGCCCAAGGTGTTCCACCTAGGCGACCTCATGCTCAGGCAAGTGGAAGCATCCCAATTGGGGAAGTGTAGGAAACTCTTACCAAATTGGGAGGGTCCTTACCAGGTGATTGAAGTCTTACCGGGTGGGGTATATTACCTTGCCGGGCTCGACGGCATCCGCTTCACATGAACTTGGAATGCCAGCAACTTAAGGATGTACCACTAATAATGTAAAGCTCTTCCATAATAAATTTAAGTTCCTTTTTGGTGCAATCTTGTTTTTCACCTATGCAGGAACTCATCCACTCCATTTCAAGCCGAGAGTCATAGTGCCTCATACCAAAGCCGGGAGCAACAGTGCCCCGCACCAAAGCCGAGAGCCAAAGTGCCCCGTGATAAATCATGGATTTACACGTTTATTTTAAGTATTTTAGTTAATTAATGGTGCTAACATTCTTTTAATAACCTAATTTCATAATTAATTTGGACTTTCTTGCAAAACTAATTATTTTAAAAATATCTTTGAAAAATGTGAAATTAGAGTACGTTCATGAAAAATAGATTTCAAGTCAAAGCACCACACACCCATTTAAATGATTAATAAAATATTTAATAATTATAATTAATGATCATAGAATTGATAAAATTAATAAGTTTGAAACCTGCCAATAGGTAGAGCTTGATTTATAGAATCCAACGATGCAAACGGTACTTAAATCAGGTTTGAAATGAAGAAGTTATGAACATTTTTAGGATTTTTGCACATATTTTGATGCTGCACAGTTTTTGGAGCAGCCGGTCCATATTCACCACAGGTTGGTCCACCGGCAGCCATTGCTGCCGGTCCATGGAACAGGGCATGAACCACAGCCCTCCAGAGGCACCGAGACTTGCCGGGAAGCACGCCGGCAGTGTCCCTGGCCGGAGGAGAAGCTCCGGTGGTGGTTTGACGGGCGGTGGTGGTGGTTTTTGGTGGCAAACGAGAGGAATGCAGCCCATGTTCTTCACGAGGTGTCCACGGCCGGAGGAGAAGCTCCGGCGGTAGCATTGCCGAGCGTTCTTTGCAAGCCGAGCTTCTCCACAGGCACGGGCGAGCAGTCCACGGGCACGAGCGTTCTTCGCGAGCCAAGCTTCTCCACAGGCACGGGCGAGCAGTCCACAGGCACGAGCATTCTTCGCGAGTCGAGCTTCTCCACAGGCACGGGCGAGCAGTCCACGGGCATGAGCGTTCTTCGCAAGCCGAGCTTCTTCATGGGCGTTGCACGGTGGTTTCACGAGCAGTCCACGAGCGGCATGATGCACGGGCGCTGCAGGGCGGTAAGCATGGATCAGCGGGATCTGCTCCGATGATGGTGGCTAACGTTCAGTTCGATAAACATGGAGCGGTCACAGTATTTTTTGTCCCACATCGTTAGTGTGCAACAAGCTCTCCTCTCCTGTCAATTATAAAATGAACCCCAAAGCACAAGGCAGAGGTATCATGGAGAAAGGGCAAGGTACAGGGTAGAGGGCATTGCTTGGGTTGCGGGTTGGCTTTTGGGAGTGAGGTTTCTCAAAGGAGAGCGTGTCCCTACACCATCTTCCAGCCTTCTCCCTCTCTGAGATCAAGATCCGAAGAAGAAGACACAGAGGAAGCCCAGTTCGCTCCACGGAGAACGAAGGAAGGAACTATCTTCCCGACGAGGCTGCGCTGATCTGTTCTTGTCTTTGTTCTTTGTTATTTTAGTTTTTTTTGTGCATTGTACTTAGACCTTAAAATCAATGCAATATTTCTTTTTTTTAATTCCTGTCTTTCACCTTGTCTGCAAGTAGATGCTAGGATCTAAATAATAGATCCTAGTACCAAGTTTACTTTTCCTGCAATTTTAATTTTTATATTTTTTTGACTTTAAATATTTTTTTTTACAAGATCAAAAATTTCAAATCCTAAACACCGCCTTCTCTATGGATTTAACCCGACTCCTCTTGCTACGTATTTTTAAATATTTTAAGAAGTCAGATTTTAAACTGATAGCCATGGTGTTTTAACGACAACCCCACGGACCTACCACCCCACACCAACGCCGGGAGCCACAATGCCCCGCACTAAAGCCAGGAACCTTCGATACCCCGCACCAAAGCCGGGATCCATAGCACCCCGCACAAAAGCCGAGAACCTCTGACACCCCACACCAAAGCCGGGAGCCACAGTGCCCTGCACCAAAGCCGGGAGCCACAGCTTCCTGCACTCGAGCCCGGAGCTGTAGCACCAAAGACAAAAAACCTTCGAAGCCCGGCACTCAAGCCCGGAGCTGCAGCACCAAAGCCTAAAAACTCCTGAAGCCCGGCACTCCAAGTCCAGAAACTTATGAAGCCTGGCACTCAAAGACAAGCAATTTCACCACCTAGCTCATAATCCGAGGATGTTAGATGGGAAATCAAAGCAAGCCCCACCATCTTCCACCTGGCCCACAGTCGGACAATAAAAAATATGAGAGAGAGAAAAGAAAGAGAGAAGTCGAATGATAGCCAAGGGATTTCATTGATATGAAAACTTCCTATACATTCCCTGCGAGGTGCCCCTAACAAACCGAAGGCCCTCCTTGACTTATAAACATAAAGAGGAAAGACAGATCTAAACATCAGTCACTGGCTCCTTTCCAAACTGACGGGCAGCCCCCGCCTCCCGTGAGGCGCTCGGGAGGCCTCGGGTCTCATCTCAGCCTCAGCCTCCTCTGACTCCAACTCCTCCTCGAAGCCGGGCTCATCCTCCTGGCCAGGGAATAGAATGGAAGGCCTGATATTATCTAGCCCCTTCAGCTCGTAGAAGCGAAAGGCCTTGCTCTTGAAGTCCCTAAATCCTTGATGGAAGGAGTCCAAGACAACCTCGGCAACCTCATCCTTAAAGGCCTAAGATGCCATGATCATGGGGATGGCTTTCGCCACCTCCTTTTTGGCCATCTCCGCCAGCACAGCAACCATCGCTGCCCTCTTAACTGCCACTGCGGCCCGAGCCTTCTCCTTCTCCAGTTGAGTCTGGAGGTCTGCACCCTCTTTTCTATACGAGCCACCTCCTCAACCCAAAAGGAGTTAGCGTTGCCTCCCAGACCTTTGGACTAGGCTACCCCTCGGGCTTCTTGATAGCAACCCTCTTTTAGGACATCTCCCAGATATCCTTGAGGCTGAACTTCATCCCTACAATATGAAGAAGAGAAAAGGAAGGGAGCCTAGCTTTTCAAGACTTCACCCCAGGGGAAGGGGGAGAGTAGCTCTAGAGCAAAAGTCTCATCTTTCCACTGCCTGAAAAATCTTTAGGGACCAAGAAGATGGATCCTATTTAATAGCCTGGAGCCCTGTCGCTTCATGCCCGTAGAAGACATATGCCATGTCTCGTGCCAAGCCAACCAAGAGATGCCGTGCATCAAAGCAATGCTTTGAACCCGGAGTAGTTCCCTTGAAGCTGATGCAGCACTAATAACCATCTTTGAGGAGAGAAGACGTGGCAACACCCAGATGGTACGAAAGCATGGCTGCATGATGTTGGCGCATTCGATATTGGTAACGTAAGGGGCACGCCCCCTCCATGCTAGCACAACCATTACTTCCTTCACCTCAAGTGGACTCTTCGTTCTCTGGGCTCGGGAGTGGGGGGTAACTGATATGGTGACATCCATTGACGTGGAGCCTGCGGACTGGTATGGCAACATCCGTTGACGTGGAGCTTGTGGATGGCCACAACGATGAGAAACCTGATACCTAGGCAAGGCTACATGATGAAGAACCGAGGTGGACCACCCGACCGAGGTCAGCTCCCAGTCGAAGTAGAGCTCATTGGATGGGCCCCCCATCTGAGGTCAGCTCCTGGTCAAGGTCGAGTTCATCCCTCCAAGGCGAGCCCCCCGACCGAGGACAGCTCCCAGTTGGGGTTGAGCTCATGCTTCTAAAATGGACCATCCTATCGAGGTCAGCTCCCAGTCGAGGCAAGGCTTATTGGGTGGGCCCCCCATCCGAGGTTATCTCTCGGTCGATGTCAAGTCCACCCCTCCAAAGCAAACACTCCTACCAACAAGAGCATGGATTCTCGCCAAAGGTGTAAAGAGACCGAAATTTAAAATGAAGACGAGGGAGTACCTGATCACGCAGAGCCTTTGAGAGGTGGTGCATGCCTTGCCATGGGCACATGCCCCCTGCAACACTCTGTGCACATGACCTGCATAATCTGGACAACACCAGGCTCCCAGCCTTGTGGTGTGCCAACACGTCGATGATCGCACAACTGGGAGACTACGACTTCCATGATAAAGTGCCTGGACCCTAAGACCCTAGCCCTTGTGGTTCCCGGATGGCCTCCTTTAAAATGGCAATATCCCATTATGGCTAAAGGCTCAGGTATAGAACTGGCCCGACAGATATGCGACAGCAAGCAATGAAAAGCCTCCTTCAAAGGAGGAAACCTGGAAGCCAACAAAAGCCACTCACCTATATAAGACTCGCATGAAAAGGTATGTAAAGGTAAGAGTAGGAAGCCAAGCTCTCTACTACAAGGACTCTTTCATTTTTCCATATTATCTTATCTCTTATCACCCTCTCTCATGGAGAGTCCCCTAAGCTCTCTGCTAGAGAGGTTTCTGTACCCCTCAATCATCTTACTGACTTGATCGTTGAGTGCCTTTGCCAGAATCCTTGGCCCAAGGATTTCCTCTATCTTGCAGGACCCCCAAAGCGAACGAGCGGGCTGACCACGGGGTGGGGGAGCTGAGCATCTGGTGGGAACCCAACGTGTCAGAGCTATGGGCCACGATGATCCAGGTGGCAACAACTACCATTTGGAATACGGATGGATAGTAATATTACTTTCGGATTGTTTGTCTTTATTCAACTTATTTTTGTTGTTATTTTAATTTGCAATATAAACATCTATTATCTTTTGTATTGCATAATTATCATTTAGATATGGATGCTTCTTTAAGTCAAAGGAGGAACCAAGAGAAGAAGCATCAATGAAATGTAGAGGAAGATGCTACAATAATTGGATGTCTGCTTGATTTGAAGAATGATCCTATATGGAGGAGAGAAGGTAGCAATTTCAAGGTCGGGTTCTTACCTCAATTGGAGAAGGTGATGGCAAACAAGATTCCTAATTGTAGCATCAAGGCTCATCCACACATCCAATCAAGGTTCAAGTAGTTGAAACAACAATATGGCGGTATTTATGATATGTTGAATACATCAAGATTTGGATGGGATGATACAAGAAAATGTATTACTTGTGATCAAGATGTATGGGACAACTGGATCAAGGTAAATGCACAACATAATAATTATTTCTTCATTGTTATTTAATTATTTCTGCTTTATGTGTAGTTTACTTAATTTATATTGGTTCATTATGATAGAGTCATCCTCAAGCATCTGGTCTTTGGTATAAGCCATTCTTATACTTAGAGGAGCTCTTAATCATATTTGAAAAAGATCATGCAACAGGTCAGAGGACTGAAGATCCTGCAAATGTAGCCAATGAAATCCTTATAGAGGGATTAAATAGTGAATAGGAGGTCTAGTTTATAGATCCTACAAAATTTGAGAGTTACAACTCCATTCCCCAAACTCCTACCAGTCATATTCAACAAAGTGTTTCTTCATCAAGGTCAAGAAAAAGGAAGGATTCTAATGAGGAAGACATTGCTCTTACAAGCACTTTGATTAAAACTATAAACAATCTTGAAGTAATGTGTGAAAGTTCAAGTAAAGGTATTGATAAGTTGGCAGATTATTTCCAGTTTCGTGCAAATGATGAAGAGATGAAGAAGAAAGTTTATGAGGTAATAGCAGAGATTGAAGATTTGGGGTTGCATGAGTCGTTGATGGTTAAAGCTGGATTGATAATTGCTCATGATAGTGCAAGTCAGACTTACTTTTTTTCACTACCTCAGAGGTTGAGAAAATATCATGTATTGGATGTCCTTGGTTTGAGTCATAATTAGAACATTTTATGTTACCAGTTATGATTATTTTGGATGCTGTGGTTGCTTGGTTGTTTGAAAGATAATATTTATATTTAAGTACTATTTAGATTATTATTAAATTATTTATATTATGTTACTATTTAATTTTTATTAGATTGTATGTCATAAAATTTTATGATGTATGTTACTATTGTACCATGATTGGTAGAATTGAAACATATTTTAGTTTATGATCACATATATGGAAAAGATCCAACTGTTATATAGAAAAGATCCACTTTCTTAATTTGAGGAGTGTTGAAGTGTTGTCATATATAAATACAGGTTGTTTTGGGTCAAACATGTAATAATATATGAATTTTAATAAATTTAACTTAGGAATATTTTAGAAATTTGAGCTTAGATTACTAGTAATCTATTTATCATACCAAACACAGTAATCAATCTTACTGATAGATTACATGTGTATACCAAATACAGTAATCAGCATTACTGGCAATCTATCCAATGGTAATCTATCTTGCAGGTAATCCAGATTACCATCCAGGATTCCTAGGCGATCCACCAAATGCTTTTCTAAAGTAGGATGCCACTTAAAGTAGCATGCTCATCAAAGCCTAGCCAAAAAATATATAACGACCCTTCATGTTGAGAATTTCTGAGCGTGAATAGTGTTCACGCTCGGAACTATACTTGGCATGAACAGTTGTTCACGCTGGAAAAATTTCTGATGCAAGATGACTCTAAGATTGCTAAACATGTATGAAAAAATAGTAAACTAATTTTTTTATGATTTTTATAATTTAGGTTTGTAGGCTAAATTTTCAAATAAAAGTAAGAACTAGCATAAGGAGTAGCAATACATAGAATCATCATGATCGCAAAGAACTCATGCAAGATAATAAGTAGCCAGGACTCGAGAGTTGAGAAACTGCCAGTTTAGGATAGCTTATCTTCATCAAATTAGATAATAAGAGAATAGAAGGTTTCTTACCAGTCAGAGATTGAAAACTTTGCATTAGAAGGGATCACTCACACTCTGATTGGAGCCTGGATGAAGAAGCTTCAGTTCCTTGTATCAGATGGCTGATCTGGACCTGGTCTGAAGGCAAGGAAAGCCTCCTCAAGGGAGGTGAAATACCTTGGGGATCTTGCAAGCATCAGGGGTCAATCAAAATAGCAAATAAAAAATAGAAAAGAAACTAGGGTTTTGAATTGAAAGAACTAGGTTTAGGTACGGATGTTCCGGGGAAGAAGCAATTGCTTGATTAGGGCAGCAGCTAGGGCATCTTCCTCTGGGCATGGCTGATCTCCAAAGATGTAGATGAAAGCTAGGACAGTAGGGTTTCAATCCGGGAACACAAGGAGAGCACACAATAACAAGAGGACCAACACTAGAATACCAAACACAAGGCAATATCACAAAATTTCAGCAAGTTGTATTGATAAGAAAGAGATGATTACAAGAGGGGGAGAGGGTGGGGTATTTATAGAGTTCCCATGTCCTCTCCTAAAGGGATTACAAGTCTTTTCCTAGTTAGAATAGGTTTACATAATTTAAGTGGGAGAAAGACAATAAAATAAACCTAGAACTAGGAGTATACAAGTTGAATGAAATAAAAACTCAAACTCCTTGTATTTGAACTCTTCCACCATGTTGGACTTGGTCAACTCATGGAGGACGCCTATCCTAGGTGTGTTGGGCTTCAAGGGGTAGCAAGGGGTCATCCTCCTTTGGATTGGTGCATAGGCTTTGGGCCATAGAAGCTGGGGTGCCCTGGTATTAGCATATTCCTTAGAATCTTGGTTCTTCATGCTTGGGCTTGCTTCCTAAGCTTTAAATTTTAAGGCCTGGAGTGCTAGAATAACCTAAAAAACATTGGCTCCTAGCATATGAAATATTCCAGAAGAATCTGAAGGGAACCTAGCATCTGAAATGGCATTTGGAGGGAATCAGGGCACCTGGAGGGCATTTGAAGGGCATTTAGGGCTCCTGGGTGTCAATTGAGCTCCCATAAGCTGATGTAATTGTCTCTGACTCTTGAATGAGGCATGGTGGAACTCCAAAATAGGGTAACCTCTTCTCTTGTACAAAATTTGGACTCATATTAGACTCATACTGATGTACAGGACTCAATATACTGGACTAGGTCGAGACAAATCAACTAGTCTCACCTTATTACAACTCAATCTTACTTTCTTACAAAATTATGACAGATCACTAAGTAAACCAAATAGGGCTCAGTAATCTGTGTATGATCCTAGTGCCCTCACCAATTCTCCTGGGGTGGGAGTAACTCGACCCCGTCGAGTGTGGGATAACTTGGCTCTCATGGTGCTCGAGTAGGTCTGGGTTAAGATGCTGCAGATCCTTACGGGTGATCCATGAGTCCTCAGATTCTGGCCAACCTTGCCACTGGACCAAATATTACTGACAGTCTTTATCCTGGGTACCGATAGCTTGATCGTCCAGAGCTCTTTCAATCTTTTTCTCACTAAAAGGCCAAATTGTATGTGGTCACTCTGGGATGGGTTCACTCATAAAGAAAGGGAGTGGCTCAAGTGGCTCGCTGGGTATCACTGTTGGCTCCGTAGACTCTATAAGATCTGAGATGATGAAGGTGGAGCTAATACATAAATCAGGTAATATCTCAAGCACATAAGCATTGGGTCTATTACTCTTCATTATTTTGGATGGGCCAGCTTCACGACCAGAAAATTCCTTTGCAATCATAAAATTCTCTACAGAAAATTCTTTACCTTTTCTTTGGGAATTAGCCAAGTTGTTATTTAGTTCATTACTTAGGTTCAACTCTTGACTAATTTTTATATGCATATGCTGTGCAGAGGTAAGTGCAGGTGCAGATAGATGATTCAAGGTTGTGAATTTATTGGACTCAACTAATACTTATTAGACTCGACTAAACTTTTCTATCGAAAGAAATTTTATTAGACTCTCTAGGGTCTAACCTAACACACTATAGACTTTCTAGGTTTGATCCTAGCATGGCATGCACATGAGAATTTACTATGTATGCCTACTAGGTGCCATAGGGTATGCTAAAAATATGATGCAAATCTAACCTATGCAATGAATGAATGCAGTATGATTACCCCTATAAAATGCAAATGAATGGTTAAAAAAATATAAAAAAATTCAAGAAAAGGCAAAAAATATAAGGTGGATTTAGGGTTAGTCCGATTGGGTAGAAAGTAAGAAAAGGATTCGGGATTAATTGGATAGACTAAAATGTAAGAAGGGGTGTCGGGAATTAATCCTAGACTAATGAGGTTTACCTTATGGGTTTGATGTCTATCTAAAGGGTCTACATAATGGAAGAAAGGATCATTGATTTTAGGAAAGAGATCAAGTGGAGTCAAAGAGATGACTTCATCCTTAGGGCATTGATCTAAAGAGATTAAGTCCTTAATAAACTCTTCTGGTTCATAAATCAAAGGACTGGGCTCTCTAATTGGGCTTTCTTCTAGTGGCTCCTCAGGTAAAACTCTAATAGTGGGATTAGATTCCTCATGCTCTTCTTCCTTTATGGGTTCTTCCACTATAGGTTGGGTGTGGTCAAAGTCAGCTAACTCTAGGGTGGCTTCTACTTGGATTTCTACTGGATCAACTGACATTGGATTGGTTTCTATCTGGGTTTGGTCATAATCAACTAATCCTAGGTCTTTTATAGGGTACTTTTCTAGATCTTTAATAGACTCATTATCTTCATACTCCTCTACCAGACTTGGGTCTACCTCATATATTTCTTCTTCTAAGTTATCTTGGTGAACCAATGGGGTGGTAAGAGGGGTTTGGCTAATGGAAAATTGACTAAAGTCTGGGATAACAGGGGTGGGTAAACTAAGGGTTATGGGTTCATAGGATATGGGTTTAAAGGTTATGGGTTCAAATCTAGGGGTATCAATCCTATAAGGTTCAGGTTGACTAAGGGATAGTAGATTACTACTAGGTTCATATCTAGGGACTATGGGTTCCAGGGTTCAGCTCTATAGGTCTTGCTAAGGGTTCCTACTTGGTTGAATCTTTGGTTCATTTGGTCAAGCTTAGTATTGGATTGGTCAAACCTACGATCTATTTGGGCAAGTTGGGCTTGGGTTTGGGTATGGGCTTGGTTCATCTTTGTAAGTTGATTTTGGGTTTGGATATTGGATTGAGTTAGTTAGGCAAACTGATTCATGATGGCCTCAAAATTGGAATCCATGGATGAATTGGTTTGGGGTGTGGACTTCTGGTATTGGGTTCCTAGCCTAATGGTCATACAATCAATCAAACAATCAAGATGAAATGATGCAGCCAAGCGTGCAAAAGAAAAGGTTAGTAAAATCTAGGGTTTGCTAGACCTAGAGTCAAAAACTAAATGGGTCAGCTTAACTTACACCTAACATAGTAGCTAATCCTTCTACTGGCCAGGTAGGGGGTGGGAGTGTGGGAGGCCCCCCTGCTTTCACAGTAACCCAATTAAAAACCACAACACCACTTAGGTCATTTGACTATGGACCCCCAGCCTTAGACACCAGCTTTCAGTAATAGCTAAAGGATTAAATGCACTAGTTGGTCCACACAGCTCGGACTTGACCTGTTGATGTCTCCTAGCCCTCTAGGGAAAATTAGGTCTAATTGATTTTAATTAGGCTCTGGTTAGTATGATGATGGTTGTTTTGGGCTTAGGACAAGTGCCGAGGAGGCAGATCGTACGAGGCGAGAGCTCGACGGGAAGCCACTGAAGAAGCTGACCCCACCGAGACACCCGGAACATGGAAGCCAGGATCTCAGGCTCCGAACTCCCAGAGGGGGCCGAGACCGAAAGGCACTCCTGTTCCTGAGGAGAGTTACACCCCCCTCCTGATGCGGGACTAATATGATGCAATTATTTTTGTGTGTTTTATATGTGGAGTTAAGTGATTAAATCCCAAAAATTGGATCAAAATAAGTTGTAGGGAATTTTATATAAGATTTAGAAGCTAAGCATGCAGATTAGGACCTAAGAAAGCAGTAAAGATGGATCGCCGGGGCTGAGAAGCCTCGGTTAGGGCAAGTTCTCCTACAATAAAATTACTTGAGGTAGAGGGGGTGTACCTGGCAATGTCTGATGTGCCTGGTGAAGATCGCAGTAAAGAGATCACTCGTTCCTTGATGGATGCGGACTGAAAAATCGAGCTAGAGACCCGTGGATTCCTGACTTTCTGCTCGGTGGTCCGATTATGGCCCGATTGGAGTTGTTGGATTTGTAAGAACTCGGGGACCTACGAACAACCATCAAGGGTAAGAAAGTAAGATTGGAAATACAAGAAAAAAATCAGAAACAAGGCAGCAAGGGCATGGGAAGAGGAAGCTTGGATGAAGGATGGAGGTAGTTGCAACACCGGGAAGAAGAAGACACCAAAAATCCTTAAACACAAAGCAGGGTAGCACAAAGCAATTGTAGAAAACTCAAGTATATTTCTGATGCAGCACGCATATGATTAATGTTTTTAATATGGTATTTGTAGAGCAATGAAACCTAATTATACTTAGCATTGTACTCATCTTAATAAGATTTAAGGATTATATGAAAAGGGACTATTACATGATTAGACACAACTCTAAAACTAAGAAGGAAGAAGATCTAGACAATAGGGGCTAATGATTGAGGACTTACCTTGATGAGTTTTCCAACCTTCCTATGATTTAAAACTTGAAACTACTGATGCTCTGGACTGGAGAACTTGGATAACAATGATCAGAACCCTGGACTTGGGCTTCAGCTTGTTGGTTCATTGTCAAGGGGAACCCTGTTCACAACTCAAGGACTTCGAAGGACCCTTTGCCTTGAGCTTGGATGATGAATTGCTAGGGAAGAGAGTGGCTTTGGGCGTGGAAGAAGAAGATAGGAAAAATTTCACACATAAAACTCAAGACAACTTCACTTCAAACTTCATTCATTTCCAAAATCAATCTCTTTTACAATGGACGTCCAAGGCTTTTAATAGCCTCACAAAGCTAGCTTTTGAAATTTAAAAACTCCCCAAATCGAGGAGGATTACAAGGGGGGTTGGAGGATTTGGTGGAGAGTTTGGAGGGATGTGGGGAGGTTGGATGATTTGGTGGAGGACTTGGAGGGATGTGGCCAACCTCCTTGAATTTTAATCTCCCTTGTTGGCACCCAAAGGGTGATGAGGTGGCTGGTGAAGTGGCACCTGATGATGTGGCATGGTGAGGTGGTCTTCTACTTGGATAAGAATGACATGTGGCGCCCAGTGGTCCTAGTTGATGGTCCTTTTCTCTTGCTTGGTTGATGTGTCTTCTCTTCTTCATGTGGTCAAATTCTGGGGTCTAGAATTTGAGTCTTGTTGCTGGCTTTCATGGCTTTAAGACTTGATTAGACTTAACTCAACTGAATTAGACTTAACTCAACTGAACTGACTTGATTGACCTAGACTTTAAAACTTGAAATGGACTTACAGGAAATGAAATTTTAAAAATAATTACATGACTCAATAACACTCTTGATTTGAAACTCAAAATTAATTACAGGACTCTTAAAAAGGAAATGACTCCTGAAAAGGAAATAAAACATTTTTTGATCTAAAGGATACAAGGTAACCTAATTATCTTCGATCCAAATTGGGATAAGGCTAACCTTGTTGGAGTGAAGTTTCTTTGGATTTCTGGTGTCCACACCAATTCTCCTGGGGTGGGCAGAACTCGACCCAGTCGAGTATGGTTCAGTTTTGCCCTGGTAATGCTCGAACAAGTCTGGGTTAAGTCTTTGCAGGTCCTCTCGAGTAATCCAAGAGTTGTCAGACTCAGGTCGACCTTGCCATTGAACCAGGTATCGCTGATAGTCCTTATTCCTGGTAGTAATGATCTTGTCATCCAGGATTCTCTCAATCCTCTCTCTCTGCTCAGGTAAGGTTGGTGGTGGACACTCGGAAATATGTTCACTCTCAATGAAAGTTTCTGGCTCAAAAGGCTCACTAGGTATTAGTAGTGGTTCTTTGTATTCTACTAGGTCTGAAACATTGAAGGTTGTACTAATACCCATATCAGGTGGAAGTTCTAAAACATATGCATTAGGCCCTATTTTCTTTAAGATCTTAAAAGGTCCCGCTCCGCGGGCATTCAGCTTCTTTATGGTTCCAGGGGAAAACCATTCAGGGTTGAGCCTAATCATCGCATAATCCCCTTCACATAATTCTTTAGCCCTCTTATGTGAGTCAGCTAAGTGTTTATAAGTTTCATTGCTCAGGTTGATCTTATTACTGATTTCTTTATGCAGATTTGTGACATGCTGTGCAAAAGACTCAGCAGACTCAGAAACTTACACAAGCACTTACGAAATGCAGACTGAACTAGGCATCTTTATTAAGAGGAATTTTATTGGACTCTCTAGGGCCTAAACCTAACAGATTAATGACTCTCTAGGTTTGACCCTGGTCTGGTATGTACATGAGAATTTACCATGGGTTCCTAGCAAATGCCATAAGGTTTTCCAAAAGTAGGTAGCAAAAGGAATAGGCTTTAAAGGCTCATGCAACCTAGTAATCTCATCAAAATGAAACTTAATGGCTCTAAAATTATGATAAGACTCAGGAAAAGGCAGGAAATAGGAATCCGAGACTTGGGATAATTTAGGAGAATCTTGAAACAGACCTTGGTTACTCATGATGACCTTAAGATTTGAATATTGATCTACAGGCGGGATGCTTCTAGGTAGTTGAAGGTCATCAGGAAAGTCTTCTAAAATAATGATTGGGTTCTTCTCAGGTACCTGAAGGAGTTCTTGTGTCGAAGCTAAAGTATTGGGTTCTTCCTGAGGGCATTGTCTTACGGGAACCAAGTCCTCACTAAATTTTGGTTGTTCTGATGTTTCAGGACTAGGCTCAATAATCTTTTCTTTACCAAAGGTTTCCTCAGGTAAGGTATTAAAGTTGTTCTCTTCACAGTCTTCCCCTTCATATTCATCTATTAAACTTATGTTAGTCTCATACACATATTTACTAGGTTCAGACTTGCCTTCTTCCTTCCCTAGCCCTTCAGTTTGAGGATACCCTAAGTCTTGAGTATTCATGAACTCAACTTGTACTTCAGGGTTCTTACTCCTATCATTCATATGAGCTAATGGGAAAGTAGGAGTTGGTTGGTCTAAGGAAAATTGTTTAGCCAGCATTTGGTTCAATTGGGCCATTAGATCATTTAGGCCTTTCAGCATGGTTTCAAGATTCGGGTCCATGGCTACACTGGACTGGGTCTGGACTGGTGAATATGAGGCTCCTGATCTAGTTTTCATGCATGCAAGTGGACTCAAGTTCGAGCTAAGGTTTCCTAGACCTAGAGCACAAATTAGAAGTCTAATTAAGTGAACCAACTAGCTAGAAGTACTTATGGGACTTAGCCAGGTAGGTGGTGGGGAGTGAAGGTCCCTGATTGCCAACCTTAGACACCAATCTGAGATTGGCCAGGTAGGCGGACCAAATCACAAGCCCTGATGCACCAATCCTAGACACCAAGCCATTAAGCACACACCAATTAGCTGACACAGTTAACTTGACCCTAACCTGAACCCAACTTGATGGTGTCCCTAACCCACTAGGGCAATTAACGTTCTACTCAATTTTAATTAACGGGCTGGGATCGATATGCTGGTTGGTGATTTTTGGGCTAGGGACAGGTGATGAAACCCTGACCCTATGTCAAATTGATGCCCTTAATTTGATTTCTCATGAGATGAATGAAATGCAAAGGTGCTGCAGAAGTGTGTTGCAATTTGAAAGTGGTGTTGATAAGTACAGAAAAAAAATGTCAGAAAAATCTAAAAAAATCACAGAAAACTCCTAACTTATAGATGACATACCAGATGAAACGAAATTTCAAAATAAAATCTGTACTATTCTAGGCAGATTCTGAAATGAAGATAATGAAAAGGAACAGAACAGAACAGAAACCTTAATAACACTGATGGACTGCAGGAATTTTCTTTTTTTTTGTAATTTTTTTCTCAGATTGAAATTTAAAACGGTGATAAACAACTTAAAATGGAATAGGAAAAAAAATATTCCAACGAGGAATGTGATACTTGCCTTTGGAGTTGCAGGCGGATTACAGTCAGCCTACAAAAAATACAGCAAGCAGAAAAAAAAAAACAGAACGTGCCCAATGCAAAATTCACAAATGAAATCTAAGAAGTCCTTTGGCTTTCTTTTTCATGGGTCAATCACAATGGCACCCCGACACGCCTTAGGAGATCCCCGTGGAATGGGAAGAGAGGGTGTTTAAACCCTACTTTCTCCTAAGACCGGACGGCCTGGTAACGCCCCCGATCCAAGTACTTCAAGGACTTAATGCTATGCAATCAGGAACTTATTCTACCATGCTCTGATACCAATATGATGCGGCACGCATATGATTAATGTTTTTAATATGGTATTTGTAGAGCAATGAAACCTAATTATACTTAGCATTGTACTCATCTTAATAAGATTTAAGGATTATATGAAAAGGGACTATTACATGATTAGACACAACTCTAAAACTAAGAAGGAAGAAGATCTAGACAATAGGGGCTAATGATTGAGGACTTATCTTGATGAGTTTTCCAACCTTCCTATGATTCAAAACTTGAAACTACTGATGCTCTGGACTGGAGAACTTGGATAACAATGATCAGAACCCTGGACTTGGGCTTCAGCTTGTTGGTTCATTGTCAAGGGGAACCCTGTTCACAACTCAAGGACTTCGAAGGACCCTTTGCCTTGAGCTTGGATGATGAATTGCTAGGGAAGAGAGTGGCTTTAGGCGTGGAAGAAGAAGATAGGAAAAATTTCACACATAAAACTCAAGACAACTTCACTTCAAACTTCATTCATTTCCAAAATCAATCTCTTTTACAATGGACATCCAAGGCTTTTAATAGCCTCACAAAGCTAGCTTTTGAAATTTAAAAACTCCCCAAATCGAGGAGGATTACAAGGGGGTTGGAGGATTTGGTGGAGAGTTTGGAGGGATGTGGGGAGGTTGGATGATTTGGTGGAGGACTTGGAGGGATGTGGCCAACCTCCTTGAATTTTAATCTCCCTTGTTGGCGCCCAAAGGGTGATGAGGTGGCTGGTGAAGTGGCACCTGATGACGTGGCATGGTGAGGTGGTCTTCTACTTGGATAAGAATGACATGTGGCGCCCAGTGGTCCTAGTTGATGGTCCTTTTCTCTTGCTTGGTTGATGTGTCTTCTCTTCTTCATGTGGTCAAATTCTGGGGTCTAGAATTTGAGTCTTGTTGCTGGCTTTCATGGCTTTAAGACTTGATTAGACTTAACTCAACTGAATTAGACTTAACTCAACTGAACTGACTTGATTGACCTAGACTTTAAAACTTGAAATGGACTTACAGGAAATGAAATTTTAAAAATAATTACATGACTCAATAACACTCTTGATTTGAAACTCAAAATTAATTACAGGACTCTTAAAAAGGAAATGACTCCTGAAAAGGAAATAAAACATTTTTTGATCTAAAGGATACAAGGTAACCTAATTATCTTCGATCCAAATTGGGATAAGGCTAACCTTGTTGGAGTGAAGTTTCTTTGGATTTCTGGTGTCCACACCAATTTCATATATCAAAAATCAACCCTCATACAAGAGACTAGGGTCCTTTAAATAGACACTTAGTCTTGGGCTCCAAGTAAGGACACATTAGTCTTTACATAAGAATCCTATTCCTTCCTAAACCCTAGCTAGAAAATAAGGAAACATTAGGTAGATAAAATCCCTAAGAATTCTCTCCTCCTCTCTTGACTTGGTCGACACTCCAAGGATGCCTAGGGGGGCATGTTGGGCTTCTAAGAGCATCAAGGGGCCGGCCCAAAGGGGCTTGGGCGCATGGGCTTGGGCCTCTGGAAGATGGGGTGGCCTGGTAGCAAGTAGCATGAATATTCCCTGGTATCTTGCTTCTTAGGGGCTTGGGCTTGGCGCTTGGGATTGATTTCTTTGGGCTAGGATGTAGGTGGACCTCTGAAATCATGGATGCCCTGGTCTATGAATATACTCTGGCATCTGGAAGGGAATCTGGGCATCTGGAGGGCATCTGCAAGGAATCAAGGTTTTTTGAATTTTCCTTCTGGGGTCTTCAAATCTTCAAGCTAGGTTGGACTTGGGCTATACTTCCATGTCTTCATTTTGGTTGGACTTGGTCTTCACTTATATGATGTAGTCTTGAGTCTTCAGTGTACTTGGATAGGACTCAAAAAAAATAAAATTAGCTCAACATGAGTTGACTAGCATTGACTGAACTAGCTCAACATGAGCTGACTAATATTGAACTGAAATAACAACTCAAAAGACTCAAATAACAACTAAAATGGACTCAGATGGGCTAAGCCCTTATTACAGATGGACTTATAAATTATTGATCAACCCACAGAGGGTTGAAAAGCCTCTGTCTTATTCTGGTGCCTCTGGTGTCCCCACCACCTCCTCGCCTCGAGGACAAAAATCCTCATGGAGATCGAAGGCGAGGACTACTTGAGATGCCCACCTCCAATGAAGCCTTCCACTGGCCGTGATAAAATGAAGTACTGTCACTTTCACCATGACCATGGCCACAACACCGAGGAGTGCCACAACCTCAAGTGGAAAATTGAAGAACTCATCAAAAGGGGCTACCTCAAAAGGTTCGTGGGAGGTAGACCTCAAGTGGAATCCCAGGCGCTTGCTACTCTTCCGCCAGCTCCAGCAATCGACAACCGCCCTACTGAGAAGCCGGTGGGTATGATCTCCTGGGGAGCCGCACGCACGCCCAAGAAGGCCCTAGGGGTAGGGGATCCTGAGAATATACTCTCCTTTATGAGGGAAGGGAGAGATGAGGGGGAAAATGTAAATAATGATGCCATGGTCATCGAGATGACGATCGTGAAGCACCCTGTAAAATGCATCATGGTTGATAGTGGAAGCTCGATAGATGTGCTTTTTTGTGATGCCTTCTCTAGGATGAACCTTTCTCCCGATCAACTCAAACCTATGCATACTCCCCTTGTTGGTTTCACAGGTGATTCTGTAAGTGTGGAAGGAGAGATCACTCTCCAGGTCATTGCAGGGACCCCACCTCGGTAGAGCACCGTTATGATGACTTTCATGGTTGTCAGGCTTCCTTCCGCTTACAATGTGATCCTGGGCCGACCCAGGCTCAACCTGCTCGATGCCATTATCTCCACTAAGAGACTACTTGTACAGTTCCCCACTCCCTATGGTGTCAGGGAGATGAGGGGAGCATCCCAGCTGGTGCAGCACTGCTTCCAAACCCTCCCTGGGACCAAGGTCCTCGAGGGTGATCCTAAGGCAGACGATCTCGACCAAAGGGCTCAAGACCCCAGGGGAGGCTCGGTCAAGTGCCTACTCTTTTATCCGCTTGGAGATGACCCCATGAGGATGGTGCATATTGGAGCCCGCTATCCGAGTAGGAGAGGGCTCAACTACTGGTGTTCCTATGGGCAAGCACAGATTTATTCGCCTAGACAGCGATGGACATGCCAGGTATCCCTCCTGATATCATTACTCACAAACTGAGCATCGACCTGAAGCACAGGCCAGTCCAGCAGAAAAAGAGAAGCTTCGCCTCAGAGAGGTAGGTGGCTATCAACGAGAAAGTGGACAAACTCCTAGCCGCCGGTTTCGTTCGGAGGTCCAATACCCAAGCTGCCTGGCGAACGTGGTAATGGTAAGGAAGAACAATGGCAAGTGGAGGATCTGTGTAGATTACACCAACCTCAACAAGGCATGCTCGAAGGATAGATTTCCCTTACCGAAGATTGACCAGTTGGTGGACTCCACCTCTGGGCACAGGCTGCTCTCCTTCATGGATGGATTCTCCGGATACAATCAGATCCGCATGCATCCGGAGGATGAGGAGCACACCACCTTCAACACTGACCTAGGGACATACTGCTACAGGATGATGCCCTTCGGTCTGAAGAATGCAGGAGCCACGTACCAGCATCTAGTCAATAAGGTCTTCAAGGACCAAATTGGCCGGAACATGCAAGTGTATGTGGATGACATGCTTGACATGAGCAAGCCGAGCTCAAACCATATCGCTGACCTCGCCGAGTCCTTCCATAACCTGCGGCAACATCAGATGAAGCTGAATCCAGCAAAGTGCACCTTTGGAGTGGTGGAAGGAAAGTTCCTCGGCTTCATGGTCACCCAAAGAGGTATCGAAGCAAACCCAAAGAAGGTCCAGGCAATCGTCGACATAGATCACCCGACCTCCAAGAAACAAGTATAGTGCCTAACGGGGCGTATTGTTGCCCTGAGCTGATTCATCTCGAGGTCGGTCGACCGTTGCCTTCCATTCTTCAAGGCACTATGCAAGATGCACAACTTCACCTAGACAGAGGAGTGCAAGATGGCCTTCGAGGAGTTGAAGAAACTTCTCGCCTCTCCCCCGTTGCTCTCCAGGCCAGAAGAGGGGGAGGAGCTCCTGCTCTATCGGCGGTTACACCCGGAGCCGTCAGCTTGGTTTTCGTCCGTGTAGATGAGGACAAATCTCAAAAGCCAGTATACTACACCAGTAAAATCCTCCGTGATGTGAAGATCAGGTATACTCGCTCCGAGAAACTCATTTTTGTACTAATAATGTCTGTTAAGCACCTCAGGCCCTACTTCCAAGCACACTCGATAGTGGTCGTGACAGACCAGCCATTGAGGACCATACTTAGCCGCCCCGAGACCTCCGGGAGATTGGCCAAGTGGTCCCTGCTGCTCAGCGAGTTCGATATTGTGTACCGGTTGAGGTCCTCACAGAAGGCCCAAGTCTTAGCTGACTTCGTAGTCGAGTGCACCTGGCTCGCCGAGGAACCAGAGCAGATAATAATGGAGCTTGGACCAGAGGAGGAGCCTTGGATCCTCCACGTGGATGGTGCATCCAATTCCGGTGAGAGTAGAGCAAGCCTCATCCTCGTCAACAACGATGGAGTTGTGACAGAATGCACCCTCTGCTTCAAATTTGCCGCTACAAACAACCAAGCGGAGTACGAGGCACTCCTTGTAGGTTTAAGAGTCTCCCACGAGCTGGGTGTGCAAAATTCGAAAGTCTTCACTAACTCCGAACTGGTTGTCGGACAAGTCTTCGGAGAGTATGAAGCCAAGGATCCCCAGATGATGAAGTACCTGGAGCGGGTCCGCTCGAGCATGATAGGCTTCTGGCGCTACAGCATCTTCCACATCCCCCATGGGGAGAATGCACGCGCGGATGTGTTATCTAGACTCGCGACCCTGCCAAACTCATTGCTGGGACATGCTTATGTCGAGTACCTCAAAAGTCCAAGCTACGAGGGTTCAGAGGAGGTGCATCGAGTCACCCTCAAGTTGAGCTGGATGGACAGGTACGTCAGGTACATTACCGATGGCTCCCTACCCAAGGACCGCGTGGAAGTAGCCCTCGTCAAGAAGAAGGCCTCCCGGTTCGTTCTGATGGAGGGCCAGCTCTACCACCGATCTTACTCTTACCCACTCCTAAAGTGCCTCAGGCCTGCAGAGGCAACCTTTATGCTCTAGGAGATACACGAAGGCCTCTGCAGGAACCATGTGGGTGGGAGAACGCTGGCTTATAAAGCCCTTCGCCAGGGATACTTTTGGGAGACTATGAGGGAGGACACCACCGACTTCGTTAAAAGGTGCGACAAATGCCAGCGCCACGCTCACATACAGCACCAACCGATGGCACCCATCTCCCAGGTCTCAGCCCCTTGGCCTTTTGCCTAGTGGGGGATGGACATCGTGGGGCCGTTTCCCCCTACACCAGGGTAGCGAAGATTCCTACTGGTGGCGATCGACTACTTTACCAAATAGGTCGAGGCGGAGCCACTGACCCGGATCGCGGAAGCCAATGTCCGCCAATTCTTCTGGAAGTCAATTTTTTGCCGCTTCGGGCTCCCCCGTTGTATCATCACTGACAATGGGTGACAATTTGACAATCGGGAGTTCGATGGGTTTTGTGCCGAACACGGCATTCAACACCGATTCACCTTGATAGCTCACCCTCAAACAAATAGGGAAGCCGAGGTGACTAATCGACCATCCTTCAAGGGCTCAGAACCAGGCTGGACCGAGCCAAAGGCAGATAGGCAAAAGAACTCCCAAGCATTCTGTGGGCCTACCACACAATGCCCAGAATAGCAACCGATGAGATGCCCTTCAACCTTGTTTTCGACGTCGAGGCAGTCATCCCGGTCGAGCTCGGCGTGCCCCCGCTATGAGTGTAGCAATACGATGAGGTGCGGGACTCGCCACACCTCCTGCTCAACCTGGATCTCCTCGAAGAAACAAGGGATAAAGCATGGCTATGGATGGCGGCATACCGGCAACGAGTAGCCCGATACTACAATGCTCAGGTCAAGCCAAAAGTCTTCAGACTCGGGGACTTGGTGCTACACCGGGCAGAAGCATCTCAACCCCGAGAGTGCGGCAAGCTCTCACCGAACTAGGAGGGCCCTTACAAGGTGGCCGAGGCTCTCACACAGGGGGCCTATTACCTCAAGGATCTCGATGGCATCAAGTTAACTCGAACATGGAATGCCTATAATCTGCAAAGATACTATCAATAATGTAAGGCCTTCTCCTAATAATAATAATAATGGTTTTTCTTTAGTGCAAGTATCTATTTGCCTTGTAGGAAAACCTCCAACAAGTCTTCGAGCCCAGCTCCGAGATGCCAAGACCTGAGCCCAGCTCTCAGGCAACCTTAGACCGGGGCCCAGCTCTCCGGCCAAGGGACCTTCGAGCCAAGCTGCTCTCAAATCATCAATATCTTCGAGCCCAGCTTTGAGATGCCAAGACCTGAGCCCAGCTCTCAGGCAACCTTGGATCGGGGCCCAGCTCTCCGGCCAAGGGATCTTCGAGAAGCTGCTCTCAAATCATCAATGTCTTCGAGCCCAGCTCCAAGATGCCAAGACCTGGGAACCAGCTCTCCGAAAGAAGAAGTCTTCGAGCCTAGCTCTGAGATGACAAGGCCTGAGCCTAGCTCTCAAGCAACCTTGGATCGGGGCCCTGCTCTCTGGCCAAGGGACCTTCGAGCCAAGCTGCTCTCAAATCCTCAATGTCTTCGAGCCCAGCTCCAAGATGCCAAGACCCGAGGCCTAGCTCTCCAGAAGAAGAAGTCTTCGAGCCCAGCTCCAAGATGCCAAGACCTGGGACCTAGCTCTCTGGAAGAAGAAGTCTTCGAGCCCAGCTTTGAGATGCCAAGGCCTGAGCCCGACTCTCAAGCAACCTTGGACCGGGGCCCAGCTCTCCGGCCAAGGGACCTTCGAGCCAAGCTGCTCTCAGATCATCAACGTCTTCGAGCCCAGCTCCAAGATGCCAAGACCCAGGGCCCAGCTCTGAGATGCCAAGACCTGAGCCCAGCTCTCAGGCAACCATAGACCAGGGCCCAGCTCTCTGACCAAGGGATCTTCGAGCCAGGCTGCTCTCAAATCATCAACGTCTTCGAGCCCAGCTCCAAGATGCCAAGACCTAAGCCCAGCTCTCAGGTGACCAAGACCCGGGGCCCAGCTCTCCAGATGGCAAGTCTTCGAGCCTAGCTCCAAGACAAGACCTGAGCCCAGCTCTCAAGCAACCCTTGGACCGGGGCCTAACTCTCCGGCCAAGAAGGTCTTCGAGCCTAGCTCCGAGACACCAAGAGGTGTGGGCACCAGGATCCAACAGAGGCTCCTCAACCCTCTATGGGTCTCAGATTAGGGTTCCACTTCTATGAGTCCTGTAATAAGGCTATGAGCCAAAGTAATTTTATAATTTTAGTCTTGTACCTTGACCAATTTGGGTCAAGTTTAGGTCATAGGTCCTGTATTTATTTTTGGTTCGAGTCTGAGTTTGGATTGGGCCCAAGCCCAATTGAAGTCAACCTGGCTTTCAAGACCAAGTCGAGTCCTTGTGGACCAACCCACCTCTTTCACTTGGAAAGATGCCAACATAGGTGCCACCTCAGCCACCTATGTGGCACCACATCAGTTGCCACTTGGGTATCTAAGGAAGGAAACAAGGAGGCACCCTCTTGCATTCCACATGCCCTCTCCATGCCTTTTTCTCTTGGGCGACCTTGGAAGGAGGAGACATAATCCCCCTCTTCCCTCCCCAACATCATGCCATGATCCATCAATAAATGGGGCATTGAAGATTCTTGAAGAGACCAAGCCACAAAGCAAGCCATCTTCCAAGCCTTCTTCCCAAAGTAGTCACACAAGAGAGGAAGGTCAAGGAGCACATTCCCCATTCCAAGCCATCAAATTTGCAACACCCAAAAGCTCCCACCTTGGTCGGCTATGACTCACTCCACACATCCCTTGAAGCAAGCCTTGCTCCTTGCTTTCTTCCCAAAGTGAGCATGCAAAGAAGGAAGTCTAAAGGCCAATACCCCTCTCCAAGCTCGCCCACATGCCACGCCAATCTCCTTTTCCCTTTGGTCGGCCATGAAGATCTTGCCCCATCCATGTGGGCGCTGGTGAGGACACCTACACAAAATTTCAGAACTCACTGTGGATCTCGTAAGGAAGATCCAGACTCTAATCCATCCAGCAAATGCAACCCAGTAATTGTTTTCGGGTTTTAAAGTATGAAGTCTTTTGTTGCAAACATCAAGAGAAGCTAGCAAAGGACAAAAAATTTTCCCAATTTTAAAGCATGTGTCATACATTTCTTAAGACAACAAGGAAGGAAAAGTTTTGTGAGTTTTAAAGCAAGAGCATGCACCACCGTGCAGCAGCCCCCTAGATTTCCTGCAGCCTGATGGGGAACTAATATGCATGCCATTTTTTTTTGTATGTTTTACATGTTGAGTTAGGTGATTAATTCCCAAATTTCAGATCAAAATTATTTGTAGAGAATTTTGTATGAATTTTGGAAGATCAGCATGCAGATTAGGACCTCGAAAAGTAGCAAAGAAGGACCGCCGGGGCTGAGAAGCCTCGGTTAGGGCAAGTTCTCCTACAATAAAACTATTGGAGGTAGAGGGGTGTACCTGACAATGTCTGTGAAGATCGCAGCAAAGGGGTCTCTCGTTCCTCGATGGATGCGGCCTGGAAAATCGAGCCAAAGACCCGCGGATACCCGGCTTTCTGCTCGGTGATTCGATTGAGGCTTGGCTGGAGTCGTTGGATTTGTAAGAACTCAGGGACCTGCAAACGACCTGTCAGGGGTTAGAAAGCTCACAAAGGAACAAGAAAACAAAGTAAAAATAGCAAGGGAAGGCTTCTTTTGGAGTGGGCATCCAGGGATCTGGAGGGTTTGTTGGCAGCAGGAAGATGATTGCAAACACCGGGAAGAAGAACTCTCACAAACCCCTTTATGCACACAACAGGGTATCACACCACTCAATAGAAGAACTCAAGGTTTTGATTCATCAAAAACTCTCCCCTCATACAAGAGGCTAGGGTCCCTTAAATAGACCCTTAACCTTGGGCTCCAAGTAAGGGCACATTAGTCTTTGCATGAGAATCCTTTTCTCTCTCAAACCCTAGCTAGAAAATAAGGAAACATTAGGTAGAAAAAATCCCTAAAATTTCTCTTGACTTGGCCAACACTCCAAGGACACCTAGGGGGCGTGTTGGGCTTCTAAGAGCAGCAAGGGGCCGGTCCAAAGGGGCCCGGGTGCATGGGTTTGGGCCTCTGGAAGCTGGGGTGGCCTGGTAGCCAGGTAGCAGGAATATTCCCTGGTATCTTGCTTCTTAGGGGCTTGGGCTTGGAGCCTGGGCTTGATTTCTTTGGGCTAGGATGTAGATGGACCTCTAAAATCATGGATGCCTTGGTCTATGAATATATTTTGGCATCTGAAAGGAAATTTGGACATCTGGAGGGCATCTGCAAGGAATCAGGGTTTCTGATTTTCCTCCTGGGGTCTTCAAATCTTCAAGCTGGGTTGGACTTGGGCTAAACTTCCATGTCTTCAATCTGGTTGGACTTGGTCTTTACTTGTATGATGTGGTCTTGAGTCTTCAGTATGCTTGGATAGGACTCAAAAAAAATAAAATTAGCTCAACATGAGCTGACCAGCATTGGACTGAACTAGCTCAACATGAGCTGACTAGTACAGAACTAAAATAACAACTCAAAAAACTCAAATAACAACTAAAATGGACTCAGATGAGCTAAGCCCTTATTACAGATGGACTCATAAATTATTGATCAATTTACAGAGGGTTGAGAAGCCTCTGTCTTATTCTAGTGCCTAAGGTGTCCCCACCAATTCTCCTGGGGTGGGAGGAACTCGACCCTATTGAGTGAAGGTCAGACTGGCTCACATATCTCTCGAGAAGGTCTGGGTTGAGGCATTGCAAGTCCTCTTGAGAAATCCACGAATCGTCCGACTCTGGCCGGCCTTGCCATCGGACCAGGAAGCGTTGATAGTCATGGCCCTGGGTTGTGATGGCTTGATCGTCCAGGATATGCTCGATCCGTTCTCCTCTCTCAGGCCAAATTTGTTTGTGGACACTCTAGGTTAGGGTCACTCACAATGAAAAGGAATAGGTCCAAAGGCCTCACTAGGTATCGCTGCCGGTTCCCTATACTCAACCAGGTCTGTAATATTGAAGGTAGAACTAATGCCCAAATCCGAAGGCAATTCTAACACCTAGGCATTTGATCCAACCTTCTCTATCACTTTAAAAGGTCCGGCTCTGCGAGCATGAAGCTTCTTTTAGGCCTAAGCCTAACCAAGATAGAATCCACTACATCAAATTCTTTAATCCATCTTCGGGAATTAGCTAGTTGTTTCAAAATTAGTGCAGGTGGTGAACATGCAGGGCACATGCAGACTCCTAACAAGATGATGCAAAGGACTCATACTGACACCTAAAGACTCGACTATGCATTCCTATCAAAGGAAATTTTATTGAACTCTTTGGATCTAAACCTAATAGATTATAGGTTCTCTAGGTTTGATCCTAGCTTGACATGCACATGAAAATTTACAGTGAACTCCTAGCAAATTCCAAAGAGTATGCCAGAAATAAGATGCAAACCTAACATGCGTAATGAATGCATGCAGTACGCTAATCTCAGTTAAATGCAATCTAATAATCCTAGAAATGCTTGAGGTGTCAGGAAAGGGCAGAAAATAGGAAGTGGGTTCAGAAGTAGTTTGGTAGGATAGGGAAAAAGGTTCAAGGTTAGTTGGATAAAGTTCGATAAAAGAAGGCATGTCAGGGACTAATCCTAGACTAATGAGGCTAACCCTACGAGGTTGCGTTATATCTATGGGGTTTGCATAATGGAAGGATGGGTTACTAATCTCAGGGAAGAGGTCCTTAATGGGAACTATAGGAGGAGGCTCATCTTGAAGGTACTGATTCAAAGAGATCAAGTCCTTAATAAATTCTTCTGGTTCTTCGTATTTTTGGACTAGACTCTATAATTTGGCTCTCCTCTATGGTTTCCTCAGGTAAGGCTCTAGCAGCAGTACCTAGGTTTTCTTCCTCTATTTGTTCTTCCATTATAGCTTTAGGTTGGATGTGGTCAAGGTCAACTAGCTCTAGGTTGGTTTCTATCTGGGTATCTACTGGGTCAGCTAATTTTAGGTCTACTAAAGGTGTCTCCTCTTCTCCTTCATACTCATCCACTAGGCTCGCATCAGCTTCATACACTTCTGCGTTAATGTAAGCCTTGTCAAACTCAGGAATGGTTGGAGAAGGTCGGCTAGGGGAAAATTGGCTAGGTCTTAGTTTCTGATTATGGACACTAATCCTAGTAGGTTCAAGTTGCCTAAGGGATAGTGGCTCACTACTGGGCTCATATTTAGGGTTGCTAATCCTATGGGGTTCAAGTTGACTAAGGAAAACCTGACTAGTACTAGATTGATACTTAGGGGTTATGGGTTCTTTGGGCTCATAGGACAAGGGTGCAGATTTATGGATCATGGGATTATAAGATCTGGGGTCATAGGATTTTGGGTCAGCTCTATGGTCAGGTTCTAAGGATGGATCATGGTATGGGGTCCTCCTAAGGTTGGGCTCTCTATATGGGTCAGGATATTAGGTTCTCCTAGGGTTGGACTCCCTATATGGGTCAGAATATTGGGTTCTCCTAGGGTTGGGCTCCCTATATGGGTTAGAGTATTGGGTTCTCCTAGGATTGGACTCCCTATATGGGTTAGAGTATTGGGTTCTCCTTGGATTGAACTCCCTATATGGGTCAGAGTATTGGGTTCTCCTGGGTTCAGTATCATAATAAGGGTCATGGTAAGGGGTTCTTCTAGGTTCAGTATCATAATAAGGGTCATGGTAAGGGGTTCTTCTAGGTTCAGTATTATGGTATGGGTCAGGCTGAGGGGCTCTCCTAGGTTCAACCTCTCGGTATGGATCAGTGTTTGGGGTCCTCCTAGGTTCAGGATTGTAGTATGGGTCAGGTTGAGGGGCTCTCCTAGGTTCGACCTCTTGGTATGGGTCAGGGTCTGGGGTCCTCCTAGGCTGAGGGTTATAGTATGGGTCAGGATGAGGGGCTCTCCTAGGTTCGACCACAGGGTATGGATTAGGGTTAGGGGTCCTCCTAGGTTGAGGGGAATTAGGATCTGGCTCAGACTGTGACCCATGGGTTTTTCCTGGGATCCTTACCCGGACTTCTAACTGATCAAACCTGCTGGCAAGATGGTCAATTCTATCATTGGTTTGAATACCAGACTGAGTTAACTGGGTAGCCATCTGGGCCATTTGATCAGCTAGGGCTTTTATTTGGGCTTGTAAATTTTCCATGGGTTCAGACATTTGTGAAGGAGGTGGGTGATATGAAACTCCTGATCTAGTGCTCATGCAAGACTCGATCAGACCGACTATAGCTGACTAGACCTAGAGTCCAAACTAGATGCTCAATCAGGGTGGCAAACTAGCCTATAGCAACCCTGTACTCAGCCAGGCAGGTGTAAGGGGAGTGTTAGGTCCCTGATTGCCAATCCTAGACACCAATCAGAGATTGGCCAGGTAGGCGGACCAGCACATAAGCCCTTTGGGATTGAATCCCTAAACCACCATTCTAGACACTGAGCACAAAGCACACACGGGTTAGCTTGACACAATGATCTGACACATAGTCCGGACCCGACTAGTTGGTGTCCCTAGCCCACTAGGGCAAATTAAGTCTAGTTAATTTTAGGTTAAGGCTTGGGACTGAATGCAAGGGATGTGGTTTTGGGCTAAGGAGAGGTGATCAAATCCTCCCCCCATCTGACATAGCAAGAGTGCCCTTAAAAGTAGATTATGCAATGATGGCAGGCAAATGATGCAAATTAGGGTTAGATGTTTTTGGTATTTTTGGAGAATATGTAATTTTATTTTATTTTATTTTTGGTATTTTCTTAAATAGAAGAAAAATTTCAAATTATGGCCTGATATGAAGGAAATATACTAAAATTAAAAGATATGCAAAAAATGCTAAATAAAACCCTAAAACTTCCAAACTTGTCTTGTTGAAAAAAAATAGAGCCAAAAATTTGCAGGCTGTATTTCGGCTTGAAAAAACTTCACAGGACATAATAAAATCTGAAAAAATTCTTAAAATTACTGTGAATTATGTTTAATCTAGAAAAATAAATTTCAGAACTTTTGGAGTTTTTATCAAGGATAAATAATTAAAATAACAGAGTATATACGGACTGGAGAATTGCAGAAAACAAGCCCTAATCTAAGCTCTGATACCAAATGATGGGAAACTAATATGCATGCCATTTTTTTTTGTATGTTTTACATGTTAAGTTAGGTGATTAATTCCCAAATTTCAGATCAAAATTATTTGTAGAGAGTTTTGTATGAATTTTTGAAGATCAGCATGCAGATTAGGACCTAGAAAAGTAGGAATGAAGGACCGCCGAGGCTTAGAAGCCTCGATTAGGGCAAGTTCTCCAACAATAAAACTATTGGAGGTAGAGGGGTGTACCTGACAACATCTGTGAAGATCGCAGCGAAGGGGTCTCTCGTTCCTCGATGGATGCGGTCTGGAAAATCGAGCCAAAGACCCGCGGATACCCGGCTTTCTGCTCGATGATCCGATTGAGGCTTGGCTGGAGTTGTTGGATTCGTAGGAACTCAGGGACCTGCAAACGACCTGTCAGGGGTTAGAAATCTCACAAAGGAACAAGAAAATAAAATAAAAACATCAATGGAAGGCTTCTTTTGGAGTGGGCGTCCAGGGATCTGGAGGGTTTGTTGGCAGCAGGAAGATGATTGCAAACACCGGGAAGAAGAACTCTCACAAACCCCTTTATGCACACAGCAGGGTATCACACCACTCAATAGAAGAACTCAAGGTTTTCATTCATCAAAAATTCTTCCCTCATACAAGAGGCTAGGGTCCCTTAAATAGACCCTTAACCTTGGGCTCCAAGTAAGGGCACATTAGTCTTTACATGAGAATCATTTTTCCTCTCAAACCCTAGCTAGAAAATAAGGAAACATTAGGTAGAAAAAATCCCTAAAATTTCTCTTGACTTGGCCAACACTCCAAGTACACCTAGGGGGCGTGTTGGGCTTCTAAGAGCAGCAAGGGGCCGGTCCAAAGGGGCCCGGGTGCATGGGTTTGGGCCTCTGGAAGCTGGGGTGGCCTGGTAGCCAGGTAGCAGGAATATTCCCTGGTATCTTGCTTCTTAGGGGCTTGGGCTTGGAGCCTGGGCTTGATTTCTTTGGGCTAAGATGCAGATGGACCTCTAAAATCATGGATGCCTTGGTCTATGAATATATTGTGGCATCTGGAAGGAAATCTGGACATCTAGAGGGCATCTGCAAGGAATCAGGGTTTCTGATTTTCCTCCTAGGGTCTTCAATTCTTCAAGCTGGGTTGGACTTGGGCTAAACTTCCATGTCTTCAATCTGGTTGGACTTGGTCTTTACTTGTATGATGTGGTCTTGAGTCTTCAGTATGCTTGGATAGGACTCAAAAAAAATAAAATTAGCTTAACATGAGCTGACCAGCATTGGACTGAACTAGCTCAACATGAGCTGACTAGTACAGAACTAAAATAACAACTCAAAAAACTCAAATAACAACTAAAATGGACTCAGATGAGCTAAGCCCTTATTACAGATGGACTCATAAATTATTGATCAATTTACAGAGGGTTGAAAAGCCTCTGTCTTATTCTGGTGCCTCAGGTGTCCCCACCACAGTCCTTCATCATGATTCCTGCAGCTTTGTACCCATTTAAAAATTAAACTAATCTTTATATAGAGGGTTATAGAGGGTGTTCTTGAGCCTATAAATAGGGATGGTTCTCTTGTATGAAAAAAGAAGGGATAGATGAAATGAAATACTGCTGGAGTGTTTTCTCTAGTGCCTTTGTTACAATTGTAACATTGAGGGGTGTGAGGCCCTAACCCTGCCTTCGTTTCATTGCAACGTCGAGGAGTGTGAGGCTCCGGCTGCCTTCGCTGCACCCGTGGCGTCGAGGGGCGCGAGGCCCTATTTATCCTACCATTTTCCAGCCGTCTAAGCCCCCCTATCATCCATTCCATCATCCATAATCCTCACCGCCGTGCTCTAGAAGATCAAAGATTTCAAGGTCTTTCTCCGGTAACGATCCCCCGAAGGAACCTTGCCAACATACATTTAGCACGATGCCACCCGTTGAGCAGCTGATTATTGATCATCTAGGCTGCATCTTCCCAGGAAGAGTGACCCTAGTGCTTTGAGATTATTTATTTACTGTTGTGTCATTTTACCTCACCTCCTTATCCTCAAGATCTGTTTTATTAACTGTTTGCATGTCCTAGATCGGGAATTTCTCAATCTCTGAGTCCTGGGTCTATTATTCTGCTCACTTAATTTTGGGGTCCAGCATGAGAGGTTGTTTGAGATGATACCTTCCTTAAGTTGTTTTCTATCATCCTTGCTTGTTATGAGTCTCAATTTAATCAGATTTAAGGGTGATTTTCTTTGCATTGCATCTCTCATCATTTTCATGCCATCCTAGTCCATAGGTTCCCCATCATATTTGGTATCAGAGCAGGTTAGATTAGGACTTGTTCCAATCTCTGCACTTCAGGGTTTCTGTTTTCACTTGTGACCTACCTGTAATCCATTTTAATTTCAATATAAGAGTAGTTAGTTTCTTTGTTTTGTATTTTTTTCCTTGTATCATTTTTAGTTATCTGTCTTAGTTTAAAATCTCGTATTTAGAAAAAAATTATAAAAAAATTAAAATTCCTGCAAGTTGTTGCCATCCTGTTTACTGTTTACTATTTTTCTGTATTAGTTACATTTTCTACCTGTAATCTACTTAAATCTCTATATAAAAGTAGTTAGTTTATCTTGTTTATATTTATTTCCGTGTAGTATTTTCAGTTATCTATCTTTTTTTAAAATCTCATCCTCAGAAAAAAATTACAAAAAAAGTTAAAATTTCTGAAATCCTCTGCTGTCAGCATGCTGTTTTGCTGACTCTTCCATTTTAGTTAAGTTCCAAGACATGTTTAGAATAGCATAGGTTTTATTTGTCTAAATCCTTCAATCTGGTATGCTACTGATGTGTTAAGTGTCTACTGTGATTTTTCTGGAATTTTTTTTGCACCATTAGACTAGGGTTCATTGCATGTTTCATTCCATCTCATGATAAATCTATTTAAGGGCGGCAATTTCATAACAAAGGGGAGGACGTCATTACCTCTCCTTAGTCCACAACAACCACCCTCATTTTCGAACCTAAGCCTTTAAATTTAAAATCAATTAGCAACGTACTGCTTTGCTCTAGAGAGCCATAGGGACACCAACACGGTCGAGTCAAGACTTCGAGTCTACTCCTTGTGTCAGTCTATCTTGTATGTGCCACTATTCTTGGTGTCTAGGCTGGTGAACCTAGGGCTTGTGAGTTGGTCCGCCGTGCCTGGACAATCCCCGATTGGTGTCTAAGGTTGGCAGAAAGGGACCTTCACTCCTCTACACCTACCTGGCCAAGGATAAGGGTTACTACAGGTTAGCCTGTTGCATTGAGTTAGGCCCCAGTTGAGATTCTAGGTCTAGTTACCCTTAGTCGAATTTTCTGCTTGTGTGCTTGATTCATGTCTACTAGGGCAGGGACATCATATCAGCCCGAGACACCTATGGATAACCCTCAAGAGGATTTACTAAGAACTATGTCAGAGCATTTTGCCCAAATGTCAGCCCAGTTATCTGCCCAATTGACCAATCACTTAGATAACCGGTTGAATAAGTTTGAGGCTAGATTGGACACCATAGAGAGAACCCAGCAGCAGCGTTCTGAGCCCGACCCTGGCACCCCAGCTTCGATGACACACCCTAGGAGGGCTAGAAATCTTGATCTTTTCGAAGAGCCTAACCCTAGGAGAGAGAGAACTTTTGACCCATTCGAGGAACCGCATCCTAGGAGGGCCCAGCAACCTGACCCATACCGAGATCATCCTCCTAGAAGACCCCATCAGGAGTTTGTTGATCTGGAGGATAGGGCTTTTAAGAGCATTAGACTAGAAGCCCCCACATTTGATGGCACCCTAGACACCAAGGTATACCTGGACCGGGAAAAGAAAATGGACCAATATTTCAAGTGGTACGAGATGACGGAGGGTAGGAAATTTAAGTTTGCCAAGCTTAGGTTAATTTGCCAAGCCCAGATGTATTGGGATACTATTGAGAGACTAATGAGGCAAAGAGGACAGGAACCCGTAGCCACCTGGGGAGAGTTAAAAGCCAGGCTTAGGGAAAAGTACATACCTGTGTCTTACCACCAACGCCTTTTAGATCAGTGGCATAGGTTGATTCAAGGAAACAAGAGTGCCACAGAGTATATTGCCCAGTTTGATGAGTTGGCCATGAGGTGTGGGATGAACGAATCTGAGGCTGTGATTTTGTCTAGATTTAGGTCTGGTTTGAGAGAGGAGTTAAAGAGAGAGCTTTACCTGAGGGAGGTAAAAGATCTAGAGCAGGCCTACCAGGTAGCTAGGGATTTTGAGCAGTTCCATAAGACTCCTGCCTATCGAAAGATTGAACCCGCTAGGAGTCTATACCCTAGACCAGCCCAGCCTAATCCAAGCCGACCTTACCCTGCCCATCCAAATCCGAGTTGTCCTGACCAAAACCGGACTGACCCTAGTCGACCCGAGTCTAGTAGACCTAGTCCCAGTCGGCCTCAAGATAATAAAGGTAAATCTGTAGAGGTCCCCAGAAAATATGGCATTTGTTTTAGATGTCACCAGCCCGGCCATTACTCCAGTGAATGTCCTACTAAATCCCTCCATATAGGTGGTTTAGAGGAAGAAGAGAACCCCGAGACTATTCATGAGTTGGAAGAAGAAGTGTATGAGGAAGGACTGACTTTAGCAGAAGAGTACGAGGGAGATGAGGAAACCTGTGACCCCACTACCTTATATGGAGTAGTTAGACGTATCCTTGCCCAATCTAAGGAACAAGAAGACTGGCTTAGGACCAACATCCTACACACTTTCATTAAGGTTGGAGAGAAGGTTTGTAAGGTTATCCTAGATAGTGGCAGTTATATCAATGCCATTTCTGCTAGCACTGTCAAGACTTTAGGGCTAACCCCAATTCCCCATCCTAGCCCTTACAAGGTTTCCTGGATAGATTCCAGCTCCATTCCCATTAAGCTCCAGTGTCAAGTCCTCATCCAATTACAGTCATACAAGGAGAAAGTGTGGTGTGATGTGCTGCCCATGGGGGTTAGCAGCTTCCTTTTAGGATGACCCTGGCTCTATGACCATGATGTCACTCTGTTTGGCAAGTCCAACTCCTGTTCCTTCAACCACTTAGGGAAGAAGATAGTCATTAACCCAGTGCCCCCTAAGGATGAAGTCAAGAAGGGAGCTAGCTCTTTGAAAAAGAAGACATCTGGATTAAATCTGATTAGTGCCAAAGAGTTAGAAAGGGAGATTGTGGAAGGTTCACCTGTTTGGTTAGTGTCCTCCAAGGAGAAAGTGTGGTGTGATGTGCTGCCCATGGGGGTTAGCAGCATCATTTTAGGATGACCCTGGCTCTATGACCATGATGTCACTCTGTTTGGCAAGTCTAACTCCTGTTCCTTCAACCACTTAGGGAAGAAGATAGTCATTAACCCAGTGCCCCCTAAGGATGAAATCAAGAAGGGAGCTAGCTCTTTGAAAAAGAAGACATCTGGATTAAATCTGATTAGTGCCAAAGAGTTAGAAAGGGAGATTATGGAAGGTTCACCTGTTTGGTTAGTGTCCTCCAAGGAAGTTAAGAAACCAACCTTAGAAGACCCACCTCAGGGAGTCTTGGAAGTTTTGGAAGAATTTAAGGATGTATTTCAAGATGATCTGCCCGACCAACTTCCACCCCTTAGGGACATCCAGCATGCCATTGACCTTGTCCCGGGATCCACTTTGCCTAACCTGCCCCAATACCGGATGAACCCCAAGGAACATTTAGAGCTCCATAAGCAAGTTAGTGAGTTGTTGAATAAAGGTTTTATCAGAGAGAGTTTGAGTCCTTGTGCCATCCCAGCCCTTTTGACACCCAAAAAGGATGGCACATGGTGAATGTGCGTAGACAGTCGAGCTATTAACATGATCACCATCAAATATCGGTTTCCCATACCCCGCCTAGACAACCTCTTAGACATGATGGCTGGAGCCACAATTTTTTCCAAGATTGACCTTAAGAGTGGCTACCATCAAGTTAGAATCCGACCCGGGGATGAATGGAAGATAGCATTCAAGACTAAGGATGGTTTGTATGAGTGGGTAGTCATGCCTTTTGGATTATCCAATGCACCCAGCACTTTCATGAGAGTCATGACCCAGGTCCTTAGGATGTTCATCGGTAAGTTTGTGGTAGTCTATTTTGACGACATCCTGATTTACAACAAGAATGAGAAGGACCACCTAGACCACCTTAGGTTAGTGTGTTCGGCCCTTAGGAAAGATAGCTTCTATGCAAATCCCAAGAAGTGCGAGTTTCTGACCCGTAGGGTTGTCTTCCTAGGATTTGTCCTGACCCCAGAAGGAGTAGCCGCTGATCCCGAAAGATCAGGATGATAGTTGAGTGGCCTGTACCAACCTCTGTTACTGAAGTTCGTAGTTTCCATGGACTGGCCACCTTTTATAGACGATTCATTAGGGGTTTCAGTACCGTTGTCTCACCCATCACTGATTGCATTAGGAAGGGAGCTTTCGAGTGGACCAAAGCTGCTGATAAAGCCTTCTTAGAGTTGAAAGAGAAAATGACCCAAGCCCCCATCCTAAGATTGCCCAATTTTTCCAAAGTGTTCGAGGTAGCATGTGATGCCTCAGGAGTAGGAATAGGAGGAGTCCTAAGCCAAGAGAACCACCCGGTAGCCTTTTTTAGTGAGAAGTTCAATGAGGCTAAGCTTAGGTATTCTACCTATGACAAGGAATTTTATGCCTTAGTACAAGCACTAAGATATTGGAGACATTACCTTTTACCTAATGAATTTGTGTTGTACTCTGATCACGAGGCATTGAGGTATCTGAGTTCCCAAAAGAAGTTGAACCCTAGACATGCTAAGTGGGTAGAGTATATCCAGGCGTATACCTTTGTTTTGAAACATCGAGCGGGAATTGACAATAAGGTAGCCAACGCCCTGAGCCGACGATCTTTACTCCTAAGCACTGTTAGAGCCGAGGTTGTAGGGTTTAACCAGATTAAAGTGCAGTACGATACCTGTCCTGATTTCAGAAAGATTCACCAAGCCTTGAGTATCGGACCATCTAAGGAACACAGTCAGTATACCTTGTTAGATGGTTACCTGTTTAAGGAGAATAGGCTATGCATCCCAAGAACGTCTGTGAGGGAATTTTTTGTCTGGGAGACGCACGCAGGAGGTTTAGCTGGCCATTTCGGGAAGAATAAGACCATCCTAGCTGTAGAGGAACATTTCTTTTGGCCAAGTCTGAAAAGGGATGTTGCCCAAATTGTGGCTAGGTGCCAAACGTGCGCTGTTGCAAAACAGCGAAAGCAGAACACTGGCTTGTACACCCCTTTTCCCGTCCCTAGTTGCCCTTGGCAGGATTTGAGTATGGATTTTGTGTTAGGATTACCTAGAACCCAAAGGAAACACGACTCAATCTTTGTTGTGGTTGATAGATTCTCCAAGATGGCCCACTTCCTGCCATGCAACCAATCTTATGATGCCTCTAAGGTAGCCAAACTATTCTTAGATGAGATAGTTAGAATTCATGGCCTACCTAAGACAATTATGTCCGACAGAGATGTTAGGTTCACCAGTTACTTTTGGAAGACCCTCTGGCACATGTTAGGGAACAAGTTGAAATTCTCCACTGCTTACCATCCCCAAACTGACGGCCAGACTGAAGTTGTGAACCGAAGCCTAGGAAACTTGCTTAGGTGTCTTGTAGGCGAAAACATTAATTGGAACTTGCTGTTACCCAAAGTTGAGTTCGCCTATAACAGTTCTGTCAATAGGACCACCGGTAAAAGCCCATTTGAGATTATCCATGGGTACCGACCTAACAAGCCACTTGACCTGATTCCCCTGCCATTGCATGCTAGGACATCCAAGTCTGCTGAATCTTTTGCACAGCATATTAGGAATCTGCATAAGGAAATCACCCAAAAAATCACATTAAGTAATGAGGCTTATAAAATACAAGCTGATTCTAGAAAGCGATTCAAGGAATTTTTTGTAGGGGATTTCGTAATGATCCGACTCAGACCAGAACGGTTCCCCTCAAGAATTATTAAGAAATTACATTCTCGAAGTACTGGTCCCTTTAAAATTATTGAGAGAGTAGGACCCAATGCTTACGTGCTTGAATTACCTCCTGACTAGGCATTAGCTCCACTTTCAATATTGCAGATCTAACTGAGTATAAGGAGCCAACAGTAATACCTAGTGAGGCATTCAGACCTGATCCATTACTTGAGAGAGAACCCACCATAGAGTGTCCACTAAAAAGGCCTGAGCAACGAGAGAAGATCGAGCGAATCCTAGATGATCAAATTATCAGTACTCGACGGAATGGTTATCAACGCTACTTGGTAAGGTGGCAAGGACGTCCCGAGTCGGAGGATTCATGGGTTACCCGAGAGGACCTACAACACATTGACCTGGACCTTTTGGAAGAATATCAAAGCCGAATGAGCCTTTACTCGACGGAGTCAAGTTCTTCCCACCCCTGGAGGATTGGTGAGGACACCTACACAAAATTTCAGAACTCACTGTGGATCTCGTAAGGAAGATCCAGACTCTGAACCATCTATCAAATGCAACCCAGTAATTGTTTTCAGGTTTTAAAGTATGAAGTCTTTTGTTGCCAAACATCAAGAGAAGCTAGCAAAGAAGGGAAAATTTTCCCAGATTTAAAGCATGTGTCATACATTTCTTAAGCCAACAAGGAAGGAAAAGTTTTGTGAGTTTTAAAGCAAGAGCATGCACCACCATGCAGCGGCCCCAACTTTCAGATTTCATCATGATTTTGCAGATCCTGCAGCTCCAGATTTTGTCAGCATTTTGCAGCCCCTTCATCATGATTCCTGCAGCCCCAGATTTCCTGCAGCCCTTCATCATGATTCCTGCAGCTTTGTACCCATTTAAAAATTAAACTAATCTTTATATAGAGGGTTCTAGAGGGTGTTCTTGAGCCTATAAAAAGGGATGGTTCTCTTGTATGAAAAAAAGAAGAAGGGATAGATGAAATGAAATACTGTTGGAGTGTTTTCTCTAGTGCCTTTGTTACAATTGTAACATTGAGGGGTGTGAGGCCCTAACCCTGCCTTCGTTGCGTTGCAACATCGAGGAGTGTGAGGCTCCGGCTGCCTTCGCTGCACTCGTGGCGTCGAGGGGCGCGAGGCCCTATTTATCCTACCATTTTCCAACCGTCTAAGCCCCCCCTATCATCCATTCCATCATCCATAATCCTCACCACCGTGCTCCAGAAGATCGAAGATTTCAAGGTCCTTCTCCGATAACGATCCCCCGAAGGAACCTTGATGCAGGACGAAAGCTCTGATACCAAAATTGATGCAGAATGAATGCTCTGATACCAAAATGATGCAGAACGGAAGAGATGATGCAATGTGGAAGCAAATTAAAATTAATGTATATTTTTATTTTATTTTATTTTTTTATATATTTTCGGAAGTCGGCTTTGACTCAAATGAAAGTTAAACTAAATTGAAAGAAACTATATAATAATTGAAAGCACAATTCAAAGAAACTAGATTATCAGAGTAGTTCAGAAGTAAAGGATCGCTGGGGGTTGAGAAACTCCCAGACCTAGGGTTTCGCTCTGAACTTTCAACATGACAGAAATAAAGAGAAGGGAAGGGTTATGTACCAAGCAGTGATCTTCACAGAGTTTGGTGGAAGGACTCTCTCGAGCAGATTGTTGGATCCTCGGATTCGGATATCTTCGTAATGGATCCTCCAATACTGGTCCTTTGGCAGAGTTGGCTTCTCCTAAACTCAGGATCTGGGAAAGAAGAAGAACAAGTTAAGGAACCAGATACTCAAAGAAAGGATTTACCAGATAAGAAGAACTTGAAAAATTGATGTTGCTGAAATCCTGATTCTCCTGGATGCTGATCTGACTTCCTCTAGGATTTGCTCTGTATTCGAAGTAGCCGATTTGGACCTGGATGCTGGTGGTCGGCCTCTACTTGGAAGAGAGGGGCTGTGAGATGATGAGGTAGATTAGGGTTTGGATGATTGGTGGAATGAAGAGATGATGGGCGGCTAGGGTTTGGAATTGAAGTGGCTAACCTAGGGTTTTGGGGTTTTGGGGTTGGAGATCTCACACCTCCTCAAGGTTCCTAGGGAACCCGGATTTACTCCCTCACAGAGCTCAACACTTGAATACAAGTGCGGAAGAGAGAAACACAAAGTTGCTCACATAGAAATTGATTTCATTCATCATTAAATTCAAGAGTTACATAGAGTTGAATATATAGACATAACAAAGAAATATAATTTTATACATTTCCCATGTGGGACTAATAGGACTAACCCATACTTTAGGCATCAAATTCTCTTCCCAAGACTCTTTCCATGAGTGGGCAGCCCAAAAATTCCAAGAAAACTTGAAAATCAGCTCCAAATGGCAGGTTATGGGGGTGTCTCTTAGTATCTCTCCATGAATCAAGAATTTTCCCTTCATGGTTTGGCTCATTTGGACACCTCCTAGTCTTGCTCCACAAGTTTAGGCTTCTTCCTTTCATGGCTTTGTCAGTTTTGGAAACTTTTGGGAACCTCCTTGAATTCCTCCCTAATACATGCTCTCTTCCCTTTTATAACTTGAATTTTTATGGAACATTGTGGGGCACCTCCTTGATCCTCTCTTCAAGAAAAATTCTTGCCATCCTGGCTTGGGTTTATCTGGAAAGAAATTGGCTCCTCCTTGGATTGAGGTATCTTGATGGATTTCTCTCCCAAGTGGTGCAAGAAAAAAAAGGAACTTACTTCTTGTGGTGTAGGGACCAAAGACACTGGATGGAGATGTGGCGCCTCCTGGACTCTAGCGTGTGGCTGGGAGTTTGGCACCCACTTGCTTGGGCCTGGGAGAAAAAAATGTGGCACCCTGGACCTTGACTTGACTAAAAAAATGTGGCACCAACCTGGAGAAGACCTAGACCACTACTAGGACTTGTACTGAGTCAACATGACTCAACAAAATTTAAATTGCAGGGAAATACAGACTCAAGACTAAAATTGAGTTGACCAAGTCAACCCTTATTCAAAAACCAGAAAACCCTAATTCTTCGGGCAAGGTCAATCAGAGATCCAGATGGAGCCCTGAAGTTATCAACTCCCCCCCTTATCTTAGATGCTCAATTGCCCTTAAGATGAATTAGGAGATGATCACTCAAAAAAATTGAATTGCAGAAATACAGAAATAGAATTGCTGTAATTTAACTCTCATAAATTTTACAGAAACCAATAAATTATAGTAAAATTATGTAAAATAGTTTCAATTATATTGGTTCCAACAAAATAAAAATCATGCAATTTGAAATTACGTACAATGAGAAATAATTCCTGCAATAGGTTAGTTACAGACTGAAAACAGAACGCTTCCCCCGTTTACAATTCCTGCTACGAAGTTGTAACCCAACGGATCCCCTACACGCCCTAGGAACACCCCGTGGAATGGGAAGAGGAGGCTTGCACCTCGCTTCATTCCTAGGACCGGACATCCTGGGGAGTCTACTTCGAGCAGACAAAGTAAAAAAGAGAGACACTCAAAACATGCAAGCAAGTCAGAAACCCTAGAATGGAAGCTCTGATACCAAAATTGATGCAAAATGAATGCTCTGATACCAAAATTGATGCAAAATGAATGCTCTGATACCAAAATGATGCAGAACGGAAGAGATGATGCAATGCGAAAGCAAATTAAAATTAATGAATATTTTTATTTTATTTTATTTTTTTATATATTTTTGGAAGTCGGCTTTGACTCAAATGAAAGTTAAACTAAATTGAAAGAAACTATATAATAATTGAAAGCACAATTCAAAGAAACTAGATTATCAGAGTAGTTCAGAAGTAAAGGATCGCTAGGGGTTGAGAAACTCCCAGACCTAGGGTTTCGCTCTGAACTTTCAACATGACAGAAATAAAGAGAAGGGAAGGGTTATGTACCAGGCAGTGATCTTCACAGAGTTTGGTGGAAGGACTCTCTCGAGCAGATTGTTGGATCCTCGGATTCGGATATCTTCGCAATGGATCCTCCAATACTGGTCCTTTGGCAGGGTTGGCTTCTCCTAAACTCAGGATCTGGGAAAGAAGAAGAACAAGTTAAGGAACCAGATACTCAAAGAAAGGATTTACCAGATAAGAAGAACTTAAAAAATTGATGTTGCTGAAATCCTGATTCTCCTGGATGCTGATCTGACTTCCTCTGGGATTTGCTCTGTATTCGAAGTAGCCGATTTGGACCTGAATGTTGGTGGTCGGCCTCTACTTGGAAGAGAGGGGCCGTGAGATGATGAGGTAGATTAGGGTTTGGATGATTGGTGGAATGAAGAGATGATGGGCGGTTAGGGTTTGGAATTGAAGTGGCTAACCTAGGATTTTGGGGTTTTGGGGTTGGAGATCTCACACCTCCTCAAGGTTCCTAGGGAACCCAGATTTACTCCCTCACAGAGCTCAACACCTGAATACAAGTGCGGAAGAGAGAAACACAAAGTTACTCACACAGAAATTGATTTCATTCATCATTAAATTCAAGAGTTACATAGAGTTGAATATATAGACATAACAAAGAAATAAAATTTTATACATTTTCCATGTGGGACTAATAGGACTAACCCATACTTTAGGCATCAAATTCTCTTTCCAAGACTCTTTCCATGAGTGGGCAGCCCAAAAACTCCAAGAAAACTTGAAAATCAGCTCCAAATGGCAGGTTATGGGGGTGTCTCCTAGTATCTCTCCATGAATTAAGGATTTTTCCTTCATGGTTTGGCTCATTTGGACACCTCCTAGTCTTGCTCCACAAGTTTAGGCTTCTTCCTTTCATGGCTTTGGCATTTTTGGAAACTTTTGGGAACCTCCTTGAATTCCTCCCCAAGACATGCTCTCTTCTCTTTTATAACTTGGATTTTTATGGAACATTGTAGGGCACCTCCTTGATCCTCTCTTCAAGAAAAATTCTTGCCATCCTGGCTTGGGTTTATCTGGAAAGAAATTGGCTCCTCCTTGGATTGAGGTATCTTGATGGATTTCTCTCCCAAGCGGTGCAAGAAAAAAAAGCAACTTACTTCTTGTGGTGTAGGGACCAAAGACACTAGATGGAGATGTGGCACCTCCTGGACTCTGGCGTGTGGCTGGGAGTGTGGCGCCCACTTGCTTTGGCCTGGGAGAAAAAAATGTGGCACCCTGGACCTTGACTTGACTGAAAAAAAGTGGCACCAACCTGGAGAAGACCTAGACCACTACTAGGACTTGTACTGAGTCAACATGACTCAACAAAATTTAAATTGCAGGGAAATACAGACTCAAGACTAAAATTGAGTTGACCAAGTCAACCCTTATTACAAAACCAGAAAACCCTAATTCTTCGGGCAAGGTCAATCAGAGATCCAGATGGAGCCCTGAAGTCTTCTTCTGAGTCTGGTGCCTGCACCAAACCTTGCCAACATACATTTAGCACGATGCCACCCGTTGAGCAGCTGATTATTGATCATCTAGGCCGCATCTTCCCAGGAAGAGTGACCCTAGTGCTTTGAGATTATTTATTTACTATTGTGTCATTTTACCTCACCTCCTTATCCTCAAGATCTGTTTTATTAACTGTTTGCATGTCCTAGATCGGGGATTTCTCAATCTCTGAGTCCTGGGTCTATTATTCTGCTCACTTAATTTTGGGGTCTAGCATGAGAGGTTGTATGAGATGATACCTTCCTTAAGTTGTTTTCTATCATCCTTTCTTGTTATGAGTCTCAATTTAATCAGATTTAAGGGTGATTTTCTTTGCATTGCATCTCTCATCATTTTCATGCCATCCTAGTCCATAGGTTCCCCATCAGGCGCCAACTTTTGGGTTGTAATTTGGGTTCAAGGGTTTTAAATTATTTTGAATTCAAATGGGCCTTGGGTGACTATTTAAATGACCCAACCCCCTCCATTGTAAAAGTATTGAATGATTGAATGAAAAAAAAGTATGAGTTTGTTTATCCTCCAACCATTGTCTCCTAGACTAGGTTTGAGTGAAGTTGCCTTCGTCCCCAAGGATGTCGAGTGGTGTGAGGCCACATGTCTGTCGCCCCAGGGCGTCGCGAGTCCTTCGTCCTCCTGGACATCGAGTGGTGTGAGGCCACAATCCTTCATCCTCCGGGACGTCGTGGGGTGTGAGGCCCCAAGTTATCTCCTTCTTCGACTTCGGAATCTAGCCGGACACCGGGCTCGAAGCCCCTTCTCAACCCCATCTTAGTCCCTTTCAGTACATCTCTTCATTTCGCTAATCCCTTTTTTGATTGCATGTAGGTCCTCCCTGGCATCTCGGGCACCGGAGATAGGTTGCTTTGCCATCATGACCATTCGACCGAAAGCCAGCGCATCCGCGGGTTCGACTGCTCGGGCATCCAGGCCGCATCCGCCGAGTTGAGTGATCTTTGCATCGGGCGCTTCAGACATGTGAGGTTTGCCCCCTATCTCCTAAGTAGGTATTGTGTTTCGAGCTTAGTCCTACCAGGATTTCTTAATCCTGGGATCCCGTTCTCATTTTCACTATTTAGGGACTTGAACTACTAGTGTAAGCTTTTGTTATTCAACTTCTCTTATTTCTAAACTTTTCTTGTGATCGGGAATCAAAACCCTAAAAAAAAAAATCTAAAACTCATCAACTAAAAAAAAAAAATTTCTTTGCATCATAAGCATCCATACTTGCATCCCGTCCCCTAGCCCCTTAGCCCACATCATTTTCAGTATTAGAGCCATGGCTAGGACTAGTGCAACTTTTCTTTTCATTTTCTGCATTCTGGTCAGCCCGTATATGGTCTGATCATTGAATTTTTTCTCTCTATAGAGACCTCCAAATTTCATGATTTCTATTCTGTTAGATCGCATCTATTTCAGAGTATTTTTGGGATATTTTCTCAAATTTTATTTCAGTTTGTAGAATTTCTACAACCAAAATACTACCTGAAAAAATCTCGGGTCTGGAATTTCAGTAAGCATCTCATTTCTTACTTCATTCATCCATCTAGCTTATTTCTTGCATTTAGGGGCATATTTTAATTCCTGCATTTTGTTTAACATTCACACATCTAAAAGACAGAAAAAAACAAGAGAATTTTAAGTCATTTCATTGTCATTTCTGTGCACCATTTTCCATAACTCATCCTAAGAGCATCAAATTAACATAGGGTCAGGATTTTATTATCTATCCCTAGCCCAAAAAAACCACCACCCGACATATCGAACCCTAGCCCTTAACTAAAATTGATTAGACATTTAATCTGCTCTAGTGAGCTAGGGACACCCACGAAGTCGGGTCGACCCAAGTGCCGAGCCAAGCTAGATCACTTGTTGGTGTGTGCTTGAGTAGCTGGTGTCTAGGAAAGTGGTTCAGAGACTAGATTCCAAAGGGAACTGGGAGGGTTCACTTACTTGGCCAATTTCAAATTGGTGTCTAGGCAAGCAAAGAGGAACCTCCACTCACCTTTCACTTACCTGGCCAGGTGCCAAGTTACTACTTCCAGGTTCATCTTCTCGACTTCACATTTGGTGAGATCTAATTGGTCTAGCAAATCGTAGCACTGTTCTGTGTGTGTGTTACATGTGCACTATATCAGGAACCTCTTTTCACCCACCTTCTCCACCCCCTACCGAAGCCATGGACCAACTTCGAGCTGACATTGGAGCCCTAATTCAATCCATGACTCAATCCATGACTCAATTAGGCAACCAGTTGACTAATATATGTGATCAAATAGAGGCCAGGCTAGGACCCATAGAGGAAGTTGCTAGGCTCCGTGAGCGTTTCCAGAGAGCTCCCGCTTATAGAAGACCTGAGCCGTTTGGGAACCAGAGCCGTATCTCCGGATCCACCCAAGATTATAACCAGGCTTACCCAAGTCGACCAAGCCCGAATCGATCTGACCCTAATCGACCAAGCCTAGCCCGACCCAGTCCTAGTCTTCCCAATCTGAATCGACCCTAATACAGTACAGAGGACAAGGGTAAGGCTATTGAAGTCCAGAGGAGACCCAATCCCCAAGGTAACTACTATAGGTGTCATAAACCTGGGCATTTTGCTAGTCAGTGCACCATCCCTGCCCTACTTATAGATGAACCGACTGAAACTGAACCCGAACCCATTGTTGAACTTGAGGAGGAAGTCTACGATCCTGAAGATCAGTTGTTGGAAGAATTTCAGGGAGAGAAGGATGAACAATCTAAGAATTTGAGTACAAAAACCTTTGAACCCATCGAAGACTTTAAGGTTGAACCCATTGAAAATCAAGGGAAAGAAACTCCTAAGCCCATTAAAGAATTGAAAGAAGACATTTGTGTATCAAGTGAAGATGGGCCCCAGGTAGAAATCCTTGAGGAACCAAAAGAAGAAGATCTTGAACCCACTAGAGACTGTGAAAGAGTAATTGAGCCAGGATCGAACATTATAGAGGATGGTGAGGGTTCACAAGTATTGCCCTTAGAGGAGGTCCAGGAACAAGTCCTTATAGAACCACCCCAGGAGGTAGACATCAGTTTTGAGGACTTTCAAGATAACATTCCCAAAGACCTTCCACCATCTAGGAACACCCATCTAGCCTTGGAACTTGCACCTGTAGAACAATGTCCAAATCTTAAGATTATCCTGAATAACCAAGGTCTATTTCATGATGCCCAGAGATTACCCCAAGACTCCGACTCCTATTTTCTCCCCTTCCTAGAGCCTTCTCACATTTTTAGAGCCATGGGGTTGTATTTTGTTGAAATTACCAGGCTGCATGACTCCTTAGAACCCATCCCTTTTGTGATGCAGGACGAAAGCTCTGATACCAAAAATGATGCAGAAAAAAGAACAAAGAAGCGTATGCGGAAGTAAAATTAAGATTAATTCTTTTTTTTTTTTATATATATATTTCAGAAATTGGCTTCGACTCAAAGTAAAGCTAAACTACGTTGAAGGAAACTAGGTAAGGATTGAAAGCACAGTTTAGAAGAAACTAAATTATCAGAGTAGTTCAGAAGTAACGGATCGCTGGGGGTTGAGAAACTTCCAGACCTAGGGTTTCGCTCTGAACTTTCAACAGAACAGAAATATAGAGGAGAGATGGTTTACTAACCAGACAGTGATCTTCTCAGGATTTTGGTGGAAGAACTCTCTCGAGCAGATTGTGGGATCCTCGGAGTCGGCTATCTTTACAATGGGTCCTCTAATACTGGTCTCGTGGTTTGGTCGGCTTCTTTTGGACTCAAGATCTGGGAAAGAAGAGGAACAAATGATGGAATTCAGAAACTCAAGAAAAGATTTTACCAGGTTGAAGAACTTGAAAGCCGAAGTTGCTGAAATCAGGATTCTCCTGGAGGCCGATCTGACTTCCTCTTAGAATTGCTATAGATCTGAAGTATCTGGACTGGAGCTGGATGCTGGTGGCCGGCCTGGACTTGGAGAGGGTGGCCGTGAGAAGTGGAATAGATTAGGGCTTGGTGGAAAGAGAAGGGTGATGGCGGCTAGGGTTTGGGAGTGGAGTGGCTAACCTAGGGTTTGGGGTTTTGGAGATCTCTCACCTCCTCCAGGTTCCAGGGGAACCCGGATTTACTCCCTCACGGAGCTCAACACCCGGAAGCAAGTGCGAAAAAGAGAAAACACAAGTTTGCTCATAAAAAAAATTTCTTTCATTCATCTGATTGATTTTAACTTATAAGAGGGGTTTAATTTATAAGGCTTTACAAGGGAGGAGGGTTTCACATCTTCCCATGTGGGACTAAAGGAGGGGATCTACAAATTAGGGCAAATCCTTCACATATGGTCGGCCAAGGTACCAAAAAAATTGGATTTGGGTTATAAAAGGCAGGTAGATGGCGCCTCCTTGCTTGGATCTTCAAGAAAAATTTTCTTCCTTCCCTGGATCAACTCTTTTGGACTCCTCCTTTTCTTCCTCCCTAAGTCAAGGTCCTTCCCATCTTTGTTTTGGATGTTTTTGGCAGGTAGTGGGCGCCCCCTTGAAGTTCTCTTCCAAGAGAATTTCTTCCCATTTTTGCTTTGGATGTCTTGGGAAAGTCTTGGCCGCCCCCTTGATTTGTGGTCTCTTGGTGGACTTCTCTTTATCTGGCACATGAGAGAAGGAAGTTGCCATCTGTGGAGTGGGGACCAAAGGCTGCTGGATGTAGATATGGCGCCCCTTGGACTGGGAGTGTGGCTGGGAGTGTGGTGTCCACTTGCCTAGTCTTGGGAGAAAATGTAACATCCCAGGTTGAAACCCTAGTCCACTACTGAGTCAACATGACTCAACAAAATAAAATGCAGGTAATGTAGACTCAAGCTAAATTGAGTTAATCTAGTCAACTCTTATTACAAACCAAAAACCCTAATTCTTCGGGCAAGGTTAATCAGAGATCCAGATGGAGCTCTGAAGTCTTCTTCTGAGTCTGGTGCCCGCACCATTTTGCCATTTACTTTTGGTACACTTTATGGCATTTGTTAGTGATGCAAAACAAAGAACAAAGAAGCGTATGCAGAAGTAAAATTAAGATTAATTCTTTTTTTTTTTTTTTTTTTTTTTGCTCACAAAAAAAAGTTGGTTTCATTCATCAGATTGATTAAAATTTACAAGAGGGGTTTAATTTATAGGACTTTACAAGAGAGTAGGGTTTTACATCTTCCCATGTGGGACTAAAGGAGGGGATCTACAAATTAGGATAATCCATACACATATGGCCGGCCAAAGGTTCCAAAAAAAATTGATTTGGGTTTTAAAAGGAAGGTAGATGGTGCCTCCAAGCTTTGTTCTTCAAGAGAGGATTTCTTTCCTTCCATGGATCAACTCTTTTGGACTCCTCCTTTTCTTTCTCCCTAAGTCATGGTCCTTCCCATCTTTGTTTTGGGCATTTTTGGCATGGAATGGGTGCCTTCTTGAAGTTCACTCCAAGAAGAATTTCTTCCCTTTCATAACTTGGCTCTTATGGAAGGTCTTGGGCCGTCCCCTTGATTTGTGGATCCCTTGTTGCTTTCTCCTCATATGGCGTATGAAAGAAGGGAGCTGCTATCTGTGGTGTGGGGACCAGAGTATACTAGATGGAGATGTGGCGCCCCATGGACTCAGGCGTGTGGCTGGGAGTGTGGCGCCCACTTGCTTGGCCTTGGGAGAAAATGTAACACCCCAGGTTGAAGTCCTAGACCACTATTGAGTCAACATGACTCAACAAAAATAAATTGCAGGGAGTACAGACTCAAGCTAAAATTGAGTTGATCAAGTCAACCCTTATTACAAGACAGAAAACCCTAATTCTTCGGGCAAGGTCACTCAGAGATCCAGATGGAGCTCTGAAGTCTTCTTCTGAGTCTGGTGCCCGCACCAATTCTCCCGGTGTGGGAGGAACTCGACCCTGTCGAGTATGGATCAAGTTGGCTCTGGTATCTCTCCAAGAGGTCTGGGTCCAATTCTTGTAATTCTTCTCAGGAGATCCAAGAGTCATCAGAATCTGGCCTTCCTTGCCAGCGGACCAGGTATCTTTGGTATCCTCGATTACGAGTAGAGATAACCTGATCATCCAGGATCTTTTCAATCTGCTCTTTCCTCACAGGCCAGTTTGTTGGTGGACACACAGGGTTGGGTTCACTCTCAAGAGCAGGATTAGGTTCAAAAGGCTCACTGGGAATCACAGCTGGCTCTCTATACTCTACTAGGTCTGTAATGTTGAAAGTGGAGCTAATGCCTAGTTCTGGAGGCAACTCGAGCACATAGGCATTGGATCCTACTCTCTTCACTACTCTAAGTGGTCCAGCTCCTCTAGCATGTAACTTTCTAATGGTTCCTGGAGAAAACCGTTCAGGCCTTAACCTAATCATTACATAGTCTCCCTCAACAAAAGTCTTGATTCGCCTTTGAGAATCAGCCAACTTCTTATAAGTTTCATTACTTAAATTTATTTTGGCATGAATTTCTTTATGCAAGTCTTTTATATGCTGTGCAAAAACTTCAGCAGACTCGGAGACTCGTGTGTGTGGGCTAATAGTGAAATCAGATCAAGTGGTGTGTGAGGCTTGTATCCAAGAACAATTTCAAAGGGACTCTACCTATAGACCTATTGATCGAAATATTGAATGCAATTTCAGCCCTGGACAAAATACAAATCCCAATTCCTGGTGCTCTCAATCAAACCAAAATCTGGGCCAAAGCCTGGTAAAGGGTCAAGAAAAACTAAACTAGACTGACGATGCATTCCTAAAGAATGGACTTTATTCCAAAGGAACCATAGGTCTAAACCTAACAAACTACGGCTCTCTAGGTTTGACCTTGGGTCGGAGATGGCATGTAGAGCATGAAAACTTATCATGGGTGCCTAGTAGGTGCCATAAGGTCTTCCAGAAGTAGGTAGCAAACCTAATAGGTTCTGACACATGGTTCACTCTAAAGACTTCGACAAAGAATACTTGGATGGTGTAAGAAGCATTGGAAGTCCTAGAGAAAGGGAGGAAATATGAGGTGGAGTCTCGAATTACCTGCTGGCTAAAGGTGGTGACCTGAAGGTTTGAATGGTGATCTATGAGTGTCAACTGATCATCCTTATGAAAGGAAAAGTTTGCTACTCCCAGGAATGGATCAAGAGATGGTTCGGGAAGTAGCCTAGGACATGTGATTGCAACAGTTAAAGTTTGTTCTCTAAGCAAATAATGATCCACTTTCTCAAGAACTGGATTGAAGAATGATTCATGGAAGGGCCTATGGATGATGACCTCAAGACTTGAAATTTGACATTTGGGTGCGGAAAGGTATACTCTATAGAAGGGTAGGTCAGTCATGCGAAGGAAGGGGTCTGGGGTCATAAGGAGGACTTCTACAGGACTGGGTGAATCAATCCGCTCAAGACAAGGATGTTCAACTGAGATTACGGGAGAGACCTTAGTGGCTGAGCATGGGACAAGGTCCACTTGTAAGAGGCTTGATTCAGTCATCCTAAGGAGAGGATCTATCATAGGGTGGGAAAACTTAAACAGTTTAGTGCAAAGATCTTCAATTGGTACTTGGGGAATGACTGTCATTAGAGGATACGCACTGATATCTCGGGCTAACACGATGAGTTCTTCCTGGGGGTATTTGACTAAAGGAACCTTGTTCTCACAAATCTCTTGAATTTTTGAACTAGGTCCTACCACTTGGTTGCTTTCCAAGGTCTCCTCAGGTAAGGAACCAATAGTATCGATGTCACATTCTTCAAGTTCTTCCCCCTCATATTCATCAACTAGACTCAAGCCAGCATCATATACTTCCTCGATGCCATCTTCAATGGGTTTCGGGTCAGTGGTAATCGGGTCAACTGATTCTGGGCTTGTCATACCTAACCCTTCTTCCTCATTGGAAGGCTTGGGTTCTCCCTCATTAATGTCATCCTTAGGATTCTTACCACTTAGCTGTGCACAAGCCAGTCCTATGCATGGGCACTGACTAGATTTATGGCCTCTTTCTCCACAAAACAAACATTCTTGTGATATAGGAACCTGGGTCACACTGGGTTTCAAGCTAGTAGAGACCTTACTTGGGCATGGGTGTGGATCTAAATGGTTTGATCTAGAAGACTTGGGTTGTTGAGTGACTGGTCTAGAATATTGTAAGGACCTCTCATAGACACGATCCACACTATAGATATCATGGTTAGGCTTCCTAAGGTTATGCTCGGGATCACGGTATAAGGTCCTCCTAGTCTCCTGGCATGGATGAGGTTGGGGCCTATTAAATTTTGGATCAGGGATCCAATTTTGATGTCTACGTTTCTCAAGTACTTGGACTTGATCCCTAAGTTGGGTAAAATTCTCATGGACTTGTTATTTACACTGGGTAACAGTAGCAGTCAAATCCTGGCTCAATTTGTTCATACTTTCAGTAAGAGCTCTAACCATGGCCTCTAAATCAGGTTGGGTTTGACCAGGTTGGTAGGGTACTCCGTTCCGGGTGGACATGATGAAGCAAGCACACACAAAATGAGACTCAACTGAACGACTACAGGCTAACTAGACCTAGAGCCCAAACTAGATGCCCAATCAGACTGGCAAGCTAGCCTGTAGTAACTCGGGACTCAGCCAGGCAGGTGTAAGAGGAGTGTTAGGTCCCTAATTGCCAATCCTAGACACCAATCAGTGATTGGCCAGGTAGGCGGACCAGCACACAAGCCCTTCGGGACGTAGTCCCTGAACCACCGTTCTAGACACTGAGTACAAAGCACACACAGAGTAACTAGACAAACTGACTCAATACTAGCCTTGACCCGACTTGTTGATGTCCCTAGCCCACTAGGGCAAATTAGGTCTAATTAATTTTAAGATTAAAGGCTTAGGTTCGAATGAGTGGGTGGTGGTTTTGGGCTAAGGAGAGGTTATCAACTCCTCCCCTTATCTTAAATGCTCAAATGCCCTTAAGATGAATTAAGAGATGATCACTCAAAAATAATTGAATTGCAGAAACACAAAAATAGAGTTGCAGTAATTTAACTCTCAGAGATTTTATGGAAACCAATAAATCACAAGAAAATTATATAAAATAGCTTCAATTATACTGGTTCCAGCAAAATAAAAATCACACAATTCGGAGTTACCTGTAATTAGAAACAATTCCTGCAACAGGATAGTTACAGACTAAAAACAGAGTGCTTCCCCGTTTACAATTCCTGCTACGAAGTTGTAACCCAACGGATCCCCTACACGCCCTAGGAACACCCCGTGGAATGGGAAGAGGAGGTTTGCACCTCGCTTCATTCCTAGGACCGGACGTCTTGGGGAATCTACTGCGAGCAGACAAAGTAAAAAGAGAGAGACTCAAACAAGCAATCAAAACAGAAATCCTAGACAGGGCTCTGATACCAAAATTGATGCAGAACAAAGAACAAAGAAGCGTATGCGGAAGTAAATTAAGATTAATTCTTTTTTTTTTTTTTTTTTTTTTGCTCACAAAAAAAAGTTGGTTTCATTCATCAGATTGATTAAAATTTACAAGAGGGGTTTAATTTATAGGACTTTACAAGAGAGTAGGGTTTTACATCTTCCCATGTGGGACTAAAGGAGGGGATCTACAAATTAGGATAATCCATACACATATGGCCGGCCAAAGGTTCCAAAAAAAATTGATTTGGGTTTTAAAAGGAAGGTAGATGGCACCTCCAAGCTTTGTTCTTCAAGAGAGGATTTCTTTCCTTCCATGGATCAACTCTTTTGGACTCCTCCTTTTCTTTCTCCCTAAGTCATGGTCCTTCCCATCTTTGTTTTGGGCATTTTTGGCATGGAATGGGCGCCTCCTTGAAGTTCTCTCCAAGAAGAATTTCTTCCCTTTCATAACTTGGCTCTTATGGAAGGTCTTGGGCCGCCCCCTTGATTTGTGGATCCCTGGTTGCTTTCTCCTCATATGGCACATGAAAGAAGGGAGCTGCTATCTGTGGTGTGGGGACCAGAGTATACTGGATGGAGATGTGGCGCCCCCTGGACTCAGGCGTGTGGCTGGGAGTGTGGCGCCCACTTGCTTGGCCTTGGGAGAAAATGTAACACCCCAGGTTGAAGTCCTAGACCACTACTGAGTCAACATGACTCAACAAAAATAAATTGCAGGGAGTACAGACTCAAGCTAAAATTGAGTTGATCAAGTCAACCCTTATTACAAGACAGAAAACCCTAATTCTTCGGGCAAGGTCACTCAGAGATCCAGATGGAGCTCTGAAGTCTTCTTCTGAGTCTAGTGCCCGCACCAAAATAATATTAATAAAGAGGAACTGTGTTTTATCAAATATTATATTCTATTTTCAATTATAATGAACCCCATAGATTAGAGAAATGATTTTAGGACAATGATGAAATTATGCCAGTGAAACCTAAAACCTTGATAGCCCTAATCTAAAATATTCCATTGAAATCAATCATGGACATTATCTAATAGGATTTATTATAAATTCTATGGATCTAATAAGATTGCTAACACATGGATTAGACCCAAATTCTCAATCAAATTATGTTCATTGGACATAGACATGATAATATCTACATTATTGATCTATATGATCTACTCACAAAGAATGATCAATGTCTAGTCATAATGGATACCAAAGTTAATGAGGCTAGTTGGTTGTGGCATTGTAGACTAGGTCATGCTAGTATGGATTTAATTTTAAAATTAATCAAAATAGAACTTGTAAAAAGTTTACTGAAGGTAAGTTTTGAAAAGAATAAAATTTGTAATGCTTGCCAATTTAGAAAATAAACTACGAGCTCGTTCAAATTGAAAAATCTTGTTTTAACTTCATAACCTTTAAAATTATTCACATAGATTTATTTAGACTACTAGGACCATAAGCCTAGGTGATAAGAAATTTTGTTTCATATGGATTTTATTTTTGGCACAAAAGAATGAAGCATTTTTTGTATTCTTAAAGATTTATCACAAGATTTCCAGTGAAAAGAATTTATCTATTATTCATATTCACAATGATCATGAAACTGAATTTGAAAATCAGTAATTTTAAGGTTTTTATAAAAAGAAAAAGCATTGATTATAATTTTTTGGTACCTGAGATATCTCAACAAAATGAGATGATAGAAAGAAAAGATTATACTTTCAAAGAAATGGCATGTATCACATTATGTAAAAGCACCCTTCTAGGATATTTTTGAGTAGAAGAAATTAACATTGAATGCTACATTTTGATATGTGCTTTAATCTGTTCGATTTCAAAAAAAACACCTATAAGCTTTTGAAAGGTAGAAAACTAAGTACTATGTTTCTTTTCATATTTTTGGATGCTGGTGCTTTATATTGAATAATGGAAAGGATAACTTGGATAAATTTGATACCAAGTTAGATAAGGGTATTTTTCTAAGATACTCCATATCTAGCATGATATATAGAGTCTTCAACAAAAAATCCTTATTATTGAAGAATTATTCATGTGTTTAATGAATCTAATAACAAATCTTCAAAAAAGAAAGATATTTTGAATGATGATGTAGGAAATGTTGGAAATTGTGTCCCAAAGCCAATCGCCTGGGTTGTAGGCAGTTATGCTGAGTATTGTATTCATTTTATGAATTAATAAAATATTTTTTTGGCAGCTCATCACATATTGTATTTCCCTGAAATGAGCTCTTTCCATGTGATGAAGTCCTTAGGACTACACTGACTTCAATACAGAGAGGATGTATCGAGTGGTCTTTAAACCCGGTTTACAACCAAAGGATATATTGTACTGGACGGCAATATATCAAGTATAGGTTGTTGCAGTTCACATCGTTTGGTTGTCCTCTTGACCAAATGAGTGTGGTGACACTGATGTGATCTGCAAGTGGGATATGTGATATCTCATTGAACGTGACTCCGTACAGCCCCTTTCTGCTAAAGGGAAACTCACGATTGGATATGGGTATATGTGTCCCTCTGACCTGAGGTCATCACGGTAGCTTGCAAGCAACTCCCTGTGCTTTGGTGCCGGACTACCCATATTTTTAATCTGGTGACAGAAGGTTTCTGGGTATAGGCAAGTACTTGTGGAGCAGTGATGGACCAAGATGGAATTGACCTGTCCAAACAGTTTGGATTGAATGTCTCGCAGTATCTCAATTTAGCAAATCCTCGGTCGGGGTAGCCCTAGTGAAGAGTCACTGGGCTTGTGAGGTTGAGACATGTAGTGGACTAACTCTATCTGGGTTGGTAGCCCAATCTCAGTCGTCCTGAGCATTAGAGGTCAAAGGGATGAATTATACGGTAACCATATGCCAGAGGTTCGATAGTTTGCTCCCGCATCTTCGACCTATCCGGACGTCGGGACCCATTGCTAGATGGTTTCCTATGCTGGTGCTAGAATTGTTCTAGTGCTACCATTTAGGTTCGAACCTATGAGGTCACACGCCATAGAGGATAACTCTCTGATCCGGATACCGATTACGATTGGGAATCATCTTGATTTTATGGTCACGGTATTTTTTAGCACTCTTTTCCCCATCTTGCCCTTGTCCGCGTCAACCAAAAATTGTTCCGGGCTAACCAAGACTGCGTCAGGATTTTTCTGAATCAGTTTTGAACTGATTCGGAGTTCGTTCCGGCCTCCAATTGGTTGTGAACCAATTGAACCCAATTCTTTGGGCTTGAACCAATTAAATTGAATTGAACCCCTTTTAATTGGACCGATTTTTGGACCAAGGAATTGGACCATTTTTTGCTTGGACCGGTTTTGAACCGGTGTTCCTTTTACCGTGTAAATGTTTACACGTTGTTGGTTGGACCCCAAACGTTGGAAGCTCAAACGACCAAAACCCTTCATCCGAACGTCGCTGGGCGTCTCTTCTCCTCCCTCCACCCGTCCTCTTTAATCCCTGTTTATTGGCTGTTTAATGGGTGAATAGCAGCTGCTGCCGCTTGGCTTTCCCAGCCTCTCCAACTCCCTTCTCCTTGCTGCTCTTTATATATTCCAGCAGTCCCCTATTTCAAGGTAAGTTTTTTTTCTTTTACACCATGCAATAGCAACTAGGGCGTGGTCTTCTTTGAGAGGCTGAGTGTTCCTTTTTGAGAGCTCAAACCTTGCTTCCATTGAGTGTTCCTTGAGCTGGGATTTGGAGTGTGTGAAGGAGAGAAACAAGGCATCAATCCCCTCTTTGAAGTGCTCAAAAATCTGCTCTGCAGCAAAGAAAACATTGCTGCAACTTACCGTGACCATTGCTCCTTCCAGCGGCTAGCACTGCTCGTGGAGAAAGATCGGAGAACCCCGGGCATGTCTCCCTTCTAGAGGGAGTATCCCTTTACTCCTGGGAGCAAGAGGGTCGAGCCGGATTCGTTGCTATAGCTCCAAACGCAAGGAAGAAGGCTGCTGTTTTTCTGCAGCAGAATTTTTCTGGCAGCAACTTGGGTGATTTTGTACACCCTATACATTGTGTTTTTCTTGCAGATTTCGGTTGGAAATCGAAGAAGACCATTCTCCCTTGCCGCTGCTTCGATTCGGGAGGAAAAGGAGCTCCGGACATCGCCGTTTGGTCGCTGTTTTGAAGAGCAAAAACAGAGCTCCCAAACATCCAAAGGAAGAAGACAACAGGAATATAGTTATTCCTGTTATCCCAGCTATTCCAGCAGTTATTCTAGAGTTATTCCAGGTGGAATAAAGGTATGAAAAATTTTATTTTATCATGCATAAATAAATGTATTTATTTATATATTTTACAAATATTATATGCTTTGTTACATGCCTATTTTAATACATGCAACTTGAATAGATTAGATTCTGGGTGGAGCAGTTTTCCGTTGCGTGATTTTTAAAAATTGTTTTAAAATCCATTCTGCTCCCGTAACTATTTGCATGCCTAGCGTAGGATCTTATCAAACCACCTGCACCCTGTTTCTTTCAGGAAACCTAAATAAAAAGATGGAGGATCTAATATTGGAGGATTCACCTCCTCAAAATAAAGAAGAAGATCAAAAGGAGGAAAGAGTAGAAAGAGCAAATGCAAGATCCAATCAAAGAGAAAATAAAAGCCTACCCAAGAAATGGAGGAATACACATGGACATCCAAAATATTTAATTTTTAATGATCCATGATAAGGGATAACAACTTAATCTTGCTTAAGAAATATTTGTGAGTACTTATCTTTTATATCCTAAATTAAGCTTAAATTTATAGAAGCTAAAAATGATTTTAATTGGATAAATATTATGCAAGATCAACTTAATTAATTTGAAAGAAATAAAGTTTGTACTCTTATCGATAGATCTAATGAACTCCTATTATTGAAACTAAAAGAGATTTTAAAAATAAATTGGATGAATATGATATTGTTGTTAGAAATAAAGCAAAACTAGTTGCTAGAAGTTATAATCAAGAGAAAAATATTGATTTTGATGAAACCTTTATACCCATAGCTAGACTAGAGGCAATTAGATTATTGCTTGCATTTGCATATTTTATAGATTTTAAGCTTTACTAAATGGATCTTAAAAGTATATTTTTGAATTGTTTTATAGCTGAAGAAGTGTATGTTGAATAACTACCAAAATTTTTAAAATCATGCTTTTCCAAACCATATTTATAAATTGCATAAAGTATTATATGGTTTAACACATGCCTCTCTTGCATGATATGAGAGATTAAATAAGTTCTTGCTTGATAATGAATTTAATAAAGGAAATATTTAAACTACATTGCTTTTGAAAAGAAAGAATACTGATTTGTTGGTAGTATAAATTTATATAGATTATATTATTTTTGGTGCTACTAATGAATCTCTTTGTCAAGAGTTTGCTAAGTTAATGCAAGGAGAGTTTAAAATGAATATGATGAGAGAGCTAAACTTCTTTCTCAGATACTAAATTAAGTAAATAAAAAAAAGGTATCTTCATCAACCAAATCAAATATATAAGAAAAATACTAAAGAAGTTTGGCATGGAAAACTTTAGACCAATGGGCATACCTATGAGCCCCTCATGTAAACTTGATAAGGATGAAAGTGGTAAGAGTATTGATTTCAAGCTTTATCGAGATATTATTGGATCCTTACTCTATCTTACCTCTAGTGGACTAGATATAATATTTAGTGTATGCATGTATACAAGATTTTAATCAAATCCTAAAGAATCTTATTTACTTGATATTAAAAGGATACTTAGATATTTGTCTAGCACTCTCAATATTTGCTTATGGTTTTCTAAGTAATTTTTCATTGATTTAATTTTATATTCAAATACTAATTTTGCTAGTTGTAAATTAGATAGAAAAAGTAATAGTAAAACTGTTAATTTCTAAAATCTAACTTAATCTTTTGGTTTAGCAAGAAACAAAATTTGGTAGCATTATCAATTATCAAGATCAAAAATATTATAGCCAGATATTATTGTGCTTAAATATTATGTCCTAAAAAATAACTAGAAGATTATGATCTCAAACTAAGTAAAATTTTCATACAATGTGATAATATAAGTATAATAAATCTAACTAAAAATTCAATTAAGTATTTAAGAACTAAACATATAGAGATAAGACATCACTTTATAAGAGATCATATTCAAATGGTAATGTGTTGCTAGATTTTGTTAGCACTAATAGGCAACTAGCATATATTTTCTCTAAATTTTTAACCGAGGATAGATTTAACATGATTAAAAGAGAACTAAAAACTTGCGACCCATTTGACAAGGTTTCTCTTTCCTTTCTCTATCTTGGTTTTAGTAAATTTGATTTGCCTTGACCAAAATTTAATTGAAAATCCTTGTTTACACCTATTTTAAAGCTCTATAAATTGATTTGATTTTCCTAAGATCAAGTTTTTTCTTAAAAATTTAGGGATTCTTGACTTTGAGTTTGATTTGACTTAGATAAAAATTTGAGTCAACTCATGCTTGAGTAAACTCGAATATGAATCTGAGTTGACTCGAGGTTGGGACCACAATTTTTTTAGTCAGATCTGCAATCTTTTTTTTCACCCTAATTTCTTTCAAAACTAATCGCAGTCATGTCCTTTCCCTTTCCAAGCCCTAGGACTAGTTCTTCCTAGGATCTTAGCCCTCTATCTATCCAAATCTCTTTGACTCCTCCCATATTTGATTGGAATGGGGCCCCAAAAGCAACTAACTCATCGATTGAAGTGCCCACTCTTCAAACAAATTGAAGAACAATGATATAAGGTTCAGAATGATGGTAATTCATCATGAGAAGATAAGAAGCACCGATCCAAAGCTTAGACCAATGTAGAGCCTTCACAACAATTTGACCAAGGTACAATTATCTCATCCCCCTTGCCTCTTCCACTTGAGAGAATAGTCGGTCAGGTCATTTTGACATGAAGAAAAATTAATTTTGGATTCTTCAAGCAAGCTGGGTTCTCACTAGGGAAATGGAATTTTATGGGAACTTGAAGAGAGGCTCTAATAGGATCATCACTATAGTTAGAGGAGCAGAGATTGAGTTCACCGAGTAGTAGTTGGCATAGATTGCTTGATTACCTCAACAAGGGATTACACATGATTGTTTGGCCAACAAAAAGGAAGAGCTTTGCTACATCTTAGGAATAGATGATGTGGATGGAATTAGAGATGTGAAAGCAAATAGGCTAACATTGGAGATGAGGCTTATACACCACATTATACAGAGGATCTTTATCCTAAAGACATGTCATTTTGGCTTCATCTCCAAGAGGGAGTTAATGCTCATGTTCCATATGATTCAGGGCACTCCTTTGAACTTGTCTACATTTATGATGCATTAGATCAGAGAGACATTAGCAAAAGTGAAGTCCTGCCTAGCATATGGCATGGTCCTCACTCTAGTGTTCAAGAAGTTTAGTGTGCCAATTGAGGGTGAGACTAGTCAAAAGCTGATGCATTCCGACACTTATTTTGATCAGACTATTCATCGTATGGGATATTGAAAGATTGATGGAAATGGGTCTGTAGAGGGTTAAGGTAGGAGAGAGAAGATGAGCCATAGACTCCATCCCCTACATTAGCTGAGCCCTCTACTCCATCTAGAATAGCGAAGCCATCTACACCTCTAGAACCAACTCCTTTAGCTTCACTAACTCTAGCTTTAGCCTCTTCAATAGCTTTTACACCCTCACAAGCACTTGCACCATCCCTAGTGACACTTGGAGTAGCTCAGCACTCAAGTGGATTTGACGAGCATTTGGTTTAGAGGATGGCTGAGCTAGTTTCACCATCTATCAGAGCTAAGATAGGAGCACTCGAACAAAGGTCCAAAGTTTGTCTAATGGTCTTTGAGCTTAGGTACATTAGTTATTAGATGCAGTCGTAGTCCTAAAGTAACAACACAAGCTTGATGGGAAAGTTGAGATATCTAGTATGGACAGAGAGGCTACTAGACTTAGGGGGAGCATCGAGTTCAGAGTTTCAAAGATTCAATCATCCCTTAGAGGCTTGATAGGGCATATCAAGAGGGCATCCTCTCAGTTTTCACTTCCATGGGTCATGTCATTAGGCAGATAGATAAAAGAATAATGCCCTAAAAGCCAATCATTGTAAGGGCATTTCTGTAAACTTCCAAACTCATGTATGACATTTTTTTATGTATGTACTAATGAAGGCATTTAATTTTCATCATACTGCTATATCTAATTAATAGATTATGGTGAACCCCGTAGGTTAGGAAAATGGAATTAGGGTTATGATGAAGATCATAACAGTGAGACCTAAATTTCTATAAAACCTAATCTAGAATGTTCCTGGTCGTTAGATTATCGATTAGGGGATTGATACTTCCGGAAAGACCAGCATATCCTATATATGCTCTTAAGAGAGGGTGGTTGATCTCACAGCCACTAGAGTAGACACACTAATATGAGGATATGGATGCTCATTGTAGACGTGAGTTCACTGAACTGATCCGCACTGAGAACTTCTTATGGATGCCTTACTACTTGTCAAAAGGTAGTTCTCATAGTGGGAGTTGTGCAAGTGATCTTTAGATCTGAGATCACCTTAGATCCTTATGCACACTAAGCCATGTTTCGATTCATACCCATTCATGACATTGAGTTATGCACGGGATGTTCTTGAATATGGCGGAAGGTGTATGAAGGATGAGAGTGGATCAACAAGGAATCGATCATTCCTAGTAAGAGAAAAAATTATCCCATGTAATCTCTTCAAAATAATGACTCAGGAAGTCTTTGATCAAAGCAAGATGAGATTAGAAAAGGTTTTCTAATCGATTATCAATAGAGTCATCATTATCAAATTGAGATTTGAAATGACTAAGTGTTAGGGTTTGACATTAATCCATAGCCATCACTTATTTGGGATAAAAGGAGATCAAGAGATTGAATTGCACGCTAACTTTCCAATGAAGGGTATTTTGCTAATTTCTACCAAATTCCTCATCTTTCGGGTAGGCATGATACGTTGCTAGACATCAATCATGTCGTGTAGGATATCATGAATCAATTTGATTAGATTCATGAGTCAATTTGAAAAGTTGGTTCGAATTGGCAACTTGGGTCAGTTCAATTTGACCTAATTAGGTCAAACGGGTTCGATTGGATCGAATCGGCTTGGACCCAGACCTACTACTTGCTAGATATGGAACCCAAAGGGTCACACACATATGAGAATTAACCTAAGAATTTATTGGATATTATATTAGGGTTAATTAATTCTAATTGGCTAGCTAGATTGCATACTAGCATATGTATGCTAGCCTAATTCCTAACCCAATTAGATTGGGTCTATTTGCTTGCTATTTGGGCAAACCAATTTATGAGAAATCTAGATTGAGTTATGTCCTAAGTGGAGTCAAATAATCTGATTTTATTTGGATTTTATCAGCCTTTATCTTGGATTTATGAAGAGTCCTAGATAGGTTGGACTCTTGGCGCCATTTAGTGTGGGCGCTAGAAATTTTTGGCATGAAATAGGAATAGGAGTCCTTCTGCTTTGGGAAAGTGGTTTCCAGATAAGAAAGGAGTCTCTCCCTTTGTCCTAACACCCATTCCTTCAGCCTCTTTACCGTATAAGAAATAAAAGAAGGAAGGAATTGGCGCGCGCAACATGAAGAGTCGCGACTCTTCATGGTTGCTGCACCAATTCAAATTCAAATGGGAAGTTATATTACCAAAGGGACTTATAATTTATATGTCTCTTCATTCCCATGCCAGTTACCTTTTTATCAACCGGTTATTAGCCACATGGCATGAAGAAAAAACACCGGTTAAATCCAAGGGATGCAGATAAGTCATTTGGTGCATAAAAGAATGTGTTCTTAGATCCAAAAGACTCCTTCTCATTGAAGGGTCTTATTTGATCTGATGAAAAGTAGATCAAGGGTTGATGAAGAGCCTTATCCCACGCCTCTTGCTTTCCTATATAAACCCATCAGTGTTTTACCGAAAGCATTCCATTCAATCCTTTCTTTCTTACATTCTTACACTTATCCTCTTTGTCTCTTCCTTCCTTTGTTAAGACATTGTTCTTTCTTAAAGACAAGTCTGCCAAATTAAGACAAGGGCTTAGAAAGAGAATAAAGAAGTGTTAAGTAGAAGTAAGAAGAGTTTAGGAGAGGGTTCAGAGTATTTGTCAGGAGGGTATTAGTCTGGGAAAGTGGAAAAGGCTATCAAAGGCTTGAAAGGCTGCCAAAGAGTCCTAGTGATTTAAGCAAGCAAGAAAGGAGTGCCTCCTTGGTTCAATTCTCGTTTGGATCACCTCTGGAGGGCATGCGCTTGTGTGCCTAGTGGAAAGAAGAAGGTTATAGCATATCAGGTATTCTTCTTAAGCCTCATTATATGATTAGTTAATTGTTATGCTCAAGGGATTCTGGATTAGGGTTTCGATTTATTATAGTTTCAAATAAAATTTTTTGAAATTCAACCATCCGCTGTGCTACCGAAACCCATCAGTGGTATCAGAGCAACCTTGATGCATTCCATTTAATGGTCATTTAATGTATGGTTGAATACTATATAAAATGTTTAGCATGATATTATGACATGCAAATATTATGCATGATACTAGTATCATATCTTATGTTGCTTGTCACTGATTAGGGTTTTTCACTTAAACCCTAATCTACATAGAGATATGTCTAGATGTTTAAGTCACATTCTGAAATAAGGTTGTCCTAACATAACGGCGGATGTCAGTTATGTTGTAAGGTTGTCCTAGAATGATGACTCACTTGACATATATTTTGTATATGTATGGTTTTATGGGATGAATGTTTTATAAGCGTTATCTATTAGAATGTGTTAAGAGACCATAAATGCCCTCATAAAATTATATTTAGTCGTAGTGTAAATTAATCATGAAGAAAATCTATTTAGGGATCTTTGATTAAGCCAATTGGAGTCTAGGCAGGTGGTTCTGGGAAGGTAAAGGGAATGAGATTTTTAATTGGTTTTGTTGTCTGACCTGGCCAATTCTATTGGTGTCTAAGGAAAGCAACAGGGGGACCCCCTCATCTCTTCCACTTACTTGGCCAATTTGGCTATATCTAGACCTTAAGTTAGAAATGCAAATTGGTTAAGTACACTACAAAATTGCCTTTTTTCATGCTAAGCCAAATCCATGTCAAACTTACTATTATAGGTTTGTTGTGATTAACACAAGACCTATTTTAGAATTTGATATGATTTTGTCTTAGTATTTTCTATGCTATATAGTATGATTGATTATGTTGCTTTGTTGAGTATACTCAAGGGTGACATTATTCAATAATGACTATATAAAATGAAGGGTATGACTAAACTAATACATTACAGTTTGTTGTGCATACACAAGGCTATAAATGTATTAGAGGCAAGTCTAATGTTGAGAATTGCAATAGGGTGCAATTGGAAGGGATTTTCCTACCCTTAAACTCATGGGTGTTTGTTGTGATTAACACAAGGCATTCATGAAGGATTGGGATATCAACCCCACTAAGGAAACCCAAGTGTGGTTTCCCGCTTACCATATTTGAGGGTTATGGTATTCAAATAAAATAGTGGGAGACATAATTAGATGTAAAGTTTTTATCTAGTTATGGATGTCATCTTGAGTGGTCGACTTATAGTTGTTCTTTATTTTTAATGTAGATTATAATTTCATGGCTTCTACTCTGTCACTGCGTGGCATCTTGGATGCCAACAAGCTAACCGGTCCTAGTTTTGTGGATTGGTTGAGGAACCTGAGGATAGTTTTATCTCAGGAAAGGATTGCCTATATCCTTGATACTCCTGACCCTGATCCGGTAGGAGTGGATGCTACCGAGGAGGAAGAGCCACATATAAAATGTGGCAGAATGACAGCATGACTGTCAAGTGCATAATGTTGGCCTCAATGAGTAACGAACTCCAGAGGCAACATGAGAAAATAGAACCTTAGTCCATATTGCTCAATCTCAAAGAGCTTTATGGGGAGCATAGTCGGACTACACGATACGAGATATCAAAGTAGTTGTTCCGGGCATGAATGAGTGAGGACTCTTCCATTCAGACACATGTACTCAAAATGATTGACCCAATCACCCGGTTAGGTCAGTTAGGATTTGTGATGGATGGGGAGCTCAATCAGGATTTAATCCTACAATCACTCCCTGACTCCTTCTCACAGTTTGTCATGAATTACCATATGAACAAATTGAATACTTCATTGCCCGAGTTATTAAATATGCTCAAAATAGCAGAGAGCCACTTTAAGGGTGGTAAGGCTGAGCTTCTTCTAGTCGATAATAAGAAGAAGCAAGCAATGAAGAAGGGTTCTAAAAGGAAGAGGAATCCTAGGAGTAGCTTCAAGAGCAAGAAGAAGGCAAGGAAGCCCTCCGCTGATGGATCCTGTTATCACTATGGGAAGCAAGGGCACTGGAAGAAAAATTGCAAGTTATACCTTGCAAAGGAGAAGCAAGATGATGTTGGAGCATCTAAAGGTTTGTTAATGATACAAACAAGTTCATCATTGAGTTCTTCAGCTTCTAATTCATGGGTACTTGATACTGCATGTGGATCTCATATCTGCAAATCTTTGCAGGGGCTACAGAGACCTAGAAGCTTGAAGAAAGGTGACTTCGAGCTATTCAGCACAAGTGGAGAACCCATTCAAGCTGAAGCTGTTGGCACCTACTTATTGTTATTGCCTTCGAGCAATATCTTAGAATTAAAAGAATGTTATTATGTACCTAATGTTATTAAAAACATTATTTCTATACCTTCCTTGTTACAACAAGGTTATGAAATAAAGTTAACGAGCCTGGGATGCTCGATTTTCTTTTCAAAGAAATTCTTTGGTTATGGTACATTTTCTAATAGTCTTTTAACTCTATCACTCAATGATGAAGTATTGGTTGTTGAGAACAAGAAAAAACAGAGAGACGATGTCAAAGTCACATATCTCTGGCATTGTCGCTTGGGTCATATTGGTGAGTCCAGGATAAGCAAGTTATACAAAGATAACTTTTTTGAACCTTTTGATTTTGAGTCATTAGGAACTTGTGAATCCTGTCTCATGGAAAAAAGGACTAAGTCTCCATCACTGGACATGGAGAAAGGGCAACTGAGTTGTTAGGACTAGTTCACACATATGTGTGTAGTCCTATGACAACCCAGGCTAGAGGAGAATACTCTTATTTTATCAGTTTTACTAATGATTTATCAAGGTTTGGATATGTGTATCTAATGAAACACAAGTATGAAGCTTTTGATAAATTTAAAGAGTATCTAAAAGAGGTTGAGAAACAAACAGGGCATAGTATTAAAATCCTTCAGTCTGATCGAGGAGGAGAATACTTGACTACTAAATTTCTTGATTTTCTAAAAGATAAATGCATTCTCTCATAATGGACCCCTCCATATACACCACAGTTAAATGGTGTAGCAGAAAGGAGAAATCGTACTTTATTAGATATGGTATGGTCCATGATGTGCTCCACTGATCTTCCAGTCACTTTTTGGGGTCATGCCTTAGAGACCGCTACTCACATTTTGAACAAAGTACCATCAAAGGCTGTCAATAGCACTCCATATAAATTATGGAAAGGAAGAAAACCAAGTCTTATGTATTTCAAGATTTGGGGTTGCCTAGCTTATGTCAAGAACGTTTTTGGGCATAAGCTAAGTGCTAGGGCTGACAAATGCAGGTTTGTAGGTTATCCTAAAGAAGGAATGGGATACCTTTTCTATCACCCTACTGAACAAAGGTTTTTGTCAGTAGACATGCAACCTTCTTGGAAAAAGAATTCATCCAAGAAGATGGCAGTGGAAGGATATTTGAACTTGAAGAAGTTCAACCTACACCTGATGTAATTCCTCAACCAGATGTTCCTATAATTCAGGAACATCCACAACACACACCTCCTTTCCGAAGGTCAGAGAGAGTGCGGGGTACACCTCTCCGATATGGCTTTATCATTGGAAATGACAATGAGGCCAGTATCATTCAGGATGATGATCCTGTAACCTATTTGAAAGCTGTTGAGAGTAAAGACTCCGATAAATGGCTAAATGCCATGAAATCCAAAATGGACTCCATGTACTCTAACCAGGTTTGGACATTGAAGGAGTTAACCTAATTGGGTGTAAATGGATCTTCAAGAAGAAGATTGGAGCAGATGGCCAAGTAGATACCTGTTGGGAATTGTGTCCCAAAGCCAATCGCCTGGGTTGTATGCGGTTGTGCTAAGTATTGTACTTTTTCAATGAATTAATAAAATATAATTTTTGGCAGCTCATCACGTATTGAATTTCCCTGAAATGAACTCTTTCCTATGTGATGAAGTCCTTAGGACTACACTGACTTCGATATAGAGAGGATGTATCGAGTGGTCCTTTAACCCGGTTCACAACCAAAGGATATATTGTACTGGACGGCAATATATCAAGTATAGGTTGTTGTAGTTCACATCGTTTGGTTGTCCTCTTGACCAAATGAGTGTGGTGACACTGATGTAATCTGCAAGTGGGATATATGTGATATCTCATTGAACGTGACTCCGTGCAGTCCCTTTCTGCCAAAGGGATACTCACGATTGGATATGGGTATAAGTGTCCCTCTGACCTGAGGTCATCGCGGTAGCTTGCAAGCAACTCCCTGTGCTTTGGTGCCGGACTACCCGGATTTTTAATCCGGTGACGGAAGGTTTCTGGGTACAGGCAAGTACTTGTGGAGCAGTGATGGACCAAGATGGAATTGACCTGTCCAAACAGTTTGGATTGAATGTCTCGCAGTATCTCAATTTAGCAAATCCTCGGCCGGGGTAGCCCTAGTGAAGAGTCACTAGGCTTACGAGGTTGAGACACGTAGTCGACTGACTCAGTCTGGGTTGGCAGCCCAATCTCAGTCGTCCTGAGCATTAGAGGTCAAAGGGATGAATTATACGGTAACCATATGCCAGAGGTTCGATAGTTTGCTCTCGCATCTTCGACCTATCCGGACGCCGGGACCCATTGCTAGATGGTTTCCTGTGCTGGTACTAGAATTGTTCTGGTGCTACCGTTTAGGTTCGAACCTATGAGGTCACACGCCACAGAGGATAACTCCCTGATCCGGATATCGATTACGATTGGGAATCATCTCGGTTTTATGGTCACAGTATTTTTGAGCACTCTTTTCCCCGTCTTGCCCTTGTCTGTGTCGATCGGAAAATGTTCCGGGTTGACCAGCTCTGCGCCAGGATTTTTCTGAATCAGTTTTGAACTGATTCGGAGTTCGTTTCGGCCTCCAATTGGTTGTGAACCAATTTTATTCCCTGAACCAGGTTCAATTAGATTGAACCACCGTTGGGTTTGAACCAAATTGGTTTAATGGGATTGGACAAATTTTGGTTGGACCGGTTTTGGTTGAACCGCTAAAATTTTTCTTCTCAGCGTGACCGTTTACACGATGATTCTCGCTGGAAAAATTCCAAGCGCCGAAGGCCAAACGCTGGGCGTTTTCTTCTCCCTCCACCGTTTGTTCCTGGCGTTTCTTCTTCCTCCCACCGGCTGGTTTTAAGGCTTGGTTAATTGGGTGATTAACTGCAGCCATTCCCAGCCTCTCCACCTCACCGTCTCTCCACCTCCCTCTCCCTCTTCCCTGCTATTTTTAAAGGCCTGCAGTCCCTGTTTCAAAGGGTGTCATCGTTTGAAAGGTAAAAAAAAAAAAAAACCATGAGAGCTGGTTCTTTTATTGGAGAGCTCAATATTTTTACTACCGGGGTTTTTCAAAGGGCTGGGTTTTGGTGAGAGATTGGGAGAGAAAGATCCTTGATTCCCGGTCTTCTTTGTGCCCAAAAATCCCTGCTGCAGCAATTCTGTTTTGCTGCAGCAACCTGTGACCGTGAACCTTCTTCCGGCGGCTAGCACCGCGCATGGAGAGGGATCGGAGAGCCCCGGGCGTGTCTCCCCTCTAGAGGGAGTATTCTTCTACTCCTTGGAGCAAACCACGCAAGCCGGGATCGCTCCAGTTGCCCGAAATCCAACGACGAAGACAGCTACTCCGTTCTGCTTCCATTTTCGTGCAGCAGATTTCGGCGATTTTTTACGATTTATTGGCTTAGTCTTTCTTGCAGAAACCAGTGCCAAATCGAAGAGGACTTCCTTAAGAATCTATAGCTCAAATTTGGGAGCGATCGGAGGTCCGGAAGGCGGCGTTCCGGGACTTTTCGGAAGCCCTGTTTTCAGCCCAAGGTGGAAGACGACTGGAATAACTTTATTCCAGTTATTCCAGACTATTCCAGGTTTATCCCAGACTTATTCCAGTTGGGAATAAGGTATGTTTTTGGGTTTTAATTTCGGTGCATGTGTAGATCTAGATTTATTAAAATGTTTATAAATATTATATGTCCTGTATCACGCCAATACATGCATCTTGTATATGCTAGATCCTGTGCGGAGTAGGTATTTTCCGCATTTATTTTAAAAATATTTTAAAATATTTACCTGCTCCCTGTGCTGTTGCATGCTTAGCGTAGGCATCTGCACCATATTTTTTTTCTTTCAATACCTACAAAGCCAGGCTAGTGGCAAAAGGTTTCAGACAAAAACATGATATTGATTATGATGAAACCTTTTCACCAGTAGTAATACTCAAGTCCATCAGGATTTTGCTTGCAATAGCAGCATACTATGATTATGAAATCTGGTAAATGGATGTAAAGACTACTTTCCTCAATGGATACCTTGAGGAAGAAGTCTATATGTCACAACCAGAAGGGTTTGTCTCAAGTGGGAGACCTAATCAAGTATACAAGCTTAAAAAATCCATATATGGATTAAAGCAAGCATCGAGGAGTTGGAACATCCATTTTGATGAAGCAATCAGGGAGTTTGGCTTCATTAAAAATGCGGATGAACCTTGTGTGTATAAAAAGACAAGTGAAAAAGCAACTGTCTTTTTGGTTTTGTATGTCGATGACATACTTATCATTGGGAATGATATCCCAATGTTACAATCAGTCAAGACTTGGCTATCTTCAAAGTTTTCCATGAAGGATTTGGGAGAAGCATCATGTATATTGGGAGTTAAGATCTATAGAGATAGATCTAAGAGGATGCTAGGTTTATCTCAATCCAGGTACATTGACTTAGTGTTGAAAAGATTCAACAAGGATGGGAGTAGGAGAGGTTACTTGCCCATGAGTCAAGGCATACATCTCTCCAAGAAAATGTCTCCTAAGATATCAGAAGAAAGAGAGAGAATAGCTAAGATTTCTTATGCTTCGGCTATAGGATCAATAATGTATGCTATATTATGTTCCAGGCCTGATGTTACTTATGCCTTGGGCATAGTAAGCAGATTCCAGGCTGATCTAGGAGAGGATCATTAGAAAGCTGTGAAAAATATTCTTAAGTACCTGAGAAGGACTAAGGATATTTTTCTAATCTATGGAGGATCAGAATTGAAACTAGAAGGATATACAGATTCTAGTTTTTAATCAGATCTAGATGATAGCAAATCCATATCAGGGTATGTCTTTACCCTATATGGTGGAGCAGTAAGTTGGAAGAGTACAAAGCAGCAAACTGTAGCTGACTCAGTCATTGAGGCAGAATACATAGCTGTAAGTGAAGTCACAAAGGAAGCTGTTTAGATGAAAAAATTCATTATGGAATTAGGCGTTGTTCCTGAAATACAACAACCAGTGCCAATTTATTGTGACAACAGCGGAGCTATTGCGCAAGCTAAAGAACCAATGTCTCATCATAAGTCCAAGCACATTCTGAGATGCTTCCACCTCGTTCGAGAGGTCATAGGAAGACAAGATGTTTCCATTGAACGAGTTGATACAAAGAACAATATAGCAGACCCATTCACTAAAGCACTACCCCAGCAGCAATTTGATCGTCACTTAGAATGTATGGGTATTAGATATAAGGGCGATTGGCTTTAGTGCAAGTGGGAGATTGAAAGAATAATGCCCTAAAAGCCAATCATTGTAAGGGCATTTCTGTAAACTTCCAAACTCATGTATAACATTTTTTATGTATGTATTAATAAAGGCATTTAGTTTTCATCATACTGCAACGTCTAATTAATAGATTATGGTGAACCCCATAGGTTAGAAAAATGGAATTAGGGTTATGATGAAGATCATAACAGTGAGACCTAAATTTCTATAAAACCTAATCTAGAATGTTCCTAGTCATTGGATTATCGATTAGGGGATCGATACTTCCGGAAAGACCAGCATATCCTATGTATGCTCTTAAGAGAGGGTGGTTGATCTCACAGCCACTAGTGTAGAGACACTAATATGAGGATATAGGTGCTCATTGTAGCATGAGTTCACTGAACTGATCCGCACTGAGAACTTCTTATGGATGCCTTACTGCTTGTCAAAAGATAGTTCTCATAGTGGGAGTTGTGCAAGTAATCTTTAGACTTGAGATCACCTTAGATCCTTATGCACACTAAGCCATGTTTTGATTCATACCCATTCATGACATTGAGTTATGCACGGGATGTTCTTGAATATGGTGGAAGGTGTATGAAGGATGAGAGTGGATCAACAAGGAATCGATCATTCCTAGTAAGAGAGAAAATTATCCCATGTAATCTCTTCAAAATAATGACTCAGGAAGTCTTTGATCAAAGCAGGATGAGATTAGAAAAGGTTTTCTAATCGGTTATCAATAAAGTCATCATTATCGAATTGAGATTCGAAATGACTAAGTGTTAGGGTTTGACATTAATCCATACCCATCACTTATTCGGGATAAAAAGAGATCGAGAGATTGAATTGCATGCTAACTTTCCACTGAAAGGTATTTTGATAATTTCTACCAAATTCTTCATCTCCGGGTAGGCATGACACGTTGCTAGACATTAATCATATCATGTAAGTTATCATGAATCAATTTGATTAGATTCATGAGTCAATTTGAAAAGTTGGTTCGAATTGGCAATTTGGGTCAGTTCAATTTAACCTATTTAGGTCAAACGGGTCCGATTGGATTGAATCGGCTTGGATCCAGACCTACTGCTGGCTAGATGTGAAATCCAAAGGGTCACACACATATGAGAATTAACCTAGGAATTTATTAAATATTATATTAGGGTTAATTAATCTTAATTGGCTAGCTAGATTGCATACTAGCATATGTATGCTAGCCTAATTCCTACCACAATTAGATTGGGTCTATTTGCTTGCTATTTGGACAAACCAATTTATGAGAAATCTAGATTGAGTTGTGTCCTAAGTGGGGTCAAATAATCTAATTTTATTTGGATTTTATCAGCCTTTATCTTGGATTTATGAAGAGTCCTAAATAGGTTGGACTCTTGGCACCATTTAGTGTGGGCGCTAGAAATTTTTGGTGTGAAATAGGAATAGGAGTCCTTCTACTTCGGGGAAGTGGTTTCCAGATAAGCAAGTAGTCTCTCCCTTTGTCTTAACACCCATTCCTTCAGCCTCTTTACTGTACAAGAAAGGAAAGAAGGAAGGAATTGGCGCGCGCAACATGAAGAGTCACGACTCTTCATGGTTACCGCACCAATTCAAATTCAAATGGGAAGTTATATTACCAAAGGGACTTATAATTTATATGTCTCTTCATTTCCATGCCAGTTACCTTCTTATCAGCCAGTTACATGCCACATGGCATGAAGAAAAAACATCGGTTAAATCCAAGGGATGCAGATAAGTCATTTGGCGCATAAAAGAATGTGTTCTTAGATCCAAAAGACTCCTTCTCATTGAAGGGTCTTATTTGATCTTATGAAAAGTAGATCAAGGGCTGATGAAGAGCCTTATCCCATGCCTCTTGCTTTCCTATATAAACCCATCGGTGTTTTACCGAAAGCATTCCATTCAATCCTTTATTTCTTACATTCTTGCACTTATCCTCTTTGTCTCTTCCTTCCTTTGTTAAGACATTGTTCTTTCTTTAAGACAAGTCTGCCAAATTAAGACAAGGGCTTAGGAAGAGAATAAAGAAGTGTTAAGTAGAAGTAAGAAGAGTTTAGGAGAGGGTTCAGAGTGCTTGTCAGGAGGGTATTAGTCTGGGAAAGTGGAAAAGGCTGTCAAAGGCTAGAAAGGCTGCCAAAGAGTCCTAGTGATTTAAGCAAGCAAGAAAGGAGTGTCTCCTTGGTTCAATTCTCGTGTGGATCACCTCTGGAGGGCATGCGCTTGTGTGCCTAGTGGAAAGAAGAAGGTTATAGCGTATCAGGTATTCTTCTTAAGCCTCATTATATGATTAGTTAATTGTTATGCTCAAGGGATTCTGGATTAGGGTTTCGATTTCTTATAGTTTCAAATAAAAATTTTTGAAATTCTACCATCCGCTGTGCTACCGAAACCCATCAATAGATTGGATGACTCTAGATGTTGGAGTAGTATTAATGACAATGACAGACAAAGGATGAGCTAAAGCTTCTCCACCTTATTCAACTTAGCCTACTCATCCTAGCTAGTCTAGTCAACCCTCTACCAGCCAGACTCGACCACCCTTCTAGACCTACACTAAATCTGATGTTGGGTTCTCAACTCAGGTGATTGGTCCTAGTAGGACTATGAGACAGAAAGCTAGAGCAACCAAATTAAAGGCTAGTTTTATTGAGATCCCAGATCTTATATCTTATTGACGTAGAACCTACCTCGACTGAGCAGAGCCGCTGGATCACCAGTTCGCTCCCCCGTGCCCACCTGCAAAATAGGTCCCTGACCGGATTTTTTCCAGTGGGGGACACTCCGATGCCTAAGTCAGGGGCAGTCTCCAGCAACAGAACGAAGAGTAGTTCTGAAGAGAGAAAAATGGTGGCTAGGGAAGAAAGAGTCCTTCTTTTTCCAGGATTATTCTTCCTTTGCCCCGATGCTGGCAGGAACAGACCAAGAATATCCATGCCCCACTGGGTGAAGGGCCAGGAGGCCATTAGTTGTGTGAGTTGGCTTGCTGGCTATCTCTCGATGTTGGCGTACCTCTGGCACTGGTGACACATTCGAACAAAGTCAGCTGAGTTCTTTTTGGATGGTGGGCCAGTAGTAACCCTGGTGTATTATCTTATATGCCAAGGATCTACCCCCCAAGTGATCTCCACATATGCCTTTGTGGACCTCTCTTAGGGCATAATCAGTGTCCGATGGCCCTAGGCATTTTAGTAGAGGTTGGGTGAACAATCTCTTGTACAGGGTTCTGTTTAAGATGACATATTGAGATGCCATCCAATGGACCTTTTTGGCTTCTGCCTTATCTTCCGACAGTGTGCCCTCATTCAGGAATTTGAGTATGGGATCTATCCAACTAGGTTCGATCCTAATTTGGTGCACCTCCGAGGCTTCTTTGGTTATGCTTGGAACTTCAAGGTGCTCAAGAAGGTACATCCGAGAGATTCTGGAGTAATGGTGGCGAGTATGGACAATGCATCTGCTCGGGAGTTCTCCGATCGGGGCACATGGGTGATCTTAAAGAACTCAAATCAGGAGGACAGGGCTCGTACCTTCTTTAAATATTGGATCATTGTAGGATCCCTAGCTTCGAAGTCACCTTTGACTTGGTTCACTACTAGCAGGGAGTCCAAAAAGATTTGGATCTTTCGAACCCCTAAGCTTTCAGCAATGTGGAGTCTCGCAAGTAGGGCTTCGTATTCAGCTTGGTTATTTGAAGCATGGAAGGAGAACCAGAGTGTGTACTCCACTGTGTGTCCATCTGGTTCGGCCAGTATGAGGCATGCTCCTCATCCCGTGGAGTTGAATGCCCCATCCATGTGGAGGACCCAGACGGATTCTGCATCCTTCGGGTTGGCTTCTTCTCCTTCGGCTTCCCTGTCGGGCAATCGGACCTTGTCGTCAGCCTTCCATGTGCATTCGGCTAGGAAGTTGGATAATACCTGCACCTTCATGGCAATCGAGGTTGAAAGCTGATGTCAAACTTAGTTAACTTAACAACCCATTTAGCTATTCTTCTTGAGGTGTCAAGACAACGGAGAACGGCTTTGAGGGGCTGGTCAGTTAGGACCACAATGGCATGGGCATGGAAATAAGGCCATAGTTGCTTTGCCACAATTATCAAGGAGTAGATCAGCTTCTGCATTCTCGAGTACCTTACCTCCGCATCATGTAAGACCTTACTAATGTAGTAGATTGGCTTATGGAGCCCGTTTGCTTCTTTCCGGACGAGGACTGAACTAATTGCTTCATCTATGGTGGAGAGGTACAGGTAGAGAGTCTCTCCTTCATGAGGTTTGGAGAGTAACGGTGGTGTCTCCATATACTTTTTTAATTTCTCGAAGGCAAGGTGGCAATCCTCGGTCCATTCGAAGCCCCAGGACTGTCGGAGTACCTTGAAGAAAGGGAGACACTTCTCAGCTGACCGGAAAATGAATCTGTTTAAGGAGGCGATTCTTCCCGTCAGTTGTTGTAGTTCGTTCTTACAAGAGGGATGTCTCATATTTCGGAGGGCTTGGATCATTTCAGGGTTTGTCTCGATTCCTCGCTTGGTAATGAGGAATCCCAAGAATTTGCCTGAGGTTACCCCGAAAGCACACTTTGTTGGATTCAACTTCATCTGATGGCACCGTAAGGTGTTGAATGACTTTTCCAGGTCTTTGATGTGGTCTTCGTTAAGGAGGCTTTTCACGATCATGTCATCGACATAAGCCTGAACGAGGGCACACTACTGGAAGATAAGGTAGAAGCCTTATCCTAAACTAGGGCACACTGCCAGAAGATAAGGTAGAAGCCAAAAAGGTCCGTTGATGGCATCTCAGTACGTCATCTTAGACGGGACCCTATACATGAGATCGTTCACCCAACCTCTGCTGAAATGCTTAGGGCCATCGGATGTCGATTATGCCCTAAGAGAGGTCCATGAAGGCATATGCGGAGATCACTTGTGGGGTAAATCCCTGGCATATAAGATAATACACCAGGGTTACTACTGGCCCACCATCCAAAAGGACTCAGCCAACTTTGTTCGAAGGTGTGACCAGTGCCAGAGATATGCCAATGTCCAGAGATAGCCAGCTCACCCAACAAATGGCCCCCTGGCCCTTCGTCCAGTGGGGCATGGATATTCTTGGTCCGTTCTCGCCAGCATCGGGGCAAAGGAGGAATAATCCTGGAAAAAGAAGGACTCTGTCTTCCTTAGCCACCATTTTTCTCTCTTCAGAACTGCTCTCCGTTCTGTTGCTGGAGCCTGCCCCTGACTTAGGCATCAAAGTGTCCCCCACCAGAGGAAATCCGATCAAGGACCTGTTTTGCAAGTGGGCACGGGGGAGCAAACCGGCAATCCAGCGGCTCCGCTCAGTCGAGGAAGGTTCTATGTCAACATATCTAATAAAGAGTAGGTTTAGGACAAAACATTATCTAGTCATTAGGACTTTGTATTATGATATGTATTAGTTTTGATATTCTGTATTGATTGTTATATCTTGACTATCATTATGTATTAATTGATTATATCTTTGGTATGTTGCATCTATTGTATTATCTTGCAGTACATTCATTTTGATTGATAGATTGTATGTGGTATCTTACTCTATTAAATGAAATGCAACTTTCTTTCTTCTATATCTTATCTTTATGATTGATGGATGGCAAAAAGTGGCAGAAAATTTATTGATATAACCAAAATTGCCTTGTAACTTGGAACTATTGACTTTGTTAATATATAATATAGATCTTTTATGCACTAAACATTTGAAAATTTTGAATTCTATTTCATTCACATTATGCTCTGATACGTTCATGAATTATATCTACATTCTTGATGCATTGAGCTATGATACTTGATACTCTTGATACTTTTCAATATATCACTCATGCTCATGTATCTTTCTTGAAATTGCTATAATTCAAGATCATTTGATCTAATTATAATTGTTGTGGCCAAATCCCCACTTCGAAACTTGGGCCTTGTTTAGAAGTTCTGTGGCCTTCTCCAATGATATGTGGTCCTAGCTCTCCACATTTCCTTCAAGAATAGTTCTACTTGATTAGTGGTTACTGGTGGAGAACCCTTCAACACTCAAGTTAGTGGAAAGTTTAGGCAATAGTGAAGCTAAGAAGAATGGTGAGAGAGTACTAGAATGAGCATCTTGTGAGTGTTAGCAAATACACCTATCATGAGTCCCCTCTTACCTATTTGTAGTTACTTGGGATAACTAATTTTTGTTAGGAGGTAACCTCCAATTGAGCAAAACCTCTTTCTATTGAGGCTAACCTCTTTCTGGTGAGGTAACAGCTTCTAGTTGAGAGTAACTTTTTTCTAGTAAGATAACTTCTTTTGGTTAGGAAAAACCTCTTTTGGTTGGGATAATAACTTTCTATTATGATAGTTGTCTCCCTCTATCAGTGCCTCTTACTCGAGCATCACGGATTAAGGCATCAATGTGCCTTACTCATCATTGATGATAGTGCTTCAGTATTTAGAATCTAGTTGGTTAGGTCTATTGGCCATACTCTTCCTTGGTAGTTGGTCGAGTTCAAGTAACTTATTCAGCCATTGGGTGTCCAGGGGGGTCACGTTGATTGTCTTGTTGTCACTTGTAGTTACTTAAGCCCATGCACCATAGTTGTTCAATGTAGCCTTTAGCTTAGTCATCAACTTCATCATTGATCTAAATATTCTTTAAGGTTGAGTATTTGAGTAGTTGCCATAATAGTTGCCCCCCTCTTTTGACTCCAGAATGCTACCTAATAACTTTTTTGGCCTTTGTCATTTCTAGGTGAGGGGAGTAGATTCAATTTTTCAGCCTCGATAATCAAGTAGTAGATCTTTTCATTGCTCAGGCATTCATTGGTTTCTTGGAAACTATTGCTAGCTATTCTGTCATCTCAATCATGATGAAAAAAGAAAATCATTGATGCAATGCGATGGTTCATTGATTCATTAAATGTATATCGATTCGATTGATCTTCCTCGATCAGTTAGGTTTGCCACGTGACCTAATAGCTATAGCTTTTAAATGATTTACATAGATTCCAGTAGTGGAAGTTAATTAGCCAGTTGCATTTCCAATGTGGCATAATGTTGCCTTGCTTGAATTGAACCTCATGTCAAAATATGATGACTCCAATCAAATTAGGGTTTTGATCTGGGCCATCAAAATAGGTTATAAAAAAGTAACCCTTGCCATTGTTGCAAGGATCCTGGTTTCTTTTGCAGAGCCAGCAAAAGTAGAAGGAAAACTCCTTTAGTTTAGGCTTCCAAGAAAACTCACCATTTTCCTTGATTCCTTACCTTCTTCACTTATTAGGTCTTCTCTTTAGGGCTTTAGAGCTTCTTCTCCCAGGTAGAACTACATTCAACACTCTCTTCATTTTTCCTTTTGCATCTTCATCTTGTTCTTTGGCAAAAGATTTTCTTCCAATTTTCTTTTATTTTTTTGCCTTTGATTTAATCTTTCTTCTTATCTTTTATTCTCTTTACTCTGAGTTGAGAGATGTCATCTACTAAAGATGAAAGTCATTCAGTGAGTAAAATTTCTTGTTTGTAGGGATCTTGAGAACTTTCTCCAAAGGAGATGGATCCCAAGAATCTAGAAGCTGAAGTTTCCTCCTTTCAAGGGACCCTTCAGATGAACCGATCAGGTAGCCTAGGGATCCCCCCATTGGTTTAGCAAACGAGCATTTGACAATGACCAAGGGTGAAGTTCTTTGACTTTGAGAGTATTACAAATTCCCAAGCTACATTCACATCCATGTCCCCAGACTAGATGACTAGGTAACATTTGGTCCATTTGGCTATTTGGTTGTGTACAAGGAATTCTTTCACATTGGCCTAGGCTTTCATTTTCACTCCTTCATCATTAATGTTCTCGATCATTTCCAAGTCATTCCAGCCTAGCTTGCTCCTAACTTATTTTGCATCCTTTGATCGTTCATTATTCTTTGCAATATGCTCGATATTGAACCCTGAATTTCCTTGTTCTAGGTATTCTTCATGCTTGGAAAGCACCCTAGGGTGAAGGGCTGGTGGTACATTGGCCCTTATCATAGTAGATCTTTCAAGTTTGGTCTCCCTTCTTCTATCCATGGATGAAAGAATAAATTTTTCTATCTTTCGATCAAACATGGGGAATGAGCTATGTTTAGTGGAAGCTGACAAACCATCTAACAAAAATGATCAGATCCACACCATCAATGAGGAAGATTCAAAAGATTGAGTGACCTGGAGGTTCCTCCATAATGGGATCTACTCTCTAAGCAGAACCTCTATGATGCATAGTTGAGCCCGACAAATTCCCTTAGTAAGTTTCTCTTGAGCCTTTTCTTTCATTTATTTATCTTCAAAATATTTGGTAAGTCTTTCATTCAATTTGTAGGCATGAAGGTTCCATTAGAGTACCTAAAAGAGGTGGCCCAGAAGAAAGCTAGCACCCAGGCGGCCCTTCAAGAAAGGGCATTATGAAATGGCCATGACCATGACCCTCCATAGAGGGTCCTTCCATAGTCACGAGAGCCCCGCTACCTTGAGCTCTAGCACCACCACCAAGGAATTCTACATCGAGGGACTCCATTGCCGCTCTCATAGATGATGATGAGGTGATGGTCGTGCCAACTTGACCACCAAACAGCCATGACTAGGACCCTCCATCGGGGGTCCTTCTGTAGTTGCAAGAGCCCTACCACCTCGAGCTCTAGCACCACCACCAAGGAATTCTACATTGAGGGACTCCATTGCTGCTCCCATAGATGATGATGAGGTGATGGTCATGCTAGCTCCATTACTGACTTCTTAAGCACTACTTTAAGGTGTCCTAAATCTTCTTCAACCCTAGCAGCAGTCGATTCTTCCCAAGGTAAGGCCCCTTAGATGTAGGGTTCGGTGGCAAGGCGGAATCATAGATTTCAAAAATTTTTATCTTTATGAAATCTTCACCAAACCTTCAACCCAAAATCTCCTTAAAAGAATTAAAACATATAAGATGTATATATAAGATTTAATCTCAAATTAAGATACTAACCTGTATCGCAAAATCCAAACTCTGAATCTCCACCAGGTGCCCAAATGTTCACCCTCCAATGGTGATCCACACAGAAAAACAATGAAGACAACAATTTCTGTTTCTTGGTTCCTTTTCTTGAATTCTTTTTCAAGAATTCAATTCTTGGACCTTTAGCCTGAAATTTTCTTTCTTGAAAATTTCTTTTTCTTCCTTCTTTCCTCTTCTTGAATTTTCTTCAAGAATTCCCTTTCTTGAGTCCCTTTTCTTGAATTGAATTGGAAGAAAAATTAAGACAGTCAAAGTCTTAATTCAAGAAGGAAAAGAAGAATAGATCCTTTCCCTGTTCTTTCCTTTACCGTTCAAGACCTTCTTCTTATTCTTGTTTAGGGTCAGAGTTTCGACAGAGGATACCTCTGTAAGGGAAACAATACCCAACAAGAACAAGAGGAAGGAGTATTCTGGAGAGGAAGAAAGGGAATTGGATCTCTGAATTATGTTACGTGAAAACCCCCGAGAACCCCAACCCTATTTATAGATCTCAGAGGGGTGTCATCTCGAAACAACGCAACCCTCTGAAACCCCAGGGATCACGATCCCTCATTCCTCACACGTCCCCTCAACCAAAAATCATGATTCTCCGATTTGATTTTCATTTTTCCGACGAGGAGAACTCTCGGAAAAACTTCAGGAAGGATCGCGACTTTTGGAGACGGATTTGCGACCGAAAAGCGACGGATCTTTTTCTTAAATTTTTCTGGCCATCAGATCCATATCCAAGGGCGCCAGACAAGGATCTGAAACGCCCTTATTCAAAAATTTCTCTGACATTTTTTTTTTCTTCTCACGTGTTTTAAGAGAAGTCCACGCGCGTGGACTTTCTTTCTTGGCGCGCGCGGGTGAGAGAAGGGAGGGGGCGGCTTGGAGAGAGGGTCTCAGTGAATTAAATTCACTTGGGTTCAGCCATGGGTTAGCCCAATGTCCTAAAAAATAAATTGGACCTTAATCTGGTTCAATTAGAACCCAATTAAGCCCAATTCAGAACCAAATTCGAATCTGATTCGAATAGAAATTTGGTCTGCAACACATGCTAGTGTGTTTATCCTGCAAACATGATTTAATTCCAAATTAAATCCTTCATCAATTTTCTTTTGTGTGTGATCCATTGGGTTCCACACCTAGCCAGCAGTAGGTCCGACTTCTATTTGACTTAATTCGGTTAGATCTTAACTAAGCCGATTTAGGTCAACTCAAACTAGCTCGACTCGGTCAATTAGAATCTAATTCAAATTGACTGATTTGAATTACCATGACTCAATCATATACCTACAAGACAAGATTGACGTCTAGCAACGTATCATGTCTACCCGGAAGATGTGGAATTACCAAAATACCCTTCAGTGGTGAGTTACCGGGCAATTCAGTCCTTTGATCAACTTGCATCCCAAATATGATTATGAATATGGATACTTGTCAAATTCAATTTTCATATTCATCCCTAGCTCAATCTTTATAATGATGATTCATTAATGAACCATTAGAAAATAACTCTAATGTTCATACTTTGATCAAAGGTTTCCTGAATCCATCATTTGAAATTAGCTGGATGCTATTCCCTCTTACTAGGGCTGATCAATTCCTTGTTGACCTACTCACAACCTCCATATACAATCCACCATAACCAGTATCACCTCGTGCATGACTCAGTGTCATGATTGATTGCGAACCAAAGTATGGATTCATGTATATAAGGTACTATGGTAGTCTCAGGTCAAAGGACCACATGCACTACTCCCACTATGAGAATTATCTATTGACAAACAGATAAGGTTCCATTAGATATTCTCAATCTGGATCAATTCAGTGAACTCATTCTCTAATGAACACTCACATCCTAGTATTAGTGTCAAACACAAGTGACTGTGAGATCAGTCACCCTCATTACAAAATATATATAGGATGTGCTGGTCTTGCCGGAAACATTGATCCCCAACTCAATGTCCCATCGACCAGGAATATTTTAGATTAGGGTTTTAAGGCTTTAGGTCTCACTGGTATGATCTCATCATAACCCTAGAACCATAGCCCTAATCTATGGGGTTCATCATAAAATCAAAAAGACACAGCAAATGATGAAAATAATGCCTTTATAAAATGTCAATTCATTGATTTTGGGATCAAAATTACAATATTTCAATTGGCTTTCAGGGCACAATCTTTCAATCTCCCACTTGCACTAAAGCCAATCGCTTTTAAATCTTAACCCCATACAATCAAGGTGGCGATCAAACTCTCACTGTGATAGAGCCTTAGTGAACGGGTCTGCTACGTTGTTCTTCGTTTCTACCCTTTTAATGCAGACTTCTTGTCTTTCGACAATCTCTCGAATGAGATGGAAGCGTCTCAGAATGTGCTTTGATTTGTGATGAGCTCTTGGTTCCTTTGCTTGAGCAACAGCCCCCGTATTATCACAGTAAAGTGATACTGGACCTTCAATCTCAGGAACTACGCCCAACTCTGATATGAACTTCTTCATCCAGACAGCTTCCTTGGCAGCTTCACTAACAGCAATGTACTCTGCCTCAGTTGTTGAGTCAGCTACAGTTTGCTGTTTAGAACTTTTCCAGCTTACAGCTGCTCCATTAAGGGTAAAAACATACCCAGATATAGATTTGCTATCATCTGGATCTGATTGAAAACTAGAATCTGAATAAGCTTCTAATTTAAGATCAGATACTCCGTATATTAGAAAAATATCCTTAGTTCTTCTTAAGTACTTAAGAATATTTTTCACAGCCTTCCAATGATCCTCTCCTGGATCAGCCTGAAACCTGCTGGCTATACCTAAGGCATATGCCACATCAGGCCTAGTACACAACATAGCATACATAATAGACCCTACTGCCGAAGCATAAGGTACCGAATTCATTCTATTTCTTTCTTCAGGTGTCTTAGGAGACATCTTCTTAGAAAGATGTATGCCATGACCAATAGGTAAGTAACCTCTTTTACTTTCCTCCATGCTAAATCTTTTTAGCACTTGGTCAATGTACCTAGACTGGGATAAACCTAGCATCCTCCTAGATCTATCTCTATAGATCTTGATGCCTAGTATATAAGATGCTTCTCCCAAGTCTTTCATGGAAAACTGTTTAGATAACCATACCTTGACTGATTGTAACATTGGGATATCATTCCCAATGAGGAGTATGTCATCTACATACAGAACCAAGAAAACTATGGCACTCCCACTAGTCTTCTTGTATACACAAGGTTAATCCTCATTTTTGATAAAGTCAAATTCTTTGACTGTCTTATCAAATTGGATGTTCCAACTCCTAGATGCTTGCTTTAATCCATAAATAGATTTCTTTAGCCTACATACCTGATTAGGTTTAGTCTCCAAGACAAAACCTTCTGGCTGTGACATATAAACCTCTTCCTCAAGGAAACCATTGAGGAATGCAGTTTTCACATCCATCTGCCAGATTTCATAATCATGATATGCTGCTATAGCAAGCATGATCCGAATAGATTTGAGCATGGCAACAGGAGAAAATGTTTCATCATAATCTATTCCCTGTTTTTGTCTGAAACCCTTAGCCACTAATCTGGCTTTATAAGTTTCAACTTGGCCATCTGTCCCAATCTTTTTCTTATAGACCCATTTGCATCCAATAGGGTTAACACTCTCTGGTGCATCAACCAAAGTCCAGACTTGGTTGACATACATGGAGTCCATTTCGGATCTCATGGCTTCCAGCCATTTGTCTGAGTCACTACTTATGACAGCATCCGTATATGTTAGAGGCTCATCATTATCAATGATTCGGGCTTCATTATTTTCAATAATGAACCCATACCTTTCAGGTGCATGTCGCACTCTATCAGACTTACGGATAGGAGTGGTGTGTTCAGGTTCTATACTAACTGTGTTATGATTTTGTTGAGATGTATCTACTTGTTGAACTTCTTCAAGTTCAATATTTCTCCCACTGCCCTTTTGTAGGATGAATTCTTTTTCCATAAAAATGGCATGCCTACTGACTAAAACCTTTTGTTCAGTAGGGTGGTAGAATAGATATCCTATACTATCTTTGGGATATCCAACAAATAGACATTTTTCTGCTCTAGCATCAAGCTTTTGTCCAAAATTTCTTTTGACATAAGCTGGACATCCCCATATCTTAAGGTGCTTAAGATTGGATTTCTTTCCTCTCCATAACTCATATGGAATACCAGATACAGATTTAGATGGTACTCTATTCAAAATATTAGCCGCTGTTTCCAAGGCATATCCCCAAAAAGAAACAGGTAAGTCTGTGAAGCACATCATGGACCGTACCATATCTAATAAAGTACGATTTCTCCTTTCAGCAACACCATTTAATTGTGGTGTGTAAGGAGGAGTCCATTCAGAGATGATTCCCTTTTGTTTAAGGTGATCAAGAAACTCGGTGGATAAGTATTCACCTCCTCTATCTGATCGAAGGATCTTAATACTTTTCCCCGTTTGTTTCTCTACCATACTTTGATACTCTAAAAATTTTTCAAAAGCTTCGGACTTATGTTTCATTAGATACACAAATCCGTACCTTGAAAAATCATCAGTGAATGTGATGAAATATGAGTATCCACCCTTGGCCTGAGTTGTCATAGGTCCACATACATCAGTGTGTATGAGTCCTAATAACTCTATTGTCCTTTCATTATGTCCACTAAATGGAGTCTTGGTCATTTTACTCATGAGACATGATTCACAAGTTCCTAATGATTCATAGTCATAAGGATTAAGGAATTTTTCCTTGTATAACTTGTTAATCCTCTGCTCACTAATATGTCCAAGACGACAGTGCCAAAGTAAAGTATTGTTTACTTCATCTCTTTTTCATTTATTACTAACATGTAGTATATTGTCATCAGAAGATAAAGTTAAGAGACCATTGCAAAATATGCCATTAAATATTATTTCATTAGAAAAACTGATTGAGCAGCCACTGCTCATTACATTCATAATATATCCTTGTTTAAGTAACAAGGGTACAGATATGATGTTTCTAATGATTCTAGGCATAAAATAACAATTCTTTAACTCTAAAATCTTCCCAGAAGGCAGCTTCAACATATAAGTCCCTACAGCTTCTGCTTGGATGGAATCTCCTCCAGCACCGTAGAGCTCGAAGTCGCCTTCCTTCAAAACTCTAATGTTCTGTAGTCCCTGCAATGATTTGCAGATATGATGACCACAAGCAGTATCCAATACCCAAGAGTTTGAATTAGAAGTGTCTAATGACAAAATTGCATGTATCTCATACATACCTTTTGGTGCATTACTAGCACCAGTCTTCAGACTTGCAAGGTAAACCTTGTAGTTTCTTTTCCAGTGACCCGGCTTGCCACAATGAAAGCAGGTCATTTGTCCGGAGGCCTTCTTTCCTTTCTTTTTCTTGATGCCCCCTTTTGGGTTTAACCTCCTCTTGGAACCCTTTTTGCCTATTTTCTTCTTGTTTACACCATCCACAAGAAGAAGTGGAGCCTTATTTTTCTTTAAATGGCTCTCTGCTGTTTTTAACATATTCAACAGCTCAGGCAAGGAAGTGTTAAGTTTGTTCATATGATAATTAAGAACAAACTGTGAAAATGACTCTGGGAGTGACTGCAGGATTAAATCCTGATTCAACTCCCCATCCATAACAAAACCCAATTGACCCAATCGGGTGATTAGGTCAATAACCTTTAATACATGGTCTTGTATGGATGTACCTTCTGTCATCCTTGCACGGAATAACTGCTTAGATATTTCATATCTTGCAGTTCGACTATGTTCTCCATAAAGTTCTTTTAAATTGAGCAATATGGAGTTTGTGTCCATGCTATCATGTTGCCTCTGTAACTCATTGGTCATAGAGGCAAGCATTATACACTTGACAGTAAGTGAGTCATTTTCCCACGTGTTATATGTGGTCTTATCCTCTTGCGAGGCATCTTCCCCTAATGGTTCCAAGGTTGGGGTATCAAGAATATAAGAAATTCTTTCTTGGCTGAGTACTATCTTCAGGTTTCTCAACCAATCAACATAGTTTGGTCCAGTCAATTTATTTGCATCAAGAATGCTACGGAGTGAGAGTGAAGAGGCCATTTAATCTACATTAACAAACAACATTACATAAGCAGACAATCAATGTTGACAAAACATAATTAAATTAGGACTTTAACTTAATTATGTCTCCCACTATTTTATCAAGCATCATAACCCTCAATGTGATGATCGAGAAAACCCTAATTGGTTCTCTTAGTGGGGTTGAGATCCTAATTCCTTATAAAAGACCTTGTGTGTACACAACAAATCTTATATAAGTTCAAAGGTAGGAAAACTCTTTCCAATTGTAATTCATACAATTCTCAACTTATCTTGGCCTCTAAAATATTAATAGCCTTGTGTGTACACAACAAACTATAATATTTTAGTTAAGTTAGACCCTTCATTGCTATATAGTCATGATATTAATCATAATACCCTTGTGTGTACACAACAAGGTATTATATCAAATCATTCCATAAGCATCAAATGTACCAAGCAAAAAATTATGTTAGTCACCATAAAGAAAAAAGGCCTTGTGTGTACACAACAAACCTAATATGGATCATAACATAATAATGACTTGGAATGAAGGAAGGCCATATGTAGTGAATATTACACTGAGCATATTAATCAATAATTAAGTTAATCATACCGGCCAGGTAAGTGGGAGAGTGGTGGGAGTCCCCCCGTTGCTTTCCTTTGACACCAATAAGAATTGGCCAGGTCAGTCAACGGAACCAATTAAAAACCACGTCCTCTTTACCGATCATGAACCACTTTTCCTAGACACCGAATGATAAACTAATCATATTGATTATTTTTGCTTTTGGTATATGACACTACAACTTAATATGTTGTTAAAGAGGGCTTTATTAAAACAAAGCACATTCTAGCAAATATGTGCCATAGTGTGCCATCATACTAGGACAACCATTTACCACATAATGGATCCACCATTATGCCAGGGCAACCTTATTTCAGTATGATGACTAGAAGGCTAAACATATCTCTATGCAAATTAAGGTTTAAGTGAAAACCTTAATTAGTGGCATACATCAAACACATATGCATAATTAACACAAATATGTGATTAGTGTGTCATCATACTAGGACAACCATTTACCACATAATGGATCCACCATTATGCCAGGGCAACCTTATTTCAGTATGATGACTAGAAGGCTAAACATATCTCTATGCAAATTAAGGTTTAAGTGAAAACCTTAATTAGTGGCATACATCAAACACATATTACATCTCATGTTACTTATATAAATATGCATCTAAAATTCAGAATATATATTTTAATCTTAATAAGGAGGCTCTGATACCACTATAGGGTTCGGTGGCAAGGCGGAATCATAGATTTCAAAAATTTTTATCTTTATGAAATCTTCACCAAACCTTCAACCCAAAATCTCCTTAAAAGAATTAAAACATATAAGATGTATATATAAGATTTAATCTCAAATTAAGATACTAACCTGTATCACAAAATCCAAACTCTGAATCTCCACCAGGTGCCCAAATGTTCACCCTCCAATGGTGATCCACACAGAAAAACAATGAAGACAACAATTTCTGTTTCTTGGTTCCTTTTCTTGAATTCTTTTTCAAGAATTCAATTCTTGGACCTTTAGCCTGAAATTTTCTTTCTTGAAAATTTCTTTTTCTTCCTTCTTTCCTCTTCTTGAATTTTCTTCAAGAATTCCCTTTCTTGAGTCCCTTTTCTTGAATTGAATTGGAAGAAAAATTAAGACAGTCAAAGTCTTAATTCAAGAAGGAAAAGAAGAATAGATCCTTTCCCTGTTCTTTCCTTTACTGTTCAAGACCTTCTTCTTATTCTTGTTTAGGGTCAGAGTTTCAACAGAGGATACCTCTGTAAGGGAAACAATACCCAACAAGAACAAGAGGAAGGAGTATTCTGGAGAGGAAGAAAGGGAATTGGATCTCTGAATTATGTTATGTGAAAACCCCCGAGAACCCTAACCCTATTTATAGATCTCAGAGGGGTGTCATCTCGAAACAACGCAACCCTCTGAAACCCCAGGGATCACGATCCCTCATTCGTCACGTGTCCCCTCAACCAAAAATCATGATTCTCCGATTTGATTTTCATTTTTCCGACGAGGAGAACTCTCGGAAAAACTTCAGGAAGGATCGCGACTTTTGGAGACGGATTTGCGACCGAAAAGCGACGGATCTTTTTCTTACATTTTTCTGGCCATCAGATCCAGATCCAAGGGCACCAGACAAGGATCTGAAACACCCTTATTTAGAAATTTCTCTGACATTTTTTTTTTCTTCTCATGCGTTTTAAGAGAAGTCCACGCGCGTGGACTTTCTTTCTTGGCGCGCGCGGGTGAGAGAAGGGAGGGGGCGGCTTGGAGAGAGGGTCTCAGTGAATTAAATTCACTTGGGTTCAGCCATGGGTTAGCCCAATGTCCTAAAAAATAAACTGGACCTTAATCTGGTTCAATTAGAACCCAATTAAGCCCAATTCGGAACCAAATTCGAATCTGATTCGAATAGAAATTTGGTCTGCAACACATGCTAGTGTGTTTATCCTGCAAACATGATTTAATTCCAAATTAAATCCTTCATCAATTTTCTTTTGTGTGTGATCCATTGGGTTCCACACCTAGCCAGCAGTAGGTCCGACTTCTATTTGACTTAATTCGGTTAGATCTTAACTAAGCCGATTTAGGTCAACTCAAACTAGCTCGACTCGGTCAATTAGAATCTAATTCAAATTGACTGATTTGAATTACCATGACTCAATCATATACCTACAAGACAAGATTGACGTCTAGCAACGTATCATGTCTACCCGGAAGATGTGGAATTACCAAAATACCCTTCAGTGGTGAGTTACCGGGCAATTCAGTCCTTTGATCAACTTGCATCCCGAATATGATTATGAATATGGATACTTGTCAAATCCAATTTTCATATTCATCCCTAGCTCAATCTTTATAATGATGATTCATTAATGAACCATTAGAAAATAACTCTAATGTTCATACTTTGATCAAAGGTTTCCTGAATCCATCATTTGAAATTAGCTGGATGCTATTCCCTCTTACTAGGGCTGATCAATTCCTTGTTGACCTACTCACAACCTCCATATACAATCCACCATAACTAGTATCACCTCGTGCATGACTCAGTGTCATGATTGATTGCGAACCAAAGTATGGATTCATGTATATAAGGTACTATGGTAGTCTCAGGTCAAAGGACCACATGCACTACTCCCACTATGAAAATTATCTATTGACAAACAGATAAGGTTCCATTAGATATTCTCAATCTGGATCAATTCAGTGAACTCATTCTCTAATGAACACTCACATCCTAGTATTAGTGTCAAACACAAGTGACTGTGAGATCAGTCACCCTCATTACAAAACATATATAGGATGTGCTGGTCTTGCCGGAAACATTGATCCCCAACTCAATGTCCCATCGACCAGGAATATTTTAGATTAGGGTTTTAAGGCTTTAGGTCTCACTGGTATGATCTCATCATAACCCTAGAACCATAGCCCTAATCTATGGGGTTCATCATAAAATCAAAAAGACATAGCAAATGATGAAAATAATGCCTTTATAAAATGTCAATTCATTGATTTTGGGATCAAAATTATAATATTTCAATTGGCTTTCAGGGCACAATCTTTCATTAGACTCCCTGAGGAACCAACACTAAATCCTCCCATAGAAAAGAGGGGGATTCTTACATCTATAGCATTGATATTAGACTTGATGATTTAGCCTTGCACAACCCTCAAGTGGCACAGAAGTTCACAAGGATGTTGCTCCTTCCCCAAGACTTGGAGGAGCAAAAATCTCACTCTATAGATGAGATTACCTCTAAAGGTGATCCATATAGGAACTGGATCAAGGAAGCACTCCTTAAATTGCTTGTCTAGATTCTCCTCCTAGCAGCCTTTCTTCTCTTGCTAGGATCTATACTTTATTGTAGGGTATCTTGAGACCTCTCCAAAATCTCTCTTAGAATCCTTTTATCCTTTCTAATTCTCTTTCTAAGCCTTTGTCTTAAAATGGAAGACTTATCTTAGACTAGGAGACTTGTCCTAATAAGGGAAGGAAGAGGATTATTCAGATAATTTTGGATGATTTTGGTGTTTCCACCATGACCTTTAAATGGGAAGAGAAGAGTCACCTAACACACACTTTCCTAGACCCTTATTTGATATCTCATGTATCAGATAAGACCCTTCAAATAGAAGGAGTCAAATAGGAGAAAAGTGTGATGAAATAACTATTATTATATAGCATTTCATTATTTCATGCATCAAGAGTTGCTTCTCGCAACTCTTCAGATTTAATATGATAAATGGCCTTAATTTAAATAACTAAAGACCTGGTCTAACACCTCAATAGGCATATAAAATTAGTAGGCATATCTAGAAAAGGGTGATGAAAAGTAGGACTCTAGGTCCATTCCAAGTGCCATATCAATTCATGCGCAACACCTTTTCATGCCCACTCTTGTCTAATGCTAATTTTGATTGACTTTGACTAGTCAATCTGATCCAGATGGGCATGGAGGAGAGAAAGGGAGAGATTATCTTTATCCCAATTTTTTGATTAATAGCAGAAGGACTGCAAGCCAAAATTGTGCCAATATAAGTGGCACTAATCAAGAGTCCCAAGCCCTTGGGACTCTTGCTAATTGGCATGGATAAGGCCTCTAGGACTCCAATTTTGTTGTTCCACTAATGTCCTAATCTAATTCAAGTCCCACTTAAATTAGTTAGCCTAATTAGCAAGCAATTAAATCCAATTTAATTAGGTTAGAAGTTAGGTTAGCCCACATATGCTAGTATGTTAATTAGCTAGCTAATTAGGATCCTATGACCCTAATAAAAATATAATTAACTTCCTTAACCAATTTCTTAGCATGTGTGATCCTTTGGGATCCACATCTAGCTAGCAATAGGTCTAAGTTCATGTTGATTTAGTTTTATTAAAACTCAAATAATCAAATTAGGTCAAAATTAAGCTAACCCAAATTGTCAATTTGGACCATCTTTCAAATTGACTCATGAATTAATCATTTTAATTCATGAAAATCTATAAGACATGATTGATGTCAAGAAATATGTCATGCCTACCTAGAAGATGATAAATTTGATAAAAAATTTTAAAATACCTATCAGTAATAAGTTATCATGCAATTCAATCCTTTGATCACCCTTTTATCTAGAATAAATGATGGATATGAAAATTTGTCAAATTCTAATACTTTATTCATTCGAATCTCCATCCAATAATGAAGACTCGATTGATGAAAGATTAGAACTATTTTTAATTTCATCCTACTTTGATAAAAAACTCCCCAAGTCATCATATGATGATATTACATGGGATAAATTCTCCTCTTACTAGGATTGATTCATTTCTTATGGACCTACTCACAAACTTCGTACACAATCCTCCATATCCATGAATACCTTGTACATGACTTAGTTATGAATGAGTATATACCAAAATATGGATTCATGTGCATAAGTTCCATGGTGATCTCAAGTCTAAGGATCACTTGCACAACTTCTACTTAGAAATCTATCTTTTGAGAAGTAATCAAGACTCCATAAGATGTTCACATGGTGGATCAATTCAGTGGACTCTTTCCTCAATGAGCACCCACATCCTTGTATTAGTGTCCCTATATAAGTAGTCATGAGACCAACTATCCTCTCCATTGAGCATACCTAGGATATGCTAGTCTTACCAGAAACATTGATTCGTGACTCGATGATCTTTTGACTAGAAATTATTAGATTAGGGTTTATAGGAACTTAGGTCTCACTATTATGAACTTCATCATAACCTTAAATTCATTATCCTAATCCATGGGATTTATCATAATCTTAAAATATAAAATATAAGAGATACAAAAAATGATGAATGCCTTTTTTTAATAAAATGTCATACATGAGTCAAAAGAATTTATAGAAAATCTCTTATCACATAAGATATGCGATTAGCTTTTAGGGCATTATTTTTTCAATCTCTCAATTGCACTAAAGCAATTATCCTTATATGTAATTCCCATACAATCTAAATGGTGATCAAATTACTATTGAGGAAGGGCCTTAGTGAATGGGTTTACTATGTTGTTCTTTGTATCTACTCATTCTATGATCATGTCTTGTCTTTCAATAATTTCATGAATGAGATAAAAGTGCCTTAAAATGTGCTTAGGCTTTTGATGAGATGTTGGTTTCTTAGTTTGTACAATATCTCTAGTATTATTACAATAAAGTCGCACCAATTGTTGTATCACAAGAACTATACCCAATTCCAAGATAAACTTCTTTATCTCAACAGCTTCCTTAATGGCTTTACTAGTAGCAATGTATTCTGCCTTAGTGACCAAGTCAACTATAATTTTCTACTTGGTACTTTTTCATCTCACTGCACCACCATATAGAGTAAAACATACCTTGATATGGATTTACTATCATCTAGATATGATTAAAAACTAGAGTCAGTATAGCCTTCTAGTTTTAAATATGATCCTCCATATATAAGAAAAATATATTTAGTCCTTGTTAGGTACTTAAGAATGTTTTTCATAGCTTTCTAATGATCTTTCCCTGGATCAGCCTGAAACCTACTTGCTATGCCTAAGGCATAAGCAATATCAGGCATGGTATATAACATGGCATACATGATTGATCCTAAAGTTGAAGCATAAGAAATCTTACACATCATTTGTCTCTTTTCAGGTATCTTAGGAAACATCTTCTTAGAAAGATGTATGCCTTGACTTATGGGCAAGTAACTCCTTTTACTTCCCTTCATGTTGAATCTTTCCAACACTTAGTCAATATATCTGGACTGGGATAAGCTAAATCAATCTATCTTTAGAGATCTTTATACCTAGTATATAGGATGCTTCTCCTAAATTCTTCATAGAAAACTTTTTAGATAGCCAAGTTTTGATTGATTGTAACATTGGGATATCATTTCCAATGATAAGTATGTCATCAACATACAAGATTAAGAAGAAAATGACACTCCCACTTGTCTTCTTATATATACATAGTTCATCCATATTTTTGATGAAACTAAATTTCTTGATTGTTTCATCAAAGTGGATGTTCCAACTCCTCAAAGCTTGCTTTAATCCATAAATGGATTTCTTAAATTTGCATACTTGGTTCAGTCTCCCACTTGAGATAAATCTTTTTGGCTATGACATATAAACTTCTTCAAGAAATCCATTGAGAAAGGCAGTCTTTACTTCCATTTACCAAATTTCATAATCAAAGTATGTAACTACAATAAGCATAATCCTAATGAACTTGAGCATAGCTACTGATAAAAATATTTCATCATAATCAATTCTATGTCTTTGTTTAGAACCTTTTACTACTAGCCTAGCCTTGTAGATTTTTACTTGGCTACTTACTCCAATCTTCTTCTTGAAATCTATTTGCACCCTATTGGTTTTACTCCCTTAGGTGGATCAACCAAGGTCCAAACTTGGTTGAAATATATAGAGTCCATTTTAGATTTCATGGCTTCAACCCATGTATCGGAGTCTTTGCTCTCGACAGCTTCCAGAAAGGTCACATGATCATCATCTTGAATGATGCTAGCTTCATTATCATTTCTAATGACAAAGCCAAATTTGAGAAGTGCACCCTGCACTCTCTCTGACCTATGGAGGGGAGTTGTGTTGTGGTTGTATCTGATTAACAAGTACTTATGGTTTAGAAATTTCTTATGGAATATGAATAGGAGTAGGTTGTAGGTTTTGAATTTTGCTAAGTTCAAGTATCCTCCTACTACCTCCTTGGATAAATTCCTTCTCCAAGAAAGTGGCATGCCTATTGACAAAGATCTTTTGTTTAGTAAGATGATAAAAAAGATATCCAACACCCTCTTAAGGATAACCTATGAACCTACATTTATTAGCCCTATCACTTAACTTATGTCTAAAAATATTTCTAACATAAGCAGGACAATCCCAAATCTTAAAATATTTAAACCATGGCCATTTTCCTTTCCATAATTTATATGGAGTGCTAGTTACTTATTTTGGTAGAACCCTGTTAAGGATATAGGTAGCAGTCTCTTGTGCATAATCTCAAAAGAAAATAGGAAGATCTGTGAAGCTCATCATGGATTGCACCATATCTAATAAGGTATGATTCCTCCTTTTTACTATACTATTTAATTATGATGTATGTGGAGGTCTCCATTCTAAGAGAATGCCTTTGTCCTTAAGATGATTGAGAAATTCACTGGATAAATATTCTCCTTCTTGATCAGACTGAGGGAAATACTTTTTCCAGTTTGTTTTTCAACCATACTTTGTTACTCTTTAAATTTATCAAAGGCTTAGAATTTGTGTTTCATTAGATATATATCCAAACCTTGATAACTCATCAGTGAAGGTGATGAAATAAGGAGTATTTACCTCTGGCTTAAGTTGACATAGGTCCATATATATCTGTGTATAAGACCTAATAGCTCAATTGCCTTTTCTCCATGTCCAATAAATAGAGACTTGGTCATTTTCCCCATGAGATAGGACTCATAAGTTCCTAATGATACAAAATCATAAGGATCAAAGAAGATATCTTTATATAACTTGTTTATCCTAGACTCACTAATATGATCGAGTTGGCAATGACAGAGAAAAGTGACATTAATATCTTCTTTCTTTCTATTTTCAATAAGTAATACTTTATCATTGAGTGAAAGAGCTAAAAGACCATTATTAAATAAACTATTTCCAAATAATTTATTAGAATGATAAATAAAGCACCCATTGCTCTTTATATTAATTTTAAGACCTTGTTGTAATAACAAAGGTACATAAATAATATTTTTAATGACATTTGAAATATGGTAACCATCTTTCCATTCCAAAATGCCTGAAGGCAATAATAATAGATAAGTGCCCATAGCTTTCGCTTGAATGGCTTTACCACTTGTGTCATAAAGCTTGAAGTCATCCTTTCTTCAAACTCCTAATTCTTTATAGCCCCTGTAGTGACTTCCATATATGAGACCCACAAGCGGTATCCAATATCCACAGAAGTTGAAGCACTCAATAAAAAGTTAGTTTGTATCATGTACAAAACTTTTGATGCTCTACCAGCATGAAGCTTCAAACTTGCAAGATAACTCTTACGGTTCTTCTTTCAATGTCCTTGCTTCCTATAGTGAAAATAGGTTCCATCAGCAGAGGGCTTCTTTGCCTTCTTCCTCTTTTGGATATTTTTCTTAGGGTTCCACTTTTTTTTCAAACCCTTCTTCATTGCTATTTTCTTCTTCCTGTCAACAAGAAGAAGAAGAACCTTATCTCGTTTCTAGGCTCTTAGCTATCTTAAGCATGTTAAGCAACTCAGGTAGTGAAATATTTAGTTTGTTCATGTGATAATTTATGAAAACTATGAGAATGAATTGGGGAGTGATTACAGGATCAAGTCCTGATTGAACTCTCCATCTATAACAAAATCTAATTGACCTAATTGAGTGATTAAGTCAATCATCTTCAAAACATGGACTTGAATGGATGAGCCCTCACTCATTCTTGCTCGGAATAACTATTCATTTCATATTAGGTAGCCTTATTTTGCTCTCCATATAGCTCATTAAGATTGAGCAATATGGATTGAGGTTCTATTTCTTCATGTTGCCTCTGCAATTCATTACTTATAGAGGCCAACATGATGTACTTGACATTTGAACTATCATTCTGCTACATTTTATATGTGGCCCTTTTCTCCTCCATAGCATCATCTTTGATCAAATCAGGATCAAGAGAGTTGAGGATGTAGGAGATTTTCTCTTGTATTAAGATAATCCTCAGGTTCCTCAACCAATCCATATAATTAGAGATGGTCAATTTGTTGGCACTAAAATACCTCACCGTGATAAAGTAGAACCATTAAATTAAATCTACATAAAAAAAAAGAATAACATATAAGAATACCACTTAAGATGACATACAGAACTACATGAGGACTTAAAAATCTAATTATGTCTCTCACTATTTTATTATGAATACCATAGCCCTCACCTAATAGTATGCGAGAAACTATACCTGGGTTTTTTCAGTGGGGTTGAGATCCCAATTCCTCACAAATGCCTTGTATTACATAACAAACATTCATGAGTTCAAGATAGGAAATACCCCTTCCAAATGCAATCCATGCAATTCTTAACATAACTACTACTTCTAAGACACTATAGCCTTGTATTACATAACAAACTACAATGTCTTAGTTTAGTTTGACCCTTCATTACCATATAGTCATGTTTACATGCTATAAAGCATTAGATGTATCAAGACAAATTTCATATCAATCCCTAGAGTAGACCTTGTGTTATACAACAAACCTATTATAATTTTTGACATGAATTTAGCTTATCATGAAAGAAGGCATTAGTAGTATTTAAATCAATTAGTATTTCCAATTCAATGATTAAATTATTTGAATTGGCCAGGTAAGTGGGAGAGAGGTGGGAAGCCTCCTGTGCTTGCCTTAGACACCAAAAGATTGGCCAGGTAAGCAATGGACCTAATTAAAAGTCACGTTCTCTTTACCTTCTTAGAACCACTTTCCTAGACATCAATTGATCAATCAAACCCTAAATGAATTTGCATTATGATTTTCAACACTACGACTAAAAATAATTTTTAAGAGGACTTTCATGATCTCATAAATATCATAATACTACAAACTTGCAAATAGATATATAACATCATAATATGTGCCAAGTATGTCATGATTCTAGGACAACTTTATAACATAATAGATGTCTACTGCTATGTTAGGACAACCTTATTTTAAAATGATGACTAAACATTTTATACATATCTCTATATTGATTAGGGTTTAAGTGAAAACTCTTAATCAGTGGCATTCATCCAACAACTTATATTACAACTGTCATGCTAGATATAAAACATAACATTCATAATTACAACAAACCATTAATTGAATCAATCAAGGTGGCTCTAATAACACTATTGGGTTATGGTTGCATAGTGGAAGACCAAAATTCAAAATTTTTTAATATTAAAATTCTAGTCAACCAAAACCCTAAATCCTAGATCCCTGACTATATCAATTAATAAAGCAATACATAAAGAATTTAGAGGAATACCTATAATGCTTGTATCTTAAATTTCCACGGGCATATAAGTGCATGCCCTTTAGAGATGATCCACATAGGAACTAGATCAAGAAAGCACTCCTTAAATTGCTTGCCTAGATTCTCTTCCCCATAGCCTTTCTTCTCTTAGCTGGCTTTCTTCTCTTATAGGACCTATACCCAATTGTAGGGTATCTTGAGACCTCTCCAAAATCTCTCTTAGAATCCTTTTATCCTTTCTAATTCTTTTCCTAAGCAGAATTGTCTTAAACTAGGAGACTTGTCCTAACAAGGGAGGGAAAAGGATTATTTAGATAATTTTGGATGATTTCAGTGTTTCCACTGAACCTTTAAATAGAAAAAGAGGAGGCAACTAACACACCCTTTCCTAGTCCCTTATCTAATATCTTACATATCATATAAGATCCTTTAAACAAAAGGAGTCTAATGGGAGAAAAGTGTAATGAAATAACCATTATCATATGGTGTTTCATTATTTCATGCACCAAGAGTTACTTCTAGTAACTCTTCAGATTAAATTTGATAAATAACCTTAATTTAAATAACCAACAACCTGGTCCAATACATTAATTGGCATATAAAATAAGTAGGCTTATTTGAAAAAAGGTGACTTGATGCGGGATGACTCTAAGATTGATGCAAAATAGTAAACTAATTTTTTTATGATTTTTAGAATTTAGGTTTGTAGGCTAAATTTTCAAAATAAAACAAGAACTAGCAGGATATTCAGCAATGCAAAGAATCATCATATCGCAAAATAACTCATACAAGGTAATGAAATAGCCAGGACCTAAGAGTTGAGAAACTCTCGATTTAGGATAGTTATTTTTCATCAAATCAGAGGTTAAGAGAAGGGAAGGATGTTACCAATCAGTGAATTGAAGAACTTCCAATAAAGAGATCACACAGCACTCTGATTGGAGTCTGGATGATGAAGCTCGGTTCCCTAAATTAGATGGCTGATTTGGGGCAGTCTTGGAGGCAAAGAAGGCCTCCTCTAGGGAGGTGAAACACCTCAGGGATCCTACAAGCATTATGGGTCAATCAAAACAGTAAGTAATTAAAAGTAAAAAAACTATGGTTTAATTAAAATCAGGGTAGAAGTTTGAAACTGGTGGCTAGAAGTAGGATGATGCTCTTTGGCTTGGACGGAAGCTAGGGCACTCCTTTTTGGGCATGTGAAGACTTGGATGGCAGCAAGCTAGGGTGTGGAAGTGTGCTAGGTCAGCAAGGATGATTAGGGCACACAAAATAATCAAGGAAACACAAAACTCCAACACCAACACAAGAACACAAGTTCTTAAACCAAAATTTCAACAAAGATTTAATTCATATGAGAAAAGATAGTACAAGAGGGGGAGGGATGGGGTATTTATAGAGTTACCATGCCCTCTCCTTGTTATAATAGGAATACAAGCTAGATAGGGAGAAGGATTACAAGTGGAGTAGGAATAGGTTCACAAGTTGAGTAGGAATAGGTTCTCCTTGTTTAATATGAATTTCCTTCCTCCTTTGACTTGGTCAAAGGGCCTTGGACTTGGTCAAATCTCCTTTTCTTGGGCTTGGATGCCTCTTGGCTTGGACTTGGGCTCTTAGAAAGCAATTGGGGCATCCAAGGATGGGTTGGGCATATGGGCTTTGGGCCTTGGAGGCCTGGGATGCCTAGAGCAGGAATATTTTAGGTATCTTGGTTCTAGGCTGGAATATACCTGGAATCTTGGTTCTTCATGGACCTGGGCCTTGCATTCACTTATGCTGGGGTGTAGGTAAGTCCTTAGGATCATGTTATGACCTGGTCTGGAAATATACTCTGGTATCTGGAGGGAATCTGGGTATCCAGAAAACATTAGGAGGGCTTTTGGGCATCATGCAGGAATCTTGGACCCTAGGTTGGCATACAAAGTCTAATTGGTTGAAGTGGGGTCTTCTGGCTCCTGGATGAGGCCTGGTGGAACTCCATAGTAGGGTATCCTCTTCTCTTGTATAAAATTAAACTCATACTGGACTCATAACTGAAGTATAGGACTCAATATACTGACCAGGGTTGAGGGTTGAGACAAATCAACTAACCTCAACTTATTACAGGACTCAATCTTAATTGATTACAAAATTGTGACTCATGACTAAGGTTCTAAAGTTAAAACCCTAATCAATAAACCATATGGGATCCAGTGATTTGTGTCTGATCCTGATGTCCCCACCAATTCTCTCGGGGTGGGAGGAACTTGACCCTATCGAGTAATGGTCAATTTGGCTCAAGGTGGGTCTGGGTTGAGACGCTGCAGATCCGCACTAGCATTCCACAAGTCCTCAGATTCTAGCCGACCTTGCCACCGAACCAAGTATCGCTGATAGTCTCTATCCCAGGTATCGATAGCTTGATCATCCAGATCTCTCTCAATCTTTTTCTCACCAAAAGGCCAAATTGTATGTGGTCGCTCGGGGGTGGGTTCACTCACAAAGAAAGGGAGTGGCTCAAGGGGCTCGCTGGGTATCAGTGCTGGCTCCCTAGACTATATAAAATTTGAGATGATGAAGGTGGAGCTAATATCTAAATCAGGTGATATCTCAAGCACATAGGCATTGGGTCCATTACTCTTCATTATTTTGGATGGGCCAGCTTTGCAATAAAAAAATTCCTTTACTGTTACATATTCTCTGCATAAAATTCTTTATCTTTTTTTTGGGAATTAGCCAAGTTTTTATTTAATTCATTACTTAGGTTCAGCTTTTGACTAATTTCTAAATGCAAATGCTGTGCAGAGTGCATGTGTGGATAGATGAATCAAGGTTATAAATTTATTAGACTCAAAACTAATACCTAAAAGACTTAACTAGGCTTCCTTATTGAAGGAAACCTATTGGACTCTTCTTTGGGTCTAACCTAACACACTTTAGACTCTTTAGGTTTGACCCTAGCATGGCATGCACATAAGAATTTACTATATACTCCTATGAGGTGCCATAGGGTTCTCCTAAAGTAAGATGCAAACATGATAAACTCAATGAATGAATGCAACATGCAAACCTCTATAAAATGCATATGAATGTTTAAAGAAATATAAGAAGATTTAGAAAATGGTAGAAAATAAGATGTAGGTTCAAGGTTAGTCTGGCAGGAAAAGGGTTCCGGACTAATTGGATAGAATAGGATGCAAGAAGGGGTGTAAGGGATTAGTTCTAGACTAATAAGGCTGACCTTATGGGTTTGAGGCATTTTTATAGGGCCTGCTTGATGGAAAAAATATATCACTTATCCCAGGAAAGAGATTGTTAATGGGAACTACAGGATGGGATTCTTCCTGAGGGTATTGATAAGCCAAATCATTAATAAAGTAATCTGGTTCAAGAAATTTAGGACTAGGCTCTACAATTGGGTCCTCTTCTAAAGTTTCCTCAGGTGGTGCTCTTTTAATAGGATTTGGGTTCCCTTCCTCTAACGGCTCTTTCATTATTGCTTGGGTGTGATCCGGGCCATCTAATTCTTGGTTGACTACTAATTGGGTATGGTCAAGGTCAACTAATTCTAGGGTGGCATCTACGTGGGTATCTATTGATTCAACTAACTCTAGGTCTTCTATGGGGAACTCCTCTTCTTCTTCCTTATACTCCTCTACTAGGCTCACATCAACTTCATATATTTCCTCTTCAAGGTCATTCTGGTGAACCAATAGAGTTGTAAGAGGGGGTTAACTAAGGGAATATTAACTAATGACTGGGATAGGGATGGGTTGATTAAAGGGTTCCTGACAAATACTTGGTTCATCTCTAAAGATACTAATTTTATAGGGTTCAGGTTGACTAGGTGATGTAGCATGAAAATGCTTTCTATTGAGGATGAGTTAAAAGTTGAGCAATGAAAATCTAAACACATGAACTAACTTTCAATCTAAGAGACTCAAGCAAGACCTAGAGAAAGATTTGGTAATTCTTAAACATATGCCACAATAATAGCCAGATTGTCCTAAAAGAAGATTAAATCTAAGGCTAAAGGATTAAGAACCTAGAGGTTAACCTTCAATAGATCAGAAATGAAGAGATGAGGAAGATTTGTTACCAATGATGAGCTCTCTTTTTGAAGTGATAGACCGGTAGTAACATTCGAATAAACCAAACCTGGATGAGAAGATGATCATTCCGAGGAAATACGCCCCATCCATTCGTAATCCTTTGGCAAGACGACAAGCTCTTAAACTCCGGATTAAAGAGAACCCTGCAAGGAAAGGATTAGAAATGAAATATTTGAAAAGATCAAAACACAAAGAAAAAGAGGAGATCATAAGAATTGTTCTTCTTATGGAGGCTCAAGAAACTATTGTTGGGGAAGATGGGATCCATGGAAGGATGTCTCCTTAATGTCTTCTTCTTGAAAATGGAATTGACACTTGAAACTAGATGGAAGTTGTACGCCCAAAGATGAAATGCTTCTCAAACTTCAAACTAGAACTTTATCTAAAGCTATAAGAGAACATCACAAACACTCAAATAATGGCAAGACAAAGACCTTCTTCTTCATTTCATTTTATCCCCAAAAGAAATCCACTACATACAATGGGGCGTTGGATCTCCTTTTATAAGCTACCAAGCCCTTTGTTTAAAATTTAAAAGAGAGGAGAGATACATGGGATTGTTGAGAGATACATGGGATAGTTGAGAGATACATTGGATGGTTGGAGAGATATGGGGGGAAGTGGTTACATGAGGTGGAGGTTTAGTTTGGCCGCCCAAATTTGAATTTGACTCCTTCTTGGTCGCCCACTTCAATGGGTGAGGTGGCACATGTGGTGGCAATCCCATTAGGTGGTGTTGCTTGATGATGTGGATGATGATGTGGCACCCTCTAAGCTTGGTGAAGTGGCATGATGATGTAGTAATCCCAAGAGAAGTTGAGAGGTAGTTGCTTGGTAGTCTTTTGATGGTAGTTGATTGTTAGTTGCTCTGGTAGTTGACTGGTAGTTGTCCTGGTAATTGTCTTGCTTGTATTATTCTAACAAGATAAAATTGTTCTGCAAGTTGGGGTTGGATGTGCTGCATCAGGAGTCGATCCATAGTGAGTGAAGACCATTGTCGGTGTCCGCACCACTAGGGTTGACTTGACTGGCACTAGGCTGATACCTAGGGACTATGGGTTCCTGGGGCTCATAGGACACGGGTTCAACTCTATCAGTCTTGTGTAGGGTTCCTGACTGATCTCCTACTTGGTCTAACCTATGGGTTATTTGGTTAGTCGATTGGATCATCTGGTTGATCTGAGTGGTCAATTGGGCAAGCTGGGTTTGGGTTTGGGTATTTGATTGGTTCATTTGGGCTAGCTGATCTTGGGTTCGGGTGTCGGATTGGTCAAACCTATGATTCATTTAGGCAAACTGGTTCATGATGGCTTCAAAGTTGGAATCCATGGCTGAGTTGGTTTGGGGTTTAGACTTCTGATATTGGGTTCCTAATCTAATGGTCATATAATCAAACAATCAGTCAGAATGAGATGGTGCAGCCAAGCATGCATGATGGGTTAGCTTACTCTAGGGTTTCCTAGACCTAGAGCCAAAACTGGGTGGGTCAGCTCAACTTATACTTAACCCAGTAGCTAATCCTTCCTCTGGCCAGGTAGAGGATGGGAGTGTGGGAGGCCCCCCTGCTTTCGCAAGGACCCAATTAAAAACCACAACACCACTTAGGTCATTTGACTCTGGGCCCTAAGCCTTAAACACTAGATTTCAGTAATAGTCACAGGATTAAATGCACAGTTGGCCCACACAATTCGGACCCGACCTGTTGGGTGTCACCTAGCCCTCTAGGGCAAATTAGGTCTAATTGATCTTAAATAGGCTTGGGTTAGAATGTTGGTGGTTGTTTTGGGCCCAAGACATGTGATGAAATCCTGCCCTGATGTTAGATAGTGATTGCCCTTAAGATTATGTTAATCAGATGATGGCACTCAATAATCCTGATGCCATCTAAAATAATCAAAAAAATAAAATATTTTTTAATTATTTTATGCTGTGACAAATTAAATTTAACTTAACTAGGGTTAGCAAACAAAGTTTAGCTTGGGATTGGGGGGTTTAGAAGTTGATTAGGTTTGAGTTAGTCAAGTGCAAAATTAGCATAAATCAAAAAATTAGGGTTTCAAATGATGCAGAATTTGACATAGTTACCGATGCATAAAAAAATCTAAAAGATTACAGAGTAGAGGATAGACAGTGATGATGAACTCTACCAAATTTGATACAAAAAAAATCATATGATGATGCAAATCCTAGGGTTTTTAGGCTGATGCAGAATTATCAGGATTTTAGTTAGGGATTCTAATTTACTAAATTTTAATGAATAGTTTTTTTTGTGAAATTAATTAAAAATTATGATAAAATAGAGGACAAGACAGAGAACAACTCATGCAAATTTCATAGAAAAATAAAATCTCTAAGATGCCAAAATTGATCAAAACCTAGACCACTAATGCAGGTGACAGATTTGAGGAATTAGGGTTTTATGAATCTGATGTAGATGAATGCTATCCTAAACCCACTCTTATACCAAACTAATGCGAGATGACTCTAAGATTGATGCAAAATAGTAAACTAATTTTTTTGTGATTTTTAGAATTTAGGTTTGTAGGCTAAATTCTCAAAATAAAACAAGAACTAGCAGGATATTCAGCAATACAAAGAATCATCGTATCGCAAAATAACTCATACAAGGTAATGAAATAGCCATGACCTAAGAGTTGCGAAACTTCTGGTTTGGATAGTTATTCTTCATCAAATCAGAGGTTAAGAGAAGGGAAGGATGTTACCAATCAGTGAATTGAAGAACTTTTGATGAAGAGATCACACATCACTTTGATTGGAGTATGGATGATGAAGCTCAGTTCCCTGGATTAAATGGCTAATTTGGGGCAGTCCTAGAGGCAAAGAAGGCCTCCTTTAGGGAGGTGAAACACCTCAGGGATCCTGCAAGCATCAGGGGTCAATCAAAACAACAAGTAATTAAAAGTAAAGAAACTAGGGTTTAATTGAAATCAGGGTAGAAGTTTGAAGCTGGTGGCTAGAAGTTGGATGATGCTCTTTGGCTTGGACGGTAGCTAGGGAACTCCTTCTTGGGTGTGTGAAGACTTGGATGGCAGCAAACTAGTGCATGAAAGGGTGCTAGGGCAGCAAGGATGATTAAGGCACACAAAGTAATCAAGGAAACACAAAACTCCAACACCAACATAAGAGCACAAGTTCTTAAACCAAAATTTCAGCAAAGATTTAATTCATATGAGAAAAGATAGTACAAGAGGGGGAGGGGTGGGGTATTTATAGAGTTCCCATGCCCTCTCCTGGTTAGAATAGGAATACAAGCTAGATAGGGAGAAGGATTACAAGTGGAGTAGGAATTGGTTTACAAGTTGAGTAGAAATAGGTTCTCCTTGTTTGATATGGATTTCCTTCCTCCTTGGACTTGGTCAAAGGGCCTTGGACTTGGTCAAATCTTCTTTTCTTGGGCTTGGATGCCCCTTGGCTTGGACTTGGGCTCTTGGGTAGCAATTGGGGCATCCAAGGATAGGTTGGGTGCATGGGCTTTGTGCCATGGAGGCCTGGGATTCCTGGAACAGGAATATTCCAGGTATCTTGGTTCTAGACTGGAATATACCTGGAATCTTGGTTCTTCATGGACCTGGGCCTTGCATTCACTTATGCTGGGGTCTAGATAAGTCCTTAGGATCATGTTATGACCTGGTCTGGGAATATTTCTGGCATTTGGAGGGAATCTGGGCATCCAGAAAACATCTAGAGGGCTTCTGGGAATCATGCAGGAATCTTGGACCCTAGGTTGGCACACAAAGTCCAATTAGCTGAGGTGAGGTCTTCTGGCTCCTAGATGAGGCCTGGTGAAACTCCAGAGTAGAGTATCCTCTTCTCTTGTATAAGATTGAACTCATACAGGACTCATAACTGAAGTACAGGACTCAATATACCGACTAAGGTTGAGGGTTGAGACAAATCAACTAACCTCAACTTAGTACAGGACTCAATCTTAATTGATTACAAAATTGTGACTCATGACTAAAGTTCTAAAGTTAAAACCCTAATCAATAAATCAAATGGGATCCAATGATCTGTGTCTGATCCTGGTGTCCCCACCATGATCAAAAAGCAAAAGGACTTTAGGTCCGTTCCAAGCACCATATCAATTCATGCGCAACACCTTTTCACTCCCACTCTTGTTTGATGCCAATTTTGATTGACTTTTACCAGTCAATCTGATCCAAATGGGCTTGGAAGAGAGAGAGGGAGAGATTAGCCTTATCCCAATTTTTTGATTAAGAGCAGAAGGACTCTTGGTCCTTCTGCATGCCAAAATTGTGCCAATATAAGTGGCACCAATCAAGAGTCCCAAGCCCTTGGGACTCTTGCTAATTGGCATGGATAAGGCCTCTAGGACTCCAATTTGGTTGTTCTACTAGTGTCCTAATCAAATTCAAGTCCCACTTAAATTAGATAGCCTAACTAGCAAGCAAAAAAATCTAATTTAATTAGGTTAGGAGTTAGGCTAGCCCACATATGCTAGTATGTCAATTAGCTAGTTAATTAGGATTCTATGACCCTAATAAAAATATAATTGACTTCTTTAACCATTTTCTTAGCATGTGTGATCCTTTGGGATCCACATCTAGCTAGCAATAGGTCTAAGTTCATGTTGATTTAGTTTGATTAGAATCTAAATAATTAAATCAGATCAAAATTGAGCTAACCCAAATTGTTAATTTGGACCATCTTTTAATTTGACTCATGAATTAATCATTTTAATTCATGAAAACTTACAAGACATGATTGATGTCTAGCAACATGTCTTGCCTACCTGGAAGATTAGAAATTTAGTATAAATTATCAAAATACCCTTTAGTTGCAAGTTACCATGTACTTTAATCCTTCAATCACCTTTTTATCTTGAATAAATAATGGGTATGGAAATTTATGAAACCCTAATACTTTATTCATTTAAATCTTAATCCAATAATGAAGACTCAACTAATGAAAAATTAGAAATCATTTCTATTTTTTTTTTTGCTTTAATCAAAGACTCCTTGAGTCATCATATGATGAGATTACATGAGATAAATTCTTTTCTTATTAGTAGTGATTGATTCCTTATCGACCTGCTCACAACCTTCAATACCATTCCATATGCATGAACACCCCGTACATGACTGAGTCATGAATGAGTGTGAACCAAAATATGGACTCATGTGCATAAGGTTCTATGGTGATCCCAGGTCTAAGGATCACTTGCACAACTCCTACTTAGAGAACCATTTTTTGACAAGTAAGACTCTATAAAATGTTCTAATGGTTGATTAGATTCATTCCCTAAGAGAACCCACATCCTTGTATTAGTATCCCTATACAAGTGGTTATGCGACCAATCACCCTCTCCATCGAGTATACATAAGATGTGCTAGTCTTATCGAAAATATCAATTTCTGACTCGATAATCCTTCGACTAGGAATATTTTAGATTAGAATTTATAAGAACTTAGATCTCATTGTTATGAACTTCATCATAACCTTAAATCCATTACCCTAATCCATGGGGTACATAATCTTAAAATATAAAAGATATAATACATAGCAAATGATGAAACATGAATGCCTTTTATTAATAAAATGCCACACATGAGTTAGAAGAATTTATAGAAAAGCCTCTATCACATAAGATATGCGATTGGCTTGTAGGGCACTATTCCTTTAAGAGGTGCTCACCAAAAAGTGAGGATATATTGTTAAGGTAGAAGCTTGGCTAGGTAAGTTTGAAAACATCCTCGATTTGGCCAATGAAAGAGCCAAAATAGCCAAGGAGCAGCTTGTAGCTTATATGACTTAGGCTATCAAGGACTATAAAAAGATGTAGAGTTTTATCCAAGAAGTTGTCAAGGCTATAGTAAATGCTTTCCTGACTGGGTTCAATGGCTGTAAGGTCAAAGTAGCTCGAGCCCATCCTCAATTGGACCAGAGCAAAATATCTGCAGTCGAAGAAGCACCTGAAGGAGGAGAGGAGGAAGAAGAAGGAACCATCGAGGAAGAGGTAGCTAGGGCCAAGGAACTTGTTATTATTGAAGAACCTAAACTTGAGGAAACTACGATCGAAGGCCCTAAAGAACTTACAGTCCCTTTCGAGGCATAAACTTAGGAGAATCTTTCTTTCTTTTTTGTTCTCTTTCACTTCTTCAAACTTCTATCTGACTTTTGTACAAACTTTCATGAATATTAATAAAAAATGCTATTCCCAATGCTTTAAATGTTTAATTCTCTCATAAACCACCTCCTTTAATTTTGTCACTTCATTGGAAGATGAGTCACACATGAAAAGGTAAACTTATTAATTCTTTGACTGGCCAACCTTCCCAATTAATCGGATCTTGCCAAATGGTGGATGACCATTTATTACCAATTGTCTACACTAATCCTGGTGACTTAGGTCAATTGGCTGACTTTCTTGAGCTACCTCATAGTTGCTCCTCTCAAATTGTGCCATGTCTCAAAATCTGGTGGCTCAGGTCAAGTATAAATAGGAGCCCTCTCTTGCCCTTCTTTAATAAGTTTTAGCTCTTGCAACCTAGTAGAGCGGCTCTGTTCTGCCATTTTGAGTTGTTTCTTTGGTTTTCCTAGATGAAATCTTTGGTCGAATATGTCTAAAATGCTACCTAGAATAAATTTTTTGTCTATATGATCATGAAATACAAAGAATCTAAAGATTTCATGCAAGAAATTATTGAAAATTTGGTAGAAGCATATCATTTTAGGTTCATCGACTGTAAGATAATAGTTATTGGGGAACCCAAAGAGGGGATGGCATCCAAAGAAGAAGAAGCAATTAATGTTGAAGAGGATACTACTGAAGCACCAGTAACCGAAGTAATTGCTAGCATTCTTAAAATTAATACTATTGAAGAATTGACTGACCCTGTGGGTTGACCAAATGGGCTTCACAAACTTCACTTTCTCTTAGATTTTCTTTAGCATCCTTACTCTTCTTGTCAAGCTTCACTAGTGAAGAATAGACATCTCATCAAACTTGAGAAGCTATTGGTACTGAAGGATAGACACCTCATCAAACTTAAGAAGCTATCAGTACTGAAGAATAGACATCTCATTGAACTTAAGAAGCTATCAATATCAAAAAATAGACTTTGTATTTTATTTCTCCTTTTGTAACTTTTGCTTTTTTGGCCTTAGTCTACCTTTTGTAAAAGTTTCTTCGTATTAATGAAAAAGCTTTTCTCCTTTTAGCTTTGTGTCTTCAAATATTTCTTGGATGCTTGCTTCTAAAATTTTGCCAAGTCCTTTAGTTAGGAAAGCAACTCTGGCTAAATACTAGTTTCTTCCTAACTTAGCCAAATAAGTTGTACTTTAACTGCAACATTTACCAAGTCTCTTAATTGATTAGGTAGTTCATCATTACCATTAAACATCATCCCTTAAGCATAGGAATCGAACTCCTACCAATAAGGCTTAGTACATTCAACCATAGATAGTTGATTATCGCTTGAACACACTAGCATTTCTTTCTGGATGATCAAGTGTCAATTAACCACCATAGTTATTAATAACTAGTTATTAATTGATTGTTATTCTACTTGATCAAATAACCTAGTTGCTTTCTTTTCTTTTGGTAATCAAGTGTTAATCAGTTGCTTTGATCTTTCTCTTGTGACCAGGTATTAGTCAATCACTTGGTTGCTTGGCTTGGACTGTAGGGTGATGTTAATTGGCTACTTGCTAGGTTTTAATAAGCTTGTGGGCTTTAGTGAGCATTAGATACAATTATACCTTAGAGATTTCATTAGGCCTCTATTTAGATGATCAGTTATCAATCAATCACCTCCTTCAGCAGGGTGTCAATCGGTAGATTAGACTTTAATGGGTAGTTGGGCTTCAATGAGGCTTAGGAGTTTTAGTGGGCTCCTCCTAGATGATCAGGTATCAATCAATCATTTCCATCAGTCAGGTATCAATCAGTAGATTGGGCATCAATGGGCCTTTAGACTTTAGTGGTCTCTAGGAGGTTCAGTGGAGGATTTAGTAGGCCTTTGTATTAGTCAGATGTTACTTGACTTGAGATGTAGCCTTCATAATTATGATCAACAAAATGTCTTGTTACATTATTGAACTAATACTTGTGCATTATTAGCAGTACATTCATAGATTTTTGGCATTCTAAGTTTGAGGGTTCAATGTCCCATCCAGATGCTCAATATTGTAGACTCCTCATTAAAGAGTTTCTGTGACTCGATAAGGTTCCTCCCAATTTGGGACTAGCTTTCCTTGCTCGGTGGGCCTTGAGACCTTGGCATGCCTTAGCATAAGATCTCCAAGGTGGGAGGTTTTGACTTCACTTGGCTATTATAATACTGAACCACTCTTTATTGATATGCAGTCATTCTTACATGGGCTTGATTCTAAGTTTTCTTTAAAAAACCTAGATTGGATCTTAGACAGTCTGAATTGCTCTATTCTTCATAATATTTGATCATCATAATTGGTAGTCCAGTCTTGATCAGAATCCCATTTCAGTACCAAATGCTAAGTTAAAGGAGACTCGTTTGTTGATACCAATGTGATGTAGGACAAAATATGCAAACTAATCTACAGATTAAACAAAACTAATTTTAGAGATTAAATAGCAATTATTTTTCTAGAATTATCAGAATTAAAAACTCAAAGCATCCAATAAAGCTAGACTAGTCAACTAGTTATGCTACCCCCAAAGTGAATCAATCAAAATAAGCTAGAAAATAGGACTTGGTGATTAAGAAACCATCGTAAACTAGGGTCCTACTTTCAACGAGTCAGAACTAAAGAGAAAGGAAAAGGTTTTAGAGTTACCAATGATGATTTGCAGCACTTTTGAAGTGGATCTAAATTGGCACTCTAGGATTTCACGGTAGGACTTCAGGATTGTCATTCTCGGGCTCGGATCTACAACGAAACTGGTTCCAAAGCAAAAACACCCTCACTTCTGATCTTGATCACCTGAAACACTCATAAGAAAATAAGTTAAAAAGCAAGAAAGGAAGAGAAGTTTGGAAGGAAGGAAGAAGAGAAAGAAAGTGGTAGTTTTTGGATTTGTTGGATGGATGGAAGATGGATGGTTGGATAACTAGGGCCTCACACCCCACGATGCTCTGAAGAACAAAGGAATTTAGAGCCTCACACCCCACGATGCCATCATAGCAAAGAAATTGAAGAAGAAAATTCTTTCTTTATTCATAAAAATAGATGTCATACAAGGGGATTTAGGGGTTGTATTTATAGACTAATTACAAGATGAGTATGGGATACAAATTATAGAGTTCTTATTGAAAGAGCAAGAAACTCCATGAACTGGCTTCCCTTGGGCATCAAAGTCTTCTTGATCCTCTTTAGGCATCTTGGACTCTTGATTTTGAGTTATTCTTAAGCTTCATCCATAGTGGGCAAAAACAAGGGATAGACTCCATCATGTGGGTGACAACAAATGGGATGAGATAAGAAGAGGTGCTACAACAAATATTGGGTGACAAAAAAAATGAGATGGCATCCTCCTTTTTGGTCCTTTTAAATTCAAACGGGAGTGAGCGATAATTCATGACAAGTGGTGTCCAATCTTACTCCATCTTGGTGTCAATCTTCTTGGACTTCAATTTGATCTCAAGATTACTCTATCTTGTCTAGGAATGAGACTCCTTGAAATTTGAAAGTTGATGGTACTCCCTTGGACTCAAACCTCTCCAATTTGGGTGACCAAGAAAGGATAAAATGAGGCGCTCCTTGAATGTGGGTGACAAAGAGAGGGTGAGATGACAAGTTCTTCTTTCTTACTCCTATTAAAATCAACGACTTCTTGGATGGACTTTAAATGGGTGACACATGTTACTTGAATTCTTGGTGGCATCCCATATGAAATTCATGTGGTCGACTTTAACTTATATGATGATGATGTGGCATGACATGGTAGCAAGATGACGTGGCATGATGGGGCATCCAAGACTTTGTGATGTGGCACATGATGACCTGGCATGTGTTAGGGTGGCGCCAAGAATTGGTTGACACATGTCTTGAATTGGAAAATTGATCAAAAGGCATAATCTCACAAACCAAAAATAAAATACTGACTCAACTCAACTTGGTAAATAGGGTTTGACTCAACTTGATAAATAAGGTTTATATATATCCATACAGGTTTTGATTGAATTGGGGTTTAGGGCTAAACCCAACTGGGCTAAAATAACAGAATGTACAAATGATTTTGGGGCTTAAGGCTTAGGGCTTTATTCACAGGTATCCATAGGGATGTGGGATTGGCCTGTCATTTCCTTTTGGCCCTAGTGTCACTAGTGTTAGCTTGGTGTTAGCACTGGTGTCCACACCAATTCTTCCCGGGTGGGAGAAACTCGACCCTGTCGAGTATGGGTCAACTCTGTTATGATAGTGTTCTAGTAAGTCGGGATCAATCCTTCGCAAATCCTCTCTAGTGATCCAAGAATCTTCAATCTCGGGTCATCCTTGCCAACAAACCAGATATCATTGATAATCTTTACTCCGAGTAGCGATAATCTTTTCATCCAAGATCCGCTCAATCCCATCTCTCCATTTTGGTATTTTGGCTAGTGGACACTCATGGGTTGGTTCACTCTCAAGGATGGGATCAGGCCTAGAAGGCTCACGAGGTATCATCGTTGGCTCCTTATACTCTACAAGGTCTAAAATGTTGAAAGTTGAACTAATACCTAACTCAGGTGGTAAATCAAGCACATAGGCATTAGGTCCAATTTTCCTAATTACTTTGTATGGTCCACTACTACGGGTATGTAACTTCTTCATGGTTCCAGGTGGGAACTGTTCATGTCATAGCTTGACCATAACAAAGTCTCCTTCATTGAATTCTTTAAGACTTTTATTGGGTCAGCCATATGATTCTTATACAATTCTTTAATGTGTTGTGCATGACTCTGCAAACATCTAATAGACTCATTGTGCATTACTAATAAAGAAAATTTATTTATTTATTTATTTATTTTGTCTTTTTAAGTCCTTAATTTCAATTCTTTGCTTGACCCTTGGTCGGTAGGGGACATGCAGATGAAAATCGTGCATGGACTCCTACTAGATGCCATAGGATTTTCCAAAAATAGGATGCAAAATTAACATGCTCAATGAATGTATGTAACATACTAACCTCTATAAAATACAATCTAATGGTTAGAGAAACTTGAGAAGCTTTAGGAAAGGGTAGAAAATAAGATGGATTCATCCTAAGAGTACTAGATTAAATAAGCCAAGTCCTCACTAGTTTCCTTTGGTTCTTGAGTTTCAGGACTAGGCTCTATCAATGGGTTCTTTTCTAGTGTCTCCTCAGGTAAAGCCATTGTTGTATCAGTGTCATGGCTATCTTCCTCTAACTGCTCTTCCACTACAGCTTCAGTCTGGGTGTTTCCTGGGTCAACTAATCTTGAGTTGGCTTCAGTCTGGGTATGGTCAGGGTCAGCTAATTCTAGGTCAGCCATAAGTATCTCCTCTTCTCCCTCATACTCATCCACTTCAATGTCATCCTGGTGAACCAATAGGGTAGTAGGAGTAGGTTGGTTAAGGAGAAATTGGCTAGGATCTGGGCTAGTAGGGGTGGGTCAGCTCGAATTAGGGTTGAGTCGGCTCAGGTGAGAATTGGATCGACTAAAGGATAGTGGGCTAATAATGGCCTCATATATAGGGCTACTAATCCTATGAGATTCAGGCCGACTAAGGGAAACCTAACTGGCACTAGGCTGATACCTAGGGGTTATGGGTTCCTTGGGCTCATGGGACATGGGTTCAGATCTATGGGTTATGGGTCTCTTGGGCTCATAGGACATGGGTACATTGGATCTGGGTTCGTAGGATCTAGGTTTATAGGAGCTAGGTTCATATGATCTGGGTAGGTACTTTTTCCTAAGTTTATGTTTCATGTCACTCCAGGTAGTTATGGGTATGTCTCTTCTTCGTCTAATCATTCTTTCAACATCATCCCAGTAATTTCTTGCCTGGCATACTAACTTAAGCCTAGCAAACTAAAACTTTCTTTCATCAGATACTAGTTTTCTCTCCAAATATAGATCCATACCTTCTTCCCAATCAATATAATTCTTAAGATCAAGATCACCACAAAGTGTAGGTGTTTCTACCCTAAAGTTCCTAGTGGCTCTCTTCTCCTGGTCTATGAAATCATATTTGGGTCACCTATGGTTAGTCTCCCATATTGGGTTAGGGTGTGGGGCTTTCTTAGGGTTGAGAGGTGGGGGATATGAGGTCCTAAGGTCAGGCTCAGTTCGGGTCTTACGGGTCCTTTCTAGGTTTTCGAGTCGTTCATCTAGTCGGTCAAACTTATTATACATTTGGGCACATTGTTCAGCCATGGTCCTAAGAAAGGTCTCAAGGATGGGCTCCATGGTCACACTGGGTTGGGGTGAGACTACTGGTATGGAGTTCCTGATCTAATGGCCATGCTATGCAAACACAAAATCAAACTAGGGTTTCCTAGACCTAGAGCTCAAGTAGAATGAGACAGCTCAATTACAACCAATTCAGCAATTACCCTATCCACTGGCCAGGTAAGAGGTGGGGTCGTGGGAGGCTCCCCATGCTCTCACAAGGTCCTACTTAAAAACCACGAGTCCACTTAGGATGTTCGCCTCTGGACCTCTAGCCTTGGACACCAGATTCAAGAGATAATCAAAGGATTGGGTGCACAAGCTTTCACACAATACTTGGAACCCGACCTTGTTGGTGTCCCTAAATTGCTTTAGATTTCTAATTAATTTTAATTAGGATTAGGATCAATACAAAGGTGGTTATTTTTGACCCAAGACAGGTGATGAAATCCTGCCTTGATCTGAGATAGTAAAAGTGCCCTTAAGATTAGGTTAACAATGTATGCCCACAAGATGAAACCCTAATATGTGCTATGAATCTAAAATAGAAATAACAAAAAATAATTTATTTTTTCAAGATTGAATTTTAGATCTAATCAATTTTTAAATTTTTGATATCAGGTTATCACATCTGACCGTAGGTCATTACTCCCATGGGTTGTGACAGTATACTTGCATGCATCCACTCAAGAGGCATGATTTCCTTCCACCAGAAAACAATGCAATTTTTTTTTTGATTTTTTCTGTGATTAGATGGTTGATTAGTAGAGTATTAATAGTAAATTAATTACTATTTTTTTTGTATTTTTTATATAGTTTTTATGCAATTTAATTTCAGCCTAACCTAGATGTGTAGAAATCTTAGCAAAGAGTGATTAAACCCTTGTTTAACCTGCTCTGATACCAAAACTGATGCAGAACAAAATATGCAAACTAATCTACTGATTAAACAAAACTAGTTTTAAATATTAAACATTAATTATTTTTTAGAATTATCAAAATTAAAGACTTAAAGCATCCAATAAAGCTAGACTAGTCAACTAGTTATGCTACCCACAAAGTGAATCAATCAAAATAAGCTAGAAAATAGGACTTGGTGATTAAAAAGCCACCATAAACTAGGGTTCCTACTTTCAACGAGTTAGAACTAAAGAGAAAGGAAAAGGTTTTAGAGTTACCAATGATGATTTGCAGCACTCTTGAAGTGGATCTGAATTGGCACTCTAGGATTTTGTGGCAAGACTTCAGGATTGTTGTTCTCGAGCTCGGATCTGCAATGAAACTGGTTCCAAGGCAAAAACACCCTCACTTCCGATCTTGATTACCTGAAACACTCACAAGAAAATAAGTTAGAAAGTAAGAAAGGAAGGAAAGTTTGGAAGGAAGGAAGAAAAGAAAAAAAGTGGTGGTTTTAGGATTTGTTGGATGGACGGAAGATGGATGGTTGGATAACTAGGGCCTCATACCCTGTGATGCTCCAAAGAACAAAGGAATTTAGGGCCTCACACCCCATGATGCTCCGAAGAACAAAGAAATTTAAGGCCTCACACCCCGCGATGCCATCACAGCAAAGGAATTAAAGAAGAAAATTCTCTCTTTATTCATAAAAATAGATGTCATACAAGGGGGGTTTAGGGGTGGTATTTATAGACCAATTACAAGATGAGTGTGGGATACAAATTATAGAGTTCTTGTTGAAAGAGCAAGAAACTCCATGAACTGGCTTCCCTTGGGCATCAAAGTCTTCTTGATCCTCTTCTGGTATCTTGGACTCTTGATTTTGAGTTGTTCTTGAGCTTCATCCATAATGGGCGACAACAAGGGATAGACTCCATCATGTGGGCGACAACAAATGGGATGAGATAAGAAGAGGCGCTACAACAAATATTGGCCAAAAAAAAAAATGAGATGCCATCCTCTTTTTTTGTCCTCTTAAATTTAAATGGGAGTGGGCAATAATTCATGAGAAGAGGTGTTCAATCTTCCTCCATCTTGGTGTCAATCTTCTTGGACTTCAATTTGATCTCTAGATAACTCTATCTTGTCTTGGAATGGGACTCCTTGAAATTTAAAAGTTGATGGCACTCCCTTGGACTCAAACCTCTCCAATTTGGGTAGGCGCTCCTTGAATGTGGGCGACAAAGAGAGGGTGAGATGAGAAGTCCTTTCTTACTCCTCTTAAAATCAATGACTTCTTGGATGGACTTTAAATGGGCGACACATGAGACTTGAATTCTTGTTGGCATCCCATATGAAATTCATGTGGCCGACTTTAACTTATATGATGATGACATGGCATGACATGGCAACAAGATGATGTGGCATGACATGGCAGCAAGATGATGTGGCATGATGGGGCGTCCAAGACTTGGTGATGCGGCGCATGATGACCTGGCATGTGTTGGGGTGGTGCCAATAATTGGTTGACACATGTCTTGAATTGGGTTGGCACATGGTGTCTTGGGTTGGCACATGGTATCTTGATTTGGCATATCATGTCTTGATTTGGATCCCCTCTAGTATTATAGGACTCAATTAAAATAACTAATCACATGACTCCATTTACTAAATAATTAAAAGGGCTAATTCTAAACCAAACTTGATCAAATTGATCAAAAGGCATAATCTCATAAACCAAAAATTAAATACTGACTCAACTCAACTTAGTAAATAGGGTTTGACTCAACTTGATAAATAGGGTTTGTATCGGATCGATGCCCCTAATCATTCTTACAAAAGGAACATCCCTATTATAAGAGGCTGGTTTATCTCTCTTAAATCGGCAGCGCAGCAACCCCGGGGCACACGAGTCATCCCCCCTGCTAAGCACCGCAGCACCAAACCAGCATATTATCACCGAGTCGGCTTGCATAGGGGCAAAGGACCTTGGCATGGGCCCAGCCTCACCTTAATAGTGGCACCCGCATTTCGTGGGCCCAGACCACCATCCTGAGGATGTGAGCTAGCCCCACCCAACAATCCCCCCAGCAAAAAATCCCTCGAGAATTCTACCTACGGGGACTCGAACCCATAACCTCGGCTTTGATACCAATTATCGGATCAATGCCCCAAACCATTCTTACAAAATGAATGTCCCTATTATAAGAGGTAGGTTTATCTCTCTTAAACCGGCAGCATAGCAATCCCGGAGCACACGAGTCAACCACCCCCACCAAGCATCGCAGCACCAAACCAGCATACTATCACTGAGCCGGCTCGCCTGGGGGCAGAGGACCTTGGCATGGGCCCCAGCCTCACCTTAATAGTGGCACCCACATTCCATGGGCCTAGACCCCCATCCCGAGGGTGTGAGCTAGCCCCACCCAATAGTTTGTATATATATACAGGTTTTGATTGAATTGGGATTTAGAGCAGAACCCAACTAGGCTAAAATAACTGAATTTACAAATGATTTTGGGGCTTAGGGCTTAGGGCTTTATTCACAGGTGATCCACATGGTTGTGGGATTGACCTGTCATTTCCTTCTGGCCTTAGTGTCACTGGTGTTAGCTTGGTGTTAGCCCTGGTGTCCGCACCATAATGGAGTTGTTTGGTATGTCCATAACTCTCTAGATAACTCTTCCACCCACCTAGCTTTGGCTCCATCTATCTTAGTCTTAAGACCTTGGAGAATTGTTTGCTTGTGACCTCCGCCTTTCCATTGGATTGGGATGTTTGATAGATGTGAACTAGTGCTGAATGTAAAGTTCGATGCAGAATTCTTTGAAAGTCCAATTGTTAAATTGCTTTCCATTATCAGTTCTAAAACTATAAGGTAATCCAAACCAATAGATGATTGATTTCCAAAAGAAGTCTTTGACTTTGCTTTCAATAATGTGAGCCAAGGGCACTGCTTCTATCCACTTGGTAAAGTAGTCAATGGCAGCAAAGAGGAACTTCCTCTACCTTGTGGCCAGAGAAAATGGGCCAAGTATGTCCATGCCCATTAAGCCAAAGGCCAAGGAGATGAAAGCTGAGTTAGTTGACCGCTAGTTATCATTGTATGTTTGCACATCGCTGACATTGGTCACATTTTTGAATAAGATCAATGGCATCTTCTTGCATTGTATGCCAATAATATCCTTGTCTCAAAGCTTTATAAGCTAAGGACCTAACCCCTAAGTAATTTTTACAAATTCCTTCATGGATTTCTAGAAGTGCATAGTTAGCTTTAGTGGGCTATAAGCACTTGAATAGGGGTAAAGAAAAAGACCTTTTATAAAATTGCCCATCTAGTTATGCTTATTAAGGAGCCATCCTCTTAAGTTGCTTTCACCTCTAAAGCATTTTTTGGCATGATTCCTTCTTTGAGGTATTTGATCAGTGGATCTATCCAACTTGATTTATGAGTGACTTGTTAGACTTCTCCAACATCATTGATACTTGGCATATTAAGGTATTCAATGAGTCTATCTAATAGAGTTATCAGCTGAAGTAACAAGTCAAGAAAGTGTATCCACTCAAGCATTCTCTCATCTTGGTATATGAGACATGATGAAATGCTTAAAGGTTGGTGTGAGAGTCCATAGATTGTCAAGATATTTTATCATAATCGGGTCTCGAGCTTCATATTCACCAGTTGCTTGACTAGCAACAAGTTGTGAGTTGGTGAATACCTGTAGGCTCTTTATTCCAAGCTCCTTAGCAATCTTCAACCTAGCTAATAAGGCTTTATACTTGACTTGGTTATTAGTTACTTTGAAAGAGAATCGGAGTGCATATTTAGAGACCACTCCTTCAGAATTACTGAGAATTAGACCAGCTCCACTCCCTTAAAAATTTGATGCACTGTCAACATGTAGGATCTAGGTTACCTCAAGATTAGGTTGCTTGGTAAGACCTTCTTCAGGTGCTTCTTCTAACCATGTGCACTTAACCTAGAAATCAACCAAGATTAGAGCCTTCATAGATGATCTTGGTTGGAAAGATATGTCAAACTCATTGAGTTTGATGGCCCATTTGGCCATTCTTCCAAAACTATCCGGTCAGAGGATTGCTTTGACTAGTTGGTTAGTTAATACTATAATTGAATATGCTTGAAAATAGGGCATGAGATGTTGTGCAGAAATAACTAGAGCATAAATAATTTTTTTAGCTTTAAAGTATGCAGTTTTGGTGTCGAGTACTCAACTGGTATAATTGATATACTTTTGAGTTCTTTTATCATCCACCATAAAAAGCATAGAACTTACTACTTCTGGAGATGTAGCAAATAATAAGTAGAGCTTCTCTCCTATTTCTATCTTAGAGAGTAATGGTAGAGATCTAAGGAACTTCTTTAACTCTTCAAAAGTCTGGTGGCATTCCTCCATCCATGTAAAATTATACATATGCCACAAAGTTTTGAAGAAAGATAGACATCACTCGACCAACTTCAAGATAAATCGATTGAGGGCAAGAATGCATCCAATTAGCCGTTAAACCTCCTTGTAGAAGTTGGATGCCTTATGTTAAGTATAGCTTGGATTTTCTCTGGGTTTGACTTGAAAACTTACTTGATGATGAAGAATCCAAGGAACTTGTTGTTAGTTACATCAAAGGCACACTTGCCTAGATTTAGATTCATCTAATGCCAATAAAGTGCTCTGAAGGCTTCATCTAGGTCTTGGATATGGTTAGATTCTTTAGAACTTTTAATGAGAATGTTATCAACATAGACCTCCATGTTTTGCCTGATTTGATTTTTAACAGCCTTATTGATCAATTGTTGATAAGTTGGACCTGCATTTTTTAAATTAAAAGCATTACTTTATAATAATAAATACCTTTCTTGGTCATTAAGGTAGTATTTTCATCTTCAAGAGTCATCCATATCCAATTATAGCTAGAGAAAGCATCCATAAAACTTAGCAACTTATGTTTGGATGTTGCATTAATAAGTTGATCAATTTTTGGTAGTGGAAAGCTATCATTTGAGTAGGCTTTATTAAGGTCTGTATAGTTGATACATATTCACCACTTTTCATTGGACTTCTTGACCATCACTATATTGGCCAACCAATCAGGATAGTGAGCCTCCCGGATGAACTTAGTGGCTATCAACTTCATCATCAATACCCTTTTGCCTTTTAGGAGCAAAGTTTCTCTTCTTCTGTTTGATTGGCTAGCATTTTGGATTAATATTTAGCTTGTGAGTGATTACCTCTTGTAGAATTCCAGGCATGTCTGACACTGACAAAGCAAAAATATTAGCATTGTACCATAAAAATCTCAATAGCTGGTTTCTTTCTTCTTCGAGCAAAAGGGCTACAACTTGCACCACTTTTGTTGGATCCTCTCTCTTCAGTGGAAAAGTGATCAATTGCTCGGTGAGTTTGCCTTAATACTTAGGCTCCCTTTGATCCGTTGCTCAGCTATAGGTCTCATTGGCTTTCTATGCCTTGGTAGCAACCATGAGCATTATCGAGCTAACTATAGATCTCTATGCATTTTTTTAACTCTGTTCTTGTTAGGGAATTGGACGTGGTGATAATAGGTTGAGACAACTACTTTTAGCCAATTCAGCCCTAGTCATCTGAGGATGGCATTGTAAGGCGAAGGTACCCGAACAACCATAAAAGTTGATTGAGCTATTCTTTATTAGGGTGAACTTCCTTCTATGATAGGATAGTCAATCCAGTTAAGGGAGTTGATACTTTTCTTAGTTGATCTTTGATAGTCTCATCTAGAAAAAAATCATAGAATAACATGTCAGTAGAGCTTCTATTATTAACTAATATTTGTTTACATCATAGTTTGCTATTGTCATGGACATGATAATAGCATCATCATGGAGAGTTTGAACCCCCACCAAATCATCATTAGAAAATAAAATCACATCATCACCTCTCTACCTCTTTGAAGAACCTTCTTCAGGTTCTACCCCCTAGGCCATATGCTTTTTGAGATCATGTTGACAATGCCAGCCTTTGGTTGATTATCAATCCCTGCCTTAGCTGTCTAATGGTTAGCAATTTGGGTGATGGGATGAGCTCCTCCATGAACGTATTTCTTGAGGTATCCTCATCAAATAAGATATTCAATCTCATTTTTTAGCTATATGCATTCCTCAATTTCATGGCCATGGTCATGATGGAACCGTTAGTACTTGCACTGATTACAGGAGTTGATACAACTTTCATCAGGTGAGGCCTCCTCAGAAACTTTTCTTTTTCAATCTCCATGAGGATCTTGCCTTTGGGGCCAATAGAGTAGTATAGTTAGAAAATTTATTAGTTAGACCCTTCAACCTCAGACTTTGTCGACACTCGGAGTCATTTTTCTTAGTCTGACTCTCACTAGTCCTTCTTGAGATTGCTTCTTCTTGGGTCTACTATTGGCCTCTCACCGACTAACACCTTCCTCTATGGAATGTACTTTTGAGTGCATGTCAACAACTCTGAATAAGACTTGGAGTATGTCTTATCCAATGAGTAAGAGAATCGAGAAGGGCATAATCCTCACTTCATGGCCAACATGGCCACTGCTTCATCAAGGTGGTAAATCTCTAATGTGGCTACTTTGAAGTGAGCTACATAATTTTTCAATAACTCCCCATCCTATTGATGGATTGAGAAGAGGCTATTAGGATCTTGTGGTATCTTCCAGCTAGCACTGAAGTATGCCACAAACTACTTCAATTATTTGAAGGAGTGGATGCTCCTTGGCTCTAGTCCAGAATTCTAGTCCTGTGCTGACTTTTGAAGAGTAGCTAGAAAGGCTAAAAAGAACAAGGCATCGATGGTTCCTTGAATCATCATGAAAGATTTGTAGCTCTCCAGATGGTTTAGTGGGTCGGTGTGTTGTCATAGGGCTCCAGATGAGGCATCTTGAATATGGTAGGGATCTACTCCTCCATGATTCATCAGGAGAGGGGGGGATGTGTGTTGAACTCCATTGAGCATTTGCTTGCTCCCTGGAGGTTAGCCAATCAGTGATAAATTTCCCATAGCTTGCAATCATAATCATCAAGCCATCAAGATTCGCTAAGTCACTGAGGAACTTCATAGGTAGATCCCTTATAGGAGGATTCGAATGAGGAATGGGGGTGTTTCTCTTACCTTCACTCTCTTCCTCATTACTGATCCTTGTGCCATGACTCACTCTTGTGGGGACAGTGACTACAACTAGTGAGAAGTTGGTCAATGTAGAGATCTCCCAGGAGGAGATTACTGCATAAGTTTAGTAAGAATCAAGATAGGGATGTTTCTTGCTGCCATTGCTACTAGTTTGTAGTTGTCTGCTACAAGCTTACATGGTGGTGCCAATGTTTGCACCTGTTGCACCAGTGTGGTGACCAACTACTATTGATCCACTAGTGGAGGAGCACTGGGCATAATAGCTTGGGCAGGGCATTCCTCATGGCAGGAAGAACATTAAGAGTTACCGACGAAGACATTCTGGGCTCTAGTTCTCACCATGATGCTTTCTTGACTCCTAAATCTTCTTCCCTCTACCCGGTGCACTAATCTATTATGGTCAAATCTCCACTCTAAAACTCTGGTGGCATCTGGAGCTTTTGTGGCCTTCTATAGCAAGATATGTTCTTGGCTTTCTGCACTTCTTGCAAGAACAATCCCACTTGATCAATGGTTACTAGCTGGGGACTCTTTGATGCCCAAGTTAGTGGGGAGTTTGGGCAATAGTGAAGCAAAGAAGAATGGTGAGAGAGTTCCAAATTGAGCATCTTGTAAGTGATAGCAAATATACCTATCAAGAGTCCCCTCTAACCTATTTATAGGTACTTAGGGTATTTGATTTCTATTGGGAGATAACCTCCTTCAATTGAGCATAACCTCTTTTTGTTGAGGCTAAACTCTTTCTAGTAAGGTAATAGCTTCTAGTTGAGAGTAACTTCTTTTGGTTAGGGGTAACATCATTTGGTTGGGATAATAACTTTCTGTTATGACAATTATCTCCCTTTGTCCATGCATCTAGCTCGAGCATTATGGACTATGGCAATAGTGTGCCTTGCTCATTGTTGATGATAGTGCTTTGGTACTTAGAATCTAGATAGTTTGGTCTACAAAGCAAACTCTTCCTTAGTAGTTGGTTGAGTTCAAGTAACTTATTTGGCCATTGGGAGCAAAGGGGTGTCATATTGATTGTCTTGTAGTTACTTGTAGTTACCCGAGTCTAGGTGCCACAGTTGTTTGGTGTAGCCTCTAGCTTAGTCATTGACTTGGTCATCAATCCAAATACCCTTCAAGGAAGAGCATTTGAGTAGTTTCCATAATAATAATATTTGCTTATATACTCAAAGTTTGTCATCATCAAAAAGGAAAACATTATTGATCCAAGATATGATTTTAATGAATAATAAAACATTTAATATATAATAGAACTAATTATTTGATGAAGGAAGTATTTCAGGAAACTCTAAAGTCTTAAAAAAATTGATCTAAATGCTTAAAATTAAATTCAAGAAAGAATATTTTGAAAGCCTATGTCATATGAGAAAAACCATAAAAATCAAAGTTGAAAAGTCATTTGGAAGCTGAAAACAAAAAGCCTCCTTAATGCTATGAAGAATCCACCTTAGCACATAAGAATTTAGATGGCATAGCATCCAAGTTGACTCAAACTTTCATCCATGTCAACTCCACAAAATGGCAGAAAGCCAATTTTTTGGAACTGAGACTTGAGTCTACTTAGATAGTATGAGTCAGCTCCAAGATGTATCCAAGTCAACTCAAATATTCAAGTCAATGTTCAAGAAAATATAGAGAGGTAGCTTTTCAAGCATAGGGCTCAAGTTGACTTGAATGTTATCCGAGTTGACTCCAATTCTATTAGAGTCTATTCAAAAGTGTCTGACAGCTTAACGGCTAGTTCTATAGCCTGTGCAGAATTATACAGAAAAAGGTTTAACAGCTAGTTTTCACCTTCCAGTGGTCATAAATGGTTATTTTAGCTTCAAAAGTCCTTTAAAGGTCCACCAAATGCATTAAAGAAGTAAGAGAATCTAAGAGACATTAAGAGAAATCTAGAAACAAAGAGAAAGAGCCAACAAAAAGTCTTCAAAAGTGTACATTCACTTTTCAACCACCAAAATTCAATTTTTCAATGGCCTTCAAGCAACAAGACAAGCTCATAAGATCTAGAAGCTTTCTCAAAATCTTCCAAAGCACTTCATCAACTTTTATTTGCTCTTAAAGGAGCTTTTTGCTTGGTTACTTGTATTTTATTAATCCATGTTATAACAAGTTTCAATTGGGGATTGAAAATTAGGGATAGGCCCATCCAAGCCTAAAATTGATGTGTAAAGCCTATAATTAGCTTTACAATAGGTTTTGCTTAGTAAGCCCATACAAAACCAACTAGATTTTTTATTGTGAGTCCAAAAAAAATAATTTGGCTATAATCTCTATTAGATTATAGTAAAATTTTCAAGAAAAACTTGGAGCATGGACATAGGTGCTGGATTGTACCGAAGCACTATAAATCTTGGATGTTTGAATATGTCTTACTTTCTCTCTCTTGCTTTACTTTGAATTTCATCTAGCTTAGATTGGCACATATTTTCTGTTGCACCTACACTTCATTATTTTCCAAAATTTTTATATACCTTGAAAAGTGTTTTTTTAAAATATCCAATTCATCCCTCCTCTTGGGTTGTCTCGCTTGACAACAATTAGCATGTAAAGTACAATAAATAAAATTCATAGCTTGAGCATTTAATTGAACTAATCTTTTATCTACTTCATCTCAATCTCTTTTACAATTAGAAGGCATGCCATCAATCAAAATCATGGATGTGTGTGAACCATTATTGTAACACTCCTTTGAGCGACTCAACCTATCATTCACTACTAATTTCATTAGTAGCCAGAGATAGCATCATGGTTTGAACTCACTCATCAAGATCAAGTAGTGGGAAGGTGAATCCCTCGGAGAATACATTAGCTACTTTTCAAAAGTGGGCTCCTTAAGAATGATTTTTTCTTCTCACTTAAGAAGACATATCCTATGGACTTCACTGAAGTGCTAGCAAGGGCAAAAAAATATGCAAATACCAAGGAAACATGGGCTCAACATGGAGAATCACCCAATGTCAACCTTAGGAGGATAAGAAAAATGGTAGAAACAAGAATGGGAGGCAAAAGCATGAAGGCCACTGAGGTGATAGAATATCACCTCTAATTTTGGACACCTCCTCCTCATAACCACATGAGAACTCCATCTCAGTATCACTAATCTCAAACCCCACCTTGAAGGTTTGGAAATTACATTATGCTTAATGCACCTCAAGCATAGATATTAATGAAAAAATAAGGCTAAAAAGATCTGCCACCACCAATAAGAATGCTAGTTTATAGGCAAAATGTGAGAAAGTATTGCCAGTACCATCAAAACCATGGCCAGGGCACTAAGGAATGCTTGTAGCTCTAGAATGAGATCAATGCACTAATCAAGCATGGGAGACTCAGGCAATATATGGAGTAGCTGAACCAGAATGAAGCCAAACTTAAACCACTTTGGCTTGAAAGTCCCTAAGAGAATCGACCTATGGTAGGGGTCATTCATATGATCTATGTGGGGCAGCTCGATCACCAAACCCTAGAGATAGCCCGTGGTAAGGAGGAGAACCAGAAGAAGTAAAAGATTCTAGATAAAGAAATCACCTTCTCCAGCACTAACCTTTAAGGGATAAAATGCCCCCATGATGATCTAGTTGCAGTAACTTTAAATATAGCTAATTATGATGTATGTCTCATTTTGATTGATTAGGAAATTTTGATAGACATATTGTTTTATGATGCTTTTGTAAGAATAGGTTTGTCTCAAGATTGGGTAAAGAGGCTAGACTCTTCTTTGGTTAGCTTCTCTAGAATTGCAGTGCCTATTAAGGGAGTCAGCTGCCTACCAATGACCATGGGCTGAGCACCAAAGCAATCAGCTATCCAGATTAATTTTTTTGGTCATGAAAGTCCCATCAACCTATAACTCCAGATTAGGCCAGCCTTGATTAAATGGTTTTTGTGCAGTATTGTTGACTTATCACTTGCTAGATAGATTCCTGACCCCTCATGGGGCTAGAGTGGTGCGAGATGATCAATTATTGACCAAGGAGTGATATATGGTGACCTTTAAGGGGAGAGCTCTTGTTGAGCTCCCGTCCATAGAAGAACTTGATGTTTATATTGAGTTGACCAAACAAAGGGGAGAACTAGTAGAAGATCTCATGACTACATTGATATTAATAAGGCATGCCCAAAGGATAGTTATCCATTATCCCAAATTAACTAGTTGGTAGATGCTACCTGGGGCCACTATCTCCTCTATTCATGGATAGCTTCTCTGGCTATAATTAGATCCACATGTCACTAGAGGATGAGGAGAGAACTACCTTTATTACTGTATTGATACTTGATGTATTGATGCATAAACATGGATTTTCATGGTCTAGTCTAGACATAGATACCAAACCCAATCCAAACAACTCCCATACTAACTCAAACCATGAAAACACTTATCAAAGCCCTATGTACACCCATGGTCTCATGTGTTCTCATCCCCTTGGACTCAAACCTAGTTCAAATATGGGTTCACCCATCAAAATCCCTGAATCCCATGCTTTGATGCATGAAGGTTGCATACCTTCATCCTAGGACCTAACCCAACCCTAGAAAATCCATGATAACTCCATGGAGTCTAAACCTTGACCTTTTCCTTGTCTACAAGATGCTTGGCAATACTACACTAAGCCTACAATCTCCATCTTGGTGTCTTATAATCTCTACAAAGTTTGATCTATCCATCAATACCACACATTATATATGAAAGCTAGCATGGGGAACAGTCTTCATTAATGCTTCATCTTGGTTCTCCTTGGTCTAAACTTTGACCAGCTCCACCTCACCCTCCTCCACAAGCTCTATGACCAGGTGATATCTATGAACAAATTATTATAGCAAGCATATTGAAAATTAGGGTTTCTAAAATCCTAGCAGAAGTAATTTATAAAATGATTTCGTAAAAGCATGCAAAAATTATTTAAAATAATTTCTAAGGACCTATCTAACATGCTAATTGATATTTCATCACATGAAATCAGATCTGAAAATAAAATTAAATCAGAAAGGATAGATTGACTTACCATGATCGCTATCCTTATTCTTGTTGATTCAGGTCGGATTGGTGGATGTTCAGGGTTGCTATCGGAGCCATGCAAGTGCTCATTCTCTACTAGTATCCACACAGGGATGATGCTAATTGACTCCTTGAGGCCCCCAGAGTGCTAGCTCTTTGTAAGCTTCTCCTCCAGCTTGAATCTTGAACTCCTTCCAACACGTTCTTGAAGAAGCAAAGCTTCAACCTTTGTAGCTTTCGCACAAACTTTTCATGCAATTAATTGAGACTTTTCCTCGAACACCATGAAACGAGAAGACTCTTTCTTCTCCTCTTTTTATTCTCTCTCTCTTCTCTGACTAAAAAGACTTGGGCATGAAAAATCAAAACCAAAAAGGTGGCGGTAGAGAAAATAATTGATGGATTAAAAATTGTGCATGCCAACAACACCCGACCTTTTATTTGATTATTGCACAAATTTCTCCAATAATCTCCATGGTAATTACTTACCCTTTTTCATGGTAAAGAGGTCTCTCATTATTTCACAATCCTGAAAAAACTTCAATTAAATTAGGCATGGAAAAATATTAGGATAAGGAGAGATAGATAGAGTTAGGATAAGACTAAGAGTTCAATTCCCAATAAGACTCCTCCAAATTGAACTCAAACCAATTCAAAATTAAACTAGAATTTAAACTAACATATCCTAATCAAAATAGGATTAAGGGAGGGTGGCATATTTAAGAATTGGCATGGAGAATTGACAAAAAAACTCTTGGAAGGCATAAAGAAAATATCCTAGTTTTTCTTGGAGACTGATTAGTAGGACTCTTGGACCTTCTACGCACATGCACTTTAGCGCACACCAAGAATTTGTGCCAAGAGTCCATGCCATGTAGGACTCTTCAAAATGTCCAAGATAAATGCCAAATAAATCTAGATAAACACTGAATTAGGCTGCCCCACTTAGGACTTAACCCAATTTAAATACCATTTAAATTGGTTAGCCTAATTAGCAAACAAGCTGACCCAATCCAATTGGGTTAGGAGTTGGGCTAGCCAACATATGCTAGTATGTCAATTAGCTAGCCAATTAGGATCCCACGATCCTAATAAAAATATAATTAACTTTCTTAGCCAATTCCCTAATGTGTGTGATCCTTTGGATTCTACATCTAGCCAGTAGTAGGTCTAGATCCAAGCCGATTCGATCCAATCGAACCTGATTGATCTAATTAGGTCAAATTGAGCTAATCTAAGTTGCCAATACGAACAAACTTCCAAATTGACTCATGAATCTAATCAAATTGATTCATGAAACTCTACAAGACATGATTAACTTCTAGCAATGTATCATGCCTACCCGGAAGATAAGGAATTTGGTAAAAATTACCAAAATATCCTTCAATGAGAAGTTACCATGCAATTCAATCTTTCGATCTCCCTTTATCCTGATTAAGTGATAGGCATGGATAAATGTCAAACCCTAGCAGTTAATTTTTATGAATCTCAATTCGATAATGAAGACTCGATCGATGAAAGATTAGAAATCCTATCTAATCTTATCATGCTTTGATCAAAGACTTCCTGAGTCATCATTCAAAGAGATCACACGGGATAACTTCTCCTCTTACTAGAAGTGATCGATTCTTTGTTAACCTACTCATTACCTTCATACACAATCCACCATATCCAGAAATACCCCGTACATGACTTAATTACCATGATTGAGTATGCACCAAAATATGGATTTATGTGCATAAGATACTATGCTAGTCTCAGGTCTAAGGATCACATGCACAACACCCACTAAGAGAACATTCTTTTGACAAGTAAGACTTTCATTTGATGTTCTCTTATCAGATCAGTTCGGTGGACTCATAACCTAATGAGCACCCACATCCTTGTATTAGTGTCTCTACATAAGTAGTTGTGAGACAAACCATCCTCTCTATCGAGCATACATAGGATGTGCTAGTCTTTTCAGATTCATCGATCTCCAAATCAATTATCCAATGACTAGGGATATTTTAGATAGGGTTTATAGGAACTTAGCTCTCACCGTTATGATCTCCATCATAATCCTAATTCCATTGCCCTAACCTATGGGGTTCGATATAATTTTGATAAGATAGCAGTATGATGAATCAAATACCTTTTTTTAATAAATAATATCATACATGAGCTGGAAGATCATAATAATACCGATACAAATATTAGCTTTTACGGCACCATTATTTCAATCTCCCACTTGCACTAAAGCCAATCGCTTTTGTATTTTACACCCATACAATCTAAGTGGTGGTCAAATTGCTGCTTTGGTAGTGCTTTAATGAATGGGTCTGGTATGTTGTTCTTTGTATCTACTCGTTCAACGAGAACATCTTGTCTTTCTATGATCTCTTAAACGAGGTGAAAACATCTTAGGATGTGCTTGGACTTATGATAAGACCTTGGTTCCTTAGCTTGCGCAATTGCTCCAGTGTTATCATAATAAAGTGGCACCGGTTGTTGTATAGCAGGAACCACATCCAATTCCGTGATGAATTTCTTCATCCACATAGCTTCCTTTGTGGCTTCACTTGCAGCTATGTACTCTGCCTCAGTGACTGAGTCAGCTATAGTTGGCTGCTTTGTACTCTTCCAACTTACTGCACCACCATATAGGGAGAAGACATACCCTGATATGGATTTTCTATTATCTGTATCTGATTAAAAACTAGAATCTGTATACCCTTTTAATTTCAACTTTGATCCACCATATATTAAAAAAATATCTTTAGTCCTTCTCAGGTACTTAAGAATGTTTTTCATAGCTTTCCAATGATCCTCCACTGGATCATCCTAGAACCTACTTACTATGCCCAAGGCATAAGCAATATCAGGCCTGGTACATAACATGGCAAACATAATTGATCCTACAACCGAAGCATAAGGATCAAACTCATTCTCCCTCTCTCTTCCAGTGTCTTAGGAGACATCTTCTTGGATAGGTGTATGCCTTGACTCATGGGCAAGTAACCTTTCTTACTTCCCTCTATGTTGAATCTCTTCAACACTAAGTCAATATACCTAGATTGGGATAAGCCAAGCATCCTATTAGATCTATCTTTATAAATCTTTATACCTAGTATATAGGATGCCTCTCCCAAATCCTTCATGGAAAACTATTTTGATGGCCAAGACTTGATCGATTGCAACATTGGGATATCATTACAAATGATGAGTATGTCATCGACATACAAGACCAAGAAAACAAGGGCACTCCTACCTGTCTTCTTGTACACACATGGTTCATCCACATTCTTGATGAAACCAAACTCTTTGATTGTTTTATCAAAGCAGATGTTCCAACTCCTCGATGCTTGCTTCAATCCATAAATAAATTTCTTAAGCTTCCATACTTGGTTTGGTCTCTCACTTGAGACAAACCCCTCTGGTTGTGACATATAGACTTCTTCCTCAAAATATCCATTAAGGAAAGCAGTCTTTACATCCATCAGCCAAATTTTATAGTCGTAGTATGCAGCATGGCAAGCATTATCCGAATAGACTTGAGCATGGCTACTGGTGAAAAAGTCTCATCATAGTCAACACCATGTTTTTATTTGAAACCTTTAGCCACCAGCCTAGCCTTGTAGGTCTCTACTTGACCTTATGCTCCAATCTTCTCCTTGAAGATCCATTTACATCCAATTGGGTTCACTCCCTCAAGTGGATCTACTAATGTCCAAACCTGATTAGAGTAAATGAAGTCCATCTCAGATTTCATGGCTTCTAGCCATTTGTCAGAGTCTCCATTCATGAAAACTTTCATATAGGTCAGAGGATCATCATCCTGTATGATACTGGTTTCATTATCATTTCCAATAACAAAACCATATCTGAGAGGTGCACTTCGCACTCTCTCTGACCTATGGAGAGGAGGTGTGTGTTGTGGTTATTCTTGAACCTTAGGAACATATGGTTGAGGAATTGCTTAAGGTGTAGATTGAACTTCCTCAAGTTCAAATATTCTCTCATTGCCCTTTTCTTGGATAAACTCTTTTTCTAAGAATGTGGCATGCCTATTGACAAAGACCTTTTGCTCAGTAGGGTGGTAGAAAAGGTAACACATGTTAGGGATTCCGGTGCAGCGCAGCGGAAGTGTAATTTCAAAAATGATGAAATTGGCACCAAAATCCCTTAGCCAAGATCTCCTTATTCAGAATTAAAACATACAAACTAACATTGTTAGAATTAGGGCACCAACCTTTTAACGCTAAGTCCAATTTTGATGTAGAATCAGAACTTGGTGTTGAATGCTTCTTTTGATTTCACCAGGCGTCCAAATGTCCACCCTCCAATGGTGATCCACAAGATGATTGATCAAGATGCAAGCTTCTTCAAAATTCCCTCACTTGAATTCTTATCCTAGAACTCAAGAGGACTATGGCTCTAAAACTTCAGGGTAGGGGCTCCTTACTTCCTTTCTTCCTTCTTCCTTTCCCTTTCTTAAGACCTTGTCCTAAGAATAAAACTCTTGTCTTGAAGGAGGAGATGGATTTAAGACACTAATGTCTTAAAGTAAAGGAAATAGAAACAGAGTAGGAGTTCCTTTCTTTTACCAATCAAGAGATTCTTCCTATCTCTTGTTTTGGACTTGAGTTTCAACAGAGAAGAGAACTCTGTAAGAGGGAAACTCTCTTTGTCCTAAACAAGCTAAGGAGGAATCAGTTTCCTGGAAAGAAAAGACAATAAAATAAACTCTGTTGTTCATTAGTATAAACACCCGAGACCTCTGTTGTTTAAATTAATTACAGAGAGATGTCTTCTCAGAAGAACACAACTCTCCGTAAACCCCATTCCACTTTGTCTCACGCCCCTTTCCTATTTCTCACGCCCAATCCACCCATCTCACGGCCTTCCAGATTAAATCCCACGGCTTTTCTTAAAGGAAAAACCGCGGTATTTTAAAAGGAAGGAAGTCGTGACTTTTCATCTCCGAAGAGATGTTATTTCGCGCGCCCGGGAGGAGTTAGCGCTTTCCTTCTTTCTCAAAATCCCATCAGCCATTGGATTCTCATCCAAGGGGGGAGAGATGGTGCACTAATTGCTTAAGAAGGAGGCCGCCCCAAATAAAAACATCGGAGAAATTTTGGGGCGCGCCAAGAGTCCATGCGCCATGGACTCTTCCTTAAGGCGCGCCAAGAGTCCATATGCGCATGGACTCTTGGTATTTGGCATGGAAAAATAAAGGGGGCGGGTGGGGAGGCTAGCCAAGCTACATGGCTAGCCAATAGGGTTAGCTATATTCCTGTTTTCTTAATTAGGGTCTAATTAGGTCCAATTAGAACCCAATTTGAACCAATCCGGAACCCTAATTCGAATCTGATCCGAATAGAAGCTAGGGTTTGCAACACCTGCTAGAGTGTTATCTTGCAAAGATGATTTAATTCCAAATTAAACTCTTGATCAATCCTCTTAATTGTGTGACCCATTGGGTTCCACATCTAGCCAGCAGTGGGTTCGAATACAAGTTGACCTAATCGATTAGAACTCTTTCTAATCGATTTAGGTCAAACCGGGCTTACCCGATTCAATCAATTAGGATTCTTCCTAACATGTGATCTTTGAACTTGATCAATCCACAAGACAAGATTGACGTCTAGCAACGTGTCATGTCTACCCGGAAGATATGGAAATTCTGGTGAAATACCAAAATTACCCTTCAGTAGAGAGTTACCGTACAATTAAATCTTTCGATCAGCCTGCACCCAAAATATAACTATGGATATGGATATATGTCAAATCCAATATTATAGTTATTTCTAGCTCAATCTTATAATGATGATCCGATTATCTTGATATTAGAAACCATCTCTAATATCTTCACTTTGATCAAAGATTCCCTGAATCATCATGCGATTGTTGACTAGCTGGATGCAATCTCCTCTTACTAAGAGTGATCGATTCCTTGTTGACCTACTCATTACCTTCATATCCAATTCACCATTCCCAGTATCAATCCTGTGCATGTCTCAGTGTCATGATTAGGATTGAACCAAAGAATGGGTTCATGTACATAAGGTACTTATGGCAGTCTCAGGTCAAAAGATTACTTGTATCACTCCCACTATGAGAACCTTCTATTGACATGTAGCTAAGACTCCATTAGATGTTCTCAAGTTGGATCATATCAGTGAACTCATTCTCCAATGAGCACCCACATCCCAGTATTAGTGTCATACACAAGTGACTGTGAGAGCAGTCACCCTTTCCAGTATACCCGGGATGTGCTAGTCTTATCGGAAAAACCCTGATCCCCTACTCAGGGTTCCTTTGACTAGGATTACTTTAGATTAAGGTTTTAAGATTTTAGGTCTCACTGGTATGATCTCATCATAATCCTAAAATCATAGCCCTAATCTATGGGGTTCATCATTAAAAAAAAGCGTATGATGAAAAATAATGCCTTTATTTAGAAAATTGTCAATTACAATGATTTGGGAGATACAACATAGATTGGCTTGTAGGGCATATCCCTTTCAATCTCCCACTTGTACTAAAGCCAATCACCCTTGAATCTTAATCCCATACATTCGAGGTGGCGATCAAAATCTCGCTGTGGTAGAGCCTTAGTGAACGGGTCTGCTACATTGTTCTTTGTATCAACTCTATCTATGTAGACATCTTGTCTCTCTACTATTTCTCGGACAAGATGGAAGCGTCTCAGAATGTGCTTGGACTTATGATGAGCTCTTGGTTCCTTAGCTTGAGCAACGGCCCCAGTGTTGTCACAGTAAAGTGGCACTGGGTTTTCAATTTGAGGAACAACACCCAACTCTGTGATGAACTTCTTCATCCAGACTGCTTCCTTGGCGGCTTCACTAACAGCTATGTATTCTGCCTCTGTGGTTGAGTCAGCTACAGTCTGCTGCTTGGTACTCTTCCAACTCACTGCTCCACCATTTAGGGTAAAAACATATCCCGAAATGGATTTGCTATCATCAGGGTCTGATTGAAAACTAGAATCAGAATAAGCTTCTAGTTTAAGATCAGAACCACCATAAACCAGAAAAATATCCTTAGTCCTTCTTAGGTACTTAAGAATATTTTTAACTACTTTCCAATGATCCTCTCCTGGATCAGCCTGAAACCTACTGACAATTCCTAAAGCATATGCCACATCAGGCCTGGTACATAACATGGCATACATTATGGATCCTATTGCCGAAGCATAGGGTATAGAATTCATTCTATTTCTTTCTTCAGGTGTCTTAGGAGACATCCTTTTAGAAAGATGTATGCCTTGACTCATAGGAAGATAACCTCTTTTACTTCCTTCCATGCTGAATCTTTTCAGCACTAAGTCAATGTACCTAGATTGGGATAAACCTAGCATCCTCTTAGATCTATCTCTATAGATCTTAATACCTAGTATATAGGATGCTTCTCCCAAATCTTTCATGGAAAACTGGTTTGATAGCCAAACCTTGACTGATTGCAACATTGGGATATCATTCCCAATGAGGAGTATGTCATCTACATACAGAACCAAGAAGACTATGGCACTCCCACTAGTCTTCTTATAAACACAGGGTTCATCCACATTTTTGATAAAACCAAACCTTTTAATAGTTTCATCAAAGCGGATGTTCCAACTCCTGGAAGCTTGCTTTAATCCATAAATGGATTTCTTTAGCTTGCATACTTGATTAGGTTTATTCTTTGAAATAAAACCTTCTGGCTGTAACATGTAGACTTCTTCCTCAAGGAAACCATTGAGGAATGCAGTCTTTACATCCATCTGCCATATCTCATAATCGTGGTATGCTGCTATAGCAAGTAAAATCCGAATTGATTTTAGCATGGCAACAGGTGAAAATGTTTCATCATAATCAATTCCCTGTTTTTGTCTAAAACCTTTAGCCACTAATCTGGCTTTATAGGTTTCAACTTGGCCATCAGCCCCAATCTTTTTCTTATAGACCCATTTACACCCAATAGGATTAACACCCTATGGTGCATCAACCAAAGACCATACTTGGTTTACATACATAGAGTCTACTTCGGATTCCATGGCTTCTTGCCATTTATCTGAGTCAGTACTCAAGATAGATTCCGTATAGGTCAGAGGTTCATCATTTTGAATGACTTGAGCTTCATTATTTTCAATAATAAACCCATACCTCTCAGGTGCTCGTGGCACTCTGTCAGACCTACGAGGAGGAGTTTTGTGTTCTGGTTCTGTCCTAACTATATGTTCTAATGGTTGAGAATTGTCTATCTGTATTTCTTGCACTTCTCCAAGTTCAATAGTTCTACCATTGCCCTTTTCTAAAATGAACTCTTTTTCTAGAAAAGTGGCATGCCTGCTGACAAAAATCTTTTGTTCAGTAGGATGGTAGAATAGATATCCTCTACCTTCTTTAGGATATCCTACAAATAGACATTTATCCGCTCTAGGTTCCAACTTATGTCCAAAATTTCTTTTAACATAAGCTGGACATCCCCATACCTTAAAATATTTAAGATATGGTTTCTTTCCACTCCAAATTTCATATGGAGTACTAACAATGGATTTAGAAGGTACCTTGTTCAGAATATATACAGCAGTTTCTAGGGCATGACCCCAGAAGGAAATGGGCAAATTTGTGAAGCACATCATGGATCGTACCATATCTAATAAGGTACGATTCCTCCTTTCAGCTATACCATTTAGCTGTGGTGTATAAGGAGGGGTCCATTCAGAAAGGATTCCATTAACTTTAAGATAGTCTAAAAACTCCATGGATAAGTATTCTCCTCCTCGATCAGAACGAAGAACTTTAATACTTTTCCCGGTTTATTTTTCGACCATACTTTGATACCCCTTAAATTTATCAAAGGCTTCAGATTTGTGTTTCATAAGATACACATATCCGAACCTAGATAAATCATCTGTAAAAGTGATAAAATATGAGTATCCTCCTCTAGCCTGAGTTGTCATTGGACCACATACATCAGTATGTATAAGTCCTAATAACTCAGTTGACCTTTCCCCATGTCCAGTGAATGGAGTTTTTGTCATCTTACCCATGAGACATGATTCGCAAGTTCCTAATGATTCATACTCATAAGGATCAAGGAATTTTTCCTTGTATAACTTGCTAATCCTAGACTCATTAACATGACCAAGTCTATGATGCCAAAGTAAAGTATCATTAAAGTCTTTTCTTTTCCATTTAGTATTGACATGAAAAATACTATCATTGGAAGAAAGAGTTAAGAGCCCATTGCTAAATATGCCAGAACAAATAATTTTATTAGATAACATTATCGAGCAACCAGTGCTCGTTACATCCATTACATATCCTTGTTTTAATAACAAAGGAATAGATATAATGTTCCTAATAATCTTTGGCATATAGTAACAATTCTCTAGCTCCAAGATCTTCCCTGAAGGCAACTTCAGAATATAGGTCCCTACAGCTTCTGCTTGGATGATATCACCACCAGCACCGTAGAGATTGAAGTCGCCTTCCTTCAATACTTTAAGCTTGTGGAGGTCCTGCAAAGATTTGCATATATGGTAACCACAAGCGGTATCCAATACCCAAGTATTTGATATAGACGAATTTAATGTCAATATAGTATGTATCTCATACATACCTTTTGGTGCGTCTGCCGCACCAGGCTTCATAGTTGCAAGGTAAGCCTTGCAATTCCTTTTCCAATGTCCCGCTTTGCCGCAAAAGAAACAGGTTGACTGTTTTGAGGCCTTCTTTCCTTTCTTGTTCTTATTGATGCCACCCTTAGGGTTTAGCCTCCTACTAAAACCCTTTTTGCCCGATTTCTTCTTATTGGTCTTATCAACAAGAAGAAGTGGAGCCTTTTCTCTCTTAACGTGGCTCTCTGCTATTTTTAACATATTTAACAGCTCAGGCAAGGAAGTGTTCAGTTTGCTCATGTGATAATTCAAGACAAACTGAGAAAATGACTCCGGGAGTGATTGCAGGATTAAATCCTGATTCAGCTCCCCATCCATAATAAACCCTAATTGACCCAATCTGGTGATTAAGTCAATTACCTTCAGGACATGATCCTGAACGGATGTACCCTCTGTCATCCTAGCATGGAATAACTGCTTAGATATTTCGTATCTAGCAGTTCTGCTTTGTTCTCCATAAAGCTCCTTTAAATTGAGCATTATGGATTGAGTATCCATGCTTTCATGCTGCCTCTGTAACTCATTAGTCATAGAGGCCAGTATGATACACTTGACAGTGAGGGAGTCATTCTGCCACATTTTGTATGTGGCCATATCTTCCTGTGTGGCATCATCCCCTAGTGGATTAAGACTAGGGGTATCAAGAATATAAGAAAGTTTTTCTGAACTCAGTACAATCTTTAAGTTTCTCAACCAGTCCACATAGTTTGGACCAGTCAATTTGTTGGTATCTAAGATGCTTCTCAGTGATAATGAAGATGCCATTTATCTACATTTAATTAAGAACAATACATAAGCAAACAACAATGAAATGACTTACATAATTAAATTAGGTCTTCAATTTAATTATGTCTCCCACTATTTTATCAAAAAATCATAGCCCTCACTATGATAATTGAGAAGAACCCTGATCGGTTTTCTTAGTGAGATCGAGATCCTTATTATTTATAAAAGATCTTGCAGATAACACAACAAATCCTTTATAAGTTCAAAGGTAGGAAACTCTTCCAATTATATCTCATATAATTCTCACTTGGCCTCTAGAACATTATAAGTCTTGCAGAAAACACAACAAACCATAATGTTCTAGTTAAGTCAAGACCCTTTCATTTCTATACAGTCAGTACTCAAATACAATGCCCTTGCAGATAACACAACAAGGCATTATACTGAATACACTGTAAGCATATTTTTGCACTAGACCAATATTATGTCAATCACCCTATTAGGTCTTGCAGATAACACAACAAACCTAATGTGGTTCATAACACAGTAATGATCCAGCATGAAGGAAGGCCAACATATAGCATTTTTTAACACTAAGCATATAAGTCAAGATTTAAATATAATCAAATCGGCCAGGCAAGTGGAAGAGATGTGGGAGTCCCCCCGTTGCTTTCCTAGACACCAATAAAAATTGGCCAGGTCAGTCAACAGAACCAATTAAAAACCACGATTCTCTTTACCTTCCCAGAACCACCTTTCTAGACACCGAATGATCAATTGTTCATCATGACTAGTGATGCTCATTAGTTAAATATACTATGACTTAATATAATTTTAAGAAGAGGGCTTTATTAAAATTGCCAGCACATTCTTATAAAAACATATCATAATGATATCACTCTGATAAACATATATGTGCTAAGTGTGTCATCATACTAGGACAACCATTTACCACATAATGGATCCACCATTATGCCAGGGCAACCTTATTTCAGTATGATGACTTCAAAAACTAATCAGATCTCTATAATAATTAGGGTTTGAGTGAAAAACCCTAATTAGTGGCATAGATCAAAACATTAATTATCATATATGCATCCTTTAAATTATTCTAATTGTATCAGCATTCAAGGGTTTAAAACCCTAATTGTGATACTATAACAAAAACGCATATAAATAATTTTCATATGTTTTAACTGTAATAAGGATGGCTCTGATACCACTGTTGGGGATTCCGGTGCAGCACAGCGAAAGTGTAATTTCAAAAATGATGAAATTGGCACCAAAATCCCTTAGCCAAGATCTCCTTATTCAGAATTAAAACATACAAACTAACATTGTTAGAATTAGGGCACCAACCTTTTAACGCTAAGTCCAGTTTTGATGTAGAATCAGAACTTGGTGTTGAATGCTTCTTTTGATTTCACCAGGCATCCAAATGTCCACCCTCCAATGGTGATCCACAAGATGATTGATCAAAATGCAAGCTTCTTCAAAATTCCCTCACTTGAATTCTTATCCTAGAACTCAAGAGGACTATGGCTCTAAAACTTCCGGGTAGGGGCTCCTTACTTCCTTTCTTCCTTCTTCCTTTCCCTTTCTTAAGACCTTGTCCTAAGAATAAAACTCTTGTCTTGAAGGAGGAGATGGATTTAAGACACTAATGTCTTAAAGTAAAGGAAATAGAAACAGAGTAGGAGTTCCTTTCTTTTACCGATCAAGAGATTCTTCCTATCTCTTGTTTTGGACTTGAGTTTCAACAGAGAAGAGAACTCTGTAAGAGGGAAACTCTCTTTGTCCTAAACAAGCTAAGGAGGAATCAATTTCCTGGAAAGAAAAGACAATAAAATAAACTCTGTTGTTCATTAGTATAAACACCCGAGACCTCTGTTGTTTAAATAGATTACAGAGAGATGTCTTCTCAGAAGAACACAACTCTCCGTAAACCCCATTCCACTTTGTCTCACGCCCCTTTCCTATTTCTCACGCCCAATCCACCAATCTCACGGCCTTCCAGATTAAATCCCACGGCTTTTCTTAAAGGAAAAACCGCGGTGTTTTAAAAGGAAGGAAGTCGCGACTTTTCATCTCCGAAGAGATGTTATTTCGCGCGCCCAGGAGGAGTTAGCGCTTTCCTTCTTTCTCAAAATCCCATCAGCAATTGGATTCTCATCCAAGGGGGGAGAGATGGTGCGCTAATTGCTCAAGAAGGAGGCCGCCCCAAATAAAAACATCGGAGAAATTTTGGGGCGCGCCAAGAGTCCATGCGCCATGGACTCTTCCTTAAGGCGCGCCAAGAGTCCATATACGCATGGACTCCTGGTATTTGGCGTGGAAAAATAAAGGGGGCGGGTGGGGAGGCTAGCCAAGCTACATGGCTAGCCAATAGGGTTAGCCATATTCCTGTTTTCTTAATTAGGGTCTAATTAGGTCTAATTAGAACCCAATTTGAACCAATCTGGAACCCTAATTCGAATCTGATCCGAATAGAAGCTAGGGTTTGCAACACCTGCTAGAGTGTTATCTTACAAAGATGATTTAATTCCAAATTAAACTCTTGATCAATCCTCTTAATTGTGTGACCCATTGGGTTCCACATCTAGCCAGCAGTGGGTTCGAATACAAGTTGACCTAATCGATTAGAACTCTTTCTAATCGATTTAGGTCAAACCGGGCTTACCCGATTCGATCAATTAGGATTCTTCCTAACATGTGATCTTTGAACTTGATCAATCCACAAGACAAGATTGATGTCTAGCAACGTGTCATGTCTACCCGGAAGATATGAAAATTCTGGTGAAATACCAAAATTACCCTTCAGTAGAGAGTTACCGTACAATTAAATCTTTCGATCAGCCTGCACCCAAAATATAACTATGGATATGGATATATGTCAAATCCAATATTATATTTATTTCTAGCTCAATCTTATAATGATGATCCGATTATCTTGATATTAGAAACCATCTCTAATATCTTCACTTTGATCAAAGATTCCCTGAATCATCATGCGATTGTTGACTAGCTGGATGCAATCTCCTCTTACTAAGAGTGATCGATTCCTTGTTGACCTACTCATTACCTTCATATCCAATTCACCATTCCCAGTATCAATCCTGTGCATGTCTCAGTGTCATGATTAGGATTGAACCAAAGAATGGGTTCATGTACATAAGGTACTTATGGCAGTCTCAGGTCAAAAGATTACTTGTACCACTCCCACTATGAGAACCTTCTATTGACATGTAGCTAAGACTCCATTAGATGTTCTCAAGTTGGATCATATCAGTGAACTCATTCTCCAATGAGCACCCACATCCCAGTATTAGTGTCATACACAAGTGACTGTGAGAGCAGTCACCCTTTCCAGTATACCCGGGATGTGCTAGTCTTATCGGAAAAACCCTGATCCCCTACTCAGGGTTCCTTTGACTAGGAATACTTTAGATTACGGTTTTAAGATTTTAGGTCTCACTGGTATGATCTCATCATAACCCAAAAATCATAGCCCTAATCTATGGGGTTCATCATATAACACAGCATATGATGGAAAAATAATGTCTTTATTTAGAAAATTGTCAATTACAATGGTTTGGGAGATACAACATAGATTGGCTTGTAGGGCATATCCCTTTCAACACATACCTTCTTTAGGATATCCTACAAACCTGGACTTGTCAGCCCTAACACTTAGCTTATGTCCAAAAACATTCTTGACATAAGCAGGGCAACCCCAAATCATAAAAAACTTAAGACATGGCTTTCTCCCTTTCCATAATTCATATGGAGTGCTTTTAACTACCTTTGATGGCACCCTATTCAATATGTAGGTAGCAGTATCTAGGGCATAACCCCATAAAGATACTAGAAGATCTGTGAAGCATATCATGGACCATACCATGTCCAACAAGGTTTGGTTCCTCCTTTCTGCTACACCGTTTAGCTGTGGTGTGTATGGAGGAGTCCATTCAAAGAGTATACCTTTGTCTTTAAAATGATTGAGAAATTCACTAGACAAGTATGTTGCCCAGGTAGCTTTCCCAAGAGGGATGTGAAATGGAAATTAAAAAAATTTAAGCAGATATGTGCTCTTTGAAATCCCTTTTAGAGTGTTGAGTGCAGTGACAAAGTAATTAATTGCAGAAGCTAAAATTGATCAGAGAATCACAACACAAATACACAAAAATTATAGTGGTTCGGAGCAACCCAGCTCCTACATCCACTACCCAAGATACCACTTGAGATTTCCACTATATTCACACCCGAATACAATAGGATTGTTTTACAAGCACACAATCCAAAACCTCTACACTTTGGTTTTAAACAGGATCACCAAAGAAACACTACTTGGTTTTAAACATGTTCACCAAGAACTTAACTTGGTTTAACCAGGATCACCAAAAACCCAACACTTGATTTTTATCTAAGGCTCACTAAGAACCTATTTGGTTTTTCAAACGGGCTCACCAATAATCCAAACAATTCAAGAATGAATTGAAAGTAAATGCAACAATAATGATAAACTCTTGTTGTCCGATAGTTACCGATGCAGCTTGAGAGAAGTCTACTTGTAAGCACTTTAATGTTCTTTAATGACTTTAATAGCTTCTCTCCAAAGTGCTTCAAGCTTCAAATCAGAGTTGGTGAAGACTTGAAGGTTGACTTGAATGCTCTTTGTGCTCTCTTCCTTGTTGGTAGGTTGGATATTCAATAAAGCATAAGAACTTTGGAAAACTCTCTAAGTCTTACTTCAAGGAAGTTCAAATCCCTCAAATATATGGCCTTCCATCATTCCAAGATAGTTTTAGTCATTGTAGATCATTGGGATGTGTCATTTGACCGTTGGAGCACCTTTATGCATTCAAAAAGAAATTCTAGAACTAGCCATTATGTACCTAGAGACGATACTCGAGTCAGCTCGGATTCTTCGAGTCGGCTCAGATCCTTTGAGTCGATAGGTCGAGTCACCATTTCTTCAGCAGGGTCGGCTCTTTGTCTCAGGGTGCAAAAACTTTACTCTGGGCGAGTCAGCTCTTGACAGCTCAGGTCGGCTCGAACTTCCATTATTGAAAATATTGAACTCGAGGAGTCAGCTCGCTTCAACTTGGGTCAACTCTTCTTCTCAGAATCGGAAATCTTTACTTTAGAGGAGTCGGCTCATTGTAGATTGGGTCGGCTCACTTTCTCAGGTCTTCAAAATTTGTTCTGGCTGAGTCGGCTCATTCTGATTGGGGTCGACTCGCTTGGCTGTTCTCAGAGAATAATAGAAATGGACTCTGGATGAGTCGGCTCGGTTCTCCTTGAGTCGACTCAGATTGCTGCGTGCCAGAATCCTTAGTGCGTGTCATGAGGTAGAGTTGGCTCTTCTTTAGACTGGGTTGGCTCAAGTGACTTATTCAAGATTTTTACAATTAAACTCAAGAACACTCTCACCAACACTTTTAAACTTTTGATACAAACCAACTCAAAATAAATTTAAAGCACAACACACATAGAAGTAACCCGGTTTACATGATTTTTCTTAATTTTTTCTTTAGGTTCTTCTTTACAAAATATGATTACAACACAACTCAAAACAAGAAGTATAAATGTAGGAGTTGAAGTTTGAACAAAGAATTCATCCTACAAAAACTTGTAAACCACTTGAAAAGTTGTTAGTAAAATAAATGCATGCACCAATGTTTGGTTATCATCAAAATCACTTATGGGGTCAACAATCTCCGCCTTTTTGATGATGACAAAACACTGGGCATGAAAAATTCTTTACACTTACATGTATAAAAGTATTTGAAAGTAAGTATTCACATGTATTAGAGCTAACTATATTTGTAAATAAGTATCAGAGCTCTAGTAATGAAATTATATAGCATTGATGTTAGTGCTTTTGTGTATATCAAAATATTAGACTTTTTATGCTTCATAGTATCAGAATTAGCACAAACATGGAGTATCAGAGTTTAAAATTTTGACAGAATTAAGAATAATTTTAGAGCAATTGGAGAAAGAGAAGTATTAGAGATAAAGCCATTTTTAAGAGAATCTCTTCCTTTCTCTAGGTTTTAAAATAGTGAAACAGTTAGGTTCATTTGAATACAATCATTTTTGTGCTCCCCCTTTTTCATTCTTTTTATGCACTTTAAGAATAATTGGAAGGAAGCTCAACATAGATACCAAGATTTTCATGACAGCTCATTGTTGATACCATTCTCCCCCTTTTTGTCAAACAATCAAAAAGGTATTTTCAATAAAGTTTAGATTTTGAAATAGATTGAGAAAGAATTAATATTTGTTTGAGATAATTTCACTTTCTCATTTTTAATTAGAAATTCTAATTAAAATTCATCATAGTTGTATTGAATGCATTGCATAATTACAAGAACAATTTATGACAACAGTAGAAATTATCAAAATAACTTTCATTTCATTTAAAAACTTTCCATACAAAGTTCAAAATGTGAAAGAAAGTACATTCACTCAGTAAGATTTCTTGCTAATCACAAAGTTTCTTAATTGTAAAAGATAAAAAGCAAAGCATTCATATTGTAAAAAGTGAGAAGCACAAAAATGTGATCAATACAACCAAAAGACTAACTAATCAACCTATTCTTTTTCTTCACTAAAAGAAGAGCCAACTTTTATAACCTTATCAGAGGTTTTGGTTTTCAAAGGTTTAAACCTTAAATCCCTAAATCTAGTTCTGACTGGGGCTATAGGTGTCTTAGTCTTCTTGGTCTTGGACTTCTTCTTGGTCACAACAGGTTTAGCTTTGACTAAAGGTGGATCATATGAATGAATAGGAGATGATTGAGCAGGAGGTTCAGGTGACTCTTTGTTTCTCTGTAAGGGAGTATCCTCAGTAGTGAATATTTCCTTTTGAGATTGTAGTAGGATACATACTTCTTTAAAATTCTCCATTTCTTTTTCCATCTTCTCCTTGTGAAGCATTTGTTATGATCTCATTTTCTGCAGGTTGGCATTAACTGAATTTTGCAATTCATCAAGTGCAGAATTTATGTGACCTATCAGTGAATCAGAGATGGTCTCCATCTTCTGAAATATTAACTTCTTAAGTTCAGATGGAGTTATCATTGCATGTTCAGATCTATCTTCATCTTTGTTTCTAGATTCATTAGCTTCAATAGTAGGTTCATCCATGTCATCATCTGAGGAAGTGGCAGTTATCTGACTAGACATTTGCTTTATCCAGACTTCCTCTTACAGTTGATATCCCATTCTTCTAAGAGAGTTGAAGGAATAAGTGTCTGAATGGTGAAGAGGCTTGCCTATCTCATCAATTAGGTCAACTCTAGCATCTTCAAACAATAAGGTGAATATCATACCGTAGGGTAGGCATGCTTTAAGTTTTCTTAATGCCTCTCTCATTTGAATTATCATGATGTAAGGAAGTTTAAGGGGTTCTTCTTCAATAAGATGTCTCATAAAAGTTATGTCCTTTTCACTCACCCAGACGAAATGACCGGTTCTAGGAAGAAAAACTTTACTAACCATGTTGTGGAGAAGTCGCATTTCTCTGGATAGTAAGTTGGCTTGAATATGTTGGACAGAGCTTACATCTTCTCTTTCCAAAATGAGCTTCAGTGTGTGTTCTTTGTCATTTAGGGTAAGCTCGGTGGCACCGCTAGTTGGCATTTGAAGCAAGTTACTCAAATTTTCTTCATCCACAACGACTTTAACTCCCTTAACAATTGATTCCAAATGGTATTCTTCAAGAACTAGGTTTTCATAGAAAGTTCGTACTAGAGAAGGGTAAGTTAGAATATCCAATGAGCAGAAAAACTTCCAACCTTGGTTTTCTACCTAACTCCAAATCTTCATTTCCAATTCTTCTAGGAAGGAGAAATTGATCCTTCTGTCGCATGTAACAGGCCTATTGGCCATTGAAGTGGATTTCCCAGTTGGAGAGGATGTTTCTTCTTCTTGTTGTTCAAGAGTGGACCTTTTTCTCTTTTTTCCTTTTTCCTTCAGATATTTACTGGGTGTGCTTGATTATGCTGCTTGAAGATTCTTCCATGTAGATCTCCTTGGAGCCATTTCAACAAAATTTGTAGAAATAAGGAAATCAATGTTTCGAGGAATGGTTTTTGAGAGATTGGTAAAGGTTCCAAGTGGAGTAGAGTGAGTTTGAAATGAAATAGAAAGAGTGAAATGTAAAAAAAAATTACTCGGTTTTATTTAAACAGCGATTTCCCGACATTCGAGTCGGCTCGCTCAGCCCTAAAAACATCCGAGTCAGCTCAACCAGAGCGAACTTAGAACAAGTAGAACTCCGAGTTAGCTAGGCAAAGCCTTAGATTGACCTGGTCGGGTCAACTAGAGAAAGAGCAAAAAAATCAGATATTCGAGCCGGCTCGATCAGAGCAAAATTGCTCGAGTCAACTCGAACAGAAACTTTCCACAGAAGTTGAAATGATTCAAAAATTGAGTTTGATTCAATGAAATTTCAAGAAAAGTTTTTCAACAATCATGAATAGTTATAGGAGGTTTTCTTGATAATTCTTCCTTAATTTTAAAGGAAATTAGGTTAAAGAAATCTAGAAAGGATCACAATGCCCTAATTTTCTTCTAAGTAATTCGAATCTTCCTGGTTCAGTGGCTTAGGAAAAATGTCAGCTAATTGGTTTTCAGTTGGGATAAATTCTAGTTCAATGTCACCATTCAAAACATGATCTGTAATAAAATGGTATATAATCTCTATATGCTTAGTCCTAGAATGCTGAATAGGATTTTTGGTCAAATTTATAGCACTTGTGTTATCACACTTGATAGGAATTTTGCATTGTGTAACACCAAAATCTTCTAGTTATTGTTTAATCCATAATACTTGTGCACAACAACTCCCTGCAGCAACATACTCTGCCTCAGTAGTAGAAAGTGCTGCTACCGAGTTTTGTTTCTTACAGTGCCATGAGATTAAATTCAACCCTAGAAATTGGCATGTGCCGCTAGTGTTCTTTCTATCAATTCTACAACCAGCATAATTAGCATCCAAAAATCCAATTAAAGTCAATGAAGATTGTTTTGAAAACCAAAGACCTAGATTACTTGTACCTTTCAAATATCTCAATATTCTTTTAACAGCAAACATATGTGTTTCTTTAGGATTACATTGGAATCTAGCACATACACATACACTATACAAGATACCTGGTCTACTTGCAGTCAAGTATAATAAGGATCCAGTCATACCTCTATAGAGCTTTTGGTCAACATTGGATCCATTTTCATCTTTGTCCAATCTACAAGATGGGCTCATAGGTGTGCACATTTGTTTGCTCGTCTCCATACCAAACTTTTTGATTATTTCCTTGGTATATTTGGCTTGGTTGATTAAGATCCCTTCCTTCGTTTGCTTTACTTGACGTCCAAGGAAGTAGTTAAGTTCACCCATTAGGCTCATTTCAATTTCTCCCTGCATTAGCTTAGCAAATTCTTCATAAAAATTTTTATTAGTTGCACCAAATATAATATCGTCAACGTAAATTTGTACAACTAATATGTCATTATTTTTCTTTTTGATAAAAAGGATTTTATTAATATTTCCTCTTGAAAAATCATTTTCAATCAAGAAAGTACTAAGTCTATCATACCAGGCTCTAGGTGCTTATTTCAAACCATATAAATCTTTATGTAGTTTAAACACATGGTTTGGAAAAACGTGATTTTCAAAACCCGGTGGTTGTTCTATAAAAACTTGTTCGGAGATAAAACCGTTTGAAAATACACGTTTTACATCCATTTGAAAAAGTTTAAAATTTATGTAGCAAGCAAATGCAAGAAGTAATCTAATGGATTCTAGTATTGCTACAGGTGCATATGTTTCATCAAAATCAATGCCTTCTTCTTGACTGTATCCCTTAGCCACTAATCTAGCTTTGTTTCTAATGTCATTTCCTTGTTCATCTAATTTGTTCCTACAGACCTATTTAGTTCCTATGATTGGGTGGTCTTTAAGTCTATCAACTAATATCCAAACCTTATTTCTTTCAAACTAGTTCAATTATTCATGCATAGCCATCATCCAGTTTGGGTCATTTTCAGTTTCTTCTAAAGTATGAGGCTCTATTTGTGATACAAAGGCTAGGTAGTCATGTGCAGTTCTATGTGATGACCTAGTCCTAATACCTTGTGAAGGATCATCAATAATTAGTTCTTTGAGTAAACCCTACCAAGACTTTTCAAACCATTAATAATATCTATAAATCTAGTGTACATGGTAGAGATATTTTCATTAGGTTCTATTTTGAACAATTCATAATTTTGTACTAGAAGATTAATTTTTGAAGTCTTCACTTGGAAGTTCCTTCATGGGTCACCTCAAGTTTATCCCAAATCTCCTTTGCTGAAGTGCAAGTGAAAATTCGATTAAACTCGTTTGAATCCAAAGCATAGTACAACAGATTCATTGCTTTGGCATTTAATTCCCTTAACTTCATGTCGTGTTCATCCCATTCCTCTTCAGGCATAGGGACATCCATGCCATCAATTTTGATCATGGGAACATGTGGCCCTTTAAGAATGACCTTCCATAATTAAAAATCAACAACTTTTATATAGATTTTCATTCTAGCCTTCCAATAAGAATAATTTGTATCGGTAAAAAGTGGAGGTCTATTTGTAGATTGGCCTTCGGCCAAGGATGTACTCATAGGATGAGCCATCAATCTTTACTCTAATGTAATCAGAGATATTGCTCTGATACCAGTTGTTGCCCAGGTGGCTTTCCCAAAAGGGAGGTGAATTGGGAATTTAAAAAATTTAAGCAGATCTGTGCTCTTTGAAATCCCTTTTAGAGTGTTGAGTGTAGTGACAAAGTAATTAATTGCAGAAGCTAAAATTGATCAGAGAATCACAACACAAATACACAAAAATTATAGTAGTTCGGAGCAACCTAGGTCCTACATCCACTACCCAAGATACCACTTGGGATTTCCATTATATTCATACCCGAATACAGTAGGATTATTTTATAGGCTCACAATCCAAAATCTCTATACTTTGGTTTTAACGGGATCACCAAAGAAATCCTACATCCTTTGGTTTTAAACAAGATCAACAAAGAAACCCAACTTGGCTTTAAACAGGATCACTAAGAACCTAACTTGGTTTTACCAGGATCACTAAGAACCCAACACTTGATTTTTATCTAAGGCTCACCAAAAAACCTATTTGGTTTTTCAAACGGGCTCACCAATAACCCAAACAATTCAAGAATGTATTGAAAGTAAATGCACCAATAATGACAAACTCTTGTTGTCGGATAGTTGTCGATGCAGCTTGAGAGAAGTCCACTTGTAAGCACTTTAATGTTCTTTAATGACTTCAATAGCTTCTCTCCAAAGTGCTTCAAGCTTCATATCAGAGTTGGTGAAGACTTGAAGGCTGACTTGAATGCTCTTTGTGCTCTCTTCCTTATTGGTAGGTTGGATATTCAATAAAGCATAAGAACTTTGAAAAACTCTCTAACTCTTACTTCAAGGAAGTTTAAATCCCTCAAATATATGGCCTTCCATCATTCCAAGGCAATTTTAGTCATTGTAGACCATTGGGATGTGACATTTGACCATTGGAGCACCTTTATGCATTCAAAAAAAAATTCTAGAACTAGCCATTATGTACCTGGAGATGATACTCGAGTCGGCTCGGATTCTTCGAGTTGGATCGGATCCTTCGAGTCGATAGGTTGAGTTGCCATTTCTTCAGTCGGCTCTTTATCATAGGGTGCAAAAACTTCACTCTGGACAAGTCGGCTCTTGACAACTCGGGTCGGCTCGAACTTCCATCGTTGAAAATATTGAACTCAAGGAGTCGTCTCGCTTCAACTTGGGTCGACTCTTCTTCTCAGAATCGAAAATCTTTACTCTGGAGGAGTCAGCTCATTGCAGATCGGGTCAGCTCACTTTCTCAGGTCTTCAAAATTTGTTATGGCAGAGTCTGCTCGTTCTGATTGGGGTTGACTCACTTGGCTGTTCTCAGAAAATAATAGAAATGGACTCTGGATGAGTCGGCTCGGTTCTCCTTGAGTCAGCTTGGATTGCTGCATGCCAGAATCCTTAGTATGTGTCATGAGGTAGAGTCGGCTCTTCTTTAGACTGGGTCGGCTCGAGTGACTTATTCAGAAATTTTACAATTAAACTCAAGAACACTCTCACCAACACTTTTAAACTTTTGATACAAACCAACTCAAAATAAATTTAAAGCACAACACACATAGAAGTAACCCTTTTACATGATTTTTTTTAACTTTTTCTTTGGGTTCTTCTTTACAAAATATGATTACAACACAACTTAAAACAAGAAGTATAAATGTAGGAGTTAAAGTTTGAACAAATAATTCATCCTACAAAAACTTATAAACCACTGGAAGAGTTGTTAGTAAAATAAATGCATGCACCAATGTTTGGTTATCATCAAAATCACTTATGGGGTCAACAAAGTATTCTCCTTCTCTATCAGATCAAAGGATTTTAATACTATGCCCAGTTTGTTTCTCAACCACACTTTAATATTATTTGAATTTATCAAAGGCTTCAGACTTGTGTTTCATAAGATACACATATCCGAACCTTGATAAGTCATCAATAAAATTGATGAAATAAGAGTATCCTCCTCTGGCCTGGGTTGTCATAGGACCATACACATCTGTATGTACTAGACCTAACAACTCAGTTGCCCTCTCTCCATGTCCTGTGAATGGAGATTTGTCATCTTACTCATGGGACAGGACTTACAAGTTCCTAATGATTCAAGATCAAAAGGTTCAAAAAAAATTTCTTTGTATAACTTGTTTATCCTGGACTCGCGTATATAACCCAAATGGCAGTGCCAAAGATAAGTGACATTCACATCATCTCTCTTTCTTTTCTTATTTTCAACAAGCATAACTTCATCATTGAGTGACAGAATCAAAAGACCATTAGTAAATGTACCACAACCAAAGAATTTCTTTGAAAAGAAAATTGAGCACCCATGGCTCGACAAATTTATTTCATAACCTTGTTTTAATAATAAAGGTACAGAAATAATATTCTTTATAATGTTGGGTACATAATAACAATCTTTTAATTCAAGAATATTACTTGATGGCAATAATAACAAATAGGTGCCAACAGCTTCAGCTTGAATGGGATCACCACTTGTGCCAAATAGCTTGAAGTCACCTTTCTTCAAGCTCCTAGGTCTCTGTAACCCCTGCAATGACTTGCAAATATGAGACCTACATGCGGTATCTAATACCCATGTATCAGAAGCTGAAGAACTCAATGATAAGTTTGTTTGTATCATGTATAAACCTTTTGATGCTCTACCAGCATCATGCTTCAAACTTGCAAGATATAACTTGCAATTCTTCTTCCAGTGCCCTTGCTTTCCATAATGATAGCAGGTCCCATCAACAAAGGGTTTCCTAGCCTTTTTCCTCTTCTATAAGCCACTCTTAGAGTTCTTTTTTTTCTTTGAGCTCTTTTTCATTGCCTACTTGATGGGGGGACAAGGCTAGGAGGATCGTTGAAGAGCTAAGAAGTCTCCTGGGATTAGGATCAAGAAGGGGATAACTAGGGCCTCACACCTCGCGATGTTTCAAAGAATAAAGAAAAGGGCCTCACACCCCATGATGTTCCGAAGAACAAAGAAATAGGGCCTCACATCCCGCGATGCTCGAAGGAATATGGTCTCACACCTCGCAATGCTCGAAAGCGAAGGAATAGGGTCTCATACCCCTCGACGCCCAATGGCGAAGAAAAAATGGGCCTCACATCCTCCCCATGCGGGGCGACCGAAAAGAAATGCTCTTTTCTAAACACTCATCTTTTTCACCAAATATTTACGAATGACTAAAGGTGGTATTTATAGACTTTCCAACCCTCTATAAGATGAAGATGAAACATATCCCAATCTTAACAGATTTCAAATAGATGAAACCTAATCTAAAATAAACTTGAAATTTAAACAACTTAAAACTTATCAATACATCCAGATTAAAAAAATAAAATTAATAAAATATAATTCGAATGCATCGAGATATATGCAAAAAAAAAAAAAAAAAAAAAAATAGGTTCGTGCTGAGTTTGTTTCTGCTGCTCTAAGATCTGTACAGGATCTTTCTCTTGACCATGGAATAGGTGGGTGGCGGACGGATGAAGAAAAGCCAGAGGTCTGAAAGCCTTCAATCCCTTCCCGTGCTTCAGAATCGTGGCCAGATCTCGGTGTTCCCGGAGTTCTCATTTTCGATTGCATCAAAAGCGACATTCCCCTGGGAATCAATAGTGAGGGGAAGGATCTTGGAGCTAGGTTCCTTATCCTTCCTACCCATGCCAAGCGGGTACTGGGTGACATCGATCTCAAGGGAGGCACCCCCATCGTCAAAGTCCTCTGGCTTTCGGGGGACGAAGCCAGATCACTTCCCATAGGGCGGGACCGGGATAGGCTCGACAATGGACGACTGGGAGGTGTTCGAGGAGGAGCTGTACCAATCCTTGAACCAAGGGTCCTTCGACTGGTCATAGAAGGGGGCGCCGGTAGATTTTTGCTGGAGGGAGGAGTTCCTTGAGGATGGGAGAGTCGCGACTGCGGGCATTGGTGGCGGCTGGGCCAGAGGTGGTGGAGGAGCGGTGGAGGACTTGTTGAGGGCGAAGTCGAAGATGGCATCTCGGCCGGCGATGGTGGATCGGGCGTCGGCACGGACAGGGCGGCATGGGAGTCGGCACGAATGCTTGGAAAGGCTTCCGATGGTTGGGCGGAATGGTGGCGGAGGTCGTCGTGGTAGGAGGTGGATGGCGGTAGCATGGCTCCGATTGCACGGGTTGGACAGTGGCAGCATTGATGGATCGGCCGGGATGGTTGAAAAAAAGTTTTTTGGGCTACGGATGGAGGAAGAAGATGATAAAAATAATAGAGGGATAAATCGGGGATAAGTTTGGAATAAAATATGAATAGGGTGGTGGGATGGGAAAAACTTGACTTCGTTGAGTCAGGTTCGATGCTGCAACTCTCTCTTTTTTCTTTTTTTTTTTTTCTTTTTTTTTCTTTCTCTGACCCTATTCCTCTCCCACTCTGATACCAAATTGATGGGGGACAAGGCTAGAAGGATCATTAAAGAGAGCTGAGAAGTCTTCTAGGATTGGGATCAAGAGGGGCCTCATATCCCGAGATGTTTCAAAGAATAAAGGAAAAGGGCCTCACATCCCACGATATTCCGAAGAACAAAGGAATAGGACCTCACATCTCGCGATGCTCGAAAATGAAGGAATAGGGTCTCACACCCCTAGACACTCGAAAGCAAAGGAATAGGGTCTCACACCCCTTGATGCCCAATGGCGAAGGAAAAAAAAAAAGACACTCTTTTCTAAACACTCATCTGTTTTCACGAAATTTTTACAAAAATGACTGAGGGTGATATGTATAGACTTTCCAACCCCCTACAAGATAAAGATAAAACATATCCCAATCTTAACAGACTTCAAATAGATGAAACCTAATCTAAAACAAACTTGAAATTTAAACAACTTTAAAATAATCAATATATCTTGATTAAAAAAAATAAAATTAATAAAATATAATCTGAATGTATCGAGATCTATGCCAAAAAAAAATAGATCCGTGCTAAGTTGTTTCTGCTGCTCTGAGATTTGTACAGGATCTTTCTCTTGACCATGGAACATGTGGGCGACGGACGGATGAAGAGGAGCCAGAGGTCTAAAAGCCTTCAATCCCTTCCTGCGCTTCAGAATCGTGGCCAGATCTCGGAGTTCCCGGAGTTCTCCTTTTTGATTGCATCGAAAGCGACATTCCCTTGGGAATCAACAGTGAGGAGAAGGATCTTGGAGCCAGGCTTCTCATCCTTCCTGCCCATGCCAAGTGGGTATTGGGTGACATGGATCTCAGGGGAGGCACTCCCATCGCTGAAGTCCTCCGGCTTCCAGGGGACGAAGCCAGATCGCTTCCCATAGGGCGAGACCGGGATAGGCTCGACAACGAAGGACTGGGAGGTGTCTGAGGAGGAGCTGTACCGATCCTTGAACCAAAGGTCCTTCGAGTGGTCATAGAAGGGGGCGCCGGTAGATTTTTGCTGGAGGGAGGAGTTCCTTGAGGATGGGAGAGTCGCAACCACGGGCGCCAGTGGTGGCTGGGCTGGAGGTGGCAGAGGAGCGATGGAGGACTCATTAAGGGTGAAGTCGAAGATGGCGTCTCGGCCGACGATGGCAGATCGGGCATTGGCACGGACGGGGCGGCACGGGCATGACGGGGAGCTTGGAAAGGCTTCTGGCGATTAGGCGGAATGACAGTGGAGGTCGTCGTGGTGGGAGGTGGACGACGGTAGCGCGGCTCCAATTGCACTGGTTGGACAGTGGTGACGTTGATGGATCGGCCGAGATGGTTGAAAAAAAATATTTTAGGCAATGGATGGAGGAAGAAGATGACATGAATAACAGAGGGATAAATCGGGGATAAATTTGGAATAAATCCAGAAAAGAAAAAGAAAAACTCGGATTGGTTTTGTTGTCCCCATCACTGCTTCTTCCTTCCATTAACGAGGAGAAGCTGAACCTTATCACCTTTAAAGTGGCTCTCTGATGTCTTGAGCATATTCAGTAGCTTAGGCAATGGCATATTCAGTTTGTTCATGTGATAATTCATGACAAACTGTGAGAAGGAATCTGGGAGTGACTATAGGTCAAGTCCTGATTTAGCTCTCCATCTATCACAAATTCCAATTGACCTAATCAAAGTAATCAGGTCAATCATCTTGAGGACATGTGCCTGAACAGAAGAGCTCTCACTCATCCATGCTCGGAACAACTGCTTCGATATTTCATATCGAGTAGTCTGACTATGCTCTCCATAAAGCTCTTTAAGATTGAGCAATATGGACTGAGGTTCCATTTTCTCATGTTGTTAATGCAATTCGTTATTTATAGATGCCAACAAGATGCACTTGACAGTTATGCTATCATTTTGCCATATTTTATATGTGGCTCTTTTTTTCTTAGTAGCATCCTCTCCTATCGAGTCTAGGTCAGGAGAATCGAGGATATAGACAATTTTTTCCTGAGCTAATACAATCCTTAGGTTCCTTAACCAGTCCACATAATTTGGACCGGTCAACTTGTTTGCATCCAAGATGCCATGCAGTGAAAGAGTAGAAGCCATTATGTAACAATCTACACTAAGTAAAGAACAGCTATAAGTAGACCACTCATGATGATATTCATAATTAGACAAGGATTTTTGCATCTAATTGTGTCTCCCACTATTTTCTTTCGAATACCATAACCCTCAACTATGGTAAGCGGGAAACCCTGCCAAGGCTTTCTTAGTGGGATTGAGATCTCAATTCCTCATGAATGTCTTGTGTTAATTACAACAAACACCCATAAGTTCAAGAGTAGGAAAATCTCATTTCAATTGCAACCCATGCAACTCTCAACATAACACTTGCCTCTAGGACACTTATAGCATTGTGTTAATTACAACAAACTATAATGTCTTCATTTAGTCAGACCCTTCATTTCTATACAGCCATGTTTGATAAATATTGCACTTGTGTCGATCAAAACAAAGAAACACCATCAATCATGCTATAAAGCATAAACATGCACTAAGATAAATATCATATCAAATCCTAGAGTAGGCCTTGTGTCAATCACAACAAACCTACTATAGATTTTTAACATGGATTTGGCTTAGCATGAAGGAAGGCAATTTGTAGTGTGCTTAATCAATTAGCATTTCTAATATAGGGTTTAGTTTATGACCAAATTGGCTAGGTAAGTGGAAGAGATGAGAGAGTCCCCCCGTTGCTTTCCTTAGACACCAATTAAATTGACCATGTTAGATAACGGAACCAATTAAAAATTTCATTCCCTCTACCTTCCCAAAACCACTTTGCCTAGACACCAATTGGCTAATCAAACCCTAATTGGATTTGCATCATGATTAACTTACACTATGACTAAATATAATTTTTATGAGGGCTTTGATGGTCTCTAACACATCCTAATTAATCACGTCAACATGATATTCATTCCATCAATCAAGCATATTAACCCTAATATGCATATCATAAGCATGATTATAACATCAATCCATTCACCTCACTTGTTCATGGGATATGGCTACAGTGGTACCCCAACATGCCATAGGAGATCCCATTGAATGGGATGAGAGGACCATGAAACCCTAATTAACTCCTATGATCGGATGGCCATTGGTGACTAACCCAATCCGAAGCAATTACTAGGATATAACATATCTCATATGTATTTTAAACTAATCATGCATCAATTCATTGCATAAAAAGCAATCAACACTAAAGAAATTACTAATTGCATACATTAAGGTGGCTCTGATACCACTGTTGGACTCCTCAAGCACTGGGCATAGCAAAAGACTAGGTTTCAAAAATTTCACATTCAAAACCCTGACCGGCCAGAACCCTAAACCCTAGGACCACTTAAGCATAACAATTAATAAATCTAATATTTAGGGTCATAGAGAAATACCTGGAATGCTATATTCTTTTATTTCCACTAGGCACACAAGTGCATAACCTTCAGAGGTGATCCACATAGGAATCAAACCAAGGAAGCACTCCTATACAAGTTGCATGTTTGCTTGGGATTCTTCCGGTAGCCTTTCAGACTTTCCTCCTTTACTAGATCCCCTACCCTCCTGTAGGGCTCTCAGAGAGTACTTTGAATCCACTCTCAAATTTGTAATACTCCTCTTATTTTTCTCCCTAGGCTCTTTCTTAATTAGACTAGCCTTGTCTTGAAAGAACAAGTTGTCTTAAAGAGACAAATTTGTCTTAAAGGAGAGGGAGAGAAAAAGGCGATAGTATTCTGATGGGAGTCTTATCTACCTTGGCATAAGATTACCAATGCCAATATATAAAGTGGGATGGGGCACCTGATAAGTCTATCCATCAGCCATTTAATAAGACTGGTGGAGACACCAGAGGCACCGGAATAAGACAGAGGCTTCACAGCCCTCTGTGGATTACTTAGCCCATTTGAGTCCATTTTTAGTTTGTCATTTGAGTCCTTGAGTTGTTATTTCAGTTCAGTATTAATCAGCTTATGTTGAGCTAGTCCAATCTAGTGTTAGTCAGCTCATATCGAGCTAATTTTAATTTTTTGAGTCCTGTTCAACCATATTGAAGACTCAAGACTATATCATATAAGTGAAGACCAAGTCCAACCAGATTGAAGACATGGAAGTATAGCCCAAGTCCAACCCAACTTGAAGATTTGAAGACCCTAGGAGAAAAATTCAGAAAACCTTGATTCCTTGCAGATGCCCTCCAGATGCCCAGATTCCCTTTTAGATGCTAGAATATATTCATAGACCAGGGCATCGATGATTCCAAAGGTCCACCTGCATCCTAGCCCAAAGAAATCAAGCCCATGCGCCAAGCCCAAGCCCCTAAGAAGCAAGATACTAAGGAATATTCCTGCTACTTGGCTACCAGGCCACCCCAGCTTCCAGAGGCCCAAGCCCATGCACCCAAGCCCCTTTGGGCCAGCCCCTTGCTGCTCTTAGAAGCCCAACACGCCCCCCTAGGCATCCTTGGAGTGTTGACCAAGTCAAGAGAATTTTTATGGATTTTTTCTACCTAATGTTTCCTTATTTTCTAGCTAGGGTTTGAGTTGGAGTAGAATTCTTATGTAAAAACTAATGTGTCCTTACTTGGAGCCCAAGACTAAGGGTCTATTTAAAGGACCCTAGTCTCTTGTATGAGGATTGATTTTGATATATGAATTAAAACTTGAGTTCTCTTCAATTGCTTTGTGCTACCCTGCTTTGTGCTTAAGGGGTTTTATTGGTGCTTTCTTCTTCCCGGAGTTGCAACAGATTTCTGCCGCCAACCATCTTTCCAGAGCCTTGGCCGTCCCCATCAAAACTTTCTTATCATTGCTATTTTTTCTTGTTTTCTTGTTCCCTTGTGAGTTTTCTAACCCCTGACAGGTCGTTTGTAGGTCCCCGAGTTCCTACGAATCCAACGACTCCAGCCAAGCCTCAATCGGACCACCGAGCAGAAAGTCAGGTATCCGCGGGTCTTTGTCTCGATTTTCCAGGCCGCATCCATCGAGGAATGAGAGATCCCTTCATTGCGATCTTCCTCAGGCACTTTAGACATTGTCAAGTACACCCCCTCTACTACCAGTAATTTTATTATAGGAGAACTTGCCCTAACCGAGGCTTCTCAGCCCCGACGATCCTTCTTTATTACTTTTCTATGTCCTAATATGCATGCTTGACTTCTAAAATTTATATAGAATTCCCTACAACTTATTTTGATCCAATTTTTAGGATTTAATCACTTAACTCCACATATAAAACACACAAAAATAATCGCATGCATATTAGTCTCGCATCATCTGGTATCAGAGCTTAGATTAGGGCTTGTTTTCTTCATATTTTTCAATCCATATATACTCTATTATTTTAGTTATTTCTCCTTGTTAAGAACTCCAAAAATTTTTAAATTTAGTTTTTTGGATTCATCATAATTCAAAGTATTTTCTAGACTTTTTGTAAATTTTATTTCAATCTGTGAAATTTATTCAAGTCGAAATATAGCCTACAAATTTTTGGCTCTATTTTTTCAGCAAAACAAGTTTTGAAGTTTTAGGGTTTTGTTTAGCATCTCTTTGCATATCTTTTATTTTAGTATGTTTCTCGCATATTAAGTCATTTGCTGAAAATCATATCTCTACAAAAAAATTTTAAAAAAAATTACATATATAAAAGCTACTAAAATATCTAACCCTAATTTGCATCATCTGCTTGCCATCATTGCATAATCTACCTTTAAGGGCACTCTAGCCATACCAGATAAGGGGAGGAGTTGATAACCTCTCCTTAGCCCAAAACCACATCCCCTGCATTCGGTCCCAAGCCTAACTTAAAATTTGTTATACTTAATTTATCCTAGTGGGCTAGGGACACCAACTGGTCGGGTCCGGGCTAAGTGTTAGATCACTGTGTCAAGCTAACCTGTGTGTGCCTTGTGCTTGGTGTCTAGAACGGTGGTTCAGGGATTCAATCCTGAAGGGATTGTGTGCTGGTCCGCCTACCTGGCCAATCTCTGATTGGTGTCTAGGATTGGCAATCAGGGACCTAACACTCCTTTTACACCTGCTTGACTGAGTACAGGGTTACTATAGGCTAGTTTGACACCCTGATTGAGCACCTAGTTTTGGACTCTAGGTCTAGAGAGCTGTAGTTGGTTTGATCGAGTCTTGCATGAGTACTAGATCAGGGGTTTCATATCATCCACCATCTCCACTTTTGCCTGAATCCATGGACAAACTTGAAACCCAGATTAAAGCCCTTGCTGATCAAATGGCCCAGATGACTACCCAGTTAACTACCCAGATGACCCAATTAACTCAGTCCGATACCCAAACCAACAATAGACTTGAACATCTTGCCAATAGGTTTGATCAGTTAGAAGGCCGTGTAGGGACCATAGAGAGAACCCATGGGTCACAGTCTGAGCCAGATCCTGAGTCCCCTCAACCTAGGAGAACTCCTCGCCATGACCCTTATTATGATATTGAACCTAGGAGGACCCCAAATCCTGATCCATACCGTGAGGTTGAACCTAGGAGAACCCATCATCCTGACCCATACTATGATACTGAACCTAGATCCTATGACTCTAAATCCTATTTACCCACATCCTATAAACCCAGTAAACCCAAGACCCATAGAGCTGACCCAAAATCCTTTAACCCCAGATCCTATAATCCCATGACCCATAGATCTGCGCCCTTGTCCTATGAGCCTAGGGAGTCCATAACCCCTAGGTATCAGCCTAGTACTAGTCATGTTTCTCCTAGTCAACTTAAACCCCATAGGACTAGTACCCCAAATATGAACCCAGTAGTAAGCCAGTACCCCTTAGGCAACCTGAACCTACTAGGATTAGTACCCATAATCAAAAATCAGGACCTAGTCAATTTTTTCCTAGCCGACCTTCTCCAGCCATTCCTGAGATTCACAAGGCTTACATTAATGCAGAAGTGTATGAAGCTGATGTGAATTTAGTAGATGAGTATGAGGGAGAAGAGGACACACCTCTAGAAGACTTAGAACTAGTAGATCCCGTAGGTTCCCAGCTAGAAGCCAATCTAAAGTTAGCTAACCCTGACCATGCCCAGATTGAACCAACAGTAGAGGACCAATTAGAGGACGAGAACTCTGATACTAGGATTTTACCTGAGAAAACACTAGAAAAGGGTCTAATTGTAGAGCCTATTCCTAAATTCCATGAACAAGAAGACTTTATTGAGGATTTGGCTTACTTAACCCATTGCCCTCGGGATGAATCCCTTCCTGCCATTCCTATTGAAGATCTCTTCCCAGAAATTGTTGACCTATCCTTCCATAGCATGGACCTTTTCTTGCCCATAGATATATCGCAACCTCGTAAGGTTAGCCTCATTAGTCTAGGATTAGTCCCTGACATCCCTTCTTTTATCCTACTTTATCCAACTAACTTTGAACCTTATTCCCCACCCTACCAGACTAATTCTAAACCCTCTTCCTATTTTCAGCCCTTTCTAGAAACCTCCAACATTTCTAGGATCATTAGATTGCATTTAGTTGAGATTAGCATACTGCATGCATTCATTATGCATGTTATGTTTGCATTATACTTCTGGCATATGTTAGACATTAGAATAATAAAAATTAACCCAACTTTATTTGATTAAAATTGATACTTTTTATGATACTTTGTAGGAATTGACTCCATAGACATGTAGATCTTGATTTTAGGAGTCCAACGTCACAAACAGAATGTAATTCGGACTTTGAACGGGCTTGAAATGGATTTTAGAAGATTTTAACACGGATTTCAGAGCTGCATGATTTTTGGAGCATTACCTTAAAACCTTTTAATGGCTCATGGTGGACTGGCTCAATGGTCCACCGCACGAACTGCTGGTCCACGGTAGCCATTGCTGCCGGTCCACGGGCAGAGCCGTGGACCACCGAGCTCCGTTTACTACGAAACTTGATGGGGATCTTCCCCCGACGCCGCCCAAGCTATCGCCGACCTCGTTGCCGGTCGGAGAAGCCCCCGTTCAGCCAGAAAAATGGCCAGAATGCCATGTCCACTCCTATCGCTGTCCGCTGCCATTCCGGCTTCGCCGCGAGCCACCATGGAGCCACAGTCCGAAGCCGTCACCGCCCACGGCCACGCCGCCCAGCTCTTCCGTCAACCCGCTGCAGCCACCGTCTGAAGATGTCACCACCCACGGCCACGCCGCCCAGCTCTTCCGTCAACCCGCTGCTGCCTCCTCTTCCACGTCACCACCCATGGCCATGACACCCATCTCTTCTGTCAACCCGCTGCAGCCACCGTCTGAAGCCGTCTCCGCCCATGGCCATGCCGTGTCCGCCCTTCCATGGCCTGCTGCCGTTCCAGCTCCGCCCACGGCCACACCGCCGTCCGCTTCCACGGCCTGCTGCCTCCTCTTCCGCATCACCGCCCATGGCCACGCCGCCGTCCGCTTCCATGGCCTGTTGCCTTCGCCCAGCCGTCACCTCCGTTTCCAAGCTCCTGAAGCTGCTTGTCACCGTCCCTGCTGTTTAGACCGGGATGTCCAAGGAAGCATCGGAACGAGAAGAGATGTCGGATGACGCTGGATGGACGCAGGATTTTGCGATAGAATTTTTGAGTTTGATTTTTAATCGTAAAAAAATATCAGATAAGGAGATAGCACAGTTTGAAAATCAGATTGAGATGAGGAAATCACCGCGCTTCCCACACGGATCCGAAATGGTATTTTTCATCTATAAATACCTCGATGATTTTCTTCTGCAGGAGGAGAGTAAAAGAACCAAAGGGGGAATTTTTGGGGAGGTTCCACTTGTTGTCCGTAGTTCCAGTTCCTGTTGCTGTCACAGAGAGTCAGAGTCGGATAAAAAAGGGAGAAAGGGACCCTTGTTCCCTTACTTTTCTTTTATTTTCTCTGTACCCCAATTTTTTATGCAATAAATATTTATTTGCTTCATATTAATCCATGATTGTTTATTTTTATTTTGAAGTAATGCTGGAGTCATGTTTGATTAGCATTTAAGGTAAGTCGAAGTGAATTAATTTTGACTGATCTATACCTAAGGGACAGGCCGTGATCCACGGGTACGGGCCGTACTCTTGAGATAGGTCATATCTGAATTATTTTCACGAATTTATTATTTGCATCTATTTCTTGCATTAGTCCTAGTTTATTTTAGTTTATTTTAAATCAAAAGAAAATTCTTTTTCAAGATAACCCCAAAGTTTCTGTGGGATCGACCCTTACTCCCGCTATTCTATCCTTTAGAGTAGTGGAATTAAGGTTCTAAATCGGTGCATTGCGACACGCATCAGATTTTTGGCGCCATTGCCGGGGACTTTTGGCGTTATTCTAAAAAAAAATAATAATCAACAATCCAAAAATCTACAAAAAATTCAATTTTCAAAATTTTACATTCAAATTTCAAAAAAAAAAAAATTCAAATTCCAATCTTGAGTGCCTTGACATAAGGTTGCCCTGGCATAACCTGGAGGTTTGTTGAATGGTTATCCTAGGGTACAAAAAGGCTGAACAATTTTTTTTTTTTAGATTTACTTAGGTAAATTTATTTTTTTTTGCAAAACCAAAAAAAATATTACCCAGACATTTCATAATTTATTAGGATTAGAGACTTAATCATCAAAATTAAAAAAAATTAAGTTTAATTTTGTTTGTTTATAACTTTTTGGACACCTTAGTTGTTGCATTTCATAATTTCATAATATAGGGCATAACCCATTAATCAGATAAGGTGGGGAGATCAATACCCTTCCTTAGCCCATAAATCATCAATCCAGCATCTACATTGACCCAAGCCTCTAATTTTAAAATTAATTAGACGTCAACCCTAAGGATTTCGAGCTCAATAGGACAAGAAAATCCTAGAGTTGGACCGGGTTCAGATCATTTAATTCCTTGGTATCTAAGGAAAGTGGTTCAGGGACTAGAGCCCGAAGGGAGGTGAGTTAGTTCCGCTTACCTGGCCAATTTTTAATTGGTGTCTAAGGGAAGCGATAAGGGAACCTTCACCAACCTTACACTTACTTGGAAAAGTCAGTTAATTGATCTTGGCCTTGGAGTGCTCGAAGGTAACCTTGGATCAGTTAGGAGCTGTCTAGATTCAGGTTAACCCTAGGATAGTGATTTTGATTTGTTTCACTTGTTTGAAAAAAAAAAAAATTAACTTTCTTCTCTCTAGCTTAGGACTCTCTTAGGAACTTCTCCTTTAGACCTCTTCTCATTCTTCCACTTTCCAATTAAAAAAAAAAATAAATAAATAAATCTTTGATTGCTGTTTCCATTAGGAGGGAGGGTGTATGTTAGTGTATTCTAGGTGTCGACTTCGAGAACCTAAACATATATCCCTAGATCCGAAAATTGAAAGCTCCAGTAGAGCAACCAGCCCAGGTACTATGGATCCTAATCAAGGAATTAACCCTCTGCTGAAGGAGTACTTCACTCCTTCAAAATACACTTATTCACCTTGTATCCAAGTACCCCCTGTAGATGCTGTCCAGTATGAATTAAAGTCCAGTGTGATTCAGATGTTACCCTCTTTTTACGGACTTGCGACTGAAGATCCATATAAACATTTAGATGAATTTCTAGAAATCTGTTCCACTGTTAAGATACAAAATTTCTCCGACGATGCTTTAAGGCTTAAGTTATTCCCTTTTTCCCTGAAAGATAAAGCCAAATATTGGTTGAATTCCCTAGACACTGTGACAATTTCAACTTGGGATCAACTTCAGAGGGAGTTCCTTAAGAAATATTTTCCCATAGGAAAGACGAATCAAATTAGAAAAGCCATTACTAGTTTTTCCCAATTAGATGGAGAAATGATTCATGAAATCTGGGAGAGATTGAAAGAGCTGATTAGAAAATGTCCTCACCATGCCATACCCAAATGGCAATTAGTCCAGTGCTTCTATGACGGTTTGTCAGAAAGGCACCGGCAAATGGTGGATGCCTCATGTGGAGGAACGTTCATGCTTAAAAATGAACATGAGGCATAGCAGTTGTTTGAAACCTTAAGTAAAAATTCTCTACATCATATGTCAGCTACCCGTAGAGATCCTCCCACAAGACCTGTAGAACCCAAGAGAGGAGGTATGTATGAAGTTGGTCGTGCTGTAGACATCTACAGCAAGGTTGATGAGCTATCTCAGAAGCTCGACCAACTTTTGCAAGCTAGAAATAATTCCTCCTCATCTCATCATACTCATGAAGTCTGTATTATCTGCTCGAGTTCCACCCACACCTTAGGTAATTGTCCATTAGCTTACCAATTTCCTGAGCTTCTTCAGGAGCAAGCTCATCAAGCTCAAACCCGAATGGCTCCTAGACCAGGAAACGATCCTTATTCGAACACATACAATCCCAGCTGGCGCAATCACCCAAATTTTTCTTGGAAACCCCAACCCGGAATCAATTCATCCGTTAGGCCCAACTATCAGGAGACCAAATTTCAAAGCATGCCATTTCCACAGTATCAAAATGCCCCACAGCCTCCACAACCTCTGCCAAGCGATCTTGATCCTTCCTTTCAAAAGAAGATCCTTCAAACTTTGAAGGAGGGGCTGAACATGAATACCCAAATCTTTCACTCCCATACCCAATCCATTGCCAAGCTAGAGACTCAGATAGGTCAGCTAGCTACAGCTTTCAATCAGAGAGAAGAAGGTAAGTTTCCTAGCCAACCCATTATCAATCCCAAAGGTCAATATATGGCTGAGAGTTCCACAGGACCTGAAAATTTTTCTGAACATGCTAAATCTATTATAACCTTAAGAAGTGGAAAAACATTGAACCAGCCTGACCTGACCCAAGATGTATAGGTGGCTAAGCCAGAGAAAAAGAACGAAGAGGAGAAGGAATCCATTGGTCAAGCACCTGTACCTAAGGCTCCATTCCCTAGTGCTTTGGAGTCACCTTTACCATTGGATAAGAAAAATTTGAAAATGAATGAGATGCTTGAGTTATTCAAGCAAGTCCAAATAAATTTACCTCTTCTCGATGCCATCAAGCAAGTTCCGGCTTATACCAAATTTCTTAAGGATTTGTGCACTCAAAAATGGAAATCTAAGGCACATATCCCTAAGAAAATCCTCTTAACTGAGCAAGCCAGCTCAGTTTTTCAGTAGATAGCTCCACCCAAACTCAAAGACCCAGGTACCCCAATTATCTCTTGTATCATAGGGGACCTCACAATCAAGAAAGCCTTGTTAGATTTAGGTGTGAGTGTAAACCTTCTCCTAGGCTCAGTGTATGATCTGTTTAAATTCGGAGAATTAAAACCCACGACGGTGACTTTACAGTTAGCTGATCGATCCGTCAAGGCACCTCGTGGAATGCTCGAGGATGTGTTGGTAAAAGTAGATGAGTTCTACTTCCCGGTTGATTTTCTTGTTTTGGACATGGAATCTAGCGGTAACCCTAGTCAGATACCCATCATTCTTGGAAGACCTTTCCTAGCTACCGCTAATGCTTGCATAAATTGCAGAACATGGATTATGGATGTTTCTTTTGGGAATAAGAAAATGCGGTTGAATGTTTTTAATGCATGCCAAGGACCACCCTCTTATGATCATAACGAAGTAAACATGATAGAAGAAGTAGTAAATAGGAATCTTCCTGTGTTGCTTGATTCGGATCCCTTGCAAGCATGTTTGACACATTTTGGAACTGACGATTTTGATGTTGATGAATATACAAATGAAGTGAATGCTTTGTTAGAGCCACCCAAGTTTAGCACCATTCCTCCTTGGACTGTGAAATATGAATCATTACCGACTCAATCAAGCCCTTTAGTGCCATCCTTAGAAGCACCACCCAATCTGGAATTGAAGCCTCTTCCTGACAAGTTGAAGTATTCTTTTCTTGGATCCAATGATACCCTTCCGGTAATCATTGCATCTACTTTGACCTCTGATCAGGAACAAAAATTGATGGATGTACTCAGGGAACATAAAGAGGCAATCGGATGGACAATAGCTGATCTTAAGGGAATTGACCCTTCTGTTTGCATGTACCACATTCACTGTGAAGCAGAAGCTAAACCACATAAGGACATTCAACGGAGGCTAAATCCAAACATGCGGGAAATTGTTAAAAAAGAAGTGGTTAAATGGTTGGATGCCGGCATTATTTATCCAATTTCGGATAGCCAATGGGTCAGTCCAACTCAGGTAGTACCTAAAAAGTCAGGAATTACTGTCATTCAAAATGAAAAGGGCGAGTCAATTTCTACCCGAGCAACCACTAGTTGGAGAGTGTGTATAGATTATCGGAAACTGAATGCTGTTACTAGGAAAGATCATTTCCCTCTACCTTTTATTGATCAAATTCTAGAGCGACTAGCAGGGCAGAGTTTCTTTTGTTTTCTGGATGGATATTCAGGATACAACCAGGTTCCAGTATTTCCTGTAGACCAAGAAAAGACCACCTTTACTTGCCCTTTTGGAACGTTTGCATTCAGACGCATGCCTTTTGATCTCTGTAATGCACCAGCCACATTTCAACGATGTATGATGGCCTTATTCTCCGATATGGTTGGTCATTTCCTTGAAGTGTTTATGGATGATTTTTCTGTCTTTGGATCTTCATTTGAGGACTATCTCCATAATTTGGCTAAGGTATTGAAACGTTGTATAGAAACCAACTTAGTCTTAAGTTGGGAAAAGAGCCATTTTATGGTCCATGAGGGAATTGTACTCAGACATATTATTTCTGAGCGAGGGATTGAGGTTGACAAAGCCAAGGTTGAATTAATCTCGAAATTGCCTCCCCCGACCTCGGTTAGACAAGTACGATCCTTCCTTGGCCATGCTGGTTTTTAGAGACGATTCATCAAGGATTTCAGCAAAATCTCTCGACCATTGTGTGATTTACTTGCCAAAGACAAGTCCTTTGATTTTAGTAAAGAATGTTTGGCCGCTTTTGACATTCTTCGAACTGCTTTGACCACTGCACCTATCATCAAGCCTCCAGATTGGACTCTGCCATTTGAAATCATGTGTGATGCTTCTGATTATGCTGTATGAGCTGTTTTAGGATAAAAGCTCAATAGGGAACCCCATGTAATTTACTATGCTAGTAAAACTCTTTCAGATGCACAAATGAACTATACCACTACTGAAAAAGAGTTACTAGCAGTTGTATTCGCCCTAGAAAAATTTCGATCATATTTATTAGGGTCTAAGGTCCTAGTTTACTCTGATCATGCTGCATTAAGACATCTGCTATCCAAAAAGGATACAAAGCCTAGACTGATTCGATGGATCCTTTTGTTACAGGAATTTGACTTAGAAATTTTGGATAAGAAAGGTTCCAAAAATATGGTAGCAGATCACATTTCTAGGATCTTAGTAGAATACAACAAGAAAATTATTGGAGATAGGTTTCCTGATGAGCAGCTATTCTCAATTTCTTCTACCAGCAATCTCCCTTGGTTTGTCCATATTGTGAATTATCTGGTAACAGGGCAAGTTCCTCCATATTGGTCACAACAAGAAAAAGATAGGTTCTTTTCGCAAATCAAATATTACTTTTAGGAGGAACCTGAATTGTTTAAATACTGTTCAGATCAAGTGATTAGGCGATGTGTCCCTAAGAGTGAATTCAAGAGTATACTCAATTTTTGTCATTCTCTTGCATGTGGGGGACACTTTAGTGGGAGAAAAACTGCAGCAAAGGTGCTGCAAAGTGGATTTTATTGGCCAACTCTCTTTAAAGATGCACATGATTTTGGCTGTAATTGTCTCAAGTGTCAACAAAGGGGGAATATTTCACGAAAAGATATGATGCCCCTAAACCCCATTTTAGTTGTTGAAATTTTTGATGTATGGGGTATTGACTTTATGGGACCATTTTTTCTTTCCTTTGGATTTGAGTACATTTTGGTAGTAGTGGATTATGTTTCGAAATGGATTGAAGCTATGGCAACTCGAACTAATGATCACAAAGTTGTAATCAAGTTCATTCAGCATAACATCTTTAGTCGGTTTGGGTGCCCAAGGGCCATTATTAGTGATGGGGGTGCGCATTTTACAAATAGACACTTTGAAGGACTGATGAAAAAGTATGGAATTACCCATAAAGTAGCCACGCCATATCATCCCCAGACTAGTGGTCAGGTTGAAGTTTCAAATAGAGAGATCAAGCACATTCTTGAGAAAACGGTAAAACCCGATAGGAAAGATTGGTCAGAACGTTTGGATGATGCTTTATGGGCTTACCGAACTGCTTTCAAGACCTCTCTAGGAATGTCTCCATACCGGTTAGTGTTTGGAAAGGCTTGTCACCTACCTGTTGAATTGGAACACCGTGCATTTTGGGCTATCAAGCAATTTAATTTTGACATGAAGAATGCAGGTTTCCATAGAAAACTTCAGTTAAGTGAGTTGGAAGAGTTACGAAATGAGGCTTATGAGAGTTCGAAAATTTACAAGGCTCGAACAAAGGCTTATCATGACAAATTCATTAATAGAAAATCATTTGAGCCTAATCAAAAAGTGTGGCTCTACAACTCTAGGTTACGTCTTTTTCCTGGAAAACTCCGCACACGATGGGATGGACCTTTTGTAGTAACTCAAGTATTTTCCCATGGAGCTGTTGAACTTAAGGATCCTAAGCAAGGAAATGTTTTTAAGGTGAATGGCCAGCGTTTGAAACCGTATATTGAAGGAATCAGTGATGGAGAAGTTGTTGAAACTCTTGATCTTGAACACCCAGTGTTGCTGTGAAGATCAACTTAGTCTGGCTGAAGACTATAAACTTAGCGCTCCTGGGAAGCAGCCCAGCTCTTTCCTTAGTTCTTGCTTTAAGTTCATATTTTAACTTCTAGTTCTTTGTTTTTAGAATAAATGGAGTAATAAAAGAAGATTGCGGGAACATGGTGATTCCATACCCTACCAGGTTGTATCCTTCTTTGCCATTATGTTTTTAGTATACTCTTCCATTAGGGACAATGGAAATTAAGTTGGGGGCTGGGTAATCTAATTAATTAAATCAAATCCTCGAGTAAAATTTTAATCAGTTTTTGTGTACAAAAATTTGTCTCGAATTGAAAATAATCAAGCTCACTAAACGAGGAGTGATTAATGGTTTGGAAAATTTTAGAGATACTAAGGGATGATTTATCAAGAAAACTCTATAAGTTGTAGAATGTAGTCCAGAAAATTTTATAAGAGTAATTTCAGACCCTTCGGCCTATTGATCTTAATAATGAATCTTACTTATTTTGGTATAGGCATTATAAAAAGTCCCCAGTTAAAAAATTCCTGAGGTTAATAAAGATTTTTAGCATCTCTCACTGAGTAACCGGGCCCCTTTGCCTAAGTAAGCATTGTTGTTCGTGTCAAAAGGTGGGGATGTAACAAAATCTTTCGTAGAGTTCGTCTTGACTTAGCCTTTTTGACTCGAGTCAGTAAGCCCGAGGGGTGTTTTACACCTAATGCCCTAAAGCCAACTGGTTTGGGAGCCATTGGCTTAAAGCTCACTACAAAGGTTAATTAGAAAGCAAGGTGTCAGGACATTGCACTGACTTTATATTTAAAAAAAAAAAAAAAAAAAAAAAAGAAGAAAAGAAAAAGTGGGGACTAAATAAATATTGCACCAAAACCAAAGTAAGTTGGAAGATTTAGAGAGTAAGATAGAAAGTTGGGAAAAGAAAAAAAAAAACTCTTAAAACTTCTATGGACTTTATTCTACTACTAAATAGGTGGAATTGGTAATCCAATGAAGTACCTTTTTAATAGCCTAACCAGGTATCCTTTGATTTTAGGGTTAGTACGATAATTTTCATTTCAAAAACCATCTTAATACACAAGACATTCATTTCCTTTACTCGAGGACGAGCAAAGTTTAAGTTGGGGGGTGTGTTAGACATTAGAATAATAAAAATTAACATAATTTTATTTGATTAAAATTGATAATTTTTGTGATACTTTGTAGGAATTGACTCCATAAACGTGTAGATCTTGATTTTAGGAGTCCAACGTCACAAACGGAATGTAATTCGGACTTTGAACGGGCCTGAAATGGATTTTAGAAGATTTTAACACGGATTTCAGAGCCGCACGGTTTTTGGAGCATTACCTTAAAACCTTTTAATGGCTCACGGTGGACCGGCTCAATGGTCCACCGCATGAACCGCCGGTCCACGGCAGCCATTGCTGCCGGTCCACGGGCAGAGCCGTGGACCACCGAGCTCCGTTTACTCCGAAAGTTGACAGAGAGCTTCCCCCGGCGCCACCCAAGCTACCGCCGACCTCGTTGCCGGTCGGAGAAGCCCCCGTTCAACCAGAAAAATGGTCAGAATGCCGTGTCCGCCCCTGTCGCTATCCGCTGCCGTTCAGGCTTTGCCACGAGCCACCATGGAGCCACCGTCCGAAGCCGTCACCGCCCATGGCCACTCCGCCCAGCTCTTCCGTCAACCCGCTGCTGCCTCCTCTTCCACGTCACCGCCCACGGCCACGCCACCCAGCTCTTCCATCAACCCGCTGTAGCCACCGTCCGAAGCCGTCTCCGTCCACGGCCATGCCGTGTCCGCCCTTCCATGGCCTGCTGCCGTTCCAGCTCCGCCCACGGCCACGCAATCGTCCGCTTCCATGGCCTACTGCCTCCTCTTCCGCATCACCGCCCACAGCCACGCCGCCGTCCACTTCCATGGCCTGTTGCCTCCGAAGCCGTCTTCGCCCAGCCGTCACCTCCGTTTCCAAGCTCCTGAAGCTGCTTGTCACCGTCCCTGCTGTTCAGACCGGGATGTCCAAGGAAGCATCGGAACGAGAAGAGATGTCGGACGATGCTGGATGGACGCGGGATTGTACAATAGAATTTTTGAGTTTGATTTTTGAGATGGGGATGATCGTATAAAAATATCTGATAAGGAGATAGCGTAGAGTTTGAAAATCAGATTGAGATGAGGAAATCACCGCGCTTCCCACACGGATCCGATAGGGTATTTTTCATCTATAAATACCTCGGTGATTTTCTTCTGCGGGAGGAGAGGAGTAAAAGAACCAAAGGGGGAATTTTTGGGGAGGTTCCACTTGTTGTCCGTAGTTCCAATTCCTATTGCTGTCACAGAGAGTCAGAGTGGGATAAAAAAGGGAGAAAGGGACCCTTGTTCCCTTACTTTTCTTTTATTTTCTCTGCACCCCAATTTTTTATGCAATAAATATTTATTTGCTTCATATTAATCGATGATTGTTTATTTTTATTTTGAACTAATGCTGGAGTCATGTTGGATTAGCATTTAAGGTAAGTCGAAGTGAATTAATTTTGACTGACCTATACCTAAGGGACGGGTCGTGATCCACGGGTACGGGCCGTACTCTTGAGATAGGTATATCTGAATTATTTTCACGAATTTATTATTTGCATATATTTCTTGCAATAGTTCAAGTTTATTTTAGTTTATTTTAAATCAAAAGAAAATTCTTTTTCAAGATAACCCTAAAGTCTCTGTGGGATCGACTCTTACTCCCGCTATTCTACCCTTTAGAGTAGTGGAATTAAGGTTCTAAATTGGAGCATTGTGACACGCATCAGCATACCCTTTGGAATTTGTTAGGAGCCCATTGTAAGTTTTCATGTGCATGTCAAGCTAGGATCAAATCTAGAGAACCTATAATCTCTTAGGTTTAGGTCTAAAGAGTTCAATAAAATTTCCTTCCATAAGAATGCAGAGTCGAGTCTGTTAGGTGTAGGTTTGAGTCATTTGCATCATCTTGTTAAGAGTCTGCATGTGCCCAGCATGTTCACCACCTGCACTAATCTTAAAACAAACTGGCTAATTCCCGAAGATGGACCAAAGAATTTGATGTAGTGGCTTCTATCTTGGTTAGGCTTAGGCTTAAAAGAAGCTTCATGCTCGCAGAGCCGGACCTTTTAAAGTGATAGAGAAGGTTGGATCAAATGCCTAGGTGTTAGACTTGCCTTCGGATTTGGGCATTAGTTCTACCTTCAATATTATAGACATGGTTGAGTATAGGGACCCGGCAGTGATACCTAGTGAGGCCTTTGGACCTATCCCCTCCTGTTGTGAGTGACCCTAACCCAGAGTATCCACTAACAAATTTGGCCTGAGAGAGGAGAACGGATCGAGCGTATCCTGGACGATCAAGCCCTCATGACCTAGGGCCACGGCTATCAATGCTTCCTGGTCTGATGGTAAGGTCGGCCAGAGTAGGACGATTTATGGATTTCTCGAGAGGACTTTCAGCGCCTCAACCCAGACCTCCTCGAGAGATATGTGAGCCAGCTTGATCTTCACTCGACAGGGTCGAGTTCCTCCCACCCTATGAGAATTAGTGGGGACACCAAAGGAACCAAAATAAGACAAAGGCTTCACAGCCCTCTGTGGATTACTTAGCCCATTTGAGTCCATTTTTAGTTTGTCATTTGAGTCTTTGAGTTGTTATTTCAGTTCAGTATTAGTCAGCTCATGTTGAGCTAGTCCAGTCCAGTGTTAGTCAGCTCATATCGAGCTAATTTTATTTTTTGAGTCCTGTTCAACCATATTAAAGACTCAAGACCACATCATACAAGTGAAGACCAAGTCCAACCAGATTGAAGACATGGAAGTATAGCTCAAGTCCAACCCAGATTGAAGATTTGAAGACCCTAGGAGGAAAATTCAGAAAACCCTGATTCCTTGCAGATGCCCTCCAGATGCCAGAATATATTCATAGACCAGGGCATCCATGATTCTAGAGGTCCACCTGCATCCTAGCCCAAAGAAACCAAGCCCAGGCGCCAAGCCCAAGCCCCTAAGAAGCAAGATACCAAGGAATTTTCCTACTACCTGGCTACCAGGCCACCCCAGCTTCCAAAGGCCCAAGCCCATGCACCCAAACCCCTTTAGGCCAGCCCCTTGCTACTCTTAGAAGCCCAACATGCCCCCTAGGCATCCTTGGAGTATTGACCAAGTCAAGAGAATTTTTAGGGATTTTTTCTACCTAATGTTTCCTTATTTTCTAGCTAGGGTTTGAGTAGGAGTAGGATTCTTATGTAAAGACTAATGTGTCCTTACTTGGAGCCCAAGACTAAAGGTCTATTTAAAGGACCCTAGTCTCTTGTATGAGGATTGATTTTGATATATGAATTAAAACTTGAGTTCTCTTCAATTTCTTTGTGCTACCCTGCTTTGTGCTTAAGGGGTTTTATTGGTGCTTTCTTCTTCCCGGAGTTGCAACAGATTTCTGCCGCCAACCATCCTTCCAAAGCCCTGGCCGCTCCCTCCAAAACTTTCTTTCCCTTGCTATTTTTTCTTGTTTTCTTGTTCCCTTGTGAGTTCTCTAACCCCTGACAGGTCGTTTGCAGGTCCCCGAGTTCCTACAAATCCAACGACTCCAGCCAAGCCTCAATCGGACCACCGAACAGAAAGCCGAGTATCTGCGGGTCTTTGGCTTGATTTTCTAGGCCGCATCCATCGAGGAATGATAGATCCCTTCACTACGATCTTTCTCAGGCACTTCAGATGTTCAGGTACACCCCCTCTACCACCAATAATTTTATTGTAGGAGAACTTGCCCTAACCGAGGCTTCTCAGCCCCGGCGATCCTTCTTTATTACTTTTCTAGGTCCTAATCTGCATGCTTGACTTCTAAAATTCATATAGAATTCCCTACAACTTATTTTGATCCAATTTTCGGGATTTAATCACTTAACTCCACATATAAAACACAAAAATAATCACATGCATATTAGTCCCGCATCAAAGACTCTTCAAATAGGAAGAGTCTTATAAAGATGGAAAACACATCTAGATAAGACCCTTCATGCACCAAGAGACAAGACTTTGTCTCTCAGTTTCCAACACAAAACCTCATTCTACCACTTGGCTTTAATAGGTTATGGGAAGGCCAAGAAGTGTGACTTCAGATGTGATGCATCGTAGAAACACAAGAGCCTTCAAACAGAAGGACTCTTGGTCTCATAATTAGTGCCAAAATGAAGAGACACAACTCTTCATTTTGCGCCAATCCCATTCACACCGAACTCCACCCTTTTGATGGGTCAACACTCTTCCAAAGTGGTGTGGATATGAGGATAAAGCCCTTTCAAATTTATCTGGCCTTGGAGACTGACTGGCAGAAGGACTCTTGGTCCTTCTACACACATGCACTTTAGCGCACACCAAGAATTTGTGCCAAGAGTCCATGCCATGTAAGACTCTTCAAAATGTCTAAGATAAATGCCAAATAAATCCAGATAAACACTGAATTAGTCTGCCCCACTTAGGACTCAACCCAATTTAAAAACCATTTAAATTGGTTAGCCTAATTAGCAAACAAGCTGACCCAATCCAATTGGGTTAGGAGTTGGGCTAGCCAACATATGCTTGTATGTCAATTAGCTAGCCAATTAGGATCCCATGACCCTAATAAAAATATAATTAACTTTCTTGGCCAATTTCTTTATGTGTGTAACCCTTTGAATTCCACATCTAGCCAGTAGTAGGTCTAGGTCCAAGCTGATTCGATCCAATCAAACCTGATTGACCTAATTAGGTCAAATTGAGCTAACCAAGGTTGCCAATACGAACCAACTTTCGAATTGACTCATGAATCTAATCAAATTAATTTATGAAAACCTACAAGCCATGATTGACATCTAGCAACATGTCATGCCTACCTGGAAGATGAGAAATTTGATCATAATTACTAAAATACCCTTCAGTGAAAAGTTATCGTGCAATTCAATCCTTCGATCTTCCTTTATCCCGATTAAGTGATGGGCATGGATAAATATCAAATCCTAGCACTTAATCCTTTCAAATCTCAATTTGATAATAAAGACTCGATCAATGAAAGATTAGAAACCCTATCTAGTCTCATCATGCTTTGATCAAAGACTTCCTAAGTCATCATTCAAAGAGATCACACGAGATAACTTCTCCTCTTACTAGGAGTGATCGATTCCTTGTTGACCTACTCATTACCTTCATACACAATCCACCATATCCAGAAATACCCCGTATATGATTTAATTGCGATGAATGAGTATGCACCAAAATATGGGTTCAAGTGCACAAGATGCTATGGTAGTCTTAGATCTAAGGATCACATGCACAACTCCCACAAAGAAAACTTTTTTTTGATAAGTAAGTAAGACTTCCATTTGATGTTCTCTTGTCGGATCAGTTCATTAGACTCATAACCTAATGAGCACCCACATCCTTGTATTAGTATCTCTACACAAGTTATTGAGACCAACCACCCTCTCTATTGAGCATATATATGATGTACTAGTCTTTACGGATTCATCGATCCCTAGATCGATTATCCAATGACTAGGAACATTTTAGATTAGGGTTTATAGGAACTTAGATCTCACCATTATGATCTCCATCATAATCCTAATTTCATTGCCCTAATCTATGGGGTTCATCATAAGACACAGCAGTATGATGAATCAAATGACTTTTATTAATAAATAATATCATACATGAGCTGGAAGATCATAATAATAAACATACAAAGAGGCTTTTAGGGCACCATTCTTTCAAATAGGAGAGGTGCCAATAGATCTAGATACATTAGCCTCAAAGCCACATAAATCAGTATATCAAAAATTAAGAGTCTTATATGTGAAGGATGCTTATTATGTGATACATTGATTCATCCTTCTCCCTCGCGTGCCCCATATAGAGAAAAATTTTTCACACCTTTACCTATATTAGAATTCATCTGATTTATTTTGTATATGTATCCACTTGAATCAGGGTTCAGATGGCATAAATGTCAAAGCATGAAGTGGTCCCTTCTGCCTTAAATTAGAAGGACACTTATCATGCCTCTTGGCATGACCTTTCACCATGTGTGCTCACATATCGGCATCCCATACCCATTAGATGCTATGACACACTTTAAAATGTGTGTCCATGTGATTGAGGGCTTAGATGAATTCTTCATGGGTCTCAAACTTAGATCTTAAAGGACTCTTAAGACCCCTTCACATACAAAAATTTTAGCCCTATCCAATGTTGGTGCTAAACATGATAGATTCCAAGCCAACTTAGACTCTATAATTGGCACCACAAATTGCTGAAAAAAGTCCAATAAAATCTAGAAAAACTCAGTCCAAGTTAGAGGCTAACCCAACTTAATTAATAACTCAATTAGGTTAATTAACTTAATAAAATCTTGATCAAATCAAATTGATTAACGATCTAGGGTTTATACCACATGTGCTAACATGCTACCTGGCTATCCTAATTGGTTCCTTTGGTCCAACTAACCAACAAAAACTTATTCTTTGTTAATTTTTTTATATGTGTGACCTTATGGGCTCTACAACTAGCCAATAATAGGTCTTGGTATGTGTTTAACCTAATTGATAAAAATCCATCTAATCGATTTAGGTCATACCCATGTTAGCCCAAGTTGTTCAATTAGAACTCTTTCTAATTAACTCATGAATTAAATTCTTTAATTCATGAAAATCTACAAGACATAATTAACATCTAGCAACATGTCATGCCTACCTGGAAGATGTGGAATTTGATAAAAATTATCAAAATGCCCTTTAGCGGCATGTTACCATGCAGTTTAATCCTTCGATCATCCTTTATCCTGAACAAGTGATGGGTGTGGAATTTTGTCAAACCCTAATACTTTATTCTTTTGAATCTCAATCCAATAATGAAGACTCGGTTAATAAAAGATTAGAAACTAATTCTAATTTTATCCTACTTTGATCAAACACTTCCTAAGTCATCATATGATGAGATTATATAGGATAAAATTCTCCTCTTACTAGGAGTGATCGATTCCTTGTTGACCTATTTATAACCTTTATACACAATTTACCATATCCAAGAACACCCCATGCATGACTTATTCATGAATAAGTATGAATGAAAATATGGACTCATATGCACAAGGTTCCATGGTGATCTTAGGTCCAAGGATCACTTACACAACTTCCACTAAGAGAACCATCTTTTAATAAGTAAGACTCTATAAGATATTCTTATGGTAGATCAATTTAGTGAACTCATTCCTAAATGAGCACCCCTATCCTTGTATTAGTGTCTCTACACAAGTAGTTATAAGACCAACCACCCTCTCCATCGAGCATTTATATGATGTGCCAATCTTACTGGAATCATCAATTCCCGACTTGATGATCCTATGACTAGGAATATTTTAGACTAGTGTTTATAGGCTTTTAGGTCTTACTATTATAAACTCATCATAAACCTAAATACATTACCCTAATTTATGGGATTCATCATAATCTTAAGATGAAGAGTAAAAGACACAGCAAATGATGAAACATAAATGTCTCTTTATTAATAATTGCTATACATGAGTTGAAAGAATTTATAGAAATGCCCTTATCACATATGAAATGCGATTAGCTTGCATGGTACTATTCTTTCATTTACTTAATGGAGAATGGATATTCTTGGACCTTTTCCAATTATAATTATGCTAAAGAAGTTTTTGCTTGTCATAATTGACTATTTTATGAAGTGGATAGAGGTAGAAGCATTAGCACACATCACTTAAGCAATGGCCCATGACTTTATTTAGAAGTCCATTATCTACCAATTAGCCTAGCTCACACCATTGTCATGGATAACATGTGCCAATTCGACATTGCAAAGTTTGCAAAATTTTGCAAGAAGCTCAGAATTGTCCATCGTATAACCTTAAATGGACATTCTCAGATCAATTAAGAGGCTGAGGTGACTAACTAAACTTTGTTGTAGGGATTGAAGGCAAGACTTAACTAAGCTAAAGGCTTATGGGTGGAAGAGCTCTATAGTGTGCTTTGGGCTTACCAAATGATATAGTGGATCCCCATAGGAGAAACTCCTTTCAACTTAGCTTTTGGGAATAAAGCAATCATCCCACTTGAGATTGGTCTTCCTTCATTCATAATAGAAAAGTTCAATGGAAAATATAACTTGGATAACCTTCGAGGGAATCTAGACCTGCTATAAGATGTGTGAGAGTTAGTGCAGCTTTAAATAGCAACATATCAATAAAAGGTAGCCCAATACTTGTTGACCCCTTAACTAATTTTGATGATAACAAAATATTGGAACATGCACATATTTTACTAACAACTCTTCAAGTGGTTTACAAGTTTTTGTAGGATAAATTCTTTGTTCAAACTTCAACTCCTACATTTATACTTCTTGTTTTGAGTTGTGTTGTAATCATATTTTGTAAAGAAGAATCCAAAAAAAATGTTAAGAAAAATCATGCAAATTGGTTACTTCTATGTGTGTTGTGCTTTAAATTTATTTTGAGTTGGTTTGTATCAAAAGTATAAAAGTGTTGGTGAGAGTGTTTTTGAGTTTAATTGTAAAAATCCTGAATAAGTCACTCGAGCCGACCCAGTCTAAAGAAAAGTCGACTCTACCCATGACATGCACCAAGGATTCTGGCATGCAATAATCCAAGCTGACTCAAGAAGAACTGAGCCAACTCGTTCAGAGTCCATTCACAATATTTTCTGAGAACAACCAGGCGAGTTGACCCCATTCAGAATGAGCCAGCTCTGCCAGAACAAATTTTGAAGACCTGAGAAAGCGAGCTGACCCAATCTGCAATAAGCCGACTTCTCCAGAGTAAAGATTTTCGATTCTGAAAAGGTGAGTCGACCCAAGTTGAAGCGAGCTGACTCCTCGAGTTCAATATTTTCAACGATGGAAGTTCGAGCCGACCCGAGCTGTCAAGAGCCGACTCATCCAGAGTGAGGTTTTTGCACCCTAAGACAAAGAGCTGACCCTGCTGAAGAAATGGTGACTCGACCTATCGACTCGAAGGATCCGAGCCGACTCGAAGAATCCGAGGCGACTCGAGTATCATCTCCAGGTACATAACGGCTAGTTCTAGAATTTTTTTTTGAATGCAAAAAGGTGCTTCAACGATCAAATGTCACATCCCAATGGTCTATAATGACTAAAACTGCCTTGGAATGATGGAAGGCCATATATTTGAGGGATTTGAACTTCCTTGAAGAAAGAGTTAGAAAGTTTTTCAAAGTTCTTATGCTTTATTGAATATCCAACCTACCAACAAGGAAGAGAGCATAAAGAGAATTCAAGTCAGCTTTCAAGTCTTCACCAACTCTGATCTGAAGCTTGAAGCACTTTGGAGAGAAGCTATTGAAGTCATTAAAGAACATTGAAGTGCTTACAAGTGGACTTCTTTCAAGCTGCATTGGCAACTATCCGATAACAAGAGTTTGTCATTATTGTTGCATTTACTTTCAATTCATTCTTGAATTGTTTGGGTTATTGGTGAGCTCGTTTGAAAAAATAAATAGGTTCTTGGTGAGCCTTAGATAAAAACCAAGTGTTGGGTTCTTGGTGATCCTGGTAAAACCAAGTTAGGTTCTTGGTGATCCTGTTCAAAACTAAGTTGGGTTTCTTTGGTGATCCTGTTTAAAACCAAATGATGTAGGGTTTCTTTGGTGATCCCATTAAAACCAAAGTGTGGAGGTTTTGGATTGTGAGCCTATAAAATAATCCTACTATATTCGGGTGTGAATATAGTAAAAATTTCAAGTGGTATCTTGGGTAGTGGACATAGGAACTGGGTTGCTCCGAACCACTATAATTTTTGTGTGTTTGTATTGCTGCCTTTATCACTCTTGTAATTTGTGCTTTACATTCATAACCATAGCACCTCTCACTAGAATTAATTAATTTCTAAAAGCCCCTATCTGTAGCAATAATTTTTGAAATCCCAATTCACCCCCCTCTTAAGTAGCCACTTGGGCAACAACTGGTATCAAAGCGGTGTCTCTGAATATATAAGAGTAAAGATTGATGGCTCATCCAATGAGTATGTCCTTGGCTGAAGGCCAATCAACCAATAGACATAAACTCTTCACTGGCACAAATTATGTATACTGGAAAGCTAGAATGAAAATTTATGTTCAAATAGTTGATTTTCAGTTGTGGTAGGTCATTCTGAAGGGTCTATATATCCCCATGGTTAAAATTGATGGAGTGGACGTTCCAAAACCTGAAGAGGTTTGGGATGAACATGACATAAAAATGGATGAGTTAAATGCCAAAGCAATGAATTTTCTATATTGTGCTTTGGATAGCAATGAGTTTAATCAAATTTCCATTTGCTCCTCGGCAAAGAAAATTTGGGATAAACTTGAGGTGACCCACGAAGGAACTTTCTAAGTGAAGTCCTCAAAAATTAATCTTCTTGTGCATAGTTATGAATTATTTAAAATGAAACCGAATGAAACAATCTCTGCCATGTTTTCATATTTTACTAATATTATTAATGGGTTAAAAAGTCTTGGCAGGGTATATTCCAATGCTGACCTTGTGCAGAAGATTTTAAGATCTCTTCTGGACAAGTGGGATCCAAAAGTGACTGCCATCCAAGAAGCAAAAGATTTGAATACTTTATTGCTAGATGAACTGCTAGGATCTCTCATTACTATTGAACTAACCATGCAGCATAGAACTGAGGATGATCAGAAGAAGAAAAAATCTATTGCTTCAAAGTTGCTATGGATTCAAGAAAAGAAGATGATGAATCAGAAGAAGAATGTTCTTCCACTGAAAGCGACATGGAAGATGAAGATGTTGCCATGGTTGTTAGGAGATTTAAAAGGTTCTTGGGAATATGGAAAGGAAGAAACTATAGAAAATTTCACAAGAATAAGGAATACAGCAAAGAAAGGGACAATGAAAAAGAAAAGGAAAAAGAATTACCGGTCTGCTACGAATGCAAAAAACCAAGGCACATCCGACCAGAGTGTCCTTTATTGAAAAAGGGTTTCAAGAAAAAGAAAAAGAAAGCTATGGTAGCGACGTGGAGCGATAGAGAAGCATCCACATCTACTGAAGAAGAAGAGACCACGAAATATATGAACTTATATTTAATGGGTCTTGAGAATGAGGTATCATCCCCTGAGCTTCAAACTGAATTTACTTATGATGAATTGAATTCTGCTTTTCATGATTTGCTTATTGAATTCAAGAAAGCTTGGGTTAAAATCAAATCCTTGAAGAAACAAAATGATCTTTTACTAAAAGACAAGGATGAAATTTCAGAAAAGAGTAACATTTTGCAAAAAGAACTAAATATCTTGTTGACTCTGGTCTTGATTTTGATGATTGACAAAATATTTAAGTATATATGAGTACTAATGCATGTTAAAAGTGTTTAGTAGTTTCAGGTACTCATTAAATGTTGAAAGATTGAAAAGATTGTCATTCAGTTGAAGAAGTCCAAATTTAGATAAAAAATCTACTTAAAGAAGACTTCGATATATAGTTGAAGATTGCTTGAATGGGCATATGAGTTCAACACAAACTTGATTCAGCACAAGTTCAAAAGTTTTGAAAAAAATCTCAATGATGTGTCGACTCAAAGTGTTGACACATGACTCAAGGAGTCGACTCAAAGTGTCGACACATGACACCAAGTGTCGACACATGCTGGTACATAGAGAAAGTTTCAGTTGGTACGGCTGAAGTGTCAACACATGGATGTGTTGTGTCGACTCAAAGTGTCAATACATGGATCAGCTCATCGCCTGAGATTTTTGGATTACAGAACTTATTGAAGTTGAAGACTTGCTTGAAGTGTCGACACATGGATGACAAGTGTCGACTCAAAGTGTCGACTCACCAGTGTAGAACAGAAGACTTCAGAAGACATTTCTTTGGTCAAGTGTCAACTCACTGTTCCAAGTGTCGACCCTATGATGGGGGATAGGATAGGGTAGGATTGTCGGTGAGCTGAAAAGTCACAGAAGATTAAGGTATCCTATTTTTTTATTTTTATTTTTTTGATTTTTTTATGGTAGTGGCGAAGGAAAATAGGGATGGAGGGTAGGAAAATTGGACACTCTAGGACTTGGAACTTACATTCACGGAGAGACATCTCACCTCTAGGGCATCTCACCCATCCCACTACATGTAGCCTATGGCATCCCATCCATCTCACTACATGCAGAGCCTAGGGCATCCCACCCAAATCGCTACCTGGGGCCGTGAAAGAAAATTCCTAAGACCTAGAGGGGACTCGACAGGGAAAAGGGGATAACTAGGGTCTCTTACCCCTTGACGCTCGAAAGCGAAGGACTAGGGTCTCTCACCCCTCGATGCCCGAAGGCGAAGGACAGATGGGCCTCTCACCTTCCCCATACGGGGCGAACGAAAAGAAAAACTCTTTTAAAAAAAAACTCTTTATTGACCAAACTGATTTTTTTTTACAAAGAACTGAGGGTGGTATTTATAGACTTGTCCAACCCTCGTTTGAATTTGAATGCAGGATAAAAAGATAGGGATGACTCAAATTCAAATACAAGATAGGATAAGATAAGCCTATCCATATCTCAATCCTAACCAACTAAATCCTAATTCAAATTTCAAAAAAAGATAAATCCTAAATAAATATTCTTCAAATTTAAATTTATTTGATGCTCCGAACTCCGTGCAACTCTGGGATTCGTGTAGATCGATGTTCCCATCACCCTAAGTGTCGACACATGATCGAAGTGTCGACACTTGAACGGACGACATCTCTGCAATGGCTAGTTTTCTGAAGAACAGAACTTTCTCAAAATGTTTGTAACGGCTAGTTTTTCCTCTCCAATGGTCTCTAATAGTCATTTAAGGTTTGGAGAGCTATATAATTAACACAAATCAAATAGGAAAGTAATCCTTTATGAGAAAAGTTCCGTACACTTTAAGGATTCATATTTTGAGAGAGTTGAGCCTTCAAGCATCCAATTTCAAAGAGAGTTTCCAAGTCCACAACATCAAGATTCATTCAAAGGCTTCAACAAATTGAAGACAAGCTTCTTCAACATCATCCAAGAGCTTCAAAAAGATATTTGCTTTATTTTAGAAAGCTTTATTATATTCTTTACTTTCATTCTTACTTTATTGTAAAGGTTCTTAGTTAGCCCAAAAAACCAAGGAAGGTTATTGGTGAGCCTTAAAACCAATTAGGTTCTTGGTTAGCCCGGAAAACCAAGGGAGATTATTGGTTAGCCTTGAAAAATCAATTAGGTTCTTGGTTAGCCCGCAAAACCAAGGGAGGTTGGTGGTGAGCCTTAAAACCATTTAGGTTCTTGGTTAGCCTATAAAACCAAGTGAGGTTTTGACTTGTGAGCCTTGTAAAAACAAGTCGGGTTTTGATTAGTGAGCCCGAAAAACTAATCGGCTGTAATCGGTTGAGATTATAGTGAATTCCCAAGTGGATCTTGAGGAGTGGATGTAGGTGCCTTGAAGTGCACCGAACCACTATAAACTTGTTGTGTTTGTGTGATTGCTTTTACTCTTATATTTACTTTATAATTTCTGCTGTATATTATTTTGAAGTACACAAACACTTTAGCAAAACACTAGCACTTGCTTTGAATTGGCATATAGTTGTTTCATATCCATTGAAATAGTTCAAATAGTTTTTTAAAACTCAATTCACCCCCTCCTCTTGGGTTGCATTATCACTAGACAATAATTAGTATCAAAGCCTGGTACTCTGTTTAAAAATCTAACAATTTTGAGTAAAAGATCAAGGCAACCCTTGTAGGTATTAGTGTTAGACCATCATTTTTCAATGGTACTAATTATACATATTGAAAAACATGCATGCACATTTATATTCAATCTATAGATTATTATCTTTGAAAAATGATTGTTAATGGTTCACATATTCCTTCAATATTGGTTAATGGCATTTCCATTCCAAAACTTGAAGAGAATTGGGATGAAAATGATATTAAGCAATCTGAGCTTAATGCCAAAGCAATGAACTTGCTTTATTGCGCATTGGATCTTAATGAATTGAAATTATGGTGAAAGGAAGTGGATGCTGATGAAAAGAAGAAAATAATCACCTTTAAATCTACTAAACAAGATAAGTCTGAAAGGGATATGCCCTACAAGCCAATCTATGTTGTATCTCCCAAACCATTGTAATTAACAATTTTTTAAATAAAGGCATTATTTTTTTCATCATACGCTGTGTTTATATGATGAACCTCATATATTAGGGCTATGATTTTAGGGTTATGATGAGATTATACCAGTGAGACCTAAAATCTTAAAATCTTAATCTAAAGTATTCCTAGTCAAAGGAACCCTGAGTAGGGGATCAGGGTTTTTCCGGTAAGACTAGCACATCCTATGTATACTGGAAAGGGTGACTACTCTCACAGTCACTTGTGTATGACACTAATACTGGGATATGGGTGCTCATTCGAGAATGAGTTCACAGATATGATCCAACTTGAGAACATCTAATGGAGTCTTAGCTACATGTCAATAGAAGGTTCTCATAATGGGAGTGGTACAAGTAATCTTTTGACCTGAGACTGCCATAAGTACCTTATGTACATGAACCCATTCTTTGGTTCAATCCTAATCATGACACTGAGTCATGCACAGGATTGATACTGGGAATGGTGAATTGGATATGAAGGTAATGAGTAGGTCAACAAGGAATCGATCACTCTTAGTAAGAGGAGATTGCATCCAGCTAGTTATAATCGGATGATGATTCAGGGAATCTTTGATCAAAGTAAAGATATTAGAAATGGTTTTTAATATCAAGATAATTGAATCATCGATATAAGATTGAGCTAGAAATAAATATAATATTGGATTTGACATATATCCATATCTATAGTTATATTTTGGGTGCAGGCTGATCGAAAGATTTAATTGTACGGTAACTCTATACTGAAGGGTAATTTTGGTATTTCACCAGAATTTTCATATCTTCCGGGTAGACATGACACGTTGCTAGACGTCAATCTTGTCTTGTGGGTTGATCAAATTCAAAGATCATTTATTAGGAAGAGTCCTAATTGATCGAATCGGGTAAGCCCGGTTTGACCTAAATCGATTAGAAAGAGTTCTAATCAAATTAGGTCAACTTGTATTCGAACCCACTGCTGGCTAGATGTGTAACCCAATGGGTCACACACTTAAGAGGATTGATCAAGAGTTTAATTTGGAATTAAATCATCTTTGCTGGATAACACTCTAGCAGGTGTTGCAAACCCTAGCTTCTATTCAAATCGGATTCGAATTAGGGTTCCGGATTGGTTCAAATTGGGTTCTAATTGGATCTAATTAGACCCTAATTGAGTTAATTGGGATTATGGCTAACCCTATTGGCTAGCCATGTAACTTGGCTAGCCTCCCCAACCGCCCCCCTTGCATTTTCATGCCAAATGCCAAGAGTCCATGCGCTTATGGACTCTTGGCGTGCCATTTGGAAGAGTCCATGGTGCATGGACTCTTGGCGCGCCCCACTTAAATCTCCGATGATTTTATTTGGGGTGGCCTCCTTTCTTAAGAATTAGCACCTCACCTATGTGCCCTTGGATGGGAATCCAACGGCTGGAAAGTTTTTAAGAAAGAAGAAAAACGCTAACTCTTCCCGGGCGAGCGAAATAATATCTCTTCGGAGATGAAAAGTCGCGACCCCTTTCTTTTTAAAACATCGCGGCTTTTTCTTTAAGAAAGGCCATGGGATTTAATCTGAAGGGCCGTGCGAAAGTGGGAAGGGGCGTGAGAAATTGAGAAAGGCGTGAGAAGGAGTTTACGGAGAGTTTTGAAGGCGCCTCTTTAAAAACTATTTAACGCACAGGAAAAATCAGAACTTGGGTTATGTGTTTTTTTTTTTATTCCTTCTTCCCTCCTGAAGACTCTTTTATTCTTTTCTTGCTCTTGCACTATTTCCTTTACAGAGTACACCTCTGTCGAAACTCTGCTACTGAACAAGAATAAGAGTAAAAGTCTCCGACGGCAAAGGAAGGAAAGGAGTTCTGATTTGTTCCTTTCTTTCTTACATTAAGACATCATTGTCTTAATTTCTCCTCCAACTTAAGACAAGCCTATGTCCTCTTAGGACAAGGTCTTTTCTTTAAGACAAGGGTGTCTAAAGGGCCAAGGTCTTAGTGGAAGGAGGAGAAGAGGTCAAACAAAGGGAGGCAAGCTCTTGTGTGGAGGAATTCAAGCCATAGTCCAAGCAATTGAGTTCTAGGAAGAAGAACTCAATAGAAGGAACCATTGAAAAGAAGATAGAGTTGTCTTGATCATTGCTCTGTGTGGATCACCATCGGAGGGCGGACACTTGGATGCCTGGTGAAATCAATTAGCCTCTTCAACATCAAATTTTGTTGGAATTAGCGATTACAGGTTGGTACCCTAATTCTAACAATGTAAGTTTGTATGTTCATTATATGTTTTAATCCTGAATAAGGAGATCTTGGCTAGGGGATTATGGTGCCAATTTCATCATTTTGAAATTACACTTCCGCTGCGGTGCACCGGATTCCCAACAGTGGTATCGGAGCCATCCTTATTACAGTTAAAACATATGAAAATTATTCATTAGTGGTTTTGTTGTAGTATCGCATGATAGGGTTTTAAACCCTTGAATGCTGATACACTTAGCATAATTTATGGGATGCATATATGATAATTAATGTTTTGATGTATGCCACTAGTTAGGGTTTTTCACTCAAACCCTAATTATTATAGAGATATGATTAGTTTTGAAGTCATCATACTGAAATAAGGTTGCCCTGGCATAATGGTGGATCCATTATGTGGTAAATGGTTGTCCTAGTATGATGACACACTTAGCACATATATTTTTATCAGAGTGATATGATTGTGATATGTTCTATAAGAATGTGCTGGCAATTTTATAAAGCCCTCTTCTTAAAATTATATTAAGTCATAGTATATTTAACTAATAAGCATCACTAGTCATGATGAACAATTGATCATTCGGTGTCTAGAAAGGTGGTTCTGGGAAGGTAAAGAGAATCGTGGTTTTTAATTGGTTCCATTGATTGACCTGGCCAATTTTTATTGGTGTCTAGGAAAGCAACGGGGGGACTCCCACATCTCTTCCACTTGCCTGGCTGATTTGATTATATTTAAATCTTGAATTAAATGCTTAGTGTTAAAAAATACTATATATTGGCCTTCCTTCATGCTGGATCATTATTGTGTTATGAACCACATTAGGTTTGTTGTGTTATCTGCAAGACCTAATATGGTGATTGACATAATATTGGTCTAGTGCATAGATATGCTTACAGTATATTCAGTATAATGCCTTGTTGTGTTATCTGCAAGGGCATTATATTTGAATACTGACTGTATAGAAATGAAAGGGTCTTGACTTAACTAGAACATTATGGTTTGTTGTGTTTTTTGCAAGACTTATAATGTTCTAGAGGCCAAGTTATTTTTGAGAATTATATGAGATATAATTGGAAGAGTTTCCTACCTTTGAGCTTATAAAAGATTTGTTGTGTTATCTGCAAGATCTTTTATAAGTTATTAGGATCTCAATCTCACTAAGAAAAACCGATCAGGGTTTTTTTTCTCGATTATCATAGTGAGGGCTATGATTTTTGATAAAATAGTGGGAGACATAATTAAATTAAAGACCTAATTTAATTATGTAAGTCATTTCATGGTTGTTTGCTTATATATTGTTCTTTATTAAATGTAGATAAATGGCATCTTCATTATCACTGCGAAGTATCTTAGATACCAACAAACTGACTGGTCCAAACTATGTGGACCGGTTGAGAAACTTAAAGATTGTACTGAGTTCAGAAAAACTTTCTTATATTCTTGATACCCCTAGTCTTAATCCACTAGGGGATGATGCCACACAGGAAGATATGGCCACATACAAAATGTGGTAGAATGACTCCCTCACTGTCAAGTATATCATACTGGCCTCTATGACCAATGAGTTACAGAGGCAGTATGAAAGCATGGATACTCAATCCATAATGCTCAATTTAAAAGAGCTTTATGGAGAACAAAGCAGAACTGCTAGATACGAAATATCTAAGCAATTATTCCGTGCTAGGATGACAGAGGGTACATCCGTTTAGGATCATGTTCTGAAGGTAATTGACTTAATCACCAGATTGGGTCAATTAGGTTTTATTATGGATGGGGAGCTGAATCAGGATTTAATCCTGCAATCACTCCCAGAGTCATTTTCTCAGTTTGTCTTGAATTATCACATGAACAAACTGAACACTTCCTTGCCTGAGCTGTTAAATATGTTAAAAATAGCAGAGAGCCACGTTAAGAAAGAAAAGGCTCACTTCTTCTTGTTGATAAGACCAATAAGAAGAAATCAGGCAAAAAGGATTTTAATAGGAGGCTAAACCCTAAGGGTGGCATCAATAAGAACAAGAAAGGAAAGAAGGCCTCAAAACAGTCAACCTGTTTCTTTTGCAGCAAAGCGGGACATTGGAAAAGGAATTGCAAGGCTTACCTTGCAACTGTGAAGCCTGGTGCGTCAGATGCACCAAAAGGTATGTATGAGATATATACTATATTGACATTAAATTCGTCTATATCAAATACTTGGGTATTGGATACCGCTTGTGGTTACCATATATGCAAATCTTTGCAGGACCTCCACAAGCTTAAAGTATTGAAGGAAGGCGACTTCAATCTCTACGGTGCTGGTGGTGATATCATCCAAGCAGAAGCTGTAGGGACCTATATTCTGAAGTTGTCTTCAGGGAAGATCTTGGAGTTAGAAAATTGTTACTATATGCCAAAGATTATTAGGAACATTATATCTATTCCTTTGTTATTAAAACAAGGATATGTAATGGATGTAACGAGCACTGGTTGCTCGATAATGTTATCTAATAAAATTATTTGTTCTGGCATATTTAGCAATGGACTCTTAACTCTTTCTTCCAATGATAGTATTTTTCATGTCAATAATAAAAGGAAAAGAAAAGACTTTAATGATACTTTACTTTGGCATCATCGACTTGGTCATGTTAATGAGTCTAGGATAAGCAAGTTATACAAGGAAAAATTCCTTGATCCTTATGAGTATGAATCATTAGGAACTTGTGAATCATGTCTCATGGGTAAGATGACCAAGACTCCATTCACTGGACATGGAGAAAGGTCAACTGAGTTATTAGGACTTATACATACTGATGTATGTGGTCCAATGACAACTCAGGCCAGAGGAGGATACTCATATTTTATCACTTTTACAGATGATTTATCTAGGTTCGGATATGTGTATCTTATGAAACATAAATCTGAAGCCTTTGATAAATTTAAGGAGTATAAAAGTATGGTCGAAAAACAAACCGGGAAAAGTATTAAAGTTCTTCATTCTGATCGAGGAGGAGAATACTTATCCATGGAGTTTTTAGACTACCTTAAAGTTAATGGAATTCTTTCTAAATGGACCCCTCCTTATACACCATAGCTAAATGTTATAGCTGAAAGGAGGAATCGTACCTTATTAGATATGGTACGATCCATGATGTGCTTCACAAATTTACCCATTTCCTTCTGGGGTCATGCCCTAGAAACTGCTGTTTACATTCTGAACAATGTACCTTCTAAATCCGTTGTTAGTACTCCATATGAACTTTGGAGTGGAAAGAAACCATATCTTAAATATTTTAAGGTATGGGGATGTCCAGCTTATGTTAAAAGAAATTTTGGACATAAGTTGGAACCTAGAGCGGATAAATATCTATTTGTAGGATATCCTAGAGAAGGTAGAGGATATCTGTTCTACCATCCTACTGAACAAAAGATTTTTGTCAGCAGGCATGCCACTTTTCTAGAAAAGGAGTTCATTTTAGAAAAGGGCAATGGTAGAACTATTGAACTTGGAGAAGTACAAGAAACACAAATAGACAATTCTCAACCATTAGAGCATATAGTTAGGACAGAACCAGAACACAAAACTCCTCCCCGTAGGTCTGATAGAGTGCCACGGGCACCTGAGAGGTATGAGTTTATTATTGAAAATAATGAAGCCCAAGTCATTCAAAATGATGAACCTCTGACCTATACGGAAGCTATCTTGAGTACTGATTCAGATAGATGGCAAGAAGCCATGGAATCCGAAATAGACTCTATGTATGTAAACCAAGTATGGTCTTTGGTTGATGCACCAGAGGGTATTAATCCTATTGGGTGCAAATGGGTCTATAAGAAAAAGATTGGGGCTGATGGCCAAGATGAAACCTATAAAGCCAGATTAGTGGCTAAAGGTTTTAGACAAAAACAGGGAATTGATTATGATGAAACATTCTCACCTGTTGCCATGCTAAAATCAATACGGATTTTACTTGCTATAGCAGCATATCATGATTATGAGATCTGGCAGATGGATGTGAAGACTGCATTCCTCAATGGTTTCCTTGAGGAAGAAGTCTACATGTCACAGCCAGAAGGTTTTATTTCAAAAAATAAACCTAATCAAGTATGCAAGCTAAAGAAATCCATTTATGGATTAAAGCAAGCTTCAAGGAGTTGGAACATCCGCTTTGATGAAACTATTAAAAGGTTTGGTTTTATCAAAAATGTGGATGAACCCTGTGTTTATAAGAAGACTAGTGGGAGTGCCGTAGTCTTCTTGGTTATGTATGTAGATGACATACTCCTCATTGGGAATGATATCCCAATGTTGCAATCAGTCAAGGTTTGGCTATCAAACCAGTTTTCCATGAAAGATTTGGGAGAAGCATCCTATATACTAGGTATTAAGATCTATAGAGATGATCTAAGAGGATGCTAGGTTTATCCCAATCTAGGTACATTGACTTAGTGCTGAAAAGATTCAGCATGGATGGAAGTAAAAGAGGTTATCTTCCTATGAGTCAAAGCATACATCTTTCTAAAAGGATGTCTCCTAAGACACCTGAAGAAAGAAATAGAATGAATTCTATACCCTATGCTTCGGCAATAGGGTCCATAATGTATGCCATGTTATGTACTAGGCCTGATGTGGCATATGCTTTAGGCATTGTCAGTAGGTTTCAGGCTGATCCAGGAGAGGATAATTGGAAAGCAGTTAAAAATATTCTTAAGTACCTAAGAAGGACTAAGGATATTTTTCTGGTTTATGGTGGTTCTGATCTTAAACTAGAAGCTTATTCTGATTCTAGTTTTCAATCAGATCCTGATGATAGCAAATCCATTTCGGGATATGTTTTTACCCTAAATGGTGGAGCAGTGAGTTGGAAGAGTACCAAGCAACAGACTGTAGCTGACTCAGCCACAGAGGCAGAATACATAGCTGTTAGTGAAGCCGCCAAGGAAGCAGTCTGGATGAAGAAGTTCATCACAGAGTTGGGTGTTGTTCCTGAAATTGAAAACCCAGTGCCACTTTACTGTGACAACACTGGGGCTGTTGCTCAAGCTAAGGAACCAAGAGCTCATCATAAGTCCAAGCACATTCTGAGACGCTTCCATCTCGTCCGAGAAATAGTAGAGAGACAAGATGTCTACATAAATAGAGTTGATACAAAGAACAATGTAGCAGACCCGTTCACTAAGGCTCTACCACAGCGAGATTTTGATCGCCACCTCGAGTGCATGGGATTAAGATTTAAAGGCGATTGGCTTTAGTGCAAGTGGGAGATTGAAAGGGATATGCCCTACAAGCCAATCTATGTTGTATCTCCCAAACCATTGTAATTGACAATTTTCTAAATAAAGGCATTATTTTTTTCATCATATGCTGTGTTTATATGATGAACCCCATAGATTAGGGCTATGATTTTAGGGTTATGATGAGATCATACCAGTGAGACCTAAAATCTTAAAACCTTAATCTAAAGTATTCCTAGTCAAAGGAATCCTGAGTAGGGGATCAGGGTTTTTCCGGTAAGACTAGCACATCCCATGTATACTGGAAAGGGTGACTGCTCTCACAGTCACTTGTGTATGACACTAATACTGGGATGTGGGTGCTCATTGGAGAATGAGTTCACTGATATGATCCAACTTGAGAACATCTAATGGAGTCTTAGCTACATGTCAATAGAAGGTTCTCATAGTGGGAGTGGTACAAGTAATCTTTTGACCTGAGACTGCCATAAGTACCTTATGTACATGAACCCATTCTTTGGTTCAATCCTAATCATGACACTGAGTCATGCACAGGATTGATACTGGGAATGGTGAATTGGATATGAAGGTAATGAGTAGGTCAACAAGGAATCGATCACTCTTAGTAAGAGGAGATTGCATCCAGCTAGTTAACAATCGGATGATGATTCAGGGAATCTTTGATCAAAGTAAAGATATTAGAAATGGTTTCTAATATCAAGATAATTGAATCATCGATATAAGATTGAGCTAGAAATAAATATAATATTGGATTTGACATATATCCATATCCATAGTTATATTTTGGGTGCAGGCTGATCGAAAGATTTAATTGTACGGTAACTCTCTACTAAAGGGTAATTTTGGTATTTCACCAGAATTTTCATATCTTCCGGGTAAACATGACACATTGCTAGACATCAATCTTGTCTTGTGGGTTGATCAAATTCAAAGATCATTTATTAGGAAGAGTCCTAATTGATCGAATCGGGTAAGCCCAGTTTGACCTAAATCGATTAGAAAGAGTTCTAATCAAATTAGGTCAACTTGTATTCGAACCCACTGCTGGCTAGATGTGGAACCCAATGGGTCACACACTTAAGAGGATTGATCAAGAGTTTAATTTGGAATTAAATCATCTTTGCAGGATAACACTCTAGCAGGTGTTGCAAACCCTAGCTTCTATTCGAATCGGATTCGAATTAGGGTTCCGGATTGGTTCAAATTGGGTTCTAATTGGATATAATTAGACCCTAATTGAGTTAATTGGGATTATGGCTAACCCTATTGGCTAGCCATGTAACTTGGCTAGCCTCCCCACCCGCCCCCCTTGCATTTTCATGCAAAATGCCAAGAGTCCATGCGCTTATGGACTCTTGGCGCGCCCCACTTAAATCTCCGATGATTTTATTTAGGGCGGCCTCCTTTCTTAAGAATTAGTGCCTCACCTGTGTTTCCTTGGATGGGAATCCAATGGCTGGAAAGTTTTTAAGAAAGAAGAAAAATGCTAACTCTTCCTGGGCGTGCGAAATAACATCTCTTCGGAGATGAAAAGTCGCGACCCCTTTCTTTTTAAAACACCGCGGCTTTTTCTTTAAGAAAGGCCGTGGGATTTAATTTGAAGGGCCGTGAGAAAGTGGGAAGGGGCGTGAGAAATTGAGAAAGGCGTGAGAAGGAGTTTACGGAGAGTTTTGAAGGCGCTTCTCTGAAAACTATTTAAGGCGCAGGAAAAATCAGAACTTGGGCTATGTGTTTTTTTTTTTATTCCTTCTTCCTCTCCTGAAGACTCTTTTATTCTCTTCTTGCTCTTGCACTGTTTTCTTTACAGAGTACACCTCTGTCGAAACTCTGCTACTGAACAAGAATAAGAGTAAAAGTCTCCGACGGCAAAGGAAGGAAAGGAGTTCTGATTTGTTCCTTTCTTTCTTACATTAAGACATCATTGTCTTAATTTCTCCTCGAACTTAAGACAAGCCTGTGTCCTCTTAGGACAAGGTCTTTTCTTTAAGACAAGGGTGTCTAAAGGGCCAAGGTCTTAGTGGAAGGAGGAGAAGAGGTCAAACAAAGGGAGGCAAGCTCTTGTGTGGAGGAATTCAAGCCATAGTCCAAGCAAATGAGTTCTAGGAAGAAGAACTCAATAGAAGGAACCATTGAAAAGAAGATAGAGTTGTCTTGATCATTGCTCTGTGTGGATCACCATCGGAGGGCGGACACTTGGACGCCTGGTGAAATTAATTAGCCTCTTCAACCTCAAATTTTGTTGGAATTAGCGATTACAGGTTGGTACCCTAATTCTAACAATGTAAGTTTGTATGTTCATTATATGTTTTAATCCGGAATAAGGAGATCTTGGCTAGGGGATTATGGTGCCAATTTCATCATTTTGAAATTACACTTTCGCTGCGGTGCACCAGATTCCCAACAAAGTCTTCAAGTGAGGAGTTGGAAGACAGTGAAGATAAAGATATGATAGAATTTTTGGCTCATAAATTTCGAAGATTCATGAGAAAAAGGGCCAAGAAGAAATACACAAAGAAGGCAATGATGGCTACATTGAGCGAAAGTGAAGACTCTAGTTCAGAAGAAGAACAAATTCAAAAATTAGCCAATCTTTGCTTTATAGCAAATGAGGTAATTTCTAAAACTGAAAGTGATTTTACTTTCGATGAATTACATGATACTTTTAAAGATCTTGTGCATGAATATAAATTGTTAAAAATTGAGCACAAGAAATTGAAGAAACATGCTAATTCATTCTCTTTTGAAAATAACAATCTTGGAATTGAAAATGAAGAATTAAGAGCCAAGATTGCTATCTCGCAAAATGAAAAGAATAATTTTTCTAAAGAAAAGAAGATTTTGGAAAAAGAAATTATTGATTTGAAAAATTTATGCAATAAGTTTTCAAATGAGAAAACTGATTTCTTCAATGAATTAGAAATCTTAAGAATATCCAAGATTTTTGTATCAAATGATGACCTTTTTAAGAAAAATCTTGAGTTAAAAAACAAGAATTTCTTTGTTAATGCATCTTCCAATATTGCATGTTTTAATTATGAAAAATTTGGAATTAATGCATATCCATATAGATTAAGAAAATTTTGGGTTCCAAAAGGAACCATATTTACTAACCCTAAAGGACCAAAGAAAGTTTGGGTACCAAATTATCTACTTAGTATGTTTTGCAGTCCAACAAAAAGAAAGAAAGTTTTTCAAAAAAAAAATAGCTGTACAAGATAATTTAAAGAAGTAGACCTACTACATTCTAGACTAAATGATAAAGGAAGAATTATATATATTGGTAAATTCTAAACATTTCCTTCCATAATTAAAAATATAGTTGAATATTTGTTATAAATATTGCATCAATTATTTTAAATAATTATTTTAAATGTTTAATTAGAATCAAGTTTAGATTTATAATCATTGGTTATGATCATGAACTTTTTGATGTTGATGAATTTCATGCTATCGTGATTAAACTTGCGATCGTAAGACCTTCACTTGATTTTAATTAATGTATCTTAAATTACTTCATGAAAAATACTTTTAAAGATGCATATTACTTTGAAAATTATTTCTGTTGATTAATTAAAATCAAGTTTAGACTAATAGTCATTTATTGTGATCATGAACCTTTTTGATGTTGATGGATTTCATGCTCTCATGATTAAACCTGTGATTATTAGACTTTCATTTGATTTTGATTAATATAGTTTTAAACTATTTCAAGTGAAATGCTATGATTTATGTATTCTTATTTTTGACATATATGCTTTAGTTAGAAATGATTTGAAACAAGTAAAGAACTGGTAGTTAAGGATCATATTTAAGAAGAAGGTATGCATATTGATAAACCCTTAATCTAGTAGCTAGACTTGCTATCGAATTACTTCTAGCATTTGTATGGATATTAAATCATTTTAAATGAATTTAAAATCATGCTAAAAGTTTTTAAATGTTCAATGCTTTGCATTTTGAAAATCTTAAAAAATTCAAATTTTTGCTTTCAAACTTAGTATTTATTTTTACATCTAAAATTGTCTGAAAGTATGATACTTGTGCTTTTATGTTTTATTCCTCAAAATAAATTCATATTTTTAAGGGGAAATAACATTTAGGGGGAGCATCCAAAGATTTGTTATCATTATCTACATATATGATGCTTTCAAGGTTTTGTTTGATATCATGCTTTACTTATATTGCTCTGATACTTCTTCTCCTTGTTTTCAAATCTAATCCTTTGAGGGGAGTTACATTCAAGGGGTATCATATTCAATTAGTATCAAAATTTATTTTAAATGAGAAAAAGAGCTTCTAGTAACTGCTTTGGATTGAATTAGTCACCATGGCCGTCCAGTCATAGAAGCTAAGTAGGGTTTAAAGACCCTCTCTTCTAATTCACTGTGGTCTCTTATGATATGTTGGGGTGCAACTGTGACCTTATCCCATGAACAAGTAAAGTGAATGGATAATATGCATATCAGTGTATTGAATTATTTCTTGACATGTGCATATCATTTTTGTGGTATCATATTCAATTCATATTTCAAGTGGTATCATATTTCAAGTGCTATATCATGTTCAATCTATATCAAATTTAAGTGGTATCACGATTAATTGATTTTATGTATTGATTTTGATGATCTACTTGCTATTCTTTCCACCTTCATTTTCATTTTGTATTGCCTTTCATCCTTTTTCATGATGACAAAAAGGGGGAGAAAAATGTTAAGTATGAAAAATGAAAAGATTGGATAAACATGAAAAATCATATAATAAATGAAAGAAAGTGTAAAAGGGGGAGAAGAAAGCAAAATGTTATAATCTTAAGGAAAGAATTAGTAAGGGAGAAAATGTTTAAAAAATTTGAATAATTTTTGAAAATATTTTTGAAATCATATTTTGAGGGGAAGCTTGATACTCATTGATTTTGAGCTTACATGTTTATCTTATTATTATCTTTTTAAGCTTATCTTGTTCATATACTTAAAAGTTTTATCATTATCAAAAATGGAGAGATTGTTGACTCTGGTCTTGATTTTGATGATTAACAAAATATTTAAGTTTATATGAGTACTAATGCATGTTAAAAGTGTTTAGCAGTTTCAGGTACTCATTAAATATTGAAAGATTGAAAAGATTGTCATTCAGTTGAAGAAGTCCAAATTTAGAAAAAAAATCTGCTTAAAGAAGACTTCGATAGTTGAAGATTGCTTGAATGGACATATGAGTTCAACACAAACTTGATTTAGCACAAGTTCAAAAGTTTTGAAGAAAATCTCAATGATGTGTCGACTCAAAGTATCGATACATGACTCAAGGTATCAACTCAAAGTGTCGACACATGACACCAAGTGTTGACACATGACTATGAAGTGTCGACATATGTTGGTACACAGAGAAAGTTTCAGTTGGTACGGCTGAAGTGTCAACACATGGATGTGTAGTGTCGACATATGGATCAACTCATCGCCTGAAATTTTTGGGTTACAGAACTTGCTGAAGTTGAAGACTTGCCTAAAGTGTCGACACATTGATGATAAGTGTCGACTCAAAGTGTTGACTCATCAGATGAAGTGTCGGCTCACTAGTACAGAATAGAAGACTTCAGAAGACATTTCTTTGGTCAAGTGTCGACTCACTGTTCCAAGTGTCGACCCCAAGTATCGACACATGACCTGAAGTGTCGATACTTGAACGGACGACAGCTCTGCTAGTTTTCTGAAGAACAGAACTTCTCCAAAATGTTTGTAACGGCTAGTTTTTCCTCTCCAATGGTCTCTAACGATCATTTAAGGTTTGGAGAGCTATATAATCAACACAAATCAAATGGGGAGGTAATCCTTTGTGAGAAAAGTTTCATACACTTTAAGGATTCATATTTTGAGAGATTTGAGCCTTCAAGCATCCAATTTCAAAGAGAGCTTCCAAGTCCACAACATCAAGCTTCATTCAAAGGCTTCAATAAATTGAAAACAAGCTTCTTCAACATCATCTAAGAGCTTCAAAGATATATTTGCTTTATTTTAGAAAGCTTTATTATAATCTTTACTTTTATTCTTACTTTGTTGTAAAGGTTCTCGGTTAGCCCGGAAAACCAAGGAAGGTTGTTGGTGAGCCTTAAAACCAATTGGTTCTTGGTTAGCCCGGAAAACCAAGGAAGGTTATTGGTTAGCCTTGGAAAACAAATTAAGTTCTTGGTTAATCCGCAAAACCAAGGGAGGTTGGTGGTGAGCCTTAAAACCATTTAGGTTCTTGGTTAGCCCGTAAAACCAAGTGAGATTTTGACTTGTGAGCCTTGTGAAAACAAGTTGGGTTTTGATTAATAAGCCCGAAAAACTAATCGACTGTAATCGATTGAGATTATAGTGAATTCCTAAGTGGATCTTAGGGAGTGGATGTAGGTTCCTTGGAGTGCACCGAACCACTATAAATTTGTTGTGTTTGTATGATTGCTTTTACTCTTATATGTACTTTATAATTTCTACTGCATATTATTTTGAAGTACACAAACACTTTAGCAAAATACTAGCACTTGCTTTGAATTGGTACATACTTGTTTTATATCCATTGAAATGGTTTAAATAGTTTTTTAAAACCCAATTCACCCCCCCTCTTGGGTTGCATCATCACTGGGCAACATATCTTTTTTGATAATGTTATTGCTTTGAAAAATAAAAAGAATGTTTTAAATGAGACAAACAAAGCTTTAGTTGCCGAAAACAATTATTTGAAAAAGGAGGTTGAAATGATTAAGCCTCTTGTAGAAAAACTTATTTTGAGTTCTAATAAGCTTGAGCTAATTCTGAATGAGCAAAGAGATTCAAAAAGTAAAGCTTGAATTGGATTTAATGCTTTAAATGCCAAAGGAATTTTAGCAACAAAATTTGTATCTTCAAAAGCTTTAGCTTCAAATTTTAAATCTCAAAAAACTTTTCCATCAAATACTATTTCAAAAGGCTTAAAGTATGTTCCTAAGAATTCTGCTAAAAAATCTTTCAAACCAAACATATCCATTTCTGTATCTATTAAAGCTTCGAAGCATGCATCATTCAAATATGATAAAATTGTTTGCTATGCATGTCATAGATTTGGGCATAAGTTTTATCAATGCAATTCTTCAAAAAATTCTAAGATTGATGCATTGAAATATAGAACTGTTTGGGTTCCAAAAGGAACTAATTTTGCTAACCCAAAAGGATCCAAGTTAGCTTGGGTACCTAAAACCACTCCTTGACCGTTTTGCAGGATTGTCTTGCAGCATTGAACACTAAGAAATGATGGTATCTAGATAGTAGCTGTTCAAGGCATAGACGGGTGACAAGGATCAGTTCATCACCCTACAATTGAAAGAATGAGGATCGGTTACTTTCGGTGATAATGGCAAGGGAAAAATAATCGGAATCGATAAGATCAAGATAACCCCCTATACTTTTATTGAAGATGTACTGCTAGTAGATAAATTGAAGCATAATTTATTAAGTATTAGTCAACTTTGTGATAAAGGCTTCAAGGTTATCTTTGAATCATCTATGTGTATAGTAACTAATCTCTTGACTCTAGCAACAAATTCATTGGTCATAAACTTAGAAACATCTATGTAGTAGATCTAAATGATCTAGCCATGACTAGTAGTTCCAGTCTAGTAGCAATGAATGCTAAGACTAAGGAGTCTTGTTTACTTTGGCATAGACGATTGGGTCATGCTAGCATACATACAATTGCCAAATTAATTTCAAAGAATTTAGTTAGAGGTTTTCCACATTTTAAAGTTGATTTTGATTATGTATGTGATGCTTGTCAATTAGGCAAACAAACTAAGGGGAGTTTTCAATCGAAAAATGTTATTTCAACTACTAGACCCCTTGAGCTACTTCACATGGACTTATTTGGACCAACTAGGACTACAAGCCTAGGTGGTATAAAATATGGCCTTGTGATTGTAGATGACTTTTTTAGATTCACATGGGTATTATTTATTGCACATAAAGATGAAACCTTTGATGTATTTCAAAAATTTTGCAAGAAAGTTTCAAATTAATGAGAAAAATCTTTCTGTTATTTCCATAAGAAGTGATCACGGGACTGAATTTCAAAATTAATTTTTTGATGAATATTGCACTGAGCATGGCATTGATCACAACTTCTCCACTCCTAGAACACCATAACAAGATGGTGTTGTAGAGAGAAAGAATAGGACTTTGAAAGAAATGGCCCAAACTATGTTATGTGAAGGTAATCTTCCAAGGTACTTTTAGGCAAAAGCGGTGAACACTATCTGTTACATATTGAATCATGTTTTAATATGCCTAATTTCAAAGAAAACCCCCTATAAGCTTTGGAATGGAAGAAAACCTAATATCAACTATTTTCATGTTTTTGGGTGCAAATGCTTTGTGTTGAATAATGGTAAAGATAACCTAGAAAAATTTGATGCAAAATCTGATGAATCCATATTCCTTGGTTATTCACTACACAGCAAAGCATATAGAATATTTAATAAGAGGACTCTCACTGTTGAAGAGTCAATTCATGTTATTTTTGATGAAGCTAATACCTCACCATCTGGAAAAGATGAGTACGTAGACAATGATGCATGTACACTTCAAAAGGAGATGGAAGACCTAAGCATACAAGACAAGCCGACACAAGATGGAAATGAAGTGGTAAGGATCATACTGATTTACGAAAGGAATGGAGGTATGTAACTTCACATCCTAAAGATCTAATTATTGATGATCCTTCTCATAGAATTAGGACTAGGTCTGCACATAGAGATGCACATGACTACCTAGCCTTTGTTTCACAAATTAAACCACATAATTTAGAAGAAGCTAAAATTGATCCAAACTGGATGATGGCCATGCATGAAGACTTAAACTAGTTTGAAAGAAATAATGTTTGGACTCTTGTTAGTAGACCTCTAGACCATCCCATTATAGGAACCAAATGGGTTTATAGGAATAAATTGGATGAGAATGGTAAAGTTATGAAAAATAAAGCAAGGTTGGTAGCAAAAGGGTACAATCAAGAAGAAGGAATTGATTTTGATGAGACTTATGATCCTATAGCAAGACTAGAAGCCATTAGATTACTTCTTGCATTTGCTTACTACATGAGTTTTAAGCTATTTCAAATGGATGTAAAAAGTGCTTTTCTAAATGGATTTATTTCTGAACAAGTTTTTGTAGAATAGCCACCAGGTTTTGAAAATCATGCTTTTCCAAATCATGTGTTTAAATTAAAAAGAGAAAATGATTTCAAGTTTTTGTAGAATAGCCACCTAGGGCCTAGTATGATAGACTTAGCAAATTTTTTCTTGAAAATGATTTCAAAAGAGAAAATGTTGACAAAACTCTTTTCATTAAGAAGAAAGGTAATAATGTGTTAGTTGTATAAATTTACATTGATGATATCATATTTGGTGCAACTAATGAAAATTTTTATGGAGAATTTGCTTAGTTGATGCAAGATGAATTTGAAATGAGCCTTATGAGTGAACTCAACTACTTCCTTGGGTTACAAGTAAAACAAACAAAGGAAGGGATTTTTATAAACCAAGCCAAGTACATTAACGAGATAATCAAAAAGTTTGGCATGGAAACAAGAAAAGAAGCTCGCACACCCATGAGCCCTACCTGTAGATTAGACAAAGATGAAAATGGATCCAATATTGACCAAAAGTTATATAGAGGTATGATTGGATCCCTATTATATCTTACTACCAGTAGACCTGATATCTTGTATAGTGTATGTGTGTGTGCTCATTTTCAATCAAATCCTAAGGAATCACACATGCTTGCTGTTAAAAGAATTATCAAGTATCTAAAAGGTACAAGTAATTTAGGTCTTTGGTATTCTAAAGAATATTCTTTAAATTTAATTGATTTTTTGGATGCTGATTATGCTGGATGTAAAATTGATAGAAAGAGCACTAGTGGCACATGCCAATTTCTAGGGTTGAATTTAATCACATGGCACTGTAAGAAACAAAACTCCATAGCATTATCTACTGTTGAGGCAAAGTATGTTGCTCTTGGTAGTTGTTGTGCTCAAGTGCTTTGGATTAAACAATAGCTAGAAGATTTTGGTGTTACACAATCTAAAATTCCAATCAAACGTGATAACACAAGTGCTATAAATTTAACTAAGAATCCTGTTCAGCATTCAAGAACTAAGCACATTGAAATTAGGCACCACTTTATAAGAGATCATGTATTGAATAATGATATTATACTTGAATTCGTGCCAACTGAAAACCAACTTGCTGATATTTTTACTAAACCTTTAAATTATGATAGATTTGCAATGATTAGATGTGAACTAAGTTTGTGTGACCCACTTTAGAAATCTTAGCCTAAGTTCCTACAAAATTAAGGAAACATTATCTAGATACCCTCCATTTTCCTTTTTGTTTTGGTGAAAATTTTTGTGTAAAGGCTTAAATTCACTTTTGTGCTCCCTCTGCTCGAGCCGACTCGAGCAGATGACTTGTTCGTCAAGCCGACTCGGATGTCGGGCCGACTCTCTCTTAAGTTGAGCCGTAGGGTTATTTCATTCCAATTTTTTCCTCGACTCTTCGTTCTATCCCTCCGAGGCTTCTATTCCAAAAATCCTTCCCATCTGAAATCTTTGATCACTACATTCTATGAAGATGTCTCCAAGAAAGGCAGTTGGTAAAAGATCTCGTCAGGATGTCGAACAAGCTCTGCAGGAGAGGCATTCAAAATTTTGAGAAGAAGGTTCTTCAAGATCTCCGGGTCAATCAGTTGAAGCACCTAACCTTCCCTCTCCTCGTCACCAAATTTCTCTTGCGATGAGGCCCGTCACTACAAGTAGACGGATGTTATTCGAATTTCTGAAAGAAATAGGTTTAATTGTTGGTGACCTAATAGAGAATCAGGGTTGGGATTTCATGTGCTCATTGAATGTTAATACTTATCCCAACCTAGTCAGAATCTTTTATGAAAATCTAAGATTTGGAGAACAACATATAGAGTCTGTGGTAAAGGGAAACAGAATCATTGTTTCTGCAGAAAGTTTAGGCAACATGCTTGAAATGCCATATGAAGGAATATAACATTTGGTTCTAAAAGATAGAACCAAAGCACTTTAGACTGTTATGAACAAGAAGATGTAAATGAGATAGGAACACTGAAGGCTAGCTCACTTTCAATGGAAATGAGACTTCTCCACAACTTTATAAGTCGAATCTTCCTACCAAGAACAGGTCGTTTTGATTGGGTGAGTGAAAGAGACCTATGTCTTATGGAACTAATAATACATTGAGATAAAGTCAACCTTCCAGCAATAATGATATCACAGATGAAGGAAGCTATAAGGAAAGTGAAAGCCTGTCTACCTTATGGAATGATCTTGACTCTTTTCTTCCAAGCAGCATATGTAGACTTGATAGATGAAGATAGCAAGCCTCTTCTACATACCGACACTTACACTGCCAAGATGTTACAAAGGATGGGTTATATACTTTTTGAAGGTAATTGGAAGAAGAAATCTGCTGACATTGATGAAGTTGAAGAAGAAGGTGAGGTATGAGTTGATGAAGACACTTCTATGCCTATCCCTGAGTCACTACCTCAGCCAGGCTCACTTGATCTCACTGGTTTTGATGCTTCTATTCATGATGATACTATACTTGATATGCCTCCTACTGCACCTACTTATGATCAGATAGCTTATGATATTCCTGTACCCAATACTGCTCCTCCTGCACCTACCATTCACACATTAGCATTGTAGGACTTCATTGCACAACAAATGGGTAATCTGACCGACTCAATCACCTCTATAATGAATAACATGTTTGGTGACTTTCACCAGTCAGTTGATATGAGATTAGATCAATTTGGAGGTCAAATTGATGATCTGCGTAGCAGAATAGATGTTCTAGAAGCCTCCAAAGGTACACCCAATACAACTCTTCAGCCCATACTTGACATAATTGCATCCAGTTCTGAATCACTTAAAGGATCTGTTAATACTACTCTTGAAGCATTCAGGATGGAAATGAGTAATCTGAGATTCAGAATGGGCTCAGTAGAAGAAGGTACAAGAATGGAAGAAGACTACACCAAAGGAATTGAAATTATAAGAGCTGAATTTGGAAGACTGAGAGGATCTGCTGAGGCCTTTTCTAATGAGCAAGCAAATGAACTTGTTGAACTTCACAAGGAAATAAAGAAAAATACTGAAGAAATTGAGCAAATTCAGATTTTATTTGAATAGCTGCACACCACTGTCATTTCATCCTTTGCCTCTCAACCTAGACCTACTCCTGGACCTTCTTCATTTTTACATCCTAGGAGACCTGCTCCACACCTTTAGGTCATTCACTAGGATTAGAAAGTCTGTCTTACTTTCATATGTTGTACTTTGTATTGAAAATCTCTAAGTGAAATGAAATGAAAGTTTGTATTTTGTCTTATGAATTGCTCTTGTGCTTATGTAATGTCCTTAATGCAACTGTGATACATTTTAAATAGAATATCAAAATAAAATTGAGAAAGTGAAATTATCTCAAACAAATTTTAAATACTTTCTCATCCTAGTTCAAAATCTGAGCTTCATTGTAACTTCCTTTATGATTGATTGACAAAAAGGGGGAGAAATTTAGAAAGATACTCTTGCATGAAAAGGATAAAACCTTATACCTCTATCTCTTTTATGCTCTGATACATGGAACATAACTGCTATGCTCGGATACATGAAACATAACATGCTTCATTGATTTGTTCAGAAAACTGAACACATACGCTCTGTTACAAAAAGTTCTTTTAGCTCTGATACAACAAAAAGGTTCTTTTAAAAGCTCTGATAAGCTCTGATACATAAAGTTTTCTTAGAAACTTTGATATATGTGCTCTGAACAATGAAATTTTCATGAAATGCTTGAGAAAAATATTGTTTTGCATGAAAAGTTTGTTAAAACATGGAGCATTTTATTGAGGGGGAGATTAACTCTCACTGCCCTAATTCTCCTTCCAAGGTTCAAATTTTAATGAAAGTTGAGCATATCATAAAAATACAATTATACATTCTACTACTTGTTTATACATTCTTGCAAATACAATTGTACAAGTAAATGTAAAGTTTTATCTTACTTTTTTCTTGCCCGGTGTTTTGTCATCATCAAAAAGGAGAAGATTGTTGATCCCTTGAGTGATTTTGATGATAACAAAACATTGGAGCATGCACATATTTTACTAACAACTCTTCAAGTGGTTTACAAGTTTTTGTAGGATGAATTCTTTGTTCAAACTTCAACTCCTACAATTATACTTCTTGTTTTGAGTTGTGTTGTAATCATATTTTGTAAAGAAGAATCCAAAGAAAAATATAAGAAAAATCATGCAAATGGGTTACTTCTAGGTGTGTTGTGCTTTAAATTTATTTTGAGTTGGTTTGTATCAAAAGTTTAAAAGTGTTGGTAAGAGTGTTCTTGAGTTTAATTGTAAAAATCCTGAATAAATCACTCGAGCCGACCCAGTCTAAAGAAGAGCCGACTTTACCTCATGACACTTACCAAGGATTATGGCACGCACTAATCCGAGCCGACTCAAGGAGAACCGAGCCGACTCATCCAGAGTCCATTCACAATATTTTCTGAGAATAGCCAGGTGAGTTGACCCCAATCAGAATGACCCAACTTTGCCAGAACAAATTTTGAAGACCTGAGAAAGCGAGCCGACCTAATCTACAATGAGCTGACTCCTCCAAAGTAAAGATTTCCAATTCTGAGAAGGAGAGTCGACCCAAGTTGAAGCGAGCCGACTCCTCAAGTTCAATATTTTCAATGATGGAAGTTTGAGCCGACCTGAGATGTCAAGAGCCGACTCGTCCAAAGTGAAGTTTTTGCATCCTGAGACAAAGAGCTGACCCTGCTAAATAAATAGCGACTCAACCTATCGACTCGAAGGATCCGAGCCAACTCGAAGAATCCGAGGCAACTCGAGTATCGTCTCCAAGTATATAACGGCTAGTTCCATAATTTCTTTTTGAATGCAAAAAGGTGCTCCAATGGTCAAATGTTACATCCCAATGGTCTATAATGACTAAAACTACCTTGGAATGATGGAAGGCCATATATTTGAGGGATTTGAACTTCCTTGAAGAAAGAGCTAGAAAGTTTTTCAAAGTTCTTATGCTTTATTGAATATCCAACCTACCAACAAGGAAGAGAGCACAAAGAACATTCAAGTCAGCCTTCAAGTCTTCACCAACTCTAATATGAAGCTTGAAGCACTTTGGAGAGAAGTTATTGAAGTCATTAAAGAACATTGAAGTGCTTAAAAGTGGACTTCTCTTAAGCTGCATCGGCAACTATCCGACAACAAGAATTTGTCATTATTGTTGCATTTACTTTCAATTCATTCTTGAATTGTTTGGGTTATTGGTGAGCCATTTGAAAAACCAAATAGGTTCTTGGTGAGCCTTAGATAAAAACCAAGTGTTGGGTTTTTGGTGATCCTGGTAAAACCAAGTTAGGTTCTTGGTGATCCTGTTTACAACCAAGTTGGGTTTCTTTGGTGATCCTGTTTAAAACCAAAGGGTGTAGGGTTTCTTTGGTGATCCCATTAAAATCAAAGTGTGGAGGTTTTGGATTGTAAGCCTATAAAACAATCCTACTGTATTCGGGTGTGAATATAGTGGAAATCCCAAGTGGCATCTTGGGTAGTGGACGTAGGAGCTGGGTTGCTCCGAACCACTATAATTTCTGTGTGTTTGTATTGCTACCTTTATCTCTTCTTTTAACTTATGCTTTACATTCATAACCATAGCACCTCTCACTAGAATTAATTAATTTCTAAAAGCACATATCTGCAGCAATAATTTTTGAAATCCCAATTCACCCCCCTCTTGGGTAGCCACCTGGGCAACAATACTACAACTCAAGGGTCAAAGGAAAAACATTCCAAGCAAGGGACCTTGTCTTATGAAGAGTTGAGGTATCTTGCCCAAAAGAGCAGGAAAAGCTATCACCAAACTAGGAAGGCCCATATTGGATCTACTACAAGAAAATAAAGTATTAGCGATGATTATTAGCAATGCTAGCTAGCCACCTCTAATAATAGTATATAACAACAACAAAAATGATAAAAAAGAAAGCCATCATTAATATTATTAACAATGGTATTAGCGACGACACATGTAGTTGCTAATAATTATTAATATTTTAAGAATTTTTTTCTAGAAAATAATATTAGTGATGCAGTGGTGACTATTAGCGATGACAAAAACACCATCCTAATAATATATTGCATTTCAAAAAATTTTATTATAAGAAAAAGATATTAGTGACAATGTTTTAATATTAGCAACGGTTAGTGGCCATCACTAATAATAGTCACAAAAATTTAGGCATTATCGGCCAAAATTAGCAATACAAAATTCATGCTATCACTAATATATTATTTTAAAGAATTTAATTTTTTTGGAAAAGAGTATTAGCGATGTAGTTATAACTATCGGTGATGGTAAGAACATCGTCACTAATAATATATTGCATTCCAAGATATTTTATTGTAAGAAAAAAATATTAGCGATGGTCTTTTTATCTTTAGAGATGGTAAGTTGTCGTCACTAATAATAATCAAAATGTGTTAGTGATAGCAAGAACACTGTCTCTAATAATATATTCCATTCCAAGAGTTTTTATTGTAAGAAAAAATGTATTAGCAATGGTATTTTTACCTTTAGCAATAGTAAGTGGACATTGCTAAAAATAATCACAAAAATTTAGGCATTATTGACAAACATTAGCAATGAGAAGATCATGCTATCAATAATAAAATTATTACCGATAGGAAAAAAATATTAATGATGTCATTGTGGCATTGCTAATTCTTTTCCTTAAAAACACGTCCTCGCATCTAATTTTCTCTCATTTTCCACTCGGCTCTTTGTCTTCACTTGTCCCCCATCCTTCTTGCTTGTCTCTTTGAGTTCCTTCACCCCCCCTCCCCCACTAGTGCCTGTGCCATCATCGATTACCTTCCTGCCTCACTCCCCCAATTGGTGCTTGTGGCACTGGTGCCTATGTTATCGTTTAATCTCCCATGCACCCTCACCCCCAATGGTACCTACATCGACAGCACCTATGCCACTACTGATCTCCTACATCTCCCCCTACCCCCCATTGGTGCCTATGCCACCACTAATCTCCCACGCCCCCTCCCCCTCAGTGCTCATGCCATCACCAAGCTCCCACACCCCCCCAGCGGCTCCTATACAACCGCCAAGCTTAGCCTCCTATCAGTTCCTGTGGCCAAATCCCTGTAGCCACATCCCCACACCACTATTTCAACTCTGCTCTACTATTTTTGAGCTGGTACCACCATTTCTATCCTTCTGTGCTACCAAATCCACCATTTATAGGGCCCACCTATGTTGAGTGATTATTAGCGATGGTAATGGTAGCAATAATAGAGCCATCACCAAAAAATTATTTTATACTTAATTAATTAATCACTTGTTTATTTTGTTAATTATTTGTTTATTAATTTATTTAATTAAGTAGTTACTTATTCATTTAATAAATTAATTATTTAATAGTTAGTTATTTTTAATTATTTATGTATATATTAATTAATTATGTGTTAAACTAATTAGTTTGTTGTTTAATTAATTAATTAGTTTTTATTTAATTAATTAGCTATATATTAGTTAATTATTTATTTAATTCATTTACTATTTATCTAATTAATTAATTAGTATTTATTTTAGTATTTATTATTTATTTATATATTTATTTAGATGTTTGTTAATTAATTAGTTAATTAGGTGTGCATGGATGCATGTTCTGCATGTAGAAGATTCAGGTTTCGGCATATAAAGCATAAGCCAGGATCTTAGGTTACCTTGGTGTGAAGGCATGATGATGGATGCTCGCTTTAGAATAGGGGATATTGGAAATGACCTGTGCGATAGGTGGCCGTAGATGATATCCTCGTTGGTCAAAGGATAGAGTACTAGAGAGAATACCTCATCATGTTGCTCCTTCTCAACAAAAATTGATTTTTGTTGATGAGGTCTTAGTGTCATCAGTGTAATTTTTAGTGGTGCCACCCCATGTCTCAAGGTATTCAGGAAGCCTTTCTTGAGTGGTACGAGGGGTCCTACCATTATTGGTGAGATTAGATACATGCCATAATGATTTCCTGCATTTTTGCAAGGAGGATCAAGTGAAGAGCTCATGTAATGTATGCGGTGAAAGCTGATTTAAGCCAAGATAAGAGCATAGAAATTAGAAGGATATATCATATAAGGTTCTTCAATATCTTCTCTTTACTCCCAGGCTTCGGAGGCTTTACTTGTCCAAGAGTACTGTTGAGTAGATGAGATGACATAAAAAAGGGTACAGGCTAAAGGAGTCTGCATCATGAATCATCATGGCCAGAGGACTATCAATAGTAGTAGAGTGGGGTTTGGGTCCTTGTTCATGAGTGGGGTGGTGGAGAGCACCAGTGTTAAAACAATAGAGTGGCATTGGTCATTCTATCTCATAAACCACATCTAAATTAGTGATAAATTTTTTCATCTAGATAGCTTCCTTAGTAGCTTTACTAGCAGAAATGTACTCTACCTCTGTAGTTGAGTCAGCTATATTTTGCTGCTTAGTATTCTTCCAACTCACTGTCCACCATTTAAGGTGAACATATACGCTGATATAGACTTGCTGTTATCAGGATCTGATTAAAAACTAGAATCGATATAACCTTCTAGTTTTAACTCTGATCCTCCATATATAAAAAAAACATCTTTAGTTCTTCTTAGATACCTAAGAATATTTTTCATAGCTTTCTAGTGATCCTCCCCAAGATTAGCCTAAAACCTGCTAACTATGCCTAAAGTATAAGCCACATCAGGCCTGGTATATAACATAGCATTTATAATAGATCCAACTACTCAAGCATAAGGGATTGAGTTCATTCTTTCTTTTTGTTCAGGTGTCTTAAGTGACATCTTCTTAAAGAAATGTATGCCTTAACTTTGAAAGAATTATGCCCTAAAAGCCATTCTTTGTATGGGCATTTCTATAATCTTCCAACTCATGTATGATATTATTTATTAATAAAAGGAAATTATTGATTCATCATACTGCCACATATTATCAATCTTATGATATACCCCATAGGTTAGGGTAATGGAATTAGGGTTATGATGGAGATCATAATAGTAAGACCTAAGTTCCTATAAACCCTAATCTAAAAATGTCCCTAGTCATTGGATCGATTTAGGGATCGATATTTTTGGAAAGACTAGCACATCCAATGTATGCTTGATGGAGAGGGTGGTTGGTCTCTTAGCTACTTATGTAGGGATACTAATATAATGATATGGGTGCTCATTAGGGTATGAGTTTACTGAACTGATCTTCCTTAATAATATCTTATGGAGGTCTTACTACTTGTCAAAAGATGGTTCTCATAGTGGGAGTTGTGCAAGTGATCCTTAGACCTGAGATCACCATGGTTTCTTATGCACATAAAGCCATGTTTTGGTTCATACTCATCATGACAAAGAGTTGTGTATGGGGTGTTCTCGGATATGGTGGATCGTTTATGAAGGATGTGAGTGGATCAACAAGGAATCGATCACTCTTAGTAAGAGGACATATCCCACATAATCTCTTTGATTGTTGACTCAGGAAGTCTTTGATCAAAGCAAGATCAGATTAGATAGAGTTTCTAATCTTTTATTAATCGAGTCTTCATTATCGAATTGAGATTCAAAAGAATTAAGTGCTAGGATTGGACAGTTCTCCATACCCATCACTTATTTAGGATAAAAGAAGATCGAATGATTGAATTGCATGATAACTTTCCACTTAAGGGTATTTTAGTAATTTTGATCAGATTTTTCATCTTCTGGGTAGGCATGATATGTTTCTAGATGTCAATCATATCTTATAGGTTTTCATGAATCAAATTAGTGGGATTCATGAGTCAATTTGGAAATTTGTTCGAATTAGCAATTTGGGTCAGCTTGATTTGACCTAATTGGGTCAATTGATTTTGATTGGATCGAAACAGCTTAGACCTAGACCTACTGCTAGCTAGATGTGGAACCCAAAGGGTCACACATTCTAGGGAATTGGCCAAGGAAGTCAATTAGATTTTAATTAGGGTCATTGGATCCTAATTGGCTAGCTAATTAACATACTAGCATATGTTGGCTAGCCCAACTCCTAACATAATTAGATTGGGTCAATTAGCTTTCTATTTGGGCTAACCAATTTAAGTGAATCTTAGATTGGGTTGAGTCCTAATTGAGGCAGCAACTATCTAATTTTATCTAAATTATTTGGGCTTTATCCTTGATTTATGGAAGAGTCCTAAGTGGGTAAGACTCTTGGCACCATATTTGCATGCACCAAAATTAAGGGACTAGTCCTTCTGCCACTTAATCACAATTTCTAGATAAACATTAGGACATTTTCTCTTATCCCCATGCCCATTTAATTTGGATTTGACTAGTCAATAGAAAGAGAAATGGCATGAATTTGTGGCATGCACAATGAAGGGACGCATCGCTTCATATTTGGCATAAATTCAAAAAAACCAGAAGTCCTTCTGCTTAAAGGCTTCTCATTCTTCAATATATCCATTCATTTCCCATGCCCCTTAGCTTTATTTTGATCAGTTATTTGCCACATGGCAATGGAGAATTCGCTAGAAAAATCTAAGGGACACATATATGTCTCTTAGCGCATGATATGGCATTTCATGATAAGCCTTTTCACCCAAAAGACTCCTTCTGCTTGAAGAGTCTTATCAAAGGGCTAAGAAAAGACTTATCAGGTGCCTCATTCCTCTCTATAAATAGGTATTGGTAATCTGATGCTAGAGCATCCAAAAAATATCTGAAAGAAGTCCCATCCAAAAAATAGTTATTTGCTCAATCTTCGATAATAGAATCTGGGCTATAATATAATGAAGGAGTCTCATCTCTGTAGATAGCTATGATGCAACGATAGTGGCTCCCTCACCCAAGTCATCTCTCTCAATAATACATCTGAAGCCATCGATCCAGTCTCCAAGTGAATCAGCTACAGTGTCTCTCATGGGTATCTCCCAGATGCGGCTCAGAATCTCAATAGATAATGGAACGGAGACACCTCCAACCTCTCCAATCCATCCATCAGCACCCCTGGCCAAAGTCTCGTAGAACTGTCTCATCAAGGCTGGGTAAAATCTCTCTCGGAGAGTGCAGAAGTGAACCAGTCCAACATTCCTTAGCCAGTCTCCTATCCGAAAATATTGCAAATCAAGTCAAAATCCACCGGACGTCCACCTATAATGGCCTTGGAGGCCATGTGACCAGCTCCCGAGACAGATGGTGGTCAAGTGGGAACATCATGCTATGATGGATCAACTGCTAGCTGAGAAGCATCAAGCCTCGCCATGGTGCGGTGCTCCACACCTTGAGAAGCGGAACGTGGTCTCCTCATAACCTGTTTCCTAGGCCCCATCATCCAGAAATCAAAGAACTATGAAAGGGAAAGGGAAACAAGAGCTAGAATCATGGTCAACCCATAAGAAACAAAGGGATACGAGAGGGAAATAAGCTTAAGATGAAATAGGAAGCGTTAGAACCCTAAATAGGGACTAACAAAAGCTAAGGCATTATGAGGGCAAGTGTCGGCTCAAAGGAGATGGGAAGAAAAAAGACCATCAGCCCTATTTAAAAATAGTTCACGCCGATCAAGTATCGACACTTCAATAAGTGTCAAGTGTCGACACCTCAGTGAGTCGACACTTCCAAGTATCGATACCTGAAGAAAATCAAAGAAAAACAAAAAAAATCATGGAAAATCAGAAGAGATGACTTGAATGGTCAATTATGATTGATCATGAGTTCCAAGATCATGAGATCAAGAATTTTTTAAAGGGAATTTCAAAGGTCATAAAGAATGATCGAGATCTAATCAAAAGGATCAATGACCCTTAATTGTCTTCTAATCATATAAAACCTATCTTCATTGAGTGGCTTGATCAGTATATTAGCTAGTTTATTTTCAGTACAGACAAATTCAAGCAAAACATCATTATTTTGAACATGATCTCTAATAAAGTAATGTCCAATTTCTATGTGTTTACTTCTTGAATGTTGCATAGGATTTTTAGTTAAGTTGATTGTACTAGTATTGTCACATCTAATAGGTGTTTTTGTTAATTTAATACTAAAATCTTTAGGTTGTTATTTAATCCACAAGATTTGAGCACAACAACATCTAGTTGCAATATACTCAGCTTCAGCGATAGATAGTGCAACCAAATTTTATTTCTTGCTAAACCAGGAGATTAAATTAACTCCAAGAAATTGACAGATTCCTATTATGCTTTTTCTATCTAGTTTACATCCAGCAAAATCAGCATCAGAATAAGCAATCAATTCTATTGCAGTATCCTTAAAGTACCACAAACCAATGTCAATATTGTCAGATAGATATCTAAGTATGCATTTGGCAGCTAATAAATGAGATTCTTTAGGTTCGGACTGATACCTTGCACACATACATATACTAAACATGATATCCGCCCTACTTACAGTTAAATACAATAATGAGCCAATGATACCTCTATAAAGTTTCAGACAATACTCTTACCAGATTCATCTTTGTCAAGCTTGCATGAAGGGCTCATTGGTGTGCCAAAAGGTTTTTTCCTCTCCATCCTAAACTTTTTTAGAATTTTCTTGATGTACTTAGCTTGGTTGATGAAGATCCCTTCTTTGATTTGTTTGATTTGGAGTCTGAGAAAGTAGCTTAATTCTTTCATCATGTTCATCTCGAACTCACCCTGCATAAGCTTAGTAAACTCTTGACAAAGAGCTTCGTTAGTGGCACCAAATATAATGTCATCAACATAGATTTGTACTACTAGGAGGTCATCAACTTTTCTTTTTAGAAACAAAGTAGTATCTACATGTCCCCTAGTAAAGCTATTATTAATCAAAAATTTTCTTAATCTTTCATACCAAGCACATGGGGCCTGTTTTAAACCATAAAGAGCTTTATGCAATTTGAAAACATGGTCAGGATATGCATAATTTTCAAAACTAGGATGTTGTTCTACATATACCTCTTCAGTTTTGTATCCATTTAAAAATGCATTTTTAACATCCATTTGAAATAAGTTAAAATCCATGAAACATGCAAATGAAGTAAAAGCCTAATTGCCTCAAGTCTAGCAACAGGAGCAAAGGTTTCATCAAAATCAATACCTTCCTCCTGATTGTAGCCTTTAGCAATAAGTCTAGCCTTATTCCTAGTTATTATTCCATTTTTATCCAACTTATTCCTATATACCCACTTAGTACCCATTATGGAAGTATTGGATGGTCTTTCTACTAATGTCCAAACCTTATTTCTTTCAAATTGGTTTAGTTCTTCTTGCATAATATTCATCCAATTAGGATCTTTTTCAGCTTCTTCTATACATTTAGGTTCTACTTGAGACACAAAAGCAAGATAATCGCGTTCATTTCTAAGAGAAGATCAAGTTCTTATCCCTTTTGATAGATCACCTATAATTAGTTCCTTAGAATGTCCATGAACATACCTCAACTCCTTAGGCAGGTCCTTGTGCTTTGGTGAAGATCTTGAGATTTCTTCTTCATCCTCCTTGCTTTGATCTTCCTCATTCTCTTTGGAAGGGGGATCATTCAAAGTCAGCTTCTCAAATCTTTGAATACCTGCATTATCATCTAAAATATCCTCTTTTCTAGAGGACTTGTTAGTGGACTCATCAAATACAATATGCATGGATTCTTCCATAACAAGTGTTCTTTTATTGAATACCCTACTTGCCTTGCTAGATGATGAGTTTCCTAAGAAGATACCTTCATCTAACTTGGCATCAAATTTGTTTAATTTATCTTTTCCATTGTTTAATATGAAATACCGGCAACCAAACACACAAAAATACTTAATGGTAGGTTTTCTTTCTTTCTAAAGTTCATAGAGAATTTTTATTTAAAATTGGTCGGATTAAAACTTTATTTAAAATGTAACATGTAGTGTTGATTGCTTCAGTCCAAAAATATCTAGGAGGTCATTTTCATAAAGCAAAGTGCATGCCATTTCTTTTAAAGTTTTATTTTTCCTTACCCCATTTTGTTGAGGTGTCCTAGGTGTAGAAAAATTATGTTCAATACCTTTTTCATTACAAAATTATTCAAAATCCTGATTTTCAAATTTAGTTCCATGATCACTTTGAATATAAATGATAAACCTACCTTTTTTATTTGAAACTTTTCTATAAAACTTTCTAAAAGCAGAGAAAGATTCATCTTTATGAGCTAAGAACAAAATCCAAGTAAAACGAGAGAAATCATCAACTATAACTAAACCATATCTCTTGTCTCCTAGGCTTGTGGTCCTAGTTGGCCCAAAAAGATCCATATGGAGTAGTTCAAGAGGCTTAGTAGTTGAAACAATTTCTTGAGATTTGAAAGAAGTTCTTGTTTGTTTGCCATATTGGCAAGCATCACAAATCTTGTCTTTTTCAAATCTAAGTTTTGACAAATCTTTGACTAATTCCTTTTTGCATAATTTGAAAAGTAAATGCATGCTTGCATGTTCTTTAAAACCTCTATCACAAAATTGGCTAATTCTTAGTAAATTATGCTTTAAACCTTCTACTAGTAACACATTATCAATAAAAGTAGATGGAGAAATGTGAACTTTACCAACACCAATGATTTTACCTTTTTCATTGTCTCCAAAGGTTATATTCCCCCATTTAAAGCTTCAAGAGAGGTGAATTGCTTTACATCTCCTATCATGTGTCTTGAGCAACCACTATCAAGGTACCATGTTCTTCTTTTCTCCTTGGTTGCAAGACACGCCTATAAAAAAGAGATCAAGTTGATGCTTTGAATACCCAAGCCATCTTAGGTCCTTTAGGGTTAGTAGTCATGGTTCCTTTTGGAATCCAAATCCTATTGGAAGTATTCAGTTTTCTTTTGTTACACATATATGCTTTATGTCCCAATTTTCTACAAGAATAGCATGTAATACTTGAAGATGCAGGAACAAAGTTTTTGAAATACTTTTGTTGCTTTTAAGGTTTATACCCCAAACCTGCTTTGTTGAAAACTTCACGTTGACTATTTAACAGTAAATTTAGTTTTTCAGAATTAAACATGAATTTTTCAACAAAAGGCTTGACTCCATCAAGCTCTTCTTTTAACTTATTGTTCTCCAACTCAAAGTCTTTGTTCTTCTTTATAAGCTCATCATTTTAAACAAAAACCTTGGGTCTTTTCAAAATTTCTATCTCTTTTGAGAGATCATTCTTTTTCTTTTTCAAAATAGCAACCTTGGCTTTTAATTCTTTATTTTCATTTCCAAAATTATTGTTTTCAAAAGAAAAAGAATCAACTTGCTTCTTTAATTTCTTGTACTCAATTTTTAACAATTTATATTCAAGCACAAGCTCATCAAAAATATCTTTAAGCTCTTCAAAAGTAAATTCAGATTTAGATTGTACCTCATTTTCATTTGCCATGAGGCAAAGGTTGGCAACTTCTTGCTACTCTTCCTCCAAATTAGAGTTTTTACTTTCGCTCCAAGTGGCCATCATCGCCTTCTTCTTGTATTTCTTTTTGAGCTTCATGAGGAGAGGAGAATCAAACTTGTAATGACTGGGCTTCTTCTTTTCTTTTTCTTTTTCCTTGTCCTTGCCTTTATCTTTGCTTTGATCTCCTTTGTATGGCTTCCTTTTGTATGAGTACTTCTTCTTCCTCATAAATCTCCTAAATTTTCTAGCCACTAGAGCCTCCTCATCTTCATCTTCACTTTCTTTTGACTCCTCACTTGAAGGTTCCTTTGGTGTAGTGGATTTGAGGGCAATTATCTTCTTCTTTCTGTCTGCATTTACTGCTTTTTGCTTCAAGTTCAATTCATAGGTCAATAGTAAACCAATGAGCTACTCCAGGGGTAGGGTTTCAACATCCTTCACTTCTTGGAATGCCTTCATCTTTGAATCTCATGAAGATGGCAAAGACCTGAGAATTTTGTTAACCAAATTAAAATTAGATATTGCTTTGCCAAGACTTCTCATTCCATTAACAATATTAGTAAATCTTGTGTACATATCAGTGATGGATTCATTAGGGTATGTCGCTGCCAAGATCGCCATGGCCTATGGCTGAGGTCGAGCTCGGGATGCGCTCCTGTTGCTCAGGATCCTGCTCGGGCACCCGGACCTGCAAAATAGAGTTAGAGATGAGACCCAGGCCTGGGATTCCAACGAGGGCACTTCGATGCTCAAGTCAGTAATGATCCAGTAGAACAGATCCTTCTGGTCGAGCCTCGAGGGTGGACTCCATGCTAGGAGGAGAATTTATGGAGTGAGAGAGTGCAAGCAAGCCAAGAACAGAGTGTGGGAGTGGCAATAGAGGAGAGTTCGAGCTGAGTGGCTGTGTCCATCTAAACCCCTCCTGAGGGTTTCAAGGTAGCCTCAAGCGATGTCTTCCTATGCATTGGCCCCTTCCTGCTCATGGACCTCACTCGCCCAAATCTTAGCTTGAGTTTTCAGTTTGAACTCAAACTTACCTTATTTGAATCTGGGAGACCCCTTTTAGCTGGGGGCATTGTGTGCCGCTTACCTTGAGATCTTCCCCATGCTTATGGGCACGTGCGGTGATGTTTCATGCCATGGACGGGTTGCCTTTCTATTTTGGTGGTGTGGAAGCTATCATTCACTCTGACATTCCTTCTGGTCCCTCCCTTTTGGGTAACCTAGCAGGGCCTCAATCGATGGGCCACCGTCTCTTGGATCCGAATCTGCTAGTTGACTTCCTCTTTTGGAGGGTGCAAATGGTTGGTGGAGAATGCAGAGCCTCGATCGAGGGATTCCTTCCCTTTTGGTGTAAGTGGTAGCTGGGACCATTATCGTGGCCTGGCAGGCATTTTATCCTTGGGTGTCAGGCCACCATCAAGGGAGAGTGGCGACTTCCTTCGACTATGGATCTCTTCATCCGACGTGGAGCCAACCTGGAGAGGTGGAGCTTGACTTCTGCCCCGGCGTCTCGATCCGGAGGGAGTGTGCCAGCGAAGGAGAGGCGGAGCTCGACTTCTGCCCCGGTGTCTCGACCCAGAGGGAGCACGGCCAGGCGAAGGAGAGGCGGAGCTCGACTTCGGCCCCGGCATCTCGACCCAGAGGGAGCACGGTCAGGCGAAGGAGAGGCAAAGCTCGACTTCGACCCCGGCATCATGACCCGGAGGGAGCGCGGCCGAGCAAAGGAGTGGCAGAGCTCAACTTTGGCCTCGGCATCTTGACCCGGAGGGAGCGCAAACGAGAGAAAGAAAGGCGGAGCTCGACTTCGACCCCGGTGTCTCGACCCAGAGGGAGCGCGGCCGGGCGAAGGAGAGGTAGAGCTCAACTTCGGCCCCAGTGTCTCAACTCAGAGGGAGCGTGGCCGAGCGAAGGAGAGGCAGAGCTCGACTTCAGCCCCAGCATCTCGACTCGGAGGGAGCATGGCCAGGTGAAGGAGAGGTGGAGCTCGACTTCGGCCCTGGCATCTCGACCCAGAGGGGTCCGAGAAGAGGCATCCCATGTGGTAGCTTCATCCAATATGGCATCTGATAGGGGTCCCATGTCAGTGATCCTGCCACATCATTTGCCCCCCACTCCCGAGACCCTTTGGCATGCGACGCTCGGGGCGAAGGGAGTAAATGTAGTGCTGACATGGAAAGGCAGAAATCCAGTGCAATAATGACCATGATCGCCGGTGCTTTGTGAGGTGGTTCTCCAAGCCAGTGCGGAGGAGCCACGTGGACACATCTGAGAAGTAGTTATTGCTGGCATGGAATTCAAAGCAGCCACGATCGATGCGAGGCATCCTATTCATTGATGGCCAACACGTGGCGCAGATCTGATGGTGGAGATGCTGTAACGATACGGTTAGGCATCTAGTCACTTCGAAATGAAAGGCAGGTTTTTTCAAAACACCTCTTTCAAATCTCGCATGCCTGCCATCATACCAAAGCTTTCTCTTCTTCTCTGGCCATTCTAGACTCCCATAATTAGCCAGGTTTTGTCTCTTCCCTTCCTCATCTTCCAGCAGGGTAGGATTTCCCCTTAAGTTTAGGGTCTTCTTGGACGCAGTCCATCTTCTTCTTCTTCTCTTCCAGCCTTCATCTCCTTCACCTTCTGGATGTCTCGTTTCGGCCCCAACTTTCATCCCTTAATCGATCAGAGTGAGGCGGGGCCTTCTCGGCCGAGGCTGCCTTCTTCCCCCAATAAGGAGGAGGAAGAGACATGCTTCGAGTTTAGCAGGAGGCGCCCCCCCCACTAAGATCATCATTAGGGAGCCCAGAGCTAGCCCTCCTCCTCCTCTACCTGAACTCGCCCCGGAAACTCCTCGGTCGACAGGTCTTGATGAGGTTGTTTCGATAATCTCTGCTGAGAAACTGGTGACCATCTAGGATGTCTATGGTATCCCGGAGTCTATACGACTCTCGGTCTCTCAACTAGGGGAACGGGTCACCTCCAGTGGCCCAGGCCGGATCGCCCTCCATGAGGAGACCTTGCAAGGGGACTTCGATTTCCCTTCCATCCTTTCTTTCTTTTCATGCTGAGAAATTACCATCTCATCCCTGCTCAGCTCATCCCGAATGCTATGAAGACTATCTTCTGTTTCATAGTACTCTGTCACTTTCACGGGATAGTAGCCCGTTTTTCTTTATTCAGGGCCTTTTTTACCCTGAAATGCCACCCTTCTTAGGAGGGGTGGTGGTCCATCTCTTCTTGCCCGAAGGGCATTAAATTCAAACTCTCCTCTTCCATTAAAGGATGGAAGAGCAAGTATTTCTTTGCATCGGCCGAGGGGGTCAACTGGGTTTCGAGCAATCCACATCGGTCCCCTAACCAAAACTTCATGGTTGAAGCAGCTGACCGAGAGGTCTTCGAGCAACTCCACACCACCCAGGTTCTTTCTCTTGAGGTTATGTTGTCAGAGAAGAACCTCTTCGAAGTCGAGGTCAACCCAACGAGAGAATTGGGTGAGTTTGGCCCGAACTTTTCTCCTTGTGCTTTTTCTTTTTTTCCTTGATCTTGGAGCTGACATTCTTTCTTCTTTATGCAGGTATGAAGTTCTCACTGGATGACCTCCTCACGATCACCAAGAAGAGAGGTCCATCGGTAGCAGTCAACGAGTCTCCCTCGAAGAGGGCTCGCGATGAAAGTGGTGCGGTGACCGCACCCGCCACGCCAACTGAGCCGAGCAGGGGAGATGCTGAGGCCATCCCTGAGCAGGGAAGGAGGGCGGTCAAGGTAAAGCCTGAGCCGAGCCAGAGGGCTGCTGAGCCCATATCCAAGCAGCCGAGGCGATGAGAGCTGGTCCCAACCCCGGAGCCTGAGGTGGTTGTCCGGGCTAGGGCCACCATCGCTGCTGTTGCCATGATGTCTCGTCCTCCCCTGAAGATCTTTGTCATCGAGGAGGAGGAGAAGCAAGGAGGAAGGGAGCCAGCATCGAGGGCGCTGATTGAAGAGGTGCCGAGCTCCCACCGCACCCTCGAAGTTTCTTCGACCGGCGAAGCGGGTGACTCCACATCCGGGGTGAGTAGGAAGGAGAGGGACTACCGCCGGGTCCCCTTCAGATTAGCACCGAATGTCTCCTTGGTCCGGGACCAGGGTCTGGCAGAGTGCATGATGGATTTCACAATCCAGTCATGCGACCGGCAGGAGAAGGCCAAGAAACTCCTGGGGGATTCTATCAATAGTACCTTTCCTAATCTCTTCTCGGTAGGCAACTTTTTCTGCTTCATTTCTTCCTTCTCCCCTCTGTATCTGTGGCTAACATCTTCTTTGACGCGGTTCAATGCTGAGCTCCTTCTGATCAGGGACTATTGTAAGAATTGGTTGAAGAAGGATAGGCAGATGGCAATAGGCAGCGGAGCTCGACTCTTTTAAGATCGAGCTGAGATAGGAAGATGACAATGCCTAAGAGCTCAGCATGAAGAACAAGGAGCTCCGATTGGAGCTTACAAGTGCCGAAAGGCATGTAAAGGAGCTCGAGGAGAGCTTGGACTAGGAGAGGAGCCGGTCAAAAAGCAGGACAGATGAACTCAAAGCCAAGGAGTCGAGGCTGAGCGAGCTCAATGCCAAAGCTGCCCAGCAAAAGGGGCAACCCCAATCTCTCCAGGCCGAATTGGAGGTGGCAAGGGAGAGATTGATTGCTGCCAAGAGGAGGGTCATCGCTATTGAGAAGGAGGTAGCTACGGCAGCCGAGTCGACGGAGGCGGCAAAGAAGAAGGCCACCGTGGCGGTCGGCCAGGCCGAGGCTGCCAAGAAGGGAGCCACGGAAGCCATGGCAAGGTACAAGGCTTCAAAGGAGTTTGCTACTGAGTTCCACGAGATGGCGTCGGACTCCTTCTACAAGGGCTTCATGTATCTCCACTCCAGGATGGAGGGCTTCATCCCAGATAAGGTCCGGAGACTTCTCAGATATCCTGGGGCTTCGGATGGGGGACCAGCCCTAGACTTGGGCACCGCTGAGGAGCTGGCCACAGCCTCCAAACCTGCTCCACCGGTAGTAGTCACCAAGGCGGAAGCCGCGCAGCTAGAGGCCTGGAAGATGACGTCCTGCCCATACGCCATCCCAGAAAGGGGCCGGCCGAGTAGGGTAGGGGACTCTATTGTTATCTTTCTTTCTTTTCTAGGCCTGGGCTACCCGGCATGTCGGGGCCCAGAAACACTTGTATTAAACTGTTTGGTATTAATGAAGAAACTTTTTCAGTCACCCTGGTTTGAATCTCCTTTCTTCTTTCTCCTCTCTCATCTTCTTCTTTTTTTTTTGAATCCCGAACATGTGATGGAGTTAGAGAGAAGTTCTTCAACTTGCCAAGTTGTTCCCACCTCGTGGGTGAGGCGGCTGGAAGCTTTCGAGCACTTGGCTGGATGAGATATGCCCAGTTCCAGCCGAGACCAGCTCCAGGTATGCATGGCAAGGCCAACCTCGGGGATTGCACGTGTGGGAAATTCCAGGTGACTATGAAGCTCCGGTCTTCAGGAGTTTTCAGGCCTGAGGTGCCAGGGTTTCTGGTCTTGGGAGCCCTACTATGAGTCAGGTGGTAGATGGCAAATTCTTGGAGGTTCCGCTGGCATCTCCGGACTGTGAGCATGATGCCGTGCTTCTGGAGTTTCTGGGCTTGAGTGCCGGAGAGCTGGGCTCCGGTCTTTGATGCCGGAGTGCTAGGCTCTGGTCTTTGGTGCCGGAGAGCTGGGCTTCCGTGCTTCGATGCTGGAGTGCTGGGCTCCAGTCTTCAGTGCCAGAGTGCTAGGCTCTGGTATTTGGCACCGGAGAGCTGGGCATCTAGGCTTCGGTGCCGGAGTGCTGGGCTCCGGTCTTCGGTGCCGGAGTGCTGGGCTCTGGTATTTGGCACCAGAGAGCTGGGATCTGGTATTTGGCACCAGAGAGCTGGGCTTCCATGCTTCGGTGCCAGAGTGCTGGGCTCCAGTCTTGGGTGCTGGAGTGCTGGGCTCCAGTCTTTGGTACCGGAGAGCTGGGCTTCTAGTCTTTGGTACCAGAGAGCTGGGCTCCAGTCTTTGGTACCGGAGTGTTGGGCTCCGGTCTTTGGTGCCGGAGTGCTGGGCTCCGGTCTTTGGTGCCAGAGTGCTGAGCTTCTGGGCTCGAGTGCACCAGACCTAGTGCCTGGTAGCGGTGTTCCTGCAAGGCAAGAGTGATTTGCTCAAAGAGGGTTTTTATTATCATTGTTGGGGCGAAAGCTTTACATTACTGATAATATATTCTCAGGTTGCAGGCATTCCACATGCGCGGGAATCTGGAACCGTCCAAGCCCGCTAGGTAATAGGCTCAATGAGGAAGAGCCTCGACCACCTTGTAAGGGCCATCCCAGTTTGGTAAGAGCTTGTCGCATTCTCGAGGTTGGGATGCCTCGGCCCGGCACAGCACCAGGTCACCAGGGTGGAAGACCATTGGCTTCACCTGTGCATTGTAGTATCGGGCTACACATTGCCGGTAAGCCACCATCCAAAGTCGGGCCTTGTCCCTGGTTTCCTCGAGGAGGTCCAGGTTGAGAAGAAGGCACACCGGATTCTCTGCTTCATCATACTGTTGTATCCACAGTGTAGGCATGCTGAGCTCGACTGGAATGACGGCTTCTACACCGAAGACGAGGCTAAAAGGCATCTCATCCATGGTCATCCGGGGCATTGTGAGGTAATTCCAAAGAACACTAGGGAGTTCTTCTGCCCACCTACCCTTGGCCCGGTCCAATCCGGTCCTGAGTCCTTGGAGGATGGTCCGATTGGTCACCTCAGCCTCCCCGTTGATCTGGGGGTGAGCCACCGAGGTGAAATGATGTTGGATGCCGAGCTCAACATAGAATTCTTCGAACTCCCAGTTGTCGAATTACCACCCATTATCGATGATGATGCTGTGGGGAAGCCCAAAGCGGTAGATGATTGACTTCCAGAAAAACTAGCAGACCTTGGCTTTCGTGATCCGTGTCAGTGGTTCTGCTTCTACCCACTTGATGAAGTAGTCAATGGCCACTATTAAAAACTTCCATTACACAGATACGGGGGGAAACGGACCTAGGATGTCCATTCCCCATTGGGCGAATGACCAAGGGGCAGAGAGCTGGGAGAGCGGTGCAGCTAGTTGATGCTGTATGTGGGTGTGGCACTGGCACCGATCACATCTCTTCATGAAGTCAATGGCATCCTCTCTCATGGTCTCCCAGAAGTATCCCTGTCGGAGGGCCTTGTACGCAAGTGTCCTCCCTCCGACGTGATTTCCACAAAGGCCCTCGTGTATCTCTTGGAGCACGAAGGTTGCCTCTACAAGTCTCAGGCATTTCAGAAAGAGTAGGATTGGCGATAGAGCTATCCTTCCATCAGGACGAGCTATGAGGCCTTCTTCTTGACAAGGCCAGCCTCTGTGCAGTCTTCTAGTAGGGTGCCATCAGTGATGTATCTAATGTACCTATCCATCCAGCTCGGCTCTAAAGTGACTTGCTGCACCTCTGCAGGAGCTTCATTGCTTGGACTTTCGAGGTACTCGATGTGGGTGCGCCTTAGTGACGAGTTCGACAAGGTCACAAGTCTTGACAGTGTATTGGCACGAGCATTCTCACCTCAGGGAATGTGAGAATATTGAAGCACAAGAAACCTGTCATGCATGAGTAGACCCACTCCAAGTACTTCATCATCTGGGGATCTATGGCTTCATACTCTCTGGAGACCGTCCAGCCACCAGTTGGGAGTCGGTGAAGACCTTCAGGCTTCGCACACCCAGCTCATCGGAGACCCTGAGGCCCGTAAGGAGTGCCTCGTACTCCGCCTGGTTGTTCATGGTGGTGAATTTGAAGTGGAGTGTACATTCAGCTACAACTCAATCGCTGTTAGCGATGATGAGACCTACTCTGCTCCCGCCTGCATTGGACACGCTGTTGACGTGGAGGATCCAAGACTCCTCCTCTGCTCCGGGCTCCACTTGGTGCTCCAGGGTCATCTTCTCTGGCTCTTCGGCAAGTCCCGCACACTCGACCAAGAAGTCGGCCAGCACTTGTGCCTTCTGAGATGACCTCGATCGGTACACGATGTCAAACTCGCTGAGCTTCAGTGCCCACTTGGCCAAATGTCCGGATGTGTCAGGATGACTGAGTATAGCCCTCAAGGGCTGGTCCATCAAGACCATGATCGGATGTGCTTAGAAGTATGGCCTGAGATGCTGGGTAGATATAATTAGAGCAAAAATTAGTTTTTCGGATTGTGTGTACCTGATCTCGGCATCCCGGAGGATCTTGCTGGCATAGTACACCGATTTTTGGGATCCATCTTGATCCGTGCAGATGAGGACTGAACTGATGGCTCCAGAGGTGACCACCAGGTACAGTAGGAGCTCCTCTATCTCTCTGGCCTAGAGAGCAATGGTGGTGACACCAGGAAGTCCTTAAGCTCCTCGAAGGCCGCCTTACACTCCTTTATCTAGGTGAAGTTGCTCATCTTGCGCAGCACCTTAAAGAAAGGAAGGCAGCGGTCCGCCAACCTCGAGATGAATCAGCCGAGTGTGACGATCCGACCCATCAGGCGTTGCACCTGCTTTTTTGAGGTCGGATGCTCCATGTCAATGATCGCTTGGACCTTCTCCGGGTTCACCTCGATTCCTCCTTGGATCACCATGAAGTTGAGGAACTTCCCTGTTGCTACTTCAAAAGTGCACTTTGCTGGATTCAGCTTCATCTTATGCTCCCAGAGATTTTGGAAAGCTTCCGCAAGGTCGGCAACATGGCTTGACCTTGGCTTGCTCATAACAAGCATGTCATCCACATAGACTAGCATGTTCCTGCTGATCTGGTCCTTGAAGACTCGACTGACCAACCGCTAGTATGTGGTGCCAGTATTCTTCAAGCTAAACGGTATCATCCGATAGCAGTATGTCCCTCAATCAGTGATGAAGGTAGTGTGCTCCTCGTCCTCTGGGTGCATCCGAATCTGGTTGTATCCAGAGAATGCATCAATAAAGGAGAGAAAGCGGTGTCCCAAGGTGGAATCCACTAACTGGTTGATTTTTGGCAGGGGGAAGCTATCCTTCGGATAGGCTCAGTTGAGGTCAATGTAATCCACATAGATCCTCCACTTTCCATTATTCTTCTTCACCAAAACCACATTCGCCAGCCAGCTCGAATATTGCACTTCTCGAACAAAGCCGACTGTGAGGAGTTTATCTACCTCCTCATTGATCATCCTTTGCCTCTCTAGGGCGAAGCTCCTTTTTTTCTGTCTAACGGGGCGATACTTCAGATCGATGCTTAGCTTGTGGGTGATGATATTAAGTGGGATCCCGGGCATGTCGACGGCCATCCAAGCGAACACGTTGGTGTTCACCTGGAGAAACTCCAGCAGGTGGGCTCGCTCATCATCTTGCAGCTGCGCCCCAATCTGCACCATCTTCATCGGGTCGGTTTCGAGAGGATACACAGTAGACGATCGACCGGGCCACCTCTAGGGTCCTGCACCCTTTGGTTGAGGTCGTTTGTGCTGGGGTCATCCTCAACAACCTTGGCCCCAGGAACGGTTTGGAGGCAATGCTGGATTGGCTGAGGTGAAAGGGATATGCCCTACAAGCCAATCTATGTTGTATCTCCCAAACCATTGTAATTGACAATTTTCTAAATAAAGGCATTATTTTTCCATCATATGCTGTGTTATATGATGAACCCCATAGATTAGGGCTATGATTTTTGGGTTATGATGAGATCATACCAGTGAGACCTAAAATCTTAAAACCGTAATCTAAAGTATTCCTAGTCAAAGGAACCCTGAGTAGGGGATCAGGGTTTTTCCGATAAGACTAGCACATCCCGGGTATACTGGAAAGGGTGACTGCTCTCACAGTCACTTGTGTATGACACTAATACTGGGATGTGGGTGCTCATTGGAGAATGAGTTCACTGATATGATCCAACTTGAGAACATCTAATGGAGTCTTAGCTACATGTCAATAGAAGGTTCTCATAGTGGGAGTGGTACAAGTAATCTTCTGACCTGAGACTGCCATAAGTACCTTATGTACATGAACCCATTCTTTGGTTCAATCCTAATCATGACACTGAGCCATGCACAGGATTGATACTGGGAATGGTGAATTGGATGTGAAGGTAATGAGTAGGTCAACAAGGAATCGATCACTCTTAGTAAGAGGAGATTGCATCTAGCTAGTCAACAATCGCATGATGATTCAGGGAATCTTTGATCAAAGTGAAGATATTAGAGATGGTTTCTAATATCAAGATAATCGAATCATCATTATAAGATTGAGCTAGAAATAAATATAATATTGGATTTGACATATATCCATATCCATAGTTATATTTTGGGTGCTGGCTGATCGAAAGATTTAATTGTACGGTAACTCTCTACTAAAGGGTAATTTTGGTATTTCACCAGAATTTTCATATCTTCCGGGTAGACATGACACGTTGCTAGACATCAATCTTGTCTTGTGGGTTGATCAAGTTCAAAGATCACATGTTAGGAAGAGTCCTAATTGATCGAATCGGGTAAGCCCGGTTTGACCTAAATCGATTAGAAAGAGTTCTAATCAAATTAGGTCAACTTGTATTCGAACCCACTGCTGGCTAGATATGGAACCCAATGGGTCACACACTTAAGAGGATTGATCAAGAGTTTAATTTGGAATTAAATCATCTTTGCAGGATAACACTCTAGCAGGTGTTGCATGAAAGGATTATGCCCTATAAGCCAATATCTGTATCTCCCAGACCATTGTAAATTGACAAATTAATAAAGGCAATAACTTTTTCATCATTCGCTGTGTCATTATATGATGAACCCCATAGATTAGGGCTATGGTTGTAGGGCTATGATGAGATCATACCAGTGAGATCTAAGGCCTTAAAACCCTAATCTAGAATATTCCTAGTCATAGGAACCCTGAGTTGGGGATCAGGGTTTCCGGTAAGACTGGCACATCCTATGTATGCTGAAAAGGGTGACTGCTCTCACAGTCATTTGTGTAGGACACTAATACAAGGATGTGGGTGCTCATTAGTGAATGAGTTCACTGAATAGATCCAGTTTGAGAACATCTAATGGAGCCTTAGCTGCTTGTCAATAGATGTTTTCTCATAGTGGGAGTTGTACAAGTAGTCCTATGACCTGAGACTGCCATAATACCTTATGTACATGAACCCATGCTTTGGTTCAATCTCATTCATGACACTGGGTCATGCACAAGGTTGACGCTGGGTGTGGTGAATTGTATATGAAGGAAATGAGTAGGTCAACAAGGAATTGATCACTCCTAGTAGGAGGAGATTGCATCCAGCCAAATTAGGTCAGATGATGATTCAGGAAATCTTTGATCAAAGTACAGATATTAGAAATGATTTCTAATATCGAATTAATTGAATCATTAGTGTATGACTGAGCTGGGAATGAGTATAAACTAGATTTGACATGATTCCATATCCATAGTTATATTCGGGATGCAAGATGATTGAAGGATCGAATTGTACGGGAACTTTCCACTGAAGGGTAGTTTTGGAATTACACCAAAATTTCCATATCTTCCGGGTAGACATGACACGTTGCTAGACGTCAATCTTGTCTTGTGGGTTGATCAAATTAAATGGTTTAATTGGATCACAAATTAGGAGGAGTCCTAATTGACTGACTCGAGTTAGCTCGATTTGACCTAAATCGATTAGAATGAGTTCTGATCAGATTAGGTCAACTTGCACTCGGACCCACTGCTGGCTAAGTATGGAACCCAATGGGTCACACACTTAGGACAGATAATCAAGGTTTTAATTTGGAATTAAATCTCGTTTGCAGATGAACACACTAGCATGTGTTGCAAACCATGGCTTCTACTTGAATCGGATTCGAGTTAGGGTTCCGATTTGGTCTTTTATAGATCCAAATTCATTCCGGTTTGAATCTAATTGAAGATTCAACACTTTGGGCTAATAGTAGGCTAGCAATTGGGCTAACCTAAGAGGCTAAACCCCTTTCCCACATCGCCTAAGTCCCTCCGCTTCTTTTCCCACGCGCGCGCGCAAGGAGAAGAGTCCACGCGCGCGTGGACTCTTTCCAAGATGCGTCTTTGCGTGAAAAGAAAGAAAAAAAGGCCGGTGATTTTTGAAGAGGCGTGGAAGAGAGTCCACCTAGGCGTGGACTCTCCAAAAAGGGGAAAAATACCGTGAAAAAGAAAAGAGAAACACTGAAGGGGCGCGACTCTTCCTTCTGCGCGCGCCCTTCTGTGTTTTTCACGATCCTTCTTCGCGTCTTCCCATCCGAAAGGCCGTGAGATTAATCCCAAGGGCCATGAGATAAAGACAGAAGACGTGAGAAGGGAGAGAGGGACGTGAGAGGATGTTTTTCAGATGAGAAGGCGGCTCTCTGTCGCCTATTTAAGAAGAAGGCTTCACCGTAAAAATTATTCCAGATTTTCTACGGCGAAGCCTTGCTTCTCTTTCCTTCTCCCTCTCCAGAAGATTGTTTCCCCCTCCTCTCTTTCCTCTTTGATTCCTTTACAGAGCCTAGGCTCTGTCGAATCTCAGAACAGAAGGAGAGTCAGAGAGAGAAACTCTCCGACGGTAAAGGAAGAAGGCGCCTCTTTTTCTTTCTTTCTTACATTAAGACAATTTTGTCTTAATTTTCTTCTCCCTCCAAGACAAGCCTTGTCTCATTTTAGGACAAGGGCTTATTCTTAAGACAAGAGTGTCTTAAGGGGCCAAAGTTGCTAAAAACTAGGAGAAGGGTAAGAGAGAAGGTCATAGTCCCCGTTTTGGCTAGAGGAGTCCTAGCCAATAGCCCATATATCAAGTTCTTGGGGTAGAACTTGATTGGAAGGAACCCAATAAAGGAGTCACTGTCTTGATCATCTGCCCGTGTGGATCACCATCGGAGGGCGGACAAGTGGACGCCTGGTGTGTTCAAAAGGTTACTCAATTTGGAGTTTATTTCTACATCAGACTGGATATAGCGATATGAGGTTAGTATCTAAACTATGTTTAAATTTGGACATGCATGTAGTCATAAGTTTTAATTGTTAATAAGGAGATTTTGGGATTAAGGTTCGGACCTGATTTCATAAAAATTTTGAAATCCATGCTTCCGCACTGGTTCCCGAACCCAACATTGCAAACCCTAGCTTCTATTCGGATCGGATTCGAATTAGGGTTCCGGATTGGTTCAAATTGGGTTCTAATTGGACCTAATTAGACCCTAATTGAGAAAACAGGAATATGGCTAACCCTATTGGCTAGCCATGTTGCTTGGCTAGCCTCCCCACCCGCCCCCTTTATTTTTTCATGCCAAATGCCAAGAGTCCATGCGCGCATGGACTCTTGGCGCGCCTTAAGGAAGAGTCCATGGCGCATGGACTCTTGGCGCGCCCCAAAAATTTCTCCGATGATTTTATTTGGGGCGGCCTCTTTCTTAAGCAATTAGCGCACCATCTCTCCCCCCTTGGATGAGAATCCAATGGCTGATGGGATTTTGAGAAAGAAGGAATGCGCTAACTCCTCCCGGGCGCGCGAAATAACATCTCTTCGGAGATGAAAAGTCGCGACCCCTTTCCTTTTTAAACACCGCAGTTTTTCCTTTAAGAAAAGCCATGGGATTTAATCTGGAAGGCCGTGAGATAGGAGGATGGGGCGTGAAAAATTGAGAAGGGCGTGAGAAAGTCATTACGGAGAGGTGTGTAGGCGCCTATCTGAGAATTATTTAAAGGGTCAGGAAAATTCAGAACAAGGTAATCTTTTCTTTCTTCCTCTCCTGAAGACTCTTTTATTTTTTTCTTGCTCTTGCATTGTTTCCTTTACAGAGTAAACCTCTGTCGAAACTCTGCTACTGAACAAGAATAAAAGTAAAAGTCTCCGACGGTAAAGGAAAGAAAGAAGTTATGATTTCTTCCTTTCTTTCTTACATTAAGACATCATTGTCTTAATTTCTCCTCCAACTTAAGAAAAGCCTATGTCCTCTTAGGACAAGGTCTTTTTCTTCAAGACAAGGGTGTCTAAAGGGCCAAGGTCTTGGTGGAAGGAGGAGAAGGAGTCAAGGAAAGGAAAGCAAGCTTTTGTGTGGAGGAATTCTAGCCATAGTCCAAGCAATTGAGTTCTGGGAAGAACTCAATAGAAGGAACCTTTGAAAAGAAGATAGAGTTGTCTTGATCACTGCTCTGTGTGGATCACCATCGGAGGGCGGACACTTGGACGCCTGATGAATTCAATCAGCCCCTTCAACATCAACTTTGTTGGAATTAGCGATTACAGATTGGTACTCCAATTCTAACAATGTATATTTAAATGTTCTATATATATGTTTTAATCCTGAATAAGGAGATTTTGGCTAGGGGATTATGGTGCAAATTTCATCATTTTGAAATTATACTTTCGCTGCGGTGCACCGGAAAACCCAACATGAGGTGCCCCCCTCATCTCCCGGACACCGTAGGGAGTTGGAAGTTACACCAATGGCCGCTTTGTGGAATGACCGCGTCGAGCAGGTTGAGCCTGAGTCGGCCAAGGATCACGTTGTAGGCCGAGGGGAGCCTAACAACCATGAAGGTTATCATGATGGTACTCTATCAAGGTGGCGTTCTGGAAGTAACGAGGAGAGTGATCTCTCCCTCAACTCCTATAGCATCACCTGTGAAATCAACGAGAGTGTGTGCACAGGTCTGAGCTGGGCAGGGGGTAGATTCATCCTGGAGAAAGCATCATAAAAAAGCATATCTATGGAGCTCCCACTATCAACCATGATGCATTTTACAAGATGCTTTGCGATCGTCATCTCGATGACTATAGCATTATTGTTTACATTTTTATGTTCAACCCCCCTCTCCCTCACAAAGGAAAGTACATCTTCAAAACCCTCTCCCCCTAGGCTTTCTTGGAAGTGTGCTTGACTCCTTAGCATATCATCCCCACCGGCTTCTCGGTAGAGCGATTGTCAACTGTAGGGACTGGAGGGAGAGCGACAAGCACTTGAGGTTCTGCCGGAGGTCTACCCCCATGAACTTTCTGAGGTAGCCCCTCTTTATGAGGAATTCAATCTCCTTTTTGAGGAGTCGACATTCCTCGATGTTGTGGCCATGGTCGCGGTGGAATTGGCAATACTTCGTCCTGTAGCGACCGTTAGACGGCTTCAGCAAAGGTGGGTGCTTCAGGTAGAGCTCATCCTAGATCTCCATGAGGATCTTCATCCTCGGGGCAAGAAGAGGCGTGAACCTTTCTTCCGAGATGGGATCCCTCCTTGGCCTCAGCCCTCGATAGAAGTTCGGTGTGGCTAGTCTGGACTTTCACATCCCGAACGTCTCCCTGGGAGCTGGCTTCTTCAAAGGCTTCCCATCCAGCTCCCTCCTCGTGTGATCCATGATGTAGGCACCAGAATCTGACAGAGGTTCCTCAATCCTCTATGGATATCTGAATAGGGTTCCAATTTATCGGGTCATGTAATAAGGCTTCAAGCCTAAGCATTGTGTTTTTTTTAGTCATGATTTTAGTCTCAATTGCTTATGTTTTAGTCTTGTACCTTGACCAATTTGGTCAAGTTGTGTCTATGAGTCTTGTATTGATTCCAATCCAAGTCTGTTTGAAGTTAATGGGCCAAGCCATCTCCCAAGCCTTAAAAGATGCCACTTCAACCCTTGGGCGCCACCTCATCCATCCCATGTGGCACCACATCACCTTGACATGTGGGCGACCAAGGCAAGGGGGAATGCTGATTTTTGTGGGTGCCATCCCTTGATCTTTTCCTCCCTTCCCTCCCCCTATCAAGCCTCTTGCTAAAGGAGTCATGGGTGGCCAATGGAAGGTCAATGGGGGTTGAAGATTGTGAAGACAAGTCCCTTACTTCAAGCCCCCCATATCAAGCCATCTACCCAAAATACTTGGTCAGCCATGGAAGGTCAAGAGGAGTTAAAGATTTGAAGAGCAAGTCCCTTGCTTCAAGCCCTCAAATCAAGCTTTCTTCCCAAAATATTTGACCAGCTATGGAAGGAAGATCAAGAGTCCAAGGGTGCCAAGACAACCTCCATCTTCCAAGCCCCATATCATGTTTTTCACCAAAGGTGGGTGGGCGACCAAGGAAAGAAGGAAGACACAAGCCTTGCTACAAGCCCCATATCATACCTTCTTCCCAAAATGTGAGATCAGCCTTCCAAGTCCAAGGGCACCAAAATCCATCTTCCAAGCCCCAAATCAAGCCACACCCAATCACATGCAAAGCCTTGGTCGGCCAAGGAGAAGGGATTTCAGATTTTTGGCACCTTATCAAGAGAAGACATATAATTTTCTTTTGAATTTAAAAAGGGTCCTAAGGTGCCTATATAAAGGACCTTACCCCTCATTTGTATGGCTAATTTTGATGAATGAAAAAGAAAATTTTGAGTGTTAATCTTCTAGTTTGCCTTCGTTCCTTAAGAAAGTCGATCTCCATGAGAGAGTGCCTTTGCCTTTGGGTGTCGAAAGGTGTGAGGCCTCAAGTTACCTTCTCTTCTATGCAAGCCATCCTCCATCTTCAAGTTTGGAGTCCACCGGGATGATCCCTCTTGGCGCCTAGCAAGAAGATTCCCATTCACCACCATCTTCAACTTTTCTTCCCTCATTATTTCTTGTTTCTTGCTGACTCCCAACAATCCTCTTGATTGCTCGCAGGTCCTCCAGGTGCCATGAATACGAAGTCAGTCTTCCTTGCCTTCATGACCTTTGGACAGAAAGCCAGTGCACCCGCAAGGTTGAAGGCTCGATCATCCAAGCCGCATCCACGAGAGCGAGTGAACTCGACATCGGGCGCATCAGAACTTTACCACCCTAACTCCTAAGTTGATATTGATCCAAGAGCTAAGTCCTACGAGGTTTCTCAATCCCGGAGTCCTCTTCTTATCCTGTTTAAGGACTTACTTGCAGTTGAAGTTCTTATTATCATAGAACCCTAGATCTACTCTTGCTTGTCTTCGGGAATCTTTCACTCCATTAAAAAAACCTAAAATCACAAAAAAAAAATCACTTGCATCATCCTAGCATCTAGTTAGTCCCGCATCATCTGGTATCAGAGCATGGTTAGGACTTAACATCTACTTAAGTACTTAGATTAGGTGCTTCACCATGGCCGTCCGGTCATAGGAAAAAGAAGGGCTACAAGACCCTCACATCCCATTCCACGGAGATTTTCTATGGTATGTAGGGGTACCGATGTGATTGACCTTTGAAGGGGAACATAAGGAGATAAGTTTTAAATCTTAAAGAATAGTTTTGCATCTTTAGAATCTAGCATCTTCAAATTTCTGCATTTTTTTCATCTCAGTACATAGTCTGATATTTTAGTTATTTCTTCTTGTAGGGATGTCAGATTTTTATAATTTTTATTTTGATGGATTCTGCATAATTAAAAGTATTTTTTAAAATTTTTTAAGATTTTATTTCAGTCTGTAAACTTTCTACATGGCTGATTACCATTTGAGAAAAATTCTGCTCTGAAAATTCAGCAAGAGCATCTCATCCCATTTTCATTTTCCATATAGTGTAATTTTTGCATTTAGGTTCATATTTTTAATTTCTAGCATCTTATTTCTACTATCTTACATCAAAAATCCAAAAACAAAGCTTAGTTATATTTCATTAGATCATGTGTAAGCCATCATTCTCATAAATAAATTAAGGGCATCAATATCATAAGATAAGGGAAGGAAGTCATTACCTTTCCTTAGCCCAAAAACAACCACCCTTGCATTTCGAACCCAGACCTAATCTAAAATCTAGTAGCAACCTAATAGATTAGGGACATCAACGAGTTGGGTTTGACCATTTTGGGGAAGCTAGTTACATACAATGCTTCAATTGGTACTGGGAAGCCGGTGTCTAAGGCAAGAGGTCTAGCGTCAAATGACCTAAGTGGAGTTGTAGTTCCTTAATTAGGTCCTTGTGAAAGCAAGGGGGGCCTCCCACACTCCCACCTCTTACCTGGCTGGTGAAAGGGCTGGTTGATTGTGCTGTGTGTCTTCTATGTGGACTCATTGTGATTGAACTCTTAGGTCTAGCTAACCTGTAACACCTTTCGTTGTGTGTTGCATGTCGACTAGATCAGGAGTCCCCTATCACCCCCACCATTCCCAGTCAAGTGAACCCATGGAAAACACCCATGAGAATCAATTAAGGGTCATCACTGAACATTTAGCTAGGATAAACAAAAGGCTTGATGAGTTTGAAGATAGATTTGGAGCCTTAGAAAAGGACATTAGACCATTTATCGAGCCTGAGTCTAATTCACCTCCCCACCCTAGGGAATACCCTCAACATGATCCTTCCTTAGAGGCTGAACCCAGGAGAATTCCCCATTTTAACCTAGCCCAAGAGATCTACCCTAGGAGACCCAATCAAGAGATCATAGACCATGAAGAGAGGGCCATTAGAAATATTAAGCTAGAAGCCCCTACCTTCGATGACAATCTAGATCCCAAGGTGTACATAGATTGGGAGGAGGACATGGAGCAATATTTTGACTGGTACACAATGATGGAAAGGATGAAGTTTAAGTTTGCCAAACTTAGGTTGGTTCACTAGGCTAGGTTATTTTGGAATAGTGTTGAAAGGCTGGTAGAGCAAAGAGGACAAGAACCCATATCAACTTGGAGGGACATGAAAGCTAGACTTAGAGAGAAGTATCTACCACTATCTTACACCCAGAGTTTATTGGACCAATGGTAGAATCTGAGTCAAGGGAACAAGGGTGTGGCTGAATACATCGCAAAGTTTGATGAGTATGTCATGCGATGTAATGTCAATGAATCAACTTCTGTGACCCTGTCTAGGTTAAGGGCTGGCCTACACCTAGATATCCAGAGAGAGCTTTACTTTAGAGAGGTCACTGATTTGGAGTATGCTTACCAAGTTGCAAGGAACTGTGAGCGTTTCCAGAGGACACCCACCTATCATAGACCTGAACCCTTTAGGAACCCGAGTCGAAACCCAGGATCTAACCAAGGGTATAGTCAGGCCTACCCAAGTCGACCCAGTCCGAGCCGACCCGACCCAAGTCAACCCTACGCGAGCTGACCCAGTCCGAGCCGACCCGACCTAAGCCGACCCCATTTCAGTAGAGAGTGTTGGGAATTGTGTCCCAAAGCCAATCGCCTGGGTTGTAGACGGTTGAGCTAAGTATTGTACTCTTTCTTTGAATTAATAAAATATTATTTTTGGTAGCTCATCACATATTGTATTTTCCTAAAATGAACTCTTTCCATGTGATGAAGTTCTTAGGACTACACTGACTTCGATACAGAGAGGATGTATCGAGTGGTCCTTAAACCTTGTTCACAACCAAAAGATATATTGAAAGTGAAAAAGGGGCTTTTGCAGATGCCTACACTAAGCATGCAAGAGCAGGAAGCAGGTAAGTATTTTAAAATAATTTTAAAATAAAAGCGGAAAAACCTGCTCCGCACAGGATCTAACACGATCCGGAAGCATGTACAGATAAAAAACATGTCATATAATGGGTATGGAATATTTATAAAATATTTTACAAATCCAGATCTACATATGCATGAATTATAAAAATAAAAACAATACCTTATTCCCACCTGGAATAAGTCTGGAATAGACCTGGTATTGCTAGGATAGCGGGAATAACTTTATTCCCATAGTCTTCAAGCTCCAGCATGTTGAAGCTTTGTTTTTTTTTTTATTTCAACAGCAACTATCCAAAGCAAATGGCAGTCCCTTGGTCTCTTCTGCCAGTACAATAGCAAGGGAATACGTTCTTCCTTGTAAGGAGAATGAATTGGGATCAAACCTTCCATGGTTGGGTGCTCTTTATACTGCAATTCCAGCAAACATGCAACTTAAAATAAAAACCAAGAACAGCAGCAAATGAGATTGTTCCGGCTCTCAGATGCACTTAGGAGCACCCTCTAGAGGGGAGACACACGCCGGGCTCCTCTGATCCAATTTTCAGGCGATGCTAGTCGCCGGAAAATCCTTGGACGGTGAGAAGAAGCAGAGCTTTCTTCTTCCTGTTGAGCACAAAGAACAGAGGCTTGTGGTTGATGGTTTCTCTTTCAAACACTCAACAAGAGTGAGGCCAAAGAACAGACAATGGATAAAAGGGTCTCTCAGGCGGGTGGAAAGGATGAACAAGCATTCTTTCTCATGGCCTTTTTGCTCTCAGTTTTCTTCCTCAAAACAGCGCCCTAAAAATTCAGCAGCAGGCAGCAGGTTTTATGAGTGGCGATCAAGGTAAACAACCGGTGGAATGGGGAGCTAAGAGGACGGGAGGGAGAGGGGAAAGGCAGAATGCTTGGATCATGGCATTTAACGAATTCAATCTAGTTGAATTCGTGGAGAACGGAAGAAGGAGAAGAGATGCCCAAAGCTCTATTCGGCCATTCAATAAAGACCGGTTGGAAGGGATAAAAAAAAAATTGTTTAAAACAATTTAAACCGGGTCAAAGGGTTTTTAAAAAATCCCAAAAGGTGTGAAATGGGTTCAACCATGTAATTGGATCAAAATCTAATTATCAGAAGGTTAGGTCAAGTCCTGGTTAACCAGAAAAAATTCTTGATAAACCGGGACAAACTCTGAATGACCCAAACCCGAGGGCAGTCCAATATGCTCAATCAAACCATCACCGATAAGATTCCTAATCAAATACCGGTAACTGGATCAGGGAGTTATCCTCTATGGCGTGTGGTGTGGGAACCAGAAAGTTGCATAGTTTCATCTTCACTTTGCATTCCCTACCAGCGTGTGACCTCATAGGTTCGAACCTAGGCGGTAGCACTGGAACAATTCCAGTACCAGCACAAGATACCATCTAGCAATGGGTCCCGGCATCCGAATAGGTCGAAGATGCGAGAGCAATCAAACCTCTGGCATATGGTTACCATATAATTTATCCCTTTGACCTCTAATGCTCAGGACGACTGAGAATGGGCTGCCAACCCAGACAGAGTCAGTCCACTACGTGTCTCAACCTCGCAAGCCCAGTGACTCTTCACTAGGGCTACCCTGGCCGAGGATTTGCTAAATTGAGATACTGCCATACATTCAATCAAAACTGTTTGGACAAGTCAATTCCATCTTGGTCCATCACTGCTCCACAAGTACTTGCCTGTACCCAGAAACCTTCCATCACCGGATTAAAAATCCGGGTAGTCCGGCACCAAAGCACAGGGAGTTGCTTGCAAGCTACCGTGATGACCTCAGGTCAGAGGGACACATATACCCATATCCTATCGTGAGTATCCCTTTGGCAGAAAGGGGCTGCACAGAGTCACGTTCAATGAGATATCACATATCCCACTTGCAGATCACATCAGTGTCACCACACTCATTTGGTCAAGAGGACAACCAAACGATGTGAACTACAATAACCTATACTTAATATATTGCCGTCCAGTACAATGTATCCTTTGGTTGTGAACCTGGTTTAAGGACCACTCGATACATCCTCTCTGTATCGAAGTCAGTGTAGTCCTAAGGACTTCATCACATGGAAAGAGTTCATTTCAGGAAAATAATATGTGATGAGATGCCAAATTTTATTAATTCATAAAAAGAATACAATACTGAGCATAACCACCTACAACCCAGGTGATTGGCTTTGGGATACAATTTCTAACATATATTATACTCGACGGCAATATATCAAGTATAGGTTATTGTAGTTCACATCGTTTGGTTGTCCTCTTGACCAAATGAGTGTGGTGACACTGATGTGATCTACAAGTGGGATATGTGATATCTCATTGAACGTGACTCCGTGCAGCCCCTTTATGCCAAAGGGATACTCATGATTGGATATGGGTATATGTGTCCCTCCGACCTAAGGTCATCACGGTAGCTTGCAAGCAACTCCTTGTGCTTTGGTGCCGGACTACCCGGATTTTTAATCCGGTGACGGAAGGTTTCTGGGTACAAGCAAGTACTTGTGGAGCAGTGATGGACCAAGATGGAATTGACCTGTCCAAACAGTTTGGATTGAATGTCTCGTAGTATCTCAATTTAGTAAATCCTCGACCGAGGTAGCCCTAGTGAAGAGTCACCGGGCTTGTGAGGTTGAGACACGTAGTCGACTGACTCAGTCTGGGTTGGCAGCCCAATCTCAGTCATCCTGAGCATTAGAGGTCAAAGGGATGAATTATACGGTAACCATATGCCAGAGGTTCCATAGTTTGCTCCCGCATCTTTGACCTATCCGGACACCGGGACCCATTGCTAGATGGTTTCCTGTGCTGGTACTAGAATTGTTCTAGTGCTACCGTTTCGGTTCGAACCTATGAGGTCACACGCCACAGAGGATTACTCTCTGATCCGGATACCGATTACGATTGGGAATCGTCTTGGTTTTATGGTCACAGTATTTTTTGAGCACTCTTTTTCCCGTCTTGCCCTTATCTGTGTCAACCGAAAATTGTTACAGACTGACCAGCATTGCGCCAGGATTTTTTTGAATCAATTTTGAACTGATTCGGAGTTTGTTTTGGCCTCCAATTGGTTGTGAACCAATTGAACCAATTTTATTGGGCTCGGACCGGTTCAATTGGATTGAACCACCGTTGGTTAATTGAACCAATGGGTTTGAACCTATTTGGTTTAAAGTTTTTTGGACCGGTTTCTTTTGGACCGGTGTGTTTTTCTCCCAGCCGTTTTACACGGTATTCATGCATTGGAGGAGGCCAATAGACCGCAGTTCTTCTCCGTGGGCGACGTCCCTTCTTCTCCTCCACCGTATAATTCTAACTCCCATTTATTTGCTGGTTTAATGGAGTTGGCAACTGCTACCTCTTGGCCTCCCCGTCTCTCCACCTCCCTCTTCCTCTGCATTCTATATAAACCATTGCAAGTCCCCTGTTTCAAAGTGTGTGTTTCAGCCGTGAAAACACTGTGACTTCTGCACCTGGCATTCTTCTTTGAGAGGTTGAGAGATCTCCAGATTGAGAGCTTAGTCTATGATCTTATAGGTTGGGATTTGGAGAGTGTGAGGAAGGTTTTCAAGGCCCTTTTTCTTGTCCAATTGAGTGCTCAAACCCAGGACTGCAGCAAGCCCAATTGCTGCCGTTCACTGTGGCTGAATCTTGTTCCAGCGGCTATCACCGCGTGTGGAGAGGGATCCGAGAGCCCCGGGCGAGTCTCCCCTCTAGAGGGAGTACCCTTCTACTCCTAGGAGCAAGCCACGCGAGCCGGGATCGCTCCAGCTGCTCCAAATCGAAGGCCAAAGCCTGCTGCCCAGTTCTACTGCAGATAATCTGGCAGCAGACTTTGGTGAATTTTTATAATTTTTTGGCTCACATTTTCTTGCAGCTTTCAATTGGAGATCGAAGACCACTTGTCCAAGTTGCTGCTGCTGATATTTGGGAGCAAACGGAGGTCCGGAAGGCAGTGTTCCGATACCATTTTTAAAGCAAAAAACAGAGCCCTTCTCAGCCCAAGGAGGAAGAAGGCTGGAATAGATTTATTCCAGGTATTCCAGCCTATTCCAGCTTTATCCCAGAGTTATTCCAGCCAGAATAAGGTATGAAAAATTATTTTTTAATCATGCATGAATAGATTTTTAATTCAATTTTTTTGCAAATATTTTATATTTTCCTACATGCCTATTTGCAACTAGAATTAGATTAGTTTCTGGACGGAGCAGATTTCCGCTGCGCGGATTTTAAAAATACTTTTAAATTCCATTCTGCTCCCGCAGTTGTTTGCATGCCTAGTGTAGGATCATGTCAAACCACCTGCATCGTTCTCTTTCAGTGGTATTAGAGCAGGTTGCATGTGTAATCTAATCTAGTTTGCATGTTTAATAGATTAAAATTAGTTTAACTTAATATGTATCCAAATTTCTTTTTGGAACCTAGTTGAGACCTTCACCATGACCGTGTATCTTTGACACGATGCGGATCGTCTGTGTTGGCCTCTTCAGAAGGATCCTTAAAGAATATTAAAATTAAAAATTATTTTAATTTGGTGATACATGTTTTAGGCATGTTTTATATGAATATAAATTATTTGTAAAATAACTTCATGCATGATTTTTTTTGTTATGTAAAATTATTTTACATAGAGACTTAATTAAAAATTATTTTAATTAAGAGTTTGGCTTATTAAATTTTTTTTTTTAGGTTTATGAAATCTAATCAAATTTGCATAAGCCATTTTGGGTTAATTGGGTTAGCTGACTAGTTAGGTCCATAACTGGGTTAGACCTAAGTTTAGTTGAACCGGATTACAATAAGATTAAACAAAAGTTGTTTAAGGTCCTTCTTTAGAACTATATAATAGTTAGATTAGTTGATCCGTTCATCTAAAATGGATCCAATTAGTGGCTCAGTGGATGCCCGAGTCTTTAGGCTAGTCTGATCGAGTCTGGTAAACCGACTGGTGTCGAGGTAGGTTTGGCATTATGATCATGGTTGTATGAGGCTACCTCTTTCCTGGCCAACTTGGTTGGTGTCTAGGAAAGATGGTTAATGGCGGATACTCACCCATGATCTCACCTACCTGGCTTGTCGAGTCGACCAGAACTGATTGGAAAAGTTCAATGACTCAAGTTAACCCATGTCACCCAGGTTGATCGGTCTGACTGATCTATAGGTGCCCATGGATCAATTTGTTGATTTATTTTAACCCTCCTGAAATCTGATTGATTCAGTGGGAGGATGATCCATGTCCTTGTCTTATCTTCTGTCATAACTAAAAATCCTCTAAAATTATTAGGTCCCTAAAAAGACTAAGTCAAGGAGTTGATAGTGTCTTAGCCTCCCATTAAGTCGATTAGAAATGTGTCCACTAGCTTGGTGTGTATCGGCAGTTCCAAAGAACGGGTGTACATCCAGCGACTGGAACAACTAAAAATCCTCTAAAATTATTAGGTCCTTAAAAAGACTAAGTCAAGGAGTTGACAATGTCTTAGCCTCCCATTAAGTCGATTAGAAATGTGTCCACTAGCTTGGTGTGCATCGACAGTTCCAAAGAACGGGTGTACATCCGGCGACTGGAATTTTTATCTGATCGATGATGGTTCAGTGCAACCTCCTTAACGGGACCAGGTGGGCCGGCCAAAGTCGGGCTTGGTCTTAGTTAGCTGGAAGCATTGGATTTGTCATTTTAATGGTTGGACCTAACCAGAGACCCGCAATAGGAGGACCCAAGGCTGATTGGGGTGTTCTCTGGGGCAAAATGAAATACTGAAAATTGTTTAGGGAAACAATTGGTTTACGAACCTACCATTAGGCTCGCATGGGTGAGCTGGCCAAAGTCGGGCTCATGCATGGCCTATTGGATTTCAGTACCCACTTGAAAAAGTGTTTTCACGGATTGGAGTTAGAGGCTACCAATCTGAAAAATTAGTGGGAGAAACCTTTAGACTAAAGTCCAAGTCTTTTGGTTAAATTATTAATTCATACACTAATTTGGTCTTATTTTCTTTTCAGATGTCTTCTAATTTATCGCTCCGGTCACTTCTCGATAATGAGAAGTTAAAGGGTCACAACTTTGATAGTTGGTATCGAAGATTGAGAATCATTCTGGAGCATGAACAGATCCTCTATGTGATAATGGATCCGGCACCTGAAATCCCTCCCGCTAATGCACGGAGTGCGGTCAAAGACGCTTATCTGAAGTGGGTCTCTGATCGAATTACTGTCCGATGCATTATGTTAGCGGCGATAAATGACAAGTTCAGTCATAAATTCGAGAAGGCCCAACCTGATGAAATCCTTAAAAAGTTGAAGGAATCCTTCAGCACCCCGGATGATGTAGAACGGTACAAAGTGTCTTATGCCATCTACAACTCCAAGATGCCGAATGGTGGTTCAGTCACTGATCATGTATTGTAAATGATCAAGCTGATTGAAAAGTTGGGCAAACTCGGATGTCCCTTGCACGAGCAGCTCGGCAAGGATGCGATCCTGAATTCTCTTCCCTCCTCCTATCTTGAACAAGCCTGCAGTCAACTACCATGGTCTTTTGGGGTTGCTGCAGACTTTCGAGAAAGACCAACTGAATAAGGGGGTGGTGAATTTAGTGGGAGGTACTAGAGGTCGTCATCCCTTTAAGAAAGGGAAGAAGAAAATAAATAAAAAGGGAAAGAAGGTGCAGAATGTTCCTGGCCCTAGTCAGACCAGGAAGTATAAGGCTGATCAGTCTTCTGCAAAATGTTTCTACTGCAAGAAGAAGGGACACTAGAAGAGGAACTGTCCTCTTTATATTGCGTCCCTTGATCTGAACAGGCCGAGGAAGCAGAAGTCTGCTGAACAAGGTATTTATATGATAAAACCTTGTAATTACTCAATTGTTGATACTGCTAACTGGGTATTGGATACTTGTAGTCCAATTCATGTTTGTAATTCGTTACAAGGACTTCAAGTTAGCAGAAGATTTGAAGATGGAGAACAGTTTCTGAGCGTTGGGAATGGAAATCGTGTTCCAGTACTGGCGGTCGAAGTCTTGCGTCTTGTCTTTGAGTCTTGTACTGTCGAACTAGTCGACTGTCACTATTGTCCTAGTTTCATTATGAGCATAATCTCTGTAGGCCTTTTGGCCAATTGTGGTTTTGAACTTTCAATAAAAGGAGATTTTTGCAATGTTATTTTGAATAACTCTGATATAATGAAAGCTAGATTAAATAATGGCATATATGTACTATCAAGGCCTGTTAGTGTAATGTACACTTCTAGCAAACACCCAAGATTAGATAATGTCAACGATTTGTATCTTTGGCACTGTAGGCTAGGTCATATTAACCAAAATAGGATAAACAAGATGCGAGGAGATGGACTCCTCGAGGTCAGTGATTCTGAATCACTGCCCACTTGTGAATCCTGTTTATTTGGTAAAATGACCAAGTCGCCTTTTACTGGAAAAGGTGAACGAGCTACAAAACTTCTAAGTCTAATACATACTGATGTATGTGGACCGATGACAGTTAGTGCCAGAGGTGGATACAAATATTTCATTACTTTTACAGACGACTTTTCAAGGTTCGGTTATGTCTTTTTAATGAGACATAAGTCTGAGTCGTTTGAAATGTTCAAACGATACCGTAATGAAGTAGAAAAGCAAACTGGAAAAAGTATTAAAACCCTTCGATCTGATCGAGGTGGTGAATACTTATCTGGTGAATTTTTGACATATCTTGAGGAGAATGGAATTCTCTCTCAGTGGACTCCTCCAGGAACACCACAGTTGAATGGTGTGTCCGAAAGGAGGAATCGAACCTTGTTGGACATGTTCGATCCATGATGGGTTTTGCAACTCTGCCACTATCCTTTTGGGGATATGCACTTCAAACAGCCTGTTACTTATTAAATGATGTTCCAAGTAAGTATGTTGTCTCCACTCCGTATGAGATGTGGACTGGACGTAAACCCTCAATCTCACACCTTCGGGTCTGGGGTTGTCCGGCTTACGTAAAGCGTTTAGACTCAGACAAACTTGGTCCAAGGTCTGATCGGTGTTTATTCATTGGTTATCCTAAGGAAACCAAAGGGTATTTCTTCTACTTGGAGAATGAACAAAAGGTGTTCGTTGCTCTTAGAGCTATCTTTTTGGAAAAGGAGTTCCTTGGAGAAGGAACTATAGCTTCTAAGATTGAACTTGATGAAGTTCAGCCAATAGAAGAACCTGCACACTCTAAGGATATTGTAGAACCGGCTGTGATTGAATCACACCCATAACCTATTAGGAGATCCAGTAGAATACCGCGTCAGCCGGACAGATACTACGGTTTCTTGGTCCGAGATGGCGATCCCATTAAGCTCAATGAGAACAATGAGGATCCGATCACCTATATGGATGCACTTCAGAGATCTGACTCTGAGGCATGGCTTGGAGCCATGCGATCCGAAATGGAGTCCATAGAAATCAATAATGTTTGGACATTGGTTGATCCGCCTGAAGGAATAAAACCCATCGGGTGTAAATGGATCTTCAAGAGGAAAAGGGGCGCAGATGGGAAGGTAGAGACCTATAAAGCCCGTCTGGTTGCCAAGGGGTATCGTCAGCGATATGGTATCAATTATGACGAGACTTTCTCCCCTGTGGCAATGCTCAAGTCCATTCGGATCATGCTTGCTTTGGCAGCATATTTTGATTACGAGATCTGGCAGATGGATGTCCGAACCACTTTCCTTAATGGGGAGCTGGAATAGGAGGTGTATATGATACAGCCTGAAGGGTTCACATCCATAGATGAATCAAAAGTATGCAAGTTGCAGAGGTCTATCTATGGACTCAAGCAAGCATCTCGAAGTTGGAACTTACGGTTTGATAGGTGTATCAAATCGTATGGCTTCGTTAGGAACGGAGAAGAACCGTGCATCTATAAATGGGTTAATGGTTCTGTGATTGTATTCGTAGTACTGTATGTTGACGGCATTCTCTTAATCGGGAATGATGTCGCAGCATTATAAGGAATAAAGGTCTGGTTATCATCTCAGTTCTCCATGAAGGACTTGGGTGAAGCTTCTTACATACTAGGTATGAAGATATATAGAGATAGATCTAAGAAGCTTTTGGGATTATCCCTGTCTATGTACATTGACACCGTGCTGAAATGGTTCAGCATGGAAAATTCCAAGAAAGGCTATCTCCCGATAAGTTCTGGAATTACTCTTTCCAAGAATGATTGTGCGACAACTCTTGAGGAAAGAGAGCGCATGAGTAGAGTACCTTATGCTTCTGCATTAGGCTCTATCATGTATGCTATGACTTGTACTAGACCAGACGTGGCATACTCACTAGGAGTAGTGAGCATATATCAGTTTGACCCAGGTGAGGTGCATTGGAAGGTAGTTAAGTCCATCCTTAAGTATTTAAGAAATACTAAAGATCAATGGCTGATTTATGGAGAACCTGACTTGAAACTTGTGGGGTACTCTGACTCCAGTTTCCAGTTGGACAAAGATGATAGCAAGAGTGTGTCAGGGTTTGTATTTACCCTAAATGGAGGAGCGATCTGCTGGAAAAGTTCCAAGCAGGCACCTGTTGCAGACTCGGTATGCAAAGCAGAATACATTGCAGCATCAGATGCAGCAAAGGAAGCTGTATGGTTGCGGAAGTTTCTTGGAGAGCTAGGGGTGGCACCTTCCCTAGATTGTCATGTTCCAGTGTATTGTGACAGCACTGGAGCCATTGCTCAAGCTAAGGAGCCTAAAGCTCATCACCGCACCAAGCACATACTGCGGCGCTACCACCTTATACGAGAAATCGTGGAACGAGGCGACATCAATCTTCTGAAGATCGATGGAAAAGAAAATCTGGCCGACCCCTTCACTAAAGCCCTCGAAATAAAAGAGTTCGACTATTGTAAATGGGAAATGGGTATTAGATACTCTTCTGATTGGCTTTAGTACAAGTGGGAGTTGTTGGGAATTGTGTCCCAAAGCCAAACACTTGGGTTGTAGGCGGTTGAGCTAAGTATTGTACTCTTCCTTTGAATTAATAAAATATTATTTTTGGCAGCTCATCACATATTGTATTTCCCTGAAATGAACTCTTTCCATGTGATGAAGTCCTTAGGACTACACTGACTTCGATACAGAGAGGATGTATCGAGTGGTCCTTAAACCTTGTTCACAACCAAAGGATATATTGTACTGGATGGCAATATATCAAGTATAGGTTGTTGTAGTTCACATCATTTGGTTGTCCTCTTGACCAAATGAGTATGGTGACAATGATGTGATCTACAAGTGGGATATGTGATATCTCATTGAACGTGACTCCGTGCAGCCCCTTTCTGCCAAAGGGATACTCACGATTGGATATGGGTATATGTGTCCCTCCGATCTGAGGTCATCACGGTAGCTTGCAAACAACTCCCTGTGCTTTGGTGCCGGACTACCCGGATTTTTAATCCGGTGATGGAAGGTTTCTAGGTATAGGCAAGTACTTGTGGAGCAGTGATGGACCAAGATGGAATTGACCTATCCAAACAGTTTGGATTGAATGTCTCGTAGTATCTCAATTTAGCAAATCCTCGACCGGGGTAGCCCTAGTGAAGAGTCACTGGGCTTGCGAGGTTGAGACACGTAGTCGACTGACTCAGTCTGGGTTGGCAGCCCAATCTCAGTCATCCTGAACATTAGAGGTCAAAGGGATGAATTATACGATAACCATATACCAGAGGTTCGATAGTTTTCTCCCGCATCTTCGACCTATCCGGACGCCGGGACCCATTGCTAGATGGTTTCCTGTGCTGGTACTAGAATTGTTCTAGTGCTACCGTTTAGGTTCGAACCTATGAGGTCACACACCACAGAGGATTACTCTCTAATCCGGATACCGATTACGATTGGGAATCATCTCGATTTTATGGTCACAGTATTTTTTAAGCACTCTTTTTCCTGTCTTGCCCTTGTCTGTGTCAACCGAAAATTGTTCCGGACTGACCAGCATTGCACCAAGATTTTTTTGAATTAGTTTTGAACTGATTCGGAGTTTGTTTTGGCCTCCAATTGGTTGTGAACCAATTGAACCAATTTTATTGGGCTCGGACCGGTTCAATTGGATTGAACCACCGTTGGTTAATTGAACCAATGGGTTTGAACCTATTTGGTTTAAAGTTTTTTGGACCGATTTCTTTTGAACCGGTGTGTTTTTCTCCCAGCCGTTTTACACGGTATTCATGCATTGGAGGAGGCCAATCGACTGCAGCTCTTCTCCGTGGGCAACGTCCCTTCTTCTCCTCCACCGGATAATTCTAACTCCCGTTTATTTGCTAGTTTAATGGAGTTGGCAACTGCTGCATCTTGGCCTCCCCGTCTCTCCACCTCCCTCTTCCTCTGCATCCTATATAAACCATTGCAAGTCCCCTATTTCAAAGTGTGTGTTTCAGCCATGAAAACACTGTGACTTTTGCACCTGGCATTCTTCTTTGAGAGGTTGAGAGATCCCCAGATTGAGAGCTTAGTCTATGATCTTATAGGTTGGGATTTGGAGAGTGTGAGGAAGGTTTTCAAGGCCCTTTTTCTTGTCCAATTGAGTGCTCAAACCCAGGACTGCAGCAAGCCCAGTTGCTGCCATTCACTGTGGCCGAATCTTCTTCCAGCGGCTAGCACCGCGTGTGGAGAGGGATCCGAGAGCCTCGGGTGTGTCTCCCCTCTAGAGGGAGTACCCTTCTACTCCTAGGAACAAGCCACGCAAGCCGGGATCGCTCCAGCTGCTCCAAATCGAAGGCCAAAGCCTGCTGCCTAGTTCTGCTACAGAAAATATGGCAGCAGACTTTGGTGAATTTTTATAATTTTTTGGCTGACATTTTCTTGCAGCTTTCAATTGGAGATCGAAGACCACTTGTCCAAGTTGCCGTTGCTGATATTTGGGAGCAAACGGAGGTCCGGAAGGTGGTGTTCCAACGCCGTTTTTAAAGCCAAAAATAGAGCTCTTCTCAGCCCAAGGAGGAAGAAGGCTAGAATAGATTTATTCCAGGTATTCCAGCCTATTCCAGCTTTATCCCAAAGTTATTCCAGCCAAAATAAGGTATGAAAAATTATTTTTTAATCATGCATGAATAGATTTTTAATTCAAATTTTTTGCAAATATTTTATATTTTCCTACATGCCTATTTGCAACTAGAATTAGATTAGTTTCTGGGCGGAGCAGATTTTCGCTGTGCAGATTTTAAAAATATTTTTAAAATCTATTCTGCTCCCGCAGTTGTTTGCATGCCTAGTGTAGGATCATGTCAAACCACCTGCACCGTTCTCTTTCAGAGAGGATAAGGGTAAAGCTATTGAAGTCCAGAGGAACCCCACTTCCCAAAATAATTGCTTTAGATGTCATAAACCTGGGCATTATGCTAGCCAGTGCACCTCCAAAGTCCTAATCATAAGAAAGCCAGCTGAGAATGAGCTAAAACCCATTGCTGAACCAGATGGAGAAGTCTATGAGCTAGAAGATAATTGTTAGAAGAGTATGAGGGAGAGGAAGAACAGTTTGAGTCTGAAGACCTTTTGGGAGTAGTCAGATGCATCCTTACCCAAAACATAGTGCAAGATTGGCATAGGACAAACATCCTACAAACCTTTGTCATACTAGGGGATAAGGTGTGCAAAATCATAGTTGATAGTGGGAGCTGTGTCAATGCCATTTCTTTAAGCACTGTCAAATCCCTAGGATTGACCCCAGTTCCTCACCCCAACCTTTATAAGGTCTCTTAAATAGATTCGACCTCAATACCTATTAAATCTAAATGCTAAATCCTGATCAAGCTACAATCATATAAAGAGATGATTTGGTGTGATGTCCTTTCCATGGGCGTCAGTAGCATTATCCTAGGTCGACCATGGCTTTACGATCACGATGCCACCCTTTATGGTCGGACCAATACCTATACCTTTAACCACCATGGGAAGAAATTTACAATCAATCTTGTTGACCCCATAAGTGATTTTGATGATAACCAAACATTGAGCATGTACATGTATTTCTAACAACTCTTCAAGTATTTTACAAGTTTTTGTAGAATGGTTTATTTGTTCAAACTTCAACTCCTATATCTTTGTTTCTTGCTTAAGTTGTGTTATAATTTGATTTTATAAAGAAGAACCCAATGAAAAAGCTAACAAAAAATCTGTAAAAAGGGTTACTTTTGCTTGTGTGTGCCTTAAATTATTTTGAGTTGGTTTGCTTGAAAAATGTAAGAGTGTTGGTGAGAGTTTTCCTTGAGTTCAATTGTAAAAATTTTGAAGAAGTTACTTGAGCTGACTCCACTTCATGGCACATAGTAAGGATTCTGGTATGCAGCAATTCGAGCCGACTCGAATGCAATCGAGCTGACTCCAGTGAATCCGAGTCGACTGCAATATGTCCGAGCCAACTCTTCCAGAGTCCAGTTTTTGAAGATTTCTGAGAACAGTCACGCGAGCCGACCCGAACCAGAAAGAGCCGACTCTGCCAGACCTAATCTTGAAGACCTGAGAAAGCGAGCCAACCCGAACCAACTCTTCCAGAGTGATAATTTCAGAACCTGAGAAGAAGAGCCAACCCAAGCTGAAAAGAGCTGACTCCTCGAGTTCAAGTTTTTCAAAGACAAAAGTTCGAGCCGACCCGAGCTATCAAGAGCCGACTCATCTAGAGTAAAGTTTTGCATCCTAAGACAAGGAGCTGACTGCACTGAAGATTTGGTAACTCGACCGATCAACTCGAAGGATCCGAGCCGACTTTAAGGAATCCGAGCCGACTCGTCCAGAGTGAAGTTTTGCACCCTGAAACAAAGAGCCGACTACACTGAAGATTTGGCAACTCGACCTATTGACTCGAAGGATCCGAGCTGACTCGAAGGAATCCGAGCCGACTCGAGTATCGCTTTCAAGTATCCAATGGCTAGCTCCAGAATTTCTTTTTGAATGCCAAAAAGTGCTCCAACAGTCACAAATCACTTTCCAATGGTCTACAACAGCTAGAACTACCTTGCAGTGATGGAAGACCATATATTTGAAGGATTTGAACTTCCTTAAAGCAAGTATTAAAGAGTTCTTCAAAGTTTTGAAAGCTTTATTGAATATCTTACCTACCAACAAGAAGAAGAGCACAAGAGCATTCAAGTCAGCCTTCAAGTCTTCACCAACTCTCATCTGAAGCTTGAAGCAATTTGGGAAGAAGTCACTGAAGCAATTAAAACTCATTCAAGTGCATTCAAGTGGACTTCTATCAAGCTGCACCAACAACTATCTGACAAATTGAGTTTGTCATTTTTGTTGCATTTATTTCAATTCATTTTTGAATTGTTTGGGTTATTGGTGAGCCTGGTTGAAAAAACAAATAGGTTCTTGGTAAGCCTTGATTAAAAACCAAGTGTTGGGTTCTTGGTGATCTTGGTAAAACTAAGTTAGGTTCTTGGTGATCCTGTGAAAACCAAGTTGGGTTATTGGTGAGCCCGATTGAAAAACCAAATAGGTTCTTGGTGAGCCTTGATTAAAAAACCAAGTGTTAGGTTCTTGGTGATCCTGTGAAAACCAAGTTGGGTTTCTTTGATGAGCCTGTTCAAAACCAAAGGGTGTTGGGTTTTTTTTGGTGATCCCGTTAAAACCAAAATGTAGAGGTTTTGGATTATGATCCTGTAAAACAATCCTACTGTATTTAGGTGTGAATATAGTGAAAATCCCAAGTGGTATCTTGGGTAGTGGATGTAGGAGCTAGGTTGCTTCGAACCACTATAAATTTTATGTATTTGTGTTGTGCTTATTTGACTCTATTTAGCTTCTGCAATTTATTATCTTGCCACAGCACCTAACACCTTCTAAGGGATTTTTAATTGCACATTATCCTGCATAATTTTTTAAATTTTCAATTCACCCCCCACTTGGGTAGCCACCTGGGCAACAACTGGTATCAGAGCAGTGTCTCTGATTACACAAGAGTAAAGATTGATGGCTCATCCCATGAGTACATCCTTGGCGGAAGGCCAATCTACCAACAAACCTCCACTCTTCACAGGCATAAATTATTCATATTGGAAAGCAAGAATGAAGATTTATATTCAAGCTATTGATTTTTCAATTATGGAAGGTCATTCTTAAAGGGCCACATGTTTCCATGATTAAAATTGATGGCATGGATGTCCCTAAGCCTGAAGAGGAATGGGATGAACATGACATGAAATTAGGAGAATTGAATGCCAAAGCAATGAATTTGCTATACTGTGCTTTGGATTCAAACGAGTTTAATCAAATTTTCACTTGCTCTTTGGCAAAGAAAATTTGGGATAAACTTGAGGTGACCCATGAAGGAACTTCTCAAGTGAAAACTTCAAAGATTAATCATTTAGTGTACAATTATGAATTATTTAAAATGGAGTCTAATGAAAATATTTCTGTCATGTACACTAGATTTACATATATTATTAATGGTTTGAAAAGTCTTGGCAGCGTATACTCAAATAAAGATCTAGTTCAGAAGATATTGAGATCACTTCCTGACAAATGGGATCCTAAAGTTACTGCCATCCAGGAAGCTAAAGACTTAAACACTCTATCCATAGATGAACTAATGGGTTCTCTCATCACACATGAATTAGCCATGTAGCACAGAACAGATGATGATCAGAAAAAGAACAAAACTATTGCATTCAAGGCTGCATTAGAATCAAAGAATGATGAAGAGATGGAAGATGAATCTACCTCATCCGAAGATGATCTAGAAGATGAAGACATTGCAATGGTCGTGAGGAGATTCAGACAGTTTATGGAAAAGAAGAAAGGAAGATTCAATAGAAAATTCCATAAGCGAGGAGAACATTCCAAGGAAAAGGACAAGGACAAAGATAAAGAAAAAGAGCAAGTCCCTACCTGCTATGAATGTAAGAAATCGGGGCACATTCATTTGGACTGTCCACTATTGAAGAAATTTTTCAAAAAGAAAAAAAGGAAAGCGATGGTTGCCACGTGGAGAGATAGTGAAGACTCCACTTCAACTGAAGAAGAAGAGACCATGAAAATAGCTAACTTATGTCTAATGGGTCTCGAGGATGAGGTAACTTCCCACGATAATCAAATTAAATTTACATTTGATAAGTTATATTCTGCATTTCATGATCTCTTATCTAAATTTAAAAAGGCAGGAGTAAAGATTAGATCATTAAAGCATATCAATGATTATTTACTCAAAGAAAAAGATGAGATTTCATAAAAGAACATTTTATTGCAAAAAGAATTTCATGTCCTTTCTGAAAACTGTAATGTTTTGAAAATTGAAAATAATGCTTATCATGACCAAAACAAGATTTTATTGAATGAAAATCTTGAGTTGAAAAAGGAGGTTGAAAAACTCAAGCCGCTTGTTGAAAAACTAACTCTATCTTCTAACAAACTTGAGTTGATTTTTAAAGAACAAAGAATTTCTGGCAATAAAGCTGGAATAGGTTTTAATGCTTCAAATTCAAATTATATTTCAACAACTACTTTTGTAAAATAAAAGGATTTTGTTCCTAAGTTTACTTCTCAAAAAGCTTTTATGACTAAAGGTTCTACTTCCATTTCAAAACCTACCTTGTATGTTCCAAAAAATTCAATTACAAAACCTACTATTTATGCATCTCATGCATCCAAAATTTCAAAGCATAAATCTTTTCAAAATTTTAAGATCAGATGTTTTGCTTGCAAAGAACTAAGACATAAAGTTTTCAATTACAATATTATTAGAAATGTCCATAATAGATCAAGAAGGATTCGGGTTCCCAAAGGAACCACCTCTGCTAACCTGCAAGGACCCAAGTTAGCTTGGGTACCTAAAAGAACTCCTTGATTATCTTGCAGGAATATCTTGCAGCCTAGAAATTGAAGAAAAGATGGTATCTCGACAGCGGTTGTTCAAGATATATGATGGGTGACAAAGAACAATTCATCACCCTGGAAATGAAAGAAGGAGGTATGGTTACTTTTGGAGACAATGGCAAGGAAAAAATAATCGAAATTGGTAAGATCAAAATAACCCCCGGTACTTTCATTAAAAATGTATTGCTAGTAGATAAATTGAAGCACAATTTGTTGAGTATTAGTCAACTTTGTGATAAGGGCTTCAAAGTTATCTTTGAATCATCTGTGTATAGTAACTAACTCTCTTGACTCTAGCAACAAATTCATTGTACATAGACTCGAAAACATTTACTTGGTTGATCTTAATGATCTTGCCATGTCAAGAAGTTCCAGTTTAGTTGCAATGAATGCTAAGAACAAGGAGTCTTGCTTATTATGGCATAGATGATTAGGACATGCTAGCATACATACTATTGCCAAGTTAATTTCCAAAAACCTAGTTAGAGGCATGTCTAAATTTAAAGTAGACTTTGATCATGTTTGTGATGCATGCCAAATGGGTAAACAAACTAGGGAGAGATTTAAATCCAAAAATATGATTTCAACTTCTAGACCTCTAGAACTATATCACATGGACTTATTTGAGCCAACTAGGACTACAAGCCTAGGAGGTATGAAATATGCCCTTGTGATTGTAGATAATTTTTCTATATTTACATGGATTTTGTTTATTACGCACAAAGGTGAAACCTTCAAAGTATTTTGAAAATTTCACAAAAAGGTTTCAAATCATAAAAATCTTTCAATAATTTCAATTAGGAGTAATCACGACACTGAATTTGAAAATCAATTTTTTGAAGATTATTGTATTGAAAATGACATTGATCATAACTTCTCCGCTCCTAGAACACCGCAACAAAATGGTGATGTAGAGAGGAAAAATAGGACTTTGGAAGAGATGGCCAGAATGATGTTATGTGAAGGTAATCTTCCAAGGTACTTTTGGGCAGAAGCGGTGAACACTGCTTGTTATATTTTAAACCGCATTTTGATATGTCCTATTTTGAAGAAAACCCACAATGAGCTTTGGAATGAAAAGAAACCCAACATCAATTACTTTCATGTATTTGGATGTAAATGCTTTATGCTTAATAATGGTAAGGATAATCTGGGAAAATTTGATGCTAAATCTGATGAAGCAATTTTTCTTGGTTATTCATTACATAGCAAAGCATATAGAGTATTTAATAAAAGGACTCTTACTATTGAAGAGTCAGTGCATGTTATCTTTGATGAAACTAACCCTTCATCTTCTAAGAAAGAAGAGTGTATAGACAATGATGTAGGTACAATTCAAAAGGAGATGGAAGACATAAGTATTCAAGAAAGACCAATTGAAGAATGAGAAGAAATGGTAAGGATCATACTGATTTACCAACATAATGGAGGTACGTTACTTCCCATTCTAAAGAATTAATTATTAGTGATCCTTCACAAGGTATTAGGACTAGGTCTGCACATAGAACTGCACATGACTACCTAGCTTTTGTATCTTAAATAGAGCCTCATACCTTAGAAGAAGCTGAAAATGACCCAAACTGGATGATGGCTATGCATGATGAATTGAACCAGTTTGAAAGAAATAAAGTTTGGACATTAGTTGATAGACCTAAAGACCACCCAATTATAGAAACCAAATGGGTCTATAGGAACAAATTTGATGAACGAGAAAATGTCATTAGAAACAAAGCTAGATTAGTGGTTAAGGGATATAGTTAAGAAGAAGGTATTGATTTTGATGAAACATATGCACCCGTAGAAAGACTAAAAGCCATTAGATTATGTCTTGTATTTGCTTGCTACATGAGTTTTGAACTTTTTCAAATGGATGTAAAAAGTATATTTTTAAATGGTTTTATCTCCGAACAAGTTTTTGTAGAACAACCACCGGGTTTTGAAAAACATGCTTTTCCAAACCATGTGTTTAAACTCAATAAAGCTTTATATGGTTTGAAACAAGCCCCTAGAGCCTGGTATGATAGACTTAGTACCTTTTTGATTGAAAATAATTTTTCAAGAGAAAATGTTGATAAAACCCTTTTCATCAAAATGAAAAATAATGACATATTAGTTGTACAAATTTATGTTGACGATATTATATTTGGTGCAACTAATAAAAGTTTTTGTGAAGATTTTGCTAAGCTAATACGGGGAGAATTTGAAATGAGCCTAATGGGTGAACTTAATTACTTCCTCAGACTTCAAGTAAAGCAAACAAGGGAAGAAATCTTCATCAACCAAGCCAAATACACCAAGAAAATAATTAAGAAGTTTGGTATGGAGATAAGCAAACAAATGAGCACACCTATGAGCCCATCTTGCAGATTGGACAAAGATGAGAATGGATCCAATATTGACCAAAAGCTATATAAAGGTATGATTAGATCCATATTATATTTAACTGCAAGTAGACCAGATATCTTATATAGTATATATGTATGTGCTAGATTTCAATATAATCCCAAAGAAATATATATGCTTGCTATTAAAAGAATACTAAAATATTTGAAAGGTACAAGTAATCTAGGTCTTTGGTTTTCAAAAGAATCATCTTTGAATTTAATTGGATTTTCATATGCTGATTATGCTGGTTGTAGAGTTGATAGAAAAAGCACTAGTGGTACTTGTCAATTTCTAGGATTGAATTTAATTTCATGGCACTGTAAGAAGCAAAACTCCGTAGCACTGTCCACTGCTGAGGCAGAATATGTTGCTGCTAGTAGTTGTTGTGCTCAAGTATTATGGATTAAACAACAGCTAGAAAACTTCGGTGTTACACAATGCAAAATACCAATCAAGTATGATAACACAAGTGCTATAAATTTGACCAAAAATCCTATTCAGCATTCTAGGACTAAACATATAAAAATTAGACACCATTTTATTAGAGACCATGTTTTGAATGGCGACATAGAATTAAAATTTATCCCTATTAAAAAGCAATTAGCTGACATCTTTACTAAGCCGCTAAATTAGGATAGATTTGAATTGCGTAGAGGAGAATTAGGGCTTTGTGATCCTTTCTAGATTTAGACAACCTAATTTCCTTCAAAAACTAAGGAAGAATTATCTAGAAAACCTCTTTCAACTATTCATGTTTATTGAACAACTTTTCTTGAACCTTCATTACATCGAATTCAATCTCTAAATCATTTCATTTTTGGTGGAAAGTTTCTGTTCGAGTCGACTCGAGCATTTTTGCTCTAGTCGAGCCAGCTCGAATGTCTGAGTTTTCTAATATTGCTCTGGTTGAGCCAACTAGGTCAACCTGATATTTTGCCTAGCCGACTCGGTGTTCTGATTTTTCTGAGTTCGCTCTAGTCGAGCCGACTTAGATGTTTCTAGGGTTGGACGAGCTAACTCGAAAGTCAGGAATTCGTTGGTTAAATAGTTCCGTGTAATCTTTTCTTAAACTTAACTCTTTCTATTTTCACTTCAAACTCACCCTACTCCACTTAGAACCTTTACCAATCTCTCAAGAACCATTCCCAGATCCTTGATTTCTTAAATCTCACTGCAATGGCTTCATGAAGATCTGCAAGGAAGATTCTTCAAGTAGGTGAATCAAGCACCCGTGATGAAGATGCAAAAGGAAAAGGAGAAAAGAGGAAAAGGTCTACCACTCCTGAGCAACAAGAAGAAGAAACTTTTCTTCCCGAATAGATTATCTCTATGGCCAACCGGCCCGTTACTTGCAGAAGAAGGATAGATTTCTCATTTCTAAATGAAATGGAAATGAAGATCATAAGATGGATAGAAAGCCAGGGTTTGAAGCACTTCTATTCTTTGGACATCTTAACCTACCCCTCACTGGTACGGATTTTCTATGAAAACATAATTCTTAAGGAGTATCACTTGGAATCTATAGTTAAGGCAATGAAAATCATCATGGATGAAGAGAAGTTGGGCAGTTTGCTTCAAATGCCAATGGATGGCACCACTGAGCTTACCCTACTAGACAAAGAACACACTCTAAAACTCATTTTGGAAAAGGAAGACATGAGCTCCATTCAACATGTTCAGGCCAACTTACTATCGAAGAAAATGAGGCTTCTTCACAATATGGTCAGTAGGATTTTTCTTCCCAGAACTGGTCACTTTGACTGGGTAAGCAAAAAAGACATGACTTTTATAGGACATCTGACTGAAGAAAAGCCACTCAACCTTCCCTATATAATGATGATTCAAATGACTGAAGCAGTTAGAAAAGTTAAAGCCTGCCTACCCTATGATATGGTTTTTACTCTACTATTTGAAGAAGCTGGAGTTAGCTTAACCAATGAGATAGGCAAGCCTTTATATCACTCTGACACTTATTCCTTCAATTCATTGAAAAGAATAGGTTACAAACTACAAGAAAGAATATGGATTAAGAAAGTGTCCAGTCAATTTGCTGCTACTTCTTCAGAAGATGATGAAGCTACTGCTATTGAAGAAAGATCTGAAGGTACAATGATTACTCCATTTAACCTTAAGAACCTAATATTTCAGAAGATGGAAACTATATCCAACTCATTGACAGATCACATGAATTCTGTAATTGATGAAATAAGAAACACAGTTAATATCAGCTTGCAGGAAATAAGATCTGAACATAAGCTTCACAAGGAGCAAATGGCAAAGGAAATGAAGGACTTTAAAAAAGAAATCAGAAGTATCTTGCTGCAATCTCAAAAGGAAACAGTCACTGCTGAAGATACTCATGTGCAGATCATCAAGGAGTCACTTGAGACTCCTGCTCCTACTTCTTCATCTGATCCACCCTCAATCAAACCCAAACCTGTTGAAACCAAGAAGAAGATAAAGACCAAAATGACTAAGACTTTTAGAGCCCCTGTTAGAACTAGATTCAGGGATTTAAGGTTTAAACCCCTAAAAACTAAGACCTCTGATAAGGTTATAGAGGTAGGCTCTTCTTCTTCTAATGAAGAAGAAGAATAGGTTGTTTAGAATAGTTAGTCTTTTGGTTATTTTGATCACATCTTTGTACTTCTCACTTTTTAATGTATGAATGCTCTACTTTTTATCCTTTACTAAATGAATGTACTTCTTTCACACCTTGTATGACATATCTATCAATGAAATGAAAGATCTTTTATTATGATGAGTTATCCTTTCAATGCTTTGGTACAACTATGATGAATTTTTAATTAGAATTTTCAATTTGAGAAAGTGAAATTATCTCAAACAAATATTAAATACTTTCTCAATCTATTTCAAAATCTGACTTTTATTTGAAATCACCTTTTTGATTGATTGACAAAAAGGGGGAGAAATGAAAAATGGGAGAATGGGAGAATAGTATCAATATTAATGATGGAACTATCATGAAAATTTCTGAATAGTATCGATATTAATGATGGAACTATCATGAAAATTTCCGATATCTATATTGAGCTTCCTACCGATTATTCTTAAAGTGCTTAAAAAGAATGAAAAAGGGGGAGCACCAATGTGATAGTATTCAATTGGACCTAACTGCTTAATTGCTTCAAAACCTAGAGAAAGGGGGAGATTCTCTTGAATGGTTTTGCTCTGATTGCTATTGCTCTACAAATTAATCTTAATTCTATCAATATTTTTTCAAAACTCTGATACTCCATGTTTTGTGCTAACTATAATATTATGAAGCATGAAAAGTTTAAAACCTTGATGATATATAATGATATCATCTCTTGAGCTCTGATACTTATTTATAAATTTAGTTAGCTCCAATACATGTGAATATTTACTTTCAAATACTTTTATACATGTAAGTGTAAAGAGTTTTTCATGCCCAGTGTTTTGTCATTATCAAAAAGAGGGAGATTGTTGACCCCATAAGTGATTTTGATGATAACCAAATATTGGAGCATGTACATGTATTTCTAACAACTCTTCAAGTATTTTACAAGTTTTTGTAGGATGGTTTATTTGCTCAAAATTCAACTCCTACATCTTTGTTTCTTGCTTGAGTTGTGTTGTAATTTGATTTTGTAAAGAAGAACCTAATGAAAAAGCTAATAAAAAATATATAAAAAGGGTTACTTCTGCTTGTGTATGCCTTAAATTATTTTGAGTTGGTTTGCTTGAAAAATGTAAGAGTGTTGGTGAGAGTTTTCCTTGAGTTCCATTGTAAAAATTTTGAAGAAGTTACTCGAGCCGACCCAGCATGTTGAAGTGCTGACTCCACTTCATGGCACGTAGCAAGGATTCTTGTTACCTAGAAAGCAACCCAAGAGGGGGGGTGAATTGGGTCTCTAAAAAAAATTTAAAGCTAAGCTTGATAATACAAGTTACAAACTATACAAGACAAGATATGCAATTCAATTTAACAAGGTACTGTGAATTAAGTGCAATGCTCTAAAGTAATAGTGCAGCGGAATTTAAAAGTAATAAGCAAAATGTAAAGAGCAAGGAGGGAGAGAACAAGCAATTACAAACACAACAATCTATAGTAGTTCGGTGCCAACAATGCACTTACATCCACTCCTCAAGATCTCCTTGGAAATTCACTATAATCCAACGATTACAGTCGATTAGTTTTTCGGGCTCACTAATCAAAACTCGACTTGTTTTACAAGGCTTACAAGTCACAACCTCGCTTGGTTTTACGGGCTAACCAAGAACCTAATTGGTTTTCACAAGGCTAACCAAAAACCTCCCTTGGTTTTCCGGGTTAACCAAGAACCTTAGTGGTTTTATGCGCTAACCACCAACCTAATTGGTTTTCAAGGATTACCAATAACCTCACTTGGTTTTCCAATAGGCTAACCAATAACCTTTACAAGATATAAGATGGAGAATAAAGAACCAATGTAAGCTTTCAATAATAAAGCAAATAAGTCGATGTAGCTTGATGTAGTGTTGCTTTGCTCTTGTTGAAGCCTTTTGAATCCCAAGTAAGAATGATCTTCAATGCACTTGATAGCTTTGAATGCTTGGAAGGCTTCCTTTTGCTTGAGAGTGGTTGAGCTTTGAATGAATAGGAGTTAAGGCTCTTCTCTCTTTTTTTCTCTCTAAAATCTCTTTGGATATTCAATACCTTTTTGAATAGTTGAATAGTTGTTATCTTGATTTGATTTGGAGCCTTTATATACCTTCCCAAGCCTCCAAAATCGAAATATAGCCATTATACTTGAAAAACTAGCCGTTGGAGGGCATTTGGACGAGTTCTGCGCTTGAAAAAACTAGCCATTACTGTTGTCAGAACTCCATGTGTCGACACTTCCTCTTCATATGTTGACACATTAGGTCGACACATGTTCTTCTTGAGTCGACACAAGTTCAAAGTGTTCCATTCAGATTCTCTGAAAAAATTAGCTGAGTCGACACATTCTCAGTTGAGTCGACATATTGAGTCGACACGTTGCATCCATGTATCGACACATCAACTGTTCCTTCAACTTTTGCAAGTTCTGTGGCTTGAAAGTCTCAGGTGATGTGTTGATCCATGTGTTGATACCTTGAATCGACATATAAGGTCCATGTGTCGACACATCAATTGTGCCATTTGAAACATTGCTGCGTACCGGTCTAAGTCGACACATTATCTTCATGTGTCGATACATTATGTCATGTGTCGATACCTTGAGTCGACACATCATTGAAAAAGTGCAGAAATTGCTGAACTTGTGCTGGAACATGTTTCCATTTGCCTTAGTTATCCATTCAACCATTTCTTTGAGTGTCCAAGTCTTGTTTTGTGCAATCATTCCATTCAAACTTGGTTCTTCAACACAATTGGGCTTCTTCAAATTTTGTGAGCATCCTTTCAATAAAGACACACTAAAAGTAAACCATTAGTCCTCAATTTATACTTAACTATTTTTCTTATCATCAAAATCAATTAGTGGAGTCAATAATCTCCCCCTTTTTGATGATGAAAAAACCCTTAAGTATAAATTGCTTTAAAAGTAAAGCTTTAAGAGAATTAATTAAGATGCACGATATTGAAAGCATTAAGTATATCAATCATTACTTAAAGATATAATCATTCAAAAAACAAGTAATAGAATTTGAGCTTGTTTCAAAAATAGAGAGTATCAGAGCTTTGTCAGAACTTTGATATTTATTTAAATACATTAAGAACATATATCATGATACTCTTACAATGAAAATTTCAGCAATTATAAAATTTTAGCAATTAACAAAGCTCCCCCTGAATTAATGATTCATAACAAAATTTGTGAGAATCTTTTCAAAAACATTGGAAGAGGGGTTTTAAGAATCAAATTTACGTTGACAAAAGGTAAAGCTCCCCCTTTCATAAATTCAGGTTTTCAAAAATTAAAAGTTACTCCATCTTTAGTTTGGAGAAGTAAACACATTTATACTTAAATAATATCATGAGTTACTCCCTCTTTTTGTTATCATTAAAAAGGTAGATAAAGGGAATACATTTATTTTCGGAATATTTTCTTTAGGAAGCACATTCATGAAAGCAATACAAAATATAGCATTCATGTCCATCAAAGATATAGGAATGAGTAATCAAAAAAATTTTCATATATGTCAGGAACTTGTACATCAAGTACATAACAAAGATAAAAGTACATATAAGCATAAATGTAAACTATCTAGAAGTATAAAACTATCTAGAAGTACATCAATATCCTAATCCTCATCCATCGAGTCATCAGAAGATGAACCGATCTAGATCGATCCAGTATCAGTAAAAGATCGAGCTCTAGGCCATCGTGATTGTAGATCTCGAAGTCTGGTCCTGGTCGGTTGAGGAGGGGAACGGCGTCTACGTCCTCTACGATGAATATAAGTCCAGCCTCTGGCTGAAGCAGTAGAGGTAGGAGCTATGTCCTCCGTAGGAACTGAACTGATCGGGTGAATCATCTCAGCAATAGCTAGAATAGGAGTACGATCAAAAGTAGGGCTTGAATCGAGATGCTGAAAGCCGGGTGTATAAAACCCAAGCTCTCGAGTGACGATGAAATATGAAGGGTAGGACTATCAAAAGTAGGTGTAACAGCTGATGGCATATCAAGAATAATAGTATCAGCTATGGAAGGTATCGGTGTATCTACAATAAATGTGTCAAAAGAGGGTGTCTCAATGATAGGTGTATGAATGACAGGAGAATCAACAGTAAGTGAATCAATAACAGGTATATCAATAACAGGACTAAGAATAGGAATAGGAACTGGTGTGTGATCAATCGATCTGGAAGGAGAGGATGAATCAGGAAATAGGTCAGGTAAGAAGGATGGATCAACAACAGGGCTTGCAGGAACATAATCCGTCACCTCCGTAACTAGCTCTGACGTAAGATCAGCAATATCAAACCGGTCTGAGTCAGTCTCTATGTCTCCAACAATAGTTCCAATCACTGTATCTCCATCTCCAACATTAGTCTCAACACCAGTGTCGATATCAGCAATGTCATCAGTTGGTGCTGGAGCAGGAACATCAACAGAAGCAGGAACTGTGTCTGCAGTAGGAGCACTCGTCGAAGATCTGGACAGTGCTGAGAGAATAGCCGAAATACCATCACTAAGACCAATGTGGCTCTCTCTCGTCTCATCAATAAAGACGTCTAGACGCTGCCTCATGATGAAAACATCAATCTCTATGCATCTGACTCTGTCCTCTAAAGTATCTGAAATACCAGGAGTCTACGTCTGCGCTGGCTATGGCTGGACAGATGTAGAAGGATCAGGCTGAGCTGGCTGTGCTGCTGTCTCAGGCTGTGTCTCGCTCGATCCAGCCTCACCTGAAAGAATCTGCTTTTCCTTTGCTGTATCCTCATCAATGTCAGCTCTATCCTCGGCCTGTCCTGATGTCCTCCGTGTCCACTGGCCTCAGACTAAATGATAACCCATGCGATGCAACGACCTGATGTCATATACATCAATATGGATCAAAGTATAATAAGGCTCATCCTGGAAGCAGACTCCATACTCCCGAAACAGTATAGTCAATCCCATGCCATATGGCAAGCAGAGCCGCTGACTAGATGCCGTCTCAGTAATCTGATGAACCATTAGAACAGGAAGACAAATTGGTGTCCGTCGAATCAGTGAGACCATCACCAACAACTCTCGCTCAGCAATGTAGTCAAATTGACAGGTCTTCGGCAGAAGAATCCGGGTGACAATATGATGTAGCAGTCTCATCTCCGCAAACAATCTCGATGTAGGAACAGTGGCTCCCTCTGGTAAGATATCTGACTCAAAGATACACCAGAGACCACTAACTCTGTCCATCAGACTGTCAATAACTGATCCAGTCATGGGTATATCCCATACTCTACTCAGAACCTCTGCTAAAATGGGAATATCCCATCCTCTGACCTGAGAAATCCAGCCATCTGATCCGCGGGCAAGTGATCCGTAGAACTCTCTCATCAACCCGGGATAGTATCTCTTGCTGAGCGAACAAAAATATGCCAAACCAGCATGTCAAATCCAATCTCCAATCCTAAAATGCTGCTGGTCTAAGAAAAAGAAGTCCACTTGGCATCCTCCAACCACTGTCTTGGAGCTCATCCAGCTAGAAGGTGCAAACAATGATCGTGCAGGCGGATCCAGAGCTCTAGACTCGTGTCAGGCCTTCATTCTCCGCTCTTCTTCATGCTGTGACTGACGCGGTCGGCAAATGACTTGTTTGCGAGGACCCATTATCAACAATCAAAGATTTGGCAAGGTTTTTGGTGGAAATAAGGAGTTTCTAGGGTTTATGAGCTAAAACCTAGGAGGAAATCATATAAAAACGACCACCGAACCTTCAAATCCTAGAAAACGGCAAGTAAAAGCAAGGAAACGAAAAGATGAACAGGATGGATACCTGGAATTAAAGTGTTAGCTCGGAGGAGAATGAAATTTGGGATAAAAACGGTTTGAAAACCCTTAAAATATCAGTTTGCCATCGGGCATGTGTCGACACATTTTGGTGTCGACTCATGATGTGTCGACATATCAACTTAAAAACTGAAAAATTTGGAATTTCACTGAATGATCAAAATCAATTGAACATGTATTTGTTGTCAAATCAGTAATGATCAATCATGATATATCACAAATAATGTTGAATTGATCTAGTTTGAGTCAAATTAAGGGAAAAATTTAATCAAACAGATTGATGATCCCGAGCTCTCTTCTAATCATACAGAATCGATCTTCCAAGAGAGGTTTAGTTAAAATATCAGCTAATTAAAATTCAGTACATATAAATTCAAGCAAAATATCATTGTTTTCTACATGATCTCTAATAAAGTGATGTCTAATTTCAATGTGCTTACTCCTAGAGTGTTGAATAGAATTTTTAGTCAAGCAAATAGCACTGGTATTATCACATTTAATAGGAGTTCTAGCCAACTTGATTCCAAAGTCTTCAAGTTGTTGCTTAATCCACAAGATTTGAGCACAACAACTTCCTGCTGCAATATACTCAGCCTCAGCTATGAATAGTGCAACTGAAGTTTGTTTCTTGCTAAACCATGAGATTAAGTTAACCCCAAGAAATAGGCATGTTCCACTAGTGCTCTTTCTATCTAATCTACAACCAGCAAAGTCCGCATCAGAATATCCAATCAATTCAGCAGAAGAGTTTCTAGCATACCACAAACCAATACTAATAGTACCAGACAGATATTTAATGATGCGCTTAATAGCCATAAGATATGATTCCTTAGGTTCAGACTGATATCTAGCACACATGCAAACACTGAACATAATATCTGATCTACTAGCAGTCAGATACAATAAAGAGCCTATCATGCCTCTGTATAATTTTTTATCTATAGATTTACTATTTTCATCTTTATCTAGTTTACATGAGGGGCTCATAGGCGTACCTATTGGCTTAGTAGTCCTAAACTTTTTGATAATTTCTCTTGTGTACTTAGCTTGGTTGATGAAGATACCATCTAAAGTTTTCTTGATCTAGAGTCCGAGAAAGAAGTTTAGTTCACCCATCATACTCATCTCGAACTCACCCTGCATAAGCTTAGCAAACTCTTGACAAAAAATTTCATTAGTAGCACCGAAAATGATGTCAACAACATATATTTGTACTACTAATAAATCATTATCTTTCCTTTTTAAAAATAGTATTTTGTCAACATTTCCTCTAGAAAATTCATTTTCAATAAAAAATTTGTTTAACCTTTCATACCATGCTTTAGGTGCTTGCTTCAATCCATAAAGTGCTTTGTGTAGTTTGAAAACATGATCGGGATGTGCATGATTTTCAAAACCAGGTGGTTGTACAACAAAGACCTTTTCATTTATAAAACCATTTAAAAAAACACTCTTAACATCCATTTGAAATAATTTAAAGTTCATAAAGCAGGAAAATGCTAACAATAGTCTAATTACTTTAAGTCTAGCAACAGGAGCAAAAGTTTCATCAAAGTCAATCCCTTCCTCCTGATTGTAGCCTTTAGCAACTAGCCTAGCTTTATTTCTAATGACAATACTATTTTTATTTAATTTATTCTTAAATACCCATTTAGTGCCAATAATTGAAACATTAGATGGTCTTTCTACAAGTGTCCAAACATTATTTCTGTCAAATTGTATTAGTTCTTCTTGCATAGCATTGATCCAATTAAAGTCTTTTTCAGCTTCTTCAAAACATTTAGGTTCTACTTGAGATACAAAAGCAATATAGTCACATTCATTTCTAATAGAAGCTCGAGTTCTTACCCCTTTAGATGGATCACCTAATATTAATTCCTTAGGGTGTTCATGAGCATACCTCCATTCCTTAGGTAGATCTTGATGCATTGGAGTGTCATCTTCTTTCTCATCCTTGTCCTGATTTTCTTCATTTGGTCGAGCTTGATCATCCAATGTCAGCTTCTGAAGTTTGTCAGCACCTACACAGTCATCAGATGTATCCTCTTTTCTTGAGGATTTGTTAGTAGATTCTTCAAATACAACATGTACTGACTCTTCTATAACTAAATTCCGTTTGTTAAATACTCTGTATGCCCTGCTTGATGTAGAGTATCCTGAGAAGATACCTTCATCAGACTTGGCATCGAACTTCCCTAGATGATCTTTTTCATTATTCAAAATAAAACATTTACAACCAAAAACTCGAAAATATTTCAAAGATGATTTTCTTTGATTCCAAAGCTCATATGGAGTTTTCTTTAAAATAGGGCATATCAAAACTCGATTCAAAACATAACAAGCTATATTTTTAGCTTCAGCCCAAAAATATCTTGGCAAATCGTTTTTACAAAGCATAGTGCGTGCCATTTCTTCAAAAGTACGATTTTTCCTTTCTACTACCCCATTATGCTGAGGTTTCCTATGTGCAGAGAAATTGTGTTCTATGCCTTTTTCATTATAAAAATTTTTGAAATCTTGATTTTCAAATTCGGTTCCATGATCACTACAAATACAAACGACTGAAACACCTTTTTCATTTGAAACTTTTCTATAAAACTTTACGAATATAGAAAATGACTCATCTTTTTGTGCTAAAATGAAAACCCAAGTAAATCTCAAAAAATCATCCACAAGAACTAATCCATATCTCTTGCCTCCTAGACTTGATGTTCTAGTTGGTCCAAAAAGATCCATATGGAGTAGTTCAAGTGGTCTACTAGTAGTTACAAATCCTTTTGGTTTAAAAGAAGTTTTGACTTGTTTTCTAAATTGACATGCTTGGCAAATTTTATCTTTTTCAAAACTGATTTCAAGTAAATCTTTAACTAAATTCTTTTTGGAAAGTTTTGAAATAAGGTACGTACTAGCATGCCCTAACCTTCTATGCCATAACCAACTAGTCTCTTTCTTGGTAGAATTCATTGCAACAAGGCATTCTCCATTAGGCAAAGATAGATCATCAAGATCTACTAGATAAATGTTTCTATGCCTTTTTTCAATGAATTGTACTCCATTTATATCTGGACTAGAAATCATGCAATAAGATGATTTAAAAACTACTTGAAAACCTTTATCGTAAAACTGACTAATGCTCAAAAGATTATGCTTTAAACCATTTACTAAAAGTACATTACTGATACTATTGGAAGGAGTTATGTGAACCTTACCAATTTCAATGATTTTACCTTTACCATTATCATCAAAGGTCACACTCCCTCCATTCAAAGCTTCAAGAGAAGTGAATTGCTTCACATCTCCAGTCATGTGCCTTGAGCAACCACTATCAAGATACTAAATTCATTTGTTTTCCTTGGTTACAAGACACACCTGCAATAAGATCAAGCTTTGTTTTTAGGTACCCAAGCTAACTTGGGTCCTTTCGGGTTAGCATTCAAAATGGTTGCTTTTGGAACCCACACTTTACCAGAAGACATGATTTTTCTAAAATTACATTAATATAATTTATGACCTAGTTTTTTACAAGTAAAACAAGTAAAACTGGATGATGCAGGCACAAAAAAGTTTTTGAAATACTTTTGTTGCTTTTGAGGTTTATATCCTAAACCTGCCTTATTGAAAACTGCTCTTTGATTGTTTAAAAGTAAATTCAACTTTTCTAAACTATAAGTAAATTTGTCAACAAAAGGTTTTAATTTTTCAAGTTCATTTTTGTGTTTAGCATTTTCAAGTTCTAAATCCTTGTTTTTCTTTAAAAGCTCATTGTTAGAAACAACATGTTTAGGCCTTTTCAAAACTTCATTTTCCATAGCTAAAGCGTTATTTTTCTTTTCCGAAACATCTAGTTTAGTTTTCAAAGAACTAACATCATTAAGTAAAGAATTATTTTCTAATGAGAAACTATTAGCATGCCTTTTTAATTTCTTATTTTCAGATAATACTAACTTATAATCATGCATAAGCTCTTCAAAAGCATTTCTAAGTTCATCAAAAGTAAAATCAACTTCAGAGTCGAAACATACCTCTTCATTGTCCTGATGTGCCATGAAGCATAGATTTGCAATTTCAATCTGCTATTCTTCTGAACTAAAGTCTTCACTATCACTCCACGTGGCCATCATGGCTTTCTTCCTTAGTTTCTTCCTTGATTGCTTTAGGAGAGGACAATCAAATTTATAGTGTCTGGGCTTCTTGCACTCAAAGCATATAGGTACTCCCTTCTCCTTTTCCTTTTATTTCTCTTTTTCTTTTTCCTTTCCCTTTTCCTTGGATTGAAATTTATTCTTGTAGGGAAACTTCCTTCTCTTCATAAATCTTCTAAATTTTTGGGCAATGAGGGCTTCTTCGCCTTCTACTTCTTCATCATCATCGGACTCATCAATCGAGGATTCTTCTTGAACATCTGATTTAAAAGCAATCCCCTTCTTCTTTTTATCCAAGTCCATTAATTTTTGTTTCAAGTTGAGCTCATAAGTCTTGAGCGATCCTACTAGCTGCTCAAGAGATAGCTTGTCCATATCTTTTACTTCTTGAATTGTGGTCACCTTTGGATCCCACGACGTCAGAAGTGACCTAAGAATTTTATTCACAAGATCAGCATTAGATATGACTTTACCAAGACTTCTCATAGCATTTACAATATTTGTAAAATGTGTATACATATCAGTAATAGATTCATTTGGCTCCATCTAGAACATCTCATATGTGTGCACTAACATATTGATCTTAGTGTTCTTCACTTGATCGGTATCCTTGTGGATAACTTCAAGTGTGTCCCATATTTCTTTGGCAGACATGCATGTAGATATCCTATTAAACTTACTATGATCTAATGCATAATACAAGAGATTCATTGCCTTAGCATTGATCTCGAATTGTTTAATGTCATTTTCATCCCAATCCTCTTCAAGTTTTGGGATGGAAACACCATTAACCACCACCGAAGGAATATGTGGACCCTTGTCAACAACTTTCCATAAATTATAATCTATAGAATGCATATAAATTATCATCCTAGTTTTTCAATAAGTATAATTTGTTCAATTAAAAAATTGAGGTCTATTTGAGGCTTGTCCCTCAACTACACTAGTACCAATTGGGGTTGCCATAGATCTTTACTCAAGGCGGTAAAGCCTATATACTGAGAACAAAGCTCTGATACCACTTGTTGCCTAAAAAGCAACCCAAGAGAGGGGATGAATTGGGTCTCTAAAAAAAATTTAAAGCTAAGCTTGATAATACAAGTTACAAACTATACAAGACAAGATATGCAATTCAATTTAACAAGGTACTGTGATTTAAGTGTAATGCTCTAAAGTAATAGTGCAGTGAAAATTAAAAGCAATAAGCAAAATATAAAAAGCAAGGAGGGAGAGAACAAGCAATTACAAACACAACAATCATAGTGGTTTGGTGCCAACAATGCACCTACATCTACTTCCCAAGATCCTTTTGGGAATTCACTATAATCCAACAATTATAGTCGATTAGTTTTTCGGGCTCACTAATCAAAATCTGGCTTGTTTTACAAGGCTTACAAGTCACAACCTCACTTGGTTTTACGGGCTAACCAAGAACCTAATTGGTTTTCACAAGGCTAACCAAAAACCTCCCTTGATTTTTTGAGCTAACCAAGAACCTTAGTGGTTTTGCGGGCTAACCACCTACCTAATTGGTTTTCAAGGCTTACCAATAACCTCACTTGGTTTTTCAATAGGCTAACCAATAACCTTTACAATATATAAGATGGAGAAATAAGGAACCAATGTAAGCTTTCAATAATAAAGCAAATAAGTCAATGTAGCTTGATGTAGTGTTTCTTTGCTCTTGTTGAAGCCTTTTAAATCCCAAGTAAGAATGATCTTCAATGCACTTGATAGCTTTGAATGCTTGGAAGGCTTCCTTTTGCTTGAGAGTGGTTGAGCTTTGAATGAATAGGAGTTAAGGCTCTTCTCTCTTCTTTTCTCTCTAAAATCTCTTTGGATATTCAATACCTTTTTGAATAGTTGAATAGTTGTTGTCTTGATTTGATTTGGAGCCTTTATATACCTTTCCAAGCCTCCAAAATCGAAATCTAGCCGTTATACTTGAAAAACTAGCTGTTGGAGGGCATTTTTCTTGATTTGATTTGGAGCCTTTATATACCTTCCCAAGCTTCCAAAATCGAAGTCTAGCCGTTATACTTGAAAAACTAGCCGTTGGAGGGCATTTTTCTTGATTTGATTTGGAGCCTTTATATACCTTCCCAAGCCTCCAAAATCGAAATCTAGCCGTTATACTTGAAAAACTAGCCGTTGGAGGGCATTTGGACGAGTTATGCACTTGAAAAAACTAGTCGTTACTGTTGTCAGAACTCCATATATCGACACTTCCTCTTCATGTGTCAACACATTAGGTCGACGCATGTTCTTCTTGAGTCGACACAAGTTCAAAGTGTTCCATTCAGATTCTCTAGAAAAATCAGCTGAGTCGACACATTCTCAGTTGAGTCAACACATTGAGTCGACACGTTGCATCCATGTGTCGACACATCAACTATTCCTTCAACTTCTGCAAGTTCTGTGGCTTGAAAGTCTCAGGCGATGTGTTGATCCATGTGTTAACACCTTGAGTCGACACATAAGGTCCATGTGTCGACACATCAACTATACCATTTGAAACATTGCTGTGTACCGGCCTGAATCGACATATTATCTTCATGTGTCGACACATTATGTCATGTGTCGACACCTTGAGTCGACACATCATTGAAAAAGTGAAGAAATTGTTGAACTTGTGCTGGAACATGTTTCCATTTGTCTTAGTCATCCATTCAACCATTTCTTTGAGTGTCCAAGTCTTGTTTTATGCAATCATTCCATTCAAACTTGGTTCTTCAATACAATTGAACTTCTTCAGATTTTGTGAGCATCCTTTCAATAAAGACATACTTAAGCAAACCATTAGTCCTCAATTTATACTTAACTATTTTGCTTATCATCAAAATTAATTAGTGGAGTCCACAATTCTGGTACACAATAATCTGAGCTGACTTGAAGGCAATCGAGCCGACTCTAGTGAATCTGAGTCGACTAGAATATGTCCAAGTCGACTCTTCCAGAGTCCAGTTTTTGAAGATTTCTGAGAATAGCCAGGTGAGCCGACCCGAACCAGAAAGAGCTGACTCTGCCAGACCTAATCTTGAAGACCTGAGAAAGCGAGCCGACCCGAACTACATCAAGCTGACTCTTCTAGAGTGATAATTTCAAAACCTGAGAAGAAGAGCCGATCCAAGCTGAAAAGAGATGACTCCTCGAGTTCAAGTTTTTCAAAGACAGGAGTTCGAGCCGACCTGAGCTATCTAAAACCGACTCGTCCAGAGTGAAGTTTTGCACCCTGAGACAAAGAGCCGACCGCACTGAAGATTTGGTGACTCGACATATCGACTCGAAGAATCCGAGCCGACTCGAAGGAATCCGAGCCAACTCAAGTATCACTTTCAAGTATCCAACGGCTAGTTCCAGAATTTCTTTTTGAATACCAAAAAGTGCTCCAACGATCACAAGTCACTTCCCAATAGTCTACAATGGCTAGAACTGCCTTGGAATGATGGCAGACCTTATATTTGAAGGATTTGAACTTTTTTAAAGCAAGTATTAGAGAGTTCTTCAATGTTTTGAAAGCTTTATTGAATATCTTACCTACCAACAAGAAGAAGAGCACAAGAGCATTCAAGTCAGCCTTCAAGTCTTCACTAACTCTCATCCGAAGCTTGAAGCAATTTGGGAAGAAGCCACTGAAGCTATTAAAGCTCATTCAAGTGCATTCAAGTGGACTTCTATCAAGCTGCACTGGAAACTATCCGACAAATTGAGTTTGTCATTTTTGTTGCATTTATTTCAATTCATTTTTGAATTGTTTGGGTTATTGGTGAGCCCGGTTGAAAATTTTATTTTTGAATTGTAAAAATTGGTGCACTGCTGTAATAAGAAATTGCACCTGCTGGGCAAGTGCGACCAGCTAAGTGTCTATCAGAGGTGGTTGATACAGAACAGGGGGCTCCCTTTCTGGACTGTGTAGGTCCCCACAGGAAGGGGGGTCTCCCACATGACTGGTGGAGGCTTCTCTTGCTTGCATTATCACCATCCTCCCAGTGAGCTGCTTGCAAGGGGATTAAGTCGGATCAGAATGCATCCTGCCCCCCTTCTTGGTGTGCCAAACTGTCGCTGCCAAGATTGTCGTGGCTTGTGGCTGAGGTCAAGCTCGAGACGTGCTCCTGTCGCTCGAGATCCTACTCGGGTGCCCGGACCTACAAAACAGAGTTAGAGACCCGGGTCAGGGATTTCGGCAAAGGCACTCCGATGCTCAAGTCAGTAACGATCCACGGGAACATATCCTCTTGGTTGAGCCCCGAGGGTGGACTCCACACAAGGAGAAGAATTTATGAAGTGAGAGAGTACGAGCGAGCCGAGAACAGAATATGGGAGTGGCAACAGAGGAGAGCTCGAGCTGAGTGGCCGTGTCCATCTAGATCCCTCCTGGAGGTTTCGCGGTAGCCTCAAGCGATGTCCTCCTGTGCATTGCCCCCTTCCTGCTCGTGGACCTCACTCACCCGAATCTTAGCTTGAGTTTTCAGTTTGAACTCGAACTTACCTTTTTTGAATCTAGGAGACCCCTTTTAGCTGGGGGCGTGGCGCACCACTTACCTCAGGATCTTCTCCATGCTTATGGGTGCGTGCGAGATGTTTCATGCCATGGATGGGTTGCCTTTCCATTTTGGTGGTGTGGAAGCTACCGTTCACTCTGACATTCTTTCTGGTCGCTCCCTTTTGGGTAACCTAGTGGGGACTCGATGATGGGCCACCGCCTCCGGGATCCGGATCTGCTGGTTGACTTCTTCTTTTGGAGGGTGCAGACAGTAGGTGGAGAATGCAGAGCCTCGATCGAGGGATTCCTTCCTTTTTGGTGTAAGTGGTAGCTGGGACCATCATCGCGGCTTGGCAGGTGTCTTTTCATGATCCTTGGGCATCGAGCCACCGTCCAGGGAGAGTGGCGACTTCCTTCAACTATGGATCTCTTCATCTAAGGTGGAGCCGACCTGGAGAGATGGAGCTCAACTTCGGCCCTGGCATCTCGACCCGGAGGGAGCGCGGTCGGGCGAAGGAGAGGCAGAGCTTGACTTCGACCCCGGCATCTCGACCCGGAGGGAGCATGACTGGGCGAAGGAGGGACAGAGCTCGACTTTGGCCCCAATGTCTCGACCCGGAGGGAGCACAGCCAAGCGAAGGAGTGGCAGAGCTCAACTTCGACCCCGGTATCTCGACCGGAGGGAGCGCAGTCGGGCAAAGGAGAGGCGGAGCTCAACTTCAGCCTTGGCAGCAGTCGGGCAAAGGAGAGGCGGAGCTCAACTTCAGCCTTGGCATCTTAACCAAGAGGGAGCGTAGCCGGGCGAAGGAGAGGGGGAGCGTAGCCGGGTGAAGGAGAGGCGGAGCTTGACTTTGGCCCCGGTGTCTCGCCCGGAGGGAGCGCAGCCGGGCGAAGGAGAGGCGGAGCTCGACTTCGACCCCGGCATCTCGACCTGGAGGGAGCGCGACCAGGCGAAGGAGAGGCAGAGCTCAACTTCGACCCCGGCATCTTGACCCGGAGGGAGCGTAGCCGAGCAAAGGAGTCCGGGCAGAGGCATCCCATGTGGCAGCTTCATTCGACGTGGCATCTGACGGGGGTCCCACGTCAGCGATCCCGCCACATCAGTGTCCATTCTAAACATTTTGTATGCATGCACAAGCATATTTATTTTGTGTTTTTCACTTGATGGGTACCCTCATATGTAACCTCAAGTGTGTCCCATATTTTCTTCGTCGATGCACATGTAAAAATCCTATTGAATTTGCTAGGATCCAATGCGCAATAAAGCAAGTCATTGCTTTGGCATTAAACTCAGATTGCTTAATGTCATTTTCATCCTAATCTTCTTCAAGCTTTGGAATGGAAATGCTATTAACCATAATTGAAGGAATATATGGACCTCTAATTATCATTTTCTAAAGATTATAGTCAATAGAATGCATGTAAATGCGTATGCATGTTTTTCAATATATGCAATTTGTGCCATTGAAAAATGGTGGAATATTTGAGGCTTGACCCTCAATAATACTAGTACTTATTGGGGCTGCCATAGATCTTTTACTCAACGTGGTTAGACCTACTTAGCTAAGAACTAGGCTCTGATACCACTCGTTGCCCAGCTATAGCAACCTAAGAGGGGGGATGAATTGGATATTCAAAAACTTTTGAAATAAATTAGAAAACATGTGCTAGTGTGTTTTCAAGATGTTTGTGTGCTCAATAATGATATGCAACAGAAGTAATAAAGTAAATGCAGAAAGAGTAATAAGCAATTACAAATATAAAAATTTATAATGGTTCGGTGTATCCTAAAATACCTAAGTCCACTCCTCAAGCTCTCCTTGGATATTCCAATATAATCCAACCTTGATTACAGCAGATTAATTTTCCAGGCTCACTAATCAAAACCTCTTGGTTTTTACTCAAGGCTAACTAAAAACCTAGTTGGTTTTTCACTCTAGGCTCACCAACAATCTTATTGATTTTCACACAGGGCTAACCAACAACTTCAGTACTAGTTTCAATCCCCTGGAAACAAGTAACAACAAAATAACTCAAGTATAATGTAAGAATATAATAAGCTTTCTCAAAAAGCAAATAAAACTTGCTAAAGCTCTTGAATGTAGTTAAAAAGCTCTGTCTTCAAGTTGTTGAAGCCTCAATCAATGCTTGAAGATGTGGACTTGAAAGCTTTTTATGAATCAGTATGCTTAAACACTCAAATCAGTCAAAGTATTGAATGCTTGAAGGTTTTTAATGAATGCTCTCATTAGTTCTAAAAAAGATTCTTTCCTCTTGTATTTTGTGGTGTTTAAATACCTTTTCAACCCCTAAAAATCTGATTATAGCCATTGGAAAGGAAAAACTAGCCATTATACATGAAATAAGAAAGTTTTGCACTTTAAAAACTAGTCGTTACCCTACTGTTTGGTCCGCAAGTGTCGACATTTTAGATTATGAGTCAACACATGAGTTCATACTTGAGTCGATACTAGGTCAAGTATGTCTTCTAAGGCTCTCTGAAATGCACTGGTATATCGACACTTCTTCTGGTAAGTCGACACTTGAGTCGACACTTCATCTTCATGAGTCAACACTTGACCAAACTCCTAAAATCATCATGTTCTGTATCATGTTTGGTCTCAGCCCTTGAGTCGACACATGAGTCGATACTTGAGTCGACACCTAGCTATTTATGAGTTGACACTTCTGCATGCCAGTTAAAATTTTTTTGCATATCAGCTCAAGCTTTTATGAGTCGATACCTGAGTTGACACTTGACTGAAATAGTGCTGAAACTTGTCCAACTGAAATCTTGAGCTCTTCAAGGTCTTTCTCATGTTCCAAAGTCCATGTAACTTGAAATCCATTAACTTAAGTGACTTCTTCAATTAATTGGCATGCGTGTCAATCTTACAATACACTCTAACTTTGATGAGTACCTAAATCTGATAAACACATTTTTAATACATAATTAATACTCAAATATACTTTAGTATTTTGTTATTAATCAAAATTAAGATAGGAGTCGGGGAGTAAATCCAATTGGGTATAAATAGGTTTTCAAGAAGAAGATAGGAGCAGATGGTCAAGTAGAGACCTACAAGGCAAGGATGGGGGCAAAAGGTTTTAGGCAAAGACATGGTATTTGTTGCCCAGTTGGCCAACCCAAGAGGGGGGTGAATTGGGTTTGAAAACTTTTTAAACAAGTATGTGCCTTTTTGAAAACTTTGAGTGGTGAGTGAAGTCTATCAAGTATTATGTGTGAAAGCAAGCAAGTAAAGACAAGAACAATCACAAACACCACAAATTTATAGTGGTTCGGAGCAACCCAGCTCCTACGTCCACTATCCAAGGTGCACACTTGTGATTTCCACTATATTCTCCCCAAATACAGTCAGATTATTTTGCAATGGGCTTACAATCCAAAACCCAATACAATGTTAGTTTCCCAGGCTCACTGACAATCCAAACTTGGTTTTCAAGGCTAACCAATAACCTACAAATAATTCACAAGTTATAGCCCCTGCTATACTTGGAACAACTCAAAACAAAGTTATAAAAGGAAGCAACACTTAAAATAAACCCAAAGATTTGATGGTTGTAGTTGAAGCCCTAAATGAAGCCTTCTTCAATGCCTCTTCAATGCTCTTTAAGGCTTTCACAATCCTTCAATAATTGACTCAAGAAATTGATTGGGAGTCGTTGGAGAACTTGAGTTCTTTTCACTTCAAAGTACTTAGGATATTCAATGCTCTTCTCTCTTCTTCAAAAACTTGATTCCCTTGACTTAAATCTTTCATTTATAGCCTCTTAATGTGTTTCCAGGTAAATATAACCATTGGAGTGCCTTGGGAGTTGAAAATTAGCTATTGAAGAGCTTAGAAACCAAGAAACTCAATTTTTGGAACTAGCCGTTACTGTTCAAAATATGGGATTCGAGTCGGCTCGGGTGGGTTGAGTCGGCTCGGATGCTCAAACAGGTAGAAACTGAACTCTAGAAGAGTTGGCTCATTTCAGTTGAGTCAACTCAATTAACTAGTTCTCTCATAACTGAATTTCTGTTACTCTGGAAGAGTTCGCTCGGATCTTCATTGAGTCAGCTCGGTTGACTGTGTATCAGAAATTCTTGTGCCATGCTAAAATAATGTATCAGCTCTAAATGTAGAGTCAGCTCGAGTGAACTTCCTCCAAATGCTTTCAACAGTGTCAGGGCCATCAGAAGTATTAGAGTTTTGAAATGCTTTTAACAAAAGTATTAGAGCTTTTAACAAATGTATCAGATCTATGAAAAGGAGATGCAAACTTTAAAAGGTCAAATGTATTAAGTGTAAATCTGATGTTTAAGTATCAGACAAGACAAAACTATCAGAGCTTAATACATTTTCATGATTATCACATTATATAAAGTTTCTATTTTTCATGCATCATTACTACTACTACTCCCCCTTTTTGTCATCAATAAAAAGGTAACACAAACATTACTCCCCCTTACTAAGGATGTTATAAAGCGAGAGTGTAAAAGAGGTTTAAGGATCATTCAATACAGTATAACAAGATATATAAAAGAGCAAACACATACATATATATATATAAATCAAGTTTTGATACAAAAGTGGCTAATACAACCAACATATAACAAAAATATCTAAAAAGATCTAGTCTTTTTCTTCCTCACTAGAAGAAGAGCCTATCTCTAATATAGAAGATGAAGCTACAGTCTTCAAAGGTTTCTATCTAAGATCTCTAAACCTAGTTCGGGTAGGAGCTCTAGGTACTCTAAATCTAGCTTTACCTCTAGGTCTAGGTACAGTAGGAATAGGATCTGGAATGGAAATAGTAGGAGTGGGCTCAGACTCATGAAGAGTATCAGAAAGTATCAAAGTCTGCTGGTCTATGAAGGCTCCAAAAAGGACTAAAGTGCTAGTATCTGATAAGATTTGAGTGGCTGGAGTGTCGAAAGTTCACTACTCTGTATGCTCTCTTTGTGATGCTGGTGACTCCATAACTTGAGTATCTCCTGACTGCTCACCAGCCTACTAAATATCCTACCTGTCATCATCAGGAGGTGGAGGTGGAGATCTTGATGGTCCAGTGGAAGTAGTCCTATGATGAGCAGCTAATATCTGAGTAAAACCATCCCTAATCTCTATCTGAAGTAGATCTATCCTCGAGTGGGTAGCCTGAATGTCTAAACGAAAAGTGGAGATGTCATCATGAAGTGCCTGAAACTGCTTAGAATCATGTAGTCCTCCCATGCTGGGCTCAGGTGGAACTGTCAAAGGTGGTGTAGTAGGAGCTGGCTCTGATGGTCCAGCCTCATCCTCAACTGGCACATCCTCCTCAATAATGCTCAGCAACTGGTGCCTCAACTGGAATGTCCTCATCGAAGTCATCTGAATGCACTGCCCTCTGACATAAGATCTTCCTTACCCAGACACCCTCTACTCTATGGTATCTCATCCTCTATAGGGATTTCTCTGAATACCTATCAGTATGATGTAGAGGCCTGCTATCCTCCCAGATCAGATCAATGCCAAAGTCCCAAAATAGAAGTGTGAAGGCCATCCCATTTGGAAGACAAGCTCTGGCCCTCCTAGCTGCATCCCAAATCTGGGTCAACATAATGAAGGGTAGATTGAGGGCCTCCCCCTCAATCATGAACCTCATGAACATTAGGTCCCTCTCACTGACCCAATCAAATCTGCCAGTCCTAGGTAGAAATACCATGCTGATAATATTGTGCAGTAACCTCATTTCTAAAGACAGAATATTAGCTTGAACATTAGTTATACCTTTCACGTTATTCCTTTCAAGTACCTTTCTCAGAGTTCTTTGCCTATCTTTCAGATTTAGGTAGTACTTTCCATCTTTAGGCAACTGTAGTACTCTGCTAAGCCTTGACTTATCAACTGACATGGTTACTCCTTTTACTGTGGACATAATATGATTTTCTCCAAGTATCAAATTCTCAAAAAAGGTTCTTACAAGAGTAGGGTATGTGGGAATGTCAAGAGAACAGAAATACTTCCAACCTTGTATCTCAATCCAATCACCAATTCTAAATCCTTGATTTTCAAGAAAAACAAGGTCTATCTTTCTTCCATAAGTTACCAGACAATTATCCATTAAAATCACTTGCCTCTATGGAGTAGGTGGATATTCTTGGGCTTCTTCTTGAGCTTGCTGAAGAGTCGACTCATCCTCTCTGTGCTTTGTTCTCCTTTCTTCTTCAACTGCCCTCGATGCCGCTTGCTTGGGCCTCTTCACAACGGCCATTTTGGATGCCATTTGACCAAAATCCAAGGAAAAATGGGAGGATTTGGTGGTCCCTAAGTAGGTAAAGGGCTGTGGTCCCCTAGGGTTCGGCTCTACAGTGAAGTGGGAAGAAATGGAAGTTTTTTAGGTCATACGGGTTTTAAGAAAACCCGTCGTTCAAGTCGGCTCGACCTAGGGTTTTTTGCTCGAGTTGGCTTGACCAAAATTCTAGAAAAGGGGTCTAAAAATTCAATAAAAAGGTTCTTATCCCTAGATATACACTAGATAAGATGGTTATCATCCTTAGATTGATGATGGAGGTTTTCTAAATAATTTTTCCTTAAATCTTAAAAAATTAGGTCAAAAACTAAAAAGGGTCACACAGGCCTAATTCTTCTCTAATCATCTAAAATATATCTTCGTTAAGTGGTTTAGTGAATATGTCAGCTAATTGATTTTTAGTACAAATGAATTCAAGTTCAATGTCACCATTTTGTACATGATCTCTAATAAAATGATGTCTAATTTCAATATATTTAGTTCTTGAATGCTGAATAGGATTCTTTGTTAAATTAATAGCACTTGTGTTACACATTTGATAGGAATTTTAAATTGAATAATACCATAATCTTCTAGTTATTGCTTAATCCATAATACTTGAGTACGACAACTCCCTACAGTCATATACTCTGCCTCAGCAGTAGATAGTGCTACGGAGTTTTGTTCTTTACTATGTCATGAGATTAAGTACAATCCTAGAAATTGACATGTACCACTAGTGCCTTTTCTATCAATTCTACATCCACCATAATCAGCATCAAAATAACCAATTAAATTTAAAGATGAAGGTTTATAATACCATAAACCTAAATTAGATGTATCTTTAAGATATCTTATGATTCTTTTAACAACAAGTATATGTGATTCTTTAGGATTAGATTGAAATCTTGCACATATGCAAATACTAAACAATATGTCAGGTCTACTTGTAGTTAAGTAAAGTAAAGATCTAATCATACCTCGATATAGCTTTTGATCAACCTTGTTACCTTTTTCATCCTTGTCAAGTTTGCAGGTTGGGCTCATGGGTGTGCCGATTTTTTTTACAGATTCCATCCCAAACTTCTTCAATAATTCTTTGATGTACTTTGTTTGGTTGATGAATATCCATTCCTTTATTTGTTTGATTTATAGTCCAAGGAAGAAAGTGAGTTCACCCATCATGCTCATTTCAAATTCTCCCTATATAAGCTTTGCAAATTCTTGACATAAAATCTTATTAGTTGCACCAAAGATTATATCATCAATATATATTTTCACAACTAATAATTCATTATCATTTCTTTTGATAAACAAAGTTGTATCTACTTTACTTCTTTTGAAATCATTTTCAATAAGAAACTTGCTCAACCTCTCATACCATGCTCTAGGTGCTTGTTTCAAACCATATAAAGTTTTGTTTAATTTGAAAATATGATTTGGATAAGAGTAATTTTCAAATCCGGGAGGTTGTTCTACAAAATCTTCTTCTTCAATGTAGCCATTCAAAAAAGTACTTTTTACATCCATTTAAAAAAGTTTAATTTCTATATAACATGCAAATGCAAGTAAAAGTCTTATGGCTTCTAATCTAGCAGGTGCATAAGTTTCATCAAAATCTATTCCTTCTTGGTTATATCCTTTAGCAACTAGTCTGGCTTTGTTTTTAACTACATTACCTTTGTCATCTAATTTATTTCTAAAGAGCCATTTTGAATCTATGACAGGATGTTCTTTAGGTCTAGCTACTAAAGTCCATACATTATTTCTTTTAAATTGATTAAGTTCTTCCTGCATAGCCATCATCCAGAATGGATCATTTTCAGTTTCCTCTATTCAGTTAGGTTCAACTTGAGAAACAAATGCTAGATAATCAAATGTGTTTGTAAAGGATAACCTAGTTTTAACTCCTTGTGAGGGATCACCTATAATTAACTCATTAGGATGAGAGTGTGCATACCTCCAGTCCTTTGGTAGATCATCGTGATATGTACTTACCTTTTTCTTTTATTGCTCAGCTGGTTTTTCTTTCAAGCTCAAGACCCTCGTTCCATCATTCAGAGAACCTGGATCATTATTAATACACTCTTCTTTTCTTGAAGGTGTGAGGTTAGACTCATCAAAAATAATATGCATTGATTCTTCAACAGTTAAAGTTCTTTTGTTGAAAATTCTATAAGCTTTACTAGTAGTTGAATATCCAAGAAAAATACCTTGATCAGATTTAGCATCAAATTTACCTAGGTTATCTTTACCATTGTTCAAAATATAACATTTGCATCCAAAAACATGAAAGTAATGAATACTTGGTTTTCTATTATTCCAAAGCTCATAGGGATTTTCTTCAAAATTAGTCTAATTAAAACACGGTTTAATATGTAACATGCAGTGTTCACAGCTTCTGCCCAAAAGTACCTTGGAAGATTGCCTTCACACAACATGGTTCGGGCCATCTCTTCCAATGTTCTATTCTTTCTTTCCGCAATATCATTTTGTTATGGTATTTTAAAGACTAAAAAATTGAGATCAATGCCATGTTCAGTGCAAAATTCTTCAACATATTGCTTTTCAAACTCAGTATCATGATCACTTCTAATTGAAATAATTGAAAGTTTTTTCTTATTTAAAACTCTTTTATGAAATTTTCGAAATACTTTGAAAGCTTCATATTTATGTGCGAGAAATAAAATTCATGTGAATCGTGAAAAATCATATACTATCACAAGTCCATATTTCATACATCCTAGGCTTATGATTCTAGTTGATTCAAATAAGTCCATGTGTAGCAGCTCTAAAGGTCTTCAAGTTGAAACAAAGTTTGTTGATTTAAAACTCTCCCTAGCTTGTTTACCATACTAACATGCATCACAAACATGATCAGAGTCTACTTTAAATTTAGGTAAGCCTCGAACTAGATCTTTGGAAATCAATTTGGCTAAAGTATGCATGCTAGCATGACCCAATCTTCTATGTCAAAGTAACTATATTTCTTGGTTTTAGCATTCATTGCCATTAGACTTATACTACTTGACATCGCTAGATTATTCAGGTCTACAATATAGATATTTCCAAGTATGTGACCAACAAATTTAGTGCTAGAATCAAGAGAACTAATTACTATACACATTGAAGATTCAAAGACAACTTTGAAGCCTTTATCACATAATTGATTAAAACTCAATAAATTGTGCTTCAATTTGTCTACTAGCAATATATTTTCAATATAAGTAAAGGGGGTTATTTTGATCTTACCAATTCCAATGATTTTTTCCTTGCCATTGTCACCAAAGGTTACTCTACCACCTTCTTTCATTTCAAGGGTGATGAATTGATCTTTATCACCCATCATATATCTTGAATAACCTCTATCAAGATACCATCTTTTCTTTGAATTCTGGGCTACAAGACACCCCTGCAAAACAATCAAGTTGAATTTTTAGGTATCCAAGCTTTCTTGGATCCTTGAAGGTTAGTAATATTGGTTCTTTTAGGAATCCAAATCTTTTTCACTTTACTTTTATTTTTCTTTTTCAAATTACATTCATGAGTCTTATGTCTAACCCCATTACAACAATAACAAACTATATTCGATTTTTGAAAAGATATGGATGTTGAAAACTTTGATGCATGATATCTTGAAGCTAAAACCTTGTTTGTATTCAATGAATTGTATCCAATTCCAACTCTATTATTAGTTTTCCTTTGATTTTTTAAAATTAACTCAAGTTTGTTTGAACTTAAGGTTAATTTATCAACAATAGGTTTGAGTCGACTCATTTTATTTTGCAAATTCTTGTTCTTTTCAAAACATTCATCTTTTTCAGTTTGTAATTCTTTACATTTTTCAGAAATACTATTTAATTTCTTTTGCAAAAGATTGTTCTTTTCAAAAATTTCAATCTTTTATTTTAATAATGCATCATAATTATTTTTCATGGTTTTAATTTTTATGCCAGCTTTTTTTATATTCAAATAAAAGCTTATAAAATGCAGTATGTAACTCATCATAAGTAAATTTATTAGTGGGTTCAGTAGATGTTACCTTATCTTCTAGACCCATCAAATATATATTTGCTGACTTTATGGTCTCTTCCTCTTCATTTGATGTTGATTCGTCACTGTCATTTCATGTTGCCATAATGGCTTTCTTCTTCTTCTTCTTGTATCCTTTCTTCAATGTAGGACTCTCTGAATGATAGTGCCCTGGCTTTTTGCACTCATAACATATAGGTTGTTGCTCCTTTTTTTTTTATCTTTCTCCTTCTCCTTACTTTGTTCTCCCTTTCCTAGGTGCTTCCTCTAGTACCTTACCTTTCTTCTGCTCATAAATTTTCTAAATCTCCTTATGATTAAGGCAATGTCATCATCTTCAAGTTCTTTATCAAAGGAGGGGCTTTCTTCTTCTTTTTCTTCTTCTTGCTATTTGATTTCAGCTGCAGCCTTGAATGCTATTATTTCCTTTTTCTTGCTATCATCTTCGTTGCAGTGCTGCATAGTTAGATCATGTGTAATTAGAGAACCAAGAAGCTCATCGATTGAGAGTGTGTTCAAGTCCTTGGCTTCCTGAATTGCAGTGACCTTAGGATCCCATTTGTCTGGTAAAGATCTAAGAATCTTCTGCACAGGGTCAGCATTTGAATACACCATGCCAAGACTTTTTAGATTATTAATAATATCTATAAATCTAGCAAACATTGTAGATATTATTTTATTTGGCTTCATTTTAGACAGCTCATAATTGTGCATAAGAATATTTAGTTTGGAAGTCTTAACTTGTGTTGTACCTTCATGGGTAACTTCTAATTTATCCCAAATTTTCTTGGCTGAAGTGCAAGTAGAAATCCGGTTAAACTCATTAGCATCCAAAGCATAATACAGAAGGTTTATTGCTTTAGCATTTAGTTCCCCCATCTTCATGTCATATTCATCCCATTCCTCTTCCAGTTTTGGGATGTCTATGCCATCAACTTTCTTAACAAGAATGTGTGGTCCTTTTAAAATAGTTTTCTATAATTGAAAATCCATTGCTTGAATATAAATTTTCATTCTAGCTTTCCAGTAATCATAATTAGTGCCGGTGAATAGTGGAGGTCTATTGCTAGATTGGCCTTCAACCAAAAAGGTGCTCATTTGGGTTGCCATTGACCTTTTCTTTTAATCGTTGGATTAAAAATACTAAGATGTGGCTCTGATACCACTTGTTGCCTAGTTGGCCAACCCAAGAGGGGGGTGAATCAGGTTTGAAAACTTTTTAAACAAGTATGTGCCTTTTTGAGAACTTTGAGTGGTGAGTGAAGTGTATGAAGTATTATGTGCAGAAGCAAGCAAGTAAAGACAAGTACAATCACAAACACCAAAATTTTATAGTGGTTCAGAGCTACCCAGCTCCTATGTCCACTATCCAAGGGCACACTTGGGATTTCCACTATATTCTCCCCGAATACAGTCAGATTATTTTGCAACGGGCTCATAATCCAAAACCCAATACAATGTTAGTTTTCCCGGGCTCACTAACAATCTAAACTTGGTTTTCAAGGCTCATCAATAATCTACAAATAATTCACAAGTTACAGCCCCTGCTGTACTTGGAACAACTCAAAACAAAGTTATAAAAGGAAGCAACACTTAAAACAAATCCAAAGATTTGATGGTTACAGTTGAAGCCCTAAATGAAGCCTTCTTCAATGCCTATTCAATTCTCTTTAAGGCTTTCACAATCCTTCAATGATTGACTCAAGAAATTGGTTGGGAGTTGTTGGAGAACTTGAGTTCTTTTCACTTCAAAGCACTTAGGATATTCAATGCTCTTCTCTCTTCTTCAAAAACTTATTTCCCTTGACTTAAATCCTTCATTTATAGCCTCTTAATGTGTTTCCAAATAAATATAACCGTTGGAGTGCCTTGGAAGTCAAAAACTACCCATTAAAGAGCTTAAAAACCAAGAAATTTAATTTCTTGAACTAGCCATTTATGTTCAAAATATAGGATTCGAGGCGGCTCAGGTGGGTCGAGTCGGCTTGGATGCTCAGATAGGTAGAAACTGAACTCTAGAAGAGTCGACTCATTTCAGTTGAGTCAGCTCAGTTAACTGGTTCTCTCAAAACTGAATTTTTGTTACTCTAGAAGAGTTGGCTTGGATCTTCATTGAGTCAGCTCGGTTGACTGTGTATCAGAAATTTTTGTGCCATGCCAAAACAATGTATCAACTCTAAATATAGAGTCAACTCGAGTGAACTTCCTCCAAATGCTTTCAAACTTCACCAAACTTCTTCCAACATCTTCCAAACAACTTCAAACTTCTTCTAAACTTAATCTAAGATATTTAAACTTAAAATTTACATGAAATTGGTCCTTTTACAAGAATATATATTTAAATTTAGCTAGGGCTCTCAAATACATGAAACTTTTCTTATAAGCATATAAATACACTACAATGATCTCAGATCTGTAGGGTGAATAGTTGTCCATTTGAAACATCCTACAAAAATTTCTTAAACATTTGAAAAGAGTCAGTATCGAATGCATGCTCCAATATTTTGTTATCATCAAAATCATTCCAGGGGTCAACAATCTCTCCCTTTTTGATGATGACAAAACACTGGGCATGGAAATATAATAATTACCTTTACAATTAAATTGAGTCATAGTTAATGCTGTACAATATGTCAAGTAATTCAAATTGTCTATTCAGATTATGATCTAATGTATGACAACTGTATCAAGGCTTGATTGAAAATATCAGAGCTTAGCAAGTTATTTATCACAAAGTATCGAAACTGTTAAAGTTAAGTATCAAAGCTGACTTATATATCAGAGCTGTCAAAATTAAGTATCATCACTATCAAGCATTCAATTGAAGTAATAGACCTTGGATATCAGAGCTTTATAAGAGTTCCTTTGGGAATTTAATTTAGCTATCAAAGCAATTTTGACTTAAATAACATAGCTTTTGAAGATTGACTAGAGTATCAAAATTTTAACAATAGTGTCAGGGCCATCAGAAGTATTAGAGTTTTGAAATGCTTTTAACAAAAGTATAGAGCTTTTAACAAATGTATCAGATCTTTGAAAAGGAGATGCAAACTTTAAAAGGTCAAATGTATCAGGGCGGAAAGCTGATGTTTAAGTATCAGACAAGACAAAACTATCAGAGCTTAATACATTTTCATGATTATCATATTATATAAAGTTTCTATTTTCCATGCATCATTACTACTACTACTCCCCCTTTTTGTCATCAACAAAAAGGTAAAACAAACATTACTCCCCCTTACTAAAAGATGTTATAAAGCGAGAGTGTAAAAGAGGTTTAAGGATCATTCAATACAGTATAACAAGATATATAAAAGAGTAGATGGCCTCAGTAGGGGAGGACAACGCAGGAAGCGCTCGTCCTCGATCTCCATCAAGATCTTTGCTCTCAAGGTGAGGATAGGAGTGATGATCTGGGGATCCACTAGAGGTAGTGGTGGTAAAGCGAAAAGCTCCCGCTCAAGGCTCTATGGGTCACACAATGAGGGGGGACCCTGCACAGCTGGCAGAAGCCTCCCGTGTGTGCGTTGTCACCATGGGGCCATTGATGGGGGACAAAGTGGGGGTAGAAGGATCGTTGGAGAGCTGAAAAGTCTCCTGTGATTAAAGTCAAGAAGGCAGGAAAAAATGCAGGGGAAGAAAGATGGATACTCTATGGACTTGGGACTTACCTTCACGGAGAGATGTCACACCTCTAGGGCGTCTCACCCATCCCACTACATGCAGTCTAGGACGTCCCACCTATCTCACTACATGCGGAGCCTAGGGCATCCAACCCATGTCATTACCTGGGGTCGTGAAGGAGAAGCTCCAAGATCATAGAGGGGACTCAGTGAGGAAGAAGATAACTAGGGCCTCACGCCCCTCGACGCTCGAAAGCGAAGGCAGTGGGGTCTCACACCCCTCGACACCCGTAGGTGAAGGAAAGATGGGCCTCATGCCCAATCCTAAAGAAGGCAAAACCAAGAACACTCTTTTTTCAAAAATTCATAATTCTTCATATATTATTCAAGAGAGGAGGTGCCTTTATATAGGCTTACAAAACTTGGGATCCAAGTAAAGAATACAAGGCATGCAGCTCATAAAGGTGACATCCTAAACTTGCTTTATTCATAGCCTGAAAATATGGTAAAAACTAAACACAATCCTCCCCATATGGTAGAAAACTAATCCTAATCTAAAACTAATTTAAATAACTTCTCAATTGTCCATACATCCAGATTTAAAATAAATAAATTTGGTATACTCTGAATTCACCAAGATTAGTGCCGGCTCTAAAATTTGTGTGACTATGAAAACCATGCAGCTCTGGGATTTGTGCTTCACCTCTTTGGACTACTTTGAAAGTCGTGCACTTTGAGGAACGTGTAGCTTTCACATTCGTGCGCTAGCTTCTTCTCCATGGATGGAAACCAAGGGGCGAACTTCATCGACGACTGGCACTGGGCGGAGACGGTCCGGCGATGAGCTTGTGGTGGTTGTGGGCACATGCGATGGAGGGTCCCAATCGGTGCCTTCGGTGGACCAGCGACGGTGGGACGGTCACCGGGCGTCAACGGGAGGAGGGTGTCTGGCATCTCGGTAGTAGGGGCTATTGGGTCCTATCAGCATCGGTGGTGGCTGGGTGGTGGTCGTGGGAGAGAGGGGTACGGCACGGCACGGGCAGAGTAGCAGGGGCGGATGGCCATCGGCGATTTCGGTGGGATTCACTGGCGTTCCCACAAGAAGATCATCGCCGGGGGGAAGGTGGACGGCCATCGGAGGTCGCCGGTGGTTGAGTGTGGCTGATCCGAGACCGACGGCAAAAAAATGGGAGTTCTGGTAATAGTCTGGAGGTTGAAGATGATGGGGATAAGGAGGAATAAGATAGGAATAATAGAGGGATAAAGTGAGAATAGTGGGGATAACAGGAATAGGTGGGATAAGAAAATTACAAAAAGAAAAAAAAAGAAAATCTAGGATAAAAAAAAGAGAAAATCTGGATGGGTTTTGATGTCCCCATCATTTCCTTGGGGTGGGAAAAACTCGACTCCATCGAGTTAGGCTCGCTGCAAAAAAATTTTTCTTTTATTTTTTTTCTTTTTTTCTCTTATTTTTGTTTTTTTCTCCTTTTTTTTCAACCCTAATCCTCTCCTGCTCTGATATCAAAATTGATGGGGGACAAAGGAGAGGGTAGGAGGATCGTTGGAGAGCTGAGAAGTCTCCTGTGATTACGGTCAATAAGGCAGAAAAAAATGTAGAAGAAAGAAAGATGGATACTCTATGAACTTGGGACTTACCTTCATGGAGAGATGTCTCACCTCTAGGGCATCTCACCCACCCCACTACATGTAGTCTAGGGCGTCCCACCCATCTCACTACATGCAGAGCCTAGGGCATCCCACCCATGTCACTACTTGAGGCCGTGAAGGAGAAGCTCCAAGATCATAGAGGGGACTTAGCGAGGAAGAAGATAACTAGGGCCTCACACCCCTCGACACTCGAAAGCGAAGGCAGTGGGGTCTCACACCCCTCGACACCCATAAGTGAAGGAAAGACAGGCCTCATGCCCACTCCTAAAGGAGGCAGAACCAAGATACTCTTTTTTCAAAAATTCATAATTCTTCATATATTATTCAAGAGAGGAGGTGCCTTTATATAGGCTTACAAAACTTGGGGTCCAAGTAAAGAATACAAGGCATGCAGCTCATAAAAGGTGACATCCCAAACCTCCTTTGTTCATAGCCTGAAAACATGGTAAATACTAAACACAATCCTCCCCATATGGTGAAATACTAATCCTAATCTAAAACTAATTTAAATAACTTTTCAATTGGTCCATACATCCAGATTTAAAATAAATAAATTTGGTATACTCTGAATTCACCAAGATCAGTGCCGGCTTTGAAATTTGTGTGACTTTGATAATTGTATAGCTCTGGGATCCATGCTTCATCTCTTTGGATTGCTTTGAAAGTTGTGCACTTTGAGGAACGTGCAGCTTTTACGTTCGTGCGCTAGCTTCTTCTCCATGGACGGTAACCAGGGGCAGACTTCGCTAATGACTGGCACTAGGTGGAGATGGTCCGGCGGTGAGCTTGCGGCGGCCATGGGCGCGTGCAGTGGAGGGTCCCGATCGGTGCCTTAGGTGGACCAGTGATGGTGGGACGGTCACCGGGCGTCAACAAGAGGAGGGTGTCCAGTGTCTCGGTAGCAAGGGTTTTTGGGTCCGATCGATGTCAATGGCGGCTGGGCGGTGGTCGCGGGAGAGAGGGGCACGGCACAGCACCGGCGGAATAGCAGGGGTGGACAGCCGTGGGCAGTTCCAGTGGGATTGCCGGCATTCCCTCAAGAAGATCATCGCCAGGGGGAAGGTGGATGGCCATTGGGGGTCGTCGGTGGTCAGGCGTGGCTGATCCGGGACTGACTATGAAAAAATGGGAGTTCTGGTAATAGTCTAGAGGTTGAAGATGATGAGGATAAGGAGGAATAAGGCAGGAATAATAAAGCGATAAAGTGGGAATAATGGGGATAACTGGAATAGGTGGAATAAGAAAATTACAAAAATAAAAAAAGAAAATATGGGATAAAAAAAAGAAAAAACCAGGATGGGTTTTGATGTCCCCATCAGCCGTGGATGTCCACGGATGCTCTGCTAATGGTGGGGGACTTGCTATTGGAATTCCCACAATCACTAGTGTCGCCCCCTTCCTGGCATGCCAATCTTTTGTCGCCTAGATCGCCATGTTCTGTAGCTCTGACATGTCGCTGACTCATCGATCTCCCGATGGGTGCTTGGTCCTCTTCTCCGATCAGCTCCAGAACTGCCATGACTTGTAAAAGAGAGAAGACCCGGGCTAGGGATTCCGACGGGGACACCCCGATGATCAAGTTAGTTGGGATGATCAAGGAGAACAGAACCTCTATAATGGAGAGCTTAGGATATCTCCGTGTAGAGGATGAAAGATGGGATGTAAGAAATGGATAAACAGGGTCGAGTAGAGATCAAAGAGTTGGAAGGTTTTCTTGGCTGGTTCCTTGCTTGTTTGCTCTCTTAGTCTTACCAGTGGCCTTCCTCTTTTTTCCACTCGGGGGTCCTTTCTTCTGTTTTATATGAGAAGGATGGCCCAGACAAGTCTGGGGCTTCAATGAGATATTCCTTTCTCGGTATCCTTTTCAGGAGGGATTTCCTTTATCCGTGGCCTTCTCCTGTCAGACCAGTCCTCGAAAGGAGATCCTTCTATTATAGGGCATTCACTGGCATAGTACAGATCTTGTCCCTCTGGTGGTGCAGTTTTTCATGGGAGGGCGGGCATCGTGCCACTGAGCCCCGAGCCATGGTGGGGCATTTCTATTCCAGGAGAGACCGTCGGAGTGTTGCAAGGCTTGGGGCCTTAATGGAATACTCCTCTTTAAAAAGGTACAGGTTCTGTGTCGTGAGGGTCAGAGCCCCCCGGTTGCATGATCGTGGACATGGCAGCACTCTACAGGGCCTGGAGCCTGGTGGAGCATGCATTGCACAGAACCTGCGGGTGGCATGTCTATAGAGTTTGAATTTCTAATAGGGTGCGCATCACCTCCCAGAGGTTGCTAGTAGCTGGAAGCTTCCATAGCACAGTCTGAGCCTCTACTGATCTTCTACCTCTCTTGCTTCTGGTGGGAACTTTGCCCTCGGCAGGATCGAGGGAGCTCTATCTCGAGAGCTTGACCCTGGAATGCATGAGCATGACCTTGGCCAGGAGCTCAACCCCGGATGGGAGCTGACCTCGACCGGGGACTCGCCCTCGAAATGCATGAGCATGACCTCTGCCAGGAGCTTAACCCCGGATGGGAGCTGACCTCGATCGGGGGCTCGCCCTTGGAAAGCATGAGCATGACCTCGACCGGGAGCTTGACCCCGGATGAGAGCTGACCTCGACCGAGGGCTCGCCCTCAGAAAGCATGAGAACGATCTCGATCGGGAGCTCGACACTGGATGGGAGCTGACCTCGGCCAGGGGCTTGCCTTCAGCTCTTCATTTGGTCACTGCATCTAGATGACATCTTCTGCCGGCACGGGCTCCACGTTAGCGGTTGTGCCACATCAGGCTCCACGTCAGCTGTTGTGCCACATCAAAGTCCATTTTGGATTTCATGGCATCCAGCCATTTGTCAGAGTCCTTACTCGTGATAGCTTCCAAATAGGTCAATGGATTATCATCTTTGATGATCTTGGTTTCATTATCATTATCTATAACAAAAGCATACCTTAGAGGTGCATGTCGTACTCTATCTAACTTTCAGAGAGGTGTATATTGTAGATGTACCTCTTCACTAGGTACTTCTAGTTAAGGAATATTTTAAGAACCATCCATATATAACTCTGGAACATTTGATAGATCTTGAACTTTCTTAAGTTCAATATTCATTACTCTATCTCCTTGTATAAATTTCATTTCCAAGAATGTGGCACGTCTATTGACAAAAACCTTTTGTTCAATAGGGTGGTAGAAATAATATCATTTAGTTTCCTCAAGATATCCTACAAACAAATATTTGTCTGATCTTACACTTAGCTTATGTCAAAAAATATTTTTAATATAAGCAGGATAGCCCTATATCTTAAGATGTTTAAGATTAGGCTTCCTATATAGAGTGCTAGACATAGACTTTGAAGGCACCATGTTAAAATATATAATGTTGTTTCTAGGGCATACCCCCAAAATGATATTAGAAGATCAACATAGCACATCATGGACCATACCATATCCATAAGATTTTGATTCCTCCTTTCTTTTGTATCATTTAACTGTGGCATATAAAGAGGTGTCCATTTAGAGAGAACACCCTTTCCTTTAAGATGATCAAGAAATTCATTGGATAAGTGTTCACCACATCAATTAGATCGAAGTACTTTGATACTTTTTTTTAATTTGTTTCTCAACCATACTTTGATATTCCTTAAAGTTATCAATGGCATTGGATTTGTATTTCATAAGATACATATATCCATATCTTGATAAGTAATCCATGAATGTAATGAAATAGGAATATCCACCTCTGGCTTGAGTTATCATAAGCCCACATACATCTTATTGCCCAGCAAGCAATCCAAGAGGGAGGGTGAATTGGGTTTCAAAAATTTTTGAAAACTTTTGCAAGTATGTGCCAATTCAAAAATAATTTAGGTGCTAGTGATTTGCAAGTGCTTGTGTGCTATTCAAGAGTATGCAGCAAAAATAAATAAGCAAATGTAAATTAAATAAGAGCTAGTAATGAAAAATCAAGCAACACAAACACAAGAATATATAGTAGTTTGGTATACACCAAAGTACCTACATCCACTCCCCAAGCTTCCCTTGGGAATTCACTATAATTTTTCTTGATTATAACCGATTAGTTTTCCGGGCTCACTAATCAAAATCCAACTTGTTTTCACCGGGAACACAAGTCAAAACCCCTTTAGTTTTACGGGATAACCAAAAATCTAGTTGGTTTTGTAACTTAGGCTCACCAACAACCTCCTTGGTTTTGTTACTTAGGCTAACCAAAAATCTCCGTTGGTTTTAACACAAAGGCTCACCAATAAACCTCAACTCTAGTTTCAATTCCCTTGACACTAGAAAATAATAAAAAGTAGGTTTTTTTTCTTTCCAAAGCTCATAAGGTATTTTCTTTAAAATAGGTCGAATTAAAACATAGTTTAAAATATAACATGCAGTATTAACAGCTTCTGTCCAAAAATATCTAGGTAAATCATTTTCACAAAGCATTGTGCATGCCATTTCTTCTAAAGTATGATTTTTCCTTTCTACCACCCCATTCTATTAAGGTATCCTAGGTGTAGAAAAATTATACCCAATTTTTCTTCATTACAAAAATTTTCAAAATCTTGATTTTCAAATTCAGTACCATGGTCACTTCAAATATAAACAACTAAAGTACCTTTTTCATTTGAAACTTTTTGATAAAACTTCAAGAAAGCTGAAAATAATTCATCTTTATGAGCCAAAAATAAAATCCATGTAAATCAAGAGCAATCATCAACTATAACTAATCCATATCTCCTGCCTCCTAGGCTTGTCGTCCTAGTTGGTCCAAAGAGATCCATATAGAGTAGCTCTAATGGCCTAGAAGTTGAAACAAAATATTTTGGTTTAAAAGATGTTTTTGTTTGTTTTCCAAACTGACATGCTTCATAAATTTTATCTTTTTCAAAACTAAGTTTTGGTAAATCTCTTACTAAATCCTTTTTGCATAACTTATAAAGTAGATGCATGCTTGCATGACCTAATCTATGATGAGAAAGCTAGCTAGTCTCATTAATAGTGGAATTCATAGCAACTAGGCATTCACGATCATGTAAAGATAAATTGTCAAGATCAACAAGATAGATGTTGCCATGCCTATTTCTAATAAATTTCACTCCATTGCTATCAGGACTAGCAACCATGCAAAGAGATGATTCAAAAACAATGATTTTTTCTTTATCATTATCTCTAAAGTTACACTCCCTCCATTCAGTGCCTCAAGAGAAGTGAATTTCTTCACATCTCCAGTCATATATCTTAAACAACCACTGTCAAGATACCACAAACTCTTCTTTTCTTTGGTTGCAAGATACAGCTGCAAAACAAATTAAGTTTTTATTTTAGGTACCCAAGCCATCTTGGATCCTTTAGGGTTAGTGCTAAGAGTAGTTCCTTTTGGATCCCAAATCTTTCTAAAGTTATTCAACTTCCTAAGATCACATTGATATACTTTATGACCTAACTTTTTACAAGAATAGCATGTAATACTAGAGGATACAGGTATAAAAAAAATTTAAAAAAACTTTTGTTATTTTTGAGGTTTAAAACCTAAACTAGCTTTGTTAAAAATAGCTCTTTGATTATTCAAAAGCAAATTTAACTTTTTAGAACTATAAGTAAATTTTTCAACAAATGGTTTAACTTTAGCTCATCTTTGAATTTCTTATTTTCTACCTCAAGGTCTTTATTTTTCTTTAAAAGTTGATCATTTGAAATAACAACCTTGGATCTTTTCAAAACCTCAATTTTCATTGACAAAGCATTCTTTTGTTTTTCTAAAATATCAATTTTAGTCTTTAAATCACTATTTTCATTTGTAAGATTGGTATTTTCATGAGAAAATGTATTTGCATGTTTTTTCAACTTCTTATTTTCAATTTTTAGTGATCTATATTTATGCATGAGCTCATCAAATGCATCTCTAAGTTCATCAAATTAAATTCAGGTTCAAAGTCAGATTATACATCATATTCTTGAACTATGAAGCAAAGATTGGCTACTTCTTGTTGCTCTTCCTCCGAGCTTAAATCTTCATTGTCGCTCCAGGTAGCTATCATTGCCTTCTTTCTAAATTTCTTTATGAACTTCTTTAGGAGAGGGCAATCAGCTTTGAAATGTCCCAGCTTCTTGCATTCGAAGCAAATTGGTTGTTCCTTCTCCTATTCTTTTTCTTTTTCCTTTTCCTTGCTAGGTTGAGGCTTCTTCTTGTAGGGAAACTTCTTTCTTCTCATAAATCTTCTAAATCTTCTTGCAATGAGTGCCTCTTCATCTTTATTTTTTTCTTCTTCGGATTCTTTACTTGAAGACTCATCTTGTGTGGTGGATTTGAATGCTATGGTCTTCTTCTTTTTGTCAACATCCATTACCTTTTGCTTCAAGTTCAATTCATAAGTCATGAGTGAACCTATAAGTTATTTCAAAGGAAGTGTCTCGACATCTTTGGCTTCTTGAATTGCTATTACCTTTGGATCCCAAGATGTCGGCAATGACCTGAGAATTTTATTCACAAGATCAGCATTAGACATAATCTTTCCTAGACTTCTCGTGCCATTTACAATATTTATAAATCTAGTATACATTTTAGTAATAGACTCATTGGGCTCCATTCTAAACATCTCATATGTATGTACAAGCATATTAACTTTAGTATTTTTTACTTGATTGGTACCATTATGAGTAACCTCAAGTGTATCCCATATTTCATTCATAAAGGTGCATGTAGAGATTCTATTAAATTCACTAGGATCCAATGTACAATAAAGTAGATTCATAACTTTAGCATTTATCTCGAATTGTTTAATGTCATTTTCATCCCAATCCTCTTCAAGTTTTGGTATGAAAATGCCATTAACAATTATTAAAAGAATATGTGGAGCTTTATCAACTACTTTCCATAAATTATAATCAATAGAATGCATATAAATTCTCATACGTGTTTTCTAATATGTGTAGTTTGTGCCATTAAAGTAAGGATGTCTGTCTGAGGCTTGTCCCTCAACGACACTAGAATCAAGTGGGGCTGCCATAGATCTTTACTCAAGGTGGTTAAACCTATAAACTAAGAATGTGGCTCTAATACCACTGTTATCCTGCAAGCAACCCAAGAGGGGGGATGAATTGGATTTCAAAAATTTTTGAAAACTTTTACAAGTATGTGCCAATTCAAAAATAATTTAGGTGCTAGTGATTTGCAAGTGCTTGTGTGTTATTCAAGAGTATGCAACGAAAATAAATAAGTAAATGCAAAGTAAATAAGAGCAAGTAATGAAAAATCAAGCAACACAAACATAAGAATATATAGTGGTTCGGTGCATACCAAAGCACCTACATCCACTCCCCAAGCTTTCCTTGGAAATTCACTATAATCATTCTTGATTATAGTCGATTAGTTTTCTGGTCTTACTAATCAAAACCCAACTTGTTTTCACTGGAAACACAAGTCAAAACTCCTTTGGTTTTACGGGATAACCAAATATCTAGTTGGTTGGTTTTGTAACTTAAGCTCACCAACAACCTCCTTGGTTTTATCACTTAGGCTAACCAAAAATCTCCGTTGGTTTTAATACAAAGGCTCACCAACAAACCTCAACTCTAGTTTCAATTCTCTTAAAACTAGACAATAATAAAAAGATTCAAGTATAATGTATAAAATACAAAAAGCTTTCAACTAAAAAAAAATATCCCTTTGAAGCTCTTTGATTGCTGTTGAAGATGCCTGTCTTGAAGTTGTTGAAGTCTTAAATGAAGCTTGAATGGTTGGACTTGAATACTCTTGAATGCTTTAAATGCTAGAAGGCTCAACTTGACTTGAAAGTAGTTGTTCTTTAATGAATATTTGAGTAAATGCACTTAATTTCTCATCTCTTGCTTCCTCTTGAGTTTGGTCCATTTTAAATACCTTTTCACACTTCAAATGTCAGTTTTTGATCATTGGAGAGGAGAAAATAGCTGTTGGGGGTAAAAGAACCATTTCTGTGCTTTAAAAAACTAGCCGTTACTGTTCATCAGAACTTCAAGTGTCGACACTTCAGGTCATGAGTCGATACTTGGTTTCCATTAGTCGATACTAGTTCAAAAATATCTTCTAAAGCTCTCTAGAAATCTTAAGTGAGTTGACACTTTTTCTGGTGAGTCGACACTTGAGTCGATGCTTGGCTTTCATGAGTCGACACTTGAGGAAAGTCTTGAAATTCAGCATGTTATGTATAATTTTTATCTCAGGCCTTGAGTCGACCCTTGAGTCGACACTGTGAGTTGACACTTGAACTCCATGAGTTGACACTTCAAGTGTGCCATCTAAAACTTCTTCTACGTATCAGCTCAAGCCTTTATGAGTCGATACTGTGAGTCAACACTTAAATTTTATAAGTCGACACTTGGCTGAAACTTTCGGAAACTCAAAATAAACTCTGTTGAATCTTCTTTAAACTTCAAACTTGAGTTCTTCCAAGTCATTCTTATGTACTTAAGTCCATTTAACATGAAATTTTCATCAATAAGGGAGACTTCTTCAACTATTAGACAAGCAGATAAACTTTTAACATAAAACAGCTTTGGTGAGTACCCTGTCTTTATAAAACACATTTTCAACACATAGTACTCAAATATACTTAAGTATTTTGTTATTCATTAAAATCAATATAGGAGTCAACACATCTAAATGTATTAAGGCCAATAACTCACTTGCCCTTCCCCAAGCCTAGAGAATAGAGACTTGGTTATTTTATCCATGAGGCAGGATTCACAACTCCCATATGATTCATAATCATAGGGGTCAAAGAATTTCTTTTTGTATAACTTGTGTATCCTTGACTCACTAATGTGACCAAGTTGGCAATGCCAAAGAAATGATATATTTATTTCTTCTCTCTTTATTTTCATATTTATATCAATATAAAAAATATTTTCATCGAGAGACAAAATTAGAAGACCATTATCAAAATGCCCATTGCTAAAGAATTTATTAGAATGAAATATGGAACAACCATTATCCATAAATTTGATTTCATATCCTTGTTTTAACAAAACAAGTATAGATACGATATTCCTAATGAGCTTAGGCATGCAATAACATTCTTCTAATTCTAAAGTTCTTCCCATTGGTAGCTTCGATAGGTAAGTTCCCACAGCTTTAGTATAGATATGTTCTCCACTTGTACCAAAGAGCTTAGACTCATCTTTCTTTAGCCCTTGGATTCTCAATAGCCCCTGAAGAGAATTATAGATATGAGATCCACATATGGTATATAATATCCATGAATTATTGGCTAAAGAACTCAATGAAAAAGTGGAATGTATTGTGTACATACCTTTCTGTGCTACACTTGTACTTTTCTAGAGTTTTGCAAGATAACTCTTGAAATTCTTTTTCCAATGTCCCACCTTGCTGCAATAATAATGGGTGATGTTTATAAAGACATTTTTTGCCTTCTTCTTGAAGATGCTTCTTTTAGGGTTCAACTTATTTCCTTTCTTTGAACCATACCGACCATTCTTTTTCTTGTCCACTAAAAAAAATGAACCTTTCTCTCCCTTAATATGATTTTTAGCTACTTTCAACATGTTCAATAGCTCTAGCAAGGATGTATCTAGTTAGTTCATGTAATAGTTTACCATAAACTAGGAGGAGTCTGAGAGAGACTGAAGGACTAGATCTTGACTGAGTTTTGCATCCATTGCAAAACCTAATTGACCCAATCTAGTAATTAGGTCAATTAATTTAAGCACTTGGATTTGAACAAAAGAACCCTCAATCATCCAAGCCTGAAATAATTGCTTAGAAAACTCGTATCTAGCAGTCTAGCTCTATTCTCCATAAAGTTCTTTTAAGTTGGGAAATATGGAGTGAGGATCCATTTTCTTACATTATCCCTATAATTCATGAAGGAAATCAAGGTGTAGGCATACTGAAAAATAGGATTTCTAAAAATACTAACAGAAGCAATTTACAAAATAGTTTCATAATAGCATGCAAATTTATTCAAAATTAATTTTAAAACACCTAAGGAAACATCTAACATGTTGATTGGAAATTCATTTATTGAACTCAGATCTAAAAATAAAATAAAATAAAGAAGGATAGATCAACTTACCTTGATCGCTATCCTTATTCTTCTTGATTTGGATCTGATCGATAGATATTCGTGATTGTAGTCGAAGCTATGTAAGCACCCAACCTCTATTGGTATCCACATGGGGATGGCATTGATCGACTCCCTAAGGTTCCCAGAGTGCTAGCTCCTTACAGGCCTCCCCTCTGGCTTAGATCTAGAATCCTTCTTGACAATCTTGAAGGACAAGGCTGCACCCTTTGCAGCCTTCATGAACCATTCATGCGAGGGATGGATATTTTTTTGGACACCTTAAGGGAGAACCAAAAAAACTTTTTTCTCCCTTGTAATCTCTCTTGTCTCACTCACTTTAGCGGATTATGGTGTGGGAATTAACGAAGAAGAAAGGGACTATGAAGAATAGCTTGCAGCAAGGCTTCTAGAGAAAGATATTTGCATTAGCCCTCTCTTCTTCTTTTTGTTGCACAAACTTTTAAACTAATCCCAATGTGAAAACAATCTAAAAAGAGTCCACACCTAATTGAAATAAGATACAATCTTATTGGAATTTAAATCAAATTCAAAATTTGAATGGAGGTGAAAGTAATTTGTGACAAGGAAAGTCATAAGAAGTGTGATGAGAAACCTTTGACATCCACTTTTTCTATCTCAATTTTGTTGTACAAATTTGAGAGTCCATGCCCCATTGAGATATTCTTCTATTTTAATTCTCTATATTAGATAAGATCTGATCCTTATTTGAAAGGAATTCAAATAAAAAAGTCTTCTTATCCATCTAGAAGATAGAGTCCATGATTAAAGGGTTATGATATGGTGTTGGTGACTAAAGAGAGATAGGAAGAAATTGCACATGCTCACAAGCCAATCACCATGCAAAACTGATTTTCAATGCCAAGAAGAGAGGGAGTTGACCCAATCTTATTAGGTCTAGGTGTCCAATTTTAATTAAATTCTAATTTGGATCAAATCGAATCAAATTCAAATCTAATTTGAATCAAATTTAAAAAGACTGACAATCCTAGTCTAACTAAGATTTTTAAACCCAATTAGGTCAAACTTAATTAAATTAAAATAAATTTCAACTCTTGCCATCGTGCCAAAATTAGGAAGCACCAAAATTAGTAGGTACCAAAATTAGCAAGTGCTAAAATTGATGGGTACCAAAAATAGAAGCTATTAAATTTGTAGTGTTTACAAAATTAATAGTTACTAAAATCAATCCAAGCCTTGATCAGGTCAAACTCCTATTGTGTGTAACCCCTCAGGTTCTATTCTATCTAGTAGTGAGACATACTATGATCTTTATCATAGTATCATCGAATCCTTTTTGATGGACTGAAACTTTTCAAGCTCAACCCTAAAATAGATTGTTTATCTGAAAAATGATCCAAGTGAATTTTCATAATCCACCCATAACATCTAGCAATATGTGATGGCAACCTAGCAGAATACAAGGATGCACCCTGGGTGTAGTCCTGTGTGATTAACTTTCTCTATCAAAAATCTTGATAGGATGCAGGTCATCGATTCTCGTCAAAATCTAAGCATCTATGTTATGCTAGACTTAATCAACTTAAGCCCAGTCATGATTCCCATGGAAACTCCTTTTCATTATCATATTATTATGGTCACGGACTTAAGGACTTAGCCTCTTGGATTGTATAGGACTATTTCTCTTCTACCGAGGTCGATAGATCCTTTATAGGACACTCCCAACTCCTATATCAAATCTACTATAACCAATATACACTACAATGCTCCATATGGCTAGGAACCATGTTTATGTGCTTGTCAAACTATAGTAATCCTGCTATAAATGACTGAGGCACCGTAGGTCAACAAACTACTCATATAACCATAGCTAAAGAAGTCACTAATGAGTGAATAGACATCCATATGATTTCTCATTCTTTAGTTATGCTCAGTATTATTGTTCTCTAATAACCACTTGCACTTTCACTCCAATGTCCCTACACCATAGACTTGAGAGTTGTCTACTTGAAAGAAAAGTAATCTATGCACCGATCTTGATGGATCAATCACCATCCTCGTGATGATTCAATAATCAGGAGCATTTAGGAGTTAACTTATAATGACAAATGTCTCAAATTCTCAACTCTTAAGAATATATGTCATTGTTGATTAATTCCATGGATGGTTCATAGATACAAACATATGAATAGAAAAATATCCAATTTTATTGATAAAAATCTTGATTAAGTACAAATGATGTCCTGGAATTTATAATGCATCAACCAACTTGGCTTTTAAAGCATACATATCTAACAATCTCCCACTTGCACTAAAATCAATTAGCCATATATCTAAGTTGATGTGAGATGTGTAGGGATGCGAACATCAACATAATGAAATGCAGAAATTTAAGGTGAGCAATGATTCCAAAAATATGGCTTATGAAGAAAACTACTAGAAGATAAAATCACTTTCCCGTAGATTGGACCTATCTAAGCAATAAATTGATTGGACCTAATGGTCGAGAAACCATTTGAATTAGGATAAGTTATTTCAAGAGTTTAGATCTGAGAGAGGAAAAAAAGGCTTGATACCAGACAATGATCTCTCTTCCCTCAACACTCCTAGATTGGGTGTCTGGATAAGAAGGCTGAATCCCTTGAATGTGTTGGCTTCCCGTCAACAGTTCCAAGGTAAAGGGGACCTCTTTTTTGGCTTAGGGCACCCAAGGATCCTGCAAACAGATTAATCAGAGACCAAGGGAGAATAGGGAAAATAAAAGAAAAGGAGATTAGCAAGGGAAAGAGAAGAGGATGCGATGGAGTCTTGAAAACTAGAGAACTCGATTGGGCCTCACACCCTTGTCCCTCACGGAGTGGCAATGCTTGGAGCAATGGAAGCAAAATGAAAAATTTTCATTCATTCTTCAACATCCCATTACAAGAGGAAGAGGGGTATTTATCATTCACCTAAGCCTCTTTGAAATTTGAATTAGAGAGATTACATGCACTAATCAAGGAGGAATAAGTGGGATGCCTCATTTGAATTTGAATTTGAGTTTTCTTTCATGCTTTGGGTGGCATGGGTGAAAAACCTTCCATGTTGGCATGGAGAAGAAAATGGCATGCCCCATTTGAATTTGAATTCCATGCTTTGGGCGACAAGGGTGGGGACCTTCCATGTTGGCATGGAGAGTGAGGTGGGGACCATCTTATGTGGAGGATGAGGTGATGCAAGGACTGGGTTCCTTCTTGAGTCTTTTCTTGCATGGAGAGTGAAATAGCATCCTCTATCCAGTGGTCATGCTTCTTGGTCTTGACTTGGATCTATGTTGGTTGTCCTCTTAAGTTAAACTTGACTCAAATAAAATAAATTATAGGACATAAACTGAAGAAAGAATAAATTGACTCAAATATCTAAGAACAGGACATAAACTTAAGGAAAAATAAAACTAACAGGACCGAAAAGCTTAATTATCTACAATTCATAATGAGCTCAGATTGGTCTGAATCAAATGTAGCCTCTTTCAGATCCTGGTGCTCGCACCAATTCTTCCAAGGTGGGAGGAACTCGACCCTATCGAGTATGGGTCAGCTTGACTTTGATATTGCTATAATAAGTCCAGATCAATGCATTATAGATCCTCCCGAGTGATCCATGAGTCCTCTAATTCGGGTCAACCTTGCCAACGAACCAAATAATGCTGATAGCCTTTATTCCTGGTAGTAACAGCCTAGTCATCCATAATATGCTCAATCCGATCTCACCGTTCGGGTAAAGTGACTGGTGGACACTCAGGTGAAGGTTGACTCTCAAGAAAGGGATCAGGCTCGAAAGGCTCACTAGGTATCACTGCTGGTTCCTTATACTCAACTAGATCTAAAATATTGAAAGTTGAGCTAATGCCGAATTTGGGTGGTAACTCGAGCATATAGGCATTAGATCCAATTTCTTTATTACCTTGAAAGGACCAGCTCTGCGAGCATGTAATTTTTTTATGGTTCCGGGGGGGAACCATTCAGGTCTAAGCCTAATCATCACATAGTCTCTCTTAGTGAATTCTTTGACTTGCTTACAGGAATTAGCCATACGTCTTGCTCAGATTAATTTTTTTGTTGATTTCCTTATGTAGATCTCTAACATACTGTGTATATGACTCAGCTAACTCAGAAACTCATGCATGCATGGGTAAAGGAATAAGATCAATGGGTCTCTTAGGCTTGTAACAATGGATAATTTTAAATGGGCTTTTTCTAGTAGACCTATTGACTGAGCTATTGTAGGCAAATTCAGCACATGGTAACAAGAGGTCCCAATTTCTAACATTTTTTCCTACAAGATACCTTAATAGGTTTCCAAGGCTCCTATTCGCAACTTCAGTCTGACCATCAGTTTGTGGGTGGTAGGTGGTAGAAAATTTGAGCATGGTTCCTAACATGTGCCATAGGGTCTTCCAACAATAGCTCATGAATAGGACATCCCTATTAGATACAATGATTTTAGATAGGCCATGTAACCTAACCACTTCATCTAAAAAAAGTTTGGCCACCTTACAAGTATCGAAAGTTTGGGAACAGGGTAAAAAGTGAGCCATCTTGGAAAATCGATCGACCACAACATAGATAGAGTCATGTCTCTGCATGGTCTTAGGCAATCCTAAAACAAAATCTATACTAAGATCTTGCCAAGGATGATCGGGTACAGGTAAAGGAGTGTAAAGGCCGGTGTTTTGCTTTTGTTGTTTGGAAATAGCACAAGTTTGACATCATGTCATAATTTGGGCAACATTTCTTTTGAGGCTTGGCCAATAAAACTGGTCTTCAACTACTAGAATGGTTTTATTTCTACTGAAATGGCTAGCTAAACCTCCAGCATTGTTTTCCCAAACTAAAAACTCTTTAAGGGGGGTTCGGGAAATGCACAACTTATTTTCCTTGAAGAGGAAACCATCTTGAAGGGTATATTCACTATGCAAACTAGATGGTCCTTGTTAAACAGATTGATAGATTTCACTAAAGTCGGGACAATTTTCATATTCGTCTTTCAGTTTGTCAAATCCTATGACTTCAATATTGATGGAGGTTAAGAGCATGGATCGATAGCTAAGAGCATTAGCAACTAGGTTTTCAGTGCTGGCATGGTGTTTTAAGATAAAGTGTAAGCTTGAATATATTATACCCACTTGTCGTGCTTAGGGTTCAGTTTTTTTTGAGAACTAAGAAATCGGAGTGCTTCATAGTCTGAATATAGGACAAACTCCTATGATAAGAGATAATGTCTCCAATACCTTAAGGCTTGAACTACCGCATATAATTTCTTATCATAAGTTGAGTACTTCAATTTTGCCTCATTCAACTTCTCACTAAAGAAGGCTACAGGGTGGTTCTCTTGACTTAAAAACTCCTCCAATTCCAACTCCGAAGGCATCACAAGCAACCTCAAAGACCTTTGAAAAGTCAGGTAATCTCAAAATGGGTACTTAGGTCATTTTCTTTTTTATGTCAAGGAAGGCTCTATCAATGGCCCTAATCCACTCAAAGGTTCCCTTCCTAATACAGTCAGTGATAGGTGCAACAATCAAACTGAATCCCCAAATAAATAACTTATAGAAGGTAGCAAGGCCATGGAAGCTGTGCACTTCATGTATATTATTAGGTATAGGCCACTCAACTATGGACTTAATCTTTTCTAGGTCGGTAGATACTCCTTCAGGGGTAACGACAAAACATAAGAAAATGACTCTATGGGTTAAGAAGTCACATTTCTTCAAATTGGCATAGATGATGTCTTTCCTAAGGGCTTGGCATACTTGGTAAAGATAGTCCAGGTAGTCTTCCTTAGTCCTACTGTAGATAAGGATGTCATCGAAGTAGACCATAACAAATTTTTCAATGAATGATCTCAGGACTTGGGTGATGATCCGCATGAAAGTACTAGGGGCATTTGAAAGGCCAAAAGGCATCACTACCCATTCGTAAAGGCCATCCTTAGTTTTGAAAGTTATTTCCATCCATCTCCTGGCCTAATTCTAACTTGGTGATAACTACTATTAAGGTCAATTTTAGAAAAAATGGTGGCTCCAGCCATCATGTCCAACATATCATCAAGATGGGGAATAGGAAAATGATACTTGATTGTTATCTTATTAATGAAATGACTATCTACACACATCCTTCATGTGCCATCCTTCTTAGGGGTCAAAAGGGCAGGTACCGCACAAGGGCTCAGGCTTTCCTTAATGAATTCCTTTTAGAAGAGATCTCCAACTTGCCTTTATAACTCTGAATGTTCAATGGGATTCATCCTATAGTGTGGAAGGTTTGGCAAGGTGGCTCCTAGGACTAAGTCTATGGCATGTTGAATGTTCCTTAATATTGGAAGGTGATCAGGAAGATCTTCTGGAAATACATCTTGAAAATCCTTCAAAAACTTTACAATTATGAACCTCCTCCAATCAGACTTAATGGTTGTACCTGCTCAGCTCCTGGTGGTCTTCCAAGACTGGATGGCCGCATTCACTAGCTACCATTCCCTCTATTGCTATCACTATCTTCGCATAACTCTTCTAGCCGTAGTGACCTGATGAGCCTCCAAGACCCCATGGCTGCATCAACCAGTTTCTTCTCTCTATTGCCATTGCTATCTTTGCGGATCTCTTCTTCTAGCCTCAATGCCCTTATGAGCTTCCAAGATCCCATGGTTGTGCTTTGCCTGTGGCTTCTCCCTCAAGCACCATTGCAACCTTGCCCTCTGCTGACCCAGCAAACTGAGGATGAGCTTCTCCAGTCATAGGCTCTTCCTAAGTGATGCCTTGGTGATGTACTTTGAAGGTTGTAGTAGTTGCTTTCCTATCTATATAGCTCCTAAGAGCCTTGATGGTGCTAAAATATGCTCAAACATTGGAGTAAGCTAGAGAGGGGGGTCCGGTGGCTATACTTGTAAAAGAAGCCCTAGTTAGAGGTGGCTCCAACAAATGCCCTTTGATAGTCAAGTCAGTATCTTAGACCATAGAGCAAAAAGTAGAATAATGTGAATGAAGTGAAGGCACATGCATGCATATAAAGGGTACGTACCTTTAGGGGTTTCGCTAAGAAACCCCTTTTATACTCAAATTGTAGGGATAGTCTAGGGATGCCTTGATATGTTAGAGAGCAACTAAGGAATGATTGAATTCTGATCTTAGTTAGGACTTTTGGGAGAGAATCATCCTTTATTGTTTGGAATATCTTCTTCTCATTAATGAAAGGTTTTGTCTTTCATGTCTCCCATCGTTCGCATTAATGGCTCCGAGAGTTATGGCTTGAAGATAGCCATGCTTCTTTAATGATTAAGATCCACTCTTGATAATAGAATTTGATAGTTTATGTTGGGTTTCGAGGTTTCGATGGCACAGCGGAACAATGGATTTAAAAAAATTTCTTTCTTGAAACTCCAAACAACTTGAAACCCTAAGCCCAAGATCCCTTATTCATTACAATTAACAAGTCATGCAATTAGGGTTTGGAAAAATACCTGAAATACTAATTCCTTCTTTTTTCTACTAGGCACACAAGTGCATGCCCTCTAGAGGTGATCCATATAGGAATGGAACCTAGGAAGCACTCCTTAATTGGTTTCTTTAATCACTGGGACTCTTCTGATGGCCTTTCTTCCTTTGGCAACCTCTCCATTCTTGCTCAGACCCTTGCCCTCCAGTAGAGCACTCTGAGCCCTTTCCAAAACTCTCTTCACTTTCACTTACATGTCCTTGTTCACTTCCTAAAACCCTTGTCTCAAAATGAAGTACTTGTCTTAAGACAAGACAAGGGAGGAAAAGACAAAAGGAGAGTGTGGCAGAGTGTGAGGGTAAGAATATAGGAAAGAAAAGATTTATAATACCATCAGCCTAAACATCGATGGCTATTTATAGGAGAAGGGGAGGCACCAGATAAGCCCTATCATCAGCCTTTGATCTGTCCAAACACAGATCAAATAAGACCCTTCACTAAGAAGAAGTCTTATCATGAAAGGTCAAGACCTTTCATGCACCAAAAGCCTTATATCCCTTTGTCTGGATAATGTAGCCCACTTATCCTCTTGCCATGTGGCATGTAACTAGCAGGGAGGTGGTTTAGATGTCGTGGAATGAAGTGATCCTTCCAAGAGACAAGTTCCTTCATTAAGAAGGACTCTTGGATTTAAAATATTGCGGTAACTAGGTGAAGGGTCACAACCCTTCACTTGTGCATGCCATTTAATTTCACCACCCATCCCTTCTTACAACTAGTAATAAGCCAAGACAAATATGCATGGGATAAGGTTAGGGATGCCTTGTTTCATCTGGAAACAACTCCCCTGAGCAGAAGGACTCTAGTTCCTTTTCTGCACGCCAATTGTGAAGAGTCAGTACTCTTCACTTATGTGCCACCTTTCTCCATGCCATTTTCCATCTTTGACCAGTCAAAGGCCATGCAATATGGGTGTCATATGAAAGGGGATAAAGTATAGTTTATCACCTTATAAGTGATTGACAAGCAAAAGGACTCTTGGTCCTTCTACACCCCTTTGATTGCCGACTATTTCTTTTGGTGCTAAGAGTCCCATGCCCTTTGGACTCTTAGTATTTGGCGCATAAAAGCCATAAAAAATATTAGATAAATTATGATAAATTCATCCCACTTAGGACTCAACCCAATTTAGGTCTTCCAAAAATTGGTTAGTCCATTTAGCAACCTTTAAGACCCAATTCAATTGGGTTAGGAGTTAGGTTAGCTTACACATGCTAGTGTGCAATCTAGCTAACCAATTAGGATCCCATGACCCTAATTAAATGCAAATTGACTTCTTAGATTAATTCCTTAATGTGTGTAACCCTTTGGGTTCCACATCTAGCCAGTAGTAGATCTAGGTACAAGCCAATTTGATCTAATCGAATCTAATTTGACCTAATTAGGTCAAATTGAGCTGACCTAAGTTGCCAATTCGAACCAACTTTCGAATTGACTCATGAATTCAATCCAATTGATTCATGAAAACCCACAAGACATGATTGACATCTAGCAACATATCATGCCTACTCGGAAGATGAGAAATTTAGTGAAAAGTATCAAAATATTCTTCAGCGAAAAGTTACCGTGCAATTTAATCCTTCGATCTCCCTGTATCCTGATTAAGTGATGGGCATGGATAAATATTAAACCCTAGCACTTAATTTTTTTTAATCTCAATTTGATAATGAAGACTTGACTGATGAATGATTAGAAACCCTATCTAATATGATTCTGCTTTGATCAAAGACTTCCTGAGTCATCATTCGAAGAGATCACATGGGATAACTTCTCCTCTTAGTAGGAGTGATTGATTTCTTGTTGACCTACCCATTACTTTCATACACAATCCACCATATCCAGAAACACCCCATACATGACTTAATTGCCATGAGTGAGTATGCACCAAAACATGGGTTCATGTGCATAAGATACTGTGGTAGTCTCAGGTCTAAGGATCACATGCACAACTTCCACTAAGAGAACATTCTTTTGACAAGTAAGTAAGACTTCCATTTGATGTTCTCTTGTCAGATCAGTTCAGTGGACTCATAACCTAATGAGCACCCACATCCTTGTATTAGTATCTCTATACAAGTGGTTATAAGACCAACCACCCTCTCCATTGAGCATACATAGGATGCGCTAGTCTTTCTGAATTCATCGATCCCCGAATCGATTATCCAATGACTAGAAACATTTTAGATTAGAGTTTATAGGAACTTAGGTCTTACTATTATGATCTCCATCATAACCCTAACTCCATCACCTAACCTATGGGGTTCATCATAATCTTGATAAGATGCAATAATATGATGAATCAAAAGATGCCTTTTATTGATAAATAATATCATACATTAGTTGGAAGATCATAGAAATGTCCTTACAATGATTGGCTTTTAAGGCACCATTCTTTCAGTTTATTTATTATAAGAGGCATGTTAGAGCGAGCATCAGTAGATTCTTCCTCTAGCTATTTGGTAGACACCCTTATGGGGATCGGTTGGCTAGGCTCAGACTCTATGTGATGTGGTTTGGTGGGATTAGAGGCCTTTCACAACTGAAGCTCTACAAGATCGATTATTAGAGGGACTGGGTATCAAATGTATCGAAGATAAATGAATGTGTATATCTTGGCTAGGGCTCTACGAGATAGCAATTCAAATGGTTGAATGTTTATTCGAGAGAGGTCTAGAAATCCAAGGGTCAAGCCTGGCAGGAATCTCAAGGGGTGAATGTATTTTAATACTATGGTTAATTGGACTAGGAGTTAAAGTATCATCTTCAGCTCCTGCTCTCAAAGAGCAGGACCAAAGGACTAGTAAGGCACTTTTGAGAGAATGCTCTGAAATAGGACTTGTCTCTTTGGATGACTCAATAGTGTATTAAGTAGGTCGAATAGGTTCAATTATTCTTGAATCAAGTAAGTGCTTTTTCTACATGCACAGTGACGAGGTTCTGCAATCCTGATAAGGAGGGTAGAAATAATAGGATGCAGCTTTGATCGATGCACCATTGGCTTTGGAACTTCCAGGATCTCGGGAGTGGAGATTTCTTTCCACATCAATAGCCTCCCGCTCCTTAGTTTGATTATAAAGTAGTCGGGTTGAGGAGTAGTTCTAGCACCTCGACCTGGGATCCCGGGAAATCTTATTGAATTTCATGTTCTTGAAAAGCAAGCTTGTTAGAGGGGGTTTTTGTACTCTATGCCTATGATGTTCCTTCGAGGAACATGCAGAATTAATGCAGCCAATTCCCTTTATAAAGGAGCTTCATAGGTGGTTTGTTGTTGCTAACATTTCTGCCAGGGAATTTTTTGTTCACTAGGTAGTGATTTCTAGTGAGAAGAGTGATTTCTGGTAGGTTTTCTGATGAATATTTTGGTGGCTCACGTATTCAATGGATCCGCATGACATTCGGGATCTACGGAGGGTAGTCTTGAAATGTTGAAGGGCCAATACTTCGGGTAATGGAGATCTTGGTCTCTCCACCAGTATTCCTAGGGCTGAAGCACCAGGAATGGACTTTAGCATCCTGAACATTTGTAGAATATGCCACTTGCCAATATTTAATGTATATATTATGCATGTAAATTATTTAGACCTAAATTAAGCATAATTAAACTTGATTAGTTACTGGAATTAAAATGTTAAATATTAGATCTACAATTATGAATTGAAGATCTAACGACATTTCATAAACTTGGACTTTGGGTTATCTTGAATCAGGTCAATTAACCAGGTTAGACCTCATATTAAAATTTTGAATAATATAGACCTAATACTGAATTGGATTTAACCTAACCAAAAGTTGATTAAGATTAGGTCAAGGATTCTCTAAATCGATTTTATAGAGAGAGCTTGATCGAGTCCATATTATATCAACTCATCTAACTATTGGAATTATCATCCATATTATGATGCTTATTTGGTATTTATCTGGCTATTGAAATTATCATCCATATTATGCTAATTCAATTGCAAATTTCTTGATCATGGTCAGGTAGGTTGGCCAAAGCCAGACTTAGCCATTTGTTGGTTAAAAATAATTAGTCTAGTCATGTTAATGGTTGGACCCAACCAGGACTTTTAGTGGAGGTCCAAAGACCTGCTAAAAAGGTGCTTGGGGCAAAACCCTTACTAGAAATTATTTGGAAAAATAATTGGTTAGGAACCTACCTTTAGATGTGCATGGATGGGCTAGCTAAAGTCGGGCTTATGTATAGTCATTGGATTCTAGTACCTGCTAAGGAATTTATATAATTCCATGAATTGGAGATAAAGGCTACCAATTTTATCAAAATAGTCGAAGAACCTTTAGACTAAAGTCCAAGTCTTTAGGATTAAATAATTTATATACTAATAAATCATTGTTCTTTGTTGAATTAAAAAATAGCCAATACTTTATCACTCCATATATCATTAAAAAATGAAAAACTGATAGAATTTAATTTTGATAGTTGGTATTGAAAGCTAAAGATTATCTCAGAGCACGAACGGATCTTGACATGCTGATAGATTTGACACCGAGGAGCCTACTCCAAATGCTCAAGATCTATCCAATATCTTATCAGAAGTGGCTCAATGATCAAACAATGGCTTGATGCATTATGCGGGTATCTATAAATGATGAGCTCAATCGCAAATTTGAGGATACTCAGCGATAGGATATGCTTCAAGTGTTGCTAGAATATTTCGGCACTCATGATGATATTGAAAGGTACATAATGTCTTGTACCACTTTTAATGCCAAGATGAAGGAAGGGGCATCGGTCATTGATGATATATTGTATATGATCGAACTGATTCAGTGCCTGAGCAAACTTTAGTTTTCATTGCATGAGCAGCTTGGAAAGGATGCGATACTAGATTTCTTGTCGAAAGTCCTACCTTGACTTCCTTTGTCATTATAAAATGACTAAGCCTGTAGTAAACTACATGGCTTAATGGGATTGCTGTCAACTTATAAGAAGGATCATCAGCTCTACAAGGGGCTAGTAAATATAGTGGGAGGATCTACTTTGATAGAGCGTCATCCCTTTAAGAAAGGAAAAAAGAAAAATAAGAAGAAGGTATAATGTGCTCAGCCCAATCAGACCAAAAAAATCAAGTCTGACCAGAGTTAGGCAGAGTGCTTCTTTTGTAAGAAGTAGGTTCACTGGAAGAGTAATTATTTTTTTTATATTGCCTCTCTAGATCCGAACAGGCCAAGAAAGAAGAAGAATCAGCAAGTGATTGTTGTATAAGGTACTTATATGATAACACCTTGTAACTTTTCCATATATGATACTACTACGGGGATATTGGATACTAGAAATCTAATTAATATTTACAATTCATTGTAGGAACTTTAGGTTAGTAAAAGATTTGAAGACAACGAAAGATTTTTGAATGTTATAGATATAAAAGCAATTCCAGTTCTGGCTTTAGGAGTTGTCAATCTTGTTTTGAATAACAATGTCATTAGTTTGAGTGATTATCAATATTATCTTAGTTTTATAATTAATGTAATTTTTGTAGGCCTTTTGGCTAAGAATGATTTTTATTTATCAATAAAAGGTAAAAAATATTATCTTAGTTTTATGATGAATGTAATTTTTATTGGCCTTTTGTCTAAGAATGATTTTTATGTATCAATAAAAGATGATTATTGTGATATTATCATTGGATTCGTTAGATGAAAGCATGCTAAAACTAGTTCATAAAAAATCCTAGTTGTGGAAGCATAACTATGAAAAACCTTTTTCATAGAAGTATGCATTATTAAAATTAGTTAAATATTTATCTAAACTATAATCTAATATTCTTAGAATCATAGAAAAAATTATATTTGAATTTACAAAAATTAAATAAGAAGAAAAACACTTACCTAAAGTACAAGTCCTTTTTCTTCTTCTATTTAGATATGGATCCAATTGAATCCTAGGATTTCTATCAGAGCCAAAAAATAAATGACCACTACCAGTATCTATACTAGACGAGGTCCTAATCAAGTTTCTGAGGCCCTTAGAGTGCTCACTCTTCTAGCTTGAATTTGTAACCCCCTTCTAGAACTAGAACTAGAAGGTTAAAACTAAACACTTCATACTATGGAAGGGATTTCTCCTAGAACACTTAGAGAAAAAATATAATTTTTTTTTATCTTAATTCTCTCTTGATTGGCCTTCTATTTCTATAATTTATAGAGTTTTTAGGCATGGAACAAAAGGAGAAGAGAGATGGAAAATCAAAACTTGCGGTAGAAGGGAGAAAGAAATTAAGATTATCGCACGCCCACTTTCTTCTCCTTTTTAACGTGGTGTTTGGCCACACAATAATCAGATATTCCATACCTAAAATAGATAAATTTTATCTTAATTCAAATACCAAAAGAATAGGATGAGTTCTAATCAAAATAGGAGTCCTAATGGAAGAAGAAACCTCATTAGTACCTCCTGTTATCCAAAATGCATGCCAAGAAAAGATTATCATGAGAAATTATCACACAATTCTTCTTTTAGTTAGCCAATCTAAGAGGATAAGATCCAATCTAATTGGGTTTAGTGTCTAGTTTAATTAGATTCAAATTTGACTCAATTTAGACTTATATTGAGCTTGATTCGAATCAAATTCGAAAAGGCTATCAATCATAATTTCAAATAAGATTTAATTTTTAGTCCCAATAAAATAATTAAACCCAGTTAGATTTTAATTAAATTGAGCCCAATTAAATTAAATCTAATTTAAATTAATTAATATTTAATTTATAATTTAACTAAATCTAATTATAATATAATAATTTAATTAAATCTCTTATGCTAATAATTAGTAGCTACTCAATTTGTAATCCTTACAAAATAACAATTTCTAAATTTAAATCGTTAATCCAATTGATAATTTAGGTTTGATCTAAACTCTTAATCAGGTCAAATTCTTTTTATGTGTGATCCATCAGGTTCTAATCTATCTAGTAGTGAGATATATTATGATCCTTATCATAATATCATCAAAACTCTTTTGATTGATGGAAATTATTTTGGCTTAACCCAAATAAGGATCGTTGATCCAAAAACAATCCTAGTGAATTCTCACAATCCATGAGTGACTCCGAGTAATATGTCTGACATCACCTCATGATAGGTCTTAGGATCAACTATTTGATCCTTGTCTCCTAGAAGAAATATTTTATCTATATCCTCATAAGTATATCTAAGTACCTTTCAAGATGATGGGAGACTCAACTAAACCTATGAGGTGGTAGAGCAACTATATCTACTAGTTCATTGGGTTTAACCTGATCTCTAGTAGGCTGCTCTTCAGAGACTTTCTTATCAAGCTCAATTAACCTCCCACTACCACCTTCTTGAACAAATTGTTTTTCTAGGAACATAGCATGCTGGCTCACAATCACATTATGATCCTTTGAAAAGTAAAATTAGTATCCTATAGATTTTTTAAAACATCCTATGAAGCGAGCTTTCATAGATCTAGATTCTAATTTGCTTGTCATTAGTCTCTCTTAACATAGGCTAGACATCCCTAAATCTTGAAATGACTAAAGATTGGTTTCTTGCCATGCCACATCTCATATGGTGTGGTAGGAATAGACTTAGAGGAAACCCTATTTAAAATATAAATTGAAATTTATAGGGTATGTCCCCAAAGAAATATAGGTAGGTTAGTGAAGCTCATCATGGACTAGACCATATTTAATAGGATCCTATTTTTCCTTTCATACACCCCATTGAGTTGAGACATACCAGGAGGAGTCCACTATGAGATTGTGCCATTATCCTTGAAATAATCCAAAAATTCTCTACTAAGGTATTCCCCTCCTCGATTTGATCAGAGAAACTTAAGGGGTTTTCATGTTTGCTTTTCTACTTTATGTCTGAATTCCTTGAACTTTTCAAAGGCTTTAGGCTTGTATCTTATAAAAAACACATACCCATACTGTGAGTAATCATTGATAAAGGTAATAAGTACTAAAAACCATCCTTGGCCTGTACATCAAATGGTCCACACACATCAGTGTGCAATAGGACAAGTAATTCAGTGGCCCTCTTTCCATATCCCATAAAGGGTAACTTGATCATTTTTCCTTAAAGGCATGATTCACAAAATAGGAATGACTCGAAATTAATTGAGTCCAGGATTTCATCCTTTTCCAGTTTATTAATCTTGTCCTCTCCAATGTGACCAAATCTAAGGTGCCACATATACTTTTGGTTTAGATCATCTATAGGTTGCTTGTGTCCTTTGGAATTCACTATTTATTTGTTAATGTTTATAGATGCATCAGCATGCAAATGTTATAGACTGTCAATCAAGTAAGCTCTTGCAATCAATTTATTTCTCAAATAAATTGAACAAAGTCTTTATTGAAAATAATTCTTAACCTTCATGCGTTAGCATAGAGATGGAAATCAAATTTCTGCTAGTTACAGGTACATGATAACAACAATCTTTCAGAAATAAACTAAACCATAATAGCAATGATAAAGGGTATGCTCCAATGATGACTACAGTAACTTTTGCTCCATTACTGACATGTAGGATCATCTCTCCTTCCTTCAGTACTTTACTTCACACTAGACCCTGCATTGAAGTATAGATGTGATCACTTAAACTAGAGTCTAATAGCCAACTAGAAGTAGAAGATACTATAACGTTTGATTCAATAACAAGCAAGGATATACCTACCAAAGGTGCTCCACCTTTTATTTCTTCAGGATCTCCAAGTATAGCGAACAGTTTCTCTTCCAATGGCCATCTGAGTTGCAATGAAAACATTTTCCTTTGCTTTTTTTTTGATGAAAAAAGGAGAGGGGGGATAAATCCCAGTGTAGCTACCCCCACTGGGCCCCAACCCCACTAGACTATATTCGATTCAGGCCATAATTCTCTCGCATACCCTTCCCACCACTGATCAGTACGTTAGCCTGACACCACTAAGATGTCAGAGTAGTGCGCTCTCTCGCCACCCTGATCACGTGCCTCGGAAAAATTTCTAGATTTAATCGAGTCACCCGCGAGGATCATACCTCGAACCCGTGACCTGTGGGAGGTGAGGCTAAGCCTCTACCAACCGGGCTACCACCTAAGCGGTATTTTCTTGGATTTTCCTAGATTTTCCTTTGCTTTTAATAGGCTTCTTTTTAGCATCCTTCTTTGGCTTGTTCTCCTTCTTCTACTTCTTCGCTGGCTTTTTCTTCTTTCAAGTAGACTTTCTTTTAGAGGAAGATGCCTGCTCCATAACTAGAATTGAGTTCTTGAACTTTTCAAGGTTTCCTCATTACTTGCTAGCATGTTTAATAATTCAGGCAAAGTGTAACTTAGCTTGTTCATATTGTAGTTCATGATGAACTGAGCAAATGAACTAGTTAGGGATTGATGGATCACATTGACTTGCAGTTCCCTATGGATCGGAATACCCAACTTCTCAAGCTATTCTATGTCTTTGATCATTGTCAAACAATGATCGTAGACTAACATCCTTCACATATTTTGATATTAAAAAGTCTTTTAAAGATCTCAAAGCATGCTATTCGGCTTCGCTCACCATACTGCTCTTGTAGGTGAGTAATTATAGCCTTGGTAGTTGGCATATCCTCATGCTGGCTCTACAATTCATTTGAAATTGAAGCTAGCATGTAACGATTTACCTTATTATCATATTCCATCCTTTTTTCATGTACTGCTATTTGGCAAGCACTAGGATAGTCAAGTAAGATAGGGGGTCCTAGTCGAGCACATAGACCAACTTCTCAAAACTCAAGACTATTTTGAGGTTCCTGAACTAGTCTTTATAGTTAAGGCCAATAAGTCAGTTGGACTCAAGGATATCAGCTAATGGGTTGAATCTGATATGGTTTAGCTGCAAGAGTAGAAGATTAAGTTAGACTTTTGTACTCAATTATAAAAATTATTCTAGGGACTTTAGGCAACAATTTTGACTCCCACTATTTTCACATATCTCTCATACTCCTCCATGGAAATGTGAAAACCCTACATGACCAAGGTTTCTAGTGAGTGCTGTGGTCCCAATGATATGTGGTACCTCACCATGCCCAGTTATTGGTAACCCTCTATACCGATGAGTGAACAATTTTTGTCCAATGCATCTCATGCATGTTGCAGCGACTCAGACTCTAAGTCATGAAGCTCACCATGCTCGATAATTAGCCCAATCCTCAGTTAAGTCCGACCCACCATTAATACTAGGCAAATCCATCATTGGATTTCTCACCATGTCCAATTATTAGGTCCAACCCCATCTATACCTAACAACATCTCGTGTTTATAGGGTGATTGCATCTTCCCAGTATAACTGAACTATTATAACTAATCAAGAATAGTCAATACCAGTAGAACTCCCGCACACCTACAATGGTGAAAGACCTAAAACTTAATATTTATGGAAAGGTCTAGATTCAGGTCTTATCAAAATTAGTTAGCTCAATCTCATGTCTAACTAACAGGTTTGGGTTAGCATAGTCTCATGTCTGACAAACCTAGTCGGTATAGGTCAACTCAAATCAAAAAGTAACCTAATTAAAAACTTAATCGAATAAGTTGACCATGTAAGTTAGATCAATAGGAGGGTTCCACCATTTAGCCTTTTTCCTTAGACACCAATTCAGTTATCCAAGTAAGAGTTAGTCCCAATTAATAACCATGATCAAGACTTCCTTAGATACAAATTGGTCAATAAGCATGAATAGGTCAGCCTAGTCACTCGAGCTTGGACCACTAAGCCAAATTAGATCTTAAATTGATCAATTTACATCAAGTGTGAATCGATGTGACCAAATTACATCTAATATCAATTTTAAGCCCTTTTGACCTAACCCTAATCAATCATTGATTAGGTTTGATCAATTGCTCAAAACTAAAATAGGGTTCTAGTTTGATGTAATCAAAATCCTAATGTATAGTCTAATCATTAAACCTAATTTTAGGACCCACACCCACATCCATGAAATAAAAAATTAGAATCAAAAACTGATTTTAGATTATGTTTAATCTCATGGAATTAATAGTTTATGATCATGAATTGATTTTTTGGATTTAAGCCTTAGCTAATGTATCTCGTACAACTTGTTTTAAATCGAACCGATTAAGTTACATCTATGTAATTAATTTTAGACCTAAAACATGAACCAATTTTTTTTACCATGTTCTTCTTCATGGGTCAAATCATAAATGGCATCCCTACACATCATAAGAGACCCTTTGAATGAGAAGAGAGGACCTTTAAACCTTACTTGGCTCTTATGACCGGACGACAATGATGATGCATCCAATCCGAGTACTTGGCTAAGGAATTATAATAAATTAATCATGAAATTAATTTATTTTATTTTCATATCTTAAATAAAATTATGATACATTATATATATTAAAAAATTTAGTTCTTAACATTATCGATTTTATGTTTCAAAAATAATGTTCAAAAATAACTAATCTTGTGATATGATAACCCTATTACTCATCACAAAATTAATTAAATCCAACTAAAACTTCATATCTAAAGAGGATTCAAATCTGAAACTAAATATGCAAGTTTGTAAACCATGGCTCTGATACCACTATTGGATTCGTTAGATGAAAGCATGCTGAAATTAGTTCATAAAAACCTAGTCATGGAAGTATAACTATGAAAAATATTTTTCATAAGAGCATAAATATTTAAAATTGATTAAATATTTATCTAAATTACAAACTAAGATACTTAGAATCATAGAAAAAAATAGATCTGAATTCATAAAAATTAAATAAGAAGAAAAATAATTACCTGATGTGCAAATATGTTTTCTTCTTTTATTCGGATCTGGATCCATCTGAATCCCAGGATTTCTATCGGAGCCATGAAAATATATGACCTCTGCTAGTATCCATATGGGATGAGATATAGATCAAGTCCTAGAGGCCCTTGGAGTGCTAGCTCTTTCATAGACCCCTCTTCTAGATTAGATCTGTAGCCCCCTTCTAGAACTAGAACAAAAATTCGTAAATCGAACACTTTTCACTACGAAAGGAATTTCTCCTAGAACACTTAGAGGGAAAATCTAATTTTTTTTTTATCTTAATCCTTTCTTGATTGTTCCTCTATTGCTCTAATTTTCATGGATTTTAGGCCTAGAACAAAGAAGAACAGAGATAGAAAAACAGAACTTGCTATAGAAGGGAGAAGGGAAATAAGATTGTCGCACGCCCACTTTCTTCCCCTTTGTCACACGAAAATCTGATATTCCATGCCTAAAATTGATAAATTTCATCCTAATTCAAATACTAAAATATTAGGATAAGTTCTAACCAAAATAAGAGTTCTAATGGAAGAAGAAACCTTCTTAGCACCTCCTCTTATCCAAAACACATATCAAGGAAAGATTAGCATAAAAAACCATCACACAATCCTTCTTTTATTTGGCCAATCTAAGAGGATAAGATCCAATATAAATGGTTTTGGTGTTTAGTTTAATTAGGTTCAAACTTGACTTAATTTGGACTTCAATTGAGCCCTATTTGAATCAAATTTGAAAAGGCTATCAATCCTATTTCAAATATGATTCAATTTCTAGTCTAAATAAAAAAATTAAATCCAATTAGATTTTAATTAAATCAAGTCTAATTAAATTAAATATATTTTAAATTAATTATTATTTAATTTATAATTTAATTAAATATAACTATATTATAATATTTATAATTAAATTCTTTATACTAATAGTTAGCAGGTGCTAAATTTGTAACCCTTACAAAATAGTAATTTTTAAATTTAAATCATCAATCCAATTAATAATTTAAGTTTGATCCAAGCACTTAATCAGGTCAAGTCCCTTTTGCATATGACCCCTTAAGTTCTAATATGTTTAGTAGTGAGATATATTATGATTTCTATCATAATATCATCAAAACTCTTCTGAAGGATCGAAACTATTTCGGTACAACCATAATAAGGATCATTGATCCAAAAATAATCCTAATAAATATTGTAATGTACCAGTAACATATAGTAATATGTAATGAAAACTAGTAGATCAGAAAAATGAACCTCTAGGTATAGTTACCGTGTGATCAAGTTTCTTTATTAAAAGTCTTGATAGGATGTAAGTTACGGAAACTCATCAAATCTAAGCATCCGTCATATGTTAGACATATTTAGCTTGAGTCCAAAAATGATTTCCATAAAAACTCCTTTTTATTATCACGCTATTATGGCCATAGATTCAAGGACTTAGTCTATTAGGTCATATAAGACTATACCTCAACTACTAAGATCGATAGTTCCCTATAAGTGCTCTCCTAACTCTTACAGTGAACCTACCATAGTCAACAAATGCCACAAGACCCTGAATGGCTAAGGACCATATTTATGTGCTGTAAAGCTACAACAACCCCATTGTGAATAGCTAATGCACCACAAGTCAAGAAACTACTCATACAATTATAGCATCGAGAAGTCATTGAAGAGTGAGTAGACATCCATGTAACTTCTCATAACTTAGCCATACTTAGTATTGTTATTCTCTATCAATCACTTGCATTCTCGCTCCAGTGTCCCATACTGTAGACTCAAGACTTATCTATCCAAAAGAAAAGTAATCCATGCACCGATCTTAATGGATCAATCACTATTCCTGTGATGATCCATAACCAAAAGCATTTAGAAGTTAACCTATAATGATACATATCTCAAAATCTTAGCTCTTAAGATTATGTCATTATCTATTAACTCTATGGACAATTCATAGACACATCACATATAAATGAAAAAAATAATATCTAATTTTTATTGATTTCAATGAATTAAGTACAAAAATATATCCTAGAAAAGATACAATATATGATGACAACTTGGCTTCTAGGGCATATATCTATTAATCATTTTGAATGGTATTATAGTAATCCATAGATAATTGAAAAATAGCATTTATATTTTATCATAGCTTGTTGATGTAGTGTACACGTCTAGCAAATGCTCTAGAATAGGTAATGTGTCTGATATTTATCTTTGGCATTGTAGGCTAAGTCTATTAATAAGAATAGGATAAGTAGGTTAATTAAAGAGGGAAACCTCGAGCTCCATGATTCTAAATCATTGCCAACCTATAAATCTTGCATTCTTAGTAAGATGACTAAGTCACCTTTTACTAAAAAAGGTAAAAGATCTACTAAGATTCTGAGTCTAATATATAGTGATATATATGGACCTATGAACACTTCTACTATAGGTGGATATTACTACATCACCTTCACTGATGACCTATCTAGGTATGGGTATGTCTACCTTATAAAGCATAAGTCTGAATCATTTGAAATGTTCAAACGATTCCATAATAATGTAGAAAAATAAAATAGAAAGAGTATTAAAACTCTTCAATCTAATTAAGGAGGTGAATACCTCACTAGTAAGTTTTTTACATATTTAGAAGAGATTAGGATTCTCTTGCAATGGATACCTCTCGAGATACCTCAGTATAATGGAGTATCAAAAAGAAGGAATCGAACCCTGTGAGACATGGTTCAGTCCACGATGGAGTTTGCAAGTCTGTCGATCCTGTTTTGGGGATATATACTGGAGCTGGCTTGTTATGTTCTAAATAGGGTTCGTAGTAAGTCTATAGATAAAACACCATATGAAGTATGGATAGGGTGTAAGTTGGAACTCTCACACCTTAGAATCTAGGATTGTTTGGCTTATGTCAAATATTTAAAAATAGACAATCTTGGACCTAGGTTTGACAAATGCATTTTTATAGGGTACTCGAAAGAAACTAAAGGATATTACTTCTACCACACAGATGAACAAAAGATATTCATCAATAATAGGGAAATCTTTTTAAAAAAGAAGTTCATTGATGAAGGAACTAATGCCTTTAAGGTTGAAGTTGAGAAAGTTTGATAGATAGAAGAACCAACACCATTAACTAAACCGACAAAACTGGATTCGATTGATCAAACCTGGAGCCCATTATAGATGCACCCTTGAGAAGATTCGGTAGAGTTTCATGTCAGCTAGATATATACTATGATTTCTTAGTCTGGGATTATGATCTTGTTAAACTTGATGAAAATAATGAGGATCTGATACCTACATGGATGCAATATCGAGTGCCAACTCTGATAGATGCCTAAAAACCATGAAGTTCTAAATGGAGTTCATGAAGCTCAACGATGTATGGACACTCATTGATTCACTGAAAGGGTAAAACCCATAGGGTGTAAGTGAATTTTCAAAAGAAAAAGGGGCACGACATGAAGGTAAAAACCTATAAAGCCCATCTAGTTGGGATAACATCAACATTATGGTATTGAATATGACAAGACATTTTTGCTTATGGCAATGCTTAAGTCCTTTCATATTATACTTGCAATAATGGCACATCTAGATTATGAGATCTAGGAAATGGATATGAAAACCACTTTTCTAAATGGAGAGCTGGAAGAAGAGGTGTATATGTACAACCTAAAAGGTTCATACCATAGATGAATCAAAGATGTACAAGCTTCAGAGATCCATTTATGGATTGAAGTAGGCATCTCAAAGTTGGAACATGTATTTTGATAAGGTGATCAAAACATATGGTTTCATTAAAATAGAGAAGAGCCCCGCATATACAAATAGGCTAACAGTTTAGTGGTAGTATTTTTTGTTTTATACATGGATGACATTATCTTAATCAGGAATGACATTCCTGCATTGCAAGGAGTAAAAGTATGGCTATCTTCTCAATTATTCATAAAGGATTTAGAAGAAGAATCCTATATCCTTGGGATGAAGATCTTTAAGCATCAATCTAAAAGATTGCTTCGATGAACCAAGTCCATATATATTAAGACTGTGCTAAAATGATTCAGCATGGAGAATTTCAATGAAGGCTATTAATACGCGTTGCAATGCACCGATTTAGTACCTTAAGTCTACATTCTTAAGAAGCGTAGTGGGAGTAAGGATCAAATCCATAAGGACCTTTGAGTTATTTTAAAAATAAAAATGTGCAACAAAAATTGAACTAGAAAGGAAATTAACAGGTAATTGGCAGTGAAGGTAATCTAGAGATGATCTTTCTTAACAAGAGCATGGCTCATACCCATAGATCATGGCCCATCCCTTTTGGGAATAGATCGGTTAAAAAGATAGTGAAAATAATCAAGATGTGATCTATCTTAGTGAGAGTACTGCCCGTACCCGTAGATCACGACCCATCCCTGTTGGGAATAGATCAGTCAAGATTATAGTCACGTTAAAGTAACTTACCTCTAAAGCCTTGCACTACTCATAAACCTACTTTAGAAAAGAAAAGGAAAGAACATGAGTCAAAGGGAAGCTCTTTTCAATTCATGGAATAAAGGATACAACAATCAACTTTAAAACATAAACCCCCTTCTTCTAAGTAGACTTCCCGAGGGAGTTGCAGCATGTCCGAAGGTGAGGCCATCCGGTGATGCGATGGGGAGTGGGGATTGGGAACCAGTGCCAGTGCAGTGAAAGTGGGAACCAAGCTAGTGTAGTGGAAGTGGAACCAAATCAGGGATCAAAAAAATGGTAGAGCAAGAAGGGAGAGAGATGGAATAAAGGTGGAATAAAATTGGAATAGAAGAAGGATAAGAGAGGAATAAGTGGAATAGTGGGAATAGCAGAGGGGTTTGGAGGGGGAATGGCAGAATGATGCTTCTGAACTCAACCTTCAGACTGAACTCTTTGATGATGGCCTCCTGAATGCTCGCTCCCTGATTCCTGGACCCCCTTTTATAGGCTTTTTCCAACCAATTCAATACTTTGTTCAAACAACCCAACCGTAGTTCGTTCCACAGTTTCAACTGATCTGCGGACTCCAACGGCTTCCAGCTCCCACAGTTCCAACCATACCAGATTATTGTTGCAATAAGTAACCGAGCCCCATAGCATCAACTGAATGCGGGTAGTGTGGAGTGGCTGGCAGCTGGTGGTGTAGAGTGATCGGCGATGGGTGGCATGGTCGAATAGGGACGGCTTCGGATGATCGAAGCTTGTCTTTGGGATAGCTTGGATGGTGGCCGAAAATCGATGGCTTAGGCGCTGATTGCTAGTTGCTTTTACCATTACTCGATGATGAAGATAGGGACTGCCGGTAATTTCTCCGGTCGATGGTGGAGCGGGAAGATGGTTTGGTGGTTTGGGAAACGTCGAATGACAGTGAGGAGGTTGCTGGAAATCTTCCTGCCATTTTTCGACCGTGAGAGATTCTCGACAGCAAGGGAGAGAGTGCCGACATCCTCTCCGACTGGCGGCGAGGAGAATGGGCAGTCTGGCAGCTTAAATGGTGTGGGACAGTAGTGAAGAAGAAGAAGAGAGGTCGACAGCTCTTTTGACCGATTTTTGGCCAATGATGGTCTCTTCGGCTGGCAAGGGCGATGCCGATGGCTTGGGTGACATCGAAAACACCTCTCCAGGGAGTTTTAGCTCAAACGGAAGTGCGTGGTCCATGGCTCTATTCTGTGGACCGCGGCAATGGCAAAAACACGGTCCATGGGCTACTCCAAATTTCATGCAAAAGTAGTAAATTCCTTCAAAAATCAATTTTGAGCTCGTTTGAAGTCGAAGTCTAATTTGAGTGTTGTTTGCACCATTGGACTTATAAAATCGAGCTCTTCACATTGGCAGTGTTATTTCCTACAAATGACATATAAAAATATCAGTTTTAAAGGAATAAGTATAATTTGATTATTAAATTAATACTTTTATATATACGTATAACGTAGTTATTACACTCCCAACTTGAACTTTGCTTATCCTCAAGTAAAGCAGATAGATTATCCATGTATATCAACTCATCTTTGAATTGGATATTAACCTAAGCAACCCTAAAGTCAGATGATACCTAGTCAGACCACTACCGAGATACTTCATTGGATTATTAATTCAACTCATTTAGTGGTCGGGTAGAGCCCATAAAGATTTCTAGAGTTCTTCCAACTTTCAGCCTCTCTTAAAATCCTCCAACTTTCTGGGGTTTAGTTCAGTACCTTTCTACTGATGGTTTTCCCTTTTTTTTTTAAGTATAGTGTTATGTCCAAGCCTCTTAAGTGTTAGTATTCTCCCCTTTTGACCCGAACCATAATGCTTACATAGGCGAAGGGGCCCGGTTACTAAGGGAGGTACCATTGCTTAACAGATGTCTTGACCTTTTCACCTTTTGACGTGAACCATGATGCTTACTTAGGCGACGGGGCCCGGTTACTCAGTAAGTATTCAAGCAAAGCTGTGAGATGGGACTAACTTCTTCTCTTTTTTTTTTCTAAGGGAAAACTTTAGCATACTTGATCTTTTGATTTATAACCCCATAAAGTAGATTCTTTATTAAGATCAATGGTCAGAAGGTTTTAAAATTACTCCATGAAATTATTTATGATCTAAACCCTACCATTTATTGAGTTTCTTTAATAATTTATCCCTCAGCATCTCTAGCATTATCTAGACCATTAATCAATCATTGATTAAGGTGCCTATGTAATTCCAATTTGAGATAATAATTAAGTACACATAACATAATCATTTCTAACCATACTTGAAGATCTAAGTAAGTCATGTTTATCTCTTCCCTAACTTAATCGACATTGTCCTCAATAGAGTAGAAAAGAAAATAAAAGGTATATTAGGAAAGAATAAACCTAGAGAAAATGTGATTTGGGGGCCGACGAGGGTTTCATGTAGCGGGTTCCTTTATTGCTGTACTCCCTCACTTTATTGGTCTTTCTAAAAGAAAAAGAAGGTAACTTGTTAAAAGTATACATCGGGTTGCCTCCCAAGAGTGCTAGTTTAAAGTCTTCAGCCAGACTTAGTAGATTTTTTTATAAAAAATTATTATTTTTATTTTTATTTTATTTTGTTTTTATTTTATTTTGACATATTAGTTAATACCTCCACTAAATTATTAGACATATTCGGCCATGGCGGATGATTGGATGAGTCCAATCAGTAATGTTCCACATGATATTTCCTTTGTGCATATCTCTAGGACATGCTTTCAGATGAATAGCAGCAAGGTATGACTTGGTGTGCGGAGTAGAAGTTAATTCCAGTGCAAAGGCTAAATAAAGATTGGGTGACTTTGGAAATTGTTTACACTTTGATGTCCAAGGTGGGTCCAATAAATCACTTGGCCTTTCTACACAATCTATTCCAATACAGTTTAGATGTTTGCAAGATGGGTCTTCAATAAAGCTGTCAAGGCTATTATACTCAAAGAATGCATTACTTGATTTTGGAAGTGACAATATGGTTGGGCAGTCTACTGGTAGATTAGATATTAGCTCTTCAATAGCTTCTTTGGAATTATTTGATAGACCTACAAGTTGGGTTTCCTGGTCAGGGGTCGCATCATGTTCGAAGAATGGATCATTTACTTTGACTAGGAATGACTGTTGTTCCAATGTAGGTGAAATTTCTAATGAGGAAGCTATTGGTGTATCAGGGAAATGGGTCATTTGTTCATCCTTCGTGGTCCATGGAGAAATGGAATAAGGTGGTTCTAATAAAGCATTCACTTCATCCATATACCCATCTATGTCAAAACTGTCCATGTCGAAATGGGCTAGACAGGCTTGTAGAAGGTGTTGAATGGGTACGTTGGGGGTGGTTTCTTCTACAAATTCCTCTAGCACATTTACCTCATCAAATCCAACATTTTAGGTCCTTCGATTACACTAATTATGTTCAATCTCAACTTTTTATTCCCAAATGACACATCCATGACTCCTGTCCTACAATTGATGCAAGCATTTGTTGTAGCTAGGAGGGGTCGGCCTAGGATAATGGGAATGTGTCTTGAGTTGCTACTTGATTTCATGTCAAGGACTAAGAAGTCAATTGGAAAATAAAACTCATCTACCTTGACTAGGACATCCTCAAGCATCCCACGAGGTACCTTAACTGATATGTCAGCTAATTGCAAGGTGACCAAAGTAGATTTCAATTCTTCTAGTCCAAAAAGTTCATACACCGAGCTAGGCAGAAGGTTTACACTGGCCCCTAAGTCCATGAGAGCTTTTTCAACATGAAAGTTTCCTATGATACAAAAAATAATAGGAGCTCCTGGATCCTTGAGTTTTTTTTGGGGAGGGGGTGTGCTGGAAGATAGAACTAGCATATTCCGTAAGGCATACATTCTTTAGGATTTATGATCTAGATTTACATTTCAGGGTGCACAAATCTTTCAAAAATTTAGCATAAGCCGGAACCTATTTAATTGCATCCAGGAAGGGGAGATTAATTTGAACTTGCTTAAATAATTTAAGTGTCTCCTCGAATCCTCCTTTCTCCTTCTCAGCAGGAATAGGGGCTTTTAGGGCATCTGGGTATGGTACCTTGGGCAAGTAGGAAGGTTCTGGTACACTCAGTTCATCTTCTTTCCTCAGCTCCTCCTTATCCTTAGGTGGTTCTGATTTAGGTTGGGTTGGAGGTGTGGGGCCAGTCTCATTGGTTTTACAATGTTGCTTGATGATCTTTCCATCCCTAAGAGTCATTACTGATTTGACATGTTCAGAAAAGGTTTCTAGGATTCTAGAGCCTTCAGCCATGAATTGTCCTTTCAAGTTACTAATGGGCTGGCTAGGTAACTTACCTTCCTCCCTTCTATTGAGAGTTGTAGCTAGCTAGCCTAACTGGACTTCTAGCTTATTAATGGACTGAGTGTGGGAATGAAGGAGGCCTATATTGGCTTCTAGCTTATTAATGGACTGAGTGTGGGACTGAAGAAGTTGGTTATTTTTTTCTATCCTTTCCGGTACTTGGCACATCATTTCTTCAAGGGTAGGATTATGATTAGTCGGTGAAGGTTATGAGATACTCGAGTGTTGTTGCGAACATGGCATGCTTCTAGAGTTGGTCTCTTGATAGTTGGACCTAACTGATATTGGATTAATGGCAGGTTGGGATTTCCAAGAAAAATTTAGGTGATTTTGCTAGCCAGGATTGTAGGTGTTCAAAAATTAATCATTTCGTGGTCTATTTGATTGTTGGGTTTGAGCTTGTTGGACCTGTTCGTGTACAAATTCAGGAAACTGGGTAGCCACTGGACAGTTTATGATGTGGTGTGTAGGGCTAGAACAAATTGCACAAACTTCTTGTTGCCCACTAGGTGTAGGTTGGGTAGGAGAGTATCCCTTACTAAACATGTGATCCATCCTTTGGGACAACTCATCTACAATCTTATGTGACATCTCATTCATCTTATTGTGGATATCTATGTAGTGACCAACTTCATAGATTCCACACTATTTTTGAAGAGCAATGAGTCTGTCACTACCTGAGGCAGACATATGGTGTAAGGAATTTTCACTTAGGGTTTCAAAATGTTGCCAAGCCTCATGTTCATTTTTTAGCATGAATGTTCCTCCACATGAGGCATCCACCATCTGGCAATGTCTTTCAAACAAACCATCATAAAAACACTGGACTAACTACCATTTTGGAACTACATGATGTGGGCACTTTTTAATCAATTCTTTCAACCTTTACTATGTCTCATGAAATATTTCTCCGTCTAACTGGGAAAAACTGGTTATGGCTTTTCTAATTTGGTTTGTTTTTCCTATGGGGAAGTATTTCTTAAGAAATTCCCTCTGAAGTTGATCCCAAGTTGAAATGGTCACAGTGTTTAAAGAATTCAACCAGCACTTGGCTCTATCTTTGAGGGAAAAAGGGAACAACTTAAGTCTAAGGGCATCATTGGAGAAATTTTGAATCTTGACAGTTGAGCATATTTCCAAGAATTCATCAAATGTTTGTAGGGGTCTTCATTTGCAAGTCCATAGAAAGATGGCAACATCTGAATTGTGCTGGACTTAATTTCATACTGAATAGCCTCTACTGGGGTTATTTGGATACAAGGTGAATAGGTATACCTTGAAGGAGTGAAGTATTCCTTCAATGGTCATGGAGGATCGATTCTTTGATTGTAGTCCATGGTATGTGATCTGTTTGCTCTACAGGTTCTGTCTATTTTGAGATCTAGGGGTATGATTTCAGGTTCCAAAGATCGATGACCTAGCATACACCCTACAATAATACTCTAAAGCAAATAGCAGTTCAGTTTTTTTTTTTAACAAGAAATTGAAAAAATAAGAGAAAGAGAATCTAAAGAAAAGACTCCTAAGAGAATCCTACGCTAGAGAAAAGAGAAGAGCTATGTTAATATTTTTTAGTCAAACAAGTAATACAAACAAAATCAAGTCTATCCTAGGGTTAATCTGGAACTAGACGGCTCCTAACTGTTCCAAGGTTACCTTCGAGCACTCCAAGCCCAAGATCAATTAATTAACTTAGCCAGGTAAGTATAAGATTGGTGGGGGTCCCCCCATTTCTTGTCTTAGACACCAATTAAAATTGGCCATGAAGCAAACGAAACCAATCAAAGAACCACCTTCCTTCGGGCACTTGTCCCTGAACCACTTGCCTTAGACACCGAGCAACTAAATGATCTGAACCCGATAAAACGCTAGGGTTTTCTTGTCCTATTGAGCTCGAATTTCCTAGGGCTGGCATCTAGTTAATTTTAGAGTTAGGGTTTGGGTCAATGCACATACATGGGAATGATTTGTGGACCAAGGAAGGGTAATGACATCCCCACCTTATCTTGTTAATGGGGTTAGTGAAGGAAGATTTTTTTTGATTTTTTTTTTTTTTTTGTGTGCCTACACTAAGCAGAGGATAGGAACAAGTAGATGTTTAAAATAATTTTAATTAATTGTGGAAAAACCTGTCCCAAAACCAGGATCAAAAAATATATTTGCATAGAGAACAATAAAATGCATGGCATATATTTTTTTCATAATTTTTGGATATGTATAAATGCATATAAAAATTAAATTGAACTTATTCCAGGCTGGAATAAGGGAGGAATAGGGTGGAATAGCAATGAGGAATAGGGTGGAATAGCTATTCCCGCTATTCCACCCTTCTTCAACCTCGGTCCAGAGATAGCTTACCGTGGAGCAAGGTTCAGACGCCGACTGCGGTGCGCACAGGTCTCCAAACTCCGAGCTCCCAGGTCCGCTGGAATCCTTGCTTGACCGGCTACAAGGTGATGAAATCGGATCTCCAGGTCTCCGGCGTTTTCCACTTCGAATCGGGGCTCCAAAAGTCGTCCACGGCCACGGTTGCAGCAGGGGATTTGAAGATCAAACTTTGATTACCTTGCACTGGAGCGATGACCTGCTCCCAGGATCTCAGGCGAAATCCCTCTAGAGGAGATACACGCCGTGGGAACTTCTGATCGGAGCTCCGGCGTCGCTAGCCGTCGGATCCCAAGTTTTCACGATTTTTGGAGAAATGGAGGAAGCTCTCAAAAATCCCACCGAAAGAGAGCAAGAAGGGGGTATAAAAAATTCCTCTGGATGCCAACCGAAGGGGAGAGTAAGGGTCTTGAGTTTGGTGCGATGGGGTAGTGGGATTTAATTGAAATAAATCAGGGAAGGGAACGCCCTGTTTCGGTTTCAGAAATTGAAAAGTCTCAGGCGTGAGGATGAAGACGACGGTTCAATAGGTGAACCGGCAAATGACCAAAAAGCCCTTCGGTCCAAGGGCAAAGCAGGGTCAATTGGGTTCAGGCCAAAACCCAGTCAAATGAAGTCCAAATCGAACGAAACTGGACTCAAAACGAAGCTAAGAACGAACCCTATCTTTCTACAGTCCAACCTCACTGATTTGAGTTGAAATCGATTTGCAACCGATTTAAAACAAAATCAATTAGACTTAGAAACATTCATCAAACCATTTGATGAACATGGGTTCAATCCTAGTCAGCCAGGAACATATTCCTGGTTGATCCAGAGAAGACCTGATCAACCCAAGACCGGGTCAATCAGAAGAAAACTCAACCAAAAACTGTGACAAAATACCGAAACGATTCCCAATCGAATCGGTTCCTGATCAGATAGAAATCCTCTTTGGCGTGTGACCTCATAGGTTCGAACCTAAACGGTAGTACTGGGACACTTCCAGTACCAGCACAAGATACCACCTAGCAATGGGTCTCGGCGTCCGGATAGGTCGAAGATGCGGGAGCAATCCATCGAACCTCTGGCATATGGTTAGCGCATAATTTATCCCTTTGACCTCCAATGCTCATGATGACCTAGGGTTGAACTGCCAACCCCAGCTATGTCAATCCACTACGTGTCTCAATCTCGCATGTCCAGTGACTCTTCACTGGGACCACCCCGGCCGAGGATTTGCTAAATTGAGACACTGCGAGACATTCAATCCAAACCATTTAGACAGGTCAATTCCATCTTGGTCCACTACTGCTCCACAAGTACTTGCCTGTACCCAGAAACCTTTCGTCACCGGATTAAAAATCCGGATAGTCCGGCACCAAAGCACAGGGAGTTGCTTGCAAGCTACCATAGTGACCTCAGGTCAGAGGGACACTTATGCCCATATCCATTCGCGAGCGATCCTTAGGCAGATAAGGTGCTACGCGGAGTCACGTCTAATGAGATATCAAATATCCCATTTGCAGATCACATCAGTGTCACCACACTCCTTTGGTCAAGAGGACAACCAAACAATGCGAACCACAACAGCCTATGCTTGATATGTTGCTATCCAGGTACAACATATCATTTGGCTGAGAACCCTGTTTAAGGACCACTCGATATATCCTCTCTATATCGATGTAATAGTAGTCCTAAGGACATCATCACTAAAGAATTCATTATAGGAAGATGTAAAGTGATGAGAAGCCAGAATAACTTTTATTCATTATAAAAATTACATAACAATTAGCTCAACCATCTACAACCTAGATGATTGGCTTTGGGATACAATTCCCAACAGTTAGGTGCCCTTAAGTCAGTTATGATAAGATGAATGCAGCAGCAAGCAAGGTGTCTAAATCTTGAAATCAACAAATAAAATTATACTAATTACTTTTTTTTTAATTTGATGGTTAAGTTTCTAATCTCCTACAAAGTTATGAAGATGTCAAGGAAAAATTTTATTAAGTCTTCAAACAAAAATACTAGCAAAGAAAAGAATTTTTTTTTAATTTTGATTTTGATTTTTTTCTTTCAAAATAATGCCAAAAGATCCCGGCAACGGCACCAAAAATCTGATGTGCATCGCAATGCACCGATTTAGTACCTTGATTCCACTATTCTTAGAAAGCGTAATGAGAGTAAGGGTCGAATCCAAAGGGACCTTTGAGTTATTTTAAAAGTAAAAATGTGTAACATAAATTGAACTAGAAAGGTAATTAACAGGTAATTGCCAGTGAAGGTAATCAAGAGATGATCTTTCTTAACAAGAACATGGCCTGTACCTGTAGATCATGGCCCGTCCCTTTTGGAAATAGATCGGTTAAAAGGATAGTGAAAATAATCAAGATGTGATCTATCTTAGTGAGAGTATGGCCCATACCCGTAGATTACGGCCGGTCCCTGTTGGGAATAGATCAGTCAAGATTATAGTCACGTTAGAGTGACTTACATCTAAAGCCTTGCACTACTCATAAACCTACTTCAAAAAAGAAAAGGAAAGAACATGAGTCAAAGGGAAGCTCTTTTCAATTCATTGAATAAAGGGTACAACAATCAACATCAAAACATAAACCCCCTTCTTCTAAGTAGACTTCCCGAGGGAGCTGCAACATGTTCAAAGGTGAGGCCGTCCGGTGATGCGATGGGGGGTGGGGATTGAGAACCAGTGCCAATATAGTGAAAGTGGGAACCAAGCCAATGCAGTGGAAGTGGAACCCAGTCAGGGATCAAAAAAATGGTAGAGCAAGAAGGGATAGAGATGGAATAAAGGTGGAATAAAACCGGAATAGAAGTAGGATAAGAGAAGAATAGTGGAATAGTCAGAATAGCAGAGGGTTTGGAGAGGGAATGGCAGAACGATGCTTCCGAACTCAACCTTCGGATTGAACTCTTCGATGATGGCCTCCCAAATGCTCGCTCCCTGATCCTGGACCCCTTTTATAAACTTCTTCCAACCAATTTCAGTACTTCGTTCAAACAACCCAACTGGAGTTCATTCCACAATTTCAACTTATCTCCAGACTCCAACGGCTTCCAGCTCCCAAAGTTCCAACCAAACCGGATTATTGTTGCAATGAGTAACCAAGCCCAACAGCTTCACTAAATGTGGGTAGCGTGGAGTGGCTGGCGGCTGGTGGCGTAGACTGACCGGCGATGGGTGGCATGGCCAAACAGGGATGGCTTCGGTCTTTGGGATAGCTTGGATGGTGGCCAAAAATTGGCGACTTAGGCGCTGATTGCTGGTTGCTTCTGCCATTGCTTGGCGATGAAGATAGGGACTACCGGCAGTTTCTCTGGTCGACGGTGGAGCGGGAAGATGGTTTGGTGGTTTAGGAAACGTCGAATGATAGTGAAGAGGTTGCTGGAAATCTTCTGGCCATTTTCCAGCCTTGAGAGCTTCTCGGCGGTGAGGGAGAGAGTGCCGGCATCCTCTCCAACCGACGGCCAGGAGAATGGGCAATCTGGTGGCTTAAATGGCATGGGACAGTAGTGAAGAAGAAGAAGAGAGGCCGACGGCTCTTCCGGCCAGTTTTCTGGCCAAAGACGGTCTCTCCGGCCGGCAAGGGCGACGTTGGCGGCTTGGGCGGCGTCGGAAACACCTCTCCGGCGAGTTTCGGCTCAAACAATGGTGCACGGTCCATGGCTCTGTTCCGTGGACCGCGACAATGGTAGAATGCAATCCATGGGCCATGTGGTAGACCGAGAGGCCGGTCCATGGTGGACCGGCTGCTCCAAATTTTGTGCAAAACTAGTAAATTCCTTCAAAAATCAATTTCGAGCCCGTTTGAAGTCCGATTTGAGTGCTGTTTGCACTGTAGGACTTCTAAAATCGAGCTCTTCACATTGACGGTATTCTTTCTTACAAATGACATATGAAAATATCAATTTTAAAGGAATAACTATAATTTGATTATTAAATTAATACTTTTATATATAGTATAACGTAGTTATCAGCAATCTTTCAATAGGCCACAAAATTTTTTTAAGAAGGATTATTCAACAATTTCTTAAGAGAGCGCAAATGAGTAGGATTCCATATGCCTTGGCAGTAGGATATATATTGTATGCCATGACATGTATGCGACCAGATGTGGCATACTCATTAAGAATAATGAGTAGATACTAATCTGATCCAAGTGAGAATCATTGAAAGATTGTAAAAATCATCCTTAAATATTTAAAAAATACTAAGGATCAATGGCTCATTTTTAAAGATTCTGACTTGAAATTAGTTAGTTATATTGACTCTAGTTTTCAATCATATAGGGACAATAGCAAACATATATCGAAATATGCATTTATCCTGAACGAAGGAGTAATCTACGAGAATGTTCCAAGCAGCACATTATGGCTGATTCAGTATGCAAGCTAAAGTATATTGCAGCATCTGATGTTACAACGAAAGTTGTTAGACTATGAAAGTTCATCAACGAGCTTAGAGTGGCACCCTCTATCGATGGCCCAATTTCTCTATATTGTGATAGCATTGGGGCTATAGCTCAAGTGAAGGAACCAAAGTTATATCAATGAACCAAGCACATTCTGCATTACTATCACCTTGTCCAGAAGATCATAGATCAAGGTGATGTTGACCTTCAGAAGATTGATGAAAAGGAGAACTTGGCCGACACATTTACTAAAGCCCTTAAAATCAAAGAGTTTGATGATCACAAGTGGAAGATAGATATTTGGTACTGTTCCGATTGGCTCTAGTCAAAGTGGGAGTAGTTAGAAAATATATCCTAAAGCCAATCATCTAGGTTATAGATGGTTGAGCTCCTTGTAATTTATATATGAATCATTAATAAATAAAAGTTATTTTTGGTAGTTCATCACAATATGTACATCTTCCTTTGTACTCTTATGTGATGAAGTCCTTAGAACTACTTCTAATCGATAAAAGAGAATTTGTCATATAGTTCTTAAACCTGTTTGCGATCAAATGATACATTGTTACCTAGGATGACAATGTTTATCGAGTATAGATTGTTGTATACCATATGGGTTGATTATCCTCATAACCAAGGAGTGTGGAGATATTAGTATAGCATACAAGTGAGTGTAGGTGTACATTCATAGAATGTGACCAACTCTAAACGGTACTCTATTGTAAAGAGTATCCCTCAAAAGAATATAGTTATAAGTGACCCTCCGACCTAAGATTACCATGGTAACTTGCAAGCAACTCACTGTACTTTGATGTTGGACTACTTAAATTTTTAATTTAGTAATGAAAGATTTTTGGATAAGTCAAGTACTTGTTAAGTTAGTATATAAGTCAAGATAGGATTGTCCACTTCAAAGTATTGGAGAAAATGCTTACTATATTTCAATTTAGCAAGACCTTGACTAGGGCAATCCTTATGAGGAGTTACAGGATTTGTTAGGTTAAGATATATCTAGATACACTAATTAAGAGTTGGCAGTAAACTCTAATATTATCCTAAGTATTAGATCAAATAGATGAATTATATGATAACCATATGCCTCGGTCTTGAATGTTGCTTTGCAATCTTTGACCTATTCGGATTCAGGTACCATTATGAGATGGTCACATCAATTACTTCATAAATTAGTTCCTGGGCTACTGGCTTAGTATTCAAACCTATGATGTCATACACATTAGAACTTTTTGACCGATCATGATGGTTGATTAATAATTAATAATCATTCAAGAATATAATTATCAATTCAATTGATAATTAACCTTATATAAATATTATAAATTATAAATTTATTAATTATTAATTAATTATAGAATGATTAGTTAGCAATTAGATTACTAATTAAATTAATTTGATTGAGCTAAGAGGTTTAGGTCATGTCTAATTAAATTTGGTTCAATTAGAACCCGATTACATTATACGATGACCTAATCATTAAAAAAGTTTAATTTCATTATATTCGAACTTGGGCTCCATTAATTCCTGATTTAATTAAGATTTAATTAAGCTTATTTGGATCTAATTAGATTAGGTTTAATTATTTAAATTGGGTTAAATCAAATTAGATTTAGTTGGAACCTAATTGGATCGAATTAGAAAAGGATTCCTAGCGCCACATGTCTTTCTTTCCTAAATATTCTTCATGCCATTCCTACTTTTACCATGAGAATTTCCCATGACAATCTATATTTGTCACCCACCCCTTCTTCTTTTTCAATTAAGATTAGTTAAGGATTAAATTAGGTTGGATTTTGAATTCAAAACTGATGGAATTCAAATGGGATTCGAAGTCTTAGTCCAAATCAAACTCTATCACCCTTAATCCTTATCATAATCTCCATGCCAATTTAGATTGGGTTTTTCTAATCTTGTGCATTGATTTAAGGTGGGATATGCATGGGATTTGAGAGAATAATTCACTGTGAAAAAAAGAGAGGAGAGTGCGACGTGAGTTCAAGTGGGCATGAAAGATTTTATTAGTTCTAGGGTTTGATGGGAGAGAGAAAAAGAAAAGAAAAAAGAGAGGGTTTCTTTGTTATTTATTTTCTTCCACCATCAAATCCTCTTTGTCCTCGTCTTCTTGATCTTCTTGGTGGGTTCAATAAGTTCTAAAGAAAGAAAAAGAATTAGCCATCTGGAGGACTTCCCATGGAGATAGCACTCCAAGGAGGCTGATCATGTTCGGGACTTCATGTGAACGATCTATAGAGGCCGGACACACTGTACGGCTATGAAGCAATCTAAAAATCCCTTACCATATGCCATCAGTAGTGATGATCATCAACTAGTGATCAGGTATGAGATTTAATCTTTGGTTTATTATGCATCGGCTAGATTGATGCATGCTAATTTTATTTTTTGCATTACAAATCTTGTCAAGATCTTTATGGGATCTTTTAGATTCGATCTATATGCACATTTTTCTAATTAAAACTATTTTAAATCAGATTTTCTTTCATTGGTTTTTAAAAAATTAGTCAAAATATATGCATGAAACTGGTGTGGACACCAGGACCAGAAAGAAACGACAGGTCAATCCCACATCCCTGTGGATCACCTATGATTAAGCCCTAAATTCCAAATTTAGTTGAGTCCTGTACAAGTCTAAGCCTGTGCATAAATCCCTGAACCCAATTGAGACATGTATATATATATAAATCTAGTTAATTATTATTTTGTCTTGTGATTGAGGGTTAGTTATGTCTTTGATCAAAATTGGTCCAATTTGATCAAGTGGATTTGAATTAGTTCAATTGAGTGCCCTAATTAGTTAGTAGGTTTCAATTGAGTCCTGTAATTAATTAGGGAATCAAGTTCAATTCAATATTGCAAGCCCAATTCAAGATTACAAGCCAAGAGGAGACTCAATTCATGGTGCCACATCCATTTGGTCAACACCACATGCCACATCATCATCTTGGACACCCCATGCCATGTCACTGCCATGTCACCATGCCATGTCACTTGCCACATCATCATGTTATGCCACCTCACCATCCCACATGGCATTATCTTGGTCGGCCACAAGGAGGTTCACATGGGTGCCAATTCAAAAAAAACTAGGAGTTTAACTGGCAAGGGAGGTTTCATATCTCAAGAGTCCAAGAACCCAAGAAGCCTTCAACTTCAAGAGTTCCTTCATATAAAAATTCAAGACTCCAACATAAATTTCCAACCAAGAAATTCATCTTGGCCACCCAACATTGATCCATCATCAAGATGTCTTGTCGCCCACCTCATCAATATTCATGTCGCCCACATGGAAGAAGTCCGAGGAGGACTCAATGCCAAGACTCCAAGATGCCAAAGAGATATTCAAATGATGATTTACACCTAAAGGAAGCTAATTCTATGGAGTTTCACACCTTTTAACAAGAACTCAAGAGGATGAAGCCCTTAATCTTCTAGCTTGTAATTCATGAGGGTCTATAAATACCCCTCAATGCCTCCCTTTGTAATCAAGTTTTTTATGAAATAAAGTGAGAGTTTACTCTTCAATTCCTTTGCCATGAGGGCATCGAACTCCATGAGGGAGGGGGCGTGAGGTCCCAGGGCGCGAGGCCCATCTATCCAACTATCCAACTTTCAGCCATCCAAGAAACCCTAATCCGCCTCCTTTCTTCTCTTACTTCCCATCTTTCCTTCCTTTTCTGCCTTCTAACTTGTTTTCTTGTGAGTGGTTTTAGGTGATCAAGGTCTGAAGTAAAGGTGTTCTTGCCTTGGAACCAATCGAGTTGAAAATCGGAGCCCGAAGATCGATAATCCTGAAGTTCTGCCATGAATCTTAGAGTGCTAAATCTGATCTACATCAAGGGCACCGCAAATCTTCTTTGGTAAATAAAAACCCTCCTCAACTCTTTAACTCTGATTTTTTGAAAGTAAGAACCCTAGTTTAGGTGATTTCTTAATCACCAAGTCCTGATTCTTAGTTAGTTTTGTTGATTTGCTTTGCGAGTAGCATAACTAGTTGACTAGTTAAATTCATCTAAATACTTTGAGTCTTATTTCTAAAAACTATAAAAAAAAATTAATCTCTGATTAATTACTGATAATCAATCTTAGAATTATTAGATTTAGTTTTGCATCTTTTGTCCCACATCATCTTTGGTATCAGAGCAGGTTAAACTAGGGTTTAAATACTAGTTGCTGAAATTCTGCACACCTAGTTTTAGGTTGAAATTAAATTGCATAAAACCATCATTAAAAAATATTAAAAATATATTATTTAATTTTTTATTAATCCTCTGCTAATCTGCCATCTAATTATAGAAAAATATTATAAAAAATAAATTTATTTTCTATTAATTTTTGTTTAGTTTCATTGCACATTAGGGTTTCATGTGCAAGCATCATAACTGAAATCAACTTAAGAGCACTCTTACCCTGTCAGATCAGGGAAGGATTTCATCACCTTTCCTGGGCCCAAAATAATCACCTTTTCATCGAACCCAAGCCTAATAAAAACTAATTAGAAACTTAAAGCAGCTTAGGGACACCAACAAGGTCGGGTTTCAAGTATTGTGTAAAAGCTAGTACACCCAATCCTTTGATTATATCTTGAATCTGGTGTCTAAGGCTAGAGGTCCAGAGGCAAACGTCCTAAGTGGTCTCATGATTTTTAATTAGGATCATGCGAGAGGGGAAGCCTCCCATGACCCCACCTTTTACCTAGCCAGTGGATAGGGTAATTACTGAATTTGTTGTAAATTGAGCTGACCCATTCTACTTGAGCTCTAGGTCTAGGAAACCCTAGTATGATTTTGTGTGATTGCATTGCATGGCCACTAGATCAAGAACACCATATCAGCATACTCAAACCCAACCCAATCCCACCATGGACCCTAATTAAGAGGCTTTAATGAGATCTATGATTGAGCAATTTAGGTAACTCAATGCTAGGTTTGACCAGTTAGACGAGAGACTATGTAACTTTGAGGAATCCCATGCGACCCGTTTAGATTCTGAGACACCTAGACCACTCTCCCAGGTCCAAGAGCCCAACGTAGGGAAGTCACACAAAACCCTATTCCTAGGCGCCAAACCCCTGATGTGAATGACCAGGAACAAAGGATCCTTAGGAACATACGACTTGATGCACCTACTTTTGATGAAAGTTTAGATCCTAAGGTTTATACTAATTGGGAGAGTGACATGGACAGTACTTCGAATGGTATGAGATGTCAGAGGAAAGAAACTTTAAATTTGCTAAACTTAAGCTAGTCCGACAAGCTAGATTGTACTGGAAAAATATGGAACGGCTGAACCGACAAAGAGGAGATTTGCCCATAGTCACTTGGAGAGCTATGAAGATTAAACTTAGGAAGAAGTACCTACCCTTGTCCTATGAGCAAAAATTATTAGATCAGTGGAAAAAGTTGACCAAAGGGAACAAATCAATGGCTGAGTATATAGCAAAATTTGACGAATTTGTTATGAGGTGTAGTGTAGTCAAGTCGGAAGCTGTCATATTATCTAGGTTTAGAGCAGGCCTACATGAAGATATCCAGAGGGAATTATTCTTAAAAGAGGTTCATGATTTAGAACAAGCCTACCAGATTGCTAGGGATTGTGAACGATTCCAGAGAAAACCCATTACCTGCTAACCTAAGCCTAGTAGGTTTAGTACCCCTAGAAGTAGACCTAGCACGAGCCGATTTCCAAATAGCCAACCCAATCCTACCTCCCAACCAGCTCGTAGGGATAACAAAGGTAAGGCACCTGAAGATAGGAACCAAATTGCACAATATTTTAGGTGTCATAAAATAGGCCATTTTGCTGCTCAACGCCCTGTACGCGCTTTACATATAGGAGCGTGTGAAGAAGAGAACTTAAAAAATATTGAAGAATGTTAAGAAGAAGTTTATGAAGCTGAGGAAGATTTGGTAGAAGAATATGAAGGTAATGAAGAGCCCATATAGTCATCTGATCTACTAGGAGTAGTTAGATGCATTCTAGCTCAGACCAAGAAGAATGAGGACTGGCATAGAATGAATATCCTACAAACTTTTATTAAGCTAGGGAACAAAGTTTTCAAGATCGTTATAAATAGTGGAAGTTGTGTTAATGCCATATTTACAAATGTTGTTAAGAACTTAGGCTTACCCAAGCACCACATCCTAGCCCATATGGTATCCTAGATTGATGTGACATCTATTCCTATTAGATTACAATGCCAGGTCCCAGTCCATATTCAATCCTACCATGAAAAAATATGGTGCGATGTGATTCCAATGGGGATTAGTAGCATTATATTAGGCAGACCTTGGTTGTATGACCATGATGCTATCCTTTTTGGCCGAACTAATTCATGTTCCTTTAACCATCTTGGAAAGAGAATTGTCATCAATTCGACCCCTCCTAAGGACAATATCAAAAGAGGGTCTAGTAATTTGAGGGAAAAGGAACCAAGATTGAACCTAATCACTGCTAAGAAATTAGAGCATGAAATTATTGAAGGTTCAACAGTCTGGATTTTGACCACTAAGGAAGTTCATGACCAACCCCAAAAGGAATATCCTAAGGAGATTTTAGAGTTTCTGAAGGAGTTTAAGGATGTGTTCCCTGAAAACCTCCCTGATCGCTTACCACCATTAAGGGACATACTACATGCTATTGACCTAGTCCCAGGAGCGACCTTGCCGAATCTACCATACTATAGGATGAGTCCTACTGAACATAAGGAATTAGAGAGGCAAGTTGAGGATCTTCTTAGAAAAAGATTTATTAGAAAAAGTTTAAGCCCATATACTGTCCCAGCTCTTTTGACCACTAAAAAAGATGGCACTTGGAGAATTGTGTTGATAGTAGAGCCATCAACAAGATAACCATGAAATATCGATTTCCAATACCCGACTTGATGATATGTTAGATATGATGGTCAGTGCTACCATCTTTTCAAAGATTGACTTGAAAAGTGACTATCATTAGGTTAGAATTAGACCCGAGGATGAATGAAAAATCATATTTAAGACTAAGGATGGCTTATACGAATGGTTAGTGATGCCTTTTGGCCTATCAAATGTACCTAGTACTTTTATGAGGATTATGACTCAAGTACTGAAAGCTTTTATTGAAAAATTTATAGTAGTCTATTTTGATGACATCCTCATATATAATAAAACTAAGAAGGCTCATCTAGACCATCTTTGACAAGTGTGCCGAGCCCTCAAAAAGAATAGTCTTTATGCAAACTTGAAGAAGTGTAGTTTCATGACTCCAAGGATTATTTTTCTAGGCTTTGTAGTAACTGCTGAAGGCATGTCTGCTAATCCTGAGAAGATCAAGTCCATAGTTGAGTGGCCCATACCTAAAAATGTACATGATGTTCGAAGTTTCCATGGATTAGCCACCTTCTATCAGAGATTTATTCGAGGGTTTAGTACAATTGTAGTGCCTATTACTAATTGCATAAGGGAGCTTTTGAGTGGACCCATAATGTTAATAAAGCCTTCCTACAAATCAAGGACAAGATGACCCAAGCTCCAATTTTAAGGCTACCTGACTTTTTGAAAGTTTTTGAAGTAGCTTATGATGCCTCAAGTATAGGAATTGGAGGAGTCTTGAGTTAGAAGAATCACCCAGTTGCTTTCTTTAGTGAGAAGTTGAATGATGTTAAATTGAAGTATTCAACTTATGATAAAGAGTTATATGTGGTGGTCCAAGCCTTAAGGTACTGGAGACACTATTTGCTATCACAGGAGTTTGTTCTTTACTAAGATCATGAAGCACTCTGATTCCTTAACTCGCAAAAGAAATTGAACCCAAGGCATGGTAAACGGGTAGAGTATATCCAAGCTTATACTTTGTCTTAAAACACCATGCAAGTACTGAGCATCGAGTCGCTGATACACTTAGTAGACTTTTTATGCTCTTGAACTGTGTTAGTACTAAAGTTATAGGGTTTGAAAAGTTAAAGGATGAATATGAGAATTGCACTAACTTTAGTAAAATTTATAAAGCAATTAAACAAGGACCGTCTAATTCGTATAGTGAATATACTATTCGAGATGGTTATCTTTTTAGGGAAAATAAACTATGTATTCCTAATACTTCCCTTAGAAACTTCCTAATTTGGGAAGCACATGCTGGAGGTTTAGCTGGACATTTCGGTAGAAACAAGACCATCTTAGCACTAGAAGACCAATTTTATTGGCCTAATTTTAAGAAGAATGTTGTCCAAATCGTGGCTAAATGTCGAACTTGTGTTGTTGCTAAACAGCAAAAGCAAAACACTGTCCTATATACCCCACTTCCTATACCGGATTATCCATGGCAAGATCTTAGCATGGATTTTGTTCTTGGATTACCTAAAACCATAAGGAAACTTGATTCTATTTTTGTTGTGGTTGATAGGTTTTCAAAGAGGGCGCATTTTCTACCATGTTCCCAAACCTATGATGCCTTTAAGGTAGCAAAGCTTTTTATGAATGAAGTAGTTAGACTACATTGTTTACCTAGAATCATAGTATTTGATATAGACGTACAATTCACCAGTTATTTTTGAAAAACTCTCTGGCACTTGTTAGGGATTAAACTTAAATTTTCTACATCTTATCACCCTCAAATAGATGGTTAGACTAAAGTCATGAATCGAAGTTTAGGGAACCTACTTAGATGTTTAGTGGGCGAGAATACTACAAATTGGGATATATTACTGTCTAAAGATGAATTTGCATACAATAGTTCAGTTAACAGATCCATGAGAAAAAGCCCATTTGAAATTGTACATGGGTACAAGCCAAGAAAGCCTTTAGATCTTATTCCTTTATCCATGCATGAATGCATTTTTGAGTCTGTAGAGTCATATGCACAGCATATTAAAGAGTTGCATAAGGAAATAAGTGAAAAAATCAAAGAAAGCAATGAAACATATAAACATATGGCTGATTCAAGAAAAAAACTCAAAGAATTTGATGAAGGAGACTTTGTCATGATCAAGCTTTAACCTAAACAGTTCCCATTTAGAACCATGAAGAAATCACATGCCCATAGTGCAGGACCATATAAAATAATTAAGAAAATTGGACCTAATGCATATGTGCTTGAGTTACCACCTAAACTAGGCATTAGTTCAACTTTCAATACTTCAGACTTTATAGAATATAAGGAACCAACGATGATACCTAGTGAGCCTTTTGGGCCTGATCCCATCCTTGAGAGTGAGCCAATCCATGAGTGTCCACCAGCCAAAATACCAGAATGGAGAGACAGGATTGAGCGGATCTTGGATGACAAGATTATCGCTACTCGGAGCAAAGATTTTTAACGAATCTGGTTTATTGATAAGGATGACCTGAGACTAAAGATTCTTGGATCACTAGTGAGGATTTACAAAGGATTAATCCTGATTTGCTAGAACATTATCAAAACAGAGTTGACCCATACTAGACAGGGTCAAGTTCCTCCCACTCGAGAAGAATTGGTATGGACACCAAGGCCAAAAAGAAATGGCAGGTCAATCCTACATCCTTATGGATCACCTAACTAAGCCCTAAACCCCAAATTCAGTTGAGTCCTGTACAAGTCTAAGCTTGTGAATAAACCCCTAAACCCAATTAAGACCTGTATATATATATAAATCTAGTCAAATTTTGTTTTGCTTTGTGATTGAGGGTTAGTTATGTCTTTGATCAAAATTGGTCCAATTTGATCAAGTGGATTTGAATTAGTTCAAATGAGTCCCTTAATTAGTTAGTTAGTTTCAATTGAGTCCTATAATTAGTTAGGGGATCAAGTTCAATTCAAGATTGCAAGCCCAATTCAAGATTGCAAGCCAAGAGAAGACTCAATTCATGGTGCCACATCCATTTGGTCAGCACCACATGCCACATCATCATCTTGGACGCACATGCCATGTCACCGGCCATGTCACCATGCCATGTCATCTTGCTATGCCACCTCACCATCCCACATGGCATTATCTTGGTCAGCCATAAAAAGGTTCACATGGGCGCCAATTCAAAAAAAACTAGGAGTTTAAGTGGCAAGGAGGTTTCATATCTCAAGAGTCCAAGAACCCAAGAAGCCTTCAACTTCAAGAGTTCCTTCATATGAAAATTCAAGACTCCAACATAAATTTCCAACCAAGAAATTCATCTTGGCTGCCCAATATTGATCCATCATCAAGATGTCTTGTCACCCACCTCATCAATATTCATGTCGCCCACATGGAAGAAGTCCAAGGAGGACTCAATGCCAAGACTCCAAGATGCCAAAGAGAGATTCAAATGATGATTGACACCTAAAGGAAGCTAATTCTATGGAGTTTCACACCTTTTTAACAAGAACTCAAGAGGATGAAGCCCTTACTCTTCTAGCTTGTAATTCATGAGGGTCTATAAATACCCCTCAACGCCTCCCTTTGTAATCAAGTTTTTTATGAAATAAAGTGAGAGTTTACTCTTCAATTCCTTTGCCACGAGGGAATCAAACTCCGTGAGGGAGGGGGCGTGCGGTCCAAGGGTGCGAGGCCCATCTATCCAACTTCCAGCCATCCAAGAAACCCTAATCCACCTTTTTTTTTCTCTTACTTCCTATCTTTCCTTCCTTCACTACCTTCTAACTTATTTTCTTGTGAGTGATTTCGGGTGATCAAGGTCTGAAGTAAAGGTGTTCTTGCCTTGGAACCAATCAAGTTAAAAATTGGAGCTCGAAGATCGATAATCTTGAAGTTCTGCCACAAATCCTAGAGTGTTGAATCTGATCCACATCAAGAGCACCGCAAATCTTCATTGGTAAATAAAATCCCTCCTCAACTCTTTAGATCTGATTCTTTGAAAGTAAGAACCCTAGTTTAGGTGATTTCTTAATCACCAAGTCCTGATTCTTAGTTAGTTTTGTTGGTTTGCTTTGCGGGTAGCATAATTAGTTGACTAGTTAATTCATCTAAATACTTTGAGTCTTATTTCTGAAAACTATAAAAAAAATTAATCTCTGCTTAATTATTGATAATCAATCATAGAATTATTAGATTTAGTTTTGCATCTTTGGTCCCGCATCAGAAACCCTATGCGATTTCCAATACCAAGAGTGCTGGGCCAAGGAAGTGACATTCTCAAAGCCCCCAATCAGGGCAAGGCTCTACTCTGGGTCATCGATCCTTGCAGCAGTTGAGGACCCTAGCTATCTGAAATCCCAAGATCGAGTGGAGGTTTAAAGAGTTAGATCGATGGATCGAAGCAATTTGGAATCTCACCTTAATGTTGAACGATGGGTGGAATCATGACCCACCTTTTGATGATAAGATAATGCAAGTGTCACACCCTTGGCACTTCAAGATCCCATAAGTCAAAAGCTACATTGGGACTACCAATCTTGATGACCACCTATCAAGCTTCCAAGCCACAATGCTCCTCCAACGAGCTTCCGATCTAATTTTCTACCAAGCCTTCTCATCTACCTTGAAGGGAGAGGCTCGATATTAGCATACAAGTTTGAAGCCAAAATCAATACATTCCTTCGAATAGCTGAGCTAGTAATTCACCAACCACTTTGTCAGCAGCCATAGGAAACAAAAGCGATCAAATTATCTCTATACCCTCAAGCAAAGAGAGGGTGAAACAATCTGAGCTTTCATCAGCCGCTTCAACACAGCCATCCTAGAAGTTCATAATTTTGATCAATCGATTGCCAAGTTAGCCCTCTGAGTTGATTGCAAAAGAATGACCTTAAAAGTTATTGACCAAAACTTATCCCCGGGACTTTGCAGATATGCTAGTCTAAGCTGAAAAGTATACTCGAATGGAAGATGCTTTCCTACAAGAGGAAGTCCCTGCTGTTTCCACACTGGGGGACGGTGGAAGGATTTGAGTCGATCAAAAGCACTCCTTAAGGGAAAAAGATGGGGTCTGACCGCATTCCAGGTCTCCATGAAAGAAGAACAGGGTCTTCAAGGAGCGTCAACTTAGAAGCCCTTATAAAGGAGATCACTGAGCATTATCACCAAGGAAATTTTTTACTTATACTTTGCTAAATGCACCATGAGAGAAGGTGCTGATAGAAGTTAGAAGGCATATCCCTAAGCCCCAAGATTGCAGACCCCATCGAGTAGAAGAAATTCGAACAAATTTTGTTTATACCATCAAGACTATGGCCAAGATATTGAAGAATGTAATTCGCTCCGAGACAAAATAGAGGAGCTAATTAGATGAGGGCACCTTGACTGCTTCATCCAACATAGGAGAGAGTAGGGTGACTAGCCCGAACTATCTCGACCAGCAGCACCACCACAACTCCTCGACCTCTAGAAAGAGGTGACCCAACCCCATTAGGACTAATGAACAAGATCACTAGGGGGTGCTATCACTCTCAATAACCAACCTAAAGGTAGACTATACCAATAATTTTCTCTGAAGAAGACAATGATGGTATCCAGTTTTCACACAATGATGCAGTTATTGTAATGCTAAATATTGAATACTATGATGTATGCCGCATCCTTATTGATAATGAGAGTTTGGCAGATGTTTTGTACTAGATGTTATCTTGAAAATGGGGATATCACCTGAATGGCTAACCTGGGTAGATTCCCCTTTAATGGGATTCACAAGAGATGCAATCTATATAGAAGGGATGATCACCCTGAATGTAAGAATGGGATACTATCCTTTGCAATCCATCGCTCGGATAGACTTCTTGATCATTCGAGCACCCTTGGCCATTCTTGGACAACCGAGCCTTAATTCCTTTTGAGCAATCATCTCCATCTATTGTCTAAAAATTAAAATTTTTGACAATATATGGCGTCAAAGAAATCCATAAAGACCAAAATCTAGCATGTCACTGCTATCATATAGCACTTTACAGAGCCAAAATGCCTGGAGCTTACCCAGTGGAAGGTTCGGATGCCCATAATGACTTAGCCGAACAAAGAGGGGAGCCAGCAAAAGACCTCATTTTCATAACTTTGATGGATAGAAATCCTGAACATATAGTCAGGATTGGCTCGAACCTGGATCAGGAAACAAAGGATCAGCTAACTTTATTTTTGCAGGAAAATATCAATGTCTTTACTTAGACTCTGACAGATATGCTGGGCATCGAATCCTCGGTAATGATGCACTGGTTGAAATTGGGCCCAAAATTCTGGCCTATCAAGCAAAAGAAGTGAAGTTTTGTGCCTGAAAGCTGGAAAGTCATAACCGAGGAGGTTAATAAGTTGCTCAATGCTGAGTGCATCAGAGAAACCACTTATCCCAAATGGATCGCTAACTTGGTCATGGTGAAAATGGTAAATGACAATTGACGAATGTATATAAACTTCACCGATCTTAACCAAGCATGTCCAAAAAATAGTTATCCATTGCCAAGGATCGATCATATGGTTGATGCAACCTCAAGCCATCATCCTCTTAGCTTCATGGATTTTTTTTCTAGATACAACCAAATCCAAATGGTCCTAGAAGATGAAGACAAAAGTATTTTATTACTGATCAGGGCCTATTTTGTTATAGCAACATGCTATCTGGTTTAAGAATGCAGGTACAACCTATCAATGCTTGGTGAACAAGATTTTTAAAGACCAAATTGAACATAACATGAAGGTATATGTGGATAACATTCTTTCTAAGAGCAAAGCTATCAGAACTGATTGGGGATAGATGGGTAGGGGTAGGATCATTGGCGAGCCTATAAGTCACCTAAATTAAGGTACCAATATTTTTTGTAATTTTTATAAGGGATGGCGAAGGAATAGTGGGGATGGAAGACAGGGATTTGAATCTCATGGACTTTGGGACTCACCCTAACAAAGAGACCTCTCACCTCTAGGGCATTCCACCCTTCTCGATAGTTGGAAGTGTTAGGATGGATCTCAAAGGTCATGAGGGGTTAAGAAAATGGAATGGGAAGGGGGGTAACTAGACATGACCTCACATCATGTCCTAGAATTGGGTATCACACCCTCTTCTCATGGAGTGGAAGAAAGAATCTCTCTTTCCTAAAAACTCATATTGACTTAACTGATTTTTACAAAAGACTGAGGGTAGTATTTATAGACCTGTCCAACCCTCATTTGAATTTGAATACAGGATAAAAAGATATGGATGACTCAAATTCAAATACAAGATAGGATAAGATAAGCCTATCCATATCTCAATCCTAATCAACCAAATCCTAATTCAAAATTCAAACAAAAGATAAATTCCAAACTAATTTATTAAAATCTTTGCTACTCCAGGATCAATGCTGCTCTAGGATCAATGCTACTCCGGGATTAATGCGGCTTCGAGATCAGTGCTGCTCTGAGATCCCCATCATTCTCCCGAGGTAGGGAAAACTCGACTCCGTCGAGTTAGGTTGGCTCTAGGATGCACATGACCTATAAAATGATTTTTTTTAGCTCCACTCTGAGATCTGTGCACTTTAAAGAGTATGCAGCTTTGAAGATCGTGTGCTTCGAATTGGTGCAGCTTTGAACTCTGTGCGATTCTGAAACATGGCCTGGTGAATCGAACTGAAACAGGGTCTGGGAGAGGACTTGATGAAGGAGACTACAGAGCTTTGAGATTGGTGCGGGATCCCTTAAGTGAAGTTGGCAGCAAGGGGGGGAATTGCATTCACATTCGTGCAATCCCTCCCCTTCTTCTTCACGGACTGAACCAGCATAGGGGCTCGTGGAGGGGTGTCGCCGGTGGGCATTCACAAGTGATGACGCTAGGGAGGAAGATGGCAGCCAGCTGGGAGAAGTGCGCACGGACGGAGGCAGATCCCACGAAGGGGACTACGGCATGGTTAGGCTTAGCATTGCGATCCACAGCTATTCCATGCGATGGAGGTGATTCCAGGCGGTGGCAACAGGGGGTTCTGGATGGCGGTTTCGGGAAGCGGTTCTGGGCGGTGGCAGCAGGTGGGGTCGTGGTGGCGGGAAGCAAGGAGGTCTGCTACGGTGGCTGCACGGATGGAGGATTGGGCGAAGATGAGGGCGGGGTGATGGAGAAGAAGGCACGGGACTGGTCGGGGGCGGATGCGGTGACGGCGGCCACCATGGAAACTTAGAGAAGAGGAGAGAGGGATGGGCAAAATCCTAGGTGTGGCTCTAGAGAAGAATTAACAGCTGGGTGGTTGTCATGACCTGGCCGTGGATGTCTCCGGACAGAAGAAGGTCGGCGGTTGCTGGAAGCAGGCGGGGAGGCGATCTGACGGGAATTTGATGGGGGACGGAGAAGAAATGCTGGCTGGAAAAAGGGGGCAACGGTGCCGGTGATGGAGGAAGGAGGAGGAGGAGGAAGGGGAGGATGCGGAGGCGAGGGTGGACTCGATGGTGATGCAGAGACCGTTGGGTAGGTTAGTGACGCGGGTCTCCGAAGCGACGAGGATCGGGGTGTGGTCAGCAAGGGCGAGGTGGGGGGAAGAGTAACGCAGGAAGCGGGTGTCAGGATTATCGAGGTGCTAGATCTTGGCACTTACGGCTCGGGCGAGGAGGTCATAGTGCATGATCGGGGGGGCCGCCGGTGGAGGGGTCGACGGTGGAGGGGGGTGCCCGTCGTAGCGGGGATGGTGGAGGCCGATCGTGAGTGGTGCAGGAGGGGAAGGCGATGGTAGTCGCAACGACGAGGGCGGAGGCAACAGGCGGCGCGACGATCGGAGGGGAGAGGAGGGAGGCGTTGGGTGGGAGGGGGACGAGGTCCTCGCCGGTGAAGAGGAGGGATTCGTCGGTGGTGAAGGTGGCGTTGGGTTTTTTTTTTTTTTTTTGGTGAGTGCAACGGAGGACTGGAGCTAGGGGTCAGAGGGCTGGTAGGTGACGGTGATGAACTGGTAAGGAGATTTGATTTTTTTTTTGGATCTGGGAAGTGGAGGGATGGCTGATAAAAGGGAATCTGGGATGATTACAGGTATCCTAATTTTCTGGGCTCTGATACCAAAATTGATGGGGGACAGATGGGTAGGGGTAGGATCATTGGCGAGCCTAGAAGTCACCTGAATTAGGGTACAACTATTTTTTATATTTTTTTATAAGGGGTGGTGAAGGAAAAGTGGGGATGGAAGACAGGGATTTGAATCTCATGGACTTTGGGACTCACCCTAATGAAGAGACCTCTCACCTCTAGGGCATTCCACCCTCCTCAATACTTGGAGGCGTTAGAATGGATCTCAAAGGTCATGAGGGGTTAAGAAAATAAAATGGGAAGGGGGATAACTAGACATGACCTCACATCATGTCCTGGGATTGGGTCTCACACCCTCTTCTCACGGAGTGGAAGAAAGAATCTCTCTTTCTCAAAAACTCATATTGACTGAACTAATTTTTACAAAAGACTGAGGGTGGTATTTATAGACCTGTCCAACCCTCATTTGAATTTGAATACAGGATAAAAAGATAGGGATGACTCAAATTCAAATACAAGATATGATAAGATAAACCTATCCATATCTCAATCCTAATCAACCAAATCCTAATTTAAAATTCAAACAAAAGATAAATCCCAAACTAATTTATTAAAATCTTTGCTACTCCAAGATTGGTGCTGCTCTGGGATCAGTGCTGCTCTGGGATCAATGCTGCTCAGAGATTAGTGCTGCTCTGAGATCCCCATCAAGAACTCATATTAATGATCTTTGAAAAACTTTCACCACTCTCCAGAGGTACTAAATGAAGCTAAATCCCACTAAATATGCCCTTGGAGTGGCCTCAAGTAAATTCCTAGGTTTCATGGTCTCCAATCAGGGGGGAAGCTAATTCGAAGAAGATCAAAGCTGTCTGTGACATGAGCCCACCAAGGATAGTCAAAGATGTCTAGTGCCTTACTCGGAGGATTGCAACCCTCAATCGATTCATCTCCAAGTCGGCCAAAAGGTGTCTCTCATTCTTTCAGACTCTAAAGCTACCAAAAAACTTTTGGTAGATGGAAGAATGTCAGAAGGCTTTTGATAATCTCAAGAATTATCTTAGCTCTCCACCATTATTGGGGAAGCCTGCTCCAGGAGAGATCTATTCTTATACTTAGTGGCTTCCCCTTTGGCAATGAGCATGGTATTGATCTAGAAGAAGGATAGGATTCAAAAGCCTACTTACAATGTCAGTCGAGTTTTGAGAGATGCGGAGACCTGACATTCAAAATGGGAGAAGTTGGTCTACACCCTCATTGCCACTCCAAAGCTCCGCCTATATTTTTAGGCTCATACTATCATCTTACTGACTGATCAGCCCATGAAAAGTATTCTCCATCAACCCGAGACATTTGGATGCATTGCCAAATAGGCAATCAAGCTCTTAAAATTTGATATTAAATTTCAGCCCCGACCTTCAATTAAGGCTCAAATACTAGTCGACTTCCTTGTTGAATGTACCATTCTCGACAATCTAGCTAAGATGGAAATAATGGAACCATTAGTGTCAATGCTAGATCTCCCTCCAAACCTAACTAATACATGGGAGATATACATCTATGGGTCCTCCAACTCTGAAGGATCATGTGCAAGGGTAGTCATCATCAATCTCAAAGGAATTATCACTGAGCATATCTTACATCTCAAATTTCCAGCAACCAATAATGAAGTTGAGTATGAAATCCTGATTATAAGGCTCTGAAGTCACTAAGGAATTGGGAGCATAAGACTTGCAAGTCTATAGTGACTCCCAATTGGTCATTGGCCGTATCAAGGATGACTCCGAAGCTTAGGAAGAAAACATGATTAAATATCTCCAGAAAGCTAGGGAACTAACCAGCAATTTCTATAGCTTTGAAATCTAATAGATCCCAAGAGAAGACAACTCCCAGGTGGGTTCACTGGCTATAGCAGTGACCACTATACTAATGGCACTTTCTCGAGGAACCTACTTCTAACAAATTGAAAAGCCAACCATCAAGGAATTGTCCAAAGTTATGCAGCTTGATGACGAGCCATCCTGGATCAATCCACTGATCAACTTCTTCAAAAATTGTTGGCTCCCTATAGATCGAAAGGAAGCCTATAAGATCAAGTATAAATCCTCCAAATATTTAATGTATAAGGGGAAGCTCTATAAATGGTCATTCTCTATACCCCTTCTTAGATGCTTACGGCCATCTAAGATGGAATATGAATTGAGGAAGGATCACAAAGGGATCTATAGAGATCATATAGGAAAAAAGGTGCTAGCATACAAGCTACTTCGACAAGGCTATTATTGGTCAACCTTGCAGCAAGATACTAAGAAATTTGTCATGAAATATGATGTTTGTCAAAGAAATTCAAATATTCCGGTTATGCCGATCACCTCCATATGTGCCCTAAGGCCTTTGCATAGTGGGGGATGGATATCCTCATCCCATTTCCACCGACTTCGGGTCAATGCAAATTCTTAGTAGTTGTCATTGATGCTTCACAAGATGGGTGGAGGCCACGCTACTGGCCCGTATCACCGAATCTAAAGTAATAGATTTTGTATGGAGGACCATCATCTACCACTTTGGAGTTTCCTGGGTGCTGATCACTGATAATGGATAACAGTTCATTGGAGCCAAATTTGAAGAACTTTAAGAGGACCAAGGGATTGCACACCGCATAACCTCAGTAGCTCATCCCTAAGCCAATGGAGAAGCTGAAGTTATCAATTGAGCCATCCTTCAAGAAATTAAAAAAAGGATCGACAAAGCTTAAAGTTCATGGATCGATGAACTCCGACATGTGCTTTGGGCATATCGAACAACATCTAGGGTTCCAACAAGAGAAATACTTTTCAAACTAGCCTTTGGAACCAAAGTAGTGAAACCTATCAAAGATGGAGTACTCTTGGCATGGGTCATGAATTTCGATGAGTAAACCAACTCAAAAAGGTAACTCGTAGATTTGGACTTGATCGACGAGGTTAGAAAAAAAACATGTATCGAGATGGCAGCATACCAGCACAAGATTGCCCATCACTTTAATGCCAAAGTCAGAGGCAAAACCTTTAAGGCGGGTCACTTGGTACTATGCCAGGCAGAGGTCTCCCAGTCCAGTCAGAGGAAAACTTTCACCAAATTGGGAGGCCTCTATCAGGTGGAAGAGGTTGTCCAACTAGCAACCAATCGGTTGAAGTAGCTAGACGGTACTCCCATACTTTGACTGTGAAACTCTTCCAACCTATGAATTTACCATTAGTAGTGAATCCTCTTTATACAATAATGAAAGTCTCTCTTTTCAAGATTTTACCAATAGGAGAAAAATATTATAATGGGGTTCTCGGATGGGATATATTCAAAGTGAATGAGATTTATTGGATGGAGATCCCCAATTAGGGGCCTATGTACCTACTAGGTTGACATTACATACTTGAATTCTAAGATTGGTAGGTTGAAAGAACCCTCCATTAGAGGACTAACACTCAGATAAAGTGTTCAGCCAACCATCAGGTAAACCATCGATCAGAAAAGCTGAGAACCTTCACAAACATAGAATTCCAATCGAGAAGCTTAAAAGCTTGGAAGCGATCGAAAACACATTCGGTTCGAAAGCATCACGATTAGGAAGTGTAAACCAATTGATTACACCTATTTGGAACAATGCAATTCGCACACAATGATTGGCAATAGATAGGTACAAGCAAAAATATAAAAATGAACATAAAGAATTTATTCGGATTATGTGTAGCCTTTCGGCTAAGCTACATGGGTTTATAGCCTCTAAGCTGATAATACATCATTCTAGAGTCCAAAGATACGAGTAGAATGACAGAGCTGCTTGTTAAAGAACTGGAGGACTCCAAAACTTCCAAGCTCTGCTATAAAGCTAGGAGGAAGCCCTCTACATGCCTTGACCGATCAAGTGCACAAGATGAAATTATCAATAGGTGTTGTGCCGTTGAAGCAAGGGTAACCGAGGAGGTAGACGTGGCTCCCTTTCAAGTGGCTCCCTTTCAAGTGGGAAATTACCAGGAGCATGAAGCTTACCGACGAGTTGAGGAAGCCAATTGGGAAGTAAGGAAGTGGACTCCTGCTCGAGTCATTATCATCACCTACAACACGAGGTAGAGGCTTCTGATCTACCTATCTAGTGAAGTAGAAGAGCCCCTTGAGGAAGGTATGGATGATGCGGCATATAGCTTGAGCCTTCTTCCTTATGTTAAGTCTACTGATCGGCTGTAGCTGCAGTGATCCAGGTAGAGCACCGATGGTTAAGTCCGTCAACTAACTGCAATGGTGGTGGTTAAGCGATAGCACTGAACATCAATGGAATCTATCCCCCAAGGAGAACCCATCCTTTAGAAAAAGAAATCCTATGATATAAGTGCTTCACCAGAAGCAAAGTGTAGTAGCTTCCTGGGTATTTTTAGTAGCATGATAGTGAGAAGTTATAGAAACCTGACACTCCCATCTATCCTTTTATAATGAACTCGATGGGAAGCTTACCACTCACATAACCAATCAGAGTCCAACAACATCATTCCCTCGAGAAGTGAATATCACCAGGAAGGAACGTCATGGGTGGTAATGAACTCTGTCCATCCTCATCTTCTCTTAAATAGTACCCGGGGGACCCATCTCATTTGAAATGTGTCCAATCAAAGCTCCTTGGTAATCAAATACAATGCCAAGTTTTGCTCTTTAATAGCAGGGCATTTCTAAGAGATGGAGGAACCAAACTATCAACAAGGTGTTCAATGCCCACAGCTCCAAATGGTCGATCCATACTTGCTCAAAGTCCAAAGGCAATTAAATGCCCTCAACTCCAAATGCCCGGTTCACGCTTAGGCAGAGCTCAAGGTAATCAATCCCCATGCTCCAAATAATTGATCCATGCTTGGTTAGAGCCCAAGGGAAAATAAATGCTCTTAGCTTCAAATGCTTGATGCGCACTCGGGCAGAGCTCAAGGCGATTAGCATCCATGGCTCCAAATAATCGATCTATACTTGGTCATAGCCCAAATGCAAATAAATGTCCTCAGCTCCAAATACCCAATTAGTACTCGAGCAAACCTCAAGATGATCAGTGCCCATGGCTCCAAATGACCAATCCATGCTTGATCAGAGCCCAAAGGTAAATAAATGTTCTCAGCTCCAAATGCTCGATTCGAGCTCAGGCATAGCTCAAGACAATCAATGCCCATGGCTCCAAATGATCGATCCATATTCAGTCATAGTCCAAAGATAAATAAATGCCCTCAGCTCCAAATGTTCGATTCGTGCTTGGGCAAAGCTCAAGGCGATTAGCATCCATGTCTCCAAATGATTGATCCACACTTGATCAAAGTCCAAAGACAAATAAATGCCCTTAGCTCCAAATGCCCAATTCGTGCTCAGGCAAAGCTCAAAGCATTCAGCACCCATAGATCCAAATGACTGATCCATGCTCGGTCAAAGTCCAAAGGTAAATAAAGGCCCTTAGCTCCAAATACCTGATTCATGCTCGGGCAGAGCTCAAGGCAATCAGTGCCCATGGCTCCAAATGATCTGTTCATGCTTAGTCAAGTCCAAAGGAAAATAAATGACCTCAGCTCCAAATGCCCAATTTACACTCGAGCAGTGCTCAAGACAATCAACAGCCATGGCTCCAAAGATCGATCCATGCTTGGTTAGAGCCTAAAGGTAAATAAATGCTCTCAGCTCCAAATGCCTGATTCATAGACAGAGCTTAAGGAGATCAGCACCCATGGCTCCAAATGACCAATCCAAGCTTGATCAAAGTCCAAAGGCAAATAAATGTCCTCAGCTCCAAATGCCCAATTTGCTCTTGGGCAAAGCTCAAGGTGATCGATGTCCATGGCTCTAAATAATTGATCCGACTAATCTATATTTGGTCAGAGCCCAAAAATAAATAAATGCCCTTAGCTCTAAATGCCCGATTTGTATTTAGGCAAATCTCAAGGCGATCAATGCCCATAGCTTCAAATGATCGATCTACACTTAGTTAGAGCCCAAAGACAAATAAATGCCATCAACTCCAAATGCCCAATTCATTGGGTAGAGCTTAAGATGATTAGTACCCATGGCTCCAAACAACCGATCTACACTCGGTCAAAGTCCAAAGGCAAATAAATGTCCTCAGCTCCAAATATCCAATTTGTGCTTAGACAGAGCTCAAGGTGATCAACACCCATAGCTCCAAATGATCGATATGTGACTGATAGAGCCCAAAAGCAAATAAATGCTCTCAACTCCAAATGCTCATTTCATGCTCGAGTAGAGCTTAAGGAGATCGCACCCATGGCTCCAAATGACTGATCCGTGCTCGATAAGAGCCTAAAGATAAATAAATACTCTCAACTTCAAATGCCCATTCATGCTCGAGTAGTGCTCAAGGCAATCAGCACCTATGGCTTAAAATGATTGATCTATGCTCCATCAAAGTTCAAAGGCAAATAAATGTGCTCATCTCCAAATGCCTGATGCATGCTCGGGTAGAGCTCAAGGCAATCAGCATGCCCATGTCTTCAAATGACCAATCCATGCTCAATCAAAGTCTAGAGGTAAATAGATTCCCTCAACTCCAAATGCTTGATTTGTGCTCGGGCAGATCTCAAGGTGATCAACACCCATGGCTCCAAATACTTTGTACTCGAACAGAGCTCAAGACGATCAGCACCCATGGCTCTAAATGACCAATCCTTTCTTGATCAAAGTCCAAAGGCTAATAAATGCTCTTATCTCCAAATGCTTGATTCACGCTCGGGTAGAGCTCAAAGAAATTAGTGCCTATGGCTCCAAATGGCCAATTCATGCTCGGTCAGAGTCCAAAGATGAATAAACACCCTCAGCCCAAATATCTAATTTGTGCTTGGGCAAAGTACAAGGCGATTAACATCCATGGCTCTAAATGATCGATCCGTGCTTAGTTAGAGCCCAAAAGTAAATAAATGCCTTTAGCTCCAAGTACCTGATTCGTGCTCAGGTAGAGCTCAAGACGATTAGCACCCATGGCTCCAAACGAGCATTTTGTGCTCGATCAAAGCTTAAAGGCAAATAAATGCCTCCAACTTCAAGCACTTGAGGCTAATCGATGCACGGTCGATCAGAGCCTCAATGACCCATGATCTACCAAAAGCTAAAAGCATTCAAACATTTATAGTGCCAAATGATTAGACCATAATCAATCAGAACCGAAAAGGGCAATCAATGATCGTGGCCCTGACTATTATTGAATAATCTACACATAAACCCTGGTCAAACCAAAATCCTGAAGACCTTTGAATGGTTCGGAGAGATGGATGGTTAGTTAATCATTCAAACTCAAGCAGAGACAACATAAAAAGATAAAGACAAGTTTCATTACTTTCCAAATAGAATACCCGAAGGCTATAAGAGGATGATTATAAAGTTAAAAAAAGGGGAGAAACAAAATTTGGATTAAGGGATCAACTCTTTTCTATCTTGGAGTTTGTGACGTTTGTCCCTAATACTAGTTAATCATCAGGATCACTCCAAAGACTTCATCTCGGTGGAATGACCTCCTTCACCCTCTGGGTCTGCAAGCTCCACTTCAGTAAATGCTTCACTAGGTAGTTGGTCCCCTTCAATTCTCAAAAGCACGACCTTAGCAGATGTCAATCCATGAGGCTAACGGGGGATTACCAGTTAGGAAATTGGTACTAATCCTCCTTAAGAGTTTGTACATAAAATGTACTGGGATATGCTCTAAAAGGGGGCAGTCAAGAAAGATCTAGGTACAGGTGGAGAATTTGTACTAGTTTCCTATAGTTGCGGTACTGATAATTACATTATATATGTGTATATAAGTATTAATTTAAGAATAAAATTATCTTTATTTATTTAAAATTGATACTTCTATATATCGTTTATAGAAAAGAAAATTGTCAATACAGAGAGCTCGATTCATGAGTTCAAATGAAATATGTTTGAAGTAAATCGGACTTAAAATGAGTCCAAAATTGAGTTTTGAATTTTATTATAGGATTGCATGAATCTTAAAGTAGCCAGTCCATCATGAACCAGCTGACTGGTTTACAAAATGCTCTAGGGTCTATGGTAGCCATGGTTATCGATCCATGACTCAGAGCTATGGACCGTGAATAGACTTTGGGCATTGTTTTGCTCAGCACCGTCGCTCACCACTGTCACCACCAGCTTAAGACACCCGAAACTACCGTGCACCTCCTCCCTGGCTCGATCTGCCAAGATCTGGCCATCCTTCCACCTTATCACCTCTCTTTTAAGGTCTAGCTATCTTTCACCCTTTCGCCACCATTGAGCTCCATCCTTTTCCTTGTTCTCACCATTTAGTCGCTGCCCTCTCCATCGCCATTTCCTCCCCATAGCTACAGATGAGTCACCGTAGGCTGCTCCTCCTCCATCTATCATTCTCACCAATGCTGAGCCACTGGCATGCCACCTGCCACCGAAAGCCACCATGCAGCTGCCCATGCCATGTCGCCATCACCCTCTTCTCTATCTATAGCCATCCTCCTCACCAATCGCCATGCATGGAACCACCATGTCGTCATCTCCCAACTAATCACCTTCTTTCCCCACCTCAGTCATAGCTTGAGCACCTCCCTATTCCAAGACATTATTGCTACCAAAGCTACCATCCACCATCTCTTGCTCATTTCCTCGTCTTCGCTGCCCATCTTGAGATGTGGCCTAAGATGCCATTGATCAATTTGGAAGGAAGATCCAACCACTAGAAATCGAGTTGTCTAGCTTTGATCCAATATCAAAATTTGTGCTGACCTAATGATGGACTCAATACATAATTTCAGTTATGATACATGCAACCCATCAACCCTCAGCTAGTTAAACATTGATTTGAAGCAGGGTCCAAAAGTCTATTTCAATTAGGATTTGGTTTACTATCTATCCATTGATTTTGTAAAAAATAAATCCTAGCTATTATTATGATCTTTTTCTTTAGTCCCACATCGAAAAAATACAAACACCTCTCCTCTGTTAACACCTATAAAAAGGATCCTATACCTCTACCTAGAGGCATCAACCCTTAGAATCTCTTTAGAGCCTTGCATAGAGGGAGAGGAAGGGAAGATCATGCACGGTTAATGACTTTACATCTTTGGAGAGTAGATAAGGTTTTTGGTATTTATATTTTATAATTTTTCTTTATATTATTAGTGCTTGATTGTAATGGTTAGCTTCCCATGATAAAATTTATTTTTCATTACTCCAAATAGAGTTCTTCATGTATAGACTATAATTAGATTTTAGAATAGCCTATGACTATATAGAGACAAGTCATAATCCAATAATATGATTTGTGCTTAATGAGATGGCCGTGCTCGAAATCTGATTATAAAAAATTTTATTTATATGATTAGAGACTTTGAATACCTTATGACTACATAGGAAAGATTCAAGGTCCGTATCAAGTAAGATAGCCTATGCTCGGAGAAATGAATAAATACTTAATATAATACTAAATACCGAATCAAAATCCAAGATATTTTTCATATTTTTATTAATCTCTTGTTTATTAATTTAATTCTTATTTTTAGTTATAAACATATTTCCACTTTTTTATCTTTCTAACCTAATTAAAACTCTAATAAAATAATCTTGAAAGTGAACATAACCTCAACTGATCCCTGAGGATATGATCTTGACTCAACCTAACTATAGTTTAAGTTAATAAAATTATTTTTGATCACCTATGACAGTGATCAAATTTTGGCACTATTATTAGGAATCATTAACACGGTTAGTTCACCAAAAATATATATATATTAAATTAAAAATTTATAATTTATTAAAATTTTTTAGAGATCTAAATGCATTGCATCTATATAGAACATCTTAAGGGCACTAACCACTAAATAACATAAGGTGGGATTTCATCACCTTTCCTTAGTCTACAAATCACCACCCTCATATTGCATGGTCCTAAGCCTATAATTAAAATAAATTAGACCCCTAAGGACTTTCGAGTTCACTAGGACAAGGGACCCTAAGAGTTGGACCAGGTTAAGATTAGCTAGTTAACCGATGTCTAGGAAAAGAGTTCAAGGATGATGTAGCCATGAAGGTAGGTGGTTCTTTAATTTGTTCCATTATCTGACTTGGCTAATTTATTTGGTGTCTAAGAAAAGCAATGGAGGACCCCCACCGACCTTACCCTTACCTGGTCAATTGGTTAGTTAGTTTCTTACTTGGAGGGCTCAAAAGTGACTTTGGAATGGTTAGGAGCTATCTAGAATTAGGAAACCCTAGGATAGAGAGTCCTTTGTATGTTAACTTGATTGTAATTAATATAGAACTAAAACTAATAATTCTTCTCTATCTCTCTTAGCCCTAGGATTCCTTAGGCCCTTACCTATAGAATTCTTCCCTCTCTTTCTTCTTTCTTCCTCTCTTTTTCACTTAAAAAATAATAAAAAATTAAAATCATAAACTAGGGTTAGACTATGGATACACATAGTGAAACCGATCCACCATGCCAACTGAGGGAGTGCTTCACCCCTTCATCATACAAATATTCTCCAAATATCCAAGCACATCCTATAGAGACAACCCAATATGAGATTAAGTCCAGTTTATGCAAATGCTACCATCCTTCTACGGACTTAGTCAAAAGAACCCATATAAATATTTAGATAAATTTCATGAGATATGCTCTACTATTAGAATTCAAAATCTATCTGATGAGGTCCTTAAATTGAAATTATTTCCCTTCTTACTTAAGGATAAGGCCAAATATTGGCTATGTTCATTAGATTCCATGACCATTGCACCCGGGACCAACTATAAAAAGAATTTTTCAAGAAATATTTTTCAATAAAAAAAACAAATCAGATCCAAAAAGCCATAACTAGTTTTTTCCAATTGGATGGAAAAATATTTCATAAAACCTAGGAGAGGCTCAAAGAACTCATTCGCAAGTGTTCACACCACACCATACCCAAATGGCAACTGGTCCAGTTGTTGATTCCTGTATTGATTTTGATGATTAACAAAATACTTAAGCATATTTGAGTACTAACTAGTTGTTAATGCATGTCTTATCAGAAATAAGTACTCATCAAATTACTTATCTGACTGCTTGTTGAATGGTTGAAGAAGTCCTCCTTTTGATGAAGAATTTCAAGTAAATGGACTTAAGAACATGAGATTGACTTGGAGGAACTCAAGTTTGAAGTTTGAAGAAAATTCAATAGTATTTCAGTTAGGTTTTAAGTTAGGTTCAATCAAGTGTCGATTCATGAAGATCAAAGTGTCAACTCACAGGAGTTTCAGCTAATATGCAAAATGAAGTTTCAGTCGATACACGGAATGAAGTTTCAGCCAACATGCCTGAAGTGTCAACTCACAAAAACCAAGTATCGACTCATGTGTCAACTCAAGGGTCGACTCAAGGCCTGAGACAAAAGTTATACAGAACATGCTGAATTCAGAGATTTTTCTCAAGTGTCGACTCACAGAAGCCAAGTATCAACTCAAGTATCGACTCACCAGAAGAAGTGTTGACTCACCTGAGATTTTCAGAGAGCTTCAAAGGATAATTCTTGAATTATGTCAATACACAGAAGCAAAGTGTCAACCTAAGTATTGACTCATAACATGAAGTGTCGACACTTGAAGTTCTGCAAAACAGTAACGGCTAGTTTTTTTAAACACAGAACTTCTCTTTTTTGCTCCCAACGGCTATTTTTACCTCTTTAATGGTTAGAAATGGTTATTTGAAGCTTGGAAAGGTATTTAGAGTGATTTAAACTCAAGAGGGAAGTAGAGGATGAGTTTGCATTGATTATTCATTAAGAGTTCATCTACCTTCTGTTGGGAATCCGGTGCACCATTGTAAAAAATAATTTCAAAAATGATGAAATTTTGCACCATAAACCCTTAGCCAGGATCTCCTTATTCAGGATTAAAACATATATTAAACATGCAAACTTACATTGTAAGAATTAGGGCACCAACCTGTTAACGCTAAATCCAATTTTGATGTTGAATGTTCCTTTTGAATTCACCGGGCGTCCAAATGTCCACCCTCCAATGGTGATCCACAAGAAGATTGATCAAGATGCTAGCTTCTTCAAAATTCCTTCACTTGAATTCTTATCCTAGAACTCAAGAGGACTATGGCTTTAAAACTCCACGGCAGGGACTCCTTACTTCCTTTCTTTCTTCTTCCTCTCCCTTTCTTAAGACCTTGTCCTAAGAATAAAACTCTTGTCTTGAAGGAGGAGGAGGATTTAAGACACTAATGTCTTAATGTAAAAGGAAATAGTAACAGAGTTGTAATTTCTTTCTTTTACCGATTGAGAGATTCTTCCTATCTTTTGTTTTAGACTTGAGTTTCAACAGAGAAGAGAACTCTGTAAAAGGGAAACTCTCTATGTCCTAAACAAGCTAAGGAGGAATCAGTCTCCTGGAAAGAAAAGAAAAAGAAAAACCTCTGTCGTACATTTTTCAAACACCCGAGACCTCTGTTCCTTAAATAGATTACAAAAAGGTGCCTTTTCAAAAGAACACAACTCTCCGTAAAATATTTCTCACGGTCTTCCATATTTCTCACGCCCCCTTCCCTCCTTCTCATGCCCTTCTAGATTAAAACTCATGGCTTTTCCTAAAAGAAAAGTCGTGAAATTCAAGAAGAAAGGAATCGTGATGTTTCGGTCTCCGAAGAGACGTTATTTCGCGCAACCGGGAAGAGTCAGCGCCCTCTGTCTTTCTTAAAAATTTTCCAGCCGTTGGATTCCCATCCAAGGGGACTCAAGTGAAGCGCTAATTCTAAGAAAGGAGGCCGCCCCATCTTAATTCATCGGAGAATTAAGTGGGGTGCGCCAAGAGTCCATGCGCCATGGACTCTTCCAAATGGCGCGCCAAGAGTCCATAAGCGCATGGACTCTTGGCATTTTGGCATGAAAATGCAAAGGGGTGGGTGGGGAGGCTAGCCTAGTAACATGGCTAGCCAATAGGGTTAGCCATAATCCCTATTTTCATAATTAGGATCTAATTAGATCCAATTAGAACCCAAATTGAACCAATCCGGAATCCTAATTCGAATCCGATTCGAATAGAAGCTAAGATTTGCAACACCTGCTAGAGTGTTATCCTGCAAAGATGATTTAATTACAAATTAAACTCTTGATCAATCCTCTTAAGTGTGTGACCCATTGGGTTCCACATCTAGCCAGCAGTGGGTTCGAATACAAGTTGACCTAATTTGATTAGAACTCTTTCTAATCGATTTAGGTCAAACCGGGCTTACCCGATTTGATCAATTAGGACTCTTCCTAATAAGTGATCTTTGAATTTGATCAACACACAAGACAAGATTGACGTCTAGCAACGTGTCATGTCTACCCGGAAGATATGGAAATTCTGGTGAAATACCAAAATTACCCTTCAGTAGAGAGTTACCGTACAATTAAATCTTTCGATCAGCCTGCACCCAAAATATAACTATGGATATGGATATATGTCAAATCCAATATTATATTTATTTCTAGCTCAATCTTATATTGATGATTCAATTATCTTGATATTAGAAACCATCTCTAATATCTTTACTTTGATCAAAGATTCCCTGAATCATCATCCGATTGTTAACTAGCTGGATGCAATCTCCTCTTACTAAGAGTGATCGATTCCTTGTTGACCTACTCATTACCTTCATATCCAATTCACCATTCCCAGTATCAATCCTGTTCATGACTCAGTGTCATGATTAGGATTGAACCAAAGCATGGGTTCATGTACATAAGGTACTTATGGCAGTCTCAGGTCAAAGGATTACTTGTACCACTCCCACTATGAGAACCTTCTATTGACATGTAGCTAAGACTCCATTAGATGTTCTCAAGTTGGATCATATCAGTGAACTCATTCTCCAATGAGCACCCACATCCCAGTATTAGTGTCATACACAAGTGACTGTGAGAGCAGTCACCCTTTCCAGTATACATGGGATGTGCTAGTCTTACCGGAAAATCCTGATCCCCTACTCAGGGTTCCTTTGACTAGGAATATTTTTAGGTTAAGGTTTTAAGACTTTAGGTCTCACTGGTATGATCTCATCATAACCCTAAAATCATATCCCTAATCTATGGGGTTCATCATATAATATAAACACATCGTATGATGAAAAATAATGCCTTTATTAGAATATTGTCAATTACAATGGTTTGGGAGATACAACATAGATTGGCTTGTAGGGCATATCCCTTTCAATCTCCCACTTGCACTAAAGCCAATCGCCTTTAAATCTTAATCCCATACACTCAAGGTGGCGATCAAAATCTCGCTGTGGTAGAGCCTTAGTGAATGAGTCTGCTACATTGTTCTTTGTATCAACTCTATTTATGTAGACATCTTGTCTTTCTACTATTTCTCGGACGAGATGGAAGCGTCTCAGAATGTGCTTGGACTTATGATGAGCTCTTGGTTCCTTAGCTTGAGCAACAGCCCCAGTGTTGTCATAGTAAAGTGGCATTAGGTTTCCAATCTTAGGAACAACACCCAACTCTGTGATGAACTTCTTCATCCAGACTGCTTCCTTGGCGGCTTCACTGACAGCTATGTATTCTGCCTCTGTGGTTGAGTCAGCTACAGTCTGCTGTTTGGTACTCTTCAAACACACTGCTCCACCATTTAGGATAAAAACATATCCCGAAATGGATTTGCTATCATCAGGGTCTGATTGAAAACTAGAATCAGAATAAGCTTCTAGTTTAAGATCAAAACCACCATAAACCAGAAAAATATCCTTAGTCCTTCTTAGGTACTTAAGAATATTTTTAACTGCTTTCCAATGATCCTCTCCTGAATCAGCCTGAAACCTACTGACAATGCCTAAAGCATATGCCATATCAGGCCAGGTACATAACATGGCATACATTATGGACCCTATTGCCGAAGCATAAGGTATAGAATTCATTCTATTTCTTTCTTCAGGTGTCTTAGGAGACATCTTTTTAGAAAGATGTATGCCTTGAATCATAGGAAGATAACCTCTTTTACTTCCATCCATGCTGAATCTTTTCAGCACTAAGTCAATGTACCTAGATTGGGATAAACCTAGCATCCTCTTAGATCTATCTCTATAGATCTTAATACCTAGTATATAGGATGCTTCTCCCAAATCTTTCATGGAAAACTGGTTTGATAGCCAAACCTTGACTGATTGTAGCATTGGGACATCATTCCCAATGAGGAGTATGTCATCTACATACAGAACCAAGAAGACTATGGCACTCCCACTAGTCTTCTTATAAACACAGGGTTTATCCACATTTTTGATAAAACCAAACCTTTTAATAGTTTCATCAAAGCGGATGTTCCAACTCCTGGAAGCTTGCTTTAATCCATAAATGGATTTCTTTAGCTTGCATACTTGATTAGGTTTATTCTTTGAAATAAAACCTTCTGGCTGTGACATGTAGACTTCTTCCTCAAGAAAACCATTGAGGAATGCAGTCTTCACATCCATCTGCCAGATCTCATAATCGTGGTACGCTGCTATAGCAAGTAAAATCCGAATTGATTTGAGCATGGCAACAGGTGAGAATGTTTTATCATAATCAATTTCCTGTTTTTGTCTAAAACCTTTTGCCACTAATCTGGCTTTATAGGTTTCAACTTGGCCATCAGCCCCAATCTTTTTCTTATAGACCCATTTGCACCCAATAGGATTAACACCCTCTGGTGCATCGACCTAAGACCATACTTGGTTTACATACATAGAGTCTATCTCGGATTCCATGGCTTCTTGCCATCTATATGAATCAGTACTCAAGATAGCTTCCGTATAGGTCAGAGGTTCATCATTTTGAATGACTTGGGCTTCATTATTTTGAATAATAAACCCATACCTCTCAGGTGCCCGTGGCACTCTATCAGACCTACGGGGAGGAGTTTTGTGTTTTGATTCTATCCTAACTATATGTTCTAATGGTTGAGAAATGTCTATCTATGTTTCTTGTACTTCTCCAAGTTCAACAGTTCTACCATTGCCCTTTTCTAAAATGAACTCCTTTTCTAGAAAAGTGGCATGCCTGCTGACAAAAATCTTTTGTTCAGTAGGATGGTAGAACAGATATCCTCTACCCTCTCTAGGATATCCTACAAATAGACATTTATCCGTTCTAGGTTCCAACTTATGTCCAAAATTTCTTTTAACATAAGCTGGACATCCCCATACCTTAAAATATTTAAGATACGGTTTCTTTCCACTCCAAATTTCATATGGAGTACTAACAACGGATTTAGAAGGTACCTTGTTCAGAATGTAAACAGCAGTTTCTAGGGCATGACCCCAGAAGGAAATGGGTAAATTTATGAAGCACATCATGGATCGTACCATATCTAATAAGGTACGATTTCTCCTTTCAGCTATACCATTTAGCTGTGGTGTATAAGGAGGGGTCCATTCAGAAAGAATTCCATTAACTTTAAGATAGTCTAAAAACTCCGTGGATAAGTATTCTCCTCCTCGATCAGAACGAAGAACTTTAATACTTTCCCCGGTTTGTTTTTCGACCATACTTTGATACTCCTTAAATTTATCAAAGGCTTCAGATTTATGTTTCATAAGATACACATATCCAAACCTAGATAAATCATCTGTAAAAGTGATAAAATATGAGTATCCACCTCTGGCCTGAGTTGTCATTGGACCACATACATCAGTATGTATAAGTCCTAATAACTCAGTTGACCTTTCTCCATGTCCAGTAAATGGAGTCTTGGTCATCTTACCCATGAGACATGATTCGCAAGTTCCTAATGATTCATACTCATAAGGATCAAGAAATTTTTCCTTGTATAACTTGCTTATCCTAGACTCATTAACATGACCAAGTCGATGATGCCAAAGTAAAGTATCATTAAAGTCTTTTCTTTTTCTTTTATTATTGACATTAAAAACACTATCATTGGAAGAAAGAGTTAAGAGCCCATTACTAAATATGCCAGAACAAATATCTTTATTAGACAACATTATCGAGCAACCAGTGCTCGTTACATCCATTACATATCCTTATTTTAACAACAAAGGAATAGATATAATGTTCCTAATAATCTTAGGCATATAGTAACAATTTTCTAACTCCAAGATCTTCCCTGAAGGCAACTTCAGAATATATGTCCCTACAGCTTCTGCTTGGATGATATCACCACTAGCACCGTAGAGATTGAAGTCACCTTCCTTCAATACTTTAAGCTTGTGGAGGTCCTGCAAAGATTTGCATATATGGTAACCACAAGCGGTATCCAATACCCAAGTATTTGATATAGACGAATTTAATGTCAATATAGCATGTATCTCATACATACCTTTTGGTGCATCTGACGCACCAGGCTTCACAGTTGCAAGGTAAGCCTTGCAATTCCTTTTCCAATGTCCCGCTTTGCCGCAAAAGAAACAGGTTGACTGTTTTGAGGCCTTCTTTCCTTTCTTATTCTTATTGATGCCACCCTTAGGGTTTAGCCTCCTATTAAAACCCTTTTTGCCTGATTTCTTCTTATTGGTCTTATCAACAAGAAGAAGTGGAGCCTTTCTTTCTTAATGTGGCTCTCTGCTATTTTTAACATATTTAACAGCTCAGGCAAGGAAGTGTTCAGTTTGTTCATGTGATAATTTAAGACAAACTGAGAAAATGACTCCGGGAGTAATTGCAGGATTAAATCCTGATTCAGCTCCCCATCCATAATAAAACCTAATTGACCCAATCTGGTGATTAAGTCAATTACCTTCAGAACATGATCCTGAACGGATGTTCCCTCTGTCATCCTAGCACGGAATAACTGCTTAGATATTTCGTATCTAGCAGTTATGCTTTGTTCTCCATAAAGCTCTTTTAAATTGAGTATTATGGATTGAGTATCCATGCTTTCATGCTGTCTCTGTAACTCATCAGTCATAGAGGCCAGTATGATACACTTGACAGTGAGGGAGTCATTCTGCCATATTTTGTATGTGGCCATATCTTCCTGTGTGGCATCGTCCCCTAGTGGATTAAGACTAGAGGTATCAAAAATATAAGAAAGTTTTTCTGAACTCAGCATAATCTTTAAATTTCTCAACCAGTCCACATAGTTTGGACCAGTCAGTTTGTTGGTATCAAGATACTTCGCAGTGATAATGAAGATTCCATTTATCTACATTTAATAAAGAACAATATATAAGCAAACAACCATGAAATGACTTACATAATTAAATTAGGTCTTCAATTTAATTATGTCTTCCACTATTTTATCAAAAATCATAGCCCTCACTATGATAATCGAGAAGAACCCTGATTCAGTTTTTCTTAGTGAGATTGAGATCCTAATCACTTATAAAAGATCTTGCAGATAACACAACAAATCTTTTACAAGCTCAAAGGTAGGAAACTCTTCCAATTATATCTCATATAATTCTCAAGAAGTAACTTGGCCTCTAGAACATTATTAGTCTTGCAGAAAACACAACAAACCATAATGTTCTAGTTAAGTCAAGACCCTTTCATTTCAATACAGTCAGTACTCAAATATAATGCCCTTGCAGATAACACAACAAAGCATTATACTGAATATACTGTAAGCATATCTATGCACTAGACTAGTATTATGTCAATCACCATATTAGGTCTTGCAGATAACACAACAAACCTAATGTGGTTCATAACACAATAATGATCCAGCATGAAGGAAGGCCAATATATAGTATTTTTAACACTAAGCATTTTAGTCAAGATTTAAATATAATCAAATCGGCCAGGCAAGTGAAAGAGATGTGGGAGTCCCCCCGTTGCTTTCCTAGACACCAATAAAAATTGGCTAGGTCAGTCAACGGAACCAATTAAAAACCACAATTCTCTTTACCTTCCCAGAACCACCTTTCTAGACACCGAATGATTAATTGTACATCATGACTAGTGATGCTTATTTGTTAAATATACTAAGACTTAATATAATTTTTAAAAGGAGGGATTTATAAATTGCCAGCACATCCTTATAGAAGGTATCTCAATCAACATATCATTCTTATAAATAAGAAAATATGTGCTAAGTGTGTCATCATACTAGGACAACCATTTACCACATAATGGATCCACCATTATGCCAGGGCAACCTTATTTCAGTATGATGACTTCAAAAACTAAACATATCTCTATAATAATTAGGGTTTGAGTGAAAAAAAAAAACCCTAATCAGTGACACACATTAAATATAGATTCTCAAACATACATTCATCCCATAAATGTGCTAAGTGTATCAGCATTCAAGAGTTTAAAAAACCCTAACATGCGACACTATAATATATAAATTATTTCCATATGTTTTAACTGTAATAAGGGTGGCTCTGATACAACTGTTGGGAATCCGGTGCACCATTGTAAAAAATAATTTCAAAAATGATGAAATTTTGCACCATAAACCCTTAGCCAGGATCTCCTTATTCAGGATTAAAACATATATTAAACATGCAAACTTACATTGTAAGAATTAGGGCACCAACCTGTTAACGCTAAATCCAATTTTGATGTAGAATCAAAACTTGATGTTGAATGCTCCTTTTGAATTCACCAGGCATCCAAATGTCCACCCTCCAATGGTGATCCACAAGAAGATTGATCAAGATGCAAGCTTCTTCAAAATTCCTTCACTTGAATTCTTATCCTAGAACTCAAGAGGACTATGGCTTTAAAACTCCATGGTAGGGACTCCTTACTTCCTTTCTTTCTTCTTCCTCTCCCTTTCTTAAGACCTTGTCCTGAGAATAAAACTCTTGTCTTGAAGGAGGAGGAGGATTTAAGACACTAATTTCTTAATGTAAAAGGAAATAGTAACAGAGTAGTAATTCCTTTCTTTTACCGATCGAGAGATTCTTCCTATCTCTTGTTTTAGACTTGAGTTTCAATAGAGAAGAGAACTCTGTAAAAGGGAAACTCTCTGTGTCCTAAACAAGCTAAGGAGCAATCAGTCTCCTGGAAAGAAAAGAAAAAGAAAAACCTCTGTCATACATTTTTCAAGCACCCGAGACCTCTGTTCCTTAAATAGATTACAAAAAGGTGCCTTTTCAAAAGAACACAACTCTCCGTAAAATATTTCTCACGGTCTTCCATATTTCTCAAGCCCCTTTCCCTCCTTCTCATGCCCTTCTAGATTAAAACTCATGGCTTTTCCTAAAAGAAAAGTCATGAAATTCAAGAAGAAAGGAATCGTGATGTTTCGGTCTCCGAAGAGACGTTATTTCGCGCAACCGGGAAGAGTCAGCGCCCTCTGTCTTTCTTAAAAATTTTCCAGCCATTGGATTCCCATCCAAGGGGACTCAAGTGAAGCGCTAATTCTAAGAAAGGAGGCCGCCCCATCTTAATTCATCGGAGAATTAAGTGGGGTGCGCCAAGAGTCCATGCGCCATGGACTCTTCCAAATGGCGCGCCAAGAGTCCATAAGTGCATGGACTCTTGGCATTTTGGCGTGAAAATGCAAAGGGGTGGGTGGGGAGGCTAGCCTAGTTACATGGCTAGCCAATAGGGTTAGCCATAATCCCTATTTTCACAATTAGGGTCTAATTAGATCCAATTAGAACCCAAATTGAACCAATCCGGAACCCTAATTCGAATCCGATTCGAATAGAAGCTAGGATTTGCAACACCTGCTAGAGTGTTATCCTGCAAAGATGATTAAATTAAAAATTAAACTCTTGATCAATCCTCTTAAGTGTGTGACCCATTGGGTTCCACATCTAGCCAGCAGTGGGTTCGAATACAAGTTGACCTAATTTGATTAGAACTCTTTTTAATCGATTTAGGTCAAACCAGGCTTACCCAATTTGATCAATTAGGACTCTTCCTAATAAGTGATCTTTGAGTTTGATCAACCTAGAAGACAAGATTGACGTCTAGCAACGTGTCATGTCTACCCGGAAGATATGGAAATTCTGGTGAAATACCAAAATTACCCTTTAGTAGAGAGTTGCCGTACAATTAAATCTTTCGATAGCCTGCACCCAAAATATAACTATGGATATGGATATATGTCAAATCCAATATTATATTTATTTCTAGCTCAATCTTATATTGATGATTCAATTATCTTGATATTAGAAACCATCTCTAATATCTTTACTTTGATCAAAGATTCCCTGAATCATCATCCGATTGTTAACTAGCTGGATGCAATCTCCTCTTACTAAGAGTGATCGATTCCTTGTTGACCTACTCATTACCTTCATATCCAATTCACCATTCCCAGTATCAATCCTGTGCATGACTCAGTGTCATGATTAGGATTGAACCAAAGCATGGGTTCATGTACATAAGGTTTTTATGGCAGTCTCAGGTCAAAGGATTACTTGTACCACTCCCACTATGAGAACCTTCTATTGACATGTAGCTAAGACTCCATTAGATGTTCTCAAGTTGGATCATATCAGTGAACTCATTCTCCAATGAGCACCCACATCCCAGTATTAGTGTCATACACAAGTGACTGTGAGAGCAGTCATCCTTTCCAGTATACATGGGATGTGCTAGTCTTATCGAAAAACCCTAATCCCCTACTCAGGGTTCCTTTGACTAGGAATATTTTTAGGTTAAGGTTTTAAGACTTTAGGTCTCACTGGTATGATCTCATCATAACCCTAAAATCATAGCCCTAATCTATGGGGTTCATCATATAATATAAACACAGCGTATGATGAAAAATAATGCCTTTATTAGAATATTGTCAATTACAATGGTTTGGGAGATACAACATAGATTAGCTTGTAGGGCATATCCCTTTCAATCTCCCACTTGCACTAAAGCCAATCGCCTTTAAATCTTAATCCCATACACTCAAGGTGGCGATCAAAATCTCGCTGTGGTAGAGCCTTAGTGAATGGGTCTGCTACATTGTTCTTTGTATCAACTCTATTTATGTAGACATCTTGTCTTTCAACTATTTCTCGGACGAGATGAAAGCATCTCAGAATGTGCTTGGACTTATGATGAGCTCTTGGTTCCTTAGCTTGAGCAACAGCCCCAATATTGTCACAGTAAAGTGGCACTAGGCTTTCAATCTCAGGAACAACACCCAACTCTGTGATGAACTTCTTCATCCAGACTGCTTCCTTGGCGGCTTCACTGATAGATATGTATTCTGCCTCTGTGGTTGAGTCAGCTACAGTCTGTTGTTTGGTACTCTTCCAACTCACTACTCCACCATTTAGGATAAAAACATATCCCGAAATGGATTTGCTATCATCAGGGTCTGATTGAATACTAGAATCAGAATAAGCTTCTAGTTTAAGATCAGAACCACCATAAACCAGAAAAATATCCTTAGTCCTTCTTAGGTACTTAAGAATATTTTTAACTGCTTTCCAATGATCCTCTCCTGGATCAGCCTGAAACCTACTGACAATGCCTAAAACATATGCCACATCAGGCCTGGAACATAACATGGCATACATTATGGACCCTATTGCCGAAGCATAAGGTATAGAATTCATTCTATTTCTTTCTTCAGGTGTCTTAGGAGACATCTTTTAGAAAGATGTATGCCTTGACTCATAGGAAGATAACCTCTTTTACTTCCATCCATGCTGAATCTTTTCAGCACTAAGTCAATGTACCTAGATTGGGATAAACCTAGCATCCTCTTAGATCTATCTCTATAGATCTTAATACCTAGTATATAAGATGCTTCTCCCAAATCTTTCATGGAAAACTGGTTTGATAGCCAAACCTTGACTGATTGTAGCATTGGGACATCATTCCCAATGAGGAGTATGTCATCTACATACAGAACCAAGAAGACTATGGCACTCCCACTAGTCTTCTTATAAACACAGGGTTTATCCACATTTTTGATAAAACCAAACCTTTTAATAGTTTCATCAAAGTGGATGTTCCAACTCCTGGAAGCTTGCTTTAATCCATAAATGGATTTCTTTAGCTTGCATACTTGATTAGGTTTATTCTTTGAAATAAAACCTTCTGGCTGTGACATGTAGACTTCTTCCTCAAGGAAACCATTGAGGAATGCAGTCTTCACATCCATCTGCCAGATCTCATAATCGTGGTACGCTGCTATAGCAAGTAAAATCCGAATTGATTTGAGCATGGCAACAGGTGAGAATGTTTTATCATAATCAATTTCCTGTTTTTGTCTAAAACCTTTTGCCACTAATCTGGCTTTATAGGTTTCAACTTGGCCATCAGCCCCAATCTTTTTCTTATAGACCCATTTGCACCCAATAGGATTAACACCCTCTGGTGCATCGACCTAAGACCATACTTGGTTTACATACATAGAGTCTATCTCAGATTCCATGGCTTCTTGCCATCTATATGAATCAGTACTCAAGATAGCTTCCGTATAGGTCAGAGGTTCATCATTTTGAATGACTTGGGCTTCATTATTTTGAATAATAAACCCATACCTCTCAGGTGCCCGTGGCACTCTATCAGACCTACAGGGAGGAGTTTTGTGTTCTGGTTCTATCCTAACTATATGTTCTAATGGTTGAGAAATGTCTATCTGTGTTTCTTGTACTTCTCCAAGTTCAACAGTTCTACCATTGCCCTTTTCTAAAATGAACTCCTTTTCTAGAAAAGTGGCATGCCTGCTGACAAAAATCTTTTGTTCAGTAGGATGGTAGAACAGATATCCTCTACCCTCTCTAGGATATCCTACAAATAGACATTTATCCGTTCTAGGTTCCAACTTATGTCCAAAATTTCTTTTAACATAAGCTGGACATCCCAATACCTTAAAATATTTAAGATACGGTTTCTTTCCACTCCAAATTTCATATGGAGTACTAACAACGGATTTAGAAGGTACCTTGTTCAGAATGTAAACAGCAGTTTCTAGAGCATGACCCCAGAAGGAAATGGGTAAATTTGTGAAGCACATCATGGATCGTACCATATCTAATAAGGTACGATTTCTCCTTTCAGCTATACCATTTAGCTGTGGTGTATAAGGAGGGGTCCATTCAGAAAGAATTCCATTAACTTTAAGATAGTCTAAAAACTCCGTGGATAAGTATTCTCCTCCTCGATCAGAACGAAGAACTTTAATACTATTCCCGGTTTGTTTTTCGACCATACTTTGATACTCCTTAAATTTATCAAAGGCTTCAGATTTATGTTTCATAAGATACACATATCCAAACCTAGATAAATCATCTGTAAAAGTGATAAAATATGAGTATCCACCTCTGGCCTGAGTTGTCATTGGACCACATACATCAGTATGTATAAGTCCTAATAACTCAGTTGACCTTTCTCCATGTCCAGTAAATGGAGTCTTGGTCATCTTACCCATGAGACATGATTCGCAAGTTCCTAATGATTCATACTCATAAGGATCAAGGAATTTTTCCTTGTATAACTTGCTTATCCTAGACTCATTAACATGACCAAGTCGATGATGCCAAAGTAAAGTATCATTAAAGTCTTTTCTTTTTCTTTTATTATTGACATTAAAAACACTATCATTGGAAGAAAGAGTTAAGAGCCCATTACTAAATATGCCAGAACAAATATCTTTATTAGACAACATTATCGAGCAACCAGTGCTCGTTACATCCATTACATATCCTTATTTTAACAACAAAGGAATAGATATAATGTTCCTAATAATCTTAGGCATATAGTAACAATTTTCTAACTCCAAGATCTTCCCTGAAGGCAACTTCAGAATATATGTCCCTACAGCTTCTGCTTGGATGATATCACCACTAGCACCGTAGAGATTGAAGTCACCTTCCTTCAATACTTTAAGCTTGTGGAGGTCCTGCAAAGATTTGCATATATGGTAACCACAAGCGGTATCCAATACCCAAGTATTTGATATAGACGAATTTAATGTCAATATAGCATGTATCTCATACATACCTTTTGGTGCATCTGACGCACCAGGCTTCACAGTTGCAAGGTAAGCCTTGCAATTCCTTTTCCAATGTCCCGCTTTGCCGCAAAAGAAACAGGTTGACTGTTTTGAGGCCTTCTTTCCTTTCTTATTCTTATTGATGCCACCCTTAGGGTTTAGCCTCCTATTAAAACCCTTTTTGCCTGATTTCTTCTTATTGATCTTATCAACAAGAAGAAGTGGAGCCTTTTCTTTCTTAACGTGGCTCTCTGCTGTTTTTAACATATTTAACAGCTCAAGCAAGGAAGTGTTCAGTTTGTTCATGTGATAATTTAAGACAAACTGAGAAAATGACTCCGGGAGTGATTGCAGGATTAAATCCTGATTCAGCTCCCCATCCATAATAAAACCTAATTGACCCAATCTGGTGATTAAGTCAATTACCTTCAGAACATGATCCTGAACGGATGTTCCCTCTGTCATCCTAGCACGGAATAACTGCTTAGATATTTCGTATCTAGCAGTTATACTTTGTTCTCCATAAAGCTCTTTTAAATTGAGTATTATGGATTGAGTATCCATGCTTTCATGCTGTCTCTGTAACTCATCGGTCATAGAGGCCAGTATGATACACTTGACAGTGAGGGAGTCATTCTGCCACATTTTGTATGTGGCCATATCTTCCTGTGTGGCATCGTCCCCTAGTGGATTAAGACTAGAGGTATCAAAATATAAGAAAGTTTTTCTGAACTCAGCATAATCTTTAAATTTCTCAACCAGTCCACATAGTTTGGACCAGTCAGTTTGTTGGTATCAAGATACTTCGCAGTGATAATGAAGATTCCATTTATCTACATTTAATAAAGAACAATATATAAGCAAACAACCATGAAATGACTTACATAATTAAATTAGGTCTTCAATTTAATTATGTCTTCCACTATTTTATCAAAAATCATAGCCCTTACTATGATAATCGAGAAGAACCCTAATTCGGTTTTTCTTAGTGAGATTGAGATCCTAATCACTTATAAAAGATCTTGCAGATAACACAACAAATCTTTTACAAGCTCAAAGGTAGGAAACTCTTCCAATTATATCTCATATAATTCTCAAGAAGTAACTTGGCCTCTAGAACATTATTAGTCTTGCAGAAAACACAACAAACCATAATGTTCTAGTTAAGTCAAGACCCTTTCATTTCAATACAGTCAGTACTCAAATATAATGCCCTTGCAGATAACACAACAAAGCATTATACTGAATATACTGTAAGCATATCTATGCACTAGACTAGTATTATGTCAATCACCATATTAGGTCTTGCAGATAACACAACAAACCTAATATGGTTCATAACACAATAATGATCCAGCATGAAGGAAGGCCAATATATAGTATTTTTAACACTAAGCATTTTAGTCAAGATTTAAATATAATCAAATCAGCCAGGCAAGTGAAAGAGATGTGGGAGTCCCCCCGTTGCTTTCCTAGACACCAATAAAAATTGGCTAGGTCAGTCAACGGAACCAATTAAAAACCATAATTCTCTTTACCTTCCCAGAACCACCTTTCTAGACACCGAATGATTAATTGTACATCATGACTAGTGATGCTTATTTGTTAAATATACTAAGACTTAATATAATTTTTAAAAGGAGGGATTTATAAATTGCCAGCACATCCTTATAGAAGGTATCTCAATCAACATATCATTCTTATAAATAAGAAAATATGTGCTAAGTGTGTCATCATACTAGGACAACCATTTACCACATAATGGATCCACCATTATGCCAGGGCAACCTTATTTCAGTATGATGACTTCAAAACTAAACATATCTCTATAATAATTAGGGTTTGAGTGAAAAAAAAAAAACCCTAATCAGTGACACACATTAAATATAGATTCTCAAACATACATTCATCCCATAAATGTGCTAAGTGTATCAGCATTCAAGAGTTTAAAAACCCTAACATGCGACACTATAATATATAAATTATTTCCATATGTTTTAACTGTAATAAGGGTGGCTCTGATACCACTGTTGGGAATCTGGTGCACCATTGTAAAAAATAATTTCAAAAATGATGAAATTTTGCACCATAAACCCTTAGCCAGGATCTCCTTATTCAGGATTAAAACATATATTAAACATGCAAACTTACATTGTAAGAATTAGGGCACCAACCTGTTAACGCTAAATCCAATTTTGATATAGAATCAAAACTTGATGTTGAATGCTCCTTTTGAATTCACCAGGCATCCAAATGTCCACCCTCCAATGGTGATCCACAAGAAGATTGATCAAGATGCAAGCTTCTTCAAAATTCCTTCACTTGAATTCTTATCCTAGAACTCAAGAGGACTATGGCTTTAAAACTCCATGGTAGGGACTCCTTACTTCCTTTCTTTCTTCTTCCTCTCCCTTTCTTAAGACCTTGTCCTGAGGATAAAACTCTTGTCTTGAAGGAGGAGGAGGATTTAAGACACTAATTTCTTAATGTAAAAGGAAATAGTAACAGAGTAGTAATTCCTTTCTTTTACCGATCGAGAGATTCTTCCTATCTCTTGTTTTAGACTTGAGTTTCAATAGAGAAGAGAACTCTGTAAAAGGGAAACTCTCTGTGTCCTAAACAAGCTAAGGAGCAATCAGTCTCCTGGAAAGAAAAGAAAAAGAAAAACCTCTGTCGTACATTTTTCAAGCACCCGAGACCTCTGTAACTTAAATAGATTACAAAAAGGTGCCTTTTCAAAAGAACACAACTCTCCGTAAAATATTTCTCACGGTCTTCCATATTTCTCAAGCCCCTTTCCCTCCTTCTCATGCCCTTCTAGATTAAAACTCATGGCTTTTCCTAAAAGAAAAGTCATGAAATTCAAGAAGAAAGGAATCGTGATGTTTCGGTCTCCGAAGAGACATTATTTCGCGCAACCGGGAAGAGTCAGCGCCCTCTGTCTTTCTTAAAAATTTTCCAGCCATTGGATTCCCATCCAAGGGGACTCAAGTGAAGCGCTAATTCTAAGAAAGGAGGCCGCCCCATCTTAATTCATCGGAGAATTAAGTGGGGTGCGCCAAGAGTCCATGCGCCATGGACTCTTCCAAATGGCGCGCCAAGAGTCCATAAGCGCATGGACTCTTGGCATTTTGGCGTCAAAATGCAAAGGGGTGGGTGGGGAGGCTAGCCTAGTTACATGGCTAGCCAATAGGGTTAGCCATAATCCCTATTTTCACAATTAGGGTCTAATTAGATCCAATTAGAACCCAAATTGAACCAATCCGGAACCCTAATTCGAATCCGATTCGAATAGAAGCTAGGGTTTGCAACACCTGCTAGAGTGTTATCCTGCAAAGATGATTAAATTAAAAATTAAACTCTTGATCAATCCTCTTGAGTGTGTGACCCATTGGGTTCCACATCTAGCCAGCAGTGGGTTCGAATACAAGTTGACCTAATTTGATTAGAACTCTTTTTAATCGATTTAGGTCAAACCAGGCTTACCCAATTTGATCAATTAGGACTCTTCCTAATAAGTGATCTTTGAGTTTGATCAACCTAGAAGACAAGATTGACGTCTAGCAACATGTCATGTCTACCCGGAAGATATGGAAATTCTGGTGAAATACCAAAATTACCCTTTAGTACAGAGTTGCCGTACAATTAAATCTTTCGATAGCCTGCACCCAAAATATAACTATGGATATGGATATATGTCAAATCCAATATTATATTTATTTCTAGCTCAATCTTATATTGATGATTCAATTATCTTGATATTAGAAACCATCTCTAATATCTTTACTTTGATCAAAGATTCCTTGAATCATCATCCGATTGTTAACTAGCTGGATGCAATCTCCTCTTACTAAGAGTGATCGATTCCTTGTTGACCTACTCATTACCTTCATATCCAATTCACCATTCCCAGTATCAATCCTGTGCATGACTCAGTGTCATGATTAGGATTGAACCAAAGCATGGGTTCATGTACATAAGGTACTTATGGCAGTCTCAGGTCAAAGGATTACTTGTACCACTCCCACTATGAGAACCTTCTATTGACATGTAGCTAAGACTCCATTAGATGTTCTCAAGTTGGATCATATCAGTGAACTCATTCTCCAATGAGCACCCACATCCCAGTATTAGTGTCATACACAAGTGACTGTGAGAGCAGTCACCCTTTCCAGTATACATGGGATGTGCTAGTCTTACCGGAAAACCCTGATCCCCTACTCAGGGTTCCTTTGACTAGGAATATTTTTAGGTTAAGGTTTTAAGACTTTAGGTCTCACTGGTATGATCTCATCATAACCCTAAAATCATAGCCCTAATCTATGGGGTTCATCATATAATATAAACACAGCGTATGATGAAAAATAATGCCTTTATTAGAATATTGTCAATTACAATGGTTTGGGAGATACAACATAGATTGGCTTGTAGGGCATATCCCTTCCAATCTCCCACTTGCACTAAAGCCAATCGCCTTTAAATCTTAATCCCATACACTCAAGGTGGCGATCAAAATCTCGCTGTGGTAGAGCCTTAGTGAATGGGTCTGCTACATTGTTCTTTGTATCAACTCTATTTATGTAGACATCTTGTCTTTCAACTATTTCTCGGACGAGATGAAAGCGTCTCAGAATGTGCTTGGACTTATGATGAGCTCTTGGTTCCTTAGCTTGAGCAACAGCCCCAGTATTGTCACAGTAAAGTGGCACTAGGTTTTCAATCTCAGGAACAACACCCAACTCTATGATGAACTTCTTCATCCAGACTGCTTCCTTGGCGGCTTCACTGATAGATATGTATTCTGCCTCTGTGGTTGAGTCAGCTACAGTCTGCTGTTTGGTACTCTTCCAACTCACTGCTCCACCATTTAGGATAAAAACATATCCCGAAATGGATTTGCTATCATCAGGGTCTGATTGAAAACTAGAATCAGAATAAGCTTCTAGTTTAAGATCAGAACCACCATAAACCAGAAAAATATCCTTAGTCCTTCTTAGGTACTTAAGAATATTTTTAACTGCTTTCCAATGATCCTCTCCTGGATCAGCCTGAAACCTACTGACAATGCCTAAAACATATGCCACATCAGGCCTGGTACATTACATGGCATACATTATGGACCCTATTGCCGAAGCATAAGGTATAGAATTCATTCTATTTCTTTCTTCAGGTGTCTTAGGAGACGTCTTTTTAGAAAGATGTATGCCTTGACTCATAGGAAGATAACCTCTTTTACTTCCATCCATGCTGAATCTTTTCAGCACTAAGTCAATGTACCTAGATTGGGATAAACCTAGCATCCTCTTAGATCTATCTCTATAGATCTTAATACCTAGTATATAGGATGCTTCTCCCAAATCTTTCATGGAAAACTGGTTTGATAGCCAAACCTTGACTGATTGTAGCATTGGGACATCATTCCCAATGAGGAGTATGTCATCTACATACAGAACCAAGAAGACTATGGCACTCCCACTAGTCTTCTTATAAACACAGGGTTTATCCATATTTTTGATAAAACCAAACCTTTTAATAGTTTCATCAAAGCGGATGTTCCAACTCCTGGAAGCTTGCTTTAATCCATAAATGGATTTCTTTAGCTTGCATACTTGATTAGGTTTATTCTTTGAAATAAAACCTTCTGGCTGTGACATGTAGACTTCTTCCTCAAGGAAACCATTGAGGAATGCAGTCTTCACATCCATCTGCCAGATCTCATAATCGTGGTACGCTGCTATAGCAAGTAAAATCCAAATTGATTTGAGCATGGCAACAGGTGAGAATGTTTCATCATAATCAATTTCCTGTTTTTGTCTAAAACCTTTTGCCACTAATCTGGCTTTATAGGTTTCAACTTGGCCATCAGCCCCAATCTTTTTCTTATAGACCCATTTGCACCCAATAGGATTAACACCCTCTGGTGCATCGACCTAAGACCATACTTGGTTTACATACATAGAGTCTATCTCGGATTCCATGGCTTCTTGCCATCTATATGAATCAGTACTCAAGATAGCTTCCGTATAGGTCAGAGGTTCATCATTTTGAATGACTTGGGCTTCATTATTTTGAATAATAAACCCATACCTCTCAGGTGCCCGTGGCACTCTATCAGACCTACGGGGAGGAGTTTTGTGTTCTAGTTCTATCCTAACTATATGTTCTAATGGTTGAGAAATGTCTATCTGTGTTTCTTGTACTTCTCCAAGTTCAACAGTTCTACCATTGCCCTTTTCTAAAATGAACTCCTTTTCTAGAAAAGTGGCATGCCTGCTGACAAAAATCTTTTATTCAGTAGGATGGTAGAACAGATATCCTCTACCCTCTCTAGGATATCCTACAAATAGATATTTATCCGTTCTAGGTTCCAACTTATGTCCAAAATTTCTTTTAACATAAGCTGGACATCCTCATACCTTAAAATATTTAAGATACGGTTTCTTTCCACTCCAAATTTCATATGGAGTACTAACAACGGATTTAGAAGGTACCTTGTTCAGAATGTAAACAGCAGTTTCTAGGGCATGACCCCAGAAGGAAATGGGTAAATTTGTGAAGCACATCATGGATCGTACCATATCTAATAAGGTACGATTTCTCCTTTCAGCTATACCATTTAGCTGTGGTGTATAATGAGGGGTCCATTCAGAAAGAATTCCATTAACTTTAAGATAGTCTAAAAACTCCGTGGATAAGTATTCTCCTCCTCGATCAGAACGAAGAACTTTAATACTTTTCCCGGTTTGTTTTTCGACCATACTTTGATACTCCTTAAATTTATCAAAGGCTTCAGATTTATGTTTCATAAGATACACATATCCAAACCTAGATAAATCATCTGTAAAAGTGATAAAATATGAGTATCCACCTCTGGCCTGAGTTGTCATTGGATCACATACATCAGTATGTATAAGTCCTAATATCTCAGTTGACCTTTCTCCATGTCCAGTAAATGGAGTCTTGGTCATCTTACCCATGAGACATGATTCGCAAGTTCCTAATGATTCATACTCATAAGGATCAAGGAATTTTTCCTTGTATAACTTGCTTATCCTAGACTCATTAACATGACCAAGTCGATGATGCCAAAGTAAAGTATCATTAAAGTCTTTTCTTTTTCTTTTATTATTGATATTAAAAACACTATCATTGGAAGAAAGAGTTAAGAGCCCATTACTAAATATGCCAGAACAAATAACTTTATTAGACAACATTATCGAGCAACCAATGCTCGTTACATCCATTACATATCCTTGTTTTAACAACAAAAGAATAGATATAATGTTCCTAATAATCTTAGGCATATAGTAACAATTTTCTAACTCCAAGATCTTCCCTGAAGGCAACTTCAGAATATATGTCCCTACAGCTTCTGCTTGGATGATATCACCACTAGCACCGTAGAGATTGAAGTCACCTTCCTTCAATACTTTAAGCTTGTGGAGGTCCTGCAAAGATTTGCATATATGGTAACCACAAGCGGTATCCAATACCTAAGTATTTGATATAGACAAATTTAATGTCAATATAGCATGTATCTCATACATACCTTTTGGTGCATCTGACGCACCAGGCTTCACAGTTGCAAGGTAAGCCTTGCAATTCCTTTTCCAATGTCCCGCTTTGCCGCAAAAGAAACAGGTTGACTGTTTTGAGGCCTTCTTTCCTTTCTTATTCTTATTGATGCCACCCTTAGGGTTTAGCCTCCTATTAAAACCCTTTTTGCCTGATTTCTTCTTATTGGTCTTATCAACAAGAAGAAGTGGAGCCTTTTCTTTCTTAACATGGCTCTTTGCTGTTTTTAACATATTTAACAGCTCAGGCAAGGAAGTGTTCAGTTTGTTCATGTGATAATTTAAGACAAGGCATGTAAATCTCTTTGCATATATGCAAATCTTTAATCGGGTAGTTCTGGTCAAGTCACCTCTCTTCAATCGGGTCGGCTTAGTTTCTCGGTAGCTTGATTCCTTACTCTGGAAGAGTTGGCTCGCCTTACTTCGAGTCAACTAGGATTCATAAGCCTTCAGAATTATAGTCTGGAAGAGTTGGTTCGGATTCATTAAAGTCAGCTCGGTTGGATGTTCACTCAGAATTATTCTTTCTGGACTCTGGAGGAGTCGGCTCAAATCTCTGAAGAGTCAGCTCGGATGTCTGATAGAATAATGTAGTCGGCTCAGACTTCCTTCGAATCGGCTCGATTGTTTGATTCAGAAAATCTTGTTCTGAACGAGTCGGCTTGGGTCCCTTAGAGTCGGCTCGGATATCTACGTGCCAGAAATCTTCATGCATGCTATATGCCAGAGTCGGCTCCTTTGCTTCGAGTTGGCTCGGATGAGTTCTTCAGTAAAATTTCAATTCTTCTCCAGAATTCATCCAGCAAGACTTCAAACATTCAAAAGTCTTTCCAACTCTTCTAACAATCTTCTCTAGGAAATTTTAAGCTTGAAACAACCCAGAAGTAATCCATTTTCATGATTTTTACTTAACCTTTTCTTAGGGTTCTTCTTTACATGAATCACTTACAACACAACTCATTTCAAAAACTAAGGACGTAGGAGTTGTAATTGAGTGTTAGAATCATCCTACAAAAACTTGTAACATACTTGAAGAGTTGTTAGTAAAATAAATGTATGCTTCAATATTTTGTTATCATCAAAATTACTTATGGGGTCAACAATAAAGATCTTGAGACTGAAAATAAGCAATACAAAGATGAGCTTGAAAGAGTAAAATCTTTTGTTGAAAAAATTACATATAGTTCTGAAAAATTAAATCTTTTATTATACAATCAAAGAGCTATTTTCAACAAAGCTAGTTTAGGTTTTAAACCTCAAAAACAGTAAAAATATCTTAAGAATTTCTTTATCCCTGCATCATCAAGCATCACATGTTATTCATCTAAAAAGTTAGGTCATAAAGCATATCAATGTGATTTTAGAAAAATCAATAATTCTAGAAAGATTTGGATTCCAAAAGGAACCAGTCTTGCCACTAACCCTAAAGGATCCAAGATGGCTTAGGTACCTAAAACCAAAACTTCACTTATTTTTGTAGGTATGTCTTGCAACCAAGAAAAAGAAAAGATTATGGTATCTTGATAGTGGTTACTCAAAGCACATGACGGGAGATGTGAAGTAATTCACCTCTCTTAAGGCACTGAATGGAGGGAGTGTGACTTTCGGTGATAATAACAAAGAAAAAATCATTGGTATCGGTAAAGTCTACATCTTTTTTCCTTCTACATTTATTGACAATGTCTTACTAGTTAAAGGTTTGAAACATAACTTGTTTAGTATTAGCCAGTTTTGTGATAAAGGTTTTAAAGTTATTTTTGAATCATCTCTCTACATGATTGCTAGTCCTGACAATAATAGAGTGAAATTTATTGAAAATAGGCATGGCAACATCTACCTTGTTGATTTTGATAATTTACACTTAAATGATGGTGAATGCCTAGTTGCACTGAATTCCACAATTAATAAGACTAGCTGGCTTTGGCATCATAAATTAGGTCATGCAAGCATGCATTTACTTTCAAAACTATGCAAAAAGAATTTAGTAAGAGATTTACCAAATCTTAGTTTTGAACAAGATAAAATCTGTGAAGCATGTCATTTTGGCAAACAAGTAAAAACATCTTTCAAACCAAAAGGTTTTGTTTCAACTTCTAGACCATTAGAGCTACTCCATATGGATCTCTTTTGACCAACTAGGACAACAACCCTAGGAGGCAAAAGATATGGATTAGTTATAGTGGATGATTTTTCTAGATTTATATGGGTTTTATTTCTGGCTCATAAATATGAATCATTTTTAGCATTTATGAAGTTTTATTGAAAAGTTTCAAGTGAAAAAGGTACTTTAGTTATTTGTATTCGAAGTGATCATGGTTCTGAATTTGAAAACCAAGATTTTAATAATTTATGTAATGAAAAAGGAATTGAGCATAATTTTTTTGCACCTAGAACATCTCAACAGAATGAGATAGTAGAAAGAAAAAATCATACTTTAGAAGAAATGGCATGCACAATACTTTGTGAAAATGATTTGTCAAGATATTTTTAGACTGAAGTCATAAATACTACCTGTTATATTTTAAATCATGTCTTGATTCGACCTATTTTAAAGAAAATCCCATATAAGCCTTGGAAAGAAAGAAAACTTACCTTGAAATATTTTCAAGTTGTCAGTTGTCAATGCTTTATTTTGAATAATGGTAAAGATAATCTAGGTAAATTTGATGCCAAGTCAGATGAAGGTATCTTTTTAGAATATTCTACATCTAGCAGGGTATACAGAATTTTTAATAAAAGAACACTAGTGGTTGAAGAATCAGTGCATGTAGTATTTGAAGAATCTACTAACAAAATCTCAAGAAAAGAGGATACTTCTGATGCATGTGCAGGTGATGAAGGACTGAAGAAGCCTATTTTGGATGATTCCCCCTTAAAAGAAGCTGAAGAAGGTCAAAGTAACAATGATGAAGAAGAAGAAGCTACTCAAACCTCATCAAAGCATCAAGATCTATCCAAGGAATGGAGGTATGCTCATAGACATCCTAAGAAATTAATCTTAGGCGATCCATCAATAGGGATAAGAACTAGATCTTCTATTAGAAATGAATGTGATTACATTGCTTTCATTTCTCAAATAGAACCCAAATATATTAAAGAAGTCGAAAAAGACTTTAATTGGTTAATGGCTATACAAGAAGAATTAAACCAGTTTGAAAGAAACAAAGTTTGGATCCTAACAGAAAGACCACCTAATGTTTCAATTATTGGTACAAAATGGGTATACAGAAATAAACTAGATGAAAATGGCATTGTGATTAGAAACAAGGCTAGACTAGTAGTCAAAGGTTATAATCAAGAAGAGGGTACTAATTTTGATGAAACATTTGCTCCAGTTGCTAGACTTGAAGTAATTAGATTACTTTTAGCATTTGCATGTTTTATGAATTTCAAACTTTTTCAAATGGATGTTAAAAGTATATTTTTAAATGGATATATTACTAAAGAAGTATTTGTTGAACAACTACCTGAATTTAAAAATCATGCACATCCTAATCATGTTTTTAAATTGCACAAAGTACTTTATAGTTTAAAACAAGCACCCCGCGCATGGTATAAAAGACTCAGTAAATTTTTGATTGAAAATGAATTCTCTAGAGACCATGTTGATACCACCTTATTCTTGAAAAAAAAAATGATGATCTCTTAGTAGTACAGATTTATGTTGATGATATCATTTTCGGTACTACTAATGAAATACTTTGTCAAGAGTTTGTCAAGCTCATGTAGGGTGAGTTCGAGATGAGCATGATGGAAGAATTGAACTTCTTTTTCGAACTCCAAATCAAGCAAACCAAAGAAGGGATCTTCATCAACCAAGCCAAATATACAAGAAAAATCTTAAAGAAGTTTGGGATGGAGTCAACTAAACTATTAGGTATACCTATGAGCCCTTCTTGTAAACTTGACAAGGATGAATCAGGTAAGAATATTGATCAAAAACTATATAGATGTATCATTGGTTTATTACTATACTTAACTACAGGTAGGCTAGATATTAAGTTCAGTATATGCATGTATGCTAGATATCAGTCTGCTCCTAAAGAATCTTATTTACTGGCTATTAAAGATGTATCATTGGTTTATTACTATACTTAACTACAGGTAGGCTAGATATTAAGTTCAGTATATGCATGTATGCTAGATATCAGTCTGCTCCTAAAGAATCTTATTTACTGGCTATTAAATGTATACTTAGATATCTATCTGGCTCTATTAATATTGGATTATGCTATTCTAGAGATTCTTCAATTGATTTAATTGATTATTCTGATGCTGATTTTGCTGGATGTAAATTAGATAGAAAAGGTATAAGTGAAACTTGCCAATTTCTTGGAGTTAACTTAATCTCATGGTTTACAAGAAACAAACTTCAGTTGCATTATCTACAACTGAGGCTGAATATTTTGCAGCAAGTTGTTGTGCTCAAATCTTGTAGATTAAACAACAACTTAAATATTTTGGACTTAAATTAACTAAAACACCCATAAGATATGATAATACAAGTGCAATTAACTTAACTAAGAATCTTGTTCAACATTTAAGAAGCAAACATATTGAAATAAGACATTACTTCATAAGAGATCATGTACAAAATAATAATGTTATGAATGAATTTGTGTACCGAAATGCAACTAGCTTGATGGGGGTTGAAAATAAAATGATGAATGGAGAATTTTAGCAAGCTAACCAGCAAGCAAACTTGAGCAATTAATTATCAAATAAATGGACTAAATTAATCCAAGAAAAGAATTTTCATAAGGAGACTAGTTGATCTAATTTTTAAGACCCGCAATGTATATCTAGTTCAAAATAAGGATTAGAATCTTCATGGCAAGGAAACCATCACTATTAGGACAAGTTAACGTTTAAATGATCAGATCTAATGAAGCTTAGAAAGAGTTTTCCTACCAACAATGATGGCTAATTATTTAGTAGAAGAAGGAGCTCTCATCACTCAAGGATTGAGACCTAGAAGTCAAGATTGGCACTCTCTACTTTGAGACTCACCTTGGCCTTGATCCATGGCATGGAGACCTTCATCCTTGACCTAGGAACCTGAGAGAACTTGCAAAGAAATTTGAGATTAGACATGGAAGAAGAATTGGAGTTGGAATGGAAACAATGAAAAAAGGAAGAAGAAGACAGTGGCCGACGGCTTGGGACTTGGAGCTTGATCATAGATCCATCAATGGGCATCCCATCCTTTATTCCTTGCAAAAGCACTCTTCACTCTCAAACTGAAACTTAGAAAACTCTAATTCTCTCCTTGGATAAGGATCTACACACTCAAACTAGCTAGAAAACTTTCACTCTAAACAAGAACTCAAGAAAACTAGAACATAAGGAAACAATCCTTTCATTAATTCAAATCATAGCATAGAATGAATACAATGAGAGACTAGGGGCCCTATTTATAGGCTCCAGTGCTAGGAATTTCGTCCAAGGGTGGAGAGGAGGGGATAAGGATGGCTTAGTTGGCTCCAACAATTTTTAGGTAAGTGATTTTAACTAAAAATAAATTATTGGTAGAAAGTTACAACCATTTTAACATGTGGCATCTAGAAGATCCTAATGTGGTTTCCAAATGCTGATGTGGAGGCTTAGGTGTCATAAGTTGGGCATCCTACATGTCAAATATTGTTGGGGTAGTGGAAGGAATCTTTATGTTTCCCATAAAACTCTTGATGTAGTGTAATTCCTTCTCCTCCAAGGTTGTTTGATGAATTGTTCTCCCTTATGCTTCAAATTTTGGCATGAATTGGGCTTGGGATTGGTCTTGAAGAGGCTTGAATGGTTGGTCTTGGACTTGAAGAGGATGCCCTCCATCATGCTTTGGGCTTGAGCCGAATGGGCTTCTTCCATGTGTTGGCTTATGAGCCAAATCATGCTTCAAGAAAATTTGGCTTATGAACATGCTTCAAGAAAATTAATGGGCTTCTTCCATGTGTTTGCTTATGATCCAAATCATGCTTCAAGAAAATTTGGCTTATGAATATGTTTCAAGAAAATTTGTAACTTGCTTCGAAAACTTTATTAACTATAGCTGCAAAAACAAGGTGAGTTAATCAAAGTATATATTCTTATTATGGATATCCCCATCAGTTCTCCTGGGATAGAAAGAGCTCGACTCCATCGAGTATGAATTCATCTGGCTTTGGTAGTACTCTAGGAGGTCAGGATGGATTCTTTATAAGTCCTCTCGAGTGATCCATGAGTCTTCAGAATCAAGATGTCCTTGCCAGTAAACCATGTAGAGTTGATAATCTTTGTTTCGAGTAGTGATAATCTTGTCATCTAAGACTCGTGCAATCCTATCTCGCCACTTTGGAAATATGACTGGTGAACACTCAAGGATTGGTTCACTCTCAAAGGTGGAATCAGGCCTGAATAGCTCACTATGTATCATTATTGGTTCCTTATACTTTACTAGATCTGAAATGTTGAAAGTGAAACTGATACCAAAGTCAGATGGTATATCTAGCACATATTAGGTCCAATTTTTCTTACTATTTTGAAAAGGATCTATACCATGGGCATATAATCATTTTGAGCTTAATCAAGACATAGTCTCCTTCCTGAAATTCTTTGATTTTTTTTACAAAATTTAGCCATATTCTTGTTAATTTTATTGCTCAAAATTTGTTTTACTAAACACGCTATGCATATGACTCATGTAATCATGGATACTTATGCATGGGACACCAAATGACAAGAGACAAATACAAATGATACTAAATGGTAAAAGACAAACAAAAATAAAACAAGCTCAAATAGACTTTATTATCTATGGACTAAACTTTATTGTTGGGCTAGGAAACAAGGTTCCTAATTTCCAATATTCCCTAAATGGCTTTGAAGACTCTGGCACAAAACTTCAGGTAGGTGGCAGTGAATCTTAATTTGGCTCCTAACATATGCCAAAGAGTCTTAATAAAGTAACTATTGAATATCACTAGGACCAAATCAATGGTGCGGTAAATGTCCTAGCCGGATGGGATAGAAGAGTGAATGAAACGTAATGGTGGATCGGGATGGTGGATCGGGATGGTGGATGTTCAGAAATGGTGAATCAAGAATAAAAAAATTGTTAGAAAAAATATTTTGCATGGTTTTTAAAGGCTCTATAGCTTCTTGAGACTGATCCGTAGGGTTTTGTTCTTTGACAGTCAATACCCCAATATATGATCCTTCATCGATCTCTAGATCTAAACCTTCAACATTAATTAATTCCGAATCTTCTATGTTATCCTCAAATTGATCTCCATGGTTTTATCCTTGGATTTCATTTTGATCATTCCCGCTATTGATTTCTTTAGGCTGGGTAATTATTTTATCTTCAAGTAATTGTTCTTGATCATATTCGTCCATAAGGTTAGACCCAGCTTCATAAACTTCTTCCTTAAGTTCTTCAACAGGTTTAGGATTTTCTCTTTCTAGCCCTTCATTTGGACAAGATTTTGATTCTATTTCATCTTTTAATTCTTTAATTGGTTCAGGAGATCTTTCCTCTAAATTCTCAGTGGGTTCAGCCTCTTCTTCTTCATATTCATCAATTAGACTTGGTTCAGCTTTATATATTTCCACTTTAGGCTCTTCAATGGGTTCAATGATTTCTTCCTTACTAATTACTGGGATGATAGGAGTTGGCTTGCTTGAAAGAATTTGGTTAGAATTTGGCCTATGTCCAGATGTATAATTCCTATTAGACTTAGGTTGATTGATCAAGAGTTCCTTCTGATATGTATCAAATTTTCTAGCAATTTGATAAGCATCTTCTAGATAGTGAATTTCCCATTGAAATAATTCCCACTGGATGTCCTTACATAAACCAGCTCGAAATCTAAATATGATCATTGCTTCATATTCAACTGTACTACATCTCCTGATATACTCATTGAATTTGATAATATAATCGAATACAGTTGTATCATCTTGTCTCAATTTGTACCATTGGTCTAAAAGTTTTTGCTCATAATAGTTATCTAGGTACTTTTCTCTATGTTTACTCTTCATTTCTCTCCAAGTATTTATTTTATCCCCACTATAATAACTTTTTCACTCAACTTCTCCCCAATATGCTTTTGCATGTTGGACTAACTTTGATTTGGCAAATTGATACTTTCTTACTTCCGACATTTCATCAAATTCAAAGTACTGATCCATTTTCTTCTCCCAATCGACATACACCTTAGGGTTTCCATCAAAAGTGGGTGCATAGGGTCGATTACTCCTAAAGACTCCCTCCTCCTGATCTACAAAGTCTTGGCAAGGGTATCTAAGACTATACTCAGGGGTGAGATCATGACATTGGGCTCTTGGACCAAGGGGAGGTGGACTAGGTGTTCAGGCTCAGCATGGATCTTATGGACCTCTTCTATGAAATCATGGTGAAGTCGTCTTGGGTTGTATTCAGGAGTAAATTCATGATGATGGACTCTTGGACCTCGAGGAATTGACCTATGTGACTCAGGTTCGATGGGGATCATTGGGGTCTCTTCAAGTGTCCCAACATGGTCCTTCACTTGACCTAATTCCTTTCTTATTTGCCCTAATTGTCCATTTATGATATCAAACTTTTTAGTTAGGGTTCTCATAAAGAATTCAAGATTAGGATCCATGGGTAAAATAGACTGAGTGTGAGACTATTGGTATGGAGCTTCAAATCAATTGGGCCAACAATACAAACCTAACTTCTAGGGCTCCTAGACTTAGAAGTTCAAACACAGGACTTAACTAGATACTACTTAAGAATGTAATTACCCTATTCACTGGCCAGGTAAGAGATGGTTTTGCGGGAGGCTCCCCTCGCTTTCGTGAGGTACTAATTAAAAACCACAAGTCTGCTTAAGGTGTTTGCCATTGGACCTCTAGCCTTAGACACCAATTTCAAGGAATAAGTACAAACTCAAATAATACTTTATCTTATCTTGCACTTGAACCCGACTTGTGGGTATCCCTAGTTTTAGATTCCTACTTAATTTCAATTATGGCTTAGGTCAATGCAAATGTGGATAATTTTTTTGGGCCAAGGAAAAGTAATGGCCTCCTTCCCTTATGTTATGATTGAATGCCCTTAATTGGATTTAGAAATGGATGCACAAACAATCAACTTGCTAACAAGATATCTATACTAGCTCAAATATATGATTCAAACCCGAATTTCAAAGTTTCAAAAATTCAAAAATTAAATTAAAAATTATAGATCTGGAAATATAATTTTTAAAACTTAATTTTTAAAAATTAATTTTTGAAATTTAGTTAGAAAATTTGTTCATGGAAGTACAAGTTGTTAAAAGAGGATTTCAGCCACTAACAAACTTCTAACTAGCTAGTTTTTAAAAATCCAAAATTAAAATTTTGAAATTTATAAAAAAATAAAATGTAAATTTGAATTATTAGATGTTAGAGTTAAGGCTTCATATTTTGAAATTTATATTTTAATTCTCAAGTTTTGGTAAGGAAATTCAAATTTGAAAGCTTGTTGTAGAAGTAGTTACAAGAAGCTTCTAGCCAACAAACTCTTAACCATCTAACATCCAAAATTTGAAATTAAATTCAAAAAAATTCCAGAATTCGAATTTTAATGAATTGATATCTCATATCCAAATCTAAAATTCAAAGCAAAAAAAAAAATTTTTGAATTTTTTTCTAAAATCTAATGGAACAACTAAATGGAGGGAAACTAGAATTGAAACAAGCTATGAACTAGTTAAGGCAGCAGATTAAAGTGATGAAAATTAAACTAAGAATTCGAAGAAAATATTTTTTAAAAATTTTAGATCTCAGATTATAACATCCTAAAGTAAAGAAAAAGATTTTTTTTGTATTTTTTTGCCTATTTAAAAAAATATTAAAATTCATGGAAAACTCAGGTTGGTGCTAGTACAGAAATTTCAGCAATCAGCAAACCTCCAATTGACTAGATTCAAAATTCAAAACTTAAATTTTAAAATCTCAAAAAAATTAAAATTTAAATTAAAACTTTCAGATCTTGGAGTTAAGATTCTAGATCTCAAATTTTAAAATTTAAGTCTCAAATTTTTATCTTTGAATTTCGGACTTAAAGGCAAGCAACACAAAGGGAACAAAATTTCAGCAACTTGACCTAGTAGAACCTAAAGCTCTGGTACCAAAAATTGATGGGGGAAAAAAATAAAATGATGAATGGAGAGTTTTAGCAAGCTAACCAGAAAGCAAACTTGAGCAATTAATTATCAAATAAATGAGCTAAATTAATCCAAGAAAAGAATTTTCATAAGGAGACTAGTTGATCTAATTTTTAAGACCCGCAATGTAGATCTAGTTCAAAATAAGGATTAGGATCTTCATGGCAAGGAAACCATCACTACTATGGCAAGATAACATTCAAATGATCAGATATAATGAAGCTTAGGAAGAGTTTTCCTACCAATAATGATGGCTAATTATTTGGTGGAAGAAGGAGCTCTCATCACTCAAGGATTGAGACCTAGAAGTCAAGATTGGCACTCTCTACTTTGAGACTCACCTTGGCCTTGATCCATGGCGTGGAGACCTTCATCCTTGACCTAGGAACCTGAGAGAATCTGCAAAGAAATTTGGGATTAGACATGGAAGAAGAATTGGAGTTGGAATGGAAACAAAGAAAAAAGGAAGAAGAAGAAAGTGGCCGGCGGCTTGGGACTTGGAGCTTGATCATAGATCCATCAATGGGCATCCCATCCTTTACCCCTTGCAAAAGCACTCTTCACTCTCAAACTCAAACTTAAAAAACTCTCATTCTCTCCTTGGATAAGGATTTACACACTCAAACTAGCTAGAAAACTTTCACTCCAAACAAGAACTCAAAAAAACTAGAATATAAGAAAACAATCCTTTCATTAATTCAAATCATAGCATAGAATGAATACAATGAGAGCCTAGGGATCCTATTTATAGGCTCCAATGCTAGGAATTTTGTCCAAGGAAGAAGAGGAGGGGATAAGGATGGCTTAGTTGGCTTCAACAATTTTTAGGTAAGTGGTTTTAACTAAAAATAAATTATTGGTAGAAAGTTACAACCACTTTGATATGTGGCATCTAGAAGATCCTAATGTGGCTTTCAAATACTGATGTGAAGGCTTAGGTGTCATAAGTTGTGGCATCCTACATGTCAAATATTGTTGGGGTAGTGGAAGGAATCTTTATGTTCCCCATAAAACTCTTGATGTAGTGTAATTCCTTCTCTCCCAAGGTTGTTTGATGAGTTGTTCCCTCATGTACTTCAAATCTTGGCATGAATTAGGCTTGGGCTTGGTCTTGAAGAGGTTTGAATAGTTAATCTTGGACTTGAAGAGGATGCCCTCCATCATGCTTTGGGCTTGAGCCGAATGGGCTTCTTCCATGTGTTGGCTTATGAGCCAAATCATGCTTCAAGAAAATTTGTCTTATGAACATGCTTCAAGAAAATTAATTTCTTCCATGTGTTGGCTTACAAGCCAAATCATGCTTCAAGAAAATTTGGCTTATGAACATGTTTCAGGAAAATTTGTAACTTGCTTTGAAAATTTTATTAACTATAGCTACAAAAACAAAGTGAGTTAATCAAAGAATATATTCTTATTATGGATGTCCCCATCATAGCTGATATATTGACCAAATCACTTCAAGAAGATCAGTTTTGTATGATTAAAAGAGAGTTAGGGGTCATTAATCCATTCAATTAAATTTTGATCTTTTCATGACTTTTTAATTTCATTGATCAAACCCTTCTAAAAATTATATTTAGTCATTCATAATCCTTTGAAATAAATCTTCATGATTTTCTGTGGTTTTTCCCATTTCTTTTGGATTATTTGCCGAAGTGTCGACACTTGACTCTCAGTCATGAGTCGACACTTGCAGGTGTCGACACTTCAAAGTTTCAACACCTGCAAGTGTCGACACTTGACTCTCAGTGTCGATACCTGCAAGTGTCGACACTTGACTGATGGATTTTTGAAATCAAATAAGGTAACCGTTCACTTTTTTCTCACTTTTTCTTCCCAAATCCATGAGCTGACTCACAGGTAAGCCCCTCCAAACCATCCATTTCCTTTCTATTACTTCTCATTAGTGTCAATTTCTTGTTTGAATCCTTTCTCCCTCACTTTCTCTCCATTCCTCAAACGTTATTCACAATTTTCACCGAGAAAAACCCATCCTTCCTTCCCCCATTTGTTTTTTCTCTTATTTTCTTGGAAATGGGTCCTAGAAAATAACTTGTCCGGAGACCTCGACCATCTGTTCAGGAGGCAGAGCATCGAACAAAGGCTAGGCATGAAGATCAGGAAGTGGAACCCCCTGTTCAGTTAGATGTTCTGATCAGATCGTCGGTTCCTGTAGTAGATAGGATGAGTTCTAAGGTTATTGTTAGCGGACGACGTGTGGACTTTGATTTCCTGGACCAGCAGCATTTAAGGATTGGAGATTGGCTGCGAGATGCTGGCTTGGAGCACTTCTACACCCTGTCTCAGAGGTTCTACCCTGGATTAATCAGAGAGTTTTATGGGACTCTAGCCAGAGGTGGTGATGGTTGGATTGCAATGGTACAGGGCACTGAGGTTCCGCTTTCCACAGAGGTTCTGAGCAGAGTTTGGGAGTTACCTATGAGAGGCTCTGTAGAGGATGCCTTAGTGGATCGCATGAGTGGACTCCGATGCATTTTCGAGATAGATGTCTTGGTAGATGGAGCCACAGTTGTTGCCTCTAGACTTACGCCAGAGACGAGGCTACTGCACCACATCGTCGCCCAGATCTTACTATCGAAGATCGGGCATTTCGACTTTATCACTGAGTGGGAGCTACTAGTCATGGTATCACTCATACAACATGCCCATGTTTGCCTACCAGTACTTATAGTCTATCAGATGACGGAGATAGTGACCAGTCGGAGACTTTGCCTGCCCTACAATATGAGTTTGACGATGTTATTTAGGGTGTATGGAGTCATCGTAGACGAAGAGCCATACAGGCAGCTTCTGTATACTGATGTCTACGACATGAGATCTCTTCACAGGATGGGGTATCATCTGGTCAGAGGTCAGTGAAGACAACGTGTATCAGGACAGACCGCTGATGTAGATGAGGAGGCAGTAGAGGAGGAGCACATTTTTAGTGAGGAGGCCAGGCCATCTATACCACACAGAGAGATTCCAGACACTCAGCCCGAGCCTACCGTTCAGCCAGAGACTGCTGCTCCTGCACCATCAGAGACACCTGGCACTAGAGACTCTCTTGGAGACAAGATTGCCCGACTGGAGACAGAGAACTTGATCATTAGACAGTGGGTTGATCAGATGCATCAGGAGATGAGAGCTGAGCATCAGGGATTTAGAGATGGTTTTTCTACCATACTTATAGCTTTGGATAGATTGTCAAGCAGAATACCATCCTCTTAACATACAGACTCTCATACAGCACCACCTGCCCCACCGGCACCATCTGCCCCAGCACCGAATTCAGGAGATGATCAGATGGACTCCTCCATAGAGTTCAATGTTGGAGACTTCATGACAGAGCCAGAGTCGGTTGCTCCTGAGACTGCTTCTAGGACACCAGTTCCAGATCCCTCTTGTCCATCTTTTTAGACACCTATTCTTTCTAGTCCTAGTCACACCAATCCTGATCCTTCAGATACATTTGCTTTCACCCCCATTCTTCCCATTGACTCATTCGATTACCCTACTCCTATATTTAGTACTCCTACTATGACTCACCTATTCCTTCTACATCCTCCTTGATCCGGGAACTAGAACTTTATACTCCTGGTTTCCTCATTCTAGAGTCAGGTCCTATCTTTGATCTTACTCCCCTTCACACTGATACTGTCCCTGTCACTGCTGCTCCTGCTACTGATGTAGCCTCTTCCTCGATGACACCAACCAGTGGTAGAGCATATATCAGATGCAGAGGTCGAGGCCGTGGCATTGCATCTAGACTGACCTGAACTAGATTATCTGATCTCCGATCATTGTGGCCATGACCCCAACCTTCTAGGGATACCGAACCGATTGAGATCGGGTCCTTCTCTAATGAGGAGAGCACTTCTTCGGGTTGATCTATGTATTAGTTAGTCTGCAGTCTGTACTTTTCATTTTTTTGCTATGTAAAATTTAGTTACATGTATTTTTGGTATTAGACTGTATCTCTCTAATGTAGTAACTCTTTGAATCTAATGTATTAACTTTTAGTATAATGAATATTATGTTTGATGTTCTTTTAAACTTGTTAAAATTTTATATGAGCATGATGTTCAATCTTATTACAATGTTTCATGACTATTTTTTTTTAACCTTTTTAATGATGACAAAAAGGGGGAGAATAATGAGAGTAAAATGGTTTATAAAGGGGGAGAATAATGAAAATAATGTATGGTGAGAGCAAAAAAAATTAATTGAAAATTAAATGAAACAAAGAAAGAAGCAATAAGTAAGGGGGAGAAAAAAGTATTTTATCAAGAAAATTTATCATTGCAGTTTTTAATTATTTCAAGAAATTTTTTTTTCAGATCATAGGTTGAGGGGGAGCTTTTGCTTTGATATTCATGTTCTACCTTTCAACTCTTTGCTTTGATGCTTTCATTTCTATTTTGATTGCATATCCTGATACACCTCATGATCTATCAATTCTGTTCCGATACTATCTATCCTTTTGATACATGTTTTATGCTTTGATATCTTTAGAAGCAATTCCTTACTAACCTTGCTCTGACATTCCTCATGCTGAAATGCAAATCTTTCGGATTTGAAATAATGTTTGTTTGGGCATCTCATGTAAATATACATCTAGGCCATGTTATTCATAAGCTCTGATATTTTATAATTTCGAGCGTTGATGCATTTTAATTATAACTCTGATACATCATAATCATAGCTCTGATACTGAAGCTATAATTCTCTGAAAATTCATCATGCATATATATATAGCTCTAATAGATTGAAAATGAGTCTCATTCCTTGATAATTTTTTATAAATATAGACTCTAACAATAATCATCATCAGCTGTGAACCCTTCTGATAAAAGCTGCATACTTGTTCAAAATATTTTAAGCTTTTCACATGAATATACTTAAAGGTTTTGTCATCATCAAAAAGGAAGAGATTATTGACTCCTGTATTGATTTTGATGATTAACAAAATACTTAAGTATATTTGAGCACTAACTAGTTGTTAAAGCATGTCTTATCATAAATAGGTACTCATCAAATTAGTTATCTGACTGCTTGTTGAATGGTTGAAGAAGTCCTCCATTTGAAGAAGAATTTCATGGGAAATAGATTTAAGAACATGAGATTGACTTGGAGGAACTCAAGTTTGAAGTTTGAAGAAAATTCAGCAGTGTTTCAGTTGGGTTTTAAGTCAGGTTCAATCAAGTGTCGACTCACAAGAGTTTTAGCTGATACGTAGAATGAAATTTCAGTCGACATGCCTGAACTGTTGACTCACAAAAATCAAGTGTCAACTCATATGTCAACTCAAGGGTTGACTCAAGGCCTGAGACAAAAGTTATATAGAACATGCTGAATTCAGAGATTTTTCTCAAGTGTCGACTCACTAGAAAACTCTCCTGAGATTTCCAGAGACCTTCAAAGGATAATTTTTGAACTATGTGTTGACTGATAAAAGCAAAGTGTCGACCAAAGTATCGACTCATGACCTGAAGTGTCGACACTTGAAGTTCTGCAAAACAGTAACGGCTAGTTTTTTTCAAACATAGAACTTCTCCTTTTTGCCCCTAACGACTATTTTCACCTCTCCAACAGTCAGAAATGGCTATTTGAAGCTTGGAAAGGTATTTAAAATGATTTAAACTCAAGAGAGAAGTAGAGGATGAGTTTGTATTAATTATTCATTAAGAGTTCATCTACCTTCAAGTGAAGTTGAGCCTCCAAGCACCAAAGCATTCAAGAGCACTCAAGTCCATTCATTCAAGCATTGATTGAGGCTTCAACCACTCCAAGTCAAGTATCTACAAAGAGCTTTAAAGAGATATTTGCCTTTATTTGAAAGCTTACTTGTATTTCTTACATTTATTTGATTCTCTTGTAAGAGGTTTTTGGTTAGCCTTGGAAAACCAAAGAGGTTTTTGGATAGCCTTGAAAAATCAAAGAAGTTTTTGGTTAGCCTTGTAAAAACCAAGTTAGGTTGTTGGTAAGCCTAGAAAATCAACGGAGGTTTTTTGTTAGCCTTGTAAAACCAAGGGGTTTTGACTTGTTTTCCCGATGAAAACAAGTTGGATTTTGATTAGTGAGCTAGAAAAACTAATCGAATGTAATCAAGAAAGATTATAGTAGAATTCTCAAGTAGACCTTGGGGAGTGGATGTAGGTGCTTGGTGTGCACCAAACCACTATAAATTATTGTGTTTGTGATTATTTGCTTTATCTCTATTTGCTTAATTTACTTTGCAATTGCTTACTTCTTTCCGCCGCATATAATTGCATTGCACACAAACACTTGCAATACACTAACACTTGAATTGTGTTTCATCAGCACATATCTTGAAAAACTTTTTTTTTAAAAAAAAGGGCCCAATTCACCCCCTCCTCTTGGGCTACTAGCTGGGCAACACCAGTGCTTTTATAATGGATTGTCAAAAAAGCATAGGCAAATGGTTGACTCATCCTATGGTAAGACATTCTGGCTCAAGAATGAGCATGAGGCTTGGCAACTATTTGAGACCCTGAGGAAAAATTTATTGCACTACATGTCTACCACATCTAGAGAAACTCCTAGGCTAAATCCTAAAAGAGGTGGAATGTATGAGGTAAGCCACTATGTAGACATCCAAAGCAAGGTCGATACACTATCCTAGACTGTGGGTGCACTATCCTAAAAATTTGACCAATTCTTGCAAGTCGATCACATCACTTTTTCGTGTGCACAGTTCCAAGATGTTTGTATAATCTGTTCAAGTCATGCTCACACTATAGGTGATTACCCAGTAGTCCATCAGTTTCCTGAGCTTGTACAGGAACAAGCCCACCCAGCCGAACCCATACTATTCCTATACCAGGAAATAACCGTACTCAAATACATATAATCCAGGCTGGAGGAATCATCCAAATTTCTTGTGGAAACAATAACTTGTGTCAACCTAGCTTCTAACATACCCAATCACTAGCGCAATAACATATTATATCCTTAGTTTCAGGATGCCCCATACCCTTCTCCTAGTAACTATAACTCCAATTTTGAGGAGAAAGTTCTACAAGCTTTGGCTAGGCTAGAAACCAACTCTCAAATCCTTGACTCCCAAACTCGAATCGACCAACTAGCTGTAGTCCTCTACAAGTGGGAGGAAGGGAAATTACCTAGCCAACCTATTAGCAATCCAAAGGGGCAATATAGGGCTGAGAGCTCCAATGTTCTTGAACATCAACCTGAGGATGCTAAATCTATAATGACCCTTGAAGTGGAAAGATTTTGGAGCAGTTGCAAAGGACCAATGCATCAAGATCCCAAACTCTAAACAAACCCAAATTACCAGATGATAAGGAAGACTCTAAGGAGAAGAATGAACCAATTTTTTTAGCATCTGCAATTAGAGTTCCATACCCAAGTACTTAGAAAAACCTCTACCTTCGGGTAAAATAGGGGCTAAGATGAATGAAATGCTTGAATTATTCAAACAAGTCAATATCAATCTTCTACTTTTAGATGCCATCAAGCAAGTCCCAACCTATGTTAAATTTTTGAAAGATTTATGCACCCAAAAACATAGATCTCAGGTACACATCCTAAAGAAAGTCTGCCTCACTGAGCAAGCTAGCTCAGTCTTTTAACACACATCTCCATCCAAGGACCCTGGTATCCCTATCATTTTTTATGTTATAGAGGGCCTAACCATTAATAAAGCCTTATCAAACTTAGGAGCAAGTGTCAATCTCCTTCCAAGTTCGGTATATAAACTTTTTGGATTTGGAGATGATAAGTCTATTATTTATCCTAATTTATTCATTAAAATAAATATTAATTAGTTTAAATTTATTAAAATGATACTTTTATCGATGTTTTGTAAAAAAAGAGCCCATAGGCTGAAAGAGCTTAATTTTTGGAGTCCAACGGTACAGACGATACTCAAATCAAAGTTCAAATTAGTCCAAAATTCATGTTTAAAATCTATTAATAAATTGCACACATTTTAAAGTAGACAGTCCACCATGGATTGGCTACTGGGTCTATGAAATGGGGACCAGTTCACAAGCAGCCATGACTGCTGGTCCACAGACACTGTCCATGGACCATCTCCACCATTTGGAGCCACCGACTGCCAGAGATGCTGCCTGTTCATCACCTGTGGCTGGAGGAGATGCCGGGAGCCTATTTCCGACCGGGAGAGGTCGTCCAAGCATCGGTTCTCCCTCTTGATGCTTTGTTTTTATTTGGACAACATCCTTGCCACCGTCTACTTGTCATCAACCGATCGACCACCGCCCAAAAGCACCACCACGACCATCTGGGTGCCTGTCTACCTACAGCCGGCCATCTTCTTCTCAGTTTCTTTCCGCCTCTAATCTCAGTTCCAAGACAACAACCGCCCATGGTCATTCCTCCTACCATGCCTCTCACCACCGACCACTGCTTCCCACCTTCATCCACCACCCTCCGTCCACTCCACCGACATCGAGAGAAAGGGAATCAAATCTAATTAGGAGAGGGTGATCTGAAATTCAACAGGAGTTTAGATCAGACTCGATTCACCGAAGAAGGAAAGAGATCGGTCTTCTCATGATTTCTGGCATGATCTAAGACCTGTGATATAGAATGGATTGCTAAGAATTTCCTGTATAATATCTAGCCGATCTTAAGACTGATTGACTCCAAATTTGACTGGGAGGAAGCCCTAGATGAGCTCTATAAAAGGAAGACTTGAGGCAGCAATCCAAGCATCAGTTACTCCAATAATTCTTTTATTTTATTTTTCTTTTAGTTAGATTATTATATTAGGTTAGGAGAGAGAGAGGGAGAAGAACCAATAAAAAGAGTTCTTTAGGAGAGGAGGTGCGGTGACAGCATCCCAAATCTCCATGAAGATGTGTCCAGGAGCCATGCTCAACTGAGGTATAGTCTGGAGGAAAGTACAGGGATCCTTCTATCAAATTTATAATTGTTTCTCTCTTTTATGTAGTTGAATAAATATTTTCAAATTCCTCTTCAATTCCTTTCTATTTGATCTCCTAAATTGATTATCTAGTGGGATGAATCATGATCTTAATATGATATGGTCAATGCTCAACATAGATGATCAATTTTAGGGTTTTTATTTACATATTTTATTAGGATCTTTTCAACTAAGCGTTGGATAGCCTATACTTGTGGGATGGGCCATGATCCTGATAAGATATGGTTCGTACTCGACAAGATAGTCTATACCAAGGGCTAGTTTGAAAGATTCTGATGCAATTATGAATTTTGATTGTGTAGATTTGAGCAATTGCATGTTTAATATTAGTGATTTCCTGGAAACTGAATGACATCTTTTTATCGTATAAACCCCTTGATCTCATATTTAGACTTAATTAATTAGTTTTAATCAACCCTTCATCTCTCTTCTATATTTATCTTTTTTCTTTGTTTTCTTCGTAAAAAGATTGCCCTTGATCCCTGAGGATACGATTCTGACATGTCGCTAGCTATAATAGTGAGTTAGGTTTATTTTTGACCATCTACGATAGCGATCAGAGAACTAAAGCCCATGTTGGTAACCCTATAATTAGCTGATAGATCTCTTAAGGTACCACTGAGGATAATTGAAGATGTGTTAGTCAAGGTGGATGAATTCTACTTTCCTGTAGACTTTGTTGTATTAGATATAGAATTAGGAAGTGACCCTAGCCAAATCCCAATCATTTTAGGTCAACCCTTCTTTGTAACAGCCAATGCTTGTATCAACTATAGGATGGGAGCCATGGACGTATTATTTAGGAATAAAAAGCTAAGGTTGAATATGTTTAATACTATCACGGGACCACAAAGTGATGACTTTAATGAAGTAAATGTGCTAAAAGAACTTGTAAAAGAGACCACCCCTAACATATCTTTGCAAAACCACCTGCAAGCCTATCTAGTCTATTTCAATATGGACAGCTTTGACATAGATGGATACATGGATGAAGTGAATGCATTGTTCGAGCCACCCAGTTCCACTCCTCCATAGACCGTGAAATATGAGCAAATGGCCCCTCCCTCTAATACACCAATAGTTTCTTCATTAGACACCCTACCTACATTAGAACAAGAGCCACTCCTAGTCATGTTAAAGGATCCAATATTTGAACATGATGCAATCTTTGACCAGGAAATCCAATTTTTAGGCTTACAAAATGAAGCCAAAGAAACTATTGGAGAGACAATCACTGATCCACCAATATACTACACAACCTAAATGTTATTTCAAGAATCAAGTAATGTAGTCTTGAAGTAAGATAGCTTTGACAACTTTACTAAGGATCCTTCTTGCCAATATCTAAATTGTACTAGAATTGACAATGTAGAGAAGCTGAGTGACGTATAAGATCCACCATGGATGCCAAAATATGAGCAATTTATAGAGTCCTCCAATATTTACCCAGCCCTTGCACTAGAAATAACATCTACCCTATACACCAAGCCACCTCCAAGTACCAATTATCAGGAGATACATCCTGAGATACACATAAAAGAAATCTAGTATGGAATATTATTGATTGGACTTCGTCCAACCATCTACCATGGCTAGGTATATTTAATAATTTAGTGGATATATCAACTAGCATAATTTAAAAGATCTACTAAGTTTGGCTAAAAAATTTAAACTAAGCACTCTTGGGAGGCAAACCAATTTTTGAACTTAATTTTATTTTTTAGTTTATTTTCTTTTTAGGACTGGTAACTTGGTTGGAGAGATAACCAAATCTTCAAGATTAACTAAAGACCCCTACAGGATCAAGAATATATTGAGTCAAGTATATTCTTTCCTATCCTTCTTACATATCACATTCTTTATTTTCTTTCTCTATTGAGGACAATATCGATTAAGTTAAGAAAAAAAATAACTAATCTAATTAAGTCCTCAAGTATGACTAGAAGTAACTAGTTTTGTGTATCCAAATTTTATCTCGATTTGAAATTAATTGGCATCCTAATCAATGATTGATTAATGGTCTAGATACTTTTAAAGATACTAAGGGGCAAATCACTAAGAAAATCTAACAAATTATAGGATTTTAACCAAATCAAATTTTAGGAGTGATTCTAGAACTCTATTCCTTCTTATCTCAATAAAGAATCTACTTGTTGAGAGTATAGGTGAAAAGGTCAAGATATACCAAAAGTCCTTAAAAAAATAAAAAAATAAAAAAAAGAGAAAGAAATAAAAGGATTTTGGTATTATTTCACTGAGTAACCGGGCTCCATCTAAGTAAGCATTATGGTTCGCATCAAAAGGTAGTGATGCCAAAAAATTTATTAGAGAGTCAGTCTGACCTCACAAGTCATCTTGAACTCTTACTGAGTAACCAGGTCCCTTTGCCTAAGTAAGCATTGTTGTTCACATCAAAAGATGAGAAAGCCAAGAGATCTATTAAGTAGTGGTACCCTATTGAGTAACTGGGCCCCTTCACCTAAGTAAGTATTGTGGTTTATGTCAAAAGGTGATGATGTTAATACATAAGAGATTAGAACATTGCACTAGACTCTTTCAAAAAAAAGAAGAGGACTAAAGTATAAAAAGAAAATAAATCTAACTCAAATCAAGTTAGAGGACTTAAAGAGTTGGTTGGGGGGATGGTAAGGAAGATCAACTAAAATTTCTATAATCAACACTCAACCAATAATTGGATTAACTCAGTGATCCAATGAAGTACCCTTTTAATGGTCTAGCCAGGTATCAACTATCTTTAGGATTGTCTAAGTCAACATTCAATTCAAGGATAAGTTTGTATTACATGGCTAATTTATCAGCTTTACTCGAGGATAAGCAAAGTTCAAGTTGGGGGGTGTGATAATTATATTATATACATGTATATAAGCATTAACCTAAGAATAAAATTATCTTTATTTATTTAAAAATAATATTTTTATATACTATTTACAAGGAAGAAGATTACCAATATAGAGAGCTTAATTTATGGGTTCAAATGAAATAAGTTTGAAATGAATCAGACTTAAAATGAGCCCAAAATTGAATTTTGAAGTTTATTAAAGGATTGCATGAATTTTAAAGTAGCCAGTCCACCATGGACTGGTTGCATGGTTTACAAAATGCTCCAAGGTCTATGGTAGCCATGGTTATTAGTCCATGGCTCAAAGCCATTGATCGTGGATAGATTTTGGGCATTGTTCCGCTCGACGCCGCCGCTCAACACCAACACCACTAGCCTGAGATGCCAAGAATTGCCATGCACCTCCTCCCAAGGCCGATATGCCAAGATCCAACTGTCCTTCTGATGAGGGATGGGATTCTAACATGATGTAGGATGATATACAAGGGATGAACATGAAGATAATTAGATTAAAGTAAATAAATATTTTCAGATTTTTTTTATGGTTTGATTCTCGAAATTAGTCTAGATTAAGTTAGGGTTTCGTGAGATGGTTAGAATCCTATCCACATGCTAGAACTATCAAAAAGATAAAGTAAATAAAGGATCCTAGGTCTAAGAAGGCCTATTAGGAGCATGTTCACCTTCAAGAAATCGGGCAAAGAGAGATAGGAAAAGGCTTAAGTACCTGGCAATGATGTTCTTGAAGTCGCAGAAGAGTTCGCTCCGCTCGGATCGGCACCTGGATGATCTGGTCACTTTTTCACGAATCCACCAGCTTTTTATCTGCTTCATTCGAGGGCAAAGAAGACTTCATCTGAGGACGGTTTCACCAAAGGGATCCTGCAAACATCAAGGGTTAGTGATGTAGAATATGAGAAAAATACTAAACAAGAGGGAAAGAAGAAGATCGGGCGGAAGAGAGGCTACAGGGGCTGGCGGCCTTGGATGCACCTTGGGTGTCTGGATCTGGAGAGGGGTGGCCTGGTTGCTGGAAGGGGCACCTGGGGTGAAGTCCCTGGCGGCCTGGAGGTCAGGGCACGCTTGGAAGAAGAGGATGTAGGGATGGCCAAGGTTTGGAGGATTTGGGGTTGGCAGGTTGGATGGAAGATAGAAGACAGGTGGCAGCCTAGAGGGCTCTTAGGGTTGGTGGATTAGGGATTGGTGATGGAGGTTGGGACTACTAGGATTTGAGGGAGGAGAGAGAGTAGTAGGGGGTGGCTAGGGTTTGCACACACATAACATAACACGGGTCTCACACCCACTCCAAGAAGGAAAAACAATTGAATTAAATCAATCAAAGGTTTGTATTCATGAAAAGAGTTATTCATACAAGAGGTGAGGGATGGGTATTTATAAAGTTACCCAGGTCCCTGGACTCCAAAATAAATTAAAATTACATTTTTTAAGGACCAAGTAACTCTGGTGGGCTAGGTCAGCTATAGGCCTTCTTCTTGGGCTGGAGTGTCAGCTTTAGAGGGCTTGGACTGGGGCGCCATTCATGAAACCCTGGGGGGGCGACAAGGACTGGGATGGGGTGCCTTCTCTTGATGGGCTAGGGCATCTTGGGCTTGAGGGAGGGTGCCAACTGGTGTGGACCTGGCAGGGTGTTGGGTTGAAGGAGGGTGCCATCTGGAGGGGCGCCTACACTGGGCTTGGAGGCATGAAGGCCCATCTCTTGGGCACCAAGGCTGGGGACCAAAGTAGGGGACCAGGTACTTGATCTCTTGCTCTGGTGGAGGGGCCTGGTGACTCTTAGTGACTCTCCTCTTGGATGAAATCAAAATTACAGGACTCTTGACTTGGACTTAAACTTAACTGGACAAAGAACTCAACTGGACATACATGGACTCACATGTTCCTCTTTATTATAGGACTCAAAATTAAACTCCATTACAGGACTCAACAAAAATTAACCAACACATGACTTAAAGAAAAAATGGAAGCTTAAAGTCTATGTCTGATCTGATATCCTCATCAATTCTCCTGGGATGGGAGGAACTCAACCCTGTCGAGTAAGAAGGTTGATCTAGCTCAGGTACTGCTCTGACATGTCTGGGTTGAGGCATTGCAGATCCTCTTAAGTAATCCACAAATCCTCAGATCTCGGTCGACCTTGCCAACAAACCAAGTGAGATGGAAGCCTTTGATCCGGGTACTAGTGGCTTGGTCGTCCAGGATACGCTCAATCTTTCCTCTCACAGGCTAAATTGATGGTGGACACTCAGGATTGGGTTCGCTCTCAAAAAAAAAGGTCAGGCTCAAAACTCACTGGGTATCATTGCTGGCTCCCTATACTCAACTAAGTCTGAGATATTAAAGGTTGAGCTTAATGCCTAATTAGGTAACTCAGGCACTAAGTCCAACTTTCTTTTATCACTTTGATGGATCCAGCTCATGGGTATCTAGCCTAATCATCATAAGATGTCCCTAGCGAACTCTTAGACTCTTTTCGAGAATTAACCATGTTCTTTTATAAAATCATTGCTTACATTAATCTGATGATTAATTCCTCATGCAGATCTCTAATCATGCAGTGCAAAACTCATAACACCTAATGCAAGCAAATGACTCATGCCAACACTTATTGATATGAAAACTTGATTAAACCCTAAACTACAACTGTGGGTTTGTGATGGGGACCGAGAGTCTATTTTATTTTATTTTATTTGAGTCCATTAGTCCTGTGTCACTTGAGTCAAAGTGAGCCAATCGAGTCCTATAATAAAGTAGAACATGTGAGTCCAGTTGAGTCCCTTTAGTCCTATAGTGTCGTTTAAGTCAAGAGGAGAGGCATCAGACCAGAAGATTCACCAAGCCTACCTAACTAGAGCTGGCCTTCATGCACTTGGGCCCATTAATGCTGCCAGGCCCGCAAGAAAGAGCTCCAGTCCAAGACAAAAGCCCACTATTGACCAGGTCCACCAGGATTTCTTGGCCCACAAGTCAACGTTTCTTAGCCATCAAGTCATGTACCCTGGGATGAATCTATAAATACCAGCCCTCCCCTCTTGTATGAAGTATCTTTTTTCCTATGAATACAAATTAAAGTTATTTTGATCTGAGTTTTGAGTTTTTCTACGGATTGGAGTGGGTGTGATGCCGGAGTTCCCTGTTCTTGAGTGCAAGCCCTAATCCCCTGTGACTTTTATGCTCGCCAGTGATCCTCCCCGTTCTGTCCCGCATCAACTTGGTATCAAAGCCCAGCGGATTAGGGTTTTTCTCTTTCTCCCCGGCTTCCCATCGTTCCTCGCGTTCAGATTTTCCTATGCAAGACTTTTCAAACCTCGGTTAGCCACCGAGGTCCGTCAACACCCTGCACCCGAGCCCCTCTCCTCTCTGTCGCCCGTGAAGCATGCCTCCACTGACGCCGATCCGGAAGTTCATGCCCGAAACCCTCCTCCACCTCCATCGCATGAAGCCTCCCATCCCCTGCTGGTCGATGCCCTGTTCCTGCTCACCACTAGTAGCCGACGCCCCAACCCGCTCGACGAGTCCTGCACCAAGGCCCAGGCCACCATCGCCGCCCTTGCCATCCCCATTCTCTACCGCGTGACCAGCCGCGGCATCCCATCCGCCCCCATCTCTACTCAGGCAATGCAACCATCCTTCCCGCACTTCTTCTCGGCCATGACAGCAGTAGCGGAGAGCCTGGGCTCCCACCACCGGATCACAATCACCATCGATCTGAGCGATGAGAGCGCCTACGCCGTGCGATGGGCGGTCCAGAACTACCTCCATCCTGGCGATGCCATGATCCTCCTCCACGTTCGCCCCACCAGCATCCTCTACGATGCTGACTGGGACTCGATCAACCAATCGGTCACCGCCATCATGGTGGCCACCACTGAGGACCCCGACTCCCTTCTCTAGGAGGCCACTCTCGAGGAGATCGCCGAATTCCTCACCACCATCGACGAGGTCATCTCTTTCATTGCCGTTCTCTAGGCTTTCCCATCATTCTCCCCATCGTGCCACCACCGTTCGCCGGAGCAGGGCCACGCCACCATTCCTTGGGCCACCATCTTTGTCCCCAGCCCCGTCACTGGCAAAGCCGGCGGATCTCCACAGTAGGGACTTCCCTCGATTTTGCATGCCCATCAAAGCATCGGGAGAAGAACTGCACAAACGTGAATGCATATTTCTGCCCCTATTGTCGATTTCATGTTTTGCATAGTTCTTAAAGTGCACGGATCTCAAAGTGGCCCAAAGAGGGTGAAGCACAGATCTCAGAGCAGCCAAAAAAAAGGGAAAATATGAAAAAAAAGAAGAAGAACCTAGCCTTTTTTGTGATTGGTTCTGGTTCCATCAAACCCCCGCTCACCCAAACTCGACGGAGTCAAGTTCTCCCCACCGCAGGGGAATGATGGGGGTCGAGTGTCTATTTTATTTTATTTTATTTGAGTCCATTAGTCCTGTGTCACTTGAATCAAAGTGAGCCAATCGAGACCTGTAATAAAGTGGAACATGTGAGTCCAGTTGAGTCCCTTTAGTCCTGTAGTGTCGTTCAAGTCAAGAGGAGAGGCATCAGACCAGGAGATTCACCCAGCCTACCCAACCAGAGCTGGCCTTCATGCACTTGGGCCCTTTCTTGCTGCCAGGCTCACAAGAGAGAACTCCAGTCCAAGACAAAGGCCCACTGTTGACCAGGTCCACCAGGATTTCTTGGCCCACAAGTCAGGGTTTCTTAGCCCTCAAGTCATGTACCCTGGGATGAATCTATAAATACCACCCCTCCCCTCTTGTATGAAGTATCTTTTCTCCTATGAATACAAATTAAAGTTATTTTGATCTAAGTTTTGAGTTTTTTTCCGGATTGCAAGCCCTAATCCCCTGGTGACTTCTACGCTCCCCAGCGATCCTCCCCTGTTGGATTGGAGTGGATGTGATGCCTGGGTTTCCTATTCTTGAGTGCAAGCCCTAATCCCCTGGTGACTTCTACGCTCTCCAGCGATCCTCCCCCGTTGGATTGGAGTGGGTGTGATGCCCAGGTTCCCTATTCTTGAGTGCAAGCCCTAATCCCCTGGTGACTTCTATGCTCACCAGCGATCCTCCCCCGTTTTGTCCCATATCAGTTTATCCCTTGGTCAGGTGGGTGACATGCAGATGAGAATGGTGCATGTACTCCTACTAAATGCCATAGAGTATGCTAGAAATACAATGCAAACCTAACATGCATAATGAATGTATGCAACATACTGACTTCTATAAAATGCAATCTAATAGTCCTAGAAATGCTGGAAGTTTCTGGAAAGGGTAGAAAATAAGAGGTGGGTTCAGGATTAGTCTGGTAGGGTAGGAAAAAGGGTTCAGGATTAGTTTGATAAAGTAGGATATAAAAAGTGGTGTCAGGGATTAGTCCTAGACTAATGCGGCTAAATTTATGAGGTTGAGGTTTATCCATAGGGTTTGCATAATGAAAAAATAGGTCACTAATCTCAAGGAATAAATCTTTAATGGAAACTATAGGAAGGGATTCTTCCTGAGCGTACTAATTTACAGAGATCAGGTCCTTAATAAATTATTTGGGTTTTTGAATTTTAGGACTGGGCTCTATAATTGGGCTCTCTTCTAAAGTCTCCTCAGGTATAATTCTAACAGTAGGGTTGGGTTCCTCATGGTCCTCTTCCTTCAACTATACTTCCACTACAGGTTCAGTCTGGGTATGGCCAGGGTTAACTAACTATGGATTGTCTTCTATCTGGGTATGGTCAGGGTCAACTAATTCTGGGTTGACTTTAGTCTGGGTATCTACTAGGTCAACAAATTCTAGGTCTTCTATAGGTATCTCTTCTTCTTCCTCATACTCATCCACTAAGCTCACATCAGCTTCATATATCTCCTCTGTAATGTCTTCCTTGTGAACCAATGGGATGGTAGGAGGGGGTTGGCTAAGGAAAAGTTGACTTGTGTCTGGGGTAGCAGGGGTGGGTCAACTAAGGGGTACCTGACTAATACTTGATCATCTCTAGGGGTACTAATCCTATGGGGTTCAGGTCGACTAAGGGGAAGTGGATTACTACCGGGCTTATATCTAGGGGTAATAATCCTATTGGGTTGGGATCGACATGAGTTGGCTTGGTTAGGCTGGATTGACTTGGACATTCCTGACTAGGCCCTAAGGTCTGGCTAGGGTTAATGGGAATTGTGGTGCGGACACCAAAGGCACCAGAATAAGGCAGAGGCTTCTCAACCCTCTGTGAATTGATCAATAATTTATGAGTCCATCTGTAATAAGGACCTAGCCCATCTGAGTCCTTTTTTTAGTTGCTGTTTGAGTCTTTTGAGTTGTTATTTCAGTTCTGTACTAGTCAGCTTATGTTGAGCTAGTTCAGTCCAATGCTAGTCAGCTCATGTTGAGCTTATTTTATTTTTTTGAGTCCTGTCCAAGCATACTGAAGACTCAAGACTATATCATACAAGTGAAGACCAAGTCCAACTAGATTGAAGACATGGAAGTATAGCACAAGTCCAACCCAGCTTGAAGATTTGAAGATCCTAGGAGGAAAATTCAGAAAATCCTGATTTCTTGCAGATGCCCTCCAGATGCCCAGATTCCCTTCCAGATGCCAAAGTATATTCATAGATAAGGGCATCCATGATTCCAGAGGTCCATCTGCATCCTAGCCCAAAGAAATCAAGCCCAGGTGCCAAGCCCAAGCCCCTAAGAAGCAAGATACCAGGGAATATTCCTGCTACCTGGCTATCAGGCCACCCCAGCTTCCAGAGGCCCAAACCCATGCACCCGAGCCCCTTTGGGCCGGCCTTTTGCTGCTCCTAGAAGCCCAACACGCCCCCCTAGGCATCCTTGGAGTCTTGACCAAGTCAAGAAAATTTTTAGGGATTTTTCTACCTAATATTTTCTTATTTTCTAGCTAGGGTTTGAGAGGGAAAAGGATTCTTATGTAAAGACTTATGTACCCTTACTTGGAGCCCAAGGTTAAAGGTCTATTTAAGGGACCCTAGCCTCTTGTATGAAGAGAATTTTTGATGAATGAAAATCTTGAGTTCTTCTATTGAGTGGTGTGATACCCTGCTATGTGCATAAAGGGGTTTGTGAGAGTTCTTCTTCTCGGTGTTTGCAATCATCTTCCTGCTGCCAACAAACCCTCCAGATCCCTGGACGCCCACTCCAAAAGAAGCCTTCCCTTGCTATTTTTCCTTTGTTTTCTTGTTCCTTTGTGAATTTTCTAACCCCTGACAGGTCTTTTGCAGGTCCCTGAGTTCCTACGAATCCAACGACTCCAGCCAAGCCTCAATCGGATCACCGAGCAGAAAGCCGGGTATCCGCAGGTCTTTGGCTCGATTTTCCAGGCCGCATCCGTCGAGAAACGAGAGATCCCTTCACTGCGATCTTCACAGACATTGTCAGATACACCCCTCTACCTCCAGTAGTTTTATTGTAGGAGAACTTGCCCTAACCGAGGCTTCTCAGCCCCGACGGTCCTTCTTTGCTACTTTTCTAGGTCCTAATCTGCATGCTGATCTTCAAAGATTCATACAAAATTCCCTACAAATAATTTTGATCTGAAATTCAGGAATTAATCACCTAACTCAACATGTAAAACATACAAAAAAAATGGCATGCATATTGGTCCCCCATCATTTGGTATCAGAGCTTAGATTAGGACTTGTTTTCAGCAATTTTTTAGTCTGTATATACTCTTTTTTTTAATTATTTCTCTCTGAAAAAAACTCCAAAAATTCTAAAATTTATTTTGCTGGATTCATCATAATTAACAATAATTTTAAGAATTTTTGCAGATTTTATTATGGCCTGTGAATTTTCTTCAAGCCAAAATACAGCCTATAAATTTTTGGCTCTGTTTTTTCAGCATGACAAGTTTGGAAGTTTTAGGATTTTGTTTAGCATTTTTGCATATCTTTTAATTTTAGAATATTTCCTGCATATTAGGCCATAATTTGCCAGTTTTCTTCTATTTAAAAAAATACCAAAAAAAAAATTACATATTCTCCAAAAATACCAAAAAATATCTAAACCCTAATTTGCATCCTTATCTGCCTGCCATCATTACATAATTTTCTTTAAGGGCACTCTCTTTATACCAGATAAGGGAAGGAGGTCATTACCTTTCCTTAGCCCAAAACCACCTTCCTTGCATTCGGTCCCAATCCTAACTTAAAATCGATTACACCTAATTTGCCCTAGTGGGCTAGGGACACCAACTGGTCGGATCCGGGCAAAGTGTTAGATCACTGTGTCAAGACTAACCTGTGTGTTCCTTGTGCTTGGTGTCTAGAATGGTGGTTTAGGGATTCAATACCGAAGGGCTTGTGTGCTGGTCTGCCTGCCTGGCCAATCTCTGATTGGTGTCTAGGATTGGCAATCAGGGACCTAACACTGCCCTTACACCTGCCTGGCTGAGTACAAGGTTACTATAGGCTAGTTTGCCACCCTGATTGAGCATCTAGTTTGGACTCTAGGTCTAGTCAGCTATAGTCGGTATGATCGAGTCTTGTATGAGCACTAGATCAGGAGTTTCATATCACCCACCTCCTTCACAAATGTCTGAACCCATGGAAAATTTACAAGCCCAAATAAAAGCCCTAGCTGATCAAATGGCCCAGATGGCTACCCAGATGCCTACCCAGTTAACTCAGTCTGCTAACCAAACCAACAATAGAATTGACCATCTTGCCAATAGGTTTGACCAGTTAGAAGGCCGTGTAGAGACCATACAAAGAACCCATGGGTCACAGTCTGAGCCAGATCCAAATTCCCCTCAACCTAGGAGGACCCTAAACCCTAATCCATACCCTGAGGTCGAACCTAGGAGAGCCCCTCATCCTAACCCATACTATAACCCTCAGCCTAGAAGAACCCCTTACCATGACCCTTATTATGATACTGAACCTAGAAGAACCCCTTACCATGACCCTTATTATGATACTGAACCCAGGAAAACCCAATACTCTGACCCATATAGGGAGTCCAATCCTAGGAGAACCCAATACTCTGACCCATATAGGGAGTCCAACCCTAGGAGAACCCAATACTCTGACCTATATAGAGAGCCCAACCCTAGGAGAACCCAATATTCTGACCCATATAGGGAGTCCAACCCTAGGAGAACCCAATATCCTGACCTATATAGGGAGCCCAACCTTAGGAGGACTCCATACCATGATCCATCCTTAGAACCTGACCCAAAACCCTATGACCCCAGATCCTATAATCCCCTGACCCATAGATCTGCACCCTTGTCCTATGAGCCTAGGGAGCCCATAACCCCTAGGTATCTATCTAGTACTAGTCATGCTTCCCCTAGTCAACTTGAACCCCATAGAATTAGTACCCCTAAATATGAGCCCAGTAGTGAGCCACTACCCCTTAGGCAACCTGAACCTACTAGGATTAGTGTCCATAATCAGAAACTAGGACTTAGCCAATTTTTCCCTAGCCGACCTTCTCCAACTATTCCTGAGATTGACAAGGCTTACATTAACGCGGAAGTGTATGAAGCTGATGCGAGCCTAGTGGATGAGTATGAAGGAGAAGAGGAGACACCTTTAGTAGACCTAGAATTAGCTGACCCAGTAGATACCCAGGTAGAAACCAACCCAGAGCTAGTTGACCTTGACCACATCCAACCTAAAGCTATAATGGAAGAACAAATAGAGGAAGAGAACCTAGGTACTGCTGCTAGAGCCTTACTTGAGGAAACCATAGAGGAGAGCCAAATTATAGAGTCTGGTCCAAAAATACAAGAACCAGAAGAATTTATTAAGGACCTGATCTCTTTGAATCAATACCTTCAAGATGAGTCCCCTCCTATAGTTCCCATTAAGGACCTCTTCCCCGAAATTAGCGACCCATCCTTCCATTATGCAAACCCTGTAGATATAGCTCAACCTCGTAAGGTTAATCTCATTAGTATAGGATTAGTTCCTGACACCCCGTCTTTTATCCTACTTTATCCAACTAACCATGAACCTTTTTCTTTACCTTACCAAACTAATTCTGAACCCACTTCCTATTTTCCGCCCTTTCCTGACACCTCTAGCATTTCTAGGATCATTAAATTGTATTTAGCTGAGATTAGCATACTGCATGCATTCATCATGCATGTTAGGTTTGCATCTTACTTCTGGCATACTCTTTGGAATTTGCTAGGAGTTCACTGTAAATTTTCATGTGCATGTCAAGCTAGGATCAAACCTAGAGAACCTATAATCTATTAGGTTTAGATCCAAAGAGTTCAATAAAATTTCCTTCGATAGGAATGCATAGTCAAGTCTGTTAGGTGTCAGTATGAGTCCTTTGCATCATTTGTTAGGAGTCTGCATGTGTCTAGCATGTTCACCACCCGCACGAATCTTAAAACAACTGGCTAATTCCCGAAGAAGGGTCAAAGAATTTGATGTAGTGGATTCTATCTTGGTTAGGCTTAGGCCTAAAAGAAGCTTCATGCTCGCAGAGCCGGACCTTTTAAAGTGATAGAGAAGGATTGGATCAAATGCCAAGGTGTTAGACTTGCCTTCGGATTTGGGCATTAGTTCTACCTTCAATATTACAGACCTGGTTGAGTATAGGGAACTGGCAGCAATACCTAGTAAGGCCTTTGGACCTATTCCTTTTCATTGTGAGTGACCCTAACCCAGAGTGTCTACTAACAAATTGGCCTGAGAGAGGAGAACGGATCGAGCGTATCCTGGATGATCAAGCCATCACAACCCGGGGCTGTGACTATCAATGCTTCCTGGTCCGATGGCAAGGCCAGCCAGAGTCGCACGATTTCGTAGATTTCTCGAGAGGACTTGCAACACCTCAACCTAGACCTTCTCGAGAGATATGTGAGCCAGTCTGATCTTCACTCGACAGGGTCGAGTTCCTCCCACCCCGGGAGAATTGGTGCGGACACCAAAGGCACCAGAATAAGGCAGAGGCTTCTCAACCCTCTGTGAATTGATCAATAATTTATGAGTCCATCTGTAATAAGGACCTAGCCCATCTGAGTCCTTTTTTTAGTTATTGTTTGAGTCTTTTGAGTTGTTATTTCAGTTCTGTACTAGTCAGCTTATGTTGAGCTAGTTCAGTCCAATGCTAGTCAGCTCATGTTGAGCTTATTTTATTTTTTTGAGTCCTGTCCAAGCATACTGAAGACTCAAGACTATATCATACAAGTGAAGACCAAGTCCAACTAGATTGAAGACATGGAAGTATAGAACAAGTCCAACCCAGCTTGAAGATTTGAAGACCCCAGGAGAAAAATTTAGAAAATCCTGATTTCTTGCATATGCCCTCCAGATGCCCAGATTCCCTTCCAGATGCCAAAGTATATTCATAGATAAGGGCATCCATGATTCCAGAGGTCCATCTGCATCCTAGCCCAAAGAAATCAAGCCCAGGTGCCAAGCCCAAGCCCCTAAGAAGCAAGATACCAAGGAATATTCCTGCTACATGGCTACCAGGCCACCCCAGCTTCCAGAGGCCCAAACCCATGCACCCGAGCCCTTTTGGGCCAGCCTTTTGCTGCTCCTAGAAGCCCAACATGCCCCCCTAGGCATCCTTGGAGTCTTGACCAAGTCAAGAAAATGTTTAGGGATTTTTCTACCTAATATTTCCTTATTTTCTAGCTAGGGTTTGAGAGGGAAAAGGATTCTTATGTAAAGACTTATATACCCTTACTTGGAGCCCAAGGTTAAGGGTCTATTTAAGGGACCCTAGCCTCTTGTATGAAGAGAATTTTTGATGAATGAAAACCTTGAGTTCTTCTATTGAGTGGTGTGATACCCTGCTGTGTGCATAAAGGGGTTTGTGAGAGTTCTTCTTCCCGATGTTTGCAATCATCTTCCTGCTGCCAACAAACCCTCCAGATCCCTGGACGCCCACTCCAAAAGAAGCCTTCCCTTGCTATTTTTCCTTTGTTTTCTTGTTCCTTTGTAAATTTTCTAACCCCTGACAGGTCGTTTGCAGGTCCCTGAGTTCCTACGAATCCAACAACTCCAGCCAAGCCTCAATCAGATCACCGAGCAGAAAGCCGGGTATCCGCGGGTCTTTGGCTCGGTTTTCCAGGCCGCATCCATCGAGGAACGAGAGAACCCTGCGCTGCGATCTTCACAGACATTGTCAGGTACACCCCTCTACCTCCAGTAGTTTTATTGTAGGAGAACTTGCCCTAACCGAGGCTTCTCAGCCCCGGCGGTCCTTCTTTGCTACTTTTCTAGGTCCTAATCTGCATGCTGATCTTCAAAAATTTATACAAAATTCCCTACAAATAATTTTGATCTGAAATTCGGGAATTAATCACCTAACTCAACATGTAAAACATATAAAAAAAATGGCATGCATATTAGTCCCCCATCAAATTGGCTGGTCTAAAGGAAGTCGGCTAGGTCTGGACTTGGGTTCAGGAGAATTACTCTTGTTGGACTTAGATTGAGTGATCATGAGTTTCCTCTAGTATGACTTGAATTTTCTAGCTATGTGATAGGCTTCCTCTAGGTCCTGAATTTGCCATTAAAATAGTTCTCACTGGATGTCTTCACGAAGGCTAGCCCTAAACCTAGATAGGGTCACTGATTCGGGTTCGTCTAGGCAACACCTTTTGGCACACTCATCAAACTTGGTGATGTATTCTGACACAGACCTACTTCCTTGACTTGATCTTTGCCATTGGTCTAAGAGTCTTTATCGGTAGGATGGGGGAACATATTTCTCCATAAGTTTTAGCTTCATGGCCATCCAGGTATCTATGGGAGCTTTATTTCATTGTCTAATTAGGCACTCTACATCTCCCCAGTATAACCAAGCATGGCTGGTTAACCTTAGTTTGGCAAATTTACACCTCTTTTCCTCACTCAGGTCATACCATTCAAAAAATTATTTCCTGCCTCCTTCCCAATCTATGTAGGTCTTGGGATCTAGGGTACCAACAAAGGTGGGTGCATCTATCTTGAGGCTCCTCATAAGTCTCTCATCCTGGTCCTAGAGCTCTTGATTGGGTTTCCTTGCACTACGATCCCAAATTGGGTTAGGGTGTGGGGTTCTCCTAGGGTTGGGTTCCAAGTATAGGTCATGGTATGGGGTTCTCCTACGGTTGGGCTCCAAGAATGGGTCATGGTGTGGGGGTCTCCTAAGGTTGGGCTCCCAGTATGGGTCAAGGTATGGGGCTTTCCTAGGGTTGCGCTCCAAGTATGGGTCATGGTATGGGGTTCTCCTAGGGTTGGGCTCAGGTTTAGGTCTGGGATGGGTTTTAGGGGTTTTCTCTAGGTTTCCTAATTGGTCTCCTATCTAGTCATACCTATAGCCCATTTGATTATACTTATGGTTAATTTGGGCAAGCTATTCATTAATGGTCCTTAGTAGGGTTCCTACGTCAGATTCCATAGTCAGGTTGGGTTGGGTTGAGACTGCTGGTTGAGCTCCTAATCTAATGATCATGCAAACAATCAATCAAAAATTATGATGCAATCAAGCACACAAGGGTTAGCACGTTCTAGGGTTTGCTAGACCTAGAGCCAAAATTAGGTGAGTCAACTCAACTTACACACAACACAACACCTAATCCTTCCACTAGCCAGGTATGAGATGGGGTGGTGGGAGGCTCCCCCTGCCTGTGACAGAGTCCTAATTAAATAACTACCAGTCCACTTAGGATGTTTGCCACTAGACCTCTAGCCTTAGACACCAGCTTCCAGTAATAGATGATGGGTTAGGTGCACTAGTTCCCTCACTAGACTCGGACCTGACCTATTGGTGTCCCTAAATTAATTAGGTTGCTAGTTAATTTTAATTAGGATTTGGGTATGTATAGAAGGTGGTTATTTTGGGCCCAAGACAGGTGATGAAATCCAGCCCTGATCTGACAAAGGAAATTGCCCTTAAGATTAGTTTAGATGCAGATGATGCACAATCAATGAACCCTAGTGCAATCTAATAACAAAACAAAGAATTTTTTTTTTTTTTTTTGGTTTCTTTTTATGAGGTGGCTGACTTAGATTAAAGTTGGTTAGGTGGTCAATCAAAATTGGCTTGGGTTGGGTGGGGTTTGGTAGTTGATTAGGTTTAGTCAAGTCAAGTATGTAGGAATAGCAGAAATTGAAAATTTTGGTTCTATTTTTTATGCAGAGGTTAGCATGGATTTTAGAGCAAAGAATTTCTAAAAAACTTTCAAAATAGAGGGTTACATGTGAGGATGATTCCTACCAAATTTCATGTAAAACAAAAATAGTATGATGATGCAAAACCTAGGGCTTCTAACTGGGTGCAGGAAAAATAGATTTCTAGTTAGGGTTTCTTGTTTTGCTAGTTTTTTTGTCTTTTCATAATATGTAAAATCTAAAAAAAATAACAGTAAAACATAGAACGACTCAGGGAATAACCAGTGCAGAAATCACAAAAAAATAGTATGCCTAAGATGAAAAACTAGACCTGTTTTTGGACCTCTAGTGCAGAAATAGCATGCAGATTTTTGTTAGGGTTTTGTTTTTACCATATTTTTGTTTATTTTAGGATCTGAAGAAATCCACAAAAATATTAGGAAAATAGAGGACTAAACATAGGATAACTACCATTAAAATAAAATAAAAACAGCAATGTTTGATGGGGGAAACAGTCCTATGTTTTGACTAGTTATGCTGAAAACAACATGCAGAAATTTTACCTATGATGAAAGAACATGCCCTAATCCCGTTTTGATATCAAAATTGGTGAGGGACGGGATTCTAACATAATACAGGATGATATGCAAGGGATGAACATGAAGATAATTAGATTAAAGTAAATAAGTATTTTTATATTTTTTTAATGATTTGTTCCCAAAACTAGTCTAGATTAAGTTAGGGTTTCGTGAGATGGTTAGAATCCTACCCACATGCTAGAACTATCAAAAAGATAAAGTAAATAAAGGATCCTAGGTCTAAGAAGGCCTATTAGGAGCATGTTCACCTTCAAGAAATCAAGCAAAGAGAGATAGGAAAAGGCTTAAGTACCTGGCAATGATGTTCTTGAAGTCATGGAAGAGTTCGCTCCGCTCAGATCGGTGCCTAGATGATCCGATCACTTTTTCGCGGATCCATCGATTTTTTATCAGCTTCGTTCAAGGGCAAAGAAGACTTCATCCATGGATGGTTTTATCAGAGGGATCTTGCAAATGTCAAGGGTTAGAGATGTAGAATATGAAAAAAATACTAAATAAGAGGGAAAGAAGGAGATCGGGCGGAAGAGAGGCTGCAGGGGCTGGCAGCCTTGGATGTAGCTTGGGCATCTGGATCTGGATAGGGGCGGCCTGGTTGCTGGAAGGGCCACCTGGGGTGAAGTCCCTGAAGGCCAGGGCACTCCTGGAAGAAGAGGATGTAGGGGCGGCCAAGGTTTGGAGGATTTGGGGTTGGCGGATTGGATGGAAGATGGAAGACAGGTGGCGGCCTGGAGGGCTCTTAGGGTTGACAGATTAGGGCTTGGTGATGGAGGCTGGGATGGCTAGGGTTTGAGGGAGGAGAAAGAGTAGCAGGGGGAGGCTAGGGTTTGCACACATAACATAACACAGGACTCACACCCACTCCAAGAAGGAGGAACAATTGAACTAAATCAATCTAAGGTTTGTATTCATGAAAAGAGTTATTCATACAAGAAGTGAGGGGTGGGTATTTATAAAGTTACCCAGGACCCTAGACTCCAAAACAAATTAAAATTACATTTCTTGAGGGCCAAGTAACTATGGTGGGCTAGGTCAGCTGCAGGCCTTCTTCTTGGGCTGGGGTGCCAGCTTTAGAGGGCTTAGACTGGGGCTCCATTCATGAAACCCTAAGGGGCGGCGGCAAGGACTGGGATAGGGCGCCTTCTCTTGATGGGCCAGGGCGTCTTGGGCTTGAGAAAGGGTTCTAGCTAGTGTGGACCTAGCAGGGTGCTAGGCGAAAGGAGGGCGCCATCTGGAGGGGCGCCTACACTGGGCTTGGTGGTATGAAGGCCCATCTCTTGGGCGCCAAGGCTGGGGGCCAGAGTAGGGGCCCAGGTACTTGATCTCTTGCTCTAGTGGAGGGGCCTGGTGACTCTTGGTCACTCTCCTCTTAGATGAAATCAAAATTACAGGACTCTTGACTTGGACTTAAACTCAACTGGACATACATAGACTCACATGTTCTACTTTATTACAAGACTCAAAATTAAACTCCATTACAAGACTCTACAAAAATTAGCCAACACATGACTTAGAGAACAAATGGAAGCTTAAAGTCTATGTCTGATCTGATGTCCTCATCACCTTCCATCGCGTCGCCTCTCTTCCAAGGTCCAGCTATCTTTCCTCCTTCTGCCACCACTGAGCTGCCTCCTTTTCCTTGTTCTCACCATCCGGTCACTGCTCTCTCCACCACCGTTTCCTTCCCATAGCTATAGATGAGTTGCCATCAACTGCTCCTCCATCCATCATTCCCACCAATGTTGAGCCACCGACACACCACCTATTACCGAGAGACACCGTGCAGCCACCCATGATGTGTTGCCATCACCCTCTTCTTTATCTGTAGCCATCCTCCTCATCGATCTCCATATCCAAAACCACCATACCATCATCTCCCAGCTAATCACCTTCCGTCCCCACCTTAGTCATAGCTCGAGCACCTCCCTGTTCCAAGACGTCATTTCTACCATAGCTATTGTCCACCATCTCTTGCTCATCTCCTCATCTCCCCTGCCCATCCCAACATGTGGCCTGAGATGTCGCTGATCAATTTGGGAAGATGATCCAATGACTAGAAATCAAGTTGGCTAGCTTTTATCCAATATCATAATTCATGCTGACCTAACGATGGACTTAATACATGATTTCAGTTGTGATACACACCACCCATTAACCCTTAACTAGTCAAATATTGATTTGGAGCAAGATTTTAAAGTCTATTTCAACTGGAATTTGGTTTACCATCCAACCATTGATTTTGTAAAAAATAAATCCTAGTCATTACTATATTTCTTTATTTAGTCCCACATCAGAAAAATACAAATACCTCTCCTCTATTAACACCTACAAAAAGGCTCATGTACCTTTATCTAGAGGCATCAACCCCTAGAATCCCTTTAGAGCCTTGCATAGAGGGAGAGGAAGGGAAGATAATGTATGGCAAAGGAGTTTTCATCTTTGGGGAGTAGATAAGGTTTTTGGTATTTATATTTTATAATTTTACTTTATATAATTAGTACTTGATTGTAATGGTTAGCTTTCCATAAATAAATTTATTTTTCATTACTTTAAGTAGTGTTCTTCTTGTCTAGATTATAATTAGATTTTAGAATAGTCTATGACTATATAGAGACAAGTCATAATCCATGGACATGATTCATGCTCAGCAAGTAAGCTATACTCAGAATCTGATTATAGAAAATTGTATTTATATGATTAAAAATTTTAAATAGCCTATGGCTATGTAGGAGCGGATCAAGGTCCATATCTAGTGAAATAGGCTATGATCGGGTATCAATCATAATTTAATAATTATATATTGAATAAATATTTAATATAATACTAAATACCAATTCAAAATCCAACACATCTTTCATATTCTTGTTAATCTCTTGCATTTTAGTTTAATTATTATTTTTAGTTATAAACATATTCCCACTCTTTTATCTTTCTAACCTAATTAATACTCTAATAAAATAATCTTAAAGTGAATATAACCCTAACTAATTCCTGAGGATATGATCCTGATTTATCCTAACTATAATTTGAGTTGGTAAAATTATTTTTGATCGTCTATGATAGTGATCAAGTACCTAAAGTAAAAGGCGATGTCGAGTAAGATCTCCTTTCAAGGCCCTCTCTCGAAGCTTCTAATGATGTATGGCTTTCTGATTGGCAATGCCTCCTTGATCGAGACCACCGAGTAGATTGGTGGGCCCATCCACCATGATGGCCCTGTCTCGGAATTAGCAATTCACCCACATCGATCGAACAATGTCTCCTTGAGTATGATAACCCACCTGATCAAGGACTCACCACCACAAGTTTCCGTGATCTGCCCATGGAGCCGACTACTTGGGATCACCTGCTTAGCAAAAGGGGCGGGCTAGTTAAAGGCAGCAGGATTGATAAAGGAATGATGGCCAACAGAGCCGCCTTGACTCTTGAACTAGTTGCCATGCCTTTACCCTTGGTCGATCGTTCAAGGCTGGTTATCCTCACTTGAGCCAGGCAAAATTCATTTGGGAGCTCCAATGTTTGAGTGGCGAACTCCATCTCATTCCTTTAGAGGAGAAAATTGACTCCAAGCTTGAGACCTCTACTTGGGCTGACTGAAGCTGGCTCTGCAAATGGGCCGCTTGAACAGCTACATCGCAAGTCACTTGAGAAACCTTTTTCGATAATTTCTTCAACTCCTCTTTAAGCATGGTTTTCTCAAGGATATGCCCAGCACATTTTGAGCAAAAGTTATCAATTTCCTCGTACACCCTTTTTAGCACCTATTACACCTTCAGCAAACTTATCTTTTGATCAATGGCCTTCCTAACAGTGGCCTTAGCCTTATCCTCATATTTCGAAACATAAGCTCCGATGTTGATAGCTGTATGAAGGCATTTGGCCGGCACAGGTACTTTCGATGGTAGTTTGACATCGTGGGAGTAGTTACAATTAATGAATTTGCTATGTGATGTGGCAAGAAGCTGACATGTAATCCCTGTCAGATACCATATCAAAAAAAGCTGCCACGGTGGACACTCCTCCTCGGACTCCTTTGCCGGGTCAAGCTCCCTCAGAATATCAAGGCGGCCCATCAAAGGAGAGTTCCATCCTCCGCCAGGTAGGCACCTGCAAGACCGGGATGCCTAGGCCGGAGCCGAGCGACCTCCTTCGCCAGATTGAGCCGCTTCGAGGCCGAGCCCCCTGGGCTGGAGTTGAGCCCAGCCCTCCTCCGCACTAACCTAGAGTCATGCACTTACCTCCTTCGCTAGATTAAGGCCCTCCGAGGCTGAGCCCCCTAGGCCAAAGTCGAGCCCTGCCTCCTCCGCTAGGTCGAGCCCCTCCAAGGTCGAGTCCTTTGTGCAGGAGTCGAGCCCTGCCTCTTCGATTCGACCTCCACCTCAAACAAGGGTGCTGGCCATCGAGAGAGCGATGCCGCTCTCCTTGGGCACCGGCGAGCCGCCCGAGGACTGCAAGGAAGTACCCTCCAGGCCATAATAACTGCCCGCAGCTACCATTTACACCAGAAGAGGAAGAAGCTCCCTGACCGAGGTGCCACACTCTCCACCAACCGCCTGCACCACCCAAAAGAGGAAGTCAACCAGGAGATTCAAATCCTGAGGATAGTGGAAGCTCGATCAATGTCCTTTTTTATGATGCCTTCTCTAGAATGAACTTGCCCTCCGCACAGCTCAGACCTGTGCACACACCCCTTGTCAGTTTCATGAGAGACTCTGTAGGGGTTGAGGGAGAGATCACTCTCCCAGTCACTGCCGAGACCCCACCTCAGCAGAGCACTGTCATGATGACCTTCATGGTTGTTAGGCTTCCCTCGGCCTACAACGTGATTCTCGATCGACCTGGGCTCAACCTGCTCAATGCCGTCGTCTTCATAAAGTGATTTTGGTGCAATTCCCCACCCCCTACGGTGTCGAGGAGATGAGGAGGGTACCTCAACCAATTCAACACTATTTCCAAACTCTCCATGAGGCCAAAGTCCCCGAGGTCGACCCCAGCATGGGCGATCTTGACCAAAGGGCATAGGACCCCAGGGGTGGCCTAGTCGAGCGCCTACTATCTTATCCGCTCAGAGCCAACCAGGTGAAGATGGTGCAAATTGGGGCCCAGCTACAAGACGAGGAGAAGGCCCACCTGTTGGAGTTCCTATGGGTGAATATAGATGTGTTCGCCTGGATGGCGGCAGACATGCCAAGTATTTTCCCTGACATCATCGCCCACAAGCTAAGTATTGACCCAAAGAACGACCAGTTCAGCAGAAGAAGAGAAGCTTCACCCAGGAGAGGCAGGCAGTAATCAATGAGGAAGTAGACAAACTCCTCATTGCCGATTTCGTTCGGGAAGTACAATACCCGTGCTGGTTTGCAAATATGGTGATGGTGAAGAAGAGCAATGGCAAATGGAGGATCTGTGTAGACTACATTGACCTTAACAAGGCATGTCCAAAGGACAGCTTCCCTCTATCGAAGATTGACTAATTGGTGGATGCCACCTCATGGCACCGGCTACTCTCCTTCATGGATGCATTCTCCGGACACAATCAGATCCGGATGCACCCGGAGGACGAGGAGCACACTGCCTTCATCACCGACCAAGGGACGTACTGCTACAGGATGATCCCCTTCGGTCTGAAGAATGCTGGGGCCACGTACCAGCATTTGGTCAACAGGGTCTTCAAAGACCAGATTGGCCAAAACATGCAGGTGTACGTGGATGACATGCTTGTCATGAGCAAGCCGAGCTCAGACCATATTGCCAACCTCATCAAAGCCTTTCAAAACCTCCGGAAATACTAGATGAAGCTGAACCTGGTAAAGTACACTTTTGGAGTGGCAGCGAGAAAATTCCTGGCCTTCATGGTCACCCAAAGGGGCATTGAAGCAAACCCGGAGAAGGTCCAGGCGATCATAGACAAAAAGCACCCGATGTCCAAGAGGCAGGTCCAACATTTGACGGGCCAGATTACAGCTCTAAGTCGATTCATCTCGAGATCGACTGATGGCTGCCTTCCCTTCTTCAAGGCACTATGCAAGATGTACGATTGACAGAAGAATGCATGATGGCCTTTGAAGAGTTGAAGAAGTTCTTGGCGTCTCCTCCGCTGCTCTCCAGACCGGAGGAAGGAGAGGAGCTCCTACTCTATCTGGCGATCACACCTGGAGCCGTCAGCTCGGTCCTCATCTGTGCACACAAGGACGGATCTCAAAAGCCGGTGTCCTACACCAGCAAAATTCTCCATGACACGGAGATCAGGTATACTCACTCCAAGAAACTCATTTTTGCTCTAATAATATCTGCTAAGCACCTCAGACCATACTTTCAAGCGCATCCCATTATGGTCATGATGGATCAGCCGCTGAGGACCATACTTAGCTATCCCGAAACTTTTGGGAGGCTGGCTAAGTGGTCCCTAATGCTGAGCGAGTTTGACATTGCATATCGGTCGAGGTCATCACAAAAGGCCCAGATCCTAGCCGACTTCCTAGTTGAGTGCATGGGACTCGCCAAGGAACCAGAGCAGACAACCCCGGAGCACCAAGTTGAGCTCGGAGTAGAGGAGGAGCCCTGGATCCTCCACGTGGATAGTGCATCCAACTTCGGCGGGAGCGGAGTAGGCCTCATCCTCACCAACAGTGATGGGGTCGTGGCAGAGTGTGCTCTCTGCTTCAAGTTCACCACGATAAACAACCAGGTGGAGTACGAGGTGCTCCTCGTGGGCCTAAGGGTCTCCCGCAAGCTGGGCGTGCAAAACTTGAAAGTCTTTACCAACTCCTAACTGGTGGCCGGATAAGTCTCTGGAGAATATGAAGCTAGAGACCCCCAGATGATGAAGTACCTGGAGCGAGTTCGCTAGAGCACGGCAAGCTTTCAATGTTTCAGCATCTTATATATCTCTCGCGGAGAGAATGCCCACGCAGATGCACTGTCAAGACTAGCGACCTTGCCAGACTAGTCACTAGAGCGTGCCCACATCGAGTACCTCAAGAATCCAAGATACGAAGCCCCAAAGGAGGTGCAGCAGGTCACCCCAGACCCGAGCTGGATGGACAGGTACGTCAGATACATCACTGATGGCACCTTGCCAGAGGACCATGCGGAAGCCAGCCTCATCAAGAAGAAAGCCTCCTGATTTATCCTGATGGAAGGGTAGCTCTACTATCGATCCTACTCCTACCCACTCCTGAAATGCCTGAGACCCGCAGAGGCAGCCTTCGTACTCCAAGAGATACATGAAGGCCTCTACGGGAACCATGTTGGAGGAAGAACGTTGGCGTACAAAGCTCTCCGCCAGGGATACTTCTGGGAGACTATGAGAAAGGATGCCGCCGATTTTGTGAAGAGGTGCGATAGATGCCAGCACCATGCTTACATACAGCGTCAACCGACGGTGCCGATCTCCCAGCTCTTCGCCCCTTGGCCTTTTGCCCAGTGGGGAATGGACATCCTAGGACCATTTCCCCCTACACCGAGGTAGCGAAGATTTCTGCTGGTGGCTATCGACTTCTTCACCAGGTGGGTGGAAGCAGAGCCGCTAGCACGGATCACAGAAGCCAAGGTTCGCCAGTTCTTCTGAAAATTTATCTATCGCTTCGGGCTCCCCCACTGCATCATCACCAACAATGGATGGCAGTTCGACAACCAGGAGTTCGAAGGGTTCTGTGCCAAGCACGGCATCCAATATCGTTTCACCTCGATAGCTCACCCCCAAACAAACAGAAAAGCCAAGGTGACCAATCAGACCATCCTTCAAGGACTCAGGACCAGGCCAAGGACAGGAGGGCGAAAGAACTCCCAAGTATTCTGTAGGCCTACCACACAATGCCCAGAACGGTGATGGACGAAATGCCTTTCAACCTCATCTTCGGCACCGAGGCCATTGTCCCAGTTGAGCTCGGCATGCCCACACTGCGTATACAGCAATATGATGAAGCGGAGAATTCGGCGCACCTTCTACTCAACTTGGACCTCCTTGAAGAAACCAGGAACAAAGCTCGGCTCTGAATGGCAGCATACCGACAATGAGTGGCCCGGTACTACAATACGCGGGTAAGGCCAAAGGTTTTCTAAACTGGCGACCTGGTGCGATGCTGAGCCGAAGCGTCTCAACCCCAGGAGTGCGGCAAGCTCTCGTCGAACTGGGAGGGCCCCTACAAGGTGGCCAAAGCTCTCCCACATGGAGCCTACTATCTCGAGGATCTGGATGGTGCCAAATTCCCACGAACATGGAATGCCTGCAACCTGAGAATATACTATCAGTAGTGTAAGGCTTTCTCCTAACAATAATAAAGATTTTCTTTTGCACAAATTGCTCTCTTCCTTGCAGGGATATCGCTGCCCAGCTCTCCGGCACTCAAGCCCGGAGCCCAGCTCTCCGGAACTCAAGCCCGGAGCCCAGCTCTCCGGAACTCAAACCCGAAGCCCAGATCTCCGAAACTCAAGCCCAGAGCCTAGCTCTTCGGCACTCAAGCCCGGAGCCCAGCTCTCCGGCATGCTCAAGCCGAAGCCCAGCTCTCCGGCACTCAAGCCCGGAGCCCAGCTCTTCGAAACTCAAGCCCGGAGCCCAGCCCTCTAGCACTCAAGCATGGAGCCCAGCTCTCCGGCATGCTCAAGCCCGGAGCCCAGCTCTCCGGCATGCTCAAGCCCGAAGCCCAGCTCTCCGAAACTCAAGCTCAGAGCCCAGCTCTCCAGAACTCAAGCCCGGAGCCCAACTCTCCGGCATGCTCAAGCCCGAAGCCCAGCTCTCTGGCATGCTCAAGCCCGGAGCCCAGCACTCTGGCACCAAAGCCCGAGGCCCAGCTCTCCGGCATCAGTAGTGTAAGGTCCTTCCTCACTAATAATCAAGATTCCCCTTGTGCAAACCCTTTTTGCCTTGCAGGAGAATCTTCGCCCGACCCCAGGTCTGGCACTCAAAGCCCGGATCCCATGACTCTCCGGCCCTAAAGACCGGACCCTGCTCCAGCACTAGGAGCCTAGCTTCCTGGCATTCTAAGCTAGGATCTCACGACCCTCCAGCACCAAAGACCGGACCCTGCTCCGACACCAGGAGCCTAGCTTCCTGGTATTCTAAGCCCGGATCTCACGACCCTCCGGCACCAAAGATCGGACCCTGCTCCAGCACTAGGAGCCTAGCTTCCTAGCATTCTAAGCCCGGATCTCATGACCCTCCGGTACCAAAGATCAGACCCTACTCCGGCACCAGGAGCCTAGCTTCCTAGCATTCTATGCCCGAATCTCATGACTCTCCAACACCAAAGACCAGACCCTACTCCAGCACCAGGAGCCTAACTTCCTGGCAATCAAAGTCTTGATCTCGCTCCTCTCCGACACCAGGACCCAAGCTTCCTAACATCAAGCAGAGCGGAGAGATCTTCACAACCACTTCGCCCCCAAGCTGGGCATGACCAAGCAAGACCAATACTCCTCCTTCACCTTTTCACTTATCCAAGCATCCAGATGATCAAGAAGTGGAGAGGAAACAATTGCAATATGAAGATACAAGCAAAGGAAAAAAAGAAACAAGTCAAGTTAGGTGAAAATACTTTCATTAACTTGGCAAGACATTACATTGTTCCCGGGCCCTGACATGCCAGGCTGCCCAGGTCAAAGACAAAAAAGAAAGGGTTACAACTGCTAAGCAGCCCTACTTTACTTGGTCGGTGCCTTCCCCTTACGGTGCCTGGGCGAGGTCTCACCCTCCCCGACCTCCAGGGTCGGGGCCCCTCCTTCAGCCACCACCGTCGGTGGGTTTGGTTCAGCCGCCGCCACCGGTGGGGTCGATTCAGTCGCAACTTCATGCTCCTCTGCCACTGCACTTTTTCCCTGTGGAGCCCGGAAGGTGGATGCTGGCCATCTGCTTGTCTGAAAGGATGCCATGTAGCAGGGACCGGCAGTACGCGAACCCTTTGAAGAAGGAGTCCATTGCCGCCTCCTTAAAGTCGAGCTTGAACTCCGACGAGGCCTTGTAGCTGGCCACCGCATCGGTGACCTCCTTCCCGGCAGCCTCGACCACCCTCTTTTCTACATCCTCAGCCCGACAGACAGCCTCGGCTGCCTCTTTCTTCGTAGCCTCTGCTAAGCTGACGGCGGCGGAGACCTTCCCCTCTGCCTCGACAGCCTTCTGCTCAGTGGCTGTGGCCTTCTTCTCAATGGAGGCAGCCTGCTCCTTCACCGCATCCAACTCAGCTCTGAGCTCCTTCAGCCATGACCCTTTGGCCCTGAGCTCCTCCTCGAGCTCCTTCGAGAGTTGCTCGACGCTAGCGACTTCACCCCGGAGCCCTTTGACCCTTATGTTGGCCTCCCAGGCCTCATCGTTCTTCTGCCTCAGCTCGACCATCAAGGACTCGAGCTCCGCCTTTCATTCCCTGCCCCTCCTGGTCCAGGTGCGGTAATAGTCCCTGATGAGCAAAAGCTCTGTGCCTTGCTGCATCAAAGATGATGTTAGTCGCAAAGACAAGAAATAAGGGAGGAAGTGAGACAGAGCAGAAAGGTACTTACAGTGAAGAGGTTGGAGAAAGAGGTGCTGATGACATCTCCCAGAAGTCTCCCGCCCCTCTCTTGCTGGTCGCATGACTGGATGGAAAAGTCCATCATCCGCTCGACGAGGGCCGGGTCCTTGGCCAAGGAGATGTTGGGTCCCAACCTAAAGGGGACCCAACGGTAGTCCCTGTCTTTCTTGCTCACCGCCATCACAGAATCACCTGTACCATCGATGGGAGAAGCTTCCGACATAGGCTACGAGCTCAGCACCATCTTGGACAGTGCTGCCGACATTGGCCCCACACTTTCTGGCTCTCTGTCCTCCTCAACCTCGATGATCTCCGGAGGGGGAGACGCTATTGCAACAGCAGCGATAGTGGATCTGGCCCGAGCGAACACCTCGAATTTCGATGCAGGGGCCGAATCATGCTGCCTCGAAGGCTTAGGGATGGGCTCGACGACCCTCCTGCTCGGCTCAGGAGTGGGCTCAACTAACATGGCAGGTACGGCCCTCGCGCCATCATCTACTCGAGCCCTCTTCGGAGTAGGCCTGCCAACCCCCTCTGCTTGGCCCCTCTCCTCGGTGAGTGAGAAGAGCTTGTCCATGGAGAATTTCATGCCTGAGTAAAAATGGAAGACATCAGCTCTGAGAAAAAAAAAGAGGGGGGGAAGGAGAAAAGAAGAAAGAAAACAGAAGGAAAAGAGGTTCGAGCCGAACTCACCCAACTCCTGTGTTGGGCTGACCCCAGCCTCATGGAGATTCTGCTCGGACAGCAAGACCTCAAGTGAAGGAATTTCAGTGGAGTGGAGCTGGTCATATACGTCCAGGTCGGTTGTCTCAACCGCGGAATTTTGATTGGGGGACCGATCTGGGTCGCTCCAAACCCAATCGATCCCCTCAATCGAGGCAAAAAAGTATTTACTCTTCCATTCTTTGATGGAAGAGGGGAGTTCGAACCTAATGCCCCTTGGACGGAAAGAAAGGGACCATCACCCCTCCTCGGTGGGGTGGCGTTTCAAGGTGAAAAAGGCCCTGAACAAAGAAAAACAGGCAACTATCCCGTGAAAATGACATAAAACAATGAAGCAAAAAATTGTTTTGATGGCGTTTGGGACAAGTTGGGCAGGAACAAGGTGGTAGTTATTCAAAACGGAAAGGAAAAATAGGTGGAATGGAAATCGGAGGCCCCCCATGAAGGTCTCCTAGTAGAAAGCTATCCGATATGGGCCATTGGAAGTAACCCGTTCTCCCGGTCGAGGGATCGAGAGCCGGACGGAGTCCAGGATTCCATAAGTATCTCGGATGGTCGCAAGATCCATGGTGGTGATCACCGAAGCAATCCTCCCGGGACCTGTCGACCGAGGAGGTTTAGGAGCAGGTCTAGGAAGAAGAAGAGGAGGACAAGGTGGAGGAGAAGATGCAGATTCCCTAATCACTATCCCTCTAGGCGCGGGCCTTCTGCTAAGCTTGAAGCGCACCACATCCTCCTCCTCATCGGAAGAAGAAGGTGGCCTCGACCTAGAAGGCCCTACCTCACCCTGATTGGTGGTGGGACAGAAGTTCGGGCCAAAGCGGGACATGGAGAAGAAGATGAAGGCAAAAGGTGGAGAAGGAAAGAAGAAGACAGGGGAAGACAGATAAGAGTCCGGGGAAGAACCTAAAAGGAAGTCTATACTCGACCAGGACGGGGAAGAAGGAGACTAACCTGCTAAACTTGGGAAGACAAAGATAGCCGGGGGAGCGAAAGAAGAACTTCGGTACAGTAGCAAGCACGCAGGATTTGAAAAAAGATATGTTTTGGGAATGGTTGCCTTTCCTTTCGAAGTGACCGGCGCTCGACCATACCGTTACAGCTCCCCACCATCGGATTCATGCCACGTGTCATCAATCGACAAGGCTGGCATTTGGTTTCAACTGCGGTCGCTCTAAATTCTACACCCGCAATAACTACTCCTCGAATGTGTCCACGTGGCTCCCCTAGGTAGGCCGAAAAAACCACTTCACGAAGCACCGGTGATCATGGCCATCATTGCACCAGATTCTCACCTTTCCATGTAAGCATTGCATTTACTCCCTTCACCCCAAACGCCCTGTGCCAACAGGACTCAGGAGTGGGGGGCAAATGATGTGACAAAAAGCTAACGTGTAATCCCTGTCAGATGCCATGTCAGAAAAAACTACCACGGTGGACACTCCTTCTCAGACTCCTTTGCCAGGCTAAGCTCCCTCAGAATATCGGGGTGGCTTGTCAAAGGAGAGTTTCGTCCTCCACCAAGTCAACACCTGCAAGACCGGGATACCTAGGCCAGAGCCGAGCGACCTCCTTTGCCAGATTGAGCCCCTCGAGGCCAAGCCCCGTGGGCCGGAGTCGAGCCCAGCCCTCCTCCGCACTGACCTAGAGTTGCACACTAACCTCCTCTGCCATATTGAGCCCCTCCGAGATCGAGCCCCCTAGGCTGGAGTGAAGCCCTGCCTCCTCCACCAGGTCAAGCCCTCCGAGGTCGAGCCTCTATGCTGGAGTCAAGCCCTGCCTCTCCGGTTCAGCCTCCACCTCGGACAAGGGTGCTGGCCACCGAGAGAGTGTGTCGCCCTCCTTGAGCACCAGCGAGCTGCCCGAGGATTGCAAGGAAGCGCCCTCCATAGCGTAATAACTGCCAACAGCTACCACTTACACCAAAAGAGGAAGAAGCTCCCTGACAGAGGTGCCACGCTCTCCACCAACCGCCTACACCACCCGAAAGAGGAAGTCAACCAAGAGATTCAAATTCCGGGGGTGGCGGCCCAACGATCGAGGCCCTGCCAAGTTTCCCGGAATGGAGAGACCGGAAGGAATGTCAAAGTGCATAGCAGGTTCCCTTATCATGAACTGGAAAAGACATCCCATCAACAGCATGGAACACCGCTGCATGCATCTGCTGACACAGGGGAGAACCCGAGGTAGGCATTTAGCATCCGACTGGACTTAAAAAAGCCACACAGGAGAGCTATCACCAGTTCACCTCGGCCCCATCTTTCCCAGCACCTTTGCACTCTACTCACACATTATTCACTCCTCCTAGTATGGAGTCCACCTCAAGTGCTCGACCAGGAGGATCTGTACCCCTGGATCGTCACTGACTTGACCGTCGGAGTGCCCCCGTCAGAATCTCGGGCCCGGGTCTCCAACCTTGTTTTGCACGTTCCGATGAGCAAGCCAGTCCCAAAGAGATGAAGGGTGATCCGACGTCGATAGTAGCTATAGGCCACGACGATCTTGGTGGCAACACTATGCAAAGGTGGAGAGGAAAAGGTGTCATTCCATTGCATTCAAAAAAGATTTTTTCTAACATCAAAGAAAGAAAACTATAAAATTAGAAAGACGACAATCTTAAAGAAAGATAATAAAAATTATAATATTTTAGTTCTCAATCTCTTCATTGGGATCAGCAATAGTAGAGGAGGGCTCGAGTCCAATAGGAAGATCAGTAGAAGTAAGCTAGGCAATAGAGGCAGGATCAGCTAGGGTAGGGTTGATACTGGCTGGATTGGTTGAAATAGGTTTAGAAATAGCCATGGGTTCTATAGTGATAGGCTTAGTTGGAGAGGGTTTCGTAGGAGTGCTAGTGCACTCGCCTTCGAGCTCTTCCTCCACATCCAAGAAATCAAGCTCTATTTTGGGAAAGTGGTCCAGGATAGTAACCCAACACTCTAGCACCCCCTATTGAAACCCTCCTCATAAGACTCCTGGCTAAAATTCAAATAAAGAGCATAAGACTCATCTGACTTTTGGACATTATCCAACACCTGAGCCTTCTTTATTTCGAAGTTCTCGGAAGCCTTGTATTTCTCCATGGCTTCTATTGCCTCCCTATTGCCCTTTGCCACCCTTGACTCCATCCTCTCTTTCTCTGAGGCCTAGTCGGCCTTAACTTTGACCAAATTGGCCTTCATTTTGAAAAACATCTCCTCCAAGCACTCGGACACTACTTCCACTACTTCCACCCTCTAGCGAGCCTCCATGACATCACCTCTAAGTTTCTTGATGATGTCCCCACTAATAAAGGCCCGATTAAGCAAGTCATCCATGTAGTGTGAAACTACAAAGAAAATGGGTTCAGGAAGAGCTGGATTGAAAATAAAAGATAAGAACTAAGCATGAAATACCTCCTACATGGACAAAATCGTCCTCTTCTCTAGGTTGTCATAGTTCATCACCTGAATCTCTTCCAGCTTCTCTACAAAAACGCTCTTCTCAAAAACTTCCTGCACTCGGGGATCTACTTGCTCTAGAGCTTCTTCAATCTCATGATTAGCAGAAGCTTTAGAGCTCCCCACAGCTAGGGCAGATGTAGGTGATGGGCGAGTTGCTGATGAGGGATGAACGATCGGTACTAGGGGAATGTCAGTAGCAATTCCTGAGGAAGTTCCAAACATTCTAGGATGGTCATACCTAGCTAGAGCCTTTGCAAGCTCAAGCTCGGGTTCAGAAAGTTTAGCCTTCTTAGAGCTCATAGAAGAAGCCCGGTCCTTCCTTTTTTAATCTAACCTTTACCTCATAGCTTCAAAGTCTTCAAGCCTCATCATATAGCTAGCCGATCGATTAAAAATAGGAAGGAAGTAGATCGGATGAAAGAAGAATAGAAGAATTCTGAACTCACCCTTGGGGAGTTGGCTAAGTTCCGCTCTTTGGAGGGACTCTTCGAACAAGAGCCATCCTAAATCGGGGACCACAAATTTATTAAGAATTCCAAAATATGCCTTCTCCTTGGCATCTAGTTTCGAAGCGCTTAGCAAGGGAGTAGCCGGCTGACCAGGTGCGAACACCAGAGGCACCAGAATAAGACAGAGACTTCTAAACCCTCTATGGATTACTTAGTAGTGTTTGAGTCCAGTTTGTAATAAGGGCTTATCCTATTTGAGTTTTCTTTTCATCATTTGAGTCATGTATTCAGAGTTTGATTCATACTAGTAGGGTTTGGATCAGTCAGTCAAGTCAGCTCATGTTAAGCTAGTTTTCTTTCTGAGTCCTGTAAATGTTAGTCAAGTCCAATGAAGATCCAGTACAAGTGAAGACCAACCCAACTTGAAATTATGAAGACCATGGAAGGCCCAGCAGAAGAAATTGAAAGCCCTGGAATCCTGGAGAGCAGCTTGGAGCCCTGGACCGCAGCCTGAAGCAAACTGGGCCAGCCAAGGCCCATGAGATGAACCAAGGGGCGCCACATTCTTATGGTTACCACCCCTTGGTCAGCCACTTAGGGTCACCTCCCTTGGCCGACCAAAACAAGAAAGAGAGAAGGAGTTTGAGGGAAAGAGGGCTAAGGACTTTTCATGTTTTCTAGCTAGGGTTTAGATGGGATTCAAATTCTTATGTAAAGACCTTTATATCCTTACTTGGGGGAAAAGTTTGTGAGTTTATAAAAGAAGCCCTCCTCTCTTGTATGAGACTACTTTTTAATGAAATTATATTGAGTTTTCATATCTTTGCTGTGTGCTTGTTGTGTGCTAAGGGGAATCTGTGTGAATCCCTTCTTCTTCCTTGTCTCCCATGCCCAGCCTCCAACTGCCATCAAAATCCTAGAAGCTATATCTCCAAGCCTTGGCCGCCCAACACAAAAATTCTTCCATCCTTACTATTTTCAATTTATTTCTTCATCCCTGCATTGTTTTCTAACCTCTGAGAGGCGATTTATAGGTCCCTCGATGTCTACGAATCCATTGATTCCAGCCGGGCCGCTATCGGATCACCGGGTTGAAAGTCGCGAATCCGCGAGGTCTTCGACTTGATCATCCAGGCTACATTCGGGAGCGAAGAGAGACCTCTGCAAGAATTAATTTGCTAGATCGTACACCCTCTTTACTTGCCAGTAGCGTTATTCAAGGAGAATTAGCCCAATCGGGGCTTCTCAGCCTCAGCGGTCCTCTTTTCTATTACTTTTAGGGTCTTTTTGCATGTTGTTGCTTCTTATTTTGCACAGAACTCTCTACTTAAATTCTTGACCTTATTTTTAGGATTTAGATACATAACTCAACATATAAAAATATAAAAATATTTTGCATGCATATTTAGTCCTGCATCATGACCCCAATTCCCAAACTCTAATTGCCCATTAAGGAAGAGGATACAAAATAAAAATACTCCTTTCATCTTTTGATGGCAGAAGGAATGCCCGACATCAAGGGTTCAACCCCCTTTTAAACCATGAGATACCACCATATCTTGGCATAGGGGTGCTTCTGGATGGTGAAAAAGAAATAGAACAAGGGCAAGGAGGGCTTGATCTTAACTAAAAAGTATATACTCAAAAATCCTATTATGAACCTAATGAAATTTGGGGTCAAAACACATAAGGGTATCCTATATGTCCTAAGAAGTTCAAGGACAAACGAAGGGAGGGAGAATCTAAGTCCCTCCTTGAATGCTTTATTGTATACACCAAGTCTATTGAGAGGAGGGTTGTCTATCCATAAATCAGGCTCTGGCAACTCTATCTTATAATCCTCCGGGATGCAGTACTTAATACAGACAAGAGACAAATCCTCTTGATCCACTATGAGCCGATAGCCCTCTAGACCTATGGATGCCGGCCTAGCACATTCTTGACACGGGATGACGGGATCTTTCAACCCCTCCTCTCTAGCACCCTTCCTCGATGGCTTCTCTTTCCTAGGACCTACCATGGACGAGGCACACAAGAAATGAAAGCAAAATGGAAGAAAGTATGGAAGGAAAAGGGGGGCTAACCTAGAAATGGAAAGAAATAAAAAGTCGAGGATGATAGATTTTCTGAAAGAGACTGCTAGGGAAGAGGAGGCACATAGGAAAAAATGGATGATGAATGACTAGGAGAGGAACAACAAGAGGAGCCCTATGGGGAAGAGAGAACCATTCAACACGGAGACAAAAGAAAAGGCAGAAAGATAATCATCTCTACCCTTTCAAATGGAGAAGTGTGCCCCTTGAACCATCCAGAGCCACTCAGTGACTATCATGTGGTGCTCAAGAACCAGTGAGTTGCTAACATTTCATTGCCTGGAATAAATACCGCACACTCTACGAAGCATCATTGAAAGGCACGAGCTGAAGCGTATCATTGCCTTGTCCTTCCAAATCCACCTCAAAGACCGTACACCAGCATAATAATAGAAATATGATCGGGCAAGAGACATGGGACCCATAATAATAGAAATAATCCATCGGCTAGTCAGCATGATCACCAGCATGAGTTACCAACCGTATATTAGGTCGAGCCATCATAAGATAAATTGGATTGCTGCAAATGCATCATCGATCACTCGAACAATGCCTACTGATCACTTGGAGAGCACTTGACCAAAAGCCCTTAGGTGAATAACCAGCAAAGGCCATCTCCTATGCTCGAAGGCATCAGCAAGCCCTACTGATTGTTCATAAGATAATTAGCTAGAAGTCCTCGGATGGATAGCTGATAGAGGCCAACTCCTATGCTCAAAAGCATCAGTGAGCCTTGTCGACCATTTGCAAGGCGCTTAACTAGAACCCCTTGGGTGGATAACCGGTAGAGGCCAACTTCTATGCCCAAAGATATTAACAAGTCCTATCGATCATTTCCAAGATGCTCAGCTAGAAGCCCTTAGATGGATAACCAATAACGGTCGACTCCCGTGCCCGAAGGCATTGGCAAGTCTATGCCAACCATTCAGGAAGTGCTCAGCCATAAGCCCCCAGGGCCAGCCAAGCCTTAGACATCCTACAAGAACTCTGACTGATAGGACTTTGAAAATGCACCTATCTCAAGCCCCTAAGGCATAGCACTCTAACATTCCCAAACATAGCTTCCACCACATAGCTAGCTCCCCATCATGTCCCAAAAATCCTTAAATTATTGCCAAATCTAAGCAAATAAAGAAGGCAAACATTCCCAAACATAGCTTCCACCACATAGCTAGCTCCCCATCATGTCCCAAAAATCCTTAAATTATTGCCAAATCTAAGCAAATAAAGAAGGCATGCTTGAACTCTCCATAATCTGAGCCATCATTTAATGAAGTATGCCACATGTTGAGCTAGCAACAGAAAAGCATTTAAAAACATAGGACACACCCTACAGATAAGAAAGCCTCAGGAGACATGTGGGAGGTCTTGCCACCTTTCACCTGATCTGACAGATCTTCATCATGCCAAAATTGCTCCTGAATCTTAGCTTATAAAAGGGACTCCAAGCACGTCTCCAAGGTACGCTTGCTTTCCCACTTGTGCTTCCTATACTATTAGGCTGAGACTGACTTGAACATCGGAGTGCCTTCATCAGGGCCATCCCCTATAGGACTTTTTTATAGGTACCACTCCTTAGAGACCGGCCTGCACCACCCACTCTAGCACCAGCTCCAGCACCTCCTCTGGTGCTAATGAATTTCAGCACCAACAAAATACATGAAATTCTAGATCTAAAATTAACATAATATTTATCACATATATGCAAAATTAGATCTAAACTAATGATTAAAATAATTTTAAAACTCTTTTCAAAAACCTGTTCAATATCATACTAGGACAACCTTTGCAACATAAGAAGTAAATCTTATGCCAGGACATCCTAATGTCAGTCTGATATGAACCTTAATCATATTAATTTTAGATTTAATATGAAAGAAGATATGTCTCATATACCAATTTTTAGATCTAAAATTGTTGATTAACTTGATTCAAACATACTTTTCAAAATTGATCAACTTCATACTAGGATAACCTTTGCAGCATAAAGGGTAAACTTATGCCAGGGCACCCTTATTTTTGTTTGAAGTTGATTTATAATCAGTTTTTATTTCAAATATGAAGAGAAATTTGATCTAAATTTATTTTCAAGCATGTTAAACCTTGGCTTTGATACCATTGATGGATTAGGTTATTATTGCATGCCAAATTTTTAGATTATACTAATCTAGCAACAAAAGTAAATTAAAAAGAGTTATTAATCCTAGCATGCAAGACCTAATCATAGAAACCAACTAGGATTTATTTTAAACATGCTGAAAATTAAGAATTAAAATATGAAGTCACGTAATAATGAAACCATGGTGATTAAATCACTTACTTGAATCGCTATTTCTTCTTCATCGAATTTGATCTGGTGGATATCCTGGATTTAATTCATAGCCACATAAGTGCCCGATCTCTATTAGTATCCACATGAAGAAGATGCCAATCAAGAGCTTCAAGGCTACCAAAGTGCTAGCAACTTGCAGGGCCCGCTCATTAGGCTTCGATCTAATCTTCTTTTTCAAAAGAAACAAGAAGAAGATTAAAAAAAACCTGCATGAACCATTTCGCACTGAATCAAGGGAAGGGAGGAAAGGATCTAAGAAAGGAAGAACCCTTTTTCTTCATGTTCTTGTCTCTCTTAAAACTTTCTCTCACACATTGTTGGCATGTGGAATAAACTAATAAGGGAGGGGCACTAAATAGAAGTGAAGTGGCATTGGGAAAAATCTGCATGAATTATTTTTGTGCCAAGCCACTTCCTTTCATTATAAAGCCAACACACAACCAAGACTCCACACCCCATAAAATTTAGATAAAATCAAATTCTAATTTGAATTTGAATCTAATTCAAATCATATAAGAATTAAAAGTAATCTAAAAGAAAGAGAGTCCCTAGAAAAATGTGGAGGCACCAAAGTAGTGCCCCCTCTTCTTTTCTCATGTGCAAGAAAGAGGGGCACCAAATCTCTTTATCAATAATATTAGAAAGATAGTTCCAGTAGACTAGGACTCTGGCTTCCTTTGTTAATTTGACTTTAATCTGGGTCCATTTTGCATCTGATTCGAATCCAATTTGAACCAATTTCAAAATCTTATCAGTCCCAATCCAATTAGGACTAAAATCTAAGTCCAGCTTAAATCATAAAACCTAATTAGCCCCAAATTAGATCAAGTCTAATTAAATTAAATATGATTTAATTTGATTAGAACTTGATCCATAATTTAATTAAGCGAAATTACATTACAACACTTGCAATTAAATTCCTTAAGCTAACTATTAGTAGTTTCTAAATATGTAAACCTTACATATTGATCTAAATCATCAATCTAACTGATAATTTGATTATGTTTCATGTTTTTGATTAGGTGTAACTCCTTTTGTGTGTAAACTCATAGATTCTATTGTCTGGTAGTGAGATGTACCATGATCTCTATTATAGTATTATTAAAATCCTTTCAAATGGGTTGGAACGATCCCAACTCATCCCAACAAGGATTATTGATCCAAAAATAATCATAGTGAGTTTTTACAAGCTACCAGTGATACCTAGCAATATGTAGTGGCAACCTAGTAGAATAAAAAAGTTAGAACCCCTAGATTTATTTGATGTGTAATCGACTTCTTCTATCGAGAGTCTCAATAATATACAGGTCATGGAAACTCATCAAATCCTAAATATCTATCATATGCAATACTTAATTAGCTTAAGTCCTATCATGAACATCATGAAAACTCTTTTCTATCTATCACATTGCTATAGTCATAATCTTAAGGACTCAATTTTTTTAAATTGTATAGGACCACTCCTCAGCTATTAAGACTAATAGATTTCTTATAAGTAAATACCCTACTTCTACAACGAACCTACCATAGCCAATGAACACCACAAAGACCCCAATGGCTAGGAACCATATTTATATGCAATAAACTATAGCAACACATCTATGAGTAGCCAAGGCACCACAGGTCTAAAAACTAAGTACCAATTTATATATTTATTTTGAGCATTTTAGTTAATTAATGGTACTAACATCTTATAAAAATCCTAATTTCATAACTAAACTAGAATTTCTTACAAAATTAATTATTTTTAAAATAATTTTAAAAAATATAAAATTAGAGTGCATTCATGAAAAGTAAATGCTACTTCAAAGCACCACATACCTATTAAAATATTTAATAAAAAATTTAATATATATTTCTTCCTTATTTGGCAAGTACATTAAAATAATTGAAGATATTCGAAATCCTAGAGATTTCATAAAATTAATGATTAAGATACTCTCCAACATGAAGAGCCCGATGTGTAGGTCAAGAGAAAGTAAATTGGAGCTCCAACAGGTCCAAAATCAAGTAAAAATCATAAAGGTCTACAAGCTCCAACAGGTCCAAAATCAAGTAAAAATCATAAAGGTCTACAAGCCCATCTCCATGGACCATCTTCCTCCCATCCCCATCACAGTCCTAAGCTATCACCTCCTTCATGCTATCGACATTGCCGCCTTGCTGTCGTCACTGTCATGCCACCCCCTCAACATCTCAAGATGCCACCATGCATATCAGAGTCACCCATTGCCATAGCCATCCTTCCAACTTGCCACCGTCTCCCCGCCATGATACACCACCCTCTGCCCATCCACTCTGTCCCAAGGGGACACCACCACTGGCACCGCTCCCATCACTGGCCTTCCTCTAATTCGTCGAGACCATCATCACGATCCCCCATCCTCGTTGCCCATCACTGCTGTCCCAGGTCCCCATCATTGGTCATTCTTCCCATCACTACCCCTTCCTCCATTTAGTCCATTGAAATGCCAACTATCGTTGCCACTTCCCATTATCATCCTCTCAGTCCAGCCACCTTCTTATCACCTTTGCCACTCACTGCACCTGCCAGCATTGGCCACCACCTTCTTCCTCCCCTATCTGCTGCCACCTCTCTATTGCAATCCCTAGGCTTTGGGCTTGATCCAATGGCCTGGGAGTGGTTGACTAAGAGAAGAGCCCTGCTAGCCATTAGAGCATGATTCAACGACTCGAGAGCAATCCAAGATCAAATGGCTATAATCTAGTCTGGCTTTGATGAAGCTTTGACCACATGATTCTTGGATATTTGATCAACATCTGACAGCCATCAGTCCTCAGCTGGTCAAACATTAATTTGGAGAAAGATTTAAGGCCTATTTTCTCTAGGATTTAGTCCTGTTCTAAGAAAAGTCCCTCTTTCCATCTATTTCTTATTCATACCCATTTAACCCTCCATTAATTAAAAAATCAAATCCTAGCCACTCATAATTCTTTTCCTTTAGTCCCATATTGAAAAATCACAAAAGCCTCTTCCCTCCTAACACCTATAAAAAGGCTCTCATACCTTCACCTTGGGCATCAACTACTGGAATCCCTTTAGAGCCTTACATAGAAATAGAGGAAGGAAAGATCATGCATGGCTAAGGAGCTTTGTAGATGAGATTTTAGTATTTATATTTTATAATTGTTCTTATATAATTAAATCTTGATTATAATGCTTTTGTTTTCATGAATAAAATTTATTTTGCATTGCTTTAAGTTTTATGGTTATTGTAAGACTATAATTAGATTTTAGAATTATCTATAACTATGTAAAGATGAGTCATGATCCAAAAATATAATTCATACTCAATGAGATAGACTATACTCAAAATTTGATTATAAAAAATTTGATTTATATGATTAGAGATTTTGAATAGCCTATGGCTATGTAGGAGCATATCAAGATCCATATCTAGTGAGATAGGATATGCTTGGAGATTAATCATAGCTAAATAATTATATATTTAAAAATTACTTAATATAATACTAAATACTGAATTGAAATCTAAGACACCTTTCATATTCCATTTAATCTCTTACTTATTAGTTACAATTTAATATAACTTTAATTTCTAATTACAATCATATTCCCACTCTTTTCTCTCTTTAGCTTTTGTAATTTAATTAAAGCTCTAATAAAATCTTAATTAAAACATGAACATGACTCCAACTGATCCCTAAGAATATGATCTTGACTCACTCTAGCTAGAGTTGAGTTGGTGAATTATTTTGACCGTCTATGGCATCGATCAAATTTTGGTATCATTGCTGGGATCAATGGCATGATTAGCATAATATATTAGGATTTTTAGAGACTAAAACATCAAACTAACTTATTTGGACACCTGTTTTAATTATATTGTATCTAACAAATTATATTAAGGGTACTAACTCCTAAATAACATAGGGTAAGGATTTTATCACCCTTCCTTGGCCCACAAACCATCATCATATATATTGCATTAACCCAAATCTTTAATCTAAAATTAATTAGATGTTGACCCCTAAGATTTTTCGAGCTCACTAGAAAAAGAGATCCTAAGAGTTGGATCATATTAGGATTAGTCAATTAATCGATATATACGAAAGTGGTTCAGGAACATGATCTCGAAGGAAGGTGGTTACTTAATTGGTTCCGTTGACTGACCTAGTTAATTTATTTGGTATTTAAAGAAAGCAACAAGGGGATTCCCACCGATCTTACACTTACTTGGCTAGTTGGTCGATTAGCTCTTGACTTGGAGGGCTCGAAGTGTTGGAAATTGTGTCCCAAAGCCAATCATCTAAGCTGTAGACGGTTGTGCTATCTTTGTATTTGTATATGAATTCTTTTAATAAATAAAAGTTTTTTATTTTGGCTGTCCATCATATTTATATTTTTCTATAAAGAACTCTTGTGTGATGGAGTCCTTAGAACTATATTGTTTGATATAGAGAGGATATATCAGGTAGTTCTTAAACTGGTTCACAACCAAAGGATACATTGTTATAGGATGACGATGTATCAAATATAGGTTATTGTATGTCGCATTTGTTGGTTGTCCTCTTAACCAAGGAGTGTAGAGACACTGGTGTGACATGCAAGTGAAATGTATGACATTTCACTGAACGTGACCATCTGCGGAGCTCCCTTCTTCCAAAGGGTTGCTCGTGAAGGGATATGAGTATATATGTCCCTCAGACCTGAGGTCACAATGGTAGCTTGCAAGCAACTCACTGTACTTTGGTACCGGACTACTTGGATTTCTAATCTAGTGACGGAAGGTTTCTGGGTACAGTCAAGTACTTGTAGAGCAGTGGTGGATCAAGATGGAATTGACCTCTCCAAATAGTTTGGAGTGAATGACTCACTATATCTCAATTCAGCAAAATCTTGGCCTGGGTAGTTTTTGTGAGGAGTCACAGAACTTGTGAGGTTGAGACATGATCTGGATAAACCAAATTAGGGTTGGCAGTCTAACCCTAGGTCATCATGAGCATTCTGAGGTCAAAGGGATGAATTATACGGCAACCATATGCCAGAGATTCTTGTGAGGTGCTCTGCATCTTTGACCTATCCGAATGTCGGGTATCATTGCTAGATAAGGACTTTGACTGGTACTGAAAATGTTCCAATACTACCGGCTTAGTGTTCGAACCTATGGGGTCACACACCATAAAGAATTTCTATCTGATCTTTTGGCTAATCAATGATTGAGAATCATTTGACATCATTAAAGGTAAATTTGATTGACCAGGTTCCAAGTGTCGACACTTGGAATTTTGCAGGTATCGACACTTGGTGAAGTGTCAACACTTGACAATTTTCGAGTGTCGACACTTCCTATGACGAACAGTTTTCTGGAAGGATTTCGTGGAAAATTTTTGGGCAAGTTTTGACCTGGTTTGAATTTCGAATTCAAACCAGTTTTGACTCCAAGGCTTTATGGTATGAAAGTCATACTTACCTTAATGGATTGGACCTATGTGGAATGGCCTTGATCCTCTCCCCCATTCTCTCCCCTCATCTCTCCTCCTTCCTTCTTCTCCCTCTCATGGCTGCACCTATAAATGAGGGTCATTCTATAGGCTGCAGAGGTTACAACAACAGCAAAAGAAAACTTTGAGAGAGATAAAGAAGGGTTGTGAGAGTTCTAGGGATTGGATGTGAGCAACCTAGTACTCTAGCTAGGTCTTGGAAAGAGAGATTTATGGAAGGGGTTCCTGCTCTCCTCCTAGTCTTCCTGGAAGAAGAAGATCGGCCAAGGATCCCAAACAGCTAGCACTTTGAGGGAGTTGATCAAAGTCGAGCCCAGGTATGGATTTCCTGTAGAGACCAGACGCATGTGTGGCTCGAGCACCCTCTTCCTTTTCACGGTACTTCCACTGCTTCTCTCTTGGTATAAAGGTATCGTACTTTTATTTTTGCTATTTATCTTGCTTTTGATGTTATATGTATGCTAGATCTTTATGCTAGTTCCTGTTATGGGCAGATCGGTAGATCATTTAGATCTATCTACTGAGCCTTCCGCTGTGCATGTTCTAAAATTTTTTTAAAAATGCATATCTTTCTGCTCTCTTTTCTTGCATATTATATACTAGGTGTAGGTGTTTTTCACCTTCACAAAGGTGACCTTGAAATAATTAGGAGCTATCTAGATTTAGGTTAACCTTAGGATAGAGAGTCCATTTTTTTATTGACTTGATTACAATCAATTAACATCAAATCCTAATTAATTCTTCTCTTTCTCTCTTAACTCTAGGACTCCTTAGGTTCATATGTTTAGAATTCTTTTCTCTATTTCTTCTTTCTGCTTCTCTCTTCTCCTTTTGAAAAATATTTAAAAAACTAATCAATCAAAAAAAATTAAATACATAAACTAGAGTTAGACTATGAATGCACATAGCGAAACCAAGCCACTATGCCAATTAAGGGAGTACTTCACTCCATCATATATATACTCCTCGTGTATCCAAGTGTCCCCTATAGAGGTGACCCAATACGAGATTAAGCCCAGTATCATCCAAATGCTACCATCCTTCTATGTACCTAGTCAAGAGGACCCATATAGGCATCTAGATGAATTTCTTGAGATATACTTGTTAGATAGTATATGCCCTAGAAGCCAAGTTAGCTGACACACTATAATTTTTGGGACATCAAATTATACTTAATAAATTTTTATCAATAAAATTAGTGTTGACTCCACTAATTGATTTTGATGATAAGCAAAATAGTTAAGTATAATTTGAGGACTAATGATTTGCTTAAAATGTGTTTTCAATGAAAGGATGCTCACAAAATTTGAAGAAGCCCAATTGTGCTGAAGAACCAAGTTTGAATGGAATGATTGCACAAAACTAGACTTGGACACTTAAAGAGTTGGATGAATGGATGACTAAGGCAAATGAAGACATGTTCCAGTACAAGTTCAGCAAATTCTGCACCTTTTTGATGATGTGTCAACTCAAAGTATCGACACATGATATGATGTGTCAACACATGAAGATGGTGTGTCGACTCAGACCGGCACGCAGCAAAATTTTAAATGGCATAGATGATGTGTCGACACATGAACCTTATGTGTCGACTCAAAGTGTCAACACATGGATCAACACATTGCGTGAGAATTTCAAGCCACAGAACTTACAGAAGTTGAAGGAACAGTTGATGTGTCGACACACGGACTTAATGTGTCGACTCGTTGTGTCGACTCCACTGAGAATGTGTCGACTCAGCTGATTTTTTTCAGAGAATCTGAATGGAACATTTTGAACTTGTGTCGACTCAAGAAGAACATGTGTCGACTTGATGTGTCGACACATGAAGAGAAAGTGTCGACACATGGAGTTCTAACAACAGTAATGATTAGTTTTTTCAAATACAGAACTCTCTCAAATGCCCTCTAATGGCTAGTTTTTTAAGTATAACAGTTAGATTTCGATTTTGGGGACTTGGAAAGGTATATAAAGGCTTCAAATCAAATCAAGTTAAGAATTATTCATTTTTATTGAATATCTTTAAAGAGTTTAAAGAGAAAAGAAGAGAGAAGAGCCTTAACTCCTTTTTATTCAAAGCTCAACCACTCTCAAGCAAGAAGGAAGTCTTCCAAGCATTCAAAGCTATCAAGTGCATTGAAGATCATTCAATCTTGGACATTCAAAAGGCTTCAACAAGAGCAAAGCAACACCACATCGAGCTACATCGAATTATTTGCTTTTTTATTGAAAGCTTACATTGGTTGTTTATTTCTCTATCTCCTATCTTGTAAAGGTTATTGGTTAGCCTATTGGAAAACCAAGTAAGGTTATTGATAATCCTTGGAAAATCAATTAGGTTGGTGGTTAGCCTGCAAAATCACTAAGGTTCTTGGTTAGCCCGGAAAACCAAGGGAGGTTTTTGGTTAGCCTTGTGAAAACCAATTAAGTTCTTGGTTAGCCCGTAAAACCAAGTGAGATTACGACTTGTGAGCCTTGTAAAAACAAGTCGGGTTTTGATTAGTGAGCCCAGAAAACTAATCGGCTGTAATCTTTGGATTATATTGAATTTCCAAGGGGATCTTGGGGAGTGGATGTAGGTGCATTGTTGGCACCGAACCACTATAGATTGTTGTGTTTGTGATAGATTGTTCTCTTCCTCCTTGCTCTTTACTTTATTGCTTATTGCTTTCAATTTCTGCTGTACTTTTACATTAAAGCATTACACTTTAAATTTTAGTTCCTTATTGAATTGAATTGCATATCTTATCTTGTGAAGTTTGCTACTTGTTATATCAAGCTTAGCTTTAAATTTTTTTTTAGAGGCCCAATTCTTCCCCCTCTTGGGTTGCTCTCTGGGCAACAATTAGATATTTTTTCATTCACATTTTTACATGTATATGAATAGTCTATGGAGTTAATAGACAATGATATATATTTCCAAGAATTGAGAATTTGAAATATGTATCATTATAGGTTAACTCCTAAATGCTTCTAATCATTGGATCATCATAGAGACAGTGATCGATTTGTAAAGATTGATGTACAGATCGCTCCCCGTTCGGATAGACGAGTCTCGAGTTTATAGTATGGGGATACTAGAGTGAGAGTACAAATGATTATTAGAGAACAACGATACTAAGCATGATCAAAGAACGAGAAATCACATGAATGTCTACTCACTCATCAGTGACTTCTCTAGCTATAGTTATGTGAGTAGTTCCATGACCTGCAATACCTCAGTTATTCATAGCAGGGTTGCTATAGTTTGACAAGTACATAAACATGGTCCCTCACCATATGAGGCCTTGTAGCATACATTGGCTATAGTAGGTCCACTATAAAAGTTAGGAGTGTACCTATAGGAGATCTATTAACCTTGATAGTAGAAAAAAGTTCTATGCAACTTAAGAGGTGAGTCATTGAATCTATGGCCACAGTAGCATGATAATGGAAAGAAGTTTCCATGAAAATCATGATTGGGCTTAAGTCAATTAAGTCTAGTATATGATGGATGCTTAAGGTTTGATGAGAATCCATAACCTACATCTTGTTAGAATTTTTGATAAAGAAACTTAATCACACAGGAACTATACCTAGAGATTCATCTTTCAATTATACTGGGTTATCACTATATACTGCTAGATATCATTGGTGGATTGTAGAAACTTACCTGGATATTTTTTTAATCAACGATCCATTTTAGGGTTTCAATGATACTATGATAAAGATCATAGTATGTCTCACAATCAGATAAAATAGAACCTACGAGGTCACACAATATTAGGGATTGACTTGATCAAGGCTTGGATTGAATTTATTAATTGCTAATTTTGTAAATATTATAAATTTAGTTGCTACTATTTTCGATGCCTACTAATTTTGGCACCTACTAATTTTGGTACCTATTAATTTTGGCATCAAAAACTTAATTACAAAAGTTAATGTGATTTAACTTAATTAGGTTTAAAAATCCTAGTTAGACTAGGATTTCAAAATCATAGTCTGTCTAGGATTGATAGCCTTTTTCAAATTTGATTCAAATTAGGTTCAAATTTGATTTGATTTGAACCATATTAAATCCAAATAAAATTGGACACCTAACCTAATTGGATTAGGCCTAAACCACCTCTAAATTTCATTGAAAATATGATTTGTATGGTATTTTATGATCAGATATGTGGGGCATGCAAAATGTCCTCCCTATCCTTCCTTGTCGTGATTTTCAAATTATTTCTTCCTAGGAGTCTTTTCAAATTAGAATTTCTTTCTAATTTAGATAAGATGGAGCCTTATCTGATAGAGGCTTCCATTAGAAGGACTCTTATATCAAGTGGGCATGCATTTTTGTTTTGAGCAACAAGGTATTATAAGAAAGAGGACCAGTGCACTACTTGCTCCTTAGTGCAAGAATTTCTCATCTCGATTCCTTTACTTGCTCAATTTGAATTATAATTAGATTGATTTTAGATAAAGATGAGATCCTTATCTTGTTTGGCATAAAGAATTGGGAAAGATTTTTTTTGGTGTGCGACAAATCTCTTAAGAAGAAGAAATTGATGCAAAAGAAAGCTTCCCATCACATATTTTTTTGATGTCATGTTTTTCCTTTGCCACTCCAATTTAAATAAGATTAAATTTTGTTGGACACTGACCTTGATGAGGATGGGCCATCTATAAAGTGACATGAAAAAGGGTGGGTTTGGATTATGCAAAAAAATATTTTAAAAGCTATAGAGAGGCCATGCACTAGTTTTAGGATTTTTTCCATATCTTGTTGTACTTATTCTTCCTTCCACCCTTCCACCTCTTTTTGATTAATTCCATGCTGAAACCCTCTTAGAGAAGAGAGTTAAGAGAGAGGAAAAAGTAAGATTATTTTTTTTTTCATTCCTTTGGTGTCTAAAGAAAAGTCTCGATTAATTTTATGAAGGGTTCACGAGAAGATTCCAAAGGCTGTAGCCTAGTTTCTTCGAGAACATCTTGGAAGAGAATTAAGATCCAAGATGAAGGAGGGGCTTATAAGGACCTAGCATTCTACGAGCCTTGGAGAGTTGATCAGTGTTGTCCCCAGCTGGATAGCAGTTTAAGCTGGGCACTTGCACGGCTCTGATAGCAATCCTGATGATCTACCGATCTGATCATGGTTGAAGAAGGAAGATAGCAATCAAGGTAAGTTGATATAATCATCCTGATTTATTTTATTTTTTAGATCTAATTTTATATGATGAATTCTTAATTAGCATGTTAGATAGGTCCTTAGAAATTATTTTAAATATTTTGTATATGATTTTATGAAAAAGTTTCATAGTTAGTTTCTGTTAGGATTTTAGAAATCCTAATTTCAACATGCTTGCCATCAATAATTCCTTTCAATGCTTTATCATTAGAATTCAAAATCTATCTGATAAGGCCCTTAGGTTAAAATTATTTCCTTTCTCGCTTAAAGACAAGGCCAAATATTGGCTATATTCATTAGATTCTATGACCATTTCAACCAAGGATCAATTACAAAAGGAATTTTTCAAGAAATATTTTTCAATTAGGAACATAAATCAGATTCGAAAAGCCATAACTAGTTTTTTCCAATTAAATGGAGAAATATTTCATGAAACCTGGAAGAGGCATAAAGACCTTATTCATAAGTGTCCATACCATGCCATACCTAAATGACAACTAATCTAGTGCTTTTCTGATGATTATCAGAAAAGCATAGGCAAATGGTTGACTCTTCCTACAGTGGAACATTCTGGCTCAAAAGCGAGTATGAGGCTTGGCAACTATTTGAGATGCTGAGTGAAAACTCTTTATACTACATGTTTGCAATATCTAGAGAAACTCTCAAGTTAAATACTAAAAGAGGTGGAATATATAGGGTAAGGTAAGCTACTCTATAGACATCCACAGCAAGATGGATATACTATCCCAAACTGTAAATTCATTATCCTAGACTGTAGGTGCACTATCATAGAAATTTGACCAATTCTTGCAAGTTGGTCACACCTATTCTCCATGTGTAAAGTCCCAAGATGTTTGTATAATCTGTCTAAGTCCTACTCACATTATAAGTGATTGCCCAGTAACCCACTAGTTTCCTAAGCTTATACAGGTGCAAGCCCACTAGCCCAAACCCATCTATTCCTAGACTAAGAAATGACCTATACTCTAACATGTATAATCCAAGCTAGAGAAATCACCCAAACTTCTCATGGAAGTAAGAATCTATGGTTAACTCAGCTTCCCACAAACCCAATCACTAGTTTAAAAACACATCATACCCTTATTGGGTTTCTAGGGGTTTCTATGGCACAACGGAAGAATGAATTTCAAAAAAAAATCATTCTTGAAAATCCTAACAACTAGAAACCCTAAGCCCAAGATCCCTTATTTACTATAATCAACAAGTCAGACTAAATTAGGGTTATGAAGAATACCTGGAATGCTAATTCCTTTTCTTTCCACTAGGCTCACAAATGCAAGCCCTCCAGAGGTGATCCACACAGGAATCAAACTAGGAAGCTCTCCTTAGTAGGTTGCTTCATCAATTGGGACTCTTTTGATGGACTTTCTTCCTTCAACAGCCTTTCTTTCCTTGCTCAGATCCTTGCCCTCCAATAGAGTACTCTGAGCCCTTTCCAAAATAGTCTTCAATTTTACTTTCACTTCCTAATTCACTTCCTAAAACCCTTGTCTTGAAATGGAGTATTTTTTTTAAGACAAGATAAGGGAGGAAGAGACAAAAGAGAGTGTGGTAGAGTGTGAGTGTAGGAATGCAGGAAAGAAATGAGTTTTGTGATACCCTTCAACCTAATCACCAAAGCCTATTTATAGGAGAATGAAAGGTGCCGGATAAGCCTTCTCATCAGACCATGATAAGCCTTTCAATTTATCAAATAAGACTCTTCATATAGAAAGAGTCTTATTAATGAAGCATCATGACCTTTTGTGCGCCAACTACCTCATTAAGTTCCTTCAAGTTTTCATCCGACTACTCCATTTTCCACTTGAATTTTCCGGTTACAATGAAGCCAAGGGACATGGCTTTTGAGTAAGAAGAGTCAGGGATTCAAAACTCCTTAAAGCAGAAGGACTCTGCTTCTAATAATTGTTCCAAACATGAAGAGTCGCAACTCTTCATGTGCCAACTCCTTCCACCAAACTTCTTTTCTCATTTTGACCAGTCATAAGCCATTCAAATGGCATGGAGATGAGGCTAAGGGGTGCCTTGCTTCATCTGGAAACAAAGTCCCAGAGAATAAGGACTTTAGGTCCTTTCTACGCCCATTTATTTCTTGCACATAAAAATAAGTTGGCGCCAATTCTGAAGAGTCGCTACTCTTCACTTGTCGGTCAACCTTTTCCATGCCATATGCCACCTTTGACCTAGTCAAAGTGATGCGAAACTAGATATGCATGCAAATATATTTTTGTATTTTTTTGGTTAAGTTATGAATCTAAATCCCGAAGAACAGACCAAGAATTTAAGTAGGAAAATCTATGCAAAACAAGAAGCTAAAGCATGCAAAGTAGAACCTAAAAGCAAGAAGAAAGTGGACCGTTGAGGCTGAAAAGTCTCGATTGGGCTAGTTCATCTTCAATAAAGCATCTGGCAGGCAGAGGGGATGTACCTGATAATGGTTGATGAGCCTGATGCAGATCGTATATGAAGGGATCGCTCTCGCTCCCGGATGTAGCCTGGAAAATCAAGCCAAAGACCCGCGGATTCCCGGCTTTCTGCTCGATAATCCGAATGCGGCCCGGCTGGAGTCGTTAGATTCGTAGAAGCTGAGGGACGTGCAAACAACCTTCCAAGGATTAGAAAACACAGTAAGGATGAAGTAAGAAATGGAAAATAGCAAGGGAAAGAGGTTGTTTGAAGAGGGTGGCTAGGGTTTGGAGAGCAGGATGGTGGTTGGAAGCAGGGTACAGAACACCGGGAAGAAGAAAGGCTCACACAGAATCCCTTTTAGCACACAGTAGGTAGCACACAACAATTGGAGGAATTCAATATTATTTCATGAATAAAAGTACCTTGATACAAGAGATTAGAGTCTCTTAAATAGACTCTTAAACTTGACCCCCAAGTAAGGATACAATAGTCATTACCTAGGAATCCTATTCCCACCCAAACCCTAGCTAGAATACATGGTAGGTTTAGGTAGAAAAATCCCACAAAACTCTCTCCTCTCACTTGCCTTGGTCGGCCAAGAGGGGTGACTCTAAGTGGCCGACCAAGGGGAAGGTCACCATAAGCATGTGGCACCCTAGCTCCTCTCCTGGGCCTTGACTGGCCCAATCTGCTTCAGGCTGCGGTCCAAGGCTTCGGATTTGTCTCCCGGGCTTCTGATTTCTTCTCCTAGGCTTTTGATTTCTCCTCCTAGGCCTTCCATGGTCTTCATAGCTTTAGTTGGGTTGGTCTTCACTTGGACTGGCTTGGTCTTCACTTGTATAAGTCTTTACTGGACATGTATTGAACTCTGAAAAATGACTAGCTCAACATGAGATGACTAGTACAGGACTCAAGTAAGAAAAAGACAACTCAAATGGACTAAGCCTTTATTACAAATGGACTCAAATGCGACTAAGTAATCCACAAGGGGTTGAGAAGCCTCTATCTTATTTTGGTGCCTCTGGTGTCCACACCAATTCTCCCGGGGTGGGAAGAACTCGACCCTGTCGAGTGAAGATCAGGCTGGCTCACACATCTCTCAAGGAGGTCTGGGTTGAGGTGTTGCAAGTCCTCTCAAGAAATCCATGAATCGTCCAACTCTGGCCAGCCTTGCCATCAGACCAGGTAGCGTTGATAGCCGCGGCCCTAGGTCAAAATGGCTTGATTGTCCAAGTTATGCTCGATTCATTCTCCTCTATCAAGCTAATTTATTGGTGGACACTCTGGGCTAGGGTCACTCTCAATGGAAAGAATAGGTCCAAAGGCCTCACTAGGTATCGTTGTCGGTTTCCTGTACTCAACCTGGTCTGCAATATAAAGGTAGAACTTATGCCCAAATCCGAAGGCAAATCTAATACATAGGCATTTGGTCCAACCCTCTCTATCACTTTAAAAGGTCCGGCTCCACGAGCATGAAGCTTCTTAATGGTCCCGGGTGGGAATCGCTCAGGCCTAAACCTAATCATAACAGAATCCCCTACGTCAAATTCCTTGGTCCTTCGGGAATTAGCCAATTTTATATATGTTTCATTGCTTAGGTTTATTTTTTGGCTAATATCCTTATGCAAGTCTCTAATATGCTGTGCGAATGATTTTGCAGACTCTGAGACTCGTGCATGAACAGGTAAAGGAATCAGATCAATGGGGTGATTAGGCTTGTACCCATGGACTATCTCAAAAGGACTCTTGCCCATGATCCTATTCACTGAGCTATTGTAGGCGAACTCTGCTCTAGGCAACAATAGATCCCAAGTTCCAATGTGTTCACCTATCAGGCATCTAAGGAGGTTTCCTAAACTATGGTTCACTACTTCGATTTGGCCATCTGTTTGGGGGTGGTAGGCTGTAGAAAACTTAAGCTTGGTCCCTAACAGGTACCAGAGGGTTTTCCAAAAATAACTAATGAACCTAACATCCCTATCATATATGATGGTCTTGGGTAGGCCATGGAGTCAACCACATTATCTAAGAAAAGCTTGGCTACTCTAGACGCATCAAAGGTTTGGGAACATGGGATGAAGTGAGCTATCTTAGAGAACCTATCGACCACTACAAAGATAGAATCATGTCTCTTCTGGGTCTTAGGTAATCCTAACATAAAGTCCATACTTAGGTCCTGTCAAGGGTGATCAGGCACTGGTAAAGGTGTGTAGACCAGTGTTTTGCTTATGCTGTTTTGCAACAGCACAAGTTCTACACCTGGCTATAATCTGAGCAACATGCCTTTTCAAACCTGGCCAAAAGAACTGGTCTTCTATCGCTAAGATGGTCTTATTCCTATTAAAGTGACCAGCTAAACCTCCAGCATGGGTCCCCCAAATCAAGAATTCTCTAAGGGGATTTCTAGGTATACGGAGTCTATTATTTTGGAAAAGGTAGCCATCCTGAATGGTATACTCACTATGGGTACTGGATGGTCCTAGCCTAAGGGTCTAGTAAATGTCACCAAAGTCTGGGTAGGTTTCATATTCATCCTTTAACCTATCAAACCCTCTGACTTTGGTGCTGACTGAGCCTAAAAGCAAAGACCTACAGCTAAGGGTGTCTGCTACCTTATTGTCTATTTCGGCACGATGTTTCAGGATAAAGGTGTATGCCTGAATGTACTCGATCCATTTATCATGCCGTGGATTGAGTTTCTTTTGGGAGTTTAGGAACCAGAGTGCCTCATTATCAGAAAATAAGATAAACTCCTGCGGTAGTAAGTAATGTCTCCAATATCTAAGGGCCTGGACTACCGCATAAAATTCCTTATCATAGGTAGAGTACTTAAGTTTAGCCTCATTCAGCTTTTTACTAAAGAAGGCTACAGGGTGATTCTCTTGACTTAGTACCCCACCTATTCCTACTCCTGAGGCGTCACAAGCGACCTCAAACACCTTGGTGAAATCAAGTAATCTAAGAATGGGTGCATGGGTCATCTTATCCATAAGCTCTAGGAAGGCCTTATCAGCTGCTTTGGTCCACTCAAATGTACCCTTCCTAATGCAATCAGTTATAGATGCGACGACTATACTAAAATCCCTAATAAATCTCCTGTAAAAGGTTGCTAAGCCATGGAAACTATGCACATCATGGACACTAGTGGGTACAGGCCACTCAATAATTGCCCTAACCTTTTCAGGATCTGCAGAAACTCCCTTAGGGGTGACAACAAAACCTAGGAAGATAACCCAATGTGTCAAGAACTCACATTTCTTAAAGTTGGCATTGAGGCTATTCTCCCTAAGGGTCTAGCAAACCAGTCTAAGGTGACTAAGGTGGTCCTTTTTAGTCTTGCTATAAATCAAGATGTCATCAAAATAAACCACAATAAATTTTCCAGTATATTCTTTCAGGACTTGGGTCATAATTCTTATAAATGTACTTGGTGCATTTGAAAGGCCAAAAGGCATTACAACCCACTCAAACAGGCCATCCTTAGTCTTGAATGCGGTCTTCCACTTATCCTCAGGTCTAATCCTAACCTGATGATAGCCGCTCTTGAGGTCTATCTTTGAGAAAACTTTAGCACCGGCCATCATGTCAACATGTCATCCAATCGGGGAATGGGAAACCTATACTTCACAGTTATTTTGTTGATGGCTCTACTGTCTATGCACATCCTCTAGGTACCATCTTTCTTAGGGGTCAGTAGAGCAGGGATTGCACATGGACTCAAGCTCTCCCTAATGAAACTTTTCCTAAGCAACTCTCCCACTTGTTTCTGTAATTCTTGATGCTCACTGGGGTTCATTCTATAGTGAGGAAGGTTTGGTAAAGTGGCTCTTGGGACTAGGTCTATGGCATGTTGGATGTCTTTAAGGGGTGGTAATTGATCAGGTAAATCATCAGGGAAGACATCCTTAAATTCTTTAAGAGCCTCAATAATCTCTTAAGGGTGTTCCTTTTGGGTCGGCTCATGGATTTCTTTGGTGGTCAAGATCCAAACAGGGCTACCCTCGGCAATCTCTTTCTCTAACTTCTTAGCCTTAATTAGATTAACTCCTGATTTCTTGTCCTTAAGGCTACTAGAACCTCTCTTGACTGGGTCTCTAGGTGGAGTTGGATGGATAACAAACTTATTCCCATGGTGGCTGAAAGCACAGACATTGGTTCGACCATACAGGGTTGCATCATGATCAAAAAACTAAGGTCGACCTAAAATGATACTACTTACTTCCATAGGAATGACATCACACGTAATCTTTTCCTCATAGTTTTGCAGTTTAACTAAGATTTGGCACCTATACTTGACCTAGATGGAGGTGGAATCTCCCCAAGAAACCTTGTAGGGGCTAGGATGGGGAACTGTGGTCAACTCTAAGAATTTGACTGTACTAGCAGAGACGGCATTGACATAACTCTCACTATCTATGATGATCTTAAAAACCTTATCCCCTATCTTAACAAAGGTTTGTAGGATGTTAGTCCTATGCCAATCTTCCTTAACTGGGGTTTGGGTCAAGATGCACCTAACCACACCTAACAGGTTCTCAGACTCGGGCATCTCTTCCTCTCCTTCATACTCATCCAACAACTGGTCATCAGCCTCATAGATTTCTCCCTCAGGTTCAGCTACGGGTTCAGGCTCCTCTTCCTCTAGCTCACCTAAGTGTAGAGCACTAACTGGGCACTGGCTAGCAAACTGGCCTGGTTTTCGACATTTAAAATAGGTTTTCTGGGGATTGGGACTCCTGTGGACCTTTACAGATTTACCTCTATCATCTCTACGGGTCAAAGGAGTACTAGGCTGGAGTCAACTCGGATCAGGGTGACTCAGATTGGGTCAACTTGGATTAGGTCAGCTAGGGCTGGATCGGCTTTGATGGGACTGGCTAGCTCCTGGGTACTGACTAGGGTATCTAGTGGGCTCGGGTTTATGGTAGATGGGCCCTCTCTGGAAACGCTCATAATCCCTAGCAATCTGGTAGGTATGGTCCAGGTCTCTAACCTCTCATATATAGAGCTCCCTCTTAATATCATCTCTCAGGCCAGCCCTAAACCTATACAAGATAACATCCTCAGACTCATTTAAGTCACATCGCATGGAATACTCATCAAACTTTGCAATGTACTCATCTACACTCTTGCTACCCTGATTCAATCGCTGCCACTGATCTATTAAACCATAACGATATGAGGTAAGAACGTATTTCCCTCTAAGCTTACCCTTCATGGCCCTCCAGGTGACTATGGGTTCATGATCTCCTAGTCTAAGAGTTCTCTCAACACTAACCCAATATAACCTGGCCTCCCGGACCAACTTAAACTAGGCAAACCTAAACTTACGCTCCTCCGACATATCGTACCACTCAAAATATTGATCAACTTCTCCCTCCCAATCTATATAGACCTTAGGATCATGACAACCATCAAAAATGGGGGCTTCTAACCTTATGTTCTTGCAGGCTCTATCCTCCTGGACTATGAAGTCCTGATTGGGTCTCCTTGGACGAACCTCTGGGACTGGGTCATGACAATGGACTCTCCTAGGTTCAGCCTCAAAGTAGGGATCAGGGTTTGGGGTCCTCCTAGGATCAGCCTCATAGTAAGGGTCACGACGAGGGGTTCTCCTAGGATAGAGAGGTGACTCAGGATCTGGTTCAGACTACGACCCATGGGTTCTCTCTAAGGTCCCTATACGGTCCTCTACCTGATCAAACCTATTGGCTATGTGGTCAAGTCTATTATGGATTCGAGTATTGGACTGAGTTATCTGGGTATTCACCTGGGCTAAGGATTGGGCCAACTGCTTAGTGAGTTTATTAATCTTGGCTTAAAGGTTATCCATGGGTTCAGCCAAAGGTGGAGATGGTGGATGATATGATGCTCCTGATCTAGTGCTCATACAAGACTCAACACTGACTTGACTATAGCTACCTAGACCTAGAGCCCAATCAAAATGGATTGACTCAACTTAAACATAACTCAAATCCTAGTCCTTCAATCTAGCCAGGTAAGAGGTGGGATGGTGGGAGGCCCCCTGCTCTCGCAGGGACCCAATTAAGGAACCACCGATCCGTTTAGGTCGTTTGATACTGTACCTCTAGCCTAGACACCAGAATCCAGTAATAGGAGATGAATTGGGTGCACTAGTCATCCCACAATGATCGAACCCGACCGATTGGTGACCGTAGCCCACTAGGGCAAATTAAGTCTATTTGATTTTAGATTAGGCTTGGGACCGAATGCAAGGGTTATGGTTTTGGGCTAAGGAGAGGTTATCAACTTCTACCCTTATCTGACATATAAAAAGTGCCCTTAAAGTAATTTATGCAATGATGGCAGGTAGATGAAAATGCAAATTAGGGTTTAGCTATTTTTGGAGTTTTTTGATTATATGTATTTTTTTTTGTTTTAGGATTTTCTTAAACAGGAAGAAAACTTGCAGATTATGACCTAATATGCAAGGAACATGCCAAAATTAAAGATATGCAAGAATTATACTAAAAGAACCATAAACTTTCTGAAATTGGCTTTGCTGCCAAAATAGAGCAGAACTATTCTCAAGCAGTGTTTCAGTTGGGAGAAAATCCACAGGCTGAAATATTTTCTGAGAAAATTTTGAAAATTAATTTCAATTATGAGGAGTTCAGAAAAATAAATTTTAGAATTTTTTGAGTTATATATAGGGAGAAACAATTAAAAGAACAGATGTTGTACTGAGAAGGCTGAGAATGCAAAAACCATAATCGAACTCTTTGTGTTCTTCTTCAGGGGTCAATTCACGGCGGCACCCCTACCACCATAGGAGGTCCCGCAGATTGGGAAGAGAGGGTCTTGCAGCCCTACTAGTCTCCTATGACCGGACGGTCATGGTGAAGCACCCGATCCGAATATCCAAAAAGAACTGAGCCCAAACAGGCTCTGATACCAAATAATGTGAAACTAGATATGCATGCAAATATATTTTTGTATTTTTTTTGTTTAAGTTGTGAATCTAAATCCCGAAGAGTAAACCAAGAATTTAAGTAAGAAAATCTATGCAAAACAAGTGCAAAGTAGAACCGAAAATCAAGAAGAAAGTGGACCGCCGAGGCTGAGAAGTCTCGGTTGGGCTAGTTCATCTTCAATAAAGCATCTGGTAGGCAGAGGGGGTGTACCTGACAATGGTAGATGTGCCTGGTGCAGATCGCATGCAAAGGGATCGCTCTCGCTCCTGGATGCGGCCTAAAAAATCAAGCCAGAGATCCACGGATTCTCGGCTTTCTGCTCGATGATCCGATTGCAGCCCGACTAGAGTTATTGGATTCGTAGAAGCTGAGGAACCTGCAAACAACCTTCCAAGGGTTAGAAAACATAGTAAGGATGAAGTAAGAAAGGGAAAACATCAAGGGGAAGAGGTTGTTTGAAGAGGGTGGCTAGGGTTTAAAGAGCAAGATGGCGACTAGAAGCAGGGCGCAGAACACCGGGAAGAAGAAGCGCTCACATAAAATCCCTTTTAGCACACAGCAGGTAGCGCACAGTAATTAGAGGAATTCAATATTATTTCATGAATAAAAGTACCTTGATATAAGATATTAGAGTCTCTTAAATAGACTCTTAGACTTGGCCCCCAAGTAAAGATACAATAGTTATTACCTAGGAATTCGATTCCCACCCAAATCCTAGCTATAGAATACATGGTAGGTTTAGGTAGAAAAATCGCACAAAACTCTCTCCTCTCACTTGCCTTGATCAGCCAAGAGGGGTGACTCTAAGTGGCCAACCAAGGAGAAGGTCACCATAAGCATGTGGCGCCCTAGCTCCTCTCCTGGGCCTTGACTGGCCCAATCTTCTTTAGGCTACGATCCAGGGCTTCAGGGCTTCGGATTTGTCTCCCAGGCTTCTGATTTCTTCTCCTAGGCTTTTGATTTCTCCTCCTAGGCCTTCCATGGTCTTCATAGCTTCAGTTGGGTTGGTCTTCACTTGGGCTGGCTTGGTCTTCACTTGTATGAGTCTTTACTGGACATGTACTGAACTCCAGAAAATGACTAGCTCAACATGAGCTGACTAGTATAGGACTCAAGTAAGAAAAAGACAACTCAAATGGACTAAGCCTTTATTACAAATGGACTCAAATGCGACTAAGTAATCTACAAAGGGTTGAGAAGCCTCTATCTTATTCTGGTGCCTCTGGTGTCCGCACCAATTCTCCTAGGGTGGGAGGAAATCGACCCTGTCAAGTGAAGATCAAGCTGGCTCGCATATCTCTCGAGGAGGTCTGGGTTGAGGTGCTGCAAGTCCTCTCGAGAAATCCACAAATCGTCCAACTCTAGCCAGCCTTGCCATCAAACTAGGTAGCGTTGATAGCTGCAGCCCCGGGTCGTTATGGCTTGATCGTCCAGGATACGCTCGATCCATTCTCCTCTCTCAGGCTAATTTATTGGTGGACACTCTGGGCTAGGGTCACTCTCAATGGAAGGAATAGGTCCAAAGGCCTCACTAGGTATCGCTGTCGGTTCCCTGTACTCAACCAGGTCTGTAATATTGAAGGTAGAACTGATGCCCAAATCCGAAAGCAAATCTAACACATAGGCATTTGGTCTAACCCTCTCTATCACTTTAAAAGGTCTGGCTTCATGAACATGAAGCTTCTTAACGGTCCCGGGTGAAAACCGCTCAGGCCTAAGCCTAATCATGATAGAATCCCCTACGTCAAATTCCTTGGTCCTTCGGGATTTAGATGTTGAAAATTGTATCCCAAAGCCAATCGCCTAGGCTGTAGGCGGTTGTGCTCAGTATTGTAATTTATATATGAATTAATAAAACTTTATTTTGGCAGCTCATCACATTATTCATTTCCCTATAATGAACTCTATTTGTGTGATGAAGTCCTTAGGACTGCACTGACTTCGATATAGAGAGGATATATCGAGTGGTCCTTAAAAAAGGTTCACAACCAAAGGATACATTGTACAGGACGATAATGTATCAAGTATAGGTTGTTGTGGTTCACATCGTTTGGTTATCCTCTTGACCAAAGGAGTGTGGTGACATTGATGTGATCTGCAAGTGGGATGTGTGACATCTCATTGAACGTGATTCCATGGAGCTCCTTTCTGCCAAAGGATTGCTCACGATTGGATATGGGTATATGTGTCCCTCCGACCTGAGGTCACCATGATAGCTTGTAAGCAACTCCCTATGCTTTGGTTCCGGAATACCCGGATTTCTAATCCGGTGATGAAAGGTTTCTGGGTACAGGCAAGTACTTGTGGAGTAGTGGCGAACCAAGATGGAATTGACTTGTCCAAGTTATTTGGATTGAATATCTCGCAATGTCTCAATTTAGCAAATCCTCGACCGGGGTAGTCCTAGTGAGGAGTCACTGGACTTACGAGGTTGAGACATGTTGTGGATTGACTCTATTAGGGTTGGCAGTCTAACCCTAGGTCATCTTAAGCATTGGAGGTCAAGGGATGAATTATACAGTAACCATATACCAGAGGTTCGATAGATAGCTCTCGCATCTTCGACTTATCCGGACACCGGGATCCATTGCTAGATGGTATCTTATGCTGGTACTGAAAGTATTCCAGTGCTACCATTTAGGTTCGAACCTATGAGATCACACGCCATAGAGGATTTCTTCCTGATCCGGGAGCCAATCAACGATTGGAAATCATTTCGGTATTAAGGTCAAACGGACTGATTAAGCATACTTTGGATTTTTTCTGGTCCACCTGGTCTGATTTGGATTGACCAGGATTGGTTTGGGTCAACCAGGAACTGTTCCTGGTAGACCAGGGCTGGACACTATTTTTCTTACTGACTGGGTTTGGTTAGACCGGGGTTTTAATGAACCATTTTGGGTTTTTGTTGAACCAGTTTAATCATGGAAGGTTTACATGGTTTATTTGGTTCTCACTATTTTGTTTCTCCGTCTCCCCTTGTTTTTTTGTTACTCCTTTTTACCGTGTAAATGGGATAAAGATCAATATGAATTTTGAATGCTGAATGGGATAAGGCCTGCTATTGATCGATTGCTGTTTGGTTTTTGAACCGCATGAAGTTGATCGGATGAAGATTGGCTTTCTCCGTGGTTTCCTCCCATTCGCAACTCCTTCCCTCTCAGTCTCTCAATTTTCACGTGGATTTCAGCCCTTCCCAGTTTTGTTTCACCGATCAAGAGCTTTTCAAACCATGTTTTGTTTTTCTCGATTACCTCTCACGATTTCTTCCCAGGGGCTTCACGGGTTTGTTCGCTACATTCTTTTTTGTGTTTGTTGTTGGCCGTGTGATGAGGTAGAGAGAAAGGAACAGGGGCTTGCAGTGAGAGAAGGAGGACCTGGGCATGCAAGGGAGTTTGTAACAGGGCATGCAGATGTGGGGAAGAACAGAGCATATGATTTGTGAGAGGGAAGAGAGCAAGCTTTTGGACGAGTTTTCCAGAAAATTTGTTCAACCCCATGTTTTTCTTCCCTGTTCTTTACTATGCCTTTTGTGTGCTCTTAGTGGAGTTTGGGCGGTCTCGGAGAAGACCGTCCATGAGTTTTCTTTTTGGTTTTTCCTACTCTACTTTGTTGTGACCTGTTGGTTGATTTCTGGAGGACTAGCATCCATCCGGGAGTTGGATCAGCGAGAGCCCGCACGTGGATACTCTAGAGGGTGGATACTTGGACACCTCGAGAGATTGGATTAATCTCTTCCGTTCTTCTTGCAGTTGTAGATCTGATTTGCTGTTGAAGGAGTTCAACCGGCTGCGTCAATTTGCTATTAAAGGAAGCACTACAAGGTATGTGATTTACCTTTTGTTAATCATGCATATTTAGATCTAGATTTTATCATATTATTTATGATTATTGCAATTGCCTATACATGCCTATGTTTCAGTTTCATGCAGCATGTTATGTTAGATCCTGTGCATGAGTAGGCTTTTTCCATTTGCATGTTAAAAATTTTTAATTATGCAATACCTACTCCCTTGTGTAGCGTGCCTAGGATAGGCGTCTAGTGCACCAGGTATCCTTTCATTAGATTCATAACTTAACCTAAAAAAATATAAAAATATATTTTGCATGCATATCTAGTTCCGCATCACAAAGTATATACAATATGTGTGTCATTTGAAAGGGCATTAATTCTACTTTCTGACCATATAATTTGTTTTCAGGTAGGAGGTCTATTAGTCCTTCTGCATCCTTTTGAATGCTGAAGTATCACTTAGGTGCCAAGAGTCCCATGCCATTGGGACTCTTGATATATGGTGCATAAAATGTCAAAAAAATATTAGATAAAATATGATAAATTTGTCCCACTTAGGACACAACCTAATTTAGGTCTCTCATAAATTAGTTAGTTCATTTAGCAACCTTTCATATCCAAGTCATATGGGTTAGGAGATTAGGTCATTCTACACATGCTAGTGTGCAATCTAGCTAACCTATTAGGATCCCATGACCCTAATTAAATGTCAATTGACTTCCTAGGTCAATTCCTTAATATGTGTGACCCTTTGGATTCCACATCTAGCTAGCAGTAGGTCTAGGTCCAAGCCGATTCGATCCAATCGAACCCGATTGACCTAATTAAGTCAAATTGAGCTGACCTAAGTTGCCAATTCGAACTAGCTTTTGAATTGACTCATGAATTTAATCCAATTGATTCATGCTAACCTACAAGACATGATTGACGTCTAGCAATATGTCATGCCTACTCGGAAGATAAGGAATTTGATAGAAAGTACCAAAATATCCTTTAGTAGAAAGTTACCGTGCAATTCAATCTTTCGATATCTTTTTATCCCGATTAAGTGATGGACATGGATAAATGTCAAACCCTAACACTTAATCATTTTGAATCTCTATTCGATAATGAAGACTCTACTGATGACTGATTAGAAACCTCTTCTAATCTCATCCTGCTTTGATCAAAGACTCCCTGAGTAATCAATCGAAGAGATTACTTGGGATAACAATTCCTCTTATTAGGAATGATCGATTCCTTGTTGGTCCACTCACATCCTTCATACACCTTCCACCATATCCGAGAACATCCCGTACATAACTCAATGTCATGAATGAGTATAAACCAAAACATGGCTTAATGTGCATAAGGAACCATGGTGACCTCAGGTATAAAGATCACTTGCACAACTCCCACTATGAGAACTATCTTTTGACAAGTAGTATACTTCCATAAGATAGTCTCGGTATGGATCAGTTCAGTGAACTCATACATACCCTAATGAGCACCATTATCCTTATATTAGTGTCTCTACACAAGTGGCTATGAGACCAACCACCCTTTCCATCGGATAAGCTAGTCTTTCCGGAAGCATCGATCCTCAAATTGATGATCCAATGACTACGAACATTTTAGAATAAGGTTTTATAGGAACTTAGGTCTCACCATTATGATCTCCATCATAACCCTAATTTTATTGCCTTAATCTATGGGGTTCATCATAATCTTTAAGTAAGACACAGCAGTATGATGAAACAAAAATGCCTTTAATAATATAATAATGTCATACAAGAGTTGGAAGATTACAAAAATGCCCTTACAGATATTGGCTTTTATGATACTTTTCTTTCAACCCTTAGTATCAAAATTCCCCACAACCTTCTCCTAGAAACAATAATTCTAATTTTGAGGAGAAAGTTCTCCAAATATTGGCAAGGATAGAAACCAACTCTCAAACCTTTGACTCCCACATGTATTCCTAGTCAGGTTAGAGAACCAAATTGACCAACTAGCTACAGCCATTATGATGCAGGACGAGATGAAATCATGCAATCATGATGGATGGAGATTCGAGCAAGAGGATTAGTAAGTTAAATTGAGCAATAAATCCACATACATATGAGCTAAATTAATCCAAAAAAAGAATTTTATGAAAGAGACTAGTAGATCTAAGTTTCAACACCCGTAATGTAGATCTAGTTCAAACAAAGAGTAGGACCTTTAAGGAAAGGAAACCATCATTACTAGGGCAAGTTAACCTTCAAATGATCAGATATAAAGATGTTAAGAATGGTTCTCCTACCAACAATAATGGCTAAAATATTTGGTGGAAGGGTTCGCTCAACTCTCTAGGAAAGGGGCTTGGATCATAAGATTTACACTCCTTAGACTTGTGGACTTATCTTGTAGATGGTTCATGGCTTGGAAACCCTCATCTTCAACTCGAGATCCATGAGAGAACCTGCAAAAGATCTCAATATGAGGCATTGAAGTATAGAGAATGAAGGAATTGAAAGATGGAAAGAAGAGAGATGGAAAGTAGAGGATGCTTGGAGCTAGGCAGCTTGGACTCTTCAAATGGCCATGGAGGGACTCCTTTGTAGTGGAGTGGCTCTCACACCCCCTCCCTCATGGAGTGAACTTGCTCCTAAGTAATGGAAATAAAGGAACTAAACAAAATTATGGGCCTCACACCCTCTCCCAAATGAAGTGACCAAAGCACAAAGCAATGGGAAGAAAACACTCAAACTTGATTCCATTTCATAAGAGATAAGAGATTCTTACAAAGGGAAGCCTGGGAGCTATTTATAGGCCCAACACCTCCATAAAATTTATCCAAGAGAGGGTGGGTTTGGCTAACCAACTCTAGTTATAACTACTAACTAGATTGGTTAGGAAGTTCTAACAAGAAACTAGAATTAGTTGTAACCAAAATTGGTTGCAACTAATTTTACATGTGGCGCCTATGTGGATGATGAAGTGGCCTTCCTTGATGATGTAGCATCCATGTTAGAAGGTGAGGTGGCACTCCACAAAGGAAGTTGGTTGCAAAGTTGTTGGGGGAGTTGTAGATAGTTGTCTTCACTTTATATGGCCCCAAAAAAGGTGTTGATGAGGTGGCCTCCAAGTGGCACCCAAGTGGATGGAAGTTGGGGATGAGGTGGCCTCCAAGTGGCACCCAAGTGGATGGAATGAGGTGGCCTCCAAGTGATGTCAAGTGGTTGGAAATTGAGTTGACTCCATGAAGAGGATTTGAGTCAACTCAAGGAAAATCGGTTGAGTTGGCTCATGGAAGGTAGGTAGCTTCATGAGACTTCCTTGCTTCCTCTATTGATACATTGGGCTCAATTAGAAGGCCTTCTGACTTAATTCCCTAACTACAAAAGAGTTAGCTTAAAATCTATTTGCCTTTGCCTGATGTCCCTATCACATTAGTAGAAGGGAGCAAGGGAAACTATCTAGCCAACTTGTTTGCAACCCAAAGGGGCAATGCACGGCTGAGAGCTCCAAACCCATGAAACCTTTCCTGAGCATGCCAAATCTGTGATAACCCCTAGGAATGGAAAGGTCTTGGAATAATAACAAAGGGCCAATACGTTAAGAACCCAAACTCAAACTAAACTCGAATTACCAAACAATAAGAAAGACCCTAAGGAGAGGATTGAACTAATTTTGTCAACACCTATAATTAGAGTTCCAGACCCAAGTACTCTAGAAAAATCTCTATTTTTAGATAAAATGAAAGTCAAGATGAATGAAATGCTTGAATTATTTAAATAAGTCCATATTGATCTTCTACTTTTATATGCCATTAAGCATGTCTCAACTTATGTCAAGTTTTCGAAGAATTTGTGCACTCAAAAATGCAAATCTCTAGTACACATCCCAAAAAAAGTCTATCTCACTAAGCAAGATAGCTTAGTCTTTCAATATGCAACCCTTCCCAAGCTTAAGGACCCCGGTATCCCTATCATTTTTTATATCATAGGAGGCTGAACTATTAAGAAAACCCTATTAGACTTAGGAGCAAGTGTCAATCTCCTCCCAAGTTTAGTATACAAACTTTTTGGATTTGGAGACCGAAGTCCATGTTGGTAACCCTATAGCTGATGGATCTCTTAAGGTACCACTTGGAATAATTGAGGATGTGTTGGTCAAGATGGAAGAATTATACTTCCCTGTAGACTTTATTCTTTTGGATAAGGAATCGGAAAGCGATCCTGATGAAATCCCAATTATTTTAGGCCAACCCTTTCCTGCCATAGCTAATGCTTGCATCAACTATAGGAATGGAGCCATGGATGTATCATTTAGGAATAAAAAGTAAATGGTGTGGACGCCAGAGGCACCAGAATAAGATAGAGGCTTCTCAACCCTCTGTGGATTACTTAGTGGTATTTGAGTCCACTTGTAATAAAGACTTAGTCCATTTAAGTTATTTTATTATTTGAGTCCTGTACCAGTCAGTTCATGTTAAGCTAGTCTTTTTTCTGGGTCCTGTACATGTCAGTCTAAGTACAAGTGAAGACATGTCGCCCAAGTACAAGTGAAGACCAAGCCAGTCCAAGTGAAGACCAACCCAACTGGAAGCTATGAAGACCATGGAAGGCCTAGGAGAAGAAATCAGAAGCCCGTGAGATAAATCAGAAGCCCTGAAGCCCTAAACTGCAGCCTAAAGCAGATTAGGCTAGCCAAGGCCCAGGAGGGGAGCTAGGGCGCCATCCACCCTATGGTCACCACCCATTGGTCGGCCACTAGGGTCACCTCCCTTGGCCGACCAAGGCAAGAGAGAGGGGGAGAAATTTGAGAAATTTTTCAACCTAGACCTACCATGTATTCTAGCTAGGGTTTGGGTGGGATTCAAATTCCTAGGTAATGACTAATGTAACCTTACTTAGGGGCCAAGTTTAAGAGTCTATTTAAGAGACTCTACTCTCTTATATGAAGGCACTTTTTCATGAAATAATATTGAGTTTACAACAACTGCTGTGTGCTAAGGGAACTCTGTGTGAGCCTTTTCTTCTTCCCTGTTCCCTGCACCCTGTTTCCAGCCATCAACGAACCCTAGAAGACTTCTCCAACCTTGGTCGCCAACTCTATAACTCTTCTTTCTCTTGCTATTTTCCCACTTATATATTCATCCTCGCTTCGATTTCTAACCCCTGAAAGGCTGTTTGCAGGTCTTCCGACTTCTACGAATCCAACGACTCCAGCCGGGCAGCGATCGGATCACCGGGTTAAAAGCCGAAAATCCGCGGGTCTCCACCTTAATTTTCTAGGCCGCATCCGGGAGCAAGAGCGACCCCTTCGTATACGATCTGCACTGGGCGCATCAACCGTTATCAGGTACACCCCCTCTGCCTGCCAGTCACTTTATTGGAGGTGAACTAGCCCACCGAGGCTTCTCAGCCTCAGCGGTCCTCTTTCTATTTCTTTTTAGGTCCTGTTATGCATGCTATTGCTTCGTAATTTCATATATAACTCTCTACTTAGTTTCTTGGTCTGATCTTCGGGATTTAAACATATAACTTAATATATAAAAACTCAAAAATAATCTGCATGCATATATAGTTCTGCATCGGTAAAGGTTGGATATGTTTAACACTATAACAGGACCATAAAGTAATGAATTTAGTGAAGTAATGTACTAGAGCAGAAAGCATTAGCTATGGCAGGGATGGCTTCTTCTACAAGTTCCACTCCTCCATTGACCATTAGAGCCACCTAGTTCCACTCCTCCATCAACCATGAAATATAAGCAAATGGCCCCTCAATCTAAAACACCAATAGCTTCTTTGTTGGAGACCCGACCTATATTGGAATAAAAGTCACTCCTAATTATGTTGGAAGATCCATTTCTCAAACCTGATGTAACTTCTGATGAGAAAACCATATTATAGGTATACAAAAAGAATATGAAGAAGTTATTAGAGGGATAATCACTGACCCACCAAAGGACTGCTCAACTTGAATGTTACCTCAAGAACTAAGTACTGCAATCTTGAAGCAAGAAAACCCTGATAACCTTACTGAGGATCCCTCACATAAATTTTTCAATTATGCTAGCATTAATGATGTTGAGAAGCTGAGTGATCTATTAGACCCGCCATGGATCATAAAGTGTGAGCCCTTTATAGAGTCATCTACTACCCACCTAGCCCCTGCACTAGAAATAATACCTGCCTTACAAACCAAGCCACCTCCAGGTACCAATTATCAAGAGATATGTCACATAGGTGCACATCAAGAATATCAAGGATATCTGATGCAAAACATTATTGATTGGAATTTGTCAAACCATCCACCATGGCTAGGCATATCCAGGAATTTAATGGATATTTCAACTAGAACAATCTAAAAAAATATACCTAGTCTAGCTGAAAACTTTAAACTTAATGCTCCTAGGAGGCAACCTAATTTTTGACTTCATTTATTGTAGTTCATTTTTTTCAAACTAATAGATAAGTTAGAGGGAGAACCAAATCTTCAAGGAAGAATTAGAGCTTGAAGATCCCTACTGGACCAAGAATACATTGAGTCAGGTGTATTCTTTTCTATCTTTTTATTATATATTGTACCATAATTATTTTAAATTTAAACCGTAAGTGCATAGTATATAGGGTAGCACGTCCAGCGAGCATGAGTTGATCTCACAAGGAATTGAATGTTTGAACTGTATTCAAATCCTTGCTTAAACAAGCTTTAGCAAAGATAGGGAGTGATTGTTTCATTACTTTCTATTAAAGTAAAAATTAATTAAACCATAGAGATAAATAATCTAAAGATCAAGGGCTTTTAAATCTACTAAACTAATGACTCAGAGAGCCTTTCTATGATTTCTTTCATAATGTCCTTTCAAATTCTTCCTTTGTGTTAACCAAGTATGGATTATGAAAAGATTATGATCCAACAATAATCCATCAAGGTTCCTACAAGGAAGAACAAAAAATGATTTAAAAATATTATGAGCCTTCTATCTATTACCCTTCTTGCACCAAATCAAGTATGAATCATGAAGGGATTAAAATCCAACAATAGTCCACAAAGTCTCTTGGCAAGAATTGAAAAGAAAAGACTCTAAAAAATTAAAAGCTCAAAAAGAGATCCTAAGAAAGAGCTTCTAATTATAGTCTAGCTTCATCACCAACCCTAGAGGGTTTACTTAGCCAGGCATGATCTAAATTAAAATATAAAATTATTTAAAAATATAAAATAAGTTTAACACTACTTGCTAGAATTTAAATTATAGAATTTAAAGATGTGTAGAAATTAAACTAGCCTAATTGTAAAAATTAAATTACAGAAATTAAATTGCAAGAATTTAAACTATCTTAGTATTGACATTAAAAATTACAAGAAAAATATTTGACATAAGTAGAATAAAATTTTATTTCTTAAAAATCTGATTATAAAAATATTTAACTCCTATTCCATTAACAGGACTTGGAGTTAAAAAAATAATTTTTTTTAGAACCTAATAAGGGCTCTTTTTCCTTCAGCTCACCTCCTTCTTGTATATTAGAAGGGTGGAAGAAAGTGGGAAGTGTTTTTTCCATGAAGCATATAAGCATTTTTACAAGTGTCAGGGAAAAAGGATTGTTTACATTCTTCTAATGTAAGACTAAAAAATTAAAAAAAATAAATTTTGGATGAATCTAGCCATAATTTCTTTCTAATTTATTGATGAATCTAGATGCAAATTTTCTTTAAATTCATTGACAAATCTAGTCCCAAATCTCTTTCAAGTTCATTGGTGGACTGCGTGAAGGCTTCTTATAGAACAAACTACTAATCCAGGTGGACCGGTAGCATGTGAGCATTTTTGGACAACCTTTAAGATCGATGTTGGGCTGCACTTGTTCACTAGTTGGACTCTAATTTATATCCTTTAGGCCTGTAGATTGGGCTCTTTATTATGGTAAACCTCTTTCCAACAAAATATAAGAAAAATCATCAATTCTAAAAAATAAAGATAATTTGATTTATAAATTAATACTTCTATGGCTAGATTTATGCACTTATCATACCCCCCAACTTGAGTCTTACTCATTTTCGAGTAAAAATAAAAAATAGTTCATGAATTACTTATTAGAAAATAATTAAGGGGGCTACCAAAGACTCTTAATACCATACATAAGTTTGCTCGGACTCAAAGATTTTTTTTCATACCCTTTTTATAAGTAAAAGATTTTTCATTAGATAGTAGATGAAACAAGTCATTAGGATACTAATAGTTTCTAATCAATTGGTTAAGTGCAAACTTCTCATTTTTCCAAGAAAACTCTTGACCAACTCCTATTGTTATTTTTAAACTTCTTCTCCCATGGAATGTAAGATATTGTTTTGGTGTAAGTATATTCCTTTTATTGTTTACATTTTTTTCTAATACAGACCGTATAATGCCTTAACCTCTTAAACTTTCTATCTGACCCTTATAACAAGTTTTTGATAATGTCTCCCAGACCAGTTGGCCTTGGGGTTATAAGTGTCGAACACCCCTCCAGCTTACTATGATGGGGACCTGAGAGCTATCAACTGCCACGTGGAGTCCCAGCAGGCATCATCCATCCTATTAGGCATCGCAGGATTCTCATATATCTACTCAAGCACAAAAGACAGCAAATCAACATCCCGTATGGAAATTAGGGACCACCCAAAAGAAGATGGAAGGGAGTATCAGGAAAATCAAGCAGCATTTGGGCACCCACTCCCCTTCCCTCTTTCATGAGATTTTATTTCCTTGTGTTGACCACCCTTTTATGGAATGTTTGTGGCGCCCTCCATCTTTCCTTGTAGCATGAAATCTCTTACCCTTTTAGCCCCATCTCTTATGGCATGTAGTTGGCACCAACAAGGAAGCTTGTTGGCGCCCCTTTTTATGTTTATTTTTTCATGTATTCCAAGGGCTAGGGCTCCCTATATAAGGACCCGTCTCTTGTATTGAAGAATAATAATGATGATGATTTGAAAAGAGTGATTCTTTCGTTCTTCCTCCATAAAGGGTGGGCATGAGGCCCATCTTGCCTTCGCCTTCGGGCGTCGAGGGGTGTGAGACCATATGACTTCGCTTTCAAGCGTCGATGGGTGTGAGCCCTAGTTATCCCCTTCCTCGTCGAGTCCTCGCTATGGTCTTAGAGATTTTCCTTCACGGCCCCAGGTAGCAATTTGGGTAGGATGCCCTAGGCTACATGTAGTGGGATGGATGAGATGCCCTAGAGGTGAGAGGTCTCTCCATGAATGTAAGTCAAGTCTGTAAAGTGTCCATCTTCTTTATCCCTCCACGGCCTTGGAAAGTTACCCTCATGGATCCATTAGTGAGGTGGGTGAGATGCCCTAGAGATGAGAGGTCTCTTTGTGAGTGTGAGTTTCCAAATTCGTGGTAGTCCAAACCCCTACCTTCCATCCACGTTGTTTCCTTCACCACCTCCAAAGAAATTAAAAAAATAAAAGAAAATATAGTGATACCTTAATCCCTGGCGATTTCTCAGCTCACCAACGATCTTACCCCCCAACCTGTCCCCCATCATTTTTTTGGTATCAGAGCCCATCCCGTTCCCCATCAATTTTGAATGATGGGGACTTGAGAGCTATCAGCTACCATGTGGAGTCCCAGCAGGAGTCATCCACCCTATTAGGCATCCCAGGATTCTCATATATCCACTCAAGCACAAAAGGTAGCAGATCAACATCCCGTATGGAAATTAGAAACCACCAAGGAGAAGATGGAAGGGAGTATCAGGCAAATCAAGCAGCATTTGGGTGCTCACTCTCCTTCCCTCTTTCATGAGATTATTTCCTTGTGTTGACCACCCTTTTATGGAATATTTGTGGTGCCCTCCATCTTTCCTTGTAGCATGAAAACTCTTTCCCTTCTAGCCCCATCTCTTATGGCATGTAGTTGGCACCAACAAGGAAGCTTGTTGGCATCCCTTTTTATGTTTATTTTTTCATGTATTCTAAGGTCTAGAGCTCCCTATATAAGGACCCCTCTCTTGTATTGAATAATAATGATGATGATGATTTGAGAAGAGTGATTCTTCATTCTGCCTCTATAAAGGAGTGGGCATGAGGCCCATCTTCCCTTCGCCTTCGGGCGTCAAGGGGTGTGAGACCCTATGCCTTCGCTTTCGAGCATCGAGGGATGTAAGGCCCTAGTTATCCCCTTCCCTGTCGAGTCTTTTCTATGGTCTTAGAGATTTTCCTTCACAACCCCGGGTAGCAATTTGGGTGGGATACCCTAGGCTCTACATGTAGTGAGATGGGTGGGATGCCCTAGACTACATATAGTGGGGTGGGTGAGATGCCCTAGAGGTGAGAGGTCCCTCCGTAAATGTAAGTCCCAAGTCTGTAGAGTGTCCATCTTCTTTATCCCTCCAAGGCCTTGGAAAGTTACCCTCACTGCTCCATTGGTATGGTGGGTGAGATGCCCTGGAGGTGAGAGGTCTCTCCATGAGTGAGAGTTTCCAAGTCCGTGGCAATCCAAACCCCTACCTTCCATCCCCGTTGTTTCCTTCACCACCTCCATAGAAATTAAAAAAATAAAAGAAAATATAGTGATACCCTAATCCCTAGTGACTTCTCAGCTCGCCAACGATCCTACCCCCCCACCTATCTCCCATTATTTTTTTGGTATCATAGCCCATCCTGTCTCCCATCATTTTTGAAAAATAAATATAAAAAGGGGTGCCAACAAGCTTTCTTGTTGGTGCCAACTACATGCCATAAGAGATAGGGCTAGAAGGGCAAGAGATTTCATGCTACAAGGAAAGATGGAGGGCGCTCAAACATTCCATAAAAGGGTGGTCAACATAAGAAAATAAAATCTCATGAAAGAGGGAAGGAGAGTGGGTGCCCAAATGCTACTCGATTTGCCTGATACTCCCTTCCATCTTCTCTTGGGTGGTCCCTAATTTCCATAGGGGATGTTGATCTACTGCCTTTTGTGCTTGAGTGGATATATGAGAATCCTGGCACGGTCTCCTCCAGTAGCTGGTGGTAGCATAGATGGAAGGATGGCAGTTCTTGTGGCTGTTAAAGACCATAGAAGGAGGGCCGGACTGCAGGATGTCTTGGATGGAGGTCGGTGCAGAAGGGATCAATGGTGGTGCACTCAACGAAAGAGGGATTTGGTGGCATCGTGGGTGATGGAAAATAGAGGGTCAACAGCGGTCGGAGATGAGCGAGATGGAGGGAACAATTGTGGGCTTTGGATGGGAGGGAGGAGACGTTATGGATGGTGGAGCACAATCATCGGAGGTCTCGGGTGGTGGTCGTTTGCCGGGGAAGGACAGCTCAATGAGGATGATGAACTGGTGTTTGTCGGTAGCAAGGATCTTTCATAGATCTGAAGGGGAGACGATGTGGCGGCGATGGGGTCCTTCGCTGGTGGTCGGTGGCTATTCAAGGCATCACAGGCGGACGGAGGATGGGCTACCATGGGCTGAGGCATCGATCAAAGGCGATGATGAAGGATTAGCATGGCGGCGCGGGACGGGAGGAAGGTGGGGGCCGGAGTGTCGATCAAAGGTTGTGGACTCGGACGATGGGAAGGGAGGACCACGGGCAAGGTGGCGATCTGGGACTTTATGATTGAGGATGATGGGGTGGGGAGCCAGAGAGGCCAAAGACGAGGAGCACGGCAAGTCCCCTGGTGAGGGCGGAGTTGGAGTCCACCTTGAAGCGGACGGTGGTGGGGTTGTTGGCATCGCCGAAGGCACAGACCCAAACCCGGGAGATGCAGCCATGGATGCGGTGGTCGTCAGTCTTGAAGCAGCGGTGCGAGCGAAGATGGGGGGGCTTGGATCAAGGAAGGAGATGATGAGAATAACTCGAGGATAAAAAGAGGATAAGCAGAGAATAGCAGGAATAATATGAATAAGATGTGACAAAAAGGAAAAAATGGATATCCTAAACCTTTGGGCTCTGATACCAAAAAATGATGGGGGACGGGATGGGCTCTGATGCCAAAAAAATGATGGGGAATAGGTGGGGGGTAGGATCGTTGGTGAGCTGAGAAGTCACCAAGGATTAGGGTATCACTAGATTTTCTTTTATTTTTTTAATTTCTATGGAGGTGGTGAAGGAAACAATGGGGATGAAAGGTAGGGGTTTGGACTGCCATGGACTTGGAAACTCACATTCACGGAGAGACCTCTTACCCTTAGGGCATCTCACCCACCTCACTAATAGAGCCGTGAGGGTAACCTTTCAAGGCCGTGGAGGGATAAAGAAGATGGACACTCTACAGACTTGGGACTTACATTTATGGAGAGACCTCTTACCTCTAGGGCATCTCACCCACCCAACTACATGTAGCCTAGGGCATCCCACCCATCTCACTACATGCGGAGCCTAGGGCATCCCACCCAAATCGCTACCTGGGGTCGTGAAAGAAAATCTCTAAGATCATAGAGAGGACTTGATGGGGAAGGAAAAAACTAGGGCCTCACATCCCTCGATGCTTGAAAGCAAAGGCATAGGGTCTCATACCCCTCGACTCCCGAAGGCGAAGGCAAGACAGGCCTTACGCCCACTCCTTTACAGAGACAGAACGAAGAATCACTCTTCTCAAATCATCATCATTATTATTCTTCAATACAAGAGAGGGGTCCTTATATATGGAGCCCTAGCCCTTGGAATACATGGAAAAATAAACATAAAAAGGAATGCCAACAAGCTTCCTTGTTGGTGCTAACTACATGCCATAAGAGATGGGCCTAGAAGGGTAAGAGATTTCATGCTACAAGGAAGGATGGAGGGCACCACAAACATTCCATAAAAGGGTGGTCAACACAAGGAAATAAAATCTCATGAAAGAGGGAAGGACAGTTGGTGCTCAAATGCTGCTTGATTTGCTTGATACTCCCTTTCTTCTTCTCCTGGGTGGTCCCTAATTTTCATACGGGATGTTGATCTGCTGCCTTTTATGCTTGAGTAGATATATGAGAATCCTGGGATGCCTAATAGGGTAGATGATGCCTGCTGGGACTCCACGTGGCAGCTATTAGCTCTCAGGTCCCCATCATACTGGCTCGAGTCAGAAAGGCTATAAATCAAAACTGGCTGCATAGCAAAGTTTCTTTACATCTCCACTTTTTGACATAAGACTTAATACTTAGACGAAGAAGCCCGGTTACTTAATGGGATAATATTTAGAACCTGCTTTTATTATCTCTTTTTTTTTTCTTTTTCTTTTTTTGACCAATAAAGGAAACATTGCATTTGTCAACACCCATATACATCCAAGAAGTAGATTCTTCTTTGATGCGAATAGGAGGGTTAGAATTATCTAGAAATTGATTTCCTTCTTATTTATCTTTTTACTTGAGTCTATTAATATTTTGTCCCTCAATGTTTCAAAAATTATCTAGACTATTCAATCAATTACTTATCAAAAGTGTACGATTTATCCTAAATCTAAGACTCGACAAGTGTAAGAATAAGAAAGTGAAGGTAGCTCTAAATATATACTTATTTTGCTTATTATTCTTTCATAAAAATAATTTATAAATGTAAGCATAGTATGGTATAAAAGGAAATGAAGATACTTGGAGTATTTATTGAGCTCTCCCACCAACTTAGCTAATAGAGCTCATTTGAGTCAGGATCTGATAAATCTAACCATATTTAAAAGAAAATAATTACAAAGAAAGGAACTATGTTGCCTCCTAGGAGTACTAAGTTTAAAGTCTTCCATCAAACTAAATATTGATAGTAAGCTAACCAAGATATATTGGTTCATAGAAAACTATGGCTTCCTTAATAGATTCTATGGGTAGTTCCAAGAATGGTTTTAATCATTGACTGTTAACTTTAAAAACAATATCATTGCTTGGGTTTTCAATTTCTACAGTCCCATATGAGAAAACTTCTTTAACTAAGAAAAATCATATCCATTTAGACCTAAGCTTTCCAGAAAAAAGATATAACCTCGAATTATATAAGAGAACTTTCTATCTGGGAGTAAATTTTTTTTTAAGAATTGCTTAATCATGAAATACTTATGTTCTTTCCTTGTACACCCTAGCATTCTCGTAAGCTTCATTTCTAAATTCTTCTAATTCATTAATCTGAAGCTTCCTATGGTTTATGGCTATATCCAGGTTCATGTTTAATTTTTTTAATTGCTCACATAACTTTGTGTTCTAATTCAACAGGCAAGTGACATGATTTTCCAAACATAATTCTCTAAGGAGACATTCCTAGGTGATAGAAAAATGCCCTAAGAGCCAATCATTGTATGGGCCTTTTTGTAAACTTCCAACTCATGTATGATATCATTATTTATAATAGAGGCATTTGATTCATCATATACTGCTATGTCATGTTTTTGACTATGATGAACCCCATAGAGTAGGGCAATGAAATTAGGGTTATGATAAAATAACAGTGAGACCTAATTCCTATAAACCCTAATCTAGAATGTTCCTAGTCATTGGACCATCGATTCAGGGATTGATGAATCCGGTAAGACTAGCTTATCCTATGTATGCTCAGTTGATGAGGATGGTTGGTCTCACAGCCACTTATGTAGAGACACTAATACAAGGATAAGGGTACTCATTAGGTTATGAATACACTGAACTGATCCGCATCGGGACTATCTTATGGAAGTCTTACTCCTTGTCAAAAGATAGGTCCCAGAGTAGAAGTTGTGCATGTGATCTTCAGACCAAAGGTCACCATGGTTCCTTGTGCACACTAAGCAATACTTTGGTTCATACTCATTCATGGCATTGCGACATGTATGGGGTGTTTTGTATATGGTGGAAGGTATACGAAGGATGTGAGTGGACTAATAAGGAATTGATCAATCCTGATAAGAGGATATGTTATCCCGTGTAATCTCTTCGATGAGTGACTCAAGGAATCTTTGCAAAGTGGGATGAGATTAGAAGTGGCTTCTAATCAGTCATCAGCTAAGTCCTCATGATCAAGCTGAGATTCGATATTTTTAAGTGTTAGGGTTTAACATTTATCCATACCCATCACTTAATCAGGATAATGAGAGATCAAAAGATTGAATTGCACAGTAACTTACTACTGAAGGGTATTTTGATAATTTTTACCAAATTCTCATCTTCTGGGAAGGCATGACATATTGCTAGATGTCAATCTTGTCTTGTGGGTTTTCATGAACCAATTGGATTGGTTTCATGAGTCAATTCGATGTGTGATTCGAATTGGACAATTAGGTGATCCGATTTGACCTAATTAGGTCAATCGAGTTTGATCGGATCGAATCGGCTCAAACCTAAACCTACTGCTGGCTAGATATGGAACCCAATGGGTCACACACAATAGAGAGTTGGCCAAGGAAGTCACTCATGGTTTAATTAGGGTCATGGGATCCTAATTGGTTAGCCAGATTACATACTAGCATATGTAGGCTAACCCAATTCCTAACCCAATTGGATTGGGTCCGGTTGCTTGCTAATTGGGCTAACCTAATTAAGGGAAACCTAAATTAGGTTATGTCCTAAGTGGGATAGCCAAATCAGAGCTTGATCTGATTTTATTTTGGTATTTTGGATGTCTTATTGAAGAGTCCTTTTGAGTTAGGACTCTAGATACCAAAATGACACCTTGGCATTCAAAAAGGCCTTGAAGAGTCTATAGTCCTCTGATCTGAAAAATATTCATATGGATGAAAAAAGGACTTAATGCTCTTTCTTTTGACACCCATATTGCATATGCTTTGACTAGTCAAAGGTTACATGAGGTGTGAATAAAATTGATCATGAGATAAAGGGACACTTGGCATCTCTTGGCGCGCGCGGGAGATGAAGGTGGTGCAGAAGGACAAAAGTCCTTCTGCAGATGAAACACTGGAGTGTTTCATTTTAGGGGGCACCTTCTCATCTTACCCCATGCCTCTTAGATATGTTTGACCGGTCAAGGCCTTTTTGAAAGGGCGTGAAAAAGGAATGGAAGCAAAAGCGCGCATGAAGAGACGCATCTCTTCATGTGATGCGCGCCCTAAAGCAGAGTCCTTCTACTTTCAGGACTCTTCATATTCTCCAGTATTTGGAGATTGAAGAGGCACCTCTTGGCTTCCCAGGAACCAGTACTTGCCATGTGGCAAGTCATAGATTATCCAGGAAAATGGATGGATGCCAATATGTCTTTTAGTGCATGAGGAGACATATTGGATATGATTTTTCAATCTTGAAAAATCATATCTGATAACCTATTGGAGGACATATCACATGCCCCTCTTAAAACTATAAATAGGGGTGGTGATATGAGTTTCATATCTTCCTTTTCACCATAAAGATATTCTGAGTGTTCTTCCACTTCTCTCTCCCTCCTTCTTACTTTAGGACAAGACTTGTCTTGTTAAGACAAGGTTTTTTTCTACTAGGACAAGGCTTAGTTTTAGGACATAAGCCTAAGGGATCCTAGAGGAGGGTTGTCCTAAAACCAAGAGTGGTTTAGGATTGTGTCCAGAGAGCCCTACAGTAGGACAGGGTATCCTACAGTGGTCGAAGGTCAAAAGGCTGATAAAAGAGTTCTATTGAAGCAAGCAACCCTGGTAGGGACTCTTCCTTGGTACCATTATCGTGTGGATCACCATTGGAGGGCTTGCACTTGTGAGCCTCGTGGAAAGGATTGGATTTTAGTGATCCAGGTATGTATTATGACTTCATTCATATTTCGTTGATTGGTATTGCATAAGGGGTTCATGAGAATTAGGATTTTCTAGCCATATTAGGGTTTCATGCTTAGAATTTTGTTTTGAAATTCACTTTCGCATGCTGCATGATTCCCGGCACCCTGGGAGAATTTTCATCAATGGTATCAGAGCCATCCTTGTGGCATACCAGTTATGAACCATTTTTGGAGTTTTATGAAATTCCATATCGAGCCGACCCGAACCCTATCGAGCCGACCCGAACCCTGTCGAGCCAACCCAAACCCTGTCGAGTCGACTTGACTAAACTTATATGTATGATTTCTGGTTTTTTTATAAAATGACATGATAATGCAATTGTATGAAATCTTGCATATTAGGGTAATATGTTTAATTTCAAGTTTTTATGAAATGCATATACTATGTCAATTATGAAATTATGCATGTTGATTGTACCTAGTAACTGCTTTGGATTGGGTTAGTCACCATGGCCGTCCGGTCATAGGAGCCAAGTATAGTTTAAAGGCCCTCTCCTCTCATTCAATAGGTCTCCTATGGCGTGTAGGGGTGCCGCTGTGGCCATATCCTATGAAAAAGTGAGGTGAAAGGTATTTTTATGTATCTATCATGCCTTGATTTGCATATTAGTTATAATATGATTCTTTAATATAACATGTTATGTTATGATGTTATGTTATGATGATATGTTACATGTTTATATATGTTATAAGCATAGTAATCATGATAGTATTTAGAATGTATTTTTGAGACCATCAAAGCCCTCATAAAAATCATATTTAGTCATAGTAAAAAACTTAGTCACAATGCAAAACTAATTAGGGTTTGATTAGCCAATTGGTGTCTAGGCAAGTGGTTCTTGGAAGGTAAAGGAAATGAGGTTTTAATTGGTTCCGTTGACTGACCTGGCCATCTAATTGGTGTCTAAGGAAAGCAACGAGGGGACCCCCTCACCCCTTCCACTCACCTGGCCAATTTGGTCATATCTAAATCTAAATTTAGTAATGCTAATTGGTTAAGTGTACTATATTTTGCCTTCCTTCATGCTAAGCCAAATTTATGTCAAGACTATAGTAGGTTTGTTGTGCATACATAAGGCCTACTTTAGGGTTTGATATAAGATTTGTCTTGGTGCACTTAGTGCTTTATGGCATGGTTGGAAATGTTGCTTTGTTGTGCATATACAAGGGTAACATTATTCAATCATGGCTATATGGAAATGAAGGGTCCGACTAAACTAAGACATTATGGCTTATTGTGCACACATAAGGCCATAAATATCTTAAAGGCAAAGATAATTATTGAGAATTACACGGGTTGCAATTGGAAAGGTTGTCCTACCTTTGAACTCATGTGTGTTTGTTGTGCATACACAAGGCACTCATGAGAAATAAGGATCTCAACCCGACTGAGGAAACCAGGAAAGGTTTCTCGCTTACCATAGTTGAGGGTTATGGTATTTAAAGAAAATAGTGGGAAACATAATTAGACAGAAAGTCCTTATCTAGTTATGGATGTCATCTTGAGTGGTCTGCTGATATTGTTCTTTAATTAAATATGGCTTCAAATTTATCATTGCATGGCATCTTGGATGCTAATAAGTTAACCGGTTCAAACTGTGGACTGTTTAAGGAAGAAGGCTGATAGAGCCTGTTTCCATTGCAGTATGTTTGGGCATTGGAAGAAGGATTGCAAGACTTGTCTTGCAAATGTGAAGCTTGATGCAAGTGGTGCATCTAGGGGTTGTACATGATACAAACCAATTTATTATTGAGTGAATCTATTTCTAATTCATGGATATTAGATACCGCATGTGGGTCACATATTTGTAAATCTTTACAAGGACTCCACAGAATTAGAAATTTGAAGAAAGGTGACTTCAAATTATATGGGGCAAATGGAGAACCCATATATGCTGAAGCTGTGGGCACCTATCTTCTGTTATTACCTTCGGGTAATATCATAAGGTTGGAAGAATGCTACTATATGCCAAATATTGTAAGAAACATTATTTCTATACCCTTGTTGTTACAACAAGGATGTGAAATAAGTGTAAAGAGCAGTGGCTGCTCTATTCTTCATAATAATACAATATTTGGGCATGGTTGCTTTATGAATGGTCTTCTAACTTTAGTACTCAATGATGAAATACTTCTTGTAGATGACAATAAGAGAAAAAGAGATAACGTCAATGTCACATATCTCTGGCATTGCCGGTTAGGTCATATCAGTGAGTCAAGGATAAACAAGTTAGTCAAAGAGGATTACTTTGACCCTGATGATTTTCAATCATTAGGAACTTGTGAGTCTTGCCTCAAAGAAAAAATGACCAAGTCTCCATTCACTGGATATGGAGAAAGGGCAACTGAATTATTAGGTATTGTACATACTGATATGTGTGGACCTATGTCAACTCAGGCCAGAGGAGGATATTCTTATTTCATCACTTTTATTGATGATTTATCAAGGTTCGGTTATGTGTATCTTATGAAACACAAGTCTGAAGCCTTTGATAAGTTTAAAGAATATCAGAGTATGGTTGAAAGACAAACTGGACTTAGTATTAAAGCTCTTCGGTCTGATCGAGGAGGGGAATACTTGTCTAGTGAGTTTTTGAACCATCTCAAGAATAAAGGCATTATTTCTGAATGGACCCCTCCTTATACACCCCAGTTAAATGGAGTGGAAGAAAGGAGAAATCACACCTTGTTAGACATGGTGAGGTCCATGATAAGCTTCACAAATCTTTCCATTTCCTTCTGGGGACATGCCTTGGAGACTGCTGCATACATTTAAACAGGGTTCCATCTAAGTCAGTAAGTAGCACTTCATTTGAGTTATGGAATGGTAAAAGACCAAGTCTTAAGTACTTAAAGATTTGGAGATGCCATGCTTATGTCAAGAATAACTTTGGACATAAGTTAAGTGCTAGGGCTGACAAGTGTAGGTTTGTTGGTTACCCAAAAGAAGGTAAGGGATACCTCTTTTATAATGCTACTGAGCAAAAGATAATTGTCAGTAAGCATGCTACATTCTTGGAACAAGAGTTTATCCAAGAAGGATGTAGTGATTCTTCACTTGAGTTGTATGAAGAACAGAATCAACAAACTGATAAGCCTTCAAGTGAAGTTCCTCAACCAGAGGTTCTTGTGGATCAAGAACAGCCACAATACACACCTCCTCTTCGAAGGTCAGAGAGGGTGCGGAGAGCACCTCTTAGATATGGCTTTGTCATCGGGGATGACAATGAAGCCAGTATCATACAGGATGATGATCTTGTGACCTATTCGGAAGCTGTCGAGAGTAGGGACTCCGACAAGTGGCTGGTGCCATGAAATCTGAAATGGACTCCATGTATTCCAATCAGGTTTGGACCTTGGTAGATCCACCTAAAGGAATTAACCCGATATGGTATAAATGGGTCTTCAAGAAAAAGATTGGAGCGAATGGTCAAGTTGAGACCAATAAAGCTAGGTTGGTAGCAAAAGGTTTTAGACAAAAACATAGGGTAGACTATGATAAAACCGTTTCTCCAATAGCCATGCTCAAGTCCATTCGGATACTGCTTGCCATAGTAGCATACCATGATTATGAGATCTGGCAAATGGATATAAAGACTGCTTTCCTTAATGGAAACCTTGAGGAAGAAGTCTATATGTCACAGCTAGAGGGGTTTGTCTCAAGTGGGAGACCAAACCAGGTATGCAAGTTAAAGAAGTCTATTTATGGACTTAAGCAAGCATCGAGGAGTTGAAACATCCATTTTGATGAAACAATCAAAGGATTTGGTTTTATCAAAAATGTGGATGAACCATGTGTGTATAAGAAGACAAGTGGGAGTGCCATTGTTTTCTTAGTTTTGTATATGGATGATATACTGATCATTGGGAATGATATCCCAATGTTACAATCGGTTAAAACTTGGCTATCATCAAAGGTTTCCATGAAGAATTTGGATGAAGCATCCTATATACTAGGTATAAAGATCTATAGAGATAGATCCAAGAGGATGCTGGGCTTATCCCAATCTAGGTACATTGACTTAGTGTTGAAGAGATTCAACATGGATGGAAGTAAGAAAGGTTACTTGCTAATAAGTCAAGGCATACAACTCTTTAAGAAGATGTCTCCTAAGACATCAGAAGAAAGAGAGAGGATGGCTATGATTCCTTATGATTCGGCTGTAGGATCGATTATGTATGCCATGTTATGTACCAGGCCTAATGTTGCTTATGCCTTGGACATAGTGAGCAGGTTTCAGGCAGATCTAGGGGAGGATCATTGGAAAGCTGTGAAAAATATTCTTAAGTACCTGAGAAGGACTAAAGATATTTTTCTAGTATATGTAGGATCTGAGTTGAAACTAGAAGGCTATAAGATTCTAGTTTTCAATCAGATCCAAATGATAGCAAATCCACATCGGGGTATGTCTTCACCCTGAATGGTGGTGCAGTGAGTTGGAAGAGTACCAAGCAGCCGACTGTTGCTGACTTAGTCACTAAGGCAGAATATATAGATGCTAGTGAAGCCACAAAGGAAGCTGTCTAATGAAGAAACTCATCATGGAATTGGGCATGGTTCCTAATGTACAACAGCCAGTGCCATTATACTATGATAACACTGGGTTGTTGCACAAGCTAATGAACCAAGGTCTCATCACAAGTCCAAGCACATTCTAAGATGGTTCCACCTCATTCGAAAGATTATAGAAAGATAAGATGTTATCGTCGAACGAGTTGTCACAACGACTAATATAGCAGACCCATTCACTAAAGCATTAGCCAAGTAGCAGTTAGATCGTCACTTGGATTGTATGGGCATAAAGTATAAGGGCGATTGGCTTTAGTGCAAGTAGAAGTTTGATAGAAAAATACTCTAAGAGCCAATCATTGTATGGGCCTTTTTGTAAACTTCCAACTCATGTATGACATCATTATTTATAATAAAGGCATTTGATTCATCATATATTGTTGTGTCATGTTTTTGACTATGATGAACCCCATAGAGTAGGGCAATGGAATTAGGGTTATGATAAAATAATAGTAAGACCTAATTCCTACAAACCCTAATCTAGCATGTTCCTAGTCATTGAAGCAAGCAACCCTGGTAGGGATTCTTCCTTGGTACCATTCTCATATGGATCATCATTGGAGGGCTTGCACTTATGAGCCTTGTGGGAAGGATTGGATTTTAGCAATCCAGGTATGTATTCTGACTTCATTTATATTTCGTTGATTGGTATTGCATAAGGGGTTCTTGGGAATTAGGGTTTTTCTAGCCATATTAGGGTTTCATGCTTAGAATTTTGTTTTGAAATTCACTTCCACATGCTGCATGATTCCCGGCACCCTGGGAGAATTCCCATCACTAGGTTGGTCTTATAGGCAGTGCAGTATGCCTAGAGTGCATCAACTAATTTCAAAGACCAATCATTTTTATTGGTATTAATGGTCTTCTCCAAGATTTGTTTTATTTATCTATTAGACATTTCTACTTGCCCACTAGTTTGAGGATGATAAGGTGTGGCCAACTTTTGAGTAACATTATATTTTTTTGTTAATGTGGCAAAAAATTGGTTGCAAAAGTATCTCCCCAATCACTAATGATTGCTCTAGGAGTACCAAAATAGGAGAGAATATTTTCTTTAAAAAATTTAATGACCACTTTGCTATCAGTGGATCTATATAGAATAGCTTCTATCCACTTAGAAATATAATTGTCAAGTATTAAAATATATTCATTTCCAAAGGAATTTGAAAATGGTCCCATAAAATCAATCCCCCAGACAAAAAATTTTGACCATCAAGATTGGATTAAGTGGCATCAAAATTTTGACCACCAAGATGGATTGAGTGGCATCATGTCTCTCTTGGTGATTAGACCCATTTGTTGGCACCGAGCATAACTTCAATAGTATACATGTGCATCCTTAAATAAATATAGTCAACAAAATCCATATTGGAGGACTTTGACAGCTATCTTCTTGGATGTGAAGTGACCACCACATGCTTGGTCATGATAAAAGATAGAATACTTTTAACCTTATTATCTGGGATACACCTCCTAATGATCTGGTCAAAGCACTGTTTAACTAGGTATTGATGTGGCAGGATCGCTGACATGGGGGAGGCTGACAGGCCCCACGTCAAAGGAAGACGTCGTGTCAGACATCGCGTCAATTCTCCTGCCCGGACTCCTCTGCCGAGCTGAGCTGAGCTCCCTCGAGACAGCGAGCCGAGCTCCGTCCTCCGCCAGGTTGGACCCGCGAGCTTGGGACGCCTAGGCCGGAGCCGCACTCTGCCCTCCAGAGCGAGACCCTCGGAGCTTGAGCCCTATGGTCGGAGTCGAACTCAGCACTCCTCCGCCACGTGGAGCCTCTCCGAGCGCGAGCCCTCTGGACCGGGCCCGCCCTCTACCCTCCAGAGCGAAACCCTCGGAGGTTGAGCCCTGTGGTCGGAGTCGAGCTCAACACTCCTCCGCCACGTGGAGCCTCTTCGAGCGCGAGCCCTCTGGACCGGGCCCACCTTATGCCCTCCAGAGCGAGACCCTCGGAGGTTGAGCCCTGTGGTCGAAGTCGAGCTCAACACTCCACCGCCACGTGGAGCCTCTCCAAGCGCGAGCCCTCTGGACCGGGCCCGCACTCTGCCCTCCAGAGTGGGACCCTCGAAGGTTGAGCCCTGTGGTCAAAGTCGAGCCCAGCACTCCTCCGCCAAGTGGAGCCTCTTCGAGCACGAGCCCTCTGGACCGGGCCCGCACTCTGCCCTCCTCCACCGAGACGACCTCACAAGCTCGGGGCATCTAGGTCAGAGCGAGCCCTACAATTCCAGCTCAGCCCCCAGCTCAAACGTTGGCACCACCATCCCAGGATGCCGGCGAGCCGATCGAGGACTAAGCTGGAGCACCTGCTAGACCGTATTGACCGCCTGCAGCCATCGGTTACACAAGAAAGAAGAGAAGCACACTGATCGAGATGCCACGCTCCTCACCAACCACCTGGACCACCCAAGAGAGGAAGCCATCCACAGGGGATTCGAATCCCAGGGGCGGCGGCCCACCGATCGAGGTACTACCAGGTTTCCCGGAATGAGACGACCAAGAGGAGTGTCAGAGCACATGACAGCTCCCCTTATCACGAATCGGGAAAGGCTCCTCGGGACACCACCGCACGTGCCTGACAGCCCGGTGGAGATCCCATGATGGATGCCCAATGGTAACCTAGTTCATAAAAAACTTGGAGGTAACACAATACCAACATCAACAACAACACAAGCAAGGCACAAGCCATACCATTGAAACACAAGTGCAAGCTCCACCAAGAAGAGGAGCACGGCACCACCAGCATTCTCAAGCAAGGTCGGGCGGAAGAGCCATACAGAGACTCCCTCTAACCAGGCCACACTTCCCCCAACACACTTGCATCCTACTCTCACACAACACACTCCTCCTCGTGTGGAGTCCATCAAGAGGGGCTCGACCAGGAGGATCTGTTCCCTTGGATCATTACTGACTTGACCGTCGAAGTGCCCCCGCCGAAAACCCTAGCCCGGGTCACTAACTCCTGTTTTGCAGGTCCAGGATCAGAGGACCGCCAGGCAGCGAGGAAAGCGCACTTCGGCGCCAACAGCAGCTACGGGCCACGACAATCTTGGTGGCAACAGATTGGCGCTCCAGGTAGGGGGCGAACAAGCCCTCCATCTCTTTGCAGATTGACGCTCCACGGAAGGATGGTGACAACACAAGCACGAGAAGCCTCTACCAACTGTGCAGGGGCTCCCCTTCCCAAGGGAACCCACACAATCTTGAGGTGGGGCCACCCGCTCCAGCCGTTCAACCACCTCCGGCTGAGTCTCAGCTGGCCGCACTCACTCAGCAAATACAGATCCTCGCTACCGCAGTGCGCCAGCTTCAGTATCAGCACCGATCCTTGGCTACCACCAGCAGCCAGGGACTCCAGCGGCCCATACCGCAGCTCCCCGTGATAGCCTGCATTCCTTCCAAGGAAGACCTTCGTAGCTGCAGGCCATCACCAACAACCGGGATAGCCATCAGACTCCCGGTAAAGGCAATGAGCCAGGTCTCCTGACAGGGAGAGCTGCTCACCAAATCTCGAGCGGGCGATACCCAGACCCCACCAAGACAGAAAGAGCAAGACCTCACATCACGAAAAGCATGCACCCATGTCACGTTCTCCGTCTCCCTCAGTGGAGGGGTCTACTGACGAAGCCATCAGGCGCACAGCAGAGAAGCGCCTGGAGGAACATGAGCGCAAGCTGGCAGAGTTCTCCCACCGGTTTGCCAACATGCAAGGCTCGGCTAGCGAGCTAGCATGCTACGACATCCGTCCCCCATTCTCCAAAGAAATACAAGCGGAGCCGACCCCATATCGGTTCTGGATGTCGTCGGTGGACCCTTACGATGGGACCACCGACCCCCTGGACCATCTGGAAAGCTATCGGACTCTCATGAGGGTCCGGGGGACCACCGATGCTCTTCTTTGCATCACCTTTCCCGCCACCCTCCGAAAAGCAGCCCGGGTGTGGTTCACCCGCTTGGAGCTGGAGAGCATCAACTCTTTCGTCCAGTTAGGGCAGAAATTCATGGCCCACTTCGACACATGCAGGACGTTGCCACGGGAGGTAGACAGCCTCTTCTCCATCCGGCAGCAGGATCGTGAGCCCCTGTGGGACTACATGGCACGTTTCAAGGCTGTCGCGCTGGAGATTTATAACCCTGATGAGCTAGTTGCCATGCTAACACTGAAGCGAGGGCTCAGGACTTCCCGCCTGACCTACTCGCTCGATAAAAAGCCCCCCAAGACTTACTCCGAGCTCCTTCTTCGAGCCCAAAAGTATATCTGTGCCAAGGAGGCGGACCGTACGAGGCGGGAGCTCGACGGGAAGCCACTGAAGAGGCCAAACCCCACCGAGATGCCCGGGACCCGGAAGCTAGAACCCCAAGTCCCAAACTCCTGGAGGGACCGGCCGAGACCGAGAGGGGCTCCCATTCTCGAGGAGAATTACACCCCTCTCCTTACGCCGAGGACAAAAATCCTCATGAAGATCGAAGGCGAGGGCTACTTGAGGCGCCCGCTTCCTATGAAGCCCTCCACTGGCCATGATAAATCGAAGTATTGTCGCTTTCATCGTGACCATGACCACAACACCGAGGAATGCTGCAACCTCAAATGGAAAATTGAAGAACTCATCAAGAAGGGTTACCTCAAAAGGTTTGTGGGGGGCAGACCACAGGTGGAATCCCAGGTGCTCGTCGCTCTTCAACCAGCTTCAATCATCGACAATCGTCCTGCTGAGATGCCGGTGGGCATGATTTCCTAGGGAGCTGTGCGTATGCCCAAAAGCCCGGGGGACAGGGGGTCCTGAGAATGTACTCCCCTTCATGAGGGAAGCAGAAAGCGGGGAAAAAATGTAAATAATGCTGCCATGGTCATCGAGATGACGATCGTGAAGCATCCTGTAAAAATGCATCATGGTCAATAATGGAAGCTCCGTAGATGTGCTTTCTTATGATGCCCCTCCAAGAGCACCGCTATGATGACTTTCACAGTCGACAGGCTTCCTTCAACCCACAACATGATCTTGGAATCGGCTCGGGCCCAACTTTCTCGACGCCGACCTGGACAAAACTCACCGGCAACGAGCAGCCCGGTACTACAATGCCCGGGTTAAGCCAAGAGCCTTCAAACTCGGAGACTTGGTGCTACGCCGGGCAGAGACGTGTCAGCCCCGGAAATGCGGCAAGCTCTCACCAAACCGGGAAGGCCCCTACAAAGTGGTAGAAGCCCTCTCACAAGGGGCCTATTACCTCGAAGATCTCAATGGTGTCAGGCTCTCTCGAACATGGGATGCCTGCAATCTGCGAAGATACCATCAATGATGTAAAGTTTCCTATCAATAATGATAATAATGGTTTTTTCCTTGCACGAGTATCTATATGTCTTGCAGGAAAGCACCAATAACATCCCCGAGCCCAACTCCAGGATGCCAGCCCAAGACCGGAGCTCAGACCTCCGGCCAAGGGATCTTCGAGCCAAGTTGCTCTCAATCTCAAACATCTCCGAGCCTAGCTCTGAGACATCGCGGGATCTTCGAGCCATGCCGCTCTTAATCAACAACGTCCCCGAGCCCAGCTCCAGGACACCAGCCCAAGACCGGAGCTCAGACCTCCGGCCAAGGGATCTTCAAGCCAAGCTGCTCTCAATCTCAAACATCTCTGAGCCCAGCTCCGAGATGTCAAGGGATCTTCGAGCCATGCTGCTCTCAATCAACAACATCCTCGAGCCCAGCTCCAGGACGCCAGCCCAAGACCGGAGCTCGGACCTTCGGCCAAGGGATCTTCGAGCCAAGCTGCTCTGAATCTCAAATGTCTCCGAGCCCAGCTCCGAGATGTCAAGGGATCTTCGAGCCATGCCACTCTTAATCAATAACATCCCCGAGACCAGCTCCAGGATGCCAGCCTAAGACCAGAGCTCAGACCTCCGGCTAAGAGATCTTCGAGCCAAGCTGCTCTCAATCTCAAACGTCTCCGAGCCCAGCTCCGAGATGTCAAGGGATCTTCGAGCCAAGCCGCTCTCAATCAACAACATCCCCGAGCCCAGCTCCAGGATGCCAGCCCAAGACCGGAGCTCAGACCTCCAGCCAAGGGATCTTCGAGCCAAGCTGCTCTCAATCTCAAACATCTTCGAGCCCAGCTTCGAGATGCCAAGGGATCTTGGAGCCAAGCAACTCCTATCAACGCCTTGAGCCTAGCTCCAAGGCATCAAAGACCTGAGCCAAGTCCTCGGGCAACCCCTAGACCGGAGCCCAGCTCTCCGGCTAGGAAGGCCTCGAGCCTAGCTCCAAGGCAACCAAATCCTGTGGCCCTCTTCTCTGATCTCCCCACTCATCAAAAAAAAAAAACACGAAGAAGAAGAGAGAGGGGAAGGAAAGAAAGAGAATAAGAGGGAAATGCAGCAACAAAACTTTCATTTCATCAACTATCTTCGAGCCCAGCTCCAAGATGCCAACCCAAGACCGAAGCTCAAATCTCTGGCCAAGGGACCTTCGAGCCACGCTGCTCTCAGCCATCAGCCGTCTTCGAGACCAGCTCCAAGATGCCAACCCAAGATCGGAGCTCAGATCTCTGGCCAAGGGACCTTCGAGCCACGCTGCTCTCAGCCATCAGCCATCTTCGAGCCTTGCTCCAAGATGCCAACCCAAGACTGGAGCTCAGATCTCCGGCCAAGGGACCTTCGAGCCACGCTTCTCTCAGTCATCAACCGTCTTCGAGCCCAGTTCCGAGACGCCAATCCAAGACCTGAGACCAGTCCTCAGGCACCTTGGACCGGGGCCCAGCTCTCCGGCCAAGGAATTACTGAGCCCAGCTGCTCACAACTGCTAGAACTTTGCGCCCGACTTGCTGACACCAAAGCCTGGTAACTCAGCCCCAGGCAAGGTGAGACCCTCTTCTTTGATCTCCCCACTCACCGAAAAAAAAAAGGAGAAGAAGAGAAGAGAAAGAGAAGAGAGAAAGGGGAGTGAAAGAAAGAGGAAAAAGAGGGAAGAGCCAAGCGGGAGACAGGTTGCAGAGAAGACTCAAATTTTATTGACTAAGTGCCAGTTACAAGCATTTTACGGGCCCCCGACATGCCGGATGACCCGACCAAGCACAGAAAGAAAACAAAATATAGAAGAAAGAAAAAAGGACTACTCTGCACTGGCCGGCCCCCTGCTGGGCCTTGAGGCTGAGAGGCCCCACCTTCAGGAACCTTCGACTGATCAGCTCCGGCCTTGCACGACTCGACCTTAGCTGGCGTCAGAGGCTCGGAGGCCGTAGCTTCCTCGGCGACCTCCTCTTCAAGCTCTGCATCCAAGGTGGAAGGATACCTGAGGCGACTGCGGCTCTTCTCGAGAACAAGCACCTCGATCCGGTCATGCAACAACATAAAGCCTTTGTAGAAGGAGTCTGATGCCGTCTGATGGATCTCGGCTACGAACTCCTTTGAGGCCTTAAACTTGGCGATGGCCTCCTCGGCGCCCTTTTTGGCCTCGACGACCCCCTTCTTTGCCTCGGTGGCCTCCATCCTGGCAGCCTCCGCCGACTTGACCGCCACCTCTGTCGCCTTCTCAGCCGTGGCCAGCTTTTCCTTCCCTCCTGCCAGCCCCACCTGGGTAGCTCGATATGCCTCCTTATGCTGATCAGCCTTGGCACTGTACCAGTTCAGCTTTGTTTCGACGGTGGAGAGATCATCGATAGCCTTCTTCGAGCGACTCCACTCCAGGTCACGAACCTCCAGGAGTCTCTTCGCTCACTCTTCAATGTCGGTGAGCTGCTTCTCCAGGTCCTTGACCTTCTACTCGAGTGCCCCATTGACCCCGGCCTTCTCCTTCAGATCGATCTTCAGGGACTCGATCTCGGTCGCTTATTGTCGCTCGATGCGCTCCCAGTTCTGATAGCACCCCTTAATGAAGAGGGCCTCAGTGCTGATCTGCACCATGAAAAGAGGTCAGCTTAAAAAAAAAAAAGGAGAGAAGAAAGGGACAACTCATCGAGTAGAGCTGGGGGAAGATGGTGCTGAGGACGTTGCCCAGCCGCATTCCAATCATATCCTGCCGATCACAAGTCTAGATTGAGAAATCCACCATGCGCTCGGCCAGCTCAGGGCTTCGGAGGAACGAGCTCTATGGCCACATCTTGAAGGGGAGACGGCGTCGTGCCTCCTCCCTCCTACTCTCTCCTGGAGTAGGCGACCTTGCCCCACTAGCTGCATGACCCCTGGAGGCGGACTGAGGAGCTGACACCGGTGCAGGCAGTGCCTCAATCGCAGCCTTGGTCATGGCCCGAACCTCCTCATCCCCGATCTTGATCACAAGCGGACTCGGAGGACTGGAAGACGTAGCGGCAATAGCTGCGGCCCTTGCCCGGGCCACTACCTCAGGCTCCACAGTGGGGGGCGCCCCCTGATGACCGCGCCGCTCTGGGGCCATCTGGGCCTCCTGCTGGACCGGCCCCGGCACCGTGGATGCAAACCTCTCCACGACCGTAGAGGCAGCTCGGGCCACCCTTGAACTCTGACCGGCGAAGGCAGCAGAGCTCGGACCGGCCACCACGGCAAGAGCAATCGCGGGCGCGCCCTCGCCCCGGGCCCGCCTAGTCGGGGGCTCCTCGACCAACCCGATCGACAGTCTCTTTCGGGTGATCGGCAGCAGGTCACTCTCTGTGATAATCATCCTTGCATGCAAAACACACAATGGTTAGAATCTGTAGGAAGCAATGAAAGGAATGCAAGGAAGAAGAAGAAAAGTTCAGGTCGAACTCACCAAACCTATTTGTTGAGTCGACCCTGGCATCGAAAAGGTTCTGCTCTGATAATAGGACCTCGAGATAACGGATCTGGGTGGTGCAGAGCTGCTCGTAGTCATCCCGGTTAGCCGCATCGACCATAAAATTTTGGTTGGGGGACTGGTCCGGATCACTCCAGACCCAGTCGACCCCCTCAACCGTGACGAAGAAGAATTTACTCTTCCATCCCTTGATGGAAGAGGGGAGCTCGAATCTAATGCCCTTCGGGGGAGAGGACAAGGACCACCACCCGTCCTCAGTCGGGTGGCGCTTCAGGGCAAAGAAAGCCCTGAACAAAGAGAACCGGGCAACAAACCCATGAAGGTGGCAGAGCACGATGAAGGAGAAGATGACCCTAATGGCATTTGGCATTAAGTGGGCAAGGACCAAATGATAGTTGTCCAAGACGGACAGGAAGAAGGGATGGCAAGGAAAGAGAAGACCCTCAGAGAAGGTCTCCTCATAAAAAGCAAGGCGGCCCGGGCCACTAAAAGTGACCTGTTCCCCCGGACGAGGGATTATAAGCTGAACAAAAGGTAGGATGCCATAAACATCTCGAACGGTCCCCAATTCCTCGGTGGTGATCATCAAGGCGACCCCGCCAGGACCTGTGGACCGGACAAACTCAGAAATAGGTACAGAAGGAGAAGGGAGAGAAGGACCGGACCCTGGCTCCCTGATGAGCACCGGACCGAGAGGACGCCTCCTATTGAACTCGAAGCGAGTCGCATCCTCCCCCTCACCGGAGGAGGAAGAAGATGCTGGCCTCCACTCGGAGGGACCGGCCTCGCCCTGATCAGTGGAGGGGTAGAAGCCCGGGCCAAAATGGGATATCCTCAAGAGTAAGAGAAGTGAAGGACTCGAAGTGGAGGACGAAAGAGTAGACTCAACTCGAAGAGGACCCTAGACCCAGAGGAAGAACCCTATTCTGGCGAGGGGGGAAGAAAGAGGAGACTAACCTGGTTCCTTAGAACATCTGAGGCAACTTGGAGGAAGAAGAAGGCTTGAATGCAGCAGCAGGCGCAGAGAATTCAAAAGAATGGATGTTTCTAGTAAGGCCCTCTTTTCATTTCGAAATGACCCGATGGATTCGTACCGATCCGACCCCTCTGCCAATGGATCCATGCCATGTGCTTCCTATCGACGAAAATGGCATCCCGGCCGCCCTGAATTCTGCACCAACATTAACTACTCCTCGAACGTGGCCACATGGTGCCCCTGCATTGGCCCGTAGGACCGTCTCATGAAGCGCCAAGCAATCATGGCCATCATTGTGCTGGATCTCCGCCTTTCTATGTCAGCACCATAATTACTGCCTTCGGTCCGAGCGCCACGCACTAGCGAGCCTCGGAAGTGGGGGATAAATGATGTGGCAGGATCGCTGACATAGGGGAGGCTAAGAGGCACCATGTTAAAGGAAGATGCCGCGTCGGACGCCATGTCAATTCTCCTGGCCGGACTCCACTACCGAGCTGAGCTGAGCTCCCTCGAGATAGCGAGCCGAGCTCCGTCCTCTGCCAGATTGGACCCGCGAGCTCGGGATGCCTAGGTTGGAGCTGCACTCTACCCTCCAGAGCGAGACCCTCGGAGGTTGAGCCTTGTGGTCGGAGTCAAGCTCAGCACTCCTCCGCCATGTGGAGCCTCTTCGAGTGCGAGCCCTCTGGACCGAGCCCGCCCTCTACCCTCCAGAGCGAGACCCTCGGAGGTTGAGCCCTATGGTCGGAGTCGAGCTCAGCACTCCTCCACCATGTGGAGCCTCTCCGAGCGCGAGCCCTCTAGACCGTGCCCGCCCTCTGCCCTCCAGAGCGAGACCCTCGGAGGTTGAGCCCTGTGGTCAGAGTCGAGCTTAGCACTCTTCCGCCACGCGAAGCCTCTCCGAGAGCGAGCCCTCTAGACTGGGCCCGCACTCTGCCCTCTAGAGCGAGACCCTCAGAGGTTGAGCCCTGTAGTCGAAGTCGAGCCCAGCACTCCTCCGCCATGTGGAGCCTCTTCGAGCGCGAGCCCTCTAGACCGGGCCCGCACTCTGCCCTCCTCCACCGAGACGACCCCACAAGCTTGGGGCATCTAGGTCAGAGTGAGCCCTGCCATTCCAGCTCAGCCCCCAGCTCGGATGTTGGCACCACCATCCTAGGATGCCGGTGAGCCGATCAAGGACTATGTTGGAGCACCTGCCAGACCATACTGACTGCCTGCAGCCGTCGGTTACACTAGAAAGAGAAGAAGCACACTGATCAAGATGCCACACTCCTCACCAACCACCTGGACCATCCAAGAGAGGAAGCCATACAGGGGATTCGAATCCCAGGGATGGCGGCCCACCGATCGAGGTACTGCCAGGTTTTTCGGAATGAGGAGACCAAGAGGAGTGTCGGAGCACATGACATCTCTCCTTATTATGAATCGAGAAAGGCTCCTCGGGACACCACCGCACATGCCTGACAGCCCGGTGGAGATCCCGTGATGGATGCCCAACGGTAACCTAGTTCACGAAAAACTTGGAGGTAACACAACACCAACATCAACAACAACACAGGCAAGGCACAAGCCATACCATTGAAACACAAGTGCAAGCTCCACCAAGGAGAGGAGCACGGCACCACCGGCATTCTCAAGCAAGGTCGGGCAGAAGAGCCATACAGAGACTCCCTCTAACCAGGCCACACTTCTCCAGACACACTTGCATCCTACTCTCACACAACACACTCCTCCTCATGTGGAGTCCATCAAGAGGGGCTCGACCAGGAGGATCTGTTCTCCTGGATCATCACTGACTTGACCGTCGGAGTGCCCCCGCCGGAAACCCCGGCCCGGGTCACTAACCCCTGTTTTACAGGTCCGGGACCAGAGGACCGCCAGGCAGCGAGGGGAGTGCACTCCGGCACCAACAGCAGCTACAGGCCATGACGATCTTGGCGGCAATAGGTATAAATCATCCTAAATAAAGTACTTCACTTGGATAAAGAATGTGTTTATCCTAAATAGTTCAATGAGAAAGAACTTTACTAATGGCTAAATAATTTACAATATCAACATACTATGGTTCAGTGGACACGGACATAAGTTGTTCATCAGGAAAGAATTGATTGACAGGTGGTTCACTAGCTGGCGCAATTATGATTCGGGACAAATGATCAACTACCTCATTCTCTGATCCTTTTTTATCCTTAATCTCTAGGTCAAATTCTTGAAGGAGCAAAATCTATCATGTTAAGCATGCCTTAACATCTTTCTTTGCTAGGAGATGTCTGAGTAGTCAGTATAAGCAATAGTGTGTGACCCAAACAAGTAGGACATTAATTTTTCTAAGATAAAGACAATGGCTAGGAACTCCTTTTCAGCAGTTGTGTAATTAAGTTGTGCATCATTTAAGATTTTACTTGCATAATAATTAACTATATGCAACTTATTAATCCTTTGACCTAAAACTTTACCTATAGCATGACCGGATGCATCGCACATGAGTTCAAAAGGTTTGATTTAAATAGGTGGATGAATGATAGGAGCTGAAATGAGTGCCTTTTTAGGAAATTCAAAAAACTCTAGACACTCAGGAGTAAACTCAAATTTTGCTTCTTTTGCTAACAAATTTATTAATAAATGAGCCATTTTGCTAAAATTTGGTATGAACCTTCCATAAAATCCAGCATGTCCTAAAAATAAATGAATTTCTTTAATAAACTTGGATGGTGGAAGACTTGCAATTAGGTTAACTTTGGTCTTATCAATTTCTATTCTTTTTTTCGGAACTACATGACCAAGAACAATACCTTCTCTAAACATAAATTGATTTTTTTTCAAATTAAAAACTAAATGCTTCTCCTTACATCATTCAAGAACTAGTTTCAGATGGTTTAAACATTCACAGAAGGTAGGGTGAAAAATAAAAAAGTAATTCATAAAAAGTTCTAAAAAATATTCAACCAAATCAGAAAAAATGCTAATCATACATCTTTGGTAGGTTGTCGATGCATTACATAACCTAAAGGGCATGCACCTATAAGCAAAGGTTGTAAATGGGTAGGTGAATTTAGTCTTTTCTTGGTCTTCAGAGACTAAGGGGATTTGGTTATTACCAGAGTATCCATCAAGAAAATAGCAAAACTCCTGTTCGACTAATGTCTCTAACATCTGGTCAATAAACAACAAAAAAAAGTGATATTTCCTTATTATTGCATTTAATTTTCTATAGTCTATACTGACCCTCCATCCCATTTGGATCCTGGTTGGGATAAGTTCATTTGCTTCATTCTGGACCACTATTATTCCAAACTTTTTGGGTACCACTTGTTAAGGGCTTATCCATGAGCCCTCAAAAATAGGATAAATAATTTTATTATCTAGTAACTTCAAAATCTATTTCTTGACTACATCCTTCATAGCTAGGTTTAATCTCCTTTAGAAATCTCAAGTTGGTTTAGTATCTTCATCTAGGTGTATTCTATGTTGAACTATGGAAGGGCTTATTTTCTTAATGTCTGCCATAGTCCAACCTATTACTTCTTGATTTTCTCTCAAAACAGTTAATAGCTCTTCCTCTTATTTAGGATTTAGGTCTGAGACAATAATTACACGCAAGATTTATGTTAGACCTAAATATATATACTTAAGGTGCTTAGGGAGGGGTTTTAATTCTACTTTAGGTGCCTCCTCTATTGATGGCTTAGGTGATGATTTAGCCATTTCCATGAATGTTTCAGTGGGAGGCTCCCATCTCTGGCTGTTTCTATTATCTACGGTATTTCATCAATGTTCTTATATTCATGGTTGGCTAGAAACTAGACTCAAGATCGACTTTTTCATCGCTAATGTCTATGGATTCATAAATTTCATCTTGGATTATATTTATATTAGCATGCTTGGTAGATTCCTATTCCAAATTAAATATATTCAGCTTAATAGTCTTGTTCCCAAAAGATAGTTTCATAAATCTATTTTGGTAATTGATTTCAGTATTAGCAGTAGCTAAGAATGGTCTTCCTAAAATAACTGAATATGACCCTTAGGATTTGACACTGGTTTAGTCTTCAAAATGATGAAATATATAAGAAAAATAAAATTACCAACCTTAATTAGAACATCCTCTACCATTCCTTTAGGCATTCTAAAGGATCGATCTGCTAATTATAAAGTGATCTCTGTTGACTGAAATTTTTTCAATCCAAATTTCTCATAAAATGAATAGGGCAAAATATTTACACTAGCCCCTAAATCAAGTAAGACCTTCTCAATATAGGTTTCTCCTATAATACATGAAATTATTGGAGACCCTAGATCCTTATATTTTATAGGCACATGACTTAATAAGTATGAGCTCACACTTGCTACCAAGAAAGCTCTCTTTGATATATTAATGGTCCTTTTCTTGGTACGAAGGTCTTTTAAGAATTTGACATAAGCGAAACTTGTTGGATCATGTCTAGTAAAGGAATATTTACTTAAACTTGCTTAAACATCTCTAACATTTTATCTAAATGTTCTAATTATTTATTAGACCTTAGTCGATTTAGAAAAGGAGCTCTAGAAATTATGGGTACTTGGTTTGGTATATTATTAGTTTGAGAAGCTTGAGTTTGTAAGATAGGTTATTCACTAGGTGACTCAATAAATGAGTCCTCTCTAGTGTCAAATGTATCAACCTTATTATCCACTTGTTTTCCTGATCTTAAAGAGTGAATAGCATTCACTTGATTAACTTGGTTTTCATGAGATCGTTTTTCATTTTGGTTTCTTGGGTTAGGTTCAAGTTTGCTAGGTAGCCTACATTGTTCTCTTTCATTAATGATAGATGCTAACTAATCCACCTGCATTTTCAAGCGGACTATGATCTAGGAGTTTGAATTTAGGAGTTGGCTTGAGGTTTGCATAAAATTACTTAATGTGGTATTGGTGTCGACATTGGATTTGGATAGGACTTCTAGGTTTTTCTCAAAAAAACTAAGTTTCTTATCATTGTTATTGAAGCCTGGTGGTGGTGGGTTGTTCATCATAGGGTTAGCCCTTGGATTTTGTTGATTAAAGCTATAACCACCTACATTTGGATTCTGTGACTATGAGAAATTTGGATGATTCCTCAATCTTGGATTATATGTGGATACATAGGGATTGTTCATTGGTCTCTGGTATGTGGTATTCACTTGTGCACATCCATTCTCTATTAGATTCATCAGGAGAGAAAATTTCTTAAGGATATGGTATGGTACATTGCATCCATTGCACATGGGTGCAGATATTTGGTTCATACTAGCCAATCTTTGAAGTTTTAAGGCATCTAACCTACGTGTCAAGGATGCAATTTTGGCCTCTATAGTTAAAGAAGTCTGAATTTGGTGTATTTTGCCTCTTGAAAGTATGGATCTTTCTGGTTTCCTAATTATTTTCTATTGTAAGTTATTTTCAACTAGGTCTTTTAGAAATTACCAAGCTTCATTGGGTTCTTTATACATAAATTGACCTAGCATGATTCTTGAATTTGAATCTAGACCTTCATAAATTATCTGGCATAACCTCCAGGTTTCTATTCCATGGTGTAAGCATTGGGTCAGGAAATTCTTGAAGTAGTTGAAGTATTTCCAAAATGACTCGCTAGCTAGTTGATAGAATTGGTTTATTTCATTTCTAATTCTAGCTATTTTGTGATGAGAAAAATATTTTTTCAGGAACACTCTTACAACGCCCTCCTAGGTTGTGACAGATTGATTTGAAAGACTATAGAGCCACTTTTAGGTATTATCCTTAAGGGCAAAATTGATCAATGTTGGCTTAATTTCATCCTCTAATAATTGTTGTAGCCTCATGGTTGAATAAACCTCTTCGAATTTCCTAATAAATATATATGCATTCTCTATTCCTGTGAATTTTGAAGCATATTAATGATCTGAGGTTTGATTTCAAAATTATTTGCAGTGGGTTGGGGCAACCTTATGCAAGAAGATTAGATAGAACCGCTTGGAAAACATAAATCCTTAAGAGTTTAGGGTTGATTTGTTACATCCATTATAAAGGTGGTAGGGTCCGAAATAAAAATTGAATTAGTTCTAACTAGTCGACCCAATATCCTTTTCCATGTAGGAAGTGGAGAATTTACTATATTCACTATGTCTTCTATTTTTTAAAATTTTGTATATATATTTTTTATTTTTTTAGAAACTTTTCTTAGAAGGTTTTAAATTAATATAACCTTTTTATATACTATGACAACCATGCAACATAACTTTCAATTATGTCAGGGCAACTTTATATCGGAGTAATCAAGATTGAAAAAAAATTACCTAAAACAAGAATTTTTTCTTTCTTTTTTTTGTGTGAAATAAAGAAGAGAAGAAGGAAGAATTCTAAAGATGAGAACCTAGAGATTTTTTTTAAATTTTTTTTCAAACAAGTTTTGCACAAAATTAATTCTATTCCAAGGTTAGCTTAGAACTAGATAGCTCCTAACTATTCCAAGTCGACCTTCGAGCACTCCAAGTTTGAACTAATTCACCAAATTGAACAGATAAGTGTAAGATTAGCAGAGGTCCCCCCATTGCTTTCCTTAGACATCAATTAGATTGACCAGGTCAGTGAACGGAATCAATTAAAGAACTGCTTTTCTTCGTGACCAAGATCCTTGAGCCACTTTTCTAAATACCAATTCAATGACCGAAACTAGCTTGGTACAACTCTTAGGTGTCCTTATCCTAATAAGCTTGGATGTCCCTAGGGTCAGCATCTAATTGATTTTATTTACAAGCTTAAGTTTATGTAAATGAAAAAAATTTGTTTGTGGGCTAAGGAAGGATAATGAACTCCCCACCTTATCTTATTTAGGTTTATCTTCTTAAAGTAATTTAAAAATACTTATGCACAATCAAAAAAAAATAAATTTAAATTAAAAACTAATACTAAACTAAGATCAAAATAATAGGATGAAAGAAGAAGGGATAGTTTAAATTATGTACCTGGCTTCTAGTACTGACCAACCTAAAAATAATAAAGAAATTAGAAAGCTTGATTAAAGTTAAACTAAAAGCACGAAGAGCAAGAATTTTGAAACATAATTTAAAATATGCCAATTCTTTGGCAATAGTGCAAAAAACTTGATGCATTTTAAATTTAAACTGTAAGCACACGGTGTGCAGGGTAGTACATCCGATGAATACGGGTCGATCCCATGAGGAATTAGATGTTTGAACTGCATTCAAAACCTTGCTCATTCAAGCTTTAACAAAGATGGGGAGAGATTGTTTCTTTACATTCTACTAAAGCCAAAATTAATTAAATCATATAGATAAATAATCTAAAGATCTAGAGCTTTTGAATCCATTAGACCAATTACTCAGAGAGCCTTTTTATAGTTTCCCTCATAATGTCCTTTCAACTTCTTCTTTTATGTTAACCAAGTATGGATTATGAAAAGATTTTGATCTAACAATAATCCATCAAGGTTCCTATAAGGAAGAAGAGAAAAGAATTTTAAAATATTATGAGCCTTCTATCTGTTATCCTTCTTGCATCGAATCAAGTATGAACAATGAAAGGATTGAAATCCAATAATAGTTCAGCAAGTATCTTGGCAAGAAATTAAAAAGAAAGGACTCTAAAAAATTAAAACCTCAAGAAGAAATCCTAAGAAAGAGCTTCTAACTATAGTTTAGCTTCATCACCAATCCTATGAGGTTTGCTTACCTAGACATAATCTAAATTTAAACTTTAAAATTATTTAAAAATATAAAATAAATTCTACACTACTTGCTAAAATTTAAATTATAGAATTTAAAGATATGCAAAAATTAAAGTAGCTTAATTATAGAAATTAAACTACAAAAATTAAATTACAAGAATTTAAACTATCATAGTGCTGAAATTAAAAATTATAAGAAAAATATTTAAAACAAGCAAAATAAAATTTTATTTCTAAAAAAATTGATTATAAAAATATTTAACTCCTAAGCCAATAACAAGACTTGGAGTTAAAAAATTAATTTTTTTAGAACCTGACAAAGGCTCTTTTTCTCTTAGCTCACTTTCTTGCTCGTATGTTGGAGAGGTGGAAGAAAGTGAAAAGTACTTTTTCATGGAGTATACAGGCCTTTTTATAGGTGTCAAGAGAGAATGATTGTTTACATTCTTTCGATGTAAAATTAAAAAATGAAAAAAATTAAATTCTAGATGAATCTAGCCATATTTCCCTTTCTAATTTATTGATAAATCTAGATACAAATCTTCTTCAAATTCATTGACGAATCTAGTCTCAAATCTCCTTCAAGTTCATTGGTGAATCTCATAAAGGCTTCTTATAGACCATGCTGCTGGTCCATGGTAGACCTGTAGCATGTGAACTTTTTTGGACTACCTTTAAGATAGATGCTGGGCTCCAATTGTTCACTATTTAGATTCAAATTTGTATCCTTTAAGTTTATAAATCGAGTTCTTTGTTATGGTACACCTTTTTCTTGCAAAATACAAGAAAAAAATCATTTGATCTATAAATTAATGATTTTATGGCTAGATTTGTGCACTTATCATACCATAGATTAAGTTGGAGGTAGGAAAAATCTTTTTGAATTTTTTTAAAAAAAATCTCTTAAAACTTTTGAAAAGATTTGTACTTAAATAATCATATTCTAAGAAAGAAAATCAAGAGCAAAATAGAGTAAGAAGAGGTAAGAAGAGTTAGAGAGTATTTACAAATGATTGTAGCGAACCAAAGAGTAGAATAGTTGGTCAAATTTTTAGTGGCCTACTTAGATCACCTAAAGACTATTAGCACTTCCAATTGCATGTGCACATTGATGAAACAAAGTAGATGTTGTTTGTAAGGCCAACTGAAGACTCAATTATCACTAAAAACTAGTAATTAATATACATCCCAATTAAAGTAACTTGAATTTAATGAAAGAGCTAAATTTAAGGAAATAGCTATCTGGTCAAAATAAAAGTGCAAAACGCGGAGCATATGTGGATTGCCCTAAGCTTAATAACTGGTGTTATAGCAGTAATAGATTTGTTTAGCCTTGACAAAGGCAGCAGGCCTTAGGGCTGGAACCGGGTCGGGTCGAGCCAGGCCACATCCCTACCTGAGCTTGGCCCCAAAAAAAATTTTGGGCTTCGGGCTGGGCTTAGGCTCGAAATTCTTTTAAAGTATCAGGCCCAAGCCATACCTGAGCCCAAGTCTAAGCCTAGCCCGAGCCTGATGGGCCATCCTGAACAACGATAATCGGAATCCTAAAAAAAAAACACTCATAGGGCATCGAGTGCCATCGCCGAAGTCGAGAGAAGCAAATCAGAGCTGGAAAGGGGCGTCCCGTGTTGAGTGTGGGTGCCGGGGTCTGGGAGGGAGATCGGAGCCGAGGGGGGCTACAAGGTCACGCAGGGGTGGAGGGGGCATCAGGTGCATGTGCCGGGGCCGGGGAGGGAGATCGGAGCCGGGAAGGGCTGCAGGGTCATGCCGAGGGGGGAGGAGAGGGGGTGTCGAGTGCATGCACCGGAGCTAGGGAGGGAGATCGAAGCCGGGGGCTATGGGGTCACGTGGGTGGAGGGGCCATGGGGCCCGTATGCCAGGGTCGAGGGAGGTAGATCGGAGCTCAGGGTGGCGGCAGGGTCACACGAAACCTGGAGTGGTGGCGAGATCGCATGAAGCCGGGGATGGCGACGGGGTGATTGAGAGTGGAGACACCAGAGATGGAGAGGAATGTAAGACAGAGAGCATTTTAGCATTTTAGCATTTAAATATATTTGATTTCGGGCTAGGTTCGAGCCAGACTGGGCTAGTCCAAATTGGCGGGCCTATTTCAAGCTAGGTTCAGGCCGGATCGGGCCGGGCCAAAGGGGAGCCCGACCTGAAAATTGAATGGGCTCTATTAGCCTGGCCCAAAGCTCGGCCCAAATTCGGGCCGTCCTGAAGTCCATTTGGCTAGCTCAACCCAGTCCCAGCCTTAGCAAGCCTACTCAGCTTAGACAAAGTTCCCAAATCGAGTAGAGCTCCTAGTCCGACTAGTGCCTCTAGGCTGAGCAGAGCTCCTACGTTGAGCAAAGCTTCCAGGCCGATTAGAGCCTTACAAGATGATTAGAGCCTCTAGGCTAAGCAAAACTTCTAGGCCAACTAGAGCCTCCCAAGCCGAGTAGAGCTCGCAGGCCAACTAGAGCATCTAAAGTGAGCAAAGCTTCGAGGCCGAGTAGAGCTCCCATGTCAACTAGAGTCTTTAGGCCGAGTAGAGCTCCCAGATCAAGCAAAGCTTTTAGGACAACTAGAGCCTCATAGGCTGACTAAAGCCTCTAAGCCAAGCAGAGCTCCTAGGCCAACTAGAGCCTCACAGGCAAAGCAGAGCTTTTCCAACAAATTTGAAAGGAAACCAGTGCACGGACGCCTATCCTAGGCATGCTACACTAGGGAGTAGGTATTGCATAATTAAAAATTTTTAACATGCAAACGGAAAAAACTACTCATGCACAGGATCTAACATAACATGATGCATGAAACTGAAATATAGGCATGTATAGACAATTGTAATAAGCATAAACAATATGATAAAATTAGATCTAAGCATGCATGATAACTAAAAATAAATCACATAACTTTTAGAGCTTCCTTTAACAGCAAATCGAAGCAGCCGGTTGAACTCCTTCAATAGCAAATCGAAGCAGCCGGTTGAACTCCTTCAACAGCAAATCAGATCTAGAAGAGATCGATGCAATCTCCCGAGATATCCAAAAGTCCACCCTCTAGAGTATCCATGCATGGGCTCCCGCTGATCCAACTCCGGAAAGGGTGCTAGTCCTCCAGGAATCAAAGAAAGGTCACAGCAATGTGAAGTAGAAAAAGCCAAATAAATCCTCATGGATGGTCTTCTCCAAGACCGCCCTTGCTCCATAAAAGCACACAATGGAAGACTTGAAAAACCAGGGAAAGATTTCAGGGATGTCAATGAATATCTGCAGACTAGATTTTCCATCCCAAAAGAAACTCTCTGCTTCTTTCATTCATATGCCCTGTTTTCTTCTCTCATTACTTCCCCCACAACATCTCACGGCCTGCAACTCCTCTCTCCCCTCCTCACGGCCTTTAACCAAAAATGATATCCCGCTGAGAAAACCCATGAAGCAGAGAGATCAACGTGATGAAGCAGAGAGATCAACGTGAGAGAAGCCATATAAAAAACCAAACTCCATTAGAAAGGGCTCTTGATCGGTGGATATTGCTGGGAACTGCAGGCTCTTGATCGGTGGAAATTGCTGGGCTGAATCACCGTGAAAAACAACAACGACCGAGAGAGGGGAAGACCGAGCAAGGGGGGAACACCGTGAGAAAACCACTCCAGATCGCTTGCTATGGATAAAATATGATAACCTAATCTTCATTCAAACTTCAAGCGGCAAACCGATCAAGACGATGATCATATCTCATCCAAGCGGTTCTTATCCAAAGCACACGGTAAAAACAGGGGAAACGTGAGAGGGGAAGAGGGAGAAACAAAAGCGTTGAACCAAGGAATTCAACGTGAGAAACACTTTCCAAGATAAAAATTGATTCAACAAAATTGAGGCCCGACCAAAACCCGATCAGCAAGAAAAATCGGGTCCAGTCCTGGTTTATCAGGAACAGTTCCTGATTGATCAAAACCAATCATGATCGATCCAAATTAGATCAGGTGGACCAAAAAAATCCAATGTGTGCTTAATCAGACCGTTTGACCTTAATACCAAAATGGTTCCCAATCGTTGATCGACTCCCGGATCAGAAAGAAATCCTCTATGATATGTGACCTCATAGGTTCGAACATAAATGGTAGCACTTGAACACTTCCAGTACCAGCACAAGATACCATCTAGCAATGGGTTCCGGTATCCGGATAGGCCGAAGATGTGAAAGCAATCTATCGAACCTCTAAACATATAGTTACTGTATAATTTATCCATTTGACCTCCAATGCTCAAGATGACTTAGGGTTAGACTACCAACCCTAACTGAGTCAATCCACGACATGTCTCAATCTCGTAAGTCCAGTGACTCCTCACTAAGACTATCCCGGCCGAGGATTTGCTAAATTTAGACACTGCAAGACATTCAATCTAAATAATTTGGACAGGTCAATTCCATCTGGGTCCACCACTGCTCCACAAATACTTACCTGTATCCAGAAACCTTCCATCACCGGATTAGAAATCCGGGTAGTCCAGTACTAAAGCACAGGGAGTTGCTTCAAGCTACCATGGTGACCTCAGGTCGGAGGGACACATATACCCATATCTAATCGCGAACAATCCTTTGGCAGAAAGGAGCTCCATGAAGTCACATTCAATGAGATGTCACGCATCCCACTTGCAGATCACATCAGTATCACCACACTCCTTTGGTCAAGAGGACAATCAAACGATGTAAACCACAACAACATACATTTGATACATTGACATCCTGTATAATGTATCCTTTGGTTGTGAACCTTTTAAAGGACTGCTCGATATATCCTCTCTATACATGAGTAACTTCACAAATAAGTAAGAGAGACCTCTAGCCATGTACGCTAGCTACCACATGCTCACAGGCTCATTTTCTGGCCCTCTCGCCATTATCTTCCATAGCTCTAGCTATTGTCCAGATTACCCAACTGACTTGAGCATTAGAGTGTCCCCATCGATATCTCCAATCTATGTTTCCTTGCAGGTCTCCGTCCATGAGTGCCCGAGAGAAGGACTTCATCCCATCGGAGAAGCTAGTGGGACAACTGGTGATACCAAGGCTCCCAAGGCAAGTGATATGGCAGCAATAACTAGGTCTCTGCATCTAAGTCAAGTACAAAGGTTGGTGTCAAGCAGTAAAGAAAAAGCCAGGATGCTCAACACTTCAAAAAAATTAGGTAGTGTGAAAGCTACCTTAGTTCATAAGCTTGATTTTTGGGTGATGTGATACATCCGCTGACGTGGAGCATACAGGCGGCCATGCTGCTAAGAGACCCGCCACCTGGGCATGGTGGCCAGGTAAAGAGCCGAGACGAGCCCTCCTGCCGAGGTTAGCTCCTAGCTGGGGTCGTGCTCATAAGGCGAGCCCTCTAACTGAGGCCAGCTCCCGGCCAGGGTCAAGCTCATGCTCCCAAGACGAGCCCTCCTACCGAGGTCAACTCCCAGTCGAGGTTGTGCTCATAGGGCGAGCCCTCCGACTGAGGCCAACTCCCGGTCGAGGTCGAGCTCATGCTCCCAATGAAGGAAAATCAGTGCAACGGATGCCTACCCTAGGCATGCTATACTAGGGACTAGGTATTGCATAATTAAAAATTTTTAAGCATGCAAATGGAAAAACCTACTCATGCACAGGATCTAATATAAACATGATGTATGAAACTAAAACATAGGCATGTATAGGCAATTGCAATAATCATAAATAATATGATAAAGTCTAGATCTAAATATGCATGATAACAAAAACTAAATAACATACCTTTGTAGAGATTCTTTTAATAGCAAATCGAAGCAGCCGGTTGAACTTCTTCAACAGCAAATCAGATCTGGAAGAGATCGATCGAATCTCTCGAGGTATCCAAATGTCCATCTTTTAAAGTATCCACGTATGAGCTCTCGCTGATCCAAAACTCTCGAATGGATGCTAGTCCTTCAAGAACCAAATAATAGGTAACGGACATGTGGAGCAGGGAAGACCAAAGAGATCTTTAGCCACGGTGACCGCTCAAACTCCACTAAAAAGCACGCACCGAAAAACTAAAAGCAGGGAAGGAAAACATGGATTACAGCACTCAAATTTTCCATCCTAAAAACTCTCTCACGGATCGCGAGAAAAATTCCCTCTGCTCCTCTCTTCCCCTGTGCTTTGTTTTCTTCCCTTCTCACCGCAAGTCCTCTTCTTCTCTCTCTCGCAACTCACGGTTCTTCCCTCTCAAAACCCATCTGATGGCCTACCACCCAGCAATAAGAGGCAGAGAAGAAAAATCATGAAGCCATGTTCTTCGCCTCTCATCCATCGCACGGCCTCCTATCCAGAAATAAGAGACAGACAAAACTCAAGAAAAGCCGGGAAGAAATCGTGAAAGAGTTCCAGATAAAACCAAACTCCATAGGATAGGCTTCGATCGGATAAAAACCGCTGGGAACCGTGGGCTTCGAAGAGAACTGAAGGGCTAAAATCTGCGTGTAAACCGAGGAAGAGAGGGGAAGGTTGTGCGGGAGAAAACCACGGAAAGACCCAATCAGTTCACGGTGTTAAGGATAAGGATTTGAAATCCAAGCAGCAACCGATCGACTTGAGACTTTATCCCATACACACGGCAAAACCAAGAGAATTCCAGAGCAGGGGAAGAGGAGCAAAACATCAAACCGGTGTTTAAAATCTTCTGGGAGAAAAAATACCGTGAGAACAGGTTATTGAAACAAGTCTTCAAACCTGTTCAATAATACCAAATAAAAACCGGTTGAAAAACAAATCCCGGTCCGACCAAATCCGAACAGAAAGAAAACCCGGGTTCAGTCCTGGTCTACCGAGAATAATTTCTGGTTGACCCACATCAATCCTGGTCGATCCAAATCAGACCAGGTGAACCAGAAAAAAATCAGTGTGTGCTCAATCAGACCGTTTGACCTTAATACCGAAATGATTTCCAATCATTGATCGATTCCCGAATTAGGAAGAAATCATCTATGGCGTGTAATCTCATAGGTTCGAATCTAAATGGTAGCACTGGAACACTTCTAGTACCAGCACAAGATACCATCTAGCAGTGGGTCCTAACATCGGGATAGACCGAAGATGCGAGAGCAATCTATCGAACCTCTGGCATATGGTTACTGTATAATTCATCCATTTGACCTCCAATGCTCAAGATGACCCAGGGTTAGACTGCCAACTCTAACTGAGTCAATCCACAACGTGTCTCAACCTTGCAAGTCCAGTGACTCTTCACTATCCCGGTCGAGGATTTGCTAAATTGAGACACTGGGAAACATTCAATCCAAATAATTTAGACAGGTCAATTCCATCTTGGTCCACCACTGCTCCACAAGTACTTACCTGTACCCAGAAACCTTCCGTCATCGGATTAGACATCCGAGTAATCCAGTATCAAAGCACAGGGAGTTGCTTGCAAGCTACCATGATGACCTCAGGTTGGAGGGACACATATACCCATATCCAATCGCGAGCAATCCTTTGGCAGAAAGGAGCTCCACGGAGCCACGTTCAATGAGATGTCACACATCCCACTTGCAGATCACATCAATGTCACCACACTCTTTTGGTCAAGAGGATAACCAAATGATATGAACCACAACAACCTATAATTGATACATTGTCGTCCTGTACAGTATATCCTTTGGTTGTGAACATTTTTAAAGGATCACTTGATATATCCTCTCTATATCGAAGTCAGTGCAGTCCTAAGGACTTCATCACATAAATAAAGTTCATTGCAGTAAAATGTATAATGTGATGAGCTGCCAAAATAAAATTTTATTAATTCATATACAAAATACAATACTGAGCACAACCGCCTACAACATAGGCAATTGGCTTTGGGACACAATTCCCAACATCCAAGGTGAGCCCTCCTACCGAGGTCAGCTCCCAATCAGGGTCGTGCTCATAGGGCAAGCCCTCCTACCGTGGTTAGGTCCCAGTCGGGGTCGTGCTCATAGGTAAGCCCTCCGACTGAGGCTAGCTCCCGGTTAGAGTTGAGCTCGTGCTTCCAAGATGATCTCTCCTGCCGAGGTCAACTTCCAACCGAGGTCGTGCTCATAGGGTGAGCCTTCCGATTGAGGCTAGCTCCCGATCGGGGTCGAGCTCATACTTCCAAGGCGAGCCCTCCTACCGAGGTCAGCTCCCGTCGGGGTCATGCTCATAGGACAAGCCCTCCGACTGAGGTCAGCTCCCGATCGAGGTCAAGCTCATGCTTCCAAGGGCCAGGTCTTCGAAGTAGGGCTTCACCCCCATCCAGTGGGAGTTAAGGTTCTCGCCAACGGCAAAAGAAGGGGGGATCATCAGAAGTTCAAACCACGATAAGAATGGGCCTAACCGCCTGCAACCTCCAGGAGGTGGTGCATGCCCTGCCATAAATTCAGATCCTTCTACACGCCTTATGCACGACCTACATGATCCAAGCTCCACCAAGTTCCCGGCCTTGTAGCGTGCCTCCATGTCGACGACTGCATGACTGGAAGACTGCAACCCCTACGACAGGGAGGCTGCACCTTTTCAAGAAGGGTATTCCACTAAGGTCCCAGATCCTGTGACACTCTGATGGTCCTCCTTGAAATGGAAATGCTCCATCGTGGCTCAAGGCTCAGCGAACACCCAGGGTAGAAGGCTTTCTCCTAAAAATTTGGCCCGACAGGGAGGCGACAGTGAATAATAGAAAGTCCTCTCCAAAAAGGAGTTCTTCAGAATGGACGCCCGAACAAAGCCCCAGACTTGGTCTGGGCCACCCCATCTATATAAGATTGATGGGGGAGGTAAGTAAAAAAAGGTAAGCAATAGACACGCTCTCGGTCCTTGATGGGGAACTAATATGCATGCAATTTTTTTTGTATGTTTTACATGTTGAGTTAGGTGATTAATTCCCAAATTTCAGGTCAAAATTATTTGTAGGGAATTTTGTATGAATTTTTGAAGATCAGCATGCAGATTAGGACCAAGAAAAGTAGCAAAGAAGGACCGCCGGGGCTGAGAAGCCTCGGTTAGGGCAAGTTCTCCTACAATAAAACTACTGGAGGTAGAGGGGTGTACCTGACAACGTCTGTGAAGATTGCAGCGAAGGGGTCTCTCGTTCCTCGACGGATGCGGCCTGGAAAACCGAGCCAAAGACCCGCGGATACCCGGCTTTCTGCTCGGTGATCCGATTGAGGCTTGGCTGGAGTCGTTGGATTCGTAGGAACTCAGGGACCTGCAAACGACCTGTCAGGGGTTAGAAAGCTCACAAAGGAACAAGAAAACAAAGTAAAAACAGCAAGGGAAGGCTTCTTTTGGAGTGGGCGTCCAGGGATCTGGAGGGTTTGTTGGCAGCAGGAAGATGATTGCAATCACCGGGAAGAAGAACTCTCACAAACCCCTTTATGCACACAGCAGGGTATCACACCACTCAATAGAAGAACTCAAGGTTTTCATTCATCAAAAATTTCCCTCATACAAGAGGCTAGGGTCCCTTAAATAGACCCTTAACCTTGGGCTCCAAGTAAGGGTACATAAGTCTTTACATAAGAATCCTTTTCCCTCTCAAACCCTAGCTAGAAAATAAGGAAATATTAGGTAGAAAAATCCCTAAAATTTTTCTTGACTTGGTCAAGACTCCAAGGATGCCTAGGGGGGCGTGTTGGGCTTCTAGGAGCAGCAAAAGGCCGGCCCAAAGGGGCCCGGGTGCATGGGTTTGGGCCTCTGGAAGCTGGGGTGGCCTGGTAGCCAGGTAGCAGGAATATTCCCTGGTATCTTGCTTCTTAGGGGCTTGGGCTTGGCACCTGGGCTTGATTTCATTGGGCTAGGATGCAGATGGACCTCTGGAATCATGGATGCCCTTATTTATGAATATACTTTGGCATCTGGAAGGGAATCTGGGCATCTGGAGGGCATCTGCAAGGAATCAGGGTTTCTGATTTTTCTCCTGGGGTCTTCAAATCTTCAAGCTGGGTTGGACTTGGGCTAAACTTCCATGTCTTCAATCTGGTTGGACTTGGTCTTCACTTGTATAATATAGTCTTGAGTCTTCAGTATGCTTGGACAGGACTCAAAAAAAATAAAATTAGCTCAACATGAGCTAACTAGCATTGGACTGAACTAGCTCAACATGAGCTGACTAGTACAGAACTGAAATAACAACTAAAATGGACTCAGATGAGCTAAGCCCTTATTACAGATAGATTCATAAATTATTGATCAATTTACAGAGGGTTGAAAAAGCCTCTGTCTTATTCTGGTGCCTCAGGTGTCCCCACCAATTCTCCCGGGGTGGGAGGAACTCGACCCTGTCGAGTGAAGGTTAGACTGGCTCACATATCTCTCGAGAAGGTCTGGGTTGAGGAGTTGCAAGTCCTCTCGAGAAATCCACGAATCGTCCGACTCTGGCCAGCCTTGCCATCGGACCAGGAAGCATTGATAGTCATGGCCCTGGGTCGTGATGGCTTGATTGTCCAGGATACGCTCGATCCGTTCTCCTCTCTCAGGCCAAATTTGTTTGTGGACACTCTAGGTTAGGGTCACTCACAATGAAAAGGAATAGGTCCAAAGGCCTCACTAGGTAGCGCTGCCGGTTCCCTATACTCAACCAGGTCTGTAATATTGAAGGTAGAACTAATGCCCAAATCCGAAGGCAAGTCTAACACCTAGGCATTTGATCCAACCTTCTCTATCACTTTAAAAGGTCCGGCTCTGCGAGCATGAAGCTTCTTTTAGGCCTAAGCCTAACCAAGATAAAATCCACTACATCAAATTCTTTGACCCTTCTTCGGGAATTAGCCAGTTGTTTTAAGATTAGTGCAGGTGGTGAACATGCTAGGCACATGCAGACAAATGATGCAAAGGACTCATACTGATACCTAACAGACTCGACTATGCATTCCTATCGAAGGAAATTTTATTGAACTCTTTGGATCTAAACCTAATAGATTATAGGTTCTCTAGGTTTGATCCTAGCTTGACATGCACATGAAAATTTACAGTGAACTCCTAGCAAATTCCAAAGAGTATGCCAGAAGTAAGATGCAAACCTAACATGCGTGATGAATGCATGCAGTATGCTAATCTCAGCTAAATGCAATCTAATGATCCTAGAAATGCTGGAGGTGTCAGGAAAGGGCAGAAAATAGGAAGTGGGTTCAGAATTAGTTTGGTAAGGTAGAGAAAAAGGTTCATGGTTAGTTGGATAAAGTAGGATAAAAGACGGGGTGTCAGGAACTAATCCTATACTAATGAGGTTAACCTTATGAGGTTGAGCTATATCTACAGGATTTGCATAATGGAAGGATGGGTCACTAATTTCGGGGAAGAGGTCCTTAATGGGAACTATAGGAGGGGACTCATCTTGAAGGTATTGATTCAAAGAGATCAGGTCCTTAATAAATTCTTCTGGTTCTTGTATTTTAGGGCTAGACTCTATAATTTGGCTCTCCTCTATGGTTTTCTCAGGTAAGGCTCTAGTAGCAGTACCTAGGTTCTCTTCCTCTATTTGTTCTTCCATTATAGCTTTAGGTTGGATATGGTCAAGGTCAACTAGCTCTGGGTTGGTTTCTACCTGGGCATCTACTGGGTCAGCTAATTCTAGGTCTACTAAAGGTGTCTCCTCTTCTCCCTCATACTCATCCACTAGGCTCACATCAGCTTCATACACTTTCGCGTTAATGTAAGCCTTGTGAATCTCAGGAATGGTTGGAGAAGGTCGGCTAGCAAGAAATTGGTTAGGTTCTGGTCTCTGATTATGGGTACTACTCCTAGTAGGTTCAGGTTGTATAAGGGGTAGTGGCTCACTACTGGGTTCATATTTAGGGATACTAATCCTATGGGGTTCAAGTTGACTAGGGGAAGCATGACTAGTACTAGGTTGATACTTAGGGGTTATGGGTTCTCTAGGCTCATAGGACAAGGGTGCAGATCTATGGGTCATGGGATTATAGGATCTGGGGTCATATGATTTTGGGTCAGCTTTATGATCAGGTTCTAAGGATGGATCAAGGTATGGGGTCCTCCTAAGGTTGGGCTCTCTATATGGGTCAGGATATTGGGTCCTCCTAGGATTGGACTCCCTATATGGGTCAGAATACTGGGTTCTCCTAGGGTTGGACTCCCTATATAGGTCAGAATATTGGGTCCTCCTAGGGTTGGACTCCCTATATGGGTCAGAATATTGGGTGTTGGGTCTACTAGGCTCATAGGGTGTTGGTGCATAGGATCTATGATCATGGGATCTAGAGTCATAGGATCTGGAGTCATAAGATCTATAGGTTGTAGGTATACTAGGCTTATAGGGAGAGGGTAAATAGGATCTATATTCCTGGTCTATAAAATCCTGATTGAGTCTTCTAGGACTAACCTTAGGGATTGGGTCATGACGATAGGTTCTCCTAGGTTCAGCCTCAAGGTATGGATCAGGGTTTGGGGTCCTCCTAGGTTGAGGATTGTAGTACGGGTCAGGATAAGGGGCTCTCCTAGGTTCGACCTCATGGTATAGATCAGGGTTTGGGGTCCTCCTAGGTTGAGGGGAGTCAGGATCTGGCTCAGACTGTGACCCATGGGTTTTTCTTGGGGTCCCTACCCGGACTTTTAACTGATCAAACCTATTGGCACGATGGTCAATTCTATCATTGGTTTGAATACGAGACTGAGTTAACTGGGTCATCTGGATAGTTATCTGGGCAATTTGATCAGCTAGGGCTTTTATTTGGGCTTGTAAATTTTCCATGGGTTCAGACATTTATGAAGGAGGTGGGTGATATGAAACTCCTGATCTAGTGCTCATGCAAGACTCGATCAGACCAACTATAGCTGACTAGACCTAAAGTCCAATCTAGATGCTCAATCAGGGTGGCAAACTAGCCTATAGTAACCCTGTACTCAGCCAGGCAGGTGTAAGGGGAGTGTTAGGTCCCTGATTGCCAATCCTAGACACCAATCAGAGATTGGCCAGGTAGGCGGACCAGCACACAAGCCCTTCGGGATTGAATCCCTAAACCACCATTCTAGACACTAAGCACAAGGCACACACAGGTTAACTTGACACAGTGATCTAACACTAGCCCGGACCCGACCAGTTGGTGTCCCTAGCCCACTAGGGCAAATTAAGTCTAATTAATTTTAGGTTAAGGCTTGGGACTGAATGCAAGGGATGTGGTTTTGGGCTAAGGAGAGGTGATCAAATCCTCCCCCCATCTGATATAGCAAGAGTGCCCTTAAAAGTAAATTATGCAATGATGGCAGGCAGATGAGGATGCAAATTAGGGTTTAGGTATTTTTTTTTGGTATTTTTGGAAAATATGTATTTTTTTTTTTTTGGTATTTTTTTAAATAGAAGAAAACTTGCAAATCATGGCCTAATATACTGGAAATATACTAAAATTAAGAAATATGCAAAAACTCCTAAACAAAACCCTAAAACTTCCAAACTTGTCTTGCTAAAAAAAACAGAGCCGAAAATTTGCAGGCCCTATTTCGGCTTTCAGAAAATTCACATGCCATAATAAAATCTGGAAAAATTTCTAAAATTACTGTGAATTATGATAAATCCAGGAAAAAAATTTCAGAATTTTTGGAGTTTTTAACAGGAAGAAATAATTAAAATAATAGAGTATATACAGACTGAAAAATTGCAGAAAACAAGCCCTAATCTAAGCTCTGATACCAAATGATGGGGAACTAATATGCATGCAATTTTTTTTGTATGTTTTACATGTTGAGTTAGGTGATTAATTCCCAAATTTCAGGTCAAAATTATTTGTAGGGAATTTTGTATGAATTTTTGAAGATCAGCATGCAGATTAGGACCAAGAAAAGTAGCAAAGAAGGACCGCCGGGGCTGAGAAGCCTCGGTTAGGGCAAGTTCTCCTACAATAAAACTACTGGAGGTAGAGGGGTGTACCTGACAACGTCTGTGAAGATTGCAGCGAAGGGGTCTCTCGTTCCTCGACGGATGCGGCCTGGAAAACCGAGCCAAAGACCCGCGGATACCCGGCTTTCTGCTCGGTGATCCGATTGAGGCTTGGCTGGAGTCGTTGGATTCGTAGGAACTCAGGGACCTGCAAACGACCTGTCAGGGGTTAGAAAGCTCACAAAGGAACAAGAAAACAAAGTAAAAACAGCAAGGGAAGGCTTCTTTTGGAGTGGGCGTCCAGGGATCTGGAGGGTTTGTTGGCAGCAGGAAGATGATTGCAATCACCGGGAAGAAGAACTCTCACAAACCCCTTTATGCACACAGCAGGGTATCACACCACTCAATAGAAGAACTCAAGGTTTTCATTCATCAAAAATTTCCCTCATACAAGAGGCTAGGGTCCCTTAAATAGACCCTTAACCTTGGGCTCCAAGTAAGGGTACATAAGTCTTTACATAAGAATCCTTTTCCCTCTCAAACCCTAGCTAGAAAATAAGGAAATATTAGGTAGAAAAATCCCTAAAATTTTTCTTGACTTGGTCAAGACTCCAAGGATGCCTAGGGGGGCGTGTTGGGCTTCTAGGAGCAGCAAAAGGCCGGCCCAAAGGGGCCCGGGTGCATGGGTTTGGGCCTCTGGAAGCTGGGGTGGCCTGGTAGCCAGGTAGCAGGAATATTCCCTGGTATCTTGCTTCTTAGGGGCTTGGGCTTGGCACCTGGGCTTGATTTCATTGGGCTAGGATGCAGATGGACCTCTGGAATCATGGATGCCCTTATTTATGAATATACTTTGGCATCTGGAAGGGAATCTGGGCATCTGGAGGGCATCTGCAAGGAATCAGGGTTTCTGATTTTTCTCCTGGGGTCTTCAAATCTTCAAGCTGGGTTGGACTTGGGCTAAACTTCCATGTCTTCAATCTGGTTGGACTTGGTCTTCACTTGTATAATATAGTCTTGAGTCTTCAGTATGCTTGGACAGGACTCAAAAAAAATAAAATTAGCTCAACATGAGCTAACTAGCATTGGACTGAACTAGCTCAACATGAGCTGACTAGTACAGAACTGAAATAACAACTAAAATGGACTCAGATGAGCTAAGCCCTTATTACAGATAGATTCATAAATTATTGATCAATTTACAGAGGGTTGAAAAAGCCTCTGTCTTATTCTGGTGCCTCAGGTGTCCCCACCAGTCCTCCATTGTCTTCTTTCATAGAATTCATCTCACCCTTCTTTGTTCTTCACACTCTCGACGTGGAGAGTCCCCCAATCTCTCTACCACAGAGGTTTTGTTCCCCTTGATCGTCCCACTGACTTAATCGTCGAAGTGTCCTCGCCGGAATCCTCGGCCTGGGTCTTCTCTATTTTGCAGGGCCTCCGAACGAGGGAGCCGACCATGAAGGGAAGGAACAAGCATCCAACGGGAGCCCGACGCATCAGAGCTATGGGCCACGACGATCTTGGCGGCAACGGGGGGTGTGCAGAAAATTAACCAAAATAGATGGTAAGAGAATACGCATTTGTCCATTATAAGCCAGCATCCAAATATTAAGTTAGTCTTCACTAACATAAGTATTGTAGATCTTTAGATAAATTCCAAGAAAGTTTCTAAAAATACTGACTGCAGAGTTTGCTTCTGAAACTCAATACTTAGCTAGTGATATTTACTAAATATTTTAACTTTTAATCTTAGATCTATTTTTATAAAAAAGGATCTTAATGATACATGGTTATAAATCAATTGCATTGCTCAGGGACTAGCAATGAATAAGTTGGAAAGTGTGATAAATCACTATTTATATATTTATTTTGAGTATTTTAATTAATTAATAGTGCTAACATCTTATAAAAATCCTAATTTCATAGTTAAATTAGACTTTTTTATAAAATTAATTATTTTTAAAATAATATTTAAAAAATATAAAATTAGAGTACATTCATGAAAAGTAGATGTAAAGTTAAAGTACTACACACCCATTAAAATAATTAAAAAAATAATTTATATTTCTTTCTCATTTGATAAGTACATTAAAATAATTGGAGATATTCGAAAACATAGGGATTTGGTAGAATTAATGATTAAGATACTCACCAACATGAAGAGCCTGATGTGCAGGTCAAAAGGATACAAACTGGAGCCAAATCTGAGCTTAAACAGCCTCAAAATCAAATAAAAATTATGACCAACACATATTATAGAGCAGCCGATCCACCATAAACCAGTCACTCGGTCTACAAGCCCCTCTCCATGGACTGTCTTCCTCCCATCCCCATCACAATCTCGAGCCGCCGCCTCCTCCATGCTGTCGATGCCACTGCCTTGCTACCGTCACTGCCATGATAACTGCCCCTCGCCATCTCAAGATGTTGCCATGATCGCCGGAGCCAACCATTGCCATGGGCATCCTTCCAGCCTATCATTGTTTCCCCGCCATGACACGCCACCATCTGCCCATCCTCTCTATCTCGAGGAGACACCACCATTGGCCACCGCTCCCATCATCGGCCCTCCTCTGATTCACTGAGACCACCACCATGATCCCCCATCCTTGTTGCCCATCATTGTTGTCCCAAGTCCCCATCACTGGTCATTATTCCCATCATTGTCGCTTCCTTCATTCAGTCCATTGAAATGTTGCCCATCGTTGCCACTTTCCATTATCATCCTCTTAGTCCGGCCACCTTCCCATCACTTTTGCCACTTGCTGCACTTGCCATCGCCAACCACCACCTTCTTCCTCCCCTGTCCGCTACCACCTCCCTGTTGCAATCCCTAGGCTTTGGGCTTGATCCAATGGCCTGGGAGTGGTTGATTGAGAGAAGGGCCCTACAAGCCATCAGAGCACAATTCAATGGCCCGAAAGCAATCCAAGATCAAATGACTACGATCTATCCATCTTTGTTGAAGCTTTGATCACATGATTCCTGGGTATTTGATCAACATCCTATAGCCATCAATTCTTAGCTGGTCAAACATTGATTTGGAGAAAGATTTAAGGCCTATTTTCATCAAGATTTAGACTTATTTACAAGAAAAGTCCCTCTTTCCATCTATTTTCTACCCATACCCATCTATGGTGCGGGCACCAGAATCAGAAGAAGACTTCAGGGTTCCATCTGGATCTCTGAATGACCTTGCCCGAAGATTAGGGTTTGTAATAAGGGTTGACCTGGTCAACCAGATTATTTTATTTCTTTGAGTCTGCATTTCATTTTGTTGAGACATGTTGACTCAGTCTAAGTCCAAGTCAAGTCCTGGTTGGCGCCATTCCCTAGGGCATCATTTTTTCTTCCAAGGCCAAATGCAAGTGGATGCCATACTCCCAGCCACACTCCCAGGACCAGTTGGTGCCATATTTCATCCCAGTGTCCCTGGTCCCCACGCCTAAGAGAGCAAGAAAATTTTTTTAGGAGAAGTCAAGGAAGGCGCCCACAAGCTGCCAAAATTAATCAAGCTAAAGGAGCAGGGAATTTTTCTTGGAGAGGACTTCAAGGTAGGCGCCCACACATGCCTAAAGTACCTGGCTATGAATGAAAGAAGCCTAGTCTTGGGGAGAAAGACTAGGAGATGAGTATTTTCTTCCAAGAAAGAGCAAGTCATGGAAGGAAAACCCATGACTTAAGGAAAAGAACTAGGAGGTGCCCCACATACCTGCCATATGAAGCCATCACCTTGCATTTGAGGCCGCCCACTCCAAGGAAAGAAGCCTGGTCGGTCAAGGGAAAGTTTTTTATGCTTAGGATGAATGTTTAGTCCCACATGGGAAGTAGTGTAATTTTGTTTCTCTTGCAAGGTCTATATATTGGACCCTTATGTAATCTTTTGATAAGAATGAGTAAATGAAATCTTTTCTTGTATTGAGCAACCTTGTGTTCTCTTCTTCCGCACTTCTTTGAGTGTTGAGCTCCGTGAGGGAGTAAATCCGGGTTTTATTGGAGCCTTGAGGAGGTGAGAGATCTCCAAAGTTACCCTGCCCCGCTTTCATCCTTGGCCGCCAACCCTAATTTCCTTTCATCATCCTAGCCGCCAACACCCAAATTCCTAAACCCAATTCCCACTTCATTCAAGGCCGCCATCTCCTTCTCCAAGCCACCGCCCACTATATCAAGCCCTAGGTCCTTTTCATCTGCAAGCCGCCGCCCTACCAGCCAAACCCTAAATCCACTCCATCTTCCACCGCCACCTCCATACTCTTCCCTCATCTTCAAAGTTCGAGCAGTCCGGAGCTATCCCAGGTAAAGGTCTCTTCCTTGAGTTTCTTACATCCTTTCTTGTTCTTCATCCTTTCCAGATCCAGAGTACGAGAAGAAGGCCAACCTTGCCATAGGACTACAATCCGAGGATCCATTGCGAAGATACCCCGTCTCCAAGGATCCTACAATCTGCTCAAGAGTGTCCTTCAATTGAAGCAAAGAAAGATATCACAGTCAGGTATAAAACCTTCTCTTCTCTCTTCGTCTGTTTCTTGAAAGAGTAAACCCTAGGTCTTGGGGTTTATCAATCCCCAGCGATCCTACTTCTTTATTACTCTGATAATCTACTCTTTCGAATTATGCTTTCTTTCAGTGCATATTTTCTTTCAATATTAGTTAGCCTTGTTTTTGAGTCAAGCCAACTTCTAAAAAAACACAAAAAAAAAAAAGTCTTAATTTACTTCCGCATCGCATCATCTTATTTGTTCTGCATCATTTTTTGTATCAGAGCCCTGTCTAGGGTTCTTGCTTGTTTGATTATTTTTTTTGTTCCTTTTTAATTTTGCTGCCTGGAGTAGACTCCCCTGGCCATCCAGTTCTAGGAACAAGCGAGACGCAAGCCTCCTCCTTCCATTCCACGGGGGTTCCTAGGGCATGTAGGGGTGCCGCTGGGTTATAACTTCTAGGCAGGGATTGTAAACGGGACACATATTCTGTTTTCTACCAGTAACTATCCTGTTATTCGAATTGTTTCTCCCTATAAAAAATTTCAAATTAAGTAATTCTTATTTTTCTGGAACTAGTATAATTGAAAGTAATTTACATAAAATTTTCATGATTTATTAATTTCTGTAGATTTTCTGAGATCAATTTTACTGTTGTTCTGCTTTTTATTTTCTGCAAGCTGTTTTTTTATTTGAGTGTGCATAAATTGAATCTATCTTAAGGGCACCGAAGTTGCAATATAAGGGGAGGATTGAGACCCTCTCCTTAGCCCAAAACCACCTCCCGTGCATTCGAACCTAAGCCTTTAATCTTAAAATTAATTAGACCTAATTTGCCTTAGTGGGCTAGGAACACCAACTGGTCGGGTCTAGGCTAGTGTTGAGTCAGTTTGTCTAGTTACTCTGTGTGTGCTTTGTACTCAGTGTCTAAAACGGTGGTTCAGGGATTCTATCCCGAAGGGCTTGTGTGCTGGTCCGCCTACCTGGCTAATCACTGATTGGTGTCTAGGATTGGCAATTAGGGACCTAACACTCCCCTTACACCTGCTTGGCTGAGTCCCGAGTTACTACAGGCTAGCTTGCCACTCTGATTGGGCATCTAGTTTGGGCTCTAGGTCTAGGTCTAGTTAGCCCGTAGTCGTTTCAGTCGAGTTTCATTTGGTATGCTTGCTTGCATCATCATGTCCACCCGGAACGGAGTACCCTACCAACCTGGTCAAACCCAACCTGATTTAGAGGCCATGATTAGAACTCTTACCAAAAGTATGACCAAATTGAGTCAGGATATGACTGATACTGTTGCCCAGTTTAGGGATCAAGTCCGTGAGGATCTTACCCAGCTTAGGGATCGAGTCCAAGTACTTGAGGAACCTAGACATCATAATTGGACTCCTGACCCAGATTTTAATGTACCTCAACCTCACCCACACCAGGAGCCTAGAAGACCTTTATACAGAGATCCTGAACCTAATCATAGGAGGCTTGACCCAGAGCCTGAAGATAGAGATGATAGGTTCATCCGAAACATCAAATTAGATGCACCCACTTTTGATGGTAGCTTAAACCCTAAGGTGTATTCTGATTGGGAGGGTGAGATGGACCAGTACTTTGAGTGGTATACCATGTCTGAGGAAAGGAAGTTCAAGTTTGCCAAGATGAAGTTAGTGCGTCAAGCTAGGTTATATTGGGGGAACATTGAGCTAACCACTAGGAGACGAAATGTTGAGCCCATAACCACTTGGCAGGGTATGAAAGAGAAGCTTAGAGATAAGTACCTATCCATTTCATACTAGCAGAATCTGTTAGACCAATGGCAAACCTTGAAACAAGGGAACCGATCTGTCTCAGACTACATAGCCACCTTTGATGAGTACTTGATGAGATGTGATGTGAGTGAAGCCCATGAGGTCACTTTGTCTAGATTTTGGGCTGGACTTAGGGAAGACATTAAGAGGGAGTTGTTTCTGAGAGAGGTTACTGACCTAGACCAAGCCTATCAGATTGCACTGAACACTGAGAAATTTCAGAGAGGACCTATACCTTCTAGGGTTAGTGCCCCAATCCCAAGAAATGGACCTAGCCAAGTTAGCCCTAGCAAACCTTTTCAGGGTATTCCCACCCCTAGGCCCATGGACAAAGGTAAGGCACCTGACACCCAGAGAACCCCTAGTTCTAGTATCACCTGTTTTAAGTGTCAGAAACCAGGTCATATCTCCAGCCAGTGTACAGCCATAGCCTGTTTTAAGTGCCATATGGTAGGTCATGTTTCTAGTCAGTGCCCACGTAGATCCCTTTACATAGAAGAGGGAGAGGAAGAGAATTCCAGGCCCAATGAGGAATTTGAAGAAGAAGTTTATGAGGCCGGAATGAACTTGGTTGATGAGTATGAAGGAGAGGAGGAACCCACAGAGTCTGACCAGTTATGAGTTGTGAGATGCATCCTGTCCCAAAGTAGAGTTCAGGAGGATTGGCGTAAGACTAACATCCTACAGACTTTCCTTAAATTAGGGGATAAGGTATGTAAGATCATCATAGATAGTGGGAGCTGTGTGAATGCCATTTTTGCTAGCACTGTCAAAATGTTAGGCTTAATCCCAGTCCCCCACCCCAACCCCTATAAGGTTTCTTGGGTAGACTCTACCTCTATACCCATCCAGTCTAGATGTCAGGTCCAAATCCATATGCAATCCTATCAAGAGAAGATTTGGTGTGATGTCTTACCCATGGGGGTGAGCAGTATAATTCTTGGGAGACCTTGGTTATATGATCATGATGCCACCCTCTTAGAAAAATCCAATACCCGTGTCTTTAGTTTTAATGGGAAAAAGATCACAATCCATTCAGTCCCTCCTAAGGACAAGGTAGCTAAAGGACCCAATAGGGTCAAAGAGATGAAGATTGGAGTGAACCTAATTAGTGCTAAGGATCTAGAACAAGAAATTCATAGTGGTTCACCCATTTGGATGTTGACTGCTAAGGAACTTAGGACTCCTACACCCTCAGAGCCTCCTCAGGAAGTTAGGCCTTTGTTAGAAGAATTTGAGGATGTTTTTCCCGAGGATCTGCCAGACCACCTTCCACCTCTTAGGGATATCCAGCATTTCATAGATTTAATCCTAGGAGCTACTTTACCCAACTTGCCCCATTATAGGATGAATCCATCTGAGCATGAGGAACTGCAAAAGCAGGTTGAAGAATTGTTGAGGAAGGGGTTCATTAGAGAGAGTCTTAGCCCTTGTGCAGTCCCTGCACTACTGACCCCAAAGAAAGATGGCACGTGGAGGATGTGTGTTGATAGTCGTGCCATCAACAAAATCACAATCAAGTATAGGTTCCCCATCCCTAGACTAGATGACATGCTAGATATGATGGCCGGTGCAATGGTTTTTTCCAAAATTGATCTCAAGAGCGGCTATTATCAGTTAGAATTAGACCAGGGGATGAGTGGAAAACCGCTTTCAAAACTAAGGATGGTCTCTACGAATGGGTTGTTATGCCTTTTGGGTTGTCCAATGCCCCTAGTACTTTCATGAGGATTATGACCCAGGTGCTTAGAGCTTTCATAGAGAAGTTTGTAGTGGTCTATTTCGATGACATCCTGATCTATAGTAAGATCCCTGCAGACCACCTATGCCACCTTAGACAAGTCTACCAAGTTTTGAGGAATGATAGTCTCTACGGTAATCTCAAGAAGTGTGAATTCATGACCAGTAGAGTTATCTTCCTTGGTTTTGTAGTAACCCCTAACGGCGTGGCTGCCGATCCAGAGAAGATTAGGTCCATAGTAGAATGGCCAGAGCCGACCAGTGTGCATGAAGTTAGGAGTTTCCAAGGCTTGGCTACCTTCTATAGACGACTCATCAAGGGGTTTAGTACTGTAGTTGCTCATATCACAGATTGTATTAGGAAGGGAGAATTTCAGTGGACTAAAGCAGCCCATAAAGCCTTCCTAGATCTTAAGGATAGGATGACCCAGGCACCCATTTTGAGGTTACCCGACTTTTCTAAAGTATTTGAGGTTGCCTGTGATGCTTCAAGTATAGGTATAGGTGGAGTCCTAAGCCAAGAGAATCATCCCGTAGCATTCTTTAGTGAAAAACTTAATGATGCTAAGCTTAGGTATTCTACCTATGATAAAGAATTTTATGCGGTAGTGCAAGCTTTGCATTACTGGAGACATTATTTGCTACTGCAGGAATTTGTGCTGTTTTCGGACCATGAGGCTCTTAGATTCCTGAATTCCCAGAAGAAGCTTAATCCTAGGCATGCTAAGTGGGTAAAGTATATCCAGTCTTATACTTTTGTTTTGAAACATAAGGCTGGGACTGAAAATAAGGTAGCTGATGCCCTTAGTCGTCGATCTTTGTTATTGAATTCTGTTAGGGCTGAAGTCGTAGGGTTTGAGCAGATCAAAGAGAAATATGAGTCGTGTCCGGATTTTAAGACTGTGTATCAGGATCTAGCTCAAAAAATATCTAGTGATCATAAGGATTATACCATTTTAGATGGCTTTCTGTTCTTTAAGAATAGGCTTTGCATCCCTAGAACTTCTCTTAGGGAATTTTTGATTTGGGAAATTCATGCTGGGGGTCTAGCAGGCCATTTTGGAAAAGACAAGACCACCCTGGCTGTTGAAGACCACTTTTTCTGGCCTACCTTAAAAAGAGATGTAGCACACATTGTGGCTAGGTGTCGGACCTGCGCTGTTGCCAAACAACGAAAACAGAACACCGGCCTTTATACCCCACTCCCTGTCCCAGATCATCCTTGGCAAGATGTAAGTATGGACTTTGTGTTAGGTTTGCCTAAGACCCAGAGGAGGCATGACTCTATCTGTGTCGTAGTCGACCGATTTTCTAAGATGGCCCACTTCTTGCCTTGTTTCCAGACTTTTGATGCGTCTAAGGTAGCCACCCTGTTCTTTAATGAGATAGTTAGACTCCATGGCCTACCTAAGACAATTGTTTCAGATAGGGATGTCCGGTTCACCAGCTATTTTTGGAAAACCGAGGTAGTGAACCGTAGCTTAGGCAATCTGCTAAGATGTCTTGTTGGTGAAAACACTAGGAATTGGGATTTGTACTTACCTAGGGCTGAATTTGCATATAATGACTCGGTCAATAGGTCTACAGGTAAGAGTCCATTTGAAATTGTGCATGGGTACAAACCTCACACACCTCTTGACCTAGCCCCTTTACCAGTCCACACACGAGTCTCCGAGTCTGCTGAAGTTTTTGCACAGCATATAAAAGACTTGCATAAAGAAATTCATGCCAAAATAAATTTAAGTAATGAAACTTATAAGAAGTTGGCTGATTCTCAAAGGCGAGTCAAAACTTTTGTTGAGGGAGACTATGTAATGTTAGGTTAAGGCTTGAACAGTTTCCTCCTGGAACCATTTGAAAGTTACATGCTAGAGGAGCTGGACCATTTAGAGTGGTGAAGAGAGTAGGATCCAATGCCTATGTGCCCGAGTTGCCTCCAGAACTAGGCATTAGCCCCACTTTCAACATTACAGACCTAGTAGAATATAGAAAGCCAGTTGTGATTCCCAGTGAGCCATTTGAGCCTAATCCTGTTCTTGAGAGTGAACCCAACCATGTGTGTCCACCAACAAACTAGCCAGTGAGGAAAGAACAGATTGAAAAGATCCTGGACGATCAGGTTATCTCTACTCGTAATCGAAGATACCAAAGATACCTGGTCCGCTGGCAAGGAAGGCCAGATTCTGATGACTCTTGGATCTCCCGAGATGAATTACAAGAGCTGGATCCAGATCTCTTGGAGAGATACCAGAGCCAACTTGAGCTTTACTCGACAGGGTCAAGTTCCTCCCACCCCGAGAGAATTGGTGCGGGCACCAGAATCAGAAGAAGACTTCAGGGTTCCATTTGGATCTCTGAATGACCTTGCCCGAAGATTAGGATTTGTAATAAGGGTTGACCTGGTCAACCAGATTATTTTATTTCTTTGAGTCTGCATTTTATTTTGTTGAGTCATGTTAACTCAGTCTAAGTCCAAGTCAAGTCCTGGTTGGCGCCATTCCCTAGGGCATCATTTTTTCTTCCAAGGCCAAATGCAAGTGGACGCCACACCCCCAGCCACACTCCCAGGACCAGTTGGTGCCACATTTCATCCTAGTGTCCCTGGTCCCCATGCCCAAGAGAGCAAGAAAATTTTCTTAGGAGTTGTCAAGGAAGGCGCCCACAAGCTGCCAAAAGTAACCAAGCTAAAGGAGCAGGGGATTTTTCTTGGAGAGGACTTCAAGGTAGGCGCCCACACCTGCCTAAAGTACCTGGCTATGAATGGAAGGAGCCTAGTCTTGGGGAGAAAGACTAGGAGATGAGTATTTTCTTCCAAGAAAGAGCAAGTCATGGAAGGAAAATCCATGACTTAAGGAGAAGAACTAGGAGGTACCCCACATACCTGCCATATGAAGCCATCACCTTGCATTTGAGGCCGCCCACTCCAAGGAAAGAAGCCTGGTCGGTCAAGGAAAAGTTTTTTATGCTTAGGATGAATGTTTAGTCCCACATGGGAAGTAGTGTAATTTTGTTTCTCTTGCAAGGTCTATATATTGGACCCTTATGTAATCTTTTGATAAGAATGAGTAAATGAAATCTTTTCTTATGTTGAGCAACCTTGTGTTCTCTTTTTCCGCACTTCTTTAAGTGTTGAGCTCCGTGAGGGAGTAAATCCGGGTTCCATTGGAGCCTTGAGGAGGTGAGAGATCTCCAAAGTTACCAAAACCCTGCCCCGCTTTCATCCCTGGCTGCCAACCCTAATTTCCTTTCATCATCCTAGCCGCCAACACCCAAATTCCTAAACCCTATTCCCACTTCATTCAAGGCCACCATCTCCTTCTCCAAGCCACCGCCCACTATATCAAGCCCTAGGTCCTTTTCATCTGCAAGCCGTCGCCCTACCAGCCAAACCCTAAATCCACTCCATCTTCCACCGCCACCTCCATATTCTTCCCTCATCTTCAAAGTTCGAGCAGTCCGGAGCTATTCCAGGTAAAGGTCTCTTCCTTGAGTTTCTTACATCCTTTCTTGTTCTTCATCCTTTCCAGATCCAGAGTATGAGAAGAAGGCCAACCTTGCCATAGGACTACAATCCGAGGATCCATTGCGAAGATACCCCGTCTCCAAGGATCCTACAATCTGCTCGAGAGTGTCCTTCAATTGAAGCAAAGAGAGATATCATAGTCAGGTATAAAACCTTCTCTTCTCTCTTCGTTTGTTTCTTAAAAGAGGAGTAAACCTTAGGTCTGGGGGTTTCTCAATCCCCAGCGATCCTATTTCTTTATTACTCTGATAATCTACTCATTCGAATTGTGCTTTCTTTCAGTGCATATTTTCTTTCAATATTAGTTAGCCTTATTTTTGAGTCAAGCCAACTTCTAACAAAAAAAAAAAAAAAAATAGTCTTAATTTACTTCCGCATCGCATCATCTTATTTGTTCTGCATCAATCTAGCCCCCCATTAATTAAAAAATCCAATCCTAGCTACTCATAATTCTTTTCCTTTAGTCATACATTGGAAAATCAGAAAAGCCTCTTTCCTCATAACATCTTAGGCATCAACTCCTGAAATCCCTTTAGAACTTTGCATAGAGAGAGAGGAAAAAAAAATCATGCATGACTAAGGAGCTTCGTTTTTGAAGAGTAGATGAGGTTTTAGTATTTATATTTTATAATTTTTCTTTATATAATTAAATCTTGATTGTAATGATTTTCTTTTCATGAATAAAATTTATTTTGCATTACTTCAAGTTTTATGCTTATTATTTAGACTATAATTAGATTTCAGAATAGCCTATTACTATGTAGAGATTAGTCATGATCAAGGATATGATTCGTACTTAACGAGATAGGCTATGCTTAGAATCTGATTATAGAAAATTTTATTTATATGATTAGAAACTTTGAATAGTCTATGGCTATATAGGAGCAGATCAAGGTCCATATCAGCGAGATAGACTATGCTCAGGGATTAATCATAGTTAAATAATTAAGTATTGAAAAATTACTTAATATAATACTAAACACTGAATCAAAATCTAAGGCACTTTTTATATTCTATTTAATCTCTTGCTTATTAGTTACAATTTAATATAATTTTAATTTCTAATTACAATTATATTTCAACTTTTTTATGCCTTTAGTTTTTGTAATTTAATTAAAACTCTAACAAAATCTTAATTAAAATATGAACATAACCCTAACTAATTCCTGAGGATATGATCTCGACTCATCCTAACTTCTCACGCCCCGAATCCAGATCAAGGATCGGCTACGTGACCGGCCGCACAATCCTAGATATCTTCTAGAGATCATGCCAAGCCTAACTTTCAAATCTACAACCAAACAATAGTAAGGAATAACTTTCCATAAAGATTAACAGAAAATAAAATACAGATAAAATATAAACTCAGGGATTAACACCTAAAACCTAGCTCCTCACTGACCGATCCCAAAGCCCAAATGATCTTCGATATCTGAAACAAAAATATAGGAAAATAGGGGTGAGCTACACAGGCTCAGTAAGTTATCAACATCTCCAATATACATACACCAATATGCATCTAATAACAACAAGCATAATACATCATGCAACAAGATGTCCAGCAATATAATAATAATAACCAACAACATGATGCAAGTATTAACACTCAAATGCAACCAACACAGACACGACTATGGATGGCCAACCATTTACTTAACTCTCATAGTCCCTCAGACTATGGCCAAGATCGGCCCATGGCTCGCCCCGAAAGAGTCTAGATCCTGTGTCACATACCGCTCAACAGTCATGTGCCAGCAATAGCCCTGCTGGAGGCCCAAAAGGAAAACTAGCTCTGAGTATCACACGAGAAACATGCATCCTCTGCATGTGCCCGCCACGTATGGCTAAAATAAGGCAACTAGCTCCTGTGTCACATACCGCTCAACGGTCATGTGGTGCGGGCACCAGAATCAGAAAGAGACTCCAACCAATTCAAGCCCATTTCGAATCTTTATGGTTGGACTAGAGAGTATTCTGAATCTTTATGGTTGGACTAGAGAGTCCGGTAACCTTTCTTTATTTTGAGTCCAAAAGAATCATGTAAGTCGAGTCCATGTTGGGTCCTGTAATCTTTCTTTTGAGTCCAAAATAATCATGTAAGTCGAGACCATGTCGGGTCTAGTCTTAGTTCAATCCAAATGGGTCAACTAGCATCAAGCCTAAAGAAGACTCACAATGTATACCCCAAATCAAGACCAAAGCCAACTCAATTGGGGACCACATGCCACATCACTTGCGCCACCTCAACTTGGGACCACATGCCATGTCAAGAGGGGACCACATGCCACCTCACACGCCACCTCACCACAAGAGGGTGCCATCCCAAGTTCAAATTCAAGGAAGTTGGCCAAGGAGGATTTCAAGCAAGAAAATCAGCCCTCTCACCTTATATTACTCCACTTGTTTAGGGATTTGAATTTTCAAAATTTGTAAGGCTTTATTTAAAGCCTTGGATGCCCCTTGTAAAGAATTGATGAGTGAATACAAATTTTCAGCACTTTTCTATGTGTTTCTATGTGCCTATGTGGATCTTTGTGCCTAAGTGAACCTCTTCCTCTCCTCCACCATTTCTTCTCCCTAATCCTTCTCTTTTACTCTTCATCTTCCAAGCAATCCTCTTCCTTCAAAGCGAATTAAGGACATCCTCTCAAGAAGAAGATCAACACCAACACAAGCTTCCACCATGGCGCCAAGGATCATTTCCAACAAACTCTCCTTTTGAGTTCCATTAATCTTCTCACTTTTAATTAAGTTTCTAATCATCTTGGTTTCTTTGTTGCAGGGTTCTCTAGGCTCCAGATCCAAGAGGAAGGATTACTTGCTACAAACCAGAAAGTTAGAAGGCCCATCTTATGTGGTATGATCTTTCATTTGAGAACCTTAAGAGTGAATCCCTTGTGCTTGAGATTTCAATGCTTGAACTCCTAGTATTTTAAGATCGGGATCATTAAATAGGGCTAGCTTGACTTGTGTGCGAATTCTAATCTTGTCCTATTTCTTTAAGATTTTGATAGTCCTCCTAGCTGGGTTTAAGTATAAGCATTTAGGGTTTCTTATTTAGATCTCCTTGATCTTATATGTTGAATCACTCATATGCAAGTAGGAATTGCTAGTTAAATTTTGGTTAATCTCCTTTAGAGTTACATGTTTGCATCCTCATCATGCATATCACACCAATCTTGGTATCAGAGCATGGTAGAATAAGTTCCTGATTGCATAGCATTAAGTCCTTGAAGTACTTGGATCGGGGGCGTTACCAGGCCGTCCGGTCTTAGGAGAAAGTAGGGTTTAAACACCCTCTCTTCCCATTCCACGGGGATCTCCTAAGGCGTGTCGGGGGTCGGGGTGCCATTGTGATTGACCCATGAAAAAGAAAGCCAAAGGACTTTTTAGATTTCATTTGTGAATTTTGTATTGGTCACGTTCTGTTTTTCTGCTTGCTGTATTTTCTGTAGGCTGACTGTAATCCGCCTGCAACTCCAAAGGCAAGTATCACATTCCTCGTTGGAATATTTTTTTCCTATTCCATTTTAAGTTGTTTATCACCATTTTAAATTTCAATCTGATAAAAGAATTACAAAAAAAATGAAAATTCCTGCAGTCCATCAGTGTTATTAAGGTTTCTGTTCTGTTCTGTTCTTTTTCATTATCTTCATTTCAAAATCTGCCTAGAATAGTACAGATTTTATTTTGAAATTTCGTTTCATCTGGTATGTCATCTATAAGTTAGTAGTTTTCTGTGATTTTTTAAAATTTTTTTGACATTTATTTCTGTACTTATCAACACCACATTTAAACTGTAACACACTACTTCTGCACCTGAAATTTGAAATTTGCATGCATCTCATGGCAAATCAAATTAAGGGCATGAAATTGACATAGGGTCAGGATTTCATCACCTGTCCCTAGCCCAAAAATCACCAAATTGCATATCGACCTAATCCCTAACTAAAATTGATTAGACATTAATTGCCCTAGTGGGTTAGGAACATCAATTTGGTCGAGTCCGGGTTATTGTCAACTCATTGTGTCAACTAGTCTTGTGTGTGCCCTATTACTTGGTGTCTAGAATTGGGACTAAGGGCTTGGGTGCTGATCCGTCTATCGGGCCAATTCCACCGGGCCTAGGTAGGCCAGAGACAGGATCTCACACTCCCCTTGTTCTAAAACCTGGCCAAGTATAGAGTTACTACAATCAAGCTTGCCACCTTGATTAGGCAACTAGCTTGGAACTCTAGGTCCAGTTCAATTCAATTGGGAAAGCTTGTGCAACCCATTTCTTCATCTATTATTGGAAGCTGGTGTCAAGGATAGAGGTTAAGTGGCTCAAGCCTAAGCGATTCTTGTGGTTTTTAATTAGGACCCAGTGAAAGCTGGGGGAACCTCCCACAGACCCACCTCCTGACTGGCCAGTGGAAGAGAGTAGCTGTTGATTTGATTGTATCTAGTCAACTCAGTTTATTTGGACTAACCGGTTTAGAAAACTCATAGTTCGGGTCTGAGTCTAATTGTTTGCATGACAACTAGGTCAGGCACACCTTACCACCCTTCACAAGCCCAACCTAGTTCATCCATGGATACTAGTATGGAAAGCCTTATGAGATCTATGATCGAGAAGATGGACCGTTTGGATGCTAAATTTGGTCAGTTCGAGGAAAGGGTAGGAGCCCTAGAAGAAGCTAGGTTGACCCCAACTGAACCACCTTCACCCAGATTACCTTCAGTTCATCCTAGAGCCCAATGACAGGAACACACACCTGATCCAATTCAAAGAAGACCGCATCAGGATTATGTTGATCATACTCCAGAGCCACCTCCTAGAAGGCCTCACTATGATACTTTTGATCAGGATGATCGGGCCCTAAGGAACATCCGTCTAGATGCACCAACCTTTGAGGGAAGCTTAGATCCTAAGGTGTACATAGACTGGGAGGCTGACATGGACCAGTATTTTGACTGGTATGATATGTCTGAAGAGAGAAGATTTAAGTTTGCCAGAATCAGACTAGTTCGTCAGGCTCGGTTATATTGGGGAAACGTGGAACGCATATCAAGGCAAAGGGGAGATTTACCTATAGCAACATGGAGAGATATGAAGAGGAAACTTAGAGAGAAATATCTGCCTATGTCTTATCAGCAAAGGTTATTAGATCAGTGGCAACGATTGACACAAGGTAACAAGACCGTTTCTGAATATGTTGCTAAGTTTGATGAGTTTGTGATGCGATGCAACGTAGTCGAGTCTGAAGCAGCCACTTTATCAACGTTTAGATCAGGGTTGAATGATGATATAAAAGGGGAACTATTTTTAAGGGAAGTCCATGATTTAGATCAGGCATACCAAGTTGCCACGGACTATGAGAGGTTTATGAAGCAGGGGATTGTTTGGCTGATGAATATGAAGGAGATGAAGAGAACATAGACTCATCAGATTTTCTAGGAGTTGTGAGACGTATCATGACACAGACCAAGGAGCAAGAAGACTGGCGTAGAACTATCATCCTACACACATTTGTTAGGATAGGAGAAAAGGTCTGTAAAATCGTCATCGATAGTGGAAGCTGTGTCAATGCTATTTCCACTAACGCAGCCAAAAGTCTAGGATTACCTATTGTACCACATCCCAATCCATATAAGGTGTCCTGGATCGATTCCACTTCTATACCAATCAAGTCAAGATGTCAGGTTCAAGTCCAGCTTCAATCCTATCAGGGAAAGATCTGGTGTGATGTGCTTCCTATGGGGGTAAGTAGCATCATCTTAGGCAGGCCATGGCTGTTTGATCATGATGTGACCATCTTTGGTCGATCAAACTCCTGTGCTTTCAATTTCAATGGCAAGAAAATTGTCATTCATCCAACCCAGCCTAAGGATAATGTCAAGAGAGGAGCTAGCAGCTTGAAAGATAAGAAGACTGGATTAAATTTAATAGGTGCAAAAGAATTAGAGCAAGATATCATGGAGGGAGCACCTATTTGGGTAGTAGCTGCTAAGGAAATTAAGGACCACAGCCCTGTAGAACACCCTCAAGAGGTGGTCCAATTATTAAAAGAATTTGAGGATGTGTTTCCAGAAGATCTCCCCGATAACCTTCCACCTTTAAGAGACATACAACACGCAATAGATTTAGTCCCTAGAGCGACTTTACCTAATTTGCCTCACTATAGGATGAACCCAATTGAACACCAGGAATTGCAAAGGCAAGTGGGTGAACTTCTTAGGAAGGGGTTTATTAAGGAAAGCTTAAGTCCATGTGCAGTCCCTGCTCTGCTGACCCCTAAGAAAGATGGCACTTGGAGGATGTGTATAGATAGCCGTGCCATTAATAAGATCACTGTAAAGTATAGATTCCCAATCCCAAGACTAGACGACATGTTAGATATGATAGCCGGATCGACAATTTTTTCCAAGATAGACCTAAAGAGTGGCTATCACCAGGTTAGGGTTAGGCCTGGAGATGAATGGAAGACCGCTTTTAAGACTAAAGATGGATTATATGAGTGGTTAGTCATGCCGTTCGGTCTGTCCAATGCACCCAGCACTTTTATGAGAATAATGAATCAGGTGTTAAAGGTTTTTATCGGAAGATTTGTAGTGGTCTATTTTGATGATATACTTATATATAGCAAAACAAAGGCAGACCACTTAACCCACCTGAAACAAGTTTGTCAAGTCCTGAGAAAAGGTAGTCTCTATGCCAATATCAAGAAGTGTGATTTCCTGACAAATAGAGTTATCTTTCTAGGATTCGTAGTCACATCTGAAGGGGTGTCCGCTGATCCTGAGAAAATTAAATCCATAGTAGAGTGGCCTACACCTAAGACTATCCACGACGTCCGTAGTTTCCATGGGTTATCCACCTTCTATAGAAGGTTTATCAAAGGATTCAGTACGATAGTGGCACCAATCACTGATTGTATTAGGAAGGGAAATTTCGAGTGGACTAAAGCAGCAGGTAAGGCCTTCCTAACAATTAAGGAGAAAATGACACAAGCACCCGTCTTAAGGTTACCCAATTTTACCAAGGTGTTTGAGGTTGCTTGTGATGCTTCTGGGGTCGGAATTGGAGGTGTCTTGAGTCAAGAGAATCACCCAGTAGCATACTTCAGTGAAAAGTTAAATGAGGCGAGACTAAGGTATTCCACGTATGATAAGGAACTGTATGCTGTAGTTCAAGCTCTACGATATTGGAGGCATTATCTTCTACCCCACGAGTTTGTCCTATTCTCTGATCACGAAGCTCTTAGGTTCCTTAGTTCTCAAAAGAAATTAAACCCTAGGCACGGGAAATGGGTAGAATTCATACAAGCTTACACGTTCGTTTTAAAACATCGTGCCGGTACTGAAAATAGGGTTGCTGATGCGTTGAGCCGCCGTTCTATGTTGTTAACCTCTGTGAGCACTGAAGTAGTAGGGTTCGAAAGATTGAAAGATGAATATCCCACATGTCCTGATTTTGGTCACATCTATCAATCCCTGCAACAAAGATCATCTAGTGAACCTAGTGATTATACACTGTTAGATGGATACCTTTTCAAAGGAAATCAGTTGTGTATTCCCAAGACCTATGTTAGGGAATTTCTGATCTGGGAAGTCCATGCTGGAGGTTTAGCAGGACATTTTGGCAGGAACAAAACCATCCTAGCAATGGAAGAACAATTTTTTTGGCCTGGTCTTAAAAAGAGCGTTGCCCAGATCGTAGCTCAGTGTCGGACCTGTGCTGTTGCAAAACAGCAAAGACAGAACACCGGTCTGTACACGCCCTTACCTGTCCCTGATGGTCCATGGCAAGATATCAGTATGGATTTTGTGGTAGGTCTACCTAAAACTTCTAGGAAACATGACTCTGTTTTCGTGGTTGTCGATCGTTTCTCCAAAATGGCGCACTTCATCCCGTGTTCTCAAACTTTAGACGCTTTGAAAGTGGCCAAGCTTTTCTTAGATCAGGTGGTTAAGCTTCATGGTTTACCCAAGACCATTGTGTCAGATAGAGATGTCAAGTTCACTAGCTACTTCTGGAAAACCCTCTGGCACATGTTAGGTACTAAGCTGAAATTCTCTACGGCCTATCATCCTCAAACCGATGGCCAAACTGAAGTAGTAAACCGAAGCTTAGGAAATCTCTTAAGATGTTTAGTCGGTGACAACCTAGGAAACTGGGACTTACTACTTCCTCGTGCTGAATTTGCCTACAACAGTTCGATCAATAGGTCTATTGGGAAAAGTCCATTCGAAGTGGTCCATGGATACAAACCTAGGAAACCTTTAAACCTAATTCCATTACCAGTACATACACGAATATCTGAGTCTGCTGAGTCATATGCACAGCATGTTAAGGATTTGCACAAGGAGATTAATCAGAAGATTCAAACAAGCAATGAACTCTATAGGCATATGGCTAACTCACATAAACGGTTAAAGGAATTTAATGAAGGAGACTCTGTAATGATTAGGCTTAAACCAGAAAGGTTTCCTCCGGGAACTATGAAGAAACTCCATGCCCGGGGAGCCGGACCCTTCAAAATAATAAAGAAAATTGGACCTAATGCTTATGTAGTAGACTTACCACCTAGTTATGGCATTAGTTCTACATTTAATGTTTCCGATCTGAAAGAATACAAGGAACCTGCATTAATACCTGATGAACCTTTTGGTCCTAACACTTCTCTTGAGAGTGAAATGCCAATTGAGTGTCCACCACCAAATATTCCTGAGCGAAAGGAAAGAATTGAAAGGATCTTGGATGACTAGATCATCACTACTAGAAATAAGGGCTACCAACGCTATCTGGTTCGATGGCAAGGACGTCCTGAATCTGAAGATTCCTGGATCACCAAAGAGGACCTACAACAAATCGACCCGGATATATTAGAAACTTATCACTCGACAGGGTCGAGTTCCTCCCACCAGGGGAGAATTGGTGTGGGCACCAGAATCAGAAAGAGACTCCAACCAATTCAAGCCCATTTCGAATCTTTATGGTTGGACTAGAGAGTATTCCGAATCTTTATGGTTGGACTAGAGAGTCCGGTAACCTTTTTTTATTTTGAGTCCAAAAGAATCATGTAAGTCGAGTCCATGTTGGGTCCTGTAATCTTTCTTTTGAGTCCAAAATAATCATGTAAGTCGAGTCCATGTCGGGTCTAGTCTTAGTCCAATTCAAATGGGTCAACTAGCATCAAGCCTAAAGAAGACTCACAATGTATACCCCAAATCAAGACCAAAGCCAACTCAATTGGGGACCACATGCCACATCACTTGCGCCACCTCAACTTGGGACCACATGCCATGTCAAGAGGGGACCACATGCCACCTCACACGCCACCTCACCACAAGAGGGTGCCATCCCAAGTTCAAATTCAAGGAAGTTGGCCAAGGAGGATTTCAAGCAAGAAAATCAGCCCTCTCCCCTTATATTACTCCACTTGTTTAGGGATTTGAATTTTCAAAATTTGTAAGGCTTTATTTAAAGCCTTGGATGCCCCTTGTAAAGAATTGATGAGTGAATACAAATTTCCAGCACTTTTCTATGTGTTTCTATGTGCCTATGTGGATCTTTGTGCCTAAGTGAACCTCTTCCTCTCCTCCACCATTTCTTCTCCCTAATCCTTCTCTTTTACTCTTCATCTTCCAAGCAATCCTCTTCCTTCAAAGCGAATTAAGGACATCCTCTCAAGAAGAAGATCAACACCAACACAAGCTTCCACCATGGCGCCAAGGATCATTTCCAACAAACTCTCCTTTTGAGTTCCATCAATCTTCTCACTTTTAATTAAGTTTCTAATCATCTTGGTTTCTTTGTTGCAGGGTTCTCTAGGCTCCAGATCCAAGAGGAAGGATTACTTGCTACAAACCAGAAAGTTAGAAGGCCCATCTTATGTGGTATGATCTTTCATTTGAGAACCTTAAGAGTGAATCCCTTGTGCTTGAGATTTCAATGCTTGAACTCCTAGTATTTTAAGATCGGGATCATTAAATAGGGCTAGCTTGACTTGTGTGCGAATTCTAATCTTGTCCTATTTCTTTAAGATTTTGATAGTCCTCCTAGCTGGGTTTAAGTATAAGCATTTAGGATTTCTTATTTAGATCTCCTTGATCTTATATGTTGAATCACTCATATGCAAGTAGGAATTGCTAGTTAAATTTTGGTTAATCTCCTTTAGAGTTACATGTTTGCATCCTCATCATGCATATCACACCATCATGTGCCAGTAATAGCCCTGCTGGAGGCCCAAAAGAAGACTAGGTTCTCATATGATCATAGTCAGACTAGAGAGCACTCACACCGACACAATGCATCCACATCGACACAATGCACGCAATCCAAAGCAATCCCACAATGTATCCACACCAACATAATGTACTCACGCTAACACGGCACCCACACCAACATGATGCACGCAATCCAATGCAATCAAATGCAGATATATTGCATATATCTATTAAGTTATAAATATACATATATTGGCATACATATCAGATGTCAAGATAACTTATCGAGGAGTATCCACCCACTAGAACAGTCCAACACTAATCCGGGTCTTCCAAAGTCAACGATGATCCTGAATCACAAATCAGTACTAATCCGGGTCTTCCAAAGGAGGTAGGATACCGTGACTCGGCGCAGCGTCCTCTGTTTTCCTCTATTCTAGGACTTTAGCAACCTGCAACTCCAACTTCTTAAACTTCCTATCAAAATCATTCCCTCTTGCAAAGTGTTGAACTTGGGTACTGTCAGGAGTCGATTTTCCATATGAAGCTGACTGGGATCGTGGATGTTTCCCCTTATTTTGCTTCTTAGAGCGATGATGAGATCGGTGATGACGCCTTGCAGGGGATTGTTGACCTGAAGAACATTGGTAAGAGGAATGCCTTATAGGACTGAGATATTTACTTACTTGGAGTGAAGGTTGCCTGCTGGTTCTTGATACAGCTGGTCGCATTGACTCCCTCATAGCAATTTCTTGAAGATTCTGCATCACCGTGGTGAGCATTTCTACCCTGTCAAATAAAGCGTTCAACTTTTCTTGATTAAAGTGTCATACGGGAGGAACCTTCACCCTCTCATCTGGAACAGGATTGTTTCTTCTTTCATCAAGAACAGGATCGTATCCTTTGCCATCAAGAACAAGATCATCCCCTTGGTTGCCGAGAACAAGATCGATCCTTTTTGATAATCAAAGAACACCTTTTGCTGATAGATTGTTCTTCTTATATTTTACCATGCTTCCTTCCAGATTTTTCGAGACTCTTTTAGAGAGAATCCCCTGCTTGGCGTGCCAATCTGTTCCTGTCCAGGCACCATTAATGAGCTTGGGAGTTGCTTCGAACTTCAGATCCTCCAAAAAGATGGCGAGGAGCTAGATCAAATCAGCTCTATCCGATTCTTTGGTCTTTCAAACTTGTTGTAATTTTGTTTGGACATAATATATATATTTATATATTCAGTCGGCTCAAAATATTAATATATTTTTATTTTTTTTAAATTTTCTTTTTTTCGATGGTTAGAAAACATTTTACCAAAACTCGACTAATCCTAGCTACCAATGGCCAATGTAAACTGATTGCCTCGTAAACAAGATAACCTATATTCGTATATTGCCTGTCCAATGGTTTATATGAGCACCAAAGGGGAAACTTTGCTTCTCGGCTTCCCCAGCATCGTGCCCTAATCCCCGCTCCGCTCCCGTTCTCGATCACCTCCGCCACGATCCCGGACTCCGTCGCGACTGACCCCTGACACCAGCATCGTATATTGGGGTTTCGGTGAGTTCTCTTGTCATCTTTTTTCCCCCTCTTTTCCTCTTCCGAATTCTTATATCCCCCATCTCTCAACGATCTTGGTGTTTGGGACCCCACAACGATCTTGGTGTTTGGGACCCCAGACCACTCGGTACCGCCCCCCTCATCGGTGCCGGTTTGGTAGGGGCCGAACTGTGGTCTGTAGCTTTCGGTGGTTAGCAGCCCGACCCGTCGTGCACGCCCCGGTTTATAGTTTCGGCGACCTTGGGAGGAAATCCTTCGTGTTTTGTCCTCCCTTTCAAGGGGAAGAATCTTGAAAAAAAGCTTTTTTAAGGATATCTACTTCGTGTTTAAAATTCATCTGGCGGTGTTTCTAGTATTTTATAGTTTCATAATGTTTCGTATAATCTTGAAAAAAGTTTTTTAAGGATATCTACTTACATTCTTGATTTCTATATCTTTATGATCGATTCAGGATGCTGGGGCCGCTGCTAAGTTTCTGAGTCACAAGGGGACTGAGATTCAGTTCTTGGTCCCCTGCATATGACTGTTGTCCAGGGGAATCTGGAAACGAAATGAGTGTCAGTCATATGCGCACCTCATTTCTGGGACCTCCACTTCAAAGGCCTCATAATCAAAGCAATGGGAGCAAATTCTCTGTTGCTGTTAAGGGAAAATCAAATGTTTGGGCTTCCTTTGATTTCTTACTTCCAGGACAGAGTCAGAAATGGCATGGAAGGGATAAGTCTTCATTTTTCGGTGGTAGAAATGTCAAACCTTCATTGAGGAACGGTTCAAGGAATGGTTTTAAAGTGAATTGCATGAAGGAGTCATTCCCTAAGACCAAGGCTCTGATCAGATCTTTTGTTCCTCTGTGGAAGGAGGGGTTGTTTTTGGTTAGGTGCTCAGTATTCTTTGCTGTAATTTCTGCCGCAGGAATGCTGGTGTGGTATGCTCAGCTGAAAGCCAGGAATTTTATCGAGGCCCAGCTTCTACCATCTGTTTGTTCAATACTGAGTGAACACCTTCAAAGAGAGCTTGATTTTGGTAAGATTCGAAGCATTTCACCTTTTGGCATTACTTTACATTCATGTTCCTTTGGGCCTCATCGGGAAGAATTTTCTTGTGGGGAGGTACCATCCATGAAACTTCGAATCCGCCTTGTCCCAAGTCTTAGAAGAGGGAAGATTGTAGTTGATGCTGTTCTATCCCAACCTTGTCTTCTGGTCTCCCAAAAGGAAGATTTTTCTTGGTTGGGGATTCCAGCACCTTCTGAAAAAGGCCTACAGAGACATCACTCGACTGAAGAAGGCATAGATTATCGGACAAAAACTAGAAGGCTTGCTAGAGAAGAATCTGCAGCTCGCTGGGCAAGAGAGAGGGTTAAATCAGCGAAGGAAGCCGCAGAGATGGGGTATATTGTTCCTCAAGAGCATCCAGAGACTTTGTTGAATGATGATGTTAAGGATGCTTGTCATTTTACCGAATATGGTAGATCTGGGTTATTCTTTTGCATGGATGAACAGATTCATTGGAGGGATCATCATCGCATGGATTCCAGGATTGAGTATGGCTTGAAGCATGCAGATCTGGAGAAATCGTTTGGTGTAAAAACTCATGGCACATGGCTTACATTATGGTCTAGAATGATACCGCATTCATTCAGGCACAGATTCAAAAGAAATGCTCATAAAAAGATGATGTTGGAAGGTGATATTACTTCTAAAGAAAGATGCCTCAAACGTAGTGCCCTTGCAGCCATGGCATATTTTAGGCGTTTAGATAGGGGGAAGTTTGGCGAGCCATTTTCCACTCAGGAAATGGATGCTTCAGCTGGAGGCTGCATGGATACTGCATTTGATAGGACTGCTGTGAAGGATGTGGTGACTAGTGATACTAATATTATGCCCAACGGCATGGTTGATCAAACTAGATCTGCAGAGCTAGTTAAGTTAGTTCCCTTGGATGGTGAGGAACTCAAATTGCTGACACCAATCGAATATGCTCAAGATAATTCAGTTGGTAATCAAAATTTTGACATGCCTGAAAATGACAACTTTTTGAAAGATGAAAATGTGCAAAATTGTCATCCTCTAGAAGATCATCATAGTATTGGGCAGAGAGATGTCGATATCCTCAAGCTTTCTGAATCCAATCTGTGCAGTCCAAGTAATGGAGACTTTAGAGAGCATCGTGTTGTAGATTGTCATGATCAAGGAGTTAGCTGCAATAGTTCACAGGATCCTATACTTGAAGGGTCCATGGAGAGTTCTGAAGATGATGTTCCTTATTGTCAAAGCTTTAACCTTAGAAAGTTTGGAACATGCACCCAAATGTATCAATCTACATCTTTTTGGCCATTCAGCCTGAAACCTGGATTAATTAGATTCCCTCAGGCTGTCAACAAACTTCTGTCTGATCATCTGGATGATCAGATTCAGAAACTAAAGTCATACTTGAGCATAAGGGCGGAAGACTTTTCCGCTGAACTTGCAGATGGGGTAAATGAGATTCACCCAGAAGGTATCGAGAAGGTCCTTCCAATTACTTTGGATTCTGTTTATTTCACTGGTGGTACTCTGATGCTGCTGGGATATGGTGACCGCGAACCCAGGTTTGAATTCTAACTGCTGGAGTCTGATCCTTGCTTTATTTGGTAAAAGTTGTCTTGGGACTTTCTTATTTGCTTCTCTCCTCTTTTCTTTTGATAAATTAGGTAATAAGATTATAATGCCTAACAGAGTTTATTGCCATTGTTCAGTTAAACTCTGCAGGGACCAATCGATTTACTGGTTCTTATGATAGCCTTTTCTTATATTTCTTAAAATTAATGATATAAAATTAACTGAAATTTTGCAGGAGGTTATCCTATCATAAATTGATATAATCTTATTACTTTGACCATGAATTAAGCTGTCTAATGTTCATTGTAGATCCTTGGATATGGCTTGTTGATTATTAGGTCTTTGGCAGACAATTTATATTTAGTGCATGGGCAGTTTTTGATTTTTAAAAAAGCACAATAAAATTTGAGTGTAATTATTAGTATGTTAAGATGTGTACTCTAAATTCACTAAATTAAACTAGAAAAAATTAGCCAAGTCTCTTCACATGGTAATTTTCTACAAACAGAAGTTTTGACGAACACATGCACAATCGGATGCAAGATAGTACTCTATTAGTAGATAGTATCCAAGTATCTAACCATGCCCATGCAAAGCATGACTTTTTAATCTAGTATGAATCCAAATTAAAACTTTTACTCTCTCTAAAAGTATTCTAAACCTTTTAAAACACCTTTAGATTTTTGAACCTGCCTGACAGTTAATTTGGTTTTCAAGTAACCTACATGATTCTTGTAATATGTCTGGAACTAGTTATGAAATTGATTATGAAGAAGATTGGACAAGAGTAGAATATAGTGCATATGCCAACATTTGCATCATGGATCGCGGTACCGTCCCGTACCGCCCGGTACGGGGCGTACTGTATCGTACCGGCAGCTAGCCGGTACGGTTCAGTCCATTTAAACGGTTCGACATTCGGACTGGTAAAAAAAAAAAATTGATTTCCATACCGGTACGGTATGGTACGGTACGGTACGGTACGAACCGGTCGGTTCAGCCCGGTACGGGCTTGGTTCAGACCGGTTCAGGTCTTTTTTTTGTTTTAAATATATTTTTGGGAGGGGGAGAATGTTTTTAATATTAAAAAAATGGGTCGGTACACCCGCCGGTATGGTACCCGGTACCGGTACTGGGAACCTTAATTTGTATTTTAGCATTTCAATTTATTTCAACTTCATCTTTTCATATTTTCACAAAGATGTAACAAATAAGATTTAAGACTCTAGAGTTTGTACAGAAAGTCATCATTGGATCCTGTCCGTTGGAACAATTTAACATCCTAAGAGAAACAAATGACACTTCAAGTTTGAATACTGTACTTATAAATTGATACTACCATCATTACAAAAAGGGTGTCTTAGTGCACAACACTCCCACAACTATGGAGTTTGGAGAGGGTCAGATGTACGCAGTCCTACCCATGCGTGTGAAGATGTTGTTTTCATGTTTTGAACTTTACACCTAGGTTACAATGGAGCAACCTTGTTATTGTGTTAAGGTCCGTCATCTGATATTTCCATCATTATATGGTTTTCCTATGTCTAGAAATTGGATGGCTCCGAATAATTTCAATAACAACAATATTTTTAGAACTATATTATATGGTTGCAACTTGCAACCAAAACCCACTAACAAGTCCTGAACATGGATCCAAGTTCTAGTTTGGATTGAAGTGTTATTTCCACTTTCCCTTATGAGGTTTAGGGGCTATTTGTTAATCATGGTTATTTGTTAACTATCCATACCAAGGTTCCTTGACTTGGAACTAGACCCGTGCTAGTCGGCTAGTGTTATGAATTGGTATGGCCCTAGATGGGGCCTGAATCGTCACTGAAACAAAAGTGGGGGAGAGGGAGAACTAGAGAGGAAAAGTGGGAGGGGGGGAGGGAGGGAGAAGGAGAGAAGGAAAGATAGGTTAGCGGAGATGGCAACGGTGGCCATTGGAGGGCCGCTAAGGCCTTTGGGGCTCGGAGGAGGCCTCTGGGGTGCCACCAGGGTTCTCCGAACCGTGTCGAACCGGCTGGTTCGGGACATACCGAACCGGACTGGCGGCCGGCCGGCACGGTTCGGCTTTAAATAACGGCACAGCCCCATTTAAAAAATAAAAAAAATACCTTACCGCACCGAATCGGGCCCGAATCGGTGCGAACCGGACTCGAACCGGTTGAAACGGGCCCGAACTGGCCGATTCGACCCGGTTCGGCTCGGTACGGCTTGGGAAGAGGGGGGCAAATTTTTTTGTTGGTGTCACATGGCTACTGTAGTCATGTGACATTTCGTCGGGGGGAGATGCTTTTCTTTTTAATTAAGGAAAGGCACAGAGAGCTCGTAAGTGTCCTCTACTGCAGCGCACCGTGGAAGGAAAAGCAGAAAAAAATATTAGTGGATCAATTTCAACCCAATTAACCTGCAAAAATCGAAGAGATAGGTAGAATCAAGGTCCATATACCTTTTTTTTTCCGTATTTTCATCTTTCGTAGCGTTAAATTTTGTTAAAATCCGTGTAAAATAGAAAATTAAGAAGAAATGCTGTCTAAATTTATTTGTTGGCAATGATTTTAGAGTATGTGGTAGATCTATGATAGATCTACACAATGATATTAAAATATTAATTTTTTGTTAAGTATATAATTTTTTAAATTAAAAATTTATTTTGGATTAATAAATTAATTAAAAAAATAATTAGAAAAAAAATTGTAATTATAAATTATTAATCTAGGGTATGTAAGCTACTCTCACTATAAATTTTATATCGATTTATTCAAGTTTTGTGCATCTCATGAATAGTGCCCGTATGTCTTAAATTAAAAAAAAAAGACTTTTAATGCATTTCTAGGCTCTTTAAAAAATATATATAGTATGTATGATGGAATCCTACATGAATCTAAAATTTAATTTTTTTTTATTTTTCTTTATTTTTTGAATTTTTTTAATTAAAAAAACAAAAAAAATTAAATTAAATTTTAAAAATTAGGTTAATTAATTGTTAATTAATAAACATTATTATTGACCTTATATGTAATTTAAATATTCAGGTATGGATCCATCAAGGAGGAAGAAGTATCCGGAGCGGGATATTGGCTGGTCACATGAAGAGATACTCTCGGGTCGGCATCACTGGAGGTATAAATTGTGTAATACCGAATTCAAAGGTGGAGGTAATACGGTTGAAACAGCACTTGGCTGGCGGCTATCCTGATGTATCTGCATGCCGACAGTGTCCACAGGAGGTCCGTCAGTTGATTAAGAAATATTTTGCTGATTTTAAAGCTGAGAAGGAAAGAACAGCAAAGAAGAAGGTAGATGTGGACTGCAGAGCCGCAGAACCACCTTCTTATCACTCCAGGAAGTCAGAGGAAGTATCTATTCCTTCTGATGAGGAGGCACAGATGGGGTTGCTATTCAGGATAGCTTGTATGAGCAGAGGCAGCAGGAGGAGGCAGCCAGGCATTGACAGCGATTCGGGCCATCAGCTTTTGAGTCAGGATCAGGATCCGTTTCTGCTAGTGCTCCAAGAGAGTCTGTTATGAGAGGCACTCCTCAGTCAGAGAGCCTCTTATGAGAGGCACTGGCCGTATTGCATTCATGTTGGGAGTATTTGGCAGTAGGAGGAAGTCTTCCAGGTCCAGAAACATTTCAGAGGGAGCCACTATCCATGATGTCGATCTACATGCATTTTCCAGTAGAGATTCCAAGCAATAAATGATTGACACAATGCTGAAAAAGGATAAGAAGAAGGATATATGGCGGGCCATCTCCTCCTATTTTCATTTTAGTTATATCTCAGTCCATGCAGACAATCCATATTATCGCTAAAAATTTGAAGGTTCTTGCAGTGAATATCCTCTCCCAGACGGTGTCCTCCAGTGGATGTGAGCGCAACTGGTCTACATTTGGTCTTATCCACTTCAAACAGAGGAACCGTCTGAAACAGAAACGCCTCAACGATCTTGTGTATGTACACTATAATTTAATGTTGAGGCTAAAATGTATTCAGGAAGAAGTAGAATTGAAATATCCTGATCCCACTGCAAGTTCATATGTTGATGAGGATGAAGATCCAATGATTGGATGGATCGTGGGTCGGCTGCAGCAGCAGCCAAAGCTTGATGAGCCAGGATCGTCTCCTTGACCAGCCAGTTTTGTAGCTAGTAAGGCTGGGATGGATGCTAGACAATGGGCAACAAGTTATATTCCTCACAGGGCTCCAGCAAATACAGCACATCGTCCGTCCCCACCATCTAGTAGACCCGGAGATAGAGGAAAAGGAAAGGTAGCTGCATCTCCATCGGAGCACTCAGTCCACTCAGATTTAGATACCAAAGAGAGATGATAGTGTTTCAGATAGTGGAGGATCTAGTGATCAGGGAGGGGCCGAAGGACAGGAGTCGTAGTCACCTATTTATATTCGATTCACTGGGAAGTCGCAGTTTAGCCATGCTACACAGGATACAGATCATGGATTATCTTCTGATAAACCCCGTGGTGATACAATTCCATATAGGCGACGGGCTCCGCGAGGTCGTTCGGAACACGATGTAGCTGCAGCTCTTGCACGTGCAGTAGGATCTATGGATGTATCCAGGAGAGATCAACATCCTCTGAAGCTTTAGCAGGCAGAAACCTCTTGGACATCGGGTTGAAGCGTAATATGAAGACATGAAATATTGAAGACATTATAAAGAATCTAAGACATGCATGCAAACACAAGCATATATCAAGAATTAAAGATCTCATTTCATTAACAGAATCAAGTTATATGTGTTCGCGGTTCTACAGCCAGATTGCATTGCTTCGAGAATGCTTCGAAAGACAGATGGTGGACAGGAACATGTTACAATAGCCTTAAAGGGCCAAGACATAATTCCTTGGAGCACCAAAGTTCCTTCAGTTCCTTGCTTGCCAGAGGATCAGGATCAAGTTTGAACCTCCTGGAGCGACAAAGTCTCCCCTCCTGAAAACAATGAGGCACGTCCTATAGTCCTGGAAGTAGGGTTTATGGTATCATCCCTAACCGTCCCGTTCGGGATATACCGTACTGTACCGGTCAAGAACCGGTACGGTTCAGTCCTAAAAAATGGCTTGGGACTCGAGCTATAAAAATTGGCCTGAACCAGACTGGTATGGATCGGTACGGTACGATACGGGTCGGTACGGATCGGTACGGCCTGGTTCAGTCCGGTTCGGGCTCGGTTCGACTTAGTTCGGGTCCAGGTCCGGTTTAGCGACCCTTGCTTGAAAGGGAAAGGAAGATAATTTTTTCTTAATTTACCAAGATCGGTACTGTACCATACCGATCGTTGACCGGTATGGGTCCTGGTATCGGTTTAGCGATCCTTGCCTGGAAGGCTTCCAGGCCCCCTTGAGGCACGTGGAGGCAAAGCCGGCCAACAAAGAGAAGATGTGCATCATGCTTTAGTAACCTGACCGGCATGCAAAGTGTGGAGGTTGACCACCATTCGATGGGGTGGAGGCGATGAAAACCGTGAAGCCTCACCCACAAGTAGGTGGAGAAAATCTCGGGAGACCCAAGATGACGTTGAGAGCATTTAGAGGCCATCCATCGCCACATCCGTGGTGCAGACTCACGGCAGTCGAGCAAGGCAAGGTTCTCGGTGTTGCGCCTGCTAGCGGCTCAATTGCCACTGAATGTGAAGTTGGGTCATGATTTAGGAGGAATTGGATGATGAGGCAAACATTGTTGCCCCTCCAAATCCTTCCTCTGATCGGTGACAATCATGGCTCAATGATTAGAGCGCCACCATTCCCAATACCTTCCATGCCAAGGCGAGCATTTATCAGCATGAACTTGATACAGTCGAATTAGCCCTCTATAAGAGAACCCTTTCATCGAGAAAGGAAACTCAATGATGCCGGCACCAGAAGAAGTCTATTGTTGTTTTAGCATCCTTCTGTTCACTCAAATCCTGAAGAAAATTGGCAAAGATTTGCTTTCCTGGCACTTCATTTATAAAGAGGTTGAGGGAGAGATTGCTCGCCAGCAGCCAACCAGTGCTTGACAGGTGTTCGCGTCATATCGGCCAGACATTTGCTTTCCCTCAAGATTAGAAGATGAAATGTTAAGTGCTTCATCCTAGATTAACATCCCCTCGGGGGCAGCGTAGTTACGCTTTCAGTGCTCCTACCAAAGTGATGCCATAAATAAGTCAATTTCTCTCCAAGAGCTGCACACAGTTAGAGTCTCCTCCTGAAGATAGGTCTACATCAAGTGGCGTGTCGTGCCATGTTGCACCCCGTAATTGGCGAACAAATCGGACCTGCACGCCTCTCCTCTGCAAGGCGATCATATGTGAATGACTCAGAGGCAACCCAAGATGCATACAAGAGCATCCTTCTCATGACAATACATCAAGTACATACATAATTTTGCAGAGAAGCAAAGAAAATTCTTTATTGCTTTGAAAAGTACACATAGCTAGAGTGGAGTGCTTTTATAAGCCTTGCTCTCCTAGCCCTCATAATCCTCACCATCTCTTCTACGGAGGTGTTTGTAGGAACAAGGGGGCCAATCACTAGTTTGATCTCCGAAAAGTGGCCATAGAGTATTATCTCGTAGCTTGCAAAGCCCCAGTCGAAGGAGTTAGTGGTCACTATCGTAAGGATCTCCTGAGGAATTAGATTCCGGCAACCTACCTTCAAGCTCATGGCACGAGACTCAAATTGCCTTTCCAACTCAGTCCTCGGGTGGTTAGCCTCGTGCAGGGACTCGAACAGCTCCTCCCATGCTCTAGCTAAGTGCCGTGCAGCTTCGCTTCTTTCCATAAGGATGATAGTTTAGAGGAAGTTTATTTCTTGTAGCAGGTTCGCATGGTTTCGGTTAGACCACCATGTCCTTTATAGGTTAGACCACCATGTCCTCTGCAGGCCTTCTCTATTTCTAGCTGCTTAGCTTGCTATGGGGTGAATTATTTCGCCTTCTTCTACACTAGCTTCGCTGGTAGCATCGGACAATGCGCTTTGTCTATGAGGTGATTCTCCTTCACCAGCCTCGCCGATGGTGCTAGATAGCATGCGTGGGTTGCGAGGGCCTCGCTCGCTAGTCTTGCCCTTGTCACTGATAAGCACGAGGTGGAGATGGGAATGTAGGCTGCGAGCTTTGTCGCCAGCAGCCGTCTGGACCCACTTGTCGGTGGAGCCCCGCATCACGTTAGCTTTTATTTGGATTCCATGGCTGATGACGATTCTCGGAGGCGCTTCCGATACTCAAGGGTCGCCTCCCCTTGCCCCGCCACTTCCTGATAAGTAGCATCCAGCTCTCTCTGCAGTTCATTGTTTCTTGTAGATAAGCTATTGAGCTCCTGCCCAAGGGTTTGGCATGCCTCGGCTGCGCTTCGCTTATGTTCTGCTAAAGTCCGGCATTCCTCAACGGATTCCCGTGCTTTCTTTATGCAAGCGACCCTCTTTGCAAATGTTGTCTCGTAGTTGGCAATAGAATGCTCCAATGCCTGAGCACAAAAACCCACCTGCAACATCAGGGATCTGAGGTACCGGCTTCCTGTGCTGAGCTAGTGGGTGAGGTGGCGAGCCATGCAGGGTTCACATAGGCTTGATTATTTCTTGATGTATCGGACATATTTATAAATTTGATCATATTCGTATATAGGATTACCTCCAACCAAACATAATCATTTTTTTCCGGCATCATTTTTCGAAAAATTTTTTCCACCAATCAAATATGGTAAAAATTATTTGTTCTTTGCAATTATTTTTCCCAATAAATATGGTAAAAGTTATTTTTTCTCTGCAATTATTTTTCTCGATAATATGGTAAAAGTTATTTTTTCTCTGCAATTATTTTTCTCGATAAATGATTCTCAGGAACCATAAGATTACCCTGTAATTTGACATACCCAACCAAACAGACCCAAAAGAAAAATATTGAAAGATAGAAGAAAAAAGTAAGTCTCGAGAAATATATTTGGATCATTTAAGAAATTCTGCAGTTCAACCCCAATTTTGTTTTTAAAGGTGAAAAAAGAGAAGTAAACATAAATTCATACTTCATCTTGTCCCGTTGATACATGGCCAGACCTTGTATTTGTTTGGTGAGGGTTTGTTTTCTATTGAGTCGGCTATAATTTGTCCTTGGAGAGTCTTTTAATCAGATCCTGATTGATTGTACAATTTACCATATAGGAGGCCAGTATAGATGTAGTTCTGGATCTCATGTCTATTTGCAGTTTTAGGGCAAGGCCTATTATCATCCCTCGGCCTATTGATCACCACCTTACTTCTTCAGACCTCTAAGACAATATCTGAAGCAAATCTTTTATATCGGAGACCACATCTCTGCCAACATATAGGCCTTCTTCATCCTTTTTCATCCTTTCTTCTTTTTGATGTGAGATACGCACTGAATAATTCCTTTCTTCTCTTAACAGCTTATAAACAAGCATTTTAAGTAGTTCCTTTTCTGTCCACCAGTACTAAGACATGCATGACTCATTATGTTGTTAATACGGTGACAGATGCATACAGCATGAATTGGAAATTATGTGGTTGGCTAGTTTTTAACAAGACATTGCTGTTAATTGGATACCTTAATATGTTGGCATGATGATATCCTGGACCTGAACCCTGATTTTCTATTCTACCTTCTGTAAATTTCCTGTTATCTAACTTGAAGATTGTTTGAATGCAGACTCAAATCAAATACAATCTAAGAATGCAACACAAAATGTTGTTTTTCGGAAGAATTGTAGGATGCTTATGATATCGTATTGAAGGTGTATATTTGTATATTTCAGTTATTTTAATCATACAAAGAAGGTGACTATACAAAAGTGAACATTAGATTTGCAACTTGGAAGTTGGAACTTTAAATGCACAAAGTAGAGAACTAGTAAATATTATGAAATGTAGGAGAATCAATGTTGCTTGCTTAGAAGAAACTAAATGGAGAGGTAGTAAATATTAGGAGTTTGGGAATGGGTATAAATGGTTGTATGTAGGTAAGGTTATTCATAGCTATCAAACTAGTTTTAGATGAGGAGATTATCAATGTAATTAGTGTTTATGCACCACAAGTGTGCCTAGAGGGGAAGGTTAAGAAACAATTTTGGGAAGAAATTGATGAATTAATGCGAAGTATTCTTGAAGGGGAAAGTATAATTGTAGGTGGTGATCTAAATAGGCATGTAGAGAAGAATAGTATATGATATGAGAGAGTGCACGGGGGTTCGGTTTTGGAGATAGGAAAGAGAGGTTCAAATCTGTCATAAATAGTTTATTTTATCATAAGAGAATAGAAAGATTGATGTGCAAGGATGTAAGGTGATACAAGGAGAGAATTTAACTACACAACATAGGTTACTAGATTTAAATGTGTATACTGAATAAAAGAAGAAAGGAAAAGAAATTAATAAATCTTCAAAGATAAGGTGGGGGAATTCAAAAGGGAAAATTGTTATTAACTTTTATGAATAAATTATTAAAGGAGGGAAACTGGAATTTAAGGACTGGACTGAATAACATGTGGAACCAAATGGCCAATTGTATTGAGAGGATAACTAAAGATGTTTTAAGTGAGCCAAAGGGGAAAAGGTATACAAAGAAAAAAGATGGTAGTCGAAAAATGGGGTATAAGAGGTAATTAAAATAAAACAAATTTGCTGTATACAATGCCAAAAAAAAAATGCTGAGGATTTTGTAAAATATAAGGAATCTAAGAAAGAAGCAAAAGGGTAGGAAGTGAGGCTAAATATCGACCAAGTTAGCCATATCAAAGGTAGAGAGACAAAAAATAAAGATATTGATCAAGTCAGATATATTAAAAGTGAGGATAATAGGATGTTAAGGAAAGATGAGGAAATTAAAGAAAGATTGGGGCATAATTTTGAAAAAATGTGGATTTTACTAAGGAAATGTTTATTGAGAAATTGCAGCCAGGGAAGTTGAGGTTCTATTGTTACGAATCGTAAAAGCAAAGAGGGCATAGTTTTGAAAATACTGCAAAAAGGCAAGGCATTAAGGCTAGATGAAATATCTGCTGAGTTTTAGAAAATTATGGGTGATTTTGGGTTAAATTGGCTTACTGAATTATTTAATGAAATTATGAAAACTAATAAAATGCCAAATGATTGGACAGGTATTTTAGAATAAAAGTGATGTAAAGAACAATTAAAATTATCAGGGAATTAAGCTTATGAGTCACTCTATGACATAATGGAAAGGGTAATTAAACAAAGATTAAGAAGATTAATAACTGCTTCAGATATCCAGTTTGGATTTATACTTGAAATATCAATTATAGAGGCAATGTTATTTACTTATATAATTAGTAGAAAAATATTCAGAAAAAGAAAAGTCTATATATGGTCTTCATTAACCTAGAAAAATCTTATGAGGGGTACCAAAAAAAGTAATTTGGTGGACTTTTAGAAGGAAAGGTATACATAAACAATATATTGAAATAATTAAAGATATGTTTGATGGGGTATTGACAAGTGTCAAGTGTTTTTTTGTTCACAATATGCTTACATCAAGGATCAATACGAAGCCCATATCTTCTTGTATTAATTATGGATGAACTCAGATTTAATTTTGAGGAACATATACCATGGTTTATGTTATTTGCCGATTATTTAGTATTAAATTAATGAAAATAAAACTATATTAAATACTAAACTGGAATTATGGAGGAGAATTCTAGAGGATAAGGGCTTAAATTAGAACAAAGATAGATTGTATGGAATGCAAATTTAATAACAATGGAAATGAAGACCTAATATCAATTAAGATTGATGGGCAAGTGATAATCGATTGATTTTGTTGTTAGGGTCTATTAGACAAAATAACAAGGTGCTTGAATATAGATACATGCATGCATGCATACATACATACATTCATGCATTTGCGCGCACACTATATATGTGTGTATGTGTTTGTATAATTGTGTGTATATATATATATTTATATATTTGTGTATATGTATGTGTGTGTGCATGCATGCATGCATGAATGTATGTATATACACATATATACACCTACACCTACACCACACACACACACATATATATATATACAAATAGACACACACACACATATATGTATATATATCTACACGCGCGCGCGCACACATATATATATATATATGTACATATATGCATACACATATATGCGTGTATATGTGTATACATGTATATTATATACATACATACATATGTACATGTATTTGTATATATGTATAATAGAAATAGAGCTGGTTGGATGAAGTGGAGAGATGCATCTGGAGTATTATGTGGTTGGTGCATACCTAGGAGATTTAAGGGAAAATTTTATAGAACAATAGTAATCTCTGTATTGTTATATGGCTTGGGTGTTGGGGCATAAACAAAAATGTGAAAAGAAAATGAGTATGACAAAAATGAGAATATTAGGATATATAGATGGTAAAACTAGGAAGGATAAATTAAGAAATGAATATATTAGAGTAGTAGGAGTTGCATAAGGAAAAGATCATAGGAATTGATTGCGATGGTGTGAGTGTACTACGAAAATCTTAGGAGGCTTCCATAAGGAGAGGTACATTAGTTTGTATTGAAGATTGTAAAGAAGAGGAAGATCTAAATTAACATTGATGTAGATTATGATCAAAGAATATGGAAAAATTTGGAATAACATCAGAAGTGGCCCTTGATAGGAATACTTGGCAAATGAGGATGCATAAAGTCAACCCAAATAGTTAGTAAAAGGCTAGAAAATGATGATTAAGATTATAATTAGATAAATGGGTGTCAGTGAATGACATCCAGGATTTCAAATATAACATTGGCTATAGAAGTTTGTAAATTTTGTTTTTGCAGGCTATAAATTAGTTTCTGGTTTTGCAGGCACATGGTGAAAATGGATGGGCATGAAAGATTGTTTAACACTAAACGCAACATTAAATTCAGTTTAGAAACCATCGGATATGAAATATGAATTTTATATTTAGCACTCACTATGATTTTTTGATTTATTATTTCTGGCAGTTACAAGTAATTTTTGGTTTTTGTAGGGAAATGGTGAAAGTAAATGGGCATATAAGATTTCAAAACAATTACAGCCGGGTGCATGTGCAATTGAGTGGGAACTGTATGGAATGGAAAGACCATACTTCTCAAAGTGGAGGCCAGCTGTCTGCAGATGTTTTTGTTGATAGTGTAGAGCAGAAATGGCATGCCAATTTGAATATTACAAACCTGTTCGCTCCGGTAAGGCAGATAGTTTGTGCAGTAGTTTGTTTCTACTGTGTTTTATGTGATGTTGGCTTGCCTGACTCTTCCTCACATGATCTAATGCAGCTGTTTGAGAAGATTCTAGAAATTCCAGTCACGTGGTTTAAAGGGAGAGCTACTGGTGAGGTGCTTGTCTAGACTTGACATTTTTTCCTCCATCTCCCTCTCCAACCCACCACCTGCGCCATAAAACACATGCAAATTAAGACAACACATGATCTAAAGTAACAGGAAAACCAAATGCAATTTGATATTTGGATTTTAAAAGTTTTAAGTGCTTGTGATCTTGTGAGAAACAATTTGCTGCTAGAACAAGATTTTTATGAATAGATTATGCTTCAGTTGTGACTATTATTGGTGTTGCTGCTACTACTATATCTTAATACCAATCCTTTTCTGGAGATTTTTTTTGCTTTTAAGTTTGTACTATCTTTCTACTGATCCTTTTTTGGAGATTTTTTAAGTTGTGAATTACATTTGAGGTTTTGGTAGGTTTAAGAATTCATGTGTCTTCTTGAACATCGTTTTATATAATTTTGTGGTAGATCATTGACATCAGGGTATTGGAGTTGTCAAACATACAAAAGCTACTCTTTTTCTAGAACTTAATGGCCCCAAAGAATCTTATCTGGAGTGGGGATGTGTAGGCTGCAGTTGGCATCATTGTAACTTTTCTTTAAAAAAAAAAAGTAAAAGGAATATTCTTTCCATTTTTTTTTTTCAGATTTCTGATATCAGAAACATGTTTGGTAGTTATTTATTTATATATTTTTAACAACAAATCTAAGAAAACATGTTTATTAAATGGCGGAGGAAGAGGCACTTGAGGATGTGCTCGGCCATGTTGAAATTGGCAACCATTGTGTGGGGGTGGTCGAAGAAGGCGTGGACTGGGTGGGGAGTGGGAGAGGGAGTGGAGGATGTGGGCTCAATGAAGACCTCGGTGGAGGTGTTGGAGAGGTGGTGAGCAGTAAGGACAAGGAGGTTTGAAATAGCTAAGGGGGGAATACAAGAAGTGAGGAGGTTGGTGATGGGGATTGTAGGCTCAGGTAGGCAACCCAAGAGGGGGGGGTGAATTGGGTTTTATAAAACTTTTGTACTATTTAAAAGATGAACTAAAGCAAGTATGTGCTAATGCAATTCAAGTGCTTGTGTATTTCAAATAAATGCAGCGGAAATAAATAAATAAAAGTACAAGGAGAACAATCACACAAACACAAAGATTTATAGTGGTTCGGTGCCAACCAAGCACCTACATCCACTCCCCAAGAATCCCTTGAGAATTTCACTAAGTTTGGTTTTATAACTTAGGCTCACCAACAACCTTTACAACTTGTTTTGTCTTCGGGATCACAAGTCAAACCCTAGTTGGTTTCAAGGCTCACAAACAACCACCCTTGGTTTTACGAGATAACCAAGAACCTAAACAACTTGTTTTGGCTTCGGGCTCACAAGTAAAACCCTAGTTGGTTTCAAGGCTCACCAACAACCACTTTGGTTTTCAAGGCTTACCAAAAACCTCTTTGGTTTTCCAAGGCTCACCAAAAACCTCTTTGGTTTTCCAAGGCTCACCAAAAACCTTAAGTAAAACAATGTAAGAGCAAGTATAAATGAATACAATAAAAGCTTTCTAAAATAAAGCAAATATCTCTTTGAAGCCCTTGATTGTTGATGAAGATCTTGTCTTCAAGTTGATGAAGCCTTTGATTGATGCTTGTAGATGTAGACTTTGAATGCTCTCTTTGAAACTTGGAAACTTGAAGGCTTTGAATCACTCAACTCTTGAATCCTTGAAGAATATTCAAAAAACTCACCAAAGGATTACTTCCCCATTTGATTTTTGATGTTTATATAGCTCTCCAAACACTTAAATGACCGTTTATGGCCGTTGGGGATGAAGACATGGCCGTTTGAAGCAAGTTGGAGAAGTTCTGCAGCTTTTAAAAACTAGCCGTTACAGTCAAGTGTCGACACTTGAACAGTAAGTGTCGACACTTGCTACAGTAGGTCGACACTAGAACACTATTCACAGCCAATTTGATTTATCTTTTTTTCTGTATTTTTCTTGTTCTCAGGCCTTGAGTCGACACTTCACTCTTCAAGTATCGACACTTGATCCTCAGGTGTCGACACTTCATTTCCAAATCAATTCCAAAGTCCATATATTTAATTTTTCATTAATTTAAGGACTTTTTCAATTGAAATACAAGCATTTCTTCATTCAACATGGATGAGTACTAAGATTTGAAAAAACACACTTAAATATAATTAGTACTCATATATACTTAAATATTTTGTCAATCATCAAAATCAAGACCAGAGTCAACAGGGATGCTTGGGGCGATGAAGAGGGCAGCACTAGAGGAGTAAAGAGCAGTGCAATGGAATGTCAGGAGTGCAATGGGATGCGAGAGGAAGCTTGAATGCCCAGTTCTAAAAATAATTGAATTGAAAAATTTTCACTTCCATTTTTTCCATAAATAATGGAAGTTACTTTTAAAAAAATAGAATTATTGACAGGGCAACAAAAACTTTTTTTTGGCATTGGATTCCATGTTTCTACTTACAAAAAAGAAACAAGAAAAAATGATACCAAACAGGCCCTTAATCTTTTATTTTGTTCACTTTGTTTAGGTGATTAGGGTGACAAGAGAGGTAAGATAACTTTAGTAATCTTTTTATTTGAGAACTTGGTTATCCTTTTTACCCACAATTTGATCAGAAAAATGTGCACTTTTCTCATCTTTTCAAAAAGTAGTTCCAAATGTTAAGTGTACTTGTTTTTTTTCATAAGTGTTGCTTTGCTATTTAGAAGTTCCAATCACCACTATATCCTATCTTAATGGGTGTTCATATGCTTTAGATATTGATTTATTTATAGCCTTGTTTAATGTGCTTATGTTTACATATGATTGTGGTAATCAAGCAACTCCTTGAAGTTGTGAAGCCATTGGCTTGCCTCAATCAGATTGTTTGCGAAGTGATCCATACAAATCATCTATTTGGTGAAAATCTTTTTATGATTTGTTCTGTTAATGTTGTTTGACATGGCTGGTAGTATTTGGATGCAAAGTAGAGCTTTCTGAAGTTAATGATGGCAAAAATGTGTTTTTTGTTTTCTGTGGTGTGTGGTTTTGTTTTTTCTTTCTTTCTTTCTTTTTTTTTTTGGGGGGGGGGAGTTGGGGGAGGGGAGTGAGAGGGAGCGATCTATCTGAAGTGTCAGAGATCTAGTTGCCCCAGTGCAATTTATTTTGGGTATTGTTTTTCCTGTGTCTAGAACACTGCATTTGAACCTGTTGCATTTAAGCACTCTTCAGTCTTCTCAAGCAATTTAGAACATTATGGTGATTCTTTGATATAATTATCAACTTATTTTGTCTGTTAATGGTGTCATACCATCTGTATCTGCAACTTAATCCATTTAGACGTACTTGTTTTTCTCATCATTAATGAGGATATTTGTAATCGCCTGGTCATGACATCAATCTATCTGTGATTTTGTAGATCTATGTAGGATGGTGTCATACCATTATGGAAAATTTGCCCATCTTTGTGAAAATGAATACAGGTAATTATGATATCTTGGTGGTCCACTTTGAAGGTGGATCCCTAGACTGCTGGTGGTTGATTGTTTTGACGACAGTGTCAGGGTTAATGGTACTATCAAGTGCTTTTGCTAGCTACTTTAATTCGGGGGCAAGAGCTGAATACTAGAGTTTATGAGTGCACCTTTTCCAGGATTTATGTGGGAGGAAGTAAGGGCAAGCGACTCCCCAACTCTACTTATTGGTGACTCAATCTTATATTTGTAAGGATTTGGTTTGGTGCTGTGGTCTCTCAGGTTTCTGAGGGACTGACTTCTGTGAGTTTATTTGTGATTTTTATCCCCTTATTCCTTTGGATCCTTGATAGATTCCAAGATCCTCTGTTCAATGAGTTTCTGTTTTTTCATTCCAGAAATGGTTTCCCTGCTGTAGTATTTAAACACTTTATTGTTAGTCAGATTGAAGGTATGTGCTCCCTTACGGTATTATAAATGACATCTGTCAACTGTCTAAGAAACTGAAAATGTAGTCTCTCTTTGGTGTTATGCAACGCATCCCTGAAATACGGAGAAGGTCTGGATCTTTTAGTTCCTTGTTTTTGGAATGAATTACCTAATTTTCATAGTTTCAACCATATTTAATAACAAAATTTTGAATATCATATGCATGACCAATTAATCCAGGTAATATATGTTCTAACAACTTCATTTTCTCTTCTTTTTCAGGTTCATATCTGTATGTCTAGAGGGGACACATTCCCGAACATTCATGGTCAGCTTGATGTTAATGACCTGTCTTATCAGATACTTGATGCTCCTTCATGTTTTTCAGTATGTAAAAATTTCATGATCTGTTGGCTAATTTTTTGCCATTTCTAGAGGACATCTTTTTTGATTCTATATCTTGTGATCCTTTCTATTCATCTGTAGTTTTAAAATCAGGAAAAGAGATGACTATACCTAATCAACCAATAAATATGGGAAGGAACAATTCACTGCTTCTATTTCAGAAGTCTTAATTGCCAGAATATGGCTGACTTCCAAATATTATAAAATAATAATTTAGTAAATTCACTGATGGTTGTAAGCATTTTCATTGGTATTTGCTAATTTTAGCATATCTTTTTCAACAATTGCATGGTCAAAAAATATGCAATTTGTCTCCTTTGTCTTTTGCCTAACTGGTATTTTTACACAATATTAAGACTGATTTCTAAATTCAGAAGCATTACTAGAGCCTCGTAGGGCTTGTTTGGTTCATGGGAAGAAACTTCTCTTATTAGAATGTTTTTCCTGGAAAGTTGATTCATGGAAATATGATGCCTGGAAAGTGTTTTTGGCATGTTTGGCTGATCATGGGAAAGTGATACATTCTAGAGTGCCTTATATTTGGTTGAGCACAAGATTTTTGGAACTGGACTGTATCGGCTAATTTGGGCATTTTGAACTGTATCGTTGACAACTCAGGATGGCTATGGCATGGAAAATGGAACATTGGATGAGGGAGAGGGAAAGTGAGGAAGAGAAAGAGAGAAGAGGGAAGGAAAATGGCAGACGCTGTCACCGGAGGGCCAGCAGTGGCCTGCCAAGGTTGGAGGGTTGTGGAAGCCTCGCGGCTCGGTGTTGCCTGATAGGGCCTTTAACCGAGAGAGATAGGGGGAGGAAGGCTACCGGAGGGTGGGGATGGTGGCAAAGAGGTCGCTTCGGTGCCATTGGATGGCCGACGTGGTCACCGAGAGGCGGAAAATGTGTTGGTGGAGTCGCGGCTGCAGAATAAGGGCAGTCGTTCCTGTTTGTTGTGTTGATTTTTAAAAAACAAAGATGAATGGTGAAGTCGGCAGGCAAACCTATTTCTAGCTTCACTATTTCAAGATTCTTTTTAAAAAAATGAGAAACAATGAAGTCGACAGTGGGTTTGCCGGCTTCACTTAAGTAAAGCTGGCAAATCCATTGTTTCATGCTTGTAGAGCCGCAAGTAGCATTTACGCCACTCGACGACCATAGTGGCTACTCGGAGGCCCTCTGATGGCCTCTCTGCTGGGCTCCACTTCTTTTCTTTCCCTCCCCCTCTATCTTTCTCTCTTGTCTCTTTTCTCTCGTAGACGATGTGGAGCCATGGTGGCCACTACGGCCCTCTGAGGTCCCCTCTAGCTCTCCGGTGGCCATCGGCGGTGTCTCCGCCACCTCTAGCTTCTTCCCTCCCCTCCTCTCTCTCTTCCTGTCTTTTCTTTTCTTTCTTTCTTTTCCTCCTCAGTTGATCCCTTCATCTCTGTCTGTTTGTGCCCATCTAGTTCGGTACGAGCCATACCAACTTGTGCTACTGGCTGACTGGAACGGGATCTAGTATTGCTTCTGAAAACCTTGGTTGAGCACTTGAGTATATATTTTCTTAGAAAAACTATGTAAAATATCTATTATGTTTTGAATAAAGAAAAACAAATCTTACTCCATTCTATTCATGGCTTTAAGGGCACTTTTGGAAAAAAAAAGAATCCTAATTCCCCCCTTGCCATGGGAAAACCCAAAAGCCCATGTGCCACATGGGTTTTCTTTCCCATGAAACGTGAAAAGTTTATTCCCATTGGAATGCCACTTTCCAATCTCTCTTTTTGAAAATTTCAACCAAACAAGAGGGGTTCTTCATTTTCCCGTTGTGGCATTGAGCATACTTTCCCTTTCATATTCCTGTTAACTAAATGAGTCCGCAGTACACCCAAGCAAGGATTGCGGTGGCGTACCGTACCGTACCGGCCAAGAACCAGTACGGTTCATCCATATAAAACGGTCCGGCCTCCGAACCGTTAAAAAAAATATATATTTCCATACCGGTACGTACCGCCCGATTCACTCTGGTTCGGGTTCGGTTTGGCTCGGTTCGGGTCTGGTTCAGGTTTGGTTCAGCGATTTTTGCTTGAGAAGGGGGAGAAAGACCTTTTTTTCTCAATTTTTTATTGCCGGTACATGTACCGATACGGTACGGTCTGTACCGTACCATACCATACTGGCTGCTGACCAGTATGGCTCCCGGTATTGGTTCAGCAATCCTTGCACCCAACTATATTTTAGTCTCTCTCCTAGATGTTTAATGGTTTGTATAGATTATTTTTCCTTATTTTGATTGATTCAAATGATTCATGCATTATGCTTCCTAATGCAGTCTACTTTGTCTTTGGATTGGAGAAAATTGCATCGGATCTTGTGGAAATTGTGATGCATAATGAATGCTTAGCTCAATTAACTCATAAATCACGTGACAAGGATTTCGCTCTTTTGTGTGCTTCCTGCGTTGAGAGTTCCAATCATCATAGATCTGTGCTAGCATGCAAGAATCCTGTTAATGAAGTCAAGCTAAAATTATGTGGTTATAGATATATAAGATTCAATTCCTCCTATCAGAAGGAAAATAAACGGTGTAATTTTTTGTTCTATCACTTGGGAAAAGAACCAGTTTGTAGTTTTTTGTTCTATAACTAGACAGAAAGGCAGGACAAATGAAGGTCTGGTACCGAAATTGTTTACTAATCAAGATTCCGACATAATTTCTGCATATAACTATAATTTGCCAACATACTGCAAGAGATGAGTCCAGGTTTCTTGATAGAAAATAAATTGCTTTGGTTTCCATTTTGAAAATGTTGTAACATTGTAATGGTCTTTATTTGTACATGCATGCAGGACTTGACAGCAAGTTTGTGCTTTCGTGGTCAAAGGATTTTTTTGCACAATGCTAGTGGCTGGTTTGGTGATGCTCCTTTGGAAGCTTCTGGTGACTTTGGCATAAATCCTGAGAATGGAGAGTTTCATCTGATGTGTCAGGTATCTTTAATTTTCTTTCATTTAATTTTTTAGCTGTACGCCATATGTCTGAAGAGGTTTTTTCTGTTTATATGGAAGCAAAATAACCAACATTAATTGGTAACTCTGATGGTCTGGTAATGCATTTACTCGTACTCATTTCATGCTAGAACTTTATGCACATTGGACTCTAAAATATTTAAGCTTTTATAGTATAAAATTAGGAAGCTAACTTTGTTTTGTTATATCAAAATGGCTGCATTTTTGGGCAATTCTTTTCCTCGATGCTGCTGAGTCAACATAAAAAAAAAAAATCAGCTCAGATGGTCTGGTACTGCATGGATGATAGGTTGTTTCTAGGCTTTATATATCCATTAAACCTTGAAAGATTATAGTGTTTTGTTATGCATAATGACATGTGCTATTATGATTAATTTTATGACTGATTATTAATGTAAAAACTTACTTTCATGATAATTTAAAAGGTCTTTATTATGCTTTTTTTTCCCTTTAACTTAGCTCTTTTATGCACAATATTTGAGTTGTATTACTTTTTCAAGCATTTGTTGGTTTGCTTCTGTAGTCACTACAACTGGATACCACAATTGGAACTTGCTTTCAGTCATTCAAAGTGAAATTTTATGTTTCCAGATGCATAACCAATATAGCACTTTACTCATTAAAAATGTAATGTTTCTTACCGTTGCATGGTTCTATAAGTTCAAATTCATTTCTGGTTTCTACAGTGTGAATTAGCTTGCAACTATGGCCCTATGTAATCGAATCCTTGTAAGTGCTTGCTTTTGTTTGATTTGTGCTGTGGCTAGCATGTTCTTGGTATTTTTCAAGCCAAATAACGTTTGAGAAATCAATTGGGAGCATAATAAATTGAAGGTATTGGTAGTAAACGACCTCTACTGTGAAAGTTCTTGGCTCTTTATACAGGATACATACTGAACTTTGTGTTGTGCCATGAAGATAAGGCTTTTTGCTTATATGCTAAAATGTCAACATGCAGATTGGCACAAATATATGTACTGCCATTTAACTTATTCAGAATATGTCAGATTGAATACCATAACCTGTTGGAACTTACACATTTATATGCCCATGCTGGCCTGTTCCTCGCCAGTGTGACACTTCACATGGTTGGCATGCCAATCATTAATCTTTTTTTTTTATTACTTATAAAGCTTTTCAAATTTTTAGGTCTATCATCATCATCATCATCATCATCATCATCATCATCATTTTAATTTAGTATGGCTTGGGAACATGTGTTGACATGGTATGGTGCATGCTGTCCAGCTAGTCCCTGGCACTCCCACCAGCACTGATACATCGAACCTTCGTGTTGTCATGTATTACATGTTTGGTTTGTTATCCCCTTGCCATTATGCTTAATTTCTAGCTAAGTTTGCGCTGTTGTTTCTCAATTTGGATTATGTATGTCCTCGTGCATGTTGATGTATACATTCTAAAGACACCAAAAAATACCCCTAGCTTTGTCCATGAGGATTTAATTTTATCCTAATACACCATCCTGATGCATTTTAATTTTTAGAAGGTTGTTTAATTAATTTAATTATTGATGTTCGTTTCAGATGTGATATAAATCAGCAATAGCCCAAATGCAATAAATAAATTTTTCTTTGCTGTAGTCCTACATGTACAAGTGCTTATTAACTGAAAAAGAAATAAACATAAAAAATAATGGTATATAAAAGAAGAAACTACTGGTTGAGATGATGCAGTGGCATAACTTTCTTCATTATGATGATGTGGCATGACTTTCTTCATTTTGGTTATGTATTTGAAACTTCTCCCATCATTTTTCAATCGGTTCTGAAAAAAGGAAACTTGTAGCACTTGGGGTATGATTTGCCAATTAATCATTCTTACGGGTGTTTATTCCATGGCATATTGTTAATATATAGGAAGAAAAAGTTGTGATGAGAGCTGTTCTGGCTATGATTGTTCACCGGTAATATAATTGCTTCTTTGAGAATATGCAGTTATCTTTTGCAGTGATTATTGGATACTAATGTCTTGTCAAGTGAGTAGATTGGTTAGTTGAGTTTCAATTGATGGCTTGAATCCATTGTTTCTTCAAGCATTTAAGAAGTATTCAAACAGCTCACTTAGAATTTTAAGTTTAACAGTTAGTCAAGACCACTTATTTCTGTCACATGACAGGTTATTTTTGTTTTATGCTTGTTTTTTCAGGTTCCATGTGTTGAAGTGAATGCCCTTATGAAGACTTTAAACATGAGACCCCTTTTGTTTCCGGTATGTTTCTTGCTTTTAATTCATTTTGTAAGCTTTGTTATTCTTAAATGTTATGCAGCCTTGTTGCTTCACAAGTCACCATTGCTAGCACATTATCACCAAGGAAGAGACCTACGTTTGGTTGGGGTCATGAGAGGGAGGATGGATGGCCTTCATCTATCATTTGGTTTAAAAAATTTTTGGAAGGATTGATAAAAAGAGGGATTGTCCACACCTACCAATTTGCATCCTCGCAAATTAGGATAATGCAAGGAAGGATGGAGCATATGAGGGATGGTTTCTATGTTGAGAAAATCACCCTTCATTAATTTTCTGGCAAAACCCTAACACTACTTCTATTTTTCTATTTATATTCACTATTTATGTAAAATTAATTAACTATGTTAATTAAAGTATTAATTAATTATTTATATAATTAATATATAAATAAATTAATTCTTATATAAGTAGTTTATAAAATCATTAATTTAATTAAATTAAATTAAAAAGTAAATATTTATGTAATTTTTTTATATAATTATAAATTATAAGGATTATAAGTTCATACATTGACTTGCTTTTTTAGTATAAATAAGTGTTATAAGTTGATGATAATAATATTTTTTAATAAATAGTAATTTAGTAAAAATATCATCTATCCTTCTATTTAAGGGTGCGATCGAGTCAAGTCGAGTAGCTAAAAGCTCAAGCTCGATTTGATTCAAAATACTTGAACTCGAAACTCGACTCGAAATTGATCAAGCTTTAATATCGCAAGCTCAAGCTTGGCTCAATAAATAAAAGATAATACTCAAGCTCGACTCGACTTGGCTCGAATAGTATCTGAGTCATATTCGAGCTCGAGTTCAACCTCGAATTTGAGCCTTAGCCTACTTATAATATCTATTAATATATATATATATATATAAAAAATAAAATTATTAAAAAATATATAAATTCGAGTAGGCTGGCAAGTTTTTGAGCTAGGTATTTTACTATTCGAGCTACTCGAGCTCGGCTAGAGATCGATAATAGCCGAGCCGAGTTGAGTAGCTCAACTCGTTTGCACCCTTACTTCCATTCATTCATTCTATACCAAACAGAGGAGGGAATCATTCTCATCCATCCTTCTATATTTCACCAAATATGCAGGAGGATGGATGAAAGAGCCATCCATCCTTCCTCCCTTATCCATCCTTCCGCCAATCCATCATTCGTACCAAATAGAGAAATAGAGTTATTAATATGAATGTATGCTATGTGCTTATTGACACTCATGCCACTTTATTTTAGCACTCTTGGAAATTATACCATCCTTGATGTAATCAGTTAAATTATCAGTGTCTGATTACTGGCCTGTCTATGCTACTTCTCATTTGAAGCAAACTCTAGCTTAGCCTTATGGTTTTTTCTGGGTTCTTTGAGAATCAGGACCTCTTTTAGTGATCGAGAAACATTTCTGCTTCTGTTCCAGAAAGAAAAGAGAAACACTTGTACTTATTTATAGTTTGGTTCTTTACTCTTGAGACTTTACTCTTGACTAGTTGCATATCTCAAGAGTGTACAGTGATACCATATCTAGTTTGCACCATTCAATAAACTGGTAAAATAAGGGAAGAAGTTTTTGACATGTTCCAAAGAATTCTGAAACACGGTTCATGTCAGGGAACTCTTATCAATATCCATTGTGAAATGTAACAAGAAGGGATAAGCTTTTAGAACTTAAGCTCTTTCAGTGCTTCTTCTAGGAGTTCCTGTCTCATTTTGTGAACATTAGTTTATAATAGGAAACTTCTAATTTATTTAAATGTTCTAACTTTAAGAAGCATGCTCTCGAATGGATATCTTCAGGTAGGAAAAAATAAGACATTTACCTGGAAGCACATATTGGCAGTTCGGAGGGTTATTATGACATTATGTAAGCTCCAAGCATCATACTCTAATGGACATTAATTTAATATCTTAAGGTGGGACAAATTAAGATGGCTGTTTGCTCAAAGTCTGAAGATGAATGCTATCATTGACATTGGTTTCAAGCCCCAATGAAGAAGGTTGAGGATTAATGTAGGTTGACTTGTAATAGAAAAGAAGCTTAACTTATCAACCCAAATAAAAAATGCTAGAAATCAGCATATTGTATTTGTTAAGTATTATGGATTTTATTTGATTGTAGCTTTTTAATAACTGATGTGTAGGATAGCACATAGCAAATGAAAGGTAAAATCTAAAGAATTTGTTTTGTTAGATATTTAAGCAAAAAATATACTAGTTGAATAACACTTTAAATTTAATAAAATTATGTAACATAATTATTATAAAGATAGTTCCATTCAAAATTTATTTTTCTAAAATCATATGCCTTATCAATATTCTAAATGACAATCAATAAGTTATCCTTTCTTGCAAATTTTATTATTTTTGGTTAGATTTATTTTTTGGTAGGTAATCCAAGAGTATATTATAAAGCTTCACAGTAAATCTTGCATTTTTCCTGCACTTGATTTTGAGTATTTAGTCTAACATGTTACAAACTATTGATCTTGGTCATCCATTGTTTTGTTAGCAAGTGTTGTATCTAAGGATGGCCGAACTAGTACCGGGATCCATAGCGGTCACTGGCTGGTATAGTATTGTATGGTACGATACTGTACTGGGACTCATATCGGTTTCTGTGAAACTGAGAACCAAGAGTCCCCTGTTCCATGGCTATAGTGTATTACCTGAATCGGACACGAACCTGGCCGAAATGCATGGCTCAGGGCTGAACTATACCGTTTTGATCCCGTTCGAGCCTTTTTTGGATGATTTGGGATCCATACCATTTTCCATGGCCGAACCATCCCGGTTTAGTACCGGTACGGTATGGTATGGGCTGAACCGGATAGTTCAGTCATGTTCAGCAAAACCTAGTTGTATCAATACTTTATTCCAATATTTGCAATCTTGATATCGGGTATCATGTTGGGACCTTATTGGTTCGGTATGGTAGGGACTCATACGGTACGTAACTTCTGTCAAAATAGTTCTCCAACTATTTTTCTCATTTTTTATTTTACATCAAGGTATGAGTCGGTATGCAAAACATCTTGATATGGGGCCTGTTTTGACCCGAACTTGAGCTTTTGACTGGTTCCCACCCAGTACAGTATGGTAGGGTATGCTTGATACCAATGTCTGCAACCTTGATACCGAGTACCGTATTGGTACCTTATTTTTTTGGTAATGTATGCATTCTGTATTGAAAGAGTTTTCTATCCATTTTGTTCAATTTTTATTTTAATACACCTCGATGTATGTCAATATGCTTCAGTATGGGTTGGTACGCCTTGATTGGTTGGTATGTCATTGTATGGTGTGGTATGGCTCGATATGAGGTGGTATGGCTTGGTATGGGGCAGTACTGGACTTGTACCAATTCGAAGTTGAGTTTCATACCAGTTTCCTCTTAGTATGGTATGTTAGCCCTGTACTGGATGGTATGAGGCAGCACAGCAAACCGTGCCTGATTGGGCAGTCCATGCTTTGTATGCTTGTGCTTTTTCTTTGTAACAACAATATCCTTAACCAGTCCATCTCCTTGCATCTGACATGATGAACTTGCATGTTTCCGTTTGATACCATTTTTATGAGATTCAAGTATTAGCTAATGTATTTCACTGTTGCAGTTGGCTGGCTCTGTAACTGCTATGTTCAACTGTCAAGGTCCTTTGGATGCTCCTGTATTCGTGGGAAGTGGAATTATATCGAGGAAAACTTTTCATTCAATTTCTAGTTTGCCTCCATCTTCTGCATCTGAAGCAGTAACTAAAAATGGAGAGGCTGGTGCAGTAGCTGCATTTGATCGTATTCCTTTTTCCCATGTGTCAGCCAATTTTACTTTCAATCTTGACAACTGTGTACGTGTTTTCTGCATGTTATATACATGCATTCTCTTCTCTTTGCTGCTTGACTTATGTGACTGACTTTTGCTGATTTAATATTGCTTCTACCAGCTTGCAGATTTGTATGGCATTCGAGCAAGCCTCTTAGATGATGGAGAAATTCGAGGAGCTGGAAATGCATGGATTTGCCCTGAGGTATAGCGGTAATAGCGAACTAATCATACAATAGCATGCGGCATGCCTGTGGATGGAGCTTACATATTTTGTATGATCCTCCTGTCAGTCTTTGATTTTAGTTCATTTTACATTGGCAAATGGCTCCAACTGGTTCAGATCATTGGGCTAAGCTTTGCTGTCATGGTTGGGACCTTGGAAGCATGCCACTGTTAGGTCTAGCATGTCCCTATTGTGTTGAGAAGATATAGAGATAATCTGGAGGGAAGTTTTTTTGGCAGTTCTTATTCTATTTGAAATGATTTTAACAATTGTAGCCCTTATAAGGAAGAATGGTGAAGAAAGATCTTGTTTATTTTGCCAACAATAATTAGGAAAAAGTGTCTGTCCTTTTGTTAGGAAATTTGGGAAAATGGCAGTGTCTAGACAAGTATTTTCTGCTGGTCTCGGAGAAGTTGGGCTACCGGGACCTGTTGCCACTTTTTAATGATTATGGGCATGGAGGTGGTATAAGGCTGGAGTTTAGGATCATAGATGATTAAGATTGTTGTTGTTGGGATTGTGTATTAAGGCTCATTATAGGTCTGATGTTCCTGCCATGGGTTCTTTGTGAGAAAATCTTTTTAATGCATGCTTATGGTTTTGCCTACTGGTCATGGTGCCTTTGTGGTAGATCAGGCATCTCTCCTTTATCAACTATGATAAAAACTAGTTGTAGTGTCTAAGTTGATCAGTCTCTTTCCTATGTTGTCTGCCTTGTTTTGATGGGTCTGCAACTCTGCATTGTTTAGATGATATGATGCATAGTGTATAGCGATTATTCAAATACCGGTACCAAGGATGGTATTCATTTTCTGTCAAACTGGTATGATAATGACACCTACTAAACCAACTCATGGTACAAAGTTCCATATTGTTGCTATATTAGGACACAAATTTGATGTTCTTTTTATACTTTTCCATGTTTTGTCTTTTTGATGTGTTATATGAATACTGATTGTTTTTGTGTGTTTCAGAAATTTTGTGGTTTGTGATGCCATATTATCGGTATTTGTGCCAACACCTGTGGCTTCTATAAGGTTTAAAAACTAGCAACAACTAGAAGTGAAACATGGCAAATAATTCATCATATGGTAATAGGATAATCAATAAAGACTAATTATTTAATTTTCAGGAGAACTTAAAATGTTTAGAGGCATACATAATATCTTTGGTTGTAGCAGAGGTGAAGCAGCATTCTCTAGTCCATTTTAAAATGAAACTGAAAGGCTTATGCTAAAGAGTTCGGGGAGGAAGTATGTCCTCATCATGATATATTTGATCATCTTACTTCATAGTCATTTCAGGAAGTGGTTTTGCACAAAATGAAGCTATTAAGTATAGCTGAGTGCAGAACAAAAAATCAAATTTAGAATACCTATGCACTTTTCAATATTTGGCTCCGCTTAGCTACACTGACTCACCGAGTAGTTCTGTCTGTGTGAACCTCTTCTTGTACATGGTTGCAAAGAGATTGTCAAATTTATGATGACGAGGGCATATTTCTTCCTTGAACTCTTTTGCTTTAACATCTCATTTTCATTTTACCATGCAGAAGAGAATGTTGTGCTTGAAGTTTCTTTTTAACCTGATTTTTTTTATTTCCTTTGTACATCAGTTGATCTACACATGTTCCATATTTTTAGTATTTGACTGTACTTTTTATAATTTCAACTATCTTTTTTTTTTTCAAAAAATGAAGTTACATAAATTCTATTGATGTACAAAATGCCAGACAACTAATTTAAAGTTTATTTTGTTAATTCTCGATGCATGTTCAGTGTTTTTGACATTTAATCAGGTTTTTATGATTTTTAATTAATTAAAATTTAGCTTACATATAAACTATGTTAACTAAGAAAATATAAGATAGCTATTTCAAAATTTATCTTGTTAATTATCGATGATTGTTCCATATTTTTACACAATCATTTTTATTTTTGAATAGTTTTTCACTTTTTTCTTTTGAAATAGTTTAAGAATCAAAAAATCTATTACTCAGTGAAATGCATGCTAATTACTTTTATTATATTTTTTGCTCTGGGCATTTGTTCCTTTTTTTAGCCTTTTTAGAATTTTTGTAATTTTTATTTTTTGAACAGAAATAAAAAGTTAGAAATATTTTGAAAGTTAGATTTCTCCGAGGGCTGCTATAGTCACCCCCAATTATATATATATATATATACACACACACACACACACATATATATATAGTGGTTGCATGGATGCCATTTTGATGGGATAACTTAAAATTTTATTGTAATTTCAAGCTTAGGCTTGGGGCGCCCAAGCATGCTACCAGATCATCTGATTTGTGCCAAAATAATTGTAGTCCGTGCATACTATATATGCATACATGCTACTATTTTCATCCTGAAATTCCATTTATTTTGTTTTTGTACTTATTTTAATGTAGATATGATAATATTTTATAAAAAATTAAAATAAATGCCAGAAACAAATGAAAGTGTTATGTTGTAGGGTGCTGTTGGCTTCCCCAACACATCCAAAATTCTTGTCAAACAAAAAAAAATTGGTTTGAATTTCTTTTGTTTTGCCCTTCTTGCTAATTTTTGGGATGCGGCTCATCTGGTTTGGCTTGCTCCAAGATGTACAATGCCGGCTTGGGGGTGGTTGAGGCCGAACAACCCTCAACACCATTCTTCTCTCCCTTCTCCCTTTTCTTTGTTTATCTCTCTCTCATTACTTTCTTTGCTCTTTGGTTAAAATTGGCCAAGGCCCTTACGAGGCAGCCTTAAAAAGAGAGGACAACCCTGCATGGCCGCCTTGTCCCCTCTCCCTTTTTTTTTTTCCGATTGCCATCTTGTTTGGGATGGCCTTGGTATCGATCGATGCTGACCCATTTTCATTGTGATACATGATTTGTGCATTGTACTGGTTGAAAAAGGCTCGTACTAGTCAATGGCGATTGGTTTTGATGGACATGGTTGGTATGTCTACTAAGGTTTGCTGGCTCGGAATTGGATCCTGTGTCAACTAGCTGCGGTGCGAGTCGGTTTGCCCCTGTACTAGACCATATTGGACTCGAACCGACTTGAAAATAAAAGCGGTGGAGAGGGAGAAGCGGGAAGGAAAAGAGAGAGGAGAGCGAGGGAGGGAGGGAAGGGATGTCGGCAAATAAGCTGGCAGAGGTTGCAGGAGGGCCGTGGAGGCCCTCGAAGGGCCATTGAGGCCTTCGGGGCTTTGCCCTCTTTCATGAGAGGAGATTCGAGATAGAGAGAGATAGAGAGAGGGGGAGGGAGAAAAATAGAGGGAGGGGCAGGTGGCGGACAGGCGGGGAGGCCACCAAATGGCTAAAATTCATCTCGCGGATGCTGTTGTTTTAAAACAGGGGTGAGTTGTCCCTGTTTATTGGGTTTATTTTTTTTATGCAATGCATAGTGAAGTTGGCAATGGCATGGGTTGTCCCTATTTTGAACTCGCGGTGTCTTTGGGATGGATTTTGACTGTTTGGTGGCCCCCGTCAAGTAGGGATGAAAGTTGGACTTAGTGATTCGACGGTGCTGAGAGGAAGGGCCATCGCTCAATGGGTAAAAGTTACTCTAGGATAGTAGGCTGATCTTCCCCAGCATAGTAGAATGCACAGAGACAATAGAGTACCCTGAATCAGCAAGCCATCCAAAGGGCCGGGGCTGTCCCCTAGCCCACCTAAAACACTCTTATCCAATCGTTTTGAACCTGCAATGTCCATGGGATAGATTTCGGCTCTCTAGTGGCCTCCCCGCTACCTTTCCCTCCTTCCCTTTTTCTCTCTCCCGCTATCTCTCTCTAAACTCCTCTCATGGAGGGCGGAGCCTTGGCAGGCCACTGCAAGCAACCACCCAGCTTTCCCTCTCCTTCTCTCCTCCCCCCTCTCTCTTCCTATCTTTCCTTCTCCCTTGCTCTATTTTCGCCGGCATCCCAAATCGAATGCCCAAACTGCCCTGTTTGGGGTGGTTTGGTATTCCATGATGTCTACATTCCTAAGAGTTCCAATGACCTGAACCTTATTGCAGTCCCATTTTAATGCTCGAATGGTACAATACCATTGGTTCCTTCCCATTTCCTAAAACCATGTTGTACATTATATGGTACACTCTTTGTTCATTGTGGCATTATGTTGTTATAGTGCTTGTATTTTGGATTGTAGTAACTAGCACCATCCTTCAGTGACATTTTAAAACAATAAATTATACTCTATATTCATTCTTCTATGCTATATAATGCTTACATTTTGGATTGTTGTAACTGGTACTACCTTTAATGACATACTTATAAACTGATGGCAATTTGGATGGTAGGTTAAACCCAACAATGTCTTAAAATATTCTAAATTTTAGTCATAGAAAAAATGTAACAACTAGCCACTTATTTTGTTGTATGTAGAGTAAAGCATAAATACATTAAATTTGCTATAATATAAATCCAGTCAAGTCCCCCGGGCCCCACTGTTTGATTTGCATAGATCTAAATGTAGCAAAAAAAAGTCAATGATATATTAATGATGTAGAATAAACACAAACAGAAATAAACAACAATGCTTTAGAATAAATACATAATTTCTAGAATAAACACAACCTTTCGCTCACATTAATTGTATGTTAATGGTTGCTAGTGGTTGTTGAAATTATTAATGATGTGATAGTCCATTTTTTCAGAATAAACACAAACTCTTCCCAGAATAAATAGAAACATTTCAAAATAAACACAAACCCAAAAAGACAGAAGTGTTTTTGCTTATTTTGAAGTGTTTGAGTTTATTCTGAAAATATTTGTATTCATTATGGAGCATTTTTATTTATTTATGTTTGTGCTTATTCTACATCATTAATACCGCTTTAACTTTTCACTGTCTACATCGGGATCTGTGCAAATCAGATGGTGGGGGATTTGACTGGATTTGGCTCAAATCTACTCGAATATAACCAAGTCTATCTCGTGTATATATATATATATATATATGAGAGAGAAAAACCATCCTATTTTGTTGAATGCTAACTATGTATGTACATTAAAAATGTAAGAGAGAGAAACCGTCCTCTCCCAAAATTTAAAGAAAAATTAAAGAAAAAAGGAAGAAAGCTGTTGTTTCCAACTTGAACCCTTATCATTCTGTACTTAAATGCAACTTGGATTTGGTTCAAGTTAGAACCTAGTAAAGCCAACCCAACCAACAGAAACCCAAAAATGAATTGGAATATGTTAATCAACTTAATCAACTAACTGGAACCCAATTTCAATCCAAAATTGTTAACCGAAAAACAAATTTTACCAAGTTAGGTTAGGTTGGTTAAGTTATATTGGCTCAAGCATGTCTTAACTTGCAAAGAAAGTCTATATTTTACTGAACATATAACTTACGCTTAGACTTGACCTGACCCATACGTTGCTGGATTTAGATTGTGTTTGCTTTACTTTTAAATTTGGTTTAGGCCCCAACTAAATTGAAGTCTAACTTTTTAACTAATTCCCATTGCATTAAATTGGTCCGTCTAGCTCCAATTGGTCCAGTCCAATTTGATTGGATCTATATACCTAATCCAATTTGAGGTTGAATCCTGATTTAGACCTATGCCTAATCTATTGGTCAGGTCTTAATTTGGATTTGGAAGTTAGGTTGGGTAGGGGTCAAATTTGCAACTTCAGTGAGATTTCTAGTTGTAAAGTCAATATTTATAAAATGGGAATTACATTTATACATATATGTGATCTATTATGTGGTGGGTCTAGATTGTGGGTGCTTTACTTTTAAATTTGACCAAGGCCACAATCATGCTAGACCTAGACTTTTTAACTAAATCTCATTGCATCAAATTGAGTTTGTTGAGCCCAATTTGATGAGATTTGTTTTAGACCATTTGTTGTTGGATGTTAAATTGGACCCATGTCTTATCCATCGGTCTTCAGGTCTAAGTTAGGTCGAATAAGTGTTAGATTTGGAACTGCTTCAGTTGCTTCATTATTTTTTATATTTTCATCTTTTTTATTGTGCTGTACTAGTTTATTGATTTGCTTGCCTTTTAAGTTAGCATTTGGATTTTTCATAATTATTATTTTATAATTATTAATTTTTTTAATTACATTATCTCAAGGTGCAATATAATATTAGCTGTTCATAAAGTATTGCTATTGGTTTATTTATTCAATCTTTGTCTACTTTTAAATTTGAATTTCAGTTAGTATAATGATAATTATTTTGTTGTTTTTTATTTTTTTTTTATTTAATGATATATTTTATATGCCAATTATTCAATCTTCATTTTTAATTTTATTTTATCTAAATTCTATTTTAAAATTTAATACTATAGTTTTTTTTGAATTTCCTTCTCCATTGTGGGGTTATTTTACTACTAAACTTGTTAACCGAATACACTAAATTTCAGTGACCTGGTATTTTTGCTTCTAAGTGGAGGTGTTAGCATACCTCTAAAGAATTTTATATGGATAGTTTGAGTATTTGCTAAAAGGGTTTTTATTAAATCTGGAACAATGTTTGGTGTTTTAATGATGGCAAGTAATGTCTGTATCAGATATTAGAAAAATTCATTAAAATAATGTATTGCAGTGGTAATTCCACTGATAGTTGGAAGTGGTGTCAAACAAAATGAATAGGCTGTGGTCGGCTTGGGCTTGGCTTGTGAAAATCTCAAATCATGCTCTGCTGGATGTCAAACAAACCAAATTCTTTCAAGCCGAGCCAAAATTAGACCCAGCTCGTTCAAGCTTGGCTTGATAGGTCTCAAATATATTTAAATTATATATTATATATCGCATATATGATGGACCATTGGATTAAAGTTTTAATTGCTGTATTTTTTTTTCTTTTTTGGATTTAATCTTGAGTTGATTTCATCTTGATTTAGGGTTACCATGATGATGAAGTAGGCTCATGTTTGGCTGAATTCGTAATTAAGCTTGAATTGAGATTGAAATAATGGTAAACTGATCAAGCTTGATCTTGGAATTCAAGATCAAAATTAATTTCAAACTAAGTTCAGATCCAAGCTTGATCAAGCTCGGTTCCACCTCTAATGGCTGGTGTGGCATGAGAGATTCCAATAGACCATGAATGAACAGTTGAAGGCTTTATTCATAGGAATGCTATTTCTTTTCACTTTCTGAAACTACCTATTTTAACACAAACAAATCAGCATGGTCGGTTCAATTGCTTATGAATGGTAGTGCAAGTTGGTGAGCAAAGTGAGATTTACCAACCTATGGTTTCTTTTTCGCTGCCTTGGATGGGCGTGTTGTTGGAAAGCTTGTGGTGCTATTTTCTGCTAGTAATGTGAGAGGATATGAGAAGTGTATCTTAGTTTAGTTGACCTGACCTCAACTATCACGTGGAAGGGTCGTTATATAGACAACAGAAGTAAAATAAGTGCCTAAGTTATCCTTGATATAATACAATAACATAATAATTATTCAAGAATAAAATAGGTACAGAAGAGATAAATAACATAAATGATTAAATTTCAACACTTCTCAAGTTGGAGTATATAGATCTTGTAGACCCAGCTTGAAGTAGCAATTCTGAAAGGAAGATTTGGATTGAGCTTTTATGAAAATTTCCGCTATCTGATCAGCTGAAGGAACAAATGAAGTGGTTACAATTTTTTGGAAAACAGCATTGCGAATAAAGAGAGTCAACTTCGATGTATTTTGTTCGTTCATGAAAGACTGGATTGACAGCAATATAAATAGTCGATTGATTATCATAGAATATTTTCATAGGGTCAGGATGAAAAAAATCAAGGTCAAGCAATAGTGTCTTCAGCCATATAAGTTTACCAACTGGATGAGCTATTGCACGATATTCTACTTTTGAATTAGAATGGGCAACTACACTTTGTTTCTTACTTTTATAAGTTATCAGATTTTCATCTAAAAAGGTACAATGGCCTATAGTGGGCTCTATCGTCGCAATAATTAGTCTAGTCAGCATCAGTAAAGGCAGTGAGCTAATAGTGACTATTTTTTAAAGTAATTTCTTTATCAGGAGAATTTTTTAGATACCGTAACACGCTACATGCAACTTTCCAATGTTGTCTGGGTGTATCTATAAACTGGCTCAGATTGCAAGAACCAGCCCAGTCAGCATCAGTAAAGGTAGTGAGTTGATAGTGACTACTTTTTTTTATAAGTAATTCCTTTACCAGGAGAATTCTTTAGATACTGTAACACCCTACAAGTAGCTTCCCAATGATGTTGTCTGGGTGCATCCATAAATTGGCTAATAACACTAACAAAGAAAGAGATATCAAGCCTACTCATCGTGAGATTGATCAACTTTTCAATCAACCGTTCATATCGGGTATAATCTCCAAATAGGTCATCTTTATCGGATTTCATTTTAAGAGTAGAGTCCATTGGAGTATCATCATGTTTAGTACTAAGCGGGCTAGTCTCTTTTAATAAGTCAAGGGTGTACCTGCATTGAGAGAGATTGAGCCAATTTCTGGTGTGAACAACTTAAATAACAAAAAAATAATGCTAGGTTCCAAGATCTTTTATTTTTCTTGAGCCATTTCTTACTCTAAGTAATTAGCTGCACATTATTCCCTGTCATAATGATGTCATCAACATGTACCACAAGTATAACCATACTGCTACCTAAATGAATTTTTTAATAGTCTTGCTGAATTTATTAAACCAGGTCCTTAGGGATTGTTTAAGACCATAAATAACTCGTTGCGGAAGTAAACATGATCAAGTCAAAAGAAACCCTTTTTTTAATGCGACCTGTCTTTTTATTAAAATAAAAGAGCACATGAGGAAGTCAAAGAGACAGAGCCAGGGGAGCCGTCAAGTCCGCGTGCTATGCACCATCAAAAAAAACATTGAATTGGGAAACACATGGTATCCGAAAAAGGGATGGAAAGATCATGGCTAAGGCTTCAAATAGGTTGAATTAATCCATACTTTGATCTGATCTAATTTACCTAGATTTGATCTAATCTATTTTTAGGAATTGATGGATCTGGGTTAGATTTTAAAGTTGGACCCATTTTTTTTTCGTATCATGTCTAGATTTACTGAATTCGGATTCGATCCGATCCAAATTATATGAGCTATTGCACGATATTCTACTTTTGAATTAGAATGGGAAACTATACTTTGTTTCTTACTTTTATAAGTCATCAGATTTCCATCTAAAAAGGTACAATAGCCTGTAGTGGAGCATCTATCATCACAAGAACCAGTCCAATCAGCATTAGTAAAGGCAGTGAGCTAATAGTGACTATTTTTTTTAAGTAATTTCTTTATCAGGAGAATTCTTTAGATACCGTAACATCTGACAAGCAACTTTCCAATGATGTTGTATGGGTGCATCTATAAACTAGCTTAGATTGTAAGAACCAGCCCAATCAGCATCAATAAAGGTAGTGAGCTGATAGTGACTATTTTTATATTTAGATACCATAACATCCTACAAGTAGCTTCCCAGTGATGTCTGGGTGCATCCATAAACTGGCTCATAACACTAACAAAGAAAGAGATATCAAACCTACCACCATGAGATTGATCAACTTTTCAATCAACCATTCATATTAGGTACAATCTCCAAACAGGTCATCTTTATCAGATTTCTTTTTAAGAGTAGAGTCTATTGGAGTATCATCATGTTTAGTAATAAGTGGGCTAGTCTCTTTTAATAAGTCAAGGGTGTACTTGCATTGAGAGAGATTGAGCCGATTTTTGGTGTGAACAACTTGAATAACAAAAAAAGTAATGCTAGGTTCCAAGATCTTTTATTTTTCTTGAGCCATTTCTTACTAAGTAATTAGCTGCACATTATTCCCTGTCATAATGATGTCATCAACATATACCACAAGTATAACCACACCGCTACCTGAACGATAGATAAAAATTGAATGATCTAAATAGCATTGGATAAAACCAAATTTGCCAATAGTCTTGTTGAATTTATCAAAAAAGGTCCTTAGGGATTATTTAAGACCATAAATATCTCGTTGCAGTTGACAGGCCTTCCTTTCCTCCCCATTGACCACAACCTGTAGGTTGGTCTATATATATTTCGTCTTCTGATTCTTCATAAAGGCATTTTTAACATTTAACATCAAGTGAAAGTATGATTTGCATAGAGTTCAAACGAGCTACAGGAAAAAATATTTTGAAGTAATCTATCTCATATGTTTGTGTGAAGCCCTTTGCTACCAGCCTTGCTTTTAATCTTTCGATAGATGCATCAGAAGGTACTTGACAGTTATTATCCATCGATATTTTGCTGTTTTTTTTTTCTGGAGGTAGCTCAACAAGTGTCCAGATGTTTCTAGACATTAAAGCATTCATCTCATCATCCATAGCATCTTTCCATCTTGGTATAGCAACAGTCTCAGCAAATATCTTAGGAATAGTAATGGAGGATAGAGAGGATATAAAGGAACTAATACTCTGAGATGGATCAAGGGTAGAATTGTAGTTTGATATAGGATAAGTTGTAGATCTTTTACCTTTCCTCGAGGCTATGGAAACGTCAAGTTTAGACCGAATTGGATCTATAGGACTAGGAAGATCAATGAAGATATGAGTAGGTACCTGTAGGGTATGGTACCGGTTCGGTATCACATTGACACACGGTATGGCAAGCATGCCAGTCAAATCGGTATACAATTTTTTCAATTTTTTGGCTTCTTATAATTTCAAATTATTTTTTAGGATTTATTAAATATTTTTAGATCTAAATAGATATTTGTTGATGCTAATTGATGCTTGCATCACTTCAATATACTTTTAATCATGTGTAACATAAATTTAACTTCCTAGATTTCTAATTTTTAAATTATCAATGCATGTATTAGATATCATTGAATCTTAAAATGCTTAAAATTTATGAATAAATAATCAATCCATTGTTACATATCGATAATTAGAATCTAGTCAAGTATCAATGTCTGTAAATGTTAGGATAATTGATATACTTAGTAGGAAAATCAGTCCATCCCTCTAGCCAAGCAACATTGTAATCCTGTACGGCCATTCTAGGAGATATGCGTTGGATTATAACTCATTGCAATCTCCCACCGAGGTCCTGATTTTGAGAGATATCTTGAGACCGATGATATGGCTGAAGGTTTACATACCTTTAATCGGCATTTTTTTCAAGTTTTTTCTGTATTTTTTTCGAGTTGTAAGTAGAGATCCCAACCCGACCCGGTTTCTTGATCGAGTCTTGATATTGGATCCAAATCCAATCCAATAAAAAATCGGATCGGGTCGGGTCGGGTCCATAATCAAAATTATTGATCCAATGGATCATTTGGGTCGGGTCGGGTCCAAATATAACCCAACCCCAATCCATAACATACGGGTCTGGTTCGGGTCTAGTTTGGGTCGGGTTGGGTCACGATTCCATTCATAAAATTTTACTTGAATTAATAATGGAAACATTAAAACACAATGCTTGCCAACTTCCTGCCGTATGGGTGGGTGGTGGCATGCCACAAAATTTTGACCATATACAGCAGCATCATTTTAGCACACGCCGCCCTCCCACCACCACCCCTTGCCCCCGGGGGCGCGCCTTTTTTTTCTCCTTTTCTTTAGGTATTTCAACGGCAGCAGTCGAAAAATTGTACAATGTCAAGCGGAGGAACAAGAGCTCAGACTACTAGAACGGCATAATCCAGGGGTTCTTAGCATTGGGTATGAGGCGAGACCCCATGTAATCGGGCCGCTAATTAAAATCTCAAATCGCACAAGAATGGTCACGGTGTCAAATATAATTATGAAACAAAAGAGAATTTTTTTTCCATTTTTAAAATTTTTTTTTTAAAAAGGAGAGACCTTAGAGCTTAGGGACAGAAAATATAAGCCCCGTTCCACATATGATCAAAAAATGAATATAGTTCAGATCCGAGGCCCGGCATATTATTAACATTGTTCCTAAGGTTACAGTATATCATTACCAATTGCACAAACACAAATTCTTCAACCAAAAACCATCACAAGCCATAACAATCGCAAACTGGAGCAAAGAGACATTACGTGGAGGAGGGCCTGAAGAGGGGGTTCTCCCGGAGGGGCTGGAAGGAAAAGCGGTGGAGGAAACGAGCGATGCAGGGATTCGTGTGGTCGGGGCAGTTGTTGATGTACATGATCACGACGAACATAGCCACGTTCACCACCACGATCATGGGGACGATCCACGAAGTCCACTCCCGCTCCGTCGACGAACCGGCATCGTATTACGGCGCCGTAGTATCCGGTGGCTTCCCTTCCCTTTCCTCCAGTGGCGGCGCCGCCCCCTTCGATGTTGCTGGTCATCGCCACTGCTACCCTACTTCTATAGATCTCGGAGGAGTGGGAGAAGGGAAGAAAGGTAGTCTATTTGTTAGAGGTGGAGAATGGAGATATATATAGGTTTTATGTGGCTTGGAAGAAGAATAAGGAGGAGAGTCGGTCGGTGGGAATGATGAGAGGAAGCCGAGGAGGAGAGAAATCAAGGAGGCTAAACGAACTATGGAAAAAAGATCAGACTAAGATAGATCAGACGAAGGGGGAGATCTGGCGACGGGAGGACCGGAGGAGGGAGGGAGACTAACGAAGATGTGAAGGCGGAACGAATGGAAAAATGGAAATGGGATTAGGGCTAAAATGACGAGAAGGCAAAAGCTCGGCGCCTCTTAGAGTCTTAACTCTTAGGTCTTAGCCTTACGCGAAGTTGGGGTGGGCTATGGGTGGTGGGTTTGGCCCAAGCCGGAAACCCAGTACCCATTAGCCCATTTTAATTTACTGTTAATCTGTTAAGCATTTAACTGGATAATATATTATAAATAATATATTTAAAAAAGATTCGGGTCTTATATTTGGGTTTGGATCGGGTCGGGTCCAAATTTAGTAAATCCAGACCCGATCCAAAAAATGAACGGGTCTAATTTTTAAATCCGATCTAGATCCATGGATCTTTTAAATGGATCTGGATCGGGTATAACCATTTGCAGCCTTAGTTGTAAGGGTTAGAATGGGTTGGATAGGAAAAAATAAGCTTTTCTACGAAGTTGAGTCTCTCGAACTCTCAATCACATTAAAACCTTTCACATGACTACAACGTGTAACTCGAACAGGATCCAAACAAGGTTGAACCGGGCTCAAACTTGACTGAACTGGCCTGAAATGTATGGCTCAGGGCTAAACCGTATCGTTCAGTCCGATTCTGGGATGTTTTGGATGGTTCGGGGGTATAGACCATTTTTTATGTTTGAACCTTCCTGGTTCTTGGTCGATGTGGTATGGTATAGTCTAAACCAGGCAGTTCGGTCCGGTTTGGAAAATCCTACTATGTAACCTTCAAAGTAGGTTCTTCTACATCCATGGAGGTAATAGGTAAGGGAATTGGACTAGAAACAACAAACTGATTTAATGCATTTCCCTTTGATAATTAATAGGGTGTGATTTCAAAAAATATGACATCAGAACTAACAAGTATTGTCTTACTTATAGGACCATTACATCTATATCCTTTTTGAGTTTAAGCATACTCGATAATGATGCACTTAACAGTCCTAGGAGATAACTTGTTTGGGATATTATGTAGCTGAACAAAGCAACAATAGCCAAAAATTTTAGATGGAATTGAAAACGTATTTTCTTTGGAAAAGACAATTTGGAAAGGAGATTTTTCATTTAGAATATGTGAGGGAGAACGATTGATCAAGAAACATGCAATAAATAGGGCATCATTCTAAAACATCTTAGGAATGGATATATGAAATAGGATTGTTCGAGCTACTTCTAAAAGATGACAATTTTTATATTTTGTTTCCTCATGTTGCTGAGGGTTATAAATACAAGACGTTTGGTGGACAAAACTATGGTTTTGATAGAAGATTACTAATTCAGATTGAACATACTCCAAAAGATTGTTAGTTTTACGAATTTTGATGGAGACACCAATTTGAGTATTTATTTCATGATAAAAAGAAGTGAATATATCAAGCACATCTCAGACTAGCTTTTCAAAAGATAAAGCTACGTCATCCAAGAGTAATCATCTATAAATGACAAAATAATGATGACCATGGATAGAGGTGATTTGTAATGGGTTCCAGATATCAGAATAGATGACATCAAAAGGTGCAAAACTCCTAGACCTGCTACTACTGGGATAAGACTAACATGTGTGTTTGCCTAGTTGACAGGTTTCACACTCAACAATAGACTCACTGGACATGGAAGTAAAATAGTCGACCTGACCTCAACTATCAGGTGGAAGGGTCTTTATATAGGCAACATAAGTAAAATAACATTCTAAGTTACCCTTGATATAATACAATAATATAATAATTACTCAAGGGTAAAATAGATAAAAGAGAAATAAATAACATAAATAACTAAATCTCGTCTCAAGGTTTGAAGAGTTAAACACACTATATATGCTTTTTACTGAGGCATACCGAGGTATGTAAGTGCAGTGTTGTGTATCAACTTATCATGAGTAGATATTGGGGTATAGTGTGGTGCATTTCATGCTAGTATGTGACTGGTATGCCTTGTAACCATGGTTCTTCAAACCAAGGTTTTCATTCTTGATACAGGAACTACATTGATCCCTTACTGGTATAGTTTGGGTTGGTATGGTATGTCCCCATACTGATAAATGGTATGCTGCTGGAGTCAGCACAATAGTGGTATCATATGTCGGTACAGTGCTGTATTGTGCCTCTAGACTTGGGGCGGACGATACCAACTTTTCTATAAAGGACCAAAAAAATATAAAAATAAAGAATATTAATAAATAATTAAAATTAATTTAAATATTTTTTATAAATATTATTTGAATTGTACTTGATGTTTTATAAGACTAAATTTATCAATAATGGAATTTACTGTAAAATTCTCAGTTATCTTTTTATCGATATAAGTGATTAAATAATCGGCAAGAAAGTTGTCTTCCATTTTGTCGTGCAATTTGGTCTTGACAATCTTGATTATTGAAAATGCTCTCTCTATAATAGCAGTTGAAATTGGAAGAGTCATAAGCAAGGTCTCTGAACCGTGTCGAACCAACAAGTTCCGGGCGTACCAAACCGGAACGGTGGCCGGCCGGCATGGTTCGGCCACATAAAACGATACGGCCCCCCAAAAAATTTTAAAAAAATTCTTATACCGGACCAAACCGGATCCGAACCGAGCCGAACCGGGCCGAATCGGTGCTGAACCGGTCGAAATGAGACCAAACCGACCGTCGAAATGAGACCGAACTGTTTGGACCGTCGAAATGAGACCGAACTGGTCGGTTCGGTCGGTTCAATCCCGGTTTGGCCCGGTTCAAGCCCGGTTCGGTGGGTGGGGCTTTTTTTTGTGTATTTGTCACATGGCTACTGTAGTCATGTGATATGTTGCTTGGGGGAGCTGGTTTGATCTTTTAATTTTTAACAACAGAGAGCTCTTACGAGCTTTCTGCTGTGGTTGTTTTAATGACAATTGCTTAAAAAAAAATCTTAATCCATTTCAACCCAATCAAACTTGCAGAAGTCGAAGAGAAATGTAGAATCAAGATATGTATACCTTTCTTTTTTCGTATTTCTTTCTTTCGTCTCGTTTTTTTATTAAAATCCATGCAAAATAGAAAATTAAAAAGAAATGCTATCAAAATTTATTTGTTGGCTATGATTTTAGAGTATGTGGTAGATGTAGGATAGATCTGCACAATGATACTAAAATCTTGATTTTTTGTTAAATATATAATTTTTTAAATAAAAAAATAATTTTGGATTAATAATTTAATTAAAAAAATAATTAGAAAAAAATTATAATTATAAATTATTAATGTAGGGCTCGTAAGCTACTCTCACTATAAATTTCATGTCGATTTATTCAAGTTTTGATGCGTCTCATGAATAGTATCGTAGGTCTTAAATTGAAAAAAATTGACTTTTAATATATTTCTAGGATCTTAAAAAAATATATGTAGCATGTATGATAGAATCCTACATGAATCTAAAATTTAATTTTTTTTTCTTTATTTTTTGAATTTTTTTAAATAAAAAATAAAAAAAATAAATTAAAATTTAAAAATTAGGTTAATAAAGTGTTAATTAATAGACATTATTATTGATATTATAAGTAATTTAAATATTCAGGCATGGATTCATAAAAAACAAGAAGGATTCGGAGCGGGACATTGGCTGGTTACATGAAGAAATGCTCTCGGATCGGCATCACTGGAGGTGTAAATGGTGCAATACTGAATTCAAAGGTGGGGGGTAACAAGATTGAAGCAGCACTTGGTTGGCGACTATTCTGATGTATCTGCATGCCGACAGTGTTCACAGAAGGTCCGTCAGTTGATGAAGAAATACTTTGCGGATTTTAAAGTTGGGAAGGAAAGAGCAGCAAAGAAGAAGGTAGAGGTGGACCGCAGAGCCGCAGAACCACCGTCTTATTACTCCAGGAAGTCAGAGGGGGCATCTATTCCTTCTGATGAGGAGGCACAGATGGAGGCTGCTATTTAGGCGAGTTTGTATGAGTAGAGACAGCAGGAGGCAGCCAGGCATAGACACCGATTTGGGCCATCAGCTTTTGAGTCAGGATCGGGATCCGCTTTTGCTAGTGTTGCAGGAGAGTCAGACAGTTTAGGAGGACCTCAGTCAGAGAGCCCGTCAAGAGAGGCACTAGCCGTGTTGCACATCCATGTTGGGAGCATTTGGCAGAGAAGGAAGTCTTTCAGGGATATTTCAGAGGGAGCCACTATCTAAGATGTCGATCCACATACCTTTTCCAGTAGAGATTTCAACTAACAGAGGATTGACACAATGCTGAAAAAGGATAAGGATATGTGGCGGGCCATCTCCTCCTGGTTTCATTTCAATCATATCCCAGCCCATACAGCAGACAATCCATATTATCGCTCTGCTATTTTATTTATACAGGCTGCTTGTGTAGGTGTAGATTCTCCAGCATCGAGGGATATCTATGCTCAGCTTCTGGACATCAATAAGGAGCTAGAAGGATGGATATCCTCATATCAGAACAAGTGGCCCGTTTATGGATTGACGGTAATATGTGATTGTTGGACTGGTCCTATTAGACGGAGCATCATCAATTTCTTGATTTATTGTGATGGAAAGACTTTTCAAAAGTCTATTGATGCTTCATATCAGGTACACGATACCAGTTATATCCTTAGATTGATGGAAGAGGTGATTGATCAGGTGGGAGAGCATAATGTCGTGCAGGTCATCACTGATAATGGACCACAGTACAGGGTCGCAGGGCAGGTCTTGATGGAGCGGCGACCGCATATTTTCTGGATTCCTTGTGCTGCACATTGTATAGACCTCATGTTAATGGATATTGGAAAAATCCGCAGGGTGCAGAAGATTATTGAGCTAGCACAGTCTATCACCAGATTTATATATAACCATACATGGGTCTTATCATTAATGAGGAGCTTTATAGGAAAAAATATTGAGATCGGGGTTCACATGGTTTGCTACTCATTACATTGCACTTGATAGTCTTCTTGGCAAGAAAGCAGAGCTGCGTCAGATGTTTGCCAGTCAGGAGTGGCAGCAGAGTAGATATGCCAGGGCAAATACTGAGGGAAGCAATGTGGGAAATTTAGTGACGAGACAGATATTCTGGCAGCTGGCTGAGAGGATAGTAGAGTCTATAAAGCCTCTATATGAGGTACTTCGCACCGTGGACTCCGAGAGGTATGCTCAGATGGGCTTCTTATATTTCATGATGCAAAGGACAAAGAAAAAGATCCAGGAGGCAGATCCATCACATGCATCTGAGTATATCCCGATCATTGATGGATGGTGGAGTTATCAAATGAGTTCGGATTTGCATCTAGCAGATACGTAGTAATTTATAAAGTCCCTAAAAATTAAAATTCTATTAGATTTGTACAAGTATGCTTGACTAATTCTTAAAATATATATGCAGCTTACTATCTAAATACGAGATTTCAATACTTCGTACCGGACATTGCCATGGATGATGATCTTATGTCTGCCCTACGTAATGTTATATATAAGATAAAGCCCGATCCAGATATCATTGCTATGTGCCTTGAAGATGTAAGTTAGGTTGAAATTATTTAATAATTTTTAAGAGCATTAATTTTAACAAGTAACATATGCTAACATTTTTTTTTAGCAGACGAGATTTTTTAAGGAGGGCACAGATTTATTTGGATCCACTGTAGCAATCAGAAGTAAATCAAAGATGAATCATGGTAGATACTACAAAGGAGTAAGTGTAATATTATATCAGGATTAAATTTTTTATTTTGTCAAATCTAAAATTCTAAATGATGTAATGTCTTTTGCAGCTGAATGGTGGGTGCATTTTGGTGGATCTGCTAAAAATTTGAAGGTTCTTGCAATTAAGATCTTCTTCCAAACGATGTCATCCAGTGGATGTGAGCGCAATTGGTCTACATTTGGCCTTATCCACTCCAAGCAGAGGAACCATCTGAAACATAAATGCCTCAACGATCTTGTGTATGTACACTATAATTTAAGGTTGAGGCTAAAGTGTATGTAGGAAGAAGTAGAATTGAAATATCCCGATCCCACTACAAGTTCATATGTTGATGAGGATGAAGATCCAATGATTGGGTGGGTCATGAGTCAGCAGCAGCAGCCAGAACTTGATGAGCCAAGATTGCCTCCTCGACCAGCCAGTTTTGTAGCTAGTGAGGCCGGGGTGGATGCTGGACAATGGGCAACAAGTCATATTATTCACAGGGCTCCAGTAGATATAGCCAGGGTTCCAGGAACCGTCCCGTACTGTACCGGCAGGTAGCCGGCATGGTTCAAGCCAATTAAACGGTCCGGCATTCGGACAGTTTAAAAAATAAAACAAATTGATTTCCGTACCGGTACGATACCGTACCGTATCGGTACAAACCAGTCCGGTTCAGCCCGGTACGGGCTCGGTTTGGTCCGGTTCAGGTTTATTTTATGTTTTAAATGCTTTGAGGGGGAAAAGAATATTTTTATAATAAGAAAATGGCTGGTATGCCTGTTAGTACGGTACGGTATGGACTGTACCGTACCATACCAGCCACCTGTCGATATGGCTCCCGGTACCGGTACCGGGAACCCTGGATACAGCTCATCGTCCCTTCCTACCATCTGGTAGACCCGGAGATAGGAAAAGGAAAGGTAGTTGCACTTCCATCGGAGTACTTAGTCCATTCAGATTCAGATACCATAGTGATGATAGTGCTTCAGATAGTGGAGGATCTAGTGATCAGGGAGGGACCGGAGGACAGGAGTCGCAGCCACCTATTCATATTCGATTCACTGGAGAGTTGCAGTATAGCCATGCAACGTAGGATACAGATCATGTATTACCATCTGATAGATCCCATGGTGATACGATTTCATATAGGCGACGGGCTCTGCGAGGTTGTTCGGGACATGATGCAGCTGCAGCACTTGCACGTGGAGTAGGATCCATGGATATATCTGGGTCATCCTCATATTCAGGATCCTCTTATCCGCAGCTATCGGTAGCTTCTGGTCCATATGATCCATATGGTGCATCTGAGACATCATCTTTCAGTGGTTATTATTCCATGCAGCTTGGAGCATCTTATGGATTTGATTTTCCTGCTGGTATATTTGGATAGGCCCTTGCACTGCCATATCATCAGTCTCTGGATAGCTCTCAGGGTCGGGACATCAGAGAGGGATCTACGATGAGTTATGATCCATCACGCATACCTTCTGGGATGACCTTAGAGGAGTATTATGCAGCCTGACTGGAGGGATATACTGATTTTTCTATAGAGTACATAAATTATCTCTATATTTATGGACATCATCACTCTACCCGATTCTAGACATTGATATGTAATTATATGTTTATGCTACATTTCACTTTCATTAATTGCTGATAATCTTAGTTTAATTGTCATTTTATATCTTATTTCAATTAGAAGTAGTCCTAAATTTTAGTATTTAGTTCTAAATCTTGAAATCGGACATATCTTAAATTCTAAATATCAAGCGTTTAGGACTTTTAAACACTAAATTCTAAACCCTAAACCCTAAACCCTTAAAAAATAAAATAAAAACATTAAAATCACAAAATTCATCAAAAGAAATAAAAAAAAAGGGCGGTCAAACCGGTAAGCTACGCCGTACCGGTACTGGCCGGCCACCGGTATGGCTCCCGATACCGGTATCGGGAACCTTGGTCATAAGCGCCATGGACTTGTAGAGGATGCGCGTGCATCGGCCGCGGTGGTGGCGGCGTTACACCAAGTGCCATTGGCGCTGCACGATGGGATGGGACATTCGTCGAGTGGCGGAGCCAAAGGCGATGTGGCATGAGTGTAGTGGCATTGGTGGGAGCCCGGGACATGACGGGCGCCCGCTCGCCCGTGTCCCCCAAGACCTGAACGTGCTATGTGATGGGTCCGATCACCAGGGCAGTGCGCGATTTCACCGCACGCAACATCCGTTAGTGCAGCGAGGCTGACGGAGGCCACCAAGACGGCAGCTGTCCGCTAGCGCGTCAGTGGTATTCGGCCTTGCGCATGTGCAACCCCTAGTCTCGCCATTGGAGCATTCTCACCGGTCGTACCGCATGATAAGTCCGACTGCCATCTCATTCGTCGGTGCGGTGAATGGGACGGTGCTAGCTACGTGCAGTGGCTTTGGCCACGACGGTTCCGGAAACATGCGCGGTTGAGCGACAAAAAGGAAATCCTTTATCTTTTCTTAAAAGATTATTGAAAAAAAGAAATTAATGAAAATAAAAGATAAAGTTGGAAGTGATCTAACTTCCAAGTAAAGAAAGCTGATTTATGATTTTTATTTTATTTATAATTTTTTTCCAAGATTCGTCTAGTTATATTTAATATCTCCAATTTTAAGGGGCTAGATATGTAAATACATAAGCATTTAAAATTTTGCATAAAATTTTAACTTATAAAAAAAAACTGAAAAAAATTTAGGGGGGCCTTCGGCGGTCTGCCCCTGCTCCAGACTATACTAGCATGGTAGCTGCTCGATATAGCATCCCTCGTACCAGGTGATATGAGTTAGTACTAAAAACCTTGCTTCAAACCTTGTTTTAACGGCTTCATAGTTCTTTATTTGCATGCAATTCATTGATGATTTTGGTGAAAAAATTGATAAAACTGCTAGAGACATTTATGGTGCTCCTAGCACAATGCAGAAAATGATAATACTGCTGTTGACATTTATTTGCAGAGAAAATAAAATGTGGTCTAGATCATTCTGTTATTCTTCCCCAACTTTATTTTTGTTATATGTTTTATTGTCAGAGTATCGTACTATATCATTAGTGTTTGTTTTCCCTTTTACATTTGATAGGGTGAAGTTGATGATACAGCCATAGATGTCAATTTATCTGGAAACTTTTTTCTTGACAAAGTTCTACATCGATATCTGCCTGAGGGCATTCAACTGATGCCGCTCAAAATTGGGGAGATCAATGGAGAGACAAGACTATCTGGTTCCCTTTTAAAACCGTAAGTTGCAATGCCTAATATGTTCAATAGTATGTAAAATAATTTGTGGCTAGCTTATACATTTTGATGTTGACATTGTTCATCTACTCTTATAGTTTTGATTTTCTTACTTTATTGCTTGCCATATAATATCTAACATTCACTTTGTTTCTATCATTGAATTCAGGAGATTTGATATAAAGTGGGCTGCTCCAAAAGCTGAAGATTCATTCAGTGATGCACGTGGGGACATTGTTATTTCACATGAGTATATCACTGTCACTTCATCATCAGTTGCCTTTGACTTGCACGCTAAAGTTCAGACATCTTATCATGATGATTACTGGCTACACAAAGAAGTCAAAGATATTAAAAGAACTGTGCCCCTAGTTGTTGAGGGAGTTGATTTGGATTTACGTTTGCAGGAGTTTGAGTTTGCTAGTTTGATTTTGTCTGATGCTTTTGATTCACCACGACCTCTGCACTTGAAAGCAACTGGAAAGATCAAATTTCAAGGAAAAGTTGTCAAAACTGTAAATTATACTGATGATAGGACATATGGCCATGAAAAGTATATGGTAGATCCATTGACGGTCAACAATGATATAGCAAGACTTGTTGGAGATATTTCTTTATCTGGTCTCAAGCTTAATCAACTCCTGTTGGCTCCACAATTGGCAGGTTCACTTTGTATCTCACATGAGGCGGTGAAGGTAAGATAGCAAGATGCATTTTTCCTGTTAAGTTTTTTTGAACTTGTAGGCTTGAAAACAGTGGCTTTTTTTCTCCTAAATGGCTCTGGTATCTACCTGAGCTCTTTTTTCAGATTCCTCATGAATTATTCACAGCAATATGTGTGTGAACAATGATTCTCTCCTAAATGGTTTTTAGATCTAAATATATTACAATTAATGAATAGTGTATACATGAACCACTGGCAAATAGCAATTGGTACCCTTTTATGTTTGGAGGATGTTGTAGTTGGAATATAATCGGGGCTTCAGGTTTTATTATGTTGTTGCAGGTCTGATCATGTTGGTGTTTCTGATGCTGTGTTCCTGTAATGGATGCTTGTGGAGCTGAAATGCCTGGTGGATTTTTGGTCCTTGTGCCTTTGGTGGGCCAAGTGGTCTTTGCTGTTAGCCGCCATGGCTTAGCTAGTTAAAAAAAAAAGAAAAGAAAGAAGAAACAAAATGCTTAAATACTCTTAACAAATAAAAGGAAAGGCTGTGACATAACAAATGAATTCCAGTAATATGATTGCATCTTTAGCATGTTTGTGAGTAGTCTAGGTTGCATGTTGTTATCAAAGATGTAGATGTCTTCTTGATAAAATAAAATGCAGAAAACATGTTAATTCATTGTACTGGTGATTGATATAATAGATAAGGGTATCATATTGCAGGAGAAACTTCTCTATTTGTGATAAAGTTTTGTTGTGGGATGGTAGAAGTTTAATTACCTATGCGCATTTATATTGGATTCAATTATTTTAATATCGATTATTTATCCAAAAGCCTATGGAAACTGAAACATTTCTGTAAGGGATTATTACTATTACTAGCATTATCTTTGATTAGAAACCTTCTTTGACTACTATTGTAAGCTGACCTCCCATGAAACTGTCATTTTCCTCTATCTTTTCCTAAGGTTTTTGTACAATCCACCATGAGTGCTGAGCTTCAGCAAGATTAAAGTTTCTGTTACTGTAAACCAACATACTAAAATGTAATTTCCATTTTCCATTGTACCATGGTAAAATAAACACCCGACAGCTGCCTATTTTCCTAGCCTGGTGTTCTCCCTTGTCTTCGTGTCAGTTCGGGCTTCGTATGGTCTGGTATGGGGCATATTGACTTGTATTGCTGGGTGGCTGGCATGGGGTCTGGTTTTGAATTGGTGAATCTTGTTTCTTAGGGATTATTTTCTTAGATAAATCAAGGTTTTAGTTGAATTTCATCTCAGATAGATTTTAACAGTTAATTTATCTTTGGTTCTGGTTCATTGTTATGCTACTCCTGGATCTGTTTGAATGTGATGATGATTCCGCATAGTAAAGGACAATTACTGTTTGAGAATGATGGGATTTGTGCCAATTGAGGATAAAGTGATAATGCTGTTGATAAAGAAGGTTTTCTGACTTGTAAAAGGTTTTGATTTGAATATCTATCTATTTAGGTTTCTTAACAGTACTTAAGTGAAAAAACTCTTTTTTGCATTGTGAATTTACCTTTTGGCAGCACAAAATGTGAAAGGATTCATAGTCCCAGATATAGATTGATTGAATAATTCTAACTTCTAAGCTGGTATAGTTTGAAATATGACTCATTCCATATCTCTGATTTATGTGATCTTGGAATCTGTGGATTATTATTTCATGTCTTCTCATTTCTTCTCTTTCTTAAGACTTATATTTTGGTTGTTTCTCTTCTTTCTTTGTGCCTTAGCAGTTGAATGCTACTGGTAGGCCCGATGAGACTTTGTCTGTGGAAATAATTGGACCATTATGGTTTAGCACAAAAGAGATCATGCAAAACAAAAGACGTCTATCTGTTTCTCTTCAGAAAGGGCAACTAAGGGCTAATATCTGTTATCAACCTCAAAATTCAACTAATCTGGAGGTACCATGTTCTTTGCCACAGTCAATATTTGTGTTAGTACATCAGGAGTCTTTTAAATGCTGCTACCTAGTTGCATTTAATATCCAAACATGCACTTGTTCTGATGTCTTTCTGTGCCAAGGTGCGGAATTTACCACTTGATGAACTGGAGCTTGCATCTCTTCGGGGAACCATCCAGAGGGTAAGCTTTGTTCAACACTGCAATCAATAATCTAAAATCTAATCACGATAACCAGGTAATTTTTTTGTCGAATAATTAGATGTTCTTGAAACCACATTGGTGATATCTAGATGCAGCACAAGTTTAGAAAGAGAAATTCTAGATGGTTCAATTTTTTTTTTCAGTGGTAGGAGACTTATGTAAGTAGTCCTTAAGCCACAAAGGAAAACTATTTGACATATGCTTTGGTTGCTTTAAGAATTTCCTTCTTGTGCTCTCCTGAACGTTGGAAAAAGTTCCATTACCCTAGTTGAAGTGTCTATGCTCCATGCATATACTTTGAACTGGCCATGATGATGGGTTAATTGTGCCTGTACTGTTTTCCAGTTTATGGATTATTGCTGTGTCTCTGGATATTGGTATCATGATCAGTGGTTCGCAAAAAGCACAGAATTTACCTAAGATTGACTTGGAATGTTGATCTGGGCGACTGATTTAATATATAATGAGTTTTGTGGACTTTCATTCAAGTGCATGTAAATAAGATGCTTTTGCTTCTTTATTTTATGAACTTCCTTTGCAACAGCAGTTTATGCAACTATTGTATAAATAACTTCCCTTTGGTTCTTGTAAGTTACTTTTGGAAATTATTTTGTAATACTATATATTTTTAAGTTGTTAATCAATATGAATTTCTGACAGCTGAATTTATCCTTTCAGAAAGAAATATCATGTCATGTCATTGGGCTTTTATTCCTCCTTGAGCTTTACTATGGTCTATTTCCTTGCAAGAAGTCCTTTATTTCGAAGCTTTCATGCAATTTATATATATATATATTTTATTGTCTCGATCATTTTTGCATCAAACCATTCTTAATCCATTGAATACTTGTGTACATTCAGGCAGAGCTCCAGCTTAACTTTCAAAAAAGACGTGGTCATGGATTCTTATCAGTGCTCCATCCCAAGTTTAGTGGTGTGCTAGGTGAAGCTCTTGATGTGGCTGCTCGATGGAGTGGTGATGTTGTTAGTAACTCTTTTCTCTTGCATGTCTATGTGTTTTCCTATTATAGTTGAAGTTTAATTTAATTTAGCCCATGATTGAGATTGAGTACATACAAGGGTGAAACTAGGGTGTATCACCCCTCGCCCACCCCCCAAAAACACACACACACAATTTGTCACCAGTTACTAATGACCCCTTCTAATTAGTTCCAACCAAAATTAACCTTTCTATGATAATTTTCATTAATACAAATAAAGACAGATTATTCTCCTCTAATCAATTCTTATCCTAACATTCCCACTATTAACAAGCTCCTAAGATTTCTGGCAATGTCTCTTACATAACTTTTTTTCTTTAATAAAGCACCCAATTGCTTATGCGTAGTTCTTTCTCCAAGGTACAAAAACAAGAATGCTAAATAAAAGTAGACTGAATTTATTAGGTTATGTGCATGATGGAAATAGACTTTTAGTTAGGTGAGAAATATGGCAAATTGAACCCATCCATATTTCCTTTCCTGCAATTTCTAATCACATATTCCATCTCCATTGACCTCCCCAAAACCCTCTGATGAACATGAAGAAGAAACTAGAAAAAAGAAAAATTGGAAGCCTATGATCAACATTGTCTTTCTGCTGTTACAAGGATTCAAATGGTAATTTAAAATGATATCATATTGTTATATATTTTTGAAGTAAAGTTACTATAATATTTATAGTGACCGATTTTTTATTAAAATTAAAGTTATTTTATCATATGATGTCAGAGGTAAAAAGCAAAGAAGAAAACCCAAGTCTCAAACTCTTGCTATTTTTTCTTCCTGCTTATAGCAAGGTGTCAAATGTAATTCTTTTCATACCTTATTGTATACTTCTAATTGTTAGTGCAACACCATGATGGCATACACTCATCAATTGTTTAATTTTTTAACTTAATTGTATGATGCCAGAAGCAATTATGTGAAGGAAGATTTAAGATTCAAATTCTTGTGGTGCCCAAAATTATTGATTTTGAAGTTGCCTATTTTATTGTTTTCCTTCTGTTATTAAATATAATAATATGGTGCATTGATTAAAACATTTTGATCTTATTGTTTATATCTTAGTGTTTCAAAATGTTCATTTCCTTATCTTCATCTTGGTTTTACAGTTCTACACATGTACCTTACTTTATTTGATGTAATATTTTTACATGCTTTTCTACTTTGCTACTTATATGTGCATTATTTACTTCTTTTAACATTAGAATAGTGATTTTAACTATTCATATGTCCCCATATTTTTTTTTAAATACTTGTATGCAGGGTTGGCAGAAAAGCTTAATTATCACCAATGATTTTTTTAAAATGTTCATTTATATAATTTTTATTTTGGTAAAATATCATTGCCCCCTTTCCAAATCAGAAAATCCTGGGTCTACCCGAGTCTATGAGCCTAAATGGTAAATATTATTATATCTTTGCTTCCTTCTCTGAAAATATTATAGTACAACTTTCTCTTTAAAACTAAATAGAAAAGCATCCACTGTTATCCAACTGGATTTCTTTTCCCGTTGGAGACAATTCTGTATGTTCTGAAATTGGAGCCCATAGCACAGTACAAATAAATCATTGAGCTTGAGAGCATCAGTGTTTGTTTTCAGATATTATTCATAGTACTCAGGAATTTTTTTGTCAGCCTTTTAAATTTTTAGGAGAGAATGAGTCTTTTGGGTAGACATGAAAAAGTAAGCATGATTGGGTAGGTATTTGGAGAGTCAGCAGAGTTGCACGGGGTGCTCTTTGATGATGTGGCTTTTTGTGGCCTTTTCTATTTTGATTTGGAGTTTTTTTTTAATACTTTATTTCTATTATTCAACCAACTCATTAATGTGTCCCGTTTTTATCAAAATCCTTTGATGTTTATTCTTTAGCTATAATTATGATACTAGCTTATGTTTGACCCCACTTCAACGCTGAATTGTTTCACCTACTATTGTGGCTTATATGTTACTGGGGTTGCATTGTTATCCCTTAGATCACCATTGAAAAAACCATTCTAAAGCAAGCTAGTAGCCGATATGAACTTCAAGGGGAGTATGTATTACCTGGAACTCGTGATAGATATCCTGCTATCAAAGAGAGAGATGGCTTGTTTAAAAAAGCAATGGCCGGGCATTTTGGTAAGGTAATTTCTTCAATGGGAAGGTGGAGAATGAGGCTAGAAGTTCCTGGTGCTGAAGTTGCTGAGATGCTTCCCCTGGCAAGGCTTCTTTCCCGAAGTACCGATCCTGATGTTCGTTCTAGATCTAAGGTAATGTCTTGCTTTTAAAATATGTTGACCTAATTACCATGTTGTCTATTATTAATTAATATTATGTTGCTTATATAAAGACCAACTGTTTTGAAAATGATTGTGCCAAATGCTGGCTTGAAGCCCTGCTGCAACCAATCTGATAGACGATAGCTGTGCACTTGTAATTGAAGTCTCTTAGATAGCAAACCTAATGCAATAAAAAATGTTGAGTTTGACGATTCATTATTTGATGCAACTTATCCATTTCTTGCTATTTTTTGATGACATGCACTTGTTTGGTGCCATTTTCGAGACATCTCAGAACTACAGTGATCTTCTTCTACTACAATTAAAGTTGACCTTGAAAGCTTCATGTTGAGTCTTTCTTTATCTTTATTTTGCTATGACAACTATTGAGTCTCCTTAGAGCTTGGAGCTAGGTTTGATATCAGATTGGTGCAACCAAAAGTAAGGCAATAACTATAAAATGTGTCGAATTTTGAAGTTTCAATAAATTCAAAATGCCCCGAAATTGTTGTAGTTTATTGAAATGTAGGTAAGTTTTCAAAAACCCTTAATTATGTAATATGGATAAAGGTTCACCATCTTAGCATGGGATCATGTACCAGCACCATCCTTGGTATGCAGTTTGGTATGGCATGATTATGTCAGTATGGGGTAGTAATATGGGACAGTATGGCAAACCTTGATATGGACCATTCATTTTTGGATTAGCATAGTTATCCACTACATGAAATAAGCTTATTATGCACCAAAAAAAAAAAAAAAACTTATATGAAGTTGGGAGGTGTTGAACTAGTGAAGAAGATAGGGGAATGGAGAGGATGTCGACATAGTCAATTGTGATGAGGTAGCAACCCCACCATGGCATGTATGAAACATATGACATGAGAGACTGGAGACTAAATGGCTATGGCAGTGAATCCATGTGCCCAAGGTGCATTGTACTGCCCCAAATTGTCCTATTTGGGGTGTATTGAGCTATATTGAGGGTGGACCAGCGCTATTATGCCCCATATTTTGAGACATTAATGAGGAATGGGAAAGGAAGGAGAGAGGAAAAGAGAGAGAGGGAAGGAGGAAGAGGGAGGGGGGAGAGAGGTCTTAGAGAGTGAGAGGGATAGGGCTTTCGAGCCCCCTCTCCTTTGGTGAGGTGTAACAGGGGTGAAGCCGCTGGTTTGAAGTCAAACAGGGGCTTCATCTATAAATATATATATAGCTTTTTAAGTGAAGTCAGCGGACACTACTGACTTTCACTTAAAAAATTCAGAAAAAAGGGGATGGAGCCTTTTTCACATTTTGAAATAGGAGCGCTTATGTTCTGCCTTGATAAAGGAGAGGAGGTTTGAAAGCCCTCTCCCTCCCTCCCTCTCTTTTCCCTTCTCTCTAAATGAAACAAGGTCAGAGTCCTTGATATGCAGTGCTGGAGGAGAGGGGTTAGAAAGCCCTTCCTCTCTCAGCCTTTGTCTCCCTCCCTCTCTTCCTCTCTCTCTCTCCCTTTCCCTCCCTACCTTTCTCTCTCTCTCTTCCTCTCTTTCTCCCTCTCCCCCTTTGGTTTCTCTGTCGGTACATGTCAGAACAGCATGATACGGCATTGTATTGTATTATACCTCTGGCCTACTAGCATGAGTGCTGGTTTCAATACTGCCGGTCTTGCACATGCTGAATAGCTTCCAACAAAGGTGGGTGGCTCTTTGGAGGAGGTGCAGCATGTCTCTCTCTTCCATGGCCAAGTGACCACCTTGATTGGCTGCTCTAAGGATATAGCTCTGACATGTTCACTTATAAACCTTAGGAATACTCCAAAAGGGAGGAGGTAGAGAATAATGAGAAGAACAAAGCAAAAATAATTCTTAAAATAAAATTTTACTACTCGATAAACTCAAGGATGATTATAATGGGAGCCGCAATAAGATATTTATAAGTAGCGGAAGGGGAATTCTTTTCTTCTCCTTTCCAATATGGGATTCCTAATCTTATTATAGCTTGAATAACTAACTTTTAATATTTCGAGCAACATCAAAAGTATTTAAAAGAAAAGTTGAATAAAATCAAACTCGCTAAAGTTTGCTAACAAAAAATTCCTTAATAGCTAATTGGTGCCCAATGTGGGACTCAAATCCACGTGCTCACTAGGTCAACCCTAGATGCTTTGACGTCATACTCTAGTTGGAGCAGAGTTGCCATCGAGTTTGGGTCTTCTTGGTCTTCATAAGAATTATCCTGGACAGGTTTTGCTAAATTGAAATACAATGAGACATTCATCCCAATACTTGGAGGGGTCAATCCCATCTTGATTCACACATCGACTTCATAAGTACTTGACTGCTTCCAGAAATCTTCCGTTACTGGATTAGAAATCCAAGTAGTTCGGCACCAAAATATAATGAATTGCTTGGAAGCCCCTGTAGTGATCTTAGGTCTAAGGAAAATCCATATCCCTTCGTGAGCATCATTTGGCAGAAGAGTACGTAGGTAGGTCATGTTCAGTGAAATATCTTACACTTCACCTGCATGCTATACTAGTATCTTCATACTTGTTAAGAGGACAACCAACCCATATGGCACAAGTCTTACATTCGATACATTATTATCTTATAACAAAGTATCATTTGGTTACAAATAAGTTTAAGAACTACACAATAAATCTTCTCTTTATCGTATAATAATATAGCTCTAAAGACTCCTTCACAAAAGAGTTCATTATCGAAAGATGCAACGTAATGAACTGTCATAATAACTTTTATTGATAATAATTCATTATACAAAATCAATCATCTACAAGTTAGATAATTGGCATAGGACAAATTGCCCAACAACTATTTGAACTAAAATCAATCGAAACAATATCTAATATCCATCTTTCATTTGTGATTATCGAATTTTTTGATTCCGAGAGCTTTAATAAATGGATCGGCCAGGTATTCTTTTCCGTCGATCTTCTAAAGGTCGACGTCTTATTTCATGATCTCTCATACAAAGCTAATAGTGACGCAGAATATACCCGGTGCATTGGTAGAACTTCGATCCCTTCGCTTGAGATATGGCTCTAGTGCTATACCAAGAATCCCGGTATCAGTACCAGGACTCCTCCCAGTACTAGTTCGGTAGGTACGGTACCGGTACCGTACCATACTGACACTCAATATGGTACGACGTGCTGGTCCAAACCGACATATCCAATTTTTTTTTATTTTGTTCTTTTTAGGATTTATAAATTTTTTTTAGATCTAAATAGATGTTCGTTGATACTAATTAATGTTTGTATCACTTTAAAATACTACGAAGTGATGTTTAACCTCCAACAATAATATATTATTTTTTTTAAAAAATAAATAAAGTAATATTATCAATAATTAATTAAAGTGAAAGGTAAAATATAAACATAATTACATATCAATATTTAGAATTGGATCGAGTATCGATGTATAGAAATATCAGGATCATTAATATACTGAGTAGGAATAGTAAATCTCTCTAACCAAGTAGTATAATAATCCTGTAAGCTCATCTCAGGAGATATACGTGATAGATTTTAACTCATCGCAGATTCCTCGTTGAGATCCCAATTCTGAGAGGTATTTAGAGATTGATGATATGGCTGTTCAAGGATCCATCCAAATATATCAGTATCAAAATCAGATCCGTAAGATGTTTTGCGCTGTATAGAATAATAATCACTAGAAGATAATGTTTCAAATGTACCATATTCATATCCATTTCCATATGGATCACAAGCTGCCGGTGCTTAAGGATAAGAGGAGCCATAATACGAAGATGACCCTGATACATTCATGGATCCTACTCCACGTGCAAGATCTGCAGCTGCATCGTGTCCTGAATGATCTTGCGGAGCCTGTCATCTATAAGGAATCATATCACCGCGGGCTCTACCAACTAGTGCACTATGATCTGTATTCTATGGTGTGACTAAACTGTAACCCACCAGTGAATTGAAGATGAATAGCCAGCGTGTCTTCTATCATCTGGCCCCTTTCTAATCACTAGATCCCTTATTATCTAAAAAAGCATTGGCATTACTCTCTCCGGTATCTGAATTTGAATGAACTGAATGCTCCAGTGAAAATGCAACTGCCTTTCCTTTTTCTGTCTTTAGGCTGAGTAGATTGCGGGGAGAGATGATGTGATGTATTCGTTGGAGCCCTGTGAGGAATATTGCTTGTCCATTGTTCAGCATTCATTCCAGCTTTACTAGCTACAAAATTGGCTGGTCGAGGAGGGGATCGTGGCTTATCAAGCTCTGACTCCTATTGCTGACTCATGACCCATACAATTATTGGATCTTCATCTTCATCAATATAATTACTTGCAGTAAGATCAAAGTATTTTAGTTTAACTTCCTCTTGAATGCACTTTAATCTTAATCTTAAATTATAGTGTACATAAACAAAATCGTTGAGGCGTTTCTGTTTTAGATGATTCCTCTGCTTGGAGTGGATAAGGTCGAATGTACACTAGTTGAGCTTACATTTACTAAATAACACGTCTGAAAGAGGATCTTGATGGCAAGCATTTTTAAATGTTTTGCTGATCCATCAAAATACACCCACCATTCAGCTGCAAAAGATATTAAATCATTTAAAATCTTAGATTTAGCAAAATTTAAAAATTAATTTGAATATAATGTTAGACTTAGTAGTACTTACCAGGATTCATCTTTGATTTATTTATGATGGCTACATTGGATCCAAAAGAATCTGTGCCTTTCCTAAAGAATTATTTGAAACAATTGTTATCATATATTACTTATTGAAATTGGTGCCGATAAAAATCACTCAATAATTTCAACCTAACTTGTTCTAGGTACATAGCTGCAACATTTGGATCGGGCTCCATATTATATATAATATTGCATAGGGCAGACATAAGCTGTTCATCCATGGCAATGTCTGGTATAAAGTATTGGAATTTCAGATTCAGATAGTAAGCTGCACATATATTTTAAGAATTAGTCAACTATACTTGTATAAATATAATTGAATTTAAAATTTTAGGGCGTTCATGATTTACTACCTACTTGCTAGATACAAATCTGAACTCATTTGATAATTTCATCATCCATCAATGATCCGGGTATACTCATTAGCATGTAATGGATCTATTTTTTAAATCTTTTTCTTTGCCCTTTCTATCATATAATACAGAAAATCCATCTGAGCATCTCGTAGAGTCCACGGCCCGAAGTACCTCATATAGAGGCTTGATAGCCTCCGCTATTCTCTCAGCCCATTAAAATATTTGTCTCGTTACTAAATTCTTCACAATGTTCCCTTCAATATTTGTTCTAGCATATCTGCTTTGTTGCCACTCTTGATTGACAAACATCTGATGCAGTTCTAATTTCTTACTAAGAAGACTATCAAGTACTATATAATTTGTAGCAAACCGTGTGATCCCTGGTCTCAATATTTCTCTCTCAATAAAGCTCCTTATCAATGATAAGATTCATGTATAATTATAGATGAATCTGGTGATAGTCGATACTAATTCAATTATCTTCTACACCTTACGGATCTTTCTAATATTCAACATGAGGTCAATACAATATGCAGTACAAGGAATCCAGAAAATATGCGGTCGTCGCTGCATCAAGAGCTGTTGTGCGGTCCTATACTGTGGTCCATTATTTGTGATGACCTGCACGACATTTTGCTCTCCCACTTGATCAATTACCTTCTACATTAATCTGAGAATATAGCTTTCGTCGTGCACCTGATCTGAAGCATCAATAGATTTATAAAATTTTTATTTCTATCATAATAAGTCAAGAAGTTGATGATGCTCAATCTAGTAGGACCAGTCCAACCATTATACATCACTATCAATCCATACACAGGCCACTTTGATATGAGGCAATTCAATTTTCTGGCTCCTTATTGCTGTCCAGAAGTTGATCATAAATATCTCTCGATCCTTGAGGATCTATACCTGTACTAGCAGCCTGTATAGGTGCAATAGCAGAGCAATAATATGAGTTTTCTGCCACGTGCACTAGGATATAACTGAAATGAAATCAGGATTCGATAGTCTGCTACTTATCTTTCTTTTTATCCTTTTTCAGCATGCTATCAATCTGTTGCTTGGAATTTTTGCTAGGAAAGGCATGTGGATCGATATCGTGGATAGCGGCTCCTGCTGGAATCTTCCTGGAAGACTTCTTTCTATTGTAAAATACTCCCAACATGGATGCAATATGGCCCGTGCCTCTCCTGATGGGCTCTCTAAGGATGTCCTAAACTATCTCAGACTCATGCAATACTCGTAGAGTTCGACTCCGATCCCAACTCAAAAAGTTGATGGCCTAAATGTTCTCTATCCCTGGCCATCTTCTTTAGCTACCTTTGCTCATATAAGCTTATCTGAATGGTAGCTTCTATCTGTGCCTCAGTGGAAGGAATAGATGCTTCCTCTAACTCCCTAGAGTGATAAGAAGGTGGTTTTACGGCTTTGCAGTTCATCTCTGCTTTCTTCAATATTTTTTCTTTCCTATTTTGAAATCAGCAAAATACTTTTTTATCAACTGATGGATCTTTGGTGGATACTATCGGTACATAAATATATCAGAATAGTTACCAATCAAGTGCTACTTCAATCTCCTTAGCCTATCATCTTTGAATTCTATATTGCATCATTTATACCTCCAATGATACTGGCCCGAGAGTATTTTTTCATGCAACCAACCAATATCACGCTTCGGATCTTTCTTCTCGATGGATCCATTTCTGAATATTTAAAAAACAGATAAGCTTAATAATTACATAAATTAATTAGTATTTTGTTTACCTAATATTTTTACTTTTTATTTAACTATATATATTTTAATTTTTTAGATTTAAAAAATATAAAATTATAATATTATAAAAAAATAATTTAATTTTAGATTCATGTAGGATCCTATCATAGATATTGCATATATCTTTTTTAAGATGGTGGGCATGCATTAAAGACCACTTTTTTTCAATATTAGATCTAGAGTACTATTCATAAAATACATTAAAATGTAAATAAATCAGCACGAAATTTATAATGAAAGTAGCTTACGGGTCCTAGAATAATAATATATAATTATAGTTTTTTTAATTAATTATTTTATTTTTAATTAATTTTTTAATTCAAAAAATATTTTTTAATTTTAAAAATTATATATTTAATAAAAAATTATGATTTTAGTATCATTGTATAGATCATTCATAGATTGACATCTCTAAAATCATGTCCAAAAAAATTTGACAACATTTCTTATTTTTTATTTTTCATGAATTTAAAAAAAGAGAGAGGAGGGAGAAAGAGAGAAAGGAAGCACGTGTATCTTGAATCCATCTTCTTTCTTGCTATTTTGGTGTTTGATTGGTTTTAAATCTTTTAAAAATGAGTTATGCAGTCTTCTTTCACTGTTTTTGTCAAAATTGGAAGCTCTTGGGCTATTATTTCCTTCTTATCAACCTTCCAAACCCAACAGTGTGCAAAAAAATAAAAAAAAATTGAATCGGTCCCAAATCGGCTGGTTCGGCACGGTTCGGGTCAGTTTGGGATTGGTTTCGACCAGTTTACTAATTTTTTTATATATAAATAAAAGGGGAGAACCGAAATTTAATGTCAAACCGTGCCGATTTGGTATCGGTCTGGTTCGGTTTGGCATTTCGACCAGTTTACTAAATTTTTTATATATAAATAAAAGGGGAGAACCGAAATTTAATGTCAAACCGTGCCGATTTGGTATCGGTCCGGTTCGGTTTGGCCCGAATCAGTAGATTCGGCACAGTTCGGAGAATCGTAGCTGTCACAATACAAGAAAACTGGACCATCAAAGAAGGATGCCACTCTCAGCTTGTTGATGAACTCTGCAACCACAGCTTCCTTTTCACCATCGGATATCGCAATATATTTCGCCTCGCAAACTGAGTCTGCCACGGTGTGATGTTTGGAACTGGAATCAATATATCCTACACATTTTAAGATGGGTTCTTCATAAACTATCCATTAGTTTTTAGTATTTCTCAAATACTTTAGGATTGTCTTTACAACCTTTCAATGGACCTCACCTGCATCGAAAGATAGTCTTTCTTGGAATTTTTCATGCTAAACCATTTCAGCACAGTATTAATGTACGTGGACTAGGATAAATCCTAGTAATCTTTTAGATCATCTCTATAGATCTTCATCCTAAGAATATAGGAGACTTCTTCCAAATCCTTCATGGAGAGCTAAGACGACAATTAGACCTTTATTCTTTATAGTGCAGAGATGTCATTCCCGATTAAAAGAATATCATCTACATACAGCACAAGAAATACAAACACAACTATTAGCCAACTTATAAATGCAGGGTTCTCCATTCTTAATGAAGTCATATGTTTTGATTGTCTTATCAAAATGCATGTTTCAACTTCGAGATGCTTGTTTCAGTCCATAAATAGACATTTGAAGTTTGCATACTTTTGACTCATCTGTGGATGTGAACCCTTCAGGTTCGTCATATACACCTCATCTAGCTTTTTATTTACGAAGGTTGTTCACAGGGTTTGCGGTACCATCTCGTACCGTCCGGTACGGGGCGTACCATATCATATCATACCGGCCCTTGGCCGGTATGGTTCATATATATATAAAATGGTCCGGCATTCGTATCGTTCAAAAAAAATAAAAAAAAACTAAATTCCGTACGGTATGGTACGGTACTGTAGCGTACAATACCGTACTGCCCGATTCAGTCCGGTTCGGGCTCAGTTTGGATCGGTTCGGGTTTGGTTCATGTTTGATTCAACAATTCTTGCTTGAGAGGGGGAAGAGAGTTTTCTTCTCAATTTTTTAAGCTCGGTACACGTATCAGTATGGTACGGTACGGACCGCATTGTACCATATCGGTTGCTGACTGATACGGGCCCCGGTATCGGTTCAGCGATCCTTAGCTGTTCAGATATCCATTTACCAGATTTCATAGTCAAAGTATGCTACTAAACAAGCATAATTCGAATGGACTTGAGCATTGCCATAGAGAAAAATGTGTTATCATAGTCAATACTATAACATTGATGATATCTCTTGGTAACCAAACAGGCTTTATAGGTCTCCACCTACCTGTCTGTGCCTCATTTTTTTTTGAAAATCCACTTGCACCCAATAGATTTTATCCCTTGAAGTGGATCAAGTGTCCATACACTATTGATCTTCCTGGACTCCATTTCGGATTTCATGGCTTTAAGCCACTTATCAGAGTCAGATCGTTGCATGGGATCTATATAGGTGATTAGATCCTCGTTCTCATCAAGTTCAACAGAATCGCCATCCTGGATCAAGAAATCGTAGTATGTTTGGCTGACATGGTACTCTACCGGATCTCTTTAATAGTTCCTCTACTATGGGCTCTGGGTTTGATCTAATCAAAGCCAGTTCTATGATGTCCCTTAAATATGTCGAATTCTCTACTTGTTGAATTTCACTAAGTTCAATCTTTGCGGCGTTAGTTTCTTTACTAAAGACTCGTTTTCCAAAAAGGTAGTCCTAAGGCTGATTAACAAATTTTGTTTGGTAAAAGTAATATCCTTTGATTTTTTTGGGATACCCAACAAATAAGCATCTGTCAGACCTAGGTTCAAGCTTATCCGTTTTCAAATGTTTGATATAAGCCGGGCAGTCCTAGACCCGAAGATATGAGAGTATTAGTTGACGCCTTGTCCATATCGCCTTTTATTAATAGGCTTGCTCGGCACATTATTAAGAATGTAATAGGCCGACTCAAGAGCATATCCCTAAAAGGAGATCGGCAGACTAGCAAAGCCCATGATGGATTGAATCATCTCTAATAGAGTCTGATTCGTCCTTTCATATACTATATTGAGTTGAGGTGTCTCTGTAGGTGTCCATTGAGAGAATTCCATTCTCTTCTAAATATATCAGAATTCATTGGAAATGTATTCCCCTTCTCGATATGATTGAAGAGTTTTAATATTCTTTCCGATTTATTTTCTACTTCATTATAATATCGTTTAAACATTTCAAATAACTAAGATTTATGCCTCATAAGATAGACATAACCCTTGGCACGGGTGTTCATAGGTTTGCATATATCAATATATACTAGACTTAGAACCACACTGGCTCTATTAGCTTTTCTAATAAAAGGCAACTTGGTCATCTTTCCAAGAGGACAAGACTCAGGTTGGCAGTGATTCATAATCACTGGCATCAAGGATACTCTCTTTAATCAACTTGCTTATTCTGTTTTTATTAATATGACCTAGCTTATAGTGTGCTATAGATAGGCATCATTGACATTCTCTTATCTAAGGCGTTTGTTCAAGGTGTACATTATACTAACAAGTCATGATAGTATATATATATGCTATTTTGCAATTCTCCATTCATCACAGTAAGACCATTCATAATGATTTTATAAATATCATTCTTTATTGATAATTCATAACCATACATGGTCAAAAAGGCTTATAGAGATGACATTTAACATAAATGACGGACAAAAGTGACAATCATTTAAAATGACAATACAAGAATTGAAAACTAGTTTGATGTCTTCCAAAGCTAGGACTGGAACTTGGCTTCCATCTTCCACGTTCAGGAATCTCTTGTTGTCCTCAAATCTTCTACTGATCTGAAATTCTTGCAATGAATTACAAATGTGAATTGTACTTCTGGTATCCAATTCCAGGTAGTAGTATCATAGATAGAGAAATTATAAGGCATTATCTTATAATTATATTGTCCAGCAATCTTTTGCTGCTTTCTTTTATTCGGCCTGTTCGGGTCAAGGGATGCAATGTAAGGGGGACAGTTCCTTTTCTAATGACCATGCTTCTTACAAAAGAAGCACTCTGCCTGACTCTTATTAGCCTTATTCTTGGTATGACTGGGCTAAGATGTCTAGCATGTTGCACATTTTATTTTTATTCTTTTTCTTTCTTTTTTTTAAAGGGACGATGCTTTGCCGAAGATCCTCCTACCAGGTTCATCGACTCTTTGTGAAGCTGGTGATCCTTCTCATAGGTTTGTAGTAATCCTAGCATACTATGGTAATTTACTACAGGTCTCGTTAATCTATAATGATTGAGAAAGTCGAGGTAGAAAAGGGGCAAAGAATTCAACATTGCATCTTTCCCTAGCTGCTCGTGTAAAGGATACCGAGTTTGCTTAGGCTCTCGATCTGCTCGATTATGTGCAATACATGATTAGTGACCGATGTCCCTTCATGCATTCGTGCGTTGAAACAGTACAAGAAGTCTTGTGCCACTTAATGTCATCAGGTGTGCCAAAGGATTCCTTCAACATTTGAAGGATTCTCTCCGGCTGGGCATCCTCGAACTTGTGACTGAACTTGTTGTTCATAGCTACTAGCATAATGCATCGCATAATGGTCAGCCATTTTTGGTGTCCTTTAGCACACTGCAAGCATTCGGAGCAGGCTCCTTAGGTGCAGGATTTGTTATCACATAAAGGATCCATTCATGCTCCAGGACTATCCTAATCTTTTAATACCGGCTATCAAAGTTGGGATCCATGAGCTTGTCATTTCCAGAGTGACAAGTTGGTGGTCATTATCTGAAAAGAGAACATGGGATCGATTAGTATATGAATTATTAACCCGAAAGACTTAGAGTTTAGTCTAAAGGTCCTCCTACTATTTTATATAGATTGGTAGCCTCTATCTCACATTTGAGAAATTATATTAATTTCTAAATAGGTACTAGAATCCAATAGACTATACATGAGCCCGACAATGGCTGGTCCATCCATATGCATCTAAAGATAGGTTCTTAACCAGAGTTTCTTCATACTTCTAGTAAATAATTGTCCAAGGCATCTCTTCAGTAGGCCTATGTGATGTAGGACGGGATGCAAGAAATGGATGGATGATGATGAATTCTAAATGATCAGTTAATCAAGATGATCAATGGAACACAAACATGGGTCGAAATTAATCATAAGAGAGACAACTAGTTGACCCAAAAATCAAAAACCCGCACAAATTAGCAAAAATGGATTGAATGGCTAAGAAACCATTTATACTAGGTCAAATACTTTCAATATCTCAGATCTAAAGGGTCTAGAAGTGATTTCCTAATAACAATGAATGCTAAGATGTTAGGTGGAAGGAGTACTCTCAATACTCATAGGAATGAGGATTGAATTATAAGACTAGCATTCCCTAAAGAACTTACCTTGCAATTGATTCATGACTTAGAACCTTCATCTTTAACCCGGAATCCAAGAGAGAACCTGCAAAAGGACTTGATTAGTGGCGTGGAAATGAAGCATGGAAGGAAATCAAACAAAGGGGAAGCAAATAGAGGGAAGATGGAGCTTGGCGGTTAGCAATGGGCATTACACCCTTTTCTACACTTGGAGCAACACAACAAGGGCATCCCACCTTAAGATCAACACAAGCAAGGGCATCCTACCCTCTTCATAATTTAACAAGGGCATCCCACCCTCTCCATACTCAAAGAACTAGACTAGAAGAAAATTGGAATCAAAGAAACTTCATTTCATTCAAAGTATCTCATAGTATGAATACAAAGGGGAAGCTTGGGTCCTATTTATAGGTCAAGGAGCTTTATATAGTTCGGCCAAAGAGGGGAGCTAACTCTGGTTCTAAGTAGATTAATTATGTTAACTAATGGGTTGGGTAGTTCTAACTAAAAGTAGTTCTAACAAACATTGGGTGCAACTACTGACAAGAATAGGTTACAACTTACAACTACTTTCCATGTAGCATCCAAATGTCATCAAGAGGATCTTCCAAGTGGCATCCAAAGATGCTTTCAAGTGTCGTCCAAAGATGCTTCCAAGTGTCATCCAAGCAAGGCTTCTAAGTGGCGCTCAAATAGGCTTCCAAGTGTTGTCTAAGATAGGCTTCCACTTGGCTTTCAAGTAGGCTTCCAAGTGTCATTCAAGTAGGGGCTTGAGTTAACTCCTTGAGTTGAGCATTGAGTTAGCTCATGGGAAGTAGGTTGAGTCAGCTCAATTTAGTTGACTCTGCTCCAAGAGGATGGCTAGCTTCGTGAGGCCTCCTTGCTTTTTTCATTGATACATTAGTTCAATTTAGAAGGCTTTCTGACTTGATCTCCTAGCTTGCAATTGAGTTAACTTGAAATTTATTTGCCCTTGCTTGATGTCCCCATAAATTCTCCCGGGATGGAAAGAACTCGACCCTGTCGAGTAAGGGTTAACTTGACTTTGGTAATGGTTTAGCAAGTTTGGGTTGATCCTTTGCAAATCCTTTCAAGTGTTCCATGAGTCTTCAGATTTAGGTTAACCTTGCCAATGAACCAAAGCTTTTGAAAGTCTCTGTTCAGGATAGTGATAGTCTTATCATCCAGAATTCGTTCAATCCACCTCACCGATTTGATTGTGGCCGGTGGACACTCATGGATTGGTTCACTCTAAAAAAAATGGGATGAGGTCCAAATAGCTTACTAGGTATCATTATTGGTTCCAGACACTCTATCAGGTCTGAAATATGAAAGGCGGAACTGATACCAAAGTCATATGCTAACTATAGCCTTAGGTCCAATTTTCTTTATCAATTTGAAAAGGACCTACACCACGGGGTGAGAATCAATACATAGTCTTATTCGAAAAATTATTTGACTCTTATGGGAATTGGCCATATGCTTGTAAGTTTTTTTGCTCGAATTGATTTTCTTTTTAATGCAAATCCCTAACATGTTATGCATATGACTCTACAGGCCAGATACTTGTGTATGCATGGACAAAGTCTATGGGCTTTCTTGGTGTATCCATGTACACTCTTAAATGGATTTTCTTGGTGGACCTGTTGACTGAGCTAATGTATGCAAATTCAATGTGAGGTCCCTGATTTCCAGTATTCTTCTTAGCTAGACAATTTGAACAGGTCTTCAACTTTGGTCTGCCCTCAGCTTGAATGGTGGGTGGGGATGGAAGAATTCAGTTTTTACTCTAGATTTGTGTCATAGGGCTTTCTAAAATAGCTAATGACTCGGACAATCCTATTAGACAGTAGATTTTGGTAGGCTTTACAACCTAACCACTTCTTTTAGAGAAAGTTTGGCCACTTTAGAAATATCAAAAATTCATGAACAGGGTAAAAAGTGTGCCATCTTGGAATGCTGAGTTGGATTCATCCTATATCGTGGGATTGAATTGATAGCATGCTGGATGTCCCTAGATGATGGAAAGTGATCAGAGAATTCTCTAGGTAGTTTATCTTGAATTTCCTTCAAAATCTTTATGACTTCCTGGATTTGTTCCTTAGGGATTTGGACTTCCTTGGGTGATCCTTTACTGATCAGTTGTTCTAACTCAGCTTTGTGTAACCCCTCTTCTTTCTCTCAGATTACTAGATCCCTTCTTCTGATTATCTGTATTTGGTGTTGAATTTATAACTATCTTCTTACCTTGGTTGGTGAATGAACAAGAATTAGATCTGCCAAACAGGGTAACATTATGATCATATAACCAAGGTCTATCCAAAATGATATTGCTTACCTCCATGGGAAGCACATCACACCAAACTTCTTCATGGTAGGATTGCATCTGAATTGGAACTAAACATCTTGATTCAATGGGGATGGAAGTCGAGTCTATCCAAGACACTTCATGAAGATTGGGATGGGGAACAATAGTCAAGCCTAGATTCTTAATGGCTTTGATAGAAATGGCATTAACATAGTTCCCATTATCAATAAGGATTTTGTAGACCCTTTCATTTATCTTGACAAACGTTTGAACTTTGAAGTATGTTGGTCCTTTTCCAATCCTCAATCTCTTTTGTTTGATCCGAAACACATTTTACAACTCCCACTATTTCATTTTGATCAATTTCTTCTTTATCTGTCTCGTACTCATTCACTAGATTGGGTTCAGCTTCATATACCTCTTCCTCAAAGTCTTTAGCAGATTCAGGATCTTTTTCAGCTGGTTCTCCTATGTGTAAAGATCGAGTAGGGCATTGGCTGGCATAGTGTCCTGTTTTTAGACATTTAAAGCATTGAATATCTGGGTTACTATTCTTCTAGACTTCAGGGGCCTTACTCTTGTCACCTGTTTGGTTCAATGGGGCACTAGGAGTGGGTCAGTTCGGACGCACCTGATTAAACCCTGGTTTTTGGCTAGGGACACTAACCCTATTTGGTTCAGGTCGTCGAATTATAGGTCCCCTTTGGAATCTTTCACAATCCCTAGCTATATTGTAATCTTGCTCAAGATCATTGACTTCTCTCAAATACAACTCTCTTTGAACATCCTCACGCATGCCAGTTCTAAATCTGGATAAGGTCAAAGCCTCAGGTTCATTAATGTTACATCTCATAACATATTCATCAAACTTAATGATGTATTCAGATACTGTCTTGTTGCCCTGATTTAACCTTAGCCATTGATCTAAAAGTCTTTGCTGATAAGATTGAGGGAGATTTTTTCCTAAGCCTAAACTTCATGGCTCTCCAGGTAGTTACGGGTATATCTTCTTTTAGTAGAATCATACGTTCAACATTTGCCCAGTATAATCTAGCCTGGCGGACTAACCTTAGCTTGGCAAACTTATATTTTCTTTCTTTAGACATCTCGTGCCATTCAAAATATTGATCCATTTCTCCTTCCCAGTCAATGTATACTTTTGGGTCTAAACTTCCATCAAGATTTGGTGCCTCTAGACGCATGTTTCTTAGAGCTCTCATCCTGATCTACCAAGTTATGGTGATTTCGTCTGGGGTTGTATTCATAGGTGAGATCATGATGGACTCTTGGACCATGGGGAATTGGCCTAAGTGGTTCAGGCTCAACATAGGTCCTATGGGCTTCTTCTATGAAGTCATGGTGATATCGTATGGGATTGTATTCATAGGGAAGATCATGATGGACTCTTGGACCACGGGGAATTGACCTAAGTGGTTCAGGCTCAGCATAGGTCCTATGGACTTCTTCTACGAAATCATAGTGTGGTCATCTTGGAGTGTATTCAGGGGTGAGCTCATGATGAGGGGCTCTTCGTCCAAAAGGAGTTGGCCTAGGTAATTCAGGTTCAGTGGATGTCAACCCGACTCGCTCTTCTATTTGGTTAAACTAATTGTTCATTTGCATAAATTGCTCAGTCGGTATTATTTATTTGCCCTATTTGCTCGGTTACGATATTGTTCATTTGCCTCATTTGCTTAGTCATGGTTTGGTTCATTTGCCTCATTTGCTCAGTCATGTATCCTATCAAGGTTTCAAGTGTGGATTCCATGGTGATACCTTGTGAAGGTTGATACTGTGCTCCTGACCTAGTAGACATGTAGTACAAACCTAGCTTCTAGGACTCTTAGATCTAGAAGTTTAATGTAACAAGACTTGACTAGGTACTAATTAAGACTGCAGCTACCCTTTCAACTGGCCAGATAAGAGGTGGGATTGCGGGAGGCTCCCCTCGCTTTCACGAGATCCTAATTAAAAATCGCAAGTCCGCTTAAGGCGTTTGCCGTTGGACCCCTAGCCTTAGACACCAATGTTAAGGAGTAAATACAGAATCAATCAACACTTTGCCTCGTCATGCACATGAACTTGACTCGTGAATGTCCCTAGTTTTAGGTTTCGACTCGATTTTAGTTAGGCTTAGGTCAATGCAAAATGCGGGCGGTTTTGGGCCAAGGAAAGGTAATGACCTTTCCTTATATTGTGATTGAATGCCTTTAAGTTGATTTTGAAATGAATGCACAACTCCCAACTAGCTAAGAATATCTAGACTAGCTCAAACTTGTAATTCAAAATTTCAAAAATTCAAATTTTAAATAGGAAATTTCAGATCTTAAAGTCCGGATTCCAGAAATTAAATTTTGAATTATGGTTGGAAATTCGTTTTTGGAGGTGGGTAACTAAAATTGATTGTAAGAAACTTCCAACTAACAACCCTCTAACCAAATTTTCGAAATTCAAATTTCAAATTCTCAAAAATTCGAATTTTAAATTGGAATTTTTAGATTTCAAAGTTTAGATTTCAAATTTCAAATTTTGAATTTTAAAATTTGAATTATAGTTATGAAATTCGTTCTTGAAGGCTTGGTACAAAAAATTTCAGCAACTAACAAATCTCCAACTAATTAAATTTGAAATTCAAAATTCAAATTTAAAAATCTCAAAAATTTGAAATTTAAATTGAACTATCTGATCTCAGAGTTAAGATTTCAGATTTCAAAATTTGAAATTTAAATCTCGAAATTTGATTATGAATTTTGGATTTGAAGGCAAGAAATTTCAGTAATGAATAAAATCTCAGCAACTTAACCTAGTAAACCTTGAGCTCTGATACCAAAATTGATGTGAGACGGGATGCAAAAAATGGATAGATGATGATGAACTCTAAATGATCAGTTAATCAAGATGAGCAATGGAACACAAACATGGGTCGAAATCAATCATAAGAGAGAAACAACTTTATAACAAGAAGCTAGTTGACCCAAAAATCAAACACCCACATGTAGATCAAATTCAAATTAGCAAGAATGGATCGAATGGCTAAGAAACCATTTATACTAGATCAAATACTTTCAATATCTCATATCTAAAGGGTCTAGAAGTGGTTTCCTAACAACAATGAAGGCTAAGATGTTAGGTGGAAGGAGTACTCTCAACGCTCATAGGAATGAGGATTGAATTATAAGACTAGCACTCCCTATACTTAAGAACTTACCTTGCAATTGGTTCATGACTTGGAACCTTCATCTTCAACCTGGAATCCAAGAGAGAACCTGCAAAAGGACTTGATTAGTGGTGTGGAAATGAAGCATGGAAGGAAATGAAACAAAGGGGAAGGAAATGAAACAAAGGGGAAGCAAATAGAGGGAAGATGGAGCTTGGCGGCTAGCAATGGGCATCACACCCTTTTCCACACTTGGAGCAACACAACAAGGGCATCCTACCCTAAGATCAACACAAGCAAGGGCGTCCCACCCTCTTCACAATTCAACAAGGGTATCCTACCCTCTCCACACTCAAAGAACTAGACTAGAAGAAAATTGGAATCAAACAAACTTCATTTTATTCAAAGTATCTCATAGCATGAATACAAAGGGAAAGCTTGGGTCCTATTTATAGGCCAAGGAACTCTATGTAGTTCGGCCAAAGAGGGGAGCTAACTCTAGTTCTAACTAGATTAATTATGCTAACTAATGAGTTGGGTAGTTCTAACTAAAAGTAGTTCTAACAAACATTGGTTGCAACTACTAACAAGAATAGGTTACAACTTACAACTACTTTCCATGTGGCATCCAAATATCATCAAGAGGAGCTTCCAAGTGGCATCCAAAGATGCTTCCAAGTATCATCTAAGCAAGGCTTCGAAGTGGTGCTCAAATAAGCTTCCAAGTGTCATTCAAATAGGGGCTTGAGTTAACTTTTTAAGGTGAGCATTGAGTTGGCTCATGGGAAGTAGGTTTAGTCGGCTCAATTTGGTTGACTTTGCTCCAAGAGGATGGCTAGCTTCATGAGGCCTCCTTGCTTCCTTCATTGATACATTGTCTTAATTTAGAAGGCCTTCTGACTTGATCTCATAGCTTGCAATTGAGTTAGCTTGAAATTTATTTGTCCTTGCTTGATGTCCCATCACTATGGGTCTTCCATTAAAAGTCCTGGTTAGGTTCAACCATTAACATGACAAGGCTTAATGCTTCTAACTAATGAATAGTCAAGTCCGATTATGGCCGGCCCACCTGATCATCATTAAATGAGTTGCACTAAGCCATTATATTATGAATTGCAATTCCAACAGCTTGATAAACACTAGGCCTATGAGCCTTCCAGTGATCACCAAACTCCTGGACTCATTACTATCCACTTAATGAGAGGCTATGACTTAGTTATCTCATAACTTCATCATTTTAAGGACCTAATAATTTAGAGAATTTTGATCTTTTGTGATAGATGAAAAAGAGAAGACATGAACTAGTTAGTCAAGAATCCTCCCATAGACTTTACCAAATCATATAAGAGGGTTCAAGATAAATCAGTCCAAGGGCACCTAAATCAGTCAAACCGATCTATCTTAATGGCAAAGGGTTTACTTGAATCATTAAGCTATCTTATCAAATTTAATGACCACATTAGCCAAGTGACATCGATGAGAGGGTTGTGCCATTAACCTCTTAGACACAAGTTGGTGAAGGGGTAGCCCCAAGAACCATGATCAAATTGCAAACTTATCTTAGACACCAATTGGTTTATCAGATTCGATTAGACTCGAATCCAATCGAATCTAACCGCTGAGCTACTATTAGGTCCAATTAGAAGCATGGATTTTATCAAACTACAATAATTGTAAATGATCTAAGAGAGAAGGAGATTTAACTCAAAACTTGATTAGATTTTAATTTTTCTTCTTAAGTCCATATTCTTCTAATCCTAGGTCTAACCCAGTTAAAGAACCTGACTCAAGCTAACCCATGATCCAAAGGATTATGAAAAATAACTTAAGATCTTTTATTTTCAAATCTAGATCTTTTAGTTATTAAAACTTAATTCCTAATTAAGTTTATCAACTTATCAAATTGAAACATTTTCAATTTTAATTGTAAAACAATTTTACAATAAATTCAAACTTTAAATATTTTGTTCTCTACGGTTAGTTAATAGTTCCTGGTTAAGTGTTGACTCATCCATGAGTCGAGTTACCGTGAGTTGACACTTGATCCTGTGACATCGACTCATAGAGAGCGAACAGAGATCCGTTCTTTCAATCTATACTCTTGAGTCGACACCTGCAGGAGCTAGTGTCGACTCACCAGCTCTAAGTATTGACACTTCAAGGCTAAGTGTCGATACTTGCTAGCTGACAGAAACTAGTCCATTTCCAAATCTAATCTTTATGCCAAACTTTTTAACATAATAATTCATAAATCTAACTTAGAACATTTCTAAACTAATTTATGATATCATATTAAAAGAGATTAAAACAATTTTAATCTAAGCTCCTTTCGTTGTTCTTTTTTATGGGTTATGACACAAGTGGCATCCCTACATGCTATATGAGACCCCGATCAAATGGAAAGAGGGTTTTTAGACCCTACCTTTCTTTTATGACCGGACGGCCCGGTGAATCCACCTAATTCAAGTACTAAGCAAATGATTGATCATTTTAATATTTCAGATTTATATATATGATTATCATGCTATGTGAACCTAGTGCTCTGATACCACTATTGGAATTCCTAGGCTATTTCATGCATCCTTTTTCAAACTTTTTGAAACTAATAAGCAGCGGAAGCAACTAGATTAATCTAATTAATCTACGCATGCATTAGATTATATCTACAAATAGCCTACATACATGATCGTGACATGATAATGATGCATATAATAACAAAGCTAAAAATATAAATGATTCAAACCATCTTGCATAGATCATAACTATACAATATTTTACATTTGCAAGGGGTTGACAATTGTTGCAGCAGAAAGGTTGTGAAATGAAGACTCTGCGAGCCATACAGAATGTCTGGCCTCTACAGGTGATCTACATAGGCGCTCTGTCATGACCAGTGCCCTTGGAGTGCTAGCTTCTCTGAAACCTCGACGGTTGATCACTTTCTTCTTTAAATGCTAGGACGCTCCAGGAACCAAAGAAGAAACCTTAGAGGAGAGAATTTGATGGTGGAACTCGCTTCCCAAGCCTAGATAATTTAGGAACCTAGCTCGGGAGATACTCAATCTCCTTGAATACAAGTCCCCATACACCCTACTCTCTCTTAGGTAAAAGATTTTCTTTTTAACCAAAAAAATATTTGTTGGGATCTCTTCGAACCCCCACCTCTCCATGTCCATCAGCTGACCCAATAAGTAGGTGCCAAAGTGGTTAGGGTAGAGAGATGAAGGGAGAGAATATAAGAGAGATTTGGGGAAATAGGTTAGGATAATTAACTCGAATTCAAAATTCAAGTTCAAATTCAAATTTGAATTTGAAATTCATGTTTGAATTTGAATCCAAAAACCAATTAAAATTTGAATTCAAAATTCAAATTTAAAACATGAGCTAGGGTATGTGGATTAGGTCCAATCCAATTAAACTCAACTCAAGATCAAACCAAATCACATTTGGTTTTGACCCAAATCTTATAGCTCAATCAAATTAAGCTAACTAGCAATCCAATTGCTAATTAATCCTCCAATCATTCACTAATCCTTAGTGAAATATTCTCGTCACGATATTTGCAACATTGATGAGTTGATACTTAGAAAATTTTCAAGTATCGACTCATCAAAGTGTCGACTCATTGAAGCATCGACTTAAGGACATTTTCATATACATAGGACATATTTTCCAACAACTATGCATCTTTTGGTAGTGCACAAAGTGCGAAATCTTGGAGAATCGATCAACAACCACCATGACTATCTTTCTTAGGTACTAGTAATGTTGGCACTTGGCACGACACTTGGATTGATGATCTCTTGGACTAACCCTCTCTCCATAAGCTCTTTCACTTGGCACTGAAGTTTTTCGTGCTCTTTAGAACTCGTATGGTAGGTAGACATGTTGGGGATGACGATGCCCAATACAAAGTCAATACTATGTCGGATGTCATTCATAGTGAGAGTCCAACTAGAATCTCATCTAGCATTTCATTAGCAAACTCTTTGAGAAGTGGTTTGATCACTTTAGTTATCCTTTTGACTTCTCGTTCTCTTCTAGCATGATCAGGGCACATGCAACATTAGTTTCCTTACACACCTTGATAAGTTTTGACTCGGAGTTGAAGGTGTTGGTTTCCTTTAGAGGCTTTGGATGGCGATTAACCTTCAATGGTGCTAGGGTTATCTTCACACTATCTTTCTTGAAAGAGTAAATGTTCTTGAACCCATCATAAATATCTCATTGATCATATTGCCATTGGACATCCTAATAATATGCGATAGGCATCCATAGGAATAACATTGCACCACACCTTGATATCGTTTTCCAACTGAAAACTGGACTAAACAATGCTTAATCATCTTTTGTTCATTTCTTTTCCTCAGCCATTGCAACTTGCAGGGATAGAGGTGATCTTCGGTGGGCAATTTCAGCTTGTCAACTATCAACACAGCAACACCATTTTCACTGCTTCATCTATAATGACATTGCATACCTTGCCATGCGAAGTACATTTAGTGTGAAAGATGTTGAGTGACCAGTCTTCTTCATCGGCTACCAATTAGGATTTTCGGAACCGTCCCGAACTGCTTGGTCCAGGACATACTGAACTGTACTAGCCAAGAACCAGTATGGTTCGGTCATGGAAAACAGTTCAGAATCCTAAACCATCCAAAAGACCCTCAACAAACTGGTGTAGTATGGTACGGTATCGTATTAGTGAGTTCCGTCTTGTTCAGTTTGGTTCGGGTCCGGTTCGAATCAAACAACGTAGCCATGGGGGAGGGGATGATTTTTTTAGTTTCATGAAACCCGGTACAGTATGGTATGGTACCGGTATGGGCCTCGGTACTAGTTCTTGGATCCTTGTTACCAGTGCTTTGCCTTGATCAGCATACAGCAACTCTTCATCTTGATCTTTATCATCCCAGTTAACTGGCTGCTCTCTTTCTTCTGCATGTGACCCTTCACCAACAAGATGAGCCTTCGATTTGGGCAATCGTCTCCATATGCTGAAAGCCCTGGCATTTGAAGCACTTGCAGGGGTTGGTGGTGGTAGTATTAGAATGGCTGGAGTTGGTGCGCTTGTCCTTCTTCATATTTGGCTCGGAGGAGCTTGTTTTTGTGGATGGTGACGTCTTCGATACGGAACAGCCATGGTGGAGGCACAACCTCCATCCCTTGAGAAGCATGAGTTAGTTTCTCTTATTTGTTGCTTCTCACTCAACTTTCAATGCCAATTGGATCATGTATTCAATGCCAAATAAGTTTGGATCTGCACAACCTGTTCAATGTCAGGTTTTAATCAACCAAGATATCAGGCAATGTTCTGCTCTTCAGGCTCTTTGATGTCTTATGTCATGAGGAGTTGTTTGAACTCCATCTGATACTCTTCTACGGTCATGTTGACTGTTGAAGGTTGTGGAGTTTATGAAATTTATCTTGATGGTAAGCTTCAGGGAAGAGCTTATGTTTGAGTTTAGGATGCATCTTGTCCCACATCCTAATCTTACCACGTCCTTCATGCTCACGTCATCGCTTCATATTTTCCCACCAAATTGATGCATATTTTTTTAGCTTGATGGTAACTTGCTCGATGTGTCTGGTCATCGGGGGTTTCATTTATCTCGGCGGTTTCATTTATCTCGAGGACTCATTCAGTGATGTGAAGCCAGGCAATGAACTCATTGGTTGCATTTGACCCTTTAGGATCTCTATTTTATTGCTAAGGTCATGATGGTTGTGATGGGGTCTTTATTCGCATTGGCAATGGATTTCTTCTTCACTCAATGATGACTCTCTTTTATTTTAGAAATGATTTAGATCTTCAACTTGTTCGTTAGATCACTCGCTTTCATCATCATAGGGCTCTCTATTACTCTCTATTAGAGTCATGATTGGAACCTTGACAATATCAGCATTTATGTTACCCTTGATGTTGTGAAGCTGCTGCTTTTCTTGTTGGATTTGTTCAAGCTGGTGGTGCAGTTAATGAAGTTCAATATCACGCAAATCTTGCTCATGCTCTACATTCTCTTCGATGTTGTGGCAGCATGGATGTATCCTGAAATTGGTCTTTGATACCAACCGAAGCTGGGAGAGGTTGAACTTGTGAGGAAGGTAGGAGAAGGAAGAGGATGTTGATAGAATTGATTGTACTGAGGTAGAAATTCCACTACAGCACATACGGCGTGAGAGGCTGGAGACTAAGTGGTTGCAGTAGCGAATCCATATGCCGAATGGTTTTTAACAAAGGTGGATGGTTGTTAGAGGAGGCTAGTAGATCTTCGTTTGTCAAGGTCAAATCACCACCTTGGTCGGCCACTTCAAGGATATAGCCTCTCATAAGCTCACTCACAAATCTTAGGAATCCACCAAAAGGGAGGGAGAGAATAGAGAGAAGAATACTTCCCAAATTAAAATCTCACTACTAAATAAACTCGAGGATGATTACAGTAGGAACTTCATTAGGGTATTTATAAGTAGTATAAGGGGAACTCTTTCCTTCTCCTATCCCATGTGGGATTCCTAATCTATTATAACTCGGATAACTCTAATGATTAACTTTCATGATAACATCAAAAGTTCTCAAAAGAAAAGTTTACTAAAATCGAACTCTCTAAAGTTTGCTAATGTAAAATTTCCTAAATAGCTGATTGGGGCCAATGTGGGACTCAAAGCCACACACCCACTAGGTCAACCCTAGATGCTCTAGGATCATTTTAGATCTCAGTTTTCATCTTGACAATTTTAAGAACTAGAAAGGTTGATTAAGTAACTATTATGGTTTTAGCATGGGCAGTTTTGTTATTTATAACATACTATAGTGCTGAATTTCCATATGTTTTTGGAATGTCTTTGCAGGACCTTTTTATTCAGAGCTTGCAATCCATTGGGTTTTATGCTGAAAGTCTTCATGATCAGCTGAAGGTATCTTACTGAACTCATTATTGTTTTTGCAAGATGTTGTCGTTCGAGGAGAAAGTTTAGTGCTTTAATCTCTTAAGGTTTTGATATTGAGGGTCAGCATTAGATTTATATATAGCTCTTGGTATAAGACCTTGGTTTTATATGTTGGTTTTGTTTTAGTGTTAACAAATTGCTCTTGTATATATTGAAAGATTAATGAAGCTTTCTGACATTGCAGGCAATGCAACAATATCATAATTGGTCAGATGAGAGTATTCTTGAAGATATTACTCTTCCTGGCTTAGCTGAACTTAAAGGCCATTGGTATGGGTCTCTTGATGCAAGTGGAGGAGGCAATGGGGATACAATGGTGAGCATCGCTGGACCTAGCTTTAGATGTGTGACCAGGATGTTGCACATGCATGCATATATTATTTAGAAAAGAATATAAAAATAGATGTAAAGGGATGGGTTATACCCTCGACCTTGTGGTTTCAGTCTTATGCTGTCCAACTGGAAAAGCTAAAGTGGGGAAGCACATGATTGTAACATGCAGAAGGGTATGTTGGGAACTGAAATTTGGAGGCAGATGAAGTGGAGCCTTATAAATGAACAGAGACACTAAGGGAGTTTCATTTTAATGGTAGAATGGTAGACTTAAGAAATTTGAAATGCCTGTTCTGATTAGGGATTCAAATTGTGCACAAAGCCACAAAGTACTCATTACTGAAAGTTAAGATTGTCTGAATAATTCTATATTCATTATTTGAAGAGTTAGATTAATTCGTTTCATGCAGATTGGTTTATGTTCAGACAAAGCATGTTGATGATTTTTGCCCGTGGATATTTTTTCCCTCTGCAATTATATGCCTATACTGGTATGCATTAACCTTTATGTAACAATGAATCGTCAAGTTTAATAGCATGTTTGCTTAAGGTCTAATCCATCCAATAATTTCCTCTGTATTGGCTTGCCATTTTATTCTTCTTGGCATTGCTGTATAAGAAGATCATTGCTCTTGTTCTCAAGAAATTTCGATGTCCCATTGGAAGACTAATTTGTAAGAAGGGGATGGGAGTCCGTGTTAATGATAAATATGCTTATCTAAATTTCATATGTTTTTTGCAGGCAGACTTTGATTTTCATGGAGAGGATTGGGAGTGGGGAACCTATAAGACTCAACGTGTTTTGGCAACTGGTGCGTACAGCAACAATGATGGTTTGCGCCTTGAGAAATTATTTATCCAAAAAGACAAGGCAACTCTCCATGCTGATGGAACCTTGTTCGGGCCAATAACAAATCTTCACTTTGCTGTTCTTAATTTTCCTGTTGGTCTAGTGCCCACTTTAGTTCAGATTTTTGAATCTTCAACCTCAGATTCTATTCCTTCTTTACGGCAATGGTTGACACCCATAAAGGGTATTTTGCACATGGAAGGAGATCTTAGAGGAAACCTTTCAAAGCCAGAGTGTGATGTTCAAATAAGACTGCTAGATGGCTCTATTGGGGGCATTGATCTCGGACGAGCTGAGATTGTTGCTTCACTAACCTCGGCCAGTCGATTTTTATTCAATGCCAACTTTGAACCTGTTATTCAAAGTGGCCATGTACACATCCTCGGAAGTATTCCTGTGACTTACATTCAAAATGACTCAGTAGAAGAAGTTGAAAAAGAGAGTGAAATTGCAGGAGGGATACGAATCCCAGTTTGGGTAAAAGAAAATGAAAGAGTAACATCTGATGACATCAGTGAGAGGAAAGCTATCAGAGATAAGAGTGAAGATCATTGGGATTTTCAGTTGGCTGAAAGTCTCAAAGGTTTGAACTGGAATATTTTAGATGCAGGTGAGGTAAGAATAAATGCAGACATTAAAGATGGGGGTATGATGTTGATAACTGCTTTGTGTCCTTATGCCAACTGGCTTCATGGCTATGCCGACATTGCCCTTCAGGTAGGTCAGTCTCGGATATGCTTTTAGATGCTCTTAGCTAATGTGCACAAAAGTTATATCTTTATTTCCTTGAAAATGTTGCTTGTGGTTGACCTGCACTTTAATTGTAGAGTCTGAGCACTGACAGATGATATAATGAATATTATGTTAATGTTATTAGAGAATAGAGAGCAAAATATTTTATGTTATTCCTTAGAATATCATACTCTTAGTCATACTAGGAGTATTGCTGCTGTCCTATAAGGAATCACATGTTATCATATATGATAATCTTGTACTCTATTTAAAGGCCTTTAGGGTCTAATACCAATGAATAACAATCTTTCTTCCTCTTAAAATATAGTATCAGGGCATTCCTTCTTTCTAAAATCTTAGCAGCCGCCCCACTACCCCTCTTTTCCTATCGACCACCTTCAATTTTTTCTCATGAAAAAAAAAACCACCCGTGAGCATTCCCCTCCGCCCAAAACCTCCACCTGGTCCCTCTCATCTCCCAGCTTTCATTCGTCCTCTAGACTACCACCTCCCTCAATGTCTCCTCCCTGCTCACCCACTCAGCCTCCCACCCATGATCACCTTTCCCCTCCGCCTCGGATGCCGACCTCCACTTTCCTCATGGCCCCTTTCCCTCCATCCAACTTCAGATCATCGCCATAGCTTTTGGGACGTTTGTGTCCATACCTGCTCAGCTGATCCCTCCCACTTTGCCGCCAGTTGTTGTTGCACCGTCGTCTGGTTTCGCGCCAACCTCCGCGTCCACGATAACAAGGCCCTCTCTACCCCCGACCTTCGCCTTCTCCTAGCTTTTCCGGAAACCCCTTAGAGGCATTGCCCCAGCATCCTTGACGGAGACACCTACGGGTCATGATCGAGAAGAACATCCAGCACGTCTTCTTCCCTAACATCCGCAACCGACTCGATTGGTTCGAGACCGTCCATAGCAACAACCCGTCCTGACCCACTACATCTAGCCCAAGTTCTTCGAGTGCAGATCCGCCACCGAGCTCCCACTTTTTGACTACCGTCGCCGCCCGACTCACCTCATCTTCTCCGCTTCCCCTATGCATGGATCTCCTTCTGCCTCCCACCAGCTCTATTCCCCTTTTTCCACCACTTAGCCATGGCTTACAAGCCACCCTCTCCGCCGCTGCCTCCCTCCATTGCTTCTCTGCAGCTGTCTCCTCCGACCCACCCTCTATTTTTTTTGTTTTTTGTTTTGCTTGGGTGTGGTCAAGAGATGTCTATAGACCACGCGGTCCACAGCTTGGCCCATAGACAGCGTGGTCTACAAACCAGCTTATAGATCTAGACCACGGTAAAAAAAAAAAGAAGAGCAGAAATGCCCAAGGTTGCTGGTTTTGCAAATTGGTCTTCTCAATAATAATTCTGCAAACATCATGTAGGAGGGCCTTCTCTCTTGTTTTTTATCCCTTGGTATATTGTTCCATGTTTTCAAACATTCATCTCCTATCTCAAATCGCTGACCCTGCATCCATTACAAATTACTTGTGCTCAACTCAGAGAAGACTTCTTATTGCTTGACAACCGTCATGGTGGACTTCTAGATCCTTTTAAGCTTATGTAGAGATCCATACGGAAATAAACTTCCATTATTATAGCCAAAAAAACTTCAAAAAAGTACTGCCTTATCTATGCTTCATGTTGATTGGTGATAACTTCTCTTCCTTGATCTTCACTTCTTTTGTGTAGTGATCCAGATTTTTCTTTCTTATATTGCTGTCATCGTTATCCTTAGCTCTTTATGGCATCGTCTTCGAAAGTACAGAAGTCCACTCCTTTAGACACCATAATCAAGTGATTGGTGGTCGTTATGTTCTCCGGACTTAGGCCTTACATTCTCTATACCGATGCTCCTCTTGTCGCCTTCTCTTCTCTGATAGCAAGACAGTGACCAGCTTTGTGGACAAGTGGCAGGAAGAAGATTATTCAACTCTCATCTGACTAGCTATGTTGACAAGTGGTAGGAAGATGATATCCAACTTTCACCTGACTAGCTCTGTTAACAAGTGGTAGGAAGATGACTATGCAGTTCTCACCTGACTACAAGTGGCAGGAAGATGATTATGCAGCTCTCATTTGACTATAAGTGACAAGAAGATGATATACAACTCTTACCTGACCTTGTTCACTTACTCAATCCAGGAAGATGATTATATAGTCTCACCTGGTTTTCTTTACTTACTCTCCCGGACATAAAAGAGGTATAAGTGTTATGATCCTCAATGACACTTTGTTTCGGTTGATATTACTTTCTTTGAGTCTATCTCATTCTTCTCTCTTTTCGAAAAGTAGAATTCTTGTTCGGACCTTTTCTTCTAACTTCGGCTCTATCCCTACAAGTTCCTTCCTCAGATACTAAGCAATCTTTGGAGACTTTACCGATAGTTCGTCCTATTTTGTAAGATTCAAACATGTTACATTGGTCTAGCAGATCAGCTCGCAGACATTTTTACCAAAGCTCTCAATTCCATTTTCAGTTTTCTACTATATATTCCAAGCCTGGCTTAGTTAATGTATACACTCCAGCTTGAGGGAGAATGTTAGAGAGTAAGATTTTTTATGTTATTTCTTAGAACATCATACTTTTTCATGGTCATATTAGGAGTATTGTTGCAGTTCTATTAGGAGTCACATATCACCATATATATTAATATTGTATTCTATTTAAAGGTCTTTAAGGTCCTAATATTAATGAATAACAATCTTTTCTTTTCTCTTAACAAATGGGTATGGAGGTCAGCCATATAATAAACTCAATCCTTTCATTAATGATTATCTTTGATTTAAAAATTGAGGGTTAGAGCCATGCTGGTCCCATGCTCTAATTAACATATCTTAATGAGGGTGCTAGGGGTCAATATTTCTAAAAGAAGGGTGCTGAGTGGTATGGCCTTGGTATCCCTTTGTTAGCATTGGTACAGGTTGATAGACCAACTACAGCACAATGCAGGGGATGGTTCAGCCCTGGTTAGCTGAAGCCAGATCACATGGAGCCATGTTGCACTTGTCGTTGGCATAGCGTAAGTACCAGCCTGTACATGACCGACACTCATGGTTTTTAAATTCTTGATTGAAATAAGGTTTATTATTGTAATATTGTTCACCATATATAACCAAATCATAGAGAAAATTATAAAGAACTGTATCCAAGTCAATATTTTACTTAAATGCATTAATGAGCACGTCGTTTTTATGATTTTATTTCTTATAGATAAAGATTTAATAATAATGATTAATTCCCAAATTTTTATTTTACATGATAGGTAAGGGGTAATGTTGAGCAGCCTGTTGTAGATGGATCTGCATCATTTCACCGGGCAACTGTTTCTTCTCCTGTCCTTCCGAAGCCGCTTACAAATTTTGGGGGTACAGTTCATGTTGCATCCAATAGAGTATGCATCAGTGCTATGGAAAGCAGGGTGAGCAGAAAGGGAAAGCTGTTGCTCAAAGGCACTTTGCCTCTCAAAACCAGTGAATCATCTCCTAGTGATAAAATTGATCTGAAATGTGAAGTTCTGGAAGTGCGAGCTAAGAATATTTTCAGGTTGATTTTCTTTCTATCATTTCTACTTTGTATCATACATTACATATATATATTATTTGTTTGGTATCTTTATCCATTTTTTTTCCAACATATGAATCAAATTGCAGTGGCCAAGTTGATAGCCAAATGCAGATTTCTGGCTCTATATTGCAACCAGATATTTCTGGAATGATTCAGTTGAGTCATGGAGAAGCATATTTGCCTCATGATAAGGGGAATGGTGCTGTTGGTGACAGATTGGCACCGAACCGAGCAAGCTTTCCTGCAGCAAGTTACACCCGGGTGACTGATCCAGGGCATGTCTCCCATTTTTTTGGATCATTAGCTACTTCCTCGGACAACAAATGGTCTCAACCTCCAGGTCTGCCATGATAAATATAAGTTGACATTTCTCACCTACCTCTTGCTCTTGATATGATAAATCTATTGATTCTGCTTGGAAAATGCAAATGATTTATCCTGAAATGCCTCTTTTTCTTCTTGGATGACTTGTCTACGTGAAAAGGGTAATCCATACATGTCCAAGATTGTTTTTTTAAAAGAGGAATTTTGTGTTAGGAAGTGACTTTTTACTGTTAGCAGAAACTATAGATCATAGAAATTGTATGATGAAAATCACCTTTTATGAGGAATGTGGCATCCTAGTTTTTTGGTTATGATTACGTTCTCCTGATTGCCTGAGATTCTTCTGTTCCATTCTGCCCCTTCCACCACTTTCCTCTTTATATGGGGTTGTGGACAAGCTTACCGGGCTCCCAAATGGGCCCGAGAAGTTTGCTGATTGCTATTATTACTATTACCACAGTTATCATAACAATTATAGTGATGTGTCTTTTATATGCATATATTTTTATTTTATTAATAGAGGAAAACGGTGAAGCCAACCTGAAAGTCCAATCTATACTTATATTTCTGTGCTTAATCACAGCAGGTATTATCTACCATATAACATACTTGTGAGGATATTGGTCTGAAGTTTGTTCCTTATATAGCATCATATATAATTTCTTCATATTTTTCTTTAAATTATATTATTGTATGGAGCCATAAAATTAAGTTACAAACCTCGTCACCAATATGTAATAACACTGGATGGAATATCACTTCTCATGGGATGGAATGCCACTTCTCATTTGTGTCTTTTGTCATGGCTACCCCTGCAAACCATTTGTCCACACATTAATGGCATCTTGCCTGTGTTTATTGAGGGGATAAAGGCTATCTGATACATAAATGGATGTGCGCTTGTCCTTGGATAGCAAAACAAACAACAAATTAACCAAGAAGAAAAAAATGCAGGAAGGTTGTTAGCTAGATCCAACCTTCATCCCACCACCTAAACAGCTCTTGAATTTGGAGTCCTGTTTAGGGCTTCAATGTATGCTCATAAGCTGCAGAGCTCCAATTGCTTTGCATGCAGTTGCACTCCCATTGCTTGTTTTATGAAAGTGGCATAACTTGAATTTCCCATCCCCTTATTTCCTTTTTTCTATTGATTTATATTGCAATATTGAGATTAGGTTCCCATAGGTCTAGTTGGGTTGTATTGTGACAGTTTGCATCATGCCCTTTTGGATTTGTTGGGTTTCAGTTGGGTCAAGCTGGGCCAAGGCATGACAAGTCAAGTTTATTTGGGTTGGTTCCATTTGACTTGTTTTGGATCAGGTTGGATTATGTTTAGTCGATTTGGGTCCAAATATGTTGAACCTACTTGCCCGCCTACATTTATGTTCGATTACTTCTTGAAGCCCGATTCCTGCTCCTCCTAGGTCAACATGATGAAGTGGGCTAAGTGGGATTATTGAGAACCTCATTTCCCTTTCCATTTTTGTTCACTCCAAAGTCTCAAGCATCTTTTTCATATTCATTTCTGATTGTTGGCATACTTTTACACTATTATATGAAGCACAAAGGATACAGTTTTTTGTCTTTTATTATTTTTTAATTTTAATGGGTACTCCCATAATTTGTTAACTTTAAAGCATGTAAGTTAGTTCAAGTCTGTCTGGAGGCTGTGGTGCACTTGATTAGGTATATCCCTACATAAAACTCAGGTAGATGACAATCGTGATTCTACGTAAGGAATAAATTAGTGAGCGTTAAGAAGCACTAGCACATGCATTGCATATGCCATTATCTTGTACAACCTGATCTTGTTTGTGTTTAATTTATTCGTCATGCATCAACTGAATTTATTTATTTTTTCAGAAATTGTTCTTTCACATAAGACATTTAAAAGAGAAAACAAAGAAAATTTAATTATTTTTTCAGAAATTTCTTTTGTGCATAAGACATTTAAAAGAGAATACAAAGCAATCTTATTTCCATACATTTTCAAACATAAAATAGAGTAAGGCTGTGTGTGGTTCAGAATTAAAGGAAGGATGCAATGGAGTATGGCCCCTTTAATCCATTTATTCCACTTTGACCTTCTACATACTAGAGAAAGTTGCCATTTTTCAAAAGCATAGTGGAGATTTTTGAAGTTGGCAAGGCTACGTTTTTCAATCAACTTGGAGAAATATAATTGTTATTCGAGAATAGTGGGTTAGGCCTGTGCAATCAAATGCAGCCTGAGTCTTTGAAAGCCCACTGGCGAGATTGACATACCACATGGCTTGGAGGATATTTGTTTATAATATTTGATATGATGAGACACTTTTTCCAAGTGTTTGTAGCATTGTTATAGAAGATCCATGGTTTATTTTTAAGTAGCAAGCATTTACATATTTTTATTGTTGACTTAGATGTTTTGCGTTGCATGTTATTGTGATATAATATTTTTTTTGTGGCAAACCTATGCACATGTTTTTAGGGTAGCCCTAAGCAAACTAGGCTTGGCCTGATCTGATCTTTTGTCAGACTTGGGCTCAGATTTCAGTCCATTGGGTCAGGTAGGTCCGGCAAATTCTTTCGTGACAGTTTGGGCCTGGTTTATGTTTGGTGTTTTCTAACCACAGCCCAACCTGGCCCAACTCGACCTGAAATATATATTATTTATAATATAGTATATTTAATATAAAATTATATTATTATATTTGTTATTTTAATGTTTGTAAAAGGAAGGGAGAGTATATATGATCAAATAAGGCTAGTCTTGGTCGGGCTGGGCAGACTGGTTGGGCTTATGTACTTCCAGCCTGACTTGTTGTGGCCTGCCAGCTTTGGCCTGGTTTATGAAATTATGTCTGGCTAGGCTTGGGCTCTAGAAGTTAGGTGTAAGGTTAGGTTGGTCTAGGCTTGGGCTTGCAATAATTCTGTTTATATTAGACCTAGGCCTGGTTCATACCTGGCTGCCCCGACTTATGCACATGTATATTTTGGGTAATGTAATTTCCTGTGTATCCCACTGTGCATGTGCCCTGACATATCCTCTTGAAGGGAAAAGTCTAATTTTGTCACTGTTTCACGTGAGTATTTTAGATACAATAGTTTCCATGCACAAGGTAGATCATCTTCCTGGCATGTCTTAAGAACATTATGTAGTTGAGGTGTGGCACCAATGAGAAGCTGGAACTGAACCCTATTGGCTTTGACTTAGGGCCTTTTTGGTTTGGTGTAAGTGGGTTTAGTGGGAGCCCCTTTCCTTGAAGTGGCTTTGGCTCCCCTTGGGCTAAAGCCACCTCTTAGGCCATTTCTCGCTAAATTGGTTCATGTGGCTGCTCACTTCAGCTCCATTTCAGACCAACCAAATGCCTGAAGTTGGCTCGCTCTGGGCTGAGCTGAGTTTGGATGCTGAGTTAAAGGCTGCAAAACAGGTCTTTTAACGGGGTCTTTTTGGCTTAGGTCCATTGCAAAGTTTGGTTGTGTTTATTGACTAGGCTTAAACTTTGAACTATTTTTTGAAGGGTCGGGACATAATTTCTATGGGTGACATTGTGTTTTTCTAAACGCATATCTGACCTGGTTGGAGAATTATGTCCAGGCATTGGTCCCATACCTAAGCCATCAGTCTTTTATCAGATACCAAATAGGCCAATTTAGATTTAGGTTTAGGTTTGGATCTGTTGAAGTTGGATCTGGTTGATGCATTGGTGTCCCTGCCAAATGTAATTATTCTTATACATCGTGTGTCGTAGAATTTTTCAAATACATTGTCCCATCCTTATCTGACATGGACTTAAACCCACCAATGTGTTGTTGGTAGATGAACATTTTGTAATTATATTTTGATTATCGGTTAGACTGTTGTTAATGCACTTCATGCATAGATGACCTATAAATGATTGTGGTCACTTAATTTTCTAGATATCTGACATGTCCTTTTCACTATCAGAAAGCTTAATACTAATATTTTGATAGCGGGAAATTTCTACACATTTAATTTGTACAACTACTGATGATATTTTGGGAATCAGTTATTAATATTCTGGATAAACTATTAATAAATGATAAGAAACTTATTTTATTTCTTTGCAGGTAAACAATCTGATGTAGAGCAGAAAATGGAGCAAGCAAATACTGGACCAGGACTTGATGTTCGGCTGACTGATCTGAAGCTAATTCTGGGACCAGAATTGAGAATAGTGTACCCTCTGATTCTTAACTTTGCTGTTAGTGGTGAGCTTGTGCTTGATGGTATGGCTCATCCAAAATGCATAAGACCTAAAGGGATTTTGACATTTGAAAATGGATATGTCAACTTGGTTGCTACCCAGGTAAGTTCATTGTTGCAGTCAAAACTGTAAGACCATTGTGTGCTTGATAATTAAACATCATACTACAAACTAAGAGGGAATATTTATTATTCATTTATCTGCAAATATTTATTATGTATGTGTATACTTCTGAAAACAATTTGTGTTGAATTGTTTAATCACAGGTCAGGCTTAAACGTGATCATCTAAATATAGCCAAATTTGAGCCTGATCTTGGTTTAGATCCAACCCTAGATTTAGCATTGGTTGGATCAGAATGGCAATCTAGGATCCAAGGTCGAGCCAGTACTTGGCAGGACAATTTGGTTGTGACCTCAACTCGCTCTGTGGATCAGGATGTTCTTACCCCTACTGAGGTAAGTGTCAAGCATATGTTTTGTTTATGCTTTGGTGCTGTTAGAATCATTTTGCCTGCTCAGTCTGCACATCTTTATGCTTGCATTATTGTGATTGGATGCAGAGTACTTGTGTAGCTAGGTTCTTCTTTTAGCTATTTGCTAATAGTTAAATGCAGCTTTTATAACAGAGATGTCAAACTGAAAATGTTTGGGCTTGGTTTTTGTGTTTGTAGATGAGCCATTTATTCTGATTCAAGAGAAGTTGGCACTTGGAGTTATTATTCATTTAATCTTTAACACTTATGGTCTTCCTTTGAGGAAAAATGTTAAATGCGTTATGAGTCAATTGGTAATTAAGAATCTTTTTTTTCTTGTTGAAGTTATAGTTACTTAGGAATGTTTATAGTAGATGAGGTTTAAAGTCAATAGGACTTCTCTTTTGTGCTCAAACAAGTTTTAAAATAATTACTACTGGTATTCCATGTTGACATTTGGGATTTTTGAACTGCTTCCCTTCCTTAAAATATGATGTAATCTACAGCAACAGTGGCAAGGTGAAGGTAATTAAGTGGGTGACAGCTTCCAAAACAATCTACCAGATTTCCGAAGAAAAACACTGCCATGAATCTTAAGTTCATGCTATGGATATTCTTTTCAACTTTTACTTCGGATGGGCATCTTGTAACTCTGAAGTTGTTGTATGATGTATGTTGTGCAACTCATGGCCCAATTTCCAGTTCTTGTTGCCTCACCTCCCTCCCTGCTAATATCTCTTCTCTTTTCCTGAAACTCTTACCCGTGATGAATACTGTCATGGCAGAGAAGTGCATGCAATGCATGAACTGGACCATGGAGCAAGAGGTGGGGAGCATTACCCCTATCATGGCATTGATATCCAAGAGGGATCTGCATCTAGTGCAGCTAGGGAATTTTCATTAAAGGTGCCTCTACTGGCAAATAATATGGAGGGTGTCAAGGTAGAGATGGGGGGGTTGGACAAAATCTTCATAGAGTTGATCTTGGCTCTGAAAAGTAATGGACAATGGATTTGGATATTAGATGTAGTGAAGGGATGAGAGTGGAAATGATGGAGAGGCATGGGGAATGCAAGCTGGTCACCTTAAAAGAGGTCAGCATGGGCCAAAAAATCTCCAAGTGGGTGGATGCTAGATGATGGCTTGAAATATGATGAGGTGGAGTAATGTAGCTGCAAGTGCTGTTGCAGTGTTGTAACCACTTTATTGTAGCAGTGCAGTGGGAAAAAGGGTATTAAAGCAGAAAATGCAATCTTAAATTCTGAATCTGAATTTGATGAAAAGTTGAACTTAAAAGTCCGGCGCATGAAATAAAGCAAATTTCAGCAGCAATATAATCTAGATTTTGATTAATGGCAACCATAAGAACTAAAAATAAAAGGTCAACAATTGAGTTCAATACACCAAAACCAAGTACATATAATAGTCCCAAAAGAAATATCTAGGTCTATAATCTTTCCAAGCTTTATTATTAAAAGAAAGTAGATAGGTTTTGATAAAAGGTTAAGAAGGTAATAGGTTACGGTGGTTATGTGAAATATCGATTATCTTGGATGAGAAGGCAAAGATCGGTGAGATTCAAGGTTGCAACCAGTTCACTAGATGTGGGATATCCACAACCATCAAGGTTAGTGGCACTGTGGTGGGCAAACTCTAGCATGGAAAGGATGAAAGGCAAGGAGGATGCGGAAGGTGGAGAGGAAGAAGCAACCACAAATTAGAAGATAGAGGGGAAGCTGCATGTAGAGAGGATGATTTAGGGTTTTTGTGAGATCCCTTTTGTTTTCTTTTTGTTTCTCCCCTCCCCAAGACCCGAGAGCCAATATTAATAACCTTCTTTCTTCTTTCTTCCTTTTTTTTTCTTTTTTGATTGGTCCAAAAATGCCATTTTTTCTCTTTCCCTCCTTTTCTTTTGCCCCTTTTTCTTTTCTTTCCCTCTTCTCTAATAAAAGATAAATGTCGGTGAATCATGTGGTCCCTGGCTCCCTGCAAATCTAGATTGGCATCTTCGATTGGCTAAAAATAAACTAGAAGGTTTGGTTCAGGTTTGGGTCAACCTATCAAATCTTTCTCAAAATAATTAAGTTTGATTGAATTAAACACCACAAATGAAATAGAAAAAAAATGATGACTTGATGAATAAAATAAAATAATGGCTTGATGCGCTGCATTAGTTCTCTCTAGGTGGGAGAAATCTCAACCCTTCGAGATAGCCTCCTGATAGCTCTGGTATAGATCTTCTCGAAGCCGATGCAAATATCTCTTAAATCTAGTTGCTATTAGTCATTGGAGGCCCTTGCCAACGTACCAAATACCAGCGGTGTACCCCGATATGTCCTAGTCTTGCGAATGTCCAAATTCTCCTCCACACCCTTTGCTGCATCTGCAATGAAAGGTAGCGCCTTGACATTTGCAGTAGTGGGTGTTTCTCGATGTACTCAAACAAATCACTCACATTGAAGACTAGGGATAGGTAGGTAGTTCTGGTGGCAGATCAATAAGGTACGCATTCTTTCCTAGCTTCTTGAGAATCTTGAACGGTCCAAACTTCTTCCTGCCTTGCTTGCTATAACTTCTGGCTAGGAATCTCTTCTTGAAATAGAAATAGACCAAAGCACCATCTCCCTTGCTAAAATCCATACCTTGGCGGTGTAGGTCCGTTGGTAGTGGAATCTTGCAACCTTTTGTGAACCTGCTGTTGCACCTCCTAAACCTTTTTCAAGTAGGACTCAGCTTTTGCATTAACTCTACCATGATATGGAATGGGTATTCGATTGAGAAAATAGGGAATAGGATGGCCAAGAGGGCTTCAAATGGGGATTTTATTGTGGTTCTGTAGGTGTAATCATTATATGCAAACTTAGTTTGTGGTAAGATTAAATTTCATTGTGTTGGTTTTTCACCTACCAAGCATCTTAAAAAGGTTGCCCAAAGATTGATTTACCACCTTTGTTTGCCTATCAATTTGTAGGTGATATGGGCTACTAAAATTTAATCTACTTCCTGCTTTGGTCATCAGAGTTCTCCAAAAATGACTTACAAATTTAGTACCCTATTTGATATGACCGGCATAGGAATGCCATGCAAATGCACAATTTCTTTGAAAAATAGTTTTGCAGTATGTGAAGCATCAGAAATCTTTTTACAAGGAATGAAATGGGCCATTTTGGTGAAGCTATCTACATCCACATAGATTGAGTCAACATGTCGTGCAATTTTGGGTAGTCCGATAGCAAAGTACTTAGAGACCTCTTCCCAAGGAGTAGAGGGAATGAGGAGAGGAGTATATAAACCTGTGCTATGTTTTTGACCCTTAAATGTTTGAGAGGTCATATAACGTTGAATGAATCATTCTATGTCCCTATGCATGTTTGGTCAATAGTTGCACTCTTGAACTAACCCCAAGGTTTTATCCCACCCGAAATGTCCCTTTAAATTGCGACCATGTAGGTCTTGAATCAAGGATTCTCTCAGCGAACCCTCTGGGATGTATAACTAGGATTACCTAAAAAGGTACTTAGACTCCACAGAAATCAGAGGACAAACTAGTGTCGGAAGACAAACATTTTTCCATGATAGGTTTGAAGTAACAGTTGTCTTTGTACCAATCTTTGATAGTCTCAAGCCCTACAATCTGTATGGAAGCAGTGACAAGGAGATGGGTCCTATGGCTAAGAGCTTCAGCAGCCTAACTGAATATACCTTGCTTATGTCTGAAGTGGAAAAGTGTGCTCTTGGAGAAATGTAGTCCATTTGGCATGCATCTTGTTAAGGTTCTTTTGGGAATTCAACTAATGCAAGGCTTCATGGTTTGAGTTAAGGATGAACTCTTGATGAATCAAATATGGCCGCCAGCACTTTAAGGGTTGCACTATCGCAAGGAACTTGAGATCATATGTGGAATAACGCGATCGACCATCATTCAATTTCTCACAAAAGAAGGCTATGGGCTGCTTTTCTTGGATAACACAGCCCCTACTCCTACATGTGAGGCATCACAATCAACTTTGAATACACTATCAAAGTTAGGTAGGGCAAGTTTGGGTGTGCTCATGAGCCTGTCCTTAACCATTTTGAAACTTTGTTTGGGCTTAAGAGTCTAACAAAATTTTTCCACTTTTAAACAATCAGTGATTGGGATAATCAAGGAATTGAAATTTCGAATGAAGTGTCAGTCAAACTATGTAAGCCCATGAAAGCTTTGAATCTCAGTTATGGTATTTGGGGTTGGCCAGTCTTGAATCACCTTGATCTTGGCGAGACTACTTTAATCCCCTTGGCAGACACATTATAACCTAGGATAATGAGGCTGTTAGTAAACAAATACACTTCTTAAGGTTCAAATGTGGCTGATTTTCTCTTAAGACCTGAAGCACTTGTTGCAGATGGTTCAAATGGATTTCAGGACTTGTGCTATAGATCAAAATGTCGTCGAAGTATACCATGACGAATATTCCAATGAACAGCCACAACCCCTGATTCCTGGTATGCATGAAAGTGCTTGGGGCATTAGATAGCCCAAAGGGCATAACCAACCATTCATATAGACCTTTGGTTTTGAATGCCATTTTCTACTTGTCTCCAGGTCGGATATGGATCTGGTGATATCTACCCTTTACATCGACCTTAGAGAATATCTTCGCACCCCCTAACATGTCAAACATGTCATCGAGCCTAGGGATGAGGAATCTAAACTTTACTGTAATCTTGTTGATAGCATGACTATCTACGCACATCCACCACATTCCGTTTTGAGAGTGAGAAGAGCGGGCACAACCATGAGACTCATACTCTCTCTAATGTATCTCATCTTCAACAAGTCAGTGACTTGTCGATGCAGTTCTTTGTGCTCTGCTAGGCTCATCCTATAATGGGCTAGGTGTGGGAGACTCGCCCTTGGCACCAGATCAATGTAGTGCTAGATATCTCTCATAGAGGATAGGCCATTAGGGAATTCCTCTAGCATAATGTTAGAAAACTTGTCTAATAGTGGTTGAACAGTCGAGGGAGCCTTTGGAGTTTCAATTGTTTCTTTTATTACTAAAGCATAAACCATAGGGGATCCTACGAGGTTTTTGGCAAATTGGGACTTGTTCAAGACCATCATGAATTGTCCCTCGATAGATGGTTCTTGGGATAAGTATGACTTAGGCTTCGGCTTTGATGTACAATTTTAGGGTGAATCCCCGTAAGATAGTGAGCTATCTGCTGTTGTTCGTCCTCCTTAAGGACATTGCAAGCCTACAAGATATAAAATTCCTCGATGTATTCTTGCACCGTTTTAGACCCCTGCCTAAGATTCTGAAGTTTGATAATCGGTTGGGAGAACTTTTTTTCTAGGCTTCTCTTTCATTCTTTCTTAAGAGGCGATTTTCTCCTTGCCTTTTCTAACCCTATCATTTTGTACTTGCTTCCACCAAACTAAGGCATGAGCTTTCAACTTAATAGAGACAAACTTGACTGTTTTGTCCTCGGGAAACTCTTTCCACTTGAAGAATTGTTCTAACTTGTCGACCCAATCTAGGAATTCTTTGGGTTCTAGCCTACCCTTGAACTTACCAACACCTACCTTAATACCCTGATCCCAACATGTGGTGTTCGCATAATGTTGGCTTGGCCAGTTTCTCCTAGGAGGCAGGTCGAATCCTTCTACATCAGGGTCACTCTTAGAATCAGTAGCTTCTCCCCACTGTGTTGACTTATGTTCATAGCTTCTAACATTTGTTGTATTTGATTCAGTTGGTTTTGCTTATTTCTCATGGCCTTTGTTTTCTTTCATATGCCTCTCCCCGATCCTTAGGGTTTTCTAAGTGGTTTGCCATTTTGAGATGCTATTGGCCCTACAATGAGGTGTTAATGACTTAAAGAAAGTTGTGCAATGATGTATGGTTCTAATAATGCATTTGTATTAAAGTCCTTGGATTGGAACTTGCTTTGATACCTCTTAATGTAGTTGCAAGTGCTATTGCAATATTGTAGCCACTTTATGGTAGAAGTGCAGTAGGAAAAAAGACATTAAAGGATAAAATGCAGTCCTAGATTCTGATTCTTTATTTGATAAGATCTTTTAAATTGTACTTAAGAGTCCAGCACATAAAATAAAGCAAATTTCAGCAGCAATATAATCTAGATTTTGAATAATGGTAACCATAAGAACTAAAAATGAAAGGTCAAAAACTGAGGTCAAAAACTGAGGTCAATACACCAACACCAAGTACATATAATAGTTCAAAAGAAACATCCTAGAATTTAATCTTTTGAAGCTTAATTATTAAGTGGATAGGCTTTGATGGAAGGTTAAGAAGGTTATAGGTTATGGTGATTACGTGAAATGTTGATTACCTTGGATGAGAAGGCAAAGATCAGTGAGGTTCAAGGTTGTAACCAGTTCACTCGATGTGGGGTATCCATGACCACCAAGGTTAGCAGCATTGTAGTGGACAAACTACAGCACAAGAAGGACGTAAGGTGAGGATCCAGGAGAAGTGGAGAGGAAGGAGAGTCAATCCGAATGCGAGGAAGAAGTGACCATGAATCATAAGATAGAGAGGAAGCCATACATAGAAAGAGGAGGATTTAGGGTTTCTGTGAGATCCCTTTTCTTTTTTTTTTTCATTTTACCCTTCTCCAGGATCCAAGAGCTAATATTTATAACCTTCTTCTTTCTTCCTTTTTTTCCCTTTTTGATTGGTCCAAAAATGCCATTTTTCTCTTTCCCTCTTGTTGGAGGTGAAAGAAAATCAAAAGAGAGCCCTCAAATTAGGTTTAAACCAACTTTTAAATTGATATTACAATAATAAGTTGTTCCAGAGAAACAATGTGAGTTAAGCTACTATTATACTCTAAATCTAACACTCTCCTCAAGTGGGAGTGCATATGTCAACTAAGCCCAGCTTGGAACATATAGTAGTAGGAAACCAATAGAGTTGAGAGCTTTGGTGAAGATGTCTGCGAGCTGATTTGTTGAACTCGTGAAGGATATCTTAATATTGTCACTCAAAACAGCTTCTCGAAAAAATGGCAGCCCACCTCTATGTGCTTAATCCACTTGTGAAAGATGATTATTAGTGATATAAATCACTGCTTGATTGTTACAATGCATGACCATAGGTTTTGTATAGACAAACCTCAAATCCTCCATAAAGGACTTATGCCATATCATCGCATAGGCAATATGGGCCATTCTTTGTACTCTGCCTTTGCACTAGATTTGGCCACTACATTTTGCTTATTATTTTTTCATGTGGTTAAATTTTCTCCAATATAAGTACAATAGCCAGAGATCGAGTGCCGATTATCCACAAACCCTGCATAATCTGTATCAGAGTAGGCCTCGATGTCAAGATATCCAGATTTCTTGAAAAGTAGTTCTTTTTCTGGAGAGCTTTTTATATAATGGAGAATTCTAAGGACCACTTCCCAATTCCTCTCTTTGGCTTGTGTATATGCTGGTTGGCCAGTCCAACTGCAAAAGAAATATCTGATTGTGTAATGGTGAGATATATTAGTTTTGCAACCAATCGATGTACTGAGCTGGATTAAGAAAATTCTCATCATTTTTAGAAGGGTTGTGACCGGTAACCATGGGAGTGTTGATGGGTTTACAACCAAGAAGTCCGGCCTTGGCCAGCAAGTCAAGTGTATACTTTCATTGAAAAAGATTAACTCCATCAGAACAATAAGCAATCTCAAGGCCTAAGTAGTACCTTGGCCTGTCAAGATCTTTGATAACAAAATTAGATTGAATATATAGTTTGACTTTAGCGATGCTCTTTGTATCATCACCAGTGAGAAGGATATCATCCACATAAAGTATAAGTACAATTCCTGGTGAACTCTTTTGGACAAAGATCGAGTGATCAAGCTGTGAGCCTCTGAGCCTTACACTGGCAACAACCTTTGTGAACTTGTCAAACCAAGCACGAGGGATTTGTTTTAACCTATAGATGGCTTTCTTGAGGTTGCATAGCTGATTCTTCCTAAGTAGCATATCCAAGTGGTTGCTTCATATAGATATCCTTAAGATCACTGTAAAGAAATACATTCTTGGCATCCATCTGAAAAATAAGCTAATTTTGATTAACAACAATAGGGAATATAACCCGAACATAATTCATCCGAGTCACAGGAGAAAAAGGTCTCATAATAATCAATCTTGTAAGTATGAGTAAATCTCTTGACAACCAGGCGAGCCTTGTTATGGTCAATAGATCCATCTGGTAAGTATTTGATAGTAAACACTCTTTTGCTTCAATAGGTTGAACACCCACAGGAGGGAACACAAGCTTCCAAGTATCATAGCTGGCAAGAGAATTCATCTCTTTATCCATAGCGGCTTTTCAAGCTGAATCGGATAGTACTTTTAAATAGGTCCTGGGAATGGATGTTGAGGAGATGGACAAGGCAAAATGATAGAAAGAAGGGTTGAAATGATCTAGGAAGATATAATTAGCAATAGAGTGCTTGGTACATGTACGTTTGTGTTTGCATCGAACAATAGGAAGATCAAGATTAGATACCTCAGGGTCTAGACCTGAAGCCGGAGAAGGCACATAGGTGAATGAGTTGTGGGTTTCTAGCAACGCCAATAAACCTGCAAAACAGGAACTGTTGGCAGTGTCAATGGAGGCTGCTTAGGATCCAAGGAAAGGATACCTTGTAGTGACAAAATTGATGTAGGTAGAGGAGGTCCAAACAAGGGTACCAATAGAATCTTGGAAGAGAAAAAGAATAAGATAGACTCAAAGAAAGTAATATCAGCAGAAATAAAGTGATGTCAGGCAATAGGATCATAACACCTATATCCCTTTTATGTACGAGAGTAATCCAAGAAAATATATTTAACAGATCGAGAGATTGTCAACTCCAGGACTGAGCAAGTGAACAAAATAGGTAGCCTAACACCCGTGGATTTAGTGGAAACAAACTTGTCTAGGTAAAGATTAGAGAAGAGTGTTTGACTATCCAGAATCGAAGATGGAAGATGATTTACAAGATAACAGGCTGTAAGAATAGCATTTTTCCAATATTGTTTAGTCACATGTATTTATAACATCAAGGTGCAAGCCATATTCAAGGGATATGATTTCAGCATTCAGTAATCCCATTTTGCTGAGAAGCATATGCATAGGAGATATGATGAATAATATCATTAGAAGTACAAAAGTGATTAAACAAGGAGCTTACAAATTCTAAGACATCATTAGTATGGAGAGTCTTAATATATACAGAAAATTGAGTCTTTATTTCTATATAGAATTTTTTGAATTCATTGAAGGCATCAAATCGACTCCGAAGAAGAAGATCCAAGTGATTTGAAAACAACATCAATGAAGGTAAAATAATAGCAAAACTCAAAATAGGACAACACAGGACTTGGACTCCAAACGTCCGAGTAAATAAGCTCAAAAGGAGTATCACATCGATGATTGTCACTAAAGGAAAAAGACACGATGATGCTTGCCAAACTCATAAGTAGCACATGGTAAAGAGGACAAGGTAGAAGGAATAGACAAATTGATATGATGATGTTTAACATTGTCTCGTTATAGGTTTTGAGATCATCTCTATGTTTCCTATCTCCTATAAGGAACATTTTCACTACATCCTTTATAATCATACCTATATATCTCTCAAGAGGACGGGATATCCTACTAGATCTATGAGATGGAGGTCTTTCATTTATTGGCTCGATATGAATAGGCTCTGTAGGCTCTATGGCTTGTTGTTCTTCGAAGACTCTTTGAGCTCAATTTGCCTCCCACACCACCATCTTGAATAAACTATTTTTCCAAGAATATGGCATGGACTCATAATCACATTATGATCCTTTGGGAAGTAAAAGTGATATCCTAACATCTCTTTAGATACCCTATAGACAGGCTCTCATATAGACCTAACCTCGAATTTGTCCACCTATTACCATATTTCATACGACATGGTAAGAATCGATTTAGAGGGAACCCTATTCAAGCAATGGATATCCTTAAAGAAATAAGTAAAGAATCAGTGATGCTCATTATGGACTAAACCATATCTAATAGGATTCGATTTTTCCATACTAATATCCCATAGAAGTGTTTTAGGAGTTCATTATGAGACTGCAAATTTAATGAGATAGCACGGACTCCCACTCAAGTGTTCAATCCTTAGATCTAATTGAAGAATTCCTATGAGTCTTATAATTTTTTTCTTTACTTCATATCTGAATTCTTGAACTTTTCATATTTCAAATTTGAATCTCATACAAATATACCTATACCATGAATAGTCATTGTAAAGGTTATGAAGTAAAAAGAAACACCCTTGCTAGCTCATCAAATGAGCTGCATACATCAGAATATATCAAGGTAAGCATATTCATGGTCCCTTTTTCCTGTCCCAAAAAGGTTGGCTTGGTCATCATATCTTGAAGATAGGAATCACAAATTGGATTTGACTACATAGTCTAAGCCCATCTTTTCTCCACTTTGTTAGTCCTTTTATTATATGACTAAGCCTAAGGTGCCATTTATACTTTAGGTCTATCTATTTGTGGATCTTTCAAATTCATGGACTCACTATCTACTTAGAAAGAAATATTGAAGCATTCATATGCAACTATCAGTTTCAACCAAGGTTCACGGAACCGTCCCGTCCCGTACCGGCCAAGAGCCGGTACGATTTATGTATAAAAATCTGTTCAGCATTAAAAAAATAAAAATAAAAATTCCGTATCGGTACGGTATCGTACCGGTACTAACCGCCCGGTTCGGGTCGGTTCGGGCTCGGTTCATGTTCGGTTCAACGAGATGGGGGAGAAAGATTGTTTTTTTTAATTTAACATGCCAGTACACATACCGGTATGGTACGGACCATAACGTATCGTACTGCCCATTGACCGGTATGGGTCCCGGTACCGGTTCAACGGACCTTGGTTTCAACTATGAGAAAATCTGACATACGTTCAAAAAGCGTGCCCTTGTTCTTTTGGGTATACCAGGTACAAGAACAACTCCCAAACTGATGGCCATGATAGTGGAAACACTTTTCCTTGTCAGTGGCTTTCTTCATGGGAGTTTCTTTCTTAGGCTTGCTTTCGATCTTTGCTTCACAAACTTCTTCCAATTAGACTCTTTTGGAAGATAAAGCCCACTTCGCAACGACAACGATGTAGGATTTTGTGTGGTGCTCCCAAGTCTTGGAGAGACTTGGAAGGCCATGGCAGGGATGTTCGAGGCAATTCCTAGGAGATTGGAGGCATGCCAAGCGATTTCTGGAGGTGTTCTAGAGGTCCTGAAGTTATGCCAAGAGGCTCTGAGTCATATTTGGATCATGGCATGTTGGGCCAGGGGTTTGATCCAGGGCTGAGAGAACATGTGAAACATGGGTATACATGGGCTCGGATTTGAGTGTTTTTTTATGTGGCTTAGAGGGAAGTTTTTGAGAGATTGTAACATAACCCAATTGGGTTATGGGGTTGGGTCCAGGAGGTTGGTTAGTTGGTTAGGAGGTTGGTTAGTTGTAACCAATTAGAAGCCTAACTAACTAAGAAGTCCTAACCAGTTTGGTCCAAGAATGTAACCACCCAAGAAGTTGGTTGGCCCAAAGAAAAACCGTCCAAGAATCAAGAAGACCAAGAACCACCGTCCCATATATTTAAGAGGGGGAGGGACGACAGTTTGAGAAGGGCTTGAGATCTCGCCCCCTTTGGGGCGTGACCGTGGGGAACTTCACGGTCTTGAGAGGGCTTGGGCATGCGTGGACTTCTTGGCGTGGAGGCTCACAGTTTGGAGAAGGGGATGTGTGAGTTCTTGGGGCGTGTTGCTTTCAAGAGAGAAGACGTGCATGGAGACTTCTTCTCGATTTGTGAGGAGGCGGGTGTCTTGTATTGTAACAAGTTATCCAAGGAATACAATCTCTCTTTTTCTCCTATATATCTCTTTTATTTTCTTGTGAATCTTGAATTCAAGAACAGGTTGCTTTTGCGATGTAGGCACTGATTCGGATCTCCCACCAAGTGGTATCGGTCCACAACAATTGGTATCAGAGCCTAGGAATCTCAACAAGTGGTATTAGAGCGGGGTTCGAGCCTTGTTCGAGCGTTGGGAGAGGAGGATTCAAGAAAGGAGGTGCTGCTCTCTGGTTCATCTCCAAGAAGAAGATGCCGGTCTTCTGCTGCACCCGTCCGCACTGTCTGTGCATTACGGATTTCTATCCCGGATCCCTTCGAGGTGTTTTTGAAATTGAGCCTTTTGAGTTCTTCGTGGCCTGATCAACCATGAACAGCGGTAGCAATGTGGAGTTTGAGAAATTTAATGAAAATGAAAGCTTCCCTATGTGGAAGGTTCGGGTAGAGGATTTGTTGGTGCAGAATTTTCTTGATGTGGCTTTGGAAGAGAAGTTAGAAGGGATGACGGATCGGGATTGGTTCCTTGCGGAAGAGGTCTGACATTGGTGTTAGGTTTGCATAGCTGTCTGGGTGGACTACGGAAGCACAGGTTGGTGTTGCAATCACAGGGACAGAGCATGAAGACATCAGTTCGAGGTTAGGAGTGCAGTCGAGCACGAGTCTCAGGAGTTGTGGAGCAAGGGTTGATGTTCCAGCTGGGGAGGCGAGTAGGCTTCGACGGGTAGATGTCAGCTCTGGAGATAGCAGGAAGGGTACAGATGGTTATGCAAAGTGCAGGAATGGAGAAATGAAAAGCTCGGATTTCTCAGGTTCAGTCGCTGGATCAAAGGAAGAGTTGGATGAGCTCTGTTTCGAAGGAGCCTGTGGAGTGCAGTGTATCTGAAACGATCTCGGAGAGGTTCGTGGGATGCGAAGGGTCCGAGGAGGCAGGGATTGGGTACGAGGTTTTGGGCAGGCTCAGCAGGGCAGTGTTGAATGGCTGGTCGGGATTTCATTCTGTGGCATCAGGACTTCAGTCTCAGGTGGAGCACCGGGGAGAAGTGTTTTCACGGGTGGAGCAAGATTCGATACGAGTTCAGAGCAGGAGGTGCAGGGATACTAGCCATATCCTAGCACGAGCACCAGGGGTGCACTTAGCCAGGTGGAGCAGTGTGCACAGGTAGTGAGGCGTGGCTCTATGGAGACTATGTCAAGTAGAGCTCCAATTACAGCGAGTGCTGGCTCAGGTTTGTTGTGGTCTCTCCAAGGAAGTCAAAGGAAAAGACTGATGCAGCTACCAGGCAGAAGGAAGGCTACAATGGTGGTGCTAGGATGCAAGCAAGGATCTTTAGCTGGGGAGGCGGTCATCCCAAAGGCCTCCAAGAGATCTCAGCAGCTGAAGGGTGTTGGCAGAGGCAAGGAGGTGTGCATAAGAGGCTATCAGGACACGCAGTTATAGCGAGGTTATACAGGAGGACATTGCCAGGTTTGCCAAGGCTTGGGGGCACCAAGATGGAGATTGTAGGGTTCTGTGTGGTGCTCCCAAGCCTTGGAGAGACTTGGGAGGCCATTGCAGGGATGTTCGAGGCAATCCCTAGGAGCTTGGAGGCATGCCAAGTGATTTCTGGAGGTGTTCCAGAGGTCCTGGAGTTGTGCCAGGGGGCTCTGAGTCATATTTGGATCACGGCATGTTGGACCAGGGGCTTGATCCAGGGTTGAGAGAATATGTGAGACATGGGTGTACATGGGCTCGGGTTTGAGTGTTTTCTCATGTGGCTTCGAGAGGAGTTTTTTGAGAGATTGTAACATAACCCAATTGGGTCATGGGGTTGGGTCCAGGAGGTTAGTTGGTTAGTTGGTTAGGAGGTTGATTGGTTGTAACCAATTAGAAGCCTAACTAACTAAGAAGTCCTAACCAGTTTGGTCCAAGAATTGTAACCACCCAAGAAGTTGGTTGGCCCAAGAAAAAATCGTCCAAGAATCAAGAAGACCAAGAACCACCGCCCCATATATTTAAGAGGGGAAGGGCCGATGGTTTGATAAGGGCTTGAGATCTCCCCCTTTGGGGCATGATCGTGGGGAACTTCACGGTCTTGAGAGAGGGCTTGGGCGTGCATGGACTTCTTGGCATGGAGGCTCACGGTTTGGAGAAGAGGACGTGCGTGAGTTCTTGGGGCGTGAGGCTTTTAAGAGAGAAGACATGCATGGAGGCTTCTCGGTTTGTGAGAGGAGGCGGGTGTTGTGTTGTAACAAGTTCTCCAAGGAATACAATCTCCTTTTCTCCTATATATCTCTCTTCTATTTCCTTATGAATCTTGAATCCAAGAACAGGTTTCTTCCGCAGTATAGGCACTGATCCGGATCTCCCACCAAGTAGTATCAGTCCATAACAATTGGTATCAGAGCCTAGGAATCTCTACAAACGATGCTTCTTGAACTCTTCAAGGTTCCTTGACTAGTTACCAACACATTCAATAATTTGACCCTTGAGCAATCAGTTTTATTCATATGTCAGTTTACTATAAACTATTCATATGAATGAGAAAGGGATTGCATGAACTAATCCTTGCAATTCCTAGTCAGACCATTATCCAACAATCTGCTGTTTGGTCAATTATCAAATGATTTGGTGACATGGGAAAACCTGGTGGAAAACATTGCTTGGAACCTAAAACCTCTTTTAAGTCTTTGAGCCGGTCATTACAATTGGTCCTGGTTGGTTTTCTTGAGGGTTGGAAGCTAACTTTTGTAGAGTAAGGATTCTTGTTATATTTTAGTATTTGTGTTTTAAATAGTTTGTTTTAGGGTCATCCTTAAAAACAAATAAGGCTCCCACTATGTTCTCGAATCTCTTACACTCTGGTAGAGAAACGGAAATCCTTATGCAACTAGGATTTCTAGTGGATATTGCGTTCCCATTGATTTGGTGCACCTCATCTAACTATTATTGGTGATATCTAAATCAATGGACAACTCTTGTCCAATGCTTCTCAAGCATGTTATAGTGACTTGGTCTCTAAGTCATGTAAGTTCACATGAAAGTTATTGACCACACTCAGTTAAGTTGGACCTACCATTCAACACAAGTGTAAAGCTGTCATTGGATCCTTCACCTAGCAACATCTCATGTTAATAGGATGGTGTCTTCTCGATGCAACTGAATCATTGTAACCAACTGAGAACGGTCAACGCCAATAGGACGCCTGCACTCCAACGGTGGAAGATCACTAGATTTAATATGTACGAGAAGGATTGGATTTAGGTTTCATCTTAATTAGTCAGCACAATCTCATGTCTGATTAATATGGTTTAGGTCACATTTTAATTAGTCAGCACAATCTCATGTCTGACTAACCTAGAAGGTATGGGTGAACTCAGATCACTAAGTAACCTATATCAAGACATAGTCGACCAAGTTGGCCAGGTAAGCGAGATTGGTGGGAGGGTCATAGCTTAGACACCATTGGACTGGCCAAGTAAGCATGGTCCCAATTAAAAATTACCGTTCGAGATTTGTCTCAGACACCAATTGGTTAATTAGTTTTGGATAGGTTAACCTAGCGAATTGGGATCGATCTACTAAGCCTAATTAGGTTTTTAGATCAATCGATTGATATCAATCAAATTGACCAGCTCAGACCTTTGACATGATCTTGAGCACTCTTGATCAATCTTAATCAACTCTTGATTTGGTTTGATCAAAAGCTCATTCAATTAGATTCGATCATGACCTAATCGAAAATCAAAGTGCAATCCAATTGCAAGACCTAATTAATTCTACCACCTAATTAATTCTACCGATTTCCTAACCCTCATATTTTATGCTTAGGGTTTAATATCTTAAATTCTCAATTTCAGATATTTTAATCTTAATTTCAGATATTTAATTCTAAATTTCAGATCTTTAATTAAGTGCATTATGAACATGAGGTTTTAGTTTAGATGTCGAAACTACTTTCAGATATAAACTACATGTATAATCATCTCATGAATATATATTAACATATAAATTTCAGATCTAGATAATTTCAGCATTCATGAATTCAAACATTCATAACATTAAATCTAAAAACGGTTTTTAAGATTCATGAACTAATCATGAATCACGACTTCCTGATCTAGATATCAGATCAAAAAAAATTTCATATCTAATCATCTAAAATTTTAGATCTACAACTTGTCCTAAATCGTAGAAATTTCAGATCTAAAATTTCAGTTCTCAACCAAAGATTTCGGATCTGATTTTTCAAATCTTATTTTTGATTTTTCAGATCTGAAACATGCTTCTAGATCTAATTTTTTAGAGCATAAATCAGATTTTTTCAGATCTGATTTCAGATCTATATGTATTCATAATGGTGGCTTTGATACCACTATTAGGAATTGTCGCATGATCCCTTAGGTTGTATGTAAGGTTTTTAAATTTTTTAACAAATGCAGCAAAATAAAAAAAATTAATCTAGTATGCATGAAATATAATCTCTACATGATCCATATCATGAAATATATAAGATCTAAAGCATTAAATAAACTGTAGATCAGATCTACATACCTGGAACTGCTGAATCCGTCTTCAACAACTAGATCTGTGGATGTTATTGGGTCCTGATGTAGCCACCCAAGCATCGGGCCTTTACGGGTATCCACATGGGGCTGATCACGATCAAGAGCATCTGAAACAACCAAGGTGCTAGCTCCGTTGCAGGCTTCTCTCAAATTTAATCTTCTTTTTCTCTTCTCAAGAGATTAAAGAAGATCTAGCAATAAGATTTTTCCCTTTTCTTTTCTCCAGAGAACAAGGGATGCGTGGACTCTTTCACGTGAGAGGATGAAGGAAGAGAAGATCCTCTTCCTTATGGTATCAAGAGAAGGGGAGGGAAGGGATGCCATATTTTTTTCTCCTTTGTGGCATCAACAACTAAGAAGAGAAGAGAAGGGGTGCAAGAAATTTTATTTCTTTTCTCCCTTCCCTCGTATCTCATATGATGATCTTAAAAATAAAAGAGAACCCTTCTTTTAATTGTACACCTATAGGATTAAACCAATTTAGTTTTAAATTAGAACCCCGTTCAAATTTAAAACTAAATAGGATAAGAGAGACTCCCTGGAGGGGGTTTCAACTATTGGAGCACCCCTTCTCTTTTCCAACGTTAATTACATGCAAAAGGGAGAAGAGTGGACACCAACTTGTTTTTGTTCACCATCTCCCTTTTTGGGGTGAAGATAAGGAGAGAGTCTGAGTGGGCCCCAACTCTTGGAGCGCCCCTCCTCTCTCTTCTCTTGTTTTCCATGCAAAAACAAGTGATGCCACCCTTTTTTACTTACATGCTAAAAAGGGGACGCCACATAATTTTGTGCACCCTTAGTTTGGTAGGGAGTGGGAAAAAGGGGAGAGAATCCTAGTCTAATCAGGATTCTCATATCTTAATCTTATTAGGTCCAATCCAAGGCAAATTCGAATATGATTCGAACCTAGTTTGAGTCAAACTCAATCCTAATCAAATTAGGAAACATGTCCAAGTCCCAATTGAATTGGAAACCCGATTTAATTTGAATTAAATCAAGTCAAGTCAAATTAAATATGGTTTAATTAGATTAAGACCTGAATCTTAATTTGATCAAATCAAATTGCATTGCAACTCTTGCAATTGGGTCCTTGTACTAGCTTTTAGAAAATCCTCTTCTTTGCAACTTTTACAAATTATTTCAATTATTAATCACATTGATAATTGGATCCTGCTATGATTCGAAAAGATGAATCAATTGTTTGATTGAGTCATATCCTTCTGTCTGGTAGTAAGATATATTGTGATCATTATCAGCAATATCATGGAAACCCTTTTCAATGAATTGGAACCATTCCAACTATTCTCAACAAGAATTATCAATTACCAAGATTCCGAGTCTTACAATCCATCAGTGATGTCTAGCCGCATGTAATGGCAATCCGGCAGAAGAGAAGATAACAAAACCTCTAGGTATAGTTAATATGTGATTCAGTTCTTTTATCGCGAGTCCCGACAAGATGGAGGTTATGGAAAACTTGTCAAATCTCATTATCTGTTATATGTAAGATTTGTTTGACTTGAGTTCATGATGTGAAACTTGTAGAAACATTTTTTCACCATTCATTCTGCCCTGGTCAAGATCTGAACTCAGTCTCATAAAATACATAGGATTACTCATCTATTGAGATCAATAATCCTATCTAGATGCGTACCCTACTCCTACAGTGAATCTATCATAGCAAACGAATACTGCAAGGATCTGAATGGCTAGGGATCATATTTCTGTTCTGTCAAACTACAGTAACTTCACTGTGAGTAGTCGAGGCCAAGGTTTTAAATCCTGTGGGACGGGAGCGTCCCGGTTTTTGCCTGGAACGGGACGCCCCGCGTCCCGCCCCGTCCCGGTGGCCATCCCGCCCCATCCCGGTGGCCGTCCCGATCGGGCGTCCCGGTGGTCGTCTCAATCGGGCATTCCAATACGTACTTATGATGTTTTTTATATATATTAATTTTTTAAATTTATTTTAAGTTTTTATTATTTTATTTATTGTTTAAATATATTTGATTTTTTAAAATAATGCATTTATGATAAACCTGTTCTATTTAGAACTAACATTATAATGTATTATGATTTTTCAGGTGGTTGAAGATTCTTTCTTGATTACCAAGCAACGATTTCTTGTAAATGATGATGCACGGATGCTTGATAAAGCATAACTATTGAAGTTAGATAAAAAAATTGTAGTGCATACTACTTGAGCTTAGCACTTGTATCAAAAAATATGATGATGCTAATATTATGTAATAAATCATTTTCAATATTACAAAAAAATGAGTCATCAGTTTAACATAAACATATCAAAATCATTACTAATTCCAAGTGGAATGTCTATGACTCTCATAAACATCTGGGTCTCGCTCATAATCGGGGCCTTGAATATATTGCCAATTCGGATGCTGGATGAATCCTTGTTGTTCATTTTGTATTTGATATTGTCCAGGATAACCTTCTTGACGGTATATTGGATAAGGAACAGGCCATCCTTGATGAGGATAATAAGAGGCAATTTCATACTGTGATCCGGAAATATTTCCACAAGGTGGATGAGAATACTCTTCGAGATATGACCATTGAGAATATGCATATGAATCATTCGCTCCAACAGATTCTATTCTGGTTGATGATCTAACTTGTTCAGACTCGAATATGCGTTTCGGATCTTGCTCCATCCATGCCATAAACTCCGGATAGGCTTGACGTCGACGTTCCTCAGTTATTCGCAACTCATGAAAACGATCCAAAATATCTTTAGCCTGTATGCCACGTCCTGCAATAATTCTTTTTCCCCTCTTATAAGCCAGCAACTCTTCCTCATTCTGATATCTAGAACTGTCTGGCTCCATGATCCTGGTCCTGTGTAGCATGGCTGAAATATGCTTTTTGTATAAAAGGACTAATCCCGCATGCTTCACCATCTCCACCTTTATTATCATGATCATCAGATCCATCATCACTCTTGCTATCATTATCATCATCACTATTATCCTGAGATGATCTAGGCAATCTAGGATCCGAGGATTCAGGTGTCTCACTATCGTCATCTCGAACTGGTACATCATCAATTGCCGCTCTTGGATCAATTGTCACCTTCATCTTTGATTTGGACTTTCCATATTTGTCTTCAACTGTAGCTCTTTGGCTTCCCCTTTGGCATCGTCTAGATTTAAACATTTCACGATCAAATCGTTGATCAGAATCTTCAGATCGCCTGCCACCTGATCCACCATCATCTTTAGCAGTATCTTGCATTCCACTCTGAATGGGAGATAAATGAGAGGCCGTCCATCGATCTACATCTCGTACTCCTGCCTCATGTGCTATTGTTTTGCATGGTCAGAGAGGATCCCCTGGCTCATCCAACACTGGTGGATCCCGTGCTTCTTGATCTGCAACCCAGTTCAACATAGGATCCTCCTCATCATGGACAAAGTCCTCTTCGAATGGATCATCTTGCTTAGGCTCTTTTCCCTCATTGACATATCTGAGCTTCAACCTTATATTATAATGTACAAAGACTAGATCTCTCAATCTTTGTGAGGTTAGATGATTTCTGATTTTCGTATGGATCAGGGCAAATATACTCCAATTGCGCTCGCATCCACTTGATGAGACGGTCTGTGATAGGATCCGAATAGCAATCTTTCTTAGGTTTGGTGCGGATGTACCCCACTGGACCCACCATTCTCCTGTATTCAAAATATCAAATAAAATAATATATATTATTAAACTTAACTCCTCAGCTATACATAGATGTACATATAATAAAAAATAATCCTATATTTATACCTGGTGACATTTTAGATATAGATCTGTATGCTCTTTGTTCTCCAAAGCTTCCTTTCCACTCTCGAAAAATTTTTTCCTGCCCAATCAATATAGACATCTCATTAAAGGTCATCTAAATTTAATAATTTAATATATTTCAAACATATAATGGCTTTTCTACTATGATAGGTATATATTTTTTTATTACCTCACTTATAGCTTCTGCAGCCAAGTCCAAATCACTTTCTAGCCTATATACGACATTCCTCAAGGCTTTCAAAAGTTCTTCATTCAAGGCAATGTTATGATCATATTGATATTTGGGATTTAAATAGTAGGCTGCATAAAAAATAAAAATAGTATTAATGAAAAGCAAAGATATTCATAACTTATTTAACAAAGGATGCATGATAGTTATGCTTCAAACAAGTTTTACTTGCTAAGTGCAAGTCTTTTCCCATTTGAGTATCCCATCTGTCCTCAATAACACGTAAATATGGTGCTGCTTTCTTCTGTCCTACTGCTTTTATAATCTCTTATTTGCAAGCAAATATTTTGGGATATACATAGCCCATCTGAGAAAATTTCTCGGTATCTACTATCCGTAGCACTACATATAAGGGCTCTATTGCCTTAATCACCTCTGAGCATCTATCCCAAAAATTATTACTCAATATAATGCCATCAACACGTCCATCATTGGTCCTTGCATACTTAGAAGCCCTACATTCATCAGAAGTCATCATAGCCCTCAAACCAGTTTTATTATCAAGAAAACTCTTCAATGCTATATAATTAGTCGCAAATCTTGTCAACCCTGGTCTAAGCAGCTCCCCTTGTACATGTTTTTTCATAAGAGCAAGTACCCAGGTATGATTGTAGATATATTTGGATACTGCCTGCCCGCTTTCTACCATAGATTTTACCTTTGATAGATGTCCAATATCTTTCATCATCAGATCTATACAATGTGCTGCGTAAGGGGTCCAATATAAATGTTGTTTTTCTAATATCAGATCCTTTCCTACTTTCATATAATTTGCTCCATTATCTGTGACCACTTAGATGATATACTCTTCACCAATTTCATCAACTACATTCCTCATTAAGTCCAAAATATAATTGGAGTCATGTATTTTATCTGGAGCATCAATTGAAGTATGAAAGATTGTTACCTTATCACAATATACAAGAAAGTTGATAATGCTCCTCCTAGTAGGTCCAGACTAACCATCGCAGATCAATGTCACCCCATAAGTATTCCACTCTCTCTTATAATTTTCAATCCAGGCTTTGATATATGCGACTTGTTGTAAATATGGTCCATGAATCTCATAGGGTGTAGGAGGATCAATACCTGGACCGGCTTTCTGAACTGTACTAATCATCGATCGAAAGTATGTATTCGCCGCTGTCCATGCTGGAATATGGCTAAAATGAAACCAGTTGGCAATTGTCCTTCCTATTTGTTTTTTCTTGTCCTTATATATGTAGTCATCAATTCTCGGTTGCTTTGACTCTGGATCTGGATATGCTGCAGGATCTAGATCATAGATGGTGGGACCTCTTGAACTTTTCTTTGATTTCTTTCCAAATGCACCAAACAAAGATTTGATTGAAGATGATTCCATTCTCATGGATTGACTCCTCTCTATTCCAGCAGACTGTAAATGTGAATGTGACATTGTTGCTGCACCAGAGGCACCACCCTTCTCAAATTGAGAACGTCCAAATTGTGCTCTATGTCTCGAAACCTCCTCTTGTTGCCACTGGTCCTGTCGAGAGGTCCGGATAGCCTCTTGTAGATGAGTTGCCTCTAAATCATCTGGATCAACATAATCATCATCATCTAAGTCTGCATGAACAAATGATTGAGATGTGCGACGATCAACTGCTTGTCTTCGAGCTCTAGATGATATCTTTGCCTCTTTTCTTTCTCCATATGCTCCCTTATCATCACTCGAACCTCTGCAGGTACCTTTTGACACTTCTTCACTTCACTGAAGCCATCCACCAAGTGTTGTTTCAATCGGGTGACTCCACCTCCTCTATTTTCATGTCCACAGAAATTACATTTCTATTGATGCCGGTCCATTCCCATGTTTCCAAAACGCCATCCAATATCTCGATCCTTCTGTTGCTTATTATCGGGCTCCATCTAATTTAAAATAAATTATGAAATTAATGAGTATCTCAAAAATTTTGTTGCAAATTTTGATGATTTTGTTATTTATTTTTTTGTTACAAATTTTCTTTATTTTCCTTTTCTTGTTAACTAAATTTTTATATATATTCTGCTTTCTGTTTCTGTCTTTATATATTCAATTATCTATATTTGTTTTGGATTTTGTTGTTGGGGCACATAGGTTTTAACTTGCATAGTCAAAAATAATAGCAATACCTTGTTTAATAATAATTAACACATATATTTAACCCACATGGTGAAACATTACAGTCATATCCTTTTCTACTTTAGGAAATTTATGTATGTGTTTCTTTCTAGACATACTTAGCTATGATAATTTGATCTAATTTATTAATTATTAACATAACAAAATAGATCATATACTATAAAATAAGTCTTTTTTTTCGTGTGCAGATTTACACAGTAATAAAGAAAAAAGCAATCATTATATTATTGAGAATAATATTATTCTTACAATGATATACTATCTATTTCATATGAAGCTCTTAATTTATATTTTATTTAACTCTTTTTTTATTAATTAATACATTATTCTATTTTATTGCGGACAAGAAATCTCTCTATATATAATTTTAAACTAAATAAGAAATTATATTTATAATTGCATGAGCTTATTTAATATTATCAAACAAGAACCAAATTAAATTGGTTACAAGTTTTTGTATATGTGCAAGAACTAAATATAAAATTTTAGAAAAGTAGGAATACCGTTCGCGAATCTCGTTAAAATTTTAAGAAATGATGTATTTGAGACGCCCCCCTTCTTTTCCCTCCCGTAAAACCTTCTAATATAAAATAAAACATAATTAAAAAATAATGACAATAATTTATTAAATCATATTTTATTAATTGAAAAAATATATTTTTAATTTTAATAAGCCATAAAATATTTTGGATCAAGATACAAAGACTTACCATTTTTTAAAACAAGCACAGCAACCTCCTTCAGGTAAGCCTTCCGTTTGAGGGAACCTCCTTCAGATAAGCCTTCTGTTCGAGGGAACCTCCTTCACATAAGCCTTCCGTCTGAGAAAAATTTATTATCACAGCCTCACAGGTCCCTATTTAACATTGCAGTTCGATTCGACCGTTATAAAATCTGAATGTTAAAATGAACGTTAAAAGGAATCAGACCGTTACGAATAATCGATTTTATTTTACCATTGAAATGATCATTAAAAAAGAATCCGAGGCAGACAACGGATACAAATTAATAAAATCCATCTGTATTATTTGTTCATTGAAATGATGTATTATTTGTTTTATATATCCCGTGATCCCTAACCTAACATATCAAATCATAGGCTGGTGCAAGGAATCTATTTCATTCGCGTCACAAGTCATGACCAATTTTTCAGGCCGTCCCATTACAATTTTCAATTTCCAATTTCCTATTCCCGTCCGCCCCATTCCCCTTTACATTTCCCTGTTCCGTACGCCCCACCCTAAAACAAAAATAGCTAGCCAAGCCCCGTGGGACGCCCGACATTTCTTCCTCCCTCCCGGTCGCCCCATGGCGGATGCCCGATGGTGGCCGACGCTCGACCATGCCGATGCCTGACGGTGGCCGACGATGGGGCTCCCGACATTTCTTCCTCCCTCCCGGTCGCCCCATGGCGGATGCTCGACGGTGGCCGACGCCCGACGATGCCGACGCCCGACGGTGGCCGACGCCCTACTGATCCCTCCCTCGCTCCCTCCTCCGACTGCTCTCTCCCCCCTTCGTGTTCTCGGGAGGTCCTCGTCTCCTCGTCTTCCCAGCGACGATGCCGGATGCCAACGCCGGTGCCGACGCCGACGGATCTATAAGCAAGAAGCAAATAGGTTAGTCCCCTCTCCTTCCTCACGACATCGAAAAAAAAAATTAGGTTGCTCCAGGATGGCCGTACCGGCAACTAATCCGGCCGGAATGAAGCCGAGACGGAGGCCGGACGGCTGTTTCGTGGTCCCGTACCCGTCCTGACGCGGGACACGGATGCGATGCAGTACTAAAGGTTGATTTAAATTTTATGTTAATCGAGTGAAAATGTTCATTAACCTAACAGCCTATTAAACAATACGTTAAAAGAATCTATAGCAAGCAACTAAATACTGGATTACATCACCCGCATGCATACATAACAAAATAATTAATTAGATGGATCACGGCGATTGAGAAACCACCCTAGATTAGGTTCCTACTTTCTAACATCAGATCTAGAGAAAGGGAAAGGATCTTGAGTTACCGATACGCTTAGAAGCCTCCTCTGATAAAGATCTGGATCACTGCACTCTTGGGTTGAAGAATCGGACTCCAAACTGATCGCTCCTGTTATCCGGATTCCGATCGAACTGATTCCAAAGCATGGACGCCGATCTTCAGAGTCGGATCTCAAGATAATCTGCCAAAAACACCAAAAAAATAGCAATTAAACGTTGGAAATCAAAAGCTAGAAGGAAGGCTGGCACCAGGGTTGGTTCTCCTGGGGATCTTCTTTGGTTGGTTTCTAGAATCTCTTCAAAGCATTGGATGAAGGCCTTGAAAAGACTTAGGGATCAGATCTGATGGAGGGATTGGATGCATAAACAGGGCGTCACACCCCGGTAGAACTTGGACGTCGCACCCAAGTGTTCTAGGCGTCACACCTAGCACCTATCAGCCGTCGCAGCTAGAAAGGAATTGGAAGAACTCGGTAGTGTTTCATTTCATTTCATCAAATATTCATTATCTGTACAAGGGGTACATGGTTCTATTTATAGGATTATTCACTACAAGAAGTACAATAGGACTCAATTACATTTTTGAATTTAAAACTTCCTTGCTATCTTGGACTTCTACTTGAGCTTGAATTTTGAATGGCTTGATCCTGAATTGGGCGACAACTCTCTGGAGCAAGGCGCTAATTTCTTTCTTAAATTGGCATGAAATCCTTCTTGGCACAAATTCCTTCTTGAATCACCGGGATATCTTAAATGGGACTCCCTTGGTTGGCTAAAGGAATTTGAATGGAGTTTGGATGATGGATAAGTCCTCTTGAATTTGAATGAAGATTGGATGAGGGCTTTCATTTGAAGTTTAAATTCCTTGGAACTCTTCAAATGGGACGGCAACTTGGAATTAGCGTGAAGAAATAGAATCAGATGGCGCACTTCTCCCTTGGGCGTGATTTCATCTGACGTGAAATCCTATTTGAAATTTGGAATCCTATTTGAAATTTAAATGAAGAGAGCTCCTTCCCATGGACTCTTTCTTGTTTAAATTTGAACCTCCCTTGTTTCTTGGATGGGGCATCTTGGAAGTAGGCGACAAGAGAGGGGAAGAGGGCACCAGATGAAGCAGACTCCTGCTTTACTCTTAAAATATGAGGCGCCAAACAATTTTCTTATGGGTCGACCATGTGGTGTTGTCTTGACTTGTGTAGCATGTCCAAATTCAAGTGACAGGCCATGTGTTATTGTCCCCTTGGTGATGTGGCAGTAGTTGTCCTGAAACCATGCAAAGGTGACACCAAAATAGGCTAGCATATGGCAAGAACTTGTGCTAGCACATGGAGTCACATGGGCTTGTCTTGAGCTAGCACATGGGTCTTGATTTGAGTCACATGGGTCTCACAATTGGGTTTCCCTTGTAATACAGGACTCAATAACTAATTGTTTTATAGGACTCAATAAATAATTAAAGCCCTACTTGATCAATTGGAACCCAATTTGATCAAAGGCAATCAAAAGACAAAACATGTAAATAAGTGATTCAACTTGGTAAAAGGGGTTTAGCCCAAAAGGCTAAATAAATAAAACCCTAATTCCAGTTGGTAACAGGGGCTAGCCTTAACTAACCCAAAATAACAGAAATTAAAATAAATTATTTACATGAATAAAAGGGTTCGGTCCAGGATTTCATTCACAAGTGATCCACAAGGATGTGGGTTCAACCTGTCGATATTTTCGGGCCCTGGTGTCCTCACCACGTCCCCTGTGCCGGAAACGCATAGATACGGGATGGGACGGCCCCCGTCCCGCCGGGACTTAAATCTTTGGTCGAGGCATATCATAGATCAAAGAACCACTCATACAACTACAACATTGAGAATGTCACTGAAAAGTGAGTAGACATCCAAGTGATGTCTTGTATTGGTCATGCTTAGTACCATTCTCTAATAATACTTGCACTCTCAATTCAGTATTCCTAGAGTTGAGACTCGTCTATCATAAAGAGAAGCGATCTGTGCACCAATTTTATTGGATTAATCACTTTTCCCATGATGATCCATCGATCGGGAGCAATTTAGGAATTAACTATTAATGACATGTCTCAAATTCTCAACTTTTAAGTATGTGTCATCATCTTATTAATTCCTTCGATGATTCAAGGACACATACATAACATGAATGGCATTATAACTCAATTTTATTAATCAAATGCTAAATTATGCCCTAGAATAAAATCTGTCCGTCAAATTGACTTCTAGGGCTATATCTAACAAGGAGAGGGAGGAAGAGGGAGGGAGGGACAGAGAGGAAGAGAGGGGCTTCGAAGAGGGGGGAGGGTGAAGGAGGGAGAGCGGGTAGAGGGAGGTTGAGGGAGGGGCTTACATTGTCGTGGTAGCAAGAATCCCCAAACCCTAACCCTACCAGTAGATCAGGGTTAGAGATGTTGACAAGGGTCTTCATGGCATTGAACAAGGTTGATGGCATCATCTTCAGCATTTGTCGAGGGTGATGGCATCCTTCAAGGGCAGTGGGATCAATTGGCATCGATCAACCTTGAAGAGGAGAGAGTGAGAGTGGTCAAAGCCCTTAACTAAAGGGTTGTGGAGCTTTTAGAAGTGAGCTGATACGAATATTGAAACTATCATAATTCGGTATAGGCCAAACTTGCCTGGTTTTTGTAATAGGCTGAATTGCCTGGTTTTAGTTGGTTTGGCTAATATTGGCAGCAGAGAACCTAGAATCATTGAGACTCATTGTCATCCCAATCAACCAAATAAGTTGGTTAGAGATCTTCTTAGCTCTCTTAATGGCTTTCTAGATGGCAAAGCTAGTCATGGTAGGTTTGAACTAGAGCTGTCAACAGATCGGGTCCGAACTCGAGACCCGCGGGTCTGGACCCAATGGGTCCGGATCTGGATCTCAATCTAGATCCATTTATCCGGACCCGGACCTGGACCCGATTAGTCATAGTTAAATGGATCCGGGTCTGGATATGTAATATCCAGACCCGACGGACCCGAGACTCGATTAAATAAAATTATATGATATATATTTATATATATTTATATAAATATGGGACGTTGGATTATAATCAAACGGTTAAAAAAATGAAAGAATAGAATCCTCCACTCTTACAAGCCCGTGGGCCATAGTAGTATTCGGGTCCGGGTTCGGGTCTAGATATCCGGGATCCATTCGGATCTGGGTCTGGTACCTTAAAATTGGACTCGTCGGGTATCCGGGTCGGGGTCCGGGTCCGGTAGCTAAAATCGGGTCCGGGTTTGGATATCTGGGTTCTGACCTAAACCCGACTCGTTGACAGCTCTAGTTTGAACGTGAACTAGTTAGTCCCTTTCAAAGTGACACATGGTCGATACCAATTGAGCTCATAAATTTTTCAAGGATGAGTATAACTTGATTGATATTCTTAGAGAGCAGAGCATCCCATCCTTCTCAGGGGTGAGGAAGACCAACCCTTCCATTCTACTTAGGTTGGAAAATAACTTCCCATGCAACAATTTGTAGCTCTCTTATTAGTTTGATGGCCTCGAAGAAACCTCCAAATGACGTTTTCTAGCTTGTCCAAAAAAGAAAGTGGCACAGGTATGAATGCAAGGAGCTGGATACAATAGGCAACCGGAATTGTGTTGGTGAGGATGACGAACTTTGCCATTTCCATGAGTCCAGTTGAGATTGGATATAATCCATGATGAAAGTCACCTATCTTGGAGCATGTCCCCTTTAATCATATTCGAAGAGAGTGCCCAAGGCTCTCTATTGGAGGTCCCCAGGATTGAAGAAGGGACTAGGCTTGGTAGGGTCTTTAGTCTGAGAGTAACGATAGACTTGTCAATATTAGCTCTTTGGCCCGATTGTTCACCAAATTTGCTCACAACCTTCCTCAATGGTCTGCAATCACTTGCTGTGCCTTGGATAATAGTCGACAATCATCTATAAATAGCAAGTGCATGATAGTCAGGCTACTATGATTTGGCCTGTATCCATGTAGTTGCCCATTCTCCAATGCTTCGCAAAGTCTATAAAGTATTTCTGCACATAATATGACAAATATGGGGATGATGGTATCCATGTCTATGCTGAACAATGGAGGTGAAGAATGTTGAAGGATACCATTGCAATCAAGTATCTATTACACAGCCAATTACCCATCCAAACCAATGAGTAGGAAACTGACATTTATGCAGAACCAAGGTTTTAATCCCGTGAGATAGGGCTGTCCTGATTTTTTTATGGAACGGGATGCACTGGCTTCCCGTCCTGTCCCGACACTCGGAATAGGGGATGTCCCAAGGTATCCCGATTGGGATACCGGGATGCTTGCGAGACGTCCTGTCCCAATACATGGGATGGTAACCCGTCCCGGTGTCCCGCGGGATATCCCGCCGGGACCTGAATCCTTGTGCAGAACAACTTCAAAAAAACTCCGCTTCACCCTATCATGCACCGTTTCCATGTCTACTTTGATTTCCATCAAAGCAAAGGTGGAATTGGCACAGTGAAGGGAGCACATTGCTTCCTACACCACAAGGATATTAATCATGATGTTACTGCCCGCAATAGAAGTGGCCTGTTCCTCAAAGAGTAAGTTGTCTAGCACCATCCTAGTTTAGTTGCCAATCTTCAAAACCAACTTATATAGTACCATACTGTACTAGTGTATTTTACCCGGTTCGGGCCCGGTTCAGACTTGGTTCGGATCTGATTTAGGTCAAATAATGTAGCCATGGAGAAGGGAGGGGGTTTTTTTTAATTACATGGACCCGGTACGAGGCTCGGTATGGTACGGTACTGTATCGTACCTATCGGTGACCGATATGGGGCCCAGTACTGGTTTAATATTCCTTGATTATCAATCTTGGGTACTAACACTACAAAAATAGCTTCCATGGGCTAGGTGTCGAGGAAGAGGAAAAAAAGTGTTTCATGGTGTGCAGTAGGCAAATAGCATTTGAAAAAGCCTAGTGGAAATCCGTCAGGCCTAGGAGCATTTTCCAAGCCCATAGCTTTTAAATTGGCTTCAATTTCTGCATTGGTCACGTCTCTACAAAGCTCTCCCTGAGCAAAACAAGCCAGAGCACTTTGAATAGAAGGGCTGTTGGGGTACAAGTAGTGTTTTAATTCCATCTATTGCAAAAGAAATTGAAAAGCTTTGGTCAGATGTCCTCTTCAATCATTTCACCAGCCCCATTTTCAATATAGGTTATCCGAGTTCATCTCTGATTTTGGATCGGTGGAAGAAGTTGGTGTTTCTGATCACCTTTTGGTAGCCACTCTAGGCAGATTTCTACTGCTAGAATTGCTCCTGCTACCATAACATGTTATGGTATCTGCTATGTGCCCTTGCGATATTTGCATATGATCATTGGACACGCCATCACCCTCTTCTTCTTCATGTTGTAAGGATGAAATATTCTATTCAAGAGCCGTGGTTCTTCAGAAGATGTCCCCGTCTTATCCCATTATCTTAGCACCCTCTTTTTGCTGGAAGCTTCTGAAAATTTTTGTAAAATGGGCCTCTCTGTTGGTGCTGCCAAGCCTAGTTGTTAATTTTCCAAGATCAAGCATGAGAAAACCAAACGTTCTCAAACTTGAATAGAGTCAAACCCGGAGATGTTGAATCTATGGTAAGGAGCAATGGGTAGTGATCCGAGCACCCAGTTGAAAGATATTTGCTTTTGGCAAGTAATTCATCTAGGCTTTATCATCAAAGGTTCTATCTGGCCTTTCCCATATGCTACCTAATTTGTCTCGGTTATTACACCATGTAAATTGGTGCCTGAAGAAGCTCAGGTTAAAGTGTCCATTCTATGAAAAATCTTTGGATTCATTGATCTCTTGAGGGTCATGAAGCTATTGCCCTCTCCTGTTGTTTTTATGCTTAAGGACTCGTTTGACTCACAGTAAAAACTTTTCTTTCCTAGGAAGTTACTTCCTAGCAATAGGATTTTGGCATATTTGGTTGACCATCGGAAAGTGGTTTATTCCAGAGTGGCTTAACCCCTCTAATTGTTGAATAAAGTTTGACTCTCCTATTGTATTTGTTGACCTCCAGGCAGTAATTTTTGTGAAAAGTGAAATTTTAAGGTGTCTTATTTGGAGTAATGTGTACACAATGGATTGAGATATGAAATAAACTAAAGGGGCTAGGATCCAGATTACCTTCTTGATTTCAACAACTTCAAATCAACATGGCATGGCTAATATTTAATGCATTAACTCTTATTATTTGGATAATTGTCAGTATGCAAGGCTGCTAAAGAAAAGTTCCTGACTTACCATTCTATAAGTAGTTGTGGATGCCACCGTCTTGTCCTTTGGTTTCCACATTTGTTGCTATGTTTGTTATATTTCTTGTTATTCTTTTATTGGTAGAATCTACTTTAAGGGGATTTATAATTGCTGCAGGCTGCAAAGGTATTTGAGAGTCAATTAGCAGAATCCTTGTTGGAAAGTGATGGTCAGCTGGCATTCAAGAAACTTGCAACTGCAACACTTGAAACCTTGATGCCACGAATAGAGGGAAAGGGAGAGTTTGGACAGGCAAGGTGGAGGCTGGTGTATGCTCCTCAGTTCCCAAGTCTGCTCTCTGTTGATCCTACAGTTGACCCACTTAAATCACTGGCCAACAATATATCTTTTGGTACGGAAGTTGAAGTTCAGCTTGGAAAACGCCTTCAGGTAGTTTTGTTGAATGACTCTTAACAACTAGTGGCATTGAATATTTTTAGTTACTATCTTAAGTTTCCTTATAATGTTATATCAACAGGTAACAGTAGGATGCATATGCGTGATTCTAGGATAAAGATCTTATAAAATGTATATAGCTTGGATGAATTATTTGTCCCTGATAATTATAATGATTGTTTATGTAGATTCATCCCAATAGAGCAGTCATCCTAAACATTAAGTCTATATGCGGTACATTTTGATCTGTTTTTGCAGGCTTCGGTTGTTAGACAGATGAAGGACTCAGAAATGGCTGTGCAGTGGACTTTAATCTACCAGCTTACAAGCTGCCTTCGAGTTCTTTTCCAATCTTACCCATCTAATCGGCTGCTTTTTGAATACTCTGCAACGTCTCAGGATTGATAAACTTACGTTGATCAACCCTGCAATGCAAGGCTATCCAGCATTGTGATGCGCCAGCCAGCTTTTATTTAGATAAGTAATTGGTAGTTGAATCCAAGTTCAGGTTTTTCTGCAATTGTAAATTTATTTTTATTTGTTTATATGTTACACTATCAATATTCTTTTGCTAAAAGATGAAGTCAGCTTGTTTATAAGTTGTAAATTAATTTTCATTCTTTTAGAGAGCTATTTTTTAAAGGTGATGTCCACCCTATATTCATGGATCAAGGTCTGTTTGTTATGGAATCCATGAAAGAAGGCAATATTTTTTTGAGATTATGTGCTGCAAATCATTTTTTGACCTAAAATACAAGTCTGTAACGTATACTTGCACTATTTTCAGCTTCTCCTATTTACTTCCTGTGTGCTTCACTATCCTCCTATTTTTCTTCACTGTTTGCTTCATTCTTGCATTCAGGGCCTGCATTGATGTTTAACTTTTTGTATAGTTTACTGTGTATGACACACTTAGTTTTGGATGATCTTTTTAATTGGAATGATAAATCAAATTTCCTACACTCTTCGCGGGGTTACCATTGTTATTACATGTCAAGCTGAATGCAATAAAGCTGCAATTCCGCACCAAACTGAGAAAGGGTTTCCCCTTTGACCATCATGTTTTCTATTTCTTTGAAAGCAAATTGTGCATGGAAGCAGTGAGAATTTTGGATAGAGCCTTCTCACCCTCACCATCCCCGAGTAAGGAGGAATTTTGTCAACGGTGAATCATGGATATGAGATATGCAGATAGGCATTTTGCAGCTATTGCATTCAGGTTTGCAAATACATGGAGAATTTTATTTATTTTCATTTGTGATATAAAGATAATGTGGAGCAGGTTGGAAGTTCTTCTGAAGGTCTATTTTCTGGTGTTCCTGAAATTAACTCGAGGCTAAATTCTTGCATGCGGATTTCTGCAGGACTAATGGCTTCTGATTTCCTGACTGCCAGAACATTGACCGCATTACCGAGCAGTAGACACTTGTAGCTGTCCAGCAATCCGCAGATAAAAATGATCATTATAATTTTTTTCTAAAAAAATTATGAATCATTTACCTGCATTACCGAGCAGTAGATATAGCTGTCCTGCAATCCGAAGATAAAAATGATCATTATAAATTTTTTTTGAAAATTATGAATCGTTATAAGAAGTAAATTTTTGAAAGAGGCGTCGATTATAATATGGGGGAAAGATTGATGACTCGTCATGTTTTGTAGCCTTGAGTATGATTGCCAAAACGATTGGTGCGTTACTGCTTTCTTACCTAATCAGTAATTGCGACCAAAGATTGATGGCTCGTCATGTCTTGTGGCCTTTAGTATGATTGCGAAAACGATTGGTGCGTTACTGCTTTCTTACCTGATCAGTAATTGCGACCAGGATGTGAACCAAGTCAGCATCAAGATTCAAGAGTACTGAGGTGCATCCGTGAAGATTCATGTCATACAGTTTAATTGTTATAATTGTCATTAAAAGAGCAATTAACTACTAAAAAATAGGGAGAAAAAAAGGGGGGGAAAATGTGTACCTTAAAGTGAGTGTTTGACTTCGGAACTTCCTGTGTTTCAAGAACATGTGTTGGTTGGTAAAGTATACGTACATCTTTAAAAAGATTACATATGCTCTATAACTTTGATTTCATCTCGTAATGGTAAAAACCCTCACTGCTGCATGTTCTATTGTTCTGGTAATGCAAAACGTTGTGAATGACTAAACGACTTTCTGTACCAAAAAATGACTCTTACGACTTTTAGTGCTTGGCTTTGGGAGCAGCAGCTCATGGAGCATGCTATACGCCTAATCAATGAACCATCACCATCAGGATCCTGGTGCGACTTCTGGGATTTGTCGAGTAATATCGAATAGCATGGTTAACTGTGGATATCATATCCGCTATATCTTTGTTTCTTTCTTCCCTACAAATACTTGCATTTGGAATTTTTATTGCCTTGCACATAGTTTGGTATAAATAAATAGTGTACCTTGCTGATAATAGATTGCCAGTGTTTGTGGATTTGTACTCGTTGAACAGAGCGGGGTGATTACCGTTAAGGCGGAAGTCCGGTTGGTAGAGGCTTAGTCTCATCTTCCATCGATCATAGGTTCGAGGCATGATTATCGCGAGTAACTCGATTAAATCTAGAAATTTTTCTAAGACACGTGATCGGGATGGCGTTACTCCGGCGTCTTAGTGATGATTAAATCCAGAAATTTTTCTAGGACACGTGATCGGGATGGCGCTACTCCGGCGATCAATTAAACGCCACTACTCTGGCATCTTAGTGATGATTAAATCCAGAAATTTTTCTAGGATACGTGATCGGGATGGCGCTACTCCGGCGATCAATGAAGCGCCACTACTCTGGCGTCTTAGTGATGATTAAATCCAGAAATTTTTCTAGGATACGTGATCGGGATGGTGCTACTCCGACGTCTTAGTGATGTCAGGCTAACGTACTCATCAATGATCAATGAAGCGCCACTACTCTGGCGTCTTAGTGATGATTAAATCCAGAAATTTTTCTAGGATACGTGATCGGGATGGTGCTACTCCGACGTTTTAGTGATGTCAGGCTAACGTACTCATCAATGAAGCGCCATCCGGCGTCTTAGTAATGTCAGGCTAATGTACTCATCAATGAAGGGGAAGGTATACGAAAAAATTACAGTTCGAATCGAACATGGCTTGGCGGGGCTACTCCGGCGTCATAGTGATGTCAGGCTAACGTACTCATCAATGATGAGGAAGGTACGCGAAAAAATTACAGCCCGAATCGAACATAGCCTGGCGGGGCCCAGTAGAGTAGCTACACCGGGATTTTTTTTCCCTCTCTTTCTCCTTATCAAAAAAAAAAAAAAAAATCAAACAGAGCAGGGTGCTGGTGCTGACATAATAAAAGAGAACGATACATCATGAGCAAGAACAATTACATAAAAGTTGAATTGGAGGATCATGTTCCGATATGCCATGAATAAACGCCAAGAAACTATGACAGAATCATGGGGAGCAATGACTAGGTCCCAATCGAAGATCAATTTTTTTTTTCCCAGTTTTGATCTGTTACCATTAAGTAGATTAGTTTCAGCTGCTGCTCAGATCACTTCAAGCTTGCTTCATCATGGATTTCTGTAACCTATAATGGAAATCCATATACCTTTCATTTTTCTATGAATCCATAGCCAAAAAAATGTCAAAAATTTGGACAGGCAGGTATATTTTTGTTATAGTGCAGTAGGATATGCATTTTTTTTATAATTCATAAATTTGTATATTAGTTTTCCATCGATCTTGTGGCTGGAGGCCGGGAGGGGAAGAAAGGAGGATGAGATGTGTTGTTGCTCAAAACTTGGCCTGATAACTGGACTGGTAAACAGGTGAGCTATGCTCCTAGTCGAGTTGGAAGGGTATGCTAGAGTTGTTCAACAACCATAGAATATGATCAGAGGGTCGCTGGAGCATGGGATCGTTCGATGCTTGAGTTATGCAAAGTTTCAAGAGAAAATAGGAGAGATCATCGATCTTGTGGCTGGAGGCCGGGAGGGGAAGAAAGGAGGATGAGATGTGTTGTTGCTCAAAACTTGGCCTGATAACTGGACTGGTAAACAGGTGAGCTATGCTCCTAGTCGAGTTGGAAGGGTATGCTAGAGTTGTTCAACAACCATAGAATATGATCAGAGGGTCGCTGGAGCATGGGATCGTTCGATGCTTGAGTTATGCAAAGTTTCAAGAGAAAATAGGAGAGATAGAAGTAGTATAGTGCTGATAGTTCATACATGAGGGGTCCCTATGCCTAGTATTTATAAAGGAGTAGGTGCGAACCTATGTGATTGGGATCATGTAATTTGTGGACAAGCGGTTGAGCTCTTTCCGTATCTGTTGATCATGGTAGTGAGAATATTCATTTACAACTATGATGATTGAGTGGTTTTCTTATCTGTTGGTCGGTTAAAATATTCTTTCTCAGGCATGTTGAGTTGTAACAATCATGCTGATTATGTCAATATTTGATAGGCCGTTGATTTGGCTGGATACATGTTGTTATTTGGTTGGTAGACTATGCTTTTAGATGGGATTTTAGATATAGCGAATTTGAGTCATATTACTTGTCCCCAACTTCTGATCCCGAGCTATGCTTGCTTGGCTCAGGTAAAGGAAGTAGCCAAATTATTCATTGGAAAAGCTAGCTAAGCTGCATTTGAGCTATCAAATTAGTCTTGGAAGCTTATGGAAACTATGTTTAATGATAGGCATGATTTTCGTAGAGTTGGTTCCATTTTCGAAGCATCATACTTATGGGTGAGATTATCACCATTGCCATCATTCTTTCTCCATCCAGCTCTAAGACAAGATCAAAGAATTCATCCAACATGGATGACTGGATAGATTCTTCGGACATAGGAGGGAACAGTACATGAGGCTTTATTCGGATTATCTCGGTTGCCTGAACCATCCCAGCAAGAAGAAGCCATGAAGAACTAGCTTATAACAGGGATGATAAATAACACGATTGCTAGGGGCAACTTAGTGGCAAATCTGGAAGCTCATCCAAAATAATTAAAAGACAGAATCTAGTCCTTGCATAATGATGCGGTAGTTGTAGCTCTTAATATTACAAACTATGATGTATGTCATGCTTTAGTAGATAAAGAAAGTTCAACCGGTATGTTATTTTATGAGACCTTTTGTAAAATCGGGTTCATTTTGGATCGATTTAAAAAATATGAGTCTTCATTTATCAGGTTCTTCAAAGATGCGGTACCTACGAGAGGATTGTCACCTTGCCAATTATGATAGGTGGGCTCCTCAACAGTCTATAGTGCTATTTGACTTTTTAGTTATCAAAGTATCTTGACCTACAATGCCATACTCAGATAGCCACGACCAAATACACTATGAGTTGTAGTCTCGATGTATCACTTGTTGCTGAAATTTTCAACAAAATATGGGGTTAGTGAAATCTAAGGAGATTAAGCCTTAGCGTGGCGGTACTATATGACAACCCTTCAAGGAGTAGGAATACATGACGCTCTGACTGTTGAAGGACTGGACACTCATGATGAGCTGACTAAAGAGCATGAAGAGCATGCAAAGGACCAAATTATGATCCCCCTTCAGGATGAAAACCAAGAATGAATAGTCTAAATTGGATAGTCTTTAGATGAGGTAACTAGACATCACCTCATTACTTTTCTACAGGAACACACCGACATCTTGCTTGGTTAGATACCGACATACTAGGGATAGATTCCAAAGTAATGGTGCACTAGTTGAATGTGGATCCTACACACCAACCCATCAAGCAAAAAAAGTGGAGTTTCACCCTGAAGTGGCAAAAGACAATTGCCAAGAAAGTAGACAAGCTCATCGATGCTAGATTTATTCAAAAAGTGACCTATCCAAATTGACTTGCAAATGCGGTCCTCATAAATAAGGCAAATGGAAAGTAGCAAATTTATATAGATTTCACCGATCTTAATAAAGTATGCTCGAAGGATAGCTATCAACTACCTCGAATTAACCCGTTAATATATGCCATCTCGGGTCTCAAGCTTCTAACCTTCATGAATTCTTTCTCTAATTAGCTAAACTTGGATGTTTTTCTCTTGGTGTGAACACCTTCATGCATCCAACCTCTTTGCATAAGAAAAACCTAGGATGTCCAACCTTATTTCTTCACGTGAAGACTCCTCATTTAAGGCACCAACTTTTTTTTTGCATGAAGACCATGAGGTACCCAACTCTTTTTGGCATGAAGACCATGGGGTTCTTGTCAACACCTTAATTAGGACACTAAAAGTACCATTTTTTTATTAATTGATCTTTATTAGTTGGAATTTGATGATTCTTAGTCTCTTTTATATGTAATTGGAAGATTAGACTCAATTTGGTTTAGACTCGAGTGAACCAAGTAACCAATTTAAGGGACTGACAAGAAAGCAGATCCAAAAACTTGGGAGCAAGGTGCCTCATCGAAGGGGCTCCCCTATAGACTCCATTCATGAGGATCTAGGTGACTCCAATCAAGGGCCAGGAAGCAACCTATTGAAGACCCAAAGGCCAAGATTCCAGGAGCCTCAACTCACATGGATCCAGGAAGAAAAGGTAATATTTCACTTGGATCCAAGAAGAAAAGGCAGCATTGCAATCAAGAGCCAAGAGCATTCAAGGTTGATCTCATGGTTAGGATCTCAAGGTACCTCTTCACACAAATTCCAGAGCTTATTAAGGATCAGGAAACCATCCCACAAGATCCTAGACCAGATTCATGACATGCCTCCCTAGGCTCCACTACATGCCTCTATAAAAGAAATCCTATGCCTCCACCCCAAAAGGCATCAAGCCTCCATGCCACCAAGCAGGAGTGCCACCCCTCTTCCTTTCTTCTACCCGTATCTCCTTTCCTCATGCCTCTTTCCTTCCTGCCTTTCCCCTCCTCTCCTTGGTCTCCTTCTATCTTTTAGACACCTCCACCTTTTCTCTTTTCTCCTCCACCTGTTCATCCAAAGAAGGGGTAGTCAAATATGAAGTTCAGAGGAGCGGCGGCCAAGGAGATCTCTTCAAAGTCGAAAGATAAAGAAGATTTCAGCAAACAAGAACCATCTCATTATTGGCTAGACTCCTCAATCTCGAGAAGAATAAGCAATCTTGTACTAAATATATTTGTGCTTTCCTTCATATGTTATTTTGTATTTCTTTTCATACAACAAATTAATATATATCTTCTTTTTTTTTGTTGAAGAGTATTCTTGTATATCTTCAATTTAAGTACGAAATGTTTCATATATTGATCCAAGTTTAAAATAATCTATACTCTGCAAAGACATGCCATGATCCAAGGATATGGCTTGTACTCAAGAAAGATAGGTTGTCTCGAAACTTGATCCCTTTTCTTTTTCAAGTTTGGTAAGATTCATCGTTGAATAGCTTATACCTCGAAGGGGACGAGCCATGACCAAAGGGTATGGTTCATGTACAATAGAGATAAGCTATATCAAAGTCCTAATCATAAGCTTTCATTGTATTTTAAAGAATACTAAATTTGTTCACACAAGATGGACTAAAAAATCTTGAATGTTTTCCCCATGATCAACTTTATATTTTAGTTTAGACTCAACGTTTTTTACATAATCTTTCCTAGTCTCTCATATAAGTCCTATTTCTTTTACTTTGAATGTAACTAAGACCAAGGTCCATGAGAACTTGACACTTGGTCTCATCCTATTCTACGGTGTTGCCTAGCTAGACAACCCAAGAAAGGGATTAATTAGGTTTTTTAAAAATTTAACTCAATTATGTGTTGCCTTTGAAAATTTGAGGATGGTGAGCAGAAATATATGCTATGGCAAACTTAAAATTGAATACTGAAAGTAAAAGCAAATAAGCAAGAGAATGCATGCAAATATAAGAAACTTTTATAGTGGTTCAATGTACCCAACACCTATTTCCACTTTCTAAGCTTATCCTTGAAAATGTTTACTATAATCTCTCCAAGATTACAACCAAATTATTTTATCGGGCTCATAATCCAAAACCCTTTATAGATTATTTTGTAGGGCTCACAATCTGAAGCCCTTTTAACCAATCCCTGGTTTAAATATCTAACTTCAATCCTCAATGGAAGTTAAAAAATAAAGAACTAAGAAAAAAGAGTATAAGTACAAAGCTTCTTAAAAGGAGCAAGAATAAAATAATTATGCATAAAAGAGGATACTCCTAGGAATCTATGGGAGCTTTAATGCTTGTCTCCTTACTGGAAAGCCAATGATTAAAAAAATATTTCAGGTGGTTCAGAGTTGGAGCTCTCAAATCAATACTTTGGCTTTATCTCTTTTTTCTTGATGATACTTGGAATATTCTGAGTTTGTTTTTATTTTTCAATGAATTTGATGAGCTTTAAATATACTTCTAAGGTCCAAATAACTGTCTCTAACCATTGAAGGATGAAATAGAACCATTATATTCAAATTTGGGTCATTCTGAACTTTCTATAGAACTAGCCATTATGCTTGTCAGTAGTTCTCGAGTTGACTCAAATCACTATTGAGTCAACTCAGATCCCATTCGAGTTAGCTCAGTCATCAATTGAGTAGATTTAGTCTCAATTTACTAAAATTTACCTTTCTATTTTTCATTATTGAGTCGGCTCAGATTTATGGGATCAACTCAGTTTCCATCCAAGTCGGCTTAGTTACTATTTGAGTCGACTCACTTGTCAGCCTTCAAAATATAACTTCTATATTTTAAATTTTTCCTGTCAAATTGGCTCAGTTCTCATCCAAATCAGCTTAGTAGCATGCTGGCTAAAACTTTCTGTAATAAGTTAAAACTTTTCCGTATCGCACTAAAACTTTGATCCTTCAAAAAATTCTTGAGTCCACATTCCAATACCTTATTTTTACATAAATTTTATTAGCTTTTCCATATTTTTGGAACTTCAAAAGTTTATCTTTCAAATCAAAATTTGTTATTCTCAACATTTTATTTAGTCCTCTAATATTTTCTAAAATATGAGCTTGTTCAATTTACATTACATATTCAAATATTTTATTATTCATCAAAATCATTCCTTAGACTAATAAATAGAACAGTAATTGAACCAAAATACAATCTTTTCATCTCTGGCAACTAGCCCACGATAGCCACCTACTAGTGCCCAACTCTTGGGCATGAGAATCCCTAAGATTCCTACTCAAATATAGTACCAAAATTTAGGAATATCTCAAAATCCTAATTGGTTTGGTTAACTTAAAATAAGTTAGGTCAAATTAAATTTTAATTTAATTTGACTCAAACTTAATCCCAATGATTTAATTTGATCAAATCAAATTAAATAATATTGCAATAATTGCATACAAGTCCTTCTAAAACTCACTAACTGTGAGTAAGTTCTCACTTTCAATTTTTGTATGTAAGGATCACAAATTTATAACAATTATAAATTAATCTAGTCATCATTCATTTTGATAATCGAGTCTAATGGTGATTCAAAAATTGTAATTTAACCATCTGATCAGTCATAACCTCTTATGTGTATGATACCATAGAATCTATTCTATTTGATAGTAAGGTATATTATGATCTTCATCCATAATATTATTGAAAATCTTTTCAATAGATTAGAATAATTCAAACACATCTCAATAAAAATTATCAACCATCAAGATAATTCTTGTGACTCACAATCCACCAATGATGTTGGTGCGGGCACCAGGGCCAAAAGAAGTTGACAGGTTGAACCTACATCCCTGTGGATCACCTGTGAGTAAAACCCTGAACCTAACCCTATTTACCATGTAAATATTTTATTTTAAATTATGTTATTTTGGTCTAGTTAAGGTAAACCCTTTTTACCAACTGTAATTAGGGTTTTGTTTATTTTGGGATAAAACCATTTTTACCAAGTTGAGTCGAAATCCCAATTGAGTCAAACCCTATTTACCCAATTGGGATCTTAGTGGTCCAATTTAATTATCCTTTTTTACCAAATTTAATTGGGTTTTTATTTGAAAGCCTAATTAAGTATGGTTGGTTCAATTAGTTATTAGTTGGTTAAATTATGTGGTTAGTTATTCATTAAGTCCATATAATTAGTTGAGTCATCGAGTCCTGTATTACAAGGGACATCCAATTAAAGATCCATGTGCATCCAATTGAAGATCCATGTAACTCAAATCAAGACTCAGGTGCTAGCTCAAGACAAGCCCATGTGACTCCATGTGCTAGTGCAAGTTTCTTGCCACATGTCATCCTATTTGGTGCCACCTTTGCAAGACTTCTGGACAACACCTGCCACATCACCAGGAGACATCAACACATGGCATGTCACTTGTGTTTGGATATGCAACAAGATTAAGACATCACCATATGACAACACCCATTGGTCGGCCACTTAAGAAGGAGTTATCACCTCTTTTTTTTTTTAAGAGGAGTAAAGCAGAAGGACTCCCCAAATTGGCGCCCTCCCACTCAATTTTCCATGCCAAAACCCAAGGAGTTGGCCACTCTTCCAAGGAGTTTCTTCTTGTCGCCCACTTCAAGGAAGAGTTCCAAGGTATTTGCTCACTTAAGGGAGAAGGTTCTATGGTTTTCTACTTCAAGAGTTTCAAGCAATCAGGATGGAAGCTGCTTAAATCTCCTGAACTCAAGAGTTTCACCAAAACTCTTGATCCTTCTTCAATCCAGACTGAGGAGTCCCTCACCTTCAGACAACCATATCATCCAAACTCTAGGTCCAAGACATCCAAGAGCAGAATTCTAGGAGTTGTAGTCCAAGGGAGCACAAGACTAGTGTTTGTGCCCCTTACACCACTAGTTGGGAGTCTATAAATACCCCACCAGCCTCCCTTGTAATTCAATCAATTATTCATCAATATACAATAAAATTCTATCGAATTTTCTCTTTTGCTGTGTGCATTGCGGGGTGTGAGGCCCTTCCTTTGCTCTTCGGAACATCGTGGGGTGTGAGGCCCTATTTTTCCAGCCGTCAAGAAATCTAAATCCACCATTTCTAGACCCTCCTTCCTTTCATTCTTTCCTTTCATTTGTTGCTTCCTAATTTATTTTTCTTTGTTGAGTGTGCAGGTGATCAAGAATCGAAGCCAGGTTTTCTTGCCTCCAAACTAGCATCGCTCGAAAGATCGAGCCCGAAATTGAATTCTTGAAACCCTATCGTGAAGATCTTGAGAGTCCCGTCAGATATGATTCAGAGGAGCGTATCTTCATTGGTAAAATCTAAACTTATTCCCTCCTCATAATTTCTGACTCGTTGAATAGATAATCCTAGTTTATGGTGATTTCTCAACCATCAAGTCCTGTTTTTTCTAGTAACTTTGTAGGCTTATTTGCAGGCAAATACTAGAACTAGTTTTTGTTTTGTCTCCTTTGAAGTCTTCTATAAAATCTGAAAAATATTTAAAAAATTAATTTCTAATTTTTCTCTATTAATTAGTTATTAATTTCAGTAATTTAGTTTTGATTTTCTGTCCCGCATCAGTTTTGATATCAGAGCAGGTTAAACTAGGGTTTAATCGCTCTTGTGCTGAAATTTTTTGCAACTTAGTTCTCTTTAAGTACTCGGATCGGGTGCTTTACCATGACCGTCCGGTTATAGGAAAAAGAAAGGCTGCAAGACCCTCATACCCATTCAAACGGGATTTTCTATGGCGTGTAGGGGTGCCATTGTGAATTGACCCTTGAAGAAGAAAATAAAGAGATAGGCATCTTTAGGTTTTAATTTCTGCATCTCGGCCAACTTAGTATATAGTCTATTATTTTAATTGTTTCTATCTGTAGGTAACTCAGAAAAATTTGATTTTTACTTTTTTAGATTTTTTGTAATTGAAAGTATTTTTCAAAAATTTTTCATAAATTATTTCAGTCTGTAGATTTTCTGCCTGCCAAAATACTACCTGAGAACAGTTCTGACCTATTTTTCAGCAAAGCTAATTTCACAAGTTTAGGGTTTGGTAAGTTTTTTTTGCATATTTTAATATTTCCTGCATTTTAGATACTTATCTAGAGAATATATCCTTGTTTTAAAAAGAATTAATTAATTTTTATTTTCTTCTATTTTTGCTTATTTGCATATTAGGGTTTCATCTTGTGTGTGCATCATTTAAACATAATCTTAAGGGCATTCAATATCTACATAAGGGAGGGATTTCATCACCCTTAGCCCACAATCACCATCTTTGCATCGGTCCTTGCCTTAATTAAAATTAACTAGATTTAATTTGCTCTAGTGAGCTAGGGACACCAACAGGTCGGGTTCTAAGTATTGTGTGTAAGCTAGTGCACCCAATCATCTTATTATCACTTGAATCTGGTATCTAAGGCTAGAGGTCTAGAGGCAAATGCCCTAAGCGATTTTGTGGTTTTTAATTAGGACCCTGTGAGAGTAGGGAGAGCCTCCCATGACCCCACCTCTTACCTGGCCAGTGGACAGGGTAATTATTGAATTGACTGTAATTTGAGCTGACCCATTCTACTTGAGCTCTAAGTCTAGGAAACCCTAGTCCAAGTCTTGTCTATGTGTTTGCATTGCATGACCCCTAGATTAGAAGCCCAATACTTGTAGCCTCAAACCCAACCCAGTCTGGTTTGACCATGGAGTCCACTATGGAAACCTTACGAAGGACCTTCACTGAATAATGTATCCAAATGAATCATAAGTTTGATCGACTGGATCAACGATTAGAAAACCTAGAGAAAATCTGTAAGACCCATCCTGAACCTAAATTTGAAATACACCTTGACTTATTCCTGGAGCCCAATCCTAGGAGACCCCCACACCAGGACCCAATCTGGGATATTAGTTCGAAGATACCCAATTATGATTTCATAGACCAGGTTGAGAGAGCCACGAGGTATATTAGTTTACCAGCACCTACTTTTGGGGCGATCTTGATTTTGAGGATTACCTTAATTGGGAAAGAGGTATGGATGAGCTTTTCCTTGGGATGTAATGTCAGAAGAAAGGATATATAAGTTTGCCAAAACCAAGTTAGTTCGCCAGGCTAGAACCTATTGGGATAAGTTTGAAAGGATGATTAGACTACAAGTAAAAATCCCCATAACTACCTGGAGTGCCATGAAAAGCAAGCTTAGAGAAATGTACCTTTCTGCACCCTACCATCAGGGATCCTATGAACCCAAACTATATGAACCCAGAACTATAACCCGTAGATCCAAACCCATATCCTATGAACCCATAGAACCCATAACCCCTAGGTATTAGCTAAATGTTAGTCAAGTTTCTCTTAGTCATCCAGAATCCATTAGGATTAGTGCCCCTTATAAAAAATCAAGATTTAGCCGAGTCCACCTGAGTCGACCCATTCCTCAGCAAAGTCAACCCAATTCTCACTCGAGCTGACTCAACCCTATTCCGAGCTGACCCATCCATGTTATTCCAGATCCTAGCCAATTTTTTCTTAACCAACCTACTCCTACTACCCTATTGATTCACCAAGATGCTATTGAAGAAGAAGTTTATGAAGCTAATGTGAACTTAGTAGATGAGTATAAGGGAAAAGAGGAAATACATATGACTGACCCAGAATTAGCTGATCCGGTAGGTATCCAGACTGAAACTAGCCCAAAGTTAGTTGATCATGACAATACCCAAATTGAAACCAGCCTAGAGTTAGTTGATCATGACCATACCCTAACTGAAACTATGCTGGTAGGATCCTTAGAAAAAAAAATCCATGAGGAACCTAACCCTACTATTGAGACCTTATCTAGGAAAATCCTAGAAAAGTGTTTAGTCATAGAGCTTAGTCTTAAAATTCAGGAACCAGAAGAGCTTATTGAGGACTTAATTTTTCCAAACCAACGACTTCAGGAAGAATTCACTCCATCATTCCCAATTGAAGAACTTTTTTCTGAAATAACTGACCCATTCTTCTATAAGGCATACACTATAGAAATACCCCAAACCTTTAAGGTCAACCCCATTAGTCTAGGACCAATCCCCGAACCCTTTTCTTATTTACTACCCTACCAAGTCACCCCCGAATCCACTTCCTATTTTTTACCTTTTCCTTGAAGCTTTCCATATTTCTAGGACCATTAGATTACATTTTGTAGAGGTTAGTATGTTGCATAAGCCCATTGAGCATGTTAGGTTTACAACCTATTTCTGGTAGACCCTATGGCATTTAGTAGGAGTCCATGCACCATTCTCATTTGCATGTCACCCACTAGCCAAGGGTGAAACTCAGTTGTAGTTTAGGGTTTACATGTATGTCAATAATAATAATAATAAAATTAAATAATGAAAGCAATGAATATTTTTAAGAAAAAAAGACTCAAAGAATTCAATGGAGGAGACTTTGTTATGGTTAGGCAATGACCTGAACTAGTTATATGCCCGTAGTAGTAGACCATACAAAGTAATTAAGAAAATAGGACCTAATGCCTACATGCTTGAATTGCCACTTGAACTAGGCATTAACTCTACTTTCAACGTTTCAGACCTTATCGAGTATAGGGAGCCGACGTTGATTCCTAATGAGCCATTTGGGCCTAATCCTGTTCTTGAGAGTGAACCAACCCAAGTGTGTCCACCTGCCATACCACCAGCCCGGAGAGACAAGATCGAACGGATCTTGGATGACAAGATCATCTCTACCCGAAGCAAAGATTACCAGCGATATCTGGTTCATTGGAAAGGATGACCTGAGTCTGATGATTCTTGGATTACCAGAGAGGACTTGCAGAGAATTGCTCCTGACTTACTAGAGTATTATAACAGTGGAATTGATCCATACTCGACAGGGTCAAGTTCCTCCCATCCAAGGAGAATTGGTGCGGGCACTAGGGCCAAAAGAAGTTGATAGGTTGAATCCACATCCCTGTGGATCACCTATGAGTAAAACCCTAAACCCAATCCTATTTACCATGCAAATATTTTATTTTAAATTATGTTATTTTGGTTTAGTTAGGATAAACCCTTTTTATCAACTGTAATTAGGGTTTTATTTATTTTGGGATAAAATCCTTTTTACCAAGTTGAGTCGAAACCCCAATTAAGTCAAACCCTATTTACCCAATTGGGATCTTAGTGGTCCAATTTAATTATCCCTTTTTACCAACTTTAATTGGGTTTTTATTTGAAAGCCTAATTAGGTATGGTTGGTTCAATTGGTTATTAGTTGGTTAAATCATGTGGTTAGTTATTCATTGAGTCCATGTAATTAGTTGAGTCATTGAATCCTGTATTACAAGGGGCATCCAATTGAAGACCCATGTGCATCCAATTGAAAACCAATGTAACTCAAATCAAGACCTAGGTGCTAGCTCAAGACAAGCCCATATGACTCCATGTGCTAGCACAAGTTTCTTGCTACATGTCATCCTATTTGGTGCCACCTTTGCAAAACTTCTGGACAACACCTGCCACATCACCAAGGGACATCAACACATGGCATGTCACTTGTGTTTGGACATGCAACAAGATTAAGAAATCACCATATGACAACACCCTTTAGTCGCCACTTAAGGAGTTAGCGCCTCTTTTTTTTTTTAAGAGGAGTAAAGCAGAAGGACTCCCCAAGTTGGCGCCCTCCCACTCAATTTTTCATGACAAAATCCAAGGAGTCGGCCACTCTTCCAAGGAGTTTCTTCTTGTCGCCCACTTCAAGGAAGAGTTCCAAGGTATTTGCTCACTTAATGGAGAAGGTTCAATGGTTTTCTACTTCAAGGGTTTCAAGCAATCAGGATGGAAGCTACTTAAATCTCCTGAACTCAAGAGTTTCACCAAAACTCTTGAGTCTTCTTCAATCTAGACTAAGAAGTCCCTCACCTGTAGACAACTACATCATCCAGACTCTAGAGTTCAAGACACCTAAGAGCAGAATTCTAGGAGTTGTAGTCCAAGGGAGCACAAGACTAGTGTTTGTGCCCCTTACATCACTGGTTGGGAGTCTATAAATACCCCACCAGCCCCCTTGTAATTCAATAAATTATTCATCAATATACAACAAAATTCTATCGAATTTTCTCCTTTACTGTGTGCATCGCGGGGTGTGAGGCCCTTCCTTTGTTCTTCGGAACATCGCGAGGTGTGAGGCCCTATTTATCCAGCCGTCAAGATATCTAAGTCTACCATTTCTAAACCCTCCTTCCTTTCATTCTTTCCTTTCATTTGTTGCTTCCTAATTTGTTTTTCTTTGTTGAGTGTGCAAGTGATCAAGAATCGAAGCCAGGTTTTCTTGCCTCCAAACCAGTATCGTTCGAAAGATCAGAGCCCGGAATCGAATTCTTGAAACCCTACCATGAAGATCTTGAGAGTCTCATCAGATCCGATTCAGAGGAATGTATCTTCATTGATAAAATATAAACTTATTCCCTCATCATAATTTCTGACTCGTTGAATAGATAACCCTAGTTTACGGTGGTTTCTTAACCATCAAGTCCTGTTTTTCCTAGTAACTTTGTAGGCTTACTTGCGGGCAAATACTAGAACTAGTTTCTATTCTATCTCCTTTGAAGTCTTTAATAAATTCTGAAAAATATAAAAAAAAAATAGTTTCTAATTTTTCTCTGTTAATTAGTTATTACTTTCAGTAATTTTTTTTGGTTTTCTATCCCGCATCATATGCCTAACAATATATAGTGGCAATTCAGCAAAATGGAATTGAATGAACCTTTATGTGTAGTTAATATGTGATATACTCCTTCAATAATGAGTCCTAAGTAAATAGATGTTATAGTATAACTTGTCAAACCCCTTTATCTATCATATGTTAAATTTGTTCGACTGGAGTTCCTGATGTGAAAATAGCATAAATTTTTTTTTTTGCTATTCACAATTCTTTGGCTAAGATCTTCTAAATTCAATCTCATAAATCATAAAGAACTAATTTTCTTATCTACCAACGATGATAAATTTTATACAAGTGTGTACCCTATTTCTATAATGAACCTACAATAGCCAACATGCACCATGAGGATTTATATGGCTAGGGACCAAGTATACGTACAATCAAACTATAATAATCTCATTGTAAATAGCTGAGGTATCATAGGTCAAAAGCCTAATCATACTACTGCAACATCGAGTAAGTCCCGATAAGTGGATAGATATCTAAGTAACTTTTCATATTGGTCATACTCGATATCCTTATTCACTAACAACCACTTACATTCTTGCTCTAGTATTCCCATACTATAGACTCAAGACTTGTCTATCTTAAAAAGAAGGCGATCTATATACCAATCTCATCAGATCAATCACCATCCCCATAATACTGCATTGATCGAAAGCATCTTGAAATTAATCACCAATGATGCACATCTCAAATTTCTAGTTTTTGAGAATACATGTCATCATCTTTTTAATTTCTTAAATGATTCATAGACATATATGCAATATGAATGGAATTAAAAGTACAATTTCATTAATAATGAAACAAGTCAAATATAAAACTACATTTTAGAATAAATACATGTATCAAACTGATTGGCTTCTAGGACATACATCTAATACTATTATGAAAATAATAATTTAAGTCAGCAATAATTAAATGAATAAAATGTAAGCAAAAAAATAAATCAAGCCATAAGGACAAATACCAAAATTTATAGTGATTCGGTGCCAACCCAACAACTATGTCCACTCTTTAAGTCTTACTATTTAAGAAGTCCAGTATAATCTATCCAAGATTGTAGCAAGATTATTTTAATAGGCTCATAATCAAAATCCAATCGATTTTTATAAGTTCACCAACCAAAATCTTTTTACTAAGTTTTATTGACTTAGTTGTTGCCTAGTAAGCAACCCAAGAGGGGGGTGAATTGGGTTTCAAAACTTTTGCAAGGTATGTGCCAATTCAAAAAATAATTCAAGTGCTAGTGTAATACAAGTGTTATGTGCTCTTCTAGAGTATGTAGTGAAAAATAGATAAGTAAATACAACAAAAGTAAGAGCAAGTAATGAGATAACAAGCAACCACAAACACAAGAAAGTATAGTGGTTCGATGCATTCCAAGGTACCTACATCCACTTCCCAAGCTTTTCTTGGGAATTCATTATAATCACTCTTGATTACAGCTGATTAGTTTTCCGGGCTCACTAATCAAAACCTAATTTGTTTTCACCAGAAATACAAGTCAAAATCTCTTTGGTTTTATGGGCTAACCAAAAATCTAATTGGTTTTGTAACTTAGGCTCACCAACAACCTCTTTGATTTTTACAAGGCTAACCAAAAATCTCTTTGGTTTTCACAAAGCTCACCAAAAACCTTTGTTGGTTTGAATACACAGGCTCACCAACCAACCTCAATAAAAGACAAGTAAAAATTTAAGAAATATAAGAAAGCTTTCAAATAAAAGTTGTTATCTCTTTGAAGCACTTTGAAATTGCTTGTCTTTAAGTTGTTAAAGCCTCAATCAATGCTCAAAGGGTTGGACTTGAATGCTCTTGAGTGCTTTGAATGCTTGGAGGCTTCTTTTCACTTGAAAGTAGATGCTTTCAATGAATATTGGAGTGAATGCTCTTCTTTTTTCTTTTCTTTTTCATTAGTTTCTTCTCAGTTGAGATTAATCCTCTTTAAATACCATCCCAAGGCTTAAATGATAGTTTATGACCATTGAAGAGGAGAAACTAGCCATTCGGGGTGAAAAGGATAAATTTTGGACTTCAAAAAACTAGTCATTACTGTTTACTAGAACTGCAAGTATCGATACTTCAGGTCATGAGTCGATACTTGGGATCGATACTTGATTTTCATGAGTTGACACTTAGTTCAAAGAGATTCCTTGAAGCTCTCTGGAGATCTCAGGTGAGTCGATACTTTGCTTCCATGAGTCGACACTTGAGGGAAGTCTTGAAATTCAGCATATTCTATAAAAAATTTGTCTCAAGACTTGAGTCAATCATTGAGTCAACACTTGAGCTGCATGAGTCGACACTTCAATCGTGCCATCTGAGACTTCTTCTGCATATCAGCTCAAGCTTATGTGAGTCGATACTTTGAGTCAATACTTGCACTGTGAGTCGATACTTTGAGTCGACACTTGCTGAAACTTTCTGAAATTGAACTGAAACTCTGCTGAATCTTCTTCAAACTTAAAACATAAGTCCTTTCAAGCCATTCTTACATACTCAAGTCCATTTATCTTTAATGTTTCATCTATAAAGAGGACTTCTTCAATTATTTGACAAGCAATCCATTCAGTTAACTTGATGAGTAACTTTTTTTGATAAAATATACTTTAACAAACTGTTAGTACTCAAATATACTTAAGTATTTTGTTAATCATCAAAATCAATACATGAGTCAACATTAGTCAAATATAGCCATTCAATTATGGTCTTGGATTAGCTTAAACTCCAAGTTTCCATAACTAGAAAACTTGTTACAAGCTCAAGAATTCAAAGAGTACATAATTAAATCTCAATAAATAAGAACTCTTTTAAAGCTCTAAGAAGTCGATGAAGTAATTGCTTGAAGGTGGAGACTTCCTCCTTGAATACTTAAGAGAGACTTGCATAAATGGTAGAAAAATGTTCGCTTATCAATGATTTACATAATCAATGGTTTCATGATCTCATTAATTGAATTAATTTGATGGAAGAGGGACTTGAATGCTTTCTTGAATATATTCTCTTCTTTCTCTTGGTTATTCACTTTTCATTTTCAATTCCAAAAAGACTACTTCTCTAATTGAATTCATAGCTTAGATATATCCAAAAATGACATAAAAAGGTGATAAGATGGTTGGATAGCTCAAACTAGCTATTTCTAGTCATTAGAGGTTTTCTAAAAACTAGCCATTATGTTGTCAAAAATTAGAGTAATCAACTGATAATTTTCAAGAGTCGACTTGAGTTCTTAAGAAGTCTAACTCGACTTTTCAAGAGTCAACTTGTGATCCACAATTTCAAAATGCATCTCTCTATTCATTTGACTAATATCACTCCAAAGTTGATCTGCTTTTACTAGAGTCAATCTGTCTAGTAGAGTCAGCTCAAGTTATGCTCAAGTTTTTATACTGCTTTGTTTGTGCTTTGAGACTATTATAGAATAGGTTCATTAGTAGGGTTGACTCAATTAGTAGAGTCAGATCATGAATTTTTGGAATCAGCTTATAAGTAGAACACCTTTCTTCACAGCTCTTTGTCTAGCACCCTGAGACTAATCAAAAGTCAGCTCTTGTTTTAGCAAGACCGACTCATGAACTTCTGGAGTTGGCTCATAAGCAAAATATTTGTCTTCATAACTCTCTATCTAGCACTATGGGCACAGATGTGGTGCTCTCAAGCCTTGGAAGGCTAGGAGAGAAGCTATGGCATTATCTCTAAAAGCCTATGATAGGTTTAGGTCCTAGGGCTAGGACTGGTTTGGTCCTAGGATGGAGATTCGGCCCTCCATGATCTTGAGATCCAGGATTTTGGGATATCTAAAAAGCTAATCCATATTTAGGTTAGGTTTGGATCCACGAGGGAGAGAGAGCATCAGGTCATGGGTCTATATGGACTTGGATTTAATGCAATCATAATTAGATTAGCCTTGGAAGATGTTTAAGTTAGGTTAGGTTCATGTTTCCTATTCCTCTTTAGTTTAGGAGGGCCTTTTGCCTATAAATAGGCACACCATATAATCTAAAATATATGAAATCAATAGAACTCTTTCTCTCTCTAAACTAGAGCCTCTCTCCCTCTCTCCTCACACTGTCCAAGGGGCCTTCATGCCCCAAGAAATTGCACGCCTCAAAGAATAGTGCAAACACTTCTAATGCTAGAGAGAAACCTAGCATTAGGAGTTCTCTATGCCAAGGATTCTCTCTCCAAGGATCTCATCCCCCTAATGATAAATGATTGTGCCCATCTAAGGCAAGAGGAGGCATCCTATTTGGAGTTTCCACAATGCCAAAGTTCTCCACAAGGTGCCATCCAAGAATCCAATTGAAGGACTCCTTGTTGCTAAAATAGAATTAGTACTAGAGATTTTTGGACTAGGAAGACTTGGCCGCCTCATGCCTTGAATCTTCCATTTTGGCTGGGTAGATCCCAACAAGAGGGACAACCAAGAAGCACAAAGGAGGACTCCTTGGTGCAATAGGAGTTGGAGTATAAGGGAGTTGTTAGCGCAAAGGAAGTTTGGCACTTAGTAAAATCTGCCATCCAACTAATCCTAGTCCAACTAGGATTAGAGTTGGCTACCTCTTTCTCATGCCCCTAGGACTCTAACCCAAGGTGGAGACATGTTTTAGATCTGAAATAGAAGGAAACATGTCCACAAGTCCAAGGAATCAAGTAAGGTGCATGAGAGGATTTGGTGCGCTGAGATTCTAGATGTTAGAATTTTTTGTACCTAAGATTTAATTATGTGGGGTTAAGGTTTGATCATTGGCTATCCAAACAAGTCCAAATCTAATTAGACTATTGCCAAGACATCTATTGTTGGTCTCCAAAGGTCCATGCTAAGGTTAGACAGTCCTATAGGCACTCTGAGATCAATCAAGAGTTGGCTCTTGTTTTTGTGAAATCGATTCATAGTAGAGTTGACTCATGAACTTCTGGAGTTGGCTCTTAAATTATTCAAGTATTTAATGTTAAGTGTGCTAGAGCTGACTCTTGCATATCAATGTCAACTCTAATCTTTTTTTCATTATTGAGCACACCGAGTAGCTTATCTTTGACTAATACTAAGAGGCCTTTGACTAGTACTAAGAGGCTGCTTCTTGATTATTGCATAACTTGTGAATATCATGAATCTTCTCCTACAAGCATACTCTTAAGCTCTCATTATTGCTAAATGTATTTAAATATTTTGATATCTGTTGCCCAGCATAGCAACTCAAGAGGGGGGTGAATTGGGTTTCTTTAAAAAATTAAAGCTGATATGTGCTGAAATTAATGTGTTTGTGAAGCAATGCAAGTGTGCACCGAGTAAGTGAGATGCAATGCTAAGAATATAAGCAGTAAATGCAAAATAGTAAAGAGCACACACAAACACAAAAGTTTATAGTGGTTCGGTGCAAGCCAGCACCTACATCCACTCCCCAAGCTATCCCTTAGAAATTTTACTATAATCAACCTAGATTACAGCCAACTTGTTTTCAACGGGCTTATAACTCAAACCCAAAGTTGGTTTTCTCACTTAAGCTCACCAACAACCTTTACTCAAGCCAACCAAGGCTTGGATTCCAATTCAAGGCTTGGAATGGCCTAACACCTAGTTTCAAACATCCTTGAAACTAGTACAAGAAATGAATTCAGATATACAAATTAAAAGCACAAGCAAACTCTCTCATAGAGTAGAATATAGAATCTTTGAGGCTCTTGATGATTGCTTGAGTTATCTTCTCTTTGGAATCACTTCATAAACTATTTTTGGAATGCTGAAATGAAGGCTTGTAAGCTTTTTCGGTGGAATCTTCTCTTTTGCTCTTTTTTTGGCTTTGGAAGTGAAGTTCTCAAGAAAGGTCTTGTCTCTTGTGAGTTAGTTCTTCGTGAATGAGTTTGGTGAAGCTTAAATACTTCAAAAACTTCTAAAAAATGGTTTAAGATCATTGGTGGAGCAAAACTAGCCATTGGGAGCTTGTAGGGATCAATTCTGCCTCTCAGAAAATATAGTCGTTATAGTTATCAAAACCCGTGAGTGGACCTTGACTTCTATGAGTCGATACTTGAGTCTTCATGAGTCGATACTTAGATCAGCATGAGTCACCCAAGGTATGAATATTTGAAAAATCATGATTCTGTCCTTTTTTTGTTCTCAGGCTATGAATCGATACTTGAACCATGTGAGTCGACACTAGACTTCTGTGAGTCGACACTTGAATCTCCTGAGTCAACACTTGACAGAAAAATATCATAATGGCATAGTTCTATATCTTCAATTTTCTTAGGCCATGAGTCGATACTTCATTTTTATGAGTCGACACCTGACTTCTGTGAGTCGACACCTGATTCCTGTGAGTCGATACTTGGTATGCCAAAAGGATTCTCTGCGTGCCACTTTCTGAAGTGTCCATATTTAGCATGCCATGAGTCGACACTTGACTCTGCAACTTGATAAAAACTTGTGCCAACCTTCAAAACTCAAAATATTCTTTAGTGAAACTTTAATATCCTTTTTGTAAAGCTCTGTTTAATCTATTTTGAGGCCTTTTTCAAATGAGAAGACTTCTTAAATAGTAAAAATTGCTTAGCTTCCAATGAGTATCTTGATACTTTTATATAGAGAATTTGATGTGCCTGTATCCTGAAACTCATAACTACAATGGAAACATTAGTATAAAACATATACTTAACGATTTGTTAGTCATCAAAATCAAGGACTAAAACCAACAATCTCCCCTTTTTTGATGATAACAAAACCTTGAATATATAAGTATTTAAATTTAATTATAGATATTGAACACTCATTCAAGTGAGCATACACTTTAAATTCAGCATATGAAAGTTTACACAACATAGTTTCATGGAGGAGAAGTGCCAAACAAGGTTGAAGATTATTTTCTCTGCCCCTATGTTAGATAAGTTATGAAATATTTCAAAATTTTTAGAAAATGCTTATATATATATTTTACTCCCCTTTTTGTCAACATTAAACATTTAAAATAGTAAACTCCCCCTAAATTAATGCATACAAAGTTGGTTAGGGGCTATGATCCGATAATATATTAATAAATATCAGTTGGTATCAGAGCCAATGGATAAAAAGAAGAGTAATCATGATATAAAAGCAAGCTTTCATATATTCAAGAGAATTTCAGTACAACATTGCTTACATAGCATAAACTGAAACATGACTAAAAACTGATACATAGTAAAGAAAACTAAATGCATAAACATAAACAACAAGGTAAATATTATGAGGCTACTCCTCATCAGATGGAAGCTCAAAGAAAATGGGAGCTCTAATCCTAGTCCTAGAAGCAAGGGGTCTAGGGGTCTCAAGGGTGCCATGGCTCCTAGTCCTAAGAGCTGGTCCAAAGTGGGGTACAACCCTGGAAGATCTAGTAGAGGGTGGAGGTAGAGTCTCTGTTGGTGTCAAAAAGACTGGTGCAGTGGCAAGCTCAGCATCTCTAAGAGTATCAGTGGTAGCATCAAGAGTCTGAATCTCCCTACTGATAATCTCATAGTCTCCTGCTCTATCGTCACTGTCGTCGTTGTCATCACCAAGGACATCAGTGCCTCTATTAGCCTCACCACCATCATCACCTCCATGTCCATCACTACTAGGAGTGTCATCATGTCTATTAGGGTGGTCGCTGTCATCTGCTGGAGGAGGAGGAGGTGGACCAGAGGGTGCAGTCGGAGGTAAGAGAGATCTCAGAAGATCTCAAATCTTGGTGAAACCTGCCTCCTTAATCTGTCTGATCCCTGAGAGCTGACCATCAGTATGTGCTCTTAGTCCCTCAATCTCAAAGCGAAGCTGAGTAGTCTGGACAGCCAATCCAATGATCTCAATCTTGACCTCAGCAATCTCAGTCCTGATCTGCTCCGTAAAGGTAGATTCAGTAGATGTATGCGGAGCAGTAGCTAGTGAAGAAATAGGTGCAGGGGTGACTGGCTCAGACTCTGAAGCTACTATAGGTGCGGGTCTAGGAGGTGTCAAATGCTCAATAGGCCTAGATGGCCCTGCCTCTGTAGCTCGTAGCTCATCATCCTCATCTGGCTCCTAACTAGACTCTCTACGAACCTACCTGTCTGCCATTCTCATGTATCCCATATGATGTAGGGATCGCTCGTCATACACATCAGTGTGTAAAATATCTTTGGAGGCCTCCTCCTTCAAAGGAACATGATAAGCCCTGAATAGACGAGTCAGCCCCATCCCGTATGGAAGACATAGTCGACGCTAGGTCATAGCCTCTCCGATCTGGCTCATCATCAGGGCTGAGAGGTTGACGGCCATCCTCTATGTGAGGCAAACCATCAACATCAGCTTCCGCTCTATGATAAAATCAAAGCGACCAGCCTTCGACAGAAGAATCCTCGCAATGAAGTGGTGAAGGAGTCGCATCTCTACTGATAACTGATTTGCTGTAACTGTAGTCACACCACGAACATTATCTCACTCCAAAATACATCAAAATGCCTCTCCCTATTTCCAACACGTGGCAACAATCCCACGATGGGGAATATCCCAGACTCTACTCATATACCCTCAGAAACTGGAATCTCTATGCCTCGGACTATAGCGCTCCATATCAATCCACCGCAAGCCAAACTACCATAGAACTCTCTGATAAGGTGCAGGTAATACTTCTCTTTCATAGTACAGAAGGAGGTCAAGCTGGTTACCTCAAGAATCTATCCAAGATGAAAACCCTCACGGTCGAAGAACTCTAAGTCAACTCGTCATCCAACAGCGATAATCTTCCCTGATACTCTGTCTGCTACGGGGGAACGAGGGGGTGCCACTCTCTCATACTCAGACTGCTGTCCTCTATCACTTCGAGCCTTGGTTCTCCTTTCGGTAGAACCCTAACTCAACCTTTTCTTAGAAACCACTTGCTTGTGGGGTCCCATGATCACCAACAGAGGGAAAGAATAAGGAGAGGAATGGGTGAATGGGAAATGCCCCAAAAGAAGAGGAAATGACCAAAAGAGGAAAAAAGGAGGCCGACGGGAAGAAAAGAGTGAAGACAAGCAAGAATCGATCAAGGAAATGGACCAAAAAAGGAGGGAGAGAGAGAAATGTGGAAGGAAATGAGCAATATCTTGAACCAATCCACAAGAAAACAATGGAAGAATGGACCGAATGGAGGAAAGAAAATGGAAAGAGGGGTTCGGTCGAATCAACAAAAATCACTAGAAAAATCGTGAGTAATAGGACAAAAAAGAGGAAAAGAGAAGAATTTACCGAGAAATTGAGGGACACGGATGGTAGATCACTGTTCTGAGGTCAATGGAGTGCTAGGGGACCACTAGGACAGAGGAGAAATAAAAGATAAGTGGCTCGGAAAGAACAGGTGATGCCTTAGGAAAAATCGGATTTCCGCCCGTGAGTCGGCACTTCAGATTTGGTCAAGTGTCGATACTTGGCGTGAGTCGATACTTGGCCAAAAATCAAGTGTCGACACTTGGCCAGGAAATCCCCAAAAAAATCAACAAAAACTCTGAAAATCATGGGGTTTCTAGGGAAGGGTTTAAGACAAAAAAAGTTTAGGCACAAGAATTTGAGTTTGAACAAATTTTGAAAGAGTTCTACACAAAGGGATCGATGGTGGGGGCACCAGGCTCAGAAAGAAGAAGCTTCAACTAATACCAAGTTCTTTATGGATTGAGACTAGGAACTCAAGTCTCGTATGAGTCCTGTATGTTTATTGAGTCCTGTTTTATTTTCTTTTGGAGTTTTAAAGTTCAATTAGAATTCAATCAAGAGTTCAATTAGAGTTAATTAGGCTTTGTATTGAGTCAAGTTCAAGAGCTACTTGAAATTAGGCCAGACCAGCTTTACTTGGAATGCCACATCATCATGGACCACCGGTGCCAACTCATCACCAGAGGACATCACATCACCTTTGCCATGTCATCTCCAAGGGGCGCCATGGAGAAGGATGCGCCATGTCACCATGCCACCTTGCCACGCCACATCATTGCCACCTCACCTGCCACGTGGCATCATTCAAATTTTAAATTACATGAAAGCTACAAGTGGTCGACCAAGGAGTGTTTTCAAATTCAAAGGAGGTCGGCCAACTCCATCAACAAATCATGCAACCAGCTCCACCAAATCCTCCACATTCCATGTAACCCTCCACCAAATCCTCCACATTCCATGTAACCCTCCACCAAATCCTCCACATTTCATGTAACCCCCCCTAATATTTTTCCATGATATGGAGAATTTCAAATTGATTGAAAGGCCATTAAAAGCCTCTTGTACGCCCATGGTAGAAAGGAAGCTTTTTGGATGAAATGAAATTTAAGTGAAGTAGTAGTTGAAGAAGGTGTTTTTTTGGTAGTATCCTCTTGTTTTCTTTGGGTGTGTTTGATTTTCTCTTCTCAAGCTTTCAAGTGTCCAACGTCAACATCCACCTCTAGGGATCCATGCCTCCATCGAAGTTCCCTTGCTTGTTTGGTTTCTTTGTTTTGATATCTTTCAAATTGGTCCCAGTCTAACCCGTTCATTGTGCAGGATCCTTCTATGATTCGGAGTTCAAGAAAGGGTTCTCTTGCCAAAGATCAATGTTGAATGAAACTAGTTTCTTTGGAATGCCAATCTTCCACTTCAGGGCTAGTTCGTCTAAGAGCTTCAATGGATCTACCAGGGAGTGATCATCTTGGATAAATAACACCTCCTAATCTCTTAAGTCTGAGTTATTGAAGATCGTTGCTAAGGTTTAAATTCAATATTCATTAGCCCTAATCTTCTCTAGGATTTAAATAACTACATCGCGACGTAAGTTCCAAATTTCAGTACTCCTTTCATAGCTTTACCTTAGTACTTTTGATCTGAAATTTAGTACCTGTTAATAGGCTTCATTGCTCTCATTTCTCAATCCATCATTTAGATTGCATTCTCATCATCGTGCTGTGTCAATCGAGGATACCTAACTTTCTCTTAATCATGCAAAATCTTTCTTCACTCAGAGGTTTAGTAAAAATATCAGCTAATTGTTTATCAGTACAAATAAATTCAAGCATCACATTTGAGTTTTGCACATGACTCTTATGAAGTGATGTCTTATTTCAATATGCTTGCTTCTTGAGTGTTAAATAGGATTTTTGGTTAAATTAATTGCACTAGTATTATTACATCTTATGGGTGTCTTAGTTAATTTGATACCAAAATCCTCAAGTTATTATTTAATCCATAGGATTTGAGCATAACAACTTCTAGCTGCTATATATTCGACTTCTACCATAGATAGAGCAACTGAATTTTGTTTCTTGCTACTCCATGAAATCAAATTAACTCCAAGAAATTGACAAGTTCTACTAGTACTTTTTCTATCAAGTTTATACCTAGCAAAATCAGTATCAGAATATGCAATCAATTCAAATGATAAATCTCTAGAGTATCACAATCCAATATCTACAGTGCTAGACAAGTATCTAAGTATGCGTTTAACAGCCAATAAATGAGACTCTTTAGGAGCAGACTAATATCTTGCATACATACAAACACTGAACATTATATCTAGCCTACTTGTAATTAAATATACCAATGAACCAATCATACCTCTATATAACTTTTGGTCTATACTTTTACCTAATTTATCTTTATCAAGTTTATAAGAGGAGCTCATAGGCATACCTAATAATCTAGTATTCTCTATTCCAAACTTCTTTAAGATTTCTCTTGTATACTTAGCTTAGTTGATGAAGATCCCCTCTTTTGTTTGCTTGATCTGGAGTTCGAGGAAGAAATTAAGTTCTCCCATCATGCTCATCTCGAACTCTCCCTGCATTAGCTTTCCAAACTCTTGACAAAGACATTCATTAGTAGCACCGAATATGATGTTATCGACATAAACTTGTACTACTAAGAGATCATCATTCTTCTTTTTCAAAAATAATGTGATATCTACATTTCGTTTAGAAAAATCATTTTTAAGCAGAAATGAACTCAATCTATCATACCAAGCTCTTGAAGCTTGTTTCAAACCATACAAAGCTTTATGAATTTTAAAAATATAATTAGAAAATTCATGATTTTCAAAACCAGGGGGCTGATCTACATAAACTTCTTCTTCAATAAATCTATTTAGAAAAGTACTTTTGACATCCATTTGAAATAATTTAAAATTCATAAAACATGCAAATGCTAATAATAGCCTAATTGTCTCAAGCCTAGCAATAGGAGCAAAGGATTCATCAAAATCAATCACTTCCTCTTGATTGTATCCTTTGGCAACTAGCCTAGATTTATTTCTAGTAACTAATCCATTTTCATCAAGTTTGTTTCTGAAAATCTATGTTGTACCAATTATTGAAATATTAGTAGGTCTTTCAACTAAAGTCCAAATATTATTCCTTTTAAATTGATTTAGTTTATCTTGCATAGCATTTAACCAATTACAATAATTTTCAGCTTCTTCAATAGATTTTGGTTCAATTTAAGAAACAAAAGCTAAATAATCACATACATTTCTTAATGAAGAACGAGTGCTTATCACTTTTGATGGATCACCAATCATAAGTTCTTTGGGATGTCCATGAGTATACCTCCATTCTTTAGGCAATGGATTAGGTGCATATGAGTCACTAACTCCTTGTACTTGTTTCCCTTCATTATTTTGATTATCATCTTGCTCCTTGGAAGGCTCTTCATTGTTGTTCACTTTTTCAGTTCTTTGAATACCTGTTTTATCATCAAGAACATTTTCTTTTCTAGAAGATTTTTGATCAGTCTCATCAAATACAATATGGATGGATTCTTCAATAAGAAGTGTTCTTCTGTTGAAGACCCTGTATGCCTTGCTAGATGTAGAGTAACCTAAAAAGATATCCTCATCTGACTTAGCATCAAATTTGCTTAGATTGTCTTTGCCATTATTTAAAATAAAATAGCGGCATTCAAAAACATGAAAATACTTAATTAAAGGCTTTTTACCTTTCCAAAGCTCATAAGGTGTTTTTTTTAAAATAGGCCAGATTAAAACATGATTTAAACATAGCAAACAGTGTTTATGGCTTTCGTCCAAAAATATCTAGGCAAATCATTTTTACAAAGCATGGTACATGCCATTTCTTTAAGAGTTCTATTTTTTCTTTCTACCATCATATTTTGTTGAGGTATCCTAGGTGCAGAAAAGTTATGATGAATACCATTTTCACTATAAAACTTTTCAAAATCATGATTTTCAAATTCCGTACCATGATCACTTCTTAAGGAAACAATTGAAACATATTTTTCATTTGAGACCCTTTTATGGAATTTAATGAATGCAGAAAATGTTTCATCTTTATGAACTAAAAATATTATCCATGTAAAACGTGAGAAGTCATCCACAATAACTAAACCATACTTTTTACCTCCCAAACTAGTTATTCTAGTAGGTCCAAAGAGATCCATATGAAATAATTCTAGGGATCTAGATGTAGAGACAACTCCTTTAGGTTTGAAAGAAGATTTAGTTTGTTTCCAAGTTGGCAAGCACTACAAATCTTATCCTTTTCAAAACTAAGTTTTGGCAAATCTTTTGAGATTCTTTTTATTAAATTTTGAAAGCAAATGCATACTTGCATATCCTAGTCTACGATACCAAAGCCAACTAGTTTCATTGATCTTGGCTTTCATTGCCACTGGGCATTGACCATTTTGTACTAGTAGATCATCAAGATCAACCATATAAATGTTGCCATGTTTATGACCAATAAACTTGATGCCATTGTCATCAAGACTAGAGACAATGCACATGGAGGATTCAAAAATAACTTTAAAATCTTTGTCACAAACTGACTAATACTAAGTAAATTATGCTTTAAACCATCAACAAAAAGAACATTATCTATATAAGTAGAGGGTGTGATATGGACTTTATCAATCCCAACGATTTTGCCCTTTCCATTATCATCGAAGGTTACATTTCCATCATTTTGATATTCAAGAGAAGAGAACTACTCCACATCTCCAATCATGTGCCTTGAGCAACCGCCATCGAAGTACCACTATCTTCTTTTGTTGGTTGCAAGATACCTATAATGACAAATCAGGTGGAGACTTAGGTACCCAAGTCATCTTGGGTCCTTTAGGGTTAGTGGATATGGTTTCTTTTGGAACCCAAACTTTTATAACTTTATTCAATTTCTTTTTGTTACACAAATATGATTTATGTCCTACATTGCCACAAGAATAACAAGTAGTAGAAGATGAAGCAGGCACAAAGAAATTCTTGAAAAATTTTTGTTGTTTCTGAGATTTAAAATATAATCATGCTTTGTTAAAAATAGCTCTTTTATTATTTAGAAGGATATTGAGTTTTTCAGAACTATAAATAAACTTTTCAACAAATGGTTTTAATTTTTCAAGCTCATCCTTGCACTTCTTGTTTTCTTGCAAAAGTTCTTTATTTTGTTTAGCAAGATTTTTAGTTGTTGCAAATAACTTTTTCTTTTTCAAATCTTCCTTTTCTTTTTCTGAAAAGATAATTTTATCAGTTAACTTCTTGTTTTCTTGAAGAAAATGATCATTTTCAATCAATGACTTATTATTTATTTTAATCAATTCCAAATTTTGTTTCTTTAGCTCTTTGTTTTTCATTTTAAGTTTTTGATACTCAATAACTAAATCGTCAAAAATATCATGCAATTCTTCGAAAGTATATTCATCTTCAAGTTCAGATTTTACCTCATCATCATTAGCCATTAAACAAAAATTGGTGACTTCTTGCTGTTCTTCATCTGAACTTGAGTCCTCGCTCTCGCTCTAGATAGCCATCATTGCTTTATTTCTTAGTTTCCTTCTACTCTTCTTGAGAAAGGGGCAGTCCATTTTGAAGTAGCTGGGTTTCTTATATTCAAAACAAGTAGGTTGCTCCCTTTCTTTCTCTTTTTCTTTTTCTTTGCTAGGCTCTCCCTTTTGAGGCTTTTTCTTTAAACTATACCTTTTCTTTCTCATGAACCTCCTAAATTTCGTTGAGATGAAAGCTGTTTCATCTTCATCATCTTCCTTATTGGAATCATCACTTATATCTTCTTTTGTTATGGACTTAAATACTATGGTCTTCTTTTTCTTATCATTGTCCGCAACCTTTTATTTCAATGACAGCTCATATGTCATTAGAGATCCTAGAAGCTGCTCAAGAGATAGTGTATTGACATCCTTAGCTTCTTCAATAGCTGTCACTTTTGGATCCCATGATGAAGGAAGTGACCTGAGAATTTTATTCACTATTTTAGCATTAGAAATGACTTTACCCAATCTTCTCATGCCATTCACAATGTTAGTAAATCGAGTGTACATTTTACTAATAGATTCAGATGGTTCCATTCTAAACATTTCATATGTATGAATGAGCATGCTAACTTTGGTAGTCTTCACTTGATGTGTACCCTCATGGGTAACTTTAAGTATGTCCCATATTTTCTTAGCGGAGAGATAATTTGAGATTCTATTGAACTCACTTGGGTCTAGAGCACAAAACAATAAATTCATAGTCTTAGCATTAAGCTCAACTTGCTTAATGTCATTCTCATCCCATTCATCTTCCATCTTGGGAGTGAGAATGCCATTAACCAAGGTGGTAGGCTGATGAGGACCCTTAACAATAGTCCTCCAAATGTTATAATCAATGGCTTGAATATAAATGTGCATGCATGTTTTCCAATATGTATAATTTGTGCCATTAAACAAGGAAAGACGATTTGAGGCTTGTCCCTCAACAATTCCAACATCGATTTGGGCTGCCATTTAGATCTTTGACTCAAGATCGTTAGACCTATATGCTGAGTACCAAGCTCTGATAACACTTGTTGCCCAGTGTAGCAATCCAAGAGGGGGGTGAATTGGGTTTCTTTAAAAAATTAAAGCAGATATGTGCTGAAATTAATATATTTATGAAGTAATGCAAGTGTGCACCGAGTGAGTGAGATGCAATGCTAAGAGTATAAGTAGTAAATGCAAAATAGTAAAGAGCACACACAAATACAAAAGTTTATAGTGGTTCGATGCAATCCCAGCACCTACATCCACTCTCCAAGTTATCTCTTGGAAATTTCACTATAATCAACATAGATTACAGCCAACTTATTTTCAACGAGCTCACAACTCAAATCCAAAGTTGGTTTTCTCACTTAGGCTCACCAACAACCTTTACTCAAGCCAACCTAGGCTTGGATTCCAATTCAAGGCTTGGAAGGGCCTAACACATTTTCAAACACCCTTGAAACTAGTTCAAGAAATAAATTCAGAGATACAAATTAAAAGCACAAGCAAACTCTCTCATAGAGTGAAATATGGAATCTTTGAGGCTCTTGATGATTGCTTAAGTTGTCTTCTCTTTGGAATCACTTTACAAACTATTTTTGGAATGCTGAAATGAAGGCTTGTAAGCTTTTTCAGTGGAATCTTCTCTTTTGCTCTCTTTTTGGCTTTGGAAGTGAAGGTCTCAAGAAAGGTGATAGGGACTTCACCAGCACGAATCCCGTAGCTAGCACGAATCCTGAAGCTGCATGAATCTTGGAAGATATCCAGAATAAATTTGTTTGGGATTTATCTTTATCTTTTGTTTGAATTTGAATTAGGATTTGGTTGGTTAGGATTTGGATATGGATAAGCTTATCTTATCCTATCTTGTATTTGAATTTGAGTCATCCATATCTTTTTATCATGTATTCAAATTCAAACAAGGGTTGGACATATCTATAAATACCACCCTCAGTCCTTTGTAAAAAATTAGTTTGGTTAATCAAGTGATTTTTTTTTAAAAGAGTTTTTCTTTTCGTTCGCCCCGTATGGGGAGGGTGAAAGGCACGTCTATCCTTCACCTTCGGGCATCGAGGGGTGAGAGACCCTAGTCCTTCGCCTTCAGGCGTCAAGCGGTGAAAGACCCTAGTCCTTTGCCTTCGGGCATCGAGGGGTGAGAGACCCTAGTTATCCCCTTTTCCCCGTCGAGTTCCCTCTAGGTCTTAGAGATTTTCCTTCACGACCCCAGGTAGCAATTTGGGTGGGATGCCCTAGGCTCCGCATGTAGTGAGATGGGTGGGATGCCCTAGGCTACATGTAGTGAGATGGGTGGGATGCCCTAGGCTACATGTAGTGGGATGGGTGAGATGCCCTAGGGATGAGATGTCTCTCCGTGAATGTAAGTTCCAAGTCCTAGAGTATCCAATTTTCCTACTCTCCATCCCTATTTTTCTTTTGCCACCACCATAGAAAAATAAAAAAAATAAAAAAATAGGATACCCTAATCTTTGGCGACTTCTCAGCTCACCAACGATCCTATCCTGATCCCGTGCCCCATCAATTTTTGGTATCAGAGCCCAGAAAAATTAGGGTACCCCAGATTCCCCTTCTCTCCTGCCAGCCCTCATCGTCCACGTCCTCCATCTTCCACCCAGTCCAGCACCCCTTGTCGCCTCCCCGTTGGATCCTCCCTTCTCCTTGTCGGCCACCAGTCCCTTCCACTTGCAACCAGAAATAGCCGATCGCCGCGGTCGAAGCTCATCAGATCGGCACCCCCACAGCAGCAATTTCACCTTCATCCGCTAGCCTCCCACGGGTGCTCCCTACAGCCGATCCCTCATCGTCCCCAAAAAGAAGAAGTCACGCTCATCCGGTACTGGAACCGCAAAACTCTGGCGGTGGAGCCACCCTTTACACCCTACTCCCTGCCCTTTGCATCGTCGCCCAACTCCTTTGCTCCAAAGCTCCATCGATCCATCATCTTCCCCAAAGCCTACCGCTACCCACCATCAATGAGAAACAGTTGCACCGCCCATTCCCTCCACGGTCGCCTGAGATGCCGGAACCATCGTCCTCAGCCAATTCGATCGCGTCCGCCATGGCCCAAGCCGCTCGATGCCAGATCTACCTCCTCCGATTCTCCGTCGCCCAGACCTCCTCCGATTTCCTGTCATCCAAACCTCCTCCGGTTCTCCATCGCCCAAACCAAACCTCCTCTGGTCTTCCCGTCGCCCACAACCTTCTTCCCCCATACCACCCTCCTCGGGAGATCGCCACGCTGCCGGCCACTCTCCACACTACTGCCACATCGGGATTCCACCTGGCTGTAGAGCATTTCCTCCCTGCTACCGCGCCCTCAGTCATGTCCGGATGCCCATTCTACTGCTGCTCCTCCACCGTCACCGACTTTCCCCCATACTGTCCTCCCATTGCTGGATCTTCTTCTCCGGTCCGTCGCGACACCATCAACAGCTCCCGATCTCCTCTCCACGAAAGTCGCGCCCGAACCGAGCATGCCTCCCCTGCTCCCGTGCCCTCCACCGGCCGCAACGAGCTTCGCACCGGCCATCGATTTCCCATCATTGGTCCGTGAGGAAGAAGGGGAGGGATTGCTGAACGTGAATGCAATTCCCCCCTTGCTGCCGACTTCACTTGAGGGATCCCCACACAAATCTCAAAGCTCTGCAGTCTTCTTCATCAGGTCTTCTCCCAGACCCTGTTTTAGTTCGATTCACCAGGCCATGTTTCAGAGTCGCATGGAGTTCAAAGCTGCACCAATTTCGAAGCGTATGATCTTCAAAACTACACACTCTTTAAAGTGCACAGATCTCAAAGCAGAGCTAAAAAAAATCATTCTACAGGTCATGTGCATCCTAGAGCCACCTGGAGCCAGCCTAACTCGACGGAGTCGAGTTTTCTCCACCTCAGGGGAATGATGGGGACCTCACCAGCATGAATCCCGGAGCAAGCACGAATCCTGGAGCAGCACGAATCCTGGAGGATATCCAGAATAAATTTATTTGAGATTTATCTTTATCTTTTGTTTGAATTTGAATTAGGATTTGGTTGGTTAGGATTTAGATATGGATAAGCTTATCTTATCCTATCTTGTATTTGAATTTGAGTCATCCATATCTTTTTATCCTGTATTTAAATTCAAATGAAGGTTGGACAGGACTATAAATACCACCCTCAGTCCTTTATAAAAATTAGTTTGGTTAACAAGTGATTTTTTTTAAAAATAGTTTTTCTTTTCGTTCGCCCTGTATGGGGAGGGTGAGAGGCCTGTCTGTCCTTCGCCTTCGGGCGTCGAGGAGTAAGAGACCCCAGTTCTTCGCCTACGGGCGTCGAGGGGTGAGAGACCCTAGTCTTTCGCCTTCGGACGTCGAGGGATGAGAGACCCTAGTTATCCCCTTTTCTCTATCGAGTCCCTTCTAGGTCTTAGGGATTTTCCTTCACGGCTTCAGGTAGCAATTTGGGTGGGATGCCCTAGGCTCCGCATGTAGTGAGATGGATGGGATGCCCTAGGCTACATGTAGTGGGATGGGTAAGATGCCCTATGGATGAGATGTCTCTCCGTGAATGTAAGTTCCAAGTCCTAGAATATCCAGTTTTTCTACCCTCCATCCCTATTTTTTCTTCGCCACCACCATAGAAAAATAAAAAAAATTTAAAAATAAGATACCCTAATCTTTGGCGACTTCTCAGCTCGCCAACGATCCTATCTTGATCCCGTACCCCATCAATTTTTGGTATAGAGTTTTTTTTTCACTTGTTATATGCAATGTATCCTCCGAGAGGGAGTGGGTGAGAGACCCAAGACATCATCCTTTAGCCATCCTAGTATTCCCCTAAACCCACCAATACTCTAGCTAGAAAACACCCCACCACCATCCAAAGAAGTTCTTCCAAATTCCAACCAAGGCTTCTTCACCATTTCCTCTCTTCAAGGTCGCCAACTCCAATCTTCAAAGAGGCTTCTATAGCAGATTTTGGATGCCATTCCTTACTATCACAGTTCAAGGAATCCAAGGAGATTACATTCCAGACAATGAATGAAACCACTTGATCTCCTCCAACTCCATCATATTATTCTTCCTTGAAGTTTTAGTAACTTTCATTTTTCTTGTCATCTCAAGTCTTTAATCCCTTTTCTTTCTAGAGTTCTCCAAGATCACAAGTTGAAGAGGAAGTTGGCCTTGCCCTTGGAACCTTTCAAGCCAGAGGTCTGCATCTCTTGGAGTGATAGTTTCTAGTACCAATCTCAATTCGAGAGTGCTGAAATTGAATCCCTACCAATGGCGTGAGATATCAATATTGGTTAGAAAACCCTCCGTATTTCTTAGGTCTGATCTTTGAATGGTCTATGCCCAAGATAGGATGGTTTCACAAGCCTTAGGTCCAATCTTCATGGATAAACATGCAGCCCTAGTTTAAGTTATCCCTTATTTAGTTTTCCCTTCATATGACTCTTTGCCATTTTGTAATTGAATTAAGTTTATGTTTGTAGGGGTCATTGCTCAACAAATTAAATCATCCACTAAATTAGAAATCTTTCATCTCATTCCACATCAAAAGATCTTGTCTCTTGTGAGTTAGTTCTTCATGAATGAGTTTGGTGAAGCTTAAATACTTCAAAAACTTCCAAAAAATGGTTTAAGACCATTGGTAGAGCAAAACTAGCCGTTGGAAGCTTGTAAGGATCAATTCTATCTCTCAGAAAATATAGTCGTTATAGATGTCAGAACTCATGAGTCGACACTTGACTTTTGTGAGTCGACACTTGAGTCTTCATGAGTCGACACTTGGATCAGCATGAGTCAACTCAAGGTATGAATATTTAAAAATCAGGGTTCTATCTTTTTCTATTCTCAGTCTATGAGTCGACACTTGAACCATGTGAGTCGATACTAGACTTCTGTGAGTCGACACTTGAATCTCTTGAGTCGACACTTGACAGAAAATCCTCAGAATGGCATAGTTTTGTATCTTCAATTTTTTCAAGCCATTAGTCGACACTTCATTTCTGTGAGTCAACACCTGACTTCTGTGAGTCGACACCTGATTCCTGTGAGTCGACACTTAGCATGCCAAAGGGATTTTCTGCATGTCACTTTATGAAGTGTCGACACTTAGCGTGCCATGAGTCGACACTTGACTCTGCAACTTGACAAAAACTTGTGCCAACCTTCAAAATTCAAAATATTCTTCAATAAAACTTCAATACCCTTTTTGTAAAGCTCCGTTTGATCTATTTTGAGGCCTTTTTTAAATGAGAAGACTTCTTAAATAGTGACTGTTGCCGTCAAGACCGTCGTGGCCCGTAGCTACTGCCGGTGCCGAAGTGCGCTCCTGTCGCTGCCTGCCGGTCCTCCGTTCCTAGACCTATGAAACAGGGGTTAGTGACCTGGGCCGGGGTTTCCGGTGGGGGCACTCTGATGATCAAGTCAGTGACGATCCAGGAGAACAGATCCTCCTGGTTGGGCCCCTCTTGATGGACTCCGTACTAGGAGGAGTGAGAGATGTGTGTGAAGGCGAAACACAGCAGGGGGAGAATGATAGCGGGGACAGAGGGGTTCCCGGAACCTTCGCTTCTCCTTGTTTCCCACTAGTTTTCCCTCAGCTGTGGTGTTGGTGGTGGCGCTTTGCCTCCTTGATCAAGCTTGCGCTCTGTGTTTGTGGTGGATGGTTCCTGTGTTACTGGTGTGTTACCTCCCCCCTCTTTGGGGGTGTCGACGATTCTTTGTAGTTGAAAATTGGCCGTTTTGAGCCTGCCTCGGGATCCTCGCTAGGTTGGCAGGCATGTGCGGCAGGATTTCATGCCGTGGACAGGATGCCTTTCCTGACATGTGGTAAGGGAAGCTTCCATCCCTTCTGACATACTCTCCGGTCGCTTTATTCTGGGAAGCCTGGCAGTGCCTCGATTTGGGGGTCGCCGCCCTAGGGGTGCGTGTTCTTCGGCTGGCCCATCCCATGGAAGTACGTCCAGACAGGTAGTTATGATGGCATGGGGGGCACCGTTCCGTGGTCCTCGGGCGGTTCGTCGGTGTCCTGGGATGGCAGGGCTTGCTCCGATTTGGGCGCTCCGAGTTCGTGCGGCCACCTTAGTGGAGGAGGGAAGAGTGCTGACCCGGTCCAAAGGGTGCACGCTCGGAGAGGCTCCACATCGACGGATGAGCACTGAGCTCGACCTCGACCGCAAGGCACTAGCCTCTGAGGGTCTCACTCTGGAGGGCGGAGGACGAACCCGGTCCAGAGGGGTGCGCTCGGAGAGGCTCCACATCAGTGGATGAGCACTGAGCTCGACCTTGACCGCAGGGCACTAGCCTCCGAGGGTCTTGCTCTGGAGGGCGGAGGACGGACCCGGTCCAGAGGGCGCGCGCTCGGAGAGGCTCCATATCGGCGAGTGAGTGCTAAGCTCGACCTCGACTGCAGGGCACTAGCCTATGAGGGTCTCGCTCTAGAGGGCGGAGGACGGACCCAGTCCAGAGGGTGCGTGCTTGGAGAGGCTCCATATCGGCGGGTGAGCGCTGAGCTCGACCTCGATCATAGGGCGCTAACCTCTGAGGGTCTCACTCTGGAGGGCGGAGGACGGACCCGGTCCAGAGGGCGCACGCTCGGAGAGGCTCCATATCGGTGGGTGAGCGTTGAGCTTGACCTCGATCGCAGGGCGCTAGCCTCCGAGGGTCTCGCTCTGGAAGGCGGAGGATGGACCCGGTCCGGAGGGCGCGCGCTCGGAGAGGCTCCACATCGATGGGTGAGCACTGATCTCGACCTCGACCGCAGGGCGCTAGCCTCTGAGGGTCTCACTTTGGAGGGTGGAGGATGGCTCCATCATAGGCATCCCGAGCTCGCGAGCGTGACCTGGCAGAGGACAGAGCTCCACTCGTGGCCTTGTAGGAGCTCAACTCAGCTCGACAAAGTGATTGGGACCAAGGCATCGCCCTGGCATCCACCGTGGCGGTCTCCCTTGATGTGGCATCTGTCAGCTACCCACGTCAGTGGTCTCGCCACATCATTTGCCCCCCACTCCCGAGGCTCATTAGTGCGTGGCGCTCGAGGCGAAGGGAGTAACTATAATGCTAACATGGAGGGGCAAAAATTCGGCGCAATGATGGTCGCGGCCGTTGGCACTTCGAGAGACAGCCCCGCCGGCTAGTGCGGGGATGCTGCGTGGCCACGTCCGAGGAGCAGTTAATGCTGGCACAGAATTTTGAGCGACCGGGACTCCTTTTTTGTTGATGGGCAGCACGTGGTGCAGATCTGTTGGCGAGGGGGTCACAACAGTGCAGATTTGGTGGGCCCTTCCTGCCTCCCTGAGTCCGTTAGGGAGCTAGAGGTCATTCCTTCCTCTTCTACCTGTCCTCCTCTTTTGCTTAAACTAGCCCCTGAGTCTGTCCGGTCAACAGGTCTGGGTGGGGTCGCTTCGATGATTTCTGCTGCGGAGCTGGAGGCCATCCGGGATGCCTACGAGATCCCATCTTCTGTTCAACTCGTGGTCCCCCGACCTGGGGAGCAGGTCACTTCCAGTGGCCCGGGGCATCTCGCCTTCTATGAGGGGACCTTCTCCGGGGGTCTCCGATTCCCCTTTCATCCTTCCTTCTTATCAATCCTGAATAATTATCGTTTGGTCCCTGCCCAGTTGGTGCCGAACGCCATCAGGGTGATCTTCTCCTTTATCATACTCTATCATGTTCACGGGTTCATTGCCCGGTCTCCCTGTTCAGGGCATTCTTCATCCTGAAACGCCACCTGACCGAGGACGGGTGGTGGTCCCTGTCTTCTCGCCCGAAGGGCATCAAGTTTGAGCTTCCCTCTTCCATCAAGGGATGGAAGAGCAAGTTCTTCTTTGCAGATGTCGAGGGGGTTGACTGGGCCTGGAGCAAGCCAGCTCCCCCAACCGGATCTCCGCGGTCGAAGCAGCCGATCAGGATGATTATGATCAACCGAAGGAGGTCTACCCACCGGAGTGGCTCCTTCTTCCATATGCTGACTTTCCAAGCCCTCCCCTCCAGAGGGCGGCCGCTACTAAGTACCCACCGGAGTGGCTGCTGAGGAGGACACCGATGTCTGCTCCTGCCATGCCGGTCACCTCGAAAGGAAAGGAGGTTATGGGGGCCTCTGCACGACGGGCAAGGCCACAAGCAGAACTTCCTGTCTTGGAGCCTACGGTGGCCATCCGGGTTGATGCTGAACTTCCAGCCCTAGAGCCGGTTGCAGCCGCCCAGGCTAACGCCGTTGCTACCGCTGCTCCGCTCTGCCCTCCGGGTCTGAAGATGGTCGAAGTTGAGGGGGGAGAGGTCCGTCCTAGAGATCCTCTGGCGACGGGGGTTTAGGCCACGACGGTGCCAGATCCTCGGCCGGTCTTTAGGGGTCCTACCACTGGAGAGGCAGGCGCACCTGTCCCTCGAGAGAGTAGGAGAGACGAGGGGAGGCGCCGCCTTCCGTTCAAGCTTGGGGCCGGAGAGCTCCTTGGCCGACAACCGCGCCCTGGCCTACCGCATGATGAACTTTTCCATCCAGCCATGCGACTGGGAGGAGATGGATGGGCTGCCGGTTGGAGCCATGATCGACAGCATATTTCCCCATCTTTACACAGTAAGCAACCTCATCTTCTCTCTTTCTTTCTCCCTCTTTTTCTTTTTTTACTTCCCATATAACGCAGATGGGTGTCGAGGCCCTATTCATCAGGAGCTGCTGTCGAAACTGGGAGCAAGCTGAGCGATGGCTAGCGACCGAGGTCGAGTCATTGAAGGCCGACCTGGAAAGGAGGGCTAACTCCGAAGGGCGCTCAGGCAATGGGTCAAGGACCTTGAGAAGCAGCTCATCGACTCTGAGGGGCGAGCGAAGGAGCTCCATGAGAACCTCGACCACAAGCAGGGGGAGTTGAGGAAGAAGACAGAGGAGCTGGCCGACTCCGAGCAGAGATTGGGCATGGTCATCACCGAGGCGGCTCGATAGAAGAGGACTGCCCAGTCCCTCCAAGCTCGGCTGATGCCAGAGGAGGAGAAGTCAGCCGCGGCTCAGAGGGCGGCAGGTGAGGCGGCCAAGTCGATCACGGACGCCATGCACGTGGTGGCCGTAGCAAGGAAGGAAACTGGGGAGGTAGTGAAAAGGTACAGGGCTTCGGAGGAGTTCCTCGCCGAGATCCAGCAGACGACGTCGGACTCCTTCTTCAAAGGCTTCATGTACCTGCACCGCTTAGTCGAGGAGTTCATCTCGGCCAAGGGCTGCAGCCACCTTGACTATCCTGGTGCTTCAGATCAGGAGGCAGGCATTGAGGAGGCCGTGCCACCTGAGCCCAAAGCCATGCGGCCAGAAGCCCCTACTGATGGAGACTCCCGGCCCGGCGATCCAGCTAGCAGATAGTTATTTTTTGCTTCTTCTTTTATACTTAGCGGGGCCACTCGGCATGTCGGGGGTCCACAGGATACTTGTAATTGACACTCAATCAATGAAATGCAAATTTTCTTGCAATCGTCTTTCTCGTCTGGCTCCTCCTCTCCTTCACTCTCCTTCTTCTTTTGTCTTTCTTTTTAATGTATGGGGAGATCATAAAGGGCACTTGAGAGCTGTTGAGCTCAGCGGTCTCTTGGCCAGAGGTATGAGCTCCGGTCTTGAGCTGGCATCCTGGAGCTGGTCTCGAGGACGTGGATTGTTGTAGCTTCGATGATGTCGTATTTTCCTCTTGTTCTCTCATTTTTCCTTCCCCACTCTTTTTTCTTTCTCTTTTTTCATTCATTCATCATTCATCATTTTTTTTTTTAGAGTGGGGAGATCAAAGGAGAGGATGCTGGCTGTACCCCCACCTTGTTCTCTTTCTTTCCTTTCCCTCTCGTCTTCTTTTCGAGTGGGGAGATCAGAGAAGGGGGTTGCCGGGCTCCCCCCTTTGTCCTCTTCTTTCCTTCCCCTCTCATCTTCTTTTCCAGTGGGGAGATCAGAGAAGGGGGTTACCGATCTTGATTGCCTTGGAGCTAGGCTCGAGGCCTTCTCGGACGTGGAGCTAGGCTCGGGCCCGGGGATTGCCTAAGATCTTGGCTCAGGTCTTTGGCACCTTGGAGCTGGGCTCGAGTCATTGATGGGAGCTACGTGGCCCCATGATCTCTTGGCGTCTTGGAGCTGGGCTCGGAGACGTTTGAGGTAGAGAGCAGCTTGGCTCGAGGTCCTCTTGGTCGGAGATCTGAGTTCCGGTCTTGAGTTGGCATCCTGGAGCTGGGCTCGGGAGCGCTTGAAGTTGGGAGCTACGTGGTTCGATGGTTCTTTGACGTCCCGGAGCTGGGCTCGAGGGCGTCGTCGATCGGGGACAGCGTGGCCCTTTGATTCCCTTGGCACCCTAGAGCTGGGCTCGAGAGCGCTTGGAGTTGGGAGCTACATGGCTCAATGGTTCTCTGACGTCCTGGAGCTGGGCTCGAGGGTGTCGTCGATCTTGTGGAGCGTAGCCCTTTGATTCCCTTGGCGCCCTAGAGCTGGGCTCGGGGACGTCGTTGGTATTCTCATCATTGATAGTATTTTCACAAGTGGCAGGCATTCCATGTTCTGGGGAACCTGACACCGTCGAGATCTTCAAGGTAATAAGCCCCTTGTGAGAGGGCTTCAACTACCTTGTAGGAGCCCTCCCAGTTCGGGGAGAGCTTGCCGCACTCCCTAGGTTGGGATGCCTCCGCCCGTCGCAGCACCAGGTCTCCGGGTTTGAAAGCCTTCATCCGGACGTGGGCGTTGTAGTACCGGGCCACTCTTTGTCAGTAGGCCGCCATCCATAAGCGGGCTTTGTCCCTTGCTTCTTCAAGAAGGTCCAGGTTGAGCAAGAGGTGCACCGAGTTCCGTGCTTCATCATATCGCTACACCCGCAATGTTGGCAAGCCGAGCTCGACGGGGACGACTGCTTCATCACTGAAGACGAGGCTAAAGGGTGTCTCATTAGTTGCCGTCCTGGACGTTGTGTGCTAGGCCTACAGGATGCTCGACAGTTCTTCTGTCCATATGCCCTTAGCTTGGTCCAGTCTGGTCTGGAGTCCTTGAAGGATGGTCCGGTTGGTCACCTCGGCTTCCCCGTTCATTTGGGGGTGAGCTACCGAGGTAAACCGGTGTTGGATGTCGTGGGCTGCGCAGAATCCTTCGAACTCGCGGTTGTCGAACTATCGCCCGTTGTCGATGATGATGCAATGGGGGAGCCCGAAGCGACAGATGATCAACTTCCAAAAGAACTGGCGGACATTGGCTTCTGCAATCCGAGCTAGCGGTTCCACCTCGACCCACTTGGTGAAGTAGTCGATCACCACTAGCAGGAACTTTCGCTGCCCGGGTACTGGGGGGAACGGTCCCAGGATGTCCATTCCCCACTAGGCAAAGGGCCAAGGGGCTGAGAGCTGGGAGATCAGTGTCGCCGGCTGATGCTGGATGTTGGCGTGGCGCTGGCATTTATCGCACCTCTTGACGAAGTCGGCGGCGTCCTCTCTCATAGGAGGCATCCTTTCTCAAGGTCTCCCGGAAGTACCCCTAGTGGAGAGCTTTGTAAGCCAGTGTCCTCCCTCCCACATGGTTCCCGCAGAGGCCTTTGTGTATCTCTTGAAGCACAAAGGTCGCCTCGGCGGGCCTAAGGCATCTCAAGAGTGGGTAGGAGTAAGATCGGCGGTAGAGTTGGCCCTTGGTGTGGACACCAGAAGTCGAAAGAAACTTCACTCCAACAAGGTTAGCCTTATCCCAATTTGGATCGAAGATAATTAGGTTACCTTGTATCCTTTAGTTCAAAAATATTTTATTTTCAAGAGTCATTTCCTTTTCAAGAGTCCTATAATTAATTTTGAGTTTCAAATCAGAGTGTTTATTGAGTCCTGTAATTACTTTTAAAATTTCATTTCCTGTAAGTCCATTTCAAGTTTTAAAGTCTAGGTCAGTCAAGTCAGTTCAGTTGAGTTAAGTCTAATTCAGTTGAGTTAAGTCTAATCAAGTCTTAAAGCCATGAAAGCCAGCAACAAGACTCAAATTCTAGATCCCAGAATTTGACCACATGAAGAAGAGAAGACACATCAACCAAGCAAGAGAAAAGGACCATCAATTAGGACCACTGGGCGCCACATGTCATTCTTATCTAAATAGAAGACCACCTCACCATGCCACGTCATCAGGTGCCACTTCACCAGCCACCTCATCACCCTTTGGGCGCCAACAAGGGAGATTCAAATTCAAGGAGGTTGGCCACATCTCTCCAAGTCCTCCACCAAATCCTCCAACCCCCCACCACATCCCTCCAAACTCTCCACCAAATCCTCCAACCCCCCTTGTAATCCTCCTCGATTTGGGGAGTTTTTAAATTTCAAAAGCTAGCTTTGTGAGGCTATTAAAAGCCTTGGACGCCCATTGCAAAAGGGATTGATTTTGGAAATGAATGAAGTTTGAAGTGAAGTTGTCTTGAGTTTTATGTGTGAAATTTTTCCCATCTTCTTCTTCCACGCCCAAAGCCACTCTCTTCCCTAGCAATTCATCATCCAAGCTCAAGGCAAAGGCATTAGAGTCGGCCAGATCTTCTTAACTATCTTTTCTTTGTTCACAAGTTCTCCCATCCCTTCTTTATGTTTGCATCCTTCAACCTTAACTTTGATCTTCATTGCAGGGTCCTTCGAAGTCCTTGAGTTGTGAACAGGGTTCCCCTTGATAATGAACCAACAAGTTGAAGCCCAAGTCCAGGGTTCTAATCACTGTTATCCAAGTTCTCCAGTCCAGAGCATCAGTAGTTTCAAGTTTTGAATCATAGGAAGGTTGGAAAACTCATCAAGGTAAGTCCTCAATCATTAGCCCCTATTGTCTAGATCTTCTTCCTTCTTAGTTTTAGAGTTGTGTCTAATCATGTAATAGTCTCTTTTCATATAATCCTTAAATCTTATTAAGATGAGTACAATGCTAAGTATAATTAGGTTTCATTGCTCTACAAACACCATATTAAAAATGTTAATCATATGCGTGCCGCATCAGCCCTCCATCAGGATGAACCGAGAGGCTTTCTTCCTAATGAGGGCGGCTTCTGTGCGGTCTTCTGGCAGGGTGCCATCAGTGATGTACCGGATATACTTGTCCATCCAGCTCGGCTCAGGGGTGACTTGATGTACCTCCATCGGGTTCTCATAGCTGGGACTTTCAAGGTGCTTCATGTAGGCGCGTCTCAACGACGAGTCCGGGAGAGTCGAGAGTCTGGACAGTGCATCCACGCACGCATTCTCTCCTCGAGGGATGTGGAAGATACTAAAGCGTCGAAGGCTTGCCGTGCTTGTGCGGACTTGCTCCAGATACTTCATCATTTGGGCGTCCCTCGCTTCATATTCCTCGGAAACTTGTCCGGCGACCAGTTGGGAGTCGGTGAAGACTTTCAAGTCCCGCACACCCAGCTCGAGGGAGACTCTTAGGCCCGTGAGGAGTGCCTCGTACTCCGCCTGGTTATTGGTTGCGGCAAATTTAAAGCGTAGGGCGCATTCCGCCACAACCCCATCATAATTGGTCAAGATGAGGCCCGCTTCGCTCCTGCCAGAATTGGATGCTCCATCTACGTGGAGGATCCAGAGCTCTTCTCCTGGCCCGGGCTCCGTTGCTGTCTGCTCTGGCTCCTCGGCAAACCCGGTGCACTCGACCATGAAGTCGGCCAGGACATGGGCCTTTTGTGACGACCTTGGTCGATACGCTATGTCGAATTCGCTGAGTAGCAAGGACCACTTCGCTAGCCTCCCAGATGTCTCGGGTCGGGTGAGGATAGTCCTCAGCGGCTGGTCCATCACGACCGCTATTGGGTGTGCTTGGAAATAGGACCTGAGACGCTTAGTAGATATTATTAGTGCAAAAATGAGTTTTTCGGAGCGAGTGTACCTGATCTCCACGTCGCGGAGGATTTTGCTGGTGTAGTACACCGGCTTTTGAGATTTGTCCTTGTCTATGCGGACGAGAATTGAGCTAATCGCTCCCGGTGTCACCGCCAGGTACAGCGAAAGCTCCTCTCCCTCCTCCGGCCTGGAGAGCAGCGGAGGGGAGGCGAGGAAATTCTTTAGCTCCTCGAAGGCTGCCCTGCACTCCTCCGTCCAGGTGAAGTCGTGCATCTTGCGTAGCGCCTTGAAAAATGGCAGGCAATGGTCGGCCGACCTCGAGATGAATCTACTGAGGGCGGCGATGCGTCCCGTCAAGTGCTGGACTTGCTTCTTGGAGGTCGGGTGTTCCATGTCGACGATGGCTTGCACCTTCTCCGGGTTCGCTTCGATGCCCCTCTGGGTGACCATGAAGCTGAGAAATTTTCCTGCCGCCACCCCGAAGGCGCACTTCGCCGGGCTCAGTTTCATCTGATGTTGCCACAGGTTATGGAACGACTTGATGAGGTCAGCTACATGGCTCGAGCCCGGCCTGCTCATGACGAGCATGTCATCCACATACACTTGCATGTTGTGGCCAATTTGGTCCTTAAAGACCTTGCTGACCAGGCGCTGATAGGTGGCTTCTGCATTCTTCAGACCAAAAGGCATCATCCTGTAACAGTATGTCCCCTGGTCGGTGACGAAGGCAGTGTGCTCCTCGTCCTCCGGATGCATGCGGATTTGATTGTACCCTGAGAACGCATCCATGAAGGAGAGTAGCCGGTGGCCCGAGGTGGCATCCACTAGCTGGTCGATCTTCGGGAGAGAAAAGCTATCCTTCGGGCAAGCTTTATTGAGGTCGGTGTAGTCCACACAGATCCTCCATTTGCCATTATTCTTCTTGACCATCACTATATTCACTAGCCAACTCGGATACTGGACCTCACGAATGAAACCGGCAGCCAGGAGTTTATCTACCTCTTCTTGATGGATGCCTGTCTCTTCGAGGCAAAACTTCTCTTCTTCTGCCGAACTGGCTTATGCTTTGGGTCGATGCTCAATTTATGAGTAATGATGTCAGGGGGAATACCTGGCATATCTGTCATCGTCCAGGCGAACACATCTGCATTCGCCCGCAGGAATCCTAGCAATTGGGCCCTCTCCTCCTCGGGCAACTGGGCTCCGATCTGCACCGTCTTTGTGGGGTCGTCTCCAAGCGGATAAGGAAGTAGATGCTCGACTGGGCCTCCCCTGGGGTCCTGGGCCCTTTGGTCGAGGTCATCCGCACTAGGGTTGTCCTGAGGGACCTTGGCCCCAGGGAGAGTTTGGAAACAATGCTGCTCCAACTGGGGCGTTCCTCTCATCTCCCTAACACCGTAGGGAGTCGGGAATTGTACAAGTAGCCGCATGGTGGAGACAACGGCGTTAAGCAAGTTGAGCCCGGGTCGTCCCAATATCATGTTGTAGGCGGAAGGAAGCCTTACAACCATGAAAGTCATCATGATGGTGCTCTGCCGAGATGGGATTCTGGCAGTGACCGGGGAAGTGATTTCTCCTACTCTCACAGAATCGCCTGTGAAACCGACAAGAGGTGTGTGCACGGGCCTAAGTTGATCGGGAGAGAGATTCATTCTGGAGAAGGCATCATAAAAAAGCACGTCTGTGGAGCTTCCACTATCAACCATGATGCGCTTCACAGGGTGCTTCGCGATCATCATTTTGATGACCACGGCATCATTATTTATACTTTCCCCCCGTTTTCCCCCTCCCTCATAAAGGGGAGTACATTCTCAGAGTCCCCTGCCCTCAGGGCCTTCTTGGATGCACGCGTCGCTCCCCAGGAGATCATGCCCACTGGATTTTCGGTGGGGCGGTTGTCGATGGCTGGAGCTGGTGGGAGAGCAACGAGTGCCTGGGACTCCACTTGAGGTCTGCCCCCCACGAACCTCTTGAGGTAGCCTCTCTTGATGAGTTCCTCAATCTCCCACTTGAGGTTGCGGCACTCCTTGGTGTTGTGGCCGTGGTCGCGGTGGAAGCGGCAGTACTTTGTCTTGTCACGGCTGGCAACGGTCCTCAACGGAGGTGAGCGCCTCAAGTAGTCTTCGCCCTCAATCTCCATAAGGATTTTTGTCCTCGGGGCGAGGAGTGGGGTATAGCTCTCCTCGGGGACAAGGGTCCCTCTCAGTCTTGGCCGGTCCCTCCGTGAGTTCGGAGCCTGGGGTGCTGGCTTCCGGGTCCCGGACACTTCAGTAGGGGCCGATTTCTTCAGGGGTTCTCCGTCGAGCCCCATCTCGTACAGTCCGCCTCCTCGGTGCGGACGTACTTTTGGGCCCAAAGAAGGAGCTTGGAGTAGGTCTTGGGGGGCTTCTTATCTAGCGAGTAGGTCAGGCGGGAGGTCTTGAGCCCTCGCTTTAGTGCCAGCATGGCAACTGGCACTTCAAGGTTGTAGATCTCCAACGCGGCAGCCTTGAAACGAGCCACGTAGTCCCGCAGGGGCTCGCGGTCCTACTGCCGGATGGAGAAGAGGCTGTGTGCCTCCCGTGGCAACTTCCTGCAAGCATCGAAGTGAGCCATGAACTTCTACCCTAGCTGGGCTAAAGAAGTGATGCCCTCTGGCTCCGGACGGGTGAACCACACCCGGGCTGCCTTCCGGAGAGTAGCAGGAAAAGCGATGCAAAGAAGAGCGTCGATGGCTCCCTGGACCCTCATGAGGGTTCGGTAACTTTCCAGGTGGTCTAGGGGGTCGGTGGTCCCATCTAAGAATCCACCTGTGGCATCCGAAACCGGTGCGGGATTGGCTCCGCTTGGATTTCTTAGGAGAATGGGGGACAGGCATCATAGCCCGCTGGCTCACTAGCGGAGCCTGGCATACTGGCAAACCGACGGGCAAACTCCGCCAGTTTGTGCTCATGTTCCTCCAGGTGCCTTTCTGCCGCGCATCGGATGGCTTCATCAGTGGACCCCTCTGCCGAAGGAGATGGAGAAGCTGACATGGATGCATGGCACCCGTGGTGGGGGGTCTTACTTTTCTTGCCTCGGTGGGGTCTGGGCACCTCCCGCCACGGGTTTGGCGAGCGGCTCTCTCTGTCAACAAAGCCGGCTCGTTGTCTCTTCGCCGGAGCTTGATGGCTGCCCTGGTTGTTAGTGGTGGCCCACGGCTACGACGGCCTTCCTTGGAAGGAGCATAGGCTGTCGCGGGGAGTGGCGGCATGGGCTGCCGGGGTCCCTGGCTGCTGGTGGGTAGCCACGGACCGGTGCTGGTGTTGGAGCTGGCACACTGCCGTGGAAAGGACTTGCATCTGCTGGGCGAGTGCAGCCAGCTGGGCTTTTGGTGGAGGTGGCTGGACCGCAGCGGGTGGCTCCGCCTCTTGGCGGTGCGGGTTCCCCTGAGAGGGGGAGTCCCCCGAACGACTGGTGGAGGCTTCCCTTGTCCTTGTCGTCACCATCCTTTCGCCTCGCTTGTCTATGAAGAGATGGAAGGTTTACCCCCCCTTTCTGGCGTGCCAATCTGTTGCCGCCAAGACCGTCGTGGCCCGTAGCTTCTACCGGTGCCGGAGTGTGCTCCTGTTGCTGCCTGTTGGTCCTCCATTCCTGGACTTGCGAAACAGGGATTAGTGACCCAGGCCGGGGTTTCCGGTGGGGGCACTTCGATGATCAAGTCAGTGACGATCTAGGAGAATATATCCTCCTGGTCGGGCCCCTCTTGATGGACTCCATACTAGGAGGAGTGAGAGATGTGTGTGAAGGTGAAACGCAGCAGGGGGAGAATGATAGCGGGGACAGAGGGGTTCCCAGAACCTTCGCTTCTCCTTGTTTCCCTCTAGTTTTCCATCAGCTGTGGTGTTGGTGGTGGTGCTTTGCTTCCTTGATCGAGCTTGCGCTCTGTGTTTGTGGTGGATGGTTCCTGTGTTACTGGTGTGTTACCTTCCCCCTCTTTGGGGGTGCCGACGGTTCTTTGTAGTTAGAAATTGGCCATTTTGAGCCTGCCTCGGGATCCTCGTTGTGTTGGCAGGCGCGTGCGGCAGGATTCCGTGTCGTGGACGGGATGCCTTTCCTGACAGGTGGTAAGGGAAGCTTCCATCCCTTCTGACATCCTCTCTGGTCGCTCTATTATGGGAAGCCTGGCAGACCCTCGATTCGGGGGTCGCCATCCTAGGGGTGCATGTTCTCCGGTTGGCCATCCCTTGAAAGTACGGTCGGATAGGTAGTTATGGTGGTATGGGGGGTGCCGTTCCGTGGTCCTCGGGCGGTTTGCCGGTGTCCTGGGATGGCAGGGCTTGCTCCGGTCTGGGCGCTCCAAGTTCGTGCAGCCACCTTAGTGGAGAAGGAAAGGGTGCGGGCCCAGTCCAGAGGGCGCACGCTCGGAGAGGCTCCACATCGGCAGGTGAGCGCTGAGCTCGACCTCGACCGCAATGTACTAGCCTCCGAGGGTCTTGCTCTGGAGGGCGGAGGATGGACCCGGTCCAGAGGGTGCGCGCTCGGAGAGTCTCCACATCGGTGGGTGAGCGCTAAGCTCGACCTCGACCGTAGGGCACTAGCCTCCGAGGGTCTCGCTTTGGAGGGTGGAGGACGGACCGGGTCCAGAGGGCGCGCGCTCGGAGAGGCTCCACATCGGCGGGTGAGCGCTAAGCTCGACCTCGACCATAGGGCACTAGCCTCCGAGGGTCTCGCTCTGGAGGGTGGAGGACGGACTCGGTCCAGAGGGCATGCGCTCGGAGAGGCTCCACATCGGCGGGTGAGCGCTGAGCTCGACCTCGACCGCAGGGCGCTAGCCTTCGAGGGTCTCGCTCTGGAGGGCGGCAGACGGACTCGGTCCAGAGGGCGCGCGCTCGGAGTGGCTCCACATCGGCGGGTGAGCACTGAGCTCGACCTCGACCGCAGGGTGCTAGCCTCCGAGGGTCTCGCTCTGGAGGGTGGAGGACAGACCCGATCCAGAGGGCGCACTCTCGGAGAGGCTCCACATCGGCGGGTGAGCGCTGAGCTCGACCTCGACCGCAGGGTGCTAGCCTCCGAGGGTCTCGCTCTGGAGGGCGGAGGACGGCTCCGTCCTGGACGTCCCGAGCTCACGGGCGCGACCTGGCGGAGGCCAGAGCTCGGCTCGTGGCCTTGTAGGAGCTCAACTCAGCTCGGCAAAGTGATTGGGACCGGGGCGTCGCCCTGGCATCCGCCGTGGCGGCCTTCCTTGATGTGGCATCTGCTAGCTACCCACGTCAGCGGTCTCGCCACATCAATGAAAATTGCTTAGCTTTCAATAAGTGCCTTAATATTTTTATATAGAGAATTTGAGGTGCTTGTATCCTGAAATTCATAAGTATAATTGAAATATTAGTATAAAATATATACTCAACATTTTGTTAGTCATCAAAATCAAGGACTAAAGTCAACAATATCATCGAAATCAATCTTTGGATCAACACAGTATAATATTGCATGGAGAGAGCTAGAAGACTTAGAGAAGTCTAAAGTAGTTAGAAAACTTATTTGGAGGGTTCCTCGGGTGTGGTTTATATAAATGTAGATTGGTGCACATCGTGGAGTAAATCAAGCATGTTCACTAGCAGTTTTTGGTAATGGATTGCACGTCTAGTTCTAAGAACTCATGCATCTTACCCACATGGATTACTCACACGTTGCATAGCTAAGGAAATCATTCATGATCATAGCCCAAGCTATTACCAGCCAGGGGGAGGGTTTGAAATTTGAAGGAGTCTTTGCATGCCTCTTGGGTTGGCCATAGGAGGGTTCAAAGTGATTGGATTTTGGCTAGGTGGTGAGCTATTATTGGTCGGTTTATCATGTTGACTATGGTTGATTTTGAGATATATTAGATGTTATTATAAAAATAAAAATAAATCATCAAGAGCCCTTCCAGTTTCAACATCTAGAACAAGAAATAAAGCTTGAGAGTTTTAAATGAAAATTTTGTGGTTAGATAACATCACAAAATAGTAACAGTTCATCAAAGTTTAATTAATTTCAACCTTTCAAACTAAAAAAAAGCATGGAAATTTAAATGAAATTTCTCTATTACTTTTTTAGGTCTTCCTAATGAGATTTTCTATGATTTTACTACTATTTTAGCTGGATTATGAAAGGGGTAGAACTTTCTCTCTCCTATCCATTTAATAGGTGTGTGTATGGATTATTTATGTATATATGATGTATGTATCTATATGTGTATGTATGTATGTATATGTATATCTATATAAGGATCAATCCTTTATTAAATAAAGCAATCATGTTACGATGAGATGATGGTACGAAAACAAATACAAAATTTACAAAGAAAATAAAAAATAAAGATAATTATTTTATATTTGAATTTAAATTTTTAAATAACATATAATATTTCTTGTTAAATATATTATTGTCACATAAATTAAAGACTTTTTCAAAACTAGAAAATCAAGAGGGTTTATTAAATTCTTACGAAAGTAAAGGCTACATAACAAACTTGATTTTGAGTTTGATAAATCAAAGATCATCAAGAACCTACCAATCAAATTCGAAGTTAAAAAAAATAAAAAGAGGATTTGTTAACAAGACATTTCAATGATTTTTCTTAGAATCCTTAATAGAGTTTTTTTTTCTATGAATTTTATAGCATTTTTCTATAATTTTAGAAGGCGGTAAACCTTTCTCTCCTGTCCATTTAGTAGGTATAAAATAGATAGAGTTGTCCATCAAAGAAAAATGGATACAATATTGATAGACACCTATCTGATTTATATCAAAATAATTGGTTCTTGTTTCAATTCTATTGATTTGCATGGCTCTAATGAACTTTGCAAGTAATTAGATAATGATATTAACTTGTGTTTAACTTAATTTATACTATACAATAAGGTCTGCAATTTTAGTACAAATACTATACCGGTACCTCATCAATAAAGTATAGGATTGTGGTGTACCATGTCAATATAGGACAAAAATCCAAATTAGTTTTTTAACGGTATAGCAATTTTAATGGTATAGCAATTTTAAGGTACCTATTTAGCATCGGTTGCTGTTCAAAGTATCCATCCAATTAAGACTTTTATGAACATTCAAAGTACTTTGAGAATTTTTTATATTTAGATATTCTAATATTTACAATTTGAATGGTATCAGTAGAATAGAAATTTTAAAAAATATTTTATAGTACTATATATTTATACTATTCAAACATAATTATAGATAGATAGCTTGTACCGTAAGCTTCTAACAATAATCTAAAAGTAATGTAATTTTTAAAGTTCCAACTTTTTTCATAAATGTTATTTAACAAAATTTCATGTAGAATTGGCCCTTAATATTGTCTACAAAAATAAATAAAAATAAAAATTAAGATCCGCAAGACTTTGATTTATATGCCATCAAGCACTTATAACATTTCCGATCTACAATAATTAGCCTTCAAAGCATTGCAATGAAATTAAGAAAAAATGATGCATGAAAGCATGGAATATATATAAAATAGGAGGGAGGAAGAAACAATAACGAAAAGAAATAAAAGAAAAAAATGAAGAGAAAAATGCAAGGAAGAAAAAGGAATGAATCCAAGGAAAAAGGAACTCAAAAAAATAGAAAGATGACTTAGACATGATTTATAAAATTTAATTACATCACTTACATCCGTAAATATATATATATATATATATTGGTAATTAATCTGTATGTATGTATATGTTTATATTTGTATTATTGGTATTCTTCAGCCATTTTTGTTGATCGGTTCAAGGAAAAGAAAAAAAAATAAGAATTTTTCAAATAATATAAAAATATATATATTTACGGATATAGGTGTTCGGGAGTATATTTATGAAAATAGATGTTTTTGGATTACGTAGCAAGGAAGTAGGTGTTTTGAATTACGTGGTAGGCTAGCATGGCATGAAATCGTCTTTGACAAAGACGATTTCAAATTGAATTGAAATTATCTTTACCAAAAATGATTTTAAATAAATTTATTTTTTTAATTTAATTTAAAAATTGATATGATATTTTTAAATTGATGTGATATTTTGAAATCGTCTGTATCACAGACGATTTCAAAAGTAGCCCTTTTTTTTCAAAATTTAATAAATATCGTTATTTTTTTCAAAATCTAATTATTAAATTTTAATTTTAAATAAATAAATAAAAAAAAAAATTAGTATTAATTAAAATTTTATATATTACTTTTAGGTTATATTAATTATTATATTATTTTGAAATAATATTAATTAAAAATAATATTAATTTACTATATAAAATAATATTAATTTAAAATTAATAATAAATTAACTAAAAATAACATTAATTAAAAGATATTATAATATATATATTATAATATATTTTAATATTATAATAAATATTTTATATTCTAAAATATAATAAATATATTATAATTTATTATATTATATATATATATTATAATATAGTATAAAAAATTAAAAAAATTAAAAAAAATAAAAAATAATCACCAGGTCGATACCATCCGATCGCCAGCCCGATACCACTTCAGTCGATATCCCGATGTCAGTCCGATTCCTTACTTGGGATCGGTGGCTGGATTGGTGGCAGGACCCTAATGGCCGGACCGATAATCGGATTTATGGCAAGATTGGGACTGGATCGGTGCAGGACTGGCGGTCGGACCGGTGGTTAGACCCTGGTGGCCGGACCAAGGGTCAGACCGTTGGCAAGACTGGGGGCCGGACCGGTAGCAGGATGGGCGGTCGGACCCTGGTGGCAGGACCTGTGGCAAGACCGGGGCCGGACTAGTGGCCAGACCCTGGTGGTCAGATCGGTGGTAGGACCAGCGGTCGAACGGGTAGCCGAACCCTTGCAACCGAATTGATGGCCGAACCGGTGGTCGGACCCTGGCGGCCGGATCGACAGTCGGACTGATGGCAGGACTAGAGGTCGGACCGGTCCAGCCACCGACTGGTCTAGTTGCTAGGGTCCGGCCACCGATCCGGTTGTCGGTCCAGCCACCTGTCCGGCCCCTAATCTTGCCATCGGTTTGACCGTCGGTCAAGCTGCCAGGATTCGATCACGGGTCTAGCCGTCGGTCCGGTTGCCAGGGTTCGGCTACTCGTCCGACCACCGGTCCTACCATCGATCTGACCGCCAGGATCTAGCCACCCGTCAGGTCACCGATCCTGCCATCGGTCCGACCGCCGGTTCAGCCATCAAGGTCCGGCCGCCCGTCCTGCCATCGATCTGGCCCCAAGTCCTGCCATCGATCTGATCGCCAGTCCAGTCGCCAAGATCCGACCACCGGTCCGACAACTGGTCCTGCCACCGGTCCGGCCGTCGGTCCTGAGCAAGGGATCAAACTGATACCGAGCTATCGACCGAACTGGTACCGGGCTGGTGACTAAATGGTATCGACATGGTGATTATTTTTAATTATTTTAAATTTTTTTATACTATATTATAATATATAATAGATAATATAATAAATTATAATATATTTATTATATTTTAGAATATAAAATATTTATTATAATATAAAAATATATTATAATATATTATTATAATATCTTTTAATTAATGTTATTTTCAATTAATGTTATTTTCAATTAATTTATTATAATTTTAAATTAATATTATTTTATATGGTTAATTAATATTATTTTTAATTAATGTTATTTCAAAATAATATAATAATTAATATTATCAAAAAGTAATATATAAAATTTTAATTAATACTAGTTTTTTACTTATTATTTATTTATTTAAAATTAAAATTTACTAATTAGATTTTGAAAAAAAATAATGATATTTATTAAATTTTGAAAAAAAAAAGAGCTGCTTTTGAAATCGTCGGTGACACAAACGATTTCCAGATGATTTTAAAATATCACATCAATTTAAAAATATCACATCAATTCTTAAATTAAATTTTAAAAAATAAATTTATTTAAAATTATCTTTGATAAAGATGATTTCAATTTAATTTAAAATCGTCTTTATCAAAGATAATTTCATGCCATGCTGGCCTATCATGTAATCCAAAAATACCTACTTCCCTGCCACATAATCCAAAAATATCTATTTTCGTAAATATACTCCTAACCACCTATATCCGTAAATATATATTTTTTATATTATTTAAAAAATTCAAAGAAACAAACCTGTGAGCCAGGTGAGGATTTTTTAAAAATAATATAAATTTAATATATATTTATAAAATTAGGTGTTTCAAACTATATTTACTAAACTAGGTATACGGGAATGAAAACGTCTTTTGGTTCCAAAAGACGATTTCAAAAACAGATTAAAATCATCTTTTAAAATACGATATCAATTAATCAAAACATATTTTTTTATATATCTATTTAAAATTTAATATATATTATTTAATAATATGTTTTAATATTTATATTATGATAAATATTTTATATTTCAAAATATAATAAAAATATTATAATTTACAAAAAAATTAATAATTTTTTTAAAAAATTAATAAATTTTTTTAAAAATTAATATTTTAAAAAAAAATTAGAAAAATCTAAAAAAATAAGAAAAATAATAATATGATATTGTAAAAATATATCATGACATGTTTTATATTATAATACATATTTTACATTCCAAAATATAATAAATATATCATAATTTACAAAAAAATTAATAAAAATCTTTAAAAATTAATAATTTATTTAAATTAGAAAAAAAATTTAAAAAAAAAAATAATAATATGATATTATAATAATATTTATAACATGTTTTATATTATAATAAATATTTCATACCGGTGATCAGACCGGTGGCAGAACCTTGTCGATCGGATCGGTGGCAAGACCCTGGTGGTCGGACCGGTGGTAGGACCCTAGCGATCAGACCGGTGGCAGCCAGATCGATAGTAGGATCCTGGCAGTCAGACCGGTGACAGGACCATGGCGGCCTGACTGATGGCAGGATCCTGGTGGCCGGACCGGTGGCAGGACCCTGGTGGCCGGATCGGTGGCAAGACCTTGGTAGTCGAAATGGTGGCATGACCCTGGTGGCCAGACCGGTGGCAGGACCCTGGCAATCAGAATGGTGGTAGGACCCCAGTGGCCGGATCGATTATCAAACTGGTGGTAGGACCCTGATGGCCGGATCGGTAGTAGGACCCTGATGGCCGGATCGGTAGTAGGACCCTGATGGCCGGATCGGTAGTAGAACCTTGATGACTAGACCGGTAGTAGAACCCTAGCGATCGGTCCGACTCCTAGGGTCCTACCACCATTTCAACTGTCAGGGACCTGCCACCAGTCAAACTGCCAGGATCCTGCTACCGGTCTTACCGCAAGGGTTCTACTACCGGTCCGACCGTCAGGATCGTACCATCGATCTGATAGCCAGTCCAGCCACTAGGGTCCCGCCACCATTCTGACTACCAGGGTCCTGCTACCGGTCCGGCCACCAAGGTCCTACCACCGATCCGACCGCCAAGGTCCTGCCACTTCTCCAGCCACCAGGATCCTACTACTGGTCCGACAGCCATTATTCTGCCACCGGTCCGGCCACTAGGGTCCTGTCACCGATCTGATAGCAGGTCCGCTACCAGGGTCTTGCCACCATTCCGACTGCTAGGGTCCTGCCACCGGTCCAACCACCAGGGTCCTGCCACTGGTCAGGCTACCGGGTCTTGCCACCGGTTTGATAATCAGTCCGGCCACCAGGGTCTTGCTACCGATCCAATCATCACGGTCCTGCCACAGTCCGGCCGCCATGGTCTTGTCACTAGTCCGATTGCCAGGATTGTCACTAGCCCGCATGTGCGCATCACCAACACTGTCAATCCGATGCAGAGCCAACGCATCCTGGATCGGGAATCGCAGTCCAAGCAAATACATGGCTACCAACCTCGGTTCTGACTCCATCAATCGGTTTCGAGCCACCAGTCGGTAGAACTCTGTAGTATAATCTTCCACGCTTCGATTTTCTTGTGTTAAACCATGCAATTTAGAATAAAGGACCTGTTCATGATTCTGAGGAAGGAACTCCCGATTCATCTCCTGCTTCAAGGTTGCCCATGATGCAATTGGTGGCCTCCCATCCATATACCTCCGGTAGTGCTATGCATGCCACCAAGCCACTGCTCGATCTCGGAATCGGATTGTGATAAGTGGCACTTGCTTGTCCAAAGACACTTCTTTCAGCCGGAAAACATCATCAACCTGCAGGGTCCAATCCACATACTCATCAGGATTCAAACCACCTCTGAACTCCGGTATCTCAATCCGAAACCCGGACTCCCAACAAGTCTGATTGTCATGAATAGGCGGCGGTCCGAAATCCCTAGGATGCGCTACATCACGCCACGGTTGCTGCCCTCTTTGCAATGGTGGAGGATCTTCAATATTCTGGAAAGGGTCGGCATCACCTTCTCGATGTTCATCAGGTACATTGCGATCTTGATGAGGTATAGCACGATCTTGCGCCTCCAACCGTGCCATCATTGCTTGCAAAACAGCCATCATCTGCAGCTGGGTCTCCACAACATCACAAAGAGAAGGCTCCTCGTTGTTCCGCTCCATGGTTGCCGGCAGAATTTTTTTTTTTTTTAAATCAAGAACGGATCAAGGACAGATCAAGAACGGATCAAGGCTCTGATACCAAGCTGGTGCAGGGCGGTTGTCAAACGCCTGCAGCGACCAAAACCCCGATTCAGGGAGAATGGGTTCTGGGAATTCTTGGATGTTAGGATTGAGCAAGATGGGGAAGATCCTTTGAAACTTGAAATGATCAAGTGCTGGAAGGGCCGCGTGATTCCTCACGTTGCCAGTCCTCAACCGGATTTCAATCCGGGTCTTCAAGATTGGAAGGGACGAATGATGGGTTTCTCACCGTGAGTCCTTGTTTCTTCTTCTTCTTTTTTTTTTTTTTAATCAGGAATTAGGAACAGAAGAAAGAGATTCCTCACGGAATCGTCTTCTCCCAACCAGGCTTTTGGCTTAGTGTGCGCAAGGGGAAAAGGGTGCCGGCGGCCTTCCACGGAAAGAAGACGTCCAAACTATTCCCAAAACGAAAAACGCTCCAATTGTATATTCCAAAATAAAACAACGTCCAAAACAAAAGCTCGTCCTTTTCTTTTCCTTGGTTCGGGTTTTAAGAAATAATAATACAAGGTATAGTCCCCCACGTGACTAACAGGGAGGGAATAAAAAAAACTAAATACTAATGTAAACAAATCCCACACGCTGACTAAAGGGAGGAAAAAAAAACAAAAATATAACTCTTGCGTGAAACACTTCAAACAGATTTTTTTTTAAAAAAAAAAAAAATCAAAAGATCACGCCACTAATAAAATTATAATAATAATAATAAAACTAATGACTCCGGTATTTTCCTGGATTCGAAATTTCACGGACGCAATTAGTGTATTGGGCCTTCGGCCCAATTCCCAATTAATTGTTTTCATCCCAAAAACGGGTCAAATTTGAAACTTGCTTCCCTTGAAGGCATCTGGACCTGCGCATGTTTCCTGCTGGCGAGGCTGGCGGCCCCAAATCGTCATGGACCGAAAGCTGAACCGAAATGTCTGGGTTGGGCTTCGCCGAACTATCACCGGGCTGTCCTATTATATGAGTCAACTGATCAGGTTCAATATTCATCTCGATGTCCGCATCAGACCCTGATGGCCGAATTGGTAGTAGAACCCTGATGGCTGGACTGGTAGTAGAACCTTGGCGATCGGTCCGACTCCTAGGATCCTACCACCATTTCGACTGTCAGGGTCCTGCCACCTGTCAAACTGCCAGGATCCTGCTACCGGTCTTACCGCAAGGGTTCTACTACCGGTTCGACCATCAAGGTCCTACCATCGATCTGATAGCCGGTCCAGCCACTAGGGTCCTGCCACCATTTTGACTACCAGGATCCTGCCACCGGTCCGGCCACCAAGGTCCTACCACCGATCCAACCGCCAGGGTCCTGCCACTTGTCCAGCCACTAGGGTCCTACCACTGGTCCGACAGCCATGATTCTGCCACCATTCCGGCCACCAGGGTCCTACCACCGGTCTGATAGCAGGTCCGCTACCAGGGTCTTGCCACCATTCCGACTGCTAGGGTCCTGCCACCGGTCCGGCCACCAGGATCCTGCCATTGGTCAGGCTGCCGATCTGACCGCCAGGGTTCTACTACCGGTTCGGCCGTCAGGGTCCTGCCACCGGTCTGATAATCAGTCCGGCCACCAGGGTCTTGCTACCGGTCCAATCATCACGGTCCTCCACAGTCCGGCCACCATGGTCCTGTCACTAGTCCGATTGCCAAGATCTTGCTATCGATCTGGCTGCCAGGGTCTTGCCACCAGTCCGATCACCAGGGTCCTACCACTGGACCGATCGCCAAGGTCCTGCCATCGGTCCAACTGCCAGGATCCTGCCACCGGTCTGACCATCAGGATCTTGTCACCGATCCGATCGACAAGGTTCTGCCACCGGTCGGATCATTGATATGAAATATTTATTATAATATAAAACATGTCATAATATATTTTTATAATATCATATTATTATTTTCATATTTTTTAATTTTATTTTATTTTTAAATTTTATTTAATTTTTAAAGATTTTTATTATTTTTTTTGTAAATTATGATATATTTATTATATTTTGGAATGTAAAATATGTATTATAATATAAAACATGTCATAATATATTTTTATAATATTATATTATTATTTTGCTTATTTTTTTAGTTTTTTCTAATTTTTTTTTTAAAAATAATAATTTTTAAATATTTTTATTAATTTTTTTGTAAATTATAGTATATTTATTATATTTTGAAATAAAAAATATTATCATAATATAAATATATCATAATATACTATTAAATAATATATATTAATTTTAAATAGAAATATAAAAAAAAATAAGTTTTGATTAATTAAAATCATATTTTAAAAAAAATGAATTTAATCTGTTTTTTTTGAAATCGTGAAAGACGATTTTAAAATTGAAATCATTTTTAAAAAAACGTTTTCAGTTCCGTACATCTAGTTTAGTAAATATAATTTGAAATATTTAATTTTATAAATATATATTAAATTTATATTATTAAAAAAAAAAATCCGCCGGGCGAAGCTGACGCAAGTGCTTTCGTACTCGTGTGTCCGTGTGGTCCCTTTTTCTTGGTTTTAATTCGGTTTTTCCCGAGTGCCGACGCAAGAGATTACGTCCCCAAGACAATTGAAGGGTGTCTGCCGCGCTATAAATCAGCCTCCCCAAGCCCACTGAAACGGAGCAGGAAGCAGCAGTAGATAGGGCAAGAGCCATGGCGAGAGTGGGGCGCATGAAGCTGGGCTCGCAGGGCCTGGAGGTCTCCGTCCAGGGCCTGGGTTGCATGGGGATGTCCGCCTTCTACGGACCTCCGAAGCCAGAGCCCGACATGATCGCCCTCATCCACCACGTCATCCGCAGCGGCGTCACCTTCCTCGATACCTCCGACATCTACGGCCCTTTCACCAACGAGATCCTCCTCGGCAAGGTAAAATTAATCTGTCCTGCCTTCTTTTTGTGCTACTGGAGGCTTGGGTATGCGTCCATCTCTGATGCCTGCATGGTTTTTGTTCTAGGCTCTGCAAGGGGGGATGAGGGAGAAGGTGGAGCTGGCGACCAAGTTTGGTATCAGTTTTTCTGATGGGAAGAGGGAGATACGGGGGGATCCGGCGTATGTGAGGGCCGCCTGTGAGGCGAGCTTGAAGAGGCTTGGCGTCGACTGCATCGATCTCTACTATCAGCACCGAATTGACAATCGGGTCCCCATCGAGGTTACGGTGAGTTTCCTTCCAGATGTCTCTCAAGGTTTTGTAGTTCTCAAGAGGCACAAACTTCAGAACGGAAAAAAAAAAAAAATCTGTGCTTGGTCAAGAGATGCTGATTAGCTTTAATGCTCGTAAGCTGTTTAAATTGGATGTTGTCAAAGTTAATTGTCATTCTGTTGGTCATTTTTGTATGCAAACCAATTTGAGCTATCCCAGAAATGCATTTACTCCCATTTTTATTGCAAACCTGAACGCATCTAAAAACCCCATTCAAAGATTTAGAAAAAAAAAAAAAATTGTACATAAAATGAAATCCAGAAAACACACCTACTGTGGCCAAAAGTTCCAGCTATTTATATTTGGTTGCTTGGTGAAGATGCATCAAAAAGAAACCCTGGTTTTTTAGTTTAAACCTACATCATGCGCTTGAACTATGAGTACCATTTAGTCTTTATGTTGTATTTAGTCTTAGAATATACATCGTTTCTTATAATCTTAATAAAAAGGAAAGGATCTTTAAGAATAAAATACATCCATTTGGTTGCTTTTGTTGCTGCTGGGTTTCCTAGAACAACTTGCATCCTTTGGATCAGCATAGTTAGTGCTTCCTTTTCCTAGTTTATTTGACTACTGTCACATAAGAATCTTGATCTTCAATATTGTTCATTGTTTGAGCATCAAGTTTGCTCCTCCATAGGATCTAACATCCATTTTTATTGTTTTTCTAGCTAGGGACTAAAAACCTCAGGTTTAACTAAAACAAGGTAGGAAGGATTGCAATATTCCTTAATAACTAGTATTCTTCTCATTAAGTGACACTTGAATGGCCAAGTAATTCTCTTCTCCATCTTCTTTCAGATAATTAAATTTCATAGCCATTTAGTAGCTGATAGAACCCCTTCTAGCGATGGGCATCTTTGCTCCCATTGGAGTATCACTCAATAAACAAATATATAAAATTAACTAGCAGCAGAACCTTCTGCTTCATCATAGATAATGGCTAACTAATATCTGATGATGATTAGTTAACCCCAATTTTTTATGATGTTTGGAGTGTTACATGTCATAACTTTACCTCTTCTTCCATGCGATAAAGAACTAAAAATGGCAATGGCACCTTCCGGTTCATCACAGCTAGTGGCCTATTTATTCATTTCTGATGGTGAATACTTAATCACGTAAACGAAAGTTGTCAGGCTTCAACATCGTTTAAAAGAATGTAATTAGACTTCATTAGAAGCAGGCAACTGGACGTAACATGATTCTTTTTAGACTAGTAAAAATGATATATTTTTCTTATTTTTATGAAATCTTTTTATGTTATAATAGTAAGCATATGGAATCTGATTCAGTAGAAAGATCAACCATGTCCTAGATAACCATCAAAGTCTTTGCTCTGCATTGACTTTTTGGATTGAAGAGATGTTGTCAAAATGAAAGATGTGACCTGTAGAAAAATCCATAATAGGGTAAAAATAATTACAATAAATTAATCAAATTCTAGTTCAGGAGCTGCCCTTAAGTGGAGACATGCTCTAGTGAAGAAGCTGTCATGTATGTGTTGGAAAATGGAATTGTGCTAAATCTTACTATCCTACTAAAAAAAGGAATTACGTGTTACAATTTGCAAAATTCTACCGGCCTTCTTAGGTTCACTTCAAGGGTGTTTTTCGTTGAGATGCCTTTAGTTGCTAAACTTATATTTGTCCAATTCTCAAGCCCAGTTCTCTTTATTAGACTTTATATTGAGCATATTGAGAGAGAGTTAGGTAGCCTTTTTTTTCCTCCTTATTTGGCCATCCACTTGCACTCAATTTTGATCTTCCCCAAGCTGCACCCATTATCTTCACATTGCTGTGAATCCTATAAACTCTTTACAATGGTACCTTCATTGATGCAGATTTAGGTGACTAGCCTACCTATTAGCACACTCTAGTATTCTTCCCTTTCATTACAAGCTAATAACATGACCTTCCCTTGTTGCATGGTTCTTTAGCATAGATTTCTGTGGCATTGATGACTTCAGTATAACATGAGGAAGGTTGAAGACCACTTAACCAAATGAATTTCAATTTTATTATAATATATAAATACTCTGATGACAAGTATGTTATTAGCTTGATGACGTGGAGGTTTCAGATTTGACTGGCTATTTCCATTCTTTTTTCCTTTTTCCACAATCAAAATTTAAAATAAGGCTTCATTTCTTGAACCTTTCTGATTGGATGATTCTTCTATATCAGTTATGGATCAAATAAGATATTATCATGCAAGTAAAAAAACTAATCCTAAACCTGATCTTTTCTCCCCTCAAGCTTTCCTCATTAGGGCAGTATTTGGAAGGTGGCCCTCTTCTCATATTCTCACACACTCTCTCTCTCTCTCCAGCTCTGTTGGTGTGTGTGTGGTGGCGAGCCTCAATGTGCTCTTCACATCTATCCGATTGCTTTATTTTCCTCTCTGATTCTCAAAGGATTGGTCCAAATATTTCCTATGGTAGGAGAGTCTCAATGTGTCTCTCAATTTTGTTATTGTTTTTCCTTTTCCTTTTCCTTGTATAACTTAGACTGGGAAGAGGGAGAGAATTGCATGGGAATTAAATGTAGACTAAGTGTTATGGTTTAAGGAGGGCTAGGGTTAGGGTTTGGGTTTGGGGTGAGATGCAAAGAGAACAGGGGTCATTGGTCTGATTTAGCTTGGAATTGATTTCTAGTCTTTACTAGGGCTTGAGCTGGTATGATCAAGCTTGGGTTTTGGCCTAGGCCTAGTCCTAGACATTGACTAAAGATTATCTGGACCAAGCTAGCCTTACTAGGGAACATAGGAAGGTGTACATTTCTTTGTTTTTATTTTTGTTGTAGACTGCAAGGTGTATGTTTTGCTTCATTGATCATGACACTCTGATTGGAAAACCTGGATTGTTCATCTTAATATTTTTATGTTTTTAATATTATCTGCCTCACCTCATGAGCTTTCTAAAATTTAAGGTGCTTTCTAGAACAAGATGCACTCTTTTCGCTCCCTAATATCACTTTCATTACATGTTTAAGCTCTCTTTAGTTTTACTAATGCATAATATCGTTTGTATTCTCTTTGTGCACTTCTTGGTCAAAGAAAATTTTCTGAACCTCTTTTTCATGAAAGCATAAAGAAATATAGTAAAAATATTCACCCTTAATCATGTCTTCATTCTTAAAGGATAATATATATATATATATATATATATATATATATATATACCAATAAAAAGGTGCTTTTACTTTCTCAAAGTTTAACTAGTTAAGGGAAGTATTGCCTATCGGTCATAAAATGAGGTGTTAAAATAGGATGACAGTTGATCAGAGAAAGGCCTGTGATACTGACAGTGTTTTTCTACATCATGATGATATGTTGGCATCAGGAAAACCTTGTCAGCATGAGCACCTAGCTGAGGTCCTAGTTTAGTTGCTGGCTTTTAAAAGAGTTAGGGCGTGCAGACTTCAAACTTTAGAAATTGAAAGCTGGAATGTAAGGCTCAAAAAACCTGTAAGAGTGAATGCTAGACAGTTATTACCAAGGATCTTAGGTAATACCAAAGGGTTGTTTGAAAATTGACATGGAGAATAGTAGACTCCATGAATATGACTTGTACTGTAATTGCTGTAAACGAAGTTATGTGAAAGTCCATCTGCATGTGATGTAGATGTGAATGAAGTAGGAAGGATGGAGAATCACATTTTAGAACCAGTTGAGAATTTTCATGAGCAGCCAAGGCTGGACAATACATTAGGGGGTTGAAAGTCTAGAAGGAGTATTATCTCATAAGAAAAAGTCTCAGAAGAGTAGGAGCATAAAATTTGATTGTCAAGAGATGAGAAGAACTCATATTTTGCAAAGCTATAGCGGTCACTGTTGGTTGAAGTTTATAGGTCTTATCTTGTAAACCATCACATGCTGCAAGTTTGCAATGACTAGCTTAGAATGGGGATGATGCGACTTCATTGTTTACTGACAGGCTGTAAGAAAAGGATAACAATTATGACGCATCTGTGGTTTTTTGTAATCATGCATCTGGTTGTTGTAGGTCTTCCCCGGTTGTTTTTAGTCATTTCATAAAACTTATGACACTATTATCATTTACTGCATTATTGATCCTGCTTGTGATTGATCATCATTTTCTTTCTCCATCATCAGATGGGAGAGCTCAAGAAACTAGTTGAAGAAGGAAAGATAAAATACATTGGGTTGTCCGAGGCATCTGCTTCAACAATCAGGAGGGCACATGCAGTTCATCCAATAACTGCTGTCCAGCTGGAGTGGTCTTTGTGGACAAGAGATGCTGAAGAAGATATAATTCCTACTTGCAGGTGAGTTTGTTGGCTTTATATTTATACAGAACTATTGGTTGATAACATTTATTTTCTAATATTGTTTTTGTTGTTTTCTATATTGAGATTTCAGAGAACTTGGTATCGGAATTGTTGCATACAGTCCACTAGGAAGGGGTTTCTTTTCTGTTGGGCCAAAGATGGTTGATAGTTTGTCAGACCAGGACTTTCGTAAGGTGCGTATTTCCGATAACATAATTATGTATGTATTTAGAAAATACTAATACAACATTATGCAATGATTTATTGGTAGTTATCAGATGTATGATTGGGACAGATCAAGGGACCGTATAAACATAGTAATCTACCTATCTAAATTGGTCACCGGAAGTTAGGCTACTCGGACCTCTGCTTGTGTTAATTCAAGGACGAAAGAAAAGATGAGATCAGTGATGCGGGAGAACCTGATCAAAATTTATTCTAGGAGATTGGATCATTGGTCGTTAAGAAACGATTGCTAGGCTAGGTCAAACAAACTTTTTTTCTATATTTTCTTTCTTTCTTTCTTTTTCTTTTCACTTTTTTCCCTTTTATTTTTCTATTTTTATTCTTCTCTTTTTTTCTCTCTGCTTTATTCCAAAGTCGGCAACAAGGAGGCCGCTATGCTTTCACGTTTGTGCATGGAGTCTCCTTCTTACGGGCCGACGCAGAGTGGAACGGGATCGGCAATCCGGTGGGGATCTCCACCGGTGACGGTGCTGGAATGAAGGCGGTGGCTCGGGGAGAGGGAGGCACGACTTATTCTGGTGACTGGCGGCGGCACGGTGGGTAGAAGGGCGGCACGGAAGTCAGCATGGTTTGGTGGTGTGGGGGCCTGGTTCCAATGGCTGGTGATGGTGCAAGGGAGCCGGGTCGAAAGGGATTGATTGTTGGAGGGAGGGAGGTCCGGTGGGAGACAGAGTCGGGGAGGTGGCGCGCTCAGTCTCGAGCAGTGCATCGGTGGGTCTCGGCTAAGAACAATGGAGTGGATAGGCCGATGGTGATAGGTGCCCAGTTGTAGGTGAAGGAGACGGGCAGCCGGAGTTCGTTAGGGGGCGGTGGATGTTGACCTGGCCGTAGATTTCTCTAGATGGGAGGGGAAAGGCGTCGCTCGGCTTTGGCAGCACATCATCGATTGCCAGAGAGATCGGTGATGAGGGAAGAGATAGCTATGGCAGTTTACACGAGACGTCGATTTGTAATGGGTTTGGGTAGGGATGGTCATTTGGTGGCTGGCGACGGTGGAGGGGGGAGCAGCAAGGTTCGCTTGCGGTCTCGAAGACGGGCAACACCTAGGTGGAGAGGTTGGTGGGACGGGCGTGTTGCAGCTACGGCCCAGCGGTTTGCTCGGTAGGTCGGCTTGGTGGTCGCTGGCATGGATGTGGGCTGAGGGGATGGGCAGTGGAGCGGTCAGTTGGTGGCAGGGAGCAGGAACATGGGAGAGAGGGAATGGATGTGGACTGAGGCCAACGGGAGTGTTCGATTCTCAGAACAGGGGAAGAAGAATATTAGGGGGGAAAAGGAGAGCGAGAAAAAAGGGGAGAGAAAGGAGAAGAAGAAGAGAAGGGGAGGTAATCGGGAGAAGATAAAGAAGGGAGGAAGATGACAAGAGGAATAAAGAGAGGAATAAGAAAGGGAGGAATAAGAAGAGGATAGGGGAAGAGAATACGAAGAATAGAGATTAGGGAATAAGGGGAAGAGAGGAAGAAGGAGAACCGTAAGAGGAGAAGAAGAGGATAGAGGAGGGGGGAAGGAGTCGGGACACATCCGAACTTTTTTTTTAACAATCTCTTCTATTTTTTATTCCATCGATAAATACACTTTAAATAGACTTTAGTCCCTGGTAACTAGAACTGTAGGACTTTAACATACTCTAAACTAATCTAAAACAATCAAACTAATTTAAAACAAACTTCAAGCTAATCCAATTTTCATGCTTTGAGATCCGTGCATGATCTGGATACAAATAAAATAATATGTACAATAAAAAATAAAGCATAATCTGGAATGCTGGATGTGCATCAAGATCTGTACTGGCCGATGTCCCTATCATTTTCCTGGGATGGGGAGAACTCAACTTCGTCGAGTCAGGCTCGAAAGTCGTGGGCAATTTCAGGTATCTTTTGACTCCAACTTGATCCTAAAATAAACTAAATAGCCATGAGATAGAATTTTTTTTTAACTTAGCCTAAACCATGCTCTGATACCAAAAATTGATGCGGGACAACCCGATCAAAATTTATTCTAGGAGGTTGGATCGTTGGTCATTAAGAAACAACTGCTAGGTTAGGTCAAACAAACTTTTTTTATTCTTTTTTATATTTTCTTTCTTTTTTTCTTTATTTTCACTTTTTTCCCTTTTATTTTTCTATTTTTATTCCTCTCTTATTTTTCTCTCTACTTTATTCCAAAGTCGGCAATAGAGAGGTCGCTATGCTTTCACGTTCGTGCATGGAGTCTCCTTCTCACGGGTCGATGCATAGTGGAACGGGATCGGCAATCCGGCGGGAATCTCCACCAGCAACGGTGCTGGAATGAAGGCGGCGGCTCAGGGAGAGGGAGGCGCGGCTTGTTCTGGCGGCGGCACGGTAGGGAGCATGGTTCGGTGGTGTGGGGGCCTGGTTCCGATGGCTGGTGATGGTGCAAGGGAGTCGGGTCGGAAGGGTTTGATTGTCGGAGGAAGGGAGGTTCGGTGGGAGGCGGAGTCGGGGAGGTGGCGCGCTTGGTCTCGAGCAATGTGTCAGTGGGTCTTGGCTGAGAATGATGGAGTGGATAGGCTGGCGGTGATTAGGTGCCCTGTTGCAGGCGGAGGAGAATAAGAAGATAGAGATTAGGGAATAAGGGGAAGAGAGGAAGAAGGAGAACCGGGAAGAGGAGAAGAGGAGGATAGAGGAGGGGAAAGGAGTCGGGACACATCCAAACTTTTTTTTAACAATTTCTTCTATTTTTTATTCCATCGACAAATATACTTTAAATAGACTTTAGTCCCTGCTAACCAGAACTGTAGGACTCTAACAGACTCCAAACTAATCTAAAATAATCAAATTAATTTAAAACAAACTTCAAGCTAATCCAGTTTTCATGCTTTAAGATCTGTGCATGATCTGGATACAAATAAAATAATATGTACAATAAAAAAATAAAGTATAATCTGGAATGCTGGATGTGCATCAAGATTTATGCTGGCCGATGTCCCCATCAATCAGCAAACAGTATACCATCCTATGCTTGTGTCATGTGCCTCGGTTATTTTCTTTTATTGCTGCATTTTCACATTGAGATCAATGTAGCATGACAATGTATTAGGGCATTTGATTTGAATGAGTATTCAAGTGTTTGACTTTACAAAAAGGAAAACAAAAAAAGGATACATGAGCATATAGGAAAGAAAATTATTTTTTTAGCAAATTATATACATCTGTTTTTTAAAAATAACTATTATAGAAAATTTTATAAAATATTTTTGGTTTAGATATTTCAGTATATTTTTCCACAACTATCCCAAATTAGCTTAAGGATACAATAAACATGATATTTCATGTCACTCCAAAATCCTTACCAAGCTCTATAAACAAGAAAAATCTTTTTCTCTTTTTTTTGATGAAAACAGTTTAAATGGCCTCTTGGTACAAAGTATGGGCTAGCCTAACCACCTTGCATCACTGGGAAAGCAGTTGGTAGAGGCTTTGGCCAAGGACCATAATTCCTTGCCCAAAATGGGCTACACAACAGCACATGACAGAAGGCCTAAAGGCTAGAACAACCAAACAAGGGCTCAAAGCCCAAAACAAGGCCTAACCAGAAGATATTGGAGGATGTCAACGTCCTCATCCATGTTTTCATGAGTTCCAAGTCATCCTTGTCTCCTATACACCTAACATCGCTGGCTCCCATGAAGAAAAGCTTCAAATCATTCACAACTAGCGACAATGCACTACTTGGAACAAGCAGCAACTCCTATCAATGTTGGGGCAGGATGCCAAAATCTATACTGCAACCTACTTGGAATCCACACCATCCCTTTGGCACATTATCTTTGATGGTGACATGTCCTCCTCACTTCCTGGAGCAAGAAACTAGTGCGCCCAAACATGGCCCGTTGCTCCATAGCTTTGAGGACACTGGCACAAAATGCGAGCAGGAGGAAATCATGGTGAAAATAGGTGCCAAACAAGGAAAAAGCTAGATCAGAGGCTTCAGTTCTGGTGAAGCAACGGATCCGGTGTGACCAACAGAAGTAGAAACATGGCCAGAAGCTCCCTTCTACTGATATACATGGCTGCTAGCAGCCATAGAGTTTAGCTAAGTTGTTAGATCTGCCCAAAACTCGTGGTGGTCCCCTGGCAATTTCGGCCAAAGGCCAAACACCCAGGGGGATTTCCCGGTCTTCCTTACGCTTCCTTACTCTAGACGGTAAAGGAAGTGAAAAACACAAGAAAAAAAATAAAAAAACTACTTCCAATATCATTATGGCAGATCATATTCATTGTTAGAAAGACTACACCATGAATTTGCAAAATTTATATGTGGATTATTTGATAAGCATTTAAGGTTCTAATGCACAAGATGGATGTGTGGGTCCAGTTCACACAGCATTGAGTTGTTACCTTTTCCATGGACGTCATGCCTAGGTTGATGATTCTAACAAAAGCTGATTTAAAATTATAGGCTGACTATGAATGATTTTAGTTATAAGACTATATATTTCAACAACTTTTGCATTTTTTAAGTGTAGCGTTGACATAGACTGACAGTGGTACTAGACATGTGCAACCAAATGAGATGAAACATTGATCATGGTGTTATTTTTTTTTTCTTTATTTATATAAGCTTTTTGTGAGAAACTTAGAATGCCTGAAATCACTTCATAGAAAAGCTATTTTCTAGAATGTAATGGTTCATTAAATGTTCTCCTTTTTTCCTGCAAGTGAACTTTTCTTTCTAACCTGAAAGGGAAAGCAAGGTCTAAACTATGATGAATTTATTAAATATGAGATTATGTACATATCCATGGGTTTGTATTTATGCATATATACAATATCTATGTATGTATATATGAATGCGCGTGTCATGCATTCATATATACATATATATATAAATATGAATTTATAGCACATTCAAGTAAAATGGGAGAACTTTACATGCACTGACAAATTCAAATATGTAGTTTGAAAAATGATAACCTAGATTGTTTGATTTTATCTACAAGCTTTAATATGCTTATAATAAGATTTTGTATGATTTGAACATATTGCCTATACTATCAGAATCAAGGTTTGCCAAACCGATCGGTATTGGTGCATACCGACCATATCGTCTGTATCGATACCAAACTAGTATTGCAGTCGGGGGGCATACCAATACTCGGTATACGAAACCAGCCCCCCATACCATGCATAATGACACTGTAATAAGATGGTACTAATACGGAGTCTGGTACTGATATGGCAAACCTTGGTTAGAACTATTTGTTGGGTTGCACATGTACCAGGGGTCTGAAATAATTGTTTATATAAGAAAGTTGTGATCATTTAAGGCCTCGTATATCACAACAATGATTTTTTTTGTTTTGCATCCACCAGCACTGAATTCGGGGAGTGGGTGTATGGAAGGACTCATTCTAACATATGTTTTGTCCCACAATGGTTATGCATTGAGCATATCTTGTGCACTTATCTAGACCAAGGAATATAAATAATACCTTTCAATAGTCTTTTTGAATGACTTGTTATAAATGATATCAGAGTGACACGGCTCATGACTCATGTGGACTAAAGGACACTGCAACACAACCCCTTTTTCGATGATTATTGGCCAGTCATAGTAGTTGTGATTGGACTTGATTAGATTTGGTTATCTATCCCGGTGAAAATGCGAGGGCTTAAATGGAGTGTGCTTCCATATTGATTATGCATTGCTTAAATCTTGGGTGCTCATACGGGGCCATGGAATCCAAATATACCTTATTAGCTTTTTTGGATGAAGTCCCAGGTCTTTACGGTGTAAACCTTTGTTTGCAGCCTATACGAGTTATAACCATCCAAGTGGACATAAATAGAGATATACAAGGGTTGTTTGGTTGCTCCTGATTGGCAGCCTGCAATTGCACTTGGTTGGAATTGGCTTCCAAGCAACCAAAATTGGTCTTCAACCGAGGAAAAAAAAAATCAATAGCTTGTAACTAGAATTGCAGTATAAATTGGTCATTCTGAATCTTGTAATTGAGAAAGCTCTCTAGAAAGGGTTCCCTCACCAATCCAACCATTCTCTCTCCTCCAAAATATCCTCGTAGCAGCGGTAGTGATAGTGGTAGCTGCAATAGCAATGGCAGTAGTAACAATAGCAGGTAGGAGTGGTAGCAATCACAATAATGGTGGTGGTGGTAGTTTATTATTATTATTATCACAACAATATTATTACTAAAATAATATTATATTACTATAATAATAATATTATAATATTATATTGGGATGCTATTTATTATACTATATTGTATTATTATTGTATTTTTATATCATAATTATTTCATATGACTATCATATAATTTTATTAGAATAATATTAAAAATTGTAAAATATGTTTTATTTAATATTATTGGAAATATTGTAGCAATGTTATGATAATACTACTATTATTGGAATACCATAGGATAATTATAATATCCAAGCATTATTGAACCGGTACTGGAACCTGTACTGGTCATCGACTAGTATGGTACGGTATCATACCATACCAACACGGTAAATTGGCATGCAAAAAAATATTTTTTGATTTCTTGTTATTTTAAATCATTTTTTAGGATTTATTAAATATTTTTAGATCCAAATAGATGTTTATTAATGCTAATTAAAGAAATTTTCATAAAGCAAGATCTTTTACCAACAATTAATTGGAGAGAAAGGAAACATGGAAATCCGAGGGAAATGGAGGGCGAGGGACTTGGTGAAGCTGGTGGCATAAATGGGGTAGGAGTTAGACGTGGTGCCGACAAAGTGGTTATAATGGATGTAGGTTAGGAAATGGTATCGCTTTCGCCAGCAGACCACCATCCACGTATCCATCGATAATGGCAGCACCTTCTGCATCTTTATTGGCATCGCTTCCTCCTCCCTACCATCACCTTCTAGTGAGTCTTTTCTTTTCGTCTCTTTCCTATTCATCTTCTATAGCTTTCTATTTTGTGAAAATTGGACGGTTATCTTAATTACGGAATCTTTAATTTGCCAGTTTTCTCTCTTCTATAGTCGAGTTTTTTTTCATCATTCCGGTATGTAGTTTACACGTATTTTCGACATCTAAGACTTTGCAAGCATGTGCACCCTTGTTTCGGTGGTCTTACAGTATTGTGGTTTTTGGAATAATCGAGTTGGCATTATTCCCTGTTTAAAAATCAATTAAGGCTAGATGGTGTCTTAAACTAGCATCGAAGATCTTACCTGACCTAACTCACTGTGTTGGATTTATGCAACATGGTTTATCATAGAAATTTGAGTCGGATCGATCTTGCTTCACCTTATAAGAAGGGGCTTAGACTTGAATTTAACTTTGCTTAACATTGGATAAGGCTAGAAATGATGGGGATGCAAGATGAGCCTTTCAACTAGAAATTGCAATCAAATTGATTGAGGTGCATTTAGTACACGACTTAAGATTGATCTAATTTTATGTGCCAAGCCTATCGACCATCATCAGCATGATCATTATCGTCCTAGTTCCAATCCAAAATTGACACAGAATAGCATGGTCCAATTACAATTAAAATCACTTAGTTTATGATCTTTATACATGAAAATAAAAAAATTACTTTATTTTTTAAAATTTTTTAATCCAAAAATGTATTTTTAATTTTAAAAATTATATGCCTAATAAAAATAAAAAATATAATTAGAATCTCTTGGTTTTGGTTGGTTTGGAGGGCAAATTGTTTTCTATACCAAATCGTACCGATCATCGTTCAGTATAGTACGGTACGAGCAGCACCGGATGGTCCGGTATGGTATAGAAAAATCCTGATAATATCATTTTTACTATAATATTAAAATATTATTATAATACGAGAATCGATATTATACTAATTATAATTATATCTAAAAGTAATGTCCCATTATTATAATATCAAATTGTTTTACATTCGTGTAGTTTCCATAATGATCATTCTTGTGCCAATCCAATGATAATTTAATAGCAATATTATTTTCTATTATAATTATAGAATAATATGATAAATATTATACTATAATAGACAAGGTGAATAGTTCACTGTTTCTTAGGGTCAAGCTTACCAGCTTAATCATGGGGTTTCTTATTTCACATCAAACAACCAAACAATTGTAATTGCATTTATAGTTCTCGATTCCAGACAACCAAACAAGACCTCTTTCTACGACTATAAATTCAATTGCAAGCAAGTTGCAGACCGTAATTGAGTTGTGTGCAGTTGAATTGCATGCAACCAAAAGGAGACATGGGATCCCTGTGCATCCAAGCAGCCCTCTCATATATAAAGGAGACATGGAATCGGTGGTACATCCAAGTACCTAGAATCCTATTTCCCATGTTTTTGCTTCCCATCTCATAATTGTTTCTTCTTTTGGATCATTTGTACATTTCAGATCCTTTTTTTTTTTTCTTTGGGGGGTAAACCATTTCAGGACTATTTATTTCCAGAATTTTTCACTTCCAGTGTTTTATAGTTCGGAAAATTCTTGTTCTTGTATCTCTTAAAGGCTGACAAAAAGTTGACAACCGAACTATTAATGTCACTAGCACAGCTGATGTCCGAGCACATTTTGTTTATTCTCTTGTTTGTTCGTATTTGAGCCTTTCGTGTCTTGTTTCATTAATTGAAAGACGAAGTATTTTGCAGAGTGTGCCAAGATTTCAACCAGAGAATATCGAGCAAAATGCAATTATATTCGAGCGCGTAAATGAAATGGCTAAGAGGAAGGGATGTACCCCGTCGCAGCTTGCATTGGCTTGGGTTCATCACCAGGGAAGCGATGTTTGTCCTATACCGGGCACCACCAAGGTTGGGAACTTCAACCAGAATATTGGAGCTCTGTCGGTGAAACTCGCAGCCCAGGAAATGGCTGAACTCGAATCATATGCTTCAGCCAATTCTGTTAGGGGTGATAGATATGATTCTTCAGTTAATACATGGAAGGACTCCGAGACTCCTCCCCTATCTTCATGGAAAGGTGAATGATGATTCCTTTTGCAGCCTGTCTTCCCGTGCTTTGTAGCAGCTTGCAAGTTTGTTGCGGTTATCCGTGGATTTCAAGAGTATGGGAGTACTGTCGTGTTCGTGTTTGAGTTCACGGATGTGCCTGAACACTGGCTAGTGTCAGCTTCTGTTCGTGGCTTACCTAAAATAAAATGAAGAGGTAATTTCTTTTTGTTTCATCGATTATTCTTCTCATTGTCTAGAAAAAGAAAAGGTGCTGGTTGTCATCACCCACTAGCTCAGCGTGCACATGAGAAGAAGGATGGATGGTTGCTGTCCTGTTTAATTAATTTCCTTTTATCTTCATGCACCAAACTCTATGCGTGCATCCATTCGATGTACAGCACTAGACGGTAATGTTTATGGTTCCTTGTGTGCCTCCAATCCAATCTCGAAATCTAGGAGTTTATGGTTCCTCATGCCTTTTTAAGAGTGTTTTATGATATAAAAAATATGCTCGAGTTATTGCTGTTTAATGTTCTAGCATAGAGAGGGCAATGAATCAGTTTCCAAAAAAGGGTTTCCAGCTACGCGGCCTATCGTATCCTCTGGCTCTGACCCCGATAGAGGAGGAGTTGGATTTGAGTTCTTGTTTAGTTTAGTATAAGTGTTAATCTTTAGCCTTGTTTTTAGTATCAAAAAAAAAAACAAAAAAAAAAAACAAAGAAATATTTGAGTAGCCACTCGGAGTGTCTGACACTTTCACATGTGTCTGTGTTGGGATATTCTGGTTCAGCTACGAACCAGACTTCGGTTCGACTTATCGAAGTTCCGATTCTCTGGACTTCGAACTAAGCGAAGGCCAACCGCAAGCAACTCAAGGCTTCACATCGAACTATAACATCCAAAGGCTAATCCTTCGGGTAGCACCTTCGGTCTCGACCGAAGTCTGAACTATTCATCGTTTTCTGAAGACACGAACTTTAGTCCTCGTCGTAGACATGATCTCCGGCCTCGGGAAAATACCAAGCCTTCGGCTCATGCAAGGGGAAATCCAAAGCTTGAACCATAATCTGTTCTAAAAATGAAACTATAATCAACGGTTACAATCGATATTCATCATGCCATGATCATGGCGCGCAATTCCTGTAGCCACGTCTCCGATCTGGCCGAAATCGTTCATTGATAACCCATGATCGCCAATCATGGAAGAAATTGGCTCCCTATGATCTCCGGAAAAAGAGCGGGCTACAGACCGGAGGCCATCTTTTAAATATGGGTAAGAAGGATGGCTCGAGAGGTACGCGTGAATAATCTCGCATACATACACTTTTAATCTCCAATAACTCTTTTTCTCTTCCACTCTCGACATCTTCCCCATTCTGTGGCTGAAATCCGCCACTGACTTAGGCATCGGAGTGTCCTCCATCGGAACAACTCCGGCAAGGGACCTGTTTTGCAGGTGAACTAGGGAGCGGTCCTGCGATGCAGCGGCTCTGACCGGTCGATCCAGGGACTCCACGCCAACAGATTGGCGCGCCAGGTAGGGGAAGCGTATTATTACATTTGTTAAGCTCCCTCCCAAACAAGGAAAAGAAACAAAGAAGTTTTTGATGGCAAGAGGAAAAGCTCAAAATGCTTCTACAAGCCGGAGTCGTGCTCCGTCTCAGGGGGTGCACCCCCAGAGGAGAACGATGTTCCACCTCCCATGGTTGTTGTGGGAACACAGCAGTTCGAAGCTCTTATGAACCCGGTCGCCAACCTGACGGCCATGGTTCAAGAGTTCCAAGACAGAGCTTTTCCGGTGACAAACCCACTGGTTGTTTCTAGACATAGCTCTCGATCCTGAAGAAGGAGAGCACTACGGGAGGATTCAGCGCATCCCTCCCCCCGTTCTCGACCCTCTCCCGAAGGCCAAACTTCGAGACTGCCCAGGTCTGCCGATTCTGCACAAAAAGGGAAAAGGCCTAGGCAAACTTCCTCCTCCTCATCTGAAGACTCCACTCCGGTGGAGAGAGCATCCAAGCAGACTCCCGATTATGACGGGAGGTTCGGAGCCATCAAATCAGAGATGGCAAGGGCGCGAGAACAGAGAATGCGGGATCAGAGAGATCCCGATGACTTGATTGTGGGATCAGAGAGGTCCCAGCCACCTCCCGAAGAGGCTGAATTGCCAAATCAAAGGCCCACCAATGGAGGTGTATGGATGATACATCGGCCCACCAACTGGAGAAGGAATGAAGATGAAGCTACAAAGCGACTGAAAGATAACAACTCCATCCTCTTCTCCGACGATGACCTTGCGGGAGTTCGGCTCTCGCACGACGACCCTCTTGTAATTTCGGCCGTAGTGGCTAATTATGATGTACAGAGAGTTCTTATTGATAATGGAAGTTCGACTGATGTCTTGATGTACGATGCATTCTCCAAAATGTGTTTGCCTAGACATCAACTTCAAAGATCCCCCATACCACTCTTCGGTTTCGGGGGCAACTAAGTTTATGCCGAAGGGGAGATAGTGTTGCCTGTAATCCTCGGCTCCGAGCCTCGACAAAAGACATTGCTGATCAACTTCACGGTGGTCCAGATCCCCTCAGCATACAACATTATTCTAGGAAGGCCCGCCTTGAACAGGTTCTGGACCGTGATCTCCTCTCACTACCTGTTGGTACACTTCCCCACCAGGAATGGTATTGGAGAAGTTATAGGGAACCAGAGGACGGCACGGCAATGTCTAATGATTGAAGACAGGCATTTCAAGGATTCGACTACTCCGGATTAGCTGGATCCGAGGGATTCAACTACAAACCTTGTTGAACCCATGGAGAGGACCATCCCGATACCTTTGAGAGAGAAAGATCCCTCCAAAGTTGTGCAGATCGGGAGTGCCCTTGATGAGGAAACCAGAACAAAGCTGATCCGTTTCCTCAGGGACAACGCCGATGTCTTCGCTTGGTCGGCTTCGGACATGCCCGAGATTCCCGCCGAAGTGATTACTCATCGGCTGGAAGTAACCCCTGGGTACAAGCCGGTGCGACAGAAGAAGAGGAGCTTCGCCCCCAAAAGACAGCAAGCTGTTGATGAAAAGGTTGGCAATCTCCTCAAGGCAGGGTTCATCAGAGAGGCTTGCTACCTCGAGTGGTTGGCCAATATGGTAATGGTGAAGAAAGCTAGCAGCAAGTGGAGGATCTGCATCAACTATACAGACCTCAACAAGGCTTGTCCAAAAGATAGCTTCCCTCTCCCAAAGATTGATCAACTGGTCGACGCTACCGCTGGCCACCAGTTGCTGAGCTTTATGGATGCCTTCTCCGGCTACAACCAGATCAGAATGGATCCGCAAGATGAGGAGAAGATGTCATTCATCACTGACAAAGGTCTCTACTGCTATAAGATGATGCCGTTCGACCTCAAGAACGCCGGAGCAATATTTTAAAGACCATCAATAAGGTGTTCGAAAAGCAACTGGGAAGAAATATGGATGCCTATATTGACGACATGATCGTCAAGAGTCTCCACCGAAGAGACTACATCTGCGACTTGGAGGAGTCATTCAGCGCTTTCCAGCGCTACCACATGAAGTTAAACCTGGCGAAGTGCGCCTTCGGGGTCACATCGGGTAAATTCCTGGGCTTCCTTGTCACCAAACGAGGGATTGAGGCCAACTCGAAGAAGATCCAGGCCTTGAAGGATATGAGACATCCCTCCTGTAAAAAGAAAGTCCAACAGTTGACAGGAAGGATTGCCTCCCTAAGCAGATTTATCTCTCGGTCAACCGAGAAATGTCTTCCGTTCTTCAAGGTAATTCGGTAATCAAAGGGATTCGAATGGTCCGAAGACTGTCGCGTTGCCTTTGAAAAATTGAAGAAGTATTTGGAAACCCCGCCATTACTCTCCAAGCCAAAAGTAAACGAGGTCTTCTACCTATACCTCTCTGCTTCAGATGAAGTAGTGAGTTCGGTTCTTGTCCGGAAGGAAGAAGACGGGTCCCACAAGCCGATTTACTACATCAGCAAGATCCTGCATGATACAGAAATGCGATATGCAAGGATGCAGAAGTTGATATACTCTTTAGTGATTGCGACAAAGCGATTATGGCCATACTTCCAGGCCCACGCTATCGTGGTGCTGACTGATCAACCTCTCAAGGCCGTTCTTCGATCTTCGGACACTTCTGGAAGGATAGCCAAGTGGGCTGTGAAGCTAAGCGAATTTGACATTAGCTTCCAGCCCCGAGTAGCTATGAAGGCCCAGGTGCTCTCCGATTTTCTGGCCGAGTGCACCTGGAAGTCCGAAGATGAAGCCTCTTTGGAAGAAGAAGAAGCTCCGAAGGAGATGAAGTCCGTTTGGGTGCTTCATGTGGATGGAGCTTCCAATGCTACCGGGTGCGGGGCTGGACTCATGTTGGCCAAACTTGACGGCCAGATCATAGAGTATGCACTCCGTTTCTCCTTCTATGTCTCCAATAATCAGGCTAAATATGAGGCCCTACTCGCCGGACTTCGGATCGCCAAAGATCTGAGAGTCCGGCAACTCCGAACCTTCTCCGATTCTCAACTGGTTGTGAATCAAGTCAATGGAGAGTACGCAGCCAAAGATCCAACCATGGTGCAATACCTAGAGAAGGTTTAGGCTTTATCCTTCCAATTGGAACATTTTGAAATTATTCATGTTCCCCGATCAGAGAACTCTCGGGTGAATGCACTGTCTCGACTGGCAATTACAGCACCGGAGTCTCTCGGGCGCACCTTTGTGGAATATCTTGAAACTCCAAGCATTGTCGAAGAGGCTGCAGAGGTGCGCCAGATTGATACTGAGCCAAGCTGGATGGATCCCATCATCCGATTCCTGAAGAACTACCCGAAGATAAGGCAGAGGCCAAGAATATCCGCTGGATGGCGTCTCAATACATCATCTTAGACGGAACCTTCTACAAGAGATCGTTCTCCCAACCACTGCTGAAATGCCTCGGACCCACCGATGCAGATTATGTATTAAGAGAGGTCCACGAGGGCATATGCGGGGATCACTTGGGAGGCAGATCTCTAGCATACAAGATTATTCGACAAGGATATTACTGGCCCTCCATCTAGAAGGACTCAGCTGATTTCGTGCGGAAGTGCGACCAATGCCAGAGGTATGCCAATATGCAGAAACAACCTGCGAGTCACCTGACTCAATTGGCAGCCCCATGGCCCATTGCCCAGTGGGGGATGGACATTCTTGGCCCGTTCCCACCAGCATCAGGGCAAAGAAAGTTTTTCCTAGTGGCCATCGACTATTTCACGAAGTGGGTGGAAGCCGAACCATTGACCCAAATCACAGAGGACAAGGTGGAAAGTTTTGTGAAAAATTCCATCATCTTCAGGTTCGGTATCCCACATATCATCATCACGGACAACGGAAGACAATTCGACAATCCGAAGTTCAAGAACTTCTGTGCTCGGTACCATATCCAACATCAGCTAACATTCATTGCTCATCCATAGTCCAACGAAGAAGCCGAAGTCACCAACCGGACCATCCTCCATGGTTCGAAGACAAGGTTGAACGCCGCCAAAGGGCTTTGGACCGAAGAACTGACCTATGTTCTTTGGGCATACCGAACTACCCCAAGAACAGCCACCGGTGAATCTCCGTTCAACCTAGCCTACGGTACCGAAGCCGTGCTACCTATTGAAGTCTCCCTACAGTCCCTGAGAATTGACAACTATGAAGAGCCTGAGAATTTCGATCGCAGAAGGATTGATCTGGATTTGCTATCAAGCACTAGGCTACAGGCCCAGATAAGAATGGCGGTATACCAGCATAAGGTCGCCAAGTACTACAACGCAAGGGTGAAGGAGCAAACTTTCCGCACAAGGGACATGGTATTGCGAAGAGCAGAGGTGTCCAGGCCAACGAAACAGGGTAAACTCTCCCCCAACTAGGAAGGCCCATATCAAGTTGAAGAAGTCATTCGACCATGGACATATCGACTCAAGACCCTGGAGGGGAAGACCCTATCCTGGCCATGGAATGTACAAAACCTTCGCAAATACTATCAATGAAAAAGTTCCAAAAAACTCCTGTGCAAAGCTCCTCAACCTTACTCAACTCAGAACGGCTAGTTACATCGACTGAACGACAACAGCCCGAATGACCCGATGTGAAAAATCGGTCAACTGCGCAAAGGAGAGTCTGATCCACTCACCTTATCGATATGCCCGGCGAGTGCAATGGATGGCCTAACCAGGCCACCAAAAAGATCAAATATGCAGGGATGGTTTTCGTAACCTACCATACGGTGAATCCGAACACGCACCGAGGCGGGCCTGAATAGCCTACCTTAATTATGATAGAAAGTGCACAAGGATGGTGTAAACACCCTACCCTACGAAAAATTCGAACACGTGCCCTAAAAGGACCATTGTTGTCCTCTCTGTCAACAACAAACACTCTCAGAATGGTCCAACGGACCCTACTTCTTCCCTACAGACCGCAAGTGGTCTACGGAGTCTACATTATGGACAAATCGTGATGCAACACATCGCATAAAATACACGGGAAGAGGTAAAAGAAAAGATTTTTTATTTCTTTCAATTTTTATAAAAAGAAAAGAAAGAGAAAAGAAAGAAAGAAACTCTCCTAAAAAGATAGTAAGAAAAAAAAAGAAAATCTTCTAAAGAGAGATGTAAAAAAAAAAAAAAGAAAAAAAAGAGCAGCAGCAGCAACAGCAAGGTTGGAAAATTTTCATTAACTCCTCGACGGGTTTTTCCCGTATCGTTGGGGAGAGACCAGATGGGACGACGAAGGGCTCCCGGGGTTCCCGTCCGAACTCGAGTCCGACCCCTCATCGAAGTCAGAATCGAATTTGTTGCCGGGGAAGGGAACGAAGGGTTTGATATTATCCAAGCCCTTCAAGTTATAAAACTTGGAGGCTTTCCTCCGGCACTCCCAAAACCCCTGGTGGAAGGAGTCCAGGGCCATCCCGGTGAGCTCATCCTTGAATGCGGCAGAAGCTCTAAAGTTTGCAACGGCATCTGTCACCTCCTTCTTCGCCTCCTCCATCGTCGTGATCGCCACCGTGACTTGGGCCTAGGCCTCCCTCAACCGAGCCTCCAGAAGGCGGACCTTCTTCTCGAGATGGTCCACCAGAGGCTCCTCCTCTTCACCTACAAGCCCAGATGACTCCAGACTTCACTTCCTCTTGGGGTCAATAGCCCTCCTCTTCACTGCACGACGAAGCTTAGAAGTGCTGAACCTCATGGCTAATGGAGGGAAGACACCAACGGGAATGATGGCCTTCGACAGCAAGGGGCAGGGTCCTATTTATAGAAACCCTATGCCTACGAACGACTGCGAGGAGGCGCGTCCCACATCCTTCCCGGCCATATGAGAAGGCGTCACGTGTCCGGGTGATGCTTCGAGAACCAGAAAGTCTCTCGGAAGCCATCCCCAGGATCACAATTGCCATCGCTTCGAATCCGGAGAAATCTGCATCGTGCGACGGCATCATTAATGGTCTCTTTTTAGGAAAAGAGGCCCGGCAGCTTATAAGGCGCAAGAGATTACGATTGTACAAATTTTAACGTGCCACGTGGACAACGACGATCCTAATCAAATCCCTCTAATTATTGATTGGCGGGGAGATAACTCCTGTCCGCCCCAACGGACAAGCTCAACATCTGAAGAAAGGCAATGCAACGGAGTTTTGGTCTGTTCAAGGGTTCGTCCTCACCGACTGAATGGCCTTCGGCCACGACTATTCAACCAAGCAGAAAAGAGAACGGTAAAATCGGTTCTTATCGACTGAACGGCCTTCGGAGGCTATCGTTCGACTAGGCAAAAGGAGAAACTATAGAACCATTTCAGGCTACACATGAGGCACAACAATGCATATGCAAAGAAAGGAGAATTCATTCCAAAATCTGAGAAAATTGCAATACAAAGTTCATTGGCAGTACAAGTAAGAAAGGAAGAAAATACATTCAGAGTGATCCAGGTCACTCAACATCGGCAGGAGAAGGCTCCACACCACAGGACTGGAGCAACTTGTCAACTTGCTTGGAGAGGATCTCATCAATCTGGGCCGAGATGGGAGAACCTTCAGCCTGGACTCCTCCAGCCTGAGTCGCCTCCTGGGCCGAGATCAGAGCTGGGATCACCTCCAAATTTTTGACTGGGGTAGCAGCCTCCTCCGCCGGACATGGCGACTCCTCGACCTCCCCTGCGGCTTTGTCCTCCTCCGCTTCTTCTCCTTCCTCTCCAATTATGTTGTAGGAGGGGATCATCGAAAGGTCGAGGTGAGGGAGGGTCTTCTTTACCTTGGAAAGCCCATCGTTGAAGCCATGCTGGTAGGCATACAATGATGCTTCATCAATCTCTATCTGAAATTGCGAAGACATCTTGAAGTCAGCCACGGCATTGTCTATTCACTTCCACAAAGCTTCGGACTCCCTATTGGCGGCTTCGGCCTCCCTCTTAGCAGCTTCAAATTTCAGGATCGCCTCTTCGGCCCTCCTAGAAGCCTCCTCCGCCACCTTGGACAGGTTCTCCATCCTCTCCTGATCCCCCCTGGTAGTCCGCTCCAGGGATTCAACTTGCTTCCTGCTCCTGTTCCACCCTGCCTCTTGTCTCGCTATCCTCAAGTGGGCGTTCTTCAGTTCGCCCTTCAGGTCACGAACTTCATCAGTTACCCGGACAAGACGGTCCTCCATGGATTGTTTCAACTCTTCGGCTACTTTCCTGGTAGCCCTAGCAGTCTGAAGCTCCTCCTTGAGGTCGTAGATGAGGCTGTCCATGTTCCCTAGGCCTTCCTCCATGAAGGTGAAGTCATAGACCAACTACATCAAAAAAGAAGAATCGAGGGTCAAATAACTCTCAAGGCAAAGGAGGCGGTGATAGTCATACCTGTTGCAGAGCGGCGAAGCCGGAATCAGACATCTTGAGAAAGCTCCGGTTCTGGAGAATTGCCAGGTTGTGGGGCTGTATCGTACCCTTCAACGCCTGCCTAGCTTCCTCCGAAACCAGCAGCTCTCCCATAGGCGGGAGCTCCGAAGGGTTCGTCGAACGACCTCCGACTGAAGAAGCCTCGTAGATGGACTCTCTTTCAACTCACCGTGCTTTGCCCCTATCGGCAGCAGAGGGGCAAACCGGCGGCACATCCACTCCTTGAGGCGGGCCCCCCGTTGTGTCGACTGGGAAGGCGACCGCCGGTGGAGTCTCGACTAGACAGGGCCTCGCTGGAACCCCTTCCACAGTCGCTGCATTTTTTCCTGAGGCGCCTCGGGAGGACGAAGTGCTTTGGTCCCAATCGGGACCATCTCTCCGAGCTTTCTTCCGAGCTGCAGACCTGGTGGAAGGGGCCTGTGCAACCCTCCTCTTCGAAGTCTGGCGAAGCCAGCTCAAATTGCGCTTTATCCCACCACCTGCAGGCAAAGGGGATCACCTCAGTTAAATGAACTATAACAAAACCTAAAGTAGAGGAGCAGAAATTTCCACTACTATACCTAGTGAGGGAAATTTACTGATTCTCGCTCGATGGAGGTTTCTCTCATCCAACAACTCCCGGATAGGGGCAACTTTCGAGTTGGTCAGAAGATCATAATCCAACTGATCGGCCGCCAAGACTTTCTTTCCGTCATTGGCGGTCAGGCGAGGCTTCTTCCACACAGTATCGAAGCCCCATGGGTCGAAAGATAACACAAATACGAAGACAGGTTTCTACCCGTGGATGGTGCTGGGCATATCCTTAATCACTCTACGGCTCGATCTGGGACCGATCACCCACCATCCGTTGCTGTGGAAGTCCCTCTTGAGGACGAAAAGGGCCGAGAACAAGTTGATCCTGAAAGAAAACGGTGCAGGTAGTTTGACATGATCCTACACTAGGCATGCAAACAGCTGCGGGAGCAGAATGAATTTTAAAACTTTTTTAAAAATTCGCGCAACGGAAAACTGCTCCGCCCAGAACCTAATCTATTCATGTTGCATGTAGGCATGTATCATGATATAAAAATATTTGCAAAAATTAAACAAATAAATCTATTTATGCATGATTAAAAAAAAATAATTTTCCGTACCTTTATTCCGCCTAGAATAACTCTGGAATAAACCTGGAATAGGCTGGAATAGCTGAAATAAAACTATTCCAGCCTTCTTCTTCCTTGGAACCGTGGGATGTCCTGTTTTGAGGTTTGAAAACGTCGTCCAAACGCCACCTTCCGGACCTCTGTATGCTCCCAAACTTCAGCAGCGGCAAGGTGGACGAATCTACTTCGATTTGTCACCGATATCTGCAATTGAAACAATCTAAAACAGGTGTATAGAATCCCCAAAAGTCTGCTGCCAGAAAACTGCAGAAGAACAGGACAGCATGTTGATCTTCGCGTTTGGAGCTGCAGCGGCGATCCCGGCTCGCGTGTCTTGCTCCTAGGAGTAGAAGAGTACTCCCTCTAGAGGGGAGACATGCCCGGGGCTCTCGGATCCCTCTCCACACGCGGTGCTAGCCGCTGGAAGATGATACGCGGTCATAGATAAGTTGCAGCAAGAAGAAGAACAGAGCAATGCTCTTCTTCACGGTGAGCACTAGAATCAACGAGAGATTAGCCCTTCTTCCTCTCCCTAGAATTCTTCAAATCCCGGACCCAACAACACCCAATAGAATGAAGAAAAGATCTCTCAAAATGGATGATCTCTCTACCTCTCAAAAACAATGCCCAGTAGAATGCTTGCTGTTGCTCGGTGGTAAAAAACTCAGGCTGAAACAGGGGACCAAAGAATTTATAGGCTGCAATGGAGAGGGAGACGGAGAGACTGGGAAAGCCAAGAGACATCGGTTGCTGTTTAACCAAATTAATCAGCCATTAACAAAGGTTTTAAAACAAACCGGTGGGAGGAGAAAAGATGCCCAGCAGGAGGACGTTCGGCCTTCACAGCGCATGGGTTGTTTGGTCTCCTCTGAACGCTTGGAATTTATTTCAGCGCAAGGAAAAAATCCAACGTCAAAATCGTGTAAACCGGTCCAAGTGAGAGGAACTCCGGTTCAATTAACCGGTCCAAGCCAATTTTGGTTCAAACCCATTTAAACCAATTGGTCCAACCCAATTGAATTTGGTTCAATTGGTTCACAACCAATTGGAGGCCGAAACGAACTCGGAATCAGTTCAAAACTGATTCAGAAAAATCCTGGCGCAGTCTTGGTCAGCCCGGAACAATTTCCGGTTGACACAGACATGGGCAAGATGAGGAAAAAAGTTGTTGGCTCCACCCAGTGATTTTGATGAATAACAAAACATTGAGTGCATATTGTATTCTAACGATGATGTCAAGTTATAAGTTTTCAGGAAGAAAGCACCTCAAAATTCCAAAAATTTATGATGTATGGCACGCAATGGCATGGAGTAATTTTCACATATCCAGGCATCCACTTCATTGAAAAAGGGCTTATAATTGTTTAACTATTATGTGTTAATATATTCACGAATTTCATTTTGGTTTTCGAGGCATTTACACTTGAATCTGGATGTTTTCAGTCTCAAGTGTCGACACCTGGACAGTCAAGTGTCGACACTTCAGCATTTGGCATGGACAAAAATCCTTGGCACGCCAAGTGTCGACACCTATATTCAAGTGTCGACACCAAGTGTCGACTCAAGGCCTGAGATTTTTGAAAATACAGAACTTTGTTGTTTCAAGGATTTTTGTGTCAAGTGTCGACACCTGTGCATCAAGTGTTGATACTTGAATGTTCAAGTGTCGACTCCCAGAAATCAAGTGTCGACACCTGACAGCCAAGTGTCGACACTTGCAGCCTGACAGCTCTAACGGATCTATTTTTCTGGCTTGTAGAAATTGGTTTTCAAGCTCCAAACGGCTATTTCCAATGCTCCAACGGTCACAAATCGTTTTTAGAAGGTTTTTGGTGTATTTAATCTCCACCAACCTCATTTTAAAAGAAGAGAAGTGAAGAAAAAGAAGAGGAAGCAAGAGAGAAGTCTATTCAAGAGCATTCAAGTCCACTCAAAAGCCATAAAGCCAATATTCTCTCCAAACTTCAAATCAAAAGCCTCTTCTAGCTTGATTCCATTGAAAAGCCTACTAGCTCAACCTTACTACATTCCAAAAAGAGGCAACTTGAAGAAGAGTGAAGTCAAAGCATCCTTTGGGTTTCAAAGATTCCAATCTACTTTTGAAGAGAGTTTGTTGTAGTTTTTAAATTTCATATCTGTTTTAATTGTGCTTTGACCTTGCTTTCAAGGATGTCTTGAAAGAAGGTTATTGTGGTTTGTTGGTGAGCCAAAGTGTTAAAATCAACTAGGGTTAACTTGTGAGCCCGAAGACAAAACAAGTATTTAGGTTTGTTGGTGAGCCTAGGTGACAAAACTAACTTAGGTTTTGACTTGTGAGCCTTGTGAAAAATAAGTCAACTGTAATCTGGTATGGATTATAGTGGAATTTCCAAGGGTGGCTTGGGGAGTGGATGTAGGTGCTAGGTTTGCACCGAACCACTATAAACTTTGTGTTTGTGTGTGATTACTCTTTTTCTCTCGTATTCTTTAATCAATTGCTATCATCTTGCATCTAATTTATCATTGCTCACAAGCACCACTAGACCTTCATTTTATTGTGTTAAATTTTTTTTTAAAAGACCCAATTCACCCTCCTCTCTTGGGCTCCATTTCTGGGCAACAAGTGGTATCAGAGTGCTGGTACTCTCTTGTAGGTCCAAGGATCTTGAGTAAAAGATCATGACAGCCCCAATAGGCATGGGTATTGTTGAAGGTCAAGCTTTAAACCGACCCCCACTTTTTAATGGCACAAATTACACATACTGGAAGACACGCATGTGCATATTTATACAAGCTCTTGATTATAATTTGTGGAGAACAATAGTAAAAGGTCCTCATCAGCCTACAATGATGATTAATGGCATTCTCACTCCAAAAATGGAAGATGATTGGGACGTGAATGATATTAAGCAAATTGAGCTCAATGCTAAGGCAATGAACCTTTTATTTTGCTCTCTTGATCCTAGTGAGTTCAATAGAATATCAAACTCTCTCTGCAAAGGAGATTTGGGACACACTTGAGGTTACCCATGAGGGTACACACCAAGTGAAGACCACCAAGGTTAACATGCTAATTCACACATATGAGATGTTTAAAATGGAACCTACTGAGTCTATCAGTGAGATGTATACTAGGTTCACAAACATTGTGAATGGCATGAGAAGTTTAGGAAAAATAATTTCTAACGGTGAACTTGTGAATAAACTTCTCAGGTCTCTACCAGCTTCATGGGATGCAAAGGTCACTGCAATTGAAGAAGCAAAAGATGTCAACACTCTCCCGCTGGAACAACTGTTGGGTTCCTTGATGACTTATGAACTATCCCTCAAACAGAATAACGGAGAGATTGATAAAAAGAAAAAGACAATCGCGTTCAAATCTACTACCAGAGAAGACTCAAGCGAAGACTCTGAAGAGGATGACGAAGAAGATGAAACAGCTATGTTAGCAAGGAAATTCAGAAGGTTTATGAGGAAAAAGAAATTCAATTACAAAAAGAAACCTCTGAAAGGTGAGCCAAGTAAAGAAAAAGATAAGGAAAAGAAGGAGGAGCAGCCCACATGTTTTGAGTGCAAGAAACCCAGGCATTTCAAGGTAGACTGCCCCTTATTAAAAAAAAGCAGAAGAAAGCTAAGAAAGAAGGTCATGATGGCAACCTGGAGTGAAAGTGAAGACTCCAGCTCTAAGGAAGAACAGCAGGAAGTAGCAAATTTCTGTCTGATGGCCGATCAAAAAGAGGTATGCCGTGCAACCAACAAGAAAAGTATGTGGTACCTTGATAGCGGTTGCTCAAGGCATATGACAGGAGATGTGGAGCAGTTCTCATCAATCGCATATCAAAATGGTGGCAATGTAACTTTTGGTGATAATGGAAAGGACAAAATTATCGGTATTGGTAAAATCCATATCACCCCTACCTCTTATATTGATAATGTTTTATATGTTGATGGATTAAAACATAACTTGCTTAGCATTAGTCAATTCTATGACAAAAATTTTAAAGTTGTTTTTGAATCTTCTTTGTGCATTGTTTCTAGTCTAGATGACAATGGCATTAAGTTCATCGGTCACAGGCATGGCAATATTTATATGGTTGATCTTGATGATCTCCCTATTCAGAAATGTCAATGTCTAGTGGCAATGGAAGCCAAGGTTAATGAAACTAGTTGGCTTTGGCATCGTAGATTAGGACATGCAAGCATGCATTTAATTTCAAAACTTAGCAAAAAGAATTTAGTAAAAGATTTGCCTAAACTCAATTTTGAAAAAGATAAGATTTGCAGTGCATGTCAACTTGGAAAATAAACAAAATCTTCTTTCAAACCTAAAGGAGTAATCTCTACATCTAGACCTTTGGAATTGCTTCATATAGACCTCTTTGGGCCTACTAGAACATCTAGTTTGAGAGGTAAGAAGTATGGGCTAGTCATTGTAGATGATTTCTCATGTTTTACTTGGGTCATGTTTTTAGCACATAAAGATGAAACATTTTCTGAATTTATTAGATTTCACAAAAGAGTCTTAAATGAAAAAGGTGTTTTAGTAATTTTTTTAAGAAGTGATCATGGAACTGAATTTGAAAATGCCGATTTTAATAAATTATGTATTGAAAATGGAATCCATCACAATTTTTCTGCACCTAGGACACCTCAACAAAATGGGGTAGTAGAAAGAAAAAATAGAACTCTTAAAGAAATGGCACGCACCATGCTTTGTGAAAATGATTTACCTAGATACTTTTGGGCGGAAGCCATAAATACTGCATGCTATATTTTAAATCGAGTTTTAATTCGATCGATTTTAAAGAAAACCCCTTATGAGCTTTGGAAGGGTAGAAAACCTTCAATCCGTTATTTTCATGTTTTTGGATGCCGTTGTTTCATCTTAAACAATGGTAAAGATAATCTAAGTAAATTTGATGCCAAATCAGATGAGGGAGTCTTTCTAGGCTACTCCACATCTAGTAAGGCATACAGGGTCTTCAACAGAAGGACACTTGTTGTTGAAGAATCCATTCATGTAGTATTTGATGAAACTAACCAAAAATCTTCAAGAAAAGAAGATGTACTTTTTGATGAATCAGGTAACAAGAAAACTGAAGAAATAAACAACAATGAAGGACTTACCAAGGAACGGAATGATGATCAAAACACTGACGGAGAGCAAGCACAAGGTGATAAAGATACATCAACTGTTGATCCTTTACCAAAAGAATGGAGGTATGCTCATGGACACCCAAAAGAACTAATTATAGGTGATCCATCTAAAGGTGTAAGTACTCGATCATCTCTTAGAAATATTTGTGATTACCTAGCTTTTGTGTCTCAAATTGAACCTAAAACTATTGAGGAAGCTGAATGTGATAGTAATTGGATAAATGCTATGCAAGATGAACTTAATCAATTTAAAAGGAACAATGTTTGGACACTAGTGGATAGGCCTTCAAACACATCAATTATTGGCACAAAATGGGTTTTTCGAAATAAACTTGATGAAAATGGAATAGTAATTAGAAATAAAGCTAGACTAGTTGCCAAAGGATACAATCAGGAGGAAGGGATAGATTTTGATGAAACCTTTGCTCTTGTGGCTAGACTTGAGGCAATTAGGCTATTGTTGGCTTTTTCTTGTTTCATGAATTTTAAATTGTATCAGATGGATGTTAAAAGTGTTTTTTTAAATGGATTAATTGAAGAAGATGTTTATGTTGAACAACCCCCTGGTTTTGAAAATTCTGAATTTCCAAATTATGTTTATAAACTTCATAAAGCTTTATATGGATTAAAACAAGCTCCAAGAGCTTGGTACGATCGTTTAAGTTCTTTTTTGCTGAAAAATGATTTTACTAGAGGTAATGTAGATAAAACATTATTTTTAAAGAAAAAGAATGATGATCTCTTAGTAGTACAAATCTATGTTGATGATATAATATTTGGTGCTACTAATGAATCTCTTTGTCAAGATTTTGCAAGTCTAATGCAGGGTGAGTTCGAGATGAGCATGATGGGAGAACTGAATTTCTTCCTCGGACTCCAGATAAGGCAAACCAAAGAGGGGATCTTCATCAACCAAACAAAATACACAAGAGAAATACTCAAGAAGTTTGGGATGGAGAACACTAAGCCATTAGGTACCCCTATGAGCTCTACATGTAGACTTGACAAGGACGAATCAGGTAAGTCAATAGACCAAAAATTATATCGTGGCATGATTGGTTCATTATTATATCTTACTGCCAGTAGGCCAGATATCATGTTTAGTGTCTGTATGTGTGCTAGATATCAGTCCAATCCTAAAGAGTCTCATCTTTTGGCTGTTAAACGCATACTTAGATATCTATCTGGCTCAATTGAAATTGGTTTATGGTACTCTAGAGATTCTTCATTTGATTTAATTGCTTATTCTGATGCTGATTTTGCTGGGTGTAAACTTGATCATAAAAGTACTAGTGGAACTTGTCAGTTTCTTGGAGTAAATTTGATCTCCTGGAGTAGCAAGAAACAGAACTCAGTTGCTCTATCTACGGCGGAAGCCGAATATATAGCAGCTGGGAGCTGTTGTGCTCAAATTCTCTGGATCAAACAACAACTCGAAGATTTTGGCATTAAACTAACTAAGACACCCATAAGATGTGACAATACTAGTGCAATCAACCTATCTAAAAATCCTGTACAACATTCAAGAAGTAAACACATTGAAATAAAACATCATTTCATAAGAGATCATGTACAAAACTCTAATGTAATTCTTGATTTTGTTTGTACTAATGATCAGTTAGCTGATGTGTTTACAAAGCCTTTGAGTGAGGATAGGTTCTGTCTGATTAGAAGAGAGTTAGGTGTCATTGATCCATTCTCTTAGAACTCTCTTAGTATCATTTTTACCTAATTCCTAAAGCTCAAAACTTATTGATTAAAACCCCAAAACTTTGTCAAAATTTTTCCTATTTTTTCCGGATTTTCTCGAATTTTTGGCCAAGTGTCGACACTTGGAAAGTGTCAAGTGTCAACACCTGACCAAGTGTCGACACTTGACAAATCCGAAGTGTCGACACTTGCGAATCTGATACTGTTTTTAAACGGACCGAACAGGGATTTTTTGAAATTTTCTTCCCCCCTGATTTCTTGGAACAGTGATCCCCTCTGTCCAAATCCGTCCTTTCACCCCTCAATCCTTCACAAATTAGGTATTTCTCCCTTTCTAATTTCGTTTTTATTTTTCTATGTTTTTGATTTTGTTGTTTTCGAACCAAACGATTGTGTTTTAGATTTTCCGAATATTTTTCTTGAATCTAACCGAATTTTTGCATGTTTTAGTAAATTTCTAAAACTCCATTTGAGGGAATAATGTTTTAGATTTGTTTTTCTCGGATTTCCCTCATCTTTTTGGCGTTTTTCAACCCTTTTTCGCAAAAATCACTGTTTCATCAATTTTGGACAAAATACATTGGGTTTTCATCTAATTTAAACGTACTAAATCCATTTATTGATGACTTAGAAAGATTTTTCGTGATATATTTGTAACATTTTCGCCTATTTGCTAAAACCCTAAGTGATTAATACCCAAATCCCATGGTTTTTTATTTTTAGACCTTACAAAAAAAATTTTTTTTTTTCGTGCTCTACCAAACAAAATTTTTTCCTTCAAATTTTGCTTAAAAATTTTGTCATTTGATCAAAATTTATTGATTCTGGTTTTCGAAACCTATCTGAACTCTAATCTCTACCTATGGCCAGTCCTTTGTTCTAAATCCTTCTTCATTCTTCCTGGTCAGTTGGCTGTAATGGATCCTAGGAAGAGACTTGCAGTTAGGGCGAGACCCAGTCAGGGTACTGAGAGGAGGTCGAAGGCCAGATTTGATCCTGCACAGCCGAGCAGTTCAGCCACTCCGAGCTCCCCCCTGCAGAGAGGATGGCAGGGAAGTCTGTAGCTTCAGGGAGGAGAGTTGATCTACAGTGTTTCGACAGGCACCACTTTGGCATTAGGGAGATACTCACAGATGCAGGACTAGTACCCTTCTGCACCATGCAGGAGAGATACTATCCTCACCTAGTGAGGGAGTTCTACGGTGCACTAGACTGTCGACGACTTTTATAGACGATGTCCGTCAGGGGTATACAGATCTCTTTGATTGATGAGCTGTTGAGCCGAGTATGGGAGATACCCCGGAGAGGAGTCTGTGCATTTTCTGTTGATGATAGAGAGGCGGCTTTCAGATGCATCCTTGAGCGCGAGGATGTTCGCGGTATCTCAGTGGTTACCGCGAACCAGTTATATTTAGAGATGCGACTGCTGCACCATATTACTGCACAGATCCTTCTACCGAAGACTGGCAGATTCGATTTCATCACCGAGAGAAAGCTGATGTTGATGACCAGTCTGATCGAGAGGAGACAGATTGATATACCCACCTTGATGCTATCACAGATGCATGATGCTGCCACTCAGCGCCGACACTGTTTGCCATACGGCATGGCACTGACCCATCTTTTCAGAGCTTGTGGAGTATCATTGGAGGGGGAGATCCCCAAAGAGATACTACACATGGATGTATATGATGAGAGGTCACTGCACCGGATGGGATTCGGAATGGTTGGAGGTTGATGGGTTCGGAGAGAGTCTGGCCAGGAGCCAGATGAGGAGGATGAGATTCGAGAGGCTGAGGCTGGACCATCTGAGCCAGCAGTTCTTCCTCTAGTAGATGTACCATCGACACAGGCAGAGCACCCGTCTCCTGACGCTTTAGCTCCTCCACCACCATCTACCGGGTTATCTTTTGAGGAGCATGCCAGAGCACAGTTCTCACAGATTAGAGGTGAGGTGACTCAGCTACGTAGCGAGGTCGAGCTTCTACAAGCACAGACTACCTCGGAGCATGCTGAGATTCGCAGATCCATGAAGGAGGGATTTACCCGCATTGAGAGTCTGCTCAGATCATATATACCTCCTGCAGCACCTGCACTTGCTCGATCTGACGATGACGATGATGATGGTATCAGGATGTTGACCGAGCCACTGAGGTAGTGGCACTGACAGCAACAGTGTAGGCGGAGCCGATGCTTATGAGGTGGTCAGTCGAGATCCTCCTACTACACCTGCTCCTTCTACTGCACTGGTTGACTTCGCACCGGATCCTATTGCGCCAGCTGATCATCTTTCACCTCCTTCTACTAGATCTTCTAGGGTTGTACCTGCTTTTGGTCCGGCCGGCCATACCAGGAGTCTTAGAGCTTTAGCACCTCCTAGGGCATTAGCCACCAGATCTAGGATTAGTGCTCCTTTCAGTCTTGATGTTCCATCTGATGAGGATTAGCCTCACAGATGTCTATTTCAGATCTTATTTTGTATGTTTGATACTTAATTGACTCTATTGATATATGTATGTTTCAGTTCTTTTGTACTGAAAATTTATCTCATATATATATGTGTTTTTGTTCAGTACTCTGTTATCTTAAAAATTTTGTGCTTCAGTTTATTATTCTTTGGCTCTGATATTCTTTATAATGGTATATTTTAACTCTGATACTCTTTGATATTAGCATAATTTCAGTTCTGATATTTGTTTCTCTACTCTCTTTTTGTATCCATGCTAATTGTGAGGGGGAGGTTATTTCCTTTTCTTATGATTGACAAAAAGGGGGAGAACAAGTAATGATTTTGATTTTATGGAGAACAAGTATTGATTTTGAGAACAAGTATTGATTTTGATTTTATTGAGAAAAAGGTGTATTATATTGATTATATTGATTTCACCTTGCAAGAATATTTGAAGTTTACCTTAATAAGAAGTATCTAATTAAGGGGGAGATTGTTTCCTCCTATCTATAAAGTTGTTGCCTCTATTGTGACTAAAATTCACATTTATAAATTAAATGGTTAAAGTTTGAACTATATTGTCTCTTTTTTTCAAGGTTTTGTCATCATCAAAAAGGGGGAGATTGTTGGCTCCACCCAATGATTTTGATGAATAACAAAATATTGAGTGCATATTATATTCTAACGATGATGTCAAGTTGTAAGTTTTCAGGAAGAAAGCACCTAAAAATTTCAAAAACTTATGGTGTATGGCACGCAATGGCACGGAGCAATTTTCACTTATCCGGGCATCCACTTCATTGAAAAAGGGCTTATAATTGTTTAACTATTATGTGTTAATATATTCATGAATTTCATTTTTGTTTTCGAGGCATTTACACTTGAATCTGGATGTTTTCAATCTCAAGTGTCGACACCTGGACAGTCAAGTGTCGACACTTCAGCATTTGGCACGGACAAAAATCCTTGGCATGCCAAGTATCGACACCTATATTCAAGTGTCGACTCAAGGCCTGAAATTTTTGAAAATACAGAACTTTGTTGTTTCAAGGATTTTTGTGTCAAGTGTCGACACCTGCGCATCAAGTGTCGACACTTGAATGTTCAAGTGTCGACTCCCAGAAATCAAGTGTCGACACCTGACAGCCAAGTGTCGACACTTGCAGCCTGACAGCTCTAACGGATCTATTTTTCTGGCTTGCAGAAATTGGTTTTCACGCTCCAAACGGCTATTTCTAATGCTCCAATGGTCACAAACCATTTTTAGAAGGTTTTTGGTGTATTTAATCTCCATCGACCTCATTTTAAAAGAAGAGAAGTGAAGAAAAAGAAGAGGAAGCAAGAGAGAAGTCTATTCAAGAGCATTCAAGTCCACTCAAAAGCCATAAAGCCAATATTCTCTCCAAACTTCAAATCAAAAGTCTCTTCTAGCTTGATTTCACTGAAAAGCCTACTAGCTCAACCTTACTACATTCCAAAAAGAGGCAACTTGAAGAAGAGTGAAGTCAAAGCATCCTTTGGGCTTCAAAGATTCCAATCTACTCTTGAAGAGAGTTTGTTGTAGTTTTTAAATTTCATATCTGTTTTAATTGTGCTTTGACCCTGCTTTCAAGGGTGTCTTGAAAGAAGGTTATTATGGTTTGTTGGTGAGCCAAAGTGTTAAAACCAACTAGGGTTAACTTGTGAGCCCGAAGACAAAACAAGTATTTAGGTTTGTTGGTGAGCCTAGGTGACAAAACCAACTTAGGTTTTGACTTGTGAGCCTTGTGAAAAACAAGTCAATTGTAATCTGGTGTGGATTATAGTGGAATTCCCAAGGGTGGCTTGGGGAATGGATGTAGGTGCTAGGTTTGCACCGAACCACTATAAACTTTGTGTTTGTGTGTGATTACTCTTTTCCTCTCGTATTCTTTAATCAATTGCTATCATCTTGCATCTAATTTATCATTGCTCACAAGCACCACTAGACCTTCATTTTATTGTGTTAAATTATTTTTTAAAAGACCCAATTCACCCCCCCTCTTGGGCTCCATTTCTGGGCAACAAAAGTGCTTAAAAATACTGACCATAAAATCGAGACGATTCCCAATCATAATCGGTATCCGGATCAGAGAGTAATCCTCTGTGGCGTATGACCTCATAGGTTCGAACCTAAACGGTAGCACTAGAACAATTCTAGTACCAGCACAAGAAACCATCTAGCAATGGATCCCGGCGTCCGGATAGGTCGAAGATGCGGGAGCAAATTATCGAACCTCTGGCATATGGTTACCGTATAATTCATCCCTTTGACCTCTAATGCTCAGGACGACTGAGATTGGGCTACCAACCCAGACTAAGTCAGACGACTACGTGTCTCAACCTTGCAAGCCCAGTGACTCTTTACTAGGGCTACCCCGGCCGAGGATTTGCTAAATTGAGATATTGCGAGACATTCAATCCAAACTGTTTGGACAGGTCAATTCCATCTTGATCCATCACTGCTCCACAAGTACTTGCCTGTACCCAAAAACCTTCCGTCACCGAATTAAAATCCGGGTAGTCCGGCACCAAAGCACAGGGAGTTGCTTGCAAGCTACCGTGATGACCTCAGGTCGGAGGGACACATATACCCATATCCAATCATGAGTATCCCTTTGGCAGAAAGGGGCTGCACGGAGTCACGTTCAATGAGATATCACATATCCCACTTGTAGATCACATCAGTGTAACCACACTCATTTGGTCAAGAGGACAACTAAACGATATGAACTACAACAACCTATACTTGATATATTGCCATCCAGTACAATATATCATTTGGTTGTGAACAAGGTTTAAAGACCACTCGATACATCCTCTTTGTATCGAAGTCAGTGTAGTCCTAAGGACTTCATCACATGGAAAGAGTTCATTTCAGGAAAATACAATATGTGATGAGCTGCCAAAAATAATATTTTATTAATTCAAAGAAAGAGTACAATACTTAGCTCAACCGCCTACAACCCAGGCGATTGGCTTTGGAACACAATTCCCAACAACTCCCACTTGTACTAAAGCCAATCAGAAGAGTATCTAATACCCATTTCCCATTTATAATAGTCGAACTCTTTTATAACGAGGGCTTTAGTGAAGGGGTCGGCCAGATTTTCTTTTCCATCGATCTTCAGAAGATTGATGTCGCCTCGTTCTACGATCTCTCGTACGAGGTGGTAGCGCCGCAGTATGTGCTTGGTGCGGTGATGAGCTTTAGGCTCCTTAGCTTGAGCAATGGCTCCAGTGTTGTCATAGTACACCGGAACAGGACCATCTAGGGAAGGTGCCACCCCTAGCTTTCCAAGGAACTTCCGCAATCACATAGCTTCCTTTGCTGCATCTGATGCTGCAATGTATTCTGCTTCGCATACTGAGTCTGCAACAGTTGCTTACTTGGAACTTTTCCAGCAGATCGCTCCTCCATTTAGGGTAAATATAAACCCTGACACACTCTTGCTATCATCTCTATCCGATTGAAAACTGGAGTCAGAGTACCCCACAAGTTTCAAGTCAGGTTCTCCATAAATCAGCCATTGATCTTTAGTATTTCTCAAATACTTAAGGATGGACTTAATCACCTTCCAATGCGCCTCACCTGGGTCAGACTGATATCTACTCACTACTCCTAGTGAGTATGCCACGTCTGGTCTAGTACAAGTCATAGCATACATGATAGAGCCTACTGCAGAAGCATAAGGTACTCTACTCATGCGCTCTCTTTCCTCAGGAATTGTCGCACAATCCTTCTTGAAAAGAGTAATTCGAGAACCTATCGGGAGATAGCCTTTCTTGGAATTTTTCATGCTGAACCGTTTCAGCACGGTATCAATGTACGTAGATTGGGACAGTCCCAAAAGCTTCTTAGATCTATCTTTATAGATCTTCATACCTAGTATGTAAGAAGCTTCACCCAAGTCCTTAATGGAGAACTGAGATGATAACCAGACCTTTATTCCTTGTAATGCTGCGACATCATTCCCGATTAAGAGAATGTCGTCAACATACAATACTAGGAATACAATCACAGAACCATTAACCCATTTATAGATAAATGGTTCTTCTCCGTTCCTAACAAAGCCATATGATTTGATACATCTATCAAACCATAAGTTCCAACTTCGAGACGCTTGCTTGAGTCCATAGATGGACTTCTGCAACTTGCACACTTTTGATTCATCTGTGGATGTGAACCTTTCAGGCTGTATCATATACAACTCCTTTTACAACTCCCCATTTAGGAAAGCGGTTCGGACATCCATCTGCCAGATCTTGTAATCAAAATATGCTGCCAAAGCAAGCATGATCCGAATGGACTTGAGCATTGCCACAGGGGAGAAAGTCTCGTCATAATCGATACCATATCGCTGACGATACCCCTTGGCAACCAGATGGGCTTTATAGGTCTCTACCTTCCCATCTGCATCCCTTTTCCTCTTGAAGATCCATTTACACCTTATGGGTTTTATTCCTTCAGGCGGATCAACCAATATCCATACATTGTTGATTTTCATGAACTCTATTTCGGATCGCATGGCTCTAAGCCATGCCTCAGAGTCAGATATCTGAAGAGCATCCATATAGGTGATCGGATCCTCATTGTTCTCATCGAGCTCAATGGGATCGCCGTCCCGGACCAAGAAATCATAGTATCTGTCCGGCTGACGCGATATTCTACCGGATCTCCTAATGGGTTCTAGGTGTGATTCAATCACAGCCGGTTCTACAATATCCTTGGAGTGTGCAGGTTCTTCTATTGGCTGAACTTCATCAAGTTCAATCTTAGAGGCTATAGTTCCTTCTCCAAGGAACTCCTTTTCCAAAAAGATAGCTCTAAGAGCAACGAACACCTTTTGTTCATTCTCCAAGTGGAAGAAATACCCTTTGGTTTCCTTAGGATAACCAATGAATAAACACCGATCAGACCCTGGACCAAGTTTGTCTGAGTCTAAACGCTTTACGTAAGCCGGACAACCGCAGACCCGAAGGTGTGAGATTGAGGGTTTACGCCCATTCCATATCTCATACGGAGTGGAGACAACAGACTTACTTGGAACATTATTTAACAAGTAGCAGGCTGTCTGAAGCGCATATCCCCAAAAAGATAGCGGCAGATTTGCAAAGCCCATCATGGATCGAACCATGTCCAACAAGGTTCGATTCCTCCTTTCGGACACACTATTCAACTGCGGTGTTCCTGGAGGAGTCCACTGAGAGAGAATTTCATTCTCCTCAAGATATGTCAAAAATTCATCAGATAAGTATTCACCACCTCGATCAGATCGAAGGGTTTTAATATTTTTTCCAGTTTGCTTTTCTACTTCATTACGGTATCGTTTGAACATTTCAAACGACTCAGACTTATGTCTCATTAAGAAGAAATAACCGAACCTTGAAAAGTCGTCTGTAAAAGTAATGAAATATTTGTATCCTCCTCTAGCACTAACTGTCATCGGTCCACATACATCAGTATGTATGAGACTTAGAAGTTCTGTAGCTCGTTCACCTTTTCCAGTAAAAGGTGACTTGGTCATTTTACCAAGTAAACAGGATTTACAAGTGGGCAGTGATTCAGAATCACTGACCTCGAGGAGTCCATCTCCTCGCATCTTGTTTATCCTATTTTGGTTAATATGACCTAGCCTACAGTGCCAAAGATACAAATCGTTGACATTATCTAACCTTGGGCGTTTGCTAGAAGTGTACATTACACTAACAGGCCTTGATAGTACGTATATGCCATTATTTAATCTAGCTTTCATTATAACAGAGTTATTCAAAATAACATTGCAAAAATCTCCTTTTATTGATAGTTCAAAACCACAATTGGCCAAAAGGCCTACAGAGATTATGCTCATAATGAAACTAGGACAATAGTGACAGTCGACTAGTTCGACAGTACAAGACTCAAAGACAAGACGCAGAACTCCAACCGCCAGTACTGGAACACGATTTCCATTCCCGACGCTCAGAAACTATTCTCCATCTTCAAATCTTCTGCTAACTTGAAGTCCCTGTAACGAATTACAAACGTGAATTGGACTACCAGTATCTAATACCCTGTTAGCAGTATCAACAATTGAGTAATTACAAGGTTTTATTATATAAATACCTTGTTCAGCAGACTTCTGCTTTCTCGGCCTGTTCTAATCAAGGGACGCAATATAAAGAGGACAGTTCCTCTTCCAGTGTCCCTTCTTCTTGTAGTAGAAACACTCTGCAGAAGACTGATCAGCCTTATACTTCCTGGTCTGACTAGGGCCAGGAGCATTCTGTACCTTCTTTCCCTTTTTATTTGTTTTCTTCTTCCCTTTCTTAAAGGGACGACGACCTCTACTACCTCCCACTAAATTCACCACCCCCTTATTCAGTTGGTGGTCTTTCTCGAAAGTCTACAGCAACCCCAAAAGACTATGGTAGTTGATTGCAGGCTTGTTCATCTATAATGATCGAGAAAATCAAGATAGGAAGAGGGAAGAGAATTCAGGATCGCATCCTTGCCGAGCTGCTCGTGCAAGGGGCATCCGAGTTTGTCCAGCTTTTCAATCAGCTCGATCATGTACAATACATGATCAGTGACGGAACAACCATTCGACATCTTGGAATTGAGATGGTACAAGACACTTTGTACCGTTCTACATCATCCGGGGTGCCGAAGGATTCCTTCAACTTTTGTAGGATTTCATCAGATTGGGCCTCCTCGAATTTGTGACTGAACTCGTCGTTCATTGCCGCTAACATAATGCATCGGACAATAGTCCGATCAAAGACCCACTTCAGATAAGCGTCTCTGACCGCACTCCGTGCATTAGCGGGAGGGATTTCAGGTGCCGAATCCGTTATCACATAGAGGATCCGTTCATTCTCCAGAACAATTCTCAATCTTCGATACCAACTATCGAAGTTGTGACCCTTTAACTTCTCGTTATCGAGAAGTGACCGGAGCGATAAATTGGAAGACATCTGAAAAGAAAATAAGACTAAATTAGTGTATGAATTAATAATTTAACCAAAAGACTTGGACTTTAGTCTAAAGGTTTCTCCCATTAATTTTTCAGATTGGTAGCCTCTAACTCCAATATATGAAAACACTTTTTCAAGTAGGTACTGAAATCCAATATGCCTTGCATGAGCCCGACTATGGCCAGCTCACCCATACGAGCCTAAAGGTAGGTTCGCAAACCAATTGTTTTCCTAAACAATTTTCAGTATTTCATTTTGCCCCAAAGAACACCTCAATCAGCCTAGGGGCCTCCTATTGTGGGTCTCAGGTTAGGTCCAACCATTAAAATGACAAATCCAATGCTTCCAGCTAACTAAAGACCAAGCCCGACTATGGCCGGCCCACCTGGTCCCGTTAAGGAGGTTGCACTGAACCATCCATCGATCAGATAGAAATTCCAATCGTCGGATGTACACCCGTTCTATGGAACTGCCGATGCACACCAAGCTAGTGGACACATTTCTATCCAACTTAATGGGAGGCTAAGACACTGTCAACTCTTTGACTTAGTCTTTTTAAGGACCTAATAATTTTAGAGGATTTTTTATAGTTGTGACAGAAGAAAAAGATAAGGACATTGATCATCCTCCCACTGAATCAATCAGATTCCAGGAGGGTTGAAATAAATCAACAAATTGATCCATGGGCACCTATAGATCAGTCAGACCGATCAACCAGGATGACATGGGTTAACTCGAGTCATTGAGCTTTTCCAATCAGTTCTGGTCGACTCGACTAGCCAGGTAGGTGAGATCATGGGTGAGTATCCGCCATTAACCATCTTTCCTAGACACCAACCAAGTTGGCCAGGAAAGAGGTAGCCTCATACAACCATGATCACAATGCCAAACCTACCTCGACACCAGTCGGTTTACCAGACTCGATCAGACTAGCCTAAAGACTCGGGCGTCCACAAAGCCACTAATTGGATCCATTTTAGATGAACGGATCAACTAATCTAACTATTAGATAGTTCTAAAGAAGGGCCTTAAACAACTTTTGTTTAATCTTCTTGTAATCCGGTTCAACTAAACTTAGGTCTAACCCAGTGATGAACCAAACTAGTCAGCTAACCCAATTTAACCCAAAATGGCTTATGCAAATTTGATTAGATTTCATAAACCTAAAAAAAAAAATTTAATAAGCCAAACACTTAATTAAAATAATTTTTAATTAAGTCTCTATGTAAAACAATTTTACATAACAAATCATGCATCAATATATTTTACAAATATTTTATATCCATATATAAAACATGTATCACCAAATTAAAATAATTTTTAATTTTAATATTCTTTAAGGATCCTTCTGAAGAGGCCAAGACAGACGATCTATATCGTGTCAAAGATACACGGTCATGGTGAAGGTCTCAACTAGGTTCCAAAAAGAAATCTGGATACATTTTTTTTATATTTTAGATTAAACTAATTTTAATCTATAAACATGCATGCAGGAATAGATTACACATGGAACCTGGCTCTGATACCACTGAAAGAAAACGGTGCAGGTGGTTTGACATGATCCTACACTAGGCATGCAAACAACTGCGGGAGCAGAATGTATTTTAAAACTTTTTTAAAAATTCGTGCAACAGAAAACTGCTCCGCCCAGAACCTAATCTATTCATGTTGCATGTAGGCATGTATCATGATATAAAAATTTTTGTAAAAATTAAACAAATAAATATATTTATGCATGATTAAAAAAAATAATTTTCCGTATCTTTATTCCACCTGGAATAACTCTGGTATAAACCTAGAATAGGCTGGAATAGCTGGAATAAAACTATTCCAGCCTTCTTCCTTGGAACCGTGGGATGTCCTATTTTGAGGTTTGAAAACGTCGTCCAAACGCCACCTTTCGGACCTCCGTTTGCTCCCAAACTTCAGCAGCGGCAAGGTGGACGAATCTACTTCCATTTGCCACTGATATCTACAATCGAAACAATCTAAAACAAGTGTATAGAATCCCCAAAAGTCTGCTGCCAGAAAACTGCAGTAGAACATGGCAGCAGGTTGATCTTCGCGTTTGGAGCTGCAGCGGCGATCCCGGCTCGCGTGGCTTGCTCCTAGGAGTAGAAGAGTACTCCCTCTAAAGGGGAGACGCACCCGGGGCTCTCGGATCCCTCTCCACACGCGATGCTAGCCGCTGGAAGATGATACGCGGTCACAGGTAAGTTGCAGCAAGAAGAAGAACAGAGCAATGCTCTTCTTCACGGTGAGCACTAGAATCAACGAGAGATTAGCCCTTCTTCCTCTTCCTAGAACTCTTCAAATCCCGGACCCAACAACACCCAATAGAATGAAGAAAAGATCTCTCAAAATGGATGATCTCTCTGCCTCTCAAAAACAACGCCCAGTAGAATGCTTGCTGTTGCTCGGTGGTAAAAAACTCAGGCTGAAACAGGGGACCAAAGAATTTATAGGCTGCAATGGAGAGGGAGACGGAGAGACTGGGAAAGCCAAGAGACACCGGTTGCTGTTTAACCAAATTAATCAGCCATTAACAAAGGTTTTAAAACAAACCGGTGGGAGGAGAAAAGACGCCCAGCAGGAGGACGTTCGGCCTTCACAGCGCATGGGTTGTTTGGTCTCCTCTGAAAGCTTGGAATTTATTTCAGTGCAAGGAAAAAATCCAACGTCAAAATCGTGTAAACCGGTCCAAGTGAGAGGAACTCCGGTTCAATTAACCGGTCCAAGCCAATTTTGGTTCAAACCCATTTAAACCAATTGGTCCAACCTAATTGAATTTGGTTCAATTGGTTCACAACCAATTGGAGGCCGAAACGAACTCCGAATCAGTTCAAAACTGATTCAGAAAAATCCTGGCGCAGTCCTGGTTAGCCCGGAACAATTTCCGGTTGACACAGACAAGGGCAAGATGGGAAAAAAGTGCTCAAAAATACTGTGACCATAAAACCGAGACGATTCCCAATTGTAATCGGTATCCGGATCAGAGAGTAATCCTCTATGGCATGTGACCTCATAGGTTCGAACCTAAACGGTAGCACTAGAACAATTCTAGTACCAGCACAGGAAACCATCTAGCAATGGATCCCGGCATCCGGATAGGTCGAAGATGCGGGAGCAAACTATCGAACCTCTGGCATATGGTTACCGTATAATTCATCCCTTTGACCTCTAATGCTCAGGACGACTGAGATTGGGCTGCCAACCCAGACTGAGTCCGTCGACTACGTGTCTCAACCTTGCAAGCCCAGTGACTCTTCACTAGCGCTACCCCTGTCGAGGATTTGCTAAATTGAGATACTGCGAGACATTCAATCCAAACTGTTTGGATAGGTCAATTCCATCTTGGTCCATCACTGCTCCACAAGTACTTGCCTGTACCCAGAAATCTTTCGTCACCGGATTAAAAATCCGGGTAGTCCGGCACCAAAGCACAGGGAGTTGCTTGCAAGCTACCGTAATGACCTCAGGTCGGAGGGACACATATACCCATATTCAATTGTGAGTATCCCTTTGGCAGAAAGGGGCTGCACGGAGTCACGTTCAATGAGATATCACATATCCCACTTGTAGATCACATTAATGTCACCACACTCATTTGGTCAAGAGGACAACCAAACGATGTGAACTACAACAACCTATACTTGATATATTGCCGTCCAGTACAATATATCCTTTGGTTGTGAACAAGGTTTAAGGACCACTCGATACATCCTCTTTGTATCGAAGTCAGTGTAGTCCTAAGTACTTCATCACATGGAAAGAGTTCATTTCAGGGAAATAATATATGTGATGAGCTGCCAAAAATAATATTTTATTAATTCAAAGAAAGAGTACAATACTTAGCTCAACCGCCTACAACCCAGGCGATTGGTTTTGGGACACAATTTCCAACAGATCCTAGGCTCTACGTTGGTGATGCTGCACATAACCAAGAACCCGCAGATGTTCCTGATGCTGTTTGGGATCAACTGCGCTGGCACCACTTGGTACAAGCAAAAAATATTAACAAAGAAGGGGTGCAGGGGAAATCGAAGACCAGCCTTCAGGTGATCTTCATATATGGCTAGGCACCCAGGGGGAGCTTTATTCGCCCGCTCCTCGGGCGCGGGGAGGACAAAGGAAAATTCCTTAGGAATGCGGTAGCGTTCCCAAAGAAGGGTTGCCTTGCTCTGAGAAACCGAGCTGGGGACCGACTCCGAACCTACTGCATCTCCGGCCCCCGAGGGCCCAACCTGCTTTCCCTGACTCTCTACGGTCTCTTCCATGACAAAGGAATGAAGCAAAGGAGCGGAAAGAGGATTCTACCAGAAGAATAGACTGGTAGTCCAGAACGGTTTGGGCGGAGAATGAGACGAAATTGAAGAAGCTTCCTTGCCCAGACCTTCACCCTTCCCCAAAAGAAAAGTAAGGGTCTCTGGACTCCCACCGAGGGTTACTTTGACTCAAGGTTATCCTGGGAGGTAACCCACTTGCAACTGACCACCAGGATAAGATCTATCCTTCATCCAACAGGTGGAGAACAGCCACCATAACTATCCAAATCCCAACCAAAAGATTGCCTCAACCACTGTGCAACGGGACAAGAAGAGATAGCCTCAAGGCCACCTACTTTTTCCCAATCCAGGAATGACACCTGTCCACCATCTGATTCTCAGATCGTGATGGACATCCCAAATAGAGGCCCCGTAATCATTTACTGCGCCGTCTCTCAGGAAGAAAGCGACAATGCCATAATACTCTCACTTCTCGAGGCAGATCTTCACTTCGACAACTGAGAGTAGGGGGACAATTGTTGGGATATCCTGGTTCAGCTACGAACCAGGCTCCGGTTCGACTTATCGAAGCCCCGGTTCTCCGGACTTCGGACTAAGCGAAGGCCAACCGCAAACAATTCAAGGCTTCACACCGAACTACAACATCCGAAGGCCAGTCCTTCAGGTAGCACCTTCGGCCCCGGTCGAAGTCTGAACTACTCATCGATTTCCGAAGACACGAACTTCGGTCCCCGCCGTAGACATGATCTCCGGCCTCTGGAAAATACCAAGCCTTCGGTCCACGCAAGGGGAAACCGAAAGCTTGAATCACAATATGTTCCAAAAAGGAAACTGTAACCAATGGTTACTACCGACACTCATCATGCCATGATCATGGCGTGCAATTCCTGCAGCCACGCCTCCGATCTGGCCGGAACCGCTCATGACAATCCACGATCGCCAATCATGGGAGAAATTGGCTCCCCATGATCTCCGGAAAAAGAGCGGGCCATAGACCGGAGGCCATCTTTTAAATATGGATAAGAAGGATGGCTCGAGAGGTACGCGCGAATAATGTCGCACACATACACTTTCAATTTCCAAGAACTCTTTTTCTCTTCCACTCTCGATATCTTCCCCATTCTGTGGCTGTAATCCGTCACTGACTTAGGCATCGGAGTATCCTCCGCCAGAACATCTCTGTCAAGGAACCTGTTTTGCAGGTGAACCAGGAAGCGGTCCTGCGATGCAGCAGCTCCGATCGGCCGATTCAAGAACTCCATGCCAACAGTATGCATATCCTCCTTGCATGAAAGAGGTTGCATGTCATGGATGTCGAGGCTCATATGTGCAACCGCATTATAATTGGGAAATCTCCATCATGTCAGAGAGTTAATTCTTGGAATGGAAAAGGGTGGGTTTGCGTAATTGCATTTATGTCCCAAAAATCTGATCCAACTGGTGGACCGAAGAGTTGGTTCGATAAGCATAAAGATGTACAGGGGTTTATTAACTTCTACCTTCGAGCGCCAAAGATGATTGGATCCTAGCACCCGTGGCAACTTGAAAGTTGCACGGGTGAATGATTTCGAAAAAGTAATTAATAATCAAAAGCAAATGCGATTTGTAATTTTTTTTTTTTGAAAATTCGAACCCTAGGCATCGATGTATTCATGTGGTGTTCTCGCTCATAAAAGATGCCTCTAATGAATCTGGACGGTACGTCTGCGTGAGCGGCCATGCATTTTGCTTTCCTTCCTGCACACTTTCTTCTTCCAGCGAACAGATCCCTCTATATATATATATATATATATATATATATATATATATATTTACTTTATAATAGATGACCGAGAAAGGGAGAAAAAAAAGAAGTATATGAAATAAAATAACGAGTAGTTTATCAATCTACTTCTACAATCATGAATTCATGATTACTAGCTTCATAGTTTTCTTTAAAATGAATTCGAGTCAGACCATTACCGATCTTTAACCGCCACGCGTGCACGATCGATGACGGTGCACAGGAAACATGCCACATATAATGTCCGATATAAAGCGGGGAATGGCTTGGAATCAGCCTGGCCGAGCATAGAATTTTGGAAGTGGGGACGCCATCAAGTCTGCTCTCTCCTGTCTCTTCTTCTTATAAGCCTTCCTAGCCCTCTCTTGCTCCTCCACATTACCATTCTTTTCCGAACCTAGACTTCAAGGTGCATCTTCTTCTCCTTTTGCTGCTGTAGCTTCTGATCTCATCAGTGCAACTTCATCAAATACGAGAAACTAGGATAAGCTAAGAACCATTTTTCCTGGGTCTTAAAGAATTTTTTTAAAAAAATTAAAATTGTGGGTTTTGGAAGCTGAGCTTGCTGTAAAATGTAGCCCTTGGGCCTTGGGAAGCTTCTCCAACTCATAGGCATCATCAATCGAAGCGCCCAACATCCCTTAAATTGTCAGGCTTCTCTCCTTCCTCGGCCCCTTTCCTTTACTTCCTCGGCCCCTTTCCTTTACTTCATCGCAGGGATGGTAATTTTTTCCGATCCGACCCTAATGGGACGGGTAAAACTCGACCCGTCTAATTTATTATAAATGGATATGGGTTATATAAAAAAAATCCGACTCGGGTTCGGGTCGTGTACGGGTAGCAGTACGCCCCGACCCGAACCCGACCCGTTTATATATTAAAAAAATATGTTTATAAAATATTTAAGTAAATAGGATATGGGACGGATATACCCGACCCGATTCATTTAGCTTTTAAATAAACTAAATTTTATGAGACCGGGTATACCCGACCCGATCCGTGATTTTTTTATACCCGATCCGACTCAACCCGAGACGGGTATGGGACGGCTCTTTTTCTGTTCTCCGTAGTTTCTGGCCCTACGAAGTCATGATGAGTGATATGCTAGTGAGCTGGTCATCCAGCTCGAGCATCTTGTTAGGTTGGTCTTGAAAGTAGTATAGCAGGAAGTTTCCTATACTATAGTGGGGATTTAGATAAGCTTCGGAGGAGCTACCATGTACCAAGCGGTTTCTCTCTTGATCTGCTTGGGCTTGAGAAAAGGGCCGATGACCATCTTCCTACTCAGCTTTGCTTGTACGAGTCGTCCATGAAGGTAGAGTTGGGATTTCCTTTACCGTTCTTCTCTCAGACTGGTACCATCCTGTCCTTGCCTTGCTTGGTTGGTCTGCAATCCATGATAGATTATTTTTTCCAAAATCTTTTTATTTTGGAAGAGCATCCTTCCGAGCATGGTTGGCCTTTTCTTTTTCGTTCTATTCAGAAACTTTTAACCAAGCAGACTCAAAGATCTCCACCTTAATTATCATTCCATGTTATCCCAGCTATAGTCGACGAGCTATGTAACTCAGCATCTTTGCTATGTAATTATGCAAATATGGGCTTGGAGAGGTAGAGGGTGGGTCGTCCCTGCCTAACAAGAAGAAGGCTCATGCTAATCGTGTTGATAACAAGAGATCCAGGTACCGTATTCTCCGGTAGTGCTCTCTAGAGAGGATCCCCGTGCTTAACCACCATCCATCCTTCTCATGTGCTGCACGCTGAGCTACCGGTTGGAGACAACAGCCAACACCTTTTACTTTCTAGACATGACAAGTCTTGATGTTACAAAAAAGCATTACCTCTTTATTTTATTTTATTTTAGGGAAGCCACGAACAGAAAAGCTTAGACCAGGCAGTGCTCACGGCAAACGCAACAGTCGTTCCATACTCACAAAATCTACGGATAGCTAACTAATATTAAACTGCATGCAACAAATCACAGAAGCTAGACTGCGAACGAACGGAATCATCATTCACCTTTCCATGAAGTCAGGGGAGGGGTATCAGAGTTCCTCCATGTCCAAATTGAACCATCAAATCTATCACCCTTGACAGAATCCATTGAAGCATATGATTCAAGTTCGGCCATTTCTTCGGGCGTGAGTTTCACTGACAGCGCTCCAATATTCTGGTCGAAGTTCTCAATCTTGGTGGTGCCTGGTATAGGACAAACATCGCTTCCCTGGTGGCGAACCCAAACCAAGCCAATGCAAGCTGCGAAGGGCTGCATCCCTTCCTCTTAGCCATATCATTTACGTGCTCGAATATACCCGCATTTCCCTCGAGATTCCCATGTTGGAATCTGGGCATTATCTGCAAATTCCTTCATCTTTCAATTAATGGAACAAGACACGAAAGGCTCGAATACAAAGAAAGATCAAAACAAATAAAATGTACATCAGCTGTGCGAGTGACATTGACAGTTCGGTTATCATCTTTTGTTAGCCATAAAGACACTATAAAACAATTGAAGTGCGAAATTCTGGAAATAAAAATTTCTGAAATGTTTTACCAAAAAAAGAAAGACCTGCGGTACCTGAAATTTACGAATAATCGAGAAGAAGAAACAATTATGAGATGGGAAACAAAATAATTGGAATCTTCGTAACTATAATCATAAATAATAACTACTATCATGATGCAAACATTACTTGGATGTACCCCTGATTCCATGTCTCCTTTATAAATAAGGGGCTACTTGCATGCACCTGGGCTTCCATGTCTCTTTTTGGTTGCATGCAATTCAATTACAGTCTGCAACTGGCTTGCAATTGAATTTGTAGTTGTAGAAAGAGGTCTTGTTTGATTGTCTGTAATTGAAAACTAATGCAATTACAGTTGTTTGGTTGTTTGATGTGACATAAGATACCCCATAATAAAGATGGTAAGATTAATCTTGAGAAACACTGAACCATTCACCTTTTCTATTATAGTATAATATTTATCATATTATTTTATAATTATAATAGAAAATAATATAACTATTAAATTATCATTGAATTAATACAAGAATGATTATTCTGATAATTATATGAATGTAAAACAATTTGATATTATAATAATTTGACATTGCTTTCACATGCGATTATAACTATAATTAGTATGATATTATCTACCGGTTCTAGTATTATATTAATATTTCAATATTGTAGTAATAATGATAGTACAATTATCATATAGTATTCCACTAGAAGTAGTGTTAGCATAACATTGTTACAACATTTCCAATAATATTAAATATAATATATTTACAATTACTAATATTATTCTAACATAAAAACATGATAATAACATAATAAATAATAATAAATAGTATCCCTATATAATATATTACAATATAATAATATTACAATACAATAGTAATAATATGATATAATAATATTCTTATTATAATATTACTATTTACGGAAATATTATTATAGTAGTATAATATTATTTTAGTAATAATATTATTATTATTTAATTACAAGGACATCATGGAGAAGGAGAAAGAGAACGGTTGGATGGGTGAGGGAACCCCTTCTATAGGGCTTTCTCAATTACAAGATTTCATGCGGTTGGAATGACCATTTTAGGCTGCAATTCTAATTACAACCTTCTCATTTCTTTTCAATTAATCTGCAACCTGTAGCTGCAAATGTAGGCATCCAAAAACTTGTTTTGGTTGCTTGTAATTCAATTACAGCCAAGTGCAGCCATAGGCCACCAATTACAAACAATCAAACAACCTATGAATATCTCAGTTTATGTCCATATAGATGGCCGTACAATTTGCAAACAAAGGGTTTATATTATTAAAACCTAGGACCTCATCCAAAAAGGCTAATCAGAAAGTATGTTTAGATTCATTGGTCCTATAAAAGTACCCAAAATTTATGCAGTGCATAATCAATATCGAATTAAACACATACCCATACAAGTCCTTTCACACTCCATTTAAATCCTTGCATTCTCATCAAGACAAATGCCCAAATCTAATCATATTCAATCACAAATACCATAATCAACCTATAGTCAGTCCTGAAAGGATTTGCATTGTAGTGTCCTCCAATTGGCTAGGTCTACTTTGATATCATTTATAACACCCAAAATCTTACTCAAAAAGACTAGCAGGAAGGTGTTATTATCTAACACCCAGAACTTTTCTTACACTAATGTCCTATAACTATGATGTGTGCTTTCATATATGCATATATAGATATTGTATATATACATAACTCATAGATATGTACATAATCCCATATTCAATAAATTCATCCTAGTTTAGCTCTTGCATTCTCTTTAATGTAAGAAAGAAAAGTTCACAAGCAAGAAAAATGGAGACCATTTAAGGACCCATTACATTCTAGAACATAGCTTCTCTATGTAGTGCTTTTAGGCATTTTAAGTTTTTAAAAAGCTTACATAAATAAAGGAAGAAAAAAAAGATAAGAACACCGCCATCCATGTTTCATCTCATTACATTGCATGTGCTTGCTGCCACCGTCAGCCTATGTCAACACTACAATGCATAAATGCAAAAGTTGCTGAAATGTATAGTCATGCAACTCATTCATGGTCAGCCTATAATTTTAAATCAGCCTTTGTTGGGATCATCAACCAAGGCATGCAGTCCTCAGGAAAAAGGTTACAATTCAATGCTTTGTGAACCAGACCACCCGATGCATTAGAACCTCAAATGCTTATCAAACAATCTGCATATTGATTCTGCAGATTGATGGTGGAGTTGATCTTTCCAACAATGAATATGATCTACCATAATGACATCGGAAATAGTTTTCTTTTTTTTTAAACCGTCTCTCTCTACCTTTACCATCTAGAGTAAAGATGTCCAGCAAAACCCTTTCCTATGTCCGGCCCTTGGCCAAGATGGCAGGGGACCGCTGCAAGTTTTGGGCAACTCTCGCATCCTAGCTGAATTCTATGGCTGCTAGCAGCCATGTATACTGGTAGAAGGGTACTTGTGGCCATGTTTTTACTTTCGCTGGTTCCCAGATCTGTTGCTTCACCAGAACTGAAGCCTCTGATCTAGCCTTTTCTTTGTTTGGCACCTATTTTTACCATGAACGCCCCCTGCTTGTGTTTTGCACCAGTGCCCTCAGCCATGGAGCAATGGACCATGTTTATGCACACTATTTCTACAATAGCTACTTTTAGAAAACATATGTATGGAACTTGCAAAAATTTTAATTTTTTCCCTATATGTTCCTGCATCTTTTCTTTTTTGCTTTTGTAAAGTCGGACACTTGAATGTTCTCATCCATTGTCCATGCTACATTGATCTCAATATGAAAAGGCAGCAATAAATAAAAAGAACAGAGGCACATGACACAAGCATATGATGGTATACTGTTTGCTGATCTTAGCCTCTCTTTCATCCTTGAATTAACAGAAGCAAAGGTCTGAGTAACCTAACTACCATACATAACCAATTTAGATAGGTAGAACATTATGCTTCTATGGTTCCTTCATCTATCTAGATCATACATTTGACAACTACCAATATATCATTGCATAATGTCGTATTAGTTCTTTTCTAGATACATATATATTTATTTAATCAGAAATACACACCTTACGGGCATCCTCGTCTGAGAAACTATCAACTATCTTCGGCCCAACAGAAAAGAAACCCCTTCCTAGTGGACTGTATGCAACAATACCAATACCAAGTTCTCTGAAATCTCGATATAGAAAACAAGAAAAGCAATATTAGATAAAATAAATGTAAGCAACCAATAGTTCTGTATAAATATAAACCTGACAAACTCACCTGCAAGTAGGAATTACATCTTCTTCAGCACCTCTTGTCCATAAAGACCACTCCAGCTGGACAGCAGTTATTGGATGAATTGCATGTGCCCTCCTGATTGTTGAAGCAGATGCCTCAGACAACCCAATGTATTTTATCTTTCCTTCTTCAACTAGTTTCTTGAGTTCTCCCATCTAATAATGGAGAAAGAAAATGACGATCAATTTATTAACCAACTTGTGTTCAAGCAAAATGGTGTCAAGGTATGCATAAGAAAATAAAAATTAATATCAGAAACTACAATACCATTCACAAGTAGGACCAATAATTCAGTAAATGATGATAGCGTCATAGATTTTACAAAATGATAAAGACAACTGGGGAAGACTAACAAAACCAGATCATTGATTACAAAAGCCACGGATGCTTCGTAATTGTTATCCTTTTCTTATGGCCTGTGAGTAAATTATAAATCACATCTGAACATTGAGTGGTTTCACTTAGGACAATGTAGTGTAGGTGGCATTATCCCCATTCTACACTAGTCATTGCAAACTTGCAGTTTGCACTGTTTTACAAGATAACACCTATAAACTTCAACCATCGGTGACAGTCATACCTCGGAAAACTATGAGTTTCTTCTCATCTCCTGACAATTAAATTGTATGCTCCTATTCTTCTTAGACCTATTTTTTATGAGATAATACTCTTTGTAGACTTTCAACCTCCAAATTGTACTGTCCTGCCTTGGCTGCTCATGAACATTCTCAACTGGTTCTAAAATGTGGTTCTCTGTAGAATATGTGAAAAAGAAGAGGGCCACCCACCAAATGCCACTCTAATGAGGAAACCTAGAGAGGAGAAAAGATTGGGTTTAGTATTAGTTTTATTACCTGCTAGATAATATGTTGCCTTTCATATTTGATCCATAACTGATATGTAGAAGAATCATCCAATCAGAAAGGTAAAAGAAATGTCTGACTGTAGAAAAGGAAAACAAATTGACATAGCACTAGCCAGTCAAAGTTGAAACCTCCATGGTGTCAAGCGAAAAGTATACTTCATATTAGAGTCTTTATATATTATAATAAAATTGAAAATCGATTTGGTTAGGTGCTCTTCAACCTTCCCCATGTCATATTGAAGTCATCATTGCCACAGAAATCTATGCCAAGAAACTATGTAACAAAGGCAGGTCATGGTATTAGTTTGTAAAGAAGGGAAGAATACTGAAGCGTGCTAAATACGTAGGCTAGTCACCTAAATCATCAAGGAAGATACCATTTGTAAAGAGTTCATAGGATTCATGGTAATGCGATGACAAGGGATGCAGAACGGGGAAGATCAAATTTGTGGGAAAGTGGATGGCCAAATAATGAGAGAGAGAAAAGGCTCCCTGACTCTCCTTCAATATGCTCAATATTAAAATCTAATAAAGAGAACTGGGCTTGAGCATTGGACAAATATAAGCTTAGCAACTAAAGACATCTCAAAGAAAAACACTTGTAAGGTGAACCTAAGAAGTCCTAACAGAATTTTGCAGTTTCTAGCAGGCAACTCTATCCTTTTGGTCAGATAGCAAGATTTAGCACCATTCCATTTTCCAAGACATATATGACAGCTTCTTGACTAGAGCAGGCCTCCACTTAAGGGCAACTCCTGAAGCAGTATTTGAGGCATTTTTCATAATTATTTCTAGCCTATTACAGATTTTTCTACAGGTCACATCTTCCATACTAACAATATCTCTTCAATCCAAAAGGTCAATACATAGCAAAGAGTTTGATGGTTATGTATGACATAGTTGATCTTCTACTGAATCTGATTCCCTGTGCTCACTAATATAATATAAAAGGATCTCATCGAAAATAAGAAACATCTATGTTTTTTACCAGTCCAGAAAGAATCAAGTTAGGTCCAGTTTCCTGCTTCTAATGAAGTCTAATTAGATTCTTTTAAGTGGCACCGGAGTCTGCAACTTTTGTTTATGTAATTAAGTAGTCACCATTAGAACTTAATCAGGTACTATCCGTGATGCGCCAGAAAGTGCCAGTGCCAATTTTTTATAGCATGGAAGAAAAGGTACTCCAAACATCATCAAAAATTATGTGGTTAACTAATCATCATCAGATATTAGTTAGCCATTATCTATGATGAAGCAGAGGTGCCGCTGCTAGTTAATTTTATATATTTGTTTATTGAGTGATACTCCAAAATTGTAGCAAAGATGTCCATCACTCAAAAGTATACAGGGGGTTTTATCAGCCAATAAGTGGCTACAAAATTTAATTATCCGAAGGAAGATGGGGTAAAGAATTATTTGGCCATTCAAATGTCACATAATGAGAAAAATGCTAGTTATGAAGGTATATTGCCACCCTTCCTACTTTGTTTCATTTAAGCCTAAGGTTTTTAGTCCCTACTGAGTCATAGCTAGAAAAACAATAAAAATGGATGTTAGATCTTATGAAGGAGAAAAATTGATGCTCGCATAATGAACAATTATTGAAGATCAAGATTCTTTTGTGACAGTAGTCAACTAAGTTGGGAAAAGGAAGCACTAGCAACACTGATCCAAAAGATGCATATTGTTTTAGAAAACCCAACAGTAACAAAAGCAACCAAAAGGATATATTTTATTCTTAAAGATCCTCTGCTTTTGATTAGGATTATAAGAAAAAATGTATATTCTAAGCCTAAATACAACATCAAGATTACATCGTACTCAGCTCAAGGGAATGATGTAGGGTTAAAATTAAAGTTGCCTTGGCATAAAATCTCAACTAAAAAACTAGGGTTTCTTTTTGATGCATCTTCACCGAGTAATTAAATATAAATGACAGGACTATTTGGCCACGGTGGGTGTGTTTTCTATATTTGATTTTATTGACGATTGTTTGATTGCAATCAGAATATGTAATGTCTTTTTTTTAAAAGAAAATACCTATGTATGAGGTTTTTTAGATGGGTTCAGGTTTGCATTAAAACTAGAAGTAAATGCATTTTTGGGACAGCTCAAATCGGTTATATTATTAGATGCAAAAAGTTACGTTGTTTTAGATTATTGTGATTCTATTATTTGAGAAAGATTATTGTCCAGGATGCATTAAGGGCCTGTTCTTTGGAGGATAAGATACCCAGAAATCTATATTTTCTTGGGTAAGTATTTCCCTAACAACAATTAGATAGAAAAATAATTGATCCAAGTTCTTTTCCATTATTATTTTTCTGGATAAGTTGCTAAAATCTATCCATACTTTCCATAATACCCTTTACTATAAAAATATTATTATATACAATAATATATGAAATTATATTATATACAATATAATATACAATAATATATAATATAATACAAATAATATATATTATTATTATAAAATTATATTATTATATAACTATTATAGGGTTAGGAGTATTGTAGGAATAAAATAAAAATTTATTTTCCAATGCCTCTACGTACCTGCCCCTCAACATTGTCTTCCAAACATTTGCAATTACTTCAATATTACAATGTAGTCTATACCTTATGATCGGAATTGTGGGCACCACACCCTTCCCTGCAATCAACTGGCACATCAAACCCAAACAAACTTTCATCTCCCACCAACCATTAGCCCACCACATCAAGTAGCTCATAAAAGGATGACCACTAGCATGACAACTAACTTGGACAGCATCCAATTTAAACAGGTTACGACATTGAATATAATTAGCATCTCTTGACCAAATACAGATCTTTTTCCTAACTGAAGTTCGTCTGTTGAGATCTCCAAAACCTTGAGAGACATTTGGAAGGATGAACTCACCGTAACCTCGATAGGAACCCGAATGTCAATTCGGTGCTGATAGTAGAGATCGATGCAGTCCACGCCAAGCCTCTTCAAGCTCGCCTCACAGCAGGCCCTCACATATGCCGGATCCCCACGTACCTCCATCTTCCCATCAGAAAAGCTGACACCATACTTGGTCGCCAGCTCCACCTTTCCCCTCATCCCCCCTTGCAGAGACTAAAACAAACATCACGCAGGCATCAGAGATGGACGCGTACCAAAACCTCCAGTAGCAACAAGAAGAGGGAAGAAGAGATTAATTTTACCTTGCCGAGGAGGATCTCGTTGATGAAGGGGCCGTAGATGTCGGAGGTATCGAGGAAGGTGACGCCACTGCGGATGGCGTGGTGGATGAGGGCGATCATGTCGGGCTCTGGCTTCGGAGGTCCGTAGAAGGCGGACATCCCCATGCAACCCAGGCCCTGGACGGAGACCTCCAGGCCCTGCGAGCCCAGCTTCATGTGCCCCACTCTCGCCATGGCTCTTGCGCTATCTACCGCTGCTTCCTGCTCCGTTTTAGCGGGCTGGGGGAGGCTGGTTTATATATCGTGGCAGCCGTCACCCTCCTATTGCCAGGGAGATACACGAGTACGAAAGCACTTGCGTCAGCTTCGACAGGCTCACGGTTTTTTTTTTTTCTTTTTTCTTTTTTTTTGACTTGAACCGGTCAACAAAAATGACCGAAGAATACCAATATTCCTTCGATTCGTTCCTTTTTCTACCTTTCTCTCTCTCTCTCTCTCTCTTAATTTTATTTTTATGGTTTCTTCCTCCCTTCTAATTTATATATATTCCATGCTTTTATGCCATTTTAGGTCTGATGATATCATTTTTTCTTAATTTCATTGCAATACTTTGAAAGCTTATCAATGTAGATCGGAAATGTTATAAATGCTTGATGACGTATAAATCAAAATCTTGCCGATCCTAATTTTTATTTTTAATTATTTTGGTAGACAATATCAAGGATCAATTATACATGAAATATTTTTAGACAACTTCTATGAAAAAGCTTGGAACTTTAAATGTTACATTCCTTTTATATATTGTTAGAAGCTTACGGTACAAACTATCTATCTATAACTATAGTTTGAATAGTACAAATGTATAGTACCATAAAATGTTTCTTAAAATTTCTATTCTACCGATGCCATTCAAATTGTAAATATTATAATATCTAAATATGAAAAATTCTCAAAGTACTTTAAACATTCATAAAAGTCTTAATTGGATGGATACTTTGAACAGCGATGCTTAAATAGGTACCTTAAAAATATGCTAAGATACTTTTAAATATCCATAAATCTTCAAATAATTTTCAAAAATAAAAAAAAAGTTAAAATTGCTATACTATTAACAAACTAATTTGGATTTTTATTCTATATTGACGTTGTACAGCACAATCATATACTATATTGTGAGGTACCGGTATAGTATTTGTACTAAAATTATGGACTTTATTATATAGTATAAATTAAGTTAAACACAAGTTAATATCATTATCTAATTACTTGCAAAGTTCATTAGAGCTCTATAAATCAATAGAATTGAAACAAAAACCAATTATTTTGATATAAATCAAATAGGTATCTATCAATATTGTATCCATTTTTCTTTGATGGGCATCTCTATCTATTCCTATACCTACTAAACGGATAGGAGAGAAAGGTCTACCACCTTCTAAAATTCAAGAAAAATGCTATAAAATCCAAAGAAAAAAGATTATATTAAGGATTCCAAAAAAAATCATTGAAATGTCTTGTTAACAAATCCTCTCCTCTCCTTATTTTTGTTTAACTTCGAATTTGATTGGTAGGTTCTTGATGATCTTTGGTTTATCAAGCTCAAAATCAAGTTTGTTATATAGCCTTCAGTTGCATAAGAACTTGATAAACCCTCTTGATTATCTAGTTTTGAAGCAGTCTTTAATTTATGTGACAATAATATATTTGACAAGAAATATTGTCTTTTATTTAACAAATTAAATTCAAAATATAAAATAATTATCTTTATCCTTTCAGTCTGCACCCATGCCTCTGCCTCCAGCACCTCTGAATGCTTCTTCTCTTGGGCATCATGCTTGGCCTATTGTGTGCAATAATCCCTGATGAGGATTATATCGGTGGCTTCCGCGATAACGAAAGCGTCAGCAGAAATAATGCAAATAGAAATGAAAGGAAGTTAGAAGAATAGAAGACTTACCGTGAAGAGCTAGGGAAGGACTGATGGGGAACATGTATCGAATGATGCATTTCAAGGAATTAGAAGGACTAAATGAAAATGAAATAGATAAATATGCAACTATTCTACGTAAAAGAAATAGAATTATATGAAAGGAACATAAGAAAAAGAATTATACTAGAAAATAATCTCTCAAAGTAATTAAGAAGGGATCTTCGTGGTTAGGAAACCACACAGGTTAGGGCTAGCCTACTTTCCTATTTCAGATATGAAAGAAGATTATAAAGATGGCTATCCGGCTATTAAAAATCTGAAATTCAGAAAATGGACACTCAAGATGAAGTACTAAGAATAGCAAGGAGTTACTCTACATCTAAAGGCACCTTGTTCATGATTCCTTGGCACAGTAGACCTTCACCTTGAAATCCAGGAGACCCGGGGATCCTGCATAGATACATAGTAAAATTAAAAGATTTAGGTGGAAGAATGGAGAAATGGAAGAGGAAATTAGGAATGGAAGAAATGGCTTAGATTTGGCTTTAAGTGGATCTCCTGTGGCATCCTTTGCTTGAATCATCTTCAATTGTTGGCGTGGAGAACTCCATTGTAGATGATCTCTTTTGGAAGATGGGAAGGTCAAAATTGGAGAGGCTTGAAGAGGATTCTCCAAGGGTGGTCGAATGGGATTCGAAGAGGGACTAGTAGCTTGTTTGGTTAAGTATCCTAGGTCTCATACCTACCTTCTCTCAATGGTCTTTGGCTAGCATAGGAAGAAAGCTTTCTTAGAAAAAAATTTCATTTCATTCATCATCCAATTACAAGAGGATTTAGGAGCTTTTATAAACCTGAAGCTCCCTTTTCAAATTCAAACTACATCACATTTCATGGAGATAATCAAGGGGCGTCCCATGAATAGTGGAGCTTCATTCAAATTCAAATTTGTCTTGAAAATTCATGGTGAAGTGTCTTGGTGATGTGGCATGACTTGTCCTCCAACTTGGTAAGGTGCATTGATGATGTGGTGCTCCAAGTTTGTTGGTGAAGCTGGTTGCACCTAATGTGAAACTGGTTGTACTTGATCTAGCTTGATTGTAACCCAACTCAAGTAGCTCTTGAACCTGACTCAATACAAAGCCTAATTGAACTCTAATTGAACCTAAATTGAAATAAAACAAGACTCAATTATTCAAATAAACATAAATACAAGACTCGTAGACTTATTACAGGACTTAAATTCCTAGTCTTCTATTCATAAAGAACTTGGCATTAGTTGAAGCCTCTTCCTGAGCCTGGTGCTCGCACCAATTCTTCCCGGGTGGGAGAAACTCGACCCTGTCGAGTAAGGATTGGTTTGACTGTAGTATTTTTTTAATATATCTAGGTCAATTTATTGTAGATCCTCTCGAGTAATCCAAGAGTCTTCAGATTCTGGTCGACCGTGCCAACGAACCAGATAATGCTGATAACCCTTATTTCTAGTAGTAATCACTTGGTCATTTAAGATACGTTCAATCTTGTCTCTCCAGTCTAGTGGAATTGCTGGTGGACCTTAGGTAGGGTTTCGCTCTCAAAGGCAGGGTGAGGTCCAAAAGGCTCACTAGGAATTAATGCCGGTTCTTTAAATTCTTTCAGATCAGAAATATTAAAAGTGAAGCTAATGCCATAATCAGGTGGTAACTCTAACACATATGCATTACATCCTATTTTCTTAATTATTTTGAAAGGTCCAGCTCCCCGGGCATGCAATTTCTTCATAGTTCTTGGTGAAAACCTTTCAGGTCGAAGTTTTATCATGACAGAGTCCCCTTCATTAAATTCTTTTATTCGTTTACGTGAATCAGCCACATGCTTATAAACATCATTACTCATTTGAGTTTTCTTACTAATTTCCTTATGTAATTCTTTAAGATGCTATGCATATGACTCGGCGGACTTAGATACACGTGCGTGTGTGGGTAGTGGGATGAAGTCGTTTGGTCTCCTAGGTCTATAACCATTAACAATCTCAAAGGGACTTTTACTAGTGGACCTATTGACCGAGCTATTGTACGTGAATTCATCACGAGGTAGAAGTAAATCCCAATTTCTCAGACTCTCTCTAACAAGGCATCTTAATAAGTTCCCTAGACTTCTATTTACAACTTCAGTTTGTCTATCAATTTGAGGGTGGTAAGCAGTTGAGAATTTCAGTTTTGTTCCTAATAGGTGCCAAAGGGTTTTCCAAAAATAGCTTGTGAAATGGACATTTCTATCAGAAACAATGGTCTTAGGTAACCCATATAACTTGACTACTTGATCAAGAAAAAGCTTGGCTACCCTGGAGGCATCAAAAGTTTGGGAGCAGGGTATAAAATGGGTCATTTTCGAAAATCTGTCGACCACTACAAAGATTGAATCATGTTTTCTAAGGGTCTTGGGTAGCCCTAAAATGAAGTCCATGCTAAGATCCTACCATGGACAATCCGACACAGGTAAAGGAGTGTATAACCCGATATTTTGTCTTTGATGTTTGGCAACCGCGCATGTCCTACATCGGGCAACAATATTGGCTACTTGTCTCTTAAGGCCTGGCCAGTAAAATTTCTCCTCAATTATTAATATGGTCTTATTTCTTCCAAAATGGCTAGCCAAACCTCCAGCATGGGTTTCCCAGATTAAAAAATCTCTCAGGGAAGTCTTTGGAACACAAAAATTGTTTTCTTTAAACAGATAACCATCTAAAAGGATATATTCACTGTGGTCACTAGATGGTCCTAATTTCAAAGCTTGGTAAACTTCACTAAAGTCTAGACAATTATCATATTCATCCGTAAGTCTTTCAAATCCAATGACTTCAGTGCTAATTGAGTTCAGAAGCTTGGCTCTACGACTTAAAGCATCGGTTACCTTATTCTCAGTTCCAACATGGTGTTTCAAGACAAATGTGTAGGCCGGATGTATTCTACCCACTTAGCGTGCCTAGGATTTAGCTTCTTCTAGGAACTAAGGAATCTAAGGGCCTCGTCATCGAAAAATAAGATAAATTCATGCGTATTGCCCAGATGGTTTCCCAAGAGGGGGGTGAATTGGAATTAAAAAAAAAAACTTTTACAAGTATGTGCACTTTGAAATTCTTTTAGTGTAGAAGTGAAGTGTGCCAAGCAGAAGTAAATAAATTAAAGCAATGAAGCAATAAAAGCACAATCACAGACACTAAGAAATAGAGTGGTTCGGAGCAACCGGCTCCTACATCCACTACTCAAGGACCACTTGGGATTTTCACTATATCCCCCAACTGGAATACAGTCGGATTGTTTTACCATGCTCACAATCCAAACTTATACACTTTGGTTTTACCGGGATCACCAAAGAAACCCTAACTCCCTTTGGTTTTATACAGGATCACCAAAGAAAACCCAAATACTTGGTTTTAAACCGGGAAAACCAAGAACCCAAACTTAGGTTTTTCAAGGTTCACCTAAAAACTTTTAACTCTCTCTTAAGATACAACCCCTTGCTGTTCTAGGAGAGCAAATAAAGATAAAGACAATGTAATCAAGCAACTACAATAAACCACATTTGTTTTGGTGTTGCCGATGTAGATCAAGATGAAGTCAAGCCTTGAGTGCTTTTTAATGCTCTTCAATGCTGCTTCTTCCCTTCTTCAATGAGTGGATTCAATGATATAGTAGAGTTGATGAAGCTTTGAATCCCACTTGAATGCTCTTTGAGGTAGGTAGTTGAGTAACTTGAAAGCTCTTTGATTTCTCAAGAAAATTCAGCAATAAATCTTAATCAATTGTTTAATCCTTCAAAAATAATCCCCTTTATAGTTTTTCATGAGATATGGCCGTTGTGGAGCCTTAGAATTCGTGAAATGGCCTTTGGAGATGAATTGGAGTTCAAATTTCAATTTCAGCAACTAGCCGTTGAAGTGCAGACAACGGCTCCACGAGCCGGCTTGAGTTCCAGGAGTCGGCTCGAAGTCTCAGATAGGCCAAAAATAAACTTCTGTGGGAGCTAGCTCTTGGACTAGGAGTCGGCTCTTGCCTTCTAGCTTTCAGTCAAGACAAAACATACATACCTAGAGTCGGCTCTTGGACTAGGAGTCGGCTCTAGTTCTCAGAACTTCAAAAAATATTTTTCTGGAAGAGTCGGCTCTTGGTTCTGAAACTTTGAATCTTTCTCCATGCCGTGCCACCATGAGTCGGCTCTTGCAAATCTTAAAAAATTGCTTTAAACTTCTCCAAAGATCTTCAACATTGAATCAACTAGAAGCTAATCTACATATCTTATCAAATTTTTACAATTTTAAGCCCATTTTACATGATTACAACATTCATAAGTTAGGGCATTTACAAACTCAATTGAATTACCCTTAAGTAATTTGAAAACCATTTTAAACAAAGGTAACCAATTTCTGCAACACTTCTTAAACAATTTGAGAAGAGTTAGTATCAAATACATGCTCCAATGTTTTGTGATCATCAAAATCATTCCAGGGGTCAACAATCTTTCCCTTTTTGATGATGACAAAATACTGGGCATAATTAAAAAAATTGAAAGCACTTTACAATTACAGTATTTTCAAGTCTATGCGTATCATATAGGTTAGGTATTGGTGTATCGATACAATGTGCCAAAATATATCAAATGTATGGAATTGAATACTAAATATCATGTGTATCAAGTATATCGAAACATGATGTATCATATGTATCATAACATGATGTATCAAGGGTATTAACTATACAATGCGTATCGAAGCTTATGAAATTTTCAAACTTTTGAAGTAAACTTAAGTTTCATCAAATTTTCATGAATCAAGCATTCATTTCATCAAAGTTTCATAACATTCAGTTATCCATATAGCATTTATAAACAATTCTTGAGCAATTTTCATGAATCAACATAGTCTTATCAATATAGTTCATGAATATAGCATAGATTTATCAATATAGCTTTTTCTTTTACATGCCACACACAGTCTCCATTCTCCCCCTTTTTGTCATCAACAAAAGTATATGAGAGATGGGCATTCATTTATAACATTAATTCATTCATAACACTAATTCAAGTGAATATGTATCATAACAAGTGTTGTACCATGACGGCTCACCCTTAGCCAGAACCGGCCTAGTCCCGCGGTTCGACTCGGCCGCCCCTCTCAAGGCTCTAACTAAGGGGGTCTGACCCACCGGAGCTGAGGTCCGAACGACCCTCTCCTGTTAGGGTCTGACCCACCATTCTCCGTCAAAGGTCCGACCCACCAGAGCTGAGGTCCGAACGACCCACCGGAGCTGAGGTCCGAACGACCCTCTCCTGCTAGGGTCCGGCCCACCATTCTCCGTCAGAGGTCTGACCCACCAGAGCTGAGGTCCGAACGACCCTCTCCTGCTGGGGTCCGGCCCACCATTCTCCGTCAGAGGTCCGACCCACCAGAGCTGAGGTCCGAACAACCCTCTCCTGCTGGGGTTCGGCCCATCGCTCTCCTTCGGAGGCTTGGCCTTTGGTCCGACCGACCGACTGTCTCACGGCCGACGTCCGACAGGCGAGTCTTAGCATCCAGGGCATTCCAAAAGCACCTTTCTGTTATTGCGGGATCCTGCTATCCCAACAGCCCTGCTCCACTACTTCCACGATGCCGCCGTATCTACGTGCCACGTGGCCACTCTCTCGATTCTCCTAGGGGCAGATCAGTCTTTCTCTGCCTCTCCCCTAACGGATTTTGGACTGTTCCACGCCTATATAAGGTACCCAGGGGACCCCGTTCGAAGGTAGAACAGCTCTTCCCTCTCTAGAGACTGTTGATTCCTTGATTCCTCCATTATGTTGCCTTCAATCTCTTGCTAACTTAAGCATCAAAGGGTCCCCCGCCGGAACACCACCGGCACCCATGGGGACTTTGCTACAGGTTCGCCCGGGAGAGGAGCGCTCCAGCGCATTCAACCGCCCCGGTTCCCGGTCCAGGAGTTGACGCTGCAACAGATTAGCGCTAGAGGAAAGGGGGCCGCTTTCTTCTAAAAGGAGGAATCTATCATCCTGGCAAGAAAATGGCTAAGGGAAGAGCTCCAAATGCCACTACCAGGAGGGATATCTCTCCTTCCAGGTCTGAGGAGCCTCTTAGGGAGAATGATTTTGCTGCCATCACCCCAACTGCTGCAGAACCTACCATCACGTTGGGGTTGCAACACTTCCAAACCTTGGAGAATCGCATTGAAACACTTACGGCTACGGTTTAGCATTTCCAGGAAGTTGCCGACAACCGACAGCAACTACTAGCTGCTTCCTGCACCAATCCTTCGACTGCTGCTGAGGGAGGCCGACGGCAAGAGATCCCTCAGCCTGGTTCTCACGCCGCCGCGGAGCCCCGGAGATCCATGGGTGATCGTGCCGACAGCAAGAGGGTGAGGTCTGCTTTGCCTTCTTACGTCGAGTCCATCCCGTTCGACGATCGGCTTGCCGCCAAACCTCTGAAGGACTATGCCAGCAAGATCATGCGCATGGAGGAGCGCATTGCAGAAATCGCCCTCCGGTAGAAGGCCGAAGGGGGACAGGTATACGACTCCCGTCCCCCGTTCTCTGAGGAGATTCTGGCGGAGACGATCCCCCACCACTTCAAGATTCCACAGGTGGACCCCTATGACGGTACCACTGATCTGATGGACCATCTGGGCACGTACAAAGCCCATATGATGGTCCAAGGCACCTCCGACACTCTCCATTGCATTGCCTTCCTTGCAACCCTCAAGAAGACCGCCCGGATGTGGTTCTCCGCCATCCGACCAGGTACGATCCACTCCTTCTCTCAACTCGAATCACTTTTTTTTTTCCATTTCAGGACTTGCAGTCGGACCCCAAGGAATAGCAACTGCCTCTTCCTCGTGCTGCAAAAGGAGGGAGAGACCCTTTGGGATTTCATGGCCCGTTTCAACTCAGTGGCCATAGAAGTCCCGAATTTGAATGAGGCTGTAGCGATGTCAGCCTTCAAGCGAGGGCTTCGCTTGTCCAGGCTAACCTTCTCCCTGGACAAGAAACATCTGACAAGCTACAATGAACTATTGGCTAGAGCGCAGAAGTACACTCTAGCGGAAGAACAAGCGGCCAGCCGATGTCAAGCTGAAGGAAGGCTAGCCCCCAAGAAGTGGAGCGATAAGGCTCCTGAACTCCGACCTTCGAGCGACAGTCGATGGTCGACCCAACGCCGAAGTCCGAAGCCGAGGGACTTCCCCTGAAGGTTCGAGACTTATGCGCCTCTGTCCCTGCCAAGAGAGAAGATCCTGATGGAGATCGAGAACAAGACCTTTCTGCAAAGGCCTCGGCTGATGAGGGGCCCTCCTGCCCTAAGAAACAAAGATAAATTCTATCGCTTCCATAGGAATCATGGGCATAGTACTGAAGAGTGCCTGCAGCTGAAGGATGCTATTGAAGACCTCATCCGGAGGGGATACCTGCACAAGTATGTCCGACCCCATCGGGACCGGGCAGAAGCATCAAACACCCGAAACCCTCCGGAGGAGACGGAGCTCCCCAATCAGAGGCCAACTGGGGGGGATGTCGGCATGCTGCATCGACTATCCGGAGGAAGTTATGAGGACAGCACCGACATTGCTAAAAGGTCCCGGGGCTCTAATGCCATCACTTTCTCTGATGAAGATCTCCTGAAAACTCATGTTTTTTAGAACGATCCTGTAGTCGTGTTGGCAGTGCTTGCCAATTACGATGTAAGGAGAATATTTGTTGATAATGGAAGCTCGATAGAGGTATTGCTGTATGATGCTTTTGTAAGAATGAATCTATCCAGATCCATGCTACGGGAATCCCCCGTGCTGCTAACGGGCTTCGGGGGCAACTCCGTCGGAGTGGAAGGAGAAATAGTTCTCCCTGTGACAGTTAGAACGGAGCCTCTCCAGAAAACCCTCCTCATCAATTTTGTGGTCGTTCGGACGACCTCGCTTTACAATGCTATCCTGGACCGACTGACCCTCAACAAATTCAAAGCCATCGTGTCCACCTACCATCTGTTGGTGAAATTTCTGACCAGGAGTAGGGTCGGAGTGATGAGGGGAGACCGTCAGATGGCCAGGCAGTGTTTGACCATTATGAATCAACAGTCAGAAGGTCGTCCCACTCTGGAGCAACTCGACCCAAGGGTTGAAGCCGATGGCCTCGGTCAGCCAGGGGAAAGGATTCTATTTGTTCCCCTTCGAGAGGATGATCTCACCAAAGTCCTTCAGATTGGAGGCTCCCTCAGTGAGGACCTCAAGTCAGAGCTGATCAGCTTTCTTAGGAGTAACGCCGACGTCTTTGCTTGGTCGGCGTCGGACATGCCTGGAATACCATAGGAGGTCATCACTCACCAACTTAAGGTTGATCCGACCTACCGACCCGTCCGACAGAAGAAAAAGAGCTTCGCTGCCGAAAGGCAGAAAGCCATTGATGAGGAAGTAAAAAAGCTCCATGATGCTGGCTTCATCTGGGAAGTCCACTACCCTGAGTGGCTGGCGAATGTGGTTATGGTGAAGAAGTCCAATAGGAAATGGAGGATCTGTGTGGATTACACCGACCTCAACAAGGCCTGTCCGAAGGACAGCTTCCCAGTACCTAAAATTGATCAGTTGGTAGATGCCACGGCCGGCCACCAACTTCTCAGCTTTATGGATGCCTTTTCTGGCTACAATCAAATAAAGATGCATCCGGAAGATGAGGAGAAGACCGCCTTCGTCACTGACAAGGGTCTGTACTATTATCGGATGATGCCCTTCGGCTTGGAGAACGTCGGCACCACTTTTCAAAGGTTGATCATCCAGGTGTTCGAAGGTCAGCTGGGCAGGAACATGGAGGCTTATGTGGATGACATGATAGTGAAGAGTCTCTGTAAGGCTGACCACATCAAAGACCTGCAGGAATCCTTTGATGCACTCAGGCGCCATCAAATGAAGCTGAACCCCACGAAATGCACTTTTGGGGTAACCTCCGACAAATTCCTTGGTTTTTTCAAATGACAGAGGGGAAATGCACTTTTGGGGTAACCTCCGAGGTTTTTTAGTTACACAGAGGGGAATTAAAGTGAATCCCAACAAGATAAAAGTCGTCACAGAGATGGCACACCCAACCAATAAAAAGCAGGTCCAAGAGCTTACCGACCGAATCGCCTCTCTCAGCCGTTTTATCTCCCATTCGGCTGAGAAGTCCCTGCCATTCTTCAAGACCTTGCACCGGTCGGAGGGTTTTGTTTGGACTGATGAGTGTCGGTCCGCTTTTGAAACATTGAAGGAGTACTTGAAGAACCCTCCGTTGCTGGCCAAGCCAACGGAGGGGGAGCCTTTGTACCTCTATCTTTTGGCGTCAGACGAAGTGATCTGCACCATCCTTGTGCGAGTTGGAGAGGATGGACAGCAAAAGCCTATCTATTATATTAGCAAAGTCCTCCACGACGCTGAAACAAGCTACCCCAAGATGCAAAAGTTAATGTACTCCTTGGTCACATCCGCTAAGCGGCTCCGACCATACTTCTAAGCGCACCCGATTGTAGTGCTGACTGACCAACCCCTCAAGGCAATTCTTCTTAGCCCAGATACATTTGGTCAGCTCGCCAAGTGGGCCGTCAAGTTAGCGGAGTTCAACATCTCTTTCCAGCCACGCTCTGCTTTGAAGCCTAGGTAATTGCTGACTTCATTGTAGAGTGCACGTGGAGACAGGAGATGCCTCCTCGAATGGCCGAAGTACCTGAAGCTGATGCTGTCTATGAAGTAGAACAAGCCTGAACTCTCCATGTAGATAGAGCGTCCAACCTCAGGCTATGGGGCCGGAATGATTCTGGCCGACTTGGATGGGGAGAACCTGGAGTATGCATTGCATTTTTTATTTCAGGTATCAAATAATCAAGCGAAGTACGAAGCCCTCCTTGCGGGGCTGCGGATCGCCAACGAACTGAGCATCTACCGACTCAGTGTTTTCTCTGACTCCCAGCTTGTGGTCAATCAAGTGAAGGGGGAATTTGAAGCTAGGGATCCGACCCTGGCAAAAAATTTGAACAAGGTACAAAACCTTATCCCTCAGTTCAAACTTTTCGAAATCCTCCACATACCTCATCTGCAGAACTCTCGGGCGGACGCTCTGTCGAGGTTGGCTACGGTAGCTAGCGGGACTTCTGATCGAACCTTTGTGGAGTATTTGCGGCACCCTAGCATCGCCGAAGAGCCGACCGAGGTCCACCAGGTGGAACATGAAGCTTCCTGGCTGGATTCGATCCTTACTTTCCTGGCCAAGGGAACTCTTCCGAAAGATCCGGCGGAGGCCAAGCGGGTGCGCCTGACGGCCTCTAAGTACGTCGTCCTTAATGGCATCCTTTATAAGCGGTCATTCTCACAGTCGCTATTGAAGTTCTTGGGGCCGGCGGACGCCGACTATGCCCTCAGTGAAGTCCATGAAAGAATTTATGGTGACCACCTCAAAGGGAGATCCTTAGCTTACAAGATCATCCGGTAGGGATATTACTGGCCCACCATTCAGAAGGACGCGTCGGACTTCGTCCGAAGGTACGACGGTGTCAAAGGTACTCCGTCATTCAAAGGAGACCCACCAGTGAGCTGACTCCGATCACCATCCCATGGCCATTCGCACAGTGGGGGATGGATATCCTAGGACCCTTTCCCCCGGCCTCCGGGCAATGAAAATTTTTGCTTGTGGCTATCGACTATTTCACCAAGTGGGTGGAAGCCAAACCACTAGCACAGATAACGAAGGCTAAGGTGGAGAACTTCGTCCGGAACAATATCATCTTTTGATTCAAGTTTTCTCAGATGATTATTACTGACAATGGGAGATAATTTGACAACTCAAAGTTTCAGGATTTTTGTCAGCAATATCATGTCTCTCATCGACTTACCTCGGTCGGCCACCCTCAGCGCAACGGAGAGGCTGAAGTCACCAATCGAACAATCCTTTACGGGCTGAAGACCCGGCTCAATGAAGTAAAGGGACTTTAGGTGGAAGAACTCCATTAAGTATTATAGGCGTATCGGACGACTGCCAGAGCATCGACCGGCGAAACTCCGTTCAACCTCACTTACAGAAGTGAAGCTGTCATCCCTATTGAGACTTCTCTTCAATCTCTCCGGATTGACCACTACGCCGAACCAGCCAACTCCGAGCGATGGAGGGCTGACCTAAACTTGCTTGAGGAAACTAGGCTTCGGGCAAGCATGAAGATGGTGGTATGCCGCCAAAAGATGGCAAAATATTATAACTCGCGAGTCAAGGCACGAGCTTTCCGAGTCGGAGACTTGGTCCTGTGGAGGGCCAAAATCTCGAGGCCGACCGAGCAAGGCAAGCTTTCCCCAAATTGGGAAGGACCTTATCGGGTCGCCGAAGTGGTTCGAGCTGGCACCTATCGACTTGAATTTTTGGATGGACGGCAGTTGGCGCGTCCATGGAATGTAGACAACCTCCGCAAGTACTATCAATGAAGCTCACATTTATTCTACGAACTACTTCCAAAATTCTGACTCCGGTCGGCAAAGGCTCTAGGGCAGCCCACTTCCGAAAGTCCGACCCCGGTCGGCGAAGGCTCTAAGGCAGCCCACTTCTGAAAGTCTGACTCCGGTCGGCAAAGGCTCTAGGGCAGCCCACTTCCGAAAGTCCGACTCCGATCGGCGAAGGCTCTAGGACAGCCTACTTCTGAAAGTCCGACTCCAGTCGGCAAAGGCTCTAGGGCAGCCCACTTCCGAAAGTCCGACTTCGATCGGCGAAGGCTTTAAGACAGCCCACTTCTGAAAGTCCGACTCCGATCGGCAAATGCTTTAGGACATCCCACTTCCGAAAGTCCGACTCCGGTCGACGAAGGCTCTAGGACAGCCCACTTCCGAAAGTCCGACTCCGGTCGACGAAGGCTCTAAGGCAACCCACTTCCGAAAGTCCGACTCCGATCGGCAAAGGTTCTAAGGTAGCCCACTTCTGAAAGTCCGACTCCAGTCGGCAAAGGCTCTAGGGCAGCCCACTTCCGAAAGTCCGACTCCGGTCGGCAAAGACTCTAGGGCAGCCCACTTCCGAAAGTCCAACTCCGATCGGCAAAGGCTCTAGGGTAGCCCACTTCCAAAAGTCTGACTCCAGTCGGCAAAGGCTCTAGGGCAGCCCACTTCCAAAAGTCCGACTCTAGTCGGCAAAGGCTCTGAGGCAGCCCAATCCAAAAAGCCGATGGACCAACACTTAGGATAAATTTTCTAAGCTTATTGCTCTGGCCTGAGCTGGAATCCGATCGCTGCCTCAACTGCTTCTGGGTCCGGAAAGCTGACAGACCAATACTTAGGATAAATTTCCTAAGCTTGTTGCTCCAGCCTGAGCTGAAATCCGACCGCTGCCTCAATTGCTTCTAGGTCCGGAAAGTCGACGGACCAACACTTAGGACAAATTTCTTAAGCTTGTTGCTCCGGCCTGAGCTGGAATCCGACTACTGCCTCAACTGCTTCTGGGTCTGGAAGGCTGACGGACCAGTACTTAGAGTGGAAATCCTAAAAGAATCTAGTTTGGCCTGGGCTACTATTCAACACTTATCCTGAAGATCCGACCTCTCACTCAGATATGCCGACTAGCCCATACTTAGCAAAATTTCAGAAAGGAAGACATTAGACAGTGTAAAAAGACAAGATATTGAGAAAAAAATTTTCATTACTTCAAAAGGGTCTTTACAAAAACTGAAGGTTAGACCTTTACAAACGACTAGGTCTGACCTTCAGAGGTTACAACAACTACGGCCACTTCGGCCCCTTCAGTGACAGCTGCCGCTCTAGCCTCTTCGGCCCCTTCGGCTGCCTCCGCCTCGGCACCAGCTGGGGTGTCCGCTCCGGCTACTTCCGCGACGACCTCCGTAGGGGTGTCAACCGCTTGGGCAGTCGGGTCCATCCCACCCAAAGCTTCTGCTTCTGCCGGCTTCGGTGGCTGAAGGAATGCTAGATCGAGTTCTGGGAAGGCGGCACTAACCTTTCCCAGGCACTCATTGTACCCATAGTCGAAGCCGACCGTCTCGGCTTCGTTCATCTCCTCCGTGAAGTCCTCGGAGGCCTTGCACTCTGCAACAGCCTTCTCGCCGGCCATCTTTAGCAAGTCTTGGGCTATCTTCAGCAGGCCCTTGTATCTCTCTGCAGATGCTTGATACCCCTTTGCACGGATATCAAGATCGGTCAGACGACACTCCTCGATGGCTAGTTGACAAGCCAGGGTCTTAATCTTCTTCTTCTTGTTCTTCAACCTTGCCTCTCGATCCGCCTTCTGGGCAAGCAAGTCTTCTACCTATTTCTTCTGGGCCTCCAGTTTAGCCCGCAGGGGGGACACCTCTGCCACTCCGGCCCTCAAGCCAAGCACTTCTTCCCTGGAAGCCGTCAGCGCTTCCCAGGCTGTGTCCCTCGCTAACTCGGCCGCTTCGGCCCTCTGGGTTAACTGCTCTTTTATATAGAGCAGCTCACCCAGCCCCTCATACATCGGGAGGTTGTCCTTGACGAGCTACCGACAAACATTCATGGTTAGAGAATTACCAGTCATAAATTTGAAGTGAGGGTAGGAAGAGTAAAACTTACACCCAGAAGATGGCGGAGAGAACTTCTGGCTGCCTCGTTCACCGACCACCCGTCAGTGTCGGGGGCGGCCCTCTGAAGCTGTTCCTTCGCTTCCTCAGCAACGCGCCATAGTAAGCGCTCCTTCTCCTCCCCTAGGGCACCAGCGGCCCTCTCGCCGACGACCCCTCTCCCGTATTGGTTATCTGGGTCGTCGGGAGGATTGGTGCAGTTGCCTCCAACGGCGAGAACACAGGGGCTGCTCTCGCCCCTATTGATATCGAGCACCTCTCTTCCGTCTGGGCGCCCGGCTGTCCGACCGAAGAAGATCTCTCGGAAGTGATTAGCCTTCGACGTTCGATCAGGGGCATATCATCCCCTGACTCGATCGACACCACCATGGCAGACGGTTCTGTCACCCATCATTTCTTCGGCCTTTTGGGTGTTGGTTCGGCTGCCCGCTTCTTCGGCTCTTACAGTGTCAGCTCTGCAATGCGGAAGGCTCACTGTTGTGCAGATCGTGCCAAGAGGATTGCCCGATCCGGCTTCATCTTTCTGCCTGTCAACAACCAAAGTTAGAGTTAGCGGCAGTCGTCAAGCCGACGGAAAATAAAAAAGAAAAGCCGATCTCTCTCTACATGATTCTCGTCCTACCTAGCCTCAGTTGATGGCTGAGTCCGGCCTGGTGAAGGCTCTCCTCAAGAAGCATAAAGCCGACAAACTTTGGATCCTCCCCCTCCAACTTATGGAAGTCAGCCTCGTCGGCCCTCGAGACTTTCCTTCCATTCAGAGCATTCGGCCTCGGCTCCCTCCAAGCCGCCTCAAAGCCCCATGGCTCAAGGCTATCTACAAAGATGTATCTGGACTTCCATCCGTAAATTATGGATGGAAGTCCCCCTAAAATCTTTTGGCCAGGGCATGGACTGAACATCCACCACTCTGACTTCGGAAGTCCTGCTTCAGTAGAAAGAAGTTTGAAAAAAGGGATACCCTAGGCTCTACGTCGGCCTCCCGACAGAGGAATACGAAGCCGCACAGGATCCTAATGCTGTTCGGCGTCAGCTGGGAAGGTGTGATCCTATAAGTATTGAAGACCTGGACGAAAAAGCTATGGATCGGGAAACGAAGACTGGCTTTCAGGTGGTCTTCGTACATGGGGAGGCCTCCTAAGTTCAGAGGTCCGTTCACCCTACCCTCGCAGCTGGGGATGGTCAGGTGCAAGGTGGAAGGGATGTTATATATGATTCTAAGGTTCTCGACCCTCTCTCGGATCATGGCCGACGGGATGTCAAAGGGACCAGGTTCCCTATGACCGCGAGCCACAGCCATCCTAAAATGGGTTGCAAGAGAAGGAAGGAGGTGGGGGAAGATGAAGACGGGACTAACCTAGTTCTTTGGGTCTCTAAAGGAGCCTAAAGGCAGCGCAGAGAAGGAGGAGGCGACTTTCTCTTCCAGCACAAATGCAACAACAGGTTCCTCCTAGGCACTGCCCTCCTCCTTTTATAGGCATTCGGGGGCCGTGTCTCAATGCATCCCCCACGCGCCGAGATCCGACGGCCACCGCTTTGATTCCCGGGTTGGACAGGAATTCGAGAGGACACGCAGGATCGTATCCGGTCACGATCCGCATGACAGTCGAAGCAACGACGGATGGGCCACTCCGGAAAGTGCACCAACCGCCCTGATGGCGCCACATGTCCCACGTCGCATCAAGAATCCAACGGGCAGCTGCCATGTGCCGTACCGACCATAACTGCTCCCACAATCCTCGCCAACCAGGCACTGACACCTTTCTCGGGGCAAAAATCGGAGCAGGAAGCGACCAAATGCAGCATGCCGAATCAGATTCGCCATGATTTGAAAGGCTGGCGCATTTACTGCCATTTAATGCCCTCGCCCTTCGAGCCTACGGACTAGCTCGAAGCACAAGGGCAAGGGGGACAACTGTTGTACCATGACGGCTCACCCTTAGCCAGAACCGGCCCAATCCTGCGGTCCGACCCGGTCGCCCCTCTCAAGGCTCTAACTAAGGGGGTCCGACCCACTGGAGCTGAGATCCGAACGACCCTCTCCTGCTGGGGTCTGACCCACCATTCTCCATCAGAGGTCCGACCCACCGGAGCTGAGGTCCGAATGACCCTCTCCTGCTGGGGTCCGGCCCACCATTCTCCGTTAGAGGTCCAGCCTACTGGAGCTTAGGTCCGAACGACCCTCTCTTGCTGGGGTCCGGCCCATCACTCTCCTTCAGAAACTTGGCCTTTGGTCCGACCAACTGACTGTCTCATGGCCGACATCCGACAGGAGAGTCTTAGCATCCAGGGCATTCCAGAAGCACCTTTTTGTTACTGCGGGATCCTGCTATCCCAACGGCCCTGCTCCACTACTTTCACGATGCCGCCGTATCTGCGCACCATGTGGCCACTCTCCAAATTCTCCTAGGGGCAGATCAATCTTTCTCAGCCTCTTTCCTAATGGATTTTGGACTGTTCTGCGCTATATTAGGTACCCAGGGGACCCCGTTCGAAGGTAGAACAGCTCTTCCCTCTCCAGAGACTGTTGATTCCTTGATTCCTCCATTCTGTTGCCTTCAATCTCCTGCTAACTTAAGCATCGAAGGGTCCCCCGCCGGAATACCACCAGCACCATTGGGGACTTTGCTGCAGGTTCGCCCGGGAGAGGAGTGCTCCAGCCCATTCAGCTGCCTCGGTTCCTGGTCCAGGAGTTAACGCTGCAATAATAAGCGAAATATATATATATGAAATAAGCTAGTACATAGCATATATGATACTTTACAAATGTGCCACGGCACAACAAAATAGTAACACCTAACCAAAATACAACAACATAAAGTCTCAAAAAGATAAAAACCTAAACATCAGAATGAAGTGCTAGGATCACTATCAGGTTCTTCCTCATCAGAGGAGGAACCAACCTCTAGAATACCTGGACTAGGTTTGAATTTGGGGAATCTAGGATGGAGATTCCTAATCCTAGTCCTAGTAGGTGTAGAAGTCCTAGTTACTTTAGATTTAGGTTTAGCTTTGGTTTTTGATTCTGATGAAATAAAGATAGGTGTAGGTCTGGCAGTACGTGGATCAACAGATAGGGCCAAAGTGCTGGTGAATGAAAGCATCTGAGTTGCGGGAGTCACTCCAACATCAGCAGATCCAGCAGCCTTCATACTATCCTGAGGCTCACCAACAGCAGGTGTGGCATGATAAGGTGCATCAGTGCAATGTGTCCCAATACCAGTCTCAGTGCCCGTGCCAGTCGTTGTGCTAGTAGAAGGTGCATGCTGGCTGGCCGCAGATAGCTGTCTCAATAAAGCCATAATACCATGAAAGCCCTGCTGCATCTCGGACTGTAGAGAACTAATCCTCCTGTCAGTGTCAGTCCTGAGACAAGAAATCTCCTCTAAAACTCTCTGAAGTCTATCATCAGTATCATGTCTAGCAGCAATAGGAGTCCTGACTGGTGAGTGAGGTAAAGTAGGAGCTGGCTCGGATAGTCCAGCCTCATCAGTCTATCCCTCAATCTCCTCACCATGTCCCTGAGCAACCTATACATCATCATCTAAATCCTCTGAATATGATACAGGAACTCCTGAAGTCTTTCTGATCCAATTTCCATCAACTTTAATAAATCCCATTTTGGTCAGGGATTTCATTGTGTACCTGTCGGTATGCAGTAGCAGATGGCAATCTTCTCCAGTAAGATCAATATCAGCATCCTGGAATAACAAAGTAAACACCATCCCGTAAGGCAAACAGGCTCGTGCCCTATGTACAGCCTCTCTCATATGAGAAATCATAATAAATGGAAGGTTGAGGGGCTCCCCCTCAATTAGTCGCCTCATAAATATAAGATCTCTCTTGCTAACCCAGTCGAATCTCCCTGTCTTGGATAAGAAAATCCGGCTAATGATGTTATGCAACAGCCTCATCTCTAATGAGAGCTGATTTGCACTTACATGAATAATCCCTTTCATGTTAGATCTTCCTAAGATGAGTCTAAGTGTTTTCACTTTCTCCTTCATGACTAAATAGCTTTCTCCTTCTTTAGGTATATTCAATAAACTTGAAAGCTTTTGCTCATTTACCTCCATGAATTTTCCTTTTATTATTCCTTCAATATGAAAAGCTCCTAGTGACTTGCTCTCAAAGAATTGACGAACCAGATTTGGGTAAGTTGGAATATTCAATTGACAAAAATCCTTCCAACCTTGTCTTTCAAGCCAAGCACCAATACTTAACTATTCTTGTTCTAGAAAACTGAAATCGATGCACCTACCAGGGGTGGCTTGTCGATTTTCAATGGGAATGACTTGCCGGGGTGCTGGAACAACTTTCTCTTGCTCAATCGACTGTTCCTCTTACGGAATCGAAGTATCCAGTCGCCTCTTGCTCCTCCATTCCTTGGCCACAGTCCGAACTACTCTTCTTGCTTTCTTTGCCACAGCTTTGCGAGGCACCATTTTTCAAAGATCAAAGATTTGAAAAGGTTTAAGAGGGTTTTTGGAGAGTTTCCTAGTGTGGAGTGAGGAGTCGGCTAGAATGAAATGGTCAAAACCTAGAAAAGACAATGAATAGGAAAATTGGAAACCCTATTTAAAAAGCTTCGGCCCGACCTGCGAGTCGGCTCGCCCAAAGCCCTGAGAACTCGAGTCGGCTCGAGCAAAAAGCCAAACTAAAGGTCAGAAAGGGTCAAACTCAGTTTCTAAAGGTTTCTAGAGTCTAAACTAGGTTGTCCTATGCTCTAAAGAAAAATTTAAAATTTCTAGATAATTTTTCCTTAATTTTAAAAATTAGGTCAAATAAGTTTAAAATGGGTCACATAGCCCTAATTCTCCTCTAATTTTTTCAAATCTATCTAGACTTAATGGTTTAGTAAAAATGTCCTCTAGTTGGTCTTCAGTAGGTACAAATTCAAGTTCCACAACATTGTTTAAAACATGATCACGAATAAAATGATGGTGAATTTCAATGTGCTTAGTTCATAAGTGCTGGATTGGATTTTTTGATAAATTAATAGCACTAGTATTGTCACATTTAATATGAATTTTAGATTGGACAATACCATAATCTTCTAGTTGTTGCTTGATCCATAATACTTGAGCACAACAGCTCCCAACAGCTACATATTCTGCCTCAATAGTAGATAAAGCTACAGAGTTCTGTTTACGACAGTGCCAGGAAATCAAGTTGGCACCTAGAAATTGACAGGTGCCACTTGTGCTCTTTCTATCTATTTTACATCCTCCATAATCAGCATCATAATAGCTAATTAACTTCAATGATGTGTGTTTAGAATACCATAAGCCTACATTGCATGTACCTTTCAGGAATTTAATAATTCTCTTAACAGCTGTGATGTGTGATTCTTTAGGATTAGATTGAAAATGTGTACACATACAAACACTAAATAATATATTAGGTCTACTAGCTGTTAAATAAAGTAACGAACCGATCATGGGCTATGTCAAGCCCATGGGCCGGGGGCCGGGCCTGCGACCTGGACAATGTGGGAGCTGGCCCTGTCACCCTTCTATCTTGGCTAGATGATGATGCAACCCTGGGCCCCTATCTAGACTCCTCGTGGGCCCTCTTCAATGGGTCCTCCCTGGGCTTCGGAGATGCACTCCTCTTTTGGGACATCTCCCGAATTTGGTCTATTGAGAACTTCATGCCTGCAAAAAAAGAAGAATGTTGGTTAGTCTCAAAGCTGAGAAGGACCCTTATGGGAAGGAAAATATGGCTCATGGGACTCACCTAAAGCACAAATTCGGCTAACCCCGGCCTCGAACAAGTTGTATTCGACCAGCAGGTCCTGGAGGGAAGGGATGACGGAGGTGACGAGCTGGTCGTATTTGTCTTGGTCTGCAACCTCTACCTGGGAGTTATGGTTCGAGGAACAGTCTGGGTCATTCCAAACCCAGTCGACCCCCTTGACCAAGACAAAGAAGAACCTATTCTTCCTCCCCTTGATGGAAGAAGGAAGGTCGAATTTGATGGCCCCCGGGTGAGGGGCCATGAACCACCACCCATCATCGGAGGGGTGGCACTCCAGGGTGAAGAATGCCCTGAAGAGGGAGAAATATGCAACGATCTCATGGAAGTCACCAAGGATGGTGAAGCAAGAGATGGCCTTAATGGCGTTTAGGGTGAGTTGGGCTGGAACCAGGCAGAAATTACTAAGGAAGGAGAGGAAAAAGGGATGCAGAGGTAGACGAAGACCCCTAAGGAAGAAGTCCTTGAACAAGGCAATCTGGCCCGGGCCACTGGAGGTAACCCGTTACCCCGATCCCGGAACTGAGAGCCGGACAGAGTCCGGAATCCTGTAGGTGTCCCGGAGTTGAGAGACATCCTCTCGGGTCATCACCGAGGTGATGCCAGAGGAACCAACCACACCGAAAGGAGAAGAAGGAATAGAAGGAATAGGAGGGGCCAAAGAAACAGGGGGAATAGAAGGAGAAGGAGAAGGGGGTGCCCTAGGTCGACCTATGATGATCCCTGTCGGTTGGGGACCTCTACAGATATTAAGGGGGACATCATCCTCCTCATCGAAGGATGGGGTCCTGGGCTGAGAAGGCCCTGCCTTGTTGGAGTGCCCCAAGAGGAGATGTCTCCAACCAGACGGATCCATCCTAAAGCAAGGAAGAAGAGAGGTATCGATGAAGAGAAACCTAAAGACTTTAGAATGGGACTCCCTCAGCACAGGTCGAAGGGAAGAAGAAGACAAAGGAGGGGAAGACTAACCTAGATGCCTCGGAGAGAAAGGTGGGACTGGGAAAGAAAAGGCTTTGGTCCTCCTGCGAACTCGAAGGTTCGAAAGGTTCAAAAATAGCCCGACATCATCCATGCATATTTTTGGTTCTCTCACCACCAGATTCATGCCGTATGTCAAGATCGGCTAGAAATGGTGCCTCGACATGTCGAAGATCGTCTCGGGCCCGGTGTCAATCATCATACTTCCTTGGACCTGCTGACATGGCATCTCCACATTGGCTTTGTGGCACGATCCGTGAGTCATCGGCAATCGAGGCATTTAATGGTACTGGATAAGTGTCCTTCCATGTCTATGTCACAATAACTCCCTTCACCCTAAGCACTGCATCATGCCCAGGACTCGAGAGTGGGGGGCAACTGATATGGCATGCTTGCTGATGTGGAACTCTATCAGATCCAGATGGCTACCACGATGGCAAGAGGTGCCACTTGGGTGTTTGACAAGGTAAAGCACTGAGTCGAGCCCCCGGTTGAGGTCAGTTCCCTAAAAATCAAGCCTTCGATTAAGATCATGCTCTCGCTTTTCGAGCCCCTGGCCGAAGTGATCTCCCTAGAGGTCGAGCCCTCGATCGAGGTCGTGCTCTCGCTTTTTGAGCCCCTGGCCGAAGTGAGCTCCCTCGAGGTCAAGCCCTCGGTCGAGGTCATGCTCTCACTTTTCAAGCCCCTGGCCAAAGTGAGCTCTCTTGAGGTCGAGCCCTCAGCCAAGATCGTGCTCTCGCTTTTCGAGCCCCTGGCCAAAGTGAGCTCCCTCGAGATCGAGCCCTCAACCAAGGTCATGCTCTCCCTTTTCAAGCCACTGGCCGAGTCCAGCTCCCTCGATGCCGAGCCCTTGGCTGGGGTCATACTTCCTCGCTTGAGATCGACCCTCCGGTCAAAGTCAACTTCTTCCTCTGAAGTCAGGTATGGATTCTTTCAGGGGAATGTGGCCTTCCCCGCGAGCACCCCTAGGATGGATGGGTAGGTGATGTCAGCAAGTGGCACCACCGCCCTCGCCAGAACCCTGGCACTGCATGGAGAGGCTGACACCCCTAAGGGGTGGTGCTCCGCTAAGGAACGCCACCTGAAATCTCTGAGAAATGGCATCCCTCCATGGCACGCTAATTGTGATCCCTGTGGGATGGCGTTTCATCAGGGCACGCCGCCTGTAGAGGAGCATCCGGTTGGAGCATCAAGCCCTTCAGCTTACTGTCGGCACCACCTAGGAAAGGGCACTCTTTTCAGGGCACCGTGCCCCTCAACCCACTGTCTACACCACCTAGAAGAGGAAGGTTTCGTCAAGGAATTTAGACCCTGTAGCATCTGTCTCAAACCGGTGCTCTGTCAGGTCTCCCCGAGCATGGCAGGATGACACTAGAAAGGGCCAGTACCCTGTCAGAGTGTCAGGCCTCGTGGTGTGCCCCAAGTACCTACCATAAAAGGGATGCACACTTCTCCATACTCCACTATAAGTGGAAGATATCCCCGGATGGAAGTTACAGATCCTGTCCCCCTTCTCGAGAGGGAGGGAGGAAGAATGGGCCTATGCCTTGCCCGCGGGGGGAACTCCCAGAGGGCACTAGGCCAGGGCTCTGCGCCTCACTGGAGATGCCACTCCTCTATAAGAAACTCAAAGGGGCCTACAGCAAAGGTAAGCAAGAAGGGGCAGGCAACCAGCAAGGCTCTGAGGGCAACCAGAATACACCAGGACTCCCCAAGATAGTCCCAGCGACAACGGCCATCACTGCTCGAGCCCTTCTTCTCGATCCTGACCCTCACTCCATCATTTCTCAAAATCTCTGAGAGTGGAGACCACTTGGGGATCCACCGAAGAGGATCTATTTTTCTTGATCACCTACTGACTTGACTGTCGGAGTGCCCCCATTAGGATCCCCGACCCAGGTCTTCCTTCTTTTGCAAGACCGGGTATGCATGCTAGATGCCAGGCAGGAGAGCCACTAATCAATGCCACGTAGGAGCTACGAGCCACGACGATCTAGGCGGCAATAATATATATAATGATCAATCCTTTATTAAATAAAGCAATCATATTATGATGAGATGGTGGTATAAAAATAGATACAAAATTTGCAAAGAAAATAAAATTTAAAGATAATTATTTTATATTTTGAATTTAAATTGTTAAATAAAAGATAATATTTCTTATCAAATATATTATTGTCACATAAATTAAAGATAGTTTCAAAACTAGATAATCAAGAGGGTTTATCAAGTTCTTATGCAAGTGAAGGCTGTATAACAAACTTGATTTTAAGCTTGATAAACCAAAGATCATCAAGAACCTACCAATCAAATTCGAAGTTAAAAAAATAAGGAGAGGAGAGGATTTGTTAACAAGACATTTCAATGATTTTTCTTGGAATCCTTAATAGAATATTTTTTCTTTGGATTTTATAGCATTTTTCTAGAATTTTAGAAGGTGGTAGACCTTTCTCTTATATCCATTTAGTAGGTATAGGAATAAATAGAGATGCCCATCAAAGAAAAATGGATTCAATATTTATAGACACCTATTTGATTTATATCAAAATAATTGGTTTTTGTTTCAATTCTATTGATTTATATGGCTCTAATGAACTTTGCAAGTAATTAGATAATGATAATAACTTGTGTTTAACTTAATTTATACTATATAATAAAGTCCATAATTTTAGTACAAATACTATACCAGTACCTTATAATATAGTATAGGATTGTGCTGTACCATGTCAATATAGGATAAAAATCCAAATTAGTTTGTTAATAGTATCACAATTTTAACTTTTTTTTATTTTTGAAGATTATTTGAAGATTTATGGATATTTAAAAGTATCTTAGCATATTTTTAAGGTACCTATTTAAGCATCGGTTGCTGTTCAAAGTATCCATTGGTTGCTGGTCGACCAGGAGAGGAGCACTCTAGTGTAGCCGACCGAGCCTGGTCCAAGAGAAGACGCGGCAACAGATTGGTGCTAGAAGGAGGGCGGCGAACCTTCGTTATGCTCTTTACTCTAAAAAGAGAAATTGACTGAGAAAATCTCGCAATGGCGAAGGGAAGAACTCAAAATACCTCTGCAAGAAGAGGTCATTCCCAACACAGGTCTGAAGCACCTCACAGGGAAGATGACACTGCTGCCGTCGAACCCACCATCACTCTGGGACTACAGCACTTCCAGACTTTGCTGAATCGCATTGACACACTCACCACCACGGTCCAGCACCTCAGGGAGGTGGCCAGCAACCAGCCGCAACTGCCTGCGATGTCTTGCATTAACCATCAGCCGGCCATCGGGGGAGGCCAGCAGCCGGAGGTTCCTCCGCCCCTGCCCCATGCTGTTCTGGAGCCCCGAAGGTCCCTGGGAGCTCGCGCTGACAGGAAGAGGGCGAGGTCAGCTTCGCCCTCTTTTGTTGACTCCATCTCCCATGATGGTCGGCATCCTGCTGAAGATTTGAGGGACTATGGTAACAAAATTATGTGCATGGAAGAGCGCATCACTGAAATTATTGAGCGGCAGAAGGTCGAGGGGGGGCAGGTGTACGACACCCGCCCATCTTTTTCTGCTTAGATCTTGAGGGAGCTGATCCCCCATCACTTTAAAATTCCTCAGGTGGATCCCTATGACGGCACCACCAACCCACTAGACCATCTGGGCATCTACAAGGCCCACATGATGGTACAGGATGCCTCTGACGCCCTTCACTGCATTGCCTTCCTAGCAACCCTGAAGAAGGTCGCTTGGATGTGGTTTACCGCCATTCGACTAGGTACGATCCACTCTTTTTCTCAACTTAAAAATCTTTTTCTTTCCCATTTCAGGATATGCAGTCGGATCCCAAGGAACACTGACTGCCTCTTCCTCGTGCTTCAAATGGAGGGAGAGACCCTCCGGGACTACAAGACCCGTTTCAACTCAGCGACCATGGAGGTCCCGGACTTGAATGAGGTGGTAGCTATGTCAGCCTTCAAGAGAGGGCTCCGCTCGTCCAGGCTCACTTTCTCCCTGGACAAAAGGTTTCCGATGAGCTACACTGAGCTGTTGGCCAGGGCATAGAAGTACGTCATGGCAGAGGAGCAATCGACGAGTCGATGCCAAGTTGAAGGGAGGTCGGCTCCCAACAAGCGGAGTGACAAGGCTCCCGAAGTCCGACCTCTCAATGATGGCAACCGATCCGCCCAACACCGAAGTCCAAAGCCGAAGGACTTCTCCAGGAGGTTCAAGACCTACGTGCCCCTCTCCCTTCCGAGGAAGAAGATCCTCATGGAGATTGAGAACGAGGCCTTCTTGCAAAGGCCTTGATCGATGAGGGGCCCCTCTACCTCCAGAAATAAAGACAAGTACTGCTGGTTCCACAGGGACCACGGGCACAACACCAAAGAGTACATCCAACTGAAGGACACCATTGAAGACCTCATCAGGAGGGGGTACCTGAACAAGTACGTCTGACCCCGTCGGGATCGGGTTGAGATCTCGATCGCTAAAGACCCTCTAGAGGAGGCGGAGCTTCCTAACCAGTGCCCGATCGATGGGGGCATTGGTATGCTACATCGGCGGTCCGACTGGGGGCACGAAGGGGACCAGGACATTGTGAAGAGGCCCAGGGGTTCCAGTGTAATCAGTTTCTCTGATGAAGATCTCATGGAGCCTCATCCTCCAGGAGATGACCCTATAGTTGTGTCAGCAGTCATTGCCAACTATGATGTAAAGCGCATTCTCATTAATAATGGAAGCTGTATAGAAGTTTTACTGTATAATGCCTTTGTCCGAATGAACTTGTCCAGATCAAGGCTGCGAGAATCCCTAATGCTGCTGACTGGCTTTGAAAGAAACTCTGTTGGAGTTGAAGGAGAAATAACTCTCCCTGTGATCCTCGGGATGGAGCCCTACCAAAGGACTTTCCCCATCAACTTCGTAGTCGTATGTACGACCTTGGCATATAATGCTATTTTGGGCCGACCAGCCCTCAACAAGTTTTGGGCCATCGTATCCACTTACCATTTGCTGGCGAAGTTTTCGACTCGTAATGGAGTCGGAGAAATGAGGGGAGACCACAGAATGGCTAGACAATGCCTATCTATTCATGACAAGCAATTGTAAGGACGCCCCACTCTTGAACAACTTGACCCCCGGGTCGAAGCCGACAACCATGGCCAACCTGTCGAGAAGATCGTGTTTGTTCTCCTTAGGGAGGATGACCCCACTAAGGTCCTCCAAATTGGGAGCACACTCGGTGAGGAGGGGTCCTCCAAATTGGGAGCACACTCGGTGAGGAGGCCAGACTGGAGCTGATTGGCTTCTTGAAGAGAAATGCTGATGTCTTTGCTTGGTCGGCGTCCGACATGCCAGGCATTCCGTCGAACATCATCACTCACCAGCTTAAGGTGGATCCGACCTATAGACCCGTCCGATAGAAAAAAAGGAGCTTCACCGTCGAAAGACAAAGGGCCATTGAGGAAGAAGTGAAGAAGCTCTCTGACGCTGGCTTCATCAGGGAGGCCCATTATCCTGAGTGGCTAGCAAATGTTGTCATGGTGAAGAAGGCTAGTGGGAAGTGGAGGATCTGTGTGGACTACACTGACCTCAACAAGGCATGTCCGAAGGACAACTTCTCCCTGCCAAAGATCGATCAGCTGGTGGATGCCACGGCTAGCCATCAGCTCTTAAGTTTCATAGATGCCTTCTCTGGGTACAACCAGATTAGGATGCACCCTAAAGACGAAGAGAAGATGGCCTTTGTCATGGACAAAGGATTGTACTGTTACAAGATGATGCCCTTCGGTCTGAAGAATGCAGGTGCCACTTTCCAAAGGTTGATCAACCGAGTCTTCGAAGGGTAGCTTGGAAGGAATATGGAGGCGTACGTTGATGATATGATTGTCAAGAGCCTCCACAAGGCTGACCACATCAAGTGAAAGGGATATGCCCTACAAGCCAATCTATGTTGTATTTCCCAAACCATTGTAATTGACAATATTCTAATAAAGGCATTATTTTTCATCATACGCTGTGTTTATATTATATGATGAACCCCATAGATTAGGGCTATGATTTTAGGGTTATAATAAGATCATACCAGTGAGACCTAAAGTCTTAAAACCTTAACCTAAAATATTCCTAGTCAAGGGAACCCTGAGTAGGGGATCAGGGTTTTCCGGTAAGACTAGCACATCCCATGTATACTGGAAAGGGTGACTGCTCTCATAGTCACTTGTGTATGACACTAATACTGGGATGTGGGTGCTCATTGGAGAATGAGTTCACTGATATGATCCAACTTGAGAACATCTAATGGAGTCTTAGCTACATGTCAATAGAAGGTTCTCATAGTGAGAGTGGTACAAGTAATCCTTTGACCTGAGACTGCCATAAGTACCTTATGTACATGAACCCATGCTTTGGTTCAATCCTAATCATGACACTGAGTCATGCATAGGATTGATACTGGGAATGGTGAATTGGATATGAAGGTAATGAGTAGGTCAACAAGAAATCGATCACTCTTAGTAAGAGGAGATTGCATCCAACTAGTTAACAATCGGATGATGATTCAGGGAATCTTTGATCAAAGTAAAAATATTAGAGATGGTTTCTAATATCAAGATAATTGAATCATCGATATAAGATTGATCTAGAAATAAATATAATATTGGATTTGACATATATCCATATCCATAGTTATATTTTGGGTGCAGGCTGATCGAAAGATTGAATTATACGGTAACTCTCTACTGAAGGGTAGTTTTGGTATTTCACCAGAATTTTCATATCTTCCGGGTAGACATGACACGTTGCTAGACGTCAATCTTGTCTTGTGGGTTGATCTAATTTAAAGATCACTTATTAGGAAGAGACCTAATTGATCAAGTCGGGTTAGCCCGATTTGACCTAAATCGATTAGAAAGAGTTCAAATCAAATTAGGTCAACTTATATTCGAACCCACTGCTGGTTAGATGTGGAACCCAATGGGTCACACACTTAAGAGGATTGATCAAGAGTTTAATTTATGATTAAATCATCTTTGCAGGATAACACTCTTGTAGGTGTTGCAAACCCTAGCTTCTATTCGAATCGGATTCGAATTAGGGTTCCGGATTGGTTCAATTTAGATTCTAATTGGATCTAATTAGACCCTAATTGAGTTTATAGGGATTATGGCTAACCCTATTGGCTAGCCATGTAACTAGGCTAGCCTCCCCACCCGCCCCTTTGCATTTTCATGCCAAAATGCCAAGAGTCCATGCGCTTATGGACTCTTGGCGTGCCATTTGGAAGAGTCCATGGTGCATGGACTCTTGGCGCGCCCTACTTAATTCTTCGATGAATGAAGATGGGGCAGCCTCCTTTCTTAAAGTTAGCACTTCACTTGTCCCCCCTTGGATGGGAATCCAACGACTGATGGGTTTTTAAGAAAGAAGGAAAGCGTTGTTTCTTCCCGGTCGCGCGAAATAACATCTCTTCGGAGATGAAAAGTCGCGACTCCTTTCTTTTTAAAACACCGCGATTTTTTCTTTGAGAAAGGCCATGGGATTTATCCGGAAGGCCGTGAGAAGAAAGGATGGGCATGAGAAAATAGGGAAGGGGCGTGAGAAAAAATGGAATGGTGTTTACGGAGAGTTGTGTTCTTTTGAAAAGGCACCTTTTTGTAATCTATTTAAGGAACAGAGACTTCGGGTGATGGACTGATGTACGATAGATGTTTTTATTTTTCTTTTCTTTCCAGGAGACTGATTCCTCCTTAGCTTGTTTAGAACACAGAGAGTTTCCCTTTTACAGAGTTCTCTTCTCTGTTGAAACTCAAGTCTAAAACAAGAGATAGGAAGAATCTCTCGATCGGTAAAAGAAAAGAATTACTACTCTGTTTCTATTTCCTTTTACATTAAGACATTAGTGTCTTAAATCCTCCTCCTCCTTCAAGACAAGAGTTTTATTCTTAGGACAAGGTCTTAAGAAAGGGAGAGAAGAAAAAGAAAGGAAGTAAGGAGTCCCTACCGTGGAGTTTTAAAGCCATAGTCCTCTTGAGTTCTAGGATAAGAATTCAAGTGAAGGAATTTTGAAGAAGCTAGCATCTTGATCAATCTTCTTGTGGATTACCATTGGAGGGTGGACATTTGGGCGCCTGGTGAATTCAAAAGGGGCATTCAACATCAAGTTTTGATTCTACATCAAAATTGGATTTAGCGTTAACAGGTTGGTGCCCTAATTCTAACAATGTAAGTTTGCATGTTTAATATATGTTTTAATCCTGAATAAGGAGATCTTGGCTAAGGGTTTATGGTGCAAATCTCATCATTTTGAAATTATTTTTCACAATGATGCACCGGATTCCCAACATCAAGGACTTGCAGGAATACTTTGACACACTGAGACGCCATCGGATGAAGCTAAATCCTACCAGGTGCATTTTTGGGGTGACCTCCGGGAAGTTCCTTGGTTTCTTGGTCACTCAAAGAGGGATTGAAGTCAACCCCGACAAAATTAAAGCTATCATTGACATGGCACATCCGATCAGTAAAAAGCAAGTGCAGGAGCTCACAGGCCGCATAGCTTCTTTCAGCCGTTTTATCTCCCGATCGATGGAGAGGTCTCTACCATTCTTCAAGACCTTGCACCGGTCAGATCGCTTCCATTGGACTGATGAGTGTCGGTCGGCCTTTAAAGCTCTGAAGGATTACCTGAAGAACCCTCCGCTGTTGGCCAAACCAATGGAGGGGGAAGTGTTGTACCTATACCTGTCGGCGTCGAATGAGGTGGTCAGTTATATCCTCATGCAGGTAGGGAAAGATGGCCAGTAGAAACCTATCTACTATATCAGTAAAGTCCTCCATGATGCCGAGACAAGGTACCCTAAAGTGCAGAAACTGGTATATTCCTTGGTCATAGCGACAAAATGCCTCCAACCCTACTTCCAGGCATATCCGATCATCATGCTAACTGATCAGCCCCTCAAGGCGATCCTTCGAAGTCCTGACACCTTCGATCGGCTCGCCAAGTGGGCTGTCAAGCTGGACGAGTTTGACATATCTTTCCAATCCCGATCGGCTTTGGAAGCTCAGGTAATCACTGATTTCATTGCAGAGTGCACATGGAGGCCGGAAGCGACCTCGTCAGTAGCTGAAGCGCCTGAGGCTGATCCCATGGAAGAGACCGCACCTATTTGGACCCTTCACGTGGATGGAGTGTCCAACCTCACAAGGTGCGGACCAGGCCTGATCTTAGTTAACCCCGACGGGCAGTGCCTGTAGTATGCTTTACACTTTGCATTTTAAGTATCAAACAACCGGGCGGAGTATGAAGCCTTACTTGCAGGCCTAAGGATAGCTAATAAGTTAGGCATTGGCAGAATCCGGGCCTTCTCTGGCTCTCAGTTGGTGGTCAATCAAGTGAAAGGTGAATTCGAAGCAAGGGACCTGACCTTGGCCAAGTACTTTGTTGCCCAGATATGGTGCCCAAGAGGGGGGGTGAATTGGGTCTTTTTTTTACAAAAATAAAGTAATATATGTGCTATCAATTTCAAATGTGAAGAGTGATAGTGCTCAAGTAATTGTGCAACGGAAGCAATGAAAGATAACAACAATTAAAGAGCAATAGAGAGTAAAGCAATGCAAACACATAAAACGTATAGTGGTTCGGTGCACCTAGCACCTACATCCACTCCCCAAGCTCCACTTAGGAATTTCCACTATAATCTTCTCTAGATTACAGCCGACTTGTTTTACAAGGCTCACAAGTCAAAACCTAAGTTGGTTTTGTTACCTAGGCTCACCAACAAACCTTACACACTTGTTTTGGCTTCGGGCTTACAAGCAACCCTAGTTGGTTTTATCAATTGGCTCACCAACAAACCTCACACTAGTTTCAAATTCCCTTGAAACTAGGCTAGCACAAATAGAGTATGAATACAATGAATAAAAACAAGACAAACTCCATTTTGAACAAAAAAATAATTTGATGTATCTCTTGTTGGAGACTCTTCAAGTCTTCCTCTTGGAATCTTGGACCTCACTAAATGCCAAAGACTTGAAAGCTGGATTCCTCAAAAATGGAAAGCTTTTGGCTAAGGAATCTCTTGGATTTTCTCTCTTTTTGGCTTAGAATTGATTGAAAGCTTTGTACTTTTACTCTCTTCTTTTTCACTTTGTCTCCTCCACCTTTTTGAAGTTAGGTGGAGGTTAAATACTTCATTCAAGCTGAAACAACTCCACAAGACCGTTAGAATCAAAAATATGGCCGTTTATGGCCATTAGAAATCAAATCAAAAGTTCAGAAAAACTAGCCGTTATGCCATGAGTCGACCACATGAGTCGACCTCTGGGTCAAGTGTCGACCTCATCAGTCGACCTCCAGTTTATCTTAGGCAAAAATCCAGAAAACTATAGTTCTGCCCAGTTTGAATTCTTAGGCGATGAGTCGACCTCTAGTGTCGACCTCAGGTGGTGACCTTTGAAGCGTGCCACTGAAATTTTGCCATGCTGGCCTTGTTGAACTTTTCTTTTCTTCATGAGTCGACCTCTGGTGGTCGACCTTTGGCAAGGTGTCGACCTCTGGAGGTCGACCTCTGGTCTGAAATTTTTTGAAACTCTGGAGAGGTGTGTGCCATGCTTGAGTTTCTCTAGGCCTTTGTTTCTTTTGTCAATTACTTCTTAATATGAAGGTCCAATATGAGAAATTTGATCTTGTTTAAGGTAGAAGAGCTCTTTCCCAAATCAAGCAAGCTTGGTTTCATCATTGTACTCTTGATACTCTTTTTGAATAACCTAAGGCCTGAAACTTTATCTTGAAATGAAACATTAGTCCAAACATATACTCAACCTTTTGTTAATCATCAAAACTAAGGAGCCAAAGCCAACATACTTGGATAAAGTACGAAGCCTCGTATCTTGGCTTAAATTCTTTAAAATTCTTCATATACCTCAACTGCAGAACTCTCGAGTGGATGCTCTGTCACGATTGGCCACTGTCGCCATCAGCACCTCCGATTGAACCTTTGTGGAGCACCTGCAGCATCCAAGTATTGTTGAAGAGCCGACCGAGGTTCACCAAGTCAAGAAGGAAGACTCATGGATGGATCCAATCCTTACGTTCCTAGTCAAAGGGACTCTTCTGGATGATTCGACTGAGGCTAAGCATGTGTGCTGGATGGCCTCTAAGTACGTCATCCTTGATGGCATCCTCTACAAGCGATCATTCTCCCAACCGCTGCTGAAGTGTTTGGGGCTGATCGATGCGGAATATGCACTCCAAGAGGTACATGAAGGCATCTACGGTGACCACCTCGGAGGAAGATCCCTGGCTTATAAAGTTATCCGGCAAGGATACTATTGGCCTACAATTCAGAAGGATGTGTCGGACTTCGTCCAAAAGTGCGATGCGTGTCAAAGGTACTCTAATATCCAAAGGAGGCCCGCCATCCAGCTGACCTCGCTAACGGTGCCTTAGCCATTTGCACAATGGGGCATGGACATCCTGGTACCCTTTCCCCCAGCATCCGGACAACGAAAATTTCTTCTTGTGGCCATTGACTACTTCACCAAATGAGTGGAGGCTGAACCACTAGCGCAAATAACGGAGGCCAAGGTGAAAAACTTCGTCCGAAATGGCATTATCTTTCGATTCGACATTCCACAGATAATCATTACTGATAATGGAAGACAGTTTGACAACTCTAAGTTCTGAGACTTCTGTCAACAATATCTCATCTCCCATCAGCTTACGTCGGTCGGTCACCCTCAGTCCAATGGAGAAGCTGAGGTCACCAATCGGACGATCCTGTACGGACTGAAAACTAGGCTGAACGAAGCCAAAGGGCTTTAGGCAGAAGAGCTTCACTCAGTGCTCTAGGAATTTCGGACAATCGCCCGAACGGCGATCGGGGAGACTCTATTCAACTTGATCTATGGAAGTGAAGCAGTCATCCGCGTGGAAGTCTCTTTGTAATCCCTACGGATTGATCACTTCATTGAGCCAACCAACTCAAAGCAACGGAGGGCTTGCCTAGATTTACTTGAAGAAACCAGGCTCCGAACAAGCTTGAAGATAGCGGCCTACTGTCAAAAGATGGCCAGATATTACAACTCGCGGGTCAAAGCACAAACTTTTCGGGTCGGTGATCTGGTTTTGCGAAGGACGGAGACTTCAAGACCGACCGAGCAAGAAATTTTTTTTCCTAATTGGGAAAGACCCAATGAAGTCGTTGAGGTGATTTGAGCCAAAACCTACCGACTCGAGCATTTGGATGAATGGCAAATAGCATGCCCGTGGAATGTAGACAACCTTCGCAAGTATTATCAGTTCATAACTTCTTCTATGAACCACTTCCGAAAGTCTGATCCCGGTCGGTAAAGGCTCTAGGGCAGCCCACTTCTGAAAGTCCGACCCCGATCGGCAAAGGCTCTAGGACAGCCCCACTTCTGAAAGTCCGACCCCGGTCGGCAAAGGCTCTAGGGCAGCCCACTTCCGAAAGTCCGACCTCGGTTGGTAAAGGCTCTAGAGCAGCCCACTTCTGAAAGTCTGATCCCGATCGACAAAGGCTCTAGGATAGCCCACTCCCGCAAGTCCGACCCTGGTCGGCAACAACTTCAAAACGATCCACGTGGAGATCAAATCTCAAGTTTGGACGAGCCGACGGATTAGTACTTGGAAAAATGCCTAAGTACCTTGGTTCGGACTGAGCTACCGTCCTTAATCTATTCGTTGGATCTTAAGTTTGGATGAGCTGACAGACCAGTACTTGGAGAGATTTTTAGTACCTAGGTTCAGATTGAGCTATCGCCCCTCAGCCACTCTCCAGGTTCTGAGCTCAGATGAGCCAACGGACTAACACTTGGGAATTCTCCTAAAGTTTAAGTTTGGATTGAGCTACTGTCTGGCAGCTATTCAAAAAACTTGCGGTTCTAAAGAGCCGACCGAAAATACTTGGAAGAATTAGAATGTATTCCATCTTGTATACATCAATACACATAAGTGACAAAAGGATTTTTTCTATTAAGTCTAAAGAAATTCTTTACAAAAGTACGTCAGACCTTTACAAACGCCCTAGGTCTGACCCATCGAAGGTGCAACAAGGGCCTCAGCTTCAGCCCCGCCCGTTACAACTGGAGCTTCAACTGGGATGTCCACCGTCCCTACATCAACTTGAGCTGGGGCTTCAGCCCTGCCCTCTTCCACGCTGCCTTCAGCCTGGGGCTCGGCCCCAGCATTTTTCAGGTGCTCTTCTTCCTCCACTGGTTCCCTTAGCTCGGTGCCAAACAGGTCAAGCTCCGAAAAAAGTCCGGCCACCCTCTTCAAGCAGTCGTCATAACCTTCTCTGTAGAAGTCCGATGCCGCCTCTTCTACTTCTTTAGTGAAGTTGACAGAAGCCTTATATTTTGCTACAGCATCCCAGACCTGTCCCACAGCCAGCTCCTTAGCTTCCTCAAGTTGGACCGCCAACTTCACTGTAGCCGCTCGCTCGGCCTGGGCCCTCCCGTCAGCCTCAGCAAATCGCTCCTCCTCCTCTCTCAGTCGGCGGGTGAGGGATTTCACCTTCACCTTCCTCCTCTTCAGCCTAGCCTCCCGATCGGCTAGCTGGTCCTGCATCTTCTTTGATGCCTCTTTCGACGACTCAGCCTTCGCTTGGATGGTGGACAACCTCTCCTCGACGGACTTCAAAGATGCTTCCGTGGCTGCCTGAACCGCCTCCAGCTCCTATACTCTCTTGGCCGAGGTCTTGGCTGCATGCAATATCCGACTGGTGCCGTCATCCAAAAGGAGATGGAGAAGCTGTAAGCAGAAGGACAAGTCAGCGCTATCAAGATAATTGAAAGAAAAGGAAAAATACAAGGGGGCAAGATGGGTGTTTTACCCTCATGAAGGACTCTTGGCTACTCACTCAAATTTCTCTGAATGGATAGCTCCCAATCGTCATCTATCCTTGAGCAAACTCTGGCAGGGTGTGCCACCCCTCCTTCGACCATCCCCTTTCCCTTGTCTGTAAGGGGAACCGTTTCTTCTGGGTCAGCGAGTGCTAGCGCTGGGGCTGACGCTGCCGCCATGCTAGATAATTCTGGCTGTTCCTACTCCGATCGGGCAATCGACCCTTCGGTAGGAGCTGAAGACCCCGGTATTGTCTTCATCGCCAATACCTCTGTAAGAGGTGTATCGTCTTCATCGGAGTCCATATCTACTACAGGCGTAGGCCGTTCCTCCTCCCACCTCTTCTTTTGTCTCTCCACGACCGGCTCCATGGTCGGCTCTGCTACTGGGGCAGCCCTCTTCCGCACTGCCTGCTGGATGACTTTGGCCTTGTCGATCTTCATTCCCCTTCTTGCTCCAAAAAAAAAAAAAGATTAGGGTAAGCAAAGGAAGGACGTACGATGGTATAAGTGAAGCGAATGTATGGGAGAAGGTCGGTCAACCCTGGCGACTCCTTTGTTCCTACCTAGGTATCTCTGGCGGCTGACCCCTGCCTGGTGAAGAATATCCTCCCTGAGTAGTTCAAACGCCATGGTCGGATCGGCTCCGTCAATCTCGTTAAATTTGGCCTGGTCGGCCATCAAGATCGCCCTCCCCTCGCGGAGCCTCGGCCTCGATTCTCTCCATAATGGCTCAAAGCCCGAGGGTTGAAGGCTGTCTATAAAAAAGAATTTGGCCTTCCACCCGTGGATGGCTGATGGAAGGCACTTCAGGATCCTTCAGTTAGGGCGGGGATAAAACATCCACCACTCTCGGCTCCTAAAGTCCCTTTTTAAAAAGAAGTTACTGAAGAGGGACAACCTAGGTTCGGTCTCAGCCTTGTGACAGAGCACTATGAAGCAACAGATTGCCTGAATGCTATTCGGGGATAGCTGTGCTGGAGTCACTCTGTAGAAGTTAAAGACCTCTACGAAGAAAGGGCGCAAGGGAAACCTGAGGCCGGCCTTAAGGTGGGCCTTGTACATGGGAAGGTTCCCTGGTCCTAGTGGATTGTTAGCTCTACCCTCTCAGCCTAGAAGGAGAGATGCAAGGTCGACGAAATGCTGTACACTGCCCTAAGGTTTTCGACCCGTTCCCGGGTCATCATCGATTGGATCTCACTCGGCCCTGGTTCTTTACGCCTATGGGCCGGACCTTGACTACTGGATGCCATTAGTGCTAAGGGAGAAGAAGGATTGGGGGACTGACCTGAAGCTGGGCTCCTAGAAGACTGGTCTTGCAAAGGGGGAAAAAGAAGCTCTCTCTTTCTCTCACGGAGCACAGTCGCAACAGAAAATCCTTCCTGAGTGCTTCCCCCCACTTTTTATAGGTCCCCAGAGGGGCGTTTGCCTCCGCCTCGTGGAAGTTGTAACCGTCCCATCGATAGATGCGACTCTCCATGCCTCAGAAATCGAAGTGACTGGTTGATCAGTTTTGGCAGGCAGCGATCCGCGTGGAGACCGGATCAACGGTGCAAAGATTGTCTGGGAAGCGACATTGGTCATCCGGATGCTACCAGCCTGGCCCCTCATCATGGTGCCTTCTTTGCATTAACTATGACCCCTGCACCCCCAATGTGGGGCCGACATCTATCCCTGATGCCGGTCATGGGAGATTCAAAACGATCCGATGCGATGATTTCGCATCAAGTAGCGGACGACACGACCTGTGCAAAAATAATGCTCCTGTCCTTCGAAATCACGTGTCCTCTCAAAGTCCAAGAGCAGGGGGAAATTATTGCACTCAACCGGCTTTTCCTGAATTGGATCAGTGCAGAAGGGCTTTCGGCTAGTCCGGCTGGCCCCCTCTCCCAAAGGTCTGACCGGCCGACCCATGGAAGGAGAGGTCCGAACGACCCACTTCCTTCAAGGTCCGACCAGTTGGCTCCCTCCACCAAAAGTCCGACCGGCTGACCCATGGAAGGAGAGGTCCGAACGACCCACTTCCTTCGAGGTCCGACTGGTCTGCTCCCTCAAAGGTCCTGACGGATGTTCTCTGTCGGTCGGATGATCCACTCCTGTTAAGTTCGACTGACTCATTCCCATCCTGGAAACTGCTTGAAGGCTCTAGAAGCCCTTTCTAGCTGGTACCGAAATTCTGTTACAACGGACTCCACAACGTGGCCACGTCTCCGTGCCACCTGGCCACCACCCTGATTCTCCTAGGGATAAATCGAGACTTCTCAGCCTATCTCCTAACAGAATTTAACAGCATTCCATGCCTACTTAAGGTGACCGGGGGACCTCCGCTTGGGGCTAAGTACACTCTTCCCTCTCCGTGTACTATTCTCTTCAATTTCTCCATTATGTTGCTCTCAAGCTCCTACTAACTTAAGCATCGGAGTGTCCCCCACCGGAACATTGCTGGTGCTCAGGGGACTTTATTGCTGGTCGACCAGGAGAGGAGCACTCCAACATAGCCGACCGAGCCCGGTCCAAGAGAAGACGCGGCAACAGATTGGAGCTAGAAGGAGGGTGGCGAACCTTCATTCTACTCTTTACTCTAAAAGGAGAAATCAATTGAGAAAATCTCGCAATGGCAAAGGGAAGAACTCAAAATACCTTTGCCAGAAGTGGTCATTCTCAGCACAGGTCTAAAGCACCTACTAGGGAAGATGACACCGCTGCCGTCGAACCCACCATCACTCTGGGACTACAATAGTTATAGACTTTGCAGAACCGCATTGACACACTCACCACCGTGGTCCAGTACCTCAGGGAGGTGACTAGCAACCAGCCGTGACCGCCTGCGGTGTCTTGCATCAACCATCAGCCAGCCACCGGGGGAGGCCAGCAGCCGGAGGTTCCTCCACCCCCGCCCCACACTGTTCTGGAGCTTCGAAGGTCAGCTTCGCCCTCCTTTGCTGACTCCGTCCCCTATGATGGTTGGCATCCTGCTGAAGATCCGAGGGACTATGGCAACAAAATTATGCACATGGAAGAGCACATCACTGAAATTGTTAAGCAGTAGAAGGCCGAGGGGGGGCAGGCATACGACACCCGCCCATCTTTTTCTGCTGAGATCTTGAGGGAGCTGATCCCCCGTCACTTTAAAATTCTTTAGGTGGACCCCTACGACGGCACCACCGACCCACTAAACCATCTGGGCACCTACAAGGCCTACATGATGGTACAGGGCAACTCCGATGCCCTTCACTACATTGCCTTCCCAGGAACCCTAAAGAAGCTGCTCGGATATGGTTTATAGCCATCCGACCAGGTACGATCCACTCTTTTTCTCAGTAGGCGGTCAAGAAAAATAGATCCTCCTCGGTGGATCCCCAAGTGGTCTCCACTCTCATAGATTTTGAGAAATGATGGAGTGAGGGTCAGGATCAAGAAGACGGGCTCGAGCAGTGATGGCCGTTGTCACTAGGATTGTCTTGGGGAGTCCTAGTGTATTATGGTTGCCCTCGGAGCCTTGCTGGTTGCCTGCCCCTTCTTGCTTACCTCTACTGGAGGCCCCTTTGAGTTTCTTATAGAGGAGTGGCATCTCCAGTGAGGTGTAGAGCCCTGGCCTGGTGCTCTCTAGGAGTTCCCCCCATCGGCGAGACATAGGCCTATTCTTCCTCCCTCCCTCTCGAGAAGGGGGACAGAATCCGTAACTTCCATCAGGGGAGATCTTCCACTTGTAGTGGTGGAGTATGGAGAAGTGTGCATCCCTTTTATGGCAGGTATGTGGGGCACACCATGAGGCCTTATACTCTGACAGGGTACTGGCCCTTTCTAGTGTCGTCCTGCCATGCTCGGGGAGACCTGACAGAGCACCGGTCTGAGGTAGACGCTATACGGTCTAAATTCCTTAACGAAACCTTCTTCTTCTAGGTGGTGCAGACGGTGGGTTGAGGGGCACGGTGCCCTGAAAAGAGTGCCCTTCCCCAGGTGGTGCCAACAGTAGGCTGAAGGGCTTGATGCTCCAATCGGATGCTCCTCCACAGGCGGCGTGCCCTGATGAAACGCCATCCCACAGGGGTCATAATTAGCATGCCATGGTGGGATGCCATTTCTCAGAGGTTTCAGGTGGCGTGCCTTAGCAGAGCACCACCCCTTAGGGGTGTCAGCATCTCCATGCAGTGCCAGGGTTCTGGCGAGGGCGGTGTTGCCACTTGCTGACGTCACCCACCCATCCATCCTAGGGGTGCTCACGGGGAAGGCCGCATTTTCCTGAAAGAATCCATACCTGACTTCAGAGGAAGAAGTTGACTTTGATCGGAGGGTCGATCTCAAGCAGGGAAGTATGATCCTGGCCAAGGGCTCGACATCGGGGGAGCTGGACTCGGCTAGGGGCTCGAAAAGAGAGAGCATGACCTTGGTCGAGGGCTCAATCTCGAGGGAGCTCACTTCGGCCAGGGGCTCAAAAAGCGAGAGCACGACCTTGGCTGAGGGCTCGACCTCGAGGGAGCTCACTTTGACCAGGGGCTCGAAAAGTGAGGGCACGACCTCGGTCGAGGGCTTGACCTCGAGGGAGTTCACTTTAGCCAGGGGCTCAAAAAGCGAGAGCATGACCTCAGTCGAGGGCTCGACCTCGAGGGAGCTCACTTCGGCCAGGGGCTCGAAAAGCAAGAGCATGACCTTAACCGAGGGCTTTATTTGGAGGGAACTGACCTTAACCGGGGGCTCGACTCGATGCTTTGCCTTATCAAGCACCTAGGTGGCACCTCTTGCCATCGTGGTAGCCATCTGGATCTGATAGAGTTCCACATCAACATGCATGCCATATCAGTTGCCCCCCACTCTCGAGTCCTGGGCGTGATGCAGCGCTTGGGATGAAGGGAGTTATTATGATGCAAACATGGAAGGACACTTATCCAGTACCATTAAATGCCTCGATTGCCAATGACTCATGGATCGTGCCACAAAGCCAATGTGGAGATACCACGTCAGCGGGTCCAAGGAAGTATGATGATTGACACCGGGCCCGAGGTGATCTTCGACATGTCGAGGCACCATTTCTAGTCGATCTTGACATGCGGCATGAATCTGGTGTTGAGAGAACCAAATAAATGCATGGATGATGTCAGGCTATTTTTGAAAGGGAGGAAAACTTTTTCCAAATTATCTCTTTTGAACCTTCGAGTTCGCTGGAGGACCAAAGCCTTTTCTTTCCCTGTCCCACCTTTCTCTCCGAGGCATCTAGGTTAGTCTTCCCCTCCTTTGTCTTCTTCTTCCCTTCGACTTGTGCTGAGGGAGTCCCATTCTAAAGTCTTTAGGTTTCTTTTCATCGATACCTCTCTTCTTCCTTGCTTTAGGATGGATCTGTTTGGTTGGAGACATCTCCTCTTGGGGCATTCCAGCAAGGCAGGGCCTTCTCAGCCCAAGACCCCATCCTCTGATGAGGAGGATGATGTCCCCCTTAATATTTGTAGAGGTCCCTAACCGACGGGGATCATCATAGGTCGACCTAGGACACCCCCTTCTCCTTCTCCTTCTATTCCCCCTACTTCTTTGACCCCTCATATTCCTTCTATTCCTTCTACTCCTTCTGGTGTGGTTGGTCCCTCTAGCATCGCCTCGGTGATGACCCGGGAGGATGTCTCTCAGCTCCAGGACACCTACAGGATTCTGGACTCTGTCCAGCTCTCGGTTCTGGGATCAGGGTAATGGATCACCTCCGGTGGCCCGGGCCAGATTGTCTTGTTCAAGGACTTCTTCCTCGGGGGTCTTCGTCTGCCTCTGCATCCATTTTTCCTCTCCTTTCTTAGTAATTTCTGCCTAGTTCTAGCCCAACTTATCCTGAATGCCATTAGGGTCATCTCTTGCTTCACCATCCTTTGTGACTTCCATGAGATCGTTGCCTATTTTTCCCTCTTCAGGGCATTCTTCACCCTGAAGTGCCACCCCTCCGATGATGGGTGGTGGTTCATGGCCTCTCACCCGGGGGCCATCAAATTCGACCTTCCTTCTTCCATCAAGGGGATGAAGAATAGCTTCTTCTTTGCCTTGGTCAAGGGGGTCGACTGTGTTGGGAATCCGGTGCACCATTGTGAAAAATAATTTCAAAATGATGAAATTTGCACCATAAACCCTTAGCCAAGATCTCCTTATTCAGGATTAAAACATATATTAAACATGCAAACTTACATTGTTAGAATTAGGGCACCAACCTGTTAACGCTAAATCCAATTTGGATGTAGAATCAAAACTTGATGTTGAATGCCCCTTTTGAATTCACCAGGCGTCCAAATGTCCACCCTCCAATGGTGATCCACAAGAAGATTGATCAAGATGCTAGCTTCTTCAAAATTCCTTCACTTGAATTCTTATCCTAGAACTCAAGAGAACTATGGCTTTAAAACTCCACGGTAGGGACTCCTTACTTCCTTTCTTTCTTCTTTCTCTCCCTTTCTTAAGACCTTGTCCTAAGAATAAAACTCTTGTCTAAGTCATCTTTCTATTTTTTTGAGTTCCTTTTTCCTTGGATTCATTCCTTTTTCTACCTTGCATTTTTTCTCTTCATTTTTTTCTTTTATTTCTTTTCGTTATTGTTTCTTCCTCCCTCCTATTTTATATATATTCGATGCTTTCATGCATCATTTTTTCTTAATTTCATTGCAATGCTTTGAAGGCTAATTATTGTAGATCGGAAATGTTATAAGTGCTTGATGGCATATAAATCAAAGTCTTGCGGATCTTAATTTTTATTTTTATTTATTTTTGTAGACAATATTAAGGGCCAATTCTACATGAAATTTTGTTAAATAACATTTATGAAAAAGGTTGGAACTTTAAAAATTACATTACTTTTAGATTATTGTTAGAAGCTTACGGTACAAGCTATCTATCTATAATTATGTTTGAATAGTACAAATATATAGTACTATAAAATATTTTTTAAAATTTCTATTCTACTGATACCATTCAAATTGTAAATATTAGAATATCTAAATATAAAAAATTCTCAAAGTACTTTGAATGTTCATAAAAGTCTTAATTGGATGGATACTTTGAACAGCAACCGATGCTAAATAGGTACCTTAAAATTGCAATACCATTAAAATTGCTATACCGTTAAAAAACTAATTTGGATTTTTGTCCTATATTGACATGGTACACCACAATCCTATACTTTATTGATGAGGTACCGGTATAATATTTGTACTAAAATTGCAGGCCTTATTGTATAGTATAAATTAAGTTAAACACAAGTTAATATCATTATCTAATTACTTGCAAAGTTCATTAGAGCCATGCAAATCAATAGAATTGAAACAAGAACCAATTATTTTGATATAAATCAGATAGGTGTCTATCAATATTGTATCCATTTTTCTTTGATGGACAACTCTATCTATTTTTATACCTACTAAATGGACAGGAGAGAAAGGTTTACCGCCTTCTAAAATTATAGAAAAATGCTATAAAATTCATAGAAAAAAAAACTCTATTAAGGATTCTAAGAAAAATCATTGAAATGTCTTGTTAACAAATCCTCTTTTTATTTTTTTTAACTTCGAATTTGATTGGTAGGTTCTTGATGATCTTTGATTTATCAAACTCAAAATCAAGTTTGTTATGTAGCCTTTACTTTCGTAAGAACTTAATAAACCCTCTTGATTTTCTAGTTTTGAAAAAGTCTTTAATTTATGTGACAATAATATATTTAACAAGAAATATTATATGTTATTTAAAAATTTAAATTCAAAATATAAAATAATTATCTTTACATTTTATTTTCTTTGTAAATTTTGTATTTGTTTTCGTACCATCATCTCATCATAACATGATTGCTTTATTTAATAAAGGATTGATCCTTATATAGATATACATATACATACATACATACACATATAGATACATACATCATATATACATAAATAATCCATACACACACCTATTAAATGGATAGGAGAGAGAAAGTTCTACCCCTTTCATAATCCAGCTAAAATAGTAGTAAAAATCATAGAAAATCTCATTAGGAAGACCTTAAAAAGTAATAGAGAAATTTCATTTAAATTTCCATGCTTTTTTTTAGTTTGAAAGGTTGAAATTAATTAAACTTTGATGAACTGTTACTATTTTTGTGATGTTATCTGACCACAAAATTTTCATTTAAAACTCTCAAGCTTTATTTCTTGTTCTAGATGTTGAAACTGGAAGGGCTCTTGATGATTTATTTCTATTTTTATAATAACATCTAATATATCTCAAAATCAACCATAGTCAACATGATAAACCGACCAATAATAGCTCACCACCTAGCCAAAATCCAATCACTTTGAACCCTCCTATGGCCAACCCAAGAGGCATGCAAAGACTCCTTCAAATTTCAAACCCTCCCCCTGGCTGGTAATAGCTTGGGCTATGATCATGAATGATTTCCTTAGCTATGCAACGTGTGAGTAATCCATGTGGGTAAGATGCATGAGTTCTTAGAACTAGACGTGCAATCCATTACCAAAAACTGCTAGTGAACATGCTTGATTTACTCCACGATGGGCACCAATCTACATTTATATAAACCACACCCGAGGAACCCTCCAAATAAGTTTTCTAACTACTTTAGACTTCTCTAAGTCTTCTAGCTCTCTCCATGCAATATTATACTGTATTGATCCAAAGATTAATTTCGATGATATTGTTGACTTTAGTCCTTGATTTTGATGACTAACAAAATGTTGAGTATATATTTTATACTAATATTTCAATTATAGTTATGAATTTCAGGATACAAGCACCTCAAATTCTCTATATAAAAATATTAAGGCACTTATTGAAAGCTAAGCAATTTTCATTGATGTGGCGAGACCGCTGATGTGGATAGCTAGCAGATGCCACATCAAGGAAGGCCGCCACGATGGATGCCAGGGCGACGCCCCGGTCCCAATCACTTTGTCGAGCTGAGATGAGCTCCTACAAGGCCACGAGCCGAGCTCTGGCCTCCACCAGGTCGCGCCCGTGAGCTCGGGACGTCCAGGACGGAGCCGTCCTCCGCCCTCTAGAGCGAGACCCTCGGAGGCTAGCACCCTGCGGTCGAGGTCGAGCTCAGCGCTCACCCGCCGATGTGGAGCCTCTCCGAGCGTGCACCCTCTGGACCGAGTCTGTCCTCCACCCTCTCCAAGTCCAGGCCGGCCACCAGCATCCAGCTCCAGTCCAGATACTTCAGGTCTACAGTAATTCTAAGAGGAAGTCAGATCAGCCTCCAGGAGAATCCTGATTTCAGCAACTTCAGCTTTCAAGTTCTTCAACCTGGTTAACCTTTACTTGAGTATCTGAATTCCATCACTTGTTCCTCTTCTTTCCCAGATCTTGAGTCCAGGAGAAGCCGACCAAACCACAGACCAGTATTGGAGGATCCATTGCGAAGATAGCCGAATCCGAGGATCCAACAATCTGCTCGAAAGAGTTCTTCCACCAAAATCCTGAGAAGATCACTGTCTGGTTAGTAAACCATCTCTCCTCTCTATTTCTGTTCTGTTGAAAGTTCAGAGCGAAACCCTAGGTCTGGGAGTTTCTCAACCCCCAGCGATCCGTTACTTCTGAACTACTCTGATAATTTAGTTCCTTCTAAACTGTGCCTTCAATCCTTACCTAGTTTCCTTCAACTTAGTTTAGCTTTACTTTGAGTCAAAGCCAATTTCTGAAATATAAAAAAAAAAAAAAAGAAAAAGAAATTAATCCTTAATTTACTTCTGCATACGCTTCTTTGTTCTTTGTTCTGCATCAAAAGCTTTCTTCCTTTGCTAGCCAAAGACCCTTGAGAGAAGGTAGGTATGAGACCTAGGATACTTAACCAAACAAGCTACTAGTCCCTCTTCGAATCCCATTCGGCCACCCTTGGAGAATCCTCTTCAAGCCTCTCCAATTTTGACCTTCCCATCTTCCAAAAGAGATCATCTACAATGGAGTTCTCCACGCCAACAATTGAAGATGATTCAAGCAAAGGACGCCACAGGAGATCCACTTAAAGCCAAATCTAAGCCATTTCTTCCATTCCTAATTTCCTCTTCCATTTCTCCATTCTTCCACCTAAATCTTTTAATTTTACTATATATCTATGCAGGATCCCCGGGTCTCCTGGATTTCAAGGTGAAGGTCTATTGTGCCAAGGAATCATGAACAAGGTGCCTTTAGATGTAGAGTAACTCCTTGCTATTCTTAGTACTTCATCTTGAGTGTCCATTTTCTGAATTTCAGATTTTTAATAGCTGGATAGCCATCTTTATAATCTTTTTTCATATCTAAAATAGGAAAGTAGGCTAGCCCTAACCTGTGTGGTTTCCTAACCACGAAGATCCCTTCTTAATTACTTTGAGAGATTATTTTCTAGTATAATTCTTTTTCTTATGTTCCTTTCATATAATTCTATTTCTTTTACGTAGAATAGCTGCATATTTATCTATTTCATTTTCATTTAGTCCTTCTAATTCCTTGAAATGCATCATTCAATACATGTTCCCTATCAGTCCTTCCCTAGCTCTTCACTGTAAGTCTTCTATTCTTCTAACTTCCTTTCATTTCTATTTGCATTATTTCTACTGACGCTTTCGTTATTGCGGATAGCCACCGATATAATCCTCATCAGGGATTATTGCACACAATAGGCCAAGCATGATGCCCAAGAGAAGAAGCATTCAGAGGTGCTGGAGGCAGAGGCATGGGTGCAGACTGAAAGGATAAAGATAATTATTTTATATTTTGAATTTAATTTGTTAAATAAAAGATAATATTTCTTGTCAAATATATTATTGTCACATAAATTAAAGACTGCTTCAAAACTAGATAATCAAGAGGGTTTATCAAGTTCTTATGCAAGTGAAGGCTGTATAACAAACTTGATTTTGAGCTTGATAAACCAAAGATCATCAAGAACCTACCAATCAAATTTGAAGTTAAAAAAAATAAGGAGAGGAGAGGATTTGTTAACAAGACATTTCAATGATTTTTCTTGGAATCCTTAATATAATCTTTTTTCTTTGGATTTTATAGCATTTTTCTTGAATTTTAGAAGGTGGTAGACCTTTCTCTCCTATCCGTTTAGTAGGTATAGGAATAGATAGAGATGCCCATCAAAGAAAAATGGATACAATATTGATAGATACCTATTTGATTTATATCAAAATAATTGGTTTTTGTTTCAATTCTATTGATTTATATAGCTCTAATGAACTTTGCAAGTAATTAGATAATGATATTAACTTGTGTTTAACTTAATTTATACTATATAATAAAGTCCATAATTTTAGTACAAATACTATACCGGTACCTCATAATATAGTATATGATTGTGCTGTACAACGTCAATATAGAATAAAAGTATCTTAGCATATTTTTAAGGTACCTATTTAAGCATTGCTGTTCAAAGTATCCATCCAATTAAGACTTTTATGAATGTTTAAAGTACTTTGAGAATTTTTCATATTTAGATATTATAATATTTACAATTTGAATGGCATCGGTAGAATAGAAATTTTAAGAAACATTTTATGGTACTATACATTTGTACTATTCAAACTATAGTTATAGATAGATAGTTTGTACCGTAAGCTTCTAACAATATATAAAAGGAATGTAACATTTAAAGTTTCAAGCTTTTTCATAGAAGTTGTCTAAAAATATTTCATGTATAATTGATCCTTGATATTGTCTACCAAAATAATTAAAAATAAAAATTAGGATCGGCAAGATTTTGATTTATACGTCATCAAGCATTTATAACATTTCCTATCTACATTGATAAGCTTTCAAAGTATTGCAATGAAATTAAGAAAAAATGATATCATCGGACCTAAAATGGCATAAAAGCATGGAATATATATAAATTAGAAGGGAGGAAGAAACCATAAAAATAAAATTAAGAGAGAGAGAGAGAGAGAGAAAGGTAGAAAAAGGAATGAATCGAAGGAATATTGGTATTCTTCGGTCATTTTTGTTGACCGGTTCAAGTCAAAAAAAAAAGAAAAAAGAAAAAAAAAAATCGTGAGCCTGTCGAAGCTTACGCAAGTGCTTTCGTACTCGTGTATCTCCCTGGCAATAGGAGGGTGATGGCTGCCACGATATATAAACCAGCCTCCCCCAGCCCGCTAAAACGAAGCAGGAAGCAGCGGTAGATAGCGCAAGAGCCATGGCGAGAGTGGGGCACATGAAGCTGGGCTCGCAGGGCCTGGAGGTCTCCGTCCAGGGCCTGGGTTGCATGGGGATGTCCGCCTTCTACGGACCTCCGAAGCCAGAGCCCGACATGATCGCCCTCATCCACCACGCCATCCGCAGTGGCGTCACCTTCCTCGATACCTCCGACATCTACGGCCCCTTCATCAACGAGATCCTCCTCGGCAAGGTAAAATTAATCTCTTCTTCCCTCTTCTTGTTGCTACTGGAGGTTTTGGTATGCGTCCATCTCTGATGCCTGCGTGATGTTTGTTTTAGTCTCTGCAAGGGGGGATGAGGGGAAAGGTGGAGCTGGCGACCAAGTATGGTGTCAGCTTTTCTGATGGGAAGATGGAGGTACGTGGGGATCCGGCGTATGTGAGGGCCTGCTGTGAGGCGAGCTTGAAGAGGCTTGGCGTGGACTGCATCGATCTCTACTATCAGCACCGAATTGACATTCGGGTTCCTATCGAGGTTACGGTGAGTTCATCCTTCCAAATGTCTCTCAAGGTTTTGGAGATCTCAACAGACGAACTTCAGTTAGGAAAAAGATCTGTATTTGGTCAAGAGATGCTAATTATATTCAATGTCGTAACCTGTTTAAATTGGATGCTGTCCAAGTTAGTTGTCATGCTAGTGGTCATCCTTTTATGAGCTACTTGATGTGGTGGGCTAATGGTTGGTGGGAGATGAAAGTTTGTTTGGGTTTGATGTGCCAGTTGATTGCAGGGAAGGGTGTGGTGCCCACAATTCCGATCATAAGGTATAGACTACATTGTAATATTGAAGTAATTGCAAATGTTTGGAAGACAATGTTGAGGGGCAGGTACGTAGAGGCATTGGAAAATAAATTTTTATTTTATTCCTACAATACTCCTAACCCTATAATAGTTATATAATAATATAATTTTATAATAATAATATATATTATTTGTATTATATTATACATTATTGTATATTATATTGTATATAATATAATTTCATATATTATTGTATATAATATTATTTTTATAGTAAAGGGTATTATGGAAAGTATGGATAGATTTTAGTAACTTATCCAGAAAAATAATAATGGAAAAGAACTTGGATCAATTATTTTTCTACCTAATTGTTGTTAGGGAAATACTTACCCAAGAAAATATAGATTTCTGGGTATCTTATCCTCCAAAGAATAGGCCCTTAATGCATCCTGGACAATAATCTTTCTCAAATAATAGAATCACAACAATCTAAAACAACGTAACTTTTTGCATCTAATAATATAACCGATTTGAGCTGTCCCAAAAATGCATTTACTTCTAGTTTTAATGCAAACCTGAACCCATCTAAAAAACCTCATACATAGGTATTTTCTTTTAAAAAAAAGACATTACATATTCTGATTGCAATCAAACAATCGTCAATAAAATCAAATACAGAAAACACACCCACCGTGGCCAAATAGTCCTGTCATTTATATTTAATTACTCGGTGAAGATGCATCAAAAAGAAACCCTGGTTTTTTAGTTGAGATTTTATGCCAAGGCAACTTTTATTTTAACCCTACATCATTCCCTTGAGCTGAGTACGATGTAATCTTGATGTTGTATTTAGGCTTAGAATATACATTTTTTCTTATAATCCTAATCAAAAGCAGAGGATCTTTAAGAATAAAATATATCCTTTTGGTTGCTTTTGTTACTGTTGGGTTTTCTAAAACAATATGCATCTTTTGGATCAGTGTTGCTAGTGCTTCCTTTTCCCATCTTAGTTGACTACTGTCACAAAAGAATCTTGATCTTCAATAATTGTTCATTATGCGAGCATCAATTTTTCTCCTTCATAAGATCTAACATCCATTTTTATTGTTTTTTTAGCTATGACTCAGTAGGGACTAAAAACCTTAGGCTTAAATGAAACAAAGTAGGAAGGGTGGCAATATACCTTCATAACTAGCATTTTTCTCATTATGTGACATTTGAATGGCCAAATAATTCTTTACCCCATCTTCCTTCGGATAATTAAATTTTGTAGCCACTTATTGGCTGATAAAACCCCCTGTATACTTTTGAGTGATGGACATCATTGCTGCAATTTTGGAGTATCACTCAATAAACAAATATATAAAATTAACTAGCAGCGGCACCTCTGCTTCATCATAGATAATGGCTAACTAATATCTGATGATGATTAGTTAACCACATAATTTTTGATGATGTTTGGAGTACCTTTTCTTCCATGCTATAAAAAATTGGCACTGGCACTTTCTGGCGCATCACGGATAGTACCTGATTAAGTTCTAATGGTGACTACTTAATTACATAAACAAAAGTTGCAGACTCCGGTGCCACTTAAAAGAATCTAATTAGACTTCATTAGGAGCAGGAAACTGGACCTAACTTGATTCTTTCTGGACTGGTAAAAAACATAGATGTTTCTTATTTTCGATGAGATCCTTTTATATTATATTAGTGAGCACAGGGAATCAGATTCAGTAGAAGATCAACTATGTCATACATAACCATCAAACTCTTTGCTATGTATTGACCTTTTGGATTGAAGAGATATTGTTAGTATGGAAGATGTGACCTGTAGAAAAATCTGTAATAGGCTAGAAATAATTATGAAAAATGCCTCAAATACTGCTTCAGGAGTTGCCCTTAAGTGGAGGCCTGCTCTAGTCAAGAAGCTGTCATATATGTCTTGGAAAATGGAATGGTGCTAAATCTTGCTATCTGACCAAAAGGATAGAGTTGCCTGCTAGAAACTGCAAAATTCTGTTAGGACTTCTTAGGTTCACCTTACAAGTGTTTTTCTTTGAGATGTCTTTAGTTGCTAAGCTTATATTTGTCCAATGCTCAAGCCCAGTTCTCTTTATTAGATTTTAATATTGAGCATATTGAAGGAGAGTCAGGGAGCCTTTTCTCTCTCTCCTTATTTGGCCATCCACTTTCCCACAAATTTGATCTTCCCCATTCTGCATCCCTTGTCATCGCATTACCATGAATCCTATGAACTCTTTACAAATGGTATCTTCCTTGATGATTTAGGTGACTAGCCTACCTATTTAGCACGCTTCAGTATTCTTCCCTTCTTTACAAACTAATACCATGACCTGCCTTTGTTACATAGTTTCTTGGCATAGATTTCTGTGGCAATGATGACTTCAATATGACATGGGGAAGGTTGAAGAGCACCTAACCAAATCGATTTTCAATTTTATTATAATATATAAAGACTCTAATATGAAGTATACTTTTCGCTTGACACCATGGAGGTTTCAACTTTGACTGGCTAGTGCTATGTCAATTTGTTTTCCTTTTCTACAGTCAGACATTTCTTTTACCTTTCTGATTGGATGATTCTTCTACATATCAGTTATGGATCAAATATGAAAGGCAACATATTATCTAGCAGGTAATAAAACTAATACTAAACCCAATCTTTTCTCCTCTCTAGGTTTCCTCATTAGAGTGGCATTTGGTGGGTGGCCCTCTTCTTTTCCACATATTCTACAGAGAACCACATTTTAGAACCAGTTGAGAATGTTCATGAGCAGCCAAGGCAGGACAGTACAATTTGGAGGTTGAAAGTCTACAAAGAGTATTATCTCATAAAAAATAGGTCTAAGAAGAATAGGAGCATACAATTTAATTGTCAGGAGATGAGAAGAAACTCATAGTTTTCTAAGGTATGACTGTCACCGATGGTTGAAGTTTATAGGTGTTATCTTGTAAAACAGTGCAAACTGCAAGTTTGCAATGACTAGTGTAGAATGGGGATAATGCCACCTACACTACATTGTCCTAAGTGAAACCACTCAATGTTCAGATGTGATTTATAATTTACTCACAGGCCATAAGAAAAGGATAACAATTACGAAGCATCCGTGGCTTTTGTAATCAATGATCTGGTTTTGTTAGTCTTCCCCAGTTGTCTTTATCATTTTGTAAAATCTATGACGCTATCATCATTTACTGAATTATTGGTCCTACTTGTGAATGGTATTGTAGTTTTTGATATTAATTTTTATTTTCTTATGCATACCTTGACACCATTTTGCTTGAACACAAGTTGGTTAATAAATTGATCGTCATTTTCTTTCTCCATTATTAGATGGGAGAACTCAAGAAACTAGTTGAAGAAGGAAAGATAAAATACATTGGGTTGTCTGAGGCATCTGCTTCAACAATCAGGAGGGCACATGCAATTCATCCAATAACTGCTGTCCAGCTGGAGTGGTCTTTATGGACAAGAGGTGCTGAAGAAGATGTAATTCCTACTTGCAGGTGAGTTTGTCAGGTTTATATTTATACAGAACTATTGGTTGCTTACATTTATTTTATCTAATATTGCTTTTCTTGTTTTCTATATCGAGATTTCAGAGAACTTGGTATTGGTATTGTTGCATACAGTCCACTAGGAAGGGGTTTCTTTTCTGTTGGGCCGAAGATAGTTGATAGTTTCTCAGACGAGGATGCCCGTAAGGTGTGTATTTCTGATTAAATAAATATATATGTATCTAGAAAAGAACTAATACGACATTATGCAATGATATATTGGTAGTTGTCAAATGTATGATCTAGATAGATGAAGGAACCATAGAAGCATAATGTTCTACCTATCTAAATTGGTTATGTATGGTAGTTAGGTTACTCAGACCTTTGCTTCTGTTAATTCAAGGATGAAAGAGAGGCTAAGATCAGCAAACAGTATACCATCATATGCTTGTGTCATGTGCCTCTGTTCTTTTTATTTATTGCTGCCTTTTCATATTGAGATCAATGTAGCATGGACAATGGATGAGAACATTCAAGTGTCCGACTTTACAAAAGCAAAAAAGAAAAGATGCAGGAACATATAGGGAAAAAATTAAAATTTTTGCAAGTTCCATACATATGTTTTCTAAAAGTAGCTATTGTAGAAATAGTGTGCATAAACATGGTCCATTGCTCCATGGCTGAGGGCACTGGTGCAAAACACAAGCAGGGGGCGTTCATGGTAAAAATAGGTGCCAAACAAAGAAAAGGCTAGATCAGAGGCTTCAGTTCTGGTGAAGCAACAGATCTAGGGACCAGCGAAAGTAAAAACATGGCCACAAGTACCCTTCTACCAGTATACATGGCTGCTAGCAGCCATAGAATTCAGCTAGGATGCGAGAGCTGCCCAAAACTTGCAGCGGTCCCCTGCCATCTTGGCCAAGGGCCGGACATAGGAAAGGGTTTTGCTGGACATCTTTACTCTAGATGGTAAAGGTAGAGAGAGACGGTTTAAAAAAAAAGAAAACTATTTCCGATGTCATTATGGCAGATCATATTCATTGTTGGAAAGATCAACTCCACCATCAATCTGCAGAATCAATGTGCAGATTGTTTGATAAGCATTTGAGGTTCTAATGCATCGGGTGGTCTGGTTCACAAAGCATTGAATTGTAACCTTTTCCCTGAGGACTGCATGCCTTGGTTGATGATCCCAACAAAGGCTGATTTAAAATTATAGGCTGACCATGAATGAGTTGCATGACTATACATTTCAGCAACTTTTGCATTTATGCATTGTAGTGTTGACATAGACTGACGGTGGCAGCAAGCACATGCAATGTAATGAGATGAAACATGGATGGCGGTGTTCTTATCTTTTTTTTTCTTCCTTTATTTATGTAAGCTTTTTAAAAACTTAAAATGCCTAAAAGCACTACATAGAGAAGCTATGTTCTAGAATGTAATGGGTCCTTAAATGGTCTCCATTTTTCTTGCTTGTGAACTTTTCTTTGTTACATTAAAGAGAATGCAAGAGCTAAACTAGGATGAATTTATTGAATATGGGATTATGTACATATCTATGAGTTATGTATATATACAATATCTATATATGCATATATGAAAGCACACATCATAGTTATAGGACATTAGTGTAAGAAAAGTTCTGGGTGTTAGATAATAACACCTTCCTGCTAGTCTTTTTGAGTAAGATTTTGGGTGTTATAAATGATATCAAAGTAGACCTAGCCAATTGGAGGACACTACAATGCAAATCCTTTCAGGACTGACTATAGGTTGATTATGGTATTTGTGATTGAATATGATTAGATTTGGGCATTTGTCTTGATGAGAATGCAAGGATTTAAATGGAGTGTGAAAGGACTTGTATGGGTATGTGTTTAATTCGATATTGATTATGCACTGCATAAATTTTGGGTACTTTTATAGGACCAATGAATCTAAACATACTTTCTGATTAGCCTTTTTGGATGAGGTCCTATGTTTTAATAATATAAACCCTTTGTTTGCAAATTGTACGGCCATCTATATGGACATAAACTGAGATATTCATAGGTTGTTTGATTGTTTGTAATTGGTGGCCTATGGCTGCACTTGGCTGTAATTGAATTACAAGCAACCAAAACAAGTTTTTGGATGCCTACATTTGCAGCTACAGGTTGCAGATGAATTGAAAAGAAATGAGAAGGTTGTAATTAGAATTGCAGCCTAAAATGGTCATTCCAACCGCATGAAATCTTGTAATTGAGAAAGCCCTATAGAAGGGGTTCCCTCACCCATCCAACCGTTCTCTTTCTCCTTCTCCATGATGTCCTTGTAATTAAATAATAATAATATTATTACTAAAATAATATTATACTACTATAATAATATTTCCGTAAATAGTAATATTATAATAAGAATATTATTATATCATATTATTACTATTGTATTGTAATATTATTATATTGTAATATATTATATAGGGATACTATTTATTATTATTTATTATGTTATTATCATGTTTTTATGTTAGAATAATATTAGTAATTGTAAATATATTATATTTAATATTATTGGAAATGTTGTAACAATGTTATGCTAACACTACTTCTAGTGGAATACTATATGATAATTGTACTATCATTATTACTACAATATTGAAATATTAATATAATACTAGAACCGGTAGATAATATCATACTAATTATAGTTATAATCGCATGTGAAAGCAATGTCAAATTATTATAATATCAAATTGTTTTACATTCATATAATTATCAGAATAATCATTCTTGTATTAATTCAATGATAATTTAATAGTTATATTATTTTCTATTATAATTATAAAATAATATGATAAATATTATACTATAATAGAAAAGGTGAATGGTTCAGTGTTTCTCAAGATTAATCTTACCATCTTTATTATGGGGTATCTTATGTCACATCAAACAACCAAACAACTGTAATTGCATTAGTTTTCAATTACAGACAATCAAACAAGACCTCTTTCTACAACTACAAATTCAATTGCAAGCCAGTTGCAGACTGTAATTGAATTGCATGCAACCAAAAAGAGACATGGAAGCCCAGGTGCATGCAAGTAGCCCCTTATTTATAAAGGAGACATGGAATCAGGGGTACATCCAAGTAATGTTTGCATCATGATAGTAGTTATTATTTATGATTATAGTTACGAAGATTCCAATTATTTTGTTTCCCATCTCATAATTGTTTCTTCTTCTCGATTATTCGTAAATTTCAGGTACCGCAGGTCTTTCTTTTTTTGGTAAAACATTTCAGAAATTTTTATTTCCAGAATTTCGCACTTCAATTGTTTTATAGTGTCTTTATGGCTAACAAAAGATGATAACCGAACTGTCAATGTCACTCGCACAGCTGATGTACATTTTATTTGTTTTGATCTTTCTTTGTATTCGAGCCTTTCGTGTCTTGTTCCATTAATTGAAAGATGAAGGAATTTGCAGATAATGCCCAGATTCCAACATGGGAATCTCGAGGGAAATGCGGGTATATTCGAGCACGTAAATGATATGGCTAAGAGGAAGGGATGCAGCCCTTCGCAGCTTGCATTGGCTTGGTTTGGGTTCGCCACCAGGGAAGCGATGTTTGTCCTATACCAGGCACCACCAAGATTGAGAACTTCGACCAGAATATTGGAGCGCTGTCAGTGAAACTCACGCCCGAAGAAATGGCCGAACTTGAATCATATGCTTCAATGGATTCTGTCAAGGGTGATAGATTTGATGGTTCAATTTGGACATGGAGGAACTCTGATACCCCTCCCCTGACTTCATGGAAAGGTGAATGATGATTCCGTTCGTTCGCAGTCTAGCTTCTGTGATTTGTTGCATGCAGTTTAATATTAGTTAGCTATCCGTAGATTTTGTGAGTATGGAACGACTGTTGCGTTTGCCGTGAGCACTGCCTGGTCTAAGCTTTTCTGTTCGTGGCTTCCCTAAAATAAAATAAAATAAAGAGGTAATGCTTTTTTGTAACATCAAGACTTGTCATGTCTAGAAAGTAAAAGGTGTTGGCTGTTGTCTCCAACCGGTAGCTCAGCGTGCAGCACATGAGAAGGATGGATGGTGGTTAAGCACGGGGATCCTCTCTAGAGAGCACTACCGGAGAATACGGTACCTGGATCTCTTGTTATCAACACGATTAGCATGAGCCTTCTTCTTGTTAGGCAGGGACGACCCACCCTCTACCTCTCCAAGCCCATATTTGCATAATTACATAGCAAAGATGCTGAGTTACATAGCTCGTCGACTATAGCTGGGATAACATGGAATGATAATTAAGGTGGAGATCTTTGAGTCTGCTTGGTTAAAAGTTTCTGAATAGAACGAAAAAGAAAAGGCCAACCATGCTCGGAAGGATGCTCTTCCAAAATAAAAAGATTTTGGAAAAAATAATCTATCATGGATTGCAGACCAACCAAGCAAGGCAAGGACAGGATGGTACCAGTCTGAGAGAAGAACGGTAAAGGAAATCCCAACTCTACCTTCATGGACGACTCGTACAAGCAAAGCTGAGTAGGAAGATGGTCATCGGCCCTTTTCTCAAGCCCAAGCAGATCAAGAGAGAAACCGCTTGGTACATGGTAGCTCCTCCGAAGCTTATCTAAATCCCCACTATAGTATAGGAAACTTCCTGCTATACTACTTTCAAGACCAACCTAACAAGATGCTCGAGCTGGATGACCAGCTCACTAGCATATCACTCATCATGACTTCGTAGGGCCAGAAACTACGGAGAACAGAAAAAGAGCCGTCCCATACCCGTCTCGGGTTGAGTCGGATCGGGTATAAAAAAATCACGGATCGGGTCGGGTATACCCGGTCTCATAAAATTTAGTTTATTTAAAAGCTAAATGAATCGGGTCGGGTATATCCGTCCCATATCCTATTTACTTAAATATTTTATAAACATATTTTTTTAATATATAAACGGGTCGGGTTCGGGTCGGGGCGTACTGCTACCCGTACACGACCCGAACCCGAGTCGGATTTTTTTATATAACCCATATCCATTTATAATAAATTAGACGGGTCGAGTTTTACCCGTCCCATTAGGGTCGGATCGGAAAAAATTACCATCCCTGCGATGAAGTAAAGGAAAGGGGCCGAGGAAGTAAAGGAAAGGGGCCGAGGAAGGAGAGAAGCCTGACAATTTAAGGGATGTTGGGCGCTTCGATTGATGATGCCTATGAGTTGGAGAAGCTTCCCAAGGCCCAAGGGCTACATTTTACAGCAAGCTCAGCTTCCAAAACCCACAATTTTAATTTTTTTAAAAAAATTCTTTAAGACCCAGGAAAAATGGTTCTTAGCTTATCCTAGTTTCTCGTATTTGATGAAGTTGCACTGATGAGATCAGAAGCTACAGCAGCAAAAGGAGAAGAAGATGCACCTTGAAGTCTAGGTTCGGAAAAGAATGGTAATGTGGAGGAGCAAGAGAGGGCTAGGAAGGCTTATAAGAAGAAGAGACAGGAGAGAGCAGACTTGATGGCGTCCCCACTTCCAAAATTCTATGCTCGGCCAGGCTGATTCCAAGCCATTCCCCGCTTTATATCGGACATTATATGTGGCATGTTTCCTGTGCACCGTCATCGATCGTGCACGCGTGGCGGTTAAAGATCGGTAATGGTCTGACTCGAATTCATTTTAAAGAAAACTATGAAGCTAGTAATCATGAATTCATGATTGTAGAAGTAGATTGATAAACTACTCGTTATTTTATTTCATATACTTCTTTTTTTTCTCCCTTTCTCGGTCATCTATTATAAAGTAAATATATATATATATATATATATATATATATATATATATAGAGGGATCTGTTCGCTGGAAGAAGAAAGTGTGCAGGAAGGAAAGCAAAATGCATGGCCGCTCACGCAGACGTACCGTCCAGATTCATTAGAGGCATCTTTTATGAGCGAGAACACCACATGAATACATCGATGCCTAGGGTTCGAATTTTCAAAAAAAAAAAATTACAAATCGCATTTGCTTTTGATTATTAATTACTTTTTCGAAATCATTCACCCGTGCAACTTTCAAGTTGCCACGGGTGCTAGGATCCAATCATCTTTGGCGCTCGAAGGTAGAAGTTAATAAACCCCTGTACATCTTTATGCTTATCGAACCAACTCTTCGGTCCACCAGTTGGATCAGATTTTTGGGACATAAATGCAATTACGCAAACCCACCCTTTTCCATTCCAAGAATTAACTCTCTGACATGATGGAGATTTCCCAATTATAATGCGGTTGCACATATGAGCCTCGACATCCATGACATGCAACCTCTTTCATGCAAGGAGGATATGCATACTGTTGGCATGGAGTTCTTGAATCGGCCGATCGGAGCTGCTGCATCGCAGGACCGCTTCCTGGTTCACCTGCAAAACAGGTTCCTTGACAGAGATGTTCTGGCGGAGGACACTCCGATGCCTAAGTCAGTGACGGATTACAGCCACAGAATGGGGAAGATATCGAGAGTGGAAGAGAAAAAGAGTTCTTGGAAATTGAAAGTGTATGTGTGCGACATTATTCGCGCGTACCTCTCGAGCCATCCTTCTTATCCATATTTAAAAGATGGCCTCCGGTCTATGGCCCGCTCTTTTTCCGGAGATCATGGGGAGCCAATTTCTCCCATGATTGGCGATCGTGGATTGTCATGAGCGGTTCCGGCCAGATCGGAGGCGTGGCTGCAGGAATTGCACGCCATGATCATGGCATGATGAGTGTCGGTAGTAACCATTGGTTACAGTTTCCTTTTTGGAACATATTGTGATTCAAGCTTTCGGTTTCCCCTTGCGTGGACCGAAGGCTTGGTATTTTCCAGAGGCCGGAGATCATGTCTACGGCGGGGACCGAAGTTCGTGTCTTCGGAAATCGATGAGTAGTTCAGACTTCGACCGGGGCCGAAGGTGCTACCTGAAGGACTGGCCTTCGGATGTTGTAGTTCGGTGTGAAGCCTTGAATTGTTTGCGGTTGGCCTTCGCTTAGTCCGAAGTCCGGAGAACCGGGGCTTCGATAAGTCGAACCGGAGCCTGGTTCGTAGCTGAACCAGGATATCCCAACAATTGTCCCCCTACTCTCAGTTGTCGAAGTGAAGATCTGCCTCGAGAAGTGAGAGTATTATGGCATTGTCGCTTTCTTCCTGAGAGACGGCGCAGTAAATGATTACGGGGCCTCTATTTGGGATGTCCATCACGATCTGAGAATCAGATGGTGGACAGGTGTCATTCCTGGATTGGGAAAAAGTAGGTGGCCTTGAGGCTATCTCTTCTTGTCCCGTTGCACAGTGGTTGAGGCAATCTTTTGGTTGGGATTTGGATAGTTATGGTGGCTGTTCTCCACCTGTTGGATGAAGGATAGATCTTATCCTGGTGGTCAGTTGCAAGTGGGTTACCTCCCAGGATAACCTTGAGTCAAAGTAACCCTCGGTGGGAGTCCAGAGACCCTTACTTTTCTTTTGGGGAAGGGTGAAGGTCTGGGCAAGGAAGCTTCTTCAATTTCGTCTCATTCTCCGCCCAAACCGTTCTGGACTACCAGTCTATTCTTCTGGTAGAATCCTCTTTCCGCTCCTTTGCTTCATTCCTTTGTCATGGAAGAGACCGTAGAGAGTCAGGGAAAGCAGGTTGGGCCCTCGGGGGCCGGAGATGCAGTAGGTTCGGAGTCGGTCCCCAGCTCGGTTTCTCAGAGCAAGGCAACCCTTCTTTGGGAACGCTACCGCATTCCTAAGGAATTTTCCTTTGTCCTCCCCGCGCCCGAGGAGCGGGCGAATAAAGCTCCCCCTGGGTGCCTAGCCATATATGAAGATCACCTGAAGGCTGGTCTTCGATTTCCCCTGCACCCCTTCTTTGTTAATATTTTTTGCTTGTACCAAGTGGTGCCAGCGCAGTTGATCCCAAACAGCATCAGGAACATCTGCGGGTTCTTGGTTATGTGCAGCATCGCCAACGTAGAGCCTAGGATCTGTTGGAAATTGTGTCCCAAAACCAATCGCCTGGGTTGTAGGCGGTTGAGCTAAGTATTGTACTCTTTCTTTGAATTAATAAAATATTATTTTTGGCAGCTCATCACATATATTATTTCCCTGAAATGAACTCTTTCCATGTGATGAAGTACTTAGGACTACACTGACTTCGATACAAAGAGGATGTATCGAGTGGTCCTTAAACCTTGTTCACAACCAAAGGATATATTGTACTGGACGGCAATATATCAAGTATAGGTTGTTGTAGTTCACATCGTTTGGTTGTCCTCTTGACCAAATGAGTGTGGTGACATTAATGTGATCTACAAGTGGGATATGTGATATCTCATTGAACGTGATTCCGTGCAGCCCCTTTCTGCCAAAGGGATACTCACAATTGAATATGGGTATATGTGTCCCTCCGACCTGAGGTCATTACGGTAGCTTGCAAGCAACTCCCTGTGCTTTGGTGCCGGACTACCCGGATTTTTAATCCGGTGATGAAAGGTTTCTGGGTACAGGCAAGTACTTGTGGAGCAGTGATGGACCAAGATGGAATTGACCTATCCAAACAGTTTGGATTGAATGTCTCGCAGTATCTCAATTTAGCAAATCCTCGACCGGGGTAGCGCTAGTGAAGAGTCACTGGGCTTGCAAGGTTGAGACACGTAGTCGACGGACTCAGTCTGGGTTGGCAGCCCAATCTCAGTCGTCCTGAGCATTAGAGGTCAAAGGGATGAATTATACGGTAACCATATGCCAGAGGTTCGATAGTTTGCTCCCGCATCTTCGACCTATCCGGATGCGGGGATCCATTGCTAGATGGTTTCCTGTGCTGGTACTAGAATTGTTCTAGTGCTACCGTTTAGGTTCGAACCTATGAGGTCACATGCCATAGAGGATTACTCTCTGATCCGGATACCGATTACAATTGGGAATCGTCTCGATTTTATGGTCACAGTATTTTTGAGCACTTTTTTCCCATCTTGCCCTTGTCTGTGTCAACCGGAAATTGTTCCGGGCTAACCAGGACTGCGCCAGGATTTTTCTGAATCAGTTTTGAACTGATTCGGAGTTCGTTTCGGCCTCCAATTGGTTGTGAACCAATTGAACCAAATTCAATTAGGTTGGACCAATTGGTTTAAATGGGTTTGAACCAAAATTGGCTTGGACCGGTTAATTGAACCGGAGTTCCTCTCACTTGGACCGGTTTACACGATTTTGACGTTGGATTTTTTCCTTGCACTGAAATAAATTCCAAGCGTTCAGAGGAGACCAAACAACCCATGCGCTGTGAAGGCCGAACGTCCTCCTGCTGGGCGTCTTTTCTCCTCCCACCGGTTTGTTTTAAAACCTTTGTTAATGGCTGATTAATTTGGTTAAACAGCAACCGGTGTCTCTTGGCTTTCCCAGTCTCTCCGTCTCCCTCTCCATTGCAGCCTATAAATTCTTTGGTCCCCTGTTTCAGCCTGAGTTTTTTACCACCGAGCAACAGCAAGCATTCTACTGGGCGTTGTTTTTGAGAGGCAGAGAGATCATCCATTTTGAGAGATCTTTTCTTCATTCTATTGGGTGTTGTTGGGTCCGAGATTTGAAGAGTTCTAGGAAGAGGAAGAAGGGCTAATCTCTCGTTGATTCTAGTGCTCACCGTGAAGAAGAGCATTGCTCTGTTCTTCTTCTTGCTGCAACTTACCTGTGACCGCGTATCATCTTCCAGCGGCTAGCATCGCGTGTGGAGAGGGATCCGAGAGCCCCGGGCACGTCTCCCCTCTAGAGGGAGTACTCTTCTACTCCTAGGAGCAAGCCACACGAGCCGGGATCGCCGCTGCAGCTCCAAACGCGAAGATCAACCTGCTGTCATGTTCTGCTGCAGTTTTCTGGCAGCAGACTTTTGGGGATTCTATACACTTGTTTTAGATTGTTTCAATTGTAGATATCGGTGGCAAATGGAAGTAGATTCGTCCACCTTGCCGCTGCTGAAGTTTGGGAGCAAACGGAGGTCCGAAAGGTGGTGTTTGGACGACGTTTTCAAACCTCAAAACAGGACATCCCACGGTTCCAAGGAAGAAGGCTGGAATAGTTTTATTCCAGCTATTCCAGCCTATTCTAGGTTTATTCCAGAGTTATTCCAGGCGGAATAAAGATACGGAAAATTATTTTTTTAATCATGCATAAATATATTTATTTGTTTAATTTTTACAAATATTTTTATATCATGAAACATGCCTACATGCAACATGAATAGATTAGGTTCTGAGCGGAGCAGTTTTCTGTTGCACGAATTTTTAAAAAAGTTTTAAAATACATTCTGCTCCCGCAGTTGTTTGCATGCCTAGTGTAGGATCATGTCAAACCACCTGCACCGTTTTCTTTCAGTGGTATCAGAGCCAGGTTCCATGTGTAATCTATTCCTGCATGCATGTTTATAGATTAAAATTAGTTTAATCTAAAATATAAAAAAAAATGTATCCAGATTTCTTTTTGGAACCTAGTTGAGACCTTCACCATGACCGTGTGTCTTTGACACGATATAGATCGTCTGTCTTGGCCTCTTCAGAAGGATCCTTAAAAAATATTAAAATTAAAAATTATTTTAATTTGGTGATACATGTTTTATATATGGATATAAAATATTTGTAAAATATATTGATGCATGTTTTGTTATGTAAAATTGTTTTACATAGAGACTTAATTAAAAATTATTTTAATTAAGTGTTTGGCTTATTAAATTTTTTTTTTTAGGTTTATGAAATCTAATCAAATTTGCATAAGCTATTTTGGGTTAAATTGGGTTAGCTGACTAGTTGGGTTCATCACTTGGTTAGACCTAAGTTTAGTTGAACCGGATTACAAGAAGATTAAACAAAAGTTGTTTAAGGCCCTTCTTTAGAACTATCTAATAGTTAGATTAGTTGATCCGTTCATCTAAAATGGATCCAATTAGTGGCTTTGTGGACGCCCGAGTCTTTAGGCTAGTCTGATCGAGTCTAGTAAACCGACTGGTGTCGAGGTAGGTTTGGCATTGTGATCATGGTTGTATGAGGCTACCTCTTTCCTGGCCAACTTGGTTGGTGTCTAGGAAAGATGGTTAATGGCAGATACTCACCCATGATCTCACCTACCTGGCTAGTCGAGTCGACCAGAACTGATTGGAAAAGCTCAATGACTCGAGTTAACCCATGTCATCCTGGTTGATCGGTCTGACTGATCTATAGGTGCCCATGGATCAATTTGTTGATTTATTTTAACCCTCCTGGAATCTGATTGATTCAGTGGGAGGATGATCCATGTCCTTGTCTTTTTCTTCTGTCACAACTATAAAAAATCCTCTAAAATTATTAGGTCCTTAAAATGACTAAGTCAAAGAGTTGACTGTGTCTTAGCCTCCCATTAAGTTGGATAGAAATGTGTCCACTAGCTTGGTGTGCATCGGCAGTTCCATAGAACGGGTGTACATCCGGTGATTGGAATTTCTATCTGATCGATGATGGTTCAGTGCAACCTCCTTAACGGGACCATGTGGGCCGGTCATAGTCGGGCTTGGTCTTTAGTTAGCTGGAAGCATTGGATTTGTCATTTTAATGGTTGGACCTAACCTGAGACCCGCAATAGGAGGCCCCTAGGCCGATTGGGGTGTTCTCTGGGGCAAAATGAAATACTGAAAATTGTTTAGGGAAATAATTGGTTTGCGAACCTACCTTTAGGCTCGTATGGGTGAGCTGGCCATAGTCGGGCTCATGCGAGGCATATTGAATTTCAGTACCCACTTGAAAAAGTGTTTTCACATATCGGAGTTAGAGGCTACCAATCTGAAAAATTAGTGGGAGAAACCTTTAGACTAAAGTCAAAGTCTTTTGGTTAAATTATTAATTCATACACTAATTTAGTCTTATTTTCTTTTCAGATGTCTTCCAATTTATCGCTCCGGTCACTTCTCGATAACGAGAAGTTAAAGGGTCGCAACTTCGATAGTTGGTATCGAAGATTGAGAATCGTTCTGGAGCATGAACGGATCCTCTATGTGATAACGGATTCGGCACCTGAAATCCCTCCCGCTAATGCACGGAGTGCAGTCAGAGACGCTTATCTGAAGTGGGTCTCTGATCGGACTACTGTCCGATGCATTATGTTAGCGGCGATGAACGACGAGTTCAGTCACAAATTCGAGGAGGCCCAATCTGATGAAATCCTATAAAAGTTGAAGGAATCCTTCGGCACCCCGGATGATGTAGAACGGTACAAAGTGTCTTGTGCCATCTCAATTCCAAGATGCTGAATGGTGGTTCCGTCACTGATCATGTATTGTACATGATCGAGCTGATTGAAAAGCTAGGCAAACTCGGATGCCCCTTGCACGAGCAGCTCGGCAAGGATGCGATCCTGAATTCTCTTCCCTCTTCCTATCTTGATTTTCTCGATCATTATAGATGAACAAGCTTGCAGTCAACTACCATGGTCTTTTGGGGTTGCTGCAGACTTTCAAGAAAGACCACCAACTGAATAAGGGGGTGGTGAATTTAGTGGGAGGTAGTAGAGGTCGTCGTCCCTTTAAGAAAGGGAAGAAGAAAACAAATAAAAAGGGAAAGAAGGTGCAGAATGCTCCTGGCCCTAGTCAGACCAGGAAGTATAAGGCTGATCAGTCTTCTGCAGAGTGTTTCTACTGCAAGAAGAAGGGACACTGGAAGAGGAACTGTCCTCTTTATATTGCGTCCCTTGATCAGAACAGGCCGAGAAAGCAGAAGTCTGCTGAACAAGGTATTTATATGATAAAACCTTGTAATTACTCAATTGTTGATACTGCTAACTGGGTATTAGATACTGGTAGTCCAATTCACGTTTGTAATTCGTTACAGGGACTTCAAGTTAGCAGAAGATTTGAAGATGGAGAACAGTTTCTGAGCGTCGGGAATGGAAATGTGTTCCAGTACTGGCGGTTGGAGTTCTGCGTCTTGTCTTTGAGTCTTGTACTGTCGAACTAGTCGACTGTCACTATTGTCCTAGTTTCATTATGAGCATAATCTCTGTAGGCCTTTTGGCCAATTGTGGTTTTGAATTATCAATAAAAGAAGATTTTTGCAATGTTATTTTGAATAACTCTGTTATAATGAAAGCTAGATTAAATAATGGCATATACGTACTATCAAGGCTTGTTAGTGTATTGTACACTTCTAGCAAACGTCCAAGGTTAGATAATGTCAACGATTTGTATCTTTGGCACCGTAGGCTAGGTCATATTAACCAAAATAGGATAAATAAGATGCGAGGAGATGGACTCCTCGAGGTCAGTGATTCTGAATCACTGCCCACTTGTAAATCCTGTTTACTTGGTAAAATGACCAAGTCACCTTTTACTGAAAAAGGTGAACGAGCACAGAACTTCTAAGTCTCATACATACTGATGTATGTGGACCGATGACAGTTAGTGCTAAAGGAGGATACAAATATTTCATTACTTTTACAGACGACTTTTTAAGGTTCGGTTATGTCTTCTTAATGAGACATAAGTCTGAGTCGTTTGAAATGTTCAAACGATACCGTAATGAAGTAGAAAAGCAAACTGGAAAAAATATTAAAACCCTTCGATCTGATCGAGGTGGTGAATACTTATCTGATGAATTTTTGACATATCTTGAGGAGAATGGAATTCTCTCTCAGTGGACTCCTCCAGGAACACCGCAGTTGAATGGTGTGTTCGAAAGGAGGAATCGAACCTTGTTGGACATGGTTCGATCCATGATGGGCTTTGCAAATCTGCCGCTATCCTTTTGGGGATATGCGCTTCAGACAGCCTGCTACTTGTTAAATAATATTCCAAGTAAGTCTGTTGTCTCCACTCTGTATGAGATATGGAATGGGCGTAAACCCTCAATCTCACACCTTCGGGTCTGCGGTTGTCCGGCTTACGTAAAGTGTTTAGACTCAGACAAACTTGGTACAGGGTCTGATCGGTGTTTATTCATTGGTCATCCTAAGGAAACCAAAGGGTAATTCTTCTACTTGGAGAATGAACAAAAGGTGTTCGTTGCTCTTAGAGCTATCTTTTTGGAAAAGGAGTTCCTTGGAGAAGGAACTATAGCCTCTAAGATTGAACTTGATGAAGTTCAGCCAATAGAAGAACCTGCACACTCCAAGGATATTGTAGAACCGGCTGTGATTGAATCACACCTAGAACCTATTAGGAGATCCGGTAGAATACCGCGTCAGCCGGATAGATACTATGATTTCTTGGTCCGGGACGGCGATCCCATTGAGCTCGATGAGAACAATGAGGATCCGATCACCTATATGGATGCTCTTCAGAGATCTGACTCTGAGGCATGGCTTGGAGCCATGCGATCCGAAATAGAGTTCATGAAAATCAACAATGTATGGACATTGGTTGATCCGCCAGAAGGAATAAAACCCATCAGGTGTAAATGGATCTTCAAGAGGAAAAGGGATGCAGATGGGAAGGTAGAGACCTATAAAGCCCGTCTGGTTGCCAAGGGGTATCGTCAGCGATATGGTATCGATTATGATGAGACTTTCTCCCCTGTGGCAATGCTCAAGTCCATTCGGATCATGCTTGCTTTGGCAGCATATTTTGATTACAATATCTGGCAGATGGATGTCCGCATCGCTTTCCTAAATGGGGAGCTGTAAGAGGAGGTGTATATGATACAGCCTGAAGGGTTCACATCCACAGATGAATCAAAAGTGTGCAAGTTGCAGAAGTCCATCTATGGACTCAAGCAAGCGTCTCGAAGTTGGAACTTATGGTTTGATAGATGTATCAAATCATATGGCTTCGTTAGGAACGGAGAAGAACCGTGCATCTATAAATGGGTTAATGGTTCTGTGATTGTATTCCTAGTACTGTATGTTGACGACATTCTCTTAATCGGGAATGATGTCGCAGCATTACAAGAAATAAAGGTCTGGTTATCATCTCAGTTCTCCATTAAGGACTTGGGTGAAGCTTCTTACATACTAGGTATGAAGATCTATAAAGATAGATCTAAGAAGCTTTTGGGACTGTCCCAATCTACGTACATTGATACCGTGCTGAAACGGTTCAGCATGAAAAATTTCAAGAAAGGCTATCTCCCGATAGGTTCTGGAATTACTCTTTCTAAGAAGGATTGTGCGACAATTCCTGAGGAAAGTGAGCGCATGAGTAGAGTACCTTATGCTTCTGCAGTAGGCTCTATCATGTATGCTATGACTTGTACTAGACCAGACGTGGCATACTCACTAGGAGTAGTGAGTAGGTACCAGTCTGACCCAGGTAAGGCGCATTGGAAGGTGATTAAGTCCATCCTTAAGTATTTGAGAAATACTAAAGATCAATGGCTGATTTATGGAGAACCTGACTTGAAACTTGTGGGGTACTCTGACTCCAGTTTCCAATCGGATAGAGATGATAGCAAGAGTGTGTCAGGGTTTGTATTTACCCTAAATGGAGGAGCGATCTACTGGAAAAGTTCCAAGTAGGCAACTGTTGCAGACTCGGTATGTGAAGCAGAATACATTGCAGCATCAGATGCAGCAAAGGAAGCTATGTGGTTGCGGAAGTTCCTTTGAGAGCTAGGGGTGGCACCTTCCCTAGATGGTCCTGTTCTGGTGTACTATGACAATTTTTTTTTATATATATATAATCACCTTACCTGGTGATTATTTTTTAATTTTTTTTAATTTTTTTAAAATTTTTGTATACTATATTATAATATATAATATATAATATATAAATTATAATATATTTATTATATTTTAGAATATAAAATATTTATTATAATATTAAAAATATATTATAATATATTATTATAATATCTTTTAATTAATGTTATTTTTAGTTAATTTATTATTAATTTTAAATCAATATTATTTTTATATAGTAAATTAATATTATTTTAATTAATGTTATTTCAAAATAATATAATAATTAATATAACCTAAAAGTAATATATAAAATTTTAATTAATACTAATTTTTTATTTATTATTTATTTATTTAAAATTAAAATTTAATAATTAGATTTTGAAAAAAAATAATGATATTTATTAAATTTTGAAAAAAAAGGGCTACTTTTGAAATCGTCTGTGATACAGACGATTTCAAAATATTACATCAATTTAAAAATATCATATCAATTTTTAAATTAAATTTAAAAAAATAAATTTATTTAAAATTGTTTTTGGCAAAGATAATTTCAACTCAATTTGAAATCGTCTTTGTCAAAGACGATTTCATGCCATGCTAGCCTACCACGTAATCCAAAAACACCTACTTCCTTGCCACGTAAGCCAAAAATATTTATTTTCATAAATATACTCTCGAACACCTATATCCGTAAATATATATATATTTTATATTATTTGAAAAAATTCTTATTTTTTTTCTTTGCCTTGAACCGATCAACAAAAATGGCCGAAGAATACCAATAATACAAATATAAACATATACATACATATAGATTAATTACCAATATATATATATATATATATATATATATATATATATATATATATATATATATTTATTTACGGATGTAAATGATGTAATTAAATTTTATAAATCATGTCCAAGTCATCTTTCTATTTTTTTGAGTTCCTTTTTCCTTGGATTCATTCCTTTTTCTACCTTGCATTTTTTTCTCTTCTTTTTTTTCTTTTATTTCTTTTTATTATTGTTTCTTCCTCCCTCCTATTTTATATATATCCCATGCTTTCATGCATCATTTTTTCTTAATTTCATTGCAATGCTTTGAAGGCTAATTATTGTAGATCGGAAATGTTATAAGTGCTTGATGGCATATAAATCAAAGTCTTGCGGATCTTAATTTTTATTTTTATTTATTTTTGTAGACAATATTAAGGGCCAATTCTACATGAAATTTTGTTAAATAACATTTATAAAAAAGTTTGGAACTTTAAAAATTACATTACTTTTAGATTATTGTTAGAAGCTTACGGTACAAGCTATCTATCTATAATTATGTTTGAATAGTACAAATATATAGTACTATAAAATATTTCTTAAAATTTCTATTCTACTGATACCATTTAAATTGTAAATATTAGAATATCTAAATATAAAAAATTCTCAAAGTACTTTGAATGTTCATAAAAGTCGATGGATACTTTGAACAGCAACCGATGCTTAAATAGGTACCTTAAAAATATGCTAAGATATTTTTAAATATTCATAAATTTTCAAATAATCTTTAGAAATAAAAAAAGTTAAAATTGCTATACCGTTAAAAAACTAATTTGGATTTTTGTCCTATATTGACATGGTACAGCATAATCCTATATTTTATTGATGAGATACCGGTATAGTATTTGTACTAAAATTGTAGACCTTGCTGTATAGTATAAATTAAGTTAAACACAAGTTAATATCATTATCTAATTACTTGCAAAGTTCATTAGAGCCATGCAAATCAATAGAATTGAAACAAGAACCAATTATTTTGATATAAATCAGATAGGTGTCTATCAATATTGTATCCATTTTTCTTTGATGGACAACTCTATCTATTTCTATACCTACTAAACGGATAGGAGAGAAAGGTCTACCGCCCTCTAAAATTATAGAAAAATGCTATAAAATTCATAGAAATAAAAACTCTATTAAGGATTCTAAGAAAAATCATTGAAATGTCTTGTTAACAAATCCTCTTTTTATTTTTTTTAACTTCGAATTTGATTGGTAGGTTCTTGATGATCTTTGGTTTATCAAGCTCAAAATCAAGTTTGTTATGTAGCCTTTACTTTCGTAAGAACTTAATAAACCCCCTTGATTTTCTAGTTTTGAAAAAGTCTTTAATTTATGTGACAATAATATATTTAACAAGAAATATTATATTTTATTTAAAAATTTAAATTCAAAATATAAAATAATTATCTTTACATTTTATTTTCTATTTGTTTTTATACCACCATCTCATCATAACATGATTGCTTTATTTAATAAAGGATTGATCCTTATATAGATATACATATACATACATTCACATATAGATACATACATCATATATACATAAATAATCCATACACACACCTATTAAATGGATAGGAGAGAGAAAGTTCTACCCCTTTCATAATCGAGCTAAAATAGTAGTAAAAATCATAGAAAATCTCATTAGGAAGACCTAAAAAAGTAATAGAGAAATTTCATTTAAATTTCCATGCTTTTTTTTAGTTTGAAAGGTTGAAATTAATTAAACTTTGATGAACTGTTACTATTTTTGTGATGTTATCTAACCACAAAATTTTCATTTAAAACTCTCAAGCTTTATTTCTTGTTCTAGATGTTGAAACTGGAAGGGCTCTTGATGATTTATTTCTATTTTTATAATAACATCTAATATATCTCAAAATCAACCATAGTCAACATGATAAACCGACCAATAATAGCTCACCACCTAGCCAAAATCCAATCACTTTGAACCCTCCTATGGCCAACCCAAGAAGCATGCAAAGACTCCTTCAAATTTCAAACCCTCCCCCTGGCTGGTAATAGCTTGGGCTATGATCATGAATGATTTCCTTAGCTATGCAACGTGTGAGTAATCCATGTGGGTAAGATGCATGAGTTCTTAGAACTAGACGTGCAATCCATTACCAAAAACTGCTAGTGAACATGCTTGATTTACTCTACGATGGGCACCAATCTACATTTATATAAACCACACCCGAGGAACCCTCCAAATAAGTTTTCTAACTACTTTAGACTTCTCTAAGTCTTCTAGCTCTCTCCATGCAATATTATACTGTGTTGATCTAAAGATTGATTTCGATGATATTGTTGACTTTAGTCCTTGATTTTGATGACTAACAAAATGTTGTGTATATATTTTATACTAATATTTCAATTATAGTTATGAATTTCAGGATACAAGCATCTCAAATTCTCTATATAAAAATATTAAGGCACTTATTGAAAGCTAAGCAATTTTCATTGATGTGGCGAGACCGCTGACGTGGGTAGCTAGCAGATGCCACATCAAGGAAGGCCGCCACGGCGGATGCCAGGGCGACGCCCCGGTCCCAATCACTTTGTCGAGCTGAGTTGAGCTCCTACAAGGCCACGAGCCGAGCTCTGGCCTCCGCCAGGTCGCACCCGTGAGCTCGGGACGTCCAGGACGGAGCCGTCCTCTGTCCTCCAGAGCGAGACCCTCGGAGGCTAGCACCCTGCGGTCGAGGTCGAGCTCAGCGCTCACCCGCCGATGTGGAGCCTCTCCGAGCGTGCACCCTCTGGATCGGGTCTGTCCTCCACCCTCCAGAGCGAGACCCTCGGAGGCTAGCGCCCTGCGATCGAGGTCGAGCTCAGTGCTCACCCGCCGATGTGGAGCCTCTCCGAGCGCGCGCCCTCTGGACCGAGTCCGTCCGCCGCCCTCCAGAGCGAGACCCTCGAAGGCTAGCGCCCTGCGGTCGAGGTCGAGCTCAGCGCTCACCCGCCGATGTGGAGCCTCTCCGAGCGCATGCCCTCTGGACCGAGTCCGTCCTCCACCCTCCAGAGCGAGACCCTCGGAGGCTAGTGCCCTATGGTCGAGGTCGAGCTTAGCGCTCACCCGCCGATGTGGAGCCTCTCCGAGCGCGCGCCCTCTGGACCCGGTCCGTCCTCCGCCCTCCAGAGCGAGACCCTCGGAGGCTAGTGCCCTGCGGTCGAGGTCGAGCTTAGCGCTCACCCACCGATGTGGAGACTCTCCGAGCGCGCGCCCTCTGGACCGGGTCCGTCCTCCGCCCTCCAGAGCAAGACCCTCGGAGGCTAGTACCTTGTGGTCGAGGTCGAGCTCAGCGCTCACCTGCCGATGTGGAGCCTCTTCGAGCGTGCGCCCTCTGGACTGGGCCCGCACTCTTTCCTTCTCCACTAAGGTGGCTGCACGAACTTGGAGCGCCCAGACCGGAGTAAGCCCTGCCATCCCAGGACACCGGCAAACCGCCCGAGGACCACGGAACGGCACCCCCCATACCGCCATAACTACCTATCCGACCGTACTTCCAAGGGATGGCCAACCGGAGAACATGCACCCCTAGGATGGCGACCCCCAAATCGAGGGTCTGCCAGGCTTCCCAGAATGGAGCGACCAGAGAGGATGTCAGAAGGGATGGAAGCTTCCCTTACCACCTGTCAGGAAAGGCATCCCGTCCACGACACGGAATCCTGCCGCACGCGCCTGCCAACACAGCGAGGATCCCGAGGGAGGCTCAAAATGGCCAATTTCTAACTACAAAGAACCGTCGGCACCCCCAAAGAGGGGGAAGGTAACACACCAGTAACACAGGAACCATCCACCACAAATACAGAGCACAAGCTCGATCAAGGAAGCAAAGCACCACCACCAACACCACAGCTGATGGAAGACCAGAGGGAAACAAGGAGAAGCGGAGGTTCTGGGAACCCCTCTGTCCCCGCTATCATTCTCCCCCTGCTGCGTTTCGCCTTCACACACATCTCTCACTCCTCCTAGTACGGAGTCCATCAAGAGGGGCCCGACCAGGAGGATCTATTCCCCTAGATTGTCACTGACTTAATCATCGGAGTACCCCCGCCGGAAACCCCGGCCCGGGTTACTAACCCTTGTTTTGCAGGTCCAGGAATGGAGGACCAGCAGGCAGCAACAGGAGCGCACTCCGGCACCAGCAGTAGCTACGGGCCACGATGGTCTTGGCGGTAACAGATTGGCATGCCAGGAAGGGAGGGTAAACCCTCCATCTCTTCACAGACAAGCCAGGCGGATGGATGGTGACGACAAGGGCAAGGGAAGCCTCCACCAGTCGTGTAGGGGACTCCCCCTCTCGGGGGAACCCGCACCGCCAAGAGGCGGAGCCACCCGCTCTGGTCCAGCCACCTCCTCCAGAAGCCCAGCTGGCTGCACTCGCCCAACAGATGCAAGTCCTTGCCACGGCAGTGCGCCAGCTCCAACACCAGCATCGGTCCGTGGCTACCCACCAGCAGCCAGGGACCCCGGCAGCCCATGCCGCCACTCCCCGCGATAGCCTACGCTCCTTCCAAGGAAGGCCATCGCAGCCACGGGCCACCACTAACAACCGGGGCAGCCATCAAGCTCTGGCGAAGAGACAACGAGCCGGCTCTGTTGACTGAGAGAGCCGCTTGCCAAACCCGTGGCAGGAGGTGCCCAGACTCCACCGAGGCAAGAAAAGTAAGATCCCCCACCACGGGTGCCATGCATCCATGTCACCTTCTCCGTCTCCTTCGGCGGAGGGGTCCACTGATGAAGCCGTCCGACACGCGACGGAAAGGCGCTTGGAGGAACATGAGCGCAAACTGGCGGAGTTTGCCGCCGGTTTGCCAGTATGTCGGGCTCCGCTAATAAGCCAGCGGGCTATGATGCCCGTCCCCCATTCTCTTAAGAAATCCAAGCGGAGCCAATCCTGCACCGGTTCCGGATGCCGCAGGTGGATTCTTACGATGGGACCACCGACCCCCTGGACCACCTGGAAAGTTACCGGACCCTCATGAGGGTCCAGGAGGCCACCGACGCTCTTCTTTGCATCGCTTTTCCTGCTACTCTCCGGAAGGCAGCCCGGGTGTGGTTCACCCGTCTGGAGCCGGAGAGCATCACTTCTTTCACCCAGCTAGGGTAGAAGTTCGTGGCTCACTTCGATGCTTGTAGGAAGTTGCCACGGGAGGCACACAGCCTCTTCTCCATCCGGCAGCAGGACCGCGAGCCCCTGCGGGACTACGTGGCTCGTTTCAAGGCCGCCGCGTTGGAGATCTACAACCTTGAAGAGACAGTTGCAATGCTGGCACTAAAGCGAGGGCTCAAGACCTCCTGCCTGACCTACTCGCTGGATAAGAAGCCCCCCAAGACCTACTCCGAGCTCCTTCTTCGGGCCCAAAAGTACATCCGCGCCGAGGAGGCGGACTGTATGAGGCGGGAGCTCGACGAAGGACCCTTGAAGAAATCGACCCCTGCTGAAGTGTCCGGGACCCGGAAGCCAGCACCCCAGTCTCCGAACTCATGGAGGGACCGGCCAAGACTGAGAGGGACCCCTGTCCCCGAGGAGAGCTATACCCCTCTCCTCATCTCGAGGATAAAAATCCTTATGGAGATTGAGGGCGAAGACTACTTGAGGCACCCGCCTCTGTTGAGGACCGCTGCCCGCTGTGACAAGATAAAGTACTGCCGCTTCCACTACGACCACGGCCACGACACCGAGGAGTGCCGCAACCTCAAGTGGGAGATTGAGGAATTCATCAAGAGAGGCTACCTCAAGAGGTTCGTAGGGGGCAGACCTTAAGTGGAGTCCCAGGCTGATGAGGAACTAATATGCATGCAATTTTTTTTGTATATTTTACATGTTGAGTTAGGTGATTAATTCCCAAATTTCAGATCAAAATTATTTGTAGGGAATTTTGTATGAATTTTTAAAGATCAGCATGCAGATTAGGACCTAGAAAAGTAACAAAGAAGGACCGCCGGGGCTGAGAAGCCTCGGTTAGGGCAAGTTCTTCTACAATAAAACTACTGGAGGTAGAGGGTTGTACCTGACAATGTCTGTGAAGATCGCAGCGAAGGGGTCTCTCGTTCCTCGATGGATGCGGCCTGGAAAACCGAGCCAAAGACCCGCGGATACTCGGCTTTCTGCTTGGTGATCCGATTGAGGCTTGGCTGGAGTCGTTGGATTCGTAGGAACTCAGGGACCTGCAAACGACCTGTCAGGGGTTAGAAAGCTCACAAAGGAACAAGAAAACAAAGTAAAAACAGCAAAGGAAGGCTTCTTTAGGAGTGGGCATCCAGGGATCTGGAGGGTTTGTTGGCAGCAGGAAGATGATTGCAAACACCGGGAAGAAGAACTCTCACAAACCCCTTTATGCACACAGCAGGGTATCACACCACTCAATAGAAGAACTCAAGGTTTTCATTCATCAAAAATTATCTACAAATAATTTTGATCTGAAATTTGGGAATTAATCACCTAACTCAACATGTAAAACATACAAAAAAAATTGCATGCATATTAGTTCCCCATCATTTGGTATCAGAGCTTAGATTAGGGCTTATTTTCTGCAATTTTTCAGTCCATATATACTCTGTTATTTTAATTATTTCTCCCTGTTAAAAACTTCAAAAATTTTAAAATTTGTTTTGCTAGATTTATCATAATTCAAAGTAATTCTCAGAATTTTTACAGATTTTATTTCGGACTTTGAATTTTCTTCAAGCCGAAATACATCCTGCAAATTTTTGACTCTGTTTTTTTTTTTCAGCAAGACAAGTTTGGAAGTTTTAGGTTTTTGTTTAGCAATTTTTGCATATCTTTTAATTTTAGTATATTTCATGCATATTAGGCCATAATTTACAATTTTTCTTCTATTTAATAAAATACCAAAAAAAAAAAATAAATATTCTCCAAAAATACCAAAAACATCTAAACCCTAATTTGCATCCTCATCTGCCTGCCATCATTGCATAATTTACTTTTAAGGGCACTCTTGCTATATCAGATAAGGGGAGGAGTTGATAACCTCTCCTTAGCCCAAAACCACATCCCTTGCATTCGGTCCCAAGCCTTAACCTAAAATTAATTAGACTTAATTTGCCCTAGTGGGCTAGGGACACCAACTGGTCGGGTCCGGACTAGTGTTAGATCACTGTGTTAAGTTAACCTGTGTGTGCCTTGTGCTCAGTGTCTAGAACGGTGGTTTAGGGATTCAATCCCAAAGGGCTTGTGTGCTGGTCCACCTACCTGGCCAATCTCTGATTGGTGTCTAGGATTGGCAATCAGGGACCTAACACTCCCCTTACACCTGCCTGGCTGAGTACAGGGTTCTATAGGCTAGTTTGCCACCTTGATTGAACATCTAGTTTGGACTCTAGGTCTAGTCAGCTATAGTCGGTCTGATCGAGTCTTGCATGAGCACTAGATCAGGAGTTTCATATCACCCACCTCCTTCACAAATGTCTGAACCCATGAAAAATTTACAAGCCCAAATAAAAGCCCTAGCTGATCAAATGGCCCAGATGGCTACCCAGATAACTACCCAGATGACCCAGTTAACTCAGTCTGGTATTCAAACCAATGATAGAATTGACCATCTTGCCAGCAGGTTTGATCAGTTAGAAGTCCGGGTAGGGACCCCAGGAAAAACCCATGGTTCACAGTCTGAGCCAGATCATAATTCCCCTCAACCTAGGAGAACTTGCCCTAACCGAGGCTTCTCAGTCCCGGCGGTCCTTCTTTGCTACTTTTCTAGGTCCTAATCTGCATGCTGATCTTCAAAATTCATACAAAATTTCCTACAAATAATTTTGATCTGAAATTTGGGAATTAATCACCTAACTCAACATGTAAAACATACAAAAAAAATTGCATGCATATTAGTTCCCCATCACAGGCGCTCGTCGCTCTCCCGCCAGCTTCAGCCATCGACAACCGCCCCACCGAGAAGCTGGTGGGCAGATCTCCTAGGGAGCGGCGCGTGCATCCAAGAAGGCCCTGAGGGTAGGGGACTCTAAGAATGTACTCCCCTTTATGAGGGAGGGGGAAGACGGGGGAAAGTGTAAATAATGATGCCATGGTCGTCGAAATGATGATCGCGAAGCACCCTGTAAAGCGCATCATGGTTGATAGTGGAAGCTCCACAGACATGCTTTTTTATGATGCCTTCTCCAGAATGAATCTCTCTCCTGATCAACTTAGGCCCGTGCACACACCCCTTGTGGGTTTCACGGGCGATTCTGTGAGAGTAGAAGGAGAAATCACTCTCCCGGTCACTGCCGGAATCCCACCTCGGCAGAGCACCATCATGATGACTTTCACGGTTGTAAGGCTTCCTTCCGCCTACAACATGATATTGGGATGACCCGGGCTCAACTTGCTTAACGCCGTTGTCTCCACCAAGCGGCTACTTGTACAATTCTCGACTCCCTACGGTGTTGGGGAGATGAGAGGAACGCCCCAGCCAGAGCAGCATTGTTTCCAAACTCTCCCTAGGGCCAAGGTCCCTCAGGACAACCCCAGTGCGGACGACCTCGACCAAAGGGCCCAGGACCCCAGGGGAGTTCCAGTCGAGCATCTACTTCCTTATCCGCTTAGAGATGACCACACAAAGATGATGCAGATCGGAGCCCAGTTACCTGAGGAGGAGAGGGCCCAATTGCTAGGATTCCTGCGGGCGAATGTAGATGTGTTCACCTGGACGGCGACAGATATGCCAGGTATTCCCCCTGACATCATTACTTATAAATTGAGCGTCGACCCAAAGCATAAGCCAGTTCGGCAGAAGAAGAGAAGTTTTGCCCCGGAGAGATAGGCAACCATCAAGGAAGAGGTAGATAAACTCCTGGCTGCCAATTTCATTCGAGAGGTCTAGTATCCGAGCTGGCTGGCGAATGTAGTGATGGTCAAGAAGAATAATGGCAAATGGAGGATCTGTGTGGACTACACCGACCTCACTAAAGCTTGCCCAAAGGACAGCTTTCCTCTCCCAAAGATCGACCAGCTAGTGGATGCCACCTCGGGCCACCGGCTACTCTCCTTCATGGATGCGTTCTTAGGATACAATCAAATCCGCATGCATCCGGAGGACGAGGAGCACACTGCCTTCGTCACCGACCAGGGGACATACTGTTACAGGATGATGCCTTTTGGTCTGAAGAATGCAGGAGCCACCTATCGGTGCCTAGTCAGCAAGGTCTTTAAGGACCAAATTGGCCACAACATGCAAGTGTATGTGGATGACATGCTCGTCATTAGCAGGCCGAGCTCGAGCCATGTAGCTGACCTCGCCAAGTCGTTCCACAACCTGCGGCAGTATCAGATGAAACTGAACCGGTGAAGTGCGCCTTCGGGGTGGCGGCAGGAAAATTTCTCGGCTTCATGGTCACCTAGAGGGGCATCGAAGCGAACCCGGAGAAGGTGCAGGCCATCGTCGACATGGAACACCCGACCTCCAAGAAGCAGGTCCAGCACTGACGGGACACATCGCCGCCCTCAGTAGATTCATCTCGAGGTCGGCCGACCGTTGCCTACCATTTTTTAAGGGGCTGGTTTCGTATACCGAGTATTGGTATGCCCCTCGACTACAATACTAGTTTGGTATCGATACAGACGATATGGTCGGTATGCACCAATATCGATCGGTTTGGCAAACCTTGATTCTAATAGTATAGGCAATATGTTCAAATCATACAAAATCTTATTATAAGCATATTAAAGCTTGTAGATAAAATCAAACAATCTAGGTTATCATTTTTCAAACTACATATTTGAATTTGTCAGTGCATGTAAAGTTCTCCCATTTTACTTGAATGTGCTATAAATTCATATTTATATATATGTATATATGAATGCATGACACGTGCATTCATATATACATACATAAATATTGTATATATGCATAAATACAAACCCATGGATATGTACATAATCTCATATTTAATAAATTCATCATAGTTTAGATCTACATCTTATTTTGATTTGATATTTAGGATTTAACCACTTCACCCCACATATAAAATATACAAAAATAATCGCATGCATATCTATCTCACATCATCTGGTATCAGAGCTTAGATTAGGGCTTGTTTTATGCATCCTTTACAATCTGTATATGCTCTGTTCTTTTAATTGTTTCTCTTTTTTCAGAACTCCAGAAATTCCAATTTTTATTTTTCTGGATTCATCTTAATTCATATTATTTTACAGAAGTTTTTCAGATTTTATTTCGGTCTGTGCAATTTTTGCAGGTCGAAATACAGCTTGTAAATTTTTGGCTCTGTTTTTCAGCAAGACAACTTTGGAAGGTTTAGGGTTTTGTTTAACATCTCTTTTGCATATCTTTTATTTTTAGTATGTTTCTAGCATATTAGGTCATTGGCTACAAATCATATTTCTACAAAAGAATAAAAAAAAAATTATATATATAAAAGCAACCTAAAACACTTAAACCCTAATTTTGCATCATCTGCTTGCCATCATTGCATAAACTACCTTTAAGGGCACTCTTGCTATGTCAGATGGGGGGAGGATTTGATCACCTCTCCTTAGCCTAAAACCACATTCCCTGCATTCGGTCCCAAGCCTAACTTAAAATCTATTAGACTTAATTTGCCTTAGTGGGCTAGGGACACCAACTGGTCGAGTCCGGGCTAAGTGTCGATCATTGTGTCAAGCTAACCTGTGTGTGCCTTGTGCTTAGTGTCTAGAACGGTGGTTCAGGGATTCAATATCGAAGGGCTTGTGCGCTAGTCCGCCTACCTGGCCAATCTCTGATTGGTGTCTAGGATTGGCAATCAGGGACCTAACACTCTCCTTACACCTGCCTGGCTGAGTACAGGATTACTATAGGCTAGTTTGCCACCCTGATTGAGCACCTAGTTTTGGACTCTAGGTCTAGGGAGCTATAGTTGGTCTGATCGAATCTTGCATGAGCACTTGATCAGGGATTTCATATCATCCACCATCTCCACTTTTACCTGAATCCATGGACAATCTCGAAGCCCAGATTAAAGCCCTTGCTGATCAAATGGCCCAGATAATACCCAGTTAATTACCCAGATGACTTAGTTGACCCAGACTGATAGCCTCAACCCAACTCAAGCTAGTGAAACCATGGAGCCCAACCCTAGGAGAATCTAATACTGATGAGGGACAGATGGTAGGATCGTTGGTGAGCCTAGAAGTTACCAAAATTAGGGTATCATATATTTTTTTTTGGTATTTTTTTTCTAGGGATGGCGAAGGAATAGTAGGGATGTAGGATAAGGATCTGGAACTCATGGACTTTGGGACTCATCCTAATGAAGAGACCTCTCACCTTTAGGGCATTACACCCTCCTCGATACATGGAGGCACTAGGATGGATCTCAAAGGCTATGAGGGGATAGAGAAGATGAAATGGGAAGGGGGATAACTAGGGTAGCACACCCATGCCCAAAGGCTAAGGCAAGAAGAATCACTCTTCTAAAAACTCAAAAAAAAAATTTCTCAAAAAACTATTTTCTTACAAAGGACTGAGGGTGGTATTTATAGACCTGTCCAACCCTCATTTGAATTTGAATACAGGATAAAAAGATAGAGATGATCCACATTCAAATACAAGATAGGATAAGATAAGCCTATCCATATCTCAATCCTAACCAACAAAATCATAATTCAAATTTTAAATAAAAGATAAATCATAAATTTATTCTGGATATGCTCCGAGATTCGCACGGCTCCAAGATTCATGCTTGCTCCGGGATCCATGCTGGTGAGGTCCCCATCATTCCCCTGAGGTGGGAAAAACTCGACTCCGTCAAGTTATGTTGGCTCTAAGATGCACATGACCTGTAGAATGATTTTTTTTTTTTATAATTTTAAACTCAACCCAAATTAAAAAAAGAGCTTATTTCAATCAGGAATAAGGCTAGGATAAGTGCAGAATAGTAGGAATAGCGAGAATAGCTATTCCCGTCTTCTTTCAACCGTAGATCGTCGAATTTTCTTCTTGCATGCTTCTTGGAACAGGAGCTTTGCACTGGATGGAAGCTTCTTGGTGGTGAAGACGGCATCGGGGCGGATCGAAGAAGGGAGATCGGCGTTGGGAGGTCCGGAAGAGGGCGTCCGATGAGGCGAGCATGGGCTGTCTTCTTTGATGGAAGAACAGCGGCTTCGTGGAATAGGGTAGCTGGGAGGCTGGGCGGAGGCTTCGCGGGTGATGAACCGGAGAAGGTGGCGTCGGACGATCCTAGAGGGAAACAAGGGCTTCATTCTCCAAGGAGGGGAAGCTGGCCTTCGGTGGTAGGAAGGCAACAGGCGTCGGAAGTGTGGCCGAGTGCACGGGACATTCGGAAGCAAGGAACGGAAGATGCGCCGGGCCGGAAGGACCGGGGTGGGCAGTCGGTGATGGGAGACCGGAAGGAGGGTCTGGCGATGGAGGACCGGTGCAGGGCTGTTTGGTGACGGACGAGCCGGAGGAGGATCGTCCGGTGATGAGGACGTCTAAGAAGCAGGGGAGTTAAGCTGGCCGTGGGTCAAGCTCCGAGGGATGGAGATCTGGAGTTGAGGATGGCATCGCAGGCTGGAGGAGGGGAATCTGGCGACGTAGACCAGAGAAGGGAGGTCTGGCGGAGGATGAGATGGTCATGGAAGGAAGACGCAGTGGACTGGATGGGGCCTCACACCCCTCGTCGTCATGGTTGCAATGCACGGATGGGCTAGAGCCAGCAAGAAGATCTCCCGGATCTTGGCTCGGATGGCTAGGATCCGGCAGCTGTGGCTATGGCGGTGGTAACGTCGTCAGAGTCGTCATCTTCTTCAAGGGAGTAGATGGATGAGGAGTTGGTGTTGCGGTGGGAGAGGCAGAGGAGCAGCAGGGGCTTGGATCCGGCTTGGTTCCGGCGGTCGGCGATGGGGGTTTGGTTGGAGGAGGACGGGGGCCAAGGGTTGGATGTGGTCTTGGGGGTCTTGTTGTGCGATTTCCGGGTGTAGACCTTGTTGCTCTACCGACTGAGTTAGACGGGTGGATCTGGGGAGAAGGCTCGGTCGAGTGGATCCGGGGAGAAGGCTTGGTGGTTGCAAGCGTCGCAAGAGCAGAGAGGAGTCCGGTGTAGTTTTGGGAGGAGTCACGACAGGGAAGGCAAGGCACTGGCAGATGCTCAATGACGTGATCAGAAGAGGGAAGAAGAAAATTGATGGTGACTTGATAAACCGGGAGATTTTTTTTTTTTTTTGAATCGGGAAGTAGAGGGACGAATGATAAGAGGGATTCTGGGATGATATACATGTACCCTAATTTTTTGGGCTCTGATACCAAAATTGATGAGGGACAGATGGTAGCATCGTTGGTGAGCCTAGAAGTCACCAAAATTAGGGTATCATATTTTTTTTTTGGTATTTTTTTTTTAGGGATGGCGAAGGAATAGTGGGGATGTAGGATAAGGATCTGGTACTCATGGACTTTAGGACTCACCCTAACGAAGAGACCTCTCACCTCTAGGGCATTACACCCTCCTTGATACTTGGAGGCGCTAGGATGGATCTCAAAGGCCATGAGGGGATAGAGAAGATGGAATGGAAAGGGGGATAACTAGGGCATCATGTCCATGCCTGAAGGCGAAGGCAAGAAGAATCACTCTTCTAAAAACTCAAAAAAAAAAATTTCTCAAAAAACTATTTTCTTACAAAGGACTGAGCGTGGTATTTATAGACCTGTCCAACCCTCATTTGAATTTGAATACAGAATAAAAAGATAGAGATGATCCAAATTCAAACACAAGATAGGATAAGATAAGCCTATCCATATCTCAATCCTAACCAACAAAATCCTAATTCAAATTTCAAATAAAAGATAAATCCTAAATATATTCTGGATATGCTCCGAGATTCGCATTGCTCTAAGATTCGTGCTTGCTCCGGGATCCGTGCTGGTGAGGTTCCCATCAAATACTCTGACCCATATAGGGAGTCTAATCCTAGGAGAACCCAATACTCTAACCCATATAGGGAGTCCAATCCTAGGAGAACCCAATACTCTGACCCATATAGGGAGCCCAACCCTAGAAGAACCTCTTACCATGACCCCTATTTGGAGCCCAACCCTAGGAGAGCCACTAGGTATGTTGTGTTGGTAGCACCTAAATTTTGTGATCCTGAGTGTGAGGATTATCTTGCTTGGGAAAGAGATATGGACCTGTATTTTGAACAAAATTGGGGTTTCGATTATGAAAGATGTCAGTTCAAGTTTGCTAAAGCTAAGTTAGTTCACCAGGCCAGGTCAGACTAGGATAGTGTTAAGAGAATACTTAGGCTAGAAGGTCACGAACCCATAACTACCTGGAGTGATATGAAACTTGAACTAAGGAGAAAGTACCTACCCAAGTCCTTTCAATCCAAGAGACCCACAACCTGTAGATCTTATGACTCCAAATCCTATGAACCTAGAACCTATGTTCCCAAAACCTATGAACCTAGATCCTATGACTTTAGATCCTATTTACCCACACCCTATAAGCCCAGTAGACCCATGACCTATAGATCTAAATCCATGACCAATGAGAAGAATGAACCCATAGGCCATCAACCTAAACCCCATAAGGTTAGTACCCCTAGATATGAGACCAGTAGTAAGCCACTACCCCTTAGTCAACCTGAGCCTACTAGGAGTCATGCCTATAATTACAAACCAGGACCTAGCCAATTTTTCCTTAGCCGACCTTCTCCTACCATCCCTTTGATTGACAAGGCTTACATTAACGTGGAAGTATATGAAGCTGATGTGAACTTAGTGGATGAGTATGAGGGAGAAGAGGAGACACCTCTAGAAGACCTAAAATTAATTGACCCTGTAGGTACCCAGGTAGAAGCCAACCTAGAGTTAGTTGACCTTGACTATACCCAGCCTAAAGCTATAGTAGAAGAAAAATTAGAGGAAGAGAACCTAGGTACTGCTGCTAGAGCCTTACCTGAGGAAACCATAGAGGAGAGCCAAATTATAAAGTCTAGTCCTAAAATACAAGAACCTGAAGAATTTATTAAGGACCTTATCTCTTTGAATCAGTATCCTCAAGATGAGCCTCCTCCTATAGTTCCCATTAAGGACCTCTTCCCTGAGATTAATAACCCATCCTTCCATTATGCAAACCCCATAGATATACCGCAACCCCGTAAGGTTAGCCTCATTAGTCTAGGATTAGTCCCCGACGCCCCTTCTTTTATCCTACTTTATCCAACTAACCTTGAACCTTTTTTCCTATCCTACCAGACTAATTTTGAACCTACTTCCTATTTTCTGCCCTTTCCTGACACCTCCAGCATTTCTAGGATCATTAGATTGCATTTAGTTAAGATTAGCGTACTGCATGCATTCATTACGCATGTTAGGTTTGCATTATACTGCTGGCATACCCTATGAAATTTGCTAGGAGCCCATTGTAAGTCTTCATGTGCATGTCAAGCTAGGACCAAACCTAGAGAACCTATGATCTGTTAGGTTTAGATCCAAAGAGTTCAATAAAATTTCCTTCCATAGGAATGCAAAGTTGAGTCTGCTAGGTGTAGGTATGAGTCCTTTGCATCACCTATTAGGAGTCTGTATGTGCCCAGCATGTTCACCACCTGCACTAATTTTAAAAGAAACTGGCTAATTCTCGAAAAAGGGCCAAGAAATTTGATGTAGTGGATTCTATCTTCATTAGGCTTAGGCCTAAAAGAAGCTTCATGTTCGTAGAGTCAGACCTTTTAAAGTGATAGAGAGGGTTGGACCAAATGCCTATATGTTAGATTTGCCTTCAGATTTGGGCATTAGTTTTACCTTCAATATTGCAGTCCTGGTTGAGTACAGGGAACCGACAGCGATACCTAGTGAGGCATTTGGACCTACTCCTTCTATTGTGAATGACCCTAACCCAAAGTGTCCATAAATTATTTAGCTTGAGAGAGGAGAACGGATCGAGCATATCCTGGACGATCAAGCCTTAATGACCCGGGGTCGCAGTTATCAACGCTTCCTGGTTCGATGGTAATGCCGACCAGAGTTAGACGATTCATGAATTTCTTGAGAGGACATGCAACGCCTCAACCCAGACCTCCTCGAGAGATATGTGAGCCAGCTTGATTCCCACTCGACAGGGTCGAGTTCCTCCCACCCCGAGAGAATTGGTAGGGATACCAGAGGCACCAAAATAAGACAGAGGCTTCTCAACCCTCTGTAGATTACTTAGCTACTTTCAAAACCATTATAATAAAGCTTAGTTCATCTAAGTTGTCTTTATTTGAGTCCAGTACTAGTCAGCTCATGTTGAGCTAATTTTATTTTTCTGAGTCCTGTCCAAACACATTGAAGACTCAAGACCACATCATACAAGTGAAGACAAAGTCCATTCAGATTGAAGACATAGAAGAATAGCCCAATTCCAGCCAAGCTTGAAGATTTGAAGATCCTAGGAGGAGAAATTAGAAACCCTGAAGCCCTGACCAGCCGGAAGCAAAGTTGGGCCAGCCCAGGCCCAGGAGAGAGCTAGGGCGCCAAGAGCTTATGGTGACCACCCTTGGTTGGCCACTTAGAGTCACCCTCTTGGCCAACCAAGGCAAGGAGAGAGGGAGAGATTGTAGGGATTCTTTCTACCCTGGGTTTCCTTATTTTCTAACTAGGGTTTGGGTGGGAATAAGACTCCTATGTAATTACTTATGTATCCTTACTTGGAGCCCAAGGCTATGGGTCTATTTAAAGGACCCTAGTCTCTTGTATGAGAGCAATCTTTGATATATAAAATTCTATTGAGTTCTTCTCTCGTTGTGTGCCTCCCTACTGTGTACATTAAGGGATCCTGAAGTCCTGCCGAAGTCCTGCCCAAAGAAATCCTAGCCGACCAACCTCCTTCAAGCCTTTCTTCCACATGCCTCTTGCTATTTTCCTAAGATTTTTCTTGTTTCCCACCTTGTTTTTGTTGGGAATTGTGTCCCAAAGCCAATCATCTAGTCTGTAGATGGTTGTGCTACTTTGTATATGAATTTTTTATAATAAATAAAAGTTATTTATTTTTGGTTGTCCATCATTTTATATTTTTCTGTAATGAACTCTTGTATGATGGAGTCCTTAGAACTACATTATTTGATATAGAGAGAATATATCAAGTAATTCTTAAACTGATTCACAACCAAATGATACATTGTTATAGGACGACGATGTATTAAGTATAGGTTGTTGTATGTCATATTTGTTGGTGTCCTCTTAACCAAGGAGTGTGGAGACACTGGTGTGACATATAAGTGAAGTGTATGACACTTCACTGAATGTGACCATACACGGAGCTCCCTTCTACCAAAGGATTGCTCGCGAAGGGATATGGGTATATGTGTCCCTCAAACCTAAGGTCACCATGGCAGCTTGCGAGCAACTCACTGTACTTTGGTGCCAAACTACCTAGATTTCTAATCCAGTGATGGAAGGTTTCTGGGTGCAATCAAGTACTTGTAGAGCGGTGGTGAATCAAGATGGAATTGATCTCTCCAAATAGTTTGGAGTGAATGACTCACTATGTCTTAATTCAGCAAAACCTTGGCTAGGGTAGTTCTTGTGAGGAGTCACAGAACTTGTAAGGTTAAGACATAATTTGGATAGACCAAATTGGGGTTGGCAGTCTAACCCTAGGTCATCTTGAGCATTATAAGGTCAAAAGGATGAATTATGCGGCAACCATATGCCAGAGGTTCTTGTGAGGTGCTCTACATCTTCGACCTATCCGGATGTCGTGTATCATTGCTAGATGAGGACTTTGACTGGTATTGGAAATGTTCCAGTACTACCGGTTTAGTGTTCCAACCTATGGGGTCACACACCATAGAGGATTTCTATATGATCTTTTGGGCTGATCAATGATTGAGAATTGTTTGCCGTCACCTGAAGTCAATTTGGTTGACTTTGCTCCAAGTGTCGACACTTGGATTTTTGCAGGTGTCGACACTTGATAATTTTTGAGTGTCGACACTTCTTGTGATGAGCAGAAATTCTGGAAGGTTTTCATGGAGATTTTTTGGACAGGTTTGACCTGGTTTGAATTTTGAATTCAAACAAGTTTTGGCTCCAAACCTTTATGGTATGAAAGTCATACTTGTCCAAATGGGTTAGACCCATTTGGCATGCCCATGATACTCTACCCCATTCTCTCCTCTCATCTCTCCTCCTTCCTTCTTCTCCCTCTCCCTGCTTCCCCTATAAATATGAGACATTGTGGTGGCTGCTGGGGTTAGACATACAAGAGCAGCAACTATTTCTTGGAAGAAAAAGTTTGAGAATAGTGAGAGCTTTAGGGTTGGGGTACCTAGCAATCAAGCTAGGTCTTGGGAAAGAGATTTGGGAAGGGGTTCCTACTATCTTTCTTATCTTCTTGGAAGAAGAAGTTCGGCCCATGGATCCCTAAGAGCTAGCACTCCGAGGGAGTTAATCAGAGTCGAACCCAGGTGTGGACATCCTGTAGAGGCCAGATGCTTGTGTGGCTCGAGCGACCTCTTCCTCATCATAGCTCTTCGCTGCTTCTATCCAGCACTCGCCGAGGTATAAAGGTATAACCTTTATGTTTATGTTGCTTTCTTGTTTTTGATGTTATATGCATGCTAGGTTTTTATACTAGATCCTGTTGTGGGCAAATTGGTAGATAGTTTTGATCTATCTACCGAGCCTTCTGCTGTGCATGATTTAAAATTATTTTAAAATGCATATTCTCTGTCATGTTTTTCTTGCATAATGTATGCTAGGTTTAGGTATTTTGCACCTTCATGGTATCAGAGCCTGGTTCATTTTGTAGTATAATAATGATAGCATGCTTATAACATCTCCTTTCTTCTCAAGTATATGGATTGAGTGCTTCACCAGGCTGTCCGGTCATAGGAGAGAAGTAGGGCTGCAAGACCCTCTCTTCCCATTCAATGGGGTCTCCTATGGCGTGTAGGGGTGCCACTATGATTGTCTCATGAAAAAGAAAACAAGAAGAAAGTAATTTGTAGGTTAAAAATATTTTAATCTAATGACATGATCATAAAATGACTTTATATAAGATCTAAAAGTTATTTTTGATCGGTTTTTGTTTGTATGTTTGAGAAACATCGGATTTGAAATCACTGTTTTTTTCGTTGTCTTAGGCTGTGAGTCAACACTTGGCTCTTGAAGTGTCGGCTCATGGAAAAATTTTCTAAGATCTGGTTTCTATTTTTGTTCTGAGACAGGCTGGAGTGTCGACACTTGTCCCTGAAGTGTTGACACTTGAGCCTGAAGTGACGACACTTGACCCTTGAAGTGTCGACACTTGAGGCATGCCAGAAAACATGTTGTTCTGTTTTCTATTCCCTGTCTCAGGCCTTGAGTCAACACTTTCTCTTAAAGTGTCAACACTTGGCTGCAGAAAATGCTGAAAATAGTAAATTTAAATTTTGAATTTGTTGTAAAATTATTTTATATGATAAATTAAAATTGTTTTAATTTATTTAAGGCCATTGAGCTTAATTTTGAATTAAGATTGACTAAGTACTCTGGGAATGTGATTCAAAGATCTTAAGTCATTTCAATAAGCCTTAAGGGTCATGGGTTAGCTCTATTAGGTCCTTGATTGGGTTAGACCTAAGTTTAGATTCATCAGACAAGTTAGAGAACTAATCTAATCAAAAGTTGAGTTTGGATTTCTTCTCTAGATCTATCTAATAGTTAGATTGATTAGTCCATAATCTAAATGGATCTAATTTGTGGCTCAGTGGAAAGCCCGAGTCTTTAGGCTAGTCTAATCGAGTCTGATGAACTGATTGGTGTCGAGGTAAGTTTGGCATTGTGATCATGGTTCTTTGGGACTACCTCTTACCTAGCCAACTCTGTTGGTATCTAGGAAAGACGGTTAATGGTTGAACCCAACCCATGATTTCACTTACCTAGCCAATGTGGTCAATCAGGATTGATTAGATAGCTTATTGACTCGTGTTAACCCTTGTCACCTAAGGTTAATCAGTCTTGACTGATTTTAGGTGTCCATGGATCATTAGTTATGTGTAACCCTCCTTGATTGCTGATGTGGTCAATGGGAGGTTGATCCATGTCTTCTCATCTCTTCATCTGTCATATTAATTAAAACCCTCTAAATTATTAGGTCCTTAAAAGGATAAAGTTATAAAGATAACCAAGTCCTAGCCTCCCATTAAGTGGGATAGTAATATGTCCATTAGTTCGGTGTTCATCGGCGATCCAAAGATCGGGTGGTCATCGGGCTATTGGAATTGCTGTTCCTAATATGATGGCTCAGTGCACCTCTCTTAACGGTGGTCAGGTGAGCCGGCCAAAGTCGAGCTTGACCATTCATTAGTTAGAAGCATTGAATTTTGTCATGTTAATGGTTGGACCTAATCGGGACCTTTAATAGGAGGCCCAAAGGTCGATTGAAGTGCTCCTTGGGGCAAAACCCAATTACTAGAGGTTACTTGGAGAAGTGATCAATTAAAGAACCTACCTTTGGACATGCATGGGTGGGCCGGCCAAAGTCAGGCTCATGTGTTGTCTATTGGACTCTAGTATCCGCTAGGAAATTGAAGTAATTCCTCAGATTGGAGGTAGAGGCTACCAATCTGTGCAAAATAGTGGGAGGGACCTTTAGACTTAAGTCCATGTATTTAGGTTAATTATTCATATATACTAATTAGTTTTGATTTTCCTTTCAGATGTCTTCTAACCTTTCACTTCGGTCTCTTCTCGATAACAAGAAGCTCAATGGACCCAACTTCGATAGCTGGTATCGAAGGCTCAGGATTGTCTTGGAGCACGAACGGATCCTATATGTGATATCAGATCCGGCACCTGAGATCCCTGCTGCCAATGCTCGGGGTTCGGTCAGAGATACTTATCAGAAGTGGCTATCTGATAGGATCACTGTCTGATTCATTATGTTAGCTATGATGAATGACGACTTCAGTCGCAAGTTCGAGGAAGCCCAGCTGGAAGAAATCCTTCAAAAGTTGAAGGAGTCTTTCGGGACACCAGACGATGTTGAGAGGTACAGGGTCTCCTGTGCTATCTACAACGTGCGGATGCATGATGGGGCCTCAGTCACTGATCATGTATTGTACATGATCGAGATGATTGAGTACCTGGGCAAGCTCGGCTGTCCCTTGCATGAACAGCTTGGAAAAGATGCGATACTGAATTCTCTCCCCTCCTATTTAGATTTTCTCGATCATTATAGAATGAACTAGCCTGCAGTTAACTATCATGGTCTGTTGGGGTTGATGCAGACTTTTGAGAAAGACCACCAATTGAATAAAGGGGTGGTGAATCTAGTAGGAGGTTCTTCGGGAGGGCGTCGTCCCTTTAAGAAAGGGAAGAAGAAGAATAAAGGGAAAAAGGTGCTTACTGCTTCTGGGCCCAGTCAGACCAAGAAAGTGAAGGCTGATCAGAGTCGTGCAGAGTGCTTCTTCTGCAAGAAGTAGGGACACTGGAAGAGGAACTGTCCTTTTTATATTGCATCCCTTGATCCGAATAGGTCCAAGAAGAGAAAGTTGCAGGATGGTCCTGGACAAAGTATTTATATGATAACACCTTGTAGTTTCTCTGTTTGCATACTACGAACTAGGTATTGGATACAGGAAGTCCAATTCACATTTGCAATTCTTTGCAGGGACTTCAAGTTAGTAGAAGATTCGAGGACGGTGAGAGGTTCTTGAACGTGGGAAATGGAAGCCCAGTTCCAGTTCTGGCATTGGGAGTCCTTAAACTTGTTTTCGAGTCCTGTACTATCATTTTGAACAAGCGTCATTTTTGTCCTTCTTTTATTTTGAATATCATTTCTATAGGCCAATTGGCCTTGTATGGTTATGAAGTATTAATAAAGAATGCCATTTGCAAAATCATTTTGAATGATTCTGTTACTTTGAATGGACAAATGCGTGATGGCATCTATGTACTGTCGTGACCTATTAGTGTAATGTACACGTCTAGCAAATGCCCTAGGATAGATAATGTCAGCGAAGCGTACCTATGGCATTGTAGGCTAGGTCATATCAAAAGAATAGGATAAATATGTTGAAAATCGAGGGTCTCCTCAATTTTAGTGAAGATAGTTCACTTCTAATCTGTGAGTCTTGTCTTCTTGGTAAAATGACTAAGTCACCTTTTACAGGAAAAGGTGAACAAGCCAAAGAAATTATGAGTCTGGTGCATACTGATGTATGCGGACCCATGAATGTTAGTGCTAGGGGTGGGTACGTTTATTTCATTACATTTACAGACGACCTTTCGAGGTTCGGTTATGTCTTCTTGATGAGACATAAATCTGCATTATTTGAAATGTTCAAACGATATCATAATGAAGTGAAAAAACAAACCAGAAGGTGTATCAAAACCCTTCGATCTGATCGAGACAATGCATACCTTTCGGGTGAGTTTCTGACATATCTTGAGAAGAATGAGATTCTCTCTTAGTTGACGCCTCCAGGGACACCCCAGTTAAATGGAGTGTCTGAAAGGAGGAATCGAACCCTGTTAGACATGGTTTAGTCCATGATGGGCTTTGCTTCTCTGCCGGTATCCTTTTGGGGATATGCTTTAGAATCAACCTGCTACCTTCTGAATAGGGCTCTAAGTAAGTCCGTTAGTAAAACACCGTATGAGATATGGACTGGACGTAAGCCGACACTTCACACCTTCGGGTCTAGGGGTGCCCGGCTTATGTAAAACATTTAGAAATGGACAAACTTGGACCTAGGTCTGATCGGTGCCTATTTGTTGGATATCCGAAAGAGTCTAAAGGGTATTGCTTCTACTTAGCTGAGAAACAAAAGTTGTTCGTTAGTCTTAGGGCTATCTTTTTGGAAAAGGAGTTCCTTGGTAAAGGAACTATAGCCGCTAAGATTAAACTTAATGAAGTTCAACAAGTAAAAGAACAGACACACTTAAGGGACCACATAGAACCTGCTGTGATTAGATCACACCCAGAGCCCACTCAGGAACCATTAAGGAGATCCGATAGAGTACCGAGCTGACCGGACAGATACTATGATTTCTTGGTCCGGGATGGTGATCCCATTGAACTCGATGAGAACAATGAGGATCCGATCACCTATATGGATGCATTGCAAAGGTCCGACTCTGAGTCATGGCTAGGAGCCATAAAATCTGAAATGGAGTCCATGGAGATCAACAATGTGTGGACATTGGTTGATCCACCTGAAGGGATAAAACCCATTGGATGCAAATGGATTTTCAAAAGAAAAAGGGGTGTAGACAGAAAGGTAGAGACCTATAAAACCCGTCTGGTTGCCAAGGGATATCGTCAACGTTATAGTACTGACTATGATGAGACGTTCTCTCCTGTGGCAATGCTCAAATCCATTCGGATTATGCTTGCTTTAGCAACGCACTTTGACTATGAAATCTGGCAAATGGATGTCCGAACGCTTTCTTGAATGGTGAGCTAGAAGAGGAGGTGTATATGATACAACCTGAAAGGTTCACATCCACAGACGAGTCAAAGGTATGCAAGCTTCAAAAGTCCATTTATGGATTGAAGCAAGCATCAAGGAGTTGGAACATGTGATTTGATAAGTGTATCAAGTCGTATGCTTCATTAGGAATGGAAAAGAGCCTTGCATTTATAAATGGGCTAATGGTTCTGTGATTGTATTTCTTGTACTGTATGTAGATGACATTCTTTTAATCTGGAATGGCATCGTAGCACTGCAAGGAATAAAGGTCTAGTTATCATCTTAGTTCTCTATGAAGGACTTGGGTGAAGCCTCTTACATATTGTATATGAAGATCTATAGAGATACATCTAAGAGGCTTTTGGGACTGTCCCAGTCTACGTACATCGATACCGTGCTGAAACGATTCAGCATGGAGAATTCCAAGAAGGGCTATCTCCCGATAGGCACTGGAATTGATCTCTCCAAATGGAATTATGCGACAACTCCTGAGAAGAGAGAGCGTATGAGTAGAATTCCATATGCTTTGGTAGTGGGTTCTATCATTACGCCATGACATGTACTAGACTAGACATGGCATACTCACTAGGTGTAGTGAACAGATACTAGTCTGACCCAGGTGAAGCTCATTGGAAAGTGGTTAAAACTATCCTTAAGTATTTATGAAATACTAAGGACCAATGGCTAATTTATGGAGAATCTGATTTGAAACTTATGGAGTATACTGACTCCAGTTTCCAGTCAAATAAAGATAATAGCAAGAGTGTGTCAGGTTTTGTCTTTACCCTGAACGGAGGAGCTGTCTGCTGGAAAAGTTCCAAGCAGCCTACTGTGATGGACTCAATTTGCAAAGCAGAGTACATTGCAGCATCTGATGCAGTGAAGGAAGCTGTGTGGTTACAGAAGTTCCTTGGCGAGCTGGGAGTGGCACCTTTTCTGGTTGGTCCTGTTCTGGTGTACTATGACAACACTGGAGCCATTGCTCAAGCCAAAGAGCCAATTTCTCATCACTGCACAAAGCATATTCTGCGGCGCTATCACCTTGTGCGAGAGATCGTGGAACGAGGTGACATTGACCTTCTGAAGATAGATGGAAAGGAGAACCTGGCTAACCACTTCACTAAAGCCGTCGGAGTTCAAGAGTTTGACTGTTGTAAAAGAAAAATGGGAATGAGATTCTGTACTGATTGGCTTTAGTCCAAGTGGGAGTTGTTGGAAATTGTGTCCTAAAGCCAATCGTCTAGGCTGTAGACGGTTGTGCTACTTTGTATATAAATTTTTTATAATAAATAAAAGTTATTTATTTTTGGCTATCCATCATTTTACATTTTCCTATAATGAACTCTTGTATGATGGAGTCCTTAGAACTACATTATTTGATATAGGGAGGATATATCAAGTAGTTCTTAAACTTGTTCACAACCAAATGATACATTGTTATATGACGACGATGTATCAAGTATAGGTTGTTGTATGTCACATTTGATGGTTGTCCTCTTAACCAAGGAGTGTGGAGACACTGATGTGACATACAAGTTCATACACTTCATTGAACGTGACCATCAGTGGAGCTCCCTTCTGCCAAAGGGTTGCTCGCGAAGGGATATGGGTATATGTGTCCCTCTGACCTGAGGTCACTATGGCAGCTTGCAAGCAACTCACTATACTTTGGTGCTGGACTACCTTGATTTCTAATCCAGTGATGGAAAGTTTCTAGGTACAGTCAAGTACTTGTGGAGCGGTGGTGAATCAAGATGGAATTGACCTCTCCAAATAATTTGGAGTGAATGACTCATTATGTCTTAATTCAGCAAAACCTTGGCCAGGGTAGTCCTTGTGAGGAGTCACAAAACTTGTAAGGTTGAGACATAATCTGAATAGACCAAATTAGGGTTAGCAGTCTAACCCTAGGTCATCCTGAGCATTATAAGGTCAAAGGGATGAATTATGCGGCAACCATATGCCAGAGGTTCTTGTGAGGTGCTCTGCATCTTCGACCTATCCGAATGTCGGGTATCATTACTAGATGAGGACTTTGACTGGTACTGAAAATGTTCCAGTGCTACCGGTTTAGTGTTCAAACCTATGGGGTCACACACCATAGAGGATTTCTATCTGATCTTTTGGGCTGATCAACGATTGAGAATCGTTTGCCATCACTTGAAGTCAATTTGGTTGACTTTGCTCCAAGTGTCGACACTTGGATTTTTGCAGGTGTCGACACTTGGTGAAGTGTCGACACTTGGTAATTTTTGAGTGTCGACACTTCTTGTGATGAGAAAAAATTCTGGAAGGTTTTCATGGAGATTTTTTGGGCAGGTTTGACCTGGTTTGAATTTTGAATTCAAACAAGTTTTGGCTCCAAACCTTTATGGTATGAAAGTCATACTTGCCCAAATGGGTTAGACCCATTTAGCATGCCCATGATCCTCTCCCCCATTCTCTCCTCTCATCTCTCCTCCTTCCTTCTTGGTGCGGGCACCAGGCTCAGAAGAAGACTTCAGAGCTCCATCTGGATCTCTGATTAACCTTGCCCGAAGAATTAGGATTTTTGGCTTGTAATAAGGGTTGACTTGATCAACTCAATTTTAGTTTGAGTCTGTATTACCTGCATTTCTATTTTGTTGAGTCATGTTGACTCAGTAGTGGACTAGGGCTTCAACCTGGGGTGCTACATTTTTTCCCAAGGCCAAGCAAGTGGGCGCCACACTCCCAGCCACACTCCCAGCCATACGCCTGAGTCCAGGGGGTGCCACATCTCCATCCAGCAGGCTTTGGTCCCCACACCACAGATAGCAGCTCCCCTCTTTCATGCGCCAATTGAGGAGAAATCCACCAGGGGTCCACAAATCAACGGGGCGGCCCAAGACTTCCCAAAAGAAACAAACTATGAAAGGGAAGAAATTCTCTTGGAGAGAAATTCAAGGAGGCGCCCATTACCTGCCAGAAATACTCAAAACAAAGTTAAAAGGAGCCATAACTTGGGGAGAAAGAAAAGGAGGTATCCAAAAAGGGTTGAGCCATGGAAGGAAGGAGATTTCTCTTGAAAAGCAAGGTTAGGAGGCGCCCTGATCATTCCAATTAAAGCCAGATATAAAAGGAAACAAATTTTCTCTTGGAGGGCAAGGTTAAAAGGCACCCAAACACTTCCAGATAAGGCCAAGCATAGAAGGAAAAAAATATTTTCTTGGAGGTCAAGACAAGGAGGCGCCACCCACTTTCCTTTTTGAAGCTTCAATCAACTTTGGAATTAATTGGCCGGCCATATGAGTAGGGATTGATATCCTAATTTGAAGATCCCCTCCTTTAGTCCCACATGGGAAGATGTAAAACCCTACTCTCTTATAATGGCCTATAAATTAAACCCCCATGTAAGTTTGAAGAAAATGAGATGAATGAAACCAAATTTTTTTTAGTGAGCAAACTCTGTGTTTTCTCTCTTCCGCACTTGCATCCAGGTGTTGAGCTCCATGAGGGAGTAAATCCGGGTTCCCCAGGAACCTTAAGGAGGTGTGAGATCTCCAAAACCCCAAACCCTAGGTTAGCCACTTCTACTCCAAAACCCAAGCCGCCCACCATCCACTTCAATCCACCAAACCCTAGCCTATTCCACCTCTCACGGCCATTTTCTCCAAGTCCAGGCCGACCACCAGGATCCAGCTACAGTCTGGGTACTTCAGATCCAAAGCTCTTTCCAGAGGGAGTCGAATCAGCCTTCAAGAGAATCCGGCTCTCAGCGACATCAGCCTTCAAGTTCTTCGAACTGGTAAATCCTTCCCTGAGTCTCTGAATCCATCACTTGTTTTTCTTCTTCCCAGATCTTGAGTTCAGGAGAAGCCGACCCAGCCACGAGACCAGTATTGGAGGATCCATTGCGAAGATTGCCGACTCCGAGGATCCAACAATCTGCTCGAGAGAGTTCTTCCACCCAAATTCTGTGAAGATCACTGTCTGGTTGGTAAACCGTCTCTTCTCTTTATTTCTGTCCTGTTGAAAGTTTAGAACGAAACCCTAGGTCTGGGAGTTTCTCAACCCCCAGCGATCCGTTACTTCTGAACTACTCTGATAACTTAGCTTATTCTAAATTGTGCTTTCAATCCTTACCTAGTTTCCATCAACTTAGTTTAACTTTACTTTGAGTCGAAGCCAATTTCTGGAATATAAAAAAAAAAAAAATTAATCTTAATTTTACTTCCGCATACGCTTCTTTGTTCTTTGTTCTGCATCATTTTTGGTATTAGAGCTTTCGTCCTGCATCATTTTGGTATCAGAGCTTTCGTCCTGCATCATTTTGGTATCATAGCTCTCTGTTCTATATCATTTTTAGTATCAGAGCCCTGTCTAGGGTTTCTGTTTTGATTGCTTGTTTGAGTCTCTCTCTTTTTACTTTGTCTGCTCGAAGTAGACTCCCCAGGACGTCCGGTCCTAGGAACGAAGCGAGGTGCAAACCTCCTCTTCCCATTCCACGGGGTGTACCTAGGGCGTGTAGGGGATCCGTTGGGTTATAACTTCGTAGCAGGAATTGTAAACGGGGAAGTGCTCTGTTTTCATCCCGTAATTTTCCTGTTGCAGGAATTATTTCTCACTGCAGGTAACTCCAAATTTGGTGATTTTTATTTTTTTGAAGCCAGTATAATTGAAACTATTTTGCATAATTTTCCTGTGATTTATTGGTTTCCGTGGGATTTCTGAGAATTAAATTACTGTAACTCTATTTTTGTGTTCTGCAATCCAATTATTTTTGAGTGTTCATCTCTTAATTCATCTTAAGGGCATTTGAGCATCTAAGATAAGGGGAGGAGTTGATAACCTCTCCTTAGCCCAAAACCACCACCCACTCATTCAAACCTAAGCCTTTAATCTAAAAATTGATTAGACCTAATTTGCCCTAGTGGGCTAGGGACATCAACAAGTCGGGTCAAGGCTAGTGTTGAGTCAATTTGTCTGGTTACTCTGTGTGTGCTTTGTACTCAGTGTCTAGAACGGTGGTTCAGGGATTCCATCCCGAAGGGCTTGTGTGCTGGTCCGCCTACCTGGCCAATCTCTGATTGGTGTCTAGGATTGGCATTTAGGGACCTAACACTCCCCTTACACCTGCCTGGCTGAGTCCTGAGTTACTACAGGCTAGCTTGCCACTCTGATTGGGCATCTAGTTTGGACTCTAGGTCTAGTGAGCCAGTAGTCGCTTTAGTCTAGTCACATTCTGTGTGTTTGCTTGCATCATCATGTCTGCCCGGAATGGAGTACCCTACCAACCTAGTCAAACCCAACCAGATTTAGAGGCCATGGTTAGAAATCTTACTGAGAGTATGAACAAACTGAGTCAGGATTTGACTGCTACTGTTACCCAGTGTAAAGAACAAGTCCATGAGAATTTTACCCAGCTTAGGGATCAAGTCCAAGTACTTGAGAAACGTAGACATCAAAATTGGATCCCTGATCCAAAATTTAATAGGCCCCAACCTCATCCATGCCAGGAGCCTAGGAGGACCTTATACCGTGATCCCGAGCATAACCTTAGGAAGCCTAACCATGATATCTATAGTGTGGATTGTGTCTATGAGAGGTCCTTACAATATTCTAGACCAGTCACTCAACAACCCAAGTCTTCTAGATCAAACCATTTAGATCCACACCCATGCCCAAGTAAGGTCTCTACTAGCTTGAAACCCAGTGTGACCCAGGTTCCTATATCGCAAAAATGTTTGTTTTATGGAGAAAGAGGCCATAAATCTAGTCAGTGCCCATGCATAGGACTGGCTTGTGCATAGCTAAGTGGTAAGAATCCTAAGGATGACATTAATGAGGGAGAACCCAAGCCTACCAATGAGGAAGAATGGTTAGGTATGACAAGCCTAGAATCAGTTGACCCGATTACCACCGACCCGAAACCCATTGAAGATGGCATCGAGGAAGTATATGATGCTGGCTTGAGTCTAGTTGATGAATATGAGGGGAAAGAACTTGAAGAATGTGACATTGATACTATTGGTTCCTTACCTGAGGAGACCTTGGAAAACAACCAACTGGTAGGACCTAGTTCAGAAATTCAAGAGATTTGTGAGAACCAGGTTCCTTTAGTCAAATACCCCCAGGAAGAACTCATAGTGTTAGCCCGAGCTATTAGTTCATACCCTCTAATGACAGTCATTCCCCAAGTACCAATTGAAGATCTTTGCACTGAACTGTTTAAGTTTGCCCACCCTATGGTAGATCCTCTCCTTAGGATGACTGAATCAAGCCTCTTACAATTGGACCTTGTCCCATGCTCAGCCACTAAGGTCTCTCCCGTAACCTCAGTTGGACATCCTTTTCTTGAGCGGATTGATTCACCCAGTCCTGTAGAAGTCCTCCTTATGACCCCAGACCCCTTCCTTCGCAAGACTGACCTACCCTTCTATAGAGTATACCTTTCCTCACCCATAGGTCAAATTTCAAGTCTTGAGGTCATCATCCATAGGCCCTTCCATGAATCATTCTCTAATCCATTTCTTGAGAAAGTGGATCATTATTTGCTTAGAGAACAAACCTTAACTGTTGCAATCACATGTCCTAGGCTACTCCCCGAACCATCTCTTGATCCATTCCTGGGAGTAGCAAACTTTTCCTTTCGTAAGGATGACCAGTTGACATTCATAGATCACCATTCAAACCTTCAGGTCACCACCTTTAGCCAGCAGGTAATTCGAGACTCCACCTCATATTTCCTCCCTTTCTCTAGGACTTCCAATGCTTCTTACACCATCCAAGTATACTTTGTCAAAGTCTTTAGAGTGAATCACGTGTCAGAATCTATTAGGTTTGCCACCTACTTCTGGAAGACCTTATGGTACCTACTAGGCACCCATGATAAGTTTTCATGCTCTGCATGCCATCCTCCGACCCAAGGTCAAACCTAGAGAGCCGTAGTTTGTTAGGTTTAGACCTAGGGTTCCTTTGAATAAAGTCCATTCTTTAGGAATGCATCGTCAGTCGAGTTTAGGACATTGTCTCAGATTTTGATTGAGTGAGACTACCAGGAATTGGGATTTGTATTTACCCAGGGCTAAATTTGCATATAATGACTCGGTCAATAGGTCTACGGGTAAGAGTCCATTTGAAATTGTGCATGGTTACAAACCCCCACACACCTCTTGACCTAGCTCCTTTACCAGTCCACACATGGGTCTCCGAGTCTGCCGAAGTTTTTGCACAGCATATAAAAGACTTGCATAAAGAAATTCAAGCCAAAATAAATTTAAGTAATGAAACTTATAAGAAATTGGCTGATTCTCAAAGGCGAGTCAAAACTTTTGACGAAGGAGACTATGTAATGATTAGGTTAAGGCCTGAACGGTTTCCTCCTGTAACCGTTAGAAAGTTACATGCTAGGGGAGCTGGACCATTTAGAGTGGTAAAGAGAGTAGGATCCAATGCCTATGTGCTCGAGTTACCTCCAGAACTAGGCATTAGCTCCACTTTCAACATTACAGACCTAGTAGAGTATAGGGAGCCAGCTGTGATTCCCAGTGAGGTTTTGAACCTAATCCTGCTCTTGAGAGTGAACCTGACCCTGTGTGTCCACCAACAAACTGGCCTGTGAGGAAAGAGCAGATTGAAAAGATCCTGGATGATCAGGTTATCTCTACTCGTAATTGAGGATACCAAAGATACCTGGTCCGCTGGCTAGGAAGGCCAGACTCTGATGACTCTTGGATCTCCCGAGAAGAATTACAAGAATTGGACCCAGACCTTTTGGAGAGATACCAGAGCCAACTTGATCCATACTCGACAAGGTCGAGTTCCTCCCACCCTGGGAGAATTGGTGCGGGCACCAGGCTCAGAAGAAGACTTCAGAGCTCCATCTGGATCTCTGATTAACCTTGCCCGAAGAATTACGGTTTTTGGCTTGTAATAAGGGTTGACTTGATCAACTCAATTTTAGTTTGAGTCTGTATTACCTGCATTTCTATTTTGTTGAGTCATGTTGACTTAGTAGTGGACTAGGGCTTCAACCTGGGGTGTTACATTTTCTCCCAAGGCCAAGCAAGTGGGCGCCACACTCCCAGCCACACTCCCAGCCATACGCCTGAGTCCAGGGGGTGCCACATCTCCATCCAGCAGGCTTTGGTCCCCACACCACAGATAGCAGCTCCCCTCTTTCATGCGCCAATTGAGGAGAAATCCACCAGGGGTCCACAAATCAAGGGGGCGGCCCAAGACTTCCCAAAAGAAACAAACTATGAAAGGGAAGAAATTCTCTTGGAGAGAAATTCAAGGAGGCGCCCATTACCTGCCAGAAATACTCAAAACAAAGTTAAAAGGAGCCATAACTTGGGGAGAAAGAAAAGGAGGTATCCAAAAAGGGTTGAGCCATGGAAGGAAGGAGATTTCTCTTGAAAAGCAAGGTTAGGAGGTGCCCTAATCATTCCAACTAAAGCCAGATATAAAAGGAAACAAATTTTCTTTTGGAGGGCAAGGTTAAGAGGCACCCAAACACTTCCAGATAAGGCCAAGCATAGAAGGAAAAAAATATTTTCTTGGAGGTCAAGACAAGGAGGCGCCACCCACTTTCCTTTTTGAAGCTTCAATCAACTTTGGAATTAATTGGCCGGCCATATGAGTAGGGATTGATATCCTAATTTGAAGATCCCCTCCTTTAGTCCCACATGGGAAGATGTAAAACCCTACTCTCTTGTAATGGCCTATAAATTAAACCCCCATGTAAGTTTGAAGAAAATGAGATGAATGAAACCAAATTTTTTTTAGTGAGCAAACTCTGTGTTTTCTCTCTTCTGCACTTGCATCCAGGTGTTGAGCTCCATGAGGGAGTAAATCCGGGTTCCCCAGGAACCTTGAGGAGGTGTGAGATCTCCAAAACCCCAAACCCTAGGTTAGCCACTTCTACTCCAAAACCCTAGCCGCCCACCATCCACTTCAATCCACCAAACCCTAGCCTATTCCACCTCTCACGGCCATTTTCTCCAAGTCCAGGCCAACCACCAGCATCCAGCTACAGTCCGGGTACTTTAGATCCAAAGCTCTTTCCAGAGGGAGTCGAATCAGCCTTCAAGAGAATCCGGCTCTCAGCGACATCAGCCTTCAAGTTCTTCGAACTGGTACATCATTCCCTGAGTCTCTGAATCCATCACTTGTTTTTCTTCTTCCCAGATCTTGAGTTCAGGAGAAGCCGACCCAGCCACGAGACCAGTATTGGAGGATCCATTGCGAAGATTGCCGACTCCGAGGATCCAACAATCTGCTCGAGAGAGTTCTTCCATCCAAATTCTGTGAAGATCACTGTCTGGTTGGTAAACCGTCTCTTCTCTTTATTTCTGTCCTGTTGAAAGTTCAGAGTGAAACCCTAGGTCTGGGAGTTTCTCAACCCCCAGCGATCCGTTACTTCTGAACTACTCTGATAACTTAGCTTATTCTAAATTATGCTTTCAATCCTTACCTAGTTTCCATCAACTTAGTTTAACTTTACTTTGTGTCGAAGCCAATTTCTGGAATATAAAAAAAAAAAAAAAAAGAATTAATCTTAATTTTACTTCCGCATACGCTTCTTTGTTCTTTGTTCTGCATCACTTCTTCTCCCTCTCCCTGCTGCCCTTATAAATGTGAGACATTGTGGTGGCTGCTATGGTTAGACATATAAGAGCAGCAACTATTTCTTGGAAGAAAAAGGTTGAGAAGAGTTAGAGCTTTAGGGTTGGGGTGTGAGCTACCTAGCAATCAAGCTTGGTCTTGGGAAAGAGATTTGGGAAGGGGTTCCTACTATCTTTCTTGTCTTCCTGGAAGAAGAAGTTTGGCCCACGGATCTCAAAGAGCTAGCATTCCAAGGAAGTTGATCAAAGTCGAACCCAGGTATAGACATCCTGTAGAGGCCAGATGCTTGTGTGGTTCGAGCGACCTCTTCCTCATCAGAGCTCTTTGCTGCTTCTCTCTAGCACTCGCCGAGGTATAGAGGTATGACCTTTATGTTTATATTGCTTTCTTATTTTTGATGTTATATGCATGCTAGGTTTTTATACTAGATCCTATTGCAGGCAGATCGGTAGATAGTTTTGATCTATCTACCGAGCCTTCCGCTGTGCATGATTTAAAATTATTTTAAAATGCATATTCTCTGCCCTATTTTTCTTGCATAATGTATGCTAGGTGTAGGTATTTTTCACCTTCAGTTTTCTCACCCCTGATAGTTGTTTGCAGGTCCCTAAGTTTCTACGAACCCAACGACTCCAACCGGGTCGCAATCGGACCACCGAGCAGAAAGCTGGGAATCTGCGGGTCTCTGGCTCGATTTTCCTGGCCGCATTTGTCAAGGAACGAGTGATCTCTTTGCTGCGATCTTCACTAGGCGCATCAGACATTGCCAGGTACACCCCATCTACCACCAATAGTTTTATTGTAGGTGAACTAGCCCTAACCGAGGCTTCTCAGCCCTGGCGATCTCCTTTTACTGCTTTCTTAGGTCCTAATCTGCATGCATAGTTTCTAAAACTCATATAAAACTCTCTACATCTTATTTTGATATGATATTCAGGATTTAACCACTTCACCTCACATATAAAATACATAAAAATAATCACATGCATATTAGTCCCGCATCACCAAGGCCTCAATTCCCATTTCTAGCCGTTAGACTTGAAAAACTAGCCGTTGGAGGGCAAAAGGGTCGAGTTCTACATTTTGAAAACTAGCCGTTACTATTCCCAGAACTCCATGAGTCGATACTTCAGGCTGTGAGTCGATATATCAGGTCAACACTTGAACTTCTTGAGTCGACACCCAGTTCAAAAATCTTCAATTTGGTTCTCTGAAAATCTCAGATGTGTCGACACTTCCTCAGGTAAGTCGATACTTTGAGTCGATACTTTACTTCCATGTATCGATACTTCTGCAGTTCTTCATTTTCAGCAAGTTCTGTGGCTTAAAAATCTCAGGCGATGAGCTGATCCATGTATCGACACTTTGAGTCAACACTTCAGGTCCATGTGTTGACACTTCAGCCGTGCCATTTGAAACATTCTTTGCATACTGGCTTGAGTCGACACTTCACCTCCATGTGTTGACACTTGGTGTCATGTGTCAACACTTTGAGTCGACACTTTACTGAAATCTTCACAGAAAAGTCTCAACTTGAGCTGAAACGTATTTATAATTAACTTAATTGACCATTCAAGCAATCTTTAATTGTCCAAGTCCTCTTTGAGCAGATCTTTTCATCCAAACTTGATTTACTTCAATCAAACAACCTTCTTCAAATTTATGAGCACCTTTTTCAACAAAAACAAACTTCAAAGAAACCATTAGTACTCAACTTATACTTAACCATTTTGTTTATCATCAAAATCAATAACGAAGTCAACAATCTCCCCCTTTTTGATGATAACAAAATCTTTAAGTATAAATTGCATAAAAAGCTTTTAAAAGAATTCATCAAGGTGCATAGAATTAAATACAATAGTTGTAACAAAGTAATTTTTAATATCGACAAGATGTATCAGAATAAGAATGATATAATAATTTAAGATTATCAAAGCAAGTTGTAATGATTAAGAGTATCAGAGCTTTGGGATATATATGAAACATAATTGCATGTATCGTGATACTCTAAAGAAAATTCAACAATAAGTAAAGCTCCCCGTGAATTGATGATCCATAAAATAATTTGCAAATAACTTTTCAAGCACTTAAAGAGGGGTTTTAAGATGAAATTCACTTTAAAAAAGGTATAGCTCTCCCTTTCTTAAGGAATTTGTAAAAAATTTCAATTCAAGTTTTCAAAATAATTTTCAAATTTTGGAAATACTTTCATTTATACTTACAACTCATAAATATATCACATTTAATCTTCACATTTATACTTTAAGCTTACTACTACTCCCCCTTTTTGTTATCATTAAAAAGGTAGGAAGATAAATATGAGATCCAAACATGAAGAACTAAGAAAAGTGTAAACCATTTCATTCATTTGAAGTCACAAATATGAAGTACAATATGATGTCTCATTTCAAGTTAGAATTTGTACCACAAAAGATAAAACATACATAGATGCATAAAAGTAAACTATCTAAAAATACATAAATATCCTAATCCTCATCCATATCATCAGTATTATCAGAAGATGATCCGATCTCAATCGATCCTATATTAGTAAAAGATCGAGCTCGAAGCCACATCGATCTGAGATCTCGGAGTCGGGTCCTGGTCGGCCATGGAGGGGTACGATGACCACGTTCTCTGTGTCGAGCGTATGTTCGACCTCTGGCTAGAGCAGTAGAGGTAGAAGCAATATCCTCCACAGTTACGAAACTAATCAGTTCGACAGTCTCTGTGACTATCAGAAGTGGCATACGATCAAAAGAGGGACCGAAGTCAAGATATTGAAAGCCAGGTGTGTAAAATCCAAGCTCTTGGATAAGTGAGGATGTGTGAAAAGTAGGAGTATCAATAGAGGGTATATCAAAAACTGGTGTATCAGCTGATGATACAATAGGTGTATCAAAGATAGATGTATCAGCTGAAGAATGAACGGGTAAGTCTATAATCGGTCAATCTATAATAGGAGTGTCAATAATCGATGTATCGACAACGGGGGTATCAACAATATGAGAATCAATAACTGGTGAAAGAATAGGAATAGGAATGTGATCATCCGATCTGGAAGGAGAGGATAGGACTGGAGTCTGGGCAGGTGAACTAGAAGGGTCATGAGTAGGACTCCTAGGCAAGTCTACCGTCACCTCCATGCTGGTTCTATAGTCAGATCTAGGAAATCGAATCCACCAGAGTCAGTCTCCTCATCATCTCCATCAACATCATCACCATCAACATCATCTCCAACAACAACATCACCATCTGTTGCCGATCTCGCTGCCGCGCCCGGGGCCTCGGAACCGCCGATCCGACTAGACCGTCTTGCCCCTGGGGCCTCCTGGCTGGACTGAACCTGCAAGGCAAGGTCAGAAAACCCTGGCCGGGGATTCCGACGAGGGAGCTCTGACTGTCAAGTTAGTAGACAACGAGAGGGAACAGATTCTCTGGGATGGGCCCCCGAAGGAGTCCCAGACTCAGAGAATGTACCAGCAAGAAAGGTGCTAGAGAGACCAGAAACCCGGCTGGGTTCCTTTGCCGAGCTCACGCCAAGCGACCTCCTCTTGGGACCTTGGATCCTGCTCTTGAAGTGGAGTTTCCAGCCTTTGTTTCTCGCTTGCTTCACTTTCACTTACCTTGTCGTCTATTCTCTTCTTCCTTTTATCTCCTCCCGTCGCCCCCTCGTTTTCCGCTCCTGGGAGGCTCCCTTGTTGCTTTCATCTCCTCCCCTCCGCCCCTTTCTCTTTCCCCTTCTGGTTCAGAGGGCCGGGCGGCTTTCCGGCCTCGTTTGCTGAGCCCAGCGGGGAAAGAGTAGGGGAGGGGGGCGCTGGTCAGATTGCCGACCAGACCTCGGGCCGAGCGTGAGTGCTCTCCTTCCCAGGCACCAACGCTGTCCGTTATTGGGTCCTGTTTTGTCAGGGCCTCATCTCTCGACTGCAAAACATGTCGGGCCGGCGTAAGTGATGTTTCGCGTGTAGCCGCCATCCGTACTGGGCGCCTTTCTCGGGGTGCAGCGCGCACGGCTCGAGGGGGAACCTCGGAGCCCGCACCTCCATTCTTCGGGACCTTCTCTATACGAGCTGGCCTACGTCGGCCGAGGTGGACCCCTCCCGGGCGGACACCTGGCGGGGTGGTAAAAGGACGCCCGGCTTCGGCCGAGGTGGTCCCATCTCCGGGCGCCACTTGGAGAAGGAGCGAAGGGGCCCGGCTCGACCTCGGTCGAGGTGGGGCCGTCTTAGGGTGCCACCTGGCGAGGGAGTGGGGGAGCCGCCGAACTCAATCGAGGTGGACCCCTCCTGGGTGGACACCTGGTGGAGTGGAAGAAGGGCGCCCGGCTTCGGCCGAGGTGGTCCCGTCTCCGGGCGCCACCTGGCGAAGGAGCGAAGGGGCCCGGCTCGACCTCGACCGAGGTGGGATCGTCTCAGGGTGCCACCTGGCGAGGGGGCAGGAGAGCCGCTGAACTCGGCCGAGGTGGACCCCTCCTGGGTGGACACCTGGCGGAGTGGTAGAAGGATGCCCGGCTTCGGCCGAGGTGGTCCCGTCTCCGGGCGCCACCTGGCGAAGGAGCGAAGGGGCCCGGCTCAACCTCGGTCGAGGTGGGACCGTCTCAGGGTGCCACCTGGCGAGGGAGCGGGGGAGCCGCCGAACTCGGTCGAGGTGGACCCCTCCTGGGTGGAGGCTATCTCCCTCTACCCCGCATTGCACAGTGCATTTCGGTGAGTGCCCCTGTTCTCTTCTTCGTTCTTCTCCTTTCCTCTCGTGTGCTTTTCTCACTTTCTTCTCTGCCATGGCGCGCCGTCGCCATGTTTCTTCTAACCCGGATGAGGCCGGTCCGTCCCGACCGAGGACTCCATCGTCTTCCTCCTCGGAGGGGGAGGTAATCCCGGAGGAGTCCCGCAGGCGACTTCAGCCTGGGGGTATCACCATTGGCATCCCTAGGGGTGTCAGGTCTCCTCCCGTCATGTCCGCACTTCCCATATCTTCTAACCGAGCTGACCGACTCTTCTTCTATTGCAGGTATGAAGTTTTCGTTGGAGAACCTTCTGGAGGGCGCGGCCCAGAGTGATGCCATCGAGGTGGACGAGCCTGCGGCGAAGAGGGCTCGCACCGAGGTGAGCCAGGAGGTCGCGCCGGCGCCCGTGCCTAGCCCGATAGTTGCTGCTCTCCTGCCCAGGCCGCCTCGGGCCGGGGTGACTGATGCTCCGGCCGTCAGACCTGGCGGTGCTGCCGACGAGGGAGGTCCACCAGCAGCAGTTCCACCCAGCATCGGCCCCATCATCGCCGCAGAGCCGACGGCGTCGCCTGCGACTTCAGCCACTCCGGCGATGGCGGTTCCTCCTGGGGGGTCAGTCACCGTCGCAGCCGACCTGATAGCTCCACCGCCGGTGATCACCAACCGGTGTTCTATGATCCGCGACTAGGGGCTCGCGGAGAAAGTGATGGAGTACGCCTCCACCTCCCGGGACCGCCGATCTCGAGGCGGCCGGGACTACACCGACGCTTTGCTCGGGATCCTCCCGCAGCTTTTCACGGTGAGTCCGAACCCAGAGCCCTCTCTTCTTTGCTACTTCGGCTGGCCTTTCTACTAACCTATTTTCCTTGCTGTGCAGATTGGAAACGACATGCTCCTGCTGAGGAACTTCCTCGCAGGGTACGCGAAGAAGGATGCTGAGAAGGAGGAGAAGCTCGGCAAGCTCGCGACCGATGTGAAAGACCTCATGGAGAAGGGGGTCGAGCTGCGAGGGAGCAACCAGGCCCTTTAGGCGGACCTGGCACGCGCCGAGGAGCGCGTCAAGGACCTGGAGTTCTCTCTATCCGAGGAGAGGATCTCCCACCAACGGCGCGCGGAGGAGGATGCGGCTGAGAGGGCTCGTCTTCAAGCCCATTCTCAGTGGTTGGAGTGTCAGCTGGAGGAGGCCTGGCGGGAGGCGAGCACGGCCAAGGAGCAGAGCGCCTACGTCAATGGGTTCCTGGAGGCCGCAAAGCGGGAGGCACAGGAAGCCATCCCGAGGTTCCAGGCCTCCGACGAGTATGTCTCGGAGGTCCGGGAGGCCGCTGTGGACTCCTTCCTGAAGGGGTTCCAAGTGTGCCGGGAGAAGGTGAGGTCCTTCTACCCCGAGCTTGACCTCAGTGGGGTGGCACTCGGGGGTAGAAGACAAGGACCCGCCAGTGGGGCTTCTGGTGCGGCGGGTGACGCAGCTGCTGCCCCAGCGGGTGACACGGCCGAAGCTCCGGGGTGGTCCTCCGAGCCAGCAGCCGTCAACGGCGAGGACGGGGAGCACGCGACCCAGACTAAGGACCCTGCCATTGCGCCGAACTAAGCTGCAGATGTATCGCTTTCTTTTCCTTTTGTTTTTTTGGGGCTCCCGGCCTGTCGGGACTCCCTTGTTGTAATCCTTGCTTCTGAATTAATGAAGATACAATTTCATCAAGTCTCGAACTCGCATTCCTCTTTCACCTTTTCTTTTCTTCTCCTTTTTTCTTTTTTGAGGTGTTGGCATGGAGTGCCGAGACGAGGATGGACCTGCTCCGGGCTGAGTCCGCGGGTGGACCTGGTCCCATCCAGCATTCAGATCAAAGTTCGGAGCATTCCGGACTTGGTGGTAGTAGAGTAGGCCTTGCGCGGGTCCTTCTTTGGGCTTGCCTTCGTAATCGCGTGGGCGAACTGGGTTCTGCCCCGCCTTCCAGATCGAAGTCTGGGACTTCCGGACTGAACCCCGGGGCAGCAGGCTTTGTTCAAGCCTTGCGCAGCTTGCCGAGCTATTCTCCATGATCGCGTGGGCGAGCTGGGCTCTTCCCCGCCTTCCAGATCGAAGTCCGGGACTTCCGGACTGAACCCCAGGGCCGCAGGCTTTGTTCAAGCCTTGCACGGCTTGCCGAGCTGTTCTCCGTGATCGCATGGGCGAGCTGGGCTCTGCCCCACCTTCCAGACCGAAGTCCGGGACTTCTGGACTGAACCCCGGGGCCGCAGGCTTTGTTCAAGCCTTGCGCGGCTTGCCGAGCTATTCTTCGTGATCGCGTGGGCGAGCTGGGCTCTGCCCCGCCTTCCAGACTGAAGTCCGGGACTTCCGGACTGAACCCCGGGGCCGCAGGCTTTGTTCAAGCCTTGCGCGGCTTGCCGAGCTGTTCTCCATGATCGCATGGGCGAGCTGGGCTTTGCCCCGCCTTCCAGACCGAAGTCCGGGACTTCTCGCTTTCCCTGGCCTTCGGCCACGATCGTGTCTGCCGAACTCAGAGCCATGTGCCAGTTTTCCTACGAGGTGAGAAAGAGCGTTTGAAGCAAAGAAACTTTATTACAGGGTTTGGGGGAACCTTACACTATTGATAATACATCCTCAGGTTCGAGGCGTTCTATGTCCGAGGGAACCTGGACCCTCCCAATCCCTCCAAGTAGTAGGCCCCGTGGGGGAGGGCTTCCGCTACCCTGTATGGGCCTTCCCAGTTCGGGGAGAGCTTCTCGCACTCTCGTGGCTGAGAAGCTTCAGCACGCCGGAGCACCAGATCTCCGGGACGAAAGGACTTCGGCCGCACCCGGGAGTTGTAATACCTGGCTACTCACTGCCTGTATGCAACCATCTGGACTCGGGCCTTGTCCCTCGTTTCTTCAAGAAGATCCAGGTTGAGCATCATTCTGGCGGGGTTCTCTGCCTCGTCGTATTGTTCCACACGCAGTGTGGGTAGACTGAGCTCAATCGGGATAACCGCCTCGGCTCCGAAGACGAGGTTGAATGGGGTCTCGTCGGTCGCCGTCCTCGGAGTGGTGTGGTACGCCCAGAGGATGCTGGGGAGCTCCTCTGCCCAACTGCCCTTGGCCTGGTCCAGCCTCGTCCGGAGGCCCTGCAAAATAGTCCTGTTCGTGACCTCGGCTTCTCCATTGATCTGAGGATGTGCCACGGAGGTGAAGCGATGGTGGATGCCGAGGTCGCTGCAGAACTCTTCAAACTCCCGGCAGTCGAACTGACGCCCGTCATCAGTGATCACGGTGTGGGGGAGGCCGAAATGACAGATGATCGACTTCCAGAAGAACTTGGCGATGTTTGCTTCGGTGATCCGTGCCAAGGGCTCGGCCTCGACCCACTTCGTGAAGTAGTCAATGGCCACAATCAGGAATTTCCGTTGTCCAGACGTCGGTGGAAACGGTCCTAGAAGGTCCATTCCCCATTGGGCGAATGGCCACGGAGCTGAGAGCTGGGAGATTGGGGTGGAGGGCTGCCGTTGCACCATGGCATGCCACTGGCACTGATCACACCTCTTCACGAAGTCGGCGGCATCCTCCTTAATCGTCTCCCAAAAATAGCCTTGACGGAGGGTCTTGTAGGCTAACGTTCTGCCCCCCACGTGGTTCCCACAGATGCCCTCATGAATCTCCTGGAGCACGAGGGCGGCCTCCGCGTGTCCCAGGCATTTAAGGAGGGGGTAGGAGTAGGACCTTCGATATAGTTGCCCATCCATCAGGACGAACCGCGCGGCCTTCTTTTTGATGAGGCGGGCCGCTGCACGGTCTTCTGGCAGGGTACCGCTGGTTATGTACTCGACGTACTTGTCCATCCAGCTGGGCTCTCGACTGACCTGATGGACCTCCACTGGGATCTCGTAGCTTGGGGCCTTGAGGCGCTCCACATAAGCATGGCCCAGCATCGAGTCCGGCAGGGTCGCCAGCTGGGAAAGGGTGTCCGCACGGGCATTTTCCCCACGGGGGATGTGAAAGATGTTGAAGCGCCGAAACCCGGCCGTGCCCGCTTTGACAAGCTCCAAATACTTCTCCATTTGAGGGTCGTGCGCGGTGTATTCTCCGGAGACCTGTCCCGCCACTAGCTGGGAGTCAGTGAAGGCTTTGAGGTTAGCCACGCCCAGCTCGCGGGAGACCTTCAGTCCGGCGAGGAGCGCCTCGTATTCCACCTGATTGTTGGTTGCGGCAAACTGGAAATGGAGCGCGCATTCGGTGATGACCCCACCGCCGTTGGCGAGGATGAGTCCGGCTCCGCTCCCGCCAGAGTTCGAGGCTCCATCCACATGAAGGATCCACGCGTCCTCTCCGGGCTCCTCGGTGCCCGTTTTGAGCTGTTGGTGCGAGGAGTCCTCCTCGGGCTCCTTGCCTAGACCCGCGCACTCGACCAAAAAATCGGCCAGCACCTGTGCCTTCATGGCCGACCTCGACCTGTAAGCGATGTCGAACTCGCTGAGCTTGAGCGCCCACTTCGCCAATCGCCTCGATGTATCGGGTCGGCTGAGCACCGATTTCAGCGGCTGATCCGTCAGGACGGCAATGGGATGCACTTGGAAATAGGGCCTGAGACGCTGAGCAGACACTATTAACGCAAAAACAAGCTTTTCGGGCTGGGAATACCTGAGCTCCGCATCGCGAAGAAGTTTGCTAGTATAGTACACCGGTCGCTGGACTCCCTGGTCGTCGGTCCGAACTAGGACCGAACTGACGACCTCCGGGGTGACCGCCAGGTAGAGGATGAGCACCTCTCCCTCCTCGGGCCTGGAAAGCAGTGGGGGCGATGCGAGCATCTTCTTCAGCTCTTCAAAGGCCTCCTGGCACTCCTCAGTCCAGGCGATGTCGTTCATCTTCCTTAACACTTTGAAGAAGGGTCGGCAGCGGTCGGCCGACCTGGAGATGAACCGGCTCAGGGCGGCTATCCGGTCGGTGAGCTGCTGCACTTGCTTCTTGGAGGCGGGTCGCTCCATGTCCAGGATGGCCTGGACCTTCTTCGGGTTGGCTTCAATCCCTCTCTGGGTTACCATGAATCCTAGGAACTTCCTGGCGGAGACGCTGAAAGCGCACTTCGCCGGGTTCAGCTTCATTTGATGAAGCCGGAGGTTACCAAAAGTCTCCACCAGGTTGGCAACATGATCCGAGTGGGGCTTGCTCATCACCAGCATATCGTCCATGTACACCTGCATGTTGCGACCGATCTGGTCTTTAAAGACTCTGTTGACCAGACGCTGGTAAGTGGCCCCAGCGTTCTTGAGGCCAAACGGCATCATCCTGTAACAGAATGTTTCGTGATCGATGACAAAGGCAGTGTGTTCTTCATCCTCCGGGTTCATTCAGATCTGGTTGTACCCGGAGAAGGCATCCATGAAGGATAGGAGGCGATGCCCCGAGGTGGTGTCGACCAACTGGTCAATCTTTGGAAGAGGGAAGCTATCCTTTGGGCAAGCTCGGTTGAGGTCGGTGTAGTCTACACGGATCCTTCACTTACCACTGCTCTTCCTTACCATGACCACATTCGCCAACCAGCTAGGATACTGGACTTCCCGCACGAAGCCGGCGGCGAGGAGTATCTCCACCTCGTCGTTGATGGCCCTCTGCCTCTCCGCAGTGAAGCTCCTCTTCTTTTGGCGGACCGGGCGGCAGCTCGGGTCCACATTCAGCCTGTGCGTAATGACCTCGGGGGGAATGCCCAGCATGTCAGCCGCTGACCAGGTGAACACGTCCGCGTTCATGCAGAGGAACTCCAGCAGGCGGTTTCGTTCCTCTTATGGGAGCTACGCTCCGACCTGCACCGTCTTCAGTAGGTCCGAACTGAGGGGATAAGTCAACAGGTGCTCTACGGGTCCTCCCCCGGGTTCCTTCTCCCTTAGGTCGAGGTAGTCGACGTCGGGGGCGAGCTCAGCGCCCCGGGTGCCCGGGACTGTCTGGAGGCAATGCGGGACTGGCTGGGTCATCCCCCTCATCACCCCGAGTCCGGAAGCCATGGGGAATTGCACCAACAACCGCTTCGTGGAGATCATGGCGTCTAGTTGGTTGAGCCTGGGATGCCCTAGGTTCGTGTTGTAAGGCGAAGGAAGCTTGACGACGGTAAACGTCATCAAGATGGTCGTCTGCCGAGGTGGGGATCCTGCGGTGACCGGGAGAGTGATCTCCCCTTCGACCCCCACCGAGTCCCCAGTAAAGCCTACCAGGGGGGTGTGCACCGGCCTCAGCTGATCATGGGACAAATTCATTTGGGAGAAAGCATCATAAAAAAGCACGTCAGCCGAGCTCCCACTATCTACCATAATTCGGTGTACAGGATGCTTCGCGATGGTCATCTCGACCACCACGGCATCATTGTTTACATTCTCATTTTCATTCCCTTTCTCAGAAGGGGGTACATTTTCTGGGTTCCCGACCTCCCGGGCCCTCTTTGCCGCCCGCCCGACCCCAAGCGAGATCATGCCCACCGGCTTCTCCGTCGGGCGGTTGTCGATTTCAGGAACCAGGGGTAAGGCCGCGAGCGGCTGTCCCTTCGCCGGGACCTCATTCCTGACGAACTTCCTGAGGTAGCCTCTCTTGATCAGCTCCTCGATTTCCCGCTTCAGGTTGCGACACTCCTCCGTGTCATGGCCGTGCTCGTGGTGGAACTAGCAGTACTTTGACTTGTCCCGGGTACCTCTTGGGTTCTAAGGAGGAGGTCGGCGGAGGTAGTGCTCGCCCTCAATTTCCATGAGGATCTTTGTTCGGGGAGCGAGGAGGGGGGTGAACCTTCGCTCCGGAGTGGCCTCGTCCTTTGACCTCAAATTCGGGCGAGGGTCGGCAGATGGCCCGGGCCTCCAAGCTCCCGGAACGTCCCTCGGGGCTGGCTTCTTCAAAGTCTTCCCGTCAAGCTCTCGGCGGGTGCGGTCGGCCTCCTCCACTCGGATGTACTTGTGGGCGCAGAGGAGGAGCTCGGAGTATGTCCTGGGGGATTTTTTGTCTAGGGAGTAGGTCAGACGGGATGTCTTGAGACCGCGCTTCAAAGCCAGCATGGCGACGGGCTCGTCTAGACTGTAGATCTCCAGGGCTGCGGTCTTGAACCGGGTGATGTAGTCCCGGAGCAGCTCCTGGTCCTGCTGGCGGATGGAGAAGAGGCTGTTCACCTCTCTTGGCACCTTCCGACAAGCGTCGAAGTGCACCATAAACTTTCCTTCCAACTGATGGAAGGAGCAAATAGATCCGGGCTCGAGGCGGGTGAACCAGACTCGAGCGGCCTTCCGGAGGGTAGCAGGGAAGGTGATGCACAAAAGGGCGTCAGTGGCCCCCTGGACCCTCATGAGAGCCTTGTAGCTCTCCAGATGGTCCAGAGGATCGGTGGTCCCATCGTAGGGATCCACCTGTGGCATACGGAACCGGCTCGGAATCGGCTCTGCCTGGATTTCTTCGGAGAAGGGGGGATGGGAGTCGTTGCCCACCGGGTCCACCGATGAGTTCTGTAGGTTGGCAAATCGACGGGCGAACTCTGCCAACTTGCGCTCGTGTTCCTCCAGGTGCCTCTCGGCCTGGCGTCTGATGGCCTCGTCAGTGGAATCTTCCACCGAGGTCGCTGGTGAAGGGGCACCGATCGGTCTCGACACAGGGTAACGCCTCGGCGTCGCTTGCTGCGATGCACCGTCTCGGCTTCATCGGCCGGGAATCGACTCTTGTGATCCACCGAACCAGAGTAGTTTCTTTTTGCGGGAGTTTGATGGCTCCCGCAGGGGTTGGAGACTGCTCGCGGTTGGGACGGCCTGCCTTGAATAAAGCACAGGCTCCCACGCGGCCCCGCGGCCCGAGCTACGGGGGTCCCTGGCTGAGGCTGCGTGGCTAGAGAGCGCTGCTGGTGTTGTAGCTGTCGGACCGCCGTGGTCAAGGTCTGTAGCTGCTGGATGACGGCCGCGAGAGGTCCGTCCGCCGAGGTCGGCTGTGGTGGAAAAGGAGGGGGAGCTGGGAGCTCCCTCTCCGGGCTGTGGGCCCCCTGAGGGGAGGGGACCTCCCGTACACGGCTGGTGGACGCCTCGCGTCCACGAGTGACCACCATTGTCAGAGAGTGCTTTGCTTGCAGAAAGCTTGCTCCCACTAGGGGTGTTGTCCTGCTCCCCCTTCCTGGCGCGCCAATCTGTTGCCGATCTCGCCGCCGCGCCCGTGGCCTCAGAACCGCCGATCTGACTAGACCGTCCTGCCCCTGGGGCCTCCTGGCTGGATCGAACCTACAAGACAAGGTCAGAAAACCCTGGCCGGGGATTCCGGCGAGGGAGCTCCGACGGTCAAGTTAGTAGACGACGAGAGGGAACAGATTCTATGGGACGGGCCCCCGAAGGAGTCCCAGACTTAGAGAATGTACTAGCAAGAAAGGTGCTAGAGAGACTAGAAACCCGGCTGGGTTCCTTTGCCGAGCTCATGCCAAGCGACCTCCTCTTGGGACCTTGGATCCTGCTCTTGAAGCAGAGTTTCCAGCCTTTGTTTCTTGCTTGCTTCACTTTCACTTACCTTGTCGTCTATTCTCTTCTTCCTTTTATCTCCTCCCGCCGCCCCCTTGTTTTCCGCTCCTGGGAGGCTCCCTTGTTGCTTTCATCGCCTCCCCTCCGCCCCTTCCTCTTTCCCCTTCTAGTTCAGAGGGCCGGGTGGCTTTCCGGCCTCGTTTGCCGAGCCCAGCGGGGAAAGAGTAGGAGAGGGGGGTGCTGGTCAGACTGCCGACCAGACCTCGGGCCGAGCGTGAGTGCTCTCCTTCCCAGGCGCCGACGCTGTCCGTTATTGGGTCCTGTTTTGTCAGGGCCTCGTCTCTCGACTGCGGAACATGTCGGGCCGGCGTAAGTGATGTTTCGCGTGTAGCCGCCGTCCGTACAGGGTGCCTTTCTCGGGGTGCGGCGCGCATGGCTCGAGGGGGAACCTCGGAGCCCGCGCCTCCATTCTTCGGGACCTTCTCTGTACGAGTTGGCCTACGTCGGCCGAGGTGGACCCCTCCCGGGCGAACACCTGGCGGGGTGGCAAAAGGATGCCCGGCTTCGGTCGAGGTGGTCCCATCTCCGGGCACCACCTGGCGAAGGAGCGAAGGGGCCCGGCTTGACCTCGGCCGAGGTGGGACCGTCTCTGGGTGCCACCTGGCAAGGGAGCGGTGGAGCCGCCGAACTCGGTCGAGGTGGACCCCTCTTGGGTGGACACCTGGCGAAGTGGCAGAAGGGCGCCCGGCTTTCACCGAGGTGGTCCCGTCTCCGGGTGCCACCTGGCGAAGGAGCGAAGGGGCCCGACTCGACCTCGGCCGAGGTGGGACCGTCTCAGGGTGCCACCTAGCGAGGGGGCAGGAGAGCCGCCGAACTCGACCGAGGTGGACCCCACCTGGGTGGATACCTGGCGAAGTGGTAGAAGGATGCCCGGCTTCGGCCGAGGTGGTCCCGTCTCTGAGCGCCACCTGGCGAAGGAGCGAAGGGGCCCGGCTCGACCTCGGCCGAGGTGGGACCGTCTCAGGGTGCCACCTGGCGAGGGAGAGGGGGAGCCACCGAACTCGGCTGAGGTGGACCCCTCTTAGGTGGACACCTGGTGGAGTGGCAGAAGGGCGCCCGACTTCGACCGAGGTGGTCCTGTCTCCGGGCGCCACCTGGCGAAGGAGCGAAGGGGCCCGGCTCGACCTCGACCGAGGCGGGACTGTCTCTGGGTGCCACCTGGCGAGGGAGCGAGGGAGCCGCCGAACTCGGCCGAGGTGGACCCCTCCTAGGTGGACACCTGGTGGAGTGGCAGAAGTACGCCCGGCTTCGGTCGAGGTGGTCCCGTCTCCGGGCACCACCTGGCGAAGGAGCGAAGGGGCCCGGCTCGACCTCGGCCGAGGCGGGACCGTCTCTGGGTGCCACCTGGCGAGGGAGCGGGAGAGCCGCCGAACTCGGTCGAGGTGGACCCCTCCTGGGTGGACACCTGGCGGAGTGGTAGAAGGGTGCTCGGCTTCGACCGAGCTCGACCTCGGCCGAGATGGCCGCATCTGACTCAGCCAAAAAACTCCACGTGGCTCGAATCACGCTCAACGAAATTGGAGATGCGCCACGTCATCGTTACGGCCGTAACACCATCAACATCAACAACAGGTGCAGGAGTAGGTGGAGTAGTATCCGCAACTGGAGTACTCACTGAAGGTCTGGACAGTGCGGTCAGTATAGCTGAGATGCCATCACTCAATCCACTATGGCTCTCTCTAGTCTCAGCTATGAAGCAGTCAAGATGCTATCTCACGATCAAAAGATCAATCTCAATGCATCTAACTATGTCCAATAAGCTATTAGAAACACCCTGAGTCTCCATCTGAGCTGGTTGAGGCTATGCTGAAGTAGTAGGATCAGACTGAGATGCAACCGCTGGCTGTGCTGCTATCTCAGGCTGACTCTCGCTAGGTCCTACCTCGCCGGAGAGGATGTGCTCCTCCTCTACAGCATCATCATCATCAGCTCTGTCCATGGCCTGACCAGATATCCTGCGAGTCCACTAGCCTCGAAACAAATGATAACCCATATGGTGTAATGACATGATGTCATACACATCAATATGAAGTAGCATGCGAAAGGGCTCATCCTCAAAGCTGACGCCATACTCTCTAAACAGAATAGTCAACCCCATCCTATAGGGCAGGCAGAGTCGCTGGCTCGTCGACGCCTCCATCATCTGGTGAATCATAAGCACTGGAAGGCAGACGTGCATGTGCTGAACTAAAGAGACCATCACTAGCAACTCCTGCTCAGTGATGTAATTGAAGCATCTGGTCTTCGGTAGAAGTATCTAGACGATAATATGGTGCAACAATCTCATCTCTGCTGACAGTCGAGATGCGGGTACGGTGGCTCCCTCAAGCAATATATCAGACTCAAAGATACACTGAAGTCCACTCACTCTGTCCATCAAGCTGTCCACCACTGATCCTGTCATCGAAATGTCCCATACTCTGCTTAGAACATCTGATGAAACTGAAATATCCCAGCCTCTCACCTATGCCATCCATCCATCAGTCCCACGGGCGAGTGATCCATAAAACTTCCTGATAAGCCCGGGATAAAACCTCTCGCTCAGTGAGCAAAAAGAAGTCAAACTAGCCTGTTAAATCCACTGTCCGATCCTAAAAATGCTACTGGTTGACAAAAGTGAAGTCCACTCGTCGTCCCCCAATGATGGTATTCGAGCTCATCCTGCTAGAAACTACAAAAAGTGGTCATGCTGGCAGATCATGAGCTCTAGCCTCGTGTCTAGCCTTCGTTCTTCGTTCCTCCTCCTGATTGGACTGACGAGGATGATGGACTACTTGCTTTCGGGGTCCCATTGCTTAGAATAAGCATTTGGGCAAGATTTGGATGAAAATCTAGGATTTCTAAGGCTCAAAATCCAAATGGGAGGCAAAATCTAGCAAAATCCGAACTATCAAGTGCTCTAAATGAAGAATCAATGGGTTTAAATCATGAAACAGAGGGAAGGAGCAGTGAGGAATACCTTAGATCAAGTGTCGGCTCGAGAGAGATGAAGAAATGGGGAGAAAAATGCTTCGGAAAGCCCTTATTCTCGGTCTACTGCCGTTCAAGTGTCTACTCATGAATGTGTCGACACATTCAGGTGTCGACACATTGACTTAAAAATTGAAAAATAAAAGATTGAAGCATTGATCAAAATCAAGCATAATTCATTGAAATTCAACAAAATTAGTAAATATTGATCATGATTGTTGTCAAATAAGATTGATTTGAATCAAAGATAGAAAAAATTTAATCAAAAGGATTAATGATCCCGAGCTCTCTTCTAATCATACAAAACCGATCTTCTAGAAGAGGTTTAGTTAAGATATCAGCTAATTGAAATTCGGTACTAATAAATTCAAGCACAACATCATTATTTTCAACATGATCTCTAATAAAATGATGTCTGATTTCAATATGTTTACTCCTAGAATATTGAACAAGATTTTTAGTCAAGCAGATAGCACTAGTATTATCATATTTAATAGGTGTACTAGCCAACTTGATTCCAAAATCTTCAAGTTGTTGCTTAATTCACAAGATTTGAGCACAACAACTTCCTGCTGCAATATACTCAGCCTCAGCTATGGATAGTGCAACTGAAGTTTGTTTCTTGCTAAATCATGAGATTAAGTTAACTCTAAGAAATTGGCAAGTACCACTAGTACTCTTTCTATCCAATTTACAACCAGCAAAATCAGCATCAGAATATCCAATTAATTCAGCAGATGAATCTCTAGAATACCATAAACCAATATCAACAATACCAGATAGATATCTAATAATGCTCTTAATAGCCATCAGATGTGATTCTTTAGGTTGAGACTAATATCTAGTACACATGCATACATTGAACATTATATCTGGTTTACTAGCAGTTAAATACGGTAAAGAGCCAATCATACCTCTATATAACTTTTGATCTACTGATTTATCATGTTCATCTTTATTAAGTCTACAAGAGGGGCTCATAGGTGTACCTATTGCTTTAGTAGTCTCCATCCCAGACTTCTTTATAATTTTTCTTGTATACTTAGCTTGGTTGATGAAGATTCCATCTGTAGTTTGCTTGATCTGGAGTTCGAGAAAGAAATTGAGTTCTCCTATCATGCTCATCTCGAACTCACCCTGTATTAGCTTAGCAAACTCTTAACAAAGAATTTCATTAGTAGCACCGAAAATGATATCATCAACATAAATTTGTACTACTAATAAATCATTATCTTTCCTTTTCAAAAACAGGGTTTTATCAACATGGCCTCTAGAAAATTCATTTTTATTTAAAAATTTGCTGAGTCTCTCATACTAGGCTTGAGGTGCTTGCTTTAATCTATAAAGTACTTTGTGCAATTTAAAAATATGATCAGGATGTGCATGATTTTCAAATCCAGGTGGTTGTTCAACAAAATTTTTTTTAATTATAAAAATATTTAGAAAAGCACTCTTAACATCCATTTGAAATAGTTTAAAGTTCATAAAATAAGCAAATGCTAATAATAGCCTAATTTCTTCAAGTCTAGCAACAGGAGCAAAAGTTTCATCAAAATCAATCCCTTCCTCCTAGTTGTAGCCTTTAGCAACTAGCCTAGCTTTAGTTCTAACAACAATTCCATTTTCATCTAATTTATTCCTAAATACCTATTTAGTGCCAATAATAGATACATTAGATGGTCTTTCTATTAATGTCCACACATTATTTCTATCAAACTGAATTAGTTCATCTTGCATGGCATTAATCCAGTTAGGATCTTTTTCAGCTTCTTTAAAATATTTAGACTCTACTTGTGATACAAAAGCTATATAATCACATTCATTTCTAATTGAGGCTCGAGTTCTTATCCCTTTAGATGGATCACCTAGGATTAACTCCTTAGGATGTCCATGAGCATACCTCCACTCCTTAGGTAGATCTTGATGCTTTGGAGTGTCATCACCCTTCTCATTCTTGTCTTGATCTTCTTCACTTGGCTGAGGAGGTTGATCATTCAGTGTTAACTTTTGAAGCTTGTCAGCACCTGCACATTCATCAGAAGTATCCTCTTTTCTGGAGGATTTGTTAGTAGATTCTTCAAAAACAACATATACTGACTCTTCTACAATGAAAATTTTTTTATTGAAAACCCTGTATGCCCTGCTTGATGTGGAGTATCCTAAAAAGATACATTCAACAGACTTGGCATCAAATTTTCTAAGTTTATCTTTTTCATTGTTTAGAATAAAAGATTTGCAACCAAAAACTCGAAAATACTTTAAAGTTGGTTTTCTTTGATTCCAAAGTTCATATGGAGTTTTCTTCAAAATAAGGCAGATTAAAACTCAATTTAAGATATAACATGCAGTATTAATAGCTTCGGCCCAAAAATATCTCGGCAAATCATTTTTATAAAGCATAGTGCATGCTATTTCTTCCAAAGTATGATTTTTTCGTTCTACTGCCCCATTCTGCTGAGGTGTCCTAGGTGTAGAAAAATTGTGCGGGCACCAAGGTTAAAAGAAGACTTCAATCAAACCTAGTCAACATCAATTTCTTATGGATTACAAACCGAGTTCTAACCTTGTTAACTTGTTCCTAGTCCGAGTCTTGAGTCTAGTTAATTCTTCTTGTATCATGAATTTTATGTTTGAGTCTTGCTAAGTATTAGGTCTTGAAGCCTTGGGTCAATTGAATTGTAAGAGTCAAATGTACTCAAGTCCAAATTGAGTTGTAATTTTTCTTTTGAGCTTGAGTCAAGTCCAACCAAGGGAGCATATAATTGGACCATGGGATGAACCAAAGCTACATCAAGTAAAATCTTCAAATCAAGGGTGCATGAAATAAGAGCCATTTGATGGAATGAAACTTTGATTGAAGCCACCTCACCAAACACCTTATCCAAGAGAATGGACACTTGGCACCCATATATGAAGATTTTCATATTTGGACACTTGGCACCCATACATGAAGAATTTCAAATTTGGACACTTGGCACCTATGCATGCAGATTTTCATATTTGGACACTTGGCACCCATATATGAAGGTTTTCAGATTTAGACACTTGGCACACATGCATGTAGATTTTCAGATTTGGTGCCCCCTTTTCATGAATTTTGAAATTCAACTATGTAACTACATTTCCCCCTCTTTTCATGTAAAATTTGTATTTCAAATGGGGCTTAGAAGGTTATAAATAGGCCCCTAATCTCTTTGTAAAAGGATGCTTTTGAATGAATGAAATCTAGAATTTTCTTTCTCTCGTTTGTGTTTGCAAATGCCATCCATGAGGGATTGAGTGAGAGACTCAACAAAGTGTTTTAGTTCTCAAATTCCAGCAAAAGTTCTTCTCCCATGGACGCCTCCCACATCTTCAAGAGCAGCCGGCCATACTCCACCTAGATCTTCAACAAATCCTTACTACCTTCCATTATTTCTATTCTTTGCCATCTTCCATCTTCTCCATAATACTAATGGGTGTTTTTTCAGGATCCTAAGGAGTATCTAGTCCAGGATGAAGTCCTCCTTGCCTTCAACTCAGCAGCAGGAGCCTCTACTTCCAATGGGTGGTTTGTTTTGATCTTTCAATCGCCAGTCTTGAGAGTTCCTGTAGTAGGTTTAGTGTAGGGTCTTTAAAGTTCATTATTGGTCTCTAAAACCTATCCTTATCTCTTGAGGCCTGAAATTTTAAATAGGGTAAAGTTCTAATTAGATGGTTTCTATAGCCACGTAGGTCCTTATTTTCTTAACTTAATCCAGATTTGCACTGCGAAGCATTTTGGCCTTCTAATTTAGTCTTCTTCAATGCTTTAAATGACTCCTCTATGAATGAATTCTGACAACATGTTTTTGAGCTTAATTAGCTTATTTGCTTTCTTCACTCATGCCATATTTTTCATAAATATGCCGCATCATATTTGGTATCAGAGCATGGTAGGTTAGGGTAGGACTTCTATTTTTTGCTTGCTGCATTTCTGAGTAGGCTAACTGTAATTCGTATAAAACTCAGAAAAAAATAGTTAATTTTTCATTAAATTAGTTTTTTTCTTAATCCATATTAAGTTATCTATCAGAATGCAAAATTTTATCTTTGAAAAAAAATCACAAAAAAAATGAAAATTCCTGCACTTCATCACTCTTGCTGAAATTTCTGTATGTTCTGTTCCGTTCCTTTTAGCATTGTTTGAGTTCCAGGAATTGTCCAGCAAAGCACAGATTTTATTTTTTTGTTTTTTTTCATATGGTATATCCTCTGTAAGGTAGGAGTGTTTTGTGATTTTTTTAGAATTTTCTGAGATTAATTCATAGCACTTCTCCGCCTCACTTCAGAACTGCAACACACTAAATTTCTGCACCTGAAATTAGGGTTCATATGCATGCTTGCATTCATCTCATGATAAATCATTTTAAGGGCATCATTATGACATGGGGGCAGGATTTCATCACTTGTCCTTAGCCCAAAATCACCACCCTGCATATCAGACCCAACCCTTAATTAAAACTGAGTAGACACTTAATTTGCTCTAGTGAGCTAGGGAGACCCACAAGGTCGGGTTGAACCAAGTGTCAAGCCAATTTAGACAACTAGTTTGTGTGTGCTTGTGTATCTGGTGTCTAGGCAAGTGGTTCAGGGACAAGAGTCCGAAGGAAGGTGGGTTGGTCCGCTTACTTGGTCAATTTCAGATTGGTGTCTAAGGTAAGCGAAGAGGGACCTCCACCAACCTTACACTTACCTGGCTAGGTGCCAAATTAATACAACCAAGATTGTCATCTTGACCTAATATTTGGTTTGGAATCTAGGTCTAACAAACCCCTAGCCCGAGTTTGAGTCTGTGTGTGCATGACAACTAGATCAGGAACTCCCTATCAGCATTCACTTGACCATCCCAGTTCTTCCATGGACCCCAATCTAGAAACCCTGATGAGAACTATGACTGAGCAGTTAAAGCAATTGAACACTAGGTTTGATCGAATGGAAGAGGGAATAGGAACCCTTGAAGATGCCCGTTTGGCCCCTACCGAGCCACAATCACCCAGATTGCCACCTGTCCATCCTAGAGTCCAACGCCAGGAGTATACTTCTGACCCACAACCAAGGAGAGTTCACCATGATTATGTTGACCAGGATGAGAGAGCCCTTAGAAACATTCGTCTAGATGCACCCACATTTAATGGAAACTTGGATCCTAAGGTGTATATAGATTGGGAGGGTGATATGGACCAATATTTTGATTGGTATGAAATGTTGGAAGAGAAGAAATTTAAGTTTGCCAAACTTAGATTGGCCCGTCAGGCTAGATTGTATTGGGATAATGTTGAGCACATGAGTCGACAGAGGGGTGACATACCTATAGCCACTTGGAGAGCTATGAAGGTGAAACTTAAGGAGAAGTATTTACCAATGTCCTATGAACAGAGACTCTTGGATCAATGGCAACGATTAACTCAAAGGAATAAGATAGTCCGAATATGTTGCCAAGTTTGATGAGTTCGTGATGAGATGCAACATGGTTGAGTCTGAGGCAGCAACCTTATCTAGGTTTAGAGCAGGACTACATGAGGAGATCCAGAGAGAACTATTTTTGAGAGAAGTTCATGACCTAGACCAAGCCTACCAAGTTGTTAGAGATTGTGAGAGATTCCAAAGGAGACCTTTATTTCGTCGATCTGAGCCCAATAGGATTAATCCTCCTGGAAATAGGCCCATTTCAAACTCAAGTCCAACCAATAGACCCAGTCCTGCTACTCCATTAGTTCGAAGAGAAGATAAAGGTAAAAGTCCTGAGGTTCGAAGAGAAGGAAATGTTCATTGTTTTAGGTGCCACAAGATAGGTCACTACGCAAGCCAATGTCCCACTAGAGCATTACACATAGGGGAAGTTGAAGAAGAGGTTACGGAACCATAGAGAACTGTGAGGAGGAAGAAGAAGTGTATGAGGCAGGTGTGAGTTTAGCTGATGAGTATGAAGGGGGTGAAGAGATCATAGACTCATCAGAAATCCTAGGAGTTGTAAGATGTGTCTTGACCCAAACCAAGGAGCAAGAAGATTGGCGTAGGACTAGTATCCTACAAACCTTTATTAAGATAGGAGAGAAGGTGTGCAAGGTCATCTTAGATAGTGGTAGCTGCATCAATGCCACATCAACCAATACAATCAAGAACCTAGGTTTACCCACTGTGCCCCATCCTAATCCATATAAGGTATCCTAGATAAATTCAACCTTAATTCCCATTAAGTCTAGGTGCCAAGTCACAACCCAGTTCCAATCATACCAAGAAAAGGTTTGGTGCGATGTTCTTCCAATGGGAGTTAGTAGCATCATATTAGGCCGACCATGGTTGTATGATCATGATGCTATACTCTATGGTCGTTCTAATTCATGTTCTTTCACTCATAATGGGAAGAAGATTGTAATCAATTCCTCACCTCCTAAGGACCAAGTTAAGAGAGGATCAAGTCACTTGAGGGATAAGAAACAGGGGATAAACATGATCACTGCTAAAGAATTGGAGCAAGAGCTTAGCAATGGTTCACCTATTTGGGTTTTAGCAGCTAAGGAGAATCAGGAAAAACCCCAAGAAGTGTTAGGGTTTTTAGAGGAGTTTCAAGATATCTTTCCTGAAGACCTTCCTAATCACCTTCCACCCTTGAGAGACATTCAACATGCCATAGATTTGATCCCAGGATTGACATTACTAAACCTCCCCTATTATAGAATGAACCCTACTAACACTCTGAGTTATAACGTCAAGTTGGAGAGCTTCTCCAAAAGGGATTCATTAGAGAGAGCCTAAGCCCATGTGCAATACCAGCCCTTCTGACCCCTAAAAATGATGGCACATAGAGAATGTGTGTAGATAGCGGGGCCATAAATAAAATCACCATTAAGTACCATTTTCCTATTCCTCGTTTAGACGACATGTTGGATATGATGGCCAGAGCAAAGATTTTCTCCAAAATTGATCTTAAGAGTGGCTATCATCAAGTAAGAATCAGGCCCGGGGACGAATGGAAAATTGCCTTCAAAACCAAAGATGGCTTGTATGAGTGGATAGTGATACCTTTCGGCCTGTCCAATGCACATAGTACCTTCATGAGGATCATGATCCAAGTTTTAAGGACATTCATTGGAAAGTTCGTAGTGGTATACTTTGATGACATTCTCATCTACAGTAAAACTAAGGAAGACCATTTGAACCATCTGAAACAGGCTTGCCAAGCCCTTAGACAAGATAGTCTCTATGCCAACTTCAAGAAATGTGAATTCATGACCTATAGAGTTATCTTTCTAGGATTTGTTGTCACCACTGAAGGGGTGTCTGCCGACCATGAAAAGGTCAAGTCCATAGTCGAGTGGTCCATACCCAAAAGCATCCATGATGTCCGTAGTTTCCACGGTTTAGCCACCTTCTATAGGAGATTCATTAGAGGATTCAGTACAATAGTAGCACTCATTACTGACTACATTAGGAAGGGAACCTTTGAATGGACAAAATCTGCCGATAGAGCCTTCCTAGAAATAAAGAAGAAAATGACACAAGCACCTATTTTGAGGTTACTCGATTTTTCAAAGGTATTTGAGGTTGCTTGTAATGCCTCTAGAGTAGGAATTGGAGGAGTTTTGAGTCAAGAGAGTCATCCAATGGCATTTTTTAGTGAGAAATTGAATGAAGCAAGGACGAGATACTCGACATATGATAAGGAATTGTATGCGGTAGTTCAGGCTTTGAGGTATTAGAGACACTATTTACTACTACAGGAATTTGTTCTTTATTCCGATCATGAAGCCTTACAATTTCTTAATTCCCAAAAGAAACTGAACCCTAGGCATGGAAAATGGGTAGAATTCATTCAGGCTTACACTTTTGTTCTGAAGCACCGTGCTGGCACTGAAAATAGGGTTGCAGATGCTTTAAGTCAACGATCCATGTTTTTGACCTCAGTTAGCACCAAGATTGTAGGATTTGATAGACTGAAAGAGGAATACCCTAAGTGTCCAGACTTTAGTGAAATCTACCAATCCCTCCAACAAGGACCATCTAGTGTACATAGTGACTATACTCTCTGGTGCGGGCACCAGAATCAGAAGAAGACTTCAGGGTTCCATCTGGATCTCTGATTGACCTTGCCCGAGAAAATTAGGGTTTGTAATAAGGATTGACCTGATCAATCCAATTTTGAGTTTGTAATTTTGTCATTTCAATTTTTGTTGAGTCATGTTGACTCAGTCCAAGTCCAGGTCCAGGTTGGCGCCATTCCCTTTGCCATAGGGTGCCACATTTTTTCTTCCATGGTCCAGCTACAAGTGGGTGCCACACTCCTTGCCACATCTCCATCAAGTGTCTTTGGTCCCCACACCATAAGAAGTAAGTTCCCCTTTTTCTTGCACCACTTGGGGGAGAAATCCATCAAGATACCTCAATCCAAGGAGGAGCCAACTTCTTTCCAGATAAACCCAAGCCAGGATGGCAAGAATTTTTCTTGAAGAGAGGATCAAGGAGGTGCCCCATAATGTTCCATAAAAATCTAAGTTATAAAAGGGAAGAGAGCATGTCTTGGGGAGAAAATCAAGGAGGCACCCAAAAGTATCCTAAAGTGCCAAAGCCAAGAAAAGAAGAAGCCTAAACTTGTGGAGCAAGACTAGGAGGTGTCCAAAAGAGCCAAACCATGAAGGAAAAATCCTTGATTCATGGAGAGATACTAGGAGACACCCCCATAACCTGCCATCTGGAGCTGATTTTCAAGTTTTCTTGGAGTTTTTGGGCCGCTCACTCATGGAAGGAGTCTTGGTTGGCCAAGGGAAGAGAATTTGATGCCTAAAGTGTAGATTAGTCCTATTAGTCCCACATGGAAACTTGTATGGTTTTGATTTTTCTGATAGGTCTATATATTAGATCCCTTTTGTAACTTGAACTTATCTTATGAAATCTTATGAATGAAATCCCTTGTTTTTAAGCAAAGTCTTGTTCCTCCGCACTTATTCTGAGTGTTGAGCTCCGTGAGGGAGTAAATCTGCGTTCCCTAGGAACCTTGAGGAGGTGTTAGATCTCCAACCCCAAAATCCTAGCTTAGTCCACCCATCTCCACTCCACCACCACCAAACCCTAGCCTCTACACCATCTCCAAGGTTCTTCTTCCAAAGGGTGGCTGACCACCAGGACACCAGTCCAACCATCTTCAAGTCAGCTACCACTGCTTCAGAGTCCATCCAGCAGATCCAGGAGAAGAAGTCCGAAATCCGCAGCCTAGGAGTTCCAGATCAGCTGAAGACCTTCAGATCCCATCCTTTCTTCTACTCAGGCAACTCTCTTCCCTGAGTCTCTTGTTCCTAACATTGTTCTTCTTCTCTCCAGGATCCAAGGTTCAAGAAGAGGCCAACTTTGCCAAGGACCATTATCAGAGGATCCATTGCGAAGATACCTTGACTCCCGGGATCCAATAATCTGCTCGAGAGAGTCTTTTTTTTTTCACCCAAATGGAGAGATATCACTGCTAGGTAACAAGAACCTTCCCTTCTCACTTTGTCTGTTTCGTTGAAACTCAGAGCAAACCCCAGATCTGGGGGTTTCTCAATCCCCAGCGATCCTACTTTTGAGTTACTCTGATAATCCACTCCTTTTAATTGTGCTTTCTGTCATTTCTTAGTTTCTTTCAACATTAGTTATCTTTCCTTTGAGTCAAAGCCGACTTCTGAAAATATATAAAAAAATTAAAAAAAAACACATTAATTTTAATTTGCTTCCGCATTCCACATATTCGTTCTGCATCATTTTTAGTGTCAGAGTTTTCATTCTGCATCACTTTTGGTATCAGAGCATTCGTTCTGCATCATTTTTGGTATCAGAGCCCTGTCTAGGGTTCTTGCTTGTTTGATTGTTTTCTTTTCGTTCCTTTTTACTTTTGCTGCCTAAAGTAGACTCCCCTGGCCGTCCGGTCCTAGGAACAAGTGAGACGCAAGCCTCCTCCCCCCATTCCATCGGGGTTCCTAGGACGTGTAGGGGTGCCGCTGGGTTATAACTTCTAGGCAGGGATTGTAAACGGGACACACGTTCAGTTTTCTGCCAGTAACTTCCCTGTTATCCTAATTGTTTCTCCCTGCAAAAAATTTTAAATTAGATAATTCTTGTTTTGCTGGAACCAGTATAATTGAAAGTAATTTACATAAAATTTTCATGATTTATTAATTTCTGTAGATTTTCTGAGATCAATTTTACTGCTGTTCTGCTTTTTATTTTCTGCAAGCTGTGTTTTATTTGAGTGTGCATAAATTGAATCTATCTTAAGGGCACTGAAGTTGCAACATAAGGGGAGGATTGAGACCCTCTCCTTAGCCCAAAACCACCTCCCGTGTATTCGAACCTAAGCCTTTAATCATAAAATTAATTAGACCTAATTTGCCCTAGTGGGCTAGGGACACCAACTGGTCGGGTCTAGGCTAGTGTGAGTCAGTTTGTCTAGTTACTCTGTGTGTGCTTTGTACTCAGTGTCTAGAACGGTGGTTCAGGGATTCTATCCCGAAGGGCTTGTGTGCTGGTCCGCCTACCTGGCCAATCACTGATTGGTGTCTAGGATTGGCAATTAGGGACCTAACACTCCCCTTACACCTGCCTGGCTGAGTCCCGAGTTACTACAGGCTAGCTTGCCACTCTGATTGGGCATCTAGTTTGGGCTCTAGGTCTAGTTAGCCCGTAGTCATTTCAGTCGAGTCTCATTTGGTGTGCTTGCTTGCATCATCATGTCCACCCAGAATGGAGTACCCTACCAACCTGGTCAAACCCAACCTGATTTAGAGGCCATGATTAGAACTCTTACCGAAAGTATGACCAAATTGAGTCACGATATGACTGATACTGTTGCCCAGTTTAGGAATCCAGTCCATGAGGATCTTACCCAGCTTAGGGATCAAGTCCAAGTACTTGAGGAACCTAGACATCAGAATTGGACTCCTGACCCAGATTTTAATGTGCCTCAACCTCACCCACACCAGGAGCCTAGGAGGACCTTATACCGTGATCCCGAGCATAACCCTAGGAAGCCTAACCATGATATCTATAGTGTGGATCGTGTCTATGAGAGGTCCTTACAATATTCTAGACCAGTCACTCAACAACCCTAGTCTTCTAGATCAAACCATTTAGATCCACACCCATGCCCAAGTAAGGTCTCTACTAGCTTGAAACCCAGTGTGACCTAGGTTCCCATATTGCAAGAATGTTGGTTTTGTGGAGAAAGAGGCCATAAATCTAGTCAGTGCCCATGCATAGGACTGGCTTGTGCACAGCTAAGTGGTAAGAATCCTAAGGATGACATTAATGAGGGAGAACCCAAGCCTACCAATGAGGAAGAAAGGTTAGGTATGACAAGCCCAGAATCAGTTGACCCAATTACCACTGACCCGAAACCCATTGAAGATGGCATCGAAAAAGTATATGATGCTAGCTTGAGTCTAGTTGATGAATATGAGGGGGAAGAACTTGAAGAATGTGACATCGATACTATTGGTTCCTTACCTGAGGAGACCTTGGAGAGCAACCAAGTGGTAGGACCTAGTTGAGAAATTAAAGAAATTTGTGAGAACCAGGTTCCTTTAATCAAATACCCCCAGGAAGAACTCATAGTGTTAGCCCGAGCTATCAGTTCGTATCCTCTAATGACAGTCATTCCCCAAGTACCAATTGAAGATCTTTGCACTGAACTGTTTAAGTTTGCCCACCCTATGGTAGATCCTCTCCTTAGGATGACTGAATCAAGCCTCTTACAATTGGACCTTGTCCCATGCCCAGCCACTAAGGTCTCTCCCGTAATCTCAGTTGAACATCCTTGTCTTGAGCAGATTGATTCACCCAGTCCTGTAGAAGTCCTCCTTATGGCCCCAGATCCCTTCCTTCGCATGACTGACCTACCCTTCTATAGAGTATACCTTTCCGCACCCATAGGTCAAATCTCAAGTCTTGAGGTCATCATCCATAGGCCCTTCCATGAATCATTCTCTAATCCATTTCTTGGGAAAGTGGATCATTATTTGCTTAGAGAACAAACCTTAACTGTTGCAATCACATGTCCTAGGCTACTTCCCGAACCATCTCTTGATCCATTCCTGGGAGTAGCAAACTTTTCCTTTCGTAAGGATGACCAGTTGACACTCATAGATCACCATTCAAACCTTCAGGTCACCACCTTTAGTCAGCAGGTAATTCGAGACTCCACCTCATATTTCCTCCCTTTCTCTAGGACTTCCAATGCTTCTTACACCATCCAAGTATGCTTTGTCGAAGTCTTTAGAGTGAACCACGTGTCAGAACCTATTAGGTTTGCCACCTACTTCTGGAAGACCTTATGGCACCTGCTAGGCACCCATGATAAGTTTTCATGCTCTGCATGCCATCCTCCGACCCAAGGTCAAACCTAGAGAGCCGTAGTTTGTTAGGTTTAGACCTAGGGTTCCTTTGGAATAAAGTCCATTCTTTAGGAATGCGTCGTCAGTCTAGTTTAGTTTTTCTTGACCCGTTACTAGGCTTTGGCTCAGATTTTGGTTTGATTGAGAGCACCAGGAATTGGGATTTGTATTTTGTCCAGGGCTGAAATTGCATTCAATGTTTCGATCAATAGGTCTATAGGCTAGAGTCCCTTTGAAATTGTTCATGGATACAAGCCTCACACACCACTTGATCTGATTTCACTATTAGCCCACACACACAAGTCTCTTGATTTACTTGCATAGCATGTAAAGGACTTGCATAAAGAAATTCATGCCAAATTAACTTTAAGTAATGAAATTTATAAGAAGTTGGCTGATTCTCAAAGGTGAGTCAAAACTTTTGTTGAGAGAGACCATGTATTGATTAGGTTAAGGCCTGAGCGGTTTCCTCCTGGAACTGTTAGAAAGTTACATGCTAGAGGAGCTGGACCATTTTGAGTGATGAAAAGAGTGGGACCCAATGCCTATGTTGCCTCCAGAGCTAGGCATTAGCTCCACTTTCAACATTACAGACCTAGTAGAGTACAGGGAGCTAGCTGTGATTCCCAGTGAGCCTTTTGAACATAATCCTGTTATTGAGAGTGATCCCGACCCTGTGTGTCCACCAACAAACTGGCCTGTGAGGAAAGAGCAGATTGAAAAGATCCTGGATGATCAGGTTATCTCTACTCATAATCGAGGATACCAAAGATACCTGGTCCACTGGCAAGGAAGGCCAGATTCTGATAACTCTTGGATCTCCCGAGAAGAATTACAAGAATTGGACCCAGACCTCTTGGAGAGACACCAGAGCCAGCTTGATCCATACTCGACAGGGTCGAGTTCCTCCTACCCCAGGAGAATTGGTGCGGGCACCAGAATCAGAAGAAGACTTCAGGGTTCCATCTGGATCTCTGATTGACCTTGCCCGAGAAAATTAGGGTTTGTAATAAGGATTGACCTGATCAATCCAATTTTGAGTCTGTAATTTTGTCATTTCAATTTTTGTTGAGTCATGTTGACTCAGTCCAAGTCCAGGTCCAGGTTGGCGCAATTCCCTTTGCCATAGGGTGCCACATTTTTTCTTCCATGGTCCAACTACAAGTGGGTGCCACACTCCCTGCCACATCTCCATCCAGTGTCTTTGGTCCCCACACCATAAGAAGTAGGTTCCCCTTTTTCTTGCACCACTTGGGGGAGAAATCCATCAAGATACCTCAATCCAAGGAGGAGCCAACTTCTTTCCAGATAAACCCAAGTCAGGATGGCAAGAATTTTTCTTGAAGAGAGGATCAAGGAGGTGCCCCACAATGTTCCATAAAAATCCAAGTTATAAAAGGGAAGAGAGCATGTCTTGGGGAGAAAATCAAGGAGGCACCCAAAAGTATCCTAAAGTGCCAAAGCCAAGAAAAGAAGAAGCCTAAACTTGTGGAGCAAGACTAGGAGGTGTCCAAAAGAGCCAAACCATGAAGGGAAAATCCTTGATTCATGGAGAGATACTAGGAGACACCCCCATAACCTGCCATTTGGAGCTGATTTTCAAGTTTTCTTGGAGTTTTTGGGCCGCTCACTCATGGAAGGAGTCTTGGTTGGCCAAGGGAAGAGAATTTGATGCCTAAAGTGTAGATTAGTCCTATTAGTCCCACATGGGAACTTGTATGGTTTGATTTTTCTTATAGGTCTATACCCCTTTTGTAACTTGAACTTATCTTATGAAATCTTATGAATTAAATCTCTTTTTTTTTAGCAAAGTCTTGTTCTTCCATACTTATTCTGAGTGCTGAGCTCCGTGAGGGAGTAAATCCGGGTTCCCTAGGAACCTTGAGGAGGTGTGAGATCTCTAACCCCAAAACCCTAGCTTAGTCCGCCCATCTCCACTCCACCACCACCAAACCCTAGCCTCTACACCATCTCCAAGGTTCTTCTTCCAAAGGGTGGCTGACCACCAGGACCCCAGTCCAACCATCTTCAAGTCAGCTACCACTGCTTCAGAGTCCATCCAGCAGATCCAGGAGAAGAAGTCCCAAATCCGCAGCCTAGGAGTTCCAGATCAGCTGAAGACCTTCAGATCCCATCCTTTCTTCTACTCGGGTAACTCTCTTCCCTGAGTCTCTTGTTCCTAACCTTGTTCTTCTTCTCTCCAGGATCCAAGGTTCAAGAAGAGGCCAACTTTGCCAAGGACCATTATCAGAGGATCCATTGCGAAGATACCTTGACTCCCGGGATCCAATAATCTGCTCGAGAGAGTCTTTTTTTCTCACCCAAATAGAGAGATATCACTACTAGGTAACAAGAACCTTCCCTTCTCACTTTGTCTGTTTCGTTGAAACTCAGAGCAAACCCTAGATCTGGGGGTTTCTCAATCCCCAGCGATCCTACTTCTGAGTTACTCTGATAATCCACTCCTTTTAATTGTGCTTTCTGTCATTTCTTAGTTTCTTTCAACATTAGTTATCTTTCCTTTGAGTCAAAGCTGACTTTTGAAAATATATAAAAAAAATAAAAAAATATATTAATTTTAATTTGCTTCCGCATTCCATATATTCATTCTGTATCATTTTTAGTGTCAGAGTTTTCGTTCTGCATCACTTTTGGTATCAGAGCATTCGTTCTGCATCACTCTCCTAGATAGATTCCTTTTCAAAGGAAGTCAACTATGTGTTCCCCGAACTTCCATTAGAGAGTTTTTGATCTGGGAAGTTCATGCTGGTGGCCTAGCAGGTCATTTTGGAAGAAACAAGACCATCATAATAGTAGAAGACCAATTCTTTTGGCCTAGCCTCAAAAGGAATGTGGCCCAAGTTGTAGCCCAATGTCAAACATGTGCTGTTGCCAAACAGCAAAGACAGAACACCGGTCTGTACAATCCCTTACCAGTCCCTAATTGCCATGGCAGGATTTTAGTATGGACTTTGTACTAGGACTCCCAAAGACCTCTAGGAGACACGATTCCATCTTCATTATAGTCGATCGATTTTCTAAGATGGCTCACTTTATCCCATGTTCTCAAACCCTAGATGCTTCTAGAATGGCCAAACTTTTTCTTGATGAGGTGGCTAGACTACATGGTTTACCCAAAACCATTGTATCTGATAAAGATGTTAGGTTCACTAGCTATTTTTGGAAGATACTTTGGCATATGCTAGGAACCAAACTGAAATTCTCCACTGCCTATAATCCTCAGACTGATGGCCAAACTGAAGTAGTCAATCAAAGTCTAGGAAATCTGCTTAGATGTCTAGTTGGTGACAGTACAGGAAATTGGGATCTCTTACTCCCTCGTTCTGAATTTGCTTACAACAGCTCAGTCAATAGATCTACTGGGAAGAGCCCATTTGAAGTGGTCCATGGTTACAAACCTAGGAAGCCCTTAGATCTTATCCCTTCACCCACACAAGCATGAGTTTCTGAATCAGCTAAGTCATATACACAGCATATTAGAGATATACATAAAGAAATTAACAAAAAGATCCAATTAAGCAATGAAATTTATAAGCATATGGCAAATTCATGTAGAAGAGTCAAAGAATTTACTGAAGGAGATTATGTTATGATAAGGCTTAGACCAGAGTGGTTCCCACCAGGAACCTTAAAAAAATTGCATGCTCGTAGTGCAGGTCCGTTTAAAGTTATAAAGAAAATAGAATCTAATGCGTATGTGCTAGACTTACCATCTGATTTAGATATCAGCTCGACTTTCAATGTTTCAGACCTAATAGAGTATAAGGAGCCAATAATGATACCTAGCAAGCCATCTGAGCCTGAGCCAATTATTAAGAGTGAATCCATCCCTGAGTGTCCACCAACAATTCTAACAAAATGGCGAGATAATATTGAGCAAATTCTGGATGACCAAGCCATCACCACTCGGAATAAAGGTTACCAACGCTATTTAGTTCATTGGCAAGGTCGACCTGAGTCCGAAGACTCATGGATTACTCAAGAGGATCTACAGAGAATCAACCCAGACTTATTAGAGTACTACCAAAGTAAAATAGATCCCTACTCGATAGAGTCAAGTTCTTTCCACCTCGGGGGAATTGGTGCGGGCACCAAGGTTAAAAGAAGACTTCAATCAAACCTAGTCAACACCAATTTCTTATGGATTGCAAATTGAGTTCTAACCTTGTTAACTTGTTCCTAGTTTGAGTCTTGAGTCTAGTTAATTCTTCTTGTATTATGAATTTTATGTTTGAGTCTTGCTAAGTATTAGGTCTTGAAGCCTTGGGTCAATTGAGTTGTAAGAGTCAAATGTACTCAAGTCCAAATTGAGTTGTAATTTTTCTTTTGAGCTTGAGTCAAGTCCAACCAAGGGAGCATATAATTGGACCATGGGATGAACCAAAGCTACATCAAGTAAATTTTCAAATCAAAGGTGCATGAAATAAGAGCCATTGGATGGAATGAAACTTTGATTGAAGCCACCTCACCAAACACCTTATCCAAGAGAATGGACACTTGGCACCCATACATGAAGATTTTCAGATTTGGACACTTGGCACCCATACATGAAGAATTTCAGATTTGGACACTTGGCACCCATGCATGCAGATTTTCATATTTGGACACTTGGCACCCATATATGAAGGTTTTCAGATTTAGACACTTAGCACCCATGCATGTAGATTTTTAGATTTGGTGCCCCCTTTTCATGAATTTTGAAATTCAAATATGTAACTACATTTTCCCCTCTTTTCATGTAAAATTTGAATTTCAAATGGGACTTAGAAGGTTATAAATAGGCCCCTAATCTCTTTGTAAAAGGATGCTTTTGAATGAATGAAATCCAGAATTTTCTTTCTCCCGTTTGTGTTTGCAAATGCCATCCATGAGGGATTGAGTGAGAGACTCAACAAAGTGTTTTAGTTCTCAAATTCCAGCAAAAGTTCTTCTCCCATGGACACCTCCCACATCTTCAAGAGCAGCCAGCCATACTCCACCTAGATCTTCAACAAATCCTTACTACCTTCCATTATTTCTATTCTTTGCCATCTTCCATTTCTCCACAATACTAATGGGTGTTTTTGCAGGATCCTAAGGAGTATCCAGTCCAAGATGAAGTCCTCCTTGCCTTCAACTCAGCAGTAGGAGCCTCTACTTCCAATGGATGGTTTGGTTTGATCTTTCAATCGCCAGTCTTGAGAGTTCCTGTAGTAGGTTTAGTGTAGGGTCTTTAAAGTTCATTATTGGTCTCTAAAACCTATCCTTACCTCTTGAGGTCTGAAATTTTGAATAGGGTAAAGTTCTAATTAGACGGTTTCTCTAGCCACGTAGGTCCTTATTTTCTTAACTTAATCCAAATTTGCACTGCGAAGCATTTTGGCCTTCTAATTTAGTCTTCTTCAATACATTTAAATGACTCCTCTATGAATGAATTCCGACCACAAGTTTTTGAGTTTAATTAGCTTAGTTGCTTTCTTCACTCATGCCATATTTTTCATAAATATGCCGCATCAAGTTGTGTTCAATTCCTTTTCATTACAAAAGTTTTCAAAATCTTGATTTTCAAATTCAGTTCCATGATCACTATGAAAGCAAACAACTGAAACACCTTTTTCATTTGAAACTTTTCGATAAAACTTTATAAATGCAGAAAATGATTCATCGAAAAAAAATCCATGTAAATCTCGAAAAATCATCCACTATGACTAATCCATATCGCTTGCCTTCTAGACTTGATGTTCTAGTTGGTCCAAAGAGATCCATATGAAGTAGTTTTAGTGGCCTACTAGTAGTTACAAAATCTTTTGGTTTGAAAGATGTTTTAACTTGTTTACCAAATTGACATGCTTGGCAAATTCTATCTTTTTCAAAACAAAGTTCAGGTAAATCTCTAACTAAATTCTTTTTGCAAAGTTTTGAAAGTAGATACATACTAGCATGCCCTAATCTTCTATGCCAAAGCCAACTAGTCTTATCCTTGGTAGAATTCATTGCAACAAGGTAATCTCCATTAGGCAAAAATAGATCATCTAAATCTACCAAATAAATATTACCATGCCTTTTTCCAATGAATTGTACTCAATTTATATCCGGACTAGCAATTATGCAATATGATGATTTAAAAATGACTTGAAAATCTTTATCACAAAATTGACTAATGCTCAAAAGATTATGCTTCAAACCATCAACTAGAAGTACATTGCTAATACAACTAGAAAGAGTTATGTGAACCTTACCAATACCAATGATTTTTCCTTTACCATTATCCCTGAAGGTCACACTCCCTCGACTAGAAATTATGCAATATGATGATTTAAAAATGACTTGAAAATCTTTATCACAAAATTGACTAATGCTCAAAAGATTATGCTTCAAACCATCAACTAGAAGTACATTGCTAATACAACTAGAAAGAGTTATGTGAACCTTACCAATACCAATGATTTTTCCTTTACCATTATCCCTGAAGGTCACACTCCCTCCATTCAAAGCTTCAAGAGAAGTGAATTGCTTCACATCTCCCGTCATGTGCCTTGAGCAACCACTATCAAGATACCAAAGTCTTTTGTTCTCCTTGGTTGCAAAATACACCTGCAATAAAATCAAGCTTTGTTTTTAGGTACCCAAGCCAACTTGGGTCCTTTAGGGTTAGCACTTAAAATGGTTCCTTTTGGAACCCATACTTTACCAAAAGAATTAATTTTTCTTAAATGGCATTGAAAAGATTTATGACCTAACTTTTTACATGAAAAATAAGTTATGCTGGATGATGCAGGTACAAAAAATTTTTTGAAATACTTTTGTTATTTTTGTGGTTTATAGCCTAAACCTGCTTTATTAAAAATGGCTCTTTGACTATTCAAAAGTATATTCAATTTTTCTGAACTATAGGTAAATTTTTCAACAAAGGGCTTTATCTTTTCAAGTTCATTTTTATACTTAGCACTTTCCAACTCTAAATCTTTATTTTTCTTTAAAAGATCACCATTTGAGATAACATTCTTGGATCTTTTCAAAACTTTATTCTCCATTGATAAAGCATTGTTTTTCTTTTCCAAAATATCCAATTTAGATTTCAAATCACTAACTTCATTTAGCAAAGAATTGTTTTCAAGAGAGAAACTGTTTGCATGCTTTTTCAACCTTTTATTTTAAGATAAAATTATCTTATAATCATGCATAAGTTCATCGAAAGCATTTCTAAGCTCATCAAAAGTAAAATCTATTTTAGTATTGGAATTTACCTCATCTTGCTCTTGATGTGCCATTAAATAGATATTTGCAACTTCTGTCTGCTCTTCTTCAGAACTGGAGTCTTCACTATCACTCCAGGTGGCCATCATTGCTTTCTTTCTTAATTTCTTCCTTGATTTCTTAAGGAGAGGGCAATCGAACTTGTAGTGTCCCGGCTTCTTGCACTCGAAGCATGTAGGTATTTCCTTCTCCTTTTCCTTTTCTTTTTCCTTCTCTTTCTCTTTTCCTTTTTCTTTTGATTGATATTTCTTTTTGTAAGGAAACTTCCTCCTCTTCATGAACCTTTTGAGTTTCCTTGCAAGGAGGGCTTATTCACCTTCATCTTCTTCTTCTTCTTCGGACTCATCTATTAAGGATTCTTCTTGTATGTTTGATTTGAAAGCAATCCCCTTTTTCTTTTTATCCATGTCCATTGACTTTTATTTTAAATTCAGCTCATAAGTCATGAGCGATCCCACTAGCTACTCTAGAGATAGTTTGTCAACGTCCTTGGCTTCTTGAATTGTGGTCACCTTCAGATCCCATGATGTTGGAAGTAACCTGAGGATTTTATTCACAAGATCAGCATTAGACATTACCTTTCCAAGACTTCTCATTCCATTTACAATATTTGTGAATCTTGTGAATAAATTCATTAGGTTCCATTTGGAACATCTCATATGTGTGTACTAACATATTCACTTTAGTGTTTTTCACTTGATCGGTACCCTCATGGAAAACTTCAAGTGTGTCCCATATTTCTTTAGCAGAGGTGCATGTTCATATCCTATTAAATTCACTATGACCTAATGCACAATAAAGAAGATTCATTGCCTTGGCATTGATCTCGGATTGCTTAATGTCATTTTCATCCCAATCCTCTTCGAGCTTTGGGATGGAAACACCATTAACCACTACTGAAGGAATATGAGGACCTTTATCTACAACTCTCCATAAATTATAATCAATAGAATGCATATAAATTCTCATCCTAGTTTTCCAATATGTATAATTTGATCCATTGAAAAATGGTGGTCTATTTGAGACTTGAACCTCAACTACGCTAGTACCAATTCGGGCTACCATAGATCTTTACTCAAGATGGTAAAGCCTATATACTGAGAATAGGGCTCTGATACCACTTGTTGCCTAGTAAGCAATCTAAGAGGGGGGATGAATTGGGTCTCTAAAAAATATTTACTTGATGCAATGCAATGCTATGCAATCCAATTCAACAATCAATTAAGGTATAATGAAATCAAATGTAATGCTCTTAAATAAAAGTGTAGCGGAAATAAAGAGTAATAAAAGTAAAGTAGAGAGATCAATCAACCATAAAGATCAAGAAATATAGTGATTCGGTGCTATCCAATGTACCTACATCCACTCCCTAAGATTTCCTTGGGAACTCACTATAATCACACTGATTATAGTTGATTAGTTTTGCAGGCTCACTAATCAAAAACCCAACTTGTTATCACAAGGCCAACAAGTCAAAACCTCACTTGGTTTTACAGGCTAACCATGAACCTAAATGATTTTACAGGCTAACCACCAACCTCCCTTAGTTTTTTAAACTAACCAAGAACCTAATTAGTTTTCAAAGGCTCACCAATAATCTTCCTTGGTTTTACAATAGGCTAACCAAGAACCCTTACAACAAATAAAGTTTAGAAGTAGAGAAACAATATAAGCTTTCTAAAATAAAACGGGTATCTCTTTGAAGCTCGATGTAGAGTTGCTTTGAACTTGTTGAAGCCTCTTGAATGCTTAAGAATAGATAATCTTCAATGCTCTTGAAGGCTCTTGGATGCTTGGAGGCTTGCTTTTGCTTGAGAGTGGTTGAATCTTCAATGAATAGGAGTTAAAGCTCTCTTTTCTTCTCACTTGAATGCTCTTATTTCATTCTCATCAATAATAATCAATTGTTCTTCTTTTGATTTGATTTAGAGCATATAAATACCTTTCCAAGGCCTCAAATCATATTTCTAGCCGTTGACTTAAAAAACTAGTCGTTGGAGGGCAAAAGGGTCAAGTTCTGCATTTTGAAAACTAGCCGTTACTATTCCAAGAACTCCATGTGTCGACACTTCAGGTAGACACTTGAACTTCTTGAGTCGACACCCAGTTCAAAAATCTTCAATCTGGTTCTCTGAAAATCTTAGATGTGTCGACACTTCCTCAGGTGAGTCGACACTTTGAGTCAACACTTTGCTTCCATGTATCGACACTTTTGCAGTTCTTCATTTTCAGTAAGTTCTATGGCTTGAAAATCTCAGGTGATGAGCTGATCCATGTGTCGACACTTTGAGTCGATACTTCACGTCCATGTGTTGACACTTCAGCCGTACCATTTAAAATATTCTTTGTGTACCAGCTTGAGTCGACACTTCACCTCCATGTATCGACACTTGGTGTCATGTGTCGATACTTTGAGTCGATACTTCACTGAAATCTTCACAGAAAAGTCTAAACTTGAGCTGAAATGCATTTATACTTAACTCAATTGACCATTCAAGCAATCTTTGATTATCCAAGTCCTTTTTTAGCAGATCTTTTCATCCAAACTTGGTTTACTTCAATCAAACAACCTTTTTCAAATTTGTGAGCACCTTTTTCAACAAAAACAAACTTCAAAGAAACCATTAGTACTCAACTTATACTTAACCATTTTTCTTGTCATCAAAATCAATAACAAAGTCAACAAGATTCCATCTCCATCCTAATCAAATCTAGGTGCCAAATCTTAATTAAACTATAATCATAATAGGAGAAGATTTGGTGTGATATCTTTCCCATGGAAGTTGGTAGTATCATTATAGGTCGACCTTGGTTTTACGATCACAATGCAACCCTGTTTGGTCAAACCAACATCTGTGCCTTTAGCCACCCTTGGAGTAAGTTTGTAATCCACCCGACTCCATCCAAAGACCCAGTTAGGAGAGGTTCTTGTAGCCTTAAGGAAAAGAAACCAAGATTTATTCTAATTAAAGCTAAGGAGTTAGAGAAGGAGATTGCTAAGGGTAACCCTATTTGGATCTTGACCACCAAAGAAATTGATGAGCCGACCCAAAAGGAACACCCTCCAGAAGTTATTGAGGCTTTAAAAGAATTTGAGGATGTATTTCTTGATGAATTACCTGATCAATTACCACCCCTTAGAGATATCCAGCATGCCATAAATTTGGTCCTAGGAGCCACTTTACCAAACCTTCCTCATTATAGGATGAACCCCAGTGAGCATCAAGAGCTACAAAAATAGGTAGGAGAGTTACTTAGGAAGGGTTTTGTTGCCGCCAAGATTGCCGTAGCCCGTAGCTGCTGTCGGTGCTGGAGTGTGCTCCCTTCACTGCCTGGCGGTCCTCTGGTCCCGGACATGCAAAATAGGGGTTAGTGACCTGGGCTGGGGTTTCCAGCTGGGGCACTCCGATGGTCAAGTCAGTGACGATCCAGGGGAACAGATCCTCCAGGTCGAGCCCCTCTTGATGGACTCCACATGAGGAGGAGTGTGTTGTGTGAGAGTGGGATGCAAGTGTGTTGGGGGAAGTGTGGCCTGGTTAGAGGGAGTCTCTGTATGGCCCTTCCGCCTGACCTTGCTTGAGAATGCTGGTGGTGCCGTGCTCCTCTTCTTGGTGGATCTTGCACTTGTGTTTCAGTGGTATGGCTTGTGCCTTGCTTGTGTTGTTGTTGGTGTTATCTCCAAGTTTTTTGTGAACTAGGTTACCATTGGGCATCCATCTCAGGATCTCCACCGGGCTATCAGGCACGTGCGGCGGTGTCCCGAGGAGCCTTTCCCTATTTATGATAAGGGGAGCTGTCATGTGCTCTGACACTCCTCTTGGTCGCCTCATTTCAGAAAACCTGGCAGTACCTCAATTGGTGGGCCACCACCCTTGGGATTCGAGTCTTCTGATTGGCTTCCTCTCTTGGGTGGTCCAGGTGGTTGGTGAGGAGCGTGGCATCTCGATCAGTGTTCTTCTTCTCTTTTTAGTGTAGCCGATGGCTACAGGCAGTCAGTATGGTCTGGTAGATGCTCCAGTGTAGTCCTTGGTTGGCTCACCGGTATCCTGGGATGGTGGCGCCAATGTCCGAGCTGGGGCTGAGCTGGAGTGGCAGGGCTTGCTCTGACCTAGAGGCCCCGAGCTTGCGGGGTCATCTCGATGGAGGAGGGCAAAGTGTAGGCCCGATCCAAAGGGCTCACGCTCAAAGAGGCTCCACATGGCGGAGGAGTGCTGAGCTCGACTCCGACCACAGGGCTCAACCTCCGAGGGTCTCTCTCTAGAGGGCAGAGTGCGGGCCCGATCCAGAGAGCTCACGCTCGGAGAGGCTCCACATGGCAGAGGAGTGCTGAGCTCGACTCCGACCACAGGGCTCAACCTCCGAGGGTCTCGCTCTGGAGGGAAAAGTACGGGCCCGGTCCAGAGGGCTCACGCTCAGAGAGGCTCCACATGGTGGAGGAGTGCTAAGCTCGACTTCGACCACAGGGCTCAACCTCCGAGTGTCTCGCTCTGGAGGGCAGAGTGTGGCTTCGGCCTAGGCATCCCGAGCTTGCGGGTCTGACCTAGCGGAGGATGGAGCTCGGCTCGCTGTCTCGAGGGAGCTTAGCTCAGCTCGGTAGAGGAGTCCGGGCAGGAGAATTGACACGGCGTCCGATGCGGCGTCTTCCTTTGATGTGGTGCCTATCAGTTCCCTCCATGTCAGTGATCCTGCCACATCATTTGCCCCCCACTCTCGAGGCTTGCTAGTGCGTGGCGCTCGGGCTGAAGGGAGTAATTATGGAGCTGACGTGGAAAGGCGGAGATCTGGCACAATGATGGCCATGATTGCTTGGCGCTTTGTGAGACAGTCCTGCAGACCAATGCAGGGGCCCCACGTGGCCATATCCGAGGAGTAGTTAATGTTGGTGCAAAATTCAAGGTGGCCGGGATGCCATTTTCATCGATGGGCAACACGTGGTGTGGATCCGTTGGCGAAGGGGTCGGATCGATACGAATCCATCGAGTCATTTCGAAATGAAAAGAGGGCCTTACCCGAAACATCCATTCTTTTGAATTCTCCATGCCTGCTGTTACGTTCAAGCTTTCTTCTTCCTCTCAGTTGCCTCAAATCTTCTAAGGAACCAGGTTAGTCTCCTCTTTCTTCTCCCCTCACCATAGTAGGGCTCTTTCTCCGGGTCTGGGGTCTTCTTCGAGTCGGGTCCGTTCTTTCGTCCCCCACTTCGAGTCCTTCACTTCTCTTATTCTTGAGGATGTCCCACTTTGGCATGGGCTTCCACCCCTCCACTGATCAGGGTGAGGCCAGTCCCTCCGAGCGGAGGCCGGCATCTTCTTCCTCCTTCGGTAAGGGGGAGGATGCGACTCGCTTCGAGTTTAGTAGGAGGCATCCTCTCGGTTTGGTGCTCATCAGGGAGCCAGGGTCCAGTCCTTCTCTCCCTCCTCCTTCTTCTGTACCTATTTCTGAGTCTGTCCGGTCTATAGGTCCTGACGGGGTTGCCTCGATGATCACCGCCGAGGAATTGGGGACCGTTCGGGATGTCTATGGCATCCCACATTCTGTTTGGCTTATGATCTCTCGTCCGGGGGAATGGGTCACTTCCAGTGGCCTGAGCCACCTTGCTTTTTACGAGGAGACCTTCTCTGGGGGTCTCCGCTTTCCTTTCCATCCCTTCTTCTTGTCCGTCTTGGACAACTATCATTTGGTCCTTGTCCAGTTAGTGCCAAATACCATGAGGGTCATCTTATCCTTCATCATGCTCTGCCACCTTCACGGTTTGTTGCCCGGTTCTCTTCGTTCAGGGCTTTCTTTGCCCTGAAGCGCCACCTAACTGAGGATGGGTGGTGGTCCTTGTCCTCTCGCTCGAGGGGCATTAGATTCGAGCTCCCCTCTTCCATCAAGGGATGGAAGAGTAAATTCTTCTTCATCGCAGTTGAGGGGGTTGACTGGGTCTGGAGCGATACGGACCAGTCCCCCAACCAAAATTCTATGGTCAATGTAGCTAACCGGGATGACTACGAGCAGCTTCGCACTGCCTAGATCCCTTCTCTCGAGGTCCTATTATCAAAGTAGAACCTTATTGATGCTAGGGTCGACCCAACAAATGGGTTGGGTGAGTTCGACCCGAACTTTTCTTCTTCTTTCTTGCATTCCGTTCACTGCTTCTTATGGACTCTGACCGTTGTGTGATTTGCATGCAGGGATGATTTTCACAGAGAGTGACATGCTGGCGATCATCCGAAAGAGATCGCTGACCAGGTTGGTCGAGGAGCCCCCGACTAGGCAAGCCCGGGGCGAGGGCACGCCCGTGACTGCTCTTGCCACGGTGGCTGGTCCGAGCTCTGCTGCCTCCGCCGGTCAGAGTTTAGGGGTAGCCCGAGCTACCTCTACGCCCGTGGAGAAGGTTGCATCTGCGGTGCTGGGGCCAGTCTAGTAGGAGGCCCAGACGACCCCAGAGCGGCGAGGTCATCAGGGGGCGACCCCTACTACGGAGCCTGAGGTAGTGGCCCGGGCAAGGGCCGCAGCTGCTGCCGCTGCATCTTCCAGTCCTTCGAGTCTGCTTGTGATCGAGATCGGGGATAAGGAGGTTCGGTCGTGACCAAGGCTATGACTGAGGCACCGCCTACACCGATGTTAGCCCCTCAGCCAGCCTCAAGGGGCCCTGCAGCTAGTGGGGCAAGGCCACTTACTCCAGGAGAGGGTAGGAGGGAGGAGGTGCGGCACCGTCTCCCCTTCAAGATGGGGTCAGAGAGCTCGTTCCTCCGGAGTCCTGAGCTAGCGGAGTGCATGATGGATTTCTCAATCCAGACATGTGATCGATAGGATATGATTGGAATGCGGCTGGACAATGTCCTTAACGCCATCTTCCCCCAGCTCTACTCGGTGAGTTATCCCTTTCTTCTCTTCCTTTTTTTTTTTTTTGGTGAGTGGGGAGATCAGAGAAGAGGGTCTCACCTCGCTTGGGGCTAAGTTACCAGGCTTTGTGGTGGGGACACCTGAGGCACCAGAATAAGACAGAGGCTTTTCAACCCTCTGTAAATTGATCAATAATTTATGAGTCCATCTGTAATAAGGGCTTAGCTCATCTGAGTCCATTTTAGTTGTTATTTGAGTATTTTTAGTTGTTATTTCAGTTCTGTACTAGTCATCTCATGTTGAGCTAGTTCAGTCCAATGCTAGTCAGCTCATGTTGAGCTAATTTTATTTTTTTGAGTCCTGTCCAAGCATATTGAAGACTCAAGACTATATCATACAAGTGAAGACCAAGTCCAACTAGATTGAAGATATGGAAGTATAGCACAAGTCCAACCCAGCTTGAAGATTTGAAGACCCCAGGAGGAAAATTCAGAAAACCCTGATTTCTTGCAGATGCCCTCCAGATGCCCAGATTCCCTTCCAGATGCCAAAGTATATTCATACATAAGGGAATCCATGATTCCAGAGGTCCATCTGCATCCTAGCCCAAAGAAATCAAGCTCAGGTGCCAAGCCCAAGCCCCTAAGAAGCAAGATACCAGGGAATATTCCTGCTACCTGGCTACCAGGCCACCCCAGCTTCCAGAGGCCCAAACCCATGCACCCGAGCCCCTTTGGGCCAGCCTTTTGCTGCTCCTAGAAGCCCAACACGCCCCCCTAGGCATCCTTGGAGTCTTGACCAAGTCAAGAAAATTTTTAGGGATTTTTCTACCTAATATTTCCTTATTTTCTAGCTAGGGTTTGAGAGGGAAAAGGATTCTTATGTAAAGACTTATGTACCCTTACTTGGAGCTCAAGGTTAAGGGTCTATTTAAGGGACCCTAGCCTCTTGTATGATGGAGAATTTTTGATGAATGAAAACCTTGAGTTCTTCTATTGAGTGGTGTGATACCCTGCTGTGTGCATAAAGGGGTTTATGAGAGTTCTTCTTCCCGGTGTTTGCAATCATCTTCCTGCTGCCAACAAACCCTCCAGATCCTTGGACGCCCACTCCAAAAGAAGCCTTCCCTTGCTATTTTTACTTTGTTTTCTTATTCCTTTGTGAGCTTTCTAACCCCTGACAGGTCGTTTGCAGGTCCCTGAGTTCCTACGAATCCAACGACTCCAGCCAAGCCTCAATCGGATCACCGAGCAGAAAGCCGGGTATCCGCGGGTCTTTGGCTCGGTTTTCCAGGCCGCATCCATCGAGGAACGAGAGACCCCTTCGCTGCGATCTTCACAGACATTGTCAGGTACACCCCTCTACCTCCAGTAGTTTTATTGTAGGAGAACTTGCCCTAACCGAGGCTTCTCAGCCCCGGCGGTCCTTCTTTGCTACTTTTCTAGGTCCTAATCTGCATGCTGATCTTCAAAAATTCATACAAAATTCCCTACAAATAATTTTGATCTGAAATTTGGGAATTAATCACCTAACTCAACATGTAAAACATACAAAAAAAAATGGCATGCATATTAGTTCCCCATCACTTTGGTGTCGGCAAGTCGGATGCAAAGTTCTAGCAATTGTGAGCGGTTAGGCTCAGTAATTCCTTGGTCGGAGAGCTGGCCCCAGTCCAAGGTGCATGAGGACTGGTCTCAGGTCTTGGATTGGCATCTCGGAGCTGGGCTCGAAGATGGTTGATGATTGAGAGCAGCGTGGCTCGAAGGTCCCTTGGCCAGAGATCTGAGCTTCGGTCTTGGGTTGGCATCTCAGAGCTGGGCTCGAAGATGGCTGATGATCAAGAGCAACATGGCTCGAAGGTCCCTTGGTCGGAGATCTGAGCTCCGGTCTTAAGTTGGCATCCTGGAACTAGGCTCGAGGATGTTGTTGATTGAGAGCAGCGCGGCTCGAAGGTCCCTTGGCTGGAGATCTGAGCTCTGGTCTTGGGTTGGCATCTCGGAGCTGGGCTTGAAGACGTTGTTGATTGAGAGCGGCACGGCTCGAAGGTCCCTTGGCCGGAGATCTGAGCTCTAATCTTAGGTAATGAAATCAAAGTTTTGTTGCTGCATTTCCCTCTTATTCTCTTTCTTTCCTTCCCCTCTCTCTTCCTTGTTTTTTTTTTTTTTTGAGGAGTGGGGAGATCAGAGAAGAGGGTCACAGGATTTGATTGCCTTGGAGCTAGGCTCGAGGCAATCCTGGCTGGAGAGCTGGGCTCCAGTCCTAGGGTTGCCTGAGGACTTGGCTCAGGTCTTTGGCATCTTGGAGCTAGGCTCGAGGCATTGATAGGAACTGCTTGGCTCCAAGATCCCTTGGCATCTCGGAGCTGGGCTCAAAGTTGTTTGAGATTGAGAGCGGCTTGGCTCGAAGATCCCTTGGCCGGAGGTCTGAGCTCTGGTCTTGGGCTATCATCCTAGAGCTAGGCTCGAGGATGTTGTTGATGGAGAGCGGCATGGCTCAAAGATCCCTTGGCATCTCGGAGCTGGGCTCGGAGATGTTTGAGATTGAGAGCAGCTTGGCTCGAAGATCCCTTAGCCAGAGGTCTGAGCTCCGGTCTTGGGCTGGCATCCTGGAGCTGGGCTCGGGGACGTTGTTGATTGAGAGCGACATGGCTCGAAGATCCCTTGACATCTCAGAGCTGGGCTCAGAAATATTTGAGATTGAGAGCATCTTGGCTCGAAGATCCCTTGGCCGAAGGTCTGAGCTCCGATCTTGGGCTGGCATCCTGGAGCTGGGCTAGGGGACGTTGTTGATTGAGAGCGGCATGGCTCAAAGATCCCTTGACATCTTGGAGCTAGGCTCGGAGACGTTTGAGATTGAGAGCAGCTTGGCTCGAAGATCCCCTGGCCAGAGGTCTAAGCTCCGGTCTTGGGCTGGCATCCTGGAGCTGGGCTCGGGGATGTTGTTGATTGAGAGCGGCATGGCTCGAAGATCCCTTGATGTCTCAGAGTTGGGCTCGGAGACGTTCAAGATTGAAAGCAGCTTGGCTCGAAGATCCCTTGGCCGGAGGTCTGAGCTCCGATCTTGGGTCGGTGTCCTGGAGTTGGGCTCGGGGACGTTGTTGATTGAGAGTGGCATGGCTCGAAGATCCCTTGACATCTCAGAGCTGGGCTCGGAGACGTTCGAGATTGAGAGTAGCTTGGCTCGAAGATCCCTTGGCCGGAGGTCTGAGCTCCGGTCTTGGGCTGGCTTCCTGGAGCTGGGCTCGGCGATGTTGCTGGTGCTTCCCTGCAAGACAGATAGATTCTCGTGCAAGAAAAAAGTCATTATCATTATTATTGATAGCAAACTTTACATCATTGATGGTATCTTCGCGCAGATTGTGGGCGTCCCATGCTCAAGGGAGCCTAATGCCATTGAGATCTTCGAGGTAATAGGTCCCTTGTGAGAGGGCTTCTGCCACTTTGTAGGGGCCTTCCCAGTTTGGTAGGAGCTTGCCGCATTCCTGGGGCTGATTCTCCTCTACCTAGCGCAGCACCAGGTCCCCAAGTTTGAAGGCTCTTGGCCTAACCCGGGAGTTGTAGTGCCGGGCTTCTCGTTGCTGGTGAGTTTTGTTGAGGTCGGCATCGAGAAAGTTGAGCCCGAGCTGATCCCAAGATCACGTTGTAGGCTGAAAGAAGCCTGTCAATCGTGAAAGTCATCATAGCGGCGCTCTTGGAGAGGGCATCATAAGAAAGCACATCTGTGGAGCTTCTATTATTGACCATGAAGCATTTTTATAGGATGCTTTGCGATCGTCATCTCGACGACCACGACAGCATTATTTACATTTTTCTCCCACTTTCTCTTTCCCTCATGAAGGGGAGTACATTCTCAGGACCCCCTGCTCCCCGGGCTTTTGGGCGTACATGCAGCTCCCCAGGAAATCATGCCCACCGGCTTCTCGGCAGAATGATTATCGATGGCTAAAGCTGGTTGAAGAGCGACGAGCGCCTGGGATTCCACCTATGGTCTGCCCCCCATAAACCTTTTCAGGTAGCCCTTCTTGATGAGTTCTTCAACTTCCCATGTGAGGTTGCGGCATTCCTCGGTGTTGTAGCCATGGTCGCAGTGAAAGCGACAGTACTTTGATTTATCATGGCCAATGGAGGACTTCATCGGAAGCAGGTGCCTCAAGTAGTCCTCGCCTTCGATGTCCATGAGGATTTTTGTCATCGGGACAAGGAGAGGGATGTAATTCTCCTCAAGAAAGGGAGCCCCTCTCGATCTCGGCCGGTCCCTCCGGGATTTCGAGACTTGGGGTTCTAGCTTCTGGGTCCCAGGCATCTCGGTGGGGGTTGGCCTCTTTAGTGGCTTCCCGTCAAGCTCCCGCCTCGTACGGTCCACCACCTCGATGTGGATGTACTTTTAGGCTCGGAGAAGGAGCTCGGAGTAAGTCTTGGGGGACTTTTTATCGAGTGAGTAGGTCAGGCAGGAAGTCCTAAGCCCTCGCTTTAGCACCAGCATGGCAACTGGCTCATCAAGGCTATAAATCTCCAGCGCGGCAGCCTTGACGCGGGCCACGTAGTCCCGCAGGGGCTCGTGATTCTGCTACCGGATGGAGAAGAGGTTGTCTGCCTCTCGTGGCAACTTCCTGCAGGCATCGAAGTGGGCCACGAATTTCTACCCTGACTAGGTGAAAGAGTTGATGCTCTCCAGCTCCAAGCGGGTGAACCACACCCGGGCTACTTTCTAGAGGGTGGCAGGAAAGGCGATGCAGAGAAGAGCGTCGGTGGCCCCCTGGACCCTCATGAGGGTTCGATAGCTTTCTAGATGGTCCAAGGGATCGATGGTACCATCGTAAGGATCCACCTGCAGTATCCGGAATCGATATGGGATCGGCTCTGCTTGGATTCCTTTGGAGAAGGGGGGACGGGCATCGTAGCCTGTTGGCTCGCTAGCTGAGCCTTGCATGTTGGCAAACCGATGGGAGAACTCTGCCAGCTTGCGCTCATGTTCCTCCAGGCGCTTCTCTATTGTGCGCCTGATGGGTTCGTCAGTAGACCCCTCCGCTGAGGGAGACAGAGAACATGAAATGGGTGCACACTTTCCGTGATGGGGGGTCTTGCTCTTTCTGTCTCGGTGGGGTATAGGCATCTCCCACCCGAGGTTTGGTGAGCGGCTCTCCCTGTTAGGAGACCCGGCTCGTTGCCATTTCGTGGGAGTCTGATGACTATCCCGGTTATCGGTGATGGCCTGCGACTGCGAGGACCTTCCTTGGAAGGAACGTAGGCTATCACGGGGGGCTACGACATGGGCCGCCAGAGTCCCTGGCTACTGGTGGGTAGCCAAGGACCGGTGCTGATACTGAAGCTGGCGCACTACAGTAGCGAGGATCTACATTTGCTGAGTGAGTGTGGCCAGCTGAGACTCCGTTGAAGGTGGTTGAATGGCTGGAACGGGTGGCCCTGCCTCGAGATTGTGTGGGTTCCCACGGGAAGGGGAACCCCTTACACGGCTGGTAGAGGCCTCTCATGCTTGTGTCGTCACAATCCATCCATGGAGTGTCAATCTATAAAGAGATGGAGGGCTTGTTTCTGCCCCCTACCTAGCCCGCCAATCTGTTGCCGCCAAGATCGTCGTGGCCCATAGTTACTATCGGTGCCGGAGTGCGCTCCCTTCATTGCCTGGTGGTCCTCTGGTCTCAGACCTGCAAAATAGGGGTTAGTGACCCGGGCCGGGGTTTTCGACGGGGGCACTCCGATGGTCAAGTCAGTGATGATCCAAGGGAACAGATCCTCCTAGTCGAGCCCCTCTTGATGGACTCCACATGAGGAGGAGTGTGTTGTATGAGAGTGGGATGCAAGTGTGTCGGGGGAAGTGTGGCCTAGTTAGAGGGAGTCTCTGTATGGCCCTTTCGCCTAACCTTGCTTGAGAATGCTGGTGGTGCCATGCTTTTCTTCTTGGTGGAGCTTGCACTTGTGTTTCAGTGGTATGGCTTGTGTCTTGCTTGTGATGTTGTTGGTGTTACCTCCAAGTTTTTTGAGAACTAGGTTACCATTGGGCATCCATCTCAGGATCTCCACCGGGCTGTCAGGCACGTGCGGCGATGTCCCGAGGAGCCTTTCCCGATTCGTGATAAGGGAAGCTGTCATATGCTCTAACACTCCTCTTGATCACCTCATTCCAGGAAACCTGGCAGTACCTCGATCGGTGGGTCGCCACCCCTGGGATTCGAATCTCCTGATTAGCTTCCTCTCTTGGGTGGTCCAGGTGGTTGGTGAGGAGCGTGGCATCTCAATCAGTGTGCTTCTTCTCTTTCTAGTGTAACCGATGGCTACAAGAGGTCAGTACGATCTGGCAGGTGCTCTAATGTAGTCCTTGGTCGGCTCACCGGTATCTTGGGATGGTGGCGCCAACGTTTGAGCTGGGGCTGAGCTAGAGTGGCAAGGCTCGCTCCGACCTAGACGCCTCGAGCTTGCGGGGTCGTCTTGGTGGAGGAGGGCAGAGTGCGGGCCTGGTCTAGAGGGCTCGCGCTCGGAGAGGCTCCATGTGGTGGAGGAGTGCTGAGCTCGACTCCGACCACAGGGCTCAACCTCCGAGGGTCTCGCTCTGGAGGGTAAAGTGCGGGCCCGGTCCAGAGGGCTCGCGCTCGGAGAGGCTCCACATGGCAGAGGAGTGCTGAGCTCGACTTCGACCACAGGGCTCAACCTCCGAGGGTCTTACTCTGGAGGGCAGAGTGCGGGCCTGGTCCAAAGGGCTCGTGCTCGGAGAGGCTCCATGTGGCGGAGTGCTGAGCTCGACTCCGACCACAGGGCTCAACCTCCAAGGGTCTCGCTCTGGAGGGTAGAGTGTGGCCCCGGCCTAGGCATCTTGAGCTCACAGGTCCGACCTGGCGGAGGACGAAGCTCGGCTCGCTGTCTTGAGGGAGCTCAGCTCAGCTCGGCAGAGGAGTCCGGGCAGGAGAATTGATGCGGCGTCTGACACGGTGTCTTCCTTTGACGTGGCGCCTATCAGCTCCCCCCATGTCAGCGATCCCACCACATCAGGTTTCATTAGGGAGAGCTTAAGTTCATGTGCGGTCCCTACTCTACTGACCCCTAAGAAAGATGGTACCTGGAGGATGTGCATAGACAGTAGAGCCATTAACAAGATTACAGTGAAGTATATGTTTTCCATCCTCCGATTGGGTGTCATGCTAGATATGATGGTCGATGCTACAATTTTCTCAAAGATAGACCTTAAGAGTGGCTATCATCAGGTTAGGATTAGACATGGGGATGAGTGGATGACTGTGTTCAAGACTAAGGATAACCTGTTTGAGTGGGTTGTGATGCCTGTTGGCCTTTTGAATGCACCAAGTACATTTTGAGGATCATGACCCAAGTCATGAAGGAGTACACTGGAAAATTTGTTGTGGTCTATTTTGATGATATACTGATTTATAGCAGGACTAGAAGGGACCACCTTAGTCACCTCAGATTAGTGTGTCAGACCCTTAGAGAGAATATGCTCTATGCCAACATCAAGAAGTGTGAGTTCATGATATATAGGGTTATCTTCCTAGGTTTTGTTGTCACCCTAGATAGAGTTTCTACAGATCCTGAAAAGGTTAGGTCTATTATCGAGTGGCCTGTACCCTCTAGTGTCTATGATGTGCGTAGTTTCCATGGCCTAGCAATATTTTACAAGAGATTCATTAGAGGTTTTAGCACTATCGTCGCACCTATAACATACTGCATTAGGAAGGGCACATTTGAATGGACCAAAGTAGCAGATAAGGCCTTCCTAGAAATTAAGGATAAGATGACCCACGCACCTATTTTTAGATTGCCAGATTTCTCGAAGGTGTTTGAGGTCGCTTGTGATACATCGGGAGTAGGAATAGGTGGGGTATTGAGTCAAGAAAATCATCCTGTAGCCTTCTTCAGTGAGAAGCTAAATAAGGCTAAACTTAAGTACTCTACCTATGACAAGGAATTTTATGCGGTAGTCCAGGCCCTCAGATATTGGAGAAACTATTTACTGTCACAGGAGTTTGTCTTATATTCTGACCATGAGGCACTCTGGTTCCTAAACTTTCAAAAGAAGCTCAACCCTAGGCATGGTAAGTGGATCGAGTACATTTAGGTATACACCTTTGTCTTGAAACACTGTGCCGGGATAGAAAACAAGGTAGCAGATGCCTTTAGCCATAGGTCTTTGCTTTTGAGTTCAGTCAGCACCCAAGTCATAGGGTTCGATAGATTAAAGGATGAGTATAAAGCCTGCCCTGACTTCGGTGACATTTACCGGACCCTTAGGCTAGGTCCATACAGTACCCATAGTGAGTATACCATTCAGGATGGCTACCTATTCCAGAATAATAGGCTATGTATCCCCAGAACTTTGCTTAGAGAATTCTTGATTTGGGAGACCCATGCTGGAAAATTAGTTGGTAACTTTGGTGGGAATAAGACCATCTTAGCAATAGAGGATCAGTTTTATTGGCCAGGACTGAAAAGGCATGTTGCCCAGATAGTAGCCAGGAGTAGAACTTGTGCTGTTGCAAAATAGTAGAAGCAAAACACTGGTCTCTATACACCTTTGCCAATGCATGATCGCCCTTGGTAGGATCTCAGTATGGACTTCGTATTAGGATTACCTAAGACCCAAAAGAGACACGATTCCATCTTTGTAGTGGTCGATAGGTTCTCTAAGATGACTTACTTCATCCCATGTTCTCAGACCTTCGATGCATCTAGAGTAGCCAAGATTTTCCTAGACAATGTGGTTAAATTCCATGGCCTACCCAAGACCATCGTATCCGATAGGGATGTTAAGTTCACCAGTTATTTCTGGAAAACCCTCTGGCACCTGTTAGGGATCAAACTCAAGTTTTCTATATCCTACCACCCCCAGATAGATGGCCAAACCGAAGTGGTGAACCATAGCCTAGGAAACCTCCTTAGATGCCTGGTCGGTGAACACACTGGAAATTGGGACTTATTGTTGCCTCGAGCAGAGTTCGCCTATAATAGCTCAGTGAATAGGTCCACGGGCAAGAGTCCTTTTGAGATAGTCCATGGGTATAAGCCTAATCGCCCCATCGATCTGATTTCCTTACCCATCTATGCACGAGTCTCAGAGTCTGCAGAGTCATTCGCACAGCATATTAGAGACTTGGATAAGGACATTAACCAAAAGATCAATCTAAGTAATGAAACATATAAGAAACTGGCTAACTCCCAAAAAAGAGCCAAGGAATTTAATGTAGGGGATTCTATTGTGATTAGGCTTAGGCCTGAGCGGTTCCCACCCGGGATCTTTAAGAAGCTTCATGCTCGTGGAGCTGGATCCTTTAGAGTGACAGAGAAGGTCGGACTCCATGCCTATGTGCTAGATTTGTCCCTGGATTTTGGTATTAGCTCTACCTTCAATATCGCGAACTTGGTTGAGTATAGGGAACCGGCAGTGATTCCTAGTGAGGCCTTTGGACCTACCCCATCCTTTGAGAGCGAACCTAGTCCAATGTGTCCACCTATAAATTGGCCTGAGAGAGGAGAACGAATTGAGCATATCTTGGACGATAAAGCTATCACGACCCGGGGCCGCGGCTATCAATGCTACCTGGTTTGAAGGCAAGGCTGGCCATAACTCGATGATTCATGGATTACTTGAGAGGACTTGCAGCACCTCGATCCCGACCTTCTTGATAGATACCGAAGATAGAGCGACCCGTACTCGATAGGGTCGAGTTCCTCCCACCCCGAAAAAATTAGTGCGGACACTAGAGGCACCATACTTAGGCAGAGGCTTCTCAATCCTCTATGGTTATCTGATTAGTCCTTTTTAGTATTTGAGTCCAGTTTGTAATAAGGGCTTAGCCTATTTGAGTCCCCACTTTGGCCCTTGAGTCCTGTTATTTTTGGGCCTCTCATTATTCGAGTCCTGTATTCAAAGTTTGATTCATACCATTAGGATTTTGGATTAGTTTTGGGATATGATTAGTCTAGTCAACTCATAATGAGCTAGTCATATTCTGAGTCCTATAAATCTTATAGTGAGTCCAGTCCAATTTTGTAAGTAGAAGACTCAAGACAATTGAAGACCCAGCCAGTTTGAAGTCATGGAATCATACTTAAAGACCATGAAGGACCTAGCAAGAGAATTTGAAGGCCCTGGAACCCTGGACCGTAGCTTGGAGCATACTGGGCCACCCAAGGCCTATGAAGAGCATCAAGTGGCACACCACCCTTATGGTCACCTCCCCTTGGTCAACCACCTAGAGTCACCTCTCTTGGCCGACCAAGGCAAGTGAGAGAGAGAGAGAGAGAGAGTTTGAGGGAAATTGGGAGAAGGGATTTCCATGTATTCTAGCCAGGGTTTGACAGGGAAAAGGACACTTAGAGAGTTACTTGTATACCCTTACTTAGGTTACAAGTTTGTAAGCCTATATAAGATGCCCCCCTCTCATGTATTTGCAATCTTTTCATGAAATATATTGAGTTTTCTATACAATTGCTGTGTGCTTGCTGTGTGCTAGGGGAATTTGTGTGAACCCCATTTTCTAAGTTTCATGTGCCCTGCCTCCAAGCCTCCAACAAAATCCTAAAGATCAACCTTCTTCAACCTTGGCCGCCAACCCCAAATCCTCTTTTTTCTCCTCCTTCTTTAAGCTATTTACTTTGCTTCTACACCACTTTCTAACCCGTGATAGGTGATTTGTAGGTCCCTCAAAGTTCACGAATCCAAGATTCCAGTCGGCGAGCTTTCGAGTCATCGATTGAAAGTCGAGGATCCGTGAGGTCTTCGACTTGATCTTCCAGGCCACATCCGAGAGCAGAGAGTGAACTCTTCAAGGATTCATCTTCAAATATCTATCAGGTACATCCCTTCGACTCGCTAGTAGCAGTATTGTAGGAGAGCTAGCCCTATCAGGGCTTCTTCACCTCGGCGGTCCTCTTTTCTATCGGTTTTAGGGTTTACTTTGCATGCATCTGCTTCTGATTTTCTTTAGGATTCCCTAGTTTAGATCTTGGCTCTACTTTCGAGATATAATCTCTTAGATCAACACTTAATAACAAAAAAATACTTTGCATGCATCTTTAGTCCCGCATCATCTGCTTTATTCTAGCATTGGATCTAGAAGGCTCTTCCATAGCTACCAAAGCAGTTAATACTGCTTGTTATATTTTAAATCATATTTTAATTTGTTTGATTTTAAAGAAAACTCCTTATGAGCTTTGGAATCAAAGAAAACCAACTTTAAAGTATTTTCGTGTTTTTGGTTGTAAATGCTTTATGATGAATAATGATAAAGATAATTTAAAAAAATTTGATGCCAAGTCCGATGAAGGTATCTTCTTAGGATACTCTACATCAAGCAAGGCATACAGAGTTTTTAACAAGAGAACCTTAGTAGTAGAGGAGTTTGTACATGTAGTCTTTGAAGAATCTACTAACAAATCCTCTAGAAAAGAGGATACTTCTGATACATGTGCAGGTGCTAAAAAATTAAAGAAGCTGACATTGGATGATCAACCTTCTCAATAAAGTGAAGAAGATCACGATAAGAATGAAAGAGAAGAAGCCATACAATCCACACTAAAGCATCAGGATCTACCCAAGGAGTGGAGGTATGTTGATGGACATCCTAAGGAGTTAATCCTAGGTGATCCATCAAAAAGGGTAAGAACAAGATCTTCAATTAGAAATGAATGTGATTATATTGCTTTTGTTTCTCAAGTTGAACCAAAATATTTTGAAGATATTGAAAAAGACCCTAATTGGATTAATGCCATGCAAGAAGAATTAAATCAGCTTGAAAGAAAATATGTTTGGACACTAATAGAAAGACCATCTAATGTTTCAATTATTGGCACAAAATATATATTTAGGAATAAATTGGATGAAAATGGTATTGTAACTAGAAATAAAGCTAGGCTAGTTGCCAAAGGCTACAATCAGGAAGAAGAGATTGATTTTGATGAAATCTTTGCTCCTATTACTAGACTTGAGGCAATTAGATTACTTTTAGCATTTGCATGTTTTATAAACTTCAAATTATTTTAAATGGATGTTAAAAGTGCTTTTGTAAATGGTTTTATTATCGAAGAAGTATTTGTTGAACAACCACCTGGATTTGAAAATCATGCACATCCTGATCATGTTTTTAAACTATACAAAGCACTTTATGGTTTAAAACAAGCACCTCGAGCATGGTATGAAAAACTCAGCAAGTTTTTAATTGAAAATAATTTTTCTAGAGGCCATGTTGACACTACATTAGTTCTAAAAAAAGAAAGTGATGATTTATTAGTAGTACAAATTTATGTTAATGACATTATATTCGGTGCTACTAATGAACTTCTATATCAAGAGTTTGCCAAGCTTATGTAGGGAGAGTTCGAAATGAGCATGATGGGAGAACTCAGCTTTTTTCTCGGACTCCAAATCAAGCAAACCAAAAATGGAATCTTCATCAACCAATCTAAGTATACAAGAAAAATCTTAAAGAAATTTAGGATGGAGACTACCAAATCAATAGGTACACCTATGAGCCCCTCTGTAGACTTGATAAGGATGAACATGGTAAATCAATTGATAAAAAATTATATAGAGGTATGATTGGCTCTTTATTATATTAGACTACTAGTAGACTGGATATCATATTTAGTGTTTGTATGTATGCTAGATATCAGTCTGATTATAAAGAATCTCGTCTGTTGGCTGTTAAGCGCATATTTAAATACTTGTCTGGTATAATTGATATTGGTTTGTGATATTCTAGAGATTCATCTATTGATTTAATTGGATATTCTGATGCTGATTTTGTTGGGTGTAAATTAGACAGAAAAAGCACAAGTAGAACTTGCCAATTTCTTGAAGTTAACTTAATCTCCTGGTTTAGTAAAAAACAAACTTCAGTTGTACTATCCACAGTTGAGGCTGAGTATATTACAGCAGGAAGTTGTTATGCTCAAATCTTGTGAATTAAGCAATAACTTAAAGATTTTGAAATCAAACTATTTAAGACACCTATAAGATGTGATAACACTAGTGCTATAAACTTAACTAAAAATCCTATTCAACACTCTAGAAGTAAGCATATTGAAATTAGGCATCATTTTATTAGAAATCATATTGAAAATAATGATATTATGCTTAATTTTGTTAGTATTGAAATATAACTAGCTGACATATTGACTAAGCCTCTCCAAGAAAATTGGTTCAGTATGATTAGAAGAGAACTTGGGGTCATCAACCCATTTGTTTGAAATTTTCAACTATTCATAATCTTTGACCTTTGTTTGATCAAAATTTCTTTTTAATCTTGTTCAAATTCCTTAAAATTCTTCCTATTTTGATCATTGGTCCATTTCCTTTTTTTTTGGTTTTTAGTCAAAATGTCGACACCTGGAAGTGTTGACACCTGGAAGTGTCGACACTTGACTCTGTGTCATGAGTCGACACTTGAACGGTGACAAACTGACCTAAAATAGGGAAAATGGATGGTTTTCTTCGATTTTCTCACTCTAGTTCGAGCCGACTCATCCCTAACCGAGCTCCATCATCCTCTTCCCTCCAATCTTGGATTCAATCGATCGATTATTTGATTGGGATAGGTTTTATTTTATTTTTCACTATTCATTCTCTTATTTCCACTGTTCTTCATTCTGTTTCACTATGTTTCCACCATAGAAACCCTAGGTTTTTTCCCCTCTTGCATTTCCATCTTGTATCCTTGGAATGGGGCCTAGGAAGCAAGTTGTTCAACATCCAAGACCAACCATTCAGGAGGAAAAAAGGAAAACTAAAGCAAGTCATGAGCTAGTGCAACGGTTGAGCATGATATTCCTGCTAGAAACTAGTTTCTGCAGCAAATAGAATGGGATCGAAGATTATTATTGGTGATCACTGAGTAGACTTTGATTTCATAAATCAGCAGCACTTCAGGATAGGCCAGTGGCTGAGGGATGCAGGTTTGGCATCATTCTGTTCATTATCAAAGAGATTCTACCCAAGACTGATTAGAGAGTTTTAAGGATCGATTGCTCGAGTAGTGATGGCTGGTTTGCTCAGGTCCGAGGCTGAGATGTTCCTGTATCAGCAAAGATTTTGAGCAGAGTATGGGACATTCCCATGAGAGGATCAGTTATGGATGCTCTAGTTGACAGGATCAGTAGACTCCGATGCATCTTTGAGATAGATGATCTTCTTAAGGGAGCTGTTGTTGTAGCATCGACGCTGATGCCTGAGATGAGGTTGCTGTACCATATAATTTCCCAAATCCTTCTACCGAAGACTAACCAATTCGACTTCATCACATAGCACAAGCTTCTGGTGATGGATCTTTAGTACAGCACACTCCAGTATGCCTCCCGGTACTTATGGTATACCAATTGACCGAGGCATCGATCAGTTAGAGATTGTGTCTACCCTACGGGATGGGTTTGACACTACTATTTAGAGCTTATGGAGTGGTCATGGATGATGAGCCCTATAGGTAGCTATTACACACAAACATCTATGACATCATATCACTACACTGGATGGGGTATCAGCTTGTTAAAGGCCAGTGGAGATGACACATATCTGGACAGGTCACTAACAGAGATGATGAAGTAGTGGAGGAGGAGCGCATCTTTTTAGGTGAGGCAGGGCCATCTGAGATTCACCAAGAGACATCTGAGACACAGCCCGAGCCAGCTCCTCAGCTTGAGCCAGCACAGATAAATATCCATGGATCTTTAGACAGCCTAGAGGACAGGGTCGCTCGCATTGAAACTGAGGTGATGATCATTCGTCAGCGAGTCGATAGGATTCATATGGAGATGAGAGAGAGCCATCGAGGACTAAGTGATGGCATATCTGCCATTTTGTCTACTTTGGCTAGACGTTCTTCAGGCAGAGCTCCTACATCTTCAGCTCTAGCTGATTCACCTCCAGCACCACCTGCTCCAGGACCGGATTTGGTTGATGATGAGACTGACTCTGCTGAGTTTAAGTTTGATGATCTGATGACAGAGCCAACGCTAGAGGTAGCAGCTGACCTTCCTAGGAGTCCTATTCCTAACCCATTTAAATCATCTTTTCAGACTCCGATCCTATCATCCTCACCTTCCAGATCTGATACACATCCTACTTTCATTCATGCACCTACTCTTGTTATACCACATGGTGCGGGCACCAGACTCAGAAGAAGACTTCAGGGCTCCATCTGGATCTCTGATTGACCTTGCCCGAAGAATTAGGGTTTTCTAGTTTTGTAATAAGGGTTGACTTGGTCAACTCAATTTTAGTCTTGAGTCTGTATTTCCCTGCAATTTAAATTTTGTTAAGTCATGTTGACTCAGTACAAGTCATAGTAGTGGTCTAGGTCTTCTCCAGGTTGGTGCCACTTTTTTGTCAGTCAAGTCAAGGTCCAGGGTGCCACATTTTTTCTCCCAGGCCCAAGCAAGTGGGCGCCACACTCCCAGCCACACGCCAGAGTCCAGGAGGCGCCACATCTCCATCCAGTGTCTTTGGTCCCTACACCACAAGAAGTAAGTTCCTTTTTTTTCTTGTACCACTTGGAAGAGAAATCCATCAAGATACCTCAATCCAAGGAGGAGCCAATTTCTTTCCAGATAAACCCAAGCCAGGATGGCAAGAATTTTTCTTGAAGAGAGGATCAAGGAGGTGCCCCATAATGTTCCATAAAAATCCAAGTTATAAAAGAGAAGAGAGCATGTCTTGGGGAGGAATTCAAGGAGGTTCCCAAAAGTTTCCAAAAGTGCCAAAGCCATGAAAGGAAGAAGCCTACACTTGTGGAGCAAGACTAGGAGGTGTCCAAATGAGCCAAACCATGAAGGAAAAATCCTTGATTCATGGAGAGATACTAGGAGACACCCCCATAACTTGCCATTTGGAGCTGATTTTCAAGTTTTCTTGGAGTTTTTGGGCTGCCCACTCATGGAAGGAGTCTTGGGAAGAGAATTTGATGCCTAAAGTGCGGGTTAGTCCTATTAGTCCCACATGGGAAATATATAAAATTTTATTTCTTTGTTATGTCTATATATTCAACTCTATGTAACTCTTGAATTTAATGATGAATGAAATCAATTTCTGTGTGAGCAACTTTGTGTTTCTCTCTTCCGTACTTGTATTCAGGTGTTGAGCTCCATGAGGGAGTAAATCCGGGTTCCCTAGGAACCTTGAGGAGGTGTGAGATCTCCAACCCCAAAATCCTACCAAAACCCTAGGTTAGCCACTTCAATTCCAAACCCTAGCTGCCCATCATCTTCTTCATTCCACCAATCATCCAAACCCTAATCTACCTCATCATCTCATGGCCCCTCTCTTCCAAGTAGAGGTCGACCACCAGCATCCAGGTCCAGATCGATTACTTCGAATACAGAGCAAATCCTAGAGGAAGTCAGATCAGCATCCAGGAGAATCAGGATTTCAGCAACATCAATTTTCAAGTTCTTCTTATCTAGTAAATCCTTTCTTTGAGTATCTGGTTCCTTAACTTGTTCTTCTTTCCCAGATCCTGAGTTCAGGAGAAGCCAACTCTGCCAAAGGACCAGTATTGGAGGATCCATTGTGAAGATATCCGATTCCGAGGATCCAACAATCTGCTCAAGAGAGTCCTTCCACCAAACTCTGTGAAGATCACTGCCTGGTACATAACCCTTCCCTTCTCTTTAGTTCTGTCCTGTTGAAAGTTCAGAGCGAAACCCTAGGTCTGGGAGTTTCTCAACCCCCAGTGATCCTTTACTTCTGAACTACTCTGATAATCTAGTTTCTTTGAATTGTGCTTTCAATTATTATATAGTTTCTTTCAATTTAGTTTAACTTTCCTTTGAGTCAAAGCCGACTTCTGAAAATATAAAAAAAAAATTAGTCTTAATTTACTTCCGCATCGCATCATCTCTTTTGTTCTGCATCACATCAGCTTTTGATACTCCTATCATTCATTCTCCATCTTTGCATACATCCTCTATTATTAGGGAACTAGGATTCTATACCCCTGGTTTCCATTGCCTTGACTTAGGACCCATCTTTGATCATACCCCCTTCATCTATTCTTGATACTGCCATTCTAGTCAGTGCAGTTCCTGCTGCTAATATAGCTTCTACCTCTTTCGCACCAACTAAAGGCAGGACTTATGTTAGACATAGAGGACGAGGATGTCGTGGCATGTCGAGACCGACCAGGACCCATCTTGCGATCTTCGATCCATATGGCCTTGATCTCATTCTTCTACTGATATTACACCGATTGAGATTGGATCCTCGGATGATGAGGAATCTGCTTAGGATAGTCTTTATGCTTAGATAGCTTATATTTCATCACTCTTGTATGCTTTTTATGTTTGCTTACTATCTTCTATCTTTACTTGTATCAATGTATGAATTGTATTTCAATGAATGAATAGAATTTTTACATCAATACTTTGCCTTTAGATGTTATCTCTTTTTATAATTGCTAAATTTCTGTGATGATTTCATCTTTCCCTCTGCTCTAACCTTTTTTATGTTGACGAAAAGGGAGAGAATTAAGTGAGTAATATGAGAGAGAAAATTGAATGTAATAAGCAAAAGAGAGAGATTTGTATAAGAGTTAGCAATGAGAGAAAATTGAATGTAAAAAAAAAAGAAAGAAAAGTGCAATGAGTGAGGGAGAGTAATCCTTCCTTTGCTATTTTGTGTAAATTAGTTTGCTCAAATCCTTAATTTCAGCTTTTCATTTATGAAAACTCATTGAAAATCAATTTTTTGAATCATCTTTTGAGGGGGAGTATTTTTTACTCTTCAATTTTTTATTCAAAAATTTCTTTTTGATTATATTCACTATTGTTCTATGATGAATTTCTTATCTTAAAGCATGGTTTATCTCTGATACTCATGTAGAGTATCATGATACATGAAATTATTTTTAGCTCTGATACTCTTATGGTTCCAATTCAATTTGAATGAGTTTTTAGACCTTGAGGCCTTGGGATGGTATTTAAGTGGTTCAAATTAAATTGGAACACAAGAGGATAAGAAGAGAATAAGAAAAAGAAAGAGAAGCAAGTGCATTCACTACCATTCTTTGAGAGCAACTACCTTTAAGCAAAAAGAAGTCTCTAAGCATTCAAAGATATCAAGAAGCATTCAAGTCCAACACTTTTGAGCATTGATTGAGGCTTCATCAAGTTCAAGACAAGTAACTTCTCCAAGCTTCAAAGAGATATCAGCTTTATATTAGAAAGCTTTTCTTGTTTACTTTACTTTATCTCATATCTTAGTTGTAAAGGTTTTTGGTGAGCCTAAGAACAAAACCAAAGAGATTTTTGGTTAGCCTAGTTGAAAACCAAGGAGGTTATTGGTTAGCCTATTTAAAAACCAAGGAAGTTTTTGGTAAGCCTAGTTGAAAACCAAGGAGGTTATTGGTTAGCCTTTGAAAATCGAGAGGTTTCTTTTGGTGAGCCTTGTAAAAACCAAAAGGGGTTTTGATTAGTGAGCCCGAAAAACTAATCAGCTATAATTATGGGAGATAATAGTGAATTTCCAAGTGGACCTTGGGGAGTGGATATAGGTGCATTGGAAAGCACCGAACCACTATACTTGGCTTGTATTTGTGATTGTCTCTAGCTTTCTTTTCTTGCTCTTATAATTGTTGCATTTATATTTTCGCTACATACTCTTCAAGGGCATACTATTTCACCTCGTACTAGTACTTGATTTAATATTTGTATTGGCACATATTCTTGCAAGTAATTTTTAGAAATCCAATTCACCCCCCCTCTTAGGTTGCTTACTGGGTAACATCCATAAAACATGCAAATGCTAATAATAGTCTAATTGCCTCAAGTCTAGCAACAGGAGCAAAGATTTCATCAAAATCAATCTCTTCCTCCTGATTATAGCCTTTGACAACTAGCCTAGCTTTATTCATGGTGACTATTCCATTTTTATCAAGCTTATTTTTGAAAATCTATTTTGTACCAATTATTGAAACATTAGTAGGTATTTCAATTAAAGTCCAAACATTATTTATTTTGAAGCGATTTAGTTCATCTTGCAAAGCATTTATCTAATTATGATCATTTTCAGCTTCTTCAATAGATTTAGGCTCTATTTGAGAAACAAAAGCTAAGTAATCATATACATTTCTTAAAGAGGAACGAGTACTTATCCCTTTCAATGGATCACCAATTATAAGTTCTTTAGGATGTCTATAAGTATACCTCCATTTTTTGGTAATGGCTTGGGTGTTGATGATGCTTCAACTCCTTGTACTTGTTCTCTTTCATTATTTTGATTTTCATCTTGTTTTTTGGAAGGCTCTTCATTGATGCTCAGCTTTTCAATAATTTGAATACCTGTTTTATCATCAACAACATCTTCTTTTCCAGAAGGTTTTTGATCAGTCTCATCAAAAACAACTTGGATGGATTCTTGAACAAGAAGTGTTCTTCTATTGAAGACCCTGTATGCCTTGCTAGATGTAGAGTAACCTAAAAAGATACCCTCATCTGACTTGGCATCAAATTTACTTAGATTATCCTTACCATTATTTAAAGCTGAAACAACAGCATCCAAAAATATAAAAATACTTAATTGATGGTTTCCTTCTTTTCCAAAGCTCATAAGGTGTTTTTTTTAAAATAGGCAGGATTAAAACATGATTTAAAATATAGCAAGTGGTATTTATCGCTTTTGCCCAAAAATATCTAGGCAAATCATTTTTGCAAAGCATGGTACATGCCATTTCTTCAAGAGTTCTATTTTTTTTTCTATCACCCCATTTTGTTGAGGTGTGTAGAAAAGTTGTGATGAACACCATTTTTGCTACAAAACTTTTTAAAATCATGATTTTTGGATTTTGTACCATGATCACTTCGTAAAGAAATAATTGAAACACCTTTTTCATTTGAAACTCTCTTGTGAAATTTAATGAATGCAGAAAAAGTTTCATCTTTATGAGCTAAAAACATGACCCATGTAAAAGGTGAGAAGTCATCCACAATAACTAGACCATACTTCTTACCTTCCAAACTAGTTGTTCTAGTAGGTCTAAAAAGGTCCATATGAAGTAATTTTAGAGGTCTAGATGTAGAGACAACTCCCTTAGGTTTGAAAGAAGATTTAGTTTATTTTCCAAGTTGGCAAGCACTACAAATTTTGTCCTTTTCAAATTAAGTTTTGGCAAATCTTTTATAAGATTCTTTTTATTAAGTTTTGAAAGCAAATGCATACTTGCATGTCCTTGTCTACGATGCCAAAGCCAACTAGTTTCATTGATCTTGGCTTTCATTGCTACTAGGCATTGACCATTTTGCACTGGTAGATCATCAAGATCAACTATGTAAATGTTGCCATGCCTATGACCAATAAACTTGATGCCATTTTCATCAAGACTAGTTACAATGTACATAGAAGATTCAAAAATAATTTTAAAATCTTTGTCACAAAATTGACTAATACTAAGTAAGTTATGCTTTAAACCATCAACAAGAAGAACTTTATCTATAAAAGTGGAGGAGGTGATATGGACTTTACCGATACCAATGATTTTGCCCTTTCCATTATCACCGAAGGTTATATTTCCACCATTTGATACTCAAGAGATGAGAATTGCTCCACATCTCCAATCATGTGCCTTGAGCAACCGCTGTCGAGGTACCGTAATATTCTTTTATTGGTTTCAAGATACACCTCATCATTGTTAGCCATCAAGCAGAAATTTGTGACTTCTTGCTACTCTTCATCGAAACTCGAGTCCTCACTCTTGCTCCAAGTTGCCATCATCACTTTCTTTCTTAATTTCTTTCTACTCTTCTTCAACAAGGGGCAGTCCATCTTGAAGTGGTTGAGTTTCTTACACTCGAAGCTAATGAGTTGCTCCCTTTCCTTCTCTTTTTCTCTCTTTGCTAGGCTCTCCCTTTTGAGGCTTCTTTTTGAAATCATACTTTTTCTTTCTCATGAACCTCTTGAACTTTCTTGAGATGAGAGCCATTTCATCTTCATCATCTTTCTCATCAGAATCATCAGTTGAATCATCCTTGGTTATGGACTTAAATGCTATGGTCTTCTTCTTTTTATCATTGTCCGCAACCTGTTGTTTTAGTGATAGCTCATATGTTATGAGAGATCCTAGAAGCTGCTCAAGAGGTAGAGTGTTGACATCCTTAGCTTCTTCAATTGTTGTCACCTTTGGATCCCATGATGAAGGAAATAACCTGAGAATTTTATTCACCAATTCAACTTTAGAAATAACTTTACCTAAGCTTCTCATGCCATTCATAATGTTAGTGAATCTAGTGTACATTTCACTAATAGATTCAAATGGTTCCATTCTAAATATTTCATATGTATGAATGAGCATGTTAACTTTGGTAGTTTTTACTTGATGAGTACCCTCATGGATAACTTCAAGTGTGTCCCATATTTTTTTTGGTAGAGAGACAATTTAAAATTCTATTGAATTCACTTAGATCTAATATACAAAATAATAAGTTCATAGCCTTGGTATTAAGCTCAACTTGCTTAATGTCATTCTCATCCCAATCATCTTCCAATTTGGGAGTAGGAATGCCATTAATCAAGATGGTAGGCTGATGAGGACCTTTAACAATAGTCCTCCAAATATTATAATTAATGGCTTGAATGTAAATGCACATGCGAATCTTCCAATATGTATAATTTGTGCCATTGAATAGTGGGGGACGGTTTGAGGGTTGACCCTCAATAATTCCAACACCTATTTAGGCTGCCATTAGAAATTTGACTTAAGATCGTTAGACCTACATGCTGAGTACCAAGCTCTGATACCACTTGTTGCCCAGCGTAGCAACCCAAGAGGGGAGGTGAATTGGATTTCTTTAAAAATTTAAAGCAAATATGTGCTATACTTTAAAGTATTTTTGAAGCAATGCAAGTGAGCATACAATGAATAAGATGCAATGCAATGAATATAAGCAGCTAATGCAAGAGAGCAAAGAACACACACACAAACACAAAGTTTTATAGTAGTTCGGTGCACACCAAGCACCTACATCCACTTCCCAAGCTATCCCTTAGAAATTTTACTATAATTAACCTATATTACAGCCAACTTATTTTCAAGGGCTCACAAGTCAAACCCAAAGTTGGTTTTCTCACTTAGGCTCACCAACAACCTTTACTCAAGCCAACCTAGGCTTGGATTCTAATTCATGGCTTGGAAAGGCCTAACACCTAGTTTCAAACACCCTTAAAACTAGTCATAAAAGATAAATTCAGAAGTACAAGAATAAAGTACAAAAAAAACTCTCTATAAAGTAGAAAGTAGAAGCTTTGAGGCTCTTGATGATTTCTTGACTTGTCTTCTCTTTGGAATCACTTCAAAGACCACTTTTGGAATGTTGATTTGAAGGCTTGGAAGCTTTTTTAGTGGGAATCTTCTCTTTTGCTCTATTTTTGACTTTGGAAGTGAAGTTCTCAAAGGTAAGTCTTGTCTTTTATGAGTTAGTTATTCTTGAATGAGTTTGGTAAGACTTAAATACTTCAAAAACATCCAAAAAATGGTTTATGATGGTTGGTGGAGCAAAACTAGCCATTTGGTGCTTGTAGGATTCAAATCTGACTCTCAAAAATTATAGCCATTATTGCTGTCAGAACCCGTGAATCGATACTTGAGTTTGTTCATGAGTCGATATTTGAGTCTTCATGAGTCGACACCTAGATCTGCATGAGTCGACTCAAGGTATAAATCTTGAAAAAACTGAGTTCTGTTCCATTTTTGTTCTCGAGCTATGAGTCAACCTCTGGAGTCAACACTTGACTTCTATGAGTCGACACTTGAGTCTTCTGAGTCGATACTTGATAAAAAATATCTCAAAATGGCATACTGTATCATTATTTTTCTCAGGCCATGAGTCGATACTTGGTTTTTATGAGTTGACACTTGACTTCTTTGTGAGTCGACACTTGACTTCTTTGTGAGTCGATACTTGACTTCTATAAGTCGACTCAAGGCATGCCAAAGAGATTTATGCATGCCAGTCCTTCTGAAGTGTCGATACCTCATGATCATGAGTCGACACTTGGTATGGCCACTTAAAAACTCGATGCCAAGCTTCAAGATTCAAAGTGTTCTTCAACAAAACTTCAATATCTTCTTCATAAAGCCCAGATTGACCCATTTTAAGGATTTTCAAGGTGAGAAGACTTCTTATACACTGAAATTCACTTAGCTTCAAAATTAATGAGTTTGATACCTTTGTATGGAAAATTTGATGCACCTGTATCCTGAAACTCACAACTATAATTGAAACATTAGTATAAAATATATACTCAACATTTTGTTAGTCATCAAAATCAAGGACTAAAGCCAACAAGAGTTAACCATCAACTCTGAATAATGCATCCAAATATGTCTCAACCTGCTAAATCTTGTGACTTCTCACAAGAATTGCCCTAAACAAGGTCTTGCTAAATTAAAAAATATTAAAGCATTTTCTCCAACACCTTGGAATGGTCAATCCCATCTTGACTCATCACTAACTTAACAAGTACTTGACTATACCCAATAACCTTCTGTTACTAGATTAGATCTAGGTAATCTGGCACCTAAGTATAATGAGTTGCTTGTAAGTCACTATAATGATATCAGGTTAGAGGAATACTTATAGCCATATTCTTCTATAAGATACTTTCGATAATAGAGTACTCAATAGAGTTGGTCATGTTCGGTGCAATGTACATCTATACTCACCTGCATGCCATGCCAGTATCTTCACACTCCTTGGTTATGAGGATAACCAACCCATATAACATAAATGACCTATGTTTGATAAACATTGTTATCCTAGGTAACAATGCATTATTTGATTATAAATATATTTAAGAACTACTCGATAAATCTTTCTTTTTTAAATTGAAGTAGTTCTAAGGACTTCATCTCAAAAGAGTCCAAAGGAAGATACAAAAAGAGATGAACTACTAAAAATAACTTTTATTTCATTAATGATTCATGTACAAATTATAAAGAGTTCAACCATCTACAATCTAAATGATTGGCTATGGGATACATTTCCTAACAACTCCCACTTGGACTAGAGCCAATCGAAATAGTATCGAATACCCATCTTCCACTTATGGTCATTGAACTCTTTGATTCTGAGGGTTTTAGTAAATGGGTTAGCCAAGTTCTCCTTTCCATCGATCTTCTGAAGGTCAGTGTCACCTCGATCCACTATTTTCCAGATAAGGTAGTGGTGACACAGAATGTACTTCGTTCATTGATGAGCCTTTAGTTCTTTCATTTAGGCATGGCCCTAGTGCTATCATAATATAAGGAAACTAGGTCATCAATGAAGGGTGCCACTCCAAGCTCGATGATGAACTTCTGTAGCCAAATGGTTTCCTTTGCAGCATTGGATACTGCAATATAGTCTACCTCGCTTATGGAACAGGCTATAGTGTGCTATTAAAAACTTTTCCAGCAGATAGCTCCTCCATTCAAGATAAAAACATAACCTGATATACTCTTGCTGTCATCCTGTCTGACTGAAAACTTGAGTCACTATAACCAACTAATTTCAAGTTAGAATCTTCTTAAATGAGCCACCGGTTCTTAATATTTCTTAAATACTTAAGGATGGTTTTTACAACCTTTCAATATTTCTCACCTAGATCAAATTGGTATCTACTCACTACTCCTAGTGAGTATGCTATATCTAGTCTAAATGTCATAGCATACATGAAAGATTCCATTATTGAGGCATATGGAATCCTACTCATATGCTCTCTCTCTTGAGGACTTATCGGATAATCCTTCTTTGAAAGATTAATTCCATAGCCTATCGGAAGATAGCCTTTCTTGGAATTCATAATACTGAACCACTTTAGCATGGTCTCAATGTACGTGGACTGGGTCAACCCTAGCTATCTTTTAGATCTATCCCTTTAGATCTTCATTTCAAGGATATAGGATGCTTCTCTCAAGTCCTTCATGAAAAATTAAAAAAATGGCTATACTTTTATTTCTTACAATGCAATAATATCATTCTTGATTAAGAGAATGTCATCTATATACAAAATAAGAAATACTATAACTGAACCATTAGCCCATTTGTATATGTAGGGTTCTTCTCCATTCTTAACGAAGCCATATATTGTGATCACCTTATCAAAATACATGTTCCAACTTTGAAATGTCTGCTTCAATAAAATAAATGGATCTTTGAAACTTTCATACCTTTTTTCATCTACGAATGTGAACCCTTCAAGCTGTATCATATATACCTTTTCTTCTAGCTCACCATTTAGGAAAGCTATTTTTACATCCATTTGCTAGATTTCATAATCAAGATATATCACTATGCAAGCATGATCCAAATGGATTTGAGCATTGTTATAGATAAAAATAGCTCATAGTCAATACCATAATGCTGACAATATTTCTTGGCAACCAGACAAGCTTTAAGGTCTCCACATTTCCACCTGTGCTCCTTTTTTTTTTTTAAATTCACTTATACCTTATAGGTTTTATCCCTTCAGGTGGGTCAATGAGTGTCCATATATTGTTGATTTTTATGGACTCCATTTCGAATTTCATGACTTCAAGCCATTTCTTATACTCAAAACTCTGCATCGATCCATGTAGGTTATCTGATGCGAGACGACTCTAAGATTGCTACACATGTAGGAAAAATAGAAAAATAACTTTTTTTGTAATTTTTATAATTTAGTTTGTAAGCTAAATTCTAAAATAAAAGTAAGAACTAGCAAGAAGAAGAGCAATGTATAGAATCATCGTATCGCAGGCAAACTCATGCAAAATAATAAATTCCAGGACCCGAGAATTGAGAAACTCCTGGATTAGGATAGCTTATCTTCATCAAATCAGAAATTAAAAGAAGGGAATGATGTTACCAATCAGTGATTTGAAGGACTTCCGACGAAGAGATCACACAGCACTCTGATTGGAGTCTGGATGATGAAGTTCGATTTCCTTGATTAGATGGCTGATTTGGATAGTTCTGGATGCAAGGAAAGCCTCCTCTGGGGTGGTGAAACACCTCAGGGATCCTGCAAAACATCAAGGGTCAATCAAAATAGCAAGTAAGAAAAAGAAAGGAAACTAGGTTTAGAAGGAATCAGGTTAGGATTTAGAAGCGGGGTGGCTTGAAGCTTGATGAAGATCTCTTTGCTTGGTGGCCTAGGGCACTCCTTCTTAGATGTGTGAAGGCTTAGATGGTAGTGAGTTAGGGTGTGGAAGGATTCTAGGGTAGCAAGGAAACATAAACACAAACCAAAGAACCAAAAAAATAAAGTAACACAAGCTCGCAAGCTCAAAATAAATTCACCAGGGTTTTGATATCATGAATAAAAGTTGATAACAAGAGCGGGAGGGGTGGGGTATTTATAGAGTTCCCATGCCCTCACTAACCATGGTTACACTTAGGTTACAAGTCCTCTTCCAAATTTGAATAAAGTCCTTTCCTAGCTAGGTTAGAAAAACAGATCCCCATTAGGTTAGGAATTGACCTAGTCTTCTCCTTTTCCCTTCATGCTTTGACTATTCCACTCAAGGACACCTCTTGGACTTGGTCAACACTTCAAGGATGCCTAGGGGGGCATGTTGGGCCTCTAGGAGCAGCATGGGGCCAGCCCAAAGGGGCTTGGGTGCATGGGTTTGGGCCTCTAGAAGCTGGGGTGGCCTGTTACCCTGGTAGCAGGAATATTCCCTGGAATCTTACTTCTTAAGGGCTTGGGCTTGGCACCTGGGCTTGATTTATTTGGGCTTGGATGTAGGTTGACCTCTAGAATCATGGGTTCCCTATTCTGAGAATATTCTCTGGCATCTGGAAGGGAATATGGGCATCTGGAGGGCATCTGGAAGGAATCAGGGTTTCTGGAAGCATCTTGGATCCTGGGTTGTCACACAAAATCCAATGGGCTGATGTAGTGGCCTCTGACTCCTGGATGTGGCCTGGTGGAACTCCAAAATGGGGTGACCTCCTCTCTTATACAAAAATTGGGTTCATACTGGACTCATAATTAATGTACAGGACTCAAAATACTGACTAGGTTGAGGGTTGAGACAAATCAACTAACCTCAACTTATTACAGGACTCAATCTTAATTGATTACAAAACTTTCAAAACTTTGACACATGACTAAGTAAACCATATGGGATCCAGGGATCTGTGTCTGATCCTGGTGTCCCCACCAATTCTCCCGGGACAGGAGGAACTCGACCCTATCGAGTATGGGTCAATTTGGCTTAAGGAGGGTCTGGGTTGAGGCACTGCAGATCCGCACCAGCATTCCACAAGTCCACAAATTCTGGCTGACCTTACCACCGGACCAAATACCACTGACAGTCTCTATCTTGGGTACGATAGCTTGATCATCCAGAGCTCTTTCAATCTTTACCTCAACGTAAGGCCAAATTATATGTGGTCGCTCTGAGGTGGGTTCTCTCTCAAAGAATGGGAGTGGCTCAAGGGGCTCGCTGGGTATCACTACTGGCTCCCTAGGCTTTACAAAGTCTGAGAAGATGAAGGTGGAGCTAATACCTAAATCAGATGATATCTCAGGCACATAGGCATTGAAAGGGATATGCCCTACAAGCCAATCTATGTTGTATCTCCCAAACCATTGTAATTGACAATTTTCTAATAAAGGCATTATTTTTATCATACGCTGTGTTTATATTATATGATGAACCCCATAGATTAGGGTTATGATTTTAGGGTTATGATGAGATCATACCAGTGAGACCTAAAATCTTAAAACCTTAATCTAAAATATTCCTAGTCAAAGGAACCCTGAGTAGGGGATCAGGGTTTTCCGGTAAGACTAGCACATCCCATGTATACTAGAGAGGGTGACTGCTCTCACAGTCACTTGTGTATGACACTAATACTGGGATGTGGGTGCTTATTGGAGAATGAGTTCACTGATATGATCCAACTTGAGAACATCTAATGGAGTCTTAGCTACATGTCAATAGAAGGTTCTTATAGTGGGAGTAGTACAAGTAATCCTTTGACCTGAGACTGCCATAAGTACCTTATGTACATGAACCCATGCTTTGGTTCAATCCTGATCATGACATTAAGTCATGCACAGGATTGATACTGGGAATGGTGAATTGGATATGAAGGTAATGAGTAGGTCAACAAGGAATCGATCACTCTTGGTAAGAAGAGATTGCATCCAGCTAGTTAACAATCGGATGATGATTCAGGGAATCTTTGATCAAAGTAAAGATATTAGAGATGGTTTCTGATATCAAGATAATTGAATCATCAATATAAGATTGAGCTAGAAATAAATATAATATTGGATTTGACATATATCCATATCCATAGTTATATTTTGGGTGCAGGCTGATCGAAAGATTTAATTGTACGGTAACTCTCTACTGAAGGGTAATTTTGGTATTTCACCAGAATTTCCATATCTTCCGGGTAGACATGACACGTTGCTAGACGTCAATCTTGTCTTGTGGGTTGATCAAATTCAAAGATCACTTATTAGGATGAGTCCTAATTGATCAAATCGGATAAGCCCGGTTTGACCTAAATCGATTAGAAAGAGTTCTAATCAAATTAGGTCAACTTGTATTCGAACCCACTGCTGGCTAGATGTGGAACCCAATGGGTCACACACTTAAGAGGATTGATCAAGAGTTTAATTTGTGATTAAATCATCTTTGCAGGATAACACTCTAGCAGGTGTTGCAAACCCTAGCTTCTATTCGAATCAGATTCGAATTAGGGTTCCGGATTGGTTCAATTTGGGTTCTAATTGGATCTAATTAGACCCTAATTGAGGTTATAGGGATTATGGCTAACCCTATTGGCTAACCATGCACCTAGGCTAGCCCCCCACCCGCCCCTTAGCATTTTCATGCCAAAATGCCAAGAGTCCATGCGCTAATGGACTCTTGGCGCGCCATTTGGAAGAGTCCATGGCGCATGGACTCTTGGCGCGCTCCTTAAAAAACTCCGATGTTTTTATATGGGGCGGCCTCATTTCTTATGTTTAGCGCCTCACTTGTCCTCCCTTGGATTGGAATCCAAGGGTTGATGGGTTTTTAAGAAAGAAGAAAATCGCTGTTTCTTCTCGGTCGCGCGAAATAACATCTCTTCGGAGAGGAAAAGTCGCGACTCCTTTCCTTTTAAAACACTGTGATTTTTCCTTTAAGAAAAGCCGTGGGATTTAATCTGGAAGGCCGTGAGAAGGGAGGATGGGGTGTGAGAAAATGAGAAAGGGCGTGAGAAGTCTTTCACGAAGAGATGTGTGGGCGCCTATCTGAGATCTATTTAAAGGGTCGGGAAAATCAGAACTCGTGTAATGTTTTCTTTTATTCCTTCTTCCTCTCCTAAAGACTCTTTCATTCTTTTCTTGCTCTTGCACTATTTTCTTTACAGAGTACACCTCTGTCAAAACTCTGCTACTGAACAAGAATAAGAGTGAAAGTCTCCGACGGTAAAGGAAAGAAAGGAGTTCTGATTTATTCCTTCTTTCTTACATTAAGACATTATTATCTTAATTTCTCCTCCAACTTAAGACAAGCCTGTATCCTCTTAGGACAAGGTCTTTTCTTCAAGACAAGGGTGTCTAAAGGGCCAAGGTCTTAGTGGAAGGAGGAGAAGAGATCAAGGAAATGGAGGCTACCTCTTGTGTGGAAGAATTCAAGCCATAGTCCAAGCAATTGAGTTCTAGGAAGAAGAACTCAATAGGAGGAACCATTGAAAAGAAGATAGTTTTTTCTTGATCATTGCTCTATGTGGATCACCATCGGAGGGCGGACACCTGGACGCCTGGTGAATTCAGTTAGCCCCTTCAACTTCAAGTTTGTTGGTATAAACGATTACAGGTTGGTACCCTAATTCTTACAATGTAAGTTTGCATGTTTAATATATGTTTTAATCCTGAATAAGGAGATCTTGGCTAAGGGTTTATGGTGCAAATTTCATCATTTTTGAAATTATTTTTCACAATGGCACACCGGATTCCCAACAGTGGTATCAGAGCCACCCTTATTACAGTTAAAACATATGAAAATTATTTATATGTGTTTTTGTTGTAGTGTCGCATTTTTGGGTTTTAAACCCTTGAATGCTGATACACTTAGCATATTTATGGGATGCATGTATGATAATTTATGTTTTGATGTATGCCACTAGTTAGGGTTTTTCACTCAAACCCTAATTATTATAGAGATATGATTAGTTTTGAAGTCATCATACTGAAATAAGGTTGCCCTTGCATAATGGTGGATCCATTATGTGGTAAATGGTTGTCCTAGTATGATGACATACTTATCACATATTTGTTTTATCAGAGTGATATGATTGTGATATGTTCTATAAGAATGTGCTGGCAATTTTATAAAACCCTCCTCTTAAAAAATTATATTAAGTCATAGTATATTTAACTAATAAGCATCACTAGTCATGATGAACAATTGATCATTCGGTGTCTAGAAAGGTGGTTCTGGGAAGGTAAAGAGAATTATGGTTTTTAATTGGTTCCGTTGACTGACCTGGCCAATTTTTATTTGTGTCTAGGAAAGCAACGGGGGGACTCCCACATCTCTTCCACTTGCCTGGCTGATCTGATTAAATTTAAATCTTGACTAAAATGCTTGGTGTTAAAAATACTATATATTGGCCTTCCTTCATGCTGGATCATTATTGTGTTATGAACCACATTAGGTTTGTTGTGTTATCTGCAAGACCTAATATGGTGATTGACATAATACTAGTCTAGTGCATAGATATGCTTACAGTATATTCAGTATAATGCTTTGTTGTGTTATCTGCAAGGGCATTATACTTGAGTATTGACTGTATAGAAATGAAAGGGTCTTTACTTAACTAGAATATTATGGTTTGTTGTATTTTCTGCAAGACTAATAATGTTCTAGAGGCCAATTTACTTCTTGAGAATTATATGAGATATAATTGGAAGAGTTTCCTACCTTTGAGCTTATAAAAGATTTGTTGTGCTTTCTGCAAGATCTTTTATAAGTTATTAGGATCTCAATCTCACTAAGAAAAACCGATCAGGGTTCTTCTCGATTATCATAGTGAGGGCTATGATTTTTGATAAAATAGTGGGAGAAATAATTAAATTGAAGACCTAATTTAATTATGTAAGTCATTTCATGGTTGTTTGCTTATGTATTGTTCTTTACTAAATGTAGATAAATGGCATCTTCATTATCACTGCGAAGTATCTTAGATACCAACAAACTGACTGGTCTAAACTATGTGGACTGGTTGAGAAATTTAAAGATTGTGCTGAGTTCAGAAAAACTTTCTTATATTCTTGATACCCCTAGTCTTAATCCACTAGGGAACGATGCCACATAGGAAGATATGGCCACATACAGAATATGGCAGAATGACTCCCTCACTGTCAAATGTATCATACTGGCCTCTATGACCAATGAGTTACAGAGACAGCATGAAAGCATGGATACTCAATCCATAATGCTCAATTTAAAAGAGCTTTATGGAGAACAAAGCAAACTGCTAGATATGAAATATCTAAGCAGTTATTCCGTGTTAGGATGACAGAGGGAACATCCATTCAGGATCATGTTCTGAAGGTAATTGACTTAATCACCAGATTGGGTCAATTAGGTTTTATTATGGATGGGGAGCTGAATCAGGATTTAATCCTGCAATCACTCCCGGAGTCATTTTCTCAGTTTGTCTTGAATTATCACATGAACAAACTGAACACTTCCTTGCCTGAGCTGTTAAATATGTTAAAAACAGCAGAGAGCCACGTTAAGAAAGAAAAGGCTCCACTTCTTCTTGTTGATAAGACCAATAAGAAGAAATCAGGCAAAAAGGATTTTAATAGGAGGCTAAACCCTAAGGGTGGCATCAATAAGAATAAGAAATGAAAGAATGCCTCAAAACAGTCAACCTGTTTCTTTTGCGGCAAAGCGAGACATTGGAAAAGGAATTGCAAGGCTTACCTTGCAACTGTGAAGCCTAGTGCATCAGATGCACCAAAAGGTATGTATGAGATACATGCTATATTGACATTAAATTCGTCTATATCAAATACTTGGGTATTGGATACCGCTTGTGGTTACCATATATGCAAATCTTTGCAGGACCTCCACAAGCTTAAAGTATTGAAGGAAGGTGACTTCAATCTCTATGGTGCTAGTGGTGATATCATCCAAGCAGAAGCTGTAGGGACCTATATTTTGAAGTTGCCTTCAGGGAAGATCTTGGAGTTAGAAAATTGTTACTATATGCCTAAGATTATTAGGAACATTATATCTATTCCTTTGTTATTAAAACAAGGATATGTAATGGATGTAACGAGCACTGGTTGCTCGATAATGTTATCTAATAAAATTATTTGTTCTGGCATATTTAGCAATGGGCTCTTAACTCTTTCTTCCAATAATAGTGTTTTTCATGTCAATAATAAAAGAAAAAGAAAAGACTTTAATGATACTTTACTTTGGCATCATCGACTTGGTCATGTTAATGAGTCTAGGATAAAAAAGTTATACAAGGAAAAATTCCTTGATCCTTATGAGTATGAATCATTAGGAACTTGCGAATCATGTCTCATGGGTAAGATGACCAAGACTCCATTTACTGGACATGGAGAAAGGTCAACTGAGTTATTAGGACTTATACATACTGATGTATGTGGTCCAATGACAACTCAGGCTAGAGGTGGATACTCATATTTTATCACTTTTACAGATGATTTATCTAGGTTCGGATGTGTGTATCTTATGAAACATAAATCTGAAGCCTTTGATAAATTTAAGGAGTATCAAAGTATGGTCGAAAAACAAACCGGGAAAAGTATTAAAGTTCTTCGTTCTGATCGAGGAGGAGAATACTTATCCACGGAGTTTTTAGACTATCTTAAAGTTAATGGAATTCTTTCTGAATGGACCCCTCCTTATACACCACAGCTAAATCGTATAGCTGAAAGGAGGAATCATACCATATTAGATATGGTATGATCCATGATGTGCTTCACAAATTTACCCATTTCCTTCTAGGGTCATGCCCTAGAAACTGCTGTTTACATTCTGAACAAGGTACCTTCTAAATCCGTTGTTAGCACTTCATATGAAATTTGGAGTGGAAAGAAACCGTATCTTAAATATTTTAAGGTATGGGGATGTCCAGCTTATGTTAAAAGAGATTTTGGACATAAGTTGGAACCGAGAGCGGATAAATGTCTATTTGTAGGATATCCTAGACAGGGTAGAGGATATCTGTTCTACCATCCTACTGAACAAAAGATTTTTGTCAGCAGGCATGCCACTTTTCTAGAAAAGGAGTTCATTTTAGAAAAGGGCAATGGTAGAACTGTTGAACTTGGAGAAGTACAAGAAACACAGATAGACAGTTCTTAACCATTAAAACATATAGTTAGGACAGAACCAGAACACAAAACTCCTCCCCGTAGGTTTGATAGAGTGCCACGGGCACCTGAGAGGTATGGGTTTATTATTGAAAATAATGAAGCCCAAGTCATTCAAAATGATGAACCTCTGACCTATACAAAAGCTATCTTGAGTACTGATTCAGATAGATGGCAAGAAGCCATGGAATCCAAGATAGACTTTATATATGTAAACCAAGTATGGTCTTTGGTCGATGCACCAGAGGGTGTTAATCCTATTGGATGCAAATGGATCTATAAGAAAAAGATTGGGGCTGATGGCCAAGTTGAAACCTATAAAGCCGGATTAGTGGCAAAAGGTTTTAGACAAAAACAGGGAATTGATTATGATGAAACATTCTCACCTATTGCCATGCTCAAATCAATTCGGATTTTACTTGCTATAGCAGCGTACTACGATTATGAGATCTGGCAGATGGATGTGAAGACTGCATTCCTCAATGGTTTCCTTGATAAAGAAGTCTACATGTCACAGCCAGAAGGTTTTATTTCAAAGAATAAACCTAATCAAGTATGCAAGCTAAAGAAATCCATTTATGGATTAAAGCAAGCTTCAAGGAGTTGGAACATCCGCTTTGATGAAACTATTAAAAGGTTTGGTTTTATCAAAAATGTGGATGAACCCTGTGTTTATAAGAAGACTAGTGGGAGTGCCATAGTCTTCTTGGTTCTGTATGTAGATGACATACTCCTCATTGGGAATGATATTCCAATGTTGCAATCAGTCAAGGTTTGGCTATCAAACTAGTTTTCCATGAAAGATTTGGGAGAAGCATCCTATATACTAGGTATTAAGATCTATAGAGATAGATCTAAGAGGACGCTAGGTTTATCCCAATCTAGGTACATTGACTTAGTGCTGAAAAGATTCAGCATGGATGGAAGTAAAAGAGGTTATCTTCCTATGAGTCAAGGCATACATCTTTCTAAAAGGATGTCTCCTAAGACACCTGAAGAAAGAAATAGAATGAATTCTATACCCTATGCTTCGGCAATAGGGTCCATAATGTATGCCATGTTATGTACCAGGCCTGATGTGGCATATGCTTTAGGCATTGTCAATAGGTTTCAGGCTGATCCAGGAGAGGATCATTGGAAAGCAGTTAAAAATATTCTTAAGTACCTAAGAAGGACTAAGGATATTTTTCTGGTTTATGGTGGTTCTGATCTTAAACTAGAAGCTTATTCTGATTCTAGTTTTCAATCAGACCCTGATGATAGCAAATCCATTTCGGGATATATTTTTACCCTAAATGATGGAGCAGTGAGTTGGAAGAGTACCAAACAGCAGACTGTAGCTGACTCAACCACAGAGGCAGAATACATAGCTGTCAGTGAAGCCGCCAAGGAAGCAGTCTGGATGAAGAAGTTCATCACAGAGTTAGGTGTTGTTCCTGAGATTGAAAACCCAGTGCCACTTTACTGTGACAACCCTGGGGCTATTGCTCAAGCTAAGGAACCAAGAGCTCATCATAAGTCCAAGCATATTCTGAGACGCTTCCATCTCGTCCGAGAAATAGTAGAAAGACAAGATGTCTACATAAATAGAGTTGATACAAAGAATAATGTAGCAGACCCATTCACTAAGGCTCTACCACAGCGAGAGTTTGATCGCCACCTCGAGTGTATGGGATTAAGATTTAAAGGTGATTGGCTTTAGTGCAAGTGGGAGATTGAAAGGGATATGCCCTACAAGCCAATCTATGTTGTATCTCCCAAACCATTGTAATTGACAATTTTCTAATAAAGGCATTATTTTTATCATATGTTGTGTTTATATTATATGATGAACCCCATAGATTAGGGCTATGATTTTAGGGTTATGATGAGATAATACCAGTGAGACCTAAAATCTTAAAACCTTAATCTAAAATATTCCTAGTCAAAGGAACCCTGAGTAGGGGATCAAGGTTTTCCGGTAAGACTAGCACATCCCATGTATACTGGAGAGGGTGACTGCTCTCACAGTCACTTGTGTATGACACTAATACTGGGATGTGGGTGCTCATTGGAGAATGAGTTCACTGATATGATCCAACTTGAGAACATCTAATGGAGTCTTAGCTACATGTCAATAGAAGGTTCTCATAGTGGGAGTAGTACAAGTAATCCTTTGACCTGAGACTGCCATAAGTACCTTATGTAAACCCATGCTTTGGTTCAATCCTAATCATGACACTGAGTCATGCACAGGATTGATACTGGGAATGGTGAATTGGATATGAAGGTAATGAGTAGGTCAACAAGGAATCGATCACTCTTGGTAAGAGGAGATTGCATCCAGCTAGTTAACAATCGGATGATGATTCAGGGAATCTTTGATCAAAGTAAAGATATTAGAGATGGTTTCTAATATCAAGATAATTGAATCATCAATATAAGATTGAGCTAGAAATAAATATAATATTGGATTTGACATATATCCATATCCATAGTTATATTTTGGGTGCAGGCTGATCGAAAGATTTAATTGTACGGTAACTCTCTACTGAAGGGTAATTTTGGTATTTCACCAGAATTTCCATATCTTCCGGGTAGACATGACACGTTGCTAGACGTCAATCTTGTCTTGTGGGTTGATCAAATTCAAAGATAACTTATTAGGAAGAGTCCTAATTGATCAAATCGGGTAAGCCCGGTTTGACCTAAATCGATTAGAAAGAGTTCTAATCAAATTAGGTCAACTTGTATTCGAACCCACTGCTGGCTAGATGTGGAACCCAATGGGTCACACACTTAAGAGGATTGATCAAGAGTTTAATTTGTGATTAAATCATCTTTGCAGGAAACACTCTAGCAGGTGTTGCAAACCCTAGCTTCTATTCGAATCGGATTCGAATTAGGGTTCCGGATTGGTTCAATTTGGGTTCTAATTGGATCTAATTAGACCCTAATTAAGGTTATAGGGATTATGGCTAACCCTATTGGCTAACCATGCACCTAGGCTAGCCCCCCACCCGCACCTTAGCATTTTCATGCCAAAATGCCAAGAGTCCATGCGCTAATGGACTCTTGGCGCGCCATTTGGAAGAGTCCATGGCGCATGGACTCTTGGCGCGCTCCATAAAAAACTATGATGTTTTTATATGGGGTGGCCTCATTTCTTATGTTTAGCGCCTCACTTGTCCTCCCTTGGATTGGAATCCAAGGGTTGATGGGTTTTTAAGAAAGAAGAAAATCGCTGTTTCTTCCCGGTCGCGCGAAATAACATCTCTTCGGAGATGAAAAGTCGCGACTCCTTTCCTTTTAAAACACCACGATTTTTCCTTTAAGAAAAGCAGTGGGATTTAATCTGGAAGGCCGTGAGAAGGGAGGATGGGGCGTGACAAAATGAGAAAGGGCATGAGAAGTCTTTCATGGAGAGATGTGTGGGCGCCTATCTGAGATCTATTTAAAGGGTCGGGAAAATCAGAACTCGTGTAATGTTTTCTTATATTCCTTCTTCCTCTCCTAAAGACTCTTTCATTCTTTTCTTGCTCTTGCACTATTTCCTTTACATAGTACACCTCTGTCGAAACTCTGCTACTGAACAAGAATAAGAGTGAAAGTCTCCGACGGTAAAGGAAAGAAAGGAGTTCTGATTTATTCCTTCTTTCTTACATTAAGACATTATTGTCTTAATTTCTCCTCCAACTTAAGACAAGCCTGTATCCTCTTAGGACAAGGTCTTTTCTTCAAGACAAGGGTGTCTAAAGGGCCAAGGTCTTAGTGGAAGGAGGAGAAGAGATCAAGGAAAGGGAGGCTACCTCTTGTGTGGAAGAATTCAAGCCATAGTCCAAGCAATTGAGTTCTAGGAAGAAGAACTCAATAGGAGGAACCATTGAAAAGAAGATAGTGTTTTCTTGATCATTGCTCTGTGTGGATCACCATCGAAGGGCGGACACCTGGACGCCTGGTGAATTCAGTTAGCCCCTTCAACTTCAAGTTTGTTGGTATAAGCGATTACAGGTTGGTACCCTAATTCTAACAATGTAAGTTTGCATGTTTAATATATGTTTTAATCCTGAATAAGGAGATCTTGGCTAAGGGTTTATGGTGCAAATTTCATCATTTTTGAAATTATTTTTCACAATGGTGCACCGGATTCCCAACAGGCATTGGGTCCACTACTATTCATTATTTTGGATGGGCTAGCTTTGCAAGCAGAAAATTCTTTGACAGTCACATATTCCTCTGCAGAAAATTCTTCATCTTTCTTTTGAGAATTAGCCAAGTTGTTATTTAGTTCATTAATTATGTTCAGCTCTTGACTAATTTCATGATGCATATGCTGTGCAGAGACTAGTGTAGGTGCAAACAGATGATTCAAGGTTAAGGATTTATTGGACTCAATTAATACCTATTAGACTCGACTAAACTTTCCTATCGAAGAAAATTTTATTAGACTTTCTAGGATCTAACCTAACACACTATAGACTTTCTATGTTTGACCCTAGCATGGCATGCACATGAAAATTTATTATGTATGCCTACTAAATGCCAAAGGGTATGCGAGAAGTAAGATGCAAACCTAACATGCACAATAAATGAATGCAACATGCAAACCTCTATATGATGCAGGTGAATGATTAAAGAAATATAAGAAAATTCAAGAAAAGATAGGAAATATGAGATAGATTCTGGGTTAGCCTGGTGGGGTAGAAAGGGTTCAAGGTTGATTGGATAGAATAAGATGTAAGAAGGGGTGTCAGGGATTAAATCTAGACTAATAAGATTGATCCTATGGGGTTGATGTCTATCTACTAGGTCTGCCTTATGAAAGAATGGGTCACTAATTTCAGGAAAAAGATCTTCAATTGGGAGCAAGGAAGTGTCTTCATCCAGAGGGTACTGGGTGAGATAAGCCAAGTCCTCAATAAACTCTTCCGGCTTAGGAAATTCAGGACTAGGCTCTATAATTAGATCCTCTTCTAAAGTCTCCTCTAATTGCTCTTCCATTATAGCTTGGGTGTGATCTAGGTCATCTAACTTTGAGTCGACTATTATATGGGTATGGTCAGGGTCAATTGATTCTAGGGTGGCTTTTACCTAGGTATCTATTGATTCAACTAACTCTAAGTCTTTTACAGGGAACTCCTCTTCTTCCTCCTCATACTGTTCCACTAAGCTTGGGTCAGCCCATATATCTCCTCTTCAAGGTCATTTGGGTGAACCAATGGGGTGGTAAGAGGGGGTTGATTAAAGAAAAATGGACCAATACTAGGCTCACAGCTAGGGGTACTAATCCTATAGGGTTCAGGTTGACTGAGAGATAGTGGGTTACTACTGGGTTCCTGGGGCTCATAAGGCAAGGGTTCAACTCTATGGGTCTTGCCTAGGGTTCCTAACTGGTCTCCTATTTGGTCAGACCCATGAATTGTCTGATCAAACATATTGTTCATTTGGGTCATCTGGTTTATTTGGGCGGCCAATTGGTCATTCATTTAGGCTAACTGATTTTGGATCTGGGTGTTGGATTGGTTTATTTGGGCAATTAGTTGGGTAACCATCTGTTCATTCATGGCTTTTATGAAAGCCTCAAAATTGGGATCCATGGTTGGGTTTGGTTGGGGTGTAGACTTTGATATTGGGTTCCTAGTCTAGTGGTCATATAATCAAGCAATCAGACAAAATGAGATGGTGCAGCGAAGCATGCAAAATTGGGTTAGCTTAATCTAGGGTTTCCTAGACCTAGAGCCAAAACTGGGTGAGTCAGCTCAACTTACACTTAAACCAGTAGCTAATCTTTCCACTGGCCAGGTAGAGGGTGGGAGTGTGGGAGGCCCCCCCTGCTTTCGTAGGGACCCAATGAAAAACCACAACACCACTTAGGTCATTTGACTCTGGACCCCCAGCCTTAGACACCAGCTTTCAGTAATTGCTAAAAGGTTAAATGCACTAGTTGGCGCACACAGCTTGGACCAGACCTGTTGATTTCTCCTAGCCCACTAGGGCAAATTAGGTCTAATTGATTTTAATTAGGCTTGGGTTGAAATGCTGGATGGTTGTTTTGGGCCCAGGACAGGTTATGACCTCCTGCCCTGATGTTATATTGATTGCCCTTAAGATTAGATTAAAAGATGATGAACATTCAATGGTCCTGATGCAATCTAAAACAATCAGAAAATAAAATAATTTTTAATTAATTTATGAGATGTCAAGTTAAGTTTAAGTTTACTGGGGTTAACAAACAAAATTTCGCTTGGGATTGGGGGGTTTGGAAGTTGATTAGGTTAGGTTGAGTCAAAATGCAGAAATTGCAGAATTCAGGATATTAGGGTTTCAACCGATACAGAATTTGACACAGATTTTGATGCAAAAAAATCAAGAAAATTCTATAATAGAGGATGGACAGTGATGATTCTACCTACCAAATTTTATGTAGAAAAGAAATCAAATGATGATGCAAATCTTAGGGGTTTTGGACTGCTACAGAGATTTTTAGGATTCTCTTAGGGTTCCTATGATGCTGACTTTTAGGACTTTAGCATTTCTATAAAAATAATTAAGAATTATGATAATTACTAAGACATAACAGAAGACATGCAATTCAAATTTCATAAAAAAATAAAATATTTAGGATGCCAAAATTAAATGAAACCTAGACACCTAATGCAGTGGACAGAATGCTGAATTAGGGTTTATGAATGCAAAGCAAATAGAAAACTATCCTAAACCCACTCTGATACCAAAATGATGCGGGATGACTCTAAGATTGCTACACATGTAAAAAAAATAGTAAAATAATTTTTTTTGTAATTTTTATAATTTAGTTTGTAAGCTAAATTCCCAAATAAAAGTAAGAACTAGCAAGAAGAAGAGCAATGCATAGAATCATCGTATCGCAGGCAAACTCATGCAAAATAATAAATTACAGGACTCGAGAATTGAGAACCTCCCAGATTAGGATAGCTTATCTTCAACAAATCAGAAATTAAAAGAAGGAAAGGATGTTACCAATCAGTGATTTGAAGGACTTCCGATGAAGAGATCACATGGCACTCTGATGGAGTCTGGATGATGAAGTTCAGTTTCCTTGATTAGATGGCTGATTTGGATGGTTCCGGATGCAAGAAAATCCTCCTCTAGGAAGGTGAAATACCTTGGGGATCCTGCAAAACATAAAGGGTCAATCAAAATAGCAAGAAAAAGAAAGGAAACTAGGTTTAGAAGGAATCAGGTTAGAATTTAGAAGCGGGGCGGCTTGAAGCTTGATGAAGATCTCCTTACTTGGTGGCCTAGGGCACTCCTTCTTGCACATGTGAAGGCTTGGATGGTAGTGATTTAGGGTGTAGAAGGATGCTAGGGCAGCAAGGAAATACAAACACAAACCAAAGAACCAAAAAAATAAAGTAACACAAGCTCGCAATCTCAAAATAAATTCACTAGGGTTTTGATATCATGAATAAAAGTTGATTACAAGAGGGGGAGGGGTGGGGTATTTATAAGGTCCACATGCCCTCACTAACCATGGTTACACTTGAGTTACAAGTTCTCTTTCAAATTGGAATACAAGTCCTTTCCTAGCTAGGTTAGAAAAACAAATCCCAATTAGGTTAGGAATTGACCTAGTCTTCTCCTTTTCCCTTCTTGCTTTGACTATTCCACTCAAGGACACCTTTTGGACTTGGTCAACACTTCAAGGGTTCCTAGGGGGCGTGTTGGGCCTCTAGGAGCAGCAAGGGGCCAGCCCAAAGGGGCTTGGGTGCATAGGTTTGGGCCTCTAGAAGCTGGGATGGCCTGTTAGCCTAGTAGCAGGATATTCCCTGGAATCTTGCTTCTTAAGGGCTTGGGCTTGGCACCTGGGCTTGATTTATTTGGTCTTGGATGCAGGTGGACCTCTGGAATCATGGGTGCCCTATTTTGAGAATATGCTCTGGCATCTAGAAGGGAATCTAGGCATCTGGAGGGCATCTGGAAGGAATCAGGATTTCTGGAAGCATCTTGGATCCTAGGTTGTCACACAAAATCCAATGGGCTGATGTAGTAGCCTCTGACTCCTGGATGTGGCCTGGTGGAACTCCAAAATAGGGTGACCTCCTCTCTTGTACAAAAATTGGGCTCATACTGGACTCATAATTGATGTACAGGACTCAAAATACTGACTAGATTGAGGGTTGAGACAAATCAACTAACCTCAACTTATTACAGGACTCAGTCTTAATTAATTACAAAACTTTTAAAACTTTGACACATGACTAAGTAAACCATATGGGATCCAGCGATTTGTGTATGATCCCGGTGTCCCCACCATTATCAGATCCTCATTTTTCATTAAGTTCAACAGGATCACTATCTCAAACCAAGAAACCATAGTATCTATCTAGTTGATGCTGTACCCTACTCGATCTTCTTAAGGTTGCCTCCATAATAGGCTATGGATTTGATTGAGTTGGTTCAGTTAATTGTATCAGTTTTTCAACTTATTAAACTTCTTCAAGTTCAACCTTAGAGGCATTAGTTCTTTTTTGAGGAATTCTTTTTCCAAAAAGATTGTCGTATTACTAATAAACACTTTGTATTCATCAGTATGGTAGAAGAAATAATTCTTAATTTTTTTTGGGTATCCTATAAATGTACATCCATCAGACCTAGGCCTAAGCTTGTCTATTTTTAAATATTTAACACAAGCTAGACATCCATAGGCCCTAAGGTGTGACAATACTAGCTTATGCCCTGTCCATATTTCATATGGAGTTTTGTCTATAGACCTGCTAAGAACTCTATTTAAAATATAACAAGCTGACTCTAATGCATATCCCCAGAAGGAGATAAGCAGACTCGCAAATCCCATCATGGATCCCTCCTTTCAGACACTCCATTATATTGAGGTGTTCTGAAATGAGTCCATTATGAGAAAATCCCATTCTCTTTCAAATATATCATAAATTCACTAGTAAGATATTCACCTCTTGATCAGATTGAATGATTTTAATATATTTACTAGTTTATTTATCTACTTCATTATGAAATCATCTGAACATCTCAAACGACTTTGACTTATGTCTCATTAAGTAGATGACCCGTACCTCAATAAGTCATCAATAAACATGATGAAGTAGTGATATCTACCTATGGCTAAAGTGTTCATGGGTTCACATACATCAGTATGTATTAGACTCAGAATCTCAATAGATCTTTCACCCTTTTCTGTAAAAGGTGACATAGTCATCTTTCCAAAAAAACATGATTTGCAGGTTAGCAATAATTCAAAATCAATAACCTCGAGAATTCCCTCTTTAGATAACATGTTCATCATATTCTTGTTAATATGACCTAGCCTACAATGCCAAAGGTAGACATCAAACATATTTTCAATCATAGGGCATTTATTGGATGCGTACATTATATTAACAAGCTATGATAAAATATAAATATCATTCTTTAGTTGTCCACGCATTATAGTAACACCATTCAAAATGAAACCATAACAATCATCTTTTATTGATAAATGATAACCATTTTTGGCCAAAAGGTCTACATAGATCACATTCATCAAAAAACTAGAATAATAGTAATAATCACCTAAAACAATGATACTAGAATAAAAAACAAGCTTGAGTATTCCTAAAGCTAGAATTGGAACAGATCTTCCATCTTAATGTTCAAGAATTTCTCACCATTTTTAAGTATTCTACTGACCTAAAGTTCCTGCAATGAATTGCAAATATTAATAGGGTTTTTGGTATCAATATCTAGGTAGTAGTATCATAAATAAAAAATTAAAAGGTGTTATCATATAAGTACCTTGTCCATCAATGCCTTGCTATTTTTTTCTTTTTTCTTGGGCTGTTTGGGTCCAACAAGGCAATATAAAGAGCACAATTCCTCTTCAAGTGTCCCTGCTTCTTATAGTAGAAGCATTCAGCTTGAGTCTAGTTGGCTTTCAACTTCTTGGTCTAACTTGGTTTAGTCACCGAAGCACTTTGTACCTTTTTCTTATTTTTCTTCTTCCCTTTCTTAAAGGGATGACATCTTGTTGACCCTCCTACTACATTCACCAACCCTTTATGGAGCTGATGATCTTTCTCATAGGTCTGTAGTAACTGTAATAGACCATGGTAGTTTATACAGGCCTTATCATTCTATAATGATCAAGAAAATCAATGTATAATTTTGATAAACAATTAAGGATCACATCCTTCCCCAACTATTCATGTAAGGCAAATCCAAGTTTGCCCAGGTGCTCAATTAGTTCGATCATGTACAATATATGATCAGTGACCAAGGCTCCTTCCCTCATTCTTGTGTTGAAAATAGCATAAGACATTTTGTACCTTTCAACATCATTGGGAGTGCCGAATGATTTTTTCAACACTTGAAGTTTGTTCTCTGGCTGAGCATCCTCAAACTTGCACTTCAATTCGTCATTCATGGATGCCTATATAATATAATGGACCATGGTTCAGTCACTGAGCCACTATTGATAAGTATCTCAGACCACTCCATGAGCATTCTGAGCAGGCTCCTCAGGTGCTAGCTCTGTCAGCATATATAGAATTCATTTATGCTCCAGGACTATTTTTAGCTTTCAATTCCATCTATCAAAATTGAGACCCATTATTTTTTCATTGTCTGGTAATTATGGAGTGACAAAGTAATGGCCATATTAATCTGAAAGGAGAACAAGATCTAATTAGTATATGAATCATTTAATCCTAAAATTTGGACTTTAGTCTAAAGGTTTTCTCACTATTTTTGATCAAATTGATAGCCTCCATCGCCAATTTAAGGAATTATACCAATTCCTAGTGGGTACCAGAATCCAATAGACTGTACATGAGCCCAACTTTGGCTAGCTCACCCATGTACATCTAAAGGTAGGTTCTTAACCAATTATTTATCTAAAAAAAATTTTGATAATAATTTTGCCCCAAGAACTAATCAATAAGCCTTTGGACTTCCACTGGAAGTCTTAGTTAGGTCCAATCATTAACATGACAGGATTGAGTGCTTCTAGCCAATGATGCCTAAGCTCGATTTTGGCCAGCTAACCTGACCATCATTTAGAATGAAAGACTAAGCCATCATGATATGAATAATAATTCCAATAGCTAGATGAGCACCAATTCTTTGGACCTCCAATGATTATCTTAACTATTGGACTCATTATCACTCTCTTAATGAGAGGCCATGACTCAATATCTCTATAATTTTGTCACTTAAGGGCCTAATAATTTTAAAAAATTTAATTGGAGAAAAGAAAAGAAGACATGGACTAATCAATAATCATCCCATTGATTTCATCAAGTGACAAGGGTCGAATCATATTAGTCTAAAGGTATCTAGATTAGTTAAACTGATCTTCCTTACTGGCATGGGTTAATTCAAATCAATGAGCTATCTGATTAAATTTTGATTGATCATATTGGCTAAGTAAGTGAGATCAATGGAAGGCTTCCACCATTAACCTCTTTCCCTAGACACCAAATAAGTTGGCTAGGTAAAAGGCAGCCCCAATTAATGAACATGATCAAAATGCCATATTTACCTTAGATACCAATTGGTTCATCAAATTTGATTAGACTAGCCTAAGGATTCAAGTCAGATCGCTGAGCCACAATCAGATCCATTTGTTATAATATGGACTTGATTAAACTATCACTATAGATTTGATCTAGAAAAAAACTTGATCTAATCCTAATCAACTTTTAGTTAGATTAAATTCAATTCTCTATTAGATCCATATTATTTTAAATTCCAACCCTTGATCTAATCTGATTATTTGAGCTGATTCAAGCTAACCCAAAGTCCATGATTTATGAAATATGATTAGATCTTTAATTCATAATTTTAAATCTAATCTTAGATCTCTTAATTCCAATAATCAATCAAAATTATTTTTTTTAAATTTTAGATCTAAATAATTTATATGCACCATAGATACATTAAACACTTTTAGATCTCAACTATACAATATAGTCTTATGCTGAAATAATTTTATGTTTCATATTCTAAACATAAAAATAAACCCTAATACATTAATTTCAGATTAAGAATATCAAATTAATAATGATTAAATTACTAGAAAATGGATCTAATTATTAAAATAATTTTAATGATTTTTTTACCTCACTTATTCATGAAATATAGCTACAAGCGGCATCCCTATATGCCATAGAAGATCCCATTGAACAAAAAGAGAGGGCCTTTAAATGCTACTTTTCTTCTATGACCAGATGGCCATGATAATCAACCCAATTTGAATCAATTACTTGGATTAAGATTACATCTAATATGTAATGTTCTACATCTACATATCATGTTATGAAAAGCTCTCATTCTGATACCGCTGTTAGAAATCACCTAGAATTTCATGCATAGTTTGTTTTATAAATTTATAGTGAAAGTGATTCTATTTTAAAACTATTTTAAATAAAAAATATATATTTAGAAAAATTTTAATAAATCCTAAGCAAGATCATAATATGATATGCAATATAGAAAATGAAATTAGTATGCATCGATCTACCTAATGCATGTTGTAGATCTAATATATAAATAATATAAAATTAATTTCATACCTGATCATGGGTTAATGATCGTCGCTATTGATGGCAAGTGGTAAGGACTCTCTACATCACTTTGTAGCCATACAGGATGTCCAGCTTCTATGAATTATCCATACAAAGCTTCAATGTGATCAACCTTCTCAGATTGTTAGATCTGTGCGAAGGCCATCGGATGGCTAAAAATAATTTTTTTCTTAGATTTTCTTGAGCCTTCCAAGAAATCCAAGAATATGATGAAGAGGTCTAAATCAAGGAGGAAGAAAACAAAAAACCCTTTTCTATTATTTTTCTCTTATTTTCTCTCTCCCTTCAACCCTTGCTCCCAAAAGAATCTCTCACGGCCATCTAGAATTCATGCCCCCTTTTTCTCTTATTTTCTTGATAATTTCACTTCAAATTTTACACAGTAATTGATCTCTTAATGTTGCATATATAACAAAAAGCTAAAGTATAATTTAATTGATTAGAGGAGGGATTAGATTAGGATAAGATGATGCTGTTTGAATAGGACTAGGTACTCTATTCCCAATAGAACTCCTCCAATTAAATTCAAATAAATCTAAATTTAATTCAAACTAATGCTAATCTAAATGAGAATGAGGGAGGATGAGAAAAATTTATTTTTTTCATTAAGAATTCAAAAAATTCTAGGAATGCATGGGGAGTTTTTAAGAAAAAAATAAGTTGGATTAGGTTAGGGTTTGACCACATTTTGACCAAAATTAGTTAGGAACTAAAACTAATTTAGTTATAACTAATTTAACTAACTTGGACTCAATCCAATTAGATCCTAATTAAGTTTAATTAAACTTTAATTAAATCTAAAATTAACTAAGCCTAAGTCTGAATCAAACTGTATTTAGAAATTCTTAGTGATTAGGTCATCAAATAACCTAATCGGGTGAAACCCAATTAACCTAATTCAATTAGACTTGACCTAAACCTTTTTGCTCAATAAAATTAATCTAATTAGCAATCAAATTATTAATTAATCCTCTTATAATTAATTAATAATTAATTTATAATATTTGTATGGGATTAATTATTCATTATATTTATAATTTTATCATTAAACGATTCTTAATCGTTAATCAGCCATCATGATTAACCAAAAACTTCTTTGTGTTTGACCCTGATGTGGCAGGAAGCTGACGTGTAATCCCTGTTAGATGCCATGTTAGAAAAACTGTCATGGTGGACACCCCACTTCGGAATCCTTTGACCAGGCCGAGCTCTCCCAGAATGACGAGGCGGCCCGCCAAAGCCAAGTTCCATCCTCCACCAAGTCAGCACCCGCGAGCTCGGGGCACCTAGGCCAGAGCTGAGCGACCACTTTTACTGAATCGAGCCCCTCCGAGGTTGAGCCCCCTAGATCAGAGTCGAGCTCAGCCCTCCTCCGCCAGGTCGAGCCCCTTCGAGGTCGAGCCCTCTAGGCTGGAGTCGCATGCTAACCTCCTCTACCATATTGAGCCCCTCTGAGGCTGAGCCCCCTGGACCGGAGTCGAGCTCAGCCCTCCTCTGCCAGGTTGAGCCCCTCCGAGGCCGAGCCCTCTGAGCAGGAGTCAAGCCTTCCTCCGTCGGGTCGAGCCCCTTCGAGGTCGAGCCCCCTGGGCCAGAGTCGAGCCCAGGCTCCTCTGCCAAGTCGAGCCCCTCTGAGGTCGAGCCCCCTGAGTCGGAGTCGAGTCCCAGCTCTCCAGTTTGGCAACCACCTCGGGCAATGCCACCCGGCACCAAAGGGAGCAGAGCTATCCCCGAGGCACCGATGGGCTGCCCGAGGACTATGAGAAGGCACCCATCATATCATAATAACTATCCGTAGCCACCACTTACACCAGAAGAGGAAGAAGCTCTCTGACCCGGGTGCCACGCTCTCCACCAACCACCTGCACCACCAGAAAGTAGAAGTCAACTAGGAGATTTGAATCCCGGAGGTGGCGGCCCCCTAATTGAGATACTATCAAACCTCCCAAAATGGGGTGACTAGAAGGAGTGTCAGAGTGCATGGCAGCTTCTCTTATCATCAATCAGGAAATACATCCCGACCATGGCATGGAATACCGCCGCACATGCCTGCCAACACGAGGGAGATCTCGAGGTAGGCATTCAACAATCACCTGGGCTTTAAAGAACCTTCGATGCCCCCAACAAGGAGGTATGCAATCTTAATCGCAAAACACTCATTCAAGCGAGTGAGGGAAAGGAAGCCATACAAGAGGGCCAATCCACCTCGGCTACCATCTCTCCCGGCACACTCGCACCCCCACTCTTACATCACTCACTCCTCCTAGCATGGACTCACCAACGATCCTACCATCTGATCCCACCCTGCCACCCTGTTGCTGCTCTGCACCTCCACTCGCCAGCGAACAGAAATCCCTCCACCTTCCTCCTCATCGTCTGCATACCCACCGATAGCCAGACCCCACCCCTGAATCCTGACTCTAATTCCCAATACCTATCAACAAGAACAAGACAGAAGAATGACAAGTTTAGTAGAAGAGATGCCTTCTCGGTCCTCCGCGAACCTTCTGGAGCTGGCCGTTGCCGACTCCAACTTTTCGTCGCCGCCCCGCCATTCGGCCCGCCTCCCATGCATCATGGCGGACCCCGGCATCCTCTCCTCAACCGGTGCCATCGTCGATGACTTCCCACGGCATCGCCTTCGCCACCGCCGGGGCACCGGATCATTGTAGCCCACCATCTCCCCCTCCGCGCGACCCCCGACCCTGCCTCTCCCTCCAGCTGGTCCTTCTCCTACGACCATGATGCCCTGCTCCTCTAGCTCCATTCCAACCTCCCAGCTGGCATCGATGTCCTTCACATCGGCACCCTTCGTGGCCTCCCCGATGGCCTCAACCCCATCAACGACCGAAGCTCCATCGGACCTCCTCCCTCCGAATCGTCCCGACGCCTTCTTCTCCGGATCGCCCCGACGCCCAGCTCCCCTGTTCCATGAAGCCACTGTTCCGCCATCAACGAAGACAGCCCCAGGCTTGCCTTCCTCCCGGTCCACCATCACCCGACAACTTTCATCCAGTCGACCCCGAGCTCGGTTCACCTCCCTGCTCCTCGGGCTCACCGTAGCAGTTCTAGGCATCCCCAACACCGGCCTCTTCTCTGGACCACCTCTCCTCAGAGATCTCGCCCGAACACCTCCTTCCGTCCGGTGCAAAGCTCCTATTCCAAGAAGCATGCAAGAAGAAAATTTGACGATCTGCTATTGAAAGAAGACGGGAATAGCTATTCCCGCTATTCCTGCTATTCTGCACTTATCCCAGCCCTATTCCTGATTCGAATAAGCCTGTTTATTTTAATTTGGGTTGAGTTTAAAAAAATAATAAAAAAAATCTATAGATCATGTGCATCCTAAAGCCGGCCTAACTCGACGGAGTCTAGTTTTCCCCACCTCAAGGGAATGATGGGGACCTCACCAGCACAAATCCCAGAGAAAGCACGAATCTTGGAGCTGCACAAATCTTGAAACATATCTAGAATAAATTTAGGATTTATCTTTTATTTGAAACTTGAATTAGGATTTGGTTGGTTAGGATTTAGATATGGATAGGCTTATCTTATCCTATCTTGTATTTGAATTTGAATCATTCCTATCTTTTTATCTTGTATTCAAATTCAAATGAGGATTGGACATGTCTATAAATACCACCCTTAGTCATTTGTAAAAAAAAAAAAAGAAGTTTAGTCAAGTTTTGGGAATGAAAATGAGTTTTAGAAAAGAGTATTTTTTTTTATTTTACTCCATGAGGAGAGGGTGTGAGGCCCAACCCCAGGACATGATGTGAGGTCTTGCTCAGTTATCCCCTTCCTATTCCATCTTCTCTATTCCCTCATGGCCTTTGAGATCCATCCTAGCACCTCCAAGTATCGAGGAGGGTGTAATGCCCTAGAGGTGAGATACCTCTTCGTTAGGGTGAGTCCCAAAGTCCATGAGATCCATATCCCTATCCTACATCCCCACTATTCCTTTGCCACCCCTAGAAAATAAATTACCAAAAAAAATAGTACCCTAATTTAGGTGACTTCTAGGCTCACCAACGATCCCACCCATCTGTCCTTCATCAATACCTGGCATATCAACCGCCATCCAGGTGAACACATCTACGTTCGCCAGTAGGAACTCCAATAGGTGGGCCCTTTCATCTTCTTGTAGCTGGGCCCCAATCTGCACCATCTTCTCCTGGTCGGCTCCGAGCGGATAAGACAACAGGTGTTCAACCGGGCCACCCTTGGGGTCTTGCACCCTTTGGTCGAGCTCATCCACCCTGGGATCATCCTCGTGGACTTTGGTACCTGGGAGAGTGTGGAAAAAGTGTTGAATCGGCTGAGGTGCACCTCATATTTCATCGACTCCATAAGGAGTTAGGAACTGCACCAGCAGCCATTTCATAGAGATGACGACATCGAGTAGATTGAGCCCGGGTTGGCCAAGGATCACATTATAGGCCGAAAGAAGTCTAACTACCATGAAGGTCATCATGATAGTGCTCTACCGAGGTGGGGTCCTAGCAGTGACTGGGAGTGTGATCTCTCCCTCAACCCTCACATAATCCCCCATGAAGCCGACAAGGGGCGTATGCACAGGTTTAAGCTGTGCGGGAGATAAATTCATTATGGAGAGGCATCATAAAAAAGCACATCTATGGAGCTTCAACTATCAACCATGATGCATTTTACAGGATGCTTCGTGATCGTCATTTCGATGACCATGGCATCGTTATTTATATTTTCCTCCCCGTCTTCCCCTTCCCTCATAAAGGGGAGTACATTTTTAGAATGCCCTGGCCCCCGAGCCTTCTTAGATGCACGCTCGGCATCCCAACATATCATCCCCATCGGCTTCTCGATAGGATAGTTATCCACTGTAGGAACTGGAGGGAGAGCGACGAGCGCTTGAGGTTCCGCTGGAGGTCTGCCCCCCATGAACCTCCTAAGGTAGCCTCTCTTTATGAGTTTTTCGATCTCCTTCTTGTGGTGGGGACACCAGGATCAGACACAGATCCTTGGATCCCATATGGTTTACTTAGTCATGTGTCAAAGTTTTGAAAGTTTTGTAATCAATTAAGATTGAGTCCTGTAATAAGTTGAGGTTAGTTGATTTGTCTTAACCCTCAACCTAGTCAGTATTTTGAGTCCTGTCATCAATTATGAGTCCAGTATGAGCCCAATTTTTATACAAGAGAGGAGGTCACCCTATTTTGGAGTTCCACCAGGACACATCCAGGAGTCAGAGGCCACTACATTAGCCCATTAGATTTTGTGTGACAACCCAGGATCCAAGATGCTTCCGGAAACCCTGATTCCTTCCAGATGCCCTCTAGATGCCCATATTCCCTTCCAGATGCCAGAGCATATTCTCAGAATAGGGCACCCATGATTCCAGAGGTCCACCTACATCCAAGCCCAAAGAAATCAAGCCCAGGTGCCAAGCCCAAGCCCTTAAGAAGCAAGATTCCAGGGAATATTCCTGCTACCAGGCTAACATGCCACCCCAGCTTCTAGAGGCCCAAACCCATGCACCCAAGCCCCTTTAGGCCAGCCCCTTGCTACTCCTTGAGGCCCAACACGTCCCCCTAGGCATCCTTGAAGTGTTGACCAAGTCCAAGAGGTGTCCTTGAGTGGAATAGTCAAAGCATGAAGGGAAAAGGAGAAGACTAGGTCAATTCCTAACCTAATGGGGATTTGTTTTTCTAACCTAGATAGGAAAGGACTTGTATTCCAATCTGGAAGAGGACTTGTAACCCAAGTATAACCATGGTTAGTGAGGGCATGGGAACTCTATAAATACCCCACCCCTCCCCCTCTTGTAATCAACTTTTATTCATGATATCAAAACCCTGGTGAATTTATTTTGAGCTTGCGAGCTTGTGTTACTTTATTTTTTTGGTTCTTTGGTTTGTGTTTGTGTTTCCTTGCTGCCCTAGCATCCTTCCACACCGTGAATCACTGCCATCCAAGCCTTCACACGTGCAAGAAGGAGTGCCCTAGGCCACCAAGCAAGGAGATCTTCATCAAGCTTCAAGCCACCCCGCTTCTAAACCCTAACCTGATTCCTTCTAAACCTAGTTTTCTTTCTTTTTCTTACTTGCTATTTTGATTGACCCTTGACATTTTGCAGGATCCTCAAGGTGTTTCACCTCCCCAAAGGAGGCTTTCCTTGCATCCAGAACCATCCAAATAGCCATCTAATCAAGGGAACCAAACTTCATCATCCAGACTCCAATCAGAGTGCTGTGTGATCTCTTCATCGGAAGTCCTTCAAATCACTAATTGGTAACATCCTTCCCTTCTTTTAATTTCTGATTTGATGAAGATAAGCTATCCTAATCTGGGAGTTTCTCAATTCTCAAGTCCTGGAATTTATTATTTTGCATGAGTTTGCCTGCGATACGATGATTATATGCATTGCTCTTCTTCTTGCTAGTTTTTACTTTTATTTGAGAATTTAGCTTACAAACTAAATTATAAAAATTATAAAAAAAATTATTTTACTATTTTTCCTATGTGTAGCAATCTTAGAGTCATCCCGCATCATCTTGAGGTTATGGCATTCCTTGGTGTCATGGTCGTGGTCGTAGTGGTAGCGACAATACTTCATCTTGTCATAGCTAGTGGATGGCCTCATCGGAGGTGGGCACTTCAGGTAGGGCTCACCTTCGATCTCCATCAGAATCTTCATATTTGGGGTGAGCAGGGGGATAAGTCTCTCTTCTTGAGCTAGGGCACACCTCGATCTTGACCCCTGGTGGAAGTTCAAAGCTGGAGGTCCTGGCTTCCGCATCCCGGATGTCTCGACAGGAGCTGGTTTCTTCAATAGCTTTCCATCTAGGTCCCTCCTCGTACAATCCGCCTCCTCGGCATAGACATACTTTTGAGCTCAGAGGAGGAGCTCGGAGTAGCTCTTGGGGGGCTTTTTGTCGAGTGAGTAGGTCAGGTGGGAAGTCATGAGCCCTCGCTTTAGTGCCAGCATGGCGATTGACTCTTCAAGGTTATAAATCTCCAACACAGCAACCTTGAAGCAGGCCACGTAGTCTCGAGGGGCTCGCGGTCCTATTGCTGGATGGAGAAGAGGCTATCTGCCTCACGTGGCACCTTCCAATAAGTGTCGAAGTGAACCATGAACTTCTGCTCTAGCTGAGCAAAAGAACCAATGCTTTCGGGCTCGAGACGGGTGAACCAGACCCGAGCCACCTTCCGAAGGGTTGCTGGGAAGGTGATCAAAGAAGGACGTCGGTGGCCCCCTGGACCCTCATGAGGGCCTTGTAGCTTTCCAGGTGGTCCAGGGGGTTGATGGTCCCATCATAGGGATCCACCTGCGACTTCCGGAATCGGATAGGAATCGGCTACTGTTGGATTTCTGGGAAGAAGGGGGGACAGGCATCATAGCCCGTTGGCTCGTCAGCGAAGCCCTGCATGTTCACAAATTGGCAGGATAACTCCGCCAGCTTGTGCTCGTGCTCCTCCAGGCGCTTCTCAGCTGTGCGCCTGATGGCCTCATCAATAGAACCTTCTATTGAAAGAGACGCGGAAGGTGACATGGGTGCACGGTGCTCATGAAGGGTAGACTTGCCTCTTTGACCTCGATGGGGTTTGGTTGTTACCTGCTTAAGGGTCGGGGAGCGGCTCTCCCTGTCGGTAGACCCGGCTCATTATCTTTTCGCCAGAGTCGGATGACTACCCCGAGGGTCGGTGATTGCCCGTGGCTACGAAGGCCTTCCTTGGAAGGAACGCAGGCTGTCGCAGGGTGCTGCGGCATGGGCCATGGGGATTTCTGGCTATTGATGGTTAGCCAAGGATCGTTGCTGGTGCTGGAGCTAGTGCACTGCCATAACAAAGATCTGCATTTGCTGGGCGAGTGCGGCCAGCTGAGATTTCACCTAAGGTGGTTGAGGTAATGCGGGTGGTTTTACTTTCGGGACATGCGGGTTTCCTCAAGAAGGAGAGTCTCCCACATGGCTGGTGGAAGCTTCTCTTGCTCGCATTATTACCATCCTCCTGATGGACCCGCTTGTAGAGGGACTGGCTTTTGGAACAAAGGGCCTGCATTAGTCACCCCCTACCTCGTGCGCCAATCTGTTGCCGCCAAAATCATCGTGGCCCGTAGCTGCTGTCGGCATCGGATCACCTCTTATCTTCTTGGGGTTGACTTGTGCTTTAGAGCCTGCAAAACAAGGTCTCATACCTGGGCCGGGGATTCCAACGAGGGCACTCTGATGGTCAAGTCAGTGATGATCCAGGGGAACAGATGGTAGGATCGTTGGCGAGTCTAGAAGTCACCTAGATTAGGATACCATTTTTTTTAAAATTTTTTTTTTAGGGATGGTGAAGGAATAATGGGGATGTAGGATAGGGATCTAGCTCTCATGGACTTTAGAACTCACCCTAACGAAGAGACCTCTCACCTCTAGGGCATGACACCCTCCTCGATACTTGGAGGCGCTAGGATGGATCTCAAAGGCCATGAGAATGGAATGGGAAGGGGCATAACTGGGCATGACCTCACATCATGTCCTGGGGTTGGGCCTCACACCCTCTCCTCATGAAGTGAAATAAAAAACCCACTCTTTTCTAAAACTCATTTTCATTCACTAAAACTTGACTAAACTTTTTTTTTTTTTACAAAGGAGTGAGGATGGTATTTATAGACCTATCCAACCCTCATTTGAATTTGAATACAAGATAAAAAGATAGAAATAATTCAAATTCAAATACAAGATAGGATAAGATAAGTCTATCCATATCTCAATCCTAATTCAAATTTCAAATAAAAAATAAATCCTAAATTTATTCTAGATATGTTCCAAGATTCATGTGGCTCCAAGATTCGTGCTTGCTCCGGGATTCATGCTGGTGAGGTCCCCATCATTCCCTTGAGGTGGGGAGAACTCGACTCCGTCGAGTCAGGATCAGAATCTAGCTTCAAGAGATTATTATTTTTATTTATTATTATTATTATTTTATTCTCCTCTGCTTTAAAATCTGTGCAGCTTTGAAAGTTGTGCAGCTTTGAGATATGTGCCTCCTTTGAGATCTGTGTAACTCCAAAAATTGTGCAACTTTGAGAACCGTGCAGGATGTGAAGTCGGCAACAAGGGCAGAAGTTGCCTTCATGATCATGCACTGGAGCTTCTTCTTCTCCCTTCTCCATGGACCAGAATCTGGAATAGGGGAGGCTCGTAGAGGGCAGTCCGGCGGGCATTTGTCGGTGGCGGCGCTGGGGTGGAGACGGTGGCTCAAACGGTGGTGGTCATCGAATCTTCTGGACGGGGGAAGGCAAAGGCTCAGGCGGTTGTGGAGGCTCCGATCCGAGGAGCTTCGACCATAGAGGAAGAAGATGGTCACGAGCTCAGCTTGCACAAGGTGGAGGGGATGGCTTTCAGGGAGCAATCCGGTGGGCGATGGAATTAGCGACCGGACGACGGAGGAAAGGGCTTTGCGGGAGATCGTGGCGGTTGCGACAGCATGGAAGTCAGCAGACCTGTGGCACAAGGGAGCTTGCTGGGAGGCTTCGGACAGGATCTCCACCGGTGTTCTCGAAGGAGCCGTCGCTAGAGAAGGGGCGGCACGAAGATTTGGACTGGAGGATGAAGCTGCTTCCATTCGGTTCCAGGCTACGGAGGCGGTCGGCTTCTTCATGGAGAGTTGCGGGGAGTTGACGATCGGCGGCTACTGGGTGGGTGAGAAGACGGTGGTGCTTTTGCCAGAGGAGGTGGGAGACGTGGTGGGCCTGGACGGTGAGGAAGAAGGTGGAGCCGGGGAGTGCCACGGTCGATTTGGTCCGGAGGGGGGCGATCGGATGAGGTCGGTGCTGGCGTGGTGAAATCGGCAATCACGTCGGGCTTCACGGGTGGTAGAGAAGAGGGGGGGCTTTGCCTTGGATTGTATACCGGAGGAAGGGAGGGATCCAGAGAGGATGGGCAACTGGAGTCATCCTTTGGTGGGGAAGCTCTCGGTGAGGAGAACCATGGTGCGGGCCAGCAAGGTCCAGATGTCTGTGAGGGGGTCGGCAGTGCTCACCGACAGCGACGCCGGCTGGGGCGACGAAGAGGAGCCGGTTGGGTGGATTCCAGTGGAGAGGAGAGAGAGGGAGTGCCAAAGGAGCAAGCCGGCGAGGACGATGATGGTGGTGGCACCGTCGCCGGCGACGGGAGGGAGGACCGATCTCCTTGCAAAAGCGGAGGATCGAGTCTGGGTTCTCGGTGGACTGACGTTTGGCAGGGAGGGTGCGGGAGGCCATGAGGGGCAAGTCGGGGGGACGTTGTTCTGGGGCTCTCCGGTTGGGTGATTTGGGGAAAAAGAAAGGGGACGGGTTTTGGCTCGGTGGTGGTTCTTAGGTGGGAAGGAGAAAAAAAGATAAAAGGGGATCAGCGACGGGATTAGGATCGTCGGAGGAGTGGCATGGTGGAGGGCATGCTCGGGATGGCCAGCAGCGACGAAGTTCCAGGATCTGAGGAGGAAAAAATGACTGTCGGCGGAGGATGGAGTTTGGGAGGAAACACGGAAAGAAAGAAAATTGAATTGTTGGCAACTTCGATTTTTTTTTTTTTTGATCTGGGAACATAATAGGATGGGAAAAAAAAAAAATTGGATCAGTGGTGGAGAATCTGGATTGATATGAAGGTACCCTAATCTTCTAGCTCTGATACCAAAATTGATGGGGAACAGATGGTAGGATCGTTGGCGAGCCTAGAAGTCACCTAGATTAGGGTACCATTTTTCTTTTAAATTTTTTTCAGGGATGGTGAAGGAATAGTGGGGATGTAGGATAAGGATCTAGATCTCATGGACTTTGGAACTCACCCTAATGAAGAGACCTCTCACCTCTAGGGATGACACCCTCCTTGATACTTGGAGGCACTAGGATGGATCTCAAAGGCCACGAGGATGGAATGGGAAAGGGCATAACTGGGTATGACCTCACATCATGTCCTGGGGTTGGGCCTCACACCCTCTCCTCACGGAGTGAAATAAAAAATCCACTCTTTTCTAAAACTCATTTTCATTCACTAAAACTTGACTAAACTTTTTTTTTTTTACAAAGGAGTGAGGATGGTATTTATAGACCTGTCCAACCCTCATTTGAATTTGAATACAAGATAAAAAGATAGAAATGATTCAAATTCAAATACAATATAGGATAAGATAAGCCTATCCATATCTCAATCCTAACCAACCAAATCCTAATTCAAATTTCAAATAAAGATAAATCCTAAATTTATTCTGGATATGTTCCAAGATTCGCGTGGCTCCAAGATTTGTGCTTGCTCCGGGATTGATGCTGGTGAGGTCCCCATCAGGTATCCCCTCTGACATCATCACCCACAAGCTGAGCATTGACCCAAAGTGCAGGCCAGTTTGGTAGAAGAAGAGGAGTTTCGCCCCCGAGAGGCAGGCGGTAATCAAAAAGGAGGTCGACAAACTCCTCGCCACTGACTTCATCCGGGAGGTACAATATCCAAGCTGGCTTGTGAATGTGGTGATGGTGAAGAAGAGTAACAGCAAATGAAGGATCTGCATGGACTACACCAACCTCAACAAGGATGCCTGAAGGATAGTTTTTCCTGCCGAAGATTGACCAACTGGTGGACGCCACCTCGGGTCACCGACTGCTCTCCTTTATAGATGCATTCTCCGGATACAATCAGATCCGGATGCACCCAGAGGACGAGGAGCACACCACCTTCATCACCGACCAAGGGACGTACTACTACAAAATGATGCCCTCCGGCCTAAAGAATGTCGGGACCACATCCCAGCTTCTGGTCACAGGGTCTTCAAAGATCAGATTGGTCAGAACATGCAAGTGTTCGTGGATGATATGCTTGTCATGAGCAAGCCGAGCTCGGGCCACGTCGCCGACCTAGTCGAAGCCTTCAACAACCTACGAAAGCACCAGATGAAACTAAACCTAGCAAAGTACGCCTTCGGAGTGGTGGCAGGGAAATTCCTTGGTTTCAAGGTCACCCAGAGGGGTGTTGAAGCAAACTCGAAGAAGGTCCAGGCGATCGTCGACATGGAGCACCCGATATCCAAGAAGCAGGTCTAGTGCCTGATGGGGCATATCGCAGCCCTGAGTCAGTTCATCTCAAGATTGGCCGACCGCTGCCTCCCCTTCTTCAAGGTGCTGCACAAGATGCACGACTTCACCTGGACGAAGGAGTGTAGGACGACCTTTGAAGGGCTGAAGAAGTTCATGGCCTCTCCTCCACTACTCTCCAGATCGGAGGAAGGAGAAGAGCTTCTACTCTACCTGGCGATCACACCTGGAGCCGTCAGCTCAGTCCTCATCTGTGTGGACAAGGATGGGTCACAAAAGCCGGTATACTATGCCAGCAAAATCCTCTGCGATATGAAGATCAGGTATACTTGCTCTGAAAATCTTATTTTTGCTCTAATAATGTCTGCTAAACACCTTAGGCCCTACTTCCAAGTGTATCCCCTCGTGGTCATGACGGACCAGCCGCTGAGGACCATACTTAGCCACCCGGAAATATCCGGGCGATTGGCCAAGTGGTCCCTGATGCTGAGCGAGTTCGACATCACGTATCGGCCGAAGTCATCATAAAAGGCCTAGGTCCTAGCCGACTTCCTAGTCGAGTGCACGAGACTTGTCGAGGAGCCAGAGCAGACTTCCTTGAAGCATCGAGTTGAGCCGGCATGGAGAAGGAACCATGGATCCTCCACGTGGATGGTACATCCAACTCCTGCAGGAGCGGAGCAGGCCTCATCCTCGCCAATAGCGATGGGATCATGGCGGAATGTGCTCTTCGCTTCAAATTCGCCGCAACGAATAACCAGGTGGAGTATAAGGCACTCCTCGTGGGCCTAAAGGTCTCACATGAGCTGGGCGTCCAGGCCTTGAAAGTCTTCACCGACTCCCAACTAGTGGCCGGACAAGTTTCCAAGGAGTATGAAGCCAGAGATCCCCAGATGGTGAAATACCTAGAGCGAGTTCGCTCATGCACGACAGGCTTCCGATGCTTCAACATCTTCTATATCCCCCATAGAGAGAATGCTCGCGTGGATGCATTGTTGAGACTCGTGACCCTACCAGACTCATCGCTGGGGCATGCGCATATTGAGTACTTCAAAAATCCAAGCTATGAAGTCCTAGAGGAGGTACAGCAGGTCATCCCGGAGCCAAGCTGGATGGACAGGTATATCATATATATCACTGATGGCACTTTGCGAGAGGACCACATGGAAGTCGATCTCGTCAAAAAAAAAGCCTCTCGGTTTGTCTTGATGGAAGGGCAGCTCTACCGCCGATCCTACTCATACCCACTCCTAAAGTGCCTAAGACCTGCAAAGGTAGCCTTCATTCTTCAAGAAATACACGAAGGCCTGTGCGGGAACCATGTCAAAGGAAGGATGTTGGCATTCAAAGCTCTCCACCAGGGATACTTCTGGGAGACCATGAGGGAGGATGCCGTTGACTTCATGAAGAGGTACGACAAATGTCAGCACCATGCTCACATACAACGTCAACCGGCGGTGCCGATCATGCAGCTCTCCGCCCCTTGGCCATTCGTCCAGTGGAAAATGGACATCTTAGGGCCATTTCCCCCTGCACCAGGGCAATGTAGATTCTTGTTGGTGGCCATCGACTACTTCACCAAATGGGTGGAAGCAGAGCCACTGGCGTGGATCACAGAAGCCAAGGTCCGACAGTTCTTCTGAAAGTCAGTAATATGCCGCTTCGGACTACCACACTGCATCATCACCGACAACAGGCAGCAGTTCGACAACCGGGAGTTCGAAGGATTTTGTACCGAGCACGACATCTAGCACCGCTTCACCTCCGTCACCCATCCCCAAACAAACGGAGAGGCCGAAGTGACTAACCGGACCATTCTCCAGGGACTCAGGACCAGGCTGGACCAGGCCAAGGCCAGGTGGTTGAAGAACTCCCAAATGTCCTCTGGGCCTACCACACAATGCCCAGGACGGCGATGGATGAAACACCCTTCAACCTTGTCTTCGGTGCCGAGGCCGTGGTCCCAATCATGCTCGGCGTGCCCATGCTACGGGTGCAGCAATATGATGAAGCACAGAACTCGGTGCACCTTCTACTCAACTTAGACCTCCTCGAGGAGACCAGAGATAAAGCTCGACTCCATATCGCAGCATACCAGCAACGAGTTGTTCGATACTACAATGCCCGAGTAAGGCCCAAGTCCTTTCGACCTAGTGACCTGGTGCTCCATCGAGCTGAAGCATCTCAACCCCAGGAGTGCGGCAAGCTCTCGCCAAACTAGGAAGGTCCATATAAGGTGGTCAAAGCTCTTCTGCATGGAGCCTACTACCTCGAAAATTTGGACGGTGCCGGTTCCCACGAACATGGAATGCATGCAACCTGAGAAAATATTATCAATAATGTAAGGCTTGCCCTTTAAAAATAATAAAGGCCCTCTTTTTCATAAATTGCCTTCTTCTTTGTAGGAATGTCATTGCCCGGCCCAAGGTCCGGCATGCTAAAACTTGGAACCTAGCCCTCCAAAAATAAAACTCAGAGCCCAACTCGCGGACTCCGATTCCCGGGACCCAGCTCCCCGCATCAATAGTGTAAGGTTCTCTCTCACCAATAATCAAAGTTTCCCCTATGCAAATACTCTTTCCCTTGCAGGAGAACCTGGCACCCAAAGCCCGGAGCCAAGCTCTCCGGCCACCAAGTCTTCGAGCCCAGCTCCAAGACATCAAAGTCCTGAGCCCAGCTCTCAGGCCATAAAAGCCCGGAGCCAAGCTCTCCAGCCAACAAGTCTTCGAGCCCAGCTCCGAGATGTCAAAGCCCTAAGCCCAGCTCTCAGGCCATCAAAGCCCGGAGCCAAGCTCTCCGGCCACCATGTCTTCGAGCCCAGCTCCAAAACATCAAAGCCCTGAGCCCAGCTCTCAGGCCATCAAAGCCCGGAGCCAAGCTCTCCGGCCACCAAGTCTTCGAGCCCAACTCCGAGACGTCAAAGCCTTGAGCCCAGTTCTCAGGCCATCAAATCCCGGAGCCAAGCTCTCCGACCATCAAGTCTTTGAGCCTAGCTCCGAGATGTCAAAGCCCTGAGCCTAGCTCTCAAGCCATCAAAGCCTGGAGCCAAGCTCTCCGACCACCAAGTCTTCGAGCCCAGCTCCGAGATATCAAAGCCCTGAGCCCAGCCCTCAAGCCATCAAAGCCCAGAGCCAAGCTCTCTGGCTACCAACTCTTCGAGCCCAACTCCAAGACATCAAAGCCCTGAGCCCAGCTCTCAAGCCATCAAAGCCCAGAGCCAAGCTCTCCGGCCACCAAGTCTTCGAGCCCAGCTCCGAGACATTCAAGCCCAGAGCACAGCCCTCCGGCACTAAAGTTTGAAGATCCAGCTCTCAACCAAAATGAAACCCTCCTCTCTGATCTCATTACATGCCAAAAAAAAAAAGGGGAGAAAGAGAAGAGAGAAAAAGAGGGGGGAGAGGCAAGGAGTGCTCAAATCAAGACAATTGAGAAAATCCATTCCATTGAAAACTTGTTGTTCATTTACAAGTATTCTCGGGCCCCCGACATGCCGAGCGGCCCAAGCTAATGACAGAAAAGAAGAAAACAAGAGTCTACTCTACTCGAGCAGCCCCATTGGTAGGGCTGTGCGGCGGTGAAGTTCCAACCCCCAGGACTTCGAGCTATGCAACTCTAGCCTTGGCGACCACCACCAGCAGGGAAGGTTCGGGGACAGTGACTGACCCCTTTGCAATGTCTGAATCCGGGCCCAGCTCCATGTTCGAAGCTTAAGGAAAGCTGAGCTAGCTACGGCCCTCGTCAGGGACGAGCCCCTTGACTTGGTCGCCTAGGTACACAAAGCCCTTGTAGAAGGAGTCTGATGCCGTCTAATAGAACTCGGCGGTGAACTCCTTCAAGGCCTTGTACCATGCCACGGCCCCTTCTACCTCCTTCTTCACCTCGGTGACTTGTTCCCTTGCCGCCTCCGCCAACTTGGCCACCTCCGATGCCTCCCACTCGGCCACAGCCAGCTTCTCCTTCGCCGCGTCCAGCTCAATCTGAAGGGACTAAGCAATCCCCCTCTGCCGGACTGCCTCAGTGTTGAACGAGTTCAACCTCTTCTCGGTGGCCATGAGCTCCTCGGCTTTCTTCCTCAACCGGCTCCGCTCCTGATCAAGTTCTTCTTGGAGCTCCTTCGAGCACCTCTCGGCACTTGTAAGCCCTTTCCAAAGCTCCTCATTCTTTAGGATGAGCTCTCGGGAGACATCGGGCTTCTCCTTCGGCTCGGCCCTCAAGGCCTCAACTTCAGCTACACGTTATTGGTCATTCTTCAACCAGTTCCAGCAATAATCCTTGATCAAAAGCATCTCGGCTCTGACCTGCACCAAACGAGACGTCAAAAAAAGAAGAAGTTAAGCTACTTACCATGAAGAGTAGGGGGAAGATGCTACTGATTACATCCCCCAGCACCTTCCCGACCATCTCTTGCTGATCGCATGATTGGATCGAGAAGTCCATCATGTGCTCGGCCAGCTTCCGGTCCTGGAGCAGCGAGACATCGGGTCCCAGTCTGAATAAGACCCGACGGTAATCTCTCTCCCTCCTACATGCCCCCGAGGTGGATTCACCCACTCCATCGCCAGAAGAGGCCTCGGGAGCTGGTTGGGAGCTCGGTGCCCCCTCAAGTGGCACCCCCGGTGCCAGCTCCGCACCTCCTCCTCGATGATGATGAGCTCTAGAGGAGGAGGTGACATGATGGTGATGGCTGCAGTAGCAGCCTTGGCCCGGATGACCACCTCAGGCTCCGGGGTCGGGATCGGCTCTCGTCGCCTCGGTCGCTCCAACACAGACCCGACTGCCCTCTGCTCTAGCTCAGGAATGGTAGCCACCACTCTACTTGCTTGTACGGAGGTAGCCTCGGACTTCCTCCTCCTCAACTTGGTCGGCTCGGTGGGGACGGCCGCCAATGCACCCGCATCATGAGCCCTCTTCGAAGAGGACTCCTCAGCCAATCCCGATGGAGGCCTCTTCCGGGTGATCGAAAGTAGGTCTTCCACTGAGAACCTCATACCTGCATATGGAAGATACAATGTCAGTTCTACCCTGAAAGAAACAAATTAAAAGGAACAAAAAGGACTCGAGCCAAACTCACCCAACTCCCCCGTTGGGTTGACCCGGCCTCGGTGAGGTTCTGCTTCGATAACAGAACCTCGAGGGAAGTAATCTGGGTGGTGCAGAGCTGCTCATAGACATCTAGGTCAACCACCTCAACCATAGAATTTTAGTTAGGGAACTGATCTGGGTCGCTCCAGACCCAGTCGAACCCCTCGACCATTGCAAAAAAGAACTTACTCTTCCATCCTTTGATGGAAGAGGGGAGCTCAAACTTGATGCCCTTCGGACGAGAGGAGAGGAACCACCCCTATCCTAAGTAGGGTGGCGTTTCAGGATGAAGAATGCCCTGAACAAGGAAAACCGGGTAACGATCCCATGGAAGTGGCAAAGCACTATAAAGCTAAAGATGGTCCTTATGGCATTGGAGATGAGCTAAGCAGGGACCAAGCGATAGTTGCTCAGCACAAACAAAAAGAAAGGATGGAAAAGGAAGTGGAGCCCTCCTGTGAAGGTCTCCTCATAGAAGGCAATTCGGCTCGGGCTACTGGAGGTAACCCGGTTCCCTAATCGGGGGATTAAAAGCCAGACGAAGTGCGGGATACCATAGACATCTCGGATTGTCCCCAGTTCCTTAGCAGAGATCGTCAAAGCGATCCCGTCGGGGCCTGTTGACTAGACAAGCTTGGGGATAGGTTCAGTTGGATGAAGAGGACGAGAAGGACAAGAGGGGTTAGGTCCAGGTTCCCTAGTGACTATACCACCAAGGGGATGCCTCCCTCTAAGTTTGAAGTGAGCCCCATCTCCCCCCTCATCAGAAGAAGAAGATGATGGCCGCCTCGGCCTAGAGGGCCCGGCCTCACCCTGATTAGTCGAAAGACAAAAACTCAACCCGAAACGAGACATGATGAAGAAGATCAAGGGAAGAAGAAGAAGGCGGACGAAGGCCCGGAGGTGAACCTAGCCCTAAGAAGAAGACCTTACTCGACCAAGGCAAGAAGAAAGGGGACTAACTTGCTGTGAACTTTGGGAGACAAGAATGGCCGGATGGATGAAAGAAGAGTCTCGGTATAGTGGCGAGCATGAAAGATTTGAAAGAAGATGTATTTTGGGAAAGGCAACTTTTCCTTTTGAAATGATCGGTGCCCGACCGTACCGTTATAAATCCCCACCATCAGATCCGCGCCACGCGTCATTCATTGACAAGGCTGGCATCTGGCTTCGACTATGGCTGCTCTGGATTATGCGCCTGCAATAACTACTCCTTGGACATGTCTACGTGGCTCCTCCGGGTAGGCTGAAGAAATCACTTCTCGAGATTCCGACGATCACGACCATCATTGCACCGGATCCCCACCTTTCCACATTAGCAACGCATTTACTCCCTTTACCCCGAGCACCCCATGCCAACAAGACTCGGGAGTGGGGGGCAAATGATATGGCGAGAAGCTGACGTGTAATCCCTATCAGATTTCATGTCAGAAAAATCACCATGGTGGACACCCCACTTCGGACTCCTTTGACCGGGCCGAGCTCCCCCAGAATGACAAGATGGCCCGCCAAAGCTGAGTTCCATCCTCCGCCAGGTCAGCACCCGTGAGCTCAAGGCACCTAGGCCAGAGCTGAGTGACCTCTTTTATCGAATCGAGCCCCTCTGAGGCCGAGCCCCCTGGATCGGAGTCGAGCTCGGCCCTCCTCCGCCAGGTCGAAACCCTCTGAGGTTGAGCCCTCCGGGCTGGAGTCGCATGCTGACCTCCTCCTCTACCAGATCGAGCCCGTCCGAGGCTGAGCCCCCTGGACCAGAGTTGAGCTCAGCCCTCCTCTGCCAGGCCGAGCCCCTTCGAGGCTGAGCCCTCTGAGCAGGAGTCAAGCCTTCCTCCATCGGGTCGAGCCCCTCCGAAGTCGAGCCCCCGGGGCTGGAGTCGAGCCCAGCCTCCTTTGCCAGGTTGAGCCCCTCTGAGGTCGAGCCCCCTGAGCCGGAGCCGAGTCCCAGCTCTCCAGTTTGGCAACCACCTCGGGCAATGCTGCCTAGCACCAAAGAAAGTAGAGCTACCCCCGAGGCACCATCAGGCTGCCCGAGGACTATGAGGAGGCACCCATCAGATCATAATAACTGTCAGCGGCCACCACTTACACCAGAAGAGGAAGAAGCTCCCTGACCTGGGTGCCACGCTTTCCACCAACCACCTACACCACCCGAAAGTGGAAGTCAACTAGGAGATTCGAATCCCGGGGGTGGCGGCCCCTTAATCGAGATACTATCAAACCTCTCGAAATGGGGTGACCAGAAGGAGTGTCAGAGCGCATGGCAGCTTCCCTTATAACTAATCAGGAAATACGTCCCAACCATGGCATGAAATATCACCGCACGTGCCTGCCAACATGGGGGAGATCCCGAGGTAGGCATTCAACAATCACCTCAGCTTAAAAGAACCTTCGACGGCCCCAGCAAGGAGGTATGCAGGCTTAATCGCAAAACACTTATTTAAGCGAGTAAGGGAGAGGAAGCCACACAAGAGGGCCAATCCACCTCGGCTACCATCTCTCCAAGCATACTCGCACCCCCACTCTTACACCACTCACTCCTCCTAGCATGGAGTTCATCAAGAGGGGCTCGATCAAGAGGATCTACTCCCCTAGATCGTCACTGACTTGACCGTCGGAGTACCCTCGTCAAAATCCCTGGCCCGGATATCTGACCTTGTTTTGCAGGCTCTGAGGCACAGGTCAATCCCGAGAAGACGAGAGGTGATCTGACATCGACAGCAGCTACGGGCCAGACGATCTTGGTGGCAATAAACCCCATAGGTTTGAATACTAAGTTGATAACCCAAGAATGAATTCTTGAACTAATCGATGCGACCATCTAGTAATGGTATCTGATGTCTGGATAGGTCAAAGGTTCGCGAAGCAACATTCAAGATCCCATGCATATGGTTTTTATATAATTCATCCCTTTGACCCTAATACTTAGAATGATTTTAGAATTAATTACCAACTTCAAATAATACATCCAAATATGTCTCAACCTACTAAATTCTGTAACTCCTTATAAGGATTGCCTTGGCCAAGGTCTTGCTAAGTTGAAATACAGTACATCATTTTCTTCAATACCTTGGAGTGGTCAATCCCATCTTGATGCATCACTGACTTAATAAGTACTTGACTAAACATAATAACCTTCCATCATTAGATTAGAAATCTAGGTAATCCGGTACCTAAGTACAATGAGTTGCTTGTAAGTCATCGTGGTGATCTAAGGTTGGAGGGAATTTTATATCCATATCTTTCTATGAGATACTCTTGATAGTAAAGTACTCAATAGAGTTGGTTACCTTCGGTGCAATGTATATCTACACTCACCTGCATGCCATACTAGTATCTCCACACTCCTTAGTTATGAGGATAACTAACCTATATGGCATACAATGACCTATACTCGATAAGCATTGTCATCCTAGATAACAATGCATCATTTGGTCTCGAACATATTTAAGAACTACTTGATAAATCTTTTTTTATCGAACTGAAGTAGTTTTAAGGACTTCAACTCAAAAGAGTCGAAAGAAAAATGGAAAAAGAGATAAACTACCAAAAATAATTTTTATTTCATTAATAATTCATGTATAAATTATAAAGAGCTCAACCGTCTACAATCCAAATGATTGGCTATAGAATACATTTCTTAACATATGATGCATATAAAAATATTTAAATTTGATTTTAGTAGAATAAATCATGATTAATTATTGAAAATAAGAGTTGGTTGGATCTAGAATTATAAATTAAAGATCAAAAGTCAATTAATAAAACTAGGATTTTAGGTTAGCTTGAATCAGGTTAAATTATGGGGTTAGACCTAGGATTAAAATTTGATTAATATGGACCTTAGAAAAGTTGATTTAAACTAACCAAAAATTGATTAGGATTATGATGCGGGATGACTCTAAGATTGCTAAGTATGCAGGAAAAATAGTAAACTAGTTTTTTAACATTTTTTTATAAATTTAATTTGCAAGCTAGATTCCAAAAATCAAGTAAAGATTAGCAGAATGAATAGCAATGCAAAGAATCATCATGCCCATGCAAAATAATAAAAGTCAAGATCCGAGAATTGAAAAATTCTCGGCTTAGGATAGCTAACCTTCAATCAAAACAGAAATTAAGAGTAGGAAAGTTTGTACCAGTCAGAGATTGAAGAACTAGCCATTGAAGAGATCACTCAACACTTAAATTGGAGCCTGGATGATAAAATGATGCGGGACAGAAAACTAAATAATAAAAATAGTAATTAATATTTTTTTTATCTTTTCATATTTTAATGGAGAACTCAAAGGAGATAGTAAAGGAAACTAATAAGTCTACTACCCACACAAGTAAACCTATAAAGAAATTTAAAAGCAGGACCTGGTGGTTGAGAAACCACCATAAACTAGGATCTATTCAATGATTCAGAATTTATGAGAAGGGAAAGGTTCAGTGTTACCAACGTAGATCACTCTCTTGTTGTAGATCTGGCAGGACTCTCAAGATCGTAGAGTTGGAACTTCAAGATCTTGCTTTCGGGTTTTGATTTTTCACACGATACCGGTTCTGATGCAAGAACACCAGATCTGGATTGTTGGTTACCTGTAAAATACTCAACAAAGAATTCAAGTTAGAAATCAACAATGACAAGGAAAGAAGGAAAACAAAGGGTTCGAATTGATGGTTTGGTTTTCTTCTTCAGCTGGATAAGTAGGGCCTCACACCCTGCAATGCTCCAAAGGAACAAAGGAAGGGCCTCACACCCCGTAATGCACACAGCAAAGGAAGATTTTGACAGAATGTCTTTGTATTTCAAAATAATTTCATGAATCACAAAGAAGGCTGGTGGGGTATTTATAGACCCCTAACCAGTGAAGTAAGGGACTCAGATACAAGGCTTTTTTCCCTTTGGACTACAACTCTGGAATTTTGATACAAGTATCCTGGACTCCTGCTTAATGGATTAACTGGGACTCCTATCCAAAGTTAGTGCCAAGATGGAGACTTTGATGAAGGGCCATGATCGCTTCCTGGGTTGGTCATGATGGGTGGACTCAGGAATCTTGATAATGTAGCCTTCTGCAAGTGCTTGGACTCTTCAGTTTGGATTAAAAAAGACTCAAGAGTTTTTATGAAACTCTTGAGTTCTTGAAGCTTGAGCAACTAGCAACTTGTTTGAGTGAAATGCTAGGAATAGAAACCCTTGGACCTCCAACACTTGGTGAGCAAATAACTTGAAACTCCCTTTGAAGTTGGTGACAAGAAGGAAGTGTAATTTGGTCAACTACTTTGCTTTTGGCATGAATTAGCTTGAATGGAGGGGCGCCAAAGAAGAGAGTCCTTCACACTTACTCTTCTTAAAAATATGAGGCACTAAATAATCTTCTCTTCATGGGCCGACCAAAGGAGGTTGTCATGTGGGGATGTCTAAATCTTGTTGCATGTCCAAACACAAGTGATATGGCATGTGTCCTTGTCCTATAATAGAATGTCCAAATGGTGTTGTCCCAATGTCATATGGTGATGTCCAAATCCTTGAAAAGGTGGCACCAAGAAGAGGTTGTGGCTTGGACTAGCACATGGGTTGTCTTGAATCTTCATTTGGGTGCACATGGGATGCTGTCTTGGTCCCCTCTCATAATACAGGACTCAATTAACTTATTACATGGACTCAATAAATAACTAACCACATGATTTAACCAACTAATTGAACCAACCATACTTAATTAGGCTTTCAAATAAAAATCCTAATTAAAGTTGGTAAAAAGGGCTAATTAAATTAGATCACTAAGATCCCAATTAGGTAATTAGGGTTTGACTCAATTGGGGTTTCGACTCAACTGGGTAAAAAGGGTTTTATCCCAAAATAAACAAAACCCTAATTTCAGCTGGTAAAAGGGGTTTACCTAACTAAACCAAAATAATAAAATTAAAATAATATATTTACATGATAAATAGGGTTGGGTTCGGGATTTTATACACAAGTGATCCACGAGGATATGGGTTCAACATGTCGACTTCTTTTGGCCCTGGTGCCCGCACCATAAAGCTTCAGTTCCCTTGAAGTAGAAGGCTGATATGGGCGATCCTAAAGGCAAGAGGGCCTCCTTTTTGGAGGTGAAGCACCTCAGGGATCCTACAAGCGTCAGGGTTTAGAGAATAAATAGCAAAATAGTTGAAGAAAAATTGGATGGAGAGAAGAAAGGGATTCAAGGTTTTAATGGCTGGCGGCTAGAAGTGGAAGAGAGCTTCTTCTTCTTGGACGCCTGGGTCTCTTTGAACTGGGGTGTGGCTGATCTCCTGGGGTGTGGAAAAAGGCTAGGGCAGCAAGGGGCGTGGAGAAATTCACAAAGACAATGGTCGGCCACACTAGAACAAGAACCAGAAATCAAAAAACTAGAACACCAGAAGTTGAACACAATATACCAAAATTTTATTTCATGAGAAAAAGTTATTACAAGAGGAAGAGGGGTGGGGTATTTATAGAGCTCCCATGCCCTCTCCTAAAGGGATTACAAGTCTTCTCCCACTTAGGTTACAAGTCCTCTCCTAGCTAGGTTAGAATTACAAGTCTTAAAACATTTAGGAAAATAAATCCTAACTAGCCTAGGAACTTGACCTAGTCTTCCACTTCTTCTTTGCTTTGACTAGTCAACAATTGGGGATGCCTCCTTTGAATGGCGTGTTGGGCTCATAGGGTAGCAAGGGCTGGCCAAGAGGGCTTGGGCATCCTGGAAGCTAGGGCGCCTGGGGTCCTGGGGTAAGTATATTCCAGGCATCCAAAGAGCATCTTGGTTCTTAAGTGCTTGGGCTTTGCTCTTGGGCTTGTGAATTCAAGGCCTGAAGTGCTAGAATATCTTGAAAATCAAGGGGCACCTGGCATCTGGCATATTCCAGAGCATTTGGAGGGAATCTGGCATCTTGAATGGCATATGGAGGGAATCAGGGCATCTAGAGAGCATCTGGAGGGTATCTAGGGCTTTGGGGTGTCAAACAAGATCCCATAAGCTGATGTAAATGCCTCTAGCTCCCGAGTGAGGCCTGGTGGAACTCTAAAATAGGGTAACCTCCTCTCTTATATAAAAATTAGACTCTCACTGGACTAATACTCAAGTATAGGACTCAATGACTGACCAGGGTTGAAACAAGTCAACTAGTCTCAACTTATTACAGGACTCAATCTACTTTGTTACAAAATTGTGACACATGGCTAAGTAAACCAGATAGGGCCCAGTAATCGTGTCTGATCCTGGTGCCCCCACCCATTCTTCCGGGGCGGGAGGAACTCGACCCCGTCGAGTAAGGGTCAATTTGGCTCTCATACTACTCAAGGAGGGTCTGGGTAAAGGTGCTGCAGATCCTCACCAATGCTTCACAAGTCCTCAGATTTTAGCCGACCTTGCCAATAGACCAAATACCTCTGATAGCATCTATCTCGGGTACCGATGGCTTGATCGACCAAGGTTCTCTCAATCTTTTCCACACCAATAGGCCAAATTATATGTGGACACTCTGGGATAGGTTCTCTCTCAAAGAAAGGGAGTAGCTCAAAGGGCTCGCTGGGATCACTGTTGGCTCCCTATACTCTACAAGGTCTGAGAGGTTGAAGGTGGAGCTAATACCTAAATCAGGTAGTATCTTAAGCGCATAGGCATTGGATCCAACGCTCTTCATTATTTTGAATGGGTCAGCTTCACGAGCATGAATTCTTTTACAATCATACAATCCTCTACATAAAATTCTTTAACTCTCTTTTGGGAAGTAGCCAAGTTCTTATATATTTCATTACTTAGATTAATCTTTGGCTAAGTTCCTGATGCAGATGCAAATATGCCGGGCACATGCAGACCCTAACATATGATGCAGGAGACTCATGACATGTAGACTCGACTATGCATTCCTATAGGACTCTTTGGGCCTAAGCTTAACAGACTATAGGCTCTCTAGGTTTAACCCTGGTTTGGTATGCACATGAAAATATAACATGAGCTCCTAATAGATGCCAGAGGGTCTTCCAGAAGTAGGAAACAAACTTAACAGACTCAATGAATGAATGCAATATGTAAACCTATATAAAATGCATATGAATGGTTAAAGAAATATAAGAAGATTCAAAAAAGGGTAGAAAATAAGAGGTCGGTTTAGGGTCAGTTGGGTAGGGTGAGAAATAAGAAGATGGTTCAGGGTTAGTTGGATAAAGTAGGATATAAGAAGGGGTGTCAGGGATTAATCCTAGACTAATGAGGTTAACCTTATGGGGTTGCTTTCTATTTAAAGGGTCTGCATAATAGAAGAAAGGGTCATTGATTTCAGGAAAGAGATTAAGTGGAGTCAAAGAGGTGACTTCATCCTAAGGGTACGGATTTAAAAATATCAGGTCCCTAGTAAATTCTTCTGGCTCATAAATCAAAAGATTGGGCTCTACAATTGGATCCTCTTCTAAAATTCCCTCAGGTAAGATTCTAACAATAGGATTGGGTTCTTCATGGTCTTCTTCCTTTAAGAGTTCTTCCACTATAGCTTGGGTGTGGTCAAGGTCAGCTAATTCTAGGTTGGCTTCTACTTGGGTATCTACTGGGTCATCTAATTCTAGGTCATCTATAGGTATCTCCTCTTCTTCTTCCTCATACTCTTCTACCAGACTTGGGTCAACCTCATACACCTCTACTTTAGGCTCAGTAATGGGTTCATAGGTTAGGCGTTCAAAGGTTATGGGTTCAAAAACTATGGGTTCAAAGGTTATGGGTTTATAGACTATGGGTTCAAAGGTTATGGGTTTATAAATTGTGGGCTCGGATCTATAGGTTGCTTGGTTATTGGATTGGATCAACTAGGCAATCTGGGTGGTTAATTGGGTAAGTTGGTTTTGGGTTTGGGTATTGGTTTGGTCAAGCTTAAGGTTCATTTGGTTATTGGTTTGGCATACTTATGGTTCATTTGGGCAAATTGGTCAGTTATGGTCTTCATGAAAGTTTCATAATTGGGGTCCATGGTTGAATTAGGTTTGGGCTTAGATTGACTGTAATGAACTCCTGACCTGGTGGTTATGCAAACAAACAAACAATCAAGGTGGAATGAATGTAGCCAAGCATGCAAAGGGTTAATATAATATAGGATTTGCTAGACCTAGAGCCAAAACTAAATAGGTCTACTCAACTTATAATTAACCTAGCAGCTAGTCCTTCCACTGGCCAGGGTTCTAATTATAAACCATCAATCCACTTAGGTCATTTGACTCTAGACCCCCAGCCTTAGATACCAGTTTTCAGTAATAGCCACAGGATTAAATGCAGTAGTTGGCCCACACGATTCGTGTTGATCCCTAGAATGATTTTGATGATCACAAAATATTGGAGCATGTACTTGTTACTAATTCTTTCAATTACTTGAGAAGTTTTTGCAAAAAATTGGTTACCTTTAGTTTAAATTAGTTTTCAAATTGATTAAGAGGTAATTCAATTATGTATGGACTTTTATGAACTTTAACTTGTAAAAGCCCTAATTTTGCCAATCATGTAATCTTGTAAAAAGGACGGTAAAATTATAAAATTGAGAGTATGTAGATTAGCTCTTTTTTGATTCAAGTGTTGAAGAGTTTTAGAGAAGTTTGAAGCATTAATTGAAGTTTTGGTAAGAGCTGACTCATGGATCAAGAGCTGACTCCTTGTGGCACGGTACAAAAAAATTTTAGAGTTTCAGTATCTTGAGCCGACTCATGTCCCAAAAGCTGACTCGTGGAAGAATACATGTTTCTGAAGTCTGAGATCTCAAGCCGACTCGAGCTCCAAGAGTCGACTCATCCAGAGTTATGATTTTTGGTGAACTGAGACTTCGAGCCGACTCTGCCCTAAAGAGCCGACTCCTATAATTTTCTATTTTGAATTGATTGAAGGCAAGAGCCGACTCCAGCTTGAAGAGCCGACTCTTATAGAAATTTGGTCTGGGCTGTCTGAGACTTCGAGCCAACTCATGGACCTCGAGCCGACTCGAGTAGTCATTTTCTGCACTCCAATGGCTAGTTGTTGGAAATGGTTTTTGAATTCTATTTCTTCTCCAATAGCTCTTTCAGGAATCCCTAGGCCCTACAATGGCCATATCTCACAGAAAACTATAAAAGGGTTTGCTTTTGAAAAATTAAATAATTATTAGAGGATTATTATTGATTTATCCTGAGAAATTGAAGAGCTTTCAAGTCTTTCACCTACCTACTTCAAGAGCTTTCAAGTTAGGATTCAAAGCTTCACCAACTCCTCTTCATCATTGAATCCACTCATTGACGAAGCAAAGAAGCAGCTTGAAGAGCATTAAAGAGCATTCAAAGCTAGGATTCATCTTGATCTACATCGGCAACATTTAAACAAACTCGGTTTGTTGTAGTTGCTTGTTTATTTCTCTCTATCTTTGTTTTCTCTGTAAGAACAGCAAGGGGCTGTGTCTTAAGAGAGGGTTGAAGGTTTTTAGGTGAGCCTTGTGAAAACCTAAGTTGGATTCTTGGTGATCCCGGTATAAAACCAAGTGTTAGGATTTCTTTGGTGATCCCGTTCAAAACCAAAGGAGTTTGGGTTTCTTTGGTGATCCCGGTAAAACCAAAGTGTATAGATTTGGATTGTAAGCTTGGTAAAACAATCCGACTATATTCTGGTTGGGGGATATAGTGGAAATTCCAAGTGGTGCTTGGATAGTGGACGTAGGAGCCTGTTGCTTCGAACCACTCTAAATCTCTTTGTGTTTGTGTTTGTGCCTACTTTAGCTTATTGCATTTGTTTATTTACTTCCGCATTGCATATTGCACCACAACACTAAAAGAATTTCAAAGTGCACATAATTATGAAAAGTCTTTTAATCCCAATTCACCCCCCTCTTGGGAAGCCACCTGGGCAACAAGTGGTATCAGAGCAAAGTCTCTAAAAATTACTTAGAGTAAAGATAGATGGCACATCCCATGAGCACCTCTTTGGCCGAAGGTCAATCCACAAATCAACCTTCACTTTTCATCGGAACCAATTATACATATTGGAAGGCAAGAATGAAAATATACATTCAAGCCGTAGACTTTCATTTATAAAAAATTATCTTAAAAGGACCTCGTACACCTACTGTTAGAGTAAATGATATAGAGGTTCCCAAACCAGAAGAAGATTGGGATAATTTAAAGTTACTTTTGATTATGTTTGCGATGCTTGTCAACTAGGAAAACAAGTGAGGGAGAGTTTTAAATTCAAAAACATTGTTTCTACTACTAGACCCTTAGAGCTACTTCACATGGACCTATTTGGACCTACTAGGACTACAAGCCTAGGTGGTATGAAGTATGGCCTTGTGATTGTAGATGATTTTTTAAGATACACATGGGTTTTGTTTATTGCACATAAAGATGAAACTTTCAAAGTATTCAAAAAGTTTTATAAAAGAGTTACAAATTTGAAACATCTATCTGTTATTTCAATTTGTAGTGATCATGGCACTGAATTTGAAAATCAACATTTTGATCACTTTTGCACAAAGCACGGTATTGACCATAACTTCTTTGCACCTAGAACACCACAGCAAAATGGTGTTGTAGAAAGAAAGAATCGTACTTTGGAAGAGATGTCCCGAACAATGCTTTGTGAAGGAAATCTTCCAAAATACTTTTGAGCATAAGCTGTAAATACTGCTTGCTATATTTTCAATAGAGTTTTGATTAGACCTATCATTAGAAAAATCTCCTATGGACTATGGAACAATAGAAAGCCTAATATCAAATATTTTCATGTTTTTGGCTGTAAATGTTTTGTTCTTAATAATGGAAAAGATAATCTTGGTAAATTTGATGCAAAATCTGATGAGGCTATTTTTCTTGGATATTCTTTAAATAGTAAAGCCTATCAAGTTTTCAACAAAAGAACATTGACTGTAGAAGAATCAATATATGTTGTTTTCAATAAATTTGACATTACATCTTCTAGAAAAGAAGATCTTACTGATGATGATACAGTTACACTAGAACATGGACTGAAAGATTTGACTCTCAAAGATAAACAATCAAGTGAACCACATGAAGAAGAGGTAAGCAAAAATCATAATGATATACCCAAAGAATGAAGGTATGTACAATCACATCCTAAAGAATTAATTATAGGAGACCCATCTCAAGGTGTTAGAACTAGAGCTGCATATAGAGATACACATGACTTAATTGCTTTTGTTTCTCATGTATAACCACATACTATAGAAGAAGCTGAAACTGATCCTAATTGGATGTTAACAATGCATGATGAATTAAATCAATTTAGGAGGAATAATGTTTGGACCCTAGTAGAAAGACCTAGTGACTATCCTATTATAGGTACTAGGTAGGTTTATAAAAATACATTAGATGAAGAAGGAAATGTAATTAGAAATAAGGCTAGACTGGTAGCACAAGGATATAATCAAGAAGAGAGAATAGATTTTGATGAAACTTATGCACCAGTAGCTATGTTAGAAGCCATTAGATTACTATTAGCATATGCATACTTTATGAATTTTAAGTTATTTCAAATGGATGTAAAGAGTGCATTTTTGAATGGTTTTCTATCTGAAGAAGTTTTTGTCGAACAACCACCGGGTTTTATCGATCACTCATTTCCAAATCACATTTTCAAATTGAATAAAGCTTTGTATGGTCTGAAACAAGCACCTAGAGCCTGATATGACAGACTAAGTTTTAAATTGTAAATGATTTTGTAAGATGTAGTGTTGACACCACACTATTTATTCAAAGAAGAGATAATGATATTCTAGTTGTTCAAATCTATGTTGATGATATTATTTTTGGATCTACTGATGAATCTTTGTGTCAAGACTTTGCTAAGCTAATGTAGGGTGAATTCGAGATGAGCTTAATGGGTGAGCTAAGTTACTTCCTCGAGCTTCAAATCAAATAATCTAAGGAAGGTATTCTGATAAACCAAGCCAAATACATCAAAGAGATTTTCAAAAAATTTGGCATGGAAGCAAGCAAATAAATTAGAACACCTATGAATCCTGCATGTAGACTTGATAAAGATGAGAATGGCATAAATGTTGATCAAAAGCTGTACAGAGGTATGATCGATTCTTTACTTTATTTGACAGTTAGTATACCTGATATTTTATTTAGCATTTGTATGTGTGCACGTTTTCAATCTAATCCAAAAGAGTCACACATCATAGTTGTTAAAAGAATCATTAAGTATCTTAAAGGCACATGCAGTCTAGGTTTATGGTACTCTAAGCACACATCCTTGAAATTAATTAGTTATTCTGATGCTAATTATGGAGGCTGTAAAATTAATAGAAAAAGCACAAGTGGCACCTGTCAATTTCTAGATGTTAACTTGATTTCATGGCACTGTCGCAAGCAGAACTCTGTAGCACTGTCTACTACTGAGGCAGAATATGTGGCTGCTGGGAGCTGTTGTGCTCAAGTATTATGGATCAAGAAACAACTAGAAGATTTCGGTGTTGTTCAATCTAAATTCCTATTAAATGTGATAACACTAGTGCTATTAACTTATCCAAAAATCTAATTCAGCATTCACGAACTAAGCACATAAAAATAAGATATTATTTTTTTCATGATCATGTTTTAAATAATATTGTTAAGCTAGAATTTGTACATACTGAAGATCAACTAGCTGACATTTTTACTAAACCCCCAAGTCAAGAAAGATTTGAGAAGATTAGAGAAGAATTGGACCTATGTGACCCATTTTGAACATTTTGACCTAATTTTTAAAAAATAATAAAAAATTATCTAGACATTTCAAATTTCCTTCTAGAGCTTATGACAACCTGTTTTAGTGACTAGAAATCCATAGAAATTGATTTTAACTTTTTTTGAGTTTTAGGCTGAATTTTGGCTCGAGACGACTTGAGTCATTAGGAGGTTCGGCGAGCCGACTCGAGAGTCGGGCTGAAGGATTTTAAATAGGGCTCCATAGGTTTGTTTTTACTATTTCTTTCCTTATTTCCCACTTCCCCTTAGCCGACTCCTAACCCTAACTAGGAAAAGCTCATAGAACACTTCCTAAACCCTCCAAAGTCCTAATCAAAGCTAGATGGCTCCTCGTAAGGCCATTGCCAAGAAACCTATGAGAGTGGTTCGGTCAATTGCCAAGGAAAGAAGGACAAAGCGGCATTTGGATACCTCAAATCAGGAAGAACAGCAAATAGAGCATGAGGAAGAACAAGAGGCACCAAGGCAAGTTATTTTAATGGGAAATAGACAAGTTACACCGGGTAGATGCATTGATTTCAATTTTCTAGAACAAGAGCATTTGCACATTGGTGATTGGTTGGCTAAACAGGGTTGGAGAGATTTTTGTATGCTCAATCTTCCCACCTATCCAAACCTTGTTAGACAGTTTTTTGAAAGTATATCCTTAAGTGCATTCCACATTGAAGGTACAGTGAAGGGTAAGCACATTGAAATAAGTGAATAGAAATTATCAAGTATTTTTCACATTCCAAAAGAGGGTGAAAGTTACCTAGTTTTGAAGGAGAAGCAAAAAACTTTGAGATTAGTACCAGAAAGGACAAATGTAAAGGGAGTTATTCATGTTAGTGCAAACCAATTATCATTGTAAATGAGATTATTGCACAACATTATTAGTCGTATCTTCTTGCTCAGACAAGGAGGTTTGACTGAGTTAGTGAGCGCGACCTCGTCTTTATGAGATGCTTGATTGAGGGGGAGGCCCTCAATCTACTATTCATTATACTATCACAGATGAGAGAGGCTGCTCGTAGGGCACGAGCATGTCTACCATACACGATGGTATTCACACTTTTGTTTTAGGATGCCCTAGTTGATTTGTCTAGTAAGGACAGTAGGCCACTTTTACACACAGACAGATATAACTTGAAACCTCTGACTCGGATGGAGTTTATTAAAGTAAAGGGTCACTGGATTAGGAAGAGCTTAGGTCTTCCCATGGCTCATTCTGAGGATGATTTTGATGAGGATATTCAGGCAACACAAGGACATGGTGGAGAGACAGAGGCACATGTTGACAAGGCTGGACCCTCAGAGCCAGCTCCATCTACTCCTCGTTCACTAGTCAGAGGATCTACAGCTGTTGGACCTGATGCTGATGATCGATTGCAGCATGTACTGGACGAGATCTCGAGTCTTCACAGAGGGAGAGTTGAGACTGATACCAGGATATCTGCTCTTCAGTCAGAGATGCGCTAGGGATTCCAGGACATCATGACTATTCTTCAACAGCTTACTGCAGCCAGTCAGTCTGTACCGACTACTTCCACAGCAGCACCTGACACTGGCACTGATTACGAGCAGGGACAGGAAGCACATTTCAATGATATTCCTTCAGAGGCCACTCCTGCTGAGGCTGAGGCTAGTACCGAGATTCCAAAATCTGATGTTGGAGAGACTCCAACTATAGAGATATTGTCTACCACAAGCACTTTGGCCTTGTCATTTGATCCTCCCACTGCCATACCCACTCCTATTGTCATTTCTTCTGAGTCCAAAGTGTAAGCTAAAGCCAAACCAAAGCCTCTAGGACTACTACACCTATTAGGACTAGACTCAGGGACCTTAGACCTAGGTTCCCTAAGTTCAGGCCTGCTCCAGGTATTTTAGAGGTCGGTTCCTCCTCTAGTGAGGAAGACCTTAGTGGTGATGATCCTAGTCCTTCTTTTTGATGTTTTAGTCCATCCTTTTGATGTTTTAGTCTTTCATCTTGATGTTTTTAGGACTTTATACTTTTTATATCTTGTTGTTGTGATACTATTTTGTTGTGCCGAGGCACATTTGTAATGTATCACTAATGTACTGACTTTTTATATATATATCACTTTTTATGCTACATGTCTTCTTATGATACACTCATGACTTATTGTGAATGAATGTTGGGGAGAAGGGAGAAAATATGAATGTGCATGAAAATGTGAAGATATGAATGTTAATTTATGAAAATGTGCATGAATGTTTATAAAAACATGAATATGTATGAAAACTTATGAATCTGTATGAAAACTTATGAAAATTTGATTACATTAGTAAGGGGGAGCTTATGTTTGTTAATTTTTCATGAAATTTACTTTAAATACTAGTAAATTTTATAAAGTTTCGATATGCAATACATTTGATACATTATGTTTCGATACATTATGTTTTTGATACTTGATACACATATGATACAGATGAAGCTTTGTATTGATACATATGATACTTGGTGTTGATAAGTTTTCAGTCTTATTATACATTTGATACATATGATACATTGCATTAATACTTATTAGTTCAATAATTTGATACCTTGATACTCAATTGATTGATACACACTATGTCTAATATCATTTGATACATATGGATATGATACACTGCAATTGTAAAGTGTCTTTAAATTATGTTCATGCCCAGTGTTTTGTCATAATCAAAAAGGGGGAGATTGTTGACTCCTGGAATGATTTTGATGATCACAAAATATTGGAGCATGTACTTGTTACTAATTCTTTCAATTACTTGAGAAGTTTATGCAGGAAATTGGTTACCTTTAGTTTAAATTGGTTTTCAAATTGATTGAGAGGTAATTCAATTATATATGGACTTTTATGAACTTTAACTTATAAAAGCCCTAATTTTGCCAATCTTGTAATCTTGTAAAAAGGGATGTAAAATTGTAAAATTGAGAGTATGTAGATTAGCACTTGTTTGATTCAAGTGTTGAAGAGTTTTGGAGAAGTTTGAAGCATTAATTGAAGTTTTGGCAAGAGCTGACTCATGGATCAAGAGCCGACTCCTTGTGGCATGGCATGAAAAAATTTCAGAGTTTCAATATCTCGAGCCGACTGATGTTCCAAGAGCCGACTCGTGGAAGAATACAAGTTTCTGAAGTCTGAGATCTCGAGCCGACTCGAGCCCAAGAGCCGACTCGTCCAAAGTTATGATTTTTGGTGAATTGAGACTTCGAGCCGATCTGCCCTGAAGAGCCGACTCCTGTAATTTTCTATTTTGAATTGATTGAAGGTAAGAGTTGACTCCAGCTTGAAGAGCTGACTCTTACAAAAATTTGGTCTGGGTTGTCTAAGACTTCAAGCCGACTCGTGGACCTCAAGCCGACTCGAGTAGTTATTTTTTGCACTCCAACAGCTAGTTGCTGGAAGTGGTTTTTGAATTATATTTCATCTCCAACAGCTCTTTCACGAATTACTATGCCCTACAACAGTCATATCTCATTGAAAACTATAAAAGGGATTGCTTTTGAGGGATTAAACAATAATTAGAGGATTATTATTGATTTATCTTGAGGAATTGAAGAACCTTCAAGTCTTTCACCTACCTACTTCAAGAGCTTTCAAGTTAGGATTCAAAGCTTCACCAACTCCTCTTCATCATTGAATCCACTCATTGAAGAAGCAAAGAAGCAGCTTGAAGAGCATTAAAGAGCATTCAAAGCTAGGCTTCATCTTGATCTACATCGGCAACATTTAAACAAACTCGGTTTGTTGTAGTTGCTTGTTTATTTCTCTCTATCTTTGTTTTCTCTCTAAGAATAGCAAGGGGCTATGTCTTAAGAGAGGGTTGAAGGTTTTTAGGTGAGCCTTGTGAAAACCTAAGTTAGGTTCTTAGTGATCCCAGTATAAAACCAAGTGTTAGGGTTTCTTTGGTGATCCCGTTCAAAACTAGAGTTTGGGTTTCTTTGGTGATCCCGGTAAAACTAAAGTGTATAGGTTTAGATTGTGAGCCTGGTAAAACAATCCGACTGTATTCCAGTTGGGGGATATAGTGAAAATCCTAAGTGGTGCTTGGGTAGTGGACGTAGGAGGCGGTTGCTCCAAACCACTCTAAATCTCTTTGTGTTTGTGTTTGTGCTTACTTTAGCTTATTGCATTTGTTTATTTACTTCCGCATTGCATATTGCACCACAAGACTAAAAGAATTTTAAAGTGCACGTAATTATGAAAAGTCTTTTAATCCCAATTCACCCCCCTCTTGGGAAGCCACCTGGGCAACAGTTCGGACCTGACCTGTTGGGTGTCACCTAGCCCACTAGGTAAAATTATGTCTAATTAATTTTAATTAGGCTTGGGTCAGTATGATGATGATGGTTTTGGGCCCAAGACAGGTGATGAAATTCTGCCATGATCTGAGATAGTGAATTGCCCTTAAGATTAGGTTAATCAAATGATGCACATTCAATGAGCCCTAATGCAACTAATAACAATCAGAAAAATAAAAAATATTTTATGTGTATTTTATGAGGTGGAAAATTAGGTTTAGATTGATTAGGTTAGAAAAAAAATTGGGCTTGGGATTGGGGTGTGTGGAAGTTGAATAGGTTAGGTTGAGTCAAGTATGCAGAGTTCACTAAATTCTGAGATTTAGGGTTCAAATTAATGCAGTGTTTGACATGGATTCTGATGCATAAAAAATTAGAAAAATCTTAGGACAGAGGATGGATGGTGTTGATGACCTCTACCAAGTTTTATGCAAAACTAAAATCTTATGATGATGCAAATCCTAGGGTTTTCAGACAGATATATAATTATCAAGATTTTAGTTTGGATTTTCAATATACCAAATTTTAGGACTTTTAGTTTTCTATAAAATTAATTAAAAATTATTATAAAACATAGGATAAGACAGAGGACATATCATGTAAATTTCACAAAAAAATAAAATTCCTAGGTGGTCAAAATTAGATGAAAAATAGATACCTAATGCAGCTAATAGGATGCAGAAATTAGGGTTTGTGATCATAATGCAGATAAATGCTATCCTAAATCTGCTCTGATACCAAACTAATGCAGGATAACACTAAGATTGCTAAGTATGCAAGAAAAATAGTAAACTAATTTTTTTTGTATTTTTTTATAAATTTAATTTGCAGGCTAGATTCCCAAAATCAAGTAAAGACTAGCAGGATAAATAGCAATGCAAAGAATCATTATGCCCATGCAAAATAATAAAAGTCAGGACCTGAGAATTGAGAAATTCTCGGATTATGATAGCTAACCTTTAATCAAAATAGAAATTAAGAGTAGGAAAGTTTGTACCAGTCAGAGAATGAAGAACTAGCTGTTGAAGAGATCACTCAACACTTAGATTGGAGCCTGGATGATGAAGCTTCAATTCCCTTGAAGTAGAAGGCTGATCTGGGCGGTCCTGAAGGCAAGAGGGCCTCCTCTTTGGAGGTGAAGCATGTCAGGGATCTTACAAGCAGTAGGGTTTAGACAATAAATAGCAAAACAGTTGAAGAAAAATTGGATGGAGAGAAGAAAGGGATTCAGGATTTTAATGGCTGGCGGCTAGAAGTGGAAGAGATCTTCTTCTTCTTGGATGCCTGGGACTCTTTCAACTAGGGTGTGGCTGATCTCCTAGGGCATGGAAGAAGGCTAGGGCAGCAAGGGGTGTGGAGAAATTCACAAAGACAGGGGTTGGCCACACTAGAACAAGAACCAGAAACCAAAAAAACTAGAACACCAGAACTTGAACACAATATACCAAAATTTTATTTCATGAGAAAAAGTTATTACAAGAGAAAGAGGGGTGGGGTATTTATAGAGATCCCATGCCCTCTCCTAAAGGGATGACAAGTCTTCTCCCACTTAGATTACAAGTCCTCTCCTTGCTAGGTTAGAATTACAAGTCTTAAAACATTTAGGAAAATAAATCCCAACTAGGTTAGGAACTTGACCTAGTCTTCCACTTCTTCTTTGCTTTGACTAGTCAACAATTGGGGATGCCTCCTTTGAATGGCATGTTGGGCTCATGGGGTAGCAAGGGCCGGCCAAGAGGGCTTGGGCGCATGGGCTTGGGCCTCTTGGAAGCTGGGGCCCATAGGGTCCTGGGGCAAGTATATTCCTGGCATCCAAAGAGCATCTTGGTTCTTAAGTGCTTGGGATTTGCTCTTGGGCTTGAAATTCAAGGCCTGAGATGCTAGAATATCCTGGGAATCAAGGGGCGCCTAGCATCTGGCATATTCTGGAGCATCTAGAGGAAATCTAGCATCTATAATGGTATCTAGAGGGAATCAGGACATCTGGAAGGCATCTGGAGGGTATCTAGGGCTCTAGGGTGTCAAACAAGATCCCATAAGCTGATGTAAATGCCTTTGGCTTCCAAGTGAGGCCTAGTGGAACTCCAAAATAAGGTAACCTCCTCTCTTGTACAAAAATTGGACTCTCACTGGACTAATACTCAAGTACAGGACTCAATGACTGACTAGGGTTGAGACAAGTCAACTAGTCTCAATTTATTATAGGACTCAATCTACTTTGTTACAAAATTGTGACACATGGCTAAGTAAACTAGATAGGGCCCAGTAATCTGTGTCTGATCCTGGTGCCCCCACCAGGTTATATTGGGCTACGGTTAAAAGAACACTTAGGCTAGGAGGCCATGAACCCATAGTCACCTGGAGGGCCATGAAGGCCAAGCTTAGAGGGAAATACGTTCCAACCTCATGTTGCTAGGGTTTGTTGGATCAGTGGCAAAGATTGAGTCATGGTAGAAAGAGTGTAGATGAGTATATCGCGATATTTGATGAGTATTTTATGCAATGTGACTTAGATGAAGATGGAGATGTTGTCCTGTCTAGGTTTAGGGCTGGCCTTAAGGATAACATTAAGAGGGAGCTTTACCTGAGAGAGGTCAGAGATATAGAGCAGGCCTACTAGATTGCTAGGAATGTTGAGCATTTCTAGAGAGGGCCCATCTTTTATAAATCTGAGCCCATTAGAAACCCTAGCCCATACTCAGGATCTAGTCAAGCCTACCCTAGTTGACCTGACCCAAATCGACCCAACCTGAGTCGGCCTAGTCTAAGTCATCCTAACCCGAGTCGACCTCAACCTAGTACCTCCATGACCTATAAAGAAGATAAAGGCAAAGCTGTAGAGGGTCAGAGGGAACTTATCTCCCAGAAGGTGTGCTATAGATGCCGTAAATTAGGTCACTTTGCTAGCCAGTGCCCTACACATAGGTGAGCTAGGTAAGGATGAGCCTGAGTTCATAGTTGAGCTTGAGGGAGAAGTTTATGAAGCTGATGAACAATTAATTAATGAGTAAGAGGGAGAGGAGGAAGTACCTGAGTCTGAAAACCTGTTAGGAGTGGTTAGGTGCATCTTGACCCAAACCCAAATTAAGGAAGACTGGCGTAGGACCAACATCCTACAAACCTTTGTTAAGATAGGAGGTAAGGTGTTCAAGATCATAATAGATAGTGGGAGTTGTGTCAATGCCATCTCTATCAGTACAGTGAAATCTTTAGGATTGACCCCAGTTCCCCATCCTAGCCCCTATAAGGTTTCTTGGATAGATTCCACCTCCATCCCAATCAAATATAGATGCCAAATCTTGATCAAATTACAAACATATGAGGAGAAGATTTGGTGTGATGTCCTTTTCATGGGAGTTAGTAGTATTATCCTAGGTCGACCATGGCTTTATGATCATGATGCAATCTTGTTTGGCCGAACCAATACCTGTATATTTAGTCACCATGGGGAGAAGTTTGTGATCCACCCGACTCAACCTAAAGACCCATTTAGGGGAGCTTTTGGTAGCCTTAAGGAGAAGAAAACAGGAGTTAGTTTTATTAAGGCTAAGGAATTAGAGAAAGAAACCCCTGAGCCCATTGATATTGAAGAGTTGAGTCCAATAGAAGAGAAGCTAGAGAGTGAACCCCTTGAGAAATCAAAGGAAAAAGATCCTGAACCCACTGCAAAATTTGAAGAAGTGACTGAGACATTATCAAACATAATAGAGGGTTCAAGAGAGTTGTCCATAGAGGAGGTCCAGGAACAAGTCCCTAAGGAACAACCCCAGGAGGTAGATATTAGTTTAGGAGACTTTCTTTCCAAAGACCTTCCTGATAACCTTCCAACTGGTGCTGAGCCTGATAAGTCCATAAACCCAGTTCAACTGTCCACACCTACACTGAACACCGCACAGCATATGCATCAGGATATTAGCCATAAAAGTAATTTAAGTAATGAAACATGTAACAAACTGGCTAATTCCCGAATAAGAGCCAATGAATTCAATGTAGGGAATTCTATCTTGGTTAGGCTTAGGCCTAAAAAGAAGTTTCATGCTCATAGAGCTGGATCCTTAGAAGTGATAAAGAAGGTAGGATCCCATGTACATGATTTGCCCTTGGAGTTTGGCTTTAGCTCTACATTCAATATCGTAGACCTGATTGAGTCTAGGAAACCAGCAGTGATTCTTAGTGAGGCCTTTGAACCTATCCCATCCATTCAGAGTGAGCCTGACCCTAAGTGTCCACCTATAATTTGGCCTAAGAGAGGAATACGGATCGAGTGTGTCCTGGACGATTGAGCTTCCATAACCCGGGATAGCAATTTTGAATGCCACCCGATCTGTTGGCAAGGTCTACCAGGACCCGACACTTCGTGGGATACTTGAGAGGACTTGCTACACCTCCACTCAAATCTTCTTGAGAGGCACTAGGTTCAGTGTGACCCTTACTCGGCGAGGTCGAGTTCCTCCCATCTCGGGAGAATTGATGGGGACATTAGAGGCCCCAGACTCTGGCAAAGGCATTTCAACCCTTTGTAGTTATCAAATTAGAGTTTAGGATGTGAGTCCAAGTTTTGTTCAGATTGTAATTAGGGTTTAGTTAATTTGAGTGAGTTTATTTGAGTTTTGTGAGTAAGTCCATTAGAGTCCTATCCACACTTGAGTCCTGTATTTAGAATGCCAAGTCTATTAAGTCAGGTCAAGTTTTTAGTCCTGTAACTTTTAAAGTTTATCAGTCAAGTCAGCTCATATTGAGCTAGTCATTTTCTAAGTCATGTAAATTTTATAGTAGGTCTAGTCAAATTTTGTAAGTAAAAGACTCAAGATAATCGAAGATCCAGCCAGCTTAAAGTCATGGAGCCACACTTAAAAACCATGGAAGCCCCAGCAAGAGAATTTGAAGGCCTTGGAATCCTGGACCGCAGCCTGGAGCATTCTGGGCCGCCCAAGGCCCATGAGGAGCATCAAGAGGGGCGCCAACCCTTATGGTCAACCCCCTTGGTCGGCCTCCCTTAGAGTCACCCCTTTTTGGCTGACCAAGAGAAGGAGAGGGAGAGAGAGAGGCTCAGTCAAAAGTAGAGAGCCCTAGTCTATATCTTTATTTGGGTTTAGGACTAATGTAATTTCTCATGAATACCCTTACTTGAGCCCCAAGTTTGTAAGCCTATTTAAAGGCCTCCCCTCCTCGTGTAATTTCTAAATATTGATGAATTAAATTTAAGTTTTCTCTCTTTGCTATGTGCCCTTGCTGTGTGCATGCTGTGTATGAGTCCTTCTTATTCCTGCACCCTGCCTCCATCTACAATATCAAAATCCTAGCCGCCCCTTCCTTCCAACCCTTGGCCGCCATCATCTAAGAGCCTTTCTTTTCCCTTCTTTCAATTATTCAGTCTTCATGCTCTTAGTTTTCTAATCTCATATGGTGATTTGTAGGTTCCTCAATTCTCATGAGTCCGAGGATACCTTTTGATCAGCCGTTGGATTACCGAGCAGAAAGCCACGAATCTGCAGGGTCAGAAGCTTGTTCTTCCAGGCCGCATCTGGGAGCATGAGCGATCTCTTCATGAAACGATCTTCAGCAGGCACTTCTACCGTTGCAAGGTATACCCCCTTGATTCATCAGTAGTAGTATTGTAGGAAAGCTAGCCTGACCAAGGTTTCTCAACCTTGGCGATCCTGCTTATCTATTACTTTAGGATTTATTTCTGCATACATGATTTCCAGAATTTTTATAGAATTCTATACTTTGAATCTTGGCTTGAAATTTAGGATCTAAAACCTTAACTTCATGCTTAATCATGGAAAAATACTTTACATGCATAAATCATCCTGCATCATAGGGCCTCTCACCCCTTGATATCCCGAAGGATAAAGGTACACTCTCACAGAGTTCCTAATCTAAGAAGAGAAGGGCTAAAGAAAGAAGAACTTCTCAAAAATTTTCATTCATCCAAATTATTTTTACAAGAGGAGTAGGGCCCTTTATATAAGCTCCTATGTCCCATTCAAAATTCAAATGAAAAATGAGGTTACACATCTTCATCAAGGGGTGCCTAAAATCTGATTTTTGAGCTCTTGAAATCCTCCTTTGGCCGGCCTTGATTTGGTGGAAAGCTTGATTCGGGGAGGGAAGAGAAGAGATTGTCCCCATTCAAATTTTGAACTCCTTTCATGAGCCTTTGGCCAACCATGAGCTTGATCTTGGTAGCTTGATTTCGGGAATGTTGTGTGGACTTGTCTTCAACAATCAAGGAATGCTCTTTTGACCTTCCTTGGCCACCCATGGTTCTTTAAAAAAAAAGCTTGATAGGGGGAGTGGGATGGGGATGTTGTCTTCAAGAATCAAGGGATGCTCCTTTGACCTTCCTTGGCCACCCATGCTTCTTTGGAAAAGGGCTTGATGTGGGGAGTGGGGTGGGGTTGTTGTTGGCTTGGATCAAGGAGAGGCTTGATGGGACGTCCACATGGCATTGACTTTGAAGATTCCATCTTCTCTTGGTCGCCCAAGTGGCTTGGTGATGTGGCACTTCATCATGCCAAGTGGTATTGATGAGGTGGTGCTCTGATGCAGAACGAAAGTTTTGACTCGCCTAGCTCCTTTACCAGTCCACACACGAGTCTCCGAGTCTGCCGAAGTTTTTGCACAGCATATAAAAGACTTGCATAAAGAAATTCATGCCAAAATAAATTTAAGTAATGAAACTTATAAGAAGTTGGCTGATTCTCAAAGGCGAGTCAAAACTTTTGATGAGGGAGACTATGCAATGATTAGGTTAAGGCCTGAACGGTTTCCTCCTGGAACCGTTAGAAAGTTACATGCTAGAGGAGCTGGACCATTTAGAGTAGTGAAGAGAGTAGGATCCAATGCCTATGTGCTCGAGTTGCCTCCAGAACTAGGCATTAGCTCCACTTTCAACATTACAGACCTAGTAGAGTATAGATAGCCAGCTGTGTTCCCAGTGAGGCTTTTGAACCTAATCCTGCTCTTGAGAGTGAACCCAACCCTATGTGTCCACCAACAAACTGGCCTGTGAGGAAAGAGCAGATTGAAAAGATCCTGGATGATCAGGTTATCTCTACTCGTAATCGAAGATACCAAAGATACCTGGTCCGCTGGCAAGGAAGGCCAGATTCTGATGACTCTTGGATCTCCTGAGAAGAATTACAAGAATTGGACCCAGACCTCTTGGAGAGATACCAGAGCCAACTTGATCCATACTCGACAGGGTCGAGTTCCTCCCACCCTGGGAGAATTGGTGCGGGCACCAGACTCAGAAGAAGACTTCAGAGCTCCATCTGGATCTCTGATTAACCTTGCCCGAAGAATTAGAGTTTTCTGGCTTGTAATAAGGGCTGACTTGATCAACTCAATTTTAGCTTGAGTCTGTATTACCTGCATTTTTATTTTGTTGAGTCATGTTGACTCAGTAGTGGTCTAGGACTTCAACCTGGGGTGTTACATTTTCTCCCAAGGCCAAGCAAGTGGGCGCCACACTCCCAGCCACACGCCTGAGTCCAGGAGGTGCCACATCTCCATCCAGTATACTCTGGTCCCCACACCACATATAGCAGCTCCCTTCTCTCATGCGCCAATTGAGGAAAAATCAACCAGGGATCCACAAATCAAGGGGGCGGCCCAAGACCTTCCAAAAGAGCCAAACTATGAAAGGGAAGAAATTTTTCTTGGAGAGAACTTCAAGGAGGCGCCTATTCCCTGCCAAAAATACCCAAAACAAAGATGGGAAGGACCTTGACTTAGGGAGAAAGAAAAGGAGGAGTCCAAAAGAGTTGAGCCATGGAAGGAAAGGAATCCTCTCTTGAAGAACAAAGCTTGGAGGCGCCATCTACCTTCCTTTTAAAACCTAAATCAATTTTTTTTGGAACCTTTGGCCGGCCATATGTGTAAGGATTGATCCTACAATCCTAATTTGCAGATTCCCTCCTTTAGTCCCACATGGGAAGATGTAAAACCCTACTCTCTTGTAAAGTCCTATAAATTAAAACCCCTTTGTAAATTCTAATCAATTTGATGAATGAAACCAACTTTTTTTTGTGAGCAAACTCTGTGTTTTCTCTCTTCCGCACTTGCATCCAGGTGTTGAGCTCCATGAGGGAGTAAATCCGGGTTCCCCAGGAACCTTGAGGAGGTGTGAGATCTCCAAACCCCAAACCCTAGGTTAGCCACTTCTACTCCAAAACCCTAGCCGCCCATCATCCACTTCAATCCACCAAATCCTAGCCTATCCCACCTCCCACGGCCTCTCTCTCCAAGTCCAGGCCGACCACCAGCATCCAGCTCCAGTCCGGATACTTCAGATCCATAGCTCTTTCCAGAGGGAGTCGAATCAGCCTTCAGGAGAATCCGGATCTCAGCGACATCAGCCTTCAAGTTCTTCGAAATGGTAAATCCTTCCCTGAGTATCTGAATCCATCACTTGTTTTTTTTCTTCCCAGATCTTGAGTTCAGGAGAAGCCGACCCAGCCACGAGACCAGTATTGGAGGATCCATTGCGAAGATAGCCGAATCCGAGGATCCAACAATCTGCTCGAGAGAGTTCTTCCACCCAAATTCTGTGAAGATCACTGTCTGGTTGGTAAACCATCTCTTCTCTTTATTTCTGTCCTGTTGAAAGTTCAGAGCGAAACCCTAGGTCTGGGAGTTTCTCAACCCCCAGCGATCCGTTACTTCTGAACTACTCTGATAACTTAGCTTCTTCTACATTGTGCTTTCAATCCTTACCTAGTTTCCATCAACTTAGTTTAACTTTACTTTGAGTCAGCCAATTTCTAAAATTAAAAAAAAAAATTATCCTAATTTTACTTCCGCATACGCTTCTTTGTTCTTTGTTCTGCATCATGCTCCATGAGCTGAAGTGGTGCTCTTACTTGGAATGGAGAGAGGGCTTGACTTGTCCATAATTGGGCTTGACTTGAATGCCCACTTGTGGACCCAACTTCGACAAAGCTTGAGCCCAACTTCAGGTTGACTTGAGCTTGTGAACCATTTCAGCTAATTACAGGACCCATTGATCAAATTGGCCAAGATACATGACTAAAACAAAAACTGAAACCAAGTACATGACTCAAAAGTAAATTGCTCAGGCTTGAAGCCTTATTACAGGATCCAATAGATTAAAATCCTACTCAGAGATTCATAGAGGATTAAGGAGCCTCTGTCTAATCCTAATGCCCACACCATCCACTACCTCCTTCACTACCTTGGAGGCCTGTGCTTTTATTGCACATGCCTCCTCCCTTGCAGCTGAGGCCTGGTCCTTGGCCTCACCTAGCAGCTCTTCCACTAGCCAAGCCCTTGCCTCAACCCTAATAGCCCTTGCTTTAGCCTTGTTGAGAGCTGTCCATGCCTCAATAAGGTCTTTCTACCTCTGGCTCCATGCCTCTGCCAACAAGCAACGAAGCTCCACACATTGAGTAGTGCTTTTGTTGAGGCAGGCGAACTTGGTAGGCAGAGAGGTCTTCGCCATCTCTACCCTTGTCTTCTCAGTCAATAGCTGCTTGCTAGTCAGACTGAGCTCCTAGATTGCCTGATCATGCTCTCCCTTTGCTATCTTAATGAGTCTTCACATCTACTCCTTATCACTAAGAAGGCAATCCATGTACTGTAGCTACCCCCAAGTCTCCAAGAATCCCTGCTTCTAGAGGCTATGTTAGGTAAAGTCTTCATCCCTGGAGGGAAGCTTACAACCAAAAGGATCCTTGGGAGAAGAGCTTACCGATACGATGACCTGAATGAACCACTACAGGCCCTTGCTCAGGGGCCTCCCCTGCACCTCCTCTTTGATCTCAGGAGGAACGGAGTCCTCCAAGAGCCTGAGGCACCCCTCCATCCCTAGCAAGCGAACCTCGCTAAAGGTGGGGGCACTCTCTTGGGCAGTAGAGGGCTCCACCTCTCTATCCTCACTAGCATCTACCACAAGCGCCACCACCCACTTCACCTTGAAGACTGCCCCCTTGGCCTTCACGGCCACCTTGGTCACTAACCTTAGAGTCTTTACCACCAGTGCTTGTGCCTTGCTAACCTCAGCCTGGGCCTCCACAACAGTCGCCAGCCCTCTCTCCTCCATCTTTGAAGCCTCATGGGTGCCCAATTGGACTATCCCTGCCAAGTCTTTGGGGGTCCTGCCTTCTACCTCCACCCCCATAGTGGATGCCTCATCGAGGCCTAGAGTAAAGTTTGAAGGATGGGACAACCTCTTATTCTTCTTCACCTTCTTCATTGGAGATGGGGAGCGAGCCCACTTCCCCTTCGAATTAACCAAAGATGGTGGAGGTGACCTTCTGACAACCACCACCCATAACTTATCGGATCACCAAGCCTACACCAAGAAGAGAAGTCATTCCATCTACTTAAAGAGTTGAAGACTATTTATCAAATAGTTGGAAGGGGACCTACCTTAGGATAAGGAAACTCCCATCACACAGAGAGCCTCTAGTCAACTCTCCAAGAGGAGAATGTCATATGGTGGGACCTAGACTAGTATTAGTTTGCCCACCATGATCTGCTCCTACTCCTGCAGCACCAGAAAATCCAATAGCCATGCGGTCTCAATCTCGGTCCACTATCCTAGGAATAGTCATGACATCTAGGAAACTATGAAGAAGAATCGTGACTTCCAATCACAAAACTTTGGTGGACCAGATGGGAAGCTAAACCCCTTATAGGGGGAGGTGTACCATCACCCTTCACAACCAGGGTGGGCCTTCACCTGGAAGAAGGATGGAACGCTCACACCTTGGGCTCCATGCCATGATGGACCATCAGGCTAAAAAAGCATTCAATGTCACTCTAGGCATTGGGGACCAACTATGTCGAGCATAGCTGGTACCACCATAGCAAATTTGCCATCACCAGAAGCATAGGGATCCTAAGCCTTGCATTCAAGCACTACTCATGAATGGCTTCATCGCCATCCTACAGTGATCCGCTCATCTTCATCGGGAACGTCCGGCAAGACATTCATCGCAAAGCCAAACTTCTCTCCAAGCTGGCGAACCTTCTCTTCCATCAAGGTAGAGGCCATGGCTCGGGTGTTAGATCTGGCTCGTCTACCCCCACGGCTACAACACACCAAACACAGACATAATGAAAAGGAGAAGAATGATGAGAAGGAATAGAGAGACCCATCATGAGACATCACCGGTACTCTTGACCTTTTACCATCACTTCGTTGCTCTTGATCATCTAGATGTTGCAAAGGTAGAGGAGGCCTAACCGGCTTCCACTTTTATACTCATTGAAAGGGCTTGTCCCTTTCTCGATGAGGGGGTACTGGTTTTCACCTCAACATTCGATGGTCCCACATCGATTCATCATTAAAGGCCCCACTTTAAGAGGCATGTCATAACATCTCAAAATCTTGATTCAATGTAGCAATTTTTAAATCTGCCACCATTTTAGATGATATCACCTCTTGAAAAGCCATGCCCATTCTCCTCCACCATATGCCTATCCTAGCATGGATCTTGAAGAGCATAGCCTCATCCTATCTTGCCATGAGCTACCATGCCTAGTGTAGCCTGCCGGCCTAGCCGCGAGTAGCCTCACCTACCTTGCCACAAGCTGCCATGCCTAATGCAGCCTCATCTGCCTTGGTCTGTGCTGCCTCGTCCAGTGTAGTTTCGTAGGCCTCACCGCAAGCCACCTCGCCTAGCACCACCTCACCAACCTCACCATGAGCTACCTCAACTCAGCACAAGCTCGCCTGCCTCACTACAAGTAGCCCTACCCCACAGTAGCCTTGCTGGCCTAGCCTTAGCACAGGATCTTGCACCCCGTTGGACTAGTTAGGCTCTATTTCCTTTGCTTAAGGCCCGAGAAAAAATAGAGCCACTTGGACTTGGAAGTGGAAGGCAACTGATATAGTAGGGTCTGGTTGATCTAGCATGGTACCGAAGCTCCAATCCATGTCAGACATGTACTAGCCAACTCAAACGACTTGGCTACCTCTCTAGATTTTGTCATTTAGATATCAAGCCATGCGCTCGCCTACCCGCTACCTAGGTGCCGACCATTGCTGGGTCCGTCCCCCATCCATCTAGGTTATACTGCTCCTAAAGTGAGGAATGCCTAGTCACAGGGATATACCATGCCAGTCACCACTCCTTGCTCCACCAACCATGATGTGGCCCCTACCACGAATATGCCTGCAACCACCGAGATGTACCAGATGCCGCTCCCCTGCAACGCATATCATATCTTTTTCCTGCCTTTATGCATTATGTACATGCCTATAACTTGTTCCCCGAAAACCCTCCAGGTAAGCCAAGAAGAAGCCAAAGGCCATGGTAAGAGAGCCAACAGAGAAGAGTAGAAAGGCGAGGTAAAACAAAACTGAGAACCTCCATCTTTTGAGAGAGCTTATCATCCTAAGAGAACACTCTAAAGCTTCCTAACTCCATGAGCATCTACTTGAGTGTTCATCAAGACATTTACGGGCCTACTTACATACTTTCCACATCCCACAAAGTATCTCGGCTTTTGCAACTCCACTTACCAGTATACCATCTTCTCGGAAGTGGGCCTCACATGTGCTAAGAGCCCCTTCTCCCGCAGATCTTGTTCCATCTCCCTCCTTATTCCTTTTCCGGCTCCTCTCTCTACTCTACTCTAAATTCTAGAAATGACTCTAAGCATTCTCTGTTTGCCTGTCCAAGAGACTGACTTAGACATCGGAATGTTCACTACCGGGGAACCCCCGGGTGTAGACTTTCTAATTTTTTTTCTTTCAGATTGACTCCCAAAGATAGAATTCTGCAAGACCCGGCTCCCTATCAGTAGCTACCTCAGTTTTAACCCTATTCGAGTCGAGTCTAAGTCAACACCACCTCCTAGCACGGCAATCGAAAGTATCCCAATCCCTTTGCCCGACCTCAAAATAAGCTCGAGCTTGGAAGTGAGGGGTAATTGATGTAGAAAATATTTTGGCTAACCTTGGTGTGGCCCGAGGTAAACAAGGTTGGCAAGATCCCCGTAACCTTAGTGTGGCCCGAAGTAAACAAGGTTGGCAGGATCCCCGTATCTCAGGTATAGATGACTTAAAATCACGATCACATCGGCTTGTGAAACAAAACAAAAACTATGCCCTAGATCATTATTGTATAAATAAGGTGCCAGAAACTGCCAGATGATGTGGTTAACTGTTACAGCATATTTACGCCATGTGTTAACCTTGGCACGTGGTTATCACATGCACGATAGTCACAAGAATGTTTGCCGCTCACAACAAAAATAGCCATCAACCTTTCTCCATAAATAGAGGCAAGGGATCCTCGCATAAGCCTCTTTAATCCACTCGGGAGCTCTCATCCTCATTTCTCCTGCTCTTTTCTCTTCCTCTATACTATGGTTTCCTACTAATTTAAGTGTCAAAGAGTCCTCTACCGGAAATATCCTAGCAAGTGGATTTGTATATAGGCCCAGCAATCAAACTCATGAGGCTCAACAACATTACTGACCTTAGCTCCATTCGGACCATACTGACCCTAGTCCAACCATGAGTTCAGCAGCAATATGGACAGTTGTAAAAAGAGAACAACCTGGTAGGCATCGGTTAATCTAATATCCCCTCCATGGGAGGAGTTTGTGGTTGTACGATATTCTTTATTCCTTAATAAATTGATTGGTTCTCATCTTTCCTTTCCCTTAAAAAAAAGGAAGGGAAAAAAAGGAAACAAATAAAACTTTAGCAGAGTCTAGGCTTGACTTGCCCAAATCCAGCTCAATCTGATTCATTGGCAAAGTTAACCAGGATGGCCAATACTGCATTGCTTAACAAATGAAGAGCAGGCGCCTTATCATATTTTGACAAGATTCTCAAGCAATCATCTTTGTCAAGTTCAACTCACCGAGGGATTGTTCAATTTGTTTCTTTATCATGGATGATGGAGCTAACATCATGTGCTTTCTACGGTTACTAGTTGCTGCAATAACAATGGGTATTGCGGGAATCACTCTTCAAATTTGCAGTACTTTTGAGTTATTCTCATTTTTTTCCTTTCTTGGACGACCTTGCGCTTATATTTAAATTCATATCAGACATTGTCATTTATTTATAATTAGATGACTGACAAATTTTCTTAAGGATACAACTATAAAATTAGTGACATGATACGTTGGTAGCAGGTGATCATGGAGTTTTTGCCCTTTTTTTTCCTTTCTGACACATGCTATTTTTCATAGAATAAGCAGATTTATCATCTTAACACTATTTTTGTTAATTTTCTCTTTGAAGCTTTAGCTATTTGAATTTATTTAGAACTTTTCCAAACGATTTGCATTCTGAATTTCAGGCATTGAATTCAGGCATAAAATATCAACCGAAGATGAGGGCCATTGCTCAGTGCAATTGTAAAAAGGATGGTGAGGGTTCAAGGCTGGGGCAACAGCTCTGTGCACAATTCCCCTCCCCTGGTACCCGGATTGTTTTTAATAATTCGAGTGTTCAATTGGCACTCAAATCCTAAGCTAGGTCTTGATGACTTGGTTTACACTTTTCGCATTACTGATCGAATGGCGATGATCCGACATGCAAAGCACAACTCTGTAAGGAATGAAACCAAATTAAATGGCCAGAAGCTGTAAAAGATAATATAAGTGTGCAGATCTTATGAATGGTTCCAAATTAAGGAACAATTATCATATGAAATGAAGAATGTGCAATGAATTTCAATGTTGTTTCTAAAGAAGTTCTACTTTAATCCAGCTGACAAAGTAATGAACAAGTCAGTGTGCTGATCACGTGACATATATCAAATCAGATTTTCTGTTAGATCAACTTTACAAGTATGATAAGTATGCCCTAGTGGCAGTTACAACAAAAAAAAAGCACCCATCAGTGATCAAGTTGTTATAAAAGCAACGGAAGATTCACACCATAAACTATAAGGCTTTTGCCAGTTTATATGAGACAAGCAACGAAAACATGCACAGAAAAACACAAAAAGCTAGTGCATAAGCTCTATCTTCTACCAAAATATGAAAGCAGCGATGCTTGTCTATCACCAGTGCTCTTGACACTTTTTCCCTTCTTCACTGGACCAGGAGGCAGGACAATTGCGGTCTCAGTATGAGGTACAGAATTAGTTGCCATTTCCTCAAATTCTCGTTTAATACCACAAACATCTGATCCAACGGTCTCCCCTTTCGGCAATGCAAAGTGATCAGACTTGCCATCATTTTCCTTCCTAGTGAGTTCTTCAGTTTCTTCAGCATCTGGTTCATCTTTGACACTACCAAAAGCATCCATTTGTGGAAATTTATTGGATGATTTCTTGTGTTCTGGTTCTGAATGTCTTTTATCGATTTTCCTTGCAAAGAACTTTGACATTGGGTTTTCACCAGCAGATTTCAGCTTTATCTGCAGATCAAAAACATAAAAATGAGAAACAAATCAACTTGGTTTAAGCAACCACAGTACAAAATTTGACTCTGTAAAGAGTCCAAGCAGAATCATCGTGACACATTCAACAAAAAGAAGTTGACAATTAGAATCCAAAATTTGACTCTCTAGAGTTTTAGGTTATAATTTATTTTCTCTTGTACATCCAAACAAGGCCTTTTGAATATAAGTTTCCTACACCAATTACGAGTAGAGCAGCTCTGCCAGCTACCAAGGGTTTTCAACTTAGCTAACAAGCCAATTCCTATACAAGCCAAGCTTTAATTCATTCGTTTAACTAATGTGGAGCTTGAAATTTTAAGCTAGCTTACAAGATTTATCCAGCCCAAGCTGTAAGGAAGCTAGACTATCAAATTCAACTTAAACAAATCATCAAATCTTACTCCAATGGGAGTCACACCACTGATTCCTCTCCTTTTTCAGTATTGCTCCCACCCCTTTTTGATAGAGGAATTTAAAAATACATCCCTGATATTAATATACACTCCCTATGTCAATCTTTTAACAATTGTTTAGAGTGATGATCACAGCAAGTGTGCATCCAAATCACCAATGTTCTTGCTTTCTGGAAAATTAATGCATTTTATAAACCAAATCTTCCATTTAGGATTATGGTTGTAAGGATTAAATGCAAGACCATTAGGGTTATTTCCAAGAACTTTCCCAATACATCCAGTGTGTGGAAAAGCGCCAAAAAAAAAAATCTGTTTTGGGGGCAAGGTTGTTACCATAATGACCATCAATGATTCAAAGCATCTTATTCAAAACTAAAGCTTGAATGAAATAAGACATCAATGTCAAATTGCATCAATGCAGACAAAAGAGATGGAATCCAAACTATTACATAGAAGCATTTTAGCATCTGCCGTCAACCTTGCTGTCCTTGAGTCTATAAACTAGTATTAGTTTCTCATAAAATGAGAGGATGAAAGTTGGCATTGAGGGCAAGGGACTATATGAAAAAGAACCAAGTCACAGGCTATGAAGTTTAGAACTTAAGTTGGAAACACACACATACACAGACAGTGGTAGGGTCCAAATTAATTTCCGCAGAACACAGTTAAGTTGTTGAGATTTTTCGAATCTTGAAGCTTCAAGATTTTAAGTGGAAAGAGTCCAAAGATTTCAAGACTATTGAAACAATATCGGATGTTTCTGAAGAGTATTGAGAAAAAAGTACCAAAAGAACAGTTCTGAGGTAATAGATTATGAGAAAGTTGATGTATAAAGTAAGAGAATTAATTGGACATACGGGCTATAAAAACAATCGAGTGCCTCCCAAGTTGAAGATTAAGATTTTAAAATAACATGACCTCTATGTCTCAAAGCTTAAATGAACATCAGAGTGAGATTCAAGTTTTATATAATACTTAAAATAATGCATATTGAGATAATAGGCTATTAAAATAATAGACATGTAGAGTGAGAGAATTGATGGGACTGAACTTAAATAAAGATTCAAGATCTGAGCATCTCCATCTCCATCTTATGTAGAAGCTTAAAAATGGGGACTCAAATTGTCATTGCCATGAGACATGAAGCCAATATGCAAGAGAACAACAATGAGTTGGATTCTGCAGGTCCTTACTATAAAAGCTTCACACCCTTTTCTCAACCAAGTGGTCTTAAGTAACCACTTCAATCGAGAGCTTAAGCTATCAAGGAATGGGTCAATACTAGAAACCAGGCTCAAAAACCTGTTTCATGTGCATCGGACCATCAACCATGCATGCGGGGGGATGAACAAGATATGACCATGACTAAGATGAGCTATAAGATGACAGCCAGGTTGATAAAAAACTGATTTGGAGGGATTTCAACCCAAAAGTTCTATAAACCTTACCTTTAATACCATGTTAACTAAGCACCTGATCCCAAAACACTTAAGCTGTAAGGGAAGTGTTGACAATGTATATCAGGCTTAATAGGGGGTTAGCATAGGGAGAGTGGAAAAATTAACGTAGCTCTGTCCCTGCCAGTTTTTATGCCTACATTTTCATATAAAAAAAGGTTAACAAATCACCAGGGCCAATCATTTACATGATTGCTGATATTTTTGGAGATAATATATCTTGTGTTTGTGTAATTAATAAAATTTAGATCTATAAAAACTTCTACATACAAAAAACTCCTTATATTTTTCAAGAAAGATCATCAATCTTCTCTCTACAATTTTACCTTAACCGCGTTTCTCACTGATTTACTCTTTTGATAACTTGAGACAATAACTAATGCATGAGTAGTTAGAATCTGTATCAAGGAAACATGGAAGGTGCACCCGAATAGAGCTATCAATGGATCGGGTTCGGGTCGAAACCTAGATATCCAGACCCATACCCAATCTTAGCTACTGGACCCGGACCCGATCTTAACCACTGGACCCAGACCCGGACCCGAATACCCGACGGGTCTAATTTTGAAGTACCAGCCCGAACCCGAATGGATCCCGGGTATCCAGACCCGAACCCGAACCCAAATGGAAGGTACCACCATTGATACGTGCTTATCATAAAAACGAACTGTGATAGTAGCAAGAATCAAAAGTAATGTGGTTAAAAGCTGGTGATGCTAATACAATTCTATTTATCATAAATCAACAATGCTAAGGAGATGAATGGAATTAATGCATTGCAAACTAAAACAGGGGAAGTGCTAGACGAGGAAGATATAAAGGGACTCTGGCTTAATCATTTTAAGGATAGGTAGGAGTTTCAGCATAATTATGAGAAAATAAACCTTCCGGCTATTCCATTCAAGCTTACAAACTTGCAGAATAGTAAATTAATTGCTGCTGTAACCGGGGAGGAGATTGTGAAGGCTATCACAAGCTTAAATCCAAAGAAAGCACCTAGACCGGATGGGTACCATGGATTCTTCTTTAGAGAGTTTTGGCACATCGTCAAGGTTGAGATTATTAATGTTGTTAAGCATTTTTATAATCATTTAGCTATACCTCATAGCTGGAAGCAAACTTACATTGTATTAATCCCCAAAACCCAGAGCTGCGGGGGTCGATGTCGAGGTAGAGCAGCCGGCGGGGCTCAAATCCGACGAAGGTAGCACTACTGGAGGATGATGTCCAAGTAACAGTGACCGGCGAGGCTCGGATCTGAGAAAGGGAGAGCCGGAGAGGTAGGCCGATGTCGGAGAAGCAGCGGCTATGGTGCGGGCACCAGAATCAGAAGAAGACTTCAGGGTTCCATCTGGATCTCTGAATGACCTTGTCCGAAGATTAGGGTTTGTAATAAGAGTTGACCTGGTCAACCAGATTATTTTATTTCTTTGAGTCTGCATTTCATTTTGTTGAGTCATGTTGACTCAGTACAAGTCCTAGTAGTGGTCTAGGTCTTCTCCAGGTTGGTGCCATTTTTTTCCAGCCAAGTCAAGGCCCAAGCAAGTGGGTGCCACACTCCCAGCCACACACCAGAGCCCATGAGGCACCACATCCCTTGCCCAGTGTGCCTTGGTCCCCACACCACAAGAAAGCAGGTCCCTTCTTCAATGCGCCACTTAAGGAGAGATCAATCTAGGATCCTCAATCCAAGGGGGCGCCCAAAACAATTTCCATAAGAGCCAAGCTATGAAAAAAAAGGAGCAACACTTGGGGAGCAAGACTAGGAGGCGCCCAAATACTTCTAAATAAAACCAAGCATGGAAGGAAAATGCTTGTCTTGAAGAGCAAGGCTAGGAGGCGCCATCTTCTTGCCATTTGGAGCCACCAATCAACATTTAAGGAAGCTTTTGGCCGGCCATTATGAGGAGGATTTGATTCTACACGCCTAATTTGAGGATCCATCCTATTAGTCCCACATGGGAAGATGTAAAAACCTGATTTCTTGTAAAGGCCTATAAAATAGACCCCTCTTGTAAGTTTTAAAAACAATGATGAATGAAATCAATTTCTTTGTGAGCAACTTTGTGTTTCTCTCTTCCGCACTTGTATTCAAGTGTTGAGCTCCGTGAGGGAGTGATTCCGGGTTCCACAGGAACCTTGAGGAGGTGTGAGATCTCCAAACCCTACCAAAATCCTAAGTTAGCCACTTCAATTCCAAACCCTAGCCGCCCATCATCTTCTTCATTTCACCAATCATCCAAACCCTAATCTACCTCATCATCTCACGGCCCCTCTTTTCCAAGTAGAGGCCGACCACCAGCATCCAGGTCCAGATCGGCTACTTCGAATACAGAGCAAATCCCAGAGGAAGTCAGATCAGCATCCAGGAGAATCAGGATTTCAGCAACATCAATTTTTCAAGTTCTTCTTATCTGGTAAATCCTTTCTTTGAGTATCTGGTTCCTTAACTTGTTCTTCTTCTTTCCCAGATCCTGAGTTCAGGAGAAGCCAACTCTGCCTAAGGACCAGTATTGGAGGATCCATTGCGAAGATATCCGAATCCGAGGATCCAACAATCTGCTCGAAGAGTTTCCACCAAACTCTGTGAAGATCACTGCTTGGTACATAACCCTATTTCTGTCCTGTCTGGTCTGGGAGTTTCTCAACCCCCAGCGATCCTTTACTTCTGAACTACTCTGACAATCTATTTTCTTTGAATTGTGCTTTCAATTATTATATAGTTTCTTTCAATTTAGTTTAACTTTCATTTGAGTCAAAGCCGACTTCTGAAAATATTAAAAAAAAAAAAAATACATTAATTTTAATTTGCTTCCGCATTCCACACTTTCGTTCTGCATCATTTTTGTTATCAGAGCTTTCGTTCTGCATCATTTTTGGTATCAGAGCCCTGTCTAGGATTCTTGCTTGTTTGATTGTTTTTTTCGTTCCTTTTACTTTTGCTGCCTGGAGTAGACTCCCCTGGCCGTCCGGTCCTAGGAACAAGCGAGACGCAAGCCTCCTCCTCCCATTCCATGGGGGTTCCTAGGGCATGTAGGGGTGCCGTTGGGTTATAACTTCTAGGCAGGGATTGTAAACGGGACACACGTTCTGTTTTCTGCCAGTAACTATCCTGTTATTCGAATTATCTCCCTACAGAAAAATCTAAATTAAGTAATTCTTGTTTTGCTGGAACCAGTATAATTGAAAGTAATTTACATAAAATTTTCATAATTTATTAATTTCTGTAGATTTTCTGAGATCAATTTTACTGCTGTTCTGTTTTTTTTATTTTCTGCAAGCTGTTTTTATTTGAGTGTGCATAAATTGAATCTATCTTAAGGGCACCGAAGTTGCAACATAAGGGGAGGATTGAGACCCTCTCCTTAGCCCAAAACCACCTCCCGTGCATTCGAACCTAAGCCTTTAATCTTAAAATTAATTAGACCTAATTTGCCCTAGTGGGCTAGGGACACCAACACGCCGGGTCTAGGCTAGTGTTGAATCAATTTGTCTAGTTACTCTGTGTGTGCTTTGTACTTAGTGTCTAGAACGGTGGTTCAGGAATTCTATCCCGAAGGGCTTGTGTGCTGGTCCGCCTACCTGGCCAATCACTGATTGGTATCTAGGATTGGCAATTAGGGACCTAACACTCCCCTTACACCTGCCTGGCTGAGTCCCGAGTTACTACAGACTAGCTTGCCACTCTGATTGGGCATCTAGTTTGGGCTCTAGGTCTAGTTAGCCCATAGTCATTTCAGTCGAGTCTCATTTGGTGTGCTTGCTTGCATCATCATGTCTACCCGGAACGGAGTACCCTACCAACCTGGTCAAACCCAACCTGATTTAGAGGCCATGATTAGAACTCTCACCGAAAGTATGACCAAATTGAGTCAGGATATGAATGAGGGTTTTGCCCAGTTTAGAGACCGAGCCCAGGGACTTGAGAAACGTAGACATCAAAATTGGACCCCTGATCCAAAATTTAATAGGCCCCAACCTCACCCATGCCAGGAGCCTAGGAGGACCTTATACCGTGATCCTGAGTTTAGCCCTAGGAGCCTATACCCATACTTGGTTGACTTAGAGAAGGGACCCGTTAGGAACACCGAACCTTATGCACCCACTTTTGATGGAAGACAAGAGACATATATTAAGTGGGAAGAACAAATGGATCGGTATTTTGAGTGCACTAACATATCGGAATTAGGACAAGTTAGGTTGGCCAAAACCAAGTTCACCAAACATGCTAGGTTGCATTGGTATGCTATTGAGCGTGAGTGTTATCAAAGAAAAGAGGAAATATATACTTGGAGAGATATGAGAAGTTGAGAGATAGGTACCTAGGTAGATCCTATGAGAAAAGACTTTTAGACCAATGGTACCAATTGCGACAAGGTAATAGGCCTGTGTCTAAATATATCGAGGACTTCCAGTGGTATGACATGAAATGCAATACCATTGAGACCGAAGCTCAGATCACATCGAAGTTTAGGGTTGGGTTACACCCAGACATTTATAGGAAGCTATGCCTTGAAAAGACCAATAAGTTAAACCGAGCCTACCAAGAAGCCCAAGACTATGAGTGGTCTTTAAGATATAACCAATCAAGTACTTTGGACTTAAAGCCAACCTCTACCAACTTGAGTCAAGTTCCGATTGATCCGACACCCGTAGTGAACCAGACTTTTGTTTGTCAATTCCCACTTGTGTCACCTCTTGACCAGAAGGATAACACTGAGGAGTTAGGCATGGCCATCCCAAAATTAGTTGACCTGACCAGAGCCGTACTTAAAGAGGAATCAAATGAGAATAGATTAGAACCTTTCAGTGAGATTGAGGAAGAAATATATGAGCCTGATATAAGTTTGATAGATGAATATGAAGAAGAAGAATTTAAGGATATCTCTCCCGATAATTCAATTAACCAACTCCTACCTGATGGGGTTATTGAGGGGACCCCTGCCACTAAAGGAATTCATGAGCTAACCCTAAGAGAAGACCCTTTTGAGGAAGTTCAGGAAGAGGAAATTGCACCCAATGAGAGTTTAAGTGAGAATACCCCTGAACTCATTGAGGAATCCAAAGAAGACACCCCTGAGTCAAATCTGGTAAAGAAGTGTGAAGAAGGAAGGGGTTCACAAGAATTGCCCATTGAGAAGGTCCAAGAACAAGAAAAAGATAGTAGCTTAGAAGACTTTCTAGATAAACATTCCAAAGACCTTCCTGATAACCTTCCACCTTCTAGGAGCACCCAGCCTACCCTAGAACTTGCACTTGTAGACCCTCCTAGAGCAAATCATGAGGTTTGGATGAGTGCACCTATAGAACAATGTCCTCATTTTAAGGTCGTCCTGAATAACCAAGGTATGTTTCTTGTTTCCTATAAGCCACCTCAAAACTCTGATTCTTATTTCCTACCCTTCCCTGAATCTTCTCATGTTTCTAGAGCTATGGGATTACACTTTACTGAGATTTCTAGGTTGCAAGACTCCTTAGAACCTATTAGGTTTGCCACCTACTTCTGGAAGACCTTATGGCACCTACTAGGCACCCATGATAAGTTTTCATGCTCTGCATGCCATCCTCCGACCCAAGGTCAAACCTAGAGAGCCTTAGTTTGTTAGGTTTAGACCTAGGGTTCCTTTGAATAAAGTCCATTCTTTAGGAATGCGTCGTCAGTCGAGTTTAGGACATTGACTCAGATTTTGGTTGAGTGAGAATACCAGGAATTGGGATTTGTATTTACCCAGGGCTGAATTTGCATACAATGACTCGGTCAATAGATCTACAGGTAAGAGTCCATTTGAAATTGTGCATGGTTACAAACCTCACACACCTCTTGACCTAGCTCCTTTACCAGTCCACACACGAGTCTCAGAGTCTGCTGAAGTTTTTGCATAGCATATAAAAGACTTGCAAAAAGAAATTCATGCCAAAATAAATTTAAGTAATGAAACTTATAAGAAGTTGGCTGATTCTCAAAGGCGAGTCAAAACTTTTGTTGAGGGAGACTATGTAATGATTAGGTTAAGGCCTGAACGGTTTCCTCCTGAAACCGTTAGAAAGTTACATGCTAGAGGAGCTGGACCATTTAGAGTGGTGAAGAGAGTAGGGTCCAATGCCTATGTGCTCGAGTTGCCTTCAGAACTAGGCATTAGCTCCACTTTCAACATTACAGACCTAGTAGAGTATAGAGAGCCAGCTGTGATTCCCAGTGAGCCTTTTGAGCCTAATCCTGCTCTTGAGAGTGAACCCATCCCTGTGTGTCCACCAACAAACTGGCCTGTGAGGAAAGAGCAGATTGAAAAGATCCTGGATGATCAGGTTATCTCTACTCGTAATCGAGGATACCAAAGATACCTGGTCCGCTGGCAAGGAAGGCCAGATTCTGATGACTCTTGGATCTCCCGAGATGAATTACAAGAGCTGGATCCAGATCTCTTGGAGAGATACCAGAGCCGACTTGAGCCTTACTCGACAGGGTCGAGTTCCTCCCACCCCAGGAGAATTGGTGCGGGCACCAGAATCAGAAGAAGACTTCAGGGTTCCATTTGGATCTCTGAATGACCTTACCCGAAGATTAGGGTTTGTAATAAGGGTTGACCTGGTCAACCAGATTATTTTATTTCTTTGAGTCTGCATTTCATTTTGTTGAGTCATGTTGACTCAGTACAAGTCCTAGTAGTGGTCTAGGTCTTCTCCAGGTTGGTGCCATTTTTTTCCAGCCAAGTCAAGGCCCAAGCAAGTGGGCGCCACACTCCCAGCCACATGCCAGAGCCCATGAGGCACCACATCCCTTGCCCAGTGTGCCTTGGTCCCCACACCACAAGAAAGCAGGTCCCTTCTTTCATGCGCCACTTAAGGAGAGATCAATCTAGGATCCTCAATCCAAGGGGGCGCCCAAAATAATTTCCATAAGAGCCAAGCTATGAAAAGAAAGGAGCAACACTTGGGGAGCAAGACTAGGAGGCGCCCAAATACTTCCAAATAAAACCAAGCATGGAAGGAAAATGCTTGTCTTGAAGAGCAAGGCTAGGAGGCACCATCTTCTTGCCATTTGGAGCCACCAATCAACATTTAAGGAAGCTTTTGGCCGGCCATTATAAGGAGGATTTGATTCTACACGCCTAATTTGAGGATCCATCCTATCAGTCCCACATGGGAAGATGTAAAAACCTGATTTCTTGTAAAGGCTTATAAAATATACCCCTCTTGTAAGTTTTAAAAACAATGATGAATGAAATCAATTTCTTTGTGAGCAACTTTGTGTTTCTCTCTTCCGCACTTGTATTCAAGTGTTGAGCTCCGTGAGGGAGTGATTCCGGGTTCCACAGGAACCTTGAGGAGGTGTGAGATCTCCAAACCCTACCAAAACCCTAGGTTAGCCACTTCAATTCCAAACCCTAGCCGCCCATCATCTTCTTCATTCCACCAATCATCCAAACCCTAATCTACCTCATCATCTCACGGCCCCTCTCTTCCAAGTAGAGGCCGACCACCAGCATCCAGGTCCAGATCGGCTACTTCGAATACCGAGCAAATCCCAGAGGAAGTCAGATCAGCATCCAGGAGAATCAGGATTTCAGCAACATCAATTTTTCAAGTTCTTCTTATCTGGTAAATCCTTTCTTTGAGTATCTGGTTCCTTAACTTGTTCTTCTTCTTTCCCAGATCCTGAGTTCAGGAGAAGCCAACCCTGCCAAAGGACCAGTATTGGAGGATCCATTGCAAAGATATCCGAATCCGAGGATCCAACAATCTGCTCAGAGAGTCCTTCCACCAAACTCTGTGAAGATCACTGCTTGGTACATAACCCTTCCCTTCTCTTTATTTCTGTCCTGTTGAAAGTTCAGAGCGAAATCCTAGGTCTGGGAGTTTCTCAACCCCCAGCGATCCTTTACTTCTGAACTACTCTGACAATCTATTTTCTCTGAATTGTGCTTTCAATTATTATATAGTTTCTTTCAATTTAGTTTAACTTTCATTTGAGTCAAAGCCGACTTCTGAAAATATTAAAAAAAAAAAAATACATTAATTTTAATTTGCTTCCGCATTCCACACTTTCGTTCTGCATCATTTTTGGTATCAGAGCTTTCGTTCTGCATCATTTTTGTTATCAAAGCTTTCGTTCTGCATCAGGCTAGCGAGGGACGATGTCCGAGTCACGGACGGCCGAACGGGGAGAGGGGTGATGGAGTGACACCGGACCACCTATGACGGCTTGATGGGGAGATGGTCGGCGATGGATGCTGATGGTCGATCTGGACTGGAGAGGGGCTGAGTCGCTGAGGAGGGAGGCATTGGCTGTCGAGGGGGGAGGATTTGGGGATTTAGTAGAAGGGAAGAAATCTAGGGCACCGAATCGGGGGCTTGTATATTAAAAACAACAGTTGATTTTGAACTCTTAGATCACAATCTAATGGTCCATAATACTATAAATATATATAATATTATTTTATATAACCGGGTCCTGGGTCTGCTGGGTCCAGGTAAACGAGTCTAAATTTAATACCTGACCCGGACTCGTTGGATAAATATCCGCGGGTCTTGGGTGCAAACCCGACCCATTGGGTCCAGGTAAACGAGTCTAAATTTAATACCTGACCCGGACTCGTTGGATAAATATCCGCGGGTCTTGGGTGCAAACCCGACCCATTGACAGCTCTGCCCCTGAAGGATGTAGATGCAAGACTGGGCAATAAGAAGCTGAAGGAAGGAGGATGTGGTGAACCAAACAAAATGGATTTGGAAGAGTAAACCCATATTTTGAAACTAAATTTTGGCACCAAGCCTCAATGATAATATATTTAATTTAAGTAACTAAGCAGAAGTTGATACATCTTAGATAACATCTATGGTATTCAATACAACAACTGCTTTATGGGCATCAATCAACTAGACTAAATGCATACATTTGTATGTAGGTATGTGCTTCTATGCATGTACTTGTACGAGCATGTATATCCATATGTATTACATAGCCACAACCTACAATAGAATTTCAACCTACCAATGAAATATAAATGGCACGACATGTTACTCATGATCAACAATTCTAAAATGTCAAAAGACAAATATTCCAAAACATTCTCAAGCATGAAAAGGGCATGAAATGAAAAGCTATTCAAGAAAATAAAAGCACAAGTCAAATTAATGCCTTGAATCCAAATTTATCTAATATTGATCTACATTTTCTTTAAGATGTGTACATTATTTTAGTACAAATTCCCATTGATATGTATGCAGCGTATGTTTCAGCATCCCACACCTAGCAGTAATGCCTATTTTGGGATTGTTCAACCATAGGTAGGAAACTTAAACAAAACCTTCTCTGAAAATACAGTTGTGATGCCATCACTAGGGTTTGAACTTTGAACCCTGGACCACTTTCAATCTGAAAGGGATGCAAAATAAATGAGCTAGGGCTGACCGGAAACCTAAAACAAAACTTTATTTTTGGTATTTATGAGATTCTAGGTGTTGTATATCATGCTTAATTTTGTTGATTCTTAGTTAAGATGGATTATTCCATAGTTGCACTAACACAATGATTGAGGACCCGCATGGACATGTCTAGTCCCCCATTGGGTGTATTGGTGCCAACAGGGTTCACCGAACCATGCCGAACCGGTCGGTTTGGGACGTACCGAACCGGTCGGTTTGGGACGTACCGAACCGGACCGACGACCGGCCGGCACAGTTCGGCTTTAAAAAACGGCACAGCCGCTTTAAAAAACCAAAAAAAAAAAAAACCTTACCGCACCGAACCGAGCCCAAACCGGCCCGAACCAGTGCGAACTGGACCCGAACCGGTCGAAACGGGCCCAAACCGGCCGGTTCGGCTGGGTACGGTTTGTGAAGCAGGTGGCGGCAATTTTTTTTTTTGGTGTCACATGGCTACACTGTAGCCATGTGACGTTTTGTCCAAAGAGGGGGGAAGATGCCTATCCTTAATTATAGAGAAAGGCACACAGAGAGCTTTCACGAGCTCTCTGTGTTCTTTGCAGCAGTGCACGGTGGAAGGAAAACCAAAAAAAAATTCGCAGGGTTAATTTCAACCCAATTCAACCTGCAAAAATCGAAGGGATAGATAGAATCAAGGTCCGTATACCTTTCTTTTTCCGTATTTTCATCTTTCGTAGCATTAAATTTTGTTAAAATCCATGCAAATTAAAAAATTAAGAAATGCTGTCAAGATTTATTTGTTCGCAATGATTTTAGAGTATGTGGTAGATCTAGGATAGATCTACACAATGATACTAAAATCTTAATTTTTTGTTAAGTATATAATTTTTTAAATTAAAAATTAATTTTGGATTAATAAATTAATTTTTAAAAAAATAATTAGAAAAAAAAACTGTAATTATAAATTATTAATCTAGGACTTGTAAGCTACTCTCACTATAAATTTTATGTCGATTTATTCAAGTTTTGTACATCTCATGAATAATACCCGTAGGTCTTAAATTGAAAAAAAATTAACTTTTAATGCATTTCTAGGATCTTAAAAAAATATATGTAGCATGTATGATAGAATCCTACATGAATCTAAAACTTTAAATTTTTTAAATTTTTTAAATAAAAAAATTAAAAAATAATAAATTTTAAAAATTAGGTTAATAAACTGTTAATTAATAAAGATTATTATTGATCTTATATGTAATTTAAATATTTAGGTATGGATCCATCAAGGAGGAAGAAGGATCCGAAGCGGGACACTAGCTGGTTACATGGAGAGATGCTCTCGGATCAACATCACTGGAGGTGTAAATGGTATAATACCGAATTCAAAGATAGGGGGTAACAAGGTTGAAGCAGCACTTGGCTGGCGGCTATCCTGATGTATCTGCATGCCGACAGTGTCCACAGGAGGTCCATCAGTTAATGAAGAAACACTTTGCTAATTTTAAAGCTGGGAAAGAAAGAGCAGCAAAGAAGGCAGAGGCGGACCGAAGAGCCGCATAACCACCTTCTTATCACTCCAGGGAGTTAGAGGAAGCATCTATTCCTTCTGATGAGGAGGCACAGACGGAGGCTGCTATTCAGGCGAGCTTGTATGAGCAGAGGCAGCAGGAGGAGGTAGCCAGGCATAGACAGCGATTCGGGCCATCAACTTTTGAATCAGGATCGGGATCCGCTTCTACTAGTGCTCCAGGAGAGTCTGAGACAGTTTAGGAGGACCTCAGTCAGAGAGCCCGTCGGGAGAGGCACCAGTCGTATTGCATCCATGTTGGGAGCATTTGGCAGTAGGAGGAAGTCTTCCAGGCCCAGGGACATTCCAGAGGGAGCCACTATCCATGATATCGATCCACATGCATTTTTCAGTAGAGATTCCAAGCAACAGAGGATTGACACAATGCTGAAAAAGGATAAGAAGAAGGATATGTGGCGGACCATCTTCTCCTGGTTTCATTTCAATCATATCCCAGCCCATGCAATAGACAATCCTTATTATCGCTCTACTATTTCATCTATACAGGCTGCTGGTGCAGGTGTAGATCCTCCAGCATCGAGAGATATCTATGGTCATCTTCTGGACAGCAATAAGGAGCTAGAAGGATGGATATCCTCATATCAGAGCAAGTGGCCTGTGTATGGATTGACGGTGATGTGTGATGGTTGAACTGGTCCTACTAGACGGAGCATCATCAATTTTTTGACTAATTGTGATGGAAAGACTTTTTTCAGAAGTCTATTGATGCTTCAGATTAGGTGCACGACGCCAGTTATATCCTTAGATTGATGGAGGAGGTGATTGATCAGGTGGGAGAGCATAATGTCGTGCAGGTAATCACTAATAATGGACCACAGTACAGGGCCGCAGGGCAGATCTTGATAGAGCGGCGGCCGCATATTTTTTGGACCCCTTGTGTTGCACATTGTATAGACCTCATGTTGATGAATATTGGTAAAATTCGCAGGGTGCAGAAGATTGTTGAGCTAGCACAATCTATCACCAGATTTATATATAACCATACATGGATCTTATCATTGATGAGGAGCTTTACAGAAGAGAAAATATTGAGACCGGGGGTCACACGGTTTGCAACTAATTATATTGCACTTGATAGTCTTCTTAACAAAAAAACAGACTGCGTCAGATGTTTGTCAGTCAGGACTGGCAGGAGAGCAGATATGCCAGGGCAAATACTGAGGGAAGCAATATGGAGAATTTAGTGTCGAGACAGACATTCTGGCAGCGGGCTGAGAGGGTAGTGGAGGCTATCAAGCCTCTATATGAGGTACTTCGTGCCGTGGACTCCGAGAGGTATGCTCAAATGGGCTTCTTATATTTCATGATGCAAAGGGCAAAGGAAAAGATCCAGGAGGCAGATCCATCACATGCATATGAGTATATCCGGATCATTGATGGACGGTGGAGTTATCAAATGAGTTCGGATTTGCATCTAGTAGGTACGTAGTATTTTATAGTCCCTAAAAATTAAGTTTCAATTAGATTCATACAAGTATGCTTGACTGATTCTTAAAATATATGTGCAGCTTACTATCTAAATCCGAGATTTCAGTACTCCGTACCGGACATTACCATGGATGAGGATCTTATGTCTGCCCTGCGTAATGTTATATATAAGATGGAGCCCGATCCAGATATCGCTGCTATGTGTCTTGAAGAAGTTAGGTTAAAATTATTGAATGATTTTTAATAGTATTAATTTCAACAAGTTAACAAATTTTTTTCTGGCAGATGAAATTTTTTAGGAAGGGCACAGATTCATCTGGATCCAATGTAGCGATCAGAAGTAAATCAAAGATGAATCCTGGTATGTACTACTAAGGAATGAGTCTAATATTATATCAGGATTAAATTTTTTATTTTGCCAAATCTAAAATTCTAAATGATGTAATGTCTTTTGCAGCTGAATAGTGGGTGCATTTTGATGGATCTGCTAAAAATTTGAAGGTTCTTGCAGTGAAGATCCTCTCCCAGACAGTGTCCTCTAGTGGATGTGAGCGCAACTGGTCTATATTTAGTCTTATCCACTCCAAACAGAGGAACCGTCTGAAACAGAAATGCCTCAACGATCTTGTATATGTACACTATAATTTAAGGTTGAAGCTAAAATGTATTCAAGAAGTAGAATTGAAATATCCTGATCCCATTGCAAGTTCATATATTGATGAGGATGAAATCCAATGATTGGGTGGGTTATAGGTCAGCAGCAGCAGCAGCCAGAGCTTGATGAGCCAGGATCGCCTCCTCGACCAACCAGTTTTGTTGCTAGTAAGGCTGGGGTGGATGCTGGATAATGGGCAACAAGTCATATTCCTCACAGGGCTCCAGCAGATACAACACATCGTCCGTCCCCACCATCTAGTAGATCTGGAGACAGAGGAAAAGGAAAGGCAGTTGCACCTCCATCGGAGCACTCAGTCCACTCAGATTCAGATACCAGAGACAGTGATGATAGTGCTTCAGATAGTAGAGGATCTAGTGACCAGGGAGGGGCAGGAGGATAGGAGTCGCAGCCACCTAGTCCTATTCGATTCACTGGGGAGTCGTAGTTTTTTCATGCCACGCAGAATACAGATCATTGGGCACCATCTGATAGACCTCGTGGTGATACGATTCCATATAGGCGACGGGCTCCACGTGGTCGTTCGGGACACGATACAGCTGCAGATCTTACACGTGGAGTAGGATCCTTGGATATATTTGGATCATCCTCATATTCAAAATCCTCTTATCCGTAGCTACCGGCAGCTTATGGTTCATATGATCCATATGGTGCATCCGAGACGTCAGCATCCAGTGGTTATTATCCCGGAGCATCTTATGCATCTGATTTTGTCGCTGGTATATTTGGATTCCCCCTGCACCTGCACTGCCATATCTCAGTCTCTAGACAACTCTCAGAGTCGGGACATCAGAGAGGGATCTGCGATTTGTTATGACCCATCATGCATACCTCTTGGGTTGAGCTTAGAGGAGTATCATACTGCCTGGCAGGAGGGACATGCCGAATTTCCTACAGAGTACATACATGATCCCTATATTTATGGACATCGTCACTCTACCCGATTCTAGATATTAGTATGTAATTATATGTTTATGCCACATTTTACTTTCATTAATTACTAATAATCTTAGTTTAATTATCATTTTTTTTATTTCAATTGAAAATAGTCCTAAATATTAGTATTTAGTCCTAAACCCTAAAGCGGTACGCCATTCTAAATCCTAAATCCTAAACCGGTCTAAACCCTAAATCCTAAATGGCTAAACCCTTAAAAAATAAACCCTAAACCCTTAAAAATTAAAATAAAACCTTAAAATTAAAAAAAAAAACAAAAAAATAATCAAAAAAAAAAAAATTTGGGCGTACCGGTTTGGACCAGCACGTCTTGCCGTACCGTGTGTCGGTACGATATGGTTCGGTACCGAACCGGTACCGGTACCGGGAACCTTGGGTGCCAAGATCTATCGAGCACTGGGGATGCTGAAGCTGGTGGTGCGGGAAGACCTTGAGAGGCTGAACCTGCAAAAAGCCCTAGCCGGAAGGTGTTCCAGCATTGGCCCTCCGATGTTTAACTCAGATTTCTAACACAACAACAATGTAAGAAGCGTGAGGGAGAGTTTTTTGCACACCTTAGTGACTTTCAAGGGATCCCTTTTTATAAGTGGAGAATAAGGGTGCTTTTGGAATGACAAATATCGTAATAGATTTGGTGAGAAGTGATAGGCCTTATCATGCAGCCTGTCAAGGGATTTTCATTTACAGGGAATGTCTATTCTATTTTAATTGGAACCTTGTCCTTCATGCAAATTTGGCCATGTTTTTTAATGACAATGTTGACTATTGTAGGCAAGGTTCCCGGTACCGGTACTAGGAGCTGTATCGGCAAGAGGCCGGTACGGTATGGTCCGTACCGTACCGTACCGGCAAGTGTACCGATCCATTTTTTTAATATAAAAACATTCTCCCCCTCCCAAAAAATCATTTAAAACAAAAGAAACCTGAACCGAGCCCATACCGGGCTGAACCGACTGGTTCGTACCGGTATGATACCATACCGTACCATACCGGTACAGAAATCAATTTTTTTTATTTTTTTAACGGTCCGGATGCCGGACCGTTTTAATGGGCTAAACCGTACCGGCTAGCTGCCGGTATGGTACGCCCCGTACCGAGTGGTACGGGATGGTACCGCATTCCCTGATTGTAGGGCTTAGGCATGCTCTCTATTAGAAGATATGGTGGTGATTAATGATCATGATACGCGATATGACCTTTTGATCACATAACCTGGGGCATGGAAGTGAGCATCGATTATGTTGGCGTTCGGGAGGTCCAAGTGGGAATATCACCTAAGGACCTGCCTGCTATCACACTCAGGAACTTGGGATTGGTCTGAGCACCTCTATTTGAAGTCGAAGAGTGGTCGGCTAGAAGACGCTTGATCGAATTGCCCTAGTCAAAAGTGAGGTGTCAATAGCCTTCAAGCCATTTAACAAGACGGCCTCGGTTACTGCTCTAGCTCGATCAAGAGCGATCGACGGCCAATGTTCAGCCAGGTCTAATTTATTGGGATGCTTTTTTCCTAATGAGTGGATGGACGGACAAAGGAGCCGCTCAATCACCGAGCATGTGGTCGATGTTAGATATGTATGTCCTAGAAGCCAAGTTGGTGACACTATAATTTCTGGGACATTAAATTGAACTTAATCAAATTTTATTAATAAAGTTAGATATTTTTTATTCATATTTTTTATCTATGAATCATCCATGGAGTTAATGGACAATGACACATATTCTCAAGAGTTGAGAATGAGACGTGTCATTATAGGTTAACTCCTAAATGCTTCCGATCATTGGATCATCATGGGAACGATGATCAATCCATCAAGATCGATGTACAGATTATTTTCCTTTCAAGTTGACGAGACTCGAGTGTATAATATGGAGACACTGGAGCGAGAGTGCAAGTAGTTTTTAGAGAATGGTATTGAGCATAATTAAAGAACGAGAAGTCAAATGGATATAAACTCACTCGTCAGTAACTTCTCGAGTAGTAGTTGTGTGATTAGTTCCTTGTGATACCTCAGTCACTCACAGTAGGGTTGCTGTATTTTGATAAGCACATTAACATAGTTCCTGGTCATATAGGACCTTATAGTATACGTTGACTGTAATAGGTTCGCTGTAGGATTTGAGTGTACCTATAAGGGATCTATCAATCTCGATAGTAGAGAAATAGTCCTATGCGACCTAAGAGGCTGATTTCTTGAGTCTGTGGCCACAGCAGCGTAATAATAGAAAGGAGTTTCCATGAAAATCACGATTAGGCTTGAGTCGATTAAGTCTAGTATATGACGGATGCTTACAGTTTGATGAGAATCCATGACTTGCATCTTGTCGGAATTTTCGATAGAGAAACTTAATCATATAGGAACTACACCTAGGGATTCATCTTTTTATTCTGCTAGGTTGCTGCGACATATTGCTAGGTATCACTGGTGAATTGTAAAAACTTGGATCGTTTTTGAATCAACAATCCATTTTAAGATTAAGATGGAAAAGTTCTAGTCCACTGAAAAGAGTTTTGATGATACACGACAGAGATCATAGTATGTCTCTTTACCAGATAGAATAAAATTTGAGGGGTCACACACAAGAGGGGTTTGACTTGATCAAGTAACTGCTATTTTTGACACCTATTATTTTTAGTACCTGCTATTTTTGGTACTCGCTATTTTCGGCACCAGGAACTTAATTGCAAAAGTTGCAATTTGATTAAAATTTAATTGGTTTGAACTAATTAGATTTAAGAATCCTAGTTGGACTAGGATTTCAAAATCCTAATTAGACTATGAATGAAACCCTTTTTGAATTCGATTCGAATCAAGTTCAAATTCGATTCGATTTGATCCAAATTTGAATCCAATTAAAAATGGATAACTAGCCTAATTAGATTAGGCTAGAATTCTCTTTTTGGGCATGGAAAAAAAAAAAATTTACGATGATTTGATCATATTTGTGATGGTGTGCGCAATTTCCTTCCCTTCCTTCTCCATTCCCTTCCTTCTCCATGCCAAGACTCCTATTGTCACCCACTTGGTTTTTCCATTTGAATTCTTTTTGGATAAGATGGAGTCTTATTTGATAGAGACTTCTATAAAGAGTCTCATCTCATAAGGGGCGTGAAATATTAATATGTACGACAAAACTCATAAGAAAACATGGATTGGCACTAATCCTTTTCTATCACAATTTTCTCCATGCCTAGACTCCTTGTCATCCTTATCAATTTGATATGAATGGGATTCTAATTCAAATTCCTTTCTGATTTAGATTAAGTCTTATCAGATAAGGGCCTTAAATTAGTAGGATTCCTGGTTGGTTTGTGACTTTAAGGAGAAATAGCGTGCGCTAATCCTTTCTTATGCCACTAATATGTTTTCAAGTCCCTTCCCTTATCGCACAATCTTGATCCGTTGAATCTCTTGTTGACTAGGATTAGTTCCTAATTTTTGGGATGTGGAATCCTATCAAAAAGAGGTTGATTTGGTTGATTTGGTGGTGTGCGTGAGATTGGAAGAGGTGTGCAACATATTAAAAAGAAAGGAAGAGGGAACAAGCACTAGATTTTTCTCTTGAGATTCACCTTGCCACACTTCTTCCACCATATTCTGAACAGTTCCATGCCAAAATCCCTCTTAAAGAAGAAAGATTAGAAAGGAAAGGGAAGGAAAAAAGAATCTTCTTCCTCCCTTGGGGTCCAAATTTAAGTTTCGTCTGTTTGCATGAAAGATTCGTGCGAAGGCTACCAAGGGTGCAGCCTTGTCCTTCAAGATTATTGGAAGGATTTCAAATTCAAGCCGAAGGAGAGGCCTACGAGGAGCTAGCACTCTGGAGGCCTCGGCAAGTTGATCAATGTCATTCCTATATAGATACTAGCAAAGACCAGATGCTTGCACAACTCCGATTGCAATCCCGAACATCCGCTGATCCGACCCGATCATGGTTGAATAAGGATAGCGATTAAGATAAGTTGATCGATTTCCTATTCTATTTTTCTTTTATTTTTCATATCTGAGTTCATGTGATGAATACCTTATCAGCATGTTAGATCCTAGGATATTATTTTTAAATAATTTTTACATGCTTTTACAAAATTGTTTTAAAAATTGCTTCTGCTAGAATTTTAGAAATCCTATTTTCAGCATGCTTGCTACCATAATTCCTTCAATGGTATCAGAGCCTAGGATTTAGTCTAACATGCTAGATTAGGTTTAAGATCTGAAAATTAAAATTAGAATTAATTTCATAATTATTATGAACCTTTTCGATCAAGTACTCAGATTGGATGCATCACCATGACTGTCCGGTCATAAGAGCTAAGTAGGGTTTCAAGGCCCTCTTTTTCCATTCGATGGGATCTTTTATAATGTATAGTGATGCCGCTTGTGATTTGACTCATGAAGAATACGAAAAGAAAATTGAGTTCATTTTTAGATCTAATATATGAGATGTAGATTAATCGGTTTGATCTAAAACAAGATGTATGAGATACATGAACTAGGATTTAGATCTAAAAACCAATTCATGATTATGAACCAATAATTTCATGAACTTAAACATAATCTAAAATCGGTTTTAGATTCTGAATTTCTAGTTCATGGATGTTGATGTGTGTAGAATAATTAGGTCTAATGATTAGACTACATATTGGGATTTTGATTAGATCATGCTAGAATCCTATTTCAATTTTGAGTTGATCAAATCCAATCAATAATTGATTAGGATTAGGTCAAAGAGGCTCAAAATTGATTGTAGATATAGTTTGATCATATCGATTCATACTTAATGTGAATTGATCAATTTAAAATCAAAAAAAATTAATTCGGTTCAGTGGTCCGAGCTCGAGTCACTAGGCTGATCTATTCATACTTATTGACCAATTGATATCTAAGGCAAGTCTTGATCATGGTTATTAATTACAACTAACTCTTATCTAACCAACTTGGTGTCTAAGAAAAAAGGTTAAATAGTAGAACCCTCCCATTGATCTTATCTAGCCAACTTGGTCAACTAAGTTTTGATTAGGTTGCTTGTTGATTCGAGTTCATCCATGCCACCTAGGTTCGTCGGACATGAGATGTACTGATATGAACTAGGCTAGTCAGACATTAGATGTGCTGACTTAAACCTGGTCAGTCAGACATGAAATGGATTGATCCAAACCATGCTAGTCTAACATGAGTTGTACTAATCCAAACCTGGTGAGTCAGACATAAGATGCATTGACTGAATCCAACTTAGTTAGACATGAGTTGTATTGACCTAAACCTGGTTAATCAGACATAATGTGCTAATCAATTTAGAAGAGACCTAAACCCAAAACCTCATAAATATTAAGTCCATAGATCTTCCATCGTTGCAGAGATGTGGGCATCTCTCGAGTGTTGATTGTTCTCAACTGGATACAGTGGTTCAGTTGCATCGAGGAGGCACAACCATTCTATTAAACATAAGATGTTACAAGATGAAAATGGGATTGGATCCAATAACTATCAGGTGAGGGATCTAATGATGGCTTCACTTTCATGTTGAACTGTGGGTCAGACTTAACTGAGTATGGACAATAACTATTAGGTAAATCCACATGACTTAGAAACCGAGTTGCTACAATTTGCTTGAGAAGCACTGGACAATAGTTGTCCACTCATTGGTTTGCATGATTTCAATAACTATTAGGTGAAATGCATGTAGATCAGTGAAACCACAGTACCCACTAGGAATCCTAATCATGTAAGGGTTTCTGCATCTCTACTAAGGAATGTAAAAGATCCAAAAAAATAATGAAAGTTTTTATATTTGCTTCTTAAAGTCCCTAGAATAAATAATTGGCTGAGTGCCAATATCTAACTAAAATATTCTCTTCAGAAATAATGTCTGCTCTAATTTTCTTAGTCCAAAACTTTGAGTCTAACCATTTGACCGAACACAATCACAAAGACTAGTCTGAAGTTTTAGGGTATATCTTACACCAGGATACATAAGGGACCTTGAAGAGGTCAAGGGATCCTATATACTTGGAGAGCCTAAAGAAAAGGATTGACACATCTTTAGATGGTATGTCAGAGATGCTTGTTGTTGAAACAGACCTGACTGTTTCTCTAACTTCTAGTTGGATCATAAACTCTGGTTCTAGTACACATTTGTGTACTTCAATGCATTGTCTAGTAGGATGTAGAAGGTTGAGGGAAGGCAAAGTGATCCTTCAGATCGGTAATGATGCAAAAGTTATGATATTGCTATAGATTTCTACCCTCTTCGATTACCATCAGGATATTGTTTAATGCTTAGAGACCGTAACTATGTACATGTTGCTAGCAGAAATTTGATTTCTGTATCTGTATTAGCACAAGGATATAGTTTCAATTTTAATAAGGATCACTGTTCCATTTATTCGAAAAATAATTTGGTTGTACGTGGCTTTATGACAGATAGTCTCTACCATTTACATGCCAATCATGCTGATGAGTCAATCAATGTCAACGAGCAATTAGTGAGTGTCGTAAGTCAGAAGAGATCTAAAGATGACCTAAACCACAAGTACATATAGTACCTAAGACTTGGTCATATTGATGAGGACAGGATAAACAAACTGGAAAAGAACAGTATCCTTCACCCATTGAATTTAGATTTATTTCCAATTTGTGGATCATGACTTCAAGGCAAGATGGCCGGTTACCCTTTGTAGGACATAGGGAGAGGACCACTGATGTACTTATCCTGGTACTCACTGATGTGTATGGATCATTTCAGATGCAAGCCAAGGATAGTTATCAATACTTCATAACCTTTACCTATGATTATTCACGGTACGAGTATGTATTTCCTATGAGATATAAGTTTGAAGCATTTGAAAAGTTCAAAGAATTCAAACATGAAATAGAGAAACAAATGGAAAAACCTCTTAAGGTTCTCCAATCAAATCAGGAAGAGGAATACCTTAGTGAAATTTCTGAATTATCTCAAGAAAAATGGCATAGTCTGATAATGGACTCCACCTAGTACACCTCAACTTAACGGGATATTGCAAAAGAAAAATAAGACCCTATTGGATATGGTCCGATCCATAAAAGCTTCACCGATTTATCCTTATATCTTTGAGGACACCCTTCTTACTGCTATTTACATTCTGACTTGGTCACATCAAGATTTGAGGATGTCAGATCCATGTCAAAATGCAACAGGCAAACAAGTTAGAGGCTAAGTCTATCAGGGCCTATTTCATAGGATATCCTAAAGAATCATTAGGATATTATTTTTGCTTCCCAGAGAATCACAATGTGATTGTAAGCCGAAATGCCATATTCTTGGAAAAACAGTTTATCCAAGATGGTGGTAGTGGGAGGCAAATTTAGTTCAAAGATGTCACTATCAAGCAGTGGGTTGTAGAACCTATTGAACCTATCTAGCTAAGCCAGTCAATGTAGCTCCACCTCTTCCACCTCGTAGGTCTAGCAGGATTTTCCATCCTCCTGCAAGGTACTTAGATATGCTTATAGAGGATATAGAGAAAATGTTCATGGAAGATGGGGATCAAATGGTTGATCCGAAGACCTATGACAAAGCAATGTCAGACATTGACTTCGAGAAATAGTTAAGTGCTATAAAATCAAAAATTGACTCGATGCACTTGAACCAAGTCTAGACCTTAGTAGATTTGCCAAGGCCTTAAGTAGATCTGCCAGAGGATATTATACCCATTGGATGTAAATGGATCTACAAAAGGAAGATAGGTGCAGATGGTAAGGTAGAGACCTATAAAGCTAAACTAGTGATGGGATATAGTCAACATGAAGGCATTGACTATTATGATACCTTTTCACCAATAGCCATGCTGAAATCCATCCGCAGATTGCTTGCTATTGCAACATTTCATGACTATGAAATTTGGCAGATATGAAAATGGCATTCCTTAATGAATATCTTAAGAAAGATATTTATATGGAGCAACCCTTGGATTTCACTTCCAGTGATGTTCATAAAATCTATAAGCTGCATAGGTCCATTTATGGACTACAGCAAGGATTCAGATCTCGATGGGACGTCCCGTGGGACACCGGGATAGGGTACCATCCCATGTGTTGGGACAGCATGTCCCACCAGCATCCCAGCATCCCAATCGAGACACCTTGGGATATTCTCTGTCCCGAGTGTTGGGATAGGATGGAACGCCAATGCATCCCATTCCATGAAAAATCCGGGATAGCCCTGTCCCACGGGATTTAAAACCTTGGACTAAAGCAAGCTTCTCGAAGTTGGAACACTCATTTCAACGATGTAATCAAATCTTTTGACTTTATCAAGAACAAGGAGCCTTGTATATATATAAAAAGGTTAGTGGGAGGGTAGTGACATTCCTCGTATTGTACGCGGATGACACCCTCCTTACTGAGAATGATATTCCCATGCTAATCTCGGTCAAGAATTGGTTATGCAAGGAATTTTCCATGCAAGACCTAGACAAAGCATTATACATTCTAGAAATTAAGGTCTATAGAGATAGACCGAATAGGATGTTTGGCCTATCACAGAAAGGGTACATAGAAAGTGCTGAAAAGGTTCAGCATGGAGAACTCTAAGAGGGGACTTCTACCCCTCAGGCATGGTATTAGTCTCTCCAAGAAGATGTATCCTAGCACACCTGAAGAGATTCAGAGAATGAGCAAGATTCCTTATGCTTTGGCAATTGGGGGCCTCATGTATACCATGTGTACACAACCTGATATAGCCCTTGCTGTAAGTGTTATGAGTAGGTATCAGGTGAATCTACGTGAAGAGCGATTGCTGTGAAGAATATCCTTAAATACTTAAGGACTAAGGATTTGTTCTTGATCTTTGGAGAAAATTCAAAGCTGTAGGTTGAGGGTTACACCGATTCAAACTTTATATCTGATCCTGATGATAGAAAGTCTACATCAGGTTGTGTTCCTTTGCAATGATGGTTCAACCAGCTAGAAGAGTACCAAGCAGCCCATCATTGCGGATTCAACCATGAAAGCTGAGTACATTGCTGTCTCGGAAACTGCGAAGGAAGCATTCTATATAAGAAGTTTATTGCGAAGCTCGAAGTGATGCCATTAGATACCATCCCCTTGTACTGTGATAATAACGACACCACAGCCCTTACTAAGGAGCTCAGGTCTCACCAGAAGTCCAAGCATATCGAGTAGCGATTTCATATCATGCATGACTACCTCGAGAAGAAGTATGTCAAGGTGAAAAGAGTTGACTCCATGGACGTGGCAAATCCACTGACGAAGTAGTTGAGCCAGCAAAAGATTGAAGCCCGCCTTGAGAAGATGGGACTTAGGTATATGGATAATTGGCTTTAGTACATGTAGGAGATTATTAGATATGTATGCCCTAAAAGCTAAGTTGGTTGACACATTATAACTTCTAGAACATTAAATTGCACTTAATCAATTTTTTATCAATAAAATTGGATATTTTTTAATTCATATTTTTGTGTCTATGAATTGTCCATGGAATTAATGGACAAAGACACATCCTCAAAAGTTGAGAATTTGAAATATGTCATTATAGGTTTACTCCTAAATGCTCCCGACCATTAGATCATCACAGAAACAATGATCGATCCGTTAAGATCGATACATAGATCGCTTCCCTTTCAGATAAACGAGTCTCGAGTCTATAATATGAGAATACTGAAGCAAGAGTACAAGTGATTTTTAAAGAACAGGATACTAAGCATGACCAAAAAATGAGAAGTCACATGGATATTTATTCACTCATTAGTAACTCTCGTGCTATAGTTATGTGAGTAGTTTTTTGACCTGCAACGTCTTAATCACTTACAGCGAGGTTGCTGTAGTTTGACAAGCTTATTAATATTGTTTCTAGCTATATGGGACCTTGTAGTGTACATTGACTACAGTAGGTTCGCTATAATTGGGAGTGTACCTATAAGAGATCAATCAACCTCGATAGCAAGAAATACCGAACCGGTACCAGGCCCAGTACCAATCATCGATTGGTACCGTACCGTACCATACCGTACAGAGCCCATAAAATTTTAAAAAAATTCCTTTCCTCTCCATGGTAAAATTGTTTGACCTGAATCAAGCACAAACCAGATCCGAATCGGGCCAAATCGAGCCCGAACCGGGCGTTACGCATTGGTATAGTACCATACCATACCGATATGGTATAGAATTTTTTATTTTTTTCAACGATCCAGCATTTCGGACCATTTTTAATAGCTAAACCATACCGGCTCTTGGCTGGTACAATATGGTAGCCCCAAATTGGATGGTTCGAGATGGTATCGAGATCCTTGCTTGATAGTAGAGGAAGTCTTATATGACCTAAAAGACTGAGTCCTTGAGTCTGTGGCCACAGTAGCATGAAAATAGAAAAGAGTTTCCATGAAAATCATGTTTAGACTTTAGTCGATTAAATCTAGTATATCACGGATGATGCTTAGAATTTGACGAGAATCCATGACCTGCATCTTATCGGGATTTTCGATAGAGAAACTTGATCACACAGGAACTATGCCTAGGAGTTCATTTTTCTATTCTGCTAGGTTGACACCACATACTACTACGTATTACTGGTGGATTGTGGAAACTTGGATCCCTTTTGAATCAATGATCCATTTTAGGATCAACCTGAAAAAGTTCTGGTCCATCGAAAAAGATTTTGATGATATTATGAGATCATAGTATGTCTCACTATCGGACAGAATAGAACCTAAGGGATCATACACAAAAGAGGTTTAACCATATCAAGGCTTAGATCAAGTTTAATAACTGCTAATTTTATAAAGGTTGCAAATTTAGCAGCTACTATTTTTGGTACTAGATATTTTTAGCACCTGCCAATTTTGACACCTGCTAATTTTGGTACCAGAGATTTAATTGCAAAAGTTGCAATTTGTTTAAAATTTAATTAGGTTCGAACAATTGGATTTAAGAATCCTAGTTGGACTAGGATTTCAAAATCCTAAATAAACTAGAATTGATAGTCTTTTTGAATTCAATTCAAATTAGGTTCGAATTCAATTCAATTTGATCCAAATTAGAATCCAATTAAAAATGGACACCTAGACTAATTGGATTAGGCTTAGAATTCTCTATTTGGGCATGGAAAATATTTTTTATGGTGATTTGATCAAATTTGTGATGGCATGTGCAATTTTCTTCTTCCCTTCTCCATGCCAAGACTCCTACTGTCGCCCACTTGGTTTTTCCATTTGAATTCTTTTCAGATAAGATGGAGTCTTATCTGATAGGGACTTCCATGAAGAGTCTCATCTCATAGGGGGCGTGAGATCTTAATATGTACAATAAAACTCATGAGAAAACATGGATCGGTGCTAATCCTTTTCCATCGCAATTTTCTCCATGCCTAGCTCCTTGTCATCCTTGTTAATTTGATTTGAATGGGATTCTAATTCAAATTCCTTTCTGATTTAGACTAAATCTTATCATATAAGAGCCTTAAATCAATAGGATTCCCGATTGGTTTGTGCAACTTTAAGGAGAAATAGCCTGTGCTAATCCTTTCTTATGCCGCTAATATGTTTTCAAGTCCCTTCCCTTGTTGCATAATCTTGATCCATTGAATCTCTTGTTGACTAGGATTAGTTCCTAATTTTTGGAATGTGGAATCCTATCAGAAAGAGGTTGATTTGGTGGTGTGCATGAGATTGGAAGAGGTGTGCAACATATTAAAAAGAAAAAGGGAACCAGTGCTAGATTTTTCTCTTGAGATTCACCTTGCCGCACATCTTCCACCATATTCTGATTAGTTCCATGCCAAAATCCCACTTAGAGATAAGAGATTAGAGAGGAAAGGGAGGGAAAAAGGAGTCTTCTTCCTCCCTTGTTGTCCAAATTTAAGTCCTGTCTGTTTGCACAAAAGGTTTGCACGAAGGCTGCTAAGGGTGCAGCCTTGTCATTCAAAATTGTCGAGAAGGATTTCAGATTCAAGCCGAAGGAGAAGCCTGCAAGGAGCTAGTACTTTGAAGGCCTCGATGAGTCAATCAACATCATCCCCGTGTGGATATCAGCAGAGACTAGGGATTTGCATGGCTCCAACTGCACCCTCGAACATCAATCGATCAGACCTCCTAATTATGGTTGAAGGAGGATAGTGATCAAGCTAAGTTGATCGATTTCCAATTCTGTTTTATTTTTATTTTTCAGATCAGAGTTCATGTGATGAATACCTTATCAGCATGTTATTTAGATCCTAGGATATTATTTTTAAATAATTTTTGCATGCTTTTACAAAATTCTTTTGAAAATTGCTTTCGCCTACGATTTTAGAAATCCTGTTTTCAGCATGCTTGCTACCATAATTCCTTCAATCGAGTCATGTCCAACTATACTGGGACCAAAAGGAAACCACAAGCCAACCAAGAGTCGGATCCGGTGAATGGTCAGCAAGTGTAGGCTGATCACCTTCAAAGACTCAGCCAATGGGGAAGCACCAGTCATCAACAAGGCTCACTCAGATGGGGGTACTCAGCAGTTGGTGCTCAGCTAGACTGGGTCAGCTGGAAAAGGCACTAACTTCTCCGATTAGGGATTGGTTAGGTGATGGAACAAATTATGAACTAACCATGTTGACTTATCCAATAACATTGGAGCCAAGAGGAAGTCCTTTACAGATCAAGGTCCAAGCCTGATAGAAGGTCGGAGGATATATAGCAAGGCCATCCAACCAGGCTTGTTGACTTTGAGATTTTGCATCTTTGACCAGGCACGTCGATTTGGGCCATCCGATTAGCATGTTGAATTGTCCAACAGTATTGGGGGTGAGAGGCAACCTTCTACCGATCAAGGTCCCAATCCAACGAATGGTCGAAGGACGTATAGTCGGACTGCCCGGTTAAGCTTATCGATCTGGGCCTATATCTTTTGGCCCACGAAGGATTTCCCTCAATAAATAATCCCTACTCCCTAGTCCAAGCTTTGATCAGGCTATGGGAGTATGTTTCAAAAGACAAGGGATACGAAGGATCTTGTGGACCGAAGGGTTGCGCGTGGCTTTTGAAGTGGATCCAAGTAGACAAAAGTAATTATGGGCTCAAATTTGCAAATCTGGCAAATGCTTCAATTGCCATGCTGTATTTAATCCTAGTAACTGATGGGTGCAGGGCACCAATGGATGGCCCCCATGCGGTGCACGTCGATCGATCTGGAGCGATTCAAGGTTTTGAGACCTCTCCTTGCTACAAAAGGCACTTTCTTCCACTGCTTTAGTTTTTTATTTGTACTCTTGTTTCTAGATCTTTTCTCCTCTAGAGCATCCTAAGCATTCTTCTGTCAGCCCCTGCTCCAGTTGTCGACACCTCATTCTCTTCTTCCTCTTCTATGTTCTCTCCATCGGGGCTCTTTTTGGGAGGTCCTCCATCATCTTCGACCTTTTCTGCCTTCTCCCTATCCCCAGGTGGGTCTCCTTGCCTTTTCTTTTGGCTTTTCGTACTCTTCTTAGCAATGGCAGGTTCTAGGAGTTCCGAGAGGGAGAAATTACCATCGAAAAGGGGTTCTAGAAGAGTGGGGTCAAAAGGCCCCAAGATTCTGGTGGAGTTTACCAAACCGAAGACCTCTGGGCTCAATGCATACCAATCCATAGTAGGCCCGGATGATTTGGCTAAGATCTAGATCTTGTACGGAATCCCAGGGAGTTCGATTTAGAACTTCCCAAATCCGATGCTCGAGTAAATAACCCGCCTTCAGGCCGACTCGGGGTGGAGGCATTCAAGGTGGGACTTAGGCTTCCTGTCCCTCCTTTTCTTTCTAATCTCCTTAGGTTTTACTAGATTTCTTTGTGTACCCTCACCACGAATTCGCTTAGACTTGTCTTAGGATTTTTGGTCATCTGCTTCTTGGCCAAGATTTGGCCTTCCCTTTCCTTGTTCCATTCCCTTCCCTTTCCTTGTTCCATTCTTTTTATACCATCAAGAGGTATCCTTATACCAAGGACTAGTGGTATTTTTCTACTTAAAGGGGGTCTTCCCTTTGATCAAGGACATCCCTTCCACTATTCATGGATGGAAGGGACGATTTTTATTTGTTTCTTGCTCTTCTATTAGTAGTTTGGACCTGCCGAGCTAGCATGGGCTAAAAGCTTCCGCTCTCAAGATCCCAAAATTAAATGACGAGGGGCATTTTTAAATCCTTCAGATTACAAGGTTCCCCCTATGGGGCAACTTTTATTTGAGGATGCTCTTTTAAGTGCAGGGCTTAGCTAGGCCGATCCCAAGGATGAGTTTTAGGTTTCCTTGTTTTCTTTCCTCTAGCACCACCTTTTTGCTTTTGACTAAATATCGTTTGGTTGCAGATATGAGACCTGAGAACTTGGCCAAATTGAAAAAGACCCTTTCTTAAAAGAGGCTCGAGCCATTACCACCGCATCAAAGAAGGTGAATTTTGTGGATGCCAGTACGGGGGTGGCCCCAGCAGAGCGAGCTTCTGAGGTCGTGGCTGAGGCCATCTTGATGACTGCTGCTCAACTATCTCTGCCGGTCTCGGCCCCAATGCCGACCGCCCAACCATCCTTCAGCATCCTCAGTGGGGCACTCTTGGGGAACTTGCCTGGTTCCGAGTCCCCCTAGACATCATGGAGGAAGCGACCTTCTGAGATTGGAGGGTTGTCCGGGAGCTCATCAACAGGACCTTGCTCCCTACGAAGTTGAGAAGAATCAATGAGATGAGCTTTCGCGATCTAAGCACTCGACAATCATTATGCATCAGATATTTTCTTGGTCAATTCCTATTTTTCTTTTTCTTTTCCTCCACTTTTTCGCTAACGTCCGATTTTAGTGGTGTTGATGCATTTCGTGGTCTTCTTGATCAATCGATAAATGAAGGCGATCGGCCAATAGAAAAAGTTTGAAGACACCACCATGGAGGCCCGTGGGAGGGCTGACGCAGTGGAGGCTGAATCCGAGCACCTGAAGGAGTCGCTCGCCAAGGTGATGGCCGACCTAGCCTTAAAGGAGAGGGAGGCAAAGGCGAGGAAGGCCAAGGAGTTGGCCAAGGCAGAGAGAAAGGTTGGGGAGAAAGCCGTGGTGTGCAAGGCATCAACGGACTTCATAGCAAAGGCCCAGCCAGTGGCGGCCTTCCGAACGTCGAAAGGGTTCTATGATGACCATCGCCAATTCAACAAGGAGGCTTTCCATGAAGGCTTCAAGTTGGGCCAAAGCGACTGCCACCTCCAAGTTGCGAGCCAACACCCAAAACTGAACCTCTCCTTCCTAGATGAACAAAAGTCTGAGGAGCCCTCCCCTAAGCGCGAAGAGGTTGTTGCACCCATCTCCGGCTCCGAGCCTCCACCTGTTGAAGCCACAATCGTGCCCTTCGAGGTCGCCCCCAATCTAGTTGATCTCCAAGAAAAGGTTAGGGATTAGAAACTTGTATTTTCTTTTTTCATTACTGTAAACTTTTTTGAGTGAAATGAAATCAAATTATTCTATTTTTTGAGCATGTCGCATTTTATTTAGTTGCATGATTGTGTTCAAAATGTTGAATCTTCATCAGACAAACCCTCGCTAGCCGAGCATCTTCCAAGGGCCATAGAAATTAGGGCCCATATAGATAATTTGGAGAAGTCAAGGCAGCGAATAAGAAGGCCGCTAATCAGAGGAAAGAACCGTCAAAGGCATCGAAGGCACTCGGAAAGGCCAACAAGTGGTGGATCGTCTACGAGCAAAGATTCGGCAGGGGAATAAGGCACATGCCATCGAGAAGGCCAATTTGACTAAGGAGTTGAAGAGGCTATCCAACGCAGCTAAGAAGGCGGCTTAAAATGCAGCTGCCAAATCGATCCAAATCCACAACCAACTCCACTCTGCCTAGGGGAAGATTTATACCCTGGAGTCAATGATCGCTGCTAGAGAGGTAAGATGGGGGTTGCCTGTCTGGATGATACAACTCCAACACGAGTTGCACAACATTTGGGAGATCTCTATCCTTGAGCAGGCATTGAAAGATAGGCACAACGAGCAGCTCTAAGGCAAAATTAAAGCAAGTCACCATAGTTGCCGCTTAGCCTAGCAAGGATCAGGCCCCGATAGAGGCATGCTGAGCAAGGTAGACTTCGAGGGAGCAAGGGGAGCGAAGAAAACTTCAAGGGTATGAGAATTTCCCAAGATGGATGATAGCATGACAAGGAGAATATACAAAATGTTCGAGCTTGGCCGCATCATGGGTCATGGTGCCTGCAGGGATAAGGTCCAGATACTCTACCCGGATCTTGGCCTATCTTGCTTACCTCTTTCAGAGAACACAAACGAGTTTCTCGCGAAGATTAGCACAGTACGCTTAGAGGCTAGGGCAAATTAATCCCTTGCAGAAATTTCTCCTTTTTTGTCATCGTCGTCACTTGTTTCTGGTGACGACCCATTTGGAGCCTTTGGGCAGTTTGATATAATGTAATAAAATTCACTTTCACCTTTTGTTTTATGGTGTGGACACTTTGCACTGCGCAAATAATCAGAAGATCATCCCTTAATCATGAAGTGTTGCATGACCTTTGTCAACTTAGGTCGACTAGAGATTCTTTTACAAGCTTCCATTAATTGGATAGAACACAGTAGGCCATCGTCATTAGATTGAATAGGCCGATCATGGGCCATTGTAGGGTCGAACGATAGTACTCAAAAATTGAATTCCTATAATGGAACGATTAAAGGTCTTCAAGGCTCTAACTGATCAATGGTCATTTGGAGACATGGACACTGAAAGGCCTTAGGACTCTGACCGATCAATGGTCGTTTGGAGCCATGGGCACTGAAAGGCCTTGGAGCTCTAACCGATCAATGGTCGTTTGGAGCCATGGACATTAAAAGGCCTTTTACCTCGATGGGCTGCTGAAGGACCATTGAGACTCCCGACTGATCAAGGATCGTTTTGAGCCCTGGGCATTGAAAGGCCCTTTAACTTGATGGGCCACTAAGGGGCTATTAAGGCTCTTGACCAATTAAAGACCGTTTGGAGCCGTAAGCATTAAAAGGCCTTGGAACTATGACCAATCAATGGTCATTTGGAACCATGGATGCTGAAAGGCCTTCTAACTCGATGGGCCACTAAGGGACCATTAAGGCTCTTGACCGATCAAGAATTGTTTAGAGCCATGGGCATTGAAAGGCCTTTTAACTCGACGAGCTACTGAGGGGTCATTGGGGCTCTCAACCGATCAAGGATCATTTTGAGCCATGGGAGTTGAAAGGCTTTGGGGCTCTAACTGATCAATGATCGTTTGGAGCCGTAGGCGCTGAAAGATCTTGAGGCTCTGACCGATCATTGATCATTTGGATCCATGGATGGTGAAGGCCTTAGGGCTTTGATCGATCAATGGTTGGGGCTTTGACCAATCAATGATCGCTTGAAGCCATAAACGCTGAAAGGCCTTAGGATTCTAACCGATCAATGGTCGCTTGAAGCTGTAGGCATTGAAAAACCTTGGAGCTCTGACCAATCAATGATCGCTTGAGCCATGGATGGTGAAAGGCATTAGGGCTCTGATCGATCAATGGTCGCTTGGAGCCATGGGCATTGAACGGCTTTAGGACTCTAACCGATCAATGGTCGCTTAGAGCCATGGGTGTTGAAAAGTCTTAAGGCTCTGACCGATCAATTATCATTTGGAGCCATGGGCATTGAAAAGTCTTAAGGCTCTGACCGATTGATGGTCACTTGGAACCATGGCATTGAAAGATCTTGGAGCTCTGACCGATCAATGGTCACTTAGAGCCATGGACATTGAAAGGCCTTTGGGCTCAAACCAATTGATAGTTGTTTAGAGACATGGTGCTGAAAGGCCTTGAAACTCTGACCGATCAATGGTCGCTTGGAGCCATGGGGATTAAAAGGCCTTGGAATTTTGGTTAGGGTGCCTTTGATTTCCTATTGATTGCCGAGAGCATACACATTGTCTAATTTGAAAATCTATTTATTTAAAAATAAAGTTACATTATTGATAGTACATTAGAAGGTTAGCCAAATTTTACAATCGGTGTAGGAGAGTTTCATCCAGTTGCTTCAGTTGGTAGGTCCATGGCTTGATGACTTCCTCCACTTGATATGGACCTTCCCAATTTGGATACATCTTGCCCTTTGGCCAGGCTAGGAGAACTCTACTTAGCATAGCACTAGGTTGCCAACTCTAAAGATTTTGCTCCGAACTCTGGAGTTGAAGTATCGAGCAACTGTGTTGGTAGGCTACCATTCTAATGCATGCCATCTCTCGAACTTCATCCAACAGGTCTGAGTCCACGAGTCATTTTCTAAGTTGGTCTACTGATGGGGACATCAGATCCGACATAGACTTCAAGCTCCAATTTGTTTTCTAAGTCATGTGTTGGTCAATTTTGCTAAGTCCTGTAACAAAGTTCATCAATTGAGTCCTGTAATAAGTTGAGGCAAGAAGTCCAATTGCGTCCTGTGAATCTCGTCTTAAGTTGAGTGAGTCCACTTGTCCCAGTTTAGTGAGTTCAGTTGAGTCCTGTGTTAGTCCAGTGCAAGTTTGTGTTAGTCCAGTTTTTTACAAGAAAAGGATCACCATCCAAAGCAATCACCAGGCCCTCTCAGGTCAAAGCAGAGTCCAAGCCCATGATGCCTCCACACATGAAGATTCCAGGCACCACCTAAGAATATTCCTTTTCCAGGCACCCCAGCCCAGAAATCCTCTCAAGCCCAGAAGCCCATGGCGCCCCAGGCCTTCCCCAAGTCCATATTAAATTAGGCGCCCAGGATTTTTCAGCCCACCTGGGATGTCTTGCGCCTAAGCCCATTGGAGGCTGCACCTAAATCCATCGGAGGCCGCCCCTTGTTGCCCAAAAGCCCACACCCGATCCAAAGAACTTCCAAGAAGCCACCTCAAAGGCATACTTAGCAGGGTTTAGCTTCATCTGGTACTTTTGCAAGGCAATGAAGGCTTCATAAAGGTCATCAATGTGGGTCCCCATGACTTTACTCTTGATGAGTATTGTCCATGTACACCATGTTTTGCTCGATCTAGTCTTTAAAGATTTTGTTACGAGATGTTGATAAGTTGCACCTGCATTTTTTTAGATCAAATGACATGATCCTATAACTAAAAAGACCCTGGTCAATTATGAAAGTAGTTTTTTCTTTATCTTTTAAAGCTATTCGGATTTGATCATAGCCAGAAAAAGCATCCATAAAGCTGAGAAGATCGTGGCCCAATATAGCATTCACCATCTGAGCAATCCTCAAAAGTGGGTAGCTATCTTTTGGGCATGCCCTATTCAAGTCAATGAAGTCAATGCAAATTTACTATTGTTCGTTTGCCTTTTTTACCATGACCATGTTGGAGATCCATTTTGGAAAGGTTTCTCTGCATGAAGCCAACATCAAGCAATTTGTCAACATCCTCGACTATCGCCTTCTATTACTCCAGTACGAAGTTTTACTTCTTTTATTTGAATGATCAGCACTTTGGATCCATATTCAGCTGCACCATCACCGAGGGATCGATTCCCGGCATGTCCACCGATATCCAGGCAAAAACATCAATGTTTTCCTGCAAAAATGAGATTAGTTAATTTTTGGTTACCTGATCCAGATTGGATCCAATCCAGACCATATGCTCCGGGTTCCCATCCGCCAAGGGTATGGAGATAAGATCTTCAATTGATTCTCCTTGCTGTTCGGCCAATTCATCGTGGGTGTCCAGCCCTTCAACCAAGTAGGCATCGACAGCTTTAGTTCCTTGAAGCACGATATGATAATAGTGGTGCGCCAAGTTCTGATCCCCATGGACCTTTCCAATTTTATGAGTCATCGAGAACTTCATCTTCAAGCAGTAAGTTGACACAAGTACTTGGAAGGCATTAGGCCTTACTTTCTTGGTGGTGACACATCGATCTCCCCCGTGGGGACTCCGAGGTCGGTGGTTTTGAGGGATTCCATTTTTTGGTTGAGGTGGGGATCTGGAGCATTGTTTGGTTCCTCCCACTCATCTCAAAAAGTGTTTCCGACCAGCTTCCAATTTCCTACCCTCCAGTATGGAAATGGCAGGGGCTTCTTGCACAAAGACATCCTCTATTCGCACGTACTTTTCTGCCCGGGCTAGTATATCGACAAAATCCCAAGATAAGTCTTCACTAGTGACTTCTTAAGCCTTAAGTGATGGGGACACAACAAGAAAGAAGTTTTTGGACTAACTCACTTTTGTTTTGCAGTTAAAAAAGACAAATCTAATAAAGGGTTTGAGCCCATCTTCTCTTTCAGCAAATACTTGAGCCGATTCATGAGTCGACTCAACCTAGATTCAAGCAGGATATGAGGCCACTTCTTCAATGCCCATTTTCCTCACTTGGCGCCATCCATTTGAAACCCACTTCCCTCACTTGGATGCCATCTACTTGAAGCCCATTTCCCTTACTTGGACGCCATCTACTTGAAGCCCATTTTGGTCGACACCACATCAAGCACCTTTTGGGGAGGAGGAAGGACACTACATCAAGAATTTTATGGGAAGATTGAAGCCATGTTCTATTATCCCAACAACCCTCCAACTAACTTGCCATGTGGGATGCCACATCACATGACACATAGGGCTCCACATCAGCAAATTAAGCTAAGTCATTGTCACATGTCAATTGGTTGTAACCTTCTACCCATAAATTGTTATAAAAAAACTAATTCTAGAAACTACCCAACTAGAGTTAGTTAGACCTAACCTCACTCTCTCTCTCTCTCCTTGGCCGACCCATGTGGGTTATGAAGGCTATAAATAGGGCCTAAGCCCCCCCATTGTATGAAGGCTATAAATAGGGCCTAAGCCCCCCCATTGTATTCATTCTATTTTGGATTAAATGAAGAAAGCTTTCTTTCTTGTTCTAGTTCCCATAGGTTCCTTTGTTTGGAGTGAAAAGTTCTTGAGTTTGAGAGTTAGAAGATAGATTTGAGAAGAGAGTGTGAGATTCTTGAATGAGTGTTTGAAGGGTAGAATACCCTTGAGTGTTTGAAAGGTGGAGTGCTCCTTGCTTGATCCAAGATCCAAGCATCATTCCTTGAAGGCGCCGGCTTCTACTTCCTTGTTTCCCCTTTCTTCTTCTTCTTGTTTCAATTCCAATTTTGAATTCTCCTTCCACGCCTAATTTCTGATTTGATGCAGGTTTTCTCTGATTTTCCAAGTCCAAGATGAAGGTCTCCAAGCCAAGGATCATGGCCAAGATGAGTCCTAAAGGTAGAGAGCGCTAGTCTTATGGATTAGGCCTCAATCCTTGAGTGATGAGAGCTCCTTCCACCAAATAATTAGCCATCATTGTTGGTAGGAAAACTCTTCCTAAGCTTTATTAGATCTGATCATTTAAAGGTTAACTTGTCCTAGTAGTGATGGTTTCCTTGCCATGAAGATCCTAATCTCTATTTTGAACTAGATCTACATCTCGGGTATTGTAATTTAGATCAACTAGTCTTCTTATGATGATTCTTTTCTTGGATTAATTTAGACCATTTATTTGATAATTAATTGTTTAAGTTTGCTTGCTGGTTAGCTTGCTAAAACTCTCCATTCATCAGTTTATTTTCGTCCCCCATCATTAAGGTCATTCTTCATTAAAGCGGACATTGTGACAAACTGGTCCAGGTCATGGACCTCTAGAGTGACCATGTTAAAGCGGCTGACGAAGGCTTGAATTGACTTTCTCCTTGAGGGTATGGAGGAAGTCCAACCACTTATATTATCGCCAACTGCTAACAAAATGGGCAGCGAAGGACCAGCTCAATCACTGAAAAGAGTGAACCAATTCTAACTCCAGGCCTAAATACCGATGTTGAACTACTCCATTCAGAGTGAATGGAAAGGCTCGGTAGAGGATGGCATCAGTAGCTCCATGGAGCATCATCATCGCCTTGAAGCTCCCAAATGATCAATGGGGTCTGTCATCCCATCATAACTTTTTAGCTGAGGGATCTTGAAGTGCCGAAGGAGTGATGTATGCATTATCTTGGCATCGAAAGGTGGGTCATTATTGAATCCATTGCACAGTGCCAAGGAATGTTTACGGATCGCTTTGATCCACTAATCAAGTTTCCGAAGTTTCCGCTTGACCTCGAGATCTGAGATGGCAAGAGCCTCCAATTGTTAGGAAGATTGTTAGCCCGGAGTCAAGCGATGCCCCAATGAAGGGCTCTAGGACCGCCGTCTAGTTGGCTCTGGGCTTCTAGGACAACTTTAGTAGGCAGACCTCCTTTCAGTATCTTTGAAAGGGGCATACAATTATTCTGGTGGTAGTAGTGGCACCGCACGTGCTGCTAGATCAAGCGGCAGTGCCATAGAAGGCAACATGATAATTGGATGCACCACAAGTTGTGGGGCCACAGGTGGTTCCATAGAAGGTTGCACTACAGTAAATGGTGCAGGGTTGACTTGAATAGTTTGAACAACTACCACTAGGTTCTGGACATGCTAAAAGAGCAAATTGAACTGCTTCACACTAACTGCTACCATTTATGGAGATGGAGAGGCCCCTGCTGGTGTTAGCAGGGCTCTCCACTAGCCGAGAGGTGGTAGTGTTAGTGAAGCACGATAGAACTTTCTTAGACAGCATTAGTAATCTACCTTTAGATTGCACTCAAAAATAAAATCAAGCCCTTCCTCTATTCTATTGGTGCTAAAATCCATCAGGCATTGAGGATGCTAAAGCTAGTGGTGCAGGAAGGCCTTCGAGAGGCAGAACCTACAAAAAGTCCTAGTTAGGTGTTCCGTCATGAGCCCTCCAATGCTCAAGTCATATTTTTAGCACAACAGTGTGAATTGTGAAGAGCATGATGCTGAGTTTTTTGCATACCTTGGGACATCCAGAAGGTCCCTTTTATAGATGAAGGACAAGGGCATTTTTGGAATGACATATCTCAGTGGATTTGATGAGAAATGATAAAACTTATCATGCGGCCTATCAAGGGATTTCTATTTGCAAAGAATCTCTATTCCCTTTTAATTGAAACATTGTCCTTTGTCCAGAATTGGGATGTTTTTTAATGGCAATGCTAACTACTGCATGGGCCCAAGCATGCTCTCTTAATTAGGAAGATATGACAATGATTAATGATCATGATATGCGATGTGACCTTTTAACTACATAACTGGGGACATGAAAGTGAGCATCGATTGTGTTGGCCTTCAAGAGGTCTACATAATATGAATATCGGACATGAAAGTGAGCATCGATTGTGTTGGCCTTCAAGAGGTCCGAATATGAATATCGTCCAAGGACCTACCTGCCAATATACTCAAGGACTTGGGATCGTCCGAGCACCTTTATTTGAAGCCGAGGAATGGTCAGCTAGAAGACACTTGAGCAGATTGCCCTAATTGAAAGTGAGGTGTCAATAACCTTCAAGTCATCTGACAAATAGGCATCGGTTACCGCTCTAGCTCGATCAAGTGGGGGCGATCAGCGGCCAATGCTTGGCCAGGTCCAATTGGTTAGGATGCCTTTTTTTCAATGAATAGATGGACGGATAAAGGAGCTACCCATGCATCGAGCATATGGTTGAGCCATGTCCGAGAATACTATAACCAAGAGGAAACCACAAGTTGACCAAGGATTGGATCTGATGAATGGTCGACCAATGCATGCTGATCGCCTTTGGAGAGTCAGCCGATGGAAAAGCACCAGTCACCAACAAGGCTCGCTCGGATAGGGGAACTCGGCACTTGGCACTCAACTGGACCTGGTCAGCTAGGAAAGGCACTAACTTCTCCGATTAAGGGTTGATTGGGTGATGGAACCAATCATGCATTGACCATGTTGACTTATCCAATAACATTGGAAATAAGAGGAAGTCCTCTGCAGATCAAGGTCCATGCCCAATGGATGGTCGGAGGACATATAGCAGGGCCGTCCAACCATGCTTGTTGACTTGGAGATTTTGCATCTTTGACCAAGAATGTCGATTTGAGCTATTCAACCAGCATGTTGAATTATTCGACAGTGTTGGGGGCGAGAGAGCCTTATACCAATCAAGGCCCTAATCCGATGAATGGTCGAAGGACATGCAGTTAGATCACCTAGGCCTTGTATCTTTTGGCCCATGCAGGATTTCCCCAATAGGGTGCATATTCAGGAGGTCTTCGGTGACAGATTTTTTTGAAATTTTTGAAAGAAGTGCCTTTCTTCATTGATGATTGCCCATTATATAGACAGATTACAAGCTGATCTTCAGCCCCTACCAAATATACAAGCTGATCTTCAGCGATTACAAGCTGATCTTCAGCCCTTACCATATATACAAGCTGATCTTCAGCGATTACAAACTGATCTTCAGCTGATATTTCCTTTGACATCCCCCCTCAAATTGATGCTGGTAAATCAACAAGCATCAATTTGCCAATGAGAAAATGATGGCGCTGATGTGGCAGGGATTTTGTGAAGATATCGACGATCTACAAAGTAGTGGAGATATGTGGAAGGGTGATGACCTGATAATCATAGGCTTCCCTAATCGAGTGACAGTCAACCTCGATGTGCTTGGTGCGTTCGTGATAGACAGGGTTGGCGGCAATTTGTATGGCACTAGTGTTGTTAGCATGGAGTGGAGTAGGATGAACGGGAGAGAAACTAAGCTCTGTGAGGAGACCACGTAGCCAAATGATCTCGGAGCATGCTGCAGACATGGCTCGGTACTCGGCCTCAGTAGATGATTTGGAGACGTGGTCTTGCTTCTTGCATTTCCAAGAGACGAGCATCACCAAGAAACACACCAGCCGGTAGTAGATTTCCTGGTGTCTGGGCAATCGGTCCAGTCAGCATCATAATAGGCTTGTAGCTGAAGTGAAGAACTGGAATGGAAGAATAAGCCACGACTAGGTGTCCCAAGAATGTAGCGAATTATGCGGCGGACTGCAGATAAATGGAGATGCCTCAGTGCTTGCACATATTTGCTAACGGTATGGACAGCATAAGAGATGTCTGGTCGAGTAATGGTTAGATAGATAAGACTACCAACCAACTTCTGATAGGTAGTAGGATAGTAGGATCCTCAAGAAGCTCCCCTTCGTCACGTCGATATTTCACATTAAGTTCCATGGGGGTGTCAACCGAAGTGGCGTTGGTGAGACCAACTAGCTGAACCAGATCCTGACTATACTTGTGCTGATTTAAGAAGAGACCGTGAGCCTAATGATGCACCTCTAAACCCAAGTAGGTGAGTTGGCCAAGGTCTTTCATGTGGAATGTAGAATGCAACAAAGTCTGAACCGCAGAGATTGCCTCCAAATCAGAGCCAGTGATGACGATATCGTCCACATAAACAAGGAGGATAACGATACCTACGGATGTCCTTTGTAGAAAAAGGGAGAAGTCATACTGACTTTGGGTGAAGGAAAAAACAAGCAAAGTGGATCGAAACTTTTCGAACCATACTCTTGATGCCTGCTTCAAACCATACAAAGAACGTTTCAGCTTGCAAACATCATTAGGTGATGAGGTGGTTTCAACTTGCAAACATCATTAGGTGATGAGGTGGGCATACCAGAGGGAAGTTTCAAGTAAACGTCTTCTTTAAGATCGCCATGGAGAAATGCGTTCTTGACATCCATTTGACGTAAGGGCCATGATTGGGATGCAGCAAGAGCGAGTATAGTTCGAACAGTGGTCATTTTGGTGACTGGTGTGAAGGTCTCATCATAGTCTAAGCCATATTCTTGTTTGTTGCCAAGTGCCACTAACCGAGCCTTGTAACGGTCTATGGACCCATCGGAACGAAGCTTGATAGAAAACACGAACTTGCTTCCAAGGGGTTTCACGTAGGAGGGACACGAAACATCCCAGGTTTGGTTTTCTTCAAGTGCGAGAAGTTCGGCTTCAATTGCTTTTCGCCAACACTCATGCTCCATTGCCTGTTTATAAGATGAAGGAAGAGAAATAGAAGACAAGGTGGCTGTGAAGGATGATGGAGAAGAGAAACCAAACCTATCTGGGGATCTACGAACCCGAGTACTGTGTCTGAGAGAGGGAGGTGCAGGTGCTGAAACAGGAGCAGCAGTCGGGGAAGAAGCTTGAGGGGGCTCGGGAGGTGTTGAAGGTTGGTGGGAGGTGGCAGTGGTGCGTCGTTGATACACTAGGAAAGGGTTAGAAAGGATTGGATCTGCAGGAGAGTTAGTAAACATAGGTAAAACAAAAAATGAAGGAGAAACGGGATCCTGATGGGTGAAAAAGAAATACTGATTTTCGAAAAAAATCATATTTCGAGAAACTCGAATGCGACACAGATTTGGATCATAGCAAAGAAAACCTTTCTGTTGTACTGAGTATCCTAGGAAAGCATATTTAACTAATTGAGCTGAGTTTCGTGCATTCATGGGCAGGAAGATGAACATAACACACACAACCGAAGGAACGAAGATTAGAATAAGTTGGAGGGTGACCAAATAACCTGGTGAAAGGTGAGTCATGGTTTAATGTGGGAGAAGGCAATCGGTTGATGAGATGGACAGCAGTGGAAACAGCTTCATACTAAAATCGAGAGGGCGTGGAGGATTCTAACAGAAGAGTGTGAACCACATCAAGAAGGTGACAATTCTTCCTTTTAGCCACCCCATTTTGTTGAGGTGTCGAAGGGCAAGACCGTTGAGAAATGATGCCATGATTCTGTAGAAAGTCCTGAAACAAATGAGACATATACTCCCCTATTGTCAAAACGAAAGATTTTGATATGGGCCGAAAATTGTCTGAATATATGCATGAAAAATTTTAAAAACAGAAAATACTGTCTTTGGAATGAAGGAAATAAATCCATGTGAAACGACTATAGTCGTCAATAAAAGTGATAAAGTATTTGTAATTGGCATGCGAAGTGACTGGCGCCATACCCCACATATCACTATATATCAGATCGAAAGGTTTGACATGCAGTGTGTGAATAGGAAAGGGTAGAGTTTTACTTTTGGCAAGTCTGCAAGAATTGAAATCAAACTGAACATCACTAAGAGATGGTATTTCATTATTCCCAAGAAAACCATATTTCAATAAAGCATGAAGTATATTTAAGTTTGGATGTCCGAGACGTTAATGCCACACTCAGTAATCAACATGAGCAGAATTATAAGCGACAAAAGACAGAAAAGGAAGACAAGGAAAATTGAAGAGAAAAAAGACGTCCCACTTTAGGCCCCCTCACGATCATCCGCCTTGACTGTTGATCCTGCACAACACAACCAGATTTAGAGAATTCTACTTTACAATCATTATCAACCAACTGACCGATAGATACCAGATTGGTGGTAAGACCAGGAGATATGAAGACATCAGTGAGAGAGGAGGAAACATCACCAGTGGCCGTGATCGGTAAATGATTGCCATCAGTAGTATGAATTTTGAGGTTTCTAAAATATTTGTTTACATTGGTAAGAGAATCAACATTGTTTGTCATATGATGGGAAGCCCCGGAATCAAAGTACCAGGGAGATGATATAGAGAAGGGTTTACCTGAGAGTCCTAAAGCTGAAAATGTAAAAATGATCATTTGTTTAATCATTTCAGGGGTCACGGGTTGGACAGAAATAGGAGCAGGAGCACTTTGTGTTGTATTCCAAAAACTACCAGCACTAGAAGAGCCAACTGAGACGGTATATGCTCTCCGATTTCTTGGGGGGTCGAGTTGGACATTCCTTGATAATATGGCCATCCTTTTTGCAGTAGTTGCAGAATTTTCGGAAACAGTTTGTAGCATAATGGCCAAATCCCTTGCAACAGAAGTACTGAACCGTGCTCATATCCCTGCTTCGTGGCCTACCTTGTGCAGCATAGGCCATAGGAACAGATGTAGGTCGTTGTTCCATGGTGGTTTGAGTGAGAAGGCGTTGTTCCTCGCGAAGAAGATCATTGAGACATGTATCCAAGGAGGGGACTGATTCTCGGTTCATAAGATTGGATCTGGTGCCTTCAAATTCAGGCTTTAGTTTCATTAGAAATTGATCCCTCTGAGTAGTTTCATGGATAGATTGAACAGAACTAAAGCCTTCGGATGGTAAGTCAGCATAAACTATATCAGTGTATTCAGCCCAAAGATTAGTGAATCTAGAGTAAAAATCAGAGATAAAAAGACTATCCTGTTGAAGAGTGGCCAATTCATGTTCAAGCCGGAACCGACAAGCAGTGTTTTGTTGACTGTAGACCTTCTTCAAGTCCACATCTGAGCCGCAGTCTGAGAAGATCGAAGATTCAAGATGATACTAGATTCGACAGATGCTAAAATCCATGCCATAACTTGTGCGTCCTTGACTTCCCACTTGGCATGTTGGTCTTTGTCTTTGTTTTTGTCAGGAGCTGGGTTACCGCCATCAATATGTCCCCACAGCTTACCTTTGATGAAAATCCTGAAATGAAATGCCCAAGCAGAGTAATTTTTGCCATTGAAACGAATCAGAGAAGCATCAGACCTATCGGAAGACATGAGGTTAAGAGAACATGAACAAGAACAACCGAGACTAAGAAACTTGGGAGCACGAGACAAATGACAATTTAGAGCTATGGCTCTGATACCATGACAGATTTTTTTAAAATTTTTGAAAGAAGTGCCTTTCTTCATTGACAATTGCCCATTATATAGACAGATTACAAGCTGATCTTCAGCCCCTACCAAATATACAAGCTGATCTTCAGCGATTACAAGCTGATCTTCAGCTGATATTTCCTTTGACATTCAGCACTTACATAAGGCCAGGGACACCAAATAATAACCTTCTAGCTAGCCCATTTAGGGTGAGATGAGGTTCCACATTGTTACGAAACGGTATTAGAGCTAACCTACCCTAACATAGCTACATTAGATTGCAGCACGGGCCCCTTTTGGAGATAACCACAAGTTGATCATGGTGTCTGTAATTGGACTTTTTCCCTAGTAAGGATAACAAGGCTCAAACAAGGGAAGCTTGAGAGGACTTGCACAAGCATATTTACTCCCACATCAATTGTGTTAGGAAGGTCTTGGAAATTTCGGCAAAGCTACAGAGCCAAAATAATATCTTTTAGCAAGCCCTTTAGATAAGGTATCAAGTTTTTATAGATATCTTCCTACAATAGTCAGTTCTCTCCTAGATGTCATGAAGCAAAATCATCTCTTACTCTATTGGTGATATGGAGTAGCATGTTGAGCCCATGGTCAATACATCCTTGAGTTTATTTTAGTTTAGTAATTTATTATAAGTTGGAAGTTACACTAGCTACACCTAAAAAAATTCCAACATGGAAAAAGAAAAAAGAGAGGAAAAGCCTTCTTGAAAAAGAAGAAGAAACATAACCATCTTCTCTGATTAAAAATTTCTTGTTAGAAAACTAAAATTATGAGTTGGAAGTTACCAATGGTTTATTTAAAAAAAATTCCAACATGAAAATAAGAAGAAAAGCCTCCCTAAGAAAAAAGAAAAGAACAAAGAGAATCATCATTTTTTTGTAGAAATACAAAATCAGCACCCTGCTAATATTACATAGACCTCCTTAAGCCGATATCCACCAAATTATAGAAAAGATTCTTCTCATTTAATGCACACTGACAGTAAGTATAGCAATCATGCTACAGTGAAGTCTTTCTCCAAAAAAAATAGAATTTGCAATATATTGTTATAAGATTTGCTGTAGCCTCCTCTATGTTGGCTGTAATTTAAGTGCTACCCTTTTTGAGTTATTTATGCTTTCCACGAGCAGACATTACCCGGAGATCGTGACCCTATAAAAAGAAAATTACAATTCATGACAAACAATATAAACGGTCAACCTGAATATATATTTCATTTGATTTAATAGAGTTTCACCCCTATTGCAGAATTTTTCAAATTCCATTAGTGAAAGATACATTTTCACCGGGGTGACAAGAAGTGCCTTGCTTTGTATGAAGTGTCTGAGAGATTATCAGCTGCATCAGTTGATAGGAATCTCAAGTAATTTTAAAATATTTCTAGAATTTGGAAACGTGCATGCTGTTTTCCTCAATATTTTCACACTAAAATTGTATTTGCTTGCCATAAGTTAAAAGGACCAGTTTAAATCAATACAAGCTTAGAAACAATACCTCTCTAATGCACTCAGGGCCATCAAAGGATGCTTTACCGACTGCAGTGGTCACAGGGTACCAAACCTAAGCAAACAATGTTACAAGTACAGGAAATTAACAGCAACATATGACTGAAAACAATAAATCTAAGAAATTTGGTATATGCAAACGAAAAACAATCAAAATGGTAACAAACAAAAAGTTTGAAGGAATACATTCATGGATTGGTATAACAAAAAAGAAGATCATGGTTACACCAATAAGTATATCACAGTTTAGTTCATATTTTTGGTCTCAGGTACAAAAGATCTTCCCTCAAGAGTCTTCAGAAAAAGTTCCCACAAGTTAGTACAGGCCAATGTCAGAAATGGTATAAAAGAGTTTACCAGATCAGAATCTTCATATGGCTCAAGGACAGCTTCAAGCTTTGGTGTAGATTTTTCTAGCCAAACATCAATGGAGCCCTTATTTCCCAAGATCACAGGCATTCTATCTGCAGTTGGAATGCATATCAAGAGTCATACACAATATATTAAGGCTATAAATTCCATAACTATAGTTTCCTGGAAAAAAATAAGAGTTGTTAATAATGACAAGATTAGTGGGAAGGTTGAATGGATATATTAGCCATTATACTTCATTAGTACTTTATAGAAAGAAACAAGAAACATAAGTAAATATTAAATAATATTAAATAACATTTTAAAAAAAAAGCTTTAGCTAGAATTTTGAAATCATTTCTTCTTTTTCTTGAGATTCAGCTGATGTGATTGTCATCAACAAGGTTTTAAATCCCGTGGGACAGGACTGTTCCAGTTTTTTCCTGAAACGGGGCGCATCAACATCCCGTCCCGTCCCGACACTCGGGGGAAGGGGATGTCCCAAGGTGTCTCGATTGGGACACTAGGACACTGGCGGGATGTCCTGTCCCAACACATGAGAAATTCCATATCTCGGTGTCCCATGGGATGTCCCACCAGGACCTAAATCCTTGGTCAACATAGCATAAGACAAGGATCGCTGAACCAGTACCGGGATCCGTACCGACCAACGACCGGTACGGTATGGTACGATCCGTACCGTACCGCCCTCTATACCGGGCTTAAAAAATTGAAAAAACAACTCTCTTCCTCCCCCCTTAAGCAAGAATCTTGAACCAAACCTGAACCGTACCATACCGTACTGTACCGCCCTCTGTACCGGGCTTAAAAAATTGAAAAAAAAAACTCTCTTCCTCCCCCCTCAAGCAAGAATCTTGAACCAAACCTGAACCAGACCCGAACCGAGCCAAACCGAGCCCAAACCGGACTGAATCGGGCAATACACATGGTACGGTACCGTACCATACCGTACCGGTACGGAAAATATTTTTTTTATTTTTTTTCAATGGTCCGGAGGCTGGACTATTTTTTGGAGGCAAACCATACTGGCTCTTGGCCGGTACAATACGATACACCTCGTACTGGGCGGTACGGGATGGTACCACAAACCCTGCATGATAAGACTTAGTTGCTGGAATTGAGTGTGGGTGCGAGAGCAGCTGCAGGTTCAGTGAAGCAGATATTTTAAAAAAGCCTTTGTCAAGAAGCATTTAGGAAGTGAGTGCGGATTCAAGAATCTGGGAAGATTCGGAAGCTTGTGTTACCATAGGTTGACGGTTCCAGCTACTAAGATAAATAAATGACTTTTCAATTTCAAATAAGTTTTAAAGAATACTCATTCATGCTACCAAGTAAATTTATGAGTTCAAAGGAATAAAGTTCTACAAATTAGTCGAAACAATGAAAAATTGAAACTTTTACCTAAATATCTGCCTCGACATGGATCCAATTACAATTCAAGTACAAGCGATTTTTTTCAATACATTGGTCCATATCCAATGCTCAAAGTACTTAGTATCAAGGTTCATGAAACAGATATTACTCATATTAGACTACATACTAGTAGGATATAGTATTGATAATTTGATACCATACTAGACCAAACCAAAAGACCAAAATAAAATATCATTTTGATTTTATATTCAATATTTATTTTCAACAATTTTAAACTTCCTTTAATTAGTTTATGAGTTTGTTTTTGATGTTTAAATGCAATGTAATTTAATATTTTTTGTTACATGCTTAAAGAATGGCATTACGATGATATATGTTAAATTAAGAACCTAAAACATTGAAAATGTAAAATGTAATATCAAGGTTCCCGGTACCGTACCGAGACCCGTACCGGTGCTGGGCCGGTATGGTACGGTACCAGTACCATACCATACCGACGGTCCTTTTTTTTGTTAATAGATTTTGGTTTTTTTTTTTTTTAAAGGTTTAGGCCTTAGGATTTAGTGTTTAGGCCTTTAGGGTTTAGGATTTAAAGTTAAGGGTTCAAGGTTTAGGGTTTAGGATTTAAAAAATGCTAATACATTAATTTTAATTAAAATAAGATATAAAATGATAATTAAAGTAAGATTATCAGCAATTAATGAAAATGAAAGGTAAAATATAAATATAATTATATACCGATATCTAGAATAGGGTAGAAATGTAGAATGTCAATGTCCATAAATATCAGGATCATTTATATACTATGTAGGAATATCAGTAAACCCCTTTAGCCAGGCAACATGATACTCCTGTAAGGTCATCCCAGGAGTTTTGCATGATGAATTGTAACTCATCGCAGATCCCTCACTAAAGTCCCAACTCTGAGAGGTATCTAGAGACTAATAATATGGCTGTGCAGGGACCTATCTAAATATACTCGCAGAAAAATCAAATCCATAAGATGCTCCGAACTGCATAGGATAATAATCACTGGAAAATGATGTCTCAGATGCACCATATGAACCATATAGATCACAAGCTGCCGGTAGCTACGGGTAAAAGGATCCTGAATATGAGGATGACCCTAATACATCCATAGATCCTATTCCACGTGCAAGAGCTACAGCTGCATCGTGTCCCAAACGATCTCGCGGAGCCCATCGCTTATACGGAATCGTATCGGGATCTAACAGGTGGTGCTTCATGATCTATATCCTATGTGGCAGGCTAAACTGCGACTCACTAGTGAATTGAAGATGAATAGGCAGCTACGATACCTGTCCTCCGGTCACTCCATGATCACTAAATCCTTCACTATTTGAAGAAGCACTAGCACCACTCTCTCTGGTATCCAAATCTAAATATGAATGAACTGAGTGCTCCAATAGAGGTGCAACTGCCTTTCCTTTTTCTCTATCTCTGGACTGAATAGATGGCGAGGAGGAATGATGTGCTGTATCTGCTGGAGCCCTACGAGGAATATTGCTTGTTGCCTATTGTTTAGCATCCATTCCAGCCTCGCTAGCTACAAAACTGGTTGGTCGAGGAGGCGATCCTGGCTTATCAAGCTCTGGCTCCTGCTGCGACTCATGATCCATCAAATCATTGGATCTTCATCCTCATCAATATATGTACTTGCAGTGGGATCGAAGTATTTCAATTCAACTTCCTCCTGAATGCACTTTAACCTCAACCTTAAATTATAATGTACATAAACAAGATCGTTGAGGCATTTCTGTTTTAGACGGTTCTCCTGCTTGGAGTGGATAAGGCCAAATATAAACCTGTTGTGCTCACATCCACTAGATGACACCGTCTGGAAGAGAATCTTGACTGCAAGAACTTTCAGATATTTTGTATATCCACGAAAATGCACCCACCATTCAGCTGCAAAAGATATTAAATCATTTAGGATTTTAGATTCAACAAAATTAAAAAAAGCAATCTAAATCTAATATTAGACTTGGTACTTAGTACTACCTACCAGGATTCATCTTTGATTTACTTCTGATGGTTATAATGGATCCAAAAGAATCTGTGCCCTTTCTAAAAAATTCTCTAAAAAAAAAGTGTTGTTATCATGTGCTACTTGTTGAAAATTGTACTAATAAAAATTATTCAATAATTTTAACCTTCTTCAAATTTCATGGCTATGATATTTGGATCGAGCTCCATCTTGTATATAACATTGCATAGGATAGATATAAGCTGTTAATTCATGGCAATGTCCGGTATAGAGTATTGGAATCTATGATTCAAATAGTAAGATACACATATATTTTAAGAATTAATCAAGTGTACTTGTACAAATATAATTTAATTTAAAATTGTAGGGAGCTTATAAATTACTGCATACCTGTTAGATGCAAGTCCGAACTCATTTGATAACTCCACCGTCCATCAATGATCCGAATATACTCAGTAGCATGTGCTGGATCTGTCTCTTGGATATTTTTCTTTGCCCTTTACATCATGTAATACAGGAAACCCATCTAAGCATATATCTCAGAGTCCACGGCCCGAAGTACCTTATATAGAGGCTTGATAGACTTCACTATCCTTTTAGCCCATTACCAGAATATCTGTCTCGTCACTAAATTCTCAATATTGCTTTTCTTAGTATTTGCCCTAGCATATTTGCTCTGCTGCCACTCCTAACTGACAAACATCTGATGCAGCTCTACTTTCTTGCCAAGAAGACTATCAAATGCTATATAATTTGTAGCAAACCGTATGACCCCTGGTCTCAATATTTCTTCTCCAATAAAGCTCATCATCAATGATAAAACCCATGTATAGTTATAGATGAATATGGCGATGGTCTGTGCTAACTCAACTATCTTCTGCACCCTACAGATTTTTTTAATATCCATTAACATGAAATCAATATAATGTATAGCACGAAGGGTCCAGAAAATATGCAGTCACCGCTGCATCAAGATCTGCCCTGCGGCCCTGTACTGTGATCCATTATTTGTGATGACTTGCACGACATACTACTCTCCCATCTGATCAATCACCTCATCCATCAATCTGAGGATATAACTACTATCGTATACCTGATTTGAAGCATCAATAGACTTATAAAAAAATCTTTCCATCACAATAAGTCAAGAAATTGATGATGCTTCGTCTAGTAGGACCACTCCAACCATCACACATCACTGTCAACCCATACACAGGCCACTTGCTCTGATAGGAGGCAATCTGATTTTCTAGCTCCTTATTACTATCCAGAAGCTGACTATAAGTATTTCTCAATCCTAGAGGATCTATACCTGCACCAGCAGCCTGTATAGATGAATTAGTAGAGTGATAATATGGATCATCTACTGCATATGCTAAGATATGACTGCAATGAAACCAGGATCCGATGACCCGCCACATATCCTTCTTTTTATCCTTTTTCAGCATGGTGTCAATCCTCTATTGCTTGGAATCTTTGCTAGGAAGGGCATGTGGATCGACATCATAGATAGTAACTCCTGCTGGAATGTTCCTGGAAGACTTCCTTCTATAACCAAATGCTTCCAACATAAATGCAATACGGCTAGTGCCTCTCTTGACGGGCTCTCTAACTGAGGTCCTCCTAATTGTCTCAAACTCTCCTGCAATACTTGCAGATCCCGATCCCGACTCAAAAGCTAATAGCCCAAATCACTATCTCTGCCTGACCGTCTCCTCTAGCTACTGCTCATACAAGCTCACCTGAATGACAGTCTCCATCTGTGCCTCATCAGAAGGAATAGATGCTCCATCTGACTTCCTGGAGTAATAAGATGGTTCTGCGACTCTACGGTCCATTATGCCTTCTTCTTTGATGTTCTTTCCTTTCTAGCTTTGAAATCAATAAAATGCTTCTTCATCAACTGACGGACCTCCTGTGGACACCATCGGCATGTAGATGTATCAGAATAACCGCCAGCCAAGTACTGCTTCAACCTTGTTATCCTCACCTTTGAATTCTACATTGCACCATTTACACCTTCAATGATGCCGACCCGAGAGCATTTCTCTATGCAACCAACCAATGTCATGCTCTGAATCCTTCTTCCTCCTCGATGGATCCATACTTGAATATTTAAATTACACATAATGTCAATAATTACATTTATTAATTAATACTCTGTTAACCTAATTTTTTAAAATTTAACTTAAATAAATATTTTTTAATTTTTTGAATTTAAAAAATATGAAAAATAAAAATTTTATAAAAAATTTTTCTTAGATTCATGTAGGATCTTATCATAGATGCTACATATATTTTTTTAAGATACTGAAAATGCATTAAAGACCACTTTTTCTTCAATTTTAGACCTAAAGTACTATTCATAATATGTATCAAAACTTGGATAAATCGATACCAAATTTATAGCGAGAGTAGCTTACGAGTCCCATAATAATAATCTATAATTATAATTTTTTTATTAATTATTTTATTTTTTATTAATTTTTTAAATCTGAAATTGATTTTTTAATCTAAAATTAATTTTTAATTTAAAAAATTATATACTTAACAAAAAATCAAGATCTTAGTATTATTATGTAGATCTTTCCTAGATCTATCACATACTCTAAAATCATGCCCAACAAAAAAAAATTGATAGCATTTTCCTTTATTTTTTAATTTTCCTGAATTTCAAAAAAAAAGAGGAGAAAAAGAGGGAAAAGGAAAGCTCTACATACCTTGAATCTACCTTCCTCTTGAATTAGTTGATGTTTGATTGGCTTGAAATGGGAAAAATAGCATTATCTTCCTTCGTTGAACAAAAAGAAGCAGAGAGAGAGCACTCTACCTCTCGGCCTTTTTATTAAAACCCCCCACCTAACATCTACATTACCCAATAAGAAAAAACAAAAAAAAAAAAACCGGTTCGAGCCGGCCTGAACCGGACCGAACCGGTCCCGAATTAGCCGAACCGACCGGTTCGACGCAGTTTGGGCCGGTTCTTTATTTATTTTTTTAAAATTTGTAAACCTCGAGTACTATTTAAATTGGCCGAACCGTGCCGTCCGGCCACCGGTCCAGTTCGGTACGCCCCGAACCGACCGGTACAACATGGTTCGGCGAACCTTGTGTAATATATTTAAACTTTGGCATGAATTCTCCATATTTTGTCAATTTTTGCCCATTTATGGGATGAAACAAAAAAAAAAGAAAAAAAGGAGGCCCTTACCTAGATTGGACCTCTTGTTCACTCTTCTACTTGCTTTCTCTCTCTCACACCTCTCTTTCTCCTCTCTTACCTTGAAATAGAGGGAGAAAAGCCCTTTATCCCCCAAGTACTGGCACCTCGAACCAAAACAGGATCCTTACTGGGCCGAACTACTTGGAACGCTCTGGTTTAGGCCAAATACCATACTGAGACCTTGAACCTTCTGGTTTGTAGTTGGTCCGGTATGTCATTGGCTGAACCGGTGGTTCGGTACAACAACATAAACTATGCCTAAATGACACCAAATATAAATGATACTTCCCTCTACAGGGAACCACAACCTAGGTATCACCATCAGCTTTGGTATCGCAATCAGCCTTGGTATGACCACAACTTCAGATCTATTTACTCGTCCTATCTTACAGGGAACCACCATTCTACATTTATGGTGATAATCATGCCCTTGGAATGACCTATGCAATACAATGAGTCCAAGCAAGACCATGCACACAACCAGAAGTACATGATATTGGATCGGTACCGAGATTATATCAAGTGGATACACAATGTCGATCTAATACTAAATGATGACATCTATGAGCTTGCCATGCACTCGGACTAGCACTATGGCTAGGAATTGCAATTTTATATCAACTTCTAAAGAACTTGAAATCGTTGTTGAATCATTATAGTTGGATTTTTACTTGCTCAATAGATTATTGATCAATGTTACTTCTAGACTTCTTTAATGGACATCTATCTACTACTCGCAATTTACAATACCCAACTACATCCCTTGTAGAATAATTCTATGATATTTAGTTGCCCAATAACTTTTCACACATAATATATTTTAGATTCTAAGTTATGTGATTTGGATAAATATGCATGATAATGACTTTAACACACATAAAAAACTATAAATTTAGTAGTTAACTTTATAGTCTCACCTAATTCTTTCAAAAACATGGTATTAAAAAAAGAAAACATAATGAAAAACCAAAACCTTATAACAAAGGCCAAATAATGTTGTACCAAGGATGTGCCAACCAAGATTCACTGTACCGATACCGGGGACCATATCAGTCAGCTGGCAGCACGATTCAGTACACCCCCTACCATTCCATGCTAGGCCCGGATCGACACAGCAACTAGAGTAGGGGAGAGGGAGAAATAGAGAGAAGAAAAGAGCAAGAGGAGGGAGGGAAGGAGCCGAAGAGGACAGGGAGGCCGGAGGTGGCCGTTCGAGGGCCATAGAGGCCCCAGAACAGCCGGATTTTCCTTCTCGACCTCCACTCGATCGAAATAAGGATGACTCACCCCTATTTCGATTAGAATTTCAATTTTCTTTTCCCGATTCACAGTGAAGGCAGCAACACAGTTGTTCACTTCACCTTGTTTCATTCCAACAAAAACTAGGAAGGAAAATCTAGTACAGGGGCCTCCGCGGCCCCTCCAACAACCACTACCGGCCTCCCCATCCTCTCCCGCTCCTCCTCCCCTTTTTGTCTCTCTATTTTGCTCTCTCTGGAGGAAGGCAAAGCTTCGGAGCCTCAATGGCCTCAACATCCTTAATAGACCTCCAACAGCCTCTCTGGCCTTCCCCTCTCCTTCGCTCTCCCTCTCTCTCTTTTCCTCTCTTTCCTTTTCCATCCCCATGTCGTCCCCATGTCCTTGCCAGCATTTTGTTTCAAATGCAAGAACCATCCCAGTCAAGTGCCGGTACGATTCACCATGCCTTGAACCAAGTGATTCAGGATAATTTGGTGAACCTTGGTACCGACCATATCAATGCATATCCCTTAGGTTCAGTTTGTCAATACAATATGCAGTATGTGTGTCATATCAAGCCCCTCTTAATAGACCCCCTTCCATGTAGAGCCTGGATTGGAACAAACAGACTAAGGGATAGAAAAATATGCCATATAAAAGGATTAAAGCAGGGCATACCCAATCATGAGACATACTTCTATATCAGCCCATTTCCCTCCAGTCTCCACCATGAATGCCACCAAATTTGGCTTTTGAACATGCCCATTTATTATCAGCCCATCAAAGTATCTCTTTCCTAGAGCACCATTCTCTACCACCTACTTATCCCTCATAAAATGATTGGACTTCCATGAGACAAGGCAACATCTTCTCTTTTCTAGATTCACACCATTTAGACAACTTTTAGAAATTCCACCACATCTCCATAAACCACCATTAACCTTCATGTTCGTAAGTCAGCATGTGTATCCCAAACTAGAAGTAGCTCCTTTTTTTAGTGAAGCTAGATTATGAAACTTTCCTTGTCAAGCTTGTCTTTGTAAGTTGGTAACCCTTTCATGACATGGTGAAGCGTTCCTTTGTCCGAAGTTTGTGATTATTCTTCTATATCTGCTTCAAGATCTTGGGCTAGCAATGACCCTGTGCACCACTAATTGAGAAGGGGATCCTCTGTCTCACAGGATCCACCCTTCTACAAAATCTATCCTCTCAAATTCATTCTTCAACCAACTTTTGTTATTATTGGAGGCTATTATGGGAAAGACCCCAGCATGTATGACATAAATAATAGGACCACAAAAAAATTCGGCATCCCATTTTTGCCCGCAAATTTTAAGTTTATTTGCAAGATCTAAATATGTTTTGACAATTGTTAATATGATCACCATCATACAATACCTGCATCAGCACGTATGTAGCAGTGATGCATGTATATTGTTGATATGGTGCATCAAAAGAAGTGAATGGTACACCAAGATTTCAATAAATGCATGTTGCCCACTAATTTGAGCATTAATAGCTTTATAAAGCTGCCAGTCAAAGAAGAGCACTTTTGCATTTGGGGTTTGAAGGCACAGAGGACGCCAATCTGTACCCCATTTATAAAACAACAATTGAAGTTGTGTGGCAAATTCCAACATTACTTTGATAGTGGTTTTAGGTTATCCCAAATGCACATTCATGGAATTTACCATAAAAGCAAGCAAAAAGATTGTAACCCAAAGATTATCAAAAAGCAAGTTCTCCTTTTAAAGTTCATGATTGAAACAATTCCTTTAGCTTAATTATTCATTACGCTTCTTCCATATCAGTTTCTTAATTTTCTGATTATTTGTTTCATCAAAGGGAAGTTTCGCGAAGCTTATACCTTACAGGCAGCCTTACCATCTTGCATTACACCTTATTTTCACTAACTTTTTTTTTGAATATTATTCCATTTCCAAGAAATTGAACAAAATAACATAGCTAACCATGAAGCCACTGCAAGGCTGTTGACGACCGAGTTGTCAAAATAGTGAAAGTGTGAACAATCCCCCCTGTGACAAAGGACAAAGCAAATTTAGAGAAATTATAAGCCATGAAACTGAAAAAAAAAAAAAATCGAGAAGACATTCTAAATAAATGAAATTCAAAGTAAAAAAATATATTTGATAGAAAAAATATGACAAATACCAACAAACTACAACATATTGGTTTTCGCTCATACCTTTCTGCATTAAATTTAACTAAACTAATTTGTTGAGGTTTCTAATACAAGAAAATCATATATTTGGCATGACTTGCTTGGCTTATAGTGATGTTCCATTTCCATTAGAAAATCACTTTTATCTCAAATACATATTGCAGGCTTTTAAGATATAGTGTGCATGTTTTACAATATAGCACAGTCCAGCATGAAAAGCAATCTTTGTTTTATATAGAGTCCATTAGTCTTGTTTGTAGAAGAATGTAAAATACAGAAAATAGTTGGACATTCATGGAAACAACCATACGATAATATAAAGTAAAACATGCAGACGTTACTCTTTTTGTATGTTCCAACATAATTTCTGTCTTTATGTGTATGTGTACATTAAAGAACAAAAATGTGACATTGTCCAAGTGCAGTTTTTCATTCCTTTTAACAATTTATCAGTGCATACATGAATACATTAAAGAACAAAAATGTGACATTGTCCAAGTGCAGTTTTTCATTCCTTTTAACAATTTATCAGTGCATACATGAATGTTATAGTACATATAGAGGCTAGAATGGGTTCTAAAAATGCATAGTTTATTGCTTAAGAGAGGCTTTATTCCTTCAAAAAATGCATCACTTCAATACTTATGAAGCCATTTTTGTTCCATCACATCATAAATCATATGAAAATAGCCCTTTAGAAAGGAATCTAAGACATATCATGTGAGGCTTGTCCACCCAGTAGAGAGCTCCATCAATGGAGTGAAACCTTCAAACCTGCAACATCCTATTTATGCCATCATACCCAGCCTAAAATGTGTGTTAAAGGATCTCTGCATTTTGATAATGCTCCCTGTAACATACACCATCAGGTTCCAATTCATCTTTTGGCCAAGTAGTTCATTGATGGTCTTTTCTCTTTTGAGAATTAGCTCACTGATGGTCACGGATCATCCACCCAGCACAAGAATTATTGGATTTGACCTCTTCTTACATGGACAAGTTTTAATGCAAAAAAAGAGAAAGTTTGGTCAATTTTCATATTTAGAATACCTTAAGAGTGGTAGGTATAGATCTCCAAGTACTAAAGGTGATATTCTCCTCTTTAGATTGAATGTGCACTCTGCCAACTGGTCAAAACCTAAACCCTCTAAACCGACATGGAACAACCTGAAAAATTACAAGACTCACTTAACCATCTAATTGTTCTGGCACAACAGTGAATCTCTTGTTCAGGTTTCAGTTTTTCATAGCAAACATGTAGCTTTCCCGATCTGAACAGGAGCCATCATAATTAGTACTATTGCAGCCAACGGCTCATGGCTCGGCATGTGAGGTATTGTTCACTCTGGCTCATGGGCCCTCACGATTTTGCCCTCTTAGATTCCAATCCAAAAGGCATCTCACATGGAAAGAGTGATCCCTTCCTATATAAGCTAGAGTCCCCTTGACTCAACCAATGTAAGACTAATGATCCCCTCCCACAACAACATAGCCTCCCAGTAAAGGGAAAGTCTATGATACATGGACACATATGCAGTATGTATGGGCAGAGGACAGGAGGTGCCCTCTGTTAGATGTATGCCGTAGAAACCAATCTAGCAGACACATTTCCTTTTTAGGATATAATTTTATATTTAATATTCTAAATTAGGCTATTTTATCCATACATATTTCATGTATCCATGTATCATTCAAGGAGTTAATGGACAATGACACATATTCTCAAGAATTGAGAATTTAAGACATATATCATTATAAATTAATTTTTAAATTACTCCCGATCGCAAGATCATCATAGGGATGATGATTGATCCAATTAGATTAGTGCACAGATCGCTTCCCTTAAAATAAACGAGTCTCGAGTCTACTATGTAGGGACACTGGAGCGAGAGTACAAGTGATTATTAGAGAATAATCTTTGTAGATGGGTTTGAGGGAGCTTTAGAGACTCTTAGAGACCCTGGCTCTGAGAAATATCCAGATATCGATGATATGGCTATGAAATGACCCATTTGAATATACCAGCAGCAAAATCAGATCTGTACGATGCTCCAAACTACACGGAATAATAATCATTAGAAGATAATATCTCAGATATATCATCTCCATATCAATATAGATCATAAGTTACCAGTGTCTACAAGTAAAAGGATCCAGAATATGAAGATGAGCCTGATACATCTATGAAACCTACATCACGTCCAAGATCTGCAGCTACATCGTATCCTGAATAACCTCGCAAAACCCATCGCTTGTATGGAATCATATCACCATGGCCTTTACCAGTTAGTGCACCCCGGTTCATATCCTATGTTGCATGAGTAAACTCACTAGTGAATCGAAGACCAATAACCGACTGCGTCTCCTATCCTCTGACCCCTCTCTAATCACTAGATCCCCAACTATCAGAAAAAGCACTGACACTGCACTCCCTAGTGTCTGAATCTGAATGAACTTTAGTAAAAATGCAATTGCCTTTTTCTCTATCTCTGGATCGAATAGATGGTGAAGATGAAATGATATATTTACTAAAGCCCTGTAAGGAATATTGCTTTTTTCCCATTATTCAGCATCTATCCTAGCATCGCTAGCTACAAAAGTGGCTGGTCGAGGAGGCGATCCTGGCTCATCAAGTTCTGGCTCCTGCTGCTGACTAATGACTAATCTAATCCTTGAATCTTCATTCTCATCAACATAATTACTCACAGCCAGATCGAAATATTTCAAATCAACTTCCTTTTCAATGCACTTTAACCTTAACCTTAAATTATAGTGTACATATACAAGATTGTTGAGACATTTCTATTTTAAACGATTCCTCTACTTAGGGTGGATAAAGCCGAAGGTCGATTAGTTACACTCACATCCACTCGATGACACCACCTGGAAGATCTTGATGGCAAGATTTTTCAAATATTTTGCTAATCCACCAAAATGCACCCATCATTCAACTATAAAAAATATTAAATCATTTAAAATTTTAAATTCAACAAAATCAAAAATCACTTTGAATTTAATATTAGACTTATTAGTACATATCATGATTCATCTTCAATTTATTTCTAATGGCTACATTGGATCCAAAAGAATCTGTGCCCTTCCTAAAAAATTAGCTAAAAAAAATTGTTATGCATTACAAGTGTAAGTTACTGCTAATAAAAATCACTCAATAATTTCAACCTAACTTGTTCTAGACATAGCAATGATATCTAGATTGAGCTCTATCTTATATATAACATTACATAAGGCAGACAAACTATTCATCCATGGCAATGTCTAGTATAAAGTACTGGAATCTCGAATTCAAATAGTAAGTTGCACATATATTTTCAAGATTAGTCAAGCATACTTATATAAATACAAATGAATTTAAATTTTTAAAGCCTTCATGATTTACTGCATACCTGCTAGATGCAAATCCAAACTCATTTCATAACTCCACTATCCATCACTATCAATGATCCAGATATACTCATTGGCATATGATGGATATGCCTTTTTGATCTTTTCCTTTATCCTATCCATCATGTAATAAAGGAAGCCTATCTGAGTATATCGCTTTAAGTCCACGGTCTGAAATATCTCATATAGAGGCTTAACATTTTCACTATCATCTCAGCCCGCTGCCAAAATGTGTCTTATCACTAAGTTTTTCATAGTGCTTCCCTAAGTATTTATCCTAGCATATATGTTTTGCTGCCATTGGACTGATAAATATCTGACATAGCTCTACTTTCTTGCCAAGAAAATTATCAAGTACTATATAATTCATAGCAAATCGTGTGATCCCTAATCTTAATATTTCTTCCTTGTAAAGTTCCGCATCAATGATAAGACCCATGCATGGTTATGATGAATCTGAGCATACTTTATGCTAATTCAACTATCTTCCATACCTTACGAATTTTTTCAATATCTATCAACATAAGATCAATACAATGTACAGCATAAGGGATGCAAGAAATATGCAATCGTCGCTACATGAAAAGCTGCCCTACGGACCTGTATTGTGGTCCATATCTATGATGACCTACACAACATTTTACTCGGCCACTTGATTAATCACCTCCATCAATTTGAGGATATAGCTGGTATCGTACACATGATCTAAAGTATCAATAGATTTATGAAAAAAAAATTATCACAATAAATTAAGAAATTGATGATGCTTCATTAATTATGACCAGTCCAACCATCATATATCACTATCAATCCATATAGCCACTTTAATAGAAGAATATAATTTTCTAGCTTCTTATTGCTGTCAAGAAGCTGATCATGAATATCCCTCGATCCTGGAGAATCTGCGCCTATACCAGCAGCCTGTATAAATGCAATAGCAAAGCGATTATATAGATTATCTGCTATGTATACTGAGATATGACTGAAGTAAAACCAGGATCCTATAACCTGTCACATATCCTTCTTATTCTTTTTCAGCATAGTATCAATCACCTATTGCTTGGAATCTATGCTAGAAAAGGTATATGGATCGATGTTATGGATAGTGACTCCTATTCAAATATCTCTAGAAAACTTCTTTCTATTACCAAATACTCCGAACATGGATGCAATATGGCTGGTTCCTCTTTTAACGGGCTCTCTAACTGAGGAGGTCCTCCTAAACTATGCCTCAAACTCTCTTGCAATACTTCCAGAACCCGATCCCAACATTGACTCAAAATTGACAGTCAAAATCACTCCATCTACCTAGCCATCTTATCTAGCTATCTCTACTTATACAAGCTCGCCTGAAGGCAGCCTCCATCTATGCCTCATCAAAAAGAATATATGCTTTCTCTGACTCCGTGGAATGATATGAAGGTGGTTTCATGGCTCGATAGTCCACTTTTGCCTTCTTCAATATTTTTTTCTACTTCAAAATCAACAAAGTGCTTCTTCATTAACTGATAGATTTCTTGTGGATACTATCGGCATACAGATACATCAAAATAGCCACCAATTAAATGTTGCTTCAATCTTATTATCCCACCATCCTTGAATTTTATATTGCACTATTTATACCTTTAATGATACTGATCCGAGAGCATTTCTCCATGCATCCAACCAATATCATGCTCTGAATCCTTCTTTTTTCTCGATGGATTTATTTATGAAAATTAAAAAAAACATATAAGCTCAATAATTATATAAGAATAATTAATATTTTATTTACCTATTTTTTATTTTTTAATTAATTATATTTTTTAAAATTTTTAAAATAAAAATATAAAAAAATTATAATATTATAAAAAATTAATTTGATTTTATATTCATGTAAAATCTTATCATTGATACTATAAATATTTTTTTAAGATGATGGACGTGCATGAAAGGCCATTTTTTCTTCAGAATTAGACCTAGAGTATTGTTCATACGATGCATCAAATCTTGGATAAATGGATACGAAATTTATGATAAAGTAATTTAGAAATCCTAGAATATAATCTATTTTTATATTTTTTGTAATTTATTTTTTATTAATTTTTAATTCAAAAATATTTTTTAAATTTTAAAAATTACATAATAAAAAATCATGATCTTAGTATTATTATGTAGATCTTTCATAAATCTACAACAAACTCTAAATCATGCTAAAATAAAAAAATTTGATAATTTTTCTTTTTTTATTTTCTATGAATTTTAAAAAAGGGAGAGAGGGAGAAAGAGAGGAAAGGATTAATGTACATACCTCTGATCGACGTTTTTTCCTTGATTTCGAGCATTTGAATCTACTGGAACCGTCAAATGAGGCTTCCTGAGCCTTATCTATCAAGCTGAGAGCTATCAAAGAGCTCAGTTAATTTAAAAACACCCCACCCCCTTGTTGCAATAAAAAATCGATTCAGGCCCGAACTGGACCCAATCCGGGCCCAAACCTAGTGAACCGGGCAAATGGCACTGTTCGGGTGCTAAACCGTGCTATGTCAATCGGTTTAGGGGGTTTAGGGACAGCCTAGTAGCCGTGCCATTTTGCATAGCCAAACCATGTTGGCAACCGGCCAGTTCAATTCGGTACACCCCGAACCAGCCAATATGGCACGGTTCAGGAAACCATGCCTATATCTGATTTATTTTTAAAATAAATGGATTAGCGATCTTTATTGAATGTCCAAGCTAAATAGAAATCAAATTTCTGCTCTTAACAGGTAACAATCTCTTTTTTTTGGTAATGCGGATCATTCAACCAACAGTCCTGGTATGAATATATCCAAAAAAGTCAGAAAAAATAGTCCCTAAAAGCAAAAGGAGTATCACCAAAGTGAGTCCAAAGCACCTGCCTCGAATGACTAGCAACATAGGAGGCCACCCAATCAATTGTCATGTTAGCCTCCCAATATACATGCCTGACTACAATGGAAGAGCATCCTCACAACCAAAGAGCAATATCATGAATCAGGAGATGTGCAGGAATGGAACTGACAGCCTCCCTGATCCACGAAATAACAGTGGTGGAATCCTCCTCAACAATGAGATGATCCAACCAAAGGAACCGACGGGCATATTGAATACCAGCCCAAGCCGGTAACAATCTCTTTAACTAAATGGTAATCGTAGAGATCATGTGTCAACAGCAGCACCTATTGCCTTATTATCCACCTATAAGGTACCTCAACCCTCTACTTTCCTATAAACCCTAAATAGAGTCCATAACTCAACCTAGAAGTAAAAGAAACTGTAAGGTTATTTTAATTTTGAGCAGCTGACATAGCTTACAAAGGTGTCCTATTTATTTTTCAAAGATTCTATATACACGAGATAGCTCCTATAGCCATCAACTTTGAAGTGGAAACACCTTTCCATTGTCAATGACCATCTCTTTAGAAGATCCCTTTTAATGCTTGCTTTCAATCTATTGCTTCTTCGTAGGCCTCTTCTTCCAATTAGACTCTTTTTTTGGAAGAGAGTCTGCCCTACATTGAGAAGCATATCCGTTGAACCTTTTAAGGTCCCTTTAATAGTCACCAATGTATTGACCTTATTGTCTCAATCTTATTTAAATGCTAATTTATAATAAACTATCCATATAAATTAGATAAAGACTGTTGAATTAAATCCATATGCAATTCTTTATGCATCATCATGCTCGAGCTTCTCAAGCTCTTAATCTTTAATCATTGCAAATAATGATCATGAATAGATTGCACTTAAGTCAGCCATCAAATGGCTTACCAATATAGGATAGTCCTAATCTATTACAATTCTTAGCCTTTCTAATTAATCTTCCAATTGAGCCGATCTTTATAATAGGTTTTGGTTAATTAATTGGTCTAAGAATTAAAAGGATTAGAAGCTGACTTTAATTCGCAGAAAGTAAAGATTATAGTCAGATGTTTGTATTTAATTTTAAATTTAATCTAAGAATCTTAATAAATAAATTAAACTTTCACTATTTTTATGGATCTCTCGCATTGTGTGGAGATGCAGAATCCCCTACATGACTAGGATTCCTAATGGATACTGTGGTCGCACTAATTTCGTGCACCTCACCTAATAGTTATTGATAACACGTAAACCAATAAGTAGACAACTCTTGTCCAATGCTTCTCAAGCATGTTACAATGACTCAATCTCTAAGTCATGTAGGCTAATCTAAAAGTTATTGCCCATATTTCTTAGTTAAATCAGACTTACCATTCAATGTGAAAATGAAGCCATCATTGGATGCCTCACTTAACAGTTATTAGTAAGGTACCCAGTACCGATACCGAGACCCGTACCGATGGCCGGCCGATACGGTACGGTATCGGTACCGTACCGACACTCGGTACGGGTGGACGTACCGACACTCGGTACGGGTGGGCATGCCGGTACGACCGACACTCGGTACAAGTTGGCATGCAAGTTCATTCAGGCATGTCCATTTTTTTTATTTTTTGGTTGATAGATTTAGCTTTTTAAGATTTTTATTTTATTTTTTTAGAGTTTAGGGTTTAAGATTTAATATTTAGGACCTTTAGGATTTGGAATTTAGAGTTTAGAATTGAAAACTTCAAGATTTAGGATTTAGGATTTAAAAAATACTAATACATTAATTCTAATTAAAATAAGATACAAAATAATAATTAAACTAAGATTATCAGTAATTAATGAAAGTAAAAAGTAACATATAAATATAATTGCATACCAATGTCTAAAATCAGGTAGAGTATCGATGTCCATAAATATAGGGATCATTTACATACTATGTAAGAAGATCAGTATATCCCTCCAGCCAGGCAGCATGATACTCCTCTAAAGTCATCTCAGGAGGTATGCGTTATGGATTATAACTCATCGCAGATCCCTCGCTGATGTCTCAACTCTGAGAGCTATACAGAGACTGATGATATGGCAGTGCAGGGACCCATCCAAATATACCAGCAGCAAAATCAGATCTATAAGATGCTTCGGGCTGCATGAGATAATAACCACTGGAAGATGACGTCTCAGATGCACCATATGGACCATATGGACTAGAAGCTGCCGATAGCTGCGGATAAGAGGATCTTGAATATGAGAATGATATTGATACATCCGTGGATCCTACTCCACGTGCGAGAGCTACAGCTGCATCGTATCCCGAACAATCTCGCGGAGCCCATCACCTATATGAAATCATATCACCACGGGATCTACCAAATGATAGTCCATGGTCCCTAACCTGTATAGCATAGCTAAACTGCGACTCCCCAATGAATCGAAGATGAATAGATGGCTGCGACTCCTGTCCTCCGGCCCCTCCCTAATCATTAGATCCTCCACTATCTGAACAAGCACTATCATCACTCTCTGCTATCTGAATCTGAATGGATTGAGTGCTTCGATGGAGATGCAACTGCCTTTCTTTTTCCTATCTCTGGACTGAACAGATGGCAAGGAGGGACGATGTAATGTATCTACTGGAGCTTTGTGAGAAATATTGCTTATTGCCCATTGTCCAGCATTCATCCCAGTCTCGCTAGCTACAAAACTGGCTGGTCGAGAAAGCAATCCTAGATCATCAAGCTCTGGCTCCTGTTATTGATTCATGACCCATCCAATCATTAGATCTTTATCCTCATCAATATATGTACTTGCAGTGGGATCGGGATATTTCAATTCAACTTCTTCCTGAATGCACTTTAGCATCAACCTTAAATTATAATGTTCATACACAAGATTGTTAAGGCATTTCTATTTCTGACGGTTCTTCTGCTTAGAGTGGATAAGGCTAAATGTAGACCAATTGCACTCACATCCACTGGATTACACCATTTAAGAGAGGATCTTGACTGCAAGAACTTTCAAATTTTTTGCAGATCCACCAAAATGTAGCCACCATTCAGTTGCAAAAGATATTACATCATTTAGAATTTTAGATTCGGCAAAATAAAATATTCAATGTCAATATAATATCATACTTACTGCTTAGTAGTACCTACCAGAATTCATCTTTGATTTTCTTCTAATTACTACAGTGAATCCAAATGAATCTGTGTCCTTCCTAAAAAATTTCGTTTGCTAGAAAAAGGTTTTATTATCATATGCTACTTGTTGAAATTAATGCTAATAAAAATAACTCAACAATTTCAACCTAACTTCTTTTAGGCACATAGCAACAACATTTGGATCGGGCTCCATCTTGTAGATAACATTGCATAGGGCAGACATAAGCTCTTCATCCATGATGATATCTGGTATGGAGTATTGGAATCTCGGATTCAGATAGTAAGCTGCATGTATATTTTAAGAATTAGTCAAGCGTACTTATATAAATCTAATTGAATTTAAATTTTTAAGGACTTCATAAATTACTGCATACCTGCTAAATGCAAATACGAACTCATTTGATAACTCCAGCATCCATCAATGATCTGGATATACTTAGAAGCATGTGATGGATCTGCCTCCTGGATCTTTTTCTTTGCCCTTTACATTATAAAATACAAGAAATCCATCTGAGCATACCTCTCAGAGTCCACGGTGCAAAGTACCTCATATAGAGGCTTGATAGCCTCTACTATCCTCTCAGCCCACTGCTAGAATGTCTGTCTCGTCACTAAATTCTCCACATTGCTTCTCTCAGTATTTGTCTTGGCATATCTACTCTGCTACCACTCCTGACTGACAAATATCTGATGCATCTCTGCTTTCTTGCCAAGAAGACTATCAAGTACTATATAATTAGTAGCAAATTATGATCCTTGGTCTTAATATTTCTCTCCCTGTAAAGCTCCTCATCAATGATAAGACCCATGTATGATTATATATGAATCTGGTTATCAACTGTGCTAACTCAACAATCTTCTGCACCCCGCGAATTTTTTCAATATTCATCAACATGAAATCTATACAATGTGCAGCACAAGGGATCCAAAAAATATGCAGTCACCATTGCATCAAAATCTATCCTGCGGCTCTGTACTGTAGTCATTATATATGATAACCTGCATGAGATTATGCTCTCCCACCTGATCAATCACCTCTATCAATCTGAGGATATAATTGGCATCGTGCACCTGATTCATCAACAGACTTCTGAAAAATCTTTTCATCACAATAAGTCAAGAAATTAACGATGCTCCATCTAATAGGACCAGTCTAACCATCACACATCATTGTCAACTCACACATGGACCACTTGCTCTGATAGGAGACTATCCATCTTTCTAGCTCCTTATTGCTATCCAGAAGCTGACCATAAATGTCCGTCGATCCTGGAGGATCTACACCTGTACCAGCAGCTTGTATAGATGAAATAGCAGCAATAATATGGATTATCTACTGCATGCACTAGGATATGATTGAAATGAAATCAGGAGATGACCTGTCACATCTTCTTATCCTTTCTCAGCATTATGTCAATCCTCTGCTGCTTGGAATCTCTACTGAAAAAGACAGGTAGATCAACATCATGGATAGTGGCTCCTACTGGAATGTCCTTGAAAGACTTTCTTCTACTGCCAAATGCTCCCGACAAGGATTCAATACGGCTGGTGCCTCTCCTGACGGGCTCTCTGATTGAGAAGGTCCTCCTAAACTGTCTCAGACTCTCCTGCAATACTAGCAGAACCGGATTCCGATCCCGACTCAAAAGTTGATGATCCAAATTGCTGTTTATGCATGACCATCTCCTGTAACTGCCTCTACTCATACAAGTTCGCCTGAATGGCAGCCTCCATCTATGTCTCCTCATCAGAAAGAATAGATGCTCCCTCTAACTCCTTTGAATAATAAGAAAGTGGTTCTGCAGCTCTGCAGTCTACCTTTGCCTTCTTCTTTGCTGTTCTTTCCTTCCCAGCTTTGAAATCAACAAAATATTTCAACTGACGGACCTCCTGTAAACACTGTCGGCATGCAGATTTATCAGGATAGCCGCTAGTCAAGTACTGCTTCAACCTTGTTATCCTCCTATCTTTGAATTCAGTATTGCACCATTTACACCTCCAGTGATGCCGACCCGAGAACATCTCTCCATGCAAACCAATGTCGCGCACTGGATCCTTCTTCCTCCTTGATGGATTCATACCTGAATATTTAAATTATATATAAAGTCTATAATAATGTTTATGAATTAATACTTTATTAACATAATTTTTTAAATTTAAATTATTTTTTAAATTTCTTATTTTAAATATTCAAAAAATAAAAATATTATAAAAAAATCTTGATCTTAGATTCATGTAGGATTCTATAATACATACTACATATATTTTTTTAAGACCCTCGAAATGCATTAAAACCTAATTTTTCTTCAATTTAAGACCTAGAGTACTATTCATAAGATGCATCAAAACTTGGATAAATCAACATAAAATTTATAGTGAGAGTAGCTTACGAACCCCAGATTAATAATTTATAATTATAATTTTTTTATTAATTATTTTTTAATTAATTTTTTAATCCAAAATTTAATTTTTAATTTAAAAAATTATATACTTAACAAAAAATCAAGATCTTAGTATCATTGTATAGATCTATCATAGATCTACCACATACTCCAAAATCATAGCCAACAAAAAAAATTTGATAGCATTTCTCAATTTTTTATTTTGCACGAATTTCAACAAAAAAAAAGAAGGGACAGAGAGAAAAGGAAAGCTATACATACCTTGATTCTACCTTTCTCTTCAATTTCTGGATATTTGATTACCTTGAAATGAAGAAAAAATCACCGTTCGTTGAGTCGAAGCATTAAAAACAAAGAAAGCTCTCTCAGAGAGCTCTATGTTGGTTTTGTTAAGAGGCCAATAGGCCAAATGATTCCCCACCCACCCTACCTCCACATGGCTACAATAGCCAACAGGGGAAAACCAAAAAAACCGATTTGAACCAATTCGAACCGGACCAAACTGGTCACGAACTGACTGGTTCGGCATGGTTCCGACCAGTTCAGGTCCGGTTCGGTCCAATTCTGGACCGATTCGGGCCGATACAAAGTTTTTTTTACTTTTAATGACTGGAAATTGATTTCTAAGGCCAAACCGTGCCGACCGGCCACCGGTCCGGTTCGGTGCGCCCCAAACCAACCTATTCGGCGATCCTTGGTTATTAGACCCAACCCCATCTTCATCCTGCAACATCTCATGTTAACAAAATGGTTATACCTCCAATGCAACTGAACCACTGTATCCAGTTGAGAGCAATCAACACTAAAAAGATACCCACATCTTTACAACAATGAAAGACATATAGACTTAATATTTATGAGGTTTGCATTCATGTCTCATCTTAATTAGCCAGCACATCTCATGTCTGACCAACCTAGTTTAAGTCAGCACATCTCATATCTGACTAACCCAGTTTAGATCAGCACATCTCATATCTGACTAACCTAGTTTAGGTCAGCACATCCCATATCTGACTCATCTGGTTTAAATCAGCACATCTCATGTCTGATAACCTAGTTCATGTCAGCACATCTCATGTCTGACGAACCTAGGTGGTATGGGTGAACACGAATCAATAAGCAACCTTATTCAAAACTTAATGGACCAAGTTGGCCAGGTAAGTAAGATTGATGGGAAAGAACGTCTCTTTCTCTTGCCTTAGACACCAACATAGTTTGCCAGGTAAAAAAATAGCCCCAAGTAAAAATCACAATTGAAACTTGCCTTAGACACCAATTGATTAATAAGAACTGAATAGACCAGCCTAGTGACTCGGGCTCAAAAAACTAGCCAAATTAGGCCTTGAGTTAATCAACTCACATCAAATGTGAATCGATGTGACTAACTATAACTAAACTCAATTTCGAGCCTCTTTGACCTAATCCTAATCAACCATTGATTAGGTTCAATCAACTGCTCAAAACTGAAACAGGGTTCTAACCTAATCTAATCAAAATCTAAGGTGCAATCTAATCATTAAACCTAATTGTTCTACTGATACCCTCATGCACAAACTAAAATTCAGATCCTAAAAGATATTTTTACATTATGTTTGAGTACATGATTTAATGGTTTATGATCTTGAAACATTTTCAAATCTAAACCTAATGTCATATATCTTAGATATGATGTTTTAGATCAAAAACAACTAACATACATCGCATATATGTAATTTTCAAATATAAAACTTAATCAAGCACATATCTCATACATGCAATTCAAATCTAAAAATATGATTAAAATAATTTGAAAACTCTTTTCAAAAACTAGTTCGCATCATACTAGGACAAGCTTTGCACATACGGGATCAACCTTATAGCAGGATAACCTTATTATTCAGTCCAATGCAAACCTTAATCATTTAATTTTAGATCTAAACATGAACATGATACGTTTCATATATCAAAAATTCAGATCCTAAGTTATTGATTTTATGTTTCGAAAATAATTTTCAAAACCGATCAATCTTGTGCTAGGATAACCTTTGTACTATAAAGGGTTAACCTTATAGCATGACAACCATATATCAGCACAAGATCGATAAAAACCAATCTTAACTTTTAAATCTCAAGTGAAATCAAATCTAAATTAATTTCAAATATATTAGAAACCATGGCTCTGATACCACTGTTGAAAATCTAGAAGATAGCATGCTGAAAATTTCATATTTCTAAAACCCTAATCTAATCATGTTAAAGAAGTAATTATATGAAACCTTTTCTGCTTTTCATATATATATACAGATCTAATCTTTAAACCACCTAGGCAAGGATCTAAACATGCTAAAATATATTTAAAACATCAAATCTAAAATCACCAAAATCAAAGGAAAAAAATTGGACCGACCTGAATTGCTTTCCTTCTTCTAACTCATTCAGATTGGATCCGGCGGATTCCTGGGATTTCAATCGAAGCTGCACACATACCTAGCCTCTACTAGTATCCACATGGGACATATTTCTGATCGAACCTCCGAGGCTCCCGGAGTGCTAGCTCCTTACAGGCTTATCTTCTAGCTTGGGTCTGAACCTTCCTTCAACTAGAACCCGAAGAAGAATGTTGCAGCCTTTACACGAACCCTTCACACAGATTGTCGGGATTTCTTCAAGGATGCCAAAGGAGAAGAAAACTCTTTTCTTCTCCTTGATTTACTCTTCCTAAACTCTCACTCACATAGTTTTGGCATGGAAAGAAGGAAGAAGAGGTGGGATGATAGGAAAAAAGATGGCTTATGGCAAGATGAGAGAAGAAAAATAGTGCCCGCACCTCCACGCCCTTATTATTTTTGTCGCACAAAACTCCTAGATTCCATGCCAAATCTAGATGAAGCCCGATCCTAATTCAAATAGGAATTTAAATTATGATAGGTATTATAAAATCAAGGAGAGAGTCCCTATAAAAGAAGGGAGGCACCAAAGTAGCACCTCTTCTTTTCTTGTGCATGCACAAAGGGGGCACCAAAATTAGCGGCCCTTAATTTAGTCAGCCATTTGGAGAGAAAATCCAATGCTTTAGGATCTAGGTAGCCTATTTCAATTAGGTTTCAATCGGATTTAATTCGAATCTAATTTAAGCTCGATTCAAATTGAATTCGAAAAGGCTATCACTCCTAATCCAATTAGGATTGAAATCCAAATCCAACTTAGATTATTTAAATCCAATTAAACTTAAGCTAAGTCAAGCCTAATTAAATTAAATCTAATTTAAATTAATTAAGACTTAATCCATAATTTAATTAAGCCCAATTATATTGCAATACTTGTAATTAATTCCCTTGTACTATAATTAGCAACTACAAAATTTGTAACTCTTATGAAATGATCCAATTCATTAATCCAATTGATAATTTGGTTTTGATCCAAGCTAACATAGTCTCATTGAAACTCTTTAGATGGACCAGAACAATTCCAGCTCAACCCTAACAAAGATCGTTAATTCGAAAACGATCTTAGTAAGTTCTTACAATCCACCAGTGACAACTAGTAGTATACAGTGACAACCCGGCAGAATAAAAAAATGAACCCCTACATGTAGTTACCGTGTGATCAAGTTCCTCTATCAAGAGTCCTGACAGGATATAGGTCATGGAAACTTATCAAATCCTAAACATCCATCATATACAAGACTTAATCAACTTAAGCCCAATCATGATTCCTAATAAAAACTCTTTCTATCATCATGCTATTGTGGCCATAGATTTAAGGACTCAGTCTCCTAGATCCCATAGGACTACTCAACTACAAAAATCGATAAATCCCCTATAGATACTCCATACTACAGTGAACCTACTACAAGCAATGACATCACAAGGTTCCGAATGGCAAGGGACCATGTTTATGTAATGTCAAACTACAGCAACCCCATTATAAATGACCGAAGCACCGCAGGTCAGAACTACTCACACAATTACAGCATCAAGACAATCACTGACGAGTAGACATCCATGTGACTTCTCATACTTGGTCATACTTAATATCGTTGTTCTCTAACAACACCTGTACTCTCACTCCAGTATCCTTATGCTGTAGACTCGTCTACCCGAAAGAAAAGCAATCCATGCGCCGACCTTAATGGATCAACATCTCCATGATGATCCAATGATCAAGAGCATTTGGAAGTTAATCTATAATGACACGTCTCAAATTCTCAACTCTTGAGAATGTGTCATTGTCAATTAACTCCTTGGACAATACATGGACACAAATACATATATAAAAAAATAGTTCAATTTAGAATATTAAATACAAAATTATGTCCTAAAAAGAAAATGTATCTGCCAGATTGATTTCTAGAACATACATCTAACAGTAATTTCACCTACAGTAGTCAAAGTTGTCAACAATAACACAACCCATGATGTGTTGCAGGTTGATGGCATTCTACCAGATGATTATCACCATCGCTATGATGGCAACCATGTTTTGGATCCAGAAGAGACCATCACAAAGAACACAGATGAGTATGAGCTACAGATTAAGAGGCTAAGAACCTATAAGATCTGCCAGCAGTAGGCATGGAGAACAGTTCAATGTCATATTTGGTTTAGATTGAACCACCGACATGATCTTTACCGCATAGAGCTTCTAGCAGCAATTCATTATGAAACCACAGGTTGTTGCAAGGCAGGAGTTTGCTTTCAGCAGTACTTTGATTCACTGCACTAGAAATAAAGATAATATGCTGAGAATGACGAGCACCAGAATGTCCTTAACTTCTAATAGATATTATCTCAAATTAGTAGGGATAAGAATAGGTTCAGCAGAAACCACATAATAAAGCTATCAAGTCCCGGCTGGACTCTTCTTCTCTCTCACAATATGAAGAAGGTAGTTGGCTCTGGCTGCAATCTAAACAAGGACTCTTATGACAGAGGACTAGGAGGCAGAACTTCAACAACTACTGAAGCTGTCACCGAGATAATTGGCTCCTGCTTCTGCTTCTTGCTCTCTGAAAAAGGCTGCTGTCAAGTCTCTGTTGCTCTGAAGGCTGCTTCAACTTCAACCTTTTTCTTATTCCTGTTGTTCAAAAAAGTCTTATCTATACTACCTATGCCCTAAACCATAGGTTTATAGCTCAGGATGTGATCTCCCGATCTTGCATTAAGCTAGAACAGGCTAATATTGTACAGTACCAAATAGACTTAATGTTTTACTTATGTGTCACTATATTTTTCTTTTCTTGCCATATCAAATACTAGGATATGTGGGCTGGCCTAACTCTTGCTCTGAATGCATACAGCACTGCCACAAAAACCAATCCTGCTCCTATATTAAGAAACACAGTACACATTTGATTGTAATGTGGAAAGTTACATTAGAAATCTAGCATTGATTTAAGGATATATAAAGCATGTGGCATTCTCATGACAAAAATTGATGCTTGAAGTTACATGGACTAAAAAAATCATTTAAATGGTCAGCATGAAAATATAGAGGTTTAATAAGCATGATACACATTAAATCAGTTGCAAGAGAAGGTCAAGGCAGTCAAAAAAGCATAAGCAAAATGATGGTAATGATCTAAATGTTGACTAAAGACATGACAACTAGCTCATTTCCTTTAAAATTTTAAAAATAAAACTTTTTAATGCTTAACATGGGGATCAAATATTACCATCATTTACTTCAAAAAAAAGTGGTCAAATGTGAAAAATAAAAGGTCAGTTTAGAGTAACAGCCACATAAATCAATTGAAAAGCAGTTTTAAAACTGTACATAATAAAGAAAACCAACCTACCTTCTGAATTAACCCAAGAATCATAAAGAGCAGCAAACACAAGAGGCCTGTGATCATTAAAATGTATATAGTATGGCTGCTTTCTTGATCCATCTTTCTTCCACTCATAGAATCTACATCCCAATATATAAAATATATATTTCTAAGTACAATATACTGAAAAGGAACATAAATAGAAATTGAACATACAATAACAGATCTGATCATATAGCAAGCAACCTAGACTCTTCCCATTCTTAGTCTATACCAACAAGCAAGGTTTGCCGACTCAGAATCAGACCCCGTGCCGGCCAACCAGCAGTATGAGTCGGTATGCCACTATACTGGACCCTACTGGATCCAAACCAACATGAAAAATGAGGGAGAACTGACAGGAAAAGAAAGAGAGAGAGAGAGAGGGAGAAGCCAGCAGAGATGCAAGTGGTGGCCACCAAAGGGCTGTGGAGGCCCTCGAAGGGCTGTCGAGGCCTCCAAGGCTCTGCAGTCCTCCGCAAGAGCGATTAGAGAGAGATAGAGAGAGGGGGAGTGGGAGGAGAAAGCGGCGGGGAGGCCACTGGGTGGCTACCAGATGGCAAAAGCCTCCCCGCATAGGCTGCTTCTTTAAAGCAAGGGTGGCCTGCCTTTGTTCATTGTGTTTTTTTAAAAAAACACTATTAACAGGTGAAGCCGGCAATGGGTTTGCCAGCAAACCCTTTGCTGGCTTCACTTTTAATCATGATTTTAGAAAAAAACATGATAAATAGGGGCAGGTCACCCAAGTCATCCCTATTCCAAAGAAACAGCCTCCATAGGGAGGCTTTCCACCATCCAGCAGCCTCAAGGGCCTCCCTGCTACCTTCCCCTCTCTCCATTTCTCTCCCTCACCCTCTCTGTCTCTATTGCGAAAGACTGTGAAGCCCTGAAGACCTCAACAGCACTCAGTCAAACCTCAATGGGCCACTACTAGCCACCAGCAGCCTTTCCATCTCCTTCCCTTCCCTCCTCTCTCTCTCTTTCCTTCTCCCTCACTCCAATTTCACCAACATTCCAAATTGAAAACCCAAATCATACTGGTTGGCCCCCGGTACAGTTTGTTTGGCATGCCGCAAACTACCCAGTTCAGGCTGATTCAGTGAACTATGCCAATAAGTATACGGCATTCAAAGAAAAGCACTGCATTTCCTTTATAATAGTAAATTAGTACACATTTCCTTTATAATAGTAAATTAGTACATATTTTCAGAAAATCTGTGCCAATCTTTTCTATTCTTTTTTCCCAAGATATATGTGACAGTAAACATAAACTTTGCCTAAAAAGCATCTGGGTATTGCTTCACCTGGTATCATATGCTTGCTAAATGTACCATGCCCTTGTATTTAAATATCTAATAGCTAGGAAAAATACCAACCAAATGCTTTTTATGAAACCAAGGGTTCGTGATTGCAAGCTTATTAAGTTATCTAACATATATAGTTGCTAACACTGTTTAATCTTCTTTATTTAAATGTAGCTGGAAAACTAGAGGGAGGTTGCCAAAATTGATGTATTAGAAACAAAATTTTCTGGTGATCAACTGGAAACTTCCTGCTCAAATGGCTGAAACTGAACTATGAGAAAAAAATATATCTCCATTTCTTTTTGTGGTGGTTCAATTACAAATAAAAATGGAAGGCCAGTCTCAAGTACTCGGGCAGCCTTTGCTCCAAGCATCATTCATCCAGCATTAAATGCCTTTAAGACTTCCAAGGTTCAAAGCATATTATTCAGCATGAAACAACCAATACAAAATTATGGATTGAAATGGATTCTCAAGTAGCAGTTGGCTAGCTTAACGGTGCAAGCAAGTCAAACTGCTCACAAGCTACTTGAGCTCCACTCGTGTTCAAGCTCGACTCAACTCGGCTATTTTCGATCTGAAAGCATGTTTCAGATCTGAAATTGGAAGCATGTTTCAGATCTGAAATTGGAAGCATGTTTCAGATCTGAAATCGGATCTAGAAAATTGGAATTTAAGATCTAAAAAATCATATCTGAAATCTTCGATTGAGAACCGAAATTTCAAATCTAAGATTTTTATAGTTTAGAATCGGTTGTTGATCTGAAATTTCAAACAATTAGATCTGAATATTAGATCTGAAAAATTACTTTTTGGATCTGAAATCTAGATCAGGAAGTCGTGATTCATGATTAATTCATTAATCTTAAAAATTATTTTTAGATTTAATGTTATGAAAGTTTGAATTCATGAATGCTAAAATTAACAATATCTGAAATTTATACGTTTATGTTCATGAGATGATTATACATGTAGTTTAAATCTGAAAGTAGTTTCGATATCTAAACTAATACCTCATGTTCACAATACACTTAATTAAAGATCTGAAATTGAGAATTAAAGATATGAAATTAGGATTAAAGATCTGAAATTGAGAATTTAAAATCTTAAACCCTAAGCATAAAACAAGAAGGATAGGGCATGGATCAAATCAACTAGGCCTTGCAATTGGATTGCTCTATGGGTTTCGATTAGATCATAATTGAATCCAATTGATTGAGCTCTTGATCAAATCAAATCAAGAGTTGATTAGGATTAGATCAAAAGTACTCAAGATCATGTCAATGATTTGAGCTAGTCGATTGGATTAATATCAATCGATTGACCTAAAAACCTGATTTGGCTCAATGGTCGAGCCTGAATTGCTAAAGATGACCAATTCGAAAGTAATAAACCAATTAGTATCTAAGGTAGTGGTTGAAAGGGGTTTTTAATTGGAACAGTTCTCTTTCCTGACCAATTATGGTGTCTAAGGAAAGAAATAAGGACCCTTCCACCAATCTCCACTTACCTAACCAATGTAGTTAATCTATTTTCGATTAGGTTGCTTAGTAATTCGAGTTTCTCCATGCCACCTTAGTTAGTCAGACATGAGATTGTGCTGACTAATTAAGATATCACTTAAACCAGATTACTTAGATATGAGATGTGCTGACTTAAACTAGGTTACTCAAATATGAGATGTGCTGACCTAAACTAGGTTAGTTAAGTTGAGATCTAAACCCAAATCTTCTCACATATATTATGGCTAGCAGCCTTCCACCATTGTGAAAGTGTGAATGTCCTACTAGTGTTGATTGTTCTCAACTGGTTCCAGTGGTTTAGTTGCACCAGAAAGATGCAACCACCATATTAGCATGAGATGTTACTAGGTAATAATGGGGTTGATCCCAATAACTAGGCACAGTAAGGGACCTAATGACGACTTTACCTATGCATTGAACGGTGGGTTTGACTTAACTAAGGATTGGATCAATAATCGGGCATGATGAGGCTTCAAGACTTAGAGACCAAATCACTGCAACATGCTTAAGAAGCACTGGACAATAGTTGTACACTCATTGGTATAGCATGTCACCAATATCTATCAAGTGAAGTATGCGCATATTGGTGGGACCACAGTATTCACTAGGAATCCTAGTCGCGTAGGGGTTTTTGCATCTCCATAAAGGAGTGTGAGAGATTCATGAAAATAGTGAATTTAATTTATTTCTCAAAGTTCCTAGAACAAATTTAAGATTAAATACAAACATCTAACTAGAATTTTTATTCTCTGTAGATTAAAAGTCAGCTTCCAACCTTTTAATTCTTAGACAAATCGATTAACCAAAATCTATTAAATGGCTGGCTCAACTTGAAGATTGATTAGAAAAGCTGAGTACTATAATATACCGGGACTACCCTATGTTACCAAGTTGTCTAACGGCTGACCTAAAAGCAATCCATCCATGATCATTGTTTGAAAAATGATTAAGGATTAGGAGCTTGAGAAGCTCGAGCATGATTATGCATAAAGGATTGCATATGAATTTGATACAATGGTCTTTATCAAATTCATATGGATAGTTTATTGTAAACTACCATTTGAATAAGATTGAGACAATAAGATCAACACATTGATGACTATTAAAAAGACCTTGAAAGATTCAAGGGATATGTTTTTCGATGAGCAGACTCTCTTCCAAAAAGAAGTCTAATTGGAAGAATAGGCCGATGAAACATAAGATCGAAAGCAAATACTAAAAGGGATCTTCCAAAGAGAGTCATTAATAATGGAAAGGTGTTTCTACTTTAAGGTCAATGACCATAGGAACTATCCCGTATATCTAGAATCCTTGAAGAATAAATAGGACACACCTTTAAAAAGTATGTTAGCTGCTCAAAATTAAAATAACCTTATAGTTTCTTCTACTTCCAGTTTAGTTATGAACTCTATATAGGGTCTATAAGAAAGTAAAGGGCTAGGTATCCTTGGAGTAGGTAACAGGACAATAGTTACTACTATTGACACTTAACCTCTGTGATTACCGTTTGGTTAAAGAGATTATTACCTGCTGAGAATAGAAATTTGATTTCTAATTAGCATAAAAATTTTATAAAGATCATTGATCTATTCATGGCAAGGTTTGCAGTACCGTCCAGTACCGCCTACCGTACCGCACCGGCTCTTGGTTAAAGAGATTATTACCTGCTGAGAATAGAAATTTGATTTCTATTTAGCATAAAAATTTTATAAAGATCATCGATCTATTCATTTTAAAAATAACTTGGATATTGGCAAGGTTTGTAGTACCGTCCCGTACCGCCTACCGTACCGTATCAGCTAAGAGCCAGTACGGTTCATCCATAAAAACAGTCCGACCTCTGGACCGTTAAAAAAATTAAAATATATATTTTTTTTTTCATATCGGTACCGTACCAGTATGTATTGCCCGATTCGGTCCAGTTCGGGCTCGGTTCGGGTCTGGTTCAGGTCTGGTTCGGGGATCCTTGCTTGAGATGGGCGAGAAAGACATTTTTTTCTCAATTTTTTAATGCCGGTACACGTACCGGTATGGTATGGTATGGATCGTACCGTACTATACCAGTCACCGACCGATATGGCTCCCGATACCGGTTCAACAATCCTTGGATACAGGTAATTTTATAAATGTCAACCTATATCACTTACATATGGATGCATCTGCTAAGCAATTAGTGAGTGCCATGGGATTTAAGAGATCCTGTGAGATGATGTTAACTTGAAGTATATAGGTGGCATCTCAAGTTTAGTCATGTCAAAAAGAAAGGGCAATTTAGAAACCATGGGCAACCATGGGCTTTTTAACTAATTGACTACTGAGTCATTTCCAATTTGTAAATCCTATCTTGAAGAATATTGACTAAGCTACCTTTTTTGAGATAGGATGTAGATGAGGACCATCGATATACTTACGTGGATACACATTAATGTATACAGCACATTCGACATGTAAGCTAAAGAGATCATCTTCACTAGTATATATGAAGTTTTTGAAAAATTCAAGAAATCCATATAACAAATACAGATGTAAAATGAAAGAACTCTTTAAGGTTCTTCGATTAGATCGATGAAGTAAATATATTAGAGAAAAAATCTAGAATCATCTCAAGTTATTCGACAAAGTCTCATAATGGACTCCTCTTATATCTTAACTCGATGGGGTGTCTAAGCAGAGTGATTAAATCCTATTGAATATAGTTCAATCCATTATAAGAATCACTAATTTATCTTTAAGGATATGATTATATAACTCAACTTATCTATTTAATAGGGTTCACTCTAAATTCATTTTTACCACACTTATATGAGATATAGCATGATAAAAAGACAAGTCTTGATCATTTCAAGATTACGAGATGTTCCACCAAAAGATATAGTATCTATGGATGCAAATGCATCTATAAAAGAAAAATAGATAGAGATCTATAAAGTAAGACATGGGCAAAAGGTTATAGTCAGTGCCAAGGCATTGACTATCAAGAGACTTTTTTACCTATGACCATGCTGAAATTTATATTAATTATTGTTGCAGTTTACCATGATGAGATCTAGTAGATGAACAGTGATGAAGATCACAAGATCTGTAGACTTTTTCACCTGTGACTATGCTAAAATTCATATTAATTGTTGTTGCAATTTACCATGATGAGATCTAGTAGATGAACAGTAATGGAGATCACAAGATCTGTAAGCTGTAAAGAATCTATGTAAATAGACTGAAGCAAATAGCTCGGAGTTGGAATGCTATTTCAATAACATATCAAATCATTTGATTCTGCCAAGAACGAGAAGAGGAACCGTGTATTCATAAAAAGTCAGTGGGAGTATTTAATTCTCCGTATTATACGTGGATAATATTCCCCTATTGGGAATGTGAATCCTATGCTGACCTAGGTTAGGTTATGATTGTCTAGACAATTCTTCAATAAAGACCTTTGGAAAACATCCCACATTTGGAAATGTAGGTCTATGAGATAGATCTAGGATGGTAAGCCTATCGCATAATTTGTACAATAAGTGCTAAAGAAGTTCAACATGAAAAATTCAATAAAAGATTTTACTCCTTGAGCGTGGAATTAATCTCTCCAATAAAATGTACCCCAACACGTTTAAAAAGATTTTGCATATGAGCTAGATCCTTTTGAGCTTTGGCAATAGGGAGCCTCATATAAACTATGCCATATACACAACCTGATTTTTGCTATGAGTATCACGAGCAAATGTCAGTCGAATCCAAACTATGAGCACTGGATAACTGTGAAAACATTCTTTAATACTTGAGAAGTACTAAAAATATGTTTTAGGTCTTTAGAGTGGAAGAATTGAGAGAATAAGAATACATACATTAAGACTTCGTGTCTGATGATGATTGAAGGTCTACATCAAGATGTGTTCTAGTATAATGGTGGTTTGGAAGAGTTTCTAAGAATCGATCATTGTAGGTTTGACCAAAAAAGCTAACTACATGTTGCTTCTAAAGGTGCAAGGATGTATGCTGGTTAATTGATTATTGTAGAAATTTGTAAGATGTCATCAAATGACATAACACTCTACTATAACAATGATGCCATACTCTAGCTAAGAAATCAAGGTCTCACTAGAAGTCTGAACACAGAGCGATAATTCTATTCGTGGCTATCTTATTAAGGTACAGAGAGTAAACTCCACACAAGATGTAGCAGACCCACTAGTTTAGCAAGCTTTAGCCAGCAAAAAATTAAAGCCCATCTTAAAAAGATGGGTTGAAGTGTATGGCTGAGTGGTTTTAATACAAGTTAGAGATTATTAGATATATGTCCTAGAAGCTAATATAGTAGACATTTTCTTTGTAGGACATAATTTTGTATTTAATATTCTAAATTAGATTATTTGATCTATACATGTTGCATATGTGTCAATGTATCATCTAAAAAGTTAATAGATAATGACACATTCTCCAGAGTTGAGAATTTGATACATATGCCATTATAGATTAACTTCTAAATTATTTCAATCATAAGATCATGGAGACAGTAATTGATCCAGTTAGATCAGTGCATGGATCATTTTTTTAGGATATACGAGTCTTAAATCTACAGTATAGGGATACTAAAGTAAGAGTACAGGTGGTTGTTAGAGAATAATGGTACTGAATGTAACCAATACGAGAAGTCACTTGGATGTCTATTCACTCGTAAGTAACTTTCTCGATATTGTAATTATGAATAGTTATTTAACATGTGATACCTTGACTGCTCATAATGGGGTTGTTGTAGTTTGGCAATACATAAACATGGTTCCTAGCAATTCGGGTCCTTGCAATGTTTGTTAGCTACAGTAAGTTTACTATAGGAGTAGGGTATACACTTATAGGAGATCTATCGACCTTAGTAATGAGTAATCCTATCGATTTAAGAAGCTAAGTCCTTAAAATCATGGCCACGACAATATGAATGATGGAAAAGAATTTTTATGAGTTTTCACAATTTGAACTTGAACTAATTTAATCTTGTACATGACAGATGCTTAGGATTTGATGAATTTTCAAGATTTGCATTTTATTGGGACTCTTAATAGAAGAACTCGATCACACGATAACTATACCTAAGGGTTCGAATTTTTTTGTTCTGCTAAATTACCACTACATACTGCTAGGCATTACTAATGAATTATGGGAACTTACTAGGATCGTTCCAGATAAACAATCCTTGATGGGATAAGTTGGAATCATTCCAATCCATAAAAAAAGTTTCAGTATACTATAATGGAGATCATGGTATGTCTCACTATTAAATAAAATGAAACCTGAGGAGACACAAAAAAAGATTGACCCGATCATGTGATTAGATCAATATATAAGAGTTACATATTTGGGACTTGCTAAATCTATAAAGGTTCCATATTTAGAAACTGCTAATTATATAAAGATATATTTAACAACGGCTAATTATTAGGCAAGGGACTTAATTGCACATGTTGCAATATAATTGAACTTAATTAAATTATGGATCAAGTTCTAATTAAATTAAATTAGATTTAACTTATTTAGGCTTAACCTAATATATGGCTAATTAGGTTTCATAATCCAAGGACTTGGATTTGAGTCCTAATTAGATTAGAATTGACGGGGTTCGAATTTGGTTCAAATCGAGATCCAAATCAGATTTGAATTGAACCCAAATCAAAATCCAATTAAGATAGAAAGCCAAAGTCCCAATTGGACTTGGCAATCTATCACCTCTCCTCTTCTTGTCATCAAAATTGAGAAGAGTGGGTGCTAAAAAAACACCCCTCTTGTTTTTGCGCGTGAGAAAAGAAGAGAGGCACAAGGTGGCACCTCCCATGGTTTCCCAAACTGGACTAAACCACCCAATTCGAAGCATACCAAAGCGTACCATCCAAGAATAGGGCGTACCATCCAAGAATAGGGACGGTTCGATTGTGGAAAACGATCCGGATCCCTGAACCATCCAAATCCCCTAAACGGGACCAAAATGATATGATTCAGCCTTGAACCTGCATTTCGACCCAATTCGGTCCAAGTCGGGTCCGGTTTGACCCGGTTCTTGTACTAAAGTGGGGGGAGTGTTTTTATTATGATTGAGAGCCCACGAGACTCTTAATTTCACAGAAAACCTTTTCTTTGACCATTTTTCCCTTTCCGACACATACAACTCGAGAAAAATGCAGAAAAAACTTGAAAAAAATAATGATTAAAGGTACGTAGATCCATTCTCTTCCCTCTCTCCTTCCCTCTTTTTTAAAATTCGTGAAAAATAAAAAACAAGGAAAAACTATCAAAATTTTGTTTTAGCATGATTTTAGAATGTGTAGATTTATGAAAGATCTGCACAGTGATACTAAGATCATAATTTTTGTTAAGTATATGATTTTTAAAATTAAAAAATAATTTTAGATTAAAAAATTAAATTAAATTTTAAAAAATATAAAATAATATTATTATTTTGGGGCTTGTAAGCTGCTTTAATCATCAATTATCTATTTATTTAAGTTTTAATACATCATGTGAATAGTACCCTAAACCTAATTTTGAAAAAAATGACATTTCAAACATGCCCACTATCTAAAAAAATATATGTAGCATCAATGATAGGATCCTACATAAATTTAAGATCAAATTAATTTTTTATAATATTTTAATTTTTAATATTTTTTATTCTAAAATTAAAATATATATAATTAATTTAAAAAATAAAAAATAGATAAATAAAATTTATTAATTTTATATTATTATTGAAATGATATGCTTTTTCAATCTTCAAGAAAAAATCCATTGAGAAAAAAAAATCCAGAGCATGACATTGATTAGGAGCATGGGATAATGCTCTCGGATCGGCATCATTAGAAATGTAAATGGTGCAATGTGGAATGCAACGAGGATGGAAAAATAAACTTGAAGCAGCACTTGGCTAGCAGTTATCTTGATGTATCTATGACTGACATTGTTTATTAAAGATCCGTCAGTTAATGAAGAGCACTTCACTAATTTCAAAGCAGAGAAGGAAAAAATATTAAAAAAGGCAGAGGTGGACCATCGAGCTACAAAACCACCTTATCACTCTAGAAAGTCAAAGAAAGCATTTTTCCAAATGATGAGGCATAGATTGAGACTGCCACTTATGTAAGATTGTATAAGCAGAGGCAACTAAAGAAGGTGAAAGAATAATGCCCTAAAAACCAATCATATTTTTTATAAAATATGGGCTTATCTATAAAATTCTCCCAACTCATGTAATTTATTAATAAAGGTATTTTGTTTTATCATATGCTGTGTCTTATACTTTATTGTTTTAAGAATATGATGAACCCCATAAATTAGGACAATGATTTTAGGGTTATGATGGAGTTCATAACAGTGAGACCTAAGATCTTATGAACCCTAATTTAAAATATTCCTAGTCATAGGATTATCAAGTCGGGAATCGATATGTCCGAAGAGACTGGCACATCCTATATATGCTCGATGGAGAGTGGTTAGTCTCAAGGTTTTAAATCCCGTGAAACAGGGATGTCTCGGTTTTTCAATGGAACGGGATGCGCCGACGTCCCGTCCAATCCTGATACTCGGGACAGGGATGTCCCAAGGTATCCCAATTGAGATGCTGAGATGCTGGCAAGATGTCCTATCCCAACACATGAAATGATACCCGTCCCGGTCCCATCCTGATGTCCCGCGGAACATCTCACTAGGACTTGAATCCTTGGTTGGTCTCCCGACCACTTGTATAGGGATATTAATACAAGGATGTGGGTACTCATCAGGATATGAGTTCACTGAATTGATCCGTCATAAGAATATCTTATGGAAGTCTTACTTATCAAAAGATGATTCTCTTAGTAGAAGTTGTATAGTAATCCTTAAACTTGAGATCACCATGATATTTTGTACACATGAATCCATATTTTGGTTCATACTCATTCATGACTTAGTCATGCATAGGATGTTCATGGATATGGTGAATTGTGTATGAAGGTTATGAATAGGTCAACAAAGAATCGATCACTCCTAGTAAGGAAAGTATTTATCCCATGCAAAATCATCAAATAATAACTCAGTAAGTCTTTAATCAAAACAGGATGAAATTAGAAAAGGATTTCTACTTTTTCATCGATCAAGTCTTCATTAATGATTTGAGGTTCGAATGAATAAAGTATAAGGGTTTGACAATTTTTCATACCATCACTTATTCGGGATAAAGAAAAATCGAAGGATTAAATTGCATGGAAACTTGCCACTGAAGGGTATTTTAATAATTTTTACCAAATTTCTTATTTTCTAGGTAGGCATAATACATTGCTAGACGTCAATCATGTCTTGTAGGTTATCATGAATTAAATTGATTGAATTCATGAGTCAATTTGAAAGATGGTTCAAATTGACAGCTAAGGTTAGCTCGATTTGACCTAATTCGATTAGTTGATTTCTAATTGAACTAAATCAACATGAACCTAGACCTACTGCTGGCTAAGTGAGCCCAAAGGGTCACACACATTAAGGAATTGATCAAGTCATTTGTATTTTTATTAAGGTCATAAGATCTTAATTAGCAACATACTAGCATATGTTGGCTAGCCTAACTCCTAACCTAATTAGATTGGGTTTAAATGCTTGCTATTTAGACTAACCAGTTTAAGTAGGGCTTAAATTGGGTTGAGCTTTAAGTGGGACAACTAAATTAGAATTTTTCCTAATTTATCAACATTTATCCATTAATTAAACCAAGAGACCTAAGGGCATAGAACTCTTGGCGCCATACTGGCATGCGCATAAGATAAGGGGCGCAGAAGGACCAAGAGTCCTGCAAATTAATTACCTTTAAGGTGATAAGGCTTAGCCCCTATCCTATCTATTGGACATCCAAATTGACATGAATTGGCCAGTCAATTGTATAAGAAAGGACATGAAAAATGAAGGAACGCGACGCTTCATGTATATGGCACATGGATAAGCTAAGAGTCCTGCTTGTTAATCATTTATTTTTCAGATAAGCTCCCTACTTGATACACCTATTAAGGTGTGAGACCATGTCTTTAATTCTGAAATTAAAGACTAATTTTCTATTTTACCCGAAGAGTTGCGATAAGCAACACTTGGCATAAATAATTAGTGAAATGATATTTCACTTTGCACCTTTCTACCAAGGGACTCTTTCTAATTAAAAAGTCTTATTTGATATGTTAAATATCAGATAAGAGGTTAATGAAAGGATGTATGAGGCCCACCTCTCTTCCTATTTAAAAGCTTCAGTGATTGAAGCCAAGGTATCTGATGATTTATCACCTTTATTGATGATTTATCAACTCAAGCCAGAGGAGGATACTCTTATTTCATCACCTTTACTGATGATTTATCTAGGTTTAAATGTGTATCTTATAAAACATAAATCCAAAGTCTTTGATAAATTTAAAAAGTATGAAAGTATGGTTAAGAAACAAACTGAAAAAAGTATTAAAATTCTTCGGTCAGATCAAGGAGGAGAATATTTATCTAATGAGTTTCTTGATCATTTTAAGGATAAAGGCATTCTCTCATAATGGATACCTCCATATACACCACAATTAAATGATTTAGCAAAAAAGAGGAATCGTACCTTGTTAGACATGATAAAGTCCATGATGAGCTTCACTGATCTTCCTGTATCCTTCTGGGGTTATGTCCTAGAGACTGTTGCTTATATACTGAATAGAGTACCATCAAAACCAGTAGTTAGCACTCTATATGAATTATGGAAAGGCAAAAAACCAAGTCTTAAAAATTTTAAGATTTGGACTTGCCCCACTTTTGTTAGAAATATATTTGGATATAAGTTAAGTGCTAGGGCTGATAAATGTAGGTTCATAGGTTATCCTCGAGAAGGTATTGGATATCTCTTTTATCATCTTACTAAACAAAAGATTTTTGTCAGTAGGCATACTACTTTCTTGAAAAAGGAATTTATCCAAGGAGGTAGTGGAAGGATACTTGAACTTAATGAAGTACAAGATCAACCTAAATATAGACAATCAACCTCAAATTCCTCAACCACAAGTACCTATTAATAAGGTACCACCACAACACACCTCTCCGTAGATCAGAGAGAGTGCGGGATACACCTCTCAATATAGCTTTATTATTAGTAATGACAATGAAGCCAGCATCATTCAAGATGATCCTTTGACCTATACGAAAGCTGTCAAAAGTAAAGACTCTGACAAATGGCTTAATGCCATAAAATCTGAAATGGACTCCATGAAAACCAACCAGGTTTGGACCTTGATTGATCCACCTAAGGGAGTAAATCTACTAGGGTGTAAATGGATCTTCAAAAAGAAGATTAGAGCATATGGCCAAGTAGAAACCTACAAGGCTAGGCTAATAGCAAAAAGTTTCAAACAAAGATATGGAATTGACTATGATGAAACATTTTCGCCAGTAGCTATGCTAAGTCCATTAGAATTTGCTTGCTATAGCTGCATACTATGATTATGAAATATGGCAAATAGATGTAAAAACTGACTTCCTCAATGGATATCTTGAGGAAGAAGTCTATATGTCACAGCCAGAAGGGTTTGTCTTAAGTAGGAGACCAAACCAAGTATGCAAGCTTAAAAAATTTATTTATAAATTAAAGCAAGCATCGAAGAGTTGGAACATCCGATTTGATGAAACAATTAAGGAATTTAATTTCATCAAAAATGTGGATGAACCATGTATGTATAAGAAGACAAATGGGAGTGCCATTGTCTTCTTAATATTATATGTCGATGACCAACTTATCATTGGAAATGATATTCCAATGTTACAATCGATCAAAGCTTGGCTATCTAAATAGTTTTCTATGAAGGATTTAAGAGAAGCGTCCTATATGCTAGGTATAAAGATCTATAGAGATAGATCTAAGAGGATGTTCGGCTTATCTCAATCCAGGTACATTGACTTAGTATTGAAAAGATTCGATATGGAGGGAAGTAAAAGGAGTTGTCTATGAGTCAAAGCATACATTTTTCTAAGATGTCTCCTAAGACACCTGAAGAGAGAAAGGATGAGTAAGATTCCTTATGCTTCGGTTGTAGGATCAATCATGTATGCCATGTTGTGTACCAAGCTTGATGTTGCTTATGCTTCAAGCATAGTAAGCAAATTCCAAGCTAATCCAGGGGAGGAACATTGAAAAGCTATGAAAAACATTCTTAAGTACCTTAAAAGGACTAAAGATGTTTTTCTAATATATGGAGGATCAGATTTAAAACTAGAAGGTTATACTGACTCTAATTTTCAATCATATCCAAATGATAGTAAATCCATATCAAGATATGTCTTTACTCTATATGGAGATGCAGTGAGTTAGAAAAGTACTAAGCAGCAAATTATAGTCGACTCAGTTACTGAGATAGAATACAAAGTTGCTAGTGAAGCCACTAAGAAAGATGAAGAAATTCCTCTCAGAATTGGATGAAGTTCCTGTGATACACAACCAGTGCCACTTTATTATGATAATACTGGAGTTGTACAAATTAAGGAACCAAGATCTCATCAAAAATCCAAGCACATCCTAAGACGCTTCCATCTTATTCATGAGATCAATGAAAGACATGATTTTAGAATAAATAGATACAAAGAACAACATAGCAGAACCATTCAGTAAAGTCCTATCTCAATAGCAATTTGATCGCCATTTAGATTGTATGAGAATAAAATATAAAGGTGATTGGCTTTAGTGCAAAAGGGAAATTGAAAGAATAATGTCCTAAAAGCCAATCATATTTCTTATGAAATATGGACTTATCTGTAAAATTCTCCCAACTCATGTATGATATTAATAAAGGTATTTGTTTTATCATATGCTATGTCTTATACTTTATTGTTTTAAGAATATGATGAATCCCATAAATTAAGGCAATGATTTTAGGATTATGATGGATTTCATAATAGTGAGACCTAAGATTTTATAAATCCTAATTTAAAATATTCCCAGTCATAGGATCATCAAATCGGGGATCGATGTTTTCGAAGAGACTGGCACATCCTATGTATGCTCAATAGAGAGAGTGGTTAGTCTCACGACCACTTGTGTAAGGACACATACAAGGATGTGGGTGCTCATCAGGGTATGAGTTCACTAAATTGATCCGTCATTAGAACATCTTATAGAAGTCTTGCTTGTTAAAAGATGATTCTCTTAGTAGTTGTGTAAGTAATCCTTAGACCTGAGATCACCATAGTATCTTGTACACATGAATCCATATTTTGGTTCATGCTCGTTCATGACTTGGTCATGTATGGGATGTTCATGGATATGGTGAATTGTATGAAGGTTATGAGTAGCTCAACAAGGAATCGATCACTCCTAGTAAGAGGAGTACTTATCCCATATAATCTCATCAAATGATGACTCAAAAAATCTTTGATTAAAGCAGGATGAAATTAGAAAAGGGTTTCTATTTTTTTATCGATCGAGTATCCATTAATGACTTGAAATTTGAATAAATAATGTATGAGGGTTTGACAATTTTTCATACCCATCACTTATGCAGGATTAAGAAAGATCGAATGATTAAATTGCATGGAAACTTACAATTGAAAAGTATTTTGATAATTTCTACCAAATTTCTCATCTTCTAGGTAGGCATGACACATTGCTAGACATCAAACATGTCTTGTAGATTATCATGAACTAAATTGATTGAATTCATGAATCAATTTGAAAGATGGTTTAAATTGATAGCTAGGGTTAGCTCAATTTGACCTAAATCGATTAGTTGATTTCTAATCGAACTAAATCGACATGAACCTAGACCTACTGCTAGCTAGATGAGGAGCCCAAAAGATCACACATATTAAGGAATTGATCAAGAAAGTCATTTGTATTTTTATTAGGATCATAGGATCCTAATTGACTAGCTAATTAACATACTAGCATATGTTGGCTAGCCTAACTCCTAACCTAATTAGATTAGATTTAAATGCTTGCCATTTGGACTAACCAATTTAAGTAAGACTTAAATTGGGTTGAGCTTTAAGTGGGGCAGCTAAATTAAGATTTATCCTAATTTATCAGCCTTTATCCATTAATTAAACCAAGAGTCCCAAGGGCATGGGACTCTTGGCGCCATATTGGCATGCGCATAAGATAAGGAGCGCAGAAGGACTCCCTTGGGACTCTTGGCGCCATATTGGCGTGCACATAAGATAAGGGGCGTAAAAGGACCAAGAGTCCTGCAAATTAATCACCTTTTAGGTGATAAGGCTTAGCTTAGCCCATATCCTATCTATTGGATGCCCAGATTGACTGGAATTGGCCGGTCAATTGATGTAAGAAAGGGTATGGATAATGAAGGGGCGCGATGCTTCATGCATATGGTGCATGAATAGGCTAAGAGTCCTGCTTGTTAATTATTTATTTTTCAGATAAGCTCCCTACTTGACACCCTATATGCCTATTAGGGTGTGGGACCATGTCTTTAATTCTGAAATTAAAGACTAATTTTTTGTTTTTCCGAAGAATTGCGATAAGCAACACTTGGTGCAAATAATTAGTGAAACAATATTTCATTTTGCACCTTTCTATTAAGAGATTCTTTCTGATACGTTAAATATCAGATAAGGGACTGATGAAAGAGTGTATTAAGCACCCCCTCTCTTCCTATTTAAAGGCTTCGATGATAGAAGCCAAGGCATCCAATAATTGTCTTGATAATTCTCTTCCTTCTCTTGTTAGGACAAGTCTATTATTTTAAGACAAGTCAGCCATTTTAAGACAAGGACTTAGGAAGAGAATTTGAAATAATAATAGAATAGTAAGAGAATTTTCGAAAAGATACTAAGCTACTCTTCGGAAGGGAAAAGATCCTAGAAGGAAGAAAAGGCTGCTGAAAGAAGAAAGGTTGCTGGAAGGAGTCAAGCAAGCAAGAGGAGTACTTCTTAGTTCGGTTCCTATGTGGATCACCTCTGAAAGGCATACACTTGTATGCCTAGTAAAAAGAAGGATATTAGCATTACAGGTATTCTTCTATTTCCAAATATTTTATCCTGTTAATTGATATAATCAAGGGAGTCCTGGGTCTAGGGTTTTGGTTAACTAGGATTTCAAGATTTAAAATTTTGAAATCCGATCTTCCGCTGCGCAACCGTAACCCTGCAGAAGGTGGCCAGGCATAGAGAGCAATTTAAGCATTCAGCTTTAGAATCGAAGCCGAGCTCAAGCTCGAGCTCTAGAAGTATTGCAAAAAAGTCTAAGGGATAGTTTAGGAGGACCCAGTTAAAGGCACCAGCCATATTGCATCCATATTAGAAGCATTTGACAATAAAAAAAGTCATCCAGAGATATTCCAGTAGAAGTCACTATCCACGACGTGGATCTATATGCCTTTTCTAGCAACGATTCAAATCAATAAAGAGTTGATTCTATGTTGAAAAAGATAAGGATTTGTGGCGAGCTATTGGATCCTATTTTCATTTCAATCATCCCAGCATATGTTATCGCTCTGCGATTTCATTTATATAAGTTGCTATTGCAAGCATAGATCCTCCAGAACCAAAGGATATCTATGGTGAACTCCTTGACAATAATGAGATAAAAAAATGGATTGCCCCTTATTAAAGTGGCTCGTATGGATTAATAGAGATGTATGATGGTTAAACAGATCCTACTATACGAAGCATCATCAACTTCTTGACTTATTATGATAAAAAAATATTTTTCCATAAATCTATTGATGCTTCAAATCAGTTGCACTATGCCAGCTATATCCTCTAATTAATGGAGATGATTAATCAAGTGGAAGAGAAAATGTCGTGCAGGTTATCACAAATAATAGACCACGGTATAAGACCGTAGAGGAGATCTTGATGAAGTGATGACCGCATATTTTCTGGACTCTTTGTGCCGTACATTGTATCGATCTCATATAGATATATATTAGAAAATTTCATAAGATGCAAACGATACTCGAATTAGCACAGAATATCACCAGATTCATCTACAACCACATATGGATCTTATCATTAATGCGGAGCTATACATAAATATTAAGACCAGGCGTCATATGATTCGTTACGAATTATATAGCAGTTGATAGTCTTCTTGGAAAGAAAGTAAAGCTGTGTCAAATGTTTGTCAGTCCACAATGGCAATAGAGCAGATATACCAACGAAAATACTAAGAAAAGCAATATGGAGAACTTGGTAACGAGACAGATATTCTATCAAGCCTCTATATAAGATATTTCGAGCTGTGGATTCTGAGCGATACCCTCATATGAACTTCTTTTATTACATGATGAAACGGACAAAATAAAGATTCAAGTGGCAGATCCAACACATACGAATAAGTACATTCGGATTATTGATGGATGGTAGAGTTATCAAATGAGTATGAAGTTACATCTAGCAAGCAGCAAATCAAGAACGCTCTAAAAATTTAAATTCAATTATAGTTGTACAAGTACACAACCAATTCTGAAAATCTATGTGCGCTTACTATCTAAATCCGAGATTCCGGTACTCCATATCTAGAATTGCCATGGATGATGAGCGTATATCTGCCCTATGCAATTAATATATAAGATGGAGCCCGATCCAGATGTTGCATCACTGTGTCTAGAACGAGTTAGGTTGAAATTGTTGAATAATTTTTATTAACTGTAACTTCAATAACATATGATAATAATAATCTTTTTTACAGAGAAATATTTAGAGGGCACAAATTCATTTGGATCTAATACAGCGATTAAAAGTAAATCAAAGACGAATCCTAGTAGACACTAATAAGTATAATATCATTTCAAAATAATTTTTAATTATGCTAAATTTAAACTTCTCGATGATTTGGATCTTTTGCAGCTGAATGGTGGATGCATTTTAATGGATCTACAAAAAAATTGAACAATCTTGCTATCAAGATCTTCTTCCAGACAGTATCATCAAGTGGATGTGAGTGCAACTGGTCAACCTTCGATCTTATCCACTTTAAATAGAGGAACCGTCCAAAACAAAAATGTCTCAATGATCTTGTATATGTACACTATAACTTAAAGTTGAGATTAAAATATATTCAGGAGGAAGTTGAGCTGAAATACTCCGATCCAACTATGAATAATTTTATTGATGAGGATGAAGATCCAATAATTAGATGGGTCATGAGTCAGTAGCAGGGGCCAAAGCTTGATGAGCTAGGATTGCCTCTTCGACCAGCCAGCTAGCAAGGCTAGAATGGATGCTGAACAATAAACAAGAATAACATTCCACACAAGGCTCTAGTCGATACATCATAGTATCCATCCTCGCAATCTAATTAGCCAAAGCATCATGTGACGAGATAGCAGGCAGCTATACAATCCAAAGATAAAAGAAAAGGCAATTGCATCTTTAATGGAGTACTCAGTTCACTCAGATTCAGATACTAAGAAGAGCAATATAGTAATTCTTCTGATGGTCAAGGATCTAATTGTCAGGGAAGGATCGGAAAATAGGAGAGAACAGGATATGCAACTGACTAGTGGTCTTCGATTCACTGATAAGTCATAATTTATACACACCTCAGAATAGAGATCATGGTGTATGAACTAGTAAAGCCAGTGGCAATATGATTTCATACAGGCGACAGGCTCCATGAGATCGTTCAGGGTACAATGTAGCTGCAGATGATCTAGCACATAGAATAGGATCCATGGATGTATCAGGCTCATCCTCGTAAAAGGGTTGCAGTCCATGATCATCACCATATGCATCTCATGCATAAAATTGATAAATGATATATTTGAGTATTAAATCAATCAATCAACATTAATTTGAATGTTGTTAACCAATCCATTATCATTTAGTTCATGATTCTATCTGCTTGCAATCAATCATCACAAAAAAAAATCATGAAAAGTGACAAAGAATGATCCAAAAATACCCAAATCTATAAATCTAATTTTAAAACATATGAGGTTGACTAATACCATTGTTAGAAAAGGTTAAGATTAATGCACAACGAAGATAAATAATTAACTTTTGTTTTAAACATGCAAGATCTCGTCTCGAATACCCGAATCCCTCGTAGTTTTAAGATCAAGATTAAAAGGAAAGCAAGATTAAAAATCTTCACCTTTGAGCAGGTAGATCTTCACCACGATCTAATGATCATGGATGTCTTCACGGTCTTCTTAAAGCCATATAAACATCCAGCCTCTATAGATATCCATACATGGTTCTAATTTGATCAAGTCTCTTATCTCATCGGGTGCTTGCTCCCTTATAGAGATCCCTCTTGAATGGTTGAACTTTTCTTCTTCTTCTCATCCAATGCCCTAAATCAACGCCTTTCCTTAAAGACATTCTCCAGGAATCACCACCTCAAACTCCATGTAAAAGAATTTATGGGATGCCCAACCCTGAATTATGAAGTCCCTTTTCTAGGGTGCAGTCCTTCTCAACGTGAAAAACTTTCGCCTTAAAGACTCTTCACGTTAATCCCTTATAAGCATAGAAGTATATGGGCAAAACAACTCTTGGGGGCACTAAAATCTTTTAATGTTAATTCCCCTTAGGCATGAGGTGTTTGGGGCATCTAACTCTTGGATGCCAACTACCTTAACGTGTAACCCTAAGGCGTGAGAGACATAGAATGCCCCGACTCTTAGAGCGCAAGGAGTCTAAGGGCATTAAGTTTCCTTGGATGCCGAAACCTCTTGCATGTAAGGTTTCCTTAGGTAGAAGGATTCCTTTCTTTTAGGCACCGACTCTTAGCTAAAGTCCCCTAGGAGGACTCCTTGGGGCACCAAAAACTTAGGGCGTGAAATCCCTTTCCGCTAAAACCTTTAGCATGAAAAAACATGGAGTCTTGGGCATACAAGACTCCTTGGGGCGCCAAAAATACTTTAATGTCAAAATCTTGAGCATAAGAAAATATAGGGAGTGAGAGAGAGTTTGAGTTTGTTAGGATTTATCCAAAACTCCTTTTGGTTTGGTCAACTCAAAACAAGTCCTGGTGAAATTAAATCGCAATTTGACTTGAATTTAATCCCAACGATTTAATTTGATCAAATCAAATTAACATCGCAATAATTGCACATAAGTCCTCCTAAAACTCACTAACAATTAGTAAGCCTCTCTTGTAACTTTTGCATTTAAGAACCATTAATTTGAAATAATTACAAATTAGTCCAGTTATCAATCACATTGATAATTAGATCCAATGGCAATTCAAAAATCTCGATCAGTCATAACCTCTTATGTGTACGGCTCTATAGATTTTATTCTGTCTGGTAGTGAGATATATTATGATCTCTGCTCACAATATCATTGAAACTCTTTTCAATGGGTCGGAACAATTCTAACTCATCCTAATAAAATTTATCAACCATCAAGATAATTTTTAAGAATCTCATAATTCACCAGTGATGCCTCGCAATATATAGTGACAACCTATCAAAACAGAATTGAATGAACCTCTAGATACAGTTGATGTGTGATACAGTCCTTCTACCATGAGTCCCGACTAAATGAAAGTTATGGAATTACTCATCAAATCCTATCATTTGTCATATATTAAATTTATTCGACTCGGGTTCCTGATGTTAAAATAGCAGAAATCCTTTTCTACTAATCATACTACCTTAGCCAAGGTTTACTAAACTCGGTCTCATAAATCACATAGGACAAACTTCCTTATCTATTAAGGATGATAGATTCCATACATAGGACAAATTTTCTTATCTACTAAGGATGGTAGATTCCATATAGGCACATACTCTATTCTTACAATGAACCTATCAACCTACTGCAGCTAACAAATCCCACAAAAATTCATATGGCTAAGAACCAATTATATGTACAGTCAAACTACAATAATCTCATTGTGAATAATCAAGATACCACACGTCAAAAGACTAGTCACACTACTGCAATATCAACTACACTACTGCAATATCAACTAAGTCACTGACAAGTGAATAAACATCCAAGTGACTTCTCATATTGATCACACTCGATAACCTTGTTCACTAACAACCTCTAGCACTCTTGTTTCAGTGTCCTCATACTATGAACTCGAGACTTGTCTACTGTGAAAGGAAAGCGATACATGTACCATCTCATCAGATCAATCAAGGTTCCCGGTACCGGTACCGAGTGCCGTACCGGTGGCCGGCCGATACCGGTACGGTACTGTACCATGCCGACACACGGTACGGCCCGCGTACCGGGCATACCAATTTGAATCGGTACGTCCATTTTTTTTTTTGATTTTTTTTAATTTTAAGGTTTTTATTTTATTTTTAAGGGTTTAAGGTTTAGGATTTAGGTAGAATTTAGTGTTTAGGCTTTAGAATTCAGGATTTAGGGTTTAGGATTTAGGATTTAGGATGGCGTACCGATTTAGCGTTTAGGACTAAATACTAATATTTATGACTATTTTCAATTGAAATAAAAAAAAATGATAATTAAACTAAGATTATCAGTAATTAATAAAAGTAAAATGTGGCATAAACATATAATTACATACCAATGTCTAGAATTGGGTAGAATGACGATATCCATAAATATAGGGATCATGTATGTACTCTGTAAAAAATTCGGCATGTCCCTCCTGCCAGGCAGCATGATACTTCTCTAAGCTCATCGCAGGAGGTATGCGTGATGGATCATAACTAATCGCAGATCCCTCTCTGATGTCCCGACTCTGAGAGCTGTCCAAAGATTAATGATATGGCAGTGCAGGGAGGAATCCAAATACACCAGCAACAAAATCAGATGTATAAGATGCTCCGGGATAATAACCACTGGATGCTGACGTCTCAGATGCACCATATGGATCATATGGACCAGAAGCTCTCGGTAGCTGCGGATAAGAAGATCCTGAATATGAGGATGATCCAGATACATCCATAGATCCTACTCCACGTGCAAGAGCTGCAGCTATATCGTGTTCCGAACGATCACGCGGAGCCCATTGCTTATATGAAATCGTATCACCACGAGGTCTATCAGATGGTACTCCATGATCTGTATCCTGCATGATATGGAAAAACTGCGACTCTTCAGTCAATCGAATAGGACTAGGTGGCTGCGACTCCTGTCCTCCTATCCCTCCCTGATCACTAGATCTTCCACTATCTTAAGCACTATCATCACTGTCTTTGGTATCTGAATCTGAGTGAACTGAGTGCTCCGATGGAGATGCAACTGTCTTTCCTTTTTCTCTATCTCTAGGTCTATTAAATGGTGGGGACGGACGATGTGCTGTATCTGCTGGAGCCCTGTGAGGAATATGACTTGTTGCCCATTATCCAGCATCCATCCCAGCCTCACTAGCTACAAAACTGGCTGGTCGAGGAGGCGATCCTGGCTCATCAAGCTCTGGCGTCTGCTGTTTGATCCATGACCCACCCAATCATTGGATCTTCATTCTCATCAACATATAAACTTGCAATGGGATCGAGATATTTCAATTATACTTTTTCCTGAATACATTTTAGCCTCAACCTTAAATTATAGTATACATACACAAGATCGTTGACGCGTTTATGTTTCAGACGGTTCCTCTGCTTGGAGTGGATAAGACCAAATGTAGACCAGTTGCACTCACATCCACTGGATGACACCATCTGGGAGAGGATCTTCACTGCAAAAACCTTCAAATTTTTAGCAGATCCACCAAAATGCACCCACCATTCAGCTACAAAAGACATTACATCATTTAAAATTTTAGATTTTGCAAAATAAAAAATTTAATCCTGATATAATATTAAACTTACTCCTTAGTAGTACCTACCAGGATTCATCTTTGATTTACTTCTGACCGCTACAGTAGATCCAAATGAATCTGTGCCCTCCCTAAAAAATTTCGTCTGCCAGAAAAAAAATGTTAGCTTGTTGAAATTAATGCTCTTAAAAATCATTCAATAATTTCAACCTAACTTACTTCTTCAAGGTACATAGCAGTGATATCTGGATCGGGTTCCATCTTATATATAACATTGCGTAGGGCAGACATAAGATCCTCATCCATGGCAATGTCCGGTACGGAGTACTGAAATCTCGGATTTAGATAGTAAGCTGCACATATATTTTAAAAATCAGTCAAGCGTACTTGAATGATCTAATTAAAACTTAATTTTTAGGGACTTCATAAAATACTATGTACCTACTAGATGCAAATCCGAACTTATTTGATAACTCCACCGTCCATCAATGATCTGGATATACTCATATGCATGTGATGGATCTGCCTCCTGGATCTTTTCCTTTGCCCTTTGCATCATGAAATATAAGAAGCCCATCTGAGCATACCTCTCGGAGTCCATGGCACGAAATACCTCATATAGAGGCTTGATAGCCTCCACTACCCTCTCAGCCCGCTGCCAGAATGTCTGTCTCGTCACTAAATTCTCCACATTACTTCCCTCAGTATTTGCCCTGGCATATTGCTCTCCTGCCAGTCCTGACTGACAAACATCTGACGCAGCTCTGCTTTCTTGCCAAGAAGGCTATCAAGTACAATGTAATTATTAGCAAACCATGTGACCCCCGGTCTCAATATTTCCCCTCCCGTAAAGCTCCTCATCAATGATAAGACATATGTATGGTTATAAATAAATCTGGTGATAGACTGTGCTAGCTCAACAATCTTTTGCACCCTGCAAATTTTATCAATATCCATCAACATGAGGTCTATACAATATGCAGCACAATGGGTCCAGAAAATATGCGGCCGCCGCTCCATCAAGATCTGTCCTACGGTCCTGTACTGTGGTCCATTATCAGTGATGACCTGCACGACATTATGCTCTCCCACCTGATCAATCACCTCCTCCATCAATCTGAGGATATAACTGGTATCGTGCACCTGATCTGAAGCATCAATAGACTTCTGAAAAAAGTCTTCCCATCACAATAAGTCAAGAAATTGATGATGCTCCGTCTAGTAGGACCAGTCCAACCATCACACATCACCGTCAATACATACACGAGCAACTTGTTCTGATATGAGGATATCCATCTTTCTAGCTCCTCCTTATTGCTATCCAGAAGATGACCATAGATATCCCTCGATGCTGGAGGATCTACACCTGCACCAGCATCCTGTATAGATAAAATAGCAGAGTGATAATATGGATTGTCTGCTGCATGGGCTGAGATATGACTGAAATGAAACCAGGAGGAGATGGCCCGCCACATTCCTTCTTCTTATCCTTTCTCAGCATTGTGTCAATCCTCTCTGTTGCTTGGAATCTCTACTGGAAAATGCATGTGGATCGACATCATAGATAGTGGCTCCCTCTGGAATGTCCCTAGGCCTGGAAGACTTCCCGCTACTGCCAAATGCTCCCAATATGGATGCAATACGGCCGGTGCCTCTCCTGACGGGCTCTCTGACTGAGGAGGTCCTCCTAAATTGTATCTCAGAATCTCCTGGAGCACTAGCAGAAGCGGATCCCGATCCTGACTCAAAAGCTGATGGCCCGAATCGCTGTCTATGGCTAGCTGGCTCCTCCTACTGTCTCTGCTCATACAAGCTCGCCTTAATAGCAGTCTCCATCTGTGCCTCCTCATCAGAAGGAATAGATGCTTCTTCTGATTCCCTAGAGTGATAAGAAGGTGGTTCTGCGGCTCTACGGTCCACCTCTGCCTTCTTCTTTGCTGCTCTTTTCTTCCCAGCTTTAAATTTAGCAAAGTGTTTCTTTAACTGACGGACCTCCTGTGGACACTGTCGGGATACAGATACATCAAGATAGCCGCCAACCAAGTATTGCTTCAACCTTGTTACCCTCCACCTTTGAATTCGGTATTGCACCATTTACACCTCTAGTAATGCCTACCCGAGAGCATCTCTCCATATAACCAGCCAATGTCCGGCTCCGAATCCTTCTTCCTCCTTGATGGATCCATACCTGAATATTTAAATTACATATAAGGTCAATAATAATCTTTATTAATTAACACTTTATTAACCTAATTTTTAAATTTTAATTTATTTTTTAAATTTTTTTATTTAAAAATTTTAAAAATAAAGAAAAATAAAAAAAATTTAAATTTTAGATTCATATAGGATTCCATCATATATGCTACATATATTTTTTTAAGATCCTAGAAATGCATTAAAAGTCAATTTTTTTTCAATTTAAGACCTACGGGCACTATTCATGAAATGCACAAAACTTGAATAAATCGACATGAAATTTATAGTGAGAGTAGCTTACAAGTCCTAGATTAATAATTTATAATTATAATTTTTTTTCTAATTATTTTTTTTAAATTAATTTATTAATCCAAAATTAATTTTTAATTTAAAAAATTTACTTAACAAAAAAATTAAGATTTTAGTATCATTGTGTAGATCTATCATAGATCTACCATATACTCTAAAATCATAGCCAACAAATAAATTTTGACAGCATTTCTTCTTAATTTTCTATTTTGCACGGATTTTAACAAAAAATAACAATACAAAAGAGGAAAATATGAAAAAAAAAGGTATACGAACCTTGATTCTAGCTTCCTCTTCGACTTTTGCAGAGGTTTGATTGGGTTGAAATTGATTGGGCAATTTTTTTCTATGTTATTCCTTCCACAACTCTGCAGCAAAGAGCACTTACGAGCTCTCTGCCTTTTCTCTTCTTAAAACCCAAACAAACCCCCCTCTCAAAGCAGTCACATGGCTATAGTAGCCATGTGACAAAAACAAAAAAAAATTGGCCCACCTGCCCCCTCCCACCCGTACCGACCCGAACTGAGCCGAACCGCCCGGTTCGGGCCCGTTTCGACCAGTTCGGGTCCGGTTCGGTGCGATACCCTTTCTTTTTATTTTTAGGAGGGCAGTGCCATTTTTTAAAGCTGAATTGTGCTGGCCGGCCACCGATCCAGTTTGGTACGCCCGGAACCGGCCGGTTCAGCACAGTTCGAAAAATCCTGAGATCAATCACTATCCTCGTAATGATCCATTAATCGGAAGCATTTAGGAATTAATCACCAATGACACATGCCTCACATTATCAACTCTTAAAAATGTGTCATCATCTTATTAATTCCTCAGATGATTCATAAACACAAAACATGAATGGAACTAAAAGCCCAATTTCATTAATAATAGAAAGAATCAAATACAAAATTATGTCCTAAAATAAATACATGTCGGCCTGATTGGCTTCTAGGACATACATCTAACACTGCTAAGATACATGGGCTGTAAGAGAGCCAGGTTGGATCAAGATTTGGCAAAATTAAAAACCCAATCCAAATTTCAATTTTTTAATTAATACAAAATTTTGAATCCATGATAGCCCATTTCTAAACAAACATGTTTGATCGGGTTTAAAGTTCACTTTATCAATTCATTAAGCTGTCTAGCTTCAGTCAAGTCACAAATAATCCAAATACATAACATAATAAATATATATATATTATTTAACAATATCCTAAACATTATTGGCAAGAAGGAAACAAATAAACAACAATATAGACACTATTGACAAACTGTTTTACATAAAAATTGCAGACAACTAAATATAAATATCATGAACAAAACTAATGATTAACTACATAAAAGTTATGACCAAAGTAAATTAGTTTATTAAAATGATGGTGGTGAAAAATATAGTGTATTAGTGTAACAACCGAGGACCTTACCTAAAAAAGCAAGCCAAAAGGTATATTCTAGTCTCCTTTGATCATGTATAAGAAAGCACGATCTCCTTAGAGCACAACCAATTTAGGACTAAATACATGCCTACACAAATACTCACAACTAGTTTGGGTTCCACTATGGTATAGATTGGTTCACTTAGTGATCTCTATCCAACCATGTTTGGAACAGGTAATATTTTCCAATCCAAGATAAACTCAAATAACCTTGGGTCAGATCAGACAATTAATTTTCACTATTAAGGTTAGCTCCAAATAAAAAGCAGGAAAATCAAATCCACTTGCAACCCTAAAGGTAGCATTTTACAGGTTTACCCACCTAATCTTGAAGATAACCAACAAGCTTAAGACAAACTACATGAGAAGCTTTATGGATCAAGATATAATCCATCACAACCTACAAAACCTAATCATGACTGAGTCCTGGTTTTTTATTGAATTACCAATAGCTACTTTCTCAGCACAAAATGCCTTCCTATTTTGACTCCCATGTTAGGGACAAATACACTAATAAAACAAGAAATTGCACAACTTATATCAACATTATAATGTAGATTCTTTCAGAGAATCAAGATGCCAATTAACTCTGTCAACACAAGATCTTGAGAAAAGAGGTATAAAAATGACTCCATGGTGCTCACAATTGCATTATAAGCTTTGTAACAAGTGCACTATATAACCATCTTTTCCTATCTCCTTTTGGTTGACTATATGGCACTTGTAGTTTCAATGATAGTGCTTTAAAAAATGGCTGGGGTATGCAGGTAGTCAAGGGATCTCATAGTTCATATGTGGTACGCGGGTCGCATATGCAGGTCAATATGTATGCAGGTGGTCAAAGGACCATGGTGCATATGCAATATGTAGGTGCATATAAGGGTACCATTTTTAGCTATTACAAAATAAATATAATATAATTACAAGAAGAGTAATTATAATAATTTTTAAAAAAGAGTAATTAATTTTTTTTTTAAAACAAGAGTAATTATAATATTTTTTTATGGATGGGTAATAGCAACTAATCTAAGGCAATAATTATAATATAATCAACATTTTATCACTATTAATACTTATATCAGGCTCACCTAAAACAATATCAAACCTAAACTTCAAATTGAACCTGTTTCACCTACATGAAAACATTAAGGGCCCATTCTTTTATGGATAAATATTATGGAAAAGTTAGTCAACTTTCCTATTGACCAACTTATCTATGTTCTCGCACTTTTCAAGATGGGTAAATTACTTATCCTGAATAGCATTTGTCCAAGAAATGGAAGGAAAATCTTGCCAACTTGGGAGATCGCTAAATCATTTTCCCGCCAACCAATAAAGTAAATATTAAATTGAATTTCTAAAATATCCTCATTCACATTTTCAACGTCTCTATTATTCAATGCTTGATAACTCAGTTGTCCACTACCATTTATACTTACAAAGTATAAATGATCTTATGAAAAATATGCATAAATTTTAACAACTTACCTAGAAAAGTAGTGATGCAAACATATTTCAAAGTAACTTTTTCATATGCAAAAGAATGTATGTAAATTATTTTCATGTCTAAATGTTGCCTAGAAAATATTTATCTAGGAAAATATAATTTCCTAGGTAAATTTGTTTATCACAAAAGAACGGACCCTAAGTATAGGTTGTATGTGTAACTCCAAAGTGCTAAGTGGGCTCACATATGCAGTCATATAATACTATGTAGACCACTTTTTGGTTGCACAATCCTACTTGGACCACCTTTTTCATCCATGTGCAGTAATGACTGCATATAATACCATACATAGGCAATGTGGTGTGGTAAGGAGACTGCATATGCATATGCAATTGCATATCCAATAGCATGCACCACATTTTAAAACACTGCACCATATAACCCATATGGCCATGCTTGCATGTTGCAATCCATTAAAAATGAATATAGAGTATTAAGAATAGGCTCTAAAACTAAAAATAACTTGCAGCTTGATAAAGAGACATGGAGATATACAAAGCAAAACGAATGGCTAGAATTTTTAAATCTCATTGTTTCAAGGATTTAACATTATGAATACTTTAGAAGTCACTATCCACAAAGTACTTAAACATTCATACCGATAAAAAAATAATCTCACATTTCAGCTTAGCTTTCCTAGGGCATTTACCCCATAAATCAAATAAAAAGAATGTCCTTCGATCTCAACAAGATATCCAACTTCAATGTGATAGCATGACTCAACAACTATGAGTGAGAGAAAGAGAGATTAAAAAGAAAAGATACAGCATAGAAAATTACTCTATTTTCAGAAAAATGTTTCTAAGAATAAAAAGGACATTTCAACACAAGAAAATAAAAACCAGCAAATTTACTGTCTATCATACCCTTCTACTGCCACAAGGCATCGATTGGTAGGAATAAGTCGGCGAAAGGAAGCTTTCTCCTTTATTGACTCTGATCTAGCATTGAACTGCATATAACAGAATAAAACTAACATATCTACCCCAGAACAGATATTTTATGATTTGCACTAGAGTGTTACAATTTGCAAAAAAATTATCCAATCCAAGTAATTAACTTTCATTGAACAACATATTTGTAAATCATAAATAACAATGTCATACAACTAATGCAGCTACCATTCAGCTATTGTCCTATTACAGCAGGCATTACGAATGGGGATAACGGACATTATTTTAAACTTTTCACAATTCATATTTTATGATTTGTACTAGAGTGTTACAACTTATCAAAAAAATTATCCAATCCAAGTAATTAACTTTCATTGAACAACATATTTGCGAATCATAAATAACAATGTCATACAACTAATGCAGCTACTATTCAGTTATTGTCCTATTGCAGCAGGCATTACAATTGGGGATAAGGGACATTATTTTAAACTTTTCACTATTCATCTGAAAAAAATATATAAGTGCCAAGTATAAACAAATCTTTTTACAAACAGTGATTTGTGAAAAAAATCAACTTCTCATTACTATTCACTATTCCATTGCTGTTATCATGGCCAGTATTTTTTCTATTCCCCAAATAAACCCAATGAAAGCTATATTAGGCAAATGGCACCTCGTATTTTTGTTTATAAAAGGGCATAACAGTGTGTCAAATAAGGTCTATCTCTTAGCTATATTTGGCATAATCAGAAACACGGCATTCATCCAAATATCAAGCAAATATTTGGCACTCTCAAGAACCGACTTCAAAAAATAGGGACAATATCTTGGTGCGATGGTAAAGGCTTGAGCTTGCAAGTATAAACGCCACTTTATCATTATGTTAAAAAATATTAAAGCTTAGGTCCGTCCCCAGTTCTCCCTCCCAGAACCCCTTGGAAGTGACCTTATTTAAGTCCCACTTCAAGAAAATACACTACTGTCCGCCTTCCCAGGACAAGTTCACAAAAAGAGGAAAAAAGGTAAGGAGAGGGTTAAACAATCTGATACCATTTTGAAGTGGTCGGGCTTCTCGGTTTTCTTGGTAAAGCTAGGAATGAGGCCCCACTTCATGCAGTGGATTACCGGAGCCTCTCGACCTTCTCCAGAACCCTTCCCCTCCTTCCGCCCCGCCACTACCGGCAGGTATGCCCCCGGAGAGACATTATACGACGGGCGGTAACTGCACGGCGAAAAAATCAACAACATAAATCGCCGCCATGGCTCGCTCAAGAAGAATTGATCTCCAAAAAAAGGAAGAAAGCACCCACGTTGGGGCCTAAAAATTTATGGGAACACAGGAAGAAGATTAATGATTGAATCGAGAGTACCGGTCCATTTCGAGGGTGGGGATGGAGAAGGCGTCGCCGCCGCCGTCGGCGAGGCCGCAGACCTTGGCGACCTGGACAGGGTTGAGAGTGCAACGAGCCCTTCCGCACATCCTCTTCTTTCCTTCCCGCGCACCGTCTTTCGCCGCCGACCCCTGGAGCCTTGTTCTCCGGACCGAACGGTGGCGCGGGAAAAATTATATAATACAGCGAAGGGGACCGGGGAATCGAGTTGGGAAACTGCGATTGCCTTTTATTTTCCATGTTTCAATCATTATATTTTGAATTAATAGTAAAAATTATTATATTTTGAATTAATGGTAAAAAAATTACCACGTAATTTGGAGGTTTTCAATTCTAATATATTCGTTTATTTTTTTCCGATGAATCACATATATTTTTAATTTATTTTAATAATATCATACAATCAATTAAAATAATATTTTATTATTAAAATATTAATATGGATATGCATTAGTACATGACATGTCATCGATCAGCGAGATTTAAAAACCTTCCTGCTCCTAACGAGCCAGCTAGCTAATCATTAATCTGATAAATTGCTGGATTCTTGTTATCATGCCGACCTTTCAGTGCTGCTGCCGGGTGGAGTATGGAAGTGAGTGGCAAGAGGAGTATGAGTGTGGCCGATGGTGATGCAGAACGAAAGAAGAGATGATGCAATGCGGAAATAAATTAAGATTAATTCTTTTTTTATATATATTTTCAGAAATTGGCTTTGATTCAAAGGAAAGCTAAACTAAATTGAAAGAAACTAGGTAATAATTGAAAGCACAATTTAAAAGAAACTAGGTTATCAGAGTGGTTCAGAAGTAACGGATCGCTGGGGGTTGAGAAACTCCCAGACCTAGGGTTTCGCTCTGAACTTTCAACAGGATAGAAATAAAGAGAAGAGATGGGTTACCGACCAGACAGTGATCTTTACAGAGTTTGGTGGAAGAACTCTCTCGAGCAGATTGTTGGATCCTCGGATTCGGATATCTTTGCAATGGATCCTCCAATACTGGTCCTGTGGCTGAGTCGGCTTCTCCTGAACTCAAGATCTGGGAAAAAAGAAGAACAAGTGATGGAATCAGATACTCAAGGAAGGATTTACCATATTGAAGAACTTGAAAGCTGATGTTGCTGAAATCCGGATTCTCCTAAAGGTTGATCTGGCTCCCTCTGGAATTTGCTCTGAATCTGAAGTATCCTTACTGGACCCGGATGCTGGTGGTCGGCCTTGACTTGGAGAGAGTGGCCGTGGGAGGTGGGATAGGCTAAGGTTTGGTGGATTGAGGAGAATGATGGGCGGCTAGGGTTTTGGAGTTGAAGTGGCTAACCTAGGGTTTTGGGGTTGGAGATCTCACACCTCCTCAAGGTTCCTGGGGAACCCGGATTTACTCCCTCACGGAGCTCAACACCTGGATGCAAGTGCGGAAGAGAGAAAATACAGAGTTTGCTCACATATAAATTGGATTCATTCATCAGATAACTTTCAAATTTACAAGAAGGGTTTAATTTATAGGACTTTACAAGAGAGCAGGGTTTTACATCTTTCCATGTGGGACTAATAGGGTGGATCTTCAAATTAGGTTTGTAGGATCAATTCCCACACATATGGCCGGCCAAAAGGTTCCAAAAATGTTGATTGGTGGCTTCAAAAGGAAAGTGGGTGGCGCCTCCTAGCCTTGCTCTTCAAGAAAAAATATTTTTCCTTCCATTCATACCTGGTTTTATTTGGAATTACTTGGGCGCCTCCTAGTCTTCCTCCCCAAGCTTTGCTCCTTTCTTTTCATAGCTTGGCTCTTATGGAAACACTTTGGCCACCCCCTTGAATTGTGGATCCCAGATTGTCTTCTCCTCAAGTGGCGCATGAGAGAAGGGACCTACTATCTTGTGGTGTGGGGACCAGAGCATACTGGATGGAGATGTGGCGCCCCCTGGACTCAGGCGTGTGGCTGGGAGTGTAGCTGGGAGTGTGGCGCCCACTTGCTTGGCCTTGGGAGAAATTGTGACACCCTGGAGAAGTCCTAGACCACTACTGAGTCAACATGACTCAACAAAATTAAATTGCAGGGACATACAGACTCAAGCTAAAATTGAGCTGATCAAATCAACCCTTATTACAAACCAGAAAACCCTAATTCTTTGGGCAAGGTCAATCAGAGATCCAGATGGAGCCCTGAAGTCTTCTTCTGAGTCTAGTGCCCGCACCAGACGGGCGGTGGCACAGGTGGCAAAGATGCATGCGGGAGAGGAAGGGAAGGGGCATGCAGTGGATGTTGACATTGAGCTCCACATACCAAACAGAATACTTGGATGAGTTTGGGCAATAGAATGGAGAATTCAAAGAGAGTGTAGATAGAAAAGGGAGGAATCAAATTGACTTGACTTAGGATAGCCTTAGACTTGCTTATCTCAAAGATCCCCTCTTATCTCTTTTTATAGGATTGATCCAACTAAAAATGATTAAGCTTTCTTGTAACTAATTACTGTTAGGAAAATTAATTAGGATAACCTTCCCTTAGCTAATTGTAGTTACTGTTGATAGTTGTTCATCTTGGTCTTTGTTGATGCAATGGTTATATAGTTTGTTGGTTATGTTGGGAATTGTGTCCCAAATCCAATCGTTTAGACTGTAGACGGTTGTGCTCAGTATTGTAATTTATATATGAATTAATAAAATTTTATTTTGGCAGCTCATCACATCATTCATTTTCCTGTAATGAGCTATGTTTATGTGATGAAGTCTTTAGGACTGCACTGACTTCGATATAGAGAGGATATATCGAGTGGTCATTTAAAAAGGTTCACAACCAAAGGAAACATTGTACAGGACGACAATGTATCAAGTGTAGGTTGTTGTGGTTTATATCGTTTGGTTGTCCTCTTTACCAAAGGAGTGTAATGATACTGATGTGATCTGCAAGTGGGATGTGTGACATCTCTTTGAACGTCACTCCGTGGAGCTCCTTTTTGCTAAAGGATTGCTCGTGATTGGATATTGGTATGTGTATCCCTCCAACCTTAGATCAACATGGTAGCTTGCAAGCAACTTCTTGTGCTTTGGTGCCGAACTATCCAGATTTCTAATCCGGTGATGGAAGATTTCTGGGTACAGGCAAGTACTTGTGAAGCAGTGGTGGACCAAGATGGAATTGACCTGTCCAAGTTGTTTGGATTGAATCTCACAGTGTCTCAATTTAGCAAATCCTCGACCGGGGTAGTCATAGTGAGGAGTCATTGGACTTGTGAGGTTGAGACATGTTATGGATTGACTTAGTTAGGATTGGCAGTCTAACCCTAGGTCATCTTAAGCATTGGACGTCAAAAGAATAAATTATACGGTAACCATATGCCAGAAGTTCGATAGATTGCTCTCGCATCTTTGGCCTATCCAAATGCCAAGACCCATTGCTAGATGGTATCTTGTGCTGGTATTGGAAGTGTTCCAGTGCTAGGTTCGAACCTATGCGGTCACATGCCATAGAGGATTTCTTCCTGATTCGGGAACCGATCAACAATTGGGAATCGTTTTGGTATTAAGGTCAAATGGACTGCTTGAGCACACATTGAATTTTTTTTCTGGTTCATCTAGTCTGATTTGGATCGATCAGGATTGGTTTGGATCAACTAGAAATTGTTCACTGTAGATCATGACTGGACCTGGTTTTCTTACTGATCGGGTTTGGTCAGATCGGGTTTTTATTTGAACCGGTTTTATTCATGGGATATGTTTTCACGTTGAACCCCGGTTCAACGTTGTTTGTTCCATTCTTTCCAGCTCCCGGTTGCCCCTGTTTCACCGCTTGGATGAGATATGTACAACATGGAGTTTGAATGCAACTTGAGATTTCGGCTAAAGCCAGCGATATGGAGTGGATCTCTCTCAGTGTTTCTCTCCCGTACGACATTCCTTCCCTGTTTCACTTCTCTTCAAAGCCCTCGGTTCCCAGCCGTTCCAGCATTCTTTACCAATCAAGAGCTTTTAAAACGGGCATTTTGGGTTTTATCTGCATACTTCTCCGATCTCTTCCTAGCCTTCATGCGATTTCTCAGTCTCTGATGTTCTCTGGTTGAAGGCCGTGACGTGCGAGCAATGGAAAGAAGCAGGGCATGGGAGATTGAGTGGAAGAACAGGGCATGAGAAAGAGGTTCTCCTTGCTTCACGGGTTTTCTTCCGTCCGGTTGATCTTGGTTGCTGGACGTGTGTTGGGAGGAGAGGTTGGAACAGGGCTTCACGGTTTTGTTCTCTGCTGGTTTTATATTCTGGGATGCTGGCCGTGAGAAGGGTTGAAGGGAAAGAGAGAGTAAGAAAAGGTCGAGGCTTGTGGTTTTCTCTGCCTCATGTTTTCTCTCGGTTGGAGGCCGTGAGAAGGAAAGAGAGGGAGTAACGTGGAGAAGAAATAGGCCGTGAGATGTATTAATGAGAAGAATAGAGCAAATGTGTGTGTGAGAGGTTTTTGGGACGGAAAATCTGAGTGCTTAAATTTGATCAGCGTCCCGTGTTATCCTTCCCTAATTTTTGAGTTTTTATTGTGTGCTCAAGGTGGAGTTTGGACGATCTTGGAGAAGATCATCTATGTGGATTGTTCGGCTTTCCCTGCTTCACATATTCGTGACTTGTCTTTGATTCTTGGATGACTATCATCCATCCAAGAGTTGGATCAGCGAGAGCCCGCGCATGGATATTCTAGAGGATGGATATTTAGACACCTCGAGAGATTAGATCGATCTCTTCTTCTTGCTGTTGCAGATCTGATTTGCTGTTGAAGGAGTTCAACCGGCTACCTTGATTTGCTACTAATATGTTCTGAAGACTGAGGGAGTCGACTTTGATCAGGTATATTTTATTCATTTTTGTTATCATGCATGCTTAGATCTAGATTTTATCATGTTGTTTATATTTATTGCGCTTGCGTATACATGCCTATGTATTTGTTATATGCATCATGTTATGTTAGATCATGTGCTATGAATAGGTTTTTCCGTATGCATGTTAAAAAGTTTAATTATACAATACCTACTCCCTGGTGTAGCATGCCTAGGGTAGGCATCCGGTACACTGGTTTTCCTTTCAGGTTATAACAACCTAAGCTTATTCTCGATAGGCTTGAAGCCGACGGGCCTTAAGTTGAGTGGATTGGCCGACTGCTAGTTGGCCAATTATTTTGGAGCAAGTCGATGATTGACCGCAGGTCGTATATTATCTTCGACTGAAGTAATGTGCCGATCTATCCTCATATCGGGTTGGTCTTCTAACTGCAGGGTTGATCGGTCCATATGGGCCAATTAATTCTCCGGTCTGGTTTATTGTAACACTTGCCCCCTACTCCCAATTTCAAGGCAAATTATTGCTTTGAAAGATGAAAGTATTAATTTTTTATCTTCTTCCGAGAAAAGAAAAGATTGCTAATAATGATGAATCTCGGGCTTGGCTGGCCATATTAACTTTCTCCTATTTTGAGTATCGTGCTTTGGACAGATGTCAGGTTCTCATTGGCATCAAAGAAGTTGGCATGAATTTAAGGGTCGCGTCGACTCTTTTCATTTCGGTACTCAGGGCGACTATTCATCTCTAGCTCGAATTGTGAAACATGGCATTATCTCAATCATCCAGTGCTATACGAAAATCTCATCTTGGCCATCAATCAGATTTTCATGGATCAAGATTAATAGATTGGTTTTTCTCCCGTCGAGTCATTTTCTGCCTCTTAGTAGTCCATACCCACAATTGGCACTGTTGTACGTGGCATGATCAGAAGTGCTTTATACAACTCGAGGGAGAGATCAAAGTCGTTGTCATCGCTTATATAAAGGGTTTCCACCTTTCAGAATGGATCTTTCTGCTCTCAACTCTTTTGGGGACACCTTCATTCCTGCTCCAACCTCGAGTCTTTATTCTTTCAGTTTTCTTTGTCTTTCTCAAGTTAGAGATCTCTTCCTTTTTCATCCATGGTTAGGTCTTTAAGGGTTCCAACCGCCGGCAGGCTTCCGGCTGGTATGGAAGAGGGTGACCCCTCCAGCACTGTAGGTCCTTCTAGGACAAGGGGTCCCGAACTGAAGCCTGATTCCATTAAAAGTACTCTTTTTTTTCTAGGTTAGCTTCCCTGTGGGAGCATTACAAAATTCCTAAGATCCTTCCATTGATGGTCCCTCATTCCGAAAAAAGGGTAAACCAATCTCCGTCTGGCATCATATCGATGTACAAAAATCACCTGAAAGCTGGTCTTCTTTCCCTTTGCACCCCTTTTTTGTCAAAATTTTTAACTTGTATCACATAGTCCTCGCATAACTGACTCTAAATAGCATTTGGGTCATCTGTGCCTTCTTGGTTCTCTATCATAAGTTGAACATAGAGCTGAGAACCTCTCTGTTCATGTCTTTCTTCATGTTGAAGAAGGATTTTCATGGCCAAGGGTGGTGGGTTATTAGCCCTTGCCCTGGTCGTAAGTTTGTCATAGGGTTGCCATCTGCTATCCATGGATGGAAGCCATGTTTTTTTCTTATTCTCTACCTATCCTTGGGGTTTCAACACTGAGCGGAGAGAATCTCGCCTGACTGCTAATGCCAAAAAGAAAGTTTTGAAGGCTGACCGAGAGGACTTCGATAAGCTCTCGGGGTCCGAGGTTCTTCCAATAAAGGAGTTGCTGAGCGAGCATAACTTGTATCTCCCTCAGATCAGTATGTCTTCATCTTTAGGTACACTCCATAAGACAGTTTTTGTTTTGTCCTTTCCTTTTATTATTTGTCAACTAACCACTTTTGCCTTCTCATTTTTACAGGCAATAAGATGAAGCCAGACTTTGGAAAACTCCGTCAGGCTGCCCGTTAGAGGCCAACACCAACCTGTTGCCCAGGAGGCTTTCCAAGAGGGGGGTGAATTGGGATTAAAAATTTTTCACAATTATGTGCACTTTCAAATTCTTTTTGTGTTGTAGTGCAATATGCAATGCGGAAGAAATTAAGTAAAAGCAATAAAGCAATAAGAACACAATCACAAATACAAAGAAGTTTAGAGTGGTTCGGAGCAACCGGCTCCTACATCCACTACCCAAGCACACTTGAGATTTCCACTATATCCCCCAAACTGGAATACAGTCGGATTATTTTACCAGGCTCACAATCCAAACCTATATACTTTGGTTTTACCGGGATCACCAAAGAAACCCTAACTTCCTTTGGTTTTAAACGGGATCACTAAAGAAAACCCAAATACTTGGTTTTATACAGGGATCACCGAGAACTCAACTTATATTTTATAAGGTTCACCTAAAAACCTTCAACCTTCTCTTAAGACACAGCCCCTTGCTGTTCTTAGAGAGAAAACAATGATAGAAAAATGATAAACAAGCAACTACAACAAACCGAGTTTGTTTAGGTGTTGCCGATGTAGATCAAGATGAAGCCTAGCTTTGAATGCTCTTTAATGCTCTTCAAGCTACTTCTTTCCTTCTTCAATGAGTGGATTCAATGGAGTAGAGTTGTTAAAGCTTTGAATCCTATCTTGAAGGCTCTTTTGAGGTAGGTAGGTGAAAGGACTTGAAAGCTCTTCAATATCCTAAGATAATTCCTCAATAATGCTCTAATAATTTTTTAATCCTTCAGAAATAATCCCTTTTATAGTTTTCCAAGAGATATAGCTGTTGTAGGGCCTAGGGATTCGTGAAAGAGCTGTTGGAGATGAATTGGGGTTCAAAAATCAACTTCAGCAACTAGCCATTGGAGTGCAGAAAATGGCTCCACGAGTCGGCTCGAAGTCTCAGACAGCCCAAAATGAAATTCTGTAGGAGTCGGCTCTTCTGGCTAGAGTCGACTCTTGCCTTCAGTCAAGTCAAAATGATGAACACTTAGAGTCGGCTCTTCAGGGCAGAGTCGCTCGAGTTCTCAGACTTTCAAATTTCATAACTCTAGACAAGTCGTCTCTTGATGCTGAAACACTGAAACTTTCTCCGTGCCATGCCACAAAGAGTCAGCTCTTGATCCAAGAGTCAGCTCTTACAAATCTTCAAAAAAATGCTTCAAGCTTCTCCAAAACTCTTCAATCATTGAATCAAATAGAAGCTAATCTACATACCTTTAATTTTTACAATGTTTAGCCCATTTTATAAGATTACAAGATTAATAAAACTAGGGCTTTTACAAGTTCAAGTTCATAAAACTTTATACAAAATTGCATTACCCTCAAATCAGTTTGAAAACAATTTTAAATTGAAGATAACCAATTTCTTGCAAAACTTCTTAAACAATTTGAAAGAGTTAGTATCAAATACATGTTCCAATATTTTATGATCATCAAAAACATTTCAGGGGTCAACAATCTCCCCTTTTTGATGATAACAAAACACTGGGCATGATTAAAATTTAAAAACACTTTACAATTACAGTATATTCAAATTTATCAAATGATACTGGACATGATGTGTATCACACAAATTAAGTATCAATTGTATCAACACAGTGTGCCACAATGTATCATATGTATCAAATATATAGAATTGAACACTATTCACACCAAGTATCATATGTATTGATACACTGTATTATCTGTATCATATGAGCAATAGGTATCGAAACATAATGTATTAACGCATAATGTATCAGGAGTATCATCTATATAATGCGTATTAAAACTTATAAAATTACCAAATATTTGAAGTAAATTTTATGATAATTTAACAAGATACTTAACAAAAACTCCCCCTTACTATTATCATTCCTTTTAAGTTTCATCAAATTTTCATGAATCACCTGAATTAATATTCATATTTTCATCACATTCACATAAACTTGTATTATTAGTTGAAAACATTCATATTATGGCTTTTTTATCATGCACAATCTTCGTTCTCCCCCTTTTTGTCATCAACAAAAGGCATAGAAGAGAACATTCATTCATAATAATTCAATCATAACAAGAATGGACATATAGCATAAAAAGTGATATATATATATATATATATGAAAATAAGTACATAGATGATACATAATAGATATGCCTCGGCATTACAAAATTGTATCACAACAACCAAAATGTAACAAGTATAGAGTTTTAAAGACATCAAGATAAAAGTCTAAACATTAAAAAGATGGGCTAGGATCATCACTAGTAGGTTCTTCCTCGTCAGAGGAGGAACCAACTTCTAAGATTCCTAAACTAGGCTTGAACTTTGGAAATCTGGGTCTAAGATCTCTAATCTTAGTCCTAGTAAGAGTGGTAGTCCTAGATACTTTAGTTTTAGCTTTGGCTTTGGACTCTGAAGATATAATGATGGAAGTGGGTCTAACAATCGGTGGATCAAAGGATAACGCCAAGGTGCTGATGGTAGAAAGTATCTGTGTAGCTGGAGTCTGTCTAACCTCAGATCCTGTAGTCTCAATACTAGCCTCGAGCTCAGCATCAGCAAGTGTGGCATGAGAAGGTACGTCACTGGAATGTGCCGCCTGTCCTTGCTCTCGATCAGTGCCAATGCCAATGCCAGGTGCTGTGGAAGTCGATGGTACATATTGGCTGGCTACAGAAAGTTGTCTCAGTAAGGTCATAACATCATGAAATCCCTGCTGCATCTCAGACTGTAGTAGAGTAATCCTGCTATCAGTGTCTGATCTGAGACATGATATCTCCTCCAAGACTCTCTGAAGTTTATCGTTTGCATTAGGTCCAATAGCTGCATATCTCATAACTGGTGACTGAGGTGTGGTAGGCTGGCTTTGACGGTCCAGCCTCATCAGCCTGTGTATCTGCGTCCTCACCAAGTCCATGTGCTGCCTGAGTGCCATCCTCTGAATCATCCGAGTGTGCAATCGGAACACCTGAGGTCTTCCGAATCCAATGTCCATTTACTTTAATAAATCCCATTCTAGTAAGGGATTTCACAGTATACATGTCAGTGTGCAGTAGTAGTCGGCTATCTTCTCCTGCCAGATCTACCAAGGCATCCTGAAATAACAGTGTAAAGACCATCCCATATGGTAGATAGGCTCATGCTCTACGAGCTGCCTCCCTCATCTGTGAGAGCATGATAAACGGTAAGTTGAGGGCCTCCCCCTCAATCAGACATCTCATAAACACAAGGTCACGCTCGTTGACCCAATCAAATCACCCAGTCCGGGGCAAGAAAATCCTACTGATAATGTTGTGCAACAGCCTCATCTCCAATGACAATTGATTGGCACTAACATGCACAACACCCTTCACATTAGATCTTTCTAGTACGAGTCTAAGGGTCTTCATCTTCTCTTTTAAAACCAAATAGCATTCACCTTCCTTTGGAATATTCAACATACTTGATAGTTTTTGCTCATTAATCTCTATATGCTTCCCTTTAACAGTTCTTTCCAAATGAAATGCGCCCAACAATATATTTTCAAAGAATTGTCAGACTAAGTTAGGATATGTAGGAACATTCAATAGACAAAAATTCTTCCAACCCTGTTTCTCTATCCATACCCCAATTCGCAACTGTTCTTGCTCCAAGAAGCTAAAATCAATGCACCTATCTGGGGTTACCTGACGATTTCCCATAAATATCACTTGTCTAGGTGCTTGAGGCTCTTGTTCTTGCTCAATCGGCTATTCCTCTTCCGGATTTGAGGTGTCTAAGCACTTTTTGGTTCTTCTTTCTTCCACGACTGTCCGAACCACTCACAAGGGTTTCTTGGCAATGGCTTTGCGAGGTGCCATCTAGCTCGGATTAAGAGATTGGAGGGGTTTGAGAGTGTTTTTGGAAGTTTTCCTAGGATAGAATATAGAGTCGGCTAAGTGGAAACGACCAAAACCTAAAAACATAATGAAACCAAAACATGGAAACCCTATTTAAAAATGTTCAGCCTGACCTTCGAGTCGGCTTGCCAAGCACCCTATTGACTCGAGTCGGCTAGAGCCAAAAAGCAATCTAAAAGTAAAAAAGGGTCAAAATCAGTTTCTATAAGTTTCTAGACATACAAGTAGGTTGTCCTATGCTCTAGAGAAAAATTTAAAATATATAGATAATTTTTTCTTATTTTTCAAAAATTAGGTCAAAAAGTGTTCAAAATGGGTCACATAGCCCTAATTTGCCTCTAATTTTCTTAAATCTATCTAGACTAAGTGGTTTAGTAAAAATGTTTGCAAGTTGATCTTAATTGGGTACAAATTCTAGCTCAACAATATTATTTAAAACATGATCACGAATAAAATGATGTTGAATTTCAATGTGCTTAGTTCGTGAGTGCTGAATTGGATTTTTGGATAAATTAATAGTACTAGTATTGTCACATTTGATAAAAATTTTAGATTGGACAACACCATAATCTTCTAGTTGTTGCTTGATTCACAATACTTGAGCACAACAGCTCCCAGTAGCCATATATTCTACATCAGCAGTAGATAGTGCTATAGAGTTCTATTTGCGACAGTACCAAGAGATCAAGTTAACACCTAGAAATTGACAGGTGCCACTTGTGTTTTTTCTATCTATTTTATATCCTCCATAATCAGCATCATAATAACTAATTAATTTCAATGATGTGTGCTTAGAATACCATAAACCTACATTACATGTGCCTTTCAGATATTTAATAATTCTCTTAATAGCTATGATGTGTGACTCTTTAGGATTAGATTGAAAACGTGCACACATACAAACACTAAATAATATATCAGGTCTACTAGCTATCAAATAAAGTAATGAACCGATCATACCTCGGTACAGCTTTTGATCAACGTTTATACTATTTTCATCTTTATCAAGTCTACATGCGGGACTCATAGGTGTTTCATTTTCTTTGCTTGATTCCATGCCAAATTTTTTGATAATCTCTTTGATGTACTTGGCCTGATTGATTAGGATACCTTCTTAAGTTTGTTTGATTTGAAGTCCAAGAAAGTAACTCAGCTCACCCATTAAGCTCATTTCGAATTCTCCCTGCATTAGCTTAGCAAAATCTTGACATAAAAAATTATCAGTAGATCCAAAGATAATATCATCAACATATATTTGAACAACTAAAATATCATTATTTTTTCTTTGAATAAATAGTGTGGTGTTAACACTACCTCTTACAAAATCATTTGCAATTAAAAACTTACTTAGTCTATCATACCAGGCTCTAGGTGCCTGTTTCAGACCATACAAAGCTTTATTCAGTTTGAAAACATGATTTGGAAAAGTGTGATCAATAAAATCCAGTGGTTGCTCAACAAAAACTTCTTCGGATAAAAAACCATTAAAAAATGTACTCTTTACGTCCATTTGAAATAAATTAAAGTTCATAAAATATGCATAAGCTAGTAGCAATCTAATGGCTTCTAATCTAGCTACCGGTGCATAAGTTACATCAAAATCTATTCCCTCTTCTTGATTATATCATTGTGCAACCAGTCTAGCCTTATTTCTAATTACATTTTCATCTTCATCTAATTTATTTCTGTAAACCCACCTAGTACCTATAACAGGATAGTCATTAGGTTTTTCTACTAGGGTCCAAACATTATTTCTCCTAAATTGGTTTAATTCATCATGCAATCCTAACATCCAAATAGGATTAGTTTCAGCTTCTTCTATATTGTATGGTTCTACATGCAAAACAAAAGCAATTAAATCATGTGCATCTCTATATGCAGATCTAGTTTTAACACCTTGAGATGGGTCTCCTATAATTAATTTTTTAGGATATGATTGTACATACCTCCATTCCTTGGGTATATCATCATGATTTTTGCTTACCTCTTCTTCATGCGGTTCATTTGATTGTTTGTCTTTGAGAGTCAAGTCTTTCAGTTCATGTTCTAAAGTACCCGTATCATCATCAGCAAAATCTTTATTTCTAGAAGATGTAATATCAGATTCATTGAAAATAATATATATAGATTCTTCAACAGTTAAAGTTTTGAATACATTAAAAGTTTCATCTTTATGTGCAATAAACAAAATCCATGTATATCTTGAAAAATCATCTACAATTATAAGGTCATATTTCATACCACCTAGGCTGGTAGTCCTAGTAGGTCCAAATAAGTCCATGTGAAGTAGCTCTAAGGGTCTAGTAGTAGAAACTATGTTTTTAGATTTAAAACTCCCCCTTACTTGTTTTCCTAACTGACATGCATCACCAACATAATCAAAATTCACTTTAAATTTCGGCAAACTTCTAACCAAATCCTTTGAAATGTGTTTAGCTATTATGTTCATACTAGCATGACCAAGTCGTCTATGCCATAGTAAACTTGATTCCTTGCTCTTGTCATTCATTACTACAAGACTTGTGTTACTTGACATAGCTAGATCATTAAGATCTACTATATAAATGTTACCATGTCTATGTCCAATGAATTTTGTACTAGAGTCAAGTGGATCAACTACTATACACATTGATGACTTGAAGAAAATATTAAAACCAATGTCACATAGCTGACTAATACTCAAAAGATTATGCTTTAGCTTTTCTACAAGTAAGACATTTTCAATAAAAGTAGGAGTAATTTTGATTTTATCAATACCGATTATCCTTCCTTTTTGATTATCACCAAATGTTACCATTCTACCATCCTTCTGTTCTAGGATGAAGAATTGATCAGCATCACCCGTCATGTATCTTGAACAGTCGCTGTCTAGATACCATCTTTTCTTTATACTTGTGGCTACAAGACATCCCTGCAAAATAATTATTTAGCAAATTTAGATACCCAAGCTTTCTTGGGTCCTTGCAAGTTAGTGAAAATGGTTCCTTTTAGAACCCAAACTTTCTTAATTTTCTTTTTGTCATTATATTTCAAATGATATTCAAATGCTTTATGACCAAGGTTATTACATGCATAGCATACAATCTTTGATTTTAAATAATAACCATGAGATGATGCAAATTTAGGTCTAACTTATTTTAAACTAATGAATTTAGGAGCATATGAAGTAGATGCTGAAAACTTGTTTGAAATATAACCTTTATAATCAATTCCAAATTTATTATTTGATTCTTTTTGATCTTTTAAAATCAATTCAAGTTTGTTAGAGCTTAGGATTAGTTTTTCAACCAAGGGTTTTAGTTTTTGAACTTCCTTCTTTAAATCATCGTTTTCATTTCTTAAAACTTTATTTTTCTCAAAAAGTTCTTTTTCAAACTGAACAATCTTGAGTCTTTTACAAACTAAGTTTAGTTTTCGTTGCAAGATTTTGTTTCTTTCACAAGATTCATTTTTGTCTTTTTCAAATACATCACATTGATTTTTTAAAGCTTTCATTTTTAAATCAGCTTTTTGTATTCTGCCAATAATTCACAAAAATCATTATGCAATTCATCATAAATTAATTCTAAATTAGGTTCAGAAGTGTTTACCTCGTCCTCCAAACCCATAAGATAGATTTGTACAGTTTTTGTTGCTTCTTCATCCTATTCAGTGAATGTGGTTTCGTCACTATCACTCCAAGCAGCAAGCATTGTCTTCTTATTCTTTTTGGTGAATAGCTTTTTCTTCCTTTCAGGACAATCAGGATGGATGTGTCCCGGCATCTTGCATCCATAGCATATAGGAATTTGATCTTTATCTTTATCTTTATCTTTTTCTTTTTCTTTATCTCTTTCTTTTTCTTTTTCAAAATCATCTTTTCTATATTGCTTTCTCCATCTGCTTGATTTTCTTCTGCCCATAAACCTTTTGAATTTTCTCATGACAAGGGCAATTTCATCATTTCCAAGATCATCATCATCTGATGAGTCTGATTTTTCATTCTTATCTTTTTCAGTAGCTTTAAATGCAATGACTTTCTTTCTTTTTATATTTTCCTCAGTTCTTTGTTACATAGCCAATTCATGCATGATCAGTGATCCAAGCAATTCATCCAGTGGCAGTGTATTTAGGTCCTTCGCTTCTTGAATTGTTATCACTTTGGCTTCCCATTTATCTAGCAAAGATCTTAAAATTTTTTGGATAAGATCAGCATTAGAATAAGTTCTTTCAAGACTTTTGAGACCATTTATAATATCAATAAAGAAAGTATACATTGCAGATATAGTCTCACTAGGATCCATCTTAAATAGATCATAATTATGTACAAGAAGATTAATTTTTGATGTTTTAACTTCAGATGTGCTTTTGTGTGTGATTTCTAGCTTGTCCCAAATTTTTTTGGCAGAATTGCAAGTTGAAATTTTGTTAAACTCATTTGGATCCAAAGCACAGTACAATAAGTTCATTGCTTTGGCATTCAGCTCAGCTAATTTCATATCATTCTCGTCCCAATCCTCTTCTGGTTTGGGAACCTCTACATCATTAACTCTAATTATGGGTGTGTGAGGTCCTTTCAGAATAATCTTTCATAAATGAAAATCTACGGCTTGAATGTATATTTTCATTCTTACCTTCCAATATGTATAATTGGTTCCGATAAAAAGTGGACGTCTATTTGTTGATTGACCTTCAGCCAATGAAATGCTCGTGGGATGTGCCATATGTCTTTACTCTAAGTAACTTTCAGAGACTCTGCTCTAATACCACTTGTTGCCCAGGTGGCTTTCCAAGAGGGGGATGAATTGGGATTAAAAAACTTTTGCAAGTATGTGCTCTTTAAAACTCTTTTGGTGTTGTGGTGCAAAATGCAATGCGGAAGTAATTAAGTAAAAGTAATAAAGCAAGAAGAACACAATCACAAACACAAGAGGTTTAGAGTGGTTCGGAGCCACTACCCAAGCACCACTTGGGATTTCAACTATATCTCCCAACTGGAATACAGTCAATTATTTTACCAGGCTCACAATCCAAACCTATATACTTTGGTTTTACCGAGATCACCAAAGAAACCCTAACTCCCTTTGATTTTAAACGGGATCACCAAAGAAAACCCAACACTTGGTTTTATACTGGGATTACCAAGAAACCCAATATAGGTTTTATAAGGTTCACCTAAAAACCTTCAACCCTCTCTTAAGACAGTCCCTTGCTATTCTTAGAGAGTAAATAAGATAAAGAAATGATAAACAAGCAACTACAATAAACCAAGTTTGTTTAGGTGTTGCCGATGTAGACCAAGATGAAGTCAAGCCTTGAATGCTCTTCAAAGCTCTTCAAGCTACTTCTATCCTTCTTCAATGAGTGGATTCAATGATGGAGTAGAGTTGGTGAAGCTTTGAATCCAACTTGAATGCTCTTTGAGGTAGGTAGTTGAATGACTTGAAAGCTCTTTGATTTCTCAAAATAATCACACAATAAAGCTTTAATAATTATTTAATTCTTCAAAAATAATCTCTTTTATAGTTTTCCAAGAGATATGACCATTGTAGGGCCTTGGAATTCGTGAAATAGCTGTTAGAGACGAATTAGAGTTCAAATTTCAACTTCAGCAACTAGCCAATGGAGTGCAGAAAACGGCTCCACGAGTCGGCTCGAGTTCCAGGAGTCGGCTCGAAGTCTCAGACAGCCCAAAATGAAAATCTGTTGGAGCTAGCTCTTAAGGCTGGAGTCCGTTCTTGCCTTCAATCAATTCAAAATCATGAATACCTAGAGTCGGCTCTTCAGTGCAGAGTTGGCTCGAGTTCTCCGACCTTCAAAATGCATAACTCTAGACGAGTTGGCTCTTAGAGCAGGAGTCAGCTCTTGATATTGAAATACTGAAACTTCCTCCGTGCCGTGCCACCATGAGTCAGCTCTTGTTCCAAGAGTCATATCTTGCAAGTCTTCAAAAAATGCTTCAAGCTTCTATAAAAATCTTCAACATTGAATCAACTAGAAGCTAATTTACATACTTTATAATTTTTACAATTTTCAGCCCATTTTAGAAGATTACAAAATTGATAAACCTAGGGCTTTTACAAGTTCAAGTCTATGAAGCTTTATACACAATTGAATTACCTTCCAATCAGTTTGAAAACCATTTTAAACTAAAGGTAACCAATTTCCTGCAACACTTCTTAAACAATTGAAAGGAATTAGTATCAAATTCATGTTCCAATATTTTGTGATCATCAAAATCATTCCAGGGGTCAACACTTTCTTTATGGCAGATATGGCCACATGTTCATGGAGATCGGGGATCTCAAGAGTGGCGGAGTTGAATCTGGCCACATAGTCTCATAAACTTTCTCCTTCATTATATTGTAGAAGGAAGAGGCTATCCGAATTACGAGGTATCTTTCAATAAGTCCTGAAATGTGGCATAAATAATTTTTCTAATTTATTAAAAGAATGAATTGTACCTGGTCAAATGCTCGAGTACTATATTCGAGCAGCTTTTTTCAAATTGGCAGGGAAAGCAAGACAGTACAGGGTATCAAAAGCTTCCTATATCATCATGTGTGCCTTGAAGCTTTCCAGGTGATTAAGAGGATTAGTAGTACTGTCATTGATGCGGGACAGAAATGAAAAACCTATGATTATTGGAAAAGGGAAAGACCTAAAACAAACCAAGGTTCGTGGGAGGGCTAAGAAGCCTCCCGGGACTAGGATAGAACGATCCCTGAAAATCCTAAAATGGCTGGACTCTTTTGGTTTTCAAATTTTCTTGGCGGAGGTGGCGAAGGAAAGATGGGGATGGGAGACTGGGGACAGGAACTCATGGACCTTGGGACTCACCCTAACGAAAAGACCATCCACCACTAAGGCATTACGCCCTCCTCGATACTTGGAGGCGCTATGATGGATCTTAAGGCCATAAGGGGAAGACACGAAGGTGGGAGGGAGAACGGAGATACCTGGGGCCTCATACCCCTCGACGTCCCGAAGGATGAAGGCAAGTTGGGGCCTCACACCCCTCGACATCCCGAAGGACGAAGGCAAACGGGCCTCAGCCCAAAACCAAAATAAGTGAAAAACACTTTCAAAAATTCATTTTTTCAACTAGTTTATTACAAGAGAAGTATGGATATTTATAGATGCCCATATCCCTTTTGAAATTCAAAAATAAAATCCCCTAAAATCCTCCATAGATTTGAATTCAAATTCAAAATGATTTGAATTCAAATTCAAAACTCAAATCCCAAATTTTCATTTTAAACCCACATTACAATCATGAAAAAAATACCAAATAAATTCCTGTTATTTGAATTTTGAAATCTCCCCCTGCTCTAGAAATCATGCGGCCCTGAAAATCGTGCAACCCTGAAAATTGTGCGGCCTTGAAAATCGTGTTGCTCTGAAAATTGTGCAGTTCCAAAAAAATCATGCAGAACAACCTTTCCTTGGGGTGCTTTGAGAAGCGTGCCAAAGCTTCTCTCGGTCGAGCCACCCGGGGATCTCTGGCGGGCGGCCTAGTGGGCAGCGGTGGGGTGGCACGGTGGCGCGCCGGCGGGTGGGCGGCGGTGGCGGGGTGGGACGGCGGCACGACGGTGGCGTCACACGGATGCACGGGGCGGACGGACGCCTCCCGTGTCCGTTCGTCTTTCCACGGGCGTGGGCGATGGCGGACCCCACCGGCAACCAGGCGGGGGCTCACGGGTGGCGGGAATGGCGGTGGGCAGCAGGTCGGCAGTGGTGCAGGGCGGCACGGTCGCAGGTAGGCGGACGGACGCCTCCCGCGTTCGTTCGTCTTCCCATGGGTGTGGGCGGCAGTGGCGGCTTTTCCGATGAGGGCGGGGGCTGGCGAGCATCGGCGTCGGTCCGACGGGGCGGTCAGGAGTCGGGCACGGTGGATCGGGGACCGGTGGGGCAAAAAAAATTGAAAAAATGAACTCTCTGTGATTTCCTGGAGGTTGAAGAAGATAGGAATAGATCTGGAATAAGTTGGGAATAACATCGGGATAAGGTAAGGATAACGGGAATAAGAGGAATAGTTGGGATAAGTATTTTTAAACTAAAAAATAAAAAATCTAAAAAAAAAAAAGAAAACTCGGGTGGGTTTCGGGTCCCCCATCAGTCATATGGCTTGAACTGTAGAACCTTGAAGTGGTGTGGAATCACTTCTTCCATTATTCTTTGGGAGAAAGGAGGCCATGAATCATATACCACAGTCTCATCATTCCTCCTTTGATCATTAAGTCTTGCAATCTACATCTCCAACTTCTTGAACTTTCTTTCATAGTCATCAAGTACTCCTCGTCCTCGTCGGGTGTTTCTTAGAGTGGAGTCTTTAGAAGATATTGATAAAGATCTTCTTATCCTTTTCCTTTCGAGTCAGCTTTCAGCTTGCCTTCGGTACTGGGAGCTTTGTGGTTCAAGTGATCGCCGATCTCGAGATGACCATCGAGTGAATTCTTGTTGTCGGCCTTCTTTCTTTAAGGATCGATAGCTGAGTCTTGAGGCCACTTGGTGAGGACACCAGAGCTAGGAAGATACATCAGACCCCTTCAAGTTCATTGTGGATCACCAATGAGTACCTATTTTATCTTAATTTCAGCTTGAGTCCTGTAAATAAAAAATTAGTTTGCTTTGACTTGCAAATTAGTCAGGATTGAGTCTTGTAATTAGTAATTAAATTAGTCAAGGGGGTTCATTTGTTAGTTCAAACTCAATTGACCATGCCATGCCATGTCATCATGCCACGTTGTTGCCTAGGTGGCTTCCCAAGAGGGGGGTGAATTGGGTTTGAAATTCATAATTATGTGCACTTTGAAATTTTTTTAGTATTGTGGTGCAATATGCAATGCGGAAGTAATTAAGTAAAAATAATAAGACAATAAGAGCACAAGCATAAACATAAAGAGATTTAGAGTGGTTCAGAGCAACCGGCTCCAACGTCCACTACCCAAGCACCACTTGGGATTTCTACTATATCCCCCAACCGGAATATAGTCGGATTGTTTTACCAGGCTTACAATCCAAACCTATACACTTTGGTTTTACCGGGATCACCAAAGAAATCCAAACTCCCTTTGGTTTTAAACGGGATCACCAAAGAAAATCCTAACACTTGGTTTTAAACCGGGATCACTAAGAACCAAACTTAGGTTTTCATAAGGCTCACCTAAAAATCTTCAACCCTCTCTTAAGACACAGCCCCTTGCTGTTCTTAGAAAGAAAACAAAGATATAAAGAAATAAACAAGAAACTACAATAAACCGAATTTGTTTAAATATTGTCGATGTAGATCAAGATGAAGCCTAGCTTTGAATGCTCTTTAATTGCTCTTCAAGCTGCTTCTTTGCTTCTTCAATAAGTGGATTCAATGATGGAGTGGAGTTGGTGAAGCTTTGAATCCTAACTTGAAAGCTCTTTGAAGTAGGTAGGTAAAAGACTTGAAGGCTTTTCAATATCTCAAGATAAATCAATAATAATGCTCTAATGATATTTTAATCCCTTAAAAACAATCCCTTTTATAGTTTTTCATTAGATATGGCCATTGTAGGGCCCAGGGATTCGTGAAAGATCTGTTGGAGATGAAATAGAATTCAAAAATTACTTTTAGCAACTAGCCGTTGGAGTGAAAAAAATGGTTACTCGAATCGGCTCGAGGTCCACGAGTCGGCTCGAAATCTTAGACAGCCCAAAATAAATTTCTGTAAGAGTCGACTCTTCAAGCTGGAGTCGGCTCTTTCCTTCAATCACTTCAAAATGACAAATACCTAGAGTCGGTTCTTCAGGTTGGAGTCGGCTCTAGTTCTCAGTTCACCAAAAACCCTAACTCTGAACGAGTCGGCTCTTGGGGCAGGAGTCGGCTCGAGTTCTCAGACTTCAAAAATATGTATTCTTCCATGAGTCGGCTCTTGGGATAGGAGTCGGCTCCTGGGATAGGAGTCGGCTCTTGATACTGAAACTCTGAAATTTTCTCCGTGCCGTGCCACAAGGAGTCGGCTCTCGATCCATGAGTCAGCTCTTGCCAATACTTCAATTGATGCTTCAAACCTTTTCAAAACTCTTCAACACTTGAATCAAACAAGAGCTAATCTACATACTCTCAATTTTATAATTTTCAACTCATTTTACAAGATTACAAGATTGACATAACTACGGCTTTTACAAGTTAAAGTTCATAAGAGTACATACATAATTGAATTACATCGCCAATTTGAAAACCAATTTAAACTAAAGGTAACCAATTTCCTGCAAAAACTTTTCAAGTAATTGAAAGAATTAGTATCAAATACATGCTCCAATATTTTGTGATCATGAAAATCATTCCAGGGGTCAATAATCTCTCCCTTTTTGATGATGACAAAACATTGAGCTTGATCAGAATTTAAAAGCACTTTACAATTATTGTATATTCATATTTATCAAATGATATTAGTCATAGTGTGTATCACACAAATTAAATATCAAGGTATCAACACAGTTTGTCACAATGTATCATATGTATCAATTATATAAAACTGAAAACTATGCACACTAAGTATCATATGTATCGATACAATGTATTATCTGTATCATATGAGCAATAAGTATCGAAACATAATGTATCAAATGTGTATCGAGTATCGAAACATAATGTATTAACACATAATGTATCAAGAGTATCATCTATACATTGCATGTCGAAACTTACAAAATTAACAAGCATTTGAAGTAAATTTCATGAAAATTTAACAAAAACTTGACAAAAGCTCCCCCTTACTATTGTAATAAACTTTCTTTTTATTTTCATCAAATTTTCATATCAACATATAAACATTTATAATTTAACATTCATATCACAATTTAACATTCATATCATAACAAAAACTCGACAAAAGCTTCCCCTTACTATTGTAATAACATTTCTTTTTGTCTTCATCAAATTTTCATATCAACATATAAACATTTATAATTTAACATTCATATCATAATTTAACATTCATATCATAATTTAACATTTATATCATAGCCTTTTCATGCACATTCTCCATTCTTCCCCTTTTTGTCATCAACAAAAGGTATAAAAGATAGGAGATCATTCATTAACAAGAGTAGTACATGAGTGTATCATAAGAAGACATGTATCATAAAAAATGATATATATAAATATGAAAAGTCAGTACATAAGTGATACATTACAACTGTGCCTCGGCACGACAAAATAGTATCACAACATCAAAATACAACAAGCATAGAGTCCTAAAAATATCAAAATGAAAGCCTAAAAAAATATCAAAAAGATGGACTAGGATCATCACCACTACGGTCTTCCTCACTAGAGGAGGAACCGACCTCTAAGATGCCTGGACTAGGCTTAAACTTAGGAAACCTAGGTCTAAGGTCCATGATTCTAGTCCTAGTAGGTGTGGCAGTCCTAGAAGCTTTAGTTTTGGCTTTGGCTTTTACTTTGGACTCTGAAGAAATGATAATGGGAGTGGGTCTGGCAGTGGGAGGATCAAATGATAATGCCAAAGTGCTGGTGGTATATAATATCTCTGTAGGTAGAGTCTGTCCAACGTCAGATCCTGGAACCTCGATACCAGCCTCGGTCTCTGTAGGAATAGCCTCCGAAGGAATATCACTGAACTGTGCCACCTGTCCCCGCTCACAATCAATGCTAGTGCCAGTGTCAGGTGCTACTGTGGAAGTCATCGGTACAGACTGGCTGGCAGTAAGTTGTTGAAGTATGGTCATGATATCTTGGAATCCCTGCTGCATCTTCGACTGAAGTAGAGCTATCCTGGTATCAATGTCAGATCTGAGACAAGATATCTCATCCAATACTCTCTATAATTTGTCATTAGCATCAGGTCCAACAGCTGTAGATCCTCTGAATGGTGAACGTGGAGTGGTAGGAGCTGGCTCTGAGGGTCTAGCCTCATCAATATGTGCATCTGCCTCCTCACCATGTCCCGCTACTGCCTGAATGTCCTCATCAGAGTCATCATCTGAGTGTGCTACTGGAAGACCTGAAGTCTTTCGAATCCAGTGACCGTCTACTTTTATATATCCCATCTAAGGGATTTCAGAGTGTATCTGTTAGTGTATAGAAGTAGCCAGCTGTCCTCACTTGTCATGTCAACTAGGGCATCCTAAAACAGAAGTGTGAATACCATCCCATACGGTAGACAAGCTCGTGCCCTACGAGCCGCCTCTCTCATCCGTGAAAGCATAATGAATGGTAAGTTGAGGCCCTCCCCCTCAATAAGACATCTCATAAAAACTAGGTCATGCTCACTGACCCAATCAAACCGCCCTATCCGGGGCAAGAAAATAGACTAATGATGTTGTGCAATAATCTCATTTCCAATGATAACTGGTTTGCACTAACATGCACAACACCCTTTACATTTGCCTTCTCCAATACTAGTCTCAGGGTCTTCTGCTTCTCCTTTAGAACTCGGTAACATTCACCAACTTTTGGAATGTGAAGGATGCTTGACAATTTTTGTTCACTAATTTCAATGTGTTTTTCCTTCACAGTCCCTTCAATATAGAATGCACCTAAGGACATACTTTCAAAAAACTATCTGACCAAGTTGGGATAAGTGGGTACATTCAATAAACAAAAATCTTTCCAACCCTGTTTAGCTATCCAATCCCCAATGTGCAATTGTTCTTGCTCTAAAAAATTGAAATCGATATATCTACCAGGAGTAACTTGTCTATCACCCATTAAAATAACTTGCTTGGGTGCCTGTGGCTCTTCCTCTTGCTCGATTTGCTGTTCTTCTTCCGGATTGGAGGTGTCCAAGCATTGTTTTGTCCTTCTTTCCTCCGCAACCATTAGAACCACTCTCCTAGGTTGTTTAGCTACAGCCTTACAAGGTGCCATCTAGCTAGGATTAGGAGTTTGGAGGGTTTAGGAAGTGTTCTAGGATGTTTTCCTAGGATGGAAAGAGGAGTCAGCTAAGTGGAAGTGAGAAAAATGGAAAGACACAATGAAAACAAACCTACGAAACCCTATTTAAAAACTTTCGGCCCGACTCTCGAGTTGGCTCGTCGAACAGCCTGATGACTCGAGTTGGCTCGAGCCAAAATTCAGCCTAAAATTCGAAAAAGTTTAAAATCAATTTCTATGGGTTTATAGATACTAAAATAGGTTGTCCTAAGCTCTAGAATGAAATTTGAAATATCTAGATAATTTTTCTTTATTTTTAAAAAATTAGGTCAAAATATTTAGAATGGGTCACACATGCCTAATTTGCCTCTAATCTTCTCAAATCTATCTACGCTAAGGGATTTAGTAAAAATGTCAGCAAGTAATTCTTTAGTAGGTACAAATTCTAGCTTAACAACATTATTTAAAACATGATCATGAATAAAATGATGTCTAATTTCTATGTGCTTAATTCGTGAGTGCTGAATTAGATTTTTGGACAAATTAATAGCACTAGTATTATCACATTTAATAAGAATTTTAGATTAGATAACACCATAATCTTCTAGTTGTTGCTTAATCCATAACACTTGAGCACAACAGCTCCCAGCAGCCACATATTCTGCATAGCAGTAGATAGTGCTACAGAGTTCTGCTTGCAATAGTGCCATGAAATCAAGTTAACACCTAGAAATTGTTAGGTGCCACTTATGCTTTTTCTATCAATCTTACAGCCTCCATAATCAGCATCTGAATAACTAGTTAATTTCAAAGATGTGTGCTTAGAATACCATAAACCAACATTACATATGCCTTTCAGATATTTAATGATTCTTTTAACAGCTATGATGTGTGACTCTTTTGGATTAGATTGAAATCATGCACACATACAAACACTAAAATAAAATATAAGGTCTACTAGCTATCAAATAAAGTAAAGAACCGATCATACCTCGGTACAGCTTTTGATCAACATTTGTGCCATTCTCATCTTTGTCAAGTCTACATGCAGGATTCATGGGTGTTCCAATTTCTTTGCTTGATTCCATGCCAAATTTTTTGATAATCTCCTTGATATATTTGGCTTGGTTGATTAGGATATCTTCTTTAATTTGTTTGATTTGAAGTCCTAGAAAGTAACTCAGCTCACCCATCAAGTTCATTTTGAATTCTCCCTAAATTAGCTTAGCAAAATCTTGACACAAAGATTTATCAGTAGATCCAAAAATAATATCATCAACATAGATTTGAACAACTAAAATATCATTATTTTTTTTTTGAATAAATAATATGGTGTCAACACTACCTCTTACAAAATTATTTGTAATTAAAAACTTACTTAGTCTATCATACCAGGCTCTAGGTGCCTGTTTTAGACCATACAAAGCTTTATTCAATTTAAAAACATGATTTGGAAAAGTATGATCAATAAAAGCCGGTGGTTGCTCAACAAAAATTTCTTCAGATAGAAAACCATTTAAAAATGCACTCTTTATGTCCATTTGAAATAAATTAAAATTCATAAAGCATGAATAAGCTAGTAGTAATCTAATGGCTTCTAATCTAGTTACTGGTGCATAAGTTTCATTAAAATCTATTCCTTCTTGATTATATCCTTGTGCTATCAGTCTAGCCTTATTTATAATTATATTTCCTTCTTCATCTAATTTATTTCTATAAACCCACCTAGTACCTATAACAGGATAGTTATTAGGTCTTTCTACTAGGGTCCAAACATTATTTCTCCTAAATTGGTTTAATTCATCATGCATTGCTAACATCCAATTAGGATCATTTTTAGCTTCTTCTATAGTGTGTGGTTCTAAATGAGAAACAAAAGCAATTAAGTCATGTATATCTCTATGTGCAGCTCTAGTTCTAACACCTTGAGATGGGTTTCCTATAATTAATTCTTTAGGGTATGATTGTACATACCTCCATTCTTTGGGTATATTATCATGATTTTTGCTTACCTGTTCTTCATGTGGTTCACTTGATTGTTGTTTTTGAGAGTCAAATCTTTCAGTCCATTTTCTAGTGTACCTGCATCATCATCAACATGATCTTCTTTTCTAGAAGATGTAATGTCAAAATCATTGAAAACAACTTATACAGATTCTTCTACAGTCAAAGTTCTTTTATTGAAAACATGATAGGCTTTACTATTTAAAGAATATCCAAGAAAAATAGTCTCATCAGATTTTGCATCGAATTTACCAAGATATCCTTTTCATTGTTAAGAACAAAATATTTACAGCCGAAAACATAAAAGTATTTGATATTAGGCTTTCTATTGTTCCAAAGTTCGTAGGAAGTTTTTCTAATAATAGGTCTAATCAAAACTCTGTTCAAAATATAGCATGCGGTATTTACAACTTCTGTCCAAAAGTATTTTGGAAGATTTCCTTCATAAATCATTGTTCTGGACATCTCTTCTAAAGTATGATTCTTTCTTTCTATAACATCATTTTGCTGTGGTGTTCTAGGTGCAGAGAAGTTATAATCAATACCGTGCTTTGTGCAAAAGTAATCAAAATATTGATTTTCAAACTTGGTGCCATGGTCACTACAAATTGAAATAACAAATAGAATTTTCAAAGTTATGACTCTTTTGTAAAACTTTTCTAATACATTAAAAGTTTAATCTTTATGTGCAATAAACAAAATCCATGTGTATCTTGAAAAATCATCTACAATCACAAGACCATATTTCATACTACCTAGGCTGGTAGTCCTAGTAGGTCCAAATAAGTCCATGTGAAGTAGCTCTAAGGGTCTAGTAGTAGAAACAATGTTTTTGGATTTAAAACTTCCCCTCACTTGTTTTCCTAATTGACAAGCATCGCAAATATAATCAAAATTAATTTTAAATTTTGGCAATCCTTTGACTAAATCTTTTGAAATAAGTTTAGCTATAGTATCTATACTGGCATGTCCAAGACGCCTATGCCATAGTAAACTTGATTCCTTGCTCTTATCATGCATTGCTACAAGACTTGTGTTGCTTGATATAGCTAGATCATTAAGATCTACTACATAAATGTTACCAAGTTTATATCCAACGAATTTGGTCCTAGAGTCAAGTGGATCAACTACTGTACACATTGATGACTTGAAGAAAACATTAAAACCAATGTCACATAGCTGACTAATACTCAAAAGATTATGTTTTAACTCTTCTACAAGTAACACATTTTCAATAAATGTAGGAGTAATTTTAATTTTACCGATATCGATTATCCTTCATTTTCGATTATCACCAAATGTTACCATTTCACCATCTTTTTGTTCTAGGATGAAGAATTGATCAACATTACCAGTCATGTATCTTGAACAACCGCTATCCAGATACCATCTTTTCTTTATATTTGTGGCTGCAAGACATCCCTGCAAAATAATCATGTAATAGATTTAGGTACTTAAGCTTTCTTGGATCCTTGCAAGTTAGTAGAAATGGTTCCTTTGGGAATCCAAACTTTCTTAATTTTCTTTTTGTCATTATGTTTCAAATGACATTCAAATGCTTTATGACCAATGTTTTAGCTCTAACTTGTTTTGAAGTAGTAAACTTAGGAGTAGATGATGTAGATGCAGAAAATTTGTTTGAAATAGAACCTTATAACCAATTCCAAATTTATTATTTGTCTCTCTTTGATCTTTCAAAGTTAATTCAAGTTTTTTGGAACTTAGGGTTAATTTTTCAACCAAAGGCTTGAGCTTTTGAACTTTTTTCTTTAAATCATCAATGATCATTTTTCAAATCTTTGTTTTTCTCAAGAAGCTCTTCTTTTTCAAATTGAGTAGTCTTAAGTCTTTCACAAACTAGGTTTAATTCTCTTTGCAAAATCTTATTTCTTTCACCAAATTCATTTTTGTCCTTTTCAATTGTATCACACCGATTTTTTAAAGTTTTCATTTTCAAACCAGCTTTCTTGTATTCTACTAATAATTCACAAAATGCATTATGTAATTCATCATATATAAGTTCTAAGTTAGGTTCAGAAGTAGTTACCTCGTCCTCTAAATCTATAAGACAGATTTGTGCAGTCTTTATTGTCTCTTCATCCTCTTCAGTGAATGTAGATTCATCGCTGTCACTCCATGCTACAAGCATTGCCTTCTTCTTCTTTTAGATGATCATCTTTTTCTTTGCTTCAGGACAGTCAAGACGAATATGTCCCGGCTTCTTGCAACCATAGCAGATTGGTACTTGATCTTTATCTTTATCCTTCTCCTTTTCTTTATCTATTTCTCTTTCTTTTCCAAAATCTCCTTTTCTAAATTGCTTTCTCCATCTGTTTGTTTTTCTTCTACCCATAAACCTTTTAAATCTTCTCATTACCAGGGCTATCTCATCATTTTCTAGATCATCATCATCTGATGAATCTGAGTCTTCATTCTTGTCCTCTTCTGTAGCTTTAAATGCTATAGCTTTCTTTCTTTTGGTGTCTTCATCTATCCTTTGTTGCATAGCTAATTCATGTGTGATTATTGATCCAAGCAGTTCATCTAGTGGCAGAGTGTTTAGGTCCTTCGCCTCTTGAATAGCTATCACTTTAGCTTTCCATTTATCTAGCAAGGATCTCAAAACTTTTTAGACAAGATCGGCATTAGTGTAAGTTCTACCAAGACTTTTGAGACCATTTATAATATCAGTAAAGCGAGTATACATAGTAGATATATTCTCACTAGGATCCATCTTAAATAGCTCTTAGTTATGCACAAGAAGATTGATTTTTGATGTTTTGACTTGTGATGTGCTTTCATGTGTAATTTCTAGCTTGTCCTAAATTTTTTTGGCATAATTACAAGTTGAAATTCTATTAAACTCATTTAGATCCAAAGCACAATACAATAAATTCATCGCTTTGGCATTCAGCTCAGCAATTTCATATCACTTTCATCCCAATCTTCTTCTAGTTTGGGAACTCTATATCATTAACTTTAACAGTGGGTGTGTGAGGTCCTTTCAAGATAATTTTCCATAAATGAAAATCTCTGGCTTGAATGTATATTTTCATTCTTGCCTTCTAATATATATAATTGGTTCCGGTGAAAAGTGAAGGTCGATTTGTGATTGACCTTTGGCCAATGAAGTGCTCATGGGATGTGCCATATATATTTACTCTAAGTAACTTTCAGTGACTCTGCTCTGATACCACTTGTCGCCCAGGTGGCTTCCCAAGAGGGGGGTGAATTGGATTTGGAAAACTTTTCACAATTATGTATACTTTGAAATTCTTTTAGTATTGTGGTACAATATGCAATGCGAAAGTAATTAAGTAAAAATAATAAGATAATAAGAGCACAAGCATAAACATAAAGAGATTTAAAGTGGTTTGGAGCAACCGGCTCCTCTGTCCACTACCCAAGCATCACTTGGGATTTCCACTATATCTTCCAATCGGAATATAGTCGGATTGTTTTACTAGGCTTACAATCCAAATCTATACACTTTGGTTTTACTGGGATCACCAAAGAAACCCAAACTCCCTTTGGTTTTAAGCATGATCACCAAAAAAACCCTAACACTTGGTTTTAAACCGGGATCACCAAGAACTCAACTTAGGTTTTCACGAGTCTCACCTAAAAACCTTTAACCCTCTCTTAAGATAGCCCCTTGCTATTCTTAGAGAGAAAACAAAGATATAAAGAAATAAATAAGCAACTACAATAAACCGAGTTTATTTAAATGTTGCCAATGTAGATCATGATGAAGCCTAGCTTTGAATGCTTTTTAATTGCTCTTTAAGCTGCTTCTTTGCTTCTTCAATAAGTGGATTCAATGATGGAGTGGAGTTGGTGAAGCTTTGAATCCTAACTTGAAAGCTCTTTGAAGTAGGTAGGTAAAAGACTTGAAGGCTCTTCAATATCTCAAGATAAATCAGTAATAATGCTCTAATAATCTTTTAATTCCTCAAAAACAATCCTTTTTATAATTTTCGATAAGATATGGCCATTGTAGGACCTAGGGATTCGTGAAAGAGCTATTGGAGATGAAATATAATTCAAAAATCACTTTCAGCAACTAGCCATTATAGTGCAGAAAATGGCTACTCGAGTCAGCTCGAGGTCCACGAGTCGGCTCGAAGTCTCAGACAGCCCAAAATAAATTTCTGTAATAGTCAGCTCTTCAAGATGGAGTAGTATGCCTCACCACATCACCTTAGATGGCCAACTTAATGTCAAAGAAGGTTGTCTTTCATTTTAATCAAGACATCAAGATGTTAAGACAACATTTAAAGGTCAAGTTTATCCAAAAGGGAGGGTGCCTCATTTTTCTCTCTTTTTGTCATCTATTTGAAATCCAAGATGCCAATTTAAGAGGAGTAAGATGGAAGGACTCTACTTCTCATTTAGTACCTCCTCTCATCCTCATTTTGTCGCCCACATGAAGAGGAGCGCCTCCTCTCATCCATTCAAAATTCAAAAAGCCTCACCTAATTTAAGTCCCAAGATAAAATGGAAGATTAACTTATCTACTTTTCAAAAGCAAGAAGGCACACTTCAAAGTTTATCCAAGGAGACAACTTTATCTATCTTACAAGTTTGAAATGCAATAAGATTAAGGTGGAGTTAATGCCAATTCAAAGAGGAGGGCTCACATGTTTCTGATTAGGGACGGGATTTTAATATGATGCAGGATGATATGCAAGGGATGAAGATGAAGAAAATCAAATTAAAGCAAGCAAATATTTTTAAATTTTTTTATGGTTGTGATTCCTGAAACTAGCCTAGATTAGGTTAGGGTTATCCTGTATCAATTAGCATCCTACCCACATACTAGATCAATCAAAAAAAAAAGAAAATCAGGATCCTAGGTCTAAGAAGGCCTATTAGGATCATGTTCAATCTTCAAAAATCAGAAAAAGTGAGAAGAGAAGGGGTTTACATACCTAGAATGATTTGCATGATATTGTAGAAGAGTTCACTCTGCTCGGATCGGTACCTGGATGATCTGGTCACTTTCCCGTGAATCCGTCGACTTTTTATCAGCTTTGTTCAGAGGAAAAGAAGAATTCATCTAGAGGGCATGGTACCGGAGGGATCCTACAAATATCAGGGGTTAGTGTCAAGGATGATGGAAAAAATATAAAACAGGGGATTAGAAGAGAAGAAGTAGTAGTAGGATCGCCGGGGCTGATTTGAGGACTGTAGAAGATGAAGACGCTTGGATCCTTGGAGGGCTGATGGTGGGCTTCTTAGGGCTCTTGCTTGGATAGACAATGGTTGTGGTTTGGTGAAAGAGGGAGTGATGGTTGGCGGCCAGGGTTTGCTCACAAGAAAAAAAAAGACAAGTCTCACATCACTTCCAAAGAACACAAATTGTCACAAGAAAAATTCACCAGAGTTTTAATTCATGAAAAGATATTGATTACAAGAGGGGGAGGGGGTGGGTATTTATAGATTCATCCAACCCTTTCCCTATCAAACTAAGAGTACACAGTATGAATATGATTAGGAGAATAAAGTTGAGTAGAATAAGGAGTACATAATTTGAATAGAATTGGTAGACTGAAATCCTTGTAGAACTTGGACATCAACTCATTTTTGGACTTGGAGGCTTTGACTTTTCTCCATGGACTCGGACTGGTATGAAATTCTTGCTGGGCTTGGACTGGGTCAAAGCCTTGGGCATCTTGGACTGGGTCAAAATATGGGGCGCCAACTTCATGATGGGCTAGGGGGTGTCAATTGCTATGGGCCTTGGATCAGGGCACCAAGGATAGGGATCTGGGATGGCACTTCTTCATGAAATCTTGTGGGCTTGTGGCACCTAAGATTTGGTATGCTGGAGCTCCATCTCCTAGAGGGCTTGGGCAGCATGAAGAAATCCAGATGCTGGGTTGGTGACTTAAGTGTGGGTCCAAAGGTCCTCCTCTTGAATAAAAATTACATGGACTCAAAAAGGCCTAACTGACAAGACTCAAAATAGGCCTAAATAAATAATGGACTCACTGAATAGATAAACATGACTCAATTGACTAAACAAGAAACTTTCACTGACTTAGTGAATCCAACTGGATCACTTTATTACAGGACTCACAAAATTTGGACTTCATTATATGACTAAATAAAAATTGATCAACACATAACTTAGAGGACAAATTGAAGCTTCAAGTCTATGTATAATCTGATATCCCCATCAATTCTTCCGGGATGTGAGGAACTCGACCCTGTCAAGTAGGAAGGTCGATCTGGCTTAGGTACTGCTCTGACGGGTCTAGGTTGAGGCATTGCGGATTCTCTCGAGTGATCCATGAATCCTCAGATCTCAGTCAACCTTGCCAACAAACCAAGTGACTGGTAGCCTTTGATCTGAGTACTAGTGGCTTGGTCATCCAGGATATGCTCGATCTTTCCTCTCACAGGCTAAATTGATGTGGACACTTAGGGTTAGGTTCGCTCTCAAAGAAAGGGTTAGGCTCAAACTCACTGGGTATCATTGCTAGCTCCCTATATTCAACTAAGTCTGAGATATTGAAGGTTGAGCTTAATGCCTAATTAGGTAACTCAGGCACTAGGTCCAACTCTCTTTATCACTTTGATGGATCCAGCTTACAGGTATGTAGCCTAATTATTACAAAATTTTCCTAGCGAACTCTTAGACTCTTTTCAGGAATTAACCATATTTTTTATAAAAAATATTGCTTACATTAATCTTATGATTAATTCCTCATGCAGATCTCTAATCATGCAGTGCAAATGACACACAACAACTCCTATTGACATGCAGACAAAATACCTAATACGGGAAAATAACTCATACCAACACTTATTGATATGCAAGCTCGACTAACTTTAAACTACAACTATGGGTTTGACTCTTGGTCAGGTGGGTGACATGCAGATGAGAACTTGATATGCACTCCTAACAGATGCCATAGGGTCCTCCAAAAGAAAGATACAAACATGACATGCGTAATGAATGAATGCAGTATGCAAACTTCTACATAATGCAATCTAGTGGTTAAAGAAACATGAAGAGCTTCAAAAAATGGTAGAAAATAAGAGGTAGGTTCAGGGTTAGCTTGGTAGGGTAAAAAGTAAGAAAAGGGTTTGGGGTTGATTTAATAGAATAGGATACAAGAAGAAGTGTCAAGGATTAGTCCTAGACTAATGAGGTTGACATGGGGTTGAGGTTTACCTACAGGGTCTACAGTATGGAAGAATGGGTCATTAATTTCAGGGAAGAGATCTTCAATGGGAACTACAGGAGGAGATTCATCCTGAGGGTACTGATAAGCCAAATCCGCAATAAAGTCTTCTAGTTCATGAAATTTAGGACTAGGCTCTATAATTGAACTTTATTCTAAAGTCTCCTCAGATATAATTCTAACAGTAGTATCTGGATTCTCTTCCTCTAACTGGTCTTCCACTATATGTTCAGTTTGGGTATGGTTAGGGTCAGCTAACTTTGGGTTGGCTTCTATCTGGGTTTGGTCAGGGTCAATTAATTTTGGGTTGGCTTCTATCTGGGTTTAGTCAGGGTCAACTAATTCGGGGTCTTCTATAGGTATCTCTTCTTCTTCTTCCTCATACTCATCCACTAGGCTCACATCGGCTTCATATATCTCCTTTTCAAAGTTATTCTGGTGAATCAATGGGATGGTAAGAGGGGGTTGGCTGAGGAAAAATTGACTAATGATTGGGGTAGGGGTGGGTTGATGATGCACGTCGCAACGCATCGATTTGAAACCTTAAATCCACTACTTTAAAGGATTGAATAGCGGGAGTAAGGGTCGAACCCACAGAGACTTCCGGGTTATTTCGAAAAAGAATTTTCTTTTTTTTAAAAAATAAACTAAAATAAACTAATGCAAGTAACAGATGCAAATAACAAGAGATAGAAATGATTACCCATGAAGACAAACAAGATATGATTTATCTTAAGAGTACGGCCCATACCCGTGGATCACGGCCCGTCCCTTAGGTATAGATCAGTCAAAAGTTGACTCACTAGGACTTACCTCAAATGCTAAACCAACATGATAATGACTTGTTCTAGCATTACTTCAAACAAGATAAAGAAACATGGATTAATATAAAGTAAAAGAGACATTTATTTCATGAGTCTAGAGTACATAAAAGAAAATAAAAGAAGTATGGGAACAAGGGTCCCTTTCCCCCTTTTTATAATTTTTGACTCTCTGTGCAATGGGAACTGACAGCAGGGACCAGGGAAGTAGAACTATGGACGATAAAAAAAGTGGAGTCTCTAGAAATTCTTCTTCCCCGAAGCATAGAATGACCCAGGGATTTATAGAAGGGAACACCGTGTCGGGCCCATGTGACGAAACTCCACGGTGACGAAGGCTTCGATGGTGTCTTGGGCTGCAGCAGGGACGATGGCTTGCAGCAGCTTACGATGGTGCTGTAACGGCTCCGAATGGTGAGGAAGAAGATGATCGGCCATAGCCCCTTCTCCAGCAATTTGTTGGCCAAACGGGGGCTCTCCGGCCAACAAGGGGGCCGACGGTGGCTTGGACGGTGCTGGAACATCTCTCCGATGAGTTCAGGTACAAACGGAGGACGGTCCATGATTCTGCTCCGTGGACCAGCGGTAATGGCAGCAGTGGACCGGGCGCTGATCTATGGACCAAGTTGGTTGGTCTTGGGTGAACTGGCTGAAAGATTTTAGGGGCTGCTCTAGAAATCGTGCTGCTTTGAAAATTATGCTAAATTCTTCTAAAATTAATTTTCGGCCCATATGAACTTTGATTTGGATCTTGTTTATGCCATTGGGTTCCATAATTCGAGCTCTACACAATGATGACCTTTTTTCCTACAAAAGATATACAAAAGTATCAATTCTAAAGATAATTAATTATTAATTTAATACTCATATATATATAAAATATAATTATCACACCTCCCAACTTGAACTTTGCTCGTCCTCGAGTAAAAGAAATGAATTAGTTTTGTGTACTAACCTGGTCCATGAAATGAAAATTATCTTACTAACACTAAAATCAGAGGATACTCGGTTAGACCATTAAAAACATATTTCATTGGATTACCAATTCCACCCTTTTAGTGGTAGAGTGAAGTCCATAGAAGTTTTTAAGAGTTTTTCTTTTTCCAACTTTTTATTTAACTCTCTAAATCTCCCAACTTACTCTGGTTTTGGTGTAATATTTATTTAATCCCCCCCTTTTTTTAAAGATAAAACATAAAGTCAGTGCAATGTCCTGACATCTTGCTTTCTAGTTAATTCTTGTAGCGAGCTTTAAGCCAATGACTCCCAAACTAGTTGACTTTAGGGCATTAGGTGTAAACTTTCCCTTGGGCTTACTGACTCGAGTCAAAAAGGCTTCAAGTCAAGACTGACTCTACAAAAGATTTCTTTACATCCCCACCTTTTGACACGAATAACAACACTTACTTAGACGAAGGGGCCCGGTTACTCAGAGAGAAATGATAAAAAACCTTTATTACTAAACTCGGGGACTTTTTATGATGCCTATACCAATATAAGTAGGATTCATTATCAAGATCGATAGGCTGAAAGGTCTGGAATTACTCTTCTAAAATTTTCTGGACTACACTCTACCATTTATAGGATTTCCTTGATAAATCATCCCTCAGTATCTCTAAAATTGTCTAAACCGTTAATCACTTCTCATTTAGCGAGCTTGATTAATTTCAATTCGAGATAAAGCTTGTACACAAAATCCGATTAAAATTTTACTCGAGGATTAGATTAATAAAATTATCCCCCCCAACTTAATTTTTATTGTCTCAATGGAAAAGGATGTAATGACAAGGAAAGGTACAACCTGGTAGGGTAATCAAGCATTAGATGTCCTTTTATCATCATGTTCCTTGCTTCCTCGCATATTTTATTTATTACTCCTTTCGATTTATTCTAAAAACAAAGAACTTAGTTAAAACATGATCTGGGTTGCTAAAACTAAAAGCATGAACTAAGGCAAGAACTAGGCTGCCTCCCAGGAGCGCTAAGTTTAAAGTCTTCAGCCAGACTAAGCTGATCTTTTACCATGGTGGATGGTTGGACAAAGTCCAATCAGTAATGTTCCACATGATATTTTTCTTATATGTACCTTCCAGACATGTTTCCAGGTTAGTAATAGAAGTTGGCTTGATTTGCAAGGAAAATACTGGTTCTAGTTTAAAGGCTAGGTAAGTGTCGGAGGATGCTACAAATTGCTTATTATCTGATATCCAAGATGGATCTTATAGATCACTTAGCTCCTCCACATCATCAATTCCAGCCACATCATCAAATCCAAAAAAATCATCAAATCCAGTAAAATTATCAAATCCAGTAAAATTAAGATGTTTGCAGAACATATCCTCAGTCAAATTATCGAAGCTATCATGCAAACAGACTGTACTACTTGAATCCAAGATTGTTTCTCTCATAACTTCTTTGAATTCATTTGATGAACCTACCTGGTCAGGGATGGCATCATGCTCGAAAGAGGGGTCCTTTACCATGACTAGGTGTGGCTCTTGTTCCGATATAGGTATGATCTCAAATGAAGAAGCTATCGGTGTATCAAAAGGAGAGGTTATCTGCTCATATTTCTTGGCCCATGGGGGAGTGGTGCAAAAATCAGGTACTTCTAACAACATGTTCACTTCTTCAGTATACCCATCAACATCAAAATCATCCACTTCGAAATGTGTTAAGCATGCTTGTAGAGGATCTGAGTCAAGCAAACTAAAAGTTTTATTCTCGATAACATCCTCTAGCACTTCCTCTACCATGTTTACCTCATCATACGAGGGTGGTCCTTGGCATGCATTGAAAATATTCAACCTTATTTTCTTGTTTTCAAATGAAACATCCATAACCCCCGTCCTACAATTTAGATAGGCATTGGCAGTTGCTAGGAAGGGTCTTCCAAGAATGATGGGGATTTGGCTAGGATTATTATTTGTTTCCATATCCAGGATAAGAAAATCAACAGGAAAGTAGAATTCATCTACTTTTACCAACACATCTTCTAATACTCCACGAGGTACTTTGACTGATCGATCTGCTAACTGTAAAGTTACCATCATGGGTTTCAATTCTCTAAATCTAAACAAATCATACACGGAGCTTGGGAGAAGGTTGACACTCTCACCCAAATCTAACAAGGCTTTCTTAATTATGAGTTCCCCTATGACACAAGATATAATTGGGGTACCCGGATCTTTGAGTTTGGGTGGGGCTATCTGCTGAAAAACTGAGCTGGCTTGCTCAGTTAACTGGATTTTCTTAGGGATGTGTGCTTTAGATTTTCATTTCTGTATGCACAGATCCTTAAAAAAATTGGCATAAGCCGGAACTTGCTTGATGGCATCGAGGAGAGGTAAGTTTATTTGGACTTGCTTGAATAGTTCAAGCATCTCATTCATTTTCAGATTCTTCTTATCCAATGGTAAAGGTGATTCTAGAGCACTAGGGAATGGAGCCTTAGGTGTAGGTACTTGACCAATGGATTCCTTCTCCTCTTTACTCTTCTTCTCTAGCTTAGCCACTTCTACCTCTTGGGTCAGGTCAGGCTGGTTCAATGTTTTCCCACTTCTTAAGGTTATGACAGATTTAGCATGTTCAAAAAAATTTACAGCTCCAGTGGAGCTCTCAGCCATGTATTGACCTTTGCGATTGCTAATGGGCTGACTAGGTAACTTATCTTCCTCCCTCCGATTAAAAGCTATAGCTAGTTGACCTATCTAGGTCTCTAGCTTGGCCTGGATTGGGTATGGGAGTGAAGGATTTGGGTATTCATGTCCAACCCCTTCAAAGCTTGAAGCACCTTCTCTAACAAAGGTCATGATTGCTCGACGGTGGTTTTGGATGCTGTAGGGCAATTGGGTACTATGGAAATGGCATGCTTCAAAAATTGGTCTCCTGATAGTTGGGCCTAACAGATGAATTGATTCCAGGTTAGGATTTCCAAGAGAAATTTGGATGATTGCACCAGCCATGATTGTATGTGTTCGAGTATGGGTCATTTCCTGGTCCAGGAGCCATTCGGGTTTGGGCTTGATGGGCTTGCTCCTGAAGCAGCTTAGGAAATTAGTAAGCGGATGGACAATCACCTAACAAGTGGGTGGGACTCGAGCAGATAATACAGACATCTTGATTGTGATGAGATGAGGAGGAATTATTTCTAGCTTGCAAAATTTGGTTGAGCTTCTGAGATAGCTCATCTACCTTGCTGTAGATGTCTACAGCATGATCAACTTCATACATTCCCCCTCTCTTGGGTCCTACGGGTCGGGAGGATCTTTACAGGTAGCTGACATATGATGCAAGGAGTTTTCACTCAAGGTTTCAAATAACTGCCATGCCTCATGTTCATTTTTAAGCACGAACATTCCTCCACATGAGGCATCCACCATTTTCCTGTGCCTTTCTGACAGACCGTCATAGAAGCACTGGACTAATTGCCATTTTGGTATGGCATGGTGAGGACATTTTCTAATCAACTCTTTCAATCTCTCTTAGGTTTCATGAAACATTTCTCCGTCTAATTGGGAAAAACTAGTAATAGCTTTTCTGATTTGATTCATCTCTTCTATGGAAAAATACTTCTTGAGAAACTCCCTCTGAAGTTGATCCCAAGTTGAAATAGTCATAGTGTCTAGGGAATTCAACCAGTATTTAGCTTTGTCTTTCAAGGAATAAGGGAATAACTTAAGCCTTAAAGCATCATTGGAGAAATTTTGTATCTTGATGGTTGAACAGATTTCCAAGAATTCGTCTAAGTGTTTATATGGATCTTCAGTTGCAAATCTGTAAAAAGAGGATAACATCTGGATTACACTAGACTTGATTTCGTGTTGGACAGCATCTATATGGGGTACTTGGATACATGGTGAATAGGTGTACTTTGAAGGAGTGAAGTACTCCTTCAATGGAGGGTCAATTCCTTAATTTTCTTGATTGGGATCCATAGTACCTGGGCTATTTGCTCTACTGGAGCTTTCTATTTTTGGATCTAGGGATATGTGTTTAGGTTTTCAAAATCGATGCCTAGAATACACTAACATACACCCTCCTAAAGCAAACAGCAATTCAGATTTTTTTTTTCAAGAAAGTGAAACAAATCAAAATCACTATCCTAGGGTTAACCTGGATCTAGACAGCTCCTAACTGATCCAAGGTTACCTTTGAGCACTCCAAGCCCAAGATTAATTAACTGACTCGGCCAGGTAAGTGTAAGGTTGGTGGGGGTCCCCTCGTTACTTGTCTTAGATACCAATTAAAATTAGCCAGGTAAGCGAACGGAACCAATTAAAGAACCACCTTCCTTCAGGCTCTTATCCCTGAACCACTTTCCTTAGACACCAAGCAGCTAAATGATCTGAACCCAGTCCAACTCTAGGGTTCACTTGTCCTATTGAGCTCAAAATTTCTAGGGTTGACGTCTAATTGATTTTAAATTTAAGGCTTAGGTTAATGCAAATGCTGGGTGGTGGTTTGTGGGCTAAGAAAATGTATTGATCTTCCCACCTTATCTGATTAATTGGGTAATACCCTTAAGTTGATTATGGAATTATGAAATGCAACAAATAGGGTGTCCAAAATAAAAGTTATAAACAAAACAAAACAAAACTAATTACTTTTTTTTTAAAAGTTTGGTGATTAAGTTTCTAATCCTAATAAATTATGAAATGTCAAGGTAATTTTTTTTTGTAGAAAAATAAATTTACCTAAGTCAATCTAAAAATGGAAAGCAAAAGGCACAAAATTTTTTTTACTCAACCTTTTTGTACCCTAGGATAACCATTCAACATAACTTCCCAGTTATGCTAGGGCAACCTTATGTCAGGGCACTCAAGATCGAAAATTTTAATTTTTAATTTTTTTAATTTTCAAATTTTGAATTTTGAAATTTAATTTTTTTTTGTATTTTGTATTTTTTTGATTTTTGATGTTTTGATTTTTTTTCTCAAAATAACGCCAAAAGTCCCCGGCAACGGTGTCAAAAATCTGATGCGCATCGCAACGCACCGATTTGAAACCTTAAATCCACTACTCTAAAGGATAGAATAGTGGGAGTAAGGGTCGAACCCACAAAGACTTCCGGATTATTTTGAAAAATAATTTTCTTTTTTTCTAAAATAAACTAAAATAAACTAATGCAAGTTACAGATGCAAATAACAAGAGATAGAAACAATTATCCGTGAAGACAACCAAGATATGATCTATCTTAAGAGTACGGCCCATACCCGTGGATCACGGTCCATCCCTTAGGTATAGATCAGTCAAAAGTTGACTCACTAGGACTTACCTCAAACGCTAAACCAATATGACAATGACTTGTTCCAGCATTACTTCAAACAAGATAAAGAAACATGGATCGATATAAAGTAAAAGAGACATTTATTTCATGAATCTAGAGTACATAAAAGAAAATAAAAGAAGTATGAGAACAAGGGTCCCTTTCTCCCTTTTTATAATTTTTGACTCTCTGTGCAATGGGAACCGACAGCAGGGACCAAGGAAGTAGAACTACGGACGATAAAAAAAGTGGAGTCTCCATAAATTCTCCTTCCCGAAGCATAGAATGACCCAGGTATTTATAGATGGGAAACACCATGTTGGGCCCGTGTGGGAACCGCTATGATTTCCTCATCCCAATCTACTCCTCGGTGTTATCTGCTGGATTAACTCAATTCTTCCGATGCTTATCCTCGTATCCTTCTCCGTGTCCTTCCTCCTCATCCGAACTCCTCCGCTATCGCATCTCCATTTCAAAACTCAAATTCAAAATCAAGTTATCTGTCGCACTTCCAACATCCCGACAATATTTTCACGATAGAGAAAGGGTGGCCGGTGATGGGAGAATGGCTGTCGGTGAAGGGGGAAGATGAACCGTCGGCCGGAACTCCACGGTGATAAAGGCTTCGACGGTGTCTTGGGCTGTAGCAGGGACGATGGCTTACGACAGCTTGCGGCGATGTTGGAATGGCTCTGAATGGTGAGGAAGAAGATGATTGGCCGCAGTCCCTTCTCCAATGAGTTTTTGGCCAAACGGGGGCTCTCCAGCTAGCAAGGGGGCTGACGGTGGCTTGGACGGCGCAGGAACATCTCTTCGACGAGTTCGAGCACAAACGGAGGAGGATGGTCCACGGTTCTGCTCCAGACCGGCGGTAATGGCAGCAGTGGATCAGGCGCTGATTTATGGACCAAGTCGATTGGTCTTGGGTGAATCGGCTGAAAGATTTTAGGGGCTACTCCATAAATCGTGCTGCTTTGAAAACCATGCTAAATTCTTCTAAAATTAATTTCCGACCCATATGAACTCTGATTTGGGTCTAGTTTGTGCCGTTGGATTCCATAATTCGAGCTCTACACAATGATAACCTTTTTTTCTACAAAAGATATACAAAAATATCAATTCTAAAGATAATTAATTATTAATTTAATACTCTTATATATATATAAAATATAATTATCAGTTGACTAAGAGGAAATGGATTAATACAGGGCTCATATCTAAGGGTACTAATCCTATGGGTTGCTTGGTTATTGGATTGGATTATTTGGTTTATCTAGGTGGTCAACTGGGCAATCTGGTTTTGGGATTCGGTATTGGACTGGTTAATTTGGGTGGTTAATTGGGCAGTGGATTGGGCCTTTAGTTGGTTCATCTGGTCAAATCGTTCAGCCATGGCTTTCATGAAGATCTCAAAGTTAGATTTCATGGCTGAGCTAGGTTGGAGCTTAGACTATTAATATTTGGTTCCTAACCTAGTGGTCATGCAATCAATCACTCAAAGTGGTATGGTGTAGTCAAGCATGCAAGGGTCAGTATGTTTTAGGGTTTGCTAGACCTAGAGCTAGAATTGAGTGAGTCGACTCAACTTACACCCAACTCAACAACTAATCCTTCCACTATCCAGGTAGGGGGTGGGAGTGTGGGAGGCCCCCTTGCTTTCGCAGGGATCCAATTAAAGAACCAGAACACCACTTAGGTCATTTGACTCTGGACCCCAAGCCTTAGACACCAGTTTCCAGTAATAGGTGGAGAATTGAGTGCACTAATTTATCCATATAATTCGAACCCGACCTGTTTGTGTCACTTAGCCCACTAGAGCAAATTAGGTTTCTAATTGATTTTAATTAAGACTTGGGTTCTGATGCTGGGTGGTTGTTTTGGATTCAGGATAGGTGATGAAATCCTGTCCTGATCTGAGATAGGAAATTACCCTTAAGATTAATTGAATGAGATGATGAACACACAATGAAACCTGATGCAATCTAATAACAATCAAAAAATAAAAAATATATTTTTTTATTTTTTTATGAGGTGACAAATTAAATTTGAGTTGGTTAAGTTATCAAACAAAAACTGGCTTGGGTGAGTGGGTTTGGTAGTTGATTAGGTTTGGTTTAGTCAGATATGCAGAAACTAAAATTAGGATTTGTTTGATGCAGAAGTTAGCATGGATTTTAATACATAAAAATTCTAAAAAATTTACAAAACATAGAATGATGTGTAAAGATGCTTCCTACCAAATTTCATGCAAAACTAAAATAGTATTATGATGCAAAACCTAGGGTTTCTAGCCGGTTACAAAAAAACACAGAATTCTAGTTAGGGTTTCTAAGATGCCTATTTTTTTTGTAAATCTTGGTTCTATAAAATCTAATGAAAATATTATTAAAATATAGGACTCAACAAAAATGAAGTCATGCAAATTCTAGAAAAAAATAAAATTCCTAAATTTATGAAACAAATCTAAACTCTGACCCCTAATGTAGATGACAGGATGCAGATTTTTGTTAGGGTTTTATTTTTGCTATTTTTTTGTTGATTTTTGAATCTAAAAAAAATCTAAAAAAATATCAGAAAATATAGAACAAAATATAGGATATTCACTATGAAAATCAGAAAAAAATAAAAATTTCTGATGGGGGAAACGATCCTATGTTTTGAGGGGTAATATAGAAAATAGCATGCAAAAATCTAGACTATGATGCAAGAACATGCCCTAAACTGTGCTCTGATACCAAAATTAATGAGGGACAGGATTCTAATATGATACAGGATGATATGCAAAGGACAAAGATAAAGAAGATCAGATTAAAGCAAGCAAATATTTTTGGATTTTTTTATGGTTGTAATTTTTGAAACTAGCCTAGATTAGGTTAGGGTTATCCTGTATCAATTAACATCCTACCCACATGCTAAATCAATTAAAAAGAAAAGAAAATCAGGATCCTAGGTCTAAGAAGGCATATTAGGAGCATGTTCAATCTTTAAAAATCAGAAAAAGTGAGAAGAGAACGGGTTTACATACCTAGCAATGATTTACATGATGTCGCAGAAGAGTTCACTTCGCTCGGATCAGCGCCTGGATGATCCGGTCACTTTTTCATGAATACGTCGGCTTTTTATCAGCTTCATTCAGAGGCAAAGAAGAATTCATCCAGAGAGCATGGTACCGGAGGGATACTGCAAACATCAGGGGTTAGTGTCAAGGATGATGGAAAAAATATAAAATAGGGAATTAGAAGAGAAGAAGAAGTAGTAGGATCGCTGGGGCCTATTTGAGGACTGTAGAAGATGAAGATGCCTGGATCCTTGGAGAGCTGATGGTGGGTGTCTTAGGGCTCTTGCTTGGATAGACAATGGCTGGGGTTTGGTGAAAGAGGGAGGGATGGTTGGCGGCTAGGGTTTGCTCACAAGAAAAAAAAAGACAAGTCTTACATCACTTCCAAAGAACACAAATTGTCACAAGAAAAATTCATCAGAGTTTTAATTTATGAAAAGAGATTGATTACAAGAGGGGGTGGGGGTGGGTATTTATAGATTCATCCAACCCTTTTCCTATCAAACTAAGAGTACACAGTATGAATAAGATTAGGAGAATAAAGTTAAGTAGAATAAGTAGTACACAGTTTGAATAGAATTGGTAGACTGAAATCCTTGTAGAACCTAGACATCAACTCATTCTTGGACTTGGAAGCTTTGACTTTTCTCCATGGGCTTGGACTGGTATGAAATTCTTGCTGGGCTTGGACTGGGTCAAAGCCTTGGGCATCTTGGACTGGGTCAAAATATGGGTTGCCAACTTCATGATGGGCTAGGAGGCGCCAACTGCTATGGGCCTTGGATTGGGGCACGAAGGATAGGGATATGGGGTGGCACTTCTTCATGAAATCTTGTGGGCTTGAGGCGCCTAAGTCTTGGTATGCTAGGGCACCAACTCCTGGAGGGCTTGGGTAGGCATGAAGAAATTCAGATGTTGGGTTGGTGACTTAAGTGTGGGTCCAAAGGTCCTCCTCTTGAATAAAAATTACATGGATTCAAAAAGGCTTAACTGACAATACTCAAATAGGTCTAAATAAACATTGGACTCATTGAACAGATAAACAGGACTCAATGGACTAAACAAGAAACTTCCATTGACTTAGTGAATCCAACCGGTTCACTTTATTACAGGACTCACAAAATTTGGACTTCATTAAAAATACTTAATAAAAATTGACCAACACATGACTTAGAGGACAAATGAAGCTTGAAGTCTATGTATGATCTGATGTCCTCATCAATTTCTTCATTTGTTGTCCATCCATTCAAGTGGTTGCTAATTTAAGAGGAGTAAAATATAAGGGATCCTCTCATCTTGTCGTCCATTATGAAGCATTATTTTTGTCGCCCATCACATGGAGGAGTTCAAGAGCAAAGGAGCAGTCTATCTAGTTTAAACTACAAGAAGTTTTCATCCAAGTTAAGAAGGAGATTAGAGTTATTTATTATCTGCATTTATCTTGTATTCAAAAGTAATTTGTTCCGATCTTGCTACCTTATATGTGTTGGAGTTCTCTCAGGAATAGTAAATTGCGAATGATCAGGCATCCAATAGCCTGTCGCAGCGGAAGTAGATATAAAAATAATTTATATCTAAAGATGTAATTTATAAATAAATCTAATTTATTTATCATAAATTTCTAACATGCTGAAATATATAAGAAAAATATGAGATCTAAAATAAAAATTATTTTAAGCATAAAATACTTACTTGGATCGCTATCTTGGCCTGCTCTGAAAAGCATGCCGATCCGTTTCTGAAACCAGGATTCTACCGAAGCGCGCAATCGCCCGGCCTCTGCTAGTATCTACACAAAGCTCTCATAACCGAGTTGTAGAGAGCACCGGATTGCTAGATCCTTGCAGCCCTCTCTTCTTTCAGCAAATCATCCGCTTTAAAAATTATGCCAATTCGAATCCGGACTGACTTTTCTTAAACTGTCTTCTGTCTTGCAATCTTAGATTTGCAAGACCTTTGACCCTTTTCTCTCTTCTTTCCTTTATAGAATAACTCTCTGGATCTCTCAGAAGGAAGAAGAAATCACATAAGAGGGAGAAGAAAACTAGGTACCAGGAGAGAGACTCTCAGGTAAAAGATGCCCAAGGAGAAGCTCACGGCCAAAAAGAAGTTTTCACGGTGAAAGGAGAAAACTTTTCATGCCAATAATCATTTCACTTCTTTTGTTTGGCCACCCCTCTTGCTTTTATTTTTCTCACGGTAAAACTCTCCAATTCTCCATGCCAAAACCAATAGAGTATAATCGGATCTGGTTTAGGATTTAAGAGGAGTGAATGAGGACTCCTTCTCATATTCTTCCACACCAAAATGGGATTAGCGCCATCTAATATTCATGCCCCACTCCTTTTGTTGCACAAAATGCATGGGTCCACTAGGTTGGCATGTGGAGGGAAGGGGAGACAAGGAGAAAGAGTCCCAGTCCAACTGGACTCTAGGTCATGGTCCAAATAAAGTGATTTGACAGTCAAATCGAAGTCGATTTTAAATCCAATCAAACCATTTCAAAACATACATTGACCCAACTCAATTAAGATCAATTAACTGAGTCTAACTCAATTAAATTAAATCTAATTTAATTCAATTAATAATTAATCCATAATTAATTAATTGTAACATATACAATTAGGTCAAATCTTAATTGTAACACTTACAATTAGGTCTAAATTGATTTGCTGATTGGTTACTTAAGCCCCTAATGTATGTGACCGCTCAAGTCCTATCCTGTCTGATAATGAGACATGCTATAATCTCCATTGTACATCATCGAAACTCCTTTCGATGGATTGAAATAATTTCAGCTCAACCCTAATTAAAATCATCAATCCGAGAATGATCCTAATGGGCTCTCACAATCCACCAGTGACACCTAGCAGTATGTAGTGGCAACCCAGCAGAATAAGATTGGAATCCCTAGATGTAGTTACCATGTGATTCGGTTCCTCTATCAAAAATCCCGACATGATGTTGGTTACGGAAACTCATCAAACCTATCAGTCATATGCTCCACTTAATCGACTCAAGTCCATTTATGATACTAATGAAAACATCTTTTCATTATCACCCTGCTATGGCCATAGACTTTTAGACTTAGTCACATTAAGCTGTATAGGATTATACCTTACTACTAAGGCTGATAGATCCTTACAAGTGAACACCCTACTCCTACAATAAACTACTGTAGCCAACGAACACCGCAATGTCCCATATGGAGAGGAACCATATGATTGTGCTGTCAAACTACAGCAACCTTATTGTGAGTAGCCGAGATACTCTAGGTCAAAAAACTATTTACACGACTACAGCATCAGGGAATTATCGACGAGTGAGTAATCATCCGTATAACTTTCTATACTTGGTTATGCTCAGTATTGTTGATCTCTATCAACTACCTGCACTTTCACTTCAGTGTCACCACACTGTAGGTTAGAGACTCATCTATCTAGAAAGGAAAGTGATCTGTGCACCGATTTTAACGGATCAATCACCATCCTCGTGATATTCCAACAATCGGGAGCATTTAGGAGTTAATCTATAAAGGCATATGTCTCAGATTCTCAACTCTTGAGAATATGTGTCATTGTCCATTAATTCCATGGACAATTCATAGACACATTAATATGAATGAAACTAATACCCTTTTATTAATAAGAAAGATTAAGTACAAAGTTAATGCCCTAAAAATTATAATGTGTCAAGACAACTTGGCTTTTAGGGCATACATCTAATAATCTCCCACTTGAACTAAAGCCAATTGGCTATATATCTAAGTCCCATTTTCTCAAAGTGGACTTCAGCCTTCTACTGGCTCAGAGTCTTAGTCAGTGGGTCTACCACGTTGTACATGGAGTCTACTCTTCACACCTCAACATATTTCTTCTCGAGGTAATCGCGTATGATATGAAATCGACGCTCAATATGCATGGACTTCTAGTGAGACTTGGGCTCCTTAGCAAGAGCTATTGCATCATTATTGTCATAATATATGGGGATGGCATCAGATGGCATCACTCCAAGCTCTGTAACAAACTTTTGTACCAAAAGGCTTCTTTTGCAGTTTCAGAGGCAGCGATGTACTCTACTTCCATTGTTGAATCTGCTATGATGGGCTGCTTGGAACTTTTCCAACTAGTTGCCCCACCATTGCATAAAAACACAAACCCTGATGTAGACTTTCTATCAACAGGATTAGATATAAAGTTTGAGTCTATATATCCCTTTATGCCTAATTCTGAACTCCCTCCAAAGACTAAGAACAAATCTTTAGTCTTTCTCAAGTACTTAAGAATGTTCTTCATAGTTATCCAGTGTTCTTCACCTAGATTCGTCTGATATCTACTCGTGACACTCATATCAAGAGCTATATCAGGTCGAGTACACAACATGATATACATAAGGCTTTCAATTATCGAAGCATATGGAATCTTGCTTATGCATTGAATCTCTTCAGGTGTGTTGGGACACATTTTCTTGGAGAGATTAATGCCATGCCGAAGAGGTAACAATCCTCTTTTAGAGTTTTTCATGTTGAACCTTTTCAACACTTCCTCTATATACAATTTTTGTGAAAGGCCAAACATCCGATTAGATCTATCTCTATAGACCTTAATCCTTAAAATATAAGATACTTCACCTAAGTCTTTTATAAAGAATTTCTTAGATAACCAACTTTTGATCGAAGTCAACATGAAAATATCATTTCCTATAAGAAGGATGTCATGCACGTACAATACGAGGAATGTCACTACCCTTTCACTGGCCTTCTTGTAAACACATGGCTCATCCACATTCTTGATAAAATCAAACGATTTGATTGCAACATCAAAACGAGTATTCCAACTCCGAGAAGCTTGCTTCAATCCGTAGATTGATCTATGCAGCTTGCAGACCTTATGATCTTCATCATTGGAAGTGAAACCCAAAGGTTGCTTCATATAGATATCTTCCTCAAGATATCCATTCAGGAATGCAGTTTTCACATCCATCTGCCATATCTCATAATCATGATATGCTATAATTGCAAGCAATGTACGGATGGATTTCAGCATAGCTACTGGTGAAAAGGTGTCATGATAGTCAATGCCTTCATGTTGACCATACCCTTTCACCGTCAACCTAGCTTTAAAGGTCTCTATCTTACCATCTACACCTATTTTTCTTTTATATATCTATTTACAACCAATAGGTACAATACCCTCTGGTGGATCCATTAAGGACCATACTTGGTTAGAATGCATTTATTCAATTTCTGACTTCATAGCATTCAACCATTTCTCAGAGTCATGTCTGACATCGCCTCATCATAAGTCTAAGGATCAATCAATTGATCATTGTCCCCAACTAGGAACATTTCCTTTATATTCTCTGTAAGCATATCCAAGTATCTTTCAGGAGGTATGGAGACTCTAGTAGACTTGCGAGGTGGAAGAGCATTTATGTATATTGGTTGATTAGGTTTGATCTGATCTCTAGCTGGCCGCTCTTTAGAGACTTTCTCATCGAGCTCAATTAGCCTCCCACTACCACCTTCCTGAATAAACTATTTTTCAAGAAATGTGGCATGTTTGCTTACAATCACATTATGATCTTCTGGAAGGTAAAAGTAATACCCTAAAATTTCTTTAGGATATTCTTTAAATCTAGCTTTCGCAGATCTAGATTCCAACTTATTCGCCATAAGTCTTTTGACATAGGCTGGACATCCCCAAATCTTGAAATGGGCAAGACTTGGTTTCTTACCATGACAAATCTCATATGGTGTAGTAGGAACAGATTTAGATGGAACCCTATTTAAAATATAAATTAAAGTTTGCAGGGCATATCTCCAAAGAAATAAAGGCAAGTCAATGAAGCTCATCATGGATCGGTCCATATCTAATAGTGTCCTGTTTCTCCTCTCAAACACCCCGTTGAGCTGAGGCGTACCTGGTGGAGTCCATTGTGAGACTATGCCATTGTCCTTAAGATAACTTAAAAGTTCTCTACCAAGGTATTCACCTCCCCGATTTGATCGAAGAACCTTAAGGGTTTTACCTGTTTGTTTTTCTATCTTATGTTTGAATTCTTTGAACTTTTCAAAAGCTTCAGATTTGTGTCTCATAAGAAATACATAACTATACCATGAATAATCATCAATAAAGGTTATGAAGTAGTAAAAACTATCCCTGGACTGCATATCAAATGGATCACACACATCAGTGTGTACCAGGGCAAGTAATTATATGGCCCTCTCCCCATGTCCTACAAAGGGTTACTTGGTCATTTTACCTTAAAGACATGACTCAAAAGGTGGGTATGATTCATGATTCAGAATTAACTGAATCTAGGATCCCATCCCTTTCTAGTTTGTTTATTCTATCCTTACTTATATGATCAAGCTTTAAATGCCACATAAATTTATCATTTAGGTCATCTTTAGCATGTTTATGTCCTATGGCATTCACTTTAATTTTTTCATTAATATTCAAAGATGCATCGACATGCAAATGATAGAGACTGTCAATTAAAATAGCTTTTGCAATCAATTTATTTCTGACCAGGTGTGGGATCGGAGTTATGAGGGGAGATCGTAGGATGTCCAGACAGTGCTTAACCATTCTGAACCAACAGTTGCAAGGCTGTCCTACTCTGAAACAGCTAGACCCGAGGGCTGAAGTCGATGACCGTGGTTAGCCGAATGAAAAGATCCTGTTTGTCCCCCTTCGAGAGGATGACCCCACCAAAGTCCCCCAAATCGGAAGCTCTTTCAGCGAGGACATTAAGTCAGAGCTGATTGGCTTTCTGAGAAGTAATGCCAACATCTTTGTTTGGTCAGCGTCGGACATGCTGGGTATACCTTCGGAGGTCATTACTCACCAGCTCAAGGTGGATCTGACTTACAGGCCCGTCCGACAGAAAAAGAGGGGCTTCACCGCCGAAAGGCAAAGGGCCATTGATGAAGAGGTGAAGAAGCTCTCCGATGCAGGTTTTATCAGGGAAGTCCATTATCCTGAATGGCTAGCGAATGTTGTGATGGTGAAAAAGGCTAACGAAAAGTGGAGGATCTGTGTGGATTATACCGACCTCAATAAGGCCTGTCCGAAGGATAGTTTTTCCTTGTCTAAGATTGATCAGCTGGTGGATGCCACAACCGGCCATCATCTTCTGAGTTTCATGGATGCCTTCTCCGGCTATAACCAAATCAGGATGCACCCAGAGGACGAGGAGAAGACTGCCTTTATCATCGATAAAGGCTTATACTGTTATAAGATGATGCCCTTCGGACTGAAGAACGCCGATGCCTCCTTCCAAAGATTGATTAACCGGGTCTTTGAAGGATAGCTCGGGAGGAACATGGAGACATATGTAGACGATATGATAGTCAAGAGCCTCCATAAAGCCGACCACATCAAATACTTGCAGAAGTCCTTTGACGCCTTGAGACACCATTAGATGAAGCTAAATCTTGCCAAGTGCATTTTCGGGGTAACTTCAGGCAAGTTCCTCGGCTTCTTGGTCACATAAAGAGGAATTGAAGTCAACCCCGACAAGATTCGAGCTATCATTGAGATGGCGCATCTGACCAACAAGAAGCAGGTGCAAGAGCTTACAGGCTGAATTGCCTCTCTCAATCATTTTATCTCCCGCTCGGTTGAAAAGTCCTTGCCATTTTTCAAGACCCTGCATCGATTGGATTGCTTCATCTGGACCGACGAGTGTCGATTGGTTTTTGAAGCCCTGAAGGATTATTTGAAGAACCCTTCATTGCTGGCCAGGCCGACGGAGGGGGAGCCTTTGTATCTCTACCTGTCGGCATCGGACGAGGCGGTCAGCTGCGTACTCGTACGAGTGGGAGAAGATAGCCAGCAAAAACCTGTTTACTACATTGGTAAAGTTCTCCATGATGTCAAAACAAGGTATCCCAAAATATAGAAACTGGTCTACTCCTTGGTCATAGCTGCCAAAAGGCTCCAGCCCACTTCCAGGCATATCGGATTATGGTGCTCACTGACCAACCCCTCAAAGCAATCCTTCGAAGTCTGGACACCTCCGGTCAGCTTGCCAAGTGGGCTGTAAAACATGGTGAGCTCGACGTCTCCTTCCAGTCCCGATCAGCTTTGAAGGCTTAGGTAATTGCTGACTCTCATTACCGAGTGCACTTGGAACCAGGGATCATCTTCTCAGGCGACCGAGGTACCTAAGGCTGATGCCATCTACGAAGCCGAGCCCGCTTGGGCGCTTCATGTGGACGGAGTGTCCAACCTTGCTGGCTGTGGGGCCGGTCTGATCCTAGCCGACCCCAACGGAGAAAGCCTAGAGTATGCCCTCTACTTTTCATTTCAGGTGTCAAACAATCAAGTGGAGTATGAAGCCCTCCTTGTAGGGTTGCAAATCGCCAATGATCTAGGCATCAACCGAGTAAGAGCCTTCTCCGACTCCCAGCTAGTGGTAAATCAGGTGAAGGGTGAATTTGAAGCAAGGGATCCGACCCTGGCCAAGTACTTGGACAAGGTATGAAACCTCATCTCTCGGCTCAAATTCTTCAAAATCCTCTATATACCTCGTCTGCAGAACTCTCGGGCGGATGCTTTGTCATGATTGGCTACGGTGGTCACCAATACCTCTGATCGAACTTTCTTGGAGCACTTGCAGCACCCAAGTATTATTGAAGAACCAACTGAGATCCACCAAGTTGAACAGGGGACTTCGTGGATGGATCCAATCCTCACCTTTCTTATCGGAGGGATCCTTCCAGAAGATCCGGCCGAAGCCAAGCAGATACGCTGGATAGCTTCAAAATACGTTGTCCTCGATGGTGCCCTCTATAAGTGGTCATTTTCCCAGCCTCTATAAAGTGCTTGGGGCTGATTGACACAGACTATACCCTTAGAGAAGTCCATGAAGGCATATGTGGCGACCATCTTGGAGGAAGATCACTAGCATATAAGATAATCTGGCAGGGATACTATTAGCCCACAATTCAGAAAAATGTGTTGGACTTCGTCTGAAGGTATGACACATGTCAAAGATACTCTAATATTCAAAGGAGGCCTGCTAGCCAACTAACTTCGATCACCGCACCATGGCCATTCGCATAGTGGAGGATGGATATCCTGGGGCCCTTCCCTCCAGCATCCGGCCAGCAGAAGTTTCTTATTATGGCTATTGATTACTTCACCAAGTGGGTGGAGGCCAAACCGCTGGCGCAAATAATGGAAGCCAAGGTGGAGAACTTTGTCCGGAACTGCATTATCTATCGATTCGGAACTCCTCAGATAATCATCATGGATAATGGAAGGCAGTTCGACAACCTGAAGTTCCAAGATTTTTGTTTGCAATATCATATCTCTCATCGACTTACCTCAGTCGGCCATCCACAATCTAATGGAGAAGCCGAAGTCACCAATAGGACAATCCTGCATGGGCTAAATGGTGGGGACACCGGAGGCACCAGAATAAGACAGAGGCTTTTCAACCCTCTGTGAATTGATCAATAATTTATGAGTCCATCTGTAATAAGGGCTTAGCCCATCTGAGTCCATTTTAGTTGTTATTTGAGTCTTTTGAGTTGTTATTTCAGTTCTGTACTAGTTAGCTCATGTTGAGCTAGTTCAGTCCAATGCTAGTCAGCTCATGTTGAGCTAATTTTATTTTTTTGAGTCCTGTTCAAGCATACTGAAGACTCAAGAGCACATCATACAAGTGAAGACCAAGTCTAACTAGATTGAAGACATGGAAGTTTAGCCCAAGTCCAACATAGCTTGTAGATTTGAAGACCCCAGGAGGAAAATCAGAAACCCTGATTCCTTGCAGATGCCCTCCAAATATCCAGATTCCCTTCTAGATGCCAAAATATATTCATAGACTAAGGCATCCATGATTTTAGAGGTCCATTTACATCCTAGCCCAAAGAAATCAAGCCCAGGCACCAAGCCCAAGCTCCTAAGAAGCAAGATACCAGGAAATATTCCTGCTACCCGGCTACCAGGCCACCCTAGCTTCCAGAGGCCCAAACTCATGCGCTCGAGCCCCTTTGGGCCGGCCCTTTGCTGCTCTTAGAAGCCCAACACGCCCCCTAGGTGTCCTTGGAGTGTTGACCAAGTCAAGAGAATTTTTAGAGATTTTTTCTACCTAATGTTTCCTTATTTTCTAGCTAGGGTTTAAGAGGGAAAATGATTCTTATGTAATGTCAATTGTACCCTTACTTGGGGCCCAAGGTTAAATGTCTATTTAAGGGACCCTAGCCTCTTGTATGAAGCTTGATTTTGATATGAAATAAACCTTGAGTTCTTATATTGCTTTGTGTGATTATCCTGCTGTGTGCATAAAGGGTTTTGAGAGTTATTCTTCCCGGTGTTTGCAACCATCTTCCTGCCGCCAACCATCCTTCCAGCCCCCTCCAAAATTTTCTTCTCTTTGCTATTTTCCTTTATTTTCTTGATCTCTCTGAGTTTTCTAACCCTTGATAGGTCGTTTGTAGGTTCCTGAGTTCCTACGAATCCAACAACTCCAGCCAAGCCTCAATCGGACCACCGAGCAGAAAGCGGGGTATCCACGGGTCTCTGGCTCGATTTTCCAGGCCGCATCCATCGAGAAACGAGAGATCCCTTTATTGCAATCTTCACCGGGTATTTCAGACATTGTCAGGTACACCCCCTCTACCTCCAGTAATTATATTGTAGGAGAACTTGCCCTAACCGAGGCTTCTCAGTCCCGGCGATCCTTCTTTAGTACTTTTTTAGGTTCTAATCTGCATGCTTGGCTTCAAAAATTCATACAAAATCTCCTACAGCTAATTTTGATCTAAAGTTTGGGAATTGATCACCTAACCCCACATATAAAATATACAAAAAGAATTACATGCATATTAGTCCCGCATCATCTGGTATCAGAGCTTAGATTAGGGCTTGTTTTCTGCATTTTTCAGTCTGTATATACTCTATTTTTTTAGTTATTTCTCCTTGCTCAGTCCTCCAAAAATTCTAAAATTTATTTTTCTGAATTCATGTCAATTCAAAGTAGTTTACAAAATTTTTGCAGATTTTTTTTCAGTCTGTGCAATTTCTTCAAGCCGAAATACAGCCTACAAATTTTTGGCTCTGTTTTTCAGCAAGACAATTTTGGAAGGTTTAGGGTTTTGTTTAGTATCCCTTTTGCATATCTTTTAATTTTAGTTTATTTTCTGCATATTAGGTCATAATTTGAAAGTTTTTTTCTGTTTATGAAAATACCAAAAAAAAAAATTTACATATATGAAAGCTACTAAAACATCTAACCCTAATTTGCATCATCTGCCTGCCATCATTGTATAATCTACCTTTAAAGGCACTCTTGCTATGTCAGATGGGGGGAGGATTTGATCACCTCTCCTTAGCCCAAAACCACATCCCCTGCATTCGGTCTCAGCCTAACTTAAAATCGATTAGACTTAATTTGCCCTAGTGGGCTAGGGACACCAACTGGTCGGGTCCGGGCTAGTGTTTGATCACTGTGTCAAGTTAACCTGTGTATGCCTTGTGCTCAGTGTCTAGAATGGTGGTTCAGGAATTCAATCATGAAGGGCTTGTGTGCTGGTCCGTCCGCCTACCTGGCTAATCTCTGATTGGTGTCTAGGATTGAAAATCAGGGACCTAACACTCCCCTTACACCTGCCTGGCTGAGTACAGGGTTATTATAGGCTAGTTTGCCACCCTGATTGAGAATCTAGTTTGGACTCTAGGTCTAGTCAGCTGTAGTCGGTCTGATCGAGTCTTGCATGAGCATTAGATCAGGGGTTTCATATCACCGACCATCTCCACTTTTGGCTGAACCCATGGATAACCTTGAAGCCCAGATTAATGCACTCACTGAGCAACTAACCCAATCCATGGCCCAGATGGCTACACAAATAATTACCCAGTTAATTACCCAAATGACTCAGTTGACTCAAACCAATAGCCTCAACCCAACTCAACCTAGTGAAACCATAGAGCCCAACCCTATGAGAACCCACTACTCTGACCCATATTGGGAGTCCAATCCTAGGAGAACCCAATACTCTGACCTATATAAGGAGCCCAACCCTGGGAGAACCCCTTACCATGATCCCTACCATGAGGTTCAACCTAAGAGAGACCATCGCCATGACCCTTATTATTATACTGAACCTAGGAGGACCCCAAACCCTGATCCCCACCGTGAGGTTGAACCTAGGAGAGCCCATCATCATGACCCTTATTATGATACTGAACCTAGGAGGACCCCAAACCCTGATTCCTACCGTGAGGTTGAACCTAGAAGAGCCCATCGTCATGACCCATACTATGATACTGAACCTAGGAGGACCCCAAACCCTGATCCCTACCGAAAGGTTGAACTTAGGAGAGCCCATCGTCATGACCCATACTATGATACTGAACCTAGGAGGACCCCAAACCCTGATCCATACCTTGAGGCTGAACCTAGGAGAGCCCATTGTCATGACCCAATCCCTAAGGTTAGTCCTAGAAGACCCAATCAGGATGTTGTAGACCGGGAAGATAGATCCTATTTACCCTCTCCCTATAAGCCTAGTATACCCACAACCTATAGATCTTATGACTCCAAATCCTATGACTCTAGAATCTACGAATCCATATCCCATGAGTCCAGTAGGCCCAAGACCCATAGAGCTGAACCCAAACCTATGACCCCAGATCTTATAATCCCGTGATCCATAGATCTGCACCCTTGTCCTATGAGCCTAGGGAGCCCATAATCCCTAGGTATCAATCTAGTACTAGTCAGGTTTTCCTTAGTCAACTTGAACCCCATAGGATTAGTACCCCTAAATATGAGCCCAGTAGTGAGCCACTACCCCTTAGGCAACCTGAACCTACTAGGATTAGTGTCCATAATCAGATACCAGGACCTAGCCAATTTTTTCCTAGCCGACCTTCTCCAACCATTCCTGAGATTGACAAGGCTTACATTAATGCGAAAGTGTATGAAGCTGATGCGAGCCTAGTGGATGAGTATGAAGGAGTAGAGGAGACACCTTTAGTAGACCTAGAATTAGCTGACCCAGTAGATACCCAGGTAGAAACCAACCCAGAGCTAGTTGACCTTGACCACATCCAACCTAAAGCTATAGTGGAAGAACAATTAGAGGAAGAGAACTCTGATACTAGGATTTTACCTGAGGAAATACTAGAAAAGGATCTAATTGTAGAGCCTATTCCTAAATTCCATGAACAAGAAGACTTTATTCAGGATTTGGCTTACTTAACCCATTGCCCTCAGGATGAATCCCTTCCTGCCATTCCTATTGATGATCTCTTCCCAGAAATTGTTGACCCATCCTTCCATAGCATGGACCTTTTCTTGCCCATAGATATACTGCAACCCCGTAAGGTTAGCCTCATTAGTCTAGGATTAGTCCCTGACATGCCTTCTTTTATTCTACTTTATCCAACTAATCCGGAACCTTTTTCTCCACCCTACCAGACTAATTCTGAACCCACTTCCTATTTCCTACCCTTTTCTGAGTTTTCTCATGTGTCTAGAACTATTAGGTTACATTTTGTTGAGGTTACTAGGTTGCAAGGATCCATAGAGCCCATCCCATTTGCTATCTATTTTTGGCAGACCCTCTGGCACCTATTAGGTGTTACTAGCAATTTTTTTTCTGCATGTCACCCATCAACCACGACTCATGTCCCCATGCCCAAGTGGTAGTTAAGACCTAATAAACCTCTTTAGTCAAGTCTGTTAGGTATAGGTTTGAGTCCTTTGCAACATCTTGATAAGAGTCTGCATGTGCCTAGCATGTTCACCACCCTCACTAATCTTAAAACAACTGGCTAATTCTCGAAGAAAGGTCAAAGAATTTGATGTAGTGGATTCTATCTTGGTTAGGCTTAGGCCTAAAAGAAGCTTTATGCTCCAGAGCCGGACCTTTTAAAGTGTCAGAGAAGGTTGGATCAAATGCCTAGGTGTTAGACTTGCCTTTGGATTTGGGCATTAGTTCTACCTTCAATATTACAGACCTGGTTGAGTACAGGAAACCGGCAGCGATACCTAGTGAGGCCTTTGGACCTATCCCCTCCTGTTATGAGTGACCCTAACTCAGAGTGTCCACTAACAAATTTGGCCTGAGAGAGGAGAATGGATCGAGCGTATCCTGGATGATCAAGCCATCATGACCCAGGGGCATGGCTATCAACGCTTCCTGGTCCGATGGCAAGGCCGACCAGAGTCGGACGATTTGTGGATTTCTCGAGAGGACTTGCAGCACCTCAACCCAGACCTCCTCGAGAGATATGTGAGCCAGCTTGATCTTCACTCGGCAGGGTCGAGTTCCTCCCACCCCGGGAGAATTTGTGGGGACACCGGAGGTACCAGAATAAGACAGAGGCTTTTCAACCCTCTGTGAATTGATCAATAATTTATGAGTCCATCTGTAATAAGGGCTTAGCCCATCTGAGTCCATTTTAGTTGTTATTTGAGTCTTTTGAGTTGTTATTTCAGTTCTGTACTAGTCATCTCATGTTGAGCTAGTTCAGTCCAATGCTAGTCAGCTCATGTTGAGCTAATTTTATTTTTTTGAGTCCTGTCCAAGCATACTGAAGACTCAAGAGCACATCATACAAGTGAAGACCAAGTCCAACCAGATTGAAGACATGGAATTTTAGCCCAAGTCCAACCCAGCTTGAAGATTTGAAGACCCCAGGGAGAAAATCAGAAACCCTGATTCCTTGTAGATACCCTCCAGATGCCCAGATTCCCTTCCAGATGCCAAAATATATTCATAGACCAAGGCATCCATGATTTTAGAGGTCCATCTGCATCCTAGCCCAAAGAAATCAAGCCCAGGTGCCAAGCCGAAGCCCCTAAGAAGCAAGATACCAGGAAATATTCCTGCTACCTGGCAACCAGGCCACCCCAGCTTCCAGAGGCCCAAACCCATGCGCCCGAGCCCCTTTGGGCCGGCCCCTTGCTGTTCTTAGAAGCCCAACATGCCCCCTAGGCATCCTTGGAGTGTTGACCAAGTCAAGAGAATTTTTAGGGATTTTTTCTACCTAATGTTTCCTTATTTTCTAGTTAGGGTTTGAGAGGGAAAATGATTCTTATGTAATGTCAATTGTACCCTTACTTGGGGCCCAAGGTTAAGGGTCTATTTAAGGGACCCTAGCCTCTTGTATGAAGCTTGATTTTGATATGAAATAAACCTTGAGTTCTTATATTTCTTTGTGTGATTACCCTGCTGTGTGCATAAAGGGGTTTGAGAGTTCTTCTTTCCGGTGTTTGCAACCATCTTCCTATCGCCAACCGTCCTTCCAGCCCCCTCCAAAACTTTATTCTCTTTGCTGTTTTCCTTTATTTTCTTGATCTCCTCTGAGTTTTCTAACCCCTGACAGGTCGTTTGTAGGTCCCCGAGTTCCTACGAATCCAATGACTCCAGCCAAGCCTCAATCGGACCATCGAGCAGAAAGTCGGGTATCCGCGGGTCTCTGGCTTGGTTTTCTGGGCCGCATCCATCGAGGAACGAGAGATCCCTTCACTGCGATCTTCACCGGGTGCTTTAGACATTGTCAGGTATACCCCCTCTATCTCTAGTAATTATATTGTAGGAGAACTTGCCCTAACCTAGGCTTCTCAGCCACGACGATCCTTCTTTACTACTTTTCTAGGTTCTAATCTGCATGCTTGGCTTCAAAAATTCATACAAAATTTTCTACAACTAATTTTGATATGAAATTTGGGAATTAATCACCTAACCCCACATATAAAACATACAAAAAGAATTGCATGCATATTAGTCCTGCATCACTAAGGACCCAGCTAAATGAAGCCAAAGGTCTTTGGACAGAAGAGCTCCATTCGGGCAGAAGAGCTCCATTCGGTACTTTGGGCCTATCGGACCACTACCAAAATGGTAACCAGGGAGACCCTGTTTAACCTGACCTACGGAAGCGAGGCCATCATCCCCGTTGAGATCTCTTTGCAATCCCTACGGATTGATCACTGTGCTGAGCCAACCAACTCCGAGCAATGGAGGGCTGATCTAGACTTACTTGAGGAAACTAGACTTCGAACAAGCTTGAAAATGGCAACCTAGTATCAGAAGATGGCCAAGTACTACAACTCACGGGTCAAGGCACGAGCTTTCAGAGTCGGAGATTTGGTCTTGCAGAGGGCGGAGATTTCAAGATCGATTGAGCAAGGGAAACTCTTCCCGAATTGGGAAGGACCTTATCGAGTCGTTGAAGTAATCCGAGCCAGAAGCTACCGACTCAAACATTTGGATGGATGACAGATAGCACGTCCATGGAATGTAGACAACCTTTACAAGTATTATCAATAAAGTTTACAACTTCTTTTATGAAGTACTTCCGAAAGACCGACTTTGGTCGGCAAAGGCTCTAGGGCAACCCACTTCCAAAAGACCGACTCCGGTCGGCAGAGACTCTAGGGCAGCCCACTTTCGAAAGATCGACTCTGGTCAGCAAAGGCTCTAGGGTATCCTACTTCCGGAAGACCAACTTCGGTCGACAAAGGCTCTAGGACAGCCCACTTTCAAAAGACCGACTCTGGTCGACATAGGCTCTAGGGCAGCCCACTTCCAAAAGACCGACTTTGGTCGGCAAAGGCTCTAGGGCAACCCACTTTCGAAAGACTGACTTCGGTTGGCAAAGGCTCCAGGGCAGCCCACTTTTGAAAGACCAACTTCGGTCGGTAGAGGCTCTAGGGTAGCCCACTTCCGAAAGACTGACTTCGGTCGGCACCATCTTCGGGCTCGGACGAGTCGAAGGATCAACACTTGGGAAGAAAAATCCTAAGTATATTGGTCTGGCCTGAGCTACAGTCCGTCGCCCATCTCAACCATCTTCGGGCCGGACGAGCCGACGGATCAACACTTGGGAAGAAAAACTCCAAGTATATTGGTCCAGCCTGAGCTACAGTCCGTCGCCCGCCTCAACCATCTTCAAGTTTGGACGAGCCGATTGATCAATACTTGGTAGAAAAATCTTTAGTAATTCGGTCCGGCCTGAGCTACTGTCTATCGGAAGATCCGATCGTGCCATGCGATAAGCCAGAGGACCTACACTTAAAAAAATCTCTAACGTCTTGCATCGGGCTACTATTTGATCTTAACTACTTACGGTCCCACTCGGTTGACCGCCAGTACTTAGGAGAACTTTAGAAGAAAAAGCTTCGATCAGATGGATTGAACCACATACACAGTCAACAAGACATTTGAGGTATGGCAAAGGAGACTATATTATATATGAGTTTCCTTACAAAAGGAGGTCAGACCTTTACAACCAATCTAGGTCTGACCTATCGAAGTTACACTAGTCATCACATCCACCTCGGCTTCAGTTTTCACTTCGATCCCCTTTTGGGTTCGATCGGAGTGCCCGAGGAGATACCTGCCGCCTCTGTGTCGGCCTCAATTTGGGTGCCCAATCCGACCTTCACCATGATGACTTCAATTGGGATCACGGCCGCGCCGACGGTCAAATCCACCACCTCTGCATTCTCCTCCTCCATCGGCTTCGGTGCTTGAAGGAAAGAAAGATCGAATTCCAGAAATGCGGCACTGACTTTCCCAAGACACTCCTCGTGCCCATAGTCAAAGCCAATGGTGCTAACCTCGTTCATTTCCTCTTTGAAGTCCTCGGAGGCCTTGTATTCCCTGATAGCTATTTCGGCTGCTATCTTCATCAGCTCCCGAGTCATCTTTAATAGACCCTTATATTGCTCTGCCTTCGTTTGGTAGCCCCGTGAGCGCCTCTTGGATTCGGCCAGGTGCCCCTCCTCCTCCGCTAGCTAGCGGGTCAGAGCTTTCACCTTCAGCTTCCTACTTTTTAACCTCGCTTCCCGGTCAGCCTCCCAAGCCAGCGAGTCTTCTATCAGCTTCTTTTGGACCTCCGACTCGGCTCGTAGAGCAGACAGTTCTCCTTCAGCAGCTCAAAGAATGGACAGCTCTGCCCTGGTGTTTGTCAGCGCCGCCCATGCGGTGTCCCTCATCGCCTCCGCTACCTCCACCCTCTTGGTCAAGTGCTGCTTCAGATTGAGCAACTCGCCCAAGCCGTCGTCCATTAGCAGCGTATCTCGGAGGAGTTGCCGATAGTTAGGCAGTTAGAAACTTACGAACAATAAAATAAAAGATGGAGACCTGAACCCGAAACTTACCCCCAGTAGGTGATGAAGGGAACTTCTGGTGGTCTCATTTACTGATGCTGGTCGACATCGGTAACCGCCCTCTAGAGCTGCTGTTTGACCTTCTCAGTGTCTTGAATGGCACGCCACTTCTGGCACTTTTCATCATCGTCAACTTCGTCGGCCTCCCCCTCGTCGGTCGTCGACCCTCCAGCTACTTGTTTCCCCTCGGCCATTAGGGAAATCTCCTCCATCGATCCGATTGGTGGAGAGATTGGAGTCATCTCTGCCCCAGTCGGCACTGGGAGTTCCTCTCTTGTCCAGGTGGCCGATTGCTCGATCGATGATGAATGCTCCGGTGCCATCGCCTTCCGACGATCCGCCAACGGCACGTTGTCATCAGATTCCACCGAAACCACGGTGATGGACGGCTCCTCCATTATTTTCTTCTTCGACCTTTTGGGTGCTGGCTCCATCGCCCGCTGCCTCTTCGGCTCCTTGGGAGTCAGCTCAGAATTGCGGACGGCCCTCCTCTACACTGATCGTGCCAAATGATCGCTCGATCCGGCTTCATTTTTTCACCTGCCAGCAAACAAAGTTAGGGTCAGCAATGACATCAAAATCTACAATGGAAAGAATGGCAATTATCCTCCCAATGGCCTTCGTCCTACCCAGCATTCGGTGTTAGCTGATCCCAGCCTGTTGGAGACTCCCCTCATGGAGCAGGGTGCCGACAAACACCGGGTCCTCATTGTTCAGCCTATGGAAGTCGGCCTCATCAGCCCTCAGTATCTTCCTTCCATTTGTGGCATTTGGCCTGGGTCCTCTCCATGCCGGCTCAAAGCCCCATGGCTCTAAGCTATCTACAAAAAAATACCGGGACTTCCATCCATGAATGGCTGATGGAAGCCCTCCTAGTATCTTACGGCCAGGACGGGGGCTGAACCCCACCATTCCTAACTTTGGAAGTCCTGTTTTAGCAGGAAGAAGTTAGAAAATAGCGACGACCTTGGCTCGATGCTCACCTCCCGACAAAGGACCATGAAGCTGCAGATGGCCCGAATGCTATTCGGGGTTAGTTGGGAAGGAGTAATGCTATAAAAGTTGAAAATTTGGATAAAAAAGCTGTGGAGTGGAAATTGGAGGCTGGCGTTCAGATGGTCTTTGTATATGGGAAGGGCTCCTAAGGTCAGTGGGCTGTTGATGCGGACATCGAGATAAATATTGAACCTGATCAACTGACTCATATATCAGGACAGTCCGGTGATAGTTCGGCGAAGCCCAACCCAGATGTTTCGGTTCAGCTTCCAGCCCATGACGATTTGGGGCCGCCAGCCTCGCCAGCAGGAAATGTGCGCAGGTCCAGACGCCTTCAAGGGAAGCAAGTTTCAAATCTGACCCGTTTTTGGGATGAAAACAATTAATTGAGAATTGGGCCGAAGGCCCAATACACTAATTGCGTCCGTGAAGTTTCGGATCCGGGAAAACATCGGAGTCTTTAGTCTTATTATTATTATTATAATTTTATTAGTGGCGTGATCTCTTGATTTTTTTTTTTTTTAAAAAAACCATTTGAATATTTCATGCATGGAGTTAACGTGTTAAGTTGTTTACATTTGTTGTATTTCCTCCCTTTAGTCACGTGGAGGACTTTACCACATTATGGATTCTTTAAAAACAGAACCCAAGGAATACAAAGTGGGCATTGTTTTGTTTTGAGAATTTTCCCTTGGACGGTTTCTGTGGAAAGCATTGTTTTGTTTTTGGGGAATAAGATATTGCACAGGAGCGTTTTGTTTGTTTTGTTTTGGAACATTTGCATGGTGTGGTATTTTGGACGGTGATTCTTTTGGGTGATTCCGTGGAAGGCCGCCGGCCACCTTCTTTTCCCCCTTGCGCACACCAGGCCAAAAGCCCGGTTGGGAGAAGATGATTTCGTGAGGAATCTCTTCCTTCCGTTCCAAGTTCCTGATTAAAAAAAAAAAAAAAACAGGGACTCACGGTGAGAAACCCATCGTTCGTCCCTTCCAAACTTGAAGACCCGGATTGAAATCTAGTAGAGGGCTGGCAACGTGAGGAATCACGCGGCCCTTCCAGTGCTTGATCGTTGCAGGTTTCAAAGGATCTTCCCCATCTTGCTCAATCCTAGCATCCAAGAATTCTAAAAATCCGTTCTCGTTGAGTCGGGGTTTTGGTCGCTGTAGGCGTTTGACAACCGCCCTGCACCATCTTGGTATCAAAGCCTTGATCCATTCTTGATCTGTCCTTGATCCGTTCTTGATTAGAGCCTTGATCCGTTCTTGATCTGTCCTTGATCCGTTCTTGATTAAAAAAAAAAAATTTCTGCCGGCAACCGTGGAGCGGAACAACGGGGAGACTTCTCTTCGTGACGTTGTGGAGACCCAGCAATAGATGATGGCTATTTTGCAAGCAATGATGGCACGGTTGGAGGTGCAAGATCGTGCTATACCTCATCAAGATCGCAATGTACCTGACGAACATCGAGAAGGTGATGCGGACCCTTTCCAGAATATTGAAGATCCTCCACCATTGCAAAGAGGGCAGCAACCGCGGCATGATGTAGTGCTTCCCAGGGATTTCGGACCGCCGCCTATTCATGACAATCAGACTCATTGGGAGTCCAGGTTTTGGATTGAAATACCGGAGTTCAGAGGTGGTTTGAATCCTGATGAGTATGTGGATTGGACCCTGCAGGTTGATGATGTTTTCTGGCTGAAAGAAGTGCCTTTGGACAAGCAAGTGCCGCTTATCACAATCCGATTCCGAGATCAAGCAGCGGCTTGGTGGCATGCACAGCACTACCGGAGGTATATGGATGGGAGGCCACCAATTGCATCATGGGTAGCCTTGAAGCAGGAGATGAATCGGGAGTTCCTTCCTCAGAATCATGAACAGGTCCTTTATTCTAAATTGCATTATTTAACACAAGGAAATCGAAGCGTGGAAGATTATACTACAGAGTTCTACCGACTGGTGGCTCGAAACCGATTGATGGAGTCAGAACTGAGGTTGGTAGCCATGTATTTGCTTGGACTGCGATTCCCGTTCTAGGATGCGTTGGCTCTGCATCGGATTGACAATGTTGGTGATGCGCACATGCGGGCACAAGCAGTGGAGCGGAGCCTGATGCGGAATAGAGGGTTCCAGAGTAGAGGAAAATTATCTGGTCAGTTTTCGGGGCAGAGTTCTGGTAGTAGGAGTGCACCTCCTGTGGTGAGGCAACAAACTTTGACAGTTCCTCCAAGACCTACAGTGCCGAGTGGGGCTTCAGGTCCCCAGCAGAGGGTGGGCAGAAATCGAGCTAATGTTCGCTGCCATCGGTGTCATGACTTAGGACATTATGCCAATGAGTGCCCCAAGGCGCGTACCCAGTTACTTATGGAGGAGGAGCAGGAAGTTGAATTTCCCGAGGATGAAGAGTTCGAGGATGAGATGTATGTGATTGACCCAGACCACATCCAGGGAGAGAGTTTGATCATTAGAAGGATGTGTCTTGCACCAAGAGCTGGTGGAGATTGGTGTCGGCACGATATTTTCTCAACAAAGTGCACTGTAGCTGGTAAAACTTGCAAGGTAATTATTGATTCTGGAAGTTGGGAGAATGTGATTACTGAGGAAGTTGTGAAGAAATTGGGGTTGATGACCGAGCCCCATCCTCAACTATACAAGCTCGACTGGGTGAATCGGGATGCAGATATTCAGGTCAGTTGACGATGTAGGTTGGCCTTGTCTTTTGGTCCTCAACTTGAGACGTCAATAGTAGTTGATGTTGTACCGATGGATGCGACACACATCATTTTGGGATGACCATGGCAGTTTGATAATAAAGCAGTGTATAATGGCTACACTCATACTTATATGCTGTGACCAGATGGGAGAAAAGTGATCTTGAAACCGCTACAGGACATGGCTGAACAGAAGGTAGTAATTTGTTTGCCAAGTAAGGAGTTTGAGGCGAGTTTAGAGGGAGAAGATTTCTGTTTTGCCCTGATTAGTAAGCTAGAGGAGTTTGGCCATAATGGGGAGCAGGAGCTACATGATCTTCCTCAGGAGTTGGTGTTAGTTTTGGAGGAATTTCGGGATGTTGTACGGAGTGAGCTTCCTGCGGGTTTGCCACCACTTCGAGATATTCAGCATGAGATTGATCTGATTCCGGGTTCTATGTTGCCGAATAAGGCTCATTATTGAATGACCCCACAGCAGCATGAGGAGCTGAAGAGGCAGGTTCAAGATTTTTTAGACAAAGGCTTTGTACGGGAAAGCATTAGCCCGTGCACGGTACCAGCACTTTTGGTGCCGAAAAAGGATGGTTCATGGCATATGTGTGTTGACAGCCGAGCAATAAATAGAATTACTGTGAAGTATATATTTCCAATACCGAGGCTGGATGATATGCTAGATCAGTTGAGTGGTGCCGTGTTCTTTACTAAGATTGATTTGAAAAGTGGGTATCATCAGATCAGAATGAAGCTAGGTGATGAATGGAAGACGGCCTTCAAGACAAAGGAAGGCCTGTATGAATGGTTGGTGATGCCATTCGGGCTATCTAATGCTCCTAGTACGTTCATGCGAGTAATGAACCAGGTTTTGCATCCATTCCTTAGTTCTTTTGTTGTTGCATACTTTGATGATATATTGATATACAGTAAGACAGCACAAGAGCGTGTTGAGCATGTTTCACAAGTTTTAACAGTATTACGTGAAAACCAGCTTTTTGCTAACCCAGAGAAGTGTATTTGGATGGTAGACAAATTAATTTTTCTAGGATATGTTGTTACTGGTGATGGGATTCTTCCAGATGAAAATAAGGTGCGAGCGATAGTGGACTAGCCAGCACCTAAAACTTTAACTGAATTGAGATCCTTTTTGGGTCTTGCGGGTTTTTACAGAAGGTTTGTGAAGAGGTATAGTGAGATTGCTGCACCCTTAACAGATTTGTTGAAATTAAATCAGTTTGGATGGAATGACACTGCTCAGGCAGCATTTGATGAGATGAAAGTCAAGTTGACCCAAGCACCACTATTGGTTCTTCCAGATTTTGACAAGGTAATCGAAGTGGATTGTGATGCTTCAAAGACTGGGATTGGCGCAGTACTCAACCAAGATGGGAGACCTGTTGCTTTCTATAGTGAAAAGCTTGGAGGTGCCAAACTGATGTATTCGGTTTATGATTTGGTGCTATATGCCATTGTGAGGTCATTGCAACATTGGCATCATTACTTAATCTAGAGAGAATTTGTGCTGTACTCAGATTATCAAGCATTAAAATTTCTACAGGGACAGCATAAGTTGAGCTCCAGACATGCAAAATGGGTGAGTACTCTACAGGAGTATACTTTCAGCATCAAGCATAAGTCAGGCACTTTGAACAAAGTAGCAGATGCTTTAAGTAGACGGAGTTTATTGATTGGTGCTATGCAAGTATATACCCTTGGGTTTTGAAAGCATGAAGGATGATATCTGTGCTGATGAATATTTCCAGAGCATTATGATTGAATTGGAAGCTGGAGGTCAATCTGACTTCGTCCTACATGATGGATATTTGTTCCATGGTAATTGTCTCTGTATTCCTAATACTTCACTGCGTGTATTGATTATTCAGGAGCTGCATAATCAAGGACATTTTGGAAGAGACAAAACTACATGGTTAATTCGTCAACGGTTTTATTGGCCTGGGCTTGACCGAGATGTCAAAACCTATGTGAAGAGATGCCGTTTGTGTCAGGAATCCAAAGGATCAGATACAAATCAAGGTTTATATACCCCTTTGCCGATTCCAGATGAGCCGTGGCGAGAAGTATCTATGGATTTTGTTGTAGTTTTACCACAAATAGTGAGAGGTCTAGATTCAATTATGGTAGTCGTAGATCGGTTCAGCAAGATGGCTTGTTTCTTGCCATGCAAAACGATATTTGATGCATCGAAAGTAGCTGATCTTTATTTTTCTGCAGTTGTCCGACATTATGGGTTACCATCATCGATAGTTTCAGACCGAGATAGCAAGTTTATGAGGCATTTCTGGCATGAATTATGGAAAAAGTTGGGTACAAAATTAAAATTCAGTAGTCCCTATCATCCTCAGACCGATGGGCAAACTGAGACTGTCAACCGAAGTCTTGGTAACTTGTTGAGAGCCAATGTTCAAGAATTTAAAAACTGGGATGTATGTTTGCCAAAGATTGAGTTTGAGTTCAACTCTTCGGTGAACCGTTCTACTGGTTTTGCACCCTTTCAGGTATTGTATGGATTTCTGCCAAGAGGACCACTTGATATTTTACCTGTTGATGTGCCAAACAAATCAAGTAAGAAAATAGAAGATCGAGTGGTTGATCTCCGTGAGGTGCACGCAACTGTTAAAGCCAATCTAGAGCAAAATTATGCCAAGTATAAGGCTAAGGCTGATCAGACACGTCGACAGCAGACTTTTGAGGTTGGTGATTTGGTATGGGTCTTCTTGCCAAGAGAACGATATCCACAGGGGGCCTACACCAAACTCAAGCCAAAGAAAATTGGTCCTTGTCAGGTGTTGGAGAAATTTAGTGACAATGCCTACCGAGTTGAATTACCATACAATGTCCTTATTTCTGATGTATTCAATATTCGACATCTAACCCCTTATGCAGGTGATAATTCAAGCTTGAGGACAAGCTTTTCAGAGGAAGGGGAGAGTGATGCAGACATCGAGATGAATATTGAACCTGATCAACTGACTCATATATCAGGACAGCCCGGTGATAGTTCGGCGAAGCCCAACCCAGACATTTCGGTTCAGCTTCCGGCCCATGATGATTTAGGGCCGCCAGCCTCGCCAGCAGGAAACGTGTGCAGGTCCAGACGCCTTCAAGGGAAGCAAGTTTCAAATCTTACCCGTTTTTGGAATGAAAATAATTAATTGGGAATTGGGCCGAAGGCCCAATACACTAATTGCGTCCGTGAAGTTTCGGATCCGGGAAATCACCGGAATCTTTAGTCTTATTATTATTATTATAATTTTATTAGTGGCGTGATTTCTTGATTTTTTTTTTTTTTAAAAAAAACCATTTGAATGTTTCATGCATGGAGTTAACATGTTAAGTTGTTTACATTTGTTGTATTTCCTCCCTTTAGTCACGTGGAGGACTTTACCACATTATGGATTCTTTAAAAACGGAACCCAAGGAATACAAAGTGGGCGTTGTTTTGTTTTGAGAATTTTCCCTTGGACGATTTCCGTGGAAAGCATTGTTTTGTTTTTGGGGAATAAGATATTGCACAGGAGCGTGTTGTTTGTTTTGTTTTGGAACATTTGCACGGTGTGGTATTTTGGACGGTGATTCTTTTGGGTGATTCCGTGGAAGGCCGCCGACCACCTTCTTTTCCCCCTTGCACACACTAGGCCAAAAGCCCGGTTGGGAGAAGACGATTCCATGAGGAATCTCTTCCTTCCGTTCCAAGTTCCTGATTAAAAAAAAAAAAAAAATAGGGACTCACGGTGAGAAACCCATCGTTCGTCCCTTCCAATCTTGAAGACCCGAATTGAAATCCGGTAGAGGGTTGGCAACGTGAGGAATCACGCGGCCCTTTCAATGCTTGATCGTTGCAGGTTTCAAAGGATCTTCCCCATCTTGCTCAATCCTAGCATCCAAGAATTCTAAAAACCCGTTCTCGCTGAGTCGGGGTTTTGGTCGCTGCAGGCGTTTGACAACCGCCCTGCACCAGCTATTCACCCTCCCCTCATGGCTCGGGATAGTCAGCTGCAAGGTAGAAGGGATACTATAAACAACCCTAAGGTTCTCCACCCTCTCCCGAGTCATGGTCGAAGGAATATCGTACGGGCCTGGTTCCCTATTCCCATGAGCCAAACTCTGACCACCGGAGGCCATTCTAATGGAAGCTATAGAAAAGGAAGAAGATGGATGTGGAACTAACCTAGTTTTTGGGTTTTCTAAGGGAGCTAGAGCAGCAGAAGAAGGGAGATCTCTCTCTCTCCAAGCCTAAGTACAGCGAAAGACCCCCTTCGGGCATCCGCCCCTCCTTTTATAGGCGCTAAGGGGCCGCCTCCCAGGGCCCCTCGAGCGCCGCGATCCGCGACGGGTGACACGACTCCATGATTGGACGGGGAGGCCGAAGGGACGCGCCGGATCATGTCAGATCATGATCTGCATAACCGCTTGGCTGATGGTGGATAAGCCACTCTAGGCACCGTGCCGACCGCTCGGATCTTGCCGCATTCCCCATGTCGCATCAGGGATGCATCAGGCAGGCATTTTGGGCTGGCAACCCATCATGGAACCGTACCAGCAGTAACCACCTGTCCTGTCACCGCTAATCCGGCACTGACACCTATCCAACGGTGGAGTTTCGGAGCAGAAGACGGCCGGTCATAGCACGCCGAATCGGATTTTCCATCATTTTGAGGATGTCGCATTTATTGCCAATTAATGCCCTCGTCCTTCGAGTCTACAGACCTGCTCGGAGGATAAGGGCAAGGGGGCAATTGTTATACCCTGCCGGCTCATCATTAAGCTGGATCGGTCCCTCTTCACGGTCTGACTGGACCGCTCTTCTAAAGACCCGATGGCCACACCTTAGCCGAAGTCCGATTGCTCTCCTTCGAAAGTCCGACCCACTTCTTCAAAAGTCCGGCCAGTCTCTCTTTTGGAAGCTCCGACGGATGCTCTTCCTCGGAGGTCCAATTGGCCCTCCCGGTCAGCATCTGACCGGGTCACTTCAGAGATCCAGAGGACTCCAGAAGCCTCTTTCTGTTGTAACGGAATCCTGCCATGTCAGCAGCACTGCTCCATTACTTCCATAACACTGCCCCATCTAGGCGCCACATGGCCACTCTCCAGATTCTCCTGGGGGCAGATCGATCTTTCTTGGCCTCTTTCCTAATGGATTTTGGACTATTCCATGCCTATATAAGGTGCCCGGGGGATCCTGTTTGGAGCTAAGTACACTCTCCTCTCTTCCTATGCTACATTTTCTTCGATTTCTCCATTCTGCTGCTCTCAAGCTCCTGCTGACTTAGGCATCGAAGTGTCCCCCCGTCGGAATACCACCGGTGCCTTGGGGACTTTGTTGTAGGTCGACCGGAAGAGGAGCGCTCCAGCATAGCCGATCGAATCCGATCCAGGAGAAGTTACAGCAACACATTCTTATTATTTTATCTAAGTATGGTGATATATTTTTGATCTCATTTATGATAGATATGTAGAATCTGATAAAAGAAAGTCTAGATAGTTGATGGATAAATAAATTAATATAAAATGGATGGTCTGATGGTGTTAGGATTTATATCTTGAAACTAGAGAGAATTGTATCTAAAATTAGTATTATGAGATTTCTATCTCTAATACATAGGCTACTCAACATATTTAGTTTTCCTGCTGTACAGTTTAATGAACTTAAAATCATATATATGAAATAATTAATAAATTATATTCTATTTTGTTTAAGAAGTTTTTTGATATTTTTTGAGAAAAGGATAAGGATATTGTTAAGGTGTATCAGTTACATTCTAAGATCCCATATATAATAAATAAATAATATTATTAAATATTTGTGTAAGTATGGGATAGTTGTTTAATATACCAGTCTGAAATTTTTAAATAAAATGGTGTGACTGAGAGGCAAAGTATACTCTAAAAGATATGGTGTAAAGAATAATAAGTGGATGCAATTTATCATGATGTCTCTAGTATAAGATCCTAAATAATTGCCATCTATATTCTTGGAAAAGTATGATGAGTGGGTGCAATTTATCATGATGTCTCTAGTATAAGATCCTAAATAATTGTTATCTATATTCTTGGAAAAATGATATCTTTTTTGTATTAAAGATTGGTAGGAAGTCCAATATTTTTTAACTTTATTGTTGGAACTATCCTGCAACACTTAATCATTGATAATCATCAGTGAATAAACCTTGTTTTTGTACTAATACATTATTTATTTTGGTTATCCAGTTATTTTTAAATGAATACAGATTCTACTATCTTAATAGAGGTGTTGTGGCTAAATCACCTGTGGTTGAAGCTTTGACAGTATCGGGCATCCCGCTCGCTCTTTTGATCCTGCTCCCGGGCATGGATGGACACATGAAAAAGACCCCGGACCGAATTTTTGATGGGGGATACTCCGATGCTCAAGTCAGTGGTGGTCCAGGCAGCAACAGAATGGAGAATTCAAAGTAAAGCATAGATGGAGAAGGAGAGAGTGAGGTAGCCTAGCATGGGCTTGTTGGCCTTAGACCTAGCTTACCCTTGGGAGGTCCCCTCTTACCTTTATTTATAGGTGTAGATGTAATCGAATATGGTTATAATAACCGAAGTGGTTGTAACCGAATAACCAAAGTGGTTGTAACCAAATAACCGAATAATTGATGGTGGTTAGGTGGTTGGTCATGGGCCTTAGTGGGCCTTGGGCCTTTATGGGCCTTAGTGGGCCTTGGGTCTTTATGGGCCTTAGTGGGCCTTGGGCCTTTTGATTGTTATTGTATCAAGACCGGATGAGAGAGATACAACATAGCCCCCCACCCCCGAGCTGAAAAAATGTTAATAGTGAACTGCTTTGATTCCTTTTTTAACGAATGAAGTAACTTCTTTTCTTCGATCTTGATATTGGTATAAATAGCAGCCCTTGCATTCTGTCGGATTATGGTCAGCATATTAGGTCAACCTTTTTGATCATCGAAAATATCGATTAATGAATATCGATGAGATGGTAGGTCAGACCAACTCAATTTATCAAATTATGGTTAGCTTATCAGGCCAACCTTTCAGTTTATACCAAATCATAAATATTAATAAGATGGTTGGTCAGACCAACTCGATTTATCGGATTAGCACTTCTTGGGTGTAATCAGCCTCGCGCCTCTTGGGCATTGAATGAACGATCTTGTGCTTTCTTGGGCGTTGTTCGGCCTTGTACTTCTTGGGCGTTTGATCGGCCTTGCACCTTTTGAGTGTTGTTCGGCCTTGCACTTCTTGAGCGTTGTTCAGCCTTACACCTCTTAGGCGTTTAATCGATCTTGCACCTTTTGGGCATTTGATCGGTCTTGCACTTCTTGAGTGTTGTTTGGCCTCGCACCTCTTGGATGTTTAATCGGTCTTGCACCTCTTAGGTGTTTGATCAGTCTTGCGCTTCTTGAGCATTACTTGGCCTCGCACCTCTTAGGCATTTAATCAGTCTTGCACCTCTTGGGCGTTTGATCGGTCTTGCACTTCTTGAGCATCGATCGGGCCTTGCGCCTCTTGGACATCGATCGGGCCTTGTGCCTCTTGGGCGTTGTTTGGCCTTGCACTTCTTGAGCGTTGTTTGGCCTTGCACCTCTTGGATGTTTAATCGGTCTTGCACCTTTTGGGCATTTGATCGGTCTTGCGCTTCTTGAGCATTGTTCGACCTTGCGCCTCTTGTTCGTTTAATCAGTTTTGCACCTCTTGGATGTTTGATCGGTCTTGCGCTTCTTGAGCGTTGTTCGGCCTCGCGCCTCTTGGGCGTTTGATCGGTCTTGCACCTCTTAGGCGTTTGATCGGTCTTGCACCTCTTGGATGTTTGATCGGTCTTGCACTTCTTGAGCGTTGTTCGGCCTCACCCTCTTGGACGTCGATCAGGCCTGCGCCACTTGGACCTCGATCAGCCTAGCATGTAGATGAGCTTTGCACTTTTTGGGCATTGATTGGCCTAGCACATAGATGGGCCTTTCCTTGAGCTTCAAGGGACCTTGATAAGATAGGCTTCAATGGGCCTTTCCTTGGACTTTAATGGGCCCTGGTAAGATAGGCTTCAGTGGGCCTTTCCTTGGGCTTTCATGGGCCTTTGTGGCCTTTGTTGTATCTCTTGTTGTAACGAATTTGGCTATTGATGCATAGCCAACTGCTGCCGTGTTATAGTTGCGGCTTCTGTCCCAAAATGTTACTTTGCGATCTAAATTGTTGCTGCTGATGTAAAGATATAATATGTTGACTAGACTCTGCTTGTGCTTGCTGCATGCTTATTGAAGTATTCTTCTAGCCTGGTAGTCTTTACTGCTGCTGTTGAATGTCTAAGGCATTATTTTGTCGTCCAAGTAGCTAGGACTCTTGCATATCTGAGATACTTGAGTGCTGACCCATTAGCTTTTGTGATGTTGACAAGATAGATTGTTGAGGAACATAATTTGACTCCTCCTGAAGTGAAGATGGTTGTTGGTGTATAATAGGTTGTGGCTGCTTTTTCTATGGACATTCTAATGAAAGTATTGGCAACATCATCAATAGAGTCAGCCTCCAAATCAATTATATCTGTAGATATTGAACTATCAACATATCGATCTGAATTCTGATTCCCTCTGGTTGACAGGTATGACCAAGTATTTATCCCATGATGAGAGCTGGATAATATACTTGGATAGGAATTTGCAAGTGACGGTGATAATGTGGACAAGAATTTGAAGACCTGCATCTTCCGAGCATGGAGAGTTTCATACTCTTTGGTTACACTTCCACATATTCCATCATCCAACCTCTCCAGAAAATTTGACAAAGCAAGTGGATTGGAATAATCTATAACTTTGGAGGGAGACCTTTCTTTGGTTTTCTCAAAACCGGAACATAAAGCTGTAACCTCAGATTTATGACAATAGTTATTATCCTCATTGTCTAACTTTGTTCTTTTATGTCTTCGAAGATACGTATCCAGATTCAAGATTTTCGATGAGCTGTGCTTCTTTGGGGTTTCCATCAAGAACCGTTATGGGAGGAAGAAACGAGTCACCAATTTCTCTTACGGATTTTGCCTATGCGGTCCCTTCGGGGGAGATCAAAGAATTCTTTCTCCCATCCACCTCTCTTCTCCCACTCGCCCCGGCACCCATGCCAAGAAAAAAAAGGAGTCGTAGCCGTAGAGGGGGGTGAGAGCGACACCTCACCTTCCCAAATCTTCTTTTTTAGTCTTCAGGAACGTGTACGAGGGCTCGCCGGTGGCATAGGAGAGGTGGGGACCCAAGTGCCGGAGGAGGGTAGACCCGACCATCCAAGAACTCATCATCTCTCCCAGAAGAATTGAGGGAAAAGAGAAGTGGAAGCCAGGAAGTTTGGGAATGTTTCAATGGGGGAATTTCTTGCCGGACTTTGCTTCTTCTTTCATTACTACGGCGACCACTTTCTCACCATCAGGGGTTTGGAGAGCGTCGATCTCCTTGGAGCGAGCATTAATGTAGGCATCAATGAAGTCGAGGAAGTGCCAGAGGCTATCCCATTGGCGGATAAATTCGAAGAGGGCGGTGCTGGGATCGGAAAGATGGTGGATTAATGGGATCGGAGAGGGTGCAGAAGCCTTGCTTTTCTTGATCTAGTTTTCCTGTCTTCTCTTCATTTTCTCTACTGCTTTTTTTTTCTTTTTTCTTACTGCTTCTTTCTTCTTGTTTCTCGGATTTGCGGGCTTGGATCTGAGTGGAGGAGTGGTGGAAGTAGACGCCGAAGGAGCGAGCGAATCTGGCAGTGCTACCCTTGGCACCGTCATCCTCCACCACGATGGTGTTGCCCAGGTGGCTTTCTCCCAAGAGGGTGGTGAATTGGGAATTACAAAATTTTTGCAAGTATGTGCACAAGTAATTTCTTTTAGTGGTTAGGTACTGTGTTAATCAGAGAATAAATGCAGAAGCTAAAAGGTAAATCAAACACAACACAAACAAAGCATGTTTATAGTGGTTTGGAGCAACCCAGCTCCTACATCCACTATCCAAGTTCACCACTCGGGATTTCAACTATATCCCCCAAACTGGAATACAGTCAGATTGTTTTACAGGCTCACAATCCCAACCTCTACACTTTGGTTTTGTAAAACGGGCTCACCAAAGAAACCCAAACTAGGTTTTTACAGGCTCACCTAGAACCTCTACACTTTGGTTTTAAATAGGCTCACCAAAGAAACCTCTACACTCTAGTTTTTATAGGCTCACCAAAGAAACCTATTTGGTTTTTAAGACCGGGCTCACCAATAACCTAGATATTTTAAAAACTAGAATAAAGAAGCAACAATAAAGACAAACACTGTTGTCTGGGTGGTTGCCAATGTAGCTCGAGTGAAGATCCACTGAATGCTCTTCAATGCACTTCAATGGCTTCCTTGCTTTCCTCAAAAGATGCTTCAAGCTTCTGATAAGAGTTGTTGCAGGCTTGAAAGCAGACTTTAAAGCTCAAGTGCTCTCTCTCTTCTCACTTCAATAAGTGTTCAATAAATGCCCAATAATTCATTAGTCTCTTTAAAGATGTTCTCATACCTTATTTATAGAGACTTCAACTGCCTTCCCTTGATTTTGAACGTTGTAGACTGTTGGGAGGTGACAGGTTACCGTTGGAGCACTTTTGGAATTCAAAAATTGAGAACTGGAACTAGCCATTGGAGGTGACCCCGTCATTCCAGTCGGCTCGGACAATCTTCGAGTCGGCTCGGTTCAAGTTCGGGTTGACTTGGCTGAATGCCAGTCGGCTAGCTTCCACAGTTGAGAAAATACCTCACTCTGGACGAGTAGGCTAGGTTGGAATCCAGTCGGCTCGGATCTCAGAGGCTCTTAGATCATTCTCAACCAAGTTCTGGACGAGTCGGTTGGGCTAAATTCCAGTCGGCTCGGATCCTTGAGAATCTCAGAACGTTCTCAACCATGTTCTAAACGAGTTGGCTGGGCCTAGGTGCCAGTCGGCTGGATCTGTGTGCCAGAGAACTTCTTTCCTGTGCTAGTGCCAGAGTCGGCTGGGTCCTCCATCCAGTTGGCTCGAAATTGGTTCTTCAGCCAGATCAAACTCTATCTTCCAGAACACTTGTCCCATGCTTTGAAGACTTCTTTCAAGGACTTCTTACAATAAATTTAAGAAAAATTGAAGCTTGAAAGCTACTAGAAGTAACCTTTAAACTTGATTTGCATAGAAATCTCTTGTAGGGTTCTTCTTTACAAGATTCTAAAAACTTTACAACTCAACACTAAGCAATAAAGATTGTAGGATTTAGAAAGAGTGTCAATGTAGTTGTCCTACTAAAACTTGTCAATCATTTGAAGAGTAGTTAGATAACCAAATGTATGCTTCAATATTTTATTATCATCAAAATCACTTTAGTGGTCAACAATCTCCCCCTTTTTGATGATGACAAAACACTGGGCATGAAAAGAATCTATTCTGTTCACAAGTATGGATGTATATCAAGTTAAGCATTTACACTTGTTTGACAATTCATAAAATCAACTGTAATCTCAAATGTGTATCAATATATGCTATACAGTTATGCATAAAGTTAATTTTATAAACTGTAAGTATCAGAGAATGATTGCTTATATGTATCAAGCAGCATTAAGTATTAACAGATAGATGTAGTAAGTAGAGAGCATCATAGTAATAATTGAAGCATGTAAATTGAACATGTAAATCTCCCCCTTTTTATAAAATTTCTAACAATAAGAAATTTCTCAAGTTTCTCCCCCTTTATCATTCAATTGATTGATTTAACAGAAAAGTATTCATAAATCATTCAAAAAAGCAAAGATCAATCAAGAATTCTTTAAACTCCCCCTGTCTACTTTGCTTTAGTAGTTATATTGCAATTCATTAAGCTTTTTCTTTCATGCACTCTATGGTTCTCCCCCTTTTTGTCATCAATTCAAAAAGGTTAAATAGATAAGTTCAGAATTTTAAATAGATTGAGAAAGTTTTAAGATTTGTTTGAGATAATTTTACTTTCTCAACTTAGAGAGAGAATTCTATTTAAATAAATGGAGAGAGTAAACAAGATAATATATATACACACATTACACAGTAACCAAAAAGATGTTCATTTCATTTCTATCAAAAAGATGTTAAGTACATCAACCATTAAGGCATCCAAAAAGTACAGAAACTACAAAACATCTACTTAGAGTCATCTCTAGGAACATTGGCACGTTGCCAAGAAGTGGGTCTGGGTGTTCTACTAGATGAAGCATGAGGAGGAGGAGCCCTAGGGTGATGAGAGGTACTAGGAGCCCTAGTGGAAACGGGAGGTGGATCATACAATGGTCTGGTCCTAGCTATGACCTCCAGTGATCTGACAGTGCCACAAATAGACACCATCTCCATCCAAATTGCTCCCAGCTGTTGCTCCAAGTCCTTGAGGCAAACTGGCACTTTGTTTACTGCCTCCTTCATCTCACCAATTTCTTTCTGCATAGTATGACCTCCGAGGCTTGGACATTGGCGAATGCTTCAGCTGATCCTCGAAGTCTGCTAAGCTCCGACCTGATGATCCCGATACCTCTAGTGTAATCATCAGCCATACTTCTTGTATTAACAATAGTTCCCATTTTGCCTCTAAGTTCCTTCAACTCAGTTTGATATTCATTTAGTGTAGTGTTCACAGTCTTTAAAATTGCTTCAGAACTTGAAGAGATACAATTCAGAATTTGTTGAAGTTCTATCTGAGGAGTTGATCTTGAAGCTTCCATAGATTCAACCTTTCCTTGAAGACTTGAAACATGCTCTTCCAGTCTGTCCAATCTGCTGTCCACTGACTTTTTCAAATCACTAAATAAAGAAGTTATTATACCTGTCAGTGTATCTGTCAAGCTTCTCATCTGTTCTTCAATTTGAACTTGACTCATTTGAGGCTGTGGTGCTGCAGAAGGGTAGTCAGGTAAAGGAACATTAGCTGCAGGCAAGTCAAACTCCGGTGCAGGCAAACCAAAGTCCGCTGCAGGCATATCAAACATAGGAGAAGGTGCTCTAGTCTCCTCAGTGGCAGCAGGCTCGGATACAAGTGACTCATGCTCAGGTACCGGTGTAGAAGAAGTTCCAGCTGCTTCTATATTTTCTTCCTCTTCTTCTTCTTCACTACTACTTGAGCTGCCTATAGCCCTTTCATTTGTGCCTTTCTTTCTCCATACTCCTTCCACTTGGAAGTATCCCATTCTCTCTAGAGTTTTGGATGTGTAAACATCTGTGTGATGCAATTCTAATCCATCCTCACCATCCAAACTGACTCTATTAGATTTAAACAAGAGGGTAAGCATCATTCCATATGGTAGACATGATTTAGCCTTTCGAACAGTTTCTTTCATTTGCATGATTATAATGTATGGAAGATTGACAGGATTTCTCTCTAAGATGTGCTCCATGAGGCATAAATCTCTTTCACTTACCCAATCGAATCTACTAGTATTTTGCAAGAAAATTCTACAAATAAAATTATGAAGCAATCTCATTTCCAGTGACAGGGTGTTAGCAAAAACTGTACCAATACCTCCAACATCTTCTTTGTTCAGTATAGTCCTCAGAGTCTTCTCTCTATTGTCAGTTACTAAAAACTTTACTCCCTCTGAAGGTAAGTCCAATATCCCTTGTAGAAATTCCTTATTGACTATTATCCTCTTTCTTTTAATAGTGGACTCCACATGATTAGTTCCCAACCTTAAGTTTTCATAAAAACTTCTAACCAAAGTGGGATAGGTCTTCTCATTCAAAGAACAAAATTTTCTCCACCCTTGATCTTCGATTAAATCTCCTATTTTTAACCCAATGCCTTTAATAAACTCAAAATTAATATGGCGGTCGGAGGTTATCGGATGCGTAGACATTGAAGGCACATGGCTAGGAGTGGTAGGAGCATCTCTTGTGGCATCCTCTACAAATTCTTCACTGTGGACGGTGCTACCTGGCTCTTCTTGCCTCCTTTTGGACCTTCTTTCCTTTTCAACAGTTGTAGCAACCCTAACGGAGTGTTTACCTGTCGCACGCTTGGGTGCCGTTGCTAGGAAAGATAGAAAATTGGAAGATTGGAGTCCTTGGAGGGGAGATAGAGGTTTTTGGAGCAGGTTTTGGAGATGAATGAACCGTTAGAGAAGATAACAAAAAGGTAAAACAGTTTGGAGAAGGGTTTATAACCCAAGGCAAAACACATCGGCACAAAATTCTAGTCGACTCGAGTAGCCCTAAAAAGGCTTGAGTCGGCTCGACCAGAACTCTCCTAAAACCATCAAAAGATCTAGTCGACTCGAAACTGCTCGAGCCGGCTAGACCAGAACAAGTTCAAAACTCTCAAAAAATCCAGTTGACTCGGATTAAGATCCAGTCGACTCGAACAGAGAAAATAGAGTTTTGAAGATTTTGAACAAAAACTAGAAGGATTTTGAAGAGAATTTCAACAGAAATTAAGGCTCAATAAAATAGAATAAATTGAGGAGGTTCTTTAGATAATATTTCCTTAAACTTGAAGGAATTAGGTTAGAGAATCTAAAAAGGATCACAAAGACCTAATTCACTCCTAATTAGCTCAAATCTATCTTAACTGAGTGGCTTAGTAAATATGTGAGCTAATTGATCTTCAGTAGGAACAAAATCAAGCACAATATTACCATTAGAAACATGATATCTAATAAAATAATGTCTAATTTTAATGTATTTCATTCTAGAGTGTTGAATTGGATTCTTTGTCAAATTGATAGCACTTGTGTTATCACATTTTATTGAAATTTTAGATTGTGATACACCAAAGTCTTCAAGTTGTTGTTTAATCCATAACACTTGAGCACAACTGGTGCGGGCAACAGAATCAGAAGAAGACTTCAGGGTTCCATCTGGATCTCTGAATGACCTTGCCCGAAGATTAGGGTTTGTAATAAGGGTTGACCTGGTCAACCAGATTATTTTATTTCTTTGAGTCTGCATTTCATTTTGTTGAGTCATATTGACTCAGTCTAAGTCCAAGTCAAGTCCTGGTTGGTGCCATTTCCTAGGGCGTCATTTTTTCTTCCAAGGCCAAATGCAAGTGGACGCCACACTCCCAGCCACACTCCCAAGACCAGTTGGCACCACATTTCATCCCAGTGTCCCTGGTCCACACTCCCAAGAGAGCAAGAAAATTTTCTTAGGAGAAGTCAAGGAAGGCGCCCACAAGCTGTCAAAAGTAACCAAGCTAAAGGAGCAGGGGATTTTTTCTTAGAGAGGACTTCAAGGTAGGCGCCCACACCTGCCTAAAGTACCTAGCTATGAATGGAAGGAGCCTAGTCTTGGGAAGAAAGACTAGGAGATGAGTATTTTCTTCCAAGAAAGAGCAAGTCATGGAAGGAAAACCCATGACTTAAGGAGAAGAACTAGGAGATGGCCCACATACCTGCCATATGAAGCCATCACCTTGCATTTGAGGCCGCCCACTCCAAGGAAAGAAGCCTGGTTGGTTAAGGGAAGGTTTTTCATGCTTAGGATGAATGTTTAGTCCCACATGGGAAGTAGTTTAATTTTGTTTCTCTTGCAAGGTCTATATATTGGACCCTTAGTAATCTTTTGATTATGAATGATTAAATGAAATCTTTTCTTGTGTTGAGCAACCTTGTGTTCTCTTCTTCCGCACTTCTTTGAGTATTGAGCTCAGTGAGGGAGTAAATCTGGGTTCAATTGGAGCCTTGAGGAGGTGAGAGATCTCCAAAGTTACCAAAACCCTGCCCCACTTTCATCCCTGGCCGCCAACCCTAATTTCCTTTTCATCTGCAAGTCGCCGCCCTACCAGCCAAACACTAAATCCACTCCATCTTCCACTGCCACCTCCATACTCTTCCCTCATCTTCAAAGTTCGAGCAGTCCGGAGCTATCCCAGGTAAAGGTCTCTTCCTTGAGTTTCTTACATCCTTATCTTGTTCTTCATCCTTTCTAGATCCAGAGTAAGAAAAGAAGGCCAACCTTGCCATAGGACTACAATCCGAGGATCCATTGCGAAGATACCCCATCTCCAAGGATCCTATAATCTGCTCGAGAGTGTCCTTCAATTGAAGCAAAGAGAGATATCATAGTCAGGTATAAAACCTTCTCTTCTCTCTTCGTCTGTTTCTTGAAAGAGGAGTAAACCCTAGGTCTGGGGGTTTCTCAATCCCCATCGATCCTACTTCTTTATTACTCTGATAATCTACTCTTTTGAATTGTGCTTTCTTTCAATGCATATTTTCTTTCAATATTAGTTAGCCTTGTTTTTGAGTCAAGCCAACTTCTAATAAAACACAAAAAAAATTAGTCTTAATTTACTTCCGCATCGCATCATCTTATTTGTTCTGCATCATTTTTAGTATCAGAGCCTTGTCTAGGGTTCTTGCTTGTTTGATTATTTTTTCATTCCTTTTTACTTTTGCTGCTTGGAGTAGACTCCCCTGGCCGTCCGGTTCTAGGAACAAGCGAGATGCAAGCCTCCTCCTCCCATTCCATGGGGGTTCCTAGGGCGTGTAGGGGTACCGCTGGGTTATAACTTCTAGGCAGGGATTGTAAACGGGACACACGTTCTATTTTTTGCCAGTAACTATCCTGTTATCCGAATTGTTTCTTCCTGAAGAAAATTCTAAATTAAGTAATTCTTGTTTTGCTGGAACCATTATAATTGAAAGTAATTTATTTAAAATTTTCATGATTTATTAATTTCTGTAGATTTTCTGAGATCAATTTTACTGCTGTTCTATTTTTTTTATTTTCTGCAAGCTATTTTTTTATTTGAGTGTGCATAAATTGAATCTATCTTAAGGGCACCGAAGTTGCAACATAAGGGAAGGATTGAGACGCTCTCCTTAACCCAAAACCACCTCCCGTGCATTTGAACCTAAGCCTTTAATCTTAAAATTAATTAGACCTAATTTGCCCTAGTGGGCTAGGGACACCAACTGGTCAAGTCTAGGCTAGTGTTGAGTCAGTTTGTCTAGTTACTCTGTGTGTGCTTTATACTCCGTGTCTAGAATGGTGGTTCAGGGATTCTATCCCGAAGGGCTTGTGTGCTGGTCCGCCTACCTGGCCAATCACTGATTGGTGTCTAGGATTGGCAATTAGGGACCTAACACTCCCCTTACACCTGCCTGGCTGAGTCCCGAGTTACTACAGGCTAGCTTGCCACTCTGATTGGGCATCTAGTTTGGGCTCTAGGTCTAGTTAGCCTGTAGTCGTTTCAGTCGAGTCTCATTTGGTATGCTTGCTTGCATCATCATGTCCACCCGGAATGGAGTACCCTACCAACCTGGTCAAACCCAACCTAATTTAGAGGCCATGACTAGAACTCTTACCGAAAGTATGACCAAATTGAGTCAGGATATGACTGATACTATTGCCCAGTTTAGGGATCAAGTCCGTGAGGATCTTACCCAGCTTAGGGATCGAGTCCAAGTACTTGAGGAACCTAGACATCAGAATTGGACTCCTGACCCAGATTTTAATGTGCCTCAACCTCACCCACACCAGGAGCCTAGAAGACCTTTATACAGAGATCCTGAACCTAATCATAGGAGGCCTGACCCAGAGCCTGAAGATAGAGATGATAGGTTCATCCGGAATATCAAATTAGATGCACCCACTTTTGATGGTAGCTTAAACCCTAAGGTGTATTCTGATTAGGAGGGTGAGATAGACCAGTACTTTGAGTGGTATACCATGTTTGAGGAAAGGAAGTTCAAGTTTGCCAAGATAAAGTTAGTGCGTCAAGCTAGGTTATACTGGGGGAACATTGAGCTAACCACTAGGAGATGAAATGTTGAGCCCATAACCACTTGGCAGGGTATGAAAGAGAAGCTTAGAGATAAGTACCTACCCATTTAATACTAGCAGAATCTGTTAGACCAATGGCAAACCTTGAAACAAGGGAACCGATCTGTCTCAGACTACATAGCCACCTTTGATAAGTACTTGATGAGATGTGATGTGAGTGAAGCCCATGAGGTCACTTTGTCTAGATTTAGGGTGGGACTTAGGGAAGATATTAAGAGGGAGTTGTTTCTGAGAGAGGTTACTGACCTAGACCAAGCCTATCAGATTGCACTGAACACTGAGAAATTTCAGAGAGGACCTATACCTTCTAGGGTTAGTGCCCCAATCCCAAGAAATGGACCTAGCCAAGTTACCCCTAGCAAACCTTTTCAGGGTATTCCCACCCCTAGGCCCATGGACAAAGGTAAGGCACTTGACACCCAGAGAACCCCTAGTTCTAGTATCACATGTTTTAAGTGTCAAAAACCAGGTCATATCTCCAGCCAGTGTATAGCCATAGCCTGTTTTAAGTGCCATAGGGTAGGTCATGTTTCTAGCCAGTGCCCACGTAGATCCCTTTACATAGAAGAGGGAGAGGAAGAGAATTCCGGGCCCAATGAGGAATTTGAAGAAGAAGTTTATGAGGCTAGAATGAACTTGGTTGATGAGTATGAAGGAGAGGAGGAACCCACAGAGTCTGACCAGTTAGGAGTTGTGAGATGCATCCTGTCCCAGAGTAGAGTTCAGGAGGATTAGCGTAGGACTAACATCCTACAGACTTTCCTTAAATTAGGGGATAAGGTATGTAAGATCATCATAGATAGTGGGAGCTGTGTAAATGCCATTCCTGCTAGCACTGTCAAAATATTAAGCTTAACCCCAGTCCCCCAGCCCAACCCCTATAAGGTTTCTTGGGTAGACTCTACCTCTATACCCATCCAGTCTAGATGTCAGGTCCAAAGCCAGATGCAATCCTATCAAGAGAAGATTTGGTGTGATGTCTTACCCATGGGGGTGAGCAGTATAATTCTTGGGAGACCTTGGTTATATGATCATGATGCCACCCTCTTAGGACAATAAAATATCTGTGTCTTTAGTTTTAATGGGAAAATGATCACAATCCATTCAGTCCCTCCTAAGGACAAGGTAGCTAAAGGACCCAATAAGATCAAAGAGGAATATGAGTCGTGTCCGGATTTTAAGACTGTGTATCAGGATCTAGCTCAAGGACCATCTAGTGATCATAAGGATTATACCCTTTTAGATGGCTTTCTGTTCTTTAAGAATAGGCTTTTCATCCCTAGAACTTCTATTAGGAAATTTTTGATTTGGGAAATTCATGCTGGGGGTCTAGCAGGCCATTTTGGAGAAGACAAGACCACCCTGGCTGTTGAAGACCACTTTTTCTGGCCTAGCTTAAAAAGAGATGTAGCACACATTGTGGCTAGGTGTCGGACTTGCGCTGTTGCCAAACAGCGAAAATAGAACACCGGCCTTTATACCCCACTCCCTGTCCTAGATCGTCCTTGGCAAGATGTGAGTATGGACTTTGTATTAGGTTTGCCTAAGACCCAGAGGAGGCATGACTCTATCTATGTCGTAGTCGACCGATTTTCTAAGATGGCCCACTTGTTGCCTTGTTCCCAGACTTTTGATGCGTCTAAGGTAGCCACCCTGTTCTTTAATAAGATAGTTAGACTCCATGGCCTACCTAAGACAATTGTTTCAGATAGGGATGTTCGGTTCACCAGCTATTTTTGGAAAACCCTTTGGCATAAGTTAGGGACAAAACTTAAGTTTTCAACTGCCTATCATCCCCAAACTGATAGCCAAACCGAGGTAGTGAACCGTAGCTTAAGCAATCTGCTAAGATGTCTTGTTGGTGAAAACACTAGGAATTGGGATTTGTACTTACCTAGGGCTGAATTTGCATACAATGACTCGGTCAATAGGTCTATATGTAAGAGTCCATTTGAAATTGTGCATGGGTACAAACCTCACACACCTCTTGACCTAGCCCCTTTACCAGTCCGCACACGAGTCTCCGAGTCTGTTGAAGTTTTTGCACAGCATATAAAAGACTTGCATAAAGAAATTCATGCCAAAATAAATTGAAGTAATGAAACTTATAAGAAGTTGGCTGATTCTCAAAGACGAGTCAAAATTTTTGTTGAGGGAGACTATGTAATGATTAGGTTAAGGCCTGAACGGTTTCCTCCTGGAACCGTTAGAAAGTTACATGCTAGAGGAGCTGGACCATTTAGAGTGGTGAAGAGAGTAGGATCCAATGCCTATGTGCTCGAGTTACCTCCAGAACTAGGCATTAGCCCCACTTTCAACATTACAGACCTAGTAGAGTATAGAGAGCCAGCTGTGATTCCCAGTGAGCCTTTTGAGCCTAATCCTATTTTTGAGAGTGAACCCAACCCTGTGTGTCCACCAACAAATTGGCCAGTGAGGAAAGAACAGATTGAAAAGATCCTGGATGATCAGGTTATCTCTACTCGTAATTGAGGATACCAAAGATACCTGGTCCGCTGGCAAGGAAGGCCAGATTCTGATGACTCTTGGATCTCCCGAGATGAATTACAAGAGCTGGATCCAGATCTCTTGGAGAGATACCAGAGCCAACTTGAGCCTTACTCGACAGGGTCGAGTTCCTCCCACCCCGGGAGAATTGGTGCGAGCACCAGAATCAGAAGAAGACTTCAGGGTTCCATCTGGATCTCTGAATGACCTTGCCCGAAGATTAGGGTTTGTAATAAGGGTTGACCTGGTCAACCAGATTATTTTATTTCTTTGAGTCTGCATTTCATTTTGTTGAGTCATGTTGACTCAGTCCAAGTCCAAGTCAAGTCCTGGTTGGCGCCATTCCCTAGGGCATCATTTTTTCTTCCAAGGCCAAATGCAAGTGGACGCCACACTCCCAGGACCAGTTGGTGCCACATTTCATCCCAGTGTCTCTGGTCCCCACGCCCAAGAGAGCAAGAAAAATCTCTTAGGAGAAGTCAAGGAAGGTGCCCACAAGCTGCCAAAAGTAACCAAGCTAAAGGAGCAGGGGATTTTTTCTTGGAGAGGACTTCAAGGTAGGCGCCCACACCTGCCTAAAGTACCTAGCTATAAATGGAAGGAGCCTAGTCTTGGAGAGAAAGACTAGGAGATGAGTATTTTCTTCCAAGAAAGAGCAAGTCATGGAAGGAAAACCCATGACTTAAGGAGAAGAACTAGGAGGTGGCCCACATACCTACCATATGAAGCCATCACCTTGCATTTGAGGCCGCCCACTCCAAGGAAAGAAGCCTGGTCGGTCAAGGGAAGGTTTTTCATGCTTAGGATGAATGTTTAGTCCCACATGGGAAGTAGTGTAATTTTGTTTCTCTTGCAAGGTCTATATATTGGACCCTTATGTAATCTTTTGATTATGAATGATTAAATGAAATCTTTTCTTATGTTGAGCAACCTTGTGTTCTCTTCTTCCGCACTTCTTTGAGTATTGAGCTCTGTGAGGGAGTAAATCTGGGTTCAATTGGAGCCTTGAGGACGTGAGAGATCTCCAAAGTTACCAAAACCCTGCCCCACTTTCATCCCTGGCCGCCAACCCTAATTTCCTTTTCATCTGCAAGCCGCCGCCCTACCAGCCAAACACTAAATCCACTCCATCTTCCACCGCCAGCTCCATACTCTTCCCTCATCTTCAAAGTTCGAACAGTCCGGAGCTATCCCAGGTAAAGGTCTCTTCCTTGAGTTTCTTACATCCTTATCTTGTTCTTCATCCTTTCCAGATCCAGAGTACGAGAAGAAGGCCAACCTTGCCATAGGACTACAATCCGAGGATCCATTGCATAGATACCCCATCTCCAAGGATCCTACAATCTGCTTGAGAGTGTCCTTCAATTGAAGCAAAGAGAGATATCACAGTCAGGTATAAAACCTTCTATTCTCTCTTCGTCTGTTTCTTGAAAGAGGAGTAAACCCTAGGTCTTGGGGTTTCTCAATCCCCAGCGATCCTACTTCTTTATTACTCTGATAATCTACTCTTTTGAATTGTGCTTTCTTTCAGTGCATATTTTCTTTCAATATTAGTTAGCCTTTTTTTTGAGTCATGCCAACTTCTAACAAAAGAGAAAAAAAATTAGTCTTAATTTACTTCCGCATCGCATCATCTTATTTATTCTGCATCAACAACAACTACCAGCAGTCACGTACTCAGCCTCAGCTGTGGACAAGGCTACGGAGTTTTGCTTCTTACAGTACCATGAAATTAAATTCAACCCTAGAAATTGGCATGTATCGCTGTGCTTTTTCTATCTATTTTACCACCAGCATAATCAGCATCAGAGAATCCAATCAAATTCATGGTAGAATGTTTAGAATACCAAATTTCTAAATTACTTGTTCCTTTCAAATATTTAATTATTCTTTTTACAGCAAGCATATGTGTTTCTTTTGGTGATGATTGAAATCTAGCATATACACATACACTATATAATATGTCAGGTCTACTTGCAGTCAAATACAATAAGGATCCGATCATACCTCTATATAGCTTTTGGTCAACATTGGATCCATTCTCATCTTTGTCCAATCTGCAGGCTGGGCTCATGGGTGTGCTCATTGATTTGCTACTCTCCATACCAAACTTTTTGATGATATCCTTGATGTATTTGGCTTGGTTGATGAAGATGCCTTCCTTTATTTGTTTTACTTGAAGTCCAAGGAAGTAGTTCAGCTCGCCCATTAAGCTCATTTCAAATTCTTCCTGCATAAGCTTAGCAAATTTTTTACATAGAGATTCGTTAGTTGCACCAAAAATGATGTCATTCACATATATTTGTACAACTTAGATGTCATTATTTTTATTTTTAATAAATAGAGTATTGTCCACATTACCTCTTGAAAAATCATTTTCAATTAAGAAAGTGCTAAGTCTATCATACCAGGCTCTAGGTGCTTGTTTCAAACCATACAATGCTTTGTTTAATTTAAATACATGGTTTGGAAAAGTGTGATTTTCAAAACCTGGTGGTTGTTATACAAAAACTTGTTCAGAGATAAAACCATTAAGAAATGCACTTTTTACATCCATTTGAAAGAGTTTGAAGTTCATGTAACAAGCAAATGCAAGTAGTAATCTAATGGCTTCTAGTCTTGCTACGGGTGCATAAGTTTCATCAAAATCAATACCTTCTTCTTGGTTATATCCCTTAGCCACTAATCTAGCTTTATTCCTTATAATGTTTCCTTGCTCATCTAATTTATTCCTATAGACCCATTTGGTTCCTATTATTGGATGGTTGATAGGTCTATCTACAAGTGTCCATACCTTATTTCTTTCAAATTGGTTTAATTCTTCATGCATTGCCATCATCTAGTTTGGGTCAGTCTCAGCCTCTTCTAAGCATGGGGTTCTATTTGTGACACAAAGGCTAGGTAATCATGTGCATCCTTATGTGCAGACCTAGTCCTAACACCATGTGAAGGATCTCCAATTATTAATTCTTTAGGATGAGATGTAACATACCTCCAATCCCTTGGTAGATCGGTGCGATCCTTACTTACCGCTTCTTCTCCATCTTGAGTGTCTTTGTCTTGAATGCTTAAGTCATTCATTCCTTTTTGCAATGTACCTGCATCATTGTCTATGCACTCTTCTTGTATTGAAGGTGTAGGGTTAGTTTCAATAAATATAATATGAATTAACTCTTCAACAGTAAGAGTCGTTTTATTTAAAACCCGATATGCTTTGCTATATAACGAATAACCTAGGAAAATTGCATTATCAGCTTTAGAATCAAATTTTTTTAAATTATCTTTTCCATTGTTATGCACAAAGCATTTACATCCAAACACATGAAAATAACTAATATTGGGTTTTTTGTCATTCCAAAGCTTATAGGGGGTTTTCTTTAAAATAGGATAGATCAAAATGCGGTTTAAAATATAATATGCAGTGTTCACCGTTTCTGCCCAAAAGTACTTTGGAAGATTGCCTTCACACAACATTGTGCGAGCCATTTCTTCCATTGTCCTATTTTTCCTCTCTACAACACCATTTTGTTGAGGTGTTCTAGGAGCAGAGAAGTTGTGATCAATGCCAAATTCAGTACAATAATCTTCAAAAAACTGATTTTCAAACTCAGTTCCATGATCACTTCTAATTGAAATCAAAGATAAGTTCTTTTGGTTTGAAACCTTTTTATGATATTTTCTGAAAACATGAAAAGTTTCATCTTTCGAAGCAATGAACAAAATCCAAGTAAATCTTAAAAAATCATCTACTATCACAAGAGCATATTTCATCCTTCCTAGGCTTGTGGTCCTAGTAGGTCCGAAAAGATCTATGTGAAGTAGTTCAAGAGGTCTTATTCTAGAAACTATATTCTTTGATTTAAAACTCCATCTTGTTTGTTTACCCATTTGACATGCATCACAAACATAATTTAAATCAACTTTAAACTTAGGCATGCCTCCAACAAGATCTTTAGAAATTAATTTGGCAATTGTATGCATGCTAGCATGACCTAATTGTCTATGCCATAGTAAGCTTGACTCTTTGGTCTTAGCATTCATTGCAACTAGACTAGGGCTACTTGACATGGCAAGATCATTAAGATCTACCACATAGATATTCCTGAGTCTATGTCCAATAAACTTGTTGCTAGAATCTAAAGAGTTAGTTACTATACACATACAAGATTCAAAGATAACCTTGAAGCCTTTATCATACAATTGACTTATACTTAAGAGATTATGCTTCAATTTGTCTACTAGCAAGATATTTTCAATAAAAGTGAAGGGAGTTATTTTGATCTTACCAATACCGATTATTCTTCCTTTGTCATTGTCTCTAAAGGTGACCAAGCCTCCTTCTTTCATTTCAAGGGTGATAAATTGGTCCTTGTCACCCGTCATATGTCTTGAGTAGCCACTATCTAAGTACCACCTTTTCTTCAATTTTTGGGCTGCAAGACATTCCTGCAAAATAGTCAATGAATTCTTTTAAGTACCCAAGCTACCTTGGGTCCTTGCAGGTCAGCAGAGGTGGTTCCTTTGGAAACCCAAATCTTTCTTACTTTTTTAAGGACATTTCTAACATTATTGCATTCAAAAGCTTTATGTCCTATTCTTTTACAAACATAGCAAACAACTTTAGAATTTTTAATTGAAGCAGAATTTGAAGATCTAAAGGCTGATGCACTTGATGCAGATTTTGAACTTTTTGAAATGTATGCATTTTTGCTCAAATTCTTGGGAACATATAACAAAGACTTTGAAGTAGAAATAGTTTTTGGTGTGGCTGAAACTTTTTGAGATAAAACATTTTGAGTAGGTGTTTTGGATTTCACAAAAGTAGTTGCTGAAATTCCATTCATAAAAGAAGTTTTAAACCCAATTCTAGCTTTATTTCTTGAAATTCGTTGTTCTTTTAAAATTAGCTCAAGCTTATTTGAAGATAAAGTGAGTTTTTCAACTAAAGGCTTGAGTTTTGTAACCTCCTTTTTCAATTCATTATTTTCAGTAAGTAAATCATAGTTTTTCTTCTCACATAAAAGATTTTCATTTTTCAGCTTTTCAAATTTTTCAGAAAAGTCATGCAATTCTTTTTATAATAAATTGTTCTTTTTAGAAATTTCATCCTTTTATTTGAGTAAAGAATCATTCATATTTTTCAATGATTTTATCTTTACTCCAGCTTTTTTAAATTCAGATAATAATTCATGAAAAGCAAAATTTAATTCATCAAATGTAAATTCAGTGGAATTGTTAGGGGATGTTACCTCATCTTCGAGACCCATTAAGCATAAATTTGCGATCTTGGTGGTCTCTTCTTCTTCAGATGATGATGAGTCTTCACTGTCGAACCATATGGCAACCATGGCTTTCTTTTTCTTCTTTTATCTGAAGGATTTCTTTAATAGTGGACAGTCTGGACGTATGTGCCCCGGCTTTTTGCATTCATAGCATGTGGGGACTACTTTATCTTTTTCTCTGTCCTCTTTTTCTTTCCATAATCCTTCCTATGAAATATACGGTTATACCTTCCTTTCTTTCTTCCCATAAATTTTCTGAATCTCCTCACAACCATAGCGATGTCAACATCTTCTAGGTCGTCATTGGAGGAGGTGCTTTCTTCTTCAGATTCTTTATCATCCCTCTTAGATTCGAAAGCAGCTTTGAAGGCTATTATCTTCTTTTTCTTCTGCTCGTCTTCCGTTCTGTGCTGCATTGTCAGCTCGTGGGTGATGAGCGATCCTAGCAGTTCATCCAGCAGCAATGTATTTAGATCTTTGGCTTCCTGGATTGCAGTTGCTTTGGGATCCCATTTGTCAGGCAAAGAGTGAAGGATCTTCTGAACTAAATCTGCATTAGAGTATACCCTGCCAAGACTCTTTAAACCGTTAATAATATTTGTAAATCTAGAGAACATGGCAGAAATTATTTCAGAAGGTTCCATTTTGAATAATTCATAATTATGAACTAAAAGATTTATCTTGGAGGTTTTTACTTAGAAAGTTCCCTCATGGGTCACTTCGAGTTTGTCCCAGATTTCCTTTACTGAGGAGCAAGTAGAAATTTGGTTGAACTCGTTAGCATCCAAAGCACAATATAATAAATTCATTGCTTTGGTGTTCAATTCCCCTACCTTCATGTCATGATCATCCCAGTCCTCTTCAGGCTTAAGGATATCCATGCCATCAACTTTAATTGTGGGAATGTGTGGCCCTTTCAAGATGACCTTCCATAATTGAAAATCTAAAGCTTGTATGTAAATTTTCATTCATGCTTTCCAATATGAATAATTAGTGCCTGTGAATAGTGGAGGTCTATTTGTTGATTGGCCTTCGTCTAAGGATGTAATCATGGGATGAGCCATCAATCTTTTACTCAAGTAATCAGAGACACTGCTCTGATACCAGCTGTTGCCCAGGTGGCTTTTTTCCAAGAGGGGGGTGAATTGGGAATTACAAAATTTTTGCAAGTATGTGCACAAGTAATTCCTTTTAGTAGTTAGGTGCTGTGTTAATCAGAGAATGAATATATAAGCTAAAAGGTAAATCAAACACAACACAAACAAAGCAGGTTTATAGTGGTTCGGAGCAACCTAGCTCCTATGTCCACTATCCAAGTTCACCACTCGGGATTTTCACTATATCCCTCAAATCGGAATACAGTCGTATTGTTTTACAGGCTTACAATCCCAACCTCTACACTTTGATTTTGTAAAACGAGCTCACTAAAGAAATCCAAACTAGGTTTTCACAGGCTCATCTAGAACCTCTACACTTTGGTTTTAAATAGGCTCATCAAAGAAACCTCTACACTCTGGTTTTTATAGGCTCACCAAAGAAAACTATTTGGTTTTTAAGACCGGGCTCACCAATAACCCAGATATTTTAAAAACTAGAATAAAGAAGCAACAATAAAGACAAACACTGTTGTCTGGGTAGTTGCCAATGTAGCTCGAGTGAAGATCCACTGAATGCTCTTCAATACACTTCAATGGCTTCCTTGCTTTCCTCAAAAGATGCTTCAAGCTTCTGGTAAGATTTGTTGCAGGCTTGAAAGCAGACTTTAAAGCTCAAGTGCTCTCTCTCTCTTCTCACTTCAATAAGTATTTAATAAATGTCCAATAATTCATTAGTCTCTTTAAAGATGTTCTCATACCTTATTTATATTGACTTCAACTGCCTTCCTTTGATTTTGAACGTTGTAGACCGTTGGGAGGTGACAGGTTACCATTAGAGCACTTTTGGAATTTAAAAACTGAGAACTGGAACTACCCGTTGGAGGTGACCCCGTCATTCCAGTCGGCTCGGATAATCTTCGAGTCAGCTCGGATCAAGTTCGGGTCGACTGGGCTAAATGCCAGTCGGCTAGCTTCCACAGTTGAGAAAATACTTATTCTGGACGAGTCGGCTAGGTTGGAATCCAGTCGGTTTGGATCTTAGAGGCTCTTAGACCATTCTCAACCAAGTTCTGGATGAGTCGACTGGGCTGAATTCCAGTCGGCTCGGTTCCTTGAGAATCTCAGAACGTTCTCAACCATGTTCTGGACGAGTCGACTGGGCCTAGGTGCTAGTCGGCTGGATCTGTGTACCAGAGAACTTCTTTCCTGTGCCTGTGCCAGAGTCGGCTGGGTCCTCCATCCAGTCAGCTCGAAATTGGTTCTTCAGCCAGATCAAACTCTATCTTCCAGAACACTTGTCCCATGCTTTGAAGACTTCTTTCAAGGACTTCTTACAAAAACTCAAGAAAAATTGAAGCTTGAAAGCTACTAGAAGTAACCCTTAAACTTGATTTGCGTAGAAATCTCTTGTAGGGTTCTTCTTTACAAGATTCTAAACACTTTACAACTCAATACAAAGCAATAAAGTTTGTAAGATTTAGAAAGAGTGTCAATGTAGTTGTCCTACAAAAACTTGTCAATCATTTGAAGAGTTGTTAGATAACCAAATGTATGCTCCAATGTTTGGTTATCATCAAAACCACTTTAGGGGTCAATAGATGGCCTTCTCCCCTACCGCTAGTAGAGGAACGTCGGTAGGTGGGGTTGGTTTTTCTTCAATCGACACTGGAACAGGGAGTTCTTCTGGCTTGGACTCTTCCGCAAACTTCATCGGAGCAGTTCTTGTTGGTGCCGCTTTCCAGGTTTTCTCCTTCCTTTTTCATCTTGCTTTTTTATGAATTTATCATTCCCAATAGTGGAACAAAGAAACCGTTCCTGGTGCGCCAATCTATTCTGACTAAATCACTCGTGGTTGAAGCTTCGATGGCATTGGGCATCTCACTCGCTCTTCTGATCCTACTCCCGGGTGTGGATGGACACTTGCAAAAGACCCCGAACCGGATTTCCGGTGGGGGACACTCCGACGCTCAAGTTAGTGGTGGTCTTGATAATAACAGAATGGAGAATTCAAAGTAAAGCATAGATGGAGAAGGAGAGAGTAAGGTAGCCTAGCATGGGCTTGTTGGCCTTAGACCTAGCTTACCCCTGGGATGTCCCCTCTTATCCTTATTTATAGGTATAGATGTAACCGAATACGATTATAATAATCGAAGTGGTTGTAACCGAATAACCGAAGTGGTTGTAACCGAATAACCGAAGTGGTTGTGACCGAATAATCGAATAACTGATGGTGGTTAGGTGGTTGGTCATGGGCCTCAGTGGGCCTTGGGCCGTTATAGGCCTTAGTGGGCCTTGGGCCTTTTGATTGTTACCCTATCAAGACCGGATAAGAGGGATACAATAAGAGGTATAAAGAATATTGAGTCAAATCATATCATATTTGTAGATTCTGATTTGTATAATGTCAGATGCTTCTATATATTAGAAGTATGACATTGAAGAAAAATAAATTATGGCTCTTATTTGTATATAAATATCATATTTCGTCCTACTGGAAGATAGTGGGAGCGTAATATTAAATATATAAATTAATTATAGTATCTCCATTACTAGTTGATGTAGCACCAGTAAAGAAATCATATGATAGAAAAATAGTTATATATCATTTCTTATGACAATGTAAGTGACTGGAGGTTTTGTTTTCTAGAATGCTTGAAAATAAAATCTAATGGCTTTTTTGGACACACAGGTAAAGTTTGTGGCATGTTGCAAAGTTACAATTCATATTATTTTTATTATGAAACTTTGTCCTGGGTCTTATAATTATTGATTGTGTCTTACAACCACTTATAATTTATTATAACCATAGGCAACTGATGGGGACACCAAAGGCACCAGAATAAGATAGAGGCTTTTCAACCCTCTATGAATTGATCAATAATTTATGAGTCCATCTGTAATAAGGGTTTAGCCCATCTGAGTCCATTTTAGTTGTTATTTGAGTCTTTTGAGTTGTTATTTCAGTTCTGTACTAGTCAGCTCATGTTGAGCCAGTTCAGTCCAATGCTAGTCAGCTCATGTTGAGCTAATTTTATTTTTTTGAGTCTTGTCCAAGCATACTGAAGACTCAAGACTATATCATACAAGTAAAGACCAAGTCCAACTAGATTGAAGACATGGAAGTATAGCCCAAGTCCAACCCAGCTTGAAGATTTGAAGACCCAGGAGGAAAATTCAGAAAACCCTGATTTCTTGCAGATGCCCTCCAGATACCCATATTCCCTTCCAGATGCTAAAGTATATTCATAGATAAGGGCATTCATGATTCCAGAGGTCCATCTGCATCCTAGCCCAAAGAAATCAAGCCCAGGCACCAAGCCCAAGCCCCTAAGAAGCAAGATACCAGGGAATATTCTTGCTACCTGGCTACCAGGCCACCCCAGCTTCCAGAGGCCCAAACCCATGCATCCAAGCCCCTTTGGGCCGGCCCCTTGCTGCTCTTAGAATCCCAACACGCCCCCTAGGTATCCTTGGAGTGTTGGCCAAGTCAAGAGAATTTTTAGGGATTTTTCTACCTAATGTTTCCTTATTTTCTAGCTAGAGTTTGAGAGGGAAAAGGATTCTTATGTAAAGACTTATGTGCCCTTACTTGGAGCCCAAGGTTAAGGGTCTATTTAAAGGACCCTAGCCTCTTGTATGAAGGAAGATTTTGATATATGAAATAAACCTTGAGTTCTTCAATTGCTTTGTGTGATTACCCTGCTGTGTGCATAAAGGGGTTTGAGAGTTCTTCTTCCCGGTGTTTGCAACCATCTTCCTACCGCCAACCATCCTTCTAGCTCCCTCCAAAACTTTCTTCCCTTTGATGTTTTCCTTTATTTTCTTGATCTCCTTTGAGTTTTCTAACCCCTGACAGGTCGTTTGCAGGTCCTCGAGTTCCTAGGAATCCAACGACTCTAGCCAAGCCTCAATCGGACCATCGAGCAGAAAGCTGGATATCCGCGGGTCTTTGGCTCGATTTTCCAGGCCGCATCCATCAAGAAATGAGAGATCCCTTCGCTGCGATCTTCACCGGGTGCTTCAGACGTTGTCAGGTACACCCCCTCTACCTCCAATCTTTATATTGTAGGAGAACTTGCCCTAACCGAGGCTTCTCAGCCCCGGCGATCATTCTTTAGTACTTTTCTAGGTTCTAATCTGCATGCTTGGCCTCAAAAATTCATATAAAATTCTCTACAACTAATTTTGATTTGAAATCCAGGAATTAATCACCTAACCTCACATGTAAAACATACAAAATGAATTGCATGTATATTAGTCCCGCATCATCTGGTATCAGAGCTTATATTAGGGCTTGTTTTCTATAATTTTTCAGTCCATATATACTCTATTATTTAAATTATTTCTCCATGAAAGAAACTCTAAAAATTCTGAAATTTATTTTTCTGGATTCATCATAATTCACAGTAATATTCAGAATTTTTGCAGATTTTATTATGGCCTGTGAATTTTCTGCAAGCCGAAATACAGCCTGCAAATTTTTGGCTCTGTTTTTTTTTCAGCAAGACAAGTTTAGAAGTTTTAGGGTTTTGTTTAGCATTTTTTGCATATCTTTTAATTTTAGTATATTTCCTGCATATTAGGCCATAATTTTCAAGTTTTCTTCTATTTAAAAAAATACCAAAATAATAAAAAAAAATTATATATTCTCCAAAAATACCCAAAAAAAAAAAATCTAAACCCTAATTTGCATCATCATCTGCCTGCAATCATTGCATAATCTACCTTTAAGGGCACTCTTGCTATATCATGTAATGGGAGGAGTTGATAACCTCTCCTTAGCCCAAAACCACATCCCTTGAATTCGGTCCCAAGCCTTAACCTAAAATCGATTAGACTTAATTTGCCCTAGTGGGCTAGGGACACCAACTGGTCGGGTCCGGGCTAAGTGTCAAATCATTGTGTCAAGCTAACCTGTATGTGCCTTGTGTTCAGTGTCTAGAATGGTGATTTAGGGATTCAATCTTGAAGGGCTTGTGTGCTGGTCCGCCTACCTGGCCAATCTCTGATTGGTGTCTAGGATTGGCAATCAGGGACCTAACACTCCCCTTACACCTGCCTGGCTGAGTACAGGGTTACTATAGGCTAGTTTGCCATCCTGATTGAGCCCATAGTTTTGGACTCTAGGTCTAGTTAGCTGTAGTCGGTTTGATCGAGTCTTGCATGAGCATTAGATCAGGAGTCCCATCTCATCCACCATCTCCCTGAACCCATGGATAAGCAGGAAGCTAGGATTCAAGCCCTTATAGACCAAATGGCCCAAATGTCTACCCAGTTAATTACCCAAATGACTCAGTTGACCCAAACCAATAGCCTCAACCCAACTCAACCTAGTGAAACCATAGAGCCCAACCCTATGAGAACCCACTACTCTGACCCATATAGGGAGTCCGATCCTAGGAGAACCCAATACTCTGACCCATATAAGGAGCCCAACCCTAGGAAAACCCCTTACCATGATCCCTACCGTGAGTTTGAACCTAGGAGAGACCATCACCATGACCCTTATTATTATACTGAACCTAGGAGGACCCCAAACCCTGATCCCTACCATGAGGTTGAACCTAGGAGAGCCCATCATCATGACCCTTATTATGATACTGAACCTAGGAGGACCCCAAACCCTGATCCCTACCATGAGGTTGAACCTAGGAGAGCCCATCATCATGACCCATACTATGATACTGAACCTAGGAGGACCCCAAACCCTGATCCCTACCGTGAGATTGAACCTAGGAGAGCCCATCGTCATGACCCATACTATGATACTGAACCTAGGAGGACCCCAAACCCTGATCCCTACCGAGAGGTTGAACCTAGGAGAGCCCATCGTCATGACCCATACTATGATACTGAACCTAGGAAGACCCCAAACCCTGATCCATATCTTGAGGCTGAACCTAGGAGAGCCCATCGTCATGACCCAATCCCTAAGGTTAGTCCTAGAAGATCCAATCAGGATTTTGTAGACCAGGAAGATAGATCCTATTTACCCTCTTCCTATAAGCCTACTATACCCACAACCTATAGATCTTATGACCCCAAATCCTCTGACTCTAGAATCTACGAACCCATATCCCATGAGCCCAGTAGACCCAAGACCCATAGAGCTGAATCTAAATCCTATGACCCCAGATACTATAATTCCATGACCCATAGATCTGCACCCTTGTCCTATGATCTCAGAGAGCCTATAACCTCTAGGTATCAGCCTAGTACTAGACAGGTTTCTCCTAACCAACTTGAATCTCATAGGATTAGTACCCCTAAATATGAACCCAGTAGTGAGCCACTACCCCTTAGTCAACCTGAGCCTACTAGGAGTAGTGCCCATAATCAGAAACCAAGACCTAGCCAATTTTTCCTTAGCCGACCTTCTCCAACCATTCCTGAGATTCACAAGGCTTACATTAATGCAGAAGTGTATGAAGCTGATGCAAGCTTAGTGGATGAGTATGAGGGAGAAGAGGAGACACCTTTAGATGACCTAGAATTAGCTGACCCAATAGATACCCGGGTAGAAGCCAACCTAGAGGTAGTTGATCTTGACCACATCCAACCTAAAGCTATAGTGGAAGAACAAATAGAGGAAGAGAACCTAGGTACTGCTACTAGAGCCTTACCTGAGGAAACCGTAGAGGAGAGCCAAATTATAAAGTCTAGTCTTAAAATACAAGAACCAGAAGAATTTATTAAGGACTTGATCTCTTTGAATCAGTACCATCCGGATGAGCCTCCTCCTATAGTTCCCATTAAGGACCTCTTCCCTGAGATTAGTAACCCATCCTTCCATTATGCAAACCCCATAGATATACCGTAACCTCGTAAGGTTAGCCTCATTAGTCTAGGATTAGTTCCTGACATGCCTTCTTATATCGAACTTTATCCAACTAACCTTGAACCTTTTTCCTACCCTACCAAACTAATTCTGAACCCACTTCCTATTTTCTGCCCTTTCCTGACACCTCTAGCATTTCTAGGATTATTAGATTACATTTAACTGAGATTAGCATACTGCATGCATTCATCACGCATGTTAGGTTTGCATCTTACTTCTGTCATACTCTTTGAAATTTGCTAGGAGTTCACTGTAAATTTTCATGTGCATGTCAAGCTAGGATCAAACCTAGAGAACCTATATTCTCTTAGGTTTAGGTCTAAAGAGTTCAATAAAATTTCCTTCCATAGGAATGTAGAGTCGAGTCTGTTAGGTATAGGTTTGAGTCATTTGCATCATCTTGTTAGGCGACTGCATGTGCCTAGCATGTTCACCACCTGCACTAATCTTAAAACAACTGGCTAATTCCCGAAGAAGGGTCAAAGAATTTGATGTAGTGGATTCTATCTTGGTTAGGCTTAGGCCTAAAAGAAGCTTCATGCTCGCAGAGCCGGACCTTTAAAGTGATAAAGAAGGATTGGATCAAATGCCTATATGTTAGACTTGTCTTCGGATATGGGCATTAGTTCTACCTTCAATATTACAGACCTGGTTGAGTATAGGAAACCGGTAGCGATACCTAGTGAGGCCTTTGGACCTATTCCTTTTCATTATGAGTGACCCTAACCCAGAGTGTCCACTAACAAATTGGCCTGAGAGAGGAGAACAGATCGAGCGTATCCTAGACGATCAAGCCATCACGACCCGGGGCCGTGACTATCAATGCTTCCTGGTCCGATGGCAAGGCCAGCCAGAGTCAGACGATTCGTGAATTTCTCGAGAGGACTTGCAACGCCTCAACCCAGACCTTCTCGAGAGATATGTGAGCTAGTCTGATCTTCACTCGACGAAGTCGAGTTCCTCCCACCCCGGGAGAACTGGTGGGGACACCAAAGGCACCAGAATAAGATAGAGGCTTTTCAACCCTCTATGAATTGATCAATAATTTATAAGTTCATCTGTAATAAGGGCTTAGCCCATCTGAGTCCATTTTAGTTGTTATTTGAGTCTTTTGAGTTGTTATTTCAGTTCTGTACTAGTCAGCTCATGTTGAGCTAGTTCAGTCCAATGCTAGTCAGCTCATGTTAAGCTAATTTTATTTTTTTGAGTCCTGTCCAAGCATACTGAAGACTCAAGACTATATCATACAAGTGAAGACCAAGTCTAACTAGATTGAAGACATGGAAGTATAGCCCAAGTCCAACCCAGCTTGAAGATTTGAAAACCCCAGGAGGAAAATTCAGAAAACCCTGATTTCTTGCAGATGCCCTCCAGATGCCCAGATTTCCTTCCAGATGCCAAAGTATATTCATAGATAAGGACATCCATGATTCCAGAGGTCCATCTTCATCCTATCCCAAAGAAATCAAGCCCAGGCGCCAAGCCCAAGCCCCTAAGAAGCAAGATACCAGGGAATATTCCTGCTACCTGGCTACCAGGCCACCCCAGCTTCCAGAGGCCCAAACCCATGTGCCCAAGCCCCTTTGGGCCAGTCCCTTGCTGCTCTTAGAAGCCCAACATTCCCCCCTAGGCATCCTTGAAGTGTTTGCCAAGTCAAGAGAATTTTTAGGAATTTTTCTACCTAATGTTTCCTTATTTTCTAGCTAGAGTTTGAGAGGGAAAAGGATTCTTATGTAAAGACTTATGTGCCCTTACTTGGAGCCCAAGGTTAAGGGTCTATTTAAAGGACGCTAGCCTCTTGTATGAAAGAAGATTTTGATATATGAAATAAACCTTGAGTTCTTCAATTGCTTTGTGTGATTACCTTGCTGTGTGCATAAAGGGGTTTGAGAGTTCTTCTTCCCGGTGTTTGCAACCATCTTCCTGCCGCCAACCATCCTTCCAGCTCCCTCCAAAACTTTCTTCCCTTTACTATTTTTTTTTATTTTCTTGATCTCCTTTGAGTTTTCTAACCCCTGACAGGTCGTTTGCAGGTCCCCGAGTTCCTATGAATCCAACGACTCCAACCAAGCCTCAATCGGACCACCGAGCAGAAAGCCGGATATCCGCGGGTCTTTGGCTCGATTTTCCAGGCCGCATCCATCGAGGAACGAGAGATCCCTTCGTTGCGATCTTCACCGGGTGCTTCAGACATTGTCAGGTACACCCCCTCTACCTCCAATCTATATATTGTAGGAGAACTTGCCCTAACCGAGGCTTCTCAGTCCTGGCGATCCTTCTTTAGTACTTTTCTAGGTTCTAATCCGCATGCTTGGCCTCAAAAATTCATATAAAATTCCTTACAACTAATTTTGATCTGAAATTCAGGAATTAATCACCTAACCTCACATATAAAACATACAAAATGATTTGCATGCATATTAGTCTCGCATCAGCAACTATGTTCTTTGAAGGAACAATAAAAGTTTTCATTATCTCTATCTATATAAAGATAGAATTTTTATCAGTTAGAGGTTGTAGTTGAAAGGGAGATATTTTGTATAATATACAAAGTTAATATTTGTTGATCTTTTAATCAAGAATAAGATCCATAGTTTTTTATGAAACATATCAAGAATATTGGCATTTTAAGAATCTTTTGATTTTTTATATTAGTGGGAGTTTGATGTATTTATACAATGACTTGATTGATAAAATTTTATTTATCATTGATTGCTGGATTGTAATCCAAGGATACATAAGTGTCAGGTACATATATATAAAGTCCATGTTGATTAATCCTCTAACCAAATATTTGAAGCCTGTATACTTTACAAAGCATGTTGAAAATATGGACATATTGAATTCTTTTGTTGTGCTTGGTTAGTGGGAGTAACTTTATGTTTATGCTTTATTATTATAAAGCTTGGTTTCTTTTGATTTTTCTATCATGTGTATTTATATACATTGTTGACATAATAGTTAAAGAATTGCATTCCTATATGGTTTTATATATGCATATATATAACAAAATATAATATAGTATCTCAAGAATGTATTTTGTCTTGAGAATGATAGTTATATGGGTATATCTCATTTTGATAAATTTGAGATCTCATTGTGTTAGGAGACATACATACTTCTTTTGAAGTCATGAGATTTTTCTTGCTTATTACATAGCATCTCATTGTGTTAGGGGACATACATACTTCTTTTGAAGTCATGAGATTTTTCTTGCTTATTACATAGCACGTAGTTAAAGAGAAATCATAATTGTAGATACATATATTTAATTTATTTTGATTATAAGATATCTCTTTTTGATTATGTACCTAACTGAGACCAGGTATCGAGTCTCAGGTATGTTGTGCTGTCTCATCATTGACACCATTGTTGTATATGTGAGATATAATGACTTGTTGTTTGATGCCATTAAAATTTCTCTTACTTATTTTGTTTTTAAACATGTTGAAGAGAAATTGGAGAACTGACAATGAAAAATAGCATATTTTATTTGATCACCTTGATGCTATTTTTTTGCTACACTACCATACCAAGACTCATGTCGATGGTGTCTATGATGTTTGTAATCATGGATAAGTCTTGTATCGGTTAAGTTGTACAACAATCCCATGATTCAGCATCACGACACTGTTGGACTGAGTCATTTGTAAGTGCTGTCTATGGATCATATGGTGGCCACATTTCATTTTTAACCCGAGTGTTGTTTTTAAAATAAAATGCTTTCAAAATTATAATTAATGTAGCCCAAGTAGGAGAATGTAAGAGTTTTTCTTAATTTGGGTTAACATTAATTGAAATTTTGTTTTATTAAAATCGGGTTTGATTTTATGGTCCAATTTGATAGACGTATGATGAGCCCTATATTCCTTTTTCTTCGGAGCTATTTGCTTTGGAGTATGTATTATGAAGTGACCACTGACTTCGGAGCTGTTTGCTTCGAAGTATGTATTTGCTTCAGAGTATGTATTGTGTTATGAATCGGACTTTAATCGAAGGTCGATCTCAAGTAGTATGCCATCGTAATCAAAACATAGCATTGATCTGTCCTCCTCTCATAAATCAAGAGTGTCTTCATGTCGATCTGTATGGTCAGTCGATTGAAGTCGGATTAATTGAACCTTTAGACCAGTAATTATCTTTTTGAGTCGGTATATCATAACAGTTATCCCCCACTCTCAATTTCAAAGCAAGTTATTGCTTTGAAAAATGGAAGTACTAATAATTTATCATATTCTGGTGGAAGAAAAGATAGCCAATGATGGCAAATCTTCGATCCAACTGGTCATAATAACTACCCCCTGATTCGAGTGTCGTGCTCTAGATAGGTGTCGGGATCTTATTGGCTCTTGTAAAAAATGGTGCAGGCTTGAGAGTCATCCCAGTTTTTTTCATTATGAGGCCTTCAGTAGACTCTTCATCTTTGGCAAGGATCGAGTGATGTGGCATTATACTGTTCGTCAATATCTCGTGCAGACTTGGTCTTGGCTGTCGATCACTTTTCCATGGATCCTGACTGACAGGTTGGTTTTCTTTTCGTCGAATTGGCCAGCGTCTCTTGGGAGTTTGTACCTACAATCAGCACCACCCATACATGGCACGATCAGAGATGTTTCCAGTTTTCTAAGGATATCATCTGAACCATTGTTGCTTTCTATATAAAGGGCATTTACCTCGCAGAAAGGATTTCCTTGCTTTCATCAAGATTTTCCTCCTTCTTCTATTGTTCTGAATCTTTTTCTTCTCCTCAAGTCTCTTTCTTCTTCCACAGGTATATTCCTCTTTCTTTTTCATCATGGTTAGGTCTTTAGAAGTTCCTGCCACCGGTGGTATTCTGGGTAGTAGAGAGGGGGGTGAGTTCTCTAGCATCCCAAGTCTTCCTAAGAAAAGGAATGCTGAGTCTCGACCAGAATCTATTCCTGGTTCTCAGTCTTTCTCTAGGATAGCCTATCTTAGAAAATATTATCACATCCCCGATAGTCTTCCTTTGATACTTCCCCACTCTGATGAGAGGGTGAATCGGCCTCCTTCGAGTGCCATTTCTGTATATGAAGACCACCTGAAGGCTAGTTTTTAGTTCCTTCTATATCCTTTATTCTCCAAAGTCTTCAATATATACCACGTAGTTCCTGCACAGTTGACTCCGAATAGTATTCGGATCATCTAAGGTTTCTTAGTCCTCTGCGATATCTTATACATAGTGCCTAGGACTTCTTTGTTCACATCCCTCTTCATATTGAAGAAGAATTTTTACGGCTAGAGATGGTGGGTCATCGGCCCTCATCCTGGTCGAAAATTAATCAAGGGTATGCCTAGTGCCATTTACGGGTGGAAACCTAATTTTTTCTTCATATTCTCTTCCCAGTCATGGGATTTTAATACAAAATGGAGGGAACCTTGACTAGATACGAATGCGGGCTGATAAGCACATAAAAAATAGTAATAAATGCATTAATTTATGGATCAAATTGACTTTATTTTATTAAAATTAGTATTTTTATGCAGTGTTTATGAAAGAACTCTGCCAACATGAAAAGCATGATTTTTGGGATCCAACGGCATGAACGGCGTGCGAATCAGACTTCAATTGAGTTAGGAATTAAATTTTGAAGGATTAATACAAAGAATAACACGAAAATTGATGCGGCTGGTTCATAGTGAACCAGCTAATTGGTCCACGATGCAGTATATGGTCCACCATCCTCCATTGCTGCCGGTCCATAGAATAGACCATGGACCATAGGCCAAACGAAGCCACAAATTTGCCAGGAAAACTGTCGGAGCTCCCTCTTTTCTCACCGGGAATGTCCTCATGGTCGACATAACTGGAAGTTATGTTGCATGGTTGTCCTAGGGTATTAAAAGGTTGAATTGATTTAGATTTTTTTAAAATAATCTTTTAAATAAAAAAAATAAATATAAAAAACTCAAAAAAATTGAAGAGATAGTTGAATTAGTGAATTCTCCCACTCCTGTATGGAGAAGGATTTCAGGTCTTGTTAAAACTGATTCAATTCTTGTTTCAGATCCTATGACCTCTTCTATAATGGATTTGACTAATCAACCCCAACTCTTAAGGATTTATGTTATCCAGTTGGTTCCGTCCAACCTTCTTGCATTAGGTTGCCTCAACCCACTGCTAATAATTTTGAAATCAAACATCAAATGATTAATATGCTTCCAAAGTTCACGGGAATAGAGGATGCACATATATTTATTAGGGGATTTGAGGAGGTTTGTGCAATTATGAGGCTACAACAATTGCCAGAGGATGAAATCAAGCTGAGATTGATCAACTTTGCCCTTAAGGATAATGCTAAAAAGTGGCTTTATAGTCTTCCAAATCAATCTGTCACGACCTGGGAGGGCTTTGTAAGAGTGTTCTTAAAGAAATATTTTCCTCATCATAAAATAGCTAAAATTAGAAATGAAATAAATCAATTTTATCAATTAGCTAGTGAGTCATTTTGGAAGTATTTTGATCGTTTCAAGAACCTCTTGACCCAATGTCCACACCATGGAATAGAAACTTGGAGACTATGCCAAATCATTTATGAGGGTTTAGATTCCAATTCTAGAATAATGCTAGAGTCTATGTGCTAAGGCCAATTCATGTATAAAGAACCCAATGAAGCATGACAATTTCTAGAAGACCTAGCTGAAAAGAATTTACAATGAAAAATAACTAGAGAACCAGAAAGAACCACACCTTTAAGAGGTGGAATGCACCAAATGCAGACTTTCCTAGCTGCAGAAGCTAAAATTGCAACCTTGACACGTAGGTTAGAGGCCTTAAAACTTTAGAGACCATCTAGTGTGAACCAAGTGTATGCAACAATGTGTAATGGGTGCAATGCACTAGACCATGTTCTAGAGGAATGTCCACTCCTGATGAACCCAATAGATAATGGATGTGCACAGGTAAATACTACATATCAGAGACCAATGAACAATCCCTATGTACCCACATATAACCCAGGATGGAGGAATCATCCAAATTTTTCATGGTCATAGAATCCAAATATAGGTGGTCCTAGCTTCAATCAACAAAACTCAAGGCCTAATCTTGTGATGAACAACCTACCACCACCATGCTTCAATATTAATGAAAAGAAATTGAGTTCTTTAGAGAAAAGCCTAGAAGCCTTAGCCAAATCCAATGCTGACACTAGTGCTACATTGAGTAATTTCATGCAAACCACAGGCCAACTTCTAAACTCAAACTCTCAGGCCATAGCCCACTTGGAAATGCAGGTGGGTCAGCTAGCATCTACCATTAGTGAACGTGAACGAGGAAGGCTACCTAGCTAACTTGAGCCCAATCCTAGGAACCAAAATTGTCATCCACCCTAAGGAAATCAAGTCAGTCAAGTTCATGTAATTCATACATTGAGATCAGGAAAGCAAGTGGATAATAAGGTAGAAACATCTAACACTAGAGAAGAATCAACTATTGAGTCAGCTAAGCCAATTAATGAACAACCTACCTTACAAACTCAAGCTGCTGAAACCACTAATAGTCCACCAAACCAGGTGCCTGAAATCTCTAGAGCTCCTTTTCCAAATCGATTAAGGTCTAATAAATAATCGAAACATTTAGACAAAATTTTAGAGGTGTTTAAGCAAGTTCAAGTAAACATCCCTCTATTAGACATGATCCAACAGGTTCTGACTTATGCCAAATTTTTAAAAGACCTTTGTACCAAGAAAAGGACTACCAATGTACCAAAGAGAGCTTTCTTAGCAGTAAGCATGAGTTCATACTTATTAAGTCACATGCCTATAAAGTATAAGGATCCAGGATCTCCAACAGTTTCATGTATTATAGGAGAAATCCAAATTGAGAAGGCATTACTTGATCTAGGGGCTAGTGTAAACATTCTACCATATTTAGTTTATGAGCAATTGGGATTGGAAAAATTGCAGCAAACAGGGATCATATTACAATTAGCATATCAATCTTTTAGAATCCCTAAAGGAATGGTAGAGGATGTTTTGATCAAGGTTGGAAATTTTATCTTCCCTGTAGTTTTTATTATTTTGGAGACTGAACCAGTATCGAATCCTAAAGGTCATATCCCAGTTATTTTAGGAAGACTATTCCTAGCTACTGCTAATGCTAAAATTAATTATCGAAATGGGCTTATGAAACTATCTTTTGGGAACATGACTATTGAGCTGAATATATTCAATTTGGAATATGAATATATCAATTAGGCTAATGTGAGTGTAATCCAAGATGAAATTTATGAATCCATAGACATTAGCGAAGAAGTCGATCTTGAGTTTAGTATCTAGCTAACACATGAATATGAAGATATTGATAAAATACTTGATGATGACAACAATAACCAGAGATGGGAGCCTCCTACTGAAACACTCATGGAAATGGTTAAACCATCAATTAAGCCATCAATTGAAGCGGCACCCAAGTTAGAATTGAAACCCCTCCCTAAGCACTTGAAGTATGCGCATTTAGGTCCAGAGGAAACCTTGCCTGTAATTATTGCATCAGACCTAAATCCTAAACAAGAGGAGGAGCTCTTGACTATTCTAAAAGAAAATCAAGAAGCAATAGGCTGGACCATGATAGATTTTAAGGGAATAAGTCCTTCCATAGTTCAACATAGGATACACCTAGAGGAAGAGGCTAAACCAATTAGAGAAGCTCAAAGAAGATTAAATCCAGCAATGAAATAAGTAGTCAAGAAAGAGATTTTGAAGTTACTTGACAACGGAATCATTTATCCTATTTCTGATAGTTCATGGGCAAGTCCTGTTCAAGTGGTACCTAAAAAGTCTGGAATAATAGTGACTCAAAATAAAGCAAATGAACTTATTCCAACCAGAACCCAAACAGAAAGGAGGGTCTATATAGACTATAGGAAACTGAATGCTGCGACAAGGAAAGATCACTTTCCTTTACCATTTATTGACCAGATGTTAGAAAAACTAGCTGGACAGGAGTTTTATTATTTTCTAGATGGATATTCTGGCTATAATTAGATCCCCATAACCCTTGAAGATCAAGAAAAGACTATATTCACATGTCCATTCGGAACCTTTGCTTATAGGCGAATGCCCTTTGGGTTATGCAATGCACCAGCAACCTTCCAAAGATGTATGATCAGCATTTTTTCTGACATGATTAAACGAATCTTAGAAATTTTTATGGATGACTTTTTTGTGTTTGGCCCTACATTCTCCAAATGTTTAAACTATCTAAGACTAGTTCTAGAAAGATGTAAGGAGAAGCATTTAGTTCTCAATTGAGAAAAATATCAATTCATGGTTAGAGAAGGTATAGTTCTTGGTCATGTGGTATCAAAAAGGGGAATAAAAGTTGATAAGATTAAAGTTGAGCTGATTATAAGTCTTCCACCACCCAAGTCTATTAAAGAAATTCATTCATTTTTAGGACATGCTGGATTTTACAAAAGGTTCATACCTAATTTTAGCAAAGTGGCTCACCCATTGACAAACTTATTAGCAAAGGAAATAAAATTTGGGTTTACTCCTGAGTGCTTAGAGTCTTTTGAATTTCTTAAAAAGGTACTCATTTCTACTCCCATCATTCATCCACCCATATGGTGTGAACCCTCTGAACTCATGTGCGATGCATCCGATCATGCTGTAGGTACAGTTTTAGGCAAAGCTACCTAGAGTTAACTATTATGCTAGCAAAACTTTAAATGATGCGCAGCTTAATTACACGACCACAGAAAAGGAGTTCCTAGCCATTGTCTTTGCCCTAGAAAAATTTAGATCATACTTGGTTGGGTCACACACCATTGTTTATACTGATCACTCAGCTATTAAATATCTCCTAACAAAGAAAGATGCTAAGGCACGCTTAATACGATGGATCTTACTCCTTCAAGAATTTGACCTAGAACTTAAGGATAATAAAGGAATAGAGAATGCTGTAGCCGATCACTTATCCCGAATCATTGTCACACCATCTAGTGAACCACCCATCAATGAGTATTTTCCAGATGAACAACTCATGTCCATATCCACTGAACCATGGTATGCTGATATCGTCAATTATTTAGCCATTGTAAAGTTCCTTCTCATTGGACTGCTTAGGATAAACATAAATTCTTTTCTCAAGTGAAATACTTCATTTGGGATGATCATTACCTGTTTAAACAGTATCCTGATCAGATCATTAGGAGGTGTGTTGACTCCATTATTGATTTTGATGATAAGCAAAATGGTTAAGTATAGGTTGAGTACTAATGATTTCTTTGAAGTTTGTTTTTATATAAAAAGGTGCTCATAAATTTGAAAAAAATTGTTTGATTGAAGAAGCCAAGTTTAGATGAAAGATCTGCTCAAAGAAGAGTTGAATAGTCAAAGTTTGCTTGAATGGATACTTGAGTGAGATATAAATTTGGTTCAGCACAAGTTCAAGTATTTTTGTAAAGTTCTCAGTGAGGTATCGATTCAAAGTGTCGATACATGACACCAAGTATCGACACATGACAGTGAAGTGTCGACTCAAGCTGGTACGCAAAGAAAATTTCAGATGGCATGACTGAAGTGTCAACACATGGACTTGAAGTGTCGACTCAAAGTGTTGATATATGGATCAGCTCATCGTCTGAGATTTTTAAGTCACAGAACTTGCTGAAGATGAAGAACTGCAGGAGTGTCGACATATGGATACGAAGTGTCGACTCAAAATGTTGACTTACCTTAAGAAGTGTCGACACATCTGAAATTTTCAGAAAGCTAGATTGAAGATATTTGAAATGGTTGTCGACTTAAGAAGTTCAAGTGTCGACCTGAAGTGTCGACTTACAACTTGAAGTATCGATACATGAAGTTCTGGAAACAGTAACGGCTAGTTTTTCAAACACAGAACTTATCTCTTTTCACCCCCAACAGCTAGATTTTCGAGTCTAACGACTAGAAACCGGATTTGAGACCCTGAAAAGGTATTTATATGGTTCAAATCAAATCAAAAGACATGGAAATGAAATAGAAATATCCAAGAGAGAAGAAAAGAGAGCATTTACTCTTATTCATTAAAGTTCAACCATTCTCAAAGCAAAAGCAAGACTCCAAGCATTCAAGAGTCTTCAAGAGCATTAGAGATCAACTATTCTTAAGCAATCAAAGAGGCTTCATCAAGTTGAAAGCATCAAAACTATCGAGCTTCAAAGAGATACCCGCTTTTTATTAGAAAGCTTTTATTCTCTTTACTTCAAACTATTATTTGTTGTAAGGGTTCTTGGTTATCCTATTGCAAAACCAAGGGAGGTTATTGGTGAGCCTTTGAAAACCAATTAGATTCTTGGTTAGCCCGAAAAATCAAGGGAGGTTGGTGGTGAGCCTTAAAACCATTTAGGTTCTTGGTTAGCCCGTAAAACCAAGTAAGGTTTTGACTTGTTAGCCTTGCGAAAACAAGTCGGGTTTTGATTAGTGAGCTCGGAAAACTAATCGGCTGTAATCAGTTGAGATTATAGTGAATTTTCAAAGAGATCTTGGATAGTGGATGTAGGTGCATTGGATAGCACCGAACCACTATACTTCTTTGTCTTTGTGGTTGCTTGTCTCCTCTTATCGCTCTTACATTTATTGCTCTTTATTTTCGCTGCACATTTACTTAAGAGCATTAAATTTGAATTCATAGTACCTTGATTAATTATTGTATTGGATCACATACTATTGCATTGCATCAAGTAATTATATTTTAGAGACCCAATTTACCCTCCCTCTTGGGTTGCTTACTGGGCAACAAGGTATGTTCTAGATAATTAGGTTAGGAGTATTCTATCATTTTGTCATGATCAAGCATGTGGTGGTCACTTTGCATCTAAGAAGACAGTAGCCAAAGTACTTCAATATAGATTTTATTGGTCTAATTTATTTAAGGATGCACATGTGTACTGTAAGAGTTATGCACTATGCCAACAAATAGGTCAAATCATCAAAAGAGATATGATGCTGCTTAATCCAATCTTGGTGGTTGAGATTTTTAATGTTTGGGGAATTGATTTTATGGGACCATTTCCAAACTCCTTTAGAAATAAATATATTTTAGTGGTTGTTGATTACATTTCTAAGTGGATAAAAGCTATTCCATGTAGATCCACTGATAGCAAAGTGGTCATTAAATTTTTTAAGAAAAATATTCTCTCCCATTTTGGTATTCCTAGAGCAATCATTAGTGATGGGGGGACACACTTCTGCAACCGACCCTTTGCCACATTAATGAAAAAATATAATGTTACCCATAAGTTAGCTATACCATATCATCCTCAAACAAGTAGGCAAGTAGAAGTATCCAATAGACAAATTAAACAAATCTTGGAGAAGACTGTTAATGCTAATAGAAAATATTAGTCTTTGAAATTAGTTGATGCACTTTTGGCATAATGCACTATCTACAAGACCAGCCTAGGAATGTCTCCTTATAGGATTGTGTTTGGAAAATCATGTCACTTGCCTGTTGAATTAGAACAGAAAACTATGTGGACAATTAAAAAATTGAATATGGACTTGGACTTAGCTGAAAACCATAGGAAGCTTCAGATCAATGAATTAGAAGAACTTAAAAATGAAGCTTATGAAAATGCTAAGGTGTACAAAGAAAGAACAAAAATATTTCATGATCAAGTAATTCATAGAAAATCTTTTACTCATGGACAAAAAGTTCTTTTGTATAATTCAAGGTTACATCTTTTTCCTGGGAAGCTTAGGTCTAGATGGACAGGACCTTTCATAGGTAAAGAAATCTTTCTGTATGGGGTTGTAGAAATTGAAAATCCAAGCAATGGAGTTATTTTCAAAGTCAACGGTCAACGATTAAAACCATTCTTGGAATTACTTACAGAATCTATGGAAGAAGCTATGATTCTTTATGAACCAATATATCTTGATTAGCTTGCTATCACTGCTTGGTCTGGCTGAAGACTTTAAACTTAGCGCTCCTGGGAGGCAACCCAGCTCCTTTCTTTCTAATAATTTTCTTTTTAGCATGTTAGGTTTAGCGAATCCTGACTCAAATAGGCTCCATTGGCTAAGCTGCGGGGAGAGCTCAAGAAAATTTCTTAGGTGTCTTCGTTTCCTTTTATACCATGTCATGCATACATTTAGAAATTATTTTATTTCATGGGGGATATAAAGCTGAATAAGTATATATTTGGAGCTACCTTTACTTAAATTATCTTACACTTGTTGATCTTAGACTGAGGATAAATCATACATTTTTGATAAGTAATTGATTGAATAATCTAGATAATTTTTGAAATATTGAGGGATAAAATATTAATAGATTCAAGTAAAAATGGTAAGTAAGAATGAAATCAAATTTCTAGATAATTCTAACCCTCCTATTCGCATCAAAAAAGAATCTACCTCTTGGATATGTGTGGGTGTTATTAAATGCAAAGTTCCTTTATTAGTGAAAGAAAAGAGAAAAAGAGAGATAATAAGAGCAAGTTCTAAACATTGTTCCACCGCGTAACCGGGCTTCTTCGTCTAAGTAAACAGTTGAGTCTCACGTCAAAAAGTGGAGATGTAAAGAAATTTTGCTATACAACCAGTTTTGATTTGTAGCCTTTCTGACTCAAGCCAGTAAGCCTGATGGATGTTCTACATCTAGTGCCCTAAGGCTAACTGGTTTGGAAGGCATTGGTTGAAAACTTGTCACAAGGGTCAGATAGAAAGCTTATGAGATTAAAATATTGCACGGTCTGTATCAAAAAAAAAAGTGTGAAAAGTGTCGCAATAAAAGGAATATTTTTACACTAAAATGATATATCACCACTCCATGGGAGTAGAGGATTTAGAAATAATAGTATGAGTTGGTTAAGAATTATTTTAAAAAATGAGGAGTTTGCACTTAACTAATTTACTTGAAGCTATTAATATCCCAATGATCCATTTCATCTACTATCTAATAGAAAATCTTCTACTTATAAGAAGTGTATGAGAACAACCTTTGAGTCTGAGTAAACTTGTACATGGTATTAAGAGTTTTGGTAGTCTCCTTAATCATTTATTTTTACTCGAGGACAAGTAAGATTTAAGTTGGGGGAGTGATAAGTGCATAAAAATTAGTAATAAGTATATTAATTTATAATGACTTTGTTTTATTAAAATTAATATTTATATGCAGTGTTTTAATGAAAGAACTCCGCCAACATGAAGAGCATGATTTTTGGAATCCAATGGCATGAACGGCGTGCGAATCGGACTTCAATTGAGCTGGAAATTAAAATTTGGAGGATTAATACAAGGAATAGCACGAAAATTGGTGCAGCTGGTTCACAGTGAACCAGCTAATTGGTCCACGATGCAGCAGCTGGTCCACCATCTCCATCGCTGCCGGTCCACGGAACAGTCCATGGACCACAGGTCAAACGAAGCCACGAATTCGCAGGAAAAACCGCCGGAGCTCCCTCTCTTCTCTACCGGAATGTCCTCACGGCCGGGGAAGCCGTTAATGGCCGGAAAAATCCCAGTTTGCTGTCCTTCTTCCTCCACTTGTTGCTGCCACTTGCCGAAGCACAGTCTGAGTTCTCCACCGTGAGGAGCTGCCCTGTCATCTTTCTCTCTTCACCGCGCCTCCGCCCAGCACCGCTTGCCGCTCTTCCCTTCGCCGTGTCCGCTGTCCGCCAACTCCCCTGTTTCAAGCTTCCATTTGCCCCAACTGAACACCGTTCCCAGAACCTCTCGTGATGGCAGGAGAAGCCTTCAACCATGTTCATCTTCACCGTCCTCCAAGCTAGCTGCCCTGTTCTCTCAGCCCCTCCCAAATCACCACAATGAGTTGCTGCCCTCAACTGGAGTTGCTGCCTTGCTCCGCCATCACCGATCGTCCGCCTCCTGTGTCGAGAGATTCGATGTCCGAAGGAAGAGATCAACTATGAACACCGAAGGACTCTGTTCGGGATAACACCAAGGAATGCGTGGTTGTTTTGGTCACAGGAACGAAGGTACAGAACCGAAGAAGCCAACGCTGATTTTCTTTACGTCCATGCGTTAGACTCCTTCGCTATAAATAAATGCCCGTCGCCCAATACTGCGCGGGGATCAGCAAGAAAAGCCGAGGAGCAGAATCAGCCGAGGCGGAAGGCCAATTTTATTTTATTTTTCATACATTCGTTTTAGTTTTTTTTATTTTAACTCTAAGCCCTTAATGACCTGGGAGTTAAACACTTTATTATTAAATTTTTTTTTATGATAAAAAACCTTATTTCTTTTATTTGATTTGTTCTTATTTTTAAAATATTAGATTAGAATAATTTTCTTACAATTTATTTTATGCTATTTATATTCTTGTAATTAGGATAGCTTTTTTTTTATTTTTTTACAATCTTGCAAACTTTAATTTTTGCAATTAAGATAGTTTAATTTTCTGTCATTTAATTCTTTGCAAATAATATAGTTACATTTCTTCATATCTTTAGATTAGCAATTTAAATATTTGCAAGTAGTGTATGATTGATCTTTAAATAAGTTTTAAAGTTTTAATTTAGATTATGTCTGGCTAAGCAGAACCACTAGGGTTGACGATGAAGCTGGACCATGAGTAGAAGATTTTTTTTAGAACTTCTTCTTGAGTTTTGATTTTTAAAAGTTTTTCTTGTTGTTTAAACTTTTTGCTGAGAGACTTATGAATTATTATTGGGTTTCAATCCCTTCATAATTCATATTTGATTTGGTGCGAGGAGGGTAACAGATAGTAGGCTAATAATGTTTTAAAGTTATTTTCTTTCTTCTTTCTTATAGAAATCTTGATAGATTATTGTTGAGTTGGAACCTCTTCATAATCTATGTTTGGTTAATACAAAAAAGATACTGGAAAGATGATATGAGAGAAATCTTAGAACAATTTTCTAATTCATTGGTCTAGTGAATTCGAAAATCCTAGATCTTTAAACTATTTATTTCTCCGGTTTAATTAATTTTTGATTCAAGTAGAGTATCTCATCTCTGTTAAAGTTCACCTGTTCAAGGGTTTGAATACAGCTCAAAAACACATTTCCTCATGGGATCAACCCGTACTCGCCTACTCTGCACACTGTGCGCTTGCGGTTACAACTTAAGTTCACATCATGGGCAAAAAAGTTTTGAGAGCTAACCAAATAGACTATGAGATGTTGCCTGGGTTCGAAGTCCCTTCAATCAAGGAATTGCTTGAAGAGCAAAACCTTCATCTTGCTTATATCAGTGCTTCCCCGTCGTTAGGTATAGCAGATAATTGGTCTCCGTTCCCCTCTATTTTCTGTATAGTTAACTAATCTTCGGTAACTTCTTCAATCTGTAGGTAAGAAGATGAAACCTAACTTCGAAAAGCTCCATCAGGCTGCCCGAAAAAGGCTAGTGCCAGCCCCTCAAGAGGGATTGGAGATTCGGAAGAAGGCTCGAGCCGAAGAGGCCACGAGAACTATGCTAATAAGGATGACATCGGGGAGTGACGATGTCCCTTTGACAGAGCCCCCTTCAAGGGGCTACACTCCATCTCAAACTCCGGGGCGATCAAACCCAAGCCCAACTATTAACGTACCACCATCCTGTCCTTCCCCAAAGGATAAAGGTAAAGCTCCTCAGATTGAAGAGGGATTGGGGAGGGACACCCCTCCAAACCGAGAATATGAAGTGAACTTTTCAATTTTCTCGGATGGGCAGGGTTTGGAGAACCCTGAACTGGCCAGAAAGTTGTTGAAGGCCACACTTCTTCCCAGAGACTGGGAAGTTACAAGGAATTGCCGCCTTAATGAGGTGGTTGAGTCGGCGTAGCCCACTGCACTGAGGATAAGTGCCTTTCTCCATATTTACTTCCTTAAGATTGCAGTTAACATAACTAACTCTTTTCTTTGGTTGTTTGGTGGAGCTAATTCATGATATAACTCTGATGGAAGAGAGTATATCCGAGTTTGCTAACCTCAGCCAAGGTATTCGGGAAGAGCTCCAGATGACAAAAGTTGAAAAGGAGGTGGTCGAAGAGCTAAAGTCGGCCATGGAAGAAAAATTAAATCAGAGCACTGCTGATGTTCAGAGCTTGAAAGCCAAGCTGAAGAAGGCTCAATTAAAAATATTTGAGCAAGAAGCAAAGCTCAGAAAGAAGAAAAAGAAGATCCACTCCTTGGAGCATTTAGCCAAGGAGAGTCAGAAGAAGGCCGAAGCAGTGGCCAAAGAGCTGAAGCCTTGAAGGATCAAGCAACCAGGGCAGTTGAAGACTTCAAGAAGTCTTCAAAATTCAAAGATGAGCTGACTGAGTCGGGGGTAGTCAGTTATCAATTGGGCTTCAATGATGGGGTAAAAGAAGTCCTTGGACTTTACCCGGAGCTAGACCTCTCGAGTATGTTGGGTTTGTTGACCAAGGCGGAAACATAGATTTCACAATTTTTTTATCTTATGAAATGTATACCAAACCCTTTAGCCCTAGATCTCCTTAATATATATATATATATATATATATATATATCATTCATATACATGACTTAAATATATATATATGTAAGTACTAACCTGTGCCGCAATATCCAAAATGCAAATCTCCACTAGGTGCCCAAATGTTCACCCTCCAATGGTGATCCACACGGAGAAGAGATGAAGACAACAACTTCTTGATCTTGGATCCTCTTTTTGAATTCTTTTTCAAGAATTCAATTCTTGGACTTATTGGCTGGAATTTTCTTTCTTGAAAATTCCTTTTCTCCCTTCTTTCCTCTTCTTGATCCTTTCCTCAACTTCAATCCTTGTAGAAAATTCTTATTTGAAGTGGAATAAAAATTAAGACAAGTAATGTCTTAATTCAAGAAAGAAAAGAGACCCTTCCTATTTCTTTCCTTTACCGTTCAAGACCTTCCTCTTATTCTTGTTTAGGGTCAGAGTTTCGACAAAGGATACCTTTGTAAGGGAAACAATATCCAACAAGAACAAGGAGAAGGAGTATTCTGGAGAGGAAGAAAGGGAATCTGATCTCTGAATTATCTTACATGAAAACCCCCGAGAACCCAACCCTATTTATAGATATCAGAGGGGTGTCTTTTCAAAAACAACGCAACCCTCTGCTATCCCAAGAATCACGTTCTTTCCATCCTCACGCGTCCCCTCAGATTTTTCATGCCTTTTCTGATTTGTTTCAAGATTTTCCGATGAAGAAAAATCTCGGAAGAAACCTCAGAAAAGTCACGATGTTCTGAGACGGAGTTGCGACCGAAAAGCAACGGATTTCTTCTGGCCATCTGATCTTGATCCAAGGGACTCCAGATGAGACGCCTAAAGAAAAGATTTCTGCCCCCTCCCATCTAGTTTTCACGGTAAAAGAAGTCCCCACGCGCATGAAGAGGAGTCCACGCGCGTGGACTCTTCCTTTGGTGCGCGCGCGTGGGAAAGATGGCTTGGGCGGTCTTGGAAAAAGGGTTTAAATTGATTTTTAATCAATGGGTTCAGCCACGGGTTAGCCCAAAGTCCCAAAATTTAAATTAGACTCTAATTAGGTTCAATTAGAATACAATCAAGCCCAATTCAGAACCAAATTCGAATCCAATTCGAATAGAAGTTGGGTCTGCAACACATGCTAGTGTGTTTGTCCTGCAAACATGATTTAATTCTAAATTAAATCCCTCATCGACTCTCTTTTGTGTGTGACCCATTGGGTTCCACATCTAGCCAGCAGTAGGTCCGAGTGCTATTTGACTTAATTCGGTTAGATCTCAACTAAGCCGATTTAGGTCAACTCAAGCTAGCTCGACTTGGTCAATTAGAATCTAATTCTAATTAACTGATTTAAATTATCATAATTTAATCATTTTCCTACAAGATAAGATTAACGTCTAGCAACGTATCATGTCTACCCAGAAGATGTGGAATTTTGGTAGAATTACCAAAATACTCTTTAGTGGTGAGTTACCGGGCAATTCAGTCCTTTGATCAACTTGCATCCTGAATATGATTATGGATATGGATACCTTGTCAAATCCAATTTCATATTCATCCCTAGCTCAATCATTTTAATGATGATTCATTAATGAACTATTAGAAATTACTACTAATGTTCATACTTTGATCAAAGATTTCTCGAATCATCATTTGATCGAAATTGGCTGGATGCAATATCCTCTTACTAGGGCTGATCAATTCCTTGTTGACCTACTCACAACCTTCATATACAATCCACCATATCCAGTATCACCTCATGCATAACTCAGTGTTATGATTGAGTATGAACCAAAATGTAGATTCATGTATATTAGGTACCATGGCAGTCTCAGGTCAAAGGACCACAGCACTACTCCCACTATGAGAAATATATATTGACAAATAGATAAGGTTCCATTAGATATTCTCAATCTGGATCTATTCAGTGAACTCATTCTCTAATGAGCACCCACATCCTAGTATTAGTGTCAAACACAAGTGACTGTGAGATCAGTCACCCTCATACATAGGAAGTGCTGATCTTTACCAGAAACATTGATCCCCTACTCAATGTCCCATTGACCAGGAGTATTTTAGATTAGGGTTTTAAGGCTTTAAGTCTCACTGGTATGATCTCATCATAACCCTAGAACCATAGCCCTAATCTATGGAGTTCATCATATAATAATTAAGACATAGTGTATGATGAAAATAATGCCTTTATTGAATGATAATGTCAATACATTGATTTTGGGATGGATAAGGAAAAATCCCAACGAAATATAATATTTCTATTGGCCTTTAGGGCATAATCCTTTCAATCTCCCACTTGCACTAAAGCCAATCGCCTTTAAATTTTAATCCCATACAATCGAGGTGGCGATCAAACTCTCGCTGTGGTAGAGCCTTAGTGAATGGGTCTGCTATGTTGTTCTTCGTTTCAACTCTTTTAATGCAGACTTCTTGTCTTTTGACAATCTCTCAAACAAGATGGAAGCGTCTTAGAATGTGCTTTGATTTGTGATGGGCTCTTGGTACCTTTGCTTGAGCAACAGCCCCAGTATTATCACAGTAAAGTGGTACTGGACCTTCAATCTCAGGAACAACACCCAACTTTGATATGAACTTCTTTATCTAGACAGCTTCCTTGGCAGCTTCACTAACAGCAATGTACTCTGCCTCAGTTGTTGAGTCAGCTATAGTCTACTGTTTAGAACTCTTCCAACTTACAGCTCCTCCATTTAGGGTAAAGACATACCCATATATAGATTTGCTGTCATCTGGATCTGATTGAAAACTAGAATCTAAATAAGCTTCTAATTTAAGATCAGATCCACCGTATATTAGAAAAATATCCTTAGTCCTTCTTAAGTACTTAAGAATATTTTTCACAGCCTTCCAGTGATCCTCTCCTGGATCAACTTGAAATCTACTGGCTATACCTAAGGCATATGCCACATCAAGCCTGGTACATAACATAGTATACATAATAGACCCTACTGCCGAAGCATAAGGTATAGAATTCATTCTATTTCTTTCTTCGGGTGTCTTAGGAGACATCTTTTTAGAAAGATGTATGCCATGACCAATAGGTAAGTAACCTCTTTTACTTTCCTCCATGCTAAATCTTTTTAGCACTTGGTCAATGTACCTAGACTGGGATAAACCTAGCATCTTCTTGGATCTATCTCTATAGATCTTTATGCCCAATATATAAGATGCTTCTCCCAAGTCTTTCATGGAAAACTGTTTAGATAACCACACCTTGACTGATTGTAACATTGGGATATCATTCCCAATGAGTAGTATGTCATCTACATACAGAACCAAGAAAACTATGGCACTCTTACTAGTCTTCTTATACACACAAGGTTTATCCTCATTTTTGATAAAATCAAATTCTTTGACTGTCTTATCAAATCGGATGTTCCAACTCCTTGATGCTTGTTTTAATCCATAAATGGATTTCTTCAGCCTACATACCTGATTAGATCTAGTCTCCAAGACAAAACCTTCTGGCTGTGACATATAAACCTCTTCCTCAAGGAAACCATTGAAGAATGCGATTTTCACATCCATCTGCCAGATTTCATAATCATGATATGCTGCTATAGCAAGCATGATCCGAATAGATTTGAGCATGGCAACAGGAGAAAATGTTTCATCATAATCTATTCCCTGTTTTTGTCTGAAACCCTTAGCCACTAATCTGGCTTTCTACGTTTCGACTTGGCCATCTATCCCAATCTTTTTCTTATAGACCCATTTGTATCCAATAGGGTTAACACCCTCTGGTGCATCAACCAAAGTCCAGACTTGGTTGACATACATGGAGTCCATTTCGGATCTCATGGCTTCCAGCCATCTGTCTGAGTCACTACTCATGACAGCATCCATATAGGTTAGAGGCTCATCATTTTCAATGATTCGGGCTTCATTATTTTCAATAATGAACCCATACCTCTCAGGTGCATGTCGCATCCTATCAGACCTACGGATAGGAGTGGTGTGTTCAGGTTCTATACTAACTATGTTATGATTTGGTTGAGATGTACCTATTTGTTGAACTTCTTCAAGTTCAATATTTCTCCCACTACCCTTTTGTAGGATGAATTCTTTCTCCATAAAAGTGGCATGCCTACTGACTAAAACCTTTTGTTCAGTAGGGTGGTAGAACAGATATCCTATACTATCTTTAGAATATCCTACAAATAGACACTTATCTGCTCTAGCATCTAGCTTATGTCCAAAATTTCTTTTGACATAAGCTGGACATCCCCATATCTTAAGATATTTAAGATTGGGCTTCCTTCCCCTCCATAATTCATATGGAGTGCTAGAAACAGATTTAGATGGTACTCTATTTAAAATATTAGCCGCGGTTTCCAAGGCATATCCCCAGAAAGAAACAGGTAACTCAGTGAAGCACATCATGGACCGTACCATATCTAACAAAGTATGATTTCTCCTTTTAGCAACACCATTTAATTATGGTGTATAAGGAGGAGTCCATTCAGAGATGATCCCCTTTTCTTTAAGGTGATCAAGAAACTCGGTGGATAAGTATTCACCTCCTCTATTTGATCGAAAGATCTTAATACTTTTCATCCGTTTGTTTCTCTACCATACTTTGATATTCTAGAAATTTTTCAAAAGCTTCGGACTTATGTTTCATTAGATACACAAATCCGTACCTTGAAAAATCATCAGTGAATGTGATGAAATATGAGTATCCACCCTTGGCCTGAGTTGTCATAGGCCCACATACATCTGTGTGTATGAGTCCTAATAACTCAGTTGTCCTTTCATTATGTCCACTAAATGGAGTCTTGGTCATTTTACCCATGAGACATGATTCACAAGTTCCTAATGATTCATAGTCATAAGGATTAAGAAAATTTTCCTTATATAACTTGTTAATCCTTTGCTCACTAATATGTCCAAGACGACAGTGCCAAAGTAAAGTATTATTCATATCATCTCTCTTTCGTTTGTTACGAACATGAAGTATATTGTCATCAGTAGATAGAGTTAAAAGACCATTGCAAAATATGCCATAAAATATTATTTCATTAGAAAAACTGATTGAGTAGCCACTGCTCATTACATTCATAGTATAACCTTGTTTAATTAACAAGGGCACAGATATAATGTTTCTAATGACCTTAGGCATATAATAACAACTTTTCAACTCTAAAATCTTCCTAGAAGGCAGCTTCAATATATAAGTCCCTACAGCTTCTGCTTGGATGGAATCTCCTCTAGCACCGTAGAGCTCGAAGTCTCCTTCCTTCAAAACTCTAATGTTCCGCAGTCCCTGCAATGATTTGCAGATATGATGACCACAAGCGGTATCCAATACCCAAGAGTTTGAATTAGAAGAGTCTAATGACAAAATTGCATGTATCTCATACATACCTTTTGGTGCATCACTAGCACCAGGCTTCACACTTGCAAGGTAAACCTTGCAGTTTCTTTTCCAGTGACCCGGCTTGCCACAATGAAAGCAGGTCATTTGTCCGGAGGTCTTCTTTCCTTTCTTTTTCTTGATGCCCCCTTTAGGGTTCATCCTCCTCTTGGAACCCTTTTTGCCTGTTTTCTTGTTGTTTATTCCATCCACAAGAAGAAGTGGAGCCTTATTTTTCTTTAAATGGCTCTCTGCCGTTTTCAACTGGTGCGGGCACCAGGCTCAGGAAGAGGCTTCAGCTAATGCCAAGTTCTTTATGGATAGAAGACTAGAAATTTAAGTCCTGTAATAAGTCTATGAGTCCTGTATTTATTTTATTTGAATAATTGAGTCATGTTTTATTTTAATTTGGGTCCAATTAGAGTTAAATTGGCTTTGTATTGAGTCGGGTTCAAGATCTACTTGCATTGGGCATCAATTAAGCAAGAATAAGTGCAACCAACTTCACCAACTACTTGGAGCACCACATCATCAAAGCACCATGCCACCTTGGAAGACAAGTCATGCCAACTTGGAGGATAAATCATGCCACATCACCAAGACACATCAACCACGAATTTTCAAATTTGAATGAAGCTCCACTCTTTATGGGTGCCCACCTTGTAATTAGGAGATTTAAATTTGAATGGGCCACTCCTATCTTCATGGGACACCCCTTGATTTTCTCCATGAAAAGTGTTGCATTTTGAATTTGAAAAGGAGCTTAAGATTTATAAAAGCTCATAGAATTCTCTTGTAATGGGAATGATGAATGAAATGAAATTTTTTTTCTAAGAAAGCTTTCTTCCTTTGCGAGCCAAATACCCTTGAGAGAAGGTAGGTGTGAGACCTAGGATACTTAACCAAACAAGCTACTAGTCCCTTTTCCAATCCCATTCGGCCACCCTTGAAGAATCCTCTTCAAGCCTCTCCAATTTCAACCTTCCCATCTTCCAAAAGAGGTCATCTATAATGGAGTTCTCCACGCCAACAATTGAAGATGATTCAAGCAAAGGACGCCAAAGGAGATCTACTTAAAGCAAATCTAAGCCATTTCTTCCATTCCTAATTTTCTCTTCCATTTCTCCATTCTTCCACCTAAATCTTTTAATTTTACTATGTATCTATGCAGGATCCCCGGGTCTCCTAGTTTTTAAGGTGAAGGTCTACTGTGCCAAGGAATCATAAACAAGGTGCCTTTAGATCTATAGTAACTCCTTGCTATTCTTAGTACTTCATCTTGAGTGTCCCTTTTCTGAATTTCAGATTATTAATAGCCGGATAGCCATCTTTATAATATTCTTTTAGATCTGAAATAGGAAAGTAGGCTAGCCCTAACCTGTGTGGTTTCCTAACCACGAAGATCCCTTCTTAATTACTTTGAGAGATTCTTTTCTAGTCTAGTTCTTTTCCTTATGTTCCTTTCATATAATTCTATTTCTTTTACGTAGAATAGTTACATGTTTATCTATTTCATTTTCATTTAGTCCATCTAATTCTTCAAATGCATCATTCGATACATGTCCCCCATCATCAACTATTCAACAGCTCAGGCAAGGAAGAATTAAGTTTGTTCGTATGATAATTGAGAACAAACTATGAAAATGACTCTGGGAGTGACTGCAGGATTAAATCCTGATTCAACTCCCCATCCATAACAAAACCCAATTGACCTAATCGGGTGATTAGGTCAATAACCTAATACATGGTCTTGTACATATGTTCCTTCTGTCATCCTTGCACGGAATAACTGCTTAGATATTTCATATCTAGCAGTTCGACAATGTTCTCCATAAAGTTCCTTTAGATTGAGCATTATGAAGTTAGTATCCATGCTTTCATGTTGCCTCTGCAACTCATTGGTCATAGAGGCAAGCATTATACATTTGACAGTAAGTGAGTCATTTTGCCACATGTTATATGTGGTCTTTTCCTCTTGCGAGGCATCTTCCCCTAATGGTTCCAAGGTAGGGGTATCAAGAATATAAGAAAATCTTTCTTGGCTGAGTACTATCTTCAGGTTTCTCAACCAATCAACATAGTTTGGTCCAGTCAACTTATTGGCATCAAGAATGCTACGGAGTGAGAGTGAAGAGGCCATTTAATCTACATTAACAAAGAACATTACATAAGCAAACAACCAATGTTGACAAAACATAATTAAATTAGGACTTTAACTTAATTATGTCTCCCACTATTTTATCAAGCATCATAACCCTCCATATGATGATTGAGAAAATCCTAATTGGTTTTCTTAGTGGGGTTGAGATCCTAATTCCTTATAAAAGACCTTGTGTGTACACAACAAATCTTATATAAGTTCAAAGGTAGGAAAACTCTTTCCAATTGTAACTAATACAATTCTCAACTTATCTTGGCCTCTAAAATATTAATAGCCTTGTGTGTGCACAACAAACTATAATATTTTAGTTAAGTCAGACCCTTCATTGCTATATAGTCATGATATTAATTATAATATCCTTGTGTGTACACAACAAAGTATTATATTAAATCATGCCATAAACTTCAAATGCACCAAATTAAAATTATGTCAGTCACCATAAGAGGCCTTGTGTGTACACAACAAACCTAATATGAATCATAACATAATAATGACTTGGCATGAAGGAAGGCCACATGTAGTGAATATTACACTAAGCATATCAATCAATAATTAAGTTAATCTTATCGGCCAGGTAAGTGGGAGAGTGGTGGGAGTCCCCCCGTTGCTTTCCTTAGACACCAATAAGAATTGGTCAGGTCAGTCAACAGAACCAATTAAAAACCACATCCTCTTTACCGATCATGAACCACTTTTCCTAGATACCGAATGATTAATTAATCATATTGATTATTTCACTTTTGGTATATGACACTACAACTTAATATAATTTGAAAGAGGGCTTTATTAAAACAAAGCACATTCTATATATATAACTAAGCAAATATGTGCCAAGTGTGTCATCATACTAGGACAACCATTTACCACATAATGGATCCACCATTATGCCGGACAACCTTATTTCAGTATGATGACTGGAAGGCTAAACATATCTCTATACAAATTAAGGTTTGAGTGAAAACCTTAATTAGTGGCATACATCAAACATATATGCACAATGAACATAAATATGTGATTAGTGTGTCATCATTCTAGGACAACCATTTACCATATAATGGATCCACCATTATGCCAGGGCAACCTTATTTCAGAATGATGACTGGATTACTAAACATATCTCTACAACAATTAGGGTTTAAGTGAAAACCCTAATTGGTGACAATACATCAAACACAAACCACATCATATGTAAATTATCTACATATGCCTATAAAAATCAGCATATATATTTTAATCTTCATAAGGAGGCTCTGATACCAATGTTGGGTTTGTTGACCAAGGCGGAAACATAGATTTCACAATTTTTTTATCTTATGAAATCTATACCAAACCCTTTAGCCCTAGATCTCCTTAAATATATATATATATATATATATATATATATATATATATATATATATATATATATATATATATCATTCATATACATGACTTAAATATAAATATATGTAAGTACTAACCTGTACCGCAATATCCAAAATGCAAATCTCCACCAGGTGCCCAAATGTTCACCCTCCAATGGTGATCCACACGGAGAAGAGATGAAGACAACAACTTCTTGATCTTGGATCCTCTTCTTGAATTCTTTTTCAAGAATTCAATTCTTGGACTTATAGGCTGGAATTTTCTTTCTTGAAAATTCCCTTTCTCCCTTCTTTCCTCTTCTTGATCCTTTCCTCAACTTCAATCCTTGTAGAAAATTCTTATTTGAAGTGGAAAAAAAATTAAGACAAGTAATGTCTTAATTCAAGAAAGAAAAGAGACCCTTCCTATTTCTTTCCTTTACCGTTCAAGACCTTCCTCTTATTCTTGTTTAGGGTCAGAGTTTCGACAGAGGATACCTCTGTAAGGGAAACAATACCCAACAAGAACAAGCGGAAGGAGTATTCTGGAGAGGAAGAAAGGGAATCTGATCTCTGAATTATCTTACATGAAAACCCTCGAGAACCTAACCCTATTTATAGATATCAGAGGGGTGTCTTTTCAAAAACAACGCAACCCTCTGCTATCCCAAGAATCATGTTCTTTCCATCCTCACGCATCCCCTCAGATTTTTCACCCCTTTCCTGATTTATTTCAAGATTTTCCGATGAAGAAAAACCTCAAAAGAAACCTCAGAAAAGTCGCGATGTTCTGAGATGGAGTTGCGACCGAAAAGCAATGGATTTCTTCTGGCCATCTGATCTTGATCCAAGGGACTCCAGATGAGACGCCTAAAGAAAAGATTTCTGCCCCCTCCCATCTGGTTTTCACGGTAAAAGAAGTCCCCACGCGTGTGAAGAGGAGTCCACGCGCGTGGACTCTTCCTTTGGTGCGTGCGCGTGGGAAAGATGGCTTGGGAGGTCTTGGGAAAAGGGATTAAATTGATTTTTAATCAATGGGTTCAGCCACGGGTTAGCCCAAAGTCCCAAAATTTAAATTAGACTCTAATTAGGTTCAATTAGAACCCAATTAAGCCCAATTTAGAACCAAATTCGAATCCAATTCGAATAGAAGTTGGGTCTGCAACACATGCTAGTGTGTTTGTCCTGCAAAAATGATTTAATTCTAAATTAAATCCCTCCTTGACTCTCTTTTGTGTGTGACCCATTGGGTTCCACATCTAGCCAACAGTAGGTCCGAGTGCTATTTGACTTAATTCGGTTAGATCTCAACTAAGCCGATTTAGGTCAACTCAAGCTAGCTCGACTTGGTCAATTAGAATCTAATTCTAATTAACTGATTTAAATTATCATAATTTAATCATTTCCCTACAAGACAAGATTGACGTCTAGCAACGTATCATGTCTACCCGGAAGATGTGGAATTTTGGTAGAATTACCAAAATACACTTCAGTGGTGAGTTACTGGGCAATTCAGTCCTTTGATCAACTTGCATCCTGAATATGATTATGGATATGGATACCTTGTCAAATCCAATTTCATATTCATCCCTAGCTCAATCTTTTTAATGATGATTCATTAATGAACTATTAGAAACTACTTCTAATGTTCATACTTTGATCAAAGATTTCCCGAATCATCATTTGATTGAAATTGGCTGGATGCAATATTCTCTTACTAGGGCTGATCAATTCCTTGTTGACCTACTCACAACCTTCATATACAATCCACCATATCCAGTATCACCTCATGCATAACTCAGTGTTATGATTGAGTGTGAACCAAAATGTGGATTCATGTATATAAGGTACCATGGCAGTCTTAGGTCAAAGGACCACATGCACTACTCCCACTATGAGAAATATCTATTGACAAACAGATAAGGTTCCATTAGATATTCTCAATCTGGATCTATTCAGTGAACTCATTCTCCAATGAGCACCCACATCCTAGTATTAGTGTCAAACAAAAGTGACTGTGAGATCAGTCACCCTCATATATAGGAAGTGCTGATCTTTACCAGAAACATTGAACCCCTACTCAATGTCCCATTGACCAGGAATATTTTAGATTAGGATTTTAAGGCTTTAGGTCTCACGGGTATGATCTCATCATAACCCTAGAACTATAGCCCTAATCTATGGAGTTCATCATATAATAATTAAGACACAATGTATGATAAAAATAATGCCTTTATTGAATGATAATGTCAATACATTGATTTTGGGATGGATAAGAAAAAATCCCAACGAAATATAATATTTCGATTAGCCTTTAGGGCATAATCCTTTCAGAGTATTCACTTATACGAGGTCGAAGAAGAACAAGCTGAACCCCTTATTGAAACTGAAGAAGTGCCGGGGCAGCCAGAAGAAGTCCGGGTTGTAGTCGAAGAGGTTTAGAAACAACTATGAGAAGTCTCGGTTGTAACTGATTCAGGGGCTCCAAGCCAGGCTGAAGAGGTTCCTCCTGCAGCCGACCCGGAGGTCATCATAATAGTAAATGACTAAGCTTTTGTATCTTTTTCTTTTGTCTTTGAAAAAAGGCTAAAATGTAAATTTACTTCTTTTGATGTAAATGAAAAGTACATTTTTCCTTTTAACTTATGTTATGGTGATATTTTTCTGAAAGAACTTTCCCAAGTATAGAGTTGTCGGACATATAATGCTTCTAATTTTGAACAAAATTTCTTCAAATAGGAAGTCGTTGGATATATAATAACTTTCAATTTGAAGAAAAATTCTCTAAGTGTGAAGTCATCGAATATATAATAACTTTCAGTTTGAAGGGAATTTATCTAAGTGTGAAGTCATTGGGCTCCCTTCAATGAGGATATCAGTTTGATAGGTGATCGACTATAGGATGTCGAGAGGCTTTGAAGCATTTATCGACTCTTGTATGGTAGTCGGCCTTCTGCAGTAGTTCAGTCATATACTGAGAAACCGCTTTCTTTCTCTTCCTTTCCATCCCGTCTCTCCCCTTTTTTTTCTTGTAAGGGAGAGAAAGGTTGTTTTAATGAAAAGGGAGAAAGGGATATTTCCAAAAATGACAAACCTCGACTTTCATCGACGATTTTGATCCATCATTTGTGGGACATGCTGCCTTTGCCAGATGTCACATTTTCATTGGTAGGGAAGGTATAATTCAGATCATGGGTCATCTCGATTGGAGTCACTAAAGTTGCGTGCCTCCAATATCGGATCAGTCATGGTCCTTTTATTTCTCCTAACTATCCTCACATGAATCGAAGTAGTCGCCTCGACTTCTGTTGATTGAAGTGAATACATGTGGCATGATCAAGAGATGTTCAAGGCTGTTGGCGCCTCTTATATAAGAGGGCTTTGTTCTCGAGGGATAAGTATTTGTGCCATTAGCAACTCCACTTCTTGAGCAACTTTTTACTCTGGTCTTCCCTTCCTGCAGATTCTTCCCTTCTTTCTTAACAAAGTTTGATTCTCCATTTCTTTTTTGGAGAATGAAGCTAGATGCAGGAAAGCTCCGGCAGGCCGTGAAAAAGAGGGTAGCTGCAGAACCTCTAAGGAGATCACAGCGAAGAGGCGTGAAGAGGACTCCCACTGCTCCAAAGGTTCCTATTAGGGACGGTACCCCTATAGTCATAGAATTTTCATCTGATGAGGATAACATTCCTTCAAGGGAAATGGTGACGGGTCCTTCATTAGAGAATCCTTAGGTGCCTGCTGAGGGACCGACAACATCGTCTGCCCCTGAACCATCAAAGGAGCCCAGCCAGAAAGATAAAGGTACGGCTCCCCTAATCAAGACAGCATCCAAGCCACAAGCCAACTCCCGGTTGTTGAAGAGAAAGGTTCTGGGAGTGTGACTATTTATGCCACCAATGTTGGCTTCGATAATCACGGACTGGCCAAGATCCTGCTAAAGGCCAACCTCCTCTAGAAGGATTGGGAAATGACTAAGAAGCATTGGCCGGGGAATATTTTTACTTCTATTTACCCAAAAACACTGCAGGTGTGCATCAAAATCTTCTTTGAGGTTTTCTGCCACAAGTCTTTATGATCGCTGATTTTGTCACTGTTTTTCTTGGTAATTTATTCACAAAATCTCTTTGATAGAGGAGAGTATTCGTATATCGGCCGACCTCAACAAAAATCTTCAAGACCAGTTGGCATCGACTAGAGCTGATAGAGAGGTGGCCGAAGAACTTTGGATGGCCATGGAGTGGAAGCTGAACTAAACCATGCTTCAAATGTTACTTTGGAGAAAGGCTTGCAGGTGGCGCAAGTTCAGATGACTTGCAGGTGGTGCAAGTTTAGATGACTCAAAAAAGAGAAGAAAGAAGCTGCGTTCAACTGAGATATTACTAAGAGATAACCTTCATAATTATGAAGAGGCCATGGCTTAAAAGGCTGAACTAGAGGAGAAGGTCACTGCCCTTGAGCAGAGGGTGAAATTGGCTAACTAGAGGGCGGAGCTGACCACCCAAGAGGCCCTCCATGCCATTGAGAAATATAAAAGTCCAAAGCCTTCGACTACGAACTACATGAAGCGGGGGTGGAGAGTTATAATATCGGCTTCCAAGATTGCTTGAAGGAAGTCAAAAAATTGTATCCCGATCTTGATGTCTCCTCCTTTATCATGGTCGATGATGAGGTGGATGAAGGAGTAGAAAAACTAGTTGAAGAGATGCCAGCTCCTTCAACTGATGAAGTAGTGGACCAAGAGGCAACCACTTCTGCTCCGACTTCTAGGCCGGCCAAAAGAAAATAATCCTGATGTACCCACTTTTCTTTTTTCTTTTTGTTCATGTAGATCGACTTCCCTTTGGAAGTTTGTAAAAATTTTCAAAGTGAATGAAGTTTTTCCTTTGTTCAATTCTTTGTCCAATAGGTGTCACATGATAACCGTGCTTTGAAATTTTTTCAAGTATGGATTGGTCAGTATGATAGAATCAGGACAGTTCCTTGGGAGACTTCATGATTCTTTACTGACTTTGATCAAATTTATCTTCATCGTAGATCAAAGAATTGGATTTTGCCAATTACATTTGACGGTAAGGCAAGCTGGTTAGGCCTACTTCTATACTTATCAGATTTATCTTTAGGGCATGCTAATTAAGCCACCCTTGTATATTTCTTTTGATAATAAGGTAGGCTGGTCAAGCCTGCCCTTTGCACTTTTTCAGATTTACCGTTAAGGTAGGTTGATTAAGCCATCCCATGCATTTCTTTTGATAATAAGATAGGCTAGTCAAGCCTGCTCCTACACTTCTTCGAATTTACCGTTAGGATAGGCTGATTAAGCTGTCCTGTGTATTTCTTTTGATAATAAGGTAAGCTGGTCAAGCCCGCCCCTACACTTCTTCGAATTTACCATTAGGTTGGCTGATTAAACCACCCTGTGCATTTCTTTTGATAACAAGGTAGGGTGGTCAGGCCCACCTTTTAGATCTCAAGGGATCAGTGGGCTTCAGTGGGCCCATTTTAGGCTTCAATGGGCCTTGATAAGGTAGGCTGGTTAGGCCTGCCTTATCTTGGACACTTCATCGAGGCCATTCAAAGAAAAATGTTCTTTATTGATAGTACTTACAAAGGTTTTTAACATTCCAGGGCCAAGGTAACAAGAAGTCATCCAAAGTTTCAAGTCGATAAGCTTCGGGGCATATGACTTCTCTGATCTGGTAAGGTCTCTCCCAGTTAGGAGAGATTTTGCCTTATTCCGTTGGCCTGGACACTTCAGACCTCTGCAATACTAAGTCTTCAGGTCGGAAGGCTCGTTCCTTTACTCTAGAGTTATAATATATGGCGATCTTTTGCCGATACATTGCCATCTTCATTTAAGCTTGAAGTCTGGTGCTTTGGAGTAGATTTGAGTCGGCTCTACGATGCTCCAAATTTTCAGGCTCTTTGAAGTAGTCAATCCTTAGGGATTGTAAAGTAACTTCCACTGAGAGGACCGCTTCGGAGTCGTAGGCTAAATTGAATAGAGATTCTCCAGTAGCCATTTTGGGGGTTGTTCGGTAGGTCCAAAGGACCGAGTTCAGTTCTTCGACCCAAAGCCCCTTGGCATTGTTCAGTCTGGTCTTTAGACCGTGGAGAATTGTCCTATTGGTTACTTCGGCTTTTCCATTGGATTGGGGATGGCCGATAGAAGTCAATCTGTGGACAATATGATATTGGGTGCAGAAGTCTTTGAACTTAGGATTGTCAAATTATCTTCCGTTGTTGGTGATGATGGCATACAGAATTTTGAATTGGAAGATAATTGCATTCCTAACGAAGTTCTCGACCTTTCCTTCAATAATGTGAGCTAGGGATTTTACCTCGACCCATTTGATGAAGTAGTCGATGGCTACAATGAGGAACTTTCATTGTCCAGAGGTCGAAGGGAATGGACCAAGGATGTCCATTTCCCATTGAGCAAAGGGCCATGGAGCTGTAAGTTGAGTCAGCTGGCTTACAGGTGTCTTTGGATGCTAGAGTATTTTTGATATTGGTCACATCTTTGAGCATAATTAGTTGCATCTTTCTGGATGGTTGACCAATAATAATCTTGGCGAATTATCTTGTAGGCTGCGATCTACCTCCCAAATGGTCTCCACATATGCCCTCATGTACTTCTCTCAGGGAATAGCGGTGTCTAACGGTCCTAAGCATTTTAGTAAGGGCTATGTGAAGGACTTTTTATATAAAGTTCTGTCTAGGATAAAATATTGGGAAGCCATCCAACGGACTTGCTTGGCATCAATTTTGTCTTCAGGTAATACACCCTCGTTCAAAAATTTTAAAATAGGGTCCATCCAACAGGGCTCATGCTTGATTTGGTAGACCTCAAAAGTTTTTTCCGTTGTGGGATCTTCCAGGTACTCTATATGAGTTTGACCAAGGGACTCCGAAGTAGTGGTTGCAAGTCGAGAAAGGGTGTCAGCTCGAGAGTTTTTAGTTTGCGGTACATGGGCTATTTCAAAGAATTCCAGTTGAGATAGAAGATCTTGTACCTTTTTCAAGTACCGAGCCATAGTGGGGTCTCGAGCTTCAAATTCGCCTTTCACTTGATTCACCACTAATTGAAAATCTGAGAAGACTTTAATCTTCCGAATCCCTAATTCCTTGGTGATCCTGAGTCTTGCCAAGAGGACTTCGTATTCCGCTTGGTTGTTTGAAGCTTGAAAGGAAAAGCAAGGGCATACTCCATGGTCTGTCCATCGGGGTCAGCCAGTATAAGTCCGGCTCTGCATCCAGTATGGTTGGAGGCTCTGTCCACGTGAAGTACCTACATGGATTCTAAATCTTTTATAATGACTACCTCATCTTCGATCCCTAGTTGATTGGTTTTTTGACTCCATGTACATTCGGTTAGGAAATCAGCAAGTACATGTTTCTTCATTGCCGACGGGTCATAATATGATGTCGAATTTGCCTAACTTGATGGCCCACTTGGCTATCCTTCCCGAGGTATCAGGATATCAAAAGATGGCTTTCAAGGGTTGGTCCATCAGCACTTCAATGGCGTGGGATTGAAAGTAGGGATGCAAGCATTTTGCTGCAATCACCAGTGAATATATGAGCTTCTGTATTCTAGGATACCTCACTTTGGCCTTAAGTAGCACCTTACTGGTATAGTAGATCAGCTTTTGTAAATTGTTTGCTCCCTTTTTAACAAGTACTAAGCTAACAGCTTCATTCGAAGTGGAAAGGTACAGATATAGAGTTTCACCTTCTTGAGGTTTGGAAAGTAGAGGAGGACTTTCCAAATACTTCTTTAATTCTTTGAAGGCAAGTCGGGACTCTTCTGACCACTCGAAATTTTTGGTTTGGTGGAGGGCTTTGAATAATGGTAGACATCTTCAATAGATCGGAAAATAAATCATCTTAAAGAAGCAATTCTTCTAGTCAGTTGTTGAACTTCCTTTTTATTGGAAGGATGTCTCATACTCTGGATGGCAAGGATCTTTTCTGGGTTAGCCTCTATTCCTCATTTTGGTGACGAGGAATCTTAAGAATTTTTTAGAAATCACTCCAAAGGTGTATTTGGTCGGATTTAGCTTCATCCGATGATGTCACAGGGCATCAAAGGATTCCTGTAGATCTCCGATGTGATCGACTTTTTAGAGGCTCTTCATAATCATATCATCAACATACGCCTCCATGTTCTTCCCAAGCTGCTTTTCAAACACCTTGTTGATTAACCTTTGGAAGGTTGCTCCGGCATTCTTTAGTCCAAATGGCATTACTTTGTAACAGTAGTGCCCCTTCTCCGTTATGAATGTTGTCTTCTCTTCATCGTCGGGATCTATTCATATCTGGTTGTACCCGAAGATAGCATTCATAAAACTCAACAACTGATGACCACCAGTGGCATCTACTAGTTGGTCTATCTTCGATAGAGGAAAGCTATCTTTAGGGCAAGTCTTGTTTAGATCGGTATAGCCAATGTAGATCCTCCATTTGTCGTTGGCTTTCTTAACCATAATGACATTGGCTAACTAATCAGGATAGTGTACTTCCTTTATGAATCTGATTATAAGAAGCTTTCTTACCTCTTCATCGATCACTTTCTATCTCTTAGGTGCGAAATTCTTTATCTTTTATCTGACAGGCTTATGATTTGGAGCAACTTCCAGTCAATGGGCAATGACTTCGACTGGGATTCCAGGCATATCCGAAGCCGACCAGGTGAAGACATCGGCATTGCTCTGTAGAAAATGGATCAGCCTTGCCTTTATTTCTTTGTCTAGCATACTTCCGATTTGCACGACTCTTGTTGGGTCATCTTCGGCTAGCGGTATGGAAATAGTTTTTTCCATAGGTTCTCTGCATTCCTCCAGCTGATCCTTTGGGTCCAGTTGTTCCAATGTCATGGAGTTGGTAGATTGTTTGTCCTGTATCATCAAGTATTGTTGGGTGACTCTTTGGTCTCCTTTTACTTCCCTGATGCCGTTCTTAGTGGGGAACTGCACTAGGAGATGGTAAGTTGAAACTATGGCATGGAACTTGTTTAAAGCGGGTCATCCCAAGATAGTGTTGTATGCCGACGATGTTTGTACGACTACAAAATTAATGGGGAGTGTTTTCTGAAATGGTTCAGTGCTGATGGTTTCTGGTAGCATAATTTCTCCTTCTACTCTGACTTGGTTACCTTCGAACTTAGTTAAAGATATGGAAGATCTCTGTAGTTTACTTTTGGATAAATTTATTCTGAGAAAAGCATCGTAGAGTAAGGCTTCCATAGAGCTTCCATTATCAACTAGAATCCATCTTATATCATAGTTGGCTATCACAACGTAGATTACAACAAGATCATTGTGAGGAGTTTGGACTCCTCGTAGGTCATTGTCAGAGAAGCTTATGATATTATTGCTTTTGTACCTTTTAGGAACATCTTTTTTGGCTTCACTTCTCCAATGGGTTCGTCGATGAAGCATGCCTACTCTTCCATCAGTTGGTCTTTGATTGAGCAGTTTGACTTCTTTCATGGCCCTTGTGGGGGCAGTAGCTTCAGTTCAGGATTCCTAGTTGCTGACATATTTTTCTAGGTATCTCCTTTTGATCAGATCTTCTATCGCATCTTTGAGTTGGATGCATTCTTCAATGTTATGGCCATGGTCCTGATGGAATCGATAGTATTTGTTTTTGTTCTTTAATGCAGGGGATGCCTTCATGGGACGTGGCCTTTGTAGATAAGTTTCCTTCTCTATCTCCATCAGGATCTTCTCCCTTGGAAGAGATAGAGGAGTGTAGGAGTCGAACTTGCCATCCCATGGCTTGGGTTTAGGACTGCATCGTTGAGCCGTTGCATCGTTGGTAGAGGGTACGGGCAGAACTGGCCCTTTGTTATTCTTTTTCTTGGAGGCTAGCCTCCCTTCAGTTAATCGTTGGCTCGTCGCTTGCTCTTTAGCTATCGTATATTTTTGAGCTCTTGCCAGTAGCCCGTCATAACTTGTAGAAATCTTTTTATCCAGGGAGAAGGTGAACCTGGATGATTGGAGGCCTTTCTTCATAGTAGACATAGCCACATATTCATTGAGATCATGGATCTCGAGAGTGGCGGAGTTGAATCTGGCAACATAATCTTTGAGACTTTCTCCTTCGGCCTGCTGTAATAGGAAGAGGCTATCCGAGTTATGGGGTATCTTCTGGTAAGTCCTGAAATATGATACAAATAATTTTTTCAATTCATTAAAAGAATGAATGGTACCTGGTTTAATGCTCGAATACCATATTCGAGTTGCTTTCTTTAAAGTGGCTAGGAAGGCTAGACAATGCAGGGCATCAGAGGCTCCCTGTATCATCATATATGCCTTGAAGCTTTTCAAGTGGTCGAGAGGGTCAGTGGTTCCGTCATATGCTTCCAATTGGAGAACCTTGAAATGACAAGGAATGACTTCTTCCATGATTCTTTGGGAGAACGGAGGTCGTGAATCGTATGCCAAAACTTCATCACTCCTCCGCTGGTCATTGAGTTTCTCAATTTATAGTTCCAGTGCTTTAAATGTTTCTTCATAGTTGTAATGTGCTTCTCTCCGCCTAGTATTTCCTGGTGTAGAGTCACCAGAAGAAGTTGAAAGAGACCTTCGGGATCTCTTTTTATCAAGTCGGCTATCCATGGGTCTGTGATGTCGAGAACTTCGAGTCTCACAGGATTGCCAACCCCGAGAGGAACGTTGAGTGGATTCTTGACGTTGATCCTCATTCCTCTTGGATTGGTGACTGTGTCTGGAAGTCGCTGGTGAGTGTTGTCCTTGGAGTGCAGTTTCTTGGAAGGTCTGCACCATGGTAGTTAGCACATCCACCCGATTCATGAGGGCTTCCAACTATTGCTATCCTATGATGAATGCAGGAGGTGCCATATCGTTCTCCAATGGAGGCTCATTTCTCTGGGATGCAGGGCATCCCAGACTAGCTGAGATATTCTGGGTTCTCCCTTTAACCATCTTATACTTCTTGAAAGCTCTCCTTTCCTAGGAGAAAATGAATTTCATAGCCAAAAATTGTCCCTACCTGGTGCACCAATTTGTTGATGCTGATCTCTGTGGACCGGACAAAGTAATTGAGTTGCTGGTATGCCTCTTGATATTCCTGCAAAACAAATCCCTTGACCGGATTTTCTCTGGTGGGGGACATTCCGTTGCCTAAGTCAGTAGAGTTTGGGCCACAGAATGGAGAGCTCAAAGAAAGAAATGGAGATGGAATGAATGAGAGTCCAAAGTAGGCTAATCCAGACTAGTTTAGACTTGCTGGGGTTGGTTTGGCCTTGCTTGGAATTGCTTATCTCAAGTGTCCCCTCTTACCACTTTTTATAGGTGTTGCTGTAACGGAAAGTGGTAAGCCTTCTTAGTTTTTGTTATGAAAGTTAATTAATCTAACTTCCCTTTAACCAATTATGGTTACTGTCGAGGGTCAATTACTTTGGTCTTACGAAGACCGTAGTCATCAGTCACATGATTGGTTATAACAACCAGGTTCGTTCTTGATGGATTTAGTTTGAAGTAGATTGGCCATCCTCTTCAGAGTTGGCCGACAGTCATTTCATTGGTGGTAGATCAGCTATTTACTTTGGAGTGGTACTCTTCGGAGCGGGCTGACAATAGATCAGCCATTCATTTTGGGAGTGTAAGGGTCAGCCTTTTACTTTAGAGCTATTTGCTTTGGAATATGTATTATGAAGTGACCATTGACTTCGGAGCTGTTTGCTTCACAGTATGATTTGCTTCAGAGTATGTATTGTGTTGTGAATCGGACTTCAGCTAAAGGCCGACCTCAAGTTGTGTGCCATCGTAATCAAAACATAGCATCGATCCATCCTCCCCTCATAAATCAAGAGTGTCTTCATGTCAATCTGTATGGTCGGTGGATCAAGGTTGGATTAATTGAACCTTTGGACCGGTAATTACCTTTTTGAGCTAGTATATCACAACACGTACCCTTCCTACTATGATATGCCTGTGAGTTCCTCATGCAGACCTTCGACCTCTAGCTCAACATGGATCTTCGATTGGTCATGCAATTGCCCAAAAAGCACCTAGAGCCTGCTTTGTGATATGCTCCTCCATGACTTGCTTGCCAGAATAATTACTCAGAGACCCATCAAAATAGAAAGACTTTTAAACCACACCCATCCACATGGATGATACATCATATACTAACATATCCACGTTAGCATTTTAACACTAAAATATCATATCGATTAATGGCATGACATTGTTAAAATAAATTTAAAAAGTATACATCGATTGAAGAAATTAAAAAGGATATGTTAAAATTAAAAATCTTCAAATTATATAAAATTTTTTTGATCATTAATCCTTTTATATTTAATGCATAAGTAATTAAGAAAAATACCTTTTAAGTTATTAAAAAATTAAATTATTTTCAACCTCACTATGAATGCAAGATAAGGTTGCAAATAGGTCTATCTGGCCTGACCTATTTAGACCCAATCCAATCCATTTTAAAAGAGCCATCATGTCATGTCAGATTTTAAAATTAAACTTATTTTATTTTTTAAGTTAGGTCTGAGTATACTAACTTCAAATCTAACCTAACTCAAATATAAAATACCATCAAAATCCAAATATATTTGAGCCTCTAAATTATGATTTAAGACTTGTATGGTAATATTTTAATTTAATGATAGGTTTAAAATTTTCTATATAATATTTTTTTAAGGCAATATTGTTTATTATCTAATTTGTGTGGTTAATAGTAATCGACTATGTGATAATTAAAATAAAAATTAGCTACATTTAATTTTGACTTACTTTGAATCTAAATTTTTCAAATTGGGAACAGGATATATGGACCCAACCTTACTTGAATGACCTATTAGATCGAACATCTTGGCCATGGACCCGACCCAATCCAATTTTCTATCGGGTTGGGTTTGGGTCCAATATTAGAACATGATCAAGAAACCGGATCATGTTAGGATCACTCATGACCAAATTAGACTCGATCCATTTGCAGTGTCTAGAGACTCAAGTTTGACTCAATTCCATTTACTATGGTTTGAAACTTGACTCAAAATCGATCAAGCTACAATATCCTGGCTTGAACTCGACTTGATCAAAAAAGTGATAATAATATTTGAGATCAACTCGACTTAACTCGAGTATCAACGGAGCAAACTTGTGACCCTTCGAGACGAGTATTTTACTACTCAAGCTCAAGTAGCTTGCGAGCTAGTCAACTCTTTTGTATCTTTATTTTGGACTAACAACTCTCACCTTCTCACACGTCTCCCAACAACTCATAGTTAAGGAAACCAAAATTATAGGGTAGAATAGATGGGACTTGTGCGAAGAAATCTATATAAATATAATCCATAATAATGAGTTTACATCATTTTTCTTCTTGTAACTACAAAATACTGAAATTATTTTCTAATGAATTATGATAGGAAAGAAAAGAGGCCCTCCATGGTAACAAATTCAATGTCATTGAGATTATTTAGAGTCAACACTTCTAAAGTTATTTATTTGTCTTATATATGTTCATATATTGCCGTGAAGGATCTTAGCTAGGTGGTTACTTCGACAGTTACTAGCAAAGCTAAATGTTCAAAAATTTATTATTCATATTTTTGATATCAGAATAATTATCTTACTTTGGTGAAGGAACAAATCTTCTTCTCTTTGTGATCAACCTAAAAGTTTCAAGATTTGATCAAAATCAATCTATTTCAATGAAAATTGGTCAATTTCAACTAAAATCCAGTTGAAACTAGAAACCAAATTCTTGTTTTGGTCAGTTTTGGATGAAGTTGGCTAATTTCAACGTCTTCGGCTAAAACTCACCGAAACCAACTATAGCTTAGTTTGAAATATCATTTTTGTGGTTTAATACTATATTGGAATTATTTTTCAGCTACTTTAGTATATAAAATATTAATGATCAAGTTTCAGTCTTGAGCTAAAATAGAAATTGATAGTACACATAATCCTTGATTTGTCTATATCTCTAAAAATACCCTTATTAGTTGATCTTCAATCATTATCCATAAAATTTGGTGGATGAGAAGTCCTTTATTAGTTGTTTCATTGATTTATAAAGTATAAAGAATAACAAACCACAAGGTGTTTCATGGCTATAAATATTTTGTGCATAAAATAGGTATAGCACTATTATAGGCATTTGAAAAATACTCGTGTTATCTAAAACTATAATAGAAATACTAAATTTCAATATACTTGTGATATTCAAAAAGTGAAGAAAAATAATTCAGTGCACAAGTCAATAAAAATATTGGGGTGAAAAAATAATCCCAAATGTTTTATATCGATTTGCAGATACCCTCTGATATGTCTGGATTTGGTTGGTCTAGCATGGTACTAAAACTTCAATCCATGCCAGACATGCATCAACCAACTTAGATGATCAGGCCATCTTTCAAGACCTCACCACCTAGATATTAAGCCATGCGTTCATGAACTTTCTGCTTAAACATCGACCATTGCCTGGCCCATTTCTTGTCCATCATAGCCACGCATGATCTAGGAACGGTTGCCATTAATACTGCTACTTGAGTGGCACCTCGTCGTAGGGATGTACCAATCTCCACTCCCTGCTCCACCAACCGCGATATGATTCCTACTATAGACATGCTTGCCATAACCGAGTCAGACACCACTCCCTTGTAATGCATACCATATCGCTCTTGGGAATTAGGTACATGCATATAAACTCTTTCCTGGGATCCCTTAAGACTAGAGAGAGAACAAAGGAAAAGAACAAGGAGAGAAGGCAGAGATAAAACCGAGAGCTCTCACCTCCCTTTTCTTAGAGCCCTTCCTTTCTGAAAAAGGAACCCTCCTCTTACTCTCAAAGCACATCCCGAGATTTCTGATAACCTTTGAGTTCTTCATAGCCCATGAAATCTCTGAACTTTGAGCATCTACTTGAGGTTCATCAAGATATTTGCAGGCCATCGAATACACTTTCCACTTCCATAAAGTGCCTTGGCCTCCGCAAATGTACTCACTTATGTGCTTTCTCCATGAAAATGGGTCTTATACGTGCTGAGATCCCCTTCTTCCACAAACCTTATTCGATATCTGGCTCTCCTTCATGACCTCTCCGACTTCTCTTACTCTACTCTAAAATCATGGAGACTCTAAGCCTCCTCTGTTTGCCTTTTCAGAAGACTGACTTAGGCATCGGCCACCACCAGGGAACCTCCTATTATGTGTGGACTTTTTGGTATTCTCTATCCTATAGGATCGACTCCTAACAATAGGACCATGTGAGACCCGGCTTCATATTAGCAGCCATCTTAACTCCAGCCATCCTCGAGTCAAGTCTGAGTCAGCCCATTTTTTGATTCGATAATAGATTGGCACTAGAGGAAGGACCACTTTCCCAAAACTTTATTAACGTTTGTAGTTTGTCTTTGGACTCTTCTCTTTTTCAATTTGTGCCATAACAAAGGAAAAGAGAATGATTGTGTCTACTCCCACTGAGGCACTATGACCTTGGCCATTCTATCTCTCGTTCATCCAGAAGGAGGAGAAGCAAGACTGTCAATTGCTCTGACTGTTACTGTTGAATAGTTTTGTAGCTCTCTCAGTAAATCCAAGTGCAGATGACTTTGGTGTAGGGCCTACACCAGGCTCCATCAAGGTTGGAGGTGGAGCCAGCCCGCCACCCATCTTTAGTGCACCATCCTCTCCCAAGCAAGGAGATTAGCCTGGGGTGTAGGATGAGCTTGGTGTCACTCCGATCGCCAAGCAAGAGGGCCCCGAGCAAGGTGATCTGATGCGAGATAATTATGAAAACCTAATCTACTGATTATTAACCTAATTAACAGAGAAAAATAGAGATTAAATTTTTTATGATTTTCAATTTTAAAGACTCAAAGTAAGCAATTAAGGTAAACTAGTCAACTAGTTTATGCCCGCATGAGTAGATCTAACAAAGCAACTAGAAAATCAGTATTTGATGACTAAGAAACTACCATTAATTAGGATCTACTTATCAAGGGATCAGAATTCAAAGAGTAGGAAAGAGGTTTTAAATTTTACCAACAAAATTAACTCTCTCGATGTAGATCTACTAGGACTCTTAGGATCTCGCAGTAAGGCTTCAAGATCTTGATATTCGGGCTCCGATCTTCCGTTATGCTAGTTCGGAGGCAAGAAAACCTAACTTTGATTCCCGATCCCTGCAAACACTCAGCAAAGAAAGATCAAATTAGAAAGTAGTAAAGAAGGAAAGAATAATAGAAGAGAAGGGTTAGAAGTGGTGGCTAGGGTTTCTTGATTGCTAGATAGGTAGGGCCTCACACCCTACGATGCTCCGTAGAACAAAGGAAAGGGCCTCACACCCTGCGATGCACACAGCAAAGGAATTGGACAGAATAATGTCTTATTGATGAATGAATAATAATAATACAAGGGGGGTTGATGGGGTATTTATAGACCCTCAACCAGTGGTGTAAGGGATACAAAGACTAGACTTATTTTTCCTTGGACTACAACTCCTGGAATCCTTGCTCTGGGCATCCTGGACTCTTGTCTCTGGGCTGATCTGGACCTCTTTCCAAGGTGGGCGATAACATGGGGCTCTCATCTCATTTGGGCACCAAGATGAGGATAAGGTGAGTTGTCATGATGTAGGGTCAAGATGGCCCATCGCTTGGCCTTGATTGCTGGACTCTGGAGTCTGGATGATGTGGGCTCTTGTAGATAAGTGGACTCTCCAGTCTGGATAGAAGAAGACTCAAGAGTTTTGGTGAGACTTTTGAGTTCTGGAAACTTAAGCAGCTTGGAACCTGTTTGATCCAAACACTTGAAGCAAAACAACCTTCCAACCTTCTCCACTTTATTTGACTAGATAACATGAAACTCTTGGAAGTTGGCGTTGGAAAACATGTTGGCCGACTCCTTGGATTGGTGTGAATTAATTTGAGGTGAGAGGGTGCCAAGGATGAGACTCCTTCTCATTTACTTATCTTAAAAGGAGGGCGCTAATTATTCCTCACATGTGGGTGTTAATTCCTTTCATATGGGCTGACCAAAGTGTAAGACATGGAGTGTGTTGTCCCAAAATAAAATGGCATGGCATGTCCAAACATGACATGTGTTGATGTCCCTTGATGATGTGGCAATTGATGTCCAAAAAACTTGAAAAGGTGGTGCCAAGTAGGATGTCATGTGGTGCCAAGAACAAGCTGACTTGGTTGGCACATGGGATCACATGGGCCTTGACTTGAGTCCCCTTTTGTATTACAGGATGCAACTAATCACATAACTTAACTAATTACATGGACTCAATAATTAATCACATGGTTTAACCAACTAAATAACCAACCATACTTAATTAAGCTTGCAAATAAAAATCCAATTAAAGTTGGTAAAAAGGGCTAACCCTAACTAAGCCAAAATGACAGAATTTAAGATAGAATATTTACATGGTAAAAGGGATTTGGGTTCAGGGCTTCATTCACAAGTGATCCACAGGGATGTGGGTTCAACCTGTTAATTTCTTCTGGCCCTGGTGCTTGCACCATGATCAGCTTGGGGTGCAAGGCGAGCCTCGCCCTAGCCAGCCACATCCTGCGCCATTGCTCCCACCGAGAGCTAGATAAGGTATGTCAATCTAGCTCTCTTATTTTTATTTCTTCTTCCTTCATGTAGGATACTTCATCGGAGGAATCTTCGACCCACCATCGCACCGGTTGTCTGGACAGCAAGACGAGCTAGCCATAAGCTTCAGGAAGTAGATGGCTACCTAAAGATACTTCATCAATAGAACCTGTCTCTGGGTGGCAAACCTTAGTTCTCGATTCATGCCCCATTTTTTTGCAAGATAATGGAGGAGCCAATGCCTTGCAGTTTCAAGGCACCCACTATGGAGGCTTATGATAGCACCATTGATCCCTTCGACCATCTGGAGAGCTTCAAGTCTCTCATTATTCTTCTATCAGAAAAAAAACATCTAGGATGCTATGCATTATTTTTTAAATTTATAGCGGAAGTAAATCTATTGTAAAACTATTTTAAATAGAAAATCATCTATATGGATCAAGTTTAATAAATTCTACAAGGATCATAACATGATATGCAATATAGAAAATAAAATCAGCATATATCGATTTAATCGATGTATGCTATAGATCATATCTACTAAGACTATGAGATCAAATTTCATACCTGATCATGGATAAATGATCACCACTATTGATAGCATATGGTAAGATATTTTCCATGTTGCTTCATAGCTACACATGATGTCTGGCCTTTACAAGTCATCCACATGAAGCCTCGATGTGATCAACCTTCTTAGACTGCTAGATCCATGCAAAGGCCCCTAGATGGCTGAAATATAAATATTTCTTAGATCTTTTTGAACCCTCCAAGAAGAGCAAGAAGAGGATCACGAGGTGATTAGATAGAGAAAGAAAAACAAAATAAAAAAACCCTCTTATTTTTTCTTTTTCTCTCTCCCTTCAAAAACTTAGCACCCAAGAAATAAGCCTCATGCCAACTAGGATTTCACACCCCCTCTCAAATATTTTTCAGGATATTTTTTTTATAATTTATAGTAAAAGTAAATCTATTTTAAAACTATTTTAAATAAAAAATCATGCATATAGATCGAATCTAAAAAATTTATAAAGATCGTAACATGATATATGATATAGAAAATAAAATTAGCATATATCGATCTAACTAAAATTAAAACTCCTTAGTGATTAGGTTATCATATAACCTAATCGAGTGAGATCTAATTGATCCAATTTTAATTATACTTAATCTAATCTTCTTTACTCAATCTAATTGAGCCACCTAGTGATCTAATTACTAATTAATCCTCTTATAATTAATTAATAATTAATCAATTAATTATAATATTTATATAGGATTTTTTGTAATCATATTTATAATTTTGTCACTAAATAATTTTTAATCATCAATTAGCCATCATGATTGATCAGAAACTTCTTATATGTATGATCCCATAGGTTCAAATACTAAGCCGATAGCCTAGGAATCAATTCCTGAGATAATCAATATGACTATCTAGTAATGGTACCCGACATCTGGATTGGTTGAATATTTATTAAGCAACATTCAAGAATCCAGGTGTACGGTTTTCATATATTTCATATCCCAATACTCTGGATGACTTGAGAGTCAACCGCCAACTCTCAAATAGTACAACCAAATATGTCTCAACCTAACAAATCCTGTGATTTCTTATGAGGATTGCCTAGACAAGGTCATGCTAAATTAAAATATAGCCAAGTATTTTCTTTAACAACTTGGAGTGGTCAATTCTATCTTGACTCACATATCGACTTAATAAGTACTTGACTATACCTAGTAACCTTCTATTACTGGATTAGAAATCTAGTTAGTCCGGCACCTAAATACAGCGAGTTGCTTGCAAGTCATCGTAGTGATCTCAAATTGGAGGGATATTTATACCTATAGCTTTTTGAGAGACTCTCGACAGTAAAGTACTCTATAGAGTTAGTTATGTTCAGTGCAGTGTACTCCTACACTCACTCCATGCCATACTAGTGTCTCCACCTCCTTGGTTATGAGGATAATCAACCAATATTGCATATAACGATTTATACTCGATAAACATTATCGTCCTAGATAACAACATATCATTTGGTCATAAATAGATTTAAGAACTATATGACAAATCCTCTTTTGTCTAGTAAAAGTAGTTTTAAGGACTTCATCACAAAAGAGCTCATAAAGAAAGATGTACAAGATGTGATGAACTACCAAAAATAATCTTTATTTATTAATGAATTATGTATAAATTACAAGGAGCTTAACCATCTACAACCTAAATGATTGGCTTTAGAACATATTTTCTAACACCTCTCACTTAGACTAGAGTTAATCATAACAGTATCATATACCCATCTTTCACTTGTGATCATCGAACTCTTTGATTCTGATGGTTTTAGTAAATGGGTCGACCAAGTTCTCCTTCCAATAGATCTTCTAAAGATCAACTTCACCTCGTTCCATAATCTCTCGGACAAGGAGGTAGTGATGCAGAATGTACTTGGTTTGTTGATGTAACTTTGGTTTCTTTGCTTGTATTATGGTTCCAGTGCTATCACAATATACATGAATTGGACCATCAATGAAGGGTGCTACTCCATGCTCATTGATGAACTTTTGTAGCCAAACAGCTTCCATTATAGTATTAGATGATGTAATATACTCTGCCTCACATACTGAATTGACCATAATGTGTTGCTCGAAACTTTTCTAGCTCTTACTTTAGGGTAAAGACATAACCTGATATATTTTTCTATTGTTCCTGTCTAACTAAAAACTTGAGTCAACATAATCGACTAGTTTCAAGTTAGAATCTCCATAAATGAGCCACTGATCCTTAGTATTTCTTAAATACTTAATGATGGTTTTTACAAACTTTTCATAGTTCTCACCTGTATCAGATTGGTATTTACTCACTACTCCTAGTGAGTATGCCACATCTGGTCTCGTACATATCATAGTGTATATTATAAATCCTACTACCAAGGCATATAGAATCCTATTATACACTCTCTCTTAAGGAGTTGTCGGACAATCCTTCTTAGACAAAGTAATTCCATGGCCTATTGGAAGATAGTCTTTTTTGGAATTCACCATGCTGAACCGCTTTAGCACAGTTTCAATGTATGTAGACTAGGTTAACCCTAGTAATTTTTTAGATCTATCCCTATAGATTTTCATCCCTAGGATGTAGAAAGCTTCTTCCAAGTATTTCATGGAGAACTAAGAAGATAGCATACTTTTATACCTTGCAATACAAAAATATTATTTTCGATTAAGAGAATGTCATCCACATACAAAATAAGAAAAACTACAATTGAACCATTAGCCCATTTGTATATGCATAGCTCTTCTCCATTCTTAATAAAGCTATACATTCTGATTACCTTACTAAAATGTATGTTCCAACTCCATTTCAGATTTCATGGGTTCAAGCCATTTACTAGAGTCGGAACTCTATATTGCATCCATATAAGAGACAAGATCCTCATTATTTTTATCAAGTTCAACAGGATGACCATCCCGGACCAAGAAATTATAGTAGCTATCTGGCTAAATGGTACTTTACTAGATCTCCTTAATGGTGCATTTATAATGGGCTTTGGATTTGATCTAATCAAATTCGATTATGTGAGTTCAGTCAATGATGTCGGTTCTTCTACCTGTCGAACCTCTTCAAGTTCAACCTTAGAGGTATTAGTTCCTTTACCAAGAAACTTCTTTTCTAAAGAGACTACTCTATTATTGATGAACACCTTTTTTTCATCAATATGGAAGAAGTAATATCCCTTAGTCTCTTTCAGGTACCCTTTGAAAATATACTTGTCAGACCTAGGTTCTAGCTTGTCCATTTTTAAATGTTTGACATAAACCGGGCACCCCCAGACTCTTAGATTTGAGAGGATCGGCTTACGTCCTGTCTATATCTCTATAGTATTTTTTCAACAGACTTGTTTGGAACCTTATTTAATAAGTAACAGGCTGACTCAAGAGCATATACCCAAAAGGAGATCAGTAGATTAACAAAACACATCATGGACCAAACCATGTCTAACAAAGTTTGATTCATCCTTTTAGATACTCTATTTAATTGAGGTATCCCTGAAGGTGTCCATTAAGAGAAAATCCCATTCATCTATAGATAAATTAGAAACTCACTAGTAAGGTATTCTTCTTCTCGATCCGATCGAAGAGTTTTAATATACTTTCTAAATTATTTCTCTACCTCATTATGATATTGTTTGAATATTTCAAATAATTCATATTTATATCTTATAAGATAGGCATAACTAAACCTTAAAAGATCATTTATAAATATAATGAAATAAAAATACCTACTTCTAGCACTAATGTTCATTGGTCCGCATACATCAGTATGTACTAGGCTCAGAACTGTAGTGGCTCTTGCACCTTTTCCAGTAAAAAGCAACTTGGTCATCTTTCCAAGAGGCAAGATTTATAAGTTGGCAATGTGTCACAATTATTGACCTCAATGAGACCTTCTAGTCTCATCCTGTTTATCCTATTCTTGTTAATATAACTTAGTCTATAATGCCAAAGGTAGATATCAGTTACATTTTCTAATTTAGGATATTTGCTAGATGTGTACACTATATTAACAGGTTATGATAAAATATAAATATCAATTTTCAATATCCATGTATTATAGTAACACCATTTACAATGACATCACAATAATCTTCTTTTATTGATAAATGAAAATTGTTCTTGACCAAAATGCCAACAGAAATTACTTGCATCATAAAACTATGACAATAGTGAAAATCACTTAAACTAATGACATAATCATTGAAAACAACTTGATAATTCTTAAAGCTAGAACTAGAACTGATCTTCCATCTCCAATATTCAGGAATCTCTCATAGTCTTCAAATCTTCTATTAACCTGAAGTCCCTACAATGAATTGTAAATATTAATAGGGCTTCCAGTATCTAATATCTAGATAGTAGTATCATAAATGAAAAAAATTACAAGATGTTATCATAAAAGTACCTTGTTCAACAATTGCTAGCTGGTTATTTTTTTCTCGACTTGTTTGGGTCTGGCAAGGCAATATAAAGAGGATAATTCCTCTTCTAGTATCCATATTTCTTGTAGAAGAAGCACTCTGCCTGACTCTGGTCGAACTTTATCTTTTTGGTCTGACTTGGTTGAGTACATTACATTTTCTTCTTATTTTTCTTTTTTTCTTTTTTTAAAGGGATGATGCTTATCGAAGTAGATCCTCCCACTACATTCACTGGTCCCTTGTGGAGCTGATGATCCTTCTCATAAATTTGCAACAACCATGGCAGATCATGGTAGTTGATTGGAGGCTTAGTCATTCTATAATGACTAAGGATGCAAGGTAGGATTTCGATAAGAAATTCATGATCGTATCCTTTCCAAGCTGCTCATGCAAGGAAAATCTAAGTTTGCTAAGGTGCTTGATTAGTTTGATAATGTATAATACATGATTAGTGATCAACGCCCCTTTTCTCATTCCGGTATTAAAGATGGCACAAGATATTTTGTGCCTTTCAACATCATTGGGAGGGTTGAAGGATTCTTTCAACACTTGAAGAATATCTTGTGGCTGAGCATCCTTGAATTTATGATTTAGTTTGTGATTCATGAATGCCTGCATAATGCATTGAACTATGGTTCGGTCAATAAGCCACTTCGTGTATATGTCTTAGGCTAGACTTCAGGCATTAGGATTGGGTCCATTAGGTGCCAAATCTATCAGCACGTATAAGATCCATTCGTGCTCTAGGACTATTTTCAATTTTTGATACTAATTATAAAAAACTGGATCCCATTAACCTTTCATTATCTAACAATGAACGGAGTGAAAGTATATTGGTCATGTTTAACATTGAAAAGAAAAAAGAATAAGACCTATTAGTACAGGAATCATGTAATCCTAAAGACTTAGATTTTAATCTAAAAGTATACAAATTGGTAGCCTCTACCTTTAATCCGAAGAATTACATTAATTTCCTAGTGGTACTATTATCCTATAGATTACACATGAGCCCGAGTGTGGCTCGACCTATTTATATGGGTCTAAAGGTAATTCTTAACCAATTATTTCTCTAAACAACTTCTAGTATTTGATTTTGCCCTAGGCACCTCTTTAGCAAGTATGTGGCGCCTCCATTGAAAGTCTCGATTAGGTTCAACCATTAATATAATAGAATTCAGTATTTCTAACCAACGAATGACCAAGCTCGAGTGTGACTCGGCTCTCCTGATCATCATTAAGAGAGTCACACCGAATTATCATAATATGAATGATAATTCCACTAACTAGATGAGCACCAGGTCTTTGGACCTCCAATGATCTTCTTAACTATTGAACCCATTACCATCCTCTTAATGGAAGGCTATGACTCGATTATCTTCATAATTTTATCATTTTTAGGGGCCTAATAATTTATAAAATTTAATTACTTGATATTAACAGCAATTAATTTTTTCTGAATTTTTAGATTAAAAGACTCGAAGATATCAATAAAGCAAAACTAGTCACTAGTTATCTATCCGCAAAGTAGATCTAACAAAATAAACTAGAAAATCCAGGAATTGGTGATTAAGTAATCACCTTAAACTAGGGTTCTACTTATCAAAGAATCAGAAATTAAAGAGTAGGGATGGGTATTTAAATTTACCAATGATGATTATATCCCTCTAGTGTGGATCCGACAGGGCTCTAAAGGAACTTGCGGTAGGGCTTCAAGAAGGTCGATCTTCGGGCTTCGAACTTTCGCGATGTTGGTTCCAAGGCAAGAACACCCTGACTTCGAATCCTTGATCACCTGCAATCACTCAAAAGAAATTTAAATTAGATGGTTGTAGAAAGAAAAGGAAGAAGATGGAAAAAGTGGAAGGGAAGGGATGGAAGATGGTGGCTAGGGTTTTTTTTTTGATTATTGGATATGTAGGATAACTAGGGCCTCACATCCCGCGATGCTTCGAAGAACAAAGGAATAGGGCCTCACACCCGTGATGCTTCGAAGAATAAAGGAATAGGGCCTCACAACCCACGATGAACACAGCAAAGGAATTGACAAAATGTCGGCTTTATTTCATATATGTGGAATGAATAATACAGGGGGGTTGATGTGGTATTTATAGACCATCAATTAGTAGCATAAGGGTTACAAAGACTGGCATTGGTTTTTCTTAGATAATAACTCTTTGAATCCTTGCTTTTGGCATCATGAACTCTAGCTTATGATCCTTCCTTGGACTTTATCTGGCTTGGGTGACAACACTGGATAAGACTCCATCAGGTTGGGCGATAAGAAGGAATGGGTGGCAAGAAAGATAATAAGCGCTAACTCCTTCATGAAATGGCATCGACTCCTTGTTTTGGCAATAATCTTGAATTGAGGCATCCTCTCCTTTCGGTCCTCTTAAATTTAAATGGGAGTGGGCGGCATCTTGAAAGAAATTGGCGACACTCTCTTCTCCCTTTTGGCACTGACTCCATCTTAATCCCATCTTGGTGTCCATGTTAATCCTCTTCCATTTGAAATAAGATAATTCTCCATCTTGAATTTGAAAGCTGATAAGATAATCCTTAAAACTTTGCTTGAATTTAAATGAACTCCTTGGATAAGTGGGCTCTCTTGCTTTGCTTGTTCGACCACTCTTGGTTGTGGGCGATAAAAAGAGGATGAAATATGTAGAGTCCTTCTCTTTTACTCCCCTTAAAAAAAAGTGGCGACAAATATGAGAATAAATGGTGCTAAACTTGGTTGGACTCCTTCTGCTTTACTCATCTCAAAACCATCGGCATCTTGGAATTTAAATGAGTGACAACATGAGATAAAAAAATGTGGCACCCACTTTTGGATAAAGTTGAACTTCCAATGGTGTCTGAATGTCCGGATGTCTAGATGTCCAGATGTCTGGATGTCTTAATGTCTTGATAAAAAATAAAGACAACAATTTTTGACATAAAATTGGCCAACCAAGATAAATGACTTGGCATGTGATGTTGTCCCAATGAGGTGGCAAGTGATGTCCAAACATGTCATGTAATGATGTCCAAACTTGTGGCATATGACATAGGCTGATGATGTGGCATGACATGGTAGCAAGATAACATGTGGCAAGTGACTTGGGCATCCAAGATGAAGTGGCACATATGAAGGTGGGGCGCCAAAGGTAGTTGGCACCTGGCTTGACTTGGGTTGCACATGGAGTCACATAAGTTGATTTGAGCTAGCACATGGAGTCACATGGGTCTTGACTTGGGTCCCTTCTTATATTACAGGACTTAACCAACAATTACAAGACTCAACCAACTAATTAATTAAAGGTCCAACTTGATCAAATTGATCAAAAGGCACAACCAACTAAATAAAAGGGCTTAAGCTAGTAAATAGGGTTTGGCCCAAAATAATTTAAATAGGGTTTGACACAATATGATAAATAGGATTTATATACAAAACCCTAATTGGTAAAAAGGGCTAACTAACATTGGACCATTATAACAGAATTTATGACCCAATTGAAATTGGGGATTTTTTTATAAACTCAACTTTGGGTTCAGGGATTTTTACAGACGACTCAATTTTAGGGTTTAGGGCTAAACCCAACTAAGATAAAATAACAAAATTTAAGATAACTATTTACAAATGATTGGGGTTTGGGCTTAGAGCTTTATTCACAGGTGATCCAAAAGATGTGGGTTCAACCTGTCATTTTCTTCTGGCCCTGGTGTCTGCACCACTAATGACTCGAATCTGATTGATAAGCCAATATCAGGTCCATTTGATATAATATGGACTTGATTAAGCTATCTATATAGAACTGATCTAGAGAATCCTTGATCTAGTCCTAATCAACTTTTGGTTAGGTTAAATCCAATTCTCTATTAGATCCATATTATTCAAAATTTTAATCCTAGGTTTAACCCAGTTAATTGACCAAATTTAAGCTAATCTAAAATCCATGATTTATAAAATATGATTAGATCTTTAGTTCATAATTCTAGATTTAACCTTAGACCTCTTAATTTCAGTAATTAATCAAGATTAATTTTGTTAAATTTAAATCTAAATAATTTATATGCATCTTATATATATTAAATACTTTTAGATCTAAACTATATAATATAAACATATGCTGAAATTTATATTATGTTTCATGTTCTAAACATAAAAACAAACCATAACAATTTTATTTCAAATTTAAATAACAAATTAATCAAGATTAAATCACTAGAAAATAGATCAAATAATCAAAATAATTTTAGTAAAAACCTATTGATACCTTGAGTGATTTTGATGATAATAAAATATTGGAGCATGTATTTATCTTACTAACAACTCTTCAAGTAAATTACAAGTTTTTGTAGGATGATCTTAATGCCCAATTGCAACTCCTACAATCTTATTATATGTTATGTATTGCGTTGTAAGTGTTTAATATAAAGAAGAACCCAAAGACAGATTGATGTAATATTCTTGAAAAAGGGTTACTTCTATGTATTTTTCAAGCTTTAATTTCTTTAGAATTTGTTATTAGTTGAGTTGGGAAAAGCTTTTAGTGTTGAAGAGTTCCTGGAAGAATTCTAGAGAGAAGTTAAAGTTTTTATTAAAGATTCACTCGAGCCGACTCGCATGAAAATAGCTGACTGTAATCCTTGGCACGATTGAAGGATTTTGGCATGCAGAGATCAGAGTCAAATCGAAGGAACCTGAGCTGACTCGTCCAGTGCATCATTTCTTGAATTAGACAGGCTAGACGACCCGAAGGAAGTCCAAGCCGACTTATCTATTCAGTCAGGCATCTGAGTCGACCCTTTAGGCATCCGAGCCGACTCCTCCAGAGTATAGAAAAATCAGTTCTACGAGAACAGCCAGGAGAGTTGACTCGAAGGAACCTGAGCCGACTCCTCCAGAGTATAGTTTTGAAGACCTAAGTATTCGAGCCGACTCGACCGAGGCTAGTCGACTTAACTAGAGTGAGGAATCATCGACACTAAGGGTCCAAGCTGACTCGATTATGGCGAGCTGACTCGACCAGAGTGAAGAATCAACTCTCTAAGAATTCGAGCCGACTCGAGGCATCCGAGTTGACTTGAACATCAATTCCAGGCAAGTAACGACTAGTTCTAGAACTTCATTTTTGAATTGAAAAAGTACTCCAATGGTCAAATGTCAAATCCCAATGGTCTACAATGACTATATCCATCCAAGAAGAGTACAAGACTCTATAAATGAGGGATTTGGACAACCTTTGAAGAAGTTAATGCTTAATTGAACATTAAAAGAGCTTATAAGCAAGAGAGCACCAAAAGAACATTCAAGTCAGCCTTCAAATCTTCACCAACTCCTACTAGAAGCTTGAAGCACTTATTGTGGAAGAAGAGGAAGCCATTGAAGTGCATTAAAGCCTATTTAAGAAGGTTTCACTTGAGCTGTAACTGCAACCATCAGACAACTTGGGTTTGTCATTAGTTGCTTTCTTTCTTTAACTCTTTATGAGTTTGTGGGTTATTGGTGAGCCCGGTTTAAAAACCAAGTTGGGTTGTTAGTGATCCCATTTTAAAACTAACAGTGTAAGGGTTTTTAGTGAGCCTGGTCAAAACCAAGGTTGGGTTCTTGGTGATCCTGTTTAAAACCAAGTGTTAGGTTCTTGGTGATCCTATTCAAAATCCTGTTTAAAACCAAGTATTAGGTTCTTGGTGATCCTGTTGAAAACCAAGTGTTGGGTTTTGGATTGTGAGCCTTGTAAAACAATCCAATTGTATTCTGGTAGAGAATATAGTGAAAATCCCAAGTGGTATCTTGGATAGTGGATGTAGGAGCGAGGGTGCTCCAAACCACTATAAATTTATTGTGTTTGCATTGTGGTTTTTGTATTTGCTTTTGCTTCCACTCTTAATTATTTGAAACACAGCACCTACCATTAAAGTAGATTTAAAAGAGCACATATCTAATTCATTTTTTAAATTTCCAATTCACTCCCCTCTTGGAAAAGCCTCCTGGGCAATAACTGGTATTAGAGTGGAGTCTCTGAACTTATTTAGAGTAAAGATTAATGGCTCATACCATGAGTACTTCCTTGGTTGAAGGCCAATCTACTAATAGACCTTCACTGTTCACTAGCACGAATTATTCATACTGGAAAGCTAGAATGAAGATATACATTCAAGCTATTGATTTTCAGTTATGGAAGGTCATTCTTAAGGGTCCACAAATACCCATGATTAAAATTGATAGCGTGGATGTCCCAAAACCTCAAGAGGATTGGGATGAATAAGACATGAAAATGGAAGAACTGAATGCCAAAGCCATGAACATACTATATTGTGCTTTGGATGCAAATAGTTTAACCGAATTTCTATTTGCTCATCTGCAAAAGAAATCTAGGACAAACTCAAAGTGACCCATGAAGGAACTTTCTAAGTGAAGATCTCCAAAATCAATCTTCTAGTACATAGCTATGAATTATTTAAGATGGAATAAACTGAAACTATCTTTGTCATGTTTTCATGATTTACAGATATTATTAACGATTTGAAAAGTCTTGGCATGGTTTATTCTAATGCTGATTTAGTACAGAAGATTCTAAGATCACTTCCAGACAAATGGGACCCTAAAGTAACTGCCTTCTAGGAAATAAAAGATCTAAACACATTGACTTTGGATGAACTACTGGGTTCTCTCATCACTCATGAATTGGCCATGCAATAAAGAAATAAAGATAATCAGAAAAAGAAGAAAATAGTTGCCTTCAAACCTGCATCCGAATCAAAGAAACAAGATGAGGAATCGAAAGATGAATGCTCCTTCTCTGAAGATGATTTAGGAGATGAAGATATCGCTATGTTCGTGAGAAGATTTAGAAGATTTATGAAAATGAGAAAGGAAGATACTTCAAAAAGTTTTACAAGAGATATGAACATAATAAGGACAAAGAAAGAGAAAAAGAAAATGAATAAATGCCCACATGCTATGAGTGTAAGAAACCAGGGCATATCTATCCTGATTGTCCTTTACTAAAGAAAACATTGAAGAAGAAGAAAAAGAAAGCGATAGTCATAACTTGGAGCGACAATGATGAGTTGACTTCAACAGAAGAAGAAGAGACCGCAAAAAATATCAATCTATGTCTTATGGGTCTCGAAGATGAGATAATGTCCCCTGAACCTTAAGCTGAATTTACTTTCGATGAACTGAATTTTGCATTCCATGATTTGCTTTCTGAATTTAAAAAGGCCGGTACAAAAATTAGAGCTTTAAAGAACATTAATAATTCTTTAGTAAAAGAAAAGGAAGAGATTTTAGAAAAGAACAAATTATTGCAAAAGGAATTAACTATCTCTTCTGAAAACAACAAAGCTTTGAAAATTGAGAAAAATCTATATCTTAAGAAAAACAAAGCTTTGATTGATGAAAATAATGATTTGAAAAAGGAGATGGAAAAACTCAAGCCTTTGGTTGAAAAGCTTGTTGCCCAGGTGGCTACCCAAGAGGGGGGTGAATTGGGAATTTAAAAAATTAAGTAGGTAATGTGCACTTAAAAATCCCTTATAGAGTGTTAGGTGCTGTGGCAAAATAATAACTTGCAGAAGCTAAAAATGATCAAAGAATCATAACAAAAACACACAAAAATTTATAATAGTTCGGAGCAACCCAGCTCCTATGTCCACTATCCAAGATACCACTTGGAATTTTCACTATATTCATACTCGAATACAGTATGATTGTTTTACAGGATCACAATCCAAAATGTCTACACTTTGGTTTTAACAGGATCACCAAAGAAAATCCAACACCCTTTGGTTTTAAGCAGGATCATCAAAGAAACCCAACTTGGTTTTCATAGGATCACCAAGAACCTAACCCTTGATTTTTTATTAAAGGTTCACTAAGAACCTATTTGGTTTTTCAAACAGGCTCACCAATAATCCAAACAATTCAAGAATGAATTAAAATAAATGCAACAATAATGACAAAGTCTAGTTGTTGGATAGTTGCCAATGCAGCTTGAGAGAAGTCCACTTGAATGTGCTTTAATGCACTTTAATTGCTCCAGTGGCTTCTTTCCAAAGTGCTTCAAGCTTCAGATCAGAGTTGGTGAAGACTTGAAGACTGACTTGAATGCTCTTTGTACTCTCTTGCTTGGTGGTAGGTTAGATATTCAATGAACCCTTTCTTCTTTCTTATCTTTCTTTTTTCATATTTTCAATAAAGTTCAAATCCCTTAAATATATGGTCTTCCATCACTCCAAGATAGTTTGAGATGTTGTAGACCATTGGGATGTGACATATGATCGTTGGAGCACTTTTTGGCATTCAAAAAGAAATTCTAGAACTAGCCGTTATGCACCTAGAGATGATATTTGAGTCAGCTCGAATTCCTTTGAGCCAGCTCAGATCTTTCAAGTTGATAGGTCGAGTCACCAATTCTTCAGTGCAGTCGGCTCTGTCTCAGGGTGCAAAATCTCACTCAGGACGAGTCGGCTCTTGATAACTTAGGTCGGCTCAAACTTCTGTCGTTGATCCATTGAACTCGAGGGGTCGGCTCGCTTGAATTTGGGTCGACTCTTCTTCTTAGAATAGGAAATCTTTACTCTAGAGGAGTCGACTTATTGCAGATCGGGTCGGCTCGCTTCACTAGGTCTTCAAAATTTGGTCTGGCAGAGTTGGCTCGTTGTGATTCGGGTCGGCTCACCTGGCTTGTTCTCAGAATACTTCAAAACTGGACTCTGAAAGAGTCGGCTTGGACTTATTCCAGTAGACTCGGATTTACTAGAGTCGGCTCGGTTTCCTTCGAGTCGGCTCGGATTGCTGCGTGCCAGAATCCATGTTGCATGCCATGAAGTAGAGTCGACTCTTTTGAGGTTGGGTTGGCTCGAGTGACTTCTTCAGGATTTTTATAATTAAACTTCAAGAAGACTCTCACCAACACTCTTACACATTTGATACAAACCAACTCAAAATAAATTTAAGGCATAGCATACATAGAAGTAACCCTTTTTCATGATTTTTCTTAACTTGTTCATTGGGTTCTTCTTTACAAAATTAGATTACAACACAACTCAAAACAAGAAGTAAAGATGTAGGAGTTGAAGTTTGAATAAATAAATCATCCTACAAAAACTTGTAAATCATTTGAAGAGTTGTTAGAAATAAATGTATATGCTCCAATATTTGGTTATCATCAAAATAATTTATGGGGTCAACAATCTCTGCCTTTTTGATGATGACAAAACACTGGGCATGAAAAATTCTTTACACTTACATGCATAAAAGTATTTGAAAGTAAGTATTCACATGTACTGGAGCTAACTATGTTTGTAAATAAGTATCAAAGCTCTAGAGAAAAAATTGTATAGCATTTATGTTAGTGCTTTTATGTATATCACAGTCTTAAACTTTGCATACTTCATAAAATCATAATTAGAACAAACATGGAGTATCAGAGTTTAAAAAAAAATTGACAGAATTAAGGCTAATTTCAAGCAATCAGAGCAAGAGAAGGATTTAGAGATAAAGCCATTCTCAAAAGAATCTCCCCCTTTCTCTAGGTTTTAAAGTAATTAAGCAGTTAGGTCCATTTGAATACAATCACTTTTGTGCTCCCCATTTTTCATTCTTTTTATGAACTTTAAGAATAATTAAATAAACTCAACATAGATATCGGAATTTTCATGGCAGCTCAATTATCAGTAATGATATTGATACCATCCTCCCCCTTTTTGTCAAACAATCAAAAAGGTATGTTCAATAAAGCTTAGAGTTTGAAATAGATTGAGAAAGTATTTAATATTTGTTTGAGATAATTTCACTTTCTCAAATTCAGTTGAAAATTTTAATTAAGAATTTATTACAGTTGTATAAAAAACATTGTAGAATTCGAAGGATAATTCAGGACAACAATAGAAATTACTAAAAGATCTTTCATTTTATTGAGAAATATTCCATACAAAGTATGAAAGAGAGTACATTCATTTAGTAAGATAAAAGGTAAAGCATTTATATTGTAAAAAGTCAGAGATACAAAGATGTGATCAATACAACCAAAAGACTAGCTAATCAACCTATTCTTCTTCTTCACTAGAAGAAGAGGAGCCAACATCTATAACCTTATCAAAGGTTTTGGTTTTCAGGGGTTTAAACCCTAAATCCCTGAATCTAGTTTTAACTAGGGCTCTAGGTGTTTTAGTCTTCTTGGTCTTTGACTTCTTTTTGGTCTCAACAGGTTTAGGTTTGATTGAAGATGGATTAGATGAAGGAACAGGAGATGGATGAGCAGGAGTCTCAAGTGACTCTTTGTTGATCTGTACAGGAGTGTCCTCAGCAGTGAAAGTTTTCTTTGAAGATTGCAATAGGATACTTCTGATTTCATCTTTAAAATTCTCCATTTCCTTTTCCATTTTCTCCTTGTGAAGCATCTATTCTGATCTTATTTTCTATAGACTGATATTAACTGAATTTCTTAAATCATCAAGTGCAAAATTTATCTGACTTATCAGTGAATCAAAAATTGTTTCCATCCTTTGAAATATTAACTCCTTAAGTTCAGATGGAGTTATCATTACATCTTCAGACTTGTCTTCATCCTTGTTTCCAGACTTGTTGGCTTCAACATCAGCAGGTTCATCATCATCTGAGGAAGTAGCAGCAATTTGACCAAACATTTTCTTTATCCATACTCCTTCTTGCAGTTTGTATCCCATTATTTTAAGAGAATTGAAGGAATAAGTGTCTGAATGATGTAGAGGCTTACCTATCTCATTAGTTAGATCAATCCCAGCTTCTTCAAATAGTAAGGTAAAAACCATATTGTACGGCAAGTATGCTTTAACTTTTCTAGCTGCTTCTCTCATTTGAATAATCATGATGAAGGGAAGGTTGAGAGGTTCTTCTTCAATCAGATGTCCCATAAAAGTTATATTTTTTTCGCTCACCCAGTCGAAACGACCGGTTTTGGGAAGGAAAATCCTACTAACCATGTTGTGAAGAAGTCTCATTTCCTTTGATAGCAAGTTGGCTTGAACATGATGGACGGAGATTACATCTTTTCTTTCCAAAATGAACTTCAAAGTTTGTTCTCTATCAGTTAGGATAAGCTCGGTTACACCATCCGTTGGCATTTGAAGCAAGTTGCCTAACTTTTCTTCATCCACAATGACTTTAGCTCCCTTAACAGTTGATTCTAAATGATACTCTTCAAGAGTTAGGTTTTCATAGAAAGTTCATATCTGAGAAGGGTAGGTTAGAATATCCAAAGAGTAGAAATACTTCCAACCTTGGTTGTCTATCCAACTTTCAATCTTCATTTCCATTTCTTTTAGGAAGGAGAAATCGATCCTTCTTCCGCAAGTAATATGCCTGTTGGCCATAGAAGTGGATTTCCTAGTCGGAGAGGATGTTTCTTCTTCTTGTTGTTCATGAGTGGACCTCCTTTTCTTTTCTCCCTTTCTTTTTAGATCTTCACTGCATTTGCTTGATTTTGCTGCTTGAGGAATCTTCCTTGCTGATCTCCTTAGAGACATTGTAGTGGGATTTAGGAAATTAGAGTTCCAGGGAATGGGTTTTGAGAGATTGGTAAAGGTTTTGAGTGGAGTAGAGAGAGTTAGGAGTGAAATAGAAAGAGTGAAGTGTAAGAAAAGATTACTCGGATCTATTTAAACAGCGATTTCTTGACATTCAAGTCGGCTCGCCTAACCCTAAGATCATCCGAGTCAGCTCGACCAGAGCGAACTCAGAACAAGCAGAACTCCGAGTCGGTTAGGCAAGACTTCAGGTTGACCTAGTCAGCTCGACCAGAGTAAGAGCATAAAAATCATATATTAGAGCTGGCTTGACCAGAGCAAAAATTGCTTGAGTCGATCCGAACAGAAACTTTCCACAGAAAATGAAATGATTCAAAGATTGAGTTTGATTCAATAAAATCTCAAGAAAAGTTGTTCAGCAATCATGAATAGTTGTAGGAGGTTTTCTAGATAGTTCATCCTTAATTTTGAAGGAAATTAGGTTAGGATAATCTAGAAAGATCATAAAGCCCTAATTCTCCTTTAAGCAATTCAAATCTATCCTGGTTCAGTGGCTTAGTAAAAATATCAGCTAACTATTTCTCAATTGGATAAATTCTAGTTCAATATCATTATTTTAGACATGATCTCTAATAAAATGATGTCTAATCTCTATATGCTAAGTCCTATAATGCTGAATAGGATTTTTGGTCAAATTTATAGCACTTGTGTTATCATACTTGATAAAAACTTTGCATTGTGTAACACCAAAGTCTTCTAGTTGTTGTTTGATCCATAGCACTTGTGCACAACAACTCCTTGCAGCAACATACTCTACCTCAGCAGTAGATAGTGCTACCAAGTTTTGTTTCTTACAGTGCCATGAGATTAAATTCAATCATAGAAATTGGCATGTGCCGCTAGTGCTCTTTCTATCAATTTTACAACCAGCATAATCAGCATCAGAAAATCCAATTAAATTCAAAGATGATTGTTTTGAAAATCAAAGACCTAGATTACTTGTACCTTTCAAATATCTCAATATTCTTTTAATAACAAGTATACATGTTTCTTTGGGATTACATTGAAATCTAGCACATACACATATACTATACAAGATATCCGATCTACTTGCAGTTAAGTATAATAAGGATCCGATCATACCTCTATATAGCTTTTGGTCAACATTGGATCCATTTTCATCTTTGTCCAATCTGCAAGATGGGCTCATGGGTGTGCTCATTTGTTTGCTCGTCTCCATACCAAACTTCTTAATTATTTTCTTGGTATATTTGGCTTGGTTGATGAAGATCCCTTCCTTTGTTTGCTTTACTTGAAGTCCGAGGAAGTAGTTAAGTTCACCCATTAGGCTCATTTCAAATTCTCCCTGCATTAACTTAGCAAATTCTTCATAGAAACTTTCATTAGTCACACCAAATATAATATCATCAACATAAATTTGTACAACTAATATATCATTATTTTCTTTTTGATGAAAAGGGTTTTATCAACATTTCCTCTTGAAAAATCATTTTCAATCAAGAAGGTGCTAAGTCTATCATACCAGGCTCTAGGAGCTTGTTTCAAACTATATAAAGCTTTGTTCAATTTAAATACATGGTTCGGAAAAACATGATCTTCAAAACTTGGTGGTTGTTCTACAAAAACTTGTTCGGAGATAAAACCATTTAAAAATAAAATTTTTACATCCATTTGAAAAAGTTTAAAATTCATATAGCAAGCAAATGCAAGAAGTAATTTAATGGCTTCTAATCTTGCTACCGGTGCATATGTTTCATCAAAATCAATGCCTTCTTCTTGACTATATCCCTTAGCCACTAATCTTGCTTTATTTCTAATGACATTTTCTTGTTCATCTAATTTGTTCCTATAGACCCATTTGGTTCTTATGATTGGGTGGTCTGTAGGTCTATCAACTAATGTCCAAACCTTATTTCTTTCAAATTGGTTCAATTCTTCATGCATGGCTAACATCCAATTTGGGTCATTTTCAGCTTCTTCTAAGGTATGTGGCTCTATTTGTGATACAAAGACTAGGTAGTCATGTACAATTCTATGTGCAGACCTAGTCCTAATACCTTGTGAAGGATCACTAATAATTAATTCTTTAGGATGAGAAGTAGCGTACCTCCATTTAGTTGGTAGATCTGTATGATCCTTACTTACCATTTCTTTTCCTTCTTCAATTGGTCTTTCTTGTATACTCATGTCTTTCATCTCTTTTTAAATTATACCTGTATCATTGTCTATACACTCTTCTTTCTTAGAAGGTAAAGTATTAGTTTTATCAAAAATAACATGCATTGACTCTTCAATAGTAAGAATCCTCTTATTAAATACTCTATATACTTTGCTATGTAATGAATAACCAAGAAAAATTGTTTCATTAGATTTAGCATCAAATTTTCCTAGATTATCTTTACCATTATTAAGCACAAAGCATTTACATCCAAACACATGAAAATAATTAATATTGGATTTCTTTTCATTCCAAAGCTCATAGGGGGTTTTCTTCAAAATAGAATGAATCAAAACATGGTTTAAAATATAACAAGTAGTGTTCATCACTTCTGCCCAAAAGTACCTTGGAAGATTACCTTCACATAGCATAGTTCGGGTCATTTCTTCCAAAGTCCTATTTTTCTTCTCTATAACATAATTTTATTGTGGTGTCCTAGGAGCGAAGAAGTTGTGATCAATGTTGTTTTCAGTAGAATAATCATCGATAAACTGATTTTCAAATTTAGTTCCATGATCACTCCTAACTGAAATTATTGAGAGATTTTTCTGATTTGAATTCTTTTTGTGAAACTTTTAAAATACTTTGAAGGTTTCATCTTTGTGAGCTATAAACAAAACCCATGTAAATCTAAAAAATCATCTACAATCACAAGGGTATATTTCATACCTCCTAGACTTGTAGTCCTAGTTGGTCCAAATAAGTCCATGTGAAGTAGTTCTAGAGGTTTAGTCATTGAAATCATATTTTTGGATTTAAATCTCTTCCTAGTTTGTTTACCCATTTGGCATGCATCACAAATATGATCAAAATCAACTTTAAACTTAGGCATGCCTCTCATTAAATTTTTGGAAATTAACTTGGCAATAGTATGCATGCTAGCATGACCTAATCGTCTATGCCATAGTAAACAAGACTCCTTAGTCTTAGCATTCATTTCAACTAAACTGGAACTACTTGACATGACAAGATCATTTAGATCTACCACATAAATATTTCCAAGTTTATGTTCAATGAATTTACTACTAGAATCAAGAGAGTTTGTTACCATACACATAGATGATTCAAAGATAACTTTGAAGTCTTTATCATATAGTTGACAAATACTCAATAAATTATGCTTCAATTTATCTACTAGCAATACATTTTTAATGAAAGTAGAGGGGGTTATTTTGATCTTACCAATTTCGATTATTTTCTCTTTGCCATTGTCTCCAAAAGTAACCATACCTCCTTTCATTTCCAGGGTGATGAACTAATCCTTGTCACCGGTCATATGCCTTGAACAGCCACTATCGAGATACCATCTTTTCTTTAGTTTCTGGACTGCAAGATATTCCTGCAAGATAATTAAGGAGTTCTTTTAGGTACCCAAGCTAACTTGGATCCTTGCAGGTTAGCTGAGGTGGTTCCTTTGGAAATCCAAATATTTCTTGATTTATTATGGACATTTCTAATGATATTATATTCAAAGGCTTTATGTCCTAGTTCCTTGCAAGCAAAATATCTGATTCTAGAATTCTGAAAAGATTTATGCTTTAAAATTTTAGATGCATGAGATGCAGAAATAGTAGGTTTTGTATTTGAAGTTTTAAGAATATACAAGGTAGCTTTCGAAATATGACATTTTGTCACAAAAGCCATTTGAGAAGTAAACTTTGGAACAAAATCTTTTTATTTCACAAAAGTAGTTGCTGAAATATAATTTGAATTTGAAGAGTTAAACCCAATTCTAGCTTTGTTACCAGAAATTCTTTGTTCTTTAAGAATCAACTCAAGTTTGTTAGAAGATAGAGTTAGTATTTCAACAAGTGGCTTGAGAATTTCAACCTCTTTTCTCAACTCAAGATTTTCATTCAATAAAACTTTGTTTTTGTCAAGATAAACATTATTTTCAGTTTTCAATACTCTACAGTTTTCAGAAAAGTCATGAATTTCTTTTTGCAATAAGATATTCTTTTCTAAAATCTCTTCTTTTTCTTTGAGTAAAGAATCATTAATATTCTTTAGAGATCTAATCTTTACTCCAGCTTTCTTAGATTCAGATAATAGATCATGAAATGTAGAATTTAGCTCATCAAATGTAAATTCAATTTGAGCATTGGGAGATGTTACCTCATCCTCGAGATCCATTAGACTTAGATTAGCTATTTTCGTGGTCTCTTCCTCTTTAGTTGAGGTGGATTCTTCACTGTCGCTCCACGTGGCAACCATCACTTTTTTTTTCTTCTTCTTGAAGAATTTTTTCAGTAGTGGATAATCAGGATGTATGTGCCCCGGTTTCTTATATTCGTAGCAGGCGAGGACTTGTTCCTTTTTCCTGCCTTTGTCCTTGTCCTTTTTTTTGAAATGTTCTCCTCGTTTATGAAATTTTCTATTGAATCTTCCTTTCTTCTTTTCCATAAACTTTCTGAATCTCCTTACGACCATTGCAATATCTTCATCTTCTAGATCATCTTCGGAGGAGGTAGAGTCATCTTCTGTCTCTTCATTATTCTTAGATTCTAATGCAGCCTTGAATGCAATAGTTTTCTTCTTCTTCTAATCATCATCAATTCTATGCTGCATAGCTAATTCATGTGTGATGAGAGAGCCCATTAATTCATCCATGGATAGAGTGTTCAGATCTTTAGCTTCCTGGATGGCAGTAACTTTAGGGTCCCATTTATCTGGAAGTGATCTCAGTATCTTTTGTACCAAATCAGTATTTAAGTAAACCTTGCCAAGACTTTTCAAACCGTTAATAATATCTGTAAATCTAGTATACATGGTAGAGATATTTTTATTAGGTTCTATTTTGAACAGTTCATAGTTGTGCACTAAAAGATTAATTTTTGAAGTCTTCACTTGAAAAGTTCTTTCATTGGTCACCTCAAGTTTATCCCAAATTTTCTTTGTTGAAGAGCAAGTGAAAATTTGATTAAACTCGTTTGAATCCAAAGCACAGTATAGCAAATTCATTAATTTGGCATTTAATTCTTCTAATGTCATATCGTGTTCATCCCATTTCTCTTCAAGCTTAGGGACATCCATGCCATCAATTTTGATCATGGGAACATGTGGCCCTTTAAGAATGACCTTCCATAATTGAAAATCAATAGCTTGTATATAGATTTTCATCCTTGCTTTCTAATAAAAATAATTTGTGCCTGTGAAAAGTGGAGGTCTATTAGTTGATTGACCTTCGGCCAAGGATGTACTCATGGAATGAGCCATCAATCTTTACTCTTATGTAATCAGAGACACTGCTCTAATACTAGTTGTTCCCAGGTGGCTACCCAAGAGGGGGATGAATTGAGAATTTAAAAAATTAAGTAGATAATGTGCACTTAAAAATCCCTTATAGAGTGTTAGGTGCTGTGGCAAAATAATAACTTGCAGAAGCTAAAAATGATCAAATAATCATAACACAAACACATAAAAATTTATAGTGGTTCGGAGCAACCCAGCTCCTACGTCCACTACCTAAGATACCACTTGGAATTTTTACTATATTCACATCCGAATATAGTAGGATTATTTTACAGGATCATAATTCAAAACCTTTATACTTTGATTTTAATGGGATCACCAAAGAAAACCCAACACCCTTTGGTTTTAAGCAGGATCACCAAAGAAACCCAACTTGGTTTTCATAGGATCACCAAGAACCTAACCCTTAGTTTTTTGTCAAAGGCTCACCAAGAACCTATTTAGTTTTTCAAATGGGCTCACCAATAACCTAAACAATTCAAGAATGAATTGAAATAAATGCAATAATAATGATAAACTCTAGTTGTCGAATAGTTGCCAATGCAGCTTGAGAAAAGTCTACTTGAATGTGCTTCAATGTGCTTTAATTACTTCAGTGGCTTCTTTCCAAAGTGCTTCAAGCTTCAGATCAGAGTTGGTGAAGGCTTGAAGACTGACTTGAATGCTCTTTGTGCGCTCTTGCTTGATGGTAGGTTAGATATTCAATAAACCCTTTCTTCTTTCTTATCTTTCTTTTTCTATATTTTCAATAAAGTTCAAATCCCTCAAATATATGATCTTCTATCACTCCAAGATAGTTTGAAACATTGTAGACCATTAGGATGTGACATATGACCGTTGGAACACTTTTTGGCATTCAAAAATAAATTCTGGAACTAGTCGTTATGCGCTTGGAGATGATATTTGAGTCGGCTCGGATTCCTTCGAGTTGGCTCGAGTTTTTTGAGTCGATAGGTCGAGTCACCAATTCTTTAGTGCAGTTGGCTCTTTGTCTCAGGATGCAAAAATCTCACTTTGGATGAGTCGGCTCTTGATAGCTTGGGTTGGCTTAAACTTCTGTCATTGATCACATTAAACTCGAGGGGTCGGCTCGCTTGAATTTGGGTCGAATCTTCTTCTCAGAATCAAAAATCTTTACTCTGTAAGAGTCGGCTCGTTGCAGATTGGGTTGGCTTGCTTCACCAGGTCTTCAAAATTTGGTCTGGCAGAGTCGGCTCATTGTGATTCAGGTCGGCTCACCTGGCTTGTTCTTAGAACACTTCAAAACTGGACTCTGGAAGAGTCAACTCAGACTTATTCCAGTCGACTCGGATTTACTAGAGTCGGCTCGGTTTCCTTCGAGTCAGCTCAGATTGCTGCGTGCCAAAATCCTTGTTGCGTGCCATGAGGTAGAGTCGGCTCTTTTAAGGTTGGGTTGGCTCGAGTGACTTCTTAAGGATTTTTATAATTAAACTTCAAGAAGACTCTCACAAACACTCTTACACATTCGATACAAACCAACTCAGAATAAATTTAAGGCATAGCACACATAGATGTAATCCTTTTTCATGATTTTTCTTAACTTGTTCATTAGGTTCTTCTTTATAAAATCAGATTACAACACAACTCAAAACAAGAAGTAAAGATGTAGGAGTTGAAGTTTGAACAAATAAATCATCCTACAAAAACTTGTAAATTACTTGAAATATTGTTAGAAATAAATATGCATGCTCCAATATTTGGTTATCATCAAAATCACTTATGGGGTCAACAAAGCTTACTTTAAGTTCGAATAAGCTTGAGTTAATTTTAAAAGAGCAAAGAATTTCAAGTAACAAGGCTAGAATCGGATATAATTCTTCGAATTCAAATGAAATTTCCGCTACTAGATTTTTATCTTCAAAAGCATTTATACCAAAATCTATTTCTCAAAATGCTTTTATGTCACATGCTCTACATCTAGAACTTCAAAGTTTACATCTTTTCAAAATACAAGAATTGTTCATTAAGCATGTCATGGGTTGGACATAAATCTTTCCAATGCAATCTATTAAAGAAAAATAGAAATGAAAAGAATAAAATTAGAAAGATTTGGGTTTCTAAATGAACCACCTCAGCTAACCTGCAAGGACCCAAGGTAGCTTGGGTTCCTACAAGAACTCATTGATTATTTTGCAGGAATGTCTTGCAACCCAAAATATGAAGAAAAGATGGTATCTCGACAGTGGTTGTTCAAGACATATGATGGGTGACAAGGATCAATTCATCACCCTAGAGATGAAAGAATGAGGTTTGGTAACCTTTGGAGATAATGGTAAGGAAAAAATAATCGGTATTGGTAAGATAAAATTAACCCTCTATACTTTTATTGAACATGTATTGCTAGTAAACAAATTGAAGCATAAGTTGTTAAGTATTAGTCAATTATGTGATAAAGGCTTCAAGGTTATCTTTGAATCATCTATGTGTATTGTAACAAACTCTTTAAATTCTAGCAATAAATTCATTGGACATAGAATTAGAAATATTTATGTGATAGATCTTAATGATCTAGCCATGTATAGTAATTCCAGTCTAGTAGCAATGAATGCTAAGACTAAGGAGTCTTATTTACTCAGGCATAGACATTAGGTCATGCTATCATGCATACTATTGCCAAATTAATTTCTAAAAATCTTGTTAGAGGTTTACCTAAATTTAAAGTAGATTTTGATCATGTTTGCGATGCATGCAAAATGGATAAACAAACTAAGGAAAGTTTTAAATCCAAAAATATGATTTCAACTTCTAGACCCCTTGAACTACTTTACATAGACTTATTCATACCAACTAGGACCATAAGCCTATGCAGTATAAAATATGCTCTTGTGATAGTAGATGATTTTTCAAGATTTACTTGGGTCTTGTTTATTGCACATAAAGATGAAACTTTTAAAGTCTTTCAAAAATTTCACAAAAAAGTTTCAAACTAGAAAAACCTTTCAATTATTTCTATTAGGAGTGATCACAGCACAAAATTTGAAAATCAATTTTTCGATAATTATTGCATAGAAAATGGCATTGATCACAACTTCTCCACTCCTAGAACACAACAACAAAATAATGTTATAGAGAGAAAGAATAAGACTTTGGAAGAAATGGCCTGAACAATGTTATGTGAAGGCAATCTTCCAAGGTACTTTTAGGCATAAGTGGTGAACACTGCTTGTTATATTTTGAACCGTGTTTTGATCCGCCCAATTTTAAAGAAAATCCCTTATGAGCTTTGGAATGAAAAGAAATCAAATATTAATTATTTTCATGTTTTTGGTTGTAAATGCTTTGTGCTTAATAATGGAAAGGATAATCTAAGAAAATTTGATGCTAAATTTGATGAAGCAATTTTTCTTAGTTATTCAATACATAGCAAAGCATATAGAGTATTTAATAAAAGAACATTGACTGTGGAAGAATCAGTACATGTTATATTTGATGAAACTAACCCCTCACCTTCAAGGAAAGAAGAGTGCATAGATAATGATGCAGGTACACTTCAAAAGAAAATGGAAGATATGAGCATTCAAGAGAGACCAACTTAAAAAGGAAAAGAAATGGTAAGTAAAGACCATGCTGATCTACCAAGAGAATGGAGGTACGCAACTTCTCATCCAAGAGATTTAATCATTGGTGATCCCTCTCAAGGGTTAGGACTAGGTCATCACATAGAGATGCACATGATTACTGATACGGGATATGGGGATGGATGAAATGCAAGGATGATGACGTTCTTCCAAAGATGAACAATCCATTAAGAGCAATGAAATTTAAAGCAAAAATTAATCACAAAGGAGAACAATTTCATTCAATTAGGAGACTAGTTCATGAAAAATTAAACACCTGCATGCTAATCACTTCCAAAATGATAGGAGATGGATCTCATGGCAGGAAACTATTCCTACTAGGTCAAATCTCCTTCAAATGGTCAGATCTAAAGAGACAGGTAGAAGGTTTTCTATCAACAATGATGACTAATTATTTGATGGAAGAAGAAGCTCTCATCACTCAAGAATTGAGATCTAGAAGTCAAGATTAGCACTCCCTACTTTGAGACTTACCTTGGACTTGATCCATGGCGTGGAGACTTTCATCCTTGACTTAGGAACCTGAGAGAACCTGCAAATAAACTTGGGATTAGGCATGGAAGAAGAATTGGGGTTGGAATGGAAACAAGGGAATGGGAAGAAGAAGAAAGTGGCCGGCGGCCTTGATGCTTGGAACTTGAGCTTGGACCAAACCATGGGGCATTCCACTCTTCACTTCTTGCAATAGCACTCTTCTCTCTCAAACACAAACTTAAAAACTCTCACTCTTTCCTTGGACAAGGATCTATACACTCAAACTAGCAAGAACACTCTCACTCTAAACAAGAATACAAGAAAACTAGAACAGAAATAATCCTTTCATTAATCATCATAGCATAGCATGAATACAAATGAGAGCTTTGGGGCCCTATTTATAGGCTCCTAAGCTAGGGAAATTCGTCCAAGGGTGGAGGGGAGGGGATAAGGATGGCTTAGTTGGCTCCAGCAACTCTTAGTTAAGTGGTTCTAACTAAAAATAAATTGTAGGTAGAAAGTTACAACCACTTTGACATGTGGCATCTAGAAGGTCCTAATGTGGCTTCCAAGTGCTGATGTGGAGGCTTAGGTGTCATAAGTTGTGGCATCCCACATGTCAAATATTGTTGGATAGTGGAAGGAATCTTTATGTTCTCCATAAAACTCTTGATGTAGTGTAATTCCTTCTCCCCCAAGGTTGTTTGATGAGTTGTTCCCCCATGTGCTTTAAGTCTTGGTGTGAATTGGGCTTGAATGATTGGGCCTGGACTTGAAGAGGGCTTGAATGGTTGGCTTGGACTTGAAGAGGAGGCCCTTTATTAGGCTTTGATCTTGAGCCGAATGGGCTTCTTTCATGTATTGGCTTATGAGCCAAATCATGAATAGAATGTGTTGTCTTATGCTTCGAGAAAAATTTGTAACTTGCTTCGAAGTTCAAAAACTTTATTGACTATAGCTGAAAAAAAATAAAGTGAGTTAATCAAAGTATATATTCTTATTATGGATGTCCTCATCATTTACCTAGCTTGTGATCACAAATAGAGCCACACATTTAGAAGAGGCTGAAAATGATCCAAACTAGATGATGGCATGCATGAAGAACTAAACCAGTTTGAAAGAAATAATGTATGGACTTTGGTTGATAGACCTTCAGACCATCCTATTATAGGAACCAAATGGGTTTATAGAAATAAACTAGATGAACAAGGTAATGTAGTTAGAAACAAAGCTAGATTAGTAGCCAAAGGATACAACCAAGAGGAAGGAATAGACTTTGATGAAACCTATGCACCTATAGCAAGACTAGAGGCTATAAGATTACTACTTGTATTTGCTTGCTACATGAATTTCAAACTTTTTTAAATGGTTTTATATCAGAACAAGTTTTTGTAGAACAACCACCAGGTTTCGAAAGTCATGCTTTTCCAAATCATGTTTTTAAACTCAATAAAGTATTATATGGTTTGAAACAAGCACCTAGAGCCTGGTATGATAGATTAAGCAAATTCTTACTTGAAAATGATTTTGCAAGAAGAAATGTTGATAAAACTTTGTTTATCAAAAAGAAAAATAATGATATGTTAGTTGTACAAATTTATATTGATGATATTATATTTGGTGCAACTAATGAAACTCTTTATAGAGAATTTGCTGAGTTGATGCAGGGTGACTCTGAAATGAGCCTTATGGGTGAACTAAATTACTTCCTTGGACTTCAGGTGAAATAAACAAAGGAAGTGATCTTCATAAACCAAGCCAAATACATCAAAGAAATCATCAAGAAGTTTGGTATGGAGATAAGCAAAGAAGCAAGCACACCCATGAGTCCTACTTGTAGATTAGATAATGATGAAGATGGTAACAACATTGATCAAAAGCTCTATCGAGGTATGATCAGATCACTATTGTACTTAACTGCTAGTAGATCTGATATCTTGTTTAGCATATGTGTTATACTAGATTTCAATCTAATCCAAAAGAATCACATATGCTTGCTGTAAAAAGGATCATAAAATATTTAAGAGGAACAAGTAATTTAGGTCTATGGTATTCAAAGCAATCTTCATTGAATTTAATTGGATTTTCTGATGCTGATTATGCTGGTTGTAAAATTGATAGAAAGAATACTAGTGATACTTGCCAATTTCTAGGGTTGAATTTAATCTCATAGCACTATAAGAAACAAAACTCGGTAGCACTATCTATTGCTGAGGCAGAGTATTTTGCTGTAGGGAGTTGTTGTGCACAAGTGCTATGGATTAAACAACAACTAAAAGACTTTGGTGTTAGACAATCTAAAATTCCTTTCAAATGTGATAACACAAGTACTATTAATTTATCTAAAAATCCAATTCAGCAGTCTAGAATAAAGCACATAAAGATTAGACATCATTTTATTAGGGATCATGTTTTGAATGGTGATATTGTGCTTGAATTTGTTCCTACTAAAAATCAACTTGATGACATTTTTACTAAACCTCTTAATTTAGATAGATTTCAATTGATTAGAGGTGAATTAGGTCTATGTGACCCATTTTAGAAAACTTGATCTAATTCTTCAAAACTAAGAAAACATTATCTAGAAAGCCTCGAACGTCAAATTAAGGATAATGACCAGTTCTCTTAGTGTATACCTTTCATTCAAAACCATTTTTGAATTGTTTAGAACCTTTTATGAAGTTTTGGTTCGAGTCGACTCGAGCTACAGTGCTCAAGTCGAGCCAACTCGAATTGTAGGTAAAGCATTTTTATATAAAAACTCGTAGAACCCCTCTTAGAGCTTTAAGTTCATTCAAACCCTAATTGAGCTATTGCTCATTCTCTCCAAGCTTTGATTCACAAAATCCATCCTACCCTAACCTAATTGGTACTAATGGCTTCGAAGATGGCTGTTGGAAATAAATCACGACGGGCTATGCCTATTATGGAAAGAGAAAGAAGAACAAAGAGATGGCAAGAAGAGCCGACTTGGACTGATGAAGTGGAAGAGTAAGAAGTCAACGAGGAAGATCAGAATCCATCCCCCGTGCAGCCTCGACCGATCATTCTGATAGGGTACCGACTGGTGACTACTGGTAGGAAAATCAATTTCACTTTTTTAGAGAACCAAGGTTTTCGAATTGGCAATTGGATTGAGTCTCAGGGCTGGGAATTTTTCTGTACTTTGGATTTGCCTACATACCCTAGCCTAGTCAAATCCTTCTATGAAAACCTAACCCTAGAAGAAAATGGTGTTACTTCAACTGTGAAAGGGGTTAGAGTGACTGTGAATGAGGAATGTCTAAGCCAACTTCTCCAAATGCCAAGTAATGGAAGCTGTCATCTGGTTATGAGAGAAAGACAAGGACTTTGAGACTGATTTTGGAAACCAACAGTGTAGATGAGATTGCTAATGTAAAGGCTAATGTCCTTTCCCTAGAGATGAGGCTACTTCATAACATTGTAAGTAGAATATTTTTGCCTCGCATTGGTAGATTCGACTGGGTCAGTGAGAGAAATTTGGTTTTTATGAGATATATGATTGAGGGGGAGGCCCTCAATCTCCCATAATGCCCCTCAATCTCGCATACATTATGCTAACCCATATAAGAGATGCAGTTAGGAAGGCCAAGGCATGCTTACCCTATGGTATGGCCTTCACACTTATATTCAGACACTTTGGTGTTGTGCTTGATGGGGAGGACAACAGGTTGTTACACCACACTGATACCTACTCAGCCAAATCACTTCAACGTATGGGTTATCATCAGGTTAAAGGGCCTTGGTTGAAGAAAGGTTCATATTAGAGGGCTGAAGGATCTTCAGATGATGATGATGATGAGGAGCAGCTACCTGAGGAGATTGGGATAGCTGCTGAGCCTTCTACACTTGAGGAGACTGCCACTACTACTACTGCTGCTGAGCTTATTGTTACAGATGCTGAGGAGTTAGAGCATAAAGAGAAAAGTCCTAGGAGTTTCCCAAGATCTCCACCAGCACCAGCATCTCCACCTGATTCAGTACCTGTATCTCCTATGCCAGCACCTGCAGTGACTGATACACATGCTCCCGGTCCATCTACTAATACTCCGAGACCATCTATTGATATGCATGGACCTCATCCTTGACAGCCTGCACCACACTTTAGACAGCCTCCACCTCAGTCTACTCAGCTACCACATTTTGTTCCACTTGGTCTATTTGACCCAGAACCTATCTCTTCCAGACCACCACCTGAAACATCCACCAGCACTAGAGGACCTTCTAATATACCTAAATCTTGGCTAGGAAGATATGAAAACATTAAGGTAGAACCTATTATAGAAGAGCATAGTGATAGTGACTAGACTATTGGATATTTTTTTGCTTTCAAACTTTTGTAATATGTATTGAACATCCTTGAATACAATGAAATTATATGTTTCTTATGTTTGCAATGTGATTTGTAGAATGAATGGTATTGTTAATGTGATCTGTGAATGCAAGTCAAGATAAATTTAAATTTGAATATCAAAATTTCTTTGAGAAAGTGAAATTATCTTAAACAATCTTATCAATCTTTCATTATATTTCAAAAATCAAGATTTGAGTACTTGATAAAGGGGGAGAATGATTCTAATTGAATACCTTTTTGATTATTGACAAAAAAGGGGAGAATTATATTGATATTGAATACATGAAAAATTAGTAGAAGAAACAAATGAAAAAGAATGTTTTTAATGAAAATCATGTTATTTCAAAAACATACAACAAGGGAGAAAAAAATTTGTTGAATGGCTTAAATTTATTTATAATTGCTCTTAAATATGTGCAAACTTGCTATAAGCATTTGTTGATATCTTAAGATTTGATACCTTTTGCCAACCTATAACTCTAATACATTTCTTGCAAAAATAACTTTTGATAACTATTTTTTGATACATATTGATCTTATTTCAAAAGCTCTGATACATTGTCTATATGCAAGCTCTGATACAGATATACATTCTTAGTATACAACTCATATATGTTAATATTTACTTCCAAATACTTATACATGTAATTGTAAAGTCTTTCCATGCCCGGTGTTTTGTCATCATCAAAAAGGAGGAGATTGTTGACCCCTTGAGTGAATTTGATGATAACAAAATATTGGAGCATGTATTTGCCTTACTAACAACTCTTCAAGTGTATTACAAGTTTTTGTAGGATGATCTTAATGCCCAATTGCAACTCCTACAACCTTATTATATATTATATGTTGCATTGTAAGTGTTTAATGTAAAGAAGAACCCAAAGAAAGAATGATGTAATATTCTTGAAAAAGGGTTACTTCTATGTGTTTTTCAAGCTTTAATTTCTTTAGAATTTATTATTAGTTGAGTTGGGAAGAGTTGTTAGTGTTGAAGAGTTGCTGGAAGAAATTTGGAAAGGAGTTAAAGTTTTTATTGAAGATTCACTTGAGCTGACTCGCATGAAGAGAGCCGACTCTAATCATTGGCATGGTTGAAGGATTCTAGCATGCAGAGATCCGAGTCGACTCAAAGGAACCCGAGCCAACTCATCTAGTGCATCATTTCTTGAATCAGACAAGCGAGCCGACCCGAAGGAAGTCCGAGCCGACTTATCAATTCAATCAGGCATCCGAGCCAACTCCTCCAGAGTCCAGAAAAATCAGTTCTATGCAAATAGCCAGGAGAGCCGACTCGAAGGAACCCAAGTTGACTCCTCCAAAGTACAGTTTTGAAGACCTGAGAATCCGAGCTAACTCGACTAAGGTGAGCTGACTCAACTAGAGTGAGGAATCATCGACACTAAGGATCCAAGCCGACTCGATTGTGGCGAGCCGACTCGATTGACTAGAGTGAAGAATCAACTCTCTGAGAATCCAAGCCTACTCGAGGCATCTGAGCCGACTCGAACATCGATTCCAGGTAGGTAACGACTAGTTCTAGAACTTCATTTTTGAATTGAAAAAGTGCTCCAACGGTCAAATATCAAATCCCAATGGTCTACAATGACTTTATCCACCCAAGAAGAGTACAAGACTCTATAAACGAGGTATTTAGACAACCTTTGAAGAATCTAATACTTAATTGAATATTAAAAGAGCTTGTGAGTAAGAGAGCACCAAAAGAACATTCAAATTAGCCTTCAAGTCTTCACCAACTCCTACCAGAAGCTTGAAGCACTTATTATGGAAGAAGAGAAAGCCATTGAAGTGCATTAAAGCCCATTTAAGAAGGCTTCACTTGAGTTGCAACTGCAACCATTAGACAACTTGGGTTTATCATTAGTTGCTTTCTTTCTTTAACTCTTTGTGAGTTTGTGGGTTATTGGTGAGCTCGGTTTAAAAACTAAGTTGGGTTGTTAGTGATCCCATTTTAAAACTAATGGTGTAAGGGTTTTTGGTGAGCCCGGTCAAAACTAAGGTTGGGTTCTTGGTGATCCTGTTCAAAACCAAGTGTTAGGTTCTTGGTGATCCTATTCAAAACCAAGTATTGGGTTCTTGGTGATCTTGTTGAAAACCAAGGGTTGGGTTTTGGTTTGTGAGCCTGGTAAAACAATCCAACTATATTCCGATAGAGAATATAGTGGAAATCCCAAGTGGTATCTTGGGTAGTGGACGTAGGAGCGAGGGTGCTTCGAATCCCTATAAATTTGCTATGTTTGTGTTGTGCTTTTTCTGTTTGCATTTGCTTCCGCTCTTAATTATTTGAAACACAGCACCTACCACTAAAATAAATTAAAAAGAGCATATATCTGATTAATTTTGTAAATTCATAATTCACCCCCTCTTAGGAAAGCCACCTGGGCAACAAAATCTTTTTACCTCACTTGTTCATGGGATATAACCACAAGCGACACCCCTACATGCTATAGCAGATCCCATGGAAGGAAAAGAGAGAGCTTTTAAAACCCACTTTTCTTCCATGACTGGACAACCATGGTGATCAACCTAATCCAAAGCTATTACCTAGATTAAGTTTACATCTAATTTGTATGATTCTACATCTACATGTCATGTTATAAAAATTGATTGCTCTGATATCGCTTTTGAAAAAAATATCTAGGATTTCCTACATGATTTTTTTAATTTATAGCAAAAGTAAATCTATTTTAAAACTATTTTAAATAGAAAATCATGCATATAGATCAAATCTAGCAAACTCTATAACTATAACATGATATGCAATATAAAAAATAAATTCACCATGCATCAAATTAACTGATGCACACTGTAGATTATATCTACTAAGATTATGCGATCAAATTCTACACCTGATCGTGAGTTAATAATCGCCGCTATCAATGGCACATGATAAGGACTCTCCATGTTACTTCATAGTAGCACAGGGTATCCAGTTTGTATGAATTCACGCGAAGGCCACTGGATGGTTGAAACAAAAATTTCTTGGATCTTCTTGAACCCTCAAAGAAGATCAAGAAGAGGACCAAGAGGTGACTAGATGGAAGAAGAAAAATAAAATTAAGAAAACCCTCTTTTCTTTTTGTTTTTCTTCCTTCAAAACCTAGCACCTAAGAAATAAGCCTCATGCCTAACTAAGATTTCACACCCCCTCTCAAATATTTTTCATGGTATTTTTTTAATAATTTATAGCAAAAGTAAATCTATTTTAAAATTATTTTAAATAGAAAATCATACATATAGATTGAATCTAAAATGCTTTATAAGGATCGTAACATGATATGTGACATAGAAAATAAAATTAGCATGCATCGATCTAATCTAAATTAAAATTCTTTAGTGATTAGGTTTTCATATAACCTAATAGGATAAGATCTAATTGAACCAATTTCAATTAGGCTTAACATAATCCTCCCTAGTCAATCAAATTAGTCAATTAGCAATCTAATTACTAATTAATCCTCCTATAATTAATTAATAACTATTTATTTATTTATAATATTTGTATAGGGTTTATTGTTAATTATATTTATAATTATCACTGAATGATTCTTAATTGTTGATTAGCCATCATGATCGGTCAAAAACTTCTTATGTATGTGATCTCATGTTTGAACACTAAGTTAGCAGCCCGGGAACCAATTCTTGAACTAATTAATATGACTATCTAGCAATGATGATAGGTTAAATGTTTGCAAAGAAATATTTAAGAATCCAGGCATATAGTTTCTGTATAATTCATCTTTTTGATCTAATACTCAAGATAACTTGAGAGGCAATTACTAACTCTCAAATAGTGCATCTAAATGTGTCTCAACCTAATAAATCCTTTGACTTCTCACAAGGATTGCCCTGGCCAAGGTCTTGCTAAATTAAAACATAGCCAAGCATTTTTTTTAATAACTTGGAGTGGTCAATTCTATCTTGACTCACATACCGACTTAACAAGTACTTGACTGCACCCAGTAACCTTTCATCACTGGATTAAAAATCTAGATAGTATGATACCTAAGTATAGTAAGTTACTTATAAATCATTATAGTAATCTCAAGTCAGAGAGATATTTATACCCATATCCTTCTGAGAGAAACTCTCGATAGTAGAGTTCTCTACAGAGTTAGTCACGTTTAGTGAAGTGTACTCCTACACTCACCTGCATGCTATACTAGTACCTCCACACTTCCTAATTATGAGGACAACCAACCCTTATGGTATACAATGACCTATACTCGATTAACGTTGTCATCCTAGATAACAACATATCATTTGATCATGAACATATTTAAGAATTACATGATAAATCCTTCTTTATCGAATAAAAATAGTTCTAAGGATTTTATCACAAAAGAGCTCATAAAAGAAGATGTACAAAATAAGTTGAACTACAAAAAATAACATTTATTTATTAATGAATAATGTACAAATTACAAGGAGCTCAACCATCTACAACCTAAATGATTGGCTTTAGGACAAGTTTTCTAACATCTTTAGGGGGTAATTCAATGCCCTTATGTATAAGTCCTTCCCGATCACCTTTAGAAAAGTGGAAAGAACTTGGTACACTCAATTCCTGCCAGGATTGATCCACTCTTTTGAAGAGTTTGACCAGTAGTTTATAGCCCCATTTTGGAGTAGCAAGAGATTCGAGCGAGGTTCTGGCTTCCTACTCTCCATCCAATAGGAGGAGGGTTAGTCTCATTGCCATTACATAGGTTGCTTCAAAGAGGCCATGTTAGAGGGCCATGGTCTTTAGTCTTCCATTGCCATGTCAGCTATTGTTGCACCAAGAGATGATGTTGACGTAGGCTCGACTTGGATAGGACTGGAGTTGAAGTGATTTCTAATGGGAAGTCAGGTCTCGTAAAATCCTACACTAGGAGTTAATCCTACAAGATAAAGAAAGATCAGAAAGTCCACACCTGGGATGTTCTCGGGGGTAGATCCTCTGATGCCTAAGTCAGTCTCTCGGATAGGCAAATAGAGGAGGCTTGGAGTCCCCTTTGGAATTTAGAGTAAAGCAGAGGGAGGAGCCAAAGAATGAATGAAAGAGGGAGATGGAACAAGATCTATGGGAGAAGGGGCTCTAAATGCATGTGAGGCCCTTCGGGGGAGATGGCATACCGGTGAGTAGAGTTATGGAGGCCAAGATACATTATGGGAGGTGGAAAGTTTATAGGTAGGCTTGTAAATGTCTTGATAAACACTCAAAGAGGTATTCGCGAAGTCAGAGGGCTTAAGGTGTATTATCAAAATGGTAAGCTCTCTTAAGAGATGGGGGTTCCACTTTGCCTCGCCTCCCTATTCTTTTTCGTTAGCTCACTTAGGATAGCCTCCGGCCTCTTACTTAGAGGGTCCCAAGAAACAAGTTTATAGGTATGTACCTTATGCTGGGAAGGGAAAAAGTATGGTGCATATTGTAGAGGAGTGGCATCTAGCATGTCCTAGTGGTTGCAAGCATGCCCATGGTAGGGGCCACATCATGGTTAGTGGAGCAGGGATGGTGACCGACATTGCAAATCCTTATCACCAGGCATTCCTCAGGTGATGAGCATTTATGGCAACCACTTTTAAAGCACGTGCGACCTAGATGGATACGCGATGGACCTGGTAATGGTTAGTGCCCAAGCAGTAGGTAGGTGAGCGTGTGGCTTAACATCCAGGTAGTGAAGCATGTGGCGAGGCTACGCTGGATGAAGCAACTTGTGGCAAGGCTAGTAAGGCAGCTTATGACAGGTGATGATGACATCACCCAATATAGATTCTGATGCACACCCTTGAGCAAATATATGTATTTATTTTATCTAGGTGTATGGAGATTGGGCTTATTCTTTTTTTTTATTTTCTATTATTTTGTAACCAACTCATGCATAGATCTCAAAGCATGAAACTGGATTAGTTTAGAGTCAGCTTTAGATTAGTTTATTTATTTTAGATTAGTTTGGAGTCCTATAGTTTTGGTTAAGTTGGTCTCCAACTCGCGAGGGACTAAACTCTATTTAAAGAGTTCTTGTACTTAGATTAAATCAATCAAGAAATTATTGAAAAAAATACTTGGGTATTTTCCCGACTCCTCCCTTCTCATTTTCTCTTTCTCTCCTTCTCTCTCCTTCTTCTCTCTTCTTTCTCTCCCGATGAATTCCTCTTTTTAGTTCTTCTTCCTCTTATTCTCTTCTCCCTGCTATCCTAAGCAAACAGAGATCTAAAACCACCAGAACCCCATCAAACCATTGTCAAGCATCTAAAGCCACCAACCTCCCTTGTTTCAACTCCTTACCATCGAATGTCCCACCACCAACTGCCAACTCGGCCTCAAGTCCCTTGATCTTTTGCACCACCCACGTTCGTCTACTATCTCCCTCTTGACTGGTGAGCCCATGGTCGATCCCAGCTTTCAACCATAAGAAGATCCTCACTGACCAAGCACCCCATGCCACCGGACCCCTACTACCTTTCATCAGACCTTGCCATCCTTCACTCTGGTGAAGACCTCCCTTGTGATTGCCAGCAAGCCACTGCCAGATTCCTCCTCTGAAGCTCCCACCCCTGTTAGGCATGATCATAAAAGCACCCCTTCTTCTTTTGTATGAACATGAAAGTAAGGAAAGTAGTTGCATGGTTTTTGGCACATAAGCCCCTCTGCTTGCCAACTTCAAATATTTTTTTTAAAAAAAAAGAGAAAAGAAGAATTGAATTTAAAATAATTATTTGGGTTTTACTATCGTTTGATCCCGAGTATCTTGATTACATGATTATAAAAGCATGCACTGAACGAGGAGTCCACATGCTTTCAGAGAAAATCCAGAAACCACGCAGATCTCTAATTTTGGATTCATTGGGCCAAATAAAATTTTGTTCCTATTTGGAAAGAAAAACTAACTACTATTATTTTGTATTTTGGTGAACCAGATTAGGTGACTTCCTCCTGTTTCGTTCATGAATCATTTGGCTAGAGATTTCCACTTTCTGGCTCTCTTTTCCAGGACTCCATGATATCCCATACTTGGTGAGAACTTTTCATAGTTTAGATTAGAATTTAAAATTCATTGCTAGAATTTTATTTATTTTTTTATCTTTAATCCAATTATATCTAAAATAACTGAATTAAAAAATATCTAATCTAACAATCATTTCTTAACGACCAATGATCCAACTTTTGAAAACTCTAGATTATGCATGCCAATCGGGTCACTTCCTAGATCGAACCTTAATTTTAACTAGATTTAAATCACCCTTATTCTTGCCTTGATTATTTGCTCTTAATTACTTTAATTAATTATTTATTTTATTTACTGATCTCAATAGATGGTTATTAGGTCTAGGATAGATAGGTCATCCCGCATCAGCAAGGCAAGGGTGGCAGTGTTGGCTGAGGAAGCTTGTGATATGGTGCAAGCACCAGGATCAGATAGAGATTACTGGGCTCGTTATGGACTTTTGATTAGGGTTTTTGATGCGGGACTTCTTATGCATGCAAACTATTTTTTTGTTATTAGGTCATGAGTTAAGAGTTTAGATCCCAAATTTTGAGCCAATATTCTAAGCAAGAAATTATACAGAAAATTAGAAGCACAAGCATACAGAAATAAATTCTAAGTGAAAGAAGCAAGACCGCCGAGACTAAGAAGCCTCGGTATGGCTAGCTCTTCTGCAATACTGCACTGATGATTCAAGGGGGTGTACCTGGCAGTGATTGAAAGATCAATCAATGAACAGGTCGCTCTACACTTCGGATGTGGCCTGGAAAATAAAGCCGGAGACCTCGCGAATCTGCAGCTTTCGATTCGCTGACCCGAAAGCTGGTCGGATGGAATCCTGGATTCGTGAACTCTAAGGGATCTGCAAAACACCTATCAAGGGTTAGAAAATAAAGGAAAAAGAAGGTAGTAGGTTGAAGGAAGAAAGGGAGGAAGAGTTTTGATGTGGGGTGGCCAAGAGGTGTGGGCGTCCCAAGTTGAAGCAGGGGGCAGCTAGGGTTTTGTTGAAGACTTGAAGGCAGCAAAAGGATCACATAGATACCCTTAGGAGGACAATCACACAGCAATTTCAAGAAAACTCAAGAAATTTCATTAATTGTTCATCAAAATACATGAGAGGGGGTCCTTTATATAGGCTTACAAAACTTTGACCCCAAGTAAGTGTATATAAGGAATTTTACAAGAGTTTTAGACCCACAAAAACCTTGACTGGAATACATAGTAACCTGGTATGAAACAACTCACACCCACCCTCTTTTCTTGAGCAAGAAGTCAGCCAAGAGTAGACTCCAAGGAGGGGCACAAAATTTATGAAGAGCATGGGCCTTAGGGCGGCCCACTTCAGTCCCGGGCAGGCTCTAGGATTTCTTCCGGTGTCCGTTTTCCTGGCAGGCTAATGTTATCATCATCCTGGTCTTCAATGGTGATGATCTTGTTGGCTCCACCCAGTGATTTTGATGAATAACAAAACATTGAGTTCATATTGTATTCTAATGAGGATTCCAAGTTGTGAGTTTTTAGGAAGAAAGCACCTTAAAATTTCAAATATTTATGGTGTATGGCACGCAATGGCACGGAGCAAATCTCACATATCCGGGCATCCTCTTCATTGATAAAGGGCTTATAATTGCTTAATTATCATGTGTTTATGCATTCATGAACATTTTTTTTTTTTTTTTGATTTCAAGGCTTTTACTCTTGTTTCTGAATGTTTTCAGTCTCAAGTGTCGACACCTGGACAGTCAAGTGTCGACACTTCAGCATTTGGCACGGACAAAAATCCTTGGCACGCCAAGTGTCGACACCTAGAATTCAAGTGTCGACACCAACTGTCGACACTTAGATTTCATGTGTCGACTCAAGGCCTGAGAATTTTGAAAATACAGAATTTTGTTGGTTCAAGAATTTTTGTGTCAAGTGTCGACACCTGTGCATCAAGTGTCGACACTTGAATGATCAAGTGTCGACTCCCAGAAATCAAGTATCGACACTTGACAGCCAAGTGTCGATACCTGACAGCCAAGTGTCGACACTTGCAGCCTGACAGCTCTAACGGATCTATTTTTCTGGCTTGCAGAAATTGGTTTTTAAGCTCCAAATGGCTATTTCCAATGCTCCAACGGTCACAAACCATTTTTAGAAAGTTTTTGGTGTATTTAATCTCCACCAACCTCATTTTAAAGAAGAAGAAGTCAAGAGAAAGAAGAGAGAAGTCTATTCAAGAGCATTCAAGTCCACTCAAAAGCCAAAAAGCCAATATTCTCTCCAAACTTCAAATTAAAAGCCTCTTCTAGCTTGATTCCACTGAAAAAGCCTGCTTGCTCAACCTTATTACATTCCAAAAGGAGGCAACTTGAAGAAGAGTGAAGTCAAAGCACCCTTTGGGCTTCAAAGATTCCAATCTACTCTTGAAGAGAGTTTGTTGTAGCTTTTAAATTTCATATATGTTTTATTGTGCTTTAACCTTGCTTTCAAGGGTGTCTTGAAAGAAGGTTATTGTGGTTTGTTGGTGAGCCAAAGTGTTAAAACCAACTAGGGTTAACTTGTGAACCCGAAGACAAAACAAGTATTTAGGTTTGTTGGTGAGCCTAGGTGATAAAACCAACTTAGGTTTTGACTTGTGAGCCTTGTAAAAACAAGTCAACTGTAATCTGGTGTGGATTATAGTAGAATTCCCAAGGGTGGCTTGGAGAGTGGATGTAGGTGCTAGGTTTGCATCGAACCACTATATATCTTGTATTTGTGTGTGATTGTTCTTTTCCTTTTGCATTCTTTAATTAAGTGCTATCATCTTGCATTTAATTTATTATTGCTCACAAGCACCACTAGACCTTTATTTTACAATGTTAAATTTTTTAAAAGACCCAATTCACCCCCCCTCTTGGGCTCCATTTCTGGGCAACAAGTGGTATCAGAGCACCGGTACTCTCTTATAGGTCCAAGGATCTTGAGTAAAAGATCATGGCAGCCCCAATAGGCATGGGAATTGTTGAAGGTCAAGCTTCAAACCGACCCCCACTTTTTAATGGCACAAATTACACATACTGGAAGACACGCATGCGCATATTTATACAAGCTCTTGATTATAATTTGTGGAGAACAATAGTAAAAGGTCATCATCAGCCTACAATGATGATTAATGGCATTCTCACCCCTAAAATGGAAGATGATTGGGATGAGAGTGACATTAAGCAAATTGAGCTTAATGCTAAGGCAATGAACCTTTTATTTTGTTCTCTTGATCCTAGTGAGTTTAACAGAATATCAAACTCTCTCCACAAAGGAGATTTGGGATACACTTGAGGTTACCCATGAGGGTACACACCAAGTAAAGACCACAAAGGTTAACATGCTAATTCACACTTATAAAATGTTTAAAATGGAACCTACTGAGTCTATCAGTGAGATGTATACCAGGTTCACAAACATTGTGAATGGCATGAGAAGTTTAGAAAAAATAATTTCTAACGGTGAACTTGTGAATAAACTTCTCAGGTCTTTACCAGCTTCATGGGATGCAAAGGTCACTGCAATTGAAGAAGCAAAAGATGTCAACACTCTCCCGCTGGAACAACTGCTGGGTTCTCTAATGACATATGAACTATCCCTCAAACAGAAGAACGGAGAGGTGGACAAAAAGAAAAAGACAATAGCATTCAAATCTACTACCAGAGAAGACTCGAGCGAAGACTCTGAAGAGAATGACGAAGAAGATGAAACTGCTATGTTAGCAAGGAAATTCAGAAGGTTTATGAGGAAAAAGAAATTCAATTACAAAAAGAAATCTCTGAAAGGTGAGTCCAGTAAAGAAAAAGATAAGGAAAAGAAGGAGGAGCAGCCCACATGTTTTGAGTGCAAAAAGCCAGGGCATTTCAAGGTAGACTGCCTATTACTAAACAAAAGCAGAAGAAAGCTAAGAAAGAAGGCCATGATGGCAACCTGGAGCGAAAGTGAAGACTCCAGCTCTGAGGAAGAACAATAGGAAGTAGCAAATTTCTATCTAATGGCCGATCAAGAAGAGGTATGTTCTGAAACCGAAAATGAATTATCTTTTGATGAGCTTCATAAAGTTTTTGATGAACTAGTCATAGAATTTCAGAAATTAAAGTCAAAACATAAAGACCTAAAGAAGCAAAATCTGGAACTAGCTAAAACAAATAACAACCTTTCAAATGAAAATGAATACCTTCTAATACAAAATAAAAATTTAAATGATAAGATTATGGCTCTTGAAAATGAAAAGAATATACTTGAAAAGAAAAGTAACTTACTTTCAAATGAAAAATTATCAAGACAAAACAAAGAAATTTTAATGAAAAATAAAAGATATAAAGAGGAAATCGATAAACTAAAGCCTTTTGTTGAAAAATTTACTTACAGTTCTGAAAAGTTAAATTTATTGTTAAATAACCAAAGAACAGTATTTGACAAAGCTGGATTAGGATTCAAAACTCATAAGAAACAGAAACTCCTTAAAAATTTCTTTGTGCCTGCATCTTCATCAATTACATGCTATACTTGTGGTGTTAAAGGACATAAATCTTACATATGCAACAAAAGAAAATTAAGAAAAACTAAGAAAGTTTGGGTTCCAAAAGGAACCAATGCCACTAACCAAAAAGGACCCAAGATGACTTGGGTACCTAAAGTCTCCACTTGATCTTTATTGCAGGTATGCCTTGCAACCAACAAGAAAAGAATGTGGTACCTTGATAGCGGTTGCTCAAGGCATATGACAGGAGATGTGGAGCAGTTCTCATCACTCACATATCAAAATGGTGGCAATGTAACTTTTGGTGACAATGGAAAAGGAAAAATCATCGGTATTGGTAAAATCCATATCACCCCTACCTCTTATATTGATAATGTATTATGTGTTGATGGATTAAAACATAACTTGCTTAGTATTAGTCAATTTTGTGACAAAAATTTCAAAGTTGTTTTTGAATCTTCTTTGTGCATTGTTTCTAGTCTAGATGACAATGGCATTAAATTCATCGATCATAGGCATGGCAATATTTATATGGTTGATCTTGATGATCTCCCTATTCAGAAAGGTCAATGTCTAGTGGCAATGGAAGCCAAGATCAATGAAGCTAGTTGGCTTTGGCATCGTAGACTAGGACATGCTAGCATGCATTTAATTTCAAAACTTAGCAAAAAGAATTTAGTAAAAGATTTGCCTAAACTTAATTTTGAAAAAGATAAGATTTGCAGTGCATGTCAACTTGGAAAACAAACAAAATATTCTTTCAAACCTAAAGGAGTAATCTCTACATCTAGACCTTTAGAATTGCTTCATATGGACCTCTTTGGGCCTACTAGAACATCTAGTTTGGGAGGTAAGAAGTTTGGTCTAGTCATTGTAGATGACTTCTCACGTTTTACTTGGGTCATGTTTTTAGCACATAAAGATGAAATGTTTTCTGAATTTATAAGATTTCACAAAAGAGTTTTAAATGAAAAAGGTGTTTCAGTAATTTCTTTAAGAAGTGATCATGGAACTGAATTTGAAAATGCCGATTTTAATAAATTCTGTATTGAAAATGGAATTAATCACAATTTTTCTGCACCTAGGATACCTCAACAAAATGGGGTAGTAGAAAGAAAAAATAGAACTCTTGAAGAAATGGCACGCACCATGCTTTGTGAAAATGATTTACCTAGATACTTTTGGGCGGAAGCCATAAATACTACATGCTATATCTTAAATCGTGCTTTAATTCGACCGATCTTAAAGAAAACTCCTTATGAGCTTTGGAAGGGTAGAAAACTTTCAATCCGTTATTTTCATGTTTTTGGTTGCCGTTGTTTCATCTTAAACAATGGTAAAGACAATCTAAGTAAATTTGATGCCAAATCAGATGAGGGAGTCTTTCTAGGCTACTCCACATTTAGTAAGGCATACAGGGTCTTCAATAGAAGGACACTTGTTGTTGAAGAATCCATTCATGTAGTATTTGATGAAACTAACCAAAAATCTTCAAGAAAAGAAGATGTACTTTTTGATGAATCAGGTAACATGAAAACTGAAGAAAGAAACAACAATGAAGAACTTACCAAGGAACAGAATGATGATCAAAAACTGACAGAGATCAAGCACAAGGTGATGAAGATACCTCAACTGTTGATCCTTTACCAAAAGAATGGAGGTATGCTCATGGACACCCAAAAGAACTAATTATAGGTGATCCATCTAAAGGTGTAAGTACTCGATCATCTCTTAGAAATATTTGTGATTACTTAGCTTTTGTGTCTCAAATTGAACCTAAAACTATTGAGGAAGCTGAATGTGATAGTAATTGGATAAATGCTATGCAAGATGAACTTAATCAATTTAAAAGGAACAATGTTTGGACACTAGTAGATAGGCCCTTAAACACATCAATTATTGGCATAAAATGGGTTTTTCGAAACAAACTTGATGAAAATGGAATAGTAATTAGAAATAAAGCTAGACTAGTTGCCAAAGGATACAATCAGGAGGAAGGGATAGATTTTGATGAAACCTTTGCTCCTGTGGCTAGACTTGAGGCAATTAGGCTATTGTTGGCTTTTTCCTGTTTCATGAACTTTAAACTGTATCAGATGGATGTTAAAAGTGCTTTCTTAAATGGATTAATTGAAGAAGAAGTTTATGTTGAACAACCTCCTGGTTTTGAAAACTCTGAATTTCCAAATCATGTTTATAAACTTCATAAAGCTTTATATGGATTAAAACAAGCTCAAAGAGCTTGGTATGATCGTTTAAGTTCCTTTCTACTGAAAAATGATTTTACTAGAGGTAATGTAGATAAAACATTGTTTTTAAAGAAAAAGAATGATGATCTCTTAGTAGTACAAATCTATATTGATGATATAATATTTGGTGCCACTAATGATCTCTTTCTCAAGATTTTGCAAGTCTAATGCAAGGTGAGTTCGAGATGAGCTTGATGGGAGAACTGAATTTCTTCCTCAGACTCCAGATAAGGCAAACCAAAGAGGGGATCTTCATCAACCAAACAAAATACATAAGAGAAATACTCAAGAAGTTTGGAATGGAGAACACTAAGCCATTAGGTATCCCTATGAGCTCTACATGTAGACTTGACAAGGATGAATCAGGTAAGTCAATTGATCAAAAATTATATCGTGGCATGATTGGTTCATTATTATATCTTACTGCCAGTAGGCCAGATATCATGTTTAGTGTCTGTATGTATGCTAGATATCAGTCCAATCCTAAAGAGTCTCATCTTTTGGCTGTTAAACGCATACTTAGATATCTATCTGGCTCAATAGAAATTGGTTTATGGTACTCTAGAGATTTTTCATGTGATTTAATTGCTTATTCCGATGCTGATTTTGCTGGGTGTAAACTTGATCATAAAAGTACTAGTGGAACCTGTCAGTTTCTTGGAGTAAATTTGATCTCCTGGAGTAGCAAGAAACAGAACTCTATTGCTCTATCTACGGTAGAAGCCGAATATATAGTAGCTGGGAGCTGTTGTGCTCAAATCCTCTGGATCAAACAACAACTTGAAGACTTTGGCATAAAACTAACTAAGACACCATTAAGATGTGATAATACTAGTGCAATCAACTTATCTAAAAATCTAGTGCAACATTCAAGAAGTAAACAAATTGAAATAAGACATCATTTCATAAGAGATCATGTACAAAACTCTAATATAATTCTTGATTTTGTTTGTACCAATGATCAATTAGCTGATGTGTTTACAAAGCCTTTGAGTGAGGATAGGTTCTGTCTGATTAGAAGAGAGTTAGGTGTAATTGATCCATTCTCCTAGGACTCTCTTAGTATCATTTTACCTTGTCCTAAAAGCTCAAAACTTATTGTTTAAAACCCCAAGAAATTTGTCAAAATTTTTATTATTTTTTTTGAATTTTCTCGAATTTTCTTGGCCAAGTGTCGACACTTGGAAAGTGTCAAGTATCGACACCTGACCAAGTATCGACACTTGACAAATCCGAAGTGTCGACACTTGCAAATCTGAACTGTTTTAAAACGGACCGAACATAGGCTTTTTTTTAAAAATTTTCTTCCCCCAAATTTCTTGGAACAGTGGTCCCCCCTGTCCAAACCCGTCTTTTCACCCCTCAATTCTTCACAAATCAGGTATTTTCCCTCTCTAATTTTGTTTTTATTTTTCTATGTTTTTAATCTTATTATTTTCTAACAAAACGATCGTGTTTTAGGTTTTCCGAACATTTTTCATGAATCTAACCGGATTTTTGCGTGTTTTAGTAAATTTCTAAAACTTCATTTGAGGGAATCATATTTTAGATTTGTTTTTCTCGGATTTCTCTCATTTTTTGGGCATTTTTCAACCCTTTTTCACAAAAATCACTGTTTCATCAATTTTGGGCAAAATAAAATGGGTTTTCATCTAATTTAAGTATACTAAATCCTTTTATTGATGATTTAGAAGGGTTTTTAGTAATACATTTGGAACATTTTCGCCTATTTGCAAAAACCCTAAGTGATTAAAACCCAAATCCCATGGTTCTTAATTTCTAGACCTTACAAAAATAATTCTTTTTGGGATTCAAATGTGCTCCATCAAACACAAAAATTTTTTCCTACAAATTTTACTCAAAGATTTTGTCGTTTGATCAAAACTTATTATGGTTTTTGAAACCTATTTGAACTCTAATCTCAACCAATAGCCAGTCCTTTGTTCTAAACCCTTCTTCATTCTTCCTGGTCAGTTGGCTGATATGGGTCCTAGGAAGAGACTTGCGGTTAGAGCGAGGCCTAGTCAGGGTAGTGAGAGGAGGTCGAAGGCTAGATTCGATCTCGCTCAGCCGAGCAGTTCTGCCACTCCGAGCTCCCCCCTGCAGAGAGGATGGCAGGGAAGTCAGTAGCTTCAAGGAGGAGAGTTGATCTACTATGTTTTGACAGGCACCATTTTGGCATTAGGGAGATACTCACAGACGCAGGACTAGTACCCTTCTGCACCATGCAGGAGAGATACTATCCTCACCTGATGAGGGAGTTCTACGGTGCTCTGGACTGTCGATGACTCTTATGGACGACATCTGTCAGGGGTACACAGATTTCTTTGACTGATGAGTTGCTGAGCAGAGTATGGGAGATACCCCGGAGAGGGGTCTGTGCATTTTCAGTTGATGATAGAGAGGCGGCTTTCAGATGCATCCTTGAGCGAGAGGATGTTCGCAGTATCTCAGTGGTTACCGCGAACCAGTTATCATTAGAGATGCGACTGCTGCACCACATTACCGCACGGATCCTTCTACCGAAGACTGGCAGATTCGATTTCATCACAGAGAGAGAGCTGATGTTGATGACCAGTCTGATCGAGAGGAGACCAGTTGATATACCCACCCTGATGCTGTCATAGATGCATGATGCTGCCACTCAGCACCGACACTGTTTGCCATACGGGATGGCACTTACCCGTCTTTTCAGAGCCTGTGGAGTATCATTGGAGGGGGAGATCCCCAAGGAGATACTGCACACGGATGTATATGATGAGAGGTCACTGCACTGCATGGGATTCAGGATGGTTGGAGGTCGATGGGTTCGGAGAGAGTCTGGCCAGGAGCCAGATGAGGAGGATGAGATTCGAGAGGCTGAGGCTGGACCATCTGAGCCAGCAGTTCTTCCTCCAGTGGATGTTCCATCGACTCAGGCAGAGCACCTGTCACCTGATGCTTCAGCTCCTCCACCACCATCTACCGGATTATCCTTTGAGGAGCATGCCAGAGCACAGTTCACACAGATCAGAGGAGAGGTGACTCAGCTGCGTAGCGAGGTCGAGCTTCTTCGAGCACAGACTACCTCGGAGCATGCTGAGATTCGTAGATCCATGGAGGAGGGATTTACACGCCTTGAGAGTCTATTGAGATCACTTATACCTCCTGCTGCACCTGCACTTGCTCGATCTGATGATGATGATGATGCCGGCGGAGATCACCAGAGCGACCATGCTGATTTTGCTGACGGAGGTGACCAGGATGTTGACCGAGCCACTGAGGTTGTAGGCACTGACAGCGACAGTGTAGGCGGAGCTGATGCTTATGAGGTGGTCAGTCAAGATCCTCCTTCTACACCTGCTCCTTCTACTGCACTGGTTGACTTCGTTCCGGATCCTGTTGAGCCAGCTGATCGTCTTTCACCTCCTTCTACCAGATCTTCTAGGGTTGTTCCCACTTTTGGCCTAGCCGGCCGTACCAGGAGTCTTAGAGCTTTAGCACCTCCTAGGGCCTTAGCCACCAGATCTAGGATTAGTGCTCCTTTCAGTCTTGATGTTCCATCTGATGAGGATTAGCCTCACAGATGTCTGTTTCAGATCTTATTTTGTATGCTTGATAGTTGTATGTTTCAGCTCTTTTGTACTGAAAATTTATCTCATATATATATGTTTGTTATCTTGAAACTTTTGTAATTCAGTTTATCATATTTTAGCTCTGATATAATGGGATATTTTAACTCTGATACTAGCACAATTTCAGCTATGATATTTATTTCTCTACTCTCTTTTTGTATCCATGCTAATTATAAGGGGGAGGTTACTCCCTTTTCTTATGATTGACAAAAAGGGGGAGAAAAAAAAAGTGATGTTAAAAAGTGATGTTAATTGTTATGGAGAAAAAGAGTGATGTTAATGGATGTTAATTTTTAAGTAATGATGTTAATTGTTATTGAGATTTTGAGAACAAGTTTTTTTTAAGAAAAAGATGCATTATATTGATTTGAAGTTTACCTTACTAAGAAGTATCTAATTAAGGGGGAGATTGTTTCTTCCTATCTCTATAAAGTTGTTATCTCTATTGTGACTAGAAATTCATGTTTATAAAAGTTTGAACTATATTGTCTCTTTTTCTCAAAGTTTTGTCATCATCAAAAAGGGGAAGATTGTTGGCTCCACCCAGTGATTTTGATGAATAACAAAACATTGAGTTCATATTGTATTATAATGAGGATTCCAAGTTGTGAGTTTTCAGGAAGAAAGCACCTCAAAATTCCAAATATTTATGGTGTATGGCACGCAATGGCACGGAGCAAATCTCACATATTCGGGCATCCTCTTCATTGATAAAGGGCTTATAATTGTTTAATTATCATGTGTTTATGCATTCATGAACATTTTTTTTTTTTTTGATTTCAAGGCTTTTACTCTTGTTTCTGAATGTTTTCAGTCTCAAGTGTCGACACCTGGACAGTCAAGTGTTGACACTTCAGCATTTGGCACGGACAAAAATCCTTGGCATGCCAAGTGTCGACACCTAGAATTCAAGTGTCGACACCAAGTGTCGACACTTAGGTTTCAAGTGTCGACTCAAGGCCTGAGAATTTTGAAAATACAGAACTTTGTTGGTTCAAGAATTTTGTGTGTCGACACCTGTGCATCAAGTGTCGACACCAAGTGTCGACATCAAGTGTCGACACCTGACAGCCAAGTGTCGATACCTGATGTCGATACTTGCAGCGACTCAGCCAGAAATCAAGTGTCGACACCTGACAGCCAAGTGTCGATACCTGACAGCCAAGTGTCGATACTTGCAGCCTGACAGCTCTAACGGATCTATTTTTCTGGCTTGCAGAAATTGGTTTTTAAGCTCCAAACGACTATTTCCAATGCTCCAACGGTCACAAACCATTTTTAGAAGATTTTTGGTGTATTTAATCTCCACCAACCTCATTTTAAAGAAGAAGAAGTCAAGAGAAAGAAGAGAGAAGTCTATTCAAGAGCATTCAAGTCCACTCAAAAGCCAAAAAGCCAATATTCTCTCCAAACTTCAAATCAAAAGCCTCTTCTAGCTTGATTCCACTGAAAAAGCCTGCTTGCTCAACCTTATTACATTCCAAAAGGAGGCAACTTGAAGAAGAGTGAAGTCAAAGCACCCTTTGGGCTTCAAAGATTCCAATCTACTCTTGAAGAGAGTTTGTTGTAGCTTTTAAATTTCATATATGTTTTATTGTGCTTTAACCTTGCTTTTAAGGGTGTCTTGAAAGAAGGTTATTGTGGTTTGTTGGTGAGCCAAAGTGTTAAAACCAACTAGGGTTAACTTGTGAGCCCGAAGACAAAACAAGTATTTAGGTTTGTTGGTGAGCCTAGGTGATAAAACCAACTTAGGTTTTGACTTGTGAGCCTTGTAAAAACAAGTCAACTATAATCTGGTGTGGATTATAGTGGAATTCCCAAGGGTGGCTTGGGGAGTGGATGTAGGTGCTAGGTTTGCACCGAACCACTATATATCTTGTGTTTGTGTGTGATTGTTCTTTTCCTTTTGCATTCTTTAATTAAGTACTATCATCTTGCATCTAATTTATTATTGCTCACAAGCACCACTAGACCTTTATTTTACTGTGTTAAATTTTTTAAAAGATCCAATTCACCCCCCGTCTTGGGCTCCATCTCTGGGCAACAGATCTCAAGGTCCTTCTTATGCAATCTAAGGTGGCATATCCAAGTATGACTGGGACTCCTTGAAGTTGTCAAATTATCACTCTAGCCGGGATCCATTAATGTCTTGAGTCTTATTCTTGCTAAACTGGACTGGACTCAATATAAGACTTACATGATTTAAATGATAAATGGCTCAACATGAGCTAACTTAACTCAAGACTCAACTGAACTTGACACATCCCAAGATTGATCCAAAATCCTAATGGTATGGAATTAATTCTAAATACAGGACTCAAATGTTTAAAAGCCCAAAATAGGACTCAGGGGCCAAAGTAGGGACTCTAATGGGCTAAGCCCTTATTACAAAATTAGACTCAAATATTGAAAATACTAATATGATAACCATAGAGGGTTGAGAAGCCTCTGCCTAATTCTGGTGCCTCTGGTGTCTACACCAATTCTCCCAAGGTGGGAGGAACTCGATCCTATCGAGTAAGGGTTGCTCTGGCTCTGGTATCGCTCAAGGAGGTCTGGGTCGAGGTGCTACAAGTCCTCTCGAGTAATCCATGAATCATTAGATTCTGGTCGACCTTGCCAATGGACCAGGTAGCGTTGATAGCCGTGGCCCCAGGTCGTGATAGCTTGATCATCCAGTATACGCTCGATCCGTTCTCCTCTCTCAGGCCAATTTATAGGTGGACACTCTGGATTATGTTCTCTCTCAAAGGATGGGGTAGGTCCAAAGGCCTCACTAGGAATCGCTGCTGGTTTCCTATACTCAACCAAGTCCACGATATTGAAGGAAGAGCTAATGCCAAAATCCGGGGGCAGATCTAGCATATAGGCATTGGGTCTGACCTTCTTTATCACTCTAAAGGATCCAGCTCTGCGAGCATGTAACTTCTTAACGGTCCCAGGTGGGAACCACTCAGGCCTAAGCCTAATCATTACAGAATCCCCTACATCAAACTCTTTAGCTTTCTTTCAGGAATTAGTTAGTTTCTTATATGTTTCAAAATTAGTGCTTAATGCCGATCTCTAACATGATGCACCTATGACTCGTACTGACACCTAACAAAGTACAGACTCAACTATGCATTCCTATTAAGAGAAACTTTATTCGACTCTTTGGACCTAAACCTAATAGACTATAGACTCTCTAGGTTTGACCCTAGTTTGGCATGCACATGAAAATTTACAATGGACTCCTAGCAAATGCCATAAGGTCTTCCAAAAGTAGTTCGCAAACCTAACATACTCAAAGAACTGGTGTAACCGAACGACCTTAATGAAGTGTAACTTGGGAAACATTGGCAGCCTTAGAGTATGGCAGGAAATAAGAATCGAAGTCTTGGGACAATCCATTGGAAGCATGAAATAGACTTGGTTACTAGGGATGACCTTAATATTTGAACATCGATCTATGGGTAACATAAGGTCCACTTGAAGGATGGAGAATTTGGTCATTGCAAGTGCAGGGTCCTTAAGAAAGGATGACTTAGTCAGTTCAAGAAAAAGGTCATCGACTAGGGTTAGAGGAATGAACTCTTTATGAGAATACTGAATGAGGTCTCGGGCTGGGGCTAAAGGAGTAGGCTCTTCCTGAGGGTATTGACTTATAGGAACCAAGTCCTCACTAATTTCCTATTGTTCTGAAACTTTAGGACTAGGCTCTATAATTTTATTTTCTCCTAGGATTTTCTTAGGTAAGGTACTAGAGTCATCTTCCTCAAAGTCTTCTCCTCCGTATTCATCTACTAAACTCGTGTCAGCCTCATACACTTCTACAATGGGTTCTGATTTGTCCTCTTCTTTAGGTTCCTCACTCCTATCATTCATATGAACTAATGGGGTAGTAGGAGTTGGTTGGTCTAAAGGAAGTCGACTAGGGTTGGGTTTGGGTTCAGAGGTACTAATCCTGCTGGGCTCAACTCGATAGTTCATGGGTTCCCTCTGACATGACTTGAATTCCCTAGCAAGTTGATAGGCATCATCCAGGTCATAAATTCTCCATTGGAATAGTTTCCACTAGATGTCCCTACATAGGCCATCTTAAAATCTAGCTATAATCTTAGACTCAGGTTCAATTGTGTTACATCTCCTAATAAACTCATTAAATTGGTCAATGTATTCAGATACAGTTTTATTACCCTATCTCAATTTGTACCATTGGTCTAAAAGTTTGTGCTCATAAAATCTACTTAGGTACTTTTCTCTCAATCTACTTCTCATGGATCTCTAAGTAAGTATTTCATCTCCTCTTTGATAACATTTATCCTCAATAACTTCCCAATGCCACTTAGCATGTCGGGTTAACCTACGTGTGGCCAATCTAACTTTTTCTAACTTCGACATCTTAGTGTACTCAAAATACTGATCCATTCTCTCCTCCCAATCAATATACACCTCAGGATCTAGGCTTCCATCAAAAGTGGGTGCATAGGGTTGAGTGTGTCTAAAGGATCTTTTCTCTGGGTCCACCAAGTATGGGTATGAGCTTCTAGGATTGACTCAGGGCAAGATCATGATGATAAGCTCATGGATCAAAGGTACTAGGCCTAGGAGATTTGGATTCAGCATGGGTCCTACGGGCTCCTTCATAGGTCAAAGGATGTTCACCTATTTGATCAGGCCTATGGGGTTTAAGAGAGTCAGGTCTCATATGGGCCTTAGGGGGTCTAACTTTGGCGTGGGCCCTACGGGCCTTATCCCAGGCCTTCACTTGGGTAAGCAATTAGCCCATTAGGGTAATTTGTTCAGACAGGGCCCTTAATTGGGCCTGAACCCTATACTCCATGACTAGACTGGGCTGGACATGGACTGATGGGCTAACGGGCTCCTAATCTAGACTGGACATAGGTTGAAGGCCTAATGGACATGGACTGATGGGCTAATGGGCTCCTAATTTAGTGGACATGCAACACACATAAGACAAACCGACTAAGGCTGCCTAGACCAAGAGCCCAAACAGAATGGGTCGACTTAACTTATACACAACACAACCCCTAGTCCTTCCACTGGCCAGGTAAGAGGTGGGATGGTGGGAGGCCCCCTACTTTCGTAGGGACCTAATTAAGGAACCACCGATCCTCTTAGGGCATTTGCCACTGGACCTCTAGCCTAGACACTAGCTTCCAGTAATAGGAGAGGTATTGGGTGCACTAGTCTTCTCACAAAGGTTGGACCCGATCTGTTGGTGTCCCTATCTCACTAGAGCAAAGCAAATTAGGTCTAATTGATTTTAATTAGGTTGGGCTTGAATGCAAGGGTTGTTGTTTTGGGCTAAGGAGAGGTGATCAAATCCTCCCCCCATCTGGCTTAGTAGAATATTCCTTAATATAGTAGCTTATAAACATGATGGCACACATATGAAAATGCAATTAGAGTTTCTATGTTTTTGTATTTTTTTATTTTTGTTTTTGTTTTTTGTTTTTGTTTTTTTGGCAGAAATATAATTTTAAAAAAAGTACCTAATATGCAGAAAATATGCAAAAAAATAAAGTATGCAGAGATTATGCAAAAAGAACCCTAAACATATTGAAATTAGGCTTGTTGAAAATTTAGTGTAGAACTATTCTCAGGCAGTAAATCAAGTGTGTAGAAGACATAAAAGATGAATTAAATTATAAGAAAATTCTGATAAATATTTTCAATTATGAGGAATCCAAAAAAATAAGAATCAGGATTTTTTGATCTATTTACATATAGAAATAATTAAAAAACAGACTAAGTATAAAAATTATGGGATGCAGAAATTAGCCCTAAAAGAGGCTCTGATACCAAATGATGCGAGACTACTTATGCATGCAAAATATTTTTATTATTAGGTCATGAGTTAAGAGTTTAGATCTAGAATTTTGAGCCAAGATTCTAAGCAAGAAATTCTACAGAAAATTAGAAGCACAAGCATGCAGAAATAAATCCTAAGTGAATGAAGCACGACCGCCGAGACTAAAAATGATGCAGAACGAAAGAAGAGATGATGCGATACGGAAATAAATTAAGATTAATTCTTTTTTTTTCTTTATTTTTTTTTATATTTTCAGAAATTGGCTTTGACTCAAAGGAAAGCTAAACTAAATTGAAAGAAACTTGGTAATAATTGAAAGCACAATTTAAAAGAAACTAGGTTATCAGAGTGGTTCAGAAGTAACGGATCGCTGGGGGTTGAGAAACTCCCAGACCTAGGGTTTTGCTCTGAACTTTCAATAGGACAGAAATAAAGAGAAGAGATGGGTTACCAACCAGACAGTGATCTTCACAAAGTTTGGTGGAAGAACTCTCTCGAGCAGATTGTTGGATCCTCGGATTCGGATATCTTCGCAATGGATCCTCCAATACTGGTCCTGTGGCCGAGTCGGCTTCTCCTGAACTGAAGATCTGGGAAAGAAGAAGAACAAGTGATGGAATCAGATACTCAAGGAAGGATTTACCAGATTGAAGAACTTGAAAGCTGATGTTGCTGAAATCCGGATTCTCCTAAAGGCTGATCTAGCTCCTTCTGGAATCTGCTCTGAATCTGAAATATCCGGACTGGACCCGGATGCTGGTGGTCGGCCTTGACTTAGAGAGAGGCCATGGGAGGTGGGGTAGGCTAGGGTTTGGTGGATTGAGGAGAAAGATGGGCGGCTAGGGTTTTGGAGAGAAGTGGCTAACCTAGGGTTTGGGGTTGGAGATCTCACACCTCCTCAAGGTTCCTTGGGGAACCCGGATTTACTCCCTCACGGAGCTCAACACCTGGATGCAAGTGCGAAAGAGAGAAAACACAGAGTTTGCTCACACATAAATTGGATTCATTCATCAGATTACTTTAAAATTTACAAGAGGGGTTTAATTTATAGGACTTTACAAGAGAGTAGGGTTTTACATCTTCCCATGTGGGACTAATGGAAGGGGATCTTCAAATTAGGTTTGTAGGATCAATTCCCACACATATGGCCGGCCAAAAGGTTCCAAAAAAAGTTGATTGGAGGCTTTAAAAGGAAGGTAGGTGGCGCCTCCTAACCTTGTTCTTCAAGAGAGGATTTCTTTCCTTCCATGGTTCAACTCTTTTGGACTCCTCCTTTTCTTTCTCCCTAAGTTATGGTTCTTCCCATCTTTGCTTTGGGCGTTTTTGGCATGGAATGGGCGCCCCCTTGAAGTACTCCCCAAGAAGAGCTTCTTTCTTTACATAGCTTGGCTCTTATGGAATGTTTTGGGCCGCCCCCTTGAATTGTGGATCCCAGATTGCTCTCTCCTCAAATGGCGCATGAGAGAAGGGACCTGCTATCTTGTGGTGTGGGGACCAGAGCATACTAGATGGAGATGTGGCGCCCCCTGGACTCAGGCGTGTGGCTGGGAGTGTGGCGCCCACTTGCTTGGCCTTGGGAGAAAATGTGACACCCAGGTTGAAGTCCTAGACCACTACTGAGTCAACATGACTCAACAAAAATAAATTGTAGGGAATACAGACTCAAGCTAAAATTGAGTTGATCAAGTCAACCCTTATTACAAAACCAGAAAACCCTAATTCTTCGGGCAAGGTCGATCAGAGATCCAGATGGAGCTCTGAAGTCTTCTTCTGAGTCTGGTGCCCGCACCAAAAAAGCCCCGGTAAAGCTAGCTCTTCTACAATACAGCAACTGGTGATTCAAGGGGGTGTACCTGGCAGTGAGTAGAAGATCAATTCATGAAGAGGTCACTCCATGCTCTCGGATGCACCATGGAAAATCAAGCTGGAGACCCTGCAGATCTGCGGCTTTCGATCTGCTGACCTGAAAGATGGTCGGATGGAATCCTAGATTTGTGAACTCTGAGGGACTTTGTTGACCGCATAAGTGATTTTTATGATAACCAAACATTGGTCATGCATTTGTTTTACTAACAACTCTTCAAGTGGTTCATAAGTTTTTGTAGGATGAATTCATGGTTCAAAATTTCAACTCCTACATTTTCATTTCTTGTTTTGAGTTGTGTTGTAATTGAATACTGTAAGGAAGAACCCAAAGAAAAAAAGTCGAGAAAGATTATAAAATTGGGTTACTTCAAAATATGTTTCAAGCTTTTAATTTCTTAGAAATATGTTGAGTTTGAAGACATCTTGAAGCTTGAAGACATGCTGGATGAATTTTGGAGATAGATTAAAAAAATCATTGAAACATTCATCCAAGCCGACTCTGGCATATAAAACACATGAGGATTCTGGCATGCAGAGATCCGAGCCGACTCTAAGGGACCTGAGCCAACTCATCCAAAGTACTATTTCTTGAATCAGACAAGTGAGCCGACTCTATCATATTGACAGATATTCGAGCTGACTTTTCAGAAGATCGAGCTGACTCCTCTAGAGTCCAGAAAATATGTTCTGAGAACAACAGCCAACCAAGTCAACTAGAATGAAAGTTAGCCGACTCGTCCAGACTAACATGTTGAAGGCCTGAGGATTCGAGTTGACTAAAATCAAGGTGAGCTGACTCTTACAGAGTGAGAAATCAGGATACTGTGCAAGCGAGCCGACCGTATTGAAGAGAGTCGACTCAACCAGAACAACTCTGAGGATCCGAGCCGACTCGAGTAAACCGAGCCGACTCGAATGGCAGTTATAGGCATATAACGGCTAGTTCCAGAACTTGGTTTTTGAATTCAAAAAGTACTCCAATGATCAAATGTCACAACCCAACGGTCTATAATGACTAAAACTACCTGAGAAAGGTATAAGATTATATATTTGAGGGATTTGAACTATTTGAAAAAGGTTTTTGAGAAAGTTAATGCTTTATTGAATATCCAACCAAGTCAACAAGCAAGAGAGTACTAAGAACATTCACGATAGCCTTCAAGCCTTCACCAACTCTTATCTGAAGCTTGAAGCACTGAGTAAAGAAGCTATAGAAGCCATTAAAGTGCATTGAAGTGCATTCAAATGGGCTTCTCTCGAGCAGCATCGGCAACCATTCGACAAAATTTTGTTTATCATTCTGTTGCTTTTCTTTTAAATTTATTTTGAATTATTGGATTATTGGTGAGCCCAGTTAAAAAACCAAATAGGTTCTTGGTTAGCCTTTATTAAAAACCAAGTGTTATGTTCTTGGTGATCCTTTGTTAAAACCAAGTTGGGTTCTTGGTGATCATGGTAAAACCAAGTTGGGTTTCTTTGGTGATCCCGGAAAAACCAAAGTGTAGAGGTTTGGATTGCGAGCCTGTGAAAACAATCCGACTGTATTCCGGTGGGGGATATAGTGAAAATCCCAAGTAATAATTTTTGGTAGTGGACGTAGGAGCTGGGTTGCTCCGAACCACTATAATTGTTATGTGTTTGTATTGTGCTTTTATAATCTGATTTTGCTTCTATATTTAAACATTTTATCACTACACTCAACACCTTAAAAGGAATTTCAAAGAGCACATTATTGCATAAATCTTTTAATTTCCAATTCATCCCCTTCTTGGAAAAGCCACCTGGGCAACAACTGAAATTAGAGCAGTGTCTCTGAATATTTTTAGAGTAAAGATTGATGGCACATCCCATGAATACATCCTTGGCCGAAGGCCAATCTACTAATAGACCTCCACTCTTCACTGGCACTAATTATTCTTACTAGAAAGCTAGAATGAAAATCTATATACAAGCTATTGATTTTCAATTATGGAAGGTCATTCTAAAAGGGCCACATATTTCTATGATTAAAATTAATGGCATGGATGTCCTAAAGCCTGAAGAGGACTGGGATGAACACGACATGAAGTTGGGGGAATTAAATGCCAAAGCAATGAATCTATTATACTATGCTTTGGATGTCAACGAGTTTAATCGAATTTTCACTTGCTCTTCAGTAAAGGAAATTTGGGATAAACTCGAAGCGACCCACGAAGGAACTTTCCAAGTGAAGACCTCAAAAATAAATCTTCTTGTACATAGTTACGAATTATTTAAAATGGAATCTACTGAAACCATATCTACCATGTTTACTTGATTTACAGATATTATTAATGGTTTGAAAAGTCTTGGCAGGGTTTACTCAAATACTGACTTAGTACAGAAGATCATAAGATCACTTCCGGACAAATGGGACCCCAAAGTGACTGCCATCCAGAAAGTGAAAGACTTAAACACCTTATCTCTAGATGAATTAATGGGTTCTCTCATCACTCATGAATTGGCCATGTAGCATAGAACTGATGATGATCAAAAGAAGAAGAAGACAATTGCCTTCAAAGCTGCATTGGACTTAAAAAAAGATGAGGAATCGGAAGATGACTTTACCTCCTCCGAAGATGATATAGAAGACGAAGATATCGCAATGGTCATGAAAATATTTAGAAGGTTTATGGGAAAGAAGAAAGGAAGATATTTCAGAAAATTTCATAAACGAGGAGAGCACTCCAAGGACAAGGACATGGATAAAGATCAAGTGCCCACATGATATGAATGTAAGAAATCGGGGCATATTCGTCCATATTGTCCACTACTAAAGAAATTCTTTAAGAAAAAAAAGAAGAAGGTGATGGTTGCCACATGGAGCAATAGCAAAGAATCCACTTCATCTGAAGAGGAAGAGACCATGAAAAAAGCAAATTTATGTCTAATGGGTCTCGAAGACGAGGTAACATCCCCTAATGCTCAAATTGAATTTACATTTGATGAATTGAATTATGCTTTTCATGATTTATTATGTGAATTCAAAAAGGCTGGAGTAAAGATTAAAAGTTTAAAGAATATCAATGATTCTTTACTAAGAGAAAAAGAAGAGATTTCAGAAAATAATAACTTATTGCAAAAACATTTACATGTCTTTTCTAAAAAGTACAAAGCTTTAAAAATTAAGAATAATGCATGTTTAGACAGAAACAAAGCTTTGACAAATGAAAATATTAATTTGAAAATGGAGGTTGAAAAACTCAAGCCACTTATTGAAAAACTTACATTATCTTCAAACAAGCTTGAGTTGATTTTAAAGATCAAAGAATTTTTGGAAACAAAGCTGGAATTGGTTTTAATTCTTCAAATTCAAATGGAATATTAGCTACTACTTTTGTGATACCAAAAGGTTTTACACTGAATGCTTTTACCTCTGCTTCTACTTCTAAAACTACGTTGTGTGTTCCTAAGAGTTCAAATAGAAAATATTTTACATCTGCATCTCATGCATCAACTTCTAGAACTTCAAAATCTGTATCTTTTCAGAATTCTAGAGTTGAATATTTTGAATGCAAAGGGTTAGGATATAAAGCTTTTGAATGCAATATCTTTAGAAATGTCCAAAGTAAAATAAAAAAGATTTGGATTCCCAAAGGAACCACCTCTGCTAACCTGCAAGGACCCAAGTTATCTTGGGTTCCTAGAAGAACTTCTTGATTGTCTTGAAGGAATGTTTTGCAGCCCAAAAATTGAAGAAACGATGGTATCTCGAAAGTGGCTACTCAAGGCATATGACGGGTGACAAGGATCAATTTATCACCCTAGAAATGAAGGATGGAGGTATGGTTACTTTTAGAGATAATGGCAAGGGAAAACTAATTGGAATCGATAAGATCAAGATAACCCCCTATACTTTTATTGAAAATGTATTGCTAGTAGATAAATTGAAGCATAATTTGTTAAGTATCAGTCAATTATGTGATAAAGGCTTCAAGGTTATCTTTGAATCATCTATGTGTATTGTAACAAACTCTTGATTCTAAAAGTAAGTTCATTGGATATAGACTTGGAAATATTTATGTTGTAGACCTTAATGATCTTGCCATGACAAGTAGTTCTAGTCTAGTTGCAATGAATGCTAAGACCAAAGAGTATTGCTTTCTTTGGCATAGATGATTAGGTCATGCTAGCATGCATACAATTGCTAAGTTAATTTCCAAAAACCTAGTTAGAGGCATACCTAAGTTTAAAGTAGACTTTGATCATATTTGTGATGCATGCCAAATGGGTAAACAAACTAAGGAGAGTTTTAAATCCAAAAATATGATTTCAACTACTGGACCTCTTGAGCTACTTCACATGGACTTATTTGGACCAACTAGGATCGCAAGCCTAGGAGGTATGAAATATGTCCTTGTGATTATAGATGATTTCTCTAGATTTACTTGGATTTTTTTTATTGCTCATAAAGATGAAACCTTTAAAGTATTTCAAAAATTTTACAAAAAGGTTTCAAGTCAAAAAATCTTTCAATAATTTCTATTAGAAGTGATCACAGCACCGAATTTGAAAATTAGTTTTTCGTTGATTATTGCACTGAAAATGGCATTGATCATAACTTCTCCGCTCCTAGAACACCACAACAAAATGGTGTTGTAGAGAGAAAAAATAGGACTTTGGAAGAGATGGCCCGAACAATGTTATGTGAAGGCAATCTTCTAAGGTACTTTTGGGTAGAAGCGGTGAACACTACTTGTTATATTTTAAACCGTGTTCTGATTCATCCTATTCTGAAGAAAACCTCCTATGAGCTTTGGAATGAAAAGAAATCAAATATTAATTATTATCATGTTTTTGGATGTAAATGCTTTGTGCTCAACAATGGTAAAGATAATCTAGGAAAATTTGATGCTAAATCTGATGAAGCAATTTTTCTTGGTTATTCATTATATAGCAAAGCATATAGAGTATTTAATAAAAAAACTCTTACTGTAGAAGAGTCCATGCATGTTATTTTTTATGAAACTAACCCCTCACCTTCTAAGAAAGAAGAGTACATAGATAATGATGTACATACAATTCAAAAGGAAATGGAAGACTTGAGCATACAAGAAAGACCAAGTCAAAAAAGAGAAGAAACAGTAAGTAAGAATCATTCAGATCTACCAAGAGAATGGAGGTATGTAACATCTCATCCAAGAGAATTAATCATTGGTGATCCTTCACAAGGTATTAGGACTAGGTCATCACATAGAGATGCACATGTTTACCTAGCCTTTATATCACAAACAGAACCTCATACCTTAGAAGAAGCTGAAAATGACCCAAACTAGATGATGGCCATGCATGAAGAATTAAACCAATTTGAAAGAAATAAGGTATGGACATTAGTTGATAGACCTTCGACCATCCAATCATAGGAACCAAATGGGTCTATAGAAACAAGTTAGATGAACAAGGAAATATTATAAGAAACAAAGCTAGATTAGTGGCTAAGGGATATAACCAAGAAGAGGGCATTAATTTTGATGAAATATATGCACCTATAGCAAGATTAGAAGTCATTAGATTACTTCTTGCATTTGCTTTCTACAAGAATTTTAAACTTTTTCAAATGGATGTAAAAAGTGCATTTTTAAATGGTTTCATTTATGAACAAGTTTTTGTAGAACAACCACCAGGTTTTGAAGATTATATTTTTCAAACCATGTGTTTAAGTTTAATAAATCTTTATATGGTTTGAAACAAGCACCTAAAGCCTGGTATGATAGACTTAGCACTTTCTTGATTGAAAATAATTTTTCAAGAGAAAATATTGATAAAACTCTTTTCATCAAGAAGAAAAATAATGATATATTAGTTGTACAAATTTATATTGATGATATTATATTTGGTGCAACTAATGAAACTCTTTATAGAGAATTTGCTAAGTTAATGCAGGGAGAATTTAAAATGAGCCTAATGGGTGAACTTAACTACTTCCTTGGACTTTAAGTGAAACAAAGGAAGGAATCTTCATCAACCAAGCCAAGTACATCAAAGAGATAATCAAAAAGTTTGGTATGGAGTCAAGCAAACAAATGAACACACCCATGTGCCCATCTTGTAGATTGGATAAAGATGAAAATGGATCCAATATTGACCAAAAGCTCTATAGAGATATGATCGGATCCTTATTATACTTAACTGCAAGTAGACCTGATATCTTGTATAGCATATGTGTATGTGCTAGATTCCAATCTAATCCTAAAGAATCACATATGCTTGCTATTAAAAGGATTATCAAATATTTGATAGGTACAAGTAATTTAGGTCTATGGTTTTCAAAACATTCTTCATTAAATTTAATTAGATTTTCGGATGCTGATTATGCTAGTTGTAGAATTGATAGAAAAAGTACTAGCGACACATGCCAATTTCTAGAGTTGAATTTAATCTTCTGGCATTGTAAGAAACAAAACTCAGTAGCTCTTTCTACTGCTAAGGCAGAATATGTTACTGTAGGGAGTTATTGTGCATAAGTATTATGGATTAAACAACAACTAGAAGACTTTGGTGTTACACAATCTTAAACTCCTATCAAATGTGATAACACAAGTACTATAAATTTGATAAAAAATCCAATTCAGCATTCTAGAACTAAGCATATAGATATTAGACACTATTTTATCAGAGAACATGTTTTGAATGGTGACATTGAACTAGAATTTATCCCAACTAAGAACCAACTAGCTGACATTTTCACTAAGGCACTCAATCAGGATAGATTTGAAATGCTTAGAGGTGAATTAGGTCTTTGTGATCCCTTCTAGGTTTTCCTAACCTAATTCCTTCAAAAATTAAGAAAAAATTATCTAGAAAACCTCCAACATCAATTCAAAATCCTTGAACAACTTTCCTTGAGATTTTATTGAATTAATTTTAATTTCTGAATCATTTTAACTTTTGTGAAAAGTTTCTGTTCGAGTCGACTCATGCAATTTTGCTCCGATCGAGCTAGCTTGAATCTTTGATTTTTCAGATCTTGCTTTGAACGAGCCGACTAGGTCAATTTAGGGTTTGCCTAGCCTACTCGATTTCCTGTTTCTTCTAAGTTTGCTCTGGATGAGCCGACTCGGATAATTTTAGGGCTGACCAAGCCGACTCAGATGTCGAATTTACAGTTTTTCAATAGACCCGAGTAACTTTTTCTAAATTTTTATGCTTGTCATTTTCTCTCCAAACCCTAATACTCTTCTTGAAACTATCTCCAATCCTCCTAAATCCTTTTCCCAAAGCCTAAAATTCCTCTTTCTTGCCAAATTATTGCAAAGGCTCCTAAATCTACTGTGGGAAAGAGATCAAAATGGATGGCACCCTCTGTAAAGGCAGAAAGAAGAACAAAATGTCGGCAGGAAGAGTCGACTCGAGCAATAGAAGAAGTGGAAGAAAGAGAACCAATGGCCATGGTTCCATCTTCGAGATAGGTAGTCTCTATGTCAAATCGACCTATGACTAGTGGCAGGAGAATTTTATTTAACTTTCTTGAAGAGATTGGTTTGAAAATCGAAAATCTGATTAAAAGACAAGGTTGGACAAATTTTTGTTCCTTGAATATTACCACCTATCCAACACTTGTTAGGGCTTTTTATGAAAACCTCAGATTAGAGCCCAATCACATTGAATCAACTGTGAAAGGAAAGAGGGTCATAGTAACTGAAGAGAGGTTGAGCAATTTTGGACATTCCTACTGATGGAATTAAGAATTTATTTTTAAAGGACAGAGAAAAGACTTTACAAACGATTCTTGGTAGAGAAGATGTTGGTGGAATAGGTACTGTGATGGCCAACACATTGTCATTGGAAATGAGGTTACTACACAATTTTACAAGTAGGATATTTCTCCCAAGAATAGGGAGATTTGACTGGGTCAGTGAACGAGACTTAAGCTTTATGGAAAATATGATTCAAGGAGAGTCACATAACCTACCCTTCATAATGATCATGCAGATGAAAGAAGCAGTCCGAAATGTAAAGGCTTGTCTTCCTTATGGAATGGTCTTAACTTTGCTATTTCAAGCCTCAAGAATAAGCCTTGAAGGGGAAGTTGGTAAGTCCCTTCACCATACAGATACATACACCTCCAAGTCACTGGTAAGAATGGGCTGTATTTGTACTGAAGGAGCGTGGAAGAAAAAGGGGAGTGATGAAAGGGCAATTGCAGCCTCCTTCAGAAGCAGTAGCAGTTTAGAAGATGAGAGTGAAGATCTACCTAGAGAGATCTGCACTGCAAGTCTATTAGCACCTGAGGAGACTGTTCGCAGCTCAGAGCAAATATTTGACATTCTTATTGGTGAGTTTGGTATCTCTACCGAGCATTTTTCTGAGCCAGCTGTGATTGAGTTTGCATCTACTAGGTCTGAGCATACTTCATTTGAAGCCATGGAGATAGTGCACCTTGAGACTCCTTTACCTACATCTCCATCAGCACCTACTGCTCCTAAACCACCTACACCTTCTCTTGATACTTCAGTTTTGCAGGATTTTATCACTCAATAGTTGAGCACTCTGACTGACACACTAACTAGCACTCTATCTAATATGTTTTGGCGAGCTTCGCTAGTCAGTAGAGACAAGGCTAGACCAGTTTGGAGGGGAAATAAGAGATTTGCGTAGCAGAGTAGACATTCTTGAGACCTCCAAAGGTGTATCATAGCCTAATCTTCAACCCATTCTTGATATGGTATCATCAGGTTCTGAATCAATTAAGAACTCTGTGAATCATACTCTAGAAGAATTCAGAACTGAATTGAATGATCTTAGATTTAAAATAGGTTCATTGGAAGAAGGTAAAAGGATGGAAGAAGACTATACTAAGGGCATTGGAGTCTTGAAAGTAGAGTTTAGAAGGTTAAGGGGATCTGCAGAGGCATTTGCCAATGCACAGGCATCTGAACTAGTTCAATTACACAAGGACATAAAGAAATTGGATAAAGAAATTGATACTATGCAATTCAAGCTAGACCAGCTGTCAAACAGAGTGATTACAGCATTTGCAGCTCCATAGCATAGACCTACTCCATACTCTACACCTAGGCCTCAGTCCACTCCCTTTGCTGGTCAGTCTGCACACCCCAGATAGCCAGCTCCACACCTTAGGCCTCAGGGATCTCATCCTGCTCCTATACCTTCTGATGTACTAGATCCAGGTCCTATAGTATCTATGCCTCCTGGCATCAAGATACCTGGACATTCCACTAGCACCAGATTAGACATAGACAATGATTAATTATACTTCCCTTCATGTTTTGTAACTTGTATTGATCATTTTAAATGAAATGAAAGTTATTTTGGTATCTACTAGCACCGTCTTGAATTAATTTGAGCTTATGCAATATTTATAATGCTAATGTGATGAATTTTAATTAGAATATCAAAATGAAATTGAGAAAGTAAAATTATCTCAAACAAATATTAAAAACTTTCTCATTATATTTCAAAAATTAAGCTTTATTTCAATACCTTTTTGATTTTTTGATAAAAAGGGGAAGAACTTTGAGCTGACATGAAAAATCTGAGAGCTGACAGGAGAACTTTGAGCTAAATTGAAAAATATCTACAACTAATTTCATACATTGGAAAATATTCAAAAAGGGGAGAATGTTCATAAGTGCATGAAAAGAATGAAAAAGGGGGAGAGTATAAATGATTGTGTTTAAAATGAGCTTAAATGTTTCATAATTTAAGAACTTATAGAAAGGGGGAGAATTTTTTTTAAACAAATGGTTTTTGCTCAAAACTTACATTTTGCTCTAATTGCTCTAATTTTAGCTCTAGAATTAGCTCTAATTCTTTCAATCTTGAGCTCTGATACTTCATTTTTGTGCTATTTCTGATACTTTGAAGAATACAAAATTTAATACACTGATACATACAAAAGCACTAACATTGATATTGTAAAGTTTATTCACAAGAGCTCTGATACTTATTTGCAAATATAATTAGCTCTGATACATGTGCATACTTTCAAATACTATTATACATGTAATTGTAAAGATTTTTTTATGCTCAGTATTTTGTCATCATCAAAAAGGGAGAGATTGTTGACCCTATAAGTGATTTTGATGATAACCAAACATTAGTGCATGCATTTGTTTTACTAACAACTCTTTAAGTGGTTCACAAGTTTTTGTAGGATGAATTCATGGTTCAAATTTCAACTCCTACATTTTCATTTCTTGTTTGAGTTGTGTTGTAATTTAATACTGTAAGGAAGAACCCAAAGAAAAAAAGTCGAGAAAGATTGTAAAATTGGGTTACTTTTAAATGTATTTCAAGCTTTTAATTTCTTAGAAATATATTGAGTTTGAAGACATCTTGATTCTTGAATACATGCTACATGAATTCTGGAGATAGACTAAAAAAATCATTGAAACATTCATCCGAGCCGACTCTGGCACATGGCACGTATGAAGATTCTGGCATGCAGAGATCCAAGCCGATTCATCCAGACTACTATTTCTTGAATCAGATAGGTGAGCCAACCCAAGGGGAGTCTGAGCCGACTCTATCATATTGATAGATATCCGAGCTGACTCTTCAAAAGATCGAGTTGATTCCTCTAGAGTCCAGAAAATATGTTTTGAGAACAACAGCCAACCGAGTCGACTAGAATGGAAGTTAGCTGACTCGTCCAGACTGACATGTTGAAGGCCTAAGGATCCGAGTCGACTAGAATCAAGGTGAGCCGACTCTTACAGAGTGAAAAATCAGGATACTGTGCAAGTGAGCTAACTGGATTGAAGAGAGTCGACTCAACCAGAATAACTCTGAAGATCCGAGCTGACTCGAGTAATTTGAGCCGACTCGAGTGGCAGTTACAAGCATATAACGACTAGTTCTAGAACTTGGTTTTTGAATTCAAAAAGTACTCCAACGATCAAATGTCACATTCCAACAGTCTACAACAACTAAAACTGCCTGAGAAAGGTACAAGATTATATATTTAAGGGACTTGAACTATTTGAAAAAGGTTTTGAGAAAATTAATGCTTTATTGAATATCCAACCAAGTCAACAAGCAAGAGAGCACTAAGAGCATTCAAGATAGCCTTCAAGCCTTCACCAACTCTCATCTAAAGCTTGAAGCACTGAGTAAAGAAGCTATAGAAGCCATTAAAGTACATTGAAGTGCATTCAAGTGGGCTTCTCTCGAGCAGCATTGACAACTATTCAACAAAAACTTGTTTATCATTCTGTTGCTTTTCTTTTCAATTTATTTTGAATTGTTGGGTTATTAGTGAGCCCGGTTAAAAAGCCAAACAGGTTCTTGGTTAGCCTTTGTTAAAAACCAAGTGTTAGGTTCTTGGTAATCCTTTGTTAAAACCAAGTTGGGTTCTTCGTGATCTTGGTAAAACAAAGTTAGGTTTCTTTGATGATCCCGGAAAAACTAAAGTGTAGTAGTTTGGATTGTGAGCCTGTGAAAACAATCTGACTGTATTCCGATGGGGGATATAGTGGAAATCCCAAGTGATAATCTTGGATAGTGGACGTAGGAGCTGGGTTGCTCTAAACCACTATAATTGTTGTGTGTTTGTGTTATGTTTTCTGATCTGATTTTGCTTCTGCATTTAAATATTTTATCACTGCACTCAACACCTTAAAAGGGATTTCAAAGAGCACATTATTGCATAAATTTTTTAATTTCCAATTCACCCCCCTCTTGGAAAAGCCACCTAGGAAACAGACTTGCAAAATACCTATCAAGGATTAGAAAACAAAGGAGAAAGAAGGTAGTAGGTTGAAGAAAGAAAGGGAGGAAGAGGATTGATGTGCGACAGCCAAGAGGTGTGAGCGTCCCAGGTTCAAGCAGGGGGCAGCTAGGGTTTTGTTGAAGACTTGAAGGCAGCGAAGGGATCACACAGATATCTTTTGGAGGATAATGACACAGCAAATCACATAGCAATTTGGAGAAAACTCAAGAAATTTCATTAATTGTTCATCAAATACATGAGAGGGGGGGCCTTTATATAGGCTTACAAAACTTGGCCCCCAAGTAAGGGTATACAAGAGATTTTACAGGAGCTTTAGACCCATCCAAACCTTGACTAGAATACATGGTAACCTGGTATGAAACAACTCACACCCACCCTCTTTTCTTGAGCAAGAAGTCGGCCAAGAGGAGACTCCAAGGAAGGGCACTGAATTTATGAAGAGCATGGGCCTTAGGGCAGCCCACTTCAGTCCCGGGCAGGCTCTACGATTTCTTTTGGTGTCCATTTTCCTGGTAGGCTAATGTTGTTGTCATCCTGGTCTTCAATGGTGATGATCTCAAGGTCCTTCTCATGCAATCCAAGGTGGCACATCCAAGTATGACTGGGACTTCTTGAAGTTGTCAAATTATCACTCTGGCCGGGGTCCATCAATGTCTTGAGTCTTCTTTTTGCTAAACTAGACTGGACTCAATATAAGACTTACAGGACTCAAATGATAAATGGCTTAACATGAGCAGACTTAACTCAAGACTCAACTGAACTTGATTTAACTCAACTGAACTCGACATATCCCAAGACTGATCCAAAATCCTAATGGTATGGAAAGAATTTCAAATACACGACTTAAATGTTTAAAGGCTCAAAACAGGACTCAGGGGCCAAAGTAGGGACTCTAATGGGCTAAGCTCTTATTACAAAATTGGACTCAAATACTGAAAATACTAATCTAATAACCACAAAGGGTTGAGAAGCCTCTGCCTAATTATGGTGCCTCTGGTGTCCACACCAGTTTTGAGTCCTGTAGTCCATTTGAGTCCCTTAGTCTTGAGTCACTTGAGTCCTGTACTAAAGTGAGCCAATTGAGTCCTGTATTGAAGAGTGAGTCCTGTAATAAAGTGAGACAATTGAGTCCAGTTGAGTCCACTTAGTTAAGTCTAGTTGTTTTCAGCCCAGTCTAATTCCATAAAGTCTTGTAATGTTGAGTCCTTTCATTCAAGTTAAGTCCAAGAGGAGATTCACCAGGCCCCCCAACTAGAGCTGGACTTCATGCACCTGGGCCTCTACTCAAGCCATCCCCAGCTAGGTGCCTGGGCCCTTTCGTGTCACCAAGTCCATCAAGCTGGCACCCTCCCCAGCCCAGTGATCCAGTCCAAGGTCCAAGAAAGTTGGCAACCCAGACCAGCCCATGCCCACTTGGATTTCATGCGCCCAAGCCCACAAAAAGGCCACCCAAGACCACATGGAGTTGCTGCCTAAGCCCAAAAAGAAGAGGCACCCTAGCCCAAGAGAGTTTTCTTGGCCCTCAAGTTTTGTAATCCCAGTCTGTCAGAGAGTCCAGGGACCTGGGTGAATCTATAAATACCCACCCCTCCCCCTTGTACTTGATAACTTGAGTGAATGAAAATTTGATTGCTTTTGCTTTATTTTCCATGCTTTGTTAAGCATTGACATTCTATGAGGGAGAGGGTGTGAGGCCCAGCTATCTTTCAAACCCTAGCATCTTTCCAAAACCCTAGCCGCCCCCTCCCCTCCCTCTCCTCCTACAAGCAAGCCCTAGCCGCCCCATCTCCAAGCAATCTAGGCCGCTCCATCCTTCATCCTCCAACCCTAGGATGCCTCGCATCTTCATCTACCCCAGGCTGCCCGTCACATACTCTCATCTAGGCCACACACCATCAATCAAGCCCTTGGTCACCAGCTAATCTCTCTCCTACAGGCCGCCAGCATCAAGTTCCCCAGGCATCCTTCCTGTCCAGGCTGACCTCCAAGTCCAGGCATCCACACCAAGCCAGGCCATTAGCCATCCCCAGTAGCCCTCCAACCTCTCTTCTCTTCCATAGTCTAGTCTCATATTTTTCTCATCATTTGTGATCCTAACGTTTGATGTTTACAGGATCCCTCTGGTGAAATAGTCCTTGGAAGAGGTTCTTCCTTGCCTTGAGACCAGCTAATAAAAAGTCGATGGATCTGCGGGAACAAGGCTTCATCATCCAGGCACCGATCCAGAGTGCTGAGAGACCCCATCTACGACAAGGAAGACATCATTACCAGGTATTTGAAACATACCCTCTCTTTAGGTCTATTTTATTGAAGTTGAACAAACCCTAATTAGTGGTTTTTTAACCATGGTCTTGTTCTTTATCCTTTTGATAGTTCCTAATCTGTAGGTAGTAGTTTTTGGTCTTTACATCATCTCCTAGTTGTCCTTCATCTCTTTTTCGAGAATAATAACCACATAAAAAAAATCTGAATTTAATTTCTCTCTTAATCTGTTATTTTGTTATGTTCATCCCTTGCATACTCATCCTGTATCAGTTTGGTATTAGAGCTTAGGATTAGGGCATGTTCATACATCTTCCTTAAACAACAAAAACACCAAAAAAAAATTCTGGATGCTGAATTTTGTGTTAGTAGTCTAAACCTAGGGCTAATTTCCTATTAAATCCTTGCTATTTTTTTTGATTCTTGCATCAATTGATCTCTGATTACTTCTCTTATTTTTTGCTATTTTAGTCTAATTTTATAGATCTGGAAATCCAAAAAAAAATCTACTTACAAACAAATCTGACAAAAAAAATCACTTGCTGAAATTTCTTCACAATTGTTTAGGGTTGAAATTAGTTTCCATTAAAACCCTCCAACTTAATTTTCCTTGCACTTAATTAAACTGAATCTAATCTTCATTAATTTTCCATCATCATAAAACACACACAAAAAAAATTATTTTCTGCAATTTTCTGATTTTTAGTCTCATATTGCATTAGGATTTCATGTGTGTGCATGCATCCATAAACTAATCTAAGGGTACTTCTACTCTGTCAGATCAGGGAAGGATTTCATCACCTTTCCTGGGCCCAGAACAACAACCTTACATTCGAACCCAAGCCTAACTAAAATCAAGTAGAAACCTAATTGATCTAGGGACACCAACAAGTCCAGTCTGTGATTTGTGAGAAAGCTAGTGCACCTAATCCTTCACTTATTTCCTGAAGCTGGTGTTTAAGGCTAGAGGTCTAGAGGCAAATGCCCTAAGCGGTGCTGTGGTTACTTAATAGGACCCTATGAGAGTAGGGGGAGCCTCCCACATGCCCACCTCTTACTTGGCCAATGGAAAGGGTAACTGGTTGATTGGTTGTAAGTTGAGCTGACTCATTTTACCTAGGCTGCTAGGTCTAGCAAACCCCTAGTTCGATTTGTGTGCTTGATTACATAACCACTAGATCAGGAGCCCAATACCATCAGTCTCAACCCTAACCCAATTTAACCATGTAACTTAATCTTGAAACCCTATTGAAGACCATGAATGACCAGTTTGCCCAATTGAATACTCAGATGAACAATAGGTTTAACCAAATAGAAGGTTGTTTAGGAAACCAAGAGAGAACCCAAGAGTCCAACACTGAACCAGAGCTTGAGTCACCTCTTCCCACACCTCCCAACCCTAGGAGAGCCCCACACCCTGACCCCTACCTGGAGCCTAATCCTAGGAGAGCCCCACACCCTGACCCATTCCTAGAGCCTAATCCTAGGAGAGCCCCACACCCTGACCCATTCCTCGAGCCCAACCATAGGAGACCCAATCATGATTTCTTTGACCAGGATGAGAGAGCCATTAGGAACACTAGGATAGAAGCACCTACCTTCGATGGCAGTCTAGATCCTAAGGTCTACATAGATTGGAAAGAAGACATGGACCAATATTTCGAATAGTATAAGATGAGTGAGGAAAGGAAGTATAAGTTTGTCAAACTTAGGTTAGTTCGCCAGGCTAGGCTATACTGGGAGAATGTTGAGTGCATCATTAGACAACAAGGAGAACTTCCCATAGTCTCCTGGAGAGCTATGAAGCTGAAGCTTAGGGACAAGTACCTTCCTGCATCCTATCAACAGAGACTCCTAGATCAGTGGTAGAAGCTAAGTCAGGGAAATAGGACTGTGTCAGAATACATAGCCAAGTTTGATGAGTTTGTCATGAGATGTAGCATAGATGAGTCTGAATCTGTGACCTTGTCTAGGTTTTAGGGTTGGACTGCGAGGATAGCTAGAGACTATGAGAGATTCCAGTGGGGGCCCATAACCCATCGACCTGAGCCCATTAGGACTAGTGGCCCTAATCCAAAACCAGGATCTAGCCAAGCCTACCCAAGCCGGCCCAACCCTAATCCAACCTGACCCAGTCTTAGCACCCCATTGGCCCATAGGAAAGATAAGGGTAAGGCACCTGAGGTCTAGAGAAATCCTAGTCCCAGTCCTAGCACCTATTTTAAGTGCTATAAAGTGGGACATTATGCTAGCCAATGCCCAACCCGATCCCTTCACATAGGTGAGCTAGAAGAAGAAGACCTTGAGCCCACTGATGAGTTTGAGAAGGAAGTATATGAAGCTGAAGATAACCTAATGGAAGAGTATGAAAGAGATGAGGAAGTAGTTGAGTCATCATACCTACTGGGAGTTGTTAGGTTCATCCTAGCCCAAACTAAGACACAAGAGGATTGGCATATGACCAACATCCTACAGATCTTTGTGAAGTTAGGGGATAAGGTATGCAAAATCATCATAGATAGTGGGAGCTGTGTGAATGCCATCTTATCTAGTGCTGCCAAATCCCTAGGCTTGACCCCAATTCCCCATCCCGGTCCCTATAAGGTATCCTGGATAGACTCAACCTCCATCCCCATCAAACTTAAATGCCAAGTCATGATCCAACTTCAATCTTATCAGGAAAAGGTGTGGTGTGATGTCATTCCCATGGGAGTTAGTAGTATTATCCTAGGCAGACCTTGGCTGCATGACCATGATTCTACCCTGTATTGTCGATTAAATTCATGCTCTTTTAATTTTCATGAGAAAAAGATTATGATTAACCCCACCCCACCTAAGGACAATGTCAAGAGAGGATCTAGTAGTTTGAAAGAAAAGAAATCAGGAGTCAATTTGATCACTCCTAAAGAGTTAGAACGAGATATCACTGAGGGTTTGACCATTTGGATGTTAGCTGCTAAGGAAATCCCTGATCAAACCTAGAAAGAACACCCTCAAGAAGTTAAGAAAATCCTAGATGAGTTCCAAAAAGTGTTTCCTGAAGACCTGCCTGACCAATTACCACCATTAAGGGACGTCCAACATGCCATAGATCTAATCCCAGGAGCCACCCTACCAAACCTTCTACACTATAGGATAAACCATGCTGAACATCTAGAACTGCAAAAAATAGGTAGGAGAACTCCTAAGAAAAGGGTTTATCAGGGAGAGCTTAAGTCCATGTGCTGTACCTACCCTACTAACCCCTAACAAAGATGTCACGTGGAGAATGTGCATCGATAGTCATACCATAAACAAGATTATGGTGAACTATAGGTTCCCCATACCCGTTTGGATGACATGTTAGATATGATGGCCGGTGTAACCATTTTCTTATAGATCAACTTTAAGAGCAGCTATCACTAGGTTAGGATCAGACCTAGGGATGAGTGGAAAATCGCATTCAAAACTAAGGATGGTCTTTATGAGTGGGTACTGATACCTTTTGGATTATCCAATGCCCTTAGTACCTTCATGAGGATCATGATCCAAGTCCTACGAGTATTCATTGGAAAATTTGTAATGGTTTACTTTGATGATATCTTGATCTACAGTAGGACTAAGGAAAACCACCTAGATCATATTAGACAAGTTTGTCAAACCCTTAGGAAAGAGAGTCTCTATGCCAATTTAAAGAAGTGTGATTTCATGACCTAAAGAGTCATCTTCCTAGGATTCGTAGTGACCCCCAAAGGAGTTTCAGCTAACCCTGAAAAGGTCAAGTCCATAGTTGAGTAGCCAGTACCTACTAGTGTTCATGATGTACGTAGTTTTCATGATCTAGCTACCTTCTATAGATGATTTATTCGGGGATTTAGCTCCATTGTCATATCCATCACCGATTGCATTAGGAAGGGAAACTTTGAGTGGACCAAAGCTAAGATAGAGCCTTCCTAGAGATTAAGGAGAAAATGATCCAAGCATCCATCCTGAGGTTACCTGATTTTTTCAAAGTTTTTGAGGTCGCTTGTGATGCTTTGGGAGTCAGCATAGGAGGAGTACTGATCCAAGAGTCACCCTATAGCCTTCTTTTATGAGAAACTCAATGAGGCTAAACTTAGGTACTCGATCTATGATAAGGAATTCTATGCTGTAGTACAAGTCCTTAGATATTGGGTAGAATACCTTAGGTACTCCGATTCCTTAACTCCTAGAAGAAGCTAAACCCTAGTTATGCTAAGTGGGTAGAATACCTTCAAGCCTATATCTTTATGTTGAAACATCATGCAGGTACTGAGAATAAGGTAGCTGATACCCTTAGCTGCCGTGCCCTGCTCCTGAATTCTGTTAGAACTGAAGTAATAAGATTTGACCGACTGAAAGAAGAATATGAGACCTGCCCTGACTTCAGTGAAACCTTCCAATCTATGAGACAAGGACCATCTAGTTCACATAGTGAGTACATCCTCCAGGATGGTTATCTTTTTAAGGAAAACAAGTTGTGCATTCCCAGGACTTCACTTAAAGTGTTTTTAGTTTGGGAAACCCATGCAGGAAGTCTAGTTGGTCACTTTGGTAGGAACAAGACCATTTTAGCTATAGAGGACCAGTTCTTTTGGCCAAGTCTGAAAAGGTACATTGCCCACATTGTGTCTAGGTGTCAAACTTATACTGTTGCCAAATAACATAAGCAAAACATTAGCTTGTATATCCCTGTACCTATACCTGACTATCCTTGGTAAGACTTCAGTATGGAATTTGTGTTAGGATTGCCTAAGATCTTAAGGAAACATGATTCAATCTATGTAGTGGTCGATAGGTTTTCCAAAATGGCTCATTTCATACCCTGCTCTCAAACCTTTGATGTTTCCAAGGTGGCCAAACATTTTCTTGATCATGTGGTTAGGTTTCATGGCCTTCCTAAAACCATAGTGTCTAATAGGATGTCCATTTTACCAGTTACTTTTGGAAGACCCTTTGGCACTTGTTAGGAACTATGCTTAAATTTTCTACCTCCTACCACCCTCAAATCGATAGCTAGACCGAAGTAGTAAATTGTAGTCTTGGAAATCTGTTGAGGTGCCTTGTAGGTGAGAACACTAGAAATTGGGACCTTTTGTTACCTAGAGCTGAATTTGCCTACAATAGTTTAGTTAATAGGTCCACAGGCAAGAGCCCATTTGAGGTTGTCCATGGTTATAAGCCTAACAGACCCCTAGACCTAATTTCCTTGCCCATACATGCATGAGTCTCTGAGTCAGCTGAGTCATTTGCACAGCATGTTAGAGATTTGCATAAGAAACTTAGTCAAAAGATTAATGTGAGCAATGAAATTTATAAAAATTTGGCTAATTCCTGAAAAATAGTTAAAGAATTTACTAAGGAAGATTATATAATGATTAGGCTTAGGCCTGAGCGATTCCCTCTAGGTACCATGAAAGAATTATATGCTCACGAAGCTGGACCCTTCAGAGTGATAAACAAAGTTGGACCTAATGCCTATGCGCTCAAGTTACCACCCAAATTAGGTATTAGTTCAACCTTCAATATCTCAGACCTAGTAGAGTATAGGGAACTAGCAACGATACCCAGTGAGCCATTTGGACCTAACCTTTTTCTTGAGAGTGAGCCCATCCCAAAGTGCCCACCAATAAATTGGCCTAAGAGAGGAGAAATGATTGAGCATATCCTAGACGACTAAGCCATTAGTACTCGGAACAAAGGCTACCAACATTACTTGGTTCATTATTAAGGTCGACCAAAATCCAAGGATTTGTGGATCACTTGAGAGGATCTGCAATGCCTCAACCCGGACATATTGGAGCAATACGAGAGCCGAGATGACCCTTACTCAATAGAGTCAAGTTCCTCCCATCTCGGGAGAATTGGTGCGGGTACCAGGATTAGACAGAGATTACTGGGCCCATTATGGACTTTTGATTAGGGTTTTGAGTCCTGTAGTCTATTTGAGTCCTGTAGTCCATTTGAGTCCTTTAGTCTTGAGTCACTTGGGTCCTGTACTAAAGTGAGCCAATTAAGTCCTATATTGAAGAGTGAGTCCTGTAATAAAGTGAGACAACTGAGTCCAGTTGAGTCCACTTAGTCGAGTCCAGTTGAGTCCACTTAGTCAAGTCCAATTGTTTTCAGCCCAGTCTAATTCCATTAAGTCTTATAATTTTGAGTCCTTTCATTCAAGTTAAGTCCAGGAGGAGATTCACTAGGCCACCCAACCAGAGCTGGACTTCATGCACCTGGGCCCCTACTCAAGCCACCCCCAGCTAGGTGCCTGGGCCCTTTCATGCCGCCAATCCCATCAAGTTGGTACCCCTTCAGTTGGCACCCTCCCCAGCCCAGCACCCCAGTTCAAGGTCCAAGAAAGTTGGCACCCCAGACTAGCCCACGCCTACCTGGAGTTCATGCACCCAAGTCCACAAGGAGGCTGCCCAAGACAACATGGAGTTGCTTCCTAAGCCCAAGAAGAAGAGGCAACCTAGCCCAAGAGAGTTTTCTTGGCCCTCAAGTTTTGTAATCCTAGTTTGTCAGGGAGTCCAGGAACCTGGGTGAATTCATAAATACCCACCCCTCCCCCTTGTAATTGATAACTTGAGTGAATGAAGATTTGATTGCTTTTGCTTTATTTTTCATGCTTTGTTAAGCATTGACGCTCCGTGAGGGAGAGGGTGTGAGGCCAAGCTATCTTTCAAACCCTAGCATCTTTCCAAAACCCTAGCCGCCCCCCCTCTCCTCCTCCAAGCAAGCCCTAGCCACCCCATCTCCACGCAATCTAGGCCACCCCATCCTTCATCCTCCAACCTTAGGATGCCTCCCATCTTCATCTACCCCAGCCGCCCCTCACATACTCTCATCTAGGTTGCCCACCATCAATCAAGCCCTTGGTCGCCAGCTATTCTCTCTCCTACAGGCCACCGGCATCAAGTTCCCCAGGCATCCTTCCAGTCCAGGCCAACCTCCAAGTCTAGGCTCCACACCAAGCCAGGCTGCCAGCCATCCCCAGCAGCCCTCCAACCTCTCTTCTCTTCCATAGTCTAGTCTCATGTTTTTTTCATCATTTATGACCCTAACCTTTGACGTTTGTAGGATTCTTCTGGTGCAACAGTCCTTGGAAGAGGTTCTTCCTTGCCCTAAGACTAGCTGATGAAAAGTCGGTGGATTCGCGAGAACAAGGCTTCATCATCTAGGCACTGATCTAGAGTGCTGAGAGACCCCATCTATGACAAGGAAGACATCATTGCCAGGTATTTGAACCATACCCTCTCTTTAGGTCTATTTTATTGAAGTTAAACAAGCCCTAATTAGTGGTTTCTTAACCCTAGGGTCCTGTTCTTTATCCCTTTGATAGTTCCTAATATGCGAGTAGTAGTTTCTAGTCTTTACATCATCTCCTAGTTGTCTTCATCTCTTTTTCGGGAATAATAATCACATAAAAAAAATCTGAATTTAATTGCTCTCTTTAATATGCTATTTTTTTATGTTCATCCCTTGCATACTCATCCCGCATCATGATAGGTGAGGTTGTGCAGGTGATGCAGAACGAAAGCTCTGAAACCAAAAATGATGCAGAACGGAAGCTCTGATACCAAAAAATTGATGCAGCACGAAAGCTCTGATACCAAAAATGATGCAGAACAAAAAAGATGATGCGATGCGAAAGTAAATTAAAATTAATATATATTTTTTTATTTATTTATTTTCAGAAGTCGGCTTTGACTCAAAGGAAAGATAAACTAATGTTGAAAGAAACTAAGAAATGACAGAAAGCACAATTAAAAGGAGTGGATTATCAAAGTAACTCAGAAGTAGGATCGCTGGGGATTGAGAACCCCCAGACCTAGGGTTTACTCCTCTTTCAAGAAACAGACGAAGAGAGAAGAGAAGGTTTTATACCTGACTGTGATATCTCTCGTTGCTTCAATTGAAGGACACTCTCAAGCAGATTGTAGGATCCTTGGAGACGGGGTATCTTCGCAATGGATCCTCGGATTGTAGTCCTATGGCAAGGTTGGCCTTTTCTCGAACTCAGGATCTGGAAGAAGAAGAACAAAAAAAAAAAAGAACCAGAAACTCAAAGAAAGACACTGACCTGAGGACTTAATGAAGATTGTTGGATGTAGAAGTCCGAAGATCTTGATACTGATCTGACTCTTCTTTGAACTTGCTCTGTAGTTGAAACAGTTGATCTGAACCTGGATGCTGGTGGCCGGCCTCTATGTGGAAGAGAGGGGCCGTGGGATGTAGATGGAAAATTAGGGTTTGCTGGTGGTGGAGTAGAGATGGGTGGACTAAGCTAGAGTTTTGGGGTTGGAGATCTCACACCTCCTCAAGGTTCTAGGGAACCGGATTTACTCCCTCATGGAGCTCACACTTGAATACAAGTACGGAAGAGAGAAACACAAAGTTGCTCACAAAGAAATTGATTTCATTCATCATTTCAAGAGTTACATAGAGTTGAAATATAGACATAACAAAGAAATAAAATTTCATACACTTCCCATGTGGGACTAATAGGACTAACCCACACTTTAGGCATCAAATTCTCTTCCCAAGACTCCTTCCATGAGTGGGCAGCCCAAAAGCCCAAAACACTCCAAGAAAACTTGAAAATCAGCTCCAAATGGCAGGTTATGGGGGTGTCTCCTAGTATCTCTCCATGAATCAAGGATTTTCCCTTCATGGTTTGGCTCTTTTGGACACTCCTAGTCTTGCTCCACAAGTTTAGGCTTTTCCTTCATGGCTTTGGCACTTTAGGAAACTTTTGGGTGCCTTCTTGATTTTCTCCCCAAGACTGCTCTCTTCCCTTTTATAACTTGGATTTTTATGGAACATTGTGGGGCACCTCCTTGATCCTCTCTTCAAGAAAATTTTTGCCATCCTGGCTTGGGTTTATCTGGAAAGAAGTTGGCTCCTCCTTGGATTGAGGTATCTTGATGGATTTTTCCCCCAAGTGGCGCATGAAAGAAGGGACCTGCTTTCTTGTGGTGTGGGGACCAAGGCACACTGGATGGAGATGTGGTGGCTCCTGGACTCTGGCGTGTGGATGGAGTGTGGCGCCCACATGCTTGGGCCTAGGAGAAAAAATTGGGCACCCTGGACCTTGACTTGATTTAAAAAAAATGGCACCAACCAGACCACTACTAGGACTTGTACTGAGTCAACATGACTCAACAAAATTTAAATTGTAGGGAAATACAGACTCAAGACTAAAATTGGTTGACCAAGTAACCCTAATTACAAAACCAGAAAATCCTAATCTTCGGGCAAGGTCAATCAGAGATCCAGATGGAGCCCTGAAGTCTTCTTCTGAGTCTGGTGCCCACACCAATTCTCCGGGATGGGAGGAACTCGACCCTGTCGAGTATGGATCAAGTTGGCTCTGGTATCTCTCTAAGAGGTCTAGGTCCAATTCTTGTAATTCTTCTCGGGAGATCAAAGAGTTATCAGAATCTGGCCTTCCTTGCCAGCGGACCAGGTATCTTTGGTATCCTCGATTACGAGTAGAGATAACCTGATCATCCAGGATCTTTTCAATCTGCTCTTCCTCACAGGCCAGTTTGTTGGTGGACACACAGGGTTGGGTTCACTCTCAAGAGCAGGATTAGGCTCAAAAGGCTCACTGGGAATCACAGCTGGCTCTCTATACTCTACTAGATCTGTAATGTTGAAAGTGGAGCTAATGCCTAGTTCTGAAGGCAACTCGAGCACATAGGCATTGGATCCTACTCTCTTCACCACTCTAAATGGGCCAGCTCCTCTAGCATGTAACTTTCTAACGGTTCCAGGAGGAAACCGTCCAGGCCTTAACCTAATCATTACATAGTCTCCCTCAATAAAAGTTTTGACTCGCCTTTGAGAATCAGCCAACTTCTTATAAGTTTCATTACTTAAATTTATTTTGGCATGAATTTCTTTATGCAAGTCTTTTATATGCTGTGCAAAAACTTCAGCAGACTCGGAGACTCGTGTGTGGATTGGTAAAGGAGCTAGGTCAAGAGGTGTGTGAGGTTTGTAACCATGCACAATTTCAAAGGGACTCTACCCTATAGACCTATTGATCGAAACATTGAATGCAATTTCAGCCCTGGACAAAATACAAATCCCAATTCTGGTGCTCTCAATCCAACCAAAATCTGAGCCAAAGCCTAGTAAAGGGTCAAGAAAACTAAACTAGATTGACGACGCATTCCTAAAGAATGGACTTTATTATAAAGGAACCTAGGTCTAAAGCTAACAAACTAAGGCTCTCTAGGTTTGACCTTGGGTTGGAGGAGGGCATGCAGAGCATGAAAACTTATTATGGATGCCTAGTAGGTGCCATAAGGTCTTCCAGAAGTAGGTGGCAAACCTAATAGGTTCTGACACGTGGTTCACTCTAAAGGCTTCGACAAAGTATACTTGGATGGTGTAAGAAGCATTGGAAGTCTTAGAGAAAGGGAGGAGATATGAGGTGGAGTCTTGAATTATCTGTTGACTAAAGGTGGTGACCTGAAGGTTTGAAAGGTGATCTATGAGTGTCAACTGGTCTCCTTACGAAAGGAAAAGTTTGCTACTCCCAGGAATGGATCAAGAGATGGTTCGGGAAATAGCCTAGGACATGGATTGCACAAGAAAATAATGATCCACTTTCTCAAGTGGAAGAGAATGATTCATTATGGATGATGTCATCCTAAGGTAGAGGGTAGGTCTAGGGCCATAAGGAAGGGGTCTAGGGCCAAAGGAGGACTTCTAAGGACTGTTCAATCCGTTCAAGACAAGATGTTCAATGAGATTACGGGAGAGACCTTACTTGGAAAGGTCCAATGAAGAGGCTGTCATTCCTAAGGAGGGATATGAAACTGATAGCTCGGGCTAACACTATGAGTTCTTCCTGGGGGTATTTGACTAAGGAACCTGATTCTCAAAATCTCTTGAATTTCTGAACTAGGTCTACCACTTGGTTGCTCTCCAAGGTCTCCTCAGGTAAGGAACCAATAGTATCGATGTCACATTCTTCAAGTTCTTCCCCTCATATCATCAACTAGACTCAAGCCAGCATCATATACTTCCTCGATGCCACCTTCATGGGTTTCGGGTCAGTGGTAATCGGGTCAACTGATTCTAGGCTTGTCATACCTAACCTTTCTTCCTCATTGGTAGGCTTGGGTTCTCCCTCATTAAGTCATCCTTAGGATTCATACCACTTAGCTGTGCACAAGCCAGTCCTATGCATGGGCACTGACTAATTTATGGCCTCTTTCTCCATAAAACAAACATTCTTGCAATATAGGAACCTGGGTCACACTGGGTTTCAAGCTAGGAGACCTTACTTGGGCATGGGTGTGGATCTAAATGGTTTGATCTAGAAGACTTGGGTTGTTGAGTGACTGGTCTAGAATATTGTAAGGACCTCTCATAGACACGATCCACACTATAGATATCATGGTTAGGCTTCCTAAGTTATCTCGGATCCGGTATAAGGTCCTCCTAGGCTCCTGGCATGGATGAGGTTGGGGCCTATTAATTTTGGATCAGGGGTCCATTTTGATGTCTACGTTTCTCAAGTACTTGGACTCGATCCCTAAGTTGGTAATTCTCATGGACTTGTTCTTACACTGGGTAACATTAGCAGTCACATCCTGACTCAATTTGTTCATACTCTCAGTAAGAGCTCTAACCATGGCCTCTAAATCAGTTGGGTTTGACAGGTGGTAGGGTACTCCATTCCGGTAGACATGATGATGCAAGCAAACACACAAATGAGACTCAACTGAACGCTACGGCTAACTAGACCTAGAGCCAAACTAGATGCCCAATCAGAGTGGAAGCTAGCCTGTAGTAACTCAGGACTCAGCCAGACAGGTGTAAGGAAGTGTTAGGTCCCTAGATGCCAATCCTAGACACCAATCAGTGATTGCCAGGTAGGCGGACCAGTACACAAGCCCTTCGGGATAGAATCCCTGAACCACCATTCTAGACACTGAGTACAAAGCACACACAGAGTAACTAGACAAACTGACTCAACACACTAGACTCAAACTGACTCCTAGACACTAGCCCTTGACTGCCTGACTCAGGGCCAACACCCTAGATGCCAAAGCAAATAGTGATTGCAGTAGTAATAAGATCTGAACTTAGAATGATTAGAAGTTAGGACTTGGATGTCGATAGGTGAATGTGGGGATGTGGTGGTTTTGGTCTAAGGAGAGGTTATCAACTCCTCCCCTTATCTTAGATGCTCAATTGTCCTTAAGATGAATTAGGAGATGTTCACTCAAGATAATTGAATTGCAGAACACAAAAATAGAGTTGCAATAATTTAACTCTCAGAAATTTCATGGAAACCAACAAATCACAGGAAAATTATGTAAAATATCTTCAATTATACTGGTTCCAGCAAAACAAAAATCATACAATTCGGAGTTACCTGTACTGAGAAACAATTCCTGGAACAGGGCAGTTACGGACTGAAAACAGGGTGCTTCCCCCGTTTACAATTCCTGCTACGAAGTTGTAACCCAACGGATCCCCTACACGCCCTAGGAACACCCCGTGGAATGGGAAGAGGAGGTTTGCACCTCGCTTCGTTCCTAGGACCGGACGTCCTGGGGAGTCTACTTCGAGCAGACAAAGTAAAAAGGAGAGAGACTTAAAACAAGCAAGCAAACAGAAACCCTAGACTGGGCTCTGATACCAAAATTGATGCAGAACGAAAGCTCTGATACAAAAAATGATGCAGAACGGAAGCTCTGATACCAAAAAATTGATGCAGCACGAAAGCTCTGATACCAAAAATGATGCAGAACAAAAAGATGATGCGATGCGGAAGTAAATTAAAATTAATATATTTTTTTTTTATTTATTTATTTTCAGAAGTCGGCTTTGACTCAAAGGAAAGATAAACTAATGTTGAAAGAAACTAAAAAATGACAGAAAGCACAATTAAAGGAGTGGATTATCAGAATAACTCAGAAGTAGGATCGCTGGGGATTGAGAAACCCCCAGACCTAGGGTTTACTCCTCTTTCAAGAAACAGACGAAGAGAGAAGAGAAGGTTTTATACCTGACTGTGATATCTCTCGTTGCTTCAATTGAAGGACACTCTCGAGCAGATTGTAGGATCCTTGAAGATGGGGTATCTTCACAATGGATCCTCGGATTGTAGTCCTATGGCAAGGTTGGCCTTCTTCTCGAACTCAGGATCTGGAAGAAGAAGAACAAAAAAAAAAAGAACCAGAAACTTAAAGAAAGATACTGACCTGAGGACTTAATGAAGATTGTTGGATGTAGAAGTTCCGGAGATCTTGATACTGATCTGATCTGACTCTTCTTTGAACTTGCTCTGTAGTTGAAACAGTTGATCTGAACCTGGATGCTGGTGGCCGGCCTCTATGTGGAAGAGAGGGGCCGTGGGATGTAGATGGAAATTAGGGTTTGGTGGTGGTGGAGTAGAGATGGGTGGACTAAGCTAGAGTTTTGGGGTTGGAGATCTCACACCTCCTCAAGGTTCCTAGGGAACCCGGATTTACTCCCCCACGGAGCTCAACACTTGAATACAAGTGCGAAAGAGAGAAACACAAAGTTGCTCACAAAGAAATTGATTTCATTCATCATTTCAAGAGTTACATAGAGTTGAATATATAGACATAACAAAGAAATAAAATTTCATACACTTCCCATGTGGGACTAATAGGACTAACCCACACTTTAGGCATCAAATTCTCTTCCCAAGACTCCTTCCATGAGTAGGCAGCCCAAAAGCCCAAAACTCCAAGAAAACTTGAAAATCAGCTCCAAATGGCAGGTTATGGGGGTGTCTCCTAGTATCTCTCCATGAATCAAGGATTTTCCCTTCATGGTTTGGCTCTTTTGGACACCTCCTAGTCTTGCTCCACAAGTTTAGGCTTCTTCCTTTCATGGCTTTGGCACTTTAGGAAACTTTTGGGTGCCTCCTTGATTTTCTTCCCAAGACATGCTCTCTTCCTTTTATAACTTGGATTTTTATGGAACATTGTGGGGCACCTCCTTGATCCTCTCTTCAAGAAAAATTCTTGCCATCCTGGCTTGGGTTTATCTGGAAAGAAGTTGGCTCCTCCTTGGATTGAGGTATCTTGATGGATTTCTTCCCCAAGTGACGCATGAAAGAAGGGACCTGCTTTCTTGTGGTGTGGGGACCAAGGCACACTGGATGGAGATGTGGCACCTCCTGGACTTTGGCGTGTGGCTGGGAGTGTGGTGCCCACATCTTGGGCCTAGGAGAAAAATTTTGGCACCCTGGACCTTGACTTGATTTAAAAAAAATGGCACCAACCTAGACCACTACTAGGACTTGTACTGAGTCAACATGACTCAACAAAATTTAAATTGTAGGGAAATACAGACTCAAGACTAAAATTGAGTTGACCAAGTCAACCCTAATTACAAAACCAGAAAATCCTAATTCTTCGAGCAAGGTCAATCAGAGATCCAGATGGAGCCCTGAAGTCTTCTTTTGAGTCTGGTGCCCGCACCAGCAGGGTGAGATAGCTCATGGCAAGGTAGGCGAAGATGTGCTGGGCAAGGTAGCTCACGACAAGGTAGGTGAGGCTATGCTCTTCAAGATCCATGCTAGGATTGGTGCATGATGGAGGAGAATAGGCACGGCTCCCAGGAGGTAACATCATCTAAGTTATGGCAATTTAAAAATTACTGTAGCAATTTGAACTCCTAAGATGTTACAATGTGCCTCCCAAAACAATGCCTTTAATGATGAGTTGACATGGGATGCATCAAATAGCAAGGCAAAAACCAGCATCCCTCTTCAAGGAAGGGACAAGCCCTTTTGACGAGCATAAAAAAGGAGTCAATTCAACCTCCATTACCTTTATAGTGTTCAAATGATCAAGAGGAGTAGAGCAACAAAGAAAGGTATTTGGGCAATCGAAAGGGAGTACTAGAGATGTCTTACGATCAATTTCTCCATTCCTCTCCTTTCTTTCCCTGTATCTAGTGTGTTGCAGTCACGGGGGCGAGGAACCAGATCTAACACCTGAGACCATAGTCTCTACCTTGATAGAAGAGATGGTCTGCCAGCTTGGAGAGAAGTTTGGCTTCATGATGGACATTGTATTGGAGGTGCCTAGTGAGGATGAGTGGATCATGGATGGGATGGGATGAGGGCCACCATTCATAAAGAGTCCCTAAATGTGGGGCTTAAGATCCCTATGCTCCTGGTGATGATGGATCTGCTATGGTGGTATTGGTTATGCTCGGTGCAACATGTCCCCAATGTCTGGAGGGCCATTATTGACTTTTCAGCTTGATGGTTCACCAGGACATGGAGCCCAGGGCACGGGTGTTCCACATATTCTTCCAAGTGAAGGCCCATCTTAGGCATGAAGGACGGTGGTATGCCTCCCCCCATAAGGGAATCAATTTCCTATCTGGCTCGCTAAAGCTTCATGGCTGGAAATCATGATTTTTCTTCATGGTTCCCTAGATAGCGTGGCCATTTCCAGTCTGATAGGGCGAGGTGAGGACCTCGCAGTTGTTGGAGCTTCCTGAAAAAATATGTCCTGCAAGCAATCGCATATCTTATATGATAGGGGTTTTTTTATAGGTTCTTCTAACTCATGTATGATAATTTATTAATAAAGAGGCATTTATGTTTCATCATTTGTTGTGTCTTTACCTTTTTGTTTTAAAATTATGATGAACCCTATAGATTAGAAAAAAAGATTTAGGATTATAATGTAGTTCATAATAGTGAGACCTAAACTTTTATAAATCCTAATCTAAAATATTCCTAGTTATAGGATCATCGAGTCGGGGATTGATGTTTCTGGTAAAGTTGGCACATCGTATGTATGTTCAATGGAGAAAGTGATTAGTCTCATAACTACTTGTGTAGGGATACTAATACAAGGATATAGGTGCTCATCTACGAATGAGTCCATTGAATTGATCTACCATGAGAACATCTTTTTGAGTCTCACTTACTTGTCAAAAGATGATTTTTTAAGTGGGAGTTTTGCAAGTGATCCTTAGACTTGAGATCACCATGAAACCTTATATACATGAATCCATGTTTTGGTTCATACTAAGTCATGTATAGGGCTTTCATGGATATGGTGGATTTATATGAAGGTTATGAGTAGGTCAATAAAAAATTGACCACTCATAGTAAGAGGAGTATTTATCCCATATAATCTTATCATATGATGACTCAAGAAGTCTTTGATCAAAGAATGATGAAATTAGAAATAGTTTTAATTTTTCATCGATCGAGTCTTCATTATTGGATCGAGATTCAAATAGATAAAGTATTAGGATTTGAAAAATTTCCATATCTATCACTTATTCAAGATAAGGGATGATCGAAGGATTGAATTATATGATAACTTACTACTAAGGGATATTTTGATAATTTCTACTAATTTTTTTTTTTTTTGGATAGACATGATATGTTGCTAGGCATCAATCATATATTGTAGATTTTCATGAATTAAAATGATTAATTTATGAGTCAATTAGAAAGAAAGTCTAATTTGACAACTAAGGTTGACAAGATTTTGACCTAATTCGATTACTTAGATTCTAATTGAATTATATTGACATGAACTTAGATGCTGGCAAGATGTAGAGCCCAAAGGATCACACACGCTAAGGTACTGGTCAAGGAAGTCGATTTTATTTTTATTTAGATCATAGGATTCTATTTAGCTAGCTAATTGAGATACTAGTATATATTGGCTAGCTTAACTCTAAACCTAATTAGATTTTATCTGATTGCTTGCTATTTGGGTTAACTAATTTTGGTGGGACTTAAATTAGATTAAGTTATCAGTGGAGCAGCAAAATTGGACTCCTAATTATCCTTATCCATACCATATTGCAAGGGTCCCAAGGGCATGGCACTCTTGTAGGCGCTAAGATATATAGGCACATTTTTAGCTTGTAGAAGGACCAAGATATTAGATGTATGTCCTAGAAATAATCTAGCTAACACATATTTTATTTCCATGATATAAAATTATATTTAATATTCTTGTTTGGGAGATTTATCTATGCATGTAGTATATGTATCCATGTATCGTCCAAGAAATTAATGGATAATGTCATATATTCTCAAGAGTTAAAAATTTGAGACATATTATCATAAATTAATTTCTAAATACTCTCGATCATAGGATATCAAGGAGATAATGATTGATCTAGTTTGATCAGTGCATGGATCGCTTTCCTTTTAAGGTAGATGAGTTTCGAGTCTATTGTGTGGGGAACCAGGAGTAAGAGTGTAGATGGTCATTATAAATTGATGGTCTGAGCAAGGTCAACATGAAAAGTGACATGGATGTCGACTTAATCGTCAGTGACTTTTTCGATACTATAGTTATATGAGTGGTTTTTTGACCTGCGATGTCTCGGCCACTCAAACTGGGGTTACTATAGTTTGATAACACAAAATATTGCTCCTAGCCATTCGAGCCCTTGTGGCGTTCGTTGGCTGTAATAGATTCGCTGTAGGAATTGGGAGTGCACTTTTAGAAAATCTATCAATCTTAGTATTTAAGGTGTAGTCCTATACGATTTAAAAAGTCAAGTCCTTAAGACTATGGCCATGTCAAGGTGAAGGATGGAAAAGAATTTCTATGTGTTTCATATTAGATTTAAGCTAATTAAATTTAGCATGTGATAGATACTTAGGATTTGGCAAATTTTCATAATCTGCATCTTGTTGGAACTCTCGATAGAAGAACTTAATCATACAGTAGCTACATATATAGGTTTTTTCTTCTATTCTACTAGGTTACCACTACATGCTACTAGGTATCACTAGTAGGTTGTGACAACCTACTAGGATCATTTTGAATCAACGATCCTTAATAAGATAAGCTGTAATTATTCTGGTCCATCGAAAGAGTTCGATGATACTATGATGGAGATTATGGTGTGTCTCACTCTAGACAAAATGAAACCTGAGGAGTCACACACAACAGAAGCATGACCTGATCACATAGTTAGATTGAAATATATAAGAGTCACATATTTAGAAACTCTAAATTTATAAGGATTATAAATTTGGAATATACAAATTTTGGCACCTATTAATTTAGCAAGGACTTTATTAAAAGTTATAATTTAATTAGATAATTTAGACATTTAATTATGATTAGAGTTGATATAAATTAAGTTAGATTTGATTTGGTTGAGTTTGGATGATGACCTAGTCCAATTAGATTTTGGACTAACCTAATTGCAATTATTGCAAGCCAATTCGGTTTGACCTAATTGGTTGTCTAATCCTAAGTGAATTAAAATTGATTAATTTAGTTAAATTTAATCTATTATATTTGGGTTTAGTGGTCTTAATTAGATTAGGATCAAATTTCTGAGTAGTTATAGATTTAAATCTAAATCTAAATTGGTTAGGAATTAGGTTGGTTTCCTAGTTGGTTAGAATTAGTTAGTTAGTTGGTTGAACTAATTTCTAACTAATCCTAATTTCTCTCTCCTCACATGCCTTTTTCTCTCTCTTGTGCATTTAAGAAGGGATACTCCCTTCTTCATGTTAATTGCAAATTAGTGTTGAAATATGGGGTGCACAAAGGTATTTGGCGCCCCTTGGGATTCGCTCTCTAATTTTTATCTTTATCTATGGTGTTTGAATTAGATTCAAACTTTTATCCTAATACTAGATGGGAAAAAATTTTAGGAGAGAAGGACTTTGTCTTTGGTGTGAGATAAGAAAGGGATACGGGGTGCAAATCATGTTTTGATGCATGTGATTTTTTCTTGAAATTTTTAACGTGAGATCTTTCTCACTTCCCACTTTGATCACCCCCTCTTCATATTCTTAATCTTACTTGAATGGTTCTTATGAGAAAAAGAAAAATAATATTTTTCCTTCATCTCTTAAGAAAAGATCAATCTTCTTTCAAGATCTCTAGCATAGAAAAAAAATAGAAAGGGAATTCGATCTAATGGTCAAAGCAAGGCCTATAATGTGCTAGTACTCTGGTAGCCTTGAGACTTTACCAGGCCATCTCCATATGAATACTAGTAGAGGCCAGGTATACGGCTTCAACGAAATCTCGAGATTTTTTTCAAATTTGATTCGATGAAGATGGAGAAGCGCAATAGATAAGTAGATTTATCTACTTTATACTTTTAATTTTTTTGTAGATCTATATTACATGTTTATGATAGGTTCTTACTATGCATGCTTAGAGTAGGTTTTTATTTTTTCTACTAATTAATTTTAATTAATTAAAAATTTTTGTAAAAACATGCATGCATCTTGGGGATCGTTAGACGATTCCTTCAAGTGGTATCAGAGCCACGCTTCACGAACAAATATAGATATGAACTCAAATATAAAATTTTTAATTTTTAATATGAGAATTTAGATTCTAAAATAAGTTTCAGATCTAAAATAAAATTTGAAAATAAATAATTTTTATGAAGAAATTTAGATCCAAAATTTTGGTTAAAAATCAAAATTTTAGATCTAAAATATCTATGGTCTAGATCTACACTTGATCTAAAATCTCAATCAGATTGATCTGAAAATCATATCTAAGAAATTTGATTTTTGGATCTAGAATTTAGATCAAGAAGTCATGGTTCAAATTCATTTTATAAATCTTTAAAATTATTTTTAAAATTAATGTTATAAGTTTTTTAATACTTAAGTACTGAAATTTCTAGGTTTGAAATTTTCATGTTTCTAATTTTTCATGAGATGATTAAACCTAAAAGTTTAGATCTAAAATTAGTTTTGACATTTAAACTAAACTCTCATGTTTATAATATACCTAATTAAAAATCTAAAATTAAAATTAATTAAGTCCAATCTTGTGCTGATATAAAGTTGTTCTACTATGAGGTTAACCCTTTATAGTATAAGGTTATCCTAGCACAATATTGACTTATTTTGAAAATAATTTTCAAGAATTTAAATTAGTTATTTGAGATCTGAAATTAAGGTTAATAGATTTGCAATTGAGAATTTAAGATCTAAACATAAAGTATAAAACATGAGGGATGAGACATGGGTTGAATCGATTTGGTTATGTAATTGGATTGCATTTAGTTTTTGGTTAGGTCAAAACCAATTGAGTGAACTCTTGATTGAACTGAATCAAGAGTTGATTAGGATTATGTCAAGAGTGCTCAAGACCATGTTAATGGTCTGAGCTGGTTGATATGATTGATATCAATCGATTGACCTAAAATATTTGATTTAGCTTATGGTCGAGCCTAAATCAATTAAGTTGACTAATTTGAAACAAATAAACCCTTTGATGTCTAAGGCAAGTGTTTGATCATAGTTTTTAATTAGGGATAACTCTTACCTTGCCAATTTGGTTGGTTATGTTTTGAATAAGATTGCTTATTAGCTTGAGTTCACTTATACCATCTTGATTAGTTAGACATGAGATAGGCTGACTAATTAAGATGTAACTTAGAACATGTCACTTTGACATAAAATGTGCAGATTTAAACTAGTCATATATGAGATGTGCTAAGCCAATCTAGGTGTATCAGACATTAGATGTATTGACCTAAACCAGATTAACCAGATATTATATGTGCTAACCCAAACTAGGTTAATCAGACATTAGATGTGTTGACCTAACAAGGTTAATCAAACTTGAGATGTGCTAACCTAGACCTTATTTCATATATAATATGATCCTTTAGCTTAGTACTTAGATTGAGTGCATCACCATGGTCATCTGGTCATAAGAGTAAGTAAGGTTTAAATACCTTTCTTCCTATTTGATGGGATCTCTTATAATATGTAGGGGTTTCGATGTGATTTGACTCATGAAGAACTATGAAAGGATTTTTAATTGTGCTAACCTAAACTAGGTTAGTTAGATATGAGATTGTACTAACTAATTAATTAGAGACCTAAATCCAAACCTCCTTATAAATATTACGTGAGCTGTGGGCGTCTCTTGAATGTTGATTGTTCTCGATTGGATATAATGGTTCAGCTGCATCAGGGAGTGCAACCACTTTATTAACATGAGATGTTGCAGGGTGAAGATGGGGTTGGATCGATAACTATTAGGTAAGGGATCCAATGATTGCTTCATTTTTGCATGAATGATGGGTTTGACTTAACTAGGGAGTGTGGGGAATAACTGTCAGGTGAGCCCACATGATTTAGAGACCAAGTCATGTAACATGCTTAAGAAGCATTGGACAAAAGTTATCCACTCATTAGTTTACATGTTATCAATAATTATTAGGTAAGGTACATGAAATCAGTAGGACCACAGTATCAACTAGGGACCTTAGTCATATTGGGGTTTCGCATCTCCACTGAGGAGTGTAAGAGATTCGTGAAAATAGTGGGAGACTAATTTATTTCTTAAAGATTCTAGAACAAATTTAAGACTAAATACAATCATCTAACTTGAATCTTAACTCTCTGTGAATTAAAAGTGAGCTTCTAGCCCTCTTTAGTTATTATATAAATCGATTAACCTAAACCTATTATAAAGTCTAGCTTAACTTGAAAATTGATTAGAAAAGACTGAGTATAGTAATATACCAGGACTATCCTATATTACCAAGCTATATAGGCTGACTTAAATATAATCAATCCATTATTATTGTTTGATAATGATTATAGATTAGGAGCTTGAGAAGCTTGGGCATGTTGATGTATAAGGATTTAATTGGATTTGGTTCAACTATCTTTGTCTAATTCATATGAATAGCTTTCTATAAGCTAACGTTTAAATAAGATTAAGATAATTAGGTCAACAAATTGGTAACTAATAAAGAGACATTGAAAGGTTTAATGAAAGTGCTTCTCGATGTAGAGAAGACTATCTTTCAAAAAATAGTTTAATTAGAGGAAGAGGCCTGTAAAGAAGCAAGGGATAGGGATCTTCTAAGAAGATGGCCATTGACAATGAAAAGATGTTTCCAATTCAAGCTCAACAACCATAGAAATTATCCCTATACCTAGAATCCTTTAAGAATAAATATGACACCTTTGGAAGGTATGTTAGCTACTCAAGGAGATATTATCTGCTATAAGTAGAAATTTGATTTTTGCTTAGTATAAAATCATTGATCCATTGGGTTCAGATGATTTTATAAATGATAGTCTCTATATATATGATATATTTGCAGTAAGTGAGTGCCGTAGGATCTAAGAGATCTTGTGAGATGATATGCTAACTCGGGTAAACATTAATATATAGATCAGGAAAAGCTTCTTGAAGTTCTTTGATTAGATCGAAAAAGTAAATATCTTAGAGAAAATTTCTAAAACCATCTCAGGTTGTTTGGCATAATCTTATAATGGACTTCTCTTATATGTCAAACTCATTGAGGAGTCTGAGTAATAAAATTGAATCCTATTGGATATTGTTCAATCCATTATGGGAATCATTAATTGTATTTAAGGATTTGATTACATAACTCAGCTAACCTATCTAATAGGGTCCACTCTAAATCCTTGGTAGCACACTTATATAAAATATAGGTAGATGAGTTAGAGATTAGGTTATTGTTGGCCTGTATCTTAAAGTGCTATTAGGATACTTTTTTCCAAGGGATCATAAATAGTTGCAATCCAATGTCTAGAATAATGATTAAATAGTTTATCCTAAATTTAGCAGTAGGAGGATAATTAAGCTCGAAGAGATAGTCTCAAAAGAGCAAAAGAGCCATAGAATCTATAGAACCCCTTCGAGTAGAGCCAGTATATTAGTTTCTCTTCTACCTCGTAAGTCTATTAAGATCTCCCATCCTCTAAAAGGATAGAAGTATGCTTACAGATGATTCAGAGAAATTTTTTTCTTGTGGGAGAAAAGAACATAAAGATGATCAGAGAAACCTATAACAAGGTGATGTTAGACATCGATTCCAAGAAATGGTTGAATCCCTTGAAGTTGACTTGATGTGCTTCAACCTAGTATGGACCTTAATAGATTCATCAAAAGGTATAGTACCTAATGGACGTAATGGATTTATTAAAGAAATATAGATAGAGATCTATAAGGTAAGGCTTAGGTGAAAAGTTATAGTCAGTATTGACTATGGAAACCTTTTCATCTTGACCATGCTAAAATCCATATAAATTGCTATTATAGTTAACCATGATAAGATTAGGTAGATGGACAGTGATGAGATCACAAGGTCTAAGCTGCAAAGGGTCTATGTAAATAGACTAAATCAAATTTCTCAGAATTGAAATATCCATTTCTATGGTGTGATCAAATAGTTTGATTTTGCCAAGAATGATAAAAAGGAACTATATGTTTATAAAAGGTCAGTGGGAGTATGTTTTTCATACATTGTACATGAATGCTGTCCTAGGTTAGGTTATAATTGTTTAGGTAGTTCTCCAATAAAGATCTTTGGAAGGCATTATATATTTGGAATGTAGGCCTATAAGATAAACTAAGAGAATGCTACACCTATCATAAAATTTTTATATTAAGGATGTACTGAAGGTGTTCTGTCTGAAAAATCTAATTAGAGATTTGACTCCTTAAGCATGGAATTTATCTTTAAACGTTCATCGACATATTTGAAGAGATTTTAATATGGGTTAAATTTTTTGAGTCTTGACCAAAAAGAGCCTCATATAAACCATGTAATGTACATAATTTGATTTTTGCTTTGAATATCACTAGCGAATGTCAGTTCAATCCTAGTTATGAGTGCTGAATAACTATAAAAGTATTCTTTAATACTCAAGAAGTATTAAATATATGTTTTAGGCCTTTAAGAGTAGAAGAATTGAAGGAATAAGAATACATGATATGTTCTTATACAATGATGGTTTGGAACTGATCATTGTAGGTTTAACCAGGAAGGTTGACTAAATCATCACTTCTAAAAGTGCTAGGATATATTTTGGTTCAATAATTTATTATAGATTAGTGTGATGCCATCAAATGCCATAACACTATATTATAGCAATAACGGTGCCATAGGTCTTGCTAAGAAACCAAAGTCTTACTAGAAGTTCGAACACATAGAGTGATGATTTAATTCATGACTACCTTATATAGGTGCAAAGAGTGAACTCCACATGAGATGTGGTAGATCCATTGGCTTAGTAAGCTTTTGCCAACTAAAATTCAAGCACATGAAATGGGGCTAAAATGTATGGCTGATTAGCTTTAGTGCAAGTAGGAGATTGTTAGATGTATGCCCTAAAAGTCAATCTGGCTAATATATTTTATTTTTAGGATATAAAATTGTATTTAATATTCATGTTTAGAAAATTTTATCCATATTGTAGTATATGTGTCTATATATCATTCAAAAAATTAATAGACAATGATACATATTATCAAGAGTTGAGAATTTGAGATATGTATCATTATAGATTAATTTCTAAATGCTCATGATCGTAGGATATCATGGGAATAGTGATTGATCTAGTTTGATCGGTGCATGGATAGCTTGTCTTTTAGGATAGCTGAGTCTCGAGTCTACAGTATGCGGATATTGGAGCGAGAGTAAATGTGGTCATTATAGAATGATGGTATTGAGTGTAACCAACACGAGAAGTCATATGGATATCTACTCACTTATCAGTAACTTTCTCAATATTGTAGTTGTGTGAGTGATTCTTTGACCTACAATATCTCGGTCCTCATAATGGGGTTGCTATAGTTCGATAATATAAAATATTGGCCCTAGCAATTTGGGTCCTTGCGATATTTGTTGGCTGTAGTATATTCGCTTTAAGAGTTGGGAATGCATTTATAAAGGATCTATCAACCTTAGTAGTTAAGGTATAGTCATATGCGATTTAAGAAGCTAAGTTCTTAAAACCATGGCCATGGCAAGGTGAAGGATGGAAAAGAGTTTTCATGAATTTTACTTTAGACTTAAGCTAATTAAATTTGGCATATGACAGATGTTTAGGGTTTGGTGAGTTTCCATGACCTACATCTTGTCAGAACTTTTAATAGAAAAACTTAATCACATGATAATTACATTTACATCTAGGGGTTCTTCTTCTATTATGTTGGGTTGCCATTATATGCTCTACGTATCACTAGTGGATTGTAAGAACCTACTAGGATCGTTTTAGATCAACAATCCTTGATGGGTGAGCTAGAATTATTCTAGTCCAACAAAAAAGTTCGATGATACTATGATAGACAATATGGTATATCTCGTTACCAGACAGAATGGAACCTAAGGGATTATACATAACAGGAGCTTGACTTGATCATACAGTTGGATTGAAGTATGTAAGAGTTATATATTTAGAAACTCTAAATTTATAAGGATTATAAATTTGGAATCTACTAATTTTAGCACCTGCAAATTTTGGCAAGGAGGACTTTATTACAAAAGTTATAATTTAATTAGATAATTTGGTCATTTAATTATGATTAGGCTTGATATAAATTAAATTGGATTCGATTTGATTGAATTTGGGTGATGACCTGATCCATTTGGATTATGGACTAACCTAATTGTAATTATTGCAAGCTAATTCGGTTTGATCTAATTACTTGCCTAATCATAGGTGAATTAAATATGATTTAATTGAGTTAGGTTTAATATATTTTATTTGGATTTAGTGGTCTTAATTAGATTAGAGTCTATTTTTTAATTAATTATAGATTTAAACCTAAAACTAAATTGGTTAGAAATTAGGTCAGTTTCTTAGTTGGTTAGAATTAGTTAGTTAGTTGATTGAACTAATTTTTAACTAATCCTAACTAATTTTACTCTCTTCCACATGCCTTTTTCTCTCTCTTATGTGTGTAAGAAAGAAGGGATACTGCCTTCTTCACATTAATTGCAAATTAGCATGGAAATATGGGGTGCATAAAGGGGTTTGGCACCCCCTTGAATTATCTCTCAAATTCTTATCCTTATCTATGGTGTTTGAATTTGATTCAAACTTTTGTCTTAATTCTAGATGGGAAAGAATTTTAGGAGAGGACTTTATCATTGGCATGAGATAAGAAAGGGATACAGGATGCAAATCATGTTTTGATGCATGTTAATTCTTGAAACTTTTAATGTGAGATCTTTCTCACTTCACTGCCCCTTATGCCTTCCTCTTGACCGCATAAAATATTGAGAGAGAGATTATTTGATCACCCCTTCCTCATATTCTTAATCTTGCTTAAAAGGTTCTTGTGAGAAATAGAAAAAAAGTATTTTTCCTTGATCTCTTGAAAAGAGATCAATCTTCTTTCAAGATCTCTAACATAGAAAAAGATGAAGATGGAAAGGAGATTTGATCCAATGGTCGAAGCAAGGCTTGCAAGGTGCTAGCACTCTGATGGCCTTAGGGCTTTGATCAGGCTATCTCTGTGTGGATACCAACAGAGGCCGGGTGCATGCATGGCTCCAATGGAACCCTGAAATTTTTTCTAGATCCGATCCAATGAAGATGGAGTAGTGCAACAAATAGATTTGATCTACTTTATACTTTTGATTTTATTTGTAGATCTATATTACATATTCATGATTGATTTCTACTATGCATGCTTAGAGTAGGTTTCGATTTTCACTACTAATTAATTTTAATTAATTAAAAATTTTTGAAAAAATCTACATGCATCCCGGGGATTGTCAAATGATTCCTTCTCAAGAGTCCTGTAGATGAATCACTTTTTTGAGATAACGATTGACTCTTCTCTCTCCTCCATGCCCCACATGGATCAAGTTTGATTGGTCAAGTAGATAAAAATTAGTACTTATCTTGATTTAGCATGAAAGAGATTATGCGCATGGATTCATGGCACACATGAGGACCAAGAGTCATTCTGATAGTTAATTACTTTTTTTTGATAAGCCTATCCAGATGACACATCTATTGGGATTATTGACCAGGTCCATGCCTCTTTGTGTTGCACTAAATAAATCAGATTTATTTGAGAAAATGCGATGCAACTCTTGGTGCAAGGATTTCTAAAATGCCAAATCTATATGGTATTTCATGACACAATTCACCCACCGGACTCTTGCTTTAAAGACTTATCTGATACATTGTATATCAGATAAGTATACATTGTATATCAGATAAGTAGTGGGGAATGGATGTGATTGGTGTTACATGTATGTCCTAGAAGCCAAGTTGGCATGGAGTATTATAACCTTCTAGGATATAATTTTATAATTAATTTATTAAAATTAATAAAATTGAGATTTATTCTTTTCATTCATATCTAATGTGTCTATAAATCATCCATGGAGTTAATAGATGATGATACATTTTCATGAGTTAAAAATTTAAGATATGTGTCATTATAGATTAACTCCTAAAAGCTCCTGATCATTGGATCATTATGAGGATGGTGATCATTCTATCAAGATCGGTGCATGATTGCCTTCCTTCCAGTAGATAAGCCTTGAGTCTATGTGTAAAGACACTGGAATAAGAGTACAAATGGTTGTTAATGAATAATGGCACCGAGCATGATTAAGTTTGAGAAGTCACATGGATGTCTACTCACTTATCAATGACTTCTTAAATATTGTAGTCATGTGAGTAATTCCTTGACCTATAATATCTTGGCTACTCACAGCAAGGTTGCTATGGTTTGATAGTACATAAACATGATCCCTTGCCATTTGAAATATTATAGTATTCGTTGGCTGTAGTAGCTCCACTATAGGAGCAGGATGTTCACTTATATGGGATCTACCGGCCTTACTAGTTAAGGTATAATCTTGCGTGACCTAATTGGTAAAGTCCTTAAATTTGTGACTACAATAATGTGATATTGAAAAAAAAAATTTACAAACATTATAATTAGACTTGAGCTAATTAAGTTTGACGTATGATGGATGCTTAGAATTTGACAAGTTTTTATGACCTGTATCCTGTCAAATATTTTAATAGAGAAATTTGATTATACAGTAACTACATCTAGGAATTTATTTCATTCTACTAGGTTGCCACTACATACTACTATGTGTGACTGATGGATTGTAAGAGCTCACTAGGATCATTTTTGGATCAATGATCCTAGTTAGGGTTGAGCTAAAATTATTTCAATCTATTGGAAGAGTTTCGATGATACTATGATAGAGATTGTAGTATATCTCACTATCAGATAGAATAGAACATAAGCGATCATACATAATAGGAGTCAACATAACCATAAGTATGGATTTATGTAAGAGTGACATATTTAGTATAAGCTAATTTTGGTACCTACTAATTTTGGCATTTACTAAAATTAGCACCTACTAATTTTGGCATTTACTAAAATTAGCACCTACTAATTTTAGTACTTATTAATTTTAGCTTGACAGACTTGTTTGCAAATATTGCAATAATTTTTGACTTCATTATTTGACTTAATTAAATCAAATTTAATTATTATTTCAATATATTACAAGGTTAAATAGATGATTTATGATTTAATTTTAAATCAACATGCTTGTGAAAATTGTTTTGCATGATATTTGCTTCCATTGTATCTAGGGTTTAGAAGCTAGTTTTATATGCTAGTCATCTATAATTGAATCCTAACAATTGGCACCTTCTCTCTACCTATGAATAGGTCTCGGTGATAAATATCATATATATGTCGTAGAAGCCAATCTAGTTGACACATATTTTAATTTTAGGATATAAAATTATATTTAATATTTTAACTTAGATAATTTTATCCATACCTGTTAAATATGTGTCCATGTATCATCCAAGAAATTAATAGACAATTATATATATTCTTAAGAGTTAAGAATTTGAGACATGTATCATTATAGATTAATTCCTAAATATTTCTAATTGTAGGATATCATGGGAATGGTGATTGATCCAATTTGATCGGTGCATAGATCACTTCTTTTTTAGAGTTTATGAGTCTTAAGTCTATAGTATGGGGATATTGGAATGATGGTGTAGGTGGTCATTAGAGAATGATGGTACTAGGCATGACCCCGGTACCATCATGAGAAGTCAATGGATGTCTACTCACTCGTAAGTGACTTTCTTGATGTTGTAGTTATGTAAGTGGTTCTTGGACCTATGGTGCCTCAATTACTTATAGTGGAGTTGCTATAGTTTGACAATACAAAACTTAGACCTAGCCATTTAGGTGCTTGCGGTATTCATTGGCTACAGTAGGTTTGTTGTAGGAGTTGGCAGTATACTTATAGGAGATCTATCAACCTTAGTAGTTAAGGTATAGTCTTATGTAATTTAAGAAGTTGTGTCCAAAAATTTATGGCCATGGCAGGTGAAAAATGGAAAAGAGTTTTCATGAATTTCATATTAGACTTAAGCTAATAAAATAATGCATATGACAAATACTTAGAATTTGGCAAGCTTCCATGATCTATATCTTACCGGAACTCTCGATAGAAGAACTCAATCACATAGCAACTACACCTAGGAATTCTTTTATTCTGCTAGACTGCCACTACATGCTACTAGGTATTACTGGTAGATTGTCAGAACCTACTAGGATCATTACAGATCAACAATTCTTGATCGGGTGAGCTAGAATTTTTTGATCTATTGAATGAGTTTGATGATATTATGATAGAGATCATGGTATGTTTCATTACCAGATAGAATGGAACCTAAGGTGCACACACAATAGGAGCTTGACCTAATCATATAGTTAGATCAAATTACACAAGAGTTACATATTTAGAAACTCTAAATTTATAAGGGTTACAAATATGGAACCTACTATTTTTGGTACATGTTAATTTTAGCACATGCTAATTTTAATAAGGACTTTATTGCAAAAGTTATAATTTAATTAGATGACTTAATCATTTAATTAGGCTTGATACAAATTGAATTGAATTCGATTTGGTTGAGTTTGGGTGATGACCTAGTTTAATTAGTTTTTGGACTAACCTAATTGTAATTGTTACGAGTCAATTAGGTTTGACCTAATTGGTTGCCTAATCATAGGTGAATTAAATTTGATTTTATTTTGTAGAGTTTAATATATTCTATTTAAGTTTAGTGGTCCTAATTGAAAGGGATATGCCCTACAAGCCAATCTATGTTGTATCTCCCAAACCATTGTAATTGACAAAAATTCTAATAAAGGCATTATTCTTTTATCATACGCTGTGTTTATTATTATATGATGAACCCCATAGATTAAGGCTATGATTTTAGGATTATGATGAGATCATACCAGTGAAATCTAAAGTCTTAAAACCTTAATCTAAAATATTTCTAGTCAGAGGAACCCTGAGTAGGGGATCAGGGTTTTTCCGGTAAGACTAGCACATCCCATGTATACTGGAGAGGGTGACTGCTCTCACAGTCACTTGTGTATGATACTAATACTGGGATGTGGGTGCTCATTGGAGAATGAGTTCACTGATATGATCCAACTTGAGAACATCTAATGGAGTCTTAGCTACATGTCAATAGAAGGTTCTCATAGTGGGAGTGGTACAAGTAATCCTTTGACCTGAGACTGCCATAAGTACCTTATGTACATGAACCCATGCTTTGGTTCAATCCTAATCATGATACTGAGTCATGCATAGGATTGATACTGGGAATGGTGAATTGGATATGAAGGTAATGAGTAGGTCAACAAGGAATCGATCACTCTTAGTAAGAGGAGATTGCATTCAGCTAGTTAACAATCGGATGATGATTCAGGAAATCTTTGATCAAAGTATAGATATTAGAGATGGTTTCTAATATCAAGATAATTGAATCATCAATATAAGATTGAGATAGAAATAAATATAATATTGGATTTGACATATATCCATATCCATAGTTATATTTTGGGTGCAGGCTGATCGAAAGATTTAATTGTACGGTAACTCTCTACTGAAGGGTAATTTTGGTATTTCACCAGAATTTCCATATCTTCCGGGTAGACATGACACGTTGCTAGACGTCAATCTTGTCTTGTGGGTTGATCAAATTCAAAGATCACTTATTAGGAAGAGTCCTAATTTATCAAATCGGGTAAGCCCGGTTTGACCTAAATCGATTAGAAAGAGTTCTAATCAAATTAGGTCAACTTGTATTCGAACCCACTGCTGGCTAGATGTGAAACCCAATAGGTCACACACTTAAGAGGATTGATCAAGAGTTTAATTTGTAATAAAATCATCTTTGCAGGATAACACTCTAGCAGGTGTTGCAAACCCTAGCTTCTATTCGAATTAGGGTTCCGGATTGGTTCAATTTGGGTTCTAATTGGATCTAATAGACCCTAATTGAGGTTATAGGGATTATGGCTAACCCTATTGGCTAACCATGCATCTAGGCTAGCCCCCCACCCACCCCTTAGCTTTTTCACGCCAAAATGCCAAGAGTCCATGCGCTAATGGACTCTTGGCGCACCATTTGGAAGAGTCCATGGCGCATGAACTCATGGCACGCTCCATAAAAACTCCGATGTTTTTATATGGGGCGGCTTCTTTTCTCATTATTAGCGCCTCACATGTGTGCCCTTGGATGGGAATCCAACGGTTGGAAAATTTTTGAGAAAGACAAAAGGCGCAGACTCTTCTCGGTTGTGCAAAATAACGTCTCTTCGGAGACCGAAACATCGTGACTCCCTTCTTCTGAAATTTCATGACTTTTCTTTTAGGAAAAGCTGTGAGTTTTAATCTGGAAGGTCGTGATAAGGAGGGAAGGGGCGTGAGAAAATGAGAAAAGGCATGAGAAGTCTTTCATGGAGAGATGTGTGGGCGCCTATCTGAGATCTATTTAAAGGGTCGGGAAAATCAGAACTTGGTAATGTTTTCTTTTATTCCTTCTTCCTCTCCTAAAGTCTCTTTCACTCTTTTCTTGCTCTTTCACTGTTTCCTTTACAGAGTAAACCTCTGTCGAAACTCTGCTACTGAACAAGAATAAGAGCGAAAGTCTCCGATGGTAAAGGAAAGAAAGGAGTTCTGATTAATTCCTTCTTTCTTACATTAAGACATTATTGTCTTAATTTCTCCTCCAACTTAAGACAAGCCTATATCCTCTTAGGACAAGGTCTTTTCTTCAAGACAAGGGTGTCTTAGAGGGTCAAAGTCTTAGTGGAAGGAGGAGAAGAGATCAAGGAAAGGGAGGCAACCTCTTGTGTGGAAGAATTCTAGCCATAATCCGAGCAATTGAGTTCTAGGAAGAAGAACTCAGTAGGAGGAACCATTGAAAAGAAGATAGTGTTTCTTGATCATTGCTCTGTGTGGATCACCATCGGAGGGCGGACACCTGGATGCCTGGTGAATTCAGTTAGCCCCTTCAACTTCAAGTTTGTTGGAATAAGCGATTATAGGTTGGTACCATAATCCTAATTTGCATAGATATGCTTGTCATATGTTCTAGTCTTATTTAAGGAGTTCCTGTTTTAGGGTTTTTGGTGTGAATTTAGTTTCATTTTTGAAATTACACTTCCACTGCATTGCACCGGATCCCTACAGTGGTGTCAGAGCCACCTTAATTAGGACTATAATCTATGATAGTTTGTGTGTTACATATTAGGGTTTTTTAAATCCTAATATGCTATTACGCTTAGAATATTTTTTGATTGCATATATGTTTTGATGTATGCCACTAGTTAGGGTTTTTCACTCAAACCCTAATTATTATAGAGATATGATTAGTTTTGATGTCATCATACTGAAATAAGGTTGCCCTAGCATAATGGTGGATCCATTATGTGGTAAATGGTTGTCCTAGTATGATGACAGACTTAGCACATATTTGTTTATCAGAGTGATATGATTGTGAATGTTCTATAAGAATGTGCTGGCAATTTTATAAAACCCTCCTCTTAAAATTATATTAAGTCATAGTATATTTAACTAATAAGCATCACTAGTCATGATGAACAATTGATCATTCGGTGTCTAGAAAGGTGGTTCTGGGAAGGTAAAGAGAATTGTGGTTTTTAATTGGTTCCGTTGACTGACCTGGCCAATTTTTATTGGTGTCTAGGAAAGCAACGGGGGGACTCCCACATCTCTTCCACTTGCCTGGCCGATTTGATTATATTTAAATCTTGACTAAAATGCTTAGTGTTAAAAATACTATATATTGGCCTTCCTTTATGCTGGATCATTATTGTGTTATGAACCACATTAGGTTTGTTGTGTTATCTGCAAGACCTAATATGGTGATTGACATAATACTAGTCTAGTGCATAGATATGCTTATAGTATATTCAGTATAATGCCTTGTTGTGTTATCTGCAAGGGCATTATATTTGAGTACTGAATGTATAGAAATGAAAGGGTGTTGACTTAACTAGAACATTATGGTTTGTTGTGTTTTTCTGCAAGACTAATAATGTTCTAGAGGCCAAGTTATTTTTGAGAATTATATGAGATATAATTGGAAGAGTTTCCTACCTTTGAGCTTATAAAAGATTTGTTGTGTTTTCTGCAAGATCTTTTATAAGTTATTAGGATCTCAATCTCACTAAGAAAAATTGATCAGGGTTTTTCTCGATTATCATAATGAGGGCTATGATTTTTGATAAAATAGTGGGAGACATAATTAAATTGAAGACCTAATTTAATTATGTAAGTCATTTCATGGTTGTTTGCTTATGTATTGTTCTTTATTAAATGTAGAAAAATGGCATCTTCATTATCACTGCTAAGTATCTTAGATACCAACAAACTGACTGGTCCAAACTATATGGACTGGTTGAGAAATTTAAAGATTATGCTGAGTTCATAAAAACTTTCTTATATTCTTGATACCCCTAGTCTTAATCCATTAGGGGACGATGCCAAACAGGAAGATATGGCCACATACAAAATGTGGCAGAATGACTCCCTCACTGTCAAGTGTATCATACTGGCCTCTATGACCAATGAGTTACAGAGACAGCATGAAAGCATGGATACTCAATCCATAATGCTCAATTTAAAAGAGCTTTATGGAGAACAAAGCATAACTGCTAGATACGAAATATCTAAGCAGTTATTCCGTGCTAGGATGACAGAGGGAACATCCGTTCAGGATCATGTTCTGAAGGTAATTGACTTAATCACCAGATTGGGTCAATTAGGTTTTATTATGGATGGGGAGTTGAATCAGGATTTAATCCTGCAATCACTCCCGGAGTCATTTTCTCAGTTTGTCTTGAATTATCACATGAACAAACTGAACACTTCCTTGGCTGAGCTGTTAAATATGTTAAAAATAGCAGAGAGCCACGTTAAGAAAGAAAAGGCTCCACTTCTTCTTGTTGATAAGACCAATAAGAAAAAATCAGGCAAAAAGGGTTTTAATAGGAGGCTAAACCCTAAGGGTGGCATCAATAAGAATAAGAAAGGAAAGAAGGCCTCAAAACAGTCAACCTGTTTCTTTTGCGGCAAAGCGGAACATTGGAAAAGGAATTGCAAGGCTTACCTTGCAACTGTGAAGCCTGGTGCGGCAGATGCACCAAAAGGTATGTATGAGATACATGCTATATTGACATTAAATTCGTCTATATCAAATACTTGGGTATTGGATACCGCTTGTGGTTACCATATATGCAAATCTTTGCAGGACCTCCACAAGCTTAAAGTATTGAAGGAAGGTGACTTCAATCTCTATGGTGCTAGTGGTGATATCATCCAAGCAGAAGCTGTAGGGACCTATATTCTGAAGTTGCCTTCAGGGAAGATTTTGGAGTTAGAAAATTGTTACTATATGCCTAAGATTATTAGGAACATTATATCTATTCCTTTGTTATTAAAATAAGGATATGTAATGGATGTAACGAGCACTGGTTGCTCGATAATGTTATCTAATAAAGTTATTTGTTCTAGCATATTTAGTAATGGGCTCTTAACTCTTTCTTCCAATGATAGTGTTTTTCATGTCAATAATAAAAGAAAAAGAAAAGACTTTAATGATACTTTGCTTTGGCATCATCGACTTGGTCATGTTAATGAGTCTAGGATAAGCAAGTTATACAAGAAAAAATTCCTTGATCCTTATGAGTATGAATCATTAGGAACTTGCGAATCATGTCTCATGGGTAAGATGACCAAGACTCCATTTACTGGACATGGAGAAAGGTCAACTGAGTTATTAGGACTTATACATACTGATGTATGTGGTCCAATGACAACTCAGGCCAGAGGTGGATACTCATATTTTATCACTTTTACAGATGATTTATCTAGGTTTGGAAATGTGTATCTTATGAAACATAAATCTGAACCCTTTGATAAATTTAAGGGGTATCAAAGTATGGTCGAAAAATAAACCGAAAAAAGTATTAAAGTTCTTCGTTCTGATCGAGGAGGAGAATACTTATCCACAGAGTTTTTAGACTATCTTAAAGTTAATGAAATTCTTTCTGAATGGACCCCTCCTTATACTCCACAGCTAAATGGTATAGCTAAAAGGAGGAATCGTACCTTATTAGATATGGTACGATCCATGATGTGCTTCACAAATTTACCCATTTCCTTCTGGGGTCATGCCCTAGAAACTGCTGTATACATTCTGAACAAGGTACCTTCTAAATCCATTGTTAGTACTCCATATGAAATTTGGAGTGGAAAGAAACCGTATCTTAAATATTTTAAGGTATGGGGATGTCCAGCTTATGTTAAAAGAAATTTTGGACATAAGTTGGAACCTAGAGCAAATAAATGTCTATTTGTAGGATATCCTAGAGTGGGTAGAGGATATATGTTTTACCATCCTACTGAACAAAAGATTTTTGTCAGCAGGCATGCCACTTTTCTAGAAAAAGAGTTCATTTTAGAAAAGGGCAATGGTAGAACTGTTGAACTTGGAGAAGTACAAGAAATACAGATAGACAGTTCTTAACCATTAGAACATATAGTTAGGACAGAACCAGAACACAAAACTCCTCCCCATAGGTCTGATAGAGTGCCACGGGCACCTGAGAGGTATGGGTTTATTATTGAAAATAATAAAGCCCAAGTCATTCAAAATGATGAACCTCTGACCTATATGGAAGCTATCTTGAGTACTGATTCAGATAGATGGCAAGAAGCCATGGAATCCGAGATAGACTCTATGTATGTAAACCAAGTATGGTCTTTGGTCGATGCACCAGAGGGTGTTAATCCTATTGGATGCAAATGGGTCTATAAGAAAAAGATTGGGGCTGATGGCCAAGTTGAAACCTATAAAGCCAGATTAGTGGCAAAAGGTTTTAGACAAAAATAGGGAATTGATTATGATGAAACATTCTCACCTGTTGCCATGCTCAAATCAATTCGGATTTTACTTGCTATAGCAGCGTACCACGATTATGAGATCTGGCAGATGGATGTGAAGACTGCATTCCTCAATGGTTTCCTTGAGGAAGAAGTCTACATGTCACAGCTAGAAGGTTTTATTTCAAAGAATAAACCTAATCAAGTATGCAAGCTAAAGAAATCCATTTATGGATTAAAGCAAGCTTCCAGAAGTTGGAACATCCACTTTGATGAAACTATTAAAAGGTTTGGTTTTATCAAAAATGTGGATGAACCCTGTGTTTATAAGAAGACTAGTGGGAGTGCCATAGTCTTCTTGGTTCTGTATGTAGATGACATACTCCTCATTGGGAATGATGTCCCAATGTTACAATCAATCAAGGTTTGGCTATCAAACTAGTTTTCCATGAAAGATTTGGGAGAAGCATCCTATATACTAGGTATTAAGATCTTTAGATATAGATCTAAGAGGATGCTAGGTTTATCCCAATCTAGGTACATTGACTTAGTGCTAAAAAGATTCAGCATGGATGGAAGTATAAGAGGTTATCTTCCTATGAGTCAAGGTATACATCTTTCTAAAAGAATGTCTCCTAAGACACCTGAAGAAAGAAATAGAATGAATTCTATACCTTATGCTTCGGCAATAGGGTCCATAATGTATGCCATGCTATGTACCATGCTTGATGTGGCATATGCTTTAGGCATTGTCAGTAGGTTTCAGGCTGATCTAGGAGAGGATCATTGGAAAGCAGTTAAAAATATTCTTAAGTACCTGAGAAGGACTAAGGATATTTTTCTGGTTTATGGTGGTTCTGATCTTAAACTAGAAGCTTATTCTGATTCTAGTTTTCAATCAGACCCTGATGATAGCAAATCCATTTCGGGATATGTTTTTACCCTAAATGGTGGAGCAGTGAGTTGGAAGGGTGCCAAGCAGCAGACTGTAGCTGACTCAACCATAGAGGCAGAATACATAGCTGTCAGTGAAGCCGCCAAGGAAGCAGTCTGGATGAAGAAGTTCATCACAGAGTTGGGTGTTGTTCCTGAGATTGAAAACCCAGTGCCACTTTACTGTGACAACACTAGAGCTGTTGCCCAAGCTAAGGAACCAAGAGCTCATCATAAGTCCAAGCACATTCTGAGATGCTTCCATCTCGTCCGAGAAATAGTAGAAAGACAAGATGTCTACATAAATAGAGTTGATACAAAGAACAATATAGCATACCCGTTCACTAAGGCTCTATCACAGCGAGAGTTTGATCGCCATCTCGAGTGTATGGGATTAAGATTTAAAGGCGATTGGCTTTAGTGCAAGTGGGAGATTGAAAGGGATATGCCCTACAAGCCAATCTATGTTGTATCTCCCAAACCATTGTAATTGACAAAAATTCTAATAAAGGCATTATTTTTTTATCATACGCTGTGTTTATTATTATATGATGAACCCCATAGATTAGGGCTATGATTTTAGGGTTATGATGAGATCATACCAGTGAGACCTAAAGTCTTAAAACCTTAATCTAAAATATTCCTAGTCAGAGGAACCCTGAGTAGGGGATCAGGGTTTTTCCGGCAAGACTAGCACATCCCATGTATACTGGAGAGGGTGACTGCTCTCACAGTCACTTGTGTATGACACTAATACTGGGATGTGGGTGCTCATTGGAGAATGAGTTCACTGATATGATCCAACTTGAGAACGTCTAATGGAGTCTTAGCTACATGTCAATAGAAGGTTCTCATAGTGGGAGTGGTACAAGTAATCCTTTGACCTGAGACTGCCATAAGTACCTTATGTACATGAACCCATGCTTTGGTTCAATCCTAATCATGACACTGAGTCATGCACAGGATTGATACTGGGAATGGTGAATTGGATATGAAGGTAATGAGTAGGTCAACAAGGAATCGATCACTCTCAGTAAGAGGAGATTGCATCCAGCTAGTTAACAATCGGATGATGATTCAGGGAATATTTGATCAAAGTATAGATATTAGAGATGGTTTCTAATATCAAGATAATTGAATCATCAATATAAGATTGAGCTAGAAATAAATATAATATTGGATTTGACATATATCCATATCCATAGTTATATTTTGGGTGCAGGCTGATCGAAAGATTTAATTGTACGGTAACTCTCTACTGAAGGGTAATTTTGGTATTTCACCAGAATTTTCATATCTTCCGGGTAGACATGACACGTTGCTAGACGTCAATCTTGTCTTGTGGGTTGATCAAATTCAAAGATTACTTATTAGGAAGGGTCCTAATTGATCAAATCGGGTAAGCCCGGTTTGACCTAAATCGATTAGAAAGAGTTCTAATCAAATTAGGTCAACTTGTATTCGAACCCACTGCTGGCTAGATGTGGAACCCAATGGGTCACACACTTAAGAGGATTGATCAAGAGTTTAATTTGTAATAAAATCATCTTTGCAGGATAACACTCTAGCAGGTGTTGCAAACCCTAGCTCCCATTCGAATTGGATTCGAATTAGGGTTTCGAATTGGTTCAATTTGGGTTCTAATTGGATCTAATTAGACCCTAATTGAAGTTATAGGGATTATGGCTAACCCTATTGGCTAACCATGCACCTAGGCTAGCCCCCCACCCACCCCTTAGCTTTTTCACGCCAAAATGCCAAGAGTCCATGCGCTAATGGACTCTTGGCACGCCATTTGGAAGAGTCCATGGCGCATGGACTCTTGGCGCGCTCCATAAAAACTCCGATGTTTTTATATGGGGCGGCTTCCTTTCTCATTATTAGCGCCTCACATGTGTGCCCTTGGATGGGAATCCAACAGTTGGGAAATTTTTGAGAAAGACAAAAGGCGCAGACTCTTCCCGGTTGCGCGAAATAACGTCTCTTCGGAGACCGAAACATCGTGACTCCCTTCTTCTGAAATTTCACGACTTTTCTTTTAGGAAAAGCCATGAGTTTTAATCTGGAAGGTCGTGAGAAGGAGGGAAGGGGCGTGAGAAAATGAGAAAAGGCGTGAGAAGTCTTTCACGGAGAGATGTGTGGGCGCCTATCTAAGATCTATTTAAAGGGTCGGGAAAATCAGAACTTGGTAATGTTTTCTTTTATTCCTTCTTCCTCTCCTAAAGACTCTTTCACTCTTTTCTTGCTCTTGCACTGTTTCCTTTACAGAGTAAACCTCTGTCGAAACTCTGCTACTGAACAAGAATAAGAGCGAAAGTCTCCGACGGTAAAGGAAAGAAAGGAGTTCTGATTAATTCCTTCTTTCTTACATTAAGACATTATTGTCTTAATTTCTCCTCCAACTTAAGACAAGCCTATATCCTCTTAAGACAAGGTCTTTTCTTCAAGACAAGGGTGTCTTAGAGGGTCAAAGTCTTAGTGGAAGGAGGAGAAGAGATCAAGGAAAGGGAGGCAACCTCTTGTGTGGAAGAATTCCAGCCATAATCCGAGCAATTGAGTTCTAGGAAGAAGAACTCAATAGGAGGAACCATTGAAAAGAAGATAGTGTTTCTTGATTATTGCTCTGTGTGGATCATAATTGGAGGGCGGACACCTGGACGCCTGGTGAATTCAGTTAGCCCCTTCAACTTCAAGTTTGTTGGAATAAGCGATTACAAGTTGGTACCCTAATCCTAATTTGCATAGATATGCTTGTCATATATTCTAGTCTTATTTAAGGAGTTCCTGTTTTAGGGTTTTTGGTGTGAATTTAGTTTCATTTTTGAAATTACACTTCCGCTGCGTTGCACCGGATCCCTACACTAATTAGATTAGGATCTAATTTCTAATTAGTTATTGATTTAAACCTTAGCCTAAATTGGTTAGAAATTTGATTAGTTTCCAAGTTGATTAGAATTAGTTAGTTGGTTGAACTAATTTCTAACTAATTCTAACTAATTTCTTTCTCCTCCACATGCCTTAATCTCTCTCTTAACAAGCAAGAAAGAATCCATGCCCATATCTCCTTCACATTAAAAATATTTCGCATGGAATCCAAGAGGGGACCCCAAAGAGTTTGGATATCATGGTTTTTTTCCTTATTAATCTTATCCTTAGCCATCTAGTTCTAGGAGTTTGAATTTAATTTAAAACTCTTATCCTAATCCAGGATGAGAAGGAATTTTAAGGGGAGAAAAATTGTGATATGTGGCATGAGAGAAAAAAAGATGTCGCACGTTATGATGGTGCAGGAGTTATCTTCGAAGGTTTTTCACATGAGATAAGATCATAAAAAAAATATACCACCCATCCTTCTTGAATTCACCAATCACAAAACAAAAAGAGAGAAAATTCGTCACCCTCCTTTCTCCTATTCTTGATCTTATTAGAATGGTTCTTGTGAGCGACGGAGAAAAATATTTTTCCTTGATCTCTTGAGAAGAGATTAATTCTTCTTTCTTGAGTTTCTAGGATAGAGAAAAGGAAAGAAGAAAAGGAGATTCGATCAAACTATCAAAGCGAGGCCTGCAAGGTGCTATCACTTTGATGATCTTGGGACTTCGATCAGGCCATCTCTGTGTGGATACTAGCAAAGGCCGGATACATGTATGGCTCTAGCAAAATCTTGAGATTTTTTCCATATTCGATATAATGAAGATGGAATTATGCAATAGGTAAGTAGATTTATCTACTTGATACTTTTGGTTTTATTTGTAGATCTATTGCATGTTCATGATTGATTCCTGCTTTGCATGCTTAGAGTAGGTTTTTATTTTCACTGCATATGAATTTTAATTAGTTAAAAATCTTGAAAAACTTGCATTAGACCTAGGGATCGTCAGAGATTCCTTCAAGTGGTATCAGAGTCATAATTCATGAACATGTTTAGATATGAAATCAGATCTAAAAATTCTAATTTTTGATTTGAGAATTTAGATCTTGAAAAATGTTTTAGATCTGAAATTATATCTGAAAATTAAAAATCTTAGATATAGAAATTCAAATCTAAAGTTTTGGTTGAAAACTGAAATTTCAGATATGAAATTTCTGCAGTCTAGATTTGCCCAAGATCTAAAATTCAGTCAGATTGATTTGAAAATCATATCCAAAAAAATTGATTTTTGGATATGAAATTTAGATCAATAAATCATTGTTCATATTCATTTTGTAAATCTTAAAATTAGTTTTTACATTTAATGTTATGAATTTTTGAATGCATGAGTGCTGAATTTTTCTAGGTCTGAAGTTTTCATGTGTTTGGATTTTTCATGAGATGATTAAACCTAATTATTCAGATCTGAAATTAATTTTGATAACTAAACTAAACCCTCATGTTTATAATGTCCCTTAAAATTAAAATCGGTTGGGTTTAGCCTTGTGTTGATATAAGGTTCTCTTACTATAAGATTAACCTAATATAATGTAAGGTTATTCTAGCACAAGATTGACCCATTTTAAAAATGATTTTCAAAAATTAAATCAATTATTTGAGATATGAAATTAAGGTTAATAAATCTAAAATTGAGAATTTAAGATGTAAATCCAAAGCATAAACCATGAGGGATTGGACAAGGGCTGAATCAATTAGGTCATGCAATTGGATTGCATCAAGTTTTCGATTAGGTCAAACCCAATCAATTGAACTCTTGATCAAACAAATCAAGAGTTGATTATGATTAGATCAAGAGTGCTTAGGACCATATCAATGGCCTGAGTTGGTCGATACGATTGACATCAATCGATTGATCTAAAAGACCTGATTTGGTTTAGCGGTCAAGCCTAAATCGATTAAGCTAACCAATTTGAAATTGATAAACCAATTGTTGTCTAAGGCAAGTTTCGATCATGGTTTTTAATTAGAACTAACTCTTACCTAGCCAACTTAGTTGGTGTCTAGGAAAGAGGCTAAATGGTAGAACCTTTCCATCAATCTTACTTACCTAGCCAATTTGGTTAGTTATGTTTTGAATAAAGTTGCTTATTGGTTTGAGTTCACCCATGCCATCTTGATTAGTTAGACATGAGATGGGTTGACTAATTCAGATGTGACATGGTATAAGTCATTTAGACATGAAATATAAGGATCTAAACCAATCAGACATTAGATGTGCTGACCTAAATCTAGGTGAGTCAAATATTAAATGTGCTAACCTAAACCAGGTTAGTCAAATATGAGATGTGCTGACCTAAACTAGGTTAATCAGACATTAGATGTGCTGATACAAATAAGGTTAATCATATATGAATTATGCTGAGCTAAAGCTTATTTCATATATAATATGACCCTTTAGCTTAGTACTTGGATTGAGTGCATCACCATGGCTATCCAGTCATAAGAGCAAGCATGGTTTAAAGGCCCTCTCTTTTTATTCGATGGAGTTCTCTTATGACGTGTAGGGGTGCTGCTATGATTTGACTTATGAAGAACTATGAAAGGATTTTTAATTTGAGCTGATCTAAAGTAGGTTAGTCAGATATGAGATTGTATTAACTAATAATGTAGAGACATAAACTCAAACCTTCTCATACATATTAAGTCATAGGTTTTCCACTATTATAGAGCTGCGGGCCTCTCTTGGGTGTTGATTGTTCTCGACTGGATATAGTGGTTCAGTTGCATCGGAAGGGATGCAACCACTTTATTAATATGAGATGTTGCGATATGAAGATGGGGTTGGGCCCAATAATTATTGGATGAGGGACCTAATGATGGCTTCACTTTCAAGTTAAATGGTGAGTCTGACTTAACTAGGAGTGCAGGCAATAACTGTCAAGTGAGCTCACATGACTTAGAGACCGAGTCGCTGCAACATGCTTGAGAAGTATTGGACAAGAGTTGTCTACTCATTCGTTTATGTGTTACCAATAACTATTAGGTGAGAGCATGAAATCAGTGAAATTGCAGTATCCACTAGGGATCCTAGTTGTGTTTGGATTTTCACATCTCCACTGAGAAGTGTGAGAGATCTGTAAAATTAGGAGCCTAATTTGTTGCTTAAAAATCCTAGAACAAATTTAAGATTAAATATAATCATCTAACTTGAATCTTTACTCTTAATAGATTAGGATCATTCTCCAACCCTTTTAATTCTTAGACAAATCGATTAACCTAAACCTATTATAAAGACATGATTAAATTAAAAATTAATTTGACAGGCTGAGTATAATAATAGACCAGGACCACCTTATGTTACCAAGCCATCCAAGCTGACCTAAGTGCAATTGATCCATGATTAGTATTTGACAATGATTAAGGATTAGGAGCTTGAAAAGCTCGAGCATGTTTATACATAAGGATTGCAAAATGGATTTGATCTAGTCATCTTGTTTAACTCTTATGGTGTTTGTTAAGAACTACCATTTGAATAAGACTAAGACAATTAGGTTAACAAATTAGTGACTGATAAAGGGATATTGAAAGGCTTAATGGACATGCTTCTTGATGCAGAGCATACCTTCTCTTCCAAAAGAAGTCTAATTGGAAGAAGAGGCCTGTGAAGAAGCAAAAAATTGGAACCTTCCAAGGAGATGGCTATTGACAATGAAAAGGTGTTTCAATTTAAGCTCAATGATCATAGAAATTATTCCTATACTTGGAATTTTTGAAGAATAAATATAACACACCTTTGGAAGGTATATCAACTGCTCAAAGAGACTTTAATCTGCTAATTTCAGAAATTTGATTTCTGTTGAGTATGAAATCATTAATCCATTAGGTTCAAATGATATTATAAATGAGTCTCTATGTGCATATGATGCATCTACAGTAAGTACCATAGGATCTGAGAGATCCTATGAGATAATATGTAAGCCTTGGTATACATTAATATGCGTAGCACATTCAACATGCAGACCAGGGAAGGCTCCTCAAGGTTCTTTGATTAGATCAAGGAAGTAAATACCTTAAAGAAGATTTCCAGAATCATCTCAAGTTATTTGGTATAATCTTACAATGGACTCCTCTTAAATCTTGAGCTTAATGAGGTATCTGAGTAAAGAAATTGAACTCTATTAGATATGGTTCAATCCATTATGGGAATCACTGATTATATTTAAGGATTTGATTACATAACTCAGTTAATCTATATAATAGGGTTCACTCTAAATTCTTTTTATCACACTTATATGAGATATAGGTGGATAAGTTAGAGGTTTGGTTATTGACGTCATGTATTCTAAAGAGTTGTTATGATACTTCTTCTCAAGAGATCTCAAATAGTTGTGATCCAATGTCTAGAGTAATGATTAAATAGTTTATTCTAAATTTAGTAGTGGAAGGTAATTAAGCTCAAGGAGATAATCTTAGAAGAGTAAATGTCCATGAAACCTATAGAACCCATTCAAGTTGAGCTTGTATATTAGTTCCTCATTTACCTCATAAGTCTAGTAGGATCTCCCATCCTCCAAAAGGTATAGAGGTATGCTTATAGAGGACTCAAAAAAATTTTCTTGTGAGAGAAAGGAACATAGAGATGATTCTAGAAATCGACAACGTGACGATGTTATACATCGATTTCAAAATAGTTGAATCTTATGAAGTTAGACTCGATTGTTTCAACCTAGGATGGACCTTAATGGATCCACCACAAAGGTATAGTACCTAATGGATGTAATAGATTTATAAAAGAAAATTAGATAGAGATCTATAAGGAAAGGCATAAGTGAAAGGTTCTAGTCAGTATTGACTAAAAAAATTCTTTCACCTTGACCATGCTGAAATCCATATTGATTGCTATTATAGTTAACCATGATAAGATCAGTTAGATGGACAGTGATTAGATCACAAGGTCTAAGCTGCAAAGGGTCTATATAAATAGGCTGAAGTAAATAGCTCAGAATTAGAATTCTTGTTTTTATAATATGATCAAATCATTTATTTTTGTCAAGAACGAGGAGATGAACTATGTATTTATAAAAGGTCAGTTGGAGTATGTAATTTTTCATATTATATGAAGATAATATTCTCGTATTAGGAATGAGATTCCTTTATTGAGTTGGTTAAATTATGATTGTCTAGGTAATTCTCCAATAAAGACCTTTGAAAAGCACCCTATATTTGAAATGTAGGTTTATGAGATTGACCAATGAGGATGATACACTTATCACAGAAGTTGTATGTCAAGGAAGTGCTGAAGATGTTTAGCCTGAAAAATTCAATTAGAGATTTGATTTCTTAAGCATGGAATTGATCTCTAAATGTACTTGATATATTTGAAGAGATTTTAATGTGAGTTGGATCCTTCTTTGGTGATAAAGATCCTCATATTAACCATGCTATGTACATAATCTAAGTTTTATCATGACTATCACCAGTGAATGTCAATGGAATCAAGGCTATGAGTGCTAAAAAACCGTGATAACATCTTTTAAGACTTAAGAAGTCCTAAAAATATATTTTAGGTCTTTAGAGTGGGATAATTGAAGGAATACGAATATATATGATGTGTTCTTATATAATGATGGTTTGGAACCAATCATTGTAGGTTTAACCATGGAGACTAACTAAATCATTATCTCTAAGGATGCATGGATGTATTATAGTGAATAGTTTATGATAAATGAGTATGATGTTATCAAATGCCTTACCACTATATCATAGCAATAATGGTGCCATAGCTCTTGCTAAAAAATCAAGATCTCGCCAAAGTCCAAATAGATAGAGCGATGATTCAATTCATGACTACCTTATGAAGGTGCAAAGAGTAAGATATGAGATGTGGTAGACCCACTAGCTAAGTAAGCTTTGCCCAGTTGAAATTGAAGCACATTTGATAGGGCTAAAGTATATAGTTGATTGGCTTTAGTGCAAATAAAAAATTATTAGATGTATATCCTAGAAAGCCAATCTGGCTGACATATATTTTAATTCTAGGATATAAAATTATGTTTAATATTCTAATTTAGATAATTTTATCCATATATGTTAAAATGTGTTCATATATCGTCCAAAAAATTAATGGACAATGATACATATTCTTAAGAGTTGAGAATTTGAGACATGTATCATTATTGATTAATTTCTATATGCTCTTGATCGTAGGATATCACTAGAATGGTGATTGATCCGGTTTGATTGATACACAAATCACTTTTCTTTTAGGATAGACGAGTCTTGAGTCTACAGTATGAGGACATTGGAATGAGAGTGTAGGTAGTCATTAGAGAATGATAGTATCGGGCATGACCATTATGAGAAGTCACATGGATGTCTACTCACTGTCAGTGACTTTCTCAATACTGTAATTGTATCAGTGATTCTTGGACCTGGGTGACTTGGTCATTCATGGTAGGGTTGCTATAGTTTGACAATACAAAATATTGGTCTTAGCCATTTGGGCTCTTACAGTATTCATTGGCTATAATAGGTTTATTGTAGGAGTTGTGAATGCACTTATAGGGATTCTATTGACCTTAGTAGTTAAGGTGTTGTCCTATGCAATTTAAGAAGCTAAGTCTAAAAATCTATGGCTATGGTAGGTGAAGCATCGAAAAGAGTTTTCATGAGTTTCACATTGGCTTAAGTTGATTATATCATGCATATGACAAATCTTAGGATTTGGCAAGCTTCTATGACATGCATCGTGTTGGGACTTTCGATAGAAAAACTCAATTACATAGTAATTATATCTAGGGATTCTTTTTTCTATTTTGCTAGGTTGCCACTACATGCTGCTAGGAGTCACTGATGGATTGTGAGAATCTACTAGGATCAATTCAGATCAACAATCCTTGATGAGGTGAGCTAGAATTATTTTGGTCCATTGAAAGAGTTCGATGATACTATGATAGAGATCATAGTATGTCTTACTATTAGACAGAATGGAACCTAAGGGGTCACACATAATAAAATCTTGACTTGATCATACAGTTAGATTAAAATATGTAAGATTTACATATTTAAAAACTTTAAATTTGTAAGGGTTACAAATTTAGAACCTATTTTTTTGGTACTTGCTATTTTTAGCACCTGCTAAATTTAGCAAGGAGAACTTTATTGAAAAAGTTATAATTTAATTAAATAATTTAATCATTTAATTAGGCTCGATATAAATTGAATTGGATTTGATTTGGTTGATTTTTGGTGATGACCTAGTCCAATTAGATTTTGGACTAACCTACTTGTAATTATTGTGAGTCAATTTGCTTTAACCTAATTGGTTACCTAATCCTAAGCAAATTAAATATAATTTAATTTAGTTAGGTTTAATCTATTCTATTTGGGTTTATGGTCCTAATTAGATTAGAATCTAATTTCTAATTAGTTATAGATTTAAACCTAAACCTAAATTGGTTAGGAATTAGGTTAGTTTTCTAGTTGGTTAGAATTCATTAGTTAGTTGGTTGATCTAATTTCTAACTAATCCTAACTAATTTTTCTCTCATCCACATGCCTCAATCTCTCTCCTTAATGTGTAAGAAAGAAGCCACACCCATCTCTCTTTCATGTTAAAAATATTTAGTATGGAATCCAAGTGGGGATGCCTAAAGAGTTTGGACATCATGGTTTTCTTCCTTATTAATCTTATGCTTATCCATCTAGTTCTAGGGGTTTGAAATTAATTTAAAACTCTTGTCCTAATCCTAGATGAGAAGGGATTTTAGGAAGAGAAAAATTGTGATATGTGGCATGAGAAAAAAAAGAGGTGATGCACATTATGATGGTGGCGAGTTCTCTTGGAAGGTTTTTCATGTGAGATGAGATGTTAAAAAAAATATACCGCACATCCTTCTTGATTTCACCAATCACAAAATAAAAAAGAGAGAAAATTCATCGCCCTCCTTTCTCCTCCTGTTCTTGATCTTGCTATAAAGGTTCTTGTGAGAGAAGGAAAAAATATTTTTCCTTGATCTCTTGAGAAGAGATAAATTTTTCTTTCATAAGTTTCTAGGATAGAGAAAAATGAAAGAAGAAAAGGGAATTCAATCCAATTATTGAAGCAAGGCCTGCAAGGTGCTAGCACTTTGATGGTCTCAGGACTTTCTTTCATGCCATCTCCACATGGATACCAACAGAGATTGAGTATGTGCACTGCTCTAGTGGAACCCCAGGGTTTTTTCCATATTCGATCCAATGAAGACGGAGTTGCACAACGGGTAAGTAGATTTGATCTACTTGATATTTTGGTTTTATTTGTAGATCTATTACATGTTCATAATTGATTCATGCTTTACATGCTTAAAGTAGGTTTTTATTTCTGCTACATATTAATTTTAATTAGTTAAAAATTCTGAAAAACCTGTATGCAACTCTGGGATCATCAAATGATTCCTTCAATAAACATTGAAGTATCCAACTTGTCTCAATAGTTCTCTTCCTTTCCTTATTAAGATAAGTCTGCCATTTTAAGACAAGGGATTAAAAAGAGAATACAGAAGGATAAAAATATTTTAAGAGAGAAATTAAAGAGGTCTAGAGGTACCCTTCAGTAGGGTATAGATCCTAACAAGGCTGAAAGGCTATCGAGAGAAGAAAGGCTATCAAGAGAAGAAATTTAGAAAGCAAACTAGAAGGAGCACTTCCTTAATCTGGTTCCTATGTGGATCATCTCTGGAGGGCATGCACTTGTATGCCTGTAGAAATACTGGGATATAACATTACAGGTATTCCTTTAAGTCGCTTATATATTGCCTTAATTAGTTGATATAATCAAGGGGTCCCGGTCTAGGGTTTCGAAAGATGGGATGAAGATTGAAGGGCAGCATGGAGAAAAATGGAATGAAGGTAGATGGCCGGCTCCCTGTATGCTTTTGCCTTTTAAAGCTAAGAGAGATGCATCTGTACCACATCAACCTCAATATGGTGTGCCTGCTTCAATTCCCTTATCCAGTTCTGTTGGGATATGTCGGTCCAAGTACGAGCCAGCCAATGGTTTAACCGGCTGAAGACATTTCTTCCGAACCGTAAACTTCGAACCAAGATATTCGGGAAAAAACCAAGCAACCTACGGGCAAGCTAAAACTCTTAATGGGCCTATGACCCCTAAAGACAAGGTCCTCAGCCTGGACCGAGGAGTGACCTTCGCTGACTCCTGAAGACACGGTCTTCGATTTATGCTGAAGGCATAATCTTCAGCCTACATCAAAGATCAAGTCCTATGGCCCTTGAAGACAAGGTCCTCAGCCTAGACTGAGGAGTGACCCTTACTTACTCCTAAAGACATGGTCTTCGATTTATGTCAAAGAAATAGTCTTCGGCCTACGTCAAAGATCAAGTCCTCGATCTATGCCGAAAACATGATCCCCGATCTCCGATCTGTCTCGAAAGGGTTCGAGGACGAAGACATTCCTTGATTTAATCACAGAAATCTTCCTAAAAGGGAAGTCTGAAGACGGACCCTTGATCTGTCTCAAGTCTCTACAAATACGACAAGCAATGGTTATCATCAACTATTTCTGGAGCGCAATCATGGCACGTAATTCCAGCAGCAACACCTTCGGTATGGTCACCGGAATCATTTAATAACTATCCACGATTTCTAATTGTGAGAAAGAAATTAACTCCCCCATCATAACCACTGGAGGAAGAACAGAACCGCAGGCTGGACAACTCCTTATAAATAATGGCAAGAGGGAATGCTCGAGGTAAGGCACAAGATACTCCTGAAAATCTTGGAGTCTTCCCCTTCTCCATTCGATCCTCTTCAGAATCTTTTCCATTCTGTGGCTGGAGCCTGCCTCTGACTTAGGCATCAGAGTATCCCCTGCCGGAGCAATTTTGCCAGGGATTTGTTTTGCAGGTGAACTAGGAAGCGGGCCTGCGATCTAGTAGCTCCGTCCGGTCAGAAAAGGGACTCTACACCAATAGATTTGCGCGCCAGGTAGGGGCTGTTACGTGCAATTTGCATTGTTAAGCTCCCCTCCTTGACTAAGGGGAAGTAAGAAACTTTCGATGGCAAGAGGGAGGACTCAGGTTGCCTCAATGAGTCGAAATCGTGCTCCTTCCCAAGGGGTGCACCCCCGGTAGAGAATGACATTCCACCTCCTATAATTGTCGTGGGATAGTAGCAGTTCGAAGCTCTCCTGAACTAGGTTACTAACCTCATGGCTATGGTTCAGGATTTCCAAAATAGAGCTTTTCAGGTGGGGCATCCACCGGCCACCTCCAGACATAGCTCTCGATCCCGAAGGAAGAGAGCCCCTCGAGAGGGGTCCACACATCTCTCCCCCCATCCTCGGCCCTCTCCTAAAGGCCAAAGTTCAAGAATGCCTAGGTCCACTGATTCCTCGCAGAGAGGGAAAAGACCTAGGCAAACTTCCTCACCCTCTTCTGAAAACTCTACTCTCGTAGAGAAAGCGCCAAAGCAGGCTCTCCCTGATTACGATGGAAAATTCAAGGCCATCGAATTGGAGATGGAGAGAATGCGGGAGCAGAGATATCATAATGATTTGGCGATGTGTGATCTGCGCTCGCCCTACACCGACCATGTCATGGCCGAAGTCATCCCTCGGCACTTCAGGGTTCCCCAGATGGAACCCTACGATGGCACCTCTGATCCTTTTGACCATCTAGGCAGTTTTAAGGCCCATATGATGATCCAGGGAGCTTCGGATGCGATATACTGCCTCGCATTCCCAACCACCTTAAAGAAAGCCGCTCGGATGTGGTACTCGAGCATACGCCCAAGTACCATCGATTCCTTCTCCAAGTTAGAAAAATTATTTGTCTTGCATTTCAGGACTTGTCGCAAGACCCCTCGGAATATGGATACACTATTCTTCCTTCACCAGAATGAAGGAGAAAGTCTGCGAGATTACATCTCCAGATTTAATGCGGCCATACTCGAGATCCTCAATCTTAATGAGCATGTGGCCATGTCTGTATTGAAGAAGGGGCTTCATACATCCAAGCTCATCTTTTTCCTAGATAAGAAGTTCTCCAAAAGCTACACTAAGCTCCTATCGAGGGCTCAAAAATATGTCGATGCTGAAGAGCAGGTGGTGAATCGATGGCTGATCAAAGGGAAGCTCCCTTCGAAGAAGAAAAACAACAGGGGACAATGCCTCCCTATTTTCAACAACAACAATAAGTATGCTGACCGCCATAGGAGTCTTCTTTGGCCCAGAGCATTGGACAGGAGATTCGACTCCTATACCCCCCTCAACCTCACTTGTGAAAAGATTCTCTTGGATATAGAAAAAGAAAACTACCTCCAGCGACCATCGATAAGGACATAATTATACATTATATTTCTCCTTATATTTAGTTTATTTGATATATTTATTTCCTCATGGTGATGATTAATGCACAATTTATGGTTGAGAATTAATTATTAGAATTGTTTAATTTCGTCCTTCCTCGTCGATTTTTTTGATAATCATAGAGTCAGAATTGGAAGAAATGGTCTGCAGTAAAATTGTAGAGCACGATTTTTGGGATCCAACGGCATGAATGGTTTGTAATTTGGACTTCAATTGATCTAGGAAATGATTTTTGAAGGAATTAGTAGGTTGTCATGATTAGCACATTTTTTAAAGTATGGGATTTAAATGCCAATTGGTCCATAAACGCGAACACGGTTCATTTCCTCCGTTGATGCTGGTCCACGGAACAGATCCGTGGACCACAGGCCAAACGAAGCCACAAATTCGCCGGGAAAGTTGCCGGAGCCCCTCTTCTCATTGCCGGGACCCTCCTCGCCAGCCGGTGGACCCCCCTATGCCGGAAAATCCCAGTTTGCTGTTCTTTTTCCTCCTCTTGCCGTTGTTGCTTGCCAAAACACCATCAAGACCAGCACCGTCCACCGCCATCTTCTCCCCACTCCAGCCCTCTTCGGGAAATCCAAGCCACCATGGCCGGTCCTCTGTCTAAGCCAAATACCGCCGGCTGCTCCCATGTCCATCCAAGACGTCATGACCCTCCCTGCTGTCCGTCTCTTATGGCTGCCACCGTGTTCTTCTACACCAAGCACCAAATCAGTCCTGTTGTCGGGATTCTGAATGTCCGAAGAGCAGAGAAGGATAACATTGAAGAAGTTCGGGTGGATACACAATCGTGATGGTTGTGTTGGATATGTGAGGGAGAGTAGAGAACCGGAAGCAACTAATATTACAGTCCAACATAAATTTCCCATTCATTCCATCTCTTTAAATACGAGACTTCGGGAGGCCGAGAGAATTATTATTCGGAGCTTTAATTTCTTCTGAGAGAGGGAAGGAACAGAACAGAAAGGATTTATTTTATCGGAGGAGAGGAGGCGGTGCAGAGCAACAGCGGAATATTTTTTTTTAAGCAAAGAAGTTTTCATGAAAAGAAAAGGAAATCAAATCAATATCATGTTATTTTTCTTTTTTATGATTGAGTAATTTTTTTTGTTTCGATTCAAGGGACAGCTAGCTATGTTAGTATGATTGTGAGATTTTGATATTAATTTAATATTATTTTTTTGCTGGATATATGTGTTTTGTTAATTTATTGTGTAGTTTAATTGATTAAGAGGCCTATTAATTGATTATCTATATGATTGAGTTATGCAACTTGGTTAAAATAGTACTTAGACAAAATGATTATGATTCCAGTTTTCATTGTCTATAAAGGAAACATAGAATGAATTAAACAATTTACGCTTGTCTAATTGTTGTTCATCCTTAGCTTCATTTTAGTATGTAATGCTATCAATGAATACATGAGGATTGCTTAATACCAATTGATTTATTGGTAAGAATTTAATTTAGGCACTTGACTTGAATTAATGAATGTAGGGATGATTAGATTTATCTAGCTCCTAGGTAAGTCATTGGCAAAGTATTCAAAAAGAATGATATATTTTTATACCAATGATCAATCTGCTAACTAGCGCAAAACCCCTTGAATCGAACTCAAATTTGAATATGAAATACATCTACATTTAATTAAAGTTTTTCATTATTTTCATAGTTAGTTATTTGTTTTCATAATTATTTAGAACCCCCCGTTTAGTTACATAATTTGATTATCACATCAGTCTCTAGGGTTCGAGGTTCAACCTGGACTCATTAATACTGCAAGAAATATTATAAGAATTAGTGAAACAGTAATTAATTTTGGTGAATTTGACAAGCATCAAAATTTTAGCGCCGTTGCCGGGGACTGAATTATTTTAATCAAATTATTTATGATTTGCAAGTCTTGAGTAAGCACTTTGTTGATAATTCTTTTGGTTTATAGTTTATGACTCGAACCTCTCATTCGAGTGAATTAAAGTTTGATCTAGAATTTGAAAGACTTTGCATAGATTAAGGAGAGAAGCTAGACAAACCTCGACAGAGCGAACTTCAATATCTATGAAAGCACTTGTATCTTCGTCGGACATCAACATAGCTCTGGAATTAGATTCTGACAGTGGTTCAGAAATAGAGGAAGTCATGGCTGCAAATAACAAAACTCTAAAGGAGTTGGCTGCCCCTGATTTAAATCAGCAACCTTTGTGTATTAAGTACCCTACTTTAGATGTTGCATTTAAATTGAAATCGGGACTAATACATTTATTACCTATTTTTCATGGTCTTGCAGGAGAGGATCCACACAAGCACTTGAAAGAGTTCCATGTGGTATGTTTAAGCACGAAACCGCAAGGAATTTCGGAAGAACAAATCAAACTGAGAGCTTTTCCATTTTCTTTAGCAGACTTGGTTAAAAATTGGTTGTACTACCTTCCATCTGGTTCTATTGATTCGTGGAATGAAATGAATCGATTATTTTTGGGAAGTATTATCCTGCATCCAGAGCTGCCAACATAAGGAAAGAGATATATGGTATACGGCAGAATAGTGGAGAAACGTTGTATGAATATTGGGAGCGATTTAAGAGATTATGTGCTAGCTACCCTCATCATCAGATTAGTGATCAGCTCTTAATTCAATATTTTTATGAAGGTTTGATACCAATGGACAGGAGTATGATTGATGCTGCTAGTGGAGGTGCCTTGGTAAATCTAACGTCGGAGGCTGCGAAGAATTTGATTTCCAACATGGCAGCGAATTCTCAATAATTTGGGATAAGAATAGATCATACACTTAAGAGAGTAAATGAGGTAAGTACATCTTCCCTTGAACAAAGAGTAGAAGAACTAACTTCTCTTATGCATCAATTTGTTGTAGGAAATAAGTAGCAAGTCCAGGAATGTGGTATTTGCTCGGTCACAGGTCATGTTACGGATATGTGTCCAACTTTGCAAGACGGAGAACCAGTTCAGCAAGCAAATGTCATAGGTAGCTTTCCAGGACAATCTTAGCGTAGATATGATCCATATTCTAACTCATACAATCCTGGATGGAGAGATCACCCTAATTTGAGCTATGGAAATCAAGCTACTCAGAATCAATACCAACCTCCATTTCAAGCTAGGCAACAAGTAAATCAAGGTCCAAATATGTCACTTGATGAGATCGTTAAGATGCTGGCAACCAATACATAACAATTTCAACATGAAACAAGAAACATTATTCAAAACTTGGAGAAGTAAATTAGTCAACTAGCAACATCAGTGAGCAAGCTTGAAGCTAAAGACTTTGGAAAATTGCCTTCTCAAACGATCATAAACCCACGTGAGAATGCAAGCGCTATTACACTGCGAAGTGGAAAAGAAATTGAAGCTTCTGCTCAGAAACCTTCAAAAGTGGCTAAGCAAGATCTAGTGGAGAAGGATACCGAATTCAATGCTGAAAATTTTTCCAAGAAAAAATCTCAAGCTATTGTACATAATTCTACTAATTCTGTTCCTCTTCCTTTTCCTAGCAGGTTATCCAAATTTAAGAAGGAAGATCAAGAAAGGGAAATCCTCGAGACTTTTCAGAAGGTAGAAGTAAATATTCCTCTATTAGATGCAATCAAGCAAGTCCCAAGGTATGCAAAATTTTTAAAAGAGTTATGTACTATGAAAAGGAAGCCAAAAGGTAATGAGAAAATCAGTGTGGGGGAAAATGCGTCTGCAATGATTCAACATAAGTTACCTCCAAAATGCAAGGATCCAGGTACATTTACAATTCCATGTGTGATTGGTAATAATAAGTTTGAACATGCCATGCTAGATTTAGGTGCATCCATAAATGTTATGCCTATTCAATTTATGCATCTCTGAATTTGGGTCCATTAAAAGAAACAGGTGTAATTATCCAGTTAGCTGATCGTTCTAATGCATATCCTGAAGGGATAGTTGAGGATGTTTTGGTACAGGTGGATAAGTTTATTTTTCCTGTTGATTTCTATATTTTAAATATGAAAGACAATACCTCTCCGAATCCTGTTTCAATTTTGTTAGGAAGGCCATTCCTCAGGACAGCAAGAACAAAGATTGATGTTTATGATGGTACCCTTACCATGGAATTTGATGGGAAGATTGTAAAATTTAATATTTTTAAGGCAATGAGATATCCTAACGATAACCAATATGTATTTTCTATTGACATGGTAGATATGTTTGCATAAGAGGCTTTTGAATTGACATATATGGATGACTTGGAGGTGGTACCAGTCAAGGACTAAGGGAGTTTGATCTACCAAAGCAACTAGGTCCTGAAGTTGAAGAGATGATTATGGCTTTGTAGTCTTTGCCTTTGGTTCTGAAAAGGTATGATATTTGTAAAATTGATTTACCACTTGTCTACTCAAATTTGTTACCTTCTGTGGTGAAGGCACCAAATTTGGATTTAAAACCTCTTCCTAATCATCTGAAGTACGCTTATTTGAGAAATGATAAAACATTACCAGTTATCATCACAAAGGATTTGACTTTAATGCAAGAAGAAAGGCTTATGAGGGTACTAAGAGACTACAAAACAACCATTGGATGGACTATAGCAGACATCAAGGGTATAAGCCCGTCAACATGCATGCATCAAATTTTGTTGGAAGATGATGCCAAACCAAGCCGAGAAGCTTAGAGGAGACTGAACCCTATGATGATGGAGGTGGTAAAAAAGGAGATTTTGAAGTTATTGGATGTAGGAGTCATCTATCCAATTTCAGACAGCAGATGGGTAAGTCCAGTTCAAGTTGTGCCAAAGAAGTCTGGAGTCACAATGGTCAGGAATCAAAATAATGAGCTTATTCCAACAAGAATTCAGAATGGGTGGCGTATGTGCATAGACTACCGAAAGCTAAACCTAATGATAAGAAAAGATCATTTTCCTTTACCATTCATTGATCAGATGCTTGAATGGTTAGCAGGTAAGTCTCATTACTGTTTTCTTGATAGATATTCTGGTTATAATCAAATTATCATAGCACCTGAGGACCAAGAGAAAACAACATTTACATGTCCATTTGGAACTTTTGCATTTACAAGGATGCCCTTTGGACTTTGTAATGCACCAAGAACATTTTGAAGATGCATGGTAAGTATTTTTTCAGATTTAATAATAAATTGCATTGAAGTATTCATGGATGATTTTACTGTATATGGTGATTCTTTTGATACTTGTTTGGATAATTTATCTCGTGTTTTTGAATGTTGCATTGAGACAAACCTTGTGTTGAATTTTGAAAAATGTCATTTTATGGTAGAACAAGGAACTATCTTAGGACACGTTTCATGTAAAGGTATTGAGGTAGATAAGGCTAAGATTGATTTAATTATGAATTTATCTTATCCCATAAATGTGCGGGAAGTGCGTTCATTTCTTGGCCATGCAGGTTTTTATAGAAGATTTATCAAGGACTTTTCAAAGATTGCCCTACCATTATCTAGATTGTTGCAAAAAGAGGTACCCTTTAAGTTTGGTCAAGAATGCAAGGAAGCTTTTGATAAGTTAAAATCTGCATTGACCACAGCACCCATAATTCAATCTCCTAATTAGACTTTACCATTTGAGGTAATGTGTGATGCCAGTAACTATGCAGTATGAGCTTTTTTGGGACAACGAGTTGGCAATCGACCTCATGTGATTCATTATGCATCCAGAACACTCAACTCACCTCAGTGCAATTATTCTACAACTGAAAAAGAACTTTTGGCTATTGTGTTTTCATTAGATAAATTTTGATCATATTTGCTTGGTTATAAAGTTATTGTATTTTCTGACCATGCAGCTTTGAAACATCTTTTGGCAAAGCAAGAGTCAAAGCCTAGGCTGGTTAGATGGATTCTTCTTTTACAGGACTTTGATTTGGAAATCAAAGACAAGAAGGGAGCTGAGAATCTAGTTGCTGATCATTTGAGTAGATCGGTGAGAAAAGAGCATCCTGAACCATTGCAAAAATTCTTTCCTGATGAGCAATTATTTGCTTTGCAAGATAAGGCTCCTTGGTATGCTGATTTAGTAAATTATTTGGTAAGTAAGGTCCTACCTAATGACATAAGTAGAGCTAAAAAAGATAAAATCAAGAGTGAGGCAAAATATTATATTTGGGATGATTCATACTTATGGAGATATTGTCTAGATTAGATTATTAGGAGATGTGTACATGATTCTGAAGTGCAATCCATTCTTGCCTTTTGTCATACTTATGCTTGTGGAGGTCACTTTGGACCTAAGAGAATGGATAGGAAAGTGTTAGATAGTAGTTTTTATTGGCCTACACTATTTCATGACTCGTATGTATTTTGCAAAGCTTGTGAATAATGTCAAAGGACTGGAGGGTTAACCCATAGAAATGAGATGGTACAAACTCCTATACTGGTATGTGAAATCTTTGATGTGTGGAGTATTGATTTTATGGGTCCATTTCCTTTATCTTTTGGTTTTGTTTATATATTGCTTGCAGTAGAGTATGTTTCAAAATGGGTGGAAGCAAAGGCCACTAAAACTGACAATTCTAAAACTGTTGTAGGTTTTATCAGGTCTAACATTTTTTTCAAGTTTGGCATACCAAGAGCAATGATTAGTGACCAAGGAACTCATTTTTGCAATCGAGCGGTAGAAGCTTTATTGAAAAAATATGGTGTTTTTCATAAAACATCTACATCTTATCACCCCCAAATAAATGGTCAAGCTGAGATATCCAATAGAGAAGTGAAGTCCATTTTAGAAAAGACAGTAAAGCCAAATAGAAAAAATTGGAGCCTCAGACTTGATGATGCATTATGGGCATACAGGATAGCATATAAGACACCTATTGGGATGTCTCCATATAGGTTGATCTTTGGTAAGGCATGTCATCTTCCTGTCGAGCTGGAACACAAGGCTTATTGGGCAGTGAAGAGTTGCAACATGGATATGGATGAAGCTGGTTTACAAAGAAGGTTGCAATTGCAAGAATTGAAGGAGTTATGACTTGAGGCATATGAAAATTCAAGAATTTACAAGGATAAAACAAAGGCATTTCATGATAAAATGATTGTTAGAAAGTAATTTATGGTTGGACAAAAAGTTTTGCTTCATAATTCATGACTTAAACTAATGCCTGGTAAATTACGTTCTCGTTGGATTGGTCCTTTTAAAGTTACTAATGTGCTTCCTTATGGTGCAGTTGAAGTGCAAAGTTTCGAGAGTAACAAAGTGTTCAAGGTGAATGGACATAGACTCAAACCATTTTATAAAGGTTTTAATGAGCATACGATAAATGAAGTGCAACTGAAGGATCTAGTTTATTCAGATTGAGGAGAACTGCAATGTTGGACTAACGATGTTAAACAAATGCGCTGCTTGGGAGGCAACCCAAGGGAGGCCAACTGGCCATGATCAGATTTGCATTCTTTATCCTTTCTCTATTTATATTTGCAGGCATTAAATCTATTTTTGTCTTTTCTTTGCATTTAGGCTTTGCATTGAGAGTTTGGATAAACAATAAAAAAATAAAAAAAATATTTGAGTGTTTTTAAGATATTTTTCCAATGATATCTTTGGATTTATGTGCTATAAACTTAGACTAAATTAAGATAAGAATGTCGTAACATGATTGAATGAATAACTTGCATATTTAGGCTAAAAGTGACTTGAACTCGATTTTGAAATGTATTAACTTGTTTGGTAAACCAAAAACATGTTTGGGTGAGCTTTTGGACCTATACATATACATGTTTCTATTATGAGTGTGTTCATTCATACTAGGTTACTTTAGAACTTGCTTGTAAATGCTAGTCAAGGTTATTAAATTCACATGTACACATAGAAATGACAATGGCATATAAAATTTTACACCACTTAGCCTAAATGGCCAACCTTGAATCAATTAACTTTAGTGAACCCACTTTGAGCTTTTAACCTCTTTTGTTGATTGAAGTCCACATTTATGAGCCTTGAGCCAATTTATTATCCTTATATTTTACTTACCTCAAGAGCTAGTAGAGCATTGAGATTTGTTTGATGGATTTTGAGACAAGAATGTGTATTGAATAGGTGTGGGGGAGCTACTATTGATTGCTAAACCTCTCTTTCGAAAAAAATAAAATGTAATGGGAGTAAGATCTTGCCATGTTTCAATGTCTTTTTGCTGGAAAAAAAAAAAAGAAAAAAAAAAAAGAAGACAAATAGAAAGTTATGATTGGTGAGATAATGAGGAAGATCACAAATGTATACAGAGACCAATGTATCACTAAGACCTCTGGCAACAAGTTCAATTCAAGAAATCCACATATCTTATCAATTGTGCATAGTGTATACAGACATATGTTTTTTTGTTATCATGAAACATTTTCAATCTATGCAGCAAATGAGAAGAAGAAACTAGAAGGGTTGAATGTTGGAGCATTTTATGTATTGATTTACTCAATTTATATCTTAATGCTCTATTAGTTTCTTGGGTTTTAACCTTAATATTCCTTTTTATTCCTATCCTAAACCTAAGCCCCATTACAACCTTGATTAAAGACCATTGGATCTATATGTGACAAGTGATATAAGTGATAGAGATTGGATAAGCAAGCAAGCCTATGGTAGTGATTTGGTTTGAATTGAATTTTGAGTGAAATTCTTTTTCTACCCTTTAAACACTTGAGTGAATTGAGAGTGACCTATGAGTATTTATCAAACTTGTTAATTACTTTTTGAATGAAGGTTTCTTGTTCCTTCGGTTTAAATTTGTTAAGTATATTTAATTCATATTGTGTTATGGTATTTGAATTCTTGATTCTATATAAGATTTATGGTATATAATATCTATATGGTATTATCGGGAGAATTTAGTGAGTTGTGAGTTATCATAGTATGTTTAGTAAATTATATAGCTAGTTGCCCGAGGACGTGCAAAAGTTAAGTATGGGGAAATTTGATAAGGACATAATTATACATTGTATTTCTCCTTATATTTAGTTTATTTGATATATTTATTTCCTCATGGTGATGATTAATGCATAATTTATGGTTGAGAATTAATTATCAAAATTGTTTAATTTCGTCCCTCCTCGTAGATTTTTTTGAAAATTATAGAGTCAGAATTGGAAGAAATGGTCCTATAGTAAAAATGTAGAGCACGATTTTTGGGATCCAATGACATGAACGGTGTGCAATTTGGACTTCAATTGAGCCATGAAATGATTTTTGAAGGAATTAGTAGGTTATCATGAATTAGCATGCTTTTTAAAACACGGGATTTTAAATGCCAATTGGTCCATAAACATGAACGACGGTTCATTTCCTCTATTGATGCTGGTCCACGGAACAGATCTATTGACCACAGGCCAAACGAAGCCACGATTTCGCCGGGAAAGTTGCCGGAGCCCCTCTTCTCATTGCCGGGACCCTCCTCGCCAGTCGGTGGATCCCCTATGCCGGAAAATCCCAGTTTGCTGTTCTTCTTCCTCCTCATGTCGTTGTTGCTTGCCAAAACACCATCAAGACTAGCACCATCCACCGTCGTCTTCTCCCCACTCCAACCCTCTTCGGGAAATCCAAGCCACCATGGTCGGTCCTCTGTCTAAGCCAAATATCACCGGCTGCTCCCATGTCCATCCAAGACGTCATGAGCCTCCCTACTATCCGTCTCTTATGGCTACCACCGTGTTCTTCTGCACCAAGCACCAAATCAGTCCTGTTGTCGGGATTCTGAATGTCCGAAGAGCTGAGAAGGATAACATTGAAGAAATTCAGGTGGATACACAATCGCGATGGTTGTGTTGGATACGTGAGGGAGAGTAGAGAACCGGAATCAACTAATATTACAGTCCAACATAAATTTCCCATTCATTCCATCTCTTTAAATACGAGACTTCGGGAGGCCGAGAGAATTATTATTCGGAGCTTTAATTTCTTCTGAGAGAGGGGAGGAACATAACAGAAAGGATTTATTTTATCGAAGGAGAGGAGGCGGTGCAGAGCTAACAGTGAAATATTTTTTTTAAGCAAAGAAGTCTTCATGAGAAGGGAAATCAAATCAATTTCATATTATTTTCCTTCCCTATGACTGAGTAATTTTTTTTGTTTCGATTCAAGGAACAGCTTGCTATGTTAGCATGATTATGAGATTTTGATATTAATTTAATATTATTTTTTTGCTGGATATCTATGTTTCCTAATTTTTATTGTTAATTTATTATGTAGTTTAATTGATTAAAAGGCCTATTAATTTATTATCTACATGATTGATTGCTAAACTAAGTTCGTAATCCATAATTGTTATGCAACTTGGTTAAAGTAGTACTTAGACAAAATGATTATGATCCCAGTTTTCATTTTTATGTAAAAAGGAAACATAGAATGAATTAAACAATTTACGCTTGTCTAATTGTTGTTCATCCTTAGCTTCATCCTAGTATGTAATGCTATCAATGAATACATGAAAATTGCTTAATACCAATTTGTTCATTGGTAAGAATTTAATTTAGGTGCTTGACTTGAATTAATGAATGTAGGGATGATAGATTTATCTAGCTCCTAGGTAAGTCATTGGCTAAGTATTCAGAAAGAATGATATATTTTTATACCAATGATCAATCTGCTAACTAGTGCAAAACCCCTTGAATTGAACTTAAATTTGAATCTAAAATACATCTACATTTAATTAAAGTTTTTCTTTATTTGCATAGTTATTTGTTTTCATAATTATTTAGAACCCCCCCATTTAGTTACATAATTTGATTATCACATTCAGTCTCTAGGTTTCGACCTGGACTCATTAATACTATAAGAAATATTATAAGAATTAGTGAAATAGTAATTAATTTTGGTGAATTCGATAAGCATTAGCCACATCCTATGAAGGCATCCTTTTCTGCAAGGAACAGGAATAAATACTGTCGATTCTATCGTGACCATGGCCATAATAGTGAAGAATGCATCCAACTGAGAGATGTAATAGATGATCTCATCAAGAGAGGATATTTGGGGTGGTACGTTAGTCGCCAAGGACCTTGGTCAAAAGCTGCAGTCCCCCAATCGGCTCCTGAAGAGGTTGAACTGCCAAATCAAAGGCCCACCAATGGAGGCATGGGGATGATACATCGACCTGTCAACTGGAGAAGAGATGAAGATGATGTCCTAAAGCAACTCAAGGACAACAACTCCATTCTCTTCTCTGACGATGACCTTGCAAGAGTTCAGCTCCAGCACGACGACCCTATTGTAATCTCGGCTGCTGTGGCCAATTATGATGTACAACGAATCTTAGTTAATAATGGAAGTTCGACCAATGTCTTGATCTACGATGTATTCTCTTGGATGTATTTGCCTAGAGACAAACTACGAAGGTCCCCTATACCACTTACCGGCTTTGGAGGTAATCAGGTTGATGCCGAGGGAGAAATAGTATTGCTTGTAACCCTTGGTACCGAACCATGACAAAAGACACTGCCAATCAATTTCATGATGGTTCGAACCCCTTTGGCCTATAACATAATTTTGGGACGGCTTGCCCTGAACAAATTTCGGACCATAATGTCATCCTACTACCTCCTGGTGTGCTTTCCCACCAGAAATGGTGTTGGAGAAGTAAGAGGAGACCAGAGAACAGCATGACAATGCCTGATGATCCAGGACAAGCACTCTAATGATCCTACAACTTGGGATCAGCTAGATCCGAGGGACTTGGCTATAGATTTTGGTGAACCTATGGAGAGAACTATCTCAGTACCCTTAACTAAAGAGGACCCCACCAAGGTCGTACAGATTGGAAGTATGCTTGATAAAAAAACCAGAATAGAGCTGATCTGCTTCCTCAAGGATAATGCTAATGTCTTCGCCTGGTTGGCTTCGGACATGCCAGGGATTCCCGTCGAAGTGATCACTCATCAGCTGGAAGTTGCTCTTGGGTATAAGCCAGTTCGACAAAAGAAGAGAAGTTTTGCCCCTGAAAGACAAAAAGCAATAAATGAAGCGGTGAGCAAGGTCCTCAAGGCAGGGTTCATCCGGGAAGCCCACTACCCCGAGTGGTTGGCTAATGTGGTAATGGTAAAGAAAGCTAATGGCAAGTGGAGGATCTGCATCAACTATACGGACCTCAATAAGGCTTGCCCAAAGGACAGCTTTTCTCTTCCAAAGATTGACCAACTGGTCGACGCCACCACCAGCCACCAATTGCTAAGTTTCTTGGATGCTTTCTCTGGCTACAATCAGATCCGAATGGATTCCCGGGATGAAGAGAAGATGGCCTTCATCACTGATAAAGGTCTACAAGATGATACCATTTGGGCTCAAGAATGCTGGAGTGACATTTCAGAGATTGATTAACAAGGTGTTCAATGAGTAGTTAGGAAGAAACCTGGAGGCCTATGTAGATGACATGATCGTCAAAAGCCTCCTTAAAAAACATCACATCCAGGACCTGGGACAATCATTCAATGCCCTACGACATTATCGAATGAAGCAAAACCCGACGAAGTGCGCCTTTGGGGTTACTTCGGGCAAGTTTCTGGGTTTCCTCGTTACCAAGACAGGGATTGAAGCAAACCCTAAGAAAATTCAGGCTCTCAAGATATGAGGCATCCATCCTACAAGAAGGTTGTCCAACAGCTGACAGGGAGGATCGCCTCCTTAAGCAGGTTTATCTCTGTTGCCCAGGTGGCTTTTTCCCAAGAGGGGGTGAATTGGGAATTACAAAATTTTTGCAAGTATGTGCACAAGTAATTCCTTTTAGTGGTTAGGTGCTGTGTTAGTTAGAGAATAAATGCAGAAGCAAAAATGTAAATCAAGCACAACACAAACAAGGCATGTTTATAGTGGTTCGGAGCAACCCAGCTCCTACGTCCACTACCCAAGTTCACCACTCGGGATTTTCACTATATCCCCCAAACCGGAATACAGTCGGATTGTTTTACAGGCTCACAATCCCAACCTCTACACTTTGGTTTTTGAACCAGGCTCACCAAAGAAACCCACACTAGGTTTTCACAGGCTCACCTAGAACCTCTACACTTTGATTTTGAAAAAGGCTCACCAAAGAAACCTATTTAGTTTTTACAACCAGGCTCACCAATAACCCAAATATTCTAAAAATAGAATAAAGAAGAAACAAAAATGACAAACTCTGTTGTCTGGTGGTTGCCAATACAGCTCGAGTGAAGCTCAATTGAATGCTCATCAATGTACTTCAATGGCTTCCTTGCTTTCTTCAAAAGGTGTTTCAAGCTTCTGGTAAGAGTTGGTGAAGGCTTGAAGGCTGACTTCAAAGCTCAAGTGCTCTCACTTCTTTCTTCAATAAATATTCAATAACTATTCATTAACTCATTAGTCTCTCCAAGGATGTTCTCATACCTCATTTATAGAGACTTCAACTACCTTCCCTTTATTTTGAACGTTGTAGACCGTTGGGAGGTGACAGGTTACCATTGGAGCACTTTTGGAATTCAAAAATTGAAAACTGGAACTAGCCGTCGGAGGTGATCCTGTCATTCCAGTCGACTCGGATAATCTTCGAGTTGGCTCGGATCAAGTTCGGGTCGGCTGGGCTGAATGCCAGTCGGCTAGCTTCCACAATTGAGAAAATAGGTCACTCTGGACGAGTCGGCTAGACTGAATTCCAATCGGCTCGGATCTCAGAGGCTCTCAAAGCAATCTCAACCAAGTTCTGGACAAGTCAGCTAGGCTAAAATGCAGTCGGCTCGGATCCCTGAGAATCTCAGAACGTTCTCAACCATGTTCTGGATGAGTCGACTGGGTCTTGGTGCCAGTCGGCTAGATTTGTATGCCAGAGAACTTCTTTCCTGTGCTAGTACCAGAGTCAGCTGGTTCCTCCATCCAGTCGGCTCGAGAGTGGTTCTTCAGCCAGATCAAATTCAATTCTCCAGGACACTTGTGCCAAGCTTTGAAGACTTCTTCAAGGTCTTCTTATAATAAATTCAAGAACAATTGAAGCTTGAAAACTACTAGAAGTAACCCTTTATCTTGATTTAAGTAGAAAATCTTTGTAGGGTTCTTCATTACAAGATTCTCAACACTTTACAACTCAACACAACGCAATAAAGATTGTAGGGTTTAGAAAGTCTGTCAATGTAGTTGTCCTACAAAAACTTGTCAATCATTTGAAGAGTTGTTAGATAACCAAATGTATGCTCCAATGTTTTGTTATCATTAAAATTACTTTAGGGGTCAACAATCTCTCCCTTTTTAATGATGACAAAACACTGGGCATGAAAAGAATCTATTCTATTCACAAGTATGGATGTATATCATAGTAAGCATTTACACTTGTTTGACAATTCATAAAATCAACTGTATTTTCAAATGTGTATCAATATATGCTATATAGTTATGTACAAAGTCAATTTTATAACCCGTAAGTATCAGAGAATGATTGTTTGTATGTATCAAGAAGCATTAAGTATTGACAGATAGATGTAATAAGTAGAGAGCATCATAGTAATCATTGAAACAAGTAAATTAAACATGTATATCTCCCCCTTTTTATAAAATTTCTAAACAATATGAAATTTCTTTAAGTTTCTCTCCCTTTAACATTTATTTGAACATTTTAACAGAAAAGTATGCAAAAAATCATTCAAAAATAATTAAGCTTTCCCTATCTATTGCAGTTCATTGAGTTTCTTCTTTCATGCACTCTATGGTTCTTCCCCTTTTTGTCATCAAATCAAAAGGATTAAACAGTTAAGCTCAGATTTTTAAATAGATTGAGAAAGTTTCAAGATTTGTTTGAGATAATTTCACTTTCTCAACTTAGAGAGAGAATTCTATTTAAGAAAATAGAGTGTAAATAGGATAACATAGGTACACACATTACACAGTGACCAAAAAGTATTCATTTCATTTCCATCAAAAATTCAGTACATCAACCATTACATAAATTTCAAAAAGCTTCCAAAAAGTACTGAAACTACTAGATATCTACTCAAAATCATCCTTAGGTACATTGGCACCATGCCAAGAAGTAGGACTAGGATGTCTGCTAGAGGAAGCATGAGGAGGAGGTGCCCTAGGGTGATGAGAAATACTAGGAGCCCTAGTGGAAATAGGAGGTGGATCATACAAGGGTCTGGTCCTAGCAGTGACCTCCAAGGATCTGACAGTGCCACAGATAGACACCATCTCCATCCAGATTGCTCCAAGCTGTTGCTCCATATCCTTGAGGCTTGTTGGCACTTTGTTCAGTGCCTCCTTCATCTCATCGATTTCTTTCTGCATTGATATAAGCTCAGAAGCTTGGACATTGGCAAATGCCTCAACTGATCCTCGAAGTCTTCCAAGCTCTGACCTGATGATCCCAATGCCTCTAGTATAATCATCTGCCATATTTCTTGTTTCTATAACAGTTCCCATCTTGCATCTAAGCTCCCTCAACTCAGTTCTGTATTCATTCAATGTAGCATCCACAGACTTCAAAATTGCTTCAGAACTTGAAGAGATACAATTCAAGATTGGTTGAAGTTCTATTTGAGGAGTAGATCTTGAAGCTTCCATTGCTTCAACCTTTCCTTGTAGATTTGAAACATGCTCTCCTAGTCTATCCAATCTGCTGTCCACTAACTTTTTCAGATTACTAAATAAAGAAGTAATTATACCTTTCAGTGTATTAGTCAAGCTTCTCATCTGTTCTTCAATCTGAACTTGAATGATTGGAGGTTGTGGTGCAGCAGGAGGGTAGTCAGGTAGAGGAATATCAGTTGCAGGCAAGTCAAACTCAGGTGTAGGCAAATCAAACTCAGTAGCAGGCATGTCAAACACAGGAGAAGGTGCTCTAGTCTCCTCAACAGTAGCAGTAGGCTCAGAAATATGAGGCTCAGGCTCAGGTATAGGTGCCGAAGAAGTTCCAGCTGCTTCTACATTCTCTTCTTCTTCTTCCTCTTCACTACATGAGCTGCCTATTGCCCTGACATTTGTGCCTTTTTTCCTCCAAACTCCTTCCATTTGGAAGTACCCCATCCTTTCTAGAATTTTGGAAGTGTAGACATCTGTATGGTGTAGTTCTATTCCATCTTCACCCTCCAAACTCACTCTTTGAGATATAAACAGTAGGGTAAGCATCATTACATAGGGTAGACAAGATTTAGCCTTTCTAACTGTCTCTTTCATTTGCATAATTATAATGTAGGATAGATTGACAGGAGTTTTCTCTAAAATGTGTTCCATAAGGTATAAATCTTTTTCACTCACCTAATCAAATCTTCCAGTTCTTTGCAAAAAAATTCTACAGATAAAATTGTGAAGCAATCTCATTTCCAAAGATAGGGTGTTAGCAAATACAGTTCCAATTCCTCCAACATCTTCTTTATTCAAGATTGTTCTTAAAGTCTTTTCTCTATTATCAATTACTAGAAATTTCACTTCCTCTGAAGGTAAATCTAGTAAACCATGTAGAAATTCCTCATTGACAATAATCCTCTTTCCTTTAACAGTGGACTCAACATGATTTGTTCCCAATCATAGATTTTCATAGAAACTTCTAACAAGAAGGGATAAGTCTTTTCATTCAAAGAACAAAACTTCCTCCATCCTTGATCTTCAATAAAATCTCCTATTTTGAACCCAATCCCCTTAATAAATTCAAAGTTAATTCGATGGCAGGAGGTTACCGGTCGCGTAGACATAGAGGGCACTTGACTAGGAATGGTTGGAGCATCCCTTGCGACCTCTTATACAGGTTCCTCACTGTGAACGGTGCTACTTGGCTCTTCTTGATGCCTTTTTGACCTTCTTTCCTTTTCAACAGATGGAGCAGCCCTAATGGAGTGTTTACCCGTTGCACGCTTGGGTGCCATTGCTAGGAAAGATGGAAAATTGAGAGATTGGAGTGCTTGGAAGGGAGATAGAAGTCTTTGGAGCAGGTTTTGGAGAGGAATGAACCGTTAGAGAAGACAAAATAGGGGTTGAACGGCTCGGAGAATGGTTTATAACCCAAGGCAAAAACACTTAGGCGCAAGATTCCAGTCGACTCAAATAGCCCTAAAAAGGCTCGAGTCGGCTCGGTAAGAGCTCTCCCAAAACCATCAGATGATCTAGTCAACTCGAAAATGCTCGAGTCGGCTAGGCCAGAACTCGCACAAAACTCTCAGAAAATCTAGTCGACTCGGATTAAGATCCAGTCGACTCGAATAGAGAAATTAGAGTTTTGGAAAATTTGATCACAAATCAGAATGATTTTGAAGAGAATGTCAAAGGAAATTAAGGCTCAATGAAATAGAATAAATTCAGGAGGTTCTCTAGATAATGTTTTCTTAAATTTGAAGGAATTAGGTTAGAGAATTTAGAAAGGATCGTAAAGTCTTAATTCACTCCTAATTAGCTCAAATCTATCTTGATTAAGTGGCTTAGTAAATATGTCAGCTAATTGATCTTCAGTAGGAACAAAATCAAGCACAATATTACCATTTGAAACATGATCTCTAATAAAATGATGTCTAATTTCAATGTGCTTGGTTCTAGAGTGTTGAATTGGATTCTTTGTCAAATTGATAGCACTTGCGTTATCACATTTAATTAGAATTTTAGATTGCGATACAACAAAGTCTTCTAGTTATTGTTTAATCCATAACACCTGAGCACAACAACTACCAGCAGCCACGTACTCAGCCTCAGCTATGGACAAGGCTATAGAGTTTTGCTTCTTACAGTGCCATGAAATTAAATTCAACCCTAGAAATTGGTATGTACCGCTAGTGCTTTTTCTATCTATTTTACAACCAGTATAATCAGCATCAGAGAATCCAATCAAATTCAGGGTAGAATGTTTAGAATACCAAATTCCTAAATTACTTGTTCCTTTCAAATATTTAATTATTCTTTTAACATCAAGCATATATGTTTCTTTTGGTGATGACTGAAATCTAGCACATACACATACACTATATAATATGTCAGGTCTACTTGTAGTCAAATACAATAAGGATCCGATCATACCTCTACATAGCTTTTGGTCAACATTGGATCCATTCTCATCTTTGTCCAATCCGCAAGCTGGGCTCATGGGTGTGCTCATTGATTTGCTACTCTCCATACCAAACTTTTTGATGATTTCCTTGATGTATTTGGCTTGGTTGATGAAGATGCCTTCCTTTGTTTGTTTTACTTGAAATCCAAGGAAGTAGTTTAGCTCGTCCATTAAGCTCATTTCAAATTCTCTCTGCATAAGCTTAGCAAATTCTTTACATAGAGATTCGTTAGTTGCACCAAAAATTATATCATCAACATATATTTGTACAACTAAGATGTCATTATTCTTCTTTTGAAAAATAAGGTTTTGTCTACTTTGCCTCTTGAAAAATCATTTTCAATTAAGAAAGTGCTAAGTCTATCATACCAGGCTCTAGGTGCTTGTTTCAAACCATACAATGCTTTATTTAATTTGAATACATGGTTTGGAAAAGTATGATTTTTAAAACCTGGTGGTTGTTCTACAAAAATTTGTTCAGAGATAAAACCATTAAGAAATGCACTTTTTACATCCATTTGAAAGAGTTTAAAATTCAGGTAGCAAGCAAATGCAAGTAGTAATCTAATGGCTACTAGTCTTGCTACGGGTGCATAAGTTTCATCAAAATCAATACCTTATTCTTGGTCATATCCCTTAGCCACTAATCTAGCTTTGTTTTTTATAATGTTTCCTTGCTCATCTAATTTATTTCTATAGACCCATTTGGTTCCTATTATTGGATGGTCAGTAGGTCTATCTATAAGTGTCCATACCTTATCCCTTTCAAACTGGTTTAATTCTTCATGCATTGCCATCATCCAATTTGGGTCAGTCTCAGCTTCTTCTAGGATATGGGGTTCTATTTGTGATACAAAGGCTAGGTAATCATGTGCATCCTTATATGCGGACCTAGTCCTAACACCATGTGAAGGATCTCCTATAATTAATTCTTTAGGGTGAGATGTAACATACCTCTAGTCCCTCGGTAGGTCGGTGTAATCCTTAGTTACCGTTTCTTCTCCATCTTGAGTATCTTTGTCTTGAATGCTCAAGTTATCCATTCTTTTTTGCAATGTATCTGCATCATTATCTATGCACTCTTCTTGTCTAGAAGGTGTAGGGTTAGTTTCAACAAATACAACATGAATCGACTCTTCAATAGCAAGAGTCATTTTATTAAAAACCCGATATGCTTTGCTATGTAATAAATAACCTAGGAAAATTGCATCATCAGCTTTAGAATCAAAATTTTCTAAATTATCTTTTCCATTATTGTGCAAAAAGCATTTACAACCAAACACATGAAAATAACTAATATTGGATTTTCTATCAATCCAAAGCTCATAGGGGGTTTTCTTTAAAATAGGATGGATCAAAACATGATTTAAAATATAACATGTAGTATTCACCGCTTCTGCCCAAAAGTACTTTGGAAGATTGCCTTCACACAACATTGTGCGAGCCATTTCTTCCAATGTCCGATTTTTTCTCTCTACAACACCATTTTGTTGAGGTGTTCTAGGAGCGGAGAAGTTATGATCAATGCCAAATTCAGTACAATAATCATCAAAAAATTGATTTTCAAATTCGGTTCCATGATCACTTCTAATTGAAATCAAAGATAAGTTCTTTTGATTTGAAACATTTTTATGAAATTTTCTGAAAACACGAAAAGTTTCATCTTTCGAAGCAATAAACAAAACCCAAGTAAATCTTGAAAAATCATCTACTATCACAAGAGCATATTTCATACCTCCTAGGCTTGTGGTCTTAGTATGTCCAAAAAGATCCATGTGAAGTAGTTCAAGTGGTCTTGTTGTAGAAACTATATTCTTTGATTTAAAACTCCCCCTAGTTTGTTTACATATTTGACATGCATCACAAACATGATTTAAATCAACTTTAAACTTAGGCATGCCTCTAACAAGATCTTTAGAAATTAGTTTGGCAATAATATGCATGCTAGTATGACCTAATCGTCTATGCCATAGTAAGCCTGACTCTTTGGTCTTAGTATTCATTGCAACTAGACTAGGTCTACTTGACATGGCAAGATCATTAAGATCTACCACATAGATATTTCCAAGTCTATGTCCAATGAACTTATTACTAGAATCTAAAGAGTTGGTTACTATACACATAGAGGATTTAAAGACAACCTTGAAGCCTTTATCACACAATTGATTTATACTTAAGAGATTATGCTTCAACTTGTCTACTAACAAAACATTTTCAATAAAAGTGAAGAGAGTTATTTTGATCTTATCAATACCGATTATTCTCCCTTTGCCATTGTCTCCAAAGGTGACCATTCCTCCTTCTTTCATTTCAAGGGTGATAAATTGGTCATTGTCACTTGTCATATGTCTTGAGCAGCCACTGTCTAAGTACCATCTTTTCTTCAATCTTTGGGCTACAAGACATTCCTGCAAAATAGTCAATGAATTCTTTTAGGTACCCAAGCTACCTTGGGTCCTTGCAGGTCAGCAGAGATGGTTCCTTTGGAAACCCAAATCTTTCTTACTTTCTTAAGGATATTTCTAGAATGATTGTATTTAAAAGCTTTATGTCCAATTCTTTTACAAACATAGCATACAACTTTAGAGTTTTTGATAGAAACAAAATTTGAAGTTCTAAAAGTTGATGCACTTGATGCAGATTTTGAACTTTTTGAAATGTATGCATTTTGGCTCAAATTCTTAGGAACATATAATAATGACTTTGAAGTTGAAACAGTTTTTGGTGTAGCTAGAACCTTTTGAGATAAAACATTTTGAACAGGTATTTTGGATTTCACAAAAGTAGTTGCTGAAATTCCATTCATAAAAGAAGTTTTAAAACCAATTCCAACTTTGTTTCCTGAAATCCGTTGTTCTTTTAAGATTAACTCAAGCTTATTTGAAGATAAAGTGAGTTTTTCAACTAAAGGCTTGAGTTTTGTAACCTCCTTTTTTAATTCAGTGTTTTCAACGAATAAATCATTGTTTTTCTTCTCACGTGAAAGATTTTCATTTTTCAGCTTTTCAAATTTTTCAAAAAAGTCATGCAGTTCTTTTTGTAATAAAAGGTTCTTTTTTGAAATTTCATCTTTTTGTTTGAGTAAAGAATCATTCATATTTTTCAATGATTTTATCTTTACTCCAGCTTTCTTAAATTCAGATAGTAAATCATGAAAAGCAGAATTTAATTCATCAAAAGTGAATTCAGTGTAGTTGTTAGGGGATGTTACCTCATCTTTGAGACCCATTAAGCATAAATTTACAGTCTTGGTGGTCTCTTTTTTTTCAGATAAAGATGATTCTTCATTGTCGGACCATGTGGCAACCATGGCTTTCTTTTTTTTCTTCTGTCTGAAGGATTTCTTTAATAGTGGACAGTCTGGATGTATGTGCCCCGACTTTTTGCATTCGTATCATGTGGGGACTACTTCTTTATCTTTCTCTCTGTCCTTCTCTTTTTCCTTTCCATAATCCTTCCTATGAAATTTTCGGTTATATCTTCCTTTCTTTCTTCCCATAAATTTCCTGAATCTCCTCATAACCATAGCAATGTCATCGTCTTCTAGGTCGTCATTGGAGGAGGTGCTTTCTTCTTCAGATTCTTCATCATCCCTCTTTGATTCGAAAGTAGCTTTGAAGGCTATTGTCTACTTTTTCTTTTGTTCGTCTTCTATTCTGTGCTGCATTGTCAGCTCGTGGGTGATGAGCGATCCCAGCAGTTCATCCAGTAGAAGTGTGTTGAGATCTTTGGCTTCCTGTATTGCAGCAACTTTGGGATCCCATTTGTTAGGTAAAGATCGGAGTATCTTCTGAACTAGATCTACATTGGAGTATACCCTGCTAAGACTCTTCAAACCGTTAATAATATCTGTAAATCTTGAGAACATGGCAGAAATTATTTCAGAAGGTTCCATTTTAAATAATTCATAATTATGAACTAATAGATTTATCTTGGAGGTTTTCACTTGGGAAGTACCCTCATGGGTCACTTCGAGTTTATTCCAGATTTTCTTTGCTGAAGAGCAAGTGAAAATTCGGTTGAACTCGTTAGCATCCAAAGCACAATATAGTAAATTCATTGCTTTAGCATTCAATTCTCCTATCTTCATGTCATGATCATCCCAGTCCTCTTCAGGTTTAGGGATGTCCATGCCATCAACTTTAATTGTGGGAATGTGTGGCCCTTTTAAGATGACCTTCCACAATTGAAAATCTACAGCTTGTATGTAAATTTTCATTCGTGCTTTCCAATATGAATAATTAGTGCCTGTGAATAGTGGAGGTCTATTTATTGATTGGCCTTCGACTAAGGATGTACTCATGGGATGAGCCATCAATCTTTACTCAAGTAATCAGAGACACTGCTCTGATACCAGCTGTTTCCCAGGTGGCTTTTTTCCAAGAGGGGGGTGAATTGGGAATTACAAAATTTTTGCAAGTATGTGCACAAGTAATTCCTTTTAGTGGTTAGGTGTTGTGTTAGTCATAAAATAAATGCAGAAACAAAAAGGTAAATCAAGCACAACACAAACAAGGCAGGTTTATAGTGGTTCGGAGCAACCCAGCTCCTACGTCCACTATCCAAGTTCACCACTCGGGATTTCCACTATATCCCCCAAACCAGAATATAGTCGGATTATTTTACACGCTCACAATCCCAACCTCTACACTTTGGTTTTTGAACCGGGCTCACCAAAGAAATCCACACTAGGTTTTCACAGGCTCACCTAGAACCTCTACACTTTGGTTTTGAAAAAGGCTCACCAAAGAAACCTATTTGGTTTTTAACCGGGCTCACCAATAACACAAATATTCTAAAAATAGAATAAAGAAGCAACAAAAATGACAAACTCTATTGTCTGGTGGTTGCCAATACAGCTCGAGTGAAGCTTAATTGAATGCTCTTCAATGAACTTCAATGGCATCCTTGCTTTCTTCAAAAGGTGCTTCAAGCTTCTGGTAAGAGTTGGTGAAGGCTTGAAGGCTGACTTCAAAGCTTAAGTGCTCTCACTTTTTTCTTCAATAAATATTCAATAACTATTCATTAACTCATTAGTCTCTCCAAGGATGTTCTCATACCTCATTTATAGAGACTTCAACTACCTTCCCTTGATTTTGAATGTTGTAGACTATTGGGAGGTGATAGGTTACCGTTGGAGCACTTTTGGAATTCAAAAACTGAAAACTGGAACTAGCCATTGGAGGTGATCCCATCATTCCAGTCGACTCGGACAATCTTCGAGTCAGCTCGAATTAAGTTCAGGTCAGCTGGACTGAATGCTAATCGGCTAGCTTCCATAGTTGAGAAAATGGGTCACTCTGGATGAGTCGGCTAGACTAAATTCCGGTCGGCTCATATCTCAGAGGCTCTCAGAGCGATCTCAACCAAGTTCTAGATGAGTCGGCTAGGCTAAAATGCAGTCGGCACAGATCCCTGATAATCTCAGAACGTTCTCAACCATGTTATGGACGAGTCGGCTGGATCTGTGTGCCAGAGAACTTCTTTTCTATGCCAGTGCTAGAGTCGGCTGGTTCCTCCATCCAGTCGACTCGAGAGTGGTTCTTCAGCTAGATCAAATTCAATTCTCCAGAACACTTATGCCAAGCTTTGAAGACTTCTTTAAGGTCTTCTTATAATAAATTCAAGAATAATTGAAGCTTGAAAACTATTAGAAGTAACCCTTTATCTTAATTTAAGTAGAAAATTTTTGTAGGATTTTTCTTTACAAGATTCTAAATACTTTACAACTTAACACAATGCAATAAAGATTATAGGGTTTAGAAAGTGTGTTAATGTAGTTGTCCTACAAAAACTTGTCAATCATTTGAAGAGTTGTTAGATAACCAAATGTATGCTCCAATATTTTGTTATCATCAAAATCACTTTTGGGGTCAACAATCTCTCGCTCAGTCGATAAATGTCTCATATTTTTCAAAGTACTTCGGTAGTCTCAAAGCTTCGAATGGACCGAAGACTGTCGTATGCCTTTGAAGAGTTGAAGAAGTATTTAGAGACCTTGCCTTTACTTTCCAAACCTCAAGAAGGGGATGTGCTCTATTTTTACCTTTCCGTCTCGGACGAAGCAGTCAGTTCAGTCCTTGTCCGGAGAGAAGAAGACGGCTCTCACAAGCCGATCTACTACATCAGCAAAGTTTTACATAATGCTAAAACAAGATATTTAAAAATGCAGAAGCTGATCTACTCTCTGATAATTACGTCAAAGCGACTATGGCCTTACTTCCATGCCCACGCCATCATGGTGCTGATCGATTAGCCCCTCAAAGCCGTTCTCCGATGCCCTGATACCTTCGAAAGGATAGCCAAATGGGCTACGAAACTAAGTGAGTTCGACATCAGTTTCCAGTCCCGATCGACTATGAAGGCCTAGGTGCTTTCAGATTTCCTAGCTGAGTGCACCTGGAAGTCCGAAGACGAAGCACCTCCAGCAAAAGAAGGAAATTTGAAGAATATGGAGTTCGATTGGGTGTCCATGTGGACGGAGCTTCCAATTCTGCTGGATGTGGAGCCAGCCTTATACTGGTTGAACCCGACAGTCACACGATGGAATACGCACTTCGATTCTCCTTCCGTGCTTCAAATAACCAGATCAAATATGAAGCCCTTCTTGCAGGACTTCGGATCGCCAAGAGTTTAGGAGTTCGGAGACTCCAGGCTTTTTCGGATTCCTAGTTGGTGGTAAATCAAGTTAAAGGAGAATATGAAGCCAGAGACCCCACCATGGTGCAGTACTTGGAAAAAGTACAAATCTTATCTTCTCAACTGAAATACTTCGAAATCATTCATGTTCCCCGATCGGAGAACTCTCGGGAAGATGCGTTGTCTCGACTTGCCACTATAACCTCGGAATCCCTTGGTCGCACTTTCGTTGAACACCTTGAAGCCCCAAGTATAGCTGAAGAAGCTATGGAGGTGCACCAAATTGAGGCCGAGCCAAACTGGATGGATCCCATCATCAAGTTCTTAAATGAGGGTGTGTTGCCAGAAGACAAGGCAAGGGCCAAAAAGATCTGCTAGATGGCATCTCAATATGTCATCTTAGACGGAGCTCTTTATAAAAGATCATCCTCTCAGCCCCTACTGAAATGCTTCGGACCGTCAGATGCTGACTACGCCTTGAGAGAGGTCCACGAGGGGATATGTGGTGATCACTTGGGGGGCAGGTCCTTAGCGTATAAAATTATACGCCAAGGATACTATTGGCCCTCCATCCAAAAGGACTCGTCTGACTTCGTGTGAAGATGTGATCAATGCCAAAGATATGCCAACACTCAGAGACAACCAGCGAGTCACTTGACTCAATTGACAACCCCCTGGCCTTTCGCTCAGTGGGGGATGGATATTCTTGGCCTATTTCCACCAGCATCTGGGTAGAAAAAATTCCTCCTAGTGGTAATTGACTACTTCACAAAGTGGGTCGAAGCCGAACCATTGGCCCAAATCACGGAAGGCAAGGTTGAGAATTGTGTCAAAAACTCCATCATATTTCGATTCGGGATTCCATATACAATAATCACTGACAACGGGAGGCAGTTCGATAATTCAAAGTTTAAAGACTTCTATGCTCGATACCATGTACAACATAGGCTGACTTCCGTTGCCCACCCGCAGTCTAATGTAGAAGCCAAAGTAACTAATCGGACCATTCTCCATGGTTTGAAGATGAGGTTGAACGCTACCAAAGGACTTTGGGTAGAAGAGCTGACCTCCATTCTATGGGCATACAGAATTACCTCGAGGACAGCCACCGACGTGTCTCCGTTCAACCTGGCATACAGTACCGAAGCCATTCTTCCTATCCAGGTCTCCCTCCAATCCCTAAGAATTGACAAATACGAAGAGCCTAAAAACTCTGATCGTAGAAGAGTTGACCTGGATCTGTTGCCGAGCACCAGGCTTCAGGCCCAAATAAAAATGGCGACATACCAGCAAAAGATTGCCAAGTATTACAATTCCAGAGTAAAGGAGCAAATTTTTCGTACAAGGGACATGGTGCTGCGAAGGGCAGAAGTATTCAGGCCAACAGAACAGGATAAGCTTTTCCCCAACTAGGAAGGTCCATACCAAGTCGAAGAAGTCATATGTCCAGGAACATATCGACTCAGGACCCTGGATGGTAAAATTTTATTCCGGCTGTGGAATGTACAAAACCTTCGCGAATACTATCAATAAACAAACCACTAAATTTTACGTGCAAATTTGCCCAACTTTGAATGGCCCGTTGCATCAACTAAACGACAATGGCCTGAATGGCATGATCTAAGGAATCGACCAACGGCGCAAAGGAGAGTCTGATCCATTCACCTTATCGGTATGCCCGACGAGCGCAACGGACGGCCTAATCAGGCCACCAAAAACGATCAAAGGCATAGGGATGGTTCACGTAACCTACCCTACGAAAAACCTGAATATGTGCCGAGGCGGGCCTAATCAGCCTACCTTACACCAAAAAAGGTGCAGGGATGGTTTCTATAGCCTACCCTACGGTAAGTCCGAAGATGCACCGGGGTGGGCCTAAACAGCCTACCTTGATCATAACAAGAATGCACAGGGATGGCTTGGATGCCCTACCCTATGGTAAATCTGAAAACATGCTAGAGTGAACCTATATCACTCATCCTGTCAACAGTAAAACACTTGATGGGACAGCCCAGCTGATCTCACGTCTCTTTGCAGATCCCAAATGTTTGGGAAATTTACACCTTCGACATATCATAGTATGACAATTCACAAAAGAAGTGTGGAAGAAGTTGGGAACTTCATTTCATTTTTGAATTTTTATAAAAAAAAAAGACAAGGAGCATTGCAGATAAGGGGGAAAGTAGATTCAGTGACCACCAGCAAGCGCTTCCCCATGCCGGTGAGAGGCATCAAAGCCTTGGAAGGAGGATGGAGAGGCTTCGGTGTTCCCCTCAGAGTCGTACTCCGACCCCTCTTCGAAGTCAGAATCAAACTCATGGCCGGAGAAAGGGATGGAAGGCCTAATGTTTTACAAGCCCTTCAAATTAGAGAACTTGAAAGTCTTGTCCCGATATTCCCGGAAACCCCGGTGGTACGAATCCAAGACCTCCTCTGCCACCTCATCCTTGTAGGCAGGAGAAGCCGTAAAGTTCAAGATGGCCTCTGCCAATTTCATCCTGGACTCCTCTGCCTTTGCAACGATGACCTCAACCCGTGCCTTGGCCTCTACCAGGCGGGCCTCCAAGTCTGGATTTTCCTCTCCAAGTGAGCAATGACCCCCGACGGGTCATCGTTATCGCCTCTCCGAGGAGCCTTAGAGCTGGACTCCCCCTCAGATAGGGCCTCGAAGGCCCTCTTCATTGTCGCCTTCTTAAGTTGGGAAATGCTGAACTTCATTTCGCTAGGATGCCGAAGAAAGAAGGAAAACTTCCAAAATGGGAGTCTGAAATTGCGATGGCCTTTGACAGGGGGAGACAGGGCCCTTTTTATAAGGACCTTACATCCACGACCAGCCATAGGGAAACGTGCTCCACGCCCTTTTCCGGGTGTACCAAAGGATGCCATGTGTTGGAGTGACACCTCGAGACTCCAAGTGATCGCTTGGGAGCGGTATGATCACCAATAACTACTCTTAGGGATTACAACTGTCAGCACTTCAAATCTAGAATAATCTTCATCGTACGACACGATGGCATTAATGACTCCCTTTCGGAAAGAGCTAAGGTTCGGGGAGTAGCCTAGGACATGTGATTGCAATAGCTAAGGTTTGTTCTCTAAGCAAACAATGATCCACTTTCTCAAGAAATGGATTAGAGAATGATTCATGGGAGGGTCTATGGATGATGACCTCAAGACTTGAAATTTGACCTATGGGTGAGGAAAGGTATACTCTATAGAAGGGTAGGTCAGTCATGCGAAGGAAGGGGTCTGGGGTCATAAGGAGGACTTCTACAGGACTGGGTGAATCAATCCGCTTAAGACAAGGATGTTCAACTGAGATTACGGGAGAGACCTTAGTGGCTGGGCATGGGACAAGGTCCAATTGTAAGAGGCTTGATTCAGTCATCCTAAGGAGAGGATCTACCATAGGGTGGGCAAACTTAAACAGTTCAGTGCAAAGATCTTCAATTGGTACTTGGGGAATGACTGTCATTAGAGGGTACGAACTGATAGCTCGGGCTAACACTATGAGTTCTTCCTGGGGGTATTTGACTAAAGGAACCTGATTCTCACAAATCTCTTGAATTTCTGAACTAGGTCCTACCACTTGGTTGCTCTCCAAGGTCTCCTCAGGTAAGGAACCAATAGTATCGATGTCACATTCTTCAAGTTCTTCCCCCTCATATTCATCAACTAGACTCAAGCCAGCATCATATACTTCCTCGATGCCATCTTCAATGGGTTTCGGGTCAGTGGTAATCGGGTCAACTGATTCTAGGCTTGTCATACCTAACCGTTCTTCCTCATTGGTAGGCTTGGGTTCTCCCTCATTAATGTCATCCTTAGGATTCTTACCACTTAGCTGTGCACAAGCCAGTCCTATGCATGGGCACTGACTAGATTTATGGCCTCTTTCTCCACAAAATAAACATTCTTGAGATATAGGAACCTGGGTCACACTGGGTTTCAAGCTAGTAGAGACCTTACTTGGGCATGGGTGTGGATCTAAATGGTTTGATCTAGAAGACTTGGGTTGTTGAGTGACTGGTCTAGAATATTGTAAGGACCTCTCATAGACACGATCCACACTATAGATATCATGGTTAGGCTTCCTAAGGTTATGCTCGGGATCATGGTATAAGGTCCTCCTAGGTTCCTAGCATGGGTGAGGTTGGGGCCTATTAAATTTTGGATCAGAGGTCCAATTTTGATGTCTACATTTCTCAAGTACTTGGACTCGATCCCTAAACTGGGAAAAACCCTCATTCATGTCCTGACTCAATTTGGTCATACTTTCGATAAGATTTCTAACCATGGCTTCTAAATCTGGTTGGGTTTGACTAGGTTGGTAGGGTACTCCATTCCGGGTAGACATGATGATGCAAGCAAACACACAAAATGAGACTCAACTGAATCAACTACGGGCTAACTAAACCTAGAGCCTAAACTAGATGCCCAATCAGAGTGGCAAGCTAGCCTGTAGTAACTCAGGACTCAGCCAGACAGGTGTAAGGGGAGTGTTAGGTCCCTAGATGCCAATCCTAGACACCAATCAGAGATTGGCCAGGTAGGCGGACCAGCACACAAGCCCTTCGGGATGGAATCCCTGAACCATCATTCTAGACACTGAGTACAAAGCACACATAGAGTAACCAGACAAACTGACTCAACACTAGCCTTGACCCGACTTGTTGATGTCCCTAGCCCACTAGGGCAAATTAGGTCTAATTAATTTTAAGATTAAAGGCTTAGGTTCGAATGAGTGGGTGGTGGTTTTGGGCTAAGGAGAGGTTATCAACTCCTCCCCTTATCTTAGATGCTCAAATGCCCTTAAGATGAATTAAGAGATGATCACTCAAAAATAATTGAATTGCAGAAACATAAAAATAGAGTTGTAGTAATTTAATCCTCAGAAATCCCACAAAAACCAATAAATCACAGGAAAATTATGAAAAATAGTTTCAATTATACTGGTTTCAGAAAAACAAAAATCATCAAATTTAGGATTACCTATAGTGAGAAATAATTTCTACAACAGGATAATTACGGGCTGAAAACAGAGTACTTCCCCGTTTATAATTCCTGCTACGAAGTTATAATCCAATGGATCCCCTACACGCCCTAGGAACACCCCGTGGAATGGGAAGAGGAGGTTTGCACCTTGCTTCGTTCCTAGGATCGGACATCCTGGGGAGTCTACTTCGAGCAGACAAAGTAAAAAGAGAGAGACTCAAACAAGCAATCAAACAGAAACCCTAGACAGGGCTCTGATACCAAAAATGATGCAGCACGAAAGCTCTGATACCAAAAATGATGCAGAACAAAGAACAAAGAAGCGTATGTGGAAGTAAAATTTAGATTATTATTATTTTTTTTTTTATATTTCAGAAATTGGCTTCGACTCAAAGTAAAGTTAAACTAAGTTGATGGAATCTAGGTAAGGATTGAAAGCACAATTTAGAAGAAGCTAAGTTATTAGAGTAGTTCAGAAGTAACGGATCGCTGGGGGTTGAGAAACTCCCAGACCTAGGGTTTCGCTCTGAACTTTCAACAGGACAGAAATAAAGAGAAGAGATGGTTTACCAACCAGACAGTGATCTCACAGAATTTGGATGGAAGAACTCTCTCGAGCAGATTGTTGGATCCTCGGATTCGGCTATCTTCGCAATGGATCCTCCAATACCGGTCTTGTGGTTTGGTCGGCTTCTCCTGGACTCAAGATCTGGGAAGAAGAAAAACAAGTGATGGATTCAGAGACTCAGGGAAGGATTTACCAGTTCAAAGAACTTGAAGGCTGATGTCGCTGAGATCCGGATTCTCTTAAAGGCTGATTCGACTCCCTCTGGAAAGAGCTTTGGATCTGAAGTACCCGAACTGTAGCTGGATGCTGGTGGTCGGTCTGGACTTGGAGAGAGAGGCCGTGGGAGGTGGGATATGCTAGGGTTTGGTGGATTGAAGTGGATGGTGGGCGGCTAGGGTTATGGAGTAGAAGTGGCTAGCCTAGGGTTTGGGTTTTGGAGATCTCACACCTCCTCAAGGTTCCTGGGGAACCTGGATTTACTCCCTCACAGAGCTCAACACCTGGATGCAAGTGCGGAAGAGAGAAAACACAAAGTTTGCTTACAAAAAAATTTGGTTTCATTCATCTGATCCCTTAGAACTTACAAAGGGGTTTTAATTTATAGGACATTACAAGAGAGTAGGATTTTACATCTTCCCATGTGGGACTAAAGGAGGGGATCTTCAAATTAGGATTGTAGGATCAATCCCTACTCATATGGCCGGCCAAATAATTCCAAAGATGATTGAGGCTTCAAAAAAGGAAAGTGGGTGGCGCCTCCTTGTCTTGACCTCCAAGAAATTATTTTTTTCCTTCTATGCTTGGCCTTATCTGGAAGTGTTTGGGCGCCTCTTAACCTTGCCCTCCAAGAGAAAATTTGTTTCCTTTTATATCTGGCTTTAGTTGGAATGACTAGGGCGCCTCCTAACCTTGCTCTTCAAGAGAAATCTCCTTCCTTCCATGGCTTAACCCCTTTTGGATACCTCCTTTTCTTTCTCCCCAAGTTATGGCTCTTTCTAACTTTGTTTTGAGTATTTTTGGCAGGTAATGGGCGCCTCCTTGAAGTTCTCTCCAAGAGAGTTTCTTCCCTTTTATAGTTTGGTTCTTTTGGGAATGTCTTGGGCCGCCCCCTTGATTTGTGGACCCCTGGTGGATTTCTCCTCAATTGGCGCATGAGAGAAGGGAGCTGCTATCTGTGGTATGGGGACCAAAGCCTGCTGGATGGAGATGTGGCACCCCCTGGACTCAGGTGTATGGCTGGGAGTGTGGCGCCCACTTGCTTGGCCTTGGGAGAAAATGTAACACCCCAGGTTGAAGCCCTAGTCCACTACTGAGTCAACATGACTCAACAAAATAAAAATGCAGGTAATATAGACTCAAGCTAAAATTGAGTTGATCAAGTCAACCCTTATTACAAGCCAAAAAACCCTAATTCTTCGGGCAAGGTTAATCAGAGATCCAGATGGAGCTCTGAAGTCTTCTTCTGAGTCTGGTGCCCGCACCAATATGGCGGCACCTGGGGTGCATGAGAATGCGACCATTCGAATATCAACATGCTCAACACGGGCAACGAGAATCATAATCAATATTCCTTAATCAACGGTCAACAAGAAAATGACACCTGTCCGTCATGTCCATTCTTAGACAGATGGATTAATTATGAAGGAAGACTGACATCAACCCGGCTTGATCGTGGTCAGTCATCGACAACGGCATTTTGATTCTGCTTCAAGACTCATCTTCGATGCCGACCACGAGCTAAACAATCTTCGGCTTCGGCCCCTCAACCAAAGAGGAAGAAGAGCAATGTAATTCAAGTCATCACCAAAGCCAGCAACCTTATTTAAACCATCGTCAAAAACATGACATAACATGTACAAAAAGGAGAAAGTCACTTGGAAATTCAGAATAGTTCATCGGTTACATTTCTGAGGAAAGTAAGGAAGAGATATAATGCCTAAAGCTACACAGATCTCTAAGCATCAGCTGGAAGAGAACCAGCATCGCAAGATTGGAGCAATTTATCAATTTGCACAGAGAGAGTTTCCTCAAATTGGGTTGAGCCCAGAGGGCCTTCAACCTGGACCCCCTCCTCAGCTCGGACTCCCTCTTGAGTCGGAATCAGAATTACATTCAAGTCTTCGACTGCGACAGGAGTTTTTTCCCCTAAGCCTGGCATCTCTTCAGCCTCTTCGACCTGGGCCGAAATTATGCTGGGAGCCTCGACCATGATTGGGATATCCTCCCTTGGACTTAACATCCCTCCGATCTCCTCTTCGACCTCGGCTCCCTCTTCTTCTTCTTTCATAATGTCGAAAGCAGGGACAGCAGAAAGATCAAGGTTAGGAAAAATCCCACTGACCTTGGCAAGTCCGTCGTTAAAATCGTGCTGGTAGCTATATAAGGTCACCTCATTCATTTCCTTTTGGAACTGTGAGGACTTCCTAAAATCCACTACAGCTCTACTCGCCAGCTCTTTCAGGACTTCGGACTCTCTCCTAGCTACCTCAGACTCTAAGGCTGCCTTTTCGGCCCTTAAAGATGCCTTTCTGGATTTTAAGGATACCTCTTCAGCCCTCCTGGTTGCCTCCTCAACCACCTTGGTCAGGTCTTCCATCTTTTCCTGATTCTCCTTAATGGATTGTTCCAAGGAATCGGCATGTTTTCTACTCTTCCTCAACTTTGCCCTTGCCTCGCGATAGTCAAATGGGCATTCTTCAGCTCACTCCTCGGGCTGCAAATTTCAGCGTCCGCATGAATGAGACGATTCTCCATAGACTGCTTCAATTCTTCGGCCACCTCTTTTTCAGCCCTGGATGTATGGAGCTCTTCTTTAAGGCCATTGATGAGGCTATCGACATTCCCTAGGCCCTCCTCCATGACGGTGATGTTGTAGACCAACTACATCGACAAGGCGAGGTTATGGACCGAACAACCCTCCTGGAAAAGAAAAAATGATGAGGATCTCACCTATTATAGGGAGGAAAAGGCAGAGTCGGATATTCTAGCAAGGCTTTGACCTTGGATAACTGCCAAATTATGAGACAGCAACGTATCCTTTAGCGCCCGCCTAGCCACAGCGGGGATCAACAATCCCCCCATGGAGAAAAGCTCCGAAGAGTCTGTGGGACGGCTTCTAGTTGGAGAAGCCTCCCGAACAAGCTCCCTCTCGATTTGCGGTGCCTCGCCCCTATCTATCGCAGAGGGGCAAGGCGGAGGCACATCAGCCACTGGAGGTGGACTCTCCCTTGTGTGAACTAGAGAGATAATCACCGGCGAAGATTCAACTAGCTGAGGCCCTATTGGGGCCTCCATCATTGGCGCCACATCCCCTCCAGAGGTTCCACTTGAGGATGAAGTGCTCCTACTCTTAGGACCATTCCTTCGAGCCTTCTTTCAAACCGTTGAGCTTGAAGGAGGGGCCTAAGCTGTCCTCTTCTCAGAAGATTGGCGGAGCCAGCTCAAGTTAGGCTTCATTCCGCCACCTACAAACAGAAAAACCCCTCCGAGTCGACTGAACTACAACAGGAATGAAAGAGAAGAAATAAAAATTTTCATCATTTATACCTAACACAGGGAACTCACTGATCCCTGCAAGATGGAGATTCCTCTCCTCCATCAACTCGTGGATAGGAACGTCCTCCGAATCAGTCAGTAAGTCATAATCAAACTGATCAGCCATCAAAACCTTTTTTCCATCATTGGTGGTTAAACGTGGCTCCTTCCAATCACTACTGAAACCCCACAGTTCAGTAGAATACGCAAAAGTGAAGATAGGTTTCTACCCATGGATGGCACCGGGCATATCCTTGATGATCTTGCGACCAGGTCGAGGGCCGATCACCCACCATCCGCTACCGTGGAAATCTCTCTTAAGCACAAAAAGGGCAATAAACAAATTGGTCCCGGGGTTCACATTAGCTATGTGACACCGGACCAAAAACTCACATATGTTCTGAATGCTATTCGGAGTCAACTGCGCATGCACTACTTGGTACAGATGAAAGATTTTGATGAAGAAAGGATGTGGTGTGGGCACCAGGCTCAAGAAGAGGCTTCAGCTAATGCCAAGTTCTTTATGGATAGAAGACTAGGAATTTAAGTCCTGTAATAAGTCTATGAGTCTTGTATTTATTTTTATTTGAATAATTGAGTCCTGTTTTATTTTAATTTGGATCCAATTAGAGTTAAATTGGCTTTGTATTGAGTCGGGTTCAAGATCTACTTGTATTGGGCTTCAATTAAGCAAGAATAAGCAACCAACTTCACCAACTACTTGGAGCACCACATCATCAAAGCACCATGCCACCTTGGAAGACAAGTCATGCCAACTTGGAGGATAAATCATGCCACATCACCAAGACACATCAACCATGAATTTTCAAATTTGAATGAAGCTCCACTATTTATGGGTGCCCACCTTGTAATTAGGAGATTTAAATTTGAATGGGCCACTCCCATCTTTATGGGACACCCCTTGATTTTCTCTATGAAAAGTGTTGCATTTTGAATTTGAAAATGAGCTTAAGGTTTATAAAAGCTCCTAGAATTCTCTTGTAATGGAAATGATGAATGAAGAAGAAATTTTTTTTGAAAGCTTTTTCCTTTGCTAGCCAAAGTCCCTTGAGAGAAGGAAAGGTGTGAGACCTAAGTTACCTAGCCAATCCAATTTCTAACCCATACTCCATTTCTATTTGATCAACCTTGAAGACTCTCCTACAATCCACTCCAAAATTCGTCCATCTCCTCTTCCAAAGGCATATTCTACAAAGAAGTTCAGCATGCCAACAAGTGAAGGAGGTTAAAGTTGTGGATGCCAAGGAAGATCTACTTCAAGCCAAGCTTAATCCTTATTACTCCATTCCAAATTCTCTTTATCCATTCCTACAACCTCCCATCTAAACCCGTTAATCTTTCCATCTCCTTGTGCAGGATCCCTGGGTCTCATGGTTTCCAAGATGAAGGTTTACTATGCCAAAGAATCAGAAGCAGGAGGCCTTGAAACCTAGAGTAATTCCTTTGTCATTTAGGTACCTCATCTTGAGTGTCCTTTATCCCATTTTCAGAACATTAATAGCCGGGTAACCATTCTTATACTTTCTTTCAGATCTGAAATAGCAAGGTAAGCTAGCCCTAACCTGTGTGGTTTCCTAACCACAAAGGTCCTTTCTTAATTACTTTGAGAGAGTTTCTTTCTAGTCATGTTTTTCTCTATGTTCCTTTCCTGAATTTCTATTTCTTTTATAGAGTAGCTGCATGCCTATTTGCCTCATCAACATTTAACCTCTTTAATCCTTAGAGATGCATCATTCGAATCTTGTTCCCCATCATTTTGGTATCAGAGCATGGTAGGTTAGGTTTACTTTTGAATTTGTGCATTTAGGTAGGTTGCTGAAATTTTCTGCATGCATAGCATTCATACATGCTACTTAGTTATTGTTTTTAAAATCCAATCTAGATCTAAAATTCATCCCTCCTGAGTGGGTATACACTAGTACACTATCACGACCCATGGAAATAATGAGCCCCTGGCCCGACGTGAATTTTTAGGTTGAAGTTTGGTATGTAAATGCCTTTGTTTAAATTCTGCTTGCTGTATTTCTGAATGGGCTGACTGAGATTCGCATAAAAGTCTGAATAAAAGTAGTTAATTTTTTATTGAGATAATCTTTTTCCTACTCCATATTAAGCTAATTATCATCACGTAAAATCTCATCTGCAGAAAAAAATTACAAAAAAAATGAAAATTCCCGCATTCCATCACTATCATTGAAATTCCTTATGTTCAGTCCTGTTTTTTTATCTAGTTTTCAGTATCTGCTCAGTATAGTATAGAATTTGTTTTTAAATTTCCTTTCGTATGGCATATCATCTAGAAGTTAGCAATCTTTTGTGAATTTTTTAAATTTTTCTGAATCTGTTACATTTCACTTTTCCATCACTTGAGAACTGCAACACACTAATTCTGCACCTAAAATTTAGATCCATATGTTTGTTGCATTCATTTCATGGTAAACAAAATTAAGGGCATCAAATTGACATAGGGTCAGGATTTCATTACCTGTCCCTAGCCCAAAAATCACCAACTTTCATAACGAGCCCAATCCTAATTAAAACGGATTAGACATTTAATTGCTCTAGCGAGCTAGAGACACCCACAAGGTTGGGTCGAGTCAAGTATCAAGCCAACTTTGACACCCTGTTTGTGTGTGCTTGTATCTGGTGTCTAGGCAAGTGGTTCAGGGATTAGAGCCCGAAGGAAAGTGGGTTGGTTCGCTTACCTGGCCAATTTCAAATTGGTGTCTAAGGCAAGCAAAAAGGAACCTCCACTAACCTTACACTTACCTGGCCAGGTGCCAAGTTACTATAACCTGGATTGTCAATTTGACCTTACATTTGATTTGTACTCTAGGTCTAGCAAAACCCCTAGTCCGAGTTGAGTTCGTGTGCATGGCAACTAGTTCAGGAGCACATTATCAGCAAACCCAAGCCCAATCTAGTGTAACCATGGAACAAAACTTTGAGAGTCTAATGAAATCCTTGAATGACCAAATGACTAGGCTGAACCAAAACTTAACTGATCAATTAGCCTAAACCAATCAAAACTTGACAGATCAGATAACCCACATCACTGCTAGACTTAATCGATTAGAAGCTCGTACCCCTGGAGGAAATCATGAAGTCCAAAATGAGTTAGAGCCTGAATCTGAGTTTGAGACACCCATCAACCCTAGAAGAACTCTTCATCAAGACCATTTCTTCGAGCCAAATCCTAGGAGGCCCAATCCTGATCAAGTCCATGACCCAAATCCTAGGATAGCACACCATGATCCAGTCTATGAGCCAAACCCTAGGAGACATAATCAGGATCAGACAGACCATGACGAGCGAACCCTTATGAGTATTAGATTGGAAGCACCAACATTCGATGAAAATCTGGATCCTAAGGTTTACATAGATTGGGAGGGAGAGATGGATCAGTACTTCGATTGGTATGACATGACAGAGGAGAGAAAATGCAAGTTCGCGAAGCTTAGGTTAATTCGTCAGGATAGGCTTTATTGGGGAAATGTCGAGAGGTTTATTAGGCAAAGGGGTGATGTTTCCATAGTAACCTGGAGGGCAATGAAACTTAGACTTAGAGAGAAATACCTTCCTATGTCCTACCAACAGAGACTTCTAGACCAGTGGCAGAGATTGACCCAGGGAACCAAGAGTGTAGCTGAATACATTGCCAAATTTGATAAATTTGTAATGAGATGCAATGTAGATGAGTCTGAGTTTGTTACTTTGTTGAGATTTAGGGCAGGATTGAGAGAAGAGATCTAGAAGAAGTTATTTCTGAGAGAAGTCCATGACTTAGAGCTAGCTTACCAGGTAGCACGAGATGCCGAGAGATTTCATAGGGGACCATTTTATCGCAAACCCGAACCCCCTAGAACTAGTGCACCTAGTCAGCAGCCAGGAACAAATCAGATGCGACCTAGTCGACCCAACCCTAGCACCCCTCTGACCCGTAGAGATGTAGGGGTAAAGCACCAGAAGTTCAGAGGACTCCAAATTCTAATGTGGCTTGCTATAGATGTCATAAGTTAGGCCATTACATTAGCAATTGTCCAACTAGGGCCTTACACATAGGAGAATTAGAAGAAAGTGAGTCTGAACCCAAAGAACCCCTAGGTGATAATGTCGAGAAAGTATATCAGGCTGAGGACAATTTGGCTGAAGAGTATGAAGGAGACGAGGAACAAATAGAGCTTGATATGTTGGGAGTAGTTAGATGCATCCTTACCCAAAACGCGACACAAGAAGATTGGCGTAGGACTAACATCCTACAAACATTCGTCAAGTTAGGGGATAAGGTATGTAAAATAATCATAGATAGTGGGAGTTGTGTAAATGCCATATCCACTAGTGCTGTCAAAACTTTAGGCTTGTCCACAGTTCCCCATCCGACTCCATATAAGGTTTCTTGGATAGACTCCACTTCTATTCCTATCAAACATAGGTGCCTAGTCCAAATCCAGTTACAGTCCTATCAGGAGAAAGTGTGGTGTGATGTCTTACCAATGGGAGTGAGCAATATCATCCTAGGTCGACCCTGGTTATTTGACCATGACGCGACCCTATACGGTTGATCAAATTCTTGCTCATTCATGCACCTAGGAAAGAAGTTTGTGATCAACCCAACACCACCTAAGGACACTGTTAAGAGAGGATCAAGCCACTTAAAGGAAAAGAAAACGGGAGTCAATTTGATCACTAAAAAGGAAATTGAGAAAGAACTCACTGAGGGTACACATGTTTGGGTTTTAACCACTAAGAAAATTCAGGAGCCTTCCCAGAAAGAACGCCCTCAGGAAGTGGCTAAAGTGTTAAATGACTTTAAGGATGTATTTCCAGATGACCTACCTGACCAGCTTCCACCACTTAGGGACATCCAGCATGCCATTGACTTAGTCTCAGGAGCCACCCTACCCAACCTTCCACACTATAGGATGAACCCTACCGAACATTTAGAGTTACAAAGACAAGTAGGGGATCTCCTTAGGAAAGGATTTATTAGAGAGAGTTTGAGTCCTTGTGCAGTACCCGCATTACTGACCCTAAGAAAGATGGCACATGGAGGATGTGCGTTGATAGTCATGCCATTAATAAGATCACAACGAAATATAGGTTTCCCATACCCCGTTTGGATGACATGTTAGATATGATGGCCAGAGCAAAAATATTTTCAAAGATTGACCTTAAGAGTGGCTATTATCAGGTTAGGATTAGACCAGGGGATGAGTGGAAGACTGCATTCAAGACCAAGGAGGGTCTTTTTGAGTGGGTAGTAATGCCTTTCGGATTGTATAATGCTCCTAGTACCTTTATGTGGATTATGAATCAAGTCCTACGGTTATTTATAGGAAAGTTTGTCGTAGTTTACTTCGACGACATTCTTATATATAGTAGGACCCAGAAGGACCATTTGGACCACTTGAATCAAGTCTGTTTAGCTCTTAGGAAAAATAGTCTCTTTGCAAACCTAAAGAAATGTGACTTTTTTACCCATAAAGTCATTTTCCTAGGTTTTGTTGTCACACCTGACGGAGTTTCTACTGACCCTGAAAAGATCAAATCAATTGTAGAGTGGCCAGTGTCAAAAAGTGTTCATGAAGTATGAAGTTTTCATTGCCTAGCTACTTTTTATAGAAGATTCATTCGAGGGTTTAGTACCATAGTTGCGTCAATCACAGATTGCATTAGGAAAGGCCAATTTGAATGGACAAAAGCTGCTGATAGGGCCTTCGTAGATGTTAAGAAAAAAATGACACAAGCACCTATCTTAAGATTGCCTGATTTTTCTAAGGTTTTTGAGGTTGCTTGTGATGCATCTAGAGTTGGAATAGGTGGAGTTTTAAGCCAGGAGAGCCATCCCATAGCTTTCTTTAGTGAAAAATTAAATGAAGCCAAGCTTAAGTATTCCACCTATGATAAGGAGCTCTATGCGGTAGTGCAAACTTTAAGGTATTGGAGGCACTATCTACTACCGCATGAATTTGTCCTGTTTTCTGATTACGAGGCCCTTAGATTCCTTAGTTCCCAAAAAAAGCTGAATCCTAGGCATACCAAGTGGGTCGAATACATTCAGGCCTACACGTTTGTCCTAAAACACCATGCTAGAACTGAGAATAAGGTGGCCGATGCATTAAGTCGTAGTGCCCTGCTTCTGAACTCGATTAGCACTAAAGTCGTTGGATTTGAAAGACTTACGGATGATTATGATAATTGTCTAGACTTTAGTGAAGTTTACCAAGCTCTGAAATTAGGACCATCTAGTGACCACAATGAGTACACCCTTTTAGATGGTTATCTATTTAAGGAAAACAAGCTTTGTGTTCCGAAGACTTCCCTGAGAGAATTTCTAATTTGGGAAACCCATGCTGGAGGTTTGGCTGGCCATTTTGGAAGAAACAAGACCATATTGATAATTGAGGAGAAATTTTACTGGCCAGGCCTTAAGAGATAAGTAGCCAATATTGTTGCCCGATGTAGGACATGTGCGATTGCCAAACATCAGAGACAAAACACTGGGTTATACACTCCTTTACCTGTGCCGAATTGTCCATGGCAGGATCTTACAATGGACTTCGTTTTAGGACTGCCCAAGACCCTTAGAAAACACGATTCAAACTTTGTAGTGGTCGATAGATTTTCGAAAATGGCCCATTTTATACCCTGTTCCCAAACTTTTGATGTCTCCAGGGTAGCCAAGCTTTTTCTCGATCAAGTAGTCAAGTTACATGGGTTACCTAAAACCATTGTTTCAGATAGGGATGTCTGTTTCACAAGCTATTTTTGGAAAACTCTTTGGCACCTACTAGGAACAAAACTAAAATTCTCAACTGCTTACCACCCTCAGACCGATGGACAAACTGAAGTTGTAAATAGAAGTCTGGGGAACTTATTAAGGTGCCTTGTTGGAGAGAGTCTGGAAAATTGGGATTTACTTTTACCTCGTGCTGAGTTCGCATACAACATCTCGGTCAATAGGTCTACTGGTAAAAGTTCCTTTGAGATTGTCCATGGTTACAGACCTAGGAGACCTATCGACCTTATTCCATTACCCACACACGCACGTGTATCTGAGTCTGTCGAGTCATATGCACAGCATTTTAAAGAATTACATAAGGAAATTATTAAGAAAATTTAAATGAGTAATGAAGTTTATAAGCATGTGGTTGATTCATGTAAACGGATAAAGGAATTTAATGAAGGGGACTCTGTCATGATAAAACTTAGACCTGAAAGGTTTCCACCGGGAACTATGAAGAAATTGCATGCCCGGGGAGCTGGACCTTTCAAAATAATTAAGAAAATAGGATCTAATGCATATGATTAGAGTTACCACCTGATTATGGCATTAGCTCCACTTTTAATATTTCTAATCTGAAACAATTTAAGGAACCGTCATTAATTCCGAGTGAGCCTTTTGAACTTCACCCTACCTTTGAGAGTGAAACCCTACCTGAGTGTCCACCAGCAATTCCACTAGACTGGAGAGACAAGATTGAACGTATCATAGATGACCAAGTGATTACTACTAGAAATAAGGGTTATCAGCATAATCTGGTTTGTTGGCATGGTCGACCAGAATTTGAAGACTCCTGGATTACCCGAGAGGATCTACAATAAATTGACCCAGATATATTAGAAAAATACCACAGTCAAACCGATCCTTACTCGACAAGGTCGAGTTCCTCCCACCCGGAGAGAATTGGTGCGGGCACCAGGCTCATGAAGATGTTGGGTGCCGGTGCAACGCAGCGAAAGTGTAATTTCAAAAATGGAAATTAAATTCACACCAAGAATCCTAAACCAGGAACTCCTTAAATAAGACTAGAACATATGGCAAGCATATCTATGTAAATTAGGATTAGGGTACCAACCTGTAATCACTAATTCCAACAAATTTGATGTTGAAGGGGCTAATTGAATTCACCAGGCATCCAAGTGTCCGCCCTCCAATGGTGATCCACACAGAGCAATGATCAAGTAAACCTATCTTCTTTTCAATGGTTCCTCCTATTGAGTTCTTCTTCCTAGAACTCAATTGCTTGGACTATGGCTTGAATTCTTCCACGCAAGAGGTAGCCTCCCTTTCCTTGATCTCTTCTCCTCCTTCCACTAAGACCTTGGCCCTTTAGACACCCTTGTCTTAAAGAAAAGACCTTGTCCTAAGAGGACATAGGCTTGTCTTAAGTTGGAGGAAAAATTAAGACAATAATGTCTTAATGTAAGAAAGAAGGAATAAATAAGAACTCCTTTCTTTCCTTTACCGTCGGAGACTTTCACTCTTAATATTATTCAGTAGCAGAGTTTCGACAGAGGTGTAATCTGTAAAGGAAACAGTGCAAGAGCAAGAAAAGAATGAAAGAGTCTTTAGGAGAGGAAGAAGGAAAAAAAGAAAAAATCTTAACCCGGTTCTGATCTTTCCTGCCCCTTAAATAGTTTTCAAAGAGGCGCCTACAAAACTCTTCGTAAACTCCTTCTCACGCCCTTCTAATTTTCTCATGCCCCTTCCTCCCATCTCACGGCCTTCCATATTAAATCCCACGACTTTTCTTAAAGGAAAAAATGCGGTGTTTTAAAAGGAAAGGAGCCGCGACTTTTCATCTCCGAAGAGATGTTATTTCGCGCGCCCGGGAAGAAACAGCACTTTTCTTCTTTCTTAAAAACCCATCAGCCGTTGGATTCCTATCCAAGGGGGTATATGTGAGGCGCTATTTCTTAAGAAAGGAGGCCGCCCCATCTTAATTCATCGAAGAATTAAGTGGGGCACGCCAAGAGTCCATGCGCCATGGACTCTTCCAAATGGCGCGCCAAGAGTCCATAAGCGCATGGACTCTTGGCATTTTGGCATGAAAATGCAAAGGGGCGGGTGGGGAGGCTAGCCTAGTTACATAGCTAGCTAATAGGGTTAGCCATAATCCCTATTTTCATAATTAGGGTATAATTAGATCCAATTAGAACCCAAATTGAACCAATCCGGAACCCTAATTCGAATCCGATTCGAATAGAAGCTAGGGTTTGCAACACCTGTCAGAGTGTTATCCTGCAAAGATGATTTAATCACAAATTAAAATCTTGATCAATCCTCTTAAGTGTGTGACCCAATGGGTTCCACATCTAGCCAGCAGTGGGTTTGAATACAAGTTGACCTAATTTGATTAGAACTCTTTCTAATCGATTTAGATCAAACCGAGTTTACCCGATTTGATCAATTAGGACTCTTCCTAATAAGTGATCTTTGAATTTGATCAACCCACAAGACAAGATTGACGTCTAGCAACGTGTCATGTCTACCCGGAAGATATGGAAATTCTGGTGAAATACCAAAATTACCCTTCAGTAGAGAGTTACCGTACAATTAAATCTTTCGACCAGCCTGCACCCAAAATAAAACTATGGATATGGATATATGTCAAATCCAATATTATATTTATTTCTATCTCAATCTTATATTGGTGATTCAATTATCTTGATATTAGAAACCATCTCTAATATCTTTACTTTGATCAAAGATTTCCTGAATCATCATCCGATTGTTAACTAGCTGGATGCAATCTCCTCTTACCAAGAGTGATCGATTCCTTGTTGACCTACTCATTACCTTCATATCCAATTCACCATTCCCAGTATCAATCCTGTGCATGACTCAGTGTCATGATTAGGATTGAACCAAAGCATGGGTTCATGTACATAAGGTACTAATGGCAGTCTCAGGTCAAAGGATTACTTGTACTACTTCCACTATGAGAACATTCTATTGACATGTAGCTAAGACTCCATTAGATGTTCTCAAGTTGGATCATATCAGTGAACTCATTCTCCAATGAGCACCCACATCCCAGTATTAGTGTCATACACAAGTGACTGTGAGAGCAGTCACCCTCTCCAGTATACATGGGATGTGCTAGTCTTACCAGAAAACCCTGATCCCCTACTCAGGGTTCCTTTGACTAGGACTATTTTAGATTAAGGTTTTAAGATTTTAGGTCTCACTGGTATGATCTCATCATAACCCTAAAATCATAGCCCTAATCTATGGGGTTCATCATATAATATAAAACACAGCATATGATAAAAATAATGCCTTTATTAGAAAATTGTCAATTACAATGGTTTGGGAGATACAACATAGATTGGCTTGTAGGGCATATCCCTTTCAATCTCCCACTTGCACTAAAGCCAATTGCCTTTAAATCTTAATCCCATACACTCGAGGTGGCGATCAAACTCTCGCTGTGGTAGAGCCTTAGTGAACAGGTCTGCTACATTGTTCTTTGTATCAACTCTATTTATGTAGACATCTTGTCTTTCTACTATTTCTCGGACGAGATGGAAGCATCTCAGAATGTGCTTGGACTTATGATGAGCTCTTGGTTCCTTAGCTTGAGCAACAGCCCCAGTGTTGTCACAGTAAAGTGGCACTGGGTTTTCAATCTTAGGAACAACACCCAACTCTGTGATGAACTTCTTCATCCAGACTGCTTCCTTGGCGGCTTCACTGACAGCTATGTATTCTGCCTCTGTGGTTGAGTCAGCTACAGTCTGCTGTTTGGTACTCTTCCAACTCACTGCTCCACCATTTAGGGTAAAAACATATCCCGAAATGGATTTGCTATCATCAGGGTCTGATTGAAAACTAGAATCAGAATAAGCTTCTAGTTTAAGATTAGAACCACCATAAACCAGAAAAATATCCTTAGTCCTTCTTAGGTACTTAAGAATATTTTTAACTGCTTTCCAACGATCCTCTCCTGGATCAGCCTGAAACCTACTGACAATGCCTAAAGCATATGTCACATCAGGCCTGGTACATAACATGGCATACATTATGGATCCTATTGCCGAAGCATAGGGTATAGAATTCATTCTATTTCTTTCTTCAGGTGTCTTAGGAGACATCCTTTTAGACAGATGTATACCTTGACTCATAGGAAGATAACCTCTTTTACTTCCATCCATGCTGAATCTTTTCAGCACTAAGTCAATGTACCTAGATTGGGATAAACCTAGCATCCTCTTAGATCTATCTCTATAGATCTTAATACCTAGTATATAGGATGCTTTTCCCAAATCTTTCATGGAAAACTGGTTTGATAGCCAAACCTTGACTGATTGCAACATTGGGATATCATTCCCAATAAGGAGTATGTCATCTACATACAGAACCAAGAAGACTATGGCACTCCTACTAGTCTTCTTGTAAACACAGGGTTCATCCACATTTTTGATAAAACCAAACCTTTTAATAGTTTCATCAAAGCAGATGTTCCAACTCCTGGAAGCTTGCTTTAATCCATAAATGGATTTCTTTAGCTTGCATACTTGATTAGGTTTATTCTTTGAAATAAAACCTTTTGGCTGTGACATGTAGACTTCTTCCTCAAGGAAACCATTGAGGAATGCAGTCTTCACATCCATCTGCCAGATCTCATAATCGTAGTATGCTGCTATAGCAAGAAAAATCCAAATTGATTTGAGCATGTCAACAGGTGAGAATGTTTCATCATAATCAATTCCCTGTTTTTGTCTAAAACCTTTTGCCACTAATCTGGCTTTATAGGTTTCAACTTGGCCTTCAGCCCCAATCTTTTTCTTATAGACCCATTTGCACCAAATAGGATTAACACCCTCTGGTGCATCGACCAAAGACCATACTTGGTTTACATACATAGAGTCTATCTCGGATTCCATGGCTTCTTGCCATCTATCTGAATCAGTACTCAAGATAGCTTCCGTATATGTCAGAGGTTCATCATTTTGAATGACTTGGGCTTCATTATTTTCAATAATAAACCCATACCTCTCAGGTGCTCGTGGCACTCTATCAGACCAACGGGGAGGAGTTTTGTGTTCTGGTTCTGTCCTAACTATATGTTCTAATGGTTGAGAACTGTCTATCCGTGTTTCTTGTACTTCTCCAAGTTCAACAGTTCTACCATTGCCCTTTTCTAAAATGAACTCCGTTTCTAGAAAAGTGGCATGCCTGCTGACAAAAATCTTTTGTTCAGTAGGATGGTAGAACAGATATCCTCTACCCTCTCTAGGATATCCTACAAATAGATATTTATCCGCTCTAGGTTCCAACTTATGTCCAAAATTTCTTTTAACATAAGTTGGACATCCTCATACCTTAAAATATTTAAGATACGGTTTCTTTCCTCTCCAAATTTCATATGGAGTACTAACAGCGGATTTAGAAGGTACCTTGTTCAGAATGTAAACAGCAGTTTCTAGGGCATGACCCCAGAAGGAAATGGGTAAATTTGTGAAGCACATCATGGATCGTACCATATCTAATAAGGTACGATTCCTCCTTTCAGCTATACCATTTAGTTGTGGTGTATAAGGAGGGGTCCATTCAGAAAGAATTTCATTAACTTTAAGATAGTCTAAAAACTCCATGGATAAGTATTCTCCTCCTCGATCAGAACAAAGAACTTTAATACTTTTCCCGGTTTGTTTTTCGACCATACTTTGATACTCCTTAAATTTATCAAAGGCTTCAGATTTATGTTTCATAAGATACACACTTTCGAACCTAGATAAATCATCTGTAAAAGTGATAAAATATGAGTATCCACCTCTGGCCTGAGTTGTCATTGGATCACATACATCAGTATGTATAAGTCCTAATAACTCAGTTGACCTTTCTCCATGTCTAGTAAATGGAGTCTTGGTCATCTTATCCATGAGACATGATTCGCAAGTTCCTAATGATTCATACTCATAAGGATCAAGGAATTTTTCCTTGTATAACTTGCTTATCCTAGACTCATTAACATGACCAAGTCGATGATGCCAAAGTAAAGTATCATTAAAGTCTTTTCTTTTTCTTTTATTATTGACATGAAAAACACTATCATTGGAAGAAAGAGTTAAGAGCCCATTGCTAAATATGCCAGAACAAATAATTTTATTAGATAACATTATCGAGCAACCAGTTCTCGTTACATCCATTACATATCCTTGTTTTAATAACAAAGGAATAGATATAATGTTCCTAATAACTTTAGGCATATAGTAACAATTTTCTAACTCCAAGATCTTCCTTGAAGGCAACTTCAGAATATAGGTCCCTACAGCTTCTGCTTGGATGATATCACCACTAGCACCGTAGAGATTGAAGTCACCTTCCTTCAATACTTTAAGCTTGTGGAGGTCCTGCAAAGATTTGCATATATGGTAACCACAAGCGGTATCCAATACCCAAGTATTTGATATAGACGAATTTAATGTCAATATAGCATGTATCTCATACATACCTTTTGGTGCATCTGACGCACCAGGCTTCACAGTTGCAAGGTAAGCCTTGCAATTCCTTTTCCAATGTCCCGCTTTACCGCAAAAGAAACAGGTTGACTGTTTTGAGGCCTTCTTTCCTTTCTTATTCTTATTGATGCCACCCTTAGGGTTTAACCTCCTATTAAAATCCTTTTTGCCTGATTTCTTCTTATTGGTTTTATCAACAAGAAGAAGTGGAGCCTTCTCTTTCTTAACATGGCTCTCCGCTGTTTTTAACATATTTAACAGCTCAGGTAAGGAAGTGTTCAGTTTGTTCATGTGATAATTCAAGACAAACTGAGAAAATGACTCCGGGAGTGATTGCAGGATTAAATCCTGATTCAACTCCCCATCCATAATAAAACCTAATTGACCCAATCTGGTGATTAAGTTAATTACCTTCAGAACATGATCCTAAACGGATGTTTCCTCTATCATCCTAGCACGGAATAACTGCTTAGATATTTCGTATCTAGCAATTCTGCTTTGTTCTCCATAAAGCTCTTTTAAATTGAGCATTATGGATTGAGTATCCATGCTTTCATGCTGCCTCTGTAACTTATTGGTCATAGAGGCCAGTATGATACACTTGACAGTAAGGGAGTCATTCTGCCACATTCTGTATGTGGCCATATCTTTCTGTGTGGCATCGTCCCCTAGTGGATTAAGACTAGGGGTATCAAGAATATAAGAAAGTTTTTCTAAACTCAACACAATCTTTAAATTTCTCAACCAGTCCACATAGTTTGGACCAGTCAGTTTGTTGGTATCTAAGATGCTTCGCAGTGATAATGAAGATGCCATTTATCTACATTTAATAAAGAACAATACATAAGCAAACAACCATGAAATGACTTACATAATTAAATTAGGTCATCAATTTAATTATGTCTCCCACTATTTTATCAAAAATCATAGCCCTTACTATGATAATCGAGAAAAACCCTGATCGGTTTTGCTTAGTGAGATTGAGATCCTAATAACTTATAAAAGATCTTGCAGATAACACAACAAATCTTTTATAAGCTCAAAGGTAGGAAACTCTTCCAATTATATCTCATATAATTCTCAAAATTAACTTGGCCTCTAGAACATTATTAGTCTTGCAAAAAAACACAACAAACCATAATGTTCTAGTTAAGTCAAGTCCCTTTCATTTCTATACAGTCAGTACTCAAATATAATGCCCTTGCAGATAACACAACAAGGCATTATACTGAATATATTGTAAGCATATTTGTGCACTAGACTAGTATTATGTCAATCACCATATTAGGTCTTGCAGATAACACAACAAACCTAATGTGGTTCATAACACAATAATGATCCAGCATGAAGGAAGGCCAATATATAGTATTTTTAACACTAAGCATTTTAGTCAAGATTTAAATATAATCAAATCGGCCAGGCAAGTGGAAGAGATGTGGGAGTCCCCCCGTTGCTTTCCTAGACACCAATAAAAATTGGCCAGGTCAGTCAACGGAACCAATTAAAAACCATAATTCTCTTTACCTTCCCAGAACCACCTTTCTAGACACCGAATGACCAATTGTTCATCATGACTAGTGATGCTTATTAGTTAAATATACTATGACTTAATATAATTTTAAGAGGAGGGTTTTATAAAATTGCCAGCACATTCTTATAGAACATATCACAATCATATTAATCTGATAAACAAATATGTGCAAAGTGTGTCATCATACTAGGACAACCATTTACCACATAATGGATCCACCATTATGCCAGGGCAACCTTATTTCAGTATGATGACTTCAAAACTAATCATATCTCTATAACAATTAGGGTTTGAGTGAAAAACCCTAACTAGTGGCATACACCAAAACATATATGCAACCAAAAAATATGCTAAGTGTTATAGCATATTAGGACTTAAAAACCCTAATATGTAACACACAAAATATCATAGATTATAGTCCTAATTAAGGTGGCTCTGATACCACTGTTGGGTTCCAGTGCAATGCAGCGGAAGTGTAATTTCAAAAATGGAAATTAAATTCACACCAAGAACCCTAAATCAGGAACTCCTTAAATAAGACTAGAACATATGGCAAGCATATCTATGTAAATTAGGATTAGGGTACCAACCTGTAATCGCTAATTCCAACAAATTTGATGTTGAAGGGGCTAATTGAATTCACCAGGCGTCCAAGTGTCTGCCCTCCAATGGTGATCCACACAGAGCAATGATCAAGTAAACCTATCTTCTTTTCAATGGTTCCTCCTATTGAGTTCTTCTTCCTAGAACTCAATTGCTTGGACTATGGCTTGAATTCTTCCACACAAGAGGTAGCCTCCCTTTCCTTGATCTCTTCTCCTCCTTCCACTAAGACCTTGGCCCTTTAGACACCCTTGTCTTGAAGAAAAGACCTTGTCCTAAGAGAACATAGGCTTGTCTTAAGTTGGAGGAAAAATTAAGGCAATAATGTCTTAATGTAAGAAAGAAGGAATAAATAAGAACTCCTTTCTTTCCTTTACCGTCGGAGACTTTCACTCTTATTCTTGTTCAGTAGCAGAGTTTCGACAGAGGTGTACTCTGTAAAGGAAACAGTGCAAGAGCAAGAAAAGAATGAAAGAGTCTTTAGGAGAGGAAGAAGGAATAAAATAAAATTCTTAACCCGGTTCTGATCTTTCCTGCCCCTTAAATAGTTTTCAGAGAGGCGCCTACAAAACTCTCCGTAAACCCCTTCTCACGCCCTTCTCATTTTCTCACGCCCCTTCCTCCCATCTCACGGCCTTCCAGATTAAATCCCACGACTTTTCTTAAAGGAAAAAATACGGTGTTTTAAAAGGAAAGGAGTCGCGACTTTTCATCTCCGAAGAGATGTTATTTCACGCGCCCGGGAAGAAACAACGCTTTTCTTCTTTCTTAAAAACCCATCAGCCGTTGGATTCCTATCCAAGGGGGTATATGTGAGGCACTATTTCTTAAGAAAGGAGGCCGCCCCATCTTAATTCATCGGAGAATTAAGTGGGGCGCGCCAAGAGTCCATGCGCCATGGACTCTTCCAAATGGCGTGCCAAGAGTCCATAAGCACATGGACTCTTGGCATTTTGGCGTGAAAATGCAAAGGGGTGGGTGGGGAGGCTAGCCTAGTTACATGGCTAGCCAATAGGGTTAGCCATAATCCCTATTTTCACAATTAGGGTCTAATTAGATCCAATTAGAACCCAAATTGAACCAATCCGGAACCCTAATTCGAATCTGATTCGAATAAAAGCTAGGGTTTGCAACACCTGCTAGAGTGTTATCCTGCAAAGATGATTTAATTACAAATTAAACTCTTGATCAATCCTTTTAAGTGTGTGACCCTTTGGGTTCCACTTCTAGCCAGCAGTGGGTTTGAATACAAGTTGACCTAATTTGATTAGAACTCTTTCTAATCGATTTTGGTCAAACCGGGCTTACACGATTTGATCAATTAGGACTCTTCCTAATAAGTGATCTTTGAATTTGATCAACCCACAAGACAAGATTGACGTCTAGCAATGTGTCATGTCTACCCGGAAGATATGGAAATTCTGGTGAAATACCAAAATTACCCTTCAGTAGAGAGTTACCGTACAATTAAATCTTTCGATCAGCCTGCACCCAAAATATAACTTTGGATATGGATATATGTCAAATCCAAAATTATATTTATTTCTAGATCAATCTTATATTGATGATTCAATTATCTTGATATTAGAAACCATCTCTAATATCTTTACTTTGATCAAAGATTTCCTGAATCATCATCTGATTGTTAACTAGCTGGATGCAATCTCCTCTTACCAAGAGTGATCGATTCCTTGATGACCTACTCATTACCTTCATATCCAATTCACCATTCCCAGTATCAATCCTGTGCATGACTCAGTGTCATGATTAGGATTGAACCAAAGCATGGGTTCATGGACATAAGGTACTAATGGCAGTCTCAGGTCAAAGGATTACTTGTACTACTCCCACTATGAGAACATTCTATTGACATGTAGCTAAGACTCCATTAGATGTTCTCAAGTTGGATCATATCAGTGAACTCATTCTCCAATGAGCACCCACATCCCAGTATTAGTGTCATACACAAGTGACTGTGAGAGCAGTCACCCTCTCCAGTATACATGGGATGTGCTAGTCTTACCGGAAAACCCTGATCCCCTACTCAGGGTTCCTTTGACTAGGACTATTTTAGATTAAGGTTTTAAGATTTTAGGTCTCATTGGTATGATCTCATCATAACCCTAAAATCTTAGCCCTAATCTATGGGGTTCATCATATAATATAAAACACAGCGTATGATAAAAATAATGCCTTTATTAGAAAATTGTCAATTACAATGGTTTGGGAGATACTGATGCAGCACGAAAGCTCTGATACCAAAAATGATGCAGAACAAAGAACAAAGAATCGTATGCGAAAGTAAAATTAAGATTAATTCTTTTTTTTTTTTATATATATATTTCAGAAATTGGCTTCGACTCAAAGTAAAGCTAAACTACGTTGAAGGAAACTAGGTAAGGATTGAAAGCATAGTTTAGAAGAAACTAAATTATCAGAGTAGTTCAGAAGTAACGGTATATCATCATGATTCTTGCTACCTCTTCTTCATGTGGTTCACTTGATTGTTTATCTTTGAGAGTCAAATCCTTCAGTCCATGTTCTAGTTACCTGCATCATCATCAGCACGATCTTCTTTTCTAGAAGATAAAAGGTCAGATTCATTGAAAACAACATATATTGATTCTTCTACAGTCAAAATTCTTTTGTTAAAAACTCGATAGGCTTTACTATTTAAAGAATATTTAAGAAAAATAGCCTCATCGGATTTTGCATCAAATTTATCAAGATTATTTTTTTCATTGTTAAGAACAAAACATTTACATCCAAAAACATGAAAATATTTGATATTAGGCTTTCTATTATTCCACAGTTCATAGGAAATTTTTCTAATGATAGGTCTAATCAAAACTTTGTTCAAAATATAGCAAGCGGTATTACAGCTTCTGCCCAAAAGTATTTTGGAAGATTTCCTTCACAAAGCATTGTTCTGGACATCTCTTCCAGAGTACGATTCTTTCTCTCTATAACACCATTTTGCTGTGGTATTCTAGGAGCTGAGAAGTTATGGTCAATACCGTGCTTTGTGCAAAAGTGATCAAAATGTTAATTTTCAAACTCAGTGCCATGATCACTACGAATAGAAATAACAGATAGATTTTTCAAATTTGAACTCTTTTATAAAACTTTTTGAATACTTTGAAAGTTTCATCTTTATGTGCAATAAACAAAATCCATGTATATCTTGAAAAATAATCTACAATCACAAGGCCATATTTCATACCACCTAGGCTTGTAGTCCTAGTATGTTCAAATAGATCCATGTGAAGTATCTCTAAGGGTCTAGTAGTAGAAACAATATTTTTAGATTTAAAACTCCCCCTCACTTGTTTTCATAATTGACAAGCATCGCAAACATAATCAAAATTAACTTTAAACTTTGGCAATCCTTTGACTAAATCTTTTGAAATAAGTTTAGCTATAGTGTCCATACTAGCATGTCCAAGTCGCCTATGCCATAGTAAACTTGATTCCTTGCTCTTGTCATTCATTGCTACAAGACTTGTATTGCTTGACTTAGCCAGATCATTAAGATCTACTACATAAATGTTACCAAGTCTATGTTCAATGAATTTAGTACTAGAGTCAAGTGGATCAACTACTACACACATTAAAGACTTGAAGAAAACATTAAAACCAATGTCACAAAGCTGACTAATACTCAAAAGATTATGTTTTAACTTTTCTACCAGTAACACATTTTCAATAAATATAGGAGTAATTTTGATTTTATCGATACCGATTATCCTTCCTTTACGATTATCATCAAATGTTACCATTCTACCATCTTTTTGTTCTAGGGTGAAGAATTGATCAATGTCACCCATTATATATCTTGAACAGCCGCTATCCAAGTACCATCTTTTCTTTATATTTATGGCTGCAAGACATCCCTGCAAAATAATCATGTATTAGATTTAGGTACTCAAGCTTTCTTGGGTCCTTGCAAGTTAGTGGAAATGGTTCCTTCAGAACCCAAACTTTTTTGATTTTCTTTTTGTCATTATGTTTCAAATGACACTCAAATGCCTTATGACCAATATTATTACAAGCATAGCATACTATCCTTGGCTTTGAAAACCTAAACTTTTTTGATTTTCTTTTTGTCATTATGTTTCAAATGACACTCAAATTCCTTATGACAAATATTATTACAAGCATAGCATACTATCCTTGGCTTTGAATAAAAAGTACATGATGAAGAAAATTTAGGTCTAAATTATTTTGAAGTAATAAACTTATGAGCATATGATGTAAAAGCAGAAAATTTGTTTGAAATTGAACCTTTGTAACTAATTTCAAATTTGTTATTTGTCTCTCTTTAATCTTTCAAAATTAATTCAAGCTTGTTGGAACTTAGGATTAATTTTTCAACCAAAGGCTTGAGCTTTTGAACTTCTTTCTTTAAATCATCATTTTCATTTTGCAAACCTTTGTTTTTCTCAAGAAGCTCTTTTTTTTCAAATTGGGTGGTCTTAAGTCTTTTACAAACTAGACTTAATTTCCTTTGCAAAATCTTATTTCTTTCATCAAATTCATTTTTATCCTTTTCGATTGTATCACAATGATTTTTCAAAGTTTTCATTTTCAAACCAGCCTTTTTGTATTCTACTAATAATTCACAAAATGCATTATGCAGTTCATCATATATAAATTCTAAATTAGGTTCAGAAGTAGTTACCTCATCCTCCAAACCCATAAGATAGATCTGTGCAATTATTGTTTCTTCTTCATCCTCTTCAGTGGATGTAGATTCGTCGCTATCACTCCATACTACAAGCATTGCCTTCTTCTTCTTTCTGTTGATCATCTTTTTCTTTGCTTCAGGATAGTCAGGATGGATATGTCCCAGTTTCTTGCATCCATAGCAGATTGGAACTTGATCTTTATCTTTATCCTTCTCCTTCTCTTTGTCCTTTTCTCTCTCTCTCCCAAAATCTCTTTTTCTAAATTTCTTCCTCCATCTATTTGTTCTTCTTCTGCCCATAAACCTTTTAAACTTTCTCATTATAAGGGCTATCTCATCATTTTCAAGATCATCATCATCAGATGAATCTGAATCTTTATTCTTGTCCTCCTCAGTAGCTTTAAATGCTATAGCTTTCTTTCTTTTGGAATCTTCATTAGTCCTTTGTTGCATGGCTAATTCATGTATAATTAATGAACCAAGCAACTCATCCGGTGGTAGGGTATTCAGGTCCTTTGTCTCTTGAATAGTTATTACTTTAGCTTTCCATTTATTTGGTAAAGATCTCAAAACTTTTTGAACAAGATCATCATTAGTGTAAGTTCTATCAAGATTTTTGAGACCATTGATAATATCAGTAAAGTGAGTATACATAGTAGATATAGTCTCACTAGGATCCATCTTAAATAACTCATAGTTATGTACAAGAAGAATTGATTTTTGATATTTTAACTTATGATATGCCTTCATGTGTAATCTCTAGCTTGTCCCAAATTTCTTTAGCATAATTACAAGTTGAAATTCTATTAAACTCATTTGGATACAAAGCACAATACAACAAATTCATAGCTTTGGCATTCAGCTCAGCTAACTTCATATCATTTTCATACCATTCCTCTTCTGGTTTGGGAACCTCAATATCATTAACTATAATAGTTGGTGTGTGAGGTCCTTTCAAGATAATTTTTCATAAATGAAAATCTACAGCTTGAATGTATATTTTCATTCTTTCCTTTCAGTATGTATAATTGGTTCCGGTGAAAAGTGGAGGTCGATTTGTAGATTGACCTTCATCCAAAGAAGTGCTTATGGGATTTGCCACCTATCTTTACTCTAAGTAATTTTGAGAGACTGCTCTGATACCACTTGTTGCCCAGGTGGCTTCCCAAGAGGGGAGTGAATTGGAATTATAAAAACTTTTCATAATTATGTGCACTTTGAAATTCTTTTAGTATTGTGGTGCAATATGCAATATGGAAGTAATTAAGTAAATGCAATAAGCTAAAATAAGTACAAACACAAACACAAAAAAATTTAGAGTGGTTCGAAGCAACTGGCTCCTACGTCCACTACCCAAGGACCACTTAGGATTTTCACTATATCCCCCAACTGGAATATAGTCAGATTATTTTACCAGGCTCATAATCCAAACCTATACACTTTGGTTTTACCAGGATTACCAAAGAAATCCAAACTCCCTTTGGTTTTAAATGGGATCACCAAAGAAACTTTAACACTTGGTTTTATCCCGAGATTACCAAGAACCCAACTTAGGTTTTCACAAGGTTCACCTAAAAACCTTTAACCCTCTCTTAAGACACAGCCCTTGCTATTCTTAGAGAGAAAACAAAGATAGAGAGAAATAAAAAGCAACTACACAACAAACCGAGTTTGTTTAAATATTATCGATATAGATCAAGATGAAGCCTAGCTTTGAATGCTCTTTAATGCTCTTCAAGCTACTTCTTTGCTTCTTCAATAAGTGGATTCAATGATGAAGAGAAGTTGGTGAAGTCTTTAATCCTATCTTGAATGCTCTTGAAGTAGGTTGGTGAAAAGACTTGAAGGCTCTTCAAATTCTTAATATAAGTCAATAATAATATCTCAAAAATTATTTAATCCATCAAAAGTAATCCCTTTTATAGTTTTCCATGAGATATGGCTGTTGTAGGGCCTAGGGATTCATGAAAGAGCTGTTGGAGACCATTTAGAATTCAAAAATTACTTTCAGCAACTAGCCATAAGAGTGTAGAAAATGGTCACTCGAGTCGGCTCGAAGTCTCAGATAGCCCAAACAAAATTTTTGTGCAAGTCGGCTCTTCAAGCTGGAGTCGGCTTATGCCTTCAATCAATTCAAGACAACAAATACCTTGAGTCGGCTCTTCAGGATAGAGTCGGCTCGAAGTCTCAATCACCAAAAATCATAACTCTAAACGAGTCAGTTCTTGGAGCTCGAGTCGGCTCGAGATCTCAGACTTCAAAAACATGTATTCTTCCGTGAGTCGACTCTTAGGACACGAGTCGGCTTGAGATACTGAAACTTTGAAATTTCTTCATGCCATGCCACAAGGAGTTGGCTCTTGATCCATGAGTCAGCTCTTGCCAAAACTTCAATTGATGCTTCAAACTTTTTCAAAATTATTCAACACTTGAATCAAACAAGAGCTAATATATACACTCTTATTTTTATAATTTTACAGCCCATTTATAAGATTATATAGTTGAAAAATTAGGGCTTTTACAATTCAAAGTCTATAAGAGTCTATACATAATTGAATTACCTCTCAACCAATTTGAAAACCAATTTAAACTAAAGGTAACCAATTTCCAACAAAAACTTCTTAAGTAATTGAAAGAATTAGTAACATATACATGCTCCAATATTTTGTGATCATCAAAATCATTCCAGGGGTCAACAACTACCATCTTGTTCTGGGCCTGTTGGCTCCCAACACCATTAGGGTCATCAACTGCTTCATCATTTTCTGCCACTTTCATGGGATTGTTGTCTGCTTCTCCTTGTTTAGGGCCTTTTTTACCATGAATGCCACCCAATTGAGGATGGGTGGTGGTGTGTTTATCCTTGCCCGAGGGGGATGAAGTTAGAGCACCCCTCTTCCATCAATGGGTGAAAGAGAAAATTCTTCTTTGCTTTTATTGAAGGGGTGGATTGGGTCTGGAGTGACCCAGACCGGACCCCGAACCAGAAGTCCCAGGTTGAGGCCTCTAATTGAGAGGTATACGACCAGCTTATTTTTGATCAGATCCCCTCTCCCAAAGTTCTACTGTCAGGATTAGCCCAATCTCGAGGCTAGGTGAGTCTGGAGGGGTATCTCTTCTTCGATGAGTCCTTTTCGAATTATTGTTGAACTTTGTCTTCTTCTTCTTGCAGGCATGAGATTCTCGGTGCAGGAGCTTCTGGAGTCTACCCACAAGAGGGGCTTGCTGTCCGGGCCCGGGGAGGCTCCTCTCAAGAGGCCTAGGTTGAGTCCAGCTAAGAGGCAGGGCCTGCTTTAGTCTCTGGCCCTATGGGGCAAGTGGTCGAACCAGCCCTTGAGCCTTCGAAGCAACGGGCCCAGCTCCCGGTCTGAGAATCTAGCACAAGCACACCGGCCAGGCTGGCTGCAGCAGTTGCGGCCCACCCTCTTATGGTCATCGAGGTGGACGCAGAGGGAGAAAGGGTGGTGGGGCAACCTTCACCGATGCCATCGCCTGTGGCAATGAGCTCCCCACTACCAAATGGAATGCCTTCAAAGGTGGCTTCCCCGGATGCGGTGGCACCCTTTCCACCAAGGAGGGCCACTGTCTGGAGGGTAGCACTTGGGGTGAGGCCAAATTTGATGGTCATCCAAGATCTTGCACTTGTAAAGCGCATGATGGAATTCATGATCCAGTCATGTGACCGCCACAAGAGGGGAGGCAAGATGTTGGCAGAGGCCCTTCTTGGTACCCTTCTCCTCCTTTTTATGGTAGTCTTCTGCCTTTCTGTTGCTTCACTTTTAACTGCCATGGCTGACACCTTTGATGATGCAAATCAAAACTGACATCCTTTTCATTTGTGACTACTACATCTAGTGGGAGCGAGAGAGGACATCGCTAGCAGCTGAGGCCCAGAAGCAGGCCAATAGGGTCCGGGCCTTGGAGGAGAAGAATAAGATCCTCCAGGCCATAATGGTTGATGCTGAGAATCGGGTCAGGGACCTTGAAGTGTCCTGGGCCCGAGAAAGGGATCAGGCCTCTCGCCGGGGGGAGGAGCTCAAGGCCAATGCTACCCAAGCGGAAGAGCTAATGAGTGACCTCCAGGCATGGCTGGAGGTGGCACAGGCTTGGCTGTCAGCAGCCAAGGAGAAATCTGCTGGGGTGGTGGCTCTGATGGAGGCTGCCAAGAAGGAGGTCACTAAGGTAGTGCCCAGGTTCAGGGCCTCGATGGAGTTTGCTGATGAAGTCTAGGAGGTGGCCACAGATTCCTTTATTAAAGGATTAAGGGTCTGTAAGTCCTTGGCGGCCTATCACTTCCCAGAGCTGAGGTTGGATGAGATCGTGGTCCCGGGTGGCCTTGATGAAGGCTCAAGTGGAGCTATAACTCCCACAACCGTGGTTGAGGTGGGGCCTGCTCTTGTTGCTGAGGAAGTTCCATCGACGGGGGCTATGGAGGCCCAAGAGGATGCTGGCATGCCTATGCACCATCCCAGGAAGGAGCCTACTGAGGGATAGGCTCCGATCTCCCTCCGGAACATGCCCTTTTCTCTTTCTTTTTTTTTTTTTTTTTTCTTTTTCTTTCTTTTTTTTTAGGGAACTGCTCGGCCTGTCGGGGGTCCTCTGATGATGTATCATTTTCATGTAACATCAATGAAGTCCTCTTCCCTTCATTGAGTTTTTATTTTTATGGTTGCCTTTAACCTCTTTAGTTGAGCTAGGGGCTGGCAAATGGCTTGAGGGAGGGGGCTTGCACGGGCTTGAGAGATTGTCAGGTTGGAGAACTTAGCACGAGGAGCCTTGAGATGGTCCTCACTGGCTCTGGATCCGGTCGATGGAGTGTGGGCCTTCGGGAGCACCCCACTTTACCGTCTCCAAACTGGGAGTCCAGCGGGCCGAACTCGAGACTTCAAGAGTTTTCCGGCTTGAGGTGCCGAGTTGTGAGTCGAGCGTTAGAGGTGAAACTTTTGGAGGATCTCACTAGCATCTCTAGATTGTGAGCACGGTAATAGGTGCGAGGCTTTAGGAGTTTCTCGACTTGAGGTGCTAAGCTGTGAGTCAAGCGATAGATTACGAAACTTCTGAAGGGGTCCCGCTAGCATCTCTAGACTGTGAGCATGTCGACAGGTGCAGGGCTTCAGGAGTATCTCGGCTTGAGGTGCCGGGCTATGAGTCAAGTGGTAGACGGTGAAACTTCTAGATGATCTTGCTAGCATCTTCAAATTGTGAGCACGATGATAGGTGCAGGGCTTCAGGAGTTTTCTGGCTTGAGGTACCAGGCTTTGAGTCAGGCAGTAGATAGTGGAACTTCTGGAGGATCCTGCTTGCATCTTCGGACTATGAGCACGGTGATGGTATGAGGCTTTAGGAGTTTCCCGGCTTGAGGTGCTGGGCTGTGAGTCAAGTGGTAGATGGTGGAACTTCTGGGGGTCCCGCAAGCATCTTCGAACTATGAGCACGGTAACAAGTATGGGGCTTCAGGAGTTTCCTGGCTTGAGGTGCCGGGCTATGAGTCAGGCGATAGACGGTGGAACTTCTAGGGTGTCCCACTATCATCTCTAGATTGTGAGCACGATGATAGGTATGGGGCTTCAGGAGTTTCCTGGCTTTAGGCACTGGGCTATGGGTCAGGCGATAGATGGCAAAACTTCTGGAGGGTCCCGCTGACATCTCTAGACTATGAGCATGGTGATAGATGCGGGGCTTCATGAGTTTCCTTGATTGAGGTGCCAGGCTATGAGTTAGGCGGTAGATGGTGGAACTTCTAGAGGGATCCCGTTGGTATCTCCAGACTATGAGCACGATGATAGATGCGAGGCTTCAAGAGTTTTCCTGCTTGAGGTGCCGGGCTTCAGGAGTTTCCAGGTTTAGAGTGCCGGGCTTCGAAAGTTTTTGAGCTTAAATGCAGGGCACTGGTGGCTCCTAGCGGGGTGCTACATCCTGACTTAAAGTTCTAAGCTTCAAAAGTTTCTGGGCTTAAAGTGCCGGGCTTCAGGAGTTTCCAGGCTTAGAGTGCTGGGCTTTGAAAGCTTTTGGACTTAAATGTGGGGCACTGGTGGCTCTCGGCGGGGTGCTACATCCCGACTTAGAGTATTGGGCTTCGAAAGTTTCTGGGCTTAGAGTGCCGAGCTTTGAGAGTTTATGGACTTAGAGTGCCAGGCTTCAGAAGTTTCCAGACTTAAATGAGGGGTGTTGGTGGCTCCCAGTGGGGTGCTACATCTGACTTAGAGTGCCAGGCTTCGAAAGTTTTCGAGCTTAGAGTGCCAAGCTTTGGAAGTTTCTGAGCTTAGAGTGCCGGGCTTCAGGAGTTTTCGGGCTTAGATGCGGGGTACTGTAGCTACCAGCTTCGGTGCGAGGTGCTGTGACTCCTGGCTTTGGATCACCAGGCCTGGAGTCAGGCAACGATTTTCATGCAAGGCAAAGACAACATTGCACTGGAAGGAAACCTTATTGAAAAAGGGGGGAGCCTTACATTTTGAAGGTAAGCCCTTGGGCTTTCGTTGCCGTCGATGTTGATGAGGCGGTAGGCTTCAATTGGAAGGACCTCGACTACTCCATAGGGGCCTTCCTAGTTTGGGGGGAGCTTGGCCCCCCAGCATGTCATGCCCATGGGCTTCTCGATGGGCTGGTTATCGACTGCGAGGGTAGGAGGAAAAGCCATGAGTATCTGGGGATTTACAAGGGTCATGCCCCCATGAACTTCCCGAGGTGGCCCCTCCTTGTCAGACCTTTGATCTCTCTATGAGATGGCGGCTGCCTTGGTGTCGTGGCCATGGTCGTGGTGGAGCTGGCCGTATTTCATCTTGTCACGGCCACCAGATGGCCCCAGTAGGAAAGGGTGGCATAGGTAGGACTTGCCCTCAATCTCCATGAGGGTCTTCGACCTCGGAGCGAGGAGAGGAGTGCATGCTTCTTCTAGAGCGGGACTGCTATCTAGCTTGAGCCCCACTCAGAAACTGGGATTCGGCCCGAGCCTGCGTGCCTCTAGAGCCTCTCCTAGAGGTCGGTCGTGGTCTGTGGTTGTGAAGACCTTTCTTGGAAGGTATGCAAACTTCCATGAAAGGTGGCGACTTGGGTTGCAGATGTCCCTGGCTACTGCTGGATTGCTAGGGGTCATCATCGACTTTGTAACTGTCATACTGCCATGGATAGCACTTGCATCTGCTGGGCGAGTGCGGTGGGTTGAACATTCGTTGGAGGCGATTGTGGTGGAGCGGGGAGCTCCTCCTCTAGAATGCGTGGGCCTTTGTGAGAAAGAGGGCCCTCCACACGGCTAGCGGAGGCCTCTTATGCACATGTTACCATCATGCCTCAAGTGGAGCCGCTTTTGTGGTAGGGGGACTAGTTTGATTGACATTTCTACATCCTGTGTCTTCCCCCTTACCTGGCATGCTAATCTGTTGCTGCCTGGACCGTCATGGCCTATAGCTCCGGCACGACATCGGGCATCGCTCCCCTTACCTGGGATCCCGCGTGCGTTCCCGGACCCCAGCAAAAGAAAAGAGACCCTAGTTGGGGATTCCAGCAGGGGCACTCCAACGATCAAGTTAGTGGGTGATCCAGGGGAACATATCCCCCTCGATGGATTTCGTCGAGGTTTCCACGTTCGGGGGTCATATTTTTTAGAAAAGAAAGTGAGTGTAGGGAGTTAGCAGAGAAGGAGGACTGAAGCATGGTTGACTGTGTCCATGGGATTCTTTCGACGAATTCCCTAGTAGCCCCCAGAGCATTACATCTGGTTTGCTCTCCCCTTCTGTGTGCCAACCATTACCTTCCTTATCCCTTGCCGGTTTTGCCTCTTGTTCTCTCCTTTTGTTCGGAGGCCTCTCTTTTGTTTTTGTATGGAGAGGCCGTGTGAGACCCCTTGCCTGCTTTCTAGATGTTTTCCTTTTTCGGGGGAGTCCTAGGGAGTGACATCTGGCAGCATGCGGGAACTGCGCGTAAGCTCCCTTTAGCCCCTTTGAGGTGGGGAATCATGTTGGTGGCTCTGATGCTCTGGTTGGTAGCTATGTTTCGAGAAACCTGGCAAAGCATTAGCATGCGGGCGGTCGCCCCAGGGTCTGAATCCTCTGGCGTGGCCTCCTACTTATGGATGGTGCAGACGGTGGACTGGGAAGCACCGTACCTTGAAAGGGATGTTCTTTCCTCATCGGTTTAAGCTAGGGTCTGAGAGGGCCGTGGTGCTCCGACGAGGTATTTTCCTCTATAGGCCTCAAGTGGCGGGTTGTCACCTATCAGTTGTACTATCTTAGAGGCGGGTTTGGGTGAAGGTGACCCTCTTTCCTGCCATAATTTGAATCTCTGTCGCCTCCCATTCTTTGCTTGGTTGTAGCTTGAGTTTGACCTCTGCCAGGAGTTGACCTTGACAGGGGATTCACTTCGGCTCCTTACTTGGGCGTCAAGCTTAGGTGGAACCTTCATCTGCTGGCTGACAACTGGTGCCTAGATGGATTCCACGTCAGCGGATATAACTGTATCAAGCCCAATCCCCATTCACACAGATAAAAAATAAAAATATAAATGTCTGTTCAAGGGTGTATATCAAAATATATGCTGGGCAATGTCCTTATCATTTTTCTAGAATAGAGAGAACTCGACTTCGTCGAGTTAGGCTTCATGCTGCTTTGGAAGTCTCAGACAATCCAGGAATCCTCTGACTCTAGCCTGCCTTGCCAATGAACCAATCATAGCCATGATAATCTCAACCTCTAGTGAACTTGATTTGCTCATCCAGGATGTGATTGATCTCATCTGTTGCTCTTTCAATTTTGGCTTGTGGACACTCAGGGGGAGGGTCACTCATAAAGGATGGTACAGGCTCAAATAGATCACTTGGTATCAATGCTGGTTCTTTATATTCAATTAGATCCGATAATTGAAAGTTGAATTAATTCTATAGCCAGATGGTAGTTGCTTAATATATATATTAGAACCAACTTTCTTTAAAATCTTGAATGTGCCTATTTCTCAAATATGTAGCTTCCAAATGGTTTCCGATGGAAACTGCTCAGGTCTAACCTTAATCATGATATAATCATCCTTAACAAAATCCTTGACTTATTAATGAGAATCTGCTAATTATTTATTTGATTATGTATATTAATTTTATTACTAATCTCTTTATGCAGACTTCTAATATGCTCTAGGAAGGATGATGCTAATTCTAGTATTCTAATATGCACAAGTAATGGGATGTATAATATTATTATAATTATTATTTATTTTTATTTTTATTTTTTTATTAATTTTTTTAAGTCTGGGTATTTAACTATCAAAACCCATAACTTACTATCGATAAGAGGTTTGCATCAACTTCGATTTCTACATCTACTTTGTACCTTATGATGAAGGTATAGGCTTGAAGGAACTCAATCAACTTTCCAGGTTTTGGACTTAAATTTTTCTATGAAATGAAAAACTAAAGGTTTTGTGGTCTAAATATAGGACAAATTCTCATGGAAAGCAGATAATGCCTCCAAAACTTAAGGACTTGGACCACATAATAGAATTCTTTGGGATAAACATAGTTTAATAAATACCTATGCTTAAGATGGATAGATGGAGTACTTTTCCAGGCCATATTAAATGAACTCGAGTCATCTACAGGTACAAAATCTAGGTGTGAAATATCATCAGGAGAGATGGTAATAATGCAACTATTACTATTGATGTTTTCCTTGCATATGTTATCATCTTGACTATCAAAGGTATGAAGAACTGTAGTGTTATTCCCATCTTCAATCTCTTTAGGTTGGTTCAATACATATCTATCTTCTTCTATGTCTAGTTGTTCCTCAAGTGCAATGTCAATTTGTATAGTATCATAGCTATCATAAATGTTTGCTAATTCTAGATCTGCTTTATAAATTTCTTCTTTAGGATTATTTTTAGGATTTTCATTTTTAGATTTCCCTATAAGGAGTATGGATGGGCACTTACTAGTAGTATGGTCTAGTTCCTTGCACAAAAAGTATTGTATTTTAGAATCAGCCTTCTTGATTGACTGTATTATAAGTCTAAGAAGGGTATTCCTAATCTAATTATTATTGGCTTGGTTTGTTTTCAAATTTTCTATTCTTAATCTATGTTCTTGACAAATACCAGTCAGATTATCAATTTTTTCAGTGAGAGCTTGAAGGGAATTAGCTATTTGGTTAGGATCTATCTCACTATTTAACTATAAAGATTTGGGATGGTATTTTTGGTGGGGACACCAAAGGCACCAGAATTAGATAGAGGCTTTTCAACCCTCTATGAATTGATCAATAATTTATGAGTCCATCTGTAATAAGGGCTTAGCCTATCTGAGTCCATTTTAGTTGTTATTTGAGTATTTTGAGTTTCAGTTCTGTACTAGTCAGCTCATGTTGAGCTAGTTCAGTCCAGTGTTAGTCAGCTCATGTCGAGCTAATTTTATTTTTTTGAGTCCTATTCAACCATATTGAAGACTCAAGACCACATCATACAAGTGAATACCAAGTCTAACTAGATTGAAGACATGGAAGTATAGCCCAAGTCCAACCCAGCTTGAAGATTTGAAGACCCCAGGAGGAAAAATTCAGAAAACCCTGATTCCTTGCAGATGCCCTCCAGATGCCCAGATTCCCTTCCAGATGTCAAAATATATTCATAGACCAAGGAATCCATGATTTTAGAGGTCCATCTGCATCCTAGCCCAGAGAAATCAAGCCCAGGTGCCAAGCCCAAGCCCTAAAGAAGCAAGATACCAGGGAATATTCCTGCTACATGGCTACCAGGCCACCCCAGCTTCCAGAGGCCCAAACCCATGCACCCGAGCCCCTTTGGGCCGGCCTCTTGCTGCTCCTAGAAGCCCAACACGCCCCCCTAGGCATCCTTGGTGTGTTGGCCAAGTCAAGAGAATTTTTAGGGATTTTTCTACCTAATATTTCCTTATTTTCTAGCTAGGGTTTGAGAGAGAAAATGATTCTTATGTAAAAACTAATGTGCCCTTACTTGGAGCCCAAGGTTAAGGGTCTATTTAAAGGACCCTAGCCTCTTGTATGAAGGGAGATTTTGATATATGAAATAAACCTTGAGTTCTTCTATTATTTTGTGTGATTACCCTGCTGTGTGCATAAAGGGGTTTGAGAGTTCTTCTTCCCGGTGTTTGCAACCATCTTCTTGCCACCAACCATCCTTCCAGCCCCCTCCAAAACTTTCTTCCCTTTGCTGCTTTCCTTTGTTTTCTTAATTTCCTTTAAGTTTTCTAACCCCTGACAGGTCATTTGCAGGTCCCCGAGTTCCTACGAATCCAACGACTCCAGCCAAGCCTCAATCGGACCACCGAGCAGAAAGCCGGGTATCCGTGGGTCTTTGGCTCGGTTTTCCAGGCCGCATCCATCGAGGAACGAGAGATTCCTTCACTGTGATCTTCACTGGGTGCTTCAGATGTTGTCAGGTACACCCCCTCTACCTCCAGTCTTATTATTGTAGGAGAACTTGCCCTAACCGAGGCTTTTCAGCCCCGGCGATCCTTCTTTAGTACTTTTCTAGGTTCTAATCTGCATGCTTGGCTTCAAAAATTCATATAAAATTCCCTACAACCAATTTTGATCTAAAATTTGGGAATTAATCACCTAACCCCACATATAAAACATACAAAAGGAATTACATGCATATTAGTCCCCCATCATTTGGTATCAGAGCTTAGATTAGGGCTTGTTTTCTACAATTTTTCAGTCCATATATGCTCTGTTTTTTAAATTATTTCTCTATGATAAAAACTCTAAAAACTCTGAAATTTATTTTTATGGATTTATCATAATTCACAGTAAGTTTAAGAGTTTTTTCAGATTTTATTATGGCCTGTAAAATTTCTGCAAGCCAAAATACAGCCTGTAAATGTTTGGCTATGTTTTTTCAGCAAGACAAGTTTGGAAGTTTTAGGGTTTTGTTTAGCATCTTTTGCATATCTTTTAGTATTAGTATATTTCCAGCATATTAGGCCATGATTTGCAAGTTTTCTTCTATTTAAAAAAACACCAAAAAAAAAATTTACATATTCTCCAAAAATACCAAAAACATCTAAACCCTAATTTGCATCCTCATCTGCCTGCCATCATTACATAATTTACTTTTAAGGGCACTCTTGCTATATCAGATGGGGGGAGGATTTGATCACCTCTCCTTAGCCCAAAACCACATCCCTTGCATTCGGTCCCAAGCCTTAACCTAAAATTAACTAGACTTAATTTGCCCTAGTGGGCTAGGGACACCAACTGGTCGGGTCCAGACAAAGTGTCAGATCATTGTGTCAAGCTAACCCGTGCGTGCTTTGTGCTCAATGTCTAGAATGGTGGTTTAGGGATTCAATCCTGAAGGGCTTGTGTGTTGGTCTGCCTACCTGGCCAATCTCTGATTGGTGTCTAGGATTGGCGATCAGGGACCTAACACTCCCCCTACACTTGCCTGGCTGAGTACAGGGTTACTATAGGCTAGTTTGCCACCCTGATTGAGCCCTTAGTTTGGACTCTAGGTCTAGTCAGCTGTAGTCGGTCTGATCGAGTCTTGCATGAGCACTAGATCAAAAGTTTCATGTCACCCACCTCTTTCATAAATGTCTGAACCCATGGAAAATTTGCAAGCCCAAATGAAAGCCCTAGCTGATCAAATGGCCCAGATGGCTACCCAGATGACAACCCAGATGACCCAGTTAACTCAGTCTGGTATTCAAACCAATGATAGAATTGACCATCTTGCCAATAGGTTTGATCAGTTAGAAGTCCGAGTAGGGACCCCAGGAAAAATCAATGGGTCACAGTCTGAGCCAGATTCTGATTCCCCTCAACCTAGGAGGACCCCAAACCCTAATCCATACCCTGATGTCGAACCTAGGAGAGCCCCTCATCCTGACCCATACTATAACCCTCAGCCTAGGAGGACCCCAAACCCTGACCCGTACCAAGAGGTCGAACCTAGAAGAGCCCCTCAACCTGACCCATACTATAATACTGAAACTAGAAGAACCCCTTACCATGACCCTTATTATGATACTGAACCGAGGAAAACCCAATACTCTGACCCATATAGGGAGTCCAATCCTAGGAGAACCCAATACTCTGACCCATATAGGGAGTCCAACCCTAGGAGAACCCAATACTCTGACCCATATAGAGAGCCCAACCCTAGGAGAACCCAATATTCTGACCCATATAGGGAGTCCAACCCTAGGAGAACCCAATATCCTGACCCATATAGAGAGCCCAACCTTAGGAGGACCCCATACCATGATCCATCCTTAGAACCTGACCATAGAGCTGACCCAAAATCCTATGACCCCATATCCTATAATCCCATGACCCATAGATCTGCACCCTTGTCCTATGAGCCCAGAGAACCCATAACCCCTAAGTATCAGCCTAGTACTAGTCATGCTTCTCCCAGTCAACTTGAACCCCGTAGGATTAGTATCCCTAAATATGAACCCAGTAGTGAGCCACTACCCCTTATACAACCTGAATCTACTAGGAGTAGTACCCATAATCAGAGACAGAACCTAACCAATTTCTGGCTAGCCGACCTTCTCTAACCATTCCTGAGATTTACAAGGCTAACATTAATGCGGAAGTGTATGAAGCTGATGCGAGCCTAGTGGATGAGTATGAAGGAGAAGAGGCGACACTTTTAGTAGACCTAGAATTAGCTAACCCAGTAGATACCCAAGTAGAAACCAACCCAGAGCTAGTTGACCTTGACCACATCCAACCTAAAGCTATAATAAAAAAATAATTAGAAGAAGAGAACCTAGGTACTACTACTAGAGCCTTACCTGAGGAAACCGAAGAGGAGAGCCAAATTATAGAGTCTAGTTCTAAAATACAAGAACCAGAAGAATTTATTAAGGACCTGATCTCTTTGAATCAGTACCCTCAGGATGAGCCTCCTTCTATAGTTCCCATTAGGGACCTCTTCCCTGAGATTAGTAACCCATCATTCCATTATGCAAACCCCATTGATATACCGCAACCTCGTAAGGTTAGCCTCATTAGTCTAGGATTAGTCCCTGACATGCCTTCTTATATCGAACTTTATCCAACTAACCTTGAACCTTTTTCCCTACCCTACCAAACTAATTCTGAACCCACTTCCTATTTTCTGCCCTTTCCTGACACCTCCAGCATTTTTAAAATTATTAGATTGCATTTAACTGAGATTAGCATACTGCATGCATTCATCATGCATGTTAGGTTTGCATCTTACTTCTGGCATACTCTTTGGAATTTGCTAGGAGTTCACTGTAAATTTTCATGTGCATGTCAAGCTAGGATCAACCCTAGGGAACCTATAATCTGTTAGGTTTAGATCCAAAGAGTTCAATAAGATTTCCTTCTATAGGAATGCATAGTCAAGTCTGTTAGGTGTTAGTATGAGTCCTTTGAATCTTGTTAGGAGTCTGCATGTGCCCAGCATGTTCACCACCTACACTAATTTTAAATAAACTGGCTAATTTCCGAAGATAGATCAAAGAATTTGATGTAGTGGATTCTATCATGATTAGGCTTAGGCCTGAGCAGTTTCCACCAGGGACCGTTAAGAAGCTTCATGCTCGCAGAGCTGGACCTTTTAAAGTGATAGAGAAGGTTGGATCAAATGCCTAGGTGTTAGACTTGCTTTCGGATTTGGGCATTAGTTCTACCATCAATATTATAGACCTGGTTGAGTATAGGAAACCGGCAGCGATACCTAGTGAGGCCTTTGGATCTGTTCCTTTTCATTGTGAGTGATCCTAACCCAAAGTGTCCACTAGCAAATTGGCCTGAGAGAGGAGAACGGATCGAGCGTATCCTGGACGATCAAGCCATCATGACCCGGGGCCGTGACTATCAATGCTTCCTGGTCCGATGGCAAAGCCGGCCAGAGTCAAACGATTCATGGATTTCTCAAGAGGACATGCAGCACCTCAACCCAGACCTCCTCGAGAGATATGTGAGCCAGCTTGATCTTCACTCGACAGGGTCGAGTTCCTCCCACCTCGGGAGAATTGGTGGGGACACCAAAGGCACCAGAATAAGATAGAGGCTTTTCAACCCTCTATGAATTGATCAATAATTTATGAGTCCATCTGTAATAAGGGCTTAGCCTATCTGAGTCCATTTTAGTTGTTATTTGAGTATTTTGAGTTTCAGTTCTGTACTAGTCAGCTCATGTTGAGCTAGTTCAGTCCAGTGTTAGTCAGCTCATGTCGAGCTAATTTTATTTTTTTGAGTCCTATTCAACCATATTGAAGACTCAAGACCACATCATACAAGTGAAGACCAAGTCCAACCAGATTGAAGATATGGAAGTATAGCCCAAGTCCAACCCAGCTTGAAGATTTGAAGACCCCAGGAGGAAAAATTCAAAAAACCCTGATTCCTTGCAGATGCCCTCCAGATGCCCAGATTCCCTTCCAGATGCCAAAATATATTCATAGACCAAGGAATCCATGATTTTAGAGGTCCATTTATATCCTAGCCCAAAGAAATCAAGCCCAGGTGCCAAGCCCAAGCCCTAAAGAAGCAAGATACCATGGAATATTCTTGCTACATGGCTACCAGGCCTCCCCAGCTTCTAGAGGCCTAAACCCATGCACCCGAGCCCCTTTGGGCCGGCCTCTTGCTGCTCCTAGAAGCCCAACACGCCCCCCTAGGTGTCCTTGGTGTGTTGGCCAAGTCAAGAGAATTTTTAGGGATTTTTCTACCTAATATTTCCTTATTTTCTAGCTAGGGTTTGAGAGGGAAAATGATTCTTATGTAAAGACTAATGTGCCCTTACTTGGAGCCCAAGGTTAAGGGTCTATTTAAAGGACCCTAGCCTCTTGTATGAAGGGAGATTTTGATATATGAAATAAACCTTGAGTTCTTCTATTGTTTTGTGTGATTACCCTGCTATGTGCATAAAGGGGTTTGAGAGTTCTTCTTCCTGGTGTTTGCAACCATCTTCTTGTCGCCAACCATCCTTCCAGCCCCCTCCAAAACTTTCTTTTATTTACTGTTTTCCTTTGTTTTCTTGATTTCCTTTGAGTTTTCTAACCCCTGACAGGTCGTTTGCAAGTCCCCGAGTTCCTACGAATCCAACGACTCCAGCCAAGCCTCAATCGGACCACCGAGCAGAAAGCCGGGTATCCGCGGGTCTTTGGCTCGATTTTCCAGGCCGCATCCATCAAGGAACGAGAGATCCCTTCACTGCGATCTTCACTGGGTGCTTCAGACGTTGTCAGGTACACCCCCTCTACCTCCAGTCTTTTTATTGTAGAACTTGTCCTAATCGAGGCTTCTCAGCCCCAGCGATCCTTCTTTAGTACTTTTCTAGGTTCTAATATGCATGCTTGGCTTCAAAAATTCATACAAAATTCCCTACAACCAATTTTGATCTAAAATTTAGGAATTAATCACCTAACCCCACATATAAAATATACAAAAGGAATTGCATGCATATTAGTCCCCCATCAATTTTGCTCCTGACCTGGTGGTCATACAAGGTCACAATAAGCTTTCTATTAAATCTTCAAGCTACAGTGACCAGTTTTCCAAAGAAATATGGTACTAATCTAGAATTCAATTTTAAAATTGACAAACACAGATATCTTCCTTTTCAAATCTAGATATCAAATCTATAAACTTTATAATTTTTTGACAACCCTATTAACAGAAATTGTTAAAAGAATAGGTGTGTTGATTCCATTAATTGATTTTGATGATAAGAAAAACAGTTAAGTATAAGTTGAGAACTAATGAATTGCTTTGAGTGTGCTTTTTATTGAAAAGGTACTCACAAAACTTGATGAAGCCGAATTGTTTTGAAGAAGCCAAGTTTGAATGAAAAGAGTGCTCAAAAAGAGACTTGGACACTTAAGAGATGGTTGAATGGATGGCTAAGCTAAATGGAAATATGTTCCATCTTAAAATCAGCATCTTCTATGAATTTTTTCAGAGAAGTGTCAACTCAAAGTGTCGACACATGACATGAAGTGTCGACACATGGAGATGAAGTGTCGACTCAGGCCGGTACAAAGAAATGTTTCAAATGGCAGAGATGAAGTATCGACATATGGATCTGAAGTATCGACTCATGGTGTCGATACATGGATCAACACATCACCTGAGACTTTCAAGCCACAGAACTTGTAGAAGTTGAAGGAATAGCTGAAGTATCGACACATGGAAGCAAGGTGTTGAATCAACTGAGAAAGTGTCGACACATCTAAGATTTTCAGAGAATCAAAATGGAGCATTTTGAACTAGGTGTCGACTCAAAAAAATTATGTGTCGACCTTATGTGTCGACTCAATTGAGAAAGTATCGACACATGGAGTTCTGGCAATAGTAACGACTAGTTTTCTCAAACACAAAACTCGCCCAAATTATCCCCAACGGCTAGTTTTTCAAGTCTAATGGCTAGAATTCGATTTTGAGACCTTGGAAAGGTATTTATGTGCTCCAAACCAAATCAAAATAGAACATCATTGAAGAACACTAAAGAGTTTTAAGAAGAGAGAAGAAAAGTGAGCTTTAATTTCTATGCATTGAAGTTTCAATGACTCTCAAGCAAAAGGAAGCCTTCAAGCATTCAAAAGCCTTCAAGAGCATTAAAGATCATCCATACTTGGGCATTCAAAAGGCTTCAACAAGTGCAAAGCAACTCTACATCGAGCTACATCGAGATATTCGCTTTGTTTTAGAAAGCTTACATTGGTTCTTTACTTTTAAACCATATTTCTTGTAAGGGTTCTTGGTTAGCCTATTATAAAATCAAGTGAGGTTATTGGTAAGCCTTGGAAAACCAATTAAGTTGGTGGTTAGCACACAAAACCACTAAGGTTCTTTGTTAGCCCGGAAAACCAAGGGAGGTTGGTGGTTAGCTCGCAAAACCACTAAGGTTCTTGGTTAGCTCGAAAAACCAAGGGAGGTTGTTGGTTAGCCTTGTGAAAACCAATTAGGTTCTTGGTTAGCCCATAAAACGAAGTGAGGTTTTGACTTGTGAGCCTTGTGAAAACAAGTCAAGTTTTGATTAGTGAGCCCGGAAAACTAATCGACTTTAATCTTATGATTATAGTGAATTCCCAAGGTGATCTTGGGGAGTGGATGTAGGTGCATTGTATACCACCGAACCACTATAGTTCTTGGTATTTGTGATTGCTTGATATCTCTCTCTTTGCTCATTATTTATTACTCTTAATTTCCACTGCACTTTTATTTTAGAGTATTGCACTTGAATCGTAGTACCTTGCTAATATACTTGTTGAATTGGATTGCATTGCTTAGTATCAAGTTTTATTAAGTTAGTTTGTCAAATTATTTTTTAGAGACTGATTCACCCCCCCTCTTGGGTTGCTTACTGGACAATAAGTGGTATCAGAGTCCTGTTCTCAATGTATAGGCTTTTTCGCCTTGAGTAAAGATCTATGGTAGCCCTAATTAGTACTAGTGTAGTTAACGGACAAGCCTCAAATAGACCTCCATTTTTCAATGAAAAAAATTATACTTATTGAAAAACTAGGTTGAGAATTTATATGCATTCTATTGATTATAATTTATGAAAAGTAGTAGATAAGGATCCTCATATTCCTTCGATAGTGGTTAATGGTGTTTCCATCCCAAAGCTTGAAGAGGATTGGGATGAAAATGATATTAAACAATCCGAGATCAATGCTAATGCAATGAATCTCCTTTATTGTGCATTAAATCCTAGTAAATTTAATAGGATATCTACATGCATGTCTATCAAAGAAATATGGGACACACTTGAAATTACCCATGAGGGTACCGATCAAGTGAAGAACACTAAAGTTATAATGTTAGTGCACACTTATGAGATGTTCCATATGGAACCAAATGAATCTATTACTGATATGTATACAAGATTTACTAATATAGTTAATGGCATGAGAAGTCTTGGTAAAGTCATGTCTAATTCTAATCTTGTGAATAAAATTCTTAGGTCACTTCCAACATCATGGGATTCGAAGGTGATCATAATTCAAGAAGCAAAGAATGTTGACAAGCTACCTCTTGAGCAGTTAGTTGGATCGCTCATGACTTATGAGCTCAATCTGAAGCAGAAATCAATGGACATGGATAAAAAGAAAAAAGGGATTGCTTTCAAGTCAAATATTCAAGAAGAATCCTCAATTGATGAGTTCGAAAATGAAGAGGAAGAAGAAGGTAAGAAGCCCTCCTTGCACGAAAGTTTTGAAGATTCATGAAGAGGAGAAAATTTCCTTACAAAAAGAAGTATCAATCCAAAGAAAAAGGAAAAGAGAAAGAGAAAAAAAAAGAAAAGGAAAAGGAGAAGGAAGTACCTATATACTTCAAGTGCAAGAAGCCAGGACACTACAAGTTTGACTGTCCTCTCCTCAAGAAATCAAGAAAGAAATTAAGGAAGAAAGCAATGATGGCCACTTAGAGTGACAGCGAAGACTCCAGTTCTGAAGAAGAGCAGATCGAAGTTGCAAATCTCCGCTTCATGGAACATCAGGATAATGATGAGGTAAATTCTGACACTGAAATTGATTTCACATTCGATGAACTTAGGAATGCTTTTGAAGAACTCATGCATGATTATAAACTAGTTTTATCTGAAAACAAGAAATTGAAAAAGCATGCAAATAGTTTTTCTTTTGGAAACAATTTTTTACTTAATGATGTTAGTACTTTGAAATCTAAATTAGATGTTTTAGAAAAGAAAAACAATGCTTTGTCTATAAAAAATGAAGTTTTAAAAAGATCTAAAAATATTATTTCTAATAATTATCTTTTAAATAAAAACAAGGATTTAGAACTTGAAAATGCTAAATACAAAATTGAACTTGAAAAGATAAAATCTTTTGTTGAGAAATTTACTTATAGTTCAGAAAAGTTAAATTTACTCTTAAACAATCAAAGAGCAGTTTTTAATAAGGTAGGTTTAGGATATAAACCATAGAAGCAACAAAAGTATTTCAACAACTTTTTTATACCTGCATCATCTAGCATTACTTGTTTTACTTGCAAAAAGCTAGGTCATAAATCATATCAATGTAATTTTAAAAAAATCATTTCTTTTGGTAAAATATGGGTTCCAAAAGGAACCATTTTGCATGCTAACCTGAAAGGACCTAAGTTGGCTTGGATACATAAAAATAAAGCTTGATTTTATTGCAGGTGTGTCTTGCAACCAAGGAGAATAAAAGAATTTGGTATCTTGATAGTGGTTGCTCAAGGCACATGACTGGAGATGTGAAGCAATTCACTTCTCTTGAAGCTTTGAATGGAGGGAATGTAACCTTCGGTGATAATGGTAAAGGAAAAATCATTGGTATTGGTAAGGTTCACATAACTCCTTCTAGTAGTATTAATAATATACTTTTAGTAGATGGTTTGAAACATAATCTTTTAAATATTAGTCAGTTTTGTGATAAAGGTTTTCAAGTAGTTCTTAAATCATCATATTGCATGATTACTAGTCCGAATATAAATAGAGTACAATTCATTGAAAAAAGGCATGTAAATATTTATTTGGTAGACCTAGATGATCTATCTTTGCCTAATGGAGAATGCCTTGTTGCAATGAATTCTACTAAGGAAGAGACTAGTTGGCTATGGTATAGAAGATTAGGGCATGCTCGTATGTACCTTATTTCAAAACTTTGCAAAAAGAATTTAGTTAGAGATTTTCTTGAAATTTGTTTTGAAAAAGATAGAATTTGCCAAGCATGTCAATTTGGTAAACAAGTCAAAACTTCTTTTCCAAAAGGATTTGTAACTACTAGTAGGTCACTTGAACTACTTTATATGGATCACTTTGGACCAACTAGAACATCAAGTCTAGGAGGCAAGAGATATGGATTAGTCATTGTAGATGATTTTTCAATATTTACATGCATTTTCTTTTTAGCATAAAAAGATGAATCATTTTCAGTATTTATAAAGTTTTATCGAAAAGTTTCAAACGAGAAAGGTGTTTCAGTTGTTTGTATCCGTAATGATCATGGAACTGAATTTGAAAATCATGATTTTGAAAACTTTTGTAATGAGAAAGGAATAGAACATAATTTTTCTGCACCTATGACACCTTAGTAGAATGGGATAGTAGAAAGGAAAAATTGTACTTTGGAAGAAATGGCACGCACTATGCATTGTGAAAATGATTTGCTAAGGTATTTTTGGGCTGAAGCTATTAATACAACATGTTATGTTTTAAATCGAGTTTTAATCCGTCATATTTTAAAGAAAACTCCTTATGAACTTTGGAACCAAAAAAAATTGACTTTGAAATATTTTCAAGTTTTTGGTTGTAAATGCTTTGTTTTGAACAATGGAAAGGATCATCTTGGAAAGTTTGATGCCAAGTCTGATAAAGGTATCTTCTTAGGATACTCTACATCAAGCAGGGCATACAGAGTATTTAATAAACAAACTTTGATTGTAGAAGAGTCAGTGCATGTTATTTTTTAAGAATGTACTAACAAATCCTCGAGAAAAGAGGATACATTTGATGAATGTGCAGGTGCTGACAAGCTTCAGAAGCTGACATTGAATGATCAAGCTCAACCAAATAAAGAAGATCAAGACAATGATGAGAAAGAAGATGACACTCCAAAGTATCAAGATCTACCTAAGGAGTGGAGGTATGCTCATGGACATTCTAAGGAATTAATCTTAGGTAATCCATCTAAAGGGGTAAGAACTCGAGCTTCTATTAGAAATGAATATGATTATATAGCATTTGTATCTCAAGTAGAACCTAAATGTTTTGAAGAAGCTGAAAAAGACTCTAATTGGATCAATGCTATGCAAGAAGAACTAATTCAATTTGATAGAAATAATGTTTGGACACTTATAGAAAGACCATCTAATGTTTCAATTATTGGGACTAAATGGGTATTTAGTAATAAATTAGATGAAAATGGTATTGTTATTAGAAATAAAGCTAGGCTAGTTGCTAAAGGCTACAATCAGGAGAAAGGAATTGACTTTGATAAAATTTTTTCTCCTGTTGCTAGACTTGAAGCAAGTAGGCTATTATTAGCATTTGCTTATTTTATGAATTTCAAATTATTTCAAATGGATATTAAGAGTGCTTTCTTAAATGGTTGTATAACTGAAAATGTATTTGTTGAACAACCACCTGGATTTGAAAATCATGTACATCCTGATCATGTTTTTAAATTACATAAAGCACTTTATGGATTAAAGTAAGCACCTAGAGCATGGTATGAAAGACTAAGCAAATTTCTGATTGAAAATAAATTTTCTAGAGGAAATGTTGATAAGACACTATTTTTGAAAAAGAAAGATAATATTTATTAGTAGTGCAAATATATGTTGATGATACTATTTTTGGTGCTACTAATGAAATTCTTTGTCAAGAGTTTGCAAAGCTAATACAGTGTGAGTTCGAGATGAGCATGATGGGAGAACTCAATTTCTTTCTCGGACTCCAGATCAAGCAAACTATAGATGGTATCTTCATCAATCAAGCTAAGTATACAAGAGAAATTATTAAGAAGTTTGGGATAGAGACTACTAAACTAATAAGTACGCCTATGAGCCTCTCTTGTAGACTTGATAAAGATGAACATGGTAAATCCGTAGATCAAAAGTTATACAGAGATATGATAGGCTCCTTATTGTATCTAACTGCTAGTAGACTAGATATAATATTTAGTATTTGCATGTGTGCTAGATATCTGTTTGAACCTAAAGAATCACATCTTATGACTGTTAAGCGCATTATTAGATATCTATCTGGTACTATTAGTATTGGTTTATGGTATTCTAGAAATTCATCTGCTGAATTAATTGAATATTCTGATGCGGATTTTGCTGGTTGTAGATTAGATGAAAGAGTACTAGTGGTACTTGCAAATTTCTTGGAGTTAACTTAATCTCATGGTTTAGCAAGAAACAAACTTCAGTTGCACTATCCACAGCTGAGACTGAGTATATTGCAGTAGGAAGTTGTTGTACTCAAATCTTGTGGATTAAGCAATAACTTGAAGACTTTGGAATCAAGTTGGCTAGTACTCCTATTAAATATGATAATACCAGTGCTATTTTCTTGACTAAAAATCCTGTTCAACACTCTAGGAGTAAGCACATTGAAATTAGACATCGATTTATTAGGGATCATGTAGCAAACAATGATGTTTTGCTTGAATTTATTAGTACTAAATTTCAATTAGCTGATATTTTAACTAAACCTCTTCTGGAAGATCGATTCTGTATGATTAGAAGAGAGCTCGGGATCATCAATCCATTTGATTAAATTTTTCCTGCATTTGACTCAAACTAGATCAATTCGACCTTAATCATGATAAATCTTATTCAATCATTATTGAGTTGACTCTAAAATTATCATATTTCAATTGATTTTGATCTACCCTTGAAATCCCTAATTTTTTGGTTTTTTAGTCGATGTGTCGACACCTAAATGTGTCGACACATGCGTGAGCCGACACATGAACGATAGCGGACTGAGATTTAAGGGATTTCCGAACCGTTCCTCTTCCCAAATTTTTTCTCCTTCGAGCTTACACAAGGGTTTAAGGTATCCATACTATTCTTTCCACTGTTTCATTGCTTTTGCCCATTGTTTCTTTGATTTGGAAGATTGGTAGCTAGTTTTTTGGTTAGAACTCTCCTATGTTTTGATTTCTAAACCCTAGAAACTCCAAATTTCAACCAAAATCCTACCCAATTCTTCAATCCAAGCAATGGGACCTCGCAAACAAGTTGTTCGTTGACCTCGTCAGTCAAACCAAGAAGAAGAGTGAAGGATGAAGGCCCGACATGAATCTAGAGCTGTAGATCTGCCCGCACGACCTTTGTTTGTTCTATCTAGCCGGATGAGCTCAAAGACTGTGGTTGGAGGATGTCGAGTGGATTTTTCATTTGTCAACCAGCAGCATTTTTGGATTGGAGAGTAGATTCGATAGGCTGGTCTGACTACTTTCTATTCACTCAGTGAGAGGTATTACCCCGGGCTGATGAGAGAGTTTCATGGATCACTTGTCCACGGGACAGATGGTTGGTTGGCACAGGTCAAAGGACGGGATATCCCCATTACTTCAGAGATTCTGAGCAGAGTATGGGATATACCGATGATGGGATCTGTTGTTGATAGTTTGATGGATCGTGTTAGTGGTCTTCAGTGCATTTTTGAGTTTGACATTCTACCAGAGGGAGCCACTGTACCAGCATCCAGGTTATCCGCAGAGATGAGACTACTGTACCACATCATTGCCCGGATTCTTCTATTGATGACCGGATGTTTCGACTATATCACAGAGCGAGAGTTGCTCGTGATGGTCTCACAGGTTCAGTGCACACCAGTATGCATTCCAGTACTGATGGTACATCAGATTACAGAGGCATCGACTAGCCAAAGGCTCTGCTTATCTTATGGCATGGGATTTACCGTATTGTTTAAGGAGTATGGAGTCAGCTTTCTGGATGAGCCTTATCGTACATTGCTTCATACCGATGTGTATGACATCAGGTCATTGCATCGGATGGGATATCACTTCTTCCGAGGCCAGTACACTCGTAGGATATCAAGTCAGGCCGAGGATAGAGCTGATGATGATGACGCAGTAGAGGAGGAGTGCATCCTCTCCGGTGAGGCAGGACCTAGTGAGACTCAGCCTGAGATAGCAATACAGCCAGCGGTTGCTCCTCAGTCTAATCCTTCTATATCTGCATAGCCTCAGCCAGTGCAGATGGAGACTTCAGGCATTTCAGATAGTTTAGAGGATAGAGTCAGATGCATAGAGATTGACATATTTATCATGAGGCAGCATCTTGACGTATTCATAGCTGAGACGAGAGAGAGCCATGCTGGACTTAGTGATGGCATCTTAGCTATTCTTTCTGCACTGTCCAGATCCTCAGTGAGTGCTTCGGCAACCGATACTACTCTTGCCCCTGCTCCTATACCAGCAGATGACATTGATGATATTGATACTGGTGTTGATATTACTGTTGGAGATGCTGATACTGTTGGTGATACAGTTATTGGAGATGATGATGGAGACGAGGAGACTGACTCAGATAGATTTGACATTGCTAATCTTACTTCAGAGCCAATTGTAGAGGTGACGGATTACTTGCCTACGAGCCCTGTTGTTGACCCATCTTGTTCACCTGCCCAGATTCCTATTCCATCTTCTCCTTCTAGATCGGATGATCGCACTCCTGTTCCTATTCCTATTTTCTCTCCAGTGATCGATACACCCATTATTGACTTCCCCGATATTGATTCCCCTGATATTCATACACCTATCCTTGAGACCTCTATTATTGATACATCGATTGTTAATATACCGATTCATTCTACAACTGATACTTCTATTCTTGATACACCTATTGTTACATCAGCTGAGACCCCTATCTTTGACACATAGATTACTAATACTCCTACACTTCATACATCATCGTTGATCCGAGAGCTTGGGTTTTATACACCTAGCTTTCAGTATCTCGACTCAGGTCCTTCATTTGATCACACACCTCTTCCAACGGTGGCTGAGATGGTTGACCCGATCACTTCCATTCCTATAGAGGACATTGGTTCTACCTCTACTGTTCCAGCTAGAGGTCGGACATATGCTCGTCGCAGAGGACGTGGTCGTCGCACCCCTCCACAGTTGACCATGACCAAACTTAGAGATTTTCGATCGAGATGGTCGAGAGCTCGATTCTTCACTGATATAGGACCGATTGAGATCGGTTCATCTTCTGAAGATTCTATGGATGAGGATTAGGACTTTTATGTACTTCTAGATAGTTTATTTTTTATGCTTCTATGTATTTTTATATGTATCTGTTGTACAACTTTTAAGTTTATATGAAAAACCTTTGTTGTTCATTATCTCTATGTATTTGATGCAAATGAATGATATATCTTGAATTGCTCTTCAATGTCTTCACTATTGAATGAATGAATGAATTTTAAAAGGGGAGTAGTTCTTATTACACAATTTATTTATTTTTTTCCTTTCTTTTTAATGATAACGAAAAGGGGGAGTAATTTAGTGAGATTTAAGTATAAATGTGTATACTTCATAAAAATAAAGGGGGAGTAGTTTTGATTTGTATTTGTGATATGCAAGTAGTAAACATTTTTCTTGAAAACCTGAATTGAAAATCAAAAATCATTTAAAAAATTCTTTAAGAAAGGGGAAGCTTTACTTTATTTTCATTTGGAAATCCTTTCAAAATGAATTTCATCTTAAAACCTGGTGCGGGAACCAGGCTCAGGAAGAGGCTTCAGCTAATGCCAAGTTCTTTATGGATAGAAGACTAGAAATTTAAGTCCTGTAATAAGTCTATGAGTCCTGTATTTATTTTTTTGAATAATTGAGTCCTGTTTTATTTTAATTTGGGTCCAATTAGAGTTAAATTGGCTTTGTATTGAGTCGGGTTCAAGATCTACTTGCATTGGGCGTCAATTAAGAAAGAATGAGTGCAACCAACTTCACCAACTACTTGGAGCACCACATCATCAAAGCACCATGCCACCTTGGAAGACAAGTCATGCCAACTTGGAGGATAAATCATGCCACATCACCAAGACACATCAACCATGAATTTTCAAATTTGAATGAAGCTCCACTCTTTATGGGTGCCCACCTTGTAATTAGGAGATTTAAATTTGAATGGGCCACTCCTATCTTCATGGGACACCCCTTGATTTTCTCCATGAAAAGTGTTGCATTTTGAATTTGAAAAGGAGCTTAAGGTTTATAAAAGCTCCTAGAAATCTCTTGTAATGGGAATGATGAATGAAATGAAATTTTTTTTCTAAGAAAGCTTTCTTCCTTTGCTAGCCAAAGACCCTTGAGAGAAGGTAGGTGTGAGACCTAGGATACTTAACCAAACAAGCTACTTGTCCCTTTTCCAATCCCATTCGGCCATCCTTGAAGAATCCTCTTCAAGCCTCTCCAATTTCAACCTTCCCATCTTCCAAAAGAGATCATCTATAATGGAGTTCTCCACGCCAACAATTGAAGATGATTCAAGCAAAGGATGCCAAAGGAGATCTACTTAAAGCCAAATCTAAGCCATTTCTTTCATTCCTAATTTCCTCTTCCATTTCTCCATTCTTCTACCTAAATCTTTTAATTTTACTATGTATCTATGCAGGATCCCCGGGTCTCCTAGTTTTCAAGGTGAAGGTCTACTGTGCCAAGGAATCATAAACAAGGTGCCTTTAGATCTATAGTAACTCCTTGCTATTCTTAGTACTTCATCTTGAGTGTCCTTTTTCTGAATTTCAGATTATTAATAGCCGGATAGCCATCTTTATAATCTTCTTTTAGATCTGAAATAGGAAAGTAGGCTAGCCCTAACCTGTGTGGTTTCCTAACCACGAAGATCCCTTCTTAATTACTTTGAGAGATTCTTTTCTAGTCTAGTTCTTTTCCTTATGTTCCTTTCATATAATTCTATTTCTTTTACGTAGAATAGCTAAATGTTTATCTATTTCATTTTCATTTAGTCTATCTAATTCTTCAAATGTATCATTCGATACATGTCCCCCATTATTTTGGTATCAGAGCATGGTAGGTTAGGGTTACTTTTGAATTTGTGCATTTAGGTAGGTTGCTGAAATTTTCTGCATGCATAGCATTCATACATGCTACTTAGTTATTATTTTTAAAATCCAATCTAGATCTAAAATTCATGCCTCCTGAGCGGGTGTACACCAGTACACTGTCGCAACCCATGGGAATAATGAGCCCCTGGCCAGACATGAATTTTTAGGTTGAAGTTTGGTATGTAAATGCCTTTGTTTGTTTAAATTCTGCTTGCTATATTTCTGAATGATCTGACTGAGATTTGCATAAAAGTTTGAATGAAAGTAGTTGATTTTTAATTTAAATAATTTTTTGTCTACTCCATATTAAGTCAGTTATCATCATGTAAAATTTCAACTTCAGAAAAAAATTACAAAAAAAATTAAAATTCTCGCATCCCATCACTATCACTGAAATTCCTTTATGTTCAATCCTATTTTTTTTTATCTAGTTTTCAGTATCTGCTTAGCATAGTATAAAATTTATTTTTAAATTTCCTTTCGTATGGCATATCATCTAGAAGTTAGGAATCTTCTGTGAGTTTTTTAAATTTTTTTGAATCTGTTACATTGCACTTTTCCATCACTTGAGAACTACAACACACTAATTCTGCACCTGAAATTTGGATCCATATGTTTGTTGCATTCATTTCATGGTAAACAAAATTAAGGGCATCAAATTGACATAGGGTCAAGATTTCATTACCTGTCCCTAGCCCAAAAATCATCAACTTGCATAACGAGCCCAACCCTAATTAAAACGGATTAGACATTTAATTGCTTTAGCGAGCTAGGGACACCCACAAGGTCGGGTCGAGTCAAGTGTCAAGCCAACTTTGACACCCTGTTTGTGTGTGCTTGTATCTGGTATCTAGGCAAGTGGTTCAGGGACTAGAGCCCGAAGGAAAGTGGGTTGGTTCGCTTACCTGGCCAATTTCAAATTGGTGTCTAAGGCAAGCAAAGAGGAACCTCCACTAACCTTACACTTACCTGGCCAGGTGCCAAGTTACTACAACCCGGATTGTCAATTTGACCTTATATTTGATTTGTACTCTAGGTCTAGCAAAACCCCTAGTCCGAGTTGAGTCTGTGTGCATGGCAACTAGATCAGGAGCACCTTATCAGCAAACCAAAGCCCAATCTAGTGTAACCATGGAACAAAACTTTGAGAGTCTAATGAAATCCTTGAATGACCAAATGACCAGGCTGAACCAAAACTTAACTGATCAATTAGCCCAGACCAATCAAAACTTGACTGATCAGATAACCCACATCACTGCTAGACTTGATCGATTAGAAGCTCATACCCCTGGAGGAAATCATGAAGTCTAAAATGAGTTAGAGCCTGAATCCGAGTTTGAGACACCCATCAACCCTAGAAGAACTCTTCATCAAGACCATTTCTTCGAGCCAAATCCTAGGAGGCCCAATCCTGATCGAGTCCATGACCCAAATCCTAGGATAGCACACCATGATCCAGTCTATGAGCCAAACCCTAGGAGACACAATCAGGATCAGACAGACCATGATGAGCGAACCCTTAGGAGTATTAGATTGGAAGCACCAACATTCGATGGAAATCTGGATCCTAAGGTTTACATAGATTGGGAGGGAGAGATGGATCAGTACTTTGATTGGTATGACATGACAGAGGAGAGAAAATGCAAGTTCGCGAAGCTTAGGTTAATTCGTCAGGCTAGGCTGTACTGGGGAAATGTCGAGAGGTTCATTAGGCAAAGAGGTGATGTTCCCATAGTAACCTGGAGGGTAATGAAACTTAGGCTTAGAGAGAAGTACCTTCCTATGTCCTACCACCAGAGACTTCTAGACCAGTGGCAGAGATTGACCCAGGGAACCAAGAGTGTAGCCGAATACATTGCCAAATTTGATGAATTTGTAATGAGATGCAATGTAGATGAGTCTGAGTTAGTTACTTTGTCGAGATTTAGGACAGGATTAAGAGAAGAGATCCAGAAGGAGTTATTTTTGAGAGAAGTCTATGACTTAGAGCTAGCTTACCAGGTAGCACGAGATGCCGAGAGATTTCATAGGGGACCATTTTATCGCAAACCCGAACCCCCTAGAACTAGTGCACCTAGTCAGTAGCCAGGAACAAATCAGATGCGACCCAGCCGACCCAACCCTAGAACCCCTCTGACCCGTAGAGATGATAGGGGTAAAGCACCAGAAGTTCAGAGGACTCCAAATTCTAATGTGGCTTGCTATAGATGTCATAAGTTAGGCCATTACGCTAGCAATTGTCCAACTAGGGCCTTACACATAGGAGAATTAGAAGAAAGTGAGTATGAACCCAAAGAACCCCTAGGTGATAATGTTGATGAAGTATATCAGGCTGAGGACAATTTGGCTGAAGAGTATGAAGGAGACGAGGAACAAATAGAGCCTGATATGTTGGGAGTAGTTAGATGCATCCTTACCCAAAACGCGACACAGGAAGATTGGCGTAGGACTAACATCCTACAAACATTCATCAAGTTAGGGGATAAGGTATGTAAAATAATCATAGATAGTGGGAGTTGTGTAAATGCCATATCCACTAGTGCTGTCAAAACTTTAGGCTTGTCCACAGTTCCCCATCCGACTCCATATAAGGTTTCTTGGATAGACTCCACTTCGATTCCTATCAAACATAGGTGCCTTGTCCAAATCCAGTTACAGTCCTATCAGGAGAAAGTGTGGTGTGATGTCTTACCAATGGGAGTGAGCAATATCATCCTAGGTCGACCCTGGTTATTTGACCATGACGCGACCCTATACGGCCGATCAAATTCTTGCTCATTCATGCACATAAGAAAGAAGTTTGTGATTAACCCAACACCACCTAAGGACACTGTTAAGAGAGGATCAAGTCACCTAAAGGAAAAGAAAACGGGAGTCAATTTGATCACTGAAAAGGAAATTGAGAAAGAACTCACTGAGGGTACACATGTTTGGATTTTAACCACTAAGGAAATTCAGGAGCCTTCTCAAAAAGAACGCCCTCAGGAAGTGGCTAAAATGTTAGAAGACTTTAAGGATGTATTTCCAGATGACCTACCTGACCAGCTTCCACCACTTAGGGACATCCAGCACGCCATTGACTTGGTCCCAGGAGCCACCCTACCCAACCTTCCACACTATAGGATGAACCCTACCGAACATTTAGAGTTACAAAGACAAGTAGGGGATCTCCTTAGGAAAGGATTTTTTAGAGAGAGTTTGAGTCCCTATGCAGTACCAACATTACTGACCCCTAAGAAAGATGGCACTTGGAGGATGTGCATTGATAGTCGTGCCATTAATAAGATCACAATGAAATATAGGTTTCCCATACCCCGTTTGGATGACATGTTAGATATGATGGCCGGAGCAACAATATTTTCAAAGATTGACCTTAAGAGTGGCTATCATCAGGTTAGGATTAGACCAGGAGATGTTTGGAAGACTGCATTCAAGACCAAGGAGGGTCTTTTTGAGTGGGTAGTAATGCCTTTCGGACTGTCCAATGCTCCTAGTACCTTTATGCGGATTATGAATCAAGTCCTACGGTTATTTATAGGAAAGTTTATCGTAGTTTACTTCGACAACATTCTTATATATAGCAGGACCTAGAAGGACCATTTGGACCACTTGAATCAAGTCTGTTTAGCTCTTAGGGAAAATAGTCACTTTGCAAACCTTAAGAAATGTGACTTTTTTACCCATAGAGTCATTTTCCTAGGTTTTGTTGTCACACCTGACGGAGTTTTTGCTGACCCTGAAAAGATCAAATCAATTGTTGAGTGGCCAGTGCCAAAAAGTATTCATGAAGTACGAAGTTTTCATGGCCTAGCTACTTTTTATAGAAGATTCATTCGAGGGTTTAGTACCATAGTTGCGCCAATCACAGATTGCATTAGGAAAGGCCAATTTGAATGGACAAAAGCTGCTGATAGGGCCTTCGTAGATGTTAAGAAAAAAATGACACAAGCACCTATCTTAAGATTGCCTGATTTTTCCAAGGTTTTTGAGGTTGCTTGTGATGCATCTGGAGTTGGAATAGGTGGAGTTTTAAGCCAAGAGAGCCATCCCATAGCTTTCTTTAGTGAAAAATTAAATGAAGCCAAGCTTAAGTATTCCACCTATGATAAAGAGCTCTATGCGGTAGTGCAAGCTTTAAGGTATTGGAGGCACTATCTACTACCGCATGAATTTGTCCTATTTTCTGATCATGAGGCCCTTAGATTCCTTAGTTCCCAGAAAAAGCAGAATCCTAGGCATGCCAAGTGGGTCGAATACATCCAGGCCTACACGTTTGTCCTAAAACATCGTGCTGGAACTGAGAATAAGGTGGCTAATGCATTAAGTCGTAGAGCCCTGCTTCTGAACTCGATTAGCACTGAAGTCGTTGGATTTGAAAGACTTACAGATGAGTATGATAATTGTCCAGACTTTAGTGAAGTTTACCAAGCTCTGAAATTAGGACCATCTAGGGACCATAGTGAGTACACCCTTTTAGATGATTATCTATTTAAGGAAAACAAGCTTTGTGTTCCGAAGACTTCCTTGAGAGATTTTCTAATTTGGGAAACCCATGCTGGAGGTTTGGCTGGCCATTTTGGAAGAAACAAGACCATATTGATAATTGAGGAGAAATTTTACTGGCCAGGCCTTAAGAGACAAGTAGCCAATATAGTTGCCCGATGTAAGACATGTGCGGTTGCCAAACATCAGAGACAAAACACCGGGTTATACACTCCTTTACCTGTGCCGGATTGTCCATGGCAGGATCTTAGCATGGACTTCGTTTTAGGACTGCCCAAGACCCTTAGAAAACACGATTCAATCTTTGTAGTGGTCGACAGATTTTCGAAAATGGCCCATTTTATACCCTGTTCCCAAACTTTTGATGCCTCCAGGGTAGCCAAGCTTTTTCTCGATCAAGTAGTCAAGTTACATGGGTTACCTAAAACCATTGTTTCAGATAGGGATGTCCGTTTCACAAGCTATTTTTGGAAAACTCTTTGGCACCTACTAGGAACAAAACTAAAATTCTCAACTGCTTACCACTCTCAGACTGATGGACAAACTGAAGTTGTAAATAGAAGTCTAGGGAACTTATTAAGGTGCCTTGTTGGAGAGAATCTAGGAAATTGGGATTTACTTTTACCTCGTGCTGAGTTCGCATACAACAGCTCGGTCAATAGGTCTACTGGTAAAAGTCCCTTTGAGATTGTCCATGGTTACAGACCTAGGAGACCTATCGATCTTATCCCATTACCCACACACGCACGTGTATCTGAGTCTGCCGAGTCATATGCACAGCATCTTAAAGAATTACGTAAGAAAATTAGTAAGAAAATTCAAATGAGTAATGAAATTTATAAGCATGTGGCTGATTCACATAAACGGATAAAGGAATTTAATGAAGGGGACTCTGTCATGATAAAACTTAGACCTGAAAGGTTTCCACCAGGAACTATGAAGAAATTGCATGCCCGGGGAGCTGGACCTTTCAAAATAATTAAGAAAATAGGATCTAATGCATATGTATTAGAGTTACCACCTGATTATGGCATTAGCTCCACTTTTAATGTTTCTGATCTGAAAGAATTTAAAGAACCGCCATTAATTCCGAGAGAACCTTTTGAACTTCACCCTACCTTTGAGAGTGAAACCCTACCTGAGTGTCCACCAGCAATTTCACTAGACCGGAGAGACAAGATTGAATGTATCTTAGATGACCAAGTGATTACTACTAAAAATAAGGGTTATCAGCGTTATCTTGTTCGTTGGCATGGTCGACCGGAATCTGAAGACTCCTGGATTACCCGAGAGGATCTACAACAAATTGACCCAGATATATTAGAAAAATACCACAGTCAAACCGATCCTTACTCGACAGGGTCGAGTTCCTCCCACCCGGGGAGAATTGGTGCGGGCACCAGGCTCAGGAAGAGGCTTCAGCTAATGCCAAGTTCTTTATGGATAGAAGACTAGAAATTTAAGTCCTGTAATAAATCTATGAGTCCTGTATATATTTTATTTGAATAATTGAGTCATGTTTTATTTTAATTTGGGTCCAATTAGAGTTAAATTGGCTTTGTATTGAGTCGGGTTCAAGATCTACTTGCATTGGGCATTAATTAAGTAAGAATGAGTGCAACCAACTTCACCAACTACTTGGAGCACCACATCATCAAAGCATCATGCCACCTTGGAAGACAAGTTATGCCAACTTGGAGGATAAATCATGCCACATCACCAAAACACATCAACCATGAATTTTCAAATTTGAATGAAGCTCCACTCTTTATGGGTGCCCACCTTGTAATTAGGAGATTTAAATTTGAATGGGCCACTCCTATCTTCATGGGACACCCCTTGATTTTCTCCATGAAAAGTGTTGCATTTTGAATTTGAAAAGGAGCTTAAGGTTTATAAAAGCTCCTAGAATTCTCTTGTAATGGGAATGATGAATGAAATAAAATTTTTTTTCTAAGAAAGCTTTCTTCCTTTGCTAGCCAAAGACCCTTGAGAGAAGGTAGGTGTGAGACCTAGGATACTTAACCAAACAAGCTACTAGTCCCTTTTCCAATCCCATTCGGCCACCCTTGAAGAATCCTCTTTAAGCCTCTCCAATTTTAACCTTCCCATCTTCCAAAAGAGATCATCTATAATGGAGTTCTCCACGCCAACAATTGAAGATGATTCAAGCAAAGGATGCCAAAGGAGATCTACTTAAAGCCAAATCTAAGCCATTTCTTCTATTCCTAATTTCCTCTTCCATTTCTCCATTCTTCCACCTAAATCTTTTAATTTTACTATGTATCTATGCAGGATCCCCGGGTCTCCTAGTTTTCAAGGTGAAGGTCTACTGTGCCAAGGAATCATAAACAAGGTGCCTTTAGATCTATAGTAACTCCTTGCTATTCTTAGTACTTCATCTTGAGTGTCCCTTTTCTGAATTTCAGATTATTAATAGCCAGATAGCCATCTTTATAATCTTCTTTCAGATCTGAAATAGGAAAGTAGGCTAGCCCTAACCTATGTGGTTTCCTAACCACGAAGATCCCTTCTTAATTACTTTGAGAGATTCTTTTCTAGTCTAGTTCTTTTCCTTATGTTCCTTTCATATAATTCTATTTCTTTTACATAGAATAGCTACATGTTTATCTATTTCATTTTCATTTAGTCCATCTAATTCTTCAAATGCATCATTCGATACATGTCCCCCATCAAAACCCCTCTTTAAATGTTTGAAAAGATTCTTACAAATTTTGGTATGAATCATTGATTCAGGGGGAGCTTTGTTGTTTGCTAAAATTTTCTTGTAGAGTATCATGATACATATATTTTATGCATTTAAATGAATATCAAAACTCTGATACTCTCTATCTTTATAACAAGCTCTGGCACTATTACTTGTGTTCTGAATTGTTATATCATTAATACAACTAATATTGATATTCTTAATGCTTTCAATTTTATGTACCTTGATCAATTCTCTTAAAAGCTTTATTTTAAAGCTATTTATACTCAAGGATTTTGTTATCATCAAAAAGGGAAAGATTGTTGACTCCATTAATTGATTTTGATGATAAGCAAAATATTTAAGTATAAGTTGAGGATAAATGAATTGCTTTGAGTGTGTTTTTTATTGAACAGGTACTCACAAAATTTGATGAAGCCCAATTATTTTGAAGAAGCCAAGTTTGAATGAAAAGAGTGCTCAAAAAGAGACTTGGACGCTTAAGAGATGGTTGAATGGATGGCTAAGCTAAATGAAAACATGTTCCAGCTCAAAATCATCATCTTCTATGAATTTTTTAGAGAAGTATCGACTCAAAGTGTCGACACATAACATGAAGTGTCGACACATGGAGATGAAGTGTTGACTCAGGTCGATACGCAGCACTATTTCAAATGGCATGATGAAGTGTCAACACATGGACCTGAAGTGTCGACTCATGGTGTCGACACATGGATCAACACATCACCTGAGACTTTCAAGCCATAGAACTTGCATAAGTTGAAGGAACAGTTGAAGTGTCGACATATAGAAGCAAGGTGTCGACTCAAGGTGTCGACTTAACTGAGAAAGTATCGACACATCTAAGATTTTCAAAGAATCAGAATGGAGCAGTTTGAACTAGCTGTTGACTCAAGAAGATCATGTGTCGACCTTATGTGTCGACTCAATTGAGAAAGTATCGACACATGGAGTTTCGGCAACAGTAACGATTAGTTTTTTCAAATATAGAACTCACCCAAATTACCCCCAATGGCTAGTTTTTCAAGATTAATGGCTAAAATTCAGTTTTGAGGTCTTGGAAAGGTATTTATATGCTCCAAATCAAATCAAAATAGAACATTATTGAAGAACATTAAAGAGTTTTGAAAAGAAAGAAGAAAAGTGAGTCTTAACTCCTATTCATTGAAGTTTCAACCACTCTCAAGCAAAAGGAAGCCTTCAAGCATTCAAAAGCCTTCAAGAGCATTGAAGATCATCCATACTTGGGCATTTAAAAGGCTTTAACAAGTGCAAAGCAACTCTATATCGAGCTACATCGAGATATTCACTTTATTTTAGAAAGCTTACATTGGTTCTTTACTTTTAAACCATATTTCTTGTAAGGGTTCTTGGTTAGCCTATTGTAAAACCAAGTGAGGTTATTGGTAAGCCTTGGAAAATCAATTAGGTTGGTGGGTAGCCCACAAAACCACAAAGGTTCTTGGTTAGCCCGGAAAACCAATGGAGGTTGGTGGTTAGCCTGCAAAACCACTAAGGTTCTTGGTTAGCCCGGAAAACCAAGGGAGGTTGGTGGTTAGCCTTGTGAAAACCAATTAGGTTCTTGGTTAGCCCATAAAACCAAGTGAGGTTTTGACTTGTGAGCCTTGTGAAAATAAGTCGGGTTTTGATTAGTGAGCCCGAAAAACTAATCAGCTGTAATCTTGTGATTATAGTGAATTCCCAAGGGAATCTTGGGGAGTAGATGTAGGTGCATTGTATAGCACCAAACCACTATAGTTCTTGGTGTTTGTGATTGCTTGATCTCTCTCTCTTTGCTCTTTATTTATTACTCATAATTTTTGCTGCACTTTTATTTTAGAGCATTGCACTTGAATTGTAGTACCTTGCAATATACTTGTTGAATTGGATTGCATTGCTTAGTATCAAGTTTTATTAAGTTAGTTTGTCAAATTATATTTTAGAGACCTAATTCACCCCTCCTCTTGGGTTGCTTACTGGGCAACAAGGTGTTATACAATTTTATAGGTTGCAGATTTCTACGTATACAATCAGAAGTTCTAGATCAAATAGGCATGAATCCTAAAGTAGTTTCATTAATTTTCACACAAAAATTTTCTAATTTGAGTGTAATTTCTAGAGATACAAATTTTATAATTTTTTGACACTCCTAGAAATGGGACTTAGGATTTGAACAGAGACTGTCCAAAATTGCTGGTTGCATAATTCTACAACAGAGGTTAAGAATTTCAAGTCTAAACTGGCATGGATTTTAAAGCAGTTTCAAGAATCTGTAAATGTAGAATTGTTTGGTTATGAGTTTATTTTCCAACAAAGTAATTTTTATAATTTTTGGAGTTCTCTATGGATGGAACTTTCTAAAATACTAAATGGCATGTAGGGTATGCTGAATGCTAAATATACTGAAAATAATTTTTTTAAATGCAATGCAAATATTATTAACTTAATATAAACCAAACTGGGTTCTGATGCCAAAATTTAAAAGTTGATGCAGGATAACCTAGCTATCCTAGACTTAATGACCATCTATTGAGATCAACAGATAAAATAAATAAATAATTAAAGTAAATATGAGCAAATAATCAAGGAAAGAATAAGGCTAATTTAGATTTAGTTAAAATTAAGGTCTGATCTAGGAAGTGACCCGATCAGTATGCATAGTCTAGAGTTTTCAAAAGTTGGATCGTTGGTCGTTAAGAAACAATAGCTAGACTAGATTTTTTTTTAATTTAATTTTTTTAGATCTAATTGGATTAAAGATAGGAAAACAAATAAAACTCTAGCAATAAATTCTAAATTCTAATCTAAACCATGAAAGATTTTTCACGAAGCATGAAATGTCATGAAATCTTGGGAAAGGGAGATCAACCTAGGAGTAGTTGAGGTGGATGGCGATGACTTCATGGACAAACTGGGCAGGAAGTCTTCAAACCTGGTTCAACCAAAATCATAAGAAAATCAGTTAAGGTAGAGAATAAATAGCCCAATAAATTCAAAATTAGAAGTAGGTGCGGGTTTCTAGATTTGCTTTGATAGCATGAAAACTCCTTAATCGTACATGTGATTTTATGACTTGTATGATCAAGTTGCCCAAAGATCAAACAGTGGTGAACCCAATCAATTGAATAACCAAGTCTCCTTTTTTTTTTCGAAAATGACTTGAAGTCAGCAATAAAGGAATAGATTCTCCTTTCATGATCATGCCAAGCCTTGGGTGTTTTCACAATCGTGCCAAAATAGGGGAGGGGATCTTCGGAGGGAAAATCTGATAGGGTTTGCCAGTTGCCGATCAAGATGCATAGCGACGATGGGTTCTTCTCAGATTTGAGGTGGGGAGAAGGTGATTGACGGTGGATGGGGGTGCGAACAAGAGGACACCATGATCAGAGGAGAGGCGATGACACTCGGCTCGGGCTTAGAGAGTTGATGTCGTTCATTAGAAGGTATCGACAGGTGCCATTCTCTATGAGTGGGAGACATGGAGGAGGTGAGACGATCGTTGTGGCTTGAAGACGACTTGAAATAAGGGCTCGAGAGGTTTGGTACTTAGAATAATAGGAGGAAGATTAAGAAAGGGAAAGAAGTGGGAGGGGTTGATGGTGGCAGTGGGGCATGGGAGGTGTGGAGGTGGGATGATTCGATGGTGGGTTTGGTGGTTGGGAGTTGGAAACAGGGAAGGTGGGCTTTAAGGGATTTTTGTGAAGTAGAGGAGAGGGGGGGAAGCAGAATAATAGGCTGGAGAAGAAATAGAAGAAGGGGAAAAGAATAGGGAAAGAAGAAGAGAGAGAGGTAGAGAAGAACCGGGGAAAGGAATTCGCTAGGAGAGAGAGAGGAAGAGGGAGGGAGAAGAAGAAGAGGAGGAGGGAGAAGTAGTTAGGGAAGAACCAACTATTTTTTTTCAAATAATTTCTTCAATGAATTATTCTAAATACAAGACTTCTTTAAATAGACTATGATCCCCAATAAGTTGGAGACCAATTCAACCAAACTACTAGGACTCCAAACTAATATGAAATAATTAGTTTGATCTAAAATAGACTCCAAACAAATCCAATTTTCATTCTTTGAGATCTGTATATGAGCTAGATATAAAATAATAAAATAAAATAAGTCCAATTCCCATACATCTAGATAAAAAAATAAAAAATACATGTCTACTCAAGAGTGTACATCAAATCTATGATGGGTGATGTCCTCATTAGTGTAGCTTCAAGTTGAGGCTCCGGTAGGCAGTGACATGGTGACCCATGCAAAGTGCATCGATGGAGATGGTGTGGATCCACGGTAGGGGGCCCCATTCTGCTAGCAAAAGATATGCCTCATTGGCAGGAGTGCTGTTTGACACTACCAGTGAGACTACAATAAAAGAGGTACCTCATGAGTAAGGTGCACTGTCTAGCACTGCTAGTGAAGTGGCTGTAAAGAAGGGTGAGGTAATTCCCCCTCGGCTGGCAAGATACCTCGTGAGCAAGGTGCATTGTCCGGCACTACTGGCGAGGTGCCTATAGAGAAGGGCAAGGCAGTTCCCTCCTTGGTGGGTAAGGCTGTAGGCGATAAGAAAGGCTCATAGAAGATACGGTGGTCTACCTAGCCATCTGAAGGCCCGCAATAAGAGATTGTTCTCTTACAAGGGAGGTTGATCAACATAGAGAAAGTAGCCACATCTAAGTAGGCCACCAGGGTGGATGAGGCCAACACCTAGAGATGCTATGGGCCTGGGTGGTTGAGGTAGAGATAAGGGCCGACCTTTTAGAGGTAGAGCTTGCCTACACCATGGAAGGATAGTGAAGAGTGATATCCATGGAGAGTAGGGCCCCTAGGAGCAAGTAAGAACCTGTAGGTCAGGGGGTTTGGAGCTCTTCCAGGGTAGTTGACGAGGCATGCCTACAGGGCTACAACTTCAACTTCAACATATGCGAGTTCATCATGTGGAGGCACTACCTCAAAGCAGGCAAAGTGACTGGGCTGCTCATACCTCGCAATGCCATGCTCGAAGAGATAGTGAACTCTATAAGGTAGAGGTAGGAGAGATTAAGAAGGCTGTAAAGCTTGCTAACATTGTACTCTCCCCATCACCACCTAAGAAATGAGTGAAAAATTCTTTTTTTTTAGCTTCATCTCTTAGTGCCTAGTGTTTGCTTCTTCGGGATGTCCTATATGTCTCTGCATCGCCTGAGACAACCTTGCCTAGGGCTAGATGCACTATCTCCCGGAGAACATCTTCGTACAAAGCTCGAGGCACTATCGGGATCTCGGAGCCTGGTCGTACTCTGGGAAGAAGGTGGAGGTCCAACTTGCCCCCCAATCATAAGGTAAAACATGGCTTGGTGCGCTGCTTGATGTAGGCCCGATTCTGGTGAAGCCTCTGACCAGGCTTGACTCCAGCATATCATGGTATAGCCTTGGTTGAAGTGCTAAGAGCCATGAAGGTGTGACCTCCTGAGGGAATGTCAACCCTGGAAGAGTTGCTTGGCGCTTTGTCTTTCGGTTCTGGGAGGAACAGTTACCTGGCTAATGGGATGCGGCCACCTATCGTGTGTCGGTTGGCTAAAGGCCCGGTAGTCCTTCTCCTAGCCTCTCTATAAATAGAGGGCTGAGGGAGTCGATCTTCATCAAGTTCCTTTGAAGCCCCACCAATCAAGATGATGCCGGAATGATGGTTGTCCTTCTCTGAAGGCAGTGCTATCGGGTTCCCCTTCTTGATGGAAGGGTTTTATCCTAGGTCGATACCTATGTATCAAAGGTGTGCTTATAGAAGCTCTCCTTGGCATGGTAGGTATCAAAAATGGCCGACACATCAATCGCTGTGTCACACTATTGCTGGTTGATGATAGAGCTAGAGGAGGGGTGATGACCATCTACCTCATCACCTCGTTCTTCCTTCACCATGACCCATCTTCATATTTGGTGGTGGACGGGTCTAAAGTAGGTGCATATCTAGGAACCCACCTCACTCAGTATCTGGTAAGTCTATACAAGGGAGGTGAGATGGTGGCCCTTCACCACCTGTGATGCAGTTTTGGGCCTCATTAAGCAGGACTTGACTCTCGAGAGGGAGGTAGCCAGGTTAAGTGTAGAAGCAGCTTTAGGAACGTTGCCTCACCCGACAACTAGTGGACTTGCACAGAGGTCGTAGTAGAGGATATCCTTTCGAAATCTTTGACATATTCGAAGACTTTCCTCTCCATCTTCGGTGGGTGAGGCTCAGCAACACTTGTAGCTTGCCTCCACCACCTACCTTTGCATGCTGGCCAGGTCTCCTGTGGGCGATGCACATCTTCTCTTTACCGGTCGGTGTTGTCTTCGAGCCTCTTCGAGGGATCTAGGAGTTCTTCAGAACCTGGCAAAGGAGGTTCCTCATGGTTTTTCTTTGGGAGGAACCTTATCTAATTATAGGAGTCTTGGGACTTCCAGAGAGCTTTGACTTGTCCTGATCCTCTTGCAAGTGAGGTATCAAAGGTGCTTTGGAGCTTCAGGGAGTAGTGTCGTATTCATGTAACTTATCCCTATCCTTCATCTGCCTCTCAAGGCAATTCTTATGCAATGTAATCTGGCTGTAGAGCCACAAACATGTATACTTGACATTCATCAATGAAAAGAAACCTCCATTTTTTTGATAATTGTCTATGTGCTTGTTTTGCATGTTGTGTAGAGGGCTTGCAGCCTGCCTGGGCTGACCTTGTCTTGGGCATTCAAACTTATGTTGCCCAGGTGGCTTTCCCAAGAGGGGGGTGAATTAGGAATTTTAAAAAATTTAAGCAATAATGTGCTCTTTGAAATCCCTTATGAGTGTTAAGTGCTGTGATATGATAATTGAATGCAAAAGTGTAATCAGATAAGAAAGGCACAACACAAATACAAGCAAATTATAGTGGTTTGGAGCAACCCAGCTCCTACACCCACTATCCAAGATTACCACTTGGGATTTTCACTATATCCCCCACTGGAATACAGTTGGATTATTTTAACAGGCTCACAATCCAAACCTTTATACGGGGGTTTTAAACCAGGATCACTAAAGAAACCCAACTTGGTTTTACCAGGATCACCAAGAACCCAACTTGGTTTTAACACAGGATCACCAAGAACCCAACCTTGGTTTTAACATAGGCTAACCATGAACCTATTTGGTTTTTAAATCGGGCTCACTAATAATCCAACAATTCAATAAAATGTAAAGAAAAGCAATAGAATGAAAAATAAATTTTTGTGAATGGTTGCCGATGCAGCTTAAGAGAAGCCTAATTGATTGCACTTCAATGTACTTAGGTGGCTTCTTTACTATCTTCAATAAATGCTTCAAGCTTTAGTTGATAGTTGGTGAAGGCTTAAAGACTGTCTTGAATGCTATTGTAGTGCTCTCTTGCTCTTAAGGTAGCTTGGATATTCAATATAGAATTAACTCATCATCTCTCCTTTTTAAAAGCTCTTTCCAAGTAGTTCAAATCCCTCAAATATATAGTCTTGTACTCTTCTCAGATGATTTTAGTTGTTGTAGACCATTGGGATGTGACATTTGACCGTTGGAGCACTTTTTGGATTCAAATTCCAAGTTTTGGAACTAACGGTTATAAGTTTGAAATCGACCTTCGAGTCAGCTCGGATTACTCGAGTTGGCTCGGATCCTCAGAGTAGTTCTGGTTGAGTTGACTCTCTTTAATCTAGTCGGCTCGCTTGCATAGTGTCTTGATTCCTCACTCTATAAGTGTCAGCTCATCTTGATTCTAGTTGACTTGGATCCTCAGGCCTTCAAGAATGTAGTCTGGAAGAGTCGGCTCTTTCTTATTAGAGTCGGCTCAATTTCCTGTAGTTCTCAAATCCCTTTTTCTGGACTCTGGAGGAGTCGGCTTGATTCTCTGAAGAGTCGGCTTGGATGTCTGACAATGTGATAGAGTCAGCTCGAACTCCCTTTGGGTCGGCTCGCCTGTCTAATTCAAGAAATGGTACTCTGGATGAGTCGACTCGGGTCCCTTAAAATTGGCTCGGATATCTGCATGTCAGAATCCTCATGTGTGCCATATGCTAGAGTTGGCTCTCTTCTTTTCGAGTAAGCTCGGATGAGTTCTTCAGTGAATTTTCAATTCTTCTCTAGAATTCATCTAGCAAGGTTTCAAGCTATCAAGATATCTTTAAACTCTTCTTACAACACACTCAAAGTAATTTAAAGCTTGAAGAAAAACCTAGAAGTAACCCATTTGATTAATTTTTACTTAAGTTCTTCTTTGGGTTCTTCTTTACCATATTCAATTGCAATACAACTCAACACAAGAAATAGAAATATAGGAGTTGAGAAATTGAGCAATGAATTCATCCTACAAAAACTTGTAAAACACTTGAAGAGTTGTTAGTAAAACAAATATATGCACTAATGTTTGGTTATCATCAAAATCACTTATGGGATCAACAATCTCCCCCTTTTTGATGATGACAAAACACTAGGCATGAAAAATTCTTTACAATTACATGTATGATTGTATTTTAGAGTAAGCATTTACATGTATCAAAGATAACTATATTTGCAAGTAAGTATCAGAGCTTTTGTGAAAAACTATATAGTATTGGTGTTAGTGCTTTTGTATGTATCAGAGTATTGAAATTTGTATACTTCAAAGTATCAGAACTTAGGACAAATACAAAGTATCAGAGCTCAAAATTGTGAGTATTAGAGCCAATTCTTGAGCAAAAACTTTTTAAAACAATCAGAGCAAATTGCAAGTTTTGATCTAAAGCCATTTAGTTTCAATAATTTACTCCCCCTTTCTGATGATTTGAAAATTTTGAAATAATTTCATGCTTAGTCAAATATATTCTCTCCCTTTCTATATATTCTCAAATAGTTATAGTATTTTTCATGCAAACTCAATATTCTCCCCCTTTTGGTCAATAATCAAAAAGGATATTCAAATAAAGCTCAATTATTATGATAGAATAAAAAAGTTTACAAAATTTGTCTGAGATAATTTCACTTTCTCAAATCAACAGTGATATTCTAATTAAAATTTATCAGATTAGCACTGTATAATTGAAGATGTGATAGAAAGACATTGCACAATCCATTTCAAACACAAAAAATATGTCAACAAAAGTGCTTTCATTTTATTCAAAGTTTTCAATACAAGTTGCAAGAAATTGAAAGCAGTACAATCAATCACTATCTAGCTTTGTAGTGTTGGATGGCCTAAAGATAAGGAGCTGGCTTCCTAGGATGTATAGTAGATGTAGGTCGAGGTGTAGGTACAGGTCTGGGTGTAGGAGTGGCAAATGCTACAATGACTGTTGTTTTCAGTTGATCTAGTTGAAATTGAACCACTTCCATTGCTTCATGAAGCTTTTTCACCTCAGTGTTTAGAGCAACTAACTCAGCAGCTTATGCATTTGCAAAAGCTTCAGCAGACCCTCTCAATCTCCTAAATTCTGACCTTAAGATTCCAATACCCTTTGTGTTGCCTAGAAATGGAGCCCAAGAGGGGGGGTGAATTGGATTTTTCAAAAATTAAAACAATAATGTGCATGCCTTGTAGTGTTTATGAACAATATGATTAATGCACTAGAGTATATGCAGTGGTAAACAATAAATAGAGTGTAGGAATTAAAGTGCAAGTAGTAAAAAGAGATAATCACATACAAACATAAAGTTTTATAGTGGTTCGGTGCACTCCAAGTACCTACATCCACTCCCCAAGCTCCCATTGAGAATTTTCACTATAATCTCTTCAAAGATTATAGCCGACTTGTTTTCCAAGGCTCACAAGTCAAAACCTAAGTTGGTTTTGTCACCTAGGCTCACCAACAACCTTACAACTTATTTTGGCTTCGGGCTCACAAGTAAAACTCTAGTTGGTTTTGTACCTTTGGCTCACCAACAACCTTACAACCTACTTTCAAGAACCTTGAAAGCTAGGTCAAACAATAATAAATTTAGAATATAAGAATTTAAACACAAGCAAACTCTCTTCTTAGAGTGGAATGAGGAATCTTTAAAGCTCTTCAATGATTGTTTGATGTGACTTGACTTGGAATCTTCTCAAGAACACTTTTGGAAAGATGAAACGAAAGGAATGTAGGCTTTTTCAGTGGAATCTATCTTTTTAGCTTTTGGAATTGGAGTTCTTGAAGAATGTCATTAACTCTTGGATATTTTCTTGCTTTTCTCTTTTTTTCTTGCTTTATGAATGAGTTTGGTGAAGCTTAAATGCTTGAAAAACATCCAAAAAATCATTTTAGACTGTTAAGGATAAAAAACTAGCCGTTAGGAGCTAAAAACCATCAAATTAGGCTGTCAGAAAATAGATCCATCGAAACTGTTAGAATCCGAGTGTCGACACTTGGCTGTCAGGTGTCGACACTTGGTTTCCAGGTGTCGACACTTGGTTTCCAGGTGTTGACACTTGAACTTTCAAGTATCAAAACTTGATTTTCAGGTGTCGACACCTGACACAAAAATTCTCCAGAGGCAAGTTCTGTATTTTCAAAAAGTCTCCAGCCTTGAGTCGACACTTGGGATCTTAAGTGTCGACACTAGGCATGCCACTGGAAAATCCCACGTGCCAAATGCTGAAGTGTCGGCACTTGGGCTCCAAGGTGTCGACACTTGGTTCTGCAAATTTCAAAAGCAAGTGCCAAACAAGCCAAAAACATAAAGATTTTTCATGAAACTTAAATTCAACATATATAAATAATAATTAAACCCGTTTGTGTCCTTTTTCAATGGAGAAGACTTCTCAAAGCACAAAAAATGCTTTGTTTCCAAAGCGTGCCATGATACTCTAACTTTGAGAATTTGAGATGCTTGAAACCTGAAAACTCATAACTATAATTTAACCATTAGTACAAAATATATACTCAATGTTTTGTTATTCATCAAAATCATGGGGTAGAGCCAACAATCTCCCCCTTTTTGATGATGACAAAACCTTGAGTAAATAAGCATTTAAACTCAATTTTGACATTGTATCCCATAAGTATGAACTTGAAACTTATACAATGCAATTTGTTGGGATATCCTGGTTCAGCTACGAACCAGGCTCTGGTTCGACTTATCGAAGCCCCGGTTCTCCGGAATACGGATTTCGGACTAAGCGAAGGCCAGCTGCAAGCAACTCAAGGCTTCACACCGAACTACACCATCCGAAGGCCAGTCCTTCGGGTAGTACCTTCGGCCCCGGCCGAAGTCTGAACTACTCATCGACTTTCGAAGATGCAAACTTCGGTCCCTGCCGTAGACATGATCTTCGACCTCGGGGAAATATCAAGCCTTCGGCCCACACAAGGGGAAAACCAAAGCTTGAACCACTATCTGTTCCAAAAAGGAAACTGTAACCAACGGTTACAATCGACACTCATCATGCCATGATCATGGCATGCAATTCCTGCAGCCATGCCTCCAATCTAGCCGGAACCGCTCATTGACAACCCACGATTGCCAATCATGGGTGTGAATGGCTCCCCATGATCTCCAAGAAAAGAGAGAGCCACAGACTAGAGGCCATCTTTTAAATATGGATAAGAATGATGGCTCGAGAGGTATGCATGAATAATCTTGCACATATACATTTTCAATCTCCAAGAACTCTTTTTCTCTTCCACTCTCGACATCTTCCCCATTCTGTAGCTGGAATCTGCCACTGACTTAGGCATCGGAGTGTCCTTCGCCGGAACAACTCCGGCAAGGGACCTGTTTTGCAGGTGAACCAGGGAGCGGTCCTGCGATACAACAGCTCTAACCGGCTGATCCAGGGACTCCACGCTAACAGATTGGCATGCCAGGTAGGGGGAGCATATTACTAACATTTGTTAAGCTCCCTCCTAAACAAGGGGAAGAAAAAAAAGAATTTTTTGATAGCAAGAGGAAAAGCTCAAAATGCTTCTACAAGCTAGAGTCGAGCTCCGTCTCAGGGGGGTGTACCCCCGGTGGAGAACGATGTTCCACCTCCCACGATTGTTGTGGGAGCATAGCAGTTCGAAGCTCTTATGAACCAGGTCGCCAACCTGACGAACATGGTTCAAGAATTTCAAGACAGAGCCTTTCTGGTGGCAAACCCACCGGCTGTTTCTAGACACGGCTCTCGATCCCGAAGAAGTAGAGCACCACGAGAGGATTCAGCACATCCCTCCCCCCATTCTCGGCCCTCTCCCGAAGGTCGAACTTCGAGACTGCCTAGGTCTGTCGATTCCCCATAAAAAGGGAAAAGGCCTAGGCAAACTTCCTCCTTCTCCTCCGAAGACTCCACTCCGGTGGAGAGAGCGCCCAAACAGACTCCCGATTATGATGGGAGATTCAGAGCCATCGAGTCAGAGAAGGCAAGGGCGTGAGAACAGAGAATGTGGGATGATGCGGCAAGCATATGATTAAAGTTTAGATTATGATTTATAAAGCAATGAAACCTAATTACACTAGCATTGTGCTCATCATAATAAGACTTAAGGATTACAAGAAATAGAACTTTTACTTGATTAGACACAATCCTAAACTAAGAAGGAAGAAGATCTAGATAATAGGGGCTAATGATTATGGACTTACCTTGATGAGCTTTCCAACCTTCTTTTGATTCATACCTTGAAACTACCAACGCTCTGGACTGAAGGACTTCGATAACAAAGATCAGAACTCTGGACTTGGATTTCAGTCTGTCGGTTCATTGTCAAGGGGGAACCTGGTTCTCAACTCAAAGACTTCGAAGGACCCTGCAATTGAAGATCAAAGGTTAAGGAAGAAAGAGACAAATGTAAAGAAAGGTTGGGAGGATTTGTGAACAAAGAAGAAATTGTAGAAGATCTGGCCGACTCCAATGCCTTCGTCTTGTACTGGAATGGTGAGTTGCTTGGAGAAAAAAAAAAAAAAAAATTGGCTTTGGCGTGGAGGAAGAAACTTTCACACAAGAACACAAGACAATTTGCTTCAAAACTTCACTTGCATTTCATTCATCTCTTCAATCCCCTTTTACAATAGGCGTCCAAGGCTTTTAATAGCCTCACAAAGCTAGCTTTTAAAATTTAAAAACTCCCCAAATTGAGGAGGATTACAAGGGGGGTTGGAGGATTTGATGGAGGGTTTGGAGGGATGTAGGGGAAGTTGGAGGATTTGGTGGAGGGCTTGGAGGGATGTGGCCGACCTCCTTGAATTTGAATCTCCCTTGTTGGCGCCCAAAGGGTGATGAAGTGGCTGGTGAGGTGGCACCTCTGGCTAATGACGTGGCATGGTGAGGTGGTCTTCTAATTTCAAGATGACATGTGGCACCACGTGGTCCTAATTGATGGTCCTTTTCTCTTGCTTGGTGGTGTGTCTTCTCTTCTTCATGGGGTCAAATTCTGGGGTCCAGAATTTGAGTCTTGTTGCTGGCTTTCATGGCTTTAAGACTTGAATAGACTTAACTCAACTGAATTAGACTTAACTCAACTAAATTAAACTCAATTGACCTAGACTTTAAAACTTGAAATGGACTTACAGTAAATGAAATTTTAAAAGTAATTACAGGACTCAATAAACACTCTTGATTTGAAACTTAAAATTAATTACAGGACTCTTAAAATGGAAATGACTCCTGAAAAGGAAATAAAACATTTTTGATCTAAAGGATACAAGGTAACCTAATTATCTTCGATCCAAATTGGGATAAGGCTAACCTTGTTGGAGTGAAGTTTCTTTCGGTTTATGGTGTCCACACCAATTCTCCTGGGGTGGGCAGAACTCGACCTAGTCGAGTATGGTTCAGTTTTGCCCTGGTAATGCTCGAACAAGTCTGGGTTAAGTCTTTGCAGGTCCTCTTGAGTAATCCAAGAGTTGTCGGACTCAGGTCGACCTTGCCATTGAACCAGGTATCGCTGATAGTCCTTATTCCTGGTAGAAATGGTCTTGTCATCCAGGATTCTCTCAATCCTCTCTCTCTGCTCAGGTAGGGTTAGTGGTGGACACTCGAAAATATGTTCACTCTTAATGAAAGTTTTTGGCCGAAAAGGCTCACTAGGTATTAGTATTGGTTCTTTGTATTCTACTAGGTCTGAAACATTAAAGGTTGTACTGATACCCATATCAGGTGGAAGTTCCAAAACATATGCATGAGGCCCTATTTTGGTGGGGACACCCGAAGCACCATAATAAGACAGAGGCTTTTTAACCCTCTGTGAATTGATCAATAATTTATGAGTCCATCTGTAATAAGGGCTTTGCCCATCTGAGTCCATTTTAGTTGTTATTTGAGTCTTTTGAGTTTCAATTTTGTACTAGTCAGCTCATGTTGAGCTAGTTCAGTCCAGTGTTAGTCAGCTCATGTTGAGCTAATTTTATTTTTTTGAGTCCTATTCAACCATATTGAAGACTCAAGACCACATCATACAAGTGAAGACCAAGTCCAACTAGATTAAAGACATGGAAGTATAGCCCAAGTCCAACCCAGCTTGAAGATTTGAAGACCCCAGGAGGAAAATTCAGAAAACCCTGATTTCTTGCAGATGCCCTCCAGATGCCCAGATTCCCTTCCAGATGCCAAAGTATATTCATAGATAAGGGCATCCATGATTCCAGAGGTCCATCTTCATCCTAGCCTAAAGAAATCAAGCCCAGGCGCCAAGCCCAAGCCCCTAAGAAGCAAGATACCAGGGAATATTCCTGCTACCTGGCTACGAGGCCATCCCAGCTTCCAAAGGCCCAAACCCATGCGCCCAAGCCCCTTTGGGCCAGCATCTTGCTGCTCCTGGAAGCCCAACACGCCCCCCTAGGCATCCTTGGATTGTTGTCCAAGTCAAGAGAATTTTTAGAGATTTTTCTACCTAATGTTTCCTTATTTTCTAGCTAGGGTTTGAGAGGGAAAAGGATTCTTATGTAAAGACTTATGTGCCCTTACTTGGAGCCCAAGGTTAAGGGTCTATTTAAAGGATCCTAGCCTATTATATGAAGGGAGATTTTGATATATGAAATAAACCATGAGTTCTTCTATTGTTTTGTTTGATTACCCTGCTGTGTGCATAAAGGGGTTTGAGAGTTCTTCTTCCCGGTGTTTGCAACCATCTTCCTGCCGCCAACCATCCTTCCAGCCCCCTCCAAAACATTCTTCCCTTTGCTATTTTCCTTTGTTTTCTTAATTTCATTTGAGTTTTCTAACCCTTAATAGGTTGTTTGTAGGTCCCCGAGTTCTTACGAATCCAACGACTCCAGTCAAGCCTCAATCGGACCACCGAGCAGAAAGCCGGGTATCCGCGGGTCTTTAGCTCGGTTTTCCAGGCCGCATCTATCGAGGAACGAGAGATCCCTTCATTGCAATCTTCACCGGGCACTTCAGACATTGTCAGGTACACCCCCTCTATCTCCAGTCTTATTATTGTAGGAGAACTTGCCCTAACCGAGGCTTCTCAGGCCCCGCGATCTTTCTTTAGTACTTTTCTAGTTCTAATCTGCATGCTTGGCTTCAAAAATTCATATAAAATTCCCTACAACTAATTTTGATCTGAAATTCGGAAATTATTCGCCTAACCCCACATATAAAATATACAAAAAGAATTGCTTGCATATTAGTCCCGGATCATTTGGTATCAGCACTTAGATTAGGGCTTGTTTTCTGCAATTTTTTAGTCTGTATATGCTTTGTTATTTTAATTATTTTTCTTTGATATAAACTCCAAAAATTCTGAAATTTGCTTTTTTGATTTCGCCATAATTCACTGTAATTTTAAGAATTTTTTTAGACTTTATTATGGCTTGTGAATTTTCTTCAAGCCGAAATACAGCCTAAAAATTTCTGGCTCTATTTTTTCAGCAAGACAAGTTTGGAAGTTTTAGGGTTTTGTTTAGTATCTTTTGCATATCTTTTAACTTTAGTATATTTCTAGCATATTAGGCCATGATTTATAAGTTTTCTTCTATTTAAAAAAATACCAAAAAAAAAATACATATTCTCCAAAAATACCAAAAACATCTAAACCCTAATTTGCATCCTCATCTGCCTGCCATCATTGCATAATTTACTTTTAAGGGCACTCTTGCTATATCAGATGGGGGGAGGATTTGATCACCTCTCCTTAGCCCAAAACCACATCCCTTGCATTCGGTCCCAAGCCTTAACCTAAAATTAACTAGACTTAATTTGCCCTAGTGGGCTAGGGACACCAACTGGTCGGGTCCGCGCTACATGTCAGATCATTGTGTCAAGATAACCTGTATGTGCCTTGTGCTCAGTGTCTAGAATGGTGGTTTAGGGATTCAATCCTGAAGGGCTTGTGCGCTGGTCCGCCTACCTGGCCAATCTCTGATTGGTGTCTAGGATTGGCAATCAGGGACCTAACACTCCCCTTACACTTGCCTGGCTGAGTATAGGGTTACTATAGGCTAGTTTGCCACCCTGATTGAGCATCTAGTTTAACTCTAGGTCTAGTCAGCTGTAGTCGGTCTAATCGAGTCTTGCATGAGCACTAGATCAGGGGTTTCATATCACCCACCTCCTTCACAAATGTCTGAACCCATGGAAAATTTGCAAGCCCAAATAAAAGCACTCGCTAAGCAACTAACCCAATCCATGGCCCAGTTAACTCAGTCTAGTACCCAAACCAATAATAGAATTGACCATCTTGCCAATAGGTTTGACCAGTTAGAAGGCCATGTAGGGACCATACAAAGAACCCATGGGTCACAGTCAGATCCAGATCCTGAGTCCCCTCAACCTACAAGGACCCCAAATCCTGATATATACCATGAGGTCGAACTTAGGAGAGCCCCTCATCCTGACCCGTACTATAATCCTCAACCTAGGAGGACCCCAAACCCTGATCCCTACCGAGAGGTTGAACCTAGGAGAGCCCATCGTCATGACCCATACTATGATACTGAACCAAGGAGGACCCCAAATCCTGATCCATACCTTGAGGCTGAACCTAGGAGAGCCCATCGTCATGACCCAATCCCTAAGGTTAGTCCTAGAAGACCCAATCAGGATTTTATAGACCAGAAAGATAGATCCTATTTACCCTCTCCCTACAAGCCTAGTATACCCACAACCTATAGATCTTATGACTCCAAATCCTATGAACCTAGAACCTATGAATCCATAACCTATGAACCTAGATCCTATGACTCTAGATCCCATGATCATAGATCCTATGCACCCACACCCTATGAGCCTAGTAGACCCAACACCCAATATTCTGACCCATATAGGGAGTCCAACCCTAGGAGAACCCAATATTCTAACCCATATAGGGAGTCCAACCCTAGGATAACCCAATATTCTGACCCATATAGGGAGTCCAACCCTAGGAGGACCTAATATCCTGACCCATATAGGGAGCCCAACCTTAGAAGGACCCCATACCATGATCCATCCTTAGAACCTGACCATAGGGCTGACCCAAAATCCTTTGACCCCAGATCCTATAATCCCATGACCCATAGATTTGCACCCTTGTCCTATGAGCCCAGAGAACCCATAATCCATAAGTATCAATCTAGTACTAGTCAGGTTTTCCTTAGTCAACTTGAACCCCATAGGATTAGCACCCCTAAATATGAGCCCAGTAGTGAGCCACTACCCCTTAGGCAACCTGAACCTACTAGGATTAGTGTCCATAATCAGAAACCAGGACCTAGCCAATTTTCCCCTAGCCGACCTTCTCCAACCATTCCTGAGATTGACAAGGCTTACATTAACATGGAAGTGTATGAAGCTGATGCAAACTTACTGGATGAGTGTGAAGGAGAAGAGGAGACACCTTTAGATGACCTAGAATTAGCTGACCCAATAGATACCCAGGTAGAAGCCAACCTAGAGGTAGTTGACCTTGACCACATCCAACCTAAAGCTATAGTGGAAGAACAAATAGATGAAGAGAACCTAGGTACTGCTACTAGAGCCTTACCTGAGGAAACCATAGAGGAGAGCCAAATTATAGAGTCTAGTCCTAAAATACAAGAACCTGAAGAATTTATTAAGGACCTGATCTCTATGAATCAGTACCCTCAAGATGAGCCTCCTCCTATAGTTCCCATTAAGGACCTCTTCCCTGAGATTAGTAACCAATCCTTCCATTATGCAAACCCCATAGATATACCGCAACCTCGTAAGGTTAGCCTCATTAGTCTAGGATTAGTCCCTGACATGCCTTAACTTTACCCAACTAACCTTGAACCTTTTTCCCTACCCTACCAAACTAATTCTGAACCCACTTCCTATTTTCTGCCCTTTCCTGAGACCTCCAGCATTTCTAGGATTATTAGATTGCATTTAACTGAGATTAGCATACTGCATGCATTCATCATGCATGTTAGGTTTGTATCTTACTTCTGGCATACTCTTTGGAATTTGCTAGAAGTTCACTGTAAATTTTCATGTGCATGTCAAGCTAGGATCAAACCTAGGGAACCTATAATCTGTTAGGTTTAGATCCAAAGAGTTCAATAAGATTTCCTTCAATAGGAATGCATAGTCAAGTCTGTTAGGTGTTAGTATGAGTCCTTTGAATCATTCGTTAGGAGTCTGCATGTGCCCAGCATGTTCACCACCTACACTAATTTTAAACAAACTGGCTAACTCCCGAAGATGGATCAAAGAATTTGATGTAGTGGATTCTATCTTGGTTAGGCATAGGCCTAAAAGAAGCTTCATGCTCGCAGAGCCGGACCTTTTAAAGTGTTAAAGAAGGTTGGATCAAATGCCTATGTGTTAGAATTGCCTTCGGATTTGGGCATTAGTTCTACCTTCAATATTATAGACCAGGTTGAGTACAGGGAACCGGCAGCGATACCTAGTGAGGCTTTTGAACCTATTCCTTTTCATTGTGAGTGACCCTAACCCAGAGTGTCCACTAATAAATTTGGCCTGAGAGAGGAGAACGGATGGAGCGTATCCTAGATAATCAAGCTATTATGACCCGGGGCCACGGTTATCAATGCTTCCTGGTCCGATGGCAAGGCCAGCCAGAGTCGGACGATTCATGGATTTCTCGAGAGGACTTGCATCACCTCAACCTAGACCTCCTCGAGAGATATGTGAGCCAGCTTGATCTTCACTCGATAGGGTCGAGTTCCTCCCACCCCGGGAGAATTGGTGGGGACACCCGAAGCACCAGAATAATACAGAGACTTTTTAACCCTCTATGAATTGATCAATAATTTATGAGTCCATCTGTAATAAGGGCTTTGCCCATCTAAGTCCATTTTAGTTGTTATTTGAGTCTTTTGAGTTTCAGTTTTGTACTAGTCAGCTCATGTTGAGCTTGTTCAGTCCAGTGTTAGTCAGCTCATGTTGAACTAATTTTTTTTTTTGAGTCCTATTCAACCATATTGAAGACTCAAGACCACATCATATAAGTGAAGACCAAGTCCAACTAGATTGAAGACATAGAAGTATAGCCCAAGTCAAACCCAGCTTGAAGATTTGAAGACCCCAGGAGGAAAATTCAGAAAACCCTGATTTCTTGCAGATGCCCTTTAGATGCCCAGATTCCCTTCCAGATACCAAAGTATATTCATAGATAAGGGCATCCATGATTCCAGAGGCCCATCTTCATCCTAGCCCAAAGAAATCAAGCCCAGGCACCAAGCCCAAGCCCTTAAGAAGCAAGATACCAGGGAATATTCCTGCTACCTGGCTACCAGGCCACCCCAGCTTCCAAAGGCCCAAACCCATGTGCCCAAGCCCCTTTGGGCCAGCATCTTGCTACTCCTAGAAGCCCAACACGCCCCTCTAGGCATCCTTGGAGTGTTGGCCAAGTCAAGAGAATTTTTAGGGATTTTTCTACCTAATGTTTCCTTATTTTCTAGCTAGGGTTTGAGAGGGAAAAGGATTCTTATGTAAAGACTTATGTGCCCTTACTTGGAGCCCAAGGTCAAGGGTCTATTTAAAAGACCCTAGCCTCTTGTATGAAGGGAGATTTTGATATATGAAATAAACCTTGAGTTCTTCTATTGTTTTGTTTGATTACCCTGCTGTGTGCATAAAGGGGTTTGAGAGTTCTTCTTCCCAGTGTTTGCAACCATCTTCCTGCCGCCAACCATCCTCCAGCCCCCTCCAAAACTTTCTTCCCTTTGCTATTTTCCTTTGTTTTCTTAATTTCATTTGAGTTTTCTAACCCCTAACAGGTTGTTTGCAGGTCCCCGAGTTCCTACAAATCCAACGACTCCAGCCAAGCCTCAATCGGACCACCGAGCAGAAAGCCGGGTATCCGCGGGTCTTTGGCTCGGTTCTCCATGCCGCATCCATCGAGGAACGAGAGATCCCTTCATTGCAATCTTCACCGGGCACTTCAGATGTTGTCAGGTACACCCCCTCTACCTCCTGTCTTATTATTGTAGGAGAACTTGCCCTAAACCGAGGCTTCTCAGCGCCGGCGATCCTTCTTTAGTACTTTTCTAGGTTCTAATCTGCATGCTTGACTTCAAAAATTCATACAAAATTCCCTACAACTAATTTTGATATGAAATTTGGGAATTAAGCGCCTAACCCCACATATAAAATATACAAAAAGAATTGTATGCATATTAGTCCCGCATCATATTTTTGTTAAGATCTTGAAAGGTCCCGCTCCACGGGCATGCAGCATCTTTATGGTTCCAGAGGGGAACCGTTCAGGGTTGAGCCTGGTAGGACCGCGAGGTTGTCGTTAAAACACCGTGGCTATCAATTTAAAATTTGACTTCTTAAAATATTTAAAAATACGTAGCAAGAGGAGTCGGGTCGAATCCACAGAGAAGGTAGTGTTTAGGATTTGAAATTTTTGATCTTTGTAAAAAATATTTGAAGTCAAAAAAATATAAAAATTAAAATTGCAGGAAAACTTGGCACTAGGATCTATTATTTAGATCCTAGCATCTATTTGCAGACAAGATGAAAGACCAGAATTAAAAAGAGATATTGCATTGATTGAAATTTAAGGTCTAAATACAATGCAAAAAAAAAAACTAAATTAACAAAACAAGTAACAAAGATAAGAACAGATCGGCGCAGCCTCATCGGGAAGATAGCTCCTTCCTTCATACTCCATGGAGCGAACTGGGCTTCCTCTGCATCTTCTTCTTCGGATCTTGATCTCAGAGAGAGAAAAGGCTGGAAGATGGTGTAGGGACACACTCTCCTTTGAGAAACCTCACTCCCAAAAGCCAACCCGTAACTCAAGCAATGCCCTCTACCCTGTACCTTGTCTTTTCTCCGGGATTCCGCTGCCTTGTGCTATGGGGTTCATTTTATAATTGATCGCAGAGGAGACCTCATGGCACACTAGCGATGTGGGACAAAAGGAATACCGTGACCGCCATTGCTGCTCCGTTGATTACGCCGCTCGTGGACTACGCCGTGGAGCTCGTGGATTGCGCCGTGGAGCTTGTGGAGAACGCCCAGCGTCCGTCAGCCCGTGGAGAATGCCCAGATCACGCCGTGACGACCGCTTGGCAACGCCCGTGGAGAAGCTTGGCTCGTGGACTGCTCGTGCCCGTGGACTGTGCTCCGGCAACGTGGAGAACACTCATGCCCGTGGAGCTCGCTTGTGGACTTCTCGTGGACTGCCCGTGGACGGCTCGTGGACGGCGCTCCGGCAAGCCAGCTCGTGGAACCACCGTGGACTGCGTTCAGGCAACGCGCGTGGAGGAATCTCGTGAAACGTGGACTGCTCCTCTCGTTTGTCACCAAAAACCGCCACCACCGCCCATCAAACCATCGCCGGAGCTTCTCCTCCGGCCAGGGACACCGCCGGCGTGCTTCCCGGCGAGTTTCGGCGCCTCTGGAGGGCTATGGTCCATGCCCTATTCCGTGGACCGGCAGCAATGGCTGCCGGTGGACCAAGCTGCAGTGAATAAACCCAGCAGCCGGTCCATGATGGACCGGCTGCTCCAAAAATCGTGTAGCATCAAAATATGTGCAAAAATCTTAGAAAACTCATAACTTCTTCATTTCAAACCTGATTTAAGTACCGTTTGCGTCGTTGGATTCCATAAATCAAGCTCTACCTATTGGTGGGTTTCAATCGTATTAATTTTACTGATTCAATGATCATTAATTATAATTATTAAATATTTTATTAATCATTTAAATGGGTGTGTGGTGCTTTGACTTGAAATCTTTTTTTCATGAACGTATTCTAATTTCATATTTTTCAAAGATATTTTTAAAATAATTAGTTTTGCAAGAAAGTCCAAATTAATTATGACATTAGGTTATTAAAAGAATATTAGCACCAATAATTAACTAAAATACTTAAAATAAATGTGTAAATCCATGATTTATCACACCCCCCAACTTACTTATTGTTAGTCCCTTCGCAATGCAAAATGTATAACTATGTGTCACAAAGATCATCCTTTACAAAAAATAGATCCAGGTTTGAAGGTAAAAAGATCTAGCAAGTATCACTAAGTATTGAGTTTCAGAAATAAATTTTGTAGTCAGCATAATTAGAAACTTTCTTAGAGTTCATCTAAAGATCTACAGCACTTGTGTTTATGATGACTAACTTAACATTTTGGTACTAGTTTGCAAGAACAAATGTATCTTTGATTAACACTTACTTTGGTTAATTTTCTATACATCCCTAAATTAAGCTTATGAACTGAGTTAGCTTTCACACTACCTGATTTTTTTTTTTTTTTTTTTTATTTTTTTTTTGCTGAGCATCCTGGCCTTCCCTTCACCGTTTGACGCGAACCTCCACACTTGACTTAGGTGCAGAGACCCGGTTACTAAGTTTAGGGTGATCCACATATACTCTATGTTTTGCACTTTTATTTCAGGTAGGTAGCTCTTTCCTCAATTTAAATTGGGATATATATCAATTACCAGTTTTTAGTGATAATTAAGTCCTCAATTATCCTTACAACTAATACTTACTTTGTCTCGTCAGTGTGCATGTGCAATGGAAGTGCTAATAGCCTTTAGGTGATCTAAGTAGGCCCTAAAAGTCTGACATGCTAGTCTACTTCTTGACTCGCTACAGTCATTAGCAACACTCTCCAACTCTTATTACTTTTCCTAGTCTATTTATTTTTGACACATGAAAACTTTTTTTTTTTTTATAATTTTAATTTTAAAAAATTGTCCCGACCCCCCAACTTAAATACCATTGACCCTAATGGTATAAAAAGGAAAATAAACCATAAGAACTAAAAATGTAAAGGGATAGGGGTTACCTGAGAAGAGGAGCTCATGAACAATGTAGAGGCTGTAATTTTTTTTTTTTTTTTTGGAATTAAAAAAAATATTGAGTACATATTGGGTTGCCTCCCAACAAGTGCTAAGTTTAATGTCTTCAGCCAGACATAATGCAGCTTAGTTCAGTGTGGGTCAGTTAATGTTACTTGGTCAATGGTTCGATTTGTTGATATTCCTTCAATGTATGGTTTTAAACGTTGACCATTCACCTTAAAGAAGTTTCCTGACCTAGGATCATAAATCTTGACTGCACCATGGGGGAAAACTTGATTAACAATGTAAGGTCCATCCCATCTAGATCTCAATTTTCCAGGAAATAATCGAAGCCTTGAATTAAATAACCAGACTTGTTAATTTGGCTCAAAGATTTTCCTAGAAATAAATTGATCATGAAAGGCTTTCATTTTCTCTTTATAAATACGTGAATTTTCATAAGCCTCTCGCCTCAGTTCATCTAGTTCACTCAATTGCAACATCTGGTTAGAACCAGCTTGCTTTAAATCAAAATTTAATTGCTTAATCGTCCAATATGCTTTATGTTCAAGTTCTACCGGAAGATGACATGCTTTTCCAAAGATCAGTCTATAGGGAGACATTCCAATGGGATTCTTGTAAGCTGTCTGATAGGCCCATAATGCATCATCTAATCGATCTGACCAGTTTCTACGATCAGGCCTAATAGTCTTTTGCAAAATGTTCTTGATCTCCCTATTGGATACTTCTACTTGGCCACTTGTTTGCAGGTGATAAGGTGTAGCTACTTTATGTGTGATCCCATATTTTTGCAAAAGCATTCGAAATTGGTAGTTTATGAAATGGGCACCTCTGTCGCTAATGATGGCACGTGGAAATCCGAACCTAGAGAAGATATTCTTTTGAACAAACTTTATGACTACCTTATGATCATTGGTTCGTGTTGCCATTGCCTCAATCCATTTAGAAACATAATCGACAGCCACCAAAATATATTCAAAACCATTAGAGGGTGGAAAGGGTCCCATAAAATCAATTCCCCAAACGTCAAAGATTTCAACTACCAAGATGGGATTTAAAGGCATCATGTCTTTTCTTGAAATATTTCCTAAGGCTTGACACTTAAGACATTCTTTGCCAAAAGTATAGGCATCCTTAAACAATGTCGGCCAGTAAAATCCACTTTGCAAAACTTTAGCCGCAGTTTTTCGACCAGAAAAATGTCCTCCACAAGCAAGGGTGTGGCAAAAATTCAAAATACTCAGATGTTCAGATTCAGGAACACACCTACGGATGATTTGATCAGCACAAATTCAAAAGAGTTCAGGATCTTCCCAAAAGTAATATTTAATTTGAGCAAAGAATCGATCCTTTTCATTCTTAGACCAGCCATCAGGGATTTGTCCAACCACTAAGTAGTTAACAATATCTGCAAACCAAGGGGCCTTTGCATGTGAAACTGCTAAGAGCTGTTCATCCGGAAAAGATTCTTCAATTGATGCAGGTTCACACTCTTCAACTAAAATCCTAGATAGATGGTCTGCTACAACATTCTCAGATCCTTTCTTGTCTCGAATTTCAATATCAAACTCTTGTAGCAGTAAGATCCATCTAATCAATCATGGTTTAGCATCTTTCTTTGAGAGCAGGTATCTCAAAGCCGAGTGATCCGAATAAACCACAATCTTGGAACCTAAAAGATATGATCTGAACTTTTCCAGGCAAACACCACAGCTAGCAACTCCTTTTCAGTAGTGGTATAATTTTTTTGGGCTTCATTCAAAGTTCTGCTAGGATAATAAATCACTATGGGACATTTGTTTACCCTTTGGCCCAAGACAGCTCCTATGGCAAAGTCTGAAGCATCACACATGATTTCAAAAGGTAGTGACCAATCTGGGGGTTGGATGATTGGGGCTTGGGTCACAGCTTCCTTTAGAAACTCAAAAGCCTTAAGACAATCTTCATCAAAATTGAAAGGAATGTCCTTGGCGAGCAGATTACACAAAGGACGGGAAATTTTGGAAAAGTCTTTGATGAAGCGACGATAGAATCCTACATGACCGAGAAAAGATCGAATTTGTTTGATAGAGATTGGGGGAGGAAGTTTAGAGATCAATTCAACCTTTGCTTTATCTACCTCGATCCCTCTCTTAGATACAATATGTCCTAAAACAATCCCTTCTCGAACCATGAAATTGCTCTTCTCCCAGCTCAGAACTAAATTAGCCTCAATACATCGTTTTAATATTTTCTTCAAATTATTGAGGCAACTCTCAAAAGATTCTCCAAAGACTGAAAAATCATCCATAAAAATTTCTAAGAAATCTCCTACCATGTCCGAGAAAATTGATATCATGCACCTTTGAAAGGTTGCAGGTGCATTACACAAACCGAAAGGCATTCTACGGAAAGCAAAGGTTCCAAAGGGACATGTGAAGGTGGTCTTTTCCTGGTCTCCTGGATAGATTGCTACCTGGTTGTATCCTGAGTATCCATCTAAGAAGCAAAAGTATTGCTGGCCAACTAATCTTTCTAGGATCTGATCAATAAATGGTAAGGGAAAGTGGTCTTTGCGGGTAGCTGCATTAAGTTTTCTATAATCTATACAGACATGCCACCCAGTAGAAAGTCATGTTGGTACTAAATCCCCATGGTCAGTACGGACAACCGTGAGTCCAGATTTCTTTGGAATGACTTGAGTAGGACTCACCCAGTGGCTATCAGAAATAGGATAAATAATACCAGCATCTAACCATTTAATCACTTCCTTCTTGACCACTTCTTGCATGTTTGGGTTGAGCCGTCTTTGCATTTCTCTAGTAGGCTTGGCACTATCCTCAGTATAGATATGGTGCATACAAATTGATGGACTAATGCCTTTTAAATCAGCAATGGCCCAACCTATGGCCTCCCTATGTGTTTTCAGAACATCTATCAATTGGTTTTCCTGCTCAATGGTTAGGTCAGAAGCAATGATTACAGGCAGGGTTTTGTCAGGTCCTAAAAACACATACTTAAGTGATTCAGGCAAAGTTTTTAGTTCAAGTTGTGGTGGGGCCTGAATCGAAGGGTGCAAAGGCTCAGTTCCAAGGTCAGGTAAGGATTCAGTTTGCATTGACCAAGGTGGTGAAGGTTGAGGTGAATCAAGCAGGGCATTTACCTCTTGGACTTGGGTTTCAGCAATAGGCTCGTCATCTTCCATCAAATTGGAGGAAAATTCAGACTCAACAATCTCATCTACTAAACTAATCACAGAACAATTTTCCTCCTCTCGAGCAAACTTTGAGGCATTAAAAATATTAATTCTCACCTTTTGATCCCCAAAAGAAATGTCCATAGCTCCCATTTTACAATTGATATTGGCATTGGCAGTGGCTAGGAATGGATGACCTAAGATTATAGGATTCTGATTTAGCTCTTGGGATGGTTCCATGTCTAGTATGAGGAAGTCTACTGGAAAATAACATTGGTTCACTCTAACTAAGACATCCTCAATCAAACCACGTGGTGTCTTGACAGATCTATCAGCTAGTTGTAGAATGACTGACGTGGATTTTAGTTCACCTATCCCAAATTTTTCATAGACCGAGGTTGGGAGAAGGTTCACACTAGCACCTAGGTCTAACAGGGCTCGATCAAAGGTAATGCCTCCTATAACACAAGAAATCAAAGGAGCACCGGGGTCTTTCATTTTCTGAGGTAATTGATTCAACAAGACTGCACTTACATCCTCAGACAATATGATTCTCTTTATGGTTCGTGGCTCATGCTTTTGGGTGCAGAGTTCTTTGAGAAATTTAGCGTAAGCTGGAATGTGTTGAATTGCATCGAGGAGGGGTAAATTAATATGGACTTGCTTGAATAATTCCATCAGCTCCTCGTTGTGTGCTCCTTGCTTTTTACGGGAAGAGCCAGCTTCTAGGGCTGAAGGGAACGGGACTCTAGGTTTATAAGTCTCAGGTAATTCATCTACTCTCTTCTTCCCTTTCTCATTTAAATCGGAACCAGTATCAGTACTAGTCCCGAGCTCAGGCTCTTCTACATGGTTAGTCTCAGTACTAACATCATCTTCTAACTTCTCATTCTTGCTAGCATCAGTACTAGCCTCTCTCTCCTGGTCTTGATATGGGTCCCTAAGAATCCTACCACTTCTAAGCTCAGAAATTGCTTTGGCATTCTCAAATTGAGGGTTCTTAGGTGGAACATTAGTCTGAAGAATGAGTGGGTTGTTTCTAGGGTTCGGTATTGGTTGACTCGGTAGTTGACCTGGTTCTCTCCTCATAGTAGATTCAGCTAACTGTCCTATTTGAACTTCTAACCTGGCGATAGATTGTTGTTGGGTCATGATTAATTGTTGAAGTTGATCAAACCTATCATCGGCCAGATTGGTCTGTTGAGGAGGTTGATATGATAACTGATGATGATATGGTGGCTGATATGGTGGCTGAGCAGGCTGACTAGGCTGACCTCTATTATAGGCATAGTTTTGGTATGGGGGCCTATTTTGAAAGTTCCGTGCAGGAGGAGTTTGGGTCTGAACCTGAGTCTATTGTGGTTTCCAAGAAAAATTAGGATGGTTTCTCCAACCCGGGTTATAAGTATTTGAAAATGGGTCATTACCCGGCTTGGAGTAACCTTGAGCAGCTTGGACTTGTTCTTGGATGAAAGGTGGTAACTGTGCAACCGTAGGACATTCATTCATGTGATGGGCTGGGCTAGCATAGATAGAACAAATCTCCTGATGATTAGAGGGTGATAGGTATTGTGATGGGTGTGATGGGTATTGTGCAGGAGATTGTTGACTGAGGGCTAGGACTTGGTCCAACTTTTGAGAAAGGAGGTCGACTGTATCTAATCTTTAGGATATTAGGTTCAAGTTGACATTGGAATTTGAATGTCTAATTTCATAAATCCCTACCCGCTTTTGGTGAGGAATCGATCTTTCATATGAAGTCAAAGAAGCATGGTTGATCGAATTTTCACTTAGGGTTTCAAACAAGGTATAGGCCTCATCCTCACTTCAACTCATGAATGCACGTCCACAAGATGCATCCACCATCTGTCTATACTGGTCTCCTAATCCCTCATAAAAAGCTTGGACAATTTGCCACTTAGACAGACAATGATGTGGGCATTTTCTAAGGAGTTCCTTAAGTCTCTCCCATGATTCATGAATTTGTTCACCAGGATGCTGAGCAAATCCAGTGATGGCTCGCCTCATGGTGTTGGTTCGACCTATAGGATAGAATTTCTTAAGGAACTCGTGCTGCATTTCAGCCCAAGTTCGAATTGGTTTCCCTATTATGCCAAGCCAGTACTTGGCCTTATCCTTAAGTGAGAAGGGGAACAAGGTTAGCCTAATGGCATCATCAGTAAAATCTTGGATCTTCACCGTAGAACTGATTTTTAGAAACTCATCTAGATGCTTATAAGGATCTTCGTTGGTATTCCCATAAAAGGAAGGGAGCATCTGGATTGTGGCAGACTTGATCTCATATTGTCTAGCAGGTATTTCAGGTAAATGGATACAAGTCGATGGGTTGTAGGTGGAAGGAATAAAGTATTCCTTCATCTGTCTAGGTGGTTCTTCTAGGTTTCCAGCCATTTGATTTTTTGGTGTACTATGGATCAGTCGTTCAATTTCAGGGTTGAAGTCAACTAGGTCTGGAAATAAAGATCTTCTACCGTGAATGTAACAGTGCAACCCTAATATGTGAATCAAAATTTTTTTATTATATATATATATATATATATATATATATATATATATATATTTTGTTATTTTCAAACACTTATCAAACAGATTTTTATCCTAGGCTCCCTAATTCTAGACAGCTCCTAACTTCCAAGACCGCCTTGGAGCCCTCCAAGTCAAAGACCAATTAGCTAACTGGCCAGGTAAGGATAAGGTCGGTGGAGTTTCCCTCTTTGCTTGCCTTAGACACCAATTGAAAATTGGCCAGGTATGCGGATCCAACCACCTTCCTTTGGGACTTAATCCCTGAACCCCTTTCCTAGACACCAGTCAACCAACTAATCTTGACCCGGTCCAACTCTTCCGGGTGCCCTGTCCTATTGAGCTCGAGTTCCTTAGGGCTGACGTCTAGTTAATTTTATTTAGAAGGCTTAGGTATGCAAAATGAGGGGTGATGGTTTGTGGTCTAAGGGTATTGAACTCCCCACCTTATCTTGTTTATGGATTAGTGCCCTTAAGATGATTATGAGATTATGAAATGCAATAAGATGTCCAAAATAAAAGTTATAAACACACAAAATTAAATTAAAGATATATATATATATTTTTAAATTTTGTGATTAAGTTTCTAATCCTAATAAATTATGAAATGTCTGGGCAATTTTTTTTTGGATTGTGCAGAAAGATAAATTTACCTAAATGAATCTAAAAATGAAAAGCAAAAAAAATATATATATATTTTTAAATTTGAAATTTGAATTTTTTTTTTTGGAAATAAGAAAAGAAACTAAAAAGGAAAACAATTAATATGTAAAAGAGGAAAGAAAGTTTAGGATGGATCTTACTGATCGGGAGACTTTCTTCCTCTTCTGCCTTTCTCCCCTTTTTTTTTTTAATCTGCAAGAAAAAGAAAAGTTAGCACGAAATAAAAAAAAATCAAAAAGATCAAAAACTATTATTTTAATGCCTTCCCCGGCAACGATGCCAAAATCTTGGTAGGACCGCGGGGTTGTCGTTAAAACACCGTGGCTATCAGTTTAAAATCCGACTTCTTAAAATATTTAAAAATATGTAGCAAGAGGAGTCGGGTCGAATCCACAGAGAAGGCAGTGTTTAGGATTTGAAATTTTTGATCTTTGTAAAAAATATTTGAAGTCGAAAAAATATAAAAATTAAAATTGCAGGAAAACTTGGCACTAGGATCTATTATTTAGATACTAGCATCTATTTGCAGACAAGACGAAAGACAGGAATTAAAAAGAGATATTGCATTGATTGAAATTTAAGGTCTAAATACAATGCAAAAAAAAAACTAAATTAACAAAACATGTAACAAAGATAAGAACAGATCGGCGCAGCCTCGTCGGGAAGATAGCTCCTTCCTTCGTACTCCGTGGAGCGAACTGGGCTTTCTCTGCATCTTCTTCTTCGGATCTTGATCTTAGAGAGAGAAAAGGCTGGAAGATGGTGTAGGGACACGCTCTCCTTTGAGAAACCTCACTCCCAAAAGCCAACTCGTAACCCAAGCAATGCCCTCTACCCTATACCTTGTCTTTTCTCCGGGATTTTGCTGCCTTGTGCTATGGGGTTCATTTTATAATTGATCGGAGAGGAGACCTCATGGCACACTAGCGATGTGGGACAAAAGGAATACCGTGACCGCCATTGCTGCTCCGTTGATTACGCCGCTCGTGGACTATGCCGTGGAGCTCGTGGATTGCCCCGTGGAGCTCGTGGAGAACGCCCAGCATCCGTCAGCCCGTGGAGAATGCCCAGATCATGCCGTGACAACCGCTTGGCAACACCCATGGAGAAGCTCGGCTCGTGGACTGCTCGTGCCCATGGACTGTGCTCCGGCAACGTGGAGAACACTCGTGCCCGTGGAGCTCGCCCGTGGACTGCTCGTGGACTACCCGTGGAGAATGCCCGTGGACGGCTCGTGGACGGCGCTCCGGCAAGCCAGCTCGTAGAACCACCGTGGACCACATTCCGGCAATGCGCGTGGAGGAAGCTCGTGAAGACATGGACTGCTCCTCTCGTTTGCCACCAAAAACCGCCACCACCGCCCATCAAACCATCGCCAGAGCTTCTCCTCCGGCCAGGGAGACCGCCGGCGTGCTTCCCGGCATGTTTTGGCGCCTCTGGAGGGCTGTGGTCCATGCCCTGTTCTGTGGACCGGCAGCAATGGCTGCTGGTGGACCAAGCTATAGTGAATAAACCCAACAGCCGGTCCATCATGAACCGGCTGCTCCAAAAACCGTGCAGCATCCAAATGTGTGCAAAAATCTTAGAAAATTCATAACTTCTTCATTTCAAACCTGATTTAAGTACCGTTTGCATCGTTGGATTCCATAAATCAAGCTCTACCTATTGGTGGGTTTCAATCTTATTAATTTTACTGATTCCATGATCATTAATTATAATTATTAAATATTTTATTAATCATTTAAATGGGTGTGTGGTGCTTTGACTTGAAATCTATTTTTCATGAACGTATTCTAATTTCATATTTTTCAAAGATATTTTTAAAATTATTAGTTTTGCAAGAAAGTCCAAATTAATTATGAAATTAGGTTATTAAAAGAATATTAGCACCAATAATTAACTAAAATACTTAAAATAAACATGTAAATCCATGATTTATCAGAGCCTAATCATCGCATAATCACCTTCACAGAATTCTTTATCCCTCTTATGTTAGTCAGCTAAGTGTTTGTAAGTTTCATTGCTCAGGTTAATCTTATTACTGATTTCTTTATGCAGATTTGTGACATGTTGTGCAAAAGACTCAGCAGACTCAGAGACTTGTGTGTGAATAGGTAGTGGGATTAGATCTAAAGGCTTCCTAGGCTTGTAACCATGGACTATCTCAAAGAGACTTTTGCTCATAAATCTATTGACTAAACTATTGTAAGCGAACTCAGCACGTGGCAATAACAAATCCCAGTTCCCTAGACTTTGATGCATAACTGAAGCTCTGATACCAAAAATGATGCAGAACAAAAGAGGATGATGCGATGCGAAAATAAATTAAGATTAATTCTTTTTTTTAATATATATTTTCAGAAATTGGCTTTGACTCAAAGGAAAGCTAAACTAAATTGAAAGAAACTAGGTAATAATTGAAAGCACAATTTAAAAGAAACTAGGTTATTAGAGTGGTTCAGAAGTAACGGATCGCTGGGGGTTGAGAAACTCCCATACCTCTGGTTTCACTCTGAACTTTCAACAGGACAGAAATTAAGAGAAGAGATGGGTTACCGACCAGACAGTGATCTTCATAGAGTTTGGTGGAAGAACTCTCTCGAGCAGATTGTTGGATCCTCGGATTCGGATATCTTCGCAATGGATCCTCCAATACTGGTCCTGTGGCTGAGTTGGCTTCTCCTGAACTCAAGATCTGGGAAAGAAGAAGAACAAGTGATGGAATCAGATACTCAAGGAAGGATTTACCAGATTGAAGAACTTGAAAGCTGATGTTGCTGAAATCCAGATTCTCCTAAAGGTTGATCTGGCTCCCTCTGGAATTTGCTCTGAATTTGAAGTATCCGGACTGGACCCGGATGTTGATGGTTGGCCTTGACTTGAAGAGAGTGGCCATGAGAGGTGGGATAGGCTAGGGTTTGGTGGAAAGAAGAGGATGATGGGCGGCTAGGGTTTGGGAGTGAAGTGGCTAACCTAGGGTTTGGGGTTGGAGATCTCACACCTCCTCAAAGTTCCTGGGGAACCCAGATTTACTCCCTCATGGAGCTCAACACCTGGATGCAAGTGCGGAAGAGAGAAACACAGAGTTTGCTCACACATAAATTGGATTCATTCATCAGATTGCTTTAAAATTTACAAGAGGGGTTTAATTTATAGGACTTTACAAGAGAGTAGGGTTTTACATCTTCCCATGTGGGACTAATGAGGGGGATCTTCAAATTAGGTTTGTAGGATCAATTCCCACACATATGGCCGGCCAAAAGGTTCCAAAAATGCTGATTGGTGGCTTCAAAAGGAAAGTGGGTGGCGCCTCCTAGCCGTGCTCTTCAAGAAAAATATTTTTCCTTCCATGCTCGGTCTTATTTGGAAGTATTTGGGTGCCTCCTAACCTTGCTCTTCAAGAGAAATTTGCTCTTCAAGAGAAATTTCCTTCCTTTCATACCTGGTTTTATTTGGAATTACTTGGGAGCCTCCTAGTCTTCCTCCCCAAGCTTTGCTCCTTTCTTTTCATAGCTTGGCTCTTATGGAAACTCCTTGGCCACCCCCTTGAATTGTGGATCCCAAATTGTCTTCTCCTTAAGTGGCGCATGAGAGAAGGGACCTGCTATCTTGTGGTGTGGGGACCAGAGCATACTGGATGGAGATGTGGCACCCCCTGGACTCAGGCGTGTGGCTGGGAGTGTGGCGCCCACTTGCTTGGCCTTGGGAGAAAATGTGACACCCAGGTTGAAGTCCTAGACCACTACTGAGTCAACATGACTCAACAAAAATAAATTGCAGGGAATACAGACTCAAGCTAAAATTGAGTTGATCAAGTCAACCCTTATTACAAACCAAGAAATCCTAATTCTTCGGGCAAGGTCAATCAGAGATCCAGATGGAGCTCTGAAGTCTTCTTCTGAGTCTGGTGCCCGCACCAGACTTTCTCCCACTTGGCATCTTAGCAAGTTCCCTAGACTTCTATTTACAACCTCAGTTTGTCCATCAGTCTGGGGATGGTAGGCTGTGGAGAATTTCAGTCTGGTTCCTAATAGGTGCCAAAGGGTTTTCCAGAAGTAACTTGTGAAGCGGACATCCCTATCAGAAACTATGGTTTTTGGTAACCCGTGGAGTCTGACTACTTGATCAAGAAAGAGTTTGGCTATCCTAGAGGCATCGAAAGTTTGGGAGCAAGGTATGAAATGGGCCATTTTTGAAAACCGATCGACCACCACAAAGATTGAATCATGTTTTTGAATGGTCTTGGGTAATCCTAGAACAAAGTCCATGCTTAGATCCTGCCATGGATACTCAGGTACAGGTAATGGAGTGTATAGCCCGGTATTCTTCTTTTGCTGCTTTGCAACAGCACATGTCCTACATCGGGCTACAAGGTTTGCTACTTGTTTCTTAAGGCCTGGCCAGTAAAATTGTTCCTCAATAGCCAAGATAGTCTTGTTTCGTCCGAAGTGGCCAGCCAAACCTCCCGCATGTATCTCCCAAACTAAAAAATCTCTTAAGGAGGTTCTTGGGATGCAAAGCCTATTCTCTCTAAAAAGATAACCATCTAGAAGGGTATAGTTACTATGATCACTAGATGGTCCTTGACGCAAAACCTGATAAATTTCACCAAAATCTGGACAAGTTTCGTACTGCTCCTTAAGTCTTTCAAAACCTATGACTTCAGTACTGACTGAAGATAAAAGTAACGTTCTACGACTTAGGGCATCAGCTACCTTATTGTCAGTTCCCGATTGATGTTTTAGGACAAAAGTATAGGATTGAATGTATTCTACCCATTTGGCATGCCTAGGGTTTAGTTTCTTTTGGAAACTCAAAAACCTAAGGGCTTCATGGTCTGAAAATAAAATAAATTCTTGCAGTAGGAGATAATGCCTCCAATACCTTAATGCTTGCACTACCGCATAAAGCTCCCGATCATATGTGGAGTATTTCTTCCTGGCTTCATTCAATTTCTCACTAAAGAATGCTACGGGATGGTTCTCTTGACTCAGAACTCCACCAATCCCTACTCTTGAAGAATCGCATGCTACTTCAAAGACCTTAGAAAAATCGGATAGTCTTAAGACTGGTGCTTGGGTCATCTTATCCTTGATGTGAAGGAAGGCCTTATCAGCTGACTTCGTCCATTCAAAGTGGCCCATCCTAATACAATCTGTGATAGGAGCAACTATAGTGCTAAACCCTCTAATAAATCTTCGATAAAACATAGCAAGGCCATGAAAACTTCTTACTTCGTGAATATTATTGGGTGTTGGCCACTCTACAATTGCCTTAACCTTCTCAGGGTCAGCGGATACTCCTTCATGGGTCACAACAAATCCTAGGAAGATATCTCTAGTAGTCATGAAAGCACATTTCTTTAGGTTGGCATAGAGGTTATCTTTCCTAAGTGCTAAACAGACCTGCCTCAGATGTTGTTGATGATCTTCTCTAGTCCTACTACAGATAAGTATGTCGTCAAAGTAAACGACAACAAATTTCCCAATAAAGGCCCGTAGGACTTGATTCATGATTCGCATAAAAGTGCTAGGGGCGTTTGATAACCCAAAAGGCATGACTACCCATTCAAATAACCCGTCCTTAGTTTTAAAGGTAGTCTTCCATTCATCCCCTAGTCTGATCCTAACTTGGTGATAGCTGCTCTTCAGGTCAATCTAAGAAAATATAGTGGCACCGGCCATCATATCTAACATATCATCCAAGCGGGGGATGGGAAACCTATACTTCACCGTTATTTTATTTATGGCATGACTATCAACACACATTCTCCAAGTGCCATCTTTTTTAGGGGTAAGTAAGGTTGGGACTGCACATGGACTCAAACTTTTTCTAATGAATCATTTCTTTAGGAGTTCTCCTACTTGTCGTTGTAATTCTTGGTGCTCGGTAGGGTTCATTCTATAATGGGGAAGGTTCGGTAGGGTTGCTCTGGGGACTAAATTTATCGCATGTTGTATATCCCTAAGAGGTGGGAGTTGGTCGGGTAAGTCATCGGGGAACACGTCTTTGAACTCCTCTAGCACTTCACTGACTTCTGGAGGTTGTTCTTTTGAAAGAGGTTCTTGATGATCCTTAATGGTCAAAGTCCAAACAGGTGATCCATTGCTAATTTCTTGCTCCATTTCTTTAGTAGTGATCACGTTTATCCCGTTTTTCTTATCACTCAATTGTCTTGATCCTCTCTTAATGGGGTTCTTAGGTGGAGAAGAATGGATTACGATCTTCTTTCCATTATGAGTAAACGAGCACGAATTAGAATGACCATAGAGTGTTACATCAAGATCGTACAACCATGGTCGGCCTAGGATTATGCTACTTACTCCCATTGGAAGTACATCACACCATACTTTCTCTAAGTAAGATTGGAACTGAATGGTTACTAGGCACCTAGACTTAATAGAAATCGTGGTTGAGTCTATCCAGCATACCTTATAGGGATTGGGGTGGGGTACGGTGGGCAATCCTAGGGTTTGTACTGTGTTGGTAGATATGGCATTGACACAGCTACCGCTATCTAAAATGACTTTGCATACTTTCTCACCTATCTTAATGAATGTCTGTAGGATGCTAGTCCTACGCCAATCTTCTTGGGTTTTAGCCTGGGTGAGAATACACCTAACCACTCCTATCAAATCTTGATCTACCAGGACTTCCTCTTTCTCATACTCTTCAGCCAAGTTCTCATCTGCCTGGTATACTTCCTCCTCAAATTCACCTTGGGATTCTACGGCTTCCTCTTCTACTTCCCTTATGTGTAGGGCTCTATTGGGATAGCTGCTAGAATAGTGACCCACTTTGTTATACTTGAAATAGGCGTTTGGAGTTCTTTGGGTCTCAAGTATTTTTCCCTTGTCATCTCTTCGGGTCACAGGCACATTAGGATTGGGTCGGTTGAATCTAGGCTGATTGGATCCTGACTGCTGGTAAGGTGCACTAGTCCTAGGGTCTTCGGGCCTACGATAGACTGGACCTCTATGGAATCTCTCAGCATCCCTAGCTATCTGATAGGCCAATTCTAGGTCATGTACCTCTCGCATGAACAATTCTCTTTGAATTTCTTCCCTCAGTCCGGCTCGAAATCTAGACAAGGTCACTGACTCAGATTCATCAACATTGCTCCTCATAACGAATTCGTCAAACTTTGCTTTGTACTCTGCAACACTTCTATTTCCTTGAGTGAGTCTTTGCCATTGATCTAGGAGTCTTTGGTGGTAGGACATAGGAAGGTATTTCTCCCTAAGCCTAGGTTTCATAGCTCGCCAGGTCAATATGGGCACATCACCTCTCTGTCTAGTGAGTCTCTCAACATTTCTCCAATATAACCTAGCTTGGCGCACAAGTTTAAGCTTTGCAAACTTACACTTGCGCTCTTCACTCATCTCAAACCAGTCAAAATACTGGTCCATCTCACCTTCCCAATCAATGTAGATCTTAGGATCTAAAATTCCAACAAAGGTGGGAGCTTCCAGCCTAATGTTCTTCTTGGTTCGGTCATCTTGATCAAAGTAAATTGGGGTGGGTCTCTTGACATTGGGTTCATAGTTAGGCTTATGATGGAATCTCCTTGGGTTGGGATCGATGGTTTGATCAGGGTGGGGTCCTCTAAGAATTGGATCATAAAACTGATCTTGGGGAGCTCTCCTAGGGTTTGTTTCATAGAGAGGGTTTTGATATGGAATCCTTCTAGGGTTCAATGGGATCTCGAGTTCAGGTGCAAAACTAGGCTCAGGCTCAGTCTAGGCTTCATGATTGCTTTCAGGGGTTCTAGCCTCTAACTGATCCAACCTAGTAGTGATGTGGGCTAACTGTTCATTCATGTCTTGGTTGGTTTGTGCCACATTCTGATTTGTTTGGGCCAATTGCTCAGTTAAACTCTTAGTCAGTTGAGCCACTTGATCATTTAGGCCTTTGATTAAATTCCCTAAGTTTTGGTCCATGGCTACACTGGACTGGACTTGGATTGGTGAATATGGTGTCCCTGCTCTAGTTGTCATGCATGCAAATGGACTCAAGCTCGAGCTAAGGTTTCCTAGACCTAGAGCACAAATTAGAGGTCTAATTAAGTGAACCAACTAGCTAGTAGTACTTATGGGACTTAGCCAGGTAGGTGGTGGGGAGTGAAGGTCCCTGATTGCCAACCTTAGACACCAATCTGAGATTGGCCAGGTAGGCAGACCAAATCACAAGCCCTGATGCACCAATCCTAGACACCAAGCCAGTAAGCACACACCAATTAGCTGACATAGTTAACTTGACCCTAACCTGAACCCAACTTGTTGGTGTCCCTAACCCACTAGGGCAATTAACGTTCTACTCAATTTTAATTAATGGTCTAGGATCGATATGATGGTTGGTGATTTTTGGGCTAGGGACAGGTGATGAAACCCTGACCCTATGTCAAATTGATGCCCTTAATTTGATTTCTCATGAGATGAATGAAATGCAAAGGTGCTGCAGAAGTGTGTTGCAGTTTGAAAGTGGTGTGGAAAATGTGATGAAAAAAATGTCCAAGAATTCTGAAAAATTCATAGAGGATTCCTAACTTTCATGTTTCAATGCAGATGAAAAGAATTTTAAAACTAAAATCTGTACTACTCTAAGCAGATCCTACAAATGAAGATAAATAAAAAGGACAGAACAGAACCCTAATGACAGTGTCGAACTGCAGAAATTTTCATTTTTTTTATAATTTTTTTCTGATGATGAAATTTAATATGATGATAATTGATTTAAACAAAAAATTAGCAACTTGCCTTTGGAGCTGCAGTCGGATTACAGTAAACAGATGCAAATTTTCAGGAAAAAAAAAATAGAACCTAATCAAACAAAGTGCAATGGCTTACCCAAACTTCAATCTAAAAAAACTCATGTCCGGCCAGGGTCTCATTATTCCCATGGGTCGTGACAGTGTACTGGAGAACACCCGCTCAGGAGGCGTGAATTTTAGATCTTGCTTGGATTTAAAGAAAACTATTCTACCCTAATGCAACCTTGCTCTGATACCAAGATGATGCGACAAGCATATGATTAATGTTTAGATTATGATTTGTAGAGCAATGAAACATAATTACGCTAGCATTATACTCATCATAATAAGACTTAAGGATTACAAGAAATGGAACTTTTACTTGATTAGACACAATCCTAAACTAAGAAGGAAGAAGATCTAGATAATAGGGGCTAATGATTATGGACTTACCTTGATGAGCTTTCCAACCTTCTTTTGATTCATACCTTGAAACTACCAACGCTCTGGACTTAAGGACTTGGATAACAAAGATCAGAACTCTGGACTTGGACTTCAGTCTGTCGGTTCATTGTCAAGGGGGACCCTGGTTCTCAACTCAAAGACTTTGAAGGACCCTGCAATTGAAGATCAAAGGTTAAGGAAGAAAGAGACAAATGTAAAGAAAGGTTGGGAGGATTTGTGAACAAAGAATAAATTGTAGAAGATCTGGCCAACTCCAATGCCTTCGTCTTGTACTAGAATGGTGAGTTGCTTGGAGAAAAAAAAAAAAATTGGCTTTGGCGTGGAGGAAGAAACTTTCACACAAGAACACAAGACAATTTGCTTCAAAACTTCACTTGCATTTCATTCATCTTCAATCCCCTTTTACAATAGGCGTCCAAGGCTTTTAATAGCCTCACAAAGCTAGCTTTTGAAATTTAAAAACTCTCCAAATTGAGGAGGATTACAAGGGGGGTTGGAGGATTTGATGGAGGGTTTGGAGGGATGTGGGGGAAGTTGGAGGATTTGGTGGAGTGCTTGGAGGGATGTGGCCGACCTCCTTGAATTTGAATCTCCCTTGTTGGCTCCCAAAGGGTGATGAAGTGGCTGGTGAGGTGGCACCTTTGGCTGATGACGTGGCATGGTGAGGTGGTCTTCTAATTTCAAGATGACATGTGGCGCCACGTGGTCCTAATTGATGGTCCTTTTCTCTTGCTTGGTGGTGTGTCTTCTCTTCTTCATGGGGTTAAATTGTGGGGTCCAGAATTTGAGTCTTGTTGCTGGTTTTCATGGCTTTAAGACTTGAATAGACTTAACTCAACTGAATTAGACTTAACTTAACAGAATTAAACTCAACTGACCTAGACTTTAAAACTTGAAATGGACTTACAGGAAATGAAATTTTAAAAGTAATTACAGGACTCAATAAACACTCTTGATTTGAAACTTAAAATTAATTACAGGACTCTTAAAATGGAAATGACTCCTGAAAAGGAAATAAAACATTTTTGATCTAAAGGATACAAGGTAACCTAATTATCTTCGATCTAAATTGGGATAAGGCTAACCTTGTTGGAGTGAAGTTTCTTTCGATTTCTGGTGTCCACACCACGGGATCAGATAGATCCCGAGGACCTGATTGTTGGTGATCTACGCCCACCCTACACCGACCGCATCATGGCTGAGGACATTCCTCTGCACATTAGGGTTTCCCAGATGGAACCCTACGATGGCACCTCTGACCCCTTCGACCATTTAGGCAGCTTCAAAGCCCATATGATGATTCAAGGAGCTTCGGACGTGATATACTGTTTGGCGTTCCCGGCTACCTTGAAGAAGTCCGCTCGGATATGGTACTCGAGCCTGCGCCCAGGTACCATCAATTCCTTTTTCGAGTTAGACAAATTTTTTTTCTTGCATTTTAGGACCTGCCGTAAGACTCCTCGAAATACAGACACACTCTTCCTCCTTCACCAGAATGAAGGAGAGAGCCTGAGAGATTACATCTTCAGGTTCAATGCGGCCACGCTTGAGATCCCCGATCTCAATGAGCACGTGACCATGTCAGTACTGAAGAAGGGGCTTCGAATCTCCAGGCTTACTTTTTTCCTGGACAAGAAGTTTCCTAAAAGCTACGCTGAGCTCCTATCAAGGACTCAGAAATACACCGATGCTGAAGAGCAGGCGGTGAATCAATGTTTGATTGAAGGGAAACCCCCTTCAAAGAAGAAGAATAACAGGGGCAAGGCCCCCAAACTTCCAATAACAATGGCGGTAGATATGCAGACTACCGAAGAAGCCCTCCCAAGTCCAGAGAATTGGGAGGAAGATTCGACTCATACACCCCCCTCAACCTCCCTCGAGAAAAGATCCTCATGGAGATAGAAAAAGAAAACTATCTCCAACGGCTCCGTCCCATGAAGGCCTCCTCTTCTGCAAGGAATAGGAACAAATTCTGCCGATTCCACCGAGACCATGGCCACAATACAGAAGAATGCATCCAGCTAAGGGATGTGATCGAGGATCTCATCAAGAGGGGATACCTGGGGCGGTACATCGGTCGCCAGGGACCTTGGTCGGAATCAACTATTCCCCAGCCACCTCTCGAAGAGGCCGAATTGCCAAATCAAAGGCCCACCAATGGAGGTGTAGGGATGATACACTGGTTCACCAACTGGAGAAGGGATGAAGATGAAGCATCAAAGCAACTGAAAGATAACAACTCCATCCTCTTCTTCGATGACGACCTTGCGGGAGTCCGGCTCTCGCACGACGACCCTCTTGTAATTTCGGCCATAGTGGCCAATTATGATGTACAGAGAGTTCTTATTGATAATGGAAGTTCGACTGATGTCTTAATGTACGATGCATTCTCCAAAATGTGTTTGCCTAGACATCAACTACAAAGATCCCCCATACCACTCTCCGGTTTCGGGGGAAACCAAGTTTATGCCGAGGGGGAGATAGTGTTGCCTGTAACCCTCAACTCCGAGCCTCGACAAAAGACATTGCCGATCAACTTCATGGTGGTCCAGATCCCCTTTGCATACAACATTATTCTAGGGAGGCCCACCTTGAATAGGTTCTGGACCGTAATCTCCTCTCACTACCTCTTGGTACGCTTCCCCTCAGGAATGGTGTTAGAGAAGTTAGAAGGAACCAGAGGATGGCATGGCAATGTCTAATGATTGAAGATAGGCATTTCAAAGATTCGACTACTCCAGATCAGCTGGATCCGAGGGATTCAACTACAAACCTTGGTGAACCCATGGAGAGGACCATCCTGATACCTTTGAAAGAGGAAGATCCCTCCAGAGTTGTGCAAATCGGGAGCGCCCTTGACGAGGAAACTAGAATGAGGCTGATCCATTTTCTCAGGGACAACGCCGATGTCTTCGCCTAGTCAGCTTCGGACATGCCCGGGATTCCCACCGAAGTGATTACTCATTGACTGGATGTAACCCCCGGGTACAAGCTGGTGCGACAGAAGAAGAGGAGCTTCGCCCCCTAAAGATAGCAAGCTGTTGATGAAGAGGTTGGCAAGCTCCTCAAGGCAGGGTTCATCAGAGAGGCCCGCTACCTCGAGTGGCTGGCCAATATGGTAATGGTGAGGAAAGCTAGCGGTAAGTGGAGGATCTGCATCGACTATACAGACCTCAACAAGGCTTGCCCAAAAGATAGCTTCCCTCTCCCAAATATTGATCAACTGGTCGACGCTACCACTGGCCACCAGTTGCTGAGCTTTATGGACGCCTTCTCCAGCTACAACCAGATCAGAATGGACCCACAAGATGAAGAGAAGATGGCATTCATCACTGCCAAAGATCTCTACTGCTACAAGATGATGCCGTTCAGCCTCAAGAACGCCGGAGCAACCTTTCAAAGACTCATCAATAAGGTGTTTGAAAAGTAATTGGGAAGAAATATGGAGGCCTATGTTGATGACATGATCGTCAAGAGTCTCCACCGGAGAGACCACATCCGTGACTTGGAGGAGTTATTCAGCGCTCTCCGATGCTATGAAATGAAGTTAAACCCGGCGAAGTGCACCTTCGGGGTCACGTCGGGTAAATTCCTGGGCTTCCTTGTCACCAAATGAGGGATTGAGGCCAACCCCAAGAAGATCCAGGCCTTGAGGGATATACGACATCCCTCTTGTAAAAAGGAAGTCCAACAGTTGACAGGGAGGATTGCCTCCCTAAGCAGATTTATCTCTCGGTCCACCAAGAAATGTCTTCCGTTCTTCAAGGTACTCCGGCAATCAAAGGGCTTTGAATGGTCCGAAGACTGTCGCGTTGCCTTTGAGGAATTGAAGAAGTATTTGGAGACCCCGCCCTTACTCTCCAAGCCAAAAGAGGGCGAGGTCCTCTACCTATACCTCTCTGCTACAGACGAAGCAGTGAGTTCGGTTCTTGTCCGGAAGGAAGAAGACGGGTCCCACAAGCCGATCTACTACATCAACAAGATCCTGCATGACGCAGAAATGCGATATGCAAGGATACAGAAGCTGATCTACTCTTTAGTGATTGCGGCAAAGTGACTATGGCCATATTTCCAGGCCCACGCTATCGTGGTGCAGACTGATCAACCTCTCAAGGCCGTTCTCCGATCTCCGGATACTTCTGGAAGGATAGCCAAGTGGGCTGTGAAGCTAAGTGAATTTGACATTAGCTTCCAGCCCCGAGTGGCTATGAAGGCCTAGGTGCTCTCCGATTTTTTGGCCGAGTGCACCTGGAAGTCCGAAGATGAAGCCTCTTCAGATGAAGAAGAAACCTCGAAGGAGATGAAGTTCGTTTGGATGCTTCATGTGGACGGAGCTTCCAATGCTACCGGGTGCAGAGCTGGACTCATGTTGGCCGAACCTGATGGCCAGATTATAGAGTATGCACTCCATTTTTCCTTCCACGCCTCCAATAACTAGGCCGAATATGAGGCCCTACTCACTGGGCTTCGGATCGCAAAAAATCTGGGAGTCCGGCAACTCCGAACCTTCTTCGATTCTCAACTGGTTGTGAATCAAGTCAATGGAGAGTTTGTAGCCAAAGATCCAACCATGGTGCAATACCTAGAGAAGGTTCAGGATTTATCCTCCCAACTGGAACACTTTGAAATTATTCATGTTCCCCGATCAGAGAACTCCTGGGTGGATGCACTGTCTTGACTGGCAACTACAGCACCGGAGTCTCTCGGCTGCACCTTTGTTGAACATCTTGAAACTCCAAGCATTATCGAAGAGGCTGCAGAGGTGCGCCAGATTGATGTTGAGCCAAGTTGGATGGATCCCATCATCAGATTCTTGAATGAAGGAGAACTGCCCGGAGATAAGGCAAAGGCCAAGAAAATTCACTGGATGGCATCTCAGTACGTCATCTTAGATAGAACCCTCTACAAGAGATCATTCTCCCAACCACTTCTGAAATGCCTCGGACCCACCGATGCAGATTATGCATTGAGAGAGGTCCACGAGGGCATATGCGAGGATCACTTGGGAGGCAGATCTCTAGCATACAAGATTATTCGACAAGGGTATTACTGGCCCTCCATCTAGAAGGACTCAACTGATTTCGTGCAGAAGTGCGACCAATGCCAGAGGTATGCCAATGTGCAGAGACAACCTGTGAGTCACCTGACTCAGTTGGCCGCCCCATGGCCCTTTGCCCAGTGGGGGATGGACATTCTTGTGATGCGGCACGCATATAATTAATGTTTTGAATATTGGGTTTGTAGAGCAATGAAACCTAATTATACTTAGCATTGTACTCATCTTAATAAGATTTAAGGATTATATGAAAAGGGACTATTACATGATTAGACACAACTCTAAAACTAAGAAGGAAGAAGATCTAGACAATAGGGGCTAATGATTGAGGACTTACCTTGATGAGTTTTCCAACCTTTCTATGATTCAAAACTTGAAACTACTGATGCTCTGGACTGGAGAACTTGGATAACAGTGATCAGAACCCTGGACTTGGGCTTCAGCTTGTTGGTTCATTGTCAAGGGGAACCCTGTTCACAACTCAAGGACTTTGAAGGACCCTGCAATGAAGATCAAAGTTAAGGTTGAAGGATGCAAACATAAAGAAGGGATGGGAGAACTTGTGAACAAAGAAAAGATAATTGAGAAGATCTGGCCGACTCCAATGCCTTTGCCTTGAGCTTGGATGATGAATTGCTAGGGAAGAGAGTGGCTTTGGGCGTGGAAGAAGAAGATAGGAAAAATTTCACACATAAAACTCAAGACAACTTCACTTCAAACTTCATTCATTTCCAAAATCAATCTCTTTTACAATGGGCGTCCAAGGCTTTTAATAGCCTCACAAAGCTAGCTTTTGAAATTTAAAAACTCTCCAAATCGAGGAGGATTACAAGGGGGGTTGGAGGATTTGGTGGAGAGTTTGGAGGGATGTGGGGGGGGTTGGAGGATTTGGTGGAGGACTTGGAGGGATGTGGCCAACCTCCTTGAATTTGAATCTCCCTTGTTGGCGCCCAAAGGGTGATGAGGTGGCTGGTGAAGTTGCACCTGATGACGTGGCATGGTGAGGTGGTCTTCTACTTGGATAAGATTGACATGTGGCACCCAGTGGTCCTAGTTGATGGTCCTTTTCTCTTGCTTGGTTGATGTGTCTTCTCTTCTTCATGTGGTCAAATTCTGGGGTCTAGAATTTGAGTCTTGTTGCTGGCTTTCATGGCTTGTTGGAGTGAAGTTTCTTTCAGCTTTTGGTGTCCACACCAATTCTCCTGGGGTGGGCAGAACTCGACCCAGTCGAGTATGGTTCAGTTTTGCCCTGATAATGCTCGAACAAGTCTGGGTTAAGTCTTTGCAGGTCCTCTCGAGTAATCCAAGAGTTGTCGGACTCAGGTCGACCTTGCCATTGAACTAGGTATCGCTAATAGTCTTTATTCCTGGTAGTAATGATCTTGTCATCCAGGATTCTCTCAATCCTCTCTCTCTGCTCAGGTAAGGTTGGTGGTGGACACTCGGAAATATGTTCACTCTCAATGAAAGTTTCTGGCTCAAAAGGCTCACTAGGTATTAGTAGTGGTTCCTTGTATTCTACTAGGTCTGAAACATTGAAGGTTGTACTAATACCCATATCAGGTGGAAGTTCTAAAATATATGCATTAGGCCCTATTTTCTTTAAGATCTTAAAAGGTCCCGCTCCGCGGGCATGCAGCTTCTTTATGGTTCCAGGGAGAAACCGTTCAGGGTTGAGCCTAATCATCGCATAATCCCCTTCACAGAATTCTTTAGCCCTCTTATGTGAGTCAGCTAAGTATTTATAAGTTTCATTGCTCAGGTTGATCTTATTACTGATTTCTTTATGCAGATTTGTGATATGCTGTGCAAAAGACTCAACAGACTCAGAAACTTACACAAGCACTTACGAAATGCAGACTGAACTAGGAATCTTTATTGAGAGGAATTTTATTGGACTCTCTAGGGCCTAAACCTAACAGATTAATGACTCTCTAGGTTTGACCCTGGTCTGGTATGCACATGAGAATTTACCATGGGTTCCTAGCAAATGCCATAAGGTTTTCCAAAAGTAGGTAGCAAAAGGAATAGGCTTTAAAGGCTCATGCAACCTAGTAATCTCATCAAAATGAAACTTAATGGCTCTAAAATTAGGATAAGACTTAAGGAAAGGCAGGAAATAGGAATCCGAGTCTTGGGATAATTTAGGGGAATCTTGAAATAGACCTTGATTACTCATTGACCTTAAGATTTGAATATTGATCTACAGGCGGGATGCTTCTAGGTAGTTGAAGGTCATCAGGAAAGTCTTCTAAAATAATGATTGGGTTCTTCTCAGGTACCTGAAGGAGTTCTTGTGTCGAAGCTAAAGTATTGGGTTCTTCCTGAGGGCATTGTCTTACGGGAACCAAGTCCTCACTAAATTTTGGTTGTTCTGATGTTTCAGGACTAGGCTCAATAATCTTTTCTTTACCAAAGGTTTCCTCAGGTAAGGTATTAAAGTTGTTCTCTTCACAGTCTTCCCCTTCATATTCATCTATTAAACTTATGTTAGTCTCATACACATATTTACTAGGTTCAGACTTGCCTTCTTCCTTCCCTAGCCCTTCAGTTTGAGGATACCCTAAGTCTTGAGTATTCATGAACTCAACTTGTACTTCAGGGTTCTTACTCCTATCATTCATATGAGCTAATGGGAAAGTAGGAGTTGGTTGGTCTAAGGAAAATTGTTTAGCCAGCATTTGGTTCAATTGGGCCATTAGATCATTTAGGCCTTTCAGCATGGTTTCAAGATTCGGGTCCATGGCTACACTGGACTGGACTTGGATTGGTGAATATGGTGTCCCTGCTCTAGTTGTCATGCATGCAAATGGACTCAAGCTCGAGCTAAGGTTTCCTAGACCTAGAGCACAAATTAGAGGTCTAATTAAGTGAACCAACTAGCTAGTAGTACTTATGGGACTTAGCCAGGTAGGTGGTGGGGAGTGAAGGTCCCTGATTGCCAACCTTAGACACCAATCTGAGATTGGCCAGGTAGGCAGACCAAATCACAAGCCCTGATGCACCAATCCTAGACACCAAGCCAGTAAGCACACACCAATTAGCTGACATAGTTAACTTGACCCTAACCTGAACCCAACTTGTTGGTGTCCCTAACCCACTAGGGCAATTAACGTTCTACTCAATTTTAATTAATGGTCTAGGATCGATATGATGGTTGGTGATTTTTGGGCTAGGGACAGGTGATGAAACCCTGACCCTATGTCAAATTGATGCCCTTAATTTGATTTCTCATGAGATGAATGAAATGCAAAGGTGCTGCAGAAGTGTGTTGCAATTTGAAAGTGGTGTGGAAAACGTGATGAAAAAAATGTCCAAAAATTCTGAAAAATTCACAAAGGATTCCTAACTTATATGTTTCATTGTAGATGAAAGGAGTTTTAAAACTAAAATCTATACTAATCTAAGCAGATCCTACAAATGAAGATAAATAAAAAGGATAGAACATAACCCTAATGACAGTGTCAAACTGTAGAAATTTTTATTTTTTTTATAATTTTTTTCTGATGATGAAATTTAATATGGTGATAACTGACTTAAAAGGGAACAAGAAAAAAAATATTTCAATAAAAAATCAGTGACTTGCCTTTGGAGCTGCAGACGGATTACAGTAAATAGATACAAATTTTCAGAAAACAGAACCTAATCAAACAAGTGCAATGGCTTACCCAAAACTTCAATCTAAAAACTCACGTCCGGCCAGGGGCTCATTATTTCCATGGGTCGTGACAGTGTACTGGAGTACACCCACTCAGGAGGCGTGAATTTTAGATCTTGCTTGGATTTAAAGAAAACTATTCTACCCTAATGCAACCATGCTCTGATACCAATTTGATGCGGCACGCATATGATTAATGTTTTGAATATTGGGTTTGTAGAGCAATGAAACCTAATTATACTTAGCATTGTACTCATCTTAATAAGATTTAAGGATTATATGAAAAGGGACCATTACATGATTAGACACAACTCTAAAACTAAGAAGGAAGAAGATCTAGACAATAGGGGCTAATGATTGAGGACTTACCTTGATGAGTTTTCCAACCTTCCTATGATTCAAAACTTGAAACTACTGATGCTCTGGACTGGAGAACTTGGATAACAGTGATCAGAACCCTGGACTTGGGCTTCAGCTTGTTGGTTCATTGTCAAGGGGAACCCTGTTCACAACTCAAGGACTTTGAAGGACCCTGCAATGAAGATCAAAGTTAAGGTTGAAGGATGCAAACATAAAGAAGGGATGGGAGAACTTGTGAACAAAGAAAAGATAATTGAGAAGATCTGGCCGACTCCAATGCCTTTGCCTTGAGCTTGGATGATGAATTGCTAGGGAAGAGAGTGGCTTTGGGCGTGGAAGAAGAAGATAGGAAAAATTTCACACATAAAACTCAAGACAACTTCACTTCAAACTTCATTCATTTCCAAAATCAATCTCTTTTACAATGGGCGTCCAAGGCTTTTAATAGCCTCACAAAGCTAGCTTTTGAAATTTAAAAACTTCCCAAATCGAGGAGGATTACAAGGGGGGTTGGAGGTTTTGGTGGAGAGTTTGGAGGGATGTGGGGGGGTTGGAGGATTTGGTGGTGGACTTGGAGTGATGTGGCCAACCTCCTTGAATTTGAATCTCCCTTGCTGGCGCCCAAAGGGTGATGAGGTGGCTGGTGAAGTTGCACCTGATGACGTGGCATGGTGAGGTGGTCTTCTACTTGGATAAGAATGACATGTGGCGCCCAGTGGTCCTAGTTGATGGTCCTTTTCTCTTGCTTGGTTGATGTGTCTTCTCTTCTTCATGTGGTCAAATTCTGGGGTCTAGAATTTGAGTCTTGTTGCTGGCTTTCATGGCTTGTTGGAGTGAAGTTTCTTTCGGCTTCTGGTGTCCACACCATCTTGACCCGTTCCCACTAGCATCAGGGCAAAGGAAGTTTCTCCTAGTGGCCATCGACTATTTCACGAAATGGATGGAAGCTGAACCATTGGCCCAAATCACAGAGGGCAAGGTGGAAAGTTTTGTGAAAAACTCCATCATCTTCAGGTTCGGTATCCCACACGTCATCATCACAGACAACGGGAGACAATTCACAATCCAAAGTTCAAGGACTTCTGTGCTCGATACCATATCCAGCATTGGCTAACATCCGTTGCTAATCCACAATCCAACGGAGAAGCCGAAGTCACCAATCGGACCATTCTCCATGGTCTAAAGACAAGGTTGAACACCGCCAAAGGACTTTGGACCGAAGAACTGACATCTGTTCTTTGGACGTATCGAACTACCCCAAGAACAGCAACCGGTGAATCTCCATTCAACCTAGCCTACGGTACCGAAGCCATGCTACCTATCAAAGTCTCCCTACAGTCCCTGAGGATTGACAACTATGAAGAGCCTGAGAATTTCGATCGCAGAAGGATTGATCTGGATTTGCTATCAAGCACCAGGTTACAGGCCCAGATAAGAATGGCAGCATACCAGCAAAAGGTCGCCAAGTACTACAACGCAAGGGTGAAGGAGCAAACTTTCCGTACAGGGGACATGGTATTGCGAAGAGCAGAGGTGTCCAGGCCAATGGAATAGGATAAACTCTCCCCCAACTAGGAAGGCCCATATCAAGTCAAAGAAGTTATTCAACCAGGGACATATCGACTCAAGATCCTGAGGGGAAGACCCTATCCCGACCATGGAATGTACAAAACCTTCGCAAATACTATTAATGAAAAAGTTCCAAAAACTACTATGCAAAGCTCCTCAACCCTACTCGACTCAGAACAGCTAGTTGCATCAACTGAACGACAACAGCCCAAGTGACTCGATCTAAAAAATTGGTCAACTGCACAAAGGAGAGTCTGATCCACTCACCTTATCGATATGCCCGACGAGCATAATGGATGGCCTAACCAGGCCACCAAAAAGATCAAAGGCGCAGGGCTGGTTTTCGTAACCTATCCTTCGGTAAATCCAAACATGCACCAAGACGGGCCTGAACAGCCTACCTTAATCATGACAGAAAGTGCACAGGCATGGTGTAAACACCCAACCCTACGGAAAATCCGAACACGTGCCTAACAGGACCACTGTTGTCCTCTCTGTCAACAACAAATACTCTCAGAACGATCCAGCGGACCCTACTTCTTCCCTATAAATCGCAAGTGGTTTATGGAGTCTACATTAGGGACAAATCATGATGCAACACATCATAGAAAATACACGAGAAGAGGTAAAAGAAAATATCTTTCATTTCTTTCAATTTTTCTTACAAAAAGAAAAGAAAAGAAAGAGAAAAGAAAGGAAGAAACTCTCCTAAGAAGAGAGTAAGAAAAAGAAAAGAAAAACTCTCCAAAAGAGAGATACAAAAAAAAAAAAAAAAAGAGCAGCAGCAGCAATGGCAAGGTTGGGAAATTTGCATTAACTCCCCGACAGGTTTTTCCCGTACCGTCGGGGAGAGACTAGATGGGACGATGAAGGGCCCCCAGGGTTCCCGTCTGAACTCGAGTCCGACCCCTCATCGGAGTCAGAATCAAATTCTTGGCCGGGAAAGGGAACGGAGGGTTTGATATTATCCAAGCCCTTCAAGTTATAAAACCTGGAGGCTTTCCTCCGGCACTCCCAAAACCCCTGGTGGAAGGAGTCCAGGGTCACCCCGGCGAGCTCATCCTTGAATGAGGCAGAAGTTCTGAAGTTTGCGATGGCATTCGCCGCCTCCTTCTTCGCCTCCTCCGCCGCCATGGTCACCGCCGTGACTTGGGCCCGGGCCTCCCTCAACTAAGCCTCTAGAAGGCGGACCTTCTTCTCGAGACGGTCCACTAGAGGCTCCTCTCTTCGCCTACAGGCCCAGATGGCTCCAGACTCCGCTTCCTCTTGGGGTCAATAGCCCTCCTTTTTGCTGCACGACGGAGCTCAGAAGTGCTGAACCTCATGGCTAATAGAAGGAAGACACTAACAGAAATGATGGCCTTCGACAGCAGGGGGAAGGGTCCTATTTATAGAAACCCTGCATCCACGATCGACTGCGGGGAGGCGCATCCCACATCCTTCCCGGCCGTATGAGAAGGTTCCATGTGTCCGGGCGATGCTTCGAGAACCAAAAAGTCTCTCGGAAGCCATCCTCAGGACCGCAGCTACCATCGCTTCGAATCCAGAGAAATCTGCATCATGCGACAGCATTATTAATGGTCTCTTTTTGGGAAAAAGAGGCCTAGAGGCTCATAAGGTGCAAGAGATCACGACTGTACAAATCTTGACGTGCCACGTGGACAACGGTGATCCTAATCAAATCCTCCTAATTATTGATTGGCAGGGAGATGACTCCTGTTCGCCCCAACGGACAAGCTAAACATCCGAAGGAAGGCAATGCAACGGAGTTCTAGTCCATTCAAGGGTTCGTCCTTATCGACTGAACTGCCTTCGGCCATAACTATTCAACCAAGCAGAAAAGAGAACGGTAAAATTGGCTCTTATCGACTGGATGGCCTTCGGAGGCTATCGTTCGATTAGGCCAAAGGAGAAATGACAGAACCATTTCAGGCTACACATGAGGCACAACAATGCATATGCAAAGAAGTGAGAATTCATTCCAAAATTTGGGAAAATTGCAATACAAAGTTCATTGGCAATACAAGTAAAAAAAAATACATTCAGAGTGATCCAGGTCACTCAACATCAACAGGAGAAGGGTTCACACCACAGGATTGGAGCAACCTATGAACTTGTTCGGAGAGGATCTAATCAATCTGGGCCAGGATGGGAGAACCTTCAGCCTGGACTCCTCTAGCTTGAGTCACCTCCTGGGCTGAGATCAAAGCTGGGATCGCCTCTGGATATTCGATTGGGGTAGCAGCCTCCTCCACCGGACATGGCGACTCCTCGACCTCTCCTGCGGCTTCGACCTCCTCTGCTTCTTCTCCTTCCTCTCCAATTATGTTGTAGGAGGGGATCTTCGAAAGGTCAAGGTGAGGGAGGGTCTCCTTTACCTTGGAAAGCCTGTCATTGAAGCCGTACTGGTAGGCATACAATGATGCTTTATCAATCTCTATATGAAATTGTGAAGACATCTTGAAGTCAGCCACGACATTGTCAATTTGCTTCCTCAAGGCTTCGGACTCCCTCTTGGCGGCTTCGGCCTCCCTCTTGGCAACTTCGAATTCCAGGATCGTCTCTTCGGTCCTCCTAGAAGCCTCCTCCGCCATCTTAGACAGGCTCTCCATCCTCTCCTGGTTCTCCCTAGCAGTCCGCTCCAGGGATTCAACTTGCCTCCTGCTCCTGTTCCACCCTGTCTCTTGTCTCTCTATCCTCGAGTGGGCGCACTTCAGTTCACCCTTCAGGTCACGAACCTCATCGATCACCCGGACAAGATGGTCTTCCATGGATTGCTTCAGCTCTTCGGCTACTTCCCTGGCAGCCCTAGCAGTCTGAAGCTCCTCCTTGAGGTCGTAGATGAGGCTGTCCACGTTCCCCAGGCCTTCCTCCATGAATGTGAAGTCATAGACCAACTACATCAAAAAAAAAAAGAAAAATCGAGGGTCAAATAACTCTCAAGGCAAGGGAGGCGGTGATAGTCATACCTGTTGCAGGGCGACGAAGCCGGAATCAGACACCTTGAGAAAGCTTCAATTTTGGAGAATTGCCAGGTTGCGGGGCTGTATCGTACCCTTCAATGCCTGTCTGGCTTCCTCCGGGACCAGCAGCTCTCCCATAGCCGGGAGCTCCGAAGGGTTTGTCGAGCGACCTCCGGCTGAAGAAGCTCCGTAGCTGGACTCTCCTTCGACTTGCCGTGCTTTGCCCCTATCGGCAGCAGAGGGGCAGACCGGCGGCACATCCACTCCTTAAGGCGGGCCCCCCTTTGTGTCGACTGGGGAGGCGACTGCCATTGGAGTCTCGACTGGACAGGGCCTCGCTGGAACCTCTTCCACGGCTGCTGCATTTTCCCCTGAGGCACCTCGGGAAGACGAAGCACTTTGGTCCCCTTCGGGACCATCTCTCCGAGCTTTCTTCCGAGCTACAGACCTGGTGGAAGGGGCCTGTTCCACCCTCCTCTCCGAAGTCTGGCGAAGCCAGCTCAAATTACGCTTCATCCCACCACCTGCAGGCAAAGGGGATCACCTCAGTTAAATGAACTACAACAAAACCTAAAGAAGAAGAGCAGAAATTTCCACTACTATACCTAGTGAGGGGAATTTACTGATTCCCGCTCGATGGAGGTTCCTCTCCTCCAACAACTCCCAGATAGGAGCAACTTCTGAGTTGGTCAGAAGATCATAGTCCAGCTGATCGGCCGCCAAGACTTTCTTTCCATCATTGACGATCAGGTGAGGCTTCTTCCACTCAGTGTCAAGCCCCATGGGTCGAAGGACAACACAAATACAAAGACAGGCTTCCACCTGTGGATGGCGCTGGGCATATCCTTAATCACCCTGCGGCCCGATCTGGGACCGATCACCCACCATCTGTTGCTGTGGAAGTCCCTCTTGAGGACGAAAAGGGCTGAGAACAAGTTGGTCCTTGGCTCTATGTTGGTGATGCTGCAAATGACTAGGAACCCGCAGATGTTCCTGATGTTGTTTGGGGTCAACTGCACTAGCACCACTTGGTACAAGTGAAAAATCTTAACAAAGAAGGGGTGCAGGGGAAACCGAAGATCAGCCTTCAGGTGATCTTCGTATACAGCTAGGCACCCGGGGGGAGCTTTGTTCGCCCGCTCCTCGGGTGCGAGGAGGACAAAGGGAAATTCCTCAGGAATGCGGTAGCGTTCCCAAAGAAGGGTTGCCTTGCTCTGAGAAACCGAGCTGGGGATCGACTTTGTACCTACTGTATCTCTAGCCCCCGAGGGCCCAACCTGCTTCTCCTGACTTTCTACGGTCTCTTTCATGACAAAGGAATGAAGCGAAGGGGTGGAAAGAGGATTCTACCTGAAGAATATACTGATACTCCAGAACGGTTTGGGCGGAGAATGAGACGAGGTTGAAGAAGCTTCCTTGCCCAGACCTTCGCTCTTCCCTAAAAGAAAAGTAAGGGTCTCTGGACCCCCACAAAGGATTAATTTGACTCAAGGTTATCCTGGGAGGTAACCCACTCACAACTGATCGCTAGGATAAGATCTATCCTTCATCCAACGGGCAGAGAACAGCTGCCACAACTATCCAAATCCCAACCAAAAGATTGCCTCAACCACTATGCAACAGGACGAGGAGAGAAAGCCTCAGGGCCACCTACTTTTCCCCAATTCGGGAATGGCACCTTTCCACCATCTGATTCTCAGATCGTGATGGGTAGTCCAATAGAGGTCCCGTAATCATTTACTACACCGTCTCTCAGGAAGAAAGTGATAAGGCCATAATATTCTCACTTCTCAAGGCAGATCTTTGCTTCAACAACTGAGAGTAGGGGGCAACTGTTAGGATATCTTGGTTCAGCTACGAACCAGGCTCCGGTTCGACTTATCAAAGCCCCAGTTCTCCAGACTACGGACTTCAGACTAAGCGAAGGCCAACTGCAAGCAACTCAAGGCTTCACACCGAACTACAACATCTGAAGGCCAGTCCTACGACCTCGACCGAAGTCTGAACTACTCATCGACTTCCGAAGACATGAACTTCGGTCCCCGCTGTAGACATGATCTTCAGCCTCAGAGAAATATCAAGCCTGCGGCCCACGCAAGGGGAAGCTCGAAGCTTGAACCACTATCTACTCCAAAAAGGAAACTGTAACTAACGGTTACAATCGACAATCATCATGCCATGATCATGGCGCGCAATTCCTGCAGCCACACCTCCGATCTGGCTAGAACCGCTCATTGACAACCCACGATCGCCAATCATAGGAATGAATGGCTCCCCATGATCTTCAAGAAAAGAGCGGGCCACATATCAGAGGCCATCTTTTAAATATGGATAAGAAGGATGGCTCGAGAGGTACGCGTGAATAATCTCGCACATACACATTTTCAATCTCCAAGAACTCTTTTTCTCTTCCACTCTCGATAACTTCTCCATTCTGTGGATGGAATCCGCCACTGACTTAGGCATCGGAGTGTCCTCCGCCAGAACAACTCTGGCAAGGGACCTGATTTGCAGGTGAACCAGGGAGCGGTCCTGCAATGCAGCGGCTCCGACCGGCCAATCCAGGGACTCCATGCCAATATAATTCAATGGAGAAGATGTGCTAAATAGATATTGAAATAAAAAAACTCTTCCCCTAAGGAAGTTAAGGTATGAGTTATTTTAAAAATTAAAGGGAATTCTTGTAAGTGATATATCTACTCCCCCTTTTTGTTAACATACAATATAAAAGGGAGTAAACTCTCCCTGAATCAATGCATTAGTCCATGATAAAGTTGGTATCATAGTTGAAAAGAGATTAGATTGTTAGGAAATCAACAAGTATCAGAGCAAATGCATAGAGTCGGGAGTATCAGAGCCAATACAAAGTTCAATACATCACGTAATTGATACAAGAATAGTCATAAATTGAAACACATATATATATATATAATAAAATTTTCAGTTACAAAAAAGTACCGTTAGAGATACAGCAATCCTGAAACATGATACAAGAGAAATAAGCATGTAAGAAAGTAAGTGGTGTGGGCACCTGGATCAGACAGAGGCTCCTCAACCCTCTAAGGATCTCGGATTAGGGTTTCATCTTTTGGGTCATGTAATAAGGCTTTAAGCATAAGCATTATATTTTTTTTAATCATGAATTTAGTCTCAATTGCTTTTGTCTTGTACCTTGACCAATTTGGTCAAGTTGTGTCTATGGATCCTGTAATGATTCCAGTCCGAGTCTGTTTGAAGATTGGGCCCAAGCCGGTGTGGTCTTCGAGTCTAGTCCAATTTGTAATGGGTCAAGCCATCTCCTAAGCCATGAAAGATGCTACTTGGCACCACCTCATCCATCCCATGTGGTGCCACATCACCTTAACATGTGGGCGGGCAAGGCAAAGAAGGGAATGCTGGAATTTCTAGGCACCATTCCTTGATTTTTTCCTCCCTTCCCTCCCCTTATCAAGCCTCTTTCCAAAGGAGCTATGGGCAGCCAAGGAAGGTCAATGGGTAATGAAGGCATGATCCTTGTTTCAAGCCCCATATCAAGACTTCTTCCCAAAGTGCTTGGTCGGCTATGGAAGAAAAGCATTGACCCTCAAATCAAGAAGACAACTCCCTTGTTTCAAGCCCCATATCAAGCTATCTTCCTCAAGTGCTTGGTCGGCTATGGAAGAAAAGCATTGACACTCAAATCAAGAAGACAACTCCCTTCTTTCAAGCCCCAAATCAAGCCACAAGACCTTGGAAGAAGAAATTTGAATTTGGGCACCCTCTTCATGAAGCTTTGTAATTTTTTGAAATTTGAATGGATTTTAAGGTGCCTATATAAAGGGCCTTACCCCTCCCTTGTAAAGTTGAATGTTGATGAATGAAAAGAAAACCATTGAGTGCTACTCTTCTTTAGTTGCTTTCGTTCCTTAAGAACATCGATTTCTATGGGGGAGCACTAATGCAGAATGCCAGCTCTGATATCAATAAAGATGATGTGGGACAGTTACGATGCGGTGTAAGATGATTCAATTTAAGCCTAGGTAATTTAAGAGAGCAATGATCATAGTAAAGAAACTAACATAATAGATTAAAAGAATAAAGAAGGCAATTAACCACTTACCCGCGATCCGCTCCGCAAGCTATGAAGAATATGGACCCGATGGCTAGGAAACCATCTTAGATCAGGCTATTCCATGCTTCAATTACCAAATCTAACAAGAAAAGGGCTGGTTACTTACCCCAATGGAGATTCACTTTGAATTGAGTTGGATCTGCTACTCGGTCGCTCAGATTTCGGAGTAGGATGAAGATCAGGACTCCAGATTCCAGATCCACCATCATATCTTGGTTCGGAAGCAAAGGATCCATCCTCTAAGGTCCTTGAACACCTGGGATCTATAAAGAAGGCAGCAAATAAAACTTAAGATTGACGTAATTCAGATTCAAAATGGAAAATCGAAAGGTTAGATGCGAAGAGCTTGAAGAAGATCGGTAGCAATTATCGAATCCGGCAGAACCTCCACTCAAGGACCTCACTGCCTTGAGCTCTCAAGGACCTCCCCGTCTTGAGCTCTTAAGGACCTCCCCGTCCTTAGAGAAAATCACTAAGCCTACCCAGCTTTGTGGAAAAAGACAGCATTTCATTTCATAATTCAATAATCAATAATTACAAAGGGTATGGGATCCTATTTATAGAGTTCTTCACACATGAAGATACCATAGGACTCTTTCAAATTTAAATTACATTTAAATTCAAACACTCCTTGAATTTGAAATTTAAATTGACTTGGGGCACTTGAAAAAATGTGCGACAAAAAATGGCACGCTACCCTTCCTTGGCGCTAATCCTTCTTCCTTTGGCGATAACTTTCCTCTTAATCTTAATTGGTGTTACATCTCTTTGATCGGCAATCATGGGATAGAATATTTGAATTTGAACCCTCCACTTGAATTTATAAAAAAAGGCTTGCTTAATCCTCCCTTGATTCTTGGATAAGACTCCATTTGAAATGAAGATGAAAGGATATAACTTGATAAGGGAGAACTCTTTGATTTTTGGATGAAACTCCTTTTGAATTTAAAATCTTCTTTGAATTTGGATGAAGATATCTCCATCTATCTTGGACTCTTCCTCCCATTTAATTTTTGAATGGATGTGGGCGTCATCTCGAATGGGCGACAAAAATATGAGGGGGCGCCAGATGAAAAGCAGAGTCCTTCTGCTTTACTCCTCTTAAATGGGCACCTCCTTGAAATTGGAATATACGATGAAAAATAGGATGGGATGGGCGCCTCTCTTGGATAAGGATGACATTCAAATTGCCTTCTTGTCTTGATGTCTAGATGTCCCAATGTCTTGATGTCTGGATGTCTGGATGTCTGGATGACTGAATGTCTAGATGTCTGAATGAAAATTTGGACAACCCTTTTTTTACCTAGAATTGACCTACCAAGGTAATGACAACTTGGGTCTTGGGTACTTATGAGACCTCTTAACTTATTCAAACACTAATTACAGGACTCAAACTAGATAAATCATCAAACAAAGCAAATTAATACTATTTACAAGACTCTTAAACCAATTGATGGACTCAATGGACTCAATTGGTAACCTAGCAACCCTAATTGACCAAATTACACTCAATTTGATCAAATTACAACTCAATTTGACCTAATTACAACTCAAAATAACTGGGACTCGAGTGTTCTTTGTGAAGAACACATGGACTTACTCATTGGTGATCCAAATTGAATTGGAAAAGGTTTGCTTCCTCTTCCTAGCTCTTGTGTCCTCACCAAGCGCATTCTCCTTCGAGCATCGAGAGGTGTAAGGCCTCAAGTGACCTTCTCTTCCACCAATCCATCTTCGAGTTCAGAGGTCAACTGGATGATCCATCTAGGCACCCAGCAAGAAGACCCCCAATCAACATCATCTTCAACCATTCTTCCTTTATTTCTTCCTACTACTTGTTGATTCCTAATCCTTCTCCTTGATTGCTCCAGGTCCTCCAGGTACCATGACATGGAGTCAGTCTCCCTTGCCTTCGAGACATTCGGATGGAAAATCGACGCATCCGCAGGGTTTGAAGGCTCGATCATCCAGGTTGCATCCATGAGAGCGAGTGTACTCGGCATCGAGTGCTTCAGAGCTTTTATGGTTTGCAACCCTAAAACTCCTAAGTTAATATTGATCCGAGAGCTAAGTCCTACAGGGTTTCTCAATCCCGGGGTCCTCTTCCTATCCTATTTAGGGATTTACTTGGTTGCTTGAATTTTTTATTATTGTAGAACCCTGGATCTATTTTTTGTCTATCTTCGGGAATCCTAAATCCTAAAAAAATTAAAAATCACAAAGAACAAATTCACCTGCATCATTCCTCTCATCTTGCATCTTGGTAGTCCCGCATCAGTAAGCTAATACAACAGCTAGATAAAAGAGTAACAACCAACTAGATAAATATCTGTGAGGGTACTCCTCATCAGATGGAAGCTCAAAGCTAATGGGGGCACTGATCCTGGACCTAGGTGCTAGGGCTTTAGGTGGCTCTAGAATCCTACGACTCCTAGTCCGGGTAGAGGGTCCATGAGCTGGTATAACCCTGGATGATCAGGTCGATGGGGGAGGAAGTAGCTCAACTGGTGTCACAAAATCAGGAGTGGAAACAATCTCATCAGTTGGAGGAGGAACCTTAGGAGTAGCTGGTGTTTGAGTATCTATGCTGACCATCTGATATCGCCCAGCTAGGTCTATATTACCATCCGTACTACCATCACTAGAAATATCTGTGCCTCTATCTGCATCATCATCGCTGCCATCACCACCATCACCACCTTGGGAATCATCAGGATCATCATCAGCAGGTGGTGGAGGAGGTGGAGGATCAGCTAGACCAGATGTCCTTGATGGTAATAAAGCTCTCAGCATCTCCTCAATGCGGGTGAAACCATCCTCCGTAGTCCTGTGAATCTTAGTGTGCTCCATAGCAATATGGGCTCTAAGGCCCTCTATCTCGATACATAACTGAGTAGTGCGGACACCCAATCCTACTATCTCACTCCTGAGCTCTATAAACTACTGGCGTGCATGCTCCTCAAATGATGTACCAGTAGTAGAGGAGGAGGAGCAGAAGGGATAGCTGTAGGAGTCATTGGCTTAGGCTCTGATGCTGGTCCTACTCAAGGAGTTGTAACAGCTGGCCCAAATGGCCCAACCTCAGCCTCTCGCAACTCGTCCTCCTCGTCTGGCTCCTGACCAGACTCACTGCTAACCAAGTGACCAGAAACCAATATGTATCCAATACGGTGGAATGATCTCTCATCATATATGTCCATATGTAGGATCTCCTTAGAGGTCTCCCCCTCCAAAGGAACTTTGTATGCATGAAATAGACAAGTGAGAGCCATACCATATGGCAAGCAATGCCTCCTCTGTGTGGCTGCGTCCTCCATCTGAAGTAGCATGAATGCCGGAAGGTCAACCGTAGTCCTCTGAGACAAACAGACCATAAGCATCAGCTCCCGCTCTTTAATAAAATCGAATCTGCCAGTCTTCGGGAGCAGGATGCGAGCAATGATGTGGTGAAGAAGCCTCATCTCTACTGATAACTGATTCACGGTAACCACTGTCACACCATGAATATCATCTCTCTTAAGCACACATCTGAAAGCCTCCTCATGATCCTCAGTGCTGTAAGCTACAATGCCTCGATATGGGATCGCCCACAATCTGCTCAAAACAAACTTATCCACTGGAATCCTCACACCTCTGACTATCGCATGCCAGGCGAGTCTGCTACAATCCAAGCTACCATAGAACTCATGGATTAGATGGGGATAGTACCTCTCTATCATTGAACAGAAGGGGACTAAACCTGCATCTTGAAGAGTCCGCCTGATCTGAAATCCCTGCCTGTCGAAGAAATTGAGATCCACCTGTCTGCCTGCTACCATCACCTTCCCAAACATCCTCTCTGTAGGAGGAGAACCGAGGGCTACTGAACTACTAGCCTAACCACTATCATTCCTAGCCTTGGATCTTCTTTCTGCTAGGGTCTAACCAAATTTTCTTCTAGAGGCCAACCTTTTCCTTGGACCCATTTCTACCAGCTGAGGGAAGGAAGGAAAGGGGTAAACTTAAGGAATAGGGATCAGTCTATGGAGGAAATAGGGGAAATAAAGTCAAAAATAGTGGAACGACCAAGAATGTGACTAAAAGAAAGAGAAATCAAGGCTTGGTTTTGATTTAAATTAACAAATATTTGAAGAAAAACACTTAGGGTTCGATTTAAAGGGGAAAGAAACCAAATAGGTTGGTTTAGGTTTGGGATTAACTTTAAAACCATGAAATCAGAAGGTAAAAGTTGGAGAAAATAGTAAAAATCAGTGAAATCGGACAATGCCAAGTAAAATTTGTTTTCTACTCAATAGAAAAATGAATTAAACAAGAGAAAACACCAAATGTGGTTGATTTTGACCCAAAAACTTCAATCCAACAATGAAACTGTGCAGAACAAAGGGTAAAATATGATATAAACCAGAAAATACAATGTATAAATGATCCAAAGAGGAGAAATCCAAGAAATCCGAACACAAATCCAAGAGAAATAGGGATTTTCGACGGGAAAATGAGAAAATCACAGAAAAATACAAGAAAATGGTGAAAAAATTGTGGGAAAACACTAAAAGCATGGATTGACGGTGGAAAGTAAGGAGATTTACCGGAAAAATAGAGGACAAAAGAGAATGATGCAGAACGAAAGCTCTGATACCAAAATTGATGCAGGACGAAAACTCTGATACCAAAAATGATGCAGAACAAAGAACAAAGAAGCGTATGCAGAAGTAAAATTAAGGTTAATTCTTTTTTTTTTTTTTATATTTCAGAAAGTTAAACTAAGTTGATGGAAACTAGGTAAGGATTGAAAGCACAATTTAGAAAAAACTAAATTATCAGAGTAGTTCAGAAGTAACGGATCGCTGGGGGTTGAGAAACTCCCAGACCTAGGGTTTCGCTCTGAACAATCAACAGGACAGAAAAAGAGAGGAGAGATGGGTTACCAACCAGACAGTGATCTTCACAGAATTTGGGTGGAAGAACTCTCTCGGGCAGATTGTTGGATCCTTGGATTCGGCTATCTTCGCAATGGATCCTCCAATACTGGTCTTGTGGTTTGGTCGGCTTCTCCTGGACTCAAGATCTGGGAAGAAGAAAAACAAGTGATGGATTCAGAGACTCGGGGAAGGATTTACCAGTTCGAAGAACTTGAAGGCTGATGTCGCTGAGATCCGGATTCTCTTGAAGGCTGATTCGACTCCCTCTGGAAAAAGCTTTGGATCTGAAGTATCCGGATGTAGCTGGATGCTAGTGGTCGGCCTGGACTTGGAGAGAGAGGCCGTGAGAAGTGGGATAGGCTAGGGTTTGGTGGATTGAAGTGGATGGTGGGCGGCTAGGGTTTTGGAGTAGAAGTGGCTAACCTAGGGTTTGGGTTTTGGAGATCTCACACCTCCTCAAGGTTCCTGGGGAACCCGGATTTGCTCCCTCACGGAGCTCAACACCTGGATGCAAGTGCGGAAGAGAGAAAACACAAAGTTTGCTCACAAAAAAAATTTGGTTTCATTCATCTGATTTTTTTCAAACTTACATGGGGGTTTAATTTATAGGCCATTACAAAAGAGTAGGGTTTTACATCTTCCCATGTGGGACTAAAGGAGGGGATCTTCAAATTAGGATATCAATCCCTACTCATATGGCCGGCCAATTAATTCCAAAGTTGATTAAAGCTTCAAAAAGGAAAGTGGGTGGCGCCTCCTTGTCTTGACCTCCAAGAAAATATTTTTTCCTTCTATGCTTGGCCTTATCTGGAAGTGTTTGGGTGCCTCTTAACCTTGCCCTCCAAGAAAAAATTTGTTGCCTTTTATATCTGGCTTTAGTTGGAATGATTAGGGCGCCTCCTAACCTTGCTTTTTCAAGAGAAATCTCCTTCCTTCCATGGCTCAACCCTTTTTGGATACCTCCTTTTCTTTCTCCCCAAGTTATGGCTCCTTCTAACTTTGTTTTGAGTATTTCTGGCAGGTAATGGGCGCCTCCTTGAATTCCTCTCCAAGAGAATTTCTTCCCTTTTATAGTTTGGTTCTTTTGGGAAGTCTTGGGCCGCCCCCTTGATTTGTGGACCCCTGGTGGATTTCTCCTCAATTGGCGCATGAAAGAGGGGAGCTGCTATCTGTGGTGTGGGGACCAAAGCCTGCTGGATGGAGATGTGGCGCCCCCTGGACTCAGGCGTATGGCTGGGAGTGTGGCTGGGAGTGTGGCGCCCACTTGCTTGGCCTTGGGAGAAAATGTAACATCCCAGGTTGAAACCCTAGTCCACTACTGAGTCAACATGACTCAACAAAATAAAATGCAGGTAATATAGACTCAAGATAAAGTTGAGTTGATCCAGTCAACCCTTATTACAAGCCAAAAAAATCCTAATTCTTCGGGCAAGGTTAATCAGAGATCCAGATGGAGCTCTGAAGTCTTCTTCTGAGTCTGGTGCCCGCACCAATTCTCCCAGGGTGGGAGGAACTCGACCCTGTCGAGTATGGATCAAGTTGGCTCTGGTATCTCTCCAAGAGGTCTGGGTCCAACTCTTGTAATTCTTCTCGGGAGATCCAAGAATCATCAGAATCTGGCCTTCCTAGCCAGCGGACCAGGTATCTTTGGTATCCTCGATTACGAGTAGAGATAACCTGATCATCCAGGATATTTTCAATCTGCTCTTTCCTCACAGGCCAGTTTGTTGGTGGACACAGGGTCAGGTTCACTCTCAAGAGCAGGATTAGGTTCAAAAGCCTCACTGGGAATCACAGCTGGCTCCCTATACTCTACTAGGTCTGTAATGTTGAAAGTGGAGCTAATGCCTAGTTCTGGAGGCAACTCGAGCACATAGGCATTGGATCCTACTCTCTTTACCACTCTAAATGGTCCAGCTCCCCTAGCATGTAACTTTCTAACGGTTCCAGGAGGAAACCGTTCAGGCCTTAACCTAATCATTACATAGTCTCCTTCGTCAAAAGTTTTGACTCGCCTTTGAGAATCAGCCAATTTCTTATAAGTTTCGTTACTTAAATTTATTTTGGCTTGAATTTCTTTATGCAAGTCTTTTATATGCTGTGCAAAAACTTCGGCAGACTCGGAGACCCGTGTGTGGACTGGTAAAGGAGCTAGGTCAAGAGGTGTGTGGGGTTTGTAACCATGCACAATTTCAAATGGACTCTTACCCGTAGACCTATTGACCGAGTCATTATATGCAAATTTAGCCCTGGGTAAATACAAATCCCAATTCCTGGTATTCTCACTCAATCAAAATCTAAGACAATGTCCTAAACTCGCCTGACGATGCATTCCTAAAGAATGGACTTTTATTCAAAGGAACCCTAGGTCTAAACCTAACAAACTATGGCTCTCTGGGTTTGACCTTGGGTCGGAGGATGGCATGCAGAGCATGAAAACTTATCATGGGTGCCTAGTAGGTGCCATAAGGTCTTCCAGAAGTAGGTGGCAAACCCAATAGATTCTGACATGTGATTTACTCTAAAGACTTTGACAAAGTATACTTGGATGGTGTAAGAAGCATTGGAAGTCCTAGAGAAAGGGAGGAAATATGAGGTGGAGTCTCGAATTACCTGCTGGCTAAAGGTGGTGACCTGAAGGTTTGAATGGTGATCTATGAATGTCAACTGGTCATCCTTACGAGAGGAAAAGTTTGCTACTCCCAGGAATGGGTCAAAAGATGGTTCGGGGAGTAGCCTAGGACATGTGATTGCAACAGTTAAGGTTTGTTCTCTAAGCAAATAATGATCCACTTTCTCAAGAACTGGATTAGAGAATGATTCATGGAAGGGCCTATGGATGATGACCTCAAGACTTGAAATTTGACCTATGGGTGTGGAAAGGTATACTCTATAGAAGGGTAGGTCAGTCATGCAAAGGAAGGGGTCTGGGGCCATAAGGAGGACTTCTACAGGACTGGGTGAATCAATCCGCTCAAGACAAGGATGTTCAACTGAGATTACGGGAGAGACCTTAGTGGCTGGGCATGGGACAAGGTCCAATTGTAAGAGGCTTGATTCAGTCATCCTAAGGAGAGGATCTACCATAGGGTGGGCAAACTTAAACAGTTCTGTGCAAAGATCTTCAATTGGTACTTGGAGAATGACTGTCATTAGAGGGTACAAACTAATAGCTCGGGCTAACACTATGAGTTCTTCCTGGGGGTATTTGACTAAAGGAACCCGGTTCTCACAAATCTCTTGAATTTCTGAACTAGGTCCTATCAGTTGGTTGCTCTCCAAGGTCTCCTCAGGTAAGGAACCAATAGTATCAATGTCACATTCTTCAAGTTCTTCCCCCTCATATTCATCAACTAGACTCAAGCCAGCATCATATACTTCCTCGATGCCATCTTCAATGGGTTTCGAGTCAGTGGTGATCGGGTCAACTGATTCTAGGCTTATCATACCTAGCCTTTCTTCCTCATTGGTAGGCTTGGGTTCTCCCTCATTAATGTCATCCTTAGGATTCTTACCACTTAGCTGTGCACAAGCCAGTCCTATGCATGGGCACTGACTAGATTTATGGCCTATTTCTCTACAAAACAAACATTCTTGAGATATAGGAACCTGGGTCACACTGGATTTCAAGCTAGTAGAGACCTTACTTGGGCATGGGTGTGGATCTAAATGGTTTGATCTAGAAGACTGGGGTTGTTGAGTGACTGGTCTAGAATATTGTAAGGACCTCTCATAGACACGATCCACACTATAGATATCATGGTTAGGCTTCCTAAGGTTATGCTCGGGATCATGGTATAAGGTCCTCCTAGGCTCCTGGCATGGGTGAGGTTGGGGCCTATTAAATTTTGGATCAGGGGTCCAATTTTGATGTCTACGTTTCTCAAGTACTTGGACTCGATCCCTAAATTGGGAAAAACCCTCATTCATGTCCTGACTCAATTTGATCATACTTTCGGTAAGATTTCTAACCATGGCCTCTAAATCTGGTTGGGTTTGACTAGGTTGGTAGGGTACTCCATTCCGGGTAGACATGATGATGCAAGCAAGCACACAGAATGTGACTAGACTAAAGCGACTACTGGCTAACTAGACCTAGAGCCCAAACTAGATGCCCAATCAGAGTGGCAAGTTAGCCTGTAGTAACTCGGGACTCAGCCAGGCAGGTGTAAGGGGAGTGTTAGGTCCCTAGATGCCAATCCTAGACACCAATCAGTGATTGGCCAGGTAGGCGGACCAGCACACAAGCCCTTCGGGATAGAATCCCTGAACCACCATTCTAGACACTGAGTACAAAGCACACACAGAGTAACCAGACAAACTGACTCAACACTAGCCTTGACCCGACTTATTGATGTCCCTAGCCCACTAGGACAAATTAGGTCTAATAAATTTTTAGATTAAAGGCTTAGGTTCGAATGAGTGGGTGGTGGTTTTGGGCTAAGGAGAGGTTATCAACTCCTCCCCTTATCTTAGATGCTCAAATGCCCTTAAGTTGAATTAAGAGATGAACACTCAAAAATAAATGGATTGCAGAACACAAAAACAGAGTTGCAGTAATTTAATTCTCAGAAATCGCACAGAAACCAATAAATCATGAGAAAATTACGCAAATTAGTTTCAGTTATACTGGTTTCAGCAAAACAAAAAGCACTAAATTTAGAATTACTTGCGATGAGAAATAATTCCTGCAATAGGATAATTACGGGCTGAAAATAGAGCACTTCCCCGTTTACAATTTTTGCTACGAAGTTGTAACCCAACGGATCCCCTACATGCCCTAGGAACACCCCGTGGAATGGGAGGAGGAGGTTTGCACCCCGCTTCGTTCCTAGGACCGGACGTCCTGGGGAGTCTACTTCGAGCAGACAAAGTAAAAAGAGAGGGACTCAAACAAACAATCAGACAGAAACCCTAGACAGGGCTCTGATACCAAAAATGATGCAAAACGAAAGCTCTGATACCAAAATTGATGCAGGACGAAAACTCTGATACCAAAAATGATGCAGAACAAAGAACAAAGAAGCGTATGCAGAAGTAAAATTAAGGTTAATTCTTTTTTTTTTTTTTTTTTATATTTCAGAAATTGGCTGTCTCAAAGTAAAGTTAAACTAAGTTGATGGAAACTAGGTAAGGATTGAAAGCACAATTTAGAAAAAACTAAATTATCTGAGTAGTTCAGAAGTAATGGATCGCTGGGGGTTGAGAAACTCCCAGACCTAGGGTTTCGCTCTGAACTTTCAACAGGACAGAAAAAGAGAGGAGGGATGGGTTACCAACCAGACAGTGATCTTCACAGAATTTGGGTGGAAGAACTCTCTCGGGCAGATTGTTGGATCCTTGGATTCGGCTATCTTCGCAATGGATCCTCCAATACTGGTCTTGTGGTTTGGTCGGCTTCTCCTGGACTCAAGATCTGGGAAGAAGAAAAACAAGTGATGGATTCAGAGACTCGGGGAAGGATTTACCAGTTCGAAGAACTTGAAGGCTGATGTCGCTGAGATCCGGATTCTCTTGAAGGCTGATTCGACTCCCTCTGGAAAAAGCTTTGGATCTGAAGTATCCGGACTGTAGCTGGATGCTAGTGGTCGGCCTGGACTTGGAGAGAGAGGCCGTGAGAAGTGGGATAGGCTAGGGTTTGGTGGATTGAAGTGGATGGTGGGCGGCTAGGGTTTTGGAGTAGAAGTGGCTAACCTAGGGTTTGGGTTTTGGAGATCTCACACCTCCTCAAGGTTCCTGGGGAACCCGGATTTACTCCCTCACGGAGCTCAACACCTGGATGCAAGTGCGGAAGAGAGAAAACACAAAGTTTGCTCACAAAAAAAATTTGGTTTCATTCATCTGATTTTTTTCAAACTTACATGGGGGTTTAATTTATAGGCCATTACAAAAGAGTAGGGTTTTACATCTTCCCATGTGGGACTAAAGGAGGGGATCTTCAAATTAGGATATCAATCCCTACTCATATGGCCGGCCAATTAATTCCAAAGTTGATTGAAGCTTCAAAAAGGAAAGTGGGTGGCGCCTCCTTGTCTTGACCTCCAAGAAAATATTTTTTCCTTCTATGCTTGGCCTTATCTGGAAGTGTTTGGGTGCCTCTTAACCTTGCCCTCCAAGAAAATTTTTTTTGCCTTTTATATCTGGCTTTAGTTGGAATGATTAGGGCACCTCCTAACCTTGCTTTTTCAAGAGAAATCTCCTTCCTTCCATGGCTCAACCCTTTTTGGATACCTCCTTTTCTTTCTCCCCAAGTTATGGCTCCTTCTAACTTTGTTTTGAGTATTTCTGGCAGGTAATGGGCGCCTCCTTGAATTCCTCTCCAAGAGAATTTCTTCCCTTTTATAGTTTGGTTCTTTTGGGAAGTCTTGGGCCGCCCCCTTGATTTGTGGACCCCTGGTGGATTTCTCCTCAATTGGCGCATGAAAGAGGGGAGCTGCTATCTGTGGTGTGGGGACCAAAGCCTGCTGGATGGAGATGTGGCGCCCCCTGGACTCAGGCGTATGGCTGGGAGTGTGGCTGGGAGTGTGGCGCCCACTTGCTTGGCCTTGGGAGAAAATGTAACATCCCAGGTTGAAACCCTAGTCCACTACTGAGTCAACATGACTCAACAAAATAAAATGCAGGTAATATAGACTCAAGATAAAGTTGAGTTGATCCAGTCAACCCTTATTACAAGCCAAAAAAACCCTAATTCTTCGGGCAAGGTTAATCAGAGATCCAGATGGAGCTCTGAAGTCTTCTTCTGAGTCTGGTGCCCGCACCAGAGAAAGACCGCTGTTCCAAGCTTTACAGACAGTAGAGGGACCGCTAGGGCTCGAGTGGAGGGAAAGAAAACCAAATAAAAATGATTCGGTGAAGCCCTAAAAATTCTAAGATTTTTGCGAGTGTCGACACTTTGATTTTCTTAAGGGTCGACACTTGGTCAGGTGTCGACACTTCGCAAAAATCCAAGTGTCGACACTTGGCCAAGAAATTTCCAAGAAAAAAATCAAAAAAACTTGTAAAAAATCAAGGGACTTTTTGAACATTTTTAGGACTCAAAGAAAGTGATTTTGAGCAAAAATAAATTGGGTAGAGTAGAATTTGAGAGAGTTCTAAGAGAATGGGTTAATGATTCCTAACTCTCTTCTAATCATACAAAATCTCTTTTCACTCAAGGGTTTGGTAAACACATCAGCTAGTTGATCATCAGTACACACAAATTCAAGCATCACATTAGAGTTTTGTGCATGATCTGTTATGAAATGATGTCTTATTTCAATGTATTTACTTCTTGAATGTTGTACAGGATTCTTAGTTAGATTGATTGCACTAGTATTGTCACATCTTATGGGTGTCTTAATTAGTTTTATGCCAAAATCTTTGAATTATTGTTTGATCCATAGAATTTGAGCACAACAGCTTCCAGCTGTTATATATTCGGCTTTTGCCATAGATAAAGCAACCGAATTCTGTTTCTTGCTACTCCATGAGATCAAATTAACTCCAAGAAACTGACAGGTTTCACTAGTACTTTTCCGATCAAGTTTACACCAGCAAAGTCAGCATCAGAATAAGCAATCAATTCAAATGAAGAATCTCTAGAGTATCAAAGACCAATATCAATTGTGCCAAATATATATCTAAGTATGCATTTAACAGCCAAAAGATGAGACTCTTTAAGGGCAGACTGATATCTTGCACACATACAAATACTAAACATAATATCTGGCCTACTAGCAGTTGATACAATAATGAGCCAATCATTCCTCTATATAACTTTTGGTCTACTAGCTTACCTAATTCATCTTTGTCAAGCTTACAAGAGGAGCTCATTGGTGTACCTAATGGCTTGGTGTTCTCCATCCCAAACTTCTTTAGTATTTTTTTTGTGTACTTAGCTTCGTTGATGAAGATCCCCTCTTTGGTTTGCTTTATCTGGAGTCCAAGAAAGAAGTTAAGTTCTCCTATCATGCTTATCTCAAACTCATCCTGCATTAACTTTGCAAACTCTCAACAAAAAGATTCGTTAGTAGCACCGAATATGATATCATCCACATAAACTTGCACTACTAAGAGATTATCATTCTTCATTTTCAAAAATATAGTATCTACATTACCTCTAGTAAAATCATTTTTGAGCAAGAAAGAACTTAAACGATCATACCAAGCTCTTGGAGCTTGTTTCAAACCAGACAAAGCTTTATGAAGTTTAAAAACATGTTTTGGAAATTCATGACTTTCAAAATCAGGTGGTCGTTCAATATAAACTTCTTCTTCGATAAAACCATTCAAAAAGGCACTTTTGACATCCATTTGATATAATTTAAAATCCATAAAACAAGCAAAAGCCAACAATAGCCTAATTGCCTCAAGTCTAGCAATAGAAGCAAAGGTTTCATCAAAATCAATCCCTTCCTCCTGATTATATCCTTTGGCAACTAGTCTAGTTTTATTTCTAGTAACAATTTTATTTTCATCAAGTTTGTTTCTAAAAACCCATTTTATACCAATAATTGAAACATTTGAAGGTCTATCTACCAAAATCCAAACATTATTTCTTTTAAATTGATTAAGTTCATCTTGTATAGCATTAATCCAATTGCAATCATTTTCAGCTTCTTCAATAGTTTTAGGTTCTATTTGAGATACAAATGCTAAATAATCACAAACATTTCTAAGAGATGATCGAGTACTTACACCTTTAGATGGATCACCAATGATAAGTTCTTTGGCGTGTCCATGAGCATACCTCCATTCTTTAGGTAGAGGATCAGGTAATGATGTATTTTCATTTTCTTGATCTTGTCCTCTTTCATTGTTTTGATCATCTTCTTGCTCCTTGATAGGTTCTTCATTGTTCATCTCTTTAGTTCTTTTGGTACTTGTTTCATCACCAAGCACATCTTCTTTTCTAGAAGATTTTTGGTTAGATTCATCAAATACAATATGTATGGATTCTTCAACAATAAGTATCCTTCTGTTGAAGACCCTATATGCCTTGCTAGATGTAGAGTAGCCTAAAAAGACACCCTCATCTGACTTGGCATCAAATTTTCTTAGATTATCCTTGCCATTGTTTAAGATGAAACAACGGCATCCAAAAACTTGAAAATATTTTATTGAAGGTTTCCTACCTTTTCAAAGCTCATAAGGTATTTTCTTTAAAATTGGTCTGATTAAAACATGGTTCAAAATATAGCATGCAGTGTTTATGTCTTCTGCCCAAAAATATCTAGGTAGGTTATTTTTGCAAAGCATGATGTGTACCATTTCTTCAAGAGTTCTATTTTTTCTTTCTACCATCCCATTTTGGTGAGATGTCCTAGGTATAGAAAAATTATGATGAATACCATTTTCACTACAAAACTTATCAAATTCAGAATTTTCAAATTCAGTTCCATGGTCACATCTCAAAGATACAATAGAAACACCTTTTTCATTTGAAACTCTTTTATAAAATCTAATGAATGCAGAAAACATTTCATCTTTGTGTGTTAAAAACATGACCTATGTAAAACATGAGAAATCGTCTACAATAACTAGACTGTACTTCTTACCTCCCAAACTAGATATTCTAGTTGGCCCAAAGAGATCCATATGAAGCAACTCTAATGGTCTTGATGTAGAGACTACTTCTTTTTATTTAAAAGATAATTTGGTTTGTTTTCCAAGTTGGCAAGCACTACAAATCTTGTCTTTTTCAAAACTAAGTTTTGGCAAATCTTTTATCAAATTTTTTTTCCTAAGTTTTGAAATCAAATGCATACTAGCATATCCTAGTCTACGATGACAAATCCAACTAGTTTCATTGATCTTGGCTTCCATTGCCACTAGGCATTGACCATTTTGAACAAGAAGATCATCAAGATCAACCATATAAATATTGCCATGCCTATGACCAATGAACTTGATGCCATTGTCATATAAACTAGAAATAATACACATTGAAGATTCGAAAACAACTTTAAAATTCTTGTCACAAAATTGACTAATGCTAAGTAAATTGTATTTCAAACCATCAACATACAAAATATTATCAATGTAAGTAGAAGGGGTGATATGGACTTTACCAATTCTGATAATTTTGCCCTTTCCATTATCACCAAATGCTACATTACCACCATTCTAATATTCAAGTGATGAGAACTGCTCCACATCTCCAGTCATGTACCATGAGCAACCGCTATCGAGGTACCACATTCTTCTTTTATTGGTTGTAAGGCACACCTACAATAAAAATAAGGTGGAGACTTTAGGTACCCAAGTCATCTTGGGTCCTTTCAGGTTAGTGGTAATGGTTCCTTTTGGAACCCAAACTTACTTAACTTTGCTAATTTTCCTTCTATTGCACAAGCAAGATTTATGTCCTATAATACCACAAGTATAGCAAGTAATAGATGATGATGCAGACACAAAGAAATTCTTGAAAAATTTTTACTGTTTTTGAGTTTTAAAACCTAAACTGGCTTTGTTAAAAATAGCCCTTTGATTATTTAAAAGGATGTTCAATTTCTCAGATCTGTAAGCAAATTTTTCAACAAATGGCTTTAACTTTTCAAGTTCTTCTTTGTACTTTTATTTTCTTGCAAAATCTCATTGTTCTGTTTTGTAAACTTTTCAGTTGAAATAAAAGAATTTTTCTTTTTCAAATCTTCTTTTTCATTTTCAAAAAGATAAACTTTATCATTCAACTTTTTATTTGCTTAAAGCAAGCAATTATTTTCAATTAAATACTTGTCATTTGTTTTTGCCAAAACCAGGTTTTGCTTCTTTAATTCTTTATGCTTTGATTTCAGTTTTTGAAACTCAATAACTAATTCATCAAAAACCTCATACAGTTCATCAAATGTAAATTCATTTTCGGGTTTGGATAATACCTCATTATTATTGGCCATCAAATAGAAGTTTGCAACCTCTTGCTGTTCTTCCTCAGAACTAGAGTCCTCGCTATCACTCCAGGTTGCCATCATGGCCTTCTTTCTTAATCTTCTTCTACTTTTTTTGAGAGGGGGCAGTCCATTTTGAAGTGGCCCGGTTTCTTGCACTCAAAGCATGTGGGCTGCTCCTTTTCTTTCTCTTTCTCCTTCTTTTTGCTAGGCTCTCCTTTTAGAGGTTTCTTCTTGAAGTTATATTTCTTCTTTCTCATGAACCTCCTAAACTTTCTAGCCATGAGAGCCGTCTCATTTTTTTCATCTTCATCTTCTAAATCTTTACTTGATTCATCTTTATTGGTGGACTTGAAAGCGATCACTTTCTTCTTCTTGTCAACATCCACATTCTTTTGCTTTAATAAGAGCTCATATGTCATCAATGAGCCCAACAACTGCTCGAGAGGAAGAGTGTTGACATCCTTGGCTTCTTCTATAGCAGTCACCTTTGCATCCCTTGAAGCTGGAAGAGATTTGAGAAGTTTATTGACAAGTTCACCATTAGATATAATCTTTCCTAAACTTCTTATGCCATTCACAATATTTGTGAACATAGTATACATCTCACTTATAGATTCAGTAGGTTCCATTTTGAACATTTCATATGTGTGAATGAGCATGTTAACTTTAGTTATTTTCACTTGGTGTGTACCCTCATGGATAATCTCAAGTGTGTCCCATATTTTCTTAACAGAGAGATAGTTAGAGATTCTATTGAATTCACTCGGATCCAAAGAGCAAAATAATAGATTCATAGCCTTCGCATTAAGCTCTATTTGCTTAATGTCATTCTCATCCCAATCATCTTCTATTTTAGGAGTGGGAATGCCATTAATCAACATAGTAGGCTGATGAGGACCTTTAACAATAGTCCTCCAAAGATTATAATCAATGGCTTGAATGAATATGCACATGCGTGTCTTCCAATACATGTAATTCATGCCATTAAATAGTGGATGACGGTTTGAAGCTTGACCTTCAACAACACCCATACCTATTGGGGCTGCCATAATCTTTTACTCAAGATCGCTGGACCTACAAGAGAGTACTGAAGCTCTGATACCACTTGTTGCACAGAAATGGAGCCCAAGAGGGGGGATAAATTGGGTCTTTAAAAAATTAAAATAATAATGTGCATGCCTTGCAGTGTTTATGAACAATGAGATTAATTCACTAGAGTATATGCAGCGGTAAACAATAAATAGAGTGCAGGAATTAAAGTGCAAGTAGTAAAAAGAGACAATCACACACAAACACAAAGTTTTATAGTGGTTCGGTGCACTCCAAGCACCTACGTCCACTCCTCAAGCTCCCCTTGGGAATTTTCACTATAATCTCTTCAAAGATTACAGCCGACTTGTTTACCAAGGCTCATAAGTCAAAACCTAAGTTGGTTATGTCACCTAGGTTCACCAGCAAACCTTACAACTTGTTTTGGCTTCGGCTCACAAGTAAAACCCTAGTTGGTTTTGTACCTTTGGCTCACCAACAACCTTACAACCTACTTTTAAGAACCTTGAAAGCTAGGTCAAACAATAATAAATTCAGAATATAAGAATTTAAACACAAGCAAACTCTCTTCTTAGAATGGAATGAGGAATCTTTGAAGCTCTTGAATGATTGCTTGATGTGACTTGACTTGGGATCTTCTCAAGAACACTTTTGGAAAGATGAAATGAAAGGAATGTAGGCTTTTTCAGTGAAATCTCTCTTTTTTAGCTTTTGGAAGTGGAGTTCTTGAAGAATGTCTTTAACTCTTAGATATTTCCTTGCTTTTCTCTTTTTTCTTGCTTCATGAATGAGTTTGGTGAAGCTTAAATACATGAAAAACATCCAGAAAACCATTTTAGACCGTTAGGGATCAAAAACTAGTCGTTAGGAGCTAAAAACCATAAAATTGGCTGTCAAAAAATAGATCCGTTGAAGATGTCAGAACCCGAGTATCGATACTTGGCTTCAAGTGTCGACACTTGAACTTTCAGGTGTCAACGCTTGATTTTCAGGTGTCGACACTTGATTTTCAGATGTCGACACTTGATTTTCAGGTGTCGACACTTGACACAAAAATTCTCTAGAGGCAAGTTCTGTATTTTCAAAAAGTCTCAGGCCTTGAGTTAATACTTGGGATCTTAAGTGTCGACACTTGAGTTCTGAGTGTCGACACTTGGCATGCCACTAAAAAATTTTGCATGCCAAATGCTGAAGTGTTGACACATGGGCTCCCAGGAGTCGACACTTGGTTTTGAAAATTTTAAAAGCAAGTGCCAAATAAGCCAAAAGCATAAAGATTTTTCATGAAACTTAAATGCAACATATATAAACAATAATTAAACCTGTTTGTATCCTTTTTCAATGGAGAAGATTTCTCAAAGCACGAAAAATGCTTTGTTTACAAAGCATGCCATGATACTCTAATTTTGAGAATTTGAGATGCTTGAAACCTGAAAACTCATAACTATAATTTAATCATTAGTACAAAATATGTACTCAACATTTTGTTATTCATCAAAATCATAGGATAGAGCCAACACTTTATGTAGTCTTCCTCCATCCTCTTTCCTTCTTCCAATGATCCCATTTTAAGTCTTATTTCATTTAATTTTGTTCTGAATTCTTCTAAAGTATGATTGACAGTTTTCATGATTGAATCAAAACTAGATGAGATAATATCCAAGATGAGATGTACATCAGGCTGAGATACATATCTAGAGGTCTCAAGTGTGTCAATCCTGCTGTGCGGTTCTCTGATCTCTCCTCCAAACTGATCCAATCTAGAATTCACTGACTGGCGAAACTCGCCAAACATATTAGTCAGGAAGCAAGTTAGTATGTCAATCAAAGTCCTCATCTACTGAGCCATAAAATCTTGGATCACTAAAGTACTAGTAAAGTGAGTAGATGGATCCTGAATTGATGGTGCCGGAGGAACATAAGTGGAATCTGGCAAAGGTGGAGATGTTGGTAGATCAATGTGCTCAGTCTCCATAGCAGTAAACTCAGTGAAGGGAAAAACCAGTGCACCTGATGCCTACCCTAGGCATGCTACACTAGGGAGTAGGTATTGCATAATTAAACTTTTTAAACATGTATACGGAAAAACCTACTGATGTACAGGATCTAACATAAACATGATGCATGAAATAGATACAGAGGCATGTAAAGGTAGGTGCAATAATTATAAATAACATGATAATTTCTAGATCTAAGCATGCATGATAACAAAAATAAATAATATACCTGATCCAAGCAGGAAGAAGCCGACTCTCTCAATCTTCAGAACAGATCAATAGCAAATCAAGGCAGCCGGTTGAACTCCTTCAACAACAAATCAGATCTGTAATAATAAGAAAAAGAGATCGATTCAATCTCTCGAGGTATTTAAATGTCCACCCTCTAGAGTATCCACGTGCGGGCTCTCGCTGATCTAACTTTCGGAAGGATGCTAGTCCTCCAGGAATCAAACAACAGGTCATGGACATGTAGAGCAGGGAAAGCCAAACACCACTTCATGGATGGTCTTCTCCAAGACCACTGAACCTCCACCAAGAGCACACACAAAAGAAAACTTAAAAAATCGGTCACGGGAAATGGAGCAGGGAACGTTGATCGGATCTTCACGGTCAGTCTCTCACGGCCCCTCTCTAATGCCCTGTTCTTTCTCTCTTGCACTCCCCTTGCCTTTTTTTCCATCCCAACACCTGGCCTCCAACCAAGATCAAACACTGGCTGAGAAATCACGTGCCCTATTTTCTTCCCAACTCCCTGCAAGCCAAGATCCTCCTCTCAATCTCAAGTCATAGCCATGAAACCAAGATGAAAACTAGATTGAGAAAACTTGTGCTTTGTTCTTCCAAACTCCCGCATTCCCTCTTTTTCTTCTATATCATTGCACAGCCTCTTTCCTTCCTCTCTCTCTCAGATTCTTATGGCCAGCAACCTCGATGTAAAACCAGGTGGAGAAAATGCATGAAGGAGGGAAATCAAACATGAGAGATTCTAGATAAACTCAAACACCATTTGAAAATTACACTTGAATTAGTTTCAAAAGCTGGGACTGCTGGAAGATAAGAACAAATAATGCCAAACCACCATGAAATAGGGATCGAGAGGGATAAGGGACATGCAGGAGAAAACATGATGAAAGCACGATGCAAAGAGATAAAATTTGATATCCCAAACATTAAACGATCTTCAAGCGGATCAAATCCAACTCAATCGGTGAAACGATGAGCAGGGTAAGCCATTAAGTCTTTATTCCATTACATGGTAAAAACAGGGTAATCGGATAGCAGGGGAAGAGGGAGAAATACCGTGTAAAACATGTTGGGTTTCGGTGTAACGCAGCGAAAGTGTAATTTCAAAAATGGAAATTAAATTCACACCAAGAACCCTAAACCAGGAACTCTTTAAATAAGACTAGAACATATGGCAAGCATATCTATGTAAATTAGGATTAGGGTACCAACCTGTAATCGCTAATTCCAACAAATTTGATGTTGAAGGGGCTAATTGAATTCACCAGGCATCCAAGTGTCCTCCCTCCAATGGTGATCCACACAGAGCAATGATCAAGTAAACCTATCTTCTTTTCAATGGTTCCTCCTATTGAGTTCTTCTTCCTAGAACTCAATTGCTTGGACTATGGCTTGAATTCTTCCACACAAGAGGTAGCCTCCCTTTCCTTGATCTCTTCTCCTCCTTCCACTAAGACCTTGGCCCTTTAGACACCCTTGTCTTGAAGAAAAGACCTTGTCCTAAGAGGACATAGGCTTGTCTTAAGTTGGAGAAAAAATTAAGACAATAATGTCTTAATGTAAGAAAGAAGGAATAAATCAGAACTCCTTTCTTTCCTTTACCGTCGAAGACTTTCACTCTTATTCTTGTTCAGTAGCAGAGTTTCGACAGAGGTGTACTCTGTAAAGGAAACAGTGCAAGAGCAAGAAAAGAATGAAAGAGTCTTTAGGAGAGGAAGAAGGAATAAAAGAAAAAATCTTAACCCGGTTCTAATCTTTCCTACCCCTTAAATAGTTTTCAGAGAGGCGCCTACAAAACTCTCCGTAAACTCCTTCTCACGCCCTTCTCATTTTCTCACGCCCCTTCCTCCCATCTCACGGCCTTCCAGATTAAATCCCACGGCTTTTTTTAAAGGAAAAAATGCGGTGTTTTAAAAGGAAAGGAGTTGCGACTTTTCATCTTCGAAGAGATGTTATTTCGCATGCCCGGGAAGAAACAACGCTTTTCTTCTTTCTTAAAAACCCATCAGCCATTGGATTCCTATCCAAGTGGGTATATGTGAGGTGCTATTTCTTAAGAAAGGAGGCCGCCCCATCTTAATTCATCGAAGAATTAAGTGGGGCGCTCCAAGAGTCCATGCGCCATGGACTCTTCCAAATGGCGCGCCAAGAGTCCATAAGCGCATGGACTCTTGGCATTTTGGCATGAAAATGCAAAGGGGCGGGTGGGGAGGCTATCCTAGTTACATGGCTAGCCAATAGGGTTAGCCATAATCCCTATTTTCATAATTAGGGTCTAATTAGATCCAATTAGAACCCAAATTGAACCAATCCGGAATCCTAATTCGAATCCGATTCGAATAGAAGCTAGGGTTTGCAACACCTGCTAGAGTGTTATCCTGCAAAGATGATTTAATCACAAATTAAACTCTTGATCAATCCTCTTAAGTGTGTGACCCATTGGGTTCCACATCTAGCTAGCAGTGGATTCAAATACAAGTTGACCTAATTTGATTAGAACTCTTTCTAATCGATTTAGGTCAAACCGGGCTTACCCGATTTGATCAATTAGAACTCTTCCTAATAAGTGATCTTTGAATTTGATCAACCCACAAGACAAGATTGACGTCTAGAAACGTGTCATGTCTACCCGGAAGATATGAAAATTCTGGTGAAATACCAAAATTATCCTTCAGTAGAGAGTTACCGTACAATTAAATCTTTTGATCAGCCTGTACCCAAAATATAACTATGGATATGGATATATGTCAAATCCAATATTATATTTATTTCTAGCTAAATCTTATATTGATGATTCAATTATCTTGAAATTAGAAACCATCTCTAATATCTTTACTTTGATCAAAGATTCCCTGAATCATCATCCGATTGTTAACTAGCTGGATGCAATCTCCTCTTACCAAGAGTGATCGATTCCTTGTTGACCTACTCATTACCTTCATATCCAATTCACCATTCCCAGTATCAATCCTGTGCATGACTCAGTGTCATGATTAGGATTGAACCAAAGCATGGGTTCATGTACATAAGGTACTAATGGCAGTCTCAGGTCAAAGGATTACTTGTACTACTCCCACTTTGAGAACCTTCTATTGACATGTAGCTAAGACTCCATTAGATGTTCTCAAGTTGGATCATATCAGTGAACTCATTCTCCAATGAGCACCCACATCCCAGTATTAGTGTCATACACAAGTGACTGTGAGAGTAGTCACCCTCTCCAGTATACATGGGATGTGCTAGTCTTACCGGAAAACCCTGATCCCCTACTCAGGGTTCCTTTGACTAGGACTATTTTAGATTAAGGTTTTAAGATTTTAGGTCTCACTGGTATGATCTCATCATAACCCTAAAATCATAGCCCTAATCTATGAGGTTCATCATATAATATAAAACACAGCGTATGATAAAAATAATGCTTTTATTAGAAAATTGTCAATTACAATGGTTTGGGAGATACAATATAGATTGGCTTGTAGGGCATATCCCTTTCAAAACAACCTTTGTTTAAATCGGTTCATCAAACCAAAAACCCTGGTCTGACTAAACCCGATCAGTATGAAAAACTTGGGTCTAGTCCTAGTCTACCAGGAACAATTCCTGGTTGACCCAAACCAATCTTAGTCGATCCAAATTAGACCAGGTTGATATAAAAAAATTCAATGTGTGCTCAATTAGACTGTTTGACCTTAATACCGAAATTATTCTCAATCATTGATCGGCTCCCGGATCAGGAAGAAATCCTCTACGGCGTGTGACCTCATAGGTTCGATCCTAAACAGTAGCACTGGAACACTTCCAGTACAAGCACAAGATACCATCTAGCAATGGATCTCGGTGTCTGGATAGGCCGAAGATGCGAGAGTAGTCTATTGAACCTCTGGCATATGGTTACCACATAATTCATCCCTTTGACCTCCAATGCTCAAGATGACCTAGGGTTAGACTGCCAACCCTAACTGAGTCAATCAATAACATGTCTCAACCTCGCAAGTCTAGTGACTCCTCACTAGGACTACCCCGGTCGAGGATTTGCTAAATTGAGACACTGTGAGACATTCATCCCAAACAAATTGGACAGGTCAATTCCATCTTGGTCCACCACTGTTTAACAAGTACTTGCCTGTACCTAGAAACCTTCCATCACCGAAGTAGAAATCCGGATAGTCCGGCACCAAAGCACAAAAAGTTGCTTGCAAGCTACCATGGTGACCTCAGGTCGGAGGGACACATATACCCATATTCAATCACGAGCAATCCTTTGACAGAAAGGAGCTCCATGGAGTCATGTTCAATGAGATGTCACATATCCCACTTACAGATCACATCAGTGTCACCACACTCCTTTGGTCAAGAGGACAACCAAATGATATGAACCACAACAACTTACACTTGATACATTGCCATCCTGTATAATGTATCCTTTGGTTGTGAACCTTTTTAAAGGACCACTCATATATCCTCTATATATCGATGTCAGTACAGGCCTAAGGACTTCATCACATAAATAGAGTTCATTATAGGGAAATGTATAATGTAATGAGCTGCCAAAATAAAATTTTATCAATTCATATACAAATTACAATACTGATCACAACCGCCTACAACCTAGGCAATTGGCTTTAGGACACAATTCCTAACACTCAAGTGCAGCTTGCTTAGAAGCAGACTCAATAGAGATCCCAAACTTAGCAATAGGTACATCAAATATGTGTTCTGAAGTGGGAACAGTCTCCTCTGGTCCTATAGGTCCTGTAGTGGAGATCTCCCTAGGAAGGTCTTCGCTATCATCCTCAGAACTATTGCTGCTGCTACTAGAGGCTGCTATTGTCCTTTCTTCGGTGCCCTTCTTCCATACTCTTTCACTACAGATATACCCCATTCTATGTAGAGATTTGGAAGTGTACATATCTATGTGATGGAGGGGTTTACCATCTTGTCCTTCCAAACTGATCCTTGAGGCTTGAAATAATAAAGTTATAACCATTCCATATGGTAAACAAGCCTTAACTTTTCTCACAACTTCTTTCATTTGCATGATCATGATGTAGGGTAAATTAAGTGCCTCCCCTTGAATGACATGTTCCATAAAGCTGAGGTCACGTTCACTTACCTAATCAAATCTTCCAATCCTTAGAAGGAATATCCTACTAATGAAATTATGGAGTAATCTCATTCTAGTGAGAGTGTATTAGCCATTACAGTTCCTACTCCACTTACATCTTCTCTCCCTAGCACAGATTTGAGAGTCTTCTCTCTATCTTTCAGTACTAAGTGTTTGGACCCATTAGCAAGCATCTCTAACAAACTGCTCAGCCTCTCCTCTATCATAATAACCCAATTTTCTTTAATAGTAGATTCAATGTGATGAGATTCAAGTATGAGATTCTCATAAAATGATCTCACCAAGGTAGGATAGTTGGATACATTCAAAGAACATAAGTAACTCCACCCCAGCTCTTCTATGGAATGTCCAATTTTTAGCCTAATTTCCTCAAGAAATTTGAAAACAATTCTTCTACCACTAGTCACAGGCCGGTTAGACATTGACATTACCTATCTTGGAGAATAAGTAGATGCCAATTGTTCAGTTTGTTCTTCCTCCTTCTCAACTGCTCTAGTCGGCTCCTCTTGCCGGCTCTTTGTTCTTTTTTCTGTTTCCACTAAAGGTGCGCTCTTTTGGATCTCTTTTCCACTACCGATTTCGATGCCATTGCAACACTTGCAGGAAGTAATGTGGAATGGGAGCTTGAAGAAGAAGATTTCAGGGTTTTGCTAGAGGTTTTTGGTGAAGAGATAGGGTTTAGAATGATAATAGAGAATAAAAAAGGTTTGAAAAAAATTGCATAGCTTAATTAAAAAATTGATTGCCCGACATCCGAGTGGGCTCTAACAACCCTAAATTGCTCGAGTTGGCTCGACCAGAGGAAAAATAGAATCAACAGAGATTCGAGTCAGCTCGACCAAGGCCAAATTGCCCGAGTCGACTCGAACAAATACTTTCTACAAAAGTTGAAATGATTTAGAAATTGAAATTAATTTGATAAAATTTCAAGAAAAGTTGTTCAAAGAACTTGAATTGATGTAGAAAGTTTTCTAGATAATTTTTCCTTAAATTTGAAGAAATTATGTTAGGAAAATCTAGAAAGGATCACAAAGACCTAATTCTCTTCTAATCATTTGAAATCTATCCTGATTGAGTGGCTTAGTGAAAATATCAGCTAGTTGGTTCTCAGTTGGGATAAATTCTAGTTCAATGTCACCATTCAAAACTTGATCTCTAATAAAATGGCGTCTAATTTCTATATGTTTAGTCCTTGAATGCTGAATTAGATTTTTTGTCAAATTAATAGCACTTGTGTTATCACATTTGATTGGAATTTTAGATTGTGTAATACCAAAGTTTTCTAGTTGTTATTTAATCCATAACACTTATGCACAACAACTCCCTGCAACAACATACTCTGCCTCAATAGTAGAAAGTGCTACCAAGTTTTGTTTCTTACAGTACCATGAGATTAAATTCAATCCTAGAAATTGACTTGTGTCGCTAGTACTTTTTCTATCAATTCTACAACCAGCATAATCAGTATCTAAAAATCCAATTAAATTCAATGAAGAATATTTTGAAAACTATAGACCTAGATTACTTGTACCTTTCAAATATCTGATAATTCTTTTAATAGCAAGCATATGTGATTCTTTAGGATTAGATTGGAATCTAGCACATACACATATGCTATACAAGATATCAGGTCTACTTGCAATTAATATAGCAAGGATCCAATTATACCGCTATAGAGCTTTTGGTCAATGTTGGACCATTTTCATCTTTGTCCAATCTGCAAGATGGGCTCATGGGTGTGTTCATTTGTTTGCTTGACTCCATACCAAACTTTTTGATTATTTCTTTGGTGTACTTGTCTTGGTTGATGAAGATTCCTTCCTTTGTTTGTTTTACTTGAAGTCCAAGGAAGTAGTTAAGTTCACCCATTAGGCTCATTTCAAATTCTCCTTACATTAACTTAGCAAATTCTCTACAAAGAATTTTATTAGTTGTACCAAATATAATATCATCAACATAAATCTGTACAACTAATAGATCATTATTTTTCTTTTGATGAAAAGAGTTTTGTCAATATTTTCTCTTGAAAAATCATTTTCAATCAAGAAAGTGCTAAGTCTATCATACCAGGCTCTAGGTTCTTATTTCAAACCATATAATGATTTGTTTAGTTTAAACACATGATTTGGAAAAATATGATCTTCAAAATCTTGTGGTTGTTCTACAAAAACTTGTTCAGAAATGAAATCATTTAAAAATGCACTTTTCATATCCATTTGAAAAAGTTTGAAATTCATGTAGCAAGCAAATTCAAGAAATAATCTAATGGCTTCTAGTCTTGCTACAGGTGCATGTTTTATCAAAATCAATACCCTCTTGTTAGTTATATCCCTTAGCCACTAATCTAGCTTTGTTTCTTACTACATTTCCTTTCTCATCTTACTTGTTTCTATAAACCCATTTGGTTCCTATGATTGGACGGTCTGAAGGTCTTTCAACTAAAGTCCATACCTTATTTCTTTCAAACTGGTTTAGTTCTTCATGCATGGCCATCATCTAGTTTGGATCAGATTCAGCTTCTTCTAAGGTTTGAGGTTTTATTTATGATACAAAGGCTAGGTAATCATGTACATCTCTATGTGATGACCTAGTCCTAATACCTTATAAATGATCACCAATAATTAATTCTATTGGATGAGAAGTTACGTACCTCCATTCCCTTAGTAGATCAGCATGATCCTTACTTACTGTTTCTTCTCCTTCTTCGATTGGTCTGTCTTGTATGCTCATGTCTTCCATTTCTTTTTTAATTGTACCTGTATCATTGTCTATACACTCTTCTTTCTTAGAAGGTGAAGGGTTAGTTTCATCAAAAATAACATGCATGGATTCTTCTACAGTAAGAGTTCTTTTGTTAAATACTCTATATGCTTTGCTATGTAATGAATAACCAAGAAAAATTACTTCATCAAATTTAGCATCAAAATTTTCTAGATTATCTTTACCATTGTTAAGAACAAAGCATTTATAGTCAAATACATGAAAATAATTAATATTGGATTTCTTTTCATTCCAAAGTTCATAGGAGGTTTTCTTTAAAATAGGATGGATCAAAATACATTTCAAAATGTAACAAACAGTGTTCACCGCTTCTACCCAAAAGTACCTTGGAAGATGCCTTTATATAACATTGTTCAGGCCATCTCTTCCAAAGTCCTATTTTTTCTCTTTACAATACCATTTTGTTGTAGTATCCTAGGAGTGGAGAAGTTATGATCAATGTCATTTCCTGTACAATAATCATTAAAAAATTGATTTTCAAATTCGGTATCGTGATCACTCCTTATTTAAACTATTGAAAGATTTTTCTGATTTGAAACCTTTTTGTGAAATTTTTAAAATACTTTAAAGGTTTCATCTTTGTGAGAAATAAACAAAATCCAAGTAAATCTAGATAAATCGTCTACTATCACAAGAGCATATTTCATACCTCCTAGGCTTGTGGTCCTAGTTGGTCCAAATAAGTCCATGTGAAGTAGCTCAAGTGGTCTAGTAGTTGAAATCAAATTTTTGGGTTTAAAGCTCCCCCTAGTTTGTTTATCCATTTGGGATGCATCACAAACATGATCAAAATCTACTTTAAACTTAGGCATGCCTTTAACTAAATCATTGGAAATTAACTTAGCAATAGTTTGCATGCTAGCATGTCCTAATCGTCTATGTTAAAGTAAAAAAGACTCTTTGGTCTTAGCATTCATTGCAACTAGAATGTAACTACTTGTCATTGCAAGATCATTAAGATCTACCACATAATTATTTCCAAGTCTATGTCCAATGAACTTACTGCTAGAATCAAGAGAGTTTGTTACAATATAGATAGATGATTCAAAGATAACCTTGAAGCCTTTATCACATAATTGACTAATGCTTAACAAATTATGCTTCAATTTATCTACTAGCAATACATTTTCAAAAAAAGTACAGGGGGTTATTTTGATTTTACCAATTCTGATTATTTTCTTCTTACCATTATCTCCAAAAGTAACCATAGCTCCTTCTTTCATCTCTAGGATGATAAATAGATCCTTGTCACCCATCATATGCCTTGAATAGCTACTATCAAGATACCATCTTTTCTTCAATTTCTGGGCTGCAAGATGGTGGGGACACCAAAGGCACCAGAATAAGGTAGAGGCTTCTCAACCCTCTGTGAATTGATCAATAATTTATGAGTCCATCTGTAATAAGGTCTTAGCCCATTTGAGTCCTTTTTTTAGTTGTTGTTTGAGTCTTTTGAGTTGTTATTTCAGTTCTGTACTAGTCAGCTTATGTTGAGCTAGTTCAGTCCAATGCTAGTCAGCTCATGTTGAGCTATTTTTATTTTTTTGAGTCCTGTCCAAGCATACTGAAGACTCAAGACTATATCATACAAGTGAAGACCATGTCCAACTAGATTGAAGACATGGAAGTATAGCACAAGTCCAACCCAGCTTGAAGATTTGAAGACCCCAGGAGGAAAATTCAGAAAACCCTGATTTCTTGCAGATGCCCTCCAGATGCCCAGATTTCCTTCCAGATGCTAAAGTATTCATAGATAAGGGCATCCATGATTCCAGAGGTCCATCTGCATCCTAGCCTAAAGAAATTAAGTCCAGGTGCCAAGCCCAAGCCCCTAAGAAGCAAGATACCAGGGAATATTCCTGCTACCTGGCTACCAGGCCACCCCAGCTTCCAGAGGCCCAAACCCATGCACCCGAGCCCCTTTGGGCCAGCCTTTTGCTGCTCCTAGAAGCCCAACACGCCCCCCTAGGCGTCCTTAGAGTCTTGACCAAGTCAAGAAAGTTTTTAGGGATTTTTCTAGCTAATATTTCCTTATTTTCTATCTAGGGTTTGAGAGGGAAAAGGATTCTTATGTAAAGACTTATGTACCCTTACTTGGAGCCCAAGATTAAGGGTCTATTTAAGGGACCCTAGCCTCTTGTATGGAGGAGAATTTTTGATGAATGAAAACCTTGAGTTCTTCTATTGAGTGGTGTGATACCCTGCTGTGTGCATAAAGGGGTTTGTGAGAGTTCTTCTTCCCGATGTTTGCAATCATCTTCCTGCTGCCAACAAACCCTCCAGATCCCTGGACGCCCACTCCAAAAGAAGCCTTCCCTTGCTATTTTTCCTTTGTTTTCTTGTTTTTTTATGAATTTTCTAACCCCTGACAAGTCGTTTGCAGGTCTCTGAGTTCCTACGAATCCAACGACTCCAGCCAAGCCTCAATCGGATCACCGAGCAGAAAGCCGGGTATCCGCGGGTCTTTAGCTCGGTTTTCCAGGCCGCATCCGTCGAGGAACGAGAGACCCCTTCTCTGCGATCTTCACAGACATTGTCAGGTACACCCCTCTACCTTCAGTAGTTTTATTGTAGGAGAACTTGCCCTAACCGAGGCTTCTCAGCCCCGGCGGTCCTTCTTTGCTACTTTTCTAGGTCATAATCTGCATGCTGATCTTCAAAAATTCATTCAAAATTCCCTACAAATAATTTTGATCTGAAATTTAGGAATCAATCACCTAACTCAACATGTAAAACATACAAAAGAAATGGCATGCATATTAGTCCCCCATCATTTGGTATCAGAGCTTAGATTAGGGCTTATTTTCTGCAATTTTTTAGTCCATATATACTCTGTTATTTTAATTATTTCTCCCTGATAGAAACTCCAAAAATTCTGAAATTTACTTTCCTGGATTCGCCATAATTAACAGTAATTTTATAAAAAAATTTTAGATTTTATTATGGCCCATGAATTTTCTTCAAGCAGAAATACATCCTGCAAATTTTTGGCTCTATTTTTTCAGCAAGACAAGTTTGGAAGTTTTAAGTTTTTGTTTAGCAATTTTTGCATATTTTTTAATTTTAGTATATTTCCAGCATATTAAGCCATGATTTGCAAGTTTTTTTCTATTTAAAAAAATACCAAAAAAAAAATTAAATATTCTCCAAAAATACCAAAAAAAAAATATTTAAACCCTAATTTGCATCCTCATCTGCCTGCCATCATTGCATAATTTACTTTTAAGGGCACTCTTGCTATATCAGATGGGGGGAGGATTTAATCACCTCTCCTTAGCCCAAAACCACATCCCTTGCATTCGGTCCCAAGCCTTAACCTAAAATTAATTAGACTTAATTTGCCCTAGTGGGCTAGGGACACCAACTGGTCGGGTCCGGGCTAGTGTTAGATCACTGTGTCAAGTTAACCTGTGTGTGCCTTGTGCTCAGTGTCTAGAACGATGGTTTAGGGATTCAATCCCGAAGGGCTTGTGTGCTGGTCTGCCTACTTGGCCAATCTCTGATTGGTGTCTAGGATTGGCAATTAGGGACCTAACACTACCCTTACACCTGCCTGGCTAAGTACAGGGTTACTATAGGCTAGTTTGCCACCCTGATTGAGCATCTAGTTTGGACTCTAGGTCTAGTCAGTTATAGTCGGTCTGATCGAGTCTTGTATGAGTACTAGATCAGGAGTTTCATATCACCCACCTCCTTCACAAATGTCTGAACCCATGAAAAATTTTCAAGCCCAAATAAAAGCCCTAGCTGATCAAATGGCCAAGATAACTACCCAGATGACCCAGTTAACTCAGTCTCGTATTCAAACCAATGATAGAATTGACCATCTTGCCAATAGGTTTGATCAGTTAAAAGTTCGGGTAGGGACCCCAAGAAAACCCCATGGGTCACAGTCTGAGCCAGATCCTGATTCCCCTCAACCTAGGAGGACCCTAAACCCTGATCTATACCATGAGGTCGAACCTAGGAGAGCCCCTTATCCTGACCCGTACTACAATCCTCAACCTAGGAGGATCCCAAACCCTGATCCATACCTTGAGGCTGAACCTAGGAGAGCCCATCGTCATGACCCAATCCCTAAGGTTAGTCCTAGAAGACCCAATCAGGATTTTGTAGACCAGGAAGATAGATCCTATTTACCCACATCCTCTAAGCCTAGTATACCCACAACCTATAGATCTTATGACTCCAAATCCTATGAACCTAGAACCTATGAATCCAGAACCTATGAACCTAGATCCTATGACTCTAGATCCCATGATCATAAATCCTATGCACACACACCCTATATGCCTAGTAGACCCAACACCCAATATTCTGACCCATATAGGGAGTCCAACCCTAGGAGAACCCAATATTCTGACCCATATAGGGAGTCCAACCCTAGGAGAACCCAGTATTCTGACCCATATAGGGAGTCCAACCCTAGGAGGACCCAATATCCTGACCCATATAGGGAGCCCAACCTTAGGAGGATCCCATACCATGATCCATCCTTAGAACCTGATCATAAAGCTGACCCAAAATCTTATGACCCCAGATCCTATAATCCCATGACCCATAGATCTGCACCCTTGTCCTATGAGCCTAGAGAACCCATAACCCCTAAGTATCAACCTAGTACTAGTCATGCTTCCCCTAGTCAACTTGAACCCCATAGGATTAGTATCCCTAAATACGAACCCAGTAGTGAGCCACTACCCCTTATACAATCTGAACCTACTAGGAGTAGTACCCATAATCAGAGACCAGAACCTAACCAATTTCCTGTTAGCCGACCTTCTCCAACCATTCCTGAGATTCACAAGGCTTACATTAACGCGGAAGTGTATGAAGCTGATATGAGCCTAGTGGATGAGTATGAGGGAGAAGAGGAGACACCTTTAGTAGACCTAGAATTAGCTGACCCAGTAGATACCCAGGTAGAAACCAACCCAGAGCTAGTTGACCTTGACCATATCCAACCTAAAGCTATAATGGAAGAACAAATAGAGGAAGAGAACCTAGGTACTGCTACTAGAGCTTACCTGAGGAAACCATAGAGGAGAGCCAAATTATAGAGTCTAGTCCAAAAATACAAGAACCAGAAGAATTTATTAAGGACCTGATCTCTTTGAATCAATACCTTCAAGATGAGTCCCCTCCTATAGTTCCCATTAAGGACCTCTTCCCTGAAATTGGCGACCCATCCTTCCATTATGCAAACCCTGTAGATATAGCTCAACCTCGTAAGGTTAACCTCATTAGTATAGGATTAGTTCCTGACACTGCGTCTTTTATCCTATTTTATCCAACTAACCATGAACCTTTTTTCCTACCCTACCAAACTAATTCTGAACCCACTTCCTATTTTCTGCCCTTTCCTAACACCTCCAGCATTTCTAGGATTATTAGATTGCATTTAGCTAAGATTAGCATACTGCATGCATTCATCACGCATGTTAGGTTTGCATCTTACTTCTGGCATACTCTTTGGAATTTGCTAGGAGTTCACTGTAAATTTTCATGTGCATGTCAAGCTAGGATCAAACCTAGAGAACCTAAAATCTATTAGGTTTAGATCCAAAGAGTTCAATAAAATTTCCTTCGATAGGAATGCATAGTCGAGTCTGTTAGGTGTCAGTATGAGTCCTTTGCATCATTTGTTAGGAGTCTGCATGTGCCTAGCATGTTCACCACCCGCACTAATCCTAAAACAATTGGCTAATTCCCGAAGAAGGGTCAAAGAATTTGATGTAGTGGATTCTATCTTAGTTAGGCTTAGGCCTAAAAGAAGCTTCATTCTCGCAGAGCCGGACCTTTTAAAGTGATAGAGAAGGATTGGATCAAATGCCTAGGTGTTAGACTTGCCTTCGGATTTGGGCATTAGTTCTACCTTCAATATTACAGACCTGGTTGAGTATAGGGAACCAGCAGCGATACCTAGTAAGGCCTTTGGACCTATTCCTTTTCATTATGAGTGACCCTAACCCAGAGTGTCCACTAACAAATTGGCCTGAGAGAGGAGAACGGATCAAGCGTATCCTGGACGATCAAGCCATCACGACCCGGGGCCGTGACTATCAATGCTTCCTGGTTCAATGGCAAGGCTAGCCAGAGTCGAACGATTCATAGATTTCTTGAGAGGACTTGCAATGCCTCAACCCAGACCTTCTCGAGAGATATGTGAGCCAGTCTGATCTTCACTCGACAGGGTCGAGTTCCTCCCACCCCGGGAGAATTGGTGGGGACACCAAAGGCACCAGAATAAGGCAGAGGCTTCTCAACCCTCTGTGAATTGATCAATAATTTATGAGTCCATCTGTAATAAGGTCTTAGCCCATCTGAGTCCTTTTTTTAGTTATTGTTTGAGTCTTTTGAGTTGTTATTTCAGTTCTGTACTTGTCAGCTTATGTTGAGCTAGTTCAGTCCAATGCTAGTCAGCTCATGTTGAGCTTATTTTATTTTTTTGAGTCCTGTCCAAGCATACTGAAGACTCAAGACTATATCATACAAATGAAGACCAAGTCCAACTAGATTGAAGACATGGAAGTATAGCACAAGTCCAACCCAGCTTGAAGATTTGAAGACCCTAGGAGGAAAATTCAGAAAACCCTGATTTCTTGCAGATGCCCTCCAGATGCCCAGATTCCCTTCTAGATGCCAAAGTATATTCATAGATAAGGGCATCCATGATTCCAGAGGTCCATCTGCATCCTAGCCCAAAGAAATCAAGCCCAGGTATGTGTTAGACTTGCCTTCGGATTTGGGCATTAGTTCTACCTTCAATATTACAGACCTGGTTGAGTATAGGGAACCGGCAGCGATACCTAGTAAGGCCTTTGGACCTATTCCTTTTCATTGTGAGTGACCCTAACCCAGAGTGTCCACTAACAAATTGGCCTGAGAGAGGAGAACAGATCGAGCGTATCCTGGACGATCAAGCCATCATGACCCGGGGCCGTGACTATCAATGCTTCCTAGTTCGATCGCAAGGCTAGCCAGAGTCGAACGATTCATAGATTTCTTGAGAGGACTTGCAATGCCTCAACCCAGACCTTCTCGAGAGATATGTGAGCCAGTCTGATCTTCACTCGACAGGGTCGAGTTCCTCCCACCCCGGGAGAATTGGTGGGGACACCAAAGGCACCAGAATAAGGCAGAGGCTTCTCAACCCTCTGTGAATTGATCAATAATTTATGAGTCTATTTGTAATAAGGTCTTAGCCCATCTGAGTCCTTTTTTTAGTTGTTGTTTGAGTCTTTTGAGTTGTTATTTCAGTTCTGTACTAGTCAGCTTATGTTGAGCTAGTTCAGTCCAATGCTAGTCAGCTCATGTTGAGCTTATTTTATTTTTTTGAGTCCTGTCCAAGCATACTGAAGACTCAAGACTATATCATACAAGTGAAGACCAAGTCCAACTAGATTGAAGACATTGAAGTATAGCACAAGTCCAACCCAGCTTGAAGATTTGAAGACCCCAGGAGGAAAATTCAGAAAACCCTGATTTCTAGCAGATGCCCAGATTCCCTTCCAGATGCCAAAGTATATTCATAGATAAGGGCATCCATGATTCTAGAGGTCCATCTGCATCCTATCCCAAAGAAATCAAGCACAGGTGCCAAGCCCAAGCCCCTAAGAAGCAAGATACCAGGGAATATTCCTGCTACCTGGCTACCAGGCCACCCCAGCTTCTAGAGGCCCAAACCCATGCACCCGAGCCCCTTTGGGCCGCCCTTTTGCTGCTCCTAGAAGCCCAACACACCCCCTAGGAATCCTTTAAGTCTTGACCAAGTCAAGAAAATTTTTAGGGATTTGTCTACCTAATATTTCCTTATTTTCTAGCTAGGGTTTGAGAGGGAAAAGGATTCTTATGTAAAGACTTATGTACCCTTACTTGGAGCCCAAGGTTAAGGGTCTATTTAAGGGACCCTAGACTCTTGTATGGAGGAGAATTTTTGATGAATGAAAACCTTGAGTTCTTCTATTGAGTGGTGTGATACCCTGCTGTGTGCATAAAGGGGTTTGTGAGAGTTCTTCTTCCCGGTGTTTGCAATCATCTTCCTGCTGCCAACAAACCCTCCAGATCCCTGGATGCCCACTCCAAAAGAAGCCTTCCCTTGCTGTTTTTCATTTGTTTTCTTGTTCCTTTGTGAATTTTCTAACCCCTGACAAGTCGTTTGCAGGTCCCTGAGTTCCTACGAATCCAACGACTCTAGCCAAGCCTCAATCGGATCACCGATCTGAAAGCCGGGTATCCGCGGGTCTTTGGCTCGATTTTCCAGGCCGCATCCATCGATGAACGAGAGACCCCTTCGCTGCGATCTTCACAGACATTGTCAGGTACACCCCTCTACCTCCAGTAGTTTTATTGTAGGAGAACTTGCCCTAACCGAGGCTTCTCAGCCCCAGCGGTCCTTCTTTGCTACTTTTCTAGGTCCTAATCTGCATGCTGATCTTTAAAAATTCATACAAAATTCCCTACAAATAATTTTGATCTGAAATTCAGGAATTAATCACCTAACTCAACATGTAAAACATACAAAAAAAATGGCATGCATATTAGTCCCCCATCACAAGACATTCCTGCAAGACAATCAAGAAGTTTTTTTAGGTACCCAAGCTAGCTTGGGTCCTTACAGGTTAGCAGAGGTGGTTCATTTGTGAACCCAAAATTTTCTTACTTTACTCTTGACATTTCTAAAGATATTACATTGAAAAGCTTTGTGTCCTAACCCTTTGCATGCATAACATTCAACTCTAAAGTTCTGAAAGAATGCAGATTTGTAGTTCTAGATGTTGATGCATGAGATGCAGATATAAAAGATTTTCTATTTGAGCTCTTAGGAACATACAATGTAGCTTTAAAAGTAGAAGCAGAAATATTTGTTGCAAAAGCTTTTTGAGATATTAATTTTGGAATATAAGCTTTTTGGTGTGGGCTCCAGGATCAGACAGAGGCTCCTAAACCCTCTGTGGATCTCAGATTAGGGTTCCCCTTTCTGTGAGTCCTGTAATAAGGCCTTGAGCCCAAAAACATTGTTTTAATTTCTTGTCAAAGTTGTTTAGTCCTGTACCTTGACCAATTTGGGTCAAGTTATGTTTTGAGTCCTGTATTTGTTCGAGTCTGAGTTTGGTATGGGCCCAAGCCCAATTGAAGTCACTCTGGTTTTCTTCTCCAACTCAAGTTCTGGTAGGCCAACCCACCCCTTCTACTTGGGATAATGCCAACTCAGGTGCCACCTCAGCTACCTACGTGGCGCCACATCAGCTACCACTTGGGCATCCAAGAAGGGAAACAAAGTGGCCTCCTCTTGCTTTCCACATGCCTTGGACAACATCCCCCTCTTCCCTCCCCCACATCACGCCTTGTTCCATCTAAAGAGGGTGTTGAAGATCTTTGAAGGAACCAAGCCCCAAAGCAAGCCTCCTCCCAAGTTTTCTTCCCAAAATGCTCTTGCAAGGAAGGAAGGTCACAAGATACACTCCCCTCTTCAAGCCCTCAACCATGCAACGCCCCATGGAGTTCACCCTTGGTCGTCCAAGAATCAATCCTAGAAGATGGCGTGAAGAGCCCAAGGGAACACATCCCTCCAAGCAAGCCATGCCCCACTCCTCTTCCCAAATTAAGCATGCTAAGGAAGGAAGTCAAGGGACCAATCCTCCCCTCCAAGCCTTTGCTCATGCCATGCCCAACTCCAAATAATTGGTCGGCCAAAGAAATAGGGATGTGGAAAATTTTTGGCACCACCATGAGATTTGTATTTTGAATTTAAAAGGGCTTTGGGTGCCTATTTAAAGGACTCAATCCCTTCCTTTGTAAAATGAATGAATGAATGAATGAATGAAAATTTGAGTGATTGAGTTTGAGTTTCTTCCACCCTCCAACCCTTGTCTCTTAGGCTAGGTTCGAGTGGAATTGCCTTCGTCCCCAGGGATGTCGAGTGGTGCGAAGCCACCTGTCCGTCGCCCTAAGACAGCACGAATCCTTCGTCCTCCAAGATGTCGCGTCGTGTGAGGCCACATTCCTTCATCCTCCAGGATGTCGCGGGGTGCGAGGCCCCAAGTTATCTCCAACTTCGACTTCGGAATCCAGCCAGACGCCGGGCTCGAAGCCCCTTCCCAACTCCAATTCAATTCCTTTCCGTACATCTCCTTATTCCACTAACCTCTCTTTTGTTTGCCTACAGGTCCTCCCTGGCATCTCGGGCATTGGAGACAGTCAGCTTTGCCATCGCAACCTCCCGACCCAAAGCTAGTGCTCCCACGGGTTCGACTGCTCGGGCATCCAGGCTGCATCCATCGAGTTGAGTGATCTCTGCACCGGGCGCTTCAGAAGTTTGAGGTTTACTTTCTCTTTATCTCCTAAGTAGATATTGTAGGTCGAGCTAGTCCTACCGGGGTTTCTTAATCCCGAGATCCTGTTCTCATTTTCACTTTTATGGCTTTGAACTGCTAGCGTAAGCTTTCATTCTTGTTCTTCGCATTTCTTACATTTGCTTGTGATCGGGAATCGAAACCCTAAAACAATGAAGAAGAACAACAAGAAACATAAAACAAAAAAAAAAAAGAATTCCTTTGCATCGTAAGCATCCTTATTAGCATCCAGCATCCCTAGCCCTAACCCCTTTGCCTCCCACATCATTTCTGGTATCAGAGCAAGGCTAGGCCTAGTGCATTAGTTTCATTTTCTGCATTTTGGTCAGTCCATATATGGTCTGATCATTGGATTGTTTCTCCCTGTAGAGATATCCAAATTTCGTTATTTCTATTTTGTTAGATTGAATTCATTTCAAAGTATTTTTTATATTTTTTCAGATTTTATTTCAGTTTGTAGAATTTCTACAAGCCGAAATACTACCTGAGAAAATCTCAGGTCTGAAAATTTCAGCAAGCATCTCATTCATCCATCTAGTTTATTTCTTGCATTTAGGGGCACATTTTAATTCCTGCATTTTGTTTAGCATTCACACATCTAAAAGACACAAAAAAAAACAAGAAATTTTTAAGTCATTTCATTAGTCATTATTGTACTTCATTTTACATAACATATCTTAAGGGCGTCAATTTAACATTGGGTCAGGATTTCATTACCTGTCCCTAGCCCAAAAACCACCACCCAGCATATCGAACCCTAGCCATTAACTAAAATCAATTAGACATTTAATCTACTCTAGTGAGCTAGGGACACCCACGAAGTCGGGTCAACCCAAGTGCCGAGCCAAGCTAGATTGCTTGTTGGTGTGTGCTTGTGTAGCTGGTGTCTAGGCAAGTGGTTCAGGGACTAGAGCCCGAAGGGAAGTGGGTTGGTTCGCTTACCTGGCCAATTTCTAATTGGTTTCTAGGCAAGCAAAGAGGAACCTCCACTCACCTTACACTTACCTGGCCAGGTGCCAAGTTACTGCTTTTAGGTTCATCTTCTTGACTTTACATTTGGAGAGATCTCTTAGGTCTAGCAAACCATAGCATCATTTTGTTACATGTGCACTAGATCAGGAACCTCTTTTCACCCACCTTCTCCACCCCCTAGCAAAGCCATGGACCAACTTCGAGCTGACATTGGAGCCCTAACTCAATACATGACTCAATTAAGCAACTAGTTGACTAATAAATGTGATCAAATAGAGGCCAGACTAGGACCCATAGAGGAAGCTGCTAGGCTCCGTGAGCATTTCCAGAGAGCTCCCGCCTACAAAAGACCTGAGCCCTTTAGGAACCAGAGCCGTATCCCCAGATCCACCCAAGGTTATAGCCAGGCTTACCCAAGTCGACCAAGCCCGAACCGATCTAACCCCAGTCGACCAAGCCTAGCCCAACCCAGTCCTAGTCTTCCTAGTCTGAATCGACCCCAATACAGTAGAGAGGACAAGGGTAAGGCTATTGAAGTCCAGAGGAGACCCGATTTCCAAGGTAACAGCTATAGGTGCCATAAACCTGAGCATTTTCCTAGTCAGTGCACCGCCCCTGCCCTACTTATAGATGAACTGACTAAGACTGAACCTGAACCCATTGTTGAACACCTTGAAGACTTTAAGGTTGAACCCATTAAAAATCTAGAGAAAGAAACTCCTGAGCCCATTAAAGAATTGAAAGAAGACATCTGTGAATCCAGTTTAGTAGAATATGGTGTAGATGGGCCCCAGGTAGAATTCATCGAGGAACCAAAAGAAAAAGATCCTGAACCCATTAGAGATTGTGAAGGAGTAATTGAGCCAGGATCGAACATTGTAGAGGATGGTGAGGGTTCACAAGTATTGCCTTTAGAGGAGGTCCAGGAACAAGTCCCTATAGAACTACCCCAGGAGGTAGACATCAGTTTTGAGGACTCTCAAGATAACATTCCCAAAGACCTTCCTAATGACCTTCCACAATCTAGGAACACCCATCTAGCCTTGGAACTTGCACCTATAGAATAATGTCCAAATCTTAAGATTATCCTGAACAACCAAGGTCTATTTCATGACGCCCAGAGATTACCCCAAGACTCCGACTCCTATTTTCTCCCCTTCCCAGAGCCGTCTCACATTTTTAGAGCCATGGGGTTGCATTTTGTTGAAATCACCAGGCTGCATGACTCATTAGAACCCATCCCTTTTGCCATTTACTTTTGGTACACATTATGGCATTTGTTAGGGATCCTTGATAATTTTTCTTGTACATACCAGACTAGGGTCAAACTTAGAGAGTCCATAATCTGTTAGGTCTAGGCCCTAGAGCATCCAATAAAATTTTTTTTTCAATAGGGATGCATAAGTTGAGTCTGCATTTTGCATCATGTTAGGATTATGCATTAAATACAATTTTAAAATAATTTGGTTGATTCCCGAAAGCGAGCTAAAGAGTTTGAAATAGGGAATTTTGTAATGATTAGGCTTCGGCCTGAACGGTTTCCACTAGGAACCATTAAGAAGCTTCACGCTCGTGGGGCAGGTCTCTTTAAAGTGATTAGGAGAATGGGCCCTAATGCCTATGTGCTAGAATTACTCCGGATTATGGAATTAGCTCGACATTCAATATTTCTGACTTAGTCGAGTATAGGGAACCCGCAAACATGACCAGTGAGCCGTTTGGGCCTGACCTCCCTTTTGAGAGTGAACCTGAACCTGAGTGTCCACCTCTAAATATACCTGAGCGAGGAGAGTGGATCGAGCATGTCCTGGATGACCAAGCCATCACTACCCGGGGCAAAGGATACCAGCGTTACCTGGTCCGATGGCAAGGCTGACCCGAATCTGATGACTCGTGGATCACACGGGAGGACTTGCAGCGCATCGACCCCGGCATCCTGGAAAGGTATCAAAGCCAATCTAACCCTTACTCGACAGGGTCGAGTTCCTCCCACCCTGGGAGAACTGGTGTGGGCACCAGGATCAGATAGAGGCTCCTAAATCCTCTGTGGATCTCAGATTAGGGTTCCCCTTTCTATGAGTCCTGTAATAAGGCCTTGAGCCCAAAAACATTGTTTTAATTTCTTGTCAAAGTTGTTTAGTCCTGTACCTTGACCAATTTGGGTCCAGTTAGGTCTTGAGTCCTGTATTTGTTTGAGTCCGAGTTTGGTATGGGCCCAAGCCCAATTGAAGTCACTCTGGTTTTCTTCTCCAACTCAAGTTCTGGTGGGCCAACCCACCCCTTCTACTTGGGATAATGCCAACTCAGGTGCCACCTCAGCTACCTACATGGCGCCACATCAGCTGCCACTTAGGCATCCAAGAAGGGAAACAAAGTGGCCTCCTCTTGCTTTCCACATGCCTTGGACAACATCCCCCTCTTCCCTCCCCCACATCATGCCTTGTTCCATCTAAAGAGGGCGTTGAAGATCTTTGAAGGAACCAAGCCCCAAAGCAAGCCTCCTTCCAAGTTTTCTTCCCAAAATGCTCTTGCAAGGAAGGAAGGTCACAAGATACACTCCCCTCTTCAAGCCCTCAACCATGCAACGCCCCATGGAGTTCACCCTTGGTCAGCCAAGAATCAATCATAGAAGATGGCGTGAAGAGCCCAAGGGAACACATCCCTCCAAGCAAGCCATGCCCCACTCCTCTTCCCAAATTAAGCATGCTAAGGAAGGAAGTCAAGGGACCAATCCCCCCCTCCAAGCCTTTGCTCATGCCATGCCCAACTCCAAATAATTGGTCGGCCAAAGAAATAGGGATGTGGAAAATTTTTGGCGCCACCATGAGTTTTGTATTTTGAATTTCAAAAGGGCTTTGGGTGCCTATTTAAAGGACCCAATCCCTCCCTTTGTAAAATGAATGAATGAATGAATGAATGAAAATTTGAGTGATTGAGTTTGAGTTTCTTCCACCCTCCAACCCTTGTCTCTTAGGCTAGGTTCGAGTGGAATTGCCTTCATCCCTAGGGATGTCCAGTGGTGCGAGGCCACCTGTCCGTCGCCCCAGGGTGGCGTGAATCCTTCGTCCTCTAGGACGTCGCGTGGTGTGAGGCCACATTCCTTCGTCGTTCGGGACGTCGCGGGGTGCGAGGCCACAAATTATCTCCAACTTCGACTTCGGAATCCAACCGGATGCCGGGCTTGAAGCCCCTTCCCAACTCCAATTCAATTCCTTTCCATACATCTCCTCATTCCACTAACCTCTCTTTTGTTTGCCTACAAGTCCTCCCTGGAATCTTGGGCATTGGAGACAGTCAGCTTTGCCATCGTGACCTCCCGACCCAAAGCTAGTGCTCCCACGGGTTGTACTGCTCGGGCATCCAGGCCGCATCCGCCGAGTTGAGTGATCTCTGCACCAGGCGCTTCAGAAGTTTGAGGTTTGCTTTCTCTTTATCTCCTAAGTAGATATTGTAGGTCGAGCTAGTCCTACCGGGGTTTCTTAATCCCGGGGTCCTGTTCTCGTTTTCACTTTTAGGGCTTTGAACTGCTAGCATAAGCTTTCATTCTTGTTCTTCTTATTTCTTACATTTGCTTGTGATCAGGAATCGAAACCCTAAAACAATGAAGAGGAACTGATGCAGAACAAAGAACAAGGAAGCATATGCGGAAGTAAATTTAAGATTAATTCTTTTTTTTTCTTTTTTTTTTTTTATATTTCAGAAATTGGCTTTGACTCAAAGTAAAGCTAAACTAAGTTGAAGGAAACTAGGTAAGGATTGAAAGCACAATTTAGATGAAACTGAATTATTAGAGTAGTTCAGAAGTAACGGATCGCTGGGGGTTGAGAAACTCCGAGACCTAGGGTTTCGCTCTGAACTTTCAACAGAACAGAAATAGAGAGGAGAGATGGTTTACTAACCAGACAGTGATCTTCTCAGGATTTTGGTGGAAGAACTCTCTCGAGCAGATTGTGGGATCCTCGGAGTCGGCTATCTTCGCAATGGATCCTCCAATACTGATCTTGTGGTTTGGTCGGCTTCTCCTGGACTCAAGATCTGGAAAAGAAGAGGAACAAGTGATGGATTTCAGATACTCAAGAAAAGATTTACCAGGTTGAAGAACTTGAAAGCTGAAGTTGCTGAAATCAGGATTCTCCTGGAGGCCGATCTGACTTCCTCTTAGAACTGCTGTAGATCTGAAGTATCTAGACTGGAGCTGGATGCTGGTGGCCGGCCGGGACTTGGAGAGGGTGGCCGTGAGAAGTGGAATAGACTAGGGCTTGGTGGAAAGAGAAGGGTGATGGCGGCTAGGGTTTGGGAGTGGAGTGGATAACTTAGGGTTTGGGTTTTGGAGATCTCACACCTCCTCAAAGTTCCTGGGGAACCCGGATTTACTCCCTCACGGAGCTCAACACCTGGATGCAAGTGCGGAAGAGAGAAAACACAAAGTTTGCTCACAAAAAAATTTGGTTTCATTCATCTGATTGATTTAAACTTACAAGAGGGGTTTAATTTATAAGGCTTTACAAGGGAGTAGGGTTTTACATCTTCCCATGTGGGACTAAAGGAGGGGATCTACAAATCAGGATAAATCATACACATATGGTCGGCCAAGGTACCAAAAAATCTTGATTAGGGTTATAAAAGGCAGGTAGATGGCACCTCCTTGCTTGGATCTTCAAGAAAATTTTTTTCCTTCCATGGATCAACTCTTTTGGACTCCTCCTTTTCTTTCTCCCTAAGTCAAGGTCCTTCCCATCTTTGTTTTGGATTTTTTTGGCAGGTAGTGGGCGCCTCCTTGAAGTTCTCTCCAAGAGAATTTCTTCCCATTCTTACTTTGGTTCTTTTGGGAATGTCTTGGCCGCCCCCTTGATTTGTGGACTCCTGGTGGATTTCTCCTCATCTGGCGCATGAGAGAAGGAAGCTGTTATCTGTGGAGTGGGGACCAAAGGCTGCTGGATGTAGATATGGTGCCCCCTGGACTCAGGCGTATGGCTGGGAGTGTGGCTGGGAGTGTGGTGCCCACTTGCTAGGCCTTGGGAGAAAATGTAACACCCTAGGTTGAAACCCTAGTCCACTACTGAGTCAACATGACTCAACAAAATAAAATGCAGGTAATGTAGACTCAAGCTAAATTGAGTTGATCTAGTCAACTCTTATTACAAACCAAAAACCCTAATTCTTCGGGCAAGGTTAATCAGAGATCCAGATGGAGCTCTGAAGTCTTCTTCTGAGTCTGGTGCCCGCACCAATTCTCCCAGGGTGTGAGGAACTCGACCCTGTCGAGTATGGATCAAGTTGGCTATGGTATCTCTCCAAGAGGTCTGGGTCCAGCTCTTGTAACTCTTCTCGGGAGATCCAAAAGTCATCAGAATCTAGCCTTCCTAGCCAGCGGACCAGGTATCTTTGGTATCCTCGATTACGAGTAGAGATAACCTGATCATCCAGGATCTTTTCAATCTGCTCTTTCCTCACAGGCCAATTTGTTGGTGGACACACAGGGTCAGGTTCACTCTCAAGAGCAGGATTAGGTTATAAAGCCTCACTGGGAATCATAGCTGGCTCCCTATACTCTACTAGGTCTATAATGTTGAAAGTGGAGCTAATGCCTAGTTCTGGAGATAACTCGAGCACATAGGCATTGGATCCTACTCTCTTTACCACTCTAAATGGTCCAGCTCCCCTAGCATGTAACTTTCTAACGGTTCCAGGAGGGAACCGTTCAGGCCTTAACCTAATCATTACATAGTCTCCTTCGTCAAAAGTTTTGACTCGCCTTTGAGAATCAGCCAATTTCTTATAAGTTTCATTACTTAAATTTATTTTGGCTTGAATTTCTTTATGCAAGTCTTTTATATGCTGTGCAAAAACTTTGAAAGACTCGGAGACCCGTGTGTGGACTGGTAAAGGAGCTAGGTCAAGAGGTGTGTGGGGTTTGTAACCATGCACAATTTCAAATGGACTCTTACCCGTAGACCTATTGACCGAGTCATTATATGCAAATTCAGCTCTAGGTAAGTACAAATCCCAGTTCCTAATATTTTCACCAACAAGACATCTTAGCAGATTGCCTAAACTACGGTTCACTACTTCGGTTTGGCCGTCAGTCTGGGGATGATAGGTAGTTGAAAACTTAAGTTTCGTCCCTAACTTATGCCAAAGGGTTTTCCAGAAATAGCTGGTGAACCGAACATCCCTATCTGAAACAATGGTCTTGGGTAGGCCATGGAGTCGAACTATCTCATTAAAGAACTGGGTGGCTACCTTAGACGCATCAAATGTTTGGGAACAAGGCAAGAAATGGGCCATCTTGGAAAATCGGTCTACTACAACACAGATAGAGTCATGCCTCCTCTAGGTCTTAGGCAAACCTAACACAAAGTCCATGCTCACATCTTGCCAAGGACGATATGGGACAGGGAGTGGGGTATAAAGGCCGGTGTTCTGTTTTCGCTGTTTGGCAACAGCACAGGTCCGACACCTAGCCACAATGTGTGCTACATCTCTTTTTAAGCTAGGCCAAAAAAAATGGTCTTCAATAGCCAGGGTGGTCTTATCTTTTCCGAAATGGCCAGCTAAACCTCCAGCATGAGTTTCCCAAATCAAGAATTCCCTAAGAGAGGTTCTAGGGATGCAAAGCCTATTCTTAAAGAACAGAAAGCCATCTAAAAGGGAATAATCCTTATGTTCACTAGATGGTCCTTGAGTTAGATCCTGGTATACAGTCTTGAAATCCGGACATGACTCATATTCTTCTTTGATTTGCTCAAACCCTATGACTTCAGCCCTAACAGAATTCAACAACAAAGATCGACGACTAAGGGCATCAACTACCTTATTTTCAGACCCAGCCTTATGCTTCAAAACAAAAGTATAGGACTGGATATATTCTACCCACTTAGAATGCCTAGGGTTAAGCTTCTTCTGAGAATTCAAGAATCTAAGAGCCTCATGGTCCGAAAACAGCACAAATTCTTGCGGTAGTAAATAATGTCTCCAGTAACGCAAAGCTTGCACTACCGCGTAAAATTCCTTATCATAGGTAGAATACCTAAGCTTAGCATCATTAAGTTTTTCACTAAAGAATGCTACGAGATGGTTCTCTTGGCTTAGGACTCCACCTATACCTACTCCTGAAGCATCACAGGCAACCTCAAATCCCTTTGAAAAGTCCGGTAGTCTTAAAATGGGTGCCTGGGTCATCCTATCCTTAAGATCTAGGAAGGCTTTATGGGCTGCTTTGGTCCACAGAAATTCTCCCTTCCTAATGCAGTCTGTGATAGGAGCAACTACGGTACAAAACCCCTTGATGAATCGCCTATAGAAGGTAGCCAAGCCATGGAAACTTCTGACTTCATGCACACTGGTCGGCTCTGGCCATTCTACTATGGACCTAATCTTTTCAGGATCGGCAGCCACGTCGTCAGGGGTTACAACAAATCCAAGGAAGATAATTCTACTGGTCATAAATTCACACTTTTTGAGATTACCGTAGAGACTATCATTCCTCAAAACTTGACAGACTTGTCTAAGGTAGCCTAGGTGATCTGCAGGGGTCTTACTATAGATCAGGATGTCATCAAAATAGACCACTACAAACTTCCCTATGAAAGCTCTAAGTACCTGGGTCATAATCCTCATGAAAGTACTAGGGGCATTGGACAACCCAAAAGGCATAACAACCCATTCAAAGAGACCATCCTTAGTTTTGAAGGCTGTTTTCCACTCATCCCCTGGTCTAATCCTAACCTGATGATAGCCGCTCTTAAGATCAATTTTAGAAAAAACCATGGCACCGGCCATCATATCAAGCATGTCATCTAGTCTAAGGATGGGGAACCTATACTTGATTGTGATTTTATTGATGGCACGACTGTCAACACACATCCTCCACGTGCCATCCTTCTTCAGGGTTAGAAGTGCAGGGACTGCACAAGGGCTAAGACTCTCTCTAATGAACCCGTTCCTCAATAATTTGCCAACCTGCTTTTGCAGTTCTTTATGCTCCGATGGATTCATCCTATAATGGGGCAAGTTGGGTAAAGTAGCTCCTGGGACTAAATCTATGGAATGCTGAATATCCCTAAGAGGTGGAAGGTGGTCTGGCAGATCCTTGGGAAAAACATCCTCAAATTCTTCTAATAAAGGCTTAACTTCCTGAGGAGGCTCTGAGGGTGTAGGAGTCCTAAGTTCCTTAGCAGTCAACATCCAAATGGGTGAACCACTATGAATTTCTTGTTCTAGATCCTTGGCACTAATTAGGTTGACTCCAGTCTTCATTTCTCTGACCTTACTAGTTCCTTTAGCTACCTTGTCCTTAGGAGGAACTGAATGGATTATGATTTTCTTCCCGTTGAAACTAAAGACACAGGTGTTGGATTTTCCTAAGAGGGTGGCATCATGATCATACAACCAAGGTCTTCCAAGAATTATACTGCTCACCCCCATGGGCAAGACATCACACCAAATCTTCTCTTGATAGGATTGCATTTGGATTTGGACCTGACATCTAGACTGGATGGGTATAGAGGTAGAGTCTACCGAAGAAACCTTATAGGGGTTGGGGTGTGGGACTGGGGTTAAGCCTAACATTTTGACAGTGCTAGTAGAAATGGCATTTACACAGCTCCCACTATCTATGATGATTTTACAAACCTTATCCCCTAGTTTAAGGAAAGTCCGTAGGATGTTAGTCCTACGCCAGTCTTCCTGAACTTTAGTCTAGGATAGGATGCATCTCACAACCCCTAAGTGGTCAGACTCAGTGGATTCTTTCTCTCCTTCATACTCATCAACCAAATTCATTCCGGCCTCATAAACTTCTTCTTCAAACTCCGCATTAGGCTCGAAATTCTCTTCTCCTCCCTCTTCTATATATAGGGATCTACGAGGGCACTGGCTAGAAACATGACCTACCTTATGACACTTAAAACAAGCTATGGCTGTGCACTGATTGGAGATATGACCGGGCTTCTTGGTGCGGGCACCAGACTCAGAAGAAGACTTCAGGCTCCATCTGGATCTCTGATTGACATTGCCCGAAGAATTAGGGTTTTCTGGTTTTGTAATAAGGGTTGACTTGGTCAACTCAATTTTAGTTTGAGTCTGTATTTCCCTGCAATTTAAATTTTGTTGAGTCATGTTGACTCAATACAAGTCCTAGTAGTGGTCTAGGTCTTCTCCAAGGTGCCACATTTTCTCCCAGGACCAAGCAAGTGGGTGCCACACTCCCAGCCACACGCCAGAGTCCAGGAGGTGCCACATCTCCATCCAGTGTGCCTTGGTCCCCACACCACAAGAAAGCAAGTCCCTTCTTTCATGCGCCACTTGGGGGAGAAATCCATCAAGATACCTCAATCCAAGGAGGAGCCAACTTCTTTCCAGATAAACCCAAGCCAGGATGGCAAGAATTTTTCTTGAAGAGAGGATCAAGGAGGTGCCCCACAATGTTCCATAAAAACCCAAGTTATAAAAGGGAAGAGAGCATGTCCTAGGGAGAAAATCAAGGAGGCACCCAAAAGTTTCCTAAAGTGCCAAAGCCATGAAAGGAAGAAGCCTAAACTTGTGGAGCAAGACTAGGAGGTGTCCAAAAGAGCCAAACCATGAAGGGAAAATCCTTGATTCATGGAGAGATACTAGGAGACACCCCCATAACCTGCCATTTGGAGCTAATTTTCAAGTTTTCTTGGAGTTTTTGGGCTGCCCACTCATGGAAGGAGTCTTGGGAAGAGAATTTGATGCCTAAAGTGTGGGTTAGTCCTATTAGTCCCACTTGGGAAGTGTATGAAATTTTATTTCTTTGTTATGTCTATATATTCAACTCTATATAACTCTTGAAGAAAAGATGAATGAAATCAATTTCTTTGTGAGCAACTTTGTGTTTCTCTCTTCCGCACTTGTATTCAGGTGTTGAGCTCCGTGAGGGAGTAAATCCGGGTTCCCTAGGAACCTTGAGGAGGTGTGAGATCTCCAACCCCAAAACCCTAGCTTAGTCCACCCATCTCTACTCCACCACCACCAAACCCTAATTTTCCATCTTCATCCCACGGCCCCTCTCTTCCACATCGAAGCCGGTCACCAGCATCCAGGTTCAGATCAACTGTTTCAACTACAGAGCCAGTTTAAAGGAGAGTCAGATCAGTATCAAGATCTCCGGAACTTCTACATCCAACAATCTTCATTAAGTACTCAGGACAGTGTCTTTATTTGAGTTTCTGGTTCTTTTTTTTTGTTCTTCTTCTTCCAGATCCTGAGTTCGAGAAGAAGGCCAACCTTGCCATAGGACTACAATCCGAGGATCCATTGCGAAGATACCCCGTCTCCAAGGATCCTACAATCTGCTCGAGAGTGTCCTTCAATTGAAGCAATGACAGATATCACAGTCAGGTATAAAACCTTCTCTTCTCTCTTCGTCTGTTTCTTGAAAGAGGAGTAAACCCTAGGTCTGGGGGTTTCTCAATCCCCAGCGATCCTACTTCTGAGTTACTCTGATAATCCACTCCTTTTAATTGTGCTTTCTGTCATTTCTTAGTTTCTTTCAACATTAGTTTATCTTTCCTTTGAGTCAAAGCCGACTTCTAAAAATAAATAAATAAAAAAATACATTAATTTTAATTTGCTTCCGCATCGCATCATCTCATCTCTTTGTTCTGCATCATTTTTGATATCAGAGCCCTGTCTAGGATTTCTGACTTGCTTGCATGTTTTGAGTGTCTCTCTTTTTTACTTTGTCTGCTCGAAGTAGACTCCCCAGGACGTCCGGTCCTAGGAACGAAGCGAGGTGCAAGCCTCCTCCTCCCATTCCACGGGGTGTTCCTAGGGCGTGTAGGGGATCCGTTGGGTTACAACTTCATAGCAGGAATTGTAAACGGGGGAAGCATTCTGTTGTTAGTCTGTAACTTCCCTGTTGCAGGAATTGTTTCTCATTGCAGGTAACTCCGAATTGCATGATTTTTATTTTGGTGGAACCATTATAATTGAAACTATTTTACATAATTTTACTGTAATTTATTGATTTCCGTGAAATTTCTGAGAGTTAAATTACAGCAACTCTGTTTCTATGTTTCTGCAATTCAATTTTTTTGAGTGATCATCTCCTAATTCATCTTAAGGGCAATTGATCATCTAAGATAAGGGGAGGAGTTGATAACCTCTCCTTAGCCCAAAACCACCACCCATTCATTCGATCCTAAGCCTAATTTTTAAATTTATTAGACTTAATTTGCCCTAGTGGGCTAGGGACACCAACAAGTCGGGTCTAAGCTAGTGTTGAGTCAGTTTGTCTAGTTACTCTGTGTGTGCTTTGTACTCAGTGTCTAGAATGGTGGTTCAGAGATTCTATCCCGAAGGGCTTGTGTGCTGGTCCGCCTACCTGGCCAATCACTGATTGGTGTCTAGGATTGGCAATTAGGGACCTAACACTCCCCTTACACCTGCCTGGCCGAGTCCCGAGTTACTACAGGCTAGCTTGCCACTCTGATTGGGCATCTAGTTTGGGCTCTAGGTCTAGTTAGCCCATAGTCATTCCAGTCGAGTCTCATTTGGTGTGCTTGCTTGCATCATCATGTCCACCCGGAACGGAGTACCCTACCAACCTGGTCAAACCCAACCTGATTTAGAGGCCATGATTAGAACTCTTACCGAAAGTATGACCAAATTGAGTCAGGATATGAATGAGGGTTTTGCCCAGTTTAGAGACCGAGCCCAGGGACTTGAGAAACGTAGACATCAAAATTGGACCCCTGATCCAAAATTTAATCGGCCCCAACCTCACCCATGCCAGGAGCCTAGGAGGACCTTATACCGTGATCCCGAGCATAACCCTAGGAGCCTATATCCATTCTTGGTTGACTCAGTAAAGGGACCCATTAGGAACACCGAACCTTATGCACCCACTTTTGATGGAAGACAAGAGACATATATTAAGTGGGAAGAACAAATGGATCGATATTTTGAGTGCACTAACATATCAGAATTAGGACAAGTTAGGTTGGCCAAAACCAAGTTCACCAAACATGCTAGGTCGCATTGGTATGCTATTGAGCGTGAGTATTATCAAAGAAAAGAGGAAATATATACTTGGAGAGATATGAGAAGTAAGTTGAGAGATAGGTACCTAGATAGATCCTATGAGAAAAGACTTTTAGACCAATGATACCAATTGCAACAAGGTAATAGGCCTGTGTCTAAATATATTGAGGACTTCCAGTGGTATGACATGAAATGCAATACCATTGAGACCGAAGCTCAGATCACATCGAGGTTTAGGGTTGGGTTACACCCAGACATTTATAGGAAGCTATGCCTTGAAAAGACCAATAAGTTAGACCGAGCCTACCAAGAAGCCCAAGACTATGAGTGGTCTTTAAGAAATAACCAATCAAGTACTTTGGACTTAAAGCCAACCTCTACCAACTTGAGTCAAGTTCCGATTGATCCGACACCCGTAGTGAACCAGACTCTTGTTTGTCAATTCCCACTTGTGTCACCTCTTGACCAGAAGGATAACACCGAGAAGGAGTTAGGCATGGTCATCCCAAAATTAGTTGACCCGACCAGAGCCGTACTTAAAGAGGAATCAAAGGAGAATAGATTAGAACCTTTCAGTGAGATTGAGGAAGAAATATATGAGCCTGACATAAGTTTGATAGATGAATATGAAGAAGAAGAATTTGAGGATATCTCTCCCGATAATTCAATTAACCAACTCCTACCTAATGGGGTTATTGAGGGGACCCCTGCCACTCAAGGAATTCAGGAGCTAACCCTAAGAGAAGACCTTTTTGAGGAAGTTCAGGAAGAAGAAATTACACCCAATGAAAGTTTAAGTGAGAATACCCCTGAACTCATTGAGGAATCCAAAGAAGACACCCCTGAGTCAAATCTGGTAGAGAAGTGTGAAGAAGGAAGGGGTTCACAAGAATTGCCCATTGGAAAGGTCCAAGAACAGGAAAAAGACAGTAGCTTAGAGGACTTTTTAGATAAACATTCCAAAGACCTTACTGATAACCTTCCACCTTCCAGGAGCACCCAGCCTACCCTAGAACTTGCACTTGTAGACCCTCCCAGAGCAAATCATGAGGTTTGGATGAGTGCACCTATAGAACAATGTCCTCATTTTAAGGTCATCCTGTATAACCAAGGTTTGTTTCTTGTTTCTGATAAGCCACCTCAAAACTCTGATTCTTATTTCCTACCCTTCCCTGAATCTTCTCATGTTTCTAGAGCTATGGGATTACACTTTACTGAGATCTCTAGGTTGCAAGACTCCTTAGAACCTATTAGGTTTGCCACCTACTTCTGGAAGACCTTATGGCACCTACTAGGCATCCATAATAAGTTTTCATGCTCTGCATGCCATCCTCCAACCCAAGGTCAAACCTAGAGAGCCGTAGTTTGTTAGGTTTAGACCTAGGGTTCCTTTGGAATAAAGTCCATTCTTTAGGAATGCGTCGTCAGTCTAGTTTAGTTTTTCTTGACCCTTTACTAGGCTTTGACTTAGATTTTGGTTTGATTGAGAGCACCAGGAATTGGGATTTGTATTTTGTCCAGGACTAAATTTGCATATAATGTTTCGATCAATAGGTCTATAGGCTAGAGTCCCTTTGAAATTGTTCATGGATACAAGCCTCACACACCACTTGATCTGATTTCACTATTAGTCCACACACACAAGTCTCTTGATGCACTTGCATAGCATGTAAAGGACTTGCATAAAGAAATTCATGCCAAAATAAATTTAAGTAATGAAACTTATAAGAAGTTGGCTGATTCTCAAAGGCGAGTCAAAACTTTTGTTGAGAGAGACTATGTAATGATTTGGTTAAGGCCTGAGCAGTTTTCTCCTGGAACCGTTAGAAAGTTACATGCTAGAGGAGCTGGACCATTTAGAGTAGTGAAGAGAGTAGGGTCCAATGCCTATGTGCTCGAGTTGCCTTCAGAACTAGGCATTAGCTCCACTTTCAACATTACAGACCTATTAGAGTATAGAGAGCCAGCTGTGATTCCCAGTGAGCCTTTTTGAGCCTAATCCTGCTCTTGAGAGTGAACCCAACCCTGTGTGTCCACCAAGAAACTGGCCTGTGAGGAAAGAGCAGATTGAAAAGATCCTGGATGATCAGGTTATCTCTACTCGTAATCGAGGATACCAAAGATACCTGGTCCGCTGGCAAGGAAGGCCAGATTCTGATAACTCTTGGATCTCCCGAGAAGAATTACAAGAATTGGACCCAGACCTCTTGGAGAGATACCAGAGCCAGCTTTATCCATACTCGACAGGGTCGAGTTCCTCCCACCCCGGGAGAATTGGTACGGGCACCAGACTCAGAAGAAGACTTCAGGGCTCCATCTGGATCTCTGATTGACATTGCCCGAAGAATTAGGGTTTTCTGGTTTTGTAATAAGGGTTGACTTGGTCAACTCAATTTTAGTTTGAGTCTGTATTTCCCTGCAATTTAAATTTTGTTGAGTCATGTTGACTCAATACAAGTCCTAGTAGTGGTCTAGGTCTTCTCCAAGGTGCCACATTTTCTCCCAGGACCAAGCAAGTGGGCGCCACACTCCCAGCCACACGCCAGAGTCCAGGAGGTGCCACATCTCCATCCAATGTGCCTTGGTCCCCACACCACAAGAAAGCAGGTCCCTTCTTTCATGCGCCACTTGGGGGAGAAATCCATTAAGATACCTCAATCCAAGGAGGAGCCAACTTCTTTCCAGATAAACCCAAGCCAGGATGGCAAGAATTTTTCTTGAAGAGAGGATCAAGGAGGTGCCCCACAATGTTCCATAAAAACCCAAGTTATAAAAGGGAAGAGAGCATGTCCTGGGGAGAAAATCAAGGAGGCACCCAAAAGTTTCCTAAAGTGCCAAAGCCATGAAAGGAAGAAGCCTAAACTTGTGGAGCAAGACTAGGAGGTGTCCAAAAGAGCCAAACCATGAAGGGAAAATCCTTGATTCATGGAGAGATACTAGGAGACACCCCCATAACCTGCCATTTGGAGCTAATTTTCAAGTTTTCTTGGAGTTTTTGGGCTGCCCACTCATGGAAGGAGTCTTGGGAAGAGAATTTGATGCCTAAAGTGTGGGTTAGTCCTATTAGTCCCACATGGAAAGTGTATGAAATTTTATTTCTTTGTTATGTCTATATATTCAACTCTATATAACTCTTGAAGAAAAGATGAATGAAATCAATTTCTTTGTGAGCAACTTTGTGTTTCTCTCTTTCGCACTTGTATTCAGGTGTTGAGCTCTATGAGGGAGTAAATCCGGGTTCCCTAGGAACCTTGAGGAGGTGTGAGATCTCCAACCCCAAAACCCTAGCTTAGTCCACCCATCTCTACTCCACCACCACCAAACCCTAATTTTCCATCTTCATCCCACGGTCCCTCTCTTCCACCTCGAAGCCGGTCACCAGCATCCAGGTTCAGATCAACTGTTTCAACTACAGAGCCAGTTTAAAGGAGAGTCAGATCAGTATCAAGATCTCCGGAACTTCTACATCCAACAATCTTCATTAAGTACTCAGGACAGTGTCTTTATTTGAGTTTCTGGTTCTTTTTTTTTGTTCTTCTTCTTCCAGATCCTGAGTTCGAGAAGAAGGCCAACCTTGCCATAGGACTACAATCCGAGGATCCATTGCGAAGATACCCCATCTCAAAGGATCCTACAATCTGCTCGAGAGTGTCCTTCAATTGAAGCAATGAGAGATATCACAGTCAGGTATAAAACCTTCTCTTCTCTCTTCGTCTGTTTCTTGAAAGAGGAGTAAACCCTAGGTCTGGGGGTTTCTCAATCCCCAGCGATCCTACTTCTGAGTTACTCTGATAATCCACTCCTTTTAATTGTGCTTTCTGTCATTTCTTAGTTTCTTTCAACATTAGTTTATCTTTCCTTTGAGTCAAAGCCGACTTCTAAAAATAAATAAATAAAAAAATACATTAATTTTAATTTGCTTCCGCATCGCATCATCTCATCTCTTTGTTCTGCATCACTTCTGGCACTTAAAACAGACGATACTAGGGGTTCTCTGGGTGTCAGGTGCCTTACCTTTGTCCATGGGCCTAGGGGTGGGGATACCCTGATTAGGCTTGCTAGGGGTAACCTGGCTAGGTCCATTTCATGGGATTGGGGCACTAACCCTAGATGGCATGGGTCCTCTCTGAAACTTCTCAGTGTTCAGTGCAATCTGATAGGCTTGGTCTAGGTCACTAACCTCTCTCAGAAACAACTCTCTCTTAATATCTTCCCTAAGCCCAGCCCTAAATCTAGACAAAGTGACTTCATGGGCTTCACTCACATCACATCTCATTAGGTATTCATCAAAGGTGGTTATGTAGTCTGAAATAGATCGATTCCCTTGTTTCAAAGTCTGCCATTGGTCTAATAGATTTTGCTGGTATGAAATGGGTAGGTACTTGTCTCTAAGCTTTTCTTTCATACCCTGCCAAGTGGTTATGGGCTCTACATTTCATCTTCTAGTGGTCAGCTCAATGTTCCCCCAGAATAACCTAGCTTGACGTATTAATTTCATCTTGGCAAACTTAAATTTCCTCTCCTCAGACATAGCATACCACTCAAAGTACTGGTCCATCTCACCCTCCCAATCAGAATACACCTTAGGATTTAAACTACCATCAAAAGTGGGTGCATCTAACTTGATGTTCCGAATGAACCTATCATCTCTATCCTCAGGTTCTGGGTCAGGCCTCCTATGATTAGGTTCAGGATCTCGGTATAAAGGTCTTCTAGGCTCTTGGTGTGGGTGAGGTTGATGCATATTAAAATCTGGGTCAGGAGTCCAATTCTGATGCCTAGGTTCCTCAAGTACTTGGACTCGATCCCTAAGCTGGGCAAAATTCTCATTCATATCCTGACTTAATTTGTTCATACTCTCAGTAAGAGCTCTAACCATGGCCTCTAAATCAGGTTGGGTTTGACCAGGTTGGTAGGGTACTCCATTCCGGGTAGACATGATGCAATCAAGCACACAAAATGAGACTCAACTGAATGACTATGGGCTGACTAGACCTAGAGCCCAAACTAGGTGCCCAATCAGAGTGGCAAGCTAGCCTGTAGTAACTAAGGACTCAGCCAGGCAGGTGTAAGGGGAGTGTTAGGTCCCTGAATGCCAATCCTAGACACCAATCAGAGATTGGCCAGGTAGGCGGACCAGCACACAAGCCCTTCGGGATGGAATCCCTGAACCACCGTTCTAGACACTGAGTACAAAGCACACACAGATTAACCAGACAAACTGACTCAACACTAGCCTTGACCCGACTTGTTGATGTCCCTAGCCCACTAGGGCAAATTAGGTCTAATCAATTTTTAGATTAAAGGCTTAGGTTCGAATGAAGGGGTGGTGGTTTTGGGCTAAGGAGAGGTTATCAACTCCTCCCCTTATCTTAGATGCTCAAATGCCCTTAAGATGAATTAAGAGATGAACACTCAAAAATAAATGGATGGCAGAACACAAAAATAGAGTTGCAGTAACTTAATTCTCAGAAATCGCACGGAAACTAATAAATCATGAGAAAATTATGCAAATTAGATTCAATTATATTGGTTTCAGCAAAACAAAAATAAATGAATTTGGAGTTACCTGCAGTGAGAAATAATTCCTGCAACAGGGTAATTACGGGCTGAAAATAGAGCACTTCCCCGTTTATAATTCCTGCTACGAAGTTATAACCCAACGGATCTCCTACACGCCCTAGGAACACCCCGTGGAATGGGAAGAGGAGGTTTGCACCTCGCTTCATTCCTAGGACCGGACGTCCTGGGGAGTCTACTTCGAGCAGACAAAGTAAAAAGAGAGAGACTCAAACAAGCAATCGAAACAGAAACCCTAGACAGGGCTCTGATACCAAAAATGATGCAGAACAAAGAACAAAGAAGCGTATGCGAAAGTAAAATTAAGGTTAATCCTTTTTTTTTTTTTTATGTTTCAGAAATTGGCTTTGATTCAAAGTAAAGCTAAACTAAGTTGAAGGAAACTAGGTAATGATTGAAAGCACAGTTTAGAAGAAACTAAATTATAAGAGTAGTTCAGAAGTAACGGATCGCTGGGGGTTGAGAAACTCCCAAACCTAGGGTTTCGCTCTGAACTTTCAACAGAACAGAAATAGAGAGGAGAGATGGTTTACCAACCAGACAGTGATCTTCTCAGAATTTGGGTGGAAGAACTCTTTCGAGTAGATTGTGGGATCCTCGGAGTCGGCTATCTTTGCAATGGATCCTCCAATACTGGTCTTGTGGTTTGGTCGGCTTCTCCTGGACTCAAGATCTGGGAAAGAAGAGGAACAAGTGATGGAATTCAGATACTCAAGAAAAGGTTTACCAGGTTGAAGAACTTGAAAGCTGAAGTTGCTAAAATCAGGATTCTCCTGGAGGCTGATCTGACTTCCTCTTAGAATTGCTGTAGATCTGAAGTATCTGGACTGGAGCTGGATGCTGGTGATCGGCCTGGGCTTGGAGAGGGTGGCCATGAGAGGTGGGATAGGCTAGGGCTTGGTGAAAAGAGAAGGGTGATGGTGGCTAGGGTTTGGGAGTGGAGTGGCTAACCTAGGGTTTGGGTTTTGGAGATCTCACACCTCCTCAAGGTTCCTGGAGAACCCGGATTTACTCCCTCACGGAGCTCAACACCTGGATGCAAGTGTGGAAGAGAGAAAACACAAAGTTTGCTCACAAAAAAAATTTGGTTTCATTCATCTGATTCCTTTTCAAACTTACATGGGGGTTTAATTTATAGGCCATTACAAGAGAGTAGGGTTTTACATCTTCCCATGTAGGACTAAAGGAGGGGATCTTCAAATTAGGATATCAATCACTACTCATATGGCCGGCCAATTAATTCCAAAGTTGATTGAAGCTTCAAAAAGGAAAGTGGGTGGCGCCTCCTTGTCTTGACCTCCAAGAAAATATTTTTTTTCTTCTATGCTTGGCCTTATCTGGAAGTGTTTGGGCGCCTCTTAACCTTGCCCTCTAAGAGAAAATTTGTTGCCTTTTATATCTGGCTTTAGTTGGAATGATTAGGGCGCCTCCTAACCTTGCTTTTCAAGAGAAATCTCCTTCCTTCCATGGCTCAACCTCTTTTGGATACCTCCTTTTCTTTCTCCCCAAGTTATGGCTCCTTCTAACTTTGTTTTGAGTATTTCTGGCAGGTAATGGGCGCCTCCTTGAATTTCTCTCCAAGACAATTTCTTCCCTTTCATAGTTTGGTTCTTTTGGGAAGTCTTGGGCCGCCCCCTTGATTTGTGGACCCCTGGTGGATTTCTCCTCAATTGGCGCATGAAAGAGGGGAGCTGCTATCTGTGGTGTGGGGACCAAAGCCTGTTGGATGGAGATGTGGCGCCCCCTGGACTCAGGCGTATGGTTGGGAGTGTGGCTGGGAGTGTGGCGCCCACTTGCTTGGCCTTGGGAGAAAATGTAACACCCCCAGGTTGAAGCCCTAGTCCACTACTGAGTCAACATGACTCAACAAAATAAAAATGCAGGTAATACAGACTCAAACTAAAATTGAGTTGATCAAGTCAACCCTTATTACAAGCCAAAAACCCTAATTCTTCGGGCAAGGTTAATCAGAGATCCAGATGGAGCTCTGAAGTCTTCTTCTGAGTCTGGTGCCCGCACCAGGGAGCATCTGGATTGTGGCAGACTTGATCTCATATTGTCTAGCAGGTATTTCAGGTAAATGGATACAAGTCGATGGGTTGTAGGTGGAAGGAATAAAGTATTCCTTCATCTGTCTAGGTGGTTCTTCTGGGTTTCCAGCCATTTGATTTTTTGGTGTACTATGGATCAGCCATTCAATTTCAGGGTTGAAGTCAACTAGGTCTGGAAATAGAGATCTTCTACCGTGCATGAAACAGTGCAACCCAAAAATGTGAGGAAAATCTTTTTTTATTTTATATATATTTTTTTGTTATTTTCAAACACTTATCAAACAGATTTCTATCCTAGGCTCCCTAATTCTAGACAGCTTCTAACTTTCAAGATTGCCTTGGAGCCCTCCAAGTCAAAGACCAATTAGCTAACTGGCCAGGTAAGGGTAAGGTCGGTGGAGTTTCCCTCTTTGCTTGCCTTAGACATTAATTGAAAATTGGCCAAGTAAGCGGATCCAACCACCTTCCTTCGGGACGTAATCCCTGAACCCCTTTCCTAGACACCAGTCAACCAACTAATCTTGACCCGGTCCAACTCTTCCGGGTGCCCTGTCCTATTGAGCTCGAGTTCCTTAGGGCTGACGTCTAGTTAATTTTATTTAGAAGGCTTAGGTATGCAAAATGAGGGGTGATGGTTTGTGGGCTAAGGAAGGGTATTGAACTCCCCACCTTATCTTGTTTATGGATAAGTGCCCTTAAGATGATTATGAGATTATGAAATGCAATAAGATGTCCAAAATAAAAGTTATAAACACACAAAATTAAATTAAAGCTATATATATTTTTTTAATTTTGTGATTAAGTTTCTAATCCTAATAAATTATGAAATGTCTGGGCGATTTTTTTTGGATTTTGCAGAAAAGATAAATTTACCTAAATGAATCTAAAAATGAAAAACAAAAAATTTTTTTGTTTGAAATTTTAAATTTGAAATTTGAATTTTTTTTTAAAAACTTGAAATTTGAATTTTTTTTTTTTTTTGGAGATAAGAAAAGAAACTAAAAAGAAAAATAATTAATATGTAAAAGAGGGAAGAAAGTTTACTGATTGGGAGACTTCCTTCCTCTTCTGCTTTTCTCCCCCTTTTTTTTTTTTAATCTGCAAGAAAAAGAAAAGTTAGCATGGCATAAAAAAATCAAAAAGATCAAAAACTATTATTTTAATGCCCTCCCTAGCAACGGTGCCAAAAACTTGGTAGGACCGCGGGGTTGTCGTTAAAATACCATGGCTATCAGTTTAAAATCTGACTTCTTAAAATATTTAAAAATGCGTAGCAAGAGGAGTCGGGTCGAATCCACAGAGAAGGCGGTGTTTAGGATTTGAAATCTTTTTGATCTTGTAAAAAAAAATATTTGAAGTCGAAAAATATAAAAAAAATTAAAATTGCAGGAAAAGTAAACTTGGCACTATGATCTATTATTTAGATCCTAGCATCTACTTGCAGACAAGACGAAAGACATGAGTTAAAAAGAGATATTGCATTGATTGAAATTTAATGTCTAGATACAATGCAAAAAAAAATTAAATTAACAAAACAAGTAACAAAGATAAGAACAGATCGGCGCAGCCTCGTCGGGAAGATAGCTCCTTCCTTCGTACTCTGTGGAGCGAACTGGGCTTCCTCTGCGTCTTCTTCTTCGGATCTTGATCTCAGAGAGAGAGAAGGCTGGAAGATGGTGTAGGAACACGCTCTCCTTTGAGAAACCTCACTCCCAAAAGCCAACCCGTAACCCAAGCAATGCCCTTTACCCTGTACCTTGTCTTTTCTCCAGGATACCTCTGTCTTGTGCATTGGGGTTCATTTTATAATTGACCGGAGAGGGGAGCTTGTTGCTCACTAGCGATGTGGGACAAAAAAATTACCGCGATCGCTCCAATGATGCACTGTTGATTTCGCCTCTCGTGGGCTGCGCTGGTGCTCGTGGATTGCGCCGTGGAGCTCATGGAGAATGCCCAGCATCCGTGGAGAATGCCCAGCATCCGTGGAGCTCGCCCGTGGACTGCTCATGGACTGCCCGTGGAGAACGCCCGTGGACGGTGCTCCGGCAAGCCAACTCGTGGAAAACGCCCATGGGCTGCGCCACCGTGCGCGTGGAGCTCGGCCTGCGCGTGGAGGAGGTGGCTGCGCGTGGAGGAGGTGGGCTGCGCGTGGAGGAGGTGGCCGTGGGGAACGCCACCGTGGACGTGCATGGCCGTGGAGAACGCCACCGTGGAGGGCGTGCGTGGCCATGGAGAACGCCACCGTGTAGAGCGTGGAGTGCGCGTGGAGGAGCTTGGCAACATGTGGGGGAGCTTGGCCATGGAAAACGTGGGCTGCCTCCTCTCTTTTGCCATCGAAAAACACCGCCACCGACCGTCAAAGCATCGCCGGAGCTTCTCCTCCGGCCAGGGACACCGCCGGCGTGCTTCCCGGCGAATTTCGGTGCCTCTGGAGGGCCGTGGTCCACAGCCTATTCCGTGGACCGGCAGCCATGGCTGCCGGTGAACCAAATTGCAAAATAAAAAAACACAAGGACCGGCTGCTCCAAAAACTGTGCAGCATCAAAATGTGTGCAAAAATCTTAGAAAATTCATAACTTCTTCATTTCAAACCTGATTTAAGTACCGTTTGCATCGTTGGATTCCATAAATCAAGCTCTACCTATTGGTGGGTTTTAATCTTATTAATTTTACCAATTTCATGATCATTAATTATAATTATTAAATGTTTTATTAATCATTTAAATGGGTGTGTGGTGCTTTGACTTGAAATCTATTTTTCAAGAACGTACTCTAATTTCACACTTTTCAAATATATTTTTAAAATAATTAGTTTTGCAAGAAAGTCCAAATTAATTATGAAATTAGATTATTAAAAGAATGTTAGCACCAATAATTAACTAAAATACTTAAAATAATCGTGTAAATCCAAGATTTATCAGTTACCTCGTCTTTGAGATCCATTAGACAAAGATTAACAGTTTTCATGGTCTCTTCCTTTTCAGATGAAGTCGGCTCCTTGCTATCCTCCATGTAGCAACCATTGCCTTCTTTTTCTTTTTCTTAAAAAAAATTATTTAAAAGTGGATAATCTAGATGAATGTGCCCTGGTTTCTTACATTCATAGCATGTGGGCACTTGATCTTTTTCTTTTTCTTTATCCTTATCCTTGTCCTTGGAGTGCTCTCCTCATTTATGAAATTTTCTATTGTATCTTCCTTTCTTCTTTTTCATAAACCTTCTAAATCTCCTCACGATCATTGTGATATCTTGATCTTCTAAATCATCTTTGGAGGAGGTGCAGTCATCTTTCGATTCCTCATCATTTCTTTTAGAATCAGATGCAGCCTTGAATGCAATAGTCTTCCTTTTCTTTTGATCATCATCAGTCACTTTAGGGTCCCACTTATCTGGAAGTGATATGAAAATCTTTTGTACTAAATCAGCATTTGAGTAAACCCTACCAAGACTTTTCAAACCATTAATAATATCTATAAATCGAGTAAACATGGTAAAGATAGTTTCAGTAGGTTCCATTTTAAACAATTCATAACTATGTATAAGAAGATTTATTTTCGAAGTCTTCACTTGGGAAGTTCCTTCGTGGGTCACTTCAAGTTTGTCCCAAATTTTATTTGCTGAAGAACAAGTAAAAATTCAATTAAACTCGTTAGCATCCAAAGCACAGTATAACAAATTCATTGCTTTGGCATTTAATTCCCCCATCTTCATGTCGTGTTCATCCCAGTCCTCCTCAGGCTTTGGGACATCCATGCGATTAATTTTAATTATAAGAATATGTGGCCCTTTTAGAATGACCTTCCATAATTAAAAATCGATAGCTTGTATATAGATTTTCATTCTAGCTTTCCAGTAAAAATAATTAGTGCTAGTGAAGAGTGGAGATCTATTAGTGGATTGGCCTTCGACTAAGGATGTACTCATGGGATGAGCCATCAATCTTTACTCCAAATGTATTAATAGAATCTGCTATAATACTAGTTGTTGCCCAGGTGGCTTTTCCAAGAGGGGGATGAATTGAGAATTTAAAAAATTTTAAGCAATAATGTGCTCTTTGAAATCCCTTATAAGTGTTAAGTGCTGTGATAGGATAATTGAATGCAGAAGCGTAATCATACAAGAAAGGCACATCACAAACACAAACACAAGCAAATTATAGTGGTTTGAAGTAACCCAGCTCCTACATCCACTATCCAAGATTACCACTTGGGATTTCAACTATATCCCCCACTGGAATATAGTCGAATTATTTTAACATGCTCACAATCCAAACCTTTACACTTTGGCTTTTAAATCAGGATCACCAAAGAAACCCAACTTGGTTTTACCAGGATCACCAAGAACCCAACTTGGTTTTAACACAGGATCACCAAGAACCCAACACTTGGTTTTAATATAGGCTAACCAAGAACCTATTTGGTTTTTAAACCGGGCTCACCAATAACCCAACAATTCAATAAAAGATTATAAAGAAAAGCAACAGAATGACAAACAATTTTTTGTCGAATGGTTGCCGATGCAGCTCAAGAGAAGCCTAATTGATTGCACTTCAATGCACTTAGGTGGCTTCTTTACTGTCTTCAATAAATGCTTCAAGCTTTAGTTGATAGTTGGTGAAAGCTTGAAGATTGTCTTGAATGCTCTTGCAGTGCTCTCCTGCTCTTAAGGTAGCTTAGATATTCAATATAGTATTAACTCATCATCTCTCCTTTTAAAAACTCTTTTCAAGTAGTTCAAATCTCTCAAATATATAGTCTTGTACTCTTCTCAGATGAGTTTAGTCATTGTAGACCGTTGGGATGTGACATTTGACCATTGGAGCACTTTTTGGATTCAAATTCCAAGTTCTGGAACTAGCCGTTATAAGTCTGAAATCGACCTTTGAGTCAGCTTGGATTACTCGAGTCGGCTCGAATCCTTAGAGTAGTTCTGGTTGAGTCAACTCTCTTCAATCTAGTCAGCTCGCTTGCACAGTGTCCTGATTCCTCACTCTGTAAGAGTCGGCTCACCTTGATTCTAGTCGACTCAGATCCTCAGGCCTTCAAGAATGTAGTCTGGAAAAGTCAGCTCTTTCTCATTAGAGTCTACTCGATTGGCTGTAGTTCTCATATCCCTTTTTCTGGACTCTAGAGGAGTCAGCTTGATTCTCTGAAGAGTTGGCTCAGATGTCTAATAATATGATAGAGTCGGCTCAGACTCCCTTTGGATCAGCTCGCCTATCTGATTCAGGAAATGGTACTCTGGATGAGTCGGCTCGGGTCCCATAGAGTTGGCTCGGATATCTATATGCCAGAATCCTCATGCATGCCATGTTCCAGAGTTGGCTCTCTTCTCTTCTAGTCGGCTCGAATGAGTTCTTCAGTGAATTTTTAATTCTTCTCCATAATTCATCCAGCAAGGTTTCAAGCTATCAAGATATCTTCAAACTCTTCTTACAACACACTCAAAGTAATTTAAAGCTTGAAGAAAAACCTAAAAGTAACCCATTTGATTGATTTTTACTTAAGTTCTTCTTTGGGTTCTTCTTTACAAGATTCAATTGCAATACAACTCAACACAAGAAATATAAATGTAGCAGTTGAAATTAAGCAATGAATTCATCCTACAAAAACTTGTAAAACAATTGAAGAGTTATTAGTAAAACAAATGATGCACTAATGTTTGGTTATCATCAAAATCACTTATGAGGTCAACAACTTAGGAGACTTACTGCTTAACTAGGGGTTATAGGTATTGTGACCTAGCTCGAGAGTCTGACTGCTCGGCCAGGGTGCTTGGAACAACCTTATTCAAGACTTTGGAACCTAGGAGGCTTACTATTTAACTAGGACTTAGAGGTATCATGACTTAGCTAGAGAGTTTGACTGCTTAGCCAGGGTGCTTGGGATAACCCATCCAAGAATTTGGAACCTAGAAGGCTTACTACTTAACTGGGACTAGGGATATCATGACCTAGTCCAAGAGTCAGACTGCTCGGCCTTCTATAATGGAGAGCTTAAAGAAGAGGTATATATAATATAGCTTGAAGGGTTCTATTTATAGATGAATCTAAAGTATGCAAGTTTCAAAGGTCCAATTATGGATTGAAGCAAGCCTCTCAAAGTTGGAACATACATTTTGATAAAATAATCAAAATGTATGGCTTTGTTAAAAATGGAGAAAAGCCTTGTATATACAAATGGAGTAATGGTTCTACAATTATATTTATTGTACTATTTATGGATAACAATCTCTTGACTGGAAATTACATTCTTGCATTACAAGGTATAAATCTCTAGCTATGAACTCAATTCACCATAAAAGATTTGGGAGAAGCATCCTAATCTTAGGGATAAAGAACTACAGAGATAGATCTAAAAAGTTGCTTGGATTGTTCCAATTTATGTATATTGACACTATGCTAAAATGATTTAGCATGATGAATTTCAAAAGATGCTATCTACTGATAGGCCAAGGAATAACTCTCTTTAAGAAAAATTGTCCTACTACTATACAAGAGAGAGCATATGAGTAGAATCTTATCTGTCTCAGCAATGGGATCTATTATGTATACTGTGACATGTATGAGATTGGATATGGCCTATTTGCTAGGCATAGTGAGTAGATATCGATCTGATCAGGATGAAAAGCATTGGTAGGTTTAAAAAACAATCTTGAAGTATTTAAGAGATATTAGGGATCAATGGCTTATTTATGGAGATACTGACTTTAAACTTGTAGAATATATAGATTCCAATTTTCTGTCTGACTATAATGATAGTTGTTGTCGCCAAGATCATCGTGGCCCATAGCTACTATTGGCACCGGAGTGTGCTCCCTTCGCTGTCTGGCCGTTCAATGGTCCGGGACCTGCAAAACAGGGGTTAGTGACCTGGGCCAGGATTTTTGGCAGGGGCACTTCGATGGTCAAGTCAGTGATGATCCAGGGAAACAGATCCTCCTAGTCGAGCCCCTCTTGATGGACTCCATGCTAGGAGGTATGAATGGTGTGAGAGTCGGACGCAAGTGTGTTAGGGGAAGAGCGGCCTAGCTAGAGGGATTCTTTGTGTGGCCTTTCTGCCCGCCCTTGCCAAGACTTGCTTGTGGTGTCGTGCTCTTTATTTGAGCTTGCACTTGTGTTTTAATGGTATTGCATGTTACCTCCTTCATTTTGCTTCCTTCGAGCTTTGTAGTCTAGGTTACTGTTTGGCGCCCATTTTGGGATCTCCGCTGGGTTGTCAGGAACGTATGGTAGTGTCTCGAGGTGCCTTTCCTGATTCATGATAAGGGAAACTGTCATGTGTTTTAACATTCCTTCTGGTCGCCTCATTTTGGAAAACCTGGCAGTACCTCGATCGGTGGGCCACCGCCCCCGGGATTCGAATCTCCTAGTTGACTTCCTCTTTCGGGTGGTTCAGGTGGTTGGTGAAGAGCGTGGTTCCTCGATCAGTGGGCCTCTCTCCTTTCTGGTGTAACTAGTGGCTGCAGGTGGTCATTGCGGCCTGGTGGGTGTCCCAGTGCAATTCTTGGGCAGCTCGTCGGCGTCCTGGGATGGCGGTGCTGTCCCTTGGTTCGCTGGTGTCTAAAACTGAGTTGGGGGCTAAGCTAGAAAGGCAGGGCTCGACTCCGACCTAAGCATCTCGAGCTTGCGGGCTCGCCTCGGTGGAGGAGGGCAGAGTACAGGCCCAGTCCAGAGGGCTCGATCTCGAAGAGGCTCCACGTGGCGAAGGAGGGCTGAGCTCGACTCTGACCATGGGGCTCACTCTACAGGGCAGAGTGCGGGCCCGGTCCAGAGGGTGCGACCTCGAAGAGGCTCCATGGATAGAGGAGGGCTGGGCTTGACTCCGGCCATGGGGCTCGCTCTGGAGGGCAGAGTATGGGCCCAGTCCAGAGGGCTCGACCTCGAAGAGGCTTCACGTGGCTGAGGAGGGCTGAGCTAGACTCCAACCACGGGGCTCGATCTTCGAGGGGCTCGCTATGGAGGGCAAAGTGCGGGCCCGGTCCAGAGGGCTCATCCTCGGAGAGGCTCCACGTGGCAGAGGATGGCTGGGCTCGACTCTGACCACCCAGCTCGGTCTCCAAGGGGCTTGCTCTGGAGGGCTCCGTTCAGCTTCGACCAAGGCATCCTAGGCTTGCAGGCCCGACCTGGAGGAGGATGGAGCTCGGCTTCAACGGGCAGTCCCGTTGTCCTCGAGGGCCTCAGCCTGGTGGAGGAGTACAAACTGGGAATCCGATGCGGTGCCTGGCACGGTGGTTTCTTATGACGTGGCATCTTACAGCTACTCTACGTCAGTGATCTTGCCACATCATTTGCCTCCCACTCTCAAGGCTCGTTAGTGCACGACGCTCGGGTCGAAGGGAGTAATTGTGATGCTGACATGGGAAGGTGAAGATCTGGCGCAATGATGGCTATGATTGCCGGTGCTCCACGGAATGGTCCTTCAGGCCAGTGCAGGGGTGCCACATGGCCATATCCGAGGAGTAGTTAATGCTGGCACAGAATTCAGAGCATCCGGGATGCCTTTTTCATCGATGGGCGGCTTGTGGCGTGAATCCGTTGGCGGAGAGGTCGTAACGGTACGATGTGCTGGGTCATTTCGAAACGAAAAGAAGTTCTTACCCAAAATATCTGTTCTTTTTGAACTCTTTGCCCCTGCTGCAGTACCCGAGCCTTCTCTTTTTTCTTGGTTGCCTCACATCTTCTAAGGAACTAGGTTAGTTCTTCCTCTCTTCCTCCTTTATCAGAGTAGGGTCCATCTTCTGAGTTTAGGGTTTCCCTTGGGTCGAGTCCGTCTGGTGTGGGCACCAGGATCCGACAGAGGCTCCTCAACCCTCTATGGATCTCAGATTAGGGTTCCACTTTTTTGTGTCTTGTAATAAGGCTTCGAGCCTCAAACTTGTAATTGTCTTTTGCTTTAAATTGAGTCTGTACCTTGACTAATTAGGTCAAATTGAGTCCTGTACTAAGTCGAGTCGTAAATCGAGTCCAGTCTGAGTCTCTCAGAAGTATGGGTCCATTGTAAGAGTGGGTCTTAAAATTTAGTCTCCTTGGAAGCAAGTAAGGAAAGAAGCCAAGTCAACTGAGGGCCCACATATGCATCCTACATGGCACCATAACATCTCGCCATGTGAGAAGCACACGTGGCATGCAAGGATGCCCAATGGGGAGGACCACTTCACTTGGGTCAAGCCTTTGTCCCTTCCACCCATCAAGCTAATTTCCATGTAAGGGTGGTCGGCCAAGGAAGAATTCTATGGAAGATAATGTAGGGAATTCAAATCCCTTACTTCAAGCTCTCCAATCAAGCCTTCTTCCCAATTTGCTTCAACCTCTTTGGAAGAAAAAGACAAGAGCCTTGGATGCCTCCACCTAACACTCCCCTTGTCAAGCCTTGTACCAAAGAAAGAACACCAACAAAAGAAGGGGGAAGAACACATGCCTTGCTCCAAGCCCCTCTTCATGCCTTCTTCCAAAACCAAGGAGATTTTTACCAAGTTCAAGGCACCAAGAACCTCACTCCAAGCCATGCATCATGCCACACCCAATCCAAGGTCCCTTTGGTCAGCCAAAGAAAGGAGAAAGTCAAGGCTTTTGGCACCCACCCAAGAAAGTTTGTATTTTTGTTTCATTTAAAATTTGAATGGGCCTTGGGTGCCTATTTAAAGGACCCAATCCCTCCATTGTAAAGCTATTGAATGATTAATGAAAAAAAAAATTTGAGTTTTCTATCCTCCAACCATTGTCTCTTAGACTAGGTTTGAGTGAAGTTGCCTTCGTCCCCAGGGACGTCGAGTGGTGTGAGGCCATCTGTCCATCGCCCCAGGGCGTCGCGAATCCTTCATCCTCCTGGACATCACGTGGTATGAGGCCACAATCCTTCATCCTCTGGGATGTCGCGGGGTGCGAGGTCCCAAGTTATCTCCATCTTCGACTTCGGAATCCAGCTGGACACCGGGCTCGAAGCCCCTTCTCAACCCCATCTCAGTCCCTTTCCGTGCATCTCTCCAGTTCGCTAATCCTTATTTTGTATGCCTACAGGTCCTCCCTGGCATCTTGGGTACCGGAGACAGTCGGCTTTGCCATCATGACCTTTCGACCGAAAGCCAGTGCTTCCACGGGTTCGACTGCTCGGGCATCCAAGCTGCATCCGCCGAGTTGAGCGATCTCTACATCGGACGCTTCAGACATGTGAGGTTTGCTCTCTCTATCTCCTAAGTAGGTATAGTGTTTCGAGCTAGTCCTACCGGAGTTTCTTAATCCCGAGATCCTGTTCTCATTTTCACTGCTTAGGGATCTGAACTGCTAGTGTAATCTTCCGTACTCATTTCTCTTATTTCTAGTTTTTTTTGCTTGTGATCGGGAATCAAAACCCTAAGAAAACATATAAAACTCTTCAACTAAAAAAAAAAATTCTTTTGCATCATAAGCACCCATAAGCATCCATCCCCAGCATCCCTGTCCCCCCCCCTTTTACTCCACATCATTCTTGGTATCAGAGCAAGTTTAGGACTAGTGCATTTTGTTTTCTTTCATTTTCTGCATTCTAGTATGCCCGTATATGGTCTGATCTTTGGATTGTTTCTCTCTGTAGAGATCTCCAAATTTTATGATTTCTATTCTGTTAGACCGCATTGAATTCAAAGTATTTTTATCTATTTTCTCAGATTTTATTTCAGTTTGTAGGATTTCTACAAGCCGAAGTACTACCTGAGAAAATCTCAGGTCTGAAATTTCAGCAAGCATCTAATTTCTTGTTTCATTCATCCATCTAGCTTATTTCTTGCATTTAGGGGCACATTTTAATTCCTGCATTTTGTTTAGCATTCACACATTTAAAAGACACAAAAAACACAAGAAAATTTTAAGTCATTTCATTAGTCATTTTTTTTTGTGCATCATTCACCATAACGTATCTTAAGGGCGTCAAATTAACATAGGGTCAGGATTTCATTACCTGTCCCTAGCCCAAAAACCACCACCCGACATATCGAACCCTAGCCATTAACTAAAATCGATTAGACATTTAATCTGCTCTAGTGAGCTAGGGACACCCACGAAGTCGGGTCGACCCAAGTGCCGAGCCAAGCTAGATTACTTGTTGGTGTGTGCTTGAGTAGCTGGTGTCTAGGCAAGTGGTTCAGGGACTAGAGCCCGAAGGGAAGTGGGTTGGTTCGCTTACCTAGCCAATTTCTAATTGGTGTCTAGGCAAGCAAAGAGGAACCTCCACTAACCTTACACTTACATGGCCAGGTGCCAAGTTACTGCTTTCAGGTTCATCTTCTTGACTTTACATTTGGAGAGATCTCCTAGGTCTAGCAAACTGTAGAATCGTTTTGTTACATGTGCACTAGATCAGGAACCTCTTTTCACCCACCTTCTCCACCCTCTATCGAAACCACGGACCAACTGCGAGTAGACATTGGAGCCCTAATTCAATCCATGACCCAGTTAGGCAACCAGTTGACTAATAGATGTGATCAAATAGAGGCCAGACAAGGACCCATAGAGGAAGCCGCTAGGCTTCGTGAGCATTTCCAGAGAGCTCCCGCCTACAGAAGACCTGAGCCCTTTAGGAACCAGAGCCGTATCCCCGGATCCACCCAAGGTTATAGCCAGGCTTACCCAAGTCGACCAAGCCTGAACCGATCTGACCCCAGTCGACCAAGCCTAGCCCGACCCAGTCCTAGTCTTCCCAGTCTGAATCGACCCCAATACAGTAGAGAGGACAAGGGTAAGGCTATTGAAGTCCAAAGGAGACCCGATCCCCAAGGTAACAGCTATAGGTGCCATAAACTTGAGCATTTTGCTAGTTAGTGCACCGCCCCTGCCCTACTTATGGATGAACCGACTGAAACTGAACCCGAACCCATTGTTGAACCTGAGGAAGACTTGAAGGTTGAACCCATTGAAAATCTAGAGAAAGAAACTCCTAAGCCCATTAAAGAATTGAAAGAAAGCATCTATGAGTCAAGTTTAGTAGAAGATTGGCCTGAGGGTGAAATCATTGAGGAATCCAAGGAAAATGATCCTAAACCCACTACAAAATTTGAAGAGGAAATGACCGAGCCAGGATCACATCTAGTAAATAAACATGAGGATTCACCAGTCTTTTCCATAGGAGTTCAGGAACCAACCCTTAATGAATCGATCCAAAGAGAACATCCTCAAGAGATGGTTAAAGCTCGGAAAGAAATTAAGGATGAAGTTCCCGATGTGTTACCTGATCAACTTCCACCCCTGAGAGACATCCATCATACTATAGACGTGGTCCTAGGATCCTCTTTAACAGACCTTCCTCTCTGTGGGATTGACCCTAGCGAGCCCCAAGATCTACCGGAACAAGTGGACCATATGACACCTATAGAACGATGCCCAAATTTTAAGGTCATCCTAAATAACCAAGGTCTGTTTTATGTTTTCCATAAGCCACCCCAAGACTCCGATTCCTATTTCCTACCCTTCCCTGAACCCTCTCACATTTTTAGAGCCATGGGGTTATTTTTTATTGAGATTACCAGAATACGTGACTCCTTAGAGCCCATCCCTTTTGCCCTCTACTTCTGGTATACTTTATGGCATTTGCTAGGGATCCTTAATAATTTTTCTTGTGCATACCAGACTAGGGTCAAACCTAGAGAGTCAAAAGTCTGTTAGGTTTAGACCCTGGGAGTCCAATAAAATTTTTTATCAATAAGATTGCATAGTTGAGTCTGCATTTTGCATCATGTTAGGATTATGCATTAATTACAATTTTTAAAATACTTTGGCTGATTCCCAAAAGTGAGTCAAAGAGTTTGAAATAAGGGATTTTGTAATGATTAGGCTCCGGCCTGAACGGTTTTGACCGGGAACCATTAAGAAGCTTCATGCTCGTGGGGCGAGTCCCTTTAAAGTGATTAGGAGAATGTGCCCTAATGCCTATGTGCTAGAATTACCTCCAGATTATGGAATGAGCTCGACATTCAATATCTCTGACTTAGTCGAGTATAGAGAACCCGCAAACATACCCAGTGAGCCGTTTGGGCCTGACCTCCCTTTTGAGAGTGAACCTGAACCTGAGTGTCCACCTCCAAATATACCTGAGCGAGGAGAGCAGATCGAGCATGTCCTGGATGACCAAGCCATCACTACCCGGTGCAAGGGCATCAACGTTACTTGGTCCGATGGCAAGGCCGACCCGAATCCGATGACTCATGGATCACCCGGGAGGACTTGCAGCGCATCGACCCCGACATCCTGGAGAGGTACCAAAGCCAGACTAACCCTTACTCGACAGGATCGAGTTCCTCCCACACCGGAAGAATTGGTGTGGGCACCAGGATCTGACAGAGGCTCCTCAACCCTCTATGGATCTCAGATTAGGGTTCCACTTCTTTGTGTTTTGTAATAAGGCTTCGAGCCTCAAATTTGTTTTTATCTTTTGCTTTAAATTGAGTCTGTACCTTGACCAATTAGGTGAAATTGAGTCCTGTACTAAGTCGAGTCGTAAATCGAGTCCAGTCTGAGTCTCTCAGAAGTATGGGTCCATTGCAAGAGTGGGTCTTAAAATTTAGTCTCCTTGGAAGCAAGTAAAGAAAGAAGCCAAGTCAACTGAGGGCCCACTTATGCATCCTACATGGCGCCATAACATCTCGCCATGTGAGCAGCACATTTGGCATGCAAGGACGCTCAATGGGGAGGACCACTTCACTTGGGTCAAGCCTTTGTCCCTTCCCCCCATCAAGCTAATTTCCATGTAAGGGTGGTCGGCCAAGGAAGAATTCTATGGAAGATAATGGAGGGAATTCAAATCCTTTACTTCAAGCTCTCCAATCAAGCCTTCTTCCCAATTTGCTTCAACCTCTTTGGAAGGGAAAGACAAGAGCCTTGGATGCCTCCACCTAACACTCCCCTTGTCGAGCCTTGTACCAAAGAAAGAACACCAACAAAGGAAGGGGGAAGAACACATGCCTTGCTCCAAGCCCCACTTCATGCCTTCTTTCAAAACCAAGGAGATTTTTACCAAGTTCAAGGCACCAAGAACCTCACTCCAAGCCATGCATCATGCCACGCCCAATCCAAGGTCCCTTTGGTCGGCCAAAGAAAGGAGAAAGTCAAGGCTTTTGGCGCCCACCCAAGAAAGTTTTTATTTTTGTTTCATTTGAAATTCGAATGGGCCTTGGGTGCCTATTTAAAGGATCCAATCCCTCCATTGTAAAGCTATTGAATGATTAATGAAAAAAAAAGTTTGAGTTTTCTATCCTCCAACCATTGTCTCTTAGACTAGGTTTGAGTGAAGTTGCCTTCATCCCCAGGGATGTCGAGTGGTGTGAGGCCACCTGTCCGTCGCCCCAGGGCATTGAAAATCCTTCGTCCTCCTGGACGTTGCATGGTGTGAGGCCACAATCCTTCATCCTCCGGGACGTCGCGGGGTGCGAGGCCCCAAGTTATCTCCGTCTTCAACTTCGGAATCCAGTCACGAAGCCCCTTCTCAATCCCATCTCAGTCCCTTTTCGTGCATCTCTCCAGTTCGCTAATCCTTATTTTGTGTGCCTACAGGTCCTCCCTGGCATCTCGGGTACCGGAGACAGTCGGCTTTGCCATCATGACCTTCCGACCGAAAGCCAGTGCTTCCACGGGTTCGACTGCTCGGGCATCCAGGCCCCATCCACCGAGTTGAGCGATCTCTGCATCGGGCACTTCAGACGTGTGAGGTTTGTTCTCTCTATCTCCTAAGTAGGTATAGTGCTTCAAGCTAGTCCTATCGAGGTTTCTTAATCCCGGGATCCTGTTCTCATTTTCATTGCTTAGGGATCTGAACTGCTAGTGTAAGCTTCCGTACTCATTTCTCTTATTTCTAGTTTTTTTTGCTTGTGATCGGGAATCAAAACCCTAAGAAAACATATAAAACTCTTCAACTAAAAAAAAATTCCTTTGCATCATAAACACCCATAAGCATCCATCCCCAGCATCCCTATCCCCCCCGTTTTACTCCACATCACCGTTCCTTCATCTTCTTCTTCGAGTCCTTTGCTTCTTCCTTCTTTGGAGATGTCTCGCTTTGGCCCGAGCTTCCGCCCTACCACCAACCAGGGTGAGGCTGGTCCTTCCGAGTGGATGCTAGCATCTCCTTCTTCTTCCGATGAGGAGGAAGATGCGGCTCGTTTCGAGTTCAGTAGGAGGCACCCTTTTGGTCCAGTACTCATTAGGGAACCGGGGTCCGATCCTTCTCATCCTTCTCATCCTCCTCCCTCTTCTGAACTTGTTCCTGAGTCTATCCAGTCCACAGGTCCTGGCAAGATCGCCTTGACGATCATCATCGAAGAAGTGGAGACCATGCGGGATGTCTATGGCATCCTGCACTTTGTCCGGCTTTTAATCCCTCGTCCAGGAGAATGGGTTATTTTCAGTGGCTCGGGCCGTATTTCTTTTTATGAGGAGACCTTTTCTGGGGGTCTTCGCTTTCCCTTCCATCCGTTCTTCATGTCAGTGCTGAATAATTACTGTTTGGTCCCTGCTTAGCTAGTACCAAATGCCATTTGGGTCATCTTTTCTTTTATTGTGCTTTGCCACCTTCACAGGTTTGTTGCCCGTTTTTCTCTGTTCAGGGCTTTCTTTGCCCTAAAGTGCCACCCGATTGAGGACGGGTGGTGGTCTTTGTCTTCCCGCCCAAAAGACATTAGGTTTGAGCTCCCCTCTTCCATCAAGGGATGGAAGAGCAAGTTCTTTTTTGCCACGGTTGAGGGGATCTACTGGGTCTGGAGTGACCCGGACCAGTCCCCCAACCAAAACTCCACAGTCAATGTAGCTGACCGGGATGACTACGAGCAGCTCTGCACCACCTAGATCCCTTCTCTCAAGATTCTATTGTCAGAGCAAAATCTCTCCGAAGCTGGGGTCGACCCAACGAATGGGTTGGGTGAGTTCGACCTAAACTTTTCTTCTCTTTCCTTTTTCTTGTGCTCCTTACATTGCTTTCTGTGGGCTCTGACTATTGTATAGCTTGTATACAGGCATGATCTTCACAAAGAGTGACCTGCTGGCAATCACCTAGAAGAGGTGATGGGGGACTAATATGCATGTAATTTTTTTTTGTATGTTTTATATATGGGGTTGAATGATTAATTCCCGAATTTCAGATTAAAATAAGTTGTAGGAAATTTTATATGAGTTTTAGAAGATCAGCATGCAAATTAGGACCTATAAAAGTAGAAAAGAAGGATCGTCGGGGCTGAGAAGCCTCGGTTAGGGCAAGTTCTCCTACAATAAAATTACTAGAGGTAGAGGGGGTGTACCTGACAACGTCTGTGAAGATCGCAGCAAAGGGTCTCTCGTTCCTCGATGGATGCGGCCTGGAAAACCGAACCAAAGACCCGCGGATACCCGGCTTTCTGCTCGGTGATCCGATTGAGGCTTGGCTGGATTCGTTGGATTCGTAGGAACTCGGGGACCTATAAATGACCTGTCAGGGATTAGAAAACTCACAAAGGAACAAGAAAACAAAGGAAAAATAGCAAGGGAAGGCTTCTTTTGGAGTGGGCGTCCAGGGATTTGGGATGTTTGTTAGCAGCAGGAAGATGATTGCAGCACTGGGAAGAAAAAACTCTCGCAAATCCCTTTACGCACACAGCAGGGTATCACACAACTCAATAGAAGAACTCAAGGTTTTTATTCATCAAAAATTTTCCCTTCATATAAGAGGCTAGGGTCACTTAAATAGACCCTTAACCTTGGGCTCCAAGTAAGGGCACATTAGTCTTTACATGAGAATCCTTTTCCCTCTCAAACCCTATCTAGAAAATAAGGAAACATTAGATAGAACAAATCCCTAAAATTTCTCTTGACTAGGCCAACACTCCAAGGACACCTAGGGGGGCGTGTTGGGCTTCTAAGACCAGCAAGAGGCCGGCCCAAAGGGGCCCGGGTGCATGGGTTTGGGCCTCTGGAAGCTGGGGTGGCCTGGTAGCCAGGTAGCAGGAATATTCCCTGGTATCTTGCTTCTTAGGGGCTTGGGCTTGGCGCCTGGGCTTGATTTCTTTGGGCTAGGATGCAGATGGACCTCTAAAATCATGGATTCCTTGGTTTATGAATATATTTTGGCATCTAGAAGGAAATCTGGGCATCTTGAGGGCATCTGCAAGGAATCAGGATTTTTGATTTTCTTCCTGGGGTCTTCAAATCTTCAAGCTGGGTTAGACTTGGGCAAAACTTCCATGTCTTCAATCTGGTTGGACTTGGTCTTTACTTGTATGATGTGGTCTTGAGTCTTCAGTATGCTTGGATAGGACTCAAAAAAAAAAAAAAAAAAATTAGCTCAACATGAGCTGACCAGTATTGGACTGAACTAGCTCAACATGAGCTGACTAGTACAGAACTGAAATAACAACTCAAAAAACTCAAATAACAACTAAAATGGACTCAGATGAACTAATCCCTTATTACAGATGGACTCATAAATTATTGATCAATTTACAGAGGGTTGAAAAGCCTCTGTCTTATTCTGGTGCCTCAGGTGTCCCCACCAATTCTCCCGGGATGGGAGGAACTCGACCTTGTTGAGTGAAGGTCAGACTGGCTCACATATCTCTCGAGAAGGTCTGGGTTGAGGTGTTGCAAGTCCTCTCGAGAAATCCATGAATCGTTTGACTCTGGCCGGCCTTGCCATCGGACCAGGAAGCGTTGATAGTCATGGCCCAGGGTCGTGATGGCTTGATCATCCAGGATATGCTCGATCCGTTCTCCTCTCTCAGGCCAAATTTGTTTGTGGACACTCTAGGTTAGGGTCACTCATAATGAAAAGGAATAGGTCCAAAGGCCTTACTAGGTATCACTACCGGTTCCCTATACTCAACCAGGTCTATAATATTGAAGGTAGAACTAATGCCCAAATCCAAAGGCAAGTCTAACACCGAGGCATTTGATCCAACCTTCTCTATCACTTTAAAAGGTCCGGCTCTGCGAGCATGAAGCTTCTTTTAGGCCTAAGCCTAACCAAGATAGAATCCACTACATCAAATTCTTTGATCCATCTTCGGGAATTAGCCAGTTTGTTTAACATTAGTGCGGGTGGTGAACATGTTAGGCACATGCAAACTCCTAACAAGATGATGCAAAGGACTCAAACTAACACCTAACAGACTCGACTATGCATTCCTATCGAAGGAAATTTTATTGAACTCTTTGGATCTAAACCTAATAGATTATAGGTTCTCTAGGTTTGATCCTAGCTTGACATGCACATGAAAATTTACAGTGAACTCCTAGCAAATTCCAAAGAGTATGCCAGAAGTAAGATGCAAACCTAACATGCGTGATGAATGCATGCAGTATGCTAATCTCAGCTAAATGCAATCTAATGATCCTAGAAATGCTGGAGTGGTCAGGAAAGGGCAGAAAATAGGAAGTGGATTCAGAAGTAGTTTGGTAGGGTAGGGAAAAGGTTCAAGGTTAGTTGGATAAAGTTCAATAAAAGAAGGCATGTCAGGGACTAATCCTAGACTAATGAGGCTAACCCTACGAGGTTGCGGTATATCTATGGGGTTTGCATAATGGAAGGATGGGTTACTAATCTCAGGGAAGAGGTCCTTAATGGGAACTATATGAGGAGGCTCATCCTGAAGGTACTGATTCAAAGAGATCAAGTCCTTAATAAATTCTTCTGGTTCTTGTATTTTAGGACTAGACACTATAATTTGGCTCTCCTCTATGGTTTCCTCAGGTAAGGCTCTAGTAGCAGTACCCAGGTTCTCTTCCTCTATTTGTTCTTCCACTATAGCTTTAGGTTGGATGTGGTCAAGGTCAACTACCTCTAGGTTGGCTTCTACCTGGGTATCTATTGGGTTAGCTAATTCTAGGTCATCTAAAGGTGTCTCCTCTTCTCCCTCATACTCATCCACTAAGTTTGCATCAGCTTCATACACTTCCGCGTTAATGTAAGCCTTGTCAATCTCAGGAATGGTTGGAGAAGGTCGGCTAGGGGAAAATTGGCTAGGTCCTGGTTTCTGATTATGGACACTAATCGTAGTAGGTTCAGGTTGCCTAAGGGGTAGTGGCTCACTACTGGGCTCATATTTAGGGGTGCTAATCCTATGGGGTTCAAATTGACTAAGGAAAACCTGACTAGTACTAGGCTGATACTTAGGGGTTATGGGTTCTCTGGGCTCATAGGACAAGGGTGAAGATCTATGGGTAATGGGATTATAGGATCTGGGGTCATAGGATTTTGGGTCAGTTCTATGGTCAGGTTATAAGGATGGATCATGGTATGGAGTCCTCCTAAGGTTGGGATCTCTATATGGGTCAGGATATTGGGTCCTCCTAGGGTTGGACTCCCTATATGGGTCAGAATATTGGGTTCTCCTAGGGTTGGACTTCCTATATGGGTCAGAATATTGGGTGTTGGGTCTACTAGGCTCATAGGGTGTGGGTGCATAGGATCTATGATCATGGGATCTAGAGTCATAGGATCTAGGTTCATAGGTTATGGATTCATAGGTTCTAGGTTCATAGGATTTGGAGTCATAAGATCTATAGGTTGTGGGTATACTAGGCTTATAGGGAGAGGGTAAATAGGATCTATCTTCCTGGTCTATAAAATCCTGATTGGGTCTTCTAGGACTAACCTTAGGGATTGGGTCATGACGATGGGCTATCCTAGGTTCGACCTTAGGGTATGGATTAGGGTTTGGGGTCCTCCTAGGTTGAGGGAAATTAGGATATGGCTCAGACTGTGACCCATGGGTTTTTCCTGGGGTCCCTACCCGGACTTCTAACTGCTCAAACCTATTGGCACCAGACTGAGTTAACTGGGTCGCCATCTGGGCCATTTGATCAGCTAGGGCTTTTATTGGGGCTTGTAAATTTTCCATGGGTTCAGACATTTATGAAGGAGGTGGGTGATATGAAACTCCTGATCTAGTGCTCATGCAAGACTTGATCAGACCGACTACAGCTAACTAGACCTAGAGTCTAAACTAGATGCTCAATCAGGGTGGCAAACTAGCCTATAGTAATCCTGTACTTAGCCAGGCAGGTGTAAGTGGAGTGTTAGGTCCCTGATTGCCAATCCTAGACACCAATCAGAGATTGGCCAGGTAGGCGGACCAGCACACAAGCCCTTCGGGATTGAATCCCTAAACCACCATTCTAGACACCAAGCATAAGGCACACACAGGTTAGCTTGACACAGTGATCTAACACGTAGCCCGGACCCGACCAGTTGGTGTCCCTAGCCCACTAGGGCAAATTAAGTCTAGTTAATTTTAGGTTAAGGCTTGGGACCGAATGCAAGGGATGTGGTTTTGGGCTAAGGAGAGGTGATCAAATCCTCCCCCCATCTGATATAACAAGAGTGTCCTTAAAAGTAAATTATGCAATGATGGCAGGCAGATGAGGATGCAAATTAGGGTTTAGATATTTTTGGTATTTTTTTTGGAGAATATGTAAATTTTTTTTTTTGGTATTTTTTAAAATAGAAGAAAACTTTCAAATCATGGCCTAATATGCTGGAAATATACTTGTTGTCGATCTCGCCATCGCGCCCATGCCTCGGAACCGCCGATCCGTATAGACCGTCTTGCTCCTGGGGCCTCCTGGCTGGACCAGACCTGCAAGACGGGGTCAGAAGACCCTGGCCGGGGATCCCGGTGAGGGAGCTCCGATGATCAAGTTAGTAGACGGCGAGAGGGAACAGGGTCTCTGGGATGGGCCCTCGAAGGAGTCCCAGACTCAGAGATTCTATGAGCAAGAATGGTGCTAAAGAGACCAGAAACCCGGCTGGACTCCTTTGCCGAGCTCACGCCAAGCGATCCCCTCTCGGGACCTTGGATCTTGTCCCATGGAGCGGAGCTTCCAGCCTCTGTTTCTTACTTGTCTCTGCTTACCTGGTCGTCTCTTTTTCCCTTCCTTTTATCTCCTCCCGGTGCCTGCTCGTTTTTCACTCTCGGGAGGCTCCCCCTCTCGCTCTCGTCGCCCTCTCTCCATCCTTTTCTCTTTTCCCTTCTAGTTCTGAGGGCCAGGCGGCTTTCCGGCCTCGTTCGCTGAGCCTAGCGGGGAAAAGGTAAAGGAGGGGGGCATCGGCAGGGCGGCCGGCCAGACCTTGGGCCAAGCGTAGGTGCTTTCCTCCCCAGGTGCCGGCGCTGTCCGTCGACGGGCCCTGTTCTGTCAGAACCGTGTTTTTCGACTATGGAACCCGTCGGGCTAATGTAAGTGATGTTTCGCGTGCCACCGCCGTCCGTACGGGGTGCCTTCTTTGGGGTGCGGCGCGCACGGCTCGAGGGCCAGCCTCAGAACCTGCGCCTCCGCTCTTCGGGGCTCTCTCTGCACGAGCTGCCTGACCTCGGCTGAGGTGGACCCCTCCCGGGTGGACACCTGGCGTGGCGGCAGAAGGACGCTCGGCTTCGGCCGAGGTGGTCCCGTCTCAGGGGGCCACCTGGCGAAGGAGCGAAGGGGCCCAGCTCCACCTCGGCCGAGGTGGGGCCGTCTATGGGTGCCACCTGGCGAGGGAGTAGGGGAGCAGCCGACCTTGGCCGAGGTGGATCCCTCCTGGGTGGACACCTGGCTGGACGACAGAAGGATGCTCGACTTCGGTCGAGGTGGTCCCGTCTCAGGGGCCACCTGGCGAAGGAGCGAAGGGGGGCCCAGCTCGACCTCGGCCGAGGTGGGACCGTCCATGGGTGCCACCTGGCGAGGGAGCGGGGGAGCAGCCGACCTTGGCCGAGGTGGACCCCTCCTTGGTGGACACCTGGCGGGACGGCAGAAGGACGCTCGGCTTCGGCCGAGGTGGTCCCATCTCAGGTGCCAGCTGGCGAAGGAGAGAAGAGGCCCGGCTTGACCTTGGCCGAGGTGGGGCCATCTATAGGTGCCACCTGGCGAGAGAGCGGGGGAGCAGCCGACCTTGGCCGAGGTGGACCCCTCCTAGGTGGACACCTGGCGGGATGGCAAAAGGACGCTCGGCTTCGGCCGAGGTGGTCCCATCTCAGGGGCCACCTGGCGAAGGAGCGAAGAGGCCTGGCTCGACCTCGGCCGAGGTTGGGTCGTCTATGGGTGCCGCCTGGCGAGGGAGCGGGGGAGCCCGATCCGAGCTCGACTTCGGGCGGGAAACCGCAGCTGACTCGGTCGAATACCTCCACGTGGCTCGGATAGTGCCCACCGGGATCTGCGACCAACCACGTCATCATTACGGCTGTAACAATACTAAAATTAAAAGATATGCAAAAGATGCTGAACAAAACCCTAAAACTTCCAAACTTGTCTTGCTGAAAAAACAGAGCCAAAAATTTGCAGGCTGTATTTCGGCTTGCAAAAAATTCACAGTCCATAATAAAATTTGAAAAAATTCTTAAAATTACTGTGAATTATGATGAATCCAGAAAAATAAATTTTATAATTTTTGGAGTTTTTAGTAGGGATAAATAATTCAAATAACAGAGTATATACGGACTAAAAAATTGCAGAAAACAAACCCTAATCTAAGCTCTGATACCAAATGATGGGGGACTAATATGCATGCAATTTTTTTTTGTATATTTTAAATGTGGGGTTGAGTGATTAATTCCCAAATTTTAGATTAAAATAAGTTGTAGGGATATTTATATGAATTCTAGAAGATTAGCATGCAGATTAGGACTAGTCCCAACATAAAATTGAAATAGGAATGATGGGAAACATGCAAGTTGAGAATGCAACGATGCAACCCTAAAGGAGATTAGCAAAGATTAACTTAGCAATTTTCTTATTTGCATATGATTAGTTCAGCATATAATATCAAAGGATGTCTAATGAAGAGAACTCGAACGATCAAACGTAAACCTAATTAATGAGACTATCAAAATAACAAAGAAATAGGAATAAGATTCGAACCACACAAGTTAAGCTAGGCAAATTTAATATTTCAGACCTAATCGACACTAGAACATACCTGGCATTAATCTTTCAAGTAGATCAAGTTCACTCATGAAGAGACCTCCCAAATGACAAGACCATACTACAAATTGAGGGCGCTTCTTGTTTTCTGGATTGTGGCAAGTAATTCCTTCCTCTTGAATTCGGAATCCCGGAGAACCCTACACAAAGAAACCTCAAGATTAAGTACTTGGTAAAAATACGTTAGTCATGAAATGGAGAAACTAAAGAAGAGTCGAGGAAGCATTGTTGAAGAATAATCTTGGCGCCATGGTAGATCACTTGAAATGAATTAGGCCAGCCTCCTTTTGATGGTCTTCTTGATCAACCTTGAACATTGAAGAGCTAGCTTGAGATTGGAGAAGAAGGAGAGTGTCTTTGGCGTTGGAGATGGAGGAGGAGAAATAGGGTTGGCGTGGGATAGGGAGAAGACTTTAAAACTACCACTTAGGCACATAGAACTCACATAGAAGAAAATTTTTAATTTTTCTTTTCCATCATCCTTTTACAAGAAGACTAAGAGTCTTTTATAGACTATTAAGCCATTTTGAATTCAAACTACACCAAATATCATGGAGAAAAAATTGTGGAGAAAAATATGGGCCGTCCCATGAAGAGTGGAGGATGTTGTGGAGGTTGTAGCCAATTCAATTTCAAATTTCCCTTTTCTTCTCTTGGGCGCCAACCTTGGATAATGTGGTGGCATGTGTGATGTGGCAGCAATCTTGGATGGTGAGGTGGCATGTGTGATGTGGCAGCAACCTTGGATGATGAGGTGGCATGTGTCATGTGGCATGTGGTCCCCACTTGAGGTGGCTTTGGTCTTGCTTTGGAGTATAAGTCTTGAGTCTTCTTTAGTCTTCAAATGTGGTTTGGTTTGATTCTTCATGGATTGGACTTGACTTATTTGGACCCAACTCCCAAATACAAGGTTATTCATGCTGGACTAGTCCCAACATAAAATTGAAATGGACTCGAATTACATAATTATTTGGACTCAAAATTAAAGAAAGAAAAAATTATAGGATTTTCTTTTACTCATCCAACCATAAGGACTCGGATTTGACTTGAATTGGTTGGAGTCTCTTCCTGATTCTGGTGCCCACACCATGATTTCTTTGGGCTAGGATGCAGATGGACCTCTAAAATCATGGATGCCTTGGTCTATAAATATATTTTGTCATCTGGAAGGAAATCTGGGCATCTGGAGGGCATCTGCAAGGAATCAGGGTTTCTGATTTTTCTCCCGGGGTCTTCAAATCTTCAAGCTGGGTTGGACTTAGGCTAAACCTCCATGTCTTCAATCTGGTTGGACTTGGTCTTTACTTGTATGATGTGGTCTTGAGTCTTCAGTATGCTTGGATAGGACTCAAAAATAATAATAATAATAAAATTAGCTCAACATGAGCTAACCAGCATTGGACTGAACTAGCTCAACATGAGCTGACTAGTACAGAACTGAAATAACAACTCAAAAAACTCAAATAACAACTAAAATGGACTCAGATGAACTAAGCCTTTATTACAGATGGACTCATAAATTATTGATCAATTTACAGAGGGTTGAAAAGCCTCTGTCTTATTCTGGTGCCTCAGGTGTCCCCACCAAGAGGCCACCAATCGGGCTGGTCGAAAAGCCTTCATCGAGACGGGTCCACGGTGAGAGCGCGTCTGTGGCCGCTCCCGCCGCGACAGCTGACCCGAGCCTAGAGGTGACTGAAGCTGCTCCTACCATGCCAGCTGGCTAGAATTTGGGGGCGACCGAAACTGCTCCCGCACCAGTGGAAAGGGCGACATCTACAGTGTCGGGGCCGGTCTAGCGGGTAGTCCAGAAGGTCCCAGAGTGGGACGGTTAACAGGGAATGACCTCCGCCATGGAACCCGAGGTGGTTGTCCGGGCAAGGGCCATAGCTGCTGCCGCTGCATTCCCCAATCCCTCAAGCCCGGCTATGATCAAGGTTAGGGGTGGGGAGGTCCGAGCTGGGGCCGAGCTCGTGACTGGGGCACCGCCCACAAAGGTGCCAGGTCCTCAGCTTGCCCCCAGGGGCCCTGCTACTAGTGGGGCAAGGGCGCCTATCCCCGGAGAGAGCAGGAGGGAGGAGGCACGGCACCGACTTCCGTTCAAGTTGGGGCTGGAGAGCTCTTTTCTCCAGAGCCCCACACTAGCTAAGTGCATGATGGATTTTTCAATCCAACCATGCGATCGATAGGAGATGGTCGAACTACAGCTAGGGGATGTGCTTATGCCATCTTTTCCCAGCTTTACTCGGTAAGTGGCTCCACTTCTCTTTTTCTCTTTTTTTTTTGCTAACCTTTTACATGGTACAGATCGGTGCAGAGGCCCTCTTCATCAGGGACTGCTATCGAAATTGGCAGCGCAGTGAACAACGGTGGACGATTGAGATCGAGCCACTGAAGGCCAGCCTGAAGGGGAGGACTGAGGCGAACGGAGTGCTTGAGAAAAGGGTCAAGGACCTAGAGAAGCAGCTCGTCGACTCTGAGGGGCGAGCAAAGGAGCTCTGGGAGGGTCTTGACCGGGAGCGGAGCCGCTCGAGGAAGAGTGCTAAGGAGCTCGCCCTTGCTGAGAAGAGGTTGAAGTGGCACAATGCCGAGGCCGTTCGGCACAAGGAGGTTGCTCAGTCTACTCAGGTCGAGCTAATGGCAGAGAAGGAGCGGTTGGCCGTGGCTGAGAGGGTGGCAAAGGAGTATGCCAGGTTGGCAGAGGCGGCCAGAGGAGAAGCTGTCGTGGCGAGGAGGGATGCTGAAGAGGCTGTGGCCAGGTATAGAGCCTCGAAGGAGTTCATCACTAAGATTCATCAAATGGCGTCAAACTCCTTCTTCAAAGGTTTCATGTACCTGTACGGTCGAATTGAGGGATTCGTCCCTAACAAGGGCCGCAGCCGCCTCAGTTACCCTCATGCCTCAAACATGGAGTCGGGTGTTGAGGAAGCTGTTACCTCCGAACCTTCCCCACCAGTCAAGGCTGAGATTGGGCCACCCGAGGCTGGAGCCGTTCAGCCAGAGGTTCCCGAAAATGGGACCTCACAGCCTCACGGCCCAGCCGGGGGGGCCGCTAGAGTGGAGTAACTTTCCTCCTTGTTTTCCTTTTTTGTACTTGGTCTGGGTCACCTGGTATGTCGAGGACCTGAAGATGTTTGTAACTAACTTTTGTGAATGAAATGAAAATTTTGCTGCCACCTGTTCCCGAGCACTGCCTGACTTTTCCCCTCACCCTCTTTCTTTTCTTCTCCTCTCTTCTTCTTCTTCTTTTTTCTTTTTTTTTTTTAGAGATGAGTGGTGAGATCAAAGAGGAGGGTTCCACCTTGTCTGGGATTTGGTCACTAGGCTTCAATGTCGGTAAGTTGGGCACAGGATTTTGGTAGTTGAGAGCAACTGGGCTTAAAGACTTCTTGGCCGGAGAGCTGGGCCCCTGTCCGAGGTGCTTGAGAGCTGGGCTCAAGGCTTGAATGCCTTGGAGCTAGGCTCGATGCCATCTTAGCCAGAGGGCTGGGCTCTGATCCAAGGGTTGTTTAAGAGTTGGGCTCAGGTCTTGGTGATGTGGAGTAAGGGGCTAGGGGACGGGATGCTTGTATGGATGCTTATGATGAAAGGATTTTTTTTTTTTAGTTGATAAGTTTTAGATGTTTTTTTTTAGGGTTTTGATTCTCGATCACAAGAAAAGATTAGAAATAAAAGAAGTTGAATAACAGAAGCTTACACTAGCAGTTCAAGTCCCTAAACAGTGAAAACGAGAACAGGATCCCGGGATTAAGAAACCCCGGTAGGACTATGCTCGAAACACAATACCTACTTAGGAGATAGGGGGCAAACCTCACACGTCTGAAGCGTCCGATGCAGAGATCACTCAACTTGGTGGATGCAGCCTGGATGCCTGAGCAGTCGAACCCGCGGATACGCTGGCTTTCAGTCGGATGGTCATGATGGCAAAGCAGCCTGTCTCCGGTGCCCGAGATGCCAGAGAGGACCTGTAGGCAATCAAAAAAAGGGATTAGCAAAATGGAGAGATGTATTGAAAGGGACTAAGATGGGATTGAGAAGGGGATTCAAGCCCGGTGTCCGGCTGGATTACGAAGTCGAAGAAGGAGATAACATGGGGCCTCGCATCCCGCGACATCCCGGAGGATGAAGGATTGTGGCCTCACACCACTCGACATCCAAGAGGACGAAGGACTCACGATGCCCTGGGACGACGGATAGGTGGCCTCACACCACTCGACGTCCTTGGGGACAAAGGCAACTTCACTCAAACCTAGTCTAGGAGACAATGGTTGGAGGATAAACAAACTCAAACTTTTTTTTCATTCAATCATTCAATACCTTTAGAATGGAGGGGGTTGGGTCCTTTAAATAGGCACCCAAGGCCCATTTGAATTCAAAATAATTAAAAACCCTTGAACCCAAATTACAACCAAAAAGTTGGTGCCCACATGGATGGGGCAAGATCTTCATGGCCGACCAAAGGGAGGAGGAGATTGGCGTGGCATGTGGGCGGGCTTGGAGAGGGGGATTGGCCTTTAGACTTCCTTCTTTGCATGCTCACTTTGGGAAGAAAGCAAGGAGCAAGGTTTGCTTCAAGGGATGTGTCTCCTTTTGGGTTTCTTCCACGCCTAGATGGAGTGAGTCATGGCCGACCAAGGAGGGAGCTTTTGGGCATTGCAAATTTGATGGCTTGGAATGGGGAATGTGCTCCTTGACCTTCCTCTCTTGTGTGACTACTTTGGGAAGAAGGCTTGGAAGATGGCTTGCTTTGTGGCTTGGTCTCTTCAAGAATCTTCAATGCCTCATTTATTGATGGATCATGGCATGATGTGGGGGAGGGAAGAGGGGGATGATGTCTCCTCCTTCCAAGGTCACCCAAGAGAAAAAGGCATGGAGAGAGCATGTGGAATGCAAGAGGGCGCCTCCTTGTTTCCTTCCTTAGATGCCCAAGTGGCAACTGATGTGGTGCCACATAGGTGACTGAGGTGGCACCTGTGTTGGCATCTTTCCAAGTGAAAGAGGTGGGTTGGCCCACAAGGACTTGACTTGGTCTTGAAAGCCAGGTTGACTTCAATTGGGCTTGGGCCCAATCCAAACTCAGACTTGAACCAAAAATAAATACAGGACCCATGACCTAAACTTGACCCAAATTGGTCAAGGTACAAGACTAAAATTATAAAATTACTTTGGCTCATAGCCTTATTACAGTTCTCATAGAAGTGGAACCCTAATCTGAGATCCACAGAGGGTTGAGGAGCCTCTGTCGAATCTTGGTGCCCACACCAGTTCTCTCGGGGTGGGAGGAACTTGACCCTGTCGAGTAAGGGATAGTTTGGCTTTGGTACCTCTCCAGGATATCGGGGTCGATGCGCTGCAAGTCCTCCCGTGTGATCCACGAGTCATCGGATTCGGGTCGGCCTTGCCATCGGACCAAGTAACGTTGAGAGCCTTTGCCTCAGGTAGTGATGGCTTGGTCATCCAGGACACGCTCGATCCGCTCTCCTCGCTTAGGTATATTTGGAGGTAGACACTCAGGTTCAGGTTCACTCTCAAAAGAGAGGTCAGGCTCAAATAGCTCACTGGGTATGTTTGTGGGTTCCCTATACTTGACTAAGTTAGAGATATTGAATGTCGAGCTAATTCCATAATCTGGAGGTAATTCGAGCACATAGGAATTAGGGCCCATTCTCCTAATCACTTTAAAGGGACTAGCCCCATGAGCATGAAGCTTCTTAACGGTTTCTGGTGGAAACCGTTCAAGCCTGAGCCTAATCATTACAAAATTCCCTATTTCAAACTCTTTGGCTCGCTTTCGGGAATCAACCAAATTATTTTAAAATTATATTTAATGCATAATCCTAATATGATGCAAAATGTAGACTCAACTATGCATCCCTACTGAAAAAAAAAAATTATTGGATGCTCTAGGGCCTAAACCTAATAGATTATGGACTCTCTAGGTTTGACCCTAGTCTGGTATGTACAAGAAAAATTATCAAGGATCCCTAACTGGTGCGGGCACCAGACTCAGAAGAAGACTTCAGAGCTCCATCTGGATCTCTGAGTGACCTTGCCCGAAGAATTAGGGTTTTCTGTCTTGTAATAAGGGTTGACTTGATCAACTCAATTTTAGCTTGAGTCTGTACTCCCTGCAATTTATTTTTGTTGAGTCATGTTGACTCAGTAGTGGTCTAGGACTTCAACCTAGGGTGTTACATTTTCTCCCAAGGCCAAGCAAGTGGGCGCCACACTCCCAGCCACACGCCTGAGTCCAGGGGGCGCCACATCTCCATCCAATATACTCTGGTCCCCACACCATAGATAGCAGCTCCCTTCTTTCATGCGCCATATGAGGAGATAGCAACCAGGGATCCACAAATCAAGGGGGCGGCCCAAGACCTTCCATAAGAGCCAAGTTATGAAAGGGAAGAAATTCTTCTTGGAGAGAACTTTAAGGAGGTGCCCATTCCATGCCAAAAATGCCCAAAACAAAGATGGGAAGGACCATGACTTAGGGAGAAAGAAAAGGAGGAGTCCAAAAGAGTTGATCCATGGAAGGAAAGAAATCCTCTCTTGAAGAACAAAGCTTGGAGGTGCCATCTACCTTCCTTTTAAAACCCAAATCAATTTTTTTTGGAACCTTTGGCCGGCCATATGTGTATGTATTATCCTAATTTGTAGATCCCCTCCTTTAGTCCCACATGGGAAGATGTAAAACCCTACTCTCTTGTAAAGTCCTATAAATTAAACCCCTCTTGTAAATTTTAATCAATTTGATGAATGAAACCAACTTTTTTTTGTGAGCAAAAAAAAAAAAAAAAAAAAAGAATTAATCTTAATTTTACTTCCGCATACGCTTCTTTGTTCTTTGTTCTGGATCATTAATATTATTTACATGAGTAAGGAGATAAAGTATAAAATGCCCCATTTCATTGCATTAACTATGTGATTGGCTTGTAGCACACCATTCTTTTATATAATGCCATTGTTATTTTGACTAAAAATAATACATAGATATATCAAAAATAACTTTAAAATCTTTGTCATAAAATTGGCTAATACTAAGCAAGTTATACTTTAAACCATCAACCAAACCAATAATACATCTTCAATATGAGTGGAAGGAGTGATGGAAATATTACCAATACCAACAATACATCCTTTGCCAATATCCCCAAAGATAACTACTCTCCAAGTTTTTATTTCAAAAGTAACAAATGTATTTCATCACCCATCATGTGCCTTAGCAGCCACTATCAAGAAACCATATCTTCTCCTTCTTCCTTTGACAGCAAGACACTCTTGCAAAAGAGAATCACCTTAAGACTTTAGATACCTAAGTTATCTCAGATCTTTTTGAATTAGTTGAGATGGTTCCTTTTGGAACCCACACTTTTTTAACCTAGTCAAGATGGGTTATTTTAACCTCATTCCATAATAAAAAATAATAATATTTGAAGAAGTGGAAGAGACTTTTTCAAAGAAGTTTTTTAAAGTTTTTTTGCTTCTTTTGGGATTTAAATCTAAGCCAGCATTGTTGAAAATAGTTCTTTAGTTATCTAACATCATTTGAAGCTTTTCAGAGCTAAGTATAAACTTATCAATAATAGGCTTAAGTCTTTCAACTTCTTTCTTCAAATTTTGATTTTCTTGAAGTAAAAGCTCATTTTGTTTAAAAATATTTTCTTTCTCTAGATTTTGCTTTCTAAAATCTTTGTTTTTTAAAACAAGATTTTCGAAATCAATTATAAGGTCAATAAAAGCATCTTGTAATTCATCAAAGATAAAATCTAGAGTGTATTCAGAAGTTATCTCATTCTCTTATACCATAAGACATATATTTGTTACTTTTAGAGATTTATCATCGAAGCTAGAGTCTTTTCTATTACTCTATGTGGTTATCCTTGCTTTCTTCTTGAATCTCTTATATAATTTCTTGAGAAGGGGGTAGCCTACCTAGAAGTGACCGGGCTTCTTGCATTTAAAACATACATGTTGTTTATTTTCCTTCTCCTTCTCCTTATCTTTTCTAGGTTCACCTTTCTAGGGCTATTTCTTGAAGCTATGTCTCTTTCTTCTCATGAATCTCTTAAACTTCCTTGCAACTAGTGCCATATCATATTCTTCATCTCCTTCATGTGACTCATCGCTCTCTCCTTCTTTATTTGTAATTGACTTAAGAGTAATGGTCTTCTTTTTCTTCACTTCTTCCTTATTATTTGATTCATGTTAACTCATGTATTATGAAGAACCAAAAGAGTTTTCAAGAGGTAGAGCATGAGATCCTTTGCTTCTTGTATGGTAGTGGCTTTAGCTACTCAAACTTTTGATAGAAATCTAAGAATTGCAAACAAGCTCACTGTTAGTATAAAACTTACTATAACTTTTCAAACCTTTAATAATGCTAGTAAATCTAGTGAACATATCAGTAAGTGACTCATTAGACTCTATTTTAAATAACTCATTGTTGACTCCATTATTGATTTTGATGATAAACAAAATACTTAAGTATAAGTTGAGTACTAAATGTTTCTTGAAGTGTGTTAAATAGAAAAAGGTACTCTTCAATTCAACAAAAATGGAATGCCTATCAAATGATGAAGAAGCCCCTTCTTTGAATGAAAGATCAATTATAAATGGACTTAAGTACTTGAAGATTGCTTGAAAGGACATACAGAGCTTAGCACAAAAAGGCTTCAATAGAGCTTCAGTGATTTTTGAAGAATTCTCAGTAAGTGTCTACTCAAAGTGTCGACTCATGGCAGTGCAAGTGTCGACTCAAGCCGGCACGTAGAAAAAGTTTTAGATGGCATGACTGAAGTATCGACTCATAGTCTACAAGTGTTAACTCATGTGTCGACTCAAGAATCGGCTCATCACCTGAGAAAAATTTCTTATAGAACATGCTAAAGTTGAAGACTTGCCTGAGGTGTCGACGCATGGATATCAAGTGTCGACTCAAGTATCGACTTACCTGAAGAAGTGTTGACTCACCTGAGATTTCTAGAGAACCTCAATACAGAGTTTTGAACTAGGTCTTGACTCATGGGACTTAAGTGTCGACTCTAAGTATCGACTCACAGCTTGAAGTGTCGACATTGGTGTTCTAGGAATAGTAATGGCTAGTTTTTCAAATACAGAACTCAACCCTCTTGGCTTCCAACGGCTTGTTTTTTGTATCTAACGGTCATAAACTAACTTTGATACCTTAGGATGGTGTTTAAGTGATTCAAATCAAATTAAAACATAAAAGAATGAAAAGAGAATAACAAAAAAAGAGAGAAAGCAAGAGCATTCATTCATATTCATTGAGAGCAACTACCTTCAAGCAAAAAGAAGTCTCAAAGCATTCAAAGCCTTCAAAAGCATTCAAGTCCAACATCCTTGAGCATTGATTGAGACTTCATCAAGTTCAAGACAAGCAATTCATCCAAGCTTCAAAAAGATATCTGCTTTTATTAAGAAAGCCTTTCTTATTGCTTTACTTTAACTCTATCTTTCTTGTAAAGGTTTTTGGTTAGCCTATTACAAAACCAAGGAGGTTTTTGGTTAGTCTATTAGAAAACTAAGGAGGTATTTGGTTATCCTTTGAAAACCAAGGAGGTTATTGGTTAGCCTTTGAAAACCAAGGAGGTTTTTGGTAAGCCTAGTTGAAAACCAAGGAGGTTATTGGTTAGCCTTTGAAAACCAAGAGGTTTCTTTTGGTGAGCCTTGCAAAAACCAAAAAGGATTTTGATTCGTAAGCCCAAAAAACTAATCGGCTATAATCAGTGGAGATTATAGTGAATTCCTAAGTGAACCTTGGGGAGTGGATGTAGGTGCATTGGAAAGCACCGAATCACTATACTTGGATTGTGTTTGTATTGTTTGTCTCTCTTTCTTGCTCTTATATTTATTGCATTTAAATTTCTGCTACATACTCTTTAAGAGCACATTACTCTTGCATCTCATTATACTTAAATTATTTATTGAATTGGTTCACACACTTGTAATTATTTTTTAGCAACCCAATTCACCCCCCTCTTGGGTTGCTTACTGGGCAACAAGTGATATCAGAGCCACATTCTTAGTTTATAGGTCTAACCGCCTTGAGTAAAGATCTATGGCAACCCCCCTTGGGACTTTGTAGTTGAGGGACAAGTCTTAAACAGACCTCCATCCTTTAATGGAACTAATTATACTTATTGAAAAACTAGAATGAGAATTTACATGCATTCTCTAGATTATAATTTATGAAAAGTTGTTGATAAAGGTCCACATATTTCTTCGATTGTGGTTAATGGTGTTTCCATCCCAAAGCTCGAAGAGGATTGGGATGAAAATGACATTAAGCAATCCGAGATCAATGTGAAAGTAATGAATCTCCTTTATTATGCATTGGATCCTAGTGAATTCAATAGGATTTCTGCATGCACATTAATCGAAGAAATATGGGACATGCTTGAAGTTACCCATGAGGGAACTGATCAAGTGAAGAACACAAAAGTTAACATGTTAGTGCATACTTATAAGATATTTTGCATGAAACCAAATGAATCTATCACTAATATGTACACTAGATTCACAAACATTGTAAATGGTATGAGAAGCTTAGGTAAAGTTATGTCTAATGCCGATCTTGTGAACAAAATTCTCAAGTCTCTTCCAACATCTTGGGATCCAAAGATGACTGCCATACAAGAAGTCAAAGATGTTGACAAACTACCTTTGGAGTAGCTAGTAGGATCGCTCATGACTTATGAGCTAAATTTGAAACAAAAATTTATGAATTTGGATAAGAAGAAAAAGGGGATAGCCTTCAAGTCTACAACACAAGAAGTATCCTCAACTGAAGAATCAGAAGAAGAAGATGATGAGAGTGAAGAAGCTCTTCTAGCTAAAAAATTCAAAAGATTCATGAAAAGAAGAAAATTCCCTTACAAGAAAAAGTTTCAACCAAGCAAATAAAAGGGAAAAGAAAAGGAGAAAAAAAAGAATATGAAGAAGGAGGTACCAACATGCTTTGAATGCAAGAAGCCCGGACATTACAAGTTTGACTGCCCTCTCTTAAAGAAATCAAGGAAAATGCTTTGAAAGAAGGCAATGATGGCAACTTGAAGTGATAGCGAGGACTCCAGTTCAGATGAAGAACCAACTGAAGTTTCCAATCTATGTTTCATGGCACTACAAGAACAAGAAGAAGTAAATTCTAATCTAGAAGTATATTTTACTTTTGATGAATTGAGAACTATATTTGATGAACTAATGCATGATTACAAATTAATGATTTCTAAAAATAGAAAATTGAAAAAGCATGCAAACTCTTTCATATGAAAACATTACTCTTTTAAACGAAGTTAATGATTTGAAAAACAAAATTGGTGTTTTAGAAAAGAAAAACAATGCTTTATCTATGGAAAATGAAGTTTTAAAAAGCCCTAAAGCTATTATTTCAAATAATGAACTTTTGAAGAAAAGTAAAGATCTTGAAATACAAAATAAGCAATATAAAGTAAGCTTGAAAAGATAAAACCTTTTATTGAAAAGTTTACAAATATTTCTGAAAAATTAAATCTTCTTTTAAACAATCAAAGAGCTATTTTTAATAAAGCCGGATTAGGTTACAAAACCTCATAAATAGCAAAACTATCATAAAATTTTTTTTGTACCTGCATCATCTAGTATCACATGCTTGTCTTGCAAAATAGTAGGTCATAAAGCTTTTCAATATAATTTAAGAAATTAATGATTTTAGAAAAATTTGGGTTCTAAAAGGAACCACTTTTAATACTAACCCTAAAGCACCCAAGTTGGCTTGGGTACCTAAAATCAAAATTTAATTTATTTTGCAGGTGTGTCTTGCAACCAATGAAAGCAAAAGATTGTGGTATCTCGACAGTAGTTGCTCAAGACATATGATAGGAGATGTGAAGCAATTCACCTCTCTTAAGGTAATAAATAGAGAGAGTATAACCTTTGGTGATGATGGTAAAGGAAAATCATTAGTATTGGTAAGGTTCACATCTTCCCTTCGACTTGGATTAATGATATACTTTTAGTTGAAGGTTTAAAATATAATCTTTTAAGTATTAGTCAATTTTGTGATAAGGGTTTTCAAGTTGTTTTTGAATCATCTTATTGCATGATTGCTAGTCCTGATAAAAATGGAGTGAGATTCATTGGAAAAGGCATGGTAATATTTATCTTGTAGATTTGGATAATCTATCTTTGCCTAATGGAGAATGCTTAGTTGCAATAAATTCCACTATTGGTGAGACTAGTTGGCTTTGGCATCGTAGATTAGGTCATGCTAGCATATATTTATTATCAAAACTTTGCAAAAAGGGTTTAGTAAGAGATTTTCCAAAACTTAGTTTTGAAAAGGATAAAGTTTCTGAAGCATGCCAATTTGGAAAACAAGTAAAAATATCTTTTAAACCTAAAGGTTTTGTTACAACTTCTAGGCCATTAGAACTTCTCCATATGGATCTCTTTGGATCGACTAGGACATCTAGCCTAGGAGGTAAGAGATATGGATTAGTTATAGTGGATGATTTTTCATGGTTTATATGGATTTTATTTCTTGGTCACAAAGATGAATCATTTTCAGCATTTATGAAGTTTTATCAAAAAGCTTCTAATAAAAAAGGTACTTCAATTATTTGCATTCATAGTGATCATGGTTCTGAATTTGAAAATCAGGATTTAAAAAATTTTTGAAATGAAAAAGGAATTGAACACAATTTTTCTACACCTAGGATACCTCAACAGAATGGGGTTGTAGAAAGAAAAAATCATACTTTAGAAGAAATGGCATGTACTATGCTTTGTGAAAATGATTTGCTAAGATATTTTGGATTGAAGTAGTTAACACTACTTGTTATATCTTAAATCATGTTTTAATTCATCCTATTTTAAAGAAAACTCCATATAAGCTTTGGAAACAAAGAAAACCAAATTTAAAATATTTTTATGTTTTTGGTTGTAAATATCTTATCATGAATAATGGTAAAGATAATTTAAAAAAATTGATGCCAAGTCTGATGAAGGTATCTTCTTAGGATACTCTACATCAAGTAGGGCATACAGAGTTTTTAACAAGAGAACCTTAGTAGTAGATGAGTCTGTACATGTAATCTTTGAAGAATCTGCTAACAAATCCTCTAGAAAAGAGGATACTTCGATGCATATGCAGGTGCTGAAAAGTTAAAAAAGCTGACATTGGATGATCAACCTTCTCAACAAAGTGAAGAAGATCAAGACAAAAAGAAAGAGAAGAAGCCATACAATCCACACCAAAACATCAATATCTACCTAAGAAGTGGAGGTATGCTCATGGACATCCTAAGAAGTTAATTCTAGGTGATCCATCAAAAGGGATAAGAACAAGATCTTCAATTAGAAATGAATGTGATTATAGTGCTTTTATTTCTCAAGTTGAACCAAAATTTTTGAAGATGCTGAAAAAGACTTTAATTGGATTAATGCAATGCAAGAAGAATTAAATCAGTTTAAAAGAAACAATGTTTGGACTCTAATAGAAAGACCATCTAATATTTCAATTATTGGCACAAAATGGATATTTAGGAATAAATTGGATGAAAATGGTATTGTTACTAGGAACAAGGCTGGACTGGTTGCTAAAGGTTATAATCAAGAGGAAGGTAATGATTTTGATGAAACCTTTGCACCTGTTGCTAGACTTGAAGCCATTATATTACTTTTAGCATTTGCATGTTTTATGAACTTCAAACTTTTTCAAATGGATGTTAAAATTACTTTTCTAAATGGTTATATAGTAGAAAAAGTATTTGTTAGATAACCACCTGGTTTTGAAAATCATGCATATCTTGATCATGTTTTTAAACTACACAAAGTACTTTATGGTTTAAAGCAAGCACCCCGAGCATGGTATGAAAGACTCGGCAAGTTTTTGATTGAAAATAATTTTTCTAGAGGCCATGTTGACACTACTTTATTTCTAAAGAAGAAAAATGATGATTTATTAGTAGTACAAATTTATGTTGATGATATTATATTCGGTGCTACTAATGAAATCCTTTGTCAATAGTTTGCTAAGCTTATGCAGGGAGAGTTCGAAATGAGCATGATGGGATAACTCATTTTTTTTCTCGGACTCCAAATCAAGCAAACTAAGGTTGGAATCTTCATCAACCAAGCTAAGTATATAAGAGAAATCTTAAAAAAGTTTGGGATGGAGACTACCAAATCAATAGGTACACCTATGAGCTCCTCTTGTAAACTTAATAAAGATGAACATGGTAAATCTATTGATCAAAAATTATATAGAGAAATGATTGGCTCCTTATTATATTTGACTACTAGTAGACCATATATCATATTTAGTATTTGTATGTGTGCTAGATATCAGTCTGATCCTAAAGAATCTTATCTGTTGGCTGTTAAACACATATTTAAATACTTATCTAGTATAATTGATATTGGTTTGTGGTATTCTAGAGATTCATCTATTGATTTAATTGGATATTCAGATGCTAATTTTGTTGGGTGTAAACTTGATAGAAAAAGTACTAGTAGAACATGCCAATTTCTTGGAGTTAACTTAATCTCTTGGTTTAGCAAAAAATAAACTTCAGTTACACTATCCATAGCTGAGGCTGAGTATATTGCAGCAAGAAGATGTTGTGCTCAAATCTTGTGGATTAAGTAACAACTTGAAGATTTTGAAATCAAACTAATTAAGAAACACATAAGATGTGATAATACTAGTGCTATAAACTTAACTAAAAATCTTGTTCAGCACTCTAGAAGTAAGTATATTGAAATTAGGCATCATGTTATTAGAAATCATGTTGAAATAATGATATCATGCTTGAATTTGTTAGTACTAAAATATAACTAGCTGATATATTGACTAAGTCTCTCCAAGAAGATCGGTTCAGTATGATTAGAAGAAAACTTGGGGTCATCAACCCTTTTGATTGAAAGCTTTCATCTCTTCACATCTTAAACTCTTATTTGATCAAAGTTACATGTTATTAATGCTTAATTCTTCTGAATTCAATTGAAATTCTATTCTTTTTTATCAATATTCTTTTTCCTATTTTTTTTTATTTTAAGCCGAAGTATCGATACTTGAAAGTGTCGACACCTGGAAGTGTCGCCACTTGACTCTATGTCATAAGTCGACACTTGAACGATGACAGACCGAGATAAAAATAGGAAAATAAAGTATTTTCTTCATCTTTTTCCTTCCAAATCGAGCTGACTCATCCCTAATTCTATTCCAACAACTTTTCCCCTCCAGATTTTAACTCCAAATTGCTTGAATCTTCATTTGGGATGGTTTGTGTTCGGTTTCGACCATTCCTCACCCTATTTTCATTGATTTTGCACCGTAGAAACTCTAGGTTTCTTCCTCTCTTGCATTTCCATCTTGTATCTTTGAAATGGGGCCTAGGAAGCAAGTTGTTCGGCATCCAAGACTATCCAATCAAGAAGAAAAAAGGAGAACCAAAGCAAGGCATGAGGCCAGATAAGCAGATGCACCTGATGTTCCTGCTAGATCTCTCTTTCCTACAGCCAGTCGAATGGAATCAAAGACCATCATTAGGGGATTATTAGGAATTATGTCCCAAAGCCAATCATCTAGGCTGTAGATGGTTATGCTAATTTTGTAATTGTATATGAATTTCATAATGAATAAAAGTTATTCTTTTGGCTGTTCATCACATGTGCATTTTTCTGAAAAGAACTATTGTATAATGGAGTCCTTAGAACTACATTATATTTGATATAGAGAGGATATATCAAGTAGTTCTTGAACTGGTTCACAATCAAAGGATACATTATTATAGGATGATGATGTATCAATTATATGTTGTTGTATCGCACATTGGTTGGTTGTCCTTTTAACCAAAGAGTGTGGTGATAATGATATGACATACAAGTGAAATGTTTGACATCTCACTAAACATGACCATCTATGGAGCTCCCTTCTACCAAAGGGTTGCTCACAAAGGGATATGGGTATATGTGTCCCTCAGACCTGAGGTCACCATGGTAGCTTGCAAGCAACTCACTATACTTTGGTGCCAGACTAGTTGGATTTTTAATCAAGTGATGAAAGGTTTCTGGGTATAGTCAAGTACTTATAGAGCAGTGGTGGATCAAGATGGAATTGACCCATCCAAATAGTTTGGAGTGAATGACTCGCTATGTCTCAATTCAGTAAAACCTTGGCCAAAGTAGTTCTTGTTAGGAGTCACAAAACTTGTAAAGTTGAGACACAATCTGGATGAACCAAATTAGGGTTGGCAGTCAAATCCTAGGTCATCCTGAGCATTATGTGGTCAAAGGGATGAATTATACAGTAACCATATGCCAGAGGTTCTTGTAAGTTGTTTTGCAATCTTTGACCTATCTAGACATCGGGTATCATTGCTAGATGAGGACATTGACTGGTACTGGAAGTGTTCCAGTGCTACTGGCTTAGTGTTCAAACCTATGGGGTCATACACCATAGGGGTTTCTATCTGATCTAATGGCTGATCAGCGATTGAAAATCGTTTGCCATCACTAGAGGTCAATGTGATTGACCATGTTCGAAGTGTCGACACTTGCTAGTGTCGACACTTGGTAAAATAGAAGTGTCGACACTTGACTTACGAGCAAAAATTCTGGGAAGGTTTTGACTTCGAATTTTGAATTCAAATTTTGAATTCTGGGCATTTTTGGCTCTAGGCTTTCATGCTATGATGGTCATACTTGCCTTTTAAAGATTGTTTTAGGGGCTGCTTGGAAGTGTCGATACTTGATTGGCGAGCAAAAATTCTGGAAAGTTTTCTGGAAAGGTTTTGACCTCGAATTTTGAATTCAAATTTTGAATTCTGGGCATTTTTGGCTCCAGGCTTTCATGCTATGATAGTCATACTTGCCTTTTAAAGGTTGTTTTAGGGGCTGCTGGTTGGTTAAAGAACTAGAAAGAAAAAGGAGATTTGTGAGGATTTGGGATTGGGTGTGAGAATACCTAGCACTCAAGCTAGGTCTTGGAAAGAGAGCTAGTTAGGAAGGGTTCCACCTCTCCTCCTTGTCTTTCGAGAAGAAGAAGATCAGCCCAAAGGAACCCAAGGAGCTAGCACTCCAAGGGAGTTGATCAGAGTCGAGCCCCAGTGTGAACTACTCATAGAGGCCAGACGCATGTGTGGCTTGAGAGCTTTTCACACCTCCATCTTTAAGGTATGGCGGTAACGTACCTTTATGCCTATTAACTCTTTTCTTGCTATTGATGTTTTATAGCATGCTACATTGTTATACTAGGTCCAGTTGCAAGCAGATTGGTAGATCATTTTGATCTATCTACCGAGCCTTCCACAGCATATTTTAAAATAGTTTTAAAATACCATGTTTCTGCCTTGCATGCCTACTTTCCTTTGCTTTTACCCTTCAATGGTATCAGAGTGCCAGATTCTTCATAGTATAATAATGCTAGTGGTGTGGGAACCAGAATCAGGAAAAGACTCCAACCTATTCAATTCAAGTCTGAGTCCTTATGGTTGGATTAGTCCTGTAATTAGTCCTGTAATTTCTCTTTCAATTTTGAGTCCAAATAATCTTGTAATTAATTTCGAGTCCATATGGGGTCTGGTCCAGTTGAAGTCAAAGTCCTAATCCAATTAATTTCGAGTCCATGCTGGGTCGGGTCCAATTTGAAGCCTTAGTCCAGTTGAAAGTCAGATTTTGAAGCATCAAGACAAGTCCAAAGCCAAGTGGTGCCACATGCCACTTGCCACCTCAGCGCCACATCAGCTACCACTTGCCACCTCAGCGCCATCTCAGCTAGAAGCCACCTCAGCGCCATCTCAGCTAGAAGCCACCTCATCAAGTGGTCCCCACTTTGGCGCCACTTGTCATGGGTTGAAGGAACTCCAAGAGGGCGCCCAAGAAGAAAGTTTGAATTCAAAATGAAGGTTGGCCACCCTCTTCCACAAATCAAGCATCAAGGCCTACAAATCCTCTAACTCTCCTTGTAATACTCCACATTTTAGGGATTTTCAAATTTTAAAGATTTACCCTCTTCCACAAATCAAGCATTAAGGCCTACAAATCCTCTAACTCTCCTTGTAATCCTCCACATTTTAGGGATTTTCAAGTTTTAAAGATTTGTAAGACTCCTATTAAAGACTTTGGGATGCCCCATTGTAAGGATAATGGATGAATAAAATTTTTGGCTTGGATTATTCTTTCTATGTGATTGTCTTTGTGTCTATGTGGTTTAGTCTTTCTCCTCTTCCACGCCCACTCTAGTTCCTCCCTTCTTCCATCTCCAACGCCCAAGGACTCCTTTCTTCCTCTCCAATCTCAAGTGAGCCTTCAACATGCAATGGTGAATCAAGAGGATCAACACAAGGAGACCAACCTGTTCCATCTCAAGCACTCCACCATGGAGCCAAGAAGGATCCCCATCAATGCTTCATCCACCTCTCTTCTCTTTCTCCATTTCATGTTTTGTTAAGTTCTTTCATCTTAGGGATTTCTTTGTTGCAGGGTTCTCTGGAATTCCGACTTCAAGAGGAAGGATCTCTTGCCACCAATCCAGAAAACAAGAAGAGTCTCCAACCTGTAGCATGGCCTGGTCATCTGGAAGATCCCCTCAAGAGTGATCTTATTCTTATTGGAAAATCAATGCCAGGTAAGACAGTATCAATTAGGTCTGAGACATTAATCTGACTAGCATGACTGGTGGTTTTAATTCTGTCCTATTTCTTTATTATTTCGAAGTCTCGGTAATTAGGGTTATGCATGATCATTCAAGTTTGCTTCATTAACTTATCTTTGATAAATTATGCTGAACTCTTCATATGTCGATAGAACTTGCCAATTAATCTTTGCTAATCTCCTTTAGAGTTGCATAGTTTCATCTTCACTTTGCATCCCCTACCAGCTAGCATACTTTAACATCATTGTTTTCCCTTAAGTACTTGGATTGAGTGCTTCATTATGGCTGTCCAGTCATAGGAGAGAAGTAGGGCTGCAAGACCCTCTCTTCCCATTCAATGGGATCTCTTATGGCATGTAGAGGTGCCACTTGTGATTGACTCATGAAAAGAAAAATAAGAGAAAATATAAATTAAAAATGTTTTAATCTAATGTTATGATCATAAAATAAATTTTGATGAGATCTAAGAGTTTTGTTTTGATCGGCTTTGATTATAAGTTTGGAGAAACTTTGGATTTGAAATCACTATTTTTGCCCTGTGACAGGCCTTGAGTAGACTCATGAAGGCTGAAGTGTAGACACTTGACCAAAAAGTGTCAACACTTGGGCTCGTGAGTCGACACTTTGCCTTGAAGGTGTCAACTCATGAGCGTGTACCAGAAAATATGGCATTTTATTTTTTTTTCCTGTCTCAGGTTATGAGTCGACCCAAGTGTCGACACCTAGTGTAAACACTTGTCCCTGGTGAGTCGACACTTGAATCTGAATGCAGAAAAATAGTGAATTTAAATTTTTGTTTCGTTGTAAAATTGTTTTGCATGATAAATTAAAATTGTTTTAATTTATAAAGGATATTGAACTTAATTAAGAATTAAGTTATCTTGAATGACAAAGAACTCTAGAAATATGATTCAAAGATTTTAAGTCATTTCTATAAGCTTTAAGGTCATGGGTTAGCTTCTTTTAGGTCTTTAATTAGGTTAGACCTAAGTTTAGATGCCTTGGACTAAATAGAGAACTAATCTAATCAAATATTGAGTTAGGATTTCTTCTCTATAGATCTCTCTAATAGTTAGATTGATTAGTTCATAAATCTAAATGGACCTAATTTGTGGCTCAGTGGTCAGCCCAAGTCTTTAAGCTAGTCTAATCAAGTCTGATGAACCAATCGGTGTCCAAGGTAAGTTTGGCATTTTGATTTTGGTTCTTTGGGGCTACCTCTTACCTGGCCAACTCGGTTGGTGTCTAAGGCAAACGATTAATGGCAAAACCCAACCCATGATCTCACTTACCTTGCCAATGTGGTCGATCAGGATTGATTGGATAGCTCATTGACTCATGTTAACCCATGTTGCCCAAGGTTAATCAGTCTTGACTAATTTTAGGTGCCCATGGATCATTAGTTATATATAACCCTCCTTGATTACTGATGTGGTCAGTGGGAGGTTGATCCATGTCTTCTCATCTCTTCTTCTATCACGTTAAAATTAAACCCTCTAAAAGGACAAAGTTATAGGGATAACCAAGTCCTAACCTTATATTAAGTAGGATGGTAATGGGTCCAATAGTTGGGTGTTCATCGATAAATCCAAAGATCGGGTGTTCATCGAGCTATTGGAGTTCCTGTTCCTAATATGATGGCTTAGTGCAACTTTCTTAATGGTGGTCAGGTGGGCCGGCCAAAGTCAGGTTTGACTATTCGTTAGTTAGAAGCATTGAGTTTTGTCATGTTAATAGTTGGACCTAACCGAGACCTTCAATAGGAGGCCCAAAGGTTGATTGAAGTGCACCTTGGGGCAAAACCTAAATACTAGAGATTACTTGGAGAAGTAATCGATTGAAGAACCTACCTTTAGATGTGCATGGGTGGGCCAGCCAAAGTCGGGCACATGTATTGTCTATTGGACTCTAGTACCCACTAAGGAATTAAAGTAATTCCTCGGATTGGAGGTAGAGGCTACCAGTCTGAATAAAATAGTGGGATGGGGCTTTAGACTAAAGTCCATGTCTTTAGGTTAATAATTCATATACACTAATAAAGTTTTGGTTCACCTTTCAGATGTCTTCCAACTTGTCACTCTGGTCTCTTCTTGACAACGACAAGCTCAATGGACCCAACTTCGATAGTTGGTATCGAAGGCTCAGGATTGTCCTGGAGCATGAGCAGATCCTGTATGTGATATTGGATCCGGCACCTAAACTTCCTACTCCCAATGCTCGGGGTTCAGTCAGAGACACTTATCAGAAGTGGCTTTCTGACAGGACCAATGTCCGATGCATAATATTGGCAGCGATGAACGATGAGTTCAGTTGCAAGTTTGAGGAAGCCTAGCCAGAGGAAATCCTTCAAAGGTTGAAGGAGTTCTTTAGCACACCAGATGACGTTGAAGGGTATAGGATCTCCTGTGGTATCTACAACATGCAGATGCATGATGGGGCCTCAGTCACTGATCATGTACTGTATATAATCAAGATGATTGAGTGCTTGGGCAAGCTCGGATGTCCCTTGCATGAATAGCATGTGAAGGATACGATTCTGAATTCCCTGCCCTCTTTCTATCTAGATTTTCTCGATCATTATAGAATGAATAAGCCTACAGTTAACTACCACAGTCTGTTGGGATAATTGCAGACTTATGAGAAAGACCACCAACTGAACAAAAGAATGGTAAATCTAGTGGGAGGATCTTTGGCAGGGCATCATCCCTTTAAGAAAGGAAAAAAGAAAAATAAAGGAAAAAAGGTGCAGAATGCTTCTAGGCCCAGTCAGGCCAAAAGGGTGAAGGCTAATAAGAGCCATGTGGACTGCTTCTTCTGCAAGAAACAGGGTCATTGGAAGAGGAACTATCCTCTTTACATTAAATCCCTTGATCCGAACAAGTCCAAGAAGAGAAGCAGCAGGACGGTGCTGGACAAGGTATTTATATGATAACACCTTGTAATTTCTCTATCTGCGATACTACTAACTGGGTATTGGATACAAGAAGTCCAATTCACATTTGCAATTCTTTGTAGGGACTTCAAGTTAGTACAAGATTTGAGGATGGCAAGAGATTTTTTAACGTGGGAAATAGAAGCCAAGTTCCAGTTCTGGCGTTAGGAGTCCTTAAACTAGTTTTCAAGTCCGGTACAATCATTTTGAATGAGTGTCATTATTATCCATCTTTTATCATGAATATCATTTCTGTAGGCCAATTGGCCATGCATAGTTATAAATTATCAATAAAGAATGACATTTACAAAATCATTTGGAATGGTTCTATAGTGATGATTGGACATATGAACAATGGTATTTATGTACTATCATGACCTGTTAGTATAATGTACACATCTAGCAAATGTCCTAGGATAGATAATGTCAGTGATGTGTACATATGGCATTGTAGGCTAGGTCATATTAACAAGAGCAGGATAAACATATTGAAAAGTGAGGGTCTCGATTTTAGTAAAAATGGTTCACTACCAACATGTGAGTCTTATCTTCTTGGAAAGATGTCAAAGCCACCTTTTATTGGAAAAGGTGAACGAGCCAAAGAGATTCTAAGTCTGGTACATACTGATGTATATGGACCCATGAATATTAGTGCCAGAGGCGGGTACAGTTATTTCATTACGTTTATAGATGATCTTTCGAGGTATGGTTATGTCTTCTTGATGAGACAAATCGGAATCATTTGAAATATTCAAACAATATCGTAGTGAAGTAGAAAAACAAATTTTGAATTTGAATTTCAAATTTTGAGCATTTTTGGCTCCAAGCTTTCATGCTATGATGGAAATACTTGCCTTTTTAGCTTGAACCCATTTGGTATGACCCTTGACCTTCTCCCCAAATCACTCCTCCTTCCTCTTTCTCCCTCTCATGGCTGCCTCTATAAATAAAGGTTGTTTTAGGGGCTACTGGTTGGTTGAAGAACTAGAAAGAAAAAGTGGGTTTGTGAGGATTTAGGATTGGGTGTGAGAATACCTAGCACTCAAGCTAGGTCTTGGGAAGAGAGCTAGTTAGGAAGGGTTCCACCTCTCCTCCTTGTCTTCCGAGAAGAAGATCGGCCTGAAGGATCCCAAGGAGCTAGCACTCCGAGAGAGTTTATCAGAGTTGAGCCCCGATATGAACTACTCGTAGAGGCCAGATGTGTGTGTGGCTTGAGAGCTTTTCACTACCTCCATCTTTAAGGTATAGCGATAAGGTACCTTTATGCCTATTGACTCTTTTCTTGCTATTGATGTTTAATAGTATGCTATTGTTGTACTAGGTCCTATTGCAGGCATATCAGTAGATCGTTTTGATCTATCTACCGAGCCTTCCACTACATATTTTAAAATAGTTTTAAAATTCCATGTTTTTGCCTTGCATGCCTGCTTTCCTTTGCTTTTTCCCTTTACGGACGTCGTGTGGACTTCGACTTCATTGATCAGCAGTAGTTTAGGATAGGCCAGTGGCTCAGGGATGTAGGGCTGGCACCATTTTGCTCCTTGATAGAGAGATTCTACCCGAGTTTGATTTGAGAGTTCTCTGGTTCACTCGCTCAAGGTAGTGATGGATGGGTTGCTCAGGTTTGAGGTAGAGATGTCCCAGTATCCGTAGAGATTCTGAGCAGAGTATAGGACAAACCCATGAAAGGATCTATTATGGATAGCTTAGTGGACAGAGTTAGTGGTCTCCGTTGCATTCAAGATAGATGATTTACCTGAGGGAGCCGCTGTAGTAGCTTCGAGGTTGAGGCCTGAGATGAGGTTGCTGTATCATATAGTAGCTCGAATTCTTCTATCGAAGACTGGCAGTTTTGACTTCATTACAAAGCGAGAGCTTTTAGTGATGGTTTCTTTAGCATAGCACATGCCAGTATGCCTCCCAGTACTTATGGTACATTAGCTGACTGAGGTATCAATCAGCTAGAGATTGTGTCTATCCTATAGGATGGGTTTGACACTACTATTTAGAGCTTATGGAGTAGTCATGGATGATGAGCCATATCGGCAGCTACTACACACTGATTCTATGACATGAGATCATTGCACCGGATGGGGTATCAGCTTGTCAGAGGCTAGTGGAGACGACGCATATCTAGTCAGGCCACTGATAAAGATGAGGATATAGCAAAGGAGAGTATCTTTTCTGGATATGCAAGGTCATCTGAGGTTCATAAAGAGATATCTAAGACTTTGCTCGAGCCTTCAGTGTAGCCAGAGCCAGCTTCTCAGCCTAAGCCAGCACATACAGATATCCCTGGAGTTTTAGAGAGTCTAGAGGACAAGGTTGCTCGCATTGAGACTGAGGTGATGATCATTCATCAGCGAGTCGATAGGATCCATATGGAGATGAGGGAGGGCCATCGAGGACTGAGTGATGAGATCTTTGCCATTTTGTCTGCCTTAGGTAGACCTTCTTCAGGCAGAGCACCTGCTCCTTCTACTCTAACTGATTCAGCTCTAGCACCACCTGCTCCAGGACCTGATATGGATGTTGATGAGATAGTTGACCAGTCTGACTCTGGAGAGTTTGACATTATAGATCTGATGATAGAGCCAGTGCTAGAGACTGCAGCTGACCTTCATAGGAGTCCCATTCCTGATCCATCTAGTTCATCTTTCCAGACTCCTATTCTATCTACTTCTCTCTCCAGACTTGATGATCACACTTCCATTCCTACACCTACTCCTGTCATATCTTGAGCTTCTGATACACCTATCATTCATTCTCCCCTAATTGCATAATCTTCCCTAAGTAGGGAACTAGGATTTTATACCCCTGGTTTCCATCGACTTGACTCTGGTCCTATCTTTGACCATACTCCCGTTCATACTATTTTTGATACAGCCACTCCGATCCGTTCTTCTCCTGCTACTGATGTAGTTTTTACCTTTTCTGCACCAGCTAGAGGTAGAGCCTATTTCAGATGCAGAGGACGAGGTCATCGTGATGTATCAAGACTGACCAGGACTCGTCTATCTAATCTTCGACCTATGTGGCCTCGATCTCATTCTTTTACTAATACCAGACTGATCGAGATTGGATCCTCGGATGATGAGGAATCTGCATAGGACAGTCTTTATGATTAGATAGTTTTTATTTCAGCACTTGTATGCCTTTTCTGGTTATTTGTTTTTTCTTATATCAAACTTGTTTCCTATATGAAATGTAAATTCTCATGAATGAATGAAACTTCACTTTAATGTTTTATTTTTGGATATTATCTCTTGTGAATGAATGATTGACATGTTTGAAATGTGTTATTTCTGTTATTTATCCTGCATTCCCTTCCTTCCTCTCTCTTTTTAATGATGACAAAAAGGGGGATAGATAAGTAAAAGATAAAGGGGGAGAAAATTGTGTAAGAGTTAAGTTTGAGTGAAGAAGCTAAAAAAGAAAAGTATGAGAATAAAATGAAAATCAGTTTGTGGTTGTTAGAGAAAAATGAGAGTAAAAAGAAAAGAGCAATGAGTGAGAGGGAGCAATCCTTTAATAAATTTTCTTACAAAATCTTTAAATTCAGCTTTTCACTTATAAAAGATCTTTGAAAATCAAATTTTTGAATCACCTTTTGAGGGGGAGTATCTAAACTCTTCAATATATTATTCAAAGATTCCTTTTCTTTTATATTCTCTATATGCTATATGCTGAATTTCCTTTTCTTTAGGCATGTTTAATCTCTAATTCACAATTGAACTATCTTGTTTCATAAAATTTTTAGCTCTCATATTCCTCATAACTCTGATGCACATTTAGTCTTAAATGTCTATCCTTCTTTTACTCTAATGCAAATGCCAATAAGCTTTATATCAGTTGAAAATTCTTTTAAGAGTTTATTATATGAATTATACTTAAAGATTTTGTTATCATCAAAAAGGGAGAGATTATTGACTTCGTTATTAATTTGGATGATAAACAAAACACTGAAGTATAAGTTGAGTACTAAATATTTCTTTAAGTGTGTTAAATAGAAAAAAGGTACTCTTCAATTCAACAAAAATGGAATGCCTGTCAAATGATGAAGAAGCCCCTTCTTTGAATCAAAGATTAGTTATAAATGGACTTAAGTACTTGAAGATTGCTTGAAAGGATATAAAGAGTTCAGCACAAAAATTCTTCAACAAAGCTTCAGTGGTTTTTGAAGAATTCTTAGTAAGTGTCGATTCAAAGTGTCGACTCACTGATCAAGTATCAACTCATGGCAGTGCAAGTGTCGACTCAACTGGCATGCAAAAAAAGTTTTAGATGGCATGACTGAAGTATCAACTCATGGCCTATAAGTGTCAACTCATGTGTCAACTCAAGGATTGGCTCATCGCCTGAGAAAAATTTCTTACAGAACATGCTGAAGTTGAAGACTTGCCTGAGGTGTCGACTAATGGATATCAAGTGTCGACTCAAGTATTGACTTACCTGAGATTTTCAGAGAGCCTCAATGTAGAGTTTTGAACTAGGTGTCGACTCATGGGACTTAAGTGTCCATCCTAAGTATTGACTCATAGCTTGAAGTGTCGATACTTGGAGTTCTGGGAACAGTAACGGCTAGTTTTTCAAATGCAGAACTCGGCCCTCTTAGCTCCCAACGACTAGTTTTTTGTGTCTAACAGTCATAAACTGACTTTGAGGCCTTAGGATGGTATTTAAGTGATTCAAATCAAATTAAAACAAAAGAGAATGAAAAGAGAATAACAAAAAAAGAGAGAAAGCAAGAGCATTCATTCATTTGCATTGAGAGCAACTACCTTCAAGCAAAAAGAAGTCTCAAAGCATCAAAGCCTTCAAGAGCATTCAAGTCCAACACCCTTGAGCATTGATTGAGGCTTCATCAAGTTCAAGATAAGCAATTCCTCCAAGCTTCAAAGAGATATCTATTTTTATTAAGAAAGATTTTCTTGTTGCTTTACTTTAACTCTTTCTTTATTGTAAAGGTTTTTGGTTAGCCTATTGGAAAATCAAGGAGATTTTTGGTTAGCTTATTGGAAAACCAAGGAGATTTTTGGTTAGCCTTTGAAAACCAAGGAGGTTATTGGTTAGCCTTTGAAAACCAAGAAGGTTTTTGGTAAGCCTAGTTGAAAACCAAGGAGGTTATTGGTTAGCCTCTGAAAACCAAGAGGTTTCTTTTGGTGAGCCTTGTAAAAACCAAAAGAGATTTTGATTAGTAAGCCCAGAAAACTAATCGACTGAAATCGGTGGAGATTATAGTGAATTCCCATGTGGACCTATTGCCCAGAAATGGAGCCCAAGAGGGGGGGTGAATTGGGTCTTTTAAAAATTTAACACAATAAAACAAAAGGTCTAGTGGTGCTTGTGAGTAACAATTAATTAGATGCAAGATGATAGCACTTAATTAAAGAATGCAAAGGGAAAGAGCAATCACACATAAATACAAGATATATAGTGGTTCGGTGCAAACCTAGCACCTACATCCACTCCCCAAGCCACCCTTGGGAATTTCACTATAATCCACACCATATTACAGTTGACTTGTTTTTACAAGGCTCACAAGTCAAAACCTAAGTTGGTTTTATCACCTAGGCTCACCAACAAACCTAACTACTTGTTTTGTCTTCGGGCTCACAAGTTAACCCTAGTTGGTTTTAACACTTTGGCTCACCAACAAACCACAATAACCTTCTTTCAAGACACCCTTGAAAGCAAGGTTAAAGCATAATAAAACAAATATGAAATTTAAATGCTACAACAAACTCTCTTCAAGAGTAGATTGGAATCTTTGAAGCCCAAGTAATACTTTGACTTCACTCTTCTTCAAGTTGCCTCCTTTTGGAATGTAGTAAATTTGAGCAAGTAGGCTTTTTCAGTGGAATCAAGCTAGAAGAGGCTTTTGATCTGAAGTTTGGAGAGAATATTGGCTTTTTGGCTTTTGAGTGGACTTGAATGCTCTTGAATAGACTTCTCTCTTCTTTTTCTTGACTTTTTCACTTCTCTTCTTCTTTAAAATGAGGTTGGTAGAGATTAAATACACCAAAAACCTTCTAAAAATGGTTTGTGACCGTTGGAGCATTGGAAATAGCCGTTTGGAGCTTGAAAACCAATTTCTGCAAGCCAAAAAATAGATCCGTTAGAGCTGTCAGGCTGCAAGTGTCAACACTTGGCTGTCAGGTGTCGATACTTGATTTCTGGGAGTCGACACTTGATCATTCAAGTGTCGACACTTGATGCACAGGTGTCGACACTTGACACAAAAATCCTCGAACCTACAAAGTTCTGTATTTTCAAAATTCTCAGGCCATGAGTCGACACTTGAAACCTAAGTGTCGACACTTGGTGTCGACACTTGAATTCTAGGTGTCGACAATTGGCATGCCAAGGATTTTTGTCCGTGTCAAATGCTGAAGTGTCGACACTTGACTGTCCAGGTATCGACACTTGAGACTGAAAACATCCAGAATCAAGAGTAAAAGCCTTGAAATCAAAAATGATGTTCATGAAAGCATAAACACATAATAATTAAGCAATTGTAAGCCCTTTTTTAATGAATAGGATGTCCGGATATGTGACATTTGCTCCGTGCCATTGCATGCCATATACCATAAATATTTGGAATTTTAAGGTGCTTTCTTCCTGAAAACTCACAACTTGAAATTCACATTAGAATACAATATGTACTCAATGTTTTGTTATTCATCAAAATTACTGGGTGGAGCCAACTGGACCTTGGAAAGTGGATGTAGGTGCATTGGAAAGCACCGGACCACTATACTTGGATTGTGTTTGTGATTGTTTGTCTTACTTTCTTGCTCTTACATTTATTGCATTTAAATTTTTACTGCATACTCTTTAAGAGCACATTACTCTTGCATCTCATTACACTTAAATTATTTATTGAATTGGTTCACACACTTGCAATTATTTTTTAACAACCCAATTCACCCCCCTCTTGGATTGCTTACTGGGCAGCACTCATATCTATGAACAAACATATTAATCTTAGACTCTTATACTTGGTTGGTACACTCATAGATGACCTCAAATCTATCCCATAATTCTTTGACTATTATGCAAGCAAAGATTCTATTAAATTCATTAACATCAATAGCACAATACAAAACATTCATGGTCTTAGCATTTAGCTAGACCATCTTTTTATCTTGGTCATCCCAAGCATTCTTAGGTTTGGAAGTGACAATGCTATTGTTAGATATTTATCCTAGAAGCCAATTTAACTAGACACATTATAATTTTTTTGGACATATTTTTGTACTTAATTTTTTAAAATTAATAAAATTAGGCTTTTCTTATACATTCTTACTTAATGTATCGATGAATCATCCAAGAAATTAGTGGACAATGGTTCATATTTTTAAGAGTTGAGAATTTGAGATATATGCCATTATAGATTAACTCCTAAATTACTCTAGATTGTTGGATCATCATGGGGATGGTGATTGATCCATCAAGATTTTGGATTGACAAGTCTCGAGTCTACAGTATAAGGATACTAAAGTGAGAGTACAAGTGAATATTAGAGAACAATGGTATTGAGAATGACCAAAATAAGTAATCACTTGGATGCCTAGTCACTCATTTATAACATTTTCGATGCTGTAGTTATATGAGTAGTTCTTAGACCTATGATGCCTTAGCTACTCATAGTGGGATTATTGTAGTTTGACTATATATCAATATGGTCTCTAGCCATTCAGGTCCTTGTGGTGTTCATTGGCTATAGTAGGTTTACTGTGAGAGTAAGGTGTGCACTTATAAAAAATCTATCGACCTTAGTAGCTGAGTAGTCCTATATGATTTAATAGGCTAAGTTCTTAAGACTATGGATACTGCAATGTAATAGATAAAAAGGAGTTTTCAAGAGACTCACAATTTATTGCCCAGTAAGACATAGGGCCCAAGCCATCAAGGCCAAAGTTCGAGCTATCGAGGTGCAGGAAAGTTTTGCTAGTGCTCGAGTAATGGAAGAATACAAGAAGTCCAAGGACTTCAAAGATGAAGTCATCGAGGGCTCCTATGATGCCTACCAACTCGGGTTCATGAAGTGCAAGAAGAAAGTCACTATGGCCTTTTCGGAACTCAACTTGGATGGCATCATCGACATCGAGCTTGAAGAGGGAAAAGAAGAGGAGGAAGGCAAAGCCCGGAAGGTTGAGGAAGTCACTAAGGGAGCTATCGATGCTGAAGCCAGACAGGCTGCTATTTAGGAGTCCATTGGCAAGGCAATGGCCAAAGTTGAGGTTGTAATCAATGCAGTATTCAAGGCATTTGAGGTTAGCTTGACTCCAGCAGTTGGTCAAGAAGAGTAGATCCTTGTAGCTTTTCCTCCCTTCTTTATTATACTTGAACTCAGCCCTTTTTTGTAATGACTTGGCATATCAATAAAAAGCATCCTTCTTTTTGTTAATTTTGCAATACATGAATGTTTGCCAGATGATTCAATCTTGATAAGTAGATTTATCAGTGTAGTTTTGATTGAGTAGGGTAGCTTCTAGGCTTAGTTGCACAAGTCCCTTGGTCGGGTAGTATCTGAACAACTTTTTTCTTAGAGATTGGTTGAATAACTAGCCTGCAAAATTTGCAAGTCATCTAGTTGGTTAAATGTTTGGAACCACACTATGGGAAGTAGGTTGCCTTCTGTAACTAGACTAGACTATGGGAATGAAATCTGAATAAATGGGAGTGAAACCTAAATAAGATGAGAGTGAAACCCAAATAAAAATGGAAGTGGAACCCGAGTAAGAGTAAAAGTAAAACCTGAATAAAAATGAAATAGAACCCGAACAAGAGTGGGAGTGGAACCTGAATAAGAATGGAATAGAATCTAAATAAGAATGAGATTAGAACCTAAATAAGAATAGAATTAAAAGCTGAGTAAGAATGGGATTAGAACATGAATAATAAAGGGACTGGAATCCTAATAAGAGTGGTATTAGAATCTGAATAAGAATGGGATTATAACCTAAATAAAAATGAGATTGAAACTCGAATAAGAATGAGATTCGAACCTGAATAAGAATGGGATTCAAACTCAAATAAGAATGAGATTCAAACCCAAATAAGAATAGGATTAGAACCTAAATAAGAATGAGGTTAGAACCCAAATAAGAATGGGATTATAATTCGAATAAGAATGGGATTGAAACCTAAATAAAATGGGATTAGAACCCAAATAAGAATGAGATTGAAACTTTAATAAGAATAAGATTAGAACCTAAATAAGAATCAGATTACAACCCAAATAAGATGGAGGATGAGAATGCTTCCATCTTTGCTATAATCCATTGTTAATCGGCCAGAGGCAAAGGTGTGAAAATTCTATCACCTATATTGTGATTGGTTGTTAGTCGATCGGAGATGGAGAAGTGGAAATGCAGCTATCTTTACTGTGACTAGTTATTTATTAGCCAAAGATAGATGGTGTGGGAACCAGAATCAGGAAAAGACTCCAACCTATTCAATTCAAGTCTGAGTCCTTATGGTTGGATTAGTCCTGTAATTAGTACATTATTGGTAATATATCAAGAGATTCTCAGTACCAAATCAAAGGGATTTTAGTTCCATCAAGGTCTTCGATCTGATATGCTTCTTGGTGAAGTATTTCTGCTACTTGGTAAGATCCTTTCTAGTTTGGAGATAGCTTGCTTGTCTCTATCAGCCTTAAGACTTCTACATGGCATAGCATAAAGTCTCTAGGGTGGAAGGTTTTTGACTTTACTCAAAAGTTGTAGTACTGGGCTACTCGCTATCTATACATTGCCATCCACAGGTAAGCCTGATCTCGAGTCCCCACCAGTAGGTTAAGCTTGGCTTTTAGATGGCTTGAGTTGCTTGACTCATCAAAGTTTCAATCCTAATAGCCAGAGTCTGACTTCAACTGGGATCTGAAAGGGATATGCCCTACAAGCCAATCTATGTTGTATCTCCTAAACCATTGTAATTGACAATATTCTAATAAAGGCATTATTTTTCATCATACGATGTGTTTATTATTATATGATGAACCCCATAGATTAGGGCTATGATTTTAGGGTTATGATGAGATCATACCAGTGAGACCTAAAGTCTTAAAATCTTAATCTAAAATATTCCTAGTCAAAGGAACCTTGAGTAGGGGATTAGGGTTTTTCGGTAAGACTAGCACATCCTATGTATACTGAATAGGGTGACTGCTCTCACAGTCACTTGTGTATGACACTAATACTAGGATGTGGGTGCTCATTAGAGAATGAGTTCACTGATATGATCCAACTTGAGAACATCTAATGGAGTCTTAGCAACATGTCAATAGAAGGTTCTCATAGTGGGAGTGGTACAAGTAATCCTTTGACCTGAGACTGCCATAAGTACCTTATGTACATGAACCCATGCTTTGGTTCAATTCTAATCATGACACTGAGTCATGCATAGGATTGATACTAGGAATGGTGAATTGGATATGAAGGTAATGAGTAGGTCAACAAGGAATCGATCACTCTTAGTAAGAGGAGATTGCATCCAGCTAGTTATCAATCGGATGATGATTCAGGGAATCTTTGATCAAAGTAAAGATATTAGAGATGATTTCTAATATCAAGATAATTGAATCATTAATATAAGATTGAGCTAGAAATGAATATAATATTGGAGTTGACATATATCCATATCCATAATTATATTCTGGGTGCAGGCTGATCGAAGGATTTAATTGTACGGTAACTTTCTACTGAAGGGTATTTTTGGTATTTTACCAGAATTTCCATATCTTCCGGGTAGACATGACACGTTGCTAGACGTCAATCTTGTCTTGTGGGTTGATTAAATTGAATGATCACTTATTAGGAAGAGTCCTAATTGATCATAATCGGGTAAGCCCGGTTTGACCTAAATCGATTAAAAAGAGTTCTAATCAAATTAGGTCAACTTGTATTCGAACCCACTGCTGGCTAGATGTGGAACCCAATGGGTCACATACTTAAGAGAATTGATCAAGGGTTTAATTTTATAATTAAATCATTTTGCATGATGACACTCTAGCAGGTGTTGCAAATCCTATCTTCTATTCGAATTAGATTCGAATTAGGGTTCCGGATTGGTTCAATTTGGGTTCTAATTGGATCTAATTAGACCCTAATTGAGGTTATAAGGATTATGGCTAACCCTATTGGCTAACCATGTATCTAGGGTAGCCCCCCACCCGCCCCTTTGCATTTTCACGCCAAAATGCCAAGAGTCCATGCGCTAATGGACTCTTGGCACGCCATTTGGAAGAGTCCATGGAACATGGACTCTTGGTGCGCTCCATAAAAAACTGCGGTGTTTTTATGTGGGGCGGCTTCTCTAATCTCCTTTAGCGCCTCAAATGTCCCCCCTTGGATTGGAATCCAAGGGTTGATGCTTTTTGAGAAAGGCAGGAAGCATTCGTTGCTTCCCGGTTGCACGAAATAACATCTCCTCGGAGATTTAAAGTCGCGACTCCTTTCTTTTAAAAACATCACGACTTTTCATTTAAGAAAAGCCATGGGATTTATCCGGAAGGCCGTGAGAAGGAAGGATGGGGTGTGAGAAAATAAGAAAGGGCATGAGAAGTCTTTCACGAAGAGTTGTGTGGGCGACTCTCTGAAATCTATTTAAGAGGTCAAGAAAAATCAGAACCGGGTAATCTGAAATTTTTTTCTTCTGCCTCTCCAAAAGACTCTCTCTCTTTTCTTGTTCTTGCACTGTTTTCTTTACAGAGTACACCTCTGTCGAAACTCTGTTACTGAACAAGAACAAGAGCGAAAGTCTCCGACGGTAAAGGAAAGAAGGAGTTCTGATTTTTATTCTTTCTTTCTTACATTAAGACATTGTTGTCTTAGTTTCTCCTCCAATTTAAGACAAGCCTAAATCCCCTTAGGACAAGGTCTTATCTTTAAGACAAGAGTGTCTTAGAGGGTCAAGGTCTTAGTGGAAGGAGGAGAAGAGATAAAAGAAAGGAAGGCAACCTCTTGTGTTGAAGAATTCCAGCCATAATCCGAAGAATTGAGTTCTAGGAAGAAGAACTCAATAGGAGGAACCATTGGACAAGAAGATAGTATTCTTGATCATTGCTCTGTGTGGATCACCATCGGAGGGCAGACACCTGGACGCCTGGTGAAATCAAATAGCCCGTTCATCTTCAAGATTAAATCTTCATCAATTTGGAATTAGCGGTTACATGTTAGTACTCTAATTCTAATTTGCATAAGAATGTTGGTCTTCATACATTTTAGTCTTATTGAGGAGTTCCTGGTTTAGGGTTTTGGTACATATTAATTTCAATTTTTGAAATTACACTTCCGCTGCGTTGCACCGGAACCCTACAATGGTATCAGAGCAACCTTAATTAGGACTATAATATATGATAGTTTGTATTTCACATCTTAGGGTTTTTAAATCCTAATATGCTACTACACTTAGCATATCTTTGATTGCATATATGTTTTGATGTATGCCACTAGTTAGGGTTTTTCACTCAAACCCTAATTATTATAGAGATATGTTTAGTTTTGAAGTCATAATACTGAAATACGGTTGCCCTGGCATAATGGTGGATCCATTATGTGGTAAATGGTTGTCCTAGTATGATGACACACTTAGCACATATTTGTTTATTTATAAGAGTGATATGTTGATTGTGATACGTTCTATAAGAATGTGCTGGCAATTTATAAATCCCTCCTCTTAAAAATTATATTAAGTCTTAGTATATTTAACTAATAAGCATCACTAGTCATGATGTACAATTGATCATTCGGTGTCTAGAAAGGTGGTTCTGGGAAGGTAAAGAGAATTATGGTTTTTAATTGGTTCCGTTAACTGACCTGGCCAATTTTTATTGGTGTCTAGGAAAGCAACGGGGGGACTCCCACATCTCTTCCACTTGCCTGGCCGATTTGATTAAATTTAAATCTTGACTAAAAATGCTTAGTGTTAAAAATACTATATATTGGCCTTCCTTCATGCTGGATCATTATTGTGTTATGAACCATATTAGGTTTGTTGTGTTATCTGCAAGACCTAATATGGTGATTGACATAATACTAGTCTAGTGCATAAATATGCTTACAGTATATTCAGTATAATGCATTCAGTATAATGCTTTGTTGTGTTATCTGCAAGGGCATTATATTTGAGTATTGACTGTATAGAAATGAAAGGGTCTTGACTTAACTAGAACATTATGGTTTGTTGTGTTTTCTGCAAGACTAATAATGTTCTAGAGGCCAAGTTACTTCTTGAGAATTATATGAGATATAATTGGAAGAGTTTCCTACCATTGAGCTTATAAAAGATTTGTTGTGTTTTCTGCAAGATCTTTTATAAGTTATTAGGATCTCAATCTCACTAAGAAAAAATCGATCAGGGTTCTTCTAGATTATCATAGTGAGGGCTATGATTTTTAATGAAATAGTGAGAGACATAATTAAATTGAAGACCTAATTTAATTATGTAAGTCATTTCATAGTTGTTTGCTTATGTATTGTTCTTTATTAAATATAGCTAAATGGCATCTTCATTATCACTGCGAAGTATCTTAGATACCAACAAACTGAATGGTCCAAACTATGTGGACTGGTTAAGAAATTTAAAGATTGTGCTGAGTTCAGAAAAACTTTCTTATATTCTTGATACCCCTAGTCTTAATCCACTAGGGGACGATGCCACACAGGAAGATATGGCCACATACAAAATGTGGCAGAATGACTCCCTTACTGTCAAGTTTATCATACTAGCCTCTATGACCAATGAGTTACAGAGACAGCATGAAAGCATGGATACTCAATCCATAATACTCAATTTAAAAGAGCTTTATGGAGAACATAGCAGAACTGCTAGATATAAAATATCTAAGCAGTTATTCCATGCTAGGATGACAGAAGGAACATTCGTTCAGGATCATGTTCTGAAGGTAATTGACTTAATCACCAGATTGGGTCAATTAGGTTTTATCATGGATGGGGAGTTGAATCAGGATTTAATCCTGCAATCACTCCCAGAGTCATTTTCTTAGTTTGTCTTGAATTATCACATGAACAAACTGAACACTTCCTTTCCTGAGCTGTTAAATATGTTAAAAATAGCAGAGAGCCACGTTAAGAAAGAAAAGGCTCCACTTCTTCTTGTTGATAAGACCAAAAAGAAGAAATCAGGCAAAAAGGGTTTTAATAGGAGGCTAAACCCTAAGAGTGGCATTAATAAGAATAAGAAAGGAAAGAAGGCCTCCAAACAGTCGACCTATTTTTTTTACGGCAAAGCAAGACATTGGAAAAAGAATTGCAAGGCTTACCTTGCAACTGTGAAGCCTGGTGCATCAGATGCGCCAAAAGGGATGTATGAGATACATGCTATATTGGCATTAAATTCATCTATATCAAATACTTGGGTATTGGATACCGCTTGTGGTTACCATATATACAAATCTTTGCAGGACCTCCACAAGCTTAAAGTATTGAAGGAAGGTGACTTCAATCTCTACGGTGCTAGAGGTGATATCATCCAAGCAGAAGCTGTAGGGATCTATATTCTGAAGTTGCCTTCAGGGAAGATCTTGGAGTTAGAAAATTGTTATTATATGCCTAAGATTATTAGGAACATTATATCTATTCCTTTGTTATTAAAGCAAGGATATGTAATGGATGTAACGAGCACTGGTTGCTCGATAATGTTATCTAATAAAATTATTTGTTCTGGCATATTTAGCAATGGGCTCTTAACTCTTTCTTCCAATGATAGTGTTTTTCATGTCAATAATAAAAGAAAAAGAGAAGACTTTAATGATACTTTACTTTGGCATCATCGACTTGGTCATGTTAATGAGTCTAGGATAAGCAAGTTATACAAGGAAAAATTCCTTGATCCTTATGAGTATGAATCATTAGGAACTTGTAAATCATGTCTCATGGGTAAGATGACCAAGACTCCATTTACTGGACATGGAGAAAGGTCAACTGAGTTATTAGGACTTATACATACTGATGTATGTGGTCCAATGACAACTCAGGCCAGAGGTGGATACTCATATTTTATCACTTTTATAGATGATTTATCTAGGTTCGGATGTGTGTATCTTATGAAACATAAATCTGAAGCCTTTGATAAATTTAAGGAGTATCAAAGTATGGTCGAAAAACAAACCGGGAAAAGTATTAAAGTTCTTCGTTCTGATCGAGGAGGAGAATACTTATCCACGGAGTTTTTAGACTATCTTAAAGTTAATGGAATTCTTTCTGAATGGACCCCTCCTTATACACCTCAGCTAAATGGTATAGCTGAAAGGAAGAATCATACCTTATTAGATATGGTACGATCCATGATGTGCTTCACAAATTTACCCATTTCCTTCTGGGGTCATGCCCTAGAAACTGCTGTTTACATTCTGAACAAGGTACCTTCTAAATCCGTTGTTAGTACTCCATATGAAATTTGGAGTGGAAAGAAACCGTATCTTAAATATTTTAAGGTATGGGGATGTCCAGCTTATGTTAAAAGAAATTTTGGACATAAGTTAGAACCTAGAGCGGATAAATGCTATTTGTAGGATATCCTAGAGAGGGTAGAGGATATCTGTTTTACCATCCTACTGAACAAAAGATTTTTGTCAGCAGGCATGCCACTTTTCTAGAAAAAGAGTTCATTTTAGAAAAGGGCAATGATAGAACTGTTGAACTTGGAGAAGTACAAGAAACACAGATAGACAGTTCTCAACCATTAGAACATATAGTTAGGATAGAACCAGAACACAAAACCCCTCCCCGTAGGTCTGATAGAGTGCCATGGGAACCTGAGAGGTATGGGTTTATTATTGAAAATAATGAAGCCCAAGTCATTCAAAATGATGAACCTCTGACCTATACGGAAGCTATCTTGAGTACTGATTCAGATAGATGGCAAGAAGCCATGGAATCCGAGATAGACTCTATGTATGTAAACCAAGTATGGCCTTTGGTCGATGCACCAGAGGGTGTTAATCCTATTGGGTGCAAATGGGTCTATAAAAAAAGATTGGGGCTGATGGCCAAGTTGAAACCTATAAAGCCAGATTAGTGGCAAAAGGTTTTAGACAAAAACAGGGAATTAATTATGATGAAACATTCTCACCTGTTGCCATGCTCAAATCAATTCGGATTTTACTTGCTATAGCAGCATACCATGATTATGAGATCTGGCAGATGGATGTGAAGACTGCATTCCTCAATGGTTTCCTTGAGGAAGAAGTCTACATGTCATAGCCAGAAGGTTTTATTTCAAAGAATAAACCTAATCAAGTATGCAAGCTAAAGAAATCTATTTATGGATTAAAGCAAGCTTCAAGGAGTTGGAACATCCGCTTTGATGAAACTATTAAAAGGTTTGGTTTTATCAAAAATGTGGATGAACCCTGTGTTTATAAGAAGACTAGTGGGAGTGCCATAGTCTTCTTGGTTCTCTATGTAGATGACATACTCCTCATTGGGAATGATATCCCAATGTTGCAATCAGTCAAGGTTTGGCTATCAAACCAGTTTTCCATGAAAGATTTGGGAGAAGCATCCTATATACTAGGTGTTACAGCCGTGACAGTGACGTAGCCAGGCTCAGGTATCGTGGAATACGAGCGAGCCACGTGTATGTTTCCCCGGCCTAATCAGCGCCACATCCTCAAAGTCAGGATCGGCAAGACTACACTGCACGATGACTGCCTAAGGCGAACCGCCCTCGCCGAGGTCGAGCTCGGCTCGGAGTTCCTCTACCACCTCATTGGCGCCCGGGCCCGGAGGGGTCTGCTTAAGTGAGGTCGGCCAAGGTCGGGCGACCTCCTGCCACCTCGCCAGGTGTCCACCCAGGAGGGGTCCACCTAAGCCGAGGTCGGCTGATCCTTCGCCCTTCGCCAGGTGGCCACCCGGAGACGGGCCCACCTCGGCCGAAGCCAGGCGACCTCCTGCCACCTCGCCAGGTGTCCACCCAGGAGGGGTCCACCTAAGCCGAGGTCGGCTGATCCTTCGCCCTTCGCCAGGTGGCCACCCAGAGACGGGCCCACCTCGGCCGAAGCCAGGCGACCTCCTGCCACCTCGCCAGGTGTCCACCCAGGAGGAGTCCACCTAAGCCGAGGTCGGCTGATCCTTTGCCCTTCACCAGGTGGCCACCCGGAGACGGGCCCACCTCGGCCGAAGCCAGGCGACCTCCTGCCACCTCGCCAGGTGTCCACCCAGGAGGGGTCCACCTAAGTCGAGGTCGGCTGATCCTTCGCCCTTCGCCAGGTGGCCACCCGGAGACGGGCCCACCTCGGCCGAAGCCAGGCGACCTCCTGCCACCTCGCCAGGTGTCCACCTAGGAGGGGTCCACCTAAGCCAAGGTCGGCTGATCCTTCGCCCTTCGCCAGGTGGCCGCCCAGAGACGGGCCCACCTCGGCCGAAGCCAGGCGACCTCCTGCCACCTCGCCAGGTGTCCACCCAGGAGGGGTCCACCTAAGCCGAGGTCGGCTGATCCTTTGCCCTTCGCCAGGTGGCCCCCAGAGACGGGCCCAACTCAGCCGAGGTCTGACCGATCGTACGACGAGGGCCCTGGGGAGAGAGACGGACCCCGAGGCCATCCCTCGGGCCGTACGAATCCCAGACGGCGTCCTGTACGGAGGGCGGCGGCATGCGGAACATCACTAGCATCGGCCCGACAGGTCCCGCAGCCGAGAAACGCAACCCTGATGACACAGGCCCCATAGATTGATGGCGCCCACGCTTGGGGAAGAGGGCGCTCTCACCGGGCCCGAGGCCTGACCGGCCGTCCTGCCAGCACCACTCTCCCCTCTTTCTCTTCTGTCCTTGCCTTTCCCATGCTGGGCCCGGCGGACGAGGTCGGAAAACCGCCTGGCACCCTTCACCGAAAAGGGAAAAAGAGAAGTGGACGGGGGAGGGGAGTTTCCGAGGCGGAAAAAGACAAATGCGCGACGGAAGGGGATAAAGAAGGAAGAATCTGGGGACGACAAAGTAAGCCAATTAGCCTGGGGACAAGGAGGAAGCACCGGCACAAGGCCTTGCATCGAGAGAGAAGCCAGAAATCCCGAGAGGGGAAGACTGGGCGCGAGCTCGGCAAGGAGGCCCAGCCGAGATTCTGGTCCCCAGAGCGTTTCCTTCACCAGTTAACTCTCTAAGTCTGGAACCCTTTAGAGGGTCCGGCTGGAGAGTCTGTTCCTTCTCGTCGTTTACTGACTTGACCGTCGGAGCTCCCTTGCCGGGATCCCCGGCCAGGGTCCTCTAACCCCTTTGTTGCAGGTTTTCCGCGGGAAGGGAGACTCCCTCGCCAGGCGGTCAGGAAGGATCGGCCGATCCGTGGCACGGGCGCGGCGGCGAGAGCGGCAACAGATTGGCGCGCCAGGTAGGGGGGCAGGACACTAACCCCTAGTGGGAACCAGCTTTCTGCAGGTGTCACGCTCTCCAGCAATGGTGGTCACTCGTGGTCGCGAGGCATCCACCAGCCGCGTGGGGGATGTCCACTCCCCTCTGGGGGGCCACAGCCCCGAAAGGGAGCTTCCGGCTCCCCCTCCTCTTCCACAGCAGCCTGCCCCGGTGGATGGATCCCTCGCGGCCATCGTCCAGCAGCTGCAGACCTTGACCTCAGCGGTCCGACAGCTTCAGCATCAGCAACGGTCCCTGGCCACTCAGCCGTAGCCAGGGACCCCAGCGGCCCAAGCCACGGGGCAGCGTGGGAGCCTGCGCTCCATCCAGGGCAGGCCATCCCATCCAAGGGCCATCTCCAACCCCCGGGGGAGCCACCAAGCTCCCGCAAAGAGAAACTATTCCGGTTCGGAGGATCACGAGAGTCGATCCCCGGCCGACGGGGCCGAAACGGCACACCGCAGCAAGCGACGCCGAGGCCAGACCTCGCGCCGAGACCGATCGGCGCCCCTTTCACCCGCAGCCTCGGTGGAAGACTCCACCGATGAAGCCATCAGGCGCTAGGCCGAGAGGCGCCTGGAGGAGCATGAGCGCAAACTGGCGGAGTTCGCTCGCCGATTCGCCGACCTGTAGAACTCGTCGGTGGACCCGGTGGGCTATGACTCCCGCCCCCCTTTCTCTGAAGAAATCCAGGTGGAACCAATCCCGAAACGGTTCCGCATGCCGCAGGTGGATCCCTACGACGGAACCACCGACCCCCTGGATCATTTGGAGAGCTATAAGGCTCTTATGAGGGTCCAGGGGGCCACCGACGCCCTTCTATGCATCGCCTTCCCGGCAACCCTTCGGAAGGCCGCTCGAGTCTGGTTCGCCCGCCTCGAGCCCGGGTCCATTTGCTCCTTCCATCAGTTGGAAGGAAAGTTTGTGGCGCATTTCGACGCTTGTCGAAAGGTGCCAAGAGAGGTGGACAGCCTCTTTTCCATCCGCCAGCAGGACCAGGAGCTGCTTCGGGACTACATCACCCGGTTTAAGACCGCAGCACTGGAGATCTACAGCTTGGACGAGCCCGTCGCCATGCTGGCCCTGAAGCGCGGACTCAAGACGTCCCGCCTAACCTATTCCCTGGACAAGAAGCCGCCCAGGACGTATTCCGAGCTCCTCCTCCGCGCCCACAAGTACATCCGAGCGGAGGAGGCCGACCGCACCCGTCGAGAGCTGGACGGGAAGACTCCAAAGAAGCCGCTCCCGAGGGACACCCCGGGAGCTCGGAGGCCCGGGCCATCTGCCGACCTCCGCCCAAATCCAAAGCCGAGGGGCGAAGCCACTCTAGAGCAGAGGTACACCCCTCTCCTCGCACCTCGAACGAAGATCCTCATGGAAATCGAGGGCGAGCGCTACCTCCGCCGACCTCCTCCTCAGAACCCGAGAGCCGCCCGAGACAAATCAAACTACTGCCAGTTCCATCGCGAACACGGGCATGACACGGAGGAGTGTCGCCATCTGAAGCGGGAGATTGAGGAGCTGATCAGCAAGGGTTACCTCAGGAAGTTCGTCAAGAGCGAGGCCCCCTCTGAAGGGCAGCCGCTCGCGGCCCTACCGCCTGTCCCTGCGATCGACAACCGCCCAACGGAGAAGCCCGTGGGCATGATCTCGCACGGGCCCGGCCGAGCAATGAAGAGAGCCCGGGAAGTCCCGGAGAATGTAATCCCTCCCAAAGGAGGGGAAATTAATGATAATGTAAACAACAATGCCGTGGTGGTCGAGATGACCATCGCAAAGCATCCTGTACATCGAATCATGGTGGATAGTGGAAGCTCGGCTGACATACTTTTTTACGATGCATTCTCTCGGATGAATTTGTCCCCCGAACAGCTGAAGCCAGTGCACACCCCCCTGGTAGGTTTTACAGGGGACTCAGTGGGGGTCGAGGGGGAAATCACTCTCCCGGTCACTGCCGGATCCCCGCCCCGGCAAGCGACCGTTCTAATAACATTCACCGTCGTCAGGCTCCCTTCGCCTTACAACGCCATTCTCGGGCGTCCCGGGCTCAACCAACTGGACGCCACCATCTCCACGAGGAGGCTGTTGGTGCAGTTCTCCATGCCTTCCGGGCTCGGAGAGATGAAGGGGACGATCCAGCCAGTCCCGCTCTGCCTCCAGACGGTCCCAGGTGCTAGGGGCGCGGAGCTCGCCCATGATATCGACGACCTCGATCTGAGAGAGAAGGAACCCAGGGGAGGACTCGTAGAGCGCCTACTGACTTTTCCCCTCGGTTCGGATCCCCTGAAGACGGTGCAAGTCGGGGCCCAGCTCCCCGAGGAAGAGCGAACCCGCTTGCTGGGGTTCCTCCGCGCCAACGCTGACGTGTTCGCCTGGTCAGCAACCGACATGCCGGGCATCCCGCCCGAGGTTATTATGTATAGGCTGAACGTGGACCCAAGTTGCCGCCCGGTCCGCCAGAAGAAGAGAAGCTTCGCCATGGAGAGGCAGAAGGTGATCAACGAGGAAGTAGAGAAGCTCCTCGCCGCCGGTTTCGTCCGAGAGGTCCAATACCCTAGCTGGCTGGCAAACGTGGTCATGGTAAAAAAGAGTAGCGGTAAGTGGAGGATCTGTGTGGACTACACCGACCTCAACCGAGCTTGCCCAAAGGACAGTTTCCCTCTTCCAAAGATCGACCAGCTGATCGACACCACCACGGGGCATCGCCTTTTGTCGTTCATGGACGCCTTCTCCGGATACAACCAGATCCGGATGAACCCGGAGGATGAAGAGCATACTGCCTTCATAACTGACCGCGGGACTTTTTGCTACAGGATGATGCCTTTCGGCCTCAAGAATGCGGGTGTGACGTATCAACATCTGGTCAGTAAAATCTTCAAAGACCAGATAGGCCGCAACATGCAGGTGTACGTGGACGACATGCTGGTGATGAGCAAACTTGATTCGGACCACGTGGCTGACTTGACGGAGACGTTCGGCAACCTCCGACGCCATCAGATGAAGCTGAACCCGGCGAAATGCGCTTTCGGCATCTCCGCCGGTAAGTTCTTAGGGTTTATGGTGACTCAAAGAGGGATCGAGGCCAACCCGGAGAAGGTCCAGGCCATCCTGGACATGGAGCAGCCCGCCTCCAAGAAGCAGGTGCAACGACTGACCGGTCGAGTCGCGGCCCTCAGCCATTTTATTTCCAGGTCGGCGGACCGCTGCCGTCCCTTCTTCAAGGTGCTGAGGAAGATGAATGGCTTTGCTTGGACCGAGGAATGTCAGCGGGCCTTCGAGGAGCTGAAGAAGACGCTCGCATCGCCACCTTTACTGTCCAGGCCCGAGGAGGGGGAGGAGCTTGCCCTCTACTTGGCAGTTACCCCGGAGGCCGTTAGCTCGGTTTTGGTCCGAACCGACGACCAGGGGCTCCAGCGGCCGGTGTACTATACCAGCAAACTTCTCCGAGACGCGGAGCTCAGGTATTTCCGGCCCGAGAAACTTGTTTTTGCGCTAATAGTGTCTGCCCAGCGTCTTAGGCTCTATTTCCAAGCGCACCCCATCGCCGTCTTGACGGACCAACCGCTGAAAGCGGTGCTCAGCCGACCCGATACTTCGGGACGACTGGCCAAGTGGGCACTGAAACTCAGTGAGTTCGACATTGCGTACAGGCCAAGGTCGGCCATGAAGGCATAGGTGCTGGCCGATTTTTTGGTCGAGTGTGCAGGCTTGGGCAAGGAGCCCGAGGAAGATCCCCGGCCCAGCCGATGGAGGTTGGCGCCGATGAGCCCGGAGAGGACGCCTGGATCCTCCATGTGGACGGAGCCTCAAACTCCGGCGGGAGCGGAGCTGGGCTCATCCTTGCCAACGGCGACGGGGTCATCGCCGAGTGCGCACTCCGTTTCCAGTTCCCCACAACAAACAACCAGGCGGAGTACGAGGCACTTCTTGCCGGACTGAGAGTCTCCCGCGAGCTGGGTGTGACCAACCTCAGAGCTTTCACCGACTCCAAGCTCGTAGCGGGGCAAGTGTCCGGAGAGTACGTCGCGCACGACCCCCAAATGGCGAAGTACTTGGAGCTCGTCAAGGCGGGCACGTCCAAATTCCGCCGCTTCAACATCTCCCACATCCCTCGCGGGGAGAACGCCCGTGCGGACGCCCTCTCCCGGCTGGCGACCCTGCCGGACGCGATGCTGGGACGCGCTCATGTGGAGCGCCTTGAGGTCCCAAGCCTCGAAGCACCGGTGGAGGTCCATCAGGTCAGCCAGGAGCCCAGCTCGATGGACAAGTACGCTGCCTACATCGCCAGCGGCACCCTGCCGAAGGACCGACAGGCGGCTCGCCTTATCAGGAAGAAGGCCGTGCAGTTTGTCCTGATGGACGGGCAGCTGTATCGAAGATCCTACTCTTATCCCCTCCTCAGGTGCGTAGGACCCACAGAAGCCAAGCTTGTGCTCCAGGAGATTCACGAAGGCATCTGCGGGAACCACGTGGGGGGCAGGGCATTGGCGTACAAGGCCCTCCGTCAGGGCTACTTCTGGGAGACAATGAAGGAAGACGCCGCCGACTTCGTGAAGAAATGCGACCGGTGCCAGCGTCACGCCATGGTGCAGCGGCAACCCTCCAACCCAATCTCTCAGCTCTCAGCCCCCTGGCCGTTCGCCCAGTGGGGGATGGACCTCCTGGGCCCATTCCTGCCGGCGTCGGGCCAGCGGAAATTCTTGATAGTGGCTATCGACTACTTCACGAAGTGGGTCGAGGCCGAAACCTTAGCAAGGATCACCGAAGCAAACGTCGCCAAGTTCTTCTGGAAGTCCATCGTCTGCCGCTTTGGCCTCTCCCACACTGTGGTCACCGACAATGGACGCCAGTTCGACTGCCGGGAATTCGAAGAATTCTGCAGCGACCTCGGCATCAGGCATCGCTTTACCTCGGGGGCGCACCCTCAGACCAACGGGGAGGCCGAAGTCACGAACAGGACCATTCTTCAGGGCCTCCGCACATGGCTGGACCAGGCCAAGGGCAGGTGGGCTGATGAGCTTCCCAGTATCCTTTGGGCATACCACACCATCCCAAGGATGGCTACCGACGAAACTCCATTCAACCTCGTCTTCGGAGCCGAGGCAGTCATCCCGATCGAGCTCAGCCTACCCACGCTGCGCGTGGAGCAATACGACGAGACAGAAAACCCGGCCAGGATGATGCTCAACCTAGACCTTCTCGAGGAAACAAGGGACAGGGCCCGGATCCGAATGGCGGCGTACCGGCAATGTATAGCCAGATATTACAACTCTCGGGTGCGGCCTAAGGCTTTTCGTCCCGGAGACTTGGTCCTCCGGCGCGCCGAAGCATCCCAACCCCGGGAATGCGGCAAGCTATCGCCCAACTGGGAAGGCCCGTATCGGGTGGCAGAAGCCCTCCCTCATGGAGCATATTACTTGGAAGAATTGGGAGGTGCCAGGTTCCCCCGGACATGGAACTCCTCGAACCTGAGAATGTACTACCAGTGATGTAAGGCTCCCAGTTTCTGTAACAAAAGCTTCCCCACTTCAAACACTCCCTTCTAACTTCAACAAGAAGGCCTGCGGCATCGAGCTCAGTCCGGAGATCCTGGGCTTCGGCCTGGAAGGTGGCGCCGAACCCAGTTCGCCCACGCAAGCCCGAAGAACAGCTCAGCAAGCCGTGCAAGGCTTGAGAAAGCCTGCGGTATCGAGCTCAATCCGGAGATCCTGGGCTTCGGCCTGGAAGGTGGCGCCGAACCCAGTTCACCCACGCAAGCCCGGAGCACAGCTCAGCAAGCCGTGCAAGGCTTGAGAAAGCCTGCGGTATCGAGCTCAGTCCGGAAGATCTTGGGCCTCGGCCTGGAAGGTGGCGCCGAACCCAGTTCGCCCATGCAAGCCCGGAGCACAGCTCAGCAAGCCGCGCAAGGCTTGAGAAAGCCTGCGGCATCGAGCTCAGTCCGGAAGATCCTGGGCTTCGGCCTGGAAGGTGGCGCCGAACCCAGTTCGCCCACGCAAGCCCGGAGCACAGCTCAGCAAGCCGCGCAAGGCTTGAGAAAGCCTGCGGCATCGAGCTCAGTCCGGAAGATCCTGGGCTTCGGCCTGGAAGGTGGCGCAGAATCCAGTTCGCCCACGCAAGCCCAAAGCACAGCTCAGCAAGCCGCGCAAGGCTTGAGAAAGCCTGCGGCATCGAGCTCAGTCCGGAAGATCCTGGCCTTCGGCCTGGAAGGTGGCGCCGAACCCAGTTCGCCCGCGCAAGCCCGGAGCATAGCTCAGCGAGCCGCGCAAGGCTTGAGAAAGCCTGCGGCATCGAGCTCAGTCCGGAAGATCCTGGGCCTCGGCCTGGAAGGTGGCGCCGAACCCAGTTCGCCCACGCAAGCCCGGAGCACAGCTCAGTGAGCCGTGCAAGGCTTGAGAAAGCCTGCGGCACCAAGCTCAGTCCGGAGGTCCCGGGCTTCGGCCTGGAAGACGGTGCAGAAACTGTGTTGTCTGCGCAAGCATAAGGGCAACCCAAAGTCGGGCCCGCTTAAGGCTTGCCCTGCTGCGACGCGACTCAGCAGGCCCCATCCTTCGATTTGAACAATGGGAGGACCAGGCCTGCAGTTATTTCAAGTGTTCCAGACCGACATCTCAGAAAGAAAAGAAGAGAAAAGTAAGACGAAACAACGAACAAGGTTTCGATAAAGCTTAGATCTTCATTAACATAAGTAGTCGGTACAAGCTGGGAGCCCCGACAGGCCGGGACTGAAAGGGATATGCCCTACAAACCAATCTCTGTTGTATCTCCCAAACCATTGTAATTGACAATTTTTCTAAATAAAGGCATTATTTTATCATACGCTGTGTTTATTATATGATGAACCCCATAGATTAGGGCTATGATTTTAGGGTTATGATGAGATCATACCAGTGAGACCTAAAATCTTAAAACCTTAATCTAAAGTATTCCTAGTCAAAGGAACTCTGAGTAGGGGATCAGGGTTTTCCGATAAGACTAGCACATCCCGGGTATACTGGAAAGGGTGACTGCTCTCACAGTCACTTGTGTATGACACTAATACTGGGATGTGGGTGCTCATTGGAGAATGAGTTCACTGATATGATCCAACTTGAGAACATCTAATGGAGTCTTAGCTACATGTCAATAGAAGGTTCTCATAGTGGGAGTGGTACAAGTAATCTTTTGACCTGAGACTGCCATAAGTACCTTATGTACATGAACCCATTCTTTGGTTCAATCCTAATCATGACACTGAGACATGCACAGGATTAATACTGGGAATGGTGAATTGGATATGAAGGTAATGAGTGGGTCAACAAGGAATCGATCACTCTTAGTAAGAGGAGATTGCATCCAGCTAGTCAACAATCGCATGATGATTCAGGAAATCTTTGATCAAAGTGAAGATATTAGAGACGGTTTCTAATATCAAGATAATCGAATCATCATTATAAGAATGAGCTAGAAATAAATATAATATTGGATTTGACATATATCCATATCCATAGTTATATTTTTGGGTGCAGGCTGATCGAAAGATTTAATTGTACGGTAACTCTTTACTGAAGGGTAATTTTGGTATTTCACCAGAATGTCCATATCTTCCGGGTAGACATGACACGTTGCTAGACGTCAATCTTGTCTTGTGGGTTGATCAAGTTCAAAGATCACATGTTAGGAAGAATCCTAATTGATCGATTCGGGTAAGCCCGAATTGACCTAAATCGATTAGAAAGAGTTCTAATCAAATTATGTCAACTTGTATTCGAACCCACTGCTGGCTAGATGTGGAACCCAATGGGTCACACACTTAAGAGGATTGATCAAGAGTTTAATTTGGAATTAAATCGTCTTTGCAAGATAACACTCTAGCAGGTGTTGCAAGCCCTAGCTTCTATTCGGATCGGATTCGAATTAGGGTTCCGGATTGGTTCAAATTGGGTTCTAATTGGACCTAATTAGACCCTAATTAAGAAAACGGGAATATGGCTAACCCTATTGGCTAGCCATGTAGCTTGGCTAGCCTCCCCACCCGCCCCCTTTATTTTTCATGCCAAACACCAAGAGTCCATGCGCATATGGACTCTTGGCGTGCCTTAAGAAAGAGTCCATGGCGCATGGACTCTTGGCGCGCCCCAAATAAATTCTCCGATGTTTTTATTTGGGTGGCCTCCTTCTTAAGTGATTAGCGCACCATCTCTCCCCCCTTGGATGAGAATCCAATGGCTGATGGGATTTTGAGAAAGAAAGAAAGCGCTAACTCCTCCCGAGCGCGCGAAATAACATCTCTTCGGAGATGAAAAGTCGCGACTTCCTTCCTTTTAAAACACCGCGGTTTTTCCTTTAAGAAGAGCCGTGGGATTTAATCTGGAAGGCCATGAGATGGGAGGATGGGGCGTGAGAAATTGGAAAGGGCGTGAGAAAGAGATCACGGAGAGGTGTGTAGGCGCCTATCTGATTTCTATTTAAAGGGTCGAGAAAATCAGAACAATAATAATATTTTTCTTTCTTCCTCTCCTGAAGACTCTTTTATTTTTTTCTTGCTCTTGCATTGTTTCCTCTACAGAGTAAACCTCTGTCGAAACTCTGCTACTGAACAAGAATAAAAGTAAAAGTCTCCGACGGTAAAGGAAAGAAAGAAGTTCTGATTTCTTCCTTTCTTTCATACATTAAGACATCATTGTCTTAATTTCTCCTCCAACTTAAGACAAGCCTATGTCCTCTTAGGACAAGGTCTTTTTCTTCAAGACAAGGGTGTCTAAAGGGCCAAGGTCTTGGTGGAAGGAGGAGAAGGAGTCAAGGAAAGGAAAGCAAGCCTTTGTGTGGAGGAATTCAAGCCATAATCCAAGCAATTGAATTCTAGGAAGAAGAATTCAATAGAAGGAACCTTTGAAAAGAAGATAGAGTTGTCTTGATCACTGCTCTGTGTGGATCACCATCGGAGGGCGGACACTTGGACGCCTGGTGAATTCAATCAGCCCTTTCAACATCAACTTTGTTGGAATTAGCGATTACAGGTTGGTACTCTAATTCTAACAATCTATGTTTGAATGTTAGTATGTATGTTTTAATTCGAAATAAGGAGATCTTGGCTAAGGGATTTCGGTGCAAATTTCATCATTTTGAAATTACACTTCCGCTGCGGTACACCGGAAACCCCAACAGTGGTATCAGAGCCATCCTTATTACAGTTAAAACATATGAAAATTATTTATATGCATTTTTGTTGTAGTATCGAAATTAGGGTTTTAAACCCTTGAATGCTGATACACTTAGCATAATTTAAGGAATGCATATATGATAATTAATGTTTTGATGTATGCCACTAATTAGGGTTTTTCACTCAAACCCTAATTATTATAGAGATATGATTAGTTTTGAAGTCATCATACTGAAATAAGGTTGCCCTGGCATAATGGTGGATCCATTATGTGGTAAATGGTTGTCCTAGTATGATGACACACTTAGCACATATATGTTTATCAGATTCATATTATTATGATATATTTTTATGTAAGAATGTGCTGGCAATTTTATAAAGCCCTCTTCTTAAAATCATATTAAGTCATAGCATATTTAACTAATAAGCATCACTAGTCATGATGAACAATTGATCATTCGGTGTCTAGAAAGGTGGTTCTGGGAAGGTAAAGAGAATCGTGGTTTTTAATTGGTTCCGTTGACTGACCTGGCCAATTTTTATTGGTGTCTAGGAAAGCAACGGGGGGACTCCCACATCTCTTCCACTTGCCTGGCCGATTTGATTATATTTAAATCTTGACTTATATGCTTAGTGTTAAAAAAATGCTATATGTTGGCCTTCCTTCATGCTGGATCATTACTGTGTTATGAACCACATTAGGTTTGTTGTGTTATCTGCAAGACCTAATAGGGTGATTGACATAATATTGGTCTAGTGCAAAATATGCTTACAGTATATTCAGTATAATGCCTTGTTGTGTTATCTACAAGGGCATTATATTTGAATATTGACTGTATAGAAATGAAAGGGTCTTGACTTAACTAGAACATTATGGTTTGTTGTGTTTTCTGCAAGACTTATAATGTTCTAGAGGCCAAGTTATTTTTGAGAATTATATGAGATATAATTGGAAGAGTTTCCTACCTTTGAACTTATAAAAGATTTGTTGTGTTGTCTGCAAGATCTTTTATAAATTATAAGGATCTCGATCTCACTAAGAAAACCGATCAGGGTTCTTCTCGATTATCATAGTGAGGGCTATGATTTTTGATAAAATAGTGGGAGACATAATTAAATTGAAGACCTAATTTAATTATGTAAGTCATTTCATGGTTGTTTGCTTATGTATTGTTCTTAATTAAATGTAGATAAATGGAATCTTCATTATCACTGAGAAGCATCTTAGATACCAACAAATTGACTGGTCCAAACTATGTGGACTGGTTGAGAAACTTAAAGATTGTACTGAGTTCAGAAAAACTTTCTTATATTCTTGAAACCCCTAGTCTTAATCCACTAGGGGATGATGCCACACAGGAAGATATGGCCACAAACAAAATGTGGCAGAATGACTCCCTCACTGTCAAGTGTATCATACTGGCCTCTATGACCAATGAGTTACAGAGGCAGCATGAAAGCATGGATACTCAATCCATAATGCTCAATTTAAAGGAGCTTTATGGAGAACAAAGCAGAACTGCTAGATACGAAATATCTAAGCAGTTATTCCGTGCTAGGATGACAGAGGGTACATCCGTTCAGGATCATGTTCTGAAGGTAATTGACTTAATCACCAGATTAGGTCAATTAGGGTTTTTTATGGATGGGGAGCTGAATCAGGATTTAATCCTGCAATCACTCCCGGAGTCATTTTCTCAGTTTGTCTTGAATTATCACAAGAACAAACTGAACACTTCCTTGCCTGAGCTGTTAAATATGTTAAAAACAGCAGAGAGCCACGTTAAGAAAGAAAAGGCTCCACTTCTTCTTGTTGATAAGACCAATAAGAAGAAATCAGGCAAAAAGGGTTTTAGCAGGAGACTAAACCCTAAGGGTGGCATCAATAAGAACAAGAAAGGAAAGAAGGCCTCAAAACAGTCAACATGTTTCTTTTGCGGCAAAGCGGGACATTGGAAAAGGAATTGCAAGGCTTACCTTGCAACTGTGAAGCCTGGTGCGGCAGACGCACCAAAAGGTATGTATGAGATACATACTATATTGACATTAAATTCGTCTATATCAAATACTTGGGTATTGGATACCGCTTGTGGTTACCATATATGCAAATCTTTGCAGGACCTCCACAAGCTTAAAGTATTGAAGGAAGGCGACTTCAATCTCTACGGTGCTGGTGGTGATATCATCCAAGCAGAAGCTGTAGGGACCTATATTCTGAAGTTGCCTTCAGGGAAGATCTTGGAGCTAGAGAATTGTTACTATATGCCAAAGATTATTAGGAACATTATATCTATTCCTTTGTTATTAAAACAAGGATATGTAATGGATGTAACGAGCACTGGATGCTCAATAATGTTATCTAATAAAATTATTTGTTCTGGCATTTTTAGCAATGGGCTCTTAACTCTTTCTTCCAATGATAGTATTTTTCATGTCAATACTAAAAGGAAAAGAAAAGACTTTAATGATACTTTACTTTGGCATCATAGACTTGGTCATGTTAATGAGTCTAGGATTAGCAAGTTATACAAGGAAAAATTCCTTGATCCTTATGAGTATGAATCATTAGGAACTTGCGAATCATGTCTCATGGGTAAGATGACAAAAACTCCATTCACTGGACATGGGGAAAGGTCAACTGAGTTATTAGGACTTATACATACTGATGTATGTGGTCCAATGACAACTCAGGCCAGAGGAGGATACTCATATTTTATCACTTTTACAGATGATTTATCTAGGTTCGGATATGTGTATCTTATGAAACACAAATCTGAAGCCTTTGATAAATTTAAAGAGTATCAAAGTATGGTCGAAAAATAAACCGGGAAAAGTATTAAAGTTCTTCGTTCTGATCGAGGAGGAGAATACTTATCCATGGAGTTTTTAGACTATCTTAAAGTTAATGGAATCCTTTCTGAATGGACCCCTCCTTATACACCACAGCTAAATGGTATAGCTAAAAGGAGGAATCGTACCTTATTAGATATGGTACGATCCATGATGTGCTTCACAAATTTGCCCATTTCCTTCTGGGGTCATGCCCTAGAAACTGCTGTTTATATTCTGAACAAGGTACCTTCTAAATCCGTTGTTAGTACTCCATATGAAATTTGGAGTGGAAAGAAACCATATCTTAAATATTTTAAGGTATGGGGATGTCCAGCTTATGTTAAAAGAAATTTTGGACATAAGTTAGAACCTAGAGCGGATAAATGCTATTTGTAGGATATCCTAGAGAGGGTAGAGGATATCTGTTTTACCATCCTACTGAACAAAAGATTTTTGTCAGCAGGCATGCCACTTTTCTAGAAAAAGAGTTCATTTTAGAAAAGGGCAATGATAGAACTGTTGAACTTGGAGAAGTACAAGAAACACAGATAGACAGTTCTCAACCATTAGAACATAAAGTTAGGATAGAACCAGAACACAAAACCCCTCCCCGTAGGTCTGATAGAGTGCCACGGGAACCTGAGAGGTATGGGTTTATTATTGAAAATAATGAAGCCCAAGTCATTCAAAATGATGAACCTCTGACCTATACGGAAGCTATCTTGAGTACTGATTCAAATAGATGGCAAGAAGCCATGGAATCCGAGATAGACTCTATGTATGTAAACCAAGTATGGCCTTTGGTCGATGCACCAGAGGGTGTTAATCCTATTGGGTGCAAATGGGTCTATAAGAAAAAGATTGGGGCTGATGGCCAAGTTGAAACCTATAAAGCCAGATTAGTGGCAAAAGGTTTTAGACAAAAACAGGGAATTGATTATGATGAAACATTTTCACCTGTTGCCATGCTAAAATCAATTCAGATTTTACTTGCTATAGCAGCATACCACGATTATGAGATATGGCAGATGGATGTGAAGACTGCATTCCTCAATGGTTTCCTTGAGGAAGAAGTCTACATGTCACAGCCAGAAGGTTTTATTTCAAAAAATAAACCTAATCAAGTATGCAAGCTAAAGAAATCCATTTATGGATTAAAGCAAGCTTCCAGGAGTTGGAACATCCGCTTTGATGAAACTATTAAAAGATTTGGTTTTATCAAAAATATGGATGAACCCTGTGTTTATAAGAAGACTAGTGGGAGTGCCATAGTCTTCTTGGTTCTGTATGTAGATGACATACTCCTCATTGGGAATGATATCCCAATGTTGCAATCAGTCAAGGTTTGGCTATCAAACCAGTTTTCCATGAAAGATTTGGGAGAAGCATCCTATATACTAGGTATTAAGATCTATAGAGATAGATCTAAGAGGATGCTAGGATTATCCCAATCTAGGTACATTGACTTAGTGCTGAAAAGATTCAGCATGGAAGGAAGTAAAAGAGGTTATCTTCCTATAAGTCAAGGCATACATCTTTCTAAAAGGATGTCTCCTAAGACACCTGAAGAAAGAGATAGAATGAATTCTATACCCTATGCTTCGGCAATAGGATCCATAATGTATGCCATGTTATGTACCAGGCCTGATGTGGCATATGCTTTAGGCATTGTTAGTAGGTTTCAGGCTGATCCAGGAGAGGATCATTGGAAAGCAGTTAAAAATATTCTTAAGTACCTAAGAAGGACTAAGGATATTTTTCTGGTTTATGGTGGTTCTGATCTTAAACTAGAAGCTTATTCTGATTCTAGTTTTCAATCAGACCCTGATGATAGCAAATCCATTTCGGGATATATTTTTACCCTAAATGGTAGAGCAGTGAGTTGGAAGAGTACCAAGCAGCAGACTGTAGCTGACTCAACCACAGAGGCAGAATACAAAGCTGTTAGTGAAGCCGCCAAGGAAGCAGTCTGGATGAAGAAGTTCATCACAGAGTTGGGTGTTGTTCCTCAAATTGAAAACCCAGTGCCACTTTACTGTGACAACACTGGGGCCGTTGCTCAAGCCAAGGAACCAAGAGCTCATCATAAGTCCAAGCACATTCTGAGACGCTTCCATCTTGTTCGAGAAATAGTAGAGAGACAAGATGTCTACATAGATAGAGTTGATACAAAGAACAATGTAGCAGACCCGTTCACTAAGGCTATACCACAGCGAGATTTTGATCGCCACCTAGAATGTATGGGATTAAGATTCAAAGGCGATTGGCTTTAGTGCAAGTGGGAGATTGAAAGGGATATGCCCTACAAACCAATCTCTGTTGTATCTCCCAAACCATTGTAATTGACAATTTTTCTAAATAAAGGCATTATTTTATCATACGCTGTGTTTATTATATGATGAACCCCATAGATTAGGGCTATGATTTTAGGGTTATGATGAGATCATACCAGTGAGACCTAAAATCTTAAAACCTTAATCTAAAGTATTCCTAGTCAAAGGAACTCTGAGTAGGGGATCAGGGTTTTCCGATAAGACTAGCACATCCCGGGTATACTGGAAAGGGTGACTGCTCTCACAGTCACTTGTGTATGACACTAATACTGGGATGTGGGTGCTCATTGGAGAATGAGTTCACTGATATGATCCAACTTGAGAACATCTAATGGAGTCTTAGCTACATGTCAATAGAAGGTTCTCATAGTGGGAGTGGTACAAGTAATCTTTTGACCTGAGACTGCCATAAGTACCTTATGTACATGAACCCATTCTTTGGTTCAATCCTAATCATGACACTGAGACATGCACAGGATTAATACTGGGAATGGTGAATTGGATATGAAGGTAATGAGTGGGTCAACAAGGAATCGATCACTCTTAGTAAGAGGAGATTGCATCCAGCTAGTCAACAATCGCATGATGATTCAGGAAATCTTTGATCAAAGTGAAGATATTAGAGACGGTTTCTAATATCAAGATAATCGAATCATCATTATAAGATTGAGCTAGAAATAAATATAATATTGGATTTGACATATATCCATATCCATAGTTATATTTTGGGTGCAGGCTGATCGAAAGATTTAATTGTACGGTAACTCTCTACTGAAGGGTAATTTTGGTATTTCACCAGAATGTCCATATCTTCCGGGTAGACATGACACGTTGCTAGACGTCAATCTTGTCTTGTGGGTTGATCAAGTTCAAAGATCACATGTTAGGAAGAATCCTAATTGATCGATTCGGGTAAGCCCGGATTGACCTAAATCGATTAGAAAGAGTTCTAATCAAATTAGGTCAACTTGTATTCGAACCCACTGCTGGCTAGATGTGGAACCCAATGGGTCACACACTTAAGAGGATTGATCAAGAGTTTAATTTGGAATTAAATCATCTTTGCATGATAACACTCTAGCAGGTGTTGCAAGCCCTAGCTTCTATTCGGATCGGATTCGAATTAGGGTTCCGGATTGGTTCAAATTGGGTTCTAATTGGACCTAATTAGACCCTAATTAAGAAAACGGGAATATGGCTAACCCTATTGGCTAGCCATGTAGCTTGGCTAGCCTCCCCACCCGCCCCCTTTATTTTTCATGCCAAACACCAAGAGTCCATGCGCATATGGACTCTTGGCGCGCCTTAAGAAAGAGTCCATGGCGCATGGACTCTTGGCGCGCCCCAAATAAATTCTCTGATGTTTTTATTTGGGCGGCCTCCTTCTTAAGTGATTAGCGCACCATCTCTCCCCCCTTGGATGAGAATCCAATGGCTGATGGGATTTTGAGAAAGAAAGAAAGCGCTAACTCCTCCCGGGCGCGCGAAATAACATCTCTTCGGAGATGAAAAGTCGCGACTTCCTTCCTTTTAAAACACCGCGGTTTTTCCTTTAAGAAGAGCCATGGGATTTAATCTGGAAGGCCATGAGATGGGAGGATGGGGCGTGAGAAATTGGAAAGGGCGTGAGAAAGAGATCACGGAGAGGTGTGTAGGCGCCTATCTGATTTCTATTTAAAGGGTCGAGAAAATCAGAACAATAATAATATTTTTCTTTCTTCCTCTCCTGAAGACTCTTTTATTTTTTCTTGCTCTTGCATTGTTTCCTCTACAGAGTAAACCTCTGTCGAAACTCTGCTACTGAACAAGAATAAAAGTAAAAGTCTCCGACGGTAAAGGAAAGAAAGAAGTTCTGATTTCTTCCTTTCTTTCATACATTAAGACATCATTGTCTTAATTTCTCCTCCAACTTAAGACAAGCCTATGTCCTCTTAGGACAAGGTCTTTTTCTTCAAGACAAGGGTGTCTAAAGGGCCAAGGTCTTGGTGGAAGGAGGAGAAGGAGTCAAGGAAAGGAAAGCAAGCCTTTGTGTGGAGGAATTCAAGCCATAATCCAAGCAATTGAATTCTAGGAAGAAGAATTCAATAGAAGGAACCTTTGAAAAGAAGATAGAGTTGTCTTGATCACTGCTCTGTGTGGATCACCATCGGAGGGCGGACACTTGGATGCCTGGTGAATTCAATCAGCCCTTTCAACATCAACTTTGTTGGAATTAGCGATTACAGGTTGGTACTCTAATTCTAACAATCTATGTTTGAATGTTAGTATGTATGTTTTAATTCGAAATAAGGAGATCTTGGCTAAGGGATTTCAGTGCAAATTTCATCATTTTGAAATTACACTTCCGCTGCGGTACACCGGAAACCCCAACAGGGACTCCCCAAAAAACAAAAACAACAGAAATAAAGCAAAAAGACAGTGCCAGGATCACTAGGGTGCGGGTTCGGAGCCATCTGCCGGAGGCGCGGGTGCTGCGTCTTCAACTTCTACAGCGGCCGGCTCCTGGGGCTGCTCCGGGGTCGTGGCATCGCTGGTCGACGGTGCCACAGGTGTCGCTTCGGCCGTGCCGGAAGCCCTGCTCTCACCTCCTGGCCTCCTGCCACCGACTACGACTCCACTCAGGTCCAGCTGGGGGAAGAAGGCCCCCACCTTCTCCCGGCACATCCGGAACCCCTTCAGGAAGGAGTCCACGGTGGCCTCCCGGACCTCCGACGTATACTCGTCGGAGGCCCGGAACTTGGGGACGGCCTCTTGCGCTTCCCGCTTGGCCACCTCCAGGAGCCCGTTGACGTAGGCGCTCCGGTCTTTCATCGCGGCCGCGTCTCGCCGGGCCTCCTCTAGTTGGCGCTCCAGCCATTGGGAGTGGGCCTGCAGGCGGGCCTTCTCCGCCGCCTCCTCTTCAGTTCGGCGCTGGTTAGATGTCCGCTCCTCCGACAAGGAGGCCTCCAACTCCTTGTTCCGCTCCTCGGAACGCGCCAGGTCGGACTGGAGGGCTTGCTTCTCGGCTCGCAGCTCGGCCCCCTTCTCCATCAAATCCTTGACGTCGGCTGCGAGCTTGCCGAGCTTCTGCTCCCGATCGGAGTCCCTCTTGGCATTCCCTACGAGGAAATTCCTCAGTAGGAGGACGTCGTTCCCGATCTGCAATGGCAAAAGCGACACATGTCAGAGCAAAGGCAGATAAGTCTCGAGGTAGAAAAAAGGAAGAGGAAGAAGCTCGGACTTACCGTGAAGAGCTGCAGAAGGATGCCGAGCAGTGCGTCCGCGTAGTCCCGGCCGCCCCGAGCTCGGCGGTCCCGGGCGGTGGAGGCGTACTCCATCATCTTCTCCGCCAGCCCCCTGTCGAGGATGACCGAGTCCCGGTGGGTGATCACCGGCACCGGGGCCTTCGGGCCGGCCCCTGCGGCAGCTGCCCCCTCAGCCGAAGCCGCAACCGACGGGCTGGCGGTCGCCACAGGCGGTGTTGTTGGGCTGGCAGCAATGACGGGCCCGGCGATGGGCGGAGTGGCAGACGCTGGAGCTCTCTCTGCGGCGCCGCCAGGTCGCGTGGCCGAAGTATCAGGGACCCCACCCTGAGGTGGCCTGGGCGGGGAAATGACGGCAACTGGGCCGGGCACGGTCGCCGCCACGACCTCCCGGCTCGTCTCCGTGCGAGCCCTCTTCGTTGCGGGCTCGTCTATCTCCACGACGTCCCGCTGGGCCACCCCCTCCAAGAGGTTCTCCAGTGAAAACTTCATCCCTGCAAGACAAAAGAGACAGAAAGTCAGCTGGCTCAGTTATGAAGAGAGGGGGGGGGGGGGGCAGAGATCAATGCGGGGCCGAATCTCACCAGTCTCACGGATGGGACTGATACCGGCCTCAAAAAGATTCTGCTCAGAAAGCAGAACCTCGAGCGCCGGGACCTCGTCGCCCAGGAGCTGGGTATAGGACTCCTGGTCCGCAGGCTCGACTCGGGAATTCCGGTTCGGGGACCGGTCTGGCTCACTCCAGGCCTAGTCGACATCGTCGACTGAGGCGAAGAAAAACCGGCTCTTCCATCCCTTGACCGAGGAAGGGAGGTCGAACCGGAGACACCTAGGCCGGGGTGAAATGTACCACCAGCCGTCATCGGTGGAGCACTTCTTCAGGGTGAACAAGGCCCTGAAGAGAGAAAAATGGGCAACGAACCCGTGGAAGTGGCAGAAAACAATGAAGGAGAAGATGACCCGGATGGCATTAGGAGCCAGCTGGGCCGGGACGAGCCGAAAGTGGCTGAGGAAGGAAAGAAAGAAAGGATGCAAAGGAAACCGAAGACCCCCAAGGAGGAAGTCTTCGTAGAAAGCTATGCGGCCGGGGCCACTCATGGTGACGCGCTCCCCGGACCGCGGAGCAAACAGACGAATAGACCCCGGGATGCCATAGGCATCCCGGAGCAGAGAAAGATCGCCTTCGGTCATGGTAGAAGCATGACCGGAGGGACCGGCGGGAAGAGACGGCGGAGCAGGAAGAGATGGCGGAGCAGGAAGAGAAGGCAAAGCAGGAAGGGAACGGAGGGGCACGGCAGGTGCAACCGGAGGGGACCGGATCCCCCTGGGGATGCCAATGGTGACACCCCCGGGTTGCAAGCGCCGGTGGACCTCCTCCGGAATTACCTCCTCATCCGAGGAGGAAGAAGATGGAGTCCTCGGCCAGGATGGACCGGCCTCGTCCGGGTTGGAAGAGACATGGCGACGGCGCGCCATAGAAAAGAAAAGGACAGGAAGATCGGAAAGGAAATGAGAAGGAAGGAGGGGGGGCTAGAGAAGAAGGAGGCACTCACCGAAAATACACAGACGAGCGCGAGCAGCAGGAGTTGTTAGCCTGCAGCAAACCGCCCACGAAGCAAGGGAAAAGGCCTCGTTCTGGAAAGTCCCCTCCCTTTCAAACTCAGCCGACAGCAGCCGTACCCGTCATTCCGCCTCAGGCCACTGGATGGTCGCCACGTGGGCGCACGCCCGACACCGACGCCTCGTTAGCAGAGTAACGGTCTCTGCCTCGAAGCGACGCATTAATTATGGGCAAGTGGGTGACGCGTGGCGGCTCCCCGTAGGTCTTCAGCCGCATCGAGCCACGATGACGAGGATCGTGGCAATTATGATGCAAGATCTTCGCCTCTCCACGTCATGTCCGCATTTAATCCCGACGTTCCGTTCTACGATGCCCCGACGGAATGGCGGGCTGGGGGGCAACTGTTACAGCCATGACAGTGACGTAGCCAGGCTCAGGTATCGTGGAATACGAGCGAGCCACGTGTATGTTTCCCCGGCCTAGTCAGCGCCACATCCTCAAAGTCAGGATCGGCAAGACTACACTGCACGACGACTGCCTAAGGCGAACCGCCCTCGCCGAGGTCGAGCTCGGCTCGGAGTTCCTCTACCACCTCATTGGCGCCCGGGCCCGGAGGGGTCTGCTTAAGTGAGGTCGGCCAAGGTCGGGCGACCTCCTGCCACCTCGCCAGGTGTCCACCCAGGAGGGGTCAACCTAAGCCGAGGTCGACTGATCCTTCGCCCTTCGCCAGGTGGCCACACAGAGACGGGCCCACCTTGGCCGAAGCCAGGCGACCTCCTGCCACCTCGCCAGGTGTCCACCCAGGAGGGGTCCACCTAAGCCGAGGTCGGCTGATCCTTCGCCCTTCGCCAGGTGGCCACCCGGAGACGGGCCCACCTCGGCCGAAGCCAGGCGACCTCCTGCCACCTCGCCAGGTGTCCACCCAGGAGGGGTCCACCTAAGCCGAGGTCGGCTGATCCTTCGCCCTTCACCAGGTGGCCACCCGGAGACGGGCCCACCTCGGCCGAAGCCAGGCGACCTCCTGCCACCTCGCCAGGTGTCCACCCAGGAGGGGTCCACTTAAGCCGAGGTCGGCTGATCCTTCGCCCTTCGCCAGGTGGCCACCCGGAGACGGGCCCACCTCGGTCGAAGCCAGGCGACCTCCTGCCACCTCGCCAGGTGTCCACCCAGGAGGGGTCCACCTAAGCCGAGGTTGGCTGATTCTTCGCCCTTCGCCAGGTGGCCGCCCGGAGACGGGCCCACCTCGGTCGAAGCCAGGCGACCTCCTGCCACCTCGCCAGGTGTCCACCCAGGAGGGGTCCACCTAAGCCGAGGTCGGCTGATCCTTTGCCCTTCGCCAGGTGGCCCCCAGAGACGGGCCCAACACAGCCGAGGTCAGACCGATCGTACGACGAGGACCCTGAGGAGAGAGACGGGCCCCGAGGCCATCCCTCGGGCCGTACGAATCCCAGACGGCGTCCTGTACGGAGGGCGGCGGCACTCGGAACATCACTAGCATCGGCCCGACAGGTCCCACAGCCGAGAAACGCAACCCTGATGACACAGGCCCCATAGATAGATGGCGCCCACGCTTGGGAAAGAGGGCGCTCTCACCGGGCCCGAGGCCTGACCAGCCGCCCTGCCAGCGCCGCCCTCCCCTCTTTCTCTTCTGTCCTTGCCTTTCCCATGCTGGGCCCGGCGGACGAGGTCGGAAAGCCGCCTGGCACCCTTCACCGAAAAGGGAAAAAGAGAAGTGGACGGGGGAGGGGAGTTTCCGAGGCGGAAAAAGACAAATGCGCGACGGAAGGGGATAAAGAAGGAAGAATCTGGGGATGACAAGGTAAGCCAATTAGCCTGGGGACAAGGAGGAAGCACCGGCACAAGGCCTTGCATCGAGAGAGAAGCCAGAAATCCCGAGAGGGGAAGACTGGGCGCGAGCTCGGCAAGGAGGCCCAGCCGAGATTCTGGTCCCCAGAGCGTTTCCTTCACCAGTTAACTCTCTAAGTCTGGAACCCTTTAGAGGGTCCGGCTGGAGAGTCTGTTCCTTCTCGTCGTCTACTGACTTGACCGTCGGAGCTCCCTCGCCGGGATCCCCAGCCAGGGTCCTCTAACCCCTTTGTTGCAGGTTTTCCGCGGGAAGGGAGGCTCCCTCGCCAGGCGGTCAGGAAGGATCGGCCGATCCGTGGCACGGGCGCTGCGGCGAGAGCGGCAACACTAGGTATTAAGATCTATAGAGATAGATCTAAGAGGATGCTAGGTTTATCCCAATCTCGGTACATTGACTTAGTGCTGAAAAGATTCAGCATGGATGGAAGTAAAAGAGGTTATCTTCCTATGAGTCAAGGCATACATCTTTCTAAAAGGATGTCTCCTAAGACACCTGAAGAAAGAAATAGAATGAATTCTATACCTTATGCTTCGGCAATAGGGTCCATAATGTATGCCATGTTATGTACCAGGCCTGATGTGGCATATGCTTTAGGCATTGTCAGTAGGTTTCAGGCTGATCCAGGAGAGGATCATTGGAAAGCAGTTAAAAATATTCTTAAGTACCTGAGAAGGACTAAGGATATTTTTCTGGTTTATAGTGGTTCTGATCTAAAACTAGAAGCTTATTCTGATTCTAGTTTTTAATCAGACCCTGATGATAGCAAATACAGTTTGGGATATGTTTTTACCCTAAATGGTGGAGCAGTGAGTTGGAAGAGTTCCAAGCAGCAGACTGTAGCTGACTCAACCACAGAGGCAGAATACATAGCTGTCAGTGAAGCCGCCAAGGAAGCAGTTTGGATGAAGAAGTTCATCACAGAGTTGGGTGTTGTTCTTGAGATTGAAAACCCGGGTGTTGTTCTTGAGATTGAAAACCCGGGTGTTGTTCTTGAGATTGAAAACCCAGTGCCACTTTACTATGACAACACTGGAGCTGTTGCTCAAGCTAAGGAACCAAGAGCTCATCATAAGTCCAAGCACATTCTGAGATGCTTCCATCTCGTCCGAGAAATAGTAGAGAGACAAGATGTCTACATAAATAGAGTTGATACAAAGAACAATATAGCAGACCCATTTACTAAGGCTCTACCACAATGAGAGTTTGAATGCCACCTCGAGTGTATGGGAATAAGATTCAAAGGCGATTGGCTTTAGTGCAAGTGGGAGATTGAAAGGGATATGCCCTACAAGCCAATCTATGTTGTATCTCCCAAACCATTATAATTGACAATATTCTAATAAAGGCATTATTTTTCATCATACGCTGTGTTTATTATTATATGATGAACCCCATAGATTAGGGCTATGATTTTAGGATTATGATGAGATCATACCAGTGAGACCTAAAGTCTTAAAACCTTAATCTAAAATATTCCTAGTCAAAGGAACCTTGAGTAGGGGATCAGGGTTTTTCGGTAAGACTAGCACATCCTATGTATACTGAATAGGGTGACTGTACTCACAGTCACTTGTGTATGACACTAATACTAGGATGGTGGGGACACCGGAGGCACCAGAATAAGATAGAGGCTTTTCAACCCTCTGTAAATTGACCAATAATTTATGAGTCCATCTGTAATAAGGGCTTAGCTCATCTGAGTCCATTTTAGTTGTTATTTGAGTATTTTGAGTTGTTATTTCAGTTCTGTACTAGTCAGCTCATGTTGAGCTAGTTCAGTCCAATGCTAGTCAGCTCATGTTGAGCTAATTTTATTTTTTTGAGTCCTATCCAAGCATATTGAAGACTCAAGACCACATCATACAAGTAAAGACCAAGTCCAACCAGATTGAAGACATGGAAGTTTAGCCCAAGTCCAACCCAGCTTGAAGATTTGAAGACCCCAGGAGGAAAAATCAGAAACCGTGATTCCTTGCAGATGCCCAGATTTCCTTCCAGATGCCAAAATATATTCATAAACCAAGGCATCCATGATTTTAGAGGTCCATCTGCATCCTAGCCCAAAGAAATCAAGCCCAGGCGCCAAGCCCAAGCCCCTAAGAAGCAAGATACCAGGGAATATTCCTGCTACCTGGCTACCAGGCCACCCCAGCTTCCAAAGGCCCAAATCCATGCACCCGGGCCCCTTTGGGCCGGCCCCTTTCTGCTCTTAGAAGCCCAACACGCCCCCCTATGCATCCTTGGAGTGTTGGCCAAGTCAAGAGAATTTTTAGGGATTTTTCTACCTAATGTTTCCTTATTTTCTAGCTAGGGTTTGAGAGGGAAAAGGATTCTTATGTAAAGACTAATGTACCCTTACTTGGAGCCCAAGGTTAAGGGTCTATTTAAGGGACCCTAGCCTCTTGTATGAAACCTAATTTTTGATGAATGAAAACCTTGAGTTCTTCTATTGAGTTGTGTGATACCCTGTTGTGTGCATAAAGGGGTTTGCAAGAGTTTTTCTTCCCAGTGCTGCAATCATCTTCCTGCTGCCAACAAGCGTCTCAAATCCCTGGATGCCCACTCCAAAAGAAGCCTTCCCTTGCTATTTTTTCTTTGTTTTCTTATTCCTTTGTGAGTTTTCTAACCCCTGACAGGTCGTTTACAGGCCCCCGAGTTTCTACGAATCCAACGACTCCAGCCAAGCCTCAATCGGATCACCGAGCAGAAAGCCGGGTATCCGCGGGTCTTTGGCTCGGCTTTCCAGGCCACATCCATCGAGGAACGAGAGACCCTTTTGCTATGATCTTCACAGACATTGTCAGGTACACCCCCTCTACCTCCAGTAGTTTTATTGTAGGAGAACTTGCCCTAACCGAGGCTTCTCAGCCCCGGCGATCCTTCTTTTCTACTTTTCTAGGTCCTAATCTGCATGCTGATCTTCTAAAACTCATATAAAATTCCCTACAACTTGTTTTAATCTGAAATTTGGGAATTAATCACTCAACCCCACATATAAAACATACAAAAAAAATTGCATGCATATTTGTCCCCCATCATTTGGTATCAGAGCTTAGATTAGGGCTTGTTTTCTGCAATTTTTTTGTCTGTATATACTCTGTTAGTTTAATTATTTCTCCCTAATAAAAACTCAAAATATTCTGAAATTTATTTTTTTGGATTCATCATAATTCACAGTAATTTTAAGAATTCTTTCAGATTTTATTATGGCCTGTGAATTCTTTGCAAGCCGAAATACAGCATGCAAATTTTCGACTATGTTTTTTTTCAGTAAGACAAGTTTGGAAGTTTTAGGATTTTGTTTAACATCTTTTGCATATCTTTTAATTTTAGTATATTTTTTGCATATTAGGCCATGATTTGCAAGTTTTCTTCTATTTAAAAAATACCAAAAAAAAATTACATATTCTCCAAAAATACCAAAATCATATAAACCCTAATTTGCATCCTCATCTGCCTGCCATCATTGCATAATTTACTTTTAAGGGCACTCTTGCTATATCAGATAAGGGGAGGAGTTGATAACCTCTCCTTAGCCCAAAACCACATCCCTTGCATTCGGTCCCAAGCCTTAACCTAAAATTAATTAGACTTAATTTGCCCTAGTGGACTAGGGACACCAACTGGTCGGGTCCGGGCTAGTGTTAGATCACTGTGTCAAGTTAACCTGTGTGTGCCTTGTGCTCAGTGTATAGAACGATGGTTTAGGGATTCAATCCCGAAGGGCTTATGTGCTGGTCTGCCTACCTGGCCAATCTCTAATTGGTGTCTAGGATTGGCAATCAGGGACCTAACACTCCCCTTACACCTGCCTGGTTGAGTACAGGGTTACTATAGGCTAGTTTGCCACCATGATTGAGCATCTAGTTTGGACTCTAGGTCTAGTCAGCTATAGTCAGTCTGATCGAGTCTTGCATGAGCACTAGATCAGGATTTTCATATCACCCACCTCCTTCACAAATGTCTGAACCCATGGAAAACTTACAAGCCCAAATAAAAGCCCTAGCTGATCAAATGGCCCAGATGGCTACCTAGATGACTACCCAGTTGACTACCCAGTTAACTCAGTCTGCTACCCAAACCAACAATAGAATTGACCATCTTGCCAATAGGTTTGACCAGTTAGAAGGCCGTGTAGAGACCATACAAAGAACCCATGGGTCACAGTCTGAGCCAGATCCTGATTCCCCTCAACCTAGGAGGACCCCAAACCCTGATCCATACCTTGAGGCTGAACCTAGGAGAGCCCATCGTCATGACCCAATCCCTAAGGTTAGTCCTAGAAGACCTAATCAGGATTTTCTAGACGAGGAAGATAGATCCTATGCACCCACACCCTATGAGCATAGTAGACCCAACATCCAATATTCTGACCCATATAGGGAGTCCAACCATAGGAGAACCCAGTATTCTGACCCATATAGGGAATCCAACCCTAGGAGAACCCAATATGCTGACCCATATAGGGATTCCAACCCTAGGAGGACCCAATATCCTGACCCATATAGGGAGCCCAACCTTAGAAGGACCCCATACCATGATCCATCCTTAGAACCTGACCATAGAGCTGACCCAAAATCCTATGACCCTAGATCCTATAATCCCATGATCCATAGATCTGCACCCTTGTCCTATGAGCCCAGAGAACCCATAACCCCTAAGTATCAGCCTAGTACTAGTCATGCTTCCCCTAGTCAACTTGAACCCCATAGGATTAGTATCCCTAAATATGAACCCAGTAGTGAGCCACTACCCCTTATACAACCTAAACATACTAGGAGTAGTACCCATAATCAGAGACCAGAACTTAACCAATTTCATGCTAGCCGACCTTCTCCAACCATTCCTGAGATTCACAAGGCTTACATTAACGCGGAAGTGTATGAAGCTGATGTGAGCCTAGTGGATGAGTATGAGGGAGAAGATGAGACACCTATAGATGACCTAGAAATAGTTGGCCTAGTAAATACCCAGGTAGAAGCCAACCTAGAGGTAGTTGACCCTAACCACATCCAACCTAAAGCTATAGTGGAAGGACAAATAGAGGAAGAGAACCTAGGTACTGCTATTAAGGCCTTACCTGAGGAAACCATAGAGGAGAGCCAAATTATAGAGTCTAGTCTTAAAATACAAGAACCTGAAGAATTTATTATGGACCTGATCTCTTTGAATCAGTACCCTCAGGATGAGCCTCCTCCTATAGTTCCCATTAAGGGCCTCTTCCCTGAGATTAATAACCCATCCTTCCATTATACAAACCCCATAGATATACCGCAACCCCGTAAGGTTAACCTCAATAGTATAGGATTAGTTCCTGACACCCCATCTTTTATCCTACTTTATCCAACTAACCATGAACCTTTTTCTCTACCCTACCAAACTAATTCTGAACCCGCTTCCTATTTTCTGCCCTTTCCAGACATCTCCAACATTTCTAGGATTATTAGATTGCATTTAGTTGAGATTAGCGTACTACATGCATTCATTACGCATGTTAGGTTTGCATTATACTTCTGGCATACCCTTTGGCATTTGCTTGGAGTCCATTATAAATACTCTTGTGCACACCACACTAGGGTCAGACCTAGAGAGTCTATAGTCTCTTAGGTTTAGGCCCATAAAAGTCTAATAAATTTCCTTCGATAGGAATGCAAAGTTGAGTCTATTAGGTATTAGTTTGAGTCCTTTGCATCATCTTGTTAGGAGTCTGCATGTGCCTAGCATGTTCACCACCCGCACTAATCTTAAAACAACTGGCTAATTCCCGAAGAAGGTCAAAGAATTTGATGTAGTGGATTCTATCTTGGTTAGGCTTAGGCCTAAAAGAAGCTTCATGCTCGCAGAGCCGAACCTTTTAAAGTGTTAAAGAAGGTTGGATCAAATGCCTAGGTGTTAGACTTGCCTTTGGATTTGGGCATTAGTTCTACCTTCAATATTACTGACCTGGTTGAGTATAGGGAACCGACAGCGATACCTAGTGAGGCCTTTGGACCTATTCCTTTTCATTGTGAGTGACCCTAACCTAGAGTGTCCACAAACAAATTTGGCCTGAGAGAGGAGAACAGATCGAGCGTATCCTAGATGATCAAGCCATCACGACCCAGGGCCATGACTATCAACACTTCCTGGTCCGATGGCAAGGCCGGCCAGAGTTGGACGATTCGTGGATTTCTCGAGAGGACTTACAACGCCTCAACCCAGACCTTCTCGAGAGATATGTGAGCCAGTCTGACCTTCACTCGATAGGGTAGAGTTCCTCCCACCCAGGGAGAATTGGTGGGGACACCGGAGGCACCAGAATAAGATAGAGGCTTTTCAACCCTCTGTAAATTAATCAATAATTTATGAGTCCATCTGTAATAAGGGCTTAGCTCATCTGAGTCCATTTTAGTTGTTATTTGAGTATTTTGAGTTGTTATTTCAGTTCTGTACTAGTCAGCTCATGCTGAGCTAGTTCAGTCCAATGCTAGTCAGCTCATGTTGAGCTAATTTTATTTTTTTGAGTCCTATCCAAGCATACTAAAGACTCAAGACCACATCATACAAGTAAAGACTAAGTCCAACCAGATTGAAGACATGGAAGTTTAGCCCAAGTCCAACCCAGCTTGAAGATTTGAAGACCCCAGGAGGAAAAATCAGAAACCGTGATTCCTTGCAGATGCCCAGATTTCCTTCCAGATGCCAAAATATATTCATAGACCAAGGCATCCATGATTTTAGAGGTCCATCTGCATCCTAGCCCAAAGAAATCAAGCCCAAGCGCCAAGCCCAAGCCCCTAAGAAGCAAGATACCAGGGAATATTCCTGCTACCTGGCTACCAGGCCACCCCAGCTTCCAAAGGCCCAAACCCATGCACCCAGGCCCCTTTGGGCTGGCCCCTTGCTTCTTTTAGAAGCCCAACATGCCCCCCTAGGTGTCCTTCGAGTGTTGGCCAAGTCAAGAGAATTTTAGGGATTTTTCTACCTAATGTTTCCTTATTTTCTAGCTAGGGTTTGAGAGGGAAAAGGATTCTTATGTAAAGACTAATGTACCCTTACTTGGAGCCCAAGGTTAAGGGTCTATTTAAGGGACCCTAGCCTCTTGTATGAAACCTAATTTTTGATGAATGAAAACCTTGAGTTCTTCTATTGAGTTGTGTGATACCCTACTGTGTGCATAAAGGGGTTTGCGAGAGTTTTTCTTCCCAGTGCTGCAATCATCTTCCTGCTGCCAACAAGCATCTCAGATCCCTGGACGCCCACTCCAAAAGAAGCCTTCCCTTGCTATTTTTCCTTTGTTTTCTTGTTCCTTTGTGAGTTTTCTAACCCCTGACAGGTCGTTTACAGGCCCCCGAGTTCCTACGAATCCAATGACTCCAGCCAAGCCTCAATCGGATCACCGAGCAGAAAGCCGGGTATCCGCGGGTCGTTGGCTCGGTTTTCCAGGCCGCATCCATCGAGGAACGAGAGACCCTTTTGCTACGATCTTCACAGACGTTGTCAGGTACATCCCCTCTACCTCCAGTAGTTTTATTGTAGGAGAACTTGCCCTAACCGAGGCTTCTCAGCCCCGGCGATCCTTCTTTTCTACTTTTCTAGGTCTTAATCTGCATGCTGATCTTCTAAAATTCATATAAAATTCCCTACAACTTATTTTAATCAGAAATTTGGGAATTAATCACTCAACCCAACATATAAAACAAACAAAAAAAAATTGCATGCATATTAGTCGCCCATCATAGGATGTGGGTGCTCATTAGAGAATGAGTTCACTGATATGATCCAACTTGAGAACATCTAATGGAGTCTTAGCTACATGTCAATAGAAGGTTCTCATAGTGGGAGTGGTACAATTAATCCTTTGACCTGAGACTACCGTAAGTACCTTATGTACATGAACCCATGCTTTGGTTCAATTCTAATCATGACACTAAGTCATGCATAGGATTGATACTGGGAATGGTGAATTGGATATGAAGGTAATGAGTAGGTCAACAAGGAATCGATCACTCTTAGTAAGAGGAGATTGCATCCAGCTAGTTATCAATCGGATGATGATTCAGGGAATCTTTGATCAAAGTAAAGATATTAGAGATGATTTCTAATATCAAGATAATTGAATCATCAATATAAGATTGAGCTAGAAACGAATATAATATTGGAGTTGACATATATCCATATCCATAATTATATTCTGGGTGTAGGCTGATCGAAGGATTTAATTGTACGGTAACTTTCTACTGAAGGGTATTTTTGGTATTTCACCAGAATTTCCATATCTTCCGGGTAGACATGACACGTTGCTATATGTCAATCTTGTCTTGTGGATTGATTAAATTGAATGATCACTTATTAGGAAGAGTCCTAATTGATCATAATCGGGTAAGCCCGGTTTGACCTAAATTGATTAAAAAGAGTTCTAATCAAATTAGGTCAACTTGTATTCGAACCCACTGCTGGCTAGATGTTGAACCCAATGGGTCACACACTTAAGAGAATTGATCAAGGGTTTAATTTTGTAATTAAATCATTTTGCATGATGACACTCTAGCAGGTGTTGCAAATCCTAGCTTCTATTCGAATTAGATTCGAATTAGGATTCCGGATTGGTTCAATTTGGGTTCTAATTGGATCTAATTAGACCCTAATTGAGGTTATAAGGATTATGGCTAACCCTATTGGCTAACCATGTATCTAGGCTAGGCCCCCACCCTCCCCTTTGCATTTTCATGCCAAAATGCCAAGAGTCCATGCGCTAATGGACTCTTGGCACGCCATTTGGAAGAGTCCATGGTGCATGGACTCTTGGTGCGCTCCATAAAAAACTCCGGTGTTTTTATATGGGGCGGCTTCTCTAATCTCCTTTAGCGCCTCAAATGTCCCCCCTTTGATTTGTAGGGATCCGGTGCAATGCAGCGGAATGGTAATTTCAAAATTGAAACAAAATTCACACCAATAACCCTAAACCAGGAACTCATTAAATAAGACTAGAACATATGACAAGCATATCTATGCAAATTAGGATTAGGGTACCAACCTATAATCGCTTATTCCAACAAACTTGAAGTTGAAGGGGCTAACTGAATTCACCAGGCGTCCAGGTGTCTGCCCTCCAATGGTGATCCACACAGAGCAATGATCAAGAACACTATCTTCTTGTCCAATGGTTCCTCCTATTGAGTTCTTCTTCCTAGAACTCAATTCTTCGGATTATGGCTGGAATTCTTCCACACAAGAGGTTGCCTCCCTTTCTTTGATCTCTTATCCTCCTTCCACTAAGACCTTGGCCCTTTAAGACACCCTTGTCTTGAAGATAAGACCTTGTCCTAAGAGGATATAGGCTTGTCTTAAATTGGAGGAGAAATTAAGACAAGAATGTCTTAATGTAAGAAAGAAAAGAAAGAAAATCAGAACTCCTTCTTTCCTTTACCGTCGGAGACCTTCTCTTTTATTCTTGTTCAGTAACAGAGTTTCGACAGAGGAGTCCTCTATAAAGGAAACAATGTAAAACAAGAAAAGAGGGAAGGAGTCTTTTGGAGAGGAAGAAGAAAAATAAAATCACATCAGATTACAATCACCCAGTTCTGATTTTCCTGACCCCTTAAATAGATTTCAGAGAGGCGCCCACACAACTCTCCGTAAACTCTTTCTCACGCCCTTCTCATTTTCTCATGCCCCTTCCCTCCTTCTCACGGCCTTCCAGATTAAATCCCATGGCCTTTCTTAAAGGAAAAGTCGCAATGTTTTTAAAAGAAAGGAGTCGCTAATTTAAATCTCCAAAGAGATGTTATTTAGCGCGACCAGGAAGAAACAACGCTTTCTTTCTTTCTTAAAACCCCACCACCCATTAGATTTCCATCCAAGGGAGGACAAGTGAGGCGCTAAGGTGAGAAATAAAAGCTGCCCCATCTTAATTCATCAGAGAATTAAGTGGGCGCGCCAAGAGTCCATGCACCCATGGACTCCTCCAAATGGCGCGCCAAGAGTCCATTAGCGCATGGACTCTTGGCATTTTGGCATGAAAACTCAATGGAGCGGGTGGAGGGGCTAGCCTAAATACTTGGTTAGCCAATAGGGTTAGCCATAATCCCTATAAACTCAATTAGGGTCTAATTAGATCCAATTAGAATCCAAATTGAACCAATCCGGAACCCTAATTCGAATCTAATTCGAATAGAAGATAGGATTTGCAACACCTGCTAGAGTGTCATCATGCAAAATGATTTAATTACAAAATTAAATCCTTGATCAATTCTCTTAAGTGTGTGACCCATTGGGTTCCATATCTAGCCAGCAGTGGGTTCGAATACAAGCTGACCTAATTTGATTAGAACTCTTTTTAATCGATTTAGGTCAAACCGGGCTTAACCGATTATGATCAATTAGGACTATTCCCAATAAGTGATCATTCAATTTAATCAACCCACAAGACAAGATTGACGTCTAGTAATGTGTCATGTCTACCCGGAAGATATGGAAATTCTGGTGAAATACCAAAAATACCCTTCAGTAGAAAGTTATCGTACAATTAAATTCTTCGATCAGCCTGCACCCAAAATATAATTATGGATATGGATATATGTCAATTCCAATATTACATTCATTTCTAGCTCAATCTTATATTGATGATTCAATTATCTTGATATTAGAAATCATCTCTAATATCTTTACTTTGATCAAAGATTCCCTGAATCATCATCCGATTGATAACTAGCTGGATGCAATCTCCTCTTACTAAGAGTGATCGATTCCTTGTTGACCTACTCATTACCTTCATATCCAATTCACCATTCCCAGTATCAATCCTGTGCATGACTCATTGTCATGATTAGAATTGAACCAAAGCATGGGTTCATGTATATAAGGTACTTATGGCAGTCTCAGGTCAAAGGATTACTTGTACCACTCCCACTATGAGAACCTTCTATTGACATGTAGCTAAGACTCCATTAGATGTTCTCAAGTTGGATCATATCAGTGAACTCATTCTCTAATGAGCACCCACATCCTAGTATTAGTATACACAAGTGACTGTGAGAGCAGTCACCCTCTCCAGTATTCATAGGATGTGCTAGTCTTACCGGAAAAACCCTGATCCCCTACTCAGGGTTCCTTTGACTAGGAATATTTTATATTAAGGTTTTAAGACTTTAGATCTCACTGGTATGATCTCATCATAACCCTAAAATCATAGCCCTGATCTATGGGGTTCATCATATAATATAAACACAGCGTATGATTAAAAATAATGCCTTTATTAGAATATTGTCAATTACAATGGTTTGGGAGATACAACATAGATTGGCTTGTAGGGCATATCCCTTTCAGGATTGGAATAAGGGTTGATGCTTTTTGAGAAAGGCAGGAAGCTTTCGTTGCTTCCCGGTTGCGCGAAATAACATCTCCTCGGAGATTTAAAGTCGCGACTCCTTTCTTTTAAAAACATCGCGACTTTTCATTTAAGAAAAGCCATGGGATTTATCCGGAAGACCGTGAGAAGGAAGGATGGGGCATGAGAAAATAAGAAAGGGCGTGAGAAGTCTTTCACGAAGAGTTATGTGGGCGACTCTCTGAAATCTATTTAAGGGATTAGGAAAAATCAGAACCGGGTAATCTGAAATTTTTTTCTTCTGCCTCTCCAAAAGATTCTTTCTCTCTTTTCTTGTTCTTGCACTGTTTCCTTTACAGAGTACACCTCCTTCAAAACTCTGCTACTGAACAAGAACAAGAGCGAAAGTCTCCGACGGTAAAGGAAAGGAGTTCTGATTTTTATTCTTTCTTTTTTACATTAAGACATTGTTGTCTTAGTTTCTCCTCCAATTTAAGACAAGCCTAAATCCCCTTAGGACAAGGTCTTATCTTCAAGACAAGAGTGTCTTAGAGGGTCAAGGTCTTAGTGGAAGGAGGAGAAGAGATAAAAGAAAGGAAGGCAACCTCTTGTGTTGAAGAATTCCAGCCATAACCCGAAGAATTGAGTTCTAGGAAGAACTCAATAGGAGGAACCATTGGACAAGAAGATAGTATTCTTGATCATTGCTCTGTGTGGATCACCATTGAAGGGCGGACACCTGGACGCTTGGTGAACTCAAATAGCCCGTTCATCTTCAAGATTAAATCTTCATCAATTTGGAATTAGCGGTTACAGGTTAGTACTCTAATTCTAATTTTCATAAGAATGTTAGTCTTCATACATTTTAGTCTTATTAAGGAGTTCCTGGTTTAGGGTTTTGGTACATATTAATTTCAATTTTTGAAATTACCCTTCCACTGCGTTGCACCGGAACCCTACAGGATCACCGCTTCGATACCAAAAGTCATATTAAAGGGAGTCTCATTAGTCAATGTCTAAGGAGTCATGTGGTATGCCTGTTGAAAAAAGTATCCTAAAGCCAATCATCAGGATTGTAGATGGTTGAGCTATCTTATAAATGTATATGAATTATAAATAAAATAAATATTATTTTTAGCAATTCAATACTATTTGTCATCTTTTTGTAAACTCTAATGTATTGAAGTCCTTAGAAATATATTAATTTGATAAAGGAGGATTTATCGAGTGGTTCTTAATTAATTCATGATCAAATGATACATTATTACCTAGGATGACAATATTTATTAAGAAAAGGTCATTATGTGCCATATAGGTTGGTTGCCCTCTTAATCAAGGAGTGTAGAGATACTGGTATGTCATGCAGGTGAGTGTAGGAGTACATCTCACTGAATAGTGACAACTCTATAGAGTACTCTACTATCTAGAGTATCTCACAAAAAAGGTATGGGCACAAATGTCCCTCCAACTTGAGACTATCATGGTCACTTGGCAAGCAACTCACTATACTTTAGTACCAGACTATCTAGATTTCTAATCTAGTGATGGAAGATTTCTGGGTGTAATCAAGTACTTGTTAAATCGATGTTGAGTCAAGAAGGGATTAACCATTCCAAGTTGCTGGAGAAAATGCTCGGTGTTGTTTCAATTAAGCAAAACCTAGGCCTGGATAATCTTAGTGAGGAGTCACAGGATTTAGCATGTTGAGACATATTTGAATGCACTTATTCAGAGTTGGTAGTAGACTCTAAGTTCATCCTAAGCATTAGGTCAAAGGGATGAATTATATGGCAATCATAGCCTGGGTTCTTAAATATTGCCTTGCCATCATTCGACCAATCCGGACATCGAGCACCATTGTAAGATGGTTGCATCGATTAGTTCAAGAAATCATTCTTGAGCTATCAGCTTAGGATTTGAACCTATAAGGTCATACATAATAGAAGTTTTCGATTGATCGTGATAGCTGATCGAGGATTGAGAATCATCTAGTAGCAAAAATATAAATATGATCAATAATTTATCCTATACAAAAGTTATAAATAAATAAATTATTAATTATTAATTAATATTAAAAAAATTAATTATTAATTGGATTGATAATTGGATCAATTTTTTAAGCAAAAGACTTGATCAAATCTATTTGAATTTTGTTCAATAATATTTCACTCGATTAGATTATTCAATAACCTAATCGCTAAGAAATTTTAATCTAGATTTAATTTAGATTTAAACTTGATTAATTTTTTGAATAATTAAGTTTAATTGGAGCTTAATTATATTAGGTTCTTGCTTTATGAATTCATCAAACTAAATTAAATTAAAATTATAATTAAGGTTGACCAAGTTAAACCTAGGAACCTAGTTTCTCCTATGCACCAGTTTGTTCTCCATGCAAAATAAATTCTTTGTGAGGAATCTCCGTGCCAAAATATTATTAGCACCCTCCCTATTATCCATTATAATTGGAATTAATCCAAGATAATTTTAAAAGGAGTTTTGATATAGTTTTGTTTCTAGTTTGATTTAGTCAAAACTGATTCTTGCATGCCTAGCTTTCTCCATGGATTTTTAATTTTTTGCATGAAGTATTCTCCAAGAAAAATGGGTTTTTATGCCTTCTACCAATCCCTTTTGTATTAGGATAGGTTTAGATAAATTTGGTAATTTATTTGAATTAATTTGAATTTAAGTTGAATGTGTTTTGAATGAGTCAAACTTCTAGTCTTAGAAAACCTCTATTCTTTAATCCTATCCTAATCCTTTTCTCCATGCCTATTGGAGTAGATTTTTTGCTAGAATTGTGTGACACTTTGAAAGGATTTCACTATGAAAAACCAAGGAGAAAATTCATGGAAAAGAAACTTAGAGTTGGCATGAAAAATAAATTGGAATGGGGACTTCTTCTTGGAAATAGGGAGAAAAGAAAAAGCGAAAGAAAGGAAGAAAAGAAAATAAAGAAAACTTGATTTTGTGGTTTTGTTTCTTCCATGACTTGATCCTCCTCATCCTCTATCTTCTTATCTTCTTAGAGTATTTAAAAAAAAATTGAAGAAAGGTTTTTAGATCAACCATCTGCATCCTTCACATGGAGCTAGCACTCTAGAAAAGGTTTTTAGATCGATGCATACTTATTTTAAATTTAGCATCTGATGTGTCTTGATCACTGATGTGGAGCCCGCGTCGAACCCAACTAGGGGCCATGCTGGTAGAAGGTGCCACCTAGATGCGGTGGCCAGGTTGAGCCTCCTTCCGGGGTCATGCTCCCTATTGGGTTTCTAGGGTTTTGATGGCATAGCGGAACAATGGATTTCAAAAAATTTCTTTCTTGAAACTCCAAGCAACTTGAAACCCTAAGCCCAAGATCCCTTATTCATTAAAATTAATAAGTCATGCAATTAGGCTTTGGAAAAATACCTGGAATGCTAATACCTTTTTCTTTCCACTAGGCACAAAAGTGCATTCCCTCTAGAGGTGATCCACATAGGAATGAAACCTAGGAAGCACTCCTTAGTAGGTTGCTTAAACCACCGGGACTCTTTTGATGGCTTTTCTTCCTTTGGCAGCCTCTACTTCCTTGCTCAGACCCTTGCCCTCCTGTAGAGCACTTTGAGCCCTTTCCAAAACTCTCTTTACTCAATTTTCCACTTTCTAAATCTCTTCCTAAACCCTTGTCATAAAATGGTGGACTTGTCTTAAGACAAGACCTAAACTCTAACAAGGGAGGGAGAAGACAAAGGAGAGTGTGGGAGTGTAAGTGTAAGAAAGAAAGATGGAATCAGATCACCATCGGCCTAAACACCGATGACTATATATAGGAGTGGGAGAGGCGCCAGATAAGGCTTTTCATTAGCCTTTGATCTGTCTATCAATAGATCAAATAAGACCCTTCAATGAGAAGGAGTCTTATAAGTGAAAAGCCATGACTATTCTGTGCCAACTGCCATATATCAAGTCCCTTCAATTATTCATCCGACTTCTCCACTTGACACTTGTAAATTTATAGTTATAGAGAAGCCAAGGGATGTGACCTTTTATTTAGAAGCATTGGTGATTTGAAATTCTTTAAGTAGAAGGACTCTACTTCATAGAATTAGCACCAAATGAAGAGTCGCAACTCTTCATTTGCGCCAACTCCCTTTCCACCGCACTTCACTATTGTTGACCGGTCAAAGCCCACATGAGAGAGCATGGAGATAAGGATAAATTTCCTAGGACTTTATTTGGCTTTGGTGGCTTACAGGCGAAAGGACTCTTGGACCTTTTCTGCATGCCAATTGTGAAGAGTCGCTACTCTTCACTTGTGCGCCACCATTCTCCATGCCATTTCCCATCTTTGACCAGTCAAAGGCCATGCGATATGGGTGTCATATAAAAGGGGATAAAGTGTACTTTATAACTATATTAGTGATTATTTGGCAGAAGGACTCTTGGTCCTTCTGCGTCCCTTTATTTGCCAAGCACCCATTTTGGTGCCAAGAGTCCCATGCCCTTGGGACTCTTGGTATTTGGCGCATAAAAGCCATGAAAAATATCAGATAAATTTTGATAAACTCGTCCCACTTAGGACTCAACCCAATTTAGGACTCCCATAAATTGGTTAGTCCATTTAGCAACCTTTTAGACCCAATTCAATTGGGTTAGGAGTTAGGTTAGCATACACATGCTAGTGTGCAATCTAGCTAACCAATTAGGATCCTATGACCCTAATTAAATGCCAATTGACTTCCTAAGTCAATTTTATAATATGTATGACCCTTTGGATTCCATATCTAGCCAGCAGTAGGTCTAGGTCCGAGCCAATTCGATCCAATCGAACCTAATTGACCTAATTAGGTCAAATTGAGCTGACCTAAGTTGCCAATTCGAACTAGCTTTTGAGTTGACTCATGAATATAATCCAATTGATTCATGAAAACCCACAAGACATGATTAATGTCTAGCAACGTGTCATGCCTACTCAGAAGATGAAGAATTTGATAAAAAGTACCAAAATACCCTTCAGTAAAAAGTTACCGTGCAATTCAATCCTTCGATCTCCCTGTATCTCGATTAAGTGATGGGCATGGATAAATGTCAAACCCTAGCACTTAATCCTTTTGAATATCAATTTGATAATGAAGACTCCAGTGATGAATGATTAGAAACCCTATCTAATCTCATCCTGCTTTAGTCAAAGACTTCCTGAGTCATCATTCGAAGAGATTACATGGGATAACTTCTCCTCTTACTAGGAGTGATCGATTCCTTGTTAACCTACTCATTACCTTCACACACAATCCACCATATCCAAAAATACCCCGTACATGACTTAATTGCCATCAGTGAGTATGCACCATGGGTTCATGTGCACAAGATACTATGGTAGTCTCAGGTCTAAGGATCACATGCACAAATCTCATTAAGAGAATATTCTTTTGACAAGTAAGTAAGACTTTCATTTGATGTTCTCTTGTCGGATCAGTTCAGTGGACTCATAACCTAATGAGCACCCACATCCTTGTATTAGTGTCTCTACACAAGAGGTTATGAGACCAACCACCCTCTCCATCGAGCATACATAGGATATGCTAATCTTTCTGGATTCATCGATTTCCGAATCGATTATCCAACGATTAGGAATATTTTAGATTAGAATTTATAGGAACTTAGGTCTCACCATTATGATGTCCATCATAACCCTAATTCCATTGCCCTAACCTATGGGGTTCATCATAATCTCTATAAGATGCAGTAGTATGATGAATCAAAAGATGCCTTTTATTAATAAATAATATTATACTTGAGTTGGAAGATCATAGAAATGCCCTTACAATAATTGGCTTTTAGGGCACCATTCTTTCAATCTCCCACTTGCACTAAATCCAAACACCTTTGTATTTTACACCCATACAATCTAAGTGATGATCAAACTATTGCTTTGGTAGTGCTTTAGTGATTGGGTTTGCTATGTTGTTCTTTATATCTACTCGTTCGATGATAACATCTTGTCCTTGAACGAGATGGAAGCATCTTAGGATGTGCTTGGGCTTATTATGAGATCTTGGTTCCTTAACTTGCACAACAACTTTATTATTACCACAATAAAGTGACGCTAGTTGTTTTATAGTTGGAACCACGTCCAATTTTGTGATGAATTTATTCATTCACACAGTTTCCCTTATGGCTTCACTTGCAATTATGTACTTTGCCTCAGTGACTGAGTCAGTTATGGTTTACTGCTCTGTACTTTTTCAACTCACTGCATCACCATATAGGGTAAAGACATATCCTAATATAGATTTTCTATCATCCGGATCTAATTGAAAACTATAATCTGTATATCCTTCTAGTTTCAACTCTGATCCACCGTATATAAGAAAAATATCTTTAGTCCTTCTCAGGTACTTAAGAATATTTTTCATAGCTTTCCAATGATCCTCCCCTGGATCAGCCTGGAACCTGCTTACTATGCCCAAGGCATAAGCAACATCGGGCCTGGTACATAACATGGCATACATAATTATCCAATAGCCGAAGCATAAGAGATCAAGGTCATTTTCTCTCTCTCCTCTGGTGTCTTAGGAGACATCTTCTTGGAGAAAAGTATGCATACATAATTGATCGAACAGTCAAAGCATAAGGGATCAAGCTCATTTTCTCTCTCTCCTCCGGTATCTTAGGAGACATCTTCTTGGAGAAAAGTATGCCTTGACTCATGGGCAAGTAACCTTTTTTACTTTCCTCCATGTTGAATCTTTTCAACACTAACTCAATGTATCTAGATTGGGATAAGCCCAGCATCCTCTTAGATCTATCTCTATAGATCTTTATACCCAATATATAGGATGCCTCTCCTAAATCCTTCATGAAAAACTGCTTTGATAGCCAAGACTTGACCGATTGCAACATTGGGATATCATTCCCAATGACGAGTATGTCATCAACATACAAAACCAAGAAAATAATGGCACTCCCACTTGTCTTCTTGTACACACATGGTTCATCCACATTCTTGATAAAACCAAACTCCTTAATTATTTCATCAAAGTGGAGTTCCAACTCCTCGATGCTTGATTTAGTCCATAAATGGACTTCCTTAGCTTGCATACTTGGTTTGGTCTCCCATTTGAGACAAAACCTTCTGGCTGTGTCATATAGACTTCTTCCTCAAGATTTTTATTAAGGAAAGCAATCTTTATGTCCATCAGCCAGATTTCATAATCATGGTATGTTGCTATAGCAAGCAATATCTGAATGGACTTGAGCATGACTACTGGTGAAAAGGTTTCATCATAGTCAGTGCCATGTTTTTGTCTAAAACCTTTTGCCACCAGCCAGGCCTTATAGGTCTCTACTTGACCTTCGGCTCCAATCTTCTTCTTGAAGATCCATTTACACCCGATTGGGTTTACTCCCTCAGGTTGATTAATTAATGTCCAAACCTGATTAGAGTACATGGATTCCATCTTAGATTTCATGGCTTCCAGCCATTTGTCAAAGTCCCCACTCGTGATAGCTTCTGTATAGGTCATAGGATCATCATCCTGTATGATACTAGCTTCATTATCATTCCCAATGACAAAGCCATATCTGAGAGGTGCACTTCGCACTCTCTCTGATCTACGGAGAGGAGGTGTGTGTTGTGGTTGTTTCTAAATCTTAGGAACATCTGGTTGAAGAATTGTTTCAGGTGTAGGTTGAACTTCTTCAAGTTCAAATATCCTCTCATTGCCCTTTTCTTGGATAAACTCTTTTTCCAAGAATGTGGCATGCCTACTAACAAAGAACTTTTGCTCAGTAGGATGGTAGAAAAGGTAACCTTCTTTATGATATCCTACAAACCTGCACTTATCAGCCCTAGCACTTAGCTTATGTTCAAAAACATTCCTGACATAAGCAGGGCAATCCCAAATCTTAAAATATTTAAGACTTGACCTTTTTCCATTCCATAATTCTTATGGAGTGCTCTTAACTACCTTTGAGGGTACCCTATTTAGTATGTGGGTAGCAATCTCCAGGGCAATACCCCAGAAGGATACTGGAAGATTTGTGAAGCACATTATGGACCGTACCATATCTAACAAGGTTCAGTTCCTCCTTTCTGCTACACTATTAAATTATGGCGTATATGGAGGGGTCCATTCAGAGAGAATTCCTTTGTCTTTAAGATGATCGAGAAATTTACTAGACAAGTATTCTCCTCCTCTATTAGATCGAAGGATTTTAATACTATGCCCAGTTTGTTTCTCAACCATACTTTGATACTCTTTGAATTTTTCAAAGGCTTCGGAATTGTGTTTCATAAGATACACATATCCGAACCTTGATCATCAGTAAAACTGATGAAATAAGAGTATCCTCCTCTAGCCTGGGTTATCATAGAACCACACACATTTGTGTGTATGAGGCCTAATAGCTTAGTTGCCCTATCTCCATGTCTAGTGAATGGAGATTTGGTCATCTTACTCATGAGGCAGGACTCATAAGTTCCTAATGATTCATGATCAAAAGGTTCAAAGAAATTTTCTTTGTTCAACTTGTTTATCCTAGACTCATTAATATGACTCCAATGGCAATGCCAGAGATATGTGACATTTATATCATCTCTCTTTCTCTTCTTGTTTTCAACAAGCATAATTTCATCATTAAGTGATAGAATCAAAAGACTATTAACAAATGTACCACAACTAAAGAATTTCTTTAAAAAGAAGATTGAGCACCCATGACTTGAAATGTTTATTTCATAACCTTGTTTCAACAACAAAGGTACAGAAATAATATTCTTTATAATGTTGGGTACATAGTAATAATCTTTTAATTCAAGAATATTTCCCAATGCCAATAACATTAGATAGGTTCCAACAGCTTCAGCATGAATGGGATCACCACTCCGCCAAACAGCTCGAAGTCACCATTCTTCAAGCTTCTGGGTCTCTATAACCCCTGCAATGACTTACAGATATGAGACCCACATGCGGTATCTAATACCCCTGCATCAGAAGCTGAAGAACTTAATGATAAGTTTGTTTGTATCATGTACAAACTTTTCGATGCATCACTAGCATCCTGCTTCTAATTTGCAAGATATAACTTGTAATTCTTCTTCCAGTGCCCCTGCTTTCCACAATGATAGCAAGTTTCATCAACAGAGGGCTTTCTTGCCTTTTTCCTTTTCTGGAAGCTACTCTTAGGGTTCCTTTTTCTCTTTGAACCCTTCTTAGTAGCATCCTCTCCTACCAGATCTAGGTCAAGAGTATCAAAAATAAAGGCAATTTTCTCCTGAGCTAATATAATTCTCAGGTTTTTCAACCAATCGACATAATTTGGATCGGTTAACTTATTGGCGTCCAAGATGCCCCGTAGTGAAAGAGTAGAAGCCATAATGCAATAATCTACAGTAAGTAAAGAACAAATATAAGCAGACTACTCATGATGATATTCATAATTAGACAAGGACTTTTGCATCTAATTGTGTCTCGTACTATTTTATATCGAATACCATAATCCTCAACTATGGCAAGCGAGAAACCCTCCCAGGGCTTTCTTAGTAGGGTTGAGATCCCAATTCCTTATAAATTCCTTGTGTGTACACAACAAACACTTATAAGTTCAAGGGTAGGAAACGATCCTTTCCAATTGCATCCCTTGCAACTCTCTACTTAACTTTTGCCTCTGAGACACTTTTAGTCTTGTGTGTACACAACAAACCATAATGTCTTAGTTTAGTCGGACCCTTCATTCCCATATAGTCATTATTGAATAATGTTGCCCTTGTGTGTACACAATAAAGCAACATTATCAGTCATGCTATAAAGCACTAGGTGCACCAAGACATTTTATACCAAACGCTAGAGTAGGCCTTGTGTGTACACAACAAACCTACCATAGTTTTTGATATTAATTTGGCTTAGCATTAAGGAAGGCAAATTGTAGTGTGCTTAATCAATTAGCAATTCCAATTTAAGGTCTAGATATGACCAAATTGACCAGGTAAGTGGAAGGTGTGAGGGGGTCCCCCGTTGCTTTCCTTAGATACCAAATAAATTGGCCAGGTAAGATAACAAAACCAATTCAAAACCTCATTCCCTTTACCTTCCTAGAACCACTTGCCTAGACACCAATTGGCTGATCATATCCTAATCGGATTTGCATCATAATTAACTTATACTACGACCAAATATGATTTTTATGATGACTTTGATGGTCTCTAACACATCATAATATAGACTAAATCATGTCAACCTAACATTCTTGACATCATAAAACCTAACATTCATGACATCATAATGTATTCATAACCATACACATATGACATGATATTCATTCCATCATTCGAGCATATTAACCCTAATATGCATACCATAAGCATGATTGTAACATGAATCCATTCACCTTACTTGTTCATGGGATATGGCCACAGCGGCACCCCTACATGCCATAGGAGACCCCACTGAATGGGATGAGAGGGCCATGAAACCCTAAATAACTTCTATGACTGGACGGCCATGGCGACTAACCCAATCCGAAGCAGTTACTAGGATTTAACATATATCATATGTAATTTAAAACAATCATTCATCACTTCATAGCATAATAAGCAATCATTACTAATTGCATGCACCATACATGATAATATTCACTATCATGTACCCTTTCAATAGTATGCATCATACTATGATTTATATATATGATCAAATTATCATTCAATATATAAGTGAACCCTAATTAGTGGCATGCATCAAAATATGATCCCCATATATGATCACATTCATTATCACATAAGCATATCCAATTGACCATTAATTGAATGAAATAAGAGGACTCTGATTCCACTGTTTGGTTTCTAGGGTTTTGATGGCACAGTAGAATAATGGATTTTAAAAAATTTCTTTCTTGAAACTCAATGCAACTTGAAACCCTAAGCCCAAGATCCCTTATTCATTATAATTAACAAGTCATGCAATTAGGGTTTGGAAAAATACCTGGAATGCTAATTCCTTCTTCTTTCCACTAGGCACACAAGTGCATGCCCTCTAGAGATGATCCACATAAGAATGGAACCTAGGAAGCACTCCTTAGTAGGTTGCTTAAATCACTGGGACTCTTTTGATGGCTTTTCTTCCTTTGGCAGCCTCTCCTTCCTTGCTCAGATCTTTGCCCTCTTGTAGAGCACTCTGAGCCCTTTCCAAAACTCTCTTCACTCTCTTTTCCACTTCCTAAATCTCTTCCTAAATTCTTATCTAAAAATGGTGGACTTGTCTTAAGACAATACCTAAACTCTAACAAGGGAGGGAGAAGACAAAGGAGAGTGTGGCAGAGTGTAAGTGTAAAAAAGAAAGATGGAATCAGATCACCATCGACCTAAACATCGATGACTATATATAGGAGTGGGAGAGGTGCCAGATAAGGCTCTTCATCAGCCTTTGATCTATCTATCAATGGATCAAATAAGACCCTTCAATGAGAAGGAGTCTTATAAGTGAAAAGCCAAGACTCTTCAATGCCAACTGCCATATATCAAGTCCCTTCAATTTTTCATCCGACTTCTCCACTTGACACTTGTCAATTTCTAGTTACAAAGAAGCCAAGGGATGTGACCTTTTATTTAGAAGCATCGATGATTTGAAATTCCTTAAAGTAGGACTCTACTTCATAGAATTAGCGCCAAATGAAGAGTCGCAACTCTTCATTTGCGCCAACTCCCTTTCCACCGCACTTCACTATTGTTGACCGATCAAAGCCCAGACAAGAGGGCATGGAGATAAGGATAAAGGTCCTTGGACTTTATCTGGCTTTGGTGGCTTACAAGCAGAAAGACTCTCGGTCCTTTTCTGTGCACCAATTGTGAAGAGTCGCTACTCTTCACTTATGCGCCACCTTTCTCCATGCCATTTCCCATCTTTGACCAGTCAAAGGCCATGCAATATGGGTGTCATATGAAAGGAGATAAAGTGTACTTTATCACTGTATCAGTGATTATCAGGCAGAAGGACTCTTGGTCCTTCTACATCCCTTTATTTGTCGAGCACCCATTTTGGCACCAAGAGTCCCATGCCCTTGGGACTCTTGGTATTTGGTGCATAAAAGCCATGAAAAATATCAGATAAATTTTGATAAACTCATCTTACTTAGGACTCAACCCAATTTAGGACTCCCATAAATTGGTTAGTCCATTTAACAACCTTTTAGATCCAATTCAATTGGGTTAGGAGTTAGGTTAGCATACACATGCTAGTGTGCAATCTAGCTAACCAATTAGGATCCCATGACCCTAATTAAATGCCAATTGACTTCCTAGGTCAATTTCATATTGTGTGTGACCCTTTGGGTTCTACATCTAGCCAACAGTAGGTCTAGGTTCGAGCCAATTCGATCCAATCGAACCCAATTGACCTAATTAGGTCTAATTGAGCTGACTAAGTTGCCAATTCGAACCAGCTTTTGAATTGACTCATGAATTCAATCCAATTGATTCATGAAAACCCATAAAATATGATTAATATCTAGCAACATGTCATGCCTACCCATAATATGAGAAATTTGGTGAAAAGTATCAAAATATCCTTCATTAAAAAGTTACCGTGCAATTCAATCCTTCGATCTTCCTGTATCCCGATTAAGTGATGGGCATGGATAAATGTCAAATCCTAGCACCTAATCCTTTTGAATCTCAATTCGATAATGAAGGCGCAAGTGATGAAAAATTAGAAACCCTATCTAATCTCATCCTGCTTTGGCCAAAGACTTCCTGAGTCATCATTCGAAAAGATCACATGGGATAACTTCTCGTACTAGGAGTGATCGATTCCTTGTTAACGTACTCATTACCTTCACACACAATCCACCATATCCAGAAACACCTCATACATGACTTAATTGCCATGAGTAAGTATGCACCAAAACATGGGTTCATGTGCACAAGATACTATGATAGTCTCAGGTCTAAGGATCATATGCACAACTCCCACTAAGAGAATATTCTTTTGACAAGTAAGTAAGACTTTCATTTGATGTTCTCTTGTCGGATCAGTTCAGTGGACTCATAACCTAATGAGCACCCACATTCTTGTATTAGTGTCTCTACACAAGTGGTTGTGAGACCAACCACCCTCTCCATCGAGCATACATAGGATGTGATAATCTTTCTAGATCCATCGATCCTCGAATCGATTATCCAATGACTAGGAACATTTTAGATTAGGGTTTATAGGAACTTAGGTCTCACTGTTATGATCTCCATCATAACCCTTATTCCATTGCCCTAACCTATGGGGTTCATCATAATCTTTATAAGATGCAGCAGTATGATGAATCAAAAGATGCCTTTTATTGATAAATAATATTATACATGAGTTGGAAGATCATAGAAATGTCCTTACAATGATTAGCTTTTAGGGCACCATTCTTTCACTCCCGCCTTCCGGGATCGAGCTCTCGAGATAGAGCTCCCCTTGCCGAGGTCAAGCCACCTTCCATGGTCATGCTCCCACCTTCCAGGGTCGAGCTCTTGAGGTAGAGCTCCCCCTTACTGAGGTCAAACTGCCTTCCAGGGTCATGCTCCCACCTTCTGAGGTCAAGCTCCCGAGATAGAGCTCCACCTTACCAAGGTCGATCCGCCTTCTGGGGTGGTGCTCTCACCTTCCGGGGTCGAGCTCCTGAGTTAGAGCTCCCCCTTGCCGAGGTTGAGCTACCTTTCGGGGTCATGCTCCCACCTTCCGAGGTCGAGCTCCTGAGGTAGAGCTCCCCCTTGCCGAGGTCAAGCCACCTTCCGGGGTCGTGCTCCTGCCTTCCAGAGTTGAGCTCCCAAGAAAGAGCTCCCCCTTACCGAGGTCGAGCCACAAACCGAGGTCATGCTCCCATCTTCCGAGGTCAAGCTCTTGAGGTAGAGCTCCCCCTTACCGAGGTCGAGCTGCATTTTGGGGTCATACTTCCACCTTCCGAGGGTCGAGCTCCTGAGATAAAGCTCCCCCTTATCGAGGTTGAGCCACCTTCAAGGGTCATGCTTCCTTCCGGAGTTGAGCTCCTAAGATAGAATTCTCCCTTGCTAAGGTCGAGTTCTCGGCCAAGGTCGTGCTCTCACCTTTCGGGATTGAGCTCCCATTTTCCAAGATAGAGTTTCCATCTAGGACTAAGAGGCATCATCAACCATCAAAGGGTCAACCAGGAGTGAGGAAGAGAAGACCAAAAAAAATTCAAACCATGGCATGGAAGCTCCAGGCTACCTACAACCCCCAGAGGGTGGTGCATATCCCATTGGAGGCTTCAGAGACTGTGACATGCCACTTGCACCCTCTGCACGATACATGCTCCACCAGGTTCCAGGCCCTGCAGCACACCTTTTACGCCCCCCACCATGCAACTGGGACTATAATTCCTGTGACATGCCACATGTGTCCCCTCCAAGTGAAGTATCCTATTAAGGCCCCAAGCCCTGCAATATGTTGACGGTCTCTCTTGGAATATAAATGCTCCACCATGGCTCGGGGCTCAGCGACACAGTGCTCACACATCGCATGGGAAATTGCTCCACCAGAAGGATAAGACCTATAGCACATCGACCGACACCTCCAATAGGAAGATCTCCTTTTAAGGACCGATACAAGGGGAGGGAGGCCACTGGTAAAGGAAAATCCCACCAAAAGAGGGTACTACGAGAACGACATCCTGATGAAGCCCCAGATCTGGTTTGGGCCAATCATCCCAAATAAAATGGAAGAAGGGACCTCCGGTAGAGGGGAGAGAGGAGGAACAACCAGTAAGACAAAGAGAGTAAAAGGGTAAAGAACCAAGAGAGAGAACCTCCTTGCACTCTAACCCCGAAAAGATAAATTCCATAGTTGAGTGGCCTATCCCTAAGAATGTTCATGATATTCGAAGTTTTCATGGATTAGCTACTTTTTATAAAAGATTTATTCGAGGGTTTAGTACAATTGTTGTACCAATTATAGACTGTATGAGGAAAGGAGCATTTGAATGGTCTAAAGATGCCGATAGGGCCTTTAATGACATTAAGGACAAGATGACCCAAGCCCCAATTTTGAGACTACCAGATTTTTTGAAAGTATTCGAGGTTGCTTGTGATGCCTCAGGGGTAGGAAATGGAGGAGTTGTGAGTCAGGAAAATTACCCGATTGCATTCTTTAGTGAGAAATTAAATGATGCTAAATTGAAATATTCTACTTATGATAAAGAATTGTATGCGGTGGTTCAAGCACTTAGGTGCTGAAACACTACTTGCTACCATAGAAGTTTGTACTCTATTATGATCATGAAGCTCTTAGATTCCTTAACTTACAAAAGAAGTTGAATGCTAGGCATAGAAAATGGGTTGAATACATTCAGGCCTATACTTTTATTTTGAGACATCAATCGGGTACTGATAACAAGGTTGCTGATGCGCTTAACAGAAGATTTATGCTCTTGAATTGTGTTAGCACTAAAGTAGTCGAATTTGAGAAATTAAAAGATTCATATGAAAATTGTTCAAACTTTGGTGAAATTTATAAGGCAATTAAGCAAGGATCGTCTAGCTCATATAGTGAGTACACTATTCAAGATGGTTATGTTTTTAGGGAAAGTAAGCTATGTATTCCTAATACTTAGAGACTTCTTGATTTGGAAAACACACTGGAGGTTTAGCTGGATACTTTGATAGAAATAAGATAATTTTAGCTTTAGAAGACCAATTCTATTGGCCGAATCTTAAAATGAATGTTGCTTAAATAGTAGCTAGACGTCGAACTTGTGTTGTTGCCAAACAGCAGAAGCAGAACACTAGCTTATACACCCCACTTCTTGTACCAGATTGTCCATGGCAAGACCTTAGCATGGACTTTGTTATTGGATTACCTAAAATCTGAAAGTAAAAAGTGTGGTTGCAGGTGCCTACGCTAAGCATGCAACAGCACAGGGAGCAGGTAAATATTTTAAAATATTTTTAAAATAAATGCGAAAAATACCTACTCCGCACAGGATCTAGCATATGCAAAATGCATTTATTGGCATGATACAGAACATATAATATTTATAAATATTTTAATAAATCTAGATCTACACATGCACCGAAAATAAAACCCAAAAACATACCTTATTCCTAGTCGGAATAAGACTAGGATAAACCTGGAATAGACTGGAATAACTGGAATAAAGTTATTCCAGTCGTCTTCCACCTTGGGCTGAAAACTGGGCTTCCGAAAAGTCCCCGGAACGCTGCCTTCCGGACCTCCGATCGCTCCCAAATTTGAGCTGTAGATTCTTAAGGAAGTCCGCTTTGATTTGGAACTGGTTTCTACAAGAAAAACTAAGCCAATAAATCATAAAAATTCGCCAAAGTCTGCTGTGCGAAAATGGCAGCAGAACAGAGTAGCTGTCTTCGTCGTTGGATTTCGGGCAACTGGAGCGATCCCGGCTCGCGTGGTTTGCTCCGAGGAGTAGAAGAATACTCCCTCTAGAGGGGAGACATGCCCGGGGCTCTTCGATCCCTCTCCATGGCGGTGCTAGCCACCGGAAGATGGTTCACGGTCACAGGTTGCTGCAGCAAAACAGAATTGCTGTAGCAGGGATTTTGAGCACTTTGAAGAGGGGATTGATGCCTTGTTTCTCTCCCTCACACACTCCAAATCCCACCCCAAGGATCACTCAATGGAAGCAAGGTTTGAGCTCTCAAAAAAGGGAGAACACACAGCCTCACAAAGAAAGACGCCCTGGTGTTTTGCACGGTGATGAAAAAGAACCTCGTTCTGAAACAGGGGATTGCATAAATTTAAAGGTAGCAGGGACGTGGGAGAGGGAGAGGCAGGGAACGGCAGCGTTACACCCTTTAACCTGCAATGAACGAAGGGTTAAAGGCCATCCGTTGGAGGGAGTAGAAGAGATGTTGCCCAGCAATTTCGGTCGTTTGGTCTTCCAACGTGTAAAGATTTACACGGTGAAAGAAAGAGCACTGGTTCAAAACCGGTCCAAAGGAAATTGGTTCAAACCTATTTAAACCAAACGGTTGGTTCAATCATTGGTTCAAAAAACTGGTCCAATTAAAAGGGGTTCAATTTAATTTAATTGGTTCAACCCCAAAAAATTGGGTTCAATTGGTTCACAACCTATTGAAGGCCGAAACGAACTCCGAATCAGTTCAAAACTGATTCAGAAAAATCCTGGCGCAGAGCTGGTCAACCCGAAACATTTTCCAGTCGACACAGACAAGGGCAAGATGGGAAAATTGAGTGCTCAAAAAAATACTGAGACCATGAAACCGAGATGATTCCCAATCGTGATCGGTATCCGGATCAGAGAGTTATCCTCTGTGCGTGTGACCTCATAGGTTCGAACCTAAACGGTAGCACTAGAACCATTCTAGTACCAGCATAGGAATCCATCTAGCAATGGGTCCCGGCGTCCGGATAGGTCGAAGATGCTGGAGCAAACAATCGAACCTCTGGCATATGGTTACCGTATAATTCATCCCTTTGACCTCTAATGCTCAGGACGACTGAGATTGGGCTGCCAACCCAGACTGAGTCAGTCGACTGCGTGTCTCAACCTCGCAAGCCCAGTGACTCTTCACTAGGGCAACCCTGGTGCGGGCACCAGACTCAGAAGAAGACTTCAGAGCTCCATTTGGATCTCTGATTGACATTGCCCGAGAAATTAGGGTTTGTAATAAAGGTTGACCTGGTCAACCAGTTTATTTATTTCTTGAGTCACCATTTAAATTTTGTTGAGTCATGTTGACTCGATGCAAGTCCCGATGTGGTTTCAATTTGGTCCAAAATGGTGTCACATTTGTCTTCCAATCAAATCAAGGTTCAAGCAAGTGGAGGCCACACTCCAAGCCACACGCCCAGCCACACTCCGAGCACACGCCAGAGTCCAGGAGGCGCCACAGAGGCATCCCAGTGTCATGGTCCCCACATCCAAAGAAGAAAAAAATCAAATTGGAAGCTAATTTAAAGGAGGCGCCCATACCTGCCAATTTTGTCTAAGCAAAGAAGGAAAAGACTTCTCTTGGAGAAAAAATCAAAGAAGGACATCCAATTGAAGTTCAAATCAAAATCAAAGAGCTTAACTTGGAGTGGAAGAAAAGAAGAAATGCCATAAGAAGAAGAGGACTCCAAATCCAAATCCAACTCCAAAGGAGGCGCCATAAAAATTCCAAAAAAAAAATTCCTTTATGGCCGTCCCAAATTTTTTTGAACTCTTGGTCGGCCAAGAGAGGAGATTTTCTACCTAATCTAGAGGTTGGAGGAGTTTAGTCCCACATGGGAATTTGTACAAGCTTGGAGAAAATTTTAGGTCTATATAATAGACCCCTCTTTGTAACTTTAAAAAAATCAATGAAGAAAAATTATTTTTGCTATTCTCTTGTGTTGAGTGACCTAGGTTTCTCTTCTTCCGCACTATTCTAAGTGTTGAGCTCCGTGAGGGGGTAATCCGGGTTCCATTGGAGCCTTGAGGAGGTGAGAGATCTCCATCTTTATCCAAAACCCTAGGTTAGCCACTTAAAAATCCAAAACCCTAGCCACCTTTCATTATTTCCAATCCATCAAACCCTAGCTCCTCCCATCTCCCATGGCCTCTCTCTCTCTACAAGTCCAGGCCGTCCACCTTCATCCAGATCCAGTCCGGCTACTTCAGATCCAGAGCAAGTTCCAAGGAAAATCACATCAACTTCCAGGAGAATCCAGTTTTCAGCAATTTCAATCTTCAAGTTCATCAACCTGGTAAATTTTTCCCTTGACTCTCTGATTCCATCAATTGTTTTTCTTCTCTTCCAGATCTTGAGTTCAGGAGAAGCCAACCCGCCAAAGGACCAGTATTGGAGGATCCATTGCGAAGATATCTGAATCCGAGGATCCAACAATCTGCTCGGGAGAGTTCTTCCACCAAAATCTGTGAAGATCATTGTCTAGCTAGGTAAACCATCTCTTCTCTTTATTTCTGTTCTGCTGAAAGTTCGGAGCGAAACCCTAGGTCTGGGAGTTTCTCAACCCCCAGCGATCCGTTGCTTCTGAACTACTCTGATAATTTAGTTTCCTTAAAATTGTGCTTTCAATCATCATATTAGTATCTTTCAATGTTAGGTTAACTTTTCTTTGATTTGAAGCCAACTTCCACAAACATATAAAAACAACAAAAAAATTAGTTAATCTTAATTTACTTCCGCATCGCATCCCTTTATTTGTTCTGCATCATTTTTGGTATCAGAGCCCAGTCTAGGGTTTCTGATTTGCTTGCTTGCTTGTTTTGATTGTTTTCTCTTTTTATTTTGTCTGCTCGAAGTAGACTCCCCAGGACGTCCGGTCCTAGGAACTAAGCGAGGCACAAGCCTCCTCCTCCCATTCCACGGGGTGTTCCTAGGGTGTGTAGGGGATCCATTGGGTTATAACTTCGTAGCAGGGATTATAAACGGGGAAGACAATCTAGTTGCAGCCCGTAACTGCCCTGTTGTCTGAATTATTCCTCCCTGCATAAAACTCCGAATTGCATGATTTTTGCTTCGTTGAAACCAGTATAATTGAACCTATTTTCCCTAATTTTTCTGTGATTTATTGGTTTCGGTAAAATTTCTGATCATTAAAATACAACAACTCTATTTTTTGTGTTCTGCAATTCAATTCTTTTTGGAGTGATCATCTCATAATTTACTTAAGGACAATTGAGCATCTAAGATAAGGGGAGGAGTTGATTACCTCTCCTTAGCCCAAAACCACCATCCAATCATTCGAACCTAGACCTAATTTAAAACCAGTTAGACCTAATTTGCCCTAGAGGGCTAGGGACACCAATTGGTCGGGTCTAGGCTAGTGTTGAGTCAGTTTGCCGAGTTATTCTGTGTGTGCTTAGCACTCAGTGTCTAGAATGGTGGTTCAGGGATCCATTCCCGAAGTGCTTGTGTGCTGGTCCGCATACCTGGCCAATCACTGATTGGTGTCTAGGATTGGCAATCAGGGACCTAACACTCCCCTTACACCTGCCTGGCTGAGTTCTGAGTTACTACAGGCTAGCTTGCCACTCTGATTGGACATCTAGTTTGGACTCTAGGTCTAGTGATCCAGTAGTCGATTTAGTCTAGTCTCATTTTGTGTGCTTGCTTGAATCATCATGTCTACCAGAAACGGAGTGCCATATCAACCTGGTCAAACCCAACCTGATTTAGAGGCCATGATCAGAACTCTTACTGAAAGTATGGCTAAAATGAATCAGGATATGACAAACACTGTGGCCCAGTTTAGCGCACAAATTCATGAGGATCTTACCCAACTTAGGGACCGAGTCCATGTACATGAAGAACCTAGACATCGGAATTGGACTCCTGACCCCGATTTTAATGTGCCTCAACCTCACCCACATCAGGAGCCTAGAAGGCCTTTATATAGAGATCCTGAACCTAATCATAGGAGGCCTGACCCAGAGCCTGAAGATAGAGATGATAGGTTCATCAGGAACATCAAATTAGATGCACCCACTTTTGATGGTAGTCTGAACCCTAAGGTGTATTCTGATTGGGAGGGTGAGATGGACCAATACTTTGAGTGGTATGCTATGTCTGAGGAGAGGAAATACAAGTTTGCCAAGATGAAATTAGTGCGTCAAGCTAGGTTATACTGGGGGAACATTGAGCTAACCACTAGGAGACGGAATGTTGAGCCCATAACCACTTGGCAGGGTATGAAAGAAAAACTGAGAGATAAATACCTACCCATTTCATACCAGCAAAACCTGTTAGACCAATGGCAAAACCTGAAACAAGGAAACCGATCTGTCTCAGACTACATAGCTACTTTTGATGAATACCTAATGAGATGTGATGTGAGTGAAGCCCACGAAGTCACTTTGTCTAGATTTAGGGCTGGACTGAGGGAAGATATCAAGAGAGAACTATTTCTGAGAGAGGTTACTGATCTAGACCAAGCCTACCAGATTGCACTAAACACTGAGAAATTTCAGAAAGGACCTATACCTTCTAGGGTTAGTGCCCCAATCCCAAGGAATGGACCTAGCCAAGTTATCCCTAGTAAACCTTTTCAGGGTACTTCTACCCCTAGGCCCATGGACAAAGGTAAGGCACCTGACACCCAGAGAACCCCTAGTTCAAATATCACCTGTTTTAAGTGTCAGAAACCAGGTCACATTTCCAGTCAGTGTACTGCCATAGCCTGTTTCAAGTGTCATAAGGTAGGTCATGTTGCTAGCCAGTGCCCACGGAGATCCCTTTACATAGAAGAGGGAGAGAATGATAATTCCGAGCCCAGTGAGGAATTTGAAGAAGAAGTTTATGAGGCCGGAATGAATTTCGTTGAGGAGTATAAAGGAGAGGAGGAACCCAATGAATCTGACCAATTAGGAGTTGTAAGATGCATCCTATCCCAGAATCTAGTTCAAGAGGATTGGCGTAGGACTAACATCCTACAGACTTTTCTTAAATTAGGGGATAAGGTATGTAAGATCATCATAGATAGTGGGAGCTGTGTAAATGCCATCTCTACTAGCACTGTCAAGATGTTAGGCTTAATCCCAGTTCCCCATCCCAACCCCTATAAGGTTTCTTGGGTAGATTCTACCTCCATACCCATCCAGTCTAGATGTCAAGTCCAAATCCAAATGCAATCTTATCACGAAAAGATTTGGTGCGATGTCTTACCCATGGGGGTGAGCAGTATAATTCTTGGAAGACTTTGGTTGTATGATCATGATGCCACCCTCTTAGGAAAATCCAATACCTGTGTCTTTAGTTTCAATGGGAAGAAGATTACGATCCATTCAGTTCCCCCTAAGGACAAGGTAACTAAAGGAGCCGGTAAGGTTAAGGAGATGAAAACTGGAGTGAACCTAATCAGTGCTAAGGATCTAGAACAAAAAATTCATAGTGGTTCACCCATCTGGATGTTGACTGCTAAGGAACTTAGAACTTCGGAACCCTTAGAGCCTCCTCAAGAAGTTAAACCTGTGTTAAAAGAATTTGAGGATGTCTTTCCCGAGGATTTGCCAGACCACCTTCCACCTCTTAGGGATATCCAGCATGCCATAGATCTAATCCCAGGAGCGACTTTGCCCAACTTGCCCTATTACAGGATGAATCCATCTGAGCATAAAGAACTGCAAAAGCAGGTTGGAGAATTATTGAGGAAGGGGTTTATTAGAGAAAGTCTTAGCCCTTGTGCAGTCCCAGCCTTACTGACCCCAAAGAAAGATGGCACGTGGAGGATGTGTGTTGACAGTCGTGCCATCAATAAAATTACATTCAAATATAGGTTTCCCATCCCTAGACTAGATGACATGCTTGATATGATGGCTGGTGCAATGGTTTTTTCTAAGATAGATCTCAGAAGCGGCTATCATCAGGTTAGGATTAGACCCGGGGATGAATGGAAAACTGCTTTCAAAACTAAGGATGGTCTTTATGAATGGGTTGTTATGCCTTTTGGATTATCCAATGCCCCTAGTACTTTCATGAGAATTATGACCCAGGTACTTAGAGCTTTCATAGGAAAATTTGTGGTGGTCTATTTTGATGACATCCTGATCTATAGTAAGACCCCAGCAGATCACCTAGGCCACCTTAGAGCAGTCTGCCAAGTTTTGAGGAATGATAGACTCTACGGTAATCTTAAGAAGTGTGAATTCATGACTAGTAGAGTTATCTTTCTTGGTTTTGTAGTAACCCCTGACGGCGTGGCGGCCGATCCTGAGAAGATTAGGTCCATAGTAGACTGGCCAGAGCCAACCAATGTGCATGAAGTTAGAAGTTTCCACGGCTTGGCTACCTTCTATAGGCGATTCATCAAGGGGTTTAGTACTTTAGCTGCTCCTATCACTGATTGTATTAGGAAGGGAGAATTTCATTGGACTAAGTCAGCCCATAAAGCCTTCCTAGATCTTAAGGATAAAATGACCCAGGCACCCATTCTGAGATTACCCGATTTTTCTAAAGTATTTGAGGTTGCCTGTGATGCTTCAGGTGTAGGAATAGGTGGAGTCCTAAGCCAAGAGAATCATCCCATAGCATTCTTTAGTGAAAAACTTAATGATGCTAAGCTTAGGTATTCTACCTATGATAAGGAATTTTATGCGGTGGTGCAAGCTTTGCGTTACTGGAGACATTATTTGCTACCGCAGGAATTTGTACTATTTTCGGACCATGAGGCTCTTAGATTTCTGAACTCCCAAAAGAAGCTTAACCCTAGGCATGCTAAGTGGGTAGAATATATCCAGTCCTATACTTTTGTCCTGAAACATAAGGCTGGAGTTGAGAATAAGGTAGCTGATGCCCTTAGTCGCCGATCCCTGTTATTAACTTCTGTTAGAACTGAGGTCATAGGGTTTGAGCAAATCAAAGAGGAATATGAGTCTTGTCCGGATTTCACAACTGTGTATCAGGATCTAGTTCAAGGACCATTTAGTAATCACCAGGATTATACCCTTGTAGATGGTTTTTTGTTCTTCAAAAATAGGCTTTGCATCCCTAGAACTTCTCTTAGGGAATTTTTGATTTGGGAAATCCATGCCGGAGGTTTAGCCGGCCATTTTGGAAAAGACAAGACCATTCTAGCTATTGAAGACCACTTTTTCTGGCCTAGCTTGAAAAGGGATGTAGCTAATATTGTAGCTAGATGTCGAACCTGCGCTGTTGCCAAACAGCGAAAACAAAACACTGGCCTTTATACCCCACTCCCTGTCCCAGATCGTCCTTGGCAAGATGTGAGTATGGATTTTGTGTTAGGGTTACCTAAGACCCAGAGGAGACATGATTCTATCTGTGTCGTAGTCGACCGATTCTCTAAAATGGCCCACTTCTTGCCTTGTTCCCAAACTTTTAATGCGTCTAAGGTAACCACACTTTTCTTCAATAAGATAGTTAGACTCCATGGCCTACCTAAGACAATCGTTTCAGATAGGGATGTCCGGTTCACCAGTTACTTTTGGAAGACCCTTTGGCATAAGTTAGGGACAAAACTTAAGTTTTCAACTGCCTATCATCCCCAAACTGATGGCCAAACTGAAGTAGTGAACCGTAGCCTAGGAAATCTGCTGAGATGTCTTGTTGGTGAAAACACCAGAAATTGGGATTTATACCTACCAAGGGCAGAATTTGCATACAATGACTCGGTCAATAGGTCTACGGGTAAGAGTCCATTTGAAATTGTACATGGGTACAAACCTCACACACCTCTTGACCTAGTCCCTTTACCTGTCCACACTCGAGTCTCCGAATCTGCTGAGAATTTTGCACAGCATGTAAAAGACTTGCATAAAGAAATTCATGCCAAAATAAATTTAAGTAATGAAACTTATAAGAAGTTGGCTGATACTCAAAGGCGAGTCAAATCTTTTGTTGAGGGAGACTATGTGATGATTAGGTTAAGGCCTGAACGGTTTCCTCCTGGAACCGTTAGAAAGTTACATGCTAGGGGAGCTGGACCATTTAGAGTGGTAAAGAGAGTAGGATCCAATGCCTATGTGCTCGAGTTGCCTCCAGAACTGGGCATTAGCTCTACTTTCAACATTACAGACTTAGTAGAGTACAGGGAGCCAGCTGTGATTCCTAGTGAGCCTTTTGAGCCTAACCCTATCATTGAGAGTGATCCCGACCCTGTGTGTCCACCAACAAACTGGCCTGTGAGGAAAGAGCAGATTGAAAAGATCCTGGATGATCAGGTTATCTCTACTCGTAATCGAGGATACCAAAGGTACCTGGTCCGCTGGCAAGGAAGGCCAGATTCTGATGACTCTTGGATCTCCCGAGAAGAATTACAAGAATTGGACCCAGACCTCTTGGAGAGATACCAGAGCCAACTTGAGCCTTACTCGACAGGGTCGAGTTCCTCCCACCCTGGGAGAATTGGTGCGGGCACCAGACTCAGAAGAAGACTTCAGAGCTCCATTTGGATCTCTGATTGACATTGCCTGAGAAATTAGGGTTTGTAATAAAGGTTGACCTGGTCAACCAGTTTATTTATTTCTTGAGTCACCATTTAAATTTTGTTGAGTCATGTTGACTCGATGCAAGTCCCGATGTGGTTTCAATTTGGTCCAAAATGGTGCCACATTTGTCTTCCAATCAAATCAAGGTTCAAGCAAGTGGAGGCCACACTCCAAGCCACACGCCCAGCCACACTCCGAGCTCACGCCAGAGTCCAGGAGGTGCCACAGAGGTATCCCAGTGTCATGGTCCCCACATCCAAAGAAGAAAAAAATCAAATTGGAAGCTAATTTAAAGGAGGCGCCCATACCTGCCAATTTTGTCTAAGCAAAGAAGGAAAAGACTTCTCTTGGAGAAAAAATCAAAGAAGGACATCCAATTGAAGTTCAAATCAAAATCAAAGAGCTTAACTTGGAGTGGAAGAAAAGAAGAAATGCCATAAGAAGAAGAGGACTCCAAATCCAAATCCAACTCCAAAGGAGGCGCCATAAAAATTCCAAAAAAAAAATTCCTTTATGGCCGTCCCAAATTTTTTTGAACTCTTGGTCGGCCAAGAGAGGAGATTTTCTACCTAATCTAGAGGTTGGAGGAGTTTAGTCCCACATGGGAATTTGTACAAGCTTGGAGAAAATTTTAGGTCTATATAATAGACCCCTCTTTGTAACTTTAAAAAAATCAATGAAGAAAAATTATTTTTGCTATTCTCTTGTGTTGAGTGACCTAGGTTTCTCTTCTTTCGCACTATTCTAAGTGTTGAGCTCCGTGAGGGGGTAATCCGGGTTCCATTGGAGCCTTGAGGAGGTGAGAGATCTCCATCTTTATCCAAAACCCTAGGTTAGCCACTTAAAAATCCAAAACCCTAGCCACCTTTCATTATTTCCAATCCATCAAACCCTAGCTCCTCCCATCTCCCACAGCCTCTCTCTCTCTACAAGTCCAGGCCATCCACCTTCATCCAGATCCAGTCCGGCTACTTCAGATCCAGAGCAAGTTCCAAGGAAAATCACATCAACTTCCAGGAGAATCCAGTTTTCAGCAATTTCAATCTTCAAGTTCATCAACCTGGTAAATTTTTTCCTTGACTCTCTGATTCCATCAATTGTTTTTCTTCTCTTCCAGATCTTGAGTTCAGGAGAAGCCAACCCGCCAAAGGACCAGTATTGGAGGATCCATTGCGAAGATATCTGAATCCGAGGATCCAACAATCTGCTCGGGAGAGTTCTTCCACCAAAATCTGTGAAGATCATTGTCTGGCTAGGTAAACCATCTCTTCTCTTTAATTCTGTTCTGCTGAAAGTTCGGAGCGAAACCCTAGGTCTGGGAGTTTCTCAACCCCCAGCGATCCGTTGCTTCTGAACTACTCTGATAATTTAGTTTCCTTAAAATTGTGCTTTCAATCATCATATTAGTATCTTTCAATGTTAGGTTAACTTTTCTTTAATTTGAAGCCAACTTCCACAAACATATAAAAACAACAAAAAAATTAGTTAATCTTAATTTACTTCCGCATCGCATCCCTTTATTTGTTCTGCATCAAACCCCGGTCGAGGATTTGCTAAATTGAGATACTGCGAGACATTCAATCCAAACTGTTTGGACAGGTCAATTCCATCTTGGTCCATCACTGCTCCACAAGTACTTGCCTGTACCCAGAAACCTTCCATCACCGGATTAAAAATCCGAGTAGTCCGGCACCAAAGCACAGGGAGTTGTGTTGACTCTAGTCTTGATTTTGATGATTGACAAAATGTTTAAGTATATATGAGTACTAATTATGTTTTAAGTGTATTTCTTAGATCTTAGTACTCAACCATGTTGAATGAAGAAATGCTTGTATTTCAGTTGAAAAAGTTCTTAAATTAATGAAAAATCAAATATATGGACTTTGGAATTAATATGAAAGGATTTGAAGATGGTTCAGCAAGGCCGGCACGGCAAAATTTCAGTGGCATGCTTCAGAGGTCGACACCAGAGGTCGACACCTGTTCAGAGGTCGACACCTGAGGTCAACACCTGTTCAGAGGTCGACACCAGAGGTCAACACCTGTTCAGAGGTCGACACCAGAAGTCAACACCTGTCTAGAGGTCGACACCACAGGTCAACACCTGTCCAGAGGTCGACACCAGAGGTTGACTCATAGCCTGAGAATTCAAACTGGGCAGAACTATGGTTTTCTGGATTTTTGCCTAAGATAAACTGGAGGTTGACTCATGAGGTCGACACTTGATCCAGAGGTCGACTCATGAGGTCGACACTTGATCCAGAGGTCGACTCATGAGGTCGACTCATGGCATAACGGCTAGTTTTTCTGAACTTTTGATTTGATCTCTAACGGCCATAAACGGCCATATTTTTGATTCTAACGGTCTTGTGGAGTTGTTTCAGCTTGAATGAGGTATTTAACCTCCACCAAACTTCAAAAAAGAAATGGAGACAAAGTAAAAAGGATTAGAGTGAAAGTAAAAAGCCTTCAATCAATTCCAAGCCAAAAAGAGTGAGAAATCCAAGAGATTCCTTAGCCAAAAAGCTTTCCATCTTTGAGGAATCCAACTTTCAAAAGTTTGGCATTTAGTGAGGTCCAAGATTCCAAGAGAAAGGCTTGAAAAGTCTCCATCAAGAGCTACATTGAATTACCTTTTGCTCAAAAAGGAGTTTGTATTGTTTTTATTCATTGTATTCATATTCTATTTATGGTAGGCTAGTTTCAAGGGAATTTGAAACTAGTGTGAGGTTTGTTGGTGAGCCAATTGATAAAACTAACTAGGGTTGCTTGTAAGCCCGAAGCCAAAACAAGTGTGTGAGGTTTGTTGGTGAGCCAATTGATAAAACCAACTAGGGTTGCTTGTAAGCCCGAAGCCAAAACAAGTGAGTGAGGTTTGTTGGTGAGCCAATTGATAAAACCAACTAGGGTTGCTTGTAAGCCCGAAGCCAAAACAAGTGTGTAAGGCTTTGACTTGTGAGCCTGGTAAAACAAGTCGGCTGTAATCTAAAGATTATAGTGGTAATTTCCAAGTGGAGCTTGGGGAGTGGATGTAGGTGCTAGGTGCACCGAACCACTATATTTCTTGTGTGTTTGCATTGCTCTTCTTTCGCTCTTTAATTGTCGATTTATTTCATTGCTTCCGTTGCACAATTACTTGAGCACTATCACTCTTCACTTTTGAACTTGATAGCACATATATTGCTTTAATTTTTAAAATACCCAATTCACCCCCCCTCTTGGGCACCATATCTGGGCAACAAGTGGTATCAGAGCTCGGTGCTCTGATTGAAAATCTAACGATTTTGAGCTAAAGTTCATGGTAACCCTTGTAGGTATTAGTGCTAGACCACCATTTTTCAATGGCATAAATTACATATTTTGGAAAACTCGCATGCGCATCCATATTCAATATATTAGTTATCATCTTTGGAAAACCATTATTAGTGGTCCTCATATTCCTTCCATTTTGGTTAATGGCATTTCCATTCCAAAGCTCGAAGAGGATTGGAATGAATATGACATTAAACAAATTGAACTCAATGCTAAAGCAATGAACTTGCTTTATTGTGCATTGGACTTAAATGAATTTAATAGAGTTTCTACATGCACATCAGCGAAGGAAATATGGGACACACTTGAAGTTACTCATGAGGGTACTCTTCAAGTGAAGAACACTAAAATTAATTTGCTTATACATTATTTTGAAACTTTTGAAATGATGCATTATGAATCTATATCTGATATGTTTTCAAGATTTATGACTATTATTAATGAATTAAAAAGTCTTGGCAAAATCTATACTAATGCTGATTTGGTGAACAAAATTCTTAGATCCTTGCCAAAATCATGGGATCCAAAGGTGACGGCGATCCAAGAAGCTAAAGATGTAGAAACTTTACCTTTGGAGGAGCTTATCGGTTCACTCATGAACTATGAGTTGAACTTATGGCAAAGAATAGTGGAAGCTGATACAGAAAAGAAAATAATAGCTCTCAAGGCCAAAAGGAAATTCAAGGCAATGATGGCAACTTGGAGCGATAGCGAAGATTCAAGTACGGATGATGAAGTTGCCCATCTTTGTTTCATGGCAAATGAGAAAAAGGTATGTACTAAAAATAATTATGATTTTACCTTTAAAGAATCACATGATGCATCTAATGATCTTGTGCATGAATACAGATTGCTAAAAATTGAGCACAAGAAATTAAATAGGTATGTAGATTCATTTTCTCTTGACAACACCAATCTTGCAAATAAAAATGATGATTTAAATGCCAAGATTGATATTTTGAAAAATGAAAAGAATAATTTTTCTAAAGAAAAAGAATTTTTAGAAAAAGAAAACGTTATTTCAAAAGATTTATGTAAAAAAATTTTTAATGAGAAAAATATTTTGATTGAGGAAAAGAAGCAAAAACTCTTGAAGAACTTCAATATTCCTGCTTCTTTCAATTCTTCTTATAAATGTGGTTTCAATGCTTATCCTTTTAGAAAAGTTTGGGTTCCAAAAGGAACCATAATTACTAATCATAAAGGACCCAAGAAAGTTTGGGTACCAAAAATGTCCACTTAATTTGTTTTGCAGGAATGTCTTGCAACCCAACATGAAGAAAGGAAGTTCTTGAAAAGAGGTTGTACAAGACAATTTAAAGAAGTGGACAAGCTACATTTTGGACTAAATGGTAAAAGGAAGGATTATGTATATTGGTAAATTCTAAACATCTCCTTTCATAATTAAAATTGTAGATTAATTTTTATTGCATCAATTACTTTGAAAAATTATTTTAAATAGTTAATTAGAATCAAGTTTGGACTTATCATCATTGGCTATGATCATGAACTTTTTGGTGTTGATGAATTTCATGCTATCATGATTAAATCTATGATTGTAAGACCTTCACTTGATTTTGATTAATGTATTTCATGAAAAATACTTTTAAAGATGCATATTGATTTGAAAAATGTTTTAATTGATTGATTAGAATCAAGCTTAGACTAATAATCATTTGTTGTGATCATGACCATTTTGATGTTGATGGATTTCAAGCTCTCATGGTCAAACTTGTGATTATTAGATCTTCACTTGATTTTGATTAATATAATTTCTAAATTATTTCAAGTGAAATGCTATGATTTATATGTTTTTATTTTTGGCATCTATGCATAATCTAGAAATGATTTGGATCAAGTATAGAACTAGTAGTTAAGGGTTACTTTTAAGAAGAAGGTATGCTTATTGACAAACCCTTGCTCTAATAGCTAGACTTGATATCATATTACTTCTAGCATTTGTATGGATATCAAATCATCTTAAAATGAATTTGAAATAATGCTAAACGTTTTTATGCGATATAAATATTTTGTATTTTGAAAATCATGAATATCTTGAAAAATTTCAAATCTTGATGCATAAGCTTTCATGTTTTATTCCTGAAATAAATGCATATTTTTAAAGGAGGAATAACATTCAGGGGGAGCATCCAAAGATTTGTTATCATATTTGATGCTTTGAATATCTTGTTGATATCATGCTTTGCTTATATTGCTCTATTACTCTTCTTGTTTTCAAATCTAATTCTTTGGAGGAGTTACATTCAAATGGTATCATATTCTATTGGCATCAAAATTTTTTTTAAGAATTCCGAGTAACCGCTTCGGATTGGGTTAGTCACCATGGCCGTCCGGTCATAGGAGATAAGTAGGGCTTAAAGACCCTCTCTTCCCATTCAACGGGCTCTCTTATGACGTGTAGGGGTGCTGCTGTGACCTTATCCCATGAACAAGTAAGGCGAATGGATAATATACATCAAATCATTTCTTGCATGTGCTTACATTCTTTGGTATCTTGTTCAATTTATATCATATTCAATTGATATCATAAATATTTGATTTCATGCATTGATTTTGATGACCTACTTGCTATTCTTTCCAACTTTATTCCTACTTTGTATTGCCTTTCACCCTTTTTCATGATGTCAAAAAGGGGGAGAAAATTGTTAAGTATGAAAAGGGGAAGATTGGATAAACATGAAAAATCTTTTGAGAAATGAAAGAAAGTGCAAAAGGGGGAGAAGAATGTAAAATATTTTTATCTAAAGGAAAGAATTAGTAAGAAGAAGAAATTTTGAAAATTTCAAATTTTTCTTTTGCATATTTTAAAAAATATTTTTGAAGATTTTTTGGATCATATTTTGAGGGGGAGCTTGGTGCTTATTGTTTTGAGCTTACATGTTTATCTTATTGTTAATCTTTTTAAGCTTACCCTATTCATATACTTAAAGGTTTTGTCATCATCAAAAAGGGGGAGATTGTTGACTCTAGTCTTGATTTTGATGATTGACAAAATGTTTAAGTATATATGAGTACTAATTGTGTTTTAAGTGTATTTCTTAGATCTTAGTACTCAACCATGTTGAATGAAGAAATGCTTGTATTTCAGTTGAAAAAGTCCTTAAATTAATGAAAAATCAAATATATGGACTTTGGAATTAATATGAAAGGATTTGAAGATGGTTCAGCAAGGCCGGCACGGCAAAATTTCAGTGGCACGCTTTAGAGGTCGACACCAGAGGTCAACACCTGTTCAGAGATCGACACCTGAGGTCAACACCTATTCAGAGGTCGACACCAGAGGTCAACACCTGTTCAGAGGTCGACACCAGAGGTCAACACCTGTCTAGAGGTCGACACCAGAGGTCAACACCTGTCCAGAGGTCGACACCAGAGGTCGACTCATAGCCTGAGAATTCAAACTGGGCAGAACTATGGTTTTCTGGATTTTTGCCTAAGATAAACTGGAGGTTGACTCATGAGGTCGACACTTGATCCAGAGGTCGACTCATGAGGTCGACACTTGATCCAGAGGTCGACTCATGGCATAACGGCTAGTTTTTCTAAACTTTTGATTTGATCTCTAACGGCCATAAACGGCCATATTTTTGATTCTAACGGTCTTGTGGAGTTGTTTCAGCTTGAATGAGGTATTTAACCTCCACCAAACTTCAAAAAAGAAATGGAGACAAAGTAAAAAGGATTAGAGTGAAAGTAAAAAGCCTTCAATCAATTCCAAGCCAAAAAGAGTGAGAAATCCAAGAGATTCCTTAGCCAAAAAGCTTTCCATCTTTGAGGAATCCAACTTTCAAGAGTTTGGCATTTAGTGAGGTCCAAGATTCCAAGAGAAAGGCTTGAAGAGTCTCCATCAAGAGCTACATCGAATTACCTTTTGCTCAAAAAGGAGTTTGTATTGTTTTTATTCATTGTATTCATATTCTATTTATGGTAGGCTAGTTTCAAGGGAATTTGAAACTAGTGTGAGGTTTGTTGGTGAGCCAATTGATAAAACCAACTAGGGTTGCTTGTAAGCCCGAAGCCAAAACAAGTGTGTGAGGTTTGTTGGTGAGCCAATTGATAAAACCAACTAGGGTTGCTTGTAAGCCCGAAGCCAAAATAAGTGAGTGAGGTTTGTTGGTGAGCCAATTGATAAAACCAACTAGGGTTGCTTGTAAGCCCGAAGCCAAAACAAGTGTGTAAGGCTTTGACTTGTGAGCCTGGTAAAACAAGTCGGCTATAATCTAAAGATTATAGTGGTAATTCCCAAGTGGAGCTTGGGGAGTGGATGTAGGTGCTAGGTGCACCGAACCACTATATTTCTTGTGTGTTTGCATTGCTCTTCTTTCGCTCTTTAATTGTCGATTTATTTCATTGCTTCCGTTGCACAATTACTTGAGCACTATCACTCTTCACTTTTGAACTTGATAGCACATATATTGTTTTAATTTTTAAAATACCCAATTCACCCCCCCTCTTGGGCACCATATCTGGGCAACAAGTTGCTTGCAAGCTACCGTGATGACCTCAGGTCAGAGGGACACTTATACCCATATCCAATCGTGAGTATCCCTTTGGCAGAAAGGGACTGCACGGAGTCACGTTCAATGAGATATCACATATATCCCACTTTTAGATCACATCAGTGTCACCATACTCATTTGGTCAAGAGGACAACCAAACGATGTAAACTACAACAACCTATACTTGATATATTGCCGTCCAGTACAATATATCCTTTGGTTGTGAACTGGGTTTAAGGACTACTCGATACATCCTCCCTATATCGAAATTAGTGGTCCTAAGGACTTCATCACATAGAAAGAGTTCTCTTAGGGAAATACAATATGTGATGAGCTTCCAAAAATAATATTTTATTAATTCATTGAAAAAGTACAATACTTAGCACAACCGCCTACAACCCAGGCGATTGGCTTTGGGACACAATTCCCAACAACTCCCACTTGTACTAAAGCCAATCAGAAGAGTATCTAATACCCATTTCCCTTTTACAATAGTCGAACTCTTTTATTCCGAGGGCTTTAATAAAGGGGTCGGCTAGATTTTCTTTTCCATCGATCTTCAGAAGATTGATGTCGCCTCGTTCCACGATCTCTCGTACGAGGTGGTAGCGCCGCAGGATGTGCTTGGTGCGGTGATGAGCTTTAGGCTCCTTAGCTTGAGCAATGGCTCCAGTGCTGTCACAGTATATCGGAACAGGACCATCCAGGGAAGGTGCCACCCCTAGCTCTCCAAGGAACTTTCGCAACCACATAGCTTCCTTTGCTGCATCTGATGCTGCAATATATTCTGCTTCGCATACCGAGTCTGCAACAGTTGCCTGCTTGGAACTTTTCCAGCAGATCGCTCCTCCGTTCAGGGTAAATACAAACCCTGACACACTCTTGCTATCATCTCTATCTGACTGGAAACTGGAGTCAGTGTACCCCACAAGTTTCAAGTCAAGTTCTCCATAAATCAGCCATTGATCTTTAGTATTTCTTAAATACTTAAGGTTGGTCTTAACCACCTTCCAATGCGCCTCACCTGGGTCAGACTGGTATCTACTCACTACTCCTAGTGAGTATGCCACGTCTGGTCTAGTACAAGTCATAGCATACATGATAGAGCCTACTGCAGAAGCATAAGGTACTCTACTCATGCGCTCTCTTTCCTCAGGAGTTGTCGCACAATCCTTTTTGGAAAGAGTAATTCCAGAACCTATCGGAAGATAGCCTTTCTTGGAATTTTCCATGCTGAATCGTTTCAGCACGGCGTCTATGTACGTAGACTGGGACAGTCCCAAAAGCTTCTTAGATCTATCTCTATAGATCTTCATACCTAGTATGTAAGAAGCTTCACCCAAGTCCTTCATGGAGAACTGAGATGATAACCAGACCTTTATTCCTTGCAATGCTGTGACATCATTCCCGATTAAGAGAATGTCGTCAACATACAGTGCTAGGAATACAATCACAGAACCATTAACCCATTTATAGATGCACGGTTCTTCTCCATTCCTAACGAAGCCGTACGATTTGATACACCTATCAAACCTTAAGTTTCAACTTCGAGATGCTTGCTTGAGTCCATAAATGGACCTCTGCAACTTGCATACTTTTGATTTATCTGTGGATGTGAACCCTTCAGGCTGTATCATATACACCTCCTCTTCCAACTCTCCATTTAGGAAAGCGGTTCGGACATCCATCTGCCAGATCTCGTAATCAAAATATGCTGCCAAAGTAAGCATGATCCGAATGGACTTGAGCATTGCCACAGGAGAGAAAGTCTCGTCATAATCGATACCATATCGTTGACGATACCCCTTAGCAACCAGACGGGCTTTATAGGTCTCTACCTTCCCATCTGCGCCCCTTTTTCTCTTGAAGATCCATTTACACCCGATGGGTTTTATTCCTTCAGGAGGATCAACCAATGTCCAAACATTGTTTATTTCCATGGACTCCATTTCGGATCGCATGGCTCCAAGCCATGCCTCAGAGTCAGATCTCTGAAGTGCATCCATATAGGTGATCGGATCCTCATTGTTCTCATCGAGCTCAATGGGATCGCCGTCCCGGACCAAGAAACCATAGTATCTGTCCGGCTGACGCGGTATTCTACCGGATCTCCTAATGGGTTCTGGGTGTGATTCAATCACAGCCGGTTCTACGATGTCCTTAGAGTGTGAAGGTTCTTCTATTGGCTGAACTTCATCAAGTTCAATCTTAGAGGCTATAGTTCCTTCTCCAAGGAACTCCTTTTCCAAAAAGATAGCTCTAAGAGCAACGAACACCTTTTGTTCATTCTCCAAGTAGAAGAAATACCCTTAGGTTTCCTTAAGATAACCAACGAATAAACATCGATCAGACCTAGGACCAAGTTTGTCTGAGTCTAAACGCTTTACGTAAGCCGGACAACCCCAGACCCGAAGGTGTGAGATTGATGGTTTACGTCTATTCCACATCTCATACAGAGTGGAGACAACAGATTTACTTGGAACATTATTTAATAAGTAACAGGCTGTCTGAAGCGCATATCCCCAAAAGGATAGCTGCAGAGTTGCAAAGCCCATCATGGATCGAACCATGTCCAACAAGGTTCGATTCCTCCTTTCGGACACACCATTCAACTGTGGTGTTCCTGGAGGAGTCCACTGAGAGAGAATTCCATTCTCCTCAAGATATGTCAAAAAAGTACCAGATAAATATTCGCCACCTCGATCAGATCGAAGGGTTTTAATACTTTTTCCAATTTGCTTTTCTACTTCATTACGGTATCGTTTGAACATTTCAAACTACTCAGACTTATGTCTCATTAAAAAGACATAACCGAACCTTGAAAAGTCATCTGTAAAATTAATGAAATATTTGTATCCTCCTCTAGCACTAACTGTCATCGTTCCACATACATCAGTATGTATTAGACTTAGAAGTTCTGTTGCTCGTTCACCTTTTCCAGTAAAAGGTGACTTGGTCATTTTACCAAGTAAACAGGATTCACAAGTGGGCAGTGATTCAGAATCACTGACCTCGAGGAGTCCATCTCCTCGCATCTTGTTTATTCTATTTTGGTTAATATGACCTAGCCTACAGTGCCAAAGATACAAATCATTGACATTATCTAACCTTGGGCGTTTGCTAGAAGTGTACATTACACTAACAGGCCTTGATAGTACGTATATGCCATTATTTAATCTAGCTTTCATTATAACAGAGTTATTCAAAATAACATTGCAAAAATCTCCTTTTATAGATAGTTCAAAACCACAACTGGCCAAAAGGCCTACAGAGATTATGCTCATAATGAAACTAGGACAATAGTGACAGTCGACTAGTTCGACAGTACAAGACTCAAAGACAAGATGCAGGACTCCGACCGCCAGTACTGGAACACGATTTCCATTCCCGATGCTCAGAAACTGTTCTCCATCTTCAAATCTTCTGCTAACTTGAAGTCCCTGTAACGAATTACAAACATGAATTGGACTACCAGTATCCAATACCCAGTTAGCAGTATCAACAATTGAGTAATTACAAGGTTTTATCATATAAATACCTTGTTCAGCAGACTTCTGCTTTCTCGGCCTGTTCGGATCAAGGGACGCAATATAAAGAGGACAGTTCCTCTTCCAGTGTCCCTTCTTCTTGCAGTAGAAGCACTCTGCAGAAGACTGATCAGCCTTATACTTCCTGGTCTGACTAGGGCTAGGAGCATTCTGCACTTTCTTTCCCTTCTTATTTATTTTCTTCTTCACTTTCTTAAAGGGACGACGACCTCTACTACCTCCCACTAAATTCACCACCCCCTTATTCAGTTGGTGGTCTTTCTCGAAAGTCTGCAGCAACCCCAAAAGACTATGGTAGTTGACTGCAGGCTTGTTCATTCTATAATGATCGAGAAAATCAAGATAGGAGGAGGGAAGAGAATTCAGGATTGCATCCTTACCGAGCTGCTCGTGCAAGGGGCATCCGAGTTTGCCCAGTTTTTCAATCAGCTCGATCATGTACAATACATGATCAGTGACTGAACTGCCATTCGGCATCTTGGAGTTGTAGATGGCACAAGACGCTTTGTACCGTTCTACATCATCCGGGGTGCCAAAGGATTCCTTCAACTTTTGAAGGATTTCATCAAGTTGGGCCTCCTCGAATTTGCGAGTGAACTCGTCGTTCATCGCCGCTAGCATAATGCAACGGACAGTAGTCCGATCAGAGACCCACTTCAGATAAGCATCTCTGACTGCACTCCGTGCATTAGCGGGAGGGATTTCAGGTGCCGGATCCGTTATCACATACAGGATCCGTTCGTGCTCCAGAACTATTCTCAACTTTCGATACCAATTATCGAAGTTGTGACCCTTTAACTTCTCGTTATCGAGAAGTGACCGGAGTGATAAATTGGAAGACATCTGAAAAGAAAATAAGACCTATTAGTATATGAATTATTAAATTAACCAAAAGACTTGGACTTTAGTCTAAAGGTTTCTCCCACTAATTTTTCAGATTGGTAGCCTCTAACTCCAATCCGTGAAAACATTTTTTTTCAAGTGGGTACTTAAATCTAATAGGCTACGCATGAGCCCGACTATGGCCGGCTCACCCATACGAGCCTAAAGGTAGGTTCGTAAACCAATTGTTTTCCTAAATAATTTTCAGTATTTTATTTTGCCCCAGAGAACACCCCAATCGGCCTAGGGGCCTCCTATTGCGGGTCTCTGGTTAGGTCCAACCATTAAAATGACTAATCCAATGCTTCCAGCTAACTAAAGACCAAGCCCGACTATGGCCGGCCCACCTGGTCCCGTTAAGGAGGTTGCACTGAACCATCATCGATCAGATAGAAATTCCAGTCGCCGGATGTACACCCGTTCTATGGAACTGCCGATGCACACCAAGCTAGTGGACACATTTTTATCCAACTTAATGGGAGGCTAAGACACTGTCAACTCCTTGACTTAGTCTTTTTAAGGACCTAATAGTTTTAGAGGATTTTTTTTTTTTTTTTTTATAGAGGTGACAGAAGAAAAAGGTAAGGACATGGATCATCCTCCCACTGAATCAATCAGATTCCAGGAGGGTTGAATTAAATCAATAATTGATCCATGGGCACCTATTGATCAGTCAGACTGATCAACCTGGGTGACATGGGTTAACTCGAGTCATTGAGCTTTTCCAATCAGTTCTGGTCGACTCGACTAGCCAGGTAGGTGAGATCATGGGTGAGTATCTGCCATTAACCATCTTTCCTAGACACCAACCAAGTTGTCCAGGAAAGAGGTAGCCTCATACAACCATGATCACAATTACCAAACCTACCTCGACACCAGTCGGTTTACCAGACTCGATCAGACTAGCCTAAAGACTCGGGCGTCCACTGAGCCACTAATTGGATCCATTTTAGATGAACGGATCAACTAATCTAACTATTAGATAGTTCTAAAGAAAGACCTTAAACAACTTTTGTTTAATCTTCTTTTAATCCGGTTCAACTAAACTTAGGTCTAACCCAGTGATGGACCCAACTAATCAGCCAATCCAATTAACCCAATTTGGCTTATGCAAATTTTATCAGATTTCATAAACCTAAAAATTTTTATTAAGCCAAATACTTAATTAAAATATTTTTTAATTAAGTCTCTATGTAAAATAATTTTACATCTTAAATCATGCATCATATCTAGATTTATACTTTTATAAATATTATATGACCCAAAGAACAAAATTATAAATCATGCTAAATTTATAAAAAAAAATTAATTTCTTTTTGATTTCTTTAAAGGATCCTTCTGAAGAGGCCAACACAGACGAACCGCATCGTTTCAAAGACACACGGCCATGGTGAAGGTCTCAACTAGGTTCCTAAAAGTACTCTCTAATCCCAAGATTAAACAATTTAATCTACTATACATGCATTAAGATATGTTACACTAGATACTGGCTCTGATACCACTAAAAGTAAAAAGTGTGGTTGCAGGTGCCTACGCTAAGCATGCAACAGCACAGGGAGCAGGTAAATATTTTAAAATATTTTTAAAATAAATACGAAAAATACCTACTCCGCACAGGATCTAGCATATGCAAGATGCATGTATTGACATGATACAGGACATATAATATTTATAAATATTTTAATAAATCTAGATCTACACATGCACCGAAAATAAAACCCAAAAACATACCTTATTCCCAGCCAGAAAAAGTCTAGGATAAACCTGGAATAGACTGGAATACTGGAATAAAGTTATTCCAGTCATCTTCCACCTTGGGCTGAAAACTGGGCTTCCGAAAAGTCCCCGGAACGCTGCCTTCCGGACCTCCGATCGCTCCCAAGTTTGAGCTGTAGATTCTTAAGGAAGTCCTCTTTGATTTGGCACCAGTTTCTGCAAGAAAAACTTATTCAATAAATCGTAAAAATTCGCCGAAATCTGCTGTGCGAAAATGGCAGCAGAACAGAGTAGCTGTCTTCGTCGTTGGGTTTCGGGCAACTGGAGCGATCCCGGCTCGCGTGGTTTGCTCCGAGGAGTAGAAGAATACTCCCTCTAGAGGGGAGATATGCTCGGGGCTCTCCGATCCCTCTCCACGCATGGTGCTAGCCGCCGGAAGATGGTTCACAGTCACAGGTTGCTGCAGCAAAACAGAATTGCTACAGCAGGGATTTTGAGCACTTTGAAGAGGGGATTGATGCCTTGTTTCTCTCCCTCACACACTCCAAATCCCACCCCAAGGATCACTCAATGGAAGCAAGGTTGGAGCTCTCAAAAAAGGGAGAACACACTGCCTCACAAAGAAAGATGCCCTGGTGTTTTGCACGGTGATGAAAAAGAACCTCGTTCTGAAATAGGGGATTGCATAAATTTAAAGGCAGCAGGGACATGGGAGAGGGAGAGGCAGGGAACGGCAGCGTTACACCCTTTAACCTGCAATGAATGAAGGGTTAAAGGCCATCCGTTGGAGGGAGTAGAAGAGACGTTGCCCAGCGATTTCGGTCATTTGGTCTTCCAACGTGTAAAAACTTACACGGTGAAAGAAAGAGCACCGGTTCAAAATCGGTCCAAAGGAAATTGGTTCAAACCTATTTAAACCAAACGGTTGGTTCAATCATTGGTTCAAAAAACCGGTCCAATTAAAAGGGGTTCAATTTAATTTAATTGGTTCAACCCCAAAAAATTGGGTTCAATTGGTTCACAACCAATTGAAGGCCGAAACGAACTCCGAATCAGTTCAAAACTGATTCAGAAAAATCATGGCATAGAGCTGGTCAACCCGAAACATTTTCCAGTCGACACAAACAAGTGCAAGACGGGAAAAATGAGTGCTCAAAAAAATACTGAGACCATGAAATCGAGACGATTCCCAATCGTGATCGGTATCCGGATCAGAGAGTTATCCTCTGTGGCGTGTGACCTCATAGGTTCGAACCTAAATGGTAGCACTAGAACCGTTCTAATACCAGCATAGGAAACCATCTAGCAATGGATCCCGGCGTCCGGATAGGTCGAAGATGCGGGAGCAAACAATCGAACCTCTGGCATATGGTTACCGTATAATTCATCCCTTTGACTTCTAATGCTCAGGACGACTGAGATTGGACTGCCAACCCAGACTGAGTCAGTCGACTACGTGTCTCAACCTCGCAAGTCCAGTGACTCTTCACTAGGGCAACCCCGGCCGAGGATTTGCTAAATTGAGATACTGCGAGACATTCAATCCAAACTGTTTGGACAAGTCAATTCCATCTTGGTCCATCACTGCTCCACAAGTACTTGCCTGTACCCAGAAACCTCCATCACCGGATTAAAAATTCGGGTAGTCCGGCACCAAAGCACAGGGAGTTGCTTGCAAGCTACCGTGATGACCTCAGGTCAGAGGGACACTTATACCCATATCCAATCGTGAGTATCCCTTTGGCAGAAAGGGACTGCACGGAGTCACGTTCAATGAGATATCACATATATCCCACTTGTAGATCACATCAGTGTCACCACACTCATTTGGTCAAGAGGATAACCAAACGATGTAAACTACAACAACCTATACTTGATATATTGCCGTCCAGTACAATATATCCTTTGGTTGTGAACTGGGTTTAAGGACTACTCGATACATCCTCCCTATATCGAAATTAGTGTAGTCCTAAGGACTTCATCACATGGAAACAGTTCTCTTAGGGAAATACAATATGTGATGAGCTGCCAAAAATAATATTTTATTAATTCATTGAAAAAGTACAATACTTAGCACAACCGCCTACAACCCAGGCGATTGGCTTTGGGACACAATTCCCAACAAAATCATTAGGAGAAATGATTCTATATTTGTAGTGGTTGATAGGTTTTCAAAGATGGCACATTTTCTACCATGTTCCCAAACCTATGATGCTTCTAAGGTAGCCAAGTTATTTCTGAATGAAGTATTTAGACTACATGGTTTACCTAAAACTATAGTATCTGACAGGGATATACGGTTCACCAATTATTTCTGGAAAATACTCTGGCATTTATTAGGGACAAAACATAAATTTTCTATAGCTTATCACCCTCAAATGGATGGCCAGACTAAGGTTATGAATCGTAATCTAGAAAACTTACTAAGAAGTTTAGTTGGAGAGCATACTACCAATTGGAACCTATTACTATCTAGGGCTGAATTCACATATAATAGCTCAGTGAATAGGTCTACCAAAAAAAGTCCTTTTGAAATTGTTCATGGGTACAAATCTAAAAAACCTCTAGATCTCATTTCTTTACCCATGCATGAACTAATTTCAGAGTCTACTGAGTCATATGCTAAGCATGTTAGAGATAAGTAAAAAAATTAATGAAAGCAATAAATCTTATAAACATATGGCTGACACAAGAAAAGACTCAAAGAATACAATGAAGGATACTTTATCATGGTTAGACCATGACCTGAATAGTTCCCATCTCGAACCATGAAGAAGTTACATGCCCGTAGTAGTGGACCATACAAAGTAATTAAGAAAATCAGATCTAATGCCTATGTGCTTGAGTTACCACCTGAACTAGGCATTAGTCCTACTTTCAATATTTCAGACCTTATTGAGTATAGGGAGCCAACATTGATTTCTAGTGAGCCTTTTGGGCCTGATCCAATCCTTAAGAGTGAGCCAACCCATGTGTGTCCACTTGCCATACAACTAGACTAGAGAGACAGGATCGAGCAAATCTTGGATGACAAGATTATCGCTACTCGGGGCAAAGATTATCAGCAGTATCTGGTTTATTGGCAAGGACGATCCGAGACTGATGATTCTTGGATCACTAGAGAGGACTTGCAAAGAGTTGACCCAGACTTACTAGAGCGCTATCATAGCAAAGTTGATCCATACTTGACAGGGTCGAGTTTCTCCCACCCAAGGAGAATTGGTGTGGACACCAGGGCTAGAAAATATCGACAGGTTGAACCCACATCCCTGTGGATCACCTGTGAATAAAGCCCTGAACCCAACCCCTTTTATCAATTTTAAATATTTTATTTTAAATTCTATTATATAGGCTTAGTTGGGTTTAGCCCTTTTTACCAACTATAATTAGGATTTTTATTTTTTAACTTTTTGGGCCAAACCCCTTTAGCAAGTTGAACCACTTGTTTACATGTCTTGCCTTTTGATCAAATTAGGTTCCAATTGATCAAGTGGGGCTTTGGTTATTTGGTTGGTTTAATTAATTTTGAGTCTTGTAATACTTAGGTAATTTAGTTATTGAGTCCTGTAGTACAAGAAGGACCCAATTAAAGACCCATGTAACCCCATATGCTAGCTCAAGACAAGCCATGTGACTTCATGTGCGAGTCCAAGTCACTTGTCATGTGCAACCACTTCTTGGCACCACCTTTCTCAAGAATTTGGACAACATCACATGATTTTTGGACATCAATCGCCACATCACCCAGGATATTATCACATGGCATGTCACTTATGTTTGGACATCCCACATGCCATGTCTTTTATCTTTGGTCAGCCAAATGAAAGCAAAAATTGGCGCCCCTCCTTTTTAAGATGTGTTAATGAGAAGGACTCTCCAAATTGGTGCCCCCACTAAAGTAATTCATGCCAAAAAAATTCCAAGTCAGCCAAGCATCTCTTCCTCTCTTTCATGCCAACTTTTAAGGAGTTTTAAGATATTTGATCACCCAAATGAAGGAGGTTCAATGGTTCTCTATCGTAGGTGTTTTGATCAAACAAGTTCCAAGTTGCTCAAGATTAGAGAACTCAAGAATCTAGAAAAAACTCTTGAGTTTTCTTTTATCCAGACTGAAGAGTCCACCATCCTGCAAGAGCCCACATCATCCAGACTCCAGAGTCCAGCAATCAGGGTCAATCTATGAAGCAATCTTGGCCCTTCATCATGACACCTCACCAATCCACATCTTGGTTCCAACTTTGGATGAGAGGCCCATGAATTCGTCCACCTTGGAGAGAGTTCTAGATCAGCCCAAGAGTAGAAGTCCAAGATGCCCAGAGCAAGGTTTCTAGGAGTTATTGCCTAAGGGAAACAAACACTAGTCTTTGTAACCCTTACATCTCTGGTTGTTGGTCTATAAATACTCTATCAACCCTCCTATATTATTAATGATTTATTAATGAAATAAAGCGACACTCTATCACATTTTCTTCCTTTGCTGTGTGCATCGCAGGGTGTGAGACACTTTCCTTTGTTCTTCGGAACATCGCGGGGAGTGAGGCCCTACTTATCCAGACATTAGAAAAACCGTAGCCGACCACTTACTTCCCTCTTCCCTTTTAATTTTCCATCTATCCTTTCCCTTGCTTCTTTCTAACTGAAAACTTCCTTTGTTGAGTAATTGCAGGTGATCAAGAACCAAAGTCGAGGTATTCTTGCCTTGGAATCGATATCGCGAAAGATCGGAGCCCGAAAATTGAAATCTTGAAGCCCTGCCGTGGAATCCTGAAAGTTCCAACATATCTACTTTAGAGGGACAAACTCGATGTTGGTAAAATTCAAAATTGATGGGGGACTAACTAGATGCGAAGATGAGGAGATGATGCAAGTGATTTTTCTTTTGTGATTTTTAGGGTTTTAAAGATTTGTTTAGGATTCTCGAAAACAAGTAGGAGTAGATCTAGGGTTCTATACTAACAAGAACTTTAGGCAAGCAAGTCCCTAAGCAAGGATAAAAAGAGGATCCCAGGATTGAGAAACCCCATAGGACTTAGCTCTCGGATCAATACCTACTTAGGAGTCATGGTGGCAAACCTCAAAGATCCAAAGCACCCGATGTCGAGTTCACTCTCTCTCATGGATGCGGCCTGGATGATCGAGCAGTCAACTTCGTGGATGCACGGGCTTTCTGTCCGAAGGTCATGACAGCAAGAGCAACTGACTCCGTGTTCGTGGCACCTGGAGGACCTACGAGCATTCAGAAGAAGAGATAGGATTCAATCCAAAAAGAAAGCAATATATGAAGGATTGTGAGTTGATGTGGTGATGGTGGAGTTCTTCTTGCTAGGTGCCCGGTTGGATGATCCCAATGGACTCTGACTCGAAGTTGGAGGATGGAGTTATGGAAGAGATAGTAACACAAGGCCTCACACCTCTCGACGCCCAAAGGCGAAGGTGCTCCCTCATGGAGATTGACATTCCTAATGAACGAAGGCAACTAAAGAGAATTGGCTCTCAAAAACTTGTGTTTTTTTCATTCATCATCAATACCATCACAAAGGAGGGGTAAGGTCCCCTTTTATAGGCACCTTAGGACCAAATTTAAATTTCAAATGAAAATACAAGTTTTCTTTTGATGGGGCACCCAAAATTCAGATTTTCTTTCTCCTTGGCTGACCAAAAAAATTGGAGAGTGATTGGGCATGGCTTGACTTGAGGCTTGGAAGAAGGATCTTTCTCCCTTGGACTTGGAAGGTTGGTCTCTCATTTTGGAAGAAGACTTGAAGTGGTGCTTGTAGCAAGGCTTGTGTCCTCCTCCATTCCTTGGTTGTGCATCCACCTTTGGTATAAGACAAGATGTGGGGAGTGGGAGATGGAGGCGCCCATGGATTCTTGCCCTTCCTTCCATAGTTGGCCACATACTTTGGGAAGAAAGCTTGAAGCAAGGAACTCATTTCTAACCTCCATTGACCTTCCCTTGACCGGCCACCCAAACTTGGAAAAGAGCATGATAGGGGGAGGGAAAGAGGGAATGTATCAAGTGTTGTGTCCCCCCTTTGGGCATCCAAGAATCTGAATTGTGCCACCTACTTGGCTAGTTGACATGGCACCACATAGGATGAAGAGGTGGGCCCCTGAGCTGAGTTGGCTTCCTTCATGGCTTGGCTCAAAAAGTGACTAGACTTCAAGACCAATCTTGCTTGGACCCATACTTCAAACAGACTCGGACTGGACTCATTACAAGACTGGACTCAGTACAGGACTCGACTTGACCAACTTGGTCAAAATACAAGACTAGACACAAACACTTGAGACTCAGTTCAAAGCTAAAGAAAATTACAAGGTTTAGGCTTGAAGCCTTATTGTAAGATCCAAAAAATGAAACCCTAATCAGTGGTCTGGTGCCCACACCAAAAATCCTTTCCCTACTCCTTAGTTTTTTATCTTTGAAAGTAGACCCTAGTTTAAGGTGATTTCTTAATCACCAAATCCTAATTATTTTAGTTACTTTGTTAGATCTATACATGCGGGCATAACTAGTAGACTAGTTACCTTAATTGCATACTTTGAGTCTCTAAAGATCCAAAAATTGTAAAAAAAAATTAATTACTATTTTTCACTATTAATTAGGTTCATAATCAGTAGATTAGGTTTTCATAATTGTCCCACATCAAGGATTGTCCTAGAGCCTGAGTGAATCCTGTATGTGATATCGGATCTGGCACCTGAAATTCCTACTCCCAATGCTCGAGGTTCAGTAAGAGACACTTATCAGAAGTGGCTCTCTGACAGAACCACTGTCTGATGCATAATATTCACAGCGATGAATGACTAGTTCAGTCGCAAGTTCGAGGAAGCCCAGCCAGAGAAAATCCTTCAAAGGTTGAAGGAGACCTTTGGCACACCAGATGATGTTGAAAGGTATAGGGTCTCCTGTGCTATCTACAATATGCGGATGCATGATGGGGCCTCAGTCACTGATTATGTACTGTATATGATCGAGATGATTGAACGCCTGGGCAAGCTCAGATGTCCCTTGCATGAACAGCTTGGGAAGGATGTGATTCTGAATTCCCTGCCCTCTTCCTATCTAGATTTTCTCGATCATTATAGAATGAATAAGCCTGCAGTTAAATACCACGATCTGTTGGGGTTATTGCAGACTTATGAGAAAGACCACCAACTGAACAAAGGGGTGGTAAATCTAGTGGGAGGATCTTCAACAGGGTGTCGTCCCTTTAAGAAAGGGAAAAAGAAAAATAAAGGGAAAAAGGTGCAGAATGCTTCTAGGCTCAGTCAGGCCAAAAGGGTGAAGGCTGATAAGAGCCATGTGGAGTGCTTCTTCTACATGAAGCAGGGTCATTGGAAGAGGAACTATCCTCTTTACATTGCATCCTTTGACCTGAATAGGTCCAAGAAGAGAAAGCAGCAGGATGGTGCTGGACAAGGTACTTATATGATAACACCTTGTAATTTCTCTATCTATGATACTACTAACTGGGTATTGGATACAGGAATTCCAATTCATATTTGTAATTCTTTGCAGGGATTTCAAATTAGTAGAAGATTCGAGGATGGCAAAAGATTCTTGAATGTGAAAAATGGAAGCTAAGTTCCAGTCCTGGCATTAGGAGTCCTCAAACTAGTTTTTGAGTCCTATACAATCATTTTGAATAAGTGTCATTATTGTCCATCTTTTATCTTGAATATCATTCCTGTAGGCCAATTGGCCATGTATGGTTATGAATTATCAATAAAGAATGACATTTGCAAAATCATTTGGAATGGTTATGTAATGATGGTTGGACATATGAACAATGGCATTTATGTACTATCACGACATGTTAGTGTAATGTATACGTCTAGCAAATGCCCTAGGATAGATAATGTCAACATGCATACCTGTGGCATTGTAGGCTAGGTCATATTAACAAGAATAGGATAAACAGATTGAAAAGCAAGGGTCTCCTCAATTTTAGTGAAAATAGTTCACTACCAACCTGTGAGTCCTGTCTTCTTGGAAAAATGACGAAGTCACCTTTTACTGGAAAAGGTGAACGAGCCAAAGAGATTCTAAGTCTGGTACATACTGATGTATGCGGACCCCTGAATATTAGTGACAGAGGTGGATACAGTTATTTCATTATATTTATAGATGACCTTTCAAAATATGTTATGTCTTCTTGATGAGACATAAATTTGAATCGTTTGAAATGTTCAAACGATATCATAGTGAAGTAAAAAAATAAACTGGAAGGTGTATCAAAACTCTTCGATCAGATCGAGGTGGTGAATACCTTTTTGATAAATTTTTGACATATCTCGAAGAGAATGGGAGTCTCTCCCAATGGACACCTCTAGGGGCACCTTAGTTAAATGGAGTGTATGAAAGGAGGAATCGAATCCTGTTAGACATGGTTCGGTCCATGATGGGCTTTGCTTCTCTGCCGCTATCATTTTGGGGATATGCTCTAGAATCAACCTGTTACCTTTTGAATACGGCTCCGAGTAAGTCCGTTAGCAAAACCTTATATAAGATATGGACTGGACGTAAGCCGACACTCTCACACCTTCGGGTCTGGGGTTGCCCGGCTTATATAAAATGTTTGGAAATGGATAAACTTGGACCTAGGTCTGACCGGTGCCTATTTGTTGGGTATCCAAAAGAGTCTAAGGGGTATCACTTCAACTTCACAGAGGAACAAAAGTTATTCGTTAGTCTTAGGGCTATCTTTTTGGAAAAGGAGTTCCTTAGTGAAGGAACTATAGTCGCTAAAATCAAATTTAGTGAAGTTCAACAAGTAGAAAAATCGACACACTTAAGGGATAACGTAGAACCGGTTGTGATTAGATCACATCCTGAGCCCATACAGGAACCATTAAGGAGATTCGATAGGGTACCAAGTCGACTGGACATATACTACAATTTCTTGGTCCAGGACGGTGATCCCATTGAACTCGATGAGAATAATGAGGATCCGATCACCTATATGGATGCGATGCAGAGGTTTGACTCTAAAAAATGGCTGGGAGCCATGAATCTGAAATGGAGTCCATGGAAATCAACAATGTATGGACATTGGTTGATCCACCTGAAGGGAGAAAACCCAATGGGTGCAAATGGATTTTCAAAAGAAAAAGGGGCTCAGATGGGCAGGTAAAGACCTATAAAGCCCGTCTGGTTGCCAAAGGGTATCGTCAACATTATGGTATTGACTATGACAAGATGTTCTCTCCTGTAGCAATGCTCAAATCCATTCGGATCATGCATGCTTTAGCGGCACACTTTGACTATGAAACCTGGTAAATGGATGTCCGAACAACTTTCTTGAATGGTGAGCTAGAAGAGGAGGTGTATGTGATACAACCTGAAGGGTTCACATCCATAGACGAGTCAAAGATGTGCAAGCTTCAAAAATCCATCTATGGACTGAAGTAAGCATCATGGAGTTGGAACATGTGATTTAATAAGTGTATTAAGTTATATGGCTTCGTTAGGAACGAAGAAGAGCCTTGTATTTACAAATGGATTAATGGTTCTATAATTGTATTCCTTGTGTTGTATATGGATGACATTTTCTTAATCGGGAATGACATCCCAACACTACAAGGAATAAAGGTCTGGTTATCATCTCAATTCTCTATGAAGGACTTGGATGAAGCCTCTTACATACTGGGTATGAAGATCTATAGAGATAGATCTAAGAGGCTTCTGGGACTGTCCCAGTCTATGTAAATCGACACTGTGCTGAAGCGGTTCAACATGAGAAATTTCAAAAAAGGCTATCTCCCGATAGGCACTGGAATTGCTCTCTCCAAAAAGGATTATGCGACAACTCCTAAGGAGAGAGCGTATGAGTAGAATCCCGTATGCTTCGACAGTGGGTTCTATCATGTATTCTATGACATGTATTAGACCAGATGTAGCATTCTCACTAAGCATGGTGAGCAGATACCATCTGACCCAGGTGAAGCTCATTGGAAAGTGGTAAAGACCATTCATAAGTATTTGCAAAATACTAAGGACCAATGGCTAATTTATGGAGAACCTGACTTGAAACTTGTGGGGTATACTGACTCCAGTTTCCAATCAGATAAAGATGACAGCAAGAGTGTGTCAGGATTTATCTTTACCCTAAATGGAGGAGTGATATACTGGAAAAGTTTCAAGTAGCCTACTGTGGCGGACTCAGTATGCAAAGCAGAATACATTGTAGCATCGGATGCAGCGAAGGAAGCTATATGGTTGCAAAAGTCCTTAGTGAGCTAGGAGTGGCACCTTTTCTAGATGGTCATGTTCTACTGTATTGTGACAGCACTGGAGCCATTGCTCAAGCCAAAGAGCCAAAGTCTCATCACCACACAAAGCACATTCTACGGTGCTATCACCTTGTACGAGAGATCATAGAACGAGGTAACATTGACCTTTAGAAGATTGATGGAAAGGAGAACATGGCTGACCCCTTCACTAAAGCCATCGAAATTCAAGAGTTTGATAGTTGTAAATGGAAAATGGAAATAAGATTCTGTACCGATTGGCTTTAGTCCAAGTGGGAGTTATTGGAAATTGTGTCCCAAAGCCAATCATCTAGGTTGTAGATGGTTGTGCTAATTTTGTAATTGTATATGAATTTCTTAATGAATAAAAGTTATTCTTTTAGTTGTTCATCACATGTGTATTTTTCTGAAAAGAACTCTTGTATGATGGAGTCCTTAGAACTACATTATATTTGATATAGAGAGGATATATCAAGTAGTTCTTGAACTGGTTCACAATCAAAGGATACATTATTATAGGACAACGATGTATCAAGTATAAGTTGTTGTATCTCATATTAGTTGGTTGTCCTCTTGACCAAGGAGTGTGGTGACACTGATGTGATATATAAGTGAAATGTGTGACATCTCACTGAATGTGACCATCTACGGAGCTCCCTTTTACCAAAGGGTTGCTCGCAAAGGGACATGGGTATATGGGTCCCTCAGATCTGAGGTAACCATGGTAGCTTGCAAGCAACTCACTATACTTTGGTGCCAAACTACTTGGATTTTTAATTTAGTGATGAAAGGTTTCTAGGTACAGTCAAGTACTTGTGGAGCGGTGGTGGATCAAGATGGAATTGATCCCTCCAAATAGTTTGGAGTGAATGACTCACTGTATCTCAATTTAGCAAAATCTTGGCCAGGATAGTTCTTGTGAAGAGTCACAGAACTTATAAAGTTGAGGCACAATCTGGATGAACCAAATTAGGGTGGAAGTCAAATCCTAGGTCATCCTGAGCATTATGAGGTCAAAGGGATGAATTATGTGGTAATGATATGCTAGAGGTTTTTGTAAGTTACTCTGCAATCTTCGACCTATCCGGATATCAGGTATCATTGCTAGATGAGGACTTTGACTGGTACTGGAAGTGTTCCAGTGCTACCGACTTAGTGTTCAAACCTATGGGGTCACACACCATAAGGCTTTCTATCTGATCTAAAGGCTAATTGATGATTGAAAATCATTTGCTGTCAATGGAGGTCAATGTGATTGACCATGTTCGAAGTGTCGACACTTACAAGTATCGACACTCGATAAAATGAAAGTATCGACACTTGACTTATGAGCAAAAATTCTGAAAAGTTTTCTAGGAAGGTTTTGACTTCAAATTTTGAATTTGAATGTCAAATTCTGGGCATTTTTGGCTCCAAGCTTTCATGCTATGATGGTCATACTTGCCTTTTTAGCTTGGACCCATTTGGTATGGCTCTTGACCTTCTCCCCTAATCACTCCTCCTTCCTCTTTCTCCCTCTCATGGCTGCCTCTATAAATAAAGGTTGTTTTAGGGGCTGCTGGTTGGTTGAAGAACTAGAAAGAAAAAGGGGGTTTGTGAGGATTTGGGATTGGGTATGAGAATACCTAGCACTCAAGCTAGGTCTTGGGAAGAGAGCTAGTTAGGAAGGGTTCCACCTCTCCTTGTCTTTCGAGAAGAAGAAGATCGGCCTGAAGGATCCCAAGGAGATAGCACTCCGAGGGAGTTGATCATAGTCAAGCCCCGGTGTGAACTACTTGTAGAGGCCAGACGCATATGTGGCTTGAGAGCTTTTCACTACCTCCATCTTTAAGGTATAGCGGTAAGGTACCCTTTTGCCTATTGGCTCTTTTCTTGCTGTTGATGTTTTATAGCATGCTACATTGTTATACTAGGTCTTGTTGCAGGCAGATCGATAGATCATTTTGATCTATCTACCGAGTCTTCCGCTGCATATTTTAAAATAGTTTTAAAATACCATGTTTCTGCCTTGCATGCCACTTTCCTTTACTTTTTCTATTCACCACCATCAAGCGGGAAGGCACCTTGAAGAGCAAGAGCATAAGCTGGCTGACTTATCCTGCTAGTTTGTAGAAATCAGGGCTCCCCCAGTAAGCCCATGGGTTACGACACCCATCCACCTTTCTCCTATAGAATCCAAGAGGAACCAATTCCCAACCAATTTTGGATGCCTCAGGTTGATCCCTATGACGGGACAACCGACCCCTTGGACCACTTCAAGAGTTACAAGGCTCTCATAAGGGTTCAAGGGGCCACCGATGCCCTCCTCTGTGTTGCCTTTCCAACTATACTTCGCAAGGCTGCTCGAACCTGGTTCTCTTGACTCGAGCTAGGGAGCATTGACTCCTTCGAACAGTTGGAAAGAAGGTTCGTGGCATACTTCGATGCATGTAGGAAGGTGCCACGTGAGGTCGACAGCCTCTTTTCTATCTATCAGTAGGATCGAAAGCCCCTCCAGGATTCCATATCTTGATTTAAAGCTACCATCCTGGAGATCTACCACCTCAACGAGCCAGTTGCCATGCTGGTACTAAAGAGAGGACTCTAGACCTCCCGCTTCACTTTTCTTTCGACAAGAAGCCTTCAAAAACTTACTTAAAGCTCCTCCGGGCACATAAGTACATCCATATGGAAGAGGCCAACCACACTAGGAAAGAGCTAGATGGAAGGCCATTAAGAGGTAGGCTGTGGGGAAAGCATCTGACCCCCCAGCCTTAAAGACTACGTCGACCCCTCGATCCGGTCCTAGGCCCAGGGTCGACCCTTCCAAGGAGGAGAAGTTCACTTCTCTCCTCGTCCCAAGAGCAAAGATCCTCATGGAGATCGAGGGCGAGCATTTCCTATATCGCCCTCCCCAACTGAGGCCATCCACTAGGTATGACAAGTCATGCTACTGCCACTTCCATCAAGACCATGGCCATGATATCAAGGAATGCCACCATTTGAAGAAGAAGATAGAAGACTTGATCAAGCATGGCTACCTCGAAAAGTATATGGAGGGAGGAGCTAACCCAATAGCCTAGGGCGAAGAGGCCCGACCACTCACCATCGATAATCAACCCACTAAGAAGCTGGTGGGGATGATCTCTTAGGGGGCAGGGAGAAGCTCAAAGAGGGCTAAGGGAGAGAAGAGAGTGATGATGTACTCCCCTACGAGGGAGAAGGGTCGGCTAGGGTAGATAACCCAAATAATGATGCTGTCATCATAGAAATGATAATAGCTAAGCACCCTGTAAAATGAATTATAGTTGATAGTAGAAGCTCAGTTGACATCCTTTTTTATGATGTTTTTGCAAGGATGAACTTGTCCACTGACCAGATAAAGCCGGTATTCACACCCTTGGTCGGTTTCACCAGGGATTTAGTTGGGGTTAAAGGAGAAATTACCCTCCTGATAACCACCGGAACACCACCTCGGTTGAGTATCGTGTTCACAACATTCACCATTGTAAGGCTTCCTCGCCTTACAATGCGATCTTGGGGAGTCCTGGACTCAGTCTGCTCGATGCCACCATTTTCACCCGATGTCTCTTCATCCAGTTCCCAACTCCTTGGGGATCAGGGAGATGAGAGGGTCTCTACAGCCTATTTAGCACTGGCTGCATGCCATTCCAGGAGCCTAAGAGGCTAAGCAAAGTCTAGCTATTAACTAATCAAGCCTGATAGAATTGGAGCTGAAGGGTGGGCCAGTCGAGTCTCTGCTACCTTTTTTCTTTGGGAGAGGACCCCCTGAAGATGGTGCAAGTGGGAGCCCTACTGCCCAAGGAGGAGAGATCCCGCCTACTCAACTTCTTGTAGGCCAACGTGGACATTTTTGCTTGGACCGTAGCAGACATGCCTGGGATCCCTCCAGAGGTAATCACTCACAAGCTAAATGGCGACCCCAATAGTCACCCAATTTGCTAGAAGAAGCGCTTCAACCCAGAGAGGTAGACGGTGATTGATGAGGAGGTTGAGAAGCTCTTCACTACGGTCTTCATCCATGAGGTGTGATACCCTGAGTGGCTAGCTAATGTAGTAATGGTTATGAAAGCCTCTAGGAAGTTAAGGATCTGCATGGACTATACTGACCTCAATTGAGCATGACCGAAGGATAGCTTCCTGCTTCCCGAGATTGACCAGCTGGTGAACACAATCTCGGGCCACGATCTCCTAAGCTTCATGGATGCATTCTCGGGGTACAACCAAATCTGTATGCACCCAGAAGATAAGGAGACACGGCATTCATGATCGACAGGGGCATGTACTGCTACAAGATGATGTCGTTCGGTCTCAAGAATGCAAGGGCCATGTACCAGCATCCAGTCAGCAAGGTCTCCAAAGATCAAATAAGTCACAACATGCAGGTCTACGTGGATGACATGCTCATCATGAGTGGCTAGTGGTCTAACATTATCGCCGATCTACTGGACGCCTTCGACAAGCTCCACCTCTACCAGATGAAGCTCAACCCTATCAAAATCGCATTTGGTATTATGGCAAAAAAATTTTTGGGTTTCATGGTCACTTAACAAGGGATAGAGGCCAATCCCGAGAAGATCAAGTGATCATCAACATGAGACACCCTGTCTCAAAGAAGGAGGTTCAGCGCTTGACCTGATGCATCGCAGCATTAAGTCATTTCATCTCGCATTTCATCGAGCACTGCCAGCCGTTCTTTAAGGTGCTATGCAAGATGCACAACTTCACCTGGATGGAGGAGTGTCAAGAGGCCTTCAAGGGCCTAAAGAAGCTCCTCGCCTCTCCGCCACTGCTATCCAGGTTGGAGCCCAGGGAGGAGCTCCTTCTATACCTATATCCAGGTCGGAGCCCAGGGAGGAGCTCCTTCTATACCTACTGGTCTTACCAGAGGTAGTGAGCTCAGTGCTGGTCCGCACCAATAAGGATGGCTCCCAGTGGCCAATCTACTACACGAGCAAGCTACTCTACATGAGGAAACTAGGTACAGTCAATCTAAAAAGATTATTTTTTCACTCATCATTTCTGTACAGCATCTCAGGCCCTAATTCCAAGCACATCCGATTGTGGTCCTCATCGACCAGCCTTTGAGGGCCATTTTGACCCACCCCACTACATCGGGGTGCCAAGCCAAATGGGTAGTGAAGCTCAACGAGTTTGACATCACCTACCATCCAAGGCTAGCCTAAAAGGCCCGGGTCCTTGTGGATTTTCTGGTGGAATGCACCTAGGCAGCCGAGGATCTAGAGGAGACGGACAAGCAAGCCAAGCCTGAGTAAAGCCTAGCCTCGAAAGTGATGACAAGGATTCCCCATGTTGATGGTGCACCCAATATCGAAGGGAGAGGAGCCATTTTCATCCTCGCTAACTCAGACAGACTCGTCACCGAGTACACACTGCACTTCCTCTTCAATACGACCAACAATCAGGTAGAGTATGAGACACTTCTCATGGGATTGAAGGTGTCCCGTGAACTGGGTGTAAAGTACCTGAAGGTCTTCACTGTTGTCCAGTTGACCAACCCAAGAGGGGGGTGAATTAGATTTGTAAAAAATTTTAGCAAGTATGTGCCTTTTGAAAACTTTGTGTGGTAAGTGAAGTAGATAGAGTATTGCAAGTAGAAGTAAATAATAATGCAAAAGCAAAAACAAATATAAACACCACTAAATTTAGAGTGGTTCGGAGCAACCCAGCTCCTACATTTACTACCCAAGGTGCACTCTTGGGATTTCTACTATATTCATCCTGAATAAAACTAGATTGTTTTCCTGCGGGCTCACAATCCAAAATCCAATACAAAGTTAGTTTTCCTGAGCTCACTAACAACCTAACTTAGTTTTCAAGGATAACTAATAACCCAAAACCAATTCACAAGCTACAGCCACTTGCTGTACTTGTAACAATTTAAAAATAGAATTAACAAAAGAAGCAACACTAAAACAAACACAAAATGTTGAATGGTTGCAGTTGAAGCTCTTAATGAGGCCTTCTTGAATGCTTCTTCAAGCTCTTCAAGGCTCTCTTAACTCTTCAAAGATTAACTCGAGAAGTTGGTTGAAAGTTGTTGGAGAACTTGAGTTTTTACTTGAAGGCTCTTAAAGTATTCAATACTTTCTTTAAAGTTTCATAAAAAAGTTCTTTTTCATTCACTTAAATTCTTCATTTATAGCTTCTTGAAGTGTTCCCAGATGAATATGGCCACTAGAATACCTTGGGAGTCGAAAACTAGCCGTTGGGAGGCTTTTTTTAAAAAAAAATTGAATTCTGGAACTAGCTGTTACTGTTGAAATTTTGGGATTTGAGTTGACTCACAGAGTTCGAGTTGACTCACAGAGTTCGAGTTGGCTCGGATTGTTAGTGAAGAGATTCTATAGTTTGTGAGAGTCGGCTCATGTCAAATTAGAGTCGGCTCGATTAACTGAAATTTCAGAAGCAAATTTTTGCCACTCTATGAGAGTCGACCCTGATCTTCATTGAGTCAGCTCGAATGTTTCGCATCAGAAAAGTATTGAGCCATGTCAAGAAATGTATCGGCTCTATCCATTAGAGTCGACTCGAGTGAAACTTCTCCAAATGCTTCGAAATAGCTTCAAACTTCTTCCAAACACATTTTAAACCTATTCTAAGATATTTATACTTAAAATTACATTAATTTGGCCCTTTTTCATGAATATACAATTGAATTTACTTAAGGCTCTCAAATACATGAAAAATACATGAAACTTTTTCTTGAATATATAGATTCATTCCAATGATCTTGAGAAATATAGGATTGATGATTGTCCATTCGAAATATCCTACAAAAACTTGTTAAACATTTGAAAAGTATCAATATCAAATGCATGATCCAATGTTTTGTAATCATCAAAATCATTCCAGGGGTTAACAATCTCTCCCTTTTTGATGATGACAAAATACTGGGTATGGAAATAATGAGTACCTTTACATTTTTAACTGTATCAGAGTAAATGACAACTGTATCAGAGTAAATGAGTTTAGAATATGCTATACAGTATATCAAGCAATTCAAATTATCAATTCAAATTATGATCTAGTGTAGGAGTTCTGGTGCGGACACTAGGGCCAAAAGAAAATGACAGGTCAAACCCATATCCCTGTGGATCACTTGTGAATGAAGCCTTAAGCCCAAACCCCAGATCACTTGTAAATAGTTCTCTTAAATTTTATTATTTTAGCTTAGTTGGGTTTAGTCCTAAACCCCAAAATTGAATTGTCTGTAAAAACCCCTGGATCCAAAATTGAGTCTGTAAAAAAAATCTCAATTTCAATTGGGTCATAAATGATGTTATAATGGTCTAGTGTTAGTTAGCCCTTTTTACCAACTTTAATTAGGATTTTGTATTTGCAAGTCGAATTATGGTATGGTTTAATTATGAGTCAATATGCCTTTTGATCAAATTGGGTTCCAATTGATCAAGTCAGGCTTGAAATTAGTTATAATTAAGTCTTTGTAATTAATTAGTTGGTTGAGTCTTGTAATTATTAGTTGAGTCCTGTAATACAAGGGGGGACCCAATTAAAGACCCCGTGTGACTCCATGTATAACCCAAGTCAACCCATGTTGATGGGGACATCGACCCACATGAATCTCGGAGTAGCACGGATTTCAAAGTAGCAAATAAATTTAAATTTGAAGATTATTTATTTAGGATTTATTTTTTATTTGAAATTTGAATTATGATTTGGTTAGTTAGGATTGAGATATGGATAGGCTTATCTTATCCTATCTTGTGTTTGAATTTGATTCATCTTTATCGTTTTATCCTGTATTCAAATTCAAATGAGGGTTGGACAGGTCTATAAATACCACCCTCGGTCCTTTGTAAAAAAAAAGTTTAGTCAAGTTTTGGAAATGAAAATGAGTTTTAGAAAAGAGTGGTTTTTTTATTTCACTCCGTGAGGAGAGGGTGTGAGGCCCAACCCCAGGACATGATGTGAGGTCATGCCCAGTTATCCCCCTTCCCATTCCATCTTCTCTATCCCCTCGTGGCTTTGAGATCCATCCTAGTGCCTCCAAGTATCGAGGAGGGTGTAATGCCCTAGAGGTGAGAGGTCTCTTCGTTAGGGTGAGTCCCAAAGTCTATGAGATCCAGATCCCTTCCTACAGCCCCATTATTCCTTCGCCACCCCTAGAAAAAAAATTCAAAAAAAATAGTACCATAATTTAGGTGACTTCGAGGCTCACCAACGGTCCTACCCCTATCCCCCATCAATTTTGGTATTAGGGCCCAGAAAAATTAGGGTACCCCAGATTCTCCTTCTTTCCCACTAACTCCAATGAGTCCCTCCACTTCATACCACACTGATCCATTTTTTTTCCAGATTCAACACCATTTCAAAATAATAATAATAATAATAATAATCTCCCAACCAGTGTCTGCCCTCCTCTGTGATCCACTGTCCACTGCCACCATCGCATTTTTGCTGCCATCACCACCGATGCTGATCAAAACTTCTCGTGCACAGATCTCCGACGATGCCTTCCCCTCCACCGCGACCGCCGTGTCGCTCCGCTCCCTCCATCCGAGTGAAATTTACACCCAGCCTTCCCCTCGCCCGCTAGTTCCTCGGAAGCCCTACTCAGCCTGGCCCCTTGCCCGCCGGATGAGCAGCAGTCCTCGTCGGTCCCTTTCGCCTACAACCAGAAGCAACCGACCGCATAGATCCACCCGACTCCCCCTCCGCCTGTGAGGAAATCACCACCGTCTACCTCCCGCCGTCAAGGTGCTCGACCTCGTCCCGGGCCTTGTGATTATCGTCCTCGGTGCCTTCCTCACCGAGGCCTCCACTAACATGATCCTCCAGACTGGCCGTCTGCCATCCAGCCCTGATGCCGCCTCCTACGCCACCGTCATCGGCGTCGCCTTCGGCAATGTCAGTAGGTTCCTTCTCCAAACCTGTGCCATCCTCAACCACTGCTACCACCTCAAGAATGATCGAGAGAACAATTGTATTCCTGGCCATCTTCCTCGATGCCTAAGACCTTCTCTTGAGCCTTGCATGGACCAAGGCCTCCTTTTTAGAGAGATACTGCAATCTCTTCTCGAAATCCTTTATGGTTCCAAAAAAAAAATCCCTTTCCACAGGCGAGAGACGAATCCCCCACGCTGCTTCTTTAGCATCACGACCGGCTCGCCCTCTTGCTTCGAATTGGCCATGGATTTCACCAGATCGAACCTCGACACGGGGCCGGCATCCTCCGCCATTCCCAATTATCTATCGAAGAAAGAGAAGGGAGAGGTTTTTTTTTATGCCATCATCTCCTCCCTGTGGCAAGCCGCCAAACACCCCACGACCTCCGTTTAGATCAACAACTCCAAGCATTCAGCCATCCACTCCTCCGATCGATGCCTTACCGCCAGATCTTCCAGACGCCGGCGAATCATGCCATCCTCAGCACCAAGGGCACATCCCGCTTCAACTACATCTCCTCCAACATCGACGCCCCCAGGCTTCCTCCGGCACAGCCGCTGCGATGCAGATCGAGGCCCTTCCCCATCCGTGCTGGCCACCTATCTCTCTGCCCGCTGCCGCCCGTGATGCCTCCCCACCTCCGCGCCCGATGCCCCTCCGCCCGGAATCGTCGCCAGCGACCACCGACTTCATCGATTCCATCCTCCGTCGGCCGTTTCTCCATGCAAACCGGCCACCGGCTCTTCCACCTGTGGAAAGCACCATGTCGGCCACCTTACCCTCCGTGCCGCCGACTCCATTTCCTTTTGGCTCCCCATCGGCCAGCCATCCCGTCCACCGGCCATGACGATCTTCGCATCGGCCTTCATTCCATCCGTCCATGGTCTCTGCCCAGCACCTTCGCCAGAGAGCCTGCTGGTGAAGACCACCGGTACATCGGAATCATCGGTGAAGTCCATCCTTGGTTTTGGTCCGTGGAGGAGGGAGATGAAGCGGACGCCCATGAATGTGAAAGCACTGCCCGGTTCCTATTGCCGACTTCAGACTTGCACAGCATGAAAATGTTTTCTATTTAGGATGAGTTAAAAGTTGAGCAATGAAAACCTAAACACATGAACTAGCTTTCAATCTAAGAGACTCAAGCAAGACCTAGAGAAAGATTTGATAATTCTTAAACATATGCCATAATAATAGCCAGATTGTCCTAAAAAAAGATTAAATCTAAGGCTAAAGGATTAAGAACCTAGAGGTTAACCTTCAATAGATCAGAAATGAAGAGATGAGGAAGATTTGCTACCAATGATGAGCTCTCTTTTTGAAGTGATAGACCCGTAGTAGCGTTCGAATAAACCAATCCTGGATGAGAAGATGATCATTTCGAGAAAATACGCCCCATCCATTCGTGTTCCTTTGGCAAGACGATGAGCTCTTGAACTCCGGATTAAAGAGAACCTTGAAAGGAAAGGATTAGAAATGGAATATTTGAAAAGATCAAAACATAAAGGAAAAGAGGAGATCATAAGAATTGTTCTTCTTATGGAGGCTTGAGAAACTCTTGTTGGGGTAGGTGGGATCCATGGAAGGGTGTCTCCTTGATGTCTTCTTCTTGGAAATGGAATTGACACTTGTAAGTAGATGGAGGTTGCACGCCCAAAGAAGAAATGCTTCTCAAACTTCAAACTAGAATTTTATCTAAAGCTATAAGAGAACATCACAAACACTTAAGTAATGGCAAGACAAAGACCATCTTCTTCATTTCATTTTATCCCAAAAAAAATCAACTCCATACAATGGGGCGTTGGATTTCCTTTTATAAGCTACCAAGCCCTTTGTTTAAAATTTAAAAGAGAGGAGAGATACATGGGATGGTTGAGAGATACATGGGATAGTTGAGAGATACATGGGATAGTTGGAGAGATAGGGGGAAGTGGTTACATGAGGTGGAGGTTTAGTTTGGCCGCCCAAATTTGAATTTGACTCCTTCTTGGTCGCCCACTTCAATGGGTGAGGTGGCACATGTGGTGGCAATCCCATTAGGTGGTATTGCTTGGTGATGTGGATGATGATGTGGCACCCTCTAAGCTTGGTGAAGTGGCATGATGATGTAGTAATCCCATGAGAAGTTGAGAGGTAGTTGCTTGGTAGTCATTTGATGGTAGTTGATTGTTAGTTGCTTTAGTAGTTGACTGGTAGTTGTCTTGCTTGTATTATTCTAACAAGATAAAATTGTTCTGCAAGTCGGGGTTGAATGTGCTGCATCAGGAGTCGATCCATAGTAAGTGAAGATCGTTGTCGGTGTCCGCACCAAATCTCCCGGGGTGACGAGAATTTGACCCTGTCGAATATGGTCCAATCTGGCTTTAATATTATTTAAATAAATCCGAGTCCATTCATTGCAGGTCCTCTCTAGTGATCCAAGAGTTGTCAGATTTAGGTCGCCCTTGCCAATGGACCAAATAATGATAGTAGTCCTTGTTCCTGGTGGTGACAATCTTATCATCCAGAATCTGTTCAATTTTCTCTCGTTTCTTTGGAAAGGTGGATTGTGGACACTCTGGGATAAGTTCGCTCTCAAAAATAGGGTCAGGCCCAAAAGGCTCACTAGGTATCATCATTGGTTCCTTATACTCTATTAAGTCTAAAACATTGAAGGTTGGACTGATACCTAGGTCAGAAGGTAAATCCAGTACATAAGCATTAGAGCTAATCTTCTTTATGACCTTGAATGGACCTGCACCACGAGCATGTAATTTCTTAAAAGTCCCCGATGGGAATCTTTCAGGTTTGAGTTTAATTATTACATGATCCCCCTCATAGAATTCCTTGACTCTCTTTCATCAATTAGCCTTATGTTTATAGGATTCATTGCTCAAGTGAATTTTCTTGTTTATTTCATGATGTAAATCCTTAATATGCTGTACATAGGATTCAGCAGACTCAGAAACTCGTGCATTTATGGGTAGTGGGATCAGATCTAAAGGCTTCCTAGGTTTGTAACCATGGACTATTTTAAATGGACTTTTACCCGTAGATCGACTGACCGAATTGTTATAAGCGAACTCAGCACGAGGCAATAACAAATCCCAGTTTCCTAGACTATCTCTCACTAGACATCTCAACAAATTTTCTAAACTTCTATTCACAACTTCGGTCTGTCCATCAGTCTGGGGGTGGTAGGCAGTTGAAAATTTCAGTCTGGTTCCTAATAGGTGCCAAAGGGTTTTCCAGAAGTAACTTGTAAAACGGACATCCCTATCAGAAACGATGGTTTTGGGTAGCTTGTGTAGCCTGACTACTTGATCAAGAAAGAGCTTGGCTATCCTAGAGGCATCAGAAGTTTAGGAGCAGGGTAGGAAATGGGCCATCTTCGAAAACCGGTCGACCACTACAAAGATTGAATCATGTTTTCTAATGGTCTTAGGTAACCCTAGAACAAAGTCCATACTAAGATCCTGCCATGGACACTCAGGTACAGGTAAAGGAGTGTATAACCTGGTATTTTGTTTCTACTGTTTTGCAACTGCACATGTCCTACATCAGGCTACAAGGTTTGCTACCTATCTCTTAAGGCCTGGCCAGTAGAATTGTTCCTCAACAGCTAAGATAGTCTTGTTTCGTCCAAAATGGCCAGCCAAACCTCCAGCATGTGTCTCCCAAACTAGAAAATCCCTTAAGGATGTTCTTGGAACATAAAGCCTGTTTTTTCTAAAAAGATAACCATCTAGAAGGGTATAGTCACTATGATCGCTAGATGGTCCTACATGTAAAGCCTGATAGATCTCACCAAAATTCGGACAGGTTTCGTATTCCTCCTTAAGTCTCTCAAAACCTATGACTTCAGTGCTGACTGAATTTAAGAGCAACGCTCTACAACTTAAGGCATCAGCAACCCTATTCTCAGTTCCTGCATGGTACTTTAGGATGAAGATATAGGCTTGGATGAACTCTACCCACTTGGCATGCCTAGGGTTCAACTTTTTCTGGGAGCTAAGAAACCTAAGGGATTCATGATCCGAGAATAAGACAAACTCTTGCGGTAGCAGATAGTGTCTCCAGTACCTCAAAGCCTGAACTACCGAATATAACTCCTTGTCATTGGTTGAGTATTTCATCCTAGCCTCATTCAGCTTTTCACTAAAAAATGCCACTGGATGACTTTCTTGTACTCTCTGCTCTACCACCCTTTCAATACTATTCCAAAATAACCTAGCCTGGCTAACCAACCTAAGTTTGGCAAACTTAAACTTTATCCTCTTCATCATTGTGTACCACTCGAAATACTGCTCCATATCCTCCTCCCAATCTACGTACATCTTAGGATCTAGACTACCATCGAAGGTAGGGGCTTCTAGCTTTATATTTCTAATGGCCCTTTCTTCCTGGTCTACGATCTCTGGATTGGCTCTCCTAGGTTCAAACTCTTGGAATGGGTTAAAATGGGGAATTCTCCTGAGTTCAGCCTCTATGGATGGTTCATGGTGAGGATAATCCCTAGGGGGGAAAGGTGATCCAGACTTAGGCTCGACAGATGGCCTAGGACTATTCTTCTCTAAGGCTCCAATTCTTTCATCAAACTGATCAAGCTTACTGTTCATCTTAGCAAATTGTTCCATGATGACCTTTAATTGATCTTCTCGGGTGTTTTCCATGGGTTCACCTGATTGGGAATGATTGGGATGATAAGGGACTCCAGATCTAATTGACATGCACACACAACGGAAGATGTTATGGGTTGCTAGACTTAAAAGATCAAACCAAAAGATAGGTCAAGAAGACAAACTAGGTAGTAGTAACTTGGCACCTGGCCAGGTAAGTGTAAGGTTGGTGGAGGTTCCTCTTTGCTTGCCTTAGACAACAATTTGAAATTGGCCAGGTAAGCGAACCAACCCACCTTCATTCGGGCTCTTGTCCCTGAACCACTTTCCTAGACACCAGCTACTCAAGCACACACAAACCAGTTGTCTAACTTGGCTTGACAATTGGTTCGACCTGACTTTATGGGTGTCCCTAACTCACTAGAGCAATTAAGTGTCTATTCAATTTTAATTAGAGGTTGGGGTTCGATATGCCCGGTGGTGATTTTTGGGCTAGGGACAGGTAATGAAATCCTGACTCTATGTCAAATTGCTGCTCTTAAGATGATTTATGAGGAGATGGCATGCAAAATGATCTAATAAGATGTCTCTAAATTATTTTTTTATTTTTTTATTTTTTTTTGTTGTATGATAATAGAGATGAGATGAAGGAAATGATAAGAGATGAAGCTAAATGCAAATTAAACTATCTAAGAAATGAAAACATAAGAAAAATGCACTTGCTAAAATTCTTAGAACAGAATTTCTTCTCAGGTAGTATTCTGGCTTGTAGAAATTTTATAAGCTGCAAGAAAATCTAAGAAAATTATCAAAAATATTATCAATAATGTGTGATCTAACAAAATTAAAATTAGCAAATTTGGAGATTCCTACAAATAGAAATACTAGAAATAACAGACCATATTAGGAAAGAAACAAAATGCAGAAATTAAAAGACAATGAGATCTAATGATGCAAGTTTTTTTTTTTTTTCTTAAAGCTTTTCTTCTTGTGTTCCTCTTCAAAGGCCTATCACAGTGGCACCCCTACATGCCTTAGGAGATCCCCGTGGAATGGAAGGAGAGGGTCTTGAAACCCTACTTTTCTTCTAAGACCAGACGGCCTGGTGAAGCACTTAATCCAAGTACTTAAGAAGTGCTAAGTCCTAACCATGCTCTGATACCAAATTCCACATCTTCACCCGAATTATGGCATTAGCTCAACTTTCAATATCTCAGACTTAGTCAAGTACAGGGAACCAGCGAACATACCTAGCGAGCCATTTGGGCCTGACCTTTCTTTTGAGGATGAACCCGAACCGGAGTGTCCACCTCCAATTTCACCTTTCTTTTCCAAATAAACCAGGGTTCATTCGTTTCTATCCCACACCATATAGCATCTATTAGGAGTGCATTGTTGAGAATTGGGATCCAACTTCAGATTTCATGTTGAACCCAAATACCCAAAAGCAGCCTTATTCCCAATCAAGAATGAACTCCCTGATCAACAAAGCAATAGCAGAAGCATACCACATGTTGTGGATGACCCTCTACCAGTGATCCCTTTAGAGAACACGGTAGGATACAGGTCTTTGAAGATCAAGCATGTCAAGATCCAAGAATGGGAGAAGAAAGAAGAAGAGAGAATTCTCTAAAGAAAGGGGATCTTCTTGATTCCATGTTCAAGAAGTTCATTTACAACTCACTTACAACCTCTCAAGAAGTTACAATATATATACCTCGATCTCAAGTGGTCGAGTACCCCAAAACTCCCTTCCAGTTGGCACCATTTAAAATAGCTCACCCGTCAATCGAGCCAGCTCCAGACACTAGTGTTGCCACCTGGATCATCGTGGCTCATAGCTCTGGTGCGTCAGGTCCCTCCCGCGGGTGCTTAACCTCCGACCGTGTGAATCGGCCCTCTCCGTTGGGTGGACCTGCAAAATAGGGGAGACCTGGGCCAGGGATTCCGGTGAAGACACTCTGACAATCAAGTCAATGGGACAATCAAGGGGATAGAAGACCTCTGAGATGGAGAGCTTGGGGAACTCTCTACTCCCATAAGGTGATAAGAATAGAAGATAATGTAGAAGTGAAGAGAGTTTGTTGTCTCTTACCTCCCCTTACCTTTTCATGCTAGTCTTATGTAGAGGAGCGATTCCTATCATTTAGGGAGGTATGCTCTTCTTGGCATAGGCCTGCGAGGCTTATGTAGGCCTGAGGCTAGGATAGGTTGACGAATCTTCTCCTTCTGGGCGGTTCAATTGGTTGGTGAAGGAGCACAGTGCCTCGAGTGGGGCTTTCCTTCCTGATTGGTGTAAACTGTGACCTGGGGGCTTTAATATTATCCTCCTTGCAGGCGACGCACCACAGGACCAGTAGCAATCTAGCAGGGATGGTGATTTTATGTATCGGGCTACCATCCAGGCTTTCTCCATACCTGCACTTTGAAAAGCATACCTGGGATGGAGTCAGTCGGATCGTGGCATGCGAGCCGAGATGAGGCAGGTGGAGGCTCTCCGTGCACATGGTTTAAGGTGCACAGCACGAAGCTCCTCATACACGTGGACCGAGGTCACAGGCAGGCAGTCTCCTTATACAAGTGGATCGAGGTGCATCATCTCTTCACGCAGGTGGATCGGGGTGCATGGAACCCCACTAGAGCAGAGCACTGGGGATTCACGGAGCTGGAGCTGGGGTTGGATCTGGACTCCATGCGGGCAGAGTCAACCAGAGCGGGCAGATGCAGGGCCAGAGACGGGCTTGCCGAGGTGCCGGACCGGGGCACGGAGCTTCGGGTAGAGCCGGACTCGCGTGGGCGACCGGAGATGGGGTGTGCTAGATCGGGTGGAGTCTTGCCAGGCTGAGCTAGATCGGGGGTGCGAAAGCACCAGACTGGATGGAGTCCTGCCAAGCTAAGCTAAATCGGGGGCACGGGAGCGCCGAACCTGCACAGGCATGCCGGACTGGCACAAGCATGCCAAAATTGGGGTGCTAGAGGATGGAGGTGTGCTGGACTGGCACGGGGTCGTGCCAGAGGGTGGAGTTGTGCCGAACTGGCACGGGGTCGCACTGCAAGGTGGAGGCATGCCGGATTGGCGCGGGGTCGCATCGCAGGGTGGAGGGGTGCCGGACTAGCACGAGGTCATGCTAGATGGCGAAGATATGCTGGACTTATGCAAGGTCATGCTAGACTAGCACGGGGGCGAGATGCCCTGGTGTGGGCATGCCGCGGGCATGACCCTGGTGCGGGCTTGGAGGCCTGTCGCGGGTGTGCCACGAGTGAGGTGCCGAACTAGAGCCGACCTAGGCGCGAGCATGCCAGACTGGCGCATGGTCACACCGCATGGCGGAGGCATGCCGGACTTGCGCAAAGTCACGATCGAGGGTGGAGATGTGCTGGACTAACACGAGGTCATGCCGGATTGGCACGAGGGTGGGATGCCCTAGCGCGGGCATGCCGCAGGCGTGACCCTGGCACGACCTTGGTGCCCTGTCATGGGCGTGCCGCGGGTGAGTTGCCAGACTATAGCCGACCTGGGTGTGGGCATGCTGTGGCCGAGTTGCCCAATTGTAGCCGACCTGGGTGCGGTCGTGCTAGACTGGGCGAAGCCGGAGAGCACTGGTCAAGGTGGCGAAGTACATGGCCGAGGTGGGGCCGAGGTGGCGAAGTACATGGCCGAGTTGGGGTTGAGGTGGCGAAGTACACGATCGAGGTGGGGCCGAGGTGGCAAAGTACACAACGGAGGTAGGGCCAAGGTGCCAACACGGTCACCATAGGGGTCGATCTTCTCTTAGAACAAGCAGACCCACCATCTTCTTTGGATGGGAGACTTGGGGATAACTGTGAAGTACGTGGCCGCGACAGCCACCAAGGAGGATTCTGTGTCAGGGCCGAATGGATTTTTTTACCACTGTAACAGATGCCCCCACTCTTTGAGTCCAAAATGTCAACATTTTGGATAAAGGGAGTACTATTATCCATTCGGCTTTGCACCTTAGCGGGCTCTATACTAGTTATAAGAAGTCAGTCGCTAGATGGAACTGAACTTATCGAAGGTTAGCCATTGATCTTTGAAGGCCTAGGTGAAGGCATCGAGTCTGGCTATCCTTTTCATGAACAAGGAGTGGCCTGCAAAACAAAGCAGAAGGTAGTGTTGCTGAAACTCACTTGCCTATAGGTACTTCGACCGAAGGTTAGTTGCATTGTGATGGTGCTAGCACTTCAGTCTAACTTCTCTTTGACCGGATAGAAGGCGGTGCCGTGGAGGAAGAGGTTGGTGAGGTGCACAACTTGGATGCACACATATATGACCGGGCATATAGTTGATATGGCCGAGCTCAAAGTATCCCTCGAAACCTTTAATGAAGGCATTGAAGTTGTTGGAAGATGGGAGCCATCCTGGCTAAAGAACTCAAAGAGAGAGAGAGAGAGTTCGACTCTGGCTAGATGCTCAACCTCGGGGGAGCCATCCTAGTGAAGGAACTCAAGAAGCAGGAGTTTGACTCCGGCCAAATGCTCAACCTCAGGGGAGCCATCCTAGCGGAGGAACTCAAGAAGCAGGAGTTTGACTCTGGCCAGATGCTAGACCTTAGGGGAGCCATCCTGACGGAGGAACTCAAGGGTAGGAGTTTGACTTCGGCCAAATGCTCGACCTTGGGGGAGCCATCCTAGCGGAGGAACTCAAGGAGCAGGAGTTTGACTCCGGCCTGATGCTCGACCTTGGGGGAGCCATCTTGGCGGAAGAACTCATGGAGCGATAGCCTGCCAGTGCATGCACGGCCGTCGTGAACTCTAGCTGGTGGAGGTGCAGCCATCACAACCTCGACGATGGTTGGCCTTGTGCATTCTAGTGGCCGAGAATGTTTAATAAGGTTGGTGATGATGGTGTTGCAGAAGCCCTCAGGAGGAGAGCAGTGCATGCATTTTTGAGCTTTGTACCATCCAATGCCTGCATTGCATGGAGTGACTGGATCGCTGTTTGCATCAGGCTTGCATGGAGTGGAGGATGAAGTCCCACTCATAGTCTTTGTATGGTGTGCATGAGGTGACGGGGCCTTCCCTTCTTCCACCTTTTGGGAATCGCACCTCGTCGTTGCCTTCCATAGCCATGGTGGGAACTGGTACTCTTCATTTCAAATCAGAGTTTGACCTCAGCAGGAAGCTTGGTCTTAGTGAGAAGCTTGACTTCAGTGAGAAGCTCGATCCTAGTGAGGAGCTTGACTTCAGCTCGGCTTGAGAAGGAGCTTGACTTCAGCTCAGCTTGAGAAGGAGCTTGACTTCACCTCGGGTTGAGAAGGAGCTTGACTTCAGCTCGACTTGAGAAGGAGCTTGACTTCAGCTCGGCTTGATTGAGGAGCTTCGAAAGCTTCCTAGCTTTGGTGTGGGACTTCTGGCGTTTCCTATCTTGAGGCACCGGGGTTTTCGATCTTGAGATGCCTGGGTTTTTGTTGCCAGATAGGACTCCAGGCTTTCATCCAAACTAAACTTTGGGCTTTTGTGCCGAAACTAGGTTCCGAACTTTAATCCAGACTGGACTCCAGGATTTTGTACTGGAATGGATTCCAGGCTTACATTCGGACTGGACTCCGGGATTCTGTACCGGAACGGATTCTGGGCTTACATACGAGCTGGACTCTAGGATTTTGTACTAAACTCCAGGATTTCATCTAGACTGGACTCTAGGATTTTATGCCAGAATGGATTCCGGGCTTACATCAAACTAGACTCTAGGATTTCATCCAAAATGGACTCCGGGCTCTTGTGCCAAAATGAATTCTGGGCTTTCATCCGAACTAGACTCCGGGATTTTGTGTCAGAATGGATTCTGGGCTTACATCCAAACTGGACTCTGGGATTTCATCCAGACTAGACTCCGGGCTTTTGTCAAGAATTCTTGCGGGCAGTGACAGGCTCTGGAAAACCGTAGTGCTTGCCCTTGATGGTAGTATAGGAGCTTTTCCTATAAAACTGAAACACAGCTTTGGAAATATAGCAGGGAGAGAGGAGTTACCTTAAGAAAGAATAGGACTCCTCTGTATAGGAGAACAGAGCTCCGTTGCATGGGAGTGTGAGACTCTGTTGCACGGAAGGATGGACCTCCGTTGCATGGGAGCATGGAACTCCGCTGCATGGGAGGAAGAGGCTCTGTTGCATGGAAGCAATGATGCTCCATTGCATGGGAGCATAGATCTCCATTGCATGGGAGGAAGAGGCTCCGTTGCATGGGAGAATGGATCTCTGTTGCATGGGATCATGGAAGAGGCTCCGTTGCATGGGAGGATGGACCTCCGTTGCATGGGAGCATGGAAGAGGCTCTTTGCATGGGAGCATAGATCTCCGTTGCATGGGAGGATGGACCTCCGTTGCATGGGAGGAAGAGGCTCCATTTCATGGGAGCATGGAAGAGGCTCCGTTGCATGGGAGCATAGATCTCCGTTGCATGGGAGGATGGACCTCCATTGCATGGGAGCATAGAAGAGGCTCCGTTGCATGGGAGGATGGACTCCATTGTATGGGAGGAAGAGGCTCCGCTGCATGGGAGCATGGAAGAGACTCCATTGCATGGGAGCATAGATGGTGGGGACACCAAGACCAAGACCAAGCTTCAAAAACCCTTCTGGATCATAGAACAAGGAAAATAGGACCTGCACCATCGAGCTGTCTCGAGATCGCCGAGCCGACTCGAGACATAGTCGAACCGAATCCCATGTTCCAGAGATTTCCAAAAGTTTCCAAAATTTTTTTCCTTTTTATTTCAATTTTTGGTAATTAAAAAAGGGAATAAAATTCCATGAAATCTCGTGTAACAAATTTCCCAGGCCACCTCTTAGGGTTAGTTGTGTTTGGAAACTAATCTTTGGATTAGTTATCGAGTAAACCCATTTAAGGTTACTCTGGATGCATCCATTCGAAGCCTTTAAATAAGGCTCGATCTCTATACAACGGGGTATGATGAAATTGTAATGAAACCTCCCAGCTTCTTCTTCTTCGATTGCATCTTCTTCTTGCCTTCGTTGCCAAGGTGACGTCGAGGGGTGAGAGGCCCCGTCCAAGCCTTCGTCGTGACTGCGATGTCGAGGGGTGTGAGGCCCCCATCGATCTCCATCGTCTCACTGCACCATCCCTTCCACGCCATCTTCAACCACTACACCTCCCTCTCATGACTGACCCTGTCATCCCCAAACTCCTTTCCAACCTCTTGCTCGGTCCTCAAAGAAGACAGCCCCAGGTTTCTCCATCGCCAAACCATCTTCCTTCGGTCCAGGCCTCCCCTCTCCTCTGTCCGACCTCCCTCCTCCGTGTGTGGCGCCACCACCGGAGCTCCTTTCTTCACCCAGTTGAACGATTGGCTTATAGGAGATCTAAGATCTCTCTTAACACCTTGATGTCTTGAACATCTTCATCTTCTTCGACTTCTCAGAGACGAACACCACTACCACCCTAAGCATCTTCCCCAGCTCCGCCTTCATCCACAAGATCCGTGTCGCCATCGCCGCCTCCACCTCTGTGTGCAGCGCCACCACCATCATCAGAGCTCTTTTCCACGAAATTCTCGCCCGAACCCAGCTCACCTCCCCTGCTCCCGAGCTCTCCACATCCTTTTCGGATGTCTGCCCAGCCGTTCTTCCACCAGAGCCCGACTCCCCATCAGAAACAAAGCTCCAAGATTGCCTCGACATCGTCTTCCCCGAGCATCGCTCCGTCATCACCGAGAAGCCCCTGTTCACAAGTCCAAAGAAGCTCCCGTTCCTCTCAGTGTTCCTCCAGATGACCCTGAGCTACTTGGCTTCTCCCCCTCCAACCCATCCATCACCGGACCTCCTTCCTTCGGTCCACCCCGACGCCGTTGGTGGGGGCACCAGGTTCAGAAAGAAGCTTTAACTAATAACAAGTTCTTAATGGATTGAGACTAGGAACTCAAGTCTCGTATGAGTCCTGTATGTTTATTGAGTCCTGTTTTATTTTCTTTTGGGGTTTTAAAGTTCAATTAGAGTCAATTAGGCTTTATACTGAGTCAAGTTCAAGAGCTACTTGAAATTGGGCCAGACCAGCTTTACTTGGAGCGCCACATCATCATGGACCACCTATGCCAACTCATCACCAAAGAATGCCACATCACCTTTTTGCCAAGTCATCACCAAGTGGTGCCACATCAAAACAACTTCAAAGTGGGGACCTCACCATGCCAACTCACCTTGCCAAGTAATCACCAAGAGGCGCCAACTTCAAGTGGGGACCAAGGATTCAAATCCTCCACATTCCATGTAACCTTCCACCAAATCCTCCACATTCCATGTAACCCTCCACCAAATCCTCCACATTTCATGTAACCCCCCTAATATTTCTCCATGATATGGGGAATTTCAAATTGATTGAAAGGCCAATAAAAGCCTCTTGTATGCCCATGGTAAAGGAAGCTTTTGGATGATGAAACAAGAAGGAGTAGTTTTTCTATGAAGCAAGTGTTTTGTAGTGTGGTTGTGTTTCAATCTTGGCGTGTGATCTTCTACCTCCCAAGCCAACGACTTCTTCAAGGATCCCATCTTCCCTCAACGACCACTTGTTTTCTTAATTCCTTCCTCCTACTTTGATTTGGTATTCCTTCAAATCAGCTTAGTCCTAATTCCTTCATTGTGTAGGGTTCCTTCTACGATCCGGAGCTCAAGAAGGGGGTCATTGCCATCAGATCAAGTATGGTGAGAACTTGTTTCGATGGAAGAGTCATCTTTTCATCCAGGGCTTGTTTATTTGATTGCTTCAACGAATCTACACCAACAAGGAGTGCTCATCATGATAACAATTCCCTCTTAATATTCTTAAGTCTGGGTTATTGAAGACAGTTTTCCTAGGTTTAGAATCCATAATCATTAGCCCTAATCTTCTCTAGGATTTAAATAACTACATCGCGGCGTAAGTTCCAAATTTCCGTGCTCCTTCCATAGCTTTACCTTAGTACTTTTGATCTAAAATTTAGTACCTGTTAATAGGCTTCATTACTCTCATTTCTCAATTCATCATTTAGATTGCATTCTCATCATCGTACCGCATCAGCCGTCTTCACCTCCAAGCCTCTGCCCCACAAAGCTTTAAGCTCACTACTCTGTTCCACGAAGTGTTCAACTGTTGCTATGAAGAAGACTCGTCGAGCTGCTGTTGAAAGAAGATAGGAATAGCTATTCCAGCTATTCCTTCCATTCTGCACTTATCCCAGATTTATTATAGATTGGAATAAGCCTCGTTTACTTTAATTTGGGTTGTGTTTTTGGCTTTGATTATCTCACTTAGGCTAATTTGAGGTTAATTGTGTTAGGTCCTTTCCGGTACTGAGCCTTGAAGGGATCCTAGCCATCAACCTGTGCTCTTGATGCCTATCGTTGGACGACAGATTGTTGATCACCCAGGCTGCATCTTCCAAGGTTAAGTGATCTCATCATAAGAAAATTGCTATTACTGTCGTAAGGTCCTATCTCTCTTTACTTGCTTTAGATCTGAAGTTTTGAAATGCGTGCATGTCCTTGATCAGGGGTTTCTCAATCTCTGAGTCCTGGTTCTTTCTCATTTTATTGAGCCTAGCATGAGGGAATGCATGACTTAAAATCTACCCTATTTGAATGTTCTCCAGAATCTGTGTTTATTATAAGCATCGGTACTCATCTAGATTCTTAGGATAATTTTCATGCATGCCGTTCCCCATCACCCTTCTTTTGGTATCAGAGCATAGTTCCACATCATTCTTGATATCATAGCACAGTTAGGACATGCATTTTGTTTAGTTCACTCACTGTTTTATCCATAGGATTTTGTTAGCTGAAATCTTATTCATATTAGTTCTTTTGCTTGGTTTAGTTCAACCACATTTCTTTATTTCAATTTTTTTATCGCAAGCATACAAAAAAAAAAAAAAAATCTGTGTCATTTATGTTTTCTTAGTTTGCATTAAGATCATGGAGTGTGCATTTCATATTTTGCAATAAGCTACTTAAGGACGGCAATATCATAATATAAGGGAAGGACTTCATTACCTTTCCTTAGCCCAAAACAACCACCCTGCATTTCAGACCAAAGCTTTTAATTAAAATCAATTAGCAACATACTTTTGCTCTAGAGAGCTTAGAGACACCAACTGGTCGAGTCAAGACAAAGAGTCTATTCATGGCATCAACCCATTCTGTTTATGCTACTGCTCTTGGTGTCTAGGCTTGGTGATTCAGGGCTAGTGAGTTGGTCCGCCTACTTGGCCAATCCCATATTGGTGTCTAAGGTTGGCGATCAGGGACCTCCACTCCCCTACACCTACCTGGCTAAGAACAGAGTTACTACAGACTGGTTTGTCACCTTGACTTAGGCAACTGGTTGAGATTCTAGGTCAAGTAAACTGTAGACGATTTTGCCTGCTTGAATCATGTCCACTATAGCAGGAGTCTCATATCAGCCCAAGTCATCCATGGAGAACCTGCAAGAAGCCCTGTTAAAAACCATGTCAGAACACTTTGCCTAAATGTCTGCTCAATTGTCTACCCTATTGACTAGGTTAAACCAATGTGAGGCACGACTTGATTCCATGGAGAGAACCCCTAGGCCACCATTTGAACATAAACATGAGACTCCATTTTCTCCAATGACCAAACTAGAGGAAAGATCCATTTGGCGCACCGAACCTTATGCCCCCACTTTTAATGGAAGCCTAGACTCTAAGGTGTATATCGATTGGGAAGAACAAATGGATCAGTATTTTGAGCGCACTAACATATCAGAATTAGGACAGGTTAGGTTGGCCAAAACCAAGTTCACCCAACATGCTAGGTCACATTGGTATGTTATTGAGCATGAATGTTATCACAAAGAAGAGGAAATAAGTACTTGGAGAGACATGAAAAGTAAGTTGAGAGATAAGTACCTATGTAGATTCTATGAACAAAGACTTTTAAATCGATGGTATCGACTGAGACAGGATGATAGGCTAGTGTATGAGTATATCAAGGAATTCTAGAAGTTTGTTAGGAGATGTAACACCACTGAATCTACGTTTGAGACCATAGCTAGGCTTCGAGATGGTCCTCGTAGGGATATCCAGCGGGAACTTCTTCATTGGAAGATTTATAGCCTGGAAGAAGCCTATGACACTGCTTGGGAATTTGAGTCATATCAAAGAAAATTCATGAACTACCAAGTTTAGCCCAGCAGGGTTAGTACCTTTGAACCCAAACCCAACCCTAGTCAACTTCTCTTAGACCAACCAACTTCTACTATCCCATTAGTTCATATGAATGATGGGAACAAGAACCCTGATGTACAAATTGAGTGCACTAATATTCAAGACTTAGGGTATCCCCAGATTGAAGAGCTAGGAAAGGAAGAGGACAAGTTTGAGCCCATTGAGAAAATGTATGAGGCTGACATGAGTTTATTAGATGAGTATGAAGGAGAAGATTTCAACTCTAGTACCTTACATGAGGAAGTCCATATAGAAGATAAGATTGTTGAGCCTAGTCCAAAAACACCAGAGAGACAAGAAATTAGTGAGGACCTGGTTCCCGTAAATCAATGCCCTCAGGAAGAACCCACTCTTTTAACCTCAATCCAAGACCTAATTCAGCCCCCTTGTAAAGAGCTCATTCCTGTTGATGACCTTTTTCTGGAACTAACTAAGCCTTCCTTGCATGAAAAATCTACACTTATTTTGACCAAATTCTCCATTCATCAATTTGACCTTATGACACCCATAGCTCAATACTCTAATCTTAAGGTCTCTGCAAGTCACCAAGATCTGTTCCCTAAGCCCAATAAATTGCCACAAAATTTTGATTTCCTGTCACACCCTAAGGCTTCCAATGCTTCCGAAACTTGCAAACTACACTATGTTGAGATTATTCAGTTGCACCAATTCTTTGAGTATGTTAGGTTTGTGACCTACTTTTGGAAGACCTTATGGCATTTGTTAGGTATTTATTGTAAATTTTCAAGTGCACACTGGACCAGGATCAAACTAGAGGGTTTATAGTCTGTTAGGTTTAGGCCCTAGAGAGTCCAATAAATTTTTTTTTTTCTTAATAGGAATGCATAATTGAGTCTGTATTTTGCATCATATTAAAATTTGCATTAAGTACAAATTTTTAAATAATTTGGCTGATTCCCGAAAGAGAGCCCTTTCGAGATTGTCCATGGGTACCAACCCAATAAACCACTTGATCTGATTCCCCTGCCATTGCATGCTAGAGTGTCTGAATCAGCCAAATCTTTTGCACAGCATGTTAGAAATTTGCATAAAGAAATCATCCAAAAGATCAAATGGTGCGGACACCAAAGACACCAGAATAAGGCAGAGGCTTCTCAACCCTCTGTGGATCACTTAAATGACATTCGAGTCCACTGTAATAAAGCTTAGTCCAGCTGAGTTGTTTTCATTTAAGTCCTGTAATTATTTAGCTCATGTTGAGCTAGTCCAGTCCAATGTTAGTCAGCTCATGTCGAGCTAATTTTATTTTTTTGAGTCCTGTTCAACCATTTTGAAGACTCAAGACCACATCATACAAGTGAAAACCAAGTCCAACCTAATTGAAGACATGGATGTTGAGCCTGAGTCCAACCTAACTAGAAGACATGAAGATCCCCGGAGGAGAATTAAAACAAGTGCAAACCTGAAGCCTGGAGACTAGCTAGAAGGAAACTGGGCCAGCCCAGGCCCAGGGAGAAATTAGGGCACCCCTCCTTAGAATTACCTTCCCCTTGGTCGGCCACTTATGGTCACCCCCTTGGCCGACCAAGACAAGGAGAGGGAGTCCCATTCCATTTAAAATTTTTCTACCTAGGTTGCCATGTATTCCTAGTTAGAGTTTGTAAGGGAAAAGGAGTCCTATGTAAAGTCTAAAGTACCCTTACTTGGGGCCCAAGGTTAAGGGTCTATTTAAGGGACCCTAGCCTCTTGTATGAAGTGAGAATTTTTGATGAATGAAAACCTTGAGTTCTTCTATTGAGTTGTGTGATACCCTGCTATGTGCATAAAGGGGTTTGCGAGAGTTTTTCTTCCCAGTGCTGCAATCATCTTCCTGCTGCCAACAAGCATCTCAGATCCCTGGATGCCCACTCCAAAAGAAGCCTTCCCTTGCTGATTTTCCTTTGTTTTCTTGTTCCTTTGTGAGTTTTCTAACCCCTGACAGGTCGTTTACAGGTCCCCGAGTTCCTACGAATCCAACGACTCCAACCAAGCCTCAATCGGATCACCGAGCAGAAAGCCGGGTATCCGCGGGTCTTTGGCTCGGTTTTCCAGGCCGCATCTGTCGAGGAATGAGAGACCCTTTTGCTGTGATCTTCACAGACGTTGTCAGGTACACCCCCTCTACCTCCAGTAGTTTTATTGTCATGTACACCCCCTCTAACCGAGGCTTCTCAGCCCCGGCGATCCTTCTTTTCTACTTTTATAGGTCCTAATCTGCATGCTGATCTTCTAAAATTCATATAAAACTCCCTACAACTTATTTTAATCTAAAATTTGGGAATTAATCACTCAACCCCATATATAAAACATACAAAAAAAATTGCATGCATATTAGTTCCCCATCATCAAAATGAGTAACGATGCTTATAAAAGATAAGCTGATTCTGAAAATCATTTTAAAGAATTTTCTATAGAAAACTTTGTCATGATAAGACTCAGACCTGAACGGTTTCTTCCTGGAACCATCAAGAAACTGCATTCCTGAAGTGCTGGACCCTATAAAGTTTTTAAAAAAATTGGACCCAATGCCTATGTGCTCGAGTTATCCCCTGATTTAGGCATTAGCTCCACTTTCAATGTTTATGTTCTGAGTACAGGGAACCGACAATAATTCCTAGTGAGGCATTCGGGCTTGACCCTTTACTTGAGAGTGAACCTACCCTGGAGTGTCCACAAAAATGGCCTAAGTGAAGAGAGAAGATCGAGTAAATCCTGGATGATCAAGCTGTCAGTACCCGATGGAATAGCTACAGCACTACTTGGTAAGATGGCAAGGTTGTCCCAAATCAGAGGACTTGTGGATTACCAGAGAGGACCTGCAACGTAGTGATCTGGATCTCATGGAAGAGTATCAAAGCCAAACAAATCCTTACTTAACGGGATTGAGTTCCTCCCACCCCAGGAAAAATGGTGGGGACACCAAGACCATGACCAAGCTTCAAAAACCCATCTGGATCACAGAACAAGAAGAATAGGACCTGCACCATCAAGCCATCCCGAGACCGCCGAGCTGACTCAAGACACAATCGAACCGAATCCCAAGTTCAAGAGATTTCCAGAAGTTTCCAAAAATTTTTTCCTTTTTGTTTCAATTTTTGGCAATTAAAAAAGGGAATAAAATCCCATGAAATCTCGTGTAACAAATTTCCCCTGCCACCACTTAGGGTTAGTTGTGTTTGGAAACTAATCTTTGGATTAGTTATCGAGTAAACCCATTTAAGGTTACTCTGGAAGCATCTGTTCGAAGCCTTTAAATAAGGCTCAATCTCTATACAACAGGGTATGATGGAATTGTAATGAAACCTCCCAACTTCTTCTTCTCTGATTGCATCTTCTTCTTGCCTTCGTTGCTGAGGTGACGTCGAGGGGTGAGAGGCCCCATCCAAGCCTTCATCATGACTATGACGTCGAGGGGTGCGAGGCCCCCATCGATCTCCATCATCCCACTACACCATCCCTTCCACGCCATCTCCGACCACTACACCTCCCTCCCATGACCGAACCCGTCATCCCCAAACTCCTTTCCAACCTCTTGCTCGGTCCTCAAAGAAGATAGCCCCAGGTTAATCCATCGCCAAACTGTCTTCCTCTGATCCAGACCCCCCCTCTCCTCCGTCCGACCTCCCTCCTCCATGTGCGACGCCTCCATCGGAGCTCCTTTCTTCGCCCAGTTGAATGATTGGCACATAGGAGATCTAAGATCTCTCTCAGCGTCTTGATGTCCTGAACATCTTCGTCTTCTTCGACTTCTTCTCAGAGATGAACACCACCACCACCCTAAGCATATTCCTCATCTCCACCTTCATCCATGGGATCCGTGTCGCCACCGCCACCTCCACCTCCGCGTGCAGCACCGCCACCATCATCGAAGCTCTTTTCCATGGAATTCTTACCTGAACCCGGCTAACCTCCCCTGCTCCCGAGCTCTCCGCATCCTTTCTGGACATCTGCCTGGCCGTTCTTCCATCAGAGCCTGACTCCCCACCGGAAACAAAGCTCCGAGATCGCCCCGACATCATCTTCCCTGAGCATCACTCCGTCATCACCGAGAAGCCCCTGTTCACAAGTCCAAAGAAGCTCCCATTCCTCTCGGTGTTCCTCCAGATGACCCCGAGCCACCTGGCTTCTCCCCCTCTGGCCTGTCCATCACCGGACCTCCTTCCTCCGGTCCACCTTGCACCGTCTTCACCTCCAAGCCTCTGCCCCTCAAAGCTTTAAGCTCACTACCCTATTCCACGAAGTGTTCAGCCGTTGCTATGAAGAAGACTCATCGAGCTGCTGTTGAAAGAAGACAGGAATATATATTCCAGCTATTCCTTGTATTCTGCACTTATCCCAGATTTATTATAGATTGGAATAAGCCCCGTTTACTTTAATTTGGGTTGTGTTTTTGGCTTTGATTGTCTCACTTAGGCTAATCCGAGGTTAATTATGTTAGGTCCTTTTCGGTACCGAGCCTTGAAGGGATCCTAGCCATCAACTCGTGCTCCTGATGCCTGTCGTTGGATGACTTATTATTGATCACCCAGGTCGCATCTTCCAAGGTTAAGTGATCTCATCACAAGAAAATAGCTATTACTATCGTAAGGTCCTATCTCTCTTTACTTGCTTTAGATCTAAATTTTTGAAATGCATGCATGTCCTTGATCAGGGGTTTTACAATCTCTGAGTCCTGGTTCTTTCTCATTTTATTGAGCCTAGCATGAGAAAATGCATGACTTAAAATCTACCTTATTTGAATGTTCTCCAGAATCTGTGTTTATTATAAGCATCGATACTCGTTTGGATTCTTAGGGTAATTTTCATGCATGTCGTTCCCCATCACCCTTCTTTTGGTATCAGAGCATAGTTCCACATCATTCTTGGTATCAGAGCATAGTCCACATCAATAGATCTCCATTGCATGGGAGGATGGACCTCCGTTGCATGGGAGGAAGAAGATTCACTGCATGGGAGCATGGAAGACGCTTCGTTGCATAGGAGAACAGGGCTCCATCGATGATGATATAGGAGCTCTTCTTGTAGAACTAAAACACTATTTTTTTTAGTTACAAAGATAACGGAGAAAGGAGTTACCCTAAGAAAGAATAGGACTCCTCTAAATGGGAGAATATGGCTCCATTGCAAGGGAGGAAGAGGCTTTGTTGCATGGGAGAGGGCTCCGTTGCATTGGAGCATGAGACTCTATTGCATGGGAGCATGAAGCTCCATTGCATGGGAGAGATGAGGCTCCGTTGCATGGAAGCTTGAGGCTCCGTTGCATGGGAGAGGGCTCCATTGTATGGGAGCATGAAACTTCACTGCATGGGAGGAAGAGGCTCCGTTGCATGGGAGCATGGAAGAGGCTCTTTTGCATGGGAGCTTAAGGCTCCATTGCATGGGAGAGGGCTCCGTTGCATGGGAGCATGAAACTCCACTGCATAGGAGGAAGAGGCTCCGTTGCGTGGGAGCATGGAAGAGGCTCTGTTGCATGGGAGCATGGAAGAGGCTCCATTGCATGGGAGACGGCTTCGTTGCATGGGAGCATGAAACTCCGTTGCATGGGAGGAAGAGGCTCTGTTGCATAGGAGCATGGAAGAGGCTCCGTTGCATGGGAGCATGGAAGAGGCTCCGTTGCATGAGAGAATGGAAGAGGCTCCATTGCATGGGAGCATGGAAGAGGCTCCGTTGCATGAGAGCATGGGCGGACCTGCAAAACAGGAAAGACCTGGGTCGGGGATTCTGGCGAAGACACTCCGACAATCAAGTCAGTGGGACGATCGAGGGAAATAGAAGATCTCTGAGGTGGAGAGCCTGGGAAACTCTCTGCTCCTAGAGGGTGATAAGAATAAAAGATAATGTAGGAATGAAGAGAGTCTATTATCTCTTACCTCCCCTTACCTTTTCATGCTGGTCTTATGTAGACGAGCAATTCCTGTCATTTGGGGAGGCGCGCTCTTCTTGGCATAGTTTTGCGAGGCTTATGTAGGCCTGAGGCTAGGATAGGTTGACGAATCTTCTCCTTCTGGGCAGTTCAGGAGGTTGGTGTGTAGGGTTCGGTGGCAAGGCGGAATCATAGATTTCAAAAATTTTTATCTTTATGAAATCTTCACCAAACCTTCAACCCAAAATCTCCTTAAAAGAATTAAAACATATAGATGTTTATATAAGATTTAATCTCAAATTAAGATGCTAACCTGTATCGCAAAATCCAAACTCTGAATCTCCACCAGGTGCCCAAATGTTCACCCTCCAATGGTGATCCACACAGAAAAACAATGAAGACAACAAATTCTATTTCTTGGTTCCTCTTCTTGAATTCTTTTTCAAGAATTCAATTCTTGGACCTTTAGGCTGAAATTTTCTTTCTTGAAAATTTCTTCTTCTTCCTTCTTTCCTCTTCTTGAATTTTCTTCAAGAATTCCCTTTCTTGAATCCCTTTTCTTGAATTGAATTGGAAGAAAAATTAAGACAGGCAAGGTCTTAATTCAAGAACGAAAAGAAGAATAGATCCTTTCCTTTTTCTTTCCTTTACCGTTCAAGACCTTCTTCTTATTCTTGTTTAGGGTCAGAGTTTCGACAGAGGATACCTCTGTAAGGGAAACAATACCCAACAAGAACAAGAGGAAGGAGTATTCTGGAGAGGAAGAAAGGGAATTGGATCTCTGAACTATGTTACATGAAAACCCCCGAGAACCCCAACCCTATTTATAGATCTCAGAGGGGTGTCATCTCGAAACAACGCAACCCTCTGAAACCCCAGGGATCATGATCCCTCATTCCTCACGCATCCCCTCAACCAAAAATCACGATTCTCCGATTTGATTTTCGTTTTTCCGACGAGAAGAACTCTCGGAAAAACTTCAGGAAGGATCGCGATTTTTGGAGACGGATTTGCGACCGAAAAGCGACGGATCTTTTTCTTAAGTTTTTCTGGCCATCAGATCCAGATCTAAGGGCGCCAGACAAGGATCTGAAACGCCCCTATTCAGAAATTTCTCCGACATTTTTTCTTCTCACGCGTTTTAAGAGAAGTCCACGCGCGTGGACTTTCTTTCTTGGCGCGCACGGGTGAAAGAAGGGAGGGGGCGGCTTGGAGAGAGGGTCTCAGTGAATTAAATTCACTTGGGTTCAGCCATGGGTTAGCCCAATGTCCTAAAAAATAAATTGGACCTTAATCTGGTTCAATTAGAACCCAATTAAGCCCAAATCGGAACCAAATTTGAATCTGATTCGAATAGAAATTTGGTCTGCAACACATGCTAGTGTGTTTATCCTGCAAACATGATTTAATTCCAAATTAAATCCTTCATCAATTTTCTTTTGTGTGTGACCCATTGGGTTCCACACCTAGCCAGCAGTAGGTCCGAGTTCTATTTGACTTAATTCGGTTAGATCTCAACTAAGCCGATTTAGGTCAACTCAAACTAGCTCGACTCGGTCAATTAGAATCTAATTCAAATTGACTGATTTGAATTACCATGACTCAATCATATACCTACAAGACAAGATTGACGTCTAGCAACGTATCATGTCTACCCGGAAGATGTGGAATTTTGGTGAAATTACCAAAATACCCTTCAGTGGTGAGTTACCGGGCAATTCAGTCATTTGATCAACTTGCATCCCGAATATGATTATGAATATGGATACTTGTCAAATCCAATTTTCATATTCATCCCTAGCTCAGTCTTTATAATGATGATTCAGTAATGAACCATTAGAAAATATCTCTAATGTTCATACTTTGATCAAAGGTTTCCTGAATCCATCAATTGAAATTAGCTGGATGCTATTCCCTCTTATTAGGGCTGATCAATTCCTTGTTGACCTACTCACAATCTCCATATACAATCCACCATAACCAGTATCACCTCGTGCATGACTCGGTGTCATGATTGACTGCGAACCAAAGTATGGATTCATGTATATAAGGTACTATGGTAGTCTCAGGTCAAAGGACCACATGCACTACTCCCAATATGAGAATTATCTATTGACAAACAGATAAGGTTCCATTAGATATTCTCAATCTGGATCAATTCAGTGAACTCATTCTCTAATGAACACTCACATCCTAGTATTAGTGTCAAACACAAGTGACTGTGAGATCAGTCACCCTTATTACAAAACATATATAGGATGTGCTGGTCTTGCCGGAAACATTGATCCCCAACTCAATGTCCCATCGACCAGGAATATTTTAGATTAGGGTTTTAAGGCTTTAGGTCTCACTGGTATGATCTCATCATAACCCTAGAACCATAGCCCTAATCTATGGGGTTCATCAAAAAATCAAAAAGACACAGCAAATGATGAAAATAATGCCTTTATAAAATGTCAATTCATTGATTTTGGGATCAAAATTACAATATTTCAATTGGCTTTCAGGGCACAATCTTTCATGGTGAAGGAGCACAGTGCCTCGGGTGGGGCACTTCTTCCTGATTGGTGTAAACTGTGACCTGGGGGCTTTAATATGGCCCTCCTTTCAGGCAGCGCGCCATAGGGTCTGTAGCAAGTCTGGCAGGAATGTTGATTTTACATGTCGGGCTACCATCCGGGCTTCCTCTTTACCTGCACTTTGAAAAGCATGCCTGGGATGGAGTCAGTCAGACCGTGGCACACGGGCCAAGATGCGGCAGGCAGAGGCTCTCTATGCACATGGTTCGAGGTGCATGGCACGAGGCTACTCATACACGTGGATCGAGGTGCATGGGCAGGTAGTTTCCTTACGTGTGTGGACTGAGGCACATCATCTCTTCATGCGGGCGAATCGGAGCATGCAGAACCACATTGGAGCAGAGCACTGGGCGTTCACGGAGCCGGAGCTGGGGTTGGATCCAGACTCCACGCGGGTAGAGCAGACCGGAGTGGGCAGATGCAGGGCCGGAGACAGGCTTGCCGAGGTGCCGGATCGGGGTGCAGATCTTCGGGCGGAGCCGGACTCACATGGGCAATCGAAGATGGGGTGTGTTGGACCGGGCGGAGTCCTGCCAGGCTGAGCTGGACTGGGGGCACGAAAGCATCGGACTGGGCGGAGTCCTTCCAGGCTGAACTAGACTAGGGGCGTGGGAACATTGTACCTGCACAGGCATGCCGGACTGGCACAAGCATGCCGAACTTGGGGTGCCGGAGGGTGGAGGCATGCTAGACTGGCACAGGGTCGTGCCAGAGGGTGGAGGCGTGCCGGATTGGCATGGGGTCGCACCACAGGGCAGAGGCATGCCGGACTGGCATGGGGTCGCGCCGTAGGGTGGATGCATGCCGGACTGGCCAGGGTCGTGCCGGAGGGTGGAGGCATGCTGGACTGGCACGAGGTCATGCCAGACTGGCACAGGGGCGAGATGCCCTGGCACGAGCTTGGTGCCCTGTCACGGATATGCCGCGGGCGAGGTACCGGACTAGAGCCAACCTGGGTGCGGGCATGCCAGACTGGCATGGGGTCACACCATAGGGCGGAGGCGTGCTGGACTGGCACGGGGTCATGCTGCAAGGTGGAGGCATGCCGGACTTGCACGGGGTCATGCCGGAGGGCGAAGATGTGCTGGACTATTGCAGGGTCATGCCAGACTGGCACGGGGATGAGATGCCCAACCGCGGGCGTGCCGTGGGCATGACCCTAGCATGGGCTTGGTGCCCTATCGCGAGCATGCCACGGGCGAGGTGCTGGACTGGAGCCGACCTGGGCACGGGCGTGCCAGACTAGGTGGAGCCGGAGAGCACTGGTCAAGGTGGTGAAGTACATGGCCGAGATGGGGTCGAGGTGGCGAAGTACATGATCGAGGTGGGGCCGAGATGGTGAAATACATAGCCAAGATGGGGCTGAGGTGACGAAGTACACGATTGAGGTGGGTTTGAGGTGGCGAAGTACACCACCGAGGTGGGGCCGAGTTGCGGACCCGGCCGCCATAGGGGCCGATCTCCTCTTAGAACAAGCAGACCCACCGTCTTCTTTGGATGGGAGACTTGGGGATATCCATGAAGTATGTGGCCACGTCGCCACCATGGAAGATGCTACGTCAGGGCCGAATGGATTTTTTTACCACCGTTATAACTAGAGTTGTCTCAACCTTGGAACTGAGTCGACTCTAAGCATCAGAGCCGACTCATCCAGACCACAGGATTTCCTGACTATGTAAGCGAGCCGACTCGAATCCATTGGAGCCGACTCGTCCAGACCACAGGATTTCCCGACTGTGTAACCGAGCCGACTCGAGCCCAATGAGCCGACTCGACCAGAACACATTCCCCTATTCTGAGCCATGCCAACTAGCAGAGCCGACTCATACACCAGAGGAGCCGACTCTAAGACCCAAACTGACCAAAACTCTGCCTAAACATCTAGGACTCATCCCGGACTCACTCCTAGCCCTAGATACATCATGGAAAACCATGATAGACTGGACCAATAAAAGGACATTAACCCGACAAGTCTTGAATGCACCACCCGAGACTCAACAATCTCCATCTTGGTGCTTCAAGGCTACATATGCCATACTCCTTAAACCCATCAACCACATACAAGAGTAGAAGCTTTTCCTTGGTAGAGCCTTTGTAAGTGCATCCACCTAGTTCTCCTTTGTATAGACCTTCACCAGTGCCACTTCTCCTTCCTCCACCAGCTCTCTGACTCAGTGGTATCTCACATCTATATGCTTGGTGCGAGCATGATAGACTAGGTTTTGAGTCAAGTGTATGGCACTTTGGCTATCACTGTGCAGGACCACCATACACTGTTTCACCCCCATTTCAGCCACTAGCCTTCTCAGCCATAGTGCGTCCTTTGCAGCCTCAGTAATCCCTATACACTCTGCTTCTATTGTAGACAAAGTAGTAATAGGTTAAAGAGTAGATCTCCAAGAAACCAGTCCACCATACATGTAGAAGATATAACCTGTTGTAGACCTTCTTGTATCAAGATCACCACATAGCATGCATCAACAAATCCTTCCAAAGGACCTGAATATTCACCTAACTCTATAGAGTTCCATTCATGTCCTTTTGGCTGCCCACCAAATACAAGTCCATGCTTTTGAGTCCCTTGTAGATATCGTAAAATCCACTTCAATGCCTTCCAGTGTTCCTTCCCAGGGTCAGCCATGTATATGCTCACTTGGCTTACAGCATATGCTATGTCTAGCCTACAACAACCATAACATACATCACACTGTCCACTGCATTGGCATATGGAACTCTTTTCATGTACTCTCTCTCCTTCTCTGTCGGGGGCTCTAATTTTTCGAGAGAGAAATATGCCCTGGTAATTGTGTATCTGTTGGTTTGGCCTTCTCCATCCCAAAGCTCTCGAGTATCCTTTTGATGTACCCACCTTGTGACAAATGGAGTATTCCTTTACATCTATCCCTGCAAATCTCCATTCCAAGGATTTTCTATGCTGATCCCAAATCTTTCATCTCAAATTCATGAGACAATGCTCTCTTCAGTCCTATCACAACTTTCATACTTCTGCTAGCTATCAACATATCATCCATATATAGAAGTAAATATAGAGCATCCACGGTATCCACATCCTTGACATAAACATATGGTCATGTTCATATCTGAGAAACCCAAGGCTCAAGATAAATGTATCAAATATGTGATACCACTAATGAGGTGATTGTTTTAAACCATACAATAACCTCTAGAGTAGACATACCTTGTTCTCCTATCCAATCTCAATGAAGCCATCAGGTTGCTTTATATAGATCTTCTCTTCCAGACTTCCATGTAGAAAGACTGTCTTCACATCCATCTACTCTAATTCTATATCATGTTTTGCCACCAATGACAACAACACCCGAATCGAAGTATGGAGTACCATAGGAGAAAACACCTCTATGTAGTCAACTCCCTCCCTTTGTGAATATCCCTTTGCTACCTTGCCTTGTATCTCACTCCACCTTGCTCTGAAGGTACTGATTTCTTTGGAACCCCATTGGAGCCAATTGCATGAGCATTTTTAGGTAGATCCACCAGCTACCAAGTCTGATTCCTCCTGAGAGATTCCATCTCTTCCATCATGCCTTGCATCCATGACTCTTTATTAGGACTTTCCATGGCTTTTACAAAATTTTCTGGATCTCCATTAACAGATATAAAAGCATATGATATAGTTTCATCCATGCCATATCTCACCGGCTTCTGAATTGTACGTTGAAACTTATGCAATGCCACTCCCCTTGCACTGTCTTGCAAGTCTCCTGTTTGTGGCTCCTCCTGTACCTCCCTTTGAACAGCTGGTTCTCCTTACTTCTCCTTCATCCCTAAAGAATCTTTCTTGCCTAACTCCACCTAAACTGAAACTCCATTTCCAGCTGATGTTGATGGCCTATCCTCCACCTGTGTAGGGCACTCACTGCTATTCATCTTCATAACTGCACTTCCAACCCAATCCCCAGTTTCTCCAAGATGCTCCTTTCATCAAAAATGACATCTTACTAATCACTATCCTCTATGATTGAGGATTCCACAGTAGGTAACCTTTGACTCCTTGTGGATACCCTATGAATGTCATCTTCTTTGACTTAGGATCTAGCTTGCTTCTTTCAGTTGCCTCCATATGTACATAAGCTGGGAAACCAAAGACTTTCAGGTAGCCTAGCTCCACCTTGTTGCCCAGGTGGCTACCCAAGAGTGGGGTGAATTGGAAATTTAAAAAATTTTAGCAGATAATGTGCACTTAAAAATCCCTTTTAGAGTGTAAGGTGCTGTGGCAAAATAATAACTTGTAGAAGCTAAATAAGATCAAAGAAGCACAATACAAACACACAGAAATTATAGTGGTTTGGAGCAACCCAGCTCCTACGTCCACTACCAAAGATACCACATGGGATTTCTCCTATATTCACACCCGAATACAGTAGGATTATTTTATAGGCTTACAATCCAAAATCTCTATACTTTGGTTTTAACGGGATCACCAAAGAAATCCAACACCCTTTGGTTTTAAATAGGATCACCAAAGAAACCCAACTTGATTTTCACAGGATCACCAAGAACCCAACTTGGTTTTACCAGGATCACCAAGAACCCAACACTTTATTTTTATCAAAGGCTCACCAAGAACCTATTTGGTTTTTCAAACGGGCTCACCAATAACCCAACAATTGAAGAATGAATTGAAAATAAATGCAACAATAAATGACAAACTCTAGTTATCGGATAGTTGCCGATGCAGCTTGAGAGAAGTCCACTTGAATGTACTTCAATGCTCTTTAATAGCTTCAGTGGCTTCTTTCCAAAGTGCTTCAAGCTTTAGATTATAGTTGGTGAAGACTTGAAGACTGACTTGAATGCTCTTTGTGCTCTCTTACTTGTTGGTAGGTTGGATATTCAATAAACCCTTAACACTTTTAGGAACTTTCTTTCTCTTCTTTTTTTAAGGAAGTTCAAATCCCTCAAATATATGGCCTTTTATCACTCCAAGGTAGATTGAGACGTTTTAGACCGTTGGGATGTGATATATGACCATTGGAGCACCTTTTTGCATTCAAAAAGAAATTCTGGAACTAGCCATTATGTTCCTCAAAATGATATTTGAGTCAGCTCAGATTCTTCGAGTCGGCTCGGATCCTTCGAGTCGATAGGTCGAGTCACCATTTCTTCAGTAGGGTTGGCACTTTGTCTCAGGGTGCAAAAACTTCACACTAGATGAGTCAACTCTTGATAACTCGGGTCGGCTCGAACTTCCATCGCTGAACACATTGAACTCGAGGGATCGGCTCGCTTGAATTTGGGTCGACTCTTCTTCTCAAGATCAGAAAACTTTACTCTGGAGGAGTCGGCTCATTGCAGATCGGGTCGGCTCGCTTTCTTAGAACTTCACAATTAGTTCTAGCAGAGTTGGCTCAATCTAGTTGGGGTTGACTCACTTGGCTATTCTCAGAAAATAATAGAAATGGACTCTGGACGAGTCAACTCGGCTCTCCTTGCATCGGCTCAGATGCTGCATGCTAGAATCCTTAGTGCATGCCATGAGATAGAGTCGGCTCTTTTTCAGACTAGGTTGGCTCGAGTGACTTCTTCAGAATTTTTATAAATAAACTTGAGAACACTCTCACCAACACTCTCAAACTTTTCATACCAACTCAAAATAAGTTTAAGGCACAACACACATAGAAGTAACCCTTTTATATGATTTTTCTTAACTTTTTTATTGGGTTCTTCTTTACAAAACATGATTACAACACAACTCAAAATAAGAAGAATAAATATAAGGGTTGAAGTTTGAACAAATAATTCATCCTACAAAAACTTATAAACCACTTGAAGAGTTGTTAGTAAAATATGTGCATACTCCAATATTTGGTTATCATCAAAATCACTTATGGGGTCAACAATCTCTCCCTTTTTGATGATGACAAAACACTGGGCATGAAAAATTCTTTACACTTACATATATAAAAGTATTTGAAGGTAAGTATTCACATGTATTGGAGCTAACTATATTTGTAAATAAGTATCAGAGCTCTAGTGATGAAATTGTATAGCATTGATGTTAGTACTTTTGTGTATATCAAAGTATTAGACTTTGCATGCATCACAGAATCAGAATTAGCACAAACATGGAGTATCAGAGTTTAAAATTTTGACAAAATTAAGACTAATTTTTAGAGCAATCAGAACAAGAGAAGGATTTAGAGATAAAGCCATTTTTAAGAGAATCTCCCCCTTTCTCTAGGTTGTAAAATAATGAAATAGTTAGGTTCATTTGAATACAATTACTTTTGTGCTTCCCCTTTTTCATTATTTTTATGCACTTTAAGAATAATTGGAAGGAAGCTCAACATAGATATTAGGATTTTCATGATAGCTCATTATTAATACCATTCTCTCCCTTTTTGTCAAACAATCAAAAAGGTATTTTCAATAAAGCTTAGATTTTGAAATAGATTGAGAAAGTATTTAATATTTGTTTGAGAGAATTTCACTTTCTCAATTTTAATTAGAAATTCTAATTAAAATTCATTATAGTTGTATTGAAAGCATTGCATAATTATAATTAATGAAAATAGTATAAATTATTAAAATAACTTTCATTTCATTGAGAAATTTTTCATACAAAGTACAAAGTATGAAAGAAAGTACATTCATCCAGTTTAGAGAGTTTCTTAATTATAAAAGATAAGTAAAAACTATAAAAGGTCAAAAGTACAAGGATGTGATCAATACAACTAAAAGATTGTCTAAATAACCTATTCTTCTTCTTCACTAGAAGAAGAGGAGCCAACATCTATAACCTTATCAGAGGTTTTGGTTTTTAGAGGTTTAAACCTTAAATCTCTGAATCTAGTTCTAACTGGGGCTCTAGGTGGTGCGGGCACCAGACTCAGAAGAAGACTTCAGGGCTCCATCTGGATCTCTGATTGACCTTGCCCGAAGAATTAGGATTTTCTGGTTTGTAATAAGGGTTGACTTGATTAACTCAATTTTAGCTTGAGTCTGTATTTCCCTGCAATTTAATTTTGTTGAGTCATGTTGACTCAGCAGTGGTCTAGGACTTCTCCAGGGTGTCACATTTTCTCCCAAGGCCAAGCAAGTGGGCGCCACACTCCCAGCCACATGCCTGAGTCCAGGGGGCACCACATCTCCATCCAGTATGCTCTGGTCCCCACACCACAAGATAGCAGGTCCCTTCTCTCATGCGCCACTTGAGGAGAAAATAATCTGGGATCCACAATTCAAGGGGGCGGCCAAAGTGTTTCCATAAGAGCCAAGCTATGAAAAGAAAGGAGCAAAGCTTGGGGAGCAAGACTAGGAGGCGCCCAAATAATTCCAAATAAAACCAGGTATGGAAGGAAGGAAATTTCTCTTGAAGAGCAAGGTTAGGAGGCACCCAAATAATTCCAAATAAAACTAGGTATGGAAGAAAAATTATTTTTTCTTGAAGAGCAAGGCTAGGAGGCGCCACCTACTTACCTTTTGAAGCCACCAATCAGCATTTTTGGAAACTCTTGGTCGGCCATATGTGTGGGAATTGATCCTACAAACCTAATTTGAAGATCCACCCTATTAGTCCCACATGGGAAGATGTAAAACCCTGCTCTCTTGCAAAGTCCTATAAATTAAACCCCTCTTGTAATTTTAAAGTTATCTGATGAATGAATCCAATTTATGTGTGAGCAAACTCTGTATTTCTCTCTTCCGCACTTGCATCCAGGTGTTGAGCTCCGTGAGAAAGTAAATCCGGGTTCCCCAGGAACCTTGAGGAGGTGTGAGATCCCCAACCCCAAAACCCTAGGTTAGCCACTTCACTTCCAAACCCTAGCCGCCCATCATCCTCTTCTTTCCACCAAACCCTAGCCTACCCCACCTCTCACGGCCACTCTCTCCAAGTCAAGGCCAACCACCAGCATCCAGGTCCAGTCTGGATACTTCAGATCTAGAGCAATTCCCAGAGGAAGTCAGATCAGCCTTCAGGAGAATCCGGATTTCAGCAACATCAGCTTTCAAGTTCTTCTAACTGGAAAATCCTTCCTTGAGTATCTGATTTCATAAATTGTTCTTCTTCTTTCCCAGATCTTGAGTTCAGGAGAAGCCAACTCTGCCAAAGGATCAGTATTGGAGAATCCATTGCGAAGATATCTGAATCCGGGGATCCAACAATCTGCTCAAGAGAGTCCTTCCACCAAACTTCGTGAAGATCACTGTCTGGTTTGTAGCCCTTCTCTTCTCTTTACTTCTGTCCTGTTGAAAGTTCAGAGCGAAACCCTAGGTCTGGGAGTTTCTCAACTCCCAGTGATCCGTTACTTCTGAACTACTCTGATAACCCAATTTCTTTTAAATTGTGCTTTCAATTATTACCTAGTTTCTTTCAATTTAGTTTAACTTTCCTTTGAGTCTAAGCCAACTTCCAAAAATATAAAAAAAAAAAAATAAATACATTAATTTTAATTTGCTTCCGCATTCCACATATCTATTCTGCATCATTTTTTGTATCAGAGTTTTCATTCTGCATCATTTTGGTATCAGAGCCCTGTCTAGGGTTTCTGTTTTGCTTACTTGTTTTGAGTCTCTCTCTTTTTACTTTGTCTGCTCGAAGTAGACTCCCTAGGACGTCCGGTCCTAGGAATGAAGCGAGGTGCAAACCTCCTCTTCCCATTCCATGGGGTGTTCCTAGGGCGTGTAGGGGATCCGTTGGGTTACAACTTCGTAGCAGGAATTGTAAACGGGGGAAGCACTCTGTTTTCAGTCTGTAACTACCCTATTGAAGGAATTGTTTCTTATTGAAAGTAATTCCAAATTATATGATTTTTGTTTTGGTGGAACCAGTATAATTGAAGCTATTTTACATAATTTTTTTATGATTTATTGGTTTCCATGAAATTTCTGAGAGTTAAATTACTGTAACTCTATTTCTGTGTTTCTGTAATTCAATTATTTTGAGTGATCATCTCCTAATTCATCTTAAGGGCATTTGAGCATCTAAGATAAGGGGAGGAGTTGATAACCTCTCCTTAGCCCAAAACCACCACCCACTTATTCGATCCTAAGCCTAATTTTAAAATTTATTAGACTTAATTTGCCCTAGTGGGCTAGGGACATCAACAAGTTGGGTCAAGGCTAGTGTTGAGTCAGTTTGTCTAGTTACTCTGTGTGTGCTTTGTACTCAGTGTCTAGAATGGTGGTTCAGGGATTCTATCCCGAAGGGCTTGTGTGCTGGTCCGCCTACCTGGCCAATCTCTGATTGGTGTCTAGGCTTGGCATTTAGGGACCTAACACGCCCCTTACACCTGCCTGGCTGAGTCCCAAGTTACTACAGGCTTGCTTGCCACTCTGATTGGGCATCTAGTTTGGGCTCTAAGTTTAGTTAGACCGTAGTCGTTTCAGTCGAGTCTCATTTGGTGTGTTTGCTTGCATCATCATGTCTACCCGGAATGGAGTACCCTACCAACCTAGTCAAACCCAACCTGATTTAGAGGCCATGGTTAGAGCTCTTACTGAGAGTATGAACAAATTGAGTCAGGATGTGACTGCTACTGTTGCCCAGTTTAAAGAACAAGTCCAAGAGAATTTTGTCCAGCTTAGGGATCGAGTCCAAGTAGTTGAGAAACGTAGACATCAAAATTGGACCCCTGATCCAAAATTTAATAAGCCCCAACCTCACCCATGCCAGGAGCCTAGGAGGACCTTATACCGTGATCTCGTGCATAACCTTAGGAAGCCTAACCATGATATCTATAGTGTGGATCGTGTCTATGAGAGGTCCTTACAATATTCTAGACCAGTCACTCAACAACCCAAGTCTTCTAGATCAAACCATTTAGATCCACACCCATGCCCAAGTAAAGTCTCTACTAGCTTGAAACCCAGTGTGACCCAGGTTCCTATATCGGAAGAATGTTTGTTTTGTGGAGAAAGAGGCAATAAATCTAGTCAGTGCCCATGCATAGGACTGGCTTGTGCACAGCTAAGTGGTAAGAATCCTAAGGATGACATTAATGAGGGAGAACCCAAGCCTACCAATAAGGAAGAAAGGTTAGGTATGAAAAGCCTAGGATCAGTTGACCCGATTACCACTGACCCGAAACCCATTGAAGATGGCATCGAGGAAGTATATGATGCTGGCTTGAGTCTAGTTGATGAATACGAGGGGGAAGAACTTGAAGAATGTGACATCGATACTATTGGTTCCTTACCTGAGGAGACCTTGGAAAGCAACCAAGTGGTAGGACCTAGTTCAGAAATTCAAGAGATTTGTGAGAATCAGGTTCCTTTAGTCAAATACCCCCAGGAAGAACTCATAGTGTTAGCCCGAAGCTATCAGTTCGTACCCTCTAATGACAGTCATTCTCCAAGTACCAATTGAAGATCTTTGCACTGAACTGTTTATGTTTGCCCACCCTATGGTAGATCCTCTCCTTAGGATGACTGAATCAAGCCTCTTACAATTGGACCTTGTCCCATGCCCAGCCACTAAGGTCTCTCCCGTAATCTCAGTTGAACATCCTTGTCTTGAGCAGATTGATTCACCCAGTCCTGTAGAAGTCCTCCTTATGGCCCCAGACCCCTTCCTTCGCATGACTGACCTACCCTTCTATAGAGTATACCTTTCCTCACCCATAGGTCAAATTTCAAGTCTTGAGGTCATCATCCATAGGCCCTCCCATGAATCATTCTCTAATCTAGTTCTTGAGAAAGTGGATCATTATTTGCTTAGAGAACAAACCTTAACTATTGCAATCACATGTCCTAGGCTACTTCCCGAACCATCTCTTGATCCATTCCTGGGAGTAGCTAACTTTTCCTTTTGTAAGGATGACCAGTTGACACTCATAGATCACCATTCAAACCTTCAGGTTACCATCTTTAGTCAACAGGTAATTCGAGACTCCACCTCATATCTCCTCCCTTTCTCTAGGACTTCCAATGCTTCTTACACCATCCAAGTATACTTTGTTGAAGTCTTTAGAGTGAACCACATGTCAGAACCTATTAGGTTTGCTACCTACTTCTGGAAGACCTTATGGCACCTACTAGGCACCCATGATAAGTTTTCATGCTCTGCATGCCATCCTCCGACCCAAGGTCAAACCTAAAGAGTCGTAGTTTGTTAGGTTTAGACCTAGGGTTCCTTTGGAATAAAGTTCATTCTTTAGGAATGCGTCGTCAGTCTAGTTTAGTTTTTCTTGACCCTTTACTAGGCTTTGTCTCAGATTTTGGTTGAGTGAGAATACCAGGATTTGGGATTTGTATTTACCCAAGGCTAAATTTGCATATAATGTTTCGATCAATAGGTATATAGGCTAGAGTCCCTTTGAAATTGTTCATGGATACAAGCCTCACACACAACTTGATCTAATTTCACTATTGATCTAATTTCACTATTAGTCCACACACACAAGTCTCTTGATGCACTTGCATAGCATGTAAAGGACTTGCATAAAGAAATTCATGCCAAAATAAATTTAAGTAATGAAACTTATAAGAAGTTGGCTGATTCTCAAAGGCGAGTCAAAACTTTTGTTGAGGGAGACTATGTAATGATTAGGTTAAGGCCTGAACAGTTTTCTCTTGGAACCGTTAGAAAGTTACATGCTAGAGGACCTGGACCATTTAGAGTGGTGAAGAGAGTAGGATCCAATGCCTATGTGCTCGAGTTGCCTTCAGAACTAGGCATTAGCTCCACTTTCAACATTACAGACCTAGAAGAGTATAGAGAGCTAGCTGTGATTCCCAGTGAGCCTTTTGAGCCTAATCCTGTTATTGAGAGTGATCCCGACCCTGTGTGTCCACCAACAAACTGGCCTGTGAGGAAAGAGCAGATTGAAAAGATCCTGGATGATCAGGTTATCTCTACTCATAATCGAGGATACCAAAGATACCTGGTCCGCTGGCAAGGAAGGCCAGATTCTGATGACTCTTGGATCTCCCGAGAAGAATTACAAGAATTGGACCCAGACCTCTTAGAGAGATACCAGAGCCAACTTGATCCATACTCGACAGGGTCGAGTTCCTCTCACCCCGGAAGAATTGGTGCGGGCACCAGACTCAGAAGAAGACTTCAGGGCTCCATCTGGATCTCTGATTGACCTTGCCCAAATAATTAGGATTTTCTGGTTTGTAATAAGGGTTGACTTGATCAACTCAATTTTAGCTTGAGTATGTATTTCCTTGCAATTTAATTTTGTTGAGTCATGTTGACTCAGTAGTGGTCTAGGACTTCTCCAGGGTGTCATATTTTCTCCCAAGGCCAAGCAAGTGGGCGCCACACTCCCAGCCACACTCCCAGCCACACACCTGAGTCCAGGGGGCGCCACATCTCCATCTAGTATGCTCTGGTCCCCACACCACAAGATAGCAGGTCCCTTCTCTCATGCGCCACTTGAGGAGAAAACAATCTGGGATCCACAATTCAAGGGGGCGGCCAAAGTGTTTCCATAAGAGCCAAGCTATGAAAAGAAAGAAGCAAAGCTTGGGGAGCAAGACTAGGAGGCGCCCAAATAATTCCAAATAAAACCAGGTATGGAAGGAAGGAAATTTCTCTTGAAGAGCAAGGTTAGGAGGTGCCCAAATAATTCCAAATAAAACCAAGTATGGAAGGAAAAATATTTATTCTTGAAGAGCAAGGCTAGGAGGCGCCACCTACTTACCTTTTGAAGCCACCAATCAGCATTTTTGGAAACTCTTGGCTGGCCATATGTGTGGGAATTGATCCGACAAACCTAATTTGAAGATCCACCCTATTAGTCCCACATGGGAAGATGTAAAACCCTGCTCTCTTGTAAAGTCCTATAAATTAAACCCCTCTTGTAATTTTAAAGTTATCTGATGAATGAATCCAATTTATGTGTGAGCAAACTCTGTGTTTCTCTCTTCCGCACTTGCATCCATGTGTTGAGCTCCATGAGGGAGTAAATCCGGGTTCCCCAGGAACCTTGAGGAGGTGTGAGATCTCCAACCCCAAAACCCTAGGTTAGCCACTTCACTTCCAAACCCTAGCCGCCCATCATCCTCTTCTTTCCACCAAACCCTAGCCTACCCCACCTCTCACGGCCACTCTCTCCAAGTTAAGGCCGACCACCAGCATCCAGGTCCAGTCCGGATACTTCAGATCCAGAGCAATTCCCAGAGGAAGTCAGATCAGCCTTCAGGAGAATCCGGATTTCAGCAACATCAGCTTTCAAGTTCTTCTAACTGGCAAATCCTTCCTTGAGTATCTGATTCCATAAATTGTTCTTCTTCTTTCCCAGATCTTGAGTTCAGGAGAAGCCAACTCTGCCAAAGGATCAGTATTGGAGGATCCATTGCGAAGATATCTGAATCCGGGGATCCAACAATCTGCTCAAGAGAGTCCTTCCACCAAACTCCGTGAAGATCACTGTCTGGTCTGTAGCCCTTCTCTTCTCTTTACTTCTGTCCTGTTGAAAGTTCAGAGCGAAACCCTAGGTCTGGGAGTTTCTCAACCCCCAGCGATCCGTTACTTCTGAACTACTCTGATAACCCAATTTCTTTTAAATTGTGCTTTCAATTATTACCTAGTTTCTTTCAATTTAGTTTAGCTTTCCTTTGAGTCTAAGCCGACTTCTGAAAATATAAAATAAATAAATAAATACATTTATTTTAATTTGCTTCCTTATTCCACATATCTGTTCTGCATCATTTTTGGTATTAGAGTTTTCGTTCTGCATCACTAGGTGTTTTAGTCTTCTTGGTCTTTGACTTCTTTTTTTTGGTCATAACAAGTTCAACTTTGAGTGAAGATGGATCAGATGAATGAATAGGAGATGGTTGAGCAGGAGTTTCAAGTGACTCTTTGTTGATCTATACAGGAGTATCCTCAGTAGTGAATGTTTCCTTTTAAGATTGTAGTAGGATACTTCAGATTTCTTCTTTAAAATTCTACATTTTCTTTTCCATTTTTTCCTTGTGAAGCATTTGTTCTAATCTCATTTTCTACAAGCTGGCATTAACTGAATTTTGTAAATCATCAAGTGCAGAATTTATGTGACCTGTCAGTGAATCAGAGATTGTCTCCATCTTCTGAAATATTAACTCCTTATGTTCAGATGGAGTTATCATTGCATCTTCAGATCTGTCTTCATCCTTGTTTCCAGGTTCATCAGTTTTAACAGCAGCAAGTTCATCCATATCATAATCGAAGGAAGTAGCAGCTATTTGACCAGACATTTTCTTTATCCATACTCCCTCTTGCAGTTTGTATCTCATTCTTTTAAGAGAGTTGAAGGAATAAATGTCTGAATGATGTAGAGGCTTGCCTATCTCATTAGTTAGGTCAATTCCAGCATCTTCAAATAGTAAGGTGAATACCATACCGTACGGCAAGCATGCTTTGAGTTTTCTAGCTGCTTCTCTCATTTGAATCATCATGATGAAAGGAAGGTTGAGAGGTTCTTCTTCAATTAGATGTCCCATAAAAGTCATGTCCTTTTCACTCACCCAGTTGAAACGATCAGTTCTAGGAATAAAAATTCTACTAACCATGTTGTGGAGTAGCCGCATTTGTTTTGATAGCAAGTTGGCTTGAACATGTTGGACGGAGCTTACATCTTCTCTTTCCAAAATGAACTTTAATGTGTGCTCTTTGTCAGTTAGGGTAAGCTCGGTGGCACCATCAATTGGCATTTAAAGCAAGTTGCTCAACTTTTCTTCATCCACAATGATTTTAACTCCCTTAACAATTGATTCCAAATGGTATTCTTCAAGAACTAGGTTTTCATGAGAAAGTTCGTACCAGAGAAGGGTAGGTTAGAATACCCAGTGAGCAAACAAACATCCAATCTTGGTTGTCTATCCAACTTTCAATCTTCATTTTCATTTCTTCCAGGAAGGAGAAATCGATCCTTCTGCCACATGTAACAGGCATGTTGGCCATTGAAGTGGATTTCCTAGTTGGAGAGGATGTTTCTTCTTGTTGTTGTTCAGGAGTGGACCTTTTTCTCTTTTCTCCCTTTTCCTTCAGATCTTCACTGCGTGTGCTTGTTTCAGCTGCTTGAGGAATCTTTCTTGCAGATCTCCTTGGAGCCATTTTAGCAAAATTTGTAGGAATAAGGAAATCAAGGTTTCGGGGAGTGGTTTTTGGAGTTTTTGGTAAAGGTTCTGAGTGGAGTAGAGAGAGTTTGAAGTGAAAAAGAAAGAGTAAAATGTAAGATAAGATTACTCGGATCTATTTAAACAGCAATTTTCCGACATTTGAGTTGGCTCACTCAGTCCTAAAATCATCCGAGTCGGCTCGACCAGAGCGAACTCAGAATAAGCAGAACTTCGAGTCTGCTAGGCAAGACTTCTGATAGACCTAGTCGGCTCGACCAAAGCAAGAGTAGAAAAATCAAATATTCGAGCCAGCTCAACCAGAGAAAAATTGCTCGAGTCGACTCGAACAGAAACTTTCCACAAAAGTTGAAATGATTCAGAAATTGAGTTTGATTCAATGAAATTTCAAGGAAAGTTGTTCATTAATCATGAATAGTTATAGGAGGTTTTCTAGATAGTTTTTTCTTAATTTTGAAGGAAATTAGGTTAGGATAATCTAGAAAGGATGACAAAGCCCTAATTCTCCTCTAAGTGATTCAAATCTATCATGGTTCAGTGGCTTAGTAAAAATGTCAGCTAATTGGTTTTCAATTGGGATAAATTCTAATTCAATGTCACCATTCAAAACATGATCTCTAATAAAATGGTGTCTAATCTCTATATGCTTAGTCCTAGAATGCTAAATAGGATTTTTGGTTAAATTTATAGCACTTGTGTTATCACACTTGATAGGAATTTTGCATTGTGTAACACCAAAGTCTTATAATTGTTATTTAATCTATAGCACTTGTGCACAACAACTTCCTGCAACAACATACTCTATCTCAGCAGTAGAAAGTGCTACCGAGTTTTGTTTCTTACAGTATCATGAGATTAAATTCAATCCTAGAAATTGGCATGTGCTGCTAGTACTCTTTCTATCAATTCTATAACCAGCATAATCAGCATCCAAAAATCCAATTAAATTCAATGAAGATTGTTTTGAAAACCAAAGACCTAGATTACTTGTACCTTTCAAATATATCAATATTCTTTTAATAGCAAGCATATATGTTTATTTAGGATTACATTGGAATCTAGCATATACACATACACTATACAAGATATCTGATCTACTTGCAGTTAAGTATAATAAGGATCTGACATACCTCTATAGAGCTTTTGGTCAACATTGGATTCGTTTTCATCTTTGTCCAATCTGCAAGATGGGCTCATAGGTGTGCCCATTTGTTTGCTCGTTTCCATACCAAACTTTTTGATTATTTTCTTGGTATATTTGGCTTGGTTAATGAAGATCCCTTCCTTAGTTTACTTTACTTGAAGTTCGAGGAAGTAGTTAAGTTAACCCATTAGGCTCATTTCAAATTCTCCCTGCATTAGCTTAGCAAATTCTTCACAAAAATTTTCATTAGTTTCACCAAATATAATATCGTCAACGTAAATTTGTACAACTAATGTCATTGTTTTTCTTTTTGATGAAAAGGGTTTTATCAACATTTCTTCTTGAAAAATCATTTTCAATCAAGAAAGTGCTAAGTCTATCATACCAGGCCCTAGGTGCTTGTTTCAAACCATATAAATCTTTATTTAATTTAAACACATGATTTGGAAAAGCATGATTTTCAAAACCTGGTGGCTGTTCTACAAAAACTTGTTCAGAAATAAATCCATTTAGAAAAGTATTTTTTACATCTATTTGAAATAGTTTAAAATTCATGTAGCAAGCAAATGCAAGAAGTAATCTAATGGCTTCTAGTCTTGCTACAAGAGCATAAGTCTCATCAAAATCAATGCCCTCTTCTTGATTATACCATTTTTCTACCAACCTTGCTTTATTTCTCATAACCTTACCATTCTCATCTAATTTATTCTTATAAACCCATTTGGTTCCTATAATGGGATGGTCTAGAGATCTACTAACAAGAGTCCAAACATTATTTCTTTCAAACTAGTTTAATTCTTCATACATGGCCATCATCCAGTTTGGATCAGTTTCAGCTTCTTCTAAATTATGTGGTTCAATTTATGAAACAAAGGCTAGGTAGTCATGTGCATCTCTATGTGTAGACCTAGTCCTAACTCCATGAGAAGGATCACCAATAATTAGATCTTTAGGATGTGAAGTTATATTCCTCCATTTCTTTGGTAAATCAGTATGATCCTTACTTACCACTTCATTTCCATCTTGTGTCGGCTTGTCTTGTATGCTTAGGTCTTCCATCTCCTTTTGAAGTGTACATGCATCATTGTCTACGCACTCATCTTTTCTAGATGGTGAGGTGTTAGCTTCAACAAAAACAACATGAATTGACTCTTCAACAGTGAGAGTCCACTTATTAAATATTCTATATGCTTTGTTGTGTAGTGAATAACCAAGGAATATGGATTCATCAGATTTTGCATTAAGTTTTTCTAGGTTATCTTTACCATTATTAAGCACAAAGCATTTACATCCAAAAACATGAAAATAATTGATATTGGATTTCTTTTCATTCCACAGCTCATAGGGGTTTTCTTCAAAATAGGATGGATCAAAACGCGGTTTAAAATATAACACATAGTGCTCACTACTTCTGTCCAAAAGTACCTTAGAAGATTACCTTCACATAACATCGTTCAGGCCATTTCTTCCAAAGTTCTATTTTTCTTCTCTACAACATTTTGTTATGGTGTCCTAGGAGCGGAGAAGTTATGATCAATGCCATTTTCAGTGCAATAATCATCGAAAAATTGATTTTCAAATTTAATGCCGTGATCACTCTTAATTGAAATTATTGAAAGATTTTTCTGATTTGAAATCTTTTTGTGAAATTTTCTAAAGACTTTAAAGGTTTCATCTTCGTGAGCAATAAACAAAACCCATGTAAATCTGGAAAAATCATCTATAATCACAAGGGCATATTTCATACCTTCTAGGCTTGTGGTCCTAGTTGGTCCAAATAAATCTATGTGAAGTAGTTCTAGAGGTCTAGTAGTTGAAATCATATTTTTGGGTTTAAAACTCTCCCTAGTTTGTTTACTCATTTGGCATGCATCACAAATATGATCAAAATCAACTTAAACTTTGGCATGCCTCTTACTAAATTTTTCAAAATTAACTTGTCAATAGTATGCATGCTAGCATGATCTAATCGTCTATGCAATAATAAACAAGACTTATTGGTCTTAACATTTATTGCAAATAAACTAGAATTACTTGACATGGCAAGATAATTAAGATCAACCATATAAATAGTTCCATGTCTATGTCCAATGAATTTACTACTAGAATCAAGAGAGTTTGTTACTATACATATAGATGATTCAAAGATAACCTTGAAGCCTTTATCACAAAATTGACTAATACTCAATAAATTGTGCTTCAATTTATCTATTAGCAATACATTTTCAATGAAAGTATAGGGAGTTATTTTGATCTTACCAATTTTGATTATTTTCCCCTTGCTATTGTCTCCAAAAGTAACCATACCTTCTTCTTTCATTTCTAGGATGATGAAATGATCCTTGTCAACCGTCATATGCCTTGAGCAGCCATTGTCAAGATACCATCTTTTTTTCAATTTTTGGGATGCAAGACATTCCTGCAAGATAATTAAGGAGTTCTTTTAGGTACCCAAGCTAACTTGGATCCTTGTAGGTTAGCTGAGGTGGTTCCTTTGAGAACCCAAATTTTTCTTGATTTATTATGGACATTTCTAATAATATTGCATTTAAAAGCTTTATGTACTGGCTCTTTGCAAGCAAAACATCTGATTCTAAAATTCTGAAAAGATTTATGTTTTGAAATTCCAGATGCATGAGATGCAGAAATAGTAGATTTTGTATTTGAGTTTTTAGGAACATACAAGGTAGCTTTCAAAATGGAAGTAGAAAAGTTTGTCACAAAAGCCTTTTGAGATGTAAACTTTGGAACAAAATCTTTTTGTTTCACAAAAGTAGTTGCTGAAACATAATTTGAATTTGAAGAATTAAAACCAATTCCAGCTTTATTACCAGAAATTCTTTGTTCTTTAAGAATCAGCTCAAGCTTGTTAGATGATAAAGTTTTTCAACATGTTGCTTGAGTTTTTCAACCTCCTTTTTCAACTCAAGATTTTCATTCAATAAAACTTTGTTTTTGTCATGATAATCATTAACTTTAGTTTTCAATACTTCATAATTTTAAAAAAAAACATGAAGTTCTTTTTGCAAGAATATATTCTTTTCTGAAGTTTCTTCTTTTTCTTTGAGTAAAGAATCATTAGTATTTTTTAGAGATCTAATCTTTACTCTAGCCTTCTTAAATTCAGATAACAGATCATGGAATGCAGAATTTAACTCATCAAATATAAATTCAATTTGAGCATTGGGGGATGTTACCTCATCCTCGAGATCCATTAGATATAAATTAGCTATTTTTGTGGTCTCTTCCTCTTCAATTAAGGTGGATTCTTCACTGTCGCTCCATATGGCAACCATCGCTTTCTTTTTCTTTTTCTTGAAGTATTTCTTCAATAGTGGACATCTGGATGAATGTGTCCCGGTTTCTTACATTCATAGAAGGTGGGGACTTGTTCCTTTTCTTTATCTTTGTCCTTGTCCTTTTTCTTGGAATGCTCTTCTCGTTTATGAAATTTTCTATTGAATCTTCCTTTTTTCTTTTCCATAAACTTTCTGAATCTCCTCACGACCATTGCAATATCTTCATCTTCTAGATCATCTTTGGAGGAGGTAGAATCATCTTCTATTTCTTCATCATTCTTTGATTCCAATGCAGCCTTGAATGCAATAGTTTTCTTCTTTTTCTGATCATCATTTGTTCTATGCTGCATGATTAATTTGTGTATGATGAGAGAACCCATTAATTCATCCATGGATAGAGTATTTAGACTTTAGCTTCCTGGATGGTAGTAACTTTAGGGTTCCATTTATCTGGAAGTGATCTCAATATCTTCTATACTAGATCAGCATTTGAGTAAACCCTGCCAAGACTTTTCAAACCATTAATAATATCTGTAAATCTAGTATATATAGCAGAGATATTTTCATTAGGTTTCATTTTGAACAGTTCATAATTGTGCACTAGAAGAATAATTTTTGAAGTCTTCACTTGGAAAGTTCCTTCATGGGTCACCTTAAGTTTATCCCAAATTTTCTTTGCTGAAGAGCAAGTGAAAGTTCGATTAAACTCGTTTGAACCCAAAGCACAATATAGCAGATTCATTGCTTTGGCATTTAATTCCCCTAATTTCATGTCGTGTTCATCTCATTCCTCTTCAGGTTTAGGGACATCCACACCATCATTTTTGATCATGGGAACATGTGGTCCTTTAAGAATGACCTTCCATAATTGAAAATCAATAGCTTGTATATAGATTTTCATTCTAGCCTTCCAATAAGAATAATTAGTACCTGTGAAGAGTGGAGGTCTATTAGTAGATTGGCCTTCGACCAAGGATGTACTCATGGGATGAGCCATCAATCTTTACTCTAATGTAATCAAAGACACTGCTCTGATACTAGTTGTTGCCCAGGTGGCTACTCAAGAGGGGGGTGAATTGGGAATTTAAAAAATTTAAGCAAATAATGTGAACTTAAAAATCCCTTTTAGAGTGTAAGGTGCTGTGGCAAAATAATAACTTGTAGAAGCTAAATAAGATCAAAGAAGCACAACACAAATACACAGAAATTATAGTGGTTTGGAGCAACCCAGCTCCTACGTCCACTACCAAAGATACCATATGGGATTTCTCCTATATTCACACCCGAATACAGTAGGATTGTTTTACAGGCTTACAATCCAAAACCTCTATACTTTGGTTTTAATGGGATCACCAAAGAAACCCAACACCCTTTGGTTTTAAACAGGATTACCAAAGAAACCCAACTTGGTTTTCACAAGATCACCAAGAACACAACTTGGTTTTACCAGGATCACCAAGAACCCAATACTTGGTTTTTATCAAAGGCTCACCAAGAACCTATTTGGTTTTTCAAATGGGCTCACCAATAACCCAACAATTCAAGAATGAATTGAAAATAAATGCAACAATAAATGACAAACTCTAGTTGTCGGATAGTTGCTGATGCACTTGAGAGAAGTCCACTTGAATGTACTTCAATGCTCTTTAATATTTTCAGTGGCTTCTTTCCAAAGTGCTTCAAGCTTTAGATCAAAGTTGGTGAAGACTTGAAGACTGACTTAAATGCTCTTTGTGCTCTCTTGCTTGTTGGTAGGTTGGATATTCAATAAACCCTTAACACTTTTAGGAACTTTCACTCTCTTCTTTTTTTAAGAAAGTTCAAATCTCTCAAATATATGACCTTCCATCACTCCAAGGCAGTTTGAGATGTTGTAGACCATTGGGATGTAACATATGACCATTGGAGCACCTTTTTGCATTCAAAAAAAAATTCTAGAACTAGCCATTATGTACCCAAAAATGATATTCGAGTCGGCTCGGATTCTTCGAGTCGGCTTGGATCCTTCGAGTCGATAGGTCGAGTCACCATTTCTTCAGTAGAGTTGGCTCTTTGTCTTAGGGTGCAAAAACTTCACTCTGGATGAGTCAGCTCTTGATAGCTCAGGTTGGCTCGAACATCCATCGTTGAACACATTGAACTCAAGGGATCGGCTCGCTTGAATTTGGGTCGAATCCTCTTCCAAGGATCATAAAACTTTACTCTGGAGGAGTCGGCTCGTTGCAGATCGGGTCGGCTCACTTTCTCAGGTCTTCATAATTAGTTCTGACAGAGTCGGCTCAATCTAGTTGGGGTCGACTCGCTTGGCTGTTCTCAGAAAATAATAGAAATGGACTCTGGACGAGTCGGCTCGGTTCTCCTTGAGTTGGCTCGGATGCTGCATGCCAGAATCCTTAGTGCATGCCATGAGGTAGAGTCGGCTCTTTTTCAAACTGGGTCGGCTCGAGTGACTTCTTCAGAATTTTTACAAATAAACTTGAGAACACTCTCACTAACACTCTCAAACTGTTCATACCAACTCAAAAAAAGTTTAAGGCACAACACACATAGAAGTAACCATTTTATATGATTTTTCTTAACTTTTTTATTGGGTTCTTTACAAAACATGATTACAACACAACTCAAAACAAGAAGTATAAATATAGGAGTTGAAGTTTAAACAAATAATTCATCCTACAAAAACATGTAAACCACTTGAAGAGTTGTTAGTAAAATATGTGAATTCTCCAATGTTTGATTATCATCAAAATCACTTATAGGGTCAACACACCTTCTTCCCACACCAAGCTTCTTCCAGAAGTCCTCCATTCAGCTTGAAATGTGGGGACTTATTCACAAGAAAACATGATAGAGTAATAACATCACCCCAAAAGGTTTTTAGCAGTGACGACTGTAGCCTCATTCTCCTTGCCTTCTCTAATAGTGTTCGAATCATCCTTTCCGCAATACCATTCTGCTGTGGGGTCATCCTTACAGTGTAATAGCATTTGATCCCATTTTCCTTACAGTAATTCTTGAACTCTTTACTAAAGTACTTCCCACCATTATCTGACCGAAGGCACTCTACATGTCTTCCTATCCCCTTCTCTACTTCAGCCCTCCAGGCTTTAAACTGGGCAAATACATCTAATTTTTCTCTCATCAGATACACCCACAATTTTCTAGAGAAGTCATCAATGAAGGTAACAAAATACCTTGCTCCACCCTAGATAAAATAGGTGATGGTCCCCATACAGCCGAGTGCACCAAATCTAGCACTCCTTCACTTGGCTTGGTACAAACAGCAAATTTCACCTTATGTTGTTTACCAAAGATACACGGCTCACACAGATCATTTTCATCCTTTTTCAAAGCTGGAATGTTCCCTCTTCTACTTAACTTCATGAGGCCTCAGTCACTCATATGACTCATCCGATAGTGCCACAATTTATATGTCAACTATTCTTCCTGTGCCGCTGCAAGCACCTCCGCACTATCATTCACAATTAAGCCCTCCATCTTGTATAGATTGTTGCTCAGTCTTCTTCCTCTCATTACCACTAAATCCCCCTTGGTTATTTTCAAACATCCACCACTAGATTGCAACTAAAAGCATAACCTTGCTCTTCCAATTAGCCCAACGAAATTAAATTCTTTTTCAACTCTGGTACATGTTTGATATTTGATAGAGTCATTATCACTCTATCATACATCCTCGCCCTTATGGTGCCAACTCCAGCCACCGTATAAGGATAATCATCACCAAGGCTTACACTACCTCCATCTAACCTATCATAGGTGTAAAACCATTCCCGATGTGAGGTATAGTGGTATGCGCATGCAGAATCCAAAATCCAGGTATTATCCTAATCTACTGATCTACCTGATACAATCAATACATCTCCTCCATTACCATATGATACATTTGCACTACCAGTGTTAACTTTTCCCTTTTCTGTCTTCCAAAGAGGACAATGCTTCTTGATATGCCCAAGCTGATGACACTTATAGCATTTCAAGTTCTTATGGTTCTGAGACTGAGATATGCCCATGCATTTCTCCTAGCTCTTTCCTTTGGTCTACCTTGCCTCTCATTCACAGCAAGAACCTCTGAGTTAGGATTACCTTTGCAGATCTTTTTTCTTTGCTCATTAGATTTGACCACACCAACAACCTCTTCATAATTCAGGGTTTCCTTCTCATAAACCAAGGTTGTTTGAGACCATCATATGATCTAGAGAGTGAACACAGCAGCAACAATGCCTAATCCTCATCGTCAATTTTCACATCCAGACTCATCACCTCAGAACATACCTGATTGAATCTCTGAATATGAGCAACGAGGTCTCCTCCTTTAGGCATTCTCAAGCTATATAGTTGCTTCTTCAACCATAGCTTGTCCTTCATGTTCTTTCCCATGTATGTGTTCTCCAGTGTTCTCCAAAGACCTTTTGCAGTAGTCTCCGAACAAATCTATGGTAAAACATGATCAGCCAAATACGTCCTGATGGTGCTAAAAGCAATATCTTGTAACTCTTCCCATTCTTCAACACTAATCATTTTCTGATCCTTTGAGAAGTAGGACCCTAGTTTACGGTGGTTTCTTAGCCACCAAATCCTATTTCCTAGTTTTACTTGTTAGATCTACTTTGCGGGTTACAACTAGTTGACTAGTTTTGCTTGGTTGTTTACTTTGAGTCTTTAAATCTAAAAATCCTAAAAAAATTAATCTATTTTAATCATTATTAATTATTTTAATAATCAATAGATTAATTTTTGCATATTGTCCCACATCAAGTTCATTTTACAAATTGATTGAAGTATCAGAGCTATTGAACATTTTTAATTTCTATGAGTCTTTGATGTAATATTCTCCCCCTTACTCAAACATCAATTTTTTTGCACACACATTGCTCATTGCTCATTGTAATAACTTTCCATGCATCACATATTATCTCATTGTAATTTTCCATGCATCACATCATATTATCTCATTGTGATTTTTCATGCATCACATATTACTCCCCCTTTTTGTCATCAACAAAAGGTATAAATGCTCCCCCTTACTATAAAATTAAATATCATCACACATTTAGAGAGTAAAAAAGAAGTAAATATGATTATCATAAATAGTGAAATTTCATTTCATTACATGTAACACAATAACATACATGAAGCACAACATAAGTAAGACATCTATGAGGCTAGTCCTCATCAGATGGAAGATCTAATACAACAGTAGCCTTAACCCTATGTGTAGAAGGTCTAGGAGTCTAATGAGTCATGTTCCTTGTTCTAAGAGAAGGGCAAGCTCTAGATCTAATAGGAGCTCTAGATCTAATAGGAGCTCTAGATCTATGATACTATCTAGGCATATCTCTAGTAGGTGCTGGTGGAGGAAAAGTAGGCTTTGGCTTAAAAACTGAGATCAATGGAGTCCTCTTATCAGTAAAAGCATCAGATAATGCAAGAGTGCTGGTACCAGAAAGAATCTGAGTAGCAGGTGTATCAGGAATGCTTTGCTTATGCTACTCTATCTCGGGTGCTGGTGTGTCCATGATATGTGGATCTATGGTGTGATATCAGCCTACTGATCAGTAGTATCAAAGTCATGTCCATCATATGGTGGTGAAGGAGGTGATCCAGAAGGTCCAGCTAAGGTAGTTTAATGTAAAGCTGCTAAAATTTGGCTGAAACCATCTCTCATCTTAGTCTGCAACAGATCATTCCTGTAATGTACCTCTGCTTGAATAGTTTGAAGGTCTGATCTAAGGGTAGAAATATCATCTTGAAGTATCCTCAAGTGCTCAGAATCCTACTGCCCACCAGTGCTGGGCTCAGAAGGAACTGATGGAGAAGGTGTGGTAGGTGCTGGCTTTGAGGGTCCAGCCTCATCATCAGGCTCATCCTCGTCGTCTCCAGTCTGCTATGCAGTCTCTGCATCATCTGGAATATCATCATTATCATCAGAGTGAACTGCTCTCTGTCCTGATATTTTCTTTACCCATACTCCTTCAACTTTGTGATACCCCATTCTATGTAGAGATTTCTCTAAATATCTTTCAGTGTGTAGAAGGGGCCTACTATCCTCTCCAAATAGGTCAATGCCACAGTCCTGAAATAGAAGTGTGAAGGACATCTGATGCAGAACTAAGATTGCATGCAAATTATTTTTTCATAATTTTTTTGATTTAGTTGTGTGTTTAATTCCCGAAGAACAGACCATGAATCTAAGAAAAGGATTCTATGCAAGTAAGAAACTACAGCATGCAAAGTAGAACCTAAAAAGCAATAAGAAGAGGATCATCGAGGCTGAGAAGTCTCGGTTGGGCTAGTTCATCTCCAATTGGGCTACTAGCAGGTAGAGGGGGTGTACCTGACAATGGTTGATGCGTCCGATGAAGATCACAGACGAAGGGGTCGCTCTCGCTCCCGGATATAGCTTGGATGATCAAGCCGAAGACTTGCAGATTCCTGGCTTTCAACTCAATGATCTGATTGCTGCCTGGCTGGAGTCATTGGATTCATAGGAGTCGAGGGACTTGAAAACAGTCATTCTAGGATTAGAAATCAAAGCAAAGATGGAGGATTAATTGAAAAAATAGCAAGGGAATGAAGGGATTTGATGTGGATGGCTATGATGCGAGACAACTTTAAGATTGCAGGAAAATAGTAAACAATTTTTTTTATGATTTTTATAATTTAGGTTTGTAGGCTAAAATTCTAAAATAAAATAAGAACTACCAAGAAATTAAGAATCATCGTATCGCAAACAACTCATGCAACATAATGAAATAGCTAGGACCCGAGAGTTGAGAAACTCCTAGTTTAGGATAGCTTATCTTCATCAAATTAGAAAATAAGAGTTGGGAAGGTTTCTTACCAGTCAGAGATTTGAATCTGTAATTGTAAGGATCACACAGCTCTCATATTGAAGTCTGGAAGATGAAGCTTGGTTTCCTTTGAATTGTTGACTGATTTGGGCAGTCCTGGAGGCAAGGAAGGCCTCCTCTGGGAGGTGAAACATCTCGGGGATCTTGCGAGCATCAAGGGTCAATCAAAATAATAAGTAAGAAAAAAAAAGGAAACTATGTTTAAAAGAAATTAGGGTTAGGATTTTGTAAGGGATGGCTTGAAGCTTGATGTAGATCTCCCTGCTTGGCAGCCTAGGGCACTCTTTCTTGGACATGTGGAGGCTTGGATGGTAGTGAGTTAGGGTGTGGAAGGATGCTAGGGCAACAAGGAATTCAGCCAAGCACAAGAACACAAACCAAAGAACCAAAGAACCCAAAAAAGGTAACACACAAGCTTACAAGCTCAAATAAATTTACCAAGGTTTTGATATCATGAATAAAAATTAGTTTTCTATTTATCATCAGTCCTAGAGTCGTCCTACATCAGTTTGGTATCAGTTCAGGTTTAGGATAGCATTAATCTGCATTCATATCACAAACCCTAATTTCTGCATCCTGTCACCTACATTAGAGGTTTAGTTTTTGATCAATTTAGGCATCTTGGACATTTTGTTTTTCTATGAAATTTTCATGAGTTGTTCTCTATCTTGTCCTCTATTTTATCAAAATTTTTAATTAATTTTATAGGAACCCTAAGTCTCTAAAATTCAGCATATTAGAAACCCTAACAAAATCTTGAAATTTCTACAGTAGCCCGAAAACCCTAAAATTTGCATCATCATTTGACTTTTGTTCAGCATCAAATTTGATAGAGTTCATCAACACCATCCATCCTATGTTCTAGAAGTTTTTTCATTTTTTTCTGCATCGAAATCTGTGTTAAAATCTGCATCTTTTGAAACCCTAATTCTGATATTTCTGTACTTGACTTAACCTAACCTAATCAACTTCCAAATCCCCCAATCCCAAGCCAAACATTGTGTGAAAATCCCAGTTAACTTAAACCTAACTTGACATCTCATAAATTAATTAAAAATATATTTTATTTTTTTATTATTTTAGATTGCATCAGGACTATTGAATGCCATCATCTCTTTAATCTAATCTTAAGGGCAATCAATATAACATCAGGGCAGGATTTCATCACCTGTCCTGGGCCCAAAACAACCATCAGCACACTAACCTAAGTCTAATTATAATTGATTAGACCTAATTTGCCCTAGAGGGCTAGGTGATACCCACAGGTCGGGTCTGAGTTGTGTGGGCCAACTAGTGCATTTAATCCTTTGGCTATTACTGAAATCTGGTGTCTAAGGCTGAAGGTCCAAAGTCAAACGACCTAAGTGGTGTTGTGATTTTTAATTATGTCCCTGCGAAAGCAGGGGGCCTCCCACACTTCCCCCCTCTACCTGGCCAGAGGAAGGATTAGCTACTGGGTTAAGTGTAAGTTGAGCTGACCCACCCAGTTTTGGCTCTAGGTCTAGGAAATCCTAGATTAAGTTAATCCATTTTGCATGCTTGGCAGCACCATCTCATTTTGATTGATTATTTAATTACATGACCACTAGACTAGGAACCCAATACTAGAAATCCACACCCCAAATCAATTTAGCCATGGATTCCAATTTTGAGGCCTTCATGAAAGCCATGACTGACCAGTTTGCCCAAATGAACACCGAAACCCAAGATCGATTTGACCGAATCGATTTATCCAATAACCAAACCAATGCCTAGATAACCTAGTTGACCAAATCCCAAAATCAAATGAACCATATATTCAACCAAGTAGACCAACGATTTGATCAGGCAACCACTAGGATCAGTACCCCTCATCAAAATCTTAGTATTAATCAGGAACCTCTTAGTCAACTCATCCCTGCTACCACAGTTAATAGCCATTTTTCCTTTAGCCAAACCCCTCTTACCACCCCATTGGTTCACTAAGATGACTTAAAAGAAGAAATATATGAGGCTGACCCAAGTCTGGTAGAGGAGTATGAAGATAATGAGTCTATTGGAGATCTAGAAGAATACCTTATAGAAGACCCAGGATTAGTTGATTATAACAAAACCCAGATAAACCAACCCAAAACCAGTTTGAACAGATGAACCTCCAAACTCATAACCAATTTTCTCAATTAACCGCTCTGATTAATCAAATAAACCAAACCAATAACGATATAACCAATAGGTTGGACCAAGTATAGAACCGATTAGGGACTGTAGAGAAAACCCAAGAGTCTAACACTGAACCTGATTTTGACTCCACCCCTTCTACCCCTCAAAACCCTAGAAGAGTTCAAACCCATGAACCCTTTGTAGAACATAACCCTAGGAGACCCTAAAACTAGGATCAATTTAAGGAACCCAACCATAGGGGAAACCAACACCGGGATCAATATCAGGGCCCTAACTTTAGGAGACCCAATCAGGAGGACCAAGACCAGGATGATATGATTCTTAGGAGCATCAGGATAGATCCACCCACCTTTGATGGTAACCTAGATTCAAAGGTCTATATCGATTGGGAGGAAGGCATGGAGAGGTACTTTAAATTTTATGCCTTAAGTGAAGAGAAAAAGTGCCAATTTGTCTAGCTTAGGCTAACTGATCAAGCTAGATTATATTGGGAGCAAGTAGAGCGACTCGATAATCAACTAGACCTTCCACCCATTGTCACCTAGGAAGCCATGAAGTTAAAGCTTAGGGCTAAATATGTTCCTCCATACTATAAGCGGCGTCTCTTAGATCAATGGTAGAGATTAAAACAAGAGACCAAAACTATACTGGAATACATAGCCCAGTTTGATGAGTGTGCCCTAAGATGCGGCATAGATGAACCTGAGTCAGTTACCCTCTCTAGGTTTAGACATGGTCTTAGAGAGGATATCTAAAGGGAGATGTACCTTACAAAAGTTGAACACATGGACCATACCTATCATGTAGCTGAAAACTTTGAAAGGTTCCAGAGAGTACCTATAGTTAGGAGACCTGAACCCTTTAAATTCAATACTCCTATATTTAGGCCCAACCCAAACCAGGCTTACCGAAACCGACCTAGCTTTAACCAAAACCGCCCTAACCCCAACCCAGGTTAGCCAAACCCAAACCTAAGTCGACCCAACCCTAACCCACGTCTGAGTCAGGCTAGTTCAAGTAACTCAGCATCTTTTAGGAATGATAAGGGTAAGGCACTAGCTTTCCAGAAGAACCCAAGCCCCAGCCCTAATGCCTGCTTTAGGTGCAACAAGGTAGGTCATTTTGCTAGCCAATGTCCCATCCGGTCTTTGCACATAGGGGAGCTTGAGGAAGATGAGCCTGAACCCAATAACGATGAAGAGGAAGAGGTCTATGAAGCTGAACCAGACTTAGTTGAGGAATATGGAGGTGATGAGGAGGATTTTAATCAATCATACCTCGTAGAGATAGTTAGATGCATCTTGTCCCAAAGTAAAACCCCGGACGATTGGCATAGGACCAACATCCTACAAACCTTTATGAAGATTGGGGACAAGGTGTGCAAAATAATTATAGATAGTGGGTGCTGTGTGAATTCCATGTCCCATAAGGCTGTCAAAACCCTAGGCTTACACCCAGTTCCTCACTCGAATCCCTATAAGGTATCCTGGATAGATTTCACCTCTATACCCATTAAGTCCAGATGCCAAGTCTAGATCCAACTTCAATCATATTAGGATAAAGTGTGGTGTGATGTTGTGCCCATGGGGGTTAGTAGTATAATCATAGGATGGCTATGGTTCTTTGATCATGATGCCACCCTTTATGGCCGATCTAATGCATGTATGTTCACCTTTCATGGGAAGAAGATCACCATAAACCCCACCCCACCTCAAGAATCAATAAAGAGAGAATCTAGCTCACTTAAGAAGAAAAAGTCTGGAATTAATCTAATCACTGCAAAAGAGCTAGAAAAAGAGATATCTGAGGGCACTACTATTTGGATGTTAGCTATGAAGGAAGTATCTGATCCTATTGATAGAGAGTACCCTCAAGAGGTTAAGGGAGTCTTGAATGAGTTTAGTGACATATTTCCTAAAGATTTTCCTGACCACTTACCACCTCTTAGGGACGTCCAACATGCAATTGATTTAGTCCCAGGAGCTACCCTACCTAACCTACCTCATTATAGGATGAACCCAGCTGAACACTTAGAGCTTCAACGACAGGTAGGAGAGCTTCTTAGAAAAGGGTTTATTAGGAAGAGCCTAAGTCCTTGTACTGTACCAGTCCTATTAACCCCTAAGAAAGATGGCATGTGGAGGATGTGTGTTGAAAGCCATGCTATAAATAAGATAACTATGAAGTATAGGTTTCCCATCCCCCGCTTGGATGATATGTTGGATATGATGGTGGGAGCCATAATTTTTTCCAAGATAGACCTTAAGAGTGGCTACCATCAGGTTCGAATTAGACCCGGGGATGAGTGGAAAATAGCTTTTAAAACCAAAGATGGTCTATATAAGTGGGCCATAATGCCTTTTGGGTTATCCAATGCCCCTAGCACTTTCATGAGAATTATGACCCAAGTTCTTAGGATGTTCATAGGTAAATTTGTGGTAGTATATTTTGATGACATCCTGATTTATAGCAAAACTAAGGAAGGTCATATAGAACATCTAAAACAAGTTTGCTTGACCCTTAGGAAAGAGAACCTCTATGTTAATTTGAAGAAGTGTGATTTCATGACCCATAAAGTTATCTTCCTAGGCTTTGTGGTGATCCCTGAAGGAGTAGTAGCTGACCCTGAAAAGGTTAGATCCATAGTAGAGTGGCCAGTACCCACTAGTGTCCATGAAGTTAGAAGTTTCCATGGTCTAGCCACTTTCTACAAACAGTTTATTAAGGAGTTTAGCACCATAATAGCACCAATTACTGATTGTATTAGGAAGGAAAATTTTGAATGGACCAAAGCTACAAATAAAGCCTTCCTAGAGATTAAAACTAAGATGACACAAGCACCCATCTTGAGGTTACTCAATTTTACTAAGGTCTTTGAGGTAGCTTGTGATGCTTCGGGAATCGGCATTGGAGGAGTTCTGAGCCAAGAGAATCACCCAGTAGCCTTCTTTAGTAAGAAACTTAATGAGACTAAACTTAAGTACTCAACCTATGACAAAGAGTTTTATGCGGTAGTACAAGCTCTTAGATATTGGAGACATTATTTACTACCCCAGGAGTTTGTTTTATATTCTGATCATGAAGCACTCTGATTTTTGAACTCCCAAAAGAAATTAAACCCTAGGCATGCTAAGTGGGTAGAATTAATACAAGCCTATACCTTTGTACTCAAACACCAGGCTGGGACTGAAAACAAGGTAGCTAATGCCCTTAGCAGATGAGCCTTACTTCTGAATATTGTTAGCACTGAAGTCATTGGATTTGATAGGTTGAAAGAAGAATATGAAGCATGTCCAGACTTTAGTGAGATTTTCCAAACCCTTTCCCAAGGACCATCTAGTACCCATAGCGAATACACCCTACAAGATGGTTATTTGTTTAAAAATAATAGATTGTGTATTCCCAGAACATCACTTGGAGAATTCTTAGTCTGGGAAACCCATGCTGGAGGCCTTACTGGTCATTTTAGAAGAAATAAGACTATCTTAGCTATAGAGGACCAGTTCTTTTGGCCTAGTTTAAAGAGGGACGTTGCCAATATAGTGTGCAGATGTAGAACCTGTGCTGTTACCAAACAGCAGAAACAAAATACTAGATTATATACCCCCTACCCATACCAGACTGTCCATGGCAGGACTTAAGCATGGACTTTGTTTTAGGCCTACCTAAGACCATCAGGAAATATGATTCCATATTCGTAGTGGTCGATAGGTTTTCTAAAATGGCCCATTTTATACCCTACTCTCAAACTTTTAACGCATCTAGAGTAGCCCGTCTTTTCCATGACCATGTGGTTAGGTTACATGGATTTCCTTAAACTATAGTGTCAGATAGGGATGTTCGCTTTACCAGTTACTTTTGGAAAACCCTTTGGCACTTATTAGGAACCAAATTAAAATTTTCTATAGCCTACTACACACAGACTGATGGTCAGACCGAGGTAGTGAATAGAAGCTTAGGAAACCTTCTTAGATGCCTCGTAGGTAAACACACGGGAAATTGGGACCTATTGTTACCCCGAGCTGAATTTGCTTACAATAGTTCTATTAATAGGTCCATAGGGAAGAGTCATTTTGAGGTTGTGCATGGATACAAACCTAATAAACCACTTGATTTGATACCCTTACCCTTACATGCACGAGTTTCTGAGTCAGCTGAGTCATTTGCATAGAATGTTAGGGATTTTCATAAAAAAATTAGTGAGGGGACATCACCAACACAGATCTCGAAGTAAGCATGAATCCTGAAGTTGCACAAATCTCAGAGCAGCATGAATTCCGGAGCAGCATGAATTTTGATGTAGTATGAATTTCGATGCAAATAAATTTAGATTTGAAGATCATTTCATCCTCCACATAAGAAGGTTCCCACATGAATTCCAAGTGGCACCCAACACATGAAGACACAAGAATGCCCACATGACTGCCAAGTGGCGCCCATGCATGCAGATTTTCAGATTTAGACACTTGGCAACCATAATGAGATACTTGGCACCCATGCATTTTGCCACCCCTTTTAATGAAACTTGAAATTCAAAACTACCTTCCCCCTCTTTCTTTGTAAAATTTGAATTTCAAATGGGACTTAGAAGGCTATAAATATGCCCCTAATCTCTTTGTAAAAGATGGATGTGATGAATAAAATTTTTTTTAGAGAAGAGTGATTCTTCTTTTGCTCCGTGAGGAGAGGGTGTGAAGCCCAACCCCAGGACATGATATGAGGTCATGTCTAGTTATCCCCTTCCTTGATTCCATCTTCCTTACCACCCTCATGTCCTTTAAGATTCATCCTAACAGCTCCATTAGTGAGGTGGGTGAGATTCTCTAAAGGTGAGAGGTCTCTTTGTTAGAGCGAGTCCAAAGTCCATGAGATCTAGATCCCTGTCCTTCATCCCAATTATTTCCTTCTCCACTCCCTTACAAAAAATACAAAAAAAAAGTACCCTAATCTTGGTGACTTCTCAACTTGCCGATGATCTTACCCCGATCCCATGCCACATTAATTAGCCAAAAGATAAACCTAAGTAATGAACTATATAAGAACTTGGCTAATTCTCGAAAAAGAGCTAAAGAATTTTTTGCATGGGATTTTGTGATGATCAGGCTTAGGCCTGAACGGTTCCCTCTAGGGACCGTAAAGAAACTTCATGCTCGTAGACCTGGCCCATTCAAGATAATAAATAGAGTTGGACCCAATGCCTATGTGCTTCAGTTACCACCCGACTTAGGTATTAGTTTCACCTTCAACATCTCAGATCTTGTAGAGTATAGGGAGCCAGCAGCAATTCCCAGCAAGCCTTTTGGACCTATCCCTTCCATTGAGAGTGAGCCTGCCCTAGAGTGTCCACCAACCAATTGGCCAAATAGTGAGGAAAAGATTGAGAGAATCATGGATGATCAAGCTATTGGGAAATGTGTCCCAAAGCTAATTACCTATGTTGTAGGCGGTTGTGCTCAGTATTATAATTAGTATATGAATTAATAAAACTTTATTTTGGTAACTCATCGCATTTTTCATTTTCCTGTAAAGAACTCTATTTATGTGATGAAGTCCTTAGGACTGCACTGACTTCGATATAGAGAGGATATTTCGAGTAGTCCTTTAAATAGGTTCACAACCAAAGGATACATTATACAGGATGGCAATGTATCAAGTGTAGGTTGTTGTGGTTCACATCGTTTGGTTGTCCTCTTAACCAAAGGAGTGTGGTGACACTGATGTGATCTGCAAGTGGGATGTCTGACATCTCATTGAAAGTGACTCCATGGAGCTCCTTTCTACCAAAGGATTGCTCGTGATTGGATATGGGTATATGTGTCCCTCCGACCTGATGTCACCATGGTAGCTTGCAAGCAACTCCCTGTGCTTTGGTGCTGAACTACCCGGATTACTAATCCGATGACAGAAGGTTTCTGGGTACAGGCAAGTACTTGTGAAGCAGTGATGGACCAAGATGGAATTGACCTGTCCAAATTGTTTGGATTGAATGTCTCACAGTGTCTTAATTTAGCAAATCATCGGCCGGGGTAGTCCTAGTGAGGAGTCACTGGACTTGCGAGGTTGAGACATATTATGGATTGACTCAGTTAAGGTTGGTAGTCTAACCCTAGGTCATCTTGAGCATTGGAGGTCAAAGGGATGAATTATACGGTAACTATATGCCAGAGGTTCGATATATTGCTCTCGCATCTTCGGCCTATCCGAACATCGAGACCCATTGCTAGATGGTATCTTGTGCTGGTACTGGAAGTGTTCCGGTGCTACTATTTAGGTTCGAACCTATGAGGTCACATGCCATAGAGAATTTCTTCCTGATCTAGGAACCGATCAATGATTGGGAATCATTTCGGTATTAAGGTCAAACGGTTTAATTAAGCATACATTGGATTTTTCTAGTCTGATTTGGATCGACCAGGATGAGTTTGGGTCAACTAGGAATTATTCCTGGAAGACCAGGACTGAACCAAATTTTATTGCTCAATGGATTTGGTTTTGAACCAGTTTTTTAAACTTGGTTTGTTGAACCGGTTTATATCAAGGCTTGGTTCTCATTTGCTTTCTCCTTGCTATTATGAAATATCAGTTTATTTAATTGGCTTGGTTCATGGTGTTTTCTTCCCTGCTCACGGTAATTGCCAGCTACTTTTCAAATCTTGTTTTGAATGGGTTTTGTATACCGTGAAGATCAAAGGCATTTGGAAGATCAGATAACAATCACAAGCACCGTGATCAGGAAGGGTCTTACGGTGGTTGTCTCCCTCTCATCCTCTTCCCTCTCCACGTCTCTCCTTCCTCTTTATCGCTTGGGTTTCATTGTGTTTTGCCCGTGTTATTTTTTCCTCTTCAATTCCATTTTGTATAAACTGATCCAAAGGAGTTTGGATTTATCTGGGTTTCTTCTCTAGTATTTTATCTGGACTGCTCTTCCATTATTTTCCCTTGCCTTCACGGATTTATTTCTCCGCCTGTATATACACCCTGTTGGTTGAAGGCTCGAAGGTTCAAGAGAGAAGAGATAGAGAAGCATCAGGGGGTGAAATAGAGAGAATAGAGTAACAAGAGAGAAGAAGGAACGGTGCATGTGGGAGTTAGGAATAAAACAGGGCTTCATGGATTTTTATCCTTTTTCTTGCTATAAGGCCGTGCGGTTTGGTTGCTGGCCATGAGTTTTTTAGGGGAGAAACAGGGGAAGTAAGAGGGAGATTTTTTGTGGTCTAGGCATGAGATTTTGTGACTAATTTTTGTGTAGAAATTAGTTAAAGTGTTTTGTGATTTCCTTCCCTAGTTCTTTAGTTTCCAGTGTGTGCTATTCATGGAGTCTAGGTGGTCTTGGAGAAGACTGTCCGTGAGATCTGTTTGATTTTCGTGCTCCACATATCCAAACCTATTTTTGGATTCCTGGTGGACTAGCATCCATCTGAGAGTCGGATTAGCGAGAGCCCTACGCGTGGATACTCTAGAGGATGGATGCTTGGACACCTCGAGAGGTTGCATCAACCTATTTATTTTGCTATTATGGATCTTATTTTGTTGTTGAAAGAGTTCAACCGATCACTACTGATCTGATCTGAAGACTGAGGGAGTCAGCTTCAGTCAGGTATATTTTATTTTGGTTATCATGCATGCCTAGATCTAGTTGTTATCATATGATTTATTATTATTGCACTTGCCTATACATGCCTATATATTTTGTTGCATTCATCATGATATGTTAGATCTTGTACATGAGTAGGTTTTTTCCGCTCCATGCTTAAAGATTTTTAATTATGCAATACCTACTCCCTAGTGTTGCATGCCTAGGGTAGGCTTCCGCTGCTCCAGGTTTTCCTTCACAAGCCATAAGTACCCGGAATAGAGGCTATCAGAGATATTTGGTATGGTGGCAAGGTCGGCCAGAAACTGAGGACTCATGGATCACCCATGAGGATTTGCAGCACCTCAACCCAGACCTACTCGAGCACTATGAAAGCCAAGTTGACCCATACTCGACACGGTCGAGTTCCTCCCACCCCAGGAGAATTGGTGGGGGTACCAGGATCAAACATAGATTACTGGGCCCTATCTGGTTTACTTAGTCATGTGTCAAAGTTTTGAAAATTTTGTAATCAATTAATATTGAGTCCTGTAATAAATTGAGGTTAGTTGATTTGTCTCAACCCTCAACCTAGTCCAGTATATTAAGTCATGTACATCAGTATGAGTCCACTTTTTATACCAAAGAGGAGGTTACACTATTTTGGAGTTCTACCAGGCCTTATTCAGGAGCCAGAGGTAGTTATATTAGCTTATGGGAGCTCAATTGATACCCAGGTGCCCTGATTCCCTCCAAATGCCATTTTAGATACCAAATTCCCTCCAGATGCTTCTACAATATTCCATATACCAGGAGCCCATTTTTTCCAGGTTATTCCAGCACTCCAGGCCTTAAAATTTCTAAGCCCAGGAAGCAAGCCCAAGCATGAAGAACCAAGATTCTCTTTTGATATTGGGAATATGCCAACCCAGAGGACCAGGCACCCTAGTTTCCAAGAGGCCCAAGCCAAAATGCCCTTGGCCCATGGCCGACCTCCCCTTGCTGCCCCAAAGCCCACACATCCAAAGGAATGAGGCGTCCCCACTTGTTGACTTGGTCCAAGCCTAAGTGAAGAAGGAGAAGACTAGTACTAATCTAAACTAGTTAGGATTCTTAGTTCTTTTAAGCTTTGTAATTCTAACCTAGCTAGGAAAGGACATGTAATCTAACTAGAAAAAGGCTTGTTAACCTAAGTGTAACCCTAGTTAGGAGAGGGCATGGAAACTCTATAAATACCCCACCCCTCCCCCTCTTGTAATCAACTTTTTCTTATGAATACAACTTGCTGAAATTTTGAGTCATTGTCTTGTGTTGGTGTTTTTGTTTTGGTTCTTTACTTTGAGTGCTCTTCTTGTGTACCCTGGCCGAATCCCTACTGCCCTAGCACCCTTTTGCATCCTTGGAGATCAGCCACGCCCAAGAAAAAGAAGCCCTAGCTGCCATCCAAGACAAGGAGCTTCTTCTTCCCCGCTGCCAGCTTCTAACCCTAATCCTAATTCCCTTGAAACCCTAGTTTCCCTTTTCTTTTCTTACTTGCTATTTTGATTGACCCCTGATGCTTGTAAGATCCTCGAGGTGTTTCACCTCCCCAGATGAGGCTTTCCTTGCCTTCAGACTAGGTCCAGATCAGCCTTCTGCTTCAAGGAACTGAAGCTTCTTCTTCTAGGCTCCAACCAGAGTGTGAGTGATCCCTTCTATTGTAAAGTTTTCAATCTCTGACTAGAAAAAAACCTTCCCTTCTCTTAAACTCTAATTTGATGAAGAATAGCTATCCTAAACTAGGAGTTTATCAACTCTCAGGTCCTGGCTACTTATTATTTTGCATGAGCTTTTGCAGGTACGTCAGTTCCTTGCATCACTAGCCTGTATACTGATTCTTTACTTAATTTTAGGTATTTGGCCACTAAAATAAAAATCTTAAAATCATAAAAAAAATTAGTTTTCTATTTATCATCAGTCCTAGAGTTGTCCCACATCAGGCTACGGGTTAGAGAGGTAGATGGAGGCTGGAGACAGGTCGTAGAACACCAGGAAGAAAAGGAGGGATTCACACGAAATTCCCTTAGCACATAGTAGATAACACACAGCAATTGGAAGAACTCAATTGTATTTCATCAAAAAAGTGCCTTCATACAAGAGAATAGAGTCTCTTAAATAGACTCTTAAACTTGGCCCCCAAGTAAGGTTACAATAGCCATTACCTAGGAATTTGACTCCCACCCAAACCCTAGTTAGAATATATGGTAGGTCTTAGGATTGGAATCCCTCAAATCACTCCTCTCTCTCTTGCCTTGGTCGGCCAAGGGAGGTGACCCTAGTGGCCGACCAAGGGGTGGTGACCATAGGGTGGATGGCACCCTAGCTCCCCTCCTGGGCCTTGGCTGGCCCAATCTGCTTTAGGCTGCGGTTCAGGGCTCAAGGCTTCTGACTTGACTCCAACGCTTCTAATTTCTTCTACTAAGCCTTCCATGATCTTCATAACTTCAGGCTGGGTTGATCTTTACTTGTACTGGCTTGGTCTTCAATTGTACGAGTCTTCACTGAACTTGGACTAGCACGTACTGAACTCCGAAAGAGGACTAGCTCAACATGAGCAAACTAGTACATGACTCAAATAATAAAAATATAATTCAAATGGGCTACGCCCTTATTACAAATGGACTCAAACACCACTAAGTAATCCACAGAGGGTTGAGAAGCCTCTGTCTTATTCTAGTGCCTCTGGTGTCCACACCAATTCTCCCGTGGTGGGAGGAACTCGACCCTGTCGAGTGAGGATCACACTGGCTCACATATCTCTCGATAAGATCTGGGTCGAGGTGTCGCAAGTCCTCTCGAGAAATCCATGAATCGTCCAACTCTGGCCGGCCTTGCCATCGAATCAGGTAGCATTGATAGCCCGGTCCTGGGTCGTTATGGCTTGATCGTCTAGGATACGTTCGATCCATTCTCCTCTCTCAAGCCATTTATTGGTGGACACTTTGGGCTAGGGTCACTCATAATGGAAGGAGTAGGTCCAAAGGCCTCACTAGGTATCGCTACCGATTCCCTATACTCAACCAGGTCTGCGATATTGAAGGTAGAACTAATGCCTAAATTCAAAGGCAAATCTAACACATAGGCATTTGGTCCAACCCTCTCTATCACTTTAAAAGGTCTGGCTCTACGAGCATGAAGCTTCTTAATAGTCCCGGGTAGAAACTGCTCAGGCCTAAGCCTAATCATGACAGAATCCCCTACATTAAATTCCTTGGACCTTCTTCAAGAATTAGCAAGTTTCTTATATGTTTCATTGCTTAGGTTAATCTTTTGGCAATGTCCTTATGCAAGTCTCTAATATGCTGTGCGAATGACTCTATAGATTCTGAGACTCGTGCATGAACAGGTAAAGGAATCGAATCAATGGGGCGATTAGGCTTGTACCCATGGACTATCTCAAAAGAACTCTTGCCCGTTGTCCTATTTACTGAGCAATTGTAAGCGAACTCTGCTCTAGGCAACAAAAGATCCCAAATTCCAATGTATTGACCTACCAGGCATCTGAGGAGGTTTCCTAGGCTACGGTTCACCACTTCGGTTTGGCCATCTATTTGGGGGTGGTAGGCTGTAGAAAATTTAAGCTTGGTCCCTAATAGGTGCCAGAGGGTTTTCCGGAAATAACTGGTGAACCTAACATCCCTATCCGATATGATGGTCTTAGGTAGGCCATGGAGTCTAACCACATTGTTTAAGAAAAACTTGGCTACTCTAGACGCATCAAAGGTTTGGGAACATGGGATGAAGTGAGCCATCTAAGAGAACCTATCGACCACTACAAAGATAGAATCATGTCTCTTCTGGGTCTTAGGTAATCCTAACACGAAGTCCATACTGAGATCCTGCCAAGGGCGATCAGGCACTGGTAAAGGTGTGTAGAGACCAGTGTTTTGTATGGTTCGATGGCAAGGCAGAAACATAGGTTTCAAATTTTTTATGAAATCTTCACCAAACCCTTAACCCAAGATCTCCTTAAAAGAATTAAAACATATAACATGTATATATAAGATTTAAAGTCATATTAAAATACTAACCTGTATCGCTAAGATCCAAACTTTAAATCTCCACCAGGTGCCCAAATGTTCACCCTCCAATGGTGATCCACACAGAAAATGATGAAGACAACAATTTCTTGTTCTTGGCTCCTCTTCTTGAATTATTTTTCAAGAATTCAATTCTTGGACTTTTGGGCTGAAATTTTCCTTCTTGAAAATTTCTTTTCTTCCTTCTTTCCTCTTCTTGAATTCTTTTCTTGAATTCCCTTTCTTGAATTCTTTTTCTTGAATTGAATTGGAAGAAAAATTAAGACAGGCAAAGTCTTAATTCAAGAAGGAAAAGAAGAAGAACATATCCTTCCTTTTCCTTTCTTTTACCGTTCAAGACCTTCCTCTTATTCTTGTTTAGGGTTAGAGTTTTGACAGAGATTATCTCTGTAAGGGAAACAATACCCAACAAGCATAAAGGGAAGGAGTATTCTCGAGAGGAGGAGAAGGATCTGATTTCTGAATTTAATTGTCTAATAAAACCCCCGTGAACCAAAGCCTTTTATAGATCTCAGAGGGGCATTTACTCAAAACATCGCAACCCTCTGAAACCCCAAGAATCATGATCCCTCATTCCACACGCATCCCTTCAACCAAAAATCATGATTCTCTGATTTAATTTTCGTTTTTCCAACGAGGAGAACTCTCGGAAAAACTTCAGGAAGAATCGTGACTTTTGGAGACGGATTAGCGACCGAAAAGCGATGGATCTTTTCCTTAATTTTTTCTGGCCATCAGATCCAGATCCAAGGGCGTCAGACAAGTATCCGAATTGCTCCCTCGTTCAGATTTTCCTCTAATGCTTTTTCTTTCTCACGTGCCTGAAGAGGAGTCCACACGCGCGTGGACTCTTCTTCTTGGCGCGCACGGGTGAGGAAAGAAGTGGGCAGCTTGTAGAGACGGTCTTAGTGCACTTTATTCACTTGGGTTCAGCCATGGGTTAGCCAAATATCCAAAAAATTAAATTAGACCTTAATCTGGTTCAATTAGAACCCAATTAAGCCTAATTCGGAACCAAATTCGAATCTGATTCGAATAGAAATTTGGTCTGCAACACATGTTAGCGTGTTTATCCTGCAAACATGATTTAATTCCAAATTAAATCCTTCATCAATTTTCTTTTGTGTGTGACCCATTGGGTTCCACACCTAGCCAGCAGTAGGTCCGAGTGCTATTTGACTTAATTCGATTAGATCTCAACTAAGCCGATTTAGGTCAACTCAAACTAGCTCGACTCGGTCAATTAGAATCTAATTCTAATTAACTGATTTGAATTACCATAATTCAATCATATACCTACAAGACAAGATTAACGTCTAGCAATGTATCATGTCTACCCGGAAGATGTGGAATTTTGGTGGAATTACCAAAATACCCTTCAGTTGTGAGTTACCGGGCAATTCAGTCCTTTGATCAACATGCATCCCGAATATGATTATGAATATGGATACTTGTCAAATCCAATTTCATATTCATCCCTAGCTCAATCTTTATAATGATGATTCATTCATTAGAAATTAACTCTAATGTTCATACTTTGATCAAAGATTTCCTGAATCCATCATTTAATCGAAATTAGCTGGATGCAATTCCCTCTTACTAGGGCTGATCAATTCCTTGTTGACCTACTCAACCTCCATATTCAATCCACCATACCCAGTATCACCTCGTGCATGACTCAGTGTCATGATTGATTGCGATCCAAAGTATGGATTCATATATATAAGGTACCATGGTAGTCTCGGGTCAAAGGACCACATGCACTACTCCCACTATGAGAATTATCTATTGACAAACAGATAAGGTTCCATTAGATATTCTTAATCTGGATCAATTCAGTGAACTCATTCTCTAATGAACACTCACATCCTAGTATTAGTGTCAAACATAAGTGACTGTGAGATCAGTCACCCTCATCACAAAGCATATATAGGATGTGCTAGTCTTGTCGGAAACATTGATCCCCAACTCAATGTCCCATCGACCAGGAATATTTTAGATTAGGATTTTAAGGATTTAGGTCTCACTGGTATGATCTCATCATAACCCTAGAACCATAGCCCTAATCTATGGGGTTCATCATATAATCATAAGGACACAGCGTATGATGAAAATAAAGCCTTTATTATAATAATGTCAATTCATTGATTTTGGGATCGAAATACAATATTTCAATTGGCTTTCAGGGCACAATCTTTCAATCTCCCACTTGCACTAAAGCCAATCGCCTTTAATTCTTAACCCCATACAATCAAGATGGCGATCAAACTCTCGCTGTGATAGAGCCTTAGTGAACGGGTCTGCTATGTTGTTCTTCGTTTTTACCCTTTTAATGCAGACTTCTTGTCTTTTGACAATCTCTCGAACGAGATGAAAGCGTCTCAGAATGTGCTTTGATTTGTGATGAGCTCTTAGTTCCTTTGCTTGAGCAACAACCCCCGTATTATCACAGTAAAGTGATACTGGACCTTCAATCTCAGGAACTACGCCCAACTCTGATATGAACTTCTTCATCCAGACAGCTTCCTTGGCAGCTTCACTAACAGCAATGTACTCTGCCTCAGTTGTTGAGTCAGCTACAGTTTGCTGTTTAGAACTCTTCCAGCTTACAGCTCCTCCATTTAGGTTAAAAACATACCCAGATATAGATTTGATGTCATCTGGATCTGATTGAAAACTAGAATCTGAATAAGCTTCTAGTTTAAGATCAGATCCTCCGTATATTAGAAAAATATCCTTAGTTCTTCTCAAGTACTTAAGAATATTTTTCACAGCCTTCCAATGATCCTCTCCTGGATCAGCCTGAAACCTACTGGCTATACCTAAGGCATATGCCACATCAGGCCTAGTACATAACATAGCATACATAATAGACCCTACTGCCGAAGCATAAGGTATAGAATTCATTCTATTTCTTTCTTCAGGTGTCTTAGGAGACATCTTTTTAGAAAGATGTATGCCATGACCAATAGGTAAGTAACCTCTTTTACTTTCCTCCATGCTAAATCTTTTTAGCACTTGGTCAATGAACCTAGACTGGGATAAACCTAGCATCCTCCTAGATCTATCTCTATAGATCTTGATGCCTAGTATATAAGATACTTCTCCCAAGTCTTTCATGGAAAACTGTTTAGATAACCATACCTTGACCGATTGTAACATTGGGATATCATTCCCATTGAGGAGTATGTCATCTACATACAGAACCAAGAAAACTATGGCACTCCCACTAGTCTTCTTGTACACACAAGGTTCATCCTCATTTTTGATAAAGTCAAATTCTTTGACTGTCTTATCAAATCGGATGTTCCAACTCCTAGATGCTTGCTTTAATCCATAAATAGATTTCTTTAGCCTACATACCTGATTAGGTTTAGTCTCCAAGACAAAACCTTCTGGCTGTGACATATAAACCTCTTCCTCAAGGAAACCATTGAGGAATGCAGTTTTCACATCCATCTGCCAGATTTCATAATCATGATATGCTGCTATAGCAAGCATGATCCGAATAGATTTGAGCATGGCAACAGGAGAAAATGTTTCATCATAATCTATTCCCTGTTTTTGTCTGAAACCCTTAGCCACTAATCTGGCTTTATAAGTTTCAACTTGGCCATCTGCCCCAATCTTTTTCTTATAGACTCATTTGCATCCAATGGGGTTAACACCCTCTGGTGCATCAACCAAAGTCCAGACTTGGTTGACATACATGGAGTCCATTTCGGATCTCATGGATTCCAGCCATTTGTCTGAGTCACTACTTATGACAGCATCCGTATATGTTAGAGGCTCATCATTATCAATGATTCGGGCTTCATTATTTTCAATAATGAACCCATACCTCTCAGGTGCATGTCGCACCCTATCAGACCTACGGATAGGAGTGGTGTGTTCAGGTTCTATACTAACTATGTTATGATTTTGTTGAGATGTATCTACTTGTTGAACTTCTTCAAGTTCAATATTTCTCCCACTGCCCTTTTGTAGGATGAACTCTTTCTCCATAAAAGTGGCATGCCTACTGACTAAAACCTTTTGTTGAGTAGGGTGGTAGAACAGATATCCTATACTATTTTTAGGATATCCAACAAATAGACACTTTTCTGCTCTAACATCAACCTTATGTCCAAAATTCCTTTTGACATAGGCTGGACATCCCCATATCTTAAGATACTTAAGATTGGGTTTCTTTCCCCTCCATAACTCATATGAAGTGCTAGAAACAGATTTGGATGGTACTCTATATAAAATATTAGCCGCTGTTTCCAAGGCATATCCCTAAAAAGAAACAGGTAAGTCTGTGAAGCACATCATGGACCGTACCATATCTAATAAAGTATGATTTCTCCTTTCAGCAACACCATTTAATTATGGTGTGTAAGGAGGAGTCCATTCAGAGATGATTCCCTTTTCTTTAAGGTGATCAAGAAACTCGGTGGATAAGTATTCACCTCCTCTATCTGATCGAAGGATCTTAATACTTTTTCCCATTTGTTTCTCTACCATACTTTGATACTCTAAAAATTTTTCAAAAGCTTTGGACTTATGTTTCATTAGATACACAAATTCGTGCCTTGAAAAATCATCAGTGAATGTGATGAAATATGAGTATCCACCCTTGGCCTGAGTTGTCATAGGTCCACATACATCAGTGTGTATGAGTCCTAATAACTCAGTTGTCCTTTCATTATGTCCACTAAATGGAGTCTTGGTCATTTTACCCATGAGACATGATTCACAAGTTCCTAATGATTCATAGTCATAAGGATTAAGGAATTTTTCCTTGTATAACTTGTTAATCCTTTGCTCACTAATATGTCCAAGACGACAGTGCCAAAGTATTGTTTACTTCATCTCTTTTTTGTTTATTACTAACATGTAGTATATTGTCATCAGAAGATAGAGTTAAGAGACCATTGCAAAATATGCCATTAAATATTATTTCATTAGAAAAATTGATTGAGCAGCCACTGCTCATTATATTCATAATATATCCTTGTTTAAGTAACAAGGGTACAGATATGATATTTCTAATGATTCTAGGCATAAAATAACAATTGTTTAACTCTAAAATCTTCCCAGAAGGTAGCTTCAATATATAAGTCCCTACAACTTCTGCTTGGATGGAATCTCCTCCAGCACCGTAGAGCTCGAAGTCGCCTTCCTTCAAAACTCTAATGTTCTGTAGTCCCTGCAATGATTTGCAGATATGATGACCACAAGCAGTATCCAATACCCAAGAGTTTGAATTAGAAGAGTCTAATGACAAAATTGCATGTATCTCATACATACCTTTTGGTGCATCACTAGCACCAGGCTTCACACTTGCAAGGTAAACCTTGCAGTTTCTTTTCCAGTGACCTGGCTTGCCACAATGAAAGTAGGTCATTTGTCCGGAGGCCTTCTTTCCTTTCTTTTTCTTGATGCCCCCTTTTGGGTTCAACCTCCTCTTGGAACCCTTTTTGTCTATTTTCTTCTTATTTACACTATCCACAAGAAGAAGTGGAGCCTTATTTTTCTTTAAATGGCTCTCTGCTATTTTTAACATATTCAACAGCTCAGGCAAGGAAGTGTTAAGTTTGTTCATATGATAATTAAGAACAAACTGTGAAAATGACTCTGGGAGTGACTACAGGATTAAATCCTGATTCAACTCCCCATCCATAACAAAACCCAATTGACCCAATCGGGTGATTAGGTCAATAACCTTTAATACATGGTCTTGTACGGATGTACCTTCTGTCATCCTTGCACGGAATAACTGCTTAGATATTTCATATCTTGCAGTTCGACTATGTTCTCCATAAAGTTCTTTTAGATTGAGCAATATGGAGTTTGTGTCCATGCTTTCATGTTGCCTCTATAACTCATTGGTCATAGAGGCAAGCATTATATACTTGACAGTAAGTGAGTCATTTAGCCACAAGTTATATGTGGTCTTATCCTCTTACGAGGCATCTTCCCCTAATGGTTCCAAGGTTGGGGTATCAAGAATATAAGAAATTCTTTCTTGGCTGAGTACTATCTTCAGGTTTCTCAACCAATCAACATAGTTTGGTCCAGTCAATTTATTTGCATCAAGAATGCTACGGAGTGAGAGTGAAGAGGCCATTTAATCTACATTAACAAAGAACATTACAAAAGCAAACAACCAATGTTGACAAAACATAATTAAATTAGGACTTTAACTTAATTATGTCTCTCACTATTTTATCAAGCATCATAACCCTCCATGTGATGATCGAGAAAATCTTAATTGGTTCTCTTAGTGGGGTTGAGATCCTAATTCCTTACAAAAGACCTTGTGTGTACACAACAAATCTTATATAAGTTCAAAGGTAGGAAAACTCTTTCTAATTGTAACTCATACAATTCTCAACTTATCTTGGCCCCTAAAATATTAATAGCCTTGTGTGTACACAACAAACTATAATATTTTAGTTAAGTTAGACCCTTCATTGCTATATAGTCATGATATTAATTATAATATCCTTGTGTGTACACAACAAAGTATTATATTAAATCATGCCATAACATCAAATGTGCCAAGCCAAAATTATGTTAGTCACTATAAAAAGGCCTTGTGTGTACACAACAAACCTAATATGGATCATAACATAATAATGACTTGGCATGAAGGAAGGCCACATGTAGTAAATATTACACTAAGTATATCAATCAATAATTAAGTTAATCTTATCGGCCAGGTAAGTGGGAGAGTGGTGGGAGTCCCCCCGTTGCTTTCCTTAGACACCAAAAAGAATTGGCCAGGTCAGTCAACGGAACCAATTAAAAACCACGTCCTCTTTACCGATCATGAACCACTTTTCCTAGACACCGAATGATAAACTAATCATATTGATTATTTTTGCTTTTGGTATATGACACTACAACTTAATATGTTTTTAAAGAGGGCTTTATTAAAACAAAGCACATTCTAGCAAATATGTGCCATAGTGTGCCATCATACTAGGACAACCATTTACCACATAATGGATCCACCATTATGCCAGGGCAACCTTATTTCATTATGATGACTAGAAGGCTAAACATATCTCTATACAAATTAAGGTTTAAGTGAAAACCTTAATTAGTGGCATACATCAAACATATATGCATAATTAACACAAATATGTGATTAGTGTTCATCATACTAGGACAACCATTTACCACATAATGGATCCACCATTATGCCAGGGCAACCTTATTTTAGTATGATGACTAGATCTCTAAACATATCTCTACAACAATTAGGGTTTGAGTGAAAACCCTAATTAGTGACATTACATCAAACATATACTATATCATATGTTACTTATATATATACATCTAAAAATCAGCATATATATTTTAATCTTAATAAGGAGGCTTTGATACTACTGTAGGGTTCGATGGAAAGGCGGAAACATAGATTTCAATTTTTTTCTGAAATCTTCACCAAACCCTTAACCCAAGATCTCCTTAAAAGAATTAAAACATATAACATGTATATATAAGATTTAAAGTCATATTAAAATACTAACCTGTATCGCTAAAACCCAAACTTTAAATCTCCACCAGGTGCCCAAATGTTCACCCTCCAATGGTGATCCACAAAGAAAATGATGAAGACAACAATTTCTTGTTCTTGGCTCCTCTTCTTGAATTGTTTTTCAAGAATTCAATTCTTGGACTTTTGGGCTGAAATTTTCCTTCTTGAAAATTTCTTTTCTTCCTTCTTTCCTCTTCATGAATTCTTTTCTTGAATTCCCTTTCTTGAATTCCTTTTCTTGAATTGAATTGGAAGAAAAATTAAGACAGGCAAAGTCTTAATTCAAGAAGGAAAAGAAGAAGAACAGATCCTTCCTTTTCCTTTCCTTTACCGTTCAAGACCTTCCTCTTTTTCTTGTTTAGGGTCAGAGTTTCGACAGAGATTATCTCTGTAAGGGAAACAATACCCAACAAGCATAAAGGGAAGGAGTATTCCGGAGAGGAGGAGAAGGATCTGATTTCTGAATTTAATTGTCTGATAAAACCCCCGTGAACCCAAAGCCTTTTATAGATCTCAGAGGGGTGTTTACTCAAAACATCGCAACCCTCTGAAACCCCAAGAATCATGATCCCTCATTCCTCACGCATCCCCTCAACCAAAAATCATGATTCTCTGATTTAATTTTTGTTTTTCTGACGAGGAGAACTCTCGGAAAAACTTCAGGAAGAATCACGACTTTTGGAGACGGATTTGCGACCGAAAAGCGACGGATCTTTTTCTTAATTTTTTCTGGCCATCAGATCCAGATCCAAGGGCGTCAGACAAGGATCCAAATCGCCCCCTCTTTCAAATTTTTATCCGATGCTTTTTCTTTCTCACGCGCATGAAGAGGAGTCCACACGCGCGTGGACTCTTCTTCTTGGCGTGCGCGGGTGAGGAAAGAAGTGGGCGGCTTGGAGAGAGGGTCTCAGTGCACTTTATTCACTTAGGTTCAGCCATGGGTTAGCCAAATGTCCAAAAAATTAAATTAGACCTTAATCTGGTTCAATTATAACCCAATTAAGCCTAATTCGGAACCAAATTCAAATCTGATTCGAATAGAAATTTGGTCTGCAACACATGCCAGCGTGTTTATCCTGCAAACATGATTTAATCCCAAATTAAATCCTTCATCAATTTTCTTTTGTGCGTGACCCATCGGGTTCCACACCTAGCCAGCAGTAGGTCCGAGTGCTATTTGACTTAATTCGGTTAGATCTCAACTAAGCTGATTTAGGTCAACTCAAACTAGCTCAACTCGGTCAATTAGAATCTAATTCTAATTAACTGATTTGAATTATCATAATTCAATCATATACCTACAAGACAAGATTGATGTCTAGCAACGTATCATGTCTACCCGAAAGATGTGAAATTTTGATGGAATTACCAAAATACCCTTCAGTGGTGAGTTACCGGGCAATTCAGTACTTTGATCAACTTGCATCTCGAATATGATTATGAATATGGATACTTGTCAAATCCAATTTCATATTCATCCCTAGCTCAATCTTTATAATGATGATTCATTCATTAGAAACTAACTCTAATGTTCATACTTTGATCAAAGATTCCCTGAATCCATCATTTAATCGAAATTAGCTGGATGCAATTCCCTCTTACTAGGGCTGATCAATTCCTTGTTGACCTACTCACAACCTCCATATTCAATCCACCATACCCAGTATCACCTCGTGCATGACTCAGTGTCATGATTGATTGCGATCCAAAGTATGGATTCATATATATAAGGTACCATGGTAGTCTCGGGTCAAAGGACCACATGCACTACTCCCACTATGAAAATTATCTATTGACAAACAGATAAGGTTCCATTAGATATTCTCAATCTAGATCAATTCAGTGAACTCATTCTCTAATGAATACTCACATCCTAGTATTGGTGTCAAACACAAGTGACTGTGAGATCAGTCACCCTCATCACAAAGCATATATAGGATATGCTGGTCTTGCCGGAAACATTGATCCCCAACTCAATGTCCCATCGACCAGGAATATTTTAGATTAGGGTTTTAAGGCTTTATGTCTCACTGGTATGATCTCATCATAACCCTAGAACCATAGCCCTAATCTATGGGGTTCATCATATAATCATAAGGACACAGCGTATGATGAAAATAATGCCTTTATTATAATACTGTCAATTCATTGATTTTGGGATTGAAATACAATATTTCAATTGGCTTTCAGGGCACAATCTTTCATGTTTTGCTTCTGCTGCTTTGCAACAGCACAAGTTCTACACCTAGCTACAATCTAAGCAACATGCCTTTTCAAACCTGGTCAAAAGAACTGGTCTTCTATCACTAAGATGGTCTTATTCCTACCAAATTGACCAGCTAAACCTCCAGCATGGGTCTCCCAAATCAGGAATTCTCTAAGAGAAGTTCTAGGGATACAGAGTCTATTATTCTGGAAAAGGTAGCCATCCTGAATGGTATACTCATTATTGGTACTAGATGGTCCTAGCCTAAGGGTCTGGTAAATGTCTCCAAAGTCTAGGCAGGTTTCATACTCATCCTTTAACCTATCAAACCCTATGACTTGGGTGCTGACTGAACCTAAAAGCAAAGACCTACGGCTAAGGGCATCTGCTATCTTATTGTCTGCTCCGGCATTGATGGGGACCCGAGAGCCCAGCTACCTCAGCAGCCCACGTGGAGTCCCAGCATAACCCTTTCCACCCTCCAGGCACATCAACTCCGCATGCCATCAAGTGAGAGAAAAAGGTCAAGCGGATAAACATGAATCCCATGATTCATGCCAAGCAACTAAGGAAAGTTGTGGTCCATCCCGAGCGCAAGAGAGCAGGTGTTTGGCGCCCCACATGGTCCCCCCTTGGTCCCCCTCTTATTTTTTTATTTTTCTTGAGTCTTTTTGGAAATTATAGAAAACCTTCCATGTTGTCACTCAGCAAATCAGGAAGGATTGTAGTGCATCATATTTTTTTTACTTGCTTCCTAAGTGATTGGTCCCTATATAAAGACCCCTCTCTTGTATTTGAAAGCTGGTGAAGAATAAAATAATTCTTTTAGAAGATTTTTTTTTTCGTTCGCCCCCGCATGGGCGAGGAGGGTGAGAGGTCCGATAGTGTTCGCCCCCACATGGGTGGGGAGGGTGAGAGACCCAGTAATGTTGCCTTCATTCTTTGAGAACGTCGATCTCCGTGAGGGAGTGGGTGTGAGGCCTTGTTTGCCTTTGTCCTGTGGGACATCGAGGGGTGTGAGATCCTGTTTGCCTTTGTCCTGCGGGACATCGAGGGGTGTGAGGCCCTGTTTGCCTTTGTCCTATGGGACATCGAGGGGTGTGAGGTCCTGTTTGCCTTTGTCCTTCGAGACATCGAGGGGTGTGAGGCCCTGGTTATCCCATTCTTGACCCTAATCTAGGTGACTTGCTCATCATTCGATCCTAGCTCCTAGCCCCCCGTTGTCCCGCATCAATTTTTGGTATCAGAGCGGGAGAGGATTAGGGTCAAAAAAAAAAAAAAGCAAAAAGAAAAAATATTGGTTTAGGGTATCCATTATTTCCTTTTTTCTTCTTTTCATTTTATTCCTGTTATCCCCACTATTCCCACTCTATTCCTGATTATCCCCAAGATATTCCCTTGTTATCCCTGTCATCTTCTTCCCTCTTTCCACCCAAATCCAAGTTCCCCTCCCCTCTGTTCCCAGCCGACACACCGCCGAGTCGCCTCCCTTCCCTAAGTCGGTCGCCCAACTTGCCACCGCCGGTCATCTCCACCGTGCCACCATCCGCCCACAGTCGTTGCCCGTGCCGCAGGTCCGTGCCTCCCTTCTTCCACCCCACCGTCTTCTCCCCCACCCCCCACCAAAGGACTCCTCCGGTCATCCATCCACTCCGGATCCCGCGTCCTCCTTCACCCGCATTGCCTCCATGCCGATGCACCGAGAGGTCTCCTGTACCGAGCCGACCATAGCATCTCCGTCGAGTCCACGCCGGTCACTCCATTTCCGAAACCGGCATCACCTCCTCCATGTCCGGCCAACCTCTCCGCCTCTGAGCCCTTCGTGTGCCGCGTCGTCTCCGGCCTTTTCCCATGGCTGTCGTCAATGCTACCATCCGTGCCGTTCACTCCTCCCGCCGTGTCGGTCACCTCTTCGAGCCATCTTTCCACCTCGCCAGCCGTCAGCCACATCGCCCCCCCCCTCCGGTGACGATCCCTCGGGAGTTCCAGCGACTTCCCTGCCATATTTCCCTCGCCTGTTTCTCCCTACTGCGATCTTGTGAGGAAGAAAGCATAGCACGAATGTGAAAGCATTGGCACCATCCCTTTGCCGATTTCAGAGTTGCACGCTCCTCAAAGCCACACAGATTCCAGAGCTTTATGGATTTTGGAGCTGCACGGATTGCAGAGTTGCACAGATCTCAAAGTAGAGTAGATAAAAAAATAATCTGGTATTTGTTTGAAAAATAAAAATCAAAGGGCTGCATAGACTTCAATAATGGGTTTCAGTTCCACCCAAGTCAACTTCAAACTCGACGGAATCGAGTTCTCCCTACTCCAAGGAAATGATGGGGACCCAGCCCAGCTACCTCAGCAGTCACGTGGAGTCCCAGCATGCCCCTTCCACCCTCCAGGCACATCAACTCCACATGCCATCAAGTGAGAAAGGAAGGTCAAGCAGATAAACATAAATCCCTTGATTCTTGCCAAGCAACTAAGGAAAGTTGTGGTCCACCCCGAGCCCAAGAGAGTAGGTGTTTGGCGCCCCACATGGTCCCCCCTTGGTCTCCCTCTTATTTTCTTATTTTTCTTGAGTCTTTTTGGAAATTGTATAAAACCTTCCATGTTGTCACTCAGCAAATCAGGAAGGATTGTAGTGCATCATATTTTCTTTACTTGCTTCCTAAGTGATTGGTCCCTATATAAGGACCCCTCTCTTGTATTTGAAAGCCGGTGAAGAATAAAATAATTCTTTTAGAAGATTTTTTTTTTCGTTCACCCCCGGCATGGGCGGGGAGGGTGAGAGACCCGATAGTGTTCGTCCCCACATGGGTGGGGAGGGTGAGAGACCCAGTAATGTTGCCTTCATTCTTTGAGAATGTCGATCTCCATGAGGGAGTGGGTGTGAGGCCTTGTTTGCCTTTGTCCTATGGGACATCGAGGGGTGTGAGGCCCTATTTGCCTTTGTCCTGCGGCACATCAAGGGGTGTGAGACCCTGTTTGCCTTTGTCCTGCGGGACATCAAGGGGTGTGAGGCCCTGTTTGCCTTTGTCCTTTGGGACATAGAGGGGTGTGAGGCCCTGGTTATCCCATTCTTGACCCTAATATAGGTGACTTCTAGGCTCACCGTTCGATCGTAGCTCCTAGCCTCCCGTTGTCCCGCATCAAGCATGATGTTTCAGGACAAAGGTGTAAGCCTGAATGTACTTAATCATTTATCATGCCGTGGGTTAAGTTTTTTTTGGGAGTTCAGGAACTAGAGTGCCTCATGGTCAGAAAATAAGATAAACTCCTGTAGTAGTAAGTAATGTCTCCAATATCTATGGGCCTGGACTACCGCATAAAATTCTTTGTCATAAGTAGAGTACATAAGTTGTCTCATTTAGCTTCTCACTAAAGAAAGCTACAAGATGATTTTCTTGACTCAGTACCCCACCTATTCCTACTCCCGAGGCATCGCAAGCAACCTCAAACACCTTAGAGAAATCAAGTAATCTAAGAATGGTTGCACGGGTCATCTTATCCTTAAGATCTAGGAAGGCTTTATCAGCAGCTTTGGTCCACTCAAATATACCTTTTCTAATGCAATCGGTTATAGGTGCGATGACAGTACTAAAACCCCTAATAAATCTCCTATAAAAGGTTGCTAGGCTATTACAACTATGCATATCATGGACACTAGTGGGTATAGGCCACTCAACAATTGCCCTAACCTTTTCAGGATATGCAGAAACTCCCTCAGGGATGACAACAAAACCTAGGAAGATAACCCTATATGTCATGAACTCACATTTTTTAAAGTTGGCATAGAGGTTATTCTCCCTAAGGGTCTAGCATACTAGTCTACGATGACTAAGGTGGTCCTTTTTAGTCCTGCTATAAATCAAGATGTCATCAAAATATACCACAATAAATTTTCCAGTATATTCTTTCAGGACTTGGGCCATAATCCTCATAAATGTACTTGGTGCATTTGAAAGGCCAAAAGGCATCACAACCCACTCAAACAGGCCATCCTTAGTTTTGAAAGCAGTCTTCTACTCATCCCCAGGTCTAATCCTAACCTGATGATAGCCGCTCTTAAGGTCTATCTTTGAGAAAACTTTAGCACCGACCATCATATCTAACATGTCATCCAATCGGGGGAAAGGAAACCTATACTTCACAGTTATTTTATTGATGGCTCTACTGTCTATACACATCCTCCAGGTACCATCTTTCTTAGGGGCCAGTAGAGTAGGAACTGCACATGGACTCAAGCTCTCCCTAATGAAACCCTTGGTAAGTAACTCTCCTACTTGTTTCTAAAATTCTTGATGCTCACTGGGGTTCATTCTATAGTGAGGAAGGTTTGGTAAAGTGACTCCTGGGACTAGATCTATGGCATGTTGGATATCTCTAAGGGATGGTAATTGATCAGGCAAATCATCAGGGAAGACATCCTCAAATTCTTTAAGAGCCTCAACAATTTTTGGAGGGTGTTCCTTTTGGATCGACTCATGGATTTCTTTGGTGGTCAAGATCCAAATAGGGTTACCCTCAGCAATCTCTCTATCTAACTCCTTAGCCTTAATCAGATTAACTCCTGGTTTCTTGTCCTTAAGGCTACTAGAACCTCTCTTGATTGGGACTTTAGGTGGAGTTGGGTGGATAACAAACTTATTCCCATGGTGGCTAAAAGCACAGACATTGGTTCGACCAAACAGGGTTGCATCATGATCAAAAAGCCAAGGTCGACCTAAAATGATACTACTTACTTCCATGGGAATGACATCACACCAAATCTTTTCCTCATAGGTTTGTAGTTTAACTAAGATTTGGCACCTAGACTTGATCTGGATGGAGGTGGAATCTACCCAAGTAACCTTGTAAGGGCTAGGATGGGGAACTGTGGTCAACCATAAAGATTTGACTATACTAGCAAAGACGGTATTGACACAACTCCCACTGTCTATGATGATCTTGAGCACCTTACCCCCTATCTTAACAAAGGTTTGTAGGATGTTAATCCTACTCCAATCTTCCTTAACTGGGGTTTGGGTCAAGATGCACCTTACCACACCTAACAGGTTCTCAGACTCAGGTATCTCTTCCTCTCCTTCGTACTCATCCAACAATTGGTCATCAGCCTCATAGATTTCTCCCTCAGGTTTGGCTATGGGTTCAGGCTCTTCTTCCTCTAGCTCACCTAAGTGTAGGGCACTAACTGGGCACTAGAAAGCAAAGTGGCCTGGTTTCTGACATTTAAAATAGGTCTTCTAGGGATTGGGACTCCTGTGGACCTCTACAGATTTACCTCTATCATCTTTACAAGTCAAAGGAGTACTAGGCTGGGGTTGACTCGAATCAGGGTGACTCGGATTGGGTTAACTCGAGCCAGGTCAGCTAGGGCTGGGTCGACTCTGGTGGGACTGGCTAGATCTTGGGTACTGACTAGGGTATCTAGTGGGCTTGGATTTATGGTAGACGGGCCCTCTCTGGAAATGTTCATAATCCCTAACAATCTGGTAGGCATGGTCCAGGTCCCTAACCTCTCTCATGTAGAGCTCCCTCTTAATGTCATCCCTTAGGCCAGCCCTAAACCTAGACAAGACAACATCCTCAGCCTCATTTAAGTCACATCGCATGGAATCTCATCGAATTTCGTGATGTACTCATCTACACTCTTGCTACCCTGGTTCAATCGCTGCCACTAATCCAATAAACCATAACGATATGAGGTAAGAATGTATTTCCCTCTAAGCTTAGCCTTCATGGCCCTCCAGGTGACTATGGATTCATGACCTCCTAGTCTAAGTATTCTCTCAACACTAGCCCAATATAACCTGGCCTCACGAACCAACTTAAGCTTTACGCTCCTCAGACATATCATACCACTCAAAATACTGGTCAACCTCTCCCTCCCAATCTATATAAACCTTAGGATCATGACAACCATCAAAAGTGGGGGCTTCTAACCTTATGTTCTTGTAGGCTCTATCCTTTTAGTCTATGAAGTCCTGATTGGGTCTCTTTGGATGAACCTCTGGAACTTGGTCATGACAATGGGCTCTCCTAGGTTCAGCCTCAAAGTAGGGATCAGGGTTTGAGGTCCTCCTAGGGTCAGCCTCATAGTAAGGATCACGATGAGGGGTTCTCCTAGGATGGGGAGGTGACTCAGGATCTGGTTCAGACTACGACCCATGGGTTCTATCTAAGGTCCCTATACGGTCCTTTACCTGATCAAACCTATTGGCTAAGTGGTCAAGTCTATTATGGGTTTAGGTATTGGACTGGGTCAACTGAGTCATCTGGGTATTCACCTAGGCTAGCTGTTCAGTAAGGGCTTTAATCTGGGCTTCAAGATTATCTATGGATTCAACCAAAAGTGGAGATGGTGGGTGATATGATGCTCCAGATCTAGTGCTCATGCAAGACTCAATACTGACTTGACTATAGCTGCCTAGACCTAGAGCCCAATCAGAATGGGTTGACTTAACTTACATGCAACTCAAATCCTTGTCCTTTAACTGGCCAGTTAAGAGGTGGAATGGTAGGAGGCCCCCTGCTCTTGTAGGGACCAAATTAAGGAACCACCGATCTACTTAGGTCATTTGACACTGTACCTCTAGCCTAGACACCAACATCTAGTAATAGGAGATTAATTGGGTGCATTAGTCATCCCATAATGGTTGAACCCGATCGGTTGGTGTCCATAGCCCACTAGGGCAAATTAAGTCTAGTTAATTTTAGATTAGGCTTGGGACCGAAAGCAAGGGATATGATTTTTGGGCTAAAGAAAGGTAATGACCTTCTTCCCTTATCTTGGATAGAGATACCCTTAAGTTAATTATTCAATGATGATAGGTAGATGAAAATGCAAATTAGGGTTTTAGCTATTTTTTTGGTGTTTTTGAGTATTTGTGTTTTTTTTTTGTTTTGGTATTTTCTTAAATAGAAAGATAATTTGTAGATAATGGCCTAAAATGTAGGAAACATTCCAAAAATTTAATATATGCAAAAATTATACTAAAATAACCCTAAACTTTTCGAAATCAGCTTTGCTGCCAAAATAGGGTAGAATTGTTCTCAGGCAGTTTTTTAGCTGGAAGAAAATCCACAGATCGAAATAATTCTTAAAAAGAATTGAGAAATTAATTTCAATTATGATGAATTCATTAAAATAAATTTTATAGTTTTCTGAGTTCTATTCAGGTAGAAACAATTGAAAAAATAGGGGATGTACTGAAAAGGCCGAGAATGCAAAAACCCTAATGGAACTCTTTGTGTTCTTCTTCAGAGGTCAATTCACAGTAGCACCGCTACCACCATAAAAGATCCTGTGGATTGGGAAGAGAGGGTTTTACAGCCCTGCATGTCTCCTATGATCGGACGGCCATGGTGAAGCACCCGATCCGAATATCCAAAGAGAACAGAGCCCAAACAGGCTCTGATACCAAATGATGCGGAACTAAAATTGCATGCAAATTATTTTTTGTAATTTTTTTGATTAAGTTGTGTGTTTAATTCCCGAAGAAAAAACCATGAATCTAAGAAAAGGATTCTATAAAAGTAAGAAACAACAGCATGCAAAGTAGAACCTAAAAAGCAATAAGAAGAGGACCACCAAGGCTGAGAAGTCTCGGTTGGGCTAGTTCATCTCCAATAGGGCTACTGGCAGGCAGAGAGGGTGTACTTGACAATAGTTGATGTGCCCAATGAAGATCATAGATGAAGGGGTCGCTTTCACTCCCGGATGCGGCCTGGATGATTAAGTCGAAGACCCGCGGTTCCCGACTTTCAACCCAGTGATCCGATTGCTACCCAGCTAGAGTCGTTGGATTCATAGGAGTCGAGGGACCTGAAAACAGCCATTTTAGGATTAAAAATCAAAGCAAAGATGGAGTATTAATTTTAAAAAATAGCAAGGAAAAGAAGGGATTTGATGTGGGTGGCTAGGGCTTGGGGAGGCAGATGGAGGCTGGAGACAGGGCGCAGAACACAAGCAAGAAGAGGAGGGATTCACACAGAATTCCCTTAGCACATAGTAGATAGCACACAGTAATTGGAAGAACTCAGTTGTATTTCATCAAAAAAGTGCCTTCATACAAGAAAATAGAGTCTCTTAAATAGACTCTTAAACTTGGCCCCCAAGTATGGTTACAATAGTCATAACATAGGAATTTGACTCCCACCCAAACCCTAGCTAGAATACATGGTAGGTCTTAGGATTGGAATCCCTCAAATCACTCCTCTCTCTCTTGCCTTGGTCGGCCAAGGGAGGTGACCCTAGTGTCTGACCAAGGGGTGGTGACCATAGGGTGGATGGCGCCCTAGCTCCCCTCCTGGGCCTTGGCTGGCCCAATCTGCTTCAGGCTGCGTGGGGGGGACACCGGAGGCACCAGAATAAAATAGAGGCTTTTCAATCCTCTGTGAATTGATCAATAATTCATGAGTCCATCTGTAATAAGGGCTTAGCTCATCTGAGTCCATTTTAGTTATTATTTGAGTATTTTGAGTTGTTATTTCAGTTCTGTACTTGTCAGCTCATGTTGAGCTAGTTCAGTCCAATGCTAGTCAGCTCATGTTGAGCTAATTTTATTTTTTTGAGTCCTGTCCAAGCATACCGAAGGCTCAAGACTATATCATACAATTGAATACCAAGTCCAACTAGATTGAAGACATGAAAGTATAGCCCAAGTCCAACCCAGCTTGAAGATTTGAAGACCCCAGGAGGAAAATTCAGGAAAACCCTGATTTCTTGCAGATGCCCTCCAGATGCCCAGATTTCCTTCCATATGCCAAAGTATATTCATAAATAAGGGCATCCATGATTCCAGAGGTCCATCTACATCCTAGCCCAAAGAAATCAAGCCCAGGTGCCAAGCCCAAGCCCCTAAGAAGCAAGATACCAGGGAATATTCCTGCTACCTGGCTACCAGGCCACCCCAGCTTCCAGAGGCCCAAACCCATGCACCCGGGCCCCTTTGGGCCGGCCCCTTGCTGCTCCTAGAAGCCCAACACGCCCCCCTAGGCATCCTTGGAGTCTTGACCAAGTCAAGAAAATTTTTAGGGATTTTTCTACCTAATATTTCCTTATTTTCTAGCTAGGGTTTGAGAGGGAAAAGGATTCTTATGTAAAGACTTATGTACCCTTACTTGGAGCCCGAGGTTAAGGGTCTATTTAAGGGACCCTAGCCTCTTGTATGAGGAAAATTTTTGATGAATGAAAACCTTGAGTTCTTCTATTGAGTTGTGTGATACCTTGCTGTGTGCATAAAGGGGTTTGCAAGAGTTCTTATTCCCAGTGCTGCAATCATCTTCCTGCTGCCAACAAGCATCTCAGATCCCTGGATGCCCACTCCAAAAGAAGCCTTCCCTTGCTGTTTTTCCTTTGTTTTCTTGTTCCTTTGTGAGTTTTCTAACCCCTGACAGGTCATTTGTAGGTCCCCGAGTTCCTACAAATCCAACGACTCCAGCCAAGCCTCAATCGGATCATCGAGCAGAAAGCCGGGTATCCGCGGGTCTTTGGCTCGGTTTTCCAGGCCGCATCCGCCGAGGAACGAGAGACCCCTTCGCTGCAATCTTTATAGACGTTGTCAGGTACACCCCTCTACCTCCAGTAGTTTTATTGCAGGAGAACTTGCCCTAACCGAGGCTTCTCAGCCCCGGCGGTCCTTCTTTGCTACTTTTCTAGGTCCTAATCTGCATGCTGATCTTCAAAAATTTATACAAAGTTCCCTACAAATAATTTTGATCTGAAATTTGGGAATTAATATCCTAACTCAACATGTAAAACATACAAAAAAAATGGCATGCATATTAGTTCCGCATCATTTGGTATCAGAGCTTAGAATAGGGCTTGTTTTCTATAATTCTTTAGTCCGTATATGATCTGTTATTTTAATTATTTCTCCCTACTAAAAATTCCAAAAATTTTGAAATTTATTTTTTTCGATTCAACATAATTCACAGCAATTGTATTAATCTTCTCATATTTTATTATGTCCTGTGAATTTTCTGCAAGCCGAAATACAGTCTACAAATTTTTGGCTCTGTTTTTTTTCAGCAAGACAAGTTTGGAAGTTTTAGGGTTTTATCTAGCATTTTTTGCATATCTTTTAATTTTAGTATATTTATTGCATAATAGGCCATAATTTGAAAGTGTTCTTTTATTTAAGAAATTACAAAAAAAAAATACATATTCTTTAAAAATACCAAAAACATCAAAACCCTAATTTGCATCCTCATCTGCCTGCCATCATTGCATAATTTACTTTTAAGGGCACTCTTGCTATATCAGATGGGGGGAGGATTTGATCACCTCTCCTTAGCCCAAAACCACCTTCCTTGCATTCGGTCCCAAGCCTAACTTAAAATCGATTAGACCTAATTTGTCCTAGTGGACTAGGGACACCAACTGGTCGGGTCCGGGCTAAGTGTTAGATCACTGTGTCAAGACTAACCTGTGTGTTCCTTGTGCTTGGTGTCTAGAATGGTGGTTTAGGGATTCAATCCCGAAGGGCTTGTGTGCTGGTCCACCTACCTAGCCAATCTCTGATTGGTGTCTAGGATTGGCAATCAGGGACCTAACACTCCCCTTACACCTGCCTGGCTGAGTACAGGGTTACTATAGGCTAGTTTGCCACCCTGATTGAGCATCTAGTTTGGGCTCTAGGTCTAGTCAGTTGTAGTCGGTCTGATCGAGTCTTGCATGAGCACTAGATCAGGAGTTTCATATCACCCACCTCCTTCATAAATGTCTGAACCCATGGAAAACTTACAAGCCCAAATCAAAGCCCTAGCTGATCAAATGGCCCAGATGGCTACCCAGATGACTACCCAGTTAACTCAGTCTGCTACCCAAACCAACAATAGAATTGACCATCTTGCCAATAGGTTTGACCAGTTAGGAGGCCGTGTAGGGACCATAGCAAGAACCCATGGGTCATAATTTGAGCCAGATCCTGAGTCCCCTCAACCTAGGAGAACCCCAAACCCTGATCTATAATATGAGGTCGAACCTAGGAGATCCCCTTATTCTGACCCGTACTACAATCCTCAACCTAGGAGGACCCCAAACCCTGATCCATACCGAGAGGTTGAACCTAGGAAAGCCCCTTAGCCTGACCCATACAATAATACTGAACCTAGAAGAACCCCTTACCATGACCCTTATTATAATACTGAACCTAGAAGAACCCCTTACCATGTCCCTTATTATGATACTGAACCCAGGAAAACCCAATACTCTGACCCATATAAAGAGTCCAACCCTAGGAGAACCCAATATCCTGACCCATATAGGGAGCCCAACCTTAGGAGGACCCCATACCATGATCCATCCTTAGAACCTGACCATAGAGCTGACCAAAAATCCTATGACCCCAGATCCTATAATCCCATGACCCATAGATCTGCACCCTTGTCCTATGAGCCCAGAGAACCCATAACCCCTAAGTATCAGCCTAGTACTAGTCATGCTTCCCCTAGTCAACTTGAACCCCATAGGATTAGTATCCCTAAATATGAACCCAGTAGTGAGCCACTACCCCTTATACAACCTGAACCTACTAGGAGTAGTACCTATAATCAGAGACCATAACCTAACCAATTTCCTGCTAGCCGACCTTCTCCAACCATTCCTGAGATTCACAAGGCTTACATTAACGCGGAAGTGTATGAAGCTGATGTGAGCCTAGTGGATGAGTATGAGGGAGAAGAGGAGACACCTTTAGTAGACCTAGAATTAGCTGACCCAGTAGATACCCAGGTAGAAACCAACCCAAAGCTAGTTGACCTTGACCATATCCAACCTAAAGCTATAATGGAAGAACAAATAGAGGAAGAGAACCTAGGTACTGCTACTAGAGCCTTACCTGAGGAAACCATAGAGGAGAGCCAAATTATAGAGTCTAGTCCAAAAATACAAGAACCAGAAGAATTTATTAAGGACCTGATCTCTTTGAATCAATACCTTCAAGATGAGTCCCCTCCTATAGTTCCCATTAAGGACCTCTTCCCCGAAATTGGCAACCCATCCTTCCATTATGCAAACCCTGTAGATATAGCTCAACCTCGTAAGGTTAACCTCATTAGTATAGGATTAGTTCCTGACACCCCGTCTTTTATCCTACTTTATCCAACTAACCATGAACCTTTTTCCTTACCCTACCAAACTAATTCTGAACCTACTTCCTATTTTCTGCCCTTTCCTGACACCTCCAGCATTTCTAAGATCATTAGATTGCATTTAGCTAAGATTAGCATACTGCATGTTAGGTTTGCATCTTACTTCTGGCATACTCTTTGGAATTTGCTAGGAGTTCACTGTAAATTTTCATGTGCATGTCAAGCTAGGATCAAACCTAGAGAACCTATAATCTATTAGGTTTAGATCCAAAGAGTTCAATAAAATTTCCTTCGATAGGAATGCATAGTCGAGTCTTTAGGTGTCAGTATGAGTCCTTTGCATCATCTTGTTAGGAGTCTGCATGTGCCCAGCATGTTCACCACCTGCACTAATTTTGAAACAACTGGCTAATTCCCGAAGATGGATTAAAGAATTTGATGTAGTGGATTCTATCTTGGTTAGGCTTAGGCCTAAAAGAAGCTTCATGCTCACAGAGCTGGACCTTTTAAAGTGATAGAGAAGGTTGGATCAAATGCCTAGGTGTTAGACTTGCCTTCGGATTTGGGCATTAGTTCTACCTTCAATATTACAGACCTGGTTGAGTATAGGGAACCGGCAGCGCTACTTAGTGAGGCCTTTGGACCTATTCCTTTTCATTGTGAGTGACCCTAACCTAGAGTGTCCACAAACAAATTTGGCCTGAGAGAGGAGAACGGATCGAGCGTATCCTGGACGATCAAGCCATCATGATCCAGGGCCATGACTATCAACGCTTCCTGGTTCGATGGCAAGGCCGGCCAGAGTCGGACGATTCGTGGATTTCTCGAGAGGACTTGCAACACATCAACCCATACCTTTTTGAGAGATATGTGAGCCAGTCTGACCTTCACTCGACAGGGTCGAGTTCCTCCCACCGCAGGAGAATTGGTGGGGACACCGGAGGCACCAGAATAAGATAGAGGCTTTTCAATCCTCTGTGAATTGATCAATAATTTATGAGTCCATCTGTAATAAGGGATTAGCTCATCTGAGTCCATTTTAGTTATTATTTGAGTATTTTAAGTTGTTATTTCAGTTTTGTACTTGTCAGCTCATGTTGAGCTACTTCAGTCCAATGCTAGTCAGCTCATGTTGAGCTAATTTTATTTTTTTGAGTCCTATCCAAGCATACTGAAGACTCAAGACTATATCATACAAGTGAAGACCAAGTCCAACTAGATTGAATACATGGAAGTATAGCCCAAGTCCAACCCAGCTTGAAGATTTGAAGACCCCAGGAGGAAAATTCAGAAAAATCCTGATTTCTTGCAGATGCCCTCCAGATGCCCAGATTCCCTTCCAGATGCCAAAGTATATTCATAAATAAGGGCATCCATGATTCCAGAGGTCCATCTGCATCCTAGCCCAAAGAAATCAAGCCCAGGTGCCAAGCCCAAGCCCCTAAGAAGCAAGATACCAGGGAATATTCCTGCTACCTGGCTACCAGGCCACCCCAGCTTCCAGAGGCCCAAACCCATGCACCCGGGCCCCTTTGGGCCGGCCCCTTGCTGCTCCTAGAAGCCCAACACGCCCCCCTAGGCGTCCTTGGAGTCTTGACCAAGTCAAGAAAATTTTTAGGGATTTTTCTACCTAATATTTCCTTATTTTCTAGCTAGGGTTTGAGAGGAAAAAGGATTCTTATGTAAAGACTTATGTACCCTTACTTGGAGCCCGAGGTTAAGGGTCTATTTAAGGGACCCTAGCCTCTTGTATGAGGAAAGTTTTTTATGAATGAAAACCTTGAGTTCTTCTATTGAGTTGTGTGATACCCTGATGTGTGCATAAAGGGGTTTGCGAGAGTTCTTATTCCCAGTGCTGCAATCATCTTCCTGCTGCCAACAAGCATCTCAGATCCATGGATGCCCACTCCAAAAGAAGCCTTCCCTTGCTATTTTTCCTTTGTTTTCTTGTTCCTTTGTGAGTTTTCTAATCCCTGACAGGTCGTTTGTAGGTCCCCGAGTTCCTACGAATCCAACGACTCCAGACAAGCCTCAATCGGATCACCGAGCAGAAAGCCGGGTATCCGTGGGTCTTTGGCTCGATTTTCCAGGCCGCATCCATCGAGGAACGAGAGACCCCTTCGCTGCGATCTTCATAGACGTTGTCAGGTACACCCCTCTACCTCCAGTAGTTTTATTGCAGGAGAACTTGCCCTAACCGAGGCTTCTCAGCCCCGGCGGTCCTTCTTTGCTACTTTTCTAGGTCCTAATCTGCATGCTGATCTTCAAAAATTCATACAAAATTCCCTACAAATAATTTTGATCTAAAATTCGGGAATTAATAACCTAACTCAACATGTAAAACATACAAAAAAAATGGCATGCATATTAGTTCTGCATCACTGCGGTTCAGGGCTTCAAGGCTTCTGACTTGACTCCAAGGCTTCTAATTTCTTCTACTAAGCCTTCCATGATCTTCATAACTTCAGGCTGGGTTGATCTTTACTTGTACTGGCTTGGTCTTCACTTGTATGATTCTTCACTAGACTTGGACTAGCATGTACTGAACTCTGAAAGAGGACTAGCTCAACATGAGCTAACTAGTACTAGACTCAAATAATAAAAAGATAACTCAAATGGACTAAGCCCTTATTATAAATGGACTCAAACACCACTAAGTAATCCATAGAGGGTTGAGAAGCCTCTGTCTTATTCTGGTTCCTCTAGTGTCCGCACCACCATCCCATAGGGTAGACATGCTCTAGCCTTGCGAGCTGCATCTCTGATCTGAGTCATCTAATGAATGGCAGATTAAGGGCCTCCCCCTCAATCATGTATCTCATGAACATAAGTCATGCTCGCTCGCCCAGTCCAAATCGCCCTGTCCTAGGAGAGAACACCCTACTAATGATATTATAAAGTAGTCTCATCTCAAGTGATAGTCTATTTGCTTGAACATTTGAGATTCCATCTACATTTCTTCTCTCAAGAATAGTCCTCAAAGTATTTTGCCTATCCTTGAGGTTCAAATAACATTTTCCAGTCTTGGGCATTTGTAGAACTCTGATTAACCTAACTTCATCAACTGAAATAGTGATTCCTTTCATTGTAGAGAGAATTTGGTGTGCTCCAAAAGATAGATGCTCAAAGAAGGTCCTAACTAGTGTGGGATATGAGGGGACATCCAAAGAACAGAAGAATTCCCATCCTTGTACTCTAATCCAATCACCAATGTGAAAACTTTGTTGTTCAAGAAATGTAAAATCCACTCTTCTACCTGAGGTTACTGGCCTATTACCCATCTAAATGATTTGTCGCTATGGAGGAGGTGGAACTTAAGGATCTTGTGGAGTCGACTCATCTTGTATTCTTTTGGATCTTTTTTCTGCTTGAATAGTGCTTGGAGCCATCCGTTTAGATCTCTTTGCCACTGCCTTCTTGGGTGCCATTGATCAAGGATCTAAGGGGTTCGAAGGGATTTGAGTGGTCCCTAGGGCTAAAGTGGAAAGTACTCCCTTAAGCTCGGTTTCAACAGGAAATAGAAAGATGAAAAGAAATTTTTAGGGCTTGTGGTTCTTAAGTAGGTCCATTATCCGGGTTGACTCGTCCAAATAGCTCTTTCTGCTCGAGTCGGCTCAAGCAAAACTAAGGAAAATGGTTCTAAATCTCAGGGAAATGGTTTCTAATCCTAGAAAAATACTAGAAAATGTGTGTATCTAACTTAAATAGGTGATAGAGGTCTTCTAGATAATTTTTTTTTAATTCTTGAAGAAATTAGGTCAAAATTTTTAAAAGGATCACAAAGGCCTAATTCTCATCTAACCATCTAAAATCTATCCTGACTAAGTGGTTTGGTAAAGATGTCAGCTAATTATTTTTCAATACAAATAAATTCAAGTTCAATATCACCATTTTGAACATGATCCCTAATGAAATGATGCCTTATTTCAATATGCTTAGTTCTTGAGTACTGAATAGGATGTTTTGTTAAGTTGATAGCACTTGTGTTATCATATTTGATTGGAATTTTAGATTAAATAATACCATAATCTTCTAGTTGTTGCTTAATCCATAACACTTGAGAATAACAACTCCCTACAACCACATACTCTGCCTCGCAGTAGATAGTGCCACGAAGTTTTATTTCTTGCTGTGCCATGAGATTAAGTTCAACCCTGAAAATTGACATGTGCCACTAGTACTCTTTCTATCAATTCTACAACCACCATAATCAGCATATGAATAATCAATTAAATTTAAAGATGAAGGTTTCGAATACCATAATCTTAAGTTTGATGTACCTTTGAGATATCTTAAAATTCTTTTAATAGCAGGTATATGTGATTCTTTAGGATTAGCTTGAAATCTTGCACATATACAAATATTAAATAGTATATCAAGTCTACTTGTAGTCAAATAAAGTAGAGATCTGATTATACCTCGATATAATTTTTGATCAACTTTGTTACCTTCCTCATCTTTGTCAAGTTTGCAGGTTGGGCTCATGGATGTGCTAATTTCTTTTATAGATTCCATCCCAAACTTCTTCAAGAGTTCTTTGATGTACTTTGTTTGGTTGATAAATATCCTTTCTTTTATTTATTTAATTTGTAGTCCAAAGAAGAAAGTGAGTTCACCCATCATGCTCATTTAAATTCTCCTTGCATAAGCTTGGAAAATTCTTGACATAAAGTTTCATCAGTTGCTTCAAAGATTATATCATCAATATATATTTGTACAACTAATAATTCATCATCTTTTCTTTTGATAAATAATATTGTATCTACTTTACTTCTTTTGAAATCATTTTCTAAAAGAAACTTGCTCAACCTCTCATACCATGCTCTAGGTGCTTGTTTTAAATCATATAAAGCTTTATTTAATTTGAAAACATGATTTGGAAAAGAGTGGTTTTCAAAACCCGGAGGTTGTTCTACAAAAACTTCTTCAATGTAGCCATTTAAAAAAGTACTTTTCACATCCATTTAAAAAAATTTAAATTTCATGTGACATGCAAATGCAAGTAAAAGTCTTATGGCTTCTAATCTTGCTACAAGTGCATAAGTTTTATCAAAATATATTCCTTCCTCTTGGTTATATCCTTTAGCAACTAATTTGGCCTTATTTCTAATTATATTGTGGTGCGGGCACCAGACTCAGAAGAAGACTTTAGAGCTCCATCTGGATCTCTGATTAACCTTGCCCGAAGAATTAGGGTTTTTTTTTGGCTTGTAATAAGGGTTGACTGGATCAACTCAATTTTAGCTTGAGTCTATATTACCGGCATTTTATTTTGTTGAGTCATGTTGACTCAGTAGTGGACTAGGGCTTCAACCTGGGGTGTTACATTTTCTCCCAAGGCCAAGCAAGTGGGCGCCACACTCCCAGCCACACTCCCAGCCATACGCCTGAGTCCAAGGGGTGCCACATCTCCATCCAGCAGCCTTTAATCCCCACACCACAGATAGCAGCTCCCTTCTCTCATGCACCAATTGAGGAGAAATCCACCAGGGGTCCACAAATCAAGGGGGCGGCTCAAGACTTTCTCAAAAGAACCAAACTATGAAAGGGAAGAAATTCTCTTGGAGAGAACTTCAAGGAGGCGCCCATTACCTGCCAGAAATATTCAAAACAAAGTTAGAAAGAGCCATAACTTGGGGAGAAAGAAAAGGAGGTATCCAAAAAGGGTTGAGCCATGGAAGGAAGGAGATTTCTCTTGAAGAGCAAGGTTAGGAGGCGCCCTAATCATTCCAACTAAAGCCAGATATAAAAGGAAATAAATTTTCTCTTGGAGGGCAAGGTTAAGAGGCGCCCAAACACTTCCAGATAAGGCCAAGCATAGAAGGAAAAAAATTTTCTTGAAGAACCAAGCATGGAGGCGCCATCTACCTTCCTTTTATAACCCAAATCAATTTTTTTTTGGAACCTTGGCCGGCCATATGTGTATGGATTATCCTGATTTGTAGATCCCCTCCTTTAGTCCCACATGGGAAGATGTAAAACCCTACTCTCTTGTAAAGTCCTATAAATTAAACCCCTCTTGTAAGTTTAAATCAATCAGATGAATGAAACCGAATTTTTTTTGTGAGCAAACTTTGTGTTTTCTCTCTTCCGCACTTGCATCCAGGTGTTGAGCTCCGTGAGGGAGTAAATTCGGGTTCCCCAGGAACCTTGAGGAGGTGTGAGATCTCCAAAACCCAAACCCTAGGTTAGCCACTTCTACTCCAAAACCCTAGCCGTCCACCATCCACTTCAATCCCCCAAACCCTAGCCTAGTCCACCTCCCACGGCCTCTTTCTCCAAGTCCAGGCCGACCACCAGCATCCAGCTACAGTCCGGATACTTCAGATCCAAAGCTCTTTCCAGAGGGAGTCGAATCAGCCTTCAAGAGAATTCGGATCTCAGCGACATCAGCCTTCAAGTTCTTCGAACTGGTAAATCCTTTCCCGAGTCTCTGAATCCATCACTTGTTTTTCTTCTTCCCAGATCTTGAGTTCAGGAGAAGCCGACCCAGCCACGAGACCAGTATTGGAGGATCCATTGCGAAAATAGCCGAATCCGAGGATCCAACAATCTGCCCGAGAGAGTTCTTCCACCCAAATTCTGTGAAGATCACTGTCTGGTTGGTAACCCATCTCTCCTCTCTATTTCTGTCCTGTTGAAAGTTCAGAGCGAAACCCTAGGTCTAGGAGTTTCTCAACCCCCAGCGATCCGTTACTTTTGAACTACTCTGATAACCTAGTTTTTCTAAATTGTGCTTTCAATCCTTACCTAGTTTCCTTCAACTTAGTTTAACTTTACTTTGAGTCAAAGCCAATTTCTGAAATATATAAAAAAAAAATAAATAAATAAATAAAGAATTAATATTAATTTTACTTCTGCATACGCTTTTTGTTCTTTGTTCTGCATCATTTTTGGTATCAGAGCTTTCGTGCTGCATCATTTTTGGTATCATAGCCCTGTCTAGGGTTTCTGTTTTGATTGCTTGTTTGAGTCTCTCTCTTTTTACTTTGTCTGCTCGAAGTAGACTCCCCAGGACGTCCGGTCCTAGGAACGAAGCGAGGTGCAAACCTCCTCTTCCCATTCCACGGGATGTTCCTAGGGCGTGTAGGGGATCCATTGGGTTATAACTTCGTAGCAGGAATTGTAAACGGGGAAGTGCTCTATTTTTAGCCTGTAATTACCCTGTTGCAGGAATTATTTCTCACTGAAGGTAACTCTAAATTTAGTGATTTTTGTTTTTCTGAAACCAGTATAATTGAAACTAATTTTCATAATTTTCTTATGATTTATTGGTTTCCGTACAATTTCTGAGAATTAAATTACTACAACTCTGTTTTTGTGTTCTGCAATCCAATTATTTTTGAGTGTTCATCTCTTAATTCATCTTAAGGGCATTTGAGCATCTAAGATAAGGGGAGGAGTTGATAACCTCTCCTAAGCCCAAAACCACCACCCACTCATTCGAACCTAAGCCTTTAATCTAAAAATTGATTAGACCTAATTTGCCCTAGTGGGCTAGGGACATCAACAAGTCGGGTCAAGGCTAGTGTTGAGTCAGTTTGTCTAGTTACTCTGTATGTGCTTTGTATTCAGTGTCTAGAATGGTGGTTCAGGGACTACGTCCCGAAGGGCTTGTGTGCTGGTCCGCCTACCTGGCCAATCACTGATTGGTGTCTAGGATTGGCAATTAGGGACCTAACACTCCCCTTACACCTGCCTGGCTGAGTCCTGAGTTACTACAGGCTAGCTTGCCACTCTGATTGGGCATCTAGTTTGGGCTCTAGGTCTAGTTAGCCCGTAGTCGTTCAGTTGAGTCTCATTTTGTGTGTTTGCTTGTATCATGTCTACCCGGAATGGAGTGCCCTACCAACCTGGTCAAACCCAACCTGATTTAGAGGCCATGGTTAGAGCTCTTACTGAGAGCATGAACAAGTTAAGCCAGGATTTGACTGCTACTGTTACCCAGTGTAAAGAACAAGTCCATGAGAATTTTACCCAGCTTAGGGGTCAAGTCCAAGTCCTTGAGAAACGTAGACATCAAAATTGGATCCCTGATCCAAAATTTAATAGGCCCCAACCTCATCCATACCAGGAGCCTAGGAGGACCTTATACCGTGATCCCGAGCATAACCTTAGGAAGCCTAAGCAAGATATCTATAGTGTGGATCGTGTCTATGAGAGGTCCTTACAATATTCTAGACCAGTCACTCAACAACCCAAGTCTTCTAGATCAAACCATTTAGATCCACACCCATGCCCAAGTAAGGTCTCTACTAGCTTGAAACCCAGTGCGACCCAGGTTCCTATATCGCAAGAATGTTTGTTTTGTGGAGAAAGAGGCCATAAATCTAGTCAGTGCCCATGCATAGGACTGGCTTGTGCACAGCTAAGTGGTAAGAATCCTAAGGATGACATTAATGAGGGAGAACCCAAGCCTACCAATAAGGAAGAAAGGTTAGGTATGACAAGCCTAGAATCAGTTGACCCGATTACCACTGACCCGAAACCCATTGAAGATGGCATCGAGAAAGTATATGATGCTAGCTTGAGTCTAGTTGATGAATATGAGGGGGAAGAACTTGAAGAATGTGACATCGATACTATTGGTTCCTTACCTGAGGAGACCTTGGAGAGCAACCAAGTGGTAGGACCTAGTTCAGAAATTCAAGAGATTTGTGAGAATCAGGTTCCTTTAGTCAAATACCCCCAGGAAGAACTCATAGTGTTAGCCCGAGCTATCAGTTCGTACCCTCTAATGACAGTCATTCCCCAAGTACCAATTGAAGATCTTTGCACTGAACTGTTTAAGTTTGCCCACCCTATGGTAGATCCTCTCCTTAGGATGACTGAATCAAGCCTCTTACAATTGGACCTTGTCCCATGCCTAGCCACTAAGGTCTCTCCCGAAATCTCAGTTGAACATCCTTGTCTTGAGCGGATTGATTCTCCCAGTCCTGTAGAAGTCCTCCTTATGACCCCAGACCCCTTCCTTCGCATGACTGACCTACCCTTCTATAGAGTATACCTTTCCTCACCCATAGGTCAAATTTCAAGTCTTGAGGTCATCATCCATAGGCCCTTCCATGAATCATTCTTTAATCCATTTCTTGAGAAAGTGGATCATTGTTTGCTTAGAGAACAAACCTTAACTATTGCAATCACATGTCCTAGGCTACTCCCCGAACCATCTCTTGATCCATTCCTAGGAATAGCAAACTTTTCCTTTCGTAAGGATGACCAGTTGACACTCATAGATCACCATTCAAACCTTCAGGTCACCACCTTTAATCAGCAGGTAATTCAAGACTCCACCTCATATTTCTTCCCTTTCTCTAGGACTTCCAATGCTTCTTACACCATCCAAGTATACTTTGTCGAAGTCTTTAGAGTGAACCACGTGTCAGAACCTATTAGGTTTGCCACCTACTTCTGGAAGACCTTATGGCACCTACTAGGCACCCATGATAAGTTTTCATGCTGTGCATGCCATCCTCCGACCCAAGGTCAAACCTAGAGAGCCGTAGTTTGTTAGGTTTAGACCTAGGGTTCCTTTGAATAAAGTCCATTCTTTAGGAATGCATCATCAGTCGAGTTTAGGACATTGTCTCAGATTTTGGTTAAGTGAGAATACCAGGAGTTGGGATTTGTATTTACCCAGGGCTAAATTTGCATATAATGTTTCGATCAATAGGTCTATAGGCTAGAGTCCCTTTGAAATTGTTCATGGATACAAGCCTCACACACCACTTGATCTGATTTCACTATTAGTCCACACACACAAGTCTCTTGATGCATTTGCATAGCATGTAAAAGACTTGCATAAAGAAATTCATGCCAAAATAAATTTAAGTAATGAAACTTATAAGAAGTTGGCTGATTCTCAAAGGCGAGTCAAAAACTTTTGTTGAGGGAGACTATGTAATGATTAGGTTAAGGCCTGAACGGTTTCCTCCTGGAACCGTTAGAAAGTTACATGCTAGAGGAGCTGGACCATTTAGAGTGGTGAAGAGAGTAGGATCCAATGCCTATGTGCTCGAGTTACCTCCAGAACTAGGCATTAGCTCCACTTTCAACATTACAGACCTAGTAGAGTATAGGGAGCCAGCTGTGATTCCTAGTGAGGCTTTTGAACCTAATCCTGCTCTTGAGAGTGAACCTGACCCTGTGTGTCCACCAACAAACTGGCCTGTGAGGAAAGAGCAGATTGAAAAGATCCTGGATGATCAGGTTATCTCTACTCGTAATCGAGGATACCAAAGATACCTGGTCCGCTGGCTAGGAAGGCCAGATTCTGATGACTCTTGGATCTCCCGAGAAGAATTACAAGAGTTGGACCGAGACCTCTTGGAGAGATACCAGAGCCAACTTGATCCATACTCGACAGGGTCGAGTTCCTCCCACCCTAGGAGAATTGGTGCGGGCACCAGACTCAGAAGAAGACTTCAGAGCTCCATCTGGATCTCTGATTAACCTTGCCCGAAGAATTAGGGTTTTTTTTTGGCTTGTAATAAGGGTTGACTGGATCAACTCAATTTTAGCTTGAGTCTATATTACCGGCATTTTATTTTGTTGAGTCATGTTGACTCAGTAGTGGACTAGGGCTTCAACCTGGGGTGTTACATTTTCTCCCAAGGCCAAGCAAGTGGGCGCCACACTCCCAGCCACACTCCCAGCCATACGCCTGAGTCCAGGGGGCGCCACATCTCCATCCAGTAGCCTTTGATCCCCACACCACAGATAGCAGCTCCCTTCTCTCATGTGCTAATTGAGGAGAAATCCACCAGGGGTCCACAAATCAAGGGGGCGGCTCAAGACTTTCCCAAAAGAACCAAACTATGAAAGGGAAGAAATTCTCTTGGAGAGAACTTCAAGGAGGCGCCCATTACCTGCCAGAAATATTCAAAACAAAGTTAGAAAGAGCCATAACTTGGGGAGAAAGAAAAGGAGGTATCCAAAAAGGGTTGAGCCATGGAAGGAAGGAGATTTCTCTTGAAGAGCAAGGTTAGGAGGCGCACTAATCATTCCAACTAAAGCCAGATATAAAAGGAAACAAATTTTCTCTTGGAGGGCAAGGTTAAGAGGCGCCCAAACACTTCCAGATAAGGCCAAGCATAGAAGGAAAAAAATATTTTCTTGAAGAACCAAGCATGGAGGCGCCATCTACCTTCCTTTTATAACCCAAATCAATTTTTTTTGGAACCTTGGCCGGCCATATGTGTATGGATTATCCTGATTTGTAGATCCCCTCCTTTAGTCCCACATGGGAAGATGTAAAACCCTACTCTCTTGTAAAGTCCTATAAATTAAACCCCTCTTGTAAGTTTAAATCAATCAGATGAATGAAACCGAATTTTTTTTGTGAGCAAACTTTGTGTTTTCTCTCTTCCGCACTTGCATCCAGGTGTTGAGCTCCATGAGGGAGTAAATCCGGGTTCCCTAGGAACCTTGAGGAGGTGTGAGATCTCCAAAACCCAAACCCTAGGTTAGCCACTTCTACTCCAAAACCCTAGCCGTCCACCATCCACTTCAATCCCCCAAATCCTAGCCTAGTCCACCTCCCACGGCCTCTTTCTCCAAGTCCAGGCCGACCACCAGCATCCAGCTACAGTCCGGATACTTCAGATCCAAAGCTCTTTCCAGAAGGAGTAGACTCAGCCTTCAAGAGAATCCGGATCTCAGCGACATCAGCCTTCAAGTTCTTCGAACTGGTAAATCCTTTCCCGAGTCTCTGAATCCATCACTTGTTTTTCTTCTTCCCAGATCTTGAGTCCAGGAGAAGCCGACCCAGCCACGAGACCAGTATTGGAGGATCCATTGCGAAAATAGCCGAATCCGAGGATCCAACAATCTGCCCGAGAGAGTTCTTCCACCCAAATTCTGTAAAGATCACTGTCTGGTTGGTAACCCATCTCTCCTCTCTATTTCTGTCCTGTTGAAAGTTCAAAGCGAAACCCTAGGTCTGGGAGTTTCTCAACCCCCAGCGATCCGTTACTTCTGAACTACTCTGATAACCTAGTTTTTCTAAATTGTGCTTTCAATCCTTACCTAGTTTCCTTCAACTTAGTTTAACTTTACTTTGAGTCAAAGCCAATTTCTGAAATATAAAAAAAAATAAAAAAAAAAAAGAATTAATATTAATTTTACTTCCGCATACGCTTTTTGTTCTTTGTTCTGCATCATATTGCCTTTGTCATCTAATTTATTTCTAAAAATCCATTTAGAACCTATGACATGATGTTCCTAAGGTCTAGCTACTAAGGTCCATACATTATTTCTTTCAAATTGATTAAGTTCCTCCTACATAGCCATCATCCAAAATGGATCATTTTTAGCTTCCTCTATGCAGTTAGGTTCAACTTGAAAAACAAATGCTAAATAGTCAAAGGTGTCTCTAAAAGATGACCTAGTTCTTACTCCTTGAGATGGATCATCAATAATTAATTCTTTAAGGTGAGAATGTGCATACCTCTAATTCTTTGGTAGTTCATCATGTTCTACACTTACCTTCTTCTTTTCTTGCTCAACATGCTTTTCTTTCAAGCTCATATCCTTTACTCCATCATTCAGGGAACTTGCATCATTGTCAATACACTCTTCTTTTCTTGAAGGTGTGAGGTTAGACTCATCGAAAATAATATGAATTGATTCTTCAATAATTAAAGTTCTTTTGTTAAAAACTCTATATGCTTTGCTTATGGTTGAATATCCAAGAAATATACATTGATCAGATTTTGCATCAAATTTTTCTAAGTTATCTTTTTCATTATTCAAGATATAACATTTACATCCAAAAATATGAAAGTAATGAATATTTGGTTTCTATCATTCCAAAGCTCATAGGGGGTTTTCTTCAAAATTGGTCTAATCAAAACATGGTTTAATATATAATATGCAATGTTCACTGCTTCTACCCAAAAGTACCTTGAAGATTGCCTTCACACAACATGGTTCGGGCCATCTCTTGCAATATTCTATTTTTTTTTCATAACTCCATTTTGTTATGGTATTCTAGCGAATGAAAAGTTGTGATCAATGCCATGTTCTGTGCAAAATTCTTCAAAGTATTGATTTTTGAATTCAATTTATTATCACTTCTAAGGGTACTAAAAATAATTAAAAGATTTTTCTGATTTGAAACCTTTTTGTGAGATTTTTGAAAAACTTTGAAGGCTTCATCTTTGTGTACTAAAAATATAATCCAAGTGAATCGTGAAAAATCATCTACTATCACAAGTCTATATTTCATACCTCCTAGGCTTATAGTCCTAGTTGGTCCAAATAAGTTCATGTGTAGCAGTTCTAAGGATCTTGATGTTGAAACAATATTTTTAGATTTTAAGTTCATTCTAGTTTGTTTACCATATAGACATGCATCATAAACATGATTAAAATCAACTTTAAACTATGGTAAACCTCTAATTAAGTCTTTAGAAATTAATTTTGCTAATGTAGGCATGCTAGCATTACCTAACTTCTATGCCAAAGTAAACTAGATTTCTTGGTTTCAGCATTCATAGCCATTAGACTTGTACTACTTGACATTGCTAGATCATTCAAGTCTACACTATAAATATTTCCAAGTCTATAACCAACAAACCTAATGCTAGAATCAAGAAAGTTAGTTACTATACATATTGAAGATTCAAATATAACTTTGAAGCCTCTATCATACAATTGACTAATGCTCAATAGATTATGCTTCAATTTGTCTACTAGAAATATATTTTCAATATAAGTAGAAAGGGTAATTTTGATCTTACCAATTTTAATTATTTTTTTCTTGTCATTGTCACCAAATGTAGCCATTCCACCATCTTTCATTTCAAGAATGATGAATTGATCTTTGTCACCCATCATGTATCTTGAACAGCAACTATCTAGATACCATCTATTTTTGAATATTGGGTTGCAAGACATTCCTACAAAATAATCAAGTAAAACTTTTAGGTACCCAAGATTTCTTGGATCCTTGATAGTTAGTAGCTATGGTTCCTTTAGGAACCCGAATCTTTTTTACTTTGTTTTTGTTTTTCCTTCTTAGATTGTATTCATATGCCTTATGTCCAACCCCATTATAGCAAAAACAAATTACTTTTGACTTTTGAAAAGAAATGGATGCTGAAAATTTTGATGCATAAGGTTTTGAAGCTGAAAATCTGTTTATATGCATTGTATTATACCCTATTCTAGCTTTATCATTAGATTTCCTTTGATATTTCAAAATTAGCACAAGTTTGTTTGAACTTAAAGTCAAATTATCAATAAGAGGTTTGAGTCTATTCATTTCATTTTGCAAACCTTTATTCCTTTCAAAACATTCATCTTTTTCAGCTCGTAATACTTTGCATTTTTCAGAAACATTACTTAATTCCTTTTATAAAAGATTGTTCTTTTCTAAAATTTTATTCTTTTATTTCAATAATATGTCATAATTATTTTTCATGGATTTAATTTTCAAACCAATTTTTTTATATTCAATTAAAAGTTCTTGAAAAGCATTATGTAATTCATCATAAATAAATTCATAAATGGGTTCACTAGATATTACCTCATCTTCTAGACCCATTAAGCATATATTTGCTAATTTTGATGTTGCTTCCTCTTCATTGGAAGTAGATTCATTGCTGTCACTCCATGTAGCTATCATTGCTTTCTTTTTCTTCTTCTTGTATCCCTTTTTTAGTATGGGACATTCATAACAGTAATGCCCCAACTTCTTACATTCATAACAAATTGGTTGTTATTCCTTTTCTTTGTCTTTATCTTTCTCTTTTTCTTTGCTTTGTTCACCTTTGCTAAGGTGCTTCCTCCAGTATCTTGACTTTCTTTTGCCCATAAATCTTCAGAATCTTCTCATAACTAGGGCTATATCATCATCTCCCAATTCTTCATCCGAGGAAGGGCTTTCTTCTTCCTTTTCCTCTTCTTGCTTCTTAATCTCAGCTACAGCCTTGAATGCTATAGATTTCTTTTCCTTATTATCATCATCGCTGCGGTGCTACATTATCAGTTCATGTGTAATCAAAGAACTAAGAAGTTCATCAAGTGGAAGTGTGTTTAAGTCCTTGGCTTCTTATATTACAGTGACCTTGGGATCCTATTTATTTAGTAAGGATCGAAGAATCTTTTGGACAAGATTAGCATTGGAATATACCCTAACAAGACTTTTCAAACCGTTAATAATATTTGTAAATCTGGTCTCATTTGGTTCCATTTTGAAGAGCTCATAATTATGCACAAGTATATTAATTTTAAAGGTCTTTACTTGAGTAGTGCACTCATGAGTAACTTGTTGTTTATCCCAAATTTTCTTTATCAAAGTGCAAGTGGAAGTTCGGTTAAATTCATTTGCATCCAAAGCACAATAAAGGTAATTCATGGCTTTGGCATTAAGTTCACCCATTTTCATGTCATATTCATCCCATTCCTCTTCTGGTTTAGGGATGTCTATTCCATCTACTTTCTTAATAGGTATGTGTGGTCCTTCCAAGATTATCTTCCATAATTAAAAATCAATAGCTTGTATATAAGTTTTCATCCTAGCTTTCCAGTAGGTGTAATTGGTGTCGGTGAACAGTGGAGGTCTATTACTTGATTAACCATCGGCCAAAGATGTGCTCATTTGGGTTGCCATAGAATTTTTCTCTTAATCTTAGATTAATGGCACTGAGCGTGGCTTTGATACCACTTGTTGCCCAGTTGGCCAATCTAAGAGGAGGGATGAATTAGGTTTGTAAAAAATTTTAGCAAGTATATGCCTTTTGAAAACTTTGTGTGGTGAGTGAAGTAGATAGAGTAATGCAAGCAGAAGTAAATAAGAATGCAAAAGCAAGAACAAACATAAACACCATAAGATTTATAGTGGTTCAGAGCAACCCAGCTCCTACATCCACTATCCAAGGTGCACTCTTGGGATTTCCACTATATTCACCCCGAATATAGCCGAATTATTTTTCTATGGGCTCACAATCCAAAATCCAATACAAAGTTAGTTTTCCTGGGCTCACTAATAATCCAACTTGGTTTTCAAGGCTAACCAATAACCCAAAACCAATTCACAAGCTACAGCCACCTACTGTACTTGTAACAACTCGAAAATAGAGTTAACAAAAGAAGCAACACTAAAACAAATCCAAAGTATTGAATGGTAGTAGTTGAAGCTTTTAATGAGACCTTTTTGAATGCTTCTTCAATGCTCTTCAAGGATCTCTTAACTCTTCAAAGATTAACTCAAGAAGTTGGTTGAAAGTTGTTGGAGAGCTTGAGCTTTTACTTGAAAGCTCTTAGAGTATTCAATACTCTCTTTAAAGTCCCATAAAAAAGTTCTTTTTTCTTCATTTAAATCCTTCATTTATAGCTCCTTGAAGTGTTCCCAAATGAATATGGCCGTTTGAATACCTTGGGAGTCGAAAACTAGCCGTTGGAAGGCTTTTTCTTCAAAAAATTTAAATTCTGGAACTTTCCATTATTATTAAAATTCTAGAATTTAAGTCGGCTTGCAGAGCTCGAGTTGGCTCAAATTATCAATGAAGAAATTTTACAGTCTATGAGAGTCAGCTCATGTCAAATTAGAGTCGGCTTGGTTGATTAAAATCTTAAAAGTAAATTTCGACCACTTTATGAGAGTCGGCTCTGATCTTTATTGAGTCGGCTCGAATGTTTTGTATCAGAAAAGTATTGTGCCATGCTAAGAAATGTATCAGCTCTATCTGTTAGAGTCGGCTCGAGTGAAACTTTTCCAAATGCTTTCAAACAGCTTCAAACTTCTTTCAAACACATTTAAACCTATTCTATGATATTTATACTTAAAATTACATTAATTTGGCCCTTTTTCATGAAAATACAATTGAATTTACTTATGTCTCTCAAATATGTGAAAAATACATGAAACTTTTTCTTGAATACATAAATTCATTCAAATGATCTTGAGAAATATAGGATTAATAATTGTCCATTCAAAATATCCTACAAAAACTTCTTATACATTTAAAAAGTATCAGTATCAAATGCATGCTCCAATATTTTATAATCATCAAAATCATTCCAGGGGTCAATATTCATGGATTTGTAGCTTATGATGGGTCAAGTCTCCGACGAGTACAAAGCTTGGGATCCCATGATGGTGAAGATCTAGACAAGGTATGCTCATATACAGTGAACCTCCAGTACTTCAGCATTTTCCATATCCCCCGCATGGAGAATGCTCGAGCCGACATCCTCTCCTGGCTAGCAACCTTGCCAGATTCATTAATGGGGCATACCTTTGTTGAATATTTGGAGACTCCCAGCTACGAGTCTGTGGCAGAGGTCCAACAGGTCACCTCCGAGGTGAGCTGGAGGACCCCTACATCAAATGCATCACCACTGGCACCCTACCCGAGGATCACAAGGAAGCCGGCCTCCTCAAGAAGAAGGCTACATGCTTCGTACTGATGGACAGGCAGCTCTATTGGAGGTCTTATTCCTACCCTTTACTAAAGTGCTTGAGGCCCTCAGAAGCCACCTATGTACTCCAAGAGATACACGAAGGCATCTACAGGAATCATGTGGGGAGCATGACTCTGGCCTATAAGGCACTCTAACAAGGATACTTCTGGGAGACCATGCGAGAAGATGTCACTAACTTTGTGAAAAATTATGACTGCTACCAATGTCATGCCTACATCCAACATCAGCCAGCTGCACCGCTCTCCCAACTTTCTGCTCCATGGCTGTTTGCCCAGTGGGGAATGGACATCTTAGGTCCATTTTCTCCCACGTTTGATCAACGAAAGTACCTGATCGTGACCATCGACTACTTCACCAAGTGGGTCGAGCCCTAGCATGGATCACTGAGGCCAAGGCCAGATCTTTGTTCTGGAAGTCAGTCATCCACTATTTCAATCTCTCGCAATCAGTCATCATCGATAATGGGTGGTAGTTTGACAACCAAACTTTTGAAGAATTTTGTGCTGACCTTAACATCCATCATCGCTTCACGTCGGTGGCTCACCCTCAGACCAACAGGGAGGTCGAGGTGACCAACTAAACCATCTTGCAAGGGCTCTACACTAGACTGGATGAGGCCAAGGGATGATGGGCCGAGGAGCTCCCCAGTGTACTGTGGGCCTACCACACCTCAGATGGTGATGGGTGAAACACCATTCAACCTCATCTTCAGCTTTGAGGTCATGATCCTAGTGGAGGTGGGCTGCCCACACTGCGGGTGGAGCAATACAACAAAGCTGAGAATCCGGCCCACTTCCTTCTCAACTTTGATCTGCTAGAGAAGATGAGGGACAAAGCTCGACTCTGAATGGTGCATACCAGCAACGATTGGCACACTACTACAACTCCCATGTCAAGCCCAAGGCGTTCCATCCAGGTGACCTAGTTCTCAGGCGAGCAAAGGTATCCCAACAGGGGTAATGCGGCAAACTCTCCCCAAACTAGGAAGGTCCTTACAAGGTGGTTGAAGCCCTACCATAAGGTGCCTACCGCCTTACAAGACTCGACGGCATCCAACTCCCCCAGACCTGGAATGCCAATGATCTAAGAATGTACTATCAATAATATACAACCCTCCTTTAAGAATAAAGAGAGATTCCTTCTAGTACAATCTCATCTCTTTTCTACATGTAAAAACTCAATTCCTCGCTCACAATTCGAAGATGTAAGTCAGAAAACTTTTGAAGCCCCGCTATCTATTGCTTGACTCATAGTTCGTGAACAAAGCTGGAAAACTTACGAAGCCCCATACTAAAAGCTGGGAAACTTAGAAGCCCCGCATTCAAAGTCGGGAAACTTATGAAGCCCCGTATCTATCCACCTGACTCCAAGTCTGGCGAAGAAAGCCGAGAAACTTATGAAGCCCCGCATCTATCCGCCTGACTCTAAGTCTGACGAAGAAATCCAGAAATTATATGAAGCCCCGCACTCAAAGCCGGGAAACTTATGAAGCCCCTCATCTATCCGCCTGACTCCAAGTTTGGTGAAGAAAGTGGAAAACTTACGAAGCCGGACTCATCACTCATCCGCACTACTCACAGTCTGGAGACATAAACTAGGAAACTCCAGAAGCCCTGCACTTACCGTTCATCCATCTCATTCCTTTTATCCAGAGATGCAAGCTGGGAAAACTCTAGAAGCCCAACACACACGTCTGCATGACCTCAAGACTGGTGAGGAGAGCCGGAGAATCTCCAGAGTCGCTGTGGCTGACTGCAAGATTTCAAACTTAGCCAAAAATGGCCGGGACCTGGGAAGTTTTACACTTGGCTACCATGAAGTCTACCTCCTTATCATGCAAAGGGAAGGGAAATAGAAGAAAATGCAAGGCAAAGTTCATCAACTAAGTAAAGCTTATTCTTCATTGTCGAAACAAGTTCCTTACAATATGAAGGATCTCTACTTATCAGGGAATTCTTCAAAGTGTATCAAAAAAGAAAAGAAAAGAAAAGAAAAAGAAGGAGGAGAGAAAAAAAAATGGACTCATCAGGTGAAAAAAGATTATCTTTATTCATTGAAGTTCTTACACTTGTAAGGACCCCCGACAAGCCGGGGAGTCCTTCAAAAGTTTAAGTACAAAAGAAAAATAAAAATCCTATCTAGGCCAAAGTGGTCGACTCCTTCTCGGGCTAGCGGTTCACCTCCTTGGACTTTGATGGAACTCCGGTCGGTGAGATAGCAGGGACAGCGGTGGCCTCAACCTCGGCCTCTAGCTCAGCATTGGGACTCAAGTCGACCTCCACTTTGGCCTCCGACTCAGCATCTGGCCTCAGGTCAGCTTCAATAGATAGCAATCTTGGCACCCCGATGACGGCGGCAGGTCTGGAGAGATGTTCTCCAGACTTTTGAGCCCGAAGAGCAGTCTAGCCTTCCTCTTAAAATCCACGAACCCCTTCTTGTAGGAGTCGAGGACTGCCTCCGAGACTTCATTGGTGAAGGCCTCTGATGACTTGAAGTTAGGGATGGCCTTGGTGGCCTCCTTCATCATCTCCATCAGTGCGACCGCTGTAGTGGCCTTCTCTTACACCACCAAGGCTCGGGCAACTGCCAGGGTAGCCCTCTCCTCCACCACCATGGCCCAGGCTGTTACCGCCTCAAGCTAAGCTTGGAGGGACCACACCCGCCCCTCCAGGCATGCCACCTCCACAGCCGAGCGGGCCTCCTCCTCGGTAAGGTAGGTGGTCTTCTCCTTCTCTGCCTTCAACATCGTCTCAAGGTCAGTGGATCTCTACTCCAGCTCTGTCGCCGTTGTTTGGGAGCCAGCTAGCTTAGTCTGGAGGGCCTTCATTTGACCCTCCAACTCATGCACCTGGACTGCCTGGGTTCGGGCTTCGGTCTTAGTAGCCTCCGTATGCTCACAAAAGCTGTGGTCTCGCTTCATCAGCCCCAAGCACAAATTCCTGATGAGTTGAGTGTCAATGGCCACCTGCAATAATAGCGAGAAAGAGGTCAATCGGCATTTACATAAGTGAAAAGGAAATGAAGCAAATCAAAAATTGGCTTACTAACAAGAGCTGGGGAAATATTCTGGAGATGACCTCCACCAGTTACCGACCGCTCTTCTCTCGGCGGTCTCGCAGATGAATGACTACATTCAAGATTTGTTCGGCCAACCTGGCATTAGTAGTCACCACCACATCCAGCGATAGGTAAGCGGTCATCCTTTGCACCCCCGAGCCCGATGCCATGGAGGGAAATGTGGGCCTTGGCATGGCAGTCGGCAAGGGCATGGTGGCTGCAAGCCGGGTGTCGGCTGCTTCAGTTATTGACGGTGGCACCGGCATCTCCACAGCAGTGTCATCCATCACCTCCACCACCTCTAGCGGAGGCGAAGCTTCAGTACGGGGAGGGGCCACCGAAGCTGCTGGCATAGCCCCCCATTAGTTTTGGCCTCTATTCCAGGCCTACGGGTCGAGGGCTGGGTTGCCAAGCCAGGTGCGGCCTGTACCACGACGGGCCCCCTCAGGACCGGCCCAGTAGAGGGTCCCCCATTGGGCCTTTGCTCCAACTCTTCACGGGCCTTCTTCTGTGGACCCTCCCTAAGCCTCGAAGAAGCAGCCCTCTTCTTCGACATCTGCAAGAGCTACTCTATCGAGAACCTCATCCCTGCAATAAGAAAGAATATTGATTAGCTACCAATTGAAGTAGAATCTATCTTAAGAAGAAAGAGCCCAAACTTTCAGCTTACCTTGGGAGTGGGCCAAGCTAACCCTAGCATAGGCAAGGTTATGCTCGGTCAGCAGGTCCTGAATAGCCGGGACCTCAGAGGTGATGAGCTGGTCATACACCTTTTTGTCAACCGGCTCAACAAAGGATTGCCGGTTGGGAGAGCAGTCTGGTACTCCAAACCCAGTCCACCCCCTCAATCGAAGCAAATAGAAACCTGCTCTTCCATCCCTTGATGGAAGAGGACAGGCCCCCTCCCTAAGCCTCGAAGAAGCAGCCCTCTTCTTCGACATCTGCAAGAGCTACTCTATCGAGAACCTCATCCCTGCAATAAGAAAGAATATTGATTAGCTACCAATTGAAGTAGAATCTATCTTAAGAAGAAAGAGCCCAAACTTTCGGCTTACCTTGGGAGTGGGCCAAGCTAACCCTAGCATAGGCAAGGTTATGCTCGGTCAGCAGGTCCTGAATAGCCGGGACCTCAGAGGTGATGAGCTGGTCATACACCTTTTTGTCAACCGGCTCAACAAAGGATTGCCGGTTGGGAGAGCAGTCTGGTACTCCAAACCCAGTCCACCCCCTCAATCGAAGCAAATAGAAACCTGCTCTTCCATCCCTTGATGGAAGAGGACAGGTCCAGTTTGATAGCCCTCGGGCGAGATGCCATAAACCACCACCCGTTATCGACCGAATGGTGCTTCAGGGTGAAAAGGGCCCTGAACAAAGAGAAACGGGCAACTATCCCATGGAAGTGACAAAGAATGGTGAAACAAACTATGGTCCTAACAGCGTTGGAAGTGAGTTGGGCTGAGACCAAATAGAAATTATTCAAAAAAAAGGAAGAAAGGATGGAAGGGGAGATGAAAGCCCCCAAGGAAGAAGTCCTCGTATAGAGCGATCTGGCCCGGGCCACTGGAAGTGACCCGCTCCTCTGGTCCAAAAGCCAAGAGCTAGATGGAATCCGGGACCCTGTATGTGCTCCAGATATGGAGGATGTCCTCCTGGGTCATCATCGAAGTGATCCCAGAAGGACCACCCAACTCCCGAATGGGAGGGGAATGAGGGGGATGAGCTGTAGGGGTTCCTATAAATATCCCCATCCACTAGGGACCCCTACGGATTACTAAGGAGCTTCCTCCTCCTTGCTATCCGAGGAAGGAGGTCTTGGTCGGGATGGCCCTGCCTCATTGAAATGATCCGAGTGGCGGTGCCCCTACCGGAGGAATTCATGAGGAAGGAGGAAAGGATGAAGACCAAGAAAGAAAACCTAAAGACCCTATAGGATCCCCTTCAGCACAAGCCGAAGGAGAGGGAAGGAGAAGAAATGGGGAGACTAACCTGAAAAGTCTTCAAACTGAGGAGGAAAGAAAACTCTACAAACCTTCAGCCTCCTCACTCGAAAGTTCTTAAAGAGTAGAAAGGCAGACCTTTCAAAAAGCCTGCAGACTCCCAGTCATATCGTACTGGTTAAAAATGTGCATCCTTTCTTCTCTCCAACCAACGAGTGCCTGCCATGCATGGAGATCTACTGAAGGTGATGCTTCGATTTGGAGAAAATCACTTTAGGCTTAGTGCGGCAATTATGTCTCTCCTGACTAAGCTGACATGGTATCCTCTCATTGGTATAAAAGTGCAACCTTTGGGACACCGGTGCTCGAGGCATTAATAGCATAGAATAAGCATCTTTCCATGTCAATGTCATCATAACTCCCTTCACCTCGAGTGCCGTGATGTACTCTGGGATCGAGAGAGGGGGGCACCTGATGTGTCACGATCGTTGACATGGAGCCTGCATAAGACCCAGCTGGCAGCCATGCTAGCAGAAGGTGCCACCTAAATGCAGTGGCCAGGTCTAGCTACCTTTCAGGGTCGTGCTCCTGCCATTTAGGGTTGAGCTCCTGAGATAGAGCTCCCCCTTACCGAGGTCGAGCCACCTTCTGGGGTCATGCTCCCACCTTCTAGAGTCGAGCTCCTAAGGTAGAGCTCTCCCATGCTGAGGTCGAGCCACCTTTTGGGGTCATGCTCCCACCTTTCGGGGTGGAGCTCCCGAGAAAGAGCTCCCCCTAGCCAAGGTCGACCTACCTTCCAAGGTTGTGCTCCCGCCTTTCGTAGTCGAGCTCCTGAGGTAGAGCTCCCTCTTGTCAAGGTCGAGCTGTGATGCAGAACAAAGAACAAAGAAGCTTATGCGGAAGTAAAATTAAGATTAATTTTTTTTTTTTTTTATTTCAGAAATTGGCTTCGACTCAAAGTAAAGCTAAACTACGTTGAAGGAAACTAGGTAAGGATTGAAAGCACAGTTTAGAAGAAACTAAATTATCAGAGTAGTTCAGAAGTAACGGATCGCTGGGGGTTGAGAAACTCCCAGACCTAGGGTTTCACTCTGAACTTTCAACAGAACAGAAATAGAGAGAAGAGACGGTTTACTAACCAGACAGTGATCTTCTCAGGATTTTGGTGGAAGAACTCTCTCGAGCAGATTGTGGGATCCTTGGAGTCGGCTATCTTCGTAATGGATCCTCCAATACTGGTCTCGTGGTTTGGTCGGCTTCTCCTGGACTCAAGATCTGGGAAAAGGAGAGGAACAAAAGATGGAATTCAGAAACTCAAGGAAAGATTTTACCAGGTTGAAGAACTTGAAGGCTGAAGTTGCTGAAATCAGGATTCTTCCGGAGGCCGATCTGACTTCCTCTTAGAATTGCTGTAGATCTGCAGTATCTGGACTGGAGTCGGATGCTGGCGGTCGGCCTGGACTTGGAGAGGGTGGCCGTGAGAAGAGGAGTAGACTAAGGCTTGGTGGAAAGAGAAGGGTGATAGCGGCTAGGGTTTGGGAGTGGAGTGGCTAACCTAGGGTTTGGGGTTTTGGAGATCTCTCACCTCCTCAAGGTTCCAGGGGAACCCGGATTTACTCCCTCACGGAGCTCAACACCTGGAAGCAAGTGCGGAAAATAGAAAACACAAGTTTGCTCACAAGAAAATTTTCTTTCATTCATCTTTTCTTCAAGAGTTACATAGAGTTGAATATATAGACATAACAAAAAAATAAAATTTCATACACTTCCCATGTGGGACTAATAGGACTAACCCACACTTTAGGCATCAAATTTTCTTCCCAAGACTCCTTCCATGAGTGGGCAACCCAAAAACTCCAAGAAAACTTGAAAATCAACTTCAAATGGTAGGTTATGGGGGTGTCTCCTAGTATCTCTCCATGAATCAAGGATTTTCCCTTCATGGTTTGGCTCTTTTGGACACCTCCTAGTCTTGCTCCACAAGTTTAGGCTTCTTCCTTTCATGGCTTTGGCACTTTAGGAAACTTTTGGGTGCCTCCTTGATTTTCTCCCCAAGACATGCTCTCTTCCCTTTTATAACTTGGGTTTTTATGGAACATTGTGGGGCACTTCCTTGATCCTCTCTTCAAGAAAAATTCTTGCCATCCTGGCTTGGGTTTATCTGGAAAGAAGTTGGCTCCTCCTTGGATTGAGGTATCTTGATGGATTTCTCCCCCAAGTGGCGCATGAAAGAAGGGACCTGCTTTCTTGTGGTGTGGGGACCAAGGCACACTGGATGGAGATGTGGCGCCTCCTGGACTCTGGTGTGTGGCTGGGAGTGTGGCGCCCGCTTGCTTGGTCCTGGGAGAAAATGTTGCACCTTGGAGAAGACCTAGACCACTACTAGGACTTGTATTGAGTCAACATGACTCAACAAAATTTAAATTGCAGGGAAATACATACTCAAACTAAAATTGAGTTGACCAAGTCAACCCTTATTACAAAACCAGAAAACCCTAATTCTTCAGGCAATGTCAATCAGAGATCCAGATGGAGCCCTGAAGTCTTCTTCTGAGTCTGGTGCCCGCACCAATTCTCCCGGGGTGGGAGGAACTCGACCGTGTCGAGTATGGATCAAGCTGGCTCTGGTATCTCTCCAAGAGGTCTGGGTCCAATTCTTGTAATTCTTCTTGGGAGATCCAAGAGTTATCAAAATCTGGCCTTCCTTGCCAGCGGACCAGGTATCTTTGGTATCCTCGATTACGAGTAGAGATAACCTGATCATCCAGGATCTTTTCAATCTGCTCTTTCCTCACAGGCCAGTTTGTTGGTGGACACACAGGGTTGGGTTCACTCTCAAGAGCAGGATTAGGCTCAAAAAGGCTCACTGGGAATCACAGCTGGCTCTCTATACTTTACTAGGTCTGTAATGTTGAAAGTGGAGCTAATGCCTAGTTCTGAAGGCAACTCGAGCACATAGGCATTGGACCCTACTCTCTTCACCACTCTAAATGGTCCAGCTCCTCTAGCATGTAACTTTCTAACGGTTCCAGGAGGAAACCATTCAGGCCTTAACCTAATCATTACATAGTCTCCCTCAACAAAAGTTTTGACTCGCCTTTGAGAATCAGCCAACTTCTTATAAGTTTCATTACTTAAATTTATTTTGGCATGAATTTCTTTATGCAAGTCCTTTACATGCTATGCAAGTGCATCAAGAGACTTGTGTGTGTGGACTAATAGTGAAATCATATCAAGTGGTGTGTGAGGCTTGTATCCATGAACAATTTCAAAGGGACTCTAGCCTATAGACCTGTTGATCGAAACATTATATGCAAATATAGTCCTGGACAAAATACAAATCCCAATTCCTAGTGCTCTCAATCAAACCAAAGTCTGAGCCAAACCCTAGTAAAGGATCAAGAAAAACTAAACTAGACTGACGACGCATTCCTAAAGAATGGACTTTATTCCAAAGGAACCCTAGGTCTAAACCTAACAAACTAAGGCTCTCTAGGTTTGACCTTGGGTCGGAGGATGGCATGCAGAGCATGAAAACTTATTATGGATGCCTAGTAGGTGCCATAAGGTCTTCCAGAAGTAGGTGGCAAACCTAATAGGTTCTAAGGAGTCTTGCAACCTAGAGATCTCAGTAAAGTGTAATCCCATAGCTCTAGGAACATGAGAAGATTCAGGGAAGGGTAGGAAATAAGAATCAGAGTTTTGAGGTGGCTTATCAGAAATAAGAAACAAACCTTGGTTATTCAGGATGACCTTAAAATGAGGACATTGTTCTATAGGTGCACTCATCCAAACCTCATGATTTGCTCTAGGAGGGTCTACAAGTGCAAGTTCTAGGGTAGGCTGGGTGCTCCTAGAAGGTGGAAGGTTATCAGGAAGGTCTTTGGAATGTTTATCTAAAAAGTCCTCTAAGCTACTGTCTTTTTCTTGTTCTTGGACCTTCTCAATGGGCAATTCTTGTGAACCCCTTCCTTCTCCACACTTCTCTACCAGATTTGACTCGGGGGTGTCTTCTTTGGATTCCTCAATGAGTTCAGGGGTATTCTCACTTAAACTTTCATTTGGTGTAATTTCCTCTTCCTGAACTTCCTCAAAAGGGTCTTCTCTTAGGGTTAGCTCCTGAATTCCTTGAGTGGCAGGGGTCCCCTCAATAACCCCATTAGGTAGGAGTTGGTTAATTGAATTATCGGGAGAGATATCCTCAAATTCTTCTTCTTCATATTCATCTATCAAACTTATGTCATGCTCATATATTTCTTCCTCAATCTCACTGAAATGTTCTAATCTATTCTCCTTTGATTCCTCTTTAAGTACAGCTCTGGTCAGGTCAACTAATTTTGGGATGGCCATGCCTAACTCCTTCTCAGTGTTATCCTTCTGGTCAAGAGGTGACACAAGTGGGAATTGACAAACAAAAGTCTGGTTCACTACGGGTGTCGGATCAATCGGAACTTGACTCAAGTTGGTAGAGGTTGGCTTTAAGTCCAAAGTACTTGATTGGTTATATCTTAAAGACCACTCATAGTCTTGGGCTTCTTGGTAGGCTCGGTCTAACTTATTGGTTATTTCAAGGCATAGCTTCCTATAAATGTCTGGGTGTAACCCAACCCTAAACCTCGATGTGATATGAGCTTCGGTCTCAATGGTATTGCATTTCATGTCGTACCACTGGAAGTCCTCGATATATTTAGACACAGGCCTATTACCTTGTCGCAATTGGTACCATTGGTCTAAAAGTCTTTTCTCATAGGATCTACCTAGGTACCTATCTCTCAACTTACTTCTCATATCTCTCCAAGTATATATTTCCTCTTTTCTTTGATAACACTCATGCTCAATAGCATACCAATGCGACCTAGCATGTTTGGTGAACTTGGTTTTGGCCAACCTAATTTGTCCTAATTTCGATATGTTAGTGCACTCAAAATACCGATCCATTTGTTCTTCCTACTTAATATATGTCTCTTGTCTTCCATCAAAAGTGGGTGCATAAGGTTCGGTGTTCCTAACAGGTCCCTTTTCTGAGTCAACCAAGTATGGATATAGGCTCCTAGGGTTATGCTCGGGATCACGGTATAAGGTCCTCCTAGGCTCCTGGCATGGGTGAGGTTGGGGCCTATTAAATTTTGGATCAGGGGTACAATTTTGATGTCTACGTTTCTCAAGTCCCTGGGCTCGGTCTCTAAACTGGGCAAAACTCTCATTCATATCCTGAGTCAATTTGGTCATACTTTCGGTAAGAGTTCTAATCATGGCCTCTAAATCAGGTTGGGTTTGACCAGGTTGGTAGGGTACTTCGTTCCGGGTGGACATGATGATGCAAGCAAGCACACCAAATGAGACTCGACTGAAACGACTACGGGCTAACTAGACCTAGAGCCCAAACTAGATGCCCAATCAGAGTGGCAAGCTAGCCTGTAGTAACTCGGGACTCAGCCAGGCAGGTGTAAGGGGAGTGTTAGGTCCCTAATTGCCAATCCTAGACACCAATTAGAGATTGGCCAGGTAGGCGGACCAGCACACAAGCCCTTCGGGATAGAATCCCTGAACCACCATTCTAGACACTGAGTACAAAGCACACACAGAGTAACTAGATAAACTGACTCAACATTAGCCTAGACCCGACTTGTTGGTGTCCCTAGCCCACTAGGGCAAATTAAGTCTAATAAATTTTAAAATTAGGCTTAGGATCGAATGAATGGGTGGTGGTTTTGGGATAAGGAGAGGTTATCAACTCCTCCCCTTATCTTAGATGCTCAATTGCCCTTAAGATGAATTAGGAGATGATCACTCAAAAAATTGAATTGCAGAAACACAGAAACAGAATTGCTGTAATTTAACTCTCAGAAATTTCACAGAATCGAATAAATTACAGTAAAATTATGTAAAATATTTTCAATTATACTGGTTCCAGAAAAACGAAAATCATATAATTTGGAGTTAAATACAATGAGAAACAATTCCTACAACAGGGTAGTTACAGACTGAAAACAGAACGCTTTCTCCGTTTACAATTCCTGCTACGAAGTTGTAACCCAACGGATCCCCTACATGCCCTAGGAACACCCTATGGAATGGGAAGAGGAGGTTTGCACCTCGCTTCGTTCCTAGGACCGGACGTCCTGGGGAGTCTACTTCGAGCAGACAAAGTAAAAAGAGAGAGACTCAAACAAGCAATCAAAACATAAACCCTAGACAGGGCTCTGATACCAAAAATGATGCAGGACGAAGCTCTGATACCAAAAATGATGCAGAACAAAGAAAAAAGAAGCGTATGCGGAAGTAAAATTAAGATTAATTCTTTTTTTTTTTTTTTTTTATTTCAGAAATTGGCTTCGACTCAAAGTAAAGCTAAACTACGTTGAAGGAAACTAGGTAAGGATTGAAAGCACAGTTTAGAAGAAACTAAATTATCAGAGTAGTTCAGAAGTAACGGATCGCTGGGGGTTGAGAAACTCCCAGACCTAGGGTTTCGCTCTGAACTTTCAACAGAACAGAAATAGAGAGAAGAGATGGTTTACTAACCAGACAGTGATCTTCTCAGGATTTTGGTGGAAGAACTCTCTCGAGCAGATTGTGGGATCCTTGGAGTCGGCTATCTTCGTAATGGATCCTCCAATACTGGTCTCGTGGTTTGGTCGGCTTCTCCTGGACTCAAGATCTGGGAAAAGGAGAGGAACAAAAGATGGAATTCAGAAACTCAAGGAAAGATTTTACCAAGTTGAAGAACTTGAAGGCTGAAGTTGCTGAAATCAGGATTCTTCCGGAGGCCGATCTGACTTCCTCTTAGAGTTGCTGTAGATCTGCAGTATCTGGACAGGAGTCGGATGCTGGCGGTCGGCCTGGACTTGGAGAGGGTGGCCGTGAGAAGAGGAGTAGACTAAGGCTTGGTGGAAAGAGAAGGGTGATGGCGGCTAGGGTTTGGGAGTGGAGTGGCTAACCTAGGGTTTGGGGTTTTGGAGATCTCTCACCTCCTCAAGGTTCCAGGGGAACCCGGATTTACTCCCTCACGGAGCTCAACACCTGGAAGCAAGTGCGGAAAAGAGAAAACACAAGTTTGCTCACAAGAAAAATTTCTTTCATTCATCTTTTCTTCAAGAGTTACATAGAGTTGAATATATAGACATAACAAAAAAATAAAATTTCATACACTTCCCATGTGGGACTAATAGGACTAACCCACACTTTAGGCATCAAATTTTCTTCCCAAGACTCCTTCCATGAGTGGGCAACCCAAAAACTCCAAGAAAACTTGAAAATCAGCTCCAAATGGCAGGTTATTGAGGTGTCTCCTAGTATCTCTCCATGAATCAAGGATTTTCCCTTCATGGTTTGGCTCTTTTGGACACCTCCTAGTCTTGCTCCACAAGTTTAGGCTTCTTCCTTTCATGGCTTTGGCACCTTAGGAACTTTTGGGTGCCTCCTTGATTTTCTCCCCAAGACATGCTCTCTTCCCTTTTATAACTTGGGTTTTTATGGAACATTGTGGGGCACCTCCTTGATCCTCTCTTCAAGAAAAATTCTTGCCATCCTGGCTTGGGTTTATCTGGAAAGAAGTTGGCTCCTCCTTGGATTGAGGTATCTTGATGGATTTCTCCCCCAAGTGGCGCATGAAAGAGGGGACCTGCTTTCTTGTGGTGTGGGGACCAAGGCACACTGGATGGAGATGTGGCACCTCCTGGACTCTGGCGTGTGGCTGGGAGTGTGGCGCCCACTTGCTTGGTCCTGGGAGAAAATGTTGCACCTTGGAGAAGACCTAGACCACTACTAGGACTTGTATTGAGTCAACATGACTCAACAAAATTTAAATTGCAGGGAAATACAGACTCAAACTAAAATTGAGTTGACCAAGTCAACCCTTATTACAAAACCAGAAAACCCTAATTCTTCGGGCAATGTCAATCAGAGATCCAGATGGAGCCCTGAAGTCTTCTTCTGAGTCTGGTGCCCGCACCAAGCTGCCTTCTGGGGTCGTGCTCCCACCTTCCAGGGTCGAGCTATCGAGATAGAGCTCCCCATTATCGAGGTTGAGCCACCTTCTGGGGTCGTGCTCCTGCCTTTCGGGGTTGAGCTCTCAAGATAGAGCTTCCCCTTTTCGAGGTTGAGTTTTCGATCGAGGTTATGCTCTCGCCTTCCCGGATCGAGCTCCCATTTTCCAAGATAGAGTTCCCGTCTATGACCAAGACACATCATCAATCACTAGAGGGTCAGCTAGGAGCGAGAGAGAGAATACCAAAAGGAATTAAAACCATGGCATGGAAGCTCCAGGTTACCTACAGCACCTAGAGGGTGGCACATATCCCGCTAGAGGCTTCAGACACTGCAACATGCCACCTACACCCTCTATGCAATGCTTGCTCCACCAGGTTCCAGGCCCTACAACACATTTCCTGTGCCCCCCATAATGCAACCGGGGCTCTGGTTCCCATGATATGCAACCTGTATCCCCTCTAAGAGGAGTATCCTATTAAGGCCCCAGGCTCTGCAACATGCTGACAGTCCCTCTTGAAATAGAAATGCTCCACCATGGCTCGGGGCTCAGTGGCATGATGCCCGCACCTTGCATGAAAAATTGCTCCACCAGAGGGACAAGACTTGTAGCGCACTGACCGATACCTCCAATAGGAAGATCTCCTTCTGAGGACCGAGCCAAGGGAAGGGAGGCCGCTAGCAGATAATAACCCCACCAAAAGAGGGTACCGGGAGAATGATGTCCCGATGAAGCCCTAGATCTGGTCTGGGCCAATCATCCCATGTAAAATGGAAGAAAGGACCTCTGGTAAAGGGAGAGAGAAAAGGAACAGTCAGTAAGACAAAAAGAGCAAAAGGGCAAGGAACAAAGAGAGAGAACCTCCCTACACTCTAACCTCCCACTCATTCCATCTCTTTCCATTAGATCTTATTTTCTCCTCTATGCGGAGGTACCCCAATCCTCTGCCACAAAGGATCTATTCCTCTTGATCATCTTAATTGACTTGATTATTGGAGTATCCCCGTCGAAATCTCCGACCTTGGTCTCCTATTTTTTGCAGGACAAACTAACCAGGGAGCTGACCGGAAAGAGGACCAAGCATTTAGAGGGAGCCCGAAGCACCCACAACATGTCAAAGATACATGTCACGATGATCTAGGTAGCAACAGTATCTATACTCTATTCATATCCTATCATGATCCTATAGGGTAGGTTTTTAGAATTATTTTAATAGTTGATTTAGTGATTAAAATTATTTTTAATATAATATTCTTTCACTGGTTTATAAAAAATCTATGCATGAAACCCTCCCCTATTGTTTTTGATAATGGTATCAGAGTCCCAAGTTCTTGACATGATTTGATTAAATATAGATCTGAATCTGAGTAATTGCTTTGAATTGGATTGATCACCATGGCCATCTATTTATAGAAGAAAAGTAGGGTTTAAAAGCCCTATCTTTCCATTCAAAGGGATCTTTTATGGCATGTAGGAGTGCCGCTTGTGATTATATCTCATGAACAAGTAAGGTAAAAGAATAATTTTATTAAAATTATTTTAATAATTTAGATCTAATTTCCAGTAGTTTAATCTTGATGATTTTGTTGCTATTAATTTAAGATTAAGTTATTTACATCAAGTTTATGTTTAGAACATAAATTGTAAACTTAATTTTAGTAATTACACTAAAATATTTAGTCAAGATCTAAAATTATTTTATCAGTATATAATATATATATATATATATATATATTTAGATATGATTTTAGCAAAATAAAGCATGATTAATTACTGAAAATAAGAGTTGATTGGATCTAGAATTATGAATTAAAAATCAAAAGTCAATTTATAAAACTTAGATTTTAGGTTAGCTCAATTATGATTAACTTGCTAAGTTAGACCTAGGATTAGAATTTGATTAATATAGACCTTAAATAAACTTATTTCAACTAACTAAAATTGATTAGGTTTAGATCAAAAGATCTCTAAATCAATTTTATAGTGATAGGTTAATCAAGTCCATATTATCAAATGGACATGATTCTGGATCAGTGGTTAGACCCGAGTCTTTAAGCTACTCTAAATAAAATCAATGAACCAATTGGTGTCTAAGATAAGTTTGGCATTTGATTGTGGTTATTAATTGGGGCTACCTCTTACCTGACCAACTCTATTGGTATCTAAGAAATGAGGTTAGTGGCAGAACCCTTCGATTGATCTCACTTATCTAGCAAATTTGGTCAATTAAATTTTGATTAGACAGTTCATCGATTCGAGCAAGCCCATGCCAGTATGGAAGATTAGTTTAACTGATCTAGGTGCCCTCAGACTAATATGATTCAACCCTCATCACTTGATGAATTTAGTGGAAAGATTGTTGATTAGTCCATATCTTCTTCTCTTTTTTCTTATTAAATTCTCTAAAATTATTATATCCCTTAAGTGACAAAATTATGGAGATAATTAAGTCATAACCTTACATTAAGAGAATGATATTGAGTCCAATAGTTAAGATAATCATTGGAGGTCCAAAGACTTGGTGCTCATCTAGCTATTGAAATTATTATTCATATTATGATGACTTAGTTACTTCTTTCTAAATGATGATTAGGTTGGCCAGCCAAAGTTGGGCTTAGTCATCATTAGCTAGAAGCACTCAATCCTGTCATATTAATGGTTGGACCTAACCAAGACTTCTAGTGATAGTCCAAAGGCTTATTGATTAGTTCTTGTGGTAAAATTATTATGAAATTTTTTTAGAGAAATAATTAGTTAAGAACCTACATTTAGATGCACATGAGTGAGCTTACCAAAGTCGGGCTCATGTGCAGTCTATTGGATTCTAGTACCTCCTAAGGAATTGATGAATTTTCTCAAATTAGAGGTAAAGACTAATGTTGGTTTTAGCCCTTGATTTTGATGACTAACAAAACGTTGAGTACATATTTTATACTAATGTTTTAATTGTAGCTATGAGTTTTAGGATATAGGCACCTTAAATTTTCAAAATAAAAGTATCATGGCACTCATTTGAAGTTGAGCAATTTTCAAGTTTTAGGAAGTCTTCTCATCTAAAAAAGGCCTCAAAATCGATCAATCATGGTTTACATAAGATGATTTGAAGTTTGATTGAAGATCTTTATGTTTTTGGGTTGTTGGCACATGCTTTTGATAAACTGCAAAACCAAGTATTGACTCATGACTCCCCAAGTGTCGACACTTCAAAGACTGGCATGCAAAAATTTTTCTCTGGCACGCCAAGTGTCGACACCTAGAATTCAAATATTGACACCTAAAATACATGTATCGATTCCTAAAACTCAAGTATCGACTCAAGACCTGAGATTTCTGAGAATACAGAACTATACCACTTAGAGTATTTTTGTGTTAAGTGTCGACAAAGGAAATTCAAATGTCGACAACTGCAGGACCAAGTGTCGACACCTGGGGACCAAGTGTCGACACCTGGGAACCAAGTGTCGACACCTAGAAGTCAAGTGTCGACTCACAGGTTTTGACAGCTTCAACGGCCTTATTTTCTGTGAGGCAGATTTCATATTTTCAAGCCCCGAACGGCTAGTTTTGATCCTCCAACGGTCTCAAATCATTTTTTGGAAGTTTTTGAAGTATTTAAGCTTCACCAAACTCATTCATGAAGCATTAAACTCCATTGAACATACAAAATCAAATATTCCTTCAAGAACTTTACCTCCAAAAGCTAAAAAAAGAGAGATTCCATTCAAAAAGCTTACAAGCCTATCATTTCAGCTTTTCAAAAGTGTCTTTGAGAAGATTCCAAGGAGAAGACAAGACAAGCATCTTCAAGAGCCTCAAAGCTTCCATATTCCACTCTAGAAGAGAGTTTGATTGTGCTTTTATATTGTATCTCTAAATTTATTCTTTATTGACCTAACTTTCAAGGGTTTTTGAAAGTAGGTTGTTAAATGTTGTTGGTGAGCCAAAGGTACAAAACTAACTAGGGTTTAATGGTGTGGGCACCAAGATCAGACAGAGACTCCTCAACCCTCTGAGGATCTCGATTAGGGTTTTAATTTGTTGGGTCATGTAATAAGGCTTCAAGCCTAAGCATTTTACTTTTGAGTCATGTATTTAGTTTCAATTTTTGTTTTAGTTATGTACCTTGACCAATTTGGTCGAGTTGGGTCAATGGATCCTGTATTTAGTTAAATTGGTTCAAGCCCACGCCTACTTGAAGATTGGACCCAAGCTAGAGTAGACATTTGAGTCAAGTCCAATTATTATTGGACCAAGCCATCTTCCCCATGCCTTGAAGGATGCCACTTCAGCCTTTGGGAGCGCCACCTCATCTATCCTATGTGGTGCCACATCACTAAGACAAGTGGGCGGCCCAATCAAGAAGAAATGCAAATTTGTGGACACCATCCCTTGACCCAAGCCTCCAATCAAGAGGAAATGCAGATTTGTGGACACATCCCTTGACCCAAGCCTCCATCTTCCCAAAGTGTTTGATCAACCATGGAAGAAATTCAAAAGTCCAAAGGCACCCAGACAAGATCCATACTTCATGCCCCCACATCAAGCCTTTCTCCATAAAAGCTTGGATGGTCAAGAAAAGAAGCAAAGATCAAGGGGCGCCCATGATTCTTGAAGACATGCTCCCCTCCTCACTCCCCGAATCAAGCCCTCCATCAAATCAAGATCGGCCAAGAGAGGATTCCATGAATCAAATTCAAATTTTAGGCACCTTGATGAAGACCTTTGTAGCAAATTTTTATTTAAATTTGAATGGGACGTAGGAGCCTATTTAAAGGGCCCTACTCCCCCTTGTAGAAGTTAATGTTGATGAATGAAAAGAAAAAGATTTGAGTGCTACTCTTCTTCTTTGTTGCCTTCGTTCCTTAAGAATATCGATCTCCGTGAGGGAGCACCTTCGCCTTCGGGCGTCGAGAGGTGTGAGGCCTCAAGTTACCTTCTCTTTCGCCAATCCATCTTCCATCTTCAAGTTCGGAGGCCAACTGGATGATCCATCTAGGTGCCTAGCAAGAAGACCCATAATCAACATCATTTTCAACCTTTCTTCCTTTATTTCTTCCTGCTACTTGTTGATTCCTTATTCTTTCCTTGATTGCTCGCAGGTCCTCCAGGTACCACGAACACAGAATCAGTCTCCCTTGCCTTCGGACCTTCGGACAGAAAGCCAGCATATTTGCGAGGGTTAAAGGCTCGATCATCCAGGCCGCATCCGCGAGAACGAGTTAACTCGACATCGGGCGCTTCAGAGCTTTTAAGGTTTGCAACCCTGAAACTCCTAAGTTGATATTGATTCGAGAGCTAAGTCCTAAGGGGTTTCTCAATCCCAAGGTCCTTTTTCTATCCTGTTTAGGAACTTACTTGCTTGCTTGAATTTCTTATTATTGTAGAATCCTAGATCTACTTTTTGTCTATCTTCGAGAATCCTAAAAAAAACTAAAAATCACAAAGAACAAAATCACTTGCATCATTCCTCTCATCTTACATCTAGTTAGTCCTGCATCATGTTTGGTATCAGAGCATGGTTAGGACTTAGCACTTCTTAAGTACTTGGATTAGGTGCTTCATCAGGTCATCTGGTCATAGGAAACAAGAAGGGCTACAAGACCCTCACTTCCCATTCCACGGGGATTCCCTATGGTGTGTAGGGGTGCCACTGTGATTGACCTTTGAAGGGGAACACAAGGAGTTAGGTTTTTTTCAAAAAAAAAAAAAAACAAAAGAAGATTTTTGCATCATTAGATCTCATCTTCTTTAAATTTCTGCATTTTTTCTCTTCAGTACATGGCCTGTTGTTTTAGGTGTTGCTATTTGTAAGAACCTCCAAACTTTCTGATTTTTATTTTGTTAGATTCCATATAATTGAAAGTAATTTTGATAAATATTTTCAAATTTTATTACAGCCTGTAGAATCTCTACATAGGAGCCCATACCCATACTTGGAGGGACCTATTAGGAGCACCAAACCTTATGTACCCACTTTTGATGGAAGACAAGAGGTGTATATCGATTGGGTGGAGAGCATAGATCACTATTTCGAGTACACTAGGATGTAGGAGTTAGAGAAAATAAGATTGGCCATACGTAGGTTAACCTGATATGCTTAGTGGCATTGGGCAGCTATTGAGGATGGATGTTTATCAAAGACGAGAAAGAATACGTAGCTGGAAAACCATAAGAAGTAGGCTAAGAGAAAAGTACCTAGGTAGATTTTATGAGCAAAGATTTTTAGACCAATGGTACAAACTGAGATAGGATGATAGACTAGTGTCTGAGTATATTGAGAAAATTAATGGGTTTATTAGGAGATGTAGCAGAGTTGAGTCTGAGGCTATGATCATATCGAGGTTTCGAGCTGGCCTACATAGGGACATCCAAGAGGAACAATCCCATTGGAAAATTCAGAATCATGAGGAAGCCTATCACATAGCTAGGGAGTTCGAGTCTTATCAAAGGGAACTCATGACCAGTCACTCTCAGTCCAACAGGGTTAGTACCTCTGAAACCAAGCCCAACCCTAACTCGAGTCGACCCACCCCTGCTACCCCATGTGTTCACCATGGTGACATTAAAGAGGAGGAATATATTGCAGACATGGAATTGGTTGACCAAAAAAACACCCAGGCTGAATCTATCTTGGAAGGACCCTTAGAAGATCCTGAACCCACCAGTGAGCCTGAAGTAGAAGTATATGAGGCTGACATGAGTTTGGTAGATGAATATGAAGGAGAAGACTGTGAGGAGGACAACTCCAGTACCTTACCTGAGGAAACCCTTGGAGAAGATAAGATTGTTGAGCCTAGTCCTGAAACATCAGAATAATAAGAAATTAGTGAGGACTTGGTTCCTGTAAGTCAATGCCCTCAGAAAGAACCCACTTCTTTAGCCTCAACCCGGGACCTCATTCAGCTCCCTTGTAAAGAGTTTATTCCTTAACCCCAGTTGATGACCTTTTTCTGGAACTGACTAAGTCTTCCCTTCTTGAAAAACCTTCACTTACAATGACCAAATTCTCCATCCATCAATTTGACCTTATGACACCCCATAGATCAATATTCAAATCTTAAGGTCATCCTAAGTAACCATGGTCTGTTTCATGCTTCGCATAGATTGCCCCAAGACTCCGATTCCCATTTCCTATACTTTCTTGAGTCTATATATGTTTCTAAAGCCATTAGGTTACATTTTATTGAAATCACCAGATTGCATAAACCCTTAGAGCCCATCCCATTTGTGACCTACTTTTGGAAGACCTTATGGCATTTGCTAAGAACCCATGGTAAATTCTCATGTGCATACCAAACCAGGGTCAAACCTAGAAAGTCAATAATCTGTTAGGTTTAGGCCCTAGAGAGTCCAATAAAATCCCTCTCAATAGGAATGCTTAGTTGAGTCTGCATTTTGCATCATGTTAGAATTCTGTATTAAGTACAAATTTTAAAATAATTTGGCTGATTCCCGAAAGAGAACCAAAGAGTTTGATCAAGGGGATTCTGTAATGATTAGGCTTAGGCCTGAACGGTACCCACCAGGAACCGTTAAGAAACTTCATGCTCGTGGAGCTGGCCTCTTTAGAGTGATAAGGAGAGTTGGCCCCAATGCCTATGTGCTTGAGCTACCCCTGGATTATGGCATTAGCTCGACTTTCAATATCCCAGACTTAATCGAGTATAGAGAACCAACAAACATACCCAGTGAGCCATTTGGGCCTAACCTTTCATTTAAGAGCAAACCCGACCCAGAGTATCCACCTCCAATTTTACCAAAGAGAGGAGAGCGGATCGAGCGTGTCCTAGATGATCAAGCTATGACCACCTGGGGTAAAGGCTATCAGCATTATTTGGTCCGATTGCAAGGCCGACCACAGTCTGATGATTTGTAGCATACCCGAGAGGACATGCAGCACCTCGACCCTGACCTTCTGAAAAAATTTCAACACCAAATCAACCCTTACTCGACAAGGTCGAGTTCCTACCACCCCGGGAGAATTGGTGTGGGCACCAGGATCAGACAGAGACTCCTCAACCCTCTAAGGATCTCGAATTAAGATTTTAATTTGTTGGGTCCTGTAATAAGGCTTCAAGCCTAAGCATTTTACTTTTGAGTCAAGTATTTAGTTTCAATTTTTTTTTAGTTATATACCTTGATCAATTTGGTCGAGTTGGGTCAATGGATCCTATATTTAGTTAAATTGGTTCAAGCCCGAGCCTACTTGAAGATTGGACCCAAGCTAGAGTAGACATTTGAGTCAAGTCCAATTATTATTGGACCAAGCCATCTTCCCCATGCCTTGAAGGATGCCACTTCAGCCTTTGGGAGCGCCACCTCATCTATCCTATTTGGTGCCAGATCACTAGGACAAGTGGGCAGCCCAATCAAGAAGAAATGCAAATTTGTGGACACCATCCCTTGACCCAAGCCTCCAATCAAGAAGAAATGTAGATTTGTGGACACCATCCCTTGACCCAAGCCTCCAATCAAGAGGAAATGCAGATTTGTGGAGACATGTCCCTTGATTCAAGCTCCCATATCATGCCTTCTTCCCAAAGTGTTTGATCAACCATGGAAAAAATTCAAAAGTCCAAAGGCACCAAGACAAGATCCATGCTTCATGCCCCCACATCAAGCCTTTCTCCATAAAAGCTTGGATGGTCAAGGAAAGAAGCAAAGATCAAGGGGCACCCACGATTCTTGAAGACATGCTCCCCTCCTCACTCCCCGAATCAAGCCCTCCATCAAATCAAGATCGGCCAAGAGAGGATTCCATGAATCAAATTTAGATTTTAGGCACCTTGATGAAGACCTTTGTAGCAAATTTTTATTTGAATTTGAATGGGACCTAGGAGCCTATTTAAAGGGCCCTACCCCCCTTGTAGAAGTTAATGTTGATGAATGAAAAGAAAAAGATTTGAGTGCTACTCTTCTTCTTAGTTGCCTTCATTCGTTAAGAACGTCGATCTCCATGAGAGAGTGCCTTCACCTTCGGGTGTTGAGAGGTATGAGGCCTCAAGTTACCTTCTCTTCCACCAATCCATCTTCCATCTTCGAGTTTGGAGGCCAACTGGATGATCCATCTAGGCACCCAGCAAGAAGACCCACAATCAATATCATTTTCAACCTTTCTTCCTTTATTTCTTCCTGCTACTTGTTGATTCCTAATCCTTCTCTTGATTGCTCGCAGGTCCTCCAGGTACCACGAACATGGAATCGGTCTCCCTTGCCTTCAAGACCTTCAGACGGAAAGCAGGTGCATCCGCGAGGGTTGAAGGCTCGATCATCCAGGCCACATCCGTGAGAATGAGTGAACTCGACATCGAGCGCTTCAGAGCTTTTAAGGTTTGCAACCCTGAAACTCCTAAGTTGATATTGATTCGAGAGCTAAGTCCTATGGGGTTTTCCAATCCCGGGATCCTCTTCCTATCCTATTTAGGGACTTACTTGCTCGCTTGAATTTCTTATTATTGTAGAACCCTAGATCTACTTTTTGTCTATCTTCGAGAATCCTAAATCCTAAAAAAAACTAAAAATCACAAAAAACAAAATTACTTGCATCATTCCTCTCATCTTGCATCTATTTAGTCCCGCATCATTTAACTTGTGAGTCCGAAGACAAAACAAGTTATAAAGGTTGTTGGTGAACCTAGGTGACAAAACCAACTTAGGTTTTGACTTGTGAGCCTTTGGAAAAACAAGTCGGCTGTAATCTTGAAGAGATTATAGTGGAAATTTCCAAGGGTGCCTTAGGGAGTTGATGTAGGTGCTTGGATTGCACCGAACCACTATAAAAACTTGTGTTTGTGTGTGATTGCTCTTTTTATTACTTGCACTTTATTCTTTACATTTAATTTACTATTATCCACCGCATATCTTGGAGTTTAATCACATTTCTCACAACATTTCTAGACCAACACATAATTGCTTAAATTTTTGAAAAACCCAATTCACCCCCCCTCTTAGGCTCCATTTCTGGGCAACAAGTGGTATCAGAGCACCGGTACTCTCTTGTAGGTCCAACGATCTTGAGTGAAAGATCATGGCAGCCCCAATTGGTATGGATATTGTAGAAGGTCAAGCCTCTAACCGTCCCCCTTTGTTGAGTGGCACCAATTGCACATATTGAAAGACATGCATGCGCATTTACATTCAAGCCATGGATTATAATATTTGGAGGTCATTGTTAAGGATCCTCATCAGCCTACTATCTTGGTTAATAGCATTTCCACTTCCAAAATGGAAGATGATTGGGATGAGAATGACATTAAGCAAATAGAGCTTAATGCAAAGGCTATGAATCTATTATTTTGCACTTTGGATCCAGGCGAATTCAATAGAATCTCAAATTGTCTCTCAACAAAGGAAATATAGGACACACTTGAAGTTACCCATGAGGGTACTCATCAAGTGAAAATTACTAAAGTTAACATGCTCATTCATACATATGAAATGTTTAGAATGGAACCTTCTGAATCTATTAGTGAAATGTATACTAGGTTCACTAATATTGTGAATGGCATGAGAAGCTTAGAAAAAGTTATTTCTAATTGTGAGCTTGTCAATAAACTTCTCAGGTCTCTTCCGGCTTCTTGGGATGCTAAGGTCACTGCTATAGAAGAAGCCAAGGATGTTAACACACTTCCTCTCGAGCAGCTCTTGGGCTCACTGATGACTTATGAGCTCTCATTGAAACAAAAGGATGTAAACATTGATAAGAAGAAGAAAGTCATTGCCTTCAAGTCCACCACAAAAGAAGAGTCAAGTGATGAATCCGAAGAAGAAGATGATGAAGATGAGATGGCTCTCGTAGCAAGAAAGTTTAGGAGGTTTATGAGAAAGAAGAAATACAACTTCAAGAAGAAACCTCAAAAGGGAGAGCCTAGCAAAGAGAAAGATAAAGAGAAAGAAAAGGAGCAGCCCACATGTTTTGAGTGCAAGAAGCTCGGCCACTTCAAGATGAACTGCCCCTTACTCAAAAAGAGCAGAAGAAGATTAAAGAAGAAAGCAATGATGGCAACCTGGAGCTATAGCGAGGATTCAAGCTCCATGGTGCGGGCACCAGGCTCAGGAAGAGGCTTCAGCTAATGCCAAGTTCTTTATGGATAGAAGACTAGGAATTTAAGTCCTGTAATAAGTCTATGAGTCCTATATTTATTTTTATTTGAATAATTGAGTCATGTTTTATTTTAATTTGGGTCCAATTAGAGTTAAATTGGCTTTGTATTGAGTCAGGTTCAAGATCTACTTGTATTGGGCTTCAATTAAGCAAGAATGAGTGCAACCAACTTCACCAACTACTTGGAGCACCACATCATCAAAGCACCATGCCACCTTGGAAGACAAGTCATGCCAACTTGGAGGATAAATCATGCCACATCACCAAGACACATCAACCATGAATTTTCAAATTTGAATGAAGCTCCACTCTTTATGGGTGCCCACCTTGTAATTAGGAGATTTAAATTTGAATGGGCAACTCCTATCTTTATGGGACACCCCTTGATTTTCTCCATGAAAAGTGTTGCATTTTGAATTTGAAAAGGAGCTTAATGTTTATAAAAGCTCCTAGAATTCTCTTGTAATGGTGATGATGAATGAAGAAGAAATTTTATTTTGAAAGCTTTTCCCTTTGCTAGCCAAAGTCCCTTGAGAGAAGGAAAGGTGTGAGACCTAAGTTACCTAGCCAATCCAATTTCTAACCCATACTCCATTTCTATTTGATCAACCTTGAAGACTCTCCTACAAACCACTCCAAAATTCATCCATCTCCTCTTCCAAAGGCATCTTCTACAAAGAAGTTCAGCATGCCATCAAGTGAAGGAGGTTTAAGTTGTGGATGCCAAGGAAGATCTACTTCAAGCCAAGCTTAATCCTTATTACTCTATTCTAAATTCTCTTTATCCATTCCTACAACCTCCCATCTAAACCTGTTAATCTTTCCATCTCCTTGTGCAGGATCCCCGGGTCTCATGGTTTCCAAGATGAAGGTTTACTATGCCAAAGAATCAGAAGCAGGAGGCCTTGAAACCTAGAGTAATTCTTTTGTCAATTAGGTACCTCATCTTGAGTGTCCTTTATCCCATTTTCAGAATATTAATAGCCGGGTAACCATTCTTATACTTTCTTTCAGATCTGAAATAGCAAGGTAAGCTAGCCCTAACCTATGTGGTTTCCTAACCATAAAGGTCCTTTCTTAATTACTTTGAGAGAGTTTCTTTCTAGCCATGATTTTCTCTATGTTCCTTTCCTGAATTTCTATTTCTTCTATAGAATAGCTGCATGCCTATTTGCCTCATCAACATTTAACCTCTTTAATCCTTAGAGATGCATCATTCGAATCTTGTTCCCCATCAATTTTGGTATCATAGCCAGAAAAATTAGGGTACCTTCGTATCGTTACAAATTTCCTCTTCCCAGCCAATCCCCACTTCCGAGATTCAACCCAAAAAAAAAAAAATCAAATCTACCGACCAGTTCATCGCCGTCACCTACCAGCCCTAGGACCCCTAGCTCCCGTCCTCCTCTACCCTCACCAAAAAAACCTTGACGCCATCCTCCCCAATGCCACCTTCTCCACCGACGAATCCCTCCTCCCCACCGGCGAGGACCTCGTCCTCCTCCCACCCAACACCTCCCTCCTCTCCCCTCCAGTTGCCGCGCCGCCTGTTGCCTCCACCCCCGTCGCTGCGACCGCTGCCTGCGACCCTGATGCACCACTCAACTGCTTCAATCCCCGCATCCTCATAGCGATTCAACAAGCCCCAGCACAACACCGACAAGGGTGATGATGCCATAGAGCTGCAGAAGCCCGCCATCACCGATGACGCCCTGCTGGCGATGGAGGACTAGGACAAGGACGAGATTCCCATCTTCTCTGCCATCTTCTTCTTCTACGGCTGAGACCCCTTAGATCAAAGCTTCCACAACCGCCTGAGCCACTACCTTTCCCTGTCCAGATAGTGTACCCGTGCAAGACCTGGTTGTCCATGGTGCTTTACAACTACGGTCACCCCAACAACCGGGCGGTGCTCACCCCAGAGGCCGTTAGCACCCAGATCGGGGCCTTTCTCCACCGCTTCATGTGGCTCAATGATGCTGAGATCAGCAAGATCCCCTTCATCTAGAACTACCTTGTCGATCACAACAAGGTCGATCCTAATGACCCCACCACATTCCCGAAGATGTTCCATTACACCATGGGCGGGCCGTGGTTTGAGAGGTACAAGGATTGCGGGTTCGCCGAGCTTATCCACTTCCATATCGGCTCGCAGATCCCATCTACCGCCACTGCCTCCTACTGGACCTCCCTTCCTCCGGTGAATCAATCCCCTCCGAGCCCCCGGCAGTTGCCCTCTCTCTCTGTCCAAGACATCTCCCATGTTTCCATCCGTGGAGAAGAAGAGGCCATTCTAGCGGCAGCAAGCCCCTCTTCCACGGTGACCGCCTCCCCTTGCCATGGTGACCTCCGCCGTTCGTGCCGCCATCTCCGCCCACCGTGCACCCCAATCGCCGGATCTCATCCCGTCCAGAGAGATCCGAGACCGAATGGAGCCCACTACCTTGCTTCCATCCGGTCATCTTCAACGCTGATTTCCCTCCTGCAGCCGTCGCTGGAATCAAGCCCCTTGCACCCGTGCCACCCACCCCTTCCATCCACGCAGCCATCTCCAGGAACAGAGCAAGTCGTGACTCCCAGCCGAGATCCGCCTGCTTTTCGCCGAAATCCGCCTGCTTCTTCCGAGTGCGCTAACTCCTAGCTGTCGGACTCTGCCTCCGCCCATGAAGACTGCTCTCCTCCTCTGCCCGATCTTCATCTCCGTCTCTGCCATTTATCACCACCCAAGGGAGAACAGCTTCACGCCAACGCCCCTGCTACCCCTTTGCCTCATTTCCTTTCAGTCCGTCAAATCTGGCAGAGTTGCACAGATCGGCCCCTGCTACCGCAATGCAGGACACCTCACTTCCATCGCCGAACGCCAGCGGCCAACTCCGCCGGCTACCATCCCGACCCCGTCGCCGTCTCCTCCCAGCACCAATGCAGACGAACCTTCCGAAGACCTTCCCTGTTCCCCGGTTTCAATTCATGAAGAAGAAGGAGAAGCCCCAGCGCCGAGTTGCCATCCTCCTCCCCAGCACCGTCATTGGAGGGCCCGCCAGCAAAACTCCACCTCTGGTTCGGTCCATGAAGGAAAAGGAGAAGCTGGTGCACGAACATGAATGCAAACCCGGCGTTCTCCTCTACACGCATCTCAAAGCAAGCCGATTCCTGTCACCGACTTCAGGACCAGTACTATTCAGGATTGCACAGATCTCAAAGCAATCCCAGGATGGTGGAGTACAGATCTCAGAGCAGGGCTGATATAAAAAAAAAATTATCTCAAGGTTATCAGTTTGGAGTCTTAAGGAAATAATATGAAGCTGAAGACAGAAGACTTGACGCCTGACTCGACGGAGTCGAGTTTTCCCCACCACAGGGGAATGATGGGGACATTGGCCCACTCGAATCTCAGAGCAGCACGGATCCCGGAGTGGCATGGATCTTGGAGCATTTCTAGAATAAATTTATTTAGGATTTATTTTTTGTTTGAAATTTGAATTAGGATTTAGTTGGTTAGGATTGAGATATGGATAGGCTTATCTTATCCTATCTTGTATTTGAATTTAAGTCATCCCTATCTTTTTATCCTGTATTCAAATTCAAATGAGGGTTGGACAGGTCTATAAATACCACCTTCAGTCCTTTCTAAAAAATCAGTTTAGTTCATAAAAAAATTTTAGTTTTTTAGAAGAGTGATTCTTCTGTCCTTCGCCTTCGGGCATGGACGTGATGTCCTAGTTATCCCCCTTCCCATTCCATCTTCTTTATCCCTCATGACCTTTGAAATCCATCCTAGCACCTCCAAGTATCGAGGAGGGTATAATGCCCTAGAGGTGAGAGGTCTCTTCGTTAGGGTGAGTCCCAAAGTCCATGAGATCCATATCCCCATCCTACATCCCCACTATTCCTTCGCCACCCCTAGCGACAAAATTATTAAAAAAAAATAGTACCCTAATTTAGGTGACTTCTAGGCTCACCAACAATCCTACACATCTGTCCCCCATCACTCCAAAGAAGAGCAGCAAGAGGTTACAAATTTCTGCTTAATGGCTAATAATGATGAGGTAATATCTGAACCTGAAGAAGAATTTACTTTTGATGAGTTACATAAAATTTTTGATGAACTAGTTATTGAATTTCAAACACTTAAGTTAAAGCACAAAGAACTAAAGAAGCAAAATCTAGATTTAGTCAAAACAAATGATAACTATTTAATTAAAAATGATTGCTTACTCCAATAAAATAAAAAGTTAAATGATAAAATTATTTTCCTTGAAAAAGAAAAGGAAGATTTGAAAAAGAAAAATTATTTTGCATCAACTGAAAATTTTACAAAACAAAATAAAGAGATTTTACAAGAAAACAAGAAGTATAAGGATGAGCTTGAAAAACTAAAACTTTTTGTTGAAAAATTTACTTACAGTTCTGAAAAACTAAATATGCTTTTAAATAACCAAAGAGCTATTTTTAACAAAGCTAGATTGGGTTTCAAAATACAAAAACAACAAAAGTTTTTCAAGAATTTCTTTGTGCCTGCTTCATCTTCAATTACTTGTTATTCTTGTAGCAATGTAGGACATAAATCATATCTTTGCAATAAAAGGAAATTAAGCAAAGTAAGAAAAGTTTGGGTTCCAAAATGAACCATCACTACTAACCTTAAAGAACCAAAGATGACTTGGGTACCTAAAGTCTCTACTTGATTTATTATTGTAGGTGTGCCTTGCAACCAACAAAAAAAGATTATGGTACCTCGACAGCAATTGCTCAAGGAACATGACTGGAGATGTGGATCAGTTCTCCTCACTTGAGTATCAAGATGGTGGTAATGTTACCTTTGGTGATAATGGAAAGGGCAAGATTGTCGAAATTGGTAAAGTCCATATCAACTCCTCTACTTATATAGATAATGTTTTATATGTTGATGATTTAAAGCATAATTTACTTAGCATTAGCCAGTTTTGTGACAAAAATTTTAATGTTGTTTTTGAATCTTCCATGTGCATTGTTTCTAGTCTTGATGACAATAGCATAAAGTTTATTGGTCATAGGCATGGTAATATTTATATGATAGATCTTGATGATCTTCATGTACAAAATGGTCAATGCCTAGTGGCAATGGAAGCCAAGATTAATGAAACTAGTTGGCTTTGACATCATAGGCTAGGATATGCTAGTATGCATTTTTTTTCAAAACTTTGCAAAAAGGAATTAATAAAAGATTTGCCAAAATTTAGTTTTGAAGAGGATAAGATTTGTAGTGCTTGCCAACTTGGAAAACAAACAAAATCATCTTTTAAACCTAAAGGAGTAGTCTCTACATCTAGACCCTTAGAATTACTTCATATGGACCTCTTTGGACTGACTAGAATATCTAGTTTGGGAAGTAAGAAGTATGGTCTAGTTATTGTAGATGATTTCTCACGTTTTACATAGGTCATGTTTTTAGCTCACAAAGATGAAACGTATTCTGCATTCATTAAATTTCATAAAAGAGTTTCAAATGAAAAAGGTATTTTAATTATATCTTTAAGAAGTGATCATGACATAGAATTTGAAAACTATGATTTCAGAAAGTTTTGTAGTGAAAATGGCATTCATCATAATTTTTCTACACCTAGGACACCTCAACAAAATGGGATGGTAGAAAGAAAAAATAGAACTCTTAAAGAAATGGCACACACCATGCTTTGCGAAAATGATTTGCCTAGATATTTTTGGGTGCAAGTCATAAACACTGCTTGCTATGTTTTAAATCATGTTTTAATATGACCTATTTTAAAGAAAACACCTTATGAGCTTTGGAAAGGTAGGAAACCTTCAATTAAGTATTTTCATGTTTTTGGATGCCGTTGTTTCATCTTAAACAATGGCAAGGATAATCTAAGCAAATTTGATGCCAAGTCAGATGAGGGTGTTTTTTTAGGTTACTCTATATCTAGCAAAGCATACAGGGTCTTCAACAGAAGGATACTTGTTGTTGAAGAATCCATCCATGTTGTGTTTGATGAGACTAATCAAAGATCTTCTAGAAAAGAAGATATTCTTGATGATGATACAGGTATCCAAAGAAATAAAGAAGTGAACAACAATGAAAAACCCACCAAGGAGCAAGATGATAATCAAAATAATGAAAGAGATCAAGTACAAGGAGGTGAAAACACATCTACACATAATCCTCTACCTAAAGAATGGAGGTATGCTCATGGACACCCCAAAGAACTTATCATTGGTGATCCATCAAAAGGAGTAAGTACTCGCTCATCTCTTAGAAATGTAAGTGATTATTTAGCTTTTATTTCTCAAGTAGAACCTAAATCTATTGAAGAAGCTGAAAATGATTGTAATTGGATTAATGCTATACAAGATGAACTAAATCAATTCAAAAGAAATAATGTTTAGACTTTGGTAGATAGACCTACTAATGTTTCAATAATTGGCACAAAATGGGTTTTTAGAATTAAGCTTGATGAAAATAGAATAGTTACTAGAAATAAAGCTAGGCTAGTTGCCAAATGATACAATCAAGAGGAAGGAATTGATTTTGATAAAACATTTACTCCTGTTGCTAGACTTGAGGCAATTAGGCTATCAATGGCATTTGCATGTGTTGCCACCTAAACCGCCGTGGCCTATAGTTAAGGACGAACTTCGGATCGCACCCTTATCACTCCGGGACTTGCTCGTGCACCTAGACCTACAAAACAGAAGAGACCTGGGCCGGTGATCCCGGTGGGGGCACTCTGACGCTCAAGTCAGTGACGATCCAGGGGAACAGATCCTCTTGGTCGAGCCCCATAGATGGACTCCATGCTAGGAGAAGAAGATAATGTACTGGGAAAGTATGAATGAGCTACGTGTAGAGCGAGAGAAATGGTACTGGAGGAGAATTCGAGCTGGATAGCTATGTTTGTCGAGTCTCTCCCGGTGAGTCTCCGGTAGCCTCTTAGTGGTTCTCCTATGTGCCACCCTTCTCGCCCGTTAGCTCGCTTACCTCTTTCTTGGAACCTTAGGGGACTCCTTTAAGCCAAGATGGCCATGTGCTGATTACCTTGGGATCCCCCCTTGCTTGCAGGCGTGTGCGGTGATGTTCCATGCCGTGTGCGAGGTGCCTTTCCTTATTCGTGACAAGGAACTTACCATGCACGCTGACCCTCCTTTTGGTCGCTCCATTTTGGAAAACTTGGCAGAGCCTTGATTGGGGGGCAGCCGCCCTATGGATTCGAATCTCCTGGTTGACTTCCTCTTTTGGGTGGCACAGATGGTTGGTAGGGAGCGCATCGCCTCGATCGAGGGACCCCTTCCCTTCTTGTGTAAGTGGTAGCTGGGATAATTATTGCGGCCTGGCGGGCACCTCTCCGTAGTCCTTGGGCGGCTTACCACCATCCAAGGAAGGTAGCGACGTCTCTCGGCTGCTGGTACCTTCATCCAAAGTGGGGCTGAATTGGAGAGGCGGAGCTTGACTTCGGCCAAGGAATCTCGACCTCATGGGAGCCAGCCTGGCGAAGGAGGGCGGAGCTCGACTTCAGCCAGGGCATCTCGACCTCATGGGAGCCAGCTTGGTGAAGGAGGGTAGAGCTCGACTCCAGCCAAGGCATCTCGACCTCGCAAGAGCCAGCCTAGCAAAGGAGTGTGGAGCTCGACTTCGGCCAAGGCATCTTGACCTCGCGGGAGCTAGGCTGGCAAAGGAGGGTGGAGCTCGACTCCGGCCAAGGCATCTCGACCTTGTGGGAGCCAGCTTGGTGGAGGAGGGTGGAGCTCGACTTCGGCCAAGGCATCTCAACCTTGCGAGGGCCAGCCTGGTGGAGTCTGAAGAGAGACATCCGACATGGCAGCTTGCTCCGATGTGGCATCTGACTGGGTCTGACATGGTTACACATCAGCGATCCTACCACATCATTTGCCCCCCACTCCCAAGTCCCGTTGGCACACGATGCTCGGGGCGAAGGGAGTAAATGTAGCACTAACATGGAAAGACCAAAATCCTGTGCCATAATTGCCACGATCGCCGACACCTTACGGGGTGGACCTTCGGGCCGATGGAGTGGCGATACGCGGACCCATCCGAGGAGGCATTATTGCTGACACAGAATTCGAAGCAATCATGGGTGGAATGAAGCACCGGCCCCTACCGATTGTTGACACATGGCACGAATCGATGGCGATGATGAGACGGTTGCAATCTGGTCATTTTGAAAGGAAGGATAGTTTCTAAGACATTTTGCCTTTCAAAATTTTTCGTGCCCACCTGTGAACCAGAGAGTTTTCTTCCTCTCCCCCCAGTCGCCTTTTTCCTCCAAAGGCAGCCAGGTTAGTTCTTCTTCTTCCTTCCTTCTGTGTAGGTTGGGTAGAGCTCTTCCTTAGGGTTAGGATCATTCGGACCTTGTCTGTTCATTTCTTTTTGCTTCTCCGTCGCTTCTTCCTTGTCTTCTTCTTCTTCTTGAAATGTCTCGCTGGGGTCGGAACTTTCACCCCTCGACTAATCCCAATGAGGTCGGGCATTCTCGGCCAAGGACACCTTCTTCTTCTTTTGATGATGAGGAAGAGGTGCGGTTTGAGATCTCGAGGAGGCCACGCCCCACGGGGATAGTCATAGAGTCGCCTAGGGTTTGTCCCCCACCTCCTCCTCCTGAACCTCTTCCGGAACCTTCACGGTCAACTGGTCCCGGCGGGGTTGCTTCTATGATCACTACTGAGGAGCTTTCGACCATCCGAGATACCTATGGTGTCCCGGATGCTGTCCGACTCTCAATCCCATGACCGGGGGAACGGGTCACCGCCAGTGGCCCAGGCCAGATTGCACTGTATGAAGAGACCCTTGCAGGGGACCTCTGATTTCATTTCCACCTCTTCTTCCTTTCTGTCCTCAGCAACTATCGCTTGGTTCTGGTCCAGCTGGTTCCAAATGCAGTTCGAACCATCTTCTACTTCATTATCCTGTTCCATTTTCATGGGATAGTTGCACATTTCTCTCTCTTTAGGGTTTTCTTTATCCTGAAGCGCCACTCGACCGAGGACGGGTGGTGGTTCATTTCACCTCGCCTGAAGGGCATTAGATTCGATCTCCCCTTTTCCATCAAAAGATGGAAGAGTAAGTTTTTCTTTGCTTCGGTCAAGGGGGTCGACTGGGTTTGGAGTGACCCAGACCAGATCCCAAACTGGAATGCTATCATTGAGGCGGTTGATCGAGAAGTGTATGACCAGCTCTACACTGACCAGATAGAAATCCCCTATGGTGTGTAACCCCATAGATTCGAACACCAAGCCGGTAGCACTGGAACATTTCTAGTACCAGTCAAAGTTCTCATCTAGCAATGATACTCGATGTCCAGATAGGTCGAAGATATAGAACATCTCACAAGAACCTCTGGCATATGGTTGTCGCATAATTTATCCCTTTGACATCATAATGCTCAAGATAACCTAGGGTTCGACTGCCAACCCTAATTTGATTTATCCAGATCATGTCTCAACCTCACAAGTTCTGTGACTCCTCACAAGAACTACCCTGGCCAAGGTTTTGCTGAATTGAAATATAGTGAGTCATTCACTCCAAACTATTTGGAGGAATCAATTCCATCTTGATCCACTACCGCTCCACAAGTACTTGACTGCACCCAGAAACCTTCCGTCACTAGATTAGAAATCCAGGTAGTTCGGTACCAAAGTACAGTGAGTTGCTTGCAAGCTACCATGGTGACCTCAGGTCTGAGGGACACATATACCCATATCCCTTCACGAGCAACCCTTTGGTAGAAGGGAGCTCCGTAGATGGTCACGTTCAGTGAGATGTCATACATTTCTCTTGCATGTCATACCAGTGTCTCCACATTCCTTGTTTAAGAGGACAAGGACAACCAACAAATGTGATATACAACAACCTACACTTGATACATTGTCATCCTATAACAATGTATCATTTGGTTGTGAAGCAGTTTAAGAACTACTTGATATATTCTCTCTATATCAAACAATGTAGTTCTAAGGACTCCATCATATAAGAGTTCATTTTAGAAAAATGTAAATATGATGAATAGCCAAAAATAACTTTTATTTATTAAAGAATTCATATACAAAATACAAGATAGCACAACCATCTACAGCCTAAATGATTGGCTTTGGGACATAATTCCCAACAACTCACACCTGGACTAAAGCCAATCAGTACAGAATCTCATTTCCATTTCTCGTTTACAATAGTTGAACTCTTGAACTCTGATAGATTTAGTGAAGGGGTCAGCCAAGTTTTCTTTTTCATCAATCTTCTGAAGGTCAATGTCACCTCGTTAAATGATCTCTCATACAAGGTGATAGCACCGCAGAATATGCTTTGTGCGGTGATGAGACTTTGGCTCTTTGGCTTGAGGAATGGCTCCAGTGTTGTCACAGTATACCAGAATTGGACCATCAAGGGAGGGTCCCACTCCCAGCTCACCAAGGAACTTCCGTAACCACATAGCTTCCTTTGCTACATCTGATGCTGCAATGTACTCTGATTTGCATACTGAGTCCGCCATAGTAGACTGCTTGGAACTTTTCCAACAGACAGCTCAAACATTCAGGGTAAAGACAAAACCTGACACACTCTTGCTATCATCTTTATCTGACTGGAAACTGGAGTTAGTATACCCCACAAGTTTCAAGTCAGATTCTCCATAAATGAGCCATTGGTTCTTAGTATTTCGTAAATACTTAAGGATTATTTTTATCACTTTCCAATGAGCTTCACCTCGGTCAGACTGGTATCTGCTTACTATACCAAATGAGTATGCCATGTCTGGTCTAGTACATGTCATGGCGTACATGATAGAACCCACTGTCGAAGCATATAGGATTCTACTCATGCGATCTCTCTCCTCGGGAGTTGTCGCATAATTCCTTTTGGAGAGATAAATTCCAGTGCCTATCGGGAGATAGCCCTTCTTGAGATTTTTCATGCTGAACCATTTCAGCACGGTGTCGATGTACGTAGACTGGGACAGTTCCAGAAGCCTCTTAGATCTATCCTTATAGATCTTCAAACCTAGTATGTAAGAGGCTTCACCCAAGTCCTTCATAGAGAACTGAGATGATAACCAGACCTTTATTCCTTGCAGTATTGGGATGTCATTCCCGATTAAGAGAATGTCATCCATATACAGTACAAGGAATACAATCACAAAACCATTAGTCCATTTATAAATGCAAGGCTCTTCTCTGTTCCTAATGAAGCCATACGACTTGATACACTTATAAAATCGCATGTTCCAACTCCTTGATGCTTGCTTTAGTCCATAGATGGACTTTTGAAGCCTGCACACCTTTGACTTGTATGTGGATGTGAACCCTTCAGGTTGTATCATATACACCTCCTCTTCTAGCTCACCATTCAGGAAAGCTGTTCGGACATCAATTTGCCAGATTTCATAGTCAAAGTGCACTGCTAAAGCAAGCATAATCTGAATGGATTTAAGCATTGCCATGAAAGAAAATGTCTCGTCATAGTCAATACCATAACATTGACGATACCCTTTGGCAACTGGACGGGATTTATAGGTCTCTACCTGTTCATCTGCATCCCTTTTTCTTTTGAAAATTTATTTGCAACCAATGGATTTTATCCCTTCAGGTGGATCAACCAATGTCCATACATTGTTGATCTCCATGGACTCCATTTTGAATTTCATGGCTCCTAGCCATGATTCAGAGTCGGACCTCTGTATTGCATCCATATAGGTGATCGGATCCTTATTATTCTCATCGAGTTCAATCAGATCGTCGTCCCGGACCAAGAAACCATTGTATCTATCCAGTCAACTCGGTACTCTACCGGATCTCCTTAATGGTTCCTGAGTGGGCTTAGGGTATGATCTAATCATAGCCAGTTCTATATTGTCTCTTAAATATGTCAGTTCTTCTACTTGTTGAACTTCACTAAGTTCAATCTTAGCGGCTATAGTCCCTTCACCAAGGAACTCCTTTTCCAAAAAGATAGCCCTAAGACTGACGAACAACTTTTGTTCCTCAGCTTTGTAGAAGTAATATCCCTTAGACTCTTTTGGATACCCAACAAATAGGCACCGATCAGACCTAGGTCCAAGTTTGTCCATTTCCAAACATTTTACATAAGCCAGGCACCCCTAGACTCGAAGGTGTGAAAGTGTCGGCTTACGTCCAGTCCACATCTCATATGGTATTTTGCTAACAGACTTACTTGGAGTCCTATTCAGAAGGTAACAGGCTAATTCTAGAGCATATCCCCAAAAGGATATCGGTAGAGAAGCAAAGCCCATAATGGATTGAACCATGTCTAACAGGGTTCGATTCCTCCTCGTAGACCTCCATTTAATTGAGGTGTCCCTGGAGGTGTCCACTGTGAGAGAATCCCATTCTCCTCAAGATATGTTAGAAACTCACCCGAAAGGTATTCACCATCTCGATCGGATCAAAGGGTTTTGATACACTTTTCAGTTTATTTTTCTACTTCATTATGATATCGTTTGAACATTTCAAATGATTCAGATTTATGTCTCATCAAGAAGACATAACCATACCTCGAAAGGTCGTCTGTAAAAGTAATGAAATAACCGTACCCACCTCTGGCACTAACATTCATAGGTCCACATATATCAGTATGTATCAGACTTAGAATTTCATTGGCTCGTTCACCTTTTCCAGTAAAAGGTGACTTTGCCATTTTTCTAAGAAGACAGGCTCACAGGTTATAAGTGAACTATCTTCACTAAAATCAAGGAGACCCTCAATTTTCATCCTATTTATCCTATTCCTGTTAATATGAGCTAGCCTACAATGCCATAGGTATGCTTCGCTGACATTATCTATCCTAGGGCGTTTGCTAGACGTGTACATTACATTAACAGGTCACAACATTACATAAATGCAATCACGCATTTGTCTATTCAAAAGTACAAAATCATTCCAAATGATTTTGTAAATGTCATTCTTTATTGATAGTTTGTAACCATACATGACCAACTAGCCTGTGAAATGACATTCAAAATAAAAGGACAAAAATGACACTCGTTCAAAATGATAGTACAGGACTTGAAAACAAGTTTAAGGACTCCCAACGCGAGAACTGGAACTCGGCTTCCATTTCCCACGTTCAAGAACCTCTCGCCGTCCTCGAATCTTCTACTAACTTGAAGTCCCAGCAAAGAACTGCAAATATGAATTGGACTTCCTGTATCCAATATCCAGTTAGTAGTATCGCAAACAGAGAAACTACAAGGAGTTATCATATAAATACCTTGTCTAGGATCATCTTGTAGCTTTCTCTTCTTGGACCTGTTTGGGTCAAGGGATGCAACATAAAAAGGATAGTCCCTCTTCTAATGACCCCTCTTCTTGCAGAAGAAACACTTTGCTTGGCTTTGATCAGCCTTCACTTTCTTGGCCTGACTAGGCCTAGAAGCACTAAGCACCTTTTTTCCTTTATTATTTTTCTTCTTCCCTTTCTTAAAGGGACAATGCCATCTCGAAGAACCTCCCACTAGATTTACCATCTCTTTATTCAACTGGTGGTCTTTCTTATAAGTCTGCAGCAACCCCAGCAGACCATGGTAATTGACTGCAGGCGTATTCATTCTGTAATGATCGAGAAAGTCTAGATAGGAGGAGGGGAGAGAATTCAAAATCACATATTTCCCAAGCTATTCATGCAAGGGACAGCCAAGCTTATCCAGGTGCTCAATCATCTCGATCATGTACAGTACATGATCAGTGACTGAGTCCCCATCATGCATCCGTGCATTATAGATAGCACAGGAGACCCTGTACCTCTCAACGTCGTCTGGTATCCTGAAAGACTCCTTCAACCTTTGAAGGATTTCTTCTGGCTGAGCTTCCTCGAATTTGCGAATGAACTTGTTGTTCATCACCGCTAACATAATGCATCGGACAATGGTTCTATCAGAGAGCCACTTCTAATAAGTGTCTCTAATAGAACCCGAGCAGAGGTAGTAGGGATCTCAGGTGCCGGATCCGATATCACATACAGGATCCATTCGTGCTCCAGGACAATCCTGAGCCTTCAATACTAGCTATCGAAGTTGGGTCCATGGAGCTTCTCGTTGTTGAGAAGAGACCAGAGTGACAGGTTGGAAGATATCTGAAAAGAAAACCAAAGCTAATTAGTGTATATGAATTATTAACCTAAAGACATGGACTTTAGTCTAAAGGTCCCTCCCACTATTTTGCTTGGACCGGTAGCCTCTACCTCCAATCCGAGGAATTACTTTAATTCCTTAGCAGGTACCAGAGTCCAATAGACAATACATGAGCCTGACTTTGGCCAGCCCACCCATGCATGTCTAAAAGTAGGTTCTTTAACCGATTACTTCTTCAAGTAACCTCTAGTATTTGGGTTTTGCCTAAAGGAGCACTTCAACAACCTTTGGGCCTCCTATTGAAGGTCCCGGTTAGGTCCAACCATTAACATGACAAAATTTAATGCTTCTAACTAATGAATGGTCAAGCCCCACTTTGGCCGACCCACCTGACCACTGTTAAGAGGGTCGCTCTGAGCCATCATATTAGGAATAGCAATTCCAATAGCTCGATGAACACCCGATCTTTGGATCTGCCAATGAACACCCAACTATTGGACCCATTACCATCCCACTTAATGGGAGGCTAGGACTTGGTTATCCTTATAACGTTGTCCTTTTAAGGACCTAATAATTTAGAGGGTTTTTAAATAATGTGACAAATGAAGAGAAGAGAAGATATTGATCAACCTCTCACTAACGACATCAGCAATCTAGGAGGGTTACACATAACTAATGATCAATGGACACCTAAAATCAGTCAAGACTGATTAACCTTGGGTGACAAGGATTAACACGAGTCAATGAGCTATCTAATCAATCCTGATCGACCACATTGGCCAGGTAAGTGAGATCATAGATTGGGTTCCGCCATTAACTATCTTTCCTTAGACACCAACAGAGTTGACCAGGTAAGAGGTAGCTCCAAAGAACCATGATCACAATGCCAAACTTACCTCGACACCAATCGGTTCATCAGACTCAATTAGACTAGCCTAAAGACTCGGGCTTTCCACTGAGCCACAAATTAGATCCATTTACATTATGGACTAATCAATCTAACTATTAGATAGATCTAGAGAAGAAATCCTAACTCAACTTTTGATTAGATTAGTTCTCTAATTAGTCCAATGCATCTAAACTTAGGTCTAACCCAATTAAAGACCTAATAGAAGCTAACCCATGATCCTTAAGATTTATTGAAATGACTTAAAATCTGTGAATCAAATTCCTAGAGTTCTTAATCATTCTTAATTCTTAATTAAGTTCAACAGCCTCAAATAAATTAAAATAATTTTAATTTATAAATGTAAAACAACTTTATAAAAATTTAAAATTTAAATTCATTATTTTTTAAGATTTTTGTTCCAAGTGTCGACACTTCATAAGCAAGTGTCGACTTAAGGCCTGAGACAGGGAAAAGAAAATAGAACAACCTATTTTCAGGACATGCTCATGTGTCGACACTTCAAAGGTCAAGTGTCGACACTTCGAGCCCAAGTGTCTGATGCGGAACTAATATGCATGCGATTATTTTTGTGAATTTTATATATGGGGTGAGGTGGTTAAATCCTAAATATCAGATCAAAATAAGATGTTGAGAGTTCTATATGAATTTTAAAAACTACACATGCAGATCATGACCTAAGAAAGCAGTAAAGAGGGATCGCCGGGACTGAGAAGCCTCGGTTAGGGCTAGTTTACCTACAATAAAACTACTGGTGGCAGAGGGGGTGTACCTAGCAACATCTAATATGCCTAGTGAAGATCGCAGACAAGAGATCTCCCGTTCCTCGATGGATGCGGCCTGAAAAATTGAGCCAGAGAACCGCGGATACCCGACTTTCTGCTCGGTGGTCCGATTAAGGCCCGGCTAGAGTCATTGGATTCGTAGGAACTTGGGGACCTGCAAACAACCATCAAGGATGGGAAATAAGAAGAATCTCAAGAAAATAGAAAGAGGCGTGTAGAAGAAAAGGCTTGAAGGAGGTTGGCTGGCTAGGGTTTCTTCGGGCAGCACTTCGGCAAAACTTCAGGCTCACAGGATCCCTTAAAGCACACAGCAGAGAGGCACACAGCAAGAGAAGAACTCAATAGAATTTCATATATCAAAAATTGGTTCTCATACAAGAGACTAAGGTCCTTTAAATAGACTCATAGTCTTGGGCCCCAAGTAAGGATACAAAAGTAATTGTATAGGAATTCTATTCCCACCCAAACCCTGGCTAGAAAAAAAGAAAACCCATGGTATAAAAATCCCTACAATCTCTCCCTCTCTCCTTGCCTTGGTCGGCCAAGAGGGTGACTCTAAGTGGCCGACCAAGGGGTGGGTCACCCTAAGCAATTGGCGCCCTAGCTCCCTCCTGGGCCTGGACTGGCCCAATTTGCTTCCAGTTGGTCCAAGACTTCAAGGTGTCTGATTTCTCCTCCTGAGGTCTTTAAATCTTCAAGCTGGGTTGGACATGGGCTACACTTCCATGTCTTCAATCTAGTTGGACTTGGTCCTCACTTGTATGATGTGGTCTTGAGTCTTCAGTGTATTTGGACAGAACTCAAAAAAATAAAATTAGCTCAACATGAGCTGACTAGCATTGGACTAAACTAGCTCAACATGAGCTGACTAATACTGAACTGAAATATCAACTCAGAAGACTCAAATGACAAACTAACAATGGACTCAGATGGACTAAAGCCCTTATTACATATGGACTTAAACATAACTAAGTGATCTATAGAGGGTTGAGAAGCCTCTGTCCTATCTGGTGCCTCTGGTGTCCCCACTAATTCTCCCGGGGTGGGAGGAACTCGACCCTATCGAGTGAAGATTAGGCTGGCTCATATATCTCCCGAGGAGGTCTGGGTTGAGGTGTTACAAGTCCTCTCGAGAAATCCATAAATCTCTGACTCTGGCCGGCCTTGCCATCAGATAAGGAAGCATTGATAGACGCAGCCTCGGGTTGTAATGGCTTGATCATCCAGGATACGCTCGATCCGTTCTCCTCTCTCAAGCTAATTATTTGGTGGACACTCTGGGTAAGGGTCACTAACAATAGAAGCGATAGGTCCAAAGGCCTCACTGGGTATCGCTGCTGGTTCCCTGTACTCAACCAGGTCTGTAATATTGAAGGTAGAACTAATGTCCATATCCGAAGGCAAGTCTAACACATAGGCATTAACCTTCTTTAACACTTTAAAAGGTCCGCCTCCACGAGCATGAAGTTTCTTAACGGTCCCGAGTGGGAACCGCACAGGCCTAAGCCTAATCATGACATAATCCACTATATCAAATTCCTTGGCCCTTCTTCTGGAATTAGCCGGTTTCTTTCAAAATTAGTGTAGGTGGTGAACATGCTAGGCACATGCAGACTACTAACAAGTGATGCAAAGGACTCATACCTACACCTAACAGACTCGACTATGCATTCCTTTCAAAGGAATTTTTATTAAACTCTTTGGACCTAAATCTATCAGATCATAGGTTCTCTAGGTTTGGTCCTAGCTTGACATGCACATGAAAACTTATAATGGGCTCCTAGCAAATTTCATAGGGTATGCAAGAAGTATAGTGCAAACCTAACATGCGTAATGAATGCATGCAGTATGCTAATCTCAACTAAATACAATCTAATGATCCTATAAATACTGGAGGTATTAGGAAAGGGAAGAAAGTAGGAACTGGGTTCCAAATTAGTCTGGTAGGGCAAGAAAAAAGGTTCAAGGTTAGTTGGATAAAGTGGGATAAAAGAAGGGGCGTCAGGGACTAATCCTAGACTAATGAGGTTAACCTTATGAGGTTGAGGTATATCTACAGGGTTTGCGTAATAGAAGGATGGGTTACTAATCTCAGGGAAGAGGTCCTTAATGGGAACTATAGGAGGAGGCTCATCCTGAGGGTATTGATTCAAAGAGATCAGATCCTTAATAAATTCTTCTGGTTCTTGTATTTTAGGAGTAGACTCTATAATTTTTAAAGCTCTCCTCTATGGTTTCCTCAGGTAAGGCTCTAGCAACAGTACCTAGGTTCTCTTCCTCTAATTGTTCTTTCACTATAGCTTTAGGCTGGGTATAGTCAAGGTCCACTAACTCTAGGTTGGCTTCTACTTGGGTACCTATGGGGTCAACTAATTCTAGGTCTTCTAGAGGTGTGTCCTCTTCTCCCTCATACTCATCCGCTAAATTCACATCAGCTTCATAAACTTCTGTGTTAATGTAAGCCTTGTCAATCAAAGGGATGGTAGGGGAAGGTCGGCTAAGAAAAAATTGGCTAGGTCCTGGTTTCTTGATGGGGAACTAATATGCATGCAATTTTTTTTGTATGTTTTACATGTTGAGTTAGGTGATTAATTCCCAAATTTCAGATCAAAATTATTTGTAGGGAATTTTGTATGAATTTTTGAAGATCAGCATGCAGATTAGGACCTAGAAAAGTAGTAAAGAAGGACCGCCGGGGCTGAGAAGCCTCGGTTAGGGCAAGTTCTCCTACAATAAAACTACTGGAGGTAGAGGGGTGTACCTGACAACGTCTGTAAAGATCGCAGCGAAGGGGTCTCTCGTTCCTCGACGGATGCGGCCTGGAAAATCGAGCCAAAGACCCGCGGATACCCGGCTTTCTGCTCGGTGATCCGATTGAGGCTTGGCTGGAGTCGTTGGATTCGTAGGAACTTAGGGACCTGTAAATGACCTATCAGGGGTTAGAAAGCTCACAAAGGAACAAGAAAACAAAGTAAAAACAGCAAGGGAAGGCTTCTTTTGGAGTGGGCGTCCAGGGATCTGGAGGGTATGTTGGCAGCAGGAAGATGATTGCAAACACCGGGAAGAAGAACTCTCACAAACCCCTTTATGCACACAGCAGGGTATCACACCACTCAATAGAAGAACTCAAGGTTTTCATTCATCAAAAATTCTCCTCATACAAGAGGCTAGGGTCCCTTAAATAGACCCTTAACCTTGGGCTCCAAGTAAGGGTACATAAGTCTTTACATAAGAATCATTTTCCCTCTCAAACCCTAGCTAGAAAATAAGGAAATATTAGGTAGAAAAATCCCTAAAAATTTTTTTGACTTGGTCAAGACTCCAAGGATGCCTAGGGGGGCGTGTTGGGCTTCTAGGAGCAGCAAAAGGCCAGCCCAAAGGGGCTCGGGTGCATGGGTTTGGGCCTCTGGAAGCTGGGGTGGCCTGGTAGCCAGGTAGCAGGAATATTCCCTGGTATCTTGCTTCTTAGGAGCTTGGGCTTGGCACCTGGGCTTGATTTCTTTGGACTAGGATGCAGATGGACCTTTGGAATCATGGATGCCCTTATCTATGAGTATACTTTGGCATCTGGAAGGGAATCTGGGCATCTAGAGGGCATCTGCAAGAAATCAGGGTTTTCTGAATTTTCCTCCTGGGGTCTTCAAATCTTCGAGCTAGGTTGGACTTGGGCTATACTTCCATGTCTTCAATCTAGTTGGACTTGGTCTTCACTTGTATGATATAGTCTTGAGTCTTCAGTATGCTTGGACAGGATTCAAAAAAATAAAATTAGCTCAACATGAGCTGACTAGCATTGAACTGAACTAGCTCAACATGAGCTGACAAGTACAGAACTGAAATAACAACTCAAAATACTCAAATAACAACTAAAATAGACTCAGATGAGCTAATCCCTTATTACAGATGGACTCATAAATTATTGATCAATTCACAGAGGATTGAAAAAGCCTCTGTCTTATTCTGGTACCTCAGGTGTCCCCACCAATTCTCCCGGGATGGGAGGAACTCGACCCTGTCGAGTGAAGGTCAGACTGGCTCACATATCTCTCGAGAAGGTCTGGGTTGAGGCGTTGCAAGTCCTCTCGAGAAATCCACGAATCGTCCAACTCTGGCCGGCCTTGCCATCGGACCAGGAAGCGTTGATAGTCATGGCCCCAGGTCGTGATGGCTTGATTGTCCAGGATACGCTCGATCCGTTCTCCTCTCTCAGGCCAAATTTGTTTGTGGACACTCTAGGTTAGGGTCACTCACAATGAAAAGGAATAGGTCCAAAGGCCTCACTAGGTAGCGCTGCCGGTTCCCTATACTCAACCAGGTCTGTAATATTGAAGGTAGAACTAATGCTCAAATCCGAATGCAAGTCTAACACCTAGGCATTTGATCCAACCTTCTCTATCACTTCAAAAGGTCCGGCTCTGCGAGCATGAAGCTTCTTTTAGGCCTAAGCCTAACCAAGATAAAATCCAATACATCAAATTTTTTGATCCATCTTCGGGAATTAGCTAGTTGTTTTAACATTAGTGCGGGTGGTGAACATGCTAGGCACATGCAGACTCCTAACAAGATGATGCAAAGGACTCAAACCTACACCTAGCAGACTCGACTATGCATTCCTATCAAAGGAAATTTTATTGAACTCTTTGGATCTAAACCTAATAGATTATAGGTTCTCTAGGTTTGATCCTAGCTTGACATGCACATGAAAATTTACAGTGAACTCCTAGCAAATTCCAAAGAGTATGCCAGAAGTAAGATGCAAATCTAACATGCGTGACGAATGCATGTAGTATGCTAATCTCAGCTAAATGCAATCTAATGATCCTAGAAATGCTGGAGGTGTCAGGAAAGGGCAGAAAATAGGAAGTGGGTTCAGAATTACTCTGGTAGGGTGGAGAAAAAGGTTCTGGGTTAGTTGGATAAAGTAGAATCAAAGAAGGCATGTCAGGGACTAATCCTAGACTAATGAGGTTAACCTTATGGGGTTGCGATATATCTACGGGGTTTGTATAATGGAAGGATGGGTTATTAATCTCAGGAAAGAGGTCCTTAATGGGAACTATAGGAGGAGACTCATCCTGAGGGTACTGATTCAAAGAGATCAGGTCCTTAATAAATTCTTCTGGCTCTTGTATTTTAGGACTAGACTCTATAATTTGGCTCTCCTCTATGGTTTCCTCAGGTAAGGCTCTAGTAGCAGTACCTAGGTTCTCTTCCTCTATTTGTTCTTCCATTATAGCTTTAGGTTGGATATGGTCAAGGTCAACTAGCTCTGGGTTGGTTTCTACCTGGGTATCTACTGGGTCAGCTAATTCTAGGTCTACTAAAGGTGTCTCCTCTTCTCCCTCATACTCATCCACTAGGCTCACATCAGCTTCATACACTTCTGTGTTAATGTAAGCCTTGTGAATCTCAGGAATGGTTGGAGAAGGTTGGCTAGCAGGAAATTGGTTAGGTTCTGGTCTCTTATTATGGACACTAATCCTAGTAGGTTCAGGTTGCCTAAGGGGTAGTGGCTCACTACTGGGCTCATTTTTAGGGGTGCTAATCCTATGGGGTTCAAATTGACTAAGGGAAACCTGACTAATACTAGGCTGATATTTAGGGGTTATGGGTTCTCTGGGCTCATAGGACAAGGGTGCAGATCTATGGATCATGGGATTATAGGATCTGGGGTCATAGGATTTTGGGTCAGTTCTATGGTCAGGTTCTAAGGATGGATCATGGTATGGAGTCCTCCTAAGGTTGGGCTCTCTATATGGGTCAGGATATTGGGTCCTCCTAGGGTTGGACTCCCTATATGGGTCAGAATACTGGGTTCTCCTAGGATTGGACTCCCTATATGGGTCAGAATATTGGGTTCTCCTAGGGTTGGACTCCCAATATGGGTCAGAATATTGGGTGTTGGGTCTACTAGGCTCATAGGGTGTGGGTGCATAGGATCTATGATCATGGGATCTAGAGTCATAGGATCTAGGTTCATAGGTTATGGAGTCATAAGATCTATAGGTTGTGGGTATACTAGGCTTATAGGGAGAGGGTAAATAGGATCTATCTTCCTGGTCTATAAAATCCTGATTGGATCTTCTAGGACTAACCTTAGGGATTGGGTCATGATGATGGGCTCTCCTAGGTTCGACCTCTTGGTATGGGTCAGGGTCTGGGGTCCTCCTAGGCTGAGGGTTATAGTATGGGTCAGGATGAGGGGCTCTCCTAGGTTCGACCTCAGGGTATGGATTAGGGTTTGGGGTCCTCCTAGGTTGAGGGGAATTAGGATCTGGCTCAGACTGTGACCCATGGTTTTTTTCTGGGATCCCTACCCGGACTTTTAACTGATCAAACCTATTGGCAAGATGGTCAATTCTATCATTGGTTTGAATACGAGACTGAGTTAATTGGGTCATCTGGGTAGTTATCTGGGTAGTTATCTGGGTAGCCATCTGGGCCATTTGATCAGCTAGGGCTTTTATTTGGGCTTGTAAATTTTCCATGGGTTCAGACATTTGTGAAGGAGGTGGGTGATATGAAACTCCTGATCTAGTGCTCATGCAAGACTCGATCAGACCGACTATAGCTGACCAGACCTAGAGTCCAAACTAGATGCTCAATCAAGGTGGCAAACTAGCCTATAGTAACCCTGTACTCAGCCAGGCAGGTGTAAGGGGAGTGTTAGGTCCCTGATTGCCAATCCTAGACACCAATCAGAGATTGGCCAGGTAGGCGGACCAGCACACAAGCCCTTCAGGATTGAATCCCTAAACCACCGTTCTAGACACTAAGCACAAGGCACACACAGGTTAACTTGACACAGTGATCTAACACTAGCCCGGACCCGACCAGTTGGTGTCCCTAGCCCACTAGGGCAAATTAAGTCTAATTAATTTTAGGTTAAGGCTTGGGACCGAATGCAAGGGATGTGGTTTTGGACTAAGGAGAGGTGATCAAATCCTCCCCCCATCTGATATAGTAAGAGTGCCCTTAAAAGTAAATTATGCAATGATGGCAGGCAGATGAGGATGCAAATTAGGGTTTAGATATTTTTTTTTTGGTATTGTGGAGAATATGTATTTTTTTTTTGGTATTTTTTTAAATAGAAGAAAACTTGCAAATCATGGCCTAATATGCAGGAAATATACTAAAATTAAAAAATATGCAAAAATTGCTAAACAAAAACCTAAAACTTCCAAACTTGTCTTGCTGAAAAAAATAGAGCCGAAAATTTGAAGGCACTATTTCGGCTTTCAGAAAATTCACAGGCCATAATAAAATCTAGAAAAATTTTCAAAATTACTGTGAATTATGATAAATCTATGAAAACAAATTTCATAATTTTTGGAGTTTTTAACAGGAATAAATAATTAAAATAACAGAGTATATACGGACTAAAAAATTGCAGAAAACAAGCCCTAATCTAAGCTCTGATACCAAATGATGGGGAACTAATATGCATGCAATTTTTTTTGTATGTTTTACATGTTGAGTTAGGTGATTAATTCCCAAATTTCAGATCAAAATTATTTGTAGGGAATTTTTTATAAGTTTTTGAAGATCAGCATACAGATTAGGACCTAGAAAAGTAGCAAAGAAGGACCGCCGGGGCTGAGAAGCCTCGGTTAAGGCAAGTTCTCCTACAATAAAACTACTGGAGGTAGAGGGGTGTACCTGACAATGTCTGTAAAGATCGCAGTGAAGGGGTCTCTCGTTCCTCGATGGATGCGGCCTGGAAAATCGAGCCAAAGACCCGCGGATACCCGGCTTTCTGCTCGGTGATCCGATTGAGGCTTGGCTGGAGTCGTTGGATTCGTAGGAACTCAGGGACCTATAAACGACCTGTCAGGGGTTAGAAAGCTCACAAAGGAACAAGAAAACAAAGTAAAAACAGCAAGGGAAGGCTTCTTTTGGAGTGGGCGTCCAGGGATCTGGAGGGTTTGTTGGCAGCAGGAAGATGATTGCAAACACCGGGAAGAAGAACTCTCACAAACCCCTTTATGCACACAGCAGGGTATCACACCACTCAATAGAAGAACTCAAGGTTTTCATTCATCAAAAATTCTTCTCATACAAGAGGCTAGGGTCCCTTAAATAGACCCTTAACCTTGAGCTCCAAGTAAGGGTACATAAGTCTTTACATAAGAATCCTTTTTCCTCTCAAACCCTAGCTAGAAAATAAGAAAATATTAGGTAGAAAAATCCCTAAAAATTTTCTTGACTTGGTCAAGACTCCAAGGACGCCTAGGGCGGCGTGTTGGGCTTCTAGGAGCAGCAAAAGGCCGGCCCAAAGGGGCTCGGGTGCATGGGTTTGGGCCTCTGGAAGCTGGGGTGGCCTGGTAGCCAGGTAGCAGGAATATTTCCTGGTATCTTGCTTCTTAGGGGCTTGGGCTTGGCACCTGGGCTTGATTTCTTTGGACTAGGATGCAGATGGACCTTTGGAATCATGGATGCCCTTATCTATGAGTATACTTTGGCATCTGGAAGGGAATCTGGGCATCTAGAGGGCATCTGCAAGAAATCAGGGTTTTCTGAATTTTCCTCCTGGGGTCTTCAAATCTTCAAGCTAGGTTGGACTTGGGCTATACTTTCATGTCTTCAATCTAGTTGGACTTGGTCTTCACTTGTATGATATAGTCTTGAGTCTTCAGTATGCTTGGACAGGACTCAAAAAAATAAAATTAGCTCAACATGAGCTGACTAGCATTGGACTGAACTAGCTCAACATGAGCTGACAAGTACAGAACTGAAATAACCACTCAAAATACTCAAATAACAACTAAAATAGACTCAGATGAGCTAAGCCCTTATTATAGATGGACTCATAAATTATTGATCAATTCACAGAGGATTGAAAAAGCCTCTGTCTTATTTTGGTGCCTCAGGTGTCCCCACCATTTCTGATTATGGGCACTACTCCTAGTAGGTTCAGGTTGCCTAAGGGGTAGTGGCTTAATACTAGGTTCATATTTTGGGGTACTAATCCTATGGGGTTCAAGTTGACTAGGAGAAACCTGACTAGTACTAGGCTGATACCTAGGGGTTATGGGCTCTCTGGGCTCATAGGATAAGGGTACAGATCTATGAGTCATGAAATTATAGGATCTGGGGTCATAGAATTTAGGTTTAGCTCTATGGGTCTTGGATCTACTGGGCTCATGGGATATGGGCTCATAGGTTCTAGAGTCATAGAACTTGGAGTCATAAGATCTATAGGTTGTGGGTATACTAGGTTTATAGGGAGTGGATGCATAGATGTTCATAGGTTTTGGGTACATAGATTCTAGGTTCATATAATTTGGGTAGCGTGGGTAAAGGTGGCTCGGGTTTGGATCTAGTCTAGGTCCTATGGGTTTTCTCTAAGGTTCCTAGTCGGGCATCTATTTGATCAAGTATACGGGTCAACTCGGTGTTTGATTGATCAAGCCTAAGATTGATGGATTGGGCTAGTTGATCAGTAAGGGCTTTCATTTATGATTCAAAGTTATCCATGGGTTCAGTCAAAGGTGAAGATCGTGGATGATATGATGCTCCTAATCTAGTGCTCATGCAAGACTCGATCAAACCAACTACAGCTCCCTAGATCTAGAGTCCAAACTAGGTGCTCAATCAGGATGGCAAACGAGCCTATAGTAACCATGTACTCACCAAGCAGGTGTAAGGGGAGTGTTAGGTCCCTGATTGCCATTCCTAGACACCAATCAAAGATTGGCTAGGTAGGCGGACCAGCACACAAGCCCTTCAAGACTGAATCCTTGAACCACCATTCTAGACACTAAGCACAAGGCACACAAGGTTAGCTTGACACAGTGATCTGACACTTAGCTCGGACCCGACCAGTTATTGTCCCTAGCCCACTAGGACAAATTAAGTCTAATAGATTTTAAGTTAGGCTAGGGACCGAATGCAGGGGATGTGGTTTTGGGCTAAGGAGAGGTGATCAAATCCTCACCGCATCTAACATAGCAAGAGTGCCCTTAAAGGTAGTTTATGCAATGATGGCAAGCAGATGATGCAAAATTAGGGTTTAAGTGTTTTAGGTAGCTTTTATATATGTAATTTTTTTTTTTTGTTCTTTTGTAGAAATATGATTTGTAGCCAATGACCTAATATGCTAGAAATATACTAAAATAAAAGATATGCAAAGAGATGCTAAACAAAACCCTAAACCTTCCAAAGTTGCCTTGCTAAAAAAAAAATAGAGCCAAAAATCTGCAAGCTGTATTTTGGCTTGCAAAAACACTGCACAGATTGAAATAAAATTTAAAAGAATTTTGTAAAATACTTTGAATTAAGATGAATCTAGAAAACCAAAAATAAAGATTTTTGGAGTTCTGAGAAGGAAGAAACAATTAAAAAAATAATGTATATACGAACTATGAAGGGTGCAGAAATGAGCCCTAACTAAGCTCTGATACCAGATGATGCGGAACTAATATGCATGCGATTATTTTTGTGTGTTTTATATGTAGGGTGAGGTGGTTAAATACTGAATTTCAAATCAAAATAAGATATAGAGAGTTCTATATGAATTTTAGAAACTATGCATGCAGATCAGGACCTAAGAAAGCAGTAAAGAGGGATCGCCGGGATTGAGAAGCCTCGGTTAAGGCTAGTTTACCTACAACAAAACTACTGGTGGCAGAGGGGGTGTACTTGGAAATGTCTGATGTGCCTGGTGAAGATCACAATGAAGAGATCTCTTGTTCCTCGATGGATGCGGCGTGGAAAACCAAGCCAGAGACCCGCGGATACCCAGCTTTCTGCTCGGTGGTCCGATTGCGGCCCGGCTGGAGTCATTTGATTCGTAGGAACTCGGGGACCTACAAACAACTGTCAAGGGTGAGAAAATATGGTGGGGAAAAAATAATATTGAGAAAATAGCAAGGGGCGTGTAGAAGAAAAGGCTTGAAGGAGGTTGGTCGGCTAGGGTTTCTTCGGGCAGCACTTCGATAGGACTTCAGGCTCACAAGATCCCTTAATGCACACAGTAGGGAGGCACACAGCAAGAGAAGAACTAAATAGAATTTCATATATCAAAAATTGGTTCTCATACAAGAGACTAAGGTCCTTTAAATAGACTCATAGTCTTGGTCCTTTAAATAGACCCAAGTAAGGATACAAAAGTAATTACATAGAAAATCTATTCCCACCTAAACCCTAGCTAGAGAAAAAGGAAACCCAGGGTAGAAAAATCCCTACAATCTCTCCCTCTCTCCTTGCCTTGGTCAGCCAAGAGGGTGACTCTAAGTGGCTGACCAAGGGGTGGGTCACCCTAAGCAATTGGCGCCCTAGCTTCCTCCTGGGCCTGGACTGGCCCAATTTGCTTCCAACTGGTCCAGGGCTTCAAGGTGTCTGATTTCTCCTCCTGAGGTCTTCAAATCTTCAAGCTGGGTTGGACTTCGGCTACACTTCCATGTCTTCAATCTAGTTGGACTTGGTCCTCACTTGTATGATGTGGTCTTGAGTCTTCGGTGTATTTGGACAAGACTCAAAAAAATAAAATTAGCTCAACATGAGCTGACTAGCATTAGACTGAACTAGCTCAACATGAGCTGACTAATACTGAACTAAAATATCAACTCAAAAGACTCAAATGACAAACTAAAAATGGACTCAGATGGACTAAGCCCTTATTACAGATGGACTTAAATGTAACCTAGTGATCTACAGCGGGTTGAGAAGCCTCTGTCTTATTCTGGTGCCTCTGGTGTCCCCATAGTGTTGATACTTCATAGTCAAGTGTCGACACTTTAACCTGTCTTAGAGGAAAAACAGAACCCAGTTTATAGGAAAAATGCTCAGGAGTCGACACTTCAAAGGCCAAGTGTCGACTCACAGCCTGAAACTGTGGAAAAATAGTGACTTCAAATCCAAAGTTTCACAAAACTTTCAATCAAAACAAATCAAAACAATCATTTTAGATCTTATCTAAAGTTGTTTTATGATCATGTCATTAGATTAAAACATTTTTAACCTACAATTTTCTTTCTTCTTATTTCCCTTTTCAAGAGTCAATCATAGCGGCACCCCTACATGCCATAGGAGACCCCATTGAATGCGAAGAGAGGGTCTTGTAGCCCTACTTCTCTCCTATAACCGGACGGCCATGGTGAAGCACTCAATCCAAGTACTTAAGAAAGAAAGGAGATGTTATTACCATGCTAGCATCATTATACTACAAAAAAAAACCTATGGCTCTAATACCATTGAAGGTGAAGTGCATCTACCAAGCATACCAATATGCAAACATGCATTCACAGAACAAGGTAGAAAATTATGCATTTTTAAATATTTTTAAAGCATGCACAGTGGAAGGCTCGGTAGATAGATCTAAACGATCTATCGATCTGCCCGCAAAAAGGATCTAGCATAATGATCTAGCATGTATTATAGCATCAAAGCATAATATAAGCACAAATATAAAAGTATCATACCTTTATACCTCTGAGAGTGCTGGAGAGAAGCTACAAGAAAGAAGAGGGTGCTCAAGCCACATACATGTCTGGCCTCTACATGTGATCCACACCAGGGCTCGACTCTGACCAACTCCCTCGGAGTGCTAGCTCTCCGAGATCCTTGGACCGATCTTCTTCATCTGGGAAGACTAGGAGGAGAGCAGGAACCCCTTTCCCAAAACCTCTCTTCTCAAGACCTAGCTTGATTGCTAGGTAACTCACACCCAACGCCAAAGCCTCTCATGACCCTTTTCTATCTCTCTCAAGGTTTTTCTCTTGCTGTTGTTGTTGTTGTAACCTTTGCAGCCTATAGAATGACCCTCATTTATAGGTGCAGCCATGAGAGGGAGAAGAAGGATGGAGGAGAGATGAGGGGAGAGAATGGGGGAGAGGATCAAGGTCATACCAATTAGGTCCAACCCAAAGAGGTAAGTATGACCTTCATACCATAAAATCATGGAGCCAAAACTAGTTTGAATTTGAAATTCAAACTAGGTCAAAACTTGCCCAAAATCCTCCCACGAGATCTTCCCGGAATTTTAGTTCATCATAGGAAGTGTCGACACCCAAAAATTGCCAAGTGTCAATACTTCACCAAGTGTCGACACCTACAAAATTCCAAGTGTCGACACTTGGAACAAAGTCAATCATATTGACTTCTGGTGATGACAAACGATTTTCAATCATTGATTAGCCACAAGATCAGATAGAAATCCCTTATGGTGTATGACCCCATAGGTTCGAACACTAAGCCGGTAGCACTAGAACATTTCCAGTACCAGTAAAAGTCCTTATCTAGCAATGATACCCGATGTCCGGATAAGTTGAAGATGTAGAGCACCTCACAAGAACCTCTGGCATATGGATACCACATAATTCATCCCTTTGACCTCACAATGCTCAGGATGACCTAGGGTTTGACTGCCAACCCTAATTTGGTTTATCCAGATCATGTCTCAACCTCACAAGTTCTATGACTCCTCACAAGAACTACCTTGGCCAAGGTTTTGATGAATTGAGACATAGTGAGTCATTCACTCCGAACTATTTAGAGTGGTCAATTCCATCTTGATCTACCACCATTTCACAAGTACTTGACTGCACCTAGAAACCTTCCATCATTGGATTAAAAATCAAGGTAGTCCAGTACCAAAGTACAGTGAGTTGCTTGCAAGCTGCCATGGTGACTTCAAGTCTGAGAGACACATATACCCATATCCCTTCACGAGCAACCCTTTGGTAGAAGGGAGCTCCGCAGATGGTCACGTTCAGTGAGATGTCATACATTTCTCTTGCATGTCACACCAATGTCTCCACATTCCTTGGTTAAGAGGACAACCAACAAATGTGACATACAACAACCTACACTTGATACATTGTCATCCTATAACAATGTATCATTTGGTTGTGAACCAGTTTAAGAACTACTTGATATATCCTCTCTATATCAAATAATGTAGTTCTAAGGACTCCATCATACAAGAGTTCATTTTAGAAAAATGTAAATATGATGAATAGCCAAAAATAACTTTTATTTATTAAAGAATTCATATACAAAATATAATATAGCACAACCGTCTACAGCCTAGACAATTGGCTTTGGGACATAATTCCCAATAGTTGCGAACTGGAAATAAAGTGCACATTCAGCCATGACCCAATCCCCATTGGCGAGGATGAGTCCTGTTCCACTTCCCCCTGAGTTGGATGCGCCATCGACATGGAGGACCCAGATCTCCTCGATCACGGGCTCCAGTTGGGGTTCCGAGGTGACCTCCTCGGGCTCCTCACTCATGCCAGTGCACTCGACCAAAAAATTTGCTAGTACTTGGCCATTTTGGGATGGCCTCGACCGGTATGACATGTCGAACTCGCTCTACATCAGAGACCACTTAGCCAATCACTCGGATGTTTCGGGGTGGCTAAGTATGGCCCTCAGCGACTAGACCATCATGACCGCAATTGGATGTGCTTGAAAGTATGGCTTAAGGCACTGGTGTTGGCTCTAGCCCTTGATTTTGATAATTAACAAAATGTTGAGTATATATTTTGTACTAATATTTCAATTATACTTATGAGTTTCAGGATACAGGCATCTCAAATTCTCAAAATGAAAGTATCTTGAAACTGAGCAAAATTCATGTTCTAAGAAGTCTTCTCACCAAGAAAAAGGCCTTAAAATTGATCAAACATGGTTTACATAAGTATATTTAAAGTTTGATTGAATATCTTTATATTTTTGGGAGTTTTGGCACTTATTTTGGCAATTTGCAGAACCAAGTGTCGACTCACGAGTGTCAAGTGTCGACACTTCAGAGACTGGCATGCAAAAATTCTTCTCTGGCATGCCAAGTGTCGACACCTAAGATTCAAGTGTTGACACATGATATACAAGTGTCGACACCTAGAATCTAAGTGTCGACTAAAGGCTCAAGATTTTTTAAAAATATAGAACTTGTCATTGGAGGGTTTTTGTGTCAAGTGTCGACACATGAGCTTCAAGTGTCAACACCTAAAATTCAAGTATTGACACCTACAGGACCAAGTGTTGACACCTGGAAATCAAGTGTTGATACCTGGAAGTCAAGTGTTGACTCACAGGTTCTGACAGTTTCAACGGATCTATTTTTTGAGTTGCAGATTTGGTCTTTTCAAACTCCCAATGACTAGTTTTGATCCTCCAACGATCTCAAACCACTTTTTGAAAGTTTTTGAAGTATTTAAGCTTCACCAAACTCATTCATGAAGCATTGAACTCCATTGAACACTCAAAAATCAATAATCCCTCAAGAACTTCACTTCCAAAAGTCATAAAAGGAGAGATTCCCTGAAAAGGCTTACGAGCCTATCATTTCATCCTTCCAAAAGTGAGCTTGAAGAAGATTCCAAAGAGAAGACAAGACAAGCATCTACAAGTTCCTCAAAGCTTCACTTTCCACTCTTTGAAGAGAGTTTGATTGTGCTTTTATTATTGTATCTCTGAATTTATTCTTTTCTTGACCTAGCTTTCAAGGGTTTCTTCAAAGTAGGTTGATGTGGTGTTGGTGAGCCAAAGGTACAAAACCAACTAGGGTTTAACTTATGAGCCCGAAGACAAAACAAGTTGTAAAGGTTGTTGGTGAGCCTAGGTGACAAAACCAACTTAGGTTTTGACTTGTAAGCCTAGTAAAACAAGTCGGTTGTAATCTTTGAAGATTATAATGGAAATTCCCAAGGGTGGCTTGGGAAGTGGACGTAGGTGCTTGGAGTGCACCAAACCACTATAAAACTTGGTGTTTGTATGATTGCTCTTTCTATTACTTGCACTTTATTCTCTGCATTTAATTTGATGATATCTACTGCATATCCTTGTGTTTAATCACATTGCTCACAAATACTTCAAGACCAGCACATAATTGTTTTATTTTTTGAAAGACCCAATTCACCCCCTTCTTGGGCTCCATTTCTGGGCAACAGCTAGGCAGACATTACAAAAGTAAAAAAAATTTTCGAGCAAGTGTACCTGACTTTTGCATCTCTGAGGATTTTGCTAGCATAGTATACTGGCTTTTGGGATCCGTCCTTGTCTGTATGGACAAAGATCGAGCTGACAGCCGCTAGGGTGACCACCTGGTACAGCAGGAGTTCCTCTCCTTCCTCCAGCCTGGAGAGTAGTGGCGGGGATGCCAGGAACTTCTTCAACTCTTTGAAGGCCGCTTTGCATTCTTTGGTCCAGGTGAAGTCATGCATTTTGTGCAGCGCCTTGAAGAAGGGTAACCAGCGGTCGGCTGACCTCGAGATGAACTGACTCAGGATGGTAATCCGACCCATCAAGCACTAGACCTACTTCTTCGAGGTGGGATGCTCCATGTCGATGATGGCCTGGACCTTCTCTAGGTTCGCTCCAATGCCTCTCTGGGTGACTATGAAGCCAAGAAACTTCCCCGCTGCTATGCCGAAGGTGCACTTCACCGGATTCAGCTTTATCTAGTGCATCCAAAGGTTGTGGAAGGCTTCTGCTAGGTCTGTGATGTGGTCTGACTTTGGCTTGCTCATGACGAGCATGTCATCCACATATACATACATGTTTCAACCAATCTGGTCCTTAAAGATCCGATTGACCAGCCGCTGGTATATGGTGCCAGCATTCTTTAAGCCGAAAGGCATCATCTTGTAGTTATACATCCCTTGGTCGGTGATGAAGGCAGTATGCTCCTCTTCCTCTGGATGCATTCGAATCTAATTGTATCCAGAGAATGCATCCATGAAGGAGAGCAAGCGATGCCCTAAGGTGGTGTCTGCCAATTGGTCGATTTTCGATAGAGGAAAACTGTCCTTCAGACATGCCTGATTGAGATCGGTATAGTCCACACAAATCCTCCACTTACCATTATTCTTCTTGACCATGACCACATTTGCCAGCCAGCTAGGGTATTGCACTTCTCGGATAAAGCCGACTGTGAGGAGTTTATCCACCTCCTCGTTGATCGTATGTTGGTGCTCTGGGGCGAAGCTTCCCTTCTTCTACTGAACTGGGCAGTACTTCGGGTCAATGCTCAGCTTGTGGGTGATGCGGAGAAATCCCTGGCATATTTATCACTGTCCAGGCAAACATGTCCTCGTTCGCTCAAAGGAACTCCAAAAGATGGGCCCGCTCCTCTTATAGCTGGGCACCGATCTGCACCATCTTTATCAAGTCGACTTCGAGTGGGTATGATAGCAAGCATTCGATCGGGCCACCTCTGGGGTCTCCCACCCTTCGATCGAGGTCATCGGTAATGGGGTCTTCCTCGGAGGGACCGACCCCAGGGATGGCTTAAAGATAGTGTTGGATTGGCTGAGGTGCCCTCCTCATTTCTCCAACACCATAAGGAGTAGGAAACTGCACCAAAATTCACTTGGTGGAGATGACCGCGTCGAGTAGATTGAGCCCGGAGTGGCCAAGAATTACGTTGTAGACCGAAGGAAGCCTAACAACCATGAAGGTAATCATGACGGTGCTCTGCCAAGGTGGAGTCCTGAGAGTAACTGGAAGAGTGATTTCTCCTTCAACTCTTACAGAGTCCCCTGCAAAACTGATGAGGGGAGTGTGCACAAGTTTGAGCTGAGCAAAGGATAGATTCATCCTACAGAAAGCATCATAGAAAAGGACATCAGTCACACTTTCACTATCGACCATAATCCATTTTACATGATGCTTTGCGATCGTCATCTCGATGACCACTACATCATTATTTACATTTTCAACCCCAGGTTCCCTTTCCCTCACAAAGGAAAGTACATTTTCAAAACTTTCTCCTCCCTGGGCCCTCTTGGGGGCATGCTCAATTTTCCAACAGATCATCCCCACAAGCTTCTCGGTGGGCCGGTTGTCGACTGCAGGGATCGGAGGGAGAGCAGTGAGCGCCTGAGGTTTAGCTGGGGTCTTGCCCCCCAAGAACCTTCCGAGGTAGCCCCTCCTTATAAGGTCTTCAATCTCTCTTTTGAGGTAGCAGCATTTCTCGGTGTCGTGGCCATGGTCATGGTGGAATTAGTAGTACTTCATCTTGTTACGACCATTGGATGGCCTGAGTGGCGGCGGGCAGTGCAGGTAGCCTCACCCTTGATCTCCATGAGGATCTTCATCCTTGGAGTAAGGAAAGGTGTAAACCTCTCTTCCAAGATGGGGCCGCTCTCTAGCTTCAGCCCCTGGTGGAAGTTCGTTGTGCCCGGTCCTGGCTTCCACATACCGGACGTCTCCTCAGGAGCTTGCTTCTTTAGTGGCTTCCCATCTAGCTCTCTCCTCGTACGATTTGCCTCCTCGGCATGGATATACTTTTGAACACAAAGAAGGAGTTCGGAGTACATCTTTGGTGGCTTCTTATCGAGCGAATAGGTCATGCGAGAAGTCCTGAGCCCTCACTTCAGTGCCAGCATGGTGACTGGCTTGTCCAAGTTATAGATTTCCAGTGCAGCAACCTTGAAGCAGGCGACGTAGTCCCATAGGAACCTGTGGTCCTACTGCCTGATGGAGAAGAGGCTATCTGCCTCTCGTGGCATCTTTCGACATGCGTCGAAGTGGACCACGAACTTTCGCTCTAATTGAGTGAAAGAGCTAATGCTTTCAGGCTCGATATGGGTGAACCAGACTCAAGCAACCTTCCAGAGGGTGGCTGGAAAGGTGATGAAGAGGAGAGCATCGGTTGCTCCCTGGACTCTTATGAGGGCCTTGTAGCTCTCTAGGTGATCCAGGGGATCCGTGGTCCCGTCGTAGGGATCCACCTATGGCATGCAGAATCGACTCGGAATCGATTCCTCTTAAACCTCTTGAGAGAAAGGGGGATGGGTGTCATAACGCTCAAGCTCGCGGGGGGAGCCTTGTAGATTTGCAAACTAGCATGATAGCTCCGCCAGCTTGCGCTCCTGTTCTTCCAGGCACCTTTCTACCATGCGCTTGATGGTTTCATCGGTCGAACCTTCCACTGAGGCCGACGAAGGAGATGAAGGTGGTGTTTGAGGGGGGTCGCGACAGGGGGCCTTGCCTCTGCGACCTCGGTGCTGCTTGGCAGTAGCCTGCTCGAGGACCAGGGATCAGCTCTCCCGGTCGGCAGACCCGGTCCAGTGTCTCTTCGCTGGGGTCCTATGGCTTTCCCGATGGTCTACTGTGGCTTGTGGCAGTGAAGGCCTTCCTTGGAAGGACCGCATGCTATCACGGGGTGTGACGACTTGGGTCGCAGGAGTCCCTAGCCATTGGTGGATGGCCAGGGACCAGTGCTGGTGCTGCAGCTGTCGCACTACTGCAGTTAAAAGCTGCATTTTTTGAGAGAGCATGGCTAGCTAAGCATCCACTAGTGGCGGTTATGATGAAGCAGGGAGCTCCCTCTATGGACTATGCGGATCTCCACAGGAAGGGGGATCACTTGCACGGCTAGTGGAGACCTCCCTTGCTCAGGTCATCACCATGCTCCTAGTGGTTTCTTGCAAGGGGATTAGCTTGGAACAAAATGTCTTGCCCCCATTCCTGGCATGCCAATCTGTTGCCGCCTAAACCATCATGGCCTGTAGCTGGGGACGAACTTCGTATCGCGCCCTTATCACTCCGAGACCCACTCGTGCACCCTGACCTGCAAAATAGAAGAGACCCGAGCTGGTGATCCCGATGGGGGCACTCCGATGCTCAAGTTAGTGATGATCCAGGAAAATAGATCCTCCTGGTCAAGCCCCGTAGATAGACTCCTATTGGGAATTGTGACCCAAAGCCAATCGCCTAGGCTATAGGCGGTTGAGCTGAATATTATGCTCTTTGTATGAATTAATAAATATTATTTTGGTAGCTCATCACATTTTTACTTTTTCATGTAATGAACTCTTTTTCTTATGATGAAGTCCTTAGGACTACACTGACTTCGATATAGAGAGAATATATCGAGTGGTCCTTAAACCAGGTTCACGACCAAAGGATACATTATACTGGACCGCAATGTATCAAGTATAGGTTATTGTGGTTCACATTATTTGGTTGTCCTCTTGACCAAAAGAGTGTGGTGACATTGATGTGATCTACATGTGGGATATATGATATCTCATTGAATATGACTCCGTGTAGCCCCTTTCTGTCAAAGGGATATTGACGATTGGATGTGGGTATATGTGTCCCTCCGACCTGAGGTCATCATGGTAGCTTGCAAGCAACTCCTTATGCTTTGGTGCCAGACTACCCGGATTTCTAATCCGGTGATGGAAGGTTTCTGGGTACAGGCAAGTACTTGTGGAGTAGTGGTGGACCAAGATGGAATTGACCTATCCGAATAGTTTGGATTGAATGTCTCATAATGTCTTAATTTAGTAAATCCTCAGTCGGGGTAGTCCTAGTGAGGAGTCACTGGACTTGCGAGGTTAAGACATATTATGGATTGACTTAGCTAGGGTTGGCAGTCTAACCCTAGGTCATCCTGAGCATTGGAGGTCAAAGGGATGAATTATACGATAACCATATGCCAGAGTTTCGATTGATTGCTCTCGCATCTTCGACCTATCCAGATACCAAGATCCATTGCTAGATGGTATCTTGTGCTGGTACTAAAATTGTTCTAGTGCTACCACCTAGGTTCTAACCTATGAGGTCACACATCATAGAGGGTTTATCCCTGATCCAGGTACCGATTTATGATTGAGAATCATTTCGGTAATGGTTTGATTGAGCACACATTGGACGGACCCGGTTTTGGATCGATCAGAAATTGTTTGGCTCTATTGAAAATTATTCCTGGGTGACCAGGACTTGACCAAGCCTTTTATAAATTAGATTTTGATCTAATTGTATATTGAACCGATTTAGAATCGATTTGGGATTTTTGAACCAGTTGTGAATCGGTTTCACGCTGTTTGACACTTTAACATGGTAATAAAGGGCTTGGGTGAACAGGGAATATAAGAAGTCTTTTTCTCCCGTTTCCACTCGCATTTGGCTGGAAATTAACCCCTGTTTATTGCTCTTCAATGCTACGTTGAAAATGAATTCGATTCATTCTCAAACATGCTGCCATCTCATTTTCCCAGCAAGTCTCCTTAGCTCCCAAAAATCACCATTTCTTGGTTCACGCTGAAGATAAATTTCTGGGCTATAAAATCGCTGGGAGTTCGCTTGCTTTGAGTGCTTCCAATCGGTGATTTTGGGACTGAGTTCTTGTGAGAGATTGGGAGAGAAAAACTTCATAAATTCCCTACTTTGTTGGTGCTCATTCGGTGGAAGGTTGAATTGTTTTGGAGAAAACAATTACAGAACAGAGTGTTCTATTTTTCTTCCTCCCTCCCACCATTTCGAGAGGTTTCCGGTGACTAGAATCATGCAAGAAGCTGGATCAGAGGAAGCCCAGGCGTGTCCCCCCTCTAGAGGGTATTCTCTTGAGCACCTGTGAGCTTTCAGTTCCTCCACTACTACTCTTAGAGAAAAGGTAAATCAACGTTTCAAACGGTTGTTGGAAGAAGAAGACATGAATAAAGTTATTCCAGATATTCCAACTATTCTAGCAGTTATCCCTATTTTATTCCAAGCAAGAATAAGGTAAAATTTCTGGTTTTAATTTTCATGCATGCATAGATCTAGGTTTATAAAATTGTTTATAAATATTACATGTCGATTTCATGCCTTCTTTTGCCTGTACATGCATCTTGAAAATGTTAGATCCTATGCGGAGTAGGTTTTTCCGCTGTTATTTTAAAATAGTTTTAAAATACAAACCTACTCCTTGCCCTATTGCATGCTTAGTGTAGGCTCTTGCAACCCTGTTTTTCTTTCAACTCCATGCTAGGAGGAGAAGATAATGTACTAGGAAAGTATGAATAAGCTGCGTGTAGAGCGAGAGAAATGGTAGTGGAGGAGAATTCAAGCTGGATGGCTATGTCTATCGAGTCTCTCCCGGTGAGTCTTTAGTAGCCTCTCGGTGGTTCTCCTATGTGCCACCTTTCTCGCCCGTTAGCTCGCTTACCTCTTTCTTGGAACCTTGGGGGACTTCTTTAAGCCAGGATGGCCACGTTCTAATTGCCTTAGGATCCCCCCATTGCATGCAGGCACGTGCGGCAACGTTCTGTGCTATGTGCGAGGTGCCTTTCCTTATTCGTGACAAGGAACTTACCGTGCACACTGACCCTCCTTTTGGTCACTCCATTTTAAGAAACTTGGAAGAGCCTCGATTGGGGGGCAGCCGCCTTCTGGATTCGAATCTCTTGGTTAACTTTCTCTTTCGGGTGGCACAGACGGTTGGTACGGAGAGCAGCGCCTCGATCGGGCGACCCTTCCCTTCTTATATAAGTGGCAGCTAGGGCAATTATTGCGGCCTGGCGGGCACCTCTCCATAGTCCTTGGGTGGCTTATCACCATCTAAGGAAGGCGCCGACGTCCCTCAGCTGCTGGTACCTTCGTCCAAAGTGGGGCTGATCCAGAGAGGCAGAGCTCGACTTCGGCCAAGGCATCTCGACCTCACAGGAGCCAGCCTGGTGAAGGAGGGCAGAGCTCTACCCAAGCCAAGGCATCTCGACCTCGCGGGTGCCAGCCTGGCCGAGGAGGGCGGAGCTCAACTTTGGCCAAGGCGTCTCGACCTTGCGGGAGCCAGCCTGGCTAAGGAGGATGGAGCTCAACTCCGGCCAAAGCATCTTGACCTCGTAGGAGCTAGCCTGGCGGAGGAGGGCAGAGCTTGACTTCGACCAAGGTATCTCGACCTTGCAGGAGCCAGCCTGGTGAAGGAGGGTGGAGCTCGACTCCGGCCAAGGCATCTCAACCTCGTGGGAGCCAGCCTGGTGGAGGAGGGTGGAGCTCGACTTCGACCAAGGTGTCACGACCTTGCGGGAGCCAGCCTGGCAAAGGAGTCCGAAGAGAGACATTTGATGTGGTAGCTTTGATGGGGGACAGATGGGGTAGGATCATTGGCGAGCCTAGAAGTCACCAAAATTAGGGAAACATATTATTTTAGATTTTTTTTCTTCTAGGGATGGTGAAGGAACAATGGGGATGGAAGACTTAGGGTTTGGAACTCATGGACTTTGGGACTCATACTAATGAAGAGACCTCTCACTTCTAGGGCATTTCACCCTCCTCGATGCTTGGAGGCAATAGGGTGAATCTCAAAGCTCATGAGAGGATAAAGAAATTGGAATGGGAAGGAAGATAACTAGGGACTCACACCCCTCGATGCTCGAAGGCGAAGGAATAGAAGAATCACTCTTCTAAAAACTCATAATTATTCTCCAAACTATTTTTTACAAATGACTGAGGGTGGTATTTATAGACCTGTCCAACCCTCATTTAAATTTGAATACAAGATAAAAAGATAGGGATGATTCTGTTGACTTTGGCTCCTTAGTTTTGATGATTAACAAAAGGTTGAGTATATGTTTGGACTAATGTTTCATCTCTAGATAAAGTTTCAGGACTTAGGTTATTCAAAAAGAGTATCAAAAGTACAATGATGAAACTAAGTTTGCATGATTTGGAAAAGAGCTCTTCTACCTTGGACAAGATCAAAATTCTTATAATGGACCTTCTTGTTAAGAAATATTTGACAAAAGAAACAAAGGCTTAAAGAAACTCAAGCATGGCACGCACATCTCAAAGAGTTTCAGAAAAATTTAGATCAGAGGTCGACCCCCAGAGGTCGACACCTTGTCAAAGGTCGACCACCAGAGGTCGACTCATGAAGAGAAGAAAAGTTCAGCATGGCCGGCACGGCAAAATCTCAGTGGCACGCACCAGAGGTCGACCACCAAAGGTCAACACCTGTCAAGAGGTCGACACCAGAGGTCGACTCATAGCCTGAGAATTCAAACCTGGCAGAACTATGGTATTCTGAATTTTTGCCTAAAATTTACTAGAGGTCGACTCATGAGGTCGACACTTGATCCAGAGGTCGACTCATGGCATAACGACTAGTTTTTCTGAACTTCTGATTTGATTTCTAACGGCCATAAACGGCCATATTTTTGAATCTAACAGTCTTGTGGAGTTGTTTCAGCATGAATGAGGTATTTAACCTCCACCAAACTTCAAAAAAGACAAGGAGACAAAGTGAAAAAGTGTAGATTCAAAGTACAAAGCCTTCAATCACTTCCAAGCCAAAAAAGTGAGAAAACCAAGAGATTCCTTAGCCAAAAGCTTTCCATCTTTGAGGAATCCAACTTTCAAGTGTTTGGCATTTAGTGAGGTCCAAAGATTCCAAGGGAAAAGGCTTGAAGAGTCTCCATCAAGAGCTTCAACGAATTTCTTATTGCTCAAAAAGGAGTTTGTTTTATTTTTATTCATTGTATTCAAATTCTATTTGTGGTAGGCTAGTTTCAAGGGAATTTGAAACTAGTGTGAGGTTTGTTGGTGAGCCAATTGACAAAACCAACTAGGGTTGCTTGTAAGCCCGAAGCCAAAACAAGAGAGTGAGGTTTGTTGGTGAGCCAATTGATAAAACCAACTAGGGTTGCTTGTAAGCCCGAAGCCAAAACAAGTGTGTAAGGTTTTGACTTGTGAGCCTGGTAAAACAAGTCGGATGTAATCTAAAGATTATAGTGGAAATTCCCAAGTGGAGCTTGGGGAGTGGATGTAGGTGCTAGGTGCACCGAACCACTATACTTCTTGTGTGTTTGCATTGCTCTTCTTTTCCTCTTTAATTGTTGATTTATTTCATTACTTCCGTTGCACAATTATTTGAGCACTATCACTCTTCACCTTAAAACTTGATAGCACATATATTGCTTTAATTTTTTAAATACCCAATTCACCCCCCCTCTTGGGCACCATATCTGGGCAACAAGTGGTATCAGAGCACCGGTACTCTCTTGTAGGTCCAATGATCTTGAGTTAAAGATCATGGCCGCCCCAATTGGAATGGGTATAGTTGAAGGACAAGCATCAAATCGCCCTCCTTTCTTTAATGGCACAAACTACACATACTAGAAAACTCGTATGCGTATTTATTTACAAGCTGTAGATTATCATATATGGAGAGTAATCACTAAAGGGCCTCATCAGCCCACTCACTTGGTTAATGGCATTATCACCCCAAAATCTGAAGAAGAATGGGATGACAATGACATCAAACAGGCTGAGTTAAATGCTAAGGCGATGAATTTGCTATTCTGTGCACTTGATCCTAGTGAATTCAACAGAATATCAAATTGTATTTCCGCCAAAGAAATTTGGGATACACTTGAGGTTACCCATGAGGGTACACACCAAGTGAAGACCACAAAGGTGAACATGCTCATTCATATGTATGAGATGTTCATGATGGAACCAACTGAAAGTATAAGTGAAATGTACACTAGATTTACCAATATAGTAAATGGTATGAGGAGTTTGGGAAAAATTATATCTAATGGTGAACTGGTTAACAAACTTCTCAGGTCTCTTCCGGCTTCATGGGATGCGAAAGTAACAGCCATAGAAGAAGCCAAGGATGTCAATACTCTACCTCTCGAGTAGCTTCTTGGATCACTGATGACTTACGAGCTTTCACTAAAGCAGAAGACAGTGGACAATGACAAGAAAAAGAAAGCCATAGCCTTCAAGTCCACTACAAAAGAAGAGTCAAGTGATGAATCAGAAGAAGAAGCTGATGATGATGAGACAGCCCTCATTACAAGAAAATTCAAAAGATTCATGAGAAAGAAGAAGGGTATCTACAAGAAAAGGCCACAAAAAGGTGATCACAACAAGGAGAAAGAGAAAGAGAAAGAAAGGGATCCACCCATCTGCTTCGAGTGCAAGAAGCCTGGACATTACAAAACGGATTGCCCTTTGCTTAAGAAGAGTCGAAGGATGTTGAGAAAGAAAGCCATGATGGCTACCTGGAGTGAGAGTGAGGACTCCAGCAGTGAAGAAGAGCAGCAGGTAGTCGCCAACTTATGTTTCATGGCCAATGAAGATAATGAGGTAAATTCTGAACCTGAAACTGAATTTACTTTCAATGAATTGCATGATGCTTTTGATGACTTAGTTATTGAATATGAAAAACTAAAATTGAAAAATAAGAAATTAAGAAAGAAAAATTTTGAGCTTACTAAAAATTCAGAAAAGTTTTCAACTGAAATTGAAAATTTAATTCAAGAAAACAAGAAATTAACTGAACATGTAAGGACTTTAACAAATGATAAGAATAATCTTTTAAAAGAAAATGACTCTTTGAAAAATAATAGAAGTCTTAAAACTAATGAGAACATTGAAAAACAAAATAAAGAACTATTGCTTCAAAACAAGAATTACAAGGAAGAGTTAGAAAAAGTAAAACCTTTTGTAGAAAAGTTTACTTTTAGTTCAGAAAAACTAAATATGCTTTTAAATAGTCAACATGCAGTGTTTAACAAAGCTGGACTTGGATTTAAGCCACACAATCAGCAAAAACTTTATAAAAACTTTTTCATACCTGCATCTTCTAATATTACCTACTATGCATGTGGTAAATTAGGTCATAAATCATATGTTTGTAATAGAAGAAAATTAAATACCTTTAAAAAGATTTGGGTTCCAAAAGGAACCAATTTGACTAACCCTAAAGGACCCAAGATGACTTGGGTACCTAAAGTTTCAACTTGATCAATTTTTGCAGGTGTGCCTTGCAACCAAAAATAAAAGAAGAATGTGGTATCTGGATAGTGGTTGCTCAAGGCACATGACTGGGGATGTGAAGCAATTCTCATCACTAGCTGCTATTGATGGTGGAAACGTTACTTTTGGTGATAATGGAAAAGGCAAAATCGTCGGAATTGGTAAAATCTATATCACCCCTAATGCTTATGTAGATAATGTATTATTTGTTGATGGCTTGAAGCATAATCTTTTTAGCATTAGTCAGTTTTGTGATAAGGGTTTTAAAGTAATTTTTGAATCATCTTTGTGCATGGTATCTAGTCTAGATGTCGATGGCATCAAGTTCACTGGTCTTAGGCATGGAAACATTTACATGGTTGATCTTGATGATCTAGCCATGGAAAGTGGTCAATGCCTAGTGGCTAAGGAAGCCAAGGCAAGTGAAACTAGTTGGCTTTGGCATCGTAGGCTAGGGCATGCTAGTATGCAGTTGATTTCAAAATTAAGCAAAAAGAATCTTGTAAAAGAATTGCCAAAACTCACATTTGAAAAAGATAAGATTTGTGCTGCATGTCAATTTGGAAAACAAACTAAATCTACTTTCAAACCTAAAGGAATAGTATCTACTTCTAGACCCCTTGAATTATTGCATATGGACCTCTTTGGACCAACCAGAACAACTAGTTTGGGAGGTAAAAAATATGGGCTAGTAATTGTAGATGATTACTCACGATTTACTTGGGTGATGTTTTTAGCTCATAAAGATGAAACATTTTCAGCTTTTGTTAAATTTCATAAAAGGGTTTCAAACGAAAAAGGTCTCACTATTATTTCTTTGCGTAGTGATCATGGAACTGAATTTGACAATCATGATTTTGAAGCTTTTTGTAATGAAAATGGTATTAGTCATAATTTTTCTGCACCTAGGACACCTCAACAAAATGGGGTGGTAGAAAGAAAGAACAGGACTCTTGAAGAAATGGCACGCACAATGCTTTGCGAAAACGATTTACCTAGATATTTTTGGGCAGAAGCCATTAATACTTCCTGTTACATTTTAAATCGTATTTTAATTCGACCTATTTTGAAGAAAACACCATATGAGCTTTGGAAAAATCGAAAACCTAATCTCAAGTATTTTCGTGTATTTGGTTGCCGCTGTTTCATATTAAACAATGGCAAAGATAATATCAGTAAATTTGATGCCAAGTCAGATGAGGGTATCTTCTTAGGATACTCTACTTCTAGCAAGGCATACAGGGTCTTCAACAGAAGAACTCTTCTGGTTGAAGAATCAATTCATGTAGTGTTTGATGAATCTAACGAAAAATCTTCTAGAAAAGAAGATTCTATTGATGTTGAAACAGGTACAAAGAAGCTTGAACAATTGACAATCAGTGAAGATGAGCCCAAAGGAAATGATGATCAAGAGAATCAAGGTCAAATTCAAGAGATCAATGCAACTTCACCAAAACCTTTACCTAAGGAATGGAGGTATGCACACGGACACCCTAAAGAGCTAATAATTGGTGATCCATCAAAGGGGGTAAGTACACGCTCTTCTATTAGAAATGTTTGTGATTATTTAGCTTTTGTATATCAGATAGAGCCTAAGTCAATAGAAGAAGCTGAAAAAGATTGTAACTAGATTAATGCTATGCAAGATGAACTAAATCAATTTAAAAGAAATAATGTTTGGACTTTAACTGAAAGACCCCTTAATGTTTCTGTAATTGGCACAAAATGGGTTTTTAGAAATAAACTTGATGAACATGGTATTGTAATTAGGAACAAAGCTAGACTTGTTGCTAAAGGCTACAACCAGGAAGAAGGGATCGACTTTGATGAAACCTTTGCTCCGGTTGCTAGGCTAGAAGCAATTAGACTTTTACTTGCTTTTGCTTGTTTTATGGATTTCAAGTTATTTCAAATGGATGTTAAGAGTGCCTTTTTAAATGGATTTATTGAAGAGGAGGTTTATGTTGAACAACCTCCTGGTTTTGAAAATTATGAATTTCCTAATCATGTCTTTAAATTGCATAAAGCATTGTATAGTTTAAAGCAAGCTCCTAGAGCTTGGTATGATAGATTAAGTTCATTTTTGATGAAAAATGATTTCTCTAGAGGTAATGTAGATAATACATTGTTTTTGAAAAAGAAAAATGATGATCTCTTAGTAGTACAAATATATGTAGATGATATTATTTTTGGTGCTACTAACGAATGTCTTTGTCAAGAATTTGCTAAGTTAATGCAGAGTGAGTTCGAGATGAGCATGATGGGAGAACTCAACTTCTTCCTCGGACTCCAAATTAAGCAAACCAAAGAAGGGATCTCCATCAACCAAGCCAAGTACACAAGGGAGATATTGAAAAAGTTTGGGATGGAGACTACCAAACCAATAGGTACCCCTATGAGCTCTTCATGTAAATTAGACAAAGATGAATGTGGTAAATCAGTAGACCAAAAATTATATAGAGGCATGATTGGTTCATTGCTATATCTAACTGCCAGTAGACCAGATATAATGTTTAGTGTTTGTATGTGTGCACGTTTTCAGTCTGCTCCTAAAGAATCACATCTCTTAGCTATAAAACGTATACTTAGATACTTATCTGGGTCTATCAAAATTGGTCTTTGGTACTCTAGAGAGTCATCATATGAATTAATTGCATATTCTGATGCTGATTTTGCTGGGTGTAAACTTGATCGAAAAAGTACTAGTGGAACTTGTCAATTCCTAGGAGTTAATTTGATTTCATGGAGCAGTAAGAAACAGAATTCGATTGCTCTATCTACGGTGGAAGCCGAATATATAGCAGCTGGAAGCTGTTGTGCTCAGATTCTATGGATCAAACAACAACTCGAGGACTTTGGCATCAAACTAATTAAGACACCCATAAGATGTGATAATACTAGTGCAATCAATTTAACAAAAAATCCTGTACAACATTCAAGAAGCAAACATATTGAAATAAGACATCACTTCATAAGAGATCACGTTCAAAACTCTAATGTGTTGTTAGAATTTATTTGTACTGATTATCAATTGGCTGATATATTCACAAAACCATTGAATGAAGATAGATTTTGTATGATCAGAAGAGAACTGGGAGTCATTGATCCTTTTGCTTGAAACTCTTCAATTTTCATCAAAATTCCTCAAAAATGATTTATAAATTCTCAAATATGTTTAAAGGTTACTTTTCTAAATTTTATCAATTTTTTTTGTTTTACAGAATTTTATTAATTATTGGAGGTCGACACTTTAATTTTCGGAGGTCGACACTTGAGGTCGACACCTAAGTTTTGGAGGTCGACACTTGAGGTCGACCCCTGAAAATTTTCAGAGGTCGACACTTGAACGGAAACCTGCTTTTTTAAACCTCATCCGCAAGCCTTTTTTCTCCACTTTTTTCTTACTTCTCCTTCGTGTGGTCCCCCTCCAACTTCCTTAAACCCCTAAATAGTAGATTTCTACCCTTCTCCTTCATCATTTTGGGTAATCCTCTCCTCTCCTCTTGCTTTTCTTGGAATCAACCCTCTTTTTGACCGTATTCTTGATTTTGGACAACCGAAAGCCTTCGCACCTATCTACCCTCAAATCTCGGTTGTTTTTCAATTGAAATTACGTATTTCTTTCCTCCGTTTTTTACTTTTTCTTCATTTACTCTCTATTTTCTCCATTCTCACAAACCCTATCTCACCATTTCACCTTCTCCTCTTTTTCCCAATCCGTGAACCTCTCTTTCCCTCTCTTTTCCTCTTAGCCTTGCCTCTTTGCTCTTCTCCCTAAGTTACCCCTCTTCCTTTCACATGGGTTCGAGAAAGCACTTGGCAGTAAGGAAAAGGAGATTGGAACAAGGCCAGGGTAGTACTGAGCGACGACGAAAGGTCAGACATGAGCGTGAGCCGACCCCAGAGCCACCTGCACCAGTGCCAGCCAGCTTAGTCCGGAAGAGCATTGCTAGTGGGAGGCGCGTGGATATACCATTCTGGGATCAGCATCACTTCTTCATTGGAGATGTACTGAGAGATGCAGGTCTGGTTCATTTCTGTACGATGTCTGAGAGATTCTACCCAGATCTCATCAGGGAGTTTTATGGATCCATGGCCACTGATGGCATTGGATGGTCTGCTACAGTACGAGGGATTGAGATTCCAGTGACACCAGAGGTCATCAGTCGCGTCTGGAGGATTCCACTTCATGGCCCTGCTGCCACTTCGATCAGCGATAGAGAGCACGCCTTCAGACTTCGATCAGCGATAGAGAGCACGCCTTCAGATGTATCCTAGAGCGTGAGGATGTTAGCGGCATTTGCACAGTAGCCGCTAACCAGCTTTCACTGGAGATGAGAGTGCTGCATCATATCATCGCCCGTATCTTGATTTCGAAGAGCGGGAGATTCGATTTTATCACTGAGCATGAGCTGGTGTTGATGGTGTCCCTGAGACAGCGGACTCCCATCAACCTTCCCAGGATCATGCTTCAGCAGATGGGTGAGGCAGCTTCTCACAGGAGACTTGTTCAGCCTTATGGCATGGGACTGACTCAGATATTCAGAGAGCATGGTGTCTCATTCGACGGTATACCCTTCAGTCAGCTACAGCACACTGATACTTATGGAGAGAAATCCCTGCATAGGATGGGATTTCGACTGATCAGTGACCGTTGGGTACGACGAGAGTCTGGCCAGGAGCCAGATGAGGAGGATGAGATCCGAGTTGCTGAGGCAGGGCCTTCTGAGCCTACTGATCATGGTACACCTCCTCGCCCAGCACCAGAGACAGAGACTGCGGAGCCTGAGCCATTCACGCCACCACCCTCATCAGCTCCAGCACCTACTATTACTGCTACACCATGGAGGACTTCAGTGAGGATATCGGACTTCGAGCAGAGAGTGACTGATCATATTTCAGAGGTCCGGACAGAGATCAATGGTGTACGACAGGAGCTACATGATCTGCGGATACACACAGACATGCGCATTGGTGCTCTCTCAGCTAGTGTGGATACAGGATTCCGACAGATCCTCAGCCTACTGAGATTAGCACTGCCATCAGGGACTGCAGATCCGACAGTATCTCCTCCACATGATGATGATGATGATGATGATGATGATGACTCCAGTGGATACAGTAACAGTGATGGAGATCAGCCTGGAGCAGGGAGTTCTGAGGTTCCACCTGCAGATCCGATTCCAGAGATACCCCCTGCTACTGATCCTCCAGCTACAGATCTTCCGAGTACAGCTCCTCCAGATGTGCCAGTTGATACTGAGCTTACAGAGTCACTTTTTGAGACTATCACTGGGATTCCGGATGACATAGATGAGCATACAGAGACAGACATTGATGATCCCACAGCTTATGAGATAGTCAGCAGGCAGACCCCGGCTCAGTCTACTCAGCATACTGATCCGTCTACTCCTTCTGCTACTGCTTCAGTCGGGACACCTGTGGAGCCCTTTCCTAGGACATATAGATCTCGTAGGACTACCCCTAGGTCTGGTCCCTCTCTGAGGACTCGGAGTTCCTCACATAGGACTCCAAAATCCTCATCTAGGATCATGGCTCCTGTATCTTTTGATATACCTTCTGATGAGGAGTAGCCTCATAGATTTACTTGTTGTACTTAGTTTGCTTTGTATGATCTGTTATATCAGTGTTTTTGTGCTTACTATGTAAGCAATTTTGTAACTGTATACATTTATTTTTATCTATATTGTGACTTTTTATCCATATTGTGACATTTTGTGACATTTTACTGTCTGATACCAGCTCTTAGCATTTATCCTTTTAAACCCTCAAGTTAGAATATTTTGTTATATTGAATGCACAAATTGAGGGGGAGCATGTATTTTATGCACCTAAATACTTCATTATAATTGAACATAAGTTTCATTAATATATCTTTCACTACAAAAATGGACTTTTTGATTCTTGACAAAAAGGGGGAGTAGTAAAGTATATATGAGACTCATGATACCAGTAGTATAGTATATATGAGACTCCTTCTTATGAATAGTAAAGTACTCCTTCTTATGAGTAGTAAAGTAAAATATGATTCTTATGAGTAAAGCTAGTATGTTTCTTATCTTTTTGACTCATGAGAATGTTTTCACAAAAAGAAAGAAGTAAATGAAAAATAAAATTTTTATGCATGTAAGGATTCTTTGAAAAATTTTATCATTGCTATATTTTGCTTTTGGACTAAATTGCATATATACTCAAGGTTTTGTCATCATCAAAAAGGGGGAGATTGTTGACTTTGGCTCCTTAGTTTTGATGATTAACAAAAGGTTGAGTATATGTTTGGACTAATGTTTCATCTCTAGATAAAGTTTCAGGACTTAGGTTATTCAAAAAGAGTATCAAAAGTACAATGATGAAACTAAGTTTGCATGATTTGGAAAAGAGCTCTTCTACCTTGGACAAGATCAAAATTCTCATAATGGACCTTCTTGTTAAGAAATATTTGACAAAAGAAACAAAGGCTTAAAGAAACTCAAACATGGCACGCACATCTCAAAGAGTTTCAGAAAAATTCAGATCAGAGGTCGACCCCTAGAGGTCGACACCTTGTCAAAGGTCGACCACCAGAGGTCGACTCATGAAGAGAAGAAAAGTTCAGCATGGCCGGCACGGCAAAATCTCAGTGGCACGCACCAGAGGTCGACCACCAGAGGTCAACACCTGTCCAGAGGTCGACACCAGAGGTCGACTCATAGCCTGAGAATTCAAACCTGGCAGAACTATGGTATTCTGAATTTTTGCCTAAAATTTATTGGAGGTCGACTCATGAGGTCGACAATTGATCCAGAGGTCGACTCATGAGGTCGACTCATGGCATAACGGCTAGTTTTTCTGAACTTCTGATTTGATTTCTAACGGCCATAAACGGCCATATTTTTGAATCTAACGGTCTTTTGGAGTTGTTTCAGCATGAATGAGGTATTTAACCTCCACCAAACTTCAAAAAAGACAAGGAGACAAAGTGAAAAAGTATAGATTCAAAGTACAAAGCCTTCAATCACTTCCAAGCCAAAAAAGTAGAAAACCAAGAGATTCCTTAGCCAAAAGCTTTCCATCTTTGAGGAATCCAACTTTCAAGTGTTTGGCATTTAGTGAGGTCCAAAGATTCCAAGGGAAAAGGCTTGAAGAGTCTCCATCAAGAGCTTCAACGAATTTCTTATTGCTCAAAAAGGAGTTTGTTTTATTTTTATTCATTGTATTCAAATTCTATTTATGGTAGGCTAGTTTTAAGGGAATTTGAAACTAGTGTGAGGTTTGTAAATGAGCCAATTGACAAAACCAACTAGGGTTGCTTGTAAGCCCGAAGCCAAAACAAGTGAGTGAGGTTTGTTGGTGAGCCAATTGATAAAACCAACTAGGGTTGCTTGTAAGCCCGAAGCCAAAACAAGTGTGTAAGGTTTTGACTTGTGAGCCTGGTAAAACAAGTCGGCTGTAATCTAAAGATTATAGTGGAAATTCCCAAGTGGAGCTTGGGGAGTGGATGTAGGTGCTAGGTGCACTGAACCACTATACTTCTTGTGTGTTTGCATTGCTCTTCTTTTGCTCTTTAATTGTTGATTTATTTCATTGTTTCCGTTGCACAATTATTTGAGCACTATCACTCTTCACCTTAAAACTTGATAGCACATATATTGCTTTAATTTTTTAAATACCCAATTCACCCCCCCTCTTGGGCACCATATCTGGGCAACAGATTCAAATTCAAATACAAGATATGATAAGATAAGCCTATCCATATCTTAATCCTAACCAACCAAATCCTCATTCAAATTTCAAATAAAAGATAAATCCTAAATAAATATTCTTCAAATTTAAATTTATTTACTGCTCCTGAATCCGTGCTGCTCCAAGATTTGTGCAGGCCGATGTCCCCATCATTCCCCTAAGGTGGAGAAAACTCAACTCCATCGAGTGTGGATCAGCGGTACTCTAGTGAACCACATCCAATCAAAAGAGGGCCGCTCTGAAAATGGTGTAGCTTTGAGAATGGTGTGGCTTTGAGAACCGTGCACTTTGAAATCCATGTAGAGGAAGAAATCGACAATAGGGAACCAACTGCTTTAAGGAACATGTAGTGCATTCACGTTCGTGCGGGCCTCTTCTTCTCCCTTCTCCATGTACCGAAACCAGGGGTGGACGGACTTCATCGGTGACTTCAACGTACCGATGGTCTTCACCGGCATCGGTGATGGGAGGCGGGCAGCGGCATAGGGGAACACACGGTGGCACAGGTGGGGACAGCGTTCGACGGTGGAGATGAGGCATTGGGCATTGCAGCAACGGGGACTCCTTTGCAGACCGGCAAACCATTGAGCAGAGGTGGCCTTGTGGAGAGGGGTTCTAGTGAATCTTCATGATGGGAGGAGTCATGGTGGACGGGACGGGGAGGGCAACAGTAGCGATTCTTCCTAATTTTCGATAGAGGTGGAATCGAGGATGGATCTGGAGAAGTCCAACATCATCGACGGCTTGGTCGGAGTCCGTCAGGGGGCGACGGAAGTCGGGTGTCACAGTAACAGGGAGATCGGGCAGAGGTGGGAGGCTTCTTTATGGAGCGTTGTAGGGTGGAGCAGGGGGGAAGTCCGGTGGGGATGGGCGGACTTGGACCGGTGAAGACCGACCGGCAGGGCAGACCAAAGGAGGGCCAAGGGCAGGGAACATGAGGGAGGATCGGAGGTCGCAAATGTCTCTAACACAGGTGGTGCGGTCGCCAGAGATGAAAGCAAGGAGGGCCTCTGAGCCGTCTGGCGAGCGGGCACACTAGAGAGCGGCGGAGATAGACTGGAAGAATCCGTGCCTCCCGGCGTTGCTTGGGCCGACGCAGGTGTTTCCCATCCACTTTCAATGATCTCGATCTCGATCTCGGCGATGATCCAGATCTCAGCCTCAGCTATGATGCATTGGGGGCCCATTGAAAACCTAGGGGCCAGGGGGCCAGGGGACTTAGGGATGTGGAGTGGAGGTGGGCAGAAGCGAGGGATCATCGACCTTGGGATCTAGTGAAGGGAAGATGAGGCAGGATGGGCACGAGAATGCTTATATCTTGCGATGGTGGAAGAGCCGAGGTGAGGTTCGGGTCGCTTACCCCGGGTTGGGATCATGCGAGGAAGGACAGGTGGGATTGGATTGGATGGGCGGAGGGGAAGGTGTCGCCGGAGATTTGTGCACGGGGAGTTACGATCGGTGTCGGTGGGCTCCAAACGGGAGGGGGGGGCAGCGATGAATGATGACTGGATGGTGGGAGGGAGGATCCAACATTGAAATCGACCCTACAGTGGATGGCTACGGGGTCACCAACATCATGAAAGGTTCGATCACAAACCTGAGATGTAGGCACGATCGCGGTGGTCATCAGATCGGAGAGAGGTCAAGGTGCTCTGAGGAAGATGGAACAACAGCGAGTTACACGATCTAACGATGGTAGATGGCTGTCATTTGACAATTGAAGGCGGCGACCGACAGTGGCTAGCAGAGGAGTTGCGGAGCTGGCGATGGGGTTGATCGATCAGTGATGAGGAAGACCAAGGCAGTCTTCAGTGGATCATTGATGATCGCACGGATGGAAGGGAGGCAGCAATCTTGGCGATGATGTCAAAGACATCAAAGGGAGGGAGGTCTAGCCTTGGATTTGGGCGGAGAACGATCGGTGGCTGCAGGGGGTGGGACGGGCATTGGTGGACGGCGGATCTGCTGCATAGGGGGCTCCGATGGCATTGGTGAGGCGGCACAGATAGTTCACCGGAGGGGGGGACTGTGGTGTGGCAACGGGGCAGTAGGGAGGTGACGGTGGTAGTCATATCATCAGGGAGGAGGTGGAGATGTTGGGGATGGTGGAGCGGTGGATCTGGCTTGGTGGTGGCCAAACAGGATGGCAGTGGAACAAGGACAAGGAAGAGAAAGAATGGTGGGGTTGGGGAAGGAAGGAAGATGGCAATACCCTAATCAATCTAAGCTTTGATACCAAAATTGATATGGGGGACAGATGGGGTAGGATCGTTGGCAAGCCTAGAAGTCACCAAAATTAGTGTATCATATTTTTTGGATTTTTTTTCTTCTAGGGATGGTGAAGGAACAATGGGGATGGAAGACTTAGGGTTTGGAACTCATGGACTTTGGGACTCACACTAACAAAGAGACCTCTCACCTTTAGGGCATTTCACCCTCCTCGATACTTGGAGGCATTAAGTAGGGTGAATCTCAAAGGTCACAAGGGGAAAAAGAAAATGGAATGGGAAGGAGGATAACTAGGGCCTCATGCCCCTTGATGCCCGAAGGTGAATGAATAGAAGAATCACTCTTCTAAAAACTCATAATTATTCTCCAAACTATTTTTTACAAAGGATGAGGGTGGTATTTATAGACCTGTCCAACCCTCATTTGAATTTGAATACAAAATAAAAAGATAGGTATGATTCAAATTCAAATACAAGATAGGATAAGATAAGCCTATCCATATCTCAATCCTAACCAACCAAATCGTAATTCAAATTTCAAACAAAAGATAAATCCAAAATAAATATTCTTCAAATTTAAATTTATTTACTGCTCCAAAATCCATGCTGCTTCGAGATTCGTGCAGGTCGATGTCCCCATCAAGCTTGCTCCGACATGGCATCTGACTGGGTCTGACATGGGTTACACGTTAGTGATCCTGCCACATCAGCATGTTTTATAGATTTTAAATTATTTCAAATGGATGTTAAAAGTATCTTTTTAAATGGATTTATTGAATAAGAGGTTTATGTTGAACAACCCCCCAGTTTTAAAAATCATGAGTTTCCAAATTATGTTTTTAAACTTCATAAAGCTTTGTATGGTTTGAAACAAGCTCCAAGAGCTTGGTATGATAGATTGAGTTCTTTCTTGCTTAAAAATGATTTTTTCTAGAGGTAATGTAGACACTACTTTATTTTTGAAAAAGAAGAATGATGATCTCTTAGTAGTACAAGTTTATGTGGATGATATCATATTCAGTGCTACTAACAAATTTCTTTGTCAAGAGTTTGCAAAGCTAATGCAGGGTGAGTTCATAATGAGCATGATGGGAGAGCTTAACTTCTTTCTCAGACTCCAGATAAAGCAAACAAAAGAGGGGATCTTCATCAACCAAACCAAGTACATGAAATAAATATTAAAGAAGTTTGGGATGGAGAATACCAAGCCATTAGGTACGCCTATGAGCTCCTTTTGTAAGCTTGATAAAGATGAATCAGGTAAATCTATTTACCAAAAGTTATATAGAGGTATGATTGATTCATTACTATATCTAACTGCTAGTAGGCCTTATATTATGTTTAGTGTTTGTATATGTGCAAGATATCAATCTTCCCCTAAAGAGCCTCATTTTTTGGCTGTTAAATGCAAACTTAGATATCTATCATGCACTATTAATATTGGTCTTTGGTACTCTAGATATTCATCATTTGAATTGATTGCTTATTCTGATGCTGATTTTGCTAGGTGTAAACTTGATAGAAAAAGTACTAGTGGAACTTGTCAGTTTATTGGAGTCAATTTGATTTCATGGAGTAGCAAGAAATAGAATTTAGTTGCTCTATCTATGATGGAAGTTGAATATATAGCAGCTGGAAGTTGTTGTGCTCAAATCCTATGGATCAAACAATAACTCAAAGATTTTGGCATCAAATTAACTAAGATACCCATAAGATGTGACAATACTAGTGCAATCAATCTGACTAAGAATCCTGTGCAACATTCAAGAAATAAACATAGTGAAATAAGACATCACTTCATAAGAGATTATGTGCAAAACTCTAATGTAATGCTTGAATTTATTTGTACTGACAATCATTAGCTGATGTTTTCACCAAACCCTTGAGTGAAGAAAGGTTTTGCATGATTAGAAGAGAATAAGGTATCATAGACCCCTTTTCTTAGAACTCTCTCAAATCTTGTTCATACCCAAATTTTTATTGCTCAAAATCATATTCTCTTAGTCCTAAACATTTCACTAGAGTCCCCTTGTTTTTTGAAATTTTATTGGATTTCTTTTTGGGATTTCTTGGCCAGGTGTCAACACTTGACTTTTGGCGAAGTGTCGACACCTGACCAAGTGTCGACACTTGACAAATCCCAAGTGTCGACACTTGGAAGATTTTTCCTATTTTCTAGGGCATCACCCGATCACTTTCTTTTCTTTATTCCTTTTCTCTTTCGTGCCCTAGTGGTCCCCAAACACTCCATTGTCCGTGGAATAGTGATTTTCCACTCGTGTCCCCCCCGAGATTCCAGTAATTTCTTCCCTTTTTCTTGGTTTGGACCATTCATTCACTATTCTCATCCATTTTTTCTTTGATTTGATCCTATTCTTCACCATTATTCACTATTTTTTCTGTTGTTTTTGAACCGTGTTCATCCCTGTTTGCTATTTTCTCTCTTTGGATCGATCTTCATTGATTTTTTCCTACGGATTCATTCGGCACTGTGCTTACCCCTCTCCATGTCTTTCCTTTTTAGCTCTTGTTCTTGGCCGAACCTTGCATTTTTTTCTCTCTTCCCATCATTTTCTCTTTTGTTGATCCCCTCCTATTGTTGCTTGGACTGTTGGCATTCCTTGTTTCATCCATTTCATCCCTTTCATTCCCTCTCTCAGTTGGTAGTCATGGGACCAAGGAAGCAGCTTGCCTATAAAAGGAAACCGAGTCAGGGCTCAGCAGAAAGAAGGACTAAGGCCAAGAATGACAGTAGTCAGTAGACAGAGAGCAGCACCTCCTCCTTCACCTTTAGCTGACAAGGTATCAGGGAAGATGATTGCTGCCAGTCATCGAGTGGACTTGGGTTTCTTTGACTGTCAGGGCTTCAGACTAGGACAGGTTCTCGAGTCAGCTGGGTTGATCTCCTTCTGTACTATGAAGGAGAAATACTGCCCACATTTGATTCATGAGTTTTATGGGAGCTTGGACTACAGCAGGATGTTATGGAGTGCCACAGTCAGAGTTATTCATATTCCAGTTTCTAAGGAGATCCTTAGCAGAGTCTAGGAGATTCCCCATCATGGGATCGTTGCTTCATGTATAGAGGATCGAGAGGAGGCCTTCAGATGCATACTTGAGTGTGAGGATGTTCGCGGTGTGGCCACGGTCACCACGAACCAGCTTTCAGTAGAGATGTGCCTCCTGCACCACTTCATTGCCTGGATTTTACTGCTGAAGATGGGAAGATTTGATTTTATCACTAAGAGGGAGCTGATGATGATGGTGTGCCTGATGCAAAGGACTACTGTTGATCTTCTTGCTCTGATACTAGCACAGATGAGAGATGCTGCAATCCAGCGACGACACTATCTACCATATGGGATGGGACTGACACGTCTGTTTAGAGCTTATGATGTACCTTTGGAGGGGAAGGCCTCCAAAGATATTCTGTACACAGAAGTGTACGATGAGCGGTCTCTTCACCGCATGGGATACAGGAGACTGGCAGAGAGATGGGTGCGCTGGGAGTCTGGCCAGGAGCCAGATGAGGAGGATGAGCTTAGAGAGGTAAAGGCAGGGCCACCTGGGCCTTCTAATACACACCTCCTAGACCAGCACCAGCAGCAGCGACTGAGCTAAAGCCTATCACACCTGCACCAACTGCTTCATCTTCTGCTGCTCCTCCTTCTACTATATGTACATCCTTTGAGAAGCTTGTTAGGCAGGAGTTCTCAGAGGTTCGGAGTGAGATTATGGGTCTGGCTATTAGGTCTACCATACTGAGGTTTGAGGTTGAGAGTTTGAGAGCTCATACTGACTCTCAGCTCTCAGGTATTCGGGAGACCATGGAGGCTGGTTTTATGGAGATCAGAGACTTACTGAGATCACTTTTACCTCCAGCAGCACCTTCAGATCCTCCACTGGTAGTGATGATGATGACCACCCTGATGGACATGATGACACTCATGGTGGTGGTGATGGTGATGGTGATGGTGATGACAGAGAGACTGATATTCTTGATGGCAGTTCTGGTGGGAGTGATGACCGAGCAAGTGATTATGAGATAGTCAGTTGAGACACCCAGACTTCAGTTGCTCATCCTGATGATCCTTGTGATACTTCGATTTCGACTGCTCCCGTCTTTCTGACACCCGCTGAGATACTTCCTCCACCATCTACTCGATCTTCCAGGGTTGAACCCAGATTTGGACCATCGACTAGGACTAGGAGTCATTGTATTCTAAAGACCCCTAGAGCCCTTGTTCCTAGGTCTAAGATTACTGGTCCTATTTACCTTGAGCTTCCATCTGATGAGGAGTAGCCTCATAGATGTTTATCCTGATGTTTGATACTTTTGTATTAGTTTTCATGTTATCATCTATGTTTAGTTTTTATCTATGTTATCATCTATGTTGTACTTGTCATGTTTATGTATCATGTTTCTGTGTATGCTGGGTGTATCAGCAATTTTGTACTAAAAACTTATATATATATATACAAACTTGCATTTTAGTTCTTTACTTGCCTATCAGTCTTGTATCATTTTTGTATCATTCTTGCTTATCAATCTTGGTTACTCCCTACCTTGTTCATTAGCTCTGATACCTGTTGAGTTTTGCTAATCTAATCTTGTATCACGACTTCTAACCAAATTTCTATGCACCGATTCAGGAGGAGTTTACTCCCTTTATTGTTTAATGTTGACAAAAAGAGGGAGTAAGATGCATATAAGCATTAAGATACATATCTAAGCATTTTCTTAAATTTTGAATTATATCATATCTCAACTCACTTAGGGGGAGAAAAAATTTAACTTCAATACTTAATTTGTACCTCTCCTCTATTAAAATTGTGTTGTATGAGTTTGAATTCATGATTATGGGATACAATAGCAGAAATCAATTTTGAATGCTTATATACTCAAGATTTTGTCATCATCAAAAAGGAAAAGATTGTTGGCTTTAGTCCTTGATTTTGATGACTAACAAAATGTTGAGTGCATATTTTATACTAATATTTCAATTATAGCAATGAGTTTCAGGATACAGGCACCTTAAATTCTTAAAATAAAAGTATCATGGCACTCATTTGAAGTTGAGCAATTTTCAAGTTTTGGAAAGTCTTCTCATCTGAAAAAGGCCTTAAAATTGATCAATCATGGTTTACATAAGATGATTTGAAGTTTGATTGAAGATCTTTATGTTTTTGGATTGTTGGCACATGTTTTTGGCAAACTGCAAAACCAAGTATCGACTCATGACCCCCCAAGTGTCAACACTTCAGAGACTGGAATGCAAAAATTCTCCTCTGGCATGCCAAGTGTCGACACCTGGAATTCAAGTATCGACACCTGAAACACAAGTGTCGACATCTAAAATTTTAGTGTCGACTCAAGGCCTGAGATTTTTGAAAATACAGAACTATACTATTTTGAGTGTTTTTATGTCAAGTGTCGACACATGAGCTTCAAGTGTCAACATAGGAAATTCAAGACTGATAGGAAAGTAAAAATAGTCCTGGAGCATGAATAGATTCTATACATGTTGACAGATCTAGCACCTAAGGAGGACATACTTCAAGTATTAAAAGAGTCCTTCGGCACTTCTAATGATGTTGAAAGGTACAAAACAGCTTATGCCATTTTCAATACAAGGATGAGAGAAGGGGTGTTAGTCATTGATCATGTATTGTACATGATCGTACTGATTGAGTGCCTAAGCAAACTTGGTTTTCCTCTAGATGAACAACTAGGGAAGGATGCCATCCTTAATTCTTTGTTGAAGTCCTACATTAACTTTCTTGATCATTATAGACTAAGCCTATAGTAAACTATCATGGTCTGTTGGGGTTGCTTCTGACTTATAAGAAGGATCATCAACTCTATAAGGGATTGGTAAATGTAGTGGAAGGTTCAACAGGGCATCATCTTTCTAAGAAAGGAAAAAAAAATAAGAAAATGGTACAAAGTACTCTAGTGACTAAGCCAAGTTAGACCCAGAAGTTAAATACCGACCAGACTTAAGCTAAATGCTTCTACTATAAGAAGCAAGGACACTGAAAGAGAAATTGTCCTCTTTCCATTGCCTTGCTGGATCTGAATAGGCCAAGGAAGAAGAAGAACCAGCAAGACATTACTGGACAAGGTACTTATAAAATAATACCTTATAATTTTTCTATTTATGATACTATTACCTCGGTATTAGATATTGGAAGTTCTATTAATATTTATAATTCATTATAGTGATTTCAAATTAGTAGAAGATTATGATGGGGACATCAAAATCCATCAGGGTTTTTTCTTTTTTCTCCTACATTTTTTTCTTTTATTTTATATTTTTATCCTAGCTATTCTACCTATTCCCGCTATTTCCATTTTATTCCATGTTTATTTCCATTTTATTCCATGTTTATTCTTGACTTATTCCATGTTTATTCCTGTCATCTTCTCCACTTTTCTACCCAGATCCAAGTTCTCCTTCCCCTCCATTCCAGCCGATGCACTGCCGGATCTCATCCCTTCCCTATGCCAGCCGCCCAACCTGCTGTTCCGCCGGTTGTCTCCACCCTTCTTTTCCTCTCTCTATCTCTGACTTAGGACGAGGGATGGAGGCGCTGTGTAGAAGTGAGAGCAATAGGCGTGCCGTTCTCTTCTCCATGATGGAATGCCTAGTGGTGGAGACCATTTTGGTCGCTGACAGATCTCTCGTTTGGATTCTTCTGGTGGCAAGCATGTCGTCAGGTGAAATTGATGCATTGGGTAAAAGGCCAAAAGTAATTTATGGGGCATTTGGAAGAAGCAAGAGTGAACGTGAACCTGAGAATAATGAAGATGTTGCAGAGGATCAAGACGATGCTGGGGATTAAGATCTCTCAGGCGAGGAAGGTAATGATAATGAAGGAGATTGTTTCTTGTCTTCCTCCTTCAACCGGGTCAACCACAAGAACGAGCACCGCTTTGAGCGATTCAAGTCCCGCAACTTCTTCAAGGTCACCACCACCGACGATCCCATCATCTGCCGCACCCTCTGTTCCACAGTCCCGAGAAGAAATCTGCACAGATCTCAAGAGCAAAAGAATTTTCATGGATCTCAAAGCAACACACTTCTTAAAGCTGCATGCTTTTTAGAGCAAGAAGATTTTTGCATAGTTATCAAGTCTGCATAGATTTCAGAGCAGCTCAGCATGGATGGATCTTGATGAATTTGGGTTATATTTAATTTTTAAATATGGATGTATTGGTTAGTTTGAAGTTGTTTTAATTTCAAATTTGTTTTAGATTAGATTATTAGTTTGAAGTTTGTTAGGATTGGGACAGGTTTCATCTCTATCTTGTAAGAGGGTTGGAAAGTCTATAAATACCATCCTCAGTCATTTGTAAAAATTTGGTGAATAAAGATGAGTGTTTAGAAAAGAGCATTTCTTTTCGGCCTCCCCGTATGGGGAGGGTGTGAGGCCCATTTTTCCTTCGTCATTAGGCGTCGAGGGGCGTGAGACCCTATTTCTTCGCCATTGGACGTCGAGGTGTGTGAGACTCTATTCCTTCGCTTTCGAGCATCGCAGGGTATGAAGCCCTATTTCTTCGCTTTCGAGCATCGCGGGATGTGAGACCCTATTCCTTCGCTTTCGAGTATCACGGGGTGTGAGACTCTATTCCTTGGCTTTCGAGCATCGCGGGGTGTGAGGTCATTTTCCTTTGTTCTTCGGAACATCGCGGGGTGTGAGGCCCTAGTTATCCCCTTTTTGACCCTAATCGCAGGAGACTTCTCAGCTCTCCAACGATCCTCCTAGCCTTGTCCCACGTCAATTTGGTATTAGAGTGAGAAAGGATTAGGGTTAGAAAAAAAAAGAGAGAAAAAAAAAGTTACAACATCGAGCCTGACTTGACGGAGTCGAGTTTTTCCCATCCCAGGAGAATGATGGGGACATCAAAAACCATCTGAGATTTTTTCTTTTTTCCTCTAGATTTTTTTATTTTATTTTATATTTTTATCCTAGCTATTCTACCTATTCTCGTTATTCCCATTTTATTCCATGTTTATCCTTATTTTATTCCATGTTTATTCTTGACTTATTCTATGTTTATTCCTGTCATCTTCTCCACTTTTCTGCCCAGATCCAAGTTCCCTGCGCCGGCCGCCCAACCTGCTGTTCCGCTGGTCGTCTCTGCCCTTCTTTTCCTCTCTCTATCTCTGACTTAGGACGAGAGATGGAGGTGCTGTGCAGAAGTGAGAGCAAATAGGCGTGCTGTTCTCTTCTCCATGTTGGTTCCTGGTGGCGGAGACCATTTTGGCCACTGAAAGATCTCTCGTTTGGCTTCTTCTGGTGGCATGCATGTCGTCAGGTGAAATTGATGGATTCGGTAAAAGGCCAGAAGTAATTTATGGGGCATTTGGAAGAAGCAAGGGTGAGCATGAACTTGAGAACAATGAAGATGTTGCAAAGGATCAAGATGATGTTGGGGATCAAGATCTCGGAAGATAATGATAATGAAGCAGATTGTTTCATGTCTTCCTCCTTCAACCGGGTCAACCCCAAGAACGAGCACCGCTTTGAGCGATTCAAACCCTGCAACTTCTTCAAGGTCACCACCACTGCCAATCCCATCATCCACTGCCCCCTCTGTTCCATGGTCACAGGATGAAATCTGCACCGATCTTAGAGCAGAAGAATTTACATGGATTTCAAAGCAGCATGCTTCTTAAAGCTACATGCTTTTCAGAGCAAGAAGATTTCTGTATAATTATCAGGCCTGCATAGATTTTAGAGCAGCTCAGCATGGATGGATCTTGATGAATTTGGGTTATATTTAATTTTTAAATATGGATATATTGACTAGTTTGAAGTTGTTTTAATTTCAAATTTGTTTTAGATTAGATTATTAATTTGAAGTTTGTTAGGATTGGGACAGGTTTCATCTTTATCTTGTAAGAGGGTTGGAAAGTCTATAAATACCACCCTCAGTCATTTGTAAAAATTTGATGAACAAAGATGAGTGTTTAGAAAAGAGCATTTTTTTTCGGTCGCCCTGCATGGGCAGGGTGTGAGGCCCGTTTTTTCTTTGTCATTGGGCGTCGAGGGATGTGAGACCCTATTCCTTCGCCATTGGACGTCGAAGGGTGTGAGACCCTATTCCTTCACTTTCGAGCATCACGGGGTGTAAGGCCCTATTCCTTCACCTTCGAGCGTCGTGGGGTGTGTGACCCTATTCCTTCGCTTTCGAGCATCGCGGGGTGTGTGGCCCTTTCCTTTGTTCTTCGGAATATCGCGGGGTGTGAGGCCCTAGTTATCCCCTTCTTGACCCTAATCCCAGGAAACTTCTCAGCTCTCCAACGATCCCCTAGCCTTGTCCCACATCAATTTGGTATCAGAGCGGGAGAGGATTAAGGTTAGAAAAATAAAAAAGAGAAAAAAAAAGTTGCAGCATCGAGCCTAACTTGATGGAGTCGAGTTTTTCCTATCCCAGGAGAATGATGAGGACATCAAAACCCATCGAGATTTTTTCTTTTCCCCTAGATTTTTTTATTATATTTTATATTTTTATCCCAGCTATTCTATCCATTCTTATTATTCAAGTTTTATTCCATGTTTATTTCCATTTTATTCCATGTTTATTCCTGACTTATTCCATGTTTATTCTTGTCATCTTCTCCACTTTTCTGCCTAGATCCAAGTTCCCCTTCCCCTTCGTTCCAGCCGATGCACTGCCGGATCTCCTTCCTTCCCTACGCCGGCCGCCCAACCTACTATTCCGCCAGTCGTCTCCGCCTTCTTTTCCTCTCTCTATCTCTCACTTAGGACAAGGGATGGAGGCGCTGTGCAGAAGTGAGAGCAATAGGTGTGCTTTTCTCATCTCCATGATGGAACTCCTGGTGGCGGAGACCGTTTTGGCCGCTGAAAGATCTCTCGTTTGGCTTCTTCTGGTGGCAAGCATGTCGTCAGGTGAAATTGATGCATTGGGTAAAAGGCCAGAAGTAATCTATAGGGCATTTGGAAGAAGCAAGGGTGAGCGTGAACCTAAGAACAATGAAGATGTTACAGAGGATCAAGATGATGCTAGGGATCAAGATCTCTCAGGTGAGGAAGGTAATGATAATGGAGATTGCTTCTTGTCTTCCTCCTTCAACCGGGTCAACCCCAAGAACGAGCGCCGCTTTGAGCAATTCAAGTCCTGCAACTTCTTCAAGGTCACCACCACCGACGATCCCATCGTCCGCGCCGCCCCCTCTGTTCCACTAGGTACGTTAGGTTAGAAGCACCTACCTTTGGTAGTGATCTTGATCTTGAGGATTATCTTAATTGGGAAGAAGATATGGATCTATATTTTGAAAGGGAACTAATGTCTGATGAAAGTCAATTTAAGTTTCCTAAGCTTAAATTAGTACGACAGGCTAGAATTTATTGGGATGATGTCGAAAGAATGATCAGACGAAGAAGAGACATACCCATAACTATCTAGGATGACATGAAACTTAAACATAGGCAAAAGTACTTACCCAGATCCTATGAACCCAGCTCATACGAATCCAGATCCATAACCCATAGGTTTAAACCCATGTCCTATGAGCCCAAGAAACCTATAACCCCTAGGTATCAACCTAGTGCTAGTCAGGTTTTCCTTAGTCAGCCTGAACCTCATAGGCTTAGTAGCCCTAGATATGAGCCTAGTATTAGTCCACTTCCACTTCAATGTCAACCTGAACCTACTAGGTTTAGTGCACCTAGTCAAAACCCTGGAGCCAGCCAGTTGCCCCTTATCCGACCTACTCTTACTACTCCATTAGTCCACCAAGATGCCATTAAGGAAGAAGTGCATGAAGCTGAGGTGAATTTAGTGGATGAGTATGAGGAAGAAGAGGAGATACCTATAGCTGACCTAGAATTAGCTGACCCGATAGGTACCCAAACTAAATCCAACTCAGAGATAGATAATCTTGACCATACCCAGACTGAAACCAGCCCAGAGTTAGTTGACCATGACTGTACCCAGACTGAAACTATACTGGTAGGACCCTTAGGAAAAGAGACCCATGAGAAACCTAACCCTACTACTAAGACCTTATCTAGGAAAATCATAGAAAAGTGTCAAGTCATAGAGCCTAGTCCTAAAATTCAGGAACCAGAAGAGCTTATTGAGGACTTGATTTTTCCAAACCAGCAACCTGAGGAAGAATTCACTCTATCAATCCCAAATGAAGATCTTTTTCCTGAAATTACTGACCCATTCTTCTATAAGGCAGACACTGTAGAAATACCCCAAACCTTTATGGTCAACCCCATTAGTCTAGGACAAATTCCCGAACCCTTTTCTTATTTCCTACCCTACCAAGTCAACCCCGAACCCAATTCTTATTTTTTTCCTTTTCCTGAAGCTTCCAACATTTCTAGGACCATTAAATTACATTTTATAGAGGTTAGTAAGTTGCATACATCTTTTGAGCATATTAGGTTTGCTACTTACTTTTGGAAAACCCTATAGCATTTAGTAGGAATCCATGCACCGTTCTCCACTGCATGTCACCCACCTGACCAAAGGACAAACCCAGTTGTAGCTTAGGATTTACATGCATATTGATAAAAAAAATATTATTGAAATACAACCAAATTCTGCTAAATTTTTTCTTTGTTGTGTGCATCGCGGGGTGTGAAGCCCTTCCTTTGTTCTACGGAACATCGCGGGATATGGGGCCCTACTTATCCAATCGTCCAGAAATCAAAAATCACCTTTCCTAAACCTTACCTTCCTTTCATCTTTTCCTTTCATTTGTTGCTTTCTAATTCATTTTTCTTTGTTGAGCATGCAGGTGATCAAGAATCGAAACCAGGTTTTTTGCCTCCAGACCAGCATCGCTTGAAAGATCGAAGCCCGAAAGCAAATTCTTGAAACCCTACCGTGAAGATCTTGAGAGTCCCGTTATATCTGATTCAAAGGAGAGTATCTTCGTTGGTAAAATCTAAGCCTTTTTTCCATCCTCATAATTTCTAACTCGTTGAATAGATAACCCTAGTTTACGATGGTTTCTCAACCACCAAATCTTGTTTTCTTTAATTAATTTGTAGGTTTACTTTGCGGGCAAATACTAGAACTAGTCTTCTATTCTGTCTCCTTCTAAGTCTTCTATAAAATATGAAAATATAAAAATAATTAGTTTCTAATTTTTTCTCTGTTAATTAGTTATTAATTTCAGTAATTTAATTTTGGTTTTCTATCCCACATCAGATTCGAAGATGGTGAGAAATTCTTGAACATTAAAGATAGAAGATCTATTCTAGTTCTAGCTTTAGGAATAGTCAAGCTTATTTTTGATACTAGTATCATTAGTTTTTTAATGAATATGATATTTGTAGATCTTTTGGCCAAAAATGGTTATCATTCTATAAAAGATAGTTATTATAATATCATTTTAAATAAAGTTTTTAGCAAGTCTGTAAACAAAATGCTATATGAAATATGTACATGGCATAGCTGATTGATGTGGGATAGATAGGGGGAGGTAGGATCATCGGTGAGCCTAGAAATCACCTAGATTAGGGTACCTTTTTTTTTGATTTTTTTTTTGTAATGGGATGGTGAAGGAACAATGGAGGTGAAAGACAGGGGTTGGGGCTTTCATGAACTTTGGGACTCACACTCAAGGAGAGATCTCACACCTCTAGGATATCCAACCTCACTAATGGAGCCGTACACAGAGATCTCACACCTCTAGAGCATCCCACCCACCTTACTAATAGAACCGTATGGAGAGATCTCACACCTCTAGGGCATCCTACCCATCTCACTAATGGAGCCATTAAGGTGAATCACAAAGGACATGAGGGTGGTAGAGAAGGTGGAATGGAGATACCTAGGGCCTCACACACCCTCGATGCTCGAAGGTGATGGGGATATCTCCAGCACAGATCCCAAAGCAAGCATAGATCTTGGAGCTGCACGAATCTCGGAGTATATCCAGGATAAATTAGTTTGGGATTTATCTTTTGTTTGAAATTTGAATTAGAATTTGGATAGGCTTATCTTATCCTATATTATATTTGAATTTGAGTCATCCCTATCTTTTTATCTTGTATTCAAATTCAAATGAGGGTTGGAAAGGTATATAAATACCACCCTCAATCCTTTATACAAAAAAGAGTTTGGTTAATAAAGACGAGTTTTTAGAAAAGAGTGTTTCTTTTCGTTTGCCCCGTATGGGGAGGGTGAGAGGCCTATCTTTCCTTCGCCTTCGAGCGTCGAGGGGTGTGAGACCCTAGTTATCCTATTTCCCATCGAGTTCCCTCTATGGTCTTAGGGATTTTCCTTCACAGCCCCAGGTAGCAATTTGGGTGGGATGCCCTAGGCTCCGCATGTAGTGAGATAGGTGGGATGTCCTAGGCTACATATAGTGAGATGGGTAAGATGCCCTAAAGGTGAGATGTCTCTCCATGAATGTAAGTCCCAAGTCCTAGAGTGTCCAATTTTCTTACCCTCCATCCCCATTGTTCCTTCGCCACCACCATAGAAAAAAAATAAAATAAAAAAATAGTGGTACCCTAATCTAGGTGACTTCTGGTCGCCTGTCTCCTCGGGCCCTCCACTGGACTCTAGTAGTGACTGAGCATGCTCTGGTCTTCTCTGAGCAAAACTAGGTGTTACTCCAGTGGCTCTTGCAAAAATAATTTCTCGATTGGTGGTGACCAGCGAGAGACCCTCCAATGTTTAAGTCAATGGATGGAAAAATATGCTATGGTAGTTGGAGCTGAGAGCAATGGTGGAGACAAAATGAGTGTGAGAGTGGTAGAAATGCATTAGTGTAGCATACCTTGTTAGGGATCCCCTATTATTAATTTATAGGGCTATCTAGGTAACCAAATATCATTACAGAGGTAATCTTCTCTGACATGTATAATAGATTTTGCTGATGTGACAAGATTTTGTCCCTTAGAATCTTTTTTTCTAAAATTTTTCTATTAGAATGGCAAGATTTGGGATCCTGTCCACCACAACCTTGTCCAACATGATTAATGCTAGAGTAGCTACGATCGGCTAGGTTATCAGCTATTCGGACATCGTGGACCCCGAGTAGGTAGTTAGTTTGTCAGCTATTGAAGAAAGCGGTTTGGCCTTGTACCCAAGTGATGACTATCATAGGTGGTCAAAAATAAAATCTACTCACTACTATAGCAAGCGACGAGTCGGGATCATATCCTCAGGGACCAAGGGCTATTATTTCATGGAAAAGAAAAGCAAAAAAAATTATTTGTAAAGATTAGATTAAGAATAATAATTGTTAAAAGGTAACAACTAATTACTTAATTAAATCAGTTAGCAGGAGAAGTAACATAGAAATCCGAATCCACCATAAACACAGGTTTTATCTTCTTTTCTTTATATGCAATATTAATAATTCTTACAGGTTCAATATTAGAATAATTTATCTCCTATTGGGCATGGGTCGTATCTGGAGATCATGACATATCCACTTAAAGTATAAACTATCTAATTATTATGCAAGTTTAGGGATTTAATCTACCATACTACGATCTATCTCTCTGAAACACGTACCATATCCTGAGATCATGACATATTGATAGAGGGTATAGGTCGTGTATGCCAGATCAAAACCTCGATCAGAAAAAGAACTCAAGAGATATAAATAAGGAAAGCATAATCTTTATTGCTTAGGAATCAAGTACAAAAAGAAAGATATAACCTGGTTACAGGCTTCATCTTCATCCCAGGTTGAAGGAGTTTAGCCGTGCATCACTACTGCTAGCATCTTCTCCGTAATTCATCTTTTTCTTAAGCCTAATACAATAATCTAAAATAAAAATAAAATAAAATATGCAAAATTTGCTAAAGAAACTGCTGCTTGGATTGCTACCTGGGGTCCTCCTTTTATGGAGCTCATCTAGGGCTTCTTTCCATTCAAATTTGGAGCCAATCAAGCTCAAGATCAGCTAGATATCACATAGGAAATTCTTAGCCATTGATTTGCATCTTGATGGAGTAATCGGTGCCAGAATTCATGCGAAACACTTTTTTCCTTCTCAGGTAAATAGAGTCCCACCTAGACTCTATCGAATCCCGAATTCTCCCTCTCCCAATCGAATTTGGATCCCTTCTCAATGCAGCAGTGATGGACGGTGGAGAGCAGACAGTGACTGACGGTGGTGTAAGGAGCAACAGTGGTAATGGGCTTCCTGGCATCTTGGGAAGATGGCTGGCACAGTCATTGAATAGGGAGTAGGCAGCGATGCAAGGGGGCGGCGATGGCCGTGCCCACATCTCGGGATGAAGCTGGTGGTGGTGGAACAACTATGGATGGGCAATGGTTGACCAGCAATGGCAGGAAGATGGCGACAATGGCGGTGCCTGAATAAAGTAGAGGAAAAGGGTGGCCGACTAGTGAAAAAAAGAGGTCTCCCGATGGCGAGGGGACTCCCGGCAACAAGGGGACTACCTCCGGCGACTTCTTCGATGAGATCAATGCTCGGGAAGGATGGTTGTCCATGGAACAAGCTCGTGGACTAGCAACCATGGCTGCCTGTGAACCGACTCATGTTCTGTAGACCGAGCTGCTCCAAACAAAATGTAATTACTTTAACAACTTCAAACTTCGATTCTAGTCCTATCCAAACTCTGATTTGAGTGCTGTCTATACCTTTGGACTCCAAAAATTAAGCTCTTCCCATCCATGAACTCCTTTTCTACAAAATACTAATAAAAAATATCAATTATTAATAAATATATATTAACTAATATTTATTTTAATGGTTAAATTAGGATAATTAATATACTTATCATACCCCCCAACTTAATCATTGCTAGTCTCTTAGCAAGCAATGTAATTAAAATAGAATCCTGTGTCACTAAGATCCTCCCTTGCAAAGCAAGGTTTAAACTTAAGGTTAAAAGAAGCTAGCTAGTATCACTAACTAAGTATTGAATTTTCAAAGTAAATTTCGCAATCAAGACTATCAGAAGCTTTCTTAGAATCATCCAAAGATCTACAATACGTGTTTGTGATAGCCAACTTAGTATTTCGATACTAGCTTGTAAGGAACAATGGTATCTTCGCCTATCACCTACTTTGGTTAATTTTCTATACATCCCCAAATTAAGCACATGAGCTGAGGTAGCTTTCACTCTGCCTTTTTTTTTCTCTTCTTTTTTTGCGATGTCTTCACACTGCCTACTTTTTGATACGAACAACAATGCTTACTTAGACGAAGGTGCCTAGTTACTCGATGGAAAACCAATATTCAGAACCTGTTTTTCTCTCTTTTTTTTCAGGTAGGTAGCTCTTTCTTCAATTTCAAGTTTCTATCAATGGAGTATATATCAATTACCAATTTTCAGTAATACTTGAATCTTTAATGACCTTACAACTGATACCTAGTTTATCTTGTTAGTGTGCATGTGCAATGAAAGTGCTAATAGGCTTTAGGTGACCTAAGTAGGCCACTAAAAGTCTAATCAACTAATCTACTCCTTGGCTGGATAAAGTAATTAGCTAATACTTTCTAACTCTATAATCTTTTTCTAGTCAGTTTTGCTCAAGAATTTCTTTCATGGCACATGATTTATAAATATTTTTTAATTTTTTAAAAAAAATTGGTAAGGTGTTTCCATAATATTTTTTCAAAAAGGTCTTCCCATATCTCTCAACTTAATTCCTATTATCCTTAATAGAGTATGGTAGAATAAAATAAGGAGAGTACCACCTGGATGATATATACCTCATGTAATGCCAGGAGTGATAGTACGAAATAGTCTCTTATTCCTAGAAAAATAAAAATTATTAAAGCAAAAATTAGTAAAAAGATTGGATTGCCTCCCAACAAGTGCAAAGTTTAATGTCTTCAGCTAGACCTATCAAGATTCTTATCCTATTCCTGTCTGAATCTTGATGTGAGTTTGTAATTTCCTACGTGATTCAGGTTCAACTTCGAAATAGTTCCTGCTTGGGATCACTAAGTAGCTTGTTCTCCTCATAGCTAACAATTCTTGCTTTATAATTAGATCTAGGTATAACTGAAGTAGCAGTCAAAGTTCTAATAGGCCTAAATCCATATGGTTGATGTGCCAAGGGGGTACCTCAGGATCCTCGTGTGATGCCTTTTCCATCATAGGCCAAGGTTCAACTAGAGTCATGAGGGGTTCAGCTAATAATCTAGATTTTGGCACAAGCCCTTTATGATCTATAATTTGGCACTTTTTTCAAATCAATATCAACTCTATCTCCATACATTGTTTCAACACTAGAGATAAATTTTGGAGGCAGTTCTCAAAAGTAGTGCCAAATATAAAAAAATCAGATATAAAAGTTTTAAATTTGTTAACCCCCATATGCACAATGTTCCACCCAACAGCTTCTTTATATACTTTTAGAACACCTACAACTTGGGATTCCTTATTATATTTACTGGTAAGGTATCAATGGATGGGACAGGAAGTGGTTTCAATTTATCTGTTGGCCCGTGGTCTGCATAAAGGTATTCAGGATAGCATTTGTATTATTAATCATCACATGGAGGTCAGCTTGGACTTTAACCAAAGTTTCTAGACTCTTTTCTCTTATGCTGAGTCCTTCCTCAAGATCTAAACCTAGTTGATGATTAGGTACTTGACTGGGCCTAGGATAGGGCTAATCAAAATTAGGGATTCCTAGTGTTGCATTTTGTGACCATATAAAATTAGGGTGATGATCCCACCCTGGGTTATAGGTTAAGATATAAGGATCAGTTATATATCTATTATTGGCTATAGTCCCCTATGTAAACCTGTTTTGGATTGGGTGCATCAAATAAGGACATTACTTTATAACATAGTCTGGTGCATCACATATCATGCACATGGATATTGGCACATGGTGAAATTGGGTATGTTCTTTACATTCTAAGACCTCAACCCTATGGATCAATGATGCCATGTTAATTCCTATAGGTTCCCTTGTATAATTGTATGCATCTTCAAATCTCATTAAATTAGGATGCATATCAATCTATTGTAGTCGACTCATGGAATTGTTAGCTTGGGCTCTCATTCTAAACAGTCAATCAGCATTAATCTTGTACCAATAGTCTTGCAGGGTTTGAGGTCATTCATTAGGATCAGGGAAGTGATACTCTATTAGACTTTTGGGTTGTTCAGCAGGATCCATGACCTTTTAATCTTATATGGTTAGATTGTTCTGACCAATAGTCTTTTTGTTCTCACAGGAAGAAATTCTTTTTTTGATTTTTTTGTTTTGTTCAGAGGAGAGGAGGAAAGAAGAAGAAAGAGAAGAATTCTAAAAATGAGAAACCTAAAGGATCCTAAATCTATAGATAATTAAGAAGTATGTCTTAATTAGGTTAAAGTTTGGTTATCATAAATAAGTTATCACACAATAGATTCTCTATCCTAGGGTTACCCTATGTCTAGACAGCTCCTAATTGCCAAGGTTAAATTGAAGTCTTCGAAATCAGATCTAACTAGCCACTGGTCAAGTAAGGGTAAGGTCGATGGGGGTCCCCCCATTACTTTTCTTAGACATCAAATAAATTAGCCAGGTTAGATAATGGAACCAATTAAAGAACCACCTTTCTTCAGGGCTACATCATCCTTGAACCCATTTCCTAGACACCAGTGAACTAGTTAATACTGAGCTAGTCTAACTCTCAGGGTCCCTTGTCCTAGTGAGCTCGAAGATCCTTAGGGGCCAATATCTAATTGATTTTAGATTAAGGCTTAGATTATGTAATATGTAGGGTGGTGGTTTATGGGCTAAGGGTGATGAAATTGCCACCTTATATTATTCAGGGGTGTTGCCAATCTCACCACGATGGCTAGTAGCTCTTGAGCTGGCACCGGTCTCGGATTCTCTCACCTCACGATCTTCAAGCTTCCGAACCTACAAAACAAAGTCAGAGATCGTGGCCGGGAGTTCCGGCGGGGGCACTCCGACGTTCAAGTTAAAGAGCGGCGAGATGGAACAGATCCCCTAAGGTAGGTTCCCGAAGGATTCCCGTGCTTAGAGGAGATGTAAATGAAAGAAGTGAGGGGAAGAGTGGAGTTGATGCCCAGCTCCCTGCACTGAGTTCGCCGAGCTCATGCCTGGGGACTCCCTGAGGACTCCCCGGATCGTTCTCTTGGTGTTTTCCTCCTTTTTTCGACTTACCCCTCTGCCCGTTTTCACCGTTCCTTTTATACCATCAAACTGCCTCCAGCCTGCCTTTCTCTCCGAGGGCTCCCTCCCACTTCTCGTCCTTCTCCCCCCCTTCTTCTTCGGGTCCGGGAACTAAGTGGTCGGACTGCCTCGTCCGTTGTGTATCACGAAAGGGGGGGAGACTGGCGAGGCTTTGGGCCGAGTGCGGGAGCTCTCATTTCGAGGCATTGACGGTGAGCGTCCAGCCATTTCGGGCTCCTGTCTGCAAGGATTCTGTTTCTCGGTTGCGGGACTCCATCCGACTGGTGTAAACAAGGTTTCGTGTGTCACTGCAGACCATACGGGGCACGACGCACGCAGCCCGTGTGGCGATCTTGCAACCCGTGCCCCTACTTCCCCGAGGCTTCGCAGAGTAGGGCTGACCTCGACCGAGGTGGACCCGTCTACGGGCGCCACCTGGCGAAGGAGCAGGAGGGCCCGACTTGACCTCGGCAGAGATGGACCCGTCTTGGGGTTCCACCTGGCGAGGGAGCGAGGGGCCGCCAGCTTTGACCGAGGTGGACCCCTCCTGGATGGACACCTGTCGAAGTGTCAGAGAGGTGCTCGACTTCGACCGAGATGGACCCATCTCCAGGTGCCACTTGGCGAAGGAGCAGGAGGGCCCGGCTCGACCTCGGTCGAGGTGGACCCATCTTAGGGTGCCACCTGGCGATGGAGCGAGGGGCCGCCAGCTTCGACCGAGGTGGACCCCTCCTGGGTGGACACCTAGCGGAGTGGTAGAGAGGTGCTCGACTTCGACCGAGGTGGACCCGTCTCCGGGTGCCACCTAGCAAAGGAGCAGGAGGGCCCGGCTCGACCTCGACTGAGGTGGACCCATCTTGGGGTGCTACCTGGCGAGGGAGCGAGGGGCCGCCAGCTTCGACCGAGGTGCACCCCTCCTCGGTGGACACCTAGCGGAGTGGCAGAGAGGTGCTCGACTTCGGCCGAGGTGGACCCGTCTCCGGGTGCCACCTGGTGAAGGAGCAGGAGGGCCCGGCTTGACCTCGGCCGAGGTGGACCCGTATTGGGGTGCCACCTGGCGAGGGAGCGAGGGGCCACCAGCTTCGACCGAGGTGGATCCCTCCTGGGTGGACACCTGGTGGAGTGGCAGAGAGGTGCTCGACTTCGGCTAAGGTGGACCCATCTCCGGGTGCCACCTGGCGAAGGAGCAGGAGGGCCCGGCTCGACCTCGACCGAGGTGGACCCATCTTGGGGTGCCACTTGGCGAGGGAGCGAGGGGCTGCCAGCTTCGGCCATGGTGGACCCCTCCTGGGTGGACACCTAGCGGAGTGGTAGAGAGGTGCTCGACTTCGATCGAGGTGGACCCGTCTCTGGGTGCCACCTGGCGAAGGAGCAGGAGGGCCCGGCTCGACCTCGACCGAGGTGGACCCGTCTTGGGTTGCCACCTAGCGAGAGAGCAGGGGGCTGATAGCTTCGACTGAGGTGGACCCCTCCTGGGTGGACACCTGGCGGAGTAGTAGAGAGGTGCTCGACTTCGGTTGAGGTGGACCCGTCTCCGGGTGCCACCTGAGAAGGAGCAGGAGGGCCCAGCTTGACCTCGACCGAGGTGGACCTGTCTTGGGGTGCCACCTGGCGATGGAGCGAGGGGCCGATAGCTTCGGCCGAGGTGGACCCCTCTTGGGTGGACACCTGACGGAGGAGCAGAAATACTTCTCCCCGAATGGGGGATCTTTTAAAAAAAAACCACGTGGTACAGACCGTGTCAAACCGGACCTGACACATGCCCCATGTCAGCGATGTAGCCATATCAGTTTCCCCCCATCCCCATGTTTCGTCGAGGCGTCGTGGCTCGGGACGTGGGGATTTAATGTGGAGATGATGTGGGGAAGGCAAAAATATCATGCCATAATTGCCACGATCCCTGCCGCCACTTCTGTTATGCCCAAGACCCTATGAGAGGCTGCCATGTGCATGCTTCCAATGGGCCATTAATGTGCCGTTTCGAAAAGGAGGCAGTTTCCATCGAACCGAAGCATCAATGTCGGGCGTGAATCCACGCGGCGGTCATCGGGTGGCCCGGAACGGAAAGAGGGGTACGGCTGCTGTCGATTGAGTTTGAAAAGGAGGGGGACTTTCCGAAAATGAAGTCCCTCCACTTTCTCGCACTCCGCCGGCGGTTGCAGTGGTTTTCCTTCACCTTCCGGGATTTCCATTCCTTTTGCACAAAATATTTCGGTGAGTATCCGTGTCTTCCTCCCCCTCTTCCATCTCTTAGTCCTAGTGTCCATTCTTCGCTTCTTCTTCTTCCATGGCACGTCGCCGCTATGTCTCCTCTAACCCGAACGAGGCTGGTCCTTCCCGGTCAAGGACTCCATCGCCTTCTTCCTCGGAAGGGGAAGCGATCCCGGACATGGTCCGTAGGCAGCTCCAGCCTGGGGCTGTGACCATAGGCGTCCCTAGGGATCCTTGCTCTCCTTCCATAGTCTCTACTCATCCCATTTCTTCTCTTCCTTCTCCGGTAACTTCTCCCTCTGGCCCCTCCGGTCATGCCTCACGATGACCGAGGATGACCTTTCTTTGCTCCGGGATGTCTATGGAATCCCGGGTTCGACTCGTCTTTCCCTCCCGCGGCCTGGAGATCGAGTGACCTCGAGCGGCCCCGAGGGAGTCGCCTTCTACGAGGACTTCCTCCTCGGGGTTCTTCGATTTTCCCTTCACCCCTTTTTCCTTTCTTTTCTCAGTCACTACCGTTTGGTCCCGACCCAGTTGGCTCCTAACGCCATCTAGGTCATCTTTGCTTTCATTGTCTTCTGTCACTTCCATGGGTTCGTTACCCGTTTCTCCCTCTTCAGGGCTCACTTCACCCTGAAGCATTATTCCACCGATGATGGCTGGTGGTACATTTCACCTCGGCCTAGGTGCCTTAGGTTCGACCTCCCTTCGTCCATTAAGGACTAGAAGAATCGATTCTTTTTTGCCTCGGTCGACGACATTGACTAGGCCTGGAGCGAGCCAGACCGGTCTTCGAACCAGAACTCTCAGGTCAAGCCAGCGGACCAAGAGGTTTTTTCACAGCTGCTGAGTGACGCGGTCCCAGCCCTCGATGTTCTGCTCTTGGAGCAGAACTTATTTAAGGCAGGGATCAGTCCCATCCGGGAGCTGGGTGAGGCTTGGATCTCTCTCCCTTGGTTTCTTTTTCTGCTTTGCATCCCCCTCTCTTTTTTTCTTTTTCTTTTCTTTTTTTTTTTGAACTGGCTCGACTGACCTCTTCATCTCTTTTTTTTTTTTAGGTATGAAGTTCTCCCAGGAGAACCTGATGGAGGGCGCCGCACAGAGGGATGCTGCCGAGGGGACTGAACCCCCGGTAAAGATAGCTCATACTGAGGCAAGTTGGACGCCCGCGCCGACCTCCATCACTGGACCTGGAGCGGCAGCTCCCGCCTCCAGGCCACCTCGAGCCCGGGAGCCCGATGTCCCTGTCGTCGACCTCGATAGGGCTGGGAAAGAGAGGGGGCCGGAACCTCCTCGGGCAGCACCGGCTCTAGTCGCTGCACCAGCCGCATCCATGGTGGCCACCAGGATGACGACGGCTCCACCGATGGCTGCACCACTTAGCGAGGGAACGGCGTCCCCTCCGCCTTGCCTGCTGCCGATGCGCCCATTCTGCCACCGAGCCTCACCAGCCGATGCTCATGATCCGTAACCAGGGCCTCGCGGAGAAGGTCATGGAGTTCGCCAGCACCTCCCGGGACCGCCGTCTAAGGGGTGGCGGGACTACAACGAGGCGCTGCTCGGGATCTTCCCGCAGCTCTTTACGGTAAGTTCCGAGCTCCGAATCCTTTAAAGTCCAGTTGGATTGTTCTAACCCCCTTTTCTTTTGCTGTGGATCGGGACAGACGTGCTGCTGCTGAGAAATTTCCTTGCCAACTATGCCAAGAAGGACGCCGAGAAGGAGGAGAAGCTCGGCAAGCTCACAACCGACGTCAAGGACCTCATGGAGAAAGGGGTCGAGCTACGAGGAAATAACCAGGCCCTCCGAGCTGACCTGGCCCGTGCCAAGGGGCGCGTCAAGGAGCTCGAGACCTCTCTATCGGAGGAGAGGATCTCGAACTAGCACCGCAACGAGGAGGATGCGGCAGAAAAGACCCGCCTCAGGGCTCAGTCCCGGTCGCTAGAGCACCGGGTGGAGGAAGTCCTGAAGGAGCTGAGCGCAGCCAAGGAGAAGAGCTCCTACGTCAACGGGCTGCTGGAGGCATCCAAGCGGGAGGCGCAGGAGGCCGTTCCGATGTTCCAGGCCTCCGAGGAGTACGTCACCGAGGTGCGGGAGGCTACCGTGGACTCCTTCTTGAAGGGGTTCCAGGTATGCCGGGAGAAGGCTGGCTCCTTCTATCCCGAGCTCGACCTTAGCGGGGTAGTCCTCAGTGGCAGGAGGCAGGAGCCCAGTGGAGGAGCTTCGACAGCGGCCGGTGACGAGACGGTGACTCCCGAGCAGCCTCCCGAGCAACCTCCCATCGACGGCGCCGGCGGAGAGAGTGCGCCTCAGCCCAAGGAGGATGCAACTGCGCCAAAGTAGCTCCACGATGCTTTTATCTTTCTTTTGTATTTTCTTTCTTTGGGGTCTCCCGGCCTGTCGGGGCCCCTCTTATGTACCGACCCTTTAAATGCAATGGAATTCTCTTTTCACTAAGTTATCCCTTCACTTTTTCTCTTTTTTCTCTCTTTTTTTTTTTTTTTTTGCATCTTCCGGACTGAACTCTGGTGCTAGCCACTGGGACAAAGTCTCGTAGTACATTCCGAGCCGAGCTCCAAAATTACGTGGGCAAACTTAGTTCTACCCCAACTTCCAGACCGAAGTCCGGGACTTCCGGACTGAACCCTGGGGCTGCAGGCTGTATCTGAGCCTTGCACGGCTTGCCGAGCTGTTCTCTGGGATCACGTGGGCGAATTTGATTCTACCCCACCTTCCAGACTGATGTCCAGGACCTCCGGACTGAACCCCGGGGCCACAGGCTATATCTGAGCCTTGCATGGCTTGCCGAGCTATTCTCTGGGATTGTATGGGCGAATTTGATTCTGCCCCACCCTCCAAACTGAAGTCCGGGACTTCCGGACTGAACCCTAGGGCTGCAGGTTGTATCTGAGCCTTGCGCGGCTTGCCGAGCTGTTCTCCGAGATATTGTGAAAGGGACATCACGCCTTCGCGGGTCTCCCGCCGTGTCCGTGTTCGCTGAACTTAGAGCTGGGTGGCTCTCACCCTACGAGATGAGAAGAAGCATTTGATGAAAAAGATTTCATTGCTAAAGTTCAAGGAGCCTTACACTATTGGTAATACATCCTCAAGTTTGAGGCATTCTAGGTCCGAGGGAACCGGGATCCTCCTAGCTCCTCCAGGTAGTACGCCCCGTGAGGAAGTACCTTCGCCACCCTATAAGGGCCTTCCCAATTCGGGGAGAGCTTCCAGCACTCCCGTGGCTGGGAAGCTTCAGCACGGCGGAGCACCAGATCTCCTGAGTGGAAGGACTTCGGTCGCACTCTGGAGTTGTAGTATCTAGCCACTCACTGCCGGTAGGAAGCCATTCGAACTCGAGCCTTATCCCTTGTTTATTCAAGGAGGTCTAGGTTTAGCAGCATCCTGGCAGGGTTCTCCGCCTCGTCGTACTGCTCCATATGCAGGGTCAGTAGGCTGATCTCAATTGGGATAACCGCTTTGGCTCCGAAGACAAGGTTGAACGGGGTCTCATCCGTAGCCATCCTCGGGGTAGTGTGGTATGCCCAAAGGATGCTCGGGAGCTCTTCCGCCCACCTGCCCTTGGCTTGGTCCAGTCTTGTCCAGAGGCCATGCAAAATGGTCCTATTCGTCACCTCGGCTTCTCCGTTTGTCTGTGGATGCGCCACTAAAGTGAAACAATGGTGGATGCCGAGATCGCTGCAGAACTTCTCGAACTCCCGACAATCAAATTAACATCCGTTGTCGATGATAATAGTGTGCGGTAGGCCAAAGCGGCAAATAATTGACTTCCAAAGGAACTTGGTGACGTTTGCCTCCGTGATCCGGGCCAAGGTTTCGGCCTCGACCCACTTCATGAAGTAGTCGATGGCCACGATCAAGAATTTTCGTTGCCTGGATGCCGGGGGAAAAGGTCCTAGGAGATCCATTCCCCATTGAGCAAACGGCCATGGGGCGGAGAGCTGGGAGAGTGGAGCAGCGGGCTGACGTTGCACCATGGCATGCCACTGACATCGGTCACACCTCTTCATGAAGTCAACTGCATCTTTTTTCATGGTCTCCCAGAAGTAACCTTGATGGAGGGCCTTATACCTTGATGGCATGCCACTGACATCGGTCACACCTCTTCACGAAGTCAACTGCATCTTTTTTCATGGTCTCCCAGAAGTAACCTTGATGGAGGGCCTTATACGCTAGTGTTCTGTCCCCCACATGGTTCCCACAGATGCCCTCATGGATCTCTTGGAGCACGAGTGTGGCCTCTGCGGGTCTCAGATACTTGAGGAGCGGGTAGGAGTAGGACCTCCGATACAGTAGCCCATCCATTAAGATGAACCGTGCAGCCTTCCTCTTGATGAGGCCAACCACCACGCGGTCCTCCGGCAAGGTGCCGTCGGTGATGTACTCGACGTACTTGTCCATCCAGCTGGGCTCTTGGTTGACTTGCTGGACTTCCATGGGCATCTCGTAGCTCGGAGCCTTGAGGTGTTCGACGTAAGTGTGGCCCAACGACGAGTCTGGCAGGGTTGCAAGGTGGGAGAGCGCGTCCGCACGAGCATTTTCCCCGTGAGGTATATGGGAGATGCTGAAATGCCAAAATCCTGCCGCGCTCATTCTCACGTGCTCCAGGTACTTCGCCATTTGGGGGTCCCGCGTGCCGTACTCCCCCGAGATCTGCTCGGCTACCAGCTACGAGTCGGTGAAGGCCTTGAGGTTGGCCACGCCCAACTCGCGGGACACTCTCAGCCCCACGAGGAGTGCTTCATACTCCACTTGATTATTAGTTGCGGTGAATTGGAAACGGAGTGCACATTCGGCGACTACCCCTTCGCCATTGGCGAGGATGAGACCAGCTCCACTCCCGCTAGAGTTCGAGGCTCCGTCTACATGAAGGATCCAGACGTCTTCCTCGAGTCCTGGCTCTGGTTGCTGGTCTTGAAGGCTTTCCTCCACCCCCTTGCCCAGGCCTGCACGCTCGACCAAGAAGTCAGCGAGTACCTATCCCTTCATGGCCGACATTGGCCTGTAAGTGATGTCGAACTCGCTGAGCTTGAGTGCCCCCTTACATTCTCATTTTTATTCCCCTTTTCAAAGGGGAGTACATTCCCTGGGTCTCTCGCCTCCCGGGCTCTTTTCGTCACACGCCCGATCCCCCAGGAGATCATGCCCACCAGCTTCTCCATTGGGCGGTTATCAATTACAGGGACCGGGGGAAAGGCTGCGAGCAGCTGTCCCTCCACCGGGGCTTCATTCCTCACAAACTTCCTGAGGTAGCCCTTCTTGATTAGCTCCTCAATCTCCCACTTCAGATTGTGGCACTCCTCTGTGTCGTGGCTGTGCTCGCGGTGAAATTGACAATATTTTGTCTTGTCATGGATGCTTCTTGGGTTCTGAAGAGGAGGTCGACGGAGGTAGTGCTCACCCTCAATCTTCATGAGGATCTTCGTCCTGGGAGCGAGGAGAGGGGTGAACGTTCTCTCCAGGGCAACACCGCTCTTCGACTTCGGGCCTGGACGAAAATCTAAAGGTGGTCCAAGCCTCCGGGTCCCGGGGACATCCCTTGGGGCAGGCTTCTTTGAGGGCTTCCCGTCCAGCTCTAGCCTAGTGCGATCGGCCTCCTCCACTTGGATGTACTTATGGACATGGAGAAGGAGCTCAGAGTACATCATGGGGGGCTTCTTATCCAGGGAAAACGTTAGGCAGGAGGTCTTGAGCCCGCGCTTCAACGCCAGCATGGCGACAGGCTCGTCCAGACTATAGATTTCCAGGGTAGCGGTCTTGAAGCGGGTAATGTAGCCCCACAGCAGCTCCTGGTCCTGCTGGCGGATAGAGAAGAGGCTATCCACCTCTCTTGGCACCTTCCGGCAAGCGTCGAAGTATGCCACAAACTTTCCTTCCAGTTGATGGAAGGAGCTGATAGATTCCAGCTCGAGGCAGGTGAACCAAACTCGAGCGGCCTTCCGGAGGGTGGCTGGGAAGGCAATGCATAGGAGAGCTTCCGTTGCTCCCTGGATCCTCATGAGAGCCTTGTAGCTCTCTAAATGGTCCAAGGGATCGGTGGTCCCATCACAGGGATCCACCTGAGGCATGCGGAACCGACCCGGGATCGGTTCCTCTTGGATTTCCCGAGAAAAGGGTGGTCGGGCATCGTAGCACGCTGGATCTATTGGGGAGCTCTGCATGTCAGCAAAGCGGCGGGCGAACTCCGCCAGCTTGTGCTCGTGCTCCTCCAGACGCCTCTCAGCCTGGCGCCTGATGGCCTCGTCGGTGGAATCTTCCATCGAGGTCGCTGGAGAAGGGGGTGCCAATCGATCTCGTTGAGGGGCCTTGCCCCGTTGGCGCCTGCTACGTCGCGCCGCTTCAGCGTCGTTGGCCGGGGATCAACTCTCGTGAACCGTCGAACCGGAGTAGTTCCTCTTTCTGGGAGTCTGGTGGCTTCCGGAGGGGTTGGAGACCATCTGTGAATGAGAGGGCCTGCCTTGGATGGAGTGCAGGCTTCCACAAGGGCCCGTGGCTCGAGCTGCAGGGGTCCCTGGCTGGGGCTAAGTGGCCAGGGAGCACTGCTGGTGCTGCAGTTGCCGCACAGCAGTGGTCAAGGTTTGCAGCTACTGGATGACAGCTGCGAAAGGTCCGTCCACCGTGGACGGCTGAGGAGGATGAGGTGGACCAGAAAGTTCCATCTCCGGGCTACGCGGCCCTTGGGGTGAAGGAACTTCCCCCACTCGGCTAGCAGATGCTTCGCGTCCACGCGTCCCCACCATGGTCGGAGCACGCTTTCGCCCATGGAGAGCTTGCTTGCATAGGGGTTACTGTCCTGCCCCCCTTCTTGGCGCGTCAATCTATTGCCGATCTCATCGCGGTGGCCTGTAGCACTTGAGCTGGCACCGATCTCGGACTCTCTCACCTCGAGATCTCCAAGCTTCCAGACCTACAAAACAAACTCAGAGACCCTGGCCGGGGGTTCCGGTGGGGGCACTCCAACGGTCAAGTTAGAGAGCGGCGAGATGGAACAAATCCCCTAAGGCAGGTTCCCAAAGGATTCCCGTGCTTAGAGAAGATGTAAATGAAATAAGTGTAGGGAAGAGTGGAGTTGATGCCCAGCTCCCTACATTGAGTTCACCGAGCTCACACCTGGGGACTCCCTAAGGACTCCCCTGATCGTTCTCTTGGTGTTTTCCTCCTTTTTTCGACTTACCCCTCTGCCCGTTTTCATCATCCCTTTTATACCATCAAACTGCCTCGAGCCCGCCTTTCCCTCCGGGGGCTCCATCCCACTTCTCGTCCTTCTCCCCCCTTCTTCTTCGGGTCTGGGAACTAAGTGGCCGGATCGCCTCGTCCGTTGTGTGTCACAAAAGGGGAGGAGACTGGCAAGGCTTTGGGCCGAGTGCGGGAGCTCTCCTTTCGAGGCATTGACGGTGAGCGTCCAGCCATTTCGGGCTCCTGTCCGCAAGGATTTTGTTTCTCGGTTGCAGGGCCCCATCCGACTGGTGTAAACGAGGTTTCGTGTGTCACTGCAGACCGTACTGGCGCCCCCTACGGGGCGCAGCGCGTGCAGCCCAAGTGGCGATCTTGCAACCCGTGCCCCTACTTCCCCGAGGCTTCGTAGAGTAGGGCTGACCTCTGTCGAGGTGGACCCGTCTCCGGGTGCAACCTAGCGAAGGAGCAGGAGGGCCCGGCTCGACCTCGGCAGAGGTGGACCCGTCTTGGGGTGCCACCTGGCGAGGGAGCGAGGGGCCGCTAGCTTTGGCCTAGGTGGACCCCTCCTAGGTGGACACCTGGCAGAGTGGCAGAGAGGTGCTCGTCTTCGACCGAGGTGAACCCGTCTCCGGGTGCCACCTGGCGAAGGAGCAGGAGGGCCCGACTTGACCTCGACCGAGGTGGACACGTCTTGGGATGCCACCTGGCGAGGGAGCGAGGGGCCGCCAGCTTCGTTCGAGGTGGACCCCTCCTAAGTGGACACCTGGCGGAGTGGCAGAGAGGTGCTCGACTTCGGCCGAGGTGGACCCGTCACCGGGTGCCACTTGGTGAAGGAGCAGGAGGGCCTGGCTCGATCTCGACCGAGGTGGACCCGTCTTGGGGTGTCAATTGGCGAGGGAGCGAGGGGCCACCAGCTTCGGCCGAGGTGGACCCCTCCTGGGTGGATACCTGGCGGCGTGGCAGAGAGGTGCTCGACTTCGACCAAGGTGGACCCGTCTCTGGGTGCCACCTGGCGAAGGAGTAGGCCCGGCTCGACCTCGACCGAGGTGGACCCATCTTGGGGTGCCACCTGGCGAGGGAGCAAGGGGCCGCCAGCTTCGGCCGAGGTGGACCCCTCCTGGGTGGATACCTGGCGGAGTGGCAGAGAGGTGCTCGACTTCGACCGAGGTGGACCCGTCTCTGGGTGCCACCTGGCGAAGGAGCAGGAGGGCCCCGGCTCGACCTCGGTCGAGGTGGACCCATCTTGGGGTGCCACCTGGCGAGGGAGCGAGTGGCCACCAGCTTCGACCGAGGTGGACCCCTCATGGGTGGACACCTGGTGTAGTGGCAGAGAGGTGTTCGACTTCGGTCGAGGTGGACCCGTCTCCGGGTGCCACCTGGTGAAAGAACAGGAGGGCCCTGCTCCACCTCGGTCGAGGTGGACCCGTCTTGGGATGCCACCTGGCGAGGGAGTGGGGGGTCGATAGCTTCAGTCGAGGTGCACCCCTCCTGGGTGGACACTTGGCAGAGCGGCAGAGAGGTGCTCGACTTCGACCGAGGTGGACCCGTCTCCGGGTGCCACCTGGAGAAGGAGCAGGAGGGCCCGGCTCGACCTCGACCGAGGTGGACCCGTCTTGGGGTGCCACCTGGCGAGGGAGCAAGGGGCCGATAGCTTCGACCGAGGTGGACCCCTCCTGGGTGGACACCTGGCGGAAGAGTAGAAATACTTCTCCTCGAACGGGGGATCTTTTAAAAAAAAACCACGTGGTACTGACCGTGTCCAGCCGGACCTGACACGCGCCCCACGTCAACGATGTAGCCATATCAAGGGGTTATACCCTTAAAGTGTTTTATGGAAATGCAATGCAAAATAAGCAAGATGTCTAACAAATTAGGAAGTTTTTAAAGTTTATTATTTGTTTCCTTAAATTAATTACATTTTATGGAAGGGTGTCTTAGGGTTATATTGTGGGTTATTTAAGGTAAGTTAATTAAAAGAAAATGTTAATTAGGTTAAAAGTAGATTTGTGAAAAGAAGGAAAAGAAAAGTAAAAAAATTTATTCATAAAGATTAGATTAAGAACAATAATTGTTAAAAGGTAACAACTAATTACTTGATTAAATTAGTTTGCAGAATAAGTAGCCTAGAAATCCAAATCCATTATGAACATTGGTTTTATCTTCTTTTCTTTATATGCAATATCAATAATTATTATAGATTTTATCTTTTTTTCTTTATGTACAATATCAATAATGTATCTCCTATTGGGTGTGGGTCATATCTAAAGATCACAACATGTCCGCTTAGAGTATAAACTATCTAATTGTTGTGTAGGTTTAGGGGTCTAATCTATCATACTACGATCTATCTCTCTGAGGTGCGTACCATATCCTGAGATCATGGCATGTCGATAGAAGGTGTAGTTTGTGTATGCCAGATCAAAATCTCGATCAAAAAAAAACTCAAGAGATATAAACAAGAAAAGCATAATCTTTATTGCTTAAAAATCAAGTACAAAAAGAAAGATAGAACCTGGTTATAGGCTTCATCTTCATCCCAAGTTAAAGAAGTTTAGCTGCGCATCACTACCACTAGCATCTCTTCCGTAATTCATCTTTTTCTAAGCCTAATACAATAATCTAGAAAAAAAGAAAAAGAAAATAAACTATGCAAAATTTTCTAAAGAAACTACTGCTTGGACTGCTCCCTGGGGTCCTCCTTTTATAAAACTCATCTAGGACTTCTTCCTAGTCAAGTTTGGAGTCAATCAGGCTCAAAATTGGCTAGATATCATACAGGAAATTCTAGTCATTGATATGCATCTTGATGGAGAATCGATGCCAGAATTCATGCGAAACACTTCCTTCCTTCTCAGGCAAATAGAGTCCCACCTGGACTCTTTCAAATCCTAGATTCTCCCTCTCCTAATCGAATTTGGATCCCTTCTCAACATGGCGGCAATGGGTGAAGGAGAGTAGATGGTGACCAGAGATAACACTGGGGGGTGGTGCAGGGAGCAACGATGGTAATGGGCTTCCTGACATCTTGTAAAGATGGCTATCATGGTCCTTGAACAGGGAGGAGGCAACGGTACTAGGGGCAGTGATCGCCATGCCCACATCTCAGGATGAAGTTGGCGGTGGTGGAACAACCGTGGATGGGTGGTGGTCGGCTGGTAATGATAGGAAGACGGTGGCAATGGTGGTGCCTAAATGAAGAAGAGAAAAAGGGTGGCTAGCCAGTATAAAAAGAGGTCTTCCGATGGCAAGGGGACTCCCGATGCTGAGAGGACTGCCTCTGGTGGCTTCTCTAACAAGATCAATGCTCAGGAAGGATGGTGGTCCATGGAATGAGCTCGTGGACCGACAACCATGGCTACCTGTGAACCGGCTCATGTTCTGTAGACCAAGCAGCTGGTTCATGGTGGACCAGCTGCTCTAAAAATCATGCAATTACTTTATTAACTTCAAGCTTTGATTCCGGGCTCGTCTGAACTCTGATTTGAGTATCGTCTACTTTTTTGGATTCCAAAAATTAAGCTATTCCCATCCATGGATTCCTTATCTATAAAATACTGATAAAAATATCAATTTTTAATAAATATATATTAATTAATATTTATTTTAATGATTAAATTAGGATAATTAATAGACTTATCACCAAGTATGTCTGACTAGGCTAACTTAAGTAACTAGTCGAGCCTAAGTAGATATTTAGTGCATGCATGTGGAAAATATTATACCAATCGGACTCGGTAGGTTGTAGCTACTCGGCCTAAAGAGAAGCGGCTACTCAGTCTTGAAAGGAGCGACTACTCGATCATGAAAGGAACAACTACTAGGTCTGGTGGCTGGCTGTCTTTTCCTTACTGGTCTTCTTCCTAGTAGGCGGTCTAGTAGTTGGCTATGTTGTCTCCTTCCTAGTCAGTAATTTGATCGTTCTAAGTCAGATATCCTAGTTTTCTATAGCTGGCATCGTGGTCGATGGCTCGATAAGTCTTCGAGGCTGAGTCAGTAATTACCATAATAGCAACAATTGGTAGTCACCCTATGGCCTCCACTATGTTAACCTGCATCACCCAACAACATGGCATGCCCAATGTGATAAACTGACCATATGAACTAAATCACCTATCATGCATAGAGAGCAAGAAATGAAAGAATTGTATCCTAAAAGCCAATCTTTGTACAGGAGTTTCTATAATCTTCCAACTCATGTATGATATTACTTAAAAAAGATAATTATTGATTCATCATAGTACTGCATCTTATCAAGATTATGATGAACCCCATAAGTTAGGGCAATGAAACTAGGGATATGATGGAGATTATAATGGTGAGATCTAAGTTCCTATAAATCCTAATCTAAAATGTTCCTTATTGTTGGATCATCAATTCAGGGATCGATGTTTCTAGAAAGATTAGCACATCCTATATATGCTTAATGGAGAGGGTGGTTGGTCTCATAACTACTTGTATAAGAATACTAATATAAGGATGTGGGTGCTCTTTAGGATATGAGTTCACTGAACCAATCTTCCTTGAGAATATCAAATGGAGGTCTTACTAGTCAAAAGATGGTTCTCATAGTGAGAGTTGTACAAGTGATCCTTAGACCTGAGATCACCATTATTCCTTATGCACATTGTTGCCGCCAAGATCGTCGTGGCTCGTAGCTACTGTCGGCGATAGAGTTCGCTCCCTTCGCTGTCTGGCCATCCGGGCCTGCAAAACAAGGGTTAGTGACCCGGGCCGGGATTTTCGACGGGGGTACTCCGATGGTCAAGTCAATGACGATCCAGGGGAACAGATCCTCCTAGTCGAGCCTCTCTTGATGGACTCCATGCTAGGAGGAATGAGTAGTGTGAGAGTGGGATGCAAGTGTATCGGGGGAAGAGCGGCCTGGCTAAAGGGATTCTCTGTGTGGCCTTTTCGCCTGCCCTTGCATGGATTTGCTTATGGTGCTGTGCTCTCTGGTTGAGCTTGCACTTGTGTTTTGGTGGTATTGCATGTGTTACGTCCTTTGTCTTGCTTTCGTCGAGCTTTGTAGTCTAGGTTACCATTGGGCGCTCGTCTTAAGATCTTCGCCGGGCTGTCAGGCATGTACGACGGTGTCCCAAGGCACCTTTCCCGATTCGTGATAAGGGAAGCTGTCATGTATTCTAACATTCCCTCTAGTCACCTCATTCCGGGAAACCTGGTAGTACCTCGATTGGTGGGCCGCCATCCCCGGGATTTGAATCTCCTGGTTGACTTCCTCTTTCAGATGGTTCAGGTGGTTGGGAGGAGCATGGTGCCTTGATCAGTGGGCCTCTGCCCTTTCTGGTGTAACCGGTGACCGCACGTGGTCACTATGACCTGACGGATGTCGCCATGCGATCCTTGGGTGGCTTGTTGGAGTCCTGGGATGGCGGTGCTTACGCCTGAGCTGGGGGCTAAGCTAGAAAGGCAAGGCTCGACTCTGACCTAGGCGTCTTGAGCTCGCGGGATCGCCTCAGCGGAGGAGGGTAGAGCGCGGCCCGGTCCAGAGGGCTCGGCCTCGGAGAGGCTCCACGTGGTAGAGGAGGGCTGAGCTCGATTCCGACCACGGGGCTCAATCTCTAAGGGGCTCGCTTTGGAGGGCGGAGTGCGGGCCCGGTCCAGAGCGCTCGGCCTCGGAGAGGATCCACGTGATGGAGGATGGTTGAGCTCAACTCCGACCATGGGGCTCGATCTCCGAGGGGCTCGCTCTAGAGGGCAGAGCGTGGGGCCGGTCTAGAGGGCTCGACCTCGAAGAGGCTCCACGTGGTGGAGAAGGGCTGAGCTCGACTCTGACCACGGGGCTCGATCTCCGAGGGACTCGCTCTAGAGGGTGCCACTGGGCTCCGGCCTAAGCATCCCGAGCTCACGGGTCCGACCTGGTGGAGGACAGAGCTCGACTTCGACGGGCAGTCCCGTTGTCCTGGGGGAGCTCAGCCCGGTGAAGGAGTCCAAGCAGGGAAGTCGATGTGGCATCTGATGCGGTGACTTTCTTTGACATGGCACCTGTTAGCTGCCCCACGTCAGTGGTCTTGCCACATCATTTGCCCCCCACTCCCGAGGCTCGTTAGTGCGCGATGCTCGGGCCGAAGGGAGTAATTGTGACGCTGACGTGGAAAGGTGAAGATCTGGTGCAATGATGGCTATGATTGCTGGCATCCAAGGGACGATCCTGCAGGCCTGTGCGGGGGTGCCACATGGCCATGTCCGAGGAGCAGTTAATATTGGCACAGAATTCAAAGCAGCTAGGGTGCCTTTTTCATCGATGGTCGGTACGTGGCATGAATCCATTGGCGAAGAGGTCATAATGGTACGGATGCACCGGGTCACTTCGAAATGAAAGGAGGTTCTTACCCGAAATATCTATTCTTTTGAATTCTTCATGCCTGCCGCAGTATTCGAGCTTTCTCCTTCCTCCCAGTTGCCTCATATCTTCTAAGGAACCAGGTTAGTTCCCTCTTTCTCCCTCCTTTGTCAAAGTAGGGTCCTTCCTCCAAGTTCAGGGTTGTCCTTGGGTCGAGTCCGTCCCTTCATCCTCTTCTTTGAGTCCTTTGCTTCTTCTTCCTTTGGGGATGTCTTGCTTTGGCCCGAGCTTTCGCCCCTCCACCAACCAGGGCAAGGCTGGTCCTTCTGAGCGGAGGCCAGCATCTCCTTCTTCCGATGAGGAGGAGGATGCATCTCATTTCGAGTTTAGTAGGAGGCATCCTCCTGGTACAGTACTCATCAAGGAACCAGGGTCCGATCCTTCTCTCCCTTCTCTTCCTCCTCCCTCTTCTGAACTTGCTCCTGAGTCCACCCGGTCCACAGGTCCTGGCGGGATCGCCTCGACGATCACCGCCGAGGAACTGGGGACCATTCGGGATGTCTATGGCATCCCGTACTCTTTTCGACTTTTGATTCCTTGTCCGGGGGAACGGGTCACTTCTAGTGGCCCGAGCTGTATTGCTTTTATGAGGAGACCTTTTCTGGGGGTCTCCGCTTTCCCTTCCATTCGTTCTTCATTTCTGTCCTGAATAACTATCATTTGGTCCCTACTCAGTTAGTACCAAATGCCATTAGGGTCATCTTTTCCTTTGTTGTGCTTTGTCACCTTTATGGGTTTGTTGTCCGGTTCTCTCTATTCAGGGCTTTCTTTGCCCTGAAGCACCACCCGACTGAGGACAGGTGATAGTCCTTGTCTTCCCGCCCAAAGGGCATTAAGTTTGAACTCCCCTTTTCTGTCAAGGGATGGAAGAGTAAATCCTTTTTTGCCATGATTGAGGGGGTCGATTGGGTCTGGAGTGACCCTGACCAGTCCCCCAACCGAAACTCTGTGGTCGATGCGGCTGACAGGGATGACTACGAGCAGCTCCGCACCACCCAGATTCCTCCTCTCGAGGTTCTGTTGTCAGAGCAGAACCTCTCTGAAGCCGGGGTTGACCCAACGAATGGGTTGGGTGAGTTCGACCTGAACTTTTCTTCTTCTTTTTTGTACTCCTATTACTTTCTGTGGGCTCTGACTGTTGTATGGCTTGCATGCAGGCATGATTTTCACGGAGAGCAACCTGCTGGCGATCACCTGGAAGAGGCTGCCAATCGGGCTGGTTGAGGAGGAGAGCGTGTTTGCGGTCGCTCCCACCACGGTGGCCGACCCGAGCCAGCAGGTAACTGAAGCTGCTCTTGCCGTGCCGGTTGGCCAGAGTTTGGGGGCGGCTGAAACCACTCCTGCACTGGTGGAGAGGGTAGCATCTGCGGCACCGGGACCAGTCCAGTAGGCAGTTCAAAAGATTCCGGAGTGGCACGGTCATCATGGATCGACCTCCACCATGGAGCCCGAGGTGGTAGTCCGGGCGAGGGCTGCAGTCGCTACCGCGGCATCCCCCAGTCCCCCAAGCCTAACTGTGATCGAGGTCGAGGACAGGGAGGTCCGGGCTGGGGCCGACCTTGCGACCGGGGTGCCGCCTGCAAAGGTGCTGGGTCCTCAGCTTGCCCCCGGGGGCCCTGCCACTAGTGGGGCAAGGCCACCTATCCCCGAAGAGAGCAGGAGGGAGGAGGCGCGGCGCCGACTTCCTTTCAAGATGGGACCGGAGAGTTCTTTTCTCCAGAGCCCCTTACTAGCCGAGCGCATGATGGATTTTTCAATCTAGCCATGTAATCGACAGGAGATGGCTGGGCTACGGCTTGGTGATGTGCTTAGCGCCATCTTCCCCCAGCTCTACTCAGTGAGTTGCTTCACTTTTCTTTCTTCTCTTCTTTTTTTTTTTGGCTGACCTTTTACATGGTATAGATCGGTGCTGAGGGCCTCTTCATCAGGGCTGCTGTTGAAACTGGGAGCACCTTGAACAGCAGTAGGTGGCAGAGATTGAATCACTGAAGGGCAAACTGAAGGAGAGGGCCGGGGCAAACGAAGCGCTTGAGCAAAAGGCCAAAGACCTAGAGAAGCAACTCGCCGACACTGAGGGCTGAGCGAAGAAACTCCTAGAGTGTCTTGACTTATAGCGGAGTCGCTCGAGGAAGAGTGCTGATGAGCTCTCCCTCACCGAGAAGAAACTGAGGTGGTACAATGATGAGGCCGATCAGCACAAGGAGACCGCCTAGTCTGCTCAGGCCAAGCTGGTGGCAGGGAAGGAAAGGTTGGCTGCGGCTGAGAAGGCGGCAGAGGTGGCGGCCAAGTCGGCGAAGATGGCCAGTGTAGAGGCTGTCGAGGCAAGGTAGGAGGCCGCCAAGGCCAGGAAGGATGCTGGAGAGGCCGTCGCCAGGTACAAGGCTTCGAAGGAGTTCATCGCCAAAATTCAGCAAACGGTGTCAGACTCCTTCTACAAGGGCTTCATGTTCCTGCGTGGCCGGGTTGAGATGTTCATTCTTGATGAGGGCTGTGATCGTCTCAGGTATCCTCTAGCCTCGGACACGAAGTCTGGCTGGGAGGTGGTCGTTGAAGAAGATGTGGCCTCTGAGCCTTCCTTACCGGTCGAAGCTGAGGCTGGGCCATCCGGAGCTGATGCCTTTCAGCCGGAGGTTCCTGGGAACGGGACCTCACAGCCTCAAGGTCCAGCCGGGGAGCTAGCCAAGGTGTAGTCTTCTTTTTTGTTTTCCTTTTTGTACTTGGTCAGGGTCACCTAGCATGTCAGGGACCTGAAAACATTTGTAGTTGTCTTTTGTTAATGAAATGAAAATTTTCTTGTTACCTGTTCATTGCCTGATTTTTCCTCTTATTCTCTTTCTTTCCTTCCCCCTCTCTCTCTTTCTTCTTTTTTCTTCTCCTCTTTTTTTTTTTGAGATGAGTAGGGAGATCAGAGAGGAGGGTTCCACCCCATCTGGGATTTAATTTCCAGACCTCGGTGTCGGCAAGCCGAGCATAAGATTTTGGCAGTTGAGAGCAGCTAGGCTCAAAGATTTCTTGGCTGGGGAGCTGGGCCCCGGTCCAAGGTGCCTGAGAGCTGGGCTCAAGTCTTGAATGCCTTGGAGCTAGGCTCGAGGCCTTCCTGGCCGGAGAGCTGGGCCCCGGTCCAAGGGTTGCCTAAGAGCTAGGCTCAGGTCTTGGTGTCTTGGAGCTATGCTCGAAAATGTTGTTGAATTGGGAGCAGCGTGGCTTGAAGATTCCTTGGCAAGAGAGCTAGGCCCCGGTCTTGGGTTGCCTGAGAGCTGGGCTCAGGCCTTGGCATCTCGGAGCTAGGCTCGAAGACATTGTTGAATTGGGAGCAGCATGGCTCGAAGATCCCTTGGCCGGAGAGCTGGGCCCCGGTCTTGGGTTGCCTGAGAGCTGGGCTCAGGCCTTGGCATCTCGAAGCTAGGCTCGAAGACATTGTTGAATTGGGAGCAGCATGGCTCGAAGATGTTGTTGATGGTTTTCCTGTAAGGCAGATAGACACTCGTGCAAAAGGAAAACCATTATTATTATTATTGGGGAGAAAGTCTTACATTATTGATGGTATCTTCACAGATTGCAGGCATTCCACGTTCGAGGGAACCTGATGCCGTCAAGGTCCTCGAGATAATAGGCCCCCTGTGAGAGGGCCTCGGCCACCTTGTAAGGGCCTTCCTAGTTCGGTGAGAGCTTGCCGCACTCCCGAGGTTGAGATGCTTCTGCCCAGCGTAGCACCAAATCTACAGGTCTGAAGACTTTTGGTCTGACACGGACATTATAGTACTGGGCTACTCGTTGCTGGTATGCCACCATTCGTATCCAGGCTTTATCCCTTGTTTCTTCGAGGAGATCCAGGTTGAGCAGGAGGTGTGCCGAGTTTCGTTCCTTGTCATATTGTTGCACCCGTAGCATAGGTATGCTGAGCTCAACCGGGATGACTGCCTCGATGCCGAAAACAAGGTTGAAGGGTGTCTCGTCGGTTGCCATTCTAGGCGTTGTGTGGTAGGCCCATAGAATGCTTGGGAGTTCTTCTGCCCACCTGCCCTTGGCTTGGTCCAGCCTGGTTCTGAGCCCTTGAAGGATGGTCTGATTAGTCACCTCAGCTTCCCCGTTTGTCTGAGGGTGAGATACCGAGGTAAATCGATGTTGGATGCCGTGTTCGGTGCAGAACCCTTCGGACTCCTGATTGTCGAATTGTCTCCCATTATCAGTGATGATACAATGAGGGAGTAAGTGATGATACAACGGGAGAGTCCAAAGCGGCAAATAATTGACTTCCAGAAGAATTGGCGGACATTGGCTTTCGCGATCCGGGCCAGTGGCTCCGCCTCGACCCACTTAGTGAAGTAGTCGATCCCCACTAGCAAGAACCTTTGCTACCCTGGTGCAGGGGGAAACGGCCCCAAGATATCCATTCCCCACTGGGCAAAAGGCCAAGGGGCTGAGAGCTGGGAGATCGATGCTGCCGGCTGGTGCTGTATGTGAGCGTGGCGTTGGCATTTGTCACACCTTTTAACAAAGTCAGCGGCGTCTTCCTTTATGGTCTCCCAGAAGTACCCCTGGCAAAGGGCTTTATAAGCCAGCATTCTCCCTCCCACATGGTTCCTACAGAGGCCTTCATGGATCTCCTGGAGCACGAAGGCTGCTGCTGCGGGCTTGAGGCACTTCAGGAGTGGGTAGGAGTAAGATCGGTGGTATAGCTGGCCTTCCATCAGAACAAACCAGGAGGCCTTCTTTTTGATGAGGGCTGGTTCTACGCGATCCTCGGGTAGGGAGCCATCAGTGATGTACCTGACATAACTGTCCATCCAGCTCGGCTCGAGGGTGACTTGATGCACCTCCTCTAGGCCTTTGCAGCTTAGATTTTCGAGGTACTCAATGTAGATGCATCCCAATGATGAGTCCAGCATGGTCACGAGCCTAGACAGTGCATCCGCAGGTGCATTCTCCCTACGGGGGATGTGGAAGATGCTGAAGTGCTGGAAGCTTATCATGCTTGAGCGGACCTGCTCTAGGTACTTCATCATCTGGGAGTCTCTGGCTTCATATTCTCCGGAGACTTGTTTGGCAACCAGTTGGGAGTCGGTGAAGACTTTCAGATTCTGCACACCCAGCTCGCGGGAGACTCTTAGACCCATGAGGAGTGCCTCGTACTCCACCTAGTTGTTTGTCACGGCGAATTTGAAGTGGAGGGCGCATGCTGTCACACCGCCATCGCTTTTGGTGAGGATGTGGCCTGCTCCGCTCCCGCCAGAATTGGATGCGCCATCCACGTGGAGGATCTAAGGCTCCTCCCCTGGTCCGAGCTCCGCTATTGTCTGCTATGGCTCCTCGGCGAATCCGGTGCACTCGACCTCAAAGTCAGCCAGGACCTGGGCCCTTTGCGAGGGCCTCGACCGGTACACTATGTCGAACTCGCTGAGCAGCAAGGACCACTTGGCCAATCTCTCGGAAGTCTCGGGATGGCTGAGTATGGTCCTCAATGGCTGGTCCATCACGACCACTATCGGGTATGCTTGGAAGTAGGGCCTGAGGTGCTTAGCAAACATTATTAGTGCAAAAATGAGTTTCTCGGAGTGAGTATACCTGATCTCTGCATCGCGGAGGATTTTGCTGGTGTAGTATACCGGCTTTTGAGATTTGTCCTCGTCTGCATGGACGAGAGCTGAGCTGACGGCTCCGGGTGTAACCGCTAGGTAGAGCAGGTTCTCCTCCCCCTCTTCCGGCCTGGAGAGCAATGGGGGAGAGGTGAGGAATTTCTTCAGCTCCTCGAAGGCTGTCCTGCACTCCTCCGCCCAGGTGAAGTCGTGCATCTTGTGCAGCACCTTGAAGAATGGAAGAAAATAGTCAGCCGACCTCAAGATGAACCGGCTCAAGATGGCAATACACCCCGTTAGGCACTGGACCTGCTTCTTGGAGGTCGGGTGCTCCATGTCGATGATTGCTTGGACCTTCTCCGGGTTTGCTTCGATGCCTCTCTGGGTGACCATGAAGCCGAGAAACTTCCTAGCCGCCACTTCGAAGGCATACTTTGCTGGATTCAGCTTCATCTGATGCTGCCACAGATTATGGAAGGATTCAGCGAGGTCAGCAATATGGCTCGAGCTCGGCTTGCTCATGATGAGCATGTCGTCCACATATACTTGCATGTTCCGGCCAATTTGGTCCTTAAAGACCTTATTGAGCAGACGCTGGTATGTGGCTCCTACATTCTTCATACCAAAGGACATCATCTTGTAGCAGTATATCCCTTGGTCGGTGATGAAGGCGGTATGCTCCTCATCCTCCGGGTGCATACGGATCTGGTTGTATCCAGAGAATGCATCCATGAAGGAGAGCAGCATGTGGCCAAAGGAGGCATCCACCAGCTGATCAATCTTTGGTAGAGGAAAGCTATCCTTCGGGCATGCTTTGTTGAGGTCGGTGTAGTCTACACAGATCCTCCACTTGCCATTGTTCTTCCTTACCATCATCACGTTCACCAGCCAGCTTGGATATTGGACCTCCCGGATGAAATCGACGGCTAGGAGTTTGTCCACTTCCTCCTTGATGGCCGCCTGCCTCTCCAAGGTGAAGCTTCTCTTCTTCTGCCGAACTGGCCTGTGCTTTGGATCAACACTCAGTTTGTGAGTAATGATGTCAGGAGGGATACCTTGCATGTCCGTTGCTGTCTAGGAGAATACATCCATGCTTGCCCGCAGGAACTCCAGTAATTAAGCCCTCTCCTCCTCGGGTAGCTGGGCTCCAATTTGCACCGTCTTCGTGGGGTCATCCTCGAGCGGATAGGAGAGTGGCGCTCGACCAGGCCTCCCCTAAGGTCTTGGGCCCTTTGGTCGAGATCATCTACCTTGGGATCATCCTCGAGGACCTTGGCCCCAGGGAGGGTTTGGAAGCAGTGTTGCACTGGTTGGGGTGCTCCCTTCATCTCCCCGACACCATAGGGAGTGGGGAACTGTACAAGCAATCTCTTGGTGGAGACAATGGCATCGAGCAAGTTGAGCCCGGGTCGGCCCAGAATCATGTTGTAGGCAGAAGGAAGCCTTACAACCATGAAAGTCATCATAATGGTGATCTACCGAGGTGGGGTCCCGGTAGTGACTGGGAGAGTGATCTCTCCTTCCACTCTTACAGAATCACCTGTGAAACCAACAAGGGGAGTATGCATAGGTTTGAGCTGGTCAGGAGAAAGGTCCATCCTGGAGAAGGCATCATAAAAAAGTACATCCGTGGAGCTTCCACTATCAACCATGATACATTTTACAGGATGCTTCACGATCGTCATCTCGACGACCATGGAATCATTATTTACATTTTTCCCCTGTCTTCCCCTTCCCTCATAAAGGGGAGTACATTCTCAGGATCCCCTGCCCCCCGGGCCTTCTTTGGCGTGCGCGCGGCTCCCCAGGAGATCATGCCCACCAGCTTCTCGGTAAGGCGGTTGTCGATGGCTAGAGCTGGCAGGAGAGCGACGAGCGCTTGGGATTCCACTTGGGGTCTGCCCCCCATGAACCTTTTAAGGTAGCCCCTCTTGATGAGTTCTTCGATTTTTTACTTGAGGTTGTGACATTCCTCGGTGTCGTGGCCATGGTCACGGTGAAAATGATAGTACTTCATTTTATCATGGCCAGTGGAGGACTTCATCAGAGGCGAGCATCTCAGGTAGTCCTCGCCTTCGATCTTCATGAGGATCTTCGTCCTCGGGGCGAGGAGGGGGGTGTAACTCTCCTCAGGAGCGGGAGTGCCTTTTGGTCTTGGTCCCCTCCAGGAGTTTGGAACCTAAGGTCCTGGCTTCCAGGTTCCGGGCATCTCGGTGGGGGTCGGCTTCTTCGGTGGCTTCCCGTCGAGCTCCCACCTCGTACGATCTGCCTCTTCGGCATGGATGTACTTTTGGGCTTGGAGGAGGAGCTCGGAATAAGTCTTGGGGGGCTTCTTGTCGAGCAAGTAGGTCAGGCGGGAGGTCCTGAGCCCTCACTTTAGTACCAGCATGGCAACTAGCTCATCAAGGTTGTAGATCTCCAATGCAGCAGCCTTGAAGCAGGCCATGTAGTCCCACAGCGGTTTGCGGTCCTGCTACCGGAGGAGAAGAGGTTGTCTGCCTCACGTGGCAACTTCCAACAGGCGTCAAAGTGGTCCACGAACTTCTGCCCCAACTGGGCGAAAGAGTTGATGCTCTCCGGCTCCACGCGGGTGAACCATACCCGGGCTGCCTTCCTGAGAGTAGCAGGAAAAGCGACATAGAGAAGAGCGTCAGTGGCCTCTTGGACCCTCATGAGGGCCCGGTTGCTTTCCAGAGGGTTAGTGGTCCATCATAAGGATCCACCTGCGGCATATAAAATCGACTCGGAATAGGCTCCCCTTGGATTTCTTGGTAGAAAGGGGGACGGGTGTCGTAGCTCGTTGGCTCGCTAGCTGAGCCTGGCAAGTTAGCGAATCGGTGGGCTAACTCTGCCAACTTGCAGTCATGCTCCTCCAGGTGCTTCTCCATTGCGCGTCTGATGGCTTCATCAGTGGACCCCTCCATCGAGGGAGACGGAGAAGGTGACATGGGTGCATGGTACCCGTAGTGGGGGGTCTTGCTTTTCCTACCTTGGTGGGGCTTGGATGCTACCCGCCCGAGGTTTGGTGAGCGGCTCTCCCTATCGGCAGACCTCACTCGTTGTCTTTTTACCGGAGTTTGATGGCTACCCCGGTGGTCAGTAATGGCCCGTGGCTGTGAAGGCCTTCCTTGGAAGGAACGCAGGCTATCACGGGGGGCCACGGCATGGGCCGCGGGAGTCCCTGGCTGCTGGTGGGTAGCCAAGGATCGGTGCTGCTGCTAAAGCTGGCGCACTGCTATGGAAAGAATCTGCATTTGCTGGACGAGTGCAGCTAGCTGAGACTCCACCGGAGGTGGTTAAACTGGAGCGGATGGCCCCGCCTCTGGGTTGTGCGGGTTCCCCGAGAGGGGGAGTCCCCTACACGACTGGTGGAGGCCTCTCATGCCCGTGTCGTCACCATCTTTTCATGAAACTTGTTTGTAAAAGAGAGGGGGGGCTTGAACTAGATCAAGGACTGTTCACGGGAACACACCCCTTCCTGGCATGCCAATCTGTTTCCACCAAGATCGTCATGGCCCGTAGCTGCTGTCGGCGACGGAGTGCGCTTCCTTCACTGTCTGGCCATCCGGGCCTGCAAAACAAGGGTTAGTGACCCGGGCTAGGAATTCTGACCGGGGTACTTCGACGGTCAAGTCAGTGACGATCTAGGAGAACAGATCCTCCTGGTCATGCCCCTCTTGATGGACTCCATGCTAGGAGGAGTGAGTAGTGTGAGAGTGGGATGCAAGTGTGTCGGGGGAAAGAGCGGCCTGGCTAGAGGGATTCTCTGTGTGGCCTTTTCGCCCGCCCTTACATGGATTTGCTTGTGGTGCTGTGCACTTTGGTTGAGTTTGCACTTGTATTTTGGTGGTATTGCATGTGTTACCTCCTTTGTCTTGCTTCCGTCGAGCTTTGTAGTCTAGGTTACTGTTGGGCACTCATCTTGGGATCTTCGCCGGGCTGTCAAGCACGTGCGGCGATGTCCTGAGGCACCTTTTCTGATTCATGATAAGGAAAGCTGTCATGTATTCTGACATTCTCTTTGGTCACCTTATTCCGAGAAACCTGGCAGTACCTTAATTGGTGGGCCACCGTGCCCGGGATTCGAATCTCCTGGTTGACTTCCTCTTTCAGGTAGTTCAGGTGGTTGGTGAGGAGCATGGCACCTCGATCAGTGGGCCTCTCCCCTTTCTATTGTAACCGGCGGTTGCAGGTGGTCACTGCGACCTGACGGATGTCTCCGTGAGATCCTTGGGTGGCTTGCTGGAGTCCTAGGATGGCGATGCTTACGCCTGAGCTGGGGGCTGAGCTAGAAAGGCAGGGCTCGACTCCAACCTAGGCATCCTGAGCTCGCAGGATCACCTCAGTGGAGGAGGGCAGAGCATGGGCCCGGTCCAGAGGGCTCGACCTCGGAGAGGCTCCACGTGGTGGAGGAGGGCTGAGCTCGATTCCGACCACGGGGCTCGATCTCGGAGGGGCTCGGTCTGGAGGGCGGAGTGTGGGCCCGGTCCAGAGGGCTCGGCCTCGGAGAGGCTCCATGTGGCGAAGGAGGGCTGAGCTCGACTTCGACCATGGGACTCGATCTTCGAGGGGCTCGCTCTGGAGGGCGGAGCACGGGGCCTGTCCAGAGGGCTCAACCTCGAAGAGGCTCCACGTGGTGGAGGAGGGCTGAGCTTAACTCTGACCATGGGGCTCGATCTCCGAGGGGCTCGCTCTGGAGGGTGCCACTCGACTCCGACCTAGGCATCCCGAGCTCACGAGTCCGACCTGGCGGAGGACGGAGCTCGACTTTGACAAACGATCCCATTATCTTGGCGGAGCTTAGCCCAGTGAAGGAGTCCGAACAAGGAAGTCGACGTGGCATTCGACACGGCGACTTTCTTTGACGTGGCTCCTGTCAGCTGTCCCACATCAGCGATCTTGCCACATCACACATAAAGCCATATTTTGGATCATACTCTTTTATGACAAAGATTCATGTACAGAGTGTTCTCAGATATGGTGGATTGTGTATGAAGGATGTGAGTGGATCAACAAGGAATCGATCACTCCTAGTAAGATGAGGACTTATCCCATGTAGTCTCTTTGATTGTTGACTCAAGAAGTCTTTGATCAAAGTAAGATGAGATTAGATAGGGTGTCTAATCTTTCATCGATCGAGTCTTCATTATCAAATTGAGATTCAAAAGGATTAAGTGGTGGGATTTGACAATTTTCCATACCCATCACTTATTCGGGATAAAGAGAGATCGAAAGATTGAATTGCATGATAACTTTCTACTGAAGGGTATTTTAATAATTTTTACCAAATTTTTCATCTTCCGGGTAGGCATGACACATTGCTGGATATCAATTATCTCTTGTAGATTTTCATGAGTCAAATTGGTTAAATTCATGAGTCAATATGGAAGTTGGTTCGAATTGATATTTTGGTTCAGCTCGATTTGACCTAATTAGGTCAATTGATTTTGATCAGATCGAAATAGCTTGGACCTGGACCTATTGCTGGCTAGATGTGGTACCCAAAGGATCACACATACTAGGAAATTGGCCAAGAAAATCAATTGGATTTTGGTTAGGGTCATTGGATCCTAATAGGCTAGATAATTTGCATACTAGAATATGCATGCTAACCTAACTCCTAATCCAATTAGGTTAGATCAGTTTGCTTGCTATTTGGGAAAACCAATTTAAGTGAAACTTAGATTGGGCTGAATGCTAATTGGTATAGTATTTATCTATATTTATCTAGAATTTATAGAATATTATCCTTGGATTATGGAAGAGTCCAAAGGGGATTGGACTCTTGGTGCCATATTGGCATACACCAAGATTAAGGGGCACAGAAGGACCAAGAGTCCTTCTACCACTTAATCACCTATTTCAGATAAGTGCTAGGCCTCTCTCCCTTATCCCCATTCCTATTTGAATTGGGCTTAATTGGTCAAAAGGTTGGTTATGGCATGGAGAAGTGTGGCACACAAAATGAAGGGACACGTTCCTTCATGTTTGGCACACAATCATAAATCCAGAAGCCCTTCTATTTGAAGGCTTCTAGTTCTCTGATACGACCTTTGAAATCCCACATCCCTTAGCCAAATTTTGACCGATTACTTGCCACATGGCAAGTGAAACTGGAAAATTGAAGAGATATATATATATGTCTCTTAGCACAGTGAAATGGCATGATATGGCATATCAAGATAAAACATTTCACCCAAGGGACTCCTACTTGAAGGGTCCTATCTGATCATTAGAAAATCATATCAAGGGTTGAGAAAAAGGTTTATCAGGCACCCCTTCACTCAGTATATAAAGGCATCAGTAATCTGATGCAGAAAAGATCCATAAGAGATCTTTTCAACCTATCTTCCGTCTCTTAGGATAAAAAAGTCTTCTTTAAGACAAGCTTATCATTTTAAGACAAGAGTCTAGGAAGAGACATATGAGGGATAATTGGATTCTAAGAGAGGATTCAAAGAGATCTCTGAGTGCCCTACAAGAGGGTAGGGATTCCAACAAAGGAAGAAAGGTCGCTAAAGGAAGAAATACTGTCGAGAAGAGTCCTAGTCAAATAAGCAAGCTCGATAGGAGTGCCTCCTTGGTTTGGTTCCTGTGTGGATCATCTCTGAAGGGCATACACTTATGCTCCTTGTAGTAATTAAGGAGTATAGTGCTCTAGGTATTCTTCTATAATCCTAAAGTTATGATTTATTAGTTGTCATGGTCAAGTAGTCCTTGGATCTAAAGTTCTATCTGATTAGGGTTTCAATAATGAAAATTTTTAAAATCCAGTCTTCTACTACGTCAGCCTAAACCCAATAGTGGTATCAGAGCCATCTTGATTCATGCAATTAGTAGTCATTTTAGTATTAATCTCTTGCTTTGATATGACTCTTGCATGATTAGTTCATATTACATATGTGATATGTTATGCTCCTAGTAACTGCTTCGGATTAGGTTAGTCACCATAGCCGCCCGGTCATAGGAGCTAAGTAGGGTTTAAAGGCCCTCTCTTCTCTTTCAATGGGATCTCGTATAACATGTTGGAGTGCCGCTGTGGCCTTATCCTATGAACAAGTAAGGTGAACGGATTGTTGTTTTAATCATACTTTGGTTATGCATATTAGGGTTAATATGCTTATTTGCTGGAATATGTATCATGTTGGCTTGTTTAATTAGGATGTGTTTGAGATCTCAAAGCCCTCATAAAAATTATATTTAGTCGTAGTGTAAGCTAATCATGATGCAAATTCATTTAGGGTTTGATTAGCAAATTGATGTCTAGGCAAGTGGTTTTGGGAAGGTAAAGGGAATGAGTTTTCTTATCGGTTTTGTTGTCTGACCTGGCCAATTCATTTGGTGTCTAAGGAAAGCAATAGAGGGACCCCCTCATTTCTACCACTTACTTGGCCAATTTGGTTATATCTAGACATTAAATTGGAAATGCTAATTAATTAAGCACACAAAAAATTGCCTTCCTTCATGCTAAGGCAAATCCATGTTAAAAATTATAGTAGGTTTGTTGTGATTAACACAAGGCCTATTCTAGGATTTGATATAATATTTGTTTTGGTGTATTTTATACTTTATGTAATGATTGGTGGTGTTGCTTTGTTGTAATTGATACAAGGGAAATATTTATCAAACATAGCTGTATGGAAATGAAGGGTCTGACTAAACTAAGACATTATAATTTGTTGTAATTGACATAAGGATATAAGTATCTTAGAGGCAGGTGTTATGTTGAGAGTTGCAAGGGTTGCAATTGGAAAGGAGTTTCCTATCCTTGAACTCATGAGTGTTTGTTATAATTAACACAAAGTATTCATGAGGAATTTGGATCTCAACCCCACTAAAGAAGTCCTGGAAGAGTTTTTCCACTTATCATAGTTGAGGGTTATGGTATTCGAAAGAAAATAGTGGGAGACATAATTAGATACAAAAATCCTTATCTAATTATAAATATCATCATGAGTGGTCTGCTTATAGTTGTTCTTTATTTAATGTAGATTTTATATTATGGCTTCTACTCTTTCACTGCGGGGCATCTTGGATACCAACAAGTTGACTGATTTAAATTATGTGGACTGGTTGAGAAATCTAAGGATTGTATTAGCTCAGGAAAAGTTTGCCTGTATTCTTGATTCTCCTGACCCAGATCTGATAGAAGAGGATGCTACTAAGAAGGAAATTGCCACATATAAAATATGGTAGAATGACAGCATGACTGTCAAGTGCATCATGTTGGCCTCTATAAGCAACGAGTTGTAAAGGCAACATGAGGAATGGAATCTCAGTCTATATTGCTCAATCTAAAAGAGCTTTGTGAAGAGCATAGTCAGACTGCTCGATATGAGACATCGAAGTAGTTGTTCCGAGTATGCATGAGTGAGGGCTTTTCTATTCAGGCACATGTCCTTAAGATGATTGACCTGATCACTCGATTAGGTCAACTGGGGTTTGTGATGGATGGAGAGCTTAATCAAGACTTGATTCTGCAATCACTTCCAGATTCCTTCTCGCAGTTTATCATGAATTACCACATGAACAAACTAAATTTGTCATTGTCTGAGCTACTGAATATGCTCAAGACAGTAGAGAGCCACTTCAAACGTGATAAGGCTCAACTTATTCTAATTGATGAAAAGAAGAAGCAAGCAATGAAGAAGGGTTCAAAGAGGAAGAGGAACCCTAAGAGTAGCTTCCATAAGGGGAAGAAGTCGAGAAAGCCCTCTACTGATGGGACTTGCTATCACTATGGGAAGCAAGGGCATTAGAAGAAGAATTGCAAGTTATATCTTACAAGTTTAAAGCAGGATGTTGGTGGAGCATCTAAAGGTTTGTATATGACATAAACAAACTTGTCATTGAGTTCTTCAGTTTCTGATTTAAGGGTATTGGATACCGTATGTGGATCTTATATCTGCAAGTCATTGCAGGGTTACAGAGATCTAGAAGCTTGAAGAAGGGTGCTTCGAGCTATTCGGCATGAGTGGTGAACTCATTCAAGCTGAAATTGTTGGCACCTATCTGTTGTTGTTACCATCGGGCAATATTCTTGAATTAAAATATTGTTATTATGTACCCAACATTATAAGGAATATTATTTATGTATCTTTGTTGTTGAAACAAGGTTATGAAATAAATTTGATGAGCCATGGATGATTGATTTTCTTTTCAAAGAAAATCTTTGGTTGTGGTACATATTCTAACGATCTTTTGATTATGTTACTCAATGATGAGGTTATGCTTGTTAAGAACAAAAAAAGAAAGAGAGGTGATGTGAATATCACTTATCTCTGGCATTACTATTTGGGTCACATCAGTGAGTCCAAGATAAACAAGTTGTACAAAGATAATTTCTTTGAACCTTTTGATTATGAATCATTAGGAATTTGCAAGTCCTATCTCACAAGTAAGATGACCAAGTCTCCATTCACTGGACATAGAGAAAGGGTAATTGAGTTATTATGTCTAGTACACACAGATGTGTGTGGTCCTATGACAATCCAAGCCAGAGGAGGATACTCTTATTTCATCAGTTTTATTGATAATTTGTTAAGGTTCGGATATGTGTGTCATATAAAATACAAGTCCGAAGCTTTTGATAAATTCAAAGAGTATTAAAGTGAGGTTGAGAGACAAATTGGGCATAGTATTAAAATCCTTCTATCTGATCGGGAAGGAGAATACTTGTCTAGTAAGTTTCTCAATCATCTTAAAGACAAAGGCATTCTCTCTGAATGGACCCCTCCATACACACCATAATTAAATGGTGTAGCAGAAAGGAGGAATCATACTTTATTGGATATGGTACGATCTATGATGTGCTTCACGGATCTTCTAGTATCCTTCTAGGGTTATGCCCTAGAGACTACTACCTACATACTGAACAAGGTGCCATCAAAGGTAGTTAAAAGTACTCCATATGAATTATAGAAAGGAAAATGGCCAAGTCTTAAGTATTTTAAGATTTGGGATTGTCCTGCTTATGTCAGGAATGTTTTTGGACATAAGCTAAGTGCTAGGGTTGATAAGTTATTGACCCCTAGAATGATTTTGATGATTACAAAACATTGGAGCATGTATGTATTACTAATTCTTTCAATTACTCAAGAAGTTTTTACAGGAAGTATTTATCATTGTATCATGTGATTTTCTATTCAGTTAAAGTGTATTTCAATATTGTATCAACTTATGTACATCTCAAGTTGTAAAGCCCTAATTATATCCTTGTAATCTTGTAAAAAGGGCTAAAAGAAAATTAGTAAAAAGTGAGTATAAATAGGTTAGACATCTGTGGTAAGTTTTTTGAAGTGTTTGAAAGACTTGCTCTTGTTGGGAATTTGCTTTGAAGAAGTTTTGCTTGAGCCGACTCACAGACCTCGAGCCGACTCATGGACCAAGAGCTGACTCATATTCTGGCATGACATGGAGAGTCTCAAAGTTTCAGAAGTTCGAGTCGACTCGAGCATAATGAGCTGACTTGCACAGAGTATGCAATTCACAAATTTCAGAAATTCAGAGCCACGAGCCAACTCGACCCAAAAGAGCCAACTCATCCCAGAAGAGCCGACTCGTCCAGAGTTTGTGTTTATCTTGACTGAGACTTCGAGCCGACTCGATCCAGAAGAGCTGACTCGTCTAGAGTTTGTTTTTGGTCTGTCTGCAACTTCGAGCAAACTCAAGGTTCTCGAGCCGACTCGAGTGACGGGTTTTGGCTTTCTAACGGCTAGTTGCTGAATCAATTTTTTGAATTTAAAAGGCCCTCCAATAGCTATATCTCGGTTCCCTAGGCCCTACAATGGCTAGTTTTGCTTGAAGACTATAAAAGAGAGTATTTATGATGGATTAAACTATTAATCATTGATTATTCATTGAAAGAAAAAGAGTATTCAAGTGTTTTTCAAGTCTTTCACCAACCAACTTCAAGTGAGCATTCAAGAAAGGATTCCAAGCTTCTCCAACTTTTGAGGAAGTCAAGAAGCAGCTTTAAGAGTATTCAAGAGCATCTAAAATAAGGCTTCAATTTGAACTTCATCAGCAACTACCAAACAAATTGGGTTTATTGTAAAGTTGCTATTTCAATTTGATATATCTTGTTTTCTCTCCAAGAGCAGCAAGGGGCTATGTCTTGTGAGTATTGAAAGATTTTTATGTGAGCCTATTAAAACCTATGTTTGGATTTCTTTGGTGAGCCCGGTTCTAAAAACCAAAGGGAGTTAGGTTTTTGGTTAGCTTGTGTTAAAACCAAGTGTGGGTTTCTTTGGTAAGCCTGGTTTAAAAACCAAAGTGTAGAGGTTTGAATTGTGAGCCTGTTAAAACAATACGACTGTATTCCGATGGGGGATATTATGGAAATCCCAAGTGGTGCGGGTAATGGATGCAGGAATGGGTTGCTCCGAACCACTTTAATTTCTTTGTATTTGTGATTGTACTTGATTGAATTCATTGTATTTATTTATTTGCTTCTGCATTGCATAATCTATCACAACATTAACACTAAAAGATTTTCAAAGTGCACATATTTGCAAGAAAGTTTTATATCCTAATTCACCCCCCTCTTGGAAAGCCATCTGGGCAACATAAGTGCAGGTTTGTAGGATATCCTAAAGAAGGTATGGGATACCCTTTCTACCATCCTACTAAGCAAAAAGTCTTTGTCAGTAGGCATGCCACATTCTTAGAAAAGGAGTTTATCCAAGAAGGGGGTAGTGGGAGGACATTTGAACTTGAAGTTCAACCACACCTGAAGCAATTCCTCAACCAGATATTCCTAAGGTTCAAGAACAACCATAACATACACCTCCTCTCCATAGGTCAGAAAGAGTGCGAAGTGCACCTCTTAGATATGGCTTCATCATTGGGAATAACAATAAAGCTAGTATCATACAGGATAATGATCCTGTGACCTATACGGAAGCTACACGAGTAGAGACTGACAAATGGCTAAAAACCATGAAATTCAAGATGGACTCCATGTACTCTAATTAGGTTTGGACATTAGTTGATCCATAGCAAATGGTCAAGTAGAGACCTACAAAGCTAGGCTGGTGGCAAAAGTTTCAGACAAAGACATGGTATTAACTATGATGAAACTTTTTTACCAGTAGCCATGCTCAAGTCCATTCGGATATTGCTTGCCATAGCTGCATACTGTGACTATTTGATCTGGCAAATAGACATAAAGACTACTTTTCTTAATTGGATATCTTGAAAAAGAAGTCTATATGTTATAGCCAGAGGCATTTGTTTCAAGTGAGAGACTAAACCTAGTATGCAAGCTTAAGAAATTTATTTATGGATTGAAACAAGCATCAAGGAGTTGGAACATCCATTTTGATGAGATGATCAAAGAGTTTGGTTTCATCAAGAATGTGGATGAACCCTGTGTATATAAGAAGACAAGTGGGAGTACCCTTATTTTCTTGGTTTTATATGTCGATGACATACTCATCATTGGGAATGATATACCAATATTGCAATCGATCAAGTCTTGGCTATCAAAGTAGTTTTTCATAAAGGATTTGAGAAAGGCATCCTATATACCGGGTATAAAGATCTATAAAGATAGATCTAAGAGGATGCTGGGCTTATCCCAATCCAGGTACATTGACTTAGTGTTGAAGAGATTCAACTTGGAGGGAAGTAAGAGAGGTTACTTTCCCATGAGTCAAGGCATAAATCTCTCCAAGAAGATGTCTCCTAAGGCCTGATGTTGTAGGATCAATTATGTATGCTTTGGTTGTAAAATCAATTATATATGCCATGTTATGTACCAGGCCTAATGTTGCTTATGCCTTGGACATAGTAAGTAGGTTCCAGGCTGATCTAAGGAAGGATCATTGGACAGCTTTGAAAAACATTCTTCAATACCTGCAGGTTCCAGGCTGATATAGGGAAGGATCATTGGAAAGCTTTGAAAAATATTCTTCAATACTTGAGAAGGACTAAAGATGTTTTTCTAATATATGGTGGATTAAAGTTGAAACTAGAAGGATATACAGATTCTAGTTTTCAATCAGATCTAGATGACAGCAAATCATATCAGGATATGTCTTCACCCTATATGGTGGTGCAGTAAGTTGAAAGAATACAAAGTAGCAAACTATAGCTGACTCAGTTATTGAGATAGAGTACATAACTGCGAGTGAAGCCACAAAAGAAGCCGTGTGAATGAAAAAATTCATCACGAAATTGGACATGATTCCTGCTATACAACAACTGGTGCTACTTTATTATGATAACACTAAAGCTATTCGCAAGCTAAGGAACCAAGGTCTCATCAAAAGTCCAAGCACATCCTAAAATGCTGCCACCTCATTCAAGAGATAATAAAAAGATAAGATGTTGTCATCGAACGAGTAGATCCAAAGAGCAACATAGCATACCCATTTACTAAAGCACTACCACAGCAGCAGTTTAATCGCCACTTAGATTATATGGGTGTAAGATACAAGGGTGATTGGCTTTAGTGCAAGTGGGAGATTGAAAGGATTATGTCCTAAAAACCAATCTTTGTATGGACATTTCTATAATCTTCCAACTCATGTATGATATTACTTATTAATAAAAGGTAATTGTTCATTCATCATACTGCTACATCTTATCAAGATTATGATAAATCCCATAGGTTAAGAAAATGAAATTAGGATTATGATGGAGATCATAATGGTGAGACCTATGTTCACATAAATCCTAATCTAAAATATTCCTAGTTGTTGGATCATCAATTCGGGGATTAATATTTCTGAAAAGACTAGTACATCCTATGTATGCTCGATGGAGAGGGTGGTTGGTATCACAACCACTTGTGTAGGGACACTAATATAAGGATGTGGGTGCTCATTAAGGTATGAGTTCACTGAGCTGATCTACCTTGAGAACATCTTATAGAGATCTTACTACTTGTCAAAAGATGATTCTTATAGTGGGAGTTGTGCAAGTGATCCTTAGATCTAAGATCACCATGGTTCCTTATGCACATAAAGCCATGTTTTGGTTCATACTCTTTCATGACAAAGAGTCTGTACGATGTATTCTCGGATATGGTGGATTGTGCATGAAGGATATGAGTGGATCAACAAGGAATTGATCACTCCTAGTAAGAGGAGAACTTATCCAATGTAATCTCTTCGATTGTTAACTCAAGAAGTCTTTGATTAAAGTAAGATGAGACTAAAAAGGGTTTCTAATCTTTCATCGATCGAGTCTTCATTACCAAATTAAGATTCAAAAGGATTAAGTGCTAGAGTTTGACGATTCTCCATACCCATCACTTATTCGAGATAAAGGAAGATCGAAGGATTGAATTGCATGATAACTTTTCACTAAAGGGTATTTTAATAATTTTTATCAAATTTTTCATCTTTCGGGTAGGCATGATACATTGCTATACATCAATCATGTCTTGTAGGTTTTCATGACTCAAATTGGTTGGATTCATGAGTCAATTTCATAGTTAGTTTGGATTGGCAACTTGGGTCAGCTCGATTTTACCAAATTAGGTCAATCTATTTTGATCAGATCGAAACAGCTTGGACCTAGACCTATTGCTGGCTAGATGTGGAGCCCAAAGGGTCACACATGCTAGGAAATTGACCAAGGAAGTCAATTGGATTTTGGTTAGGATCATTGGATCCTAATAGACTAGCTAATTTGCATACTAACATATGTATGCTAACCTAACTCCTAACCTAATTAGATTAGATTAGTTTGCTTGCTATTTGGGCTAACCAATTTAAGTAAAACTTAAATTGGATTGAGTCCTAATTGGGGTAGCATTTATCTGTATTTATCTAGAATTTATTGAACATTATCTTTGGATTATGAAAGAGTCCAAAGGGGATTGGACTCTTGGTACCATATTGGCAAGCACCAAGATTAAGGGATGCAGAAGCACCAAGAGTCCTTCTGCCACTTAGTCACCTATTTCAGATAAGTGTTAGGCCTCTCTCTTATCCCTACACCCATTTGAATTGGGCTTAATTGATCAAAAGGTTGGTTATGGCGTGGAGAAGTGTAGCGCACAAAATGAAGGGACGCGTGCCTTCATGTTTGGGCGCAATCATAAATCTATAAATCCTTTTATTTGAAGGCTTCTAGTTCTCCGATATAACCTTTGGAATCCCACATCCCTTAGCTAAATTTTGATCGGTTACTTGCCACATGGCAAGTGAAAAAATCACTGGAAAATTGAAGAGATACATATATGTCTCTTTGCGTAATGATATGGCATGATGTGGCATATCAAGATAAAACCTTTCACCCAAGAGACTCCTTCTACTTGAAGGGTCCTATCTCATCATTAGAAAATTAGATCAAGGGCTGAGAAAAAGGTTTATCAGGTGCCCCCTTACTCAGTATATAAAGGCATCGATATTCTGATGCAAAAAAGATCCATAAGAAATCTTTTCTACCTCTCTTCCTTCTCTTAGGACAAAAAGTCTTCTTTAAGACAAGGCTTGTCAATTTAAGACAAGATTCTAGAAAGAAATATAGGAAGGATAATCAAATTCTGAGAGAAGATTCAGAGAGATCTCTAAGTGCCTTACAGGAGGGTAGGGGTTCCAGCAAAGGGAGAAAGGCCATTGAAGGAAGAAAGGCTGCCGGGAAGAGTCCTAGTTAAATAAGCAAGCTCGATAGGAGTGCCTCCTTAGTCCGGTTCCCGTATGGATCACCTTTGAAGGGCATATACTTGTTTACCTTGTAAAAATTGAGTATAGCATTCCAGGTATTCTTTTATAATCCTAAAGTTATGATTTATTAATTGTCATGGTCAAGTGGTCCTTGGATCTAGGATTCTGGCTGATTAGGGTTTCAATAATAAAAATTTTTGAAATCCAGTCTTCCTCGGCCTGAACCTAACAGGAAAAAGATGTGCTAAACAAAAAGCCAGCCATAAACGGGTAAATTCACCCGTTCATGGTCAAGGGCCCAATATGGCACCCATTTGTCATTGTGACAAGTACAGCCTCTCAAGCAGGGAAGCAATGGAAACCACACACAAGCCAAGCTTGTAAACCACAGACACATCTTCATCATACACCTTCTCGCAATAATTGATGGAGCAGATGAGAAAGCATGGCTGCTATAGGATTAGCTTGTGAACCGCATATAAATTGAAGATTATATTATGGATCAACACAGATATATGGGTCATGATGGGGATAGGGTACCAGCAAGCTTGAAAAGGTCATAATAATTCTTTCACCATTCTGTCTCAATAGGACGTATCCCTTGGTGTAAAGATGGTTTTGTCAAGATTCCAACCCTAACTTGACTTATTAGATAGGGTGCAGTATAATGTGAAAGTTTGCTTCAAGGCCTTTAATCGGTTGTTTGGTTGCCTATTCTCGTAGTTCAGGCCGCTTTGGATCTCGGACGTTTTCTAAATCAGCAAATATGCTTCACTTGTGAAGGACCTCAAAAAGTAGTTGCCAAGAAGGAACCTCATCTTCAGTATCCCAAAAGTCAAATCCAGCCTAGATCACCAATTCAGCCCTAGGGCCGACCCTAGTTGATGCCGATCTCATTATTTGAGTCATAAGCTATCAATGGGAATGCAACAAGTGACACAAATTTCTAGGTCAATAATGAATAAAAAATTATTATGCAAAAGTAATTAGTCGTTCATATCCGAAGATGGTTACAAATGTGCTATTAATATTATACATTCATTCCTATTACAAGGGTGTCACAAAATATTAATGTACTGATTCCATCTCTTCTCATGATCTCTCTCCTCTCTTTTCCCCTCGCCTCAGCTCTCACCCTAGCCTTCATACTCCTACCCATTGCCATTCTCTCTCTCTCTCTCTCTCTCTCTCTCTCTCAAATTATATAGGTGGATGCTTTCGTGCCCAACAAGCTCATCATCTCCACCCTTTGATGACCTCTCCTCTCTCCTCCCAGCCCAATCTACGGTGATTCACATCTTCAAAAAAGGGCTCTAGATGTGGCCTACAAGGCCTTTTAGTTTTAGGATGGGTTTGCATTCAAGTTTGGGTTGGACTTGAACTTGACCTTGCCAAAAATTATCAGGCCTAGATTTGGCTAAAAACAATAAAATCATACGGACTTTTATATCTATTCAGTTATTTATTATTTTATAATTTTTATTTTTATTCCAATTTATTTTTTTAAAATCTATTTCTATATTTGATTTTTTTTTATTTTCAATTTTTTCTTCCTTGATATTTGTACAGTCATTTCAACCAAATATAAAAATGTAAAAGAAATAACCTAACCTAATAGCACATTGTCCTGATTATCATCATTTTTCTTTAAACATGTATTTTGCATAGCAGATTGCTAGAATGCACTATCAGAACCATCCAAGGTGACATTCGGACCGGATCAAGTATAAATAAACTAGGTCAAGGTAACATTCGGATTAGACCAAATATAAATAAACCATGTTAGATAAAAATTGAACCTTAAAAAGACTTAAACTTGACCGGTTTAGGTGTGGGAAACTCAAACCTGCTTTTCTAGTAAACATACATCTAATCGATCGCAGGTTCAAGACATGATCTACGATAACTTGATTAAATTTAAAATCTATTTTTTGAAATTCATGATAAGTTAGATTGGACAAGAAATTATGATTCATCCATAACTCTCTCCCTTCGTTCACATTCTACATTGGATGGGAGCTCATAATTCTCTTAGGATTTTTTCTTTATTCCCGTTTTACAGATGGATATCTTAATGATATTATGTTAAGGTACTTACTAGATAAAAATAAAGTTACGAAAATTTAAATGTCTTATATCCAACATAACCTAATGGTACAAGGCCCGTGGACTGCACCGGATTTAACCCCTATCTTTTTTTTTAATATATATATATATATATATAAAGGGTTAATAAGGTGGGGCGGGCGGGGAAGAGGCCGCAATGCAATTTCAAAAGCGAGCAATGGGGGCTGAACGCACGAAGGCGGCAATGGGATTTCAGAAGAGACTTGCGACACCGAAGCCCAAGTCCCCGAAGGTCTTTTCCAGCTTTCTCACGTCATCGACGAACTGGAAGTCGATCATTTTCTCTCAATCATTTAGGGGAAATTTATTTCCCTCGCTCATCCGTCCAAGTCCAGTTGCAGCCGCCGCGCATGTGGTGAGGCTCCTCTGCCTCCTGAAGGAGACCTAGGAGAGGGAGTCCCGCCTCCAGACCATCGCCATCGTCCCCTTCCTCGGGAGCGAGATCAACTCCAAGAACGATGAGCTCGGCCCCTAAAGGAAAACCGTCGAGGGATTGAAGGCAAAGAAAAAGGGGCTTAGGATCAAGCTGGTCTTGCGATCCAAGATTCGCATGGAGGAGCGGCTGCGGAAGGAGAAGAGGATTCAAGAAATGACATCCCAGATCAATAAGTTGAGGACGGCGATCGTGGAAGAGGGGAGGAGGCTCAGCCGTAGAACAGAAAAGATAGACGGGACACGAAACCCAACTATTTTTTTGGTAAGAGACACGGAACCCAATTAATGGCGATGCTGGAAACCGTCAATGGCCCCGACGTCAAGTGCACATACATATGCGTGTTTCAAATTTTGAACGATCCGATCCTCCATGCGCGATCACGATCAGTTTAGCAAGATTTAGGATATAGATTAAAATTCTATCCCAACCTATTTACTAAATAAATAAAATAAATTTAAAATTTTAAATTTAAATTTAAATTATTAGATAGATTAAATAAATATATTTATTTATGATCCGAACATATTTAGATCAAATCTGATAAGATAGATTGAATAAGGTTAGATCATATTTTGCCTTCTTTGTCCAACATTCTACATGGCATCTGTAATAATAATCCCAAACGTGTAGACTAGCTGATCTCATGCTAACTGTAATTCGTTTAATCCAAAATTCAAGGGGGAGGGGGAGGTGTTTGTGAAAAATCATTGGCCTCTAACTGTTGGCGTGGAGTCCCTAGATCAGCCGGTCGGAGTCGCTGCATCGCAGGACCGCTTCCTGGTTCACCTGCAAAACAGGTTCTTTGTCGGAGTTGTTCCGGCGGAGGACACTCCGATGTCTAAGTCAGTGGCGGATTCCAGCCACAGAATGGGGAAGATGTCGAGAGTGGAAGAGAAAAAGAATTCTTGGAGATTGAAAGTCTATCCTTCTTACCCATATTTAAAAGATGGCCTCCGGTCTGTGGCCCGCTCTTTTTCCGGCAATCATGGGGAGCCAATCTCTTCCATGATTGGCGATCGTGGGTTGTCAATGAGCGGTTCCGGCCAGATCGGGGGCGTGGCTACAGGAGTTGCATGCCATGATCATGGCATGATGAGTGTCGATTGTAACCGTTGGTTACAGTTTCCTTTCTGGAACAGATTACGGTTCAAGCTTCGGGTTTCCCTTTGCATGGGCCAAAGGCTTGGTATTTCCCCGAGGTCGGAGATCGTGTCTACGGCGGGGACCGAAGTACGTGTCTTTGGAAGTCGATGAGTAGTTCAGACTTCGATCGGGGCCGAAGGTGCTACCTAAAGGACTGGCCTTCGGATGTTGTAGTCCGGTGTGAAGCCTTGGGTTGCTTGTGGTTGGCATTCGCTTAGTCCGAAGTCCGTAGTCCGGAGAAATGGGCTTCGATAAGTCGAACCGGAGCTTGGTTCGTAGCTGAACCAGGATATCCCAACAGTTGCCCCCCTACTCTCAATTATCGAAGCGAAGATCTGCCTCGAGAAGTGAGAGTATTATGGCCTTATTGTTTTCCTCCTAAGAGACGGCGCAGTAAATGATTACGGGACCCCTATCGAGCTGTCCATCACGATCTGAGAATCAGATGGTGGACAGGTGCCATTTCCGGATTGGGAAAAAGTAGGTGGCCCTGAGGCTATCTCTTCTTGTCCCATTGCACAGTGATTGAGGCAATCTTTTGGTTGAGATTTGGATAGTTGTGGTGGCTGTTCTCCGCCCGTTGGATGAAGGATAGATCTTATCCTGGCGGTCAGTCGCAAGTGGGTTACCTCCCAGGGTAACCTTGAGTCAAAGTAACCCTCGGTGGGGGTCCAGAGACCCTTACTTTTCTTTTGGGGAAGGGTGAAGGTCTGGGCAAGGAAGCTTCTTCAACCTCGTCTCATTCTCCGCCCAAACCGTTCTGGACTGCCAGTCTCTTCCCGCGTATTTTCTGCGATGTATTGCATCACGATTTGTCCATAATGTAGACTCCGTAGACCACTTACGGTCTGTAGGGAAGAAGTAGGGTCCGTTGGACCGTTCTAAGAATATTTGCTGTTGACAGAAAGGACAACAGTGGTCCTTTTAGGCACGTGTTCAAATTTTCTGTAGGGTAAAGTGTTTACACCATCCCTGTATACTTTCTGTCGTGATTAAGGTAGGCTGTTCAGGCCCGCCTCGGTGCGTGTTCAGATTCACCGTATGGTAGGTTACGAAAACCATCCCTGCACCTTTGATCTTGTTGGTGGCCTAGTTAGACCATCCATTGCGCTCGTCGGGCATACCGATAGGGTGAGTGGATCAGACTCTCCTTTGCGCAGTTGACCGATTTTTCAGATCGGGTCATTCGGGCTATTATCGTTCAGTCGATGCAACTAGCCGTTCTGAGTTGAGTAGGGTTGAGGAGCTTTGCACAGGAGTTTTTTGGAACTTTTTCATTGATAGTATTTGCGAAAGTTTTGTACATTCCATGGCCGGGATAGGGTCTTCCCCTCCAGGGTCTTGAGTCGATATGTCCCTGGTCGAATGACTTCTTCGACTTGATATGGGCCTTCTCAGTTGGGGGAGAGTTTACCATGTTCCGTTGGCCTGGACATTTCTTCTCTTCGCAATACCATGTACCCCATGCGGAAAGTTTGCTCCTTCACACTTGCGTTGTAGTACTTAGCGACCTTTTGCTAGTATGCCGCCATTCTTATCTGGGCCTGTAGCCTGGTGCTTGATAGCAAATCCAGATCAATCCTTCTGCGATCGGAATTCTCAGGCTCTTCATAGTTGTCAATTCTCAGGGAGTGTAGGGAGACTTTGATAGGTAGCATGGCTTCGGTACCGTAGGCTAGGTTGAACGGAGATTCACCGGTGGCTGTTCTTGGGGTAGTTCGGTACGTCCAAAGAACAGATGTCAGTTCTTCAGCCCAAAACCCTTTGGCGGCGTTCAACCTTGTCTTCAGACCATGGAGGATGGTCCAGTTGGTGACTTCGGCTTCTCCGTTGGACTGTGGATGAGCAACGGATGTTAGTCGATGCTAGATATGGTACCGAGCACGGAAGTCCTTGAACTTCGGATTGTCGAATTATCTCCCATTGTCCGTGATAATGACATGTGGGATGCCGAACCTGAAGATGATAAAATTTTTTATAAAATTTTCCACCTTGCCCTATGTGATATGGGCCAATGGTTCGGCTTCCACCCACTTCGTGAAATAGTCGATGGCCACTAGGAGAAACTTCCTTTGCCCTAATGCTAGTGGGAACGGGCCAAGAATATCCATCCCCCACTGGGCAAAAGGCCATGGGGCTGCCAACTGAGTCAGGTGACTCGCAGGTTGTCTTTGCACATTGGCATACCTCTGGTATTGGTCGCACTTCTGCACGAAATCAGCTGAGTCCTTCTGGATGGAGGGCCAGTAATACCCTTGTCAAATAATCTTGTATGCTAGAGATCTGCCTTCCAAGTGATCCCCGCATATGCCCTCGTGGACCTCTCTCAAAGCATAATCTGTATCGGTGGGTCCTAGGCATTTTAGCAGTGGTTGGGAGAACGATTTCTTGTAGAGGGTTTCGTCTAAGATGACATATTGAGATGCCATCCAGCGGATCTTCTTGGCCTCTGCCTTATCTTCGGGCAGTTCTCCTTCATTCAGGAATCTAATTATGGGATCCATCCAGCTTGGCTCAGTATCAATCTGGCGCACCTCTGCAGCCTCTTCGGCGATGCTTGGAGTTTCAAGATGTTCAACAAAGGTGCGCCCGAGAGACTCCGGTGCTGTAGTTGCCAGTCGAGACAGTGCATCCGCCCAGGAGTTTTCTGATCGGGGAACATGAATAATTTCAAAATGTTCCAGTTGGGAGGATAAAGCCTGAACCTTCTCCAGGTATTGCACCATGGTTGGATCTTTGGCTGCGTATTCTCCGTTGACTTGATTCACAACCAATTGACAATCGAAGAATGTTCGGAGTTGCCGGACTCCCAGATCTTTGGCGATCCGAAGTCCAGCGAGTAGGGCCTCATATCCGACCTGATTATTGGAGGCGTGGAAGGAAAAACGGAGTGCATACTCTATGGTATGGCCGTCAGGTTCGGCCAACATGAGTCCAGCCCCGCACCCGGTAGCATTGGAAGCTCCGTCCAGATGAAGTAGCCAAATGGACTTCATCTCCTTCGAGGCTTCTTCTTCATCCGAAGAGGCTTCATCTTCGAACTTCCAGGTGCACTCAGCCAGGAAATCGGAGAGCACTTGGGCATTCATAGCCGCTCGGGGTTGGAAGCTGATGTCAAATTCACTTAGCTTCACAACCCATTTGACTATCCTTCCATAAGTGTCTGGAGATTGGAGAACGGCCTTGACAGGTTGATCAGTCAGCACCACAATAGCGTGAGCCTGGAAATATGGCCGTAGTCGCTTTGCCGCAATCACTAAAGAGTAGATCAACTTCTACATCCTTGCATATCGCATTTCTGCATCATGCAGGATCTTGCTGATGTAGTAGATCGGCTTGTGGGACCCATCTTCTTCCTTCCGAACAATAACCGAACTCACTGCTTCGTCTGAAGCAGAGAGGTACAGGTAAAGGACCTCGCCTTCTTTTGGCTTGGAGAGTAATGGCGGGGTCTCCAAATACTTCTTCAATTCCTCAAAGGCAACGCAACAGTCTTCGGACCATTCGAAGCCCTTTGATTGCCGAAGTACCTTGAAGAACGGAAGACATTTCTCGGCCGACCGAGAGATAAATCTGCTTAGGGAGGCAATCCTCCCTGTCAACTGTTGGACTTCCTTTTTACTAGAGGGATGCCTCATATCTTTCAAGGCTTGAATCTTCTCGCGATTGGCCTCAATCCCTCGTTTGGTGACAAGGAAGCCTAGGAATTTACCCGACGTGACCCCGAAGGCACACTTCGCCGGGTTTAACTTCATGTGGTAGCACCGGAGAGTGCTGAATGACTCCTCCAAGTTGTGGATGTGGTCTCTCCGGTGGAGACTCTTGACGATCATGTCCTCCATATTTCTTCCCAGTTGCTTTTCGAACACCTTATTGATGAGTCTTTGAAATGTTGCTCCGGCATTCTTGAGGCCAAACGGCATCATCTTGTAGCAGTAGAGACCTTTGTCAGTGATGAATGCCGTCTTCTCCTCATCTTGCGGATCCATTCTGATTTGGTTGTAGCTGGAGAAGGCATCCATAAAGCTCAGCAACTGGTGGCCAGCGGTAGCGTCGACCAATCGATCAATCTTTGGAAGAGGGAAGCTATCTTTTGGACAAGCCTTGTTAAGGTCTGTATAGTCGATGCAGATCCTCCACTTGCCGCTAGCTTTCTTCACCATTACCATATTGGCCAGCCACTCGGGGTAGCGGGCATCTCTGATGAACCCTGCCTTGAGGAGCTTGCCAACCTCTTCATCAACAGCTTGCTGTCTTTCAAGGGCGAAGCTCCTCTTCTTCTGTCGCACCGGCTTGTACCCAGGGATTACTTCCAGCCGATGAGTAATCACTTCGGCAGGAATCCCGGGCATGTCCGAAGTCGACCAGGCGAAGACATCGGCATTGTCCCTGAGGAAACGGATCAGCTTCGTTCTAGTTTCCTCATCAAGGGCGCTCCCGATCTGCACAACTCTGGAGGGATCTTCCTCTTTCAAAGGTATCGGGATGGTCCTCTCCATGGGTTCACCAAGGTTTGTGGTTGAATCCCTCGGATCCAGCTGATCCGGAGTAGTTGAATCCTTGAAATGCCTGTCTTCAATCATCAGACATTGCCGTGCCATCCTCTGGTTCCCTCTAACTTCTCCAACTCCATTCATGGTGGGGAAGCATACCAAGAAGTAGTGAGAGGAGATCACGGTCCAGAACCTGTTCAAGGCAGGCCTCCCCAGAATAATGTTGTATGCTGAGGGGATCTGGACTACCGTGAAGTTGATCGGCAATGTCTTTTGTCGAAGCTCGGTGCCGAGGGTTACATGCAACACTATCTTCCCTTCAGCATAAACTTGGTTGCCCCCGAAACCGAAGAGTGGTATGGAGAATCTTTGCAGTTGATGTCTAGGCAAACACATTTTAGATAATGCATCGTACATCAAGACATCAGTCGAACTTCCATTATCAATAAGAACTCTCTGTACATCATAATTGGCCACTACGACCAAAATTACAAGAGGGTCGTCGTGCGGGAGCTGAACTCCCGCAAGGTCGTCGTCGGAGAAGATGATGGAGTTGTTATCTTTCAGTCGCTTTGAAGCTTCATCTTCATCCCTTCTCCAGTTGGTGGGCCGGTGTATCATCCCTACACCTTCGTTGGTGGGCCTTTGATTTAGCAATTCGGCCTCTTCGGGAGGTGGCTGGAGAACAGTTGCTTCCGACCGGGGTCCCTGGCGACCGATGTACCACCCCAGGTATCCTCTCTTGATGAGATCCTCGATCGCATCCCTCAGCTGGATGCATTCTTCTATGTTGTGGCCATGGTCCTAGTGGAATCGGCAAAATTTGTTCCTGTTCCTTGCGGAAGAGGAGGCCTTCATGGGACGGGGCCGTTGGAGATAGTTTTCTTTTTCTATCTCCATGAGGATCTTCTCTCGAGAGAGGTTGAGGGGGGTGTAGGAGTCGAATCTTCCTCCCAATGCTCTGGGCTTGGGAGGGCTTCTTCGGCGATCTGCATATCTGCCACCGTTGTTGTTGGAAATTTGGGGACCTTGCCTCCTGTTATTCTTCTTCTTTGAAGGGGGTTTCCCTTCAATCAACCATCGATTCGCCGCCTGCTCTTCGGCATCGGCATATTTCTGAGTCCTTGATAGGAGCTCAACGTAGCTTTTAGGGAACTCCTTGTCCAGGGAAAAAGTAAGCCTGGAGATTCGAAGCCCCTTCTTCAGTGCTGACATGGCCATGTGCTCGTTGAGATCGGGGATCTCAAGCATGGCCGCATTGAACCTGGAGATGGAATCTCTCAGGCTCTCTCCTTCATTCTGGTGAAGGAGAAAGAGTGTGTCCGTATTCTGAGGAATCTTGCGGCAGGTCCTGAAATGCAAGACAAACAATTTTTCTAACTCGGAAAATGAATCGATGGTACCTGGGCACAGGCTCGAGTACCACATCCGAGCGGACTTCTTCAAGGTAGCCGGGAACGCCAAACAGTACATTGCGTCCAAAGCTCCTTGGATCATCATATGGGCTTTGAAGCTGCCCAAATGGTCGAGGGGGTCGGAGGTGCCATCGTAGGGTTCCATCTGGGGAACCCTGAAGTGCCGAGGAATGTCCTTAGCCATGATGCGGTCGGTGTAGGGTGGGCGTAGATCACCTACAATCAAGTCATCGGGATCTCTCTGATCCCACATTCTCTATTCTTGCGCCCTTGCCATCTCTGATTCGATGGCTCTGAACCTCCCGTCATAATCGGGAGTCTGCTTGGGCGCTCCACCGAAGTGGAGTCTTCGGAGGAGGAGGAGGAAGTTTGCCTGGGCCTTTTCCCTTTTTGCGGGGAATCGGTAGACCTAGGCAGTCTCGAAGTTCAACCTTTGGGAGAGGGCCGAGAATGGGGGGAGGGATGCACTGAATCCTCCCGTGGTGCTCTCCTTCTTCGAGATCGAGAGCTATGTCTAGAAACAGCCGGTGGGTTTGCCACCGGAAAGGCTCTGTCTTGGAACTCTTGAACCATGGCCGTCAGGTTGGCGACCTGGTTCATAAGAGCGTCGAACTGCTATGCTCCCACAACAACTGTGAGAGGTGGAACATCGTTCTCCTCCGGGGGTGCACCCCCTGAGATGGAGCACGACTCCAGTTTGTAGAAGCATTTTGAGCTTTTCCTCTTGCCATCAAAAACTTCTTTGTTTCTTCCCCTTATCTAAGAGGGAGCTTAACAAATGTTAATGCTGCACCCCTACCTGGTACGCCAATCTGTTGGCGTGGAGTCCCTGGATCGGCCAGTCGAAGCCGCTGTATCGCTGGACCGCTCCCTGGTTCACCTGCAAAACAGGTCCCTTGCCGGAGTTGTTCCGACGGAGGACACTCTGATGCCTAAGTCAGTGGCAGATTCCAGCCACAGAATGGGGAAGATGTCGAGAGTGGAAGAGAAAAAGAATTCTTGGGGATTGAAAGTATACGTGTGCGAGATCGTTTGCCCTTTCCCCAAGCTATCCTTCTTATCCATATTTAAAAGATGACCTCCGATATGTGGCCTGCTCTTTTTCCGGCGATCATGGAAAGCCAATCTCTCCCATAATTGGCGATAGTGGATTGTCAATGAATGGTTCGGGGACGTGGCTGCAGGAGTTGTGCGCCATGATCATGGCATGATGAATGTCGATTATAACTGTTGGTTACAGTTTCCTTTCTGGAACAGATTACGGTTCAAGCTTCGGATTTCTCCTTGTATGAACCGAAGGCTTGGTATTTCCCCGAGACCGGAGATCGTGTCTACGACGGGAAACAAAGTACGTGTCTTCGGAAGTCGATGAATAGTTCAGACTTCGGCCGGATCCAAAAGTGCTACCTGAAGAACTGACCTTCCAATGCTGTAGTCCGGTATGAAGCCTTAGATTGCTTGTAGTTGGCCTTCACTTAGTCCGAAATCCGTAGTCCGGAGAAACGGACTTCGATAAATCCAACCAGAGCTTGGTTTGTAGCTGAACCAGGATATCCCAACACTAACTTTTACCCAACCTCACCCTGAAGGAAGTGCTCATGAAGGGTCAATTGGTTGTCGAATGATTTCATCTTTTAAGTCTCTTATTCTCCTCCATTATCGAACAAATAAACCTTCAAGCTTTAAATAAAAGTTGCTTTTTATTCAAATTTAGGTAAGCCACCGGTGGAGGCTCACTCAAGCCAGCATCAAGTAAAATTCCATGTACAACATTAGCAAGCTCAAAATACAAGTGTTTTTATTGTACTCTGCAACCAGGAAGATAAGGGAGGCTGCAGAAAGAGATAAACATCATTCACCTTTCCAAGAGGAGAGGGGAGGGGTCTCAGAGTTCCTCCATGAGTACGCTAAATTAGCATCAGAATTTCTATTACCCTTGACAGCATCTGCTGAAGCACATAATTGAAGTTCAGACATTTCTTCGGGTGTCAGCTTAACTGACAATGCTTGGATATTCTGGTTGAAGTTCTCGATCTTGGTCGTCCCTGGTATTGGACAAACGTCATTTCCTTGGTGATGAACCCAAGCCAGTGCAAGCTGTGAAGGGGTGCATCCCTTCCTTTGGGCCATTTTGTTTACACGCTCAAATATAAGCGCATTTTGCTCAAGATTCCCTGGTTGATATCTAGGCAAATTCTGCAAAAGTCATTCATCCTTCAGGAGCAAGAATGCATAACAAAGGTTCAAGTAGAGCTAAGAAAACAGAGAAATTAACAAAACATGCTCTAGTGCAAGCACCATCAGTTAAATTAAGGTCATATATGCACTCTTTGCTTTGTCATGCAGAGACAAATGAACAAGTGTTCACCATACAAGAACAAGAATTCACCAGATGATTACAAAAAAGAAAAAACAAAAGGAAGATGAAGTTGTTTGAGAAAACTCTATGTTTTATCCCGTAGAAAATGAGTTGGGGATTGGAGAGAAATCAATACAATTTAGGGGAAGTCAAATGTATGTGTTATGGGTATATTTAGTCCCGAGAACCAAATAAGTATTGATCATTCACTGGAATGCTGATTACCCTATCAACCTAAGAACACATGCACGTCCAAGTAGCCAACCATTTAACTATTCAGCACCGGCTACACACTTTCACCAAGTAGTCCTGCCGCCTACTCAATACTGATCACCTAATCGGCATCGAGTACACTTACAAGACCGACCACCTACTCAGATGTTCTAGTCCAACTTGTTCATACACAACACCATGCTCCATTGACTCAAAACAGTCGTACTCGAACCCGAGTAGCCAACAAACAACTTCCAACTGCCCCAGCTGGTACCCGTAACAAATAAATGGTATCCAGTTACCAACCAACTCTTCAATGGAATATAGTTGTCTTAACGACTCCAACTTCCTAATAGTATCCAGTTATACCTAATAGTATTCAATTATTCCTAACGGAATGCAGTTATCTTATTCCCTATAAATAGATAAAAAGAGACCTCCGACCAGGTACGCTTCTTCATCCTAGCATTCAGCCTTTCTTACTTACACTCAACTCCAGTTGCTGTTGTCCACTTTATTCTCCTTTATGACTTAAGCATCGAGTGTCCCTCGTCGAAATCTTGATCCAGGATCTTTTTGCAAGTTCTTGCTCAAGAGGAGAGCCCGAAGACGAGACTCCGACCACAAAAGAAGGTAGTGGGATCATCCGGTACCACCATAGCTCATCAGAGAACAACTTGACGGCAACAAATTGGTGCACCAAGTAGGGGATCATTGATTTCTAAGATCCCGAAGTTGATCGAATGGCCAAGACAAAAACTCAAGCCCAAGAAGCTTCTTTAAGCTGCATCAGGCACTCTTCGCATTGCAAAGAAGTGCCCAATCACATGGTGGAACCCCTCGCTTCGCCACCGCCCCCATCGATGGCCACCCAGCAGGAGGTTCTCACGGCCCTAGCACTGCAGGTCCAAGCACTAACAATTGTGGTACAGGACTGCAGCAACAAGTGGCGACAAAGCAAGAAGATCCTATTCCCACCACAATTGCAACACTTCCTGTTCATCAATCCTCCCAAGTAAGGTCCTCTTATCGGCACACTTCTCGCCACATGTGGCTTCCATCGCCATGCCAAACAGACCGTCAATCCCCTTGGAGAAGGGCTCCTTACCAACCCAGTTGGCACCGAGAAGTCAGCACCGGTCATAATTCCCATCTCTGTGCCGAGAAAGTCCCCAACACGAGGAGCAATGGTGGAAGAGAGAACAAAGGCAAGATGAGCACCCTCTCTTCTCATCTAGGGATGGCAATAAAACCCAAACCCATGGGTACCGGACCCGATTGGGTCGGGTAGTCAACACTTTGACTGGGTTTGGGCCGGGTTTGGGTAAAACCCGAATGCTTAACTTTGGGTTTGGGCCGGGACTGGGTAGATATACACCCGACCCGAACCCGGCCCGAATTATTTTAATATTTAAATATATATAATTATAATATATTTTATTAATTATAATTATTAGTTATTAAATTTTAAAATACTTGAACTCTATATCCTAATCATTATATATATATATATATTGATTTTTTTTTTTCATCCTATTCTATTCAAGGTGAATTCAAAACAAGATCATAATTAATAGTTTACCAACTTCATAATATAAATTGATTGAATATGAAATTAAATGTTGTTGAACTAAAAATGTAGTTAAATTTTATTTGTTCAATGTATGTATAATTTATAAAATTGTAGATGGGTTTGGATAAAAAAATCCAGTCCCGATAGTGTTTGGACCAGGTTTGGATAGTGTATTGAATATTTGGATTTGGGTAGTTAAACGCACCCGGCCCAAACCCGGCCCATTGCCATCCCTATTCTCATCTGAATCCTCCCATAAGGAATCTTCTGAAGAAGCTATTTAGCACCGAGCAAAACAATGCCTTGACGAGAACGAATGCAAGTTGGGCGAGGATAGCCACCAGCTTACCAACTTGCAAGGTAGAAGTCGAGACCAGTCCGACTTTAATAGCTATCCACCTCTCTTTCGATGAATCATGGATAAACCAATTCTGAGTTGGTTCAAAATGCCACAAATAGATCTGCACGACAGCATGACGGATCCTCTCAACCATCTTGAGAGTTATAAATCTCTCATGATGATTCAAAGCACTTCCGATGTCCTATTCTGCATTGCCTTCCCGGTTACCCTCGTAAGGCAGCCCAAGTATGGTACTTCAGACTGGCGTTGAGAAGTATCCACTCTTTTAAGCAACTGACGAGGCTATTCGTTACATATTTTAATGCTAGTTGGAGGATGCCCAAGGAACCTGACAGCTTTTTATCCATCTGACAACAAGATAGAGTCACTAAAAGACTACGTTGCCCGATTCAAATCGGCCATGCTAGAGATATATAACATGGATGAGTCCATAGCCAAGCAAGCTATAAAGAGAGAGCTTCGTTCCTCCAGGTTTACGTATTTTCTGGACAAGACTTATCCGAAATCTTATTCCAAATTACTGACCTGCGCTCAAAAGTATATACACAGAGGAAGCTACTATTTTTCAGTGAGAAACTGATGCAAAGCTGAAAAGGAAGAAGGTCCGAGAAGAGTCAAGTAATAGCCGAACCGAGAAGCCCGACTCCTGTCGACAAAGCCCAAAGCCAAAGTATCTCGACTACGCTCCTATCCTTACTCCTCGGACAAACATTTTGATGGAGATCAAAGGCAAAAGATATCTCCAAAGACCTCCAATGAAAGCTCGTCTAGCCTCTCAAGAAGAACAAATATTGTCGTTTCCACCATAATCATGGACATGATACCGAGAATTGTTTCATCCTAAAGAATGAAATCGAGGATTTTATTCAGCATAGCAACCTCGAGAAGTATATCTGGAAGGAAGGAAATAGGCATGGCAAATAGATTCCTGATCCACAACCAAGGTCAAGATAGATAACCGACTAACTGAAGGACAAGTCGACATGATCTCCTGCGAGGTAGAGCACATTCTAAAAAGGCTGAGAGAGGAAAGTCAAGAAGAAAATATATTACCTTTCTTTGATAGGAACCCACTTGGTGTTCATAACCCTAATAAAGATGCTATCATTGTATTTATGATGATAGCTAAGCATGATACAAGAAAGATTCTAGGTGATAGTGGAAGTTCTAACGATGTTCTCTTTTATGATGCTTTTGTTCAGATGAATTTGCCTTTGAACCACCTCAACCTATTTTTATACCCCTAGTCAACTTTACAAGAAATTTAGTCAGAGTCAAAGGAAAAATAAGCCTTCTAGTCATAGCAAGAACTCCACCTCAGCAGAGCACCATCTTTATGACATTCACCATCGTCTGCCTACCTTAGGCATACGTCAAACTCGGGTGACCAAGATTAAACCTACTGGATGCTGTCATTTCAACAAAGCACATTCTCGTCCATTTCCTAATAAGAAACGAAGTCAACAAAATGCATGGGGACCAGCTGTTAGCCCGATAATGTTTTCTTATGGAACACAAAGCACAAAAAGTAACAAGGTGCCAACATTTGGATAGTTGGATCAAAGAGAACAAGAGAAGAGAGGTGAGCTAGTTAAGTAACTACTCTCCTTTCCATTGAAAGATGACCCAGCAAAGTCTATCCAAATCAGAGCTCTTTTGCCCGAGAAGGAAAGAAACCAGCTACTAAACTTGCTGCAAAGCAATTCACATATTTTCGCCTGCTTAGCATCCGATATGCTTGGGGTTCCTTCCAAAGTCATTGTTTACAAGCTGAACATTGATCCTAAATTCAAGCCAGTTCGGCAAAAAAAGAGAAACTTCGTCCCCAAGAGGCAAAAAGTAATCGACGAGAAAGTCAGCAAGCTTGTAGTTGCCAACTTTATCCGAGAAGCTCACTATCCAGATTGGCTTGCCAATGTAGTCATGGTAAAGGTCAATAGAAAGTGACAAACTGCATCGACTATACTGCATCGACTATACTGATCTGATAAAGCTTGTCCAAAAGATAGCTTCCTATTATCAAAGATTGACTAGCTAGTCAATGCCACCTCCAAATACAAGCTACTCAGCTTTATGGATGCCTTTTCAAGCTATAATTAGGAAAAGATGGCTCCTGAAGACAAAATATCGCATTCATCATTGAGAAAGGAATTTACTATTATAAAGTAATGTCTTTCGGATTTAAGAATGTAGGTGCTACCTACTAAAGGCTCGTCAATAAAATTTTTAAAGACCAAATCGGCTAGAATATGAAAGTCTACATTGATGGCATGCTCGTTAAGAGCTTCTAGGAGGCCGACCATATCAAAGACCTAGAAGAAGCCTTTAACAACCTCCGCCGTTACCGAATCAAGCTGAATCCGGCAAACTATCTTTGGCATCACGACTAGCAAGTTCCTCAGATTCATGATCTTCCAACGAGACAAAAAAGCAAATTCAAAGAAAATCTAGACAATTCTCAACATGAAATATCCAACTTTGAAGGAAGTATAATAGCTAACCGACCGGTTATGATGCTCAGTTGATTCATCTCATAGTCAGCCGAGCACTGCCTATCTGTCTTCAAGGTCCTGTGCCAAACATATGATTTCGCCTAAACAAAAAATTGCCAACAAGCTTTCGAAAAACTCAAGAAGTTCCTAGCATTTCCACCCCTGCTAGCTAAGCTTGAAGTTGACGAACTCTACTTATACCTTGCTGCATCCCTGGAGGTAGTCAACTCTGTCCACATTCTGAGTAGATAATAAAGGAGCCCAAAAACCGATCTACTATACTAATAAAGTGCTCCACGATATGGAAACCAGGTACTCCAAACTTGAAACAAATATTTTTTCTAATCATTTCTGCACAGCATCTCAGGCCATACTTCTAGCCCACTATAGTCGTCCTCACCGACCAGCTACTTAAGGTCATCCTACATCGACCCAACACGTCCAAAAGAATAACTAAATGGACAATCAAACTCAACAAGTTTGGCATCTCCTACCATCCAAGGTCATCTATGAAGGTGCAAATCTTAGCCTTCCTAGTTGAATGCACATTGTCAGATGGCAAGCCGGAAGAAGCGCCTGCTGAGCTACCTACCGAGCAATGTGACCCAGAGGCAACTTAGATTCTTCATGTAGATAGTGCCTCAAATTTGCAAAGAAGTGGAGCTAGGCTCATCTCGACCAACTCGAAAGTAGTCACTGAGTATGTCCTGCGCTTTCTATTCAAAGCGACCAATAACCCGTCCAAATATGAAGTCTTGTTAGCAAGATTAAAGCTGGTGAAAGAATTCGAGATAAAGCACAAGAGGGTCTTTACTGATTCCTAACTTGTAGCTAGCCAGGCCACAAGCAAGTATGAAGCTTGGGACCCAACAATGGCCAAATATCTTGATCGAGTATGGACTCTGACATCAACACTCCAATATTTCAACATCTCCCACATCCCTTACTGCGAGAATGCTGGGGTAGATATGCTCTCCCGACTAACCACTCTGATTGATAACTTCCTCGAACAGACATATGTCGAGTACCTGGAATACCCCAGCATCAACAAAGCCAAGTAGGTCTAGCAAATCAACCATGAGCTGAGTAGGATGAACCATTTTATCAAATACTTAACGAAAGGCATCCTCCCTGACAAATCCCATTCAGAAGTTAGAAGATTCAAGAAAAAAGCTTCACACTTGTACTGCTAAATGTACAGCTCCATAAAAAGTCTCTCTTTCCCACTACTCAAATGCCTATGCCTAGTCGATGCCGACTATGTGCTTCGAGAAATTCATGAAGGAATCTATGGAAATCACATAGAGGGCAGATCTCTTACCTATAAAGCTTTAAGACGGATATATTGGCTTACCATGAAAGAAGATGCCATGGAGCTTGATCGAAAATGTAATCAATGCCAGCACTATGCCAACATCCAACGATAACCTGCTAGTCAGCTTAGCAAAATTCTTTGCTCCCTAGCCTTCCGCCTAATAGAGAATGAACATACTTGGCCTGTTTCCCTCGACTATAGGTCAATAGAAGTTTTTCCTAGTTGCCATCGATTATTTTACAAAATGGGTGGAAGCTGAAGCCTTGGCACACATCACTGAGACCAAGGTCAAGAATTTCTGAAAATTTATCATTTGTCAATGTAGACTCCCTCACACTCTCATCGCCGATAATGGTCGATAATTTGACAATCAAGCCTTCAAGCAATTTGTGCTAATCTCCATATTCAGGACTTATTTACGTCAATCACACATCCTCAATCTTATGGGAAGGCCAAAGTCAAATTGAATAATCCTGTAAGGTCTCAAGACAGCTGGATGAATCTAAGGACCGATGGATCGATGAGCCTGAGATATTGTGGGCCTACCACACAACTCAAACATCAACCAATGAAACTCCTTTTCAACCTTGTATATGGTACTGAAGCTATGATCCCAATTGAAATCGAACTTCCAACCATGAAGATTGAACACTTCGATGAGTCAAGCAATTCGGCCCAACTTCGACCAACCTTGACCTACTAGAAGAGACTCGTAATCAAGCTCATTTGCGAATGGTGGCATATCGACAATGAATTGCTCAATACTATAATTCGCATATAAAGCCAAAGATTTTCTCCCAAGGGATTTTGTCTTGAGGTGGGCGAAAGCCTCCAAGCCAACAAAGCAAGAGAAAACTTTCATCAAATTTGAAAGGCCTTATCGAGTAATTGAAGTCCTTCATCGAGGAGCCTAGAAGTTCAAAGACTTAGGCAGAAAGCTAGTTCCTCAAACTTGGAACGCTGAAAATCTTCGAATGTACTACCAAAAGTATAATTATACCTACTCGGTAATATAATTGAAGGCATTCTCTGACATTCTTGAAGGTTCTATCTTATTGTCCAAGTCAACTACTCAGCAGGAGGCCCAATAGCATTGGCCATAGCAATTTGTCACCCTACTCGAGTTTCCAAACCCACCGGCTCTAGCCACAACAATTCGTCACTCCATTCAACTTCGACCACTTGGCAATGCATCGCCCAACCCGGTTCCGACCACCTAGTGATTTGTCACCCTAATCAGGTTTTCGAACCCGTGGCTCCAGCCACAGTGATCTGTCATTCCATTAGGCTATAGTCACTTGGCTACCCGTCGCCCAACCCGACTCCAACTAACTAGCAATCCATCGTCCTAATCAGGTTTCCAAACCCACGACTCCGGCCAGGGCAATTTATCACCCTACTCGGATTTCCAAACCCACTAGCTCCAGCCATGGCGATCCGTTGCCATAGTTAGCTCTGGTCATCTAGCAATCTGTCACCCCAATTTTGTTACTGAACCTATCAATTCTGGCCACTCGACGATCCATCGCCCTACTCGGGTTTTCATACCCACTAGCTTCAGCTACGATGATTCATCACCACATTTGGCTCTGGCCATGATGATCCATCACCACATTCAGCTCCAACCACTTGGCAACCCGTTGCCTAACTCAGCTCCAGCCATCTGGCAATCTATCGCCTTAATCGATTTTCCGAACCCACAACTTCGACTATGGTGATTTGTCGCCCTACTCGGGTTTCTGAACCCACCGACTCTGACCAGGCAATTCGTGGCCCTAATCAAGTTTCCGAACTCTGGCCATGGCGATCCATCACCACATCTAGCTTTGAACACTTGGCAACTTGTTGCCCAACTCGATTTCGGCCTTCTAGTGATCCATCACCAATTCGGTTTTTTGGACATTTTTGTTGACTATAGCACTGCAAAATTTCAATTCGAAATTGAAAATATTCATTTAACATAATTTTCGAAACAAAGTTGACTTTTTATTAACTTGAAGACTTTCTTACAAAATTGGATCAAGTCCAAATGTTTCATGACAGTCAAATCAAGTTCGAAGAAATAAAAAACAAGATTACAGATGTCATTTTCGTCGCTGACAACTTCCTAACTACAAGACTTTCTTCTTGCAGCCAACTCCTTATAACCGAGCTCAACACCAAGTATCCAACATAAACAATCGAGAAAACCAATTTGTTCACGAAGGATTTTTGAAGAGAATGTCTGACTAGGAACTACCATAGGAATTGTTCCAAGTCAGACTATCTCCAAAGATACCTTTGGCACCCATACCTTCTATCTCCAAGGATACCTTTGGCTCACTCTGGTCTTTTCTATACCATCCATCTTGTCCTCACTAGATTCTATCTCCTCTTCAAGTATTCCAGTCATTGCCAGCATGCATACCTCTGACAGAAGTTCACTCACAGAACCTCGCTAACCCTCTACTTCACCTGTAAGTAATCTCAATGGAATGGAGTCACAGAAGAAATGCAGGGGGGAGACCCCTATTTATACTTGAACTTACCTATCAAAAGATGCCCCGTGGCTTTGCCGGAATGGCTGAATAGAGCTGTCGCTTGGGAATCCTACTTCATTTATTGCATCAAAGATTGCTGATTTAATCTTATCTCAACACATGGCATCCCCTAACTAATCGAAAATGACGGTTGTCGAAAGAATAAATGTACAAATTTTCAAAAGCGATCCACCTACTACAGCATCAAGTGTTGTAATGACAATCAAAGTCACCAAGTTATTGCCGAATATAACCAACTCCTAGTCGGTACCGACTTCGTGTAGTCCTATTGAATGACTTCGTTTAGTCGGAACATATTTCTCATACTCAAACTTCAGCAATGACTAATCGTCAAACTATTGAAGTCAATTTTACTGGGTACTTTATGATTACTCGGTCGACATCCTCTCTTAATTGAAGGACTTGGAAAATTTTGCTGAAAGATTGACATCTCAAACACTTCTAATCGGAGATCATATTCTCGGATTATTTACTCAGTTGATAAATCATCTACTATAAGTATTCTATCTACTTTATGTGCCAACTACATTACTTATGATACTTTGACATTGGTTATTTGTCAAGTCAATTATCAATCACCAAATCACCAAATCGATTGCCATCATCTAGTCATTTGACACGTGTAAGGGAAAAGAAACACTTTCGTTGATATTTAAAGGGTCATTACAAAATTGGGTTTAAACCTGATTACAAAAAGAACCAAAGGAAAACTGTAGAATTACTCCTTGGGTGCACCATTCTAGATTGCTCCGAAATCCTCTGCCGCTTCAGCGACCATAGCTCCAATACCAACCATGGCCCTAATCATAGCTTCCTCCATGGCGGTCTCCTCCTCAACAGCAGTGGTCTCCTCGGCAATCGCCTCCATGGTCGCTTCTTCAGTGCCAACTAACTCGGCCCCAACCATGACAACACCCTCAACATCTCCTTCCTCATCGTCACCCTCATTGTTGGATTTGACAACATCTTTCAAATCAGACCAAGGAATATTTTAGCTACCTTTTTCTTACACTCTAAGAATTCGAGATGGAGGGACTTAATGCAACCTTCAATGACCTCTTCTTTAAAATCCTCAAACTTCTTGTATTTTTAAACTGCCCTATTAGTAGCAGCTCGGGTGGCTTTCACCTTGGCCTTAAGCTCTCCGAGTTGGCTTTTTGCTACATGTCTTCTCGAGTTGGCATCAGCTAATTTCACTTTCAGCTCAGAAATAGAGACCTTCTTAGCAGCCAACTTCTCCTCCATACTCTTCACTTGGACCTCCAGTTAACAATTTAAGTTCTCGAGAAACCTGCAAGTCATCCCTTAGTTTGACTTCCTTAGCTTCACCTGCTTTCCTCAATTCCTCAGCCACCTCAGCATCCGCCTTTGCGGCTTTAGCCTGATCTTAGAGTTTTTGACTAAACTCGGCAAAGTCTTCAATCCCTTCTTAAATGACACAGATATCATGGACAAACAACAAAGAAAGGAAAGTTTCCTATATAATCTATTTGGAGTTCGGAATCCTAAGAATTGTTCTGAGAAGGGTACTCACCTTAATCAGGCCCCGGTAGAAAGAACCGATATTCTCCTCTAATGGATGATTTTTCCTGTCTTCCCAGCTTCGTGGCAAAAGGATCATCTTCACCATCCTCGTGGCCAGGCTCTTGCTTTTTATGACCAAGGCATTCTTTAAGATCCTCGCCTTGATCTCAAGATACTCATCTCCAACAGACTCCTCTGACTGCACAGATGGCATAGGAGCCTTACCCTTTCTCTCAGTCTCCACTCGAAACGAGGTACTCGACTACCTTGGAATTGCTAATGTTGGTGTCGACACTAAAGAAGAAATCGGGATAGCTAGCATCGGACTCGAGATGACCTCCACCTCACCGTCATCCTCAACACCGATTGTACTTAGTGATGTGATGTTGGAGCCCTAGCCGAAACAAAGGGACCCCCAAGGGCTACTCGGGGTTTCTTGGAAACTACTACCTTGCTTGAGAGGCCTCGCCTTCAGTAGCACCCCTCTTCTTCGCCTTGGCCTTCTTCATATCCGCCATAGAAACTTTCATTTTTTTCAAAATGCCGAGTAAAAGATGGTGAAAAATCAACAAAAGTGAAGTAGAAGAAATTAATTAGAGAAACTTACTCAAAGATGTAACGGGACTGAACTCTATCTTGAATAGGCTATGATCTGAAAACAATATCTTCTACCGAGAAACCATTATGTTTGTTAATTTCAAAAAATCTTCCTTGTCAATAGCAAGGACTTCATCATTCTTTTTCAATTTTTTTAGAAGGCTCAACCCCATACCAAGTTGATTCTAAAAGAGGCGTCACTACAAACAAAGAAAAATTTATTTTTTCAATGATGGATGGCAGAAGAAAGGCCCTCACTGAATGATAAATCGATGAGGGCCAAAAATAAAACACCACCAACCTCTCACTCTCGGATATCTTTTCAAATTAAAAAGAGCCCAGAATAAAGAGTTTCTTGGCTAGGTTATCATCATGTGACAAAGAATGATAAAAGAAATTATGATCCTGATTGAATTCAAGACAAACTGAGTTGGCACTAGCTGATAAAAGTTGAGTATACATCTAATAAAAGGATGAAGAGAATCGGAGACCTGCACAAAAAAATTCTTTGTATAAAGCAACATAGCTGGCAAGACCCGAGATTACTTAGTCTTCGGGACAAGGAACGATTGTATGAATTTCATCGGAAAAGTAATACTGCTTCCAGAGCTTTTCAACTTGCTTCAGGGTCATTGTCAAAATGGTGCTCGATGGACTAGGAGGACACTGAATAGAAGCATCTGGACTAGCTGGTCGACTATCCAAATAGCCTCCTGGAAGGAAGTCCCAACTTTCTCCAAGTCGGGAGAATCAGCCCTAACTTCTCCCAAATTTAAAAATACAGCCTTCCAAAGAGACGACTCTCCAGAACCCTGCAATCCCGAGATATTACTCATTGAGTGACTTTCGTCCTCAAAAGACATCCCAACTACAAGGAAAAAAAATAGAGAAGGAAAAAAAAACTAACAGAATGCTAGAAAAGAATAAACCAGAAGGGTTCCTAATTAATGGCAAAAAATGCTAATAACGATCTAGCGGAAATCGCTAATAGCGATCTCACCCTGAGGAACCTTAATAGAACCTAAGGAGTCCTGGAGATCCTAAGAGATCTTAAAAGAAGGATAGAAGACAGAGAAAGAAAACTATAAGAGAGCTCTAACCTGGAAATTATAGAGACCCGCCTATCGGAAACCAGTAGGGAGCAAGCCTTCACCTTCCTCCCCCTTTCTTTCTTCTTTGCCACCTTACGAGACAAGCAATCCCTGTAACAATGACAAGGATCCCATATTTATACATAGCTGCAACAGACAAGATTAGAGCCTTCAAACTGGCCAAAGTAACCAAATCTTGACACATGGCCCACTCCCTGCCGGTGTCACTTCAGGAAAGCAAATGATTGATTAGCGCATGACACTAGGTTCCATGCATATCATTAATGGACCATGACTGTCAAGCCATATGGCACATCCCTATTTGCTAAAGATAAAACAAATCGCCCACCATTTTTGGAAGTTGTGACAGTTTTTTCGAAGCCTGGGTCATGATTCCTTCCTCCACTACTATCAAATCAATCAGATAACTCTAAAAGAGGTATTTAATGACTGGATCAAAAAAAAATATGCTCCGAACCCAATGTCTGATGAAGTGACTACTCCCTTCGTCTAGAAGCAACAAAATGAGATACACAATAGCATTCTAAACTCAAAAGTAGAGGATAACTGTTATGGATATCACCAACTTGATCTCGAGCAAGGATTTAGGTCCCGGCGGGACATCCCACAGGACACCGGGATGGGGTATTATCCCATGTGTCAGGACAGGACATTCCGCTAGTATCCCAATGTCCCAATCGGGATACCTTGGGACATCTCCTGTCCCGAGTGTCGGGACGAAGCGAGACGCTGATGCGTCCCGTTCCAGAAAAAACTGGGACAGCCCTATCCCACGAGATTTAAAACCTTGGTCTCGAGAACCAGATGAGTACTGATCATTCACTAGAATGCTAATTATCCTGTCAACTTGAAAGCACTCCCACCTCCAAGTAGCCAACCATTTAACTATACAGCTGTTGGGGAACCGTGTGGCATGGCTCGAGACATGCAATTTAAAAACCTTTTCTAAATTACATGATACAGCGGAAGCAGATAAACAATTTATCTAAACATGTTAATCTAATTAACACAGGTTCCCTATGCAGATCATGATGCATGTGTAGAATAATATATATATGAAATCAAGCATTCATTGAATGAAAAACAGAACTATTCTAGATTCACACAATGATGCAACAGATTATAGTATATCAAACAAATAATCTAAAGGTGTACCTTTGAGATGACGATCACCTGGAAGGCACGTGCTCCGACAGCAAGGTGGAATAGCACCCGATGGAAATCAGCCCTGCAGAAAGATGATCGGGCTCTGCGAGCGGCACACGCATACCGCATCTACGGGTGATTCACACCGGATAGAGGGACTTCTCCTTCCTTTGGGGTGCTAGCCCCTTGGAAAATAATGTTGGCAGCAGTAACTCCTTCAACTCCTTAAAGATGTGCGAACTCCTTCAACTCCTTGAAGGGCTATTGGTGCAGTGGTGCTGGAACAAAGGTCCTTGAGAACCGCTTCCCAATGCTCTGTCCTAAACCTTTAATAGAAGGTATGCATTCAAAGATCCCACCCAAACCTCACTATCCCTCTCTAAGATAATCTCTCGGAGATCAAAAGTGAGCTACTAGTCTCGTTCTTTGTTCTTCAGAAAAACCCAGAACAGAAAACCCGGAAGCCAAAGGGAAACGTGAACGTGAACACTTTATAATCAGATCTGAAGAAATTATAAAGAGAGTTGAGACCTTTGGGATTCGGGGGAGTTACAAGCCCCTTGGGATTCAGCAATAGCAACAATTAAAGCCTCGAAACACCCAACATTAAATTCCATAACCATTACAGCATTTAATGAAGCATTTTCGAATTTCAGCAGTCCGTCAGACGAGTTCACTCAACTATTCGAGTCAGCTCGAGCTGAGTCGGCTCGAGAGCAGCATTGACAACTATTGTCAAAATAGTCCGGAATGATTTCCAATCGTTTATATGCCAACAAAGCAAGAAGAAACCCCACGGTGTGTGATCCCGTAGGTTCAAACACTAAACCGGTAGCACAAGAACATTTTCAGTACCAGTCAAAGTTGTCATCTAGCAATGACACCCGGCGTCCGGATAGGTTGAAGGTTACAGAGGAACATGAACTTGTCGAATATGAAATATCAGTGAACTTACTCCTTTAAACTCTTAATGCCAAGATGGCTTAGGATTAAACTACCCAACCCTAATCAATCCATCTCAATATATCTCAAACAAAGAATCCTTGTAACTCCTTACAAGAAATGCCCTAGCCAAGGTCTTTTTCAATTGAGACATATTAAGCATTCAATCCAAACCATTTAGAGAAATCAATCCTGTCTCGATCTTACCGCTACACAAGTACTTGATTATACCCAGCAACCTTCCATCACCGGATTAGAAATTTGAGTAGTCCGGCACCTAAGCACAATGAGTTGCTCGCAAACTGCCATAGTGATCTCAAGTCAGAGGAATAATTCATATCCACATTCTAATGCAAAACTTATCTTTGGCAAAAAGAGAATCTCGCATGAGAGTTACGTTCAGTGAAGTGTCAAATACAACACCTGATGTCATACCAACATTTCCATGTTACTTGGTTAAGAGGGCAACCAACAGACACGCTATCAACAACCTATTCTCGATACACCATCGTCCTGAAACAGCGTATCCTTTGATCACGAACCAATTTATGAACTACACGACGCATCCTTTCTACATTGCATACAAGGTAGCTCAAAGGACATCATCATTCAAGAGTTTAATCAGGAAGATGACATGTGATGAACAACCAGAATAAACTTTTTATTCAATTCAATAATTCATATACATATACATGAGTCGCACAACCATCTACAGCCTAGATGATTGGCTTTGGGATACAATTTCCAACAATAGCATCAGCTACACACTTTCACCAAGTGGTCCTACAACCTACCTAGTATTGATCACCTAATCAGCATCGAGTACACTTGCAAGATAGACCACCTACTCAGATAGTTCTAGTCAGACTTGTTCATACATAGCACCATGCTCCATTGACTTGAAGTAGTCATACTCAGACTCAAGAAGCCAACAGACAACCTCCAACAGCGCTAGCTAGTACTGTAATAAACAAACGATATTCAGTTATCGACCGACTCCTCGATAGAATACAATTGTCTTAACGACTCCAACTACCTAACGGTATCCAATTATACCTAACGATATTCAATTATTTCTAACAGAATGCAATTATCTTATTCCCTACAAATTGGGAAGAGAGGACTTCCGGCTAGGTACGCTACTTCATCCCAATGCTCAATCTTTCTTACTTGTACTTAGCTCCAATTATTGTTGTCAGCTTTATTATCATTTCTGACTTGAACATCGGAGTGTCCTTCGTCAAAATCCTAGCCCAAGGTCTTTTATGCAAGTTCTTGCTTGAGAGGAGAGCCCGGAGACGAGACTCCAACCACCGGAGAAGGAAGCGGGATCACCAAGTGCCACCATAGCTTGCCGGAGAACAACCTGACGGCAACAGTATGCCTATATCAATAATATTGTGCACAGATGCAAGATGGTTTAACACTTGGTTTAATGAACTACAATCATTAATAGTTTGCATATCAATAAAAATCAGCCTTTGCTGTAGTCATCAACCTAGACAGACAGATCTTGAGAACAGACCAAACCTGAAAATGACAAGGCAAGCGTATAGAGGGGAAGTAAAGAAATATCCACGATTTGTACTATTGTTACTGCATCATATAAGCTCTCAGCTTTTATTTTATCTACAAAGCAACTAATGAAATATTCTGCTTTGTGAAATGACTAAATGTGAGCAGTTCAGATGATGAGTTAATGTCATCTAGTCCCTTGTCTATCCGGATATTACATTACCTAAATCTATCAATATTCATTGCATATACAACACTTCTTTTTTTTTTCCTAAATACATATACAAACATTTTAAAAGGAATACACACCTTACGGACATCCTGCTCCGAGAGATTATCAACTAGCTTTGGCCCACTGGAAAAGAATCCTCTCCCCAATGGACTGTAAGCAACAATCCCAATACCAAGTTCTCTGAATACTCAAAAAAGGAATGTAACATTAAGGGGAAAAAATCAGCTATAAATTGCTTTAAACAAAAATTAGTCAAGGGCTTAAGCTCATGATCAGGACCGGAAAGCCCTATCTGCAAGATAATGCAATGGGCAGGTTTCCACATAAGAAGAGACGGAAAAGAGTTGGAGAAAATTCAAGGCAGTTTGTCAATGCCCCATGATCATGATTTCTCAATTGGTAAGAAATCATGATCAATTCCCTGTGATCAAGATTTCTTTAAAAATTAGAATTGGAGATCCCTGGCCAGCCAAGTACCTCTCCAACTCCTTTCCTTCCCTTCTCAAATGATGAATTACTGCCCACCAATGCTTTTCCACATGAAGAAAGATTTCTGACATTTAAAAGTCCCAAGCAGACAACTTTACCTGCATGTAGGTATTATAACTTCTTCAGCATCTCTTGTCCATAAAGACCACTCCAGTTGAACAGCAGTAATTGGGTGAACTGCATGTGCCCTCTTGATTGTCGAAGCAGAAGCCTCAGACAACCCAACATATTTTATTTTCCCTTCATCAAGTAGTTTCTTTAGTTCTCCCATCTGGTGATCAAAAACATAAATAATAAATATTTCCCCTTCTTTACGTTTGCTCTAATTTTGTTTTCCAAACCCCCCCCAAAAAATGTACTAGACTAGACAACCCAAACGATGAAACCCTTTGGCTTTTTCAAGTTTTTTGATGAATCTTTAGAGGCTTTCTAGGAAAGATTTATTTATTTCAGAAACAAGCAAACAAAGGAGCACGGAATAACTCAAGATTGGTGAGAATGCTGTTCTCCACATTAATCTCCCCATGGGATTTCACAAATTTGTAGAGAAAAACAAACAGAAATAGAAATGCAAAAACAGCAATGGTGCCAAACAAACCCAAACTTGTTCCCGGGCAAATATGTATCCATGCACACAAACAAGGAAAGAGAATTTCAGCGATTGCACAAATAAATAAACAGTTAAAGAAAACCATGTGCATGATCACAACAACATTAGAGATTCAAAACTGAAAACTTTCCTTATGGTACAAGGAAAAAATATATATAAATCCATATCTTTTATTAAGTATTGGAAAAAATACCTCGATTCGGCCCGTTGGAGCGAAACCCAGGTGAGAAGCCCATATGAAATAGCCAAAAAGGACCCGCAGTAGGCCAGGCTCGCAAGTGCACGCGGCCTAGGCCAGCACAACTCAATGCACAGGTGCGCGGGAGCGTGGCTTAGGCGCACACACAAGCCTAGGTGCATGCTTTGCCAACCCCTGTAGCATCCACCACAGTCCACAGGGTTGATCCGGTCCACGGCACCTATTATGTGGTCTACAAGAAAGTATTTGGTGTTTGTCACGGTCCACGCACATCTTTTGCGATCAGAGGGCTTTGCGCACTTCCCGGCAAGATTTGACAGCCTAAAGATATATCTAACTCTGACCCAGCTTGATCAGCGATGATTGCAGTGCAATGGAAAGTGATCGGACGATCAAGAATCCTTCAGGGGTCAAACAAGAGTTGGGAAAGAAATAGGAGTCATGTTTTGACGTGGTTTGAATCATTAGACTCCTGTTAAGATACTCTTCATACCAGAGACTATAAAATGAAAGATAGGGATCAAAGACCAAGGTATCAGGATCCAGAGGGCTTTCAGGAGGTGTGGCAGCGATAGAGAAAACCTGTAGGAGCTAGAGTGTCTCTTTGAAAGGTGAAAGCTTATGAGAGGAATTTAGGATTTCTTATTGAAAGAAATTTGTAAAGGATTGAAAGTGGGAGTTCCAATCTTATAAGTGTTTATTTTTTTATAGTAAAACATTGCATGCCTAATTAATTATCTTTTATTTTATTTTTCTCTTCTTTATTTTCTTGCAACATCAACACTAACATCGAAATCTTGAAAACGGGGATCCATACTCCTCACGAAAGATTTTCCAAACAAGTGGTATCAGTGCAGTTGGTACTATAACTAGTATCAGAGTTCTAAATTATCCATGTTGATCAAGATCAAAGAAAATAAAGAAGGCAAGCATAATCAAGGTGGAGATCAACCGGTTCGATGGAAAGAGCAATATCTTCCTTTGACAAGCATAAGTAAAAGATGTGCTTATCTAGCAAGGATTAATCGATGCTCTCATATACGAGAACAAGCCGGCCACAAACAAAGATAAAAGATATGCTCATCCAGCAATGATTAATCGATGCTCTCATATACGAGAACAGGCCGGCCACCATGATAGACAAGGCTTAGAAGCGGCTCCAAATGAAAATGATGAGTATAATTCGTTTATACCTTATGAATGACATGGTGATCCATTTACTGAACAAGACTTTTCTGACAATACTATGGACGAAGCTCGAGTTGTACATGAAAAAATCTCTCACCAATACATTCTTTCTTTGGAAGCAGTTCTATCAACTGTAGATGACCAAAGAATAGAGTGTACAAGAGCATATGAGCAACTTTCAGAAGATTCTCACCGAACTTAGTATAGGTGAAAAGATTGAATAGAAGACCGGAATATTGATCTTATTATCATCACATCCATACTCTTTCGAGTCCTTGATGATTGCTTTTCTGGTAAGAAAGAGCAACATCAAGATGGAGGTCACTTCGGCGAGGTTCTCAGGTAGAAGAACCAAGCTTCAAATTCAGATAAGAATTCAGCATTGGCAATCTCTGAAGGAGCTGATGATAGAAAGCGGAATGATAGAGGATGACAAGATGGGCAGTCCAGGTCAAAGGATGCGAACAAGATCAAGTACTACCAGTACGACGAGTTGGAAATCATGTCAAAGATTACCCGCATCTCAAGGATCGCACAAAGGCTACTGTGACAATCAAGGATTCAGGTCCCGGCGGGACATCCCACGGAACACCGGGATGGGGTATTATCCCATGTGTCGGGACAGGATATCCTGCTAGTGTCCCAGTGTCCCAATCGGGACATCTCCTGTCCCGAGTGTCGGGACGGGGCAGGACGCTGATGCGTCCCATTCCAAGAAAAAACTGAGACTGCCCTGTCCCACAAGATTTAAAACCTTGGTGACAATAACCAATGGTAGCAATAGCGATAGATACTATGATGATGCGCTCATGGTATTCGACGAGATATCTCATTTCTAACAGTAAATTTTGGATTCTACATGTCCCCATCATGTATATTATAAAAAATAGCTATTTGACTCTCTAGAGAGTAGAGAGGATGATGTCCACTTATCAAACGGATCAAGCTATGCGATCGAGGATAGAGGGATAGTCAGCTTAAAACTTCATGATAGAACATCGAAAAAACTGAACATTGTCCGATACATATCCGATTTCAACAAGAATCTAATTTTACTGGAGCAAATTGGATTCAGATGGCTACACCTAGAGAGCTAGTGATGGAATCTTGAAGGTTATCTATGATGGTAGGCTCGTCTTGCAGGAGAAGAAGCATGTAGGATACTATCTTTTGACAAGGAATCTAGTACGATGTGGAGTCCCTGATGCAGATAGAAACCTAATACAAGATGGAGATTTGAGAGCAGGTAGATCGGGCACGAGATAAGAGACTCAGAAGGATGACAAGCGACGTCGCACGGTGAAATTTCTATTATCGTATGAGGATTTTCCAAGCAGGTTTGAGATCGAGGTAAGCACAATACACGACAGAGATGGGATCAAATGACCTAACTTGATTTTCATGTTTGCCCATCCATGAGCAGCAAGTATTTGTCTTAGAACATGGGAGTGAGATCCTTTAAGAGCTCTCAAAATAAAATGGAGATCAAATATTTAGTGGTGGAGATTATTGGGAAGAATGCCTCAATTCAGCTTACTAGAATGAAATCCAGGTGAAAAGCCTACAAAAAATAGACCAAGACCCATGGCAGGCGCGGCCTGTAGGCACGCACAGCCCAGGCCAACGTGGCCTAGCACATGGGTTCAAGGCCCAGGCACATGTGGGCTTGGCATGCATTTTGCCAACCCTTGTCACGGTCCACAGGGGTGATCTGGTCCACAGCCCCTATTACGCAGTCTACGGGAAAGTATTTGGTATTTATCGTGGTCCACATGAATCTTTTACATGATCGAAGGGTGACTCTGCACACTTCTCGACAAGATCTGATGACATGGAGATTTATCCAACTCCGATCTGGCTTGATCAACAATGATTGCAGCGTTATGGAAGGCGATTGGATGGCTAGGAATCCTTTTGGGGTCAAACGAGAGTTTAAAAAGAAATTGGAGCCATTTTTTGACGTAGTTTGAACTATTGAACTCCTGTTCAGATATTCTTCGTACCAGAGGCTATAAAAAGAGGGACAGGGGTTTGGACCAAAATGTCAGGATCTAGAGAACTTTCAAAAAGTGTGGCAATAGTAGAGAAAGCTTGTAGATGCTAGAAAGTCTCCTTGAAAAGTGAGAGCTTATGAGAGATTTGGATTTTCTTATTAAGAGAAATTTGTACGAGATTGAAAGCAAAAATTCCAATCTTGTCTATGTTTATTTTTCTTATAGTAAAACCTTGCATGCCTAATTAATTATCTTTTATTTTATTTTTTTATTTCTCTTATGGCATCAACATCGATATCATGATCTTGAAAATAGAAATTCATATTCCATACAAGAATTTTTTTAAACTAGTATCAGTGTCATTGGTACCATAATATTAAGGACTTGTTTGGTTCACAATAAGTGAAGGGGAAAGAGGCACTTCCTGGAAAGTGGAGGGATTTTCTTGTTTGGTTAAAGTTTTAAGAGAATGGAAAAACCTTTCTATAGGAAGATACTTTCCACGTTTCATGAAAATTGGAAATGCATGAAGGTAGGTTTTAGGACTTCCTACAAGATGGGATGCGATGACCCTTTTTTGTTTTCAAAAATACCTTTATAAGATCGACAGTTGAAATTATACAAAATATTAATAAATGGTTAGGATAAAATACTTAATATTTATATTAATATATTAATATAATATTATATTTATATCTATAATAATAAATTTATTATATTAAAATATTAATATTATATTAATATAATATCAATATATATATTCATATAATATTAATATAATCAATTATTATAATTTAATGTTATATTATAATATATTAATATCATATTAATATTAATATTTATATTATATTATTTTTTACATAAAGTTTGGGTGCAAAAAGATATGATCTTATATCTATTAAGGATATAAGAGGTATTTTATACAGCTTTTCCAAAATGTGGATGCTTAATCAAATATAAACCATTGTGAAATAAATTACTTTTCCATGATCAACCAAATATGTCGAAATCTTCCTAGAAAGTGACTTTTTAGAAAGTAATTTTCTGAAAAGTTATTTCCTGAAAAAAAGTTCTTCCCGTGAACCAAAACGAGTCCTAAGAGATTCAAATGCACGTTACCATTCAATTTCAAAGAGCTTCCACTTCAATAGTAAGAGTAAAAGTCCTATAGTTTCTTGGCTTCAAGGTCAATCCACATAAGCTATTTCACCAGCACTACTGCTTCCATGTTTTTATTAAGCTCTAATTTCCAGCCTGCTTAACTTTCATCCAAAGTCTTTAGTGCAGCCTAGCAGTTATTCACCACCAACCACTTAGTTAGGATCCCCAGTCCACTTTTTGTGTATACAGATTTTCAGGTCCAGTAATATAGATTTCAGTTCCGTAAGTTCAGTGGCTTTCATAAGCAATAGTCTGTCTTTGCATTAGTAGGCCTCGTTATGCCAGTACGTTTCACTATGTCTTTGAGCGAAACTACTTTTATTACATGATTGTTTCCGACTGTATTGTTATTACCCTTTAATGGCTCTCACACATATCTCATTCCATGATAACCTTTACAAAGCACTGTGCATCACTTTACTAGGATCATAAAAAAATAGACCAGGACTACAGATGTACTGTACGATGGATGAAAACCAGTAACACAATGGATGTGCTCAATAGTTGACACAATAAAACATGAGAATATCACGTAGGAAACCAAAATAACTCATGAAGATTAGGATGTGTAACTGACTCACATTAACCATGCACCATTACCATACATCATGTATATTTGGTAGGTAGGCAAACATGTTTGATAAAGAAATTTCTGGATTCCTAGAGAGAGAGTAGATCTCCATAAGACAAGCAAGAGCAGAGGTGCACAATAATGGCCATATGTGAGGACCTCCTGGGCTGAAGTCGGCGGTCCCAGCAGACTTCAACCCAGTACAAAAAAAAAGAGGGATGATGACCAAAACAGGAGATCCGGTTCCCCTACCTAACGATCGCTGGAAAAGTCGAAAGGTGCCGTGGGGAGGGGGGAGATGGCCAAAAGACCGTAGGGGAAGGGCGGGACTATTGGACAGTCAGCCATATCTCCGGTAAGCCCTTCATTAAAACCCTCTAGGGGAAGGGCGGGACTATTGGACAGTCAGCCATATCTCCGGTAAGCCCTTCATTAAAACCCTCTTCACTGCCTTTAATTAAGTGAAATAAGCCCCTTCGCCTCTCTCCTCCATCTTCCCCAGCTTTAGCAATGGCGGAGTCAACATGTGAAGCCCCATCGGATCCTCCCAAATCTTTCCTTTCCATCTCTTTGATCTATGGATTTTGAAGGTTTCAGCCTCTACCGTCGCTGGAACTTAAGTGCTGCCGGCCCCGTTCCCGCCATCATCTCACCTCACCGGTGAGTTTTCTCCCCCTCTTCCCTCTTCCCTGATCCATGGTAACAGGAAGGCTTGCTCGGGTCAAGCCGAAAAGGAGAACCAGGATAGAAAGAAGGAAAAGAAAAGAAAAGAAAAGAAAAGGGAAAGAAAAGAAAAGAAAAGGAAAAAAAAGAAAGAAAGAAAGAGGAGAGAGAAGAGAGAGAAGAGGAGAGAGGAGAAAGAAAGAGAATAGAAAAAGAAAAGAGAGAGAAAGAAAGAGAAGAGGGAGAGATAGGAGAGAGAAAGAGAAGAGAAAGAAGGGAGAAAAAGAGAGAGAAGGGAGAAAGAGGAGAAAGAAGAGAGGAGAGAGAGAACGAAGAAGAGAAAAATAAATGTCAAAAATAATGATAAAATTTGAATCGATTCTTTTAGTAATTTAGGCCGAGATCTAGAGTGGACTAAGAACAATTTTTTATATGCTAGTTTATTTTAGATAAAAAATTAGTTACATGATTAATCTTGCCAGGATTTTCATAGCAGTATTAAAGTTGAGACTCGAACAGGCCATATATTGATAGAGTTCTTTCAAATAAGTTATCTTGACCTCTAATATTACATGCTAAATATGTTCTATGGTATGTTGTGAATGTTATGTTAAATATATTTAGCATAAATTTAGTTATATTAAATTGCATAAATTATGATATTTTTTGTGTTAATGCTCTCTAGTCCGACTATGATCATACGTGGACCTAGTCTCCTTCCGGACTTCCAGTAGGACGATCACTAATACATGACTGATAGACGGTACGTGTAATCAAGAGCTAATTTTTTTTGGATTTTGCCATGGCACATACTGAGTATGCATGATTTTTTGTGTGATATCAAAGCTAGTTTCTTTTCGGGCCTCTAGTGGGACGATCACTGGCACATGACTGGTAAACGGAATATGTAGTCAGGATCTAGTTTCTTTCGGGATTAGCCGCGGACCAATCGTGGCCATTGTCAGAGAGACTAGGAGAGTAAAATAGAAATAGTTGGCCATCCATGATTGTGTTGTTTATTAATTGAATGTACATATTAACATGATGTTGTATTTTATTTTATCAAGAACTGCTTATTCTGTGATATATGATTTATGTATATTTGCTAATTGTTAATTGACATATTTATGCATATATTAGAGAAAATAATAACTTACTGAGCCTATAAAGCTCACCCCCTATTTCTTATATTTTTGTATAGATCCGGAAGATCAATCGAGCTTGGGACCAGTCAGTGAGGATCTAGGATTTAGGTGTTAATCTCTTAATTTATATTTTATCTTAAATTTTAGTTAAACTTTGCTTACACCATGTCCTGGATTTTTTGTTGAATTTTATTTACTTATTAGTTTTGATGAAAAACTCTAGAAATAAATAAATAATTAGTGAAATTATTTTCTATCACTGCTTGATTGTTGATTAGTAAGATAGGCCTTGCATTTCCATTGGGATTGAAACCTAAGAAGATGCGGCCGTCTATCATATGCCTGGCTCATGCATCAGGTCGAAGCGTGATAGATTTAATGATATCAGAGCAAAGATTTAAAATCAAGATGATTTAGTTAGTGAAAGGGTAGAATTAGAATTTTGATTGAATATTCTGGAATAATTGTTGATACTAAAAGCTTATTTAATTTTCTTTAATATGTGTATGTTATAATCCCAAGGGTTTTGCTAAGTATAGAAGGCTTGCATGAATAAAATATTGGATTAAACTCTCCTAGCTTAATTTTTGAAAGAATATTATCGAGGCTAGACAGTGAATATATGTATGTATATTTTGAGTTATATTATGAATTTGATTTACTTTGAAAATCTAATTTTGATATAATTACAGACTATGATATAAGTGATTAAAAATTAACATGAAGGTGAGTAATATTAAAATTTAGATTCTGATCACTATGAATCGTGACTTAAGAGGTATTTGAACTTAGTATTATGATCATTCGAAATATGATAAAAGTTACGAGAATGGATTCGAAGTTTAGATTTCAAATCCCTATATATTATACATAAGATCTGGCATATGATTAGCATAAAAGAGATAATTTTTGTCTCTAATATAAGTAGTGAGATTGATCTTGAAAAAGTGTAAAAGACTGAATGATTTATACTATTTAATCATGATAAGTAATCATATTATGGAAATTAAAAAGCTAGATAAGATGTGTCTTTACCTCTGATAAATAGATTTGATCGAGTTTCAGAAGTGTTGGCCTGGAAATATAGTGTGTTATGTTATGCTGAATATATATGTTCAATTATTAATTGAATGATTTTGAAAATTTAAATTTGAAATGAATGAAGATCATAATAGCTTACGAGTTTTGTTATTAATTATTAGATTATAAATCTTGGAACTGCAAGATGTTTAGGATGTAGGTTATAAAAAAGTTTAATGATATTAAAAAAAAAATTTCAATGAATCTGTATGGGGATTATTGTTGAAAATATGTAATGAAAAATATGTTTGGGATAATGCATAGATTTGTAATTTGCTATCAGTGGATTAAATTATATTATGTGGACATGGCATACATATCTTGGTAGAATCTTTGATGGCTTATATTAGCAGTTTTGAATTGGATTACTTGATGTTTCATATATTTATTGGAGATTATTGGATACTTTAAACTTCAAGTTAAATTTAAGATATATGAGAAGATTTAGATTATTTTACTACTGATGTTGCATTAAACGAAGAAATGGGATATTGGAAGCCTTATATAGGTTTAGTCGATGAGGAAGAATATTAGATGGTTTGTTAATTAATATTAACAATCATGGCAAGATCGTTCTATGAGCAATGATATGATCAATCCTACTCATAAGGACATTGACTTAGTGTCATTTACTTTGTTAGAGTTAATATTAACTTTTCAAGAAAAAAATTAATCTAGATTGTCTAACTGAATTGTCAAGGAAAGCATAATTAATTCGGATTTGGACCAGAATTATTAATGTCTTGAATGGATTATACAATTTTAAACAAAGGCTTTAAACGTAAAAAGTAGATTAAGGTTTAAATTTGACGTAATATGCTCAAGGCCTAGTAAAGACAGAAATTTAATAGTTTTGACCTCATTTTATTTAAAATATTTAAAGGTTAGATTTGTTTAGATTATAATGTAAAATGATATCCTTGTCAAAAAATTACCTAATAAAATTAGAGGATTTGATCATTTATATCAGAGTATGCAGCGAAAGTGTGATGGACTAAAGACATTAGAATTAATTTAAAATATATTATGATGGAAGAATTGAAGCTCTTATTAATAAAGGAAAAAGGGATTACTGAATTTTGTAAGTTTTGGATCATGCATCTTTGCATTTTGGAAGACTTAAATTTTTTTAAAAAATTTCGAGAATAAAATTATTTTAACAAGGAGAATGTGAGGACCGGGCTTCCTGGACTGAAGTCAACGGTCCCGGCCGACTTCAACCTAGCAAAAAAAATGAGGGATGCTCATCGGAATAGGGGATCTCGTTCCCCTACCTAACAATCGTAGAAAAAGTCGAAAGGTGCCGTGGGAAGGGAGGAGATGGCCGAAGGACAGGACTCTTGGATGGCCAGCCATATCTCCAATAAGCCCTTCTTTAAAATCCTCTTCACTATCTTTAATTAAGCGAAATGAGCCCCTTCGCCTCTCTCCTGCATCTTTCCCAGCTCTAGCAATGGCAGAGTCGACATGTGAAACCCTATCGGATCCTCCCAAATCCTCCCTTTCCATCTCTTTGATCTATGAATTTCAAAGGTTTCGACCTCTACCGTTGTCGGAACACAAGTGCCATCGACCCCGTTCCCGCCATCGTCGTGCCTCGCCAGTAAGTTTTCTCCCCCTCTTCCCTCTTTCCTGGTCCATGGTAACGAGGAAGGCTTGCTCAGGTCAAGCCGAAGAGGAGAAGAACCAGGATAGATAAAAGGAAAAGAAAAGAAAAAAAGAAAAAAAAAAGAAAAGGAAGAAAAGGAAAAACAAGAAAAAAAGAAAGAGGAGAGAGAATAGGAGAGAGAAAGATAATAGAGAAAGAAGAAAGAGAAAGAGAAAGAGAAGAGAGAAAGAAGAGAGAGAAGAGAGAAAGAGAAGAGAGAGGAAAGAGAAAGAGAAGGAAGAAGAGAAAAATAAAATGTCAAAAATAATAATAAAATTTGAACTGATTTTTTTTAATGATTTGGACTGAGATCCAGACTGGACTAAGAGCCATTTTTTCTATGCTAGTTTATTTTAAATAGAAAATTAGTTACATGATTAATCTTGCCAGGATTTTCAGAGCAGTAACAGAATTGAGACTCGAACAAGGTATATATTGATAGAGTTCTTTCAGGTAAGTTATCTTAATCTCTAGTATTACATGCTAAATATGTTTTATGGTATGTTATTAATGTTATGAAATGTTAAATATATTTAGCATACAATAAGTTGTATTGAATTGCATAAATTATGATATTTTTAGTATTAATACTCTCTAGTCCGACCATGATCATACAAGAACCTAGTCTCTTTATGGACCTCCAATGGGATGATCACTGGCACATGACCGATAGATGGTATGTATAGTTAGAAGCTATTTTTCTTTTGAATTTTGCCATGACACATGCTAAGTATGCATGATTCCTCGTGTAATATCAGAACCAATTTCCTTCCAAGCCTCTAGTGGGACGATCACTAGCACATGCTCTGTGGACAGTATGTATAGTCAGAATCTAGTCTCTTTCAAGGTTAGCTGCAAATCGATCGTGACCATAATCAGATGAACTAGAAGAGTAAACTAGAAATGGTTGGCCATCCATGGTTGTGTTGTTTGTTAATTAAATGTGCATATTAACATGATGTTGTATTTTATTTTATCATGAGTTGGTTATTCTATGATGTATGATTTGTGTATATTTGCTAATTATTGATTGACATATTTATGCATATATTAGAGATAATGATATCTTACTGAGCTTGTAAAGCTGACTTCCTATTTTTTATATTTTTGTACAGATCCGGAAGATCAATAGGACTTGGGACCAATCAGTAAGAAGCTAGAGTTTAGGTGTTAATTTCTTAGTTTATGTTTTATCTTAAATTTTAGTTAAACTTTGCTTACATTGTATCCTGGATTTTTGGTTGAATTTTATCTACTTATTAATTTTGATGAAAAACAATAGAAATAAATAAATAATTAGTGAAATTATTTTCTATCACTGACTTATTGTTGATTAGTAAGATAGGTTTTGCATTTCCGTTGGAATTGAAGCCTGAGGAGATACGGACGTCTGTCGTACGCCTGGCTAGGACATCAGGCCGGGGCGTGACACCCTAGGTGAATAAGTGATGCAAGTAAACACAAGAGGGAATTATATTGTTACCTCTTCCAAATGTTAAGAAAAATGAGAGCAACGACAGGTTGGATCTTCTTCGAGATTTTTTTCACCAAGTACAGAAACTCTTGCTATGCAACATGGGCTCAGATAGCTAGTACAACAGTACAGGATATACTTGATCAATATCCAAACATCAAAGATTCTGAACAGTCTATACAAGGAAGCATATGCTCTCTTCTTTCTCACAAGACAACTTCATTTAAAGACTATCAAAAGAAACACTTCAACCCAGCTCTGACTCTCAAGGAGAAGAGGAACTCTTAAAACTCTTAAGCAAGTCAGTTACCCTTGTTCAGAAAATACCAATTAAATTTTCGAACTTAATTCCATCTCTTTCTATAGGGTTTTATGGTAACAGTTAGGCATGGGTGCCAGCCAAGACAAATATGATGCGTATAGTAATTCATCGGAGGTATTTGCCTTCATAGGTGCCAGCCAAGACAAATATGATGCACATAGTAATTCATCGGAGGTATTTGCCTTCTGTAAGAAATATCAAAATGTGATGCTCTAGCTGATTGTGTATGCCATGGTGAAATAAATAGTATAATGACTTAAGGTGTCAGGTTGCTCCTAATTGCAAAAGTAATATCTAGTATGTTCAATCTCTTATATTTCAGGTTTAGAAGAACAGTTTGGAAAATACAAGAGTGGAAGTTCAATTTTCAATATTTCTCAGTGGCTGTTTTGCCATCCGCAAATGGACAGATTGCAAATTTAATTTTACCAAGTGGACTGCAGGCAACACTTGCAGCTGTTTGATTGCTTGCAATGCATTTGCAAGTTGCATTATATTTTTTACAAAATAAAGTCCCATTGGTTGAGATTGATGTTGTAGTAAAAAAAAAATGATTGCGATCTGTTTGCTGCATATGTTGCAAACCCTATTCCACTGGTTTTGTATCTTGTCACTATTTTTAATTTGTGATCTTCACCCATGGAGCTCTTCTTGTCTATCCACCCCCTATATCTCCAAATGTAGCAAACTCTGTCAACCTCTAACTTGGCAAGACTCTCCCTCTTTAGTAAGCTCCTTTCACCACCCCCCCTTTTCCTCTCTCTTACTCATTATTAGTCAATCACTAAAAATAATAATACCATAAAATATTTAACCTACTTGCATCTAATAATATATTAAAGATTTATTAAAAATATATATTACAATATAAATTATTTATTATATCATATAATATGAAATTCTATGAACAGTAAGGTTTACAATCTCAATACCAGATCATGTACCAGTATCATTCTATTATAGTATCAGTACATGATACAGTATAAGATGGCGAGGCATATCTAGTGTTGGTACGGTTAAAGACTGCATCCCAGTTTAACATGGATTCACGGGCAACAAAACATCCTCTAATTGGCGATTATATTATGGAAATTGTATAGTTGCTAACGGACATATTGTTGGTATGGATGAAATGGAAAATACCTTTTTTAATCATAATGTCCTTGTATGACCAGGAAAAATATTAAGGTGGCATCACAAGCACCAACTGCATACCATTTTCCTCTCACAAGTTTAAGTTGATGGAGAGCCAAAAATCTCTATATTTTCCTTGATAGAAATTTATACGAGCACAGAAGAATGAACTCACTGTAAGCTCGATGGGGATCCGGGTGTCAATTCGATGCTGATAATAGAGATCGATGCAGTCGACGCCAAGCCTCTTCAAGCTCGCCTCGCAAGCTGCCCTCACGTACGCGGGGTCCCCCCGTATCTCCCTCTTCCCATTAGAAGCACTGATCCCGAATTTCGTGGCCAGCTCCACCTTCTCCCTCATCCCCCCTTGCAGGGCCTGAAACAAACACCACGCAGGCATCAGCGAAGGACCTTGCTCAAGCCTCCAATGTCACAAGAAGAGTGCAGAAGGGTTCAATTTTACCTTGCCGAGGAGGAGCTCGTTGGTGAAGGGGCCGTACATGTCGGAGGTGTCGAGGAAGGTGACGCCGTTGCGGACAGCGTGGTGGATGAGGACGATCATGTCGGGCTCCGGCTTCGGAGGTCCGTAGAAGGCGGACATCCCCATGCAACCCAGGCCCTGGGCGGAGACCTCCAGGCCCTGGGAGCCCAGCTTCATGCGCCCCACCACCACGCCGCTGCTCTTCTCTACGTTGGCCATGTCTCTTCCTTGACCTACCACTGCCGCTTTCTTTGGTAATTGGTGCTCGTTCTCTCAATCAGGACAGGCTGACCTTTATCTACGGTGTTGGGAGAGAGCGCAGGGCTGACGGAACCTCTTGCGTCTGCGCGATTTACACACGTGCGCGATTTACACACGTGCTTTTACTTCCTCAATTAATCTCTATCTATGAACCACGGTTTTCGACCCCACCGAGTCTGAAGTGATACCGGCGCCATCTTGGGGGGCCACTCCATTCCAAGATGATAAGCTCAAGTTCGCCTTCTTTTACCGTCAAACCAAACTCGAGCAAGCCTCTATGCTACCTGGTGGTCCAAGAACAGCCAATTTAAGGGACCTAAGTTAAGAACTTGAACCCAAATTTTTCATTTCTTTAAAAATTAGGATAATAATTTTGAGTATATCTCTTTAAACCTGAAAATTAATTAATCATCGACCAACTACAATGAAAAGACCAATAATGTTATATCGATCAAGATTTAATTAGTTAATTATATCTTAATACTTGAAAAGACCGTGGGTGATCGGTTGTCATTCACCTAAAAAGCCACACGCAGGACAATTTATTGCAGGATTTTGCTATTTGAATGGACTTCTTGAATTAGAGAAGTTATTCTCAATGAAGAACAATGGCAACCATCCAGTATAAGAAATTACTAAAAAATAATATTTATTATCGGAAATAACTACTAGACCAAGGAGGGAGCTAGAAAGATTAAATTCAACATCCCTTTTATTTTTCCACAACAAAAATAGCATCACATTTGGTCATGAAACCTGGCTATCGTAGAGATGTATCCTAGGATTAAGTTAACCCTCTGGAGCAGATGGTCTACGAACTCTAAAGCATTTCCTGATGCCATCAATCATTTGTCTTAATATCTCAAACATTTCATATTAGAATTATTTTGTTTTCTTTCTCATGTAATGGGATAAATTGCCCTATGTGTCCACTTGTTCATGTGCCAATATCCTTGTGTGAATGATAACTATTATTATGATAACTATGAATTTGATGATGATTGTTTCTAATCTAGATGATGACTATTCTTCTTTGAGTGATGATTATTGGTACAAGGATGATAGCTATTGATGCATTTGCATTTAGTTGGTCCAGCATGGCACTGAATCTTCAATCAATATTAGACACATATCTACCAGCCTGGACAACCGAGCAATCTCTCAAGATCTTCTCACCTAGACATTAAGCCATGCACTCACCAACTCCTTGCCAGGAACGTCAATCGTTGCCGGGTCTACTCCTCGTCCATCCCAATTATGCATGATTTAGAAGCGATGGCCATTAATGTTCGCCGCTTGAGGAACACCCAGTCATAGAGATGTGCATCTCTCTACTCTCTGCTCCACCAACCATAATATCACCCTTACTATAGCATACTTGCAATAACCAGAATATGCCAGATGCCACTCCCTTGCAATATATATCATATCTCTAAGCATCGGGTACCTACCTATAAACTCATCCCCGGGACCCTCCACGTAAGGCATGAGGAGAAGGATAAGGGAAGAATCTAGAGATGGAACCAAGTGACCTCGCATCCCTTTCCTAAGAGCCCTTCCTTTTAGGCAAAAGAACCCTCTTCTCGCTCTTGAGGCATACCCTAAGCTCCTTGATAACCATTAAGTTTGTTATTTCCCGCCAAGCCTCCATCTCGTGTTCATCGAAATATTTGCAGGCCATCCCATGCACTTCCCCCTCCCACAAAGCATCTTGGCCTCCACATCTTTGCTCACTAGTATGCCTTCTCCGTGGAAGTAGGATTCATGCACATTGAGATCCCATTCTTCTATGGAGTGAACCCTCGTTCCATCTCCCTCTATTACTTCTCTGACCCCTCTCACTCTATTCTAAATCTAGAGAGAACTTTGAACCTCCTCTATTTCCTTTTCGGGAGACTGACTTAGGCATTAGAAGGTCCATTACTAGAAAACACCCCACCATGTGTAGACTTTCTGGTCTTCTTTGTCTTGCGAGAGTAACTCCTAGTGATACGACCTTGCAAAACTTGGCTTTGCATTAGCAGTCACCTCAACTCCAGCCCTGTCCAAGTCAAGCCTAAGTTAGCCCATCTTTCAGTTTGGCAATAGATTAGTACTAGAAAAAGGGTGCATGGCCCGTAAACTTCATTGAGATTTGAGTTACCTCTAGACTTTTTGGTGGGGACACCGGAGGCACCAGAATAAGATAGAGGCTTTTCAATCCTCTGTAAATTGTTCAATAATTTATGAGTCCATCTGTGATAAGGGCTTAGCTCATCTGAGTCCATTTTAGTTGTTATTTGAATATTTTGAGTTGTTATTTCAGTTCTGTACTAGTCAGCTCATGTTGAGCTAGTTCAGTCCAATGCTTGTCAGCTCATGTTGAGCTAATTTTATTTTTTTTGAGTCCTATCCAAGCATACTGAAGACTCAAGACCACATCATATAAGTAAAGACCAAGTCCAACCAGATTGAAGACATGGAAGTTTAGCCCAAGTCCAACCCAGCTTGAAGATTTGAAGACCCCAGGAGAAAAATCAGAAACCCTGATTCCTTGCAGATGCCCTCCAGATGCCCAGATTCCCTTCCAGATGCCAAAGTATATTCATAAATAAGGGCATCCATGATTCCAGAGGTCCATCTTCATCCTAGCCCAATGAAATCAAGCCCAGGTGCCAAGCCCAAGCCCCTAAGAAGCAAGATACCAGGGAATATTTCTGCTACCTGGCTACCAGGCCACCCCAGCTTCCAGAGGCCCAAACCCATGCACCCGGGCCCCTTTGGGCCGGCCTTTTGCTGCTCCTAGAAGCCCAACACGCCCCCCTAGGCGTCCTTGGAGTCTTGACCAAGTCAAGAAAAATTTTAGGGATTTTTCTACCTAATATTTCCTTATTTTCTAGCTAGGGTTTGAGAGGGAAAAGGATTCTTATGTAAAGACTTATGTACCCTTACTTGGAGCCCAAGGTTAAGGGTCTATTTAAGGGACCCTAGCCTCTTGTATGAGAGAATTTTTGATGAATGAAAACCTTGAGTTCTTCTATTGAGTTGTGTGATACCCTGCTGTGTGCATAAAGGGGTTTGCGAGAGTTCTTCTTCCCAGTGCTGCAATCATCTTCCTGCTACCAACAAGCATCTCAGATCCCTGGACGCCCACTCCAAAAGAAGCCTTCCCTTGCTATTTTTCCTTTGTTTTCTTGTTCCTTTGTGAGTTTTCTAACCCCTGACAGGTCGTTTGCAGGTCCCCGAGTTCCTACGAATCCAACGACTCCAGCCAAGCCTCAATCGGATCACCGAGCAGAAAGCCGGGTATCCGCGGGTCTTTGGCTCGATTTTCCAGGCCGCATCCGTCGAGGAACGAGAGACCCTTTTGCTGCGATCTTCACAGACGTTGTCAGGTACACCCCTCTACCTCCAGTAGTTTTATTGTAGGAGAACTTGCCCTAACCGAGGCTTCTCAGCCCCGGCGATCCTTCTTTTCTACTTTTATAGGTCATAATCTGCATGCTGATCTTCTAAAATTCATATAAAATTCCCTATAACTTATTTTAATCTGAAATTCGGGAATTAATCACCCAACCCCACATATAAAACATATAAAAAAAATTGCATGCATATTAGTTCCGCATCATTTGGTATCAGAGCTTAGATTAGGGCTTGTTTTCTGTAATTTTTTAGTCCGTATATACTCTATTATTTTAATTATTTCTCTCTGTTAAAAACTCCAAAAATTCTGAAATTTATTTTCCTGGATTTGTAATAATTCACAGTAATTTTAAAAAAATTTTCAGATTTTATTATGGCATGTGAATTTTCTGCAAGCCGAAATAGGGCCTGCAAATTTTCGGCTCTGTTTTTTTTAGCAAGACATGTTTGGAAGTTTTAGGGTTTTGTTTAGGAGTTTTTGCATATTTATTAATTTTAGTATATTTTCAGTATATTAGGTCATGATTTGCAAGTTTTCTTCTATTTAAAAAATACCAAAAAAAAAATACATATTTTCCAAAAAATACCAAAAAAAAAATATCTAAACCCTAATTTGCATCCTCATCTGCCTGCCATCATTGCATAATTTACTTTTAAGGGCACTCTTGCTATATCAGATGGGGGGAGGATTTGATCACCTCTCCTTAGCCCAAAATCACATCCCTTGCATTCAGTCCCAAGCCTTAACCTAAAATTAATTAGACTTAATTTACCCTAGTGGGCTAGGGACATCAACTGGTCGGGTCCGGGGTAGTGTTAGATCACTGTGTCAAGTTAACCTGTGTGTGCCTTGTGCTCAGTGTCTAGAATGGTGGTTTAGGGATTCAATCCCGAAGGGCTTGTGTGTTGGTCCGCCTACCTGGCCAATCTCTGATTGGTGTCTAGGATTGGCAATCAGGGACCTAACACTCCCCTTACACCTGCCTGGCTGAGTACAGGGTTACTATAGGCTAGTTTGCCACCCTGATTGAGCATCTAGTTTGGACTTTAGGTCTAGTCAGCTATAGTCGGTCTGATCGAGTCTTGCATGAGCACTAGATCAGGAGTTTCATATCACCCACCTCCTTCATAAATGTCTGAACCCATGGAAAACTTACAAGCCCAAATAAAAGCCCTAGTTGATCAAATGGCCCAGATGACTACCCAGATGACCCAGTTAACTCAGTCTCGTATTCAAACCAATGATAGAATTGACCATCTTGCCAATAGGTTTGATCAGTTAAAAGTCCGGGTAGGGACCCCAAGAAAAACCCATGGGTCACAGTTTGAGCCAGATCTTGATTCCCCTCAACCTAGGAGGACCCCAAACCCTGATCTATACCATGAGGTCGAACCTAGGAGAGCCCCTTATCCTGACCCGTACTACAATCCTCAACCTAGGAGGACCCCAAACCCTGATCCATACCTTGAGGCTGAACCTAGGAGAACCTATCGTCATGACCCAATCCCTAAGGTTAGTCCTAGAAGACTCAATCAGGATTTTATAGACCAGGAAGATAGATCCTATTTACCCTCTCCCTACAAGCCTAGTATACCTACAACCTATAGATCTTATGACTCCAAATCCTATGAACCTAGAACCTATGAACCTAGATCCTATGACTCTAGATCCCATGATCATAGATCCTATGCACCCACACCCTATGAGCCTAGTAGACCCAACACCCAATATTCTGACCCATATAGGAAGTCCAACCCTAGGAGGACCCAATATTCTGACCTATATAGGGAGTCCAACCCTAGGAGAACCCAGTATTCTGACCCATATAGGGAGTCCAATCCTAGGAGGACCCAATATCCTGACCCATATAGAGAGCCCAACCTTAGGAGGACCCCATACCTTGATCCATCCTTAGAACCTGATCATAGAGCTGACCCAAAATCATATGACCCCAGATCCTATAATCCCATGACCCATAGATCTGCACCCTTGTCCTATGAGCCTAGAGAACCCATAATCCCTAAGTATCAGCCTAGTACTAGTCATGCTTCCCCTAGTCAACTTGAACCCCATAGGATTAGTATCCCTAAATATGAACCTAATAGTGAGCCACTACCTCTTATACAACCTGAACCTACTATGAGTAGTACCCATAATCAGAGACCAGAACCTAACCAATTTCTTGCTAGCCGACCTTCTCCAACCATTCCTGAGATTCACAAAGCTTACATTAACGCGGAAGTGTATGAAGCTGATGTGAGCCTAGTGGATGAGTATGAGGGAGAAGAGGAGACACCTTTAGTAGACCTAGAATTAGCTGACCCAGTAGATACCCAGGTAGAAACCAACCTAGAGCTAGTTGACCTTGACCATATCCAACCTAAAGCTATAATGGAAGAACAAATAGAGGAAGAGAACCTAGGTACTGCTACTAGAGCCTTACCTGAGGAAACCATAGAGGAGAGCCAAATTATAGAGTCTAGTCCTAAAATACAAGAACCAGAAGAATTTATTAAGGACTTGATCTCTTTGAATCAGTACCCTCAGGATGAGTCTCCTCCTATAGTTCCCATTAAGGACCTCTTTCCTGAGATTAATAACCCATCCTTCCATTATACAAACCCCGTAGATATATCTCAACCCCATAAGGTTAACCTCATTAGTCTAGGATTAGTCCCTGACATGCCTTCTTTGATTCTACTTTATCCAACTAACCCAGAACCTTTTTCTCCACCCTACCAGAGTAATTCTGAACCCACTTCCTATTTTCTACCCTTTCCTGAGTTTTCTCATGTGTCTAGAACTATTAGGTTACATTTTGTTGAGGTTACTAGGTTGCAAGGATCCATAAAGCCCATCCCATTTGCTACCTACTTTTGGCAGACCCTCTGGCACTTATTAGGAGTTACTAGCAAATTTTCTTCTGCATGTCATCCATCAACCACGACTCATGCCCCCATGCCCAAGTGGTAGTTAAGACCTAATAAACCTCTTTAGTCGAGTCTGCTAGGTGTAGGTTTGAGTCATTTGCATCATCTTGTTAGGAGTCTGCATGTGCCTAGCATGTTCACCACCCGCACTAATGTTAAAACAACTGGCTAATTCCCGAAGATGGATCAAAAAAAAATTGATGTAGTGGATTTTATCTTGGTTAGGCTTAGGCCTAAAAGAAGCTTCATGCTCGCAGAGCCGGACCTTTTAAAGTGATAGAGAAGGTTGGATCAAATGCCTAGGTGTTAGACTTGCCTTCGGATTTGGGCATTAGTTCTACCTTCAATATTACAGACCTGGTTGAGTATAGGGAACCAGCAGCGCTACCTAGTGAGGCCTTTGGACCTATTCCTTTTCATTATGAGTGACCCTAACCTAGAGTGTCCACAAACAAATTTGGCCTGAGAGAGGAGAACGGATCGAGCGTATCCTGGACGATCAAGCCATCACGACCCAGGGCCATGACTATCAACGCTTCCTGGTCCGATGGCAAGGCCGGCCAGAGTCGGACGATTCATGGATTTCTCGAGAGGACTTGCAATGCCTCAACCCAGACCTTCTCGAGAGATATGTGAGCCAGTCTGACCTTCACTCGACAGGGTCGAGTTCCTCCCACCCCGGGAGAATTGGTGGGGACACCGGAGGCACCAGAATAAGATAGAGGCTTTTCAATCCTCTGTAAATTGTTCAATAATTTATGAGTCCATCTGTGATAAGGGCTTAGCTCATCTGAGTCCATTTTAGTTGTTATTTGAATATTTTGAGTTGTTATTTCAGTTCTGTACTAGTCAGCTCATGTTGAGCTAGTTCAGTCCAATGCTTGTCAGCTCATGTTGAGCTAATTTTATTTTTTTTGAGTCCTATCCAAGCATACTGAAGACTCAAGACCACATCATATAAGTAAAGACCAAGTCCAACCAGATTGAAGACATGAAAGTTTAGCCCAAGTCCAACCCAGCTTGAAGATTTGAAGACCCCAGGAGAAAAATCAGAAACCCTGATTCCTTGCAGATGCCCTCCAGATGCCCAGATTCCCTTCCAGATGCCAAAGTATATTCATAAATAAGGGCATCCATGATTCCAGAGGTCCATCTTCATCCTAGCCCAATGAAATCAAGCCCAGGTGCCAAGCCCAAGCCCCTAAGAAGCAAGATACCAGGGAATATTCCTGCTACCTGGCTACCAGGCCACCCCAGCTTCCAGAGGCCCAAACCCATGCACCCGGGCCCCTTTGGGCCGGCCTTTTGCTGCTCCTAGAAGCCCAACACGCCCCCCTAGGCGTCCTTGGAGTCTTGACCAAGTCAAGAAAAATTTTAGGGATTTTTCTACCTAATATTTCCTTATTTTCTAGCTAGGGTTTGAGAGGGAAAAGGATTCTTATGTAAAGACTTATGTACCCTTACTTGGAGCCCAAGGTTAAGGGTCTATTTAAGGGACCCTAGCCTCTTGTATGAGAGAATTTTTGATGAATGAAAACCTTGAGTTCTTCTATTGAGTTGTGTGATACCCTGCTGTGTGCATAAAGGGGTTTGCGAGAGTTCTTCTTCCCAGTGCTGCAATCATCTTCCTGCTACCAACAAGCATCTCAGATCCCTGGACGCCCACTCCAAAAGAAGCCTTCCCTTGCTGTTTTTCCTTTGTTTTCTTGTTCCTTTGTGAGTTTTCTAACCCCTGACAGGTCGTTTGCAGGTCCCCGAGTTCCTACGAATCCAACGACTCCAGCCAAGCCTCAATCGGATCACCGAGCAGAAAGCCGGGTATCCGCGGGTCTTTGGCTCGATTTTCCAGGCCGCATCCGTCGAGGAACGAGAGACCCTTTTGCTGCGATCTTCACAGACGTTGTCAGGTACACCCCTCTACCTCCAGTAGTTTTATTGTAGGAGAACTTGCCCTAACCGAGGCTTCTCAGCCCCGGCGATCCTTCTTTTCTACTTTTATAGGTCCTAATCTGCATGCTGATCTTCTAAAATTCATATAAAATTCCCTATAACTTATTTTAATCTGAAATTCGGGAATTAATCACCCAACCCCACATATAAAACATATAAAAAAAATTGCATGCATATTAGTTCCGCATCACTTTTCTTATTCCCAGTTCATGCCATGGCCAAGGGAAAGAGGACAATCATGCCTGCTTCCATCGAGGTGTCCACAACCTTGGCCACCCTACTCCGGTTCCTCTAAGTGGAGGAGAGGCAAGACAGTCAACTACTCCAACCATTACTATCAACTGCTCCAACCATTACTATCAAGTAGTTCTAGTAGCTCTCTTAGCAAATCCAAGTGCCATGACCTTAGTGCAGGGCCTATAGTAGGCTCCGCCAAGGTTGGAGGTAGAGCCAGCTTGCCACCCTTTCTAGTAAATCGTTCCTTCCCTGAATAGGAGGCCAAACATGATGCCACTCGTGCTACTGAGCAAGAGGCCCACCAGGCAAGGTGATCAACTCGAGGTATGAGGCAAGCCTCCCACCGAGCCTCGTCCTAGCCTGCCCATCCCATTGCTCAATAGCCTTTAAGCCCTAATCAAGCGATCAGATGTCCAGGTCAGGTTTCGACTCCCGTAATTCTTGGCTAAGTAGTTAGTCTCCCATGCACAAAGTCCTCGGTAAGGTTGTCCTAGGTGGAGTTCTGATACCCCTTATCCTAAAAGCCCTAGATGAAATTGTCCTAAGTAGGGTTCCAACATTCCTTATCCTAAAGCCCTGTCAAGTGATCAAATGCTAGGTCAAGTTCCAATACACATCCCTGGCTAAGTAGTTAGTCTTCCAAGCATAAAGTCTTAGGTAAGGTTGTCCCAAGCGGGGTTCCGACATCTCTTATCTTAAAATCCTGAATGAGGTTGTCCTTGGTGGGATTCCGATATCCCTTATCCTAAAGCCCTGGTTAAGTAATCAGACTTCCGGGGTGGGCTTCTGATGCGGGACAAGATGAGATGGATGGTGAAGCCTAGAAAATTAGCTATCTATGATCAGCAAGAAATCTTACATGCACTAGCTAAATAAAGCAAAGAGAGTAAGAAAATGCAATGAAAGGGACTATTAGTTCAAAAGTTGAAACACTCGCAAATGAGATCTTGTTCAAATTAAAGAGAAAAGACCATATAGCTAAGAAACCATCTTTACTAGGGCAAGTACCTTCAAATATTCAGATTTTAAGAGTTTAGGAAGGGTTTTCCTACCAACAATGAAAGTTAAAGTGATTGGTGGAGGTTCACTCAATACTCCTAGGAAGGGTGAGTGGAAGGTAAGACATACACACCTTTGATAATGGACTTCACTTGTAGTTGGTTCCAAGGCGAGGTAACCTTCATCTTCAACCCGAGATCATGGAGAGAACGTGCAAAAAAGATCATTAGAAGACATGAAAGCAAAGAGAAAAAAGAAATTGAAATAAGAAAGGGAAGAGAAGGAAAATAGAAAGGCTCTTGGAGCTTGGACGGCTTGGACTTGGGTCTCACACCCTCTCTCTCACAGAGCGACACTTCAAACGGCCATGAAAGGACCTCGTTGAAGTGGAATGGGCCTCACACCCCCTCCTTCAAGGAGTGACATTGCTTGTGGCAATGGAAAAAGAAAGAAACAAGCAAGAAATATGGGCCTCACACCCTTTCCACACTTAGAGCAAAAACATTGGCACACGGCCAAGGGAAAGAAGACTTCAAGCTTTCATTTCATTCATCAAGTATCTTTCTTACAAGCAATTAGGAGGTATTTATAGGCCCCCATAGAATTTGGCTATAAAAGATAAGACTATCCTAACCAATATTAGTTGTAACTAATTTGGTTATAACAAATAGGTAGGTTATAACAAGATTAGGTAATTAGTTGTAACAATAAGAGGTTAGTAGTTGTAACTATAGTTAGTTGCAACCAATTAGCACATGTGGCAGGGTGATGCAGCCTTCCTTACTGATGTGGTATCCTTATTAGAGGGTGAAGTGGAGAATGAAGTGGCATTCCACATGGCAAGGTGGTTGGAAAGTTATTTCAAGTTATTCCAAGTAGTTGAAGGGGGTTGGAAGTAGTTAAATTAATTGGCGCCTAAGAAGAAAGTTGATGATACGGTGCCTAAGGAGGTAGTTGGCTTCATGTGGCACCCAAGAAGTTGAAGAAGTTGTGGAAGTTATGGTAGTTGTGGTAATTAAGTTGGCTTCAATAAATGTGGTGAGGAAGTTGAAGTAGTTGATGTTTCCTTGCTTTGCTTTCTTGCTTTTGTCCATTGATCATCTTGATCAATTTACCTTAGCAACAAATCCATAAAGAGTATAGATGAATTAGATTAACTTGAACTATTTTTCCATTGCCGGTGTCCACACCAGCTTCCTTATCCATTGTTGCTGCCTAGATCATCATGGCCTATAGCTCTAACACGTCGGATTCTCGCGGGGTGCTTGGTCCTCCCTTCCAGTCAACTCTTTAGCGGGCTGACCTGCAAAACAAAGGAGATCCAGGTTGGGGATTTCGACGGGGACACTTCGACAATCAAGTCAGTGGGACGATCGAGGGAAAAAAAATCTCTATGGTGGAGAGCTTGGAGACTCTCCGCGTAGAGGGTGAAAAATGGAATGGAGATAGGTAGAGAAAAATGAGAGAGCTTGGGAGGTTCACGTGAGTGATTCCTTGCCCCTTTGCTCTCTCTGTTTGCTTACTTACCTTCTTACTTACCTTCCCTCTCTGATTTTATATGTGTATGGTGGCTCAGACCAAGCTGGGGCTTCTCCCAGGTGTCCATATCCAGGTACCCTTTCTGGAAGGGTTTTTGGTTGCTCGCTGTCGCCCTTCTATCGAGCCAGTCTTATTCTTTTGATGGTATAATTTTCCATGGGAGGGGTGGGCACCGTGCCACTAAGCCCCAAGCCACAGTGGCATGTTTCCATTCTGGGGAAAACCATTGGAGTGTCGTAGGGCCTGGGGCCTTAGTGGAATACCCTTCTTGGAAAGGTTCAGGTCTTTATGTCATGGGGGGTTGCATCGTGCTGGTCGTACAGGTGGTGCATTGCAGAGCCTGTATTCGTGGCAGGATGTGCACCACCTCCCAAAGGTCGTGGGTAGCTAGGCCCCTGTTTGTCATGATTTGAGTTTCCATTGATCCCCCCTCATGTCGTTGGTAGGAACTATGGCCTTCGGGGATGAGGGGAGCCCCACATTGGGGGGCCCCCCACCTTGGAAGTATGAGCTCGACCCTGGTCGGGAGTTGACCTCAGACAGAGGGCTTACCCTATGAGCATAACTTCGGCTGGGAGCTAACCTCGATAGGAAGGCTCACCTTGGTAGCATGAGCTTGACCCTGGCCGGAGCTGACCTCAGACGGAGGGCTTGTCCTATGAGTATGACTCTAGCTAGGAGCTAACCTCAACAGGAGGCTTGTCTTGAAAGCATGAGCTTGACCCCGATCGAGAGCTGACCTTAGATGGAGGGCTCACTCTATAAGCGTGACTCCGGCTGGGAGCTAACCTCGATAGGAGGGCTCACTTTGGTAGCATGAGCTCGACCCTGGCCGAGAGCTGACCTTAGACGGAAGGCTCACCCTATAAGCACAACTCCGGTTAGGAGCTGACCTTGGCAGGAGGGCTTGCCTTGGCAGCATAAGCTCGACCTCGGTCGGGATCTGACCTCAAATGGAGGGCTTGCCCTATGAGCACGACTTCGAGTGGAAGCTAACCTCGGTAGGAGGGCTCGTCTTGGTAGCATGAGCTCGACCTCGGCCGGGAGCTGACTTCAAATGGAGGGCTTGTCTTATAAGCATGACTCCGATTGAGAGCTGACCTCGGTAGGAGGGCTCGCCTTGGCAGCATGAGCTCGACCCAGACCGAGAGCTAACCTCACATGGAAGGCTCGCCCTATGAGCATGACTCCGACTGGGAGCTGACCTTGGTAGAAGGGCTCACCTTGGTAGCATGAGCTCGACCCCGGCCAAGAGCTGACCTCAGACGGAGGGCTTGCCCTATAAGCACGACTCTGGTTGGGAGCTGACCTCGATAGGAGAGCTCGCCTTGGCAGCATGAGCTCGATCTCGGTCGGAAGTTGACCTCAAATGGAGGGCTCATCCTATAAGCACGACTCCAGCTAGGAGCTGACCTCGGTAGGAGGGCTCGCCTTGGCAGCATGAGCTCGATCCCGGTCGGGAGCTGACCTCAGACGAAGGGCTCGTCCTATGAGCATGACTCCGGTTGGGAGCTGACCTCTGCAGGAGGGCTTGCCTTGGTAGCATGAGCTCGACCCCGACCGGGAGCTGACCTCAAACGGAGGGCTCGCCCTGTAAGCACGACTCCTACTGGGAGCTGACCTCGGCAGGGGGGCTCACCTTGGCTCCTTACTTGGCTACCGTGTTTAGGCGACGGGGCTCTTGCCAACGTGGCCACCAGCAAGACTCCACATCAGCGAATGTACCACATCAACCATAATTCTTGGTTAAGTGTCAGACTTCCAAGCATGGCAATCTACCACCTTCGAGCATCCAAGCGAGCTACCACACCCATAATCCCTAGCAAAATGATCCAATGTCTAGGCGAGCTCCACGCCCATAATCCCCTAGCAAAGTGATCCAACATCCAAGTAGGCTACCACATCCATAACCCCTGGTGGAGTGATCTAGCATCCAGGTGGGCTACCACACCTATAATCCCTGGCAAAGCGATTGATCATCCAGGTGGGCTAACATGTTCATAATCCTTGGCAAAGCAATCAACCTTCCAAGCATGGCAATCTATCATCACTAAGTCCTAGTTAAGCAATCAGACTTCTAGGTTGGGCTTCCACATCTCTAATCCCTAGTTAAGCAATCAAACTTTCAGGAAAAAATCAAATGAGCTTTATACCCTCGAGAGAGGTGACTCAAACTTTGGTATTATATTAATTACAAGTTGAAGGTGGTGTGGACACCAGGGCCAGAAAATATAAACAGGTTGAACCCACATCTCTGTGGATCACCTATGAATAAAGTCCTAAACCCAACTCCTTTTACCATGTAAATATTTTATTTTAAATTCTGTTATTTTGGCTTAGTTAGGGTTAGCCCTTTTTACCAACTCTAATTAGGATTTTGTTATTTAGCCTTTTGGGCTAAACCTTTTTTACCATATTGTATAAAAACCTCATTTATCGATTGTGTTAAACCTTATTGGGCCAGACCCTGTTTATCAAATTTATTCTTTTTTGTTACATGAGTCTTGCCTATTGATCAAATTGGGTTCCAATTGATCAAGTAGGATTTAGTTATTTGGTTTTGAGTCTTGTAAAAATTAGTTATTGAGTCCTGTATTACAAGGGAGACCCAATTGAAGACCCATGTGACTTTATGTGCATCCAATTGAAGATCCATGTGCTAGCCCAAGACAAGCCATGTGCTAGGCCAAGTCAATTGGTTTTTGGCACCATCTTTGCAAAATTTTTGGACATCACTGCCATGTCATCAGGCGACATCAACACATGTCATGTTTGGACAGGTCAAGCTAATTTATTTTGGGGCAACTTCACACTCCATGTCACACTTCATTGATCGACCCATGTGAGAATAATTAGCACCTACATGAGAAATATTTGGCACCCTCCCTTTTAAGATAAGTAAGTGTGAAGGACTCCTCTTAATTGGTGCTCTCCACTCAAGTTATTCCATGCCAAAACAAGAGAAGTCGGCCAAGCATGTTAGCCTCTTCCTTTATACCATTTGCCAAAGAATTTGAAGCCAAATTAATTCATCTAAAGTGTTGGAGGTCTAAGGGTTTTTACTTCAAGCATTTCACTCAAACAGGTTGCCAGTTGCATAAATTCCTAGAACTCAAGAGTTTCATAAAATTCTTGAGTCTTCTCCCATCCAAACTGAAGAGTCCACTCACCTGTAGAAGCTCACATCATCTGGACTCCAGAGTCTAGCAGCCAAGGCCAAGTGATGAAGCATCTTGACCTTATATCAAGCCACCTCACCCTATCTCCATTTTGGCATCCATTTTGGATGAGAAGCTCATGGTTGTCGCCCATTTTTGAAAGGAGTCCAGATCAGCCCAACAAGCATGAGTCCATGCCACCTAGACCAAAATTCCAAGAGTTGTAGTCCAAGGGAAAAAAAGTCTACTGTTTGAATCCCTTATACCACTGATTGTAGGTCTATAAATATCCATCAACCCCTTGTAATTTTATTATTATTCATCAATATAGAAGCTCTGCCAAATTTTCTTTCTTTGCTATGTGCATTGTGGGATGTGAGGCCCTTTTCCTTTGTTCTTCAGAACATCGCGAGGTGTGAGGTCCTTTTCCTTTGTTCTTCGGAACATCGCGGGGTGTGAGGCCCTAGTTATCCTACCTAACCAACCGGCAAAAAAATCCTAGCCACCATTTCTAACCCTTTCCCTTCTTTTTTTGCTTCCTAATTTGTATTTTTTGTTGTTGAGTGTTTGCAGGTGATCAGGAATCGAAGTTAGGTATTCTTGCCTTGAAACCAGCATTGCACGGAAGATCGGAGCCCGGGATTGAGTTCTTGAAACCCTGCCATGAGAATCTTGAGAGTCCTGCCAGATCTATTTCAGAGGAACGATTTTCGTTGGTAAAACTGAAAACTTATTCCCTTCTCTTTAATTTTTGATTAGTTGAAAGTAAATCCTAGTTTTGGTAGTTTCTCAACCAGCAGGTCTTGCTTTCTAATTACTTTGTAGGATTACTTGTGCGGGTAGTTAATTAATTTCGGTGGTTTCTCAAGTTGGGGGACCCTCCTTTTCCATGCATGGTGTACTTTCATTCTATTTTCAGAACTCCACGTGTGCAAGATAAGGGAAAATGACCGTAACTTGGCTAAAAACTAACCTTGACCCCTCATTCAAAGTCCTCAATGAGCCTCGTACCCTAGGCAAGGTTGACAAATCCTTTATTCAAAGTCCTAGTAAGCCTTGTGCCCCAGGTGGGGTTGACAAATCCCTTGTTTCAAAGTCATGGGCGAGCTTCATGCCTCAGGTAGGGTTGCTAACATGTCCATAATCCTTAGCAAAGCAATCAGCCTTCCAAGAATGGCAATCCATCGTTACTAAGTCCTAGTTAAGCAATCAGACTTCCAAGTTGGTCTTCCACATCCCTAATCCCTGGTTAAGCAATCAGACTCCTAGGCAAAATCGAACGAGCTTTATACCCCCGAGAGAGGTGACTCAAACTCTTTGGTATTATATTAATTACAAGTTGAAGGGAAGCCCTAGCTTAAGCTAGGGGACCCTCCTTCCCCATGCATGGTGTACTTTCATTCTATTTTTAGAGCTCCTCATGTGCATGCAAGGGGAGATGACCCTTGCTTGGCTAAAAGCTAACCTTGACCTCTCATTCAAAGTCCTATATGAGCCTTGCATCCCAGGCAAGATTGACAAATCCTTTATTCAAAGTCTTGGTAAGCCCTGTGCCCTAAGCGGGGTTGACGAATCCCTTAATCCAAAGTTCTGGATGAACTTCGTGCCTTAGCCAGGGTTGCTGGACCTTCTATCCTAAGGTCCTGGACAAGGATGTCCCAGGTAAGGTTCCAATACTCTTATTCCAAAGTCTTAGATGAGATTATCCCATGCAGGATTTTGACACTCCTTATTCCAAAGCCTTGAGTGAGCTCAGTGCCCCAGACAAAAACTCAAAAGCCTTTAAGTCCAACTTGAGCAATCAAATGTTCAGGTTGGGTTTCAATACCCGTAATCCCTGGCTAAGTAGTTAGTCTCTCATGTATAAAATTCTAGACAAGATTTTTGTAGGTGAGGTTTCGACACTCCTTATTCCAAAATCCTGAATAAGATCACCCAGGTAGTGTTTTAATTCCCTTACTTCACATCTCTGATGGTGAAGTATCTCTCAACCGAGTCTATGTTATCATAATATCCTTTTCAGTTTTCATGCCCAGGTGGACCAACCCCGTGCACGGCTGCCATCGCCCGTAAGGCTGTAGCCTGATCCGGTTGGTGAGAGCTTGTCCAAGTAGAACGAGTATGGCACCCCCTTTTCTAAGGGATCTCACTGGAGGACGTGCTCAATCTACTGCTTGCATGATAATCCTGCCTATAATTGGAGGGGTAGGTGGCCCCTATATTGCAAGTAGTTTGAGCTCTTTGCACTACTTGTGAAGCCTAGCTCGTAACTGGGCCGTCTTGGGCTGAAGTTGGCAGCCCTTGCTGACTTCAGTTCAGAACTTAGAAAAAAAGGGCTGAGCGACAGAAAATAGAGGACTTATCTTCCCCTCTTTGTTGATTGGATTTTTTGTCGGCAAGGTCGGAGGGACAGTCATGGAGAGGAGGGCTTCGTTGGAGATGAGGTTGGGATGAGTTGGGACTCCGGTCAACATAGTTTTCTTTCCCCAAATGGCTAGGACACTATCGGTATATTTTTCTTTAAATCTCCCTCACTGCCGCCAAATTAAGCCCATCGAGCTCCTTTCGTGACATCTTCTTCTTCTCCGGTGAGCGACGAAGAGCCCTTTCGACGCCGGTGAGTTTTATTCCTTATATAAATTGTATAGAGGGATTTAATCCGATTTTCGAGTTTGATTTGCTAGGACCGCTCACTGTTAGTGGCCGCACCACTATTTTCCCCCAATCCGTCGATCCTTTCCCCCAGAAACCACCTCCCATGACCGCCGCCGGCAATCATGGGGAGGATGGTTCGGTCGAGTTGAGGGGGGAATAGGGAGGGTTCAGGAGAAAAGAATGAAGAAAGAAAGGAGGAAAAAGAAAAGAAAAGAAAATGAAAAAAGAAAAAGAGGAGAGAGAGAGAAAAGAGGAGAGAGACGATGAGGAGAGAGAGGAGAGAGAAAAAGGAGAGAGAAAGAAGAGAGAAAAGGAGAGAGGAAGAGGAGAGAGAAAGAAAAGAGAGAAGAAAAATAATAAATAAATAAATTTTGTAAAATCAATTTGGGTATTTAAACTATTTCTATTGATTAATCTGATTTCCATCAACCAAACTAAATAGATATCTAGATCGAGCCTAGTCCTAGATCAGATCGAATAATTTTTATCTTATTTTTGGATTCGGTGTTAATTCTTTAACTTATTTTATCAAAGCCATCTTCAATATAAAAATATCGAGGATCTAGAGTTGAGTCGCGTGTTCCTGATAGTGGTAAGTTATCTTGACTTCTAGTATTATATGCTAAATATGTTATGATTATTGTACAATATTGAATATATGTGGTATGGTTTGATCTGTATTAGATTGCATTCATTGTCATGTATGTTGGTGTAGTTGCTCTCTAGTCCGACTATGATCACATGAGGACCTAGTCTCCTTCCGGGCCTCCAGTGGAGCGATCACTGGTACATGACTGATGTACGGTATGTGCAGTCAGGAGCTAGTTACCTTTTTTTTGTTGCGATCGCTGGTACATGCTGAGGATGCATGTTTCCTTATGTGATTTTAGAGCTAGTTTTCCTTTTGAGCCTCCAGTGGGGCTATCACTGGCGCATGACCGATGAACGATATGTGTACACAAGATCTAGTCTCTTTCGGGACTAGCCACGGGTCGATCGTGGCCATAGCCTGAGGGACTAGGAGAGTAAAAGTAAATAGTTGGCCATCATGGTCGTGTCATTTGTAATTGAATGTACATATAATGTGATATTGCATTTTATTTTATTGTAAGCTGGTTGTTCTGTGATGCATGATTTGTGTATGGTTGCAAATTGTTGTTGATATGTTTATGCTTAGATTAAAGATGTTGATAACTTACTGAGCCTATATAGCTCACCTCCTATTTTCTATATCTTTGTTATAGATTTGGAAGATCAATCGACTTTGGGACCAGTCAATGAGGAACGAGAATTTATGTGTTAATCTCTTATTTTATGATTTATCCTAAATTTTAGTTGAATTTTATCTATATATTAACTTTGATGAAAAATTCTAGAAATAATTAGTGAAATTTGTTCTTTATAATTGCTTAAATATTAAAAAGAAGGATAGGTCTGGCATGATCTCTAGTATGAAATCTAAAATTATGCGGTCGATCATGTTGCCGATTCCAGTATTGAATTCGGGTGACATTATTAGAGTACATATGAGCTTAGGTTGCTCCACGTGGTCTTGCCCGCTACTTTTCCTACAGCCTCACTCGATGGCAACTTGGCGAAGGCTAGATGGACTTCAACTATAGGCTGGATAATTGGCAGACCTGCTATGTCAGACTCTTCTTCATCACCCACCTTGATGATGACAGGCCACATCTCTCAATAGTGCAAGTCCTAGAAGTTTAATCAACTGCACCTCCCCTTCCTTTGCTATCATGGGAGGGTGAGAGGTGCAATCGTCTAGATGGCCTCCACCCCTCGATGCAAATGCCCACCCGGGTAGATGGAGCAGCATTTATCTCTTTAATTGGGGTGCCCGCCTTGGGCTCTATAGTGGGCTGCCGGATCTTTTTATCAATGCTTTCTGTTGGCGTGGAGTCCCTGGATCGGCCGGTCGGAGCCGTTGCGTCGCAGGACCGCTCCCTGGTTCACTTGCAAAATAGGTCCCTTGCCAGAGTTGTTCCGGCGGAGGACACTCCAATGCCTAAGTCAGTGGTGGATTCCATCCATAGAATGGGGAAGATGTCGAGAGTGGAAGAGAAAAAAGAGTTCTTGGAGATTGAAAGTGTATGTGTGCGAGATTATTCACGCATACCTCTCGAGCCATCCTTCTTACCCATATTTAAAAGATGGCCACCGGTCTGTGGCCCGCTCTTTTCCCGGAGATCATGGGAAGCCAATCTCTCCCATGATTGGTGATCGTGAGTTGTCAATGAGCGGTTCCGGCCAGATCGGAGGCGTGGCTGCAGGAATTGCGCACCATGATCATGGCATGATGAGTGTCGATTATAACCGTTGGTTATAGTTTCCTTTTTGGGACAGATTGTGGTTCAAGCTTCGGGTTTCCCCTTGCGTGGGCTGAAGGCTTGGTATTTCGCCGAGGCCGGAGATCATGTCTAAGACGGGGACCGAAGTTCGTGTCTTCGGAAGTCGATGAGTAGTTCAGACTTTGGCTGGGACCGAAGGTGCTACCCGAAGGATTGGCCTTCGGATGTTGTAGTTCGGTGTGAAGCCTTGAGTTACTTGCGGTTGGCCTTCGCTTAGTCCGAAGTTCATAGTCTAGAGAACCGGGACTTCGATAAGTCGAACCGGAGCTTGGTTCGTAGCTGAACCAGGATATCCCAATAGTTGCCCCTACTCTCAGTTGTTGAAACGAAGATCTACCTCGAGAAGTGAGAGTACTATGGCCTTGTCATTTTCCTCCTTAGAGATGGCACAGTGAATGATTACGGGACTTCTATTGGGCTGTCCATCACGATCCGAGAATCATATGGTGGACAGGTGCCATCCCTGGATTGGGAAAAAGTAGGTGGCCCTGAGGCTATCTCTTCTCGTCCCGTTGCACAGTGGTTGAGGCAATCTTTTGGTTGGGATTTGGATAGTTGTGGTGGATATTCCCCGCCCGTTGGATGAAGGATAGATCTTATCCTTGCGGTCAGTCACAAGTGGGTTACCTCCTAGGGTAACCTTGAGTCAAAGCAACCCTCGGTGGGGATCCAGAGACCCTTACTTTTCTTTTGGGGAAGGGTGAAGGTCTGGGCAAGGAAGCTTCTTCAATCTCGTCTCATTCTCTGCCCAAACCGTTCTGGACTACTAGTCTATTTTTCAGGTAGAATCCTCTTTCTGCTCCTTTGCTTCATTCCTTTGTCATGAAAGAGAGCGTAGAGAGTCAGGGGAAGCAGGTTGGGCCCTCGGGGGTCGGAGATGTAGTAGGTCCGGAGTCGGTCCCCAGCTCGGTTTCTTAAAGCATCGCATTCTTGAGGAGTTTCCCTTTGTCCTCCCCGCGCTCGAGGAGCGGGCGAACAAAGCTCCCCCTAGGTGCCTAGCTGTATACGAAGATCACCTGAAGGCTGGTCTTTGGTTTTTCCTGCACCCCTTCTTTGTTAAGATTTTTTGCTTGTACCAAGTGGTGCCAGCGCAGTTGACCCCAAACAGTATCAAGAACATCTGCGGGTTCCTGGTGATGTGCAGCATCGCCAACGTAGAGCCTAGGACCAACTTGTTCACAGCCCTTTTCATCTTTAGGAGGGACTTCCACAGCAATGGATGGTGGGTGATCGGCCCCAGATCGGGCCGCATGGTGATTAAGGACATGCCCAGCGCCATCCACGGGTGGAAACCTGTCTTCGTATTTGTATTATCTTTTGACCCATGGGGTTTCGACACTGTGTGGAAGAAGCCTTGCCTGACCGCCAATGACGGAAAGAAAGTCTTGGCAGTCGATCAGTTGTATTGTCTTTTCATTGATAGTATTTGCGAAGGTTTTGTACATTCCATGGTCGGGATAGGGTCTTCCCCTACAGGGTCTTGAGTCGATATGTCCCTAGTCGAATGACTTCTTTAACTTGATATGGGCCTTCCCAGTTGGGGGAGAGTTTACCGTGTTCCGTTGGCCTGGACACCTCTGCTCTTCGCAATACCATGTCCCCCATGCAGAAAGTTTGCTCCTTCACCCTTGCATTGTAGAACTTGGCGACCTTTTGCTGGTATGCCGCCATTCTTATCTGGGCCTGTAGCTTGGTGCTTGATAGCAAATCCAGATCAATCCTTCTGCGATCGGAATTCTCAAGCTCTTCATAGTTTTCAATTCTTAGGGACTGTAGGGAGACTTTGATAGGTAGCACGGCTTCGGTACCGTAGGCTAGGTTGAACAGAGATTCGCTAGTGGCCGTTCTTGGGATAGTTCGGTACGCCCAAAGAATGGAGGTCAGTTCTTCAGCCCAAAGTCCTTTGGCGGTGTTCAACCTTGTCTTCAGACCATGGAGAATGGTCCGGTTGGTGACTTCGCTTCTCTGTTGGACTATGGATAAGCTACGGATGTTAGCCGATGCTGGATATGGTACCGAGCACAGAAGTCCTTGAACTTCGGATTATCGAATTATCTCCTGTTGTCCGTGATGATGATATGTGGGATGCCGAACCTGAAGATGATGAAATTTTTCACAAAACTTTCCACCTTGCCCTCGGTGATTTGGGCCAATGGTTCGTCTTCCACCCACTTCGTGAAATAGTCGATGGCCACTAGGAGAAACTTTCTTTGCCCTGATGCTGGTGGGAACGGGCCAAGAATATCTATCCCCCACTGGGCAAAGGGCCATGGGGCTGCCAACTGAGTCAGGTGACTCACAGGTTGTTTCTGCACATTGGCATACCTCTGGCATTGGTTGCACTTCCGCACGAAATCAGCTGAGACCTTCTAGATGGAGGGCCAGTAATACCCTTGTTGAATAATCTTGTATGCTAGAGATCTGCCTCCCAAGTGATCCCCACATATGCCCTCGTGGACCTCTCTCAATGCATAATCTGCATCAGTGGGTCCAAGGCATTTCAGCAGTGGTTGGGAGAACGATCTCTTGTAGAGGGTTTCATCTAAGATGACATATTGAGATGCCATCCAATGGATCTTCTTGGCCTCTGCCTTATCTTCGGGCAGTTCTCTTTCATTCAGGAATCTGATGATGGGATCCATCCAGCTTGGCTCAGTATCAATCTGGCGCACCTCTATAGCCTTTTCGGAAATGCTTGGAGTTTCAAGATGTTCAACAAAGGTGCGCCCGAGAGACTCCGGTGCTATAGTTGCTAGTCGAGACAGTGCATCCGCCCAGGAGTTCTCTGATCAGGGAACATGAATAATTTCAAAATGTTCTAGTTGGGAGGATAAAGCCTGAACCTTCTCCAGGTATTGCACCATGGTTGGATCTTTGGTTATGTACTCTCCATTGACTTGATTTACAACCAGTTGAGAATCGGAGAAAGTTTGGAGTTGCCGGACTCCTAGATCTTTGGCGATCCGAAGTCCGGCGAGTAGGACCTCATATTCGACCTGATTATTGGAGGCATGGAAGGAGAAGCGGAGTGCATACTCTATGATTTGGCTGTCAGGTTTGACCAATGTGAGTCCAGCCCCGTACCCAGTAGCATTGGAAGCTCCATCCACATGAAGCACCCAAACGGACTTTGTCTCCTTCGGGGCTTCTTCTTCTTCCGAAGAGGCTTCATCTTCGGACTTCTTGGTGTACTCGGCCAGAAAATCGGAGAGCACCTGGGCCTTCATAGCTGCTCGGGACTGGAAGCTAATGTCAAATTCGCTTAGCTTCACAGCCCACTTGGCTATCCTTCTAGAAGTGTCCGAAGATCGGAGAACGGCCTTGAGAGGTTGATTAGTCAGCACCACGATAGCGTGGGCCTGGAAATATGGCCGTAGTCGCTTTGCCGCAATCACTAAAGAGTAGATCGCTTCTGCATCCTTGAATATCGCGTTTCTGCGTCATGCAGGACCTTGCCTTCTTTTGGCTTGGAGAGTAATGGCGGGGTCTCCAAATACTTCTTCAATTCCTCAAAGGCAACGCGACAGTCTTCGGACCATTCGAAGCCCTTTGATTAGCGAAGTACCTTGAAGAACGGAAGACATTTCTCGGCTGACCGAGAGATAAATTGGCTTAGGGAGGCAATTCTCCTTGTCAACTGTTGGACTTCCTTTTTACAGGAGGGATGTCTCATATCTTTCAAGGCCTGGATCTTCTCGGGGTTGGTCTCAATCCCTCGTTTGGTGACAAGGAAGCCCAGGAATTTACCCGACGTGACCCCGAAGGTGCACTTCACCGGGTTTAACTTCATGTGGTAGTGCCGGAGAGTGCTGAATGACTCCTCCAAGTTGTGGATGTAGTCTCTCCGGTGGAGACTCTTGACGATCATGTCCTCCATATTTCTTCCCAGTTGCTTTTCGAACACCTTATTGATGAGTCTTGGAAATGTTGCTCCAGCATTCTTGAGGCCGAACGGCATCATCTTGTAGCAGTAGAGACCTTTGTCAGTGATGAATGCCGTCTTCTCCTCATCTTACGAATCCATTCTGATTTGGTTGTAGCTAGAGAAGGCATCCATAAAGCTCATCAACTGGTGGCCGGCGGTAGCGTCGACCAATTGATCAATCTTTGGAAGAGGGAAGCTATCTTTTGGACAAGCCTTGTTAAGGTCTGTATAGTCGATGCAGATCCTCCACTTGTCGCTAGCTTTCTTCACCATTACCATATTGGCCAGCCACTCGGGGTAGCGGGCATCTCTGATGAACCCTGCCTTGAGGAACTTGCCAACCTCTTCATCAACAGCTTGCTGTCTTTCGAGGGCGAAGCTCCTCTTCTTCTATCACACCGGCTTGTACCCAGGGATTACTTCTAGCCGATGAGTAATCACTTCGGCAGGAATCCCGGGCATGTCCGAAGTCGACCAGGCGAAGACATCGGTATTGTCCCTGAGGAAACGGATCAGCTTCGTTCTGGTTTCCTCATCAAGGGGCACTCCCGATCTGCACAACTCTGGGGGGATCTTCCTCTTTCAAAGGTATCGGGATGGTCCTCTTCATGGGTTCACCAAGGTTTATGGTTGAATCCCTCGGATCCAGCTGATCCGGTGTAGTCGAATCCTTGAAATTCCTATCTTCAATCATCAGACATTGCCGTGCCGTCCTCTGGTTCCCTCTAACTTCTCCAACTCCATTCATGGTTGGGAAGCGTACCAAGAGGTAGTGAGAGGAGATCATGGTCCGGAACCTATTCAAGGCAGGCCTCCCCAGAATAATGTTGTATGCTGAGGGGATCTGGACTACCATGAAGTTGATCGGCAATGTCTTTTGTCGAAGCTGGGTGCCGAGGGTTACAGGCAACATTATCTTCCCTTCGGCATAAACTTGGTTGCCCCCGAAACCGAAGAGTGGTATGGAGGATCTTTGCAGTTGATGTCTAGGCAAACACATTTTGGAGAATACATCGTATATCAAGATATCAGTCAAACTTCCATTATCAATAAGAACTCTCTGTACATCATAATTGGCCACTACGACCGAAATTACAAGAGGGTCGTCGTGCGGGAGCTGAACTCCTGCAAGGTCATCATCGGAGAAGATGATGGAGTTGTTATCTTTCAGTCGCTTTGAAGCTTCATCTTCATCCCTTCTCTAGTTGGTGGGCCGGTGTATCATCCCTACACCTTCGTTGGTGGGCCTTTGATTTAGCAATTCGGCTTCTTCGGGAGGTGGCTGGAGAACAGTTGCTTCCGACCGGGATCCCTGGCGACCGATGTACCACCCCAGGTATCCTCTCTTGATGAGATCCTCGATCGCATCCCTCAGCTGGATGCATTCTTCTATGTTGTGGCCATGGTCCCAATGGAATCGGCAGAATTTGTTCCTGTTCCTTGCGGAAGAGGAGGCCTTCATGGGACGGGGCCGTTGGAGATAGTTTCTTTTTCTATCTCCATGAGGATCTTCTCTCGAGAGAGGTTGAGGGGGGTGTAGGAGTCGAATCTTCCTCCCAATGCTCTGGGCTTGGGAGGGCTTCTTCGGTGATCTGCATATCTGCCACCGTTGTTGTTGGAAATTTGGGGCCTTGCCCCTTGTTATTCTTCTTCTTTGAAGGAGGTTTCCCTTCAATCAACCGTCGATTCACCGCCTGCTCTTCGGCATCAGCGTATTTCTGAGCCCTTGATAGGAGCTCAGCGTAGCTTTTAGGGAACTCCTTGTCCAGGGAAAAAGTAAGCCTAGAGGTTCGAAGCTCCTTCTTCAGTGCTGACATGGCCATGTGCTCGTTGAGATCGAGGATCTCAAGCGTGGCCGCATTGAACCTGGAGATGGAATCTCTCAGGCTCTCTCCTTCATTCTGGTGAAGGAGAAAGAGTGTGTCCGTATTCTGAGGAATCTTGCGGCAGGTCCTGAAATGCAAGACAAATAATTTTTCTAACTCGGAAAAGGAATCGAGTACCTGGGCGCACATCCGAGCGGACTTCTTCTAGGTAGCCAGGAATGCCAAATAGTACATTGCATCCGAAGCTCCTTAGATCATCATATGGGCTTTGAAGCTGCCCAAATGGTCGAGGGGGTCGGAGGTGCCGTTGTAGGATTCCATATGGGGAACCTTGAAGTGCCGAGGAATGTCCTTAGCCATGATACAGTCGGTGTAGGGTGGGCGTAGATCACCCATAATCAAGTCATCGAGATCTCTCTGATCCCATATTCTCTATTTTAGCACCCTTGCCATCTCTGATTCGATGGCTCTGAACCTCCCATCATAATCGGGAGTCTACTTGGGCGCTTTCTCCACCGGAGTGGAGTCTTCGGAGGAGGAGGAGGAAGTTTGCTTAGGCCTTTTCCCTTTTTGCGGGGAATCGACAGACCTAGGCAGTCTCGACGTTCAGCCTTCGGGAGAGGGCCGAGAACGGGAGGAGGGATGTGCTGAATCCTCCCGTGGTGCTCTCCTTCTTCAGGATTGAGAGCTATGTCTAGAAACAGCCAGTGGGTTTGCCACCGGAAAGGCTCTGTCTTGGAAGTCTTGAACCATTGCCGTTAGGTTGGCGACCTGGTTCATACGAGCTTCGAACTGCTGTGCTCCCACAACAACTGTGGGAGTTGGAACATCGTTCTCCTTCGGGGGTGCACCCCCTTGAGACGGAGCACGACTCAGGCTTGTAGAAGCATTTTGAGCTTTTTCTCTTGCCATCAAAAACTTCTTTGTTTCTTCCCCTTGTCTGGGAGGGAGCTTAACAAATGTTAACAATACGCTCCCCCTACCTGGCACGCTAATCTGTTGGCGTGGAGTCCCTGGATCGGCCGGTCAGAGCTGCTGCATCATAGGACCGCTCCCTGGTTCACCTGCAAAACAGGTCCCTTGCCGGAGTTGTTCCGGTGGAGGACACTCCGATGCCTAAGTCAGTGATGGATTCCAGCCACAGAATGGGGAAGATGTCAAGAGTGGAAGTGAAAAAAGAGTTCTTGGAGATTGAAAGTGTATGTGTGCGAGATTGTTCACGCATACCTCTTGAGCCATCCTTCTTACCCATATTTAAAAGATGGCCTCCGGTCTGTGGCCCGCTCTTTTCCCAAAGATCATGAGGAGCCAATCTCTCCCATGATTGGCGATTATGGGTTATCAATGAGCGGTTCCGGCCAGATCGGAGGCATGGATGCAGGAATTGTGCACCATGATCATGGCATGATGAGTGTCGATTGTAACCGTTGGTTACAGTTTCCTTTTTGGGACAGATCGTTGTTCAAGCTTTGGGTTTCTCCTTGCGTGGGCCGAAGGCTTGGTATTTCCCCAGGCCGGAGATCATGTCTACGGCGGGGACCGAAGTTCGTGTCTTCAGAAGTCGATGAGTAATTCAGACTTCGACTGGGGCCGAAGGTACTACCCGAAGGACTGGCCTTCGGATGTTGTAGTTCGGTGTGAAGCCTTGAGTTGCTTGCGGTTGGCCTTCGCTTAGTCCGAAGTCCGTAGTCCGGAGAACCAGGGCTTCGATAAGTCAAACCGGAGCTTGGTTCGTAGCTGAACCAGGATATCCCAACACTTTCCAAAAAGCTGGACCATTGCAATGCCTGTTTATCTGCTTCAGCATCACCACCACCCACTCCTTCAGTGTGGAGTAGCTCGCACTACTCACCCAGAAGCAACTAGCGAGCATGGTCGTGAAGGCATCAATCGAGGACGTGATGATGGTGCTCATGGCATCTCGTAAGCAGGACATGCACTAGCTCTGGACCACCTGCTCCCACCTCGTCGCCAAGCCCAGCCGCCTAATGGAGGTCCTCTCCAAGCACCTCCTTATCGACATCATGGACAAAATCAAGGAATTCTGCCTCAAGTCCTCTCTAGCCGCCGACCTTGCCGCTACCAGTGCTGGACCCTCCTCTGCAATAGCCGAGCCCCAGGACCACCACCACAAGATCCGTCGCATGCGCCACACCCTCCCTCGACTCCATTGACATCAAACTTGTCAAGCTCATGGTCATGGCCAAGGGGCTCAGCCTTGACGGCATGCTCACCCTCCACTGCACTGTCGAGAACTGTGGCCACGAGGTCGTGAAGACCCTAGAGCTCGGTGCGGCCAACACCAACTACCTCGCGAGCCCTATAGGGAAGATTCCTCTTCACATCGCCATCGAGATGGTCTACCCAAACATGGTTGTCGGCCCCTTCGCCGAGTCTCCCTCTCCAAGAGCCTCGCCCGTGCATTGCTCTAGTCTGCCCGGACATGGCTGTCGGCCCCTTCACTGAGGTCTCCTCTCCAGGAGCCTTGCCCGCACGCTGCTCCGATTTGCCCGAACATGGCCACTCACCCCTTTGTTGAGATCTCCCTCTCCGGAGCCTTGCTCGTGCATTGCTCTGATCTTTCCGGACATGGCAACTATTGACGTAGAATCTTTTTTCTGACCAGACGGAACTACTAGATCTCAGGTCAGCTTCTTGATTACCTATAAAATAAATTCCTGATCGGAGTTACTCCGGTGGGGGACACTCCGATGCCTAAGTCAGAGACGTGCTCCAGCTACAGAATTGGAAAGATTCTGAGGAGGATGAATAGAGAGAAAAAGACTAAAATTTTTAGGAGTATCTTGTGCCTTACCTTGAGTGTCCCCTCTTACCATATTTATATTGAGTTGTCCGGCCTGCGGTTCCATTCTCTCTCCTGCGATTATGATAGGGAAGTTAATTCCTTTCCTTCTATTCATAATCATGGATGGTTACTAAATGGTTCCGACTAGGCCGGAGACGTTGCCACTGGAGTTAATGATCACGTGTCATGGTTATGCTCTGGAGGTAGTTTGGTAGTCAATGATAACTATTGTTTGCCACGTTCATAGGGATCTGAGACAGATCGAAGATCTGTCTTCAGGCTATTTTTTTGGAAAAATATTTGTTGCCGAATTGAAGGGGCGCCTTCATCTTCGGACTCCTTTGAGACAGATTGGAGATCATGTTTTCGGCACAGGTCAAAGACTTTGTCTTCGACTACAGTCTTCGGCTAATAGTGAAGATCATGTCTTCGGTTCAAGCTGAGGGCCCTGTCTTCAGCAGGGGTCACAGGCTGACTCTTTAGTCGAAGTTGAGAGCTTCGACATCGGCTTATCCGTCAGTTGTTCGGATTCCTCCGGACACTTCGGTTAAAGTGCATGGTTCGGGAGAAATGTCTTCGGCGGTCAAACCGGTGGCTGATCTGTGCTTGACCGACATATCCAACATTGCCCCCCTACTCTCAGTTTTCGAAGCAACGATCTGCCTTGAAGAGGAGAGTATTACTGGTTTGTTTATCATTTTTCTCTAGGGAATGATTGATTGCATGGATATGCCCTTTGGTCCATTCCGCATCAAGTTAGTTTAGGCTGTTTAGAATTGCGCACCCATCTCGAGCATCCATGGTAGATTTGGGAAGATGGTTCCGTCTATCGAGATGTCGCCCTAGAGTTTTCTTATCCTTTAGGACAAGGAGAAAAGGTCTAGCTGAGGAAGCTTCTTCATCCTTGCATACCTTCAACTTTGGCCCAGCTTTCTGTGTTCTTGGCCATCGATCCCTCCGTAGGTAGAATCTTCATTTTGTTTCTTCTTTGTATTCTTTGGTCCATGCGCTGAGACCGTAGGAAGTCAAGGAGGAAAAAGTTGGGCCCTCTGGGATTGATGATGTGGTGAGTCCGGAGTTAGTTTCTAGCTCCATCTCACTGGGAAATATTGCCCACCTTCGAGGCATTATTACATTCCTGAAGGGTTTCCTCTAATACTTCCCATGTCTAAGAGAGGGTACATAAACCTCTCATTCGGTGTCTTGCCATATACAAAGACCATTTAAAGGCCTGTCTTCACTTTTTCCTGAATCCCTTCTTTATCAAGGTCTTTCGCATTAACCAAATAGTGCCTGTGTAATTGACTCCAACATCATTTGAAATATCCGTGGGTTTTTGGTCCGGTTGCCACATAGCAACATGAATCCCGGGACCAATTTGTTCACCGCTCTTTTTATTCTCAAGAGGGATTTCAATGGTCGTGGATGGTGGGTGATCGATCCTCGGTCTGGTCGTAAGATCATAAAGGATATGCCTAGCACCATCCATGGATGGAAGCCCAACTTTATTTTTGTGTCGTCTATCGCTCATGGGTTTCAATAGCAAGTAGAGGGAGCCATGCCTAGTGCCAATGATGGGAAAAAGATTTTGGTAGTCGATCAGTCTGATTATGTCTTACTGACTGGTTCAGAGGCCGTTCCCATCCATGAACTGTTGGAGGAGAGGAATCTCCATCTCGCAGGGATCAGCGGTTCCCTACTTTGGTACAAATGACAGAAGTTTTCAGCTCTTCTCTTTTATCTCTTTTATAGTCCAGTTGACTTAGAAGGGCCTTTCTATTTGCAAGTGGTGGAATGAAGCCTAACTTGGGCTAGCTTTGCCAGTCTTCCAAAAAGAGGACAGCTTAAGCTCCTCCTTCAAGATCAGAGGCTTGGAAGAAGGCCCGAGGGGATGATCCTTAGAAAAGTAGAAGTACTTCATCCTCTAGAAGAACCTCTAGGGGAGATGGGGTATCGATGATGGAGGCTCCCGTAGGGCCTCAGCTAGTTGAATCTCTATCAACGGCTAGCTCTCCAGTTTAGATGAGGGAGAGTCCATCTCTAGTGGTTGATGTGCCACTGCCTTGCCCCCCTGCGGTGGATAGGGGCAAGGCACCGCAATTCGAGGAGGAGTTCGTTCGGGAGGCTTCTCCGAGTGGGAGCCATCTCGTGGGCTCTTCGGAGCTTTGCCCTACGGGGGGTCTTTTGGTTCTCGTCATGGCTAGGCAGGCATTGAAGGATACTTTGCTACCTTATGACTTGGCAGTTATTCGAGGTCGAAGCCTCGCTAGGATATCTGATTCTGCCTATTCTTCCCTACAACAGGTGAGATCTTCATCGTCCCTTCTTTTCCCGATGAGCCATTCAGTCTGTGACTGATCTTATACCTTGTTGTGTTGGTGTAGCTGGTCTACGACATTACCTTCATGGAAGAAGGCCTGGGGAGCGTTGATGGCCTCATTCATCGTTTGAAGGAGGAGCTCCAAGTGGCCAGGGCCAAAAAGGAGGTGGCCGAGGAACTGAAGCAATCCATGGAGAATCAGCTTACTCGCGTGGACACCGAAATTCGGGGCCTGAGGGCAAATTGAAGAATGCCCACTTGATGATCGCAGGGCAAGGGGCAGAGTTGAGGAGGAGTAAGAAGCAGATTGACTCCTTGAAATAATCTGCCAAGGAGAGTCAGGAGAGGGCTGAAGACCTGACCAAGGCGGCTGAGGAGGCAACTAGCGACCAAGAGGGCCAAGAAGGCATCTTTGAGAGTCGAAGAGGCATCTGCGAGAGCCGAAGAGGCGGCCTTGGAGGTCGAAGCAGCTAGGAAGGAGTCCGAAGCCATGAAAGAGCAAGTGGCTAGAGCTATTGCAGGTTTCAAGAAATCCTCACAGTTCTAACAAGAGATGAATGAAGCGAGTTTATATAGCTACCAGCATGGCTTTAATGACGGACTCGTCAAGGTCAGTGCAGTTTTCCCCGATCTTGATCTTTCCAACATCCCTGCTTTTGACATTGAGGAGGAAGAGGAGGAGGAGATCGGTGCCGTAGAGGGTGAAGAGATGCCAAGTCAGAGAAAAGAAATCCCAATCGTAGCCGAGGACTCGGGTGTAATTCCGGTCCAGGCTGAAGAGGCTGTAGAGATGCCAAGCCTAAGGGAAGAAATCCCAATCATAGCCGAGGACCCAGGTGTAATTCCGGTCCAGGTTGAAGGCTCTCTAGATCTAGCCCAAGTTGAGGAGACCCTTTCTGCCCAGATTGATAGGATACTCCAATCTTGCGATGCTGGATCCCTCTCGGTTGATCCTTAGGGACTTGTTAGGCTTTGGGCACTGTATCTCTTTTGTTTCTTCCTTTGGCATGTAACTGACAAACTCTCATGAATTAACGAGCATTTTTTCTTTTCTGTATATACTATGATGCTTTCTAAGTGTTGCATTTTTTGAACTTGGTTTAGATAGAGTCATTGGTTTTGGTGATGGCTTGAATCACATTGCCTTTGTGGAGTCTATTCTTGTAAATATAAGCTTCTCCTTTTGGACTGCAAAACAAGTAAGAAAGTTCTTGTATAAGAGGAACCCTAGCTTACGGCTTACCGGGGTGTAGTGACCGCCATGTCGTCACTTGGAGAGGTAGTGGCGATCAAGTCCATAATGATTGTGCATGGGAATAGGGAATTTCCTTGGATCAACTTCCATTCGCCCCTGGCAACGCTGTTTCTAACACCATTCCTATTTCCTCATCCTTGTGTCGCTCTGAGGGATTGCTGCACCATGAGGCCGAACCTAGCACAGCTCAGGCGAGCAACCAAGGGGAAGATGCTTCTAGGTGAGGAGATCAGGTCGAAGGCGAAGATATATGTTGGCGTTACCGTGCGCCAAGACCAGGAGTAGCGATCCTATCAAGATAGGTTCTTTCCAGGGGAAGAACCGATTTCTCCCAGGAGAGCCATGCCGATCGAGCCATCCGAGAGGTCGAGCCCATGGGATGTTGATGGGGCTTCCCCATATGTTGAAGTTGCCAAGCCTGCGACTCCGGTTACGGGGAAAAGAAGTCCAGTTGGATGCAATACCTGGTGGGGACACCGGAGGCACCAGAATAAGATAGAGGCTTTTCAATCCTTTGTGAATTGATCAATAATTTATGAGTCCATCTGTAATAAGGGCTTAGCTCATCTGAGTCCATTTTAGTTATTATTTGAGTATTTTGAGTTGTTATTTCAGTTCTGTACTTGTCAGCTCATGTTGAGCTAGTTCAGTCCAATGCTAGTCAGCTCATGTTGAGCTAATTTTATTTTTTTGAGTCCTGTCCAAGCATACTGAAGACTCAAGACTATATCATACAAGTGAAGACCAAGTCCAACTAGATTGAAGATATGGAAGTATAGCCCAAGTCCAACCCAGCTTGAAGATTTGAAGACCCAGGAGGAAAATTCGAAAAACCCTGATTTCTTGCAGATGCCCTCCAGATGCCCAGATTCCCTTCCAGATGCCAAAGTATATTCATAAATAAGGGCATCCATGATTCCAGAGGTCCATCTGCATCCTAGCCCAAAGAAATCAAGCCCGGTGCCAAGCCCAAGCCCCTAAGAAGCAAGATAAAAGGGAATATTCCTGCTACCTGGCTACCAGGCCACCCCAGCTTCCAGAGGCCCAAACCCATGCACCCGAGCCCCTTTGAGCCAGCCTTTTGCTGCTCCTAGAAGCCCAACACGCCCCCTAGGCATCCTTGGAGTCTTGACCAAGTCAAAAAAATTTTTAGGAATTTTCTACCTAATATTTCCTTATTTTCTAGCTAGGGTTTGAGAGGGAAAAAGGATTCTTATGTAAAGACTTATGTACCCTTACTTGGAGCCCAAGGTTAAGGGTCTATTTAAGGGACCCTAGCCTCTTGTATGAGGAGAGTTTTTGATGAATGAAAACCTTGAGTTATTCTATTGAGTGGTGTGATACCCTGCTGTGTGCATAAAGGGGTTTGTGAGAGTTCTTCTTCCCGGTGTTTGCAATCATCTTCCTGCTGCCAACAAACCCTCCAGATCCCTGGATGCCCACTCCAAAAGAAGCCTTCCCTTGCTGTTTTTCCTTTATTTTCTTGTTCCTTTGTGAATTTTCTAACCCCTGACAGGTCGTTTGTAGGTCCCTGAGTTCCTACGAATCCAACGACTCCAGCCAAGCCTCAATCGGATCACCGAGCAGAAAGTCGGTTATCCGTGAGTCTTTGGCTCGGTTTTCCAGGCCGCATCCGTCAAGGAACGAGAGACCCTTCACTACGATCTTCATAGACGTTGTCAGGTACACCCCTCTACCTCTAATAATTTTATTGCAGGAGAACTTGCCCTAACCGAGGCTTCTCAGCCCCGGTGGTCCTTCTTTGCTACTTTTCTAGGTCCTAATCTGCATGCTGATCTTCAAAAATTCATACAAAATTTCCAACAAATAACTTTGATCTGAAATTCGAGAATTAATCACCTAACTTAACATGTAAAATATACAAAAAAAAATGGCATGCATATTGGTCCCCCATCAATACCCCTGTCACTGGAGCCGGGAGGTAGGAATCTAGGAATCTATTTCCTGCTATCCTCCTTCGGATACAACAGGTAGCCTTCAGCATGCGCGTTACCTATCCACATTCGTTGATTGAACTGACCTTGTATGTGTTCCTCATTCTACAGGTTTCTCGCAACCTTTCTTTGTTGAAGAAAGGTGCTCACGAATCTATCAGCTATAGCGAAGGCCTCCGAAGTCGTATGGCTTTAGCCATAGCCAAAAAAGATGTTGCCGAGAAGCTTTGGGCTGCTGTGGAAGAAGAGAGGGACAAGGCAGTTGCCTCGAACGATGTCTTGAAGAGATAGATGAGTACTATTCAGACACAGGCAGTCGAAGTGTCGATCATTATATAAGAGAAGGAGGAATGTAGTCTCTCTTGAATGGATGCTGAGGGAGATCCTACAGGATGCTGAGGAGCCAAAGTCTCATCTGGTCGAATTGAAGAGGAAGGTCGAGGAGCCGGAGACAAGCCTTTTGGTGGCTAACCAGAGGGCTGCGCAAGTCGAAGGAAGGTCTTCCGAGGTTGTTGAGGATTATAAAACTTCTCAGGCCTTCAAAGATGAGGCAAGTAAAGTTGCATCGGAAGGATATCCTTCAGGTTACACCGATTGTCTGGGTAAAATTAAGGAGCTTTATCTTGGCCTGGACTTCTCCTTGCTCGCCATTCCAGAGGATAGATCTATATCCTCCAAGGTTTAGCTTGAAATGACGTCGACCCCTACTCTTGTTTCGACTGCCGAAGAGGCTGATAAGAAGTAAATCTGCTGTATCTTTTTCCAGCTATTTGTAATGTCCTCCCTTTGGATGAGGTTTTTTATCCTGGAAATAAATGACTAATTTCTTTCGAACTAGTCTCTTTTGGGCTGATTCTTTCTGGTTGATGGGTAAGCTGAAGACTATTCAATTTGAGGTTGATGTTGAAGACGAATTCCGAAGTAAGATCGGAATGCCGCTGCCGATGATTGACCTCGATTAGGTTAGGCTGACATCAGTTACCCATCATAATTATTCTTTTTGTCTTGGAATGGACGTGGCAGACAGGTGTTATTTTCTCATTGGCCATTGATTAAGGAACATTGAGCATAATTTTCATTGCCCATGTCGAGTGCAGGGATATTTGAACGGTCGCGTCCCTGCGCATCCTGGGTGCCGCCATATCTTCCCTTTCCGAGAGAAGGCCATTAATGTTGTAACCATTCGAAGGAGATCATTCTGGGTTCCCAGCACCGACGGTCTCCATCCCCGAGAGTAGTTATTGACAATCACACCATTCCCAGGTGGCCACCTGGGTTTCGAGGCATCGTTTCAACACGTGGCACCCTTTGGCACGTCTGGGAAAAGGTGTGGAGCATGTCTCCCCGTAGCCGTTTGTGGGTGTAGGATCCTTTTAAATAGGACCCTGTCTTTCCCTGTCGTAGATCATCGAAATTTCAGACTCCCATTTTGAAAACTACCCTCCTTCCCTCAGCACACCAACAAAATGAAGTTTAGCATTTCTGATCTTTGGAAGGCGGCTATGAAGAGGGCCTCTAGCACTCAGACAGAGGGTGAGCCTAGTTTAATGGCTCCCCGGAGAGGTGATGATGACGACCCGTAGGGGGTCATTGCTCGCTTGGAGAGGAAGATCCGGGTCTTGGAGACCAGGGCTCGAGTTGAGGTAGCCGATGCAGAGGCGGAGGAGGCTAGGAAGAAGGTAGCGAAGGCCGTCTCGAATTTCATAGCGTCTTTTGCCTATAAGGATGAAGTCATTGAGGCGGTCCTGGATTCATACCATCGGGGGTTCTGGGAGCATCGGGACAAGGCTTTCAAGTTCTTCAATCTGAAGGGCTTGTAAAACATTAGGCCTTCTATCCCGTTCCTTGGTCACGAATTTGACTCCGACTTTGAAGAAGAGTTGGAGTCTAAATCAGAAAGGAACGCCGGGGCCTCTCCATCCTCCTTCCAGGGCTTCGACATCCCTCGCTGGCATGGGGTCATCCTGCCATTCTCGGGGTCATCCTGTATGCCCAGAGAACAGAGGTCATGGTGCGGGCACCAGACTCAGAAGAAGACTTCAGAGCTCCATCTGGATCTCTGATTAACCTTGCCCGAAGAATTAGGGTTTTTTGGTTTGTAATAAGAGTTGACTAGATCAACTCAATTTAGCTTGAGTCTACATTACCTGCATTTTATTTTGTTGAGTCATGTTGACTCAGTAGTGGACTAGGGTTTCAACCGGGGATGTTACATTTTCTCCCAAGACCAGGCAAGTGGACACCACACTCCCAGCCACACTCCCAGTCCAGGGGGCGCCATATCCACATCCAGCAGCCTTTGGTCCCCACTCCACAGATGGCAACTTCCTTCTTTCATGCACCAGATAAAGAGAAGAGCACAAATCAAGGGGCGCGGCCAAGACTTTCCCAAGTGATTCCAAGCAAAGAAGGGAAGAAGTTTTTCTTGGAAGAGAATATCAAGGGGCGCCCATTACCTGCCAAAACACCTAAAACAAAGATGGGAAGAGCCTTGACTTAGGGAGGAAGAAAAGGAGGAGTCCAAAAGAGTTCATCCAGGAAAGGAAGAAAATTTTTCTTGAAAAAATCCAAGCAAGGTGGCGCCATCTACCTGCCATTTATAACCCAAATCCTAATTTTTGGTATTTTGGCCAACCATATGTAAGGGATTTGCCCTAATTTGGAGATCCCCTCCTTTAGTCCCACATGGGAAAATATGAAACCCTTCTCCCTTGTAAAGCATTATAAATTACATCCCTCTTGTAAGTTGAAAACAAGCTATGAATGAAAGAAATTTTTTTATGAGCAAACTTATGTTTTCTCTTTTCCGCACTTGCTTCTAAGTGTTGAGCTCTGTGAGGGAGTAAATCCGGGTTCCTCTGGAACCTTGAGGAGGTGAGAGATCTCCAAAACCCTAAACCCTAGGTTAGCCACTCAATTCCCAAACCCTAGCCGCCATCACCTTTCTCTTTCCACCAAGCCCTAGGTTTTTCCCCTTCTCACGGCCACCATCTCCAAGCCCTGGCCGGCCACCAGCATCCAACTCCGGTCCAGATACTTCAGGTCTGCAGCAACTCTAAGAGGAAGTCAGATCGGCCTCCAGGAGAATCCTGATCTCAGCAGCCTCGGCTTTCAAGTTCTTCAGCCTGGTAAGATCTCTTCTTGAGTTTCTGAATTCCATCTTTTGTTCCTCTTCTCTCCCAGATTCTGAGTCCAGAAGAAGCCGACCAAACCATGAAACCAGTATTAGAGGATCCATTGCGAAGATAGCCGACTCCGAGGATCCCACAATCTGCTCGAGAGAGTTCTTCCACCAAACCCTGAGAAGATCACAAGTCTGGTTAGTAAACCATCTCTTCTCTCTATTTCTGTTCTGTTGAAAGTTCAGAGCGAAACCTTAGGTCTGGGAGTTTCTCAACCCCCAGCGATCCATTACTTCTGAACTACTCTGATAAATTTAGTTTCTTCTAAACTGTGCTTTCAATCTTTACCTAGTTTCCTTCAACTTAGTTTAGCTTCACTTTGAGTTAAGCCAATTTCTGAAATATAAAAAAAAGAAAAGAAAAAAAAATAATAACAAAAGAAAATATTAATCTTAATTTTATTTCCGCATACGCTTCTTTGTTCATTGTTCTGCATCATTTTGGTATCAGAGCTTTCGTTCTACATCATTTTGGTATCAGAGCCCTGTCTAGGGTTTCTGTTTGATTGCCTGTTTGAGTCCCTCTCTTTTTACTTTGTCTGCTCGAAGTAGACTCCCCAGGACGTCCGGTCCTAGGAACGAAGCGAGGTGCAAACCTCCTCCTCCCATTCCACGGGGTGTTCCTAGGGCGTGTAGGGGATCCGTTGGGTTACAACTTCGTAGCAAAAATTGTAAATGGGGAAGTGCTCTGTTTTCAGCCCATAATTGCCCTGTTGCAAGAATTATTTCTCACTACAGGTAACTCTAAATTCAGTGATTTTTGTTTTGCTGAAACCAGTATAATTGAAACTAATTTATATAATTTTCTCATAATTTATTGGTTTCCGTGCGATTTCTGAGAATTAAATTACTGCAACTCTGTTTTTGTGTTCTACAATCCTTTTATTTTTGAGTGTTCATCACTTAATTCAACTTAAGGGCATTTGAGTATCTAAGATAAGGGGAGGAGTTGATAACCTCTCCTTAGCCCAAAACCACCACCCCTTCATTCGAACCTAAGCCTTTAATCTAAAATTGATTAGACCTAATTTGCCCTAGTGGGCTAGGGACATCAACGAGTCGGGTCAAGGCTAGTGTTGAGTCAGTTTGTCTGGTTACTCTGTGTGTGCTTTGTACTCAGTGTCTAGAACGGTGGTTCAGGGATTCCATCCCGAAGGGCTTGTGTGCTGGTCCGCCTACCTGGCCAATCTCTGATTGGTGTCTAGGATTGGCATTCAGGGACCTAACACTCCCCTTACACCTGCCTGGCTGAGTCCTGAGTTACTACAGGCTAGCTTGCCACTCTGATTGGGCACCTAGTTTAGGCTCTAGGTCTAGTTAGCCCGTAGTCATTCAGTTGAGTCTCATTTTGTGTGTTTTGCTTGCATCATGTCTACCCGGAATGGAGTGCCCTGCCAACCTGGTCAAACCCAACCTGATTTAGAGGCCATGGTTAGAAATCTTACCGAAAGTATGACCAAATTGAGTCAGGACCTGAATGAGGGTTTTTCCCAGTTTAGGGATCGAGTCCAAGTACTTGAGAAACGTAGACTTCAAAATTGGACCCCTGATCCAAAATTTAATAGGCCCCAACCTCACCCATGCCAGGAACCTAGGAGGACCTTATACCATGATCCCGAGTATAACCTTAGGAAGCCTAACCATGATATCTATAGTGTGGATCGTGTCTATGAGAGGTCCTTACAATATTCTAGACCAGTCACTCAACAACCCCAGTCTTCTAGATCAAACCATTTAGATCCACACCCATGCCCAAGTAAGGTCTCTACTAGCTTGAAACCCAGTGTGACCCAGGTTCCTATATCTCAAGAATGTTTGTTTTGTAGAGAAAGAGGCCATAAATCTAGTCAGTGCCCATGCATAGGACTGGCTTGTGCACAGCTAAGTGGTAAGAATCCTAAGGATGACATTAATGAGGGAGAACCCAAGCCTACCAATGAGGAAGAAAGGTTAGGTATGACAAGCCTAGAATCAGTTGACCCGATCACCACTGACCCGAAACCCATTGAAGATAGCATCGAGGAAGTATATGATGCTGGCTTGAGTCTAGTTGATGAATATGAGGGGGAAGAACTTGAAGAATGTGACATTGATACTATTGGTTCCTTACCTGAGGAGACCTTGGAGAGCAACCAACTGATAGGACCTAGTTCAGAAATTCAAGAGATTTGTGAGAACCGGGTTCCTTTAGTCAAATACCCCCAGGAAGAACTCATAGTGTTAGCCCGAGCTATTAGTTCGTACCCTCTAATGACAGTCATTCCCCAAGTACCAATTGAAGATCTTTGCACAGAACTATTTAAGTTTGCCCACCCTATGGTAGATCCTCTCCTTAGGATGACTGAATCAAGCCTCTTACAATTGGACCTTGTCCCATGCCCAGCCACTAAGGTCTCTCCCGTAATCTCAGTTGAACATCCTTTTCTTGAGCGGATTGATTCACCCAGTCCTGTAGAAGTCCTCCTTATGGCCCCAGACCCCTTCCTTCGCATGACTAACCTACCCTTCTATAGAGTATACCTTTCCGCACCCATAGGTCAAATTTCAAGTCTTGAGGTCATCATCCATAGGCCCTTCCATGAATCATTCTCTAATCTAGTTCTTGAGAAAGTGGATCATTATTTGCTTAGAGAACAAACCTTAACTGTTGCAATCACATGTCCTAGGCTACTTCCCGAACCATCTCATGATCCATTCCTGGGAGTAGCAAACTTTTCCTTTCGTAAGGATGACCAGTTGACACTTATAGATCACCATTCAAACCTTCAGGTCACCACCTTTAGTCAACAGGTAATTCGAGACTCCACCTCATATTTCCTCCCTTTCTCTAGGACTTCCAATGCTTCTTACACCATCCAAGTATACTTTGTCAAAGTTTTTAGAGTGAATCACGTGTCAGAATCTATTGGGTTTGCCACCTACTTCTGGAAGACCTTATGGCACCTACTAGGCACCCATGATAAGTTTTCATGCTCTGCATGCCATCCTCCGACCCAAGGTCAAACCCAGAGAGCCGTAGTTTGTTAGGTTTAGACCTAGGATTCCTTTGAATAAAAGTCCATTCTTTAGGAATGCATCGTCAGGCGAGTTTAGGACATTGTCTTAGATTTTGATTGAGTGAGAATACCAGGAATTGGGATTTGTATTTACCCAGGGCTAAATTTGCATATAATGACTCGGTCAATAGGTCTATGGGTAAGAGTCCATTTGAAATTGTGCATGGTTTCAAACCCCACACACCTCTTGACCTAGCTCCTTTACCAGTCCACACACGGGTCTCCGAGTCTGTCGAAGTTTTTGCACAGCATATAAAAGACTTGCATAAAGAAATTCAAGCCAAAATAAATTTAAGTAATGAAACTTATAAGAAATTGGCTGATTCTCAAAGGCGAGTCAAAACTTTTGACGAAGGAGACTATGTAATGATTAGGTTAAGGCCTTAACGGTTTCCTCCTGGAACCGTTAGAAAGTTACATGCTAGGGGAGCTGGACCATTTAGAGTGGTAAAGAGAGTAGGATCCAATGCCTATGTGCTCGAGTTGCCTCCAGAACTAGGCATTAGCTCCACTTTCAACATTACAGACCTAGTAGAGTATAGGGAGCCAGCTGTGATTCCCAGTGAGGCTTTTGAACCTAATCCTGCTCTTGAGAGTGAACCTGACCCTGTGTGTCCACCAACAAATTGGCCTGTGAGGAAAGAGCAGATTGAAAAGATCCTGGATGATCAGGTTATCTCTACTCGTAATCGAGGATACCAAAGATACCTGGTCCGCTGGCTAGGAAGGCCAGATTCTGATGACTCTTGGATCTCCCGAGAAGAGTTACAATAGCTGGACCCAGACCTCTTGGAGAGATACCAGAGCCAACTTGATCCATACTCGACAGGGTCGAGTTCCTCCCACCCTGGGAGAATTGGTGCGGGCACCAGACTCAGAAGAAGACTTCAGAGCTCCATCTGGATCTCTGATTAACCTTGCCCGAAGAATTAGGATTTTTTGGTTTGTAATAAGAGTTGACTAGATCAACTCAATTTAGCTTGAGTCTACATTACCTGCATTTTATTTTGTTGAGTCATGTTGACTCAGTAGTGGACTAGGGTTTCAACCGGGGATGTTACATTTTCTCCCAAGACCAGGCAAGTGGACACCACACTCCCAGCCACACTCCCAGTCCAGGGGGCGCCATATCCACATCCAGCAGCCTTTGGTCCCCACTCCACAGATGGCAACTTCCTTCTTTCATGCACCAGATAAAGAGAAGAGCACAAATCAAGGGGGCGGCCAAGACTTTCCCAAGTGATTCCAAGCAAAGAAGGGAAGAAGTTTTTCTTGGAAGAGAATATCAAGGGGCGCCCATTACCTGCCAAAACACCTAAAACAAAGATGGGAAGAGCCTTGACTTAGGGAGGAAGAAAAGGAGGAGTCCAAAAGAGTTCATCCAGGAAAGGAAGAAAATTTTTCTTGAAAAAATCCAAGCAAGGTGGCACCATCTACCTGCCATTTATAACCCAAATCCTAATTTTTGGTATTTTGGCCAACCATATGTAAGGGATTTGCCCTAATTTGGAGATCCCCTCCTTTAGTCCCACATGGGAAAATATGAAACCCTTCTCCCTTGTAAAGCATTGTAAATTACATCCCTCTTGTAAGTTGAAAACAAGCTATGAATGAAAGAAATTTTTTTTATGAGCAAACTTATGTTTTCTCTTTTCCGCACTTGCTTCTAAGTGTTGAGCTCTGTGAGGGAGTAAATCCGGGTTCCTCTGGAACCTTGAGGAGGTGAGAGATCTCCAAAACCCTAAACCCTAGGTTAGCCACTCAATTCCCAAACCCTAGCCGCCATCACCTTTCTCTTTCCACCAAGCCCTAGGTTTTTCCCCTTCTCACGGCCACCATCTCCAAGCCCTGGCCGGCCACCAGCATCCAACTCCGGTCCAGATACTTCAGGTCTGCAGCAACTCTAAGAGGAAGTCAGATCGGCCTCCAGGAGAATCCTGATCTCAGCAGCCTCGGCTTTCAAGTTCTTCAGCCTGGTAAGATCTCTTCTTGAGTTTCTGAATTCCATCTTTTGTTCCTCTTCTCTCCCAGATTCTGAGTCCAGAAGAAGCCGACCAAACCACGAAACTAGTATTAGAGGATCCATTGCGAAGATAGCCGACTCCGAGGATCCCACAATCTGCTCGAGAGAGTTCTTCCACCAAACCCTGAGAAGATCACAAGTCTGGTTAGTAAACCATCTCTTCTCTCTATTTCTGTTCTGTTGAAAGTTCAGAGCGAAACCCTAGGTCTGGGAGTTTCTCAACCCCCAGCGATCCATTACTTCTGAACTACTCTGATAAATTTAGTTTCTTCTAAACTGTGCTTTCAATCTTTACCTAGTTTCCTTCAACTTAGTTTAGCTTCACTTTGAGTTAAGCCAATTTCTGAAATATAAAAAAAAGAAAAGAAAAAAAAAATAATAACAAAAGAAAATATTAATCTTAATTTTATTTCCGCATACGCTTCTTTGTTCATTGTTCTGCATCATTTTTGGTATCAGAGCTTCTGTTCTACATCAGGTCAGCTCTTCTGTCCAAAGTCCTTTGGCAGCGTTCAACCTTGTCTTTAGGCCATGGAGAATGATCCGATTAGTCACTTCGGCTTCTCTATTAGACTGTGGATGGGTGATGGAAGTCAGCTTATGTTGCACATGGTACCGAGCGCAGAAGTCTTTAAACTTCGGATTATCAAACTGTCACCCGTTGTCGATGATCATTGTATGTGGAACCCTAAATCGAAATATGATAAAATTCCTGACAAAATTCTTGACTTTGCCCTCCGTGATGTGAGCTAGTGATTTGGCTTCGACCCACTCGATAAAGTAATCAATTGCTACAAGAAGGAACTTCCTCTGCCTGGACGCCGGTGGAAATGGGCCAAGGATATCCATACCCCATTGGACAAAGGGTCAGGGTGATGTCAGCTACGTCAAATGACTCGCTGGTTGCCTCTGTATGTTGGCATACCTTTGGCATTAATCACGTCTCTGTACAAAGTTGGCTGAATCTTTTTGAATGGAGGACCAATAGTATTTCTGGTATATTATTTTGTACACCATATATTCCTTCATGGACTTCCCTCAAAGCGTAGTCAGCATCTGATGGTCCCAAGCATTTCAGCTGAGGCTGAGAGAATGATCTTTTATGGAGGGTTCCGTCTAAGATGACATATTGGGAAGCCATCCAACAGATCTTTTTGGCCTCTGCTTTGTCTTCTAGCGATACACCCTCATTTAAGAACTTGAGGATGGGATCCATCCAACTTGGTTCGGTCTCGATTTGGTGCACCTCCAATGTTTCTTCAACTATACTTAGGATTTCGAGGTGTTCGATGAAGGTGCGACCAAGGGATTCTGGGGTGGTGGTAGCAAGTCTGGACAATGCATCCACCCGGGAGTTCTCTGATCAAGGAACATGAATGATTTCGAAGAACCCCAATTAAGAAGATAGGGCTTATACCTTTTCCAGGTACTGTACCATGGTGGGATCTCTAGATTCATATTCCCCTTTGACTTGGTTCACCACCAACTGGAAATCTAAAAAGGCCTAGAGTCTCTGAACTCCTAAGCTCTTGGCGATCTGAAGTCCTGTAAGTAGGGCTTCGTATTCAGCCTGGTTATTCGAAGCGCGAAAGGAAAATCGGAGTGCATACTCCACTGTATGCCCATCTGGTTTAGCTAGTATGAGACCAGCTCCACACCCAACGGAGTTGGAGGCTCCGTCTACATGGAGCACCCAAAAAGACTCCATGTCCTTCGAAATTTTCTCTTCAGCTGGATGCGCTTCGTCTTCGGACTTCTAGGTGCATTTAGACAAGAAATCTGAGAGCACCTGGACCTTCATAGCTGATCGAGGCTGGAAACTAATATCGAACTCGCTTAGTTTCATAGTCCATTTGACTATTCTTCCTGAAGTATCAGGGCATCGAAGAACAGCCTTAAGAGGTTGATCAGTCAACACCACGATGGCATGGACGTGGAAGTAAGGCCGTAGTCGCTTTGCCACGATTATTAAAGAATAGATCAGTTTCTGCATTTTCGAATATCTCGTTTTAACATCATGCTGGAGTTTGCTGATGTAATATATTGGCTTGTGGGAGCCATCTCCTTCTCTTCGAACAAGGACTGAACTGACTGCTTCATCCAAAGCGAAAAGTTATAAGTAGAGTACTTCCCCCTCTTGAGGTTTATAGAGTAGTGGTGGGGTCTCCAAGTACTCCTTTAGCTCTTCAAAAGTAGTATGGCAGTCTTCGATCCATTCGAAGCCTCAAGATTATCGAAGTACTTTGAAGAATGGGAGGCATTTCTCGACCCACCGGAAGATGAATCTGCTTAAGAAAGCGATCCTTCCTGTCAGCTGTTGTACTTCCTTCTTGCAAGATGGATGTCTCATATCTTTAAGGGCATGGATCTTCTCAGGGTTTCCTTCAATTTCCCGTTTGGTAATGAGGAACCTCAAGAACTTGCCCGAAGTTACCCCGAAGGTGCACTTCGTTGGATTTAACTTCATGCAATGGCATCGCAGGGCACCAAACGATTCTTCCAAGTCCTTGATGTGATCTTTTTTAAGGAGGCTTTTGACGATCATGTCGTCAACATAGGCCTCTATGTTTCTCTCCAATTGCTCTTTGAACACCTTGTTGATCAATCTTTGGAATGTTATCCCAGCATTTTTGAGCCCAAATGGCATCATTTTGTAGCAATATAGACCTTTGTCTATGATGAAGGCCGTCTTCTCTTCATCCTAAGGATCCATTCGGATCCGATTGTATCCAGAGAAAGCATCCATGAAGCTTAGCAGCTGGTGCCTAGCAGTGGCGTCGATCAGTTGGTCAATCTTTGGGAGAGGAAAGCTATCTTTTGGACAAGCCTTATTGAGGTATGTGTAATCAATGCAGATCCTCCACTTACCGTTAGCTTTCTTCACCATTACCACATTGGCCAACCACTCAGGATAATGAGCTTCTCGAATGAACCCTGCCTTGAGGAGCTTGCTTACTTCTTCATCTATTGCCTTCTGCCTTTCGGGGGTGAAACTTCTTTTCTTCTGCCAGACCGACTTATAATCAGGAGCAACTTCGAGCCGATGAGTAATTACTTTGGCTGGAATCCCTGGCATGTCCAAAGTTGACCAAGCGAAAACATCAGCATTACTTTCGAGAAAATAGATCAGCTCTGCTTTGGTCTTCTCGTCAAGCATGCTTCCGATCTGCACGACCCTGGCGGGGTCCTCTTCAGTCAATGGTATTGAAATGGTTCTTTCCATGGGTTCACTAGAGTCTACGATCGGGTCCCTCAGATCTAATTGATCCCAAGTTATAGGATCATTGCAGTGATTGTCTTGAATCATCAAGCACTGTCACACCATTCTCTGATCTCCTTTAGCCTCTCCGACACCATTCCTGGTGAGAAAATGTACCAGGAGGTAGTAAGTTAACACTATGGCCCAAAATTTGTTTAGGGCGTGCTGTCCCAGAATCATGTTATAGGCCGAAGGGGTTTGGACCATCATGAAATTGTTTGGCAGTGTCTTCTGTCAAGGTTCGGTATCGAGGGTTATAGGCAGTATTATTTCTCCCTCGACATCAACCTGGTTACCTCTGAAGCCGGTAAATGGTATAGGAGATCTTTGTAATTTGTTTTTAGGCAAACACATCAGAGAGAACGCATCATAGATCAAGACATCGGCTGAGCTTCCATTATCAACCAAGATTTGTTTTACATCGTAATTGGTCACGACGGTCGAAATTACAACAGGATCATCATGCGGGAGTCGAACCCCTGCAAGGTTATCATCAGAGAAGAGAATAGCATTATTGTCTTTGAGCTGCTTCGGGGCATCATCTTTGGCTCTTCTCTAGTTGGTAGGTCGATGTATCATCCCCACATCTCCGTTGGTGGGCCTTTGATTCGGTAGTTCAGCCTCTTCAGGGGCCCTCTAGGGAACTGTAGCTTCTGACTGAGGTCCTTGGCGACCAATGTACCGCCCCAGATATCCTCTATTGATAAGATCCTCTATAGCATCTCTCAGCTGGATTCATTCTTCAGTATTATGGCCGTGATCCCGGTGGAATCGGCAGTAATTGTTCCTGTTCATTATGGAAGAGGATGCCTTTAATGGGACGTGGCCGTTGGAGATAGTTTTCTTTCTCTATCACCAAGAGGATCTTTTCTCGAGGGAGGTAGAGAGGGGTATAGGAGTCGAATCTTCGGTCCAATGCTCTCAGCCTGGGACTCCATCATTGGTTGGTATATTTGTTGTTGTTGTTGTTGTTGTTGGAAGCAGGGGGCCTTGTCCCCTATTGTTCTTCTTCTTCGAAGGGGGCTTCCCTTCAGCTAAATGCTGATTCATCGCTTGCTCTTCAGCATCGGTATACTTCTGTGCTCTCGATAGGAGCTTAGCGTAGTTTTTAGGAAACTTCTTGTCCAGGAAAAAGGTGAGCCTGGACGTACGAAGTCCCTTTTTTAAGGTAGACATGGCCACGTGCTCGTTGAGATCAGGGATCTCGAGCGTGGTCGTATTAAATCTGGAGATGTAATCTCGCAGACTTTCTCCTTCATTTTGGTGAAGGAGGAACAACGTATTCGTATTGCAGGGGGTCTTGCGACAGGTCCTGAAATGCAAGACAAACAATTTTTCTAGCTCGAAAAAAGAATCGATGGTACATGAGCGTATGCTCGAGTACCACATCCGAGCAGCTTTCTTCAAGGTGGCTGGGAACGCAAGGCAGTACATCGTGTCTAAAGCTCGTTAAATCATCATGTGGGTTTTGAAACTGCCAAGGTGATCAAAAGGATCGGAGGTGCCATCATAGGGCTCCATCTGGGGAACCCAAAAGTGCCGAGGAACAACTTCGACCATAATACGGTCAATGTAAGGAGGGCGCAGTTCACACGCCGCTAGGTCGTTATGATCCCTTCGCTCCCAGATTTTTGCAATCTTCGATTCGATGGCTTTAAACTTCCAATCGTAATTGGGGAGAACTTGCTTCGGCAGATTCTCCACAGGAGTAGAGTCTTCAAAAGAAGAAGAGGGGGTTTGCCTAGGTCTTTTTCCTCTTTGCAAGGAATTAGTGGGCCTGGGCATTCTTGAATTTCGGCCCTCAGGGGAGGGTCGAGGTGAAAGGATTATGCCCTAAAGGCCAATCGAAATGTTGTATTTTGATGGGATTTTCATTTGTATCCCAAACCAGTTTATTGACATTATCAAAGGCATTTTATTTTCATCATACGCTGTGTCTTATTAATTTTATTAAGATATGATGAACCCCATAGATTAGGGCTATGGTTCTAGGGTTATGATGAGATCATACCAGTGAGACCTAAAGCCTTAAAACCCTAATCTAGAATATTCCTGGTCGATGGGATATTGAGTAGGGGATCAATGTTTCCGGTAAGACCAGCACATCCTATGTATGCTTGGTGAAGAGGGTGACTGATCTCACAATCACTTGTGTTTGATACTAATACTAGGATGTGGGTGCTCATTAGAGAATGAGTTCACTGAATGGATCTAGCTTGAGAACATCTAATGGAACCTTATATGTTTGTCAATAGATAGTTCTCATAGTGGGAGTAGTGCATGTGGTCCTTTGACATGAGACTGCCATGGTACCTTGTATGCACGAATCCATACTTTGGTTCATACTTAATCATGATATTGATTCATGCATGGGGTGATACTGGGAATGGTGGATTGCATATGGAGGTTGTGAGTAGGTCAAAAAGGAATCGATCAACCCTAGTAAAAGGGAAGCGCATCCAGATGATTTCAATCAAATGAAGATTCGGGAAATCTTTGATCAAAGTTTGAATATTAGAAATAGTTTCTAATGGTTCATTAATGAATCATCATTATCAGATGGAGCAAGGAATGAATATGAAACTGGATTTGACAAGTATCCATATCCATAGTCATATTTAGGATATAAGTAGATCGAAGGACTGAATTGCCCGGTAACTCATCGCTGAAGGGTATTTTGGTAAATCCACCAAAATTTCTCATCTTCCAGGTAGGCATGACATGTTGCTAGATGTCAATATTGTCTTGTAGGTCTTCATGAACCAATTGATTTGGTTTCTTGAGTCAATTCGATGTGTGATTCGAATTGGACAATTAGGTGAGCCAATTTGACCTAATTAGGTTAATCGGGTTCGATCGGATCGAATCGGCTCAAACCTAAACCTACTGCTGGCTAGATGTGGAACCCAATGGGTCACACACAATAGAAACTTGGGCAAGGAAGTCATTCATGATTTAATTAGGATCATAGGATCCTAATTGGTTAGTCGGATTACATACTAGAATATGTAGGCTAACCTAATTCCTAACCCAATTGGATTAGGTCCGATTGCTTGCTAATTGGGCTAACATAATTATGAAAAACCTAAATTAGGTTGAGTCCTAAGTGGGGCTAGCCTAATTAAGGCTAAACCTGATTTTAATTTGGATTTAAGGGCATTTTAGGTGCTATACATGAAGAGTTCGAATGGCATGGGACTCTTGGTACCTAAATGATACCTTAACTTCAAAAGGGCACAGAATGAGATATAGATCTCTGATTTGAATATAATTTATATGATTAGAAAAAAAATTTTATGCTCTTTCCAATAACACCCATATTGCTTATATTTTAACTAGTCAACATTCTTTGAAATTTGCGTGGAAGAAGGATGGCGCGCGCGGTGCATGAAGAGTTGCAACTGTTCATGTGGCGCGGTTCTGATGGAGAGTCCTTCTGCTATCAGGTCTCTTCATAATCTTCGATGTTTAGAGATTGAAGAGGCACCTCTTGGTTTCCTATGGACTGGTAATTGACATGTGGCAAGTGAGAATTCGTCCAGATAAAAGAAGGGATGTGAATAAGGCCTTCGGTGCATGAATGGGCTTATTAGATATGATTTTTCAAGTCAGATAACTTCTCTTCAGTCTTGAAAAATTATATCTGATAAGTTGATGGGAGGACATATCACACTCCCCTCTTGTATTTATAAACAGGGGGTGGTGAAATGAGTCTAAAAATAAGAATTTCGCCGAAGTACTATTCTGAGTGTCTCTCTCTCCCTCCTTCTTTCTTTAAGACAAGACTTGTCTTGTTAAGACAAGGTCTTTTCTAATAGGACAAGGCTTTATTTTAGGACATAAGCCTAAGGTGTCCTAGAGGAGGGTTGTCCTAAAACCAAGAGTGGTTTAGGAGAGTGTCTTTAGTGCCCTATAGTAAGACAGGGTGTCCTACAGTGGTCAATAGACCAAAGGCTGCCGAAAGAGTTCCACTTCTCCAAGCAACTTGAAGGAGTTCTTCCTTGGTCCGAGTTTCGTGTGGATCACCGTTGGAGGGCGAACGTTTGGGCGCCTTGTGGAGAAGAAGGCTGAATCAGTGTTTTCTTCATCGGATTGAATACTAGCGATTCAGGTTGGTGCCTAAACTCTAGTTTATATTATATATGTATGTTTGTATGTTTTAATTCCTAGTAAGGAGGTCTTGGGTTAAGGGTTTGGTAGTGATTTCATAATAAATTTTTGAAATCCACGCTTCCTCCCTGGTCACCAAAACCCTTACAGTGGTATCAGAGCCACCTTATTAGGGCTAAATCATACAAAATTTGAAGTTGTCTAATTTTGTAGGACTCTTGAGGTTGCCCTTTTTGGTAGGACTTTACAAAATTGAAGTTGACTAATTTTGTAGGACTCTTGAGGTTGCCCATTTTGGTATGACTCTACAAAATTTGAAGTTACCCAATTTTGTAGGACTCTTGAGGTTGCCCATTTTTGTAGGACTCTACAAAATTTGAGGTTCCCCAATTTTGTAGGACTTTACAAAAGTTCAAAGTTACATATGATTGATATGTTTATGCATATATGTATGTCACTGGTTAGGGTTTTCACTTAAACCTTAACCGATATAGAGATATGTTTAGCTTTCTAGTCATCATACTGAAATAAGGTTGCCCTGGCATAATGGTGGATCCATTATGTGGTAGATGGCTGTCCTAGTATGATGACACACTTGGCACATTATAAAATGATATATGATGCATGGTTGATGAATGGTAATATTAGAATGTGCTTCTGTTTGAATTGCCCTCTATTAAAATTATATTAAGTTATAGTATCATATACCAAAAGCAAAATAATCAAGATGATTAGTTGATCATTCGGTGTCTAGGAAAAGTGGTTCATGATCGGTATACAGGACGTGGTTTTTAATTGATTCCGTTGACTGACTTGGCCAATTTTTATTGGTGTCTAGGAAAGCAACGGGGTGACTCCCACTACTCTCACACTTACCTGGCCGATAAGATTAACTTAATTCTTGATTGATATGCTTAGTGTAATATTCACTACATTAGGCCTTCCTTCATGCTAGGTCATTATTATGTTATGATCCGTATTAGGTTTGTTGTGCACACACAAGGCCTGTTATGGTAACTAACACAATTTTGGCCTGGTGCATTTGATGCTTATGGCATGATTTAATATAATACTTTGTTGTGAACATACAAGGGTATTATTATTACAATCATGACTATAAAGGAATGAAGGGTCTTACTTAACTAAAAATATTATAGTTTGTTGTGCACACACAAGGCTATTAATATTTTAGAGGCCAAGTTTTGTTGAGAATTGTATGAGATACAATTGGAAAGAGTTTTCCTACCTTTGAACTTATAAAAGATTTGTTGTGTACACACAAGGTCTTTTATAAGGAATTAGGATCTCAACCCCACTAAGAAAACCAATTAGGATTTTTTGATCATCATATAGAGGGTTATGATGCTTGATAAAATAGTGGGAGACATAATTAAGTTAAAGTCTTGATTTAATTATGTTTTGTCAACATTGGTTGTTTGCTTATGTTATGTTCTATGTTAATGTAGATTAAATGGCCTCTTCACTCTCACTCCGTAGTATACTTGATGCTAATAAATTGACTGGACCGAACTATGTTGACTGGTTGAGAAACCTAAAGATAGTACTCAGCCAGGAAAAACTTTCTTACATTCTTGATACCCTTACCTTGGAACCTTTAGGGGAAGATGCCTCGCAAGAGGAAAAGACCACATACAAGATGTGGCAAAATGACTCACTGTCAAATGTATCATGCTTGCCTCTATGACCAATGAGTTACAGAGGTAACATGATATCATGGGCACTAACTCCGTACTGCTCAATCTAAAAGAGCTATATGGAGAACATAGTCGAACTGCTAGATATGAGATATCTAAGCAGTTGTTCCGTGCGAGAATGACAGAAGGTACATCCGTACAAGACCATGTAATGATGGTTATTGACCTGATCACTCGATTAGGTCAATTGGGTTTTGTTATGGATAGGGAGTTGAATCAGGATTTGATCCTGTAGTCACTCCCGGAGTCAATTTCACAGTTTGTTCTTAATTATCATATGAACAAACTTAACACTATTTTGCCTGAGCCGTTAAACATGTTAAAAACAGCAAAGAGCCATTTAAAGAAAAATAAGGCTCCACTTCTTCTTGTGGATGGGATCAACAAGAAGAAGTCAGGCAGAAAGGGTTCCAAGAGGAGATTGAACCCAAAAAGGGGCATCAAGAAGAAGAAAGGAAAGAAGGCCTTCGGACAGATGACCTGCTTTCACTGTGGCAAGCCGGGTCATTGGAAGAGGAACCGCAAGGCTTACCTTGCAGGTGTGAAGCCTGGTGCATCGGATGCACCAAAAGGTATGAAAGAAGTTCATACTATTTTGTCATTGGATTCTTCCATTTCAAATACTTGGGTATTGGATACCGCCTGTGGTTATAATATCTACAAATCATTGCAGGGGCTGCAAAGGCTTAGAGTATTGAAGGAAGGAGACTTCGAGCTCTATGGTGCTGGAGGAGAGTCCATCCAAGCAGAGGCCGTAGGGACTTATATCTTGAAGTTACCTTCGGGAAAGATTTTAGAGCTGAGAGATTGTTACTATATGCTTAAGGTCATTAGAAATATCATATCTGTACCCTTGTTACTTAGACAAGGTTATACTATGAATGTGATGAGCAATGGTTGCTCAATCAGCTTTTCTAATGAAATTATATGTTGTGGCGTATTTTGCAATGGTCTTTTAACTCTATCCACTAATGACAATATACTTCATGTAAGTAACAAACGAAAAAGAGATGATGTAAACAATACTTTACTCTGGCACTATCGGCTTGGACATATTAGTGAGACTAGGATTAGCAAGTTATACAAGGAAAATTTTCTTAATCCTTATGATTATGAATCATTAGGAACTTATGAATCATGTCTCATGGGTAAAATGGCCAAGACTCCATTTAGTGGATATAGAGAAAGGACAACTGAGTTATTAGGACTCATACATACAGATGTATGTGGGCCTATGACAACTCAGGCCAAGGGTGGATACTTTTATTTCATCATGTTTACTGATGATTTTTCAAGGTATGGATTTGTGTATCTTATGAAACATAAGTCCAAAGCCTTTGATAAATTTTTAGAGTATCAAAGTATGGTAGAGAAACAAAGGGGAAAAAGTATTAAAATCCTTCGATCAGATCGAGGAGGTGAATACTTATCCACCGAGTTTCTCGATCACCTTAAAGAAAAGGGGATTATCTCTGAATGAACCCCTCCTTACACACCACAATTAAATGGTGTTGCTGAAAGGAGGAACCGTACCTTATTAGATATGGTACGGTCTATGATGTGCTTCACAAAGTTACCTATTTCCTTTTGGGGATATGCCTTGGAAACTGCAGCTAATATCTTAAATAGAGTACCATCTAAATCTGTCTCTAGCACTCTATATGAGACATGGAGGGGTAAGAAACCCAATCTTAAGTATCTTAAGATATGGGGATGTCCAGCCTATGTCAAAAAAAATTTTGAACATAAGCTAGATGCTAGAGCAGATAAGTGTGTATTTGTAGGATATCCTAAAGATAGTATAGGATATTTGTTCTACCACCCTACTGAACAAAAAGTTTTTGTCAGTAGGCATGCCACTTTTCTGGAGAAAGAGTTCATCTTACAAAAGGGCGGTGGGAGAAATATTGAACTTGAAGAAGTTCAACAAATAGATATATCTCAACCAAATGTTAACATAGTTAGTATAGAACCAGAACACACCACTCCTATCCGTAGGTCTGATAGGGTGCGTCATGCACCTAAGAGGTATGGGTTCATTATTGAAAATAATGAAGCCCGGATCATTGAAAATGATGAGCCTCTAACCTGTACGGATGCTGTCATGAGTAGGGACTCAGACAGATGGCTGGAAGACATGAGATCCGAAATGGACTCCATGTATGTCAACCAAGTGTGGACTTTGGTTGATGCATTAGAGGGTGTTAACCCTATTGGATGCAAATGGGTCTATAAGAAAAAGATTGGGACAGATGGCCAAGTCGAAACTTATAAAGCCAGATTAGTGGCTAAGGGTTTCAGACAAAAATAGGGAATAGATTATGATAAAACATTTTCTCCTGTTGCCATGCTCAAATCTATTCGGATCATGCTTGCTATAGCAGCATATCATGATTATGAAATCTGGCAGATGGATGTGAAAACCGCATTCCTTAATGGTTTCCTCGAGGAAGAGGTCTATATGTCACAGCCAGAAGGTTTTGTCTTGGAGACTAAACCTAATCAGGTATGTAGGCTGAAAAAATCCATTTATAGATTAAAGCAAGCATCCAGGAGTTGGAACATCCGATTTGATAAGACAGTCAAAGAGTTTGATTTTATCAAAAATGAGGATGAGCCTTGTGTGTATAAGAAGACTAGTGGGAGTGCCATAGTTTTCTTGGTTCTGTATGTGGATGACATACTCCTCATTGAGAATGATATCCCAATGTTACAATCAGTCAAGGTATGGTTATCTAAACAGTTTTCCATGAAAGACTTGGGAGAAGCATCCTACATACTGGGTATCAAGATCTATAGAGATAGATCTAGGAGGATGCTAGGCTTATCCCAGTCCAGGTACATTGACCAAGTGCTAAAGAGATTTAGCATGGAGGGAAGTAAAAGAGGTTACTTGCCCATTGGTCATGGCATACATCTTTCTAAGAAGATGTCTCCTAAGACACCTGAAGAAAGAAATAGAATGAGTTCTATACCTTATGCTTCGGCTGTAGGATCTATAATGTATGCTATGTTATGTACCAGGCTTGATATGGCATATGCCTTAGGTATAGCCAACAGATTTCAGGCTGATCCAGGAAAGAATCACTGGAAGGCTGTGAAAAATATTCTTAAGTACTTGAGAAGGACTAAGGATATTTTTCTGATATACGGAGGATCTGATCTTAAACTGGAAGCTTATTCAGATTCTAGTTTTCAATCGGATCCAAATGATAGCAAATCTATTTCAGGATATGTTTTTACCCAAAATGGAGAAGCTGTAAGCTGGAAGAGTTCTAAACAGTAGACTGTAGCTAACTCAACAACTGAGGCAGAATACATTGCTGTTAGTGAAGTTGCCAAGGAAGCTGTCTAGATGAAGAAGTTCATCTCAGAGTTGGGTGTTGTTCCGAAGATTGAAGGTCCAGTACCACTTTACTGTGATAATATTAGAGCCGTCGTTCAAGCTAAGGAACCTAGAGCTCATCACAAATCAAAGCACATTTTAAGATGCTTCCATCTCGTTCGAGAGATTGTCGAAAGACAAGAAGTCTGCATTAAAAGAGTAGAAACGAAGAACAACATAGCAGACCCGTTCACTAAGGCTCTACCACAGCGGGAGTTTGATCGCCACCTCGATTGTATGGGGTTAAAATTTAAAGGCGATTGGCTTTAGTGCAAGTGGGAGATTGAAAGGATTATGCCTTAAAGGCCAATCGAAATGTTGTATTTCGATGGGATTTTCTTTTGTATCCCAAACCAGTGTATTGACATTATCAAAGGTATTTTATTTTCATCATACGCTGTGTCTTATTAATTTTATTAATATATGATGAACCCCATAGATTAGGGCTATGGTTCTAGGGTTATGATAAGATCATACCAGTGAGACCTAAAGCCTTAAAACCCTAATCTAGAATATTCCTGGTCGATGGGATATTGAGTAGGGGATCAATGTTTCCGGTAAGACCAGCACATCCTATGTATGCTTGGTGAAGAGGGTGACTGATCTCACAGTCACTTGTGGGATATTGAGTAGGGGATCAATGTTTCTCGGTACCAGCACAATGTTTCAGCATAAAGGTATAGGCCTGGATGTATTCTACCCACTTAGCGTGCCTCGGGTTTAGTCTTTTCTGGGAGTTTAGGTATCGAAGGGCTTCATGGTCAGAGAAAAGGACAAATTCTTGGGGTAAAAGATAATGCCTCCAATACCTAAGAGCCTGAATGACTGCATAGAACTCTTTTGATGGGGGACTAATATGCATGCAATTCTTTTTTGTATATTTTATATGTGGGGTTGAGTGACTAATTCCCGAATTTCAGATTAAAATAAGTTATAGGGAATTTTGTATGAATTTTAGAAGATCAGCATGCAGATTAGGACCTAGAAAAGTAGCAAAGAAGGACCGCTGGGGCTGAGAAGCCTCGGTTAGGGCAAGTTCTCCTACAATAAAACTACTGGAGGTAGAGGGGTGTACCTGACAATGTCTGTGAAGATTGCAGCGAAGGGGTCTCTCGTTCCTCGACGGATGCGGCCTGGAAAATCGAGCCAATGACCCGCGGATACCCGGCTTTCTGCTCGGTGGTCCGATTGAGGCTTGGCTGGAGTCGTTGGATTCGTAGGAACTCGGGGACTTGCAAATGACCTATCAGGGGTTAGAAAATTCACAAAGGAACAAGAAAACAAAGGAAAAATAGCAAGGAAAGGCTTCTTTTGGAGTGGACGTCCAAGGATCTGGAGGGTTTGTTGGCAGCAGGAAGATGATTGCAAACACTGGGAAGAAGAACTCTCACAAACCCCTTTATGCACACAGCAGGGTATCACACAACTCAATAGAAGAACTCAAGGTTTTAATTCATATCAAAAAGTCCCTTCATACAAGAGGCTAGGGTCCTTTAAATAGACCCTTAACCTTGGGCTCCAAGTAAGGGCACATAAGTCTTTACATAAGAATCCTTTTCCCTCTTAAACCCTCGCTAGAAAATAAGGAAACATTAGGTAGAAAAATCCCTAAAAAATCTCTTGACTTGGCCAACACTCCAAGGATGCCTAGGGGGGCGTGTTGGGCTTCTAAGAGCAGCAAGAGGCTAGCCCAAAGGGGCTCGAGCGCATGGGTTTGGGCCTCTGAAAGCTAGGGTGGCCTGGTAGCCGGGTAGCAGGAATATTCCCTGGTATCTTGCTTCTTAGGGGCTTGGGCTTGGCGCCTGGGCTTGATTTCTTTGGGCTAGGATGCAGATGGACCTCTAAAATCATGGATCCCTTGGTATATGAACATATTTTGGCATCTGGAAGGAAATCTGGGCATCTAGAGGGCATCTGCAAGGAATCAGGGTTTTCTGAATTTTTTCTCCTGGGGTCTTCAAATCTTCAAGCTGGGTTAGACTTGGGCTATACTTCCATGTCTTCAATCTGATTGGACTTGGTCTTCACTTGTATGATGTGGTCTTGAGTCTTCTGGGTGACTTGGAGAACTATAAAATTAGCTCGACATGAGCTGACTAACGCTGGACTGAACTAGCTCAACATGAGCTGACTAGTACAGAACTGAAACTCAAAAGACTCAAATAACAACTAAAATTGACTCAGATGGGCTAAGCCCTTATTACAGATGGACTCATAAATTATTGATCAATTCATAGAGGGTTGAAAAGCCTCTATCTTATTCTGGTGCCTTTGGTGTCCCCACCATCTTTATCATAAGTCGAGTACTTAACTTTGGCCTCATTGAGTTTCTCGCTAAAGAAGGCCATGGAGTGATTTTCCTGACTAAGTACTCCTCCAATGCCAACTCCCGAAGTGTCACAAGCAACCTCAAAAACTTTAGTAAAATCAGGTAATCTTAGGACATGTGCTTGTATCATCTTATCTTTGATTTCTTGGAAGGCTTTATCTATAGCTTTGGTCCATTGGAAGCCTTTATTCTTGATGCAGTCGGTGATGGGTGCTACGATTGAACTAAATCCCCGAATAAATCTTCTATAAAAAGTGGCTAGGCCATGGAAACTACGCACATCATGGACATTAGTTGGGACTGGCCACTCAACTATGGCTCTAACTTTCTCAGGATCGACGGAGACTCCTTCTGGGGTGACTACAAAACCTAGGAAGATAATCCTTGTTGTCATGAACTCACATTTCTTTGGGTTGGCATAAAGGCTATTCTTCCTAAGGGTCTGGTAGACTAACCTAAGATGGTTAAGATGGTCTTCTTTGGTCCTGCTGTAAATCAAAATATCATCGAAATAAACCACCAAAAATTTTCCAGCAAATTCTTTCAAGACTTGGTTCATGACCCTCATAAAGGTGCTAGTAGCATTAGAAAGTCCAAAAGGCATCACTACCCATTCAAAAAGGCCATCCTTAGTTTTAAAAGCCATCTTCCATTCATCCTCGAGTCTGATCCTAATCTGGTGGTAGCCACTCTTAAGATCTATCTTGGAAAAGATAGTAGCTCCGGCCATCATGTCGAGCATATCATCTAAACGGGGGATGCGAAACCTATACTTGATTGTGATCTTGTTTATGGCTCTGCTATCTACACACATTCTCCAGGTTTCATCTGTCTTAGGGGTTAGCAAAGCAGGGATGGCACAGGGACTTAAACTATCCCTAAGAAAACCCTTCCTAAGCAACTCTCCCACTTGTTTCTGCAATTCCTGGTGTTCGGTGGGGTTCATTTTATAATGGGAAAGGTTGGGTAAGGTGGCTCCTGGGACCAAATCTATGGCATGTTGGATGTCCCAAAGAGGTGGTAGATGATCAGGTAATTCTTCGGGGAAGACATCCTTAAATTCTTCCAGAGCCTTAACTACTTCTTGGGGGCGCTCTATTTGGGTCGGTTCATGACTATCTTTGGTGGTCAAAATCCAAACAGGGGCTCCCTCAGCAATCTCTTTCTCCAGTTCCTTAGATTTGATTAGGTTGACTCCAGGCTTCTTCTCATTAAGACTACTTGATCCTCTCTTAGCCTAGTCCTTAGGTTGAATTGGGTTAATGATAAATTTCTTCCCATGGTGATTGAAGGTACAACTATTGGTCCGACCGTAAATAGTAGCATCATGATCATAAAGCCACAGTCGTCCTAAGATATTACTACTGACGCCTATGGGAAGGATATCACACCAAATCTTCTCTTCATAAGACTGCAATTTGATTAAGACTTGGCACCTAGATTTTATTGGTATAGAGGTTGAATCAATCCAAGAGACCTTGTACGGGTTGGGATGAGGGACTGAGGTCAATCCTAGGGCTTTGATAGTACTAAAAGAGATAGCATTGACACAGCTCCCACTATCAACTATGATTTTGCAAACCTTATCCCCTAGTTTGACAAAGGTTTGAAGGATGTTTGTCCTACACCAATCTTCCTGTACTACGTTTTGGGTAAGGATGCACCTAACTACCCCTAGAAGGTCTTCAGATTCAAATTGCTCTTCCTCTCCCTCATATTCTTCCAGTAACTGATCTTCTAGCTCATAGACTTCTCCTTCAGGATCAGCAATGGGTTCTATCTCATTCTCAGTTGGCTCTTCTATTACTAGGGCTGTGGACGTGCACTGACTAGCACGATGTCCAGGTTTATGACACCTAAAGCAAGTGTATTGGGGAGTGGGACTCTTATGGGCTCCAACAGCTTTACCCTTTTCCTCTCTGCTAAAATGGGGTCAGTTCAGGTCTGGGCGGCTCGGGCTGGGTCAGCTGGGGTTGGGTCGACTCGGGTCAGGTCGGTAAGGATTGGGACAACTCAGGTAAGCTTGACTATACCCTGGGTTAGGTCCTGGGAGTCGACTTGGGTTTCTAAAGGGTTCAGGTTTACGATAGGTAGGGGCCCTCTGGAAATGCTCACAATTCCTTGCAACTTGATAAGCATACTCTAAGTCAGTGACCTCTTTAAAATAAAGCTCTCTCTAGATGTCTGGGTGTAGGCTAGCCCTAAATCTAGACAGGGTCACAGAAGCAGATTCATTGACATGACATCGCATGACATACTCATCAAACTTTGCGATGTAGTCAGCCACACTCTTGTTCCCTTGACTCAGATTCTGCCATTGGTCCAATAAACTCTGGGTGTAAGAAAGTGGTTGGTACTTCTCCCTAAGTTTGGCTTTCATACCTCTCCAAGTTGCTATAGGTTCTTCATCTCTCTGTGCTACCAGCCTCTCAACACTATTCCAGAATAACCTAGCTTGGCGAACCAACCTAGTCTTGGCAAACTTGAACTTCATCCTTTCAGTCATGGTATACCATTCAAAATACTGCTTCATATCCTCCTCCCAATCTACATACACTTTAGGATCTAGACTACCATCGAATGTAGGGCTTCTAGCTTAATGTTCCTAAGGGCCCTTTCTTCTTGGTCTATGATCTCGGGATTGGGTCTCCTAGGTTCAAACTCTTGGGCTGGGTTAACACAGGGCAGTCTCTTAGGTTCAGCCTCTATGGGTGGTTCATGGTGAGGATAATCCCTAGGGGGAAAAGGTGATCCAGACTCAGGCTCAATAGATGGCTTAGGACTATTCCTCTCTAAGGTTCCAACTCTCTCTTCAAGCCTATCTAGTTTACTGTTCATCCTAGTCAATTGCTCCATAAGATCCTTAAGTTGAACTTCTCTCATTCTCCATAGGTTCACCAGATTGGGAATGGTGGGGATGATAGGGTACTCCTGATCTAGTGAACATGGGTTAAATACACAAAAACGTCTAAGATCTGCTAGACCTAGAATCTCAACCAGTTGCCTAAATCAGGGTGGCAAACCAGTCTGTAGTAACTTTGTCCTTGGCCAGGTAGGTATAGGGGAGTGGAGGTCCCTGAACGTCAACCTTAGACACCAATCTGGGATTGGCCAGGTAGGCAGACCAAACTCACAAGCCCTGAATCACCAAGCCTAGACACCAAGAGCAACATCACACACAGAATGGGCTGGCACCAAGAATAGACACTTAGTCTTGACTCGACCAGTTGGTGTCCCTAAGCTCTCTAGAGCAAATTAGGTGTCTATTTGATTTTAATTAGAGCTTGGGTTCGATATGCTAGGTGGTGATTTTTTTTGGGCTAGAGACAGGTAATGAAATCCTGACCCTATGTCAAATTGCCACCCTTAAAGTGATTTATGCAAATGATGGCAAACAAATGCTCTAATGAGATGGATCTAAATTATATTTTGGATTTTTTTTAATGTATGATAACAGAGATAAGATGATGGAAATGAAATGATATGATCCTAAATGCAAGATTAAACTATATGATAAATGAAAACATAAGAAAATGCAAATTGCTGAAATTCTTAGAATAGAATTTGCTCTCAGGTAATATTTTGGCTTGTAGAAATTCCACAAACTGAAATATAATTTGAAAAAAATATCAAAAATACTTTGAATTATATGTGATCTATCAAAATAAAAATCATGAAATTTGGAGATTCTTACAAATAGTAAAAACTAAAACAACAGACCATGTACAGAAAAGAAAAATTGCAGAAATTAAAGAAGCGATCTAAGATGCAAAATCTTTTTGTTCTTTTTAAACCTATTCTTCTTGTGTTCCTCTTCCAAGGCCTGTCACAGTGGAACCCCTACATGCCTTAGGAGACCCCGTAAAATGGGAGGAGAGGGTCTTGAAACCCTACTTTTCTTCTAAGACCGGATGGCTTGGTGAAGCACCTAATCCAGGTATTTAAGAAGCGCTAAGTCCTAACTATGCTCTGATACCATAAATGATGGTGGACTAACTAGATGCGAAGATGAAATGATGATGCAAGTGATTTTTAGAATTTTGTGATTTTTAGATTTTTATGGTTTCTTTGGATTCTCGAAAATAAGTAAGAGATGATCTGGGATTCTATAACAATAAGAACTATCAAGCAAGTAGATGGTCCCTAAACAATGATAAAGAGAGGACCCCGGGATTGATAAACCCCGTAGGACTTAGCTCTCCGATCAAGACCTACTTAGGAGTCAGGGGCAAACCTCAAAGATCTGAAGCGCCCGATGCCGAGATCACTCACTTTGGCGGATGCGGCCTGGATGATCGAGCTGTCAACCCTGCGGAGGCACCGGCTGGCCGTTCGAAGATCTCGATGGCAAAGGCAACCGTCTCTGTACTCGTGTCACCTGGAGGACCTGCGATCATTTAAAGAAGATAAAGGTTAAGTTTCAATCAGAAGGAAAGCAGTGAAAAAATGAAAGAAGAGTTGTTGAAGTGATGGTGGAGTTCTGCTTGATTCGGAGTCGGATGACGGAGTTGTGGAAGTGACGGTAGTTTGAGACCTCACACCTCTCGACGCCCGAAGGCGAGGGCGCTCCCTCACGGAGATCAACGTTTCTAGAGAACGAAGGCAACTAACAAGAGATTGGAACTCAAGAATATAATTTTTTCATTCATCAAGATTAAAATTTACAAAGGAGGGGTTAGGTCCTTTAAATAGGCACATTAGGACCCTTTTGAATTTCAAATGAAAGAATACAAGTTTTCTTGAATGGGCACCCAAAACCCTTGACTTTCTTCTCTCTTTGGCCAACCAAAAGCTGATTTGATTGGGCATGGCATGATGCGTGGCTTGGAGGGGGGATCTTGGCACCTTGAACTTGGAAAGAAGCTTCTTTGATTTGGAAGAAAGCATGAAAAGAGGCTTGGAGCAAGGCATGTGTTCTTCCTCCTTCCTTGGTTGGCATCTTTTTTTTTGGTACAAGGCATGACATGGGGAGTGTGAGGTGGAGGCGTCCATGGATCTTGTCTCTCCCTTCCAAAGAGGTTCAAGCAATTTGGGAAGAAGACTTGATGGGAGGGCTTGAAGCAAGGGATTTGAATTCCCAACTTCAACTCCCATTGACTTTCTCTTTGGCCGATATTGCTAAAAGTTCTAGGGGCTCCAATGCGATCACCTTCTCTGATGAAGATCTTGTCTCTCCCCTTGATTTGTGGACCCCTGGTGGATTTCTCCTCAATTGGCGCATGAGAGAAGGGAGCTGCTATCTGTGGTGTGGGGACCAAAGCCTGCAATATGGAGATGTGGCGCCCCCTGGACTCAGGCGTATGGCTGGGAGTGTGGCGCCCACTTGCTTGGCCTTGGGAGAAAATGTAACACCCCAGGTTGAAGCCCTAGTCCACTACTGAGACAACATGACTCAACAAAATAAAAATGCAGGTAATATAGACTCAAGCTAAAATTGAGTTGATCAAGTCAACCCTTATTACAAGCCAAAAAATCCTAATTCTTCGGGCAAGGTTAATCAGAGATCCAGATGGAGCTCTGAAGTCTTCTTCTGAGTCTGGTGCCCGCACCAATTCTCCCAGGGTGGGAGGAACTCGACCCTGTCGAGTATGGATCAAGTTGGCTCTAGTATCTCTCCAAGAGGTATGGGTCCAATTCTTGTAATTCTTCTCGGGAGATCCAAGAGTCATCAGAATCTGGCCTTCCTTGCCAGTGGACCAGGTATCTTTGGTATCCTCGATTACGAGTAGAGATAACCTGATCATCCAGGATCTTTTCAATCTGCTCTTTCCTTACAGGCCAGTTTATTGGTGGACACACAGGGTTGGGTTCACTCTCAAGAGCAGGATTAGGTTCAAAAGCCTCACTAGGAATCACAGCTGGCTCTCTATACTCTACTAGGTCTGTAATGTTGAAAGTGGAGCTAATGCCTAGTTCTGAAGGCAACTCGAGCACATAGGCATTGGATCCTACTCTCTTCACCACTCTAAATGGTCCAGCTCCTCTAGCATGTAACTTTCTAACGGTTCCAGGAGGAAACCGTTCAGGCCTTAACCTAATCATTACATAGTCTCCTTCATCAAAAGTTTTGACTCGCCTTTGAGAATCAGCCAAAACTTCGGCAGACTCGGAGACTCATGTGTGGACTGGTAAAGGAGCTAGGTCAAAAGGTGTGTGAGGTTTGTAACCATGCACAATTTCAAATGGACTCTTACCCGTAGACTTATTTATCGAAACATTGAATGCAATTTCATCCCTGGACAAAATACAAATCCCAATTCCTGGTATTCTCACTCAACCAAAATCTGAGACAATGTCCTAAACTCGACTGACGATGCATTCCTAAAGAATGGACTTTATTCAAAGGAACCCTAGGTCTAAACCTAACAAACTACGGCTCTCTAGGTTTGACCTTGGGTCGGAGGATGGCATGCAGAGCATGAAAACTTATCATGGGTGCCTAGTAGGTGCCATAAGGTCTTCCATAAGTAGGTGGCAAACCTAATAGGTTCTGACACGTGGTTCACTCTAAAGACTTCGACAAAGTATACTTGGATGGTGTAAGAAGCATTGGAAGTCCTAGAGAAAGGGAGGAAATATGAGGTGGAGTCTCGAATTACTTGCTGACTAAAGGTGGTGACCTGAAGGTTTGAATGGTGATCTATGAGTGTCAACTGGTCATCCTTACGAAAGGAAAAGTTTGCTACTCCAAGGAATGGATCAAGAGATGGTTCGGGGAGTAGCCTAGGACATATGATTGCAATAGCTAAGGTTTGTTCTCTAAGCAAACAATGATCCACTTTCTCAAGAAATGGATTAGAGAATGATTCATGGGAGGGTCTATGGATGATGACCTCAAGACTTGAAATTTGACCTATGGGTGAGGAAAGGTATACTCTATAGAAGGGTAGGTCAGTCATGTGAAGGAAGGGGTCTGGGGTCATAAGGAGGACTTCTACAGGACTGGGTGAATCAATCCGCTCAAGACAAGGATGTTCAACTGAGATTACGGGAGAGACCTTAGTGGCTGGGCATGGGACAAGGTCCAATTGTAAGAGGCTTGATTCAGTCATCCTAAGGAGAGGCAAACTTAAACAGTTCAGTGCAAAGATCTTCAATTGGTACTGGGGAATGACCGTCATTAGAGGGTACGAACTGATAGCTCGGGCTAACACTATGAGTTCTTCCTGGGGGTATTTGACTAAAGGAACCTGATTCTCACAAATCTCTTGAATTTCTGAACTAGGTCCTACCACTTGGTTGCTCTCCAAGGTCTCCTCAGGTAAGGAACCAATAGTATCGATGTCACATTCTTCAAGTTCTTCTCCCTCATATTCATCAACTAGACTCAAGCCAGCATCATATACTTCCTCGATGCCATCTTCAATGGGTTTCGAGTCAGTGGTAATCGGGTCAACTGATTCTGGGCTTGTCATAACTAACCTTTCTTCCTCATTGGTAGGCTTGGGTTCTCCCTCATTAATGTCATCCTTAGGATTCTTACCACTTAGCTGTGCACAAGCCAGTCCTATGCATGGGCACTGACTAGATTTATGGCCTCTTTCTCCATAAAACCAACATTCTTGCGATATAGGAACCTGGGTCACACTGGTTTTCAAGCTAGTAGAGACCTTACTTGGGCATGGGTGTGGATCTAAATGGTTTGATCTAGAAGACTTGGGTTGTTGAGTGACTGGTCTAGAATATTGTAAGGACCTCTCATAGATACGATCCACACTATAGATATCATGGTTAGGCTTCCTAAGGTTATGCTCGGGTTCATGGTATAAGGTCCTCCTAGGCTCCTGGCATGGGTGAGGTCGGGGCCTATTAAATTTTGGATTAGGGGTCCAATTTTGATGTCTACGTTTCTCAACTACTTGGACTCGATCCCTAAGCTGGGTAAAATTCTCATTCATATCCTGACTCAATTTGTTCATACTTTCAGTAAGAGCTCTAACCATGGCCTCTAAATCAGGTTGGGTTTGACCTGGTTGGTAGGGTAATCCATTCCGGGTAGACATGATGATGCAAGCAAACACACCAAATGAGACTCGACTGAAATGACTACGGGCTAACTAAACCTAGAGTCCAAACTAGATGCCCAATCAGAGTGGCAAGCTAGCCTGTAGTAACTCAGGACTCAGCCAGGCAGGTGTAAGGGGAGTGTTAGGTCCCTAGATGCCAATCCTAGACACCAATCAGAGATTGGCCAGGTAGGCGGACCAGTACACAAGCCCTTCGGGATGGAATCTCTGAACCACCGTTCTAGACACTGAGTACAAAGCACACACAGAGTAACCAGACAAACTAACTCAACACTAGCGTTGACCCGACTTGTTGATGTCCCTAGCCCACTAGGGCAAATTAGGTCTAATTAATTTTAAGATTAAAGGCTTAGGTTCGAATGAGTGGGTGGTGGTTTTGGGCTAAGGATAGGTTATCAACTCCTCCCCTTATCTTAGATGCTCAAATGCCCTTAAGATGAATTAAGAGATGATCACTCAAAAATAATTGAATTACAGAAACACAAAAATAGAGTTTCAGTAATTTAATCCTCAGAAATCTCACGGAAACCAATAAATCTCAGGAAAATTATGCAAAATAGTTTCAATTATACTGGTTACAGCAAAATAAAAATTACTAAATTTAGAGTTACCTGCAGTGAGAAATAATTCCTGCAACAGGGCAATTACAGGCTAAAAATAGAGTACTTCCCCGTTTACAATTCCTGCTACGAAGTTGTAACCCAATGGATCCCCTACATGCCCTAGGAACACCCCGTGGAATGGGAAGAGGAGTTTTGCACCTCGCTTAGTTCCTAGGACCGGATGTCCTGGGGAGTCTACTTCGAGCAGACAAAGTAAAAAGAGAGAGACTCAAACAAGCAATCAAACAGAAACCCTAGACAGGGCTCTGATACCAAAAATGATGCAGAACAAAGAACAAGAAGCGTATGCGAAAGTAAATTTAAGATTATTATTATTATTTTTTTTTATATTTCAGAAATTGGCTCCGACTCAAAGTAAAGTTAAACTAAGTCGATGGAAACTAGGTAAGGATTGAAAGCACAATTTAGAAGAAGCTAAGTTATTAGAGTAGTTCAGAAGTAACGGATCGCTGGGGGTTGAGAAACTCCCAGACCTAGGGTTTCGCTCTGAACTTTCAACAGGACAGAAATAAAGAGAAGAGATGGTTTACCAACCAGACAGTGATCTTCACAGAATTTGGATGGAAGAACTCTCTCGAGCAGATTGTTGGATCCTCGGATTTGGCTATCTTCGTAATGGATCCTCCAATACTGGCCTCGTGGCTGGGTCGGCTTCTCCTGAACTCAAGATCTGGGAAGAAGAAAAATAAGTGATGGATTCAGAGACTCAAGGAAGGATTTACCAGGTCGAAGAACTTGAAGGCTGATGTCGCTGAGATCGGGATTCTCTTGAAGGCTGATTCGACTCCCTCTGGAAAGAGCTTTGGATCTGAAGTATCCGGACTGGAGCTGGATGCTGGTGGTCGGCCTGGGCTTGGAGAGAGAGGCCGTGGGAGGTGGAATAGGCTAGGGTTTGGTGGATTGAAGTGGATGGTGGGCGGCTAGGGTTTTGGAGTAGAAGTGGCTAACCTAGGGTTTGGGTTTTGGAGATCTCACACCTCCTCAAGGTTCCTGGGGAACCCGGATTTACTCCCTCACGGAGCTCAACACCTGGATGCAGTGCGGAAGAGAGAAAACACAGAGTTTGCTCACAAAAAAAATTGGTTTCATTCATCTCCTTAGAACTTACAAAGGGGTTTTAATTTATAGGACATTACAAGAGAGTAGGGTTTTACATCTTCCCATGTGGGACTAAAGGAGGGGATCTTCAAATTAGGATTTTAGGATCAATCCCTACTCATATGGCCGGCCAAATAATTCCAAAGATGATTGAGGCTTCAAAAAAAGGAAAGTGGGTAGCGCCTCCTTGTCTTGACCTCCAAGAAATTATTTTTTTCCTTCTATGCTTGGCCTTATCTGGAAGTGTTTGGGCGCCTCTTAACCTTGCCCTCCAAGAGAAAATTTGTTTCCTTTTATATCTGGCTTTAGTTGGAATGACTAGGGCGCCTCCTAACCTTGCTCTTCAAGAGAAATCTCCTTCCTTCCATGGCTCAACTCTTTTTGGATACCTCCTTTTCTTTCTCCCCAAGTTATGGCTCTTTCTAACTTTGTTTTGAGTAATTTTGGCAGGTAATGGGCGCCTCCTTGAAGTTCTCTCCAAGAGAATTTCTTTCCTTTCATAGTTTGGTTCTTTTGGGAATGTCTTGGGCCGCCCCCTTGATTTGTGGACCCCTGGTGGATTTCTCCTCAATTGGTGCATGAGAGAAGGGAGCTGCTATCTGTGGTGTGGGGACCAAAGCCTGCTGGATGGAGATGTGGCACCCCCTGGACTCAGGCATATGGCTGGGAGTGTGGCTGGGAGTGTGGCGCCCACTTACTTGGCCTTGGGAGAAAATGTAACACCCCAGGTTGAAGCCCTAGTCCACTACTGAGTCAACATGACTCAACAAAATAAAAATGCAGGTAATATAGACTCAAGCTAAAATTGAGTTGATCAAGTCAACCCTTATTACAAGCCAAAAAACCCTAATTCTTCGGGCAAGGTTAATCAGAGATCCAGATGGAGCTCTGAAGTCTTCTTCTGAGTCTGGTGCCCGCACCATCCGACCTATCGACATGTCCGACAGAAGAAGAGGAGCTTTGCCATTGAAAGGCAGAAAGCCATCGATGAGGAAGTGAGGAAGCTCTGTGATGCTGGCTTCATCAGGGAAGTTCACTACCCTGAGTGGCTAGCGAATGTTGTTATGGTGAGAAAGGCCAACGAAAAATGGAGGATCTGTGTAGATTACACTGACCTCAACAAGGCCTGTCTGAAGGACAGCTTTCCAGTGCCTAAGATTGATCAGCTGGTGGATGCCACGGCCGGCCACCAGCTTCTCAGCTTCATGGATGCTTTCTCCGGCTACAACCAAATCAAGATACATCCGGAGGATGAGGAGAAGACCACCTTTGTCACCGACAAGTGTCTGTACTATTATCGGATGATGCCCTTCGGCTTGAAGAACACCAGTGCCACTTTTCAAAGGCTGATCAACCGAGTATTTGAAGGTCAGCTGGGTAGGAACATAGAGGCCTATGTGGATGACATGATAGTGAAGAGTCTCCATAAGGCCGACCACATCAGGGACTTGCGGGAATCCTTTGACGCACTCAGGCGCCATCGGATGAAGCTAAACCCTACGAAGTATACTTTTGGGGTAACCTCTGGCAAGTTCCTTGGTTTTTTGGTCACACAGAGGGGAATTGAAGTGAACCCCGACCATGTAAAGGCCGTCACTGAGATGGCACATCCGACCAACAAAAAGCAGGTGCAAGAGCTCACCGGCCGAATCGCCTCTCTCAGCCGTTTCATTTCCCATTTAGCTGAAAAGTCTCTGCCATTCTTCAAAACCCTGCGCCAGTCAAAAAGTTTTGTTTGGACTGACCAATGTCGGTCGGCTTTCAAAGCCCTGATGATGGGGCACGGGATAGGGATAGGATCGTCGGCGAGCTAAGAAGTCACCGAAGATTAGGGTATCCTATTTTTTTTTTTCTATTTTCTGATTTCTTTATGGTGGTGACGAAGGAAAAAATAGGGATGGAGGATAACGAGGATGGACTACCACGAACCATGAAACCCACTCTCACAGAGAGACTTCACACCTCTAGGGCATTATACCTGCCACCCACCTCACTACATGCAGTCTAGGGTATCTCACCTACCACCCATCTCACTACACACGGAGCCCAGGGTATTTCACCTGCCACCCAGGTCACTCCTGGAGCCATGAGGGGGATTTCAAAGAACGTGGAGGAAAACGAAATGGGGGGATAACTAGGGCATCACGCCCCTACGATGTCCCGAAGGACAAAGACAACATCAACACCCGCAGGTGAAGACATAATGGGCCATAGCCCTGAACAACAACTGCCAAACAAACTGACAAACCAAATCCCAAAAATTCAATTTCTTCTCTCTTTTTACAATAGGAATGAGGGGTTATTTATAAGCTCCATAACCCTCATTTGAATTTGAATACAGGATAGGGATAACTCAAATTTAAATACAAGATAGGATAAGATAAGCCTATCCATATCTCAATCATAACCAACAAAATCCTAATTTAAATTTCAAATAAAAGATAAATCCTAAATTTATTTTTCAAATTTATTTGCTGCTCCGAAATTTGTGCTGCTCCGAGATTCGTGCAGGATGATGTCCCCATCATTCTCCTGAGGTGGGGAGAACTCGACTCCGTCGAGTCAAGCTCAGCGGGGTTTGCGCTCTGCTGGGTTGTATGTGAACTCGGAGGTATCAAGACCATACTTTTCCTTCATCCTCTGGCTCCACGCATCATTCCTGCTCTGATACCAAGTTGATGGGGCACGGGATAGGGATAGGATCGTCGGCGAGCTAAGAAGTCACCGAAGATTAGGGTATCCTATTTTTTTTCTATTTTCTGATTTCTTTATGGTGGTGACGAAGGAAAAAAATAGGGATGGAGGATAACGAGGATGGACTACCACGAACCCTGAAACCCACTCTCACAGAGAGACCTCACACCTCTAGGGCATTATACCTGCCACCCACCTCACTACATGCAGTCTAGGGTATCTCACCTACCACCCATCTCATTACACGCGGAGCCCAGGGTATTTCACCTGCCACCCAGGTCACTCCTGGAGCCATGAGGGGGATTTCAAAGAATGTGGAGGAAAACGAAGATGGGGGGATAACTAGGGCATCACGCCCCTACGATGTCCCGAAGGACAAAGACAACATCAACACCCGCAGGTGAAGACATAATGGGCCATAGCCCTGAACAACAACTGCCAAACCAACTGACAAACCAAATCCCAAAAATTCAATTTCTTCTCTCTTTTTACAATAGGAATGAGGGGTTATTTATAAGCTCCATAACCCTCATTTGAATTTGAATACAGGATAGGGATAACTCAAATTTAAATACAAGATAGGATAAGATAAGCCTATCCATATCTCAATCATAACCAACAAAATCCTAATTTAAATTTCAAATAAAAGATAGGATAAGATAAGCCTATCCATATCTCAATCATAACCAACAAAATCCTAATTTAAAATTCAAATAAAAGATAAATCCTAAATTTATTTTTCAAATTTATTTGCTGCTCCGAAATTTGTGCTGCTCCGAGATTCGTGCAGGATGATGTCCCCATCACCTGAAGGAGTACTTGAAGAACCCTCCATTGCTGGCCAACTTGACGGAGGGGGAACCTCTGTACCTCTATCTTTCGGCATCGGACGAAGCGATCGACGTCGTCCTCATGCGAGTCGGAGAGGACGGACAATAGAAGCCTATCTATTATATTAGCAAAGTCCTCCATGATGCCAAAACAAGGTAGCCCATGATGCAAAAGTTGATATATTCTTTGGTCACGTCCGCCAAGCAGCTCCGACCATATTTCCAGGCATATTCGATTGTCATGATGACCGACCAACCCCTCAAGGCAATCCTTCGGAGCCCAGACACATCTGGTTGGCTCGCCAAGTGGGCTGTCAAGCTAGGCAAATTCGACATCTCTTTCCAGTCATGATCTGCCTTGAAGGCCCAGGTAATTGCTGACTTCATTGCAGAGTGTACATGGAGACATGAGACATCTCCTCAAATAGCCAAAGTACCTGAAGTCGATACCATCTACGAAGCCGAACCAGTTTGGACCCTCCATGTGGACAGAGCGTCCAACCTTGCGAGTTGCGGGGTCGGACTGATCCTGGCCAACTCAGATGGAGAGAACCTGAAGTATGCATTGCATTTTTTATTTCAGGTGTCAAACAATTAGGCGAAGTACGAAGCCCTCCTCGCGGGGCTACGAATCGCCAATGAACTGGGCGTCAGCCGACTCAGAGTCTTCTCTGACTCCCAACTGGTGGTTAATCAAGTAAAGAGGGAATTTGAAGCGAGGGATCCGACCCTGGCAAAATACTTAAACAAGGTACAAAACCTTATCTCTCGTCTCAGATTTTTCGAAATCCTCCACATACCTCGTTTGCAGAACTCTCAGGCGGACGCTCTGTCAAGGTTGGCTACGGCTACCATCGACACTTCCGACCGAACTTTTGTGGAGCATCTGCAGCACCCAAGTATTACGGAAGAGCTGACCGAGGTCCACCAGGTGGAATAAGAAACTTCTTGGATGGATCCAATCCTTGCTTTCCTGACTAAGGTAACTCTTCCAGAAGATTCGATGGAGGCCAAGCGAGTGCGCTCGACAGCCTCTAGGTACATCATCCTTGATGGCATCCTGTATAAGCGGTCATTCTCACAGCCACTGCTGAAATGCTTGGGGCCGATAGATGCCGACTATGCGCTCAGAGAAGTCCATGAAGGCATCTATGGTGACCACCTTAGAGGAAGATCCTTAGCTTACAAGATCATCCGACTGGGATATTATTGGCCTACCATTCAGAAGGATGCATCGAACTTCATCCGAAGGTGCGACGCGTGCCAAAGATACTCCATTATTCAAAGGAAGCCTGCCAGTCAGCTGACTCCGATCACTGCCCCATGGCCGTTCGCACAATGGGGGATGGATATCTTGGGGCCCTTTCCCCCGGCGTCCGGGCAATGAAAATTTTTGCTTGTGGCCATCGACTACTTCATCAAATGGGTGGAGGCAGAACCACTAGCACAAATAACAGAGATCAAGGTGGAGAACTTCGTCCAGAATAACATCATCTTTCGGTTCGGCATTCCCTGTACGATTATTACTGACAATGGAAGATAGTTTGACAACTCTAAGTTTCAAAATTTTTGTCAACAATATCATATCTCTCACTGACTCACATCGGTTGGCCACCCTCAGTGCAACGGAGAGGCTGAAGTCACCAATCGGACAATCTTGCACGGGCTGAAGACCCAACTGAATGAGGCTAAGCGGCTTTGGGTGGAGGAACTCCACTCAGTATTATGGGCATATCGGACAACCGCCAGAACGTCAACCAGCGAAACCCCATTCAACCTCACTTATGGAAGCGAAGCCATCATCCTTGTCGAGACCTCTCTTCAATCTCTGTGGATCGACCACTATGCCGAACCGGCCAACTCCGAACAGCGAAGGGCTAACTTGGACTTGCTCGAAGAAACTAGACTTCGGACAGGCATGAAGATGGTGGTCTACCGCTAGAAGATGGCGAAATATTACAACTCACGTGTCAAGGCACGAGCTTTCCATGTTGGAGACCTGGTCTTGCGGAGGACGGAAATTTTGTAGCCGACCAAGCAAGGCAAGCTTTTCCCAAATTGGAAAGGACCTTATCGAGTCATTGAAGTAGTTCGAGCCGGCACCTACCGACATGAATATTTAGACGGACGACGGATGGCTCGTCCGTGGAATGTAGACAACCTTCGCAAGTATTATCAATGAAGTCCACAATTTTTCTATGAAGTACTTTCGAAGGTCCGACCCTGGTCGACAGAGGCTCTACGGCAGCCCACTTCTGAAAGTCCAACCCCGGTCGGTAGAGGCTCTAGGATATCCCACTTCTGAAAGTCCGACTCCGATTGGTAGAGGCTCTAGGGCAACCCACTTCCGAAAGTCCGACCCCGGTCGGTAGAGGCTCTAGGGCAGCCCACTTCCAAAAGTCTGACCCCGGTCCGTAGAGGCTCTAGGACAGCCCACTTTCAAAAGTCTGACCCCGGTCGGTAGAGGCTCTAGGGCAGCCCACTTCCGAAAGTCCGACTCCAGTCGGCAGAGGCTCTAGGGCAGCCCACTTCTGAAAGTCTGACTCCGGTCGGTAAAGGCTCTAGGGCAGCCCAGTCCGGAAAGCCGACGGACCAACACTTAGGTTGAAATTCCTAAGCTCGTTGCTCCGGCCTGAGCTACAGTCTGATCACTGCCTCAACTGCTTCCAAGTCCGGACAAGCCGACGGACCAACACTTAGGTTGAAATTCCTAAGCTCATTGCTCCGGCCTGAGCTATAGTCCGACCGCTGCCTCAATTGCTTCCAGGTCCGGAAAGCTGACGGACCAACACTTAGGTTGAAATTCCTAAGCTCGTTGCTTCGGCCTAAGCTACAGTCCGACCGCTACCTCAACTGCTTCTAGGTCATTGGTGCGGACACCTGAGGCACCAGAATAAGACAGAGGCTTTTTCAACCCTCTGTAAATTGATCAATAATTTATGAGTCCATCTGTAATAAGGTCTTAGCTCATCTGAGTCCATTTTAGTTGTTATTTGAGTATTTTTAGTTGTTATTTCAGTTCTGTACTAGTCAGCTCATGTTGAGCTAGTTCAGTCCAATGCTAGTCAGCTCATGTTGAGCTAATTTTATTTTTTTGAGTCCTATCCAAGCATACTGAAGACTCAAGACTATATCATACAAGTGAAGACCAAGTCCAACTAGATTGAAGACATGGAAGTATAGCACAAGTCCAACCCAGCTTGAAGATTTGAAGACCCCGGGAGGAAAATTCAGAAAACCCTGATTTCTTGCAGATGCCCTCCAGATGCCCAGATTCCCTTCCAGATGCCAAAGTATATTCATAGATAATGGCATCCATGATTCCAGAGGTCCATCTGCATCCTAGCCCAAAGAAATCAAGCCCAGGTGCCAATCCCAAGCCCCTAAGAAGCAAGATTCCAGAGAATATTCCTGCTACCTGGCTACCAGGCCACCCCAGCTTCCAGAGGCCCAAACCCATGCACCCGAGCCCCTTTGGGCCGGCCTTTTGCTGCTCCTAGAAGCCCAACACGTCCCCCTAGGCATCCTTGGAGTCTTGACCAAGTCAAGAAAATTTTTATGGATTTTTCTACCTAATATTTCCTTATTTTCTAGCTAGGGTTTGAGAGGGAAAAGGATTCTTATGTAAAGACTTACGTACCCTTACTTGGAGCCCAAGGTTAAGGGTCTATTTAAGGGACCCTAGCCTCTTGTATGAAAAAAATTTTTGATGAATGAAAACCTTGAGTTCTTCTATTGAGTGGTGTGATACCCTGCTGTGTGCATAAAGGGGTTTGTGAGAGTTCTTCTTCCCGGTGTTTGCAATCATCTTCCTGCTGCCAACAAACCCTCCAGATCTCTGGACGCCCACTCCAAAAGAAGCCTTCCCTTGCTGTTTTTACTTTGTTTTCTTGTTCCTTTGTGAGCTTTCTAACCCCTGACAGGTCGTTTGCAGGTCCCTGAGTTCCTACGAATCCAACGACTCTAGCCAAGCCTCAATCGGATCACCGAGCAGAAAGCCGGGTATCCGCGGGTCTTTGGCTCGGTTTTCCAGGCCGCATCCGTCGAGGAACGAGAGACCCCTTCGCTGCGATCTTCACAGACGTTGTCAGGTACACCCCTCTACCTCCAGTAGTTTTATTGTAGGAGAACTTGCCCTAACCGAGGCTTCTCAGCCCCGGCGGTCCTTCTTTGCTACTTTTCTAGGTCCTAATCTGCATGCTGATCTTCAAAAATTCATACAAAATTCCCTACAAATAATTTTGATCTAAAATTTGGGAATTAATCACCTAACTCAACATGTAAAACATACAAAAAAAATTGCATGCATATTAGTTCCCCATCATTTGGTATCAGAGCTTAGATTAGGGCTTATTTTCTGCAATTTTTTAGTCCGTATATACTCTGTTATTTTAATTATTTCTCCCTTTTAAAAACTCCAAAAATTCTGAAATTTATTTTATTGGATTTATCATAATTCACAGTAATTCTAAAAATTTTTCCAGATTTTATTATGGCCTGTTAATTTTCTGCAAGCCGAAATAGGGCCTGCAAATTTTCGGCTCTGTTTTTTTTGGCAAGACAAGTTTGGAAGTTTTAGGGTTTTGTTTAGGAGTTTTTGCATATTTCTTAATTTTAGTATATTTCCAGTATATTAGGCCATGATTTGAAAGTTTTCTTCTATTTAAAAAATACCAAAAAAAAAAATATATATTTTCCAAAAATACCAAAAAAAAATATCTAAACCCTAATTTGCATCCTCATCTGCCTGCCATCATTGCATAATTTACTTTTAAGGGCACTCTTGCTATATCAGATGGGGGGAGGATTTGATCACCTCTCCTTAGCCCAAAACCACATCCCTTGCATTCAGTCCCAAGCCTTAACCTAAAATTAATTAGACTTAATTTGCCCTAGTGGGCTAGGGACACCAACTGGTCGGGTCCGGGCTAGTGTTAGATCACTGTGTCAAGTTAACCTGTATGTGCCTTGTGCTCAGTGTCTAGAACGGTGATTTAGGGATTCAATCCCGAAGGGCTTGTGTGCTGGTCCGCCTACCTGGCCAATCTCTGATTGGTGTCTAGGATTGGCAATCAGGGACCTAACACTCCCCTTACACCTGCCTGGCTGAGTACAGGGTTACTATAGGCTAGTTTGCCACCCTGATTGAGCATCTAGTTTGGACTCTAGGTTTAGTCAGCTATAGTCGGTCTGATCGAGTCTTGTATGAGCACTAGATCAGGAGTTTCATATCACCCACCTCCTTCACAAATGTCTGAACCCATGGAAAACTTACAAGCCCAAATAAAAGCCCTAGCTGATCAAATGGCCCAGATGACTACCCAGTTAACTCAGTCTGGTACCCAAACCAACAATAGAATTGACCATCTTGCCAAAAGGTTTGACCAGTTAGGAGGCCGTGTAGGGACCATAGCAAGAACCCATGGGTCACAATCTGAGCCAGATCCTGAGTCCCCTCAACCTAGGAGAACCCCAAACCCTGATCTATACCATGAGGTCGAACCTAGGAGATCCCCTTATTCTGACCCGTACTACAATCCTCAACCTAGGAGGACCCCAAACCCTGATCCATACCGAGAGATTGAACCTAGGAGAGCCCCTCAGCCTGACCCATACAATAATACTGAACCTAGAAGAACCCCTTACCATGACCCTTATTATGATACTGAACCTAGAAGAACCCCTTACCGTGACCATTATTATGATACTGAACCCAGGAGAACCCAATACTCTGACCCATATAGGGAGTCCAATCCTAGGAGAACCCAATACTCTGACCCATATAGGGAGCCCAACCCTAGGAGAACCCAATACTCTGACCCATATAGGGAGCCCAACCCTAGGAGAACCCAATATTCTGACCCATATAGGGAGTCCAACCCTAGGAGAACCCAATATCCTGACCCATATAGGAAGCCCAACCTTAGGAGGACCCCATACCATGATCCATCCTTAGAACCTGATCATAGAGCTGACCCAAAATCCTATGACCCCAGATCCTATAATCCCATGACCCATAGATCTGCACCCTTGTCCTATGAGCCTAGAGAACCCATAACCCCTAAGTATCAACCTAGTACTAGTCATGCTTCTTCTAGTCAACCTGAACCCCATAGGATTAGTATCCCTAAATATGAATCCAGAAGTGAGCCACTACCCCTTATACAACCTGAACCTACTAGGAGTAGTACCCATAATCAGAGACCAGAACCTAACCAACTTCCTGCTAGCCGACCTTCTCCAACCATTCCTGAGATTTACAAGGCTTACATTAACGCGGAAGTGTATGAAGCTGATGTGAGCCTAGTGGATGAGTATGAGGGAGAAGAGGTGACACCTTTAGATGACCTAGAATTAGCTGACCCAATAGATACCCAGGTAAAAGCCAACCTAGAGGTAGTTGACCTTGACCACATCCAACCTAAAGCTATAGTGGAAGAACAAATAGAGGAAGAGAACCTGGGTACTTCTACTAGAGCCTTACTTGAGGAAACCATAGAGGAGAGCCAAATTATAGAGTCTTGTCCTAAAATACAAGAACCTGAAGAATTTATTAAGGACCTGATCTCTTTGAATCTATACCTTCAAGATGAGCCTCCTCCTATAGTTCCCATTAAGGACCTCTTCCCTGAGATTAATAACCCATCCTTCCATTATACAAACCCCATAGATATACCGCAACCCCGTAAGGTTAACCTCATTAGTATAGGATTAGTTCCTGACACCCCGTCTTTTATCCTACTTTATCCAACTAACCATGAACCTTTTTCTCTACCTTACCAAACTAATTTTGAACCCACTTCCTATTTTCTGCCCTTTCCTGACACCTCCAGCATTTCTAGGATCATTAGATTGCATTTAGCTGAGATTAGCATACTACATGCATTCATCACGTATGTTAGGTTTGCATCTTACTTCTGGCATACTCTTTGGAATTTGCTAGGAGTTCATTGTAAATTTTCATGTGCATGTCAAGCTAGGATCAAACATAGACAACCTATAATCTATTAGGTTTAGATCTAAAGAGTTCAATAAAATTTCCTTCGATAGGAATGCATAGTCGAGTCTGTTAAGTGTCAGTATGAGTCCTTTGTATCATTTGTTAGGAGTCTGCATGTGCCTAGCATGTTCACCACCCGTACTAATCTTAAAACAACTGGCTAATTCTCGAAGAAGGGTCAAAGAATTTGATGTAGTGGATTCTATCTTGGTTAGGCTTAGGCCTAAAAGAAGCTTCATGCTCGCAGAGCCGGACCTTTTAAAGTGATAGAGAAGGATTGGGTCAAATGCCTAGGTGTTAGACTTGCCTTCGGATTTGGGCATTAGTTCTACCTTCAATATTACAGACCTGGTTGAGTATAGGGAACCGGCAGCGATACCTAGTAAGGCTTTTGGACCTATTCCTTTTCATTGTGAGTGACCCTAACCCAGAGTGTCCACTAACAAATTGGCCTGAGAGAGGAGAACGGATCGAGCGTATCCTGGACGATCAAGCCATCACGACTCGGGGCCGTGACTATCAATGCTTCCTGATCCGATGGCAAGGCCAGCCAGAGTCGGACGATTCGTAGATTTCTCGAGAGGACTTGCAATGCCTCAACCCAGACCTTCTCGAGAGATATGTGAGCCAGTCTGATCTTCACTCGACAGGGTCGAGTTCCTCCCACCCCGGGAGAATTGGTGCGGACACCTGAGGCACCAGAATAAGACAGAGGCTTTTTCAACCCTCTGTAAATTGATCAATAATTTATGAGTCCATCTGTAATAAGGTCTTAGCTCATCTGAGTCCATTTTAGTTGTTATTTGAGTATTTTTAGTTGTTATTTCAGTTCTGTACTAGTCAGCTCATGTTGAGCTAGTTCAGTCCAATGCTAGTCAGCTCATGTTGAGCTAATTTTATTTTTTTGAGTCCTATCCAAGCATACTGAAGACTCAAGACTATATCATACAAGTGAAGACCAAGTCCAACTAGATTGAAGACATGGAAGTATAGCACAAGTCCAACCCAGCTTGAAGATTTGAAGACCCCGGGAGGAAAATTCAGAAAACCCTGATTTCTTGCAGATGCCCTCCAGATGCCCAGATTCCCTTCCAGATGCCAAAGTATATTCATAGATAATGGCATCCATGATTCCAGAGGTCCATCTGCATCCTAGCCCAAAGAAATCAAGCCCAGGTGCCAATCCCAAGCCCCTAAGAAGCAAGATTCCAGAGAATATTCCTGCTACCTGGCTACCAGGCCACCCCAGCTTCCAGAGGCCCAAACCCATGCACCCGAGCCCCTTTGGGCCGGCCTTTTGCTGCTCCTAGAAGCCCAACACGTCCCCCTAGGCATCCTTGGAGTCTTGACCAAGTCAAGAAAATTTTTATGGATTTTTCTACCTAATATTTCCTTATTTTCTAGCTAGGGTTTGAGAGGGAAAAGGATTCTTATGTAAAGACTTACGTACCCTTACTTGGAGCCCAAGGTTAAGGGTCTATTTAAGGGACCCTAGCCTCTTGTATGAAAAAAATTTTTGATGAATGAAAACCTTGAGTTCTTCTATTGAGTGGTGTGATACCCTGCTGTGTGCATAAAGGGGTTTGTGAGAGTTCTTCTTCCCGGTGTTTGCAATCATCTTCCTGCTGCCAACAAACCCTCCAGATCTCTGGACGCCCACTCCAAAAGAAGCCTTCCCTTGCTGTTTTTACTTTGTTTTCTTGTTCCTTTGTGAGCTTTCTAACCCCTGACAGGTCGTTTGCAGGTCCCTGAGTTCCTACGAATCCAACGACTCTAGCCAAGCCTCAATCGGATCACCGAGCAGAAAGCCGGGTATCCGCGGGTCTTTGGCTCGGTTTTCCAGGCCGCATCCGTCGAGGAACGAGAGACCCCTTCGCTGCGATCTTCACAGACGTTGTCAGGTACACCCCTCTACCTCCAGTAGTTTTATTGTAGGAGAACTTGCCCTAACCGAGGCTTCTCAGCCCCGGCGGTCCTTCTTTGCTACTTTTCTAGGTCCTAATCTGCATGCTGATCTTCAAAAATTCATACAAAATTCCCTACAAATAATTTTGATCTAAAATTTGGGAATTAATCACCTAACTCAACATGTAAAACATACAAAAAAAATTGCATGCATATTAGTTCCCCATCAGGTCTGGACAAGCCGATGGACCAACACTTAGATTGAAATTCCTAAGCTCGTTGCTTCGGCCTGAGCTACAGTCCGACCGCTACCTCAATTGCTTCCAGGTCCAGAAAGTCGACGGACCAACACTTAGGTTGAAATTTCTAAGCTCGTTGCACCAGCCTGAGCTACAGTCTGATCGCTGCCTCAACTGCTTCCAGGTTCGGTCAAGCCGACGGACCAACACTTAGGTTGAAATTTCTAAGCTCGTTGCTCTGGCTCGAGCTACAGTCCGACCGCTGCCTCAGCTTCTTCCAGGTCCGGACAAGCGGCAGACCAATACTTAGGTTAAAATTTCTAAGCTCATTGCTCCGGCCTGGGCTATAGTCTAACTGCTACTTTGACTGCTTTTGGGTTTGGACTAGCTGACGAACCTACACCTAGAGTGGAAATCCTAAGGGAACCTAGTTCGGTATGAGCCATTACTCGATGCTCACCCTGGAGATCCAACTGTCCACTCAGATTGTCCGACTAGTCCACACTTAGTGAAATTTCAAAGAAAAGTGAGTTTGGTCACCCTAGTCCGTCGGCAACAAAGCTATGAAAATAAGGCATTATGAAAATGGTTCTTCATTAATTCCAAAAAAGTTTCTTTACAAAATTGAAGGTCGGACCTTTACAAACGACTAGGTCTGACCCTCAGGAGGTACACTGACAACGGTCGCTTCGGCCCCCTCAGTAGCAACAGCCACTTTGGCACCCTTGGCCCCTTCGGCTACCTCTTCCTCGGCTCCAACTTGGGCATCCAGTCCGGCCACTTCTATGATGGCCCCCACTGGATCATCGGTCGCTCGGGCAGTCTGATCCGCCACCTCCAAGCCCTCCTCTTTTGTCGGCTTCGATGGCTAAAGAAATGATAAGTCGAGGTTGGGAAAGGCTGCACTGACCTTCCCCAGACATTCGTCATACCCGTAGTCGAAGCCGACAGTCCCGACATCATTCATCTCCTCGGTGAAGTCCTCGGAGGCTGTATAAGTTGCAATGGCTTTCTCACCAGCCGTCTTCAGTAACTCCTGGGCCATCTTCAGCAGGCCCTTATACCTCTCCGCCACCGCTTGGTGGCCTTGTGCACGAACCTCACATTCGGTCAAGCGCCCCTCCTCGATGGCCAGCCGATGAGTCAGAGCCTTGATCTTCTTCTTCTTATTCTTTAAACTTGCCTCCCGGTCCTTCTCCCGGGCCATCAAGACTTCAAGCTGCTTCTTCTAGGCCTCCGACTTGGCCCGCAGGGTGGACACCTCTTCTGCTATGGCCCTTAAGCCGAGTACCTCCTCTCTGGAGACCGTCAGCGCCACCCAAGCCTTGTCCCTAGCCACCTCCGTCGCTTCGGTCCTCTTGGTCAAGTGCTCTTTCAAATAGAGCAGCTCACCCAGGCCACCGTCCATCAGCAAGGTGTCTTTGACAAGCTGTCAACAGACACATACAGTTAGAAAGTTGCAACCATTGAATTTGGAGTAGAGAAATGAAATGTGACACTTACCCCTAGAAGATGGTGGAGGGAACTCCTAGAGGCCTCATTCACTGACGGCTCGTCATCGTCGGGGGCGGCCCTCTGAAGCAGCTCTTTGGCCTTCTTAGCATCATGCCACTTCTGGTGCTCCTCCTCATCATCGGCATCGTCGGCCCTCTCATCAACAGCTGACGGTCCCTCCCCTGCATGAGTTCCCCTAACTATCGGGGAGGCCACCTCAGTCAACTTCAATGGTAGAGACAGAAGAGCCGCATCCACCCCGGACAGTACCGGGAGCCTCTCCTCCACCCGGGTGATCGACTGCCCGATCGAAGAGGACCTCTCGGATGCTAGAACCCTTTGGCGTTCGGTCAGAGGCATGTCATCTCCCAACTCGACCGATACCACTATAGCAGATGGTTTTGCCGTCCATTGTTTCTTTGGCCTCTTGGGCGCTGGCTCTGCCGCCCGCTTCTTCAGCTCCTACGGGGTCGATTCCACAATGCGGACAGCCCTCCGCTATGCAGATCGTGCCGAAAGGGTCGCCCGATCCGGCTTCATTTTGCCACCTGTCAACAAACACAATTGGAGTAAGATATGTTTGCGAAGCCAATAGAAGAATAGAGTAATGGGCTTCTCTCTCTACGGTTCTTGTCCTACCCAACGTCGGGTGCCGACTGAGTCCAGCCTGATGAAGACTCCCCTCATGGAGCATGAAGTCGACGAACCTCGAGTCTTCGTCATCCAGTTTATGGAAGTCAGCCTCATTGGCCCTCGAGACCTTCCTCCCATTCAAAGCATTCGGCCTCGGCTCCCTCCATGACATCTCAAAGCCCCACGGCTCTAAACTATCTACAAAAAAGTATCGGGACTTCCATCCATGAATGGCGGACGAAAGTCCCCCTAGTATCTTCCGGCCATGGCGTGGACTGAACATCCAACACTCCTGACTCTGGAAGTCCTGCTTCAACAAGAAGAAACTTGAAAACAAGTACACCCTCGACTCGACGTTGGCCTCTTGACATAGAACCACGAAGCCACAGAGAACCTGAATGCTATTCGAGGTCTGTTGGGAATCCGGTGCACCACAGCGGAAGTGTAATTTCAAAATGATGAAATTGGCACCATAATCCCCTAGCCAAGATCTCCTTATTCAAGATTAAAACATATAATGAACATACAAACTTACATTGTTAGAATTAGGGTACCAACCTATAATCGCTAATTCCAACAAAATTTGATGTTGAAGAGGCTAATTGATTTCACCAGGCGTCCAAGTGTCTTCCCTCCTATGGTGATCCACACAGAGCAATGATCAAGACAACTCTATCTTCTTTTCAATGGTTCCTTCTATTGAGTTCTTCTTCCTAGAACTCAATTGCTTGGACTATGGCTTGAATTCCTCCACACAAGAGCTTGCCTCCCTTTGTTTGACCTCTTCTCCTCCTTCCACTAAGACCTTGGCCCTTTAGACACCCTTGTCTTAAAGAAAAGACCTTGTCCTAAGAGGACATAGGCTTGTCTTAAGTTGGAGGAGAAATTAAGACAATGATGTCTTAATGTAAGAAAGAAAGGAACAAATCAGAACTCCTTTCCTTCCTTTACCGTCGGAGACTTTTACTCTTATTCTTGTTCAGTAGCAGAGTTTCGACAGAGGTGTACTTTGTAAAGGAAACAGTGCAAGAGCAAGAAGAGAATAAAAGAGTCTTCAGGAGAGGAAGAAGGAATAAAAAAAAAAACACATAACCCGAGTTCTGATTTTTCCTGCGCCTTAAATAGTTTTTAGAGAGGCGCCTTCAAAACTATCCGTAAACTCCTTCTCATGCCTTTCTCAATTTCTCACGCCCCTTCCCACTTTCTCACGGCCCTTCAGATTAAATCCCATGGCCTTTCTTAAAGAAAAAGCCATGGTGTTTTAAAAAGAAAGGGGTCGCGACTTTTCATCTCCGAAGAGATGTTATTTCGCGCGCCCGGGAAGAGTTAGCATTTTTCTTCTTTCTTAAAAACTTTCCAGCCATTGGATTCCCATCCAAGGGCACACAAGTGAGGCACTAATTCTTAAGAAAGGAGGCTGCCCCAAATAAAATCATCGGAGATTTAAGTGGGGCGCGCCAAGAGTCCATGCACCATGGACTCTTCCAAATGGCACGCCAAGAGTCCATAAGCGCATGGACTCTTGGCATTTGGCATGAAAATGCAAGGGGGGCAGGTGGGGAGGCTAGCTAAGTTACATGGCTAGCCAATAGGGTTAGCCATAATCCCAATTAACTCAATTAGGGTCTAATTAGATCCAATTAGAACCCAATTTGAACCAATCCAGAACCCTAATTTGAATCTGATTCGAATAGAAGCTAGGGTTTGCAACACCTGCTAGAGTGTTATCCTGCAAAGATGATTTAATTCCAAATTAAACTCTTGATCAATCCTCTTAAATGTGTGACCCATTGGGTTCCACATCTAGCCAGCAGTGGGTTCGAATACAAGTTGACCTAATTTGATTAGAACTCTTTCTAATCGATTTAGGTCAAACCGAGCTTACCCGATTCGATCAATTAGGACTCTTCCTAATAAATGATCTTTGAATTTGATCAACCCACAAGACAAGATTGACGTCTAGCAATGTGTCATGTCTACCCGGAAGATATGGAAATTCTGGTGAAATACTAAAATTACCCTTCAGTAGAGAGTTACCGTACAATTAAATCTTTCGATCAGATTGCACCCAAAATATAACTATGGATATGGATATATGTCAAATCCAATATTATATTTATTTCTAGCTCAATCTTATATCGATGATTCAATTATCTTGATATTAGAAACCATTTCTAATATCTTTACTTTGATCAAAGATTTCCTGAATCATCATCCGATTGTTAACTAGCTGGATGCAATCTCCTCTTACTAAGAGTGATCGATTCCTTGTTGACCTACTCATTACCTTTATATCCAATTCACCATTCCCAGTATCAATCCTGTGCATGACTCAGTGTCATGATTAGGATTGAACCAAAGAATGGGTTCATGTACATAAGGTACTTATGGCAGTCTCAGGTCAAAAGATTACTTGTACCACTCCCACTATGAGAACCTTCTATTGACATGTAGCTAAGACTCCATTAGATGTTCTCAAGTTGGATCATATCAGTGAACTCATTCTCCAATGAGCACCCACATCCCAGTATTAGTGTCATACACAAGTGACTATGAGAGCAGTCACCCTTTCCAGTATACATGGGATGTGCTAGTCTTACCGGAAAAACCCTGATCCCCTACTCAGGGTTCCTTTGACTAGGAATACTTTAGATTAAGGTTTTAAGATTTTAGGTCTCACTGGTATGATCTCATCATAACCCTAAAATCATAGCCCTAATCTATGGGGCTCATCATATAAACACAGCGTATGATGAAAAATAATACCTTTATTTAGAAAATTATCAATTACAATGATTTGGGAGATACAACATAGATTGGCTTGTAGGGCATATCCCTTTCAGGATCAGCTGGGAAGGAGTAATTCTATACATGTTGAAGACCTGGATAAAGAAACTGTGGATCGGGAACCGAAGGCCGGCCTTCAGGTGGTCTTCATACAGAGGGAGAGCTCCTAGGTTTAAAGGTTCGTTCACTCTACCCTCGTGACTGGGGACGGTCAGATGTAGGGTGGAGGGAATGCTATACACCGTCCTAAGATTTTTGACCCTCTCTCGGGTCCTGGTCGAAGAGATGTCGAAAGGGCCGGGCTCCCTATGTCCACGAGCCAAACTCCAACTCCCAGAAGCCATTCTAAAAGGAGTTGCAGAAAAGGAAGAAGACGGAGGAAGGTGGAGACGGAACTAACCTGGTTCCCTGGTTCTCTAAGAGGGGCTAAAGCAAAGAGGGAGGAGGTCGCCTTCTCTTAAAGAGCAAGTACGGTGGAAAGCTCCTCCTGGGCACTGCTACCCCCCTTTTGTAGGCACCCGAGGGTAGCTTCCCAATGCCTCCCCCCACGTGCCACGACTAGATGGCTGGCATCTCGATTTTTGAGTTGGATGAGAATCTGAGGGGATGCGCCGGATCATATCTGGCCACGATCCATGTGATAGTCGAGGCAACGGTGGATGGATCACTCCAGGAAGTGCACCAACCGCTTTGATGAAGCCACATGCCCCATGTCACGTTAGGAATTCAAGCGGGTAGCTGCTATGCACCGTACCAGCAATAACTGCTCCCCCTATCTTCACCAACCAGATGTTGACACTTGTCCAGGAGCAAAAATCGAAGCAGAAGGTGCTCGGTCGCAGCACGCCGAATCGGATTCGCCATCATTTGAAAGAATGATGCATTTACTGCCTTTTAATGCCCTATCCCTTCGTGCCTACGGACTCACTCGAAGCACAAGGGCAAGGGGGACAACTGTTGTACCTTGATGGCTCACCCTCAGCTAGATCCGACCCAGTCTTGCAGTCCGACCGAGCCACTCCTCCAAGGCTTCGACTGCTACTCCTTTAGAGGTTCTACCCACCGGAGCAAAGGTCCCAACAACCCTCTATGGCCAGGTCCGACCCATGGGTCTCCTTCAGAGGTCTGACCCACCGGAGCAGAGGTCTGAATGATCCTCTCCTGCTGGGGTCCGGCCTGTTGCTCCCCTTTAGAGGTCCAGCCTTTGGTCTGGCCGACCGGCTTTCCCTCGACCGACATCTGACAAGCATGCCTTAGCATCTAGGGAATTCCAGAAGCACCTTTCTGTTACTGCGGGATCCTGTCATCCCAACAGCCATGCTCCACTACTTCCACGATGTCGCCGTATTTGCGTGCCATGTGGCCACTCTCCAAATTCTTCTAGGGGCAGATCGGTCTTTCTCAGCCTCTCCCCTAATGGATTTTGGACTGTTCTGCACCTATATAAGATACTCGGGGGACCCCGTTTGAAGGTAGAAGGGCTCTTCCCTCTCCATACGCTGTTCTTTCATGGATTCCTCCATTATGTTGCCTTCAACCTCCTGCTAACTTAGGCATCGGAGGGCCCCTTGCCGGAACAACACTGACACCCTTGGGGACTTTGTTGTAGGTTCATCCGGGAGAGGAGCACTCCAGCACATCCAGCCGACCCCGGTCCAGGAGTTGACACTGCAACAGGTTCTAATATTTTTTACTTAGATCCCAAACTTTGATTTTGGTTGCAATGTGGCCTAGTTATCCATTTTAGTGAGGATTTGTGAACACGTAATTGTCATGTCAATGCCCCTGTTAGCTTGATTAGAAGAGGGGTTGTTGATGGGGGACTAACTAGATGCTAAGATGATGCAGGTGATTTTTAGAGTTTTAAATTAGGTTGAGGATTCCAGAAGACAAGAGATAGTAATTCTAGGGATTTAATAATAATAAAAACTATCAAGCAAACAAGTAGTCCCTAAGCAATGATAAAGAGAGGACCACGGGATTGAGAAATCCCATAGGACTTAGCTCTCAGATCAATACCTACTTAGGAGTCAGGGGGCAAACCCCAAAGATTTGAAGCGCCTGATGCTGAGGTCACTCACTCTGGTAGATGCGGCCTGGATGATCGAGCTGTCAACCCTGTGGATGCGCCGGTTGGCTGTCCGAAGATCTCGATGGCAAGGGCAACCGATTCCATACTCGTGTCACCTGGAGGACCTGCAAGCATTCAAAGAAGGATTAGGTTTCAATCGGAAGAAAGCAATAGAAGAAGGAAAGAGAGTTGTTGTGGTGATGGTGGAGTTCTTCTTGACTCAAAGTTGGAGGATGGAGTTGCGGAAGTGACGGTAACTTGAGGCCTCACACCTCTCGACACCCGAAGGCGAAGGCGCTCCCTCACGGAGATCGACGTTCCTAGTGAACGAAGGCAACTAAAGAGAAATTGGATCTTAAGAAACTTAGTTTTTCATTCATCAAAGATTAACCTTACAAGGGAGGGGGTAAGGTCCTTTATATAGGTACCTTAGATCTTTTCAAAATTTGAATGAAAAAATACATTTCTTCTCTTGCAAAGGCACCAAAAAATATTTAAAAATCTGAAATTCAAACTCCTTGGCCGACCAAAGCTTCTTGAATTTGGGCATGGCATGATAATGGGCTTGGAAGGAGGAATTTGGCTCCCTTGGACTTGGAAAGTTGACGTTCAATTTTGGGAAGAAGGCATGATGCAAGGCTTGTGTCTCCCTCTTTCCTTGGTTGCTCACCCTTCTTTGGAAAGAAGCTTGATATGAGGCTTGGAGCAAGGCCTTTGTCTTCAACCTTTCCTTGGTTGCTCACCCTTCTTTGGAAAGAAGCTTGATATAACGCTTGGAACAAGGCCTTTGTCTTCAACCTTTCCTTGGTTGCCCATGACTCCTTTAGTAAGTGTCTTGATGGAGGGAGAGAAAGGAGGAGAGAATATTTGATGTGTCTCCATTTGGCATCCAAGAAAATCTCACTTGTGCCGCCCACATGGCTGGATGAGATGGTGCCACATGGGATGATGAAGTGGTGCCACATGGGGTGGTGAAGTGGTGCCCTAGGGTTGACATGTTGACCTTCAAGGCTCGGCCCAAAGTAGTTGAGCTAGACTCAAAGACCACTCCGGCTTGGACCCAGACTTGGACTAGACTCAATACAGGACTGGACTCAATATAGGATACAACTTGACCCAATTGATCAAAGTACAGGACTAGACACAGACATAAGAGACTCAATTCAAAACTAAAGAAATTACAAGTTTTAGGCTTGAAGCCTTATTTCTACACCTAAAAAAAAATGGAACCCTAATTGGACATCCATAGAGGGTTGAGGAGCCTCTGTCGGATTCTGGTGCCCACACCAGTTGTGTTTTAGCAAAAATGAAAATCTAAGCATATATTAGTCATTTTACTCTTGTAGCTAATGGTGTTAGAGCTTGGATGAATGTCTAGGCCACATTGCAATTAATTTGTAACTTTTGGGGTTTAATTAAAAATTAAAATATTTGGGATGTAAATGCAAATCACAAATGTTGAAGGGATGTCTATGTAACTAGATTAATTAGATAGTAAGAGAATAATAATTTTATTAAAAATTAGCATCTAAAAATTACATCAATTCAAAACCAAAACCAAACATGCAACATTATGAAGACATCGTATATGCGAATCCAAACTTTTTTCAAAACTCAAGTTTCATTTATAAATACAATTTCTTTTAAAATATCAATTTTATCTTGCCAACCATGAGCTATGACCATATTTTTCTTGTGGTAAGGTCATAATACATTGCATCTTCTTATGGTCTGCTATGCATCTTCTTAGAGTGAAATCTTTAGGGACCACTAAGGGTGCAACTGGGTTGGATTGAGTGATCCTGCCCCGATTTGGTTCCTTAATCAGGTTGAGTCTATGATCAAAACATTTATTTGATTGGATCATTCTAGTTAAGTCAATTTATAGATATTTGACCATTACATATAAGAATAAAATACATTATGTAAGGTTATTTGACTATTGCATCAAGAGCTATTTGGAAACTTAATACATAGATCATCAACATATGAACAAATATCAAATTAAGAAGAATTAGTAAAGTCATCAATATAAGCAAAAAAACCAACTAGTACATTTTCACTATTCGAGGAAGAAATATTAAGACATTATTATTATGGTGATTATCTACTCGATCTTAAGATACCTTTCAAACCACCGACTAAGATAGAGTCATCCACTAGATAACCAAAGAGTGATCATATCATTGACTGCATGTCGATTAAAGGGAGATGGAAACTAGACCACTAGTTAGGAAGAAGATGGATATGACTTTTGACTCACCCAACAATCGATTGATTAGAAGACGTTCAAGCTGGTCGCTACATCGACTATCTTCAATAACTTGTACCAAGAGATTACATGTAGTCAGGCTCGACTTATATCCCTCCATCCATCTCCGAGTACTTACTCAAAGCCAGCTAATACCCAAACTTAGTCAGGTACACTAGAGTACGGTGTCAAGGCTTCTTCTCTCTTAGCAAGGTCCCTTCTCTCTCGGCAAAGGACAAGTGGTGCGGGCACCAGACTCAGAAGAAGACTTCAGGGCTCCATCTGGATCTCTAATTGACCTTGCCCGAAGAATTAGGGTTTTCTGGTTTTGTAATAAGGGTTGACTTGGTCAACTCAATTTTAGTCTTGAGTCTGTATTTCCCTGCAATTTAAATTTTGTTGAGTCATGTTGACTCAGTACAAGTCCTAGTAGTGGTCTAGGTCTTCTCCAGGTTGGTGCCACTTTTTTTTCAGTCAAGTCAAGGTCCGGGGTGCCACATTTTTTCTTCCAGGCCCAAGCAAGTGGGCGCCACACTCCCAGCCACACGCCAGAGTCCAGGAGGCGCCACATCTCCATCTAGTGTCTTTGGTCCCTACACCACAAGAGTTTCTTTTTTTTTCTTGCACCACTTGGGAGAGAAATCCATCAAGATACCTCAATCCAAGGAGGAGCCAATTTCGTTCCAGATAAACCCAAGCCAGGATGGCAAGAATTTTTCTTGAAGAGAGGATCAAGGAGGTGCCCCACAATGTTCCATAAAAATCCAAGTTATAAAAGGGAAGAGAGCATGTCTTGGGGAGGAATTCAAGGAGGTTCCCAAAAGTTTCCAAAAGTGCCAAAGCCATGAAAGGAAGAAGCCTAAACTTATGGAGCAAGACTAGGAGGTGTCTAAATGAGCCAAACCATGAAGGGAAAATCCTTGATTCATGGAGAGATACTAGGAGACACCCCCATAACCTGCCATTTAGAGCTGATTTTCAAGTTTTCTTGGAGTTTTTGGGCTGCCCACTCATGGAAGGAGTCTTGGGAAGAGAATTTGATGCCTAAAGTGTGGGTTAGTCCTATTAGTCCCACATGGAAAATGTATAAAATTTTATTTCTTTGTTATGTCTATATATTCAACTCTATGTAACTCTTGAATTTAATAATGAATGAAATCAATTTCTTTGTGAGCAACTTTGTGTTTCTCTCTTCCGCACTTGTGTTCAGGTGTTGAGCTCCGTGAGGGAGTAAATCCGGGTTCCCTAGGAACCTTGAGGAGGTGTGAGATCTCCAACCCCAAAACCCTACCAAAACCCTAGGTTAGCCTTTTCAATTCCAAACCCTATCCATCCATCATCTTCTTCATTCCACCAATCGTCCAAACCCTAATCTACCTCATCATCTCACGGCCCCTCTCTTCCAAGTAGAGGCCGACCACCAACATCTAGGTCCAGATCGGCTACTTCAAATACAGAGCAAATCCCAGAGGAAGTCATATCAGCATCCAGGAGAATCAGGATTTCAGCAACATCAATTTTTTTCAAGTTCTTCTTATCTGGTAAATCCTTTCTTTGAGTATCTGGTTCCTTAACTTGTTCTTCTTCTTTCCCAGATCCTGAGTTCAGGAGAAGCCAACTCTGCCAAAGGGCCAGTATCGGAGGATCCATTGCGAAGAAATCCGAATCTGAGGATCCAACAATCTGCTCGAGAGAGTCCTTCCACCAAACTTTGTGAAGATCACTGCCTGGTACATAACCCTTCCCTTCTCTTTCTTTCTGTCCTGTTGAAAGTTCAGAGCGAAACCCTAGGTCTAGGAGTTTCTCAACCCCCAGCGATCCTTTACTTCTGAACTACTCTGATAATCTAGTTTCTTTGAATTGTGCTTTCAATTATTATATAGTTTCTTTCAATTTAGTTTAACTTTCCTTTGAGTCAAAGCCAACTTCTGAAAATATATATATAAAATAAATAAATAAATAAATATATTAATTTTAATTTACTTCCGCATCGCATCATCTTTTTTGTTCTGCATCAATTATGGTATCAGAGCTTTCGTTCTGCATCATTTTGATATCAGAGCTTTCGTTCTGCATCAACAAGCCACCCCAATACTTTTTGAGTAAGTGACAAAAGCTAGTCCCAGCTGTCTTAGCTATTCTATAGCAATCATAACAAGTGGGATCATGGAAGACAATTTTGTGGGAGGCAAAATTCTAACAAAATCAACTATTCTAATAGAAAAGATGCTAATGGAAAAGATCCCAACATCCTACTAGAATTTTATTATACATGTCAAAAGAGGCTACAACTCTAATGGCATTCTGTTACTCCACGTAACTCTATAACTTGGTAAGTGAGGACTCCCAGCGAGGTAAGGTTTTTGCTACCACTCTCATGCTCTCAATCAGCTCTTGGCTTTTAGCTCTAGCTATTATAGTCTATCTCATCCTCTTCATTAACTTGAGCATCGGAGGGTCCCCTACTGGTTACTATCAGTCAAGAGACTATTCCTGCAAGTCCTCACCATGGAGCACCAAAGAGCAGCTCTCCATCTTTATCAGAGAAGATCGAAAGACCCTCAGACATCACTACAGCTTAGCAAAGGGTGATTTATCGATACCAAATTGGCACGCCAGGAAGGGGGGCAAAGCAAGCATCAAGTTTCCAAAGTTTGGAGCCATAGGGATGACCACGCATACATAGGATGCCTCCACTAACCACATTAACCACTCTCCTCATCATGATGAACGGCCTACCTCTGCTATGGAGCTTCTCACTGATGAGGTACGTGATTCTAACATGATGCATGCATATGAATGACATAAGAAACATAAAATTTCAGATTAAAATAAATAATAATTTTATTAGATGTTTAATTGATTTATTCCCGAAAAGAAACTAAACTAGGTTAGGGTTTCATGAGATGGCTAGAATCCTACCTGATGTGGCAAGATCGCTGACGTGGGGTAGCTGTCAGACGCCACGTCAAAGAGAGTCGTTGCATCAGACGCCTCGTCAATCCCCCTGCTCGGACTCCTCGCCAGGCTGAGCTCCCCCAGGACAACGGGACCACCGTTGAAGCCGAGCTCCATCCTCCGCCAGGTCGGTCCAACAAGCCTGGGATGCCTAGGCTGGAACCGAGCGGCACCCTCTAGAGCGAGACCCTCGGAGATCAAGCCCCATGGTCAGAGTCAAGCCCAGCCCTCCTCCGCCATGTGGAGCCTCTTCAAGGTTGAGCCCTTTGGACCAGGCCTGCACTCTGCCCTCCAGAGCGAGACCCTCGAAGATCGAGCCCCATGGTCAGAGTCGAGCTCAGCCCTCCTTCGCCATGTGGAGCCTCTTCGAGGCCGAGCCCTCTGGACCGGGCCCGCACTCTGCCCTCCAGAGCGAGACCCTCGGAGATCAAGCCCCCTGGTCGGATCAAGCTCAGCCCTCCTCCACCACGTGGAGCCTCTTTGAGACCGAGCCCTCTGGACCGGGCCCGCACTCTGCCCTCCAGAGCGAGACCCTTGGAGATCGAGCCCCATGGTTGGAGTCGAGCTCAGCCCTCCTCTGCCACGTGGAGCCTCTTCAAGGTCGAGCCCTCTGGACCAAGCCTGCACTCTGCCCTCCAGAGTGAGACCCTCAGAGATCGAGCTCCGTGGTCGGAGTCGAGCTCAGCCCTCCTCCACCACGTGGAGCCTCTTCGAGGCTGAGCCCTCTAGACCGGACCCACACTCTGCCCTCCACAGCGAGACCCTCGGAGATCGAGCCCTGTGGTCGGAGTCGAGCTCAGCCCTCCTTCGCCATGTGTAGCCTCTTCGAGGCTAAGCCCTCTAGAACGAGCCCGCACTCTGCCCTCCTCCATCGAGGTGACCCCACGAGCTCGGGATGCTTAGCACAGAGTCGAGCCCTACCTTCCAAGCTCATCCCCCAACTCAGGCACAAGCATCGGTGAACCAAGGGGCAGAACCGCCATCCCAGGACTTTGGTGGGCTGCCCGAGGATTGCACTGAGGCATCCACCAGACCGCAATGACCGCATGCAGCTATCGATTACACCAGAAAGGGGAGAGGCGCACTGTTCGAGGTGCCATGCTCCTCACCAACCACCTGAACCATCCAAGAGTGGAAGTCAACCAGAAGACTCGAATCCCAGGGATGGCAGCTCGTTGATCGAGGTACTGTTAGGTTTCCCAAAATGAGGTGACCAGAAGGAATGTTAGAGCACATGACAGCTCCCCCTATCACAAATCGAGAAAGGCACCTCAGGGCACTGTCGCACGTGCCGACAGCCCAGCGGAGATCCCAAGATGAGCACCCAATGGTAACCTAGGCTACAAAGCTCGAAGGTAATAGCAACAACACAGGATATACCACCAAAGCACAAGTGCAAGCTCAACCAGAAGAGCACAGCATCACAAGCAAATCTAAGCAAGGGTGGGCGGAAAGGCCACATAGAGAATCCCTTTACACAGGCCAACCCTTTGCATCCCACTCTCACACTACTCACTCCTCCTAGCGTGGAGTCCATCAAGAGGGGCTTGACCAGGAGAATCTGTTCTCCTGGATCGTCTCTGACTTGACCGTCGGAGTGCCCCCATTGGAAACCCCGGCCCGGGTCACTAACTCCTATTTTGCAGGTCCAGGACCACCAAATGGCGAGACAGCGAAGGGAGCGCACTCCAATGCCAACAGCAGCTACGGGCCACGACGATCTTGGCGATAATAGATTGGCACTCCAGGTAGGGGGTGTTCCCGTGAATAGTCCTTGATCTAGTTCAAGTCCCCCCATCTCTTTTACAAGCAAGTTCCATGAAAGAATGGTGATGACGCGGGCGCGAGAGGCCTCCACCAGTCATGCAGGGGACTCCCCCTCCTGGGAGAACTTGCACAACCCAGAGGCGAGGCCATCCACTCTGGTTCAACCACCTCTGACGGAGTCTCAGCTAGCTACACTCGCCCAACAAATGCAGATTCTTGCCATGGCAGTATGCTAGCTTCAGCAGCAGCACCAGTCCTTAGCTACCCACCAGCATCCAGGGACTCCCGCGGCCCATGCTGCGGCCCCCCGCGACAACCCGCATTCCTTCCAAGGAAGGCCTTCGTAGCCGCGGGCCATTACTAACAACCGGGGTAGCCATCAAACTCCGGCAAAAAGACAACGAGTTGGGTCTGCCGACAGGGAGGGCCGCTCACCAAACCTCGGGTAGGCAGCATCCATGCCCCACCGAGGTAGGAAAAGTAAGACCCCCCATCACGGGTGCCACGCACCCATGTCACCTTCTCCGTCTCCTTCAGCGAAGGGGTCCACTGACGAAGTCATCAGGCATGCGACGGAGAAGCGCCTGGAGGAGCATGACTGCAAGTTGGCAGAGTTATCCTACCGATTTGCCAATCTACCAGGCTCAGCTATTGAGCCAGCAGGCTACGATGACTATCCTCCTTTCTCCCAAGAAATCCAAGGGGAGCCGATTTCGAGTTGGTTCCGTATGCCACAGGTGGATCCTTACGATGGAACCACCAACCCCCTGGACCACCTGGAAAGCTACCGGACCCTCATGAGGGTCCAAGGGGCCACCGATGCTCTCCTCTATATCGCTTTCCCTACTACTCTCCAGAAGGCAGCCCGGGTGTGGTTCACCCGCCGAGAGTCGGAGAGCATCAACTCTTTCGCCCAGCTGGGGCAGAAGTTTGTGGCCCACTTCGACGCCTGTCAGAAGTTACCACGAGAGGCAGACAACCTCTTCTCCATCCGACAGCAAGACCATGAGCTGCTGTGGGACTACGTGGCCTGTTTCAAGGCTACCACATTGGAGATCTACAACCTTGATGAGCTAGTTGCCAAGCTGGCACTAAAGCGAGGGCTTAGGACCTCCTGCCTGACCTACTCGTTCGACAAGAAGCCCCTCAAGACTTATTCTGAGCTCCTCCTCCGAGCGCAAAAGTACATCCACGCCGAGGAGGCGGATCGTACGAGGTGGGAGCTCGATGGGAAGCCACTGAAGAAGCCGACCCCTACCGAGATGCCTGGAACCCGGAAGCCAGTACCTCAGGTTCCGAACTCCCGGAGGGGGCCAAGACTGATAGGCGCTCCCATTCCTGAGGAGAGTTACACCCCTCTTCTCAGCCCGAGGACAAAAACCCTTATGGAGATCGAAGGCGAGGACTACCTAAGATGTGATGCAGGACAAAGAACAAAGAAGCGTATGCGAAAGTAAAATTAAGATTAATTCTTTTTTTTTTTTTTTTATATATATATATTTCAGAAATTGGCTTCGACTCAAAGTAAAGCTAAACTATGTTGAAGGAAACTAAGTAAAGATTGAAAGCACAGTTTAGAAGGAACCAAATTATCAGAGTAGTTCAGAAGTAACGGATCGCTGGGGGTTGAGAAACTCCCAGACCTAGGGTTTCGCTCTGAACTTTCAACAGAACAGAAATAGAGAGGAGGGACGGTTTACTCACCAGACAGTGATCTTCTCAGGATTCTGGTGGAAGAACTCTCTCGAGCAGATTGTGGGATCCTCGGAGTCGGCTATCTTCGCAATGGATCCTCCAATACTGGTCTCGTGGTTTGGTCAGCTTCTCCTGGACTCAAGATCTGGAAAAGAAGAAGAACAAATGACGGAACTCAGAAACCCAAGGAAAGATCTTACCAGGTTGAAGAACTTGAAAGCTGAAGTTGCTGAAATCGAATTCTCCTGGAGGCCGATCTGACTTCCTCTTAGAATTGCTATGATCTGCAGTATCTGGACTGGAGTCGGATGCTGGTGGTCGGCCAGGACTTGGAGAAGGTGGCCGTGAGAAGAGGAAAAGACTAGGGCTTGGTGGAAAGAGAAGGGTGATGGCGGCTAGGGTTTGGGAATTGAGTGGCTAACCTAGGGTTTAGGGTTTTGGAGATCTCTCACCTCCTCAAGGTTCCAGGGGAACCCGGATTTACTCCCTCACGGAGCTCAACACCTGGAAGCAAGTGCGGACAAGAGAAAACACAAGTTTGCTCAAGAAAAAAATTTCTTTCATTCATCTATGATTTTTTTAAACTTACAAGAGGGGTTTAATTTAGAAAGCATTACAAGGGAGGAGGGTTTCACATCTTCCCATGTGGGACTAAAGGAGGGGATCTCCAAATTAGGGCAAATCCCTTACATATGGTCGGCCAAAATACCAAAAAATAGGATTTGGGTTATAAATGGCAGGTATATGGCGCCACCTTGCTTGGATTTTCAAGAAAAATTTTCTTCCTTCCCTGGATCAACTCTTTTGGATTCCTCCTTTTCTTCCTCCCTAAGTCAAGGCCCTTCCCATCTTTATTTTAGGTGTTTTTGGCAGGTAATGGGCGCCCCTTGATATGTTCTTCCAAGAGAAATTTCTTCCCTCCTTTGCTTGGATTTTCTTGGGAAAGTCTTGGCCGCCCCCTTGATTGGTGGTCTCTTGGTGGACTTCTCCTTATCTAGCGCATGAGAGAAGGAGGTTGCCATCTGTGGAGTGGGGACCAAAAGCTGCTGGATGTGGATATGGCGCCCCCTGGACTGAGAGTGTGGCTGGGAGTGTGGTGTCCACTTGCCTGGTCTTGGAAGAAAGTGTAACATCCCATTTTGAAACCCTAGTCCACTACTGAGTCAACATGACTCAACAAAATAAAATGCAGGTAATGTAGACTCAAGCTAAATTAAGTTGATCTAGTCAACTCTTATTAAAAACCAAAAAAAAACCCTAATTCTTCGGGCAAGGTTAATCAGAGATCCAGATGGAGCTCTGAAGTCCTCTTCTGAGTCTGGTGCCCGCACCAATTCTCCCAGGGTGGGAGGAACTCGACCCTGTCGAGTAAGGATCAAGTTGGCTCTGGTATCTCTCCAAGAGGTCTGGGTCCAGCTCTTGTAACTCTTCTCGGGAGATCCAAGAGTCATCAGAATCTGGCCTTCCTTGCCAGCGGACCATGTATCTTTGGTATCCTCGATTACGAGTAGAGATAACCTGATCATCCAGGATCTTTTCAATCTGCTCTTTCCTCACAGGCCAATTTGTTGGTGGACACACAGGGTCAGGTTCACTCTCAAGAGCAGGATTAGGTTCAAAAGCCTCACTGGGAATCACAGCTGGCTCCCTATACTCTACTAGGTCTGTAATGTTGAAAGTGGAGCTAATGCCTAGTTCTGGAGGCAACTCGAGCACATAGGCATTGGATCCTACTCTCTTTACCACTCTAAATGGTCCAGCTCCCCTAGCATGTAACTTTCTAACGGTTCCAGGAGGAAACCGTTCAGGCCTTAACCTAATCATTACATAGTCTCCTTCGTCAAAAGTTTTGACCCGCCTTTGAGAATCAACCAATTTCTTATAAGTTTCGTTACTTAAATTTATTTTGGCTTGAATTTCTTTATGCAAGTCTTTTATATGCTGTGCAAAAACTTCGGCAGACTCAGAGACCCGTGTGTGGACTGGTAAAGGAGCTAGGTCAAGAGGTGTGTGGGGTTTGTAACCATGCACAATTTCAAATGGACTCTTACCCGTAGACCTATTGACTGAGTCATTATATGCAAATTCAGCTCTAGGTAAGTACAAATCCCAGTTCCTAATGTTTTCACCAACAAGACACCTTAGCAGATTGCCTAAACTACGGTTCACTACTTCGGTTTGGCCATCAGTCTGGGGATGATAGGCAGTTGAAAACTTAAGTTTCGTCCCTAACTTATGCCAAAGGGTTTTCCAGAAATAGCTGGTGAACCGAACATCCCTATCGGAAACAATGGTCTTGGGTAGGCCATGGAGTCGAACTATCTCATTAAAGAACAGGGTAGCTACCTTAGACGCATCAAAAGTTTGGGAACAAGGCAAGAAATGGGCCATCTTGGAAAATCGGTCTACTACAACACAGATAGAGTCATGCCTCCTCTGGGTCTTAGGCAAACCTAACACAAAGTCCATGCTCACATCTTGCCAAGGACGATCTGGGACAGGGAGTGGGGTATAAAGGCCGGTGTTCTGTTTTCGCTGTTTGGCAAAAGCGCAGGTCCGACACCTAGCCACAATGTGTGCTACATCTCTTTTTAAGCTAGGCCAGAAAAAATGGTCTTCAATAGCCAGGGTGGTCTTATCTTTTCCGAAATGGCCAGCTAAACCTCCAGCATGAGTTTCCCAAATCAAGAATTCCCTAAGAGAGGTTCTAGGGATGCAAAGCCTATTCTTAAAGAACAGAAAGCCATCTATAAGGGAATAATCCTTATGTTCACTAGATGGTCCTTGAGTTAGATCCTGGTATACAGTCTTGAAATCCGGACATGACCCATATTCTTCTTTGATTTGCTCAAACCCTATGACTTCAGCCCTAACAGAATTCAACAACAAAGATCGACGACTAAGGGCATCAGCTACCTTATTTTCAGACCCAGCCTTATGCTTCAAAACAAAAGTATAGGACTGGATATACTCTACCCACTTAGCATGCCTAGGGTTAAGCTTCTTCTGAGAATTCAAGAATCTAAGAGCCTCATGGTCCGAAAACAGCACAAATTCTTGCGGTAGTAAATAATGTCTCCAGTAACGCAAAGCTTGCACTACCGCATAAAATTCCTTATCATAGGTAGAATACCTAAGCTTAGCATCATTAAGTTTTTCACTAAAGAATGCTACAGGATGGTTCTCTTGGCTTAGGACTCCACCTATACCTACTCCTGAAGCATCACAGGCAACCTCAAATACCTTTGAAAAGTCCGGAAGTCTCAAAATGGGTGCCTGGGTCATCCTATCTTTAAGATCTAGGAAGGCTTTATGGGCTGCTTTGGTCCAATGAAATTCTCCCTTCCTGATGCAGTCTGTGATAGGAGCAACTACGGTACTAAACCCCTTGATGAATCTCCTATAGAAGGTAGCCAAGCCATGGAAACTTCTGACTTCATGCACACTGGTCGGCTCTGGCCATTCTACTATGGACCTAATCTTTTCTGGATCGGCAGCCACGCCGTCAGGGGTTACAACAAATCCAAGGAAGATAATCCTACTGGTCATAAATTCACACTTTTTGAGATTACCGTAGAGACTATCATTCCTCAAAACTTGACAGACTTGTCTAAGGTGGCCTAGGTGATCTGCAGGGGTCTTACTATAGATCAGGATGTCATCAAAATAGACCACTACAAACTTTCCTATGAAAGCTCTAAGTACCTGGGTCATAATCCTCATGAAAGTACTAGGGGAATTGGACAACCCAAAAGGCATAACAACCCATTCATAGAGACCATCCTTAGTTTTGAAGGCTGTTTTCCACTCATCCCCTGGTCTAATTCTAACCTGATGATAGCCGCTCTTGAGATCAATTTTAGAAAAAACCATGGCACCGGCCATCATATCAAGCATGTCATCTAGTCTAGGGATGGGGAACCTATACTTGATTATGATCTTATTGATGGCACGACTGTCAACACACATCCTTCACGTGCCATCCTTCTTCGGGGTTAGAAGTGCAGGGACTGCACAAGGGCTAAGACTCTCTCTAATGAACCCCTTCCTCAACAATTCGCCAACCTGCTTTTGCAGTTCTTTATGCTCCGATGGATTCATCCTATAATGGGGCAAGTTGGGTAAAGTAGCTCCTGGGACTAAATCTATGGAATGCTGAATATCCCTAAGGGGTGGAAGGTGGTCTGGCAGATCCTCGGGAAAAACATCCTCAAATTCTTCTAATAAAGGCTTAACTTCCTGAGGAGGCTCTGATGGTGTAGGAGTCCTAAGTTCCTTAGCAGTCAACATCCAAATGGGTGAACCACTATGAATTTCTTGTTCTAGATCCTTGGCACTAATCAGGTTCACTCCAGTCTTCATTTCCCTAACCTTACTGGTTCCTTTAGCTACCTTGTCCTTAGGAGGGACTGAATGGATTGTGATTTTCTTCCCATTGAAACTAAAGACACAGGTGTTGGATTTTCCTAAGAGGGTGGCATCATGATCATACAACCAAGGTCTTCCAAGAATTATACTGCTCACCCCCATGGACAAGACATCACACCAAATCTTCTCTTGATAGGATTGCATTTGGATTTGGACCTGACATCTAGACTGGATGGGTATAGAGGTAGAGTCTACCCAAGAAATCTTATAGGGGTTGGGGTGGGGAACTGGGGTTAAGCCTAACATTTTGACAGTGCTAGTAGAAATGGCATTCACACAGCTCCCACTATCTATGATGATTTTACAAACCTTATCCCCTAGTTTAAGAAAAGTCTGTAGGATGTTGGTCCTACGCCAATCTTCCTGAATTTTAGTCTGGGACAGGATGCATCTTACAACCCCTAAGTGGTCAGATTCAGTGGATTCTTCCTCTCCTTCATACTCATCAACCAAATTCATTCCGATCTCATAAACTTCTTCCTCAAACTCCTCATTAGGCTCGGAACTCTCTTCCCCTCCCTCTTCTATATATAGGGATCTACGAGGGCAGTGGCTAGAAACATGACCTACCTTATGACACTTAAAACAAGCTATGGCTGTGCACTGAGTGGAGATATGACGGGCTTCTGGCACTTAAAACAGACGATACTAGGGGTTCTCTGGGTTTCAGGTGCCTTACCTTTGTTTAAGGGCCTAGGGGTGGGGATACCCTGATTAGGCTTGCTAGGGGTAACCTGGCTAGGTCCATTTCTTGGGATTGGGGCACTAACCCTAGATGGCATGGGTCCTCTTTGAAACTTCTCAGTGTTCAGTGCAATCTGATAGGCTTGGTCTAGGTCAGTAACCTCTCTCAGAAACAACTCTCTCTTAATATCTTCCCTAAGTCCAGCCCTAAATATAGACAAGGTGACCTCATGGGCTTCACTCACATCACATCTCATCAGGTATTCATCAAAGGTGGTTATGTAGTCTGAAACAGATCGGTTCCCTTGTTTCAAAGTCTGCCATTGGTCTAACAGATTTTGCTGGTATGAAATGGGTAGGTACTTGTCTCTAAGTTTCTCTTTCATACCCTGCCAAGTGGTTATGGGCTTTACATTTCGTCTTCTAGTAGTCAGCTCAATGTTTCCCCAGTATAACCTAGCTTGATGTATTAATTTCATCTTGGCAAACTTGAATTTCCTTTCCTCAGACATGGCATACCACTCAAAGTACTGGTCCATCTCACCCTCCCAATCAGAATACACCTTAGGATTTAGGCTACCATCAAAAGTGGGTGCATCTAACTTGATGTTTCGAATGAACCTATCATCTCTATCCTCAGGTTCTGGGTCAGGCCTCCTATGATTAGGTTCAGGATCTCGGTATAAAGGTCTTCTAGGCTCTTGGTGTGGGTGAGGTTGAGGCACATTAAAATCTGGGTCAGGAGTCCAATTCCGATGCCTAGGTTCCTCAAGTACTTGGACTCGATCCCTAAGCTGGGCAAAATTCTCATTCATATCCTGACTTAATTTGTTCATACTCTCAGTAAGAGCTCTAACCATGGCCTCTAAATCAGGTTGGGTTTGACCAGGTTGGTAGGGCACTCCATTCCAGGTAGACATGATGCAAGCACACACACAAAATGAGACTCAACTGAACGACTACGGGCTAACTAGACCTAGAGCCCAAACTAGATGCCCAATCAGAGTGGCAAGCTAGCCTGTAGTAACTCAGGACTCAGCCAGGCAGGTGTAAGGGGAGTGTTAGGTCCCTGAATGCCAATCCTAGACACCAATCAGAGATTGGCCAGGTAGGCGGACCAGCACACAAGCCCTTCGGGATGGAATCCCTGAACCACCGATCTAGACACTGAGTACAAAGCACACACAGAGTAACTAGACAAACTGACTCAACACTAGCCTTGACCCGACTTGTTGATGTCCCTAGCCCACTAGGGCAAATTAGGTCTAATCAATTTTAGATTAAAGGCTTAGGTTCGAATGAAGGGGTGGTGGTTTTGGGCTAAGGAGAGGTTATCAACTCCTCCCCTTATCTTAGATGCTCAAATGCCCTTAAGTTGAATTAAGAGATGAACACTCAAAAATAAATGGATTGCAGAACACAAAAATAGAGTTGCAGTAATTTAATTATCAGAAATCGCACGGAAACCAATAAATCGTGAGAAAATTATGAAAATTAGTTTCAATTATACTGGTTTTAGAAAAATAAAAATCACTGAATTTGGAGTTACTTGCAGTGAGAAATAATTCCTGCAACAGGGCAATTATGGGCTAAAAATAGAGCACTTCTCCGTTTACAATTTCTGCTACGAAGTTGTAACCCAACGGATCCCCTACACGCCCTAGGAACACCCCGTGGAATGGGAAGAGGAGGTTTGCACCTCGCTTCGTTCCTAGGACCGGACGTCCTGGGGAGTCTACTTCGAGCAGACAAAGTAAAAAGAGAGGGACTCAAACAGGCAATCAAACAGAAACCCTAGACAGGGCTCTGATACCAAAAATGATGCAGGACAAAGAACAAAGAAGCGTATGCGGAAGTAAAATTAAGATTAATTCTTTTTTTTTATATATATATATATATATTTCAGAAATTGGCTTCGACTCAAAGTAAAGCTAAACTATGTTGAAGGAAACTAAGTAAAGATTGAAAGCACAGTTTAGAAGGAACCAAATTATCAGAGTAGTTCAGAAGTAACGGATCGCTGGGGGTTGAGAAACTTCCAGACCTAGGGTTTCGCTCTGAACTTTCAACAGAACAGAAATAGAGAGGAGGGACGGTTTACTCACCAGACAGTGATCTTCTCAGGATTCTGGTGGAAGAACTCTCTCGAGCAGATTGTGGGATCCTCGGAGTCGGCTATCTTCGCAATGGATCCTCCAATACTGGTCTCGTGGTTTGGTCGGCTTCTCCTGGACTCAAGATCTGGAAAAGAAGAAGAACAAATGATGGAACTCAGAAACTCAAGGAAAGATCTTACCAGGTTGAAGAACTTGAAAGCTGAAGTTGCTGAAATCGAATTCTCCTGGAGGCCGATCTGACTTCCTCTTAGAATTGCTATAGATTTGCAGTATCTGGACTGGAGTCGGATGCTGGTGGTCGGTCAGGACTTGGAGAAGGTGGCCGTGAGAAGAGGAAAAGACTAGGGCTTGGTGGAAAGAGAAGGGTGATGGCGGCTAGGGTTTGGGAATTGAGTGGCTAACCTAGGGTTTAGGGTTTTGGAGATCTCTCACCTCCTCAAGGTTCCAGGGGAACCCGGATTTACTCCCTCATGGAGCTCAACACCTGGAAGCAAGTGCGGACAAGAGAAAACACAAGTTTGCTCAAGAAAAAAATTTCTTTCATTCATCTATGATTTTTTTAAACTTACAAGAGGGGTTTAATTTATAAAGCATTACAAGGGAGGAGGGTTTCACATCTTCCCATGTGGGACTAAAAGAGGGGATCTCCAAATTAGGGCAAATCCCTTACATATGGTCGGCCAAAATACCAAAAAATAGGATTTGGGTTATAAATGGCAGGTAGATGGCGCCACCTTGCTTGGATTTTCAAGAAAAATTTTCTTCCTTCCCTGGATCAACTCTTTTGGATTCCTCCTTTTCTTCCTCCCTAAGTCAAGGCCCTTCCCATCTTTGTTTTAGGTGTTTTTGGCAGGTAATGGGCGCCCCTTGATATGTTCTTCCAAGAGAAATTTCTTCCCTCCTTTGCTTGGATTTTCTTGGGAAAGTCTTGGCCGCCCCCTTGATTGGTGGTCTCTTGGTGGACTTCTCCTTATCTGGCGCATGAGAGAATGAGGTTGCCATCTGTGGAGTGGGGACCAAAAGCTGCTGGATGTGGATATGGCGCCCCTTGGACTGAGAGTGTGGCTGGGAGTGTGGTGTCCACTTGCCTGGTCTTGGAAGAAAGTGTAACATCCCATTTTGAAACCCTAGTCCACTACTGAGTCAACATGACTCAACAAAATAAAATGCAGGTAATGTAGACTCAAGCTAAATTAAGTTGATCTAGTCAACTCTTATTAAAAACCAAAAAAAATCCTAATTCTTCGGGCAAGGTTAATCAGAGATCCAGATGGAGCTCTAAAGTCTTCTTCTGAGTCTGGTGCCCGCACCAAGATGCCCGCCTCCGATGAAGCCCTCCACTGGCCGTGACAAAATGAAGTATTGTCACTTTCACCGTGACCACGACCATGATACCGAGGAATGCCACAACCTCAAGTGGAAAATCGAAGAACTCATCAAGAGGGGCTACCTCAAAAGGTTCGTGGGATGCATACCTCAGGTGGAATCCTAGGCGCTTGTTGCTCTCCCGCCAGCACCAGCCATCGACAACCACCTTATTGAGAAGTCGGTGGGTATGATCTCCTAGGGAGCCGTGCATGCGCCAAAGAAGGCCCTAGGGGCAGGGGATCCTGAGAATATACTCCCCTTTATGAGGGAAGGGGAAGATGGGAGAAAAATGTAAATAATGATGCCATGGTCGTCGAGATGACGATCACGAAGCACCTTGTAAAATGCATCATGGTTGATAGTGGAAGCTCCACAGATGTGCTTTTTATGATGCATTCTCAAGGATGAACCTTTCTCCCAATCAATACAAACCTATGTATACCCCCCTTGTTGGTTTCACAGGTGATTTTGTAAGGGTGGAGGGAGAGATCACTCTCCCGGTCATCGCCGGGACCCCGCCTCGGTAGAGCGCCGTTATGATGACTTTCACGGTTGTCAGGTTTCCTTCTGCCTACAACGTGATCCTGGGCTGACCCGGGCTCAAATTGCTTGTCACCGTTATCTCCACCAAGAGACTGCTTGTACAGTTCCCCACTCCCTACGATGTCGGGGAGATGAGGGGAGTATCCCAGTCGGTGCAACACTGCTTTCAAACCCTCTATGGGGCCAAGGTCCCCGAGGATGATCCAAAGGCAGATGATCTTGACCAAAGGGCCCAAGACCCTAGGGGAGGCCCGGTCGAGTGCCTGCTCTCTTATCCACTCGGAGATGACCCCACAAAGACGGTGCAGATTGGAGTCCAGCTATCCGAGGAGGAGAGGGCTCAACTACTGGAGTTCCTATGGGCAAGCACGGATGTATTCGCTTGGACAGTGGCGGACATGCCAGGTATTCCTCCTGACATCATTACTCACAAATTGAGTGTTGACCCAAAGCACATGCCAGTTCGGCAGAAGAAGAGAAGCTTCACCCTGGAGAGGCATGCAGCTATCAAGGAGGAAGTTGACAAACTCCTAGCCACCGATTTTGTTCGGGAGGTCCAATATCCGAGCTGGCTGGCGAACGTGATAATGGTAAGGAAGAACAATAGCAAGTGGAGGATCTATGTAGACTACACCAACCTCAACAAAGCATGCCCGAAGGATAGCTTCCCTCTACCGAAGATTGATCAATTGGTGGATGCCACCTCTGGCCACAGGCTGCTCTCCTTTATGGATGCATTCTTCGGATACAACCATATTTGCATGCACCGGGAGGACGAGGAGCACACCACCTTCATCACCGACCAGGGGACATACTGCTACAAGATGATACCCTTTGGTCTGAAGAATGCAGGAGCCACGTACTAGCATCTGGTCAATAAGGTCTTCAAGGACCAAATTGGCCGAAACATGCAAGTGTATGTGGATGACATGCTCATCATGAGCAAGCCGAGCTCGAGCCATGTTGCCAACCTCGCCGAATCCTTCCATAACCTGTGGCAACATTAAATGAAGCTGAACCCATCGAAGTCCGCCTTTGGAGTGGCGGCAGGAAAGTTCCTCGGCTTCATGGTCACCTAGAGAGGTACGAAGCAAACCCAGAGAAGGTCCAGGAAATCATCGACATGGAGCATCCGGCCTCCAAGAAGCAGGTCCAGCACCTAACGGGGCATATTGCCACCCTCAACAGGTTCATCTCGAGGTCGGCTGATTGTTGCCTTCCATTCTTCAAGGCGTTGTGCAAGATGCATGGCTTCACCTGGAAGGAGGAGTGCAGGGTAGCCTTTGAAGAGTTGAAAAAATTCCTCGCCTCTCCCCCATTGCTCTCCAGGCCGGAAGAGGGGGAGGAGCTCCTGCTCTACCTGGCGGTTACACCCAGAGCCGTCAGCTCGGTTCTCATCCTCACAGATGAGGAAAAATCTCAAAAGCGAGTATACTACACCAGCAAAATCCTCCGTGATGCGGAGATCAGGTATACTCGCTCCGAGAAACTCATTTTTGTACTAATAATGTAGTCTAAGCACCTCATGCCCTACTTCCAAGTGCACTCGATAGTGGTCATGATGGACCAGCAGCTGAGGACCATACTCAGCCACCCCGAGACATCCGGGAGATTGGCCAAGTGGTCATTGCTGCTCAGCGAGTTCGACATAGTGTATCGGCTGAGGTCCTCGCAGAAGGCTCAAGACCTAGCTGACTTTGTAGTCGAGTGCACTGGGTTCGTCGAGGAGCTAGAGTAGACAATAACGGAGCCCAGACTAGAGGAGGAACCTTGGATCCTCCACGTGGATGGTGCATCCAATTCCAGCAGGAGCGGAGCAGGCCTCATCCTCACCAACAGCGATGGGGTTGTGACAGAATGCGACCTCTGCTTCAAATTCACCGCAACAAATAACCAAGTGGAGTACGAGACACTCCTCGCAGGTCTAAGAGTCTCCTGCAAGCTGGGTGTGCAGAATCTAAAAGTCTTCACCGACTTCCAGCTAGTTGCCGGACAAGTCTCCGGAGAGTATGAAGACAAGGACAACTAGATGATGAAGTACCTGGAGCAGGTTCACTCGAGCACGACGGGTTTTCGGCACTTCAGCATCTTCCACATCCCATGTGGAGAGAATGCACGTGCGTATGCACTGTCTAGACTCACAACCATGTCGGACTCATCGCTGGGACGCGCCTACATCGAGTACCTCAAAAGTCCAAGCTACGAAGGCTTAGAGGAGGTGCATCAAGTCACCCCCGAGCTAAGATGGATGGAAAAGTATGTTAGGTACATCGTTGACGGCTCCCTACCCGAGGACCACATAGAAGCGGCCCTCGTCAAGAAGAAGGCCTTCCAATTCGTTCTGATGGAGGGCCAGCTCTATCGCCAATCTTACTCTTACCCACTCCTGAAGTGCCTCAGGTCCACAGAGGCAACCTTTGTGCTCCAAGAGATACACGAAGGCTTCTGCGGGAACCATGTGGGAGGGAGAACACTGGCTTATAAAGCCTTTCTCCAGGGGTACTTCTGGGAGACCATGAGGGAGGAAACCGCCGACTTCGTTAAAAGGTGCGACAAATGCCAGTGCCATGCTAACATACAGTGCCAGCCGGCGAAGCCGATCTCCCAACTCTTAGCCCCTTGGCCTTTCGCCCAGTAGGGAATGGACATCTTGGGACCGTTTCCCCCTGCACTAGAGCAACGAAGGTTCTTGCTGGTGGTGATCGACTACTTCACTAAGTGGATCGAGGCGGAGCCACTGGCCCAGATCGCGGAAGCCAATGTCCGCCAATTCTTCTGGAAGTCAATTATTTTCTGCTTCGGACTCCCCCATTGTATCATCACTAACAATGGGCGACAATTCGATAATCGGGAGTTCGAAGGGTTCTATGCTGAACACGGCATCCAACATCGATTCACCTCGATAGCTCACCCTTAGACAAACAGGGAAGCTGAGGTGACTAATCGGACCATCCTTCAAGGGCTCAGAACCAGGCTGGACCAAGCCAAGGGCAGGTGGGCGGAAGAACTCCCAAGCGTTCTGTGGGCCTACCACACAACGCCCAGAATGGCAACTGACGAGATGTCCTTCAACCTTATTTTCGGCACCGAGGCAATCATCCCGGCCAAGCTCGGTGTGCCCACGCTACGGGTGCAACAATATGACGAGGCACGAAACTCAGCACACCTCCTACTCAACCCGGATCTCCTCGAAGAAATAAGGGATAAAGCATGGATACGAATGGTGGCATACCAGCAACGAGTAGCTTGGTACTACAATGCCCGGGTCAGGCCAAAAGCCTTCAGACCCGGAGACTTGGTGCTATACTGGGCAGAAGCATCTCAACCTCGGGAGTGCGGCAAGCTCTCACTGAACAGGGAAGGCCCTTACAAGGTGGCTGAGGCCCTCTCACTGGGGGCCTATTATCTCGAGGACCTCGATGACGTCAGGTTTCCTCGAACATGGAATGCCTGCAATCTGTGAAGATACTATCAATAATGTAATGTTTCCCACAAATAATAATAAAGATGTTTTTTCCTTTGCGCGAGTATCTATTTGCCTTGCAGAAAAATTTCCAAGACGTCTTCGAGCCCAGCTCCGAGATGCCAAGACCTGAGCCCAGCTCTCAGGCAACCCAAGACTGGGGCCCAGCTCTCCGGCCAAGGGATCTTCGAGCCGACCTGCTCTCAAGTCATCAACATCTTCGAGCCCAGCTCCAAGATGCCAAGACCTGAGCCCAACTCTCAGGCAACCCAAGACCGGGGCCCAGCTCTTTGATCAAGGGATTTTCAAGCCAAGCTACTCTCAAATCATTAATGTCTTCGAGCCCAGCTCCGAAATGCCAAGACCTGAGTGATGCAGAACGAAAAAGATGATGCGATGCGGAAGTAAAATTAAGACTAATTCTTTTTTTTTTATATATTTTTAGAAGTCGGCTTAGACTCAAAGGAAAGTTAAACTAAATTGAAAGAAACTATATAATAATTGAAAGCACAATTCAAATAAACTAGAATATCAGAGTAGTTCAGAAGTAAAGGATCGCTGGGGGTTGAGAAACTCCCAGACCTAGGGTTTCGCTCTGAACTTTCAACAGGATAGAAGTAAAGAGAAGAGAAGAGTTATAGACCAGACAGTGATCTTCACAGAGTTTAGTGGAAGGACTCTCTTGAGCAGATTGTTGGATCCCCGGATTCGGATATCTTCGTAATGGATCCTCCAATACTGGTCCTTTGATAGAGTTGGCTTCTCCTGAACTCAAGATCTGGGAAAGAAGAAGAACAAGTTATGGAACCAGATACTCAAGGAAGGATTTACCAGATAGAAGAACTTGAAAGTTGATGTTGCTGAAGTCCTGATTCTCCTGGATGCTGATCTGACTTCCTCTGGGATTTGCTTTGTATTCGAAGTAGCCGAACTGGACCTGGATGCTGTGGTCGGCCTCTACTTGGAGAGAGGGGCCGTGAGAAGATGAGGTAGGTTAGGGTTTGGTGGAATGTAGAAGAAGATGGGTGGCTAGGGTTTGGAGTTGAAGTGGCTATCCTAGGGTTTTGGGGTTGGAGATCTCACACCTCCTCAAGGTTCCTAGGGAACCTGGATTTACTCCCTCACGGAGCTCAACACCTGAATGCAAGTGCGGAAGAGAGAAACACAAAGTTGCTCACACAAAATTTGAATTCATTCATCAGTATCCTTTAAAACTTACAAGAGGGATTTATTTTATAGGTCTTTACAAGAGGTCAGGGTTTTACATCTTCCCATGTGGGACTAATAGGATGGATCCTCAAATTAGGTTTGTAGAATCAATTTCTTCTCATATGGCCGGCCAAGAGCTTCCATAAGTGTTGATTGATGGCTCCAAACGGTAAGTAGGTGGCGCCTCCTAGCCTTGCTCTTCAAGAAAATTTTTTTTCCTTCCATGCCTGGTTTTATCTGGAAATATTTGGGTGCCTCCTAGTCTTGCTCCCCAAGCTTTGCTCCTTTCTTTTCATAGCTTGGCTCTTATGGAAATATTTTGGGCACCTCCTTGGATTGAGGATCCTAAATTGATTTCTCCTTAAGTGGCGCATGAAAGAAGGGACCTGCTTTCTTGTGGTGTGGGGACCAAAGTACACTAGATGGAGATGTGGCACCCCATGGACTCTGGCGTGTGGCTAGGAGTGTGGCGCCCACTTGCTTGGGCCTGGGAGAAAATGTGGCACCCTGGAGAAGACCTAGACCACTACTAGGACTTGTACTGAGTCAACATGACTCAACAAAATTTAAATTGCAGGAAAATACAGACTCGAACTTGAGTTGACCAAGTCAACCCTTATTACAAAACCAGAAAACCCCAATTCTTCGGGCAAGGTCAATCAGAGATCCAGATGGAGCCCTGAAGTCTTCTTCTGAGTCTGGTGCCCGCACCAATTTTCCCGGGATGGGAGGAACTCGACCCTGTCGAGTATGGATCAAGTTGGCTCTGGTATCTCTCCAAGAGGTATGGGTCCAATTCTTGTAATTCTTCTCGGGAGATCCAAGAGTCATCAGAATCTGGCCTTCCTTGCCAGCGGACCAGGTATCTTTGGTATCCTCGATTACGAGTAGAGATAACCTGATCATCCAGGATCTTTTCAATCTGCTCTTTCCTCACAGGCCAGTTTGTTGGTGGACACACAGGGTTGGGTTCATTCTCAAGAGCAGGATTAGGCTCAAAAGGCTCACTGGGAATCACAGCTGGCTCTCTATACTCTACTATGTCTGTAATGTTGAAAGTGGAGCTAATGCCTAGTTCTGAAGGCAACTCAAGCACATAGGCATTGGACCCTACTCTCTTCACCACTCTAAATGGTCCAGCTCCTCTAGCATGTAACTTTCTAACGGTTCCATGAGAAAACCGTTCACGCCTTAACCTAATCATTACATAGTCTCCCTCAACAAAAGTTTTGACTCGCCTTTGAGAATCAGCCAACTTCTTATAAGTTTCATTACTTAAATTTATTTTGGCATGAATTTCTTTATGCAAGTCTTTTATATGCTGTGAAAAAACTTCAGCGGACTCTGAGACTCGTGTATGGACTGGTAAAGGAGCTAGGTCAAGAGATGTGTGAGGTTTGTAACCATGCACAATTTCAAATGGACTCTTACCTATAGACCTATTGATCGAGTCATTGTATGCAAATTCAGCTCTAGGTAAGTACAAATCCCAGTTCCTAATGTTTTCACCAACAAGACACCTTAACAGATTGCCTAAACTACGGTTCACTACTTTGGTTTGGCCATCAGTTTGGGGATGATAGGAAGTTGAAAACTTAAGTTTTGTCCCTAACTTATGCCAAAGGGTTTTCCAAAAATAGCTGGTGAACTGGACATCCCTATCTGAAACAATTGACTTAGGTAGGCCATGGAGTCGAACTATCTCATTAAAGAACAGGGTGGCTACCTTAGATGCATCAAATGTTTGGGAACAAGGCAAGAAATGGACCATCTTAGAAAATCGGTCGACTACAACACAGATAGAGTCATGCCTCCTCTGGGTCTTAGGCAAACCTAACACAAAGTCCATGCTCACATCTTGCCAAGGGCGATCTGGGACAGGGAGTGGGGTACTTCTGAGCTCCCACCTCATACGATCTGCCTTCTCGACGTGGATGTACTTCTGAGCTCGGAAGAGGAGCTCGGAGTAAGTCTTCTGGGGCTTCTTATCGAGCGAGTAGGTCAGGTGATGCAGAACAAATAAGATGATGCGATGCAGAAGTAAATTAACACAAATTTTTTTTTTTTTGTGTGTTTTGTTAGAAGTTGGCTTGACTCAAAAATAAGGCTAACTAATATTGAAAGAAAATATGCACTGAAAGAAAGAACAATTCAAAAGAGTAGATTATCAGAGTAATAAAGAAGTAGGATCGCTGGGGATTGAGAAACCCCCAGACCTAGGGTTTACTCCTCTTTCAAGAAATAGACGAAGAGAGAAGAGAAGGTTTTATACTTGACTGTGATATCTCTCTTTGCTTCAATTGAAGGACACTCTTGAGCAGATTGTAGGATCCTTGGAGACGGGGTATCTTCGTAATGGATTCTCGGATTGTAGTCCTATGGCAAGGTTGGCCTTCTTCTCGTATTCTGGATCTGGAAAAGATGAAGAACAAGATAAAAATGTAAGAAACTTAAGGAAGAGACCTTTACCTGGGATAGCTCCGGACTGCTCGAACTTTGAAGATGAGGGAAGAGTATGGAGGTGGCGGTGGAAGATGGAGTGGATTTAGGGTTTGGCTGGTAGGGTGGCGACTTGCAGATGAAAAGGACCTAGGGCTTGATATAGTGGGTGGTGGCTTGGAGAAGGAGATGGAGGCCTTGAATGAAGTGGGAATAGGGTTTAGGAACTTGGGTGTTGGCGGCTAGGATGATGAAAGAAAATTAGGGTTGGCGGCCAGGGATGAAAGCGGGACAGGGTTTTGGTAACTTTGGAGATCTCTCACCTCCTCAAGGCTCCAATAGAACCCGGATTTACTCCCTCATGGAGCTCAACACTCAAAGAAGTGCGGAAGAAGAGAACACAAGGTTGCTCAACACAAGAAAAGATTTCATTTACTCATCCTAATCAAAAGATTACATAAGGGTCCAATATATAGACCTTGCAAGAGAAACAAAATTACACTACTTCCCATGTGGGACTAAACATTCATCCTAAGCATGAAAAACTTTCCCTTGACCGACCAGGCTTTTTTCCTTAGAGTGGGTGGCCTCAAATGCAAGGTGATGGCTTCATATGGCAGGTATGTGGGGCACCTCCTAGTTCTTCTCCTTAAGTCATGGGTTTTCCTTCCATGACTTGCTCTTTCTTGGAAGAAAATACTCATCTCCTAGTCTTTCTCCCCAAGACTAGGCTCCTTCCATTCATAGCCAGGTACTTTAGGCAGGTGTGGGCGCCTACCTTGAAGTCCTCTCCAAGAAAAATCCCCTGCTCCTTTAGCTTGGTTACTTTTGGCAGCTTGTGGGCACCTTCCTTGACTTCTCCTAAGAAAATTTTCTTGCTCTTTTGGGCGTGGGGACTAGGGACACTGGGATGAAATGTGGCGCCAACTGGTCCTGGGAGTGTGGCGTCCACTTGCATTTGGCCTTGGAAGAAAAAATGACGCCCTAGGGAATGGCGCCAACCAGGACTTGACTTGGACTTAGACTGAGTCAACATGACTCAACAAAATGAAATGCAGACTCAAAGAAATAAAATAATTTGGTTGACCAGGTCAACCCTTATTACAAACCCTAATCTTCGGGCAAAGTCATTCAGAGATCTAGATGGAACCCTGAAGTCTTCTTCTGATTCTGGTGCCTGCACCAATTCTCCCGGGGTGGGAGGAACTCGACCCTGTCGAGTAAGGCTCAAGTTGGCTTTGGTATCTCTCCAAGAGATCTGGATCCAGCTCTTGTAATTCATCTCGGGAGATCCAAGAGTCATCAGAATCTGGCTTTCCTTGTCAGCGGACCAGGTATCTTTGGTATCCTCGATTACGAGTAGAGTTAACCTGATCGTCCAGGATCTTTTCAATCTGTTCTTTCCTCACTGGCCAGTTTGTTGGTGGACACACAGGGTTGGGTTCACTCTCAAGAACAGGATTAGGCTCAAAAGGCTCACTGGGAATCACAGCTGGCTCTCTATACTCTACTAGGTCTGTAATGTTGAAAGTGGGGCTAATGCCTAGTTCTGGAGGCAACTCGAGCACATAGGCATTGGATCCTACTCTCTTCACAACTCTAAATGGTCCAGCTCCTCTAGCATGTAACTTTCTAACGGTTCCAGGAGGAAACTGTTCAGGCCTTAACCTAATCATTACATAGTCTCCCACAACAAAAGTTTTGACTCACCTTTGAGAATCAACCAACTTCTTATAAGTTTCATTACTTAAATTTATTTTGGCATGAATTTCTTTATGCAAGTCTTTTATATGCTGTGCAAAAACTTCAGCAGACTCGGAGACTCGTGTGTGGACTGGTAAAGGGGCTAGGTCAAGAGGTGTGTGAGGTTTGTACCCATGCACAATTTCAAATGGACTCTTACCTGTAGACCTATTGACCGAGTCATTGTATGCAAATTCAGCCCTAGGTAAGTACAAATTCCAATTCCTAGTGTTTTCACCAACAAGACATCTGGTGCGGGCACCAGACTCAAAAGAAGACTTCAGGGCTCCATCTGGATCTCTGATTGACATTGCCCGAAGAATTAGGATTTTTTGGTTTGTAATAAGAGTTGACTAGATCAACTTAATTTAGCTTGAGTCTACATTACCTGCATTTTATTTTGTTGAGTCATGTTGACTCAGTAGTGGACTAGGGTTTCAACCTGGGATGTTACATTTTCTCCCAAGACCAGGCAAGTGGACACCACACTCCCAACCACACTCCCAGTCCAAGGGGCGCCATATCTACATCCAGCAGCCTTTGGTCCCCACTCCACAGATGGCAACTTCCTTCTCTCATGCGCCACATAAAGAGAAGTCCACCAAGAGACCACAAATCAAGGGGGCGGCCAAGACATTCCCAAGAAACCCAAAGCAAAGAAGGGAAGAAATCCTCTTGGAAGAGAGCTTCAAGGGGGCGCCCACTACCTGCCAAAGACATCCAAAACAAAGATGGGAAGGACCTTGACTTAGGGAGGAAGAAAAGGAGAAGTCCAAAAGAGTTGATCCAGGGAAGGAAGAAAATCTTTCTTGAAGATCCAAGCAAGGTGGCGCCATCTACCTGCCTTTTATAACCCAAATCCAATTTTTTTGGTACTTTGGCCGACCATATGTGAAGGATTTGCCCTAATTTGTAGATCCCCTCCTTTAGTCCCACATGGGAAGATGTGAAACCCTCCTCCCTTGTAAAGCCTTATAAATTAAACCCCTCTTGTAAGTTTAAAAAAAAATCAGATGAATGAAAGAAATTTTTCTTGAGCAAACTTGTGTTTTCTCTTTCCGCACTTGCTTCCAGGTGTTGAGCTCCGTGAGGGAGTAAATCCGGGTTCCCCTGGAACCTTAAGGAGGTGAGAGATCTCCAAAACCCCAAACCCTAGGTTAGCCACTCCACTCCCAAACCCTAGCCGCCATCACCCTTCTCTTTCCACCAAGCCCAAGTCTATTTCCCTTCTCACGGCCACCATCTCCAAGTCCAGGCCGACCACCAGCATCCAGCTCCAGTCCAGATACTGCAGATCTACAACAATTCTAAGAGGAAGTCAGATCGGCCGCCAGGAGAATTCGATTTCAGCAACTTCAGCCTTCAAGTTTTTCAACCTGGTAAAATCCTTTCTTGAGTTTCTGAATTCCATCTTTTGTTCCTCTTCTTTCCCAGATCTTGAGTCCAGGAGAAGCCGACCAAACCACGAGACCAGTATTGGAGGATCCATTGCGAAGATAGCCGACTCCGAGGATCCCACAATCTGCTCGAGAGAGTTCTTCCACCAGAATCCTGAGAAGATCACTGTCTGGTTAGTAAACCATCTCTCCTCTCTATTTCTATTCTGTTGAAGGTTCAGAGCGAAACCCTAGGTCTGGGAGTTTCTCAACCCCGAGCGATCCGTTACTTCTGAACTACTCTGATACTTTAGTTTCTTCTAAACTGTGCTTTCAATCCTTACCTAGTTTCCTTCAACGTAGTTTAGCTTTACTTTGAGTCGAAGCCAATTTCTGAAATATATAAAAAAATGCTTCTGAACTACTCTGATACTTTAGTTTCTTCTAAACTGTGCTTTCAATCCTTACCTAGTTTCCTTCAACATAGTTTAGCTTTACTTTGAGTCGAAACCAATTTCTGAAAAACATCCTCAAATTCTTCAAACAAAGGCCTAACATCCTGAGGAGGCTCTGAGGGTGTAGGAGTCCTAAGTTCCTTAGCAGTCAACATCCAAATGGGTGAACCACTATGAATTTCTTGTTCTAGATCCTTAGCACTAATTAAGTTCACTCCAGTCTTCATCTCTTTGACCTTATTGGGTCCTTTAGCTACCTTGTCCTTAGGAGGGATTGAATGGATTGTGATCTTTTTCCCATTAAAACTAAAGACACAGGTATTGGATTTTCCTAAGAGGGTGGCATCATGATCATATAACCAAGGTCTCCCAAGAATTATACTGCTCACCCCCATGGGTAAGACATCACACCAAATCTTCTCTTGATAGGATTGCATCTGGATTTGGACCTGACATCTAGACTGGATGGGTATAGAGGTAGAGTCTACCCAAGAAACCTTATAGGGGTTGGGGTGGGGGACTGGGGTTAAGCCTAACATTTTGACAGTGCTAGCAAAAATTGCATTCACACAGCTCCCACTATCTATGATGATCTTACATACGTATCCCCTAGTTTAAGGAAAGTCTGTAGGATGTTAGTCCTACACCAATCCTCCTGAACTCTACTCTGGGACAGGATGCATCTCACAACCGCTAACTGGTCAGATTCTATGAATTCCTCCTCTCCTTCATACTCATCAACCAAATTCATTCCGACCTCATAAACTTCTTCTTCAAATTCTTCATTGGGCCTGGAATTCTCTTCCTCTCCTTCTTCTATGTAAAGGGATCTACGAGGGCACTGGCTAGAAACATGACCTATCCTATGGCACTTAAAACAGGCTATGGCTGTGCACTGGCTAGAGATATGACCGGGTTTTTGACACTTAAAATAGGTGATACTAGGGATTCTCTGGGTGCCTAGCTCTCTAGCCAAGGGATCTTCGAGCCAAGCTGCTCTCAATCATTAACATCTTCGAGCCCAGCTCCGAGATGCCAAGACCTTAGCCCAGCTCTCAGGCATCCCAAGATCGAGGCCCAGCTCTGTGGCCAAGGGATCTTCGAGCCAAGCTGCTCTCAATCATCAATGTCTTCGAGCCCAACTCCGAGATGCCAAGACCTAAGCCCAGCTATCAAGCAACCCAAGACCGGGGCCCAGCTCTCCGGCCAAGGGATCTTCGAGCCAAGCTTCTCTCAATCATCAACATCTTCGAGCCCAGCTCCGAGATGCCAAGACTTGAGCCCAGTTCTCAAGCAACCCAAGATCGGGGCCCAGCTCTCCAGCCAAGGGATCTTTGAGCCAAGCTACTCTCAACCATCAACGTCTTCGAGCCCAGCTCTGAGATGCCAAGACCTGAGCCCAGCTCTCAAGCAACCTAAGACCGGGGCCCAGCTCTCCGGCCAAGGGATCTTCGAGCCAAGCTGCTCTCAAGTCATCAATGTCTTTGGGCCCAACTCCGAGATCCCAAGACCTGAGCCCAGCTCTCAGGCAACCCAAGACCGGGGCCCAGCTCTCCAGCCAAGGGATCTTCGAGCCAAGCTGCTCTCAATCATCAACATCTTCAAGCCCAGCTCTGAGATGCCAAGATCTGAGCCCAGCTCTCAGGCAACCCAAGACCAGGGCCCAGCTCTCTGGCCAAGGGATCTTCGAGCCAAGCTGCTCTCAATCATCAACATCTTCGAGCCTAGCTCCGAGGTGCCAAGACCTGAGCCTAGCTCTCAGGCAACCTAAGACCAGGGTCCAGCTCTCTGGCCAAGGGATCTTCGAGCCAAGCTGCTCTTCAATCATCAACATCTTCAAGTCCAACTTCGAGGTATTAAAACCTGAGCCCAACTCTCAAGTGACCAAGACCCGGGGCCTAGCTCTCCGGAAGAAAAATCCTCGAGCCTAGCTCCAAGGCACCAAAGACCTGAGCCCAGCTCTCAGGCAACCCTTGGACTGGGGCCTAGATCTCTGGCCAAGAAGGCCTCAAGCTTAGCTCCAAGGCATTCAAGCCCTGAGCCCTGCCTTCAGGCACCTTGGACCGGGGCCCAGCTCTCTGGCCAAGGAATCTTTGAGCCCAGCCGCTCACAACTGCCAAAATCTTGCACCTAACTTGCCAATGCCAAAACCTGGTAGCCAAATCTCAAGCAAGGTGAGACCCTCCTCTCTGATCTCCCCACTCATCTCAAACAAAAAAAAAAAAGGAAGAAGAAAGAGAGAGAGGGGAAGGAAAGAAAGAGAATAAGAGGGAAACATCAGGCAATGAATTGGTAGTAGAAAGATTCACATTTTATTGACATAAGTAAATTACAAACATCATTTTTCGGGTCCCCGACATGCCAGGTGACCCCAACCAAGTACAGAAAGAAAATAAAAAGGAAAACTACTCTACCCTGGTTGACCCCCCGGCTGGGTTGTAAGGCTGAGAGGCCCCATTTTCAAGAACCTCTAGCTGAATGGCTCTGGCTTTGGGTGGCCTAGTCTCAGCCTCGGCTGGCGACAAAGGCTCGGAGGCCACAGCTTATTCAACGACTGCCTCCTGGCCAGGCTCCGTGTCCAAGGCAAAGGATACCTGAGGCGATCGCGGCCCTCATCAGGAACGAATGCCTCGACCCGACCGTGCAGGAACATGAAACCTTTGTAGAAGGAGTTCGATGCCATTTGGTGAATCTCGGTGATGAACTCCTCCAAGGCCTTGAACCTGGTGACGGCCTCTTCAGCATCCTTCTTTGCCTGGGCGGCCTCCATCCTGGCCACCTCCGCCGACTTGGCCGCCTCCTCTGTCGCCCCCTCAGCTGCGGCCAACTTCTTCCTCTCTGTCGCCAGCTCGGCCTGAGCAGACTGGGTGGTCTCCTTGTGCCGATCAGTCTCAGCATTGTACCACCTCAGCTTCTTCTTAACGAGAGAGAGATCGTCAGTGCTCTTCCTCGAGCCCCCGAGGATAGGCTGAGGACCTGTCACCCGTGCAGGCGATGCCTCGGTCACGGTCTCAGCCCCAGCTCGAACTTCCTCATCCCCGACCTCGATCACAACCAGACTCGGGGGGCTAGGGGATGCAGCAGTAGTAGCTGCGACCCTTGTCTGGGCAACTACCTCGGGCTCCGTGGTGGGGGTCACTCCCTGACGACCGTGTCACTCCGGGACCTTCCAGATTACCCCCTGGACTGGCCCCGTTGCCGTAGATGTCACCCTCTCCATTGGTGCAGGGGCAATTCTGGTCGTCCCCGAACTCTGGCCAGCCAACGCAGCAGGAGCAGCTTTGATCGCCGGTCGACTTTGGTCGGCCACCACGGGGGGAGCGGTCGCAGATGCGCTCTCGCCCTGGACTCGCCTCGACGGAGGCTCCTCGACCAGCCTAGTTGGCGGCCTCTTTCGCATGATCTCCAACAGGTCACTCTCCATAAAAATCATCCCTGCATGCAAGCCACACGTCAGTCAGAGCCTACAGAAAGCAGTGTAAGAAGTACAAAAAAGAAGAAGGATTAGAAGAAAAGTTCAGGTCAAACTCACCTAATCCATTCATTGGGTCGACCCCGGCTTCGGAGAGGTTCTGCTCTAATAACAGAACCTCAAGAGGAGGGATCTGGGTAGTGCAAAGCTGCTCGTAGTCATCCCGGTCAGCCGCATTGACCATAGAGTTTTAGTTGGGGGACTGATCCGGGTCACTCCAGGCCCAATCGACCCCCTCAATCGTAGCAAAAAGGAACTTACTCTTCCATCCCTTAACGGAAGAGGGGAGCTCGAACCTAATGCCCTTAGGGCGGGAAGACAAGAACCACCACCCGTCCTCAGTCTGGTGGTGCTTCAGGGCAAAGAAAGCCCTGAACAGAGAGAACCGAGCAGCAAACCTGTGGAGGTGACAAAGTACAATAAAGGAGAAAATGACCCTAATGGTGTTTGGCACTAACTGAGCAGGGACCAAACGGTAGTTATTCAGGACAGACATGAAGAATGGATGGAAGGAAAAGCGGAGACCCCCTGAAAATGTCTCCTCATAAAAGGAAATATGGCTTGGGCCACTGGAAGTGACCCATTATCCCGGACGAGGGATCAAAAGCCGAACAGAATGTGGAATGCCATAGACATCCCGAATGGTCCCCAGTTCCTTGCTGGTGATCATCGAGGTGATCCCGCCAGGACCTGTGGACCGGACGGACTCAGAAACAAGTTCAGAAGAAGGAGGAGGAGAGAAGGATGAGAAGGACCGGACCCTGGCTCTTTGATGATCACTGGACTAGGAGGGCGCCTCCTGCTAAACTCGAAACGAGTCGCATCTTCTTCCTCACAAGAAGAAGAAGGAGACGTCGGCCTCCACTCAGAAGGACCAGCCTCGCCCTGGTTGGTGGAAGGGCGGAAGCCCAGGCCAAAACGAGACATCCCCAAAGAAAAAAGGAGCAAAGGACTCGAAGAAGAGGATGAAAGGACGGACTCGACCCGAGAGAAACCCTAGACTCAGAGGAAGGACCCTACTCTAGCGAAGGGGGAGGAAAGAGCAAACTAACTTGGTTACTTAGAAGATCTGAGGCAATTGGGAGGATGAAGAAAGCTCGGATACTGCAGCGGGCATGGAGAATTCAAAAGATCTGATATTTTGGGTAAGAACTTCTTTTCATTTCGAAGTGACCCGGAGCATCCGTACCGTTATGACCTCCCCGCCAACGGATTCAAGCTACGTGCCGGCCATTGATGGAAAAGGCATCCCGGCCACTCTAAATTCTATGCCAACATTAACTGCTCCTTGGACATGGCCACGTGGCACCCCCGCACTGGCCTACAGGACCATCCCACGGAGTGCCAGCAATCATGGCCATCATTGTGCCAGATCTTCGCCTTTCCATGTCAGCATCACAATTACTCCTTTCGGCCCGACCGCCGTGCACTAACGAGCCTTGGGAGTGGGGGGCAAATGATGTGGCAAGACCACTGACGTGGGGTAGCTGTCAGATGCCACGTCAAAGACAGTCGCCGTGTCCGATGCCGCATCAATCCCCCTACTCGGACTCCTTCATCGGGCTGAGCTCCCCAAGGACAACGGGACCACCGTCGAAGCCGAGCTCCATCCTCCGTCAGGTCGGACCCGCAAGCTCGGGATGCCTAGGCTGGAGCCAAGCGGCGCCCTCCAGAGCAAGACCCTCGAAGATTGAGCCCCATGGTCGGAGTCGAGCCCAGCCCTCCTCCACCACGTGGAGCCTCTTCGAGGCCAAGCCCTCTAGACCGAGCCCGCACTCTACCCTCCAGAGCGAGACCCTCGGAGATTGAGCCCCGTGGTCAGAGTCGAGCTCAGCCCTCCTCTGCCATATGGAGCCTCTTCGAGGTCGAGCCTTCTAGATTGGGCCCACACTCTACCCTCTAGAGTGTGACCCTCGGAGATCGAGCCCCGTGGTCAGATCGAGCTCAGCCCTCCTCCGCCACGTGGAGCCTCTTCGAAGCTGAGCCCTCTGGACTGGGCCTGCACTCTACCCTCAGAGATTAAGCCCCATGGTCGAAGTTGAGATCAGCCCTCCTCCGCCACATGGAGCCTCTTCGAGGTTGTGCCCTCTGGACCGACCCGCACTCTACCCTCCAGAGCAAGACCCTCGGAGATTGAGCCTCGTGGTTGGAGTCGAGCTCAGCCCTCCTCCGCCATGTGGAGCCTCTTCGAGGCCGAGCCCTCTAGACTGGGCCTGCACTGTGTCCTCCTCCATCGAGGCAACCCCGCGAGCTCGGGATGCTTAGCTCGGAGTTGAGCCCTACCTTCCAAGCTTAGCCCCCAGCTCAGGTGCAAGCATCGACGAACCAAGGGGTAGCACCGCCATCCCAGGACTCCGGCGGGTTGCTCGAGGATTGCATTGAGGCATCCGCCAGACCGTAATGACCGCCTGTAGCCGCCAGTTATACCAGAAAGGGGAGATGCCCACTGTTCGAGGTGCCACGCTCCTCACCAACCACCTGAACCACCCAAGAGCGAAAGTCAACCAGGATATTCGAATCCTAGGGATGGTGGCCCACTGATTGAGGTACTGCTAGGTTTCCTGGAATGAGATTACCAGAAAGAATGTCAGAGCACATGACAGCTCCCCCTATCATGAATTAGGAAAGGTGCCTCGGGACACCGTCGCACGCACCTGACAGCCCAACGGAGATTCCAAGACGAGCGCCCACCGGTAACCTAGGATACAAAGCTCGAAGGTAACAGCAACAACACAAGATGTACCACCAAAGCACAAGTGCAAGCTCAATCAGAAGAGCACAGCACCACAAACAAATCTAAGCAAAGGCAGGCGGAAAGGCCACACAGAGAATCCCTCTACATAGGCCGTTCTTCCCCCTTGCATCCCACTCTCACACTACTCACTCCTCCTAGCATGGAGTCCATCAAGAGGGGCTCGACCAGGAGGATCTGTTCCCCTGGACGTCACTGACTTGACCGTCAGAGTGCCCCCATCGGAAACCCTGGCCCGGGTCATTAACCCCTATTTTGCAGGTCCAGGACACTGGATGGCGAGATAGTGAAGGGAGCGTACTCCGGTGCCGACAGCAGCTACGGGCCATGGTGATCTTGGCGGCAACACTATCCACATACTAGAAACTTCAAAGAGATAAGAAAAACTAAGGATCCTAGGGTTAAGAAACACCTACAGGACATGCTCTAAACTTCAATAAAATAAAAAAAGTGAGATGGGATGGGGTCTACAAACCTAGCAATGATTGCCTTGATATCATAGAAGATATCACTCCGCTCGAATCGATGCCTGGATGAGGAGTTGCTTTCCCATGGATCTGTTAACTTTTTATCAGCATGGTTTGGGAGCAAAGAATACCTCATCCAGAGGGCATGGCACTGGAGAAATCCTGCAAACATATAAGGTTAGGCTCACATATGATGAGAAAAATAATAAACTGGAAGAAAGAAGAGTGGAGGGGTGGAAGGAAGCTTCAGGTGGCTAGCAGCCAGTTGAAGAAGGGGACGCCTAGCTTGGATGAAGGTGGGCATCCTTGGGCTTCAATTGGAGTTGGATGATGGCTAGGGTTTAGTGGAAGAAAGGGTTGTTGGGCGGCTAGGGTTTTGTACACAAGAAAAAATAAAAACGGGTCTCACACCTACTCTAATCTAAAGGACACAATTTGACAAAATAAATTCAAGTTGTAATCATGAAAATGATATTGATTGAAGTGGGTATTTATAGACCAACGAGCCCTTTCCCTATTAAACTAGGAGTACATAGTATGAATAGGATTAGGAGAATAAAGTTGAGTAGAATAAGGAGTACATAGTTTGAATAGAATTGGTAGACTGAAATCCTTGCAGGACTTGGACATCAACTCCTTCTTGAATTTGGAAGCTTTGACTTTTCTCCATGGGCATGGACTGGTATGAAATTCTTGCTAGGCTTGGACTGGGTAACGACCCAAAAAAAAAAAAGAGAAGAGAAGAGAAAAAAAAGATTGAAGCCCACCGGTCCACCTGTTGGACCGGTCCAGACCCATTGCGCAGCCTAGCGCATGACCCAGGAGCGGCACGAGGGAGCGCGCTGGTGCGAGGGCGATGCACGCGCGAGCGGGCGACATGCGGGCGACGTGGGCGGTGCACGGGCGAGCGACACGCGGTGGAGAGCGGGGCGAGCCATGGATGACGCGCGGGTGGGCGCGCGAGGCACGGCCCGACCCGTTGCGGGCACGAGCGTTGCGTGGCCTAGGCCCACGTGCGCGAGCGCGCGGGCACGTGGGCTTGGCCCAGCCCGAGCCGATCATCACGTGGGTGTTTCCCACACATTTCCCGGGCATTTCCCAGCCTATTTCTCGTGGCTCATGGCAGTCCATGGGATTTCTGAGTTATCTAGATCGTCCTATCGCTTGATCGAATGACTGAGATTAATCCGAGGAAGTTTAGGCTTGATTAGTTGCATTGGGATTCAGATTTGGACATGGTTTGAGGTGTAGATCACAAATCAGACGGTCGGGAAGATATCTTGATGGTTTTGGACTTCTCAGGTGATGTTTAACATGGTTTTGGATTGGTTTTACTCCTCTTTTTAATCAGGGACGTTGATAGAAGCAGGAAAGAGCCTGTAGAGAGCTAGAAGAGAGAGAAAGAGAAAGGAAAAAGAGAAAAAGAGAGAATGGAGAGAGGAAAGGGATTATGGTTTGGAAGAAGAGGGAGGTTGTCATACTTTGATGGCATGGGATAGCGATCAGTTTTGGGAATATGCTGGATTTGGGATAGAGAGAGAAAGAGGAGAGATAAAGATGAAAAGGAAGAGGAAGAGGAAGGAGAGAGAAGATAAGGAAAGAGAAAATCAGGGGAACCTTTGGTGCGGGCACCAGACTCAGAAGAAGACTTCAGAGCTCCATCTGGATCTCTGATTAATCTTGCCCGAAGAATTAGGGTTTTTTTGGCTTGTAATAAGGGTTGACTGGATCAACTCAATTTTAGCTTGAGTCTATATTACTTGCATTTTATTTTGTTGAGTCATGTTGACTCAGTAGTGGACTAGGACTTCAACCTGGGGTGTTACATTTTCTCCCAAGGCCAAGCAAGTGGATGCCACACTCCCAGCCACACTCCCAGCCATACGCCTGAGTCCAGGGGGGTGCCACATCTACATCCAGCAGCCTTTGGTCCCCACACCACAGATAGCAGCTCCCTTCTCCCTTGCACCAATTGAGGAGAAATCCACCAGGAGCCCACAAATCAAGGGGGCGGCCAAAGACTTCCTAAAAGAACCAAACTATAAAAGGGAAGAAATTCTCTTGGAGAGAAATTCAAGGAGGCGCCCATTACCTGCCAAAAATACTCAAAACAAAGTTAGAAGGAGCCATAACTTGGGGAGAAAGAAAAGGAGGTATCCAAAAAGGGTTGAGCCATGAAAGGAAGGAAATTTCTCTTGAAAAGCAAGGTTAGGAGGCGCCCTAATCATTCCAAATAAAGCCAGATATAAAAGGCAACAAATTTTCTCTTGGAGGGCAAGGTTAAGAGGCGCCCAAACACTTCCAGATAAGGCCAAGCATAGAAGGAAAAAAATATTTTCTTGGAGGTCAAGACAAGGAGGCGCCACCCACTTTCCTTTTTGAAGCTTTAATCAACTTTGGAATTAATTGGCCGGCCATATGAGTAGGGATTGATATCCTAATTTGAAGATCCCCTCCTTTAGTCCCACATGGGAAGATGCAAAACCCTACTCTCTTGTAATGGCCTATAAATTAAACCCCCATGTAAGTTTGAAAAAAAAAATCAGATGAATGAAACAAAATTTTTTATGAGCAAACTTTGTGTTTTCTCTCTTTCACACTTGCATCCAGGTGTTGAGCTCCATGAGGGAGTAAATCTGGGTTCCCCAGGAACCTTGAGGAGGTGTGAGATCTCCAAAACCCAAACCCTAGGTTAGCCACTCCACTCCCAAACCCTAGCCGACCATCACCCTTCTCTTTCCACTAAGCCCTAGCATATTCCACCTCCCACGGCCTCTCTCCCTAAGTCCAGGCCGACCACCAGCATCCAGCTACAGTCCGGGTACTTCAGATCCAAAGCTCTTTCCAGAGGGAGTTGAATCAGCCTTCAAGAGAATCCGGATCTCAGCGACATCAACCTTCAAGTTCTTCGAACTGGTAAATCCTTCCCTGAGTCTCTGAATCCCTCACTTGTTTTTCTTCTTCCCAGATCTTGAGTCCAGGAGAAGCCGACCAAACCACAAGACCAGTATTGGAGGATCCATTGTGAAGATAGCCGAATCCGAGGATCCAACAATCTACTCGAGAGAGTTCTTCCATCCAAATTCTGAGAAGATCACTGTCTGGTTGGTAAACCATCTCTCCTCTCTATTTCTGTTCTGTTGAAAGTTCAGAGCGAAACCCTAGGTCTGGGAGTTTCTCAACCCCCAGCGATCCGTTACTTCTGAACTACTCTGATAACTTAGCTTTTTCTAAATTGTGCTTTCTATCCTTACCTAGTTTTCATCAACTTAGTTTAACTTTACTTTGAGTCGAAGCCAATTTCTGAAATATAAAAAAAAAAAAGAATTAATCTTAATTTTACTTTCGCATACGCTTCATTGTTCTTTGTTCTGCATTATTTTTGGTATCAGAGCTTCCGTTCTGCATCATTTTTGGTATCAGAGCTTTCGTTCTGCATCAACCTTCTTCCTCAAAATTTGTGAAACTAGGATTTGATGAATTTATTTATTATTGTAGGAGATCAACCTTTTGAGAAGGAAGGATTTGGATGAATTTCAAGTATAGATTAATACCGGATATCAGGGATTAGTGATTGAAGGTAAGAATTCTGGACATGATCAATAGTTTTATACATTGTTTTACATGGCATGATTTGATCCGTGCATATGAGCATTGGCGGGCATATTTGTTTTGCATCGTATGTTTGATTTCTCGAGATGGATAGCATGTTTGAGATTATTAACTATGTTTCTATATATCATGTTTTACCAAAAAAGTTATATTTTGATGGTTTGGACCGTGATACCGATCATCGAAAGATTTAAGATTCCATGGTTTGACATCATAATGTGGTGAGACATCATGATATGATTTGACATGATGATGTGAAAAGATAAGTGTTAACAGTGTTTGGACTAGCCATGCCACGGGATCATGGTTATATAGCTAGAGCGGGCTTAGTACGTGAGCCTGGCCATGGGCAGGTTGTACATGGTCAATTACATAGCTAGAGCGGGCTTAGTACATGAGCCTGATCATGGACAGATTGTACATGGTCGATTATGAGATTGCCAGTCATAGGCTGGAGTGTGACTTTAGTGTGCTAGTCACAAGCGGGAGTGTGACAACAGTGTTCCAGTCACAGGCTGGAGTGTGACCGTGGCTAGTCCAGAACCTTAAAGAAGAGGAAAAGTTAATGAAAACATATAAGGGAAATATAATGTTATGAAAGGTTTTGATATGTGATTGAATTTTGGATTGCGTGACCGAAAAATTTATCATTTTTTATTATATGATTATGATCTTGTTGCTTTCAGTTTTTATATTAATACTGGTGTGATTGTGAGGGAACCTTACTAGGCTGTAGAGCTCATAACTTTTTTTTTTCTTTCACAGAGTTGTACAGATATTTGGGCTTGATGATGAATGATATTTTATTGAGGTAAGTGACTCTTGTGTACCCAGGCCTTGCATGATCTCTAGGATAAAACCTAGAGTTTGTGCGGCCGGTCGTGTACCGATTCCGGTGCTGGATTCAGGACGTGACAGAGTGGTATCAAAGCTTAGGTTATGATCACTTGGGATGGTGATACAAGTGGATAATAATAATAATGACATGATGGTTATTAGGATATGATAAAAATTATGCCAGAGTTTAGGTTATGCTGATTTGAGACTGTGACATAAGAGATTAAGAAATTTACATGATGATTAGTAAGACATGATAGAAATTCTGGAAAGATTTATTAGTGAACCTAGATGGTTTAGTAAATTATATCAGAGTATGCAGTGGAAGCGTAGTGATTTTGAAGTGTTATGATGGGAGCACTGATTTAGATCTCAATCAAGCTAATTTTGAGGACGAAATTATTTTAACGGGGGGAGAATGTAATGACCCAGAAAAAAAATTATTGTAGCTCACCAGCCCACCCGTTGGACCGGCCCAGACCCACTGCGTGGCCCAGTGCACGGCCCAGAAGCGGCGCGAGGGAGCACGCGGGTGCGTGGATGCGAGGGCGATGCACACGCGAGCGAGCGACACGCGGACGATGCGGGCGGTGCACGGGAGAGCGACATGCGACGGAGAGCTGGGTGAGTCACGGGCGACACGCGGGTGGGCGCGTGAGGCACTGCCTGGCCCATTGCGGGCACGCGCGTTGCGTAGCCTAGGCCCATGCGTGCAAGCACGCGGGCACGTGGGCTTGGCCCAGCTTGAGCCGGCCATCGCGTGGGCGTTTCCCACGCATTTCTTGGATGTTTCTCAGCCCATTTGACACGGCTCATGATGGTCCATGGGGTTTCTAAGCGATCTGGACCGTCCGATCGCCTGATCGAATGGCTGAGATTAATCCAAGGGATTTTAGGCTTGATTAGGTGCTTTTGAATTCGGATTTGGACATGGTTTGAGGCATAGATCACAAATCAGATAGCCGGGAAGATATCTTGATGGTTTTGGACTTCTCAAGTAATGTTTAAGGTGGTTTTGGATTGGTTTTACTCCTCTTTTTAATCAGGGACATCGATAGAAGCAGGCAAGAGCCTGCAGAGAGCCAGAAGAGAGAGAAAGAGAAAAGAAAAAGAGGAAAAGAGAGAGAATGGAGAGAGGAAAGGGATTGTGGTTTGGAAGAAGAGGGAGGTTGTCATACTTTGATGGCATGGGATAGCGATTAGTTTTGGGGATATGCTGGATTTGGGATAGAGAGAGAAAGAGGAGAGATAAAGATGAGAAAGAAGAGGAAGGAGAGAGAAGATAAGGAAAGAGAAAATCAGGGGAACCTTCTTCTTCAAAATTTGTGAAACTAGGATTTGATGAATTTATTTATTATTGTAGGAGATCAACCTTTTGAGCATGAAGGATTTGGATGAATTTCGGGTATAGATTAATACTGGATATCTGGGATTAGCGATTGAAGGTAAGAATTTTGGACATGATCACCAGTTTTATACATTGTTTTACATGGCATGATTTGATCTGTGCATATGAGCATTGGCGAGAATGTTTGTTTTGCATCGTATGTTTGATTTCTCGAGATAGATAGCATGTTTGAGATTGTTAATTATGTTTCTATATATCATGTTTTACCAAAAAAGTTATATTTTGATGGTTTGGACCGTGATACCGGTCATCGAAAGATTTGAGATTTCATGGTTTGACATCATGATGTGGTGAGACATCATGATATGATTTGACATGATGATGTGAAAAGATAAGTGTTAACAGTGTTTAGACTAGCCATGCCATGCGATCGTGGTTATATAGCCAGAGCGGGCTTAGTATGTGAGCCTGGCCATGGGCAGGTTGTACATGGTCAATTACATAGCCAGAGCGGGCTTAGTACATGAGCCTGGCCATGGGCAGATTGTACATGGTCGATTATGAGATTGCCAGTCACAGGTGGGAGTGTGACATTTAGTGTGCTAGTCACAGGAGGGAGTGTGACAACAGTGTGCCAGTCACAGGCTGGATTGTGACCATGGCTAGTCCAGAACCCTAAAGAAGAGAAAAAGTTAATGAAAACATATAAAGAAAATATAATGTTATGAAAGGTTTTGATCTGTGATTGAATTTTGAATTGCGTGATCGAAAAATTTATCATTTTCCGTTATATGATTATGATTTTGTTGCTTTCAGTTTTTATATTAATACTGGTATGATTGTGAGGGAATCTTACTGGGTTGTAGAGCTCACAACTTTTTTTTTTCTTTCACAGAGTTGTGCAGATCTTTGGGCTTGATGATGAATGATATTTTATTGAGGTGACTCTTGTGTACCTAGGCCTTGCATGATCTCTAAGATAAAACCTAGAGTTTGTGCGGCTGGACGCTTGTCGATTCCGGTGCTAGATTCGGGGTGTGACAGGTTAACTCCTTGTTGGGCTGGGATGACAACCACTTGGACTGGGTCAAGACTTGGGCATCTTGGACTAGGTCAAAACATGGGGCGCCTTGGATTGGGTCAAAGCATGGGCGCCAATATAAATGGGCTCGGGCCTGTGGTGCCACTTTCTTATGAGCTGGGGTGCTAAGGGCTTCTAGGTCTCGGTAGTATGAATGGAGTCTAGATGTTTGGTTGGGTGACTTGAGTGGTGGTCCACTGGCTCTCCTCTTGAACATGACTTGAAAACAAATACAGGACTCAAAGGGCCTAACTGACTAGACTCAAAGTAGGCTGAATAAAATAAATGGATTCAATTGACAGACTAAACAAGACTCAATAGACTTAGTGAATCCAATTGACTCACTTTATTACATGACTCAAAAATTAGACTTCATTATAGGATTCAATTTATCCTGATGGACTCAACTTGCAAGTGACTGATTACCTAACACATGAATTAGAAATTAGAACCTTGAAATCCTAGTCAACTCCTAATGTTTCGACATCAATTCTCCTGGGGTGGGAGGAACTCGACCCTATCCAGTAAAAGTCGATCTAGCTCTGGTATTGCTCTGACAGGTCTGGGTTGAGGCATTGCGGATCCTCTCGAGTGATCCACGAATCCTCAGATCTCAGTCGACCTTGCCAACGAACCAAGTGACATGGAAGCCTTTGATCCGGGTACTAGTGGCTTGGTCATCCAGGATACGCTCAATCTTTCCTCTCATAGGCTAAATTGATGGTGGACTCTCAGGGTTGGGTTTGCTCTCAAAGAAAGGGACAGGCTCAAAACTTAGTGGGTATCATTGTTGGCTCCCTGGACTCAACTAAGTCTGAGATATTGAAGGTTGAGCTTAATGCCTAATTAGGTAACTCAGGCACTAGGTCCAACTTTTTTTATCACTTTGATGAATCCAGCTCATGGGTATGTAGCCTAATCATGATGAGATTTTCCTAGCGAACTCTTAGACTCTTTTCGGGAATTAACCATATTCTTATAAAGATTATTGTTCACATTAATCCAATGATTAATTCCTCATGCAAATCTCTAATCATGCAGTGCAAAAACTCATAACACATAATGCAGGCAAATGGCTCATGCCAACACTTATTGATATGCAGACAAAATACCTAATGTGGGCAAATGGCTCATGCCAACACTTATTAATATGCAGACAAAACACCTAATGCAGGCAAATGGCTCATGCTAACACTTATTGATATGTGGACTTGACTAAACCCTAAATTACAACTGTGGGTTTGCCCCTTGGTCAGGTGGGTGACATGCATATGAGAATGGTGCATGTACTCCTACTAAATGCCATAGAGTATGCCAGAAATACAATGCAAACCTAACATGTGTAATGAACATATGCATTATGCTTACCTTTATAAAATGCATTCTAATAGTTAGAGAAACATGAGAAGCTTTTGGAAAGGACAGAAAATAAGGGGTGGGTTCAGGGTTAGTTTGGTAGAATAGAAAAAGGTGTTCGGGGTTGATTGGATAAAATATGATACAAGAAGGGGTTTCCGGGATTAGTCCTAGACTTATGACGTTAACCTTACGGGGTTGAGGTATATCTACAGGGTCTGCATAATGGAAGAATGGGTCACTAATCTCAGGGAAGAGATCGTCAATGGGAACTATAGGAGGGGATTCTTCCTGAGGGTACTGGTTTAAAGAGATCAGGTCCATAATAAATTCTTCGGGTTCTTGAATTTTAGGACTGGGCTTTATAATTAGGCTCTCTTCTAAAGTCTCCTCAGGTATAAGTCTAACAGTAGGGTTGGGTTCCTCATGGTCTTCTTCCTTCAACTATACTTCCACTGCAGATTCAGTCTGGGTATAGTCAGGGTCAACTAACTTTAGGTTGGCTTCTATCTCGGTATGGTCTGGGTCAACTAATTCTAGGTTGGCTTTACTCTGGGTATCTACTAGGTCAACTAATTCTAGGTCTTCTATTGGTATCTCTTCTTCTTCTTCCTCATACTCGTCCACTAGGGTCACATCAGCTTCATACACTTCCTCTTCAATGTCTTCCTTATGAACTAATGGGGTGGTAGAAGGGGGTTGGCTAAGGAAAAATTGACTAGTGTCTGGGATAGTAGGGGTGGGTCGACTAAGGGGTACCTGACTAATACTTGGCTTATATCTAGGGGTATTAATCCTATGGGGTTCAGGTCTCCTAGGGGTTATGGGTCCCTTGGGCTTATAGGACAAGGGCTCAGATCTACAGGTTATGGATCTCTTGGACTTATAGGATATGGGTTTAGATCTATGGGTTATGGGTTCTTTGAGCTCATAGGACTTGTGTACATAGGAGCTAAGTTCATAGGATTTGGGTTTATAGGATCGGGGTTCATGCAAAATTGAGGCAAGGTGCAGTGAAGGGTACTTCTCTTTAAGTCTATTTCTCGTGGCTTTCCATGTGGCTATGGGGACTGATCTTTTTTGTCTAGTCACTCTCTCAAAATACAGAGCTATACCTCCTTCCTAATCAAGATAATCCTCAAGATCAAGATCACCACTAAATGTAAGTGCTTCTCGTCTAATGTACCTAGTGGCTCTCTCATCTGGGTCTATGAAGTCATAATTAGGTTTCCTTACACTACGATCCCATATTGGTTCAAGGTGTGGGGATCTCCTAGGGTTGCACTCCAAGTATGGGTCATGGTGTGGGGTTCTCCTAGGGTTAGGCTCCAAGTATGGGTCATGGTATGGGGTTCTCCTAGGGTTGAGCTCCTAGTATAAGTCAGAGTATGGGGTTCTCTTATGGTTGGGCTCCCAGTATGGGTCAGAGTATTGGGCTCTCCTAGGATTGGACTCCATGGTCACACTAGGTTGGGGTGGGTTGAGGCTATTGGTATTGGACTTCTAATCTAACGGTCATGCAATCAAACACTCAAGGGTTATGATGCAACCAAGCACACATGGGTTAATCGTACTAGGGTTTGCTAGACCTAGAGTCAAACTTGAATAGGTCAACTCAACTTACACCCAACTCAATAACTAGTCCTTCCACTGGCCAGGTAAGTGGTGGGGTAGTGGGAGGCTCCCCTTGCTAGTCACAGGATCCTAATTAAAAACCACCAGTCCACTTAGGGCGTTTGCCTCTGGACATCTAGCCTTAGATACCAATTTCTAGTAATAGTTGGAGGATTAAGTGCACTAGTGTACCCACAAAACTCCGACCCAACCTGCAGGTGTTCCTAAATCAATTAAGTTGCTAGTTGATTTTATTAGGCTTGGGCTCGAATACAGGTTGGTTATTTTGGGCCCAGGACAGGTGATGAAATCCTGTCCTGATCTGACAGAGGAGAGTGCCCTTAAGATTTAGTTAATGTGAATGATGAACACACGATGAAACTTGATGCAATCTAAAATCAGAAAATAGAGAAAAAAATATTTTTTTTTTGTCTTTTTATGTTGTGGCTGACTTAAATTTAAGTTGGTTAAGTGATCAATCAAAGCTGGCTTGGGTTGAGTCGGGTTTGGTAGTTTATTAGGTTTAGTCAAGTCAGGTATGCAGAATTAGCAGAAATCAATTTTTTTTTGTTCTACTTTTATGCAGAGTTTAGCATGGATTTCAGAGCATAAAAATTTCAAAAAATTCTCAGAATATAGGGTTCACGTGAGGATTATTCCTACCAAATCTCACGCAAAACAAAAATATTTTGATGATGCAAAACCTCGGGTATCTAACTAGGTACAGAAAAAATAGATTTCTAGTTAGGGTTTTTGTTTTGCTAATTCTTAAATTTTTTTATTCTGTAAAATCTGAGAAAAATAACACTAAAATAGAGGACGACTCAGAGAATAATTAGTGCAAAAATCATAAAAAAATAGTACACCTAAGATGGAGAAATAGACCTAATCTCGGACCCCTAGTGCAGAAGATAGGATGCAGAAATTTTCTTTTTTTTGTGGTTTTGTGTTTTGTGGAAGATGCAACTACCCTAAACTGTCTGATACCAAAATTGATGAGGGATGGGATTCTAACATGATGCATGCAGATGAATGACATGAGAAATATAAAATCTTAGATTAAAATAAATAATGATTTTTTTAGATGTTTAATTGATTTATTCTTAAAAAGAAATTAAACTAGGTTAGGGTTTCATGAGATGGTTAGAATCCTACCCACATGCTAGAAACTATCAAAGAGATAAGAAAAACTAAGGATCCTAGGGTTAAGAAACACCTATAGGACATGCTCTAAAGTTTAATAAAATAGAAAAAGTGAGAGGGATGGGATCTACATACCTAGCAATGATTGCCTTGATGTCGTAGAAGAGATCGTTCCACTTGAATCGGTGCCTGGATGAGCGAGTTGCTTTCCCATGGATTCGTCAGCTTTTTATCAGCATGGTTCGGGAGCAAAGAAGACATCATCCAAAGGGTGTGGCACTGGAGGGATCCTACAAACATCAAAGGTTAGGCTCATAGATGATGAGAAAAATAATAAACTGGAAGAAAGAAGAGTGGAAGGGTGGAAGGAAGCTTCAGGTGGCTGGTAGCCAGTTGAAGAAGGGGATGCCTGGCTTGGATGAAGGTGGGTGTCCTTGGGCTTTAGTTGGAGTTGGATGATGGCTAGGGTTTAGTGGAAGGAAGGGTTGTTGGGTGGCTAGGGTTTTGTACACAAGAAAAAATAAAAACGGGTCTCACACCCACTCCAATCTGGAGGACACAATTTGACAAAATAACTTCAAGTTGTATTCATGAAAAAGAGATTGATTACAAAAGGGGAAGGAGGTGGGTTTTTATAGACCAACCAGCCCTTTCCCTGTCAAACTAGGAGTACACAGTTGAATAGGATTAGGAGAATAAAGTTGAGTAGAATAAGGAGTACATAGTTTGAATAGAGTTGGTAGACTGAAATCCTTGTAGGACTTGGACATCAACTCCCTTTTGAACTTGGAAGCTTTGACTTTTCTCCATGGGCTTGGACTGGTATGAAATTCTTGCTGGGCTTGGATTGGGCTTGGACTGGTTGACTCCTTACTGGGCTGGGATGACAACCACTTGGACTGGGTCAAGCCTTGGGCATCTTGGACTGTCAAAACATGGGGCGCCTTGGATTGGGTCAAAGCATGGGCACCAATATGAATGGGCTTGGGCCTGGGGCACCACTTCCTCATGAGCTGGGGCACCAAGGCCTTCTAGGTTTGGGTAGCATGAATGGAGTCTAGATGCTTGGCTGGGTGACTTGAGTGGTGGTCCACTGGATCTCCTCTTGAGCATAACTTGAAAGCAAATACAGGACTCAAAGGGCCTAACTGACAAGACTCAAAGCAGGTCGAACAAAATAAATGGACTTAATGGACTTAGTGAATCCAATTGACTTACTTTATTACATGACTCAAAAATTAGACTTCATTATAGGACTCAATTTATCTTGATGGACTCAACTTACAAATGACTGATTAGCCAACACATGAATTAGAAATTGAAACCTTGAAATCCTAGTCTGCTCCTGATGTTCTTACATCACTCACTCCTTTACCACTAGCGATTTAGCAGGATTTGCTCACCACCCTGACCTAGCAGGTCTAGATGCTGGTCATGATGGTGTAGAATCTATAGCAACAATAGCTTGTGGCAAGGCAGCAGCAGTAAGAGATCTCAGTCGATCCCACCGTTGCTACTTGTCCCAACTACCAATCACCCCAGTGGAGATGTTCCTATCAATGGACCTCCCATTGGTCGTGGTCCCCTTCATCCCATTAAGGAAGCCATCAGTCCCCCAAGGGAAGGTCCTTTCATCGATGGACCATCCCATAACTGCAGTCTCCTACACCACACGGAAGAAGCCCCAAGCAGGAAGAGCGATAACTTAGGAAAGAACAAAAGAGGGAGAAGTACCCCCGATCTTCCTTCGAGTCATTATCTAAATCCTTCTAGGAGGGGTCTACTAATGAGGCAATTTGATGATTGGTCGAATAATGCCTCGATGATTATGATCACAAGCTACAGGAGATCAACCACTGATTTGCCAATTTTCAGGGAGAGAGCCAGGGCTCAATCGAGTTTAGCACTCGTCCCCATCTTTCATGATGCATTCTAGAAGAACCAATCCCAAGTCGGTTCAAGATGCACCAACTAGAGTCTTATGATGGCACAACAGACCAGTTAAATTATCTCAAGAGCTACAAGGCTCTCATGAGAATTCAGGGCATCTCTGACACCTTACTCTCATCGCCTTCCCAGACACTCTTTGCAAGGCGACCTGAGCATAGTACTCCTGACCAAGCCAAGGAGCATTGACTCCTTCAGTTAGCTGGAAAGGTAGTTTGTGGCATAATTCACTGCTAGTCAAAAGATGCCATGAGAGGTCGATAGCCTCTTGTCCATTTGTCAGCAAGACTATTACATGGCCTGATTCAAAGTAGCCATGCTAGAAGTTTACCATCTGGATGAGTCTGTAGCCATGTTAGCCTTGAAGAGAAGACTTTGCCCCTCCTGCTTTACCTACTTACTTGATACAACTTCCTCCAAGTATTATTTAAAATGTAGGCTCGCATGCAAAAATACATTTACATGGATGAGGGAGCTCTCACTCAATGTGAGATTGATGGGAAGCTGAGGAAGAAGCAAGCCTAGGGAGAGTCTAGTAGAGCCCAATTTGACAAGCCAAATGCATCTTACTGATAGAGTGCCAATCTGAAAAACCTTGCCAGCAAGTCTAACTACTACACTTCTCTCCTCACTCCCATATCTAAAATCCTCAAAGAGATTGAAGGGGAGCAGTATCTACAAAGGCTCAACTTGATGAAGCCTTTAGCCTCCCATGATAAAAGCAAGTGCTGTTGCTTCCATTGGGACCATGGCCATGATATTGAAGACTATTATCATTTAAAGAGAGATTAAAAATCTTGTTCGATGTAGCTATCTTAGGAAATACATCTATGGAGGAGTTGTCTGGCTTGACACCTAGACTCCTACCTCATAGCTAACTTAGGCTGATATTGATAATCGATTGATAGAGGAGCAAGTTAACATGATCTCTTGGGGGATAGAGCATTCTTCAAAGAGGCCAAGGAGAGAGGAGAGGAAAGAAAATATAATCTCTTTTTCTAATAGAGATTTGGTCAGGGTTTACAATCTCCATGATGATGCTATTGTCGTCTCCATAACAATAGCAAAACATGATATACGAAGAATCTTAGTAGATAATGTAAGCTTGACCAACATCTTGTTTTATGATATTTTTGTTTGGATGAATTTACCTGATAACCAATTGAGATAGGTTTCTACATCATTGGTCAGTTTCTCTAAAGATTCAATCAAGGTTGAAGGAGAAATTACTTTTCCTATTTCTACTAGAACTTCACCTCGATTAAGCACTATCTTCCTCATCTTCATTGTTGTTTGGGTTCTCTTGGTATATAATGCTATCCTTGAGAGACCAAGGTTAAATAAGCTGGATGCAATTATCTCAATCAAATATCTTCTCATCTGATTCTCGATAATGAATGGAGTCGATGAGATGCATGGAGATCAGTAGATGGCTCGATAGTGCTTCATGATGGCACCCAAAATGCAGAAAGCCAATGGACTGTTGGCCACCGAGCAACTAGACCAGAGAGAGTCTAAGAAGTGGGGAGAACTAATCGAGTAACTACTTCCTTTCCACTAAAAGATGATCCAGCAAAGACTATGCAAATAGAGCTCTTCTATCCAAAGGTGATCGGGACTAATTATCATACCTCTTATGCTAAAATGCATACATCTTTGCTTGGTGGCATCAAATATGCCAAGATCCCTCTAGAGGTCATCATTCACAAGCTGAATGTTGACTTAAAGGATAAACCGATCTAATAGAAAAAGAGGAATTTTGCTTTAGAAAAATAGAAGGCCATTAACAAAGAAGTAGACAAACTTCTAGTAGTCAGATTCATTCAGGAGGCCCATTATCTCGACTGGCTAGTACATGTCATCATGTCAATAAAGCCAACAGAAAGTGATGAATCTGCATCAACTATACCAATCTTGATAAGGCATACTTGAAGGATAGCTTCCCACTATCGAAGATTGATCAGCTACTCGATGCCACTTCCGAACATAAATTTCTTAGCTTCATAAATACCTTCTCAAGCTATAACTAAATAAAGATGGCTCCTGAGGATTAAGAGAACACTACTATGATAACCGATAAAGATATTTATTATTAAAAGCCACATATCAATGACTAGTCAATAAGGTCTTCAAAAACTAAACTGGTCCAAACATGGAGGTCTACATCGATGATATACTTGTCAAGAGCTCCGAGAAAATCGACCACATTAAAGACCTGGAGGAAGCTTTCAATTCCCTTCATCGGCATCAAATGTTATTGAATCTAAGCAAGTACACTTTTGGTCTCATGGCTAGTAAATTCTTTGGATTCATGGTTACCCAGCAAGATATTGAGGTAAATCTGGAGAAAATCTAGGCCATTCTTTGTATGCAGCATCCAACCTCCAAGAAAGAAGTGCGATAACTCATTAGATGCATCATTTCTCTTATTCAGTTAATTTCAAGATTGATTGAATGATGATTACCCTTCTTCAAGATCTTGTGATAAATGTACAACTTCAACTTGACAGAGAAATGCCAATAAGTATTTCAGAAGCTGAAGAAGTTCCTCACATCCCCACCCTTGCTTTCCAAGCCCAAAGTCATAAAGGAGCTTTATTTGTACCTCGTTGCATCTCGAGAGGTAGTTAGCTTTGACTTTGTTCTGATGGATGACAAAGGGATCCAAAAACCCATTTACTGTACAAGCCAAGTGCACCACGATGCAGAGTTTAGATACTTTATGAAGGAATTTTTAGGATTTCCTTGAACATGCATTAATATGCACAGTGGAATAAATTAAAAACTAATTGTAAATCACTTTGAGATCTAATCTACGGAGTTCATGTTTTAAGGAAAACTCAAGCAAGATCATGCTTACAATAAAATAGAAATCAAAATAAAGTTTTGTGATGGAAGAAAAATTAGAAGAAGATCCTATCTTCTTGCACACTTTCCACAATTTGATGATCTTCAAACTTAGTTCTTCTTGAAGCTGCAACCGTACCTAGCCTCTATGAGTATGGACACTATAGCCCAAATCCAATAGAAGTCCAACTCCTATTCCATGCCACCTAGGGATGCCCCATCCTTCATATTGTGCATGGAAAACGATTTCATGCTGAAAACATGGTGCAAAACGTAGATTTGGGTTGTGCGAAATCCTTATTAATTAAGTCTCTTGTAGTCCAACTCCAAGTAGGAAATCCTTTTGACCAGTCAAAGCCTAATTGTGTTAGAATTAGAGATTTAACTCTTTTGACCAATCAAACCCCAACATGAGAAGGACTCTCCTCTCATGTGGCATGTGATTGCTTGGGTACAGAGAATATGGCATGGAGGATTTCAGCATGGAAAAATTTTGGATGCCACCTTGTAGCATGCAGAATTTTGGGCATCTTCCTCTTGCCTCACAAATCCTTCCTCACACCCCAACTTTGGAGCTTTAACTTGGTTAAAGGCCAAGTAACGTGGGACTCCAATCTCTCTTTTAAATTTATATCTAACCCAAATTAAATTAAATCAAACTCAGGTGTGGATTTGATCAAATTAAATCTAATTTAACTTGACCTAAACCTAGCACAATCATTTGATTCAATCTAATTAAATCAAATGTCTTAATTAGCAAAATTGCATGCAGAATTCAATCATGTGATCAATCATAACTCCATATGTGTGTAACCCCATAGGTTTTATTCAGTTTGGTAGTGAGATATGTTGCACCTCCATTGCAACATCATCAAAAGTCCTTTAAATGGATTGGAATATTTTCAATTCTTCTCAATAAGGACCATCGATCATCGAGATGATCCTTTTGAGTCCCATAACATGTAGTGCCAACCTACATAAACAGGAGGTGAACCTCTAGGTACATTTACCATGTGATACAGTCCCTCTATCAGAATCCCAATGAAATGGAGGTTATCGATTACTTGTCAAACCCCGTCATCCATCATATGTTAAATCTATTTAACTTGAGTTCTTAGGAATTACAGAAACTCCTTTTTAATATTCAAACTAATTTGATTGAGGACTCCTAAACTCAGATTCATAGATCATATTAGACTTACTTCCTGACTACCAAGGATGATAGATTACATGTAAGTACACATCCTATTCCTATAATAAACCTTACATGTAAGTGCACATCCTATGAAGTGCACACCCCATAGCTAACATGCACTACGAGGACCTATATGGTTAGGGACAAGGTTTATATATAGTCAACTATAGTAGCCTCATTATGAACAACCAAGGCATCGCAGGTCAAATGACTAGTGCCACTACAATAGCATCAAGCATGTCACTGATGAGTAGATAGCCATCTAAGTGACTTCTCATATTGGTCACACTTAGTATCCTTATTCTCAATAAGTACTTGCACTTTTTCTTAGTGTTCCCATACTATAAACTCGAGACTCATCTATCCAGATGGAAGCAATTTGTGCACCGATTTAAAAAGGATTAGTCACTATCCTTGTGATGATCCATCGATCAAAAATAATTTAGAAATTAATCATCAATAATACATGTCTCAAATTCTCAACTCTTAAGAGTACATGTTATCAACCTATTAATTTCATGGATGATTCAGACACAAAAATACAGCATGAATAGAAATAATAGCCCAACTTTATTTATTAATAAGTCAAAATTATAAGCTTTGCCCTTAGAATTTATTACATGCATTGGCTTAATTAGCTTCTAGGGCATACTATTTGGTTATGGTTGTGCAGCAAAAGAATATATTTCAAAATTTATAATATTGAAATCGTAGTCAACCAAAATCCTAGACTCAGGATCCCTTGACTATATCAACTAATTAGGATAATATATAAAGGACCTAGAGGAATACCTATAATATATATCCTAGTATTTCCACAGGCACAGAAGTACATGCCCTCTAGAGGTGATCCATATAGGAATCGGATCAAGGAAGCACTCCTAGTTTGCTTGCCAAATTTCTCATTCTGATAGCCTTTCTCCTCTTGACAGCCTTTCATCCTCACTGGGACCTATACCTTATTGAAGGGTACCCCTAAATCTTTATAATTCCTCTCTTAAAATATTTTTGTCCTTCAAAATTTTTTCTAAACCTGTCTTAAAATGGCAGACTTGTCTAATGCAGAACAAAGAGATGATGCGATGAGGAAGTAAATTAAGACTAATTCTTTTTTTTTTATATATATTTTTAGAAGTCGGCTTTGACTCAAAGGAAAGTTAAACTAAATTGAAAGAAACTATGTAATAACTGAAAGCACAATTTAAAGAAACTAGGTTATCAGAGTAGTTCAGAAGTAAAGGATCGCTGGGGGTTGAGAAACTCCCAGACCTAGGGTTTCGCTCTGAACTTTCAACAGGACAGAAGTAAAGAGAAGAGAAGGGTTACAGACCAGGAAGTGATCTTCACAGAGTTTAGTGGAAGGACACTCTTGAGCAGATTGTTGGATCCCCGGATTCAGGTATCTTCATAATGGGTCCTCCAATACTGGCCCTTTGGCAAAGTTGGCTTCTTCTGAACTCAAGATCTGGGAAAGAAGAAGAACAAGTTATGAAACCAGATTTTCAAGGAAGGATTTACCAGATAGAAGAACTTGAAAGTTGATGTTGCTGAAGTCCTGATTCTCCTGGATGCTGATCTGACTTCCTCTAGGATTTGCTCTATCTTCGAAGTAGCCGAACTGGACCTGGATGCTGGTGGTCGGCCTCTACTTGGAGAGAGGGGCCGTGAGAGATGGGGTAGGCTAGGGTTTGGTGGAGTGAAGAGGATGATGGGCGGCTAGGGTTTGGAAGTGAAGTGGTTAACCTAGGGTTTTGGGGTTGGAGATCTCACACCTCCTCAAGGTTCCTGGGAAACCCAGATTTACTCCCTCACGGAGCTCAACACCTGGATGCAAGTGCGGAAGAGAGAAACACAAAGTTTGATAACAAATAAATTGGATTCATTCATCAGATAACTTTCAAATTTACAAGAAGGGTTTAATTTATAGGACTTTACAAGAGAGCAGGGTTTTACATCTTCCCATGTGGGACTAATAGGGTGGATCTTCAAATTAGGTTTGTAGGATCAATTCCCACACATATGGCCGGCCAAAAGGTTCCAAAAATGTTGATTGGTGGCTTCAAAAGGAAAGTGGGTGGCGCCTCGTAGCCTTGCTCTTCAAGAAAAAATATTTTTCCTTCCATGCTCGGTCTTATTTGGAAGTATTTGGGCGCCTCCTAACATTGCTCTTCAGAGAAATTTCCTTCCTTTCATACCTGGTTTTATTTGGAATTACTTGGGCGCCTCCTAGTCTTCCTCCCCAAGCTTTGCTCCTTTCTTTTTATAGCTTGGCTCTTATGGAAACACTTTGGCCGCCCCCTTGAATTGTGGATCCCAGATTGTCTTCTCCTTAAGTGGCGCATGAGAGAAGGGACCTGCTATCTTGTGGTGTGGGGATCAGAGCATACTGGATGGAGATGTGGCACCCCCTGGACTCAGGTGTGTGGCTGGGAGTGTGGCGCCCACTTGCTTGGCCTTGGGAGAAAATGTGACACCCTAGAGAAGTCCTAGACCACTACTGAGTCAACATGACTCAACAAAATTAAATTGCAGGGACATACAGACTCAAGCTAAAATTGAGCTGATCAAGTCAACCCTTATTACAAACCAGAAAACCCTAATTCTTCAGGCAAGGTCAATCAGAGATCCAGATGGAGCCCTGAAGTCATCTTCTGAGTCTGGTGCCCGCACCAATTCTCTCGGGGTGGGAGGAACTCGACCTTGTCGAGTATGGATCAAGTTGGCTCTGGTATCTCTCCAAGAGGTATGGGTCCAATTCTTGTAATTCTTCTCGGGAGATCCAAGAGTCATCAGAATCTTGCCTTCCTTGCCAGCGGACCAGGTATCTTTGGTATCCTCGATTACGAGTAGAGATAACCTGATCATCCAGGACCTTTTCAATCTGCTCTTTCCTCACAGGCCAGTTTGTTGGTGGACACACGGGTTGGGTTCACTCTCAAGAGCAGGATTAGGCTCAAAAGGCTCACTGGGAATCACAGCTGGCTCTCTATACTCTACTAGGTCTGTAATGTTGAAGGTGGAGCTAATGCCTAGTTCTGAAGGCAACTCGAGCACATAGGCATTGGACCCTACTTTCTTGACCACTCTAAATGGTCCAGCTCCTCTAGCATGTAACTTTCTAACGGTTCCAGGAGGAAACCGTTTAGGCCTTAACCTAATCATTACATAGTCTCCCTCAACAAAAGTTTTGACTCGCCTTTGAGAATCAGCCAACTTCTTATAAGTTTCATTACTTAAATTTATTTTGGCATGAATTTTTTTATGCAAGTCTTTTATATGCTGTGCAAAAACTTTAGCAGACTCGGAGACTCGTGTGTGGACTGGTAAAGGAGCTAGGTCAAGAGGTGTGTGAGGTTTGTAACCATGCACAATTTCAAATGGACTCTAGCCTATAGACCTATTGATCGAAACATTGAATGCAATTTCAGCCCTGGATAAAATACAAATCCTAATTCCTGGTGCTCTCAATCAAACCAAAATCTGAGCCAAAGCCTAGTAAAGGGTCAAGAAAAACTAAACTAGACTGACGACACATTCCTAAAGAATGGACTTTATTCCAAAGGAACCCTAGGTCTAAACCTAACAAACTAAGGCTCTCTAGGTTTGACCTTGGGTCGGAGGATGGCATGCAGAGCATGAAAACTTATCATGGGTGCCTAGTAGGTGCCATAAGGTCTTCCAGAAGTAGGTGGCAAACCTAATAGGTTCTGACACATGGTTCACTCTAAAGACTTCGACAAAGTATACTTGGATGGTGTAAGAAGCATTGGAAGTCCTAGAGAAAGGGAGGAGATATGAGGTGGAGTCTCGAATTACCTGTTGACTAAAGGTGGTGACCTGAAGGTTTGAATGGTGATCTATGAGTGTCAACTGGTTATCCTTACGAAAGAAAAAGTTTGCTACTCCTAGGAATGGATCAAGAGATGGTTCGGGAAGTAGCCTATGACATGTGATTGCAATAGTTAAGGTTTGTTCTCTAAGCAAATAATGATCCACTTTCTCAAGAACTGGATTAGAGAATGATTCATGGAAGGGCCTATGGATGATGACCTCAAGACTTGAAATTTGACCTATGGGTGCGAAAAGGTATACTCTATAGAAGGGTAGGTCAGTCATGCGAAGGAAGGGGTCTGGGGTCATAAGGAGGACTTCTACAGGACTGGGTGAATCAATCCGCTCAAGACAAGGATGTTCAACTGAGATTACGGGAGAGACCTTAGTGGCTGGGCATGGGACAAGGTCCAATTGTAAGAGGCTTGATTCAGTCATCCTAAGGAGAGGATCTACCATAGGGTGGGCAAACTTAAACAGTTCAGTGCAAAAATCTTCAATTGGTACTTGGGGAATAACTGTCATTAGAGGGTACGAACTGATAGCTCGAGCTAACACTATGAGTTCTTCCTGGGGGTATTTGACTAAAGGAACCTGGTTCTCACAAATCTTTTGAATTTCTAAACTAGGTCCTACCACTTGGTTGCTTTCCAAGGTCTCCTCAGGTAAGGAACCAATAGTATCGATGTCACATTCTTCAAGTTCTTCCCCCTCATATTCATCAACTAGACTCAAGCCAGCATCATATACTTCCTCAATGCCATCTTCAATGGGTTTCGGGTCAGTGGTAATCGGGTCAACTGATTCTGGGCTTGTCATACCTAACCCTTCTTCCTCATTGGTATCCTTCTGGTCAAGAGGTGACACAAGTGGGAATTGATAAACAAAAGTCTGGTTCACTACGGGTGTCGGATCAATCAGAACTTGACTCAAGTTGGTAGAGGTTGGCTTTAAGTCCAAAGTACTTGATTGGTTATATCTTAAAGACCACTCATAGTCTTGGGCTTCTTGGTAGGCTCGGTCTAACTTATTGGTCTTTTCAAGGCATAGCTTTCTATAAATGTCTGGGTGTAATCCAACCCTAAACCTCGATGTGATCTGAGCTTCGGTCTCAATGGTATTGCATTTCATGTTATACCACTGGAAGTCCTCGATATATTTAGACACAGGCCTATTACCTTGTCGCAATTGGTACCATTGGTCTAAAAGTCTTTTCTTATAGGATCTACCTAGGTACCTATCTCTCAACTTACTTCTCATATCTCTCCAAGTATATATTTCCTCTTTTCTTTGATAACACTCACGCTCAATAGCATACCAATGCAACCTAGCATGTTTGGTGAACTTGGTTTTGGCCAACCTAACTTGTCCTAATTCCGATATGTTAGTGCACTCAAAATACCGATCCATTTGTTCTTCTCACTTAATATATGTCTCTTGTCTTCAATCAAAAGTGGGTGCATAAGGTTCGGTGTTCCTAATGGGTCCCTTCTCTGAGTCAACCAAGTATGGGTATAGGCTCCTAGGGCTAGACTCAGGGGTAAGATCATGGTCATAGGCTCTTAGATCAAACCTCCAATGATTAGGTTCAGGATCCCTATATAAAGGTCTCCTAGGCTCTGGGTGTGGGTGAGGTTGGGGTCTACCAAATTCTGAGTCAGGGGTCCAATTTCGATGCCTAGGCTCCTCAAGTACCTGGGCTCGGTCTCTAAACTGGACAACAGTATCAATCATATCCTGACTCAATTTGGTCATACTTTCAGTAAGAGCTCTAACCAAGGCCTCTAAATCAGGTTGGGTTTGACCAGGTTGGTAGGGTACTCCGTTCCGGGTGGACATGATGATGCAAGCAAGCACACCAAATGAGACTCGACTGAAATGACTACGGACTAACTAGACCTAGAGCCCAAACTAGATGCCCAATCAGAGTGGCAAGCTAGCCTGTAGTAACTTGGGACTCAGCCAGGCAGGTGTAAGGGGAGTGTTAGGTCCCTAAATGCCAATCCTAGACACCAATCAGTGATTGGCCAGGTAGGCGGACCAGCACACAAGCCCTTCGGGAAAGAATCCCTGAACCACCATTCTAGACACTGAGTACAAAGCACACACAGAGTAACTAGACAAACTGACTCAACACCAGCCTTGACCCGACTTGTTGATGTCCCTAGCCCACTAGGGCAAATTAAGTCTAATAAATTTTAAAATTAGGCTTAGGATCGAATGAGTGGGTGGTGGTTTTGGGCTAAGGAGAGGTTATCAACTCCTCCCCTTATCTTAGATGCTTAAATGCCCTTAAGATGAATTAGGAGATGATCACTCAAAAAATTGAATTACAGAAACACAAAAATAGAGTTGCAGTAATTTAACTCTCAAAAATCTCACGGAAACCAAAAAATCATAAGAAAATTATGTTAAATAGCTTCAATTATATTGGCTCCATCAAAACAAAAATCATGCAATTTGAAGTTAACTGCAATAAGAAAAAATTCCTGCAACAGGATAGTTACAGACTAAAAATAGAGTGCTTCCCCCGTTTACAATTCCTGCTACGAAGTTGTAACCCAGTGGATCCCCTACACGCCCTAGGAACACCCCGTGGAATGGGAAGCGGAGGTTTGAACCTTGCTTCGTTCCTAGGACCGGACATCCTGGGGAGTCTACTTCGAGCAGACAAAGTAAAAAAGAGAGACACTCAAAACATGCAAGCAAGTCAGAAACCCTAGACAGAGCTCTGATACCAAAATTGATGCAGAACGAAAGCTCTGACACCAAAAATAATGTAGAACAAAGTGATGATGCGATGCGGAAGTAAATTAAGACTAATTCTTTTTTTTTTTTTTTATATATATTTTTAGAAGTCGGCTTTGACTCAAAGGAAAGTTAAACTAAATTGAAAGAAACTATGTAATAACTGAAAGCACAATTTAAAGAAACTAGGTTATCAGAGTAGTTCAGAAGTAAAGGATCGTTGGGGGTTGAGAAACTCCCAGACCTAAGGTTTCGCTCTGAACTTTCAACAGGACAGAAGTAAAGAGAAGAGAAGGGTTACAGACCAGGCAGTGATCTTCACAGAGTTTAGTGGAAGGACTCTCTTGAGCAGATTGTTGGATCCCCGGATTCAGGTATCTTTGCAATGGGTCCTCCAATACTGGCCCTTTGGCAGAGTTGGCTTCTTCTGAACTCAAGATCTGGGAAAGAAGAAGAACAAGTTATGAAACCAGATACTCAAGGAAGGATTTACCAGATAGAAGAACTTGAAAGTTGATGTTGCTGAAGTCCTGATTCTCCTGGATGCTGATCTGACTTTCTCTGGGGTTTGCTCTGTCTTCGAAGTAGCCAAACTGGACCTGGATGCTGGTGGTCGGCCTCTACTTGGAGAGAGGGGCCGTGAGAGATGGGGCAGGCTAGGGTTTGGTGGAGTGAAGAGGATGATGGGCGGCTAGGGTTTGGAAGTGAAGTGGCTAACCTAGGGTTTTGGGGTTGGAGATCTCACACCTCCTCAAGGTTCCTGGAAAACCCGGATTTACTCCCTCACGGAGCTCAACACCTGGATGCAAGTGCGGAAGAGAGAAACACAAAGTTTGCTCACACATAAATTGGATTCATTCATCAGATAACTTTCAAATTTACAAGAAGGGTTTAATTTATAGGACTTTACAAGAGAGCAGGGTTTTACATCTTCCAATGTGGGGACTAATAGGGTGGATCTTCAAATTAGGTTTGTAGGATCAATTCCCACACATATGGCCGGCCAGAAGGTTCCAAAAATGTTGATTGGTGGCTTCAAAAGGAAAGTGGGTGGCGCCTCCTAGCCTTGCTCTTCAAGAAAAAATATTTTTCCTTCCATGCTCGGTCTTATTTGGAAGTATTTGGGCGCCTCCTAACCTTGCTCTTCAAGAGAAATTTCTTTCCTTTCATACCTGGTTTTATTTGGAATTACTTGGGCGCCTCCTAGTCTTCCTCCCCAAGCTTTGCTCCTTTCTTTTCATAGCATGGCTCTTATGGAAACACTTTGGCCGCCCCCTTGAATTGTGGATCCCAGATTGTCTTCTCCTTAAGTGGCGCATGAGAGAAGGGACCTGCTATCTTGTGGTGTGGGGACCAGAGCATACTGGATGGAGATGTGGCGCCCCCTGGACTCAGGCGTGTGGCTGGGAGTGTGGCGCCCACTTGCTTGGCCTTGGGAGAAAATGTGACACCCTGGAGAAGTCCTAGACCACTACTGAGTCAACATTACTCAACAAAATTAAATTGCAGGGACATACAGACTTAAGCTAAAATTGAGCTGATCAAGTCAACCCTTATTACAAACCAGAAAATCCTAATTCTTCGGGCAAGGTCAATCAGAGATCCAGATGGAGCCCTGAAGTCATCTTCTGAGTCTGGTGCCCGCACCATTGTCTTAACTAGGGAAGGAAGAGAACTATTGGGACAACTTTAGATAATCCTTGGTCTTTATCATCAAGATTTATTTATAGGTAAAGAAGAGGCATCAATCACACCCATTTTCTACCATTTATCTGATATGCAATTGATGGGGGACAGATGGTAGGATCGTTGGTGAGCCTAGAAGTCACCTAAATTAGGGTACTATTTTGTTTGGTATTTATTTATTTATTTTTCTAGGGATGGCGAAGGAATAGTAGGGATGGAGGACAGGGATCTAGATGTCATGGACTTTGGTACTCAACCTAATAAAGAAACCTCTTACCTCTAAGGCATTACACCCTCCTCGATACTTAGAGGCGCTAGGTTGAATCTTAAAGGTCATGAGGGGTTAAAGAAAATGGGTTGGGAAGGGGAATAACTAGGGCCTCACGCCCATGCCCGAAGGCAAGAAGAATCACTCTTCTAAAAACTCAAATTTTTTCTCCAAAAACTATTTTTTTACAAAGGACTGAGGGTAGTATTTATAGACCTGTCCAACTCTCATTTGAATTTGAATACATAATAAAATGATAGGGATGACTCAAATTCAAATACAAGATAGGATAAGATAAACCTATACATATCTCAATCCTAACCAACAAAATCCTAATTCAAAATTCAAACAAAAGATAAATCCCAAACTAATTTATTAAAATCTATGCTACTCCGGGATCGGTACTGCTATGGGATTAGTGCTGATCCGGGATTAGTGCTGATCCGGGATCAGTGCTGATCCGGGATCAGTGCTACTCTGAGATCCCATCATTCCCCTGAGGTGGGGAGAACTTGACTCCGTCGAGTCAGAATCAGGGGGACGTTGGTTAAACTAAATCCAATCAATTAAAGGGGCACTACTCTAAGATCTGTTCAGTTCTGAGAATCATACAGTACTGAAAATCATACAACTCTGAAATCCGGAATGCAATAGGAAGGGCAACGGCTTTGATAAACGTGCAGTGCATTCACGTTCGTGCCAATGCTTCCTGGGCTTTCAATCCGTGGAATAGAGGATGTCTTCGGTGGAGGGAAGTCTGGCGAGCTTCATCGCCGGTCTATATTCCGATCGAGGGAAGCCTTTCTGGTGGCGAGGGAAGAACACGGACATGTTCGAAGGGCTGGACAAGCGAACTGGCTGCGTGGGTGGTAGCGGATCCGATAGGTGCCGTGAGGGGAGGAGAGGACCAAATATTGATGATAGGTCACCAAAAGCAGGGGCCGCCACGGGGTAGCCTCCATCTGCTCCTTGGCCCGGCGCAGGAGGTGCCGCAGCGCTTCAAAGATGATCCGGACACGACGGACGACGTCCCGGAAGTAGATCTTATCGGCGTCGGTGATGGAGGAAACAACATAGCGGAGGAGCTCATAGACAAGCTGAAGGTGGGGCCAAGCAGGATCGAGGTAGGGGTCCTCCTCCTCCTGGTTGGCGCTCTCAGAGCCGGTATTCTCATGGGACGCCGGCGGGAGGCAGCAGAAGATGTTGACGCTGACGGTGCGGACGAGCTCTTCTTGGACAGACTCGGAGATTTGGCTGGAGCCAGACTGGATGAAGTCGACGAGCTCGAAAAGGATCTGGCACTTGGCCTCCTTCTCGCGGGCGAATTTGGGGGTGTCGGAGAAGTCGAAGACCATAGCGCAGATCTGGAGCTTCCGGAGGAAAAGGGCTTGGTACTCGGGGATAGGGACATCGCAGAAGAGGGGGAGAGCCTCGATCTGCACCACCATGGCTACACCAGAGGAAGCTTGGGGGTGGGAGTTAGGTGCAGCACCGGTGACGATGGAGACGATAAAGACGGCGAAGAGGAAGGCATCGCAATCAGCATGATGGGGATCCAGGGCAGGTCTGGATATTTTTCTATTTTTTTATTTTTCTTGCATTTTTTATTTTTCTTGTATTTTTTATTTTTCCTATTCCCGCTATTCCACCTATTCTCACTATTCCATTCTTATTCCATCCTCTTCCCGTGATTTTAAAAAAATTTTCAAAACCCTAGCCCATCGCCTCGTCGGCCCCAGATCTGGGTCGCTTGACCCCCGACCGCCCCCGCCGGCCCGCCCGCCAGCTTCGCCCTCACCGGAAATCCGGCACCACCGCCCACGCTCGTGGGAAGACAAACGGACACGGGAGGCGTCCGTCTGCCCATGCACCGCCGTCACCATCTGTCACCGCCGACCTGGCATCGGCCGGCCGCCCGCCGTCTGCCGGCCGACACCCAGCCACCGCCGCCCTCGCCGACGCCCTTGGGCCCCATGCCCGTGGGAAGACGAATGGATGTGGGAGGAGTTCGTCCGCCCCTGCACCGCCGCTGCCGGCCTGCTGCCGCCCGCCGCCAATCTGCCACCTGCTCATCCACTGGAGGCCATGCCGGTGCCCAGGGGGTCTCCCACGGCCGTGGGAGACCAAATGGCACGCCCAGTGTGCCGTGCCCCCCCCGTGCCGCTGTCCCTCCTGCAGCCCACCACCGGCCATCCACCGCTCGTTGTCCACCGGCCCCGTCCGCTGCCCGCTTCCCGGCCGTCGACTGCTTCCCGGCCGCCGACCGTCCGCAGGTGCTCGACGGAGATCATCTTACCCTGTGCACGGCCGCGAGAGGATTTTGCCTGGATTTCGGAGCAGTCCAGTTTTTTAGTGCAGCATGCTTTTTGGAGCATATCATCAAGCCAACGTGCTTTCCAGAGTAGATCAGCACCAATATTGATGTAGCATGGATTTTGATGTAATTTATTATTTTTTTTTTGGGTTTCTTGTAGGCCAAGTAAGTGAGGGTTTTGGTTTTTTTATATAAAGGCCCCCTCTCCCCCTATAATAATTAAGTTTTGATATAAATTTTTAGATTTTCCCAGGGTTCTGGTTCTGGGCTGAGGCCCGTCTTTCCTTCACCTACGTGTGTCGAGGGGTGTGAGACCCCACTTCGCTCGCATACGAGCGTTGAGGGGCGCGAGGCCCTAGTTATCCCCCTTTTCCATCGAGTCCCCCTCTAGGTCTTAGGGATTTTTCTTTACGGCCCTAGGTAGCGATTTGGGTGGGATGCCCTAGGCTTCACGTGTAGTGAGATGGGTGGGATGCCCTAGACTATATGTAGTGGGGTGGGTGAGATGCCCTAGAGGTACGACGTCTCTCCGTGAAGGTGAGTCCCTGGTCCTAGAGTATCCATGTTTTCTATCCTCCATCCCATGTTCCTCCACCCAGAAAATTGAAAACCAAAAGAGTTCGACTATTTTAGGGTTTAGTATTAGTTCGCCTTAGTCCCGGGAGGCTTCTTAGCCCTCCCACGGTTCTAGTTTGTTTAAGTTTTTCCCTGTTTTTCCAATAAATTAGGTTACGTCTCAGCTGTCCCGCATATTTGGTATCAGAGCGAGTTGTGGATTAGGGTATGCTCCATTTTTCGAACTCGATTGAGTCGAGTTCTTCATGGTCGAGGAGAATGATGGGGATCTAGGACAGGTCCGGGTATTTTTTCATTTTTTTCTTATTTTTTTTCATATTTTTTATTTTTCCTATTCCCGCTATTCCACCTATTCCCGCTATTCCAGTCTTATTCCATCCTCTTCCCGTGATTTTAAAAAAAAATTCAAAATGCTAGCCCACCACCCCGCCGGCCCCAAATCCGGGCTGCCTGACCCTCGGCCACCCCCACCGGTGCTCGCCGGCCATCCCCTCGCCGGAAATCCGGTGCCGCCGTCCACCCCCGTGGGAAGACGAACGGACGCGGGAGGTGTCCGTCCGCCCATGCACCCCCGCCACCGACCTGCCACCGGCAGCCCGCCCGTCGTCCGTCGGCCCATGCCCGGCCGCCACCGCCCTCGTCGGCACCCTTGGGCCCCACGCTAGTGGGAAGACGAATGGACGTGGGAGGCGTCCTTGTGCCCCTGCACCGCCACCGGCCTGCACCGCCGCCCACCTGCTACCGCCCGCCATCGGTCTGCAGCCCACTCGTCCGTCGGAGGCCATGCTGGTGCCCAGGGTGACGCGGCACGATGATGAGAATGCAATCTAAATGATGGATTGAGAAATGAGAGCAATGAAGCCTATTAACAGGTACTAAATTTCAGATCAAAAGTACTAAGGTAAAGCTATGGAAGGAGTACTGAAATTTGGAACTTACGCCGCGATGTAGTTATTTAAATCCTAGAGAAGATTAGGGCTAATGAATATTGAATTTAAACCTTAGCAACGATCTTCAATAACTCAGACTTAAGAGATTAGGAGGTGTTATTTACCCAAGATGATCACTCCTTGGTAGATCCATTGAAGCTTTTAGACGAACTAGCCCTGAAGTGGAAGATTGGCATTCCAAAGAAACTAGTTTCATTCAACATTGATCTTTGGCAAGAGAACCCTTTCTTGAACTCCGAATCATAGAAGGATCCTGCATAATGAACAGGTTAGACTGGGACCAATTTGAAAGATATCAAAACAAAGAAACCAAACAGGCAAGGAAACTTCGATGGAGGCATGGATCCCTAGAGGTGGATGTTGGCGTTGGACACTTGAAAGCTTGAGAAGAGAAAATCAAACACACCCAAAGAAAATAAGAGGATACTACCAAAAAAACACCTTTTTCAACTACTACTTCACTTAAATTTCATTTCATCCAAAAAGCTCCCTCTCTACCATGGGCGTACAAGAGGCTTTTAATGGCCTTTCAATCAATTTGAAATTCCCCATATCATGGAGAAATATTAGGGGGGGTTACATGAAATGTGGAGGATTTGGTGGAGGGTTACATGGAATGTGGAGGATTTGGTGGAGCTGGTTGCATGATTTGTGGATGGAGTTGGCCGACCTCCTTTGAATTTGAAAACACTCCTTGGTCGACCACTTGTAGCTTTCATGTAATTTAAAATTTGAATGATGCTACATGGCATGTGAGGTGGCAATGATGTGGCGTGGCAAGGTGGCATGGTGACATGGCACATCCTTCTCCATGGCACCCCTTGGAGATGACATGGCAAAGGTGATGTGACATCCTCTAGTGATGAGTTGGCACCGGTGGTCCATGATGATGTGGCATTCCAAGTAAAGCTGGTATGGCCTAATTTCAAGTAGCTCTTGAACTTGACTCAGTACAAAGCCTAATTGACTCTAATTGAACTCTTGATTGAATTCTAATTGAACTTTAATTCCCAAAAGAAAATAAAACAGGACTCAATAAACATACAGGACTCATACGAGACTTGAGTTCCTAGTCTCAATCCATAAAAAACTTGGTATTAGTTGAAGCTTCTTCTTTCTGAGCCTAGTGCCCCCACCAATTCTTCCCGGGTGGGAGGAACTCGACCCTGCCCAGTATGGTTCAGCCTGGCTTTGATATTGTTCAAATAAGTCCGGGTCCAGTCGTTGCAGGTCCTCTCTAGCGATTCAGGAGTCATCAGATTTTGGTCTCCCTTGCCAACGGACCAAATATCGATAGTAATCCTTGTTTCTGGTAGTGACAATCTTATTATCCAGGATTTGTTCAGTTTTCTCTCATTTTTGAGGAATGGTTGTTTTTGGATACTCGGGTAATGGTTCACTCTCAAAAATATGGTCAGGCCCAAAAGGCTCACTAGGTATCATCATGGGTTCCTTATATTCTATCAAGTCTGAGACATTGAAGGTCGGGTTGATACCTAGGTCTGAAGGTAATTCCAATATGTAAGCATTAGATCTAATCTTCTTTAGGACTTTAAAGGGGCCTGCACCACGGGTATGTAGTTTCTTGAAAGTCCCGGATGGGAACATGATCTCTCTCATAGAATTCCTTGACTTTCTTTCTTGAATTAGTCCTATGTTTATAGGATTCATTGCTCAAATTTATTTCATGATGCAAATCCTCAACATGCTATGCATAGGACTCAGCAGACTCAGAAACTTACACAAGCACTTATGAAATGCATACTGAACTAGGCATCCTTATTGAGAGGAATTTTATTGGACTCTCTAGGGCCTAAACCTAACAGATTAATGACTCTCTAGGTTTGACCCTGGTCTGGTATGAACATGAGAATTTATCATGGGTTCCTAGAGAATGCCATAAGGTTTTCCAAAAGTAGGTAGCAAAAGGAATAGGCTTTAAAGGCTCATGCAACCTAGTAATCTCATCAAAATGAAACTTAATGGCTCTAAAATTAGGATAAGACTTAAGGAAAGGCAGGAAATAGGAATCCGAGTCTTGGGGTAATTTAGGGGAATCTTGAAACAGACCTTGGTTACTCATGATGACCTTAAGATTTGAATATTGATCTACGTGCGGGATGCTTCTAGGTAGTTGAAGGTCATCGGCAAAGTCTTCTAAAATAATGATTGGGTTCTTCTCAGGTAACTGAAGGAGTTCTTGTGTCAAAGCTAAAGTATTGGGTTCTTCCTGAGGGCATTGTCTTACGGGAACCAAGTCTTCACTAAAGTTTGGTTGTTCTGATGTTTCAGGACTAGGCTCAATAATCTTTTCTTTACCAAAGGTTTCCTCAGGTAAGGTACTAAAGTTGCTCTCTTCACAGTCTTCCCCTTCATATTCATCTATTAAACTAATGTCAGTCTCATACACAAATTTACTAGGTTCAGACTTGCCTTCTTCCTTCCCTAGCCCTTCAGTTTGAGGATATCCTAAGTCTTGAGTATTCATGAACTCAACTTGTACTTCAGGGTTCTTACTCCTATCATTCATATAAGCTAATGGGATAGTAGGAGTTGGTTGGTCTAAGGAAAATTGTTTAGCCAGCATTTGGTTCAATTGGGCCATTAGATCATTTAGGCCTTTCAGCATGGTTTCAAGATTTGGGTCCATGGCTACACTGGACTGGGTCTGGACTGGTGAATATGAGGCTCCTGATCTAGTTTTCATGCATGCAAGAGGACTCAAGCTCAAGCTAAGGTTTCCTAGACCTAGAGCACAAATTAGAGGTCTAATTAAGTGAACCAACTAGCTAGTAGTACTTATGGGACTTAGCCAGGTAGGTGGTGGGGAGTGAAGGTCCCTGATTGCCAACCTTAGACACCAATCTGAGATTGGCCAGGTAGGCGGACCAAATCACAAGCCTTGATGCACCAATCCTAGACACCAAGCCAGTAAGCACACACCAATTAGCTGACACAGTTAACTTGACCCTAACCTGAACCCAACTTGTTGGTGTCCCTAACCCACTAGGGCAATTAACATTCTGCTCAATTTTAATTAACGGGCTGGGATCGATATGCTGGTTGGAGATTTTTGGGCTAGGGATAGGTGATGAAACCCTGATCCTATGTCAAATTGATGCCCTTAATTTGATTTCTCATGAGATGAATGAAATGCAAAGGTGCTGCAGAAGTGTGTTGCAGTTTGAAAGTGGTATGGAAAACATGATGAAAAAATGTCCAAAAATTCTAAAAAATTCACAGAGGAATTCTAACTTATATGTTTCAATTTAGATGAAAGGAATTTTAAAACTAAAATCTGTACTACTCTAAGCAAATCCTACAAAAGAAGATAAATAAAAAGGACAGAACAAAACCCTAATGATAGTGTCAAACTAAAAAAATTTTCATTTTTTTATAATTTTTTTCTGATGATGAAATTTAATATGGTGATAACTGACTTAAAAAGGAACAATAAAAAAAATATTTCAACAAAAAATTAGTGACTTGCCTTTGGAGCTGCAGACGGATTACAGTAAATAGATGCAAATTTTAAGAAAACAGAACCTAATCAAACAAGTGCAATGGCTTACCCAAACTTCAATCTAAAAAATTCATGTCCAGCCAGGGGCTCATTATTCCCATGGGTCATGATAGTGTACTAGAGTACACCCACTTAGGAGGCGTGAATTTTAGATCTTGCTTGGATTTAAAGAGAACTATTCTACCCTAATGCAACCATGCTCTGATTCCAAGATGACACGGCACGATGATGAGAATGCAATCTAAATGATGGATTGAGAAATGAGAGCAATGAAGCCTATTAACAGGTACTAAATTTCAGATCAAAAGTACTAAGGTAAAGATATGGAAGGAGCACTGAAATTTCGAACTTACGCCGCGATGTAGTTATTTAAATCCTAGAGATGATTAGGGCTAGTGAATATTTAATTTAACCTTAGCAACGATCTTCAATAACTCAGACTTAAGAGATTAGGAGGTGTTATTTACCCAAGATGATCACTCCCTGGTAGATCCATTGAAGCTCTTAGACGAACTAGCCCTGAAATGGAAGATTGGCATTCCAAAGAAACTAGTTTCATTCAACATTGATCTTTGGCAAGAGAACCCTTTCTTGAACTCCGAATCATAGAAGGATCCTGCACAATGAATGGGTTAGACTGGGACCAATTTGAAAGATATCAAAACAAAGAAACCAAACAGGCAAGGGAACTTCGATGGAGGCATGGATCCCTAGAGGTGGATGTTGGCGTTGGACACTTGAAAGCTTGAGAAGAGAAAATCAAACACACCCAAAGAAAACAAGAGGATACTACCAAAAAAACACCTTCTTCAACTACTACTTCACTTAAATTTCATTTCATCCAAAAAGCTCCCTCTCTACCATGGGCGTACAAGAGGCTTTTAATGGCCTTTCAATCAATTTGAAATTCCCCATATCATGGAGAAATATTAGGGGTGGTTACATAAAATGTGGAGGATTTGGTGGAGGGTTACATGGAATGTGGAGGATTTGGTGGAGCTGGTTGCATGATTTGTGGATGGAGTTGGCCGACCTCCTTTGAATTTGAAAACACTCCTTGGTCGACCACTTGTAGATTTCATATAATTTAAAATTTGAATGATGCCACATGGCAGGTGAGGTGGCAATGATGTGGCGTGGCAAGGTGGCATGGTGACATGGCGCATCCTTCTCCATGGCGCCCCTTGGAGATGACATGGCAAAGGTGATGTGACATCCTCTGGTGATGAGTTGGCACCGGTGGTCCATGATGATGTGGCATTCCAAGTAAAGCTGGTCTGGCCTAATTTCAAGTAGCTCTTGAACTTGACTCAGTACAAAGCCTAATTGACTCTAATTGAACTCTTGATTGAATTCTAATTGAACTTTAAAACCCCAAAAGAAAATAAAACAGGACTTAATAAACATACATGACTCATACGAGACTTGAGTTCCTAGTCTCAATCCATAAAGAACTTGGTATTAGTTGAAGCTTCTTCTTTCTGAGCCTGGTGCCCCCACCACAGGGGTCTCCCACGGCCGTGGGAGACCAAACGACATGCCCAGCGTGCCGTGCCCCCCCATGCCTTCGCCCCGCCTATAGCCCGCCACCGGCTGTCTGCTGCTCGTCGTCCGCCGGCCCCATCCACCGCCCGCTTCTTGGTCGTCGATCGTCTGCCGGTGCTCGACGGAGATCATTTTCCCCTGTGCACGGTCGCGAGAGGATTTTGCACGAATTTTGGAGCAGTCCAATTTTTTAGTGCAGCATGCTTTTTGGAGCAGATCATCAAGCCAACATGCTTTCTAGAGCAGATTAGCACCAATATTGATGTAGCATGGATTTTGATGTAATTTATTTTTCCTTTTTTGGGTTTCTTGTAGGCCAAGTAAGTGAGGGTTTTGGTTTTTCTATATAAAGGCCCCCTTTCCCCCTGTAATAATAAAGTTTTGATATAAATTTTTGGGTTTTCCTTGGGTTCTGGTTCTGGGCCAAGGCCTGTCTTTCCTTCACCTGCGGGTGTCAAGGGGTGTGAGACCCCACTTCGCTCGCATACGAGCATCGAGGGGCGCGAGGCCCTAGTTATCCCCCTTTTCCATCGAGTCCTCCTCTAGGTCTTAGGGATTTTTCTTTACGGCCCCAGGTAGCGATTTGGGTGGGATGCCCTAGGCTTCACGTGTAGTGAGATGGGTGGGACGCCCTAGACTATATATAGTGGGGTGGGTGAGATGCCCTAGAGGTGCGACGTCTCTCCGTGAAGGTGAGTCCCTGGTCCTAAAGTGACCATGTTTCCTATCCTCCATCCCATGTTCCTCCACCTAGAAAATTGAAAACTAAAAGAGTTTGGCTATTTTAGGGTTTAGTGTCAGTTCGCCCTAGTCCCAGGAGGCTTCTTAGCCCTCCCACGGTCCTAGTTTATTTGGGGTGTTCCATTTTTCCAAATAACCTAGGGTACATCGAGTCCGTCCCGGGGTGGTGGCACGGGGGGGCATGGCATGCTGGGCGTGTCGTTTGGTCTCCCACGGTCATGGGAGACCCCCTGGGCACCGGCGTGGCCTCCGGCGGACGAGCGGGTGGCAGACCGGCGATGGGCGGCAGCAGGCGGGTGGTGGTGGCAGGCGACGGTGGTGCAGGCCGGCGACAGCGCAGGGGTGGATGGACGCCTCCTGCATCCATTTATCTTCCCGCGAGCGTGGGGCCCAACGGTGCCGGCGAGGGCGGCGGTGGCCGGGCGTGGGCCGCGGACGGTGGGCGGGCGGCTGGTGGCAGGTCGGCGATGGCAGACGGTGGCGGCGGCACGTGGGCGGATGGACGCCTCCCGCGTCTGTTCATCTTCCCACTGGCGTGGGCGGCGGCTCCGAATTACCTGCGAGGGTGGGGCCGGCGGGCACCGGCGGGTGGGCCGACCGGGGTGGCCGGGGTTCGGTCGGCTCGGATCTGGGGCTGGCGGGGCGGTGGGCTAGGGTTTTGAAAATTTTTTTTAAAATCACGCGAAGAGGATGGAATAAGATTGGAATAGTGGAAATAGGTGGAATAGCGGGAATAGGAAAAATAAAAAATGCAAGAAAATTTTAAAAAAAATGGTAAAATACCCGGACCTGCCCTGGATCCCCATCACAGTGTTGCAGAAGAAGCCGACAGTGAAGGAATGGCCATCCACGGGGCGGTCACTGTAGAGGAGGATGGGACGGACCATGGAGCCATCTATTTAGGTGAAGCTGTGCTTGGTGCTGCCAATGACTTTCGACCGGTGCAAATATCTGGTCTCTTGGGGGCATCCTCTTGCCCTTGTTTCTTTTCTTCCTCACATTCGGAAACTAGTTTCATTGTCTCAGAAGCTTTAATGGCCTCGCGACGAGCCCGAGGCAGGGGACTCCCATGTTGCTCTTTGGGTTCATCTAGAATGGGGTCTCTTTGAGCCAACGTTCTCCGGGATGTTCGAGGTAGGCATGGGGACCTCACCTATGCTTTCACGGGGGACTGAAACTGCAATACTTCTTTGATTTCTTCAATACCTTCATTGGTTTGGAGAGCTTGGAGGGCATCGCCATGGCGACATTGGTCATGTTGGCTGGTATCCGGTTCTTCTGGCAAAGCATCTACAGATCTCTCTTGGATAGGCTGTGGAAATCCATCTCTCGGCTTGGATAAAGAAAGATTAATTACCTTCAAAGTGATGAATATAATGATAAGAGAAACACGGTGGATGTCGGTGTCTTGAAGATCTGGTGGAGGCCCCGATCCGAGGAACTTCGGCTGCAGAGGAAGATGGTGGCCTAATCTGACCTATGGCTCTGATACCATAATTGATGGGGGACAGGGGTATAGGATCGTTGGTGAGCCTAGAAGTCACCTAAATTAGGGTACTATTTTGTTTGATATTTTTTTTTTTTCTAGGGATGGTGAAGGAATAGTGGGGATGGAGGACAGAGATCTGGATCTCATGGACTTTGGGACTCAACCTAACGAAGAGACCTCTCACCTCTAAGGCAATACGCCCTCCTCGATACTTGGAGGTGCTAGGTTGAATCTCAAAGGTCATGAGGGGTTAAAAAAAAAGGGTTGGGAAGGGGAATAACTAGGGCCTCACGCCCATGCCCGAAGGCGAAGGCAAGAAGAATCACTCTTCTAAAAACTCAAATTTTTTTCTCCAAAAACTATTTTTTGACAAAGGACTGAGGGTGGTATTTATAGACCTGTCCAACCCTTATTTGAATTTGAATACAGGATAAAAAGATAGGGATGACTCAAATTCAAATACAAGATAGGATAAGATAAGCCTATCCATATCTCAATCCTAACCAACCAAATCCTAATTCAAAATTCAAACAAAGATAAATCCCAAACTAATTTATTAAAATCTATGCTACTCCAGGATCGGTGCTGCTATGGGATCAGTGCTGCTTCAGGATCAGTGCTGTTATGGGACCAGTGCTGCTCCAAGATCAGTGCTGCTCCGGGATCAGTGCTGCTCTGAGATTCCCATCAGCAATGTATTGGATAAGTCCCTTAAAGTAGGAGTATGGTGGATGAAATGTGTGATGAAACATCATATATATGGTGTTTTAGAATCTCATGCACCAAAAGTTGTTCTCGCATCTCTTTAGAGTAATCTGATAATTAGTGCAAATTAAATTGGCATGGACTTGGTCAAGCACCCCAATTATCATGACATTTGGATAAACTTTTCATAAAAAGGTGATTATCAATCAGAAGGACTCTAGGTCCTTCCTATGTGCACCATCTAACCATGAGCTCAAATAATTCGCACCAACATGAAGATTTGCAACAAAAATAAAACATTAACCAGTCAAACCTAATGTTGCCGCTAGGATCGTCGCGGCTCGTAGCTGCTGGTGGCGTCGATGATCCCCTGTCCACCTCTTCAGGATGCCTTCTGTGCCTCGGGACCTGCAAGAAACAGCATCAGTGACCCGGGTCGGGGATTTCGGCAGGGGCACTTCGATGGTCAAGTCAGTGACAATCCAGGAAAACATATCCTCCTGGTTGAGCCCCTCGGGATGAGCTCCACGCTAGGAGGAGTGAGTGTGGTGTGAATGGAAGTGAGAGCGGGCTGGGAGAGGTGATGGCCGAGGTGGAGGAGTCCTCCTGTGTGGCCCTTCTCCCTTTTTTCTGCCGCCCGTCCCAGTGGTCTCTCTTCTTCTTTTTAATTTTTGCTTACTTTTGGCCTACCCTGGCTGGGTTTTTACTCTAGCTTGCCTCGGGATCCCCCCGTGTCGTCATGCATGCACGCGAGGTATCATGCCATAGACGGGACACCTTTTATGACAGATGGCTGGATAAGCTTCCATGCGCTCTAACATTCCCCCTGTTTGCTTCATTTCGGGGAGCCTGGCAAGACCTCGATCGACAGGTTGCCACCCTCGAGACTCGTGCCCTCTGGCTGGGTCCTTTCCCTGGGGTATGGTAGGTTGGTGGAGAGCATGGTGCCTTGATCAGGGGGTTTCCTTCCCTTCTGGTGTGAGTGACAGCTATGGGTATTAATTGCGGCATGGCAGGTGCTGCCACATGGCCCTCGGGAGGCTCGCCATCATCCTCGAAGGGGAGGCACCGCTTCCTTGGCAGTTGGTGCCTTTGCCCAAGTTGGAGACCGAGCTGGAGAGGTGGGGCCCAACTCCGAGGGGCTTGGCCTCGAGGTGGCCCAGCTGGGCGGAGGAGGGCCGAGCTCGACTCCGGACCAGCTGAACTTGGCTTTGGACGAGCTCGACCTGACGGAGGTGGGTGGGGCGCAGCCTAGCCCAGGGGACTTGATCTTGGAGGGGCTCCACATGGTGGAGGAGACTTGGGCTCGACTCCTGACCACAGGGCCCTATCTTAAGGGGCTCGCCTTGGGGGGTGGACTTACGATCGGCTCCAGCCTAGGTGTCCCACCCCAGTGGGGACCTGTTGGGAATCCGGTGCACCGCAACGGAAGTGTAATTTCAAAATGATGAAATTGGCACCATAATCCCCTAGCCAAGATCTCCTTATTCAGAATTAAAACATATAATGAACATACAAACTTACATTGTTAGAATTAGGGTACCAACCTGTAATCGCTAATTCCAATAAAATTTGATGTTGAAGAGGCTAATTGATTTCAGCAGGCGTCCAAGTGTCCGCCCTCCGATGGTGATCCACACAGAGCAATGATCAAGACAACTCTATCTTCTTTTCAATGGTTCCTTCTATTGAGTTCTTCTTCCTAGAACTCAATTGCTTGGACTATGGCTTGAATTCCTCCACACAAGAGCTTGCCTCCCTTTGTTTGACCTCTTCTCCTCCTTCCACTAAGACCTTGGCCCTTTAGACACCCTTGTCTTAAAGAAAAGACCTTGTCCTAAGAGGACATAGGCTTGTCTTAAGTTGGAGGAGAAATTAAGACAATGATGTCTTAATGTAAGAAAGAAAGGAACAAATCAGAACTCCTTTCCTTCCTTTACCATCGGAGACTTTTACTCTTATTCTTGTTCAGTAGCAGAGTTTCGACAGAGGTGTACTCTGTAAAGGAAATAGTGCAAGAGCAAGAAGAGAATAAAAGAGTCTTCAGGAGAGGAAGAAGGAATAAAAAAAAAAACACATAACCCAAGTTCTGATTTTTCCTGCGCCTTAAATAGTTTTCAGAGAGGCACCTTCAAAACTCTCCGTAAACTCCTTCTCATGCCTTTCTCAATTTCTCACGCCCCTTCCCACTTTCTCACAGCCCTTCAGATTAAATCCCATGGCCTTTCTTAAAGAAAAAGCCACGGTGTTTTTAAAAAGAAAGGGGTCGCGACTTTTCATCTCCGAAGAGATGTTATTTCGCGCGCCCGGGAAGAGTTAGCATTTTTCTTCTTTCTTAAAAACTTTCCAGCCATTGGATTCCCATCCAAGGGCACACAGGTGAGGCGCTAATTCTTAAGAAAAGAGGCCGCCCCAAATAAAATCATCGGAGATTTAAGTGGGGCGCGCCAAGAGTCCATGCGCCATGGACTCTTCCAAATGGCGTGCCAAGAGTCCATACGCCGCATGGACTCTTGGAATTTGGCATGAAAATGCAAGGGGGGCGGGTGGGGAGGCTAGCCAAGTTACATGGCTAGCCAATAGGGTTAGCCATAATCCCAATTAACTCAATTAGGGTCTAATTAGATCCAATTAGAATCCAATTTAAACCAATCCGGAACCCTAATTCGAATCCAATTCGAATAGAAGCTATGGTTTGCAACACCTGCTAGAGTGTTATCCTGCAAAGAAGATTTAATTCCAAATTAAACTCTTGATCAATCCTCTTAAGTGTGTGACCCATTGGGTTCCACATCTAGCCAGCAGTGGGTTCGAATACAAGTTGACCTAATTTGATTAGAACTCTTTCTAATCGATTTAGGTCAAACCGGGCTTACCCGATTCGATCAATTAGGACTATTCCTAATAAATGATCTTTGAATTTGATCAACCCACAAGATAAGATTGACGTCTAGTAACGTGTCATGTCTACCCGGAAGATATGGAAATTCTGGTGAAATACCAAAATTACCCTTCAATAGAGAGTTACCGTACAATTAAATCTTTCGATCAGCCTGCACCCAAAATATAACTATGGATATGGATATATGTCAAATCCAATATTATATTTATTTCTAGCTCAATCTTATATCGATGATATAATTATCTTGATATTAGAAACCATTTCTAATATCTTTACTTTGATCAAAGATTCCCTGAATCATCATCCGATTGTTAACTAGCTGGATGCAATCTCCTCTTACTAAGAGTGATCGATTCCTTGTTGACCTACTCATTACCTTCATATCCAATTCACCATTCCCAGTATCAATCCTGTGCATGACTCAGTGTCAGGATTAGGATTGAACCAAAGAATGGGTTCATGTACATAAGGTACTTATGGCAGTCTCAGGTCAAAAGATTACTTGTACCACTCCCACTATAAGAACCTTCTATTGACATGTAGCTAAGACTCCATTAGATGTTCTCAAGTTGGATCATATCGGTGAACTCATTCTCCAATGAGCACCCACATCCCAGTATTAGTGTCATACACAAGTGTCTGTGTGAGCAGTCACCCTTTCCAGTATACATGGGATGTGCTAGTCTTACCGGAAAAACCCTGATCCCCTACTCAAGGTTCCTTTGACTAGGAATACTTTAGATTAAGGTTTTAAGATTTTAGGTCTCACTGGTATGATCTCATCATAACCCTAAAATCATAGCCCTAATCTATGGGGTTCATCATATAAACATAGCGTATGATGAAAAATAATGCCTTTATTTAGAAAATTGTCAATTACAATGGTTTGGGAGATACAACATAGATTGGCTTGTAGGGCATATCCCTTTCAGGACCGACCTGGCAGAGGACAGAGCTCGACTTCGGCAGGCGACTCCGCTGTTCTGGGGGAGCTCAGCCCAGTGAAGGGGCCCATGTTGAAAATCTAGCATGGCGTCTGATAGGGGCTCCACATCAATCTGCCCACCCCATGTCAGCGATCCAGCCACATCATTTGCCCCCCACTCCCGAGGCTCGTTGGCGCGCGGCGCTTGGGGCGAAGGGAGTAATTGTGGTGTTGATAAGGAAAGGCAAAAGATCTGGTACAATAATGATCGATATCGGTGGTGCTTCGCACAGCGGTCCTTCGAGCCAGTGCAGGGGTGCCACGCGACCACGTCCGAGGAGCAGTTACTATGGGCACGGAATTCAGAGCAACCACAGTCGGATTGAGGTGTTGGCCTCGTCGATTGGTGACACGTGGCGAGCATCTCTTGGCGGGGGAGCCATAACAGTATGGTCGGGCATAGGTTACTTCGAAAAGAAAGGTAAACTTTCCAGGACTTACCTTCTTTCAAATCTTTAGTGCCTGACATCATACAGAGGTTCTCCCTTCATTCTTCTCCGGCCATTTTTGTCTTCCTAGACTCTTAGTAGGTCAGTTCCCTCTTCTTCTCCCGCCTTGTCGACTAGAGGACATCTTAGGTCTCCCTCCATCTTTTTCTTCTTCTTCTATGGACCGCTTCGACCCAAACTTTCGTCCTTCTTGCCAAGCCGAGGCTGGGTCTTCACGGCCGAAAACTCCTTCCTCCGACGAGGAAAGGGAGGCGGCACATTACAAGTTCAGTAGGAGGCCTACCTATAGTCCCGTAGCCATTTGGGAACCCGGGTCTGCTCCCCCACCTCGCTTGCCTCTTCTTCCTGCTCCTGCTCCTGCTCCCGAACCTCCTAGGTCAACATGTCCCGGGGGGATTGCTTCAGTGATCACCGTTGAGGATCTCGTGACCATCCGGGGTGATTACGACATCCCCAAGTCCATCCATCTTTCTATTCCTTGTCAAGGAGAGCGAGTCACTTCTAGTGGCCCTCGTCGGATTGCCTTCTATGAGGAGACTTTCGCCGGGGACCTCCGATTTCCTGTTCATCCATTTTTCCTCTCTTTTCTGACCAACTATCGCCTTGTTCCCACCTAGTTGGTTCCAAATGCTATTAGAACGATTTTTGTTTCATCATTCTATGTCACTTCCATGGGATCGTCGCTCGTTTTTCTTTGTTCAGGGCCTTCTTCACCTTGAAATGCCACCCTACCGAGGAGGGGTGGTGGTCTCTTTCTTCCCGCCCTCAGGGCATTAGGTTTGAGCTCCCCTCTTCCATCAAGGGATGGAAGAGTAGGTATTTTTTTGTCTCGGTTGAAGGGATCGACTGGGTTTGGAGCGACCCAGATCGGTCTCCCAACCGAAACTCCTCCGTTGAAATGGCTGACCTCGAACTGTATGAGCAGCTCAGATCGGTCGAGATCCCTTTGCTCGAGGTCCTGCTGTCGAAGTGGAATCTCCACGAAGCCGGGGTCGGCTCGACACGGGAGTCGGGTGAGTTCGGTTTGGCCACCCCTTTTTTTCTTCCTTTCTCTTTCTTTCTTTTTCTTTTCTTTTCTTTTTTTTTCTCTTTTTTTTTTTGAACTTGGGGTTGACTGTGTTTCCTTTGGTGCAGGCATGAAATTCTCTATGGATGAGTTGCTTTCTTTCTCCGAGGAGCGAGAACAGGCGGCTGAGGCCGGCGATCCCGCTCTGAAGAGGGCTCGTGCAGATGACGGTGCAAGTTCAGTGTAGGCCGGGCCGGACGTGCCGGTGTCTGAACGGAGGTGGAAGAGGGTAGCTGAGCCCATCCTGGAGCCTCCAAGGCAGCAGGACCTGGCCCCGGTGCCTGAGCCCGAGGTGGTTGTCCAGGCCAGTTCGGCTGATGCTGCTGCAAGGGTGGCAGCCCCCTTCTGGAGATCGTCAAGGTTGAGGAGGATGGGGAGCCGAGAGATGCGAGGCCGGTGCCCACGGTGCAGCCTGAAGTGGTGCTGAGCTCGTAATCGACGTCGAAGGCGTCTTCCGCCGCTGAGGCATCCCAGTCAACGGAGAAGAGGGATAGGGACTATTGTCGGGTCCCTTTCAGGTTGGGGCCCAACGTCTCCCTTATAAAGGGCCCAAGCCTCGCCGAGCGGATGATGGACTTCTTAGTCCAGTTCTGTGACCAGCGGGAAGGGAGTGGGAGACTCCTCGGTGACGTCATCAGCTCATCCTTCGCCAACCTCTACGCCATAAGTTTCTCCTCGCCCATCTCTATTCCTCCTAACCTTCTTTGGCATCGTAGCTGACGTGCTTTCTTTGATGCAGCAAGGTAGGGAACAGGTCCTCATCGGGACTTCTATCATAATTGGGCCAAGAGGGACAAGGAGCGATAGGCGGAACTCGAGTCCTTGAGGGCCGAGGCGAGTCAGAAGGATGAGGAGACCCGGGAGGCTAACCTGAAGGTTAAGAGCCTCATGGGTGAGGTCGCCAATGCCGTGGGGATCAGGAAGGAGCTCGAGGGGGAGCTCGAGGCAAAGAGGACCCGGTTGAAGGAGCTCAGGGCTGAGTCGGAGGTGGCAAGGGAACGGGCCATCTCTGATGAGAAGAAGGCATCGGTCGCTAAGAAGAGGGCCATAGAGGCGGAGGAGAAGGCTGCCGTCACCACCCGCTCTGCTGAGATAGCCGAGAAGGGGATGGTGGTGGCAATCTGCCAAGCCAAGCACTTAGGAGAGAAGTCGGTCGAGGCAACATGCCAGGAGGAGATCGCAAGGAAGGAGGTCGCCGATGCGATGGCCAATTTCAAGGCCTCTCCTAAGTACATAAAGGACTTCAAGGTGGCAGCAACAGACTCCTTTGCCAAGGGGTTCGCTTACTGCCACTCCCAGCTGTAAGGGATCCTTTTTGAGGAGTGGTTGGCCGCACTTCGGGCCCCTGGCAAGAAGGCTCCATCTCCGGTGCCGGCTGTAGTGGAGCCGGGAGTCGCTCCAGTTGGGCCTCTCCCGGAGGTAGCCTCAGCGACACCGGGCCGTGTCGAGCCGACCTCGATGGCAACGATAGCTGAACCAGCACCGTAGACAGAGGTAGCTGAGTTGGCTTCGAAGACGGTAGTAGCTGAACAAGTCCCCGTGGCGTGGCCGCCGAGCAGGGTGCCCCCGCAGCAGAGGTGGAAGAGGGGAAGTCCCAGTTGGGCACTGTCCAGGGAAGGAGCCGACCCAGTAGAGTAGGACCTCTTGTAGATTTTTATTTTTTTTTTGTTGGATTGGACTGCCTGGCTTGTCAGGGCCCAGGAAATAGTGTAACACCTTTTAAGTAATAAAGAGTGTTTTGACCAGCGCAACTTCTCCTTTTTCGTTGTAGTGTGAATGCTTTCTCCCCACTTCTCCTCCTCTCTTTTCTCTTTCTTTTTCTTTTCTTTTTTTTTTTTTTGGTGTGGGGAGGTTAGAGAGGAGAGCTCCATCTTGTATGTGCTCGAGTCTCGCAGTCTTGGAACTGGGCTCGAGGACATGTTGACCGGAGAGCTGGGCTCCGAGTCTTGGTTGCCCGAGAATAAGGCTCAGGAGTTGTTGTCTCAAAGCTGGGCTTGAAGACGTGCTGGCCGGAGAGCTGGGCTCTAGGTCTTGAATGCCTTGGAGCTGGGCTCAAGGCTTTGGTGTCGGAGAACAGTGGCTCCGAGCTTGAGTGCCTGAGAACAGTGGCTCAGGGCTTGTATGCCTTGGAGCTAGGCTCGAGGCTTTGGTGTTGGAGAATAGTGGCTCCGGAATCACTGTCTTGGAGCTGGGCTCGAAGATATGCTGGCCAGAGAGCTGGGCTCTAGGTCTTGGTCGCCTGAGAACAAGGCTCAGGAGTTGTCATCTTGGAGCTGGGCTCGAAGACGTGCTGGCTGGAGAGCTGGGCTCTGGGTCTTGATCGCCTGAGAACAAGGCTCAGGAGTTATCATCTTGGAGCTGGGTTTGAAGACGTGCTGGCCGGAGAGCTGGGCTCCGGGTCTTGAATGCCTTGGAGCTGGGCTCGAGGCTTTGGTGCCGTAGAATAATGGCTCTGGAATCACGGTCTTGGAGCTGGGCTCGAAGATATGCTGGCCGGAGAGCTGGGCTTCAGTTCTTGGTCGCCTGAGAACAAGGCTCAAGAGTTGTCATCTTGGAGCTAGGCTCGAAGATGTGCTGGCCGGAGAGCTGGGCTTCGGGTCTTGAATGCCTTGGAGCTGGGCTCGAGGCTTTGGTGCCAGAGAATAGTGGCTCCGGGCTTGAGTGCCTGAGAAAGTGGCTCAGGGCTTATATGCCTTGGAGCTAGGCTCGAGGCTTTGGTGCCGGAGAACAGTGGCTCCGGAATCACTATCTTGGAGCTGGGCTTGAAGATATGCTGGTCGAAGAGCTGGGCTCCGGGTCTTGGTCGCATGAGAAAAAGGCTAAGGAGTTGTCATCTTGGAGTTGGGCTCGAAGACGTGCTGGCCAGAAAGCTGGGCTCTGGGTCTTGGTCGCCTGAGAACAAGGCTCAGGAGTTGTCATCTTGGAGCTGGGCTCGAAGATGTGCTGGCCAAAGAGTTGGGCTCCGAGTCTTGAATGCCTTGGAGCTAGGCTCGAGGCTTTGGTGCCGGAGAATAGTGGCTCCGGAATCACGGTCTTGTAGTTGGGCTCGAAGATATGCTGGCTGGAGAGCTAGGCTCCGGATCTTGGTCGCCTGAGAACAAGGCTCAAGAGTTGTCATCTTGGAGCTGGGCTCGAAGACATGCTGGCAGGAGAGCTGGGCTCCGGGTCTTGAATGCATTGGAGTTGGGCTCGAGGCTTTGGTGCTAGAGAACAGTGGCTCTGGGCTTGAGGTCCTGAGAACAGTGGCTTAGGGCTTGTATTCCTTGGAGCTAGGCTCGAGGCTTTGGTGCCGGAGAACAGTGGCTTCGGGCTTGAGTGCCTGAGAACAGTGGCTCAAGGCTTGTATGCCTTGGAGCTAGGCTCGAGGCTTTGGTGCCGGAGAACAGTGGCTCTGGGCTTGAGTGCCTGAGAACAGTGGCTCAGGGCTTTTTCTTTCAAAGAGCTGGGTCCCGAACTACTTGGCGCCTTGGAGCTAGGCTCGAGGCAGGCCTTACGGAGAGCTGGGCCCCGGATAGCGACATTCCTGCAAGGCAAGTAACCTATTGTGCAAAGGAAAGTCTTTATTTTTAATGGAGGAAAAACTTACACTATTGATAGTATCTCCTCAAATTACAGGCATTCCTTATTCGGGGGAACCTGGCACTATCTAGGTCCTCAAGATAGTAGGCTTCGTGTGAGAGGGCCTCGGCCACTTTATAAGGGCCTTCCTAGTTTGGCGAGAGGTTGCCACACTCCCGGGTTGAGACGCTTCGGCCCGGCCCAAGTCGCCAGGTCAGAAAGTCTTCAACTTCACCCGTGCATTGTAATATCGGGCAACTCATTGCCGATATGCCGCCATCCGAAGTCGGGCTTTGTCCCTTGTTTCTTCTAGGAGGTCTAAATTGAGCAGGAGGTGTGCCGAATTCTGTATCTCGTCGTACTGCTGCACCCGTAGTGTGGGCACGCTGAGCTCGATCGGGATTACTGCTTCAGTGCCAAAGACGAGGTTGAAGGGTGTTTCACCCGTTTCCATTTTGGGCATTGAGTGGTAGGCCCATAGGATGCTTGGAAGCTCCTCTGCCCATCTACCCTTGGCTTGGTCCAACCTGGTGCGAAGTCCTTGAAGGATAGTCCGATTAGTCACCTCGACTTCCCCATTTTTCTGGGGGTGAGCTACTGAGGTGAACCTGTGTTGGATGCCATGCTCGGTGCAGAACCCTTCGAACTCCCGGTTGTCGAATTATCTCCCGTTATCGGTGATGATGCAATTAGGGAGTCCGAAGCGGCAGATGACAGACTTCCAGAAGAATTGTTGAACATTGGCTTCTGTAATTCGAGCCAGCAGCTCCGCTTCGACCTACTTGGTGAAGTAGTCGATCGCCACTAGCAAAAACTTCTGTTGCCCTGGCATAGTGGGAAATGGTCCCAGGATGTCCATCCCCCATTGTGCAAAAGGCCAGGGGGATGATAGTTGGGAGATCGGTGCTGCTGGAAGGCATTGAATGTAAGAATGGCGTTGGCATTTGTCACACTTCTTGACGAAGTCGGCAGTGTTTTCTCTCATCGTCTCCCAGAAGTATCCCTGGTGAAGAGCCTTGTATGCCAAAGTCCTTTCCCCCATATGGTTCCCACAGAAGCCCTCGTGTATCTCTTAGAGCACGGAGGCTGCCTCCATGGGTCTGAGGCACTTCAAGAGTGGGTAAGAGTAAGATCGGCGGTAGAGCTGACCATCCATTAGAACAAAATGGGTGGCCTTCCTCCTGATGAGGTCTGCTTCTCTGCGGTCCTCTGGTAGGAGGCCATCCTGGATGTACTTGACATACCTATCCATCCAGCTCGGCTCGTGGGTTACTTGTTGCACCTCCTCTGGGCTTTCATAGCTTGGATTCTCAAGGTACTCAATGTAGGCGCGCCCCAGCAATGAGTCCGGCAGGGTTGTGAGCCTTGATAGTGTATCTGCATGAGCATTTTCTCTACGGAGGATGTGGAAAATACGGAAGTGACGGAAGCCTGCCATGCTCGAACGGACCCTCTCCAGGTACTTCACCATCTGGGGATCTTGGGCCTCATACTCTCCGGAAACTTATTCGGCAACAGTTGGGAGTCGGTGAAAACCTTCAGGCTTTGCACACCCAGCTCACAGGATACCTTTAGGCCTATGAGGAGCGCTTCATACTCTGCCTGGTTGTTTGTGGCGGCGAACTTGAAGCGGATGGCACATTCCGTCACCACTCCATCATAATTGGCGAGGTGAGGCCTACTCCGCTCCTGCCGGAATTGGAGGCACCATCCACGTGGAGGATCCAAGGGTCCTCTCATTGTCCGGGCTCAGCTTGGCACTCCGGGGTCGTCCACTCTGGCTCCTCGGTAGGTCCCGTACATTCGACCAAGAAGTTGGCTAGGACTTGGGCCTTTTGTGATGACCTCGATCGGTATGCGATGTCGAACTCGCTTAGCATCAGGGACCACTTAGCCAGCCTCCCGGAAGTTTTGGGGTGGCCTAGTATGGTCCTCAGTGGCTGATCGGTCACAACCGCGATGGGGTGCACTTGGAAATAGGGCCTGAGATGCTTAGTAGACATGATTAGTGCAAAAATGAGTTTCTCAGAGTGAGTATACCTGATCTCCGCATCGCGGAGGACTTTGCTGGTGTAGTACACCAGCTTTTGGGATCCATCCTGATCTGTGCAGACGAGAACCGAGCTACGGCCCCGGGTATGACTGCCAGGTAGAGTAGGAGTTCTTCCCCTTCTTCCGGTCTGGATAGCAGAGGTGGAGATGCCATGAACTCCTTCAGCTCTTCAAAGGCTGTCTTGTACTCTTCAGTCCAGGTGAAGTCGTGCATCTTACGCAATTCCTTGAAGAAGGGGAGGCAGCGGTCGACCGACCTTGAGATGAATCGGCTTAAGGCTGCAACCCGTCCCGTCAGGCATTGGACTTGCTTCTTGGATGTTGGATGTTTCATATCAATGATTACCTGGACCTTCTCTAGGTTTGCTTCGATGCCTCTCTAGGTGACCATGTAGCCGAGGAACTTCCCGGCCGCCACCCCGAAAGCACATTTTGCTGGATTGAGCTTCATTTGGTGCTCCTTGAGATTGTGAAAGGCTTCGATGAGGTCGACGATGTGGTCCGAGCTCGGCTTGCTCATAACGAGCATGTCGTCCATGTACACTTGCATGTTCCAGCCAATCTGGTCCTTGAAGACCTTGTTGACCAGATGGTGGTATGTGGCCCCAGCATTCTTCAGGCCAAAGGCCATCATCTGGTAGAAATATGTCCCTCGATCGGTGATGAAGGCAGTATGCTCCTCGTCCCCCGGGTGCATCCGGATCTGATTGTACCCGGAGAATGCATCCATGAAGGAGAGCAGCCTGTGCCCTGAGGTGGCATCCACTAACTGATCTATCTTTGGTAGAGGAAAGCTATCCTTTGGGCATGCCTTGTCGAGGTTGATGTAGTCTACACAAATCCTCTACTTGCCATTGTTCTTCTTCACCATCACCACGTTCGCCAGCCAGCTTGGGTATTGCACCTCTCGGACGAAGCCGGCAACTAAGAGTTTCTCCACTTCTTCGTTGATTGCTGCTTGCCTCTCTGGGACAAAGCTTCTCTTCTTCTATCAAACCGGCCTGTGCTTCGGATCGATGCTGAGCTTGTGGGTGATGATTTCAAGGGAGATACATGGCATGTCCGCCACTGTCCAGGCGAACACATCTGCATTCGCCTGTAGGAACTCCAACAGTCGAGCCCTCTCCTTCTCGGGCAGCTGGGCTCCGATTTGCACTATCTTTGTTTGGTTAGTCCCGAGCTAGTAAGGAAGTAGGCGCTCGACCGGGCCTCCTCTGGGGTCCTGAATCATCTGGTCAGGCTCGTCTGCCTTGGATTCCTCCTCGGGGTCCCGGGCCCCGGGGAGAGTTTGGAAGCAGTGCTGCACCAGCTGGGGTGCGCCCCTCATCTCCCAAACACCACAAGGGATTGGGAATTGCACAAGTAATCTCTTGGTAGAGACAACGGCGTTGAGGAGGTTGAGCCCAGGTCAGCCCAAAATCGCGTTGTAGCTCGAAGGAAGCCTGATAATCGTGAACGTCATCATGACGGTACTCTACCGAGGTGGGGTCCCGGCAGTGACTGGGAGAGTAATTTTTCCCTCCACCCCTACAGAGTCTCCTGTGAAACCAACAAGGGGGTGCATACAGGCTTGAGCTGAACAGCAGAAAGGTTCATCCTAAAGAAAGCATCGTTGAAAAGTACATTTGTGGAGCTTCCACTATCTACCATGATGCATTTTACAGGATGCTTCGCGATCGTCATCTCGACGACCACAACATCATTATTTACATTTTTCCCCCCATCTTCCCCTTCCCTTATAAAGGGGAGTACAACCTCAGGACGCCCTGTCCCCAGAGCCCTCTTGGGTGCGCCTCGACTCCCCAGCGTATCATCCCTACCGGTTTCTCAGTAGGGCGATTATCAACCACCAGGACTGATGGGAGGGCGATGAGTGCCTAGGATTTTGCTTGAGGTCTGCCCCCCATGTATCTTCCAAGGTAGCCCCTCTTGATGAGCTCTTCGATCTCCCACTTGAGATTGCGACATTCCTTAGTGTCGTGGTCGTGATCACGGTGGAAATGGCAGTACTTCATCTTGTCACGGCCAGAGGATGGCTTCAATAGCGGTGGGTGCCTCAGGTAGGTCTCGCCTTCGATCTCCATGAGGATCTTCATTCTTGGGGCAAGGAGGGGAGTGAACTCCCCTCAGAGGTGGGAGCACCTCTTGGCCTTGGTCCTGGCCGAGAGCTCTAAGCTGGCGGTCCTGGCCTCCGTGTCCCAGGCACCTCGGTGGGTGTCGGCTTCTTCAGCGACTTCCCGTCAAGCTCCCACCTCATATGATCTGCCTTCTCGACGTGGATGTACTTCTGAGCTCGGAAGAGGAGCTCGGAGTAAGTCTTCGGGGGCTTCTTATCGAGCGAGTAGGTCAGGTGATGCAGAACAAATAAGATGATGCAATGCAGAAGTAAATTAACACTAATTTTTTTTTTTTTTGTGTATTTTGTTAGATGTTGGCTTGACTCAAAAACAAGGCTAACTAATATTGAAAGAAAATATGCACTGAAAGAAAGCACAATTCAAAAGAGTAGATTATCAGAGTAATAAAGAAGTAGGATCGCTGGGGATTGAGAAACCCCCAGACCTAGGGTTTACTCCTCTTTCAAGAAATAGACGAAGAGATAAGAGAAGGTTTTATACCTGACTGTGATATCTCTCTTTGCTTCAATTGAAGGACACTCTCGAGCAGATTGTAGGATCCTTGGAGACGGGGTATCTTCGTAATGGATTCTCGGATTGTAGTCCTATGGCAAGGTTGGCCTTCTTCTCGTACTCTGGATCTGGAAAAGATGAAGAACAAGATAAAAATGTAAGAAACTCAAGGAAGAGACCTTTACCTGGGATAGCTCCGGACTGCTCAAACTTTGAAGATGAGGGAAGAGTATGGAGGTGGCGATGGAAGATGGAGTGGATTTAGGGTTTGGCTGGTAGGGCGGCAACTTGCAGATGAAAAGGACCTAGGGCTTGATATAGTGGGCGGTGGCTTGGAGAAGGAGATGGAGGCCTTGAATGAAGTGGGATTAGGGTTTAGGAATTTGGGTGTTGGCGGCTAGGATGATGAAAGGAAATTAGGGTTGGCGGCCAGGGATGAAAGCGGGGCAGTGTTTTGGTAACTTTGGAGATCTCTCACCTCCTCAAGGCTCTAATGGAACCCGAATTTACTCCCTCACGGAGCTCAACACTCAAAGAAGTGCGGAAGAAGAGAACACAAGGTTGCTCAACACAAGAAAAGATTTCATTTACTCATCCTAATCAAAAGATTACATAAGGGTCCAATATATAGACCTTGCAAGAGAAACAAAATTACACTACTTCCCATGTGGGACTAAACATTCATCCTAAGCATGAAAAACTTTTCCTTGATCGACCAGGCTTTTTTCCTTAGAGTGGGTGGCCTCAAATGCAAGGTGATGGCTTCATATGGCAGGTATGTGGGGCACCTCCTAGTTCTTCTCCTTAAGTCATGGGTTTTCCTTTCATGACTTGCTCTTTCTTGGAAGAAAATACTCATCTCCTAGTCTTTCTCCCCAAGACTAGGCTCCTTCCATTCATAGCCAGGTACTTTAGGCAGGTGTGGGCGCCTACCTTGAAGTCCTCTCCAAGAAAAACCCCCTGCTCCTTTAGCTTGGTTACTTTTGGCAGCTTGTGGGCACCTTCCTTGACTTCTCCTAAGAAAATTTTCTTGCTCTCTTGGGCGTGGGGACTAGGGACACTGGGATGAAATGTGGTGCCAACTAGTCCTGGGAGTGTGGCTAGGAGTGTGGTGTCCACTTGCATTTAGCCTTGGAAGAAAAAATGATGCCCTAGGGAATGGTGCCAACCAGGACTTGACTTGGACTTAGACTGAGTCAACATGACTCAACAAAATGAAATGCAGACTCAAAGAAATAAAATAATCTGGTTGACCAGGTCAACCCTTATTACAAACCCTAATCTTCGGGCAAAGTCATTCAGAGATCCAGATGGAACCCTGAAGTCTTCTTCTGATTCTGGTGCCTGCACCAATTCTCCCGGGGTGAGAGGAACTCGACCCTGTCGAGTAAGGCTCAAGTTGGCTCTGGTATCTCTCCAAGAGATCTGGATCCAGCTCTTGTAATTCATCTCGGGAGATCCAAGAGTCATCAGAATCTGGCCTTCCTTGCCAGCGGACCAGGTATCTTTTATATCCTCGATTACGAGTAGAGTTAACCTGATCGTCCAGGATCTTTTCAATCTATTCTTTCCTCACTGGCCAGTTTGTTGGTGGACACACAAGGTTGGGTTCACTCTCAAGAACAGGATTAGGCTCAAAAGGCTCACTGGGAATCACAGCTGGCTCTCTATACTCTACTAGGTCTGTAATGTTGAAAGTGGGGCTAATGCCTAGTTCTGGAGGCAACTCGAGCACATAGGCATTGGATCCTACTCTCTTCACCACTCTAAATGGTCCAGCTCCTCTAGCATGTAACTTTCTAACGGTTCCAGGAGGAAACCGTTCAGGCCTTAACCTAATCATTACATAGTCTCCCTCAACAAAAGTTTTGACTCACCTTTGAGAATCAACCAACTTCTTATAAGTTTCATTACTTAAATTTATTTTGGCATGAATTTCTTTATGCAAGTCTTTTATATGCTGTGCAAAAACTTCAGCAGACTTGGAGACTCGTGTGTGGACTGGTAAAGGGGCTAGGTCAAGAGGTGTGTGAGGTTTGTACCCATGCACAATTTCAAATGGACTCTTACCTCTAGACCTATTGACCGAGTCATTGTATGCAAATTCAGCCCTAGATAAGTACAAATCCCAATTCCTAGTGTTTTCACCAACAAGACATCTTAGCAGATTGCCTAAGCTACGGTTCACTACCTCGGTTTGGCCATCAGTTTGGGGATGATAGGCAGTTGAAAACTTAAGTTTTGTCCCTAACTTATGCCAAAGGGTTTTTCAAAAATAGCTAGTGAACCGGACATCCCTATCTAAAACAATTGTCTTAGATAGGCCATGGAGTCTAACTATCTCATTAAAGAATAGGGTGGCTACCTTAAACGCATCAAAAGTCTGGGAACAAGGCAAGAAGTGGGCCATCTTAGAAAATCGGTCGACTATGATACAGATAGAGTCATGCCTCCTATGGGTCTTAGGCAAACCTAACACAAAGTCCATACTCACATCTTGCCAAGGACGATCTGGGACAGGGAGTGGGGTATAAAGGCCGGTGTTCTGTTTTCGCTGTTTGGCAACAGCGCAGGTCCGACACCTAGCCACAATGTGTGCTACATCTCTTTTTAAGCTAGGCCAGAAAAAGTGGTCTTCAACAGTTAGGGTGGTCTTGTCTTTTCCAAAATGGCCTGCTAGACCCCCAGCATGAATTTCCCAAATCAAAAATTCCCTAAGAGAAGTTCTAGGGATGCAAAGCCTATCCTTAAAGAACATAAAGCCATCTAAAAGGGTATAATCCTTATGATCACTAGATGGTCCTTGAGCTAGATCCTGATACACAGTCTTAAAATCTGGACACGACTCATATTCCTCTTTGATCTGCTCAAACCCTACGACTTCAGCCCTAACAGAATTCAATAACAAAGATCGACGACTAAGGTCATCAGCTACCTTATTTTCAGTCCCAGCCTTATGTTTCAAAACAAAAGTATAGGATTGGATATACTCTACCCACTTAGCATGCCTAGGGTTAAGCTTCTTTTGGGAATTCAGGAATCTAAGAGCCTCATGGTCCGAAAACAGCACAAATTCCTGCAGTAGCAAATAATGTCTCCAGTAACGCAAAGCTTGCACTACTGTATAAAATTCTTTATTATAGGTAGAATACCTAAGCTTAGCATCATTAAGTTTTTCACTAAAGAATTCTACGGGATGATTCTCTTGGCTTAGGACTCCACCTATACCTACACCTGAAGCATCACAGGCAACCTCAAATACTTTAGAAAAGTCGGGTAACCTCAAAATGGGTGCCTGGGTCATCCTATCCTTAAGATCTAGGAAGGCTTTATGGGCTGCTTTAGTCCACTGAAATTCTCCCTTCCTAATACAGTCTGTGATAGGAGCAACTACAGTACTAAACCCCTTGATGAGTCGTCTATAGAAGGTAGCCAAGCCGTGGAAACTCCTAACTTCATGCACACTGGTCGGCTCTGGCCATTCTACTATGGACCTAATCTTCTCTAGATCGGCAGCCACGCCGTCAGGGGTTACTACAAAACCAAGGAAAATAACTCTACTGGTCATGAATTCACACTTCTTGAGATTACCGTAGAGACTATCATTCCTCAAAACTTGGTAGACTTGTCTAAGGTGGCCTAGGTGGTCTGCAGGGGTCTTACTATAGATCAGGATGTCATCGAAATAGACCACTACAAACTTCCCTATGAAAGCTCTAAGCACCTGGTCATAATCCTCATGAAAGTACTAGGGGCATTGGACAACCCAAAAGGCATAAGAACCCATTTGTAGAGACCATCCTTAGTTTTGAAAACGGTTTTCCACTCATCCCCTGGTCTAATTCTAACCTGATGATAGCCGCTCTTGAGATCAATTTTAGAAAAAACCATTGCACCAGCCATCATATCTAGCATGTCATCTAGTCTAGGGATGGGGAACCTATACTTGATTATGATTTTGTTGATGGCACGACTATCAACGCACATCCTCCACGTGCCATCTTTCTTTGGGGTCAGTAGTGCAGGGACTGCACAAGGGCTAAGACTCTCTCTAATGAACCCCTTCCTCAACAATTCTCCAACCTGCTTTTGCAGTTCCTCATGCTCAGATGGATTCATCCTATAATGGGGCAAGTTGGGTAAAGTAGCTCCTGGGATTAAATCTATAGAATGCTGGATATCCCTAGGAGGTGGAAGGTGGTCTGGCAGATCCTCGAGAAAAACATCCTCAAATTCTTCAAACAAAGGCCTAACTTCCTGAGGAGGCTCTGAGGGTGTAGGAGTCCTATGTTCCTTAGCAGTCAACATCCAAATGGGTGAACCACTATGAATTTCTTGTTCTAGATCCTTAGCACTAATTAAGTTCACTCCAGTCTTCATCTCTTTGACCTTATTGGGTCCTTTAGCTACCTTGTCCTTAGGAGGGATTGAATGGATTGTGATCTTTTTCCCATTAAAACTAAAGACACAGGTATTGGATTTTCCTAAGAGGGTGGCATCATGATCATATAACCAAGGTCTCCCAAGAATTATACTGCTCACCCCCATGGGTAAGACATCACACCAAATCTTCTCTTGATAGGATTGCATCTGGATTTGGACCTGACATCTAGACTGGATGGGTATAGAGGTAGAGTCTACCCAAGAAACCTTATAGGGGTTGGGGTGGGGGACTGGGGTTAAGCCTAACATTTTGACAGTGCTAGCAGAAATGGCATTCACACAGCTCCCACTATCTATGATGATCTTACATACCTTATCCCCTAATTTAAGGAAAGTCTGTAGGATGTTAGTCCTACGCCAATCCTCCTGAACTCTACTCTGGGACAGGATGCATCTCACAACTCCTAACTGGTCAGACTCTATGGGTTCCTCCTCTTCTTCATACTCATCAACCAAGTTCATTCCGGCCTCATAAACTTCTTCAAATTCCTCATTGGGCCCGGAATTCTCTTCCTCTCCCTCTTCTATGTAAAGGGATCTATGTGGGCACCGGCTAGAAACATGACCTACCCTATGGCACTTAAAACAGGCTATGGCTGTACACTAGCTGGAGATATGACCTGGTTTCTGACACTTAAAATAGGTGATACTAGAACTAGGGGTTCTCTGGGTGTCAGGTGCCTTACCTTTGTCCATGGGCCTAGGGGTGGGAATACCCTGAAAAGGTTTGCTAGGGGTAACTTGGCTAGGTCCATTTCTTGGGATTGGGGCACTAACCCTAGAAGGTATAAGTCCTCTCTGAAATTTCTTAGTGTTCAGTGCAATCTGATAGGATTGTTTAGGTCAGTTACCTCTCTCAGAAACAACTCCCTCATAATGTCTTCCCTAAGTCCAGCCCTAAATCTAGACAAAGTGACCTCATGGGCTTCACTCACGTCACATCTCATCAAGTACTCATCAAAGGTGGCTATGTAGTCTGAGACAGATCGGTTCCCTTATTTCAAGGTTTGCCATTGGTCTAATAGATTCTGCTGGTATGAAATGGGTAGGTACTTATCTCTAAGCTTCTCTTTCATACCCTGCCAGGTGGTTATGGGCTCAACATTTCGTCTCCTAGTGGTTAGCTCAATGTTCCCCCACTATAACCTAGCTTGACGCACTAACTTCATCTTGGCAAACTTGAACTTCCTTTCCTCAAACATGGTATACCACTCAAAGTACTGGTCCATCTCACCCTCCTAATCAGAATACACCTTAGGGTTTAAGCTACCATCAAAAGTGGGTGCATCTAATTTGATGTTCCGGATGAACCTATCATCTCTATCTTCAGGCTCTGGGTCAGGCCTCCTATGATTAGGTTCAGGATCTCTGTATAAAGGTCTTCTAGGCTCCTGGTGTGGGTGAGGTTGAGGCACATTAAAATCTGGGTCAAGAGTCCAATTCTGATGTCTAGGTTCCTCAAGTACTTGGACTTGATCCCTAAGCTGGGTAAGATCCTCACGGACTTGATCCCTAAACTGGGCAACAGTATTAGTCATATCCTGACTCAATTTGGTCATACTTTCGGTAAGAGTTCTAATCATGGCCCCTAAATCAGGTTGGGTTTGACCAAGTTGGTAGGGTACTCCATTCCGGGTGGACATGATGATGCAAGCAAGCACACCAAATGAGACTCGACTGAAACGACTATGGGCTAACTAGACCTAGAGCCCAAACTAGATGCTCAATCAGAGTGGCAAGCTAGCCTGTTGTAACTCGGGACTCAGCCAGGGAGGTGTAAGGGGAGTGTTAGGTCCCTAATTGCCAATCCTAGACACCAATCAGTGATTGGCCAGGTAGACGGACCAGCACACAAGCCCTTTGGGATAGAATCCCTGAACCACCATTCTAGACACTGAGTACAAAGAACACACAGAGTAACTAGACAAACTGACTCAACACTAGCCTAGACCCGACCAGTTGGTGTCCCTAGCCCACTAGGGCAAATTAGGTCTAATTAATTTTAAGATTAAAGGCTTAGGTTCGAATGCATGGGAGGTGATTTTGGGCTAAGGAGAGGGTCTCAATCCTCCCCTTATGTTGCAACTTCGGTGCCCTTAAGATAGATTCAATTTATGCTCACTCAAATAAAAAAATAGCTTGCAGAAAATAAAAAGCAAAACATCAGTAAAATTGATCTCAGAAAATCTATAGAAATTAATAAATCATGAGAATTTTATGTAAATTACTTTCAATTATACTGGTTCCATAAAAATAAGAATTACTTAATTTAGAATTTTTTGCAGGGAGAAGCAATTCAAATAATAGGGCAGCTATTGGCAGAAAATAGAACGTGTGTCCCGTTTACAATCCCTGCCTAGAAGTTATAACCCAGCGGCACCCCTACACACCCTAGGAACCCCCGTGGAATGGGAGGAGGAGGCTTGCATCTTGCTTGTTCCTAGGACCGGACGACCAGGGGAGTCTACTCCAGGCAGCAAAAGTAAAAAGGAACGAAAAAAATAATCAAACAAGCAAGAACCCCAGACAGGGCTCTGATACAAAAAATGATGCATAACAAATAAGATGATGCGATGCGGAAGTAAATTAAGACTATTTTTTTTTTTTTTTTTGTGTTTTGTTAGAAGTTGGCTTGACTCAAAAACAAGGCTAACTAATATTGAAAGAAAATATGCACTGAAAGAAAGCACAATTCAAAAGAGTAGATTATCAGAGTAATAAAGAAGTAGGATCGCTGGGGATTGAGAAACCCCCAGACCTAGGGTTTACTCCTCTTTCAAGAAATAGATGAAGAGAGAAGAAAATGTTTTATACCTGACTGTGATATCTCTCTTTGCTTCAATTGAAGGACACTCTCGAGCAGATTGTAGGATCCTTGGAGACGGTGTATCTTCGTAATGGATCCTCAGATTGTAGTCCTATGACAAGGTTGGCCTTCTTCTCGTACTCTGGATCTGGAAAAGATGAAGAACAAGATAAGGATGTAAAAAACTCAAGGAAGAGACCTTTACCTGGGATAGCTCCGGACTGCTCGAACTTTGAAGATGAGGGAAGAGTATGGAGGTGGCGGTGGAAGATGGAGTGGATTTAGGGTTTGGCTGGTAGGGTGGCGACTTGCAGATGAAAAGGACCTAGGGCTTGATATAGTGGGCGGTGGCTTGGAGAAGGAGATGGTGGCCTTGAATGAAGTGGGAATAGGGTTTAGGAATTTGGGTGTTGGTGGCTAGGATGATGAAAGGAAATTAGGGTTGGCGGCCAGGGATGAAAACGGGGCAGGGTTTTGGTAACTTTGGAGATCTCTCACCTCCTCAAGGCTCCAATGGAACCCGGATTTACTCCCTCACGGAGCTCAACACTCAAAGAAGTGCGGAAGAAGAGAACACAAGGTTGCTCAACACAAGAAAAGATTTCATTTACTCATCCTAATCAAAAGATTACATAACAGTCCAATATATAGACCTTGCAAGAGAAACAAAATTACACTACTTCTCATGTGGGACTAAACATTCATCCTAAGCATGAAAAACTTTCCCTTGATCGACCAGGCTTCTTTCCTTGGAGTGGGCAGCCTCAAATGTGAGGTGATGGCTTCATATGGCAGGTATGTGGGGCACCTCCTAGTTCTTCTCCTTAAGTCATGGGTTTTCCTTCCATGACTTGCTCTTTCTTGGAAGAAAATACTCATCTCCTAGTCTTTCTCCCCAAGACTAGGCTCCTTCCATTCATAGCCAGGTACTTTAGGCAGGTGTGGGTGCCTACCTTGAAGTCCTCTCCAAGAAAAATCCCCTGCTCCTTTAGCTTGGTTACTTTTGGTAGCTTGTGGGCGCCTTCCTTAACTTCTCATATGAAGATTTTCTTGCTCTCTTGGGCGTGGGGACCAGGGACACTGGGATAAAATGTGGCACCAACTTGTCCTGGGGGTGTGGCGTCCACTTGTATTTGGCCTTGGAAGAAAAAATCATGTCCTAGGGAATGCCGCCAACCAGGACTTGACCTGGACATAGACTGAGTCAACATGACTCAACAAAATGAAATGCAGACTCAAAGAAATAAAATAATATGGTTGACCAGGTCAACCCTTATTACAAACCCTAATCTTCGGGCAAGGTCATTCAGAGATCCAGATAGAACCCTGATGTCTTCTTCTGATTCTGGTGCCCGCACCATCAGGCGAGAAGTCCTGAGCCCTCGCTTCAGAGCCAGCATTGCGACCGGCTCCTCCAAGTTATAGATCTCCAGTGCGGCAGCCTTGAAGCGAGCCATATAGTCTCGCAGTGGCTCGCAGTCCTGCTGCCTGATGAAGAAGAGGCTATCTGCCTCTCGTGGCATCTTCTGACAGGCATCGAAGTGAGCCATGAACCTTTGCCCCAGCTGGGCAAAGAAGTTGATGCTTTCCGGCTCAAGACGGGCAAACCAGACTCGAGCTACCTCCAGAGAGTAGCAGGAAAGGCGATTCATAGAAGAGCATCAGTGGCCCCCTGGACCCTCATGAGGGCCCGATAACTTTCCAGGTGGTCCAGGGGGTCGGTGGTCCCGTCGTAAGGATCCACTTGCAGCATGCAAAATCGATGGGGAATCGGCTTTGCTTGGATCTCCTGGGAGAACAGAGGATGGGCATCGTAGCCCACTGGCTCACTAGCGAAGCCAGGTAAGTTAGCAAACCGGTGGGGTAACTTTGCCAGCTTGCAGTCATGTTCCTCCAGGCGCTTCTCCACCATGCGCCTGATGGCTTCATCCATTGACCCCTCCGCTGAGAGAGGCGAAGAAGGTGACATGGTGGCACGGTGTCCGTGATGAGGGGTCTTGCCCTTTATGCCTTAGCGGGGTTTAGATGCCCCCCGGTCAAGGTGTGGTGAGCAGCTCTCCCCGTCGACGGACTCGGCCCGTTGTCTCTTTGCCGGGGTTTGACGATTACCCCGGGGGTTAGTAATGGCCCATGGCTACGAAGGCCTCCCATGAAAGGAACGCAGGCTATCGCGGGGTGCTGCGGCATGGGTCGCGGGGGTCTCTAGCTTCTGGTGAGTAGCTAAGGACCGATGCTGGTGTTGGAGTTGGCGCACTGCTGCAGTGAGAGTGTGCATCTGCTGGGCGAGCATGGTCAGCTGGACTTCTAGCGGAGGCGGTTGAACCAGAGTGGGTGGTTTTGTTCCCAGACCGTGCAGGTTCCCATGGGAAGGGGATTCTCCCGCACAGCTAGTGGAGGCTCCCCTCGCTCGAGTGGTCACCATCCTCTCGGTGAGCTATTCGAGTGGGGCTTGAGCTAGATCAGAAATCATTCTGCTTCATGGCCCCGCCCCTACCTGGCATGCCAATCTGTTGCCACCAGGATCGTCATGGACTGTAGCTGCTGGTGGCGTCGATGATCCCCCATCCGCCTCTTTGGGATGCCTCCTGTGCCTCAGGACCTCCAAGAAATAGCATTAGTGACTCGGGCCGGGGATTCCGGTGGGGGCGCTCCGACGGTCAAGTCAGTGACGATCCAATGGAACAGATCCTCCTGGTCGAGCTCCTCGGGATGAGCCCCATGCTAGGAGGAGTGAGTGTGGTGTGAATGGAAGTGAGAGCGGGCTGGGAGAGGTGATGGCCGAGGTGGAGGAGTCCTCCTATGTGGCCCTTCTCCCTTTTTTCTGTCGTTCGTCCCAGTGGTCTCTCTTCTTCTTTTTGCTTTTTGCTTTCTTTTGGCTTACCTTGGCTGGGTTTTTACTCTGGCTTGCCTCGGGATCCCCCAGTGTCATCAGGCGTGCACGATGAGGTATCGTGCCATAGACGGGATGCCTTTTCTGACAGATGGCTGGGGAAGCTTCCATGCGCTCTGACATTCTCTCTGTTTGCTTCATTTCGGGGAGCCTAGCAGGACCTCGATCGACGGGCCACCACCCTCGAGACTCGCACCCTCTGGCTGGGTCCTTCTCCTGGTGGTATGGCAGGTTGGTGGAGAGCTTGGAGCCTTGATCATGGGGTTTCCTTCCCTTCTGGTGTGAGTGACGGCTGTGGGTATTAATTGCGGCATGGCAGACATTGACGCACGGCCCTCGGGAGGCCTGCCATCATCCTTAGAGGGGAGGTGCTGCTTCCTTGGCGGTTGGTGCCTCTGCTCGAGCTGGGGACCGAGCTGGAGAGGTGGGGCGCAACTCCGAGGGGCTTGGCCTCGAGGTGGCCCAGCTGGGCGGAGGAGGGCCGAGCTCGACTCCAGACCAGCTGAACTCAGCTTCGGGCGAGCTCGACCTGATGGAGGTGGGTGGGGCATAGCCCAGCCCAGGGGACTTTACCTCGGAGGGGCTCCATGTGACAGAGGAGACTTGGGCTTGACTCCTGACCACGAGGCCCGATCCTAAGGGGCCCGCCTTGGGGGGGGGGACTTATGCTCGGCTCTGGCCTAGGTGTCTTGCCCCGGTGGGGACTGACCTGGCGGAGGACAGAGCTCGACTTTGATAGGTGACTCCGTTGTTTTGGGGGAGCTCAGCCTGGCGAAGGGGCCCATGTTGAAAATCCAGCGTAGCATCTGATAGGGGCTCCACGTCAATCTGCCCACCCCAAGTCAGCGATCCAGCCACATCACCTAATCCTTATGGGGCATGGAGGAGAGAGAGGAGGAGTTTATGATTATCCCAAAAAAGTTATTCATCTATAGAAGGACTCTTGGTCCTTCTGCATGCCATATTGCGCCTATCTTTTCTAGCGCCTTTCCAGAGTCCCAAGCCCTTGGGACTCTTGTTATCTGGCATGAATGATCCCTTTTAGGAGTCCAAAAATGGTTGAACACTAATGGCTTAATCTAATTTAAATCTTACCTAAATTAGTTATCCCAAATAGCCAGCAATCAAACCTAATCTGATTAGATTAGGAGTTAGGCTAGCCAACATATGCAAGTATATTAATTAGCTAGGCAATTAGGATCCTAATACCCAAATAAAAATATAATTAACTTCCTTGACCAATTTCTTAGCATGTATAACCCTTTGGGCTTCATATCTGCTAGTAGTAGGTCTAGGTTCATGTCGATCTAATTTGATTATAATATGAATAATCGAATTAGGTCAAAACCATGTCAATCCTAGTTGTCAAATTAGACATTCTTTCTAATTAACTCATGAATAATTATTTTAATTCATGAAAATTTACATGACATGATTGACATATAGAAACATTTCATACCTACCAAGAAAATAAAAAATATGATAAAAATTATTAAAATATCATTCAGTGACAAGTTATCATGCAATTAATTCCTTTGATCATCCTTTATTCTGAACAAATTATGTATGTAGAAAATTTTTAAATCTTAATATTTTATTCATTCGAATCTCAATCCAATAATGAAGACTTAATCAATGAAAGATTAAAACTATTTCTAATTTTATCTTGCTTTGATCAAAGACTTCCTAAGTCATCATATGATGAGATTATATGATATAAATTCTCTTCTTACTAGGATTGATCGATTCCTTATTGAGATACTCACAACCTTCATACACAATTGACCATATCCATGAACACCCCATACATGACTTAGTTGTGAATGAGTATGGACCAAAACATAGATTCATATGCATAAGGTTCCATGGTGATCTCAGGTCTAAGGATCACTTGCACAACTCTGACTTGGAGAACCATCTTTTGACAAGTAAGACTCCATAAGATATTCTCAAGGTAGATCAATTTAGTGGGCTCATTCTTAAATGAGCACCCACATCATTGTATTAGTATCCATACATAAGTGGTCATGAGACCAACCACCTTTTTTATTGAGCATACATAAGATGTACCAGTTTTATCGAAAATATCGATCCCTGACTTGATGATCCTATAACTAAAAATATTTTAAATTAGGATTTATAGGATTTTAAGTCTTACTATTATGAACTCATCATAACCCTAAATCCATTGTCCTAATATATAGGGTTCATCATAATCTTAAAATAAATAGTATAAGACACAATATATGATGAATCAAAAATATCTCTATTAATAAATATCATACATGAGTCAGAAGAATTTATAGAAAAGCTCCTATTACAAAAAAAAATGTGATTGGCTTGCATGATACTATTCTTTCAATCTTTTACTTGCACTAAAGCTAATTGCTCTTATATTTAATTCCTTTACAATTTAAAAGGCGATCAAATTGCTGTTAAGGGCTTTAGTGAATGGGTCCTCCATGTTATTCTTTGTATCTACTTGTTCTATAATCATATCTTATCTTTCAATGATTTCATGGACGAGATGGAAGTGCCTTAGGATGTGCTTGGGCTTCTGATGAAACCTTGGTTTCTTAGCTTATACAACAGCTCCAGTGTTATCATAATAAAGTAGCACCAGTTGTTATATCTTAGGAACTACTCTTAATTCTGTGATAAACTTCTTCATATAGATAGCTTTCTTAGTGGCTCCACTTGCAATAATGTACTCTATCTCAATAACCAAGTCAACTATAGTTTGCTGCTTGATACTTTTTCAACTCACTATACCAATATACAGAGTAAATATATACCTTGATATGGATTTACTATTATTTGGATTTGATTGAAAACTAGAATCAGTATAGCCTTCTAGTTTTAAATCTAATTCTTTATATATAAGAAAAAATATTTTTAGTCCTTTTCAAGTACTTAAGAATGTTTTTCCTAGCTTTTCAATGATCCTCCCCTAGATCGGTCTGAAACCTACTTGCTATGCTTAAGGCATAAGCAACATCAAGCTTGGTACATAACATGGCATACATGATTGATATTAAGACAAAGCATAAGGAATGTACTCATCCTTTGTCTCTCTTTAGGTATCTTAGGAGACATCTTCTTAGAAAGATGTATGCCTTGACTCATGAATAAGTCACCCCTTTTACTTCTCTCCATGTTAAATCTTTTCAATACTAAATCAATGTACCTGGATTGGGATAAGTTGAGTATCCTCTTAGATCTATCTCGGTAGATCTTTATACCTAATATATACAATGCTTCTCCCAAATCTTTCATGGAAAACCTTTTAGATAGCTAAGCTTTGATCGATTATAATATTAGGATATCATTCCTAATGATAATTATGTTATCAACATACAAAATAAAGAAAATAATAGCACTCCCACTTGTTTTCTTATATACACATGGTTCATCTACATTTTTGATGAAACCAAATTCGTTAATTGTTTCATCAAAGTGAATGTTCTAGGTCCTCAAAGCTTGCTTCAATCCATAAATGGGTTTCTTAAGCTTGCATCCTTGGTTCGGTCTCCCACTTGAGACAAACTCCTCTGGTTGTGACACATAGACTTCTTCCTCAAGATACCCATTAAGGAAAGCAATATTTATATCCATTTATTAGATTTTATAGTCATAATATGTAGCTATAGCAAGAAAAATCTGAATAGACTTAAGCATGGCTACTGGCAAAAAAGTTTCATCATAGTCAATTCCATGACTTTGTTTGAGACTTTTTGCCACTAGCCTAGCATTGTAGGTTTCTACTTGGCCATCTACTCCAATCTTCTTCTTAAAAACCCACTTTTATCCTATTGGATTTACTCTTTCAAGCATATCAGCCAAGGTCCAAATTTGGTTAGAGTACATGGAGTATATTTCAAATTTCATGGCTTCAAGCTATTTATTAGAGTCTTTACTCTCAATAGTTTATGTATAGGTTATAGAATCATCATCCTGAATGATATTAGCTTCATTGTCATTCCCAATGCTAAAGTCATAGCTGAGAGGTATACCCTGCACTCTCTCTAACCTACAGAGAGGAGGTGTGTGATGTGGTTGTATATGATTATAGATACTAGTGGTTGAGAAATTTCTTGTGGAATGTCTTTAAGTATAAATTATAGGTTTTGAACTTTTCTAAGTTCAAATATCCTCCCACAACCTCTTTCTTGGATAAATTCCTTCTCCAAGAAAGTGACATGCCTATTGATAAAAACCTTTTGTTTAGTAGGATGATAAAAGAGGTATCTAATACCCTCTTGAGAATAATCTATAAACATATATTTATCAGCCCTAGCACTTAACTTATATCCAAAAATATTTCTAACATGAGCATGACAACCCCAAATCTTAAAATATTTAAGACTTGACCTTTTTTCTTTCTATAATTCATACAAAGTGTTAAAGACTAATTTTGATAGAACCTTATTAAGGATATAGGTAGCAGTCTTTAGGGCATAATCCCAAGGAAAAATAGAAATATTTATAAAGCTTATCATGGATTGTAACATATCTAACAAGATGCGATTCCTCTTTTTAGCTATGCCATTTAATTGTGGTGTGTAAGGAGGCATCCATTTAGAGAGAATACCATTGTCCTTAGGATGATTGAAAAATTCACTCGATAAGTTTTCACCTCCTCGATCAGATATAAGGATTTTAATACTTTTTCCAGTTTGATTCTCAATCATATTTGATATTCTTTAAATTTATCAAAGACTTTGGATTTGTGTTTTATTAGATACACATGTCCAAACCTTGATAAGTCATTAGTGAAGATGGTAAAATAAGAGTATTCTCCTCTAGTTTGAGTTGACATAGGTCTATATACATTTGTATGTGTAAGACCTAATAACTCAGTTGCCCTTTTTCTATTTCAGTGAATGGAGACTTGGTCATTTTTTTCATGAGACACGACTCACAAGTTCTTAATGATATATAATTATAAAGATCAAAGAAATTATCCTTGTATAACTTCTTTATCCTAGACTCACTAATATGACCAAGTTGCCAATGCCAAAGAAAAGTGATATTAACATATTCTCTCTTTCTCTTCTTGTTTTCAACAAGTAATACTTCATCATTGAGTAAAAGAACCAAAAGATTATTGTTCAATAAATCATTTTCAAATAATTCCTTAAAATGATAAATTGAGCACCCATTGCTCTTTACATTATTTTAAAACCTTGTTGTGATAACAACGATATATAAATAATACTTTTAATGACATTTGGGATATAGTAATAGTCCTTCAATTCCAAAATCTTGCTTGAAGGTAAAAATAGTAGATCGGTGCCTACAACTTTTACTTGAATGGCTTCTCCACTCATGCCATGAAACTTAAAGTGACCTTTCTTCAAACTCCTAATTCTTTGTAGTCCTTACAATGACTTACATATATGAGATTCAAAAGTGGTATCCAATACCCATGAATTAGAAGTTGAAGCATTCAATGATAAGTTAGTTTGCATCATGTATAAACCTTTTGATACTCCACGAGCATCGAGCTTCAATCTTATAATGTAACTCTTACAGTTCTTCTTCAAGGGTCCTGCTTCCTGTAGTAAAAATAGGTTTCATCAGTAAAGAGCTTCTTTCTCTTCTTCCTCTTCTGGATGCTTTTCTTAGGATTCCATTTTCTCTTCTAACCCTTTTTCATTATCATTTTCTTCTTCCTATCAATTAGAGGAAGATGAGCCTTATCTTTTTTAAAATGGCTCTCGACTATCTTAAGCATGTTAAGCAACTCAGGTAATGAAATGCTCAATTTGTTATATGATAGTTAATGAGAATCTGAGAGTGATTATAGGACCAAGTCTTGACTGAGCTTTCTATGCAAAACAAACTCTAATTGACCTAATTGAGTGATTAATTCAATTATTTTTAGCATATGGGCTTGTATGGATGAGCCCTCACTCATTCTTTCTCGAAACAACTACTTTGATATTTTGTATCAAGAAGTCCTACTTTGCTCTCTATACAACTCCTCGAGATTGAGTAGTATAGATTGAGGTTCCATGTCTTCATGATGCCTTTGTAATTCATTACTCATGGAGGCCAATATAATGCACTTAACATTTAGACTGTCATTCTGTTATATTTTATATATGGCCTTTTCTTCCTCCATAGCATCCTCTCTGATCACTTCAGGATCACGAGAGCCGAGGATATACAAGACTTTCTGGTGCGGGCACCAGACTCAGAAGAAGACTTCAGGGCTCCATCTAGATCTCTGATTGACCTTGCCCGAAGAATTAGGGTTTTTTGGTTTTGTAATAAGGGTTGACTTGGTCAACTCAATTTTTTTGAGTCTGTATTTCCCTGTAATTTAAATTTTGTTGAGTCATGTTGACTCAGTACAAGTCCTAGTAAGTGGTCTAGGTCTTCTCCAGGGTGCCACATTTTCTCCCAAGCCCAAGCAAGTGGGTGCCACAATCCCAGCCACACGCCAGAGTCCAGGAGGCGCCACATCTCCATCCCAGTGTCTTGGTCCTTCCACCCAAGGGAGCAAGAATTTTTCTTGAAGCCAAAATCAAGGAGGTGCCCCATATATACCTTAAAAGGCCAAGCTAAAGGAGGAAAGAGGCATTTCTTGGGGAGCACTTCAAGGGGACGCCCAATCCATGCCTAAAAAGACCAAAGCAAAGTTGGGAAGAGCCATGAATTGGGGAGAAAGAAAAGGAGGTGTCCAAAAGAGTTGAGCCATGGAAGGAAAAAAATTTTTCTTGAAGAGCAAGGCTAGGAGGCGCCACCTACTTACCATTTGGAGCCACCAATCAACACTTATGGAAGCTCTTGGCCGGCCATATGAGAAGGATTTGATTCTACAAGCCTAATTTGAAGATCCATCCTATTAGTCCCACATGGGAAGATGTAAAACCCTGACCTCTTATAAAGACCTATAAAATAAACCCCTCTTACAAGTTTTAAAAAAATAACTGATGAATGAATTCAAATTTTGTGTGAGCAAATTTATGTTTCTCTCTTCCGCACTTGCATTTAGGTGTTGAGCTCCGTGAGGTAGTAAATCCGGGTTCCCTAGGAACCTTGAGGAGGTGTGAGGTCTCCAACCCCAAAACCCTAGGTTAGCCACTTCAACTCCAAACCCTAGCCGCCCATCATCCTCTTCATTCCACCAAATCCTAGCCTATCCCATCTCTCACGGCCCCTCTCTCCAAGTAGAGGCCAACCACCAGCATCCAGGTCCAGTTCGGCCACTTCGAATACAGAGCAAACCCCAGAGGAAGTCAGATCAGCATCCAGGAGAATCATGATTTCAGCAACATCAACTTTCAAGTTCTTCTATCTGGTAAATCCTTCCTTGAGTATCTGGTTCCATAACTTGTTCTTCTTCTTTCCCAGATCTTGAGTTCAGAAGAAGCCAACTCTGCCAAAGGACCAGTATTGGAGGATCCATTGCGAAGATATTCGAATCCGGGGATCTAACAATCTGCTCAAGAGAATCCTTTCGCTAAACTCTGTGAAGATCACTGCCTGGTCTGTAACCCTTCTCTTCTCTTTACTTCTGTCCTATTGAAAGTTCAGAGCGAAACCCTAGGTCTGGGAGTTTCTCAACCCCCAGCGATCCTTTACTTCTGAACTACTCTGATAACCTAGTTTCTTTAAATTGTGCTTTCAATTATTACATAGTTTCTTTCAATTTAGTTTAACTTTCCTTTGAGTCAAAGCCGACTTCTGAAAATATATATAAAAAAAAAAATAATCTTAATTTACTTCCGCATCGCATCATCTCTTTTGTTCTGCATCATTTTTGGTATCAGAGCATTCGTTCTGCATCATTTTTGGTATCAGAGCCCTGTCTAGGGTTTCTGACTTGCTTGCATGTTTTGAGTGCCTCTCTTTTTTACTTTGTCTGCTCGAAGTAGACTCCCCAGGATGTCCGGTCCTAGGAACGAAGTGAGGTGCAAGCCTCCTCTTCCCATTCCATGGGGTGTTCCTAGGGCATGTAGGGGATCCGCTGGGTTACAACTTCGTAGCAGGAATTGTAAATGGGGGAAGCATTCTATTTTCAGTCTGTAACTGCCCTATTGCAGGAATTGTTTCTCATTACAGGTAACTCCAAATTGTATGTTTTTTATTTTTCTGGAACCAGTATAATTGATACTATTTTACATAATTCTACTATAATTTATTGGTTTCTGTGAAATCTTTGAGAGTTAAATTATAGCAATTCTATTTCTGTGTTTCTGCAATTCAATTTATTTTTGAGTGATCATCTCCTAATTCATCTTAAGGCCAATTGAGCATCTAAGATAAGGGGAGGAGTTGATAACCTCTCCTTAGCCCAAAACCACCATCCATTCATTCGATCCTAAGCCTAATTTTAAAATTTATTAGACTTAATTTGCCCTAGTGGGCTAGGAACACCAACTGGTCAGGTCCAGCCTAGTGTTGAGTCAGTTTGTCTAGTTACTCTGTATATGCTTTGTACTCAGTGTCTAGAATGGTGGTTCAGGGATTCTATCCCGAAGGGCTTGTGTGCTGGTCCGCCTACCTGGCCAATCACTGATTGGTGTCTAGGATTGGCAATTAGGGACCTAACACTCCCCTTACACCTGCCTGGCTGAGTCCCGAGTTACTACAGGCTAGCTTTCCACTCTGATTGGGCATCTAGTTTGGGCTCTAGGTCTAGTTAGCCCATAGTCGTTTCAGTCGAGTCTCATTTGGTGTGTTTGCTTGCATCATCATGTCTACCCGGAATGGAGTACCCTACCAACCTGGTCAAATCCAACCTGATTTAGAGGCCATGGTTAGAACTCTTATCGAAAGCATGAACAAATTGAGTCAGGATATGACTGATATTGTTGCCCAGTTTAGGAATCCAGTCCGTGAGGATCTTACCCAGCTTACGGATCAAGTCCAAGTACTTGAGAAACGTAGACATCAAAATTGGACCCCTGATCCAAAATTTAATAGGCCCCAACCTCACCCATGCCAGGAGCCTAGGAGGACCTTATACCGTGATCCCAAGCATAACCTTAGGAAGCCTAACCATGATATCTATAGTGTGGATCGTGTCTATGAGAGGTCCTTACAATATTCTAGACCAGTCACTCAACAACCCAAGTCTTCTAGATCAAACCATTTAGATCGACACCCATGCTCAAGTAAGGTCTCTACTAGCTTGAAACCTAGTGTGACCCAGGTTCCTATATCGCAAGAATGTTGGTTTTGTGGAGAAAGAGGCCATAAATCTAGTCAGTGCCCATGCATAGGACTGGCTTGTGCACAACTAAGTGGTAAGAATCCTAAGGATGACATTAATGAGGGAGAACCCAAGCCTACCAATGAGGAAGAAAGGTTAGGTATGACAAGCCCAGAATCAGTTGACCCGATTACCACTGACTACAAACCCATTGAAGATGGCATCGAGGAAGTATATGATGTTGGCTTGAGTCTAGTTGATGAATATAAGGGGGAAGAACTTGAAGAATGTGACATCGATACTATTGGTTCCTTACCTGAGGAGACCTCAGAGAGCAACCAAGTGGTAGGACCTAGTTCAGAAATTCAAGAGATTTGTGAGAATCAGGTTCCTTTAGTCAAATACCCCCAGGAAGAACTCATAGTGTTAGCCCAGGCTATCAGTTCGTACCCTCTAATGACAGTCATTTCCCAAGTACCAATTGAAGATCTTTGCACTGAACTGTTTAAGTTTGCCCACCCTATGGTAGATCCTCTCCTTAGGATGACTGAATCAAGCCTCTTACAATTGGACCTTGTCCCATGCCCAGCCACTAAGGTCTCTCCCGTAATCTCAGTTAAACATCCTTGTCTTGAGCGGATTGATTCACCTAGTCTTGTAGAAGTCCTCCTTTTGACCCCAGACCCCTTCCTTCGCATGACTGACCTACCCTTCTATAGAGTATACATTTCCGCACCTATATGTCAAATTTCAAGTCTTGAGGTCATCATCCATAGGCCCTTCCATGAATCATTCTTCAATCCAGTTCTTGAGAAAATGGATCATTATTTGCTTAGAGAACAAACTTTAACTGTTGCAATCACATGTCCTAGGCTACTTCTCGAACCATCTCTTGATCCATTCCTGGGAGTAGCAAACTTTTCCTTTCGTAAGGATGACCAGTTGACACTCATAGATCACCATTCAAACCTTCAGGTCACCAACTTTAGTCAACAGGTAATTCGAGACTCCACCTCATATTTCCTCTCTTTCTCTAGGACTTCCAATGCTTCTTATACCATCCAAGTATACTTTGTCGAAGTCTTTAGAGTGAACCACGTGTCAGAACCTATTAGGTTTGCCACCTACTTCTGGAAGACCTTATGGCACCTACTAGGCACCCATGATAAGTTTTCATGCTCTGCATGCAATCCTCCGACCCAAGGTCAAATCTAGAGAGCCTTAGTTTGTTAGGTTTAGACCTAGGGTTCCTTTGGAATAAAGTCCATTCTTTAGGAGTGCGTCGTCAGTCTAGTTTAGTTTTTCTTGACCCTTTACTAGGCTTTGGCTCAGATTTTGGTTTGATTGAGAGCACCAGGAATTGGGATTTGTATTTTGTCCAGGGCTGGAATTGCATTCAATGTTTCGATCAATAGGTCTATAGGCTAGAGTCCCTTTGAAATTGTTCATGGATACAAGCCTCACACACCACTTGATCTGATTTCATTATTAGCCCACACACACAAGTCTCTTGATGCACTTGCATAGCATGTAAAGGACTTGCATAAAGAAATTCATGCCAAAATAACTTTAAGTAATGAAACTTATAAGAAGTTGGCTGATTCTCAAAGATGAGTCAAAACTTTTGTTGAGGGAGACTATGTAATGATTAGGTTAAGGCCTGAACGGTTTCCTCCTGGAACCATTAGAAAGTTACATTCTAGAGGAGCTGGACCATTTAGAGTGGTGAAGAGAGTAGGGTCCAATGCCTATGTGCTCGAGTTGCCTTCAGAACTAGGCATTAGCTCCACTTTCAACATTACAGACCTAGTAGAGTATAGAGAGCCGGCTGTGATTCCCAGTGAGCCTTTTGAGCCTAATCCTATTATTGAGAGTGATCCCGACCCTGTGTGTCCACCAACAAACTGGCCTGTGAGGAAAGAGCAGATTGAAAAGATCCTGGATGATCAGGTTATCTCTACTCATAATCGAGGATACCAAAGATACCTGGTCCACTGGCAAGGAAGGCCAGATTCTGATGACTCTTGGATCTCCTGAGAAGAATTACAAGAATTGGACCCAGACCTCTTGGAGAGATACCAGAGCCAGCTTGATCCATACTCGACAAGGTCGAGTTCCTCCCACCCCGGGAGAATTGGTGTGGGCACCAGACTCAGAAGAAGACTTCAGGGCTCCATCTGGATCTCTGATTGACCTTGCCCGAAGAATTAGGATTTTTTGGTTTTGTAATAAGGGTTGACTTGGTCAACTCAATTTTTCTGAGTCTGTATTTCCCTGTAATTTAAATTTTGTTGAGTCATGTTGACTCAGTACAAGTCATAGTAAGTGGTTTAGGTCTTCTCCAGGGTGCCACATTTTCTCCCAAGCCCAAGCAAGTGGGCGCCACACTCCCAGCCACACGCCAGAGTCCAGGAGGCGCCACATCTCCATCCCAGTGTCTTGGTCGCCACACCCAAGGGAGCAAGAATTTTTCTTGAAGCCAAAATCAAGGAGGCACCCCATATATACCTTAAAAGGCCAAGCTAAAGGAGGAAAGAGGCATTTCTTGGGGAGCACTTCAAGGGGGCGCCCAATCCATGCCTAAAAAGACCAAAGCAAAGTTGGGAAGAGCCATGAATTGGGGAGAAAGAAAAGGAGGTGTCCAAAAGAGTTGAGCCATGGAAGGAAAAAAATTTTTCTTGAAGAGCAAGGCTAGGAGGTGCAACCTACTTACCATTTGGAGCCACCAATCAACACTTATGGAAGCTCTTGGCCGGCCATATGAGAAGGATTTGATTCTACAAGCCTAATTTGAAGATCCATCCTATTAGTCCCACATGGGAAGATGTAAAACCCTGACCTCTTGTAAAGACCTATAAAATAAACCCCTCTTGTAAGTTTTAAAAAAACAACTGATGAACGAATTCAAATTTTGTGTGAGCAACTTTATGTTTCTCTCTTTCGCACTTGCATTCAGGTGTTGAGCTCCGTGAGGGAATAAATCTGGGTTCCCTAGGAACCTTGAGGAGGTGTGAGATCTCCAACCCCAAAACCCTAGGTTAGCCACTTCAACTCCTAAGCCTAGCCGCCCATCATCCTCTTCATTCCACCAAGCCCTAGCCTACCCCATCTCTCATGGCCCCTCTCTCCAAGTAGAGGCCGACCACCAGCATCCAGGTCCAGTTCGGCCACTTCGAATACAGAGAAAACCCCAGAGGAAGTCAGATCAGCATCCAAGAGAATCAGGATTTCAGCAACATCAACTTTCAAGTTCTTCTATCTGGTAAATCCTTCCTTGAGTATCTAGTTCCATAACTTGTTCTTCTTCTTTCCTAGATCTTGAGTTCAGAAGAAGCCAACTCTGCCAAAGGACCAGTATTGGAGGATCCATTACGAAGATATCCGAATCCGGGGATCTAACAATCTGCTCACGAGAATCCTTCCACTAAACTCTGTGAAGATCACTGCCTGGTCTGTAACCCTTCTCTTCTCTTTACTTCTGTTCTGTTGAAAGTTTAGAGCAAAACCCTAGGTCTGGGAGTTTCTCAACCCCCAGCGATCCTTTACTTCTGAACTACTCTGATAACCTAGTTTCTTTAAATTGTGCTTTCAATTATTACATAGTTTCTTTCAATTTAGTTTAACTTTCCTTTGAGTCAAAGCCGATTCTGAAAATAAATAAAAAAAAAATTAGTCTTAATTTACTTCCGCATCGCATCATCTCTTTTGTTCTGCATCATTTTTGGTATCAGAGCATTCGTTCTGCATCACTTTCTCCTGTGTTAAGATAATCCTCATGTTTCTTAACCAGTCTACATAATTGGGATTGATTAATTTGTTGGCATCTAAAATACCCTGCAATGATAAAGTTGAAGCCATTAAATAAATATATATAAAAATAAAGAATAATGTATAAATAAACCACTCAAGATGATATACAGAACTAGATGAGGACTTATAAAACTAATTATGACTCTCACTATTTTATCACAAATACCATAGCCCTCACCTATAATAAACAAGAAACCCTACTAGGATTTCTTTAGAGGGGTTGAGATCCCAATTTTTCATAAATATCTTGTGTTATACAACAAATATTTATGAGTTCAAGGATAGGAAATTCTTTTTCTAATTGCAATCCATGCAATTCTCTACCTAACTGCTATCTCTAAAATATTTATAGCCTTGTGTTATATAACAAACTGTAATATTTTAGTTTAGTCAGACCCTTCATTTTCATATAGTCATATTTGAATAATGATGTCCTTGTGTTACACAACAAAGTAACACCATCAAATATGCTAAAAAACATTAAATACACCAAGACAATTTCATATCAATCCCTATAGTAAGTCTTGTGTTATCAACAAACCTATTACATTTTTTGACATAGTTTTAGCTTAGCATGAAGGAAAGTATTAGTAGTATTTTAATCATTTAGTATTTCCTATTCAAGGTTTAAATTAATTGAATTATCTAGGTAAGTGGGAGAGAGGTGGGAGGCCCCCCATGCTTGCCTTAGACACCAAAAGATTGGTTAGGTAAGCAACAGATCCAATTAAAAACCACATTCTCTTTATCTTTTCAGAACCACTTACCTAGACACCAATTGATCAATCATAATCTGAATGGATCTATAATTTAATTTCTAACACTACAACTAAATATAATTTTTAAGAGGGCTTTCATAGTCTCATGCATATTCTAATACTACATAGTAGTATATAACATCATAACATAATATATGCTAGGTGTGTCATCATTCTAGAACAACCTTACAACATAGCAAACATCCGCTACTATGTTAAAACAACTTTATTTCAAAATGATGACTAAAGAATCTAAATATATCTCTATATCGATTAAGGTTTAAGTGAAACACATAATCAGTGGCATTCACAAAGCATTATATGTTATAACTATCATGCTAGATATTTAATATAACATTCATATATGCAATAATAAATTGACCATTTATTAAATCAATCAAGGTAGCTTTGATATCACTATTAGGTTATGGTCATGTAGCAAAAGAATGGATTTCAAAATTTTTAATATTGAAACCCTAGTCAATCGATATCCTAGAGGGACTTAGAGGAATACCTGTAATGCTATATCCTAGTATTTTTATAAGTACACAAGTGCATACCCTCTAGAGGTGATCCACATAAGAACCGAATCAAGGGAGCACTTCTTCTAGTTTGCTTGCCAAATTTCTCTTCTCGATAATCTTTCTCCCTGTGACAGCCTTTCGCCTCGCTAGGACCTATACCCTATTGAAGGGTACCTCTAGAGCTCTCTAATTTATCTCTCAAAAGCCTTTTATCCTTCTTAATTCTCTTTCAAGTCCTTGTCTAAAAATGTCATATTTGTCTTAATTTTGAAGACTTATCTTAACAATGGAAGGAAGAAAACTATTGAGACAACTTTGGATGATCCTCGATCTTTATCGCCGAGACTTATTTATAGGTAGAGAGCAGATGCCAATTACACCCATTCCCCACCACTTATTTGATATACAATGTATTAGATAAGTCCTTTAAAGCAGGAGTCCGGTGGGTGAAATGTTTGATGCAAACTATATAAATATGATGTTTCAGAATTCCATGTTCCAAGAGATGCCTTCTCGCATTCCTTTAGAGTAATTTGATAATTAGTGCAAATTAAATTTGTGTGACCTGGTCAAGCACCCTAAGTGTTGTGACATTTGGATAAACCTTTCATAAGAAGGTGATTAACAATCAAAAGGACTCTAGGTTCTTGATGGGGACATTGGCAAAAGAAAAAGGTTTCAAGCTGACTCTTTGTGGTTTTGCAGTTAATCTTTTCATACTTGAAGCCTGTGGAAGAAAGCCCACTCTATAATCCATCAAATAAAGCCCATTCCATAATCACTTTTGGCAACACTTAGAAGCATCATTGACTGCACATGGAGACTCCTCTTGGTGCCACATGGAAACATCTCTTGATGACATTTGGAAGCACATCTTGAAGCTACATGAAGACTCTTCTTGGCGCCACATGGAAACATCTCTTGATGACATTTGAAAGCACCTCTTGAAGCCACATGGAGACTCCTCTTGGAACCACATGGAAGCCCATCTTAATGCTACTTGGAAGAACCTTGTGATGCCATTTGGATTAGCTACAACTAAATGTAGTTTCTTGTTAGAACTCCTCAACCACATGTCGTTAGAAGGTTATAACTAAAATTAGTTAGGCCACCCACCTCTCTTGGCTGAACTCCTTGGCTCCTTGGGCCTATAAATAGGACCCCAAGCCTTCTCTTGTAAGCATGCTATGATTGAATGAAAGAGAGTTTGATGTGGTGATGGCGGACACGAAGAAACTTGGGGTTATTCGGAAATGGGGAAAAAAACCTAAAGCAAATAAGGATCGTGGGAGGGCTAAGAAGCCTCCCGGGACTAGGATAGGACGATCCCGAAAATCCTAAAATAGCCGGACTCTTTTGATTTTCAGTTTTCTTGATGGGATGACGAAGGAAAGATGGAAATATAGAGGGGGAACAGGAATGAAACTCGAACCTAGGATGTAGATCCGATGGGAAACAGAGAGATGGAGGGGAAAAGGGTACCTAGGGCTTCGAGCCCTACGTCAGCTGTTTGGCAGTGAAGACCTTATTTGGGATCACATCCTGCCATCATGCACGGAGGCACTGATGACTTGGAGATCACACCCCGCCATCATGCACGGTGACACTGATGACTTGGAGCGGCTTCACGCTCCTCGACACTCTCACTAGAGCGAAGGCATTGGGGCCTCACATCCCTCGACGTCCCGACGGACGAAGGCAAACGGGCCTCAGCCCACTCCAAACGGAGACAGAACCAACAATTCTTTCAAAAATTCAATTTCATTAACTACTTTATTACAAGAGGAGTATGGGTATTTATAAATGCTCATATCCCTTTTGAAATTCAAAAATAAAATCCCCTGAAATCCTCCATTGATTTTAAAATCAAGTTCAAAATCAAAATCCCAAATTTCCCAAATTACATTAATTAAAAAAAATACCAAATAAATCCTGTTTATTTGAATTTTGAAATCCCCTCTGCTCTGAAAGTCATGCCACTCCAAAAATCATGCATACAGTCTCCTTCATGCTGCTTTGAGAAGCGTGCAGGGGCTTCTTGGGCTGCTTTGAGAAGTGTGCAGGTCTTTCTTCTCGGCCCAACAACAAGGGGAAAAAACCAAAACTCCGGTCTGGCAGGGGCCAGCGGGCGGCAGTGCGACCGGTGGCGGCGGGCGTCGGCGCAGGGGTGGGACGGTCGCACGGCATGCACGAGTGTGCCGTTCAGTCTTCCTGCAAGCGTGGGGCTCAGGGACGCCGGCGGGGTGGCGGGGCGGCGGATCGACGGTGCGCCGGCGGGCGGGTGGCAGTGGCGGGGTGGCACGGTGGCACGGCGGCGACATCACACTGGCGTAGGGGGCGGACAGACGCCTCCCGCTCCCGTTCGTCTTCCCACGGGCGTTGGCGGCGGCAGACCCCACCGGCGGCCTGGCGGGGGCCGACGGGCGGCAGGAACAGCGGCGGGCAGCAGGCCAGCGACGGTGCAGGGAGGCATGACAGCAGGTGGGCGGACGGATGCCTCCCGCGTCCGTTCGTCTTCCCACGGGCGTGGGCAGCGGTGGCTGTTTCTCCGATGAGGGAGGGAGCTGGCAAGCGTCGGCGGCGGTCCGGCAGGGCGACCGGGGGTCGGGCAGCTCGGATGGGGGGGGCGGAAGGGGTGGCAGCTAGGTTTTAGAAATGAACACAACGGGTTGAAGAAGGTTGATGATGGAATAAGCTGGGAATAACAATGGGATAAATCTGGAATAAAACGGGAATAAAAGGGATAGCTGGAATAGCGGGAATAACTATAAAAAAAATTTTAAAAAATAAAAAGAGAAACTCGGATGGGTTTCGGGTCCCCCATCAGAGTTCTAGCTTGGTTCCATTCTTTTGCCTTGTTCTTGTTTTCTTGCTCCTTGTGTGGAGAGGGTGAGAGGCCCTAGTCTAATTTTATTTTCTTGTTCCCTAGCCTAAGAGTTAGGTCACTCCTTGAGGCAGAGGGTGAGAGGCCTGTTTTCCACTTCAAAGAAGTCCTATCAAGGCCCTTGAAGTGCACTCCAAGAGGGAGAGGGTGTGAGACTCATAGCTTGCCGCCAAGCTCCAATCCATCCCCAAAATTTTCTTCTCCTTGCTTTTCTTTGTTCAATTTCCTCTTTCCTCTTGCTTCCATGCCTTATATCATTTTTTTGTATGTTCTCTCATCTGATTTGAAGTCAAGGATGAAGGTTTCCAGCCATGAATCAAGTGGAATGTAAGTTCTCAAGTTTAGGGTGTGCTAGTCTTACAATATAGTCCTCAATCCTATGAGTGGTGAGAGCTTTCTTTTCACCAAATATTTTAGCCTTCATTGTTGGTAGGAGAACCACTTCTTGGCCCTTTGGATTTGAGATTTGAAGGTGTTTGACCTAGTAGAAATGGTTTCCTAGCCATGAGATCTATCTTATATTAATTTGAATATGATATGCATGTGGGTGTTTAATTTTTGATCAACTAGTCTCTTGCTTGAAAGAAGATTGTCTCTCTTATGATTAATTTTCATGCTTTAAATTTAATGCTCATCATGGATAGATAACCTTTTAAAGCACATCATCATTCATTCATTTCATTCATCTCACATCCCGCATCAGTTCTTCTTATGTGCACCATCCAAAAATGTGCTCAAATAATTCACACTAACATGAAGATTTGCACCAAAAATATGACATTGACCAGTCAAACCTGATCCTTGTGGTCATGGAAGAGCAAGAAGAGGTGTTTATCATTATCCTAAAAAAGTGATTCATCTGTAGAAGGACTCTTGGTCCTTTTGTATGCCATATTATGCCTATCTCTTCCAGCACCATTCAAGAGTCCCAATCCCTTGGGACTCTAGCTATTTGGCATGGATAAGCCCTTTTACGAGTCCAAAAATGGCTAAATGCTGATGGATTAATCTAATTTAAGTCCCATCTAAATTAGTTAGCCCAAATAGCAAGTAATCAAACCTAATATAATTAGGTTAGAAATTAGGCTAGCCAACATATGCTAGTATGTCAATTAGCTAGCCAATTAGGTTCTTATAATCCAAATAAAAATATAATTGACTTTCTTGACCAATTCTCTAGTATGTGTGACCCTTTGGGCTCTACATCTAGCTAGCAGTAGGTCTAGTTTCATGTTGATCTAATTTGATTAGAACTTGAGTAATCGAATTAGATCAAAACATGTCAACCCTAGTTATCAAATTAAACCTTCTTTCTAATTGACTCATAAATTAATTACTTTAATTTATGAAAGCTTACAAGATATGATTGATATCTGGCAATATTTTATGCATACATAAAAAATAAGAAATTTAGAAAAATTATTAAAATATCCTTCAGTGGAAAGTTATCATGTAATTCAATCCTTCAATCTCCTTTATCTCGAACAAGTGATGAGTATGGAAATTTGTCAAATTCTAATACTTTATTCATTCAAATCTTGATCCAATAATAAAGACTCGATCAATAAAAGATTAGAACTATTTCTAATTTCATCCTACTTTGATCAAAAACTTATTGAATTATCATTTGATGAGATTACATGGAATAAATTCTCCTCTTACTAGGATTGATCGATTCTTTGTTGAGCTACTCATAACTTTCATGCTCAATCCACCATATCCATGAACACCCAATACATAACTTAGTCATGAATGGGTATGAACCAAAATATAGATTCATGTGTACAAGGTTCCATGGTGATCTCAGGTCTAAGGATCACTTGCATAACTTCCACTTAGAGAACCATCTTTTAATAAGTAAGACTCTATAAGATGTTCTCAAGGTGGATCAATTTAGTTGACTCATTTCCAAATGAGTATTCATACCGTTGTATTAGTGTCCCTACATAAGTGGTCATGAGACCAACCACCATCTCCATTGAGCATTATAGGATGTGCCAATCTTACCGGAAATATCGATCCCTAACTCGATGATTCTAAAACTAAAAATATTTTAGATTAGGATTTATAAGATTTTAGATCTCACTATTATGAATTTATCATAAGCCTAAATCCATTATCTTAATCTATAAGATTCATCATAATCTTAAAATAAATAGTATAAACCACAACATATGATGAATAAAAAATGCCTCTTTATTAATAAATATCATACATGAATTGAATAAATTTATAGAAAAGCCTCTATCACATAAAAAGTATGATTGGCTTGCAAGATACTATTCTTTCACACATATCTAATAATCTCCCACTTGTCCTAAAACTAATTGGCCACAAATCTAAGTCACATCATCTCAAGGTAGGCTTCGGTGCTTTATTGGCTCAACAGCTTTGTTAGTTGATTTGCCACATTATTAGAGTCTACCCTCTATACCTTCATACACTTCTTTTCGAGGTAGTCACGGATAAGAAAAAATCATCGCTCGATATGCTTAGACATCTGGTGAGTCCTTGGCTCCTTAGTAAGGGCTATGGCATTGTTGTTGTCATAGTAGAATGGTATGACATTTGATGGAATCACACCTAGCTTTGTAATAAACTTTTTGAATGAGAATGCCTCCTTGGCAGCTTCTAAAGTAGTGATGTACTCAGCTTCCATGATGGAGTCCACTATGATAGGCTACTTAGAACTCTTTCAACTAATAGCACCACATTGCATAGGAAAATATATCTTGATGTTGACTTTTGATCATCAATATTAGACATAAAGTTTGAATCTATGTATCCTTGCAATAACTCATTGTTAGTCTTTCTCAAGTACTTATGGATATATTTCATAGTTATCCAGTGCTCTTTACTTGGATTTGACTGATATCTGCTTGTGACTCTCATAGCATAAGCTATATCATGTCGTGTATATAGTATGGCATACATGAGGCTCCCCACAGTCAAAGCATAAGGGATGTTGCTCATGCATTGTATCTCTTCCAATATGTTGGGGCACATATTCTTGGAGAGATGAATCCTATGCCTGAAGGGTAAAAGCCCCCTTTTGGAGTTTTTTATATTGAATATTTTCAACACCTTCTCTATGTACAATTTATGTAAGAGGCCTAGCATCCTCTTAGATCTTTTTTTATAGACCTTTATCCCTAATATATAGAATGGTTCCCCTAGATCTTTCATGGAGAATTTCTTAGACAACCATATTTTGATTGAAGTCAGTATGGGAATACATTACCAATCAGAAGAATATCATCCATGTACAATAAGAGGAATGTGATAGCACTCCCACTAATTTTCTTGAATATACATGGTTCCTCCTCATTCTTAATGAAACCAAATGATTTGATTATATCATTAAAATGAGTGTTCCAACTCTAAGATGCTTGCTTAAGTTCATATATGGACTTTTATAGTTTGTAGACTTTGTGATACTCATTACTGGAAGTGAAACCTAGAGGTTGTTCCATATAGATATCTTTCTCATGATACCAATTTAGGTTAATTTGAAAGCGATGCTAGATGGGCTAGCTATCCTAGACCTAATGACTATCTATCGAGATCAATAGATAAAATAAATAATTAATTAAAGTAAAAAAGAGCAAACAATTAAGGTAAGAATAAGGCTAATTTAGATCCAGTCAAAATTAAGGTCCGATCTAGGAAGTGACCCGATTGGCACATAAAATCAAAAATTTCAAGAGGTTGGATCGTTGGCCATTAAGAAATGACTGCTAGGCTAGGTTAGTTCAATTCAATTAAATTTGATCTGATTGAATTAAAGATATGATAATTAATAAAATTAACTTTCAACAATGAATTTTTAAATTCTATCATAAATCATGAAAAATTTCTCACCAAGCATGAGATGTCACAGAATCCTGGAAAAGGAAGATCAACTTGGAAGTAGTCGAGGTGGATGGTGATGAGTTCATGGACAAATTAGGTAGGAAGTCTTTGACCATGGTTCAACCAAAATCATAAGAAAATTAGTTAAGACAGAAAATAAATAGTCTAATAAATCCAAAATTAGAAGTTGGTGTAAGTTTATGGGTTTGCTCTGATAGCATGCAAACTCCTCAATCGTTCATGTGATTTTATGATTCGTGTGATCAAGTTGCCCGGAGATCAAATAGTGGTGAACCCAATTAATTGAATAACCAAGTCTTCTTTTCTTCTTTTTTCATTTTTTCCCAAAAATGGCTTGAAGTTGGTAATAAAGGAATGGATTCTGCTTTCATGATTGTGCCAAGCCTTGGGTGCTTTCATGATCATGCCAAAATAGCGGAGGGGATCTTTGGAGGAAAAATCCGACAGGGCTCGTTGGTTGCTGATCAAGATGCCTAGTGGTGATGGGTTCTTCTTAGATCTAAGGTGGGGAGAAGGTGGCAACACTCGGCTTGGGCTGGGGGAGTTGATGTCATTTGTTAGAAGGCATTTTTGGCATCGTTCTCTATGAGTGAGAGACATGGAGGAGGTGAGATAGTGGTCGTGGCTTGAAGAAGACTTAAAATAAGGGCTTAGGAGATTTGGTTCTCAAAATAGTAGGAGAAAGATTAAGAGAGGCAAAGAAGTGGGATTAAAGTGGGAGGGGTCAATGGTGGTGGTGGGGCATGGGAGGTGCAGAGGTGGGATGATTTGATGGTGGGTTTGGTGGTTGGGAGTTGGAAATAGGGAAGGTGGGTTTCAAGGGCTTTTCATGGAGTAGAGGAGAGGGGGAAAAGAAGAATAAGAGGTAGGAGAAGAAATAGAAGAGGGGAAGAAGAACAGGAGAAGAAGAAGAGAGAGAGGAAGAAGAAGAACCGGGGAAAAGAATTGAGTGGGAGAGAGAGAGGAAGAGGAGGAAGAGGGAGGGAGAAGAAGAGGAGGGAGAAGTAGTCGAGGAAGAACCAACTTTCTTTTTCAATAATCTCTTCAATATATTATTCTAAATACAGGTCTTCTTTAAATAGACTCTAATCCAATAAAATTTGGAGATCATCTCAACCGAAATACTAGGACTCTAAACTAATCTGAAACAAGTAGACTAATCTAAAATAGATTTCAAAATAATTTAGTTTTTATGCTCTAAGATCTATGCTTGAGCTAGATACAAAATAATAAAATAAAATAAAATAATTTCAATCCCTATATACCTAGATAAAAAAATAAAAAAAATATTTGTCTACTCAAGGAAATGCTAGGTGTGCATCAGAATCTGTGCTGGGTGATGTCCTCATCATTTTCCTAGAGTGGGAAGAATTTAACTCTGTTGAGTTAGGCTCCATACTGCTCTGAAAGTATTCGGATAATCTAGGAATCCTCTGACTCTAGCCTATCTCGCCAGTGAACTAAATAGCCATGATCATCTTAACCCCTAGTGAACTTAATTTGCTTATCCAAGATGCAATCGATCTCATCGTGCTACTCTCTCAATTTGGCTTGTGGACACTAAGGAAAATGGTCACTTATCAAGGATGGTACAGGCTCAAACAGATCTTCGGGCATCAATGCTAGTTCTTTATATTCAATTAGATCCAATAATTGAAAGTTGAATTTATCCCATAGCCAGATGGTAGTTCATTAATATATGTATTAGATCCAACTTTCTTTAAAATCTTGAATGTGCTTGTTTCTTGGACATGTAGCTTCTAAACGGTTCCTGGTGGAAACTGCCCAGGTCTGACCCTAATCATGACATAATCATCCTTAACAAAATTCTTGACTTGTTAATGAGAATCTGCTAATTATTTATTTGATTACTTATATTAATTTATCACTGATCTCTTTATGCAGACTCCTAAAATGCTATAGGAAAGATGATGCTGACTCTAATACTTTAGTATGCATAAGTAATGGGATATATAATATCATTATTATTTTTTAATTTTTTAAGTCTGGGCATTCATCATATTTTTTTTCTTTCAATTATGAAAGCCCATAACTTTTATAGTTATTACCAATAAGAGGTCTACATCAACTTCGGTATATACATCTGCTTCGTATCTTATGACAGAGGTGTAGGCTTGAAGGATCTCAATCTACTTTCCAAGTTTCAGACTTAAATTTTTCTATAAATTAAAAAACTTGAAGGTCTCATGGTCCGAATATAGGACAAATTCTTGTGAAAGCATAAATACCTCCAAAACTTAAGAACTTGGACTACATCATAGAATTTCTTGGGATAAACATGGTTCAATAAACACCCATGCTTAAGAAGGATAGATGGAGTACTTATGCAGGCCATATTATAGGAACTTGAGTGGTTTACAAGTACTAGATCTAGGTGTGAAACAACATCAAGGGAGATGGTATCAATACAGCTATCACTATTGATGTTTTCCTTGCATATGTTATCATCTTGGCTATTAAGGATAGGAAGAACAACAGTGTTGTTCCCATCTTCAAACTCTTTAGGTTGGTTCAATACACATTTATCTTCTTTTATATCTAGTTATTCTTTAAGTATAATATCAATCTGTATAGTGTCATAGCTATCATAGATGTTTGCTAATTCAGGATCTGCTATATGGACTTCTTTTTGAGGGTTATTTTCATGATTTTCAGTTTTAGATTTTCTTATAAGTAGGATGGATGGGCACTTACTAGTAGTTTGGTCTAATCCCTTGCACAAAAAATATTGAATTTTGGAATTAGCCCTCTTGACCGATTGTGTCATAGGTCTAAGAGGGGTATGCCTAATCTGGTTATTATTGGCTCGATTTTCTTCCAAATTTTTTATTCTTAATCCATACTCTTGACAAATATTAGTCATATTATAAATTTTTTTAGTAAGGACTTGAAGGGATATAGCTATTGGTTAGGATCCATCTTACTATCTGACTCTAAGAATTTGGAATAGTATTTTGTTCCTGGCCTGGTGGTCATACTGTTAATAATGAACCTTCAGGGGTTATCCCACTGGAGGATGGTATACCCAGGAATGCTACACTAGCAGGTGAAATAACTATACATTTTTAAACATTTTAACATGCATGCGGAAGAGTTATTTCATAATCCCAGATCTAACATAAGGCATGCTGCATGTAAAACATATTAACAGGCATGTATAACAATTTATTTGGGCGTGTAAACTAATAAGCATGATGCATAACATTGTATAGAATAGCATGGAATAATTATAAACAAACATGGAATAAAACATTCCCATCAACTTAACATTACTTGGGCATTTCGGTTGATCGGAACTGTATAAGAAACTTGTTCTTTTGTTTGGATCCTTCTCCCAGCACTTGAAATGGCAACCGAACCGGCAATAAACCTTCACCCCACTTGGAATAACCCTGGAATAGAACTGTGATTGGCTGGAATTGGCTGGAATAATAGGAATATGTTTATTCCAGTCGTCTTCTTCGTTGAACGTCCAAATGCTCTGTTTTTAGAGCTTAAAAAATAGCAGCAAATGATGTTTTACAAGCTTCCAATTCTGGGAAACTGTCAAGCAACTACGTTCCCTTTAATCTTCAACTAGAATGAGAAGATTATCCTCCCAAAATCTGCTTCTAAAATGATGAATAATCTGCTGTAAAAATAACTATGTTGCAGAAAACAGAGCAGATCAAGTTTCTTGAACAACAGTAGCAAATGGAGATTGATACAAACTCTCAGGAGTTCAAATGAACTCCCTCTAGAGGGAAGACATGCCGGAGTTCCTGAACCGAGCTTCTTGCACGGTGCTAGCCAGAAGAAGCCTCACACGGTGACTGTGGAAAATAGCAGGAAGAACAGCGAAGAGTTCTTCTCTACCGTGAGCACACACCAAGGAAATAATCTCCCTCTTCCTCTCTGTGGGTGGAACAGTAACATCTAATGCTTATCTCTCTCTCTTAGCTTCTCTTTTGTCTTCAGAGCTCACTGTAAAAACTTTCAACAGGATAATGAAACCTGCAGCAAAGCCTCTCATGGAAAGAACGTTTGATTCTTCCTTTTTTTTTTTTACTCTATCTAACCCCGTGACAAAGAAGCTTGGACTGATATTATATAGAGGCATTGGCCTGGCCCTCATCCAACACCCTACACGATTTCTCTGCAGTTCCAGCAACTGCAGGAAAGTGGGAAGAAAAACATCGTGGATGGAGGAAGACGAAGACCCAGTCTTCAATTAAAACCGTCTCGAAAAAAACCCGGTCCAAATAATTAAATTAGTTGGTTCAATAGCGATTAAACCGGTTCAATGGAAATTTATCCGGTTCAATCCAATTGAACCTAGTTCAATATTAATTTCCTTAATTAAAGTAACCGGTTCAGACTAATTGAACCTGTTACAAATATTCACTTAACTAAGAGAGAGAGAGAGGGGTTTTAATTTTGAATCCTATTCAAATTAAAACACAATCCAAACCGATTTAGTCCAGGTTGATCAGGTATCAACCTGATCCATCCCTGATTGACCTAATGCAGGTCAAATCAATAAGTGTGCTCAGACAATAACAGTGACCAAAAATTACAGAGATGATTCTTAGTCGAAATCGGTGCTCGGATCAGGGAGTAACCCTGTATGGCATGTGACCTTATAGGTTCGAACCTAAACGGTAGCACAGGAACAATTCCAGTACCAGCATAGGAAACCATCTAGCAATGGATCCCGGCATCCGAATAGGTCGAAGATGCGAGAGCAATCTATCGAACCTCAGGCATATGGTTTCCGTATTATTCATCCCTTTGACCTCTGATACTCAGAATGACCGAGGGTTAGACTGCCAACCCTAATATGGTCAGTCCTCAATATGTCTCAACCTTGCAAGTCTAGTGACTCCTCACTAGGACTACCCCGGCCGAGGATTTGCTAAATTGAGACACTGCGAGATATTTAATCCAAACCGTTTGGACAGGTCAATTCCATCTTGGTCCATCACTGCTTTACAAGTACTTGCCTGTACCCAGAAACCTTTCATCACCGAATTAGAATTTTGGGTAGTCTGGCACTAAAGCACAGGGAGTTTCTTGCAAGCTACCATGATAACCTCAGGTCGAAGGGACACATATACCCATATCCAATCATGAGTATCCCTTTGGCAGAAAGGGACTGCACGGAGTCACATTCAATATGATATCACATATCCTACTTGCAGATCATATCAGTGTCACCACACTCCTTTGGTCAAGAGGACAACCAAACGATGTGAATCACAACAACCTATACTTGATACATTGCCGTCCAGTATAATGTATCCTTTGGTTGTGAACCTGTTTTTAAGGACCACTTGATATATCCTCTCTATATCAAAATTAGTGTAGTCCTAAGGACTTCATCACATATAAGAGTTCACTACAGGGAAATGTCAATAATGATGAGCTACCAAAATAATCTTTTATTAATTCATATACAATGTACAATTTAATGCTCAACTGCCTACAGGCTAGGTGATTGGCTTTGGGACACAATTCCCAACAACTCCCACTTGTACTAAAGCCAATCAGAACAATATCTAATACCCATTTCCCTTTTATAGTAGACGAACTCTTTGATTCCGATGGCTTTAGTGAAGGGGTCAGCAAGATTTTCCTTTCCATCAATCTTCAGAAGAATGATATCGCCTCGTTCCACGATCTCTCGAACGAGGTGGTAGCGCCGCAGAATGTGCTTTGTGCAGTGATGAGATTTTGGCTCCTTGGCTTGAGCAATGGCTCCAGTGTTGTCACAATACACTGGAATAGGTCCATTTAGGGAAGGTGCCACCCCTAGCTCTGCAAAGAACTTCCGCAACCACACGGCCTCCTTCACTGTATCTGATGCTGCAATGTACTCTGCTTCGCATACCGAGTCTGCAACTGAAGCCTGCTTGGAACTCTTCCAGCAGATCGCTCCTCCATATAGGGTAAACACAAACCCTAACACACTCTTGCTATCATCTTTGTCTGACTGGAAACTAGAGTCAGTGTACCCCACAAGTTTCAAGTCAGGTTCTCCATAGATTAGCCATTGGTCCTTAGTATTTCTCAAATACTTCAAGATGGTTTTAACCACCTTCCAATGTGCCTCACCTGGGTCAGACTGGTATCTGCTCACTATTCCTAGTGAGTATGCCACATCTGGTCTAGTACATGTCATAGCATACATGATAGAGCTTACTGCAGAAGTATAAGGTACTCTATTCATGCGCTCTCTTTCCTCAGGAGTTGTCGAACAATCCTTCTTGGAAAGAGTAATTCCAGAACCTATCGGAAGATAGCCTTTCTAGGAATTTTCCATGTAGAATCATTTCAGCATAGTATCAATATACGTAGATTGGGACAATCCCAGAAGCCTCTTAGACCTATCTCTATAGATTTTCATACCAAGTATGAAAGAGGCTTCACCCAAGTCCTTCATGGAGAACTGAGATGACAACCAGACCTTTATTCCTTGCATTGCAGCAATGTCATTCCCGATTAAGAGAATGTCATCAACATACAGTACTAGGAATACAATCACAGAACCATTAGCCCATTTATAGATGCACGGTTCCTCTCCGTTTCTAACGAAGCCATACGATTTGATACATTTATCAAACCGCGTTTCCAACTTTGAGATGCTTGCTTGAGTCCATAAATGGATCTTTGCAATTTGCACACTTTTGACTCGTTTATGGATGTGAACCCTTCAGGTTGCATCATATACACCTCCTCATCCAGCTCTCCATTCAGGAAGGCTGTTCGGACATCCATTTGCCAGATCTCATAGTCAAAATGTGCTGCTAAAGCAAGCATGATCCGAATAGACTTGAGCATTGCCACAGTGGAGAAAGTTTCGTCATAATCGATACCATATCGCTGACGATATCCCCTTGGCAACCAGATGGGCTTTATAAGTCTCAACCTTCCCATCTGCGCCCCTTTTCCTCTTGAAGATCCATTTGCACCCGATGGGTTTTATCCCTTCAGGTGGATCAACCAATGTCCATACATGGTTGATCTCCATGGACTCCATCTCGGATCGCATAGCACCAAGTCATTCCTCAGAGTCAGATCTCTGAAGTGCATCCATATAGGTGATTGGATCCTCATTGTTCTCATCGAGTTCAATAGGATCCTCGTCCTGGACCAAGAAACCTATGTATCTGTCCGGCTGACGCAGTACTCTACCGGATCGCCTAATAATAGTCCTTGGATGTGATCCAATCACAGTCGGTTCAGTGACATCTCTAGAATGTGTAGGTTCTTCTACTGGTTGAACTTCACCAAGTTCAATCTTAGAGGCTACAGTTTCTTCACCAAGAAACTCCTTTTCTAAAAAGATAGCCCTAAGAGCGATGAATATTTTCTGTTCATCCTCCAAGTAGAAGAAATACCCTTTTGTCTCCTTAGGATATCCTATAAAGAAGCATCGATCAGATCTAGGACCAAGTTTGTCTGTGTCCAAACGTTTTACATAAGTCGGACAACCCCAGACCCGAAGGTGTGAAATTGAGGGCTTACGTCCTGTCTACATCTCATATGGAGTGGAGACAACAGACTTACTCGGAACATTATTCAACAGGTAATAAGCTGTCTCAAGAGCATATCCCTAGAAGGATATCGGTAGAGTAGCAAAACCCATCATAGATCGAACCATGTCCAATAATGTTCGATTCCTTCATTCAGACACACCATTCCATTGAGGTGTTCTAGGAGCAGTCCATTGAGAGAGAATCCCATTCTCCTCAAGATATGTCAGGAATTCACTAGATAGGTATTCACCACCTCGATCAGATCGAAGGGTTTTTATACTTTTTTCCAGTTTGTTTTTCCACTTCATTATGATATCGTTTGAACATTTCAAACGACTCAGACTTTTGTCTTATTAAGAAGACATAACCGAACCTTGACAGGTCGTCTGTGAAAGTAATGAAATATCTATATCCTCCTCTAGCAATAACTGTCATGGGTCCACATACATCAGTATGTACGAGACTCAACAATTCTGTAGCTCGTTCACCTTTTATAATAAAAGGTGATTTGGTCATCTTACTAAGTAAACAGGATTCACAAGTGGGCAGTGAGTCAGAATCACTGACCTTGAGGAGACCTTTTCCTCGCAACTTGTATATCCTATTCTGATTAATATGACCTAATCTACGGTGCCATAGATATAGATCATTGACATTTTCTAACCTTGGGCATTTGCTAGATGTGTACATAACACTAACAAGCCGTGACAATACATAAATGCCATTATCCAACTTAGCTTTCATTATCACACAGTTATTCACAATAACCTGACAAATATCTCCTTTAATTGAAAGTTCATAGCCACAACTGGCCAACTGGCCTACAGAGATAATACACATAATAAAACTAGGGCAGTAATGATAGTCAACTAGCTTGACAGTACAGGACTCGAAGACCAGACTCAGAACCCCAATCGCCAGTATTGGAACACGATTTCCATTCCCGACGCTCAGGAACTGCTCCCCATCTTTGAATTTCCTGCTAACCTGTAGTCCCTGCAATGAATTGCAAACATAAATGGGACTACCGGTATCCATACCCAGTCAGTAGTATCACGAATAGAGAAATTACAAGGACTTATCATATAAATACCTTGTCCAGCACCCTGCTGATTTCTCCTCTTAGGCCTGTTCGGGTCTAATGATGCTTTATAGAGAGAACAATTCCTCTTCCAGTGTCGTCGCTTCTTACAGTAGAAGCACTCTACATTTGACTGATCAACTTTTACCTTCATGGTCTGACTCGGTCTAGGAGCACTTTGCACTTTCTTACCCTTTTTCTTTTTCTTCCCTTTCTTAAAGGGACGACGATTTCTAGATCCTCCCACTAAATTCGCCACCCCCTTGTTCAGGTGGTGGTCTTTCTCGTAAGTCTACAGTAACCCTAACAAACCATGGTAGTTTACTGCAGGCCTGTTCATTCTAAAATGATCTAGAAAATCAAGGTAGGAGGACGATAAAGAATTCAGAATCGCATCCTTGTCGAGCTGCTCGTGCAAAGGACACCCGAGCTTGCCCAACCATTCAATCATCTTGATCATGTACAGTACATGATCAGTGACTGAACCACCATTTGGCATCTTGGCATTGTAGATGGCACAAGAAACCTTGTACCGCTCTACATCGTCAGGTACGCCAAAAGATTCCTTCAACTTTTGAAGGATCTCATCTGGCTGGGCTTCCTCAAACTTGCGACTGAATTCGTCATTCATCGCTGCCAACATAATACATCAGACAGTGGTCCGATCAGAGACCCACTTCAAATAAGCGTCTCTAACCGGGCCCCGAGCATTGGCAGGAGGGTTCTCAGGTGCAAGATTTGTTATCACATAAAAGATCCTTTCATGCTCTAGGACTATCCTCAACCTTCGATACCAGCTATCGAAGTTGGGACCCTTTAACTTCTCGTTGTCGAGAAGTGATCGGAGCGATAAACTTGAAGTCATCTGAAAGGAAAAACAAGCCTATTAGTATATGAATTAATCATTTAACCTAAAGACTTGGACTTTAGTCTAAAGGTCCCTCCCACTAACTAATCAGACTGGGAGCCTCTAACCTCCAATCCATGAAATCATATTTCATAGTGGGTAATGAAATTCAATAGACCACGCATAAGCCCGACTATGGCCGGCTTACTTATACGCATCTAAAGGTAGGTTCTTAACCAATTTCTTCCCTAAGCAATTTTCAGTATTAGGTTTTGCCCCATAAAACACCCCAATCAGCCTAGAGGCCTTTTATTGTGGGTTTCTGGTTAGGTCCAACCATTAATATGACCTATCCAATGTTTCTATTTAATGAACAATCAAGCCCGACTATGGCCGGCCCACCTGATCATTGTTAAGAAAGTCACACTGAATTATCATTAATCGAAGAGTAATTCCAGTCGCCAGATGTGTACCCGTTCTATGGAACTGCCGATACACACCTAGCAAGTGGACATATTACTAACCGACCTAATGGGAGGCAAAGACACCGTCAACTCCTTGACCTAGTCTTTTAAGGACCTAATAATTTTAGAGGATTTTGGTTATGACAGAAGAGATAGACAAAAGCATGGATCATCCTCCCACTGAATAAATCAGATTCCAAGAGGGTTGAAACAATATAACAATTGATCCATGAGCACCTATAGATCAGTCAGACTGATCAACCTGGGTGACATGGGTTAACTTGAGTCAGCGGGCTTTTCTAATCAGTTCTGGTCGACTCAACTAGCTAGGTAGGTGAGATCATGGGTGAGTAACTACCATTAACCATCTTTCCTAGACACCAACCAAGTTGGCCAGGAAAGAGGTAGCCTCATGCAACCATGATCAATATGCTAGACCTACCTCGACACCAGTTGGTTTACCAGACTCGATTAGATTTGCCAAAAGACTTAGGCTTCCACTGAGCCACTAATTGGATCCATTTTAGATGAACGGATCAACTAAGCTAACTATTAGATAGTACTAAAAGAAGAACCTTAATCAATATTTGATTAATCTTCCTTTAATCCAGTTCAACTAAACCTAAGTCTAACCCAGTTAAGGATCTAATTAGATGACTAACCCAATTTACCTGAATGACTTATGTAAATGACATTTTAGGTTTCATAAACCTTAAGTTTGATTATCATTTATTAAGTCCAACATTAATCAAAAAATTCCTTTTAATTTACTAATCATGTAAAACAATTTTACAGTTTATTCCATGCAACATTTCCAATGTTATCAGCATATCAGCTGAAAGGATTATGCCCTATAAGCCAATATCTGTATCTCCCAGACCATTGTAAATTGACAAATTAATAAAGGCAATAATTTTTTATCATTCGCTGTGTCATTATATGATGAACCCCATAGATTAGGGCTATGGTTGAAGGGCTATGATGAGATCATACCAGTGAGATCTAAGGCCTTAAAACCCTAATCTAGAATATTCCTAGTCATAGGAACCCTGAGTTGGGGATCAGGTTTTCCGGTAAGACTGGCACATCCTATGTATGCTGAAAAGGGTGACTGCTCTCACAGTCATTTGTGTAGGACACTAATACAAGGATGTGGGTGCTCATTAGTGAATGAGTCCACTGAATAGATCCAGTTTGAGAACATCTAATGGAGCCTTAGCTGCATGTCAATAGATGTTTCACATAGTGGGAGTTGTACAAGTAGTCCTATGACCTGAGACTGCCATAATACCTTATGTACATGAACCCATGCTTTGGTTCAATCTCAATCATGACACTGGGTCATGTACGAGGTTGATGCTGGGTATGGTGAATTGTATATGAAGGTAATGAGTAGGTCAACAAGGAATTGATCACTCCTAGTAGGAGGAGATTGCATCCAGCCAAATTAGGTCAGATGATGATTCAGGAAATCTTTGATCAAAGTACAGATATTAGAAATGATTTCTAATATCAAATTAATTGAATCATTAGTGTATGACTGAGCTGGGAATGAGTATAAACTGGATTTGACATGATTCCATATCCATAGTTATATTCGGGATGCAAGATGATTGAAGGATCGAATTGTACGGGAACTTTCCACTGAAGGGTAGTTTTGGAATTACACCAGAATTTCCATATCTTCCGGGTAGACATGACACGTTGCTAGACGTCAATCTTGTCTTGTGGGTTGATCAAATTAAATGGTTTAATTGGATCACTAATTAGGAGGAGTCCTAATTGACTGACTCGAGTTAGCTCGATTTGACCTAAATCGATTAGAATGAGTTCTGATCAGATTAGGTCAACTTGCACTCGGACCCACTGCTGGCTAAGTATGGAACCCAATGGGTCACACACTTAGGACAGATAATCAAGGATTTAATTTGGAATTAAATCTCGTTTGCAGATGAACACACTAGCATGTGTTGCAAACCATGACTTCTACTTGAATCGGATTCGAGTTAGGGTTCCGATTTGGTCTTTTTTAGATCCAAATTCATTCCGGTTTGAATCTAATTGAAGATTTAAAACGTTGGGCTAACAATAGGCTAGCAATTGGGCTAACCTAAGAGGCTAAACCCCTTTCCCACATCGCCTAAAACCCCTCCCCCTCTCTTCCCACGCGCGCGCGCAAGGAGAAGAGTCCACACGCGCGTGGACTCTCTCCAAATCGCGTTTTTGCGTGAAAAGAAAGAAGGGAACGGCGTCTTTTGGCTGATGAGGCGTGGATCAGAGTCCACCTAGGCGTGGACTCTTCAAAAAGGGAATTACGGTGAAAAGAAAGAGAAAAAACTCCGAAGGGGCGCGACTCTTTTCTCTGCGCGCGCCCTTCTGAGTTTTTCTCGATCCCTCTTCGCGTCTGTCCATCCCAAAGGCCGTGAGATTAATCCCAAAGGCCGTGAGATTAATCCCAAGGGCCGTGAGATTAAGAGAGAAGACGTGAGAAGGGAGAGAGGGGCGTGAGAGGATTTTTCAGAAGGAGAAGGCGCCTCTCTGTCGCCTATTTAAGAAGAAGGCTTCACCGTAAAAATTCATTCCAGATTTTCTACGGCGAAGCCTTGCTTCTCTTTCCTTCTCCCTCTCCAGAAGACTGTTTCCCCCTCCTCTCTTTCTTCTTTGATTCCTTTACAGAGCCTAGGCTCTGTCGAATCTCAGAACAGAAGGAGAGTCAGAGAGAGAAACTCTCCGACGGTAAAGGAAGAAGGCGCCCCCTTTTTCCTTCTTTCTTACATTAAGACAACTTTGTCTTAATATTCTTCTCCCTCCAAGACAAGCCTTGTCTCATTTTAGGACAAGGGCTTATTCTTAAGACAAGAGTGTCTTAAGAGGCCAGAACTGCCAAAAACTGGGAGAAGGGTAAGAGAGAAAGTTTTAGTCCCTGTTTGGCTAAAGGTGTCCTAGCCAATAGCCCATATATCAAGTTCTTGGGGTAGAACTTGATTGGAAGGAACCCAATTGAGGAGTCACTGTCTTGATCATCTGCTCGTGTGGATCACCATCGGAGGGCGGACAAGTGGACGCCTGGTGTGTTCAAAAGGTTACTCCATTTGGAGTTTATTTCTACATCAGATTGGATATAGCGATCTGAGGTTAGTATCTAAACTATGTTTAAATTTGGACATGCATGTAGTCATAAGTTTTAATTGCTAATAAGGAGATTTTGGGATTAGGGTTCGGACCTGATTTCATAAAGTTTTTGAAATCCACACTTCCGCACTGGTCACCGAACCTAACAGTGGTATCAGAGCCATCCTTATTAGGATTAAAACTTATGAAGTACAATTCATGATGTAGTATCATGTTAAAGTTTTAATATTGATGCACAGTGCATGTCTTTGATTGAACATGAGTTTGATGATTGCCACCAGTTAGGGTTTTCCACTGAAACCCTAATTGTCTTAGAGATATGAGTAGCCCTGGAGCCATCATACTGAAATAAGGTTGCCCTGGCATAATGGTGTATCCATTATGTGGTAAATGGTTGTCCTAGTATGATGGCACACATTTCACATATTTGCTTAGTTTAAAGCATGTATTAATATATGTGATAGCTTTTAATTGAATGTGCTGGCATTGCATGAACCCCTCTTAAAATTATATTAAGTGGTAGTATAGTTAACCGATAAGCATTATTAGTCATGATGGATAATTAGTCATTTCGGTGTCTAGAAAGGTGGTTCTGGGAAGGTAAAGGGAATCGTGATTTTTAATTGGTTCCGTTGACTGACCTGGCCAATTTTAAATTGGTGTCTAGGAAAGCAACGGGGGGACCCCCACATCTCTTCCACTAGCCTGGCCGATCTGATTGATTTAATTCTTGACTAACATGCTTGGTGTTAAAATACTATTATTGGCCTTCCTTCATGATAGGTCATCATTGTGTTATGATCTATACTAGGTTTGTTGTGTACACACAAGACCTAATATGGTGACTAACACAATTTTTGGCCTAATACAATTATTTGTTTATGGCATGATTTAAAGTAATATTTTGTTGTGAACACACAAGGGTATTACTATTAAAGTCATGACTATATGGCTATGAAGGGTCTTACTTAACTAAAATATTATAGTTTGTTGTGTATACACAAGGCTATTAATATTTTAGAGGCCGAGATAAGTTGAGAATTGTACAGGTTACAATTGGAAAGAGTTTTCCTACCTATGAACTTATATAAGATTTGTTGTGTACACACAAGGTCTTTTATGAGGGATTGGGATCTCAACCCCACTAAGAAAGATCAATTAAGGTTTTCTCGATCATCGTATGGAGGGTTATGATGCTCGATAAAATAGTGGGAGACATAATTAAATTAAAGTCCTAATTTAATTATGTGTTGTCATTTCATGGTTGTTTGCTTATGTTTTCGTTCTTTGTTTAAATGTAGATAAATGGCCTCTTCACTCTCACTCCGTAGTATTTTAGATGCCAACAAATTGACTGGGCCGAATTATGTTGATTGGCTGAGAAATTTGAAAATAGTACTCAGTCAAGAAAGAATTTCCTATATTCTTGATACCCCGATTTTGGAACCACCAAGGGAAGATGCCTCGCAAGAGGAGAAGACCACATATAATATGTGGCAAAATGACTCACTTACTGTCAAGTGTGTTATGCTTGCCTCTATGACTAACGAGTTACAGAGGCAGCATGATAGCATGGATACTAACTCCATACTGCTAAATTTAAAAGAGCTTTATGGAGAACACAGTAGAACTGCTAGATATGAAATATCTAAGCAGTTGTTCCGTGCAAGGATGACAGAAGGTACATCAGTACAAGACCATGTATTAAAGATAATTGATCTAATCACTCGATTAGGTCAATTAGGTTTTGTAATGGATGGGGAGTTGAATCAAGACTTGATCTTGCAATCACTCCCAGAGTCATTTTCACAGTTTGTTCTTAATTACCATATGAACAAACTTAATTCTTCCTTGCCTGAGCTGTTGAATATGTTGAAAACAGCAGAGAGCCATGTAAAGAAAAATAAGGCTCCAGTTCTTCTTGTGGATAAGAAGAAGACAGGCAAAAGGGGTTCCAATAAGAGGATGAATCCCAAAGGGGGCATTAAGAAGAAGAAAGGAAAGAAGGCCTCCGGACAGATGACCTGCTTTCATTGTGGCAAGCCGGGTCATTGGAAAAGAAACTGCAAGGTTTACCTTGCAAGTTTGAAGCCTGGTGCATCAGAGGCACCAAAAGGTATGAAAGAAGTTCATACTATTTTGTCATTGGATTCTTCCATTTCAAATACTTGGGTGTTGGATACCGCCTGTGGTCATAACATCTGCAAATCATTGCAGGGACTTCAGGGGCTTAAAGTATTGAAGGAAGGCAACTTTGAGCTCTACGGTGCTGGAGGGGACCCCATCCAAGCAGAAGCTGTAGGGACTTATGTTTTGAAGTTACCTTCAGGGAAGATCTTGGAGCTAAGGAATTGTTACTATATGCCAAAAATCATTAGAAATATCATATCTGTACCCTTGTTACTTAAACAAGGATATACTATGAATGTAATGAGCAGTGGCTGCTCAATTTCTTTATCTAATGAAATTATATGTTATGGCATATTCTGCAATGGTCTCTTAACTCTTTCCACTAATGACAATGTTTTTCATGTTTCTAACAAACGGAAAAGAGATGATGTTAACAATACCTTACTTTGGCATTGTCGACTTGGACATATTAGTGAGACTAGGATTAACAAGTTGTACAAAGAAAATTTCTTTGATCCTTATGACTATGAGTCATTAGGAACTTGTGAATCATGTCTCATGGGTAAGATGACCAAGACTCCATTTAGTGGACATGGAGAAAGGACAAAAGAGTTATTAGGACTCATACACACAGATGTATGTGGGCCTATGACAACTCAAGCCTATGGTGGATACTCATACTTCATCACATTTACTGATGATTTTTCAAGGTATGGATTTGTGTATCTAATGAAACATAAGTCCGATGCTTTTGAAAAATTCTTAGAGTATCAAAGTATGGTAGAGAAACAAACAGGAAAAAGTATAAAGATCCTCCGATCAGATAGAGGAGGTGAATACTTATCCACTGAGTTTCTTGATCACCTTAAAGATAAGGGGATCATCTCTGAATGGACTCCTCCTTACACACCACAATTAAATGGTGTTGCTGAAAGGAGGAATCGTACTTTATTGGATATGGTACGGTCCATGATGTGCTTCACGGAGTTACCTTTTTCTTTCTGGGGATATGCTTTGGAAACAGCAACTCATATCTTGAATAGAGTACCATCTAAAACTGTCTCTAGCACTCCATATGAATTATGGAGAAGTAAGAAACCCAATCTTAAGTATATTAAGATATGGGGATGTCCAGCCTATGTAAAAAGGAATTTTGGACATAAACTAGATGCTAGAGCAGACAAATGTCTATTTATCGGATATCCTAGAGATAGTATAGGATATGTGTTCTACCACCCTACTGAACAAAAGGTTTTGGTCAGTAGGCATGCCACTTTTATGGAAAAGGAATTTATCCTACAAAAGGGCACTGGTAGAAATATCGAACTTAATGAGATTCAACAAATAGACACTTCTCAGTCAAGTAACAACATAGTTAATATAGAACCTGAACACACTCCTATCCGTAGGTCTGATAGGGTGCGACAGGCACCTGAGAGGTATGGGTTCATAATTGAAAATAATGAAGCCCAAATCATTCAAAATGATGAGCCTCTAACCTATACGGAAGCAGTCATGAGTAGAGACTCAGACAAATGGCTGGAAGCCATGAGATCCGAGATGGACTCCATGTATGTCAACCAAGTATGGTCTTTGGTTGATGCACCAGAGGGTATTAACCCTATTGGGTGTAAATGGGTCTATAAAAGGAAGATTGGGGCAGATGGCCAAGTTGAAACTTATAAAGCCAGATTGGTGGCTAAGGGTTTCAGACAAAAACAGGGAATAGATTATGATGAAACATTTTCCCCTGTTGCCATGCTCAAATCCATTCGGATTATGCTTGCTATAGCAGCATATCATGATTATGAGATCTGGCAAATGGATGTAAAAACTGCATTCCTCAATGGTTTCCTTGAGGAAGAGGTTTATATGTCACAACCAGAAGGTTTTGTCTTGGAGACTAAACCTAATCAGGTATGTAGGCTAAAGAAATCCATTTATGGATTAAAGCAAGCATCCAGGAGTTGGAACATCCGATTTGATAAAACAGTCAAAGAATTTGATTTTTTCAAAAATGAGGATGAACCTTGTGTGTACAAGAAGACTAGTGGGAGTGCCATAGTTTTCTTAGTTCTATATGTTGATGATATACTTATTATTGGGAATGATATCCCAATGTTACAATCAGTCAAAGTGTGGTTATCGAAACAGTTTTCCATGAAAGACTTGGGAGAAGCATCCTATATACTGGGTATAAAAATCTATAGAGATAGATCAAGAAGGATGCTTGGCTTGTCCCAGTCTAGGTACATTGACCAGGTGCTAAAGAGATTTAGCATGGAGGAAAGTAAAAGAGGTTACTTACCTATTGGTCATGGCATACGTCTTTCTAAGAGGATGTCTCCTAAGACACCTGAAGAAAGAAATAGAATGAGTTCTATACCTTATGCTTCGGCTATAGGGTCGATTATGTATGCTATGTTATGTACTAGGCCTGATGTGGCATATGCCTTGGGTGTAGCCAGTAGATTTCAGGCTGATCCAGGAGAGGATCACTGGAAGGCTGTGAAAAATATTCTTAAGTACCTGAGAAGGACTAAGGATATTTTTCTTATATACGGAGGATCTGATCTTAAACTAGAAGCCTATTCAGACTCTAGTTTTCAATCAGACCCAGATGATAGTAAATCCATTTCAGGGTATGTCTTTACCTTGAATGGTGGAGCAGTAAGTTGGAAGAGCACTAAACAGCAGACTGTAGCTGACTCAACTACCGAGGCAGAGTACATAGCTGTCAGTGAAGCCGCCAAGGAAGCTGTCTGGATGAAGAAATTCATCACAGAGTTGGGAGTAGTTCCTGAGATTGAGAACCCGGTGCCACTCTATTGTGATAACACTGGAGCAGTTGCTCAAGCTAAGGAACCGAGAGCCCATCACAAGTCCAAGCACATTCTGAGACGCTTCCATCTTGTCCGAGAGATAATCGAAAGACAAGAAGTCTGCATCAATAGAGTAGATACAAAGAACAACATAGCAGACCCGTTCACTAAGGCTCTACCACAGCGGGAGTTTGATCGCCACCTTGATTGTATGGGGTTAAAGAATAAGAGCGATTGGCTTTAGTGCAAGTGGGAGATTGAAAGGATTATGCCCTATAAGCCAATATCTGTATCTCCCAGACCATTGTAAATTGACAAATTAATAAAGGCAATAATTTTTTATCATTCGCTGTGTCATTATATGATGAACCCCATAGATTAGGGCTATGGTTGAAGGGCTATGATGAGATCATACCAGTGAGATCTAAGGCCTTAAAACCCTAATCTAGAATATTCCTAGTCATAGGAACCCTGAGTTGGGGATCAGGTTTTCCGGTAAGACTGGCACATCCTATGTATGCTGAAAAGGGTGACTGCTCTCACAGTCATTTGTGTAGGACACTAATACAAGGATGTGGGTGCTCATTAGTGAATGAGTCCACTGAATAGATCCAGTTTGAGAACATCTAATGGAGCCTTAGCTGCATGTCAATAGATGTTTCACATAGTGGGAGTTGTACAAGTAGTCCTATGACCTGAGACTGCCATAATACCTTATGTACATGAACCCATGCTTTGGTTCAATCTCAATCATGACACTGGGTCATGTACGAGGTTGATGCTGGGTATGGTGAATTGTATATGAAGGTAATGAGTAGGTCAACAAGGAATTGATCACTCCTAGTAGGAGGAGATTGCATCCAGCCAAATTAGGTCAGATGATGATTCAGGAAATCTTTGATCAAAGTACAGATATTAGAAATGATTTCTAATATCAAATTAATTGAATCATTAGTGTATGACTGAGCTGGGAATGAGTATAAACTGGATTTGACATGATTCCATATCCATAGTTATATTCGGGATGCAAGATGATTGAAGGATCGAATTGTACGGGAACTTTCCACTGAAGGGTAGTTTTGGAATTACACCAGAATTTCCATATCTTCCGGGTAGACATGACACGTTGCTAGACGTCAATCTTGTCTTGTGGGTTGATCAAATTAAATGGTTTAATTGGATCACTAATTAGGAGGAGTCCTAATTGACTGACTCGAGTTAGCTCGATTTGACCTAAATCGATTAGAATGAGTTCTGATCAGATTAGGTCAACTTGCACTCGGACCCACTGCTGGCTAAGTATGGAACCCAATGGGTCACACACTTAGGACAGATAATCAAGGATTTAATTTGGAATTAAATCTCGTTTGCAGATGAACACACTAGCATGTGTTGCAAACCATGACTTCTACTTGAATCGGATTCGAGTTAGGGTTCCGATTTGGTCTTTTTTAGATCCAAATTCATTCCGGTTTGAATCTAATTGAAGATTTAAAACGTTGGGCTAACAATAGGCTAGCAATTGGGCTAACCTAAGAGGCTAAACCCCTTTCCCACATCGCCTAAAACCCCTCCCCCTCTCTTCCCACGCGCGCGCGCAAGGAGAAGAGTCCACACGCGCGTGGACTCTCTCCAAATCGCGTTTTTGCGTGAAAAGAAAGAAGGGAACGGCGTCTTTTGGCTGATGAGGCGTGGATCAGAGTCCACCTAGGCGTGGACTCTTCAAAAAGGGAATTACGGTGAAAAGAAAGAGAAAAAACTCCGAAGGGGCGCGACTCTTTTCTCTGCGCGCGCCCTTCTGAGTTTTTCTCGATCCCTCTTCGCGTCTGTCCATCCCAAAGGCCGTGAGATTAATCCCAAAGGCCGTGAGATTAATCCCAAGGGCCGTGAGATTAAGAGAGAAGACGTGAGAAGGGAGAGAGGGGCGTGAGAGGATTTTTCAGAAGGAGAAGGCGCCTCTCTGTCGCCTATTTAAGAAGAAGGCTTCACCGTAAAAATTCATTCCAGATTTTCTACGGCGAAGCCTTGCTTCTCTTTCCTTCTCCCTCTCCAGAAGACTGTTTCCCCCTCCTCTCTTTCTTCTTTGATTCCTTTACAGAGCCTAGGCTCTGTCGAATCTCAGAACAGAAGGAGAGTCAGAGAGAGAAACTCTCCGACGGTAAAGGAAGAAGGCGCCCCCTTTTTCCTTCTTTCTTACATTAAGACAACTTTGTCTTAATATTCTTCTCCCTCCAAGACAAGCCTTGTCTCATTTTAGGACAAGGGCTTATTCTTAAGACAAGAGTGTCTTAAGAGGCCAGAACTGCCAAAAACTGGGAGAAGGGTAAGAGAGAAAGTTTTAGTCCCTGTTTGGCTAAAGGTGTCCTAGCCAATAGCCCATATATCAAGTTCTTGGGGTAGAACTTGATTGGAAGGAACCCAATTGAGGAGTCACTGTCTTGATCATCTGCTCGTGTGGATCACCATCGGAGGGCGGACAAGTGGACGCCTGGTGTGTTCAAAAGGTTACTCCATTTGGAGTTTATTTCTACATCAGATTGGATATAGCGATCTGAGGTTAGTATCTAAACTATGTTTAAATTTGGACATGCATGTAGTCATAAGTTTTAATTGCTAATAAGGAGATTTTGGGATTAGGGTTCGGACCTGATTTCATAAAGTTTTTGAAATCCACACTTCCGCACTGGTCACCGAACCTAACAGTGGTATCAGAGCCATCCTTATTAGGATTAAAACTTATGAAGTACAATTCATGATGTAGTATCATGTTAAAGTTTTAATATTGATGCACAGTGCATGTCTTTGATTGAACATGAGTTTGATGATTGCCACCAGTTAGGGTTTTCCACTGAAACCCTAATTGTCTTAGAGATATGAGTAGCCCTGGAGCCATCATACTGAAATAAGGTTGCCCTGGCATAATGGTGTATCCATTATGTGGTAAATGGTTGTCCTAGTATGATGGCACACATTTCACATATTTGCTTAGTTTAAAGCATGTATTAATATATGTGATAGCTTTTAATTGAATGTGCTGGCATTGCATGAACCCCTCTTAAAATTATATTAAGTGGTAGTATAGTTAACCGATAAGCATTATTAGTCATGATGGATAATTAGTCATTTCGGTGTCTAGAAAGGTGGTTCTGGGAAGGTAAAGGGAATCGTGATTTTTAATTGGTTCCGTTGACTGACCTGGCCAATTTTAAATTGGTGTCTAGGAAAGCAACGGGGGACCCCCACATCTCTTCCACTAGCCTGGCCGATCTGATTGATTTAATTCTTGACTAACATGCTTGGTGTTAAAATACTATTATTGGCCTTCCTTCATGATAGGTCATCATTGTGTTATGATCTATACTAGGTTTGTTGTGTACACACAAGACCTAATATGGTGACTAACACAATTTTTGGCCTAATACAATTATTTGTTTATGGCATGATTTAAAGTAATATTTTGTTGTGAACACACAAGGGTATTACTATTAAAGTCATGACTATATGGCTATGAAGGGTCTTACTTAACTAAAATATTATAGTTTGTTGTGTATACACAAGGCTATTAATATTTTAGAGGCCGAGATAAGTTGAGAATTGTACAGGTTACAATTGGAAAGAGTTTTCCTACCTATGAACTTATATAAGATTTGTTGTGTACACACAAGGTCTTTTATGAGGGATTGGGATCTCAACCCCACTAAGAAAGATCAATTAAGGTTTTCTCGATCATCGTATGGAGGGTTATGATGCTCGATAAAATAGTGGGAGACATAATTAAATTAAAGTCCTAATTTAATTATGTGTTGTCATTTCATGGTTGTTTGCTTATGTTTTCGTTCTTTGTTTAAATGTAGATAAATGGCCTCTTCACTCTCACTCCGTAGTATTTTAGATGCCAACAAATTGACTGGGCCGAATTATGTTGATTGGCTGAGAAATTTGAAAATAGTACTCAGTCAAGAAAGAATTTCCTATATTCTTGATACCCCGATTTTGGAACCACCAAGGGAAGATGCCTCGCAAGAGGAGAAGACCACATATAATATGTGGCAAAATGACTCACTTACTGTCAAGTGTGTTATGCTTGTCTCTATGACTAACGAGTTACAGAGGCAGCATGATAGCATGGATACTAACTCCATACTGCTAAATTTAAAAGAGCTTTATGGAGAACACAGTAGAACTGCTAGATATGAAATATCTAAGCAGTTGTTCCGTGCAAGGATGACAGAAGGTACATCAGTACAAGACCATGTATTAAAGATAATTGATCTAATCACTCGATTAGGTCAATTAGGTTTTGTAATGGATGGGGAGTTGAATCAAGACTTGATCTTGCAATCACTCCCAGAGTCATTTTCACAGTTTGTTCTTAATTACCATATGAACAAACTTAATTCTTCCTTGCCTGAGCTGTTGAATATGTTGAAAACAGCAGAGAGCCATGTAAAGAAAAATAAGGCTCCAGTTCTTCTTGTGGATAAGAAGAAGACAGGCAAAAGGGGTTCCAATAAGAGGATGAATCCCAAAGGGGGCATTAAGAAGAAGAAAGGAAAGAAGGCCTCCGGACAGATGACCTGCTTTCATTGTGGCAAGCCGGGTCATTGGAAAAGAAACTGCAAGGTTTACCTTGCAAGTTTGAAGCCTGGTGCATCAGAGGCACCAAAAGGTATGAAAGAAGTTCATACTATTTTGTCATTGGATTCTTCCATTTCAAATACTTGGGTGTTGGATACCGCCTGTGGTCATAACATCTGCAAATCATTGCAGGGACTTCAGGGGCTTAAAGTATTGAAGGAAGGCAACTTTGAGCTCTACGGTGCTGGAGGGGACCCCATCCAAGCAGAAGCTGTAGGGACTTATGTTTTGAAGTTACCTTCAGGGAAGATCTTGGAGCTAAGGAATTGTTACTATATGCCAAAAATCATTAGAAATATCATATCTGTACCCTTGTTACTTAAACAAGGATATACTATGAATGTAATGAGCAGTGGCTGCTCAATTTCTTTATCTAATGAAATTATATGTTATGGCATATTCTGCAATGGTCTCTTAACTCTTTCCACTAATGACAATGTTTTTCATGTTTCTAACAAACGGAAAAGAGATGATGTTAACAATACCTTACTTTGGCATTGTCGACTTGGACATATTAGTGAGACTAGGATTAACAAGTTGTACAAAGAAAATTTCTTTGATCCTTATGACTATGAGTCATTAGGAACTTGTGAATCATGTCTCATGGGTAAGATGACCAAGACTCCATTTAGTGGACATGGAGAAAGGACAAAAGAGTTATTAGGACTCATACACACAGATGTATGTGGGCCTATGACAACTCAAGCCTATGGTGGATACTCATACTTCATCACATTTACTGATGATTTTTCAAGGTATGGATTTGTGTATCTAATGAAACATAAGTCCGATGCTTTTGAAAAATTCTTAGAGTATCAAAGTATGGTAGAGAAACAAACAGGAAAAAGTATAAAGATCCTCCGATCAGATAGAGGAGGTGAATACTTATCCACTGAGTTTCTTGATCACCTTAAAGATAAGGGGATCATCTCTGAATGGACTCCTCCTTACACACCACAATTAAATGGTGTTGCTGAAAGGAGGAATCGTACTTTATTGGATATGGTACGGTCCATGATGTGCTTCACGGAGTTACCTTTTTCTTTCTGGGGATATGCTTTGGAAACAGCAACTCATATCTTGAATAGAGTACCATCTAAAACTGTCTCTAGCACTCCATATGAATTATGGAGAAGTAAGAAACCCAATCTTAAGTATATTAAGATATGGGGATGTCCAGCCTATGTAAAAAGGAATTTTGGACATAAACTAGATGCTAGAGCAGACAAATGTCTATTTATCGGATATCCTAGAGATAGTATAGGATATGTGTTCTACCACCCTACTGAACAAAAGGTTTTGGTCAGTAGGCATGCCACTTTTATGGAAAAGGAATTTATCCTACAAAAGGGCACTGGTAGAAATATCGAACTTAATGAGATTCAACAAATAGACACTTCTCAGTCAAGTAACAACATAGTTAATATAGAACCTGAACACACTCCTATCCGTAGGTCTGATAGGGTGCGACAGGCACCTGAGAGGTATGGGTTCATAATTGAAAATAATGAAGCCCAAATCATTCAAAATGATGAGCCTCTAACCTATACGGAAGCAGTCATGAGTAGAGACTCAGACAAATGGCTGGAAGCCATGAGATCCGAGATGGACTCCATGTATGTCAACCAAGTATGGTCTTTGGTTGATGCACCAGAGGGTATTAACCCTATTGGGTGTAAATGGGTCTATAAAAGGAAGATTGGGGCAGATGGCCAAGTTGAAACTTATAAAGCCAGATTGGTGGCTAAGGGTTTCAGACAAAAACAGGGAATAGATTATGATGAAACATTTTCCCCTGTTGCCATGCTCAAATCCATTCGGATTATGCTTGCTATAGCAGCATATCATGATTATGAGATCTGGCAAATGGATGTAAAAACTGCATTCCTCAATGGTTTCCTTGAGGAAGAGGTTTATATGTCACAACCAGAAGGTTTTGTCTTGGAGACTAAACCTAATCAGGTATGTAGGCTAAAGAAATCCATTTATGGATTAAAGCAAGCATCCAGGAGTTGGAACATCCGATTTGATAAAACAGTCAAAGAATTTGATTTTTTCAAAAATGAGGATGAACCTTGTGTGTACAAGAAGACTAGTGGGAGTGCCATAGTTTTCTTAGTTCTATATGTTGATGATATACTTATTATTGGGAATGATATCCCAATGTTACAATCAGTCAAAGTGTGGTTATCGAAACAGTTTTCCATGAAAGACTTGGGAGAAGCATCCTATATACTGGGTATAAAAATCTATAGAGATAGATCAAGAAGGATGCTTGGCTTGTCCCAGTCTAGGTACATTGACCAGGTGCTAAAGAGATTTAGCATGGAGGAAAGTAAAAGAGGTTACTTACCTATTGGTCATGGCATACGTCTTTCTAAGAGGATGTCTCCTAAGACACCTGAAGAAAGAAATAGAATGAGTTCTATACCTTATGCTTCGGCTATAGGGTCGATTATGTATGCTATGTTATGTACTAGGCCTGATGTGGCATATGCCTTGGGTGTAGCCAGTAGATTTCAGGCTGATCCAGGAGAGGATCACTGGAAGGCTGTGAAAAATATTCTTAAGTACCTGAGAAGGACTAAGGATATTTTTCTTATATACGGAGGATCTGATCTTAAACTAGAAGCCTATTCAGACTCTAGTTTTCAATCAGACCCAGATGATAGTAAATCCATTTCAGGGTATGTCTTTACCTTGAATGGTGGAGCAGTAAGTTGGAAGAGCACTAAACAGCAGACTGTAGCTGACTCAACTACCGAGGCAGAGTACATAGCTGTCAGTGAAGCCGCCAAGGAAGCTGTCTGGATGAAGAAATTCATCACAGAGTTGGGAGTAGTTCCTGAGATTGAGAACCCGGTGCCACTCTATTGTGATAACACTGGAGCAGTTGCTCAAGCTAAGGAACCGAGAGCCCATCACAAGTCCAAGCACATTCTGAGACGCTTCCATCTTGTCCGAGAGATAATCGAAAGACAAGAAGTCTGCATCAATAGAGTAGATACAAAGAACAACATAGCAGACCCGTTCACTAAGGCTCTACCACAGCGGGAGTTTGATCGCCACCTTGATTGTATGGGGTTAAAGAATAAGAGCGATTGGCTTTAGTGCAAGTGGGAGATTGAAAGGATTATGCCCTATAAGCCAATATCTGTATCTCCCAGACCATTGTAAATTGACAAATTAATAAAGGCAATAATTTTTTATCATTCGCTGTGTCATTATATGATGAACCCCATAGATTAGGGCTATGGTTGAAGGGCTATGATGAGATCATACCAGTGAGATCTAAGGCCTTAAAACCCTAATCTAGAATATTCCTAGTCATAGGAACCCTGAGTTGGGGATCAGGTTTTCCGGTAAGACTGGCACATCCTATGTATGCTGAAAAGGGTGACTGCTCTCACAGTCATTTGTGTAGGACACTAATACAAGGATGTGGGTGCTCATTAGTGAATGAGTCCACTGAATAGATCCAGTTTGAGAACATCTAATGGAGCCTTAGCTGCATGTCAATAGATGTTTCACATAGTGGGAGTTGTACAAGTAGTCCTATGACCTGAGACTGCCATAATACCTTATGTACATGAACCCATGCTTTGGTTCAATCTCAATCATGACACTGGGTCATGTACGAGGTTGATGCTGGGTATGGTGAATTGTATATGAAGGTAATGAGTAGGTCAACAAGGAATTGATCACTCCTAGTAGGAGGAGATTGCATCCAGCCAAATTAGGTCAGATGATGATTCAGGAAATCTTTGATCAAAGTACAGATATTAGAAATGATTTCTAATATCAAATTAATTGAATCATTAGTGTATGACTGAGCTGGGAATGAGTATAAACTGGATTTGACATGATTCCATATCCATAGTTATATTCGGGATGCAAGATGATTGAAGGATCGAATTGTACGGGAACTTTCCACTGAAGGGTAGTTTTGGAATTACACCAGAATTTCCATATCTTCCGGGTAGACATGACACGTTGCTAGACGTCAATCTTGTCTTGTGGGTTGATCAAATTAAATGGTTTAATTGGATCACTAATTAGGAGGAGTCCTAATTGACTGACTCGAGTTAGCTCGATTTGACCTAAATCGATTAGAATGAGTTCTGATCAGATTAGGTCAACTTGCACTCGGACCCACTGCTGGCTAAGTATGGAACCCAATGGGTCACACACTTAGGACAGATAATCAAGGATTTAATTTGGAATTAAATCTCGTTTGCAGATGAACACACTAGCATGTGTTGCAAACCATGACTTCTACTTGAATCGGATTCGAGTTAGGGTTCCGATTTGGTCTTTTTTAGATCCAAATTCATTCCGGTTTGAATCTAATTGAAGATTTAAAATGTTGGGCTAACAATAGGCTAGCAATTGGGCTAACCTAAGAGGCTAAACCCCTTTCCCACATCGCCTAAAACCCCTCCCCCTCTCTTCCCACGCGCGCGCGCAAGGAGAAGAGTCCACACGCGCGTGGACTCTCTCCAAATCGCGTTTTTGCGTGAAAAGAAAGAAGGGAACGGCGTCTTTTGGCTGATGAGGCGTGGATCAGAGTCCACCTAGGCGTGGACTCTTCAAAAAGGGAATTACGGTGAAAAGAAAGAGAAAAAACTCCGAAGGGGCGCGACTCTTTTCTCTGCGCGCGCCCTTCTGAGTTTTTCTCGATCCCTCTTCGCGTCTGTCCATCCCAAAGGCCGTGAGATTAATCCCAAAGGCCGTGAGATTAATCCCAAGGGCCGTGAGATTAAGAGAGAAGACGTGAGAAGGGAGAGAGGGGCGTGAGAGGATTTTTCAGAAGGAGAAGGCGCCTCTCTGTCGCCTATTTAAGAAGAAGGCTTCACCGTAAAAATTCATTCCAGATTTTCTACGGCGAAGCCTTGCTTCTCTTTCCTTCTCCCTCTCCAGAAGACTGTTTCCCCCTCCTCTCTTTCTTCTTTGATTCCTTTACAGAGCCTAGGCTCTGTCGAATCTCAGAACAGAAGGAGAGTCAGAGAGAGAAACTCTCCGACGGTAAAGGAAGAAGGCGCCCCCTTTTTCCTTCTTTCTTACATTAAGACAACTTTGTCTTAATATTCTTCTCCCTCCAAGACAAGCCTTGTCTCATTTTAGGACAAGGGCTTATTCTTAAGACAAGAGTGTCTTAAGAGGCCAGAACTGCCAAAAACTGGGAGAAGGGTAAGAGAGAAAGTTTTAGTCCCTGTTTGGCTAAAGGTGTCCTAGCCAATAGCCCATATATCAAGTTCTTGGGGTAGAACTTGATTGGAAGGAACCCAATTGAGGAGTCACTGTCTTGATCATCTGCTCGTGTGGATCACCATCGGAGGGTGGACAAGTGGACGCCTGGTGTGTTCAAAAGGTTACTCCATTTGGAGTTTATTTCTACATCAGATTGGATATAGCGATCTGAGGTTAGTATCTAAACTATGTTTAAATTTGGACATGCATGTAGTCATAAGTTTTAATTGCTAATAAGGAGATTTTGGGATTAGGGTTCGGACCTGATTTCATAAAGTTTTTGAAATCCACACTTCCGCACTGGTCACCGAACCTAACATCAGCCAAAATACATTTATACATGCCAAGCATCTGTATCTACTGAATTAAAACATTTTTAAATCCTTAAATTTCCTTTAAGGTACCTTCTGAAAAGGCCAACACAGACGACCGCTTCGTGCCCTAGGACACACGGCCATGGTGAAGGTATCAACTAGGTTCCTCGCAGTACTCTATACCCGATATAGATTCACAATTTAAAAATTGGTCTACATGCAATCATGCCATGTTACTCCTGAACATGGCTCTGATACCACTTTTAATAATGAACCTTCAGGGGTTACCCCACTGGAGGATGTTATACCCAGGAATGCTACACTAGCAGGTGAAATAACTATACATTTTTAAACATTTTAACATGCATGCGGAAGAGTTATTTCATAATCCCAGATCTAACATAAAGCATGCTGCATGTAAAACATATTAACAGGCATGTATAACAATTTATTTGGGCGTGTAAACTAATAATCATGATGCATAACATTGTATAGAATAGCATGGAATAATTATAAACAAACATGGAATAAAACATTCCCATCAACTTAACATTACCTGGGCGTTTCGATTGATCGGAACTGTATAAGAAACTTATTCTTTTGTTTGGATCCTTCTCCCAGCACTTGAAATGGCAACCGAACCGGCAATAAACCTTCACCCCACTTGGAATAACCCTAGAATAGAACTGTGATTGGCTGGAATTGGCTGGAATAACAGGAATATGTTTATTCCAGTCGTCTTCTTCTTTGAACGTCCAAATGCTCTGTTTTTAGAGCTTAAAAAATAGCAGCAAATGATGTTTTACAAGCTTCCAATTCTGGGCAACTGTCAAGCAACTACGTTCCCTTTAATCTTCAACTGGAATGAGAAGATTATCCTCCCAAAATCTGCTTCTAAAATGATGAATAATCTGCTGTAAAAATAACTATGTTGCAGAAAACAGAGTAGATCAAGTTTCTTGAACAACAGTAGCAAATGGAGATTGATACAAACTCTCAGGAGTTCAAATGAACTCCCTCTAGAGGGAAGACACGCCGGAGTTCCTGAACCGAGCTTCTTGCATGGTGCTAGCCGGAAGAAGCCTCACACGGTGACTGTGGAAAATAGCAGGAAGAACAGCGAAGAGTTCTTCTCTACCGTGAGCACACACCAAGGAAATAATCTCCCTCTTCCTCTCTGTGGGTGGAACAGTAACATCTAATGCTTATCTCTCTCTCTTAGCTTCTCTTTTGTCTTCGGAGCTCACTGTAAAAACTTTCAACAGGATAATGAAACCTGCAGCAAAGCCTCTCACGGAAAGAACGTTTGATTCTTCCTATTTTTTCTTTTACTCTGTCTCACCCCGTGACAAAGAAGCTTGGACTAATATTATATAGAGGCACTGGCCCGGTCCTCATCCAACACCCCGCACGATTTCTCTGCAGTTCCAGCAACTGCAGGAAAGTGGGAAGAAAAACATCATGGATGGAGGAAGACGAAGTCCCAGTCTTCAATTAAAATCATCTAAAAAAAAACCCGGTCCAAATAATTAAATTAGTTGGTTCAATAGCGATTAAACTGTTTCAATGAAAATTTATCCGGTTCAATCCGATTGAACCTAGTTCAATACTAGTTTCCTTAATTAAAGTAACCGGTTTAGACTAATTGAACCTGTTACAAATATTTACTTAACTAAGAGAGAGAGAGAGGGGTTTTAATTTTGAATCCTATTCAAATTAAAACACAATCCAAACTGGTTTAGTCCATGTTGATCGGGTATCAACCTGATCCATCCCTGATTGACCTAATGCAGGTCAAATCAATAAGTGTGCTCAGACAATAACCATGACCAAAAATTACCTAGATGATTCTTAGTCGTAATCGGTGCTCGGATCAGGGAGTAACCCTCTATGGCATGTGACCTCATAGGTTCAAACCAAACAGTAGCACAGGAACAATTCCAGTACCAGCATAGGAAACCATCTAGCAATGGGTCCCGTCATCCGAATAGGTCGAAGATGCGAGAGCAATCTATCGAACCTCAGGCATATGGTTACCGTATAATTCATCCCTTTGACCTCTGATGCTCAGAACGACCGAGGGTTAGACTGCCAACCCTAATATGGTCAGTCCTCAATATGTCTCAACCTTGCAAGTCCAGTGACTCCTCACTAAGACTACCCCGGCCGAGGATTTGCTAAATTGAGACACTGCGAGATATTTAATTCAAACCGTTTGGATAGGTCAATTCCATCTTGGTCCATCACTGCTTCACAAGTACTTGCCTGTACCCAGAAACCTTTCATCACCGAATTAGAAATTCGGGTAGTCTGGCACTAAAGCACAGGGAGTTTCTTGCAAGCTACCATGATGACCTCAGGTCGAAGGGACACATATATCCATATCCAATCATGAATATCCCTTTGGCAGAAAGGGACTGCACGGAGTCACATTCAATATGATATCACATATCCTACTTGCAGATCACATCAGTGTCACCACACTCCTTTGGTCAAGAGGACAACCAAACGATATGAATCACAACAACCTATACTTGATACATTGCCGCCCAGTATAATGTATCCTTTGGTTGTGAACCTATTTTTAAGGACCACTTGATATATCCTCTCTATATCAAAATTAGTGTAGTCCTATGGACTTCATCACATATAAGAGTTCATTACAGGAAAATGTCAATAGTGATGAGCTGCCAAAATAATCTTTTATTAATTCATATACAATGTACAATTTAATGCTCAATCGCCTACAGGCTAGGTGATTGGCTTTGGGACACAATTCGCAACACATACAAGGGTCACAACAAGCTCTATATTAAATTTCAATCCCCTCAATATACAGTAGTTTTATTTAAGTCTAGATTTATGCTCAAAAATAGATATCCTAGGGAAGTGTTTTCATGTTTTCCAAAGTAGGGTTGATTCCTTAACGAGTGAAGAATTTTACAATCTAAATTACAAAATTTTTTGATACTCTTCGGATTAAGAATTAATTGATTTCTAGGGACTGCACAAACTAAAATTTTTAGTAGAATTCTCAAGGTGCAGTAACCAGTTTTCTAGAGAAATCTAGTACCAATCTAGAATTTGATTTTAAAATTGGCAAAAATAGATATCTTACTTTTCAAATTTAGTTTTTATATCTATAAATTTTATAATTTTTTGACAACCCTATTAACAGGAATTGATAAAAGAATAGGTGTTATACAGTTCTAAAGGTTGCAGATTTCTATGCACATAATTAGAAGTTTCAAGTCAAGCTAGCATAAATTCTAAAGTAGTTTCATAAAATTTTACTTGTAGAAATTTTTTAATTTGAGTCTAGTTTCTAAAGACACTAATTTTATAATTTTTTGACACACCTAGAAACAGGACATAGGGTTTGAATAGAGGTTGTCCAAAATCTCTAGTTGCATAATTCTAGAATAGAAGCTAACAATCTAATTCTAATATAGCATGAAATTTAAAATAGTTTTAGGAATCCACAAACATAGAAATGCTAGGTTATGAGTCTATTTTTTAATAAAATAATTTTTATAATTTTTGGAGATTTTTATGGATGGGACTTTCTAAAATACTAAAGGGTGTGCAGGGCATGTAAAATGCTGAATATGTTGAAAATGATTTTTTAAAAATGCAATGAAAATATACCTAATCTAAACTAAACTATGCTCTGATACCAAATTTGAAGCTAATGTAGGACGTGCTAGCTATCCTTGACCTAATGGCCATCTATTGAGATTAATAGATAAAATAATTAATTAATTAAAGTAAATAAGAGCAAATAATCAAGGCAAGAATAAGGCTAATTTAGATCAAATCAAAATTAAGGTCCAATCTAGGAAGTGACCCGATTGGCATGCACAGTCAAATATTTCAAGAGGTTGGATTGTTTGTTATTAAGAAATGATCATTAGGCTAGGTTAGTTCAATTCAATTAAATCGGATCTAACTGAATTAAAGATATGGTAATTAATAAAATAAATTTTCAGTAATGAATTTTTAAATTATATTATAAACCATGAAAAATTTATCAATAAGCATGAGATCTCATAGAATCATAGAAAATGGAGATCAACCAGGGAGTAGTCAAGGTGGATGGTGATGAGTTTATGGACAAATTAGGCAGGAAGTTTTTGGACTTGGTTCAACTAAAATCATGAGGAAATTAGTTAAGGCAAAGAATAAATAGCCTAATAAATCCAAAAATAGAAGTTAGTGCAGGTTTTTGGATTTGCTCCGACTCATGCAAACTCCTTAATCATGCATGTGATTTTACGATTCCTGTGATCAAGGTTGTCAGGAGATCAAATAATGGTGAACCCAATTAATTGAATAACCAAGTCTTCTTTTTATCTTTTTTCTTGAAAATGGCTTAAAGTCAGCAATAGAGGAATGGATTATGCTTTCATAATCATGCCAAGCCTTGGATACTTTCATGATCATGCCAAAATAGAGGAGGGTATCTTTGGAGAGAAAATTTAGCAAGGCTCATTGGTTGCCGATCAAGATGCCTAGCAGTGATGGGTTCTTCTTAGATCTGAGGTGGGGAGAAGGCGATGATGCTCGGCTCGGGCTTGGGGAGTTGATGTTGTTCATTAGAAGGCATTGGCAGGCATCATTCTCTATAAGTGCAAGATATGGAGGAGGTGAGACAATGGTCATGGCTTGAAGATGACTTGAAATAAGGGCCAGGAGGTTTGGTTCTCGAAATAGTAGGAGGAAGATTAAGAGAGGGAAAGAAGTGGGATTGAAGCGGGAGGGGTTGACGATGGTGGTGGGGAGTGGGAGGCGTAGAGGTGGGATGATTTGATGGTGGGTTTGGTAGTTAGCAGTTGGAAACAAGGAAGGTGGGTTTCAAGGGATTTTCGTGGAGTAGAGGAGAGGGGGGGAAGAAGAATAAAAGGCAGGAGAAGAAAGAAAAGTGGGGAAGAAAAATAAGGGAAGAAGAAGAGAGAGAGGAAGAAGAAGAACCAAAAAAAGAATTTGCTGGGAGAGAGAGAGGAAGAGAGAGGAAGAGGGAGGGAGAAGAAGAAGAGGAAAGAGAAGAAGTAGTCAGGGAAGAACTAACTATTTTTTTTCAATAATTTCTTTGATGAATTATTCTAAATACAGGACTTCTTTAAATAGACTCTGATCCTCAAGTTGGAGACCAACTTAACCAAAATACTAGGACTCCAAACTAATTTGAAATAATTAGACTAATCTAAAATAGACTCCAAACTAATCTAGTTTTCTTGCTCTGAGATGTATGCATGAGCTAGTACAAAATAATAAAATAAAATAAAATAAGCCCAATCCCCATACACCCAGATAAAAATATAAAAAATAAACACATATGTCTGTTCAATGAATGCTGGGTGTGCATTAGAATCTGTGCTAGATGACCTCATCATTAAGAAAGCAGCTTTCACATCCATCTGCCATATATCATAATTGTGATATGCTATGATTGCAAGTAGTGTTCAAATAGATTTTAGCATAGCTACTAGTGAAAATGTGTCCTTATAATCAATGCCTTAGCACTAACTATAACATTTAGCCACAAGCCTTGCTTTAAAGGTGTTGACCCCTTGAGTGATTTTGATGATAACAAAACATTAGAACATGTATTTGTCTTACTAACAACTCTTCAGGTGCATTACAAGTTTTTGTAGGATGATCTTAATGCCCAATTGCAACTCCTACAACCTTATTATATGTCTTGTGTAAAATTGTAAATGTTTCATGTAAAGAAGAACCTAAAGAAAGATTGATGTAATATTCATGAAAAAGGGTTACTTCTATATGTTTTTCAAGCTTAAATTTCTTTAGAATTTGTTGTTAGTTGAGTTGGGAAGAGTCTTAAGTGTTGAAGAGTTGCTAGATGAATTCTAGAGAAGAGTTAAACATTTTATTGAAAATTTACTCGAGTCGACTCGTGTAAAGAGAGCCGACTCTAATCCATGGCATGGTTGAAGGATTCTGGCATGCAGGAATCCAAGAAGACTCGAAGGAACCCGAGCCAACTTGTCCAGAGCATCATTTCTTAAATTAGATAGGCGAGTCGACCTGAAGGCAATCCGAGCCGACTCAACCATTCAGTCAGGCATCTGAGCAACTCCTTCAGAGTCCAGAAAAAATCAGTTCTGAGAGAATAGCCAGGCGAGCCAACTCTACTGAAAAGAGCCGACTCCTCTAGAGTATAACTTTGAAGACCTATGAATCCAAGCCGACTCGATTGTGGCGAGCCGACTCGACCAGAGTGAAGAATCAACTCTCAAAGGATCCGAGCCGACTCGATCATGGTGAGCCGACTCGACTAGAGTGAAGAATCAACTCTATGAGAATTTGAGCCAAGTCGAGGCATCCGAGCCAACCGAACGTCAATTCCAGGCAAGTAACGACTAGTTCTAGATCTTCATTTTTGAATTTAAAAAGTGCTCCAACGATCAAATGTCAAGTCTCAATGGTCTACAATGACTATATCCACCCAAGAAGAGTACAAGACTCTATAAATGAGGGATTTGGACAATCTTTGAAGAAGCTAATGCATGATTGAACTTAAATAAGCTTGTGAGTAAGAGAGCACAAAAAGAATATTCAAGTCAGCCTTCAAGTCTTCACCAACTCCTACTAGAAGCTTGAAGCACTTATTGAGGAAGAAGAGGAAGCCATTGAAGTACATTAAAGCCCATTTAAGAAGGCTTTACTTGAGCTACAACTGCAACCATCAGACAACTTTTGTCATTAGTTGCTTACTTTTTTTTAACTCTTTATTAGTTTGTGGGTTATTGGTGAGCCCGGTTTAAAAACCAAGTGTGGGTTGTTAGTGATCCCATTTTAAAACTAACGTTGTAAGGGGTTTTCATGAGCCCGGTCAAAACCAAGTTGGGTTCTTGGTGATCCTGTTCAAAACCAAGTTGGGTTCTTGGTGATCCTGTTGAAAACCAAGTGTTGGATTTTGGATTGTAAGCCTGGTAAAACAATCCGACTGTATTCCGGTGGTGAATATAGTGGAAATCTCAAGTGGTATCTTGGATAATGGACGTAGGAGCGAGGTTGCTCTGAACCACTATAATTTTTTATATTTGCATTGTGCTTTTTCTGTTTGTGTTTGCTTCTGCTTTTAATTATTTGAAACACAGCACCTCCACACTAAAGTAGATTTAAAAGAGCACATATATGTTCAAATTTTTTAAATTTTCAATTCATCTCCCTCTTGGAAAAGCCATCTAGGCAACAACTGGTATCAGAACAGAGTCTCTGAACTTAATTAAAGTAAAGATTAATGGCTCATCCCATGAGTACTTCTTTGGTTGAAGGCCAATCCACTAATAGACCTCTACTATTCATTGGCACGAATTATTCATACTGGAAAGCTAGAAAGAAGATATACATTCAAGCTATTGATTTTCAGTTATGGAAGGTCATTCTTAAGGTTCCATAAATACCCATGATTAAAGTTGATGGCATGGATGTCCTAAAACCTGAAGAGGATTGGGATGATCACGACATGAAAATGGGTGAATTGAATGCCAAAGCCATGAACTTACTACATTGTGCTTTGGATGCAAATGAGTTTAATCAAATTTTTGTTTGCTCATCTACAAAAGAAATTTGGGATAAAGTCGAAGTGACCCATGAAGGAACTTCCCAAGTGAAGACCTCAAAAATCAATCTTCTAGTACATAACTATGAATTATTTAAGATGGAGCAAAATGAAACTATCTCTGCCATGTTTTCATGATTTACAGATATTATTTATGGTTTGAAAATTCTTGGCAGGGTTTATTCTAATGCTGATTTAGTACAGAAGATTCTAAGATCACTTTCGGATAAATGGGACCCCAAAGTAACTGCCATCCAGGAAGCAAAAGATCTAAACACACTAACTCTGGATGAACTGCTGGGTTCTCTCATCACACATGAATTGGCCATGCAACATAGAAATGAAGATGATCAGAAAAAGAAGAAAATAATTGCCTTCAAAACTGCATTGGAATCAAAGAAACAAGATGAGGAATCGGAAGATGACTGCTCCTCCTCCGAAGATGACTTAGAAGATGAAGATATAGCTATGGTTGTGAGAAGATTTAGAAGGTTTATGAAAAAGAAGAAAGGAAGATACTTCAGAAAGTTTCACAAGAGAGGTGAACATAGTAAGGACAAAGAAAGAGAAAAAGAAAAGGATCAAATGCCTACATGTTATGAATATAAGAAACCAGGGCATATCCATCCTGATTGTCCTTTGCTAAAGAAAACATTGAAGAAGAAGAAAAAGAAAGCGATGGTTGCAACTTTGAGCGATAGTGAGGAGTGGACTTCAACAGAAGAGGAAGAGACCACAAAAACTTCCAATCTATGTCTTATGGGCCTCGAAGACGAGGTAATGTCCCCTGAACCTCAAGCTGAATTTATCTTTGATGAACTAAATTCTGCATTCCATGATTTGCTTTCTGAATTTAAAAAGGCTGGAACAAAAATTAGAGCTTTAAAGAACATTAATGATTCTTTAGTAAAAGAAAAGGAGAAGATTCCAGAAAAGAATAAATTATTGCAAAAGGAATTAACTATCTTTTCTGAAAACAACAAAGCTTTGGAAATTGAGAAAAAACTATATCTTGAGAAAAACAAAGCTTTAGTTGATGAAAATTCTAATTTGAAAAAGGAGATGGAAAAACTCAAGCCTTTGGTTGAAAAGCTTACTTTAAGTTTAAATAAGCTTGAGTTGATTTTAAAAGAGCAAAGAATTTCAAGTAACAAGGCTGGAATTATAACAATTATAATTCTTCGAATTCAAATGAAATTTTAGCTATTAGATTTGTATCTTCAAAAGCATTTGTACCAAAATCTATCTCTCAAAATACTTTTGTATCAAAAGCTTCCACATCCATTTCAAGAGCTTCAAAGTACATACCTAAGGTTTCAAATCAAAATTTTTTTAATTCAAATGGTTCTACATCTGCATCACATGCTTCTACATCTAGAACTTCAAAATTTACATCGATTCAAAATACTAGAATTGTTTGTTATGCATGTCATGGGGTTAGACACAAATTTTTTCAATGTAATCTATTAAAGAAAAATAGAAATGCAAAAAATAGAATTAGAAAGATTTGGATTTCTAAAGGAACCACCTCTGCTAACCTGCAAGGACCTAAGGTAGTTTGAGTACCTAAAAGAACTTGTTGATTGTTTTACAAGAATGTCTTGCAGCCCAAAAATGAAGAAAATATGGTATCTCGACAGTGGCTGTTCAAGACATATGACGGGTGACAAGGATCAATTCATCACCCTAGAGATGAAAGAAGGAGGTATGGTAACTTTTAGAGATAATGGTAAGGGGAAAATAATTGGAATTGATAAGATCAAAATAACCTCCTCTACATTTATTGAAAATGTATTGCTAGTAGATAAATTGAAGCATAATTAGTTAAGTATTAGTCAATTATGTGATAAAGGCTTCAAGGTTGTCTTTGAATCATCTATGTGTATTGTAACAAACTCTCTTGATTCTAACAACAAATTCATTGGACATGGACTTAGAAATATTTATGTGGTAGATCTGAATGATCTAGCCATGTCTAGTAGTTTCAGTCTAGTAGCAATCAATGCTAAGACCAAGGAGTCTTGTTTACTTTGGCATAGATGATTAGGTCATGCTAGCATGCATACTATTGCTAAATTAATTTCCAAGAATCTTGTTAGAGGTTTACCTAAATTTAAAGTAGATTTTGAACATGTTTGTGATGCTTGCAAAATGGGTAAACAAATTAAGGGAAGCTTTAAATCTAAAAATATGATTTTAACTTCTAGACCCCTTGAGCTACTTTACATGGACTTATTTAGACCAACTAGGATCACAAGCCTAGGTGGTATGAAATATGCTATTGTGATAGTAGATGATTTTTCAAGATTTACATCGATCTTTTTTTTTGCACATAAAGATGAAACTTTTAAAGTTTTTCAAAAATTTCATAAAAAGGTTTCAAATCAGAAAAACCTTTCAATTGTTTCTATTAGAAGTGATCATGGTGCGAAATTTGAAAATCAATTTTTTGATGATTATTGCACAGAAAATGGCATTGATCACAACTTTTTTGTTCCTAGAACACCACAATAAAATGATATTGTAGAGAGAAAAAAATAGGACTTTGGAAGAGATGGCTCGGATAATGGTATGTGAAATCAATCTTCCAAGGTACTTTTGGGCAGAAACGGTGAACACTGCTTGTTATATTTTAAACCATATTTTGATTCGTCCAATTTTAAAGAAAACCCCTTATGAGCTTTGAAATGAAAAGAAATCAAATATTAATTATTTTCATAATTTTGGTTGTAAATGCTTTGTGCTGAATAATGGAAAAAATAATCTAGGAAAATTTGATGCTAAATCTGATGAAGCAATTTTCCTTGGTTATTCAATACATAGCAAAGCATATAGAGTATTTAATAAAAGAACTCTAACTGTTGAAGAATTTGTACATGTTATGTTTGATCAAACTAACCCCTCACTTTCAAAGAAAGAAGAGTGTATAGATAATGATGCAGGTACACTTGAAAAGAAAATGGAAGATATGAGCATTCAAGAGAGACCAACTCAAGAAGGAGAAGAGATGGTAAGTAAAGACCATGATGATCTACTAAGGGAATGGAGGTATGTAACTTCTCATCTAAGAGATTTAATTATTATTGATCCCTCTCAAGGTGTTAGGACTAGGTAATTACATAGATATGCACATGATTACCTAGCATTTGTATCATAAATAGAGCCATATAGTTTAGAAGAAGCTGAAAATGACCCGAACTGGATGATGGCCAAGCATGAAGAATTAAACTAGTTTGAAAGAAATAATGTGTGGACTTTAGTTGATAGACCATCAGACCATCCCATTATAGGAACCAAATGGTTCTATAGAAATAAACTAGATGAACAAGGTAATGTAGTTAGAAACAAAGCTAGATTAGTTGCCAAAGGGTACAACCAAGAGGAAGGAATAGACTTTGATGAAACCTATGCATCCGTAGCAAGACTAGAGGCCATAAGATTATTACTTGCATTTGCTTGCTACATGAATTTCAAACTTTTTTAAATGGATGTTAAAAATGCATTTTTAAATGGTTTTATATCAAAACAAGTTTTTATAGAACAACCACCAGGTTTTGAAAGTCAAACTTTTCCAAATCATGTTTTTAAACTTAATAAAGCATTGTATGGACTTAAACAAGCACCTAGAGCTTGGTATGATAGATTGAACAAATTCTTACTTGAAAATATTTTTGCAAGAGGAAATGTTGATAAAACTTTGTTTATCAAAAAGAAAAATAATGAAATGTTAGTTGTACAAATTTATGTTGATGATATTATATTTGGTGCAACTAATGAAAATCTTTGTAGAGAATTTGCTGAGTTGATGCATGGTGAATTTGAAATGAGTCTAATGGATAAACTAAATTACTTCCTTGGATTTCAAGTGAAACAAACAAAAGAAAGGATCTTCATAAACCAAGCCAAATACATCAAAGAAATTATCAAGAAGTTTGGTATGGAGACAAGCAAAGAAGCAAGCACACCCATGAGTCCTACCTGCATATTAGATAAAGATGAAGATGGCAACAACATTGATCAAAAACTCTATCGAGGTATGATCGGATCACTGTTGTACTTAACTACTAGTAGATTGATATCTTGTTTAGTGTATGTGTATGTGCTATATTTCAATCTAATCCTAAAGAATCATATATGCTTGTAGTAAAAAGAATCATAAAATATCTAAAAGGAACAAGTAATTTAGGTCTATGGTATTCAAAGCAATCTTCATTGAATTTAATTGAATTTTTTGATACTGATTATGGTGGATGCAAAATAGATAGAAAGAGCACTAGTGGTACATGCCAATTTCTAGGATTGAATTTAATTTCATGGCACTGTAAGAAACAAAACCAGGTATCACTCTCTACTGTTGAGGCAGAGTACGTAGCTGCTTGGAGTTGTTGTGCATAAGTGCTTTGGATTAAACAATAACTAGAAGACTTTGGTGTTACACAATCCAAAATTCTTATCAAATGTGATAACACAAGTGCTATTAATTTGTCAAAAAATCCAATTCAGTATTCTAGAACAAAGCACATAGAGATTAGACATTATTTTATTAGGGATCATGTTTTAAATGGTGATATTATACTTGAATTTGTTCCTACTAAAAATCAACTTCTTGATATTTTCACTAAACCTCTTAACTTAGATAGATTTTAATTGATTAGAGGTGAATTAGGTCTATGTGACCCTTTTTAGAAAACTTGACCTAAACTCTTCAAAATTAAGGAAACATTATCTAGAAAGCCTCCTACACCAAATTAAGAATAATGACCATTTCTCTTAGAGTATACCTTTCAATTGAGACCATTTTTGAGCTATTTGGAACCTTTTATGAAGTTTTGGTTCAAGTCGACTCGAGCTATAGTGCCCAAGCTGAGCCGACTCGAATTGTGGGTTAAGCATTTTTATATAAAATTCGTAGAAACCCTCTTAGATCCTTAAGTTCATTCAAACCCTAGCAGAGATCTTGTTCACTCTCTCCAAGCCTAGAATCACAAATTCCTACCCTACATTCTCCTAAATTCCATTCTATCCAATCCTAATTGGTCCTAATGGCTTTGAAGAAGGCTGTTGGCAAGAGATCTCGATGACCTAAGCCTCATGTTGAAAGAGATAGAAGAACAAAGAGATGACAAGAAGAGCCGACTTGGACAGATGAAGTGGAAGAACAAGAAGATAATGAGGAAGGCCAAAACCCATCACCCATGCAGCCATGATCGATCATTCTGATGGGGAATCGACCCGTGACTATTGGTAGAAAAATTAACTTTACATTTTTAGAAAACTAGGGTTTTCAAATTGGTGATTGGATAGAATCTCAGGGCTGGGTATTTTTCTGCACTTTAGATTTACCTACATACCCTAGCCTAGTCAGAACCTTCTTTGAAAGCCTAACCCTAGAGAAAAATGGTATTACTTCAACTGTTAAAGGGGTTAGATTGTCTATGAATGTAGAATGTCTGAGCTAAGTTCTCCAAATGCCAAGCAATGGAAGCTACCATCTAGTTATGAGGGAAAGACAAAGGACCTTGAGGCTAATTTTAGAAACCAATAGTGTGGATGAAATTTCTAATGTAAAAGCTAATGTCCTTTCCATAGAGATGAGGCTACTTCATAACATTATTAGCAAAATATTTTTGCCTTGCACTGGTAGATTTGATTGGGTCAGTGAGAAAGATTTGATCTTCATGAGATATATGATTGAGGGGGAGGCCCTCAATCTTCCATACATTATGCTGACTCAGATAAGAGATGCATCTAGGAAGGCCAAGGCATGTTTACCCTATGGCATGGCCTTCACACTCATTTTCAAACACTTTGGTGTTAAGCTAGATGGTGAGGACAGCAGGTTATTAAACCATACTGATACCTATTCAACTAAATCACTTCAATGTATAGGTTACCATCAGGTTGAAGGGGCTTGGTTGAAGAAGGGATCGGATCAGAGGGCTGGAGCATCATCAGATGATGATAAGGAGCATGAGAAGCAGCTACTTGAGGAGATTGGGACTGCTGCTGAGCCTTCTATACTTGAGGAGACTATGACTACTACTGCTGCTATGCTTACTGTTACTGATGCTGAGGAGTTAGAGCATAGAGAGAGGAGTCCTAGGACTTCTCCAACATCTCCACCAGCACCAGCATCTCTGCCAGCACCACTTGCTTCTGTACCTGTGCCTCCAGTGCCAGCACTTGTAGTGACTGCTACACCTGCTCTGGGTCCATCTACTGATATTCTAGGTCTATCTACTGTTACTCCAGGACCTTCTATGTCTCATGCATTCTTTGCCTAGCAGATAAGACAGCTAGCTCAGACCCTAACCAGCTCCATTGGTTCGATGTTTGGCGAGCTTCATCAAACAGTCGACACCACACTTGAAAAGATCTATGGTGAGATTAGATAGCTACACTCCAGGGTAGATAGTGTTGAGATTGCCAGACCATAGCCATAGATTGATATACAGGCACTATTAGACTCCCTCTGGATAACATCTGATGACATCCGAAAGACTGTAGCTCATAGCATTGATGAATTCAGATTAGAATTACGTGAGATGAGCTATAGGATGGGATCTACTGAGCAGAGCAGGAAGATGGAAGATGATTATACAAAAGGAGTGGGAATTCTCAGAGCAAATTTTGGAAGAATGAGAGGTTCAGCAGAGGCATTTACTAAAGCTCAGGCTAATGAGCTCATTGCTCTCCAAGAATGAAACAAGAAGATTTAGACAGAGCTGAGCACTGTATGGGTTTTTCTAGCAAGGCTTTCTTCAGACATTGAGGCTCTTGGAGCAGCTAGACCTACAGCTAGTCAGCCTGCACCTCATCCTAGATAGCCTACACCATACTTTAGACAGCCTCCACCTCAGTCTACTCAGCCACCACCTTTTGTACTTCCTGGCTTATTTGATCCTGAACCTATCTCTTCCAGACCACCACCTGAAACATCCACTAGCACTAGAGGACCTTCTAGTAAACCGAAATCTTGGCAAGGTAGATCTGAACTCATTAAGGTAGAACCTATTATAGAAGAGCAAAGTGATAGTGACTAGACTAATGTTTGTATATCTGCTTTCAAACTTTTGTAATATGTATTGAAAATCTTTGAATGCAATGAAATTATTTGTTTCTCACTTCTTGTGTTTGCAATGGTATTTGTGCATTATTAATTTTATATCAGTTTATCAAATTTTTTTTAGAAAGTCAAATTATCTCAAATAATCTTGATAATCTTCTCTTTCTATTTTAAAAATCAAGATTTGTGTACTTAAAAAAGGGGGAGATTAATTTTAATTGACTACCCTTTTTGATTATTGACAAAAAGGGGGGAGAATGGTATTAATAATGATTGCATGGAAAAATGGCAAAAGAAAAAATGAAAAAGAATGTTTTTTAATGAAACCTCATATTGTTTCAAAATTTTAAGAACATACAACAAGGGGGAGAAAAAATTGTTGAATGGCTTGAATTCATTTACACAAAATTTGTTGAATGGCTTGAATTCATTTATATTTGCTCTCAAATATTTGCAAATTTACTCTAATTAGATCTTGCTATAAGCATTTGTTGATATCTCAAGACCTGATACCTTTTGCCAACCTAAAACTCTGAACATTTTTGGCAAAAACAGCTTTTGATAAGTGTTTATTATAATACATATTGGACTTATTTCAAAAGCTCTGATACATTGTCTATATGCAAGCTCTGTTACATTAATTTCAAATACATTCTTGGTATACAGCTCATACAAGTTAATATTTACTTCCAAATATATTTATACATGTAATTATAAAGTTTTTCCATGCCCGGTGCTTTGTCATCATCAAAAAGGAGGGATTGTTGATCCCTTGAGTGATTTTGATGATAACAAAACATTGAAGCGTGTATTTATCTTACTAACAACTCTTCAAGTGCATTACAAGTATTTTTAGGATGATCTTAATGCCCAATTACAATTCCTATAACTTTGTTATATATATTGTGTAAAGTTGTAAATGTTTCATGTAAAGAAGAACCCAAAGAAAGATTGATGTAATATTCATGAAAAAGGGTTACTTCTATGTATTTTTCAAGCTTAAATTTCTTTAGATTTGTTGTTAGTTGAGTTGGGAAGAGTCTTAAGTGTTGAAGAGTTGCTGGATGAATTATGGAGAAGATTTAATTTTTTTTTTGAAAATTCACTCGAGCTGACTCTAATCCATGGCACGGTTGAAAGATTATATCATGCAGAGATCCGAGCCAACTTGTCCAGAGCATCATTTCTTGAATCAGATAGGTGAGTCGACCCGAAGGCAATCTGAGCTGACTCAATCATTCAATCAGGCATCCAAGTCAACCCTTCAAGCATTCAAACCGATTCCTTCAGAGTCCAAAAAAAATCAGTTATGAGAGAACAGCCAGGTGAGCCGACTCTATTGAGAAAAGCCAATTCCTCCAGAGTACAACTTTGAAGACCTGCGAATCCGAGCTGACTCGATTATGGTAAGCTGACTTGACCAGAGTGAAAAATTAACTCTTTGAGGATCCGAGCTGACTTGATTGTGAGCCGACTCAACTAGAGTGAAGAATCAACTCTCTAAGAATTTAAGCTGACTCGAGGCATCCAAGCCGACTCGAACATCGATTCCAAGCAAGTAATGACTAGTTCCAGAACTTCTTTTTTTAATTTAAAAAGTTCTCCAATGGTCCAATGTCAAGTCTCAATGGTCTACAATGACTATATCCGTCCAAGAAGAGTACAAGACTCAATAAATGAGGAATTTGGACAACCTTTGAAGAAGCTAATGCATGATTGAACATTAAATGAGCTCATGAGAAAGAGAGTACAAAAAGAACATTCAAGTCAGCCTTCAAGTCTTCACCAACTCCTACCAGAAGTTTGAAGCACTTATTGAGGAAGAAGAGGAAGCCATTGAAGTGCATTAAAGCCCATTTAAGAAGGCTTCACTTAAGTTGCAACTGCAGCCATCAGACAACTTGGGTTTGTCATTAGTTGCTTACTTTCTTTTAACTCTTTATAAGTTTGTGGGTTATTGGTGAGCTCGGTTTAGAAACCAAGTGTGGGTTGTTAGTGATCCCATTTTAAAACTAACAATGTAAGGGTTTTTTGTGAGCCCGGTCAAAACCAAGTTGGGTTCTTAGTGATCCTGTTCAAAACCAAGTTGGGTTCTTGGTGATCCTGTTGAAAACCAAGTATTGGGTTTTGGATTGTGAGCCTGGTAAAACAATTCGATTATATTCTGGTGGTGAATATAGTGGAAATTCCAAGTGGTATCTTGGATAGTGGATGTAGGAGCAAGGTTTCTCTGAACCACTATAATTTGCTATGTTTGCATTATACTTTTTTTATTTGTATTTGCTTCCACTTTCAATTATTTGAAACATAGCACCTCCACACTAAAGTAGATTTAAAAGAGCACATATCTGTTTAAATTTTTTAAATTTCCAATTCACCCCGCTCTTGGAAAAGCCACCTAGGCAACAAAAGGTTCTACCTTTCCATCCAAACCAATCTTTCTTTTATAGATTAATTTATATTCAATAGATACTATACTTTATGGTAGATCCACTAAGGTCTACACTTGGTTTGAGTGCATTGAGTCAATTTCTCACTTCATAGCCTTTAACCATTTTTTAGAGTTGATGTCTAACATTACCTTGTCGTAGGACTTGGAATCATCCCTATGTACCCCATTTTCCATAAAGAAAATCATCTCTACATCCTTTGTGATGATACCTAAATATCTCTCAGGTGGACATGAAATCCTACTAGATCTACAAGGTGGAGGAGGAGTTACATGTATTGGCTTATTTCGAACAAGTTCCATAGGTTTTGAGACTCATTTCTCTTCGAAGACTTTCTCCTCGAGCCCAATCTACCTCCCACTACTTCCATCATGGATAAATTATTTTTCTAGGAAGATAGCATGTTGACTCATAATCACATTATGATCCTCTGAGAAGTAAATGTAATATCCTAAAAATTTTTTAGGATACCTCTGAAATGAGCTCTCATGGAACTAGTTTTTAACTTGTCTATCTGTAATCTTTTGGTATGAGCCAAATATCCCCAAATCTCTAGATAACCCAGACTTGGTTTCTTACCATACCATATCTCATAAGATGTGGTAGGAACAGATTTAAAGGGAACCTTATTTAAAAGGTAGTTAACGGTAAGTAATGCATGTCCCCAAAGAAACAAAGGAAGGTCTATGAAGCTCATCATGGACCAAACCATATCTAATATGGTTCAATTCTTTGTTTTTAAACTCTATTGAGTTGAGGCATTCTAGGTAGAGTCTATTATGAGACTATGCTTTTTTCTTGAGATAACTTAGAAATTTTATACTAAGGTATTCATCTCCTCTATCTAATCAAAGAACTTTAAGAAACTTTTTAGTTTGCTTCCCTACTTCATTTCTGAATTCTTTAAACTTTTCAAAGACTTCAAACTTGTATATCAAAAGATACATGATAATGCATGATGTTGTCTGATGCAGAACGAAAGCTCTGATACCAAAAATGATGCAGAACAAAGAACAAAGAAGCGTATGCGGAAGTAAATTTAGGATTAATTTCTTTTTTTTTTTTATATATTTCAGAAATTGGCTTTGACTCAAAGTAAAGCTAAACTAAGTTGAAGGAAACTAGGTAAGGATTGAAAGCACAATTTAGAAGAAACTAAATTATCAGAGTAGTTCAGAAGTAACGGATCACTGGGGGTTGAGAAACTCCCAGACCTAGGGTTTCGCTCTGAACTTTCAATAGGACAGAAATAAAGAGAAGAGATGGTTTACCAACCAGACAGTGATCTTCTCAGAATTTGGGTGGAAGAACTCTCTCGAGCAGATTGTTGAATCCTCGGATTCGGCTATCTTCGCAATGGATCCTCCAATACTGGTCTTGTGGTTTGGTCGGCTTCTCCTGGACTCAAGATCTGGGAAGAAGAAAAATAAGTGAGGGATTCAGAGACTCAGGGAAGGATTTACCAGTTCGAAGAACTTGAAGGCTGATGTCGCTGAGATCCGGATTCTCATGAAGGCTGATTCGCCTCCCTCTGGAAAGAGCTTTGGATCTGAAGTACCCGGACTGTAACAGGATGCTGGTGGTCGGCCTGGACTTGGAGAGAGAGGCCATGGGAGGTGGAATATGCCAGGGCTTGGTGGAAAGAGAAGGGTGATGGGTGGCTAGGGTTTGGGAGAGGAGTGGCTAACCTAGGGTTTGTGTTTTGGAGATCTCACACCTCCTCAAGGTTCCTGGGGAACCCGGATTTACTCCCTCACGGAGCTCAACACCTGGATGCAAGTGCGGAAGAGAGAAAACACAAAGTTTGCTCACAAAAAAAATTTGGTTTCATTCATCTAATTGATTTCAAACATACATGGGGGTTTAATTTATAGGACATTACAAGAGAGTAGGGTTTTACATCTTCCCATGTGGGACTAAAGGAGGGGATCTTCAAATTAGGATTGTAGGATCAATCCCTACTCATATGGCTGGCCAAATAATTCCAAAGTTGATTGAGGCTTCAAAAAAGGAAAGTGGGTGGCGCCTCCTTGTCTTGACCTCCAAGAAAATATTTTTTTCCTTCTATGCTTGGCCTTATCTGGAAGTGTTTGGGGGCCTCTTAACCTTGCCGTCCAAGAGAAAATTTGTTTCCTTTTATATCTGGCTTTAGCTGGAATGATTAGGGCGCCTCCTAACCTTGCTCTTCAATAGAAATCTCCTTCCTTCCATGGCTCAACCCTTTTTGGATACTTCCTTTTCTTTCTCCCCAAGTTATGGCTCTTTCTAACTTTGTTTTGAATATTTCTGGCAGGTAATGGGCACCTCCTTGAAGTTCTCTCCAAGAAAATTTCTTCCCTTTCATAGTTTGGTTCTTTTGGGAAAGTCTTGGGCCGCCCCCTTGATTTGTGGACCCCTGGTGGATTTCTCCTCAATTGGCGCCTGAGAGAAGGGAGCTGCTATCTGTGGTGTGGGGACCAAAGGCTGCTGGATGGAGATGTGGCGCCCCCTGGACTCAGGCGTATGGCTGGGAGTGTGGCACCCACTTGCTTGGCCTTGGGAGAAAATGTAACACCCCAGGTTGAACCCCTAGTCCACTACTGAGTCAACATGACTCAACAAAATAAAATGCAGGTAATATAGACTCAAGCTAAAATTGAGTTGATCCAGTCAACCCTTATTACAAGCCAAAAAAACCCTAATTCTTTGGGCAAGGTTAATCAGAGATCCAGATGGAGCTCTGAAGTCTTCTTCTGAGTCTGGTGCCCGCACCAATTCTCCCAGGGTGGGAGGAACTCGACCCTGTCGAGTATGGATCAAGTTGGCTCTGGTATCTCTCCAAGAGGTCTGGGTCCAACTCTTGTAATTCTTCTCGGGAGATCCAAGAGTCATCAGAATCTGGCCTTTCTAGCCAGCGGACCAGGTATCTTTGGTATCCTCGATTACGAGTAGAGATAACCTGATCATCCAAGATCTTTTCAATCTGCTCTTTCCTCACAGGCAAGTTTGTTGGTGGACACACAGGGTCAGGTTCACTCTCAAGAGCAGGATTAGGTTCAAAAGCCTCACTGGGAATCACAGCTGGCTCCCTATACTCTACTAGGTCTGTAATGTTGAAAGTGGAGCTAATGCCTAGTTCTGGAGGTAACTCGAGCACATAGGCATTGGATCCTACTCTCTTCACCACTCTAAATGGTCCAGCTCCTCTAGCATGTAACTTTCTAACGGTTCCAGGAGGAAACCGTTCAGGCCTTAACCTAATCATTACATAGTCTCTCTCAACAAAAGTTTTGACTCGTCTTTGAGAATCAGCCAACTTCTTATAAGTTTCATTACTTAAAGTTATTTTGGCATGAATTTCTTTATGCAAGTCCTTTACATGCTATGCAAGTGCATCAAAAGACTTGTGTGTGTTGGCTAATAGTGAAATCAGATCAAGTGGTGTGTGAGGCTTGTATCCATGAACAATTTCTAAGGGACTCTAGCCTATAAACCTATTGATCGAAACATTGAATGCAATTTCAGCCCTGGACAAAATACAAATCCCAATTCCTGGTGCTCTCAATCAAACCAAAATCTGAGCCAAAGCCTAGTAAAGAAAACTAAACTAGACTGACGACGCATTCCTAAAGAATGGACTTTATTACAAAGGAACCCTAGGTCTAAACCTAACAAACTAAGGCTCTCTAGGTTTGACCTTGGGTCAGAGGAGGGCATGCAGAGCATGAAAACTTATTATGGATGCCTAGTAGGTGCCATAAGGTCTTCCAGAAGTAGGTGGCAAACTTAATAGGTTCTGACACGTGGTTCACTCTAAAGGCTTCGACAAAGTATACTTGGATGGTGTAAGAAGCATTGGAAGTCCTAGAGAAAGGGAGAGATATGAGGTGGAGTCTCGAATTACCTATTGACTAAAGGTGGTGACCTGAAGGTTTGAATGGTGATCTATGAGTGTCAACTGGTCATCCTTACGAAAGGAAAAGTTTGCTACTCCCAGGAATGGATCAAGAGATGGTTCGGGAAGTAGCTTAGGACATGTGATTGCAATAGTTAAGGTTTGTTCTCTAAGTAAATAATGATCCACTTTCTCAAGAACTGGATTAGAGAATGATTCATGGGAGGGCCTATGGATGATGACCTCAAGACTTGAAATTTGACCTATGGGTGCGGAAAGGTATACTCTATAGAAGGGTAGGTCAGTCATGCGAAGGAAGGGGTCTAGGGCCATAAGGAGGACTTCTACAGGACTGGGTGAATCAATCCGCTCAAGAAAGGGATGTTCAACTGAGATTACGGGAGATACCTTAGTGGCTGGGCATGGGACAAGGTCCAATTGTAAGAGGCTTGATTCAGTCATCCTAAGGAGAGGATCTACCATAGGGTGGGCAAACTTAAACAGTTCAGTGCAAAGATCTTCAATTGGTACTTGGGGAATGACTGTCATTAGAGGGTATGAACTGATAGCTCGGGCTAACACTATGAGTTCTTCCTGGGGGTATTTGACTAAAGGAACCTGATTCTCAGAAATCTCTTGAATTTCAGAACTAGGTCCTACCACTTGGTTGCTCTCCAAGGTCTCCTCAGGTAAGGAACCAATAGTATCGATGTCACATTCTTCAAGTTCTTCCCCCTCATATTTATCAACTAGACTCAAGCCAGCATCATATACTTCCTCAATGCCATCTTCAATGGGTTTCGGGTCAGTGGTAATCGGGTCAACTGATTCTAGGCTTGTCATACCTAACCTTTCTTCCTCATTGGTAGGCTTGGGTTCTCCCTCATTAATGTCATCCTTAGGATTCTTACCACTTAGCTGTGCACAAGCCAGTCCTATGCATGGGCACTGACTAGATTTATGGCCTCTTTCTCCACAAAACAAACATTCTTGCGATATAGGTACCTGGGTCACACTGGGTTTCAAGCTAGTAGAGACCTTACTTGGGCATGGGTGTGGATCTAAATGGTTTGATCTAGAAGACTTGGGTTGTTGAGTGACTGGTCTAGAATATTGTAAGGACCTCTCATAGACACGATCCACACTATAGATATCATGGTTAGGCTTCCTAAGGTTATGCTCGGGATCATGGTATAAGGTCCTCCTAGGGTCCTGGCATGGATGAGGTTGGGGCCTATTAAATTTTGGATCAGGGGTCCAATTTTGATGTCTACGTTTCCCAAGTACTTGGACTTGATCCCTAAGCTGGGTAAAATTCTCATGGACTTGTTCTTTACACTAGGTAACAGTAGCAGTCAAATCCTGGCTCAATTTGTTCATACTTTCAGTAAGAGCTCTAACCATGGCCTCTAAATCAGGTTGGGTTTGACCAGGTTGGTAGGGTACTCCATTCCTGGTAGACATGATGATGCAAGCAAACACACCAAATGAGACTCAACTGAAACGACTACGGGCTAACTAGACCTAGAGCCCAAACTAGATGCCCAATCAGAGTGGCAAGCTAGCCTATAGTAACTCGGGACTCAGCCAGGCAGGTGTAAGGGGAGTGTTAGGTCCCTAGATGCCAATCCTAGACACCAATCAGTGATTGGCCAGGTAGGCGGACCAGCACACAAGCCCTTCGGGATAGAATCCCTGAACCACCGTTCTAGACACTGAGTACAAAGTACACACAGAGTAACTAGACAAACTGACTCAACACTAGCCTTGACCCGACTTGTTGATGTCCCTAGCCCACTAGGGCAAATTAAGTCTAATAAATTTTAAAATTAGGCTTAGGATCGAATGAGTGGGTGGTGGTTTTGGGCTAAGGAGAGGTTATCAACTCCTCCTCTTATCTTAGATGCTCAAATGCCCTTAGGATGAATTAGGAGATGTTCACTCAAAATAATTGAATTGCAGAAATACAAAAATAGAGTTGCAGTAATTTAAATCTCAGAAATTTCACGGAAACCAATAAATCACAGGAAAATTATGTATAATATCCTCAATAATATTGGTTCCAGAAAAATAAAAATCATACAATTCGGAGTTACTTACATTGAGAAACAATTCCTGCAACAGGATAGTTACAGACTGAAAACAGGGTGCTTCCCCCGTTTACAATTCCTGCTACGAAGTTGTAACCCAACGGATCCCCTACATGCCCTAGGAACACCCCATGGAATGGGAAGAGGAGGTTTGCACCTCGCTTCGTTCCTAAGACCGGACATCCTGGGGAGTCTACTTCGAGCAGACAAGGTAAAAGGAGAGAGACTTAAATAAGCAAGCAAAACAGAAACCCTAGACTGGGCTCTGATACCAAAATGATACAGAATGAAAGCTCTGATACCAAAAATGATGCAGAACAAAGAACAAAGAAGCATATGCGGAAGTAAATTTAGGATTAATTTCTTTTTTTTTATATATATTTCAGAAATTGGCTTTGACTCAAAGTAAAGCTAAACTAAGTTGAAGGAAACTAGGTAAGGATTGAAAGCACAATTTAGAAGAAACTAAATTATCAGAGTAGTTCAGAAATAACGGATCGCTGGGGGTTGAGAAACTCCCAGACCTAGGGTTTCGCTCTGAACTTTCAACAGGACAGAAATAAAGAGAAGAGATGGTTTACCAACCAGACAGTGATCTTCTCAGAATTTGGGTGGAAGAACTCTCTCGAGCAGATTGTTGAATCCTCGGATTCGGCTATCTTCGCAATGGATCCTCCAATACTGGTCTTGTGGTTTGGTCGGCTTCTCCTGGACTCAAGATCTGGGAAGAAGAAAAACAAGTGAGGGATTCAGAGACTCAGGGAAGGATTTACCAGTTCGAAGAACTTGAAGGCTGATGTCGCTGAGATCCGGATTCTCATGAAGGCTGATTCGCCTCCCTCTGGAAAGAGCTTTGGATCTGAAGTACCCGGACTGTAGTAGGATGCTGGTGGTCAGCTTGGACTTGGAGAGAGAGGCCGTGGGAGGTGGAATATGCCAGGGCTTGGTGGAAAGAGAAGGGTGATGGGCGGCTAGGGTTTGGGAGTGGAGTGGCTAACCTAGGGTTTGTGTTTTGGAGATCTCACACCTCCTCAAGGTTCCTGGGGAACCCAGATTTACTCCCTCACAGAACTCAACACCTGGATGCAAGTGCGGAAGAGAGAAAACACAAAGTTTGCTCACAAAAAAAATTTGGTTTCATTCATCTAATTGATTTCAAACATACATGGGGGTTTAATTTATAAGAAATTACAAGAGAGTAGGGTTTTACATCTTCCCATGTGGGACTAAAGGAGGGGATCTTCAAATTAGGATTGTAGGATCAATCCCTACTCATATGGCCGGCCAAATAATTCCAAAGTTGATTGAGGCTTCAAAAAAGGAAAGTGGGTGGCGCCTCCTTGTCTTGACCTCCAAGAAAATATTTTTTTCCTTCTATGCTTGGCCTTATCTAGAAGTGTTTGGGGGCCTCTTAACCTTGCCCTCCAAGAGAAAATTTGTTTCCTTTTATATCTGGCTTTAGTTGGAATGATTAGGGCGCCTCCTAACCTTGCTCTTCAAGAGAAATCTCCTTCCTTCCATGGCTCAACCCTTTTTGGATACCTCCTTTTCTTTCTCCCCAAGTTATGGCTCTTTCTAACTTTGTTTTGAATATTTCTGGCAGGTAATGGGCGCCTCCTTGAAGTTCTCTCCAAGAAAATTTCTTCCCTTTCATAGTTTGGTTCTTTTGGGAAAGTCTTGGGCCGCCCCCTTGATTTGTGGACCCCTGGTGGATTTCTCCTCAATTGGCGCCTGAGAGAAGGGAGCTGCTATCTGTGGTGTGGGGACCAAAGGCTGCTGGATGGAGATGTGGCACCCCCTGGACTCAGGCGTATGGCTGGGAGTGTGGCGCCCACTTGCTTGGCCTTGGGAGAAAATGTAACACCCCAGGTTGAAGCCCTAGTCCACTACTGAGTCAACATGACTCAACAAAATAAAATGCAGGTAATATAGACTCAAGCTAAAATTGAGTTGATCCAGTCAACCCTTATTACAAGCCAAAAAAATTCTAATTCTTCGGGCAACATTAATCAGAGATCTAGATGGAGCTCTGAAGTCTTCTTCTGAGTCTGGTGCCTGCACCATTGTCATAGGACACCATGATTATCAATTTAAATTTGACTTCTAAAAAAAAATTTAAAATACATAGCATGCTATAAGTCAAGTCAACTCCATGGAGATGGCAGTGCTTTTAATGATTTGAAAATTTTAATTTTAGAACAGAAAAGAAAGAATTGGTGTCCAAAAAATAGAAATTAAAATATGAGAAAATAAATTTGGTACTAAGATCTACTATCCAGATCTTAGCTTTTACTTGCAATAACAGTAAAGAACTTGAAAACAAACTTGGTACTAAGATCTACTATCTAGATCTTAGTATCTACTTGTGATAATAATAAAGAGCAAAAAATTAAAGTGCATAGAAATAAATTTTATATTTATTAAAAAAGAATTCAATTACAAGGAATTAAAAATAATAAGTAAATAAAATATGGAAAGCTATAATAAAGATCTGAAGTTGATTGGTGTGGCCTCATCAAAAAAATGATTGATGAACTCTCCTTCCTTCAAACTCCTCGAAGCATGCTGGCTCTCTTCTTCTTCCTCTTTGGATCTGATCTAGAGATGGCGTAGGTGTAGAGATAGTGCAGGAGCAAAGCTCTCTTCTAAGTATCTTTTTCTTAGAAACCAATCTAAAACCAAAAGCTTATACAACCCCCTTATATCGTACCCTTCTCTCACATGATTTTTCCTTATGACTTGGGATCCTTAAATTGAGGAAAAATAGGCTGAATCCTTGTCAAACTAGTCTTAGAACCTTTGTAAAATTATTTTGAAGCTTGTGGCCATCAGATTAGCATCAAATCACTCCAAAATCTCATTGAAATCTTGCCAAATCATCTTAGATCATGTAAGATCAAGTCAGATTAAACATGGGCCATCAGATGGCCTCAAATTAGGCCTTAATCACAACATATCTTGTGCATTAGTAGGCCAAATGCAATAGGGGTCAATGCAAGCCATTGTATCAAATTTTCTATTACTCCTGGACCATCAGATCACCACAAAACAAGCTTTAATCGCTCTGAAGTCTCCTTCATGAAGTCGGCATCAACCCTTACCATTAGGTCTACTCAAGAAAAACTCCTAGCCACTAGATAGTAAAAACCCAAGCTAGCACTTCCCCTCCCAGCAAACACTGTGATAAAGACCAACTTTTACTATTCCTATAGACCATTTGTGGATTGATGGCTCATGTGGACCATGGAGTTGTGTGGATTGCTATGAATCGAGTTATTGGACTGGGCTTTGGTTTGGGGTTTTGGGCTTATTTTGGCTCTAATTTGCATCCTTTAAATCTATAGATTGAGCTCTTTATATTGGCAAGCATCCTACCTTTATCTACCAAATAATATCCAGGGTTTCAAGATTCCAAACATCTTTAGTAATTTCAGTGTACCTGCCAAATAAGAAAAAAACATAAATTAATTTTTTTATTAAACTTCTAATGGATGTGAAATTATTTTGGTATCTAAATTGATCAGTCAGCTCGACATCTATTTTTCATGAATATACTATAATTATATATTTTTCAAAATTATTTTTAAAATTATTTAATTTTATAAGAAAGTCCAACTTAGTTGTAAAATTAGGTTTTTTAGAAAATGTTAGCACCGTCCTTGAAAGTAGAACTAAATACAAAGAAATTAATCATAAAGTTCTTAAAATCAAGATCTCTTATATCAGCAATATCCTACTCGATAGCTTCTTTATATACTTTTAGAACACCTCTAAGTTGGGCTTCATGGTTTAGCATCACTGGTAAGTTATTAATGGGTGAGTCAGAAAGTAGCTTCATCTTTAAAGTAGGTGGTGATTTTACCAAGGGATATATTGGGGGGCTATGTGAGGGCTCATGTTCTTCAATCCAAAATGGGGTGGTTTCAAATTAGGGCATTTTCACTTCTATGGTATATCCATCTATATTAAAATCATCCATCCTGAAATGAGCCAAATAGGAATCTAACAAATTCTATAGAAGAATTGTGGGTGTAACCTCCCTTATTGCATTATTCACTTATGATTTTTGGGAAGGCTTAAGTAATTCCATTGAACACCCTTCCCATTAAAAGGCATGGATGATTGTAGGGCACTTGGAAATGTGGCCATAGGTAAGTAGGATGGTGATGAAATTGGTTTGTCCCACTTGTCTGATTTCGCCCTATATATTTCTACCTTAGTCAAATTATCCACATTGGTCTTTTTGGTTGCATAGGGTTGCTCTATGGCCAGTTCATTCTCAAGAGTTATAGTTAATTATTTAGGAAAACTTAGAGAGTCATTAAAGATTTTAGCTTGGTATTATCCCTCTAGGTTACTCTCAGGTTAATTAAGCAGCTCTCCTTCCTCCTTACTGAATGCAATTGCTAGTTGACTTATTTGAATCTTTAGCTTAGTGATGGATTGCTATTAGGTCATGATTAGTTGTTGAAGTTGAGTACACCTATCATCATCTAGATTGGTCTATTAAGGAGGGGGGGTATGATGGATAGGGTATATCATAGTAGGGTATGTCAACAAATGTGGATCCTTGTATTATCGGGTAACCACTAGATGTGGTTTCCATGAAAAATCTGGTTGAGCCTCCCAGCATGAATTATCAGTTTTAAAGTATATGTTATTTCTTTGTCTATAGGATATTTTGATTCAATCTCGATAGACTTGTTTATATATAAACTCAGAAAATTGGTATCTGGTTAGGCATTCACTTATAAATTGACTGGGGCTCGAACATATTGTACAAACTTGTTATGCAGGAATAAAGTGTGGAGAGAGGAAGAGTCTCTGAAAGCTAGTAGATAATCTAATTTATAGGATAGCTCATCCACTTTACTATCTAATATATGAGACAGCTCATCCATTCTGCTGGAACAATCGATGTTCCAGGCACTAAACTATTTTATTGGATTGTTCTAATTATTCGAATATGTAATCAAGGTCTAAATCAGAATAATCCTTCTTTTATTTTTATCTATTTATTTATTTATTTAAGAGCAGAGGAGAAACAAAGAAGAAGAAAGCGAGCAAATAGTTTTAAAGATAAGGGTCTAAGGGTCCTAAAGTTAAGAGAGAGAGAAGAATTTAGTTAGGGTTTGATGTTAATTATAGTAAGTTAGCACAAAGTCGACTCTCTATCCTAGGATTAACCTAAATCTAGATAGCTCTTAACTACCAAGGCTACCTTGGAGCCCTCCAAGTCAGAAACCAAATAGCCAACTAGCTAGATAAGGATAAGATTGGTGGGAGTCTCCTAGTTGCTTTTCTTAGACATCAATTTGCTTTGCTAGTAAGGTAACATAACTAATTAGAGAACCACCTTTCTTTGGGCTCTTGTCCCTGAACCCTTTTCCTAGACACCAGCCAACTAGCCAATCCTAACTTGGTCCAACTCTTCTGGGTGCCTTATCCTAGTGAGCTCGAATATCTTAGGAGTCAACATCTAGTTGATTTTAATTTAAAAGCTTAGATCAATGCAATATACATGGTGATAGTTTTTGGGCCAAGGAAGGGTGATCAAATTCTACCTTATATTGTTTAATTGGGTGTTGACCTTAAGTTGATTTAAGATAAATATACACAACCAGTTTCAAACAAGGGATTCTATGCAACTAAATTAGATAAATGAAACTAATTAAACTTGAGAGGCTCACCTTGCCTCTAGCAATTACCAAAAAATAAATCTAAATGATAGATGCTCTAAGTAATTAGGGTTTCTATGCTTATCATAAAGTTTTTATTAGATTTAAGTGCGTTATTTTTAAGTTAATTTGAAAAGAAAGTAACTAATGCTAGAAAAAAAATCTAGGATTAGAATTGATCTCACCAAGCAAAATTGAAGGCTTTCTTTCTTTCCCTTTTTTTCTACAAGAAAGAAAAAAGTTAGTAAGCTATATTCACAAGAAATCAAAAAAAAGAATTTAGCATTCATGCCTTTTCTAGAAAGGGTGCCAAAAACTTGATAGTGCATGATGTTATCATAGGATACCATGATTATCAGATTAAATTTGACTTCCAAAAAAGATTAAAAATACATAGCAAGCAATGAGTCGGGTTGATTCCACGAAGAAGGCAATGCTTTTGATGATTTGAAAGCTTTGATTTTAGAAAATAAAAAAAAGAATTGGAGTTAAAAAAATAGAAATAAAAAATATAAGAAAATAAATTTGGTACTAAGATCTACTATTTAGATCTTAGCTTCTATTTGCAATAACAGTAAAGAATAGAAAAATAAACTTGGTACTAAGACTACTATCTAGATCTTAGCATCTACTTGTGATAATAGTAAAGAACAAAAATTTAAAGAGCATGGAAATAAAGTTTGAATTAATTAAAAGAAGAATTCAATTACAAGGAATTAAAATAACAAGTAAATAAAATAAGAAAAGCTATAACAAAGATCTGAAGTTGATTAGCAGAGCCTCATCGAGAAAATAGTTGATGAACTCTCCTTCTTCCTTCAAACTCCTCGGAGCATTCGAGCTTTCTCATCTTCTTACTTATTGGATCTAATCTGGAGATGGTGTAGGCATAGAGATAGTATAGATAGCAAAGCTTCCTTCTAAGCACCTCTTTCTTAGAAGCCAATCCAAAATCCAAAGCTTATACAACCCCTATATACTATATCTCAGATGATTTTTATTATAGCCTAGGATCCTTTAAATAGAGGGAAAATAGGTTGAATCAGTGTCAAACTATTATTAGAACCTTTGAAAAATTTTTTTGGAGCTTGTGGCCATTGGATTAGCATCATATCACTCCAAAATCCTATTGAAATCATGCCAAATCATCCTAGATCATGCTAGTTAGATGAAACGTGGGCCATTAGATGGCCTCAAATTTGGCCTTAATCACTGTAGATCATGTGCATCAATAGGCCAAATATAGTAGGGGTCAATGCAATCCATTGGATCAAATTCTTTATTTCTTCTAGACCATTAGATCACCGCAAATCGGGCTTTAATCGCTTTGAAGACTCCTTCATGAAGTTGGCATCAGTCCTCACCATCAGCTCAACTTAAGAAACACTCCAGGCCACTAGATAGTGCAAACCCAAGCTAGTGCTTTCCCCTCCCAGTAAACACCATGATAAAGACCAATTTTTAGTATTCTCGTAGACCATTTGTGGATCGGTGGCTCATCCGGACTATGAAGTTATGTGAACTGCCATGAACCGGGTTATTGGGTTGGGCTTTGGTTTGGATTTTTGGATATGTTTTGGCTCCAATTTGCATCCTTTAAATCTATAGATTGAGCTCTTTATGTTAGCGAGCATCCTACCTTTATCTACCAAATAATATCTAGGGTTCCAAGGTTCTAAACATCTCTTGTAATTTGAGTATACCTACCAAATAAGGAAGAAATATAAATTAATTTTTTTATTAAACTTCTAATGGGTGTAAAATTGTTTTGGTACTTAGATTGATCAGTTAGCTCAACATCTACTTTTTATGAATATGCCCTAATTTCATATTTTTTAAAATTATTTTTAAAAATATTTAATTTTACAGGAAAATCTAATTCAGTTATGAAATTAAGTTTTTTAGATGTTAGTACCATTAATTAACTAAAATGCTTAAAATAAATATAAAATAGATGACTATAAATACACATAACATACCATGAGAAATCATCAGTAAAGATGATGAAGATGTAACCTCCTTTAGCCTGCACATCAAACGGGCTACATATATCAGTGTGAACTAGAGCTAATACAACAGTGATCCTTTTCCCTTGTCCCACAAAGGCCAACTTGGTCATCTTTTCTTGAAGATAGCATTCATAGATCGGATAAGACTTAGTAGTCAATGGACCTAAGAACCCACCCTTCTCTAATCTGTTAATCCTTTCTTCTCTTATATAACCTAGCCTAAGATGCCATATGTACTTAAGATTAGTTCCATCTCTGGGTCTCCTAGACCCTATGGCATTCACATTCTACTCAGTTATATTCATACATACATCATGTAAGTGATAAAGACTATTAACTAAAAAACCACATCCAATCATTTTATTTTCAAAATAAATGGTACAATATTCTTTGTTGGATTTATTGATATTTCATTTTTTACATAGGAAGATGTATATACAAGATATTTAGCTAGACGTGTATATGTATGTATATTTATAGAAAAATGCTTCTTTTTTTATAAAAAATTCTTATTTTACCCTTATTAAATCATGCCAAAATATGGTTATCCAATAAAAAAAGGCTTCGTGGGCGAATATTGACTTTAAATTGAAAATGTAATTGTCTTGCACTAAAGACAAAATATAAATCAAACTCTTGCTAGCGATCAGTACAAAATAATAGTCCCTAAGAGTCAAACTAAGACTCGATGGTAGTCATAGATGATAGGTCCCTATAGCCATAGCAGTAACTCTTACTCCATTTCCAACTTATAGGATTATTTCTCCTTTCCTCAGCCTTCTACTTTCCTCCAGACCCTGCATTGAAGTGCATAAATGAGCACTAGAACCAAAGTCTATGATCCAATTGGAAGTAGAAAAATTAAAAAATGAGCAAGTCAGGCGTACCTTCTGAAGGCATGTCATCTTCGTTGTTCTTTAGGATTGCCAGGTATGTAGGACAATTCCTCTTTTAGTGGCCATCAGAGTTACAGTGGAAATACTTTCCCTTGTTTGCGGCCTTTTTCTTAGGAGCTTTGTGCTTCAGCCTGTTCTCCTTCTTTTGCTTCTTCAAGTAGACTTTCTCTTGGAAGATGAAGTCTACTCTACAACAAGAACAGTGCCCCTTGAACCGTTCAAGGCCCCTTCAGCAATTAACAACATATCTAATAACTCAGCCTTAGTTTTCGATCATGTTCATATGGTAGTTTACAATAAACTACCTATATGAATCACTAAGGGGTTCCAAGATTAGATCTATATGTAATTCCTTATCCATGTTCATGCTGAGCTTCTCAAGCTCCTCCAAGTCCTTGATCATTGTCAAACAATGGTTATGGACAGACTGCCCATCATGCATCTTCACCTTGAAGAGTCTTTTGAACACTTCAAAGCAAGCTCTGTGGCTCTGCTCATCGTACAACTCTTATAGGTGAGTCAGCATACCCCTAGTAGTCTTTATGTCCTTGTGCTGGTATTGGAGCCCATTGGACATGGGGGCTAGCACATAGCACCTAGCTTTATTATCATCCTTGACCCATTTCTCGTAGGTTTCCCTTTGATCAACGATCAGATGCCATGGTAAAAAGAGAATATCCTAATCTAGGATATAGCTTAACTTTTTGGAACTCAAGATCATCTTTAAGTTTCAGAGCTAGTCTTTATAATTTGGTCCAATTAAATGGTTAGTCTCAAGGATGTGAGTGAGAGGATTGGAAGCAGACATTTTTTATAAAGAGAAGAAGATTCTAGTTAGATTTTGTATTTGACTTGTGTTAGTTTGCTTTTGAGATTTTATTTTAAAAACAAATTAGTCCCACTATTTTCGTGAATCTTCGATACTCCTTAGGTAGAGAAATTGGTGGGGACACCAGGATCAGACACAGATCCCTGGATCCCATATGGTTTAATTAGTCATGTGTCAAAGTTTTGAAAGTTTTGTAATCAATTAAGATTGAGTCCTGTAATAAGTTGAGGTTAGTTGATTTGTCTCAACCCTCAACCTAGTCAGTGTTTTGAGTCCTGTACATCAATTATGAGTCCAGTATGAACCTGATTTTATACAAGAGAGGAGGTCACCCTATTTTGGAGTTCCACTAGGCCATATCCAGGAGTCAGAGGCCACTACATCAGTCCATTGGATTTTGTGTGACAACCCAGGATCCAAGATGCTTCCAGAAATCCTGATTCCTTCCAGATGCCCTCCAGATGCCCAGATTCCCTTCCAAATGTCAGAGCATATTCCTAAACCAAGGCATCCATGATTCCAGAGGTTCACCTGCATCCCAGCCCAAAGAAATCAATCCCATGTGCCAAGCCTAAGCCCTTAAGAAGCAAGATTCCAGGGAATATTCCTGCTACCAGGCTATCAGGCCACCCCAGTTGCCAGAGGCCCAAACCCATGCATCCAAGCCCCTTTGGGCTGGCCCCTTGCTGCTCCTAAAAGCCCAACACACCCCCTAGGCATCCTTGAAGTGTTGACCACATCCCAAGAGGTTTGACGAAGTCCAAGTTGAAGAGAAGAAGGAGAAGACCAAGCTTATTCCTAACCTAGTTGGGATTTCTAATTCTTTTAAACTTTGTAATTCTAATCTTGCAAGGAAAGGACTTGTATTCTAATTTGAAAGAGGACTTGTAACTTGTTGTACCCTGACGGTTCACCCTCAAGCAGAACTGGCCCATTCTTAAGGTCCGACCGGGCCACCTCTTTAGAGCTCCGACTGTTACCTCGTCAGTGATCTGACCCACCGGAGCTGAGGTCCGAACAACCCCCTCCTGCTGGGGTCCAACCTGTCGCTCTCCTTCAGTGGTCTGACCCACTGGAGCTGAGGTTCGAATGACCCCCTCCTGTTGGGGTCCGACCCGTCGCTCTCCTTCAGCGGTCTGACCCACCAGAGCCGAGGTCCGAACGACCCTCTCTTGCTAAGGTCCGACCAGTGACTCTCCTGCTGAGGTCTGACTCACGATTCTCTTGTTGGGGTCCGGCTTGTAGCTCTCCTTCAAAGGGTTGGCCTTTAGCCTGGCCGACCAGCTTTCCCATGGCCGACGTCCGACAGGCAAGCCTTAGCATCCAGAAAATCCCAGAAGCACCTTTATGTTACTGCGGGATCCTGCTATCCCAACAACCCTGCTCCACTACTTCCACAATGCCGTCGTATCTACGTGCCACATGGCCACTCTCCAGATTCTCCTAGTGGCAGATCGGTCTTTCTTAGCCTCTCTCCTAACAGATTTTGGACTGTTCCGCGCCTATATAAGGTACCCGGGGGACCCTGCTCGAAGGTAGGAGAACTCTTCCCTCTCCATACGCTGTTATTTTCGTGGTTCCTCCATTCTGTTGCCTTCAACCTCCTGCTAACTTAGGCATCGGAGGGTCCCCAGTCGGAACACCACCGGCACCCTTGGGGACTTTGTTGCAGGTTCGCCCGGGAGAGGAGCGCTCCAGCATATCCAGCCCCGGTCCAGGAGTTGACGCCATAACAGATTGGCGCTACAGGAAGGGCCTTTCTTTAAAAGGAGGAATCCATTGCCCGGACAACAAAATGGCTAAGGGAAGAGCTCCAAATGCCACTACCATAAGGGGTATCTCTCCTTCCAGGTCTGAGGAACCTCCCAGAGAGAATGATATCGCTACCACCGCCCCTACCTCCGCAGAACCTGCCATCATAGTGGGGTTACAGTATTTCCAAACTTTGGTGAATTGCATTGAAATGCTTAATGCTGCAGTTCAGCGTTTCCAGGAAGCCGTCGACAACCGACAGCAACTACCAGCTATTTCCTGCACCAATCCTCTAACTGTTGTTGAGGGAAGCCGATGGCCGGAGGTCCCTCAGCATTGTTCTCAAGCCACCATGGAGCCCCGGAGGTCCTTTGGTGATCGCGCCGATGGCAAAAGGGCAAGGTCTGCTTCGCCTTCCTGCACTGAATCTATCCCGGTCGACGATCGGCTTGCTGCTGAACCTCCGAGGGACTATGCCAGCAAGATCATGCGCATGGAGGAGCGCATTGCCAAAATTGCCCTCTGGTAGAAGGCCGAAGGGGGACAGGTATACGACTCCCATCCCCCATTCTCTAATGAGATTCTGGTGGAGATGATTCCCCGCCACTTCAAGATCCCACAAGTGGACCCTTACGATGGTACCACTGACCCGATGGACCATTTGGGCACATACAAGGCCCATATGATGGTACAAGGCACCTTCGATGCTCTCCATTACATCGCCTTCCCTGCTACCCTTAAGAAGATCGCCCGGATGTGGTTCTCCACCATCCAGCCAGGTACGATCCACTCCTTTGCTCAACTCGATTCACTTTTCCTTTTCCATTGTAGGACTTGCAGTCGGACCCCAAGGAATACCGACTGCCTCTTCTTCGTGCTGTAAAAGGAGGGAGAGACCCTTCAGGATTTCATGGCCCATTTCAACTCAGCGGCCATGGAAGTCCCGGACTTGAATGAGGCTATAGCAATGTCAGCCTTTAAGCGAGGGCTTCGCTCATCCAGGCTGACCTTCTCCCTGGACAAGAAACATCCAACAAGTTACAGCGAAATCTTGGCCAAAGCGCAGAAGTACGCCTTGGCACAAGAACAAGCGACCGGCTGACGTCAAGTTGAGGGAAGGTCGACCCCCAAGAAGCAGAGCGATAAAGCTCCTGAAGTTCGACCTCTGAGTGATATGCGACGGTCAGCCCAACGTTGAAGTCCGAAGCGAGGGACTTCCCCTGGAGGTTCGAGACTTATGCACCTCTGACCCTACCAAGAGAGAAGATCCTTCTAAGATTGAGAACGAGACTTTTCTGTAAAGGCCTCGACCGATGAGGGATCCTCCTTTTCAAAGAAATAAAGATAAATTCTGTCGATTCCATAGGGACCGCGGGCACAGTACTAAAGAGTGCCTGTAGTTGAAAGATACCATTGAAGACCTCATCCGGAGGGGATACCTGTGCAAGTACATCCGACCCCATCAGGATCAGGCTAAAGCATCAAATGCCCGAAACCCTTCGGAGGAGACGGAGCTCCCCAATCAGAGGCCGACTGGTGGGGATGTCGGCGTGCTGCATCAGCGATCTGGAGGAAGTTATGAGGATGGGACCGATATTGCTAAAAGGTCCCGGGGCTCCAATGCAATCACTTTCTTTGATGAAGATCTTCTAGAGACTCATGTTTTTGAAAATGATCCTGTAGTCGTGTCGACAGTGATTGCCAATTACGATGTAAGGAGAATACTTATAGATTATGGAAGCCCAACAGAGGTATTGCTGTACGATGCTTTTGTGAGAATGAATCTATCCAGGTCCATGCTGCAGGAATCCCCCGCACCGCTGACGGGCTTCGCGGGTAACTTTGTCAAGGTGGAAGGGGAGATAGTTCTCCTTGTAACGATCAGGATGGAGCTTTTCCAAAAAACCCTCCTCATCATTTTTATGGTCGTTCGGATGACCTCGCCTTACAATGCTATCCTGGACTGACCAGCCCTCAACAAATTCATAGCCATTGTGTCCACTTACCATTTATTAGCAAAATTTCTGACTAGGAGCGGGGTTAGAATGATGAGGGGAGATCGTCAGATGGCTAGGCAATGTCTGACCATTATGAACCAATAGTTGGAAGGCCATCCCACTCTGGAGCAACTTGACCCGAGAGTTGAGGCCGATGGCCTTGGTCAACCAGGAGAAAAGATTCTATTTGTTCCCCTTCGAGAGGATGATCCTACCAAAGTCTTTCAGATTGGAGGTTCCCTTAGCGAAGACATTAAGTCAAAATTGATCGGCTTCCTTAGGAGTAATGCCGACGTCTTTGCTTGGTCGGTGTCGAACATGCCTGGAATACCATCGGAGGTCATCACTCACCAGCTCAAGGTCGAAAGGCATTACTCCTACCGACCTGTCCGATAGAAGAAGAGAAGCTTTGCTGCTGAAAGGCAGAAAGCCATTGATGAGGAAGTCAAGAAGCTCCGTGATGCTGGCTTCATCAGGAAAGTCCACTACCTTGAGTGGCTGGCGAATGTGGTTATGGTGAAGAAGGCCAACAGGAAGTGGAGGATATGTGTAGATTACACCGACCTCAACAAGGCCTATCCAAAGGACAGCTTCCCAGTACCCAAGATTGATCAGCTGGTGGATGCCACGGTCGGCCACCAACTTCTTAGCTTCATGGACACCTTCTCCTGCTACAACCAAATAAAGATGCACCTGGAAGATGAGGAGAAGACCGCCTTTGTCACTGACAAGGGTCTGTACTGTTATCGGATGATGCCCTTCAGCTTGAAGAACGTCGATGCCACTTTTCAAAGGCTAATCAACTGAGTGTTTGAAGGTCAGCTAGGCAGGAACATGGAGGCTTATGTGGATGACATGATAGTGAAGAGTCTCCATAAGGCCGACCACATCAAGGACTTGTAGGAATCCTTTGATGCACTCAGGTGCCATTGGATGAAGCTGAATCCCATGAAATGTACCTTTGGTGTAACCTCTGGCAAGTTCCTTGGTTTTCTGGTCACACAGAGGGGAATTGAAGTGAACCCCGACAAGATAAAGGCCATCACTGAGATGGCGCATCCGACCAACAAAATGTAGGTGCAAGAGCTCATCGACCGAGTCGCCTCTCTCAGCCATTTTATCTCCCGTTCGGTTGAGAAGTCCCTGCCATTCTTCAAGACCCTGCACTGGTCGGAGGGTTTTGTTTGGACTAACAAGTGTTGGTCGACCTTCGAAAGCATTGAAGGAATACTTGAAGAACACATCATTACTGGCCAAGCCGACGGAGGGGGAGCCTTTGTACATCTATCTTTCGGTGTCAGACGAAGTGATCTGTGCCGTCCTCATACGAGTCGAAGAGGACGGACAATAGAAGCCTATTTATTATATCAGCAAAGTCCTCCACGATGCCAAAACAAGGTACCCCAAGATGCAAAAGTTAGTATATTCTTTGGTCACGTCCGCCAAGTAGCTCTGACCGTATTTCTAGGCGCATCCGATTGTAGTGATGACTAACCAACCCCTCAAGGCAATTCTTCGGAGCCCAGATATATCTGGTCGGCTCGCCAAGTGGGCTATCAAGCTAGGCGAATTCAACATCTCTTTTTAGCCATGATCTTCCTTGAAGGCCCAAGTAATTGCTGACTTCATTGCAGAGTGTACATGGAGATAGGAAACGCCTCTTCAAATGGCCGAAGCACCTGAAGCTGACGCCATCCACGAAGCCGAACCAGCTTGGACCCTACACGTAGATGGGGCATCCAACCTTGTAGGCTACGGGGCCGGACTAATCCTGACTGACCCGGATGCAGAGAACCTGGAATATGCATTGCATTTTTTATTTCAGGTGTCAAACAATCAAGCGGAGTACGAAGCCCTCCTCGCGAGGCTACGAATCGCTAATGAACTGGGCATCAGTCGACGTAGAGTCTTCTTCGACTCCTAGCTGGTGGTTAATCAAGTAAAGGGAGAATTTGAAGCAATGGATCCGACCCTGGCAAAATACTTAAATAAGGTACAAAACCTTATCTCTCAGCTCAGATTTTTTGAAATCCTCCACATACCTTGTCCGCAGAACTCTCGGGTGAATGCTCTGTCAAGGTTGGCTATGGCCACTGTTATCACGTCCAACAGAACTTTTGTGAAGCATCTGCAGCACCCAAGTATTGTAGAAGAGCCGACCGAGGTCCACCAGTTGGAACAAGAAACTCTTGGATGGATCCGATCCTTACTTTCCTGGCTAAAGGAACTCTTTCGAAAGATCCGGCGGAGGCCAAGCAGGTGCGCTTGACGGCCTTTAAGCACATCATCCTTTACGACGTCCTGTATAAGCGGTCATTCTCACAGCCGCTATTAAAGTGCTTGGGGCTGACAGACGCCGACTACACCCTCAGAGAAGTCCATGAAGGCATCTATGGCGACCACCTCGGAGGAAGGTCCTTAGCTTACAAGATCACCAGACAGGGGTATTATTGGCCTACCATTTAGAAAGATGTGTCAGACTTCATCTGAAGGTGTGATGCATGTCAAAGATACTCCATTATTCAAAGGAGGCCTACCAGTGAGCTGACGCCGATCACTACCCCGTGGCCGTTCGCACAGTGGGGGATGGATATCTTGGAGCCTTTTCCCCCGGCCTCCGGGCAACGAAAATTTTTGCTTGTGGCCATCGACTATTTCACCAAGTGGGTGGAGGCCAAACCACTAGCACAGATAACGGAGGCCAAGGTGGAGAACTTTGTCTAGAATAATATCATCTTTTGATTCGGCATTCCCTGGACGATTATTACTGATAATGGAAGATAGTTCGATAACTCTAAGTTTCAGGACTTTTGTCAGCAATATCATATCTCTCACTGACTCACGTCGGTTGGGCATCCTAAGTGCAATGGAGAGGCTGAAGTTACCAATCAGACAATCCTGCACAGGCTGAAGACCCGACTGAATGAAGCTAAAGGACTTTGGGCGGAGGAGCTCCACTCAGTATTATGGGCATACCGGACGACCGCCAGAATGTCAATCGGTGAAACCCCATTCAACCTCACTTACGGGAGCGAAGCTGTCATCCCTGTTGAGACCTCTCTTCAATCTCTCCGGATTGACCACTACGCCGAACAGGCTAACTCCGAGCAGCGAAGGGCTGACCAAGACTTGCTCGAAGAAACTAGACTTTGGGCAGGCATGAAGATGGCAGTATACCGCCAGAAGATGGTGAAATATTACAACTCACATGTCAAGGCATGAGCTTTCCGGGTTGGAGACCTGGTCCTATGGAGGACCGAAATTTCGAGGCCGACCGAGCAAGGCAAGCTTTCCCTAAATTTGGAAGGACCATATTGGGTCGTTGAAGTGGTTCGAGCCAACACCTATAGACTTGAATTTTTGGACGGACGATAGATGGCACGTCTGTGGAATGTAGACAACCTCCGCAAGTATTATCAATGAAGTCCACATTTCTTCTACGAACCACTTCCGAAAGTTCGACTCTGGCCGGCAAAGGCTCTAGGGTAGCCCACTTCCGAAAGTTTGACTCCAGTTGGCAAAGGCTCTAGGGCAGCCCACTTCCGAAAGTCCGACTCCGGTCGGCAAAGGCTCTAGGATAGCACACTTTCAAAAGTCCGACTCCGGCCAGCAAAGGCTTTAGGGCAGCCCACTTCCGAAAGTCCAACTCCGGCCGGCAAAGGCTCTAGGGCAGCCCACTTCTAAAAGTCTGACTCTGGCCGGCAAAGGCTCTAGGACAGCCCACTTTAGAAAGTCCGACTCTGGTCGGCAAAGGCTCTAGGGCAGCCCACTTCCGAAAGTCCGGCTCCTGTCGGCCAAGGCTCTAGGGTAGCCCAATCTGGAAAGCCGACAGACCAACACTTAGGTTAAAATTCCTAAGCTCGTTGCTCCAGCCTGAGCTACAATCCGACCGCTGCCTCAAATGCTTTTGGGTCCGGAAAGCCGACAGACCAACACTTAGGTTAAAATTTCTAAGCTCGTTGCTCCGGCCTGAGCTACAATCCAACCGCTGCCTCAACTGCTTTTGGGTCCAGAAAGCCGACATACCAACACTTAGGTTAAAATTTCTAAGCTCATTGCTTCGGCCTGAGCTACAATCCGACAGCTACCTCAACTGCTTCTGGGTTCGGTAGGCCGATGGACCAACACTTAGGTTGAACTTCCTAAGCTCGTTGCTCCGGCCTGAGCCACACTTCGATCGCTACTTCAATTGCGCTTGGTCCGAAAAGCTGACGGACCGATATTTAGAGAGGAAATCCTAAGGAAATCTAGTTCGGCCTAGGCCACTATTCGACGTTTCGCCTGAAGGTTCGACCATCTGTTCGGATCAGCCAGCTAGTCTACACTTAATGAAATTTCACAGGAAAGAAAATGAGATATTACAAAAAAGTTCTTCATTACTTCAAAAAAGTTCCCTTACAAAATTAAAGGTCAGACCTTTACAAATGACTAGGTCTGACCCTCGGGAGGTACAGTATCTGCGACCGCTCCGGCCCCCTTGGCGACAACAGTCGCTTCGACCTCCTCGGCCCCTTCGGCTTCTTTTGCTTCGACTCCAACTGGGGCATCCATTCAAGCCACTTCTAAGACGGCCTCCACTGGAGCATCGGCCGCTCGGGTAGTCGGATCTGCCACTTCCAAACCCTCTTCTTCCGCCGGATTCGATGGCTGAAGGAATGATAGATTGAGGTCTGGGAAGGCTGCACTAACCTTCCCAGGTACTCGTCGTATCCGTAGCCGAAGCCAACTGTCCCGGCTTCGTTCATCTCCTTAGTGAAGTCCTCCGAGGCTTTGTAGGTTGCAACGGCCTTCTCACCGATCGTCTTCAGTAATTCCTGGGCCGTCTTTAGCAGGCCCTTATACCTCTCCGCCACTACCTGGTGGCCCTGCGCGCGGACCTCACATTCGATCAAGCACCTCTCCTCGATGGCCAGCCGACGGGTCAAGGCCTTGATCTTCTTCTTCTTATTTTTTAGACTTGCCTCCCGATCTGCCTTTTGGGCCAGCAAGTTCTCCAACTGCTTCTTCTGGGCCTCCGATTCGGCCCGCAAGGTGGACACCTCTGCTGCTGCGGCCCTCAAGCCGAGCACCTCCTCCCTGGAGGCTGTCAGCGTCTCCTAAGCTATGTCCCTCGCCAGCTCTGCTGCTTCAGCCCTCTGGGTCAATTGCTCTTTCAGATAGAGTAGCTCGCCCAGGCCCTCGTCCATCAGCAAGTTGTCTTTAACAAGCTGCCGACAAACATGCACAGTTAGGAAGCCGCCACCGATGAATTCGGGGTGGGAAAATAAAAAGTGATACTTACCCCCAGAAGATGGCGGAGAGAACTCCTGGCTGCCTCATTCACCGACCGCTCATCATTGTCGGGGGCGGCCCGCTGAAGCAGCTCCTTCGCCTCCTCAGCATCACGCCACTTTCGGCACTCCTCCTCGTCATGAGCATCGCCGTCCCTCTCATCAATGGCTGACGGCCCCTCCCCTGTAGGGGTTCCCTTGATTGTCGGGGGGGGCGCCACAGTCGGCTCCAATGGCGGAGATGAAGGAGCCGTGTCTGCCCTGGTCGACATCAGAAGCCTCTCCTCCATCCGGGTGACCGACTGCCCACCCGAAGAGAATCGCTTGGAAGAAATCACCCTTCGGCGTTCGATCAAAGGCATGTCATCCTCCGACCCGACCAACACCGCCGAATAGGATTCGCCATCATTTGAAGGACTGATGCATTTACTACCATTTAATGCCCTCGTCCTTCGAGCCTATGGGCTCGCTCAAAGCACAAGGGCAAGGGGGACAACTGTTGTACCCTAACGGCTCACCCTCAAGCAGAACCAGCCCATTCTTGTGGTCTGACCGGGCCACCCCTTCAAATCTCCAGCTGTTACCCCGTCAGCGGTCCAACCCACCAGAGCTGAGGTCCGAACAACCCCCTCCTGCTAGGGTCCGGCCCATCGCTCTCCTTCAGCGATCTGACCCACTGGAGCTGAGGTCCAAACGACCCCCTCCTGCCGGGGTCCGACCCGTCACTCTCCTTCAGCGGTCCGACCCCCTGGAGCTGAGGTTCGAACGACCCTCTCCTACTGAGGTCCGACCCGCGACTCTCCTGCTGAGGTTTGACCCGCGATTCTCTTGCTGGGGTCCGGCCTGTAGGTCTCCTTCAGAGGGTTGGCCTTTAGCCCGGCCGATCGGCTTTCCCATGGCCAACGTCCGACAAGCGAGCCTTAGCATCCAGGAAATTCCAGAAGCACCTTTCTGTTACTACGGGATTTTGCTATCCCAACAGCCCTGCTCCACTACTTCCATGATGTCACCGTATCTGCGCACCATATGGCCACTCTCCAGATTCTCCTAGGGGCAGATCAGTCTTTCTCAGCCTCTCCCCTAACAGATTTTGGACTATTCCGTGCCTATATAAGGTACTCGAGGGAACCCCCTCGAAGGTAGGAGAACTCTTCTCTCTCTATATGCTGTTATTTTCATGGTTCCTCCATTCTGTTGCCTTCAACCTCCTGCTAACTTAGGCATCGGAGGGTCCCCCGCCGGAACACCACCGGCACCCTTGGGGACTTTGTTGCAGGTTCGCCCAGGAGAGGAGCGCTCCAGCATATCCAGCCCCAGTCTAGGAGTTGACGCCATAACATAACCCAAGTGTAACCATGGTTAGTGAGGGCATGGAAACTCTATAAATACCCCACCCCTCCTCTTGTAAGCATCTTTCTCTTATGAATAAATCTTGCTGAAATTTTGAGTTATTGCCTTGTGCTGGTGTTTTGTTTTGGTTCTTTGGTTGGTGTTTTTGTGCTTATATGAATTCCTTGCTGCCCTAGCATCCTTCCACGCCCTAACTCACTGCCATCCAAGCCTTCACATGTCCAAGAAAGAGTGCCCTAGGCCACCAAGCAAGGAGATCTTCAACAAGCTTCAAACAGCCCAGCTTCTAATCCCTAACCTGATTCCTTCTAAATCTAGTTTCCTTTCCTTTTCTTACTTACTGTTTTGATTGATCCTTGACATTTTCCAGGATCCCCAAGGTGTTTCACCTCCCCAGAGGAGGCTTTCCTTGCATCCGGAACCATCCAAATCAGCCATCTAATTAAGGGAACCAAACTTCATCATCCATACTTCAATCAGAGTGCTGTGTGATCTCTTCATCGAAAGTTCTTCAAATCACAGATTGGTAACATCCTTCCCTTCTTTAAATTTTTGATTTGATGAAGATTAGCTATCCTAATCCGGGAGTTTCTCAATTCTCAGGTCTTGGAATTTATTATTTTGCATGAGTTTGCCTGCGATACGATGATTCTATGCATTACTATTCTTCTTGCTAGTTTTTACTTTTATTTGGAAATTTAGCTTATAAATCTAAATTATAAAAATCACAAAAAAATTAGTTTACTATTTTTCCTACATGATTAGAAATCTTAGAGTCATCCAGCATCAGAAATGGAAACCTTCATGATTAGGATTTTAAGTGGATACTACAGTCCCACTAGTTGCACACTTACCTCACTTGATAGTTATTGATGATGTGATAACCAATGAGTGGACAACTCTTGTCCAATGCTTTTCAAGCAAGTTACAGTGGTCACCGATCTCTAAGTCCTGAAGCCTCACCTTATAGTTATTGATCCATTTCTTAATTAAGTTAGACCGTCGTTCACTATCGAGTGAAGCCATCATTGGGACCCTCACTTAATGGGGGCCTAACCCCATCTCTACCTAGAATATTTCATGTTATAGAGTGGCTACACTTTTCCAATATAATTGAACCATTTTGTCCACCAAGAATAATCAATACCAGTGAGCACCTGCACAACTATAATGGCAAAAGATCACTCGACTTAATATTTATGTGAAGATTTATTTTAAGTTTCTTTAGGTTTCAATTATTTATTTACATCTTATGTAAATCCCCAATTACCACGGATCTAAATTTGAGATCCTAACTTGGTTGACCAAGTCAGAATCATGGCCGCATATGCTTGTGTGAACCTTTCACCTTAAGCAACCCAAATTTGGAACTCCATCAACCAAGGTAAGTGTAAGATTGGTGAAAGGCTCTCCATGCACTTATCGTTTGACACCTAACTTATAGTTAGCTAAGACATTCAACCATCCTAATTAAGTAACCATCATTCTAAAATACTTTTCTTAGATACCAATTAATTGATTTTATTTCAAAATTAGATTAGCTATGGGTTTCCATCACTATGGAATGCAAATTGTAAACCATGAAAAACTTATGTACTCATGATACAACCCTACACCAAGGGTTGTAGAGATCTATGGTGATCACCACATGTATCCATGAAACATGTGCATATGATTTATGTTTTCAATCTCTTTTCATCCTATGACAACCTTTTCAACATAATAACCTTGTTATGCCAAGACAACCTTATATCAGGATGAACTTTGATTGAAACTATTATTTACATAAATAAAAAACTTTTATTTATGGCCATCTTCCTTTTGATTCTCTATTTTAATTACTTTTTAATGTCATATCTCATATGGAAATATTAAAAATCCTAAAAAAATTTCACAAATCCTAAAACATATCACATATGTTAAGAGAATCAAAAATATGCATATCTCATATGTAAACCAAGAATCCTAATTCATATCATATATGAAGAAGATCAAAATCTCATTTGGGTGTTTAGGTTCAATCCTTTGACCAATATCATGATCAAGAAATTGATATATTCCCCAATGGTAATCCTTATTCGATGTATGAGATGGCTCTGATACCACTTGAAGAAATTTTTAGTATTTCCATGAACATGCATCATTATGCATAGCATAATAAATTAAAAATTAATTATAAATCATTCTGAGATCTAATCGATGGAGTTCATGTTTCAAGAGAAACTCGAGCAAGATCATGCTTGTAATGGAATAGGAATCAAAATAGATTTTTATGATGGAAGAAAAACTAGAAGAAGAACATATCTTCTTGTGTGCCTTTCACCACTTGATAATCTTCGAATTTAGTTCTTCTTGAAGTTACAAATATACTTGGCCTTTATAAGTATCCACATGGAGCCATAGACTAATATGAGAACCTAACTTTACTGGGATGCTCCCTTACAGAAGCCTTCTCACAGTTTGCTAAATTCTTTCAAGGATTGCACGTTCAACTTATTTGAATGCATAGAGGAAGAAGGAATCAGTGTACCAACCCTTGCGCATGGAGAATAGGAAAAGAGGGAGGAGAGGAGCTTCCCAACAATAAGAACGCTTTAGAAAATTCTATAGAAAATCTTGTTCTAGACTTCTACTACTGGAGCACTTATTTATAGGGTTTAGAAACCTTAAAACCCATAGCCCAAATCCAATAGAAGTCCAACTCCTATTTCACGCCACCTAGAGATGCCCCATCCTTCCTATTGAGTGTGTAAAAGGATTTTACACTAAAAACATTGTGCAAAACTCAAATTTGGGTTGTGGGGAATCCTTCTTAATGAAGTCACTTGAAGTCCAACTCCAAGTAGGAAACCCTTTTAACTAGTCAAAGCCCAATTGAATTAGGATTAGAGATTTAACTCTTTTGATCAGTCAAACCCCTACATGAGAAGGATTTTCCTTCTCTCATGTGGCATGTGATTTCTTGGCCATGGATAATATGGCATGGAGGATTTTGGTGTGGAAAAATTTTGGATGCCAACTTGTAGGACGCAGAATTTTGGGCATCTTCCTCCTGTCGCACAAATCCTTTCTCATGCCCCAACATTTGGGGATTTGACTTGGTCATAGACCAAGTAATGTGGGACTCCAATCTCTCTTTTAAATTCATAGCTAATCCAAATTAAATTGAGTCAAACTCACTCATGAGATTGATCAAATTAAATCCAATTTTACTTGACCTAAACCTAGCCCAATCATTCAACTTAATATAATTAAATCAAATAACTTAATTAGCAATAGTTGCATATCGAATTCAATCATGTGATCAGCTACAACTCCTTATGTGTATGACCTTATAGGCTCTATTAAGTTTGGTAGTAAGATATGTTGCGATCTCCATTGCAACATTATTGAAACTCCTTTTAATAGATTGGAATATTTTCATTTCTTCTCAATAAGGACTATTGATCATCAAGATGATCCTTTTGAGTCCCACAATCCATAAGTGATGCCTAGTAGCATGTTGTGCTAATTTAGATGAATAGAAGGTGAACCTCTAGATACAGTTACTATGTGATATAGTCCTTCTATCATAATCTTGACAAGATGGAGGTTATGGATTACTTGTCAAATCCCATCATCCATCATATATTAAATCTATTCGACTTGAGTTCTTAAGAATTATGGAAACTCTTTTTTACTATTCAAAACTATCCCGGTCAAGGTCTCCTGAACTTAGTTTCATAGATCACATAGAACTTACTTTCTTGACTTTCAAGGATGATAGATTCTATGCAAGTGCACACCTTATCCTGTAATAAACCTACTATAGGCAACATGCATCATGAGGATCCGTATGGCTAGGGACTAGGTTTATGTATAGTTAAACCATTCAACCTAATTATAAACACTCAAAACACTATAGGTCAAAGGACTAGTCACACTACTATAGCATTGAGCAAGTCACCGATGAGTGGGTAGCCATCCAAGTGACTTCTCATATTGGTCATGCTCAGCACCCATATTCTCAACAAGTACTAGTACTTTTGCTCAGTGTCCCCATACTATAGACAATAGACTTATCTATTTAAATGGAACAGATCCGTGCACCAATCTAAAAGAATCAATCACCATCTCGATGATAATCGATCGATCAGGAATAATTTAGGAATAATTATCAATAATGCATATATCAAAATCTTATCTTTTGATAATACATATCATCATCTTATTAATTCCATGGATGATTTATGGACACATAAACATAATATGAATGAAAATAATAACCCAACTTTATTTATTAATAAGATAAAATTATAAACTATGCCCTTAGAATGTATTACATATATCAACCTAATTGGCTTTTAGGGCATATATCTAATAATCTAAACTTGAGAAAATAGTTTATGCACTAATCATTTCTGCATAGCATCTTGGCCTTATTTTCAAGCACATACAGTCATCATCCTAACCGACCAACCACTCAAGGCTATCTTGTAATAGCCGAACACCTTTGGGAGGATGGTCAAATGGATGATCAAGCTCAATGAATTTGACATCTCCTATCATCCGAGGTCTTCTATGAAAGCATAAGTCATAGCTGACTTTCTTGTCAAGTGCATATAGTTGGATGACAAGCCTGAGCTAGCAACTATTGAGCAACTTATCGGGCAACCTGATCTAGGAAAGACCTGGATTCTCCATATGGATAGAGCTTTAAACTCTTAAGAGAGTGGCACTGAACTTATACTCACAAACTCAAAAGAGGTGTTCGCTAAGTATGCCTCGTGCTTCTCATTCAAAGCTACCAATAACGAAGTCAAGTACGAAGCTCTTTTGGCCAGCTTAAAGCTTGCTAAGCAGCTCGAAGTGGAATGTCTAAGGGTATTCACTAAGTCTTAGCTAGTAGCCGGTCAAGAAACTAGTAAATATAAAGCTCGAGACTTGACGATAGCCAAGTACGTTGACAAAGTGCGGGCCCTAACATTAGCACTCAATTACTTCAACATTTTTCATGTTCTCTAATATGGAATGTTCAGGAAAATACTCTCTCTTAGTGGCAACTTTAGAAAACAATTCTCTTTGTTGGATCTATATCGAATACCTGGAGCCTTCCAGCATTGAGAAAACCATGAAAATCCAACAATTAGCCTACGAGCCAAGCTGGATGGGTCCTTTTATCAAATACCTGATCAAAGGCACTCTACCCGACAAACCTATAGAGGTTAAGAAGTTTAAGTGGAAAGCTTCTCAATTTATGCTACTGGATAGACAACTCCATAAAATGTCTTTTTTGTTCTCATTGCTCAAGTATCTTTGACCTATTGAAGTTGACTACGTGCTCCAAGAGATCCATGAAGGAATTACAATAATCATCTTGGGTGCAGGTCCTTAGCCTACAAAGTTTTAAGGTAGGGATACTACTAGTGTAGGACCTGGTGTGGTGTTGCCAAGGCTCAGGGGACCAAGGCTAAGGCCAAGGTGAAAGGCTATCAGCCTTTTGAGTTTTGAGGTTCAGGGGACTTGAGCCTCAAGGGGCTAACATGTATTGGGCTAGTTGTGAGTCCTAGATAGGTATGATTGGGCTGAGTCAAGGTTGTACTTGGACTTTGAAAATTCAATCACACATTAGATTAGTCTTGGAGAGTTTTTTTGGGTTAGGTCAAATTGACCTAGTATATATACAACTTGTATATGTAGCTGATTCAAGCCAAGAGTAATTGAAACCACTGTCTCCCTAACATTCTCTCTCTTCTCCTCTCTCTCACTCTCTAGTTGCTTCTTCAACCAAAGGAAAAATCCTAGCCACCACATCCTTGTGGAAGAAGGAAGAAAAAGGTAGATGCTAGGATTCCTAGTCAAACTAAGAATCCCTAGCATATAAGGAGTTGGAGTGCCACCCCTTGTTCCCTACTTTTGGGCTTTAACCAAAATTATTCCACCATATTTTCCACTTGTTTGAGGTCTATGAAAGTGATGTTTCAGATCCGGTCAAGGTTTGATAAGTATTGTGCAAGCTGAGAGCTAAGAAAGACTCCTAGGCATCAAGGATTCAAGCTATCAGCCTTCTTTCTATTTAAATCCCTATTGCTGTGACCCAAACCAAGATTTCAACATCCTAGATCTTAAGTCTCAAGGCTTTGTGTATGGGGTTTCAGATTTGGAAGCAATATCAAATCATTTCAAAGGTCTTCTCAAGGTACAACTCAATATATGATTGTTAAAATTTCTGCATAGGTTATTTTTAATTTTTGGTATTTGTTTGCCATCAAGAGTTCTCCAAAACCCTTGATTGCTAGTTCCAAGATCATTAGAGGTCAAAGGAGGTTTCCTAAAAACTGGCCCACCATGCAAGAAAATACTATGGAGCTTATTTGTAAGTGTGACCATTGCCAGCATATGCCAATATCCAGTGGTACTCGACAAGCTAGCTGGCTTCGCTCTCTTCTCCCTAGCCATTTGCCTAGTGGGACATGGATATGCTTGATCCATTTTTTTCGGAAATTGATTATTGAAAGTTTCTTATTATCTCCATCGACTACTTTACCAAATGGGTAGAGGCAGAACCCTTGGCACCAAGGTAGTGACCTGAGTTGAGATCGATCCCCCAACCATACAGATTAAGCAATTCAACAAGTCAAATAACTTAAGCCGACTAAAAGCAACCTTGATCTACTAGAGGAGATTCAAAATTGAGCCCACCTATACATGGTGGCGTACCAATAATGAGTTGCTCGATATTACTACTCCCAAGTAAGGTCGAATATTTTTCATATAGGAGATATTATACTATGGCATGCAGAAGTATCAAGGCCCACTAAGCAACAAAAGCTATCTCCAAATTTGGAAAGACCTTATCGAGTAATTGAAGTCCTTTAGAAAGGAGCTTATCAGATCAAAGACCTTGATGAAACTCCAATCCCTCAGACTTGGAACATCAAAAACCACCGAATGTATTATCAATGATGTAATGATTCTTATTTGGTAATACAAAGAAATCTTCTCTAGCAATGTTCCTAAAGATCTCATCTTGATTTCCCAGTCATTCAGTGCCAAGCCCATTGAAGCTCATTAAGTCCCATCTTGTCGCTCATACTCAATTAAAAAATGTGGTTGTGTTCTCACACCTCCACCCCTTGAATCTTACTCTAATCTGATTGATTCATACCCGATCAAAGAAGACGGTTGCATTCTCATAATTTCCACCTTGGGTCTCACATCCATCTAGTCGATTGATACTTGGTCAAAGAAAATGGCTAGCTCACAACCACAATCTTGGATCTCACTCCCATCTGGTTAGCTCATACTCAATAGAAGATGGCTGTGCTCACAATCCTTATCTTGAGTCTCACTCCCATTTGGTCAATTGACACTTGGTTGAAGAAGATGGCTAGCTCATAACCTTAATGTTTGATCACACTCTCATCCAGTTAGCTCATACTCGATCGAAGAAGATGGTTGCACTCATAACCTCCATCTTGGATCTTACTCCTATCCAATCAGCTCATACCTAATTAAAGAAAATGATTACATCCTTATACCTCAATCTTGGGTCTCACTCCCTCAGGTTTCACTTCCCTCTGACTGGCTAACAACTGGTCAAAGAAGATGATAGTGCCCTTATGCCTCCATCTTGGATCTCACTCCCTTGGTGTTCACTCTCCTCTAGCGACTGACAACCAGTTAAAGAAGATAGTTGCACTCTTGTTCCTATTAGGAACTATATTCTAATACCAATTATCTAACTTATAGATGATTGTATCTTTTTGTAATTGTATATAAATTATTATTAATAAAAGTTATTTGATAGTTTACCACATTGCATCTTCTTGTAATGAACTCTTTTATAATGGAGTCCTTAGAACTACTTTTAAAGTGATAAAAGAAAATTTATCATGTGGTTCTTAAATTGGTTCATGACCAAATGATACGTTGTTATAGGATGACAGTGTTTATCGAGTATAGATCATTGTATGCCATATGAATTAATTATCCTCTTAACCAAGGAGTATGGAGACACTGGGTGATATGCAGGTAGAATGTAGGAGTATATTTTACTAAATATGACCCACCAATGGAGTACTCTGTTGCCAAAGATTGCTTATGAAGGATATGGATATAAGCGTCCCTCATACTTGAGAACGCAATGGTAACTTACAAGCAACTCACTATACTTTGGTGCCAAACTACCTAGATTTTTGATTCAATGATGGAAGGTTTCTAGGTACGGTCAAGTACTTATGAAGTTGATATGTGAGTCTAGATGGAATTGACCCCTCTAAGATATTCGAGTGAATTCTTATTGTGTTTCAATTTAGCAAAACCTTGGTTAGGATAATTCTTATGAGAAGTCATAGGATTTGTATGGTTGTGACACCATGTAGATGAATTGATTAAGGGTTAGTAGTTTAACCCTGAAATCATCCGGAGAATTGAGGGTCAAAGAGATAAATTATATAGCAACCATATACCAAAGGTTCATGAGTATTATTTTGCAACCGTTTGACCTATCCGGATATCGAGTACCATTACTAGATGGTCACTTTGATTGGTACAAAAATTATTCTTGTGCTATCGACTTGGTGCTTGAACCTATAGGGTCACACATAATAGGAGTTCCTACTTGATCTGTTGGCTAATCAATGATTGTGAATCATTCCCAGAAATAGTCATCAATATGATTGATGATTGTCATTGAGTCAACTCACCCATGAGTCGACACTTCTATGAGTCATCACTTCAAATTTGTCTATGAGTCGACTCATCAGTATTGCAATTGTTGTGACAACTTATTCACTAAGACTTGGTGAATTATGATAGGATTTATTGGCAATAGGATTGCTAATTAGCTCAATTTGATTGAGCAATTAGGTTTGGTTTGAGTCTAACTGAATTAGATTCAATTGGGTTGATCCATTAGGTTATAAGATAGCCTAATCATTAAAGTGGTTTGATTCCTAATTTGATTAGGTCTTAGGCTTATTTTCTAATTGGACTAGGATTTAACAAATGAGATTAGGTTTCTAATTTTATTAGGTTCACTCATCTCTTTGGGTCTAATCAAATAGGATTTGGTTTGAGTCTAATTAGATTGAACCATGCCCATGACCCAAGCCCTGTGATTGGAATTTTGAATTTTGAACTCAAAATTTAATTTGAGTTTGAATTTGAATTTAAATTCAAATAGTTTAAATTTGAATTTAAATTCAAATAGTTTAAATTTGAATTTAAATTCAAATAGTTTAAATTTGAATATAGATTTGAATTTGAATTTAAATGGGAGTTGGTTTTGATTTTGAATCAAAACCACCCCATCTAATCTCAACTCCCTAACTCCCTCCTAACCTCCAAACCTCCCTACCTCCCTTGGGTGCCTCTTTTAAGAGGGTTCATGGTGGGCAAGTGGGTGGCTAAAAAAAATGTAGAAAAGAGTTTTCTAGCTAAGAAAAAAAGGTATGTGGGGTTTTGAGAGAAAGGGTTCTTGGGTGTGAGCAGCCTAATGCTTTCACTAGGGTTTAGGAAGAGAGAAGGGGATAGTGTATCTATCCTCATCTTCCATTACCACCACCTTATTCCTTTTTAGTTCTTCTCAGTTTCTAGGAGCATCTCAGAGTTTTAAAGAAGGAAAGATCAGCCTTCAAGGTCTCAAAAAGGAGCTAGCACTCCAAAGAGATTGGTTAATACAGGGCTTCTTGTGGATCACCGGTACAGGCCATATGTGTGTGTATAGCTTGTAAAGCATTATAGTATGATCATTTAACTATGGTGATCATCAACTTGTGCAAAGATTTTATATGCATCATTATCATGTCATGATCCATAGTGTAGACTATTAATAGATATGATCTTATGCATGATATATTAATTAGATTAATCTATATTTGTTTCTGCTATTAAATACTTCAAAAAGGTTTTGAAATGCATGCATAAAATGGCCCATGGTTTCCAATAGTGGTTTCAGAGCCATAGGTTCATTTGACATGGTTATGTATGCATATGAAATCTGAAAATCTTTTTTTTTTCTTTTTGCTTAGTACTTGGATTGGGTGGATTTATCAGGCCATCTAGTCCTAAAAGAAATGTAGGATTTAAAGGCCATCTCTTCCCATTTGATGGGATCTCTTATGGCATGTAGGGGTGCCACTTGTGTCATGACCTATGAACAAGAATTTCAAAAATAATTAGATTAAAATTGTTTTAATCTTAGTAATTTATATTTGAAATCATAAACATATTTAGATTAGATCTAAAGAGTATTTATGATTGGTTATGTTAAAATGTTTAGCTTAAAAGTTAAGATCTAGATTTTGACCTATTGCTGTTAGCTTGCAAGTGTCGACACATGGTCTTAATGAGTCGGCACTTGGCCCTGGTGAGTCGACACTTGCTCCTATGGGTGTTGACTCAAATTTGTAAACTAAGAGTAACACGTTTCAGTTCCTCTTTATGTGTCGATGTCACCAGAGATGAGTCGACTTATGAAAGCTCGACTCACTAGTGAGTCGACACTTGATCAGGAGTGTTGACTCATGATAGTGAGCAGAAAACTATTTCCATGATTTTTGTAAAATCATTTTACAAGTTAAATTTGATGGTTAAAAGATCTAGATTTGAGAATGAAAGATCTTAAGCCATTTTTCATAAGCCTTTTGGTTATGGGTTAGCTTGAGTCAGGTCTAATAATTGGGTTAGATCTATGATTAGAATCAATTGGACTAAATAGAGAAATTAAAATCTAACCAAAAGTTGAATTAGATTTTCTTTTCTATAGATCAATCTCAATAGTTGTAGCTTGATCAAGTCCATAATTTCTAAATGGACCTGATTGTGTCTCTATTGTTGAGCCCATGTCATTAAATGGACCAAATCAAATCTGATGAACCAATTAGTATCTATGGTAAGTGACTGAGAGAGGCTTTTAGTTAGGACCATTTTCTTTCCTAACCAATTAAGTTAGTGTCTAAGGAAAGAAACAAGAACCCTCCCGTTAATCTCCACTTACCTATCCAAAGTGGTCAATCAACTTTTGACTAGGTCACTTAATGATATGAGTTGACCTATACCATTAAAGTGGATTAATATGACTGATTTAGGTGCCCTTGGACTGGCTAGTCTTGAACGCTCTTCAATGACGTGTGAAGTCAATGGGAGGATTTTTGATTAGTGGTTCATGTCTTCTTTTCTCTTATTTCTATCACAAGTGTATAAATTTTCTAAATTATTAGGTCCTTAAATGATAAATTTATGAGGATAAATTAGTCATAGCCTGCCATTAAGTGAATGGTAATAGATCCAATAGTTTAGATGATCATTGGAGGCCCAAAGGCTTGGTGTTTATTTGGTTTTTATAATTATCATTCATAAAATGATGATTCAGTTATGACTTTCTTAAAGATAGTTAGGTGGGCTGGCTAAACTTGGGCTTGGCCATCATTGGTTAGAAGCACTGAGTCTTATCATATTAATGGTTGGAATTAATAGAGACTTTCAGTGAAGGCCCAAAGGCCTGTTGAAAATATGCTTGGGGCAAAATCAAATACTAGAAGTTGTTTGCAAAATTAATTGGTTAAGAACCTACCTATATATGTACTTGGGTGGGTTAGCCAAAGTCGAGCTCATGTGCAGTCCATATGGATCCCAGTACTTGCTAAGAAATTAATGTAATCCCGTAGATTAGAAGTAAAGGCTACCAATTTGTTTAAAATAGTGAAAGAACCTTTAGACTAAAGTCCAAGTCTTTAGGATTAATAATCCATATACTAATTGGTCGTATATTTTCTTTTCAGTTAATGGCTACCATTTTGTTGCTCTGATCATTGTTGGACAATGATAGGTCAATGAGTTCCATTTTTGATAGCTGGTATTAAAAGCTCAAGATTATCTTAGGGCATGAACAGATCCTTTATGTGATATGGATCTAGCACCTAAGAAGCCCATTTCCAATACTCATGGTATAGTTTGTGACACTTATCAAAAGTGGTTAAGCGACTAAACTATGGTGTGTTGCATTTGTGAGTGACTATGAATGATGAGTTTAGTCATATGTGAAAGAATAGTGTCTTAAAAGCCAATCATATTTTTTAGTAACATGGGCTTTTCTATAAATTCTTCTGACTTATGTATGATATTATATTAATAAAAAAATATTTTGATTCATCATATACTATGTCTTATATCTTTTTGTTTCAAGATAATGATGAACCCTATAGATTAGGGCAATAGATTTAGGATTATGATGAAGTTCATAACAATGAGACGTAAGTTCTTATAAATCATAATCTAGAATATTCCTAGTCAAATGATCATTGAGTCCAAGATCAATGTTTCTAGAAAGATTGATACATTCTATGTATACTCGATGGAGCGAGTGGTTGGTCTCATGACTACTTATATAGGGACACTAATACAAGGATGTGGGTGCTCATCAGGGAATGAGTTCATTGAATTGATCCATCATGAGAACATCTTATGAAAGTCTTACTTATTAAAAGATGATTCTCTTTGTGGAAGTTGTGCAAGTGATCCTTAGACTTGAGATCACTATGAAATCTTATACACATGAATTCATATTTTGGTTTATACTCATTCATGACTAGTCATGTACGGCGTGTTCATGGATATAGAGAATTATGTATGAAAGTTGTGAGTAGGACAACAAGAAATCGATCACTCCTAGTAAGAGGAGTATTTATCACATATAATCTTATCAAATTATGACTTAGAAAGTTTTTGATCAATGTAAGATGAAATTAGAAATGATTTCTAATATTTCATTGGTCGAGTCTTTATTATTAGATTGAGATTTAAATGAATAAAGTATTAGGATTTGACAAGTTTTCATATGACTTAGAAAGTTTTTGATCAAAGTAGGATAAAATTAGAAATGGTTTCTAAGATTTCATTGGTCAAGTCTTTATTATTAGATTTATATTCAAATTAATAAAGTATTAGGATTTGACAAGTTTTCATATCCATCTCTTATTCGAGATAAAGAAAGATCGAAGGATTGAATTGCATGATAACTGGCCATCGAAGGATTGATAATTTTTATAAAATTCTTCATCTTCTAGGTAGGCATGGTATGTTACTAGATGTCAATTATGTCTTGTAGGCTTTCATAAATTAAATTGAGTAAATTCATGAGTCAATTTGAGAGATGGTTCAAATTGGCAACTAGGATTAGCTCGATTTAACCTAATTTGATTAGTTGATTTCTAATCAAACTAAATTGACAAGAACCTAGACCTACTACTAGCTAGATATGGAGATCAAAGGGTCATACATGCTAAGAAATTGATCAAGAAAGTTAATTATATTTTTATTTGGATCATAGGATCCTAATTGGGTAGCTAATTGACATACTAGCATATGTTAGCTAGCCTAACTCCTAACCTTATTGGATTGGATTTAAATACTTGCTATTTGGCTAACTAATTTGAATGGGACTTAAATTGGGTTAAGCCTTAAGTGGGATAGCTAAATTGAATTTTATCTAAAATTTATAGCCCTTATCCATGCCTAGAACCAAGAGCTCCAAGGGCTTGGGACTCTTGGTTCCAATATTGGTGTGCACACAAAATGGGCATACAGACGGACCAAGAGTCCTACAAATTAATCACCTTTTCTAGATAGAGTCTTGCCCCTCCTCTCTTAATTCCATGCCTAATTGGATAAGGTTGACTAGTCAAAATGCTTTAAAAGTGGGCGACAATTCAAGGTTGGCGTGAATAATTTTTGGTGTCTAAAATAATATAGCATTTGGAATGGATAAGAGTCCTTGTTACCCAGGTGGCTTTCCCAAGAGGGGGGTGAATTGGGAGTTTAAAAAATTTAACAGATATGTATTCTTTTGAAAACTTCTTTGAAGTGTAAAGTGTTGTGATTGAGATAATTAAAAGCAGAAGCAGAAGCAAGTAGGAGCAGGTTTATAGTGGTTCGGAGCACCCCAGCTCCTATGTCCACTATCCAAGATACCACTTGGGATTTTCACTATATCTAACAAGAATATAGTAGGATCATTTTACCAAGATCACAATCCAAACCCAACACCATTTGATTTTTAAATCGGGCTCACCAAAGAAACCCAACACTTGGTTTTAGCAGGATCACCAAGAACCCAACACTTGGTTTTACACAAGCTAACCAAGAACTTAACACTTGGTTTTACACAGGCTAATCACGAACCTATTTGGTTTTTAAACCGGGCTAACCAATAACCCAACAATTCAGAAAAAGAATTGAAAATAATAAGCAACAAAATGACAAACAGATGTTGTCTGATGGTTGCCGATGTAGCTCGAGAGAAGCCTTCTTAATTGCACTTCAATGCACTTTAATGACTTCTTCAACTTCTTCAAAGTATGCTTCAAGCTTCAGATAGGAGTTGGTGAAGACTTGAAGACTGTCTTGAATGCTCTCTTTAGTGCTCTCTTGCTCACAAGCTTAATAAATGCTCAACTAAGCATTAACCAAGCATTCACCATTCAAAAGTTGTCCTAATCTGGTGCGGGCACCAAACTCAGAAGAAGACTTCAGAGCTCCATTTGGATCTCTGATTGACATTGCCCGAGAAATTAGGGTTTGTAATAAAGGTTGACCTGGTCAACCAGTTTATTTATTTTATTTATTGAGTCACCATTTAAATTTTGTTGAGTCATGTTGACTCAGTGCAAGTCCCAATGTGGTTTCAATTTTGTCCAAAATGGTGCCACATTTGTCTTCCAATCAAATCAAGGTTCAAGCAAGTGGAGGCCACACTCCAAGCCACACGCCCAGCCACACTCCGAGCACATGCCAGAGTCCAGGAGGCGCCACAGAGGCATCCCAGTGTCATGGTCCCCACATCCAAAGAAGAAAAAATCAAATTGGAGGCTACTTTAAAGGAGGCGCCCATACCTGCCTATTTTACCTAAGCAAAGAAGGAAGAAGACTTCTCTTGGAGAAGAAATCAAAGAAGGACATCCAACTTACTCCTAATTGAAGTTCAAATCAAAATCAAAGAGCTTAACTTGGAGTGGAAGAAAAGAAGAAATACCATAAGAAGAAGAGGACTCCAAATCCAAATCCAACTCCAAAGGAGGCACCAAAAAATTCAAAAAAAATTCCTTTATGGCCGTCCCAATTTTTTTTTGAACTCTTGGTCGGCCAAGAGAGAAGATTTTCTACCTAATCTAGTGGTTGGAGGAGTTTAGTCCCACATGGGAATTTGTACAAGCTTGGAGAAAATTTTAGGTCTATATAATAGACCTATCTTTGTAACTTTAGAAAATCAATGAAGAAAATTATTTTTTTGCTACTCTCTTGTGTTGAGTGACCTAGGTTTCTCTTCTTCCGCACTATTCTAAGTGTTGAGCTCCGTGAGGGGGTAATCCGGGTTCCATTGGAGCCTTGAGGAGGTGAGAGATCTCCATCTTTATCCAAGACCCTAGGTTAGCCACTTGAAATTCCAAAACCCTAGCCACCCTTCATTATTTTCAATCCATCAAACCCTAGCTCCATCCATCTCCCACGGCCTCTCTCTCTCTACAAGTCCAGGCCATCCACCTTCATCCAGATCCAGTCCGGCTACTTCAGATCCGGAGCAAGTTCCAAGGAAAATCACATCAACATCCAGGAGAATCCAGTTTTCAGCAATTTCAATCTTCTAGTTCATCAACCTGGTAAATCTTTCCCTTGACTCTCTGATTCCATCAATTGTTTTTCTTCTCTTCCAGATCTTGAGTTCAGGAGAAGCCAACCGGCCAAAGGACCAGTATTGGAGGATCCATTACGAAGATATCTGAATCCGGGATCCAACAATCTGCTCGGGAGAGTTCCTCCACCAAAATCTGTGAAGATCATTGTCTGGTTAGATAAACCATCTCTTCTCTTTATTTCTGTTCTTTTGAAAGTTCGGAGCGAAACCCTAGGTCTGGGAGTTTCTCAACCCCCAGCGATCCGTTGCTTCTGAACTACTCTGATAATTTAGTTTTCCTAAAATTGTGCTTTCAATTATCATATTAGTATCTTTCAATGTTAGGTTAACTTTTCTTTGATTTGAAGCCAACTTCTACAAACATATAAAAACAACAAAAAAATTAGTTAATCCTAATTTGCTTCCGCATCACATTCCTTTATTTGTTCTGCATCATTTTTGGTATCAGAGCCCAGTCTAGGGTTTCTGATTTGCTTGCTTGCTTGTTTTGATTGTTCTCTTTTTATTTTGTCTGCTCGAAGTAGACTTCCCAGGACGTCCGGTCCTAGGAACTAAGCGAGGCGCAAGCCTCCTCCTCCCATTCCATGGGGTGTTCCTAGGACGTGTAGGGGATCCATTGGGTTATAACTTCGTAGCAAGGATTATAAACGGGGAAGACAATCTAGTTGCAGCCCGTAATTTCCCTGTTTTCTGAATTATTTCTCCCTTCATAAAACTCCGAATTGTATGATTTTTGCTTCGTTGAAACAAGTATAATTGACCCTATTTTCCATAATTTTTCTGTGATTTATTGGTTTCGGTAAAAATTCTGAGAATTAAAATACAGTAATTCTGTTTTTTGTGTTCTGCAATTCAATTCTTTTTGGAGTGATCATCTCATAATTTACTTAAGGGCAATTGAGCATCTAAGATAAGGGGAGGAGTTGATTACCTCTCCTTAGCCCAAAACCACCATCCAATCATTCGAACCTAGACCTAATTTAAAATCAGTTAGACCTAATTTGCCCTAGTGGGCTAGGGACACCAATTGGTCGGGTCTAGGCTAGTGTTGAGTCAGTTTGCCGAGTTATTCTGTGTGTGCTTAGCACTCAGTGTCTAGAACGGTGGTTTAGGGACTACGTCCCGAAGGGCTTGTGTGCTGGTCCGCCTACATGGCCAATCATTGATTGGTGTCTAGGATTGGCAATCAAGGACCTAACACTCCCCTTACACCTGCCTGGCTGAGTCCTGAGTTACTACAGGCTAGCTTGCCACTCTGATTGGGCATCTAGTTTGGACTCTAGGTCTAGTGATCCAGTAGTCGATTTAGTCTAGTCTCATTTTGTGTGCTTGCTTGAATCATCATGTCTACCAGAAACGGAGTGCCATATCAACCTGGTCAAACCCAACCTGATTTAGAGGCCATGATCAGAACTCTTACTGAAAGTATGGCTAAAATGAATCAGGATATGACAAACACTGTGGCCCAGTTTAGCACACAAATTCATGAGGATCTTACCCAACTTAGGGACCGAGTCCAAGTACTTGAAGAACCTAGACATCGGAATTGGACTCCTGACCCCGATTTTAATGTGCCTCAACCTCACCCACATCAGGAGCCTAGAAGGCCTTTATATAGAGATCCTGAACCTAATCATAGGAGGCCTGACCCAGAGCCTGAAGATAGAGATGATAGGTTCATCAGGAACATCAAATTAGATGCACCCACTTTTGATGGTAGTCTGAACCCTAAGGTGTATTCTGATTGGGAGGGTGAGATGGACCAATACTTTGAGTGGTATGCTATGTCTGAGGAGAGGAAATACAAGTTTGCCAAGATGAAATTAGTGCGTCAAGCTAGGTTATACTGGAGGAACATTGAGCTAACCACTAGGAGACGGAATGTTGAGCCCATAACCACTTGGCAGGGTATGAAAGAAAAACTGAGAGATAAATACCTACCCATTTCATACCAGCAAAACCTGTTAGACCAATGGCAAAACCTGAAACAAGGAAACCGATCTGTCTCAGACTACATAGCTACTTTTGATAAATACCTAATGAGATGTGATGTGAGTGAAGCCCACGAAGTCACTTTGTCTAGATTTAGGGCTGGACTGAGGGAAGATATCAAGAGAGAACTATTTCTGAGAGAGGTTACGGATCTAGACCAAGCCTACCAGATTGCACTGAACGCTGAGAAATTTCAGAGAGGACCTATACCTTCTAGGGTTAGTGCCCCAATCCCAAGGAATGGACCTAGCCAAGTTATCCCTAGTAAACCTTTTCAGGGTACTTCTACCCCTAGGCCCATGGACAAAGGTAAGGCACCTGACACCCAGAGAACCCCTAGTTCAAATATCACCTGTTTTAAGTGTCAGAAACCAGGTCACATTTCCAGTCAGTGTACTGCCATAGCCTGTTTCAAGTGTCATAAGGTAGGTCATGTTGCTAGCCAGTGCCCACGGAGATCCCTTTACATAGAAGAGGGAGTGAATGATAATTCCGAGCCCAGTGAGGAATTTGAAGAAGAAGTTTATGAGGCCGGAATGAATTTGGTTGAGGAGTATGAAGGAGAGGAGGAACCCAATGAATCTGACCAATTAGGAGTTGTAAGATGCATCCTATCCCAGAATCTAGTTCAAGAGGATTGGCGTAGGACTAACATCCTACAGACTTTTCTTAAATTGGGGATAAGGTATGTAAGATCATCATAGATAGTGGGAGCTGTGTAAATGCCATCTCTACTAGCACTGTCAAGATGTTAGGCTTAATCCCAGTTCCCCATCCCAACCCCTATAAGGTTTCTTGGGTAGATTCTACCTCCATACCCATCCAGTCTAGATGTCAAGTCCAAATCCAAATGCAATCTTATCACGAAAAGATTTGGTGCGATGTTTTACCCATGGGGGTGAGCAGTATAATTCTCGGAAGACCTTGGTTGTATGATCATGATGCCACCCTCTTAGGAAAATCCAATACCTGTGTCTTTAGTTTCAATGGGAAGAAGATTACGATCCATTCCGTTCCCCCTAAGGACAAGGTAACTAAAGGAGCCGGTAAGGTTAAGGAGATGAAAACTGGAGTGAACCTAATCAGTGCTAAGGATCTAGAACAAGAAATTCATAGTGGTTCACCCATCTGGATGTTGACTGCTAAGGAACTTAGAACTTCGGAACCCTCAGAGCCTCCTCAAGAAGTTAAACCTGTGTTAAAAGAATTTGGGGATGTCTTTCCCGAGGATTTGCCAGACCACCTTCCACCTCTTAAGGATATCCAGCATGCCATAGATCTAATCCCAGGAGCGACTTTGCCCAACTTGCCCCATTACAGGATGAATCCATCTGAGCATGAAGAACTGCAAAAGCAGGTTGGAGAATTATTGAGGAAGGGGTTTATTAGAGAAAGTCTTAGCCCTTGTGCAGTCCCAGCCTTACTAACCCCAAAGAAAGATGGCACGTGGAGGATGTGTGTTGACAGTCGTGCCATCAATAAAATTACAATCAAATATAGGTTTCCCATCCCTAGACTAGATGACATGCTTGATATGATGGCTGGTGCAATGGTTTTTTCTAAGATTGATCTCAAAAGCGGCTATCATCAGGTTAGGATTAGACCCGGGGATGAATGGAAAACTGCTTTCAAAACTAAGGATGGTCTTTATGAATGGGTTGTTATGCCTTTTGGGTTGTCCAATGCCCCTAGTACCTTCATGAGAATTATGACCCAGGTACTTAGAGCTTTCATAGGAAAATTTGTAGTGGTCTATTTTGATGACATCCTGATCTATAGTAAGATCCCAGCAGATCACCTAGGCCACCTTAGAGCAGTCTGCCAAGTTTTGAGGAATGAGAGACTCTACGGTAATCTTAAGAAGTGTGAATTCATGACTAGTAGAGTTATCTTTCTTGGTTTTGTAGTAACCCCTGACGGCGTGGCGGTCGATCCTGAGAAAATTAGGTCCATAGTAGACTGGCCAGAGCCAACCAATGTGCATGAAGTTAGAAGTTTCCACGGCTTGGCTACCTTCTATAGGCGATTCATCAAGGGGTTTAGTACTTTAGCTGCTCCTATCACTGATTGTATTAGGAAGGGAGAATTTCATTGGACTAAGTCAGCCCATAAAGCCTTCCTAGATCTTAAGGATAAAATGACCCAGGCACCCATTCTGAGATTACCCGATTTTTCTAAAGTATTTGAGGTTGCCTGTGATGCTTCAGGTGTAGGAATAGGTGGAGTCCTAAGCCAAGAGAATCATCCCATAGCATTCTTTAGTGAAAAACTTAATGATGCTAAGGTTAGGTATTCTACCTATGATAAGGAATTTTATGCGGTGGTGCAAGCTTTGCGTTACTGGAGACATTATTTGCTACCGCAGGAATTTGTACTATTTTCGGACCATGAGGCTCTTAGATTTCTGAACTCCCAAAAGAAGCTTAACCCTAGGCATGCTAAGTGGGTAGAATATATCCAGTCCTATACTTTTGTCCTGAAACATAAGGCTGGAGTTGAGAATAAGGTAGCTGATGCCCTTAGTCGCCGATCTCTGTTATTAACTTCTGTTAGAACTGAGGTCATAGGGTTTGAGCAAATCAAAGAGGAATATGAGTCTTGTCCGGATTTCATAACTGTGTATCAGGATCTAGTTCAAGGACCATCTAGTAATCACCAGGATTATACCCTTGTAGATGGTTTTTTGTTCTTCAAAAATAGGCTTTGCATCCCTAGAACTTCTCTTAGGGAATTTTTGATTTGGGAAATCCATGCTGGAGGTTTAGCTGGCCATTTTGGAAAAGACAAGACCATTCTAGCTATTGAAGACCACCTTTTCTGGCCTAGCTTGAAAAGGGATGTAGCTAATATTGTAGCTAGATGTCGAACCTGCGTTGTTGCCAAACAGCGAAAACAAAACACTGGTCTTTATACCCCACTCCCTGTCCCAGATCGTCCTTGGCAAGATGTGAGTATGGATTTTGTGTTAGGTTTACCTAAGACCCAGAGGAGACATGATTCTATCTGTGTCGTAGTCGACCGATTCTCTAAAATGGCCCACTTCCTGCCTTGTTCCCAAACCTTTGATGCGTCTAAGGTAGCCACGCTTTTCTTCAATGAGATAGTTAGACTCCATGGCCTACCTAAGACAATCATTTCAGATAGGGATGTCCGGTTCACCAGTTACTTTTGGACGACCCTTTGGCATAAGTTAGGGACAAAACTTAAGTTTTCAACTGCCTATCATCCCCAAACTGATGGCCAAACTGAAGTAGTGAACCGTAGCCTAGGAAATCTGTTGAGATGTCTTGTTGGTGAAAACACCAGAAATTGGGATTTATACCTACCAAGGGCAGAATCTGCGTACAATGACTCGGTCAATAGGTCTACGGGTAAGAGTCCATTTGAAATTGTACATGGGTACAAACCTCACACACCTCTTGACCTAGTCCCTTTACCTGTCCACACTCGAGTCTCCGAGTCTGCTGAGAATTTTGCACAGCATGTAAAAGACTTGCATAAAGAAATTCATGCCAAAATAAATTTAAGTAATGAAACTTATAAGAAGTTGGCTGATACTCAAAGGCGAGTCAAATCTTTTGTTGAGGGAGACTATGTGATGATTAGGTTAAGGCCTGAACGGTTTCCTCCTGGAACCGTTAGAAAGTTACATGCTAGGGGAGCTGGACCATTTAGAGTGGTAAAGAGAGTAGGATCCAATGCCTATGTGCTCGAGTTGCCTCCAGAACTAGGCATTAGCTCTACTTTCAACATTACAGACTTAGTAGAGTACAGGGAGCCAGCTGTGATTCCTAGTGAGCCTTTTGAGCCTAACCCTATCATTGAGAGTGATCCCGACCTTGTGTGTCCACCAACAAACTGGCCTGTGAGGAAAGAGCAGATTGAAAAGATCCTGGATGATCAGGTTATCTCTACTCGTAATCGAGGACACCAAAGGTACCTGGTCCGCTGGCAAGGAAGGCCAGATTCTGATGACTCTTGGATCTCCCGAGAAGAATTACAAGAATTGGACCCAGACCTCTTGGAGAGATACCAGAGCCAACTTGAGCCTTACTCGACAGGGTCGAGTTCCTCCCACCCTGGGAGAATTGGTGCGGGCACCAGACTCAGAAGAAGACTTCAGAGCTCCATTTGGATCTCTGATTGACATTGCCCGAGAAATTAGGGTTTGTAATAAAGGTTGACCTGGTCAACCAGTTTATTTATTTTATTTATTGAGTCACCATTTAAATTTTGTTGAGTCATGTTGACTCAGTGCAAGTCCCAATGTGGTTTCAATTTGGTCCAAAATGGTGCCACATTTGTCTTCCAATCAAATCAAGGTTCAAGCAAGTGGAGGCCACACTCCAAGCCACACGCCCAGCCACACTCCGAGCACACGCCAGAGTCCAGGAGGCGCCACAGAGGCATCCCAGTGTCATGGTCCCCACATCCAAAGAAGAAAAAATCAAATTGGAGGCTACTTTAAAGGAGGCGCCCATACCTGCCTATTTTACCTAAGCAAAGAAGGAAGAAGACTTCTCTTGGAGAAGAAATCAAAGAAGGACATCCAACTTACTCCTAATTGAAGTTCAAATCAAAATCAAAGAGCTTAACTTGGAGTGGAAGAAAAGAAGAAATACCATAAGAAGAAGAGGACTCCAAATCCAAATCCAACTCCAAAGGAGGCACCAAAAAAATTCAAAAAAATTCCTTTATGGCCGTCCCAATTTTTTTTGAACTCTTGGTCGGCCAAGAGAGAAGATTTTCTACCTAATCTAGTGGTTGGAGGAGTTTAGTCCCACATGGGAATTTGTACAAGCTTGGAGAAAATTTTAGGTCTATATAATAGACCTCTCTTTGTAACTTTAGAAAATCAATGAAGAAAATTATTTTTTTGCTACTCTCTTGTGTTGAGTGACCTAGGTTTCTCTTCTTCCACACTATTCTATGTGTTGAGCTCCGTGAGGGGGTAATCCGGGTTCCATTGGAGCCTTGAGGAGGTGAGAGATCTCCATCTTTATCCAAGACCCTAGGTTAGCCACTTGAAATTCCAAAACCCTAGCCACCCTTCATTATTTTCAATCCATCAAACCCTAGCTCCATCCATCTCCCACGGCCTCTCTCTCTCTACAAGTCCAGGCCATCCACCTTCATCCAGATCCAGTCCGGCTACTTCAGATCCAGAGCAAGTTCCAAGGAAAATCACATCAACATCCAGGAGAATCCAGTTTTCAGCAATTTCAATCTTCTAGTTCATCAACCTGGTAAATCTTTCCCTTGACTCTCTGATTCCATCAATTGTTTTTCTTCTCTTCCAGATCTTGAGTTCAGGAGAAGCCAACCGGCCAAAGGACCAGTATTGGAGGATCCATTACGAAGATATCTAAATCCGGGATCCAACAATCTGCTCGGGAGAGTTCCTCCACCAAAATCTGTGAAGATCATTGTCTGGTTAGATAAACCATCTCTTCTCTTTATTTCTGTTCTTTTGAAAGTTCTGAGCGAAACCCTAGGTCTGGGAGTTTCTCAACCCCCAGCGATCCGTTGCTTCTGAACTACTCTGATAATTTAGTTTCCCTAAAATTGTGCTTTCAATTATCATATTAGTATCTTTCAATGTTAGGTTAACTTTTCTTTGATTTGAAGCCAACTTCTACAAACATATAAAAACAACAAAAAAATTAGTTAATCCTAATTTGCTTTCGCATCGCATTCCTTTATTTGTTCTGCATCATTTTTGGTATCAGAGCCCAGTCTAGGGTTTCTGATTTGCTTGCTTGCTTGTTTTGATTGTTCTCTTTTTATTTTGTCTGCTCGAAGTAGACTCCCCAGGACGTCCGGTCCTAGGAACTAAGCGAGGCGCAAGCCTCCTCCTCCCATTCCACGGGGTGTTCCTAGGACGTGTAGGGGATCCATTGGGTTATAACTTCGTAGCAGGGATTATAAACGGGGAAGACAATCTAGTTGCAGCCCATAATTTCCCTATTTTCTGAATTATTTCTCCCTGCATAAAACTCCGAATTGCATGATTTTTGCTTCTTTGAAACCAGTATAATTGAACCTATTTTCCATAATTTTTCTGTGATTTATTGGTTTCGGTAAAAATTCTGAGAATTAAAATACAGCAACTCTATTTTTTGTGTTCTGCAATTCAATTCTTTTTGGAGTGATCATCTCATCTAAGATAAGGGGAGGAGTTGATTACCTCTCCTTAGCCCAAAACCACCATCCAATCATTCGGGTTAGACCTAGCCCTAGTGGGCTAGGGACACCAATTGGTCGGGTCTAGGCTAGTGTTGAGTCAGTTTGCCGAGTTATTCTGTGTGTGCTTAGCACTCAGTGTCTAGAATGGTGGTTTAGGGACTACGTCCCGAAGGGCTTGTGTGCTGGTCCGCCTACCTGGCCAATCACTGATTGGTGTCTAGGATTGGCAATCAAGGACCTAACACTCCCCTTACACCTGCCTGGCTGAGTCCTGAGTTACTACAGGCTAGCTTGCCACTCTGATTGGGCATCTAGTTTGGACTCTAGGTCTAGTGATCCAGTAGTCGATTTAGTCTAGTCTCATTTTGTGTGCTTGCTTGAATCATCATGTCTACCAGAAACGGAGTGCCATATCAACCTGGTCAAACCCAACCTGATTTAGAGGTCATGATCAGAACTCTTACTGAAAGTATGGCTAAAATGAATCAGGATATGACAAACACTGTGGCCCAGTTTAGCGCACAAATTCATGAGGATCTTACCCAACTTAGGGACCGAGTCCAAGTACTTGAAGAACCTAGACATCGGAATTGGACTCCTGACCCCGATTTTAATGTGCCTCAACCTCACCCACATCAGGAGCCTAGAAGGCCTTTATATAGAGATCCTGAACCTAATCATAGGAGGCCTGACCCAGAGCCTGAAGATAGAGATGATAGGTTCATCAGGAACATCAAATTAGATGCACCCACTTTTGATGGTAGTTTGAACCCTAAGGTGTATTCTGATTGGGAGGGTGAGATGGACCAATACTTTGAGTGGTATGCTATGTCTGAGGAGAGGAAATACAAGTTTGCCAAGATGAAATTAGTGCGTCAAGCTAGGTTATACTGGGGGAACATTGAGCTAACCACTAGGAGACGGAATGTTGAGCCCATAACCACTTGGCAGGGTATGAAAGAAAAACTGAGAGATAAATACCTACCCATTTCATACCAGCAAAACCTGTTAGACCAATGGCAAAACATGAAACAAGGAAACCGATCTTTCTCAGACTACATAGCTACTTTTGATAAATACCTAATGAGATGTGATGTGAGTGAAGCCCACGAAGTCACTTTGTCTAGATTTAGGGCTGGACTGAGGGAAGATATCAAGAGAGAACTATTTCTGAGAGAGGTTACGGATCTAGACCAAGCCTACCAGATTGCACTGAACGCTGAGAAATTTCAGAGAGGACCTATACCTTCTAGGGTTAGTGCCCCAATCCCAAGGAATGGACCTAGCCAAGTTATCCCTAGTAAACCTTTTCAGGGTACTTCTACCCCTAGGCCCATGGACAAAGGTAAGGCACCTGACACCCAGAGAACCCCTAGTTCAAATATCACCTGTTTTAAGTGTCAGAAACCAGGTCACATTTCCAGTCAGTGTACTGCCATAGCCTGTTTCAAGTGTCATAAGGTAGGTCATGTTGCTAGCCAGTGCCCACGGAGATCCCTTTACATAGAAGAGGGAGTGAATGATAATTCCGAGCCCAGTGAGGAATTTGAAGAAGAAGTTTATGAGGCCGGAATGAATTTGGTTGAGGAGTATGAAGGAGAGGAGGAACCCAATGAATCTGACCAACTAGGAGTTGTAAGATGCATCCTATCCCAGAATCTAGTTCAAGAGGATTGGCGTAGGACTAACATCCTACAGACTTTTCTTAAATTAGGGGATAAGGTATGTAAGATCATCATAGATAGTGGGAGCTGTGTAAATGCCATCTCTACTAGCACTGTCAAGATGTTAGGCTTAATCCCAGTTCCCCATCCCAACCCCTATAAGGTTTCTTGGGTAGATTCTACCTCCATACCCATCCAGTCTAGATGTCAAGTCCAAATCCAAATGCAATCTTATCACGAAAAGATTTGGTGCGATGTTTTACCCATGGGGGTGAGCAGTATAATTCTCGGAAGACCTTGGTTGTATGATCATGATGCCACCCTCTTAGGAAAATCCAATACCTGTGTCTTTAGTTTCAATGGGAAGAAGATTACGATCCATTCCGTTCCCCCTAAGGACAAGGTAACTAAAGGAGCCGGTAAGGTTAAGGAGATGAAAACTGGAGTGAACCTAATCAGTGCTAAGGATCTAGAACAAGAAATTCATAGTGGTTCACCCATCTGGATGTTGACTGCTAACGAACTTAGAACTTCGGAACCCTCAGAGCCTCCTCAAGAAGTTAAACCTGTGTTAAAAGAATTTGGGGATGTCTTTCCCGAGGATTTGCCAGACCACCTTCCACCTCTTAGGGATATCCAGCATGCCATAGATCTAATCCCAGGAGCGACTTTGCCCAACTTGCCCCATTACAGGATGAATCCATCTGAGCATGAAGAACTGTAAAAGCAGGTTGGAGAATTATTGAGGAAGGGGTTTATTAGAGAAAGTCTTAGCCCTTGTGCAGTCCCAGCCTTACTAACCCCAAAGAAAGATGGCACGTGGAGGATGTGTGTTGACAGTCGTGCCATCAATAAAATTACAATCAAATATAGGTTTCCCATCCCTAGACTAGATGACATGCTTGATATGATGGCTGGTGCAATGGTTTTTTCTAAGATTGATCTCAAAAGCGGCTATCATCAGGTTAGGATTAGACCCGGGGATGAATGGAAAACTGCTTTCAAAACTAAGGATGGTCTTTATGAATGGGTTGTTATGCCTTTTGGGTTGTCCAATGCCCCTAGTACCTTCATGAGAATTATGACCCAGGTACTTAGAGCTTTCATAGGAAAATTTGTGGTGGTCTATTTTGATGACATCCTGATCTATAGTAAGACCCCAGCAGATCACCTAGGCCACCTTAGAGCAGTCTGCCAAGTTTTGAGGAATGAGAGACTCTACAGTAATCTTAAGAAGTGTGAATTCATGACTAGTAGAGTTATCTTTCTTGGTTTTGTAGTAACCCCTGACGGCGTGGCGGTCGATCCTGAGAAAATTAGGTCCATAGTAGACTGGCCAGAGCCAACCAATGTGCATGAAGTTAGAAGTTTCCACGGCTTGGCTACCTTCTATAGGCGATTCATCAAGGGGTTTAGTACTTTAGCTGCTCCTATTACTGATTGTATTAGGAAGGTAGAATTTCATTGGACTAAGTCAGCCCATAAAGCCTTCCTAGATCTTAAGGATAAAATGACCCAGGCACCCATTCTGAGATTACCCGATTTTTCTAAAGTATTTGAGGTTGCCTGTGATGCTTCAGGTGTAGGAATAGGTGGAGTCCTAAGCCAAGAGAATCATCCCATAGCATTCTTTAGTGAAAAACTTAATGATGCTAAGGTTAGGTATTCTACCTATGATAAGGAATTTTATGCGGTGGTGCAAGCTTTGCGTTACTGGAGACATTATTTGCTACCGCAGGAATTTGTACTATTTTCGGACCATGAGGCTCTTAGATTTCTGAACTCCCAAAAGAAGCTTAACCCTAGGCATGCTAAGTGGGTAGAATATATCCAGTCCTATACTTTTGTCCTGAAACATAAGGCTGGAGTTGAGAATAAGGTAGCTGATGCCCTTAGTCGCCGATCTCTGTTATTAACTTCTGTTAGAACTGAGGTCATAGGGTTTGAGCAAATCAAAGAGGAATATGAGTCTTGTCCAGATTTCAAACCTGTGTATCAGGATCTAGTTCAAGGACCATCTAGTAATCACCAGGATTATACCCTTGTAGATGGTTTTTTGTTCTTCAAAAATAGGCTTTGCATCCCTAGAACTTCTCTTAGGGAATTTTTGATTTGGGAAATCCATGCTGGAGGTTTAGCCGGCCATTTTGGAAAAGACAAGACCATTCTAGCTATTGAAGAACACTTTTTCTGGCCTAGCTTGAAAAGGGATGTAGCTAATATTATAGCTAGATGTCGAACCTGCGCTGTTGCCAAACAGCGAAAACAAAACACTGGTCTTTATACCCCACTCCCTGTCCCAGATCGTCCTTGGCAAGATGTGAGTATGGATTTTGTGTTAGGTTTACCTAAGACCCAGAGGAGACATGATTCTATCTGTGTCGTAGTCGACCGATTCTCTAAAATGGCCCACTTCCTGCCTTGTTCCCAAACCTTTGATGCGTCTAAGGTAGCCACACTTTTCTTCAATGAGATAGTTAGACTCCATGGCCTACCTAAGACAATCGTTTCAGATAGGGATGTCCGGTTCACCAGTTACTTTTGGAAGACCCTTTGGCATAAGTTAGGGACAAAACTTAAGTTTTCAATTGCCTATCATCCCCAAACTGATGGCCAAACTGAAGTAGTGAACCGTAGCCTAGGAAATCTGCTGAGATGTCTTGTTGGTGAAAACACCAGAAATTGGGATTTATACCTACCAAGGGCAGAATTTGCGTACAATGACTCGGTCAATAGGTCTACGGGTAAGAGTCCATTTGAAATTGTACATGGGTACAAACCTCACACACCTCTTGACCTAGTCCCTTTACCTGTCCACACTCGAGTCTCCGAGTCTGCTGAGAATTTTGCACAGCATGTAAAAGACTTGCATAAAGAAATTCATGCCAAAATAAATTTAAGTAATGAAACTTATAAGAAGTTGGCTGATACTCAAAGGCGAGTCAAATCTTTTATTGAGGGAGACTATGTGATGATTAGGTTAAGGCCTGAACGGTTTCCTCCTGGAACCGTTAGAAAGTTACATGCTAGGGGAGCTGGACCATTTAGAGTGGTAAAGAGAGTAGGATCCAATGCCTATGTGCTCGAGTTGCCTCCAGAACTAGGCATTAGCTCTACTTTCAACATTACAGACTTAGTAGAATACAGGGAGCCAGCTGTGATTCCTAGTGAGCCTTTTGAGCCTAACCCTATCATTGAGAGTGATCCCGACCCTGTGTGTCCACCAACAAACTGGCCTGTGAGGAAAGAGCAGATTGAAAAGATCCTGGATGATCAGGTTATCTCTACTCATAATCGAGGACACCAAAGGTACCTGGTCCGCTGGCAAGGAAGGCCAGATTCTGATGACTCTTGGATCTCTCGAGAAGAATTACAAGAATTGGACCCAGACCTCTTGGAGAGATACCAGAGCTAACTTGAGCCTTACTCGACAGGGTCGAGTTCCTCCCACCCTGGGAGAATTGGTGCGGGCACCAGACTCAGAAGAAGACTTCAGAGCTCCATTTGGATCTCTGATTGACATTGCCCGAGAAATTAGGGTTTGTAATAAAGGTTGACCTGGTCAACCAGTTTATTTATTTTATTTATTGAGTCACCATTTAAATTTTGTTGAGTCATGTTGACTCAGTGCAAGTCCCAATGTGGTTTCAATTTGGTCCAAAATGGTGCCACATTTGTCTTCCAATCAAATCAAGGTTCAAGCAAGTGGAGGCCACACTCCAAGCCACACGCCTAGCCACACTCCGAGCACACGCCAGAGTCCAGGAGGTGCCACAGAGGCATCCCAGTGTCATGGTCCCCACATCCAAAGAAGAAAAAATCAAATTGGAGGCTACTTTAAAGGAGGCGCCCATACCTGCCTATTTTACCTAAGCAAAGAAGGAAGAAGACTTCTCTTGGAGAAGAAATCAAAGAAGGACATCCAACTTACTCCTAATTGAAGTTCAAATCAAAATCAAAGAGCTTAACTTGGAGTGGAAGAAAAGAAGAAATACCATAAGAAGAAGAGGACTCCAAATCCAAATCCAACTCCAAAGGAGGCACCAAAAAAATTCAAAAAAAATTCCTTTATGGCCGTCCCAATTTTTTTTAAACTCTTGGTCGGCCAAGAGAGAAGATTTTCTACCTAATCTTGTGGTTGGAGGAGTTTAGTCCCACATGGGAATTTGTACAAGCTTGGAGAAAATTTTAGGTTTATATAATAGACCTCTCTTTGTAACTTTAGAAAATCAATGAAGAAAATTATTTTTTTGCTACTCTCTTGTGTTGAGTGACCTAGGTTTCTCTTCTTCCGCACTATTCTAAGTGTTGAGCTCCGTGAGGGGGTAATCCGGGTTCCATTGGAGCCTTGAGGAGGTGAGAGATCTCCATCTTTATCCAAGACCCTAGGTTAGCCACTTGAAATTCCAAAACCCTAGCCACCCTTCATTATTTTCAATCCATCAAACCCTAGCTCCATCCATCTCCCACGGCCTCTCTCTCTCTACAAGTCCAGGCCATCCACCTTCATCCAGATCCAGTCCGGCTACTTCAGATCCAGAGCAAGTTCCAAGGAAAATCACATCAACATCCAGGAGAATCCAGTTTTCAGCAATTTCAATCTTCTAGTTCATCAACCTGGTAAATCTTTCCCTTGACTCTCTGATTCTATCAATTGTTTTTCTTCTCTTCCAGATCTTGAGTTCAGGAGAAGCCAACCGGCCAAAGGACCAGTATTGGAGGATCCATTACGAAGATATCTGAATCCGGGATCCAACAATCTGCTCGGGAGAGTTCCTCCACCAAAATCTGTGAAGATCATTGTCTGGTTAGATAAACCATCTCTTCTCTTTATTTCTGTTCTTTTGAAAGTTCGGAGCGAAACCCTAGGTCTGGGAGTTTCTCAACCCCCAGCGATCCGTTGCTTCTGAACTACTCTGATAATTTAGTTTCCCTAAAATTGTGCTTTCAATTATCATATTAGTATCTTTCAATGTTAGGTTAACTTTTCTTTGATTTGAAGCCAACTTCTACAAACATATAAAAACAACAAAAAAATTAGTTAATCCTAATTTGCTTCCGCATCGCATTCCTTTATTTGTTCTGCATCACAATCCCTCTTTTATAGAGTCTTGTACTCTACTCAAGTGATTTTAGTCATTGTAGACCATTGGGATGTGATATTTGACCATTGGAGCACTTCTCAAATTCAAAAATGAAGTTCTAAAACTAGCCATTACCTGCTTGGAATTGACCTTCGAGTCAGCTCGGATTCCTCGAGTTAGCTTGGATCCTTAGAGAAGTTCTAGTCAAGTCACCTCGCTTCACTCGGGTCAGTTCGATTACACAGTGTTCTTTTTTCTTACTCTGGAAGAGTTGGCTCACCTTGTTCGAGTCGGCTCGAATTCACAGGTCTTCAAAACTGCACTTTGAAAGAGTCGGCTCTTCTCATTAGAGTCGGCTTGCCTGGCTATTCTCTCTGAATTGATCTTTTTGGACTCTGGAGGAGTCGGCTCGAACCTCTAAAGGGTCGACCCAGATGTCTGATTGAATGATAGAGTCAACTCGGACTTCCTTCGGGTTCGCTTGCCTATCTGATTCAGGAAATGGTACTCTGGACGAGTCGACTCAGGTTCCTCTGAGTGGGCTCGGATATCTACATGCCAGAACCCTTCATGCGTGCCATGAATAAGAGACGGCTCCCTTTACTCGAGTCGGCTCGGATGAGTTTTATATTGAATTCTCTATTCTTCTTCAGATATCATCTAAAAAGTCTTCAAATATTCAAAACACTCTCCAACTCTTCTAATAACAATTTCTAAAAAATTTTAAGCTTGAAAAGCAATCAAAAGTAACCCAATTTCATGATTTTTATTTTGCTTTTTCTTTGGGCTCTTGTTTACATGAGATACTTACAACATAACTCATGGCAAAGATAAGATTGTAGGAGTAGTAACCGAGCAATGAAATCATCCTACAAAAACTTGTAAAGCACTTGGAGAGTTGTTAGTAAAATAAATGCATGCTCCAATCTTTTGTTATCATCAAAATCATTCAAGGGGTCAACAATTCCCTCTTTTTGATGATGACAAAATACCGGGCATGGAAAAACTTTATATTTACATGTATGAGTATATTTTAAGATAAATATTGACATGTATCAGAGCTTTTATATTGGAAAACTATACATGTATCAGAGCTCTTATATATATTAGAGTCTCAAAGCTTGTATATAGACAGAGTATCAAAGGATTTTGAAAAACATTATATATCTGAGCTTTTGATCGAAAAGGAATCAATAAGTATCATTGTGCACAGTTGTCAAAAGCAATTTTAGCCAGAATCATGTCAGGGTTATGTAGGGTTCCGGTGCAACGCAGCGGAAGGGTAATTTCAAAAATTGAAATTAACATGTACCAAAACCCTAAACCAGGAACTTCCTGTGTGGCATCGTCCCCTAGTGGATTAAGACTAGGGGTATCAAGAATATAAGAAAGTTTTTCTGAACTTAGCACAATCTTTAAATTTCTCAACCAGTCCACATAGTTCGGACCAGTCAGTATCTAAGATACTTCGCAGTGATAATGAAGATGCCATTTATCTACATTTAATAAAGAATAATACATAAGCAAACAACCATGAAATGACTTACATAATTAAATTAGGTCTTCAATTTAATTATGTCTCCCATTATTTTATCAAAAATCATAGCCCTCACTATGATAATCGAGAAGAACCCTGATCGATTTTTCTTAGTGAGATTGAGATCCTAATAACTTATAAAAGATCTTGCAGAAAACACAACAAATCTTTTATAAGCTCAAAGGTAGGAAACTCTTCCAATTATATCTCATATAATTCTCAAGAAGTAACTTGGCCTCTAGAACATTATTAGTCTTGCAGAAAATACAACAAACCATAATGTTCTAGTTAAGTCAAGACCCTTCATTTCTATACAGTCAATACTCAAATATAATACCCTTGCAGATAACACAACAAAGCATTATACTGAATATACTGTAAGCATATCTATGTACTAGACTAGTATTATGTCAATCACCATATTAGGTCTTGCAGATAACACAACAAACCTAATGTGGTTCATAACACAATAATGATCCAGCATGAAGGAAGGCCAATATATAGTATTTTTAACACTAAGCATTTTAGTCAAGATTTAAATTTAATCAAATCGGCCAGGCAAGTGGAAGAGATGTGGGAGTCCCCCCGTTGCTTTCCTAGACACCAATAAAATTGGCCAGGTCAGACAACGGAACCAATTAAAAACTACAATTCTCTTTACCTTCCTAGAACCACCTTTCTAGACACCGAATGATCAATTGTACATCATGACTAGTGATGCTTATTAGTTAAATATACTAAGACTTAATATAATTTTTAAGAGGAGGGATTTATAAATTGCCAGCACATCCTTATAGAATGTATCACAATCAACATATCACTCTTATAAATATGTGCTAAGTGTGTCATCATACTAGAACAACCATTTACCACATAATGGATCCACCATTATGCCAGGGCAACCTTATTTCAGTATGATGACATCAAAACTATACATATCTCTATAATAATTAGGGTTTGAGTGAAAGACCCTAACTAGTGGCATATATCAAAACATATATGCAAACAAAGATATGCTAAGTGTAGTAACATATTAGGATTTAAAAACCCTAAGATGTGACATACAAACTATCATAAATTATAGTCCTAATTAAGGTGGCTCTGATACCACTGTAGGGTTTCGGTGCAACGCAGCGGAAGGGTAATTTCAAATATTGAAATTAATATGTACTAAAATCCTAAACCAGGAACTCCTTAATAAGACTAAAATGTATGAAGACTAGCATTCTTATGCAAATTAGAATTAGAGTACTAACATGTAACCGCTAATTCCAAATTGATGAAGATTTAATCTTGAAGATGAACGGGCTATTTGAGTTCACCAGGCGTCCAGGTTTCCGCCCTCCGATGGTGATCCACACAGATCAATGATCAAGAATACTATCTTCTTGTCCAATGGTTCCTCCTATTGAGTTCTTCTTCCTAGAACTCAATTCTTCGGATTATGGCTGGAATTCTTCCACACAAGAGGTTGCCTTCCTTTCTTTTATCTAATCTCCTCCTTCCACTAAGATCTTGACCCTCAAGACACTCTTGTCTTGAAGATAAGACCTTGTCCTAAGGGGATTTAGGCTTGTCTTAAATTGGAGGAGAAACTAAAACAAGAATGTCTTAATGTAAGAAAGAAAGAATAAAAATCAGAACTCCTTCTTTCCTTTACCGTCGGAGACTTTCGCTCTTGTTCTTGTTCAGTAGCAGAGTTTCGACAGAGGTGTACTCTATAAAAAAAATAGTGCAAGAACAAGAAAAGAGAGAAAGAGTCTTTTGGAGAGGCAGAAGAAAAAAAAAAATTCAGATTACCCGATTCTGATTTTTCCTAACCCCTTAAATAGATTTTAGAGAGTCGCACACACAACTCTTCGTGAAAGACTTCTCATGCCCTTTCTTATTTCTTACGCCCCATCCTTCCATCTCACGGCCTTCCGGATAAATTCCATGGCTTTTCTTAAATGAAAAGTCGCGATGTTTTTAAAAGAAAGGAGTCGCGACTTTAAATCCCCGAGGAGATGTTATTTCGCGTAACCGGGAAGCAATGAATGCTTTCTGCCTTTCTCAAAAAGCATCAACCCTTGGATTCCAATCCAAGGGGGTACATTTGAGGTGCTAAAGGAGATAAGAGAAGCCGCCCCATATAAAAAACACCGGAGTTTTTTATGGAGCACACCAAGAGTCCATGCGCCATGGACTCTTCCAAATGGCGCGCCAAGAGTCCATTAGCGCATGGACTCTTGGCATTTTGGCATGAAAATGCTAAGGGGCGGGTGGAGGGCTAGCCTAGATACATAGTTAGCCAATAGGGTAGCCATAATCTCTATAACATCAATTAGGGTCTAATTAGATCCAATTAGATTCCAAATTGAACCAATCCGGAACCCTAATTTGAATCTAATTTGAATAGAAGCTAAGATTTGCAACACCTGCTAGAGTGTCATCATGCAAAATGATTTAATTTCAAAATTAAACCCTTGATCAATTCTCTTAAGTGTGTGACCCATTGGGTTCCACATCTAGCCAGCAGTGGGTTCGAATACAAGTTGACCTAATTTGATTAGAACTCTTTCTAATCGATTTAGGTTAAATCGGGCTTACCCGATTATGATCAATTAGGACTCTTCCTAATAAGTGATCATTCAATTTAATCAACCCACAAGACAAGATTGACGTCTAGCAACGTGTCATGTCTACCCGGAAGATATGGAAATTCTGGTGAAATACCAAAACTACCATTCAGTAGAAAGTTACCGTACAATTAAATCCTTCGATCAGCCTGCACCCAAAATATAATTATGGATATGGATATATGTCAAATCCAATATTATATCTATTTCTAGCTCAATCTTATATTGATGATTCAATTATCTTGATATTAGAAACCATCTCTAATATCTTTACTTTGATCAAAGATTCCCTGAATCATCATCCGATTGATAACTAGCTGGATGCAATCTCCTCTTACTAAGAGTGATCGATTCCTTGTTGACCTACTCATTACCTTCATATCCAATTAACCATTCCCAGTATCAATCCTGTGCATGACTCAGTGTCATGATTAGAATTGAACCAAAGCATGGGTTCATGTACATAAGGTACTTATGGCAGTCTCAGGTCAAAGGATTACTTGTACCACTCCCACTATGAGAACCTTCTATTGACATGTAGCTAAGACTCCATTAGATGTTCTCAAATTGGATCATATCAGTGAACTCATTCTCTAATAAGCACCCACATCCTAGTATTAGTGTCATACACAAGTGACTGTGAGAGCAGTCACCCTATTCAGTATACATAGGATGTGCTAGTCTTACCGGAAAAACCCTGATACCCTACTCAAGGTTCCTTTGACTAGGAATATTTTAGATTAAGGTTTTAAGACTTTAGGTCTCACTGCTATGATCTCATCATAACCTTAAAATCATAGCCCTAATCTATGGGGTTCATCATATAATAATAAACACAGCGTATGATGAAAAATAATGCCTTTATTAGAATATTGTCAATTACAATGGTTTGGGAGATACAACATATATTGGCTTGTAGGGCTTATCCCTTTCAATCTCCCACTTGCACAAAAGCCAATCGCCTTTCAATCTTAGTCCCATACACTCGAGGTGGCGATCAAACTCTCGCTGTGGTAGAGCCTTAGTGAACGGTTCTGCTATATTGTTCTTTGTATCAACTCTATTTATGTAGACATCTTGTCTCTCTACTATTTATCGGACGAGATGGAAGCATCTCAGAATGTGCTTGGACTTATGATGAGCTCTTGGTTCAATAGCTTGAGCAACAGCTCCAGTGTTGTCACAGTAAAGTGGCACTGGTTTTTCAATCTCAGGAACAACACCCAACTCTGTAATGAACTTCTTCATCCAGACTGCTTCCTTGGCGGCTTCAATGATAGCTATGTATTCTGCCTCTATGGTTGAGTCAGCTACAGTCTGCTGCTTGGTACTCTTCCAACTCACTACTCCACTATTTAGGGTAAAAATATATCCTGAAATGGATTTGCTATCATTAGGGTCTGATTGAAAACTAGAATCAGAATAAGCTTCTAGTTTAAGATCAGAACCACCATAAACCAGAAAAATATCCTTAGTCCTTCTCAGGTACTTAAGAATATTTTTATTTGCTTTCCAATGATCCTCTCCTGGATCAGCCTGAAACCTACTGACAATGCCTAAAGCATATGCCACATCAGGCCTGGTATATAACATGGCATACATTATGGACCCTATTGCGAAGCATAAGGTATAGAATCCATTCTATTTCTTTCTTCAGGTGTCTTAGGAGACATCCTTTTAGAAAGATGTATGCCTTGACTCATAGGAAGATAACCTCTTTTACTTCCATCCATGCTGAATCTTTTCAGCACTAAGTCAATGTACATAGATTGGGATAAACCTAGCATCCTCTTAGATCTATCTCTATAGATCTTAATACCTAGTATATAGGATGCTTCTCCCAAATCTTTCATGGAAAACTGGTTTGATAGCCAAACCTTGACTGATTGCAACATTGGGATATCATTCCCAATGAGGAGTATGTCATCTACATACAGAACCAAGAAGACTATGGCACTCCCACTAGTCTTCTTATAAACACAGGGTTCATCCACATTTTTGATAAAACCAAACCTTTTAATAGTTTCATCAAAGCGGATGTTCCAACTCCTTGAAGCTTGCTTTAATCCATAAATGGATTTCTTTAGCTTGCATACTTGATTACGTTTATTCTTTGAAATAAAACCTTCTGCCTGTGACATGTAGACTTCTTCCACAAGGAAACCATTGAGGAATGCAGTCTTCACATCCATCTGCCAGATCTCATAATCGTGGTATGCTGCTATAGCAAGTAAAATCCGAATTGATTTGAGCATGGCAACAGGTGAGAATGTTTCATCATAATCAATTCCCTGTTTTTGTCTAAAACCTTTTGCCACTAATCTGGCTTTATAGGTTTTAACATGGCCATCAGCCCCAATTTTTTTCTTATAGACCCATTTGCACCCAATAGGATTAACACCCTCTGGTGCATCGACCAAAGACCATACTTGGTTTACATACATAGAGTCTATCTCAGATTCCATGGCTTCTTGCCATCTATCTGAATCAGTACTCAAGATAGCTTCCGTATAGGTCAGAGGTTCATCATTTTGAATGACTTGGGCTTCATTATTTTCAATAATAAACCCATAACTCTCAGGGGCCCGTGGCACTTTATCAGACCTACGGGGAGGAGTTTTGTGTTCTAGTTCTGTCCTAACAATATGTTCTAAAGGTTGAGAACTGTCTATCTGTGTTTCTTGTACTTCTCCAAGTTCAACAGTTTTTCCATTGCCCTTTTCTAAAATGAACTCTTTTTCTAGAAAAGTGGCATGCCTGCTGATAAAAATCTTTTGTTCAGTAGGATGGTAAAACAGATATCCTCTACCCTCTCTAGGATATCCTACAAATAGACATTTATCCGCTCTAGGTTCCAACTTATGTCCAAAATTTCTTCTAACATAAGCTGGACATCCCCATACCTTAAAATATTTAAGATACGGTTTCTTTCCACTCTAAATTTCATATGGAGTACTAACAATGAATTTAGAAGGTACCTTGTTCAGAATGTAAATAGCAGTTTCTAGGGCATGACCCCAGAAGGAAATGGATAAATTTGTGAAGCACATCATGGATCGTACCATATCTAATAAGGTACGATTCCTCCTTTCAGCTATACCATTTAGTTGTGGTGTATAAGGAGGGGTCCATTCAGAAAGAATTCCATTAACTTTAAGATAGTCTAGAAACTCCATGAATAAGTATTCTCCTCCTCGATCAGAACGAAGAACTTTAATACTTTTCCCGGTTTGATTTTCGACCATACTTTGATACTCCTTAAATTTATCAAAGGCTTCAGATTTATGTTTCATAAGATACACACATCCGAACCTAGATAAATCATCTGTAAAAGTGATAAAATATGAGTATCCACCTTTGGCCTGAGTTGTCATTGGACCACATACAACAGTATGTATAAGTCCTAATAACTCAGTTGACCTTTCTCCATGTCCAGTAAATGGAGTCTTGGTCATCTTACCCATGAGACATGATTTGCAAGTTCCTAATGATTCATACTCATAAGGATCAAGGAATTTTTCCTTGTATAACTTGCTTATCCTAGACTCATTAACATGACCAAGTCTATGATGCCAAAGTAAAGTATCATTAAAGTCTTCTCTTTTTCTTTTATTATTGACATGAAAAATACTATCATTGGAAGAAAGAGTTAAGAGCCCATTGCTAAATATGCCAGAACAAATAATTTTTTAGACAACATTATCGAGCAACCAGTGCTCGTTACATCCATTACATATACTTGTTTTAATAACAAAGGAATAGATATAATGTTCCTAATAATCTTAGGCATATAATAACAATTTTCTAACTCCAAGATCTTCCCTGAAGGCAACTTTAGAATATAGGTCCCTACAGCTTCTACTAGGATGATATCACCATTAGCACCGTAGAGATTGAAGTCACCTTCCTTCAATACTTTAAGCTTGTGGAGGTCGTGCAAAGATTTGCATATATGGTAACCACAAGCGGTATCCAATACCCAAGTATTTGATATAGATGAATTTAATGTCAATATAGCATGTATCTCATACATACCTTTTGGCGCATCTGATGCACCAGGCTTCACAGTTGCAAGGTAAGCCTTGCAATTCCTTTTCCAATGTCCTGCTTTGCCGCAAAAGAAACAGGTCGACTGTTTGGAGGCCTTCTTTCCTTTCTTATTCTTATTGATGTCACTCTTAGGGTTTAGCCTCCTATTAAAACCCTTTTTACCTGATTTCTTCTTATTGGTCTTATCAACAAGAAGAAGTGGAGCCTTTTCTTTCTTAACGTGGCTCTCTGCTATTTTTAACATATTTAACAGCTCAAGCAAGAAGTGTTCAGTTTGTTCATGTGATAATTCAAGACAAACTGAGAAAATGACTCCGAGAGTGATTGCAGGATTAAATCCTGATTCAGCTCCCCATCCATAATAAAACCTAATTGACCCAATCTGGTGATTAAGTCAATTACCTTCATAACATGATCCTGAACGGATGTACCCTCTGTCTTCCTAGCACGGAATAACTGCTTAGATATTTCGTATCTAGCAGTTCTGCTTTGTTCTCCATAAAGCTCTTTTAAATTGAGCATTATGGATTGAGTATCCATGCTTTCATGCTGTCTCTGTAACTCATTGGTCATAGAGGCTAGTATGATACACTTGACAGTGAGGGAGTCATTCTGCCACATTTTGTGTGTGGCCATATCTTCCTGTGTGGCATCGTCCCCTAGTGGATTAAGACTAGGGGTATCAAGAATATAAGAAAGTTTTTTTGAACTCAGCACAATCTTTAAATTTCTCAACCAGTCCACATAGTTCGGACCAATCAGTTTGTTGGTATCTAAGATACTTCGCAGTGATAATGAAGATGCCATTTATCTACATTTAATAAAGAACAATACATAAGCAAACAACCATGAAATGACTTACATAATTAAATTAGGTCTTCAATTTAATTATGTCTCCTACTATTTTATCAAAAATCATAGCCCTCACTATGATAATCGAGAAGAACCCTGATCGATTTTTCTTAGTGAGATTGAGATCCTAATAACTTATAAAAGATCTTGCAGAAAACACAATAAATCTTTTATAAGCTCAAAGGTAGGAAACTCTTCCAATTATATCTCATATAATTCTCAAGAAGTAACTTGGCCTCTAGAACATTATTAGTCTTGCAGAAAACACAACAAACCATAATGTTCTAGTTAAGTCAAGACCCTTTCATTTTTATACAGTCAATACTCAAATATAATGCCCTTGCAGATAACACAACAAAGCATTATACTGAATATACTGTAAGCATATCTATGCACTAGACTAGTATTATGTCAATCACCATATTAGGTCTTGCAGATAACACAACAAACCTAATGTGGTTCATAACACAATAATGATCCAGCATGAAGGAAGGCCAATATATAGTATTTTTAACACTAAGCATTTTAGTCAAGATTTAAATTTAATCAAATCGGCCAGGCAAGTGGAAGAGATGTGGGAGTCCCTCCGTTGCTTTCCTAGACACCAATAAAATTGGCCAGGTTAGTCAACGGAACCAATTAAAAACCATAATTTCTTTACCTTCCCAGAACCACCTTTCTAGACACCGAATGATCAATTGTACATCGTGACTAGTGATGCTTATTAGTTAAATATACTAAGACTTAATATAATTTTTAAGAAGAGGGATTTATAAATTGCCAGCACATCCTTATAGAATGTATCACAATCAACATATCACTCTTATAAATATGTGCTAAGTGTGTCATCATACTAGGACAACCATTTACCACATAATGGATCCACCATTATGCCAGGGCAACCTTATTTCGGTATGATGACTTCAAAACTATACATATCTCTATAATAATTAGGGTTTGAGTGAAAGACCCTAACTAGTGGCATACATCAAAACATATATGCAAACAAAGATATGCTAAGTGTAGTAACATATTAGGATTTAAAAACCCTAAGATGTGACATACAAACTATCATAAATATAGTCCTAATTAAGGTGGCTCTGATACCACTGTAGGGTTCCGAAGTACAAATCCTTGAAATTAATACGTACCAAAATCCTAAACCAGGAACTCCTTATAAGACTTGCAAAAATGTAGAAGACTTAGAAATTAGAATTAGACTACTAACATGTAACCGCTAATTCCAAATTGATGAAGATTTAATCTTGAAGATGAACGGGCTATTTGAGTTCACCAGGCATCCAGGTGTCCGCCCTTCGATGGTGATCCACACAGAGCAATGATCAAGAATACTATCTTCTTGTCCAATGGTTCCTCCTATTGAGTTCTTCTTCCTAGAACTCAATTCTTCGGATTATGGCTGGAATTCTTCCACACAAGAGGTTGCCTTCCTTTCTTTTATCTCTTCTCCTCCTTCCACTAAGACCTTGACCCTCTAATACACTCTTGTCTTGAAGATAAGACCTTGTCCTAAGGGGATTTAGGCTTGTCTTAAATTGGAGGAGAAACTAAGACAAGAATGTCTTAATGTAAGAAAGAAAGAATAAAAATCAGAACTCCTTCTTTCCTTTACCGTCGGAGACTTTCGCTCTTGTTCTTGTTCAGTAGCAGAGTTTCGATAGAGGTGTACTCTGTAAAAAAAACAGTGCAAGAACAAGAAAAGAGAGAAAGAGTCTTTTGGAGAGGCAGAAGAAAAAAAATTTCAGATTACCCGGTTCTGATTTTTCCTGACCCCTTAAATAGATTTTAGAGAGTCGCACACACAACTCTTCGTGAAAGACTTCTCACGCCCTTTCTTATTTCTCACGCCCCATCCTTCCTTCTCATGGCCTTCTGGATAAATCCCATGGCTTTTCTTAAATGAAAAGTCATGATGTTTTTAAAAGAAAGGAGTCGTGACTTTAAATCTCCGAGGAGGTGTTATTTCGCGCAACCGGGAAGCAAAAATGCTTCCTGCCTTTCTCAAAAAAGCATCAACCCTTGGATTCCAATCCAAGGGGGGACATTTGAGGTGCTAAAGGAGATAAGAGAAGCCGCCCCATATAAAAAACACCAGAGTTTTTTATGGAGCGCACCAAGAGTCCATGCGCCATGGACTCTTCCAAATGGCACGCCAAGAGTCCATTAGCGCATGGACTCTTGGCATTTTGGCATGAAAATTCTAAGGGGCAGGTGAGGGGCTAGCCTAGATACATGGTTAGCCAATAGGGTTAGCCATAATCCCTATAACCTCAATTACGATCTAATTAGATCCAATTTGAACCCAAATTGAACCAATCTGGAACCCTAATTCGAATCTAATTCGAATAGAAGCTAGGATTTGCAACACCTCTTAGAGTGTCATCATGCAAAATGATTTAATTATAAAACTAAACCCTTGATCAATTCTCTTAAGTGTGTGACCCATTGGGTTCCACATCTAGCCAGCAGTGGGTTCGAATACAAGTTGACCTAATTTGATTAGAACTCTTTCTAATCGATTTAGGTTAAATCAGGCTTACCCTATTATGATCAATTAGGACTCTTCCTAATAAGTGATCATTCAATTTAATCAACCCACAAGACAAGATTGACGTCTAGCAACGTGTTATGTCTACTCAGAAGATATGAAAATTCTGGTGAAATACCAAAACTACCCTTCAATAGAAAGTTTCCGTACAATTAAATCCTTCGATCAGCCTGCACCCAAAATAGAATTATGGATATGGATATATGTCAAATCCAATATTATATCTATTTCTAGCTCAATCTTATATTGATGATTCAATTATCTTGATATTAGAAACCATCTCTAATATCTTTACTTTGATCAAAGATTCCCTGAATCATCATCCGATTGATAACTAGCTAGATGCAATCTCCTCTTACTAAGAGTGATCGATTCCTTGTTGACCTACTCATTACCTTCATATCCAATTCACCATTCCCAGTATCAATCCTATGCATGACTCAGTGTCATGATTAGAATTGAACCAAAACATGGGTTCATGTACATAAGGTACTTATGGCAGTCTCAGGTCAAAGGATTAATTGTACCACTCCCACTATGAGAACCTTCTATTGACATGTAGCTAAGACTCCATTAGATGTTTTCAAGTTGGATCATATCAGTGAACTCATTCTTTAATGAGCACCCATATCCTAGTATTAGTTTCATACATAAGTGACTGTGAGAGCAGTCACCCTATTCAGTATACATAGGATGTGCTAGTCTTACCAGAAAAACCCTGATCCCCTACTCAAGGTTCCTTTGACTAGGAATATTTTAGATTAAGGTTTTAAAACTTTAGGTTTCACTGGTATGATCTCATAATAACCCTAAAATTATAGCCCTAATCTATGGGGTTCATCATATAATAATAAACACAGCGTATGATGAAAAGTAATGCCTTTATTAGAATATTGTCAATTACAATGGTTTGGGAGAAACAACATAGATTGGCTTGTAGGGCATATCCCTTTCAGGTTATAGGAAATTCTTAATGTATTCAGCACAAATTACAAGTTTATCAGAGCAAAAGTAAGCAAGATACAATATTTGCATCAATCTCCCCCTTATTTGTATATTTTCTATGCACATTTATACATACTCCCCCATTTTTTCAATAATAAAAAAAGGGTGGCCAATTAAGATCAATCTCCCCCTTTATTAAATACACAAAGCTTGTTTTTGAAATAAAATGAGAAGATTGAAAACATTGTTTGAGACAATTTGATTTTTAAACAGATTTGACAATCATCAGAGCTAATATATCATTGCAAAGTATTGTGCATACACATTTCACAAAGACATTGAGTAAGATAAAGAAGCTTTCATTTCATTCACAAAATCTTCAATGCAAATTACAAAAGATTGAAAGCGTCTACTCACTATCACTAGGCAATTCTACAATAGGGTCTACTGGTTTTTCCTTAACCTTTGCACTAGTGCTAGTGGATGGTCCAGGAGGTGGCATGGAAGAGATAGGCTCAACAAACTATGGCTGAGAAGCCTCAAGTCTAAAATGTGGTGCAGGCTGAGTAGGAGAAGGTGTAGGCTGGGTAGGCTGACTAGGCTGTCTAGAAGCAAAGGAAGCTATAACAATAGTAGTAAGCTCTGTAAGGTTCACCCAGACAGAACTAAGCTCTTCTTCCATCTTCTTTATCTTTGTGTTAAGTGCAACCAGTTCACTTGCTTGGTCATTTGCAAATGCCTCAGTAGAACCTCTAAGTCTCCCAAACTCTGATATCAAAATGCCAATTCCTTTTGTGTAGTCATCTTCCATTTTTCTTGTAGCCTCTAGTGAACCCATTTTGAATCTCATCTCTCTTAGTTCAGCTTTGAATTCTTCTATGCTTTGGTCAATAGATTTTTTGATTTCTTCAGTAGCTGTCCTGAGAGAATCAGATATAGGCTGAATGTTAATCTATGGTGCAGGTCTGGTAGACTCAATGATGTCAACTCTGGAGCGCAACTATCTAACCTTACGACTGATCTCATTAAGTATGCTATCGACTGTTTGGTGAAGCTCACCTAACATCGAACTCAGAGTTGGTCAGGGTCTTAGTGAGTGATCTCATTGATGCGGCAAGCATATGATTAATGTTTTGAATATGGTTTGTAGAGCAATGAAACCTAATTACACTAGCATTGTACTCATCATAATAAGACTTAAGGATTATAAGAAATTGGACTTTTACTTGATTAGACACAATCCTAAACTAAGAAGGAAGAAGATCTAGACAATAGGGGCTAATGATTGTGGACTTACCTTGATGAGCTTTCCAACCTTCTTTTGATTCATACCTTGAAACTACCAATGCTCAGAACTGAAGAATCTGGATAACAGAGATCAGAACCCTGGACTTGGGGCTTCAGCTTGTTTGTTCTTTGTTAAGGTGAACCCAGCCCACAACTCAAAGACTTCGAAGGACCCTGCAATGAAGATCAAAGTTAAGGAAGAAGGATAGGAACATATAGAAGGGATGGAAGAATTGATGAACTAAGAACAGAAATTTGAGTAGATCTGGCCGACTCCAATGCCTTCACTTGAGCTTGGAAGATGCTTTGCTAGGGAAAAAGAATGGCTTTGGCGTGGAGGAAGAGGATGGAAAACTTTCACATAAGAAAAAAAATACAAGACAACTTCTACTTCCAAAATTTCAACTTCAATTTTCATTCATTCCCAAAATCAATCCCTTTTACAATGGGCGTCCAAGGCTTTTAATAGCCTCACAAAGCTAGCTTTTGAAATTTAAAAACTCCCCAAATCGAGGAGGATTACAAGGGGGTTGGAGGATTTGGTGGAGAGTTTGGAGGGATGTGGGGGGGTTGGAGGATTTGGTGGAGGACTTGGAGGGATGTGGCCAACCTCCTTGAATTTGAATCTCCCTTGTTGGCGCCCAAAGGGTGATGAGGTGGCTGGTGAAGTGGCACCTGATGATGTGGCATGGTGTGGTGGTCTTCTACTTGGATAAGAATGACATGTGGCGCCCAGTGGTCCTAGTTGATGGTCCTTTTCTCTTGCTTGGTTGATGTGTCTTCTCTTCTTCATATGGTCAAATTCTGGGGTCTAGAATTTGAGTCTTGTTGCTGGCTTTCATGGCTTTAAGACTTGATTAGACTTAACTCAACTGAATTAGACTTAACTCAACTGAACTGACTTGACTGACCTAGACTTTAAAACTTGAAATGGACTTACAGGAAATGAAATTTTAAAAGTAATTACAGGACTCAATAAACACTCTTGATTTGAAGCTCAAAATTAATTACAGGACTCTTGAAAAGGAAATGACTCTTGAAAATAAAATATTTTTGAACTAAAGGATACAAGGTAACCTAATTATCTTCGATCCAAATTGGGATAAGGCTAACCTTGTTGGAGTGAAGTTTCTTTCGGCTTCTGGTGTCCACACCAATTCTCCTGGGATGGGCAGACTCGACCCAGTCGAGTATGGTTCAGTTTTGCCCTGGTAATGCTCGAACAAGTCCGGGTTAAGTCTTTGTAGGTCCTCTCGAGTAGTCCAAGAGTTGTCGGACTCAGGTCGACCTTGCCATTGAACCAGGTATCGCTGATAGTCCTTATTCCTGGTAGTAATGATCTTGTTATCCAGGATTCTCTCAATCCTCTCTCTCTGCTCAGGTAAGGTTGGTGGTGGACACTCGGAAATATGTTCACTCTCAATGAAAGTTTCTGGCTCAAAAGGCTCACTAGGTATTAGTAGTGGTTCTTTGTATTCTACTAGGTCTAAAATATTGAAGGTTGTACTAATACCCATATCAGGTGGAAGTTCCAAAACATATGCATTAGGCCCTATTTTCTTTAAGATCTTAAAAGGTCCCGCTCCGCGGGCATGCAGCTTCTTTATGGTTCCAGGAGGAAACCATTCAGGGTTGAGCCTAATCATCGCATAATCCCCTTCACATAATTCTTTAGCCCTCTTATATGAGTCAGCTAAGTATTTATAAGTTTCATTGCTCAGGTTGATCTTATTACTGATTTCTTTATGCATATTTGTGACATGCTGTGCAAAAGACTCAGCAGACTCAGAAACTTACACAAGCACTTACGAAATGCAGACTGAACTAGGCATCTTTATTAAGAAGAATTTTATTGGACTCTTTAGGGCCTAAACCTAATAGATTATTGACTCTCTAGGTTTGACCCTGGTCTGGTATGCACATGAGAATTTATCATGGGTTCCTAGCAAATGCCATAAGGTTTTCCAAAAGTAGGTAGCAAAAGGAATAGGCTTTAAAAGCTCATACATCCTAGTAATCTCATCCAAATGAAACTTAATATCTCTAAAATTATGATAAGACTCAGGGAAAGGCAGGAAATAGGAATCCGAGACTTGGGATAATTTAGGGGAATCTTGAAACAGACCTTGGTTACTCATGATGATCTTAAGATTTGAATATTGATCTACAGGCGGGATGCTTCTAGGTAGTTAAAGGTCATCAGGAAAGTCTTCTAAAATAATGATTGGATTTTTCTCAGGTACCTGAAGGAGTTCTTGTGTCGAAGCTAAAGTATTGGGTTCTTCCTGAGGGCATTGTTTTACGGGAACCAAGTCCTCACTAAATTTTGGTTGTTCTGATGTTTCAGGACTAGGCTCAATAATCTTTTCTTTACCAAAGGTTTCCTCAGGTAAGGTATTAAAGTTGTTCTCTTCACAGTCTTCCCCTTCATATTCATCTATTAAACTTATGTTAGTCTCATACACATATTTACTAGGTTCAGACTTGCCTTCTTCCTTCCCTAGCCCTTCAGTTTGAGGATACCCTAAGTCTTGAGTATTCATGAACTCAACTTGTACTTCAGGGTTCTTACTCCTATCATTCATATGAGCTAATGGGAAAGTAGGAGTTGGTTGGTCTAAGGAAAATTGATTAGCCAGCATTTGGTTCAATTGGGCCATTAGATCATTTAGGCCTTTCAGCATGGTTTCAAGATTCGGGTCCATGGCTACACTGGACTGGGCTTGGATTGGTGAATATGGTGTCCATGCTCTACTTGTCATGCATACAAATGGACTCAAGCTCGAGCTAAGGTTTCCTAGACCTAGAGCACAAATTAGAGGTCTAATTAAGTGAACCAACTAGCTAGTAGTACTTATGGGACTTAGGCAGGTAGGTGGTGGGGAGTGAAGGTCCCTGATTGCCAACCTTAGACACCAATCTGAGATTGGCCAGGTAGGCGGACCAAATCACAAGCCCTGATGCACCAATCCTAGACACCAAGCCAGTAAGCACACACCAATTAGCTGACACAGTTAACTTGACCCTAACCTGAACCCAATTTGTTGGTGTCCCTAACCCATTAGGGCAATTAACGTTCTACTCAATTTTAATTAATGGGCTGGGATCGATATGCTGGTTGGTGATTTTTGGGCTAGGGACAGGTGATGAAATCCTGACCCTATGTCAAATTGATGCCCTTAATTTGATTTCTCATGAGATGAATGAAATGCAAAGGTGCTGCAGAAGTGTGTTGCAGTTTGAAAGTGGTGTGGAAAACATGATGAAAAAAATGTCCAAAAATTTTGAAAAATTCACAGAGGATTCCTAACTTATATGTTTCAATGCAGGTGAAATGAATTTTAAAAATAAAATCTGTACTACTCTAAGCAGATCCTACAATTAAAGATTAATAAAAAGGACAGAACAGAACCCTAATGACAGTATCGAACTGCAGAAATTTTCATTTTTTTTATAATTTTTTTCTGATGATGAAATTTAATATGGTGATAACTGACTTAAAAAGGAACAAGAAAAAAAATATTTCAATAAAAAATCAGTGACTTGCCTTTGGAGCTGCAGACGGATTACAGTAAACAGATGCAAATTTTCAGAAAACAGAACCTAATCAAACAAGTGCAATGGCTTACCCAAAACTTCAATCTAAAAACTCACGTCTGGCCAGGGGCTCATTATTCCCATGGGTCGTGACAGTGTACTGGAGTACACCCGCTCAGGAGGCGTGAATTTTAGATCTTGCTTGGATTTAAAAAAAACTATTCTACCCTAATGCAACCATGCTCTGATACCAAGATGATGCGGCAAGCATATGATTAATGTTTTGAATATGGTTTGTAGAGCAATGAAACCTAATTACACTAGCATTGTACTCATCATAATAAGACTTAAGGATTATAAGAAATTGGACTTTTACTTGATTAGACACAATCCTAAACTAAGAAGGAAGAAGATCTAGACAATAGGGGCTAATGATTGTGGACTTACCTTGATGAGCTTTCCAACCTTCTTTTGATTCATACCTTGAAACTACCAATGCTCAGAACTGAAGAATCTAGATAACAGAGATCAGAACCCTGGACTTGGGGCTTCAGCTTGTTTGTTCTTTGTTAAGGTGAACCCAGCCCACAACTCAAAGACTTCGAAGGACCCTGCAATGAAGATCAAAGTTAAGGAAGAAGGATAGGAACATAAAGAAGGGATGGAAGAATTGATGAACTAAGAACAGAAATTTGAGTAGATCTGGCCGACTCCAATGCCTTCACTTGAGCTTGGAAGATGCTTTGCTAGGGAAAAAGAATGGCTTTGGCGTGGAGGAAGAGGATGGAAAACTTTCACATAAGAAAAAAATACAAGACAACTTCTACTTCCAAAATTTCAACTTCAATTTTCATTCATTCCCAAAATCAATCCCTTTTACAATGGGCGTCCAAGGCTTTTAATAGCCTCACAAAGCTAGCTTTTGAAATTTAAAAACTCCCCAAATCGAGGAGGATTACAAGGGGGGTTGGAGGATTTGGTGGAGAGTTTGGAGGGATGTGGGGGGGGTTGGAGGATTTGGTGGAGGACTTGGAGGGATGTGGCCAACCTCCTTGAATTTGAATCTCCCTTGTTGGCGCCCAAAGGGTGATGAGGTGGCTGGTGAAGTGGCACCTGATGATGTGGCATGGTGTGGTGGTCTTCTACTTGGATAAGAATGACATGTGGCGCCCAGTGGTCCTAGTTGATGGTCCTTTTCTCTTGCTTGGTTGATGTGTCTTCTCTTCTTCATATGGTCAAATTCTGGGGTCTAGAATTTGAGTCTTGTTGCTGGCTTTCATGGCTTTAAGACTTGATTAGACTTAACTCAACTGAATTAGACTTAACTCAACTGAACTGACTTGATTGACCTAGACTTTAAAACTTGAAATGGACTTACAGGAAATGAAATTTTAAAAGTAATTACAGGACTCAATAAACACTCTTGATTTGAAACTCAAAATTAATTACAGGACTCTTGAAAAGGAAATGACTCTTGAAAATAAAATATTTTTGAACTAAAGGATACAAGGTAACCTAATTATCTTCGATCCAAATTGGGATAAGGCTAACCTTATTGGAGTGAAGTTTCTTTCGGCTTCTGGTGTCCACACCACTCATCTGATTTGCAATAAAGTCCTGAGGCACTGAAACTCCTGAAGGATCAACAAATGGTCCCCGAGTAGAAGGTGCTGGTGGAGAAGTTGGTGATGGAAAGATCCTGGGACTCCCATACACTGTATGCTCAGTCTCCACAATATCATGAATAGAAGGCTCAGTAATAGCAGCAGCAGGTTCATCATCAACATGGACAATGGCAGTGGCAGCAGTCTCCTCAAGGGTGGAAGGACTAGCAGTAGTATCAGTGATAATCTCCCTAGGCAGAGCTGCTCATCATCATCATCCTCATCATCATTGCTGCTGGAAGATCCTATAGCTCTCCTATATGTTCCCTTTTTCCTCCATGCTCCTTCAGTAAGCTAATAACCCATACATTGCAAGGATTTGGAGGTGTAGGTGTCTGTATGGTGAAGGGGTCTACCATCTTCTCCATCAAGGATTACTCTAAAGGCCTGGAAGGATAGGGTAAGTACCATACCATTAGGCAAACATGCCTTTACCTTCTTGACAGCTTCTTTCATTTGCATGAGCATGATGTGGGGTAAGTTGAGGGCCTCCCCCTCAATGACATGTCCTATAAAACTTAGATCCTTCTCATTAACCCAATCAAATCTTCTGGTCCTCGGGAGAAAGATCCTACCAATAAAATTATGCAACAATTTCATCTCAAGGGACAATGTATTGGCCATTACATTGCCAATACCACTCACATCCTCTCTATTTAAAATTGTTTTGAGGGTCTTCTCCCTGTCTTTCCGAACTAAGTGTTTCAAGCCCTCATTTGGCATTTCTAGTAAGTTGCACAGCCTTTCTTCAGTGATAATGACCCTTTTTTCTTTAATTGTAGATTCAACATGTTGTTCATCTAATCTCAAATTTTCATAAAAGTCCCTTACCATATTCGGATAGGTTGGCACATTTAGTGAGCAAAAGAAGCTCCAGCTTTGATCTTCAATTAGATCCCCAATTCATAACCCTAGTTCTTTTAGAAATGTGAAGATGATTCTTCTCCCGCTTGTCACTAGTCGATTTGACATTGAAACCGGTTGTCTCAGAGAAGACGGAGTTGCCATTTGTTCCATTTCTTCTTCTTCCATTTCTATGGACCGAGTCGGTTCTTCTTGCCGATGCTTTATTCTTCTTTCCTTTTCAATAGATGGTACGACCCTTTTAGATCTCTTCCCAATGGCCATTTTTGGAGCCATTGCACACACAAGGGAAGAAGACAAGAATTGGAGCTCGACATAGAAGGTTTTGGAGGAGTGGAAGTGAAGTTTGAGTGGGAAACACAGGTTTTGAGTAAGAGCAAAAAGCTAAAATAATAAGAGAAAGGTTCTATGGCTCTATTAAAAAAATAGCATGCCCGACATCCGAGTCGACTCGGCTGTTGGGAATCCGGTGCACCACAGCGGAAGTGTAATTTCAAAATGATGAAATTGGCACCATAATCCCCTAGCCAAGATCTCCTTATTCAGGATTAAAACATATAATGAACATACAAACTTACATTGTTATTAGGGTACCAACCTGTAATCGCTAATTCCAACAAAATTTGATGTTGAAGAGGCTAATTGATTTCACCAGGCGTCCAAGTATCCTCCCTCCGATGGTGATCCACACAGAGCAATGATCAAGACAACTCTATCTTCTTTTCAATGGTTCCTTCTATTGAGTTCTTCTTCCTAGAACTCAATTGCTTGGACTATGGCTTGAATTCCTCCACACAAGAGCTTGCCTCCCTTTGTTTGACCACTTCTCCTCCTTCCACTAAGACCTTGGCCCTTTAGACACCCTTGTCTTAAAGAAAAGACCTTGTCCTAAGAGGACATAGGCTTGTCTTAAGTTGGAGGAGAAATTAAGACAATGATGTCTTAATGTAAGAAAGAAAGGAACAAATCAGAACTCCTTTCTTTCCTTCACCGTCGGAGACTTTTACTCTTATTCTTGTTCAGTAGCAAAGTTTTGATAGAGGTGTACTCTGTAAAGGAAACAGTGCAAGAGCAAGAAGAGAATAAAAGAGTCTTCAGGAGAGGAAGAAGGAATAAAAAAAAACACATAACCCAAGTTCTGATTTTTCCTGCGCCTTAAATAGTTTTCAGAGAGGCGCCTTCGAAACTCTCCGTAAACTCCTTCTCACGCCTTTCTCAATTTCTCACGCCCCTTCCCACTTTCTCACGGCCCTTCAAATTAAATCCCATGGCCTTTCTAAAAGAAAAAGCCGCGGTGTTTTAAAAAGAAAGGGGTCGCGACTTTTCATCTCCGAAGAGATGTTATTTCGCGCACCCGGGAAGAGTTAGCATTTTTCTTCTTTCTTAAAAACTTTCCAGCCATTGGATTCCCATCCAAGGGCACACAGGTGAGGCGCTAATTCTTAAGAAAGGAGGCCACCCCAAATAAAATCATCGGAGATTTAAGTGGGGCGCGCCAAGAGTCCATGCGCCATGGACTCTTCCAAATGGTGTGCCAAGAGTCCATAAGCGCATGGACTCTTGGCATTTGGCATGAAAATGCAAGGGGGGCGGGTGGGGAGGCTAGCCAAGTTACATGGCTAGCCAATAGGGTTACCCATAATCCCAATTAACTCAATTAGGGTCTAATTAGATCCAATTAGAACCCAATTTGAACCAATCCGGAACCCTAATTCGAATCCGATTCGAATAGAAGCTAGGGTTTGCAACACCTGCTAGAGTGTTATCCTGCAAAGATGATTTAATTCCAAATTAAACTCTTGATCAATCCTCTTAAGTGTGTGACCCATTGGGTTCCACATCTAGCCAGCAGTGGGTTCGAATACAAGTTGACCTAATTTGATTAGAACTCTTTCTAATCGATTTAGGTCAAACCGGGCTTACCCGATTCGATCAATTAGGACTCTTCCTAATAAATGATCTTTGAGTTTGATCAACCCACAAGATAAGATTGACGTCTAGTAACGTGTCATGTCTACCCAGACGATATGGAAATTCTGGTGAAATACCAAAATTACCTTTCAGTAGAGAGTTACCGTACAATTAAATCTTTCGATCAGCCTGCACCCAAAATATAACTATGGATATGGATATATGTCAAATCCAATATTATATTTAGTTCTAGCTCAATCTTATATCGATGATTCAATTATCTTGATATTAGAAACCATTTCTAATATCTTTACTTTGATCAAAGATTCCCCGAATGATCATCCGATTGTTAACTAGCTGGATGCAATCTCCTCTTACTAAGAGTGATCGATTCCTTGTTGACCTACTCATTACCTTCATATCCAATTCACCATTCCCAGTATCAATCCTGTGCATGACTCAGTGTCATGATTAGGATTGAACCAAAGAATGGGTTCATGTACATAAGGTACTTATGGTAGTCTCAGGTCAAAAGATTACTTGTACCACTCCCACTATGAGAACCTTCTATTGACATGTAGCTAAGACTCCATTAGATGTTCTCAAGTTGGATCATATCAGTGAACTCATTCTCCAATGAGCACCCACATCCCAGTATTAGTGTCATACATAAGTGACTGTGAGAGTAGTCACCCTTTCCAATATACATGGGATGTGCTAGTCTTACCGGAAAAACCCTGATCCCCTACTCAGGGTTCCTTTGACTAGGAATACTTTAGATTAAGGTTTTAAGATTTTAGGTCTCACTGGTATGATCTCATCATAATCCTAAAATCAAAGCCCTAATCTATGGGGTTCATCATATAAACACAGCGTATGATGAAAAATAATGCTTTTATTTAGAAAATTGTCAATTACAATGGTTTGGGAGATACAACATAGATTGACTTGTAGGGCATATCCCTTTCAATCTCCCACTTGCACTAAAGCCAATCGCCTTTAAATCTTAATCCCATACACTCGAGGTGGCGATCAAAATCTCACTATGGTAGAGCCTTAGTGAACGGGTCTGCTATATTGTTCTTTATATCAACTCTATTTATGTAGACATCTTGTCTCTCTACTATTTCTCGGACAAGATGGAAGCGTCTCAGAATGTGCTTGGACTTATGATGAGCTCTTGGTTCCTTAGCTTGAGCAACAGCCCCAGTGTTGTCACAGTAAAGTGGCACTGGGTTTTCAATTTCAAGAACCACACCCAACTCTATGATGAACTTCTTCATCTAGACTGTTTCCTTGGCGGCTTTACTAATAGCTATGTATTCTGCCTCTGTGGTTGAGTCAGCTACAGTCTACTGCTTGGTACTCTTCCAACTCACTGCTCCACCATTTAGGGTAAAAACATATCCCGAAATGGATTTGCTATCATCGGGGTCTGATTGAAAACTAGAATCAGAATAAGCTTCTAGTTTAAGATCAGAACCACCATAAACCAAGAAAAATATCCTTAGTCCTTCTTAGGTACTTAAGAGTATTTTTAACTGCTTTCCAATGATCCTCTCCTGGATCAGCCTGAAACCTACTAACAATGCCTAAAGCATATGCCACATCAGGCCTAGTACATAACAGGGCATACATTATGGAACCTATTGCCGAAGCATAGGGTATAGAATTCATTCTATTTCTTTCTTCTGGTGTCTTAAGAGACATCCTTTTAGAAAGATGTATGCCTTGACTCATAGGAAGATAACCTCTTTTACTACCATCCATGCTGAATCTTTTCAGCACTAAGTCAATGTACCTAGATTGGGATAAACCTAGCATCCTCTTAGATTTATCTCTATAGATCTTAATACCTAGTATATAGGATGCTTCTCCCAAATCTTTCATGGAAAACTGGTTTGATAGCCAAATCTTGACTGATTGCAACATTAGGATATCATTCCCAATGAGGAGTATGTCATCTACATACAGAACCAAGAAGACTATGGCACTCCCACTAGTCTTCTTATAAACACAGGGTTCATCCACATTTTTGATAAAACCAAACCTTTTAATAGTTTCATCAAAGCAGATGTTCCAACTCCTTGAAGCTTGCTTTAATCCATAAATGGATATCTTTAGCTTGCATACTTGATTAGGTTTATTTTTTGAAATAAAACCTTCTGGCTGTGACATGTAGACTTCTTCCTCAAGGAAACCATTGAGGAATGCAGTCTTCACATCCATCTGCCAGATCTCATAATCATGATATGCTGCTATAGCAAGTAAAATCTGTATTGATTTGAGCATGGCAACAGGTGAGAATGTTTCATCATAATCAATTCCCTGTTTTTGTCTAAAACCTTTAGCCACTAATCTGGCTTTATAGGTTACATCTTGGCCATCAGCCCCAATCTTTTTCTTATAGACCCATTTGCACCCAATAGGATTAATACCCTCTGGTGCATCAACCAAAGACCATACTTGGTTTACATAAATAGAGACTATTTCGGATTCCATGGCTTCTTGCCATCTATCTGAATCAGTACTCAAGATAGCTTCTATATAGGTCCGAGGTTCATCATTTTGAATGACTTGGGCTTCATTATTTTCAATAATAAACCCATACCTCTCAGGTGCCCGTGGCACTCTATCAGACCTACGGGGAGGAGTTTTGTGTTCTGGTTCTGTCCTAACTATATGTTCTAATGGTTGAGAATTGTCTATCTGTGTTTCTTGTACTTCTCCAAGTTCAATAGTTCTACCATTGCCCTTTTCTAAAATGAACTCCTTTTCTAGAAAAGTGGCATGCCTACTGACAAAAATCTTTTGTTCAGTAGGATGGTAGAACAGATATCCTCTACCTTCTCTAGGATATCCTACAAATAGACATTTATCCGCTCTAGGTTCCAACTTATGTCCAAAATTTCTTTTAACATAAGCTGGACATCCCCATACCTTAAAATATTTAAGATATGGTTTCATTCCACTCCAAATTTCATATGGAGTACTAATAACGGATTTAGAAGGTACCTTGTTCAGAATGTAAATAGCAGTTTCTAGGGCATGACCCCAGAAAGAAATGGGTAAATTTGTGAAGCACATCATGGATCGTACCATATCTAATAAGATACGATTCCTCCTTTCAGCTATACCATTTAGCTGTGGTGTATAAGGAGGGGTCCATTCAGAAAGAATTCCATTAACTTTAAGATAGTCTAAAAACTCCGTGGATAAGTATTCTCCTCCTCGATCAGAACGAAGAACTTTAATACTTTTCCCGGTTTGTTTTTCGACCATACTTTAATACTCCTTAAATTTATCAAAGGCTTTAGATTTATGTTTCATAAGATACACATATCCGAACCTAGATAAATCATCTATAAAAGTGATAAAATATGAGTATCCTCCTCTGGCCTGAGTTGTCATTGGACCACATACATCAGTATGTATAAGTCCTAATAACTCAGTTGACCTTTCTCCATGTCCAGTGAATGGAGTCTTGGTCATCTTACCCATGAGACATGATTCACAAGTTCCTAATGATTCATACTCATAAGGATCAAGAAATTTTTCCTTGTATAACTTGCTTATCCTAGACTCATTAACATGACCAAGTCGATGATGCCAAAGTAAAGTATCATTAAAGTCTTTTCTTTTCCTTTTATTATTGACATGAAAAACACTATCATTGGAAGAAAGAGTTAAGAGTCCATTGCTAAATATGCCAGAACAAATTATTTTATTAGATAACATTATCGAGCAACCAGTGCTCGTAACATCCATTACATATCCTTGTTTTAATAACAAAGGAATAGATATAATGTTCCTAATAATCTTTGGCATATAGTAACAATTTTCTAACTCCAAGATCTTCCCTGAAGGCAACTTCAAAATATAGGTCCCTAGAGCTTCTGCTTGGATGATATCACCACCAGCACCGTAGAGATTGAAGTCGCCTTCCTTCAATACTTTAAGCTTGTGGAGGTCCTGCAAAGATTTGCATATATGGTAACCACAAGCGGTATCCAATACCCAAGTATTTGATATAGACGAATTTAATGTCAATATAGTATGTATCTCATACATACCTTTTGGTGCATCTGACGCACCAGGCTTCACAGTTGCAAGGTAAGCCTTGCAATTCCTTTTCCAATGTCCCGCTTTGCCGCAAAAGAAACAGGTTGACTGTTTTGAGGCCTTCTTTCCTTTCTTGTTCTTATTGATGCCACCCTTATGGTTTAGCCTCCTATTAAAACCCTTTTTGCCTGATTTCTTCTTATTGGTCTTATCAACAAGAAGAAGTGGAGCCTTTTCTTTCTTAACGTGGCTCTCTGCTATTTTTAACATATTTAACAGCTCAAGCAAGGAAGTGTTCAGTTTGTTCATGTGATAATTCAAGACAAACTGAGAAAATGACTCCGAGAGTGATTGCAGGATTAAATCCTGATTCAGCTCCCCATCCATAATAAAACCTAATTGACCCAATCTGGTGATTAAGTCAATTACCTTCATAACATGATCCTGAACGGATGTACCCTCTGTCTTCCTAGCACGGAATAACTGCTTAGATATTTCGTATCTAGCAGTTCTGCTTTGTTCTCCATAAAGCTCTTTTAAATTGAGCATTATGGATTGAGTATCCATGCTTTCATGCTGTCTCTGTAACTCATTGGTCATAGAGGCCAGTATGATACACTTGACAGCGAGAGAGTCATTCTGCCACATTTTGTATGTGGCCATATCTTCCTGTGTGGCATCATCCCCTAGTGGATTAAGACTAGGGGTATTAAGAATATAAGAAAGTTTTTCTGAACTCAGTACAATCTCTAAGTTTCTCAACCAGTCCACATAGTTTGGACCACTCTGTTTGTTGGTATCTAAGATACTTCGCAGTGATAATGAAGATGCCATTTATCTACATTTAATAAAGAACAATACATAAGAAAACAACCATGAAATGACTTACATAATTAAATTAGGTCTTCAATTTAATTATGACTCTCACTATTTTATCAAAAATCATAGCCCTCACTATGATAATCGAGAAAAAAAAAATCCTGATCGGTTTTTCATAGTGAGATTGAGATTCTAATAACTTATAAAAGATCTTGCAGATAACACAACAAATCTTTTCTTAGCTTAAAGGTAGGAAACTCTTCCAATTATATCTCATATAATTCTCAAAAATAACTTGGCCTCTAGAACATTATAAGTCTTGCAGAAAACACAACAAACCATAATGTTCTAGTTAAGTCAAGACCCTTTCATTTCTATACAGTCAGTATTCAAATATAATGCCCTTGCAGATAACACAACAAGGCATTATACTGAATATACTGTAAGCATATCTATGCACTAGACCAATATTATGTCAATCACCATATTAGGTCTTGCAGATAACACAACAAACCTAATGTGGTTCATAACACAATAATGATCCAGCATGAAGGAAGGCCAATATATAGTATTTTTTTGCACTAAGCATTTAAGTCAAGATTTAAATATAATCAAATCGGCCAAGCAAGTGGAAGAGATGTGGGAGTCCCCCCGTTGCTTTCCTAGACACCAATAAAAATTGGCCAGGTCAGTCAACGGAACCAATTAAAAACAACGATTCTCTTTACCTTCCCAGAACCACCTTTCTAGACGCCGAATGATCAATTGTTCATCATGACTAGTGATGCTTATTAGTTAAATATACTATGACTTAATATAATTTTAAGAAGAGGGCTTTATAAAATTGCCCGCACATTCTTATAGAACATATCACAATCATATCACTCTGATAAACATATATGTGCTAAGTGTATCATCATACTAGGACAACCATTTACCACATAATGGATCCACCATTATGCCAGGGCAACCTTATTTCAGTATGATGACTTCAAAACTAATCATATCTCTATAATAATTAGGGTTTGAGTGAAAAACCCTAACTAGTGGCATACATCAAAACATTAATTATCATATATGCATCCCATAAATTATGCTAAGTGTATCAGCATTCAAGGGTTTAAAACCCTAACATGCGATACTACAACAAAACTACATATAAATAATTTTCATATGTTTTAACTGTAATAAGGATGGCTCTGATACCACTGTTGGGAATCCAGTGCACCACAGCGGAAGTGTAATTTCAAAATGATGAAATTGGCACCATAATCCCCTAGCCAAGATCTCCTTATTCAAGATTAAAACATATAATGAACATACAAACTTACATTGTTAGAATTAAGGTACCAACCTATAATCGCTAATTCCAACAAAATTTGATGTTGAAGAGGCTAATTGATTTCACCAGGCGTCCAAGTGTCCGCCCTCCGATGGTGATCCACACAGAGCAATGATCAAGACAACTCTATCTTCTTTTCAATGGTTCCTTCTATTGAGTTCTTCTTCCTAGAACTCAATTGCTTGGACTATGGCTTGAATTCCTCCACACAAGAGCTTGCCTCCCTTTGTTTGACCTCTTCTCCTCCTTCCACTAAGACCTTGGCCCTTTAGACACCCTTGTCTTAAAGAAAAGACCTTGTCCTAAGAGGACATAGGCTTGTCTTAAGTTGGAGGAGAAATTAAGACAATGATGTCTTAATGTAAGAAAGAAAGGAATAAATCAAAACTCCTTTCCTTCCTTTACCGTCGGAGACTTTTACTCTTATTCTTGTTCAGTAGCAAAGTTTCGACAGAGGTGTACTCTGTAAAGGAAACAGTGCAAGAGCAAGAAGAGAATAAAAGAGTCTTCAGGAGAGGAAGAAGAAATAAAAAAAAAACACATAACCCGAGTTCTGATTTTTCCTGCGCCTTAAATAGTTTTCAGAGAGGCGCCTTCAAAACTCTCCGTAAACTCCTTCTCACGCCTTTCTCAATTTCTCATGCCCCTTCCCACTTTCTCACGGCCCTTCAGATTAAATCCCACGGCCTTTCTTAAAGAAAAAGCTGCAGTGTTTTAAAAAGAAAGGGGTCGCGACTTTTCATTTCCGAAGAGATATTATTTCACGTGCCCGGGAAGAGTTAGCATTTTTTTTCTTTCTTAAAAACTTTCCAACCGTTGGATTCCCATCCAAGGGAACACAGGTGAGGTGCTAATTCTTAAGAAAGGAGGCCGCCCCAAATAAAATCATCGAAGATTTAAGTGGGGCGCGCCAAGTGTCCATGCGCCATGGACTCTTCCAAATGGCGCGCCAAGAGTCCATAAGCGCATGGACTCTTGGCATTTGGCATGAAAATGCAAGGGCGGCGGGTGGGGAGGCAAGCCAAGTTACATGGCTAGCCATAATCCCAATTAACTCAATTAGGGTCTAATTAGATCCAATTAGAACCCAATTTGAACCAATCCGAAACCCTAATTCGAATCCGATTCGAATAGAAACTAGGGTTTGCAACACCTGCTAGAGTGTTATCCTGCAAAGATGATTTAATTCCAAATTAAACTCTTGATCAATCCTCTTAAGTGTGTGACCCATTGGGTTCCACATCTAGCCAGTAGTGGGTTCGAATATAAGTTGACCTAATTTGATTATAACTCTTTCTAATCGATTTAGGTCAAACCGGGCTTACCCGATTCGATCAATTAGGACTCTTCCTAATAAATGATCTTTGAATTTGATCAACCCACAAGACAAGATTGACGTCTAGCAATGTGTCATGTCTACCCGGAAGATATGAAAATTCTGGTGAAATACCAAAATTACACTTCAGTAGAGAGTTACCGTATAATTAAATCTTTCGATCAGCCTGCACCCAAAATATAGCTATGGATATGGATATATGTCAAATCCAATATTATATTTATTTTTAGCTCAATCTTATATCGATGATTCAATTATCTTGATATTAGAAACCATTTCTAATATCTTTACTTTGATCAAAGATTTCCTGAATCATCATCCGATTGTTAACTAGCTGGATGCAATCTCCTCTTACTAAGAGTGATCGATTCCTTGTTGACCTACTCATTACCTTCATATCCAATTCACCATTCCCAGTATCAATCCTGTGCATGACTCAGTGTCATGATTAGGATTGAACCAAAGAATGGGTTCATGTATATAAGGTACTTATGGCAGTCTCAGGTCAAAAGATTACTTGTACCACTCCCACTATGAGAACCTTCTATTGACATGTAGCTAAGACTCCATTAGATGTTCTCAAGTTGGATCATATCAGTGAACTCATTCTCCAATGAGCACCCACATCCCAGTATTATTGTCATACACAAGTGACTGTGAGAGCAGTCACCCTTTCCAGTATACATGGGATGTGCTAGTCTTACCAGAAAAACCCTGATCCCCTACTCAGGGTTCCTTTGACTAGGAATACTTTAGATTAAGGTTTTAAGATTTTAGGTCTCACTGGTATGATCTCATCATAACCCTAATCTATGGGGTTCATCATATAAACACAGCGTATGATGAAAAATAATGCCTTTATTTAGAAAATTATCAATTACAATGGTTTGGGAGATACAACATAGATTGGCTTGTAGGGCATATCCCTTTCATCAGCAAGCCCTAATTTGCTCGAGTCGACTCGAGCAGAGCTCTACAGAACTAATCAGAAATTTGAGTTGGCTCAACTTAAGCACAGTCGCTTAAGTTGACTCGAACAACAACTCTCCATAAGAGTCAAAAAGATTCAGAAATAAAATTTAATTCTAGAAAATCACAAGGAGAGATGGTCAAAGATCTTGGTTTGATGTAGGAGGCTTTCTAGATAATTTTTCCTTAGTTTTGAAGAGATTAGGTTGAGAAAACTTCTTAAAATGGGTCACAGAGTCCTAATTCTCTTCTAATCAATTCAAATCTATCTTGATTAAGTGGTTTAGTGAAAATGTCAGCAAGTTGGTTTTCAGTTGGAATAAATTCTAATTTAATGTCACCATTCAGAATATGATCTCTTATAAAATGGTGTCTAATTTCTATGTGCTTAGTTCTTGAATGCTGAATTAGATTTTTTGATGCAGAACAAATGCTCTGAAACAAAAATGATGCAGAACAAAAAAAGATGATGCGATGCGGAAGCAAATTAAAATTAATGTATTTTTTTTTTTATATATGTTTTCAGAAGTCAGCTTTGACTCAAAGGAATGTTAAACTAAATTGAAAGAAACTATGTAATAATTGAAAGAACAATTTAAAGAAACTAGGTTATCAGAGTAGTTCAGAAGTAAAGGATCGCTGGGGGTTGAGAAACTCCCAGACCTAGGGTTTCGCTCTGAACTTTCAACAGGACTGAAGTAAAGAGAAGAAAAGGGTTACAGACCAGGCAGTGATCTTCACAGAGTTTAGTGGAAGGACTCTCTTGAGCAGATTGTTGGATCCCCGGATTCAGATATCTTCACAATGGATCCTCCAATACTGGTCCTTTGGCAGAGTTGGCTTCTCCTGAACTCAAGATCTGGGAAAGAAGAAGAACAATTTATGAAACCAGATACTCAAGGAAGGATTTACCAGATAGAAGAACTTGAAAGTTGATGTTGCTGAAGTCTTGATTCTCCTGGATGCTGATCTGGCTTCCTCTGGGATTTGCTCCGTATTCAAAGTAGCCGAACTGGACCTGGATGCTGGTGGTCGGCCTCCACTTGGAGAGAAGGGCCGTGAGAGATGGGGTAGGCTAGGGTTTTGGTGGAATGAAGAGGATGATGGGCAGCTAGGGTTTTGGAGTTGAAGTGGCTAACCTAGGGTTTTGGGGTTGGAGATCTCACACCTCCTCAAGGTTCCTGGGGAACCCGGATTTACTCCCTCATGGAGCTCAACACCTGGATGCAAGTGCGGAAGAGAGAAACATAAAGTTGCTCACACAGAAATTTGAATTCATTCATCAGTTGTTTTCAAAACTTACAAGAGGGGTTTATTTTATATGACTTTACAAGATGTCAGGGTTTTATATCTTCCCTTGTGGGACTAATAGGATGGATCTTCAAATTAGGTTTGTAGAATCAATTTCTTCCCATATGGCCGGCCAAAAGGTTCCATAATTGTTGATTGATGGCTCCAAATGGTAAGTAGGTGGCGCCTCCTTGCTTTGTTCTTCAAGAAAATTTTTTTTTCCTTCCATGGCTCAACTCTTTTGGACACCTCCTTTTCTTTCTCCCCAAGTCATGGCTCTTCCCAACTTTGCTTTGGGCTTTTTAGGTATGGATTGGGTGCCCCCTTGAAGTGCTCCCCAAGAAATGCTTCTTTCCTCCTTTAGCTTGGCCTTTTAAGGTACATATGAGGCGCCTCCTTGATTTTGGCTTCAAGAAAATTTCTTGCTCCCTTGGGTGTGGGGACCAAGACACTGGGATGGATTTGTGGCGCCTCCTGGACTTGGCATGTGGCTCGGAGTGTGGCTGGATGTGTGGCGCCCACTTGCTTGGGCTTGGGAGAAAATGTGACACCCTGGAGAAGACCTAGACCACTACTAGGACTTGAACTGAGTCAACATGACTCAACAAAATTTAAATTGCAGGGAAATATAGACTCAACTAAAATTGAGTTGACCAAGTCAACCCTTATTACAAAACCAGAAAACCCTAATTCTTCGGGCAAGGTCAATCAGTGATCCAGATGGAGCCCTGAAGTCTTCTTTTGAGTCTGGTGCCCGCACCAATTCTCCCGGGGTGGGAGGAACTCGACCCTGTCGAGTATGGATCAAGTTGGCTCTGGTATCTCTCCAAGAGGTCTGGGTCCAATTCTTGTAATTCTTCTCGGGAGATCCAAGAGTCATCAGAATCTGGCCTTCCTTGCCAGCAGACCAGGTATCTTTGATATCCTCGATTACGAGTAGAGATAACCTGATCATCCAGGATCTTTTCAATCTGCTCTTTCCTCACAGGCCAGTTTGTTGGTGGACACACAGGGTTGGGTTCACTCTCAAGAGCAGGATTAGGCTCAAAAGGCTCACTGGGAATCACAGCTGGCTCTCTATACTCTACTAGGTCTATAATGTTGAAAGTGGAGCTAATGCCTAGCTCTGAAGGCAACTCGAGCACATAGGCATTGGACCCTACTCTCTTCACCACTCTAAATGGTCCAGCTCCTCTAGCATGTAACTTTCTAACGGTTCTAGGAGGAAACAGTTCAGGCCTTAACCTAATCATTACATAGTCTCTCTCAACAAAAGTTTTGACTCGCCTTTGAGAATCAGCCAACTTCTTATAAATTTCATTACTTAAAGTTATTTTGGCATGAATTTCTTTATGCAAGTCCTTTACATGCTATGCAAGTGCATCAAGAGACTTGTGTGTGTGGGCTAATAGTGAAACCAGATCAAGTGGTGTGTGAGGCTTGTATCCATGAACAATTTCAAAGGGACTCTAGCCTATAGACCTATTGATCGAAATATTGAATGCAATTTTAGCCCTGGACCAAATACAAATCCCAATTCCTGGTGCTCTCAATCAAATCAAAATCTGAGCCAAAGCCTAGTAAAGGGTCAAGAAAAACTAAATTAGACTGACGACGTATTCCTAAAGAATGGACTTTATTCCAAAGGAACCCTAGGTCTAAACCTAACAAACTACGGCTCTCTAGGTTTGACCTTGGGTCAGAGGATGGCATGCAGAGCATGAAAACTTATCATGGGTGCCTAGTAGGTGCCATAAGGTCTTCCAGAAGTAGGTGGCAAACCTAATAGGTTCTGACACGTGGTTCACTCTAAAGACTTCGACAAAGTTTACTTGGATGGTGTAAGAAGCATTGGAAGTCCTAGAGAAAGGGAGAAAATATGAGGCAGAGTCTCGAATTACTTGCTGATTAAAGGTGGTGACCTGAAGGTTTGAATGGTGATCTATGAGTGTCAACTGGTCATCCTTACGAAAGGAAAAGTTTGCTACTCCTAGGAATGGATCAAGAGATGGTTCGGGGAGTAGCCTAGGACATGTGATTGCAACAGTTAAGGTTTGTTCTCTAAGCAAATAATGATCCACTTTCTCAAGAGATGGATTAGAGAATGATTCATGGAAGGGTCTATGGATGATGACCTCAAGACTTGAAATTTGACCTATGGGTGAGGAAAGGTATACTCTATAGAAGGGTAGCTCAGTCATGCGAAGGAAGGGGTCTGGGGCCATAAGGAGGACTTCTACATGACTGGGTGAATCAATCCGCTCAAGAAAAGGATGTCCAACTGAGATTACGGGAGAGACCTTAGTGGCTGAGCATGGGACAAGGTCCAATTGTAAGAGGCTTGATTCAGTCATTCTAAGGAGAGGATCTACCATAGGGTGGGCAAACTTAAACAGTTTAGTGCAAAGATCTTCAATTGGTACTTGGGGAATGACTGTCATTAGAGGATACGAACTAATAGCTCGGGCTAATACTATGAGTTCTTCCTGGGGGTATTTGACTAAAGGAACCTGGTTCTCACAAATCACTTGAATTTCTGAACTAGGTCCTATCACTTGGTTGCTCTCCAAGGTCTCCTCAGGTAAGGAACCAATAGTATCCATGTCACATTCTTCAAGTTCTTCCCCTTCATATTCATCAACTAGACTCAAGCCAGCATCATATACTTCCTCGATGCCATCTTCAATGGGTTTCGGGTCAGTGGTAATCGGGTCAACTGATTTTGGGCTTATCATACCTAACCTTTCTTCCTCATTGGTAGGCTTGGGTTCTCCCTCATTAATGTCATCCTTAGGATTCTTACCACTTAGCTGTGCACAAGCCAGTCCTATGCATGGGCACTGACTAGATTTATAGCCTCTTTCTCCACAAAACCAACATTCTTGCGATATAGGAACCTAGGTCACACTGGGTTTCAAGCTAGTAGAGACCTTACTTGGGCATGGGTGTGGATCTAAATGGTTTGATCTAGAAGACTTGGGTTGTTGAGTGACTGGTCTAGAATGTTGTAAGGACCTCTCATAGACATGATCCACACTATAGATATCATGGTTAGGGTTCCTAAGGTTATGCTCGGGATCACGGTATAAGGTCCTCCTAGGCTCCTGGCATGGGTGAGGTTGGGGCCTATTAAATTTTGGATCAGGGGTGCAATTTTGATGTCTACGTTTCTCAAGTCCCTGGGCTCGGTCTCTAAACTGGGCAAAACCCTCATTCATATCCTGACTCAATTTGGTCATACTTTCGGTAAGAGTTCTAATCATGGCCTCTAAATCAGGTTGGGTTTGACCAGGTTGGTAGGGTACTTCGTTCCGGGTGGACATGATGATGCAAGCAAGCACACCAAATGAGACTCGACTGAAATGACTACGGGCTAACTAGACCTAGAGCCCAAACTAGATGCCCAATCAGAGTGGCAAGCTAGCCTGTAGTAACTCGGGACTCAGCCAGGCAGGTGTAAGGGGAGTGTTAGGTCCCTAATTGCCAATCCTAGACACCAATCAGTGATTGGCCAGGTAGGCGGACCAGCACACAAGCCCTTCGGGATGGAATCCCTGAACCACCGTTCTAGACACTGAGTACAAAGCACACACAGAGTAACTAGAAAAACTGACTCAACACTAGCCTTGACCCGACTTGTTGATGTCCCTAGCCCACTAGGGCAAATTAAGTCTAATAAATTTTAAAATTAAGCTTAGGATCGAATGAGTTGGTGGTGGTTTTGGGCTAAGGAGAGGTTATCAACTCCTCCCCTTATCTTAGATGCTCAAATGCCCTTAAGATGAATTAGGAGATGATCACTCAAAAAATTGAATTGCAGAAACACAGAAATAGAGTTGCAGTAATTTAACTCTCAGAAATTTTATGGAAACCAATAAATCACAGGAAAATTATGTAAAATAGCTTCAATTATATTGGTTCCAGAAAAATAAAAATCATGCAATTTGGAGTTATCTGCAATGAGAAACAATTCTTGCAACAGGGAAGTTACAGACTGAAAACAGAGTGCTTCCCCCGTTTACAATTCCTGCTACGAAGTTGTAACCCAGCGGATCTCCTACATGCCCTAGGAACACCCCATGGAATGGGAAGAGGAGGTTTGCACCTCGCTTCGTTCCTAGGACCAGACGTCCTGGGGAGTCTACTTCGAGCAGACAAAGTAAAAAGGAGAGACACTCAAACAAGCAAACAAGACAGAAACCCTAGACAGGGCTCTGATACCAAAATTGGTGCAGAACGAAAGCTCTGAAACCAAAATGATGCAGAACAAAAAAAAGATGATGCGATGCGGAAGCAAATTAAAATTAATGTATTTTTTTTTTTTATATATGTTTTCAGATGTTGGCTTTGACTCAAAGGAAAGTTAAACTAAATTGAAAGAAACTATGTAATAATTGAAAGCACAATTTAAAGAAACTAGGTTATCAGAGTAGTTTAGAAGTAAAGGATCGCTGGGGGTTGAGAAACTCCCAGACCTAGGGTTTCGCTCTGAATTTTCAACAGGACTGAAGTAAAGAGAAGAGAAGGGTTACAAACCAGGCAGTGATCTTCACAGAGTTTAGTGGAAGGACTCTCTTGAGCAGATTGTTGGATCCCCGGATTCAGATATCTTCGTAATGGATCCTCCAATACTGGTCCTTTGGCAGAGTTGGCTTCTCCTGAACTCAAGATCTGGGAAAGAAGAAGAACAATTTATGGAACCAGATACTCAAGGAAGGATTTACCAGATAGAAGAACTTGAAAGTTGATGTTGCTGAAGTCTTGATTCTCCTGGATGCTGATCTGGCTTCCTCTGGGATTTGCTCCGTATTCAAAGCAATCGAACTGGACCTGGATGCTGGTGGTCGGCCTCCACTTGGAGAGAAGGGCCATGAGAGATGGGGTAGGCTAGGGTTTTGGTGGAATGAAGAGGATGATGGGCGGCTAGGGTTTTGGAGTTGAAGTGGCTAACCTAAGGTTTTGGGGTTGGAGATCTCACACCTCCTCAAGGTTCCTGGGGAACCCGGATTTACTCCCTCACGGAGCTCAACACCTGGATGCAAGTGAGAAAGAGAGAAACATAAAGTTGCTCACACAGAAATTTGAATTCATTCATCAGTTGTTTTCAAAACTTACAAGAGTGGTTTATTTTATATGACTTTACAAGATGTCAGGGTTTTACATCGTCCCATGTGGGACTAATAGGATTGATCTTCAAATTAGGTTTGTAGAATCAATTTCTTCCCATATGGCCGGCCAAAAGGTTCCATAATTGTTGATTGATGGCTCCAAATGGTAAGTAGGTGGCGCCTCCTTGCTTTGTTCTTCAAGAAAATTTTTTTTTCCTTCCATGGCTCAACTCTTTTGGACACCTCCTTTTCTTTCTCCCCAAGTCATGGCTCTTCCCAACTTTGCTTTGGGCTTTTTAGGTATGGATTGGGTGCCCCCTTGAAGTGCTCCCCAAGAAATGCTTCTTTCCTCCTTTAGCTTGGCCTTTTAAGGTACATATGAGGCGCCTCCTTGATTTTGGCTTCAAGAAAATTTCTTGCTCCCTTGGGTGTGGGGACCAAGACACTGGGATGGATTTGTGGTGCCTCCTGGACTTGTCATGTGGCTGGGAGTATGGCTGGGAGTGTGGCACCCACTTGCTTGGGCTTGGGAGAAAATGTGACACCCTGGAGAAGACCTAGACCACTACTAGGACTTGAACTGAGTCAACATGACTCAACAAAATTTAAATTGCAGGGAAATACAGACTCAACTAAAATTGAGTTGACCAAGTCAACCCTTATTACAAAACCAGAAAATCCTAATTCTTCGGGCAAGGTCAATCAGAGATCCAGATGGAGCCCTGAAGTCTTCTTCTGAGTCTGGTGCCCGCACCATTTTTTGTCAAATTTATAGCACTTGTGTTATCACATTTGATAGGAATTTTAGATGTGTAATACCAAAGTCTTCTTGTTATTGTTTAATCCATTATACTTGTACACAACAACTCCCTGTAGCAACATACACTGCCTCAATAGTAGATAGTGCTACCGAGTTTTGTTTCTTACAGTGCCATGAGATTAAGTTCAACCTTAGAAACTGGTATGTGTTGCTAGTACTTTTTCTATCAATTTTACAACCAGCATAATCAATATCTGAAAATCCAATTAAATTTAATGAAGAATGCATTGAAAACCATTGACCTAGATTACTTATTCCTTTTAGATATCTTATAATTCTTTTAACAGCATGCATATGTGATTCTTTTGGATTAGATTGGAATCTAGCATATACACATACGCTAAACAACATATCAGGTCTACTAGCAGTTAAGTATAACAATGTTCCAATCATACCTTGATAAAGCTTTTGATCAATGTTGTGGCCATCTTCATCTTTATTCAATTTGCAGGTAGGACTCATGGGTGTACTCATTTGTTTTCTTGACACCATACCAAACTTCTTGATGATCTCTTTGATGTATTTGGCTTGGTTTATGAAGATCCCTTCCTTTGTTTATTTCACTTGAAGTTCGAGGAAGTAGTTCAGCTCATCCATTAGGCTCATTTCAAATTCACCCTGCATCAACTTAGCAAATTCTTTACAAAGACTTTCATTAGTTGCACCATATATAATATCATCAACAGAAATCTGTACAACTAATATATCATTATTTTTCTTTTTGATGAAAAGAGTTTTTTCAACATTTTCTTTTATAAAATCATTTTCAAGTAAAAAAGTGCTAAGTCTATCATATCAGGCCCTAGGTGTTTGTTTCAAACCATATAATGCTTTATTGAGTTTAAAAACATGATTTGGAAAAGCATGACTTTCAAAACTTTGTGGCTATTCTACAAAAACTTGTTCATATATAAAACCATTTAAAAAAGCACTTTTCACATTTATTTGGAATAGTTTGAAATTTATGTAGCAAGCAAATGCAAGTAATATTCTTATGGCCTCTAGTCTTGCTACGGGTGCATAGGTTTCATCAAAATATATTCCTTCTTCTTGGTTATATCCTTTAGCTACCAACCTTGCTTTGTTTCTAATTACTTTGCCTAGTTCATCTAACTTATTTCTATAGACCCATTTGGTTCCTATGATGGGATGGTCTGATGGTCTATCAATTAAAGTCCACACATTATTTCTTTCAAACTAGTTTAATTCTTCATGCATGGCCATCATCCAGTTTGGATCATTTTCAGCTTCTTCTAAGCTATGGTGTTCTATTTATGAGACAAAGGCTAGGTAATCATGTGCATCTTTATGTGATGACCTAGTCCTAACACCTTGTGAAGGATCACCAATAATTAAGTCTCTTGGATGAGAGGTTACATACCTCGATTCCCTTGGTAGATCTGCATGATCCTTACATACCATTTCTTCTCCTTCTTGAGTTGGTCCTTCTTGTATGCTCATATCTTCCATTTTCTTTTGAAGTGTAACTGCATCATTATCTTTGCACTCTTCTTTCTTTGAAGGTGAGAGGTTAGTTTCATCAAAAATAACATGCATTGACTCTTCTACAGTTAGAGTTCTTTTATTAAATACTCTATATGCTTTGCTATGTAATGAATAACCAAGAAAAATTGCTTCATCAGATTTAGTATCAAAATTTTCTAGATTATCCTTACCATTATTCAGCACAAAGCATTTACAGCCAAAAACATGAAAGTAATTGATATTAGGTTTCTTTTCATTCCAAAGCTCATAGGGGGTTTTTTTTAAAATTGGACGAATTAAGACACGATTTAAAAAATAACAAGCAGTGTTCACCACTTCTACCCAAAAGTATCTTAGAAGATTGCCTTCACATAACATTGTTTGGGCCATCTCTTCTAATGTCCTATTCTTTCTCTCTACAATACCATTTTGTTGTGGTGTTCTAAGAGCAGAGAAGTTGTGATCAATACCGTGCTCTATACAATAGTCATCGAAAAATTGATTTTCAAATTTAGTGTTGTGATCACTTCTAATAGATATGATTGAAAGATTTTTCTCATTTGAAACTTTTTTATGAAATTTTTGAAATACTTTGACAGTTTCGTCTTTGTGTGCAATAAACAAGACCCATGTAAATCTAGAAAAATTATCTACTATCACAAGTGTATATTTCATACCACCTAGGCTTTTGGTCCTAGTTGGTCCAAATAAGTCTATATGAAGTAGCTCAAGGGTGTTTAGAAGTTGAAATCATATTTTTGGATTTAAAACTTTCCTTAGTTTGTTTATCCATTTGGCATGCATCGCAAACATGATCAAAATCTACTTTAAACTTAGGCATGCCTCTAACTATATTCTTAGAAATTAACTTGGCAATAGTATGCATGCTAGCATGACCTAATCATCTTTGCCAAAGTAAACAAGACTCCTTGATCTTAGCATTCATTGCAACTAGACTGGAACTACTAGACATGGCTAAATCATTAAGATCTACCATATAAATATTTCCAAGTCTACGTCCAATGAATTTGTTGCTAGAATCAAGAGAGTTTGTTATGATATATATAGATGATTCAAAGATAACCTTGAAGCCTTTATCACATAATTGACTAATACTTAACAAATTATACTTCAATTTGTCTGCTAGCAGTACATTTTTAATAAAAGTATAGGGGGGGTTATTTTAATCTTACCGATTCTGATTATTTTTTCCTTGCCATTATCTCCAAAAGTAACCATACCTCTTTCTTTCATTTCTAGGGTGATGAATTGATCTTTGTCATCCGTCATATGTCTTAAACAGCCGCTGTCCAGATACCATCTTTTCTTTAATTTCTGGGCTGCAAGACATTCCTGTAAAAAATCAAGAATTACTTTTAGGTACCCAAGCTAACTTGGGTCCTTGCAGGTTAGCGGTGGTAGTTTCTTTGGGAACCCAAATCTTTGTTACTTTACTCTTAACATTTCTAAGAATATTGCATTGAAAGGCCTTATGTCATAACCCTTTACATGCATAACAAACAATTCTAGAATTTTGAAAAGATATAAATTTTGAAGTTCTAGATGTAGAAGCAGGAGATGCAGATGTAAATCCATTCGGCTTAAAAGACTTTTGAATTGATGTCTTAGGAATATACTTTGAAGCTCTAGAAATGGATACTGAGGGATTTGACACAAAAGCTTTCTGAGATAAACCTTCTGGAACAAAAGCTTTTGAAGTTACAAAAGTAGTAGCTGAAATTTCAATTGAATTAGAAGAATTGAAACCAATTACTGCTTTGTTTCCAGAAATTCTTTGATCTTTTAAAATTAACTCAAGCTTGTTTGAAGATAAAGTAAGTTTTTCAACTAAGGGCTTGAGCTTTTCAACCTCCTTTTTTAAATAATTATTTTTATCAATCAAAACTTTGTTTTTGTCAAGATATATATTTTTCTCAATTTTCAAAGCCTTGTTATTTTTAGAGAAGACACTTAACTCTTTATGCAATAAACTATTCTTTTTTGAAATCTCTTCCTTCTCTTTTAGTAAAGAATCATTTATATTCTTTAAATCTCTAATCTTTACTCCAGCCTTTTTAAATTCTGATAATAAGTCATGAAAAATAGAATTCAGTTCATCAAAAGTAAATTCTATTTGAGGTTCGGGGATGTTACCTCATCTTCGAGACCCATAAGACACAAGTTAGCAATTTTTGTGGTCTCTTCTTCTTTCGTTGAAGTCGACTCCTCATTGTCGCTCCAAGTAGCAACCATCGCCTTCTTTTTCTTCTTCTTGAATGTTTTCTTTAGTAAAGGATAGTCGGGATGAATATGCCCTGGCTTCTTACATTCATAGCATGTGGGCATATGTTCCTTTTCTTTTTCTCTTTCCTTATCCTTGTCCTTACTACGTTCCCCTTTCTTATAAAATTTTCTAAAATATCTTTTTTTTCTTTCCCATTAATCTTTTAAATCTCCTCATGACCATTGTGATGTCTTCATCTTCTAAATCATCTTCGAAGGAGCTGCAGTCATTTCCAAATTCCTCATCTTGTTTCTTTGAATCCAATGCAGCTTTAAAGGTAATTGTTTTCTTCTTTTTCTGATCATCATCAGTCCTATGCTGCATGGCTAGTTCATGTGTGATGGGAGAACCCATCAGTTCATCAAGAGGTAAAATATTTAGATCTTTTACTTCCTAGATAGCAGTCACTTTGGGGTCTCACTTGTTCGGAAGTGATCTAAGGATCTTCTGTATTAAGTCAGCATTTGAATAGACCCTGCTAAGACTTTTCAAACCATTAATAATATCTGTAAAGCAAGAAAATATGGCAGAGATAGATTCATTTTGTTCCATTTTAAATAACCCATAATGGTGTACTAGAAGATTAATTTTCGAAGTCTTCACTTGGGAAGTTCCTTCATAGGTCACTTCAAGTTTATCCCAAATTTCTTTTGCAGAAGAGTAAGTGAAAATTCGATTGAACTCGTTATCATCCAAAGCACAATATAATAAGTTCATGGCTTTGGCATTCAATTCTCCCATTTTCATGTTGTGTTCATCCCAATCCTCTTCAGGCTTTGGGACATCCATGCCATCAATTTTTATCATAGATATTTGTGGACCCTTAAGAATGACCTTCCACAATTGAAAATCGACAGCTTGAATGTATATCTTCATTCTAGCTTTCCAATATAAATAATTCGTGCCAGTGAATAGTGGAGGTCTATTAGTAGATTGGCCTTCGACCAAGGAAGTACTCATTGGATGAGCCACCAATCTTTATTCTAATTATATTCAGACACTACTCTGATACCAGTTGTTGCCCAGGTAGCTTTCCTAAGAAGGGGGTGAATTGGGAGTTTAAAAAATTTTATAGATATGTGTTCTTTTGAAAACTTCTTTGAAGTGTAAAGTGTTGTGATTGATATAATTAAAAGCAGAAGTAGAAGCAAGTAAAAAAAATCAGAATGCAAACATAGCAGGTTTATAGAGGTTCGGAGCACCCCAGCTCCTATGTCCACTATCCAAGATACCACTTGGGATTTTCACTATATTCTAACAAGAATACAGTAGGATTGTTTTACCGGGATCACAATCCAAACCTAACACCCTTTGGTTTTTAAACCGGGATCACTAAAGAAACCCAACACTTGGTTTTAGTAGGATCACCAAGAACCCAACACTTGGTTTTACATAGGCTAACCAAGAACTTAACACTTGGTTCTACACAAGCTAACTAAGAACCTATTTGGTTTTTAAACTGGGCTCACCAATAACCCAACAATTCAAAAAAAGAATTGAAAAGAACAAGCAACAAAATGATAAATAGATGTTGTTTGATGGTTATCGATGTAGTTAGATAGAAGCCCTCTTAATTGCACTTTAATGTACTTTAATGGCTTCTTCAACTTCTTCAAAGTATGCTTCAAACTTCAGATAGGAGTTGGTGAAGACTTGAAGACTGTCTTGAATGCTCTCTTTAGTGCTCTCTTGCTCACAAGCTTAATAAATGTTCAACTAAGCATTAACCAAGAATTCACCATTCAAAAGTTGTTGGTGGGGACACCAGGATCAGACACAGATTACTGAATCCCATATAGTTTATTGATTAGGGTTTTAAATTTTAGAACCTTAGTCATGTATCACAATTTTGTAATCAATTAAGATTGAGTCCTGTAATAAGTTGAGGTTAGTTGATTTGTCTCAACCCTCAACCCTAGTCAGTATATCGAGTCCTGTACTTCAGTTATGAGTCCAGTATGAGTCCAATTTTTATACAAAAGAGGAGGTTACCCTATTTTAGAGTTCCACCGAGCCACATCCAGGAGTCAGAGGCCACTACATCAGCTTGTTGGATTTTGTGTAACACCCTAGGATCCAAAATGCTTTCCAGAAACCCTGATTCCATCCATATGCTTTCCAGATGCCCAGATTCCTCCCTAGATACCAGAGCATATTTCCAAACCAGGGCATCCATGATTCCAAAGGTCCACCTGTATCCCAGCCCAAGTGAATGCAAGGCCCAGGTCCATAAAAAACCAAGATTCCAGGTATATTCTAACATAGAACCAAGATACTTGGAATAATCCTGCTTCGAGCATCCTAGGCCTCTAAGGCCCAAAGCCCATGTGCCCAACCCATCCTTGGACACCCCAATTGCTGCCCAAGAGCCCAAGTCCAAGCCAAGAGATGTCTAAGCCCAAGAAAAGGAGATTTGACCAAGTCAAAGGAGGAAGGAAATCCATATCAAACAAGGAGAACCTATTCCTATTCAACTTGTGAACCTATTCCTACTCCACTTGTAATCCTTCTCCCTATCTAGCTTGTATTCCTATTCTAACAAGGAGAGGGCATGGGAACACTATAAATACCCCACCCCTCCTCCTCTTGTAATCAACTTTTATTCATGATATCAAAACCCTGGTAAATTTATTTGAGCTTGCGAGCTTGTGTTATTTTGCTTTTGTTCTTTGGTTACTTTGCTACTTTATTCTTGTGTTGGCCGACCACTACCATTGCAATCCACCACGTCCTAAGCAGCAAACCACCCTTTAAGCATCAACCATGCCCAAGGAAGGCAGCCTTGAAGATGCCCCGGATCAAGAGCTTCATCTGCTTCCTTGTCGCCCAGCTTCTAAACCCTAACTTGATTCCTTCTAAACTTTGTTTCCTTTCTTTTTCTTACTTATTATTTTGATTGACCCTTGACATTTTACAGGATCCCTGAGGTGTTTCACCTTCCCACAGGAGATTTTCCTTGTCTCTAGGACCACCCAAATCAGCCATCTAATGAAGGGAACCAAGCTTCATCTTCCAAGCATCAATCTGAGAGCTGTGTGACCCCTTCGATTACAGATTCATCAAATCACTGATTGGTAACATCCTTTCCTTCTTTTAATTTCTGATTCGATGAAGATAAGCTGATGAGGGACAAAGGGGTAGGATCGTTGGTGAGCCTAGAAGTCACCTAGATTAGGGTACCACTATTTTTTTTGAGGTAGGATCATTGGTGAGCCTAGAAGTCACCTAGATTAGGGTACCACTATTTTTTTGAATTTTTTTTGTAAGGGGTGGTGAAGGATATAATGGGGCTGGAAGACAGGGTTTGGAACTCATGGACTTTGGGACTCACCCTAACGAAGAGACCTCTCACCTCTAGGGCATTACACCCTCCTCGATACTTGGAGGTGCTAGGATGAATCTCAAAGGTCATGAAGGGATAAAGAAGATGGAATGGGAAGGGGGATAACTAGGGCATCACGCCCATGCTCGAAGGCGAAGGCAAGAAGAATCACTCTTCTAAAAACTCAATTTTTTTTATGAACTGAACTGATTTTTTACAAAGGACTGAGGGTGGTATTTATAGACCTGTCCAACCCTCATTTGAATTTGAATAGAGGATAAAAAGATAGTGATGACTCAAATTCAAATACAAGATAGGATAAGATAAGCCTATCCATATCTCAATCCTAACCAACCAAATCCTAATTCAAAATTCAAACAAAAGATATAGATAAATCCCAAGCAAATTTATTCTGGATGTCCTCCGAGATTCGTGCAGTTCAAGGATTCGTGCTTGCTCTGGGATCCGTGCTGGCAATGTCCCCATCATTCCCCTATGGTGGGGAGAACTCGACTCCGTCGAGTCAAGATCAGTGAGGACCTTGGTGAAATCGAATCCAATCAATCAAAAGGGCTCTGCTCTGAAATCTGTTCAGCTCCGAAAATCATGCAGCACTGAAAATCGTGTAACTCTAGAATCCGTGTAGCTTGAACTCGGAAGAGGAAGTCGGCTTTGCCTTGAGAAGCAAGCAGAAGGATGCTGCTTTCACGGTCATGCCAGGGTTTTTTTTTTGCTTTGATGGGCATGCGGAAAACTAGAATAGGGATTCCGGGCTCTTCTCCAGCAACGACGATTGCACCGACGATCGAGATCCGACGGACGCGATGGCGGTGCTCTCTCCCCCGGGGTGGAGGGGCCCTCAGTCGGCGGGGTGGCGAGGTTGGTGGACGGGGCACCAGTGGGAGAGTCCGAAGGTGTGGGGACCGTCGGAGGGGTCGGAGGGGAGGCGGCCGGTGCAGAGGAGGGGGTCGGGGAGGATGCTGGGGGGTGACGACATGAGCCGAGGGTAGGGAGACGGGTGCGAGGTAGAGGCTTCTTCTTCCTCGGCCGGTGACTGGAATTGGGGATGGAGGCCGGCGGCTGAGGAGACTTCATGGACGCAGCGGACGGAAGAGGAGGTGGGTGGCACGGGGACTGGGCGTTGTGATCCATGGTTGTTCTAGGCGATGGAGGAGTGGTGAGGACATGCAAGATGAGAATGCAACTATGCAACCCTAAAGGAGATTAGCAAAGATTAACTTACCAATTTCTTATTTGCATATGATTAGTTCAGCATATAATATCAAAGGAGGTCTTATGAAGAGAACTCGAACGATCAAACGTAAACCTAATTAATGAGACTATCAAAATAACAAAGAAATAGGAATAAGATTTGAACCACACAAGTTAAGCTAGGCAAATTTAATATTTCAGACCTAATCGACACTAGAACATACATGGCATTAATCTTTCAAGTAGGTCAAGATCACTAATGAAGAGACCTCCCAAATGACAAGACCATACTACAAATTGAGGGCCCTTCTTGTTTTTTGGATTGTGGCAAGTAATTCCTTCCTCTTGAATTCGAAATCCCGGAGAACCCTACAACAAAGAAACCTTGAGATTAGGAACTTGGTAAGATACGTTAGTCATGAAATGGAGAAACTAAAGAAGAATCGATGAAGCATTGTTGAAGAATAATCTTGGCGCCATGGTAGATCACTTGAAATGGATTAGGCCAGCCTCCTTGTGATGGTCTTCTTGATCAACCTTGAATATTGAAGGGCTAGCTTGAGATTGGAGAAGAAGGAGAGTGTCTTAGGAGTTGGAGATGGAGGAGGAGAAAGTAGGGTTGGCATGGGATAGGGAGAAGAATTTAGAACTACCACCTAGGCACATAGAACTCACATAGAAGAAACTTTTAATTTTTTTTTTTTATTTCCTTTCTCCTTTTCTTTACAAGAAGACTAAGAGTCTTTTATAGACTATTAAGAAATTTTGAATTCAAACTACACCAAATATCATGGAGAAAAATTTGTGGAGAAAAATATGGGGCGTCCCGTGAGGAGTGGAGGAAGTTGTGGAGGAGGTTGTAGCCAATTCAAATTCAAATTCCCCTTTTCTTCTCTTGGGCGGCAACCTTGGATGGTGAGGTGGCATGTGTGATGTGGCAGCAACCTTGGATGGTGAGGTGGCATGTGTGATGTGGCAGCAACCTTGGATGATGAGGTGGCATGTGTCATGTGGTCCCCACTTGAGGTGGCTTTGGTCTTGCTTTGGAGTATAAGTCTTGAGTCTTCTTTAGTCTTCAATTATGGTTTGGTTTGATTCTTCATGGATTAGACTTGACTCATTTGGACCCAACTCTCAAATACAAGGTTAATCAGGCTGGACTAGTCCCAACATAAAATTGAAATGGGCTCGAATTACAGAATTATTTGGACTCAAAATTAAAGAAAGAGAAAAAAATTACAGGACTTTCTTTTACTCATCCAACCATAAGGACTCAGATTTGACTTGAATTGGTTGGAGTCTCTTCCTGATTCTGGTGCCCACACCAAGGAGGTTCTGGGTGGTGTCAGCAGGGGTTCCAGATGGCAGTCTCGGGAGGCGGTCCGGGTGGTGGCAGCAGTGGGGGGAGGGCGATGGCGGCGATCGGGACGAATGCGGTTTGATTGATTCATGGAAAGCTGAACAAGATGGTGAAGCCGAGGATGATAACCCAGATGATGTGGACTAAGATGGATTGCTGCATCATTGGGCGTTCAGGCTCTCTTGCCATCTTTGGGTCGGGGATTTGGGGTCGGAGGCGATGGCACAACTGGTGGCACAGGTGGCGACGGTGCAACCGGTGACACAGACGGCGATGGCGAGGCAAGGATGGTAGCAGATGGGGTTCGTCCAGACGGTGACCTGGATCATCCGGATGGCTGTGGAGTCAGGGTCGTCGGTAAGGCAAGGTTGTAGTCGCTACGGGATATGGGGTTGGAGAAGAATGGAGGTGGGCAGTAGACGTGGGAGAAGCTGACATAATTGAGGGTTGGAGAAGAAGATGGAATGGGAAGGGGGATAACTAGGGCATCACACCCATGCCCGAGGTGAAGGCAAGAAGAATCACTCTTCTAAAAACTCAAATTTTTTTATGAACTGAACTGATTTTTTACAAAGGACTGAGGGTGGTATTTATAGACCTGTCCAACCCTCATTTGAATTTGAATATAGGATAAAAAGATAGTGATGACTCAAATTCAAATACAAGATAGGATAAGATAAGCCTATCCATATCTCAATCCAAACCAACCAAATCCTAATTCAAAATTCAAACAAAAGATAAAGATAAACCCAAGCAAATTTATTCTGGATATCCTCCGAGATTCATGCAGTTCCAAGATTCGTGCTTGCTTCGAGATCCATGTTGGCGATGTCCCCATCATAAGCTATCCTAATCCAAGAGCTTCTCAATTCTCGGGTCCTGCAATTTATTATTTTGCATGACTTTGCCTGTGATAGGATGATTCTTTGCATTGCTATCCCATTTGCTAGTTCTTACTTTTATTTGAGAATTTAGCCTACAAACCTAAATTATAAAAATCACAAAAAAATTAGTTTACTACTTTTCATGTATTTTTAGAAATCTTAGAGTCATCCCGCATCAGTTTAGTATTAGATCAGGTTTAGGATAGTTGTCATTTGCATTAGATTCACAAAACCCTAATTTCTGAATTTTTTGCATCTTATGCACTGCATTAGGTATGTATTCTTTATCTGATTTTGACTGCCTAGAAATTTTATTTTTCCATGAAATTTTTATGCATTGTTCTTTGTTGTGTCCTCTTATTTATAATAATTTTTAATTAATTTTATATAAAATTTAAATCATTAAAATTTAGCATATTACCAACCCTAACAAAATCCTAAGATTTCTGTAGCAGTCTGAAATCCCTAGGATTTGCATCATCAATTGATTTTGTTTTTGTACCAAATTTGGTAGGTATCATCATCACCCTCCATCCTCCGTCTTAGAATCTTTATGAATTTTTTATGCATCTATATCTATGTCAAAACCTGCATCATTTGAAACCCTAATTTTTAGAATTCTACTAATTCTGTACACCTGACTCAACCAAATCTAACCAACTTCCACACACCCCAATCCCAAGACCAATTTGATTGCTAACCTAATCAACCTAAACCTAATTTGTCATTCCATAATATATATATATAATATTTTTATTTTTTTGATTGTTTTAGATTGCATCAAGACCATTGAATGCCATCATCTCTTTAATCTAATCTTAAGGGCAATCAATATAACCTCAGGACAGGATTTCGTCACCTGTCTTGGGCCCAAAACAACCATCAGCATACTGACCTAAGCCTAATTAAGATTTAATAGACCTAATTTGCCTTAGAGAGCTAGGTGACACCCATAGGTCGGGTATGAGCTGTGTGGGCCAACTAGTGCATTTAATCCTTTAGCTATTACTGAAAGCTGATGTCTAAGGCTGGGGTTCCAGAGTCAAACGACCTAAGTGGATTGGTGGTTTATAATTAGGACCTTGTGATAAGCAGGGGGAGCCTCCAACCACCCCATCCCCTACCTAGCCAGTGGAAGGATTAGCTGCTGGGTTAAGTGTAAGTTGAGCTGACCCACCCAGTTTTGGCTCTAGGTCTAGGAAACCCTAGATTGTACTAGCCTAGTTCTTTTTGCATGCTTGGCTGCACCGTTCCATTCTAATTACTAGATTAAGTGTATGACCACTAGATTAGGAACTCAATACCAGAAGTCCACATCCCAAACCAATTCAACCATGGATTCCAATTTTGAAGCCATCATGAACCAGTTTGCCCAACTAAACCAAGCCAACACCCAAACCCAAAATCAGTTTGCCAAGATAAACACTAGGTTTGATCAATCTCAGACCCAGATGAACAAAATAAACCATAGATTTGACCAAGTAGACCAATGATTTGACCAAGTAGACCAATGATTTGACCAGATAACTCAAACAAACAACCAAACAACCACTAGGATCGACCAATTAACCACTAGATTAAACCAAGTAGAGAATCGACTAGAGACTATAGAGAAAACCCAAGACTCCAATGCTGAACCTAATCTTGACCCATCCTGTTCCACCTCTCAATACCATAGGGGAACCTTAAATCAAGATCAAGTTATGGAACTCAACCCTAGGAGAACCCAAACCCAAGTTCAATTCATGGAACCCAACCCTAGTAGAACCTAGGCTCAGGAATCCTTTGTAGAGCCTAACCATCAGGAACCATACCAAGGACCTAACCATAGGAGAGTTCAACCTCAGGAACCATACCAAGAGCCTAACCATAGGGAAGTCCACAACCCTAACCCTATCCAAGACCCAAACCATAGAAGGCCCCAACATGAAGCCCATGATCGAGATCAAAGGGCCATGAGGAATATTAGGATAGAAGCACCCACCTTTGATGGAAGTCTTGAATCAAAGGTCTATGTAGATTGGGTAGGTGATATCGATTATTATTTTGAATGGTATGAAATGAGTGAAGGGATGAAATATAAATTTGCCAAGATGAGGTTGATTCATCAAGCTATATTACATTGGGCTAATCTTGAGCGAACTAGGAGACAACGAGACCTTCCACCAATAGCTACTTGGCAAGAGATGAAATTGCAACTCAAGGAGAAATACCTACCAGTATCCTATGATCAACAACTCTTAGACCAATGGAACAAAATTTGTCAAGGTAATAGATCAGTGTCAGAGTATATTGCAGAATTTGATGAGTTTACTGTTAGGTGCAATATATCCAAGTCTAAAGACCAAACCCTGTCCAGGTTTAGAATTGGAATAAGAGAAGATATCCACAGAGAACTATACATGAAAGAGGCCCAAGATTTGGAACATGCCTATCAAATAGCTAGACATTATGAACAATTCCACCCAGGACCTACCTATCAGAAATCTGAACCTGTTAGAAACAATACCTCATTCCCAAAGTCAAATCCAAACCAGGTATTCCATGCAGAAATCTGAACCTGTTAGGAACAATACCTCATTCCCAAAGTCAAATCCAAACCAGGTATTCCATGGTAGACCAAATCCCAACCCCAATCCAGGTCAATTTAACTCCAACCCAGTTAGGCCAAACCCTAACTTAGTCTGACCCAACCCTAATCCAATTTGATTCAATCCCAAGCCAAACCGACCCAACCTTAACCCATCTCGACCTAACTCGAGTCCGAGTCCATCTAGTTCTAGTAATTCTGCACCTGCTAGAATCGATAAGGATAAGGCACCCATGTTTCAGAAAACCCCAAGCCCCAGCCCCAATGCTTGTTTTAGGTGTAATAAGGTATGTCACTATGCTAGCCAGTATCCTACCAGGTCATTACACATAGGGGAGCTAAAGGAACAAGAGCCTAAACCCAATAATGAGGATGTAGAAGAAGAAGTTTATGAGGCTGAACCAGACTTGATAGAGAAATATGAAGGAGATAAGGAGGAATTTGATCAAGTAGGGATAGTTAGATGTATTTTAACCCAAACCCAACCTGAGGAAGATTGGCATAGGACAGAATCCTACAGACTTTTGTTAAGATTGGGAATAAAGTATGTAAGATTATAATTGATAGTGGTAGTTGTGTCAATGCCATTGCTACTGAGATAGTTAGATCTTTAGGCTTGACCCTAGTTCCACACCCCAACCCCTATACAGTATCATGGGTAGATTCCACTTCTATGCCAATCAAGTCTAGGTGCCAAATCTTAACTAAATTACAATCATATGAAGAAGAGATTTGGTGTGATGTCCTTCCCATGAAGGTTAGTAGCATCATTCTAGGTTGACCATGGATATATGAGCATGATGTTGCCCTATCTGGTCGAACCAACACCTGTACCTTTTATCACCATGCGAAATGATTTATGATTTACCCCACTCAGCCTAGGAATTCAAGAAATTCTAGTAGCCTTAGAGCAAAACCAGGAGTTAATCTGATGCAGAACGGAAACTCTGATGCCAAAAATGATGCAGGACGAAGAACAAAGAAGCGTATGCGGAAGTAAAATTAAGATTAATTCTTTTTTCTTTTTTTTTTTATATATTTCAGAAATTGGCTTCGACTCAAAGTAAAGCTAAACTACGTTGAAGGAAACTAGGTAAGGATTGAAAGCACAGTTTAGAAGAAACTAAATTATCAGAGTAGTTCAGAAGTAACGGATCGCTGGGGGTTGAGAAACTACCAGACCTAGGGTTTCGCTCTGAACTTTCAACAGAACAGAAATAGAGAGGAGAGATGGTTTACTAACCAGACAGTGATCTTCTCAGGATTTTGGTGGAAGAACTCTCTCGAGCAGATTGTGGGATCCTCGGAGTCGGCTATCTTCACAATGGATCCTCTAATACTGGTCTCGTGGTTTGGTCGGCTTCTTCTGGACTCAAGATCTGGGAAAGAAGAGGAACAAGTGATAGAATTCAGAAACTCAAGAAAAGATTTTACCAGGTTGAAGAATTTGAAAGCCGAAGTTGCTAAAATCAGGATTCCCCTGGAGGCTGATATGACTTCCTCTTAGAATTGCTGTAGACCTGGAGTATCTGGACTGGAGCTGGATGCTGGTGGCTGGCCTGGACTTGGAGAGGGTGGCCGTGAGAAGAGGAATAGACTAGGGCTTGGTGGAAAGAGAAGGGTGATGGCGGCTAGGGTTTGGGAGTGGAGTGGCTAACCTAGGGTTTGGGGTTTTGGAGATCTCTCACCTCCTCAAGGTTCCAGGGGAACCCGGATTTACTCCCTCACGGAGCTCAACACCTGGAAGCAAGTGCGGAAAAGAGAAAACACAAGTTTGCTCATAAAAAAAATTTCTTTCATTCATCTGATTTTTTGCAAGAGTTACATAGAGTTGAATATATAGACATAACAAAGAAATAAAATTTCATACACTTCCCATGTGGGACTAATAGGACTAACCCACACTTTAGGCATCAAATTCTCTTCCCAAGACTCCTTCCATGAGTGGGCAGCCCAAAAACTCCAAGAAAACTTGAAAATCAGCTCCAAATGGCAGGTTATGGGGGTGTCTCCTAGTATCTCTCCATGAATCAAGGATTTTTCCTTCATGGTTTGGCTCTTTTGGACACCTCCTAGTCTTGCTCCACAAGTTTAGGCTTCTTCCTTTCATGGCTTTGGCACTTTAGGAAACTTTTGGGTGCCTCCTTGATTTTCTCCCCAAGACATGCTCTCTTCCCTTTTATAACTTGGGTTTTTATGGAACATTGTGGGGCACCTCCTTGATCCTCTCTTCAAGAAAAATTCTTGCCATCCTGGGTTTATCTGGAAAGAAGTTGGCTCCTCCTTGGATTGAGGTATCTTGATGGATTTCTCCCCCAATTGGCACATGAAAGAAGGGACCTGCTTTCTTATGGTGTGGGGACCAAGGCACACTGGATGGAGATGTGGCGCCTCCTGGACTCTGGCGTGTGGCTGGGAGTGTGGCGCCCACTTGTTGGTCCTGGGAGAAAATGTGGCACCTTGGAGAAAACCTAGACCACTACTAGGACTTGTATTAAGTCAACATGACTCAACAAAATTTAAATTGCAGGAAAATATAGACTCAAACTAAAATTGAGTTGATCAAGTCAACCCTTATTACAAAACCAGAAAATCCTAATTCTTCGGGCAATGTCAATCAGAGATCCAGATGGAGCCCTGAAGTCTTCTTCTAAGTCTGGTGCCCGCACCAATTCTCCCGGGGTGGGAGGAACTCGACCCTGTCGAGTATGGATCAAGCTGGCTCTGGTATCTCTCCAAGAGGTCTGGGTCCAATTCTTGTAATTCTTCTCGGGAGATCCAAGAGTTATCAGAATCTGGCCTTCCTTGCCAGCGGACCAGGTATCTTTGGTATCCTCGATTACGAGTAGAGATAACCTGATCATCCAGGATCTTTTCAATCTGCTCTTTCCTCACAGGCCAGTTTGTTGGTGGACACTCAGGGTTGAGTTCACTCTCAAGAGCAGGATTAGGCTCAAAAAGGCTCACTGGGAATCACAGCTGGCTCTCTATACTCTACTAGGTCTGTAATGTTGAAAGTGGAGCTAATGCCTAGTTCTGAAGGCAACTTTAGCACATAGGCATTGGACCCTACTCTCTTCACTACTCTAAATGGTCCAGCTCCTCTAGCATGTAACTTTCTAACGGTTCCAGGAGAAAACCGCTCAGGCCTTAACCAAATCATTACATAGTCTCTCTCAACAAAAGTTTTGACTCGCCTTTGAGAATTAGCCAACTTCTTATAAGTTTCATTACTTAAATTTATTTTGGCATGACTTTCTTTATGCAAGTCCTTTACATGCTATGCAAGTGCATCAAGAGACTTGTGTGTGTGGACTAATAGTGAAATCAGATCAAGTGGTGTGTGAGGCTTGTATCCATGAACAATTTCAAAGGGACTCTAGCCTATAGACCTATTGATCGAAACATTATATGCAAATTTAGTCCTGGACAAAATACAAATCCCAATTCCTGGTGCTCTCAATCAAACCAAAATCTGAGTCAAAGCCTAGTAAAGGGTCAAGAAAAACTAAACTAGACTGACGACGCATTCCTAAAGAATGGACTTTATTCCAAAGGAACCCTAGGTCTAAACCTAACAAACTATGGCTCTCTAGGTCTGACCTTGGGTTGGAGGATGGCATGCAGAGCATGAAAACTTATTATGGATGCCTAGTAGGTGCCATAAGGTCTTCCAGAAGTAGGTGGCAAACCTAATAGGTTCTAAGGAGTCTTGCAACGTAGAGATCTCAGTAAAGTGTAATCCCATAGCTCTAGAAACATGAGAAGATTCAGGGAAGGGTAGGAAATAAGAATCAGAGTTTTGAGGTGGCTTATCAGAAACAAGAAACAAACCTTGGTTATTCAGGATGACCTTAAAATGAGGACATTGTTCTATAGGTGCACTCATCCAAACCTCATGATTTGCTCTAGGAGGGTCTACAAGTGCAAGTTCTAGGGTAGGCTGGGTGCTCCTAGAAGGTGGAAGGTTATCAGGAAGGTCTTTGGATTGTTTATCTAAAAAGTCCTCTAAGCTACTGTCTTTTTCTTGTTCTTGGACCTTCTCAATGGGCAATTCTTGTGAACCCCTTCCTTCTTCACACTTCTCTACCAGATTTGACTCAGGGGTGTCTTCTTTGGATTCCTCAATGAGTTCAGGGGTATTCTCACTTAAACTTTTATTGGGTATAATTTCTTCTTCCTGAACTTCCTCAAAAGGGTCTTCTCTTAGGGTTAGCTCCTGAATTCCTTGAGTGGCAGGGGTCCCCTCAATAACCCCATTAGGTAGGAGTTGGTTAATTGAATTATCGGGAGAGATATCCTCGAATTCTTCTTCTTTATATTCATCTATCAAACTTATGTCAGGCTCATATATTTCTTCCTCAATCTCACTGAAATGTTCTAATCTATTCTCCTTTGATTTCTCTTTAAGTACGGCTCTGGTCAGGTCAACTAATTTTGGGATGGCCATGCCTAACTCCTTCTCAGTGTTATCCTTCTGGTCAGGAGGTGACACAAGTGGGAATTGACAAACAAAAGTCTGGTTCACTACGGGTGTCGGATCAATCAGAACTTGACTCAAGTTGGTAGAGGTTGGCTTTAAATCCAAAGTACTTGATTGGTTATATCTTAAAGACCACTCATAGTCTTGGGCTTCTTGGTAGGCTCGGTCTAACTTATGGGTCTTTTCAAGGCATAGCTTCCTATAAATGTCTGGGTGTAACCCAACCCTAAACCTCGATGTGATCTGAGCTTCGGTCTCAATGGTATTGCATTTCATGTCATACCACTAGAAGTCCTCGATATATTTAGACACAGGCTTATTACCTTGTCGCAATTGGTACCATTGGTCTAAAAGTCTTTTCTCATAGGATCTACCTAGGTACCTATCTCTCAACTTACTTCTCATATCTCTCCAAGTATATATTTTCTCTTTTCTTTGATAACACTCATGCTCAATAGCATACCAATGCGACCTAGCATGTTTGGTGAACTTGGTTTTGGCCAACCTAATTTGTCCTAATTTTGATATGTTAGTGCACTCAAAATACCGATCCATTTGTTCTTCCCACTTAATATATGTCTCTTGTCTTCCATCAAAAGTGGGTGCATAAGGTTTGGTGTTCCTAAAAGGTCTCTTTTCTAAGTCAACCAAGTATGGATATAGGCTCCTAGGGTTTTGCTCGGGATCATGGTATAAGGTCCTCCTAGGCTCCTGGCATGGGTGAGGTTGGGGCCTATTAAATTTTGGATCAGGGGTGCAATTTTGATGTCTACGTTTCTCAAGTCCCTGGGCTCGGTCTCTAAACTGGGCAAAACCCTCATTCATATCCTGACTCAATTTGGTCATACTTTCGATAAGAGTTCTAATCATGGCCTCTAAATCAGGTTGGGTTTGACCAGGTTGGTAGGGTACTTCGTTCCGGGTGGACATGATGATGCAAGCAAGCACACCAAATGAGACTCGACTGAAATGACTACAGGCTAACTAGACCTAGAGCCCAAACTAGATGCCCAATCAGAGTGGCAAGCTAGCCTGTAGTAACTCGGGACTCAGCCAGGTAGGTGTAAGGGGAGTGTTAGGTCCCTAATTGCCAATCCTAGACACCAATCAGTGATTGGCCAGGTAGGCGGACCAGCACACAAGCCCTTCGGGATGGAATCCCTGAACCACCGTTCTAGACACTGAGTACAAAGCACACACAGAGTAACCAGACAAACTGACTCAACACTAGCCTTGACCCGACTTGTTGATGTCCCTAGCCCACTAGGGCAAATTAGGTCTAATCAATTTTTAGATTAAAGGCTTAGGTTCGAATGAAGGGGTGGTGGTTTTGGGCTAAGGAGAGGTTATCAGCTCCTCCCCTTATCTTAGATGCTCAAATACCCTTAAGATGAATTAAGAGATGAACACTCAAAAATAAATGGATTACAGAACACAAAAACAGAGTTGCAGTAATTTAATTCTCAGAAATTGCACGGAAACCAATAAATCATGAGAAAATTATGCAAATTAGATTCAATTATACTGGTTTCAGAAAAAGAAAAATCACTGGATTTAGAGTTACCTGCAGTGAGAAATAATTCCTGCAACAGGGTAATTATGGGCTGAAAATAGAGTACTTCCCCGTTTACAATTCCTGCTACGAAGTTATAACCCAACGGATCCCCTACACGCCCTAGGAACATCCCGTGGAATGGAAAGAGGAGGCTTGCACCTCACTTAGTTCCTAGGACCGAACATCCTGGGGAGTCTACTTCGAGCAGACAAAGTAAAAAAGAGAGACACTCAAAACATGCAAGCAAGTCAGAAACCCTAGACAGGGCTCTGATACCAAAAATGATGCAGAACGGAAACTCTGATACCAAAAATGATGCAGGACGAAGAACAAAGAAGCGTATGCGGAAGTAAAATTAAGATTAATTCTTTTTTTTTTTATATATATATATATTTCAGAAATTGGCTTCGACTCAAAGTAAAGCTAAACTACGTTGAAGAAAACTAGGTAAGGATTGAAAGCACAGTTTAGAAGAAACTAAATTATCAGAGTAGTTCAGAAGTAACGGATCGCTGGGGGTTGAGAAACTCCTAGACCTAGGGTTTCGCTCTGAACTTTCAACAGAACAGATTTAGAGAGGAGAGATGGTTTACTAACCAGATAGTGATCTTCTCAGGATTTTGGTGGAAGAACTCTCTCGAGCAGATTGTGGGATCCTCGGAGTCGGCTATCTTCGTAATGGATCCTCTAATACTGGTCTCGTGGTTTGGTCGGCTTCTTCTGGACTCAAGATCTGGGAAAGAAGAGGAACAAGTGATGGAATTCAGAAACTCAAGAAAAGATTTTACCAGGTTGAAGAATTTGAAAGCTGAAGTTGCTGAAATCAGGATTCTCTTGGAGGCTGATCTGACTTCCTCTTAGAATTGCTGTAGACCTGGAGTATCTGGACTGGAGCTGGATGCTGGTGGCCGGCCTGGACTTGGAGAGGGTGGCCGTGAGAAGAGGAATAGACTAGGGCTTGGTGGAAAGAGAAGGGTGATGGCGGCTAGGGTTTGGGAGTGGAGTGGCTAACCTAGGGTTTGGGATTTTGGAGATCTCTCACCTCCTCAAGGTTCCAGGGGAACCCGGATTTACTCCCTCACGGAGCTCAACACCTGGAAGCAAGTGCGGAAAAGAGAAAACACAAGTTTGCTCATAAAAAAAATTTCTTTCATTCATCTAATTTTTTGCAAGAATTACATAGAGTTGAATATATAGACATAACAAAGAAATAAAATTTCATACACTTCCCATGTGGGACTAATATGACTAACCCACACTTTAGGCATCAAATTCTCTTTCCAAGACTCCTTCCATGAGTGGGCAGCCCAAAAACTCCAAGAAAACTTGGAAATCAGCTCCAAATGGCAGGTTATGGGGGTGTCTCCTAGTATCTCTCCATGAATCAAGGATTTTCCCTTCATGGTTTGGCTCTTTTGGACACCTCCTAGTCTTGCTCCACAAGTTTAGGCTTCTTCCTTTCATGGCTTTGGCACTTTAGGAAACTTTTGGGTGCCTCCTTGATTTTCTCCCCAAGACATGCTCTCTTCCCTTTTATAACTTGGGTTTTTATGGAACATTGTGGGGCACCTCCTTGATCCTCTCTTCAAGAAAAACTCTTGCCATCCTGGCTTGGGTTTATCTGGAAAGAAGTTGGCTCCTCCTTGGATTGAGGTATCTTGATGGATTTCTCCCCCAAGTGGCGCATGAAAGAAGGGACCTGCTTTCTTGTGGTGTGGGGACCAAGGCACACTGGATGGAGATGTGGCGCCTCCTGGACTCTGGCGTGTGGCTGGGAGTGTGGCGCCCACTTGCTTGGTCCTGGGAGAAAATGTGGCACCTTGGAGAAAACCTAGACCACTACTAGGACTTGTATTAAGTCAACATGACTCAACAAAATTTAAATTGCAGGGAAATATAGACTCAAACTAAAATTGAGTTGATCAAGTCAACCCTTATTACAAAACCAGAAAATCCTAATTCTTCGGGCAATGTCAATCAGAGATCCAGATGGAGCCCTGAAGTCTTCTTCTGAGTCTGGTGCCCGCACCATAATCTGATTAAGGCTAAAGAATTAGAGGTAGACCCTTCTGAACCCACTAAGGAATTCATGAGAATTGATCCTGAACCCACATTAATAATTGAAGTAATTAAGCCAGGATCAAACTTTATGGGTGAAACTAATAATTTATAAGAGTTGTTCATCGAGGAAGCCCAGGATCAAATCTTTGAAGAACAACCAAAAGAAATAGGTGTATGTAATGAAACAACATCTGAATGTGAGTCCACAGACTCAATCTATATGCCTGCACCTACACTAGCCTCTACACAGCATATGCATCATGAAATTAGTTAAGAGCTGAATATAATTAATGAACTAAATAATAACTTGGCTAATTCCCAAAAGAAAGATAAAGATTTTTATGCAGAGGAATATGTGACTGTCAAATAATTTCTGCTCGCGAAGTTGGCCCATCCAAAATAATGAATAGTAGTGGACCCAATGCCTACGTTCCTGAGATATCACCTGATTTAGGTATTAACTTCACCTTCATTATCTCAGACTTTGTAAAGTCTAGGGAGCCAGCAGTGATACCCAGCGAGCACCTTAAGCCACTCCCATTTTTTGAGAGAGAACCCACCCCAGAGGACCACATATAATTTGGCCTTTTGGTGAGGTAAAGATTGAGAGAGCTTGGACGATCAAGCTATTGATACCTAGGATAGAGACTGTTAGCGGTACTTGGCCCGGTGGCAAGGTTAGCCAGAATCTGAGGACTTGTGGAATGCTAGTGTGGATCTGCAGTGCCTCAACCCAGACCCTCCTTGAGCCAAATTGATCCTTACTCGATGGGGTCGAGTTCCTCCCACCCCGGGAGAATTGGTGGGGACACCAGGATTAGACGTAGATCACTGGATCCCATATGGTTTATTGATTAGGATTTTAAATTTTAGAACCTTAGTCATGTGTCACAATTTTATAATCAATTAAGATTGAGTCCTATAATAAGTTGAGGTTAGTTGATTTATCTCAACCCTCAACCCTAGTCAGTATATCGAGTCCTGTACTTCAGTTATGAGTCTAGTATGAGTCCAATTTTTATATAAGAGAGGAGGTTACCCTATTTTGGAGTTCCACCAGGCCACATCCAGGAGTTAGAGACCACTACATCAGCTTGTTGGATTTTATGTAACACCCCATATCCAAAATGCTTTCTAGAAACCCTGATTCCTTCTATATGCCTTCTAGATGCCCAGATTCCTCCCTAGATACCAGAGTGGTGGGGGCACCAGGATCAGACACAGATTACTGGGCTCTATTTGGTTTACTTAGTCATGTATCATAATTTTGTAAGAAAGTAAGATTGAGTTGTAATAAGGTGAGACTAGTTGATTTGTCTCAACTTAGTCCAGTATATTGAGTCCTGTACATCAGTATAAGTCCACTTTTTATACCAGAGAGGAGGTTACCCTATTTTGGAGTTCCACCAGGCCACATCCAGGGGTCAGAGGCGACTACATCAGATTATTGGATTTTGTGTGACACCACAGGATCCAAGATGCCTTCCAGAAACCCTGATTCATTCCAGATGCCCTCCAGATGCCCAGATTTCCTTTCAGATGCCAGAGTATATTCCCAAACCAGGGCATCCATGATTTCAGAGGTCCACCTACATCCTAGCCCAAAGAAATCAAGCCTAGGTGCCAAGCCCAAGCCTTTAAGAAGCAAGATACCATGGAATATTCCTACTACCAGGCTACCAGGCCACCCCAGCTTTCAAAGGCCCAATCCCCTTTGGGTCGGCCCCTTGCTGCCCCTAGAAGCCCAACACGCCCTCCTAGGCATCCTTGAAGGGTTGACCAAGTCAAAGCGCAAAGGGAGATGTCCTTAAGTGAGAAGGAGAAGACTAGTCTAACCTAGTTAGGATTCTTAGTTCTTTTAAGCTTTGTAATTCTAACCTAGCTAGGAAAAGACATGTAATCTAACTAGGAAAAGGCTTGTTAACCTAAGTATAACCCTAGTTAGAGAGGGCATGGGAACTCTATAAATACCCCACCCCTCCCCCTCTTTTAAGCATCTCTTTCTTATGAGTACAACTTGCTGAAATTTTGTGATATTGCCTTGTGTTTGGTGTTCTTGTGTTGGTTCTCTTTACTTTAAGTTCTCTCCTTGTGTTCCCGGATCGAAACCCTGCTGCCCTAGCACCCTTCTGCATCCTTGGAGACCAGCCATGCCCAAGAAAAGGAAGCCCTAACTGCCATCCAAGATAAGGAGCTTCTTCTTCCCCGACTGCCATCTCCTAACCCTAATCCTAATTCCTTCAAAATCCTAGTTCCTTTTCTCTTTTTTATTTGCTATTTTGATTGACCCTGACTCTTGTAGGATCCCCGAGGTGTTTTACCTCCCCTGAGGAGGCTTTCCTTGTCTTCAGACCGGGTCTAGATCAGCTATCTGATTCAAGGAATTGAAGCTTCTTCATCCAGGCTTCAATCTGAGAGCTGTGTGATCCCTACAATTGTAAATTCAAATCCCTGACTGGTAAGAAACCTTCCTAACTCTTATTTTCTGATTTGATGAAGATAAACTATCTTAAACCAGGAGTTTTTCAACTCTCGGGTCCTGGCTATTTCATCAGTTTGCATGAGTTTGCCTGCGATCCGATGATTCCTTGCATTGCTAAACTTTCTGCTAGTTCTTACTTTATTTTGGGAATCTAGCCTGCAAATAAAATTATAAAAATCACATAAAAATTATTTTACAATTTTTCATGCATGTTTAGTAGACTTAGAGTCATCGCGCATCAGTTTGGTATCAGAGAGGGTTTAGGATAGTTTTTATTTGCATTACATTCTTAAAACCCTTATTTCTGAATTTTCTACATCCTGTCCACTGCACTAGGTATCTGTTCTTCATCTGATTTCGACCACCTATGAATTTTATATTTCCATGAAATTTAAATGAATTGTTTTTTTTTGTGTCCTATGGTTTATCATAATTTTTAATTAATTTTAAAGAAAATCTAAATCATTAAAACTTGTCATATTAGAAACCCTGACAGATTTTTGAAAATTTCTTTAGCAGTCCAAATACCCTAGAATTTGCATCATCATTTGATTTTTATTCTGCATAAAATTGGTAGGTACCATCATCACCATCCATCCTCTGTTATAGAATTTTTTTGATTTTTCTTTTGCATCGGGATCTATGCCAAATTCTGCATCATATGAAACCCTAATTTTCTGATTTATGCTATTTCTGCATATTTAACTCAACCTAACTAATCAACTTCCACCACCCCAATCCCAAGCCAAACTTTGTTTGATAATCCCAATTAACTTAAACCTAACTTGACACATCATAAATCATTAAAAAATATATTTTATTTTCTGCTATGTTTTAGTTTGCATCAGGACCATTAAATGTTCATCATCTTTTAATCTAGTCTTAAGGGCAATCAATATAACATCAGGGCAGGAGGTCATAACTTGTCTTGGGCCCAAAACAACCATCCAGCATTTCCACCCAAGCCTTAATTAAATTGATCAGACTTAATTTGCCCTAGTGGGCTAGGTGATACCAACAAGTTGGGTATGAATTGTGTGGGCCAACTAGTGCATTTAATCTTGTGGCTATTACTGAAAGCTGGTGTCTAAGGCTAGGGGTCTAGAGTCAAACGACCTAAGTGGTGTTGTGATTTTTAATTGGGTCCCTGCGAAAGCAGTGGGGGCCTCCCATACTCCCACCCCCTACTTGGCCAGTGGAAGGATTAGATATTGGGTTAGGTGTAAGTTGAGCTGACCCACCCAATTTTTGGCTCTAGGTCTAGGAAACCCTAGATTATACTAGCCTTTTCTTTCTCTTTTGCATGCTTGGTTGCATCATTTCATTTTGATTGTTTGATTTGTGCATGACCACTAGGCTAGGAACCCAATACCAGAAGTTTAAACCCCAACTAGCTCAACCATGGACCCCAGCCTAGAGTTTTTCATGAAAACCATGACTGAACGATTTGACCGAATCGATTTAGCCAATAACCAATCCAATGCCCAAATTAATACTAAGCTTGACTAACTGATCCAATCAAGTAATCAAGCAATCCATAGTTTTGACCAAGTAGGGGATCAGTTAGGAACTCTAGGCAAGACCCATAGAGCTGAACCCTTACCCTATAGACCCCAGGAACCCATAGTCCCTAGATATGAACCCAATAGTAACCCACTATCCCTCAGTTGACCTGAACCCAATAGAATTGATACCCCTAGATTTGAACCCGTAACCTTTAAACCCATAACCTATGAACCCATAACCCTTAGTTTACCCATCCCTGTTATCCTAGACTCTAGTTAATTTGTCCAGCTCAGGCTAACTGATCAAGCTAGATTACATTGGAACCAAGTAGAAAGACTCAATAATCAGATAGGCAACCTACCCATTACCACCTGGGAAGCCATGAAATTAAAGCTTAGGGCTAAGTATTTTCCCCCATACTATCAACAGTGTCTCTTAGATCAATAGCAGAAATTAAAACAAGGGACCAAAACTGTGAGTGAATACATAGCCCAGTTTGACGAGTGCGCCCTAAGATGCGGCATAGATGAACATGAGTCAGTTACCCTCTCTAGGTTTAGGAATGGTCTCAGAGAGGATATCTAAAAGGAGCTGTACCTTAGGGATGTTGATAGCATGGCCCATGCCTATCGTGTAGCTAAAAATGTTGAAAGGTTCCAGAAAATACCTATAGTTAGGAGACCTGACCCCTTTAAGCCCAACCCTCCTAGCTTTAGGTCCAACCAAAACTAGTTCTACCTAAACCGACCCAGCTATAACCAAATTCGTCCCAACCCTAACCAAAATCAACCGAACCCAAACCCAAGTCGACCCAAACCCAATCCAACCCATCCCAACCCTAATCCATCTCATCCTAACCCAAGTCCGAGTTAGGCTAGCTCAAGTAACTTAGCATCTTTGAGGAATGATAAGGGTAAGGCACCAGTTTTTCAGAAGAACCCAAGTCCTAGCCCCAATGCCTATTTTAGGTGCAATAAGGTAGGTCACTTTGCTAGCCAGTGTCCCACCAGGTCTTTGCACATAGGGGAACTTGTGGAAGATGAGCCTGAACTTAATAAGGAAGAAGAGGAAGAGGTCTATGAAGCTAAACCAGACTTAATTGAAGAATACGAAGGTGTTGAGAAGGATTTTGAACAGACATACCTCGTAGGGGTAGTTAGATCCATGATGCGGGACTAATATGCATGCCATTTTTTTTGTATGGTTTACATGTTGAGTTAGGTGATTAATTCCCGAATTTCAGATCAAAATTATTTGTAGGGAATTATGTATGAATTTTTTGAAGATCAGCATGCAGATTAGGACCTAGAAAAGTAGCAAAGAAGGACCGCTGGGGCTGAGAAGCCTCGGTTAGGGCAAGTTCTCCTACAATAAAACTACTGGAGGTAGAGGGGTGTACCTGACAACATCTGTGAAGATCACAGCGAAGGGGTCTCTCGTTCCTCGATGGATGAGGCCTGGAAAACCGAGCCAAAGACCCACGGATACCCGGCTTTCTGCTCGGTGATCCGATTGAGGCTTGGCTGGAGTTGTTGGATTCGTAGGAACTCAGGGACCTGTAAATGACCTGTCATGGGTTAGAAAACTCACAAAAGAACAAGAAAACAAAGGAAAACCAGCAAGGGAAGGCTTCTTTTGGAGTGGGCATCCAGGGATCTGAGAGGCTTGTTGGCAGCAGGAAGATGATTGCAGCACTGGGAAGAAAAACTCTCACAAACCCCTTTATGCACACAGCAGGGCATCACACAACTCAATAGAAGAACTCAAGGTATTTTTATTCATCAAAAATTCTCCTTCATATAAGAGGCTAGGGTCCCTTAAATAGACCCTTAACCTTGGGCTCCAAGTAAGGGTACATAAGTCTTTACATAAGAATCCTTTTCCCTCTCAAACCCTAGCTAGAAAATAAGGAAATATTAGGTAGAAAAATCCTTAAAAATTTTTTTGACTTGGTCAAGACTCTAAGGACGCCTAGGGGGGCATGTTGGGCTTCTAGGAGCAGCAAAAGGCCAGTCCAAAGGGGCTCGGGTGCATGGGTTTGGGCCTCTGGAAGCTGGGGTGGCCTGGTAGCCAGGTAGCAGGAATATTCCCTGTTATCTTGCTTCTTAGGGGCTTGGGCTTGGCACCTGGGCTTGATTTCTTTGGGCTAGGATACAGATGGACCTCTGGAATCATGGATTCCCTTATCTATGAATATACTTTGGCATCTGGAAGGGAATCTGGGCATCTGGAGGGCATCTGCAAGAAATCAGGGTTTTTTGAATTTTCCTCCTGGGGTCTTCAAATCTTCAAGATGGGTTGGACTTGTGCTATACTTCCATGTATTCAATCTAGTTGGACTTGGTCTTCACTTGTATGATATAGTCTTGAGTCTTCAGTATGCTTGGATAGGACTCAAAAAAATAAAATAAGCTCAATATGAGCTGACTAGCATTGGACTGAACTAGCTCAACATAAGTTGACTAGTACAGAACTGAAATAACAACTCAAAAGACTCAAACAATAATTAAAAAAAGGACTCAGATGGGCTAAGCCCTTATTACAGATGGACTCATAAATTATTGATCAATTCACAGAGGGTTGAGAAGCCTCTGCCTTATTCTGGTGCCTTTGGTGTCCGCACCAATTCTCCCGGGGTGGGAGGAACTCGACCCTGTCGAGTGAAGATCAGACTGGCTCACATATCTCTCGAGAAGGTTTGGGTTGAGGCGTTGCAAGTCCTCTCAAGAAATCTACGAATCGTGCGACTCTGGCTGGCCTTGCCATCGGACTAGGAAGCATTGATAGTCACGGCCCCGGGTCGTGATGGCTTGATCGTCCAGGATACGCTCGATCCGTTCTCCTCTCTCAGGCCAATTTGTTAGTGGACACTCTAGGTTAGGGTCAATCACAATAAAAAGGAATAGGTCCAAAGGCCTTACTATGTATCGCTGCCGGTTCCCTATACTCAACGAGGTCTGTAATATTGAAGGTAGAACTAATGCCCAAATCCGAAGGCAAGTCTAACACCTAGGCATTTGATCCAATCCTTCTCTATCACTTTAAAAGGTCCGGCTCTGCGAGCATGAAGCTTCTTTTAGGCCTAAGCCTAACCAAGATAGAATCCACTACATCAAATTCTTTGACCCTTCTTCAGGAATTAGCCAGTTGTTTTAAGATTAGTGCGGGTGGTGAACATGCTAGGCACATGCAGACTTCTAACAAATGATGCAAAGGACTCATACTGACACCTAACAGACTCGACTATGCATTCCTATCGAAGGAAATTTTATTAAACTCTTTGGATCTAAACCTAATAGATTATAGGTTCTCTAGGTTTGATCCTAGCTTGACATGCACATGAAAATTTACAGTGAACTCCTAGCAAATTCGAAAGAGTATGCCAGAAGTAAGATGCAAACCTAACATGCATGATGAATGAATGCAGTATGCTAATCTCAGCTAAATGCAATTTAATGATCCTAGAAATGCTGGAGGTGTCAGGAAAGGGTAGAAAATAGGAAGTGGGTTCAGAATTAGTTTGGTAAGGTAGAGAAAAAGGTTCATGGTTAGTTGGATAAAGTAGGATAAAAGACGGGGTGTCAGGAACTAATCCTATACTAATGAGGTTAACCTTACGAGGTTGAGCTATATCTACAGGGTTTGCATAATGGAAGGATGGGTCGCTAATTTCGGGGAAGTGGTCCTTAATGGGAACTATAGGAGGGGACTCATCTTGAAGGTATTGATTCAAAGAGATCAGGTTCTTAATAAATTCTTATGGTTCTTGTATTTTTGGACTAGTCTCTATAATTTGGCTCTCCTCTATGGTTTCCTTAGGTAAGGCTCTAGCAGCAGTACCTAGGTTCTCTTCCTCTATTTGTTCTTCCATTATAGCTTTAGGTTGGATGTGGTCAAGGTCAACTAGCTCTGGGTTGGTTTCTACCTGGGTATCTACTAGGTCAGCTAATTCTAGGTCTACTAAAGGTGTCTCCTCTTCTCCCTCATACTCATCCACTAGGCTCACATCAGCTTCATATACTTCCGCATTAATGTAAGCCTTACGAATCTCAGGAATGGTTGGAGAAGGTCGGCTAGCAGGAAATTGGTTAGGTTCTGGTCTCTGATTATGGGTACTACTCCTAGTAGGTTCAGGTTGTATAAGAGGTAGTGGCTCACTATTGGGTTCATATTTAGGGATACTAATCCTATGGGGTTCAAGTTGACTAGGGGAAGCATGACTAGTACTAGGCTGATACTTAGGGGTTATGGGTTCTCTAGGCTCATAGGACAAGGGTGCAGATCTATGGGTCATAGGATTATAGGATCTGGGGTCATATGATTTTGGGTCAGCTCTATGATCAGGTTCTAAGGATGGATCAAGGTATGGGGTCCTCCTAAGGTTGGGCTCTCTATATGGGTCAGGATATTAGGTCCTCCTAGGATTGGACTCCCTATATGGGTCAGAATACCGGGTTCTCCTAGGGTTGGACTCCCTATATGGGTCAGAATATTGGGTTCTCCTAGGGTTGGACTCCCTATATGGGTCAGAATATTGGGTGTTGGGTCTACTAGGCTCATAGGGTGTGGGTGCATAGGATCTATGATCATGGGATCTAGAGTCATAGGATCTAGGTTCATAGATTATGGATTCATAGGTTCTAGGTTCATAGGATTTGGAGTCATCAGATCTATAGGTTGTGGGTATACTAGGCTTATAGGGAGAGGGTAAATAGGATCTATCTTCCTGGTCTATAAAATCCTGATTGGGTCTTCTAGGACTAACCTTAGGGATTGGGTCATGACGATGGGCTCTCCTAGGCTCGACCTCTTGGTATGGGTCAGGGTCTGGGGTCCTCCTAGGCTGAGGGTTATAGTATGGGTCAGGATGAGGGGCTCTCCTAGGTTCGACCTCAGGGTATGGATTAGGGTTTGGGGTCCTCCTAGGTTGAGGGGAATTAGGATCTGGCTTAGACTGTGACCCATGGTTTTTTTCTAGGGTCCCTACCCGGACTTTTAACTGATCAAACCTATTGGCAAGATGGTCAATTCTATCATTGGTTTGAATACGAGACTGAGTTAACTGGGTCATCTGGGTAGTTATCTGGGTAGCCATCTGGGCCATTTGATCAGCTAGGGCTTTTATTTGAGATTGTAAATTTTCCATGGGTTCAGACATTTGTGAAGGAGGTGGGTGATATGAAACTCCTGATCTAGTGCTCATGCAAGACTCGATCAGACCGACTATAGCTGACTAGACCTAGAGTCCAAACTAGATGCTCAATCAGGGTGGCAAACTAGCCTATAGTAACCCTGTACTCAGCCAGGCAGGTGTAAGGGGAGTGTTAGGTCCCTGATTGCCAATCCTAGACACCAATCAAAGATTGGCCAGGTAGGTGGACCAGCACACAAGCCCTTCAGGATTGAATCCCTAAACCACCATTCTAGACACCAAGCACAAGGAACACACAGGTTAGTCTTGACACTTTGATCTAACACTTAGTCCGAACCCGACCAGTTGGTGTCCCTAGCCCACTAGGGCAAATTAAGTCTAATTAATTTTAGGTTAAGGCTTGAGACCGAATGCAAGGGATGTGGTTTTGGGCTAAGGAGAGGTGATCAAATCCTCCCCCTATCTGATATAGCAAGAGTGCCCTTAAAAGTAAATTATGCAATGATGGCAGGCAGATGATAATGCAAATTAGGGTTTAGATATTTTTTTTTTGATATTTTTGGAGAATATGTATTTTTTTTGTTTGGTATTTTTTTAAATAGAAGAAAACTTGTAAATCATGGCCTAATATGCTGGAAATATACTAAAATTTAAAAATATGCAAAAATTTCTAAACAAAAACCTAAAACTTCCAAACTTGTCTTGCTAAAAAAAAACAGAGTAGAAAATTAGCAGACTGTATTTTGGCTTGAAGAAAATTCACAGTCTGAAATAAAATCTGAAAAAACTCTAAAAATTACTTTGAATTATGATAAATCCAGAAAAACAAATTTTATGATTTTTAGAGTTCTTAACAGGAAGAAATAATTAAAATAACAGATCATATATGGACTGAAAAATTGCAGAAAACAAGCCCTAATCTAAGCTCTGATACCAAATGATGCGGGACTAATATGCATGCCATTTTTTTTGTATATTTTACATGTTGAGTTAGGTGATTAATTCCCAAATTTCAAATCAAATTATTTGTAGGGAATTTTTTATGAATTTTTTGAAGATCAGCATGCAGATTAGGACCTAGAAAAGTAGCAAGGAAGGACCGCCGGGGCTGAGAAGCCTCGGTTATGGCAAGTTCTCCTACAATAAAACTACTGGAGGTAGAGGGGTGTACCTGACAACGTCTGTGAAGATCACAACAAGGGGTCTCTCGTTCCTCGACGGATGCGGCCTGGAAAATCGAGCCAAAGACCCGCGGATACCCGGCTTTCTGCTCGGTGATCCGATTGAGGCTTGGCTGGAGTCGTTGGATCCGTAGGAACTCAGGGACCTGTAAATGACCTGTCAGGGGTTAGAAAACTCACAAAGGAACAAGAAAACAAAGAAAAAATAGAAAGGGAAGGCTTCTTTTGGAGTGGGCGTCCAGGGATCTGAGAGGCTTGTTGGCAGCAGGAAGATGATTGCAGCACTGGGAAGAAAAACTCTCACAAACCCCTTTATGCACACAGCAGGGTATCACACAACTCAATAGAAGAACTCAAGGTTTTTTTATTCATCAAAAATTCTCCTTCATACAAGAGGCTAGGGTCCCTTAAATAGACCCTTAACCTTGGGCTCCAAGGGTACATAAGTCTTTACATAAGAATCCTTTTCCCTCTCAAACCCTAGCTAGAAAATAAGGAAATATTAGGTAGAAAAATCCCTAAAAATTTTCTTGACTTGGTCAAGACTCCAAGGATGCCTAGGGGGGCGTGTTGGACTTCTAGGAGCAGCAAAAGGCCGGTCCAAAGGGACTCGGGTGCATGGGTTTGGGCCTCTGGAAGCTGGGGTGGCCTGGTAGCCAGGTAGCAGGAATATTCCCTGGTATCTTGCTTCTTAGGGGCTTGGGCTTGGCACCTGGGCTTGATTTCTTTGGGCTAGGATGCAGATGGGCCTCTGGAATCATGGATGCCCTTATCTATTAATATACTTTGGCATCTGGAAGGGAATCTGGGCATATGGAGGGCATTTGCAAGAAATCAGGGTTTTCTAAATTTTCCTCCTGGGGTCTTCAAATCTTCAAGCTGGGTTGGACTTGTGCTATACTTCCATGTCTTCAATCTAGTTAGACTTGGTATTCACTTGTATGATATAGTCTTGAGTCTTCAGTATGCTTGGACAGGACTCAAAAAAATAAAATAAGCTCAACATGAGCTGACTAGCATTGGACTGAACTAGCTCAACATAAGCTGACTAGTACAGAACTGAAATAACAACTCAAAAGACTCAAACAACAACTAAATAAAGGACTCAGATGGGCTAAGCCCTTATTATAGATGGACTCATAAATTATTGATCAATTCACAGAGGGTTGAGAAGCCTCTACCTTATTTTGGTGCCTTTGGTGTCCGCACCAATCCATCTTGTCCCAAAATAACACCCATAAAGATTGGCGTAGGACCAATATCTTACAGACTTTAGTGAAAATTAGAGACAAGGTGTGTAAAATAATAATAGATAGTGGGAGCTGTGTTAATGCCATATCCCATAAGGCTGTCAAAATCCTAGGCTTACACCCAGTTCCTCACCCAAGCCCCTATATGGTATCATGGATAGATTCCACCTCTATACCCATTAAATCCAGATGCCAAGTTCAACTCCATCTTCAATCATATCAAAATAGAGTGTGGTGTGATGTTGTGCCCATGGGGGTAAGTAGTATCATCCTAGGATGGCCATGGCTTTATGATCATGATGCCACTCTTTATGGCCAAACTAATGCTTACATGTTTACTTTCTATGGGAAGAAGATCACCATAAACCCCACGCCACCTCAGGACTTAATTAAGAGAGGATCTAGCTCACTTAAGGAGAAAAAGTCTGGGATTAACTTAATCACTGCAAGAGAGCTAGAGAAGGAGATATCTGAGGGCACCACTATTTGGATGTTAACTATGAAGGAAGTATCTGATCCCATTGATAAAGAGTACCCTCAGGAGGTCAAGGGAGTCTTGAATAAATTTAGTGACATATTTCCTGAAGATTTACCTGACCACTTACCACCTCTTAGGGATGTCCAACATGCAATTGATTTAGTCCTAGGAGCTGCTTTGCCTAACCTACCTCATTATAGGATGAACCTAGCTAAACACTTAGAGCTTCAAAGATAGGTAGGTGATCTTCTTAGAAAAGGGTTTATTAGGGAGAGCCTAAGTCCTTGTGCTGTACCAGCCCCATTAACCCCTAAGAAAGATGGCACGTGGAGAATGTGTGTTGATAGCTATGCCATAATTAAGATAACTGTGAAGTATAGGTTTTCCATCCCCTGCTTGGATGATATGTTGGATATGATGGTAGGAGCCACAATCTTTTCAAAGATATACCTTAAGAGTGGCTACCATCAGGTTCGAATTAGACTTGGGGATGAATGGAAAATAGCTTTTAAAACCAAAGATGGTCTATATAAGTGGTCCATAATGCCTTTTGGGTTATCCAATGCCCCTAGCACTTTCATGAGAATTATGACCCAAGTCCTTAGGATGTTCATAGGTAAATTTGTGGTAGTATATTTTGATGACATCCTAATTTATAGTAAATCCAAGGAAGATCATATAGAACATCCAAAACAAGTTTGTTTGACCCTTAGGAAAGAGAGCCTCTATGCAAATTTAAAGAAGTGTGATTTCATGACCTATAGAATTATCTTCCTAGGCTTTGTGATGACCCCTGAAGGTGTAGTAGCTGACCCTGAAAAGGTCAGATCCATTGTAGAATGGCTAGTACCGACTAGTGTCCATGAAGTCAGAAGTTTCCATGGTCTAGTCACTTTCTATAGAAGATTTATTAGGGGATTTAGCACCATAATAGCACCAATTACTGATTGTATTAGGAAGGGTAATTTTGAATGGATCAAATCTACAGATAGAGCCTTCCTAGAGATCAAAACTAAGATGACACAAGCACCCATCTTGAGGTTACCCGACTTTACTTTTGAAGCAGCTTGTGATGCTTCGGGAGTTGGTATAGGAGGAGTTATGAGCCAAGAGAATCACCCAGTAGCCTTTTTCAATGAGAAACTTAATGAGGCTAAATTAAAGTACTCAACCTATGACAAAAAGTTTTATGCAGTAGTACAAGCCCTTAGACATTGGAGACATTATTTACTACCCCAGGAGTTTGTTTTATATTATGATCATGAAGCACTCTGATTTTTGAACTCCCAGAAGAAATTAAACCCTAGGCATGCTAAGTGGGCAAAATTTATACAAGCCTATACCTTTGTACTTAAACACCAAGCTGGAACTAAAAACAAGGTAGCAGATGCCCTTAGCAGACGAGCCTTATTGTTGAATACCATTAGCACTGAAGTCATTGGATTCGATAGGTTAAAAGATGAATATGCAACATTTCCAGACTTTAGTGAAGTTGTCCAATCCTTAGCTCAAGGACCATCTAGCACCCATAGCGAATACACCCTACAAGATGGTTATCTATTTAAAAATAATAGACTTTGTATTCCCAGAACTTCACTTAGAGAATTCTTAGTCTGGGAAACCCATGCTGGAGGTCTTGCTGGTCACTTTGGATGAAACAAAACTATCTAAGATATAGAGGACCAGTTCTTTTGGCCTAGTTTAAAGAGGGATGTTGCCAATATAATGTTCAAATGTAGAACCTGTGCTGTTGCAAAACAGCAAAAACAAAATACTGGATAATATACCCCTCTACCCATACCAGACCGTCCATGGCAGGACTTAAGCATGGACTTTTTTTTAGGCATACCTAAGACCCTCAGGAAACATGATTCAATATTTGTAGTGGTCGATAGGTTTTCTAAAATGACCCATTTTATACCCTGCTTTCAAACCTTTGAAGCATCTAGAGTAGCCCATCTTTTCCTTGACCAGGTGGTTAGATTACATGGATTGTCTAAAACAATAGTGTCAGATAGGGATGTCCGCTTTACTAGTTACTTTTGGAAGACCCTTTGGCACCTATTAGGAACCAAGTTAAAATTTTCTACCGCCTACCACCCACAGACTGATGGCCAAACCGAGGTTGTGAATAGAAGCTTAGGAAACCTTCTTAGATGCCTCATAGGTGAACACATGGGAAATTAGGACCTATTGTTACCCCGAGCTGAATTTGCTTACAATAGTTCTGTTAATAGGTCCATAGGGAAGAGTCCTTTTGAGGTTGTGCATGGATACAAACCCAATAAACCTCTTGAGTTGATTCCCTTGCCCTCACATGCATGAGTTTCCGAGTCAGCTGAGTCTTTTGCACAGCATGTTAGGGAACTGCATCAAGAAATTAGCCAAAAGATAAACCTAAGTAATGAACTATATAAGAACTTGGCTAATTCTTGAAAGAGAGCTAAAGAATTTTTTGCAGGGGATTTTGTGATGATCAGGCTTAGGCTTGAATGGTTCCCTCCAAGGACCATAAAGAAACTTCATGCTCGCGGAGCAGGCCTATTTATGATAATAAAGAGAGTTGGACCCAATGCCTATGTGCTTGAGTTACCACCCGACTTAGACATTAGTTCCACCTTCAACATCTCAGATCTTGTAGAGTATAGGGAGCCAACAGTTATTCCTAGCAAGCCTTTTGGACCTATCCCTTCCCTTGAGAGTGAGCCTGCCCCAGAGTGTCTACCAACCAATTGGCCAAATAGTAAGGAAAAGATCGAGAGAATCCTGGATGATCAAGCCATATGTACCTATAATAGAGGCTATCAGAGGTATTTGGTCCGGTGGGAAGGTCGGCCAGAATCTGAGGACTCGTGGATAACCCGTGAGGATCTGCAGCACCTCAACCATCCTACTCAAGCACTTTGAGAGCCAAGTTATCCCTCACTCAACGGGGTCGAGTTCCTCCCACCCCGGGAGAATTGGTGGGGGCACCAGGATCAGACACAGATTAGTGGGCCCTATTTGGTTTACTTAGTCATGTGTCATAATTTTGTAAGAAAGTAAGATTGAGTTGTAATAAGGTGAGACTAGTTGATTTGTCTCGACCTAGTCCAGTATATTGAGTCCTGTACATCAGTATGAGTCAAGTATGAGTCCACTTTTTATACCAAAGAGGAGGTTACCTTATTTTAGAGTTCCACCAGGCCACATCCAGGAGTCAAAGGCCATTACATAAGATTATTGGATTTTGTGTGACACCACAGGATCTAAGATGCCTTCTAGAAATCCTGATTCCTTCCAAATGCCCTCCAGATGCCCAGAATCCCTTCCAGATGCCATAGTATATTCCCAAACCAGGGCATCCATGATTCCAGAGGTCCACCTGCATCCTAGCCCAAAGAAATCAAGCCCAGGTGCCAAGCCCAAGCCCTTAAGAAGCAAGATACCAAGGAATATTCCTGCTATCAGGCTACCAGGCCAACCCAGCTTCCAAAGGCCCAAGCCCCTTTGGGCCGGCCCCTTGCTGCCCCTAGAAGCCCAACACGCCCTCCTAGGCATCCTTGAAGGGTTGACCAAGTCAAAGCTCAAAGGGAGATGTCCTTAAGTGAGAAGGAGAAGACTAGTCTAACCTAGTTAGGATTCCTAGTTCTTTTAAGCTTTGTAATTCTAACCTAGCTAGGAAAGGACATGTAATCTAAGTAGGAAAAGGCTTGTTAACCTAAGTGTAACCCTAGTTAGAGAGGGCATGGGAACTCTATAAATATCTCACCCCTCCCCCTCTTGTAAGCATCTCTTTCTTATGAATACAACTTGCTAAAATTTTGTGATATTGCCTTGTGTTTGTTGTTCTAGTGTTGGTTCTCTTTACTTTGAGTGCTCTCCTTGTGTTCCTGGATCGAAACCCTACTGCCCTAGCACCCTTTTGCATCCTTGGAGACCAGCCATTCCCAAGAAAAAAAATCCCTAGGTGCCATCCAAGACAAGGAGCTTCTTCTTCCCCGGCTGCCATCTCCTAACCCTAATCTTGATTCCTTCAAAACCTTAGTTCCTTTTCTCTTTTTTATTTGCTGTTTTGATTGACCCTGACTCTTGCAGAATCCCGAGGTATTTCACCTCCCTTGAGGAGGCTTTCCTTGCCTTCGGACTGGGTCCAGATCAGCCATCTGATTCAAGGAACTGAATCTTCTTCATCTAGGCTTTAATTTGAGAGCTGTGTGATCCCTACAATTGCAAATTCAAATCCCTGACTAGTAAGAAACCTTCCCAATTCTTATTTTCTGATTTGATGAAGATAAACTATCCTAAACTGAGAGTTTCTCAATTCTTGGGTCATGGCTATTTCAGCAGTTTTCATGAGTTTGCCTGAGATATGATGATTCTTTGCACTGCTAGACTCTCCGTTAGTTCTTACTTTATTTTGGGAATCTAGCCTGCAAATAAAATTATAAAAATCATAAAAAAAATATTTTACTATTTTCCATGCATGTTTAGCAGTCTTAGAGTCATCCCGCATCATAGAGAATATTCACAAACTAGGGCATCCATGATTCCAGAGGTCCACCTGCATCCTAGCCCAAGTGAATGTAAGGCCCAGGTCCATAAAGAACCAAGATTCCAGGTATATTCCAGCCCAGAACCAAGATACCTGGAATATTCCTGCTCCAGGCATCCCAGGCCTCCAGGGCCCAAAGCCTATGCACCCAACCCATCCTTGGACGCCCCAATTGCTGCCTAAGAGCTCAAGTCCAAGCAAAAAGGCATCCAAGCCCAAGAAAAGGAGACTTGACCAAGTCAAAGGAGGAAGGAAATCCATATCAAACAAGGAGAACCTATTTCTATTCAACTTGTGAACCTATTCCAACTCCACTTGTAATCCTTCTCCCTATCTAGCTTGTATTCCTATTCTAACAAGGAGAGGGCATGGGAACACTATAAATACCCCACCCCTCACTCTCTTGTAATCAACTTTTATTCATTATATCAAAACCCTGGTAAATTTATTTGAGCTTGCGAGCTTGTGTTATTTTGCTTTTGTTCTTTGGTTACTTTGCTACTTTGTTCTTATGTTGGCCGACCACTACCATTGCAATCCACCACATCCTAAGCAGCAAACCACCCTCCAAGCATCAGCCATGCCTAAGGAAAGTAGCCTTGAAGACACCCCAGATCAAGAGCTTCATCTGCTTCCTTGCTGCCCAGCTTCTAAACCCTAACCTAATTCCTTCTAAACCTAGTTTCCTTTCTTTTTCTTACTTGTTGTTTTGATTGACCCTTGATGTTTTGCAGGATCCCTGAGGTGTTTCACCTCCCTAGAGAAGGCTTTCCTTGCCTCTAGGAATGCCCAAATCAGCCATCTAATCAAGGGAATCGAGCTTCATCTTCCAGGCATCAATCTAAGAGCTGTGTGACCCCTTCAATTGCAGATTCTTCAAATCACTGATTGATAACATCCTTCCCTTCTTTTAATTTCTGATTTAATGAAGATAAGCTATCCTAATCCGGGAGTTTCTCAATTCTCGGGTCTTGGAATTTATTATTTTACACGAGTTTGCCTGTGATATAATGATTCTTTACATTGCTATCCCATTTTCTAGTTCTTACTTTTATTTAGGAATTTAGCCTACAAACCTAAATTATAAAAATCACAAAAAAATTAGTTTACTATTTTTCATGCATATTTAACAATCTTAGAGTCATCTCGCATCAGTTATCCCAATCCTTCTTTTATAGAGTCTTATACTCTTCTCAGGTAATTTTAGTTATTGTAGACCGTTAGGATGTAACATTTGACCATTAGAGCACTTTTTAAATTCAAAAATGAAGTTCTGGAACTAGCCGTTACCTGCCTGGAATCGACCTTCGAGTTGGCTCAAATTTCTTGAGTCAGCTCGAATCCTTAGAAAAGTTTTGGTCGAGTCACCTCACTTCATTCAGATCGGCTCGGTTACATAGTGTTCTTTTTTCTTACTCTGGAAGAGTTGGCTCGCCTTAGTTCGAGTCGACTCAGATTCACAAGTCTTCAAAACTGTACTCTGAAAGAGTCAACTCTTCTCATTAGAGTCGGCTCGCCTGGCTGTTCTCTCAGAACTGATCTTTTTGGACTCTGGAGGAGTCGGCTCGAACTTCAAAGGGTCAACTCGGATGTCTGACTGAATAACAGAGTCGGCTCAGACTTCCTTCGGGTCGGCTTATCTGTCTGATTTAGAAAATGGTACTCTGGACGAGTCTGCTCGGTTTCCTCTAAGTCGGCTCGGATATCTGCATGCCATAACACTTCATGCATGCCATGAACAAGAGTCGGCTCCCTTTACTCGAGTTGGCTCTGATGAGTTTTACATTGAATTCTCTATTCTTCTCCAAAAACCATCCAACAAGTCTTCAAACATTCAAAACACTCTCCAACTCTTCTAACAACAATTTCTAAGAAATTTTAAGCTTGAAAAGCAATCAGAAGTAACCCAATTTCATGATTTTGATTTTGCTTTTTCTTTGGGCTCTTCTTTACATGAGATACTTACAACACAACTCATGGCAAAGATAAGATTGTAGGAGTAGTAATTGAGCAATGAAATCATCCTACAAAAACTTGTAAAGCACTTGAAGAGTTGTTAGTAAAACAAATGCATGCTCTAATATTTTGTTATCATCAAAATCATTCAAGGTGTCAACACTTCTACTACTTGATCACCTTTTTCTAGATAAGCCACATTCATTTATATGCCACTAGAAAGTGGACTAGATATTTAATCATTTAATTAAAGATGGATTTATTAGATTTTTCTTGAAGAGTTGTGATAAGTAACTCTTGGTGCAAAGTCTTTATGAAATGCCATATGTTTATGATATTTCATCACACCTTTCTGCTGTGAGACTCCTTCTGCTTGAAGGATCTTGTTTAATATGTTGAATACTAGATTAAGGGAAAAGAAAGGAGTATGATTGGTGCCTCCTCTTCTCCTATTTAAAGGCTTTGATGAAAGAGTCTGAGGTATCCAAAGTTTGTCCCGACAACTCTCTTCCTTCCCTTGTTAGAACAAGTTCTTATTTTAAGACAAGTCTGTCATTTTAAGACAAGGGCTTAGAAAAAGAATTAGAAAGGATAATAGGATTATAAGAGAGGTTTTAGAGAGGTTTTGAAGTGCTCTTCAAAAGGAAAAAGGCCTAGAAGAGAAAAAGGGTACTGAAGGAAGAAAGATTACTGGGAAGAGAATCTAGTCAAGCAAGAAGTATGAGTGCTTTCTTGATCCAGTTCCTATATGGATCACCTTTGGAGGGCATACACTTATGTGCCTTATGAAATTAAGGATATAAGCATTACATGTATTATTTTATATCCTAATATATTACCTTGTTGGTTGATATAATCAAGGGATCTTGGGTCTAAGATTTTGGTTGACTAAGATTTCAAGAATAAATTTTTGAAATCCTATTTTCTGCTATGCAATTGTAACCCAATAGTGGTATCTGAGCCACCTTGATTCTTTCAATTAATAGTTAATTAAATATTTGACTGATTATATGCTATCTAATTATATCTAACATGATAGTTGTAGCATATGTTGGTTGATGTATGCCACTGATTAGGTGTTTTATTTAAATCCTAATCGATATAGAGATATGTTTAGATTATTCAGTTATTATTCCGAAATAAGGTTATCCTAACATAGCGATGGATGTCTGTTATATTATAAAGTTGTCCTAGAATGATGAAACACTTGGCATATGTTATGTTGTGGTGTTATATGCCTTTAGGATGCGCATGAGACCATAAAAATCTTTTTTAAAAATTCTATTTAGTCATAATTGGTGCACGTTGCCATGCTTCGATTATAATACCTTCTTTGCACTATTCTTATGTAAAGTAGTGAGTGTAAGGGTCAAATCTATAGAGACTTTCAGTAGAGAAATAAAAACAAAAATATTAAAAATTTTTAACTAAAATAAGTAAATAATATACTAATGATTTAAATAAAAGAGTAAAGGCCTCGGGATTTTAACGGACTACTTGGAAAATAGCTAGTACTCTCTTCCTATGTGAATACTTTTATCAGAATATAATCTATCTATGGAGATCATGACCCATAACCTATTAGATCTCGGCCCATTCTCTTGAAGTATTGATTAATCTAGATAAGATGTATAAAGTAAAAGAACTCCTATATTAAAATAATCTATTCTAAGAGTATGAACCGGATCTATAGATCACAATTCATCCCAAAAATATAGATCATTCATATAAAGAATAAGACAGGATTCTAAAAGATATAATGTTATTTCATAGAAAAGAAAGTACAAATGATAATCATAATTATAAATAGCCTGCAAGTACTTAGTGACTTTCCGAGAAACTGAGATCTAGCCTTCTATGGGTGAACTCCTCATTGTCATCTTGATGGAGTAGTAGAGTAGAAGCCAGGGTAGAGATCATTGGATGGGAAGGAGGTGGAAGTGGATGAGAAGGTAAAAAGGGTGGGGAAATGGAAGGAGGCTATCGAAAAGAAGAACCCCAAATACTCCCCTCTTGGGCTGTGGTACTTTGTTAAAGGTAGAGGGAAGTGCATACGGACCGCATTGGTTTTCATCGCAATTTGCCCCAAAAATCTTCAGTTTATCTGCTCAACCATCACACCCACTCAACCATCACATCCCATATTTGTTGTTCCATTCCAACCATTTTATGTTTTTCAAAATTAAACTCTACCTTATCTTTCTTCGTCAAATAATCTAGAAGTCCCTAAACTAGTTTCTTGCATCCAACCATCCCTTCCTCGTTTGGACATCCTGGTCCAACTTTCGATAGCTTAACATTGTAGATGATGAGGTTGGACTGAGGGTTGAAGTTGACAGAAGATGAATGAGGAATGATCGTGGAAGACCTTGATGCACTCCCTCGTAAGGGAGAGGACGTCCCAGATATAGACAATGCGATCATCAGAGATGCCCTCTAAGTGGCCAGAGAGGGTAGTGGGAAGGGTCAGAGAAGCGGAGGATCACACCATTACCATCACCATCTTGTTAAGAGAAACAGAGGCCAGGAGATGGAGATCAAGATCGGTGATGAAGCAGAGGAAAACCGATGGTGGCTCCAGTGCTTGGAATGGAGAAATAATGGGAGAGTATGGTGATCATGGGAGGCAATAGAAATGGCTGGTGGAAGGAGATGATCTTTGGGGAAGAAACAAAAACTAGTGGTTGATGGCAGTCATGGCCGGTGGGCTTTGGGAGCTCGATCGTGGAGGTGTGTGGTGGTGACAGATTAGGCGATGGATCTTGGCTCGAGAGGTGGTGGACATGGCAGATTTGGCAGCAGCTCCATGGTGGTGCTTCAATGGATTGAACAGAGGAGGAAGAAGCAGTGTGACATCTTGAATGGTGGTTGGTAGAAGAATGGCTAGCAAAGAAGAAGATGGAAGACGAGTGGCTTCTGGTAGTGGTGGGGAGGTTCTTTGGCCGGAGAAGGAGGAGGTGGCATTAGTTTGAGATAGAGGAAGAAAACCAATAATGATGGTCGGATCTTGGTGTTGGAGGGTGTGCACGGTGGTTCCGGTGGCTTCTCCAAGCTTAGGAGGTGTCAAGATGGCTTGGTAGGTGGCGAGACGGTGTTTCTGGCATTCCCATAGCCAAAATCCATCAATGGTCCATGGTTTTAAGCTGTAGACTGACATCCATGCCACCTGTGGACCAGACTTCGTTTTGTAGACAAAGCGGCTGGTTCATGGTGGACTAGCTACTTTAAAATGCATGCAATCTTGTATTAATTTCTTTGAAATTCAATTTTGAGCTTGTTTTAAGTCTGATATAAGTGCTGTTTGTATTATTGAACTCCAAAAATCAAGCTCTTTTTATCCATGGACTCTTTTTCTACAAAACATTATATGGAAGTATCAATTTTAAACAAATAAAGATAATTTAATTATTAAATTTATATGTATATAATATAATTATCAAATCTCTAACTTAAATTTTGTTCATCCTCGAGTAAAGTAGATAAATTAGCTGTGTACTTGATAAGTGCATAAATATTAGTCATGAATGCATGAATTTATAGAGAAACTCAATTTATTTAATTAAAATTAATACTTTTATGCAATGTTTTAAGGGAAAAACCTCACCAATATGAAGAGTCCCATTTTTGGAGTCCAACGGTGTGAATGACACATAAATCGGACTTGAATTGAGCTGGGAAGTGAATTTTGAAAAAATAAATATGATGTTGCATGAATATTGCAGTCGCCGGTCCACATGGACTGGCTGAATGGTTCATGAAAGCCCTGATGGTCCACATCTACCATTATTGCTGGTCCACGGAACAGATCTGTGGACCAAAGACCAAACCGAGCACCGATCTCATCGAAGGAGCTACAGGAGATGTTTCCTTCATCGTCAGGAAGCATCTCGAAGTCCAAAAGAAGCCGGAGAGGCCGTTAATGGTCAGAAAAATTCCAAGAAACCGCCACCATTTTCACTGTCCATGGCTGGTTGTCTTCCCCTATTTGGTCTCCTTCTTTGGATCTATCCCAGATCTCCACGACACTCGCCTCCCTATTCTTGAAGCCACCGCAGGCCATCTTCCTCATCCCATTGTCGGCCTTCATCGTTTTCTTCTTCCTCCTAGTTCGCCATTCAAGCTTCCATCACCGCCTGAACCACCTGAGCACCATTCCCATGGTTGGAGAAGATGATGGAGAAGCCTTTAACCATGTCCATCTTCACCAATCTGAGCCACCTTCCAAATCGCCGGTCGTGGTCCTTTTCCCCTTTGCTTGATCACCGCCTGTCGCCACCGATGATGTTGCTGCTACTTGAGCTATTCCATGTCACCAGCACAGTCACCGCGAGAAGATGCTGGAGAATCTCCCAAGTGGCCAATTTTCATCATATTTGATCAGCCTTCTTCCCATCATTGATCTTTCCTGTGTTGCCTCACATTGCCGGTTGGTCTCCATCAAGTTACTGCCTTCTCCCCTATTCAAGATTAGTCCTCTATTCGAGTTTCCCATCACCATCAGGCCTTCTCAAGCACCGTCTGCTCCATCCCAGGCCACCATGTTGCTATCTTGATATCATCGCTGCCCCTGGTGCAAATCCAAATGCTATCAAGAGTTGGATGTCCGAACCAGAAAAGAAAGGGAGAAACATTGATCATGGATTCTGGGGATAACGCCGAAGAAGTTTGATTTTAAAATAAAGATTATATGTGGTTGCCAAATGGGTATGGGATAAGAATACATAACCGGAAGGGATAAGAATGTGGAACTGAAATGGTGTGGAATGAGGACAAGAATAGAAGCTATTGAGGCAGATCATAATGAGAAACCAACATGTTATCCACACAGGCCCGATGCGTTCCCCTCCGCCTATATAACATCTCTTCACTACCGTAGAATTCTGCATTCCACTTCCAACTCATGTTCAACTGCCATTTCTTCTTGTCCCCTCTGCTCCTCTGCTTTTCACTTTCTTCCACCCTTCCAATATATGTTGAGAGAGAGCCCTTGTTAGTCAGGTTATAGTTTTTTTATTTATTTTTATTTAACTCCAAGCCCTGTTAATGGCTTAGGAGTTGAATATTTTGTAATTAAATTTGATTTAGAAATAAAGTTTTATTTTTCTTGTTTCAATTTTTTCTTGCAATTTTTAATTTTTGCTTTAGGATAGTTTTAATTCTTGCAATTTATTTTATGCCATTTAAATTCTTGCAATTAGTGTAGTTTAAATTCTATAATTTACATTTTAGCAAGTAGTACAGAATTGATTTTATTTTTTTAATAATTTTTAAAATTTTATTTTATATCATGTCTGGCTAAGCGAATCTCCTAGGATTGGCGATGAAGCTAGATCATGATTAGAAGCCCTTTTCTTAGATCTCTTTCTTGGGCTTTAATTTTTTTAAGAGTCTCTCTTCCTTTTTAAACTTCTTGCTAAGAGACTTGATGAGCTATTGTTGGGTTTCAATCCCTTCATAGTTCATGCTTGATTCTATGCAAAGAGGGTAACGGATAGAAGGCTCAATAATTTTTTTTACTCTTTTCTCTTCTTTCCTTATAAAACCTTGATGGATTATAGTTGGATTTAAATCTCTTCATAATCCATACTTAGTTAATATAAAGAAAGAAGTTGAAAAGATATTATAAGATCATAGAGAGGTTTTCTAAATCATTGGTCTAGTGGATTCAAAAACCCTAGATTCTTAAATTATTTATTTCTTCTCAATTTGATTAATTTTTGCTTATCTTTCTTGAAGCTCACCTAAGCAAGGGTTTGAATGTAGTTTAAATACAAATTCCTCTGGGATCGACCCGTACTCGGTGGATGTACTACTCTGCATACCATGCACTTGCGATTTCAACTTGAAGTTCACATCAAGTTTTTGGTGCCGTTGCCAGGGAATTAGTATGTTTTAATTTATGTTTTAAAATTCTTGCTTTAACTTTAATCTGATTTGTCTAACATTTTTATTTTTTAAGTTGGTGAGTGCAAGAAGCCAGGTACACAAAATTATTATTATTATTTTAATCTGTTATCTTGATCTTAGTTTAGTTTAGTATTTAACTTAAATTAGTTTGTTCTTTTTGTTTATGCATAAGAATTTTAAAATTACTTTAAGGGAACAAACCTAAACAAGATAAGGTGTGGCGTTCATTATCCTTTCTTAGCTCATAAACAAGTCTCCTTCATTTGCATTAACCCAAGCCTCTAAATAAAATTAATTAGATGCTGACCCTAGGGACATCCGAGCTCATTAGGACAAGGACACCTAAGAGTTATACCAAGCTAGTTTCGATCATTGAATTGGTATCTAGAAAAGTGGTTCAGGGATCTTAGTCTCGAAGAAAGATGGTTACTTAATTGGTTCCGTTCGCTGACCCAACCAATCTAATTGGTGCTAAGGAAAGCAACGGGGGGATCCCCACTAATCTTGTACTTACCTGGCCAATTTGGTAAATTGGTTTGAACTTGGAGTGCTCGAAGGTTGACTTGGAATAGTTAGGAGCTGTCTAGTTCTAGGCTAACCCCAGGATAGGATTAATTTGTGTGAAACTTGTTTGAAAAAAAAAAATTCTTACTTTAGGTATTTTCAATCTTGACTGCCCTAACCTAAGGTTATCTTGACATAACTGGAAGTTATGTTATATGGTTGTCCTACGGTATGAAAAGGTTGAATTAATTTAGAACTCTTGAAGAACAGCTTCTAAAAAAAACTAAAAAATATATATACAAAACCCAAAAAAACTGAAGACAGAAAATATAGTAAATTCTCCACCTCCTGTATGGAGAAGGATATCGAGTCGACTAGTTAGAACTAATTTAATTCCTGTTTCAGATCCTATGACCTCTACAATGGATTTAACAAATCAACCCCAAATCCTTAAGGATTTATGTTATCCAGTTGGTTCCATCCAACCTTCTTGTATAAGGTTGCCTTAACCCACTGCAAATAATTTTGAAATCAAGCCTTAGATGATTAATAAGCTTCCAAAATTCATGAGAATAGAGGATGCATATATATTTATTAGAGAATTTGAAGAGGTTTGTATAATTATGAGGCTGCAACAATTGTCAAAGGATGAAATCAAGCTGAGACTAATCAATTTTGTCCTTAAAGATAATGCCAAAAAGTGGTTTTATAGTCTTCCAAATCATTCTATCATGACTTGAGAGGGCTTTGTAAAAGTGTTCTTAAAATTTTTTTATTCTCATCATAGAACAACTAAAATTAGAAATGAAATAAACCAATTCTATCAACTAGCTGATGAATCATTTTGGAAATACTTTGATTGCTTCAAGAACCTCTTGACCCAATGTCCACACCATGGTATAGAAACCTGGAGACTATGCTAAATAATTTATAAGGGTTTAGATTCTAATTCAAGAACTATGCTAGAGTCCATGTGCCAAGGCCAATTTATGCATAAAGAACCTAATGAAGCCTGGTAATTTCTAGAAGACCTAGCTAAAAAAAATTTACAATAGGAAACAACTAGGAAACCAGAAAGATTCACACCTCCGAGGGGTAGAGTACACCAAATTTAGACTTTCCTAGCTGTAGAGGCCAAAATTGTAACCTTGACACGTAGGTTAGAGGCCTTAGAACTTCAGAGACCATCCAGTGTGAACCAAGTGTCTGCACCCATGTGTAACTGGTGCAATGCACCAGACCATGTCCTTGAAAAATGTCCCCTCCAAATGAACCCAATAGAGAATTGATGTACACAGGTAAATGCTACATACCAGAGACCAATGAACAATTCCTATGCACCCACATATAACCTAGGATGGAGGAATCATCCAAATTTTTCATGGTCACATAATCCAAATGTTGGTGGTCCTAGTTTCAATTAACAAAACCTAAGACCTAACCCTATGATGAACAACCCACTACCACCATGCTTCAATAACAATGATAAGAAATTTAGTTCTTTAGAGAAAATCCTAGAAGCCCTAGCCAAATTCAATGCTGACACCAATACCACATTAAGTAATTTTATGCAAACCATGAGCCAACTCCTAAATTCAAACTCTCAGGCCATAGCCTGCTTGAAAATACAGGTGGGTCAGCTAGCATCTACCATTAATGAAAGAGAATGAGGTCGGCTACCTAGCCAACCTAAACCCAACCCAATAAACCAAAATGGTCGACCACCCCAAGGAAATCAAGTTAATCAAGTAAATGATATTCACTCTTTAAGATCAAGAAAACAAGTGGATAATAAGGTAGATACATCTGACACTAGAGAAGAATTAACTGTTGAGCCTGCTGAGTCAGCTAAGCCACCCAATGAAAAACCTGCCTCACAAACTCAAGACTCTGAAATTAATAGTCCACCAAACTAGGTGCCTGAAATTTCTAGAGCTCCTTTTCCAAATCGATTAAGATCTAATAAACAATCAGGACATTTAGATAAAATGTTGGAGGTATTTAAGCAAATTTAAGTAAATATTCCTCTACTAGACATGATCCAATAGGTTTTGACTTATGCCAAATTCTTAAAAGATCTTTGTACCAAGAAAAGGACCACCAATGTACCAAAGAGAGCTTTCTTAGTAGCAAGTGTGAGTTCATACTTGTTAAGTCATAAGCCCATAAAATATAAGGATCCAGGATCTCCAACAGTTTCATATGTCATAGGAGAAACCCACATTAAGAAGGCATTACTTGATTTAGGGGTTAGAGTAAATATTCTACCTTATTTAGTTTATGAACAATTGGGATTAAGAAAACTTTAGCCAACAGGGATCACATTACAATTAGCAGACTGATCTTTCAGGATCCCTAAAGAAATGGTAGAGGATGTCCTAATTAAGGTTGGTAATTTTATCTTTCTTGTAGATTTCATCATTTTGGAGACTGAACCAGTAGTAAACCCTAAGGGTCATATCCTAGTTATTTTAGGAAGACCATTTCTAGCTATTGCTAATGCTGAAATTAATTATTGGAATGGACTTATGAAGCTAACCTTTGGGAACATGACTATTAAGCTAAATATATTCAACTTGGAACAAGAATCCACCAAGCATGCTAATGTAAGTGTAATCCAAGATGAAATTTATAAACCCATAGACATTAGCGATAAGGAAATCGATCTTGAGTCTAGTATCTGGCCAACCCATGAATATGAGAACATAGATAAAATACTTGGAGATAATAAAAATAGCCAAAGATAGGAGCCTCCTACTGAAACACTTATGGAAATGGATAAACCATTAACCAAGCCATCTCCAGGTACCTACTATCAGGAGATATATCTTATAGATATACATAACAGAGATATCATGTGGGACATTACTGATTGGACTTCGTCCAACCATCCGTCATGGCTAGGTATATCTAATAATTTAGTGGATGTATCAACCGACATAATCTAAAAGATCCATTTAGTCTGGCTGAAGACTTTAAACTTAGCACTCTAGAGAGGCAACCTAGCTCCTTTCTTTCTAATTTTTTAAAAAATATTATTAGGTTTTCATATCCTGACTTAAATGAGCTCCATTGGCTAAGTTGGGGGGAGAGCTCAATAAATTTCTTTCTCAGGTGTTTTCATTTTCTTTTATACCATATCATGCTTACATTTAGAAACTATTTTTATGGGGGGATAAAAAGCAGAACAAATATATATTTGGAGCTACCTTTACCTTATTATTCTTACACTTGTCAATCTTGGACTTAAGGTAAATCATACACTTTTGATAAATAATTGATTGAACAATCTAGATGATTTTTGAAATACTGAGGGGTATAATATTAGTAGACTCAAGTAAAAATGGTAAGAAAGAATGAAATCAATTTCTAGATAATTCTAACCCTCCTATCGTATTAAAGAAGAATCTACTTCTTGGATGTGTGTAGCTGTTGATAATGCAAAGTTTTCTTTATTAGTTAAAAAAAAAGAGATAATAAAAGTAAGTTCTAAACATTGTTCCACCGAGTACCCGGGCCTCTTCATCTAAGTAAATGGTTGAGTCTCGTATCAAAAAGTGGAGATATGAAAAAACTTTACTATACAGCTAGTTTTGATCTGTAGCCTTTCTAACTCAAGCCAATAAGCCCGAGGGATGTTTTACACCTAGGGCCCTAAGGCTAACTGGTCTGGGAGATATTGATCGAAAACTTGTTACAAGGGTCAGATACAAAGCTTAAGAGATTAAAGCATTGCACGGTCTGTATTATTAAAAAAAGTAAAAAAAAGTTTAACAATAAGAGGAATATACTTGCACTAAAACAATATCTGACCACTCCATGAGAGTAGAAGATTTAGAAATAATAATAGGAGTTGGTCAAGAATTATCTTAGAAAAATGAGAAGTTTGCACTTAACCAATTTACTTGATGCTATTAATATCCCAATGACCAATTTCATATACTATATAATGGAAAATCTTCTACTTATAAAAAGGGTATGAGAACAACCTTTGAGTTTGAGTAAACTTGTGTAGGATATTAAGAGTTTTGGAACCCTCCTCAATTATTTTCTAATAAATAATTCATGAACTATTTTTACTCGAGGACAAGTAAAGTTCAAGTTGGGGGGAGTGATAAGTGCATAAATATTAGCCATAAATACATTACTTTATATATTAAACTTATTTTATTTAATTAAAATTAATACTTTTATGCAATGTTTTAAGGAAAGAACCTCGCCAATGTAAAGAGTCCCATTTTTAGAGTCCAACGATGTGAATGACACGTAAATCGAACTTGAATTGAGCTGAGAAGTGAATTTTGAAGGAATAAATAAGATGTTGCATGAATATTAGAGTAGCGAGTCCACCATGGACCGACTGAATAGTTCACGGAAGCCTTGATGATCCACATCTACCATTGTTGCTAGCCCATAGAATAGATCCATGGACCATAAACTAAACCAAGCATCGATCTCATCAAAGGAGCTATCGGAGATGTTTCCCTCATTGTCGGGAAGCTTCTCAAAGCTAGAAAGATGCTGGAGAGGCCATTAATGGCTAAAAAACTCCAAGAAACTGCCACCATTTTCATTGCCCATGCTGGTCATCTTCCTTGATTTGGCCTCATCCTAGATCTCCATGGCTATCGCCTCCCTATTCCTGAAGCCACCGCAGGCCATCTTCCTCATCCCATCATTGACCCTCATTATCTTCTTCTTCCTCCTAGTTCGTCGTTCAAGCTTCCATCACTGCCTGCACCGCCTGAGCACCATTCTCGTGGCTAGAAAAGATGATGGAGAAACCTTTAACCGTGTCCATCTTCACTGATCCAAGCCACTTTCCAAACCATCGGTCATGGTCCTTTTCCCCTTTGCTTGATCACCGCCTACCACCATCGATGATGTTGCTGCTGCCTGAGCTATTCCATGTGCCTGAGCTATTCCATGTCACTAGCACAGTCACCGCCCACAGCCAGAGAAGATGTCGGAGAAGCTCCCAAGTGCCCAGTTTTCATCTTTTTTGATCGGCCTTCTTCCCATCATTGATCCTCCCTGTGTTGCCTCACGCTGCTGGCCAGTCTCCATCAAGTTGCTACCTCCTCCCCTATTCAATATCAGTCCCCCGTTCGAGTTTCCCACCACCGTCGGGCCTTCTCAAGCACTATCTCCACCATCCCATGCCACCATGTTGCTATCCTGATATCGTTGCTGCCTCTAGTGTAAATCCAAATGCTGTCGGAAGCTTGGATGTCCAAACCAGAAAAGAAAGGGAGAAACATCGATCACAGATTCTGGGGATAACACCGAAGAAGTTTGATTTTAAAATAAAGATTGTGTGGTTGTTGAACAGGTATGGGATAAGAATACATAACCAAAAGGGATAAGAATGTGAAACTGAAATAGATGAGGATAAGAATAGAAGCTATTAAGGTAGATCACGATGAGAAAGCAACACGGTTTCCACACGGGCTTGATGCATTCCCCTCTACCTATATAACATCTCTTCGCTACCGTAGAATTCTGCATTCCACTTCTAGCCCGTATTGTGCAGCCATTTCTTCTTGTCCCCTTCGCTTCTCTACTTTGCACTTTCTTCTACCCTTCTAATATATGAGAAGAAGAGTAAGTTGAGAGAGAGAGAATTTGTTAGTTAGGTTATAGTTTTTCTTATTTATTTTTATTTAACTCCAAGCCCTGATAATAGCTCAGGAGTTTTATATTTTGTAATTAAATTTGATTTAGAAATAAAGTTTTATTTTTCTTATTTCAATTCTTTTCTTGTAATTTTTAATTTTTGCATTAGGATAGTTTTAATTCTTGAAATTTATTTTATGCCATTTAAATTCCTATAATTAGTGTATTTTAAAATCTATAATTTACATTTCAGCAAGTAGTATAGAATTTATTTTATTTTTTTAATAATTTTTAAAATTTTATTTTATATCATGTCTGGCTAAGCAAATCTCCTAGGGTTGGCGAAGAAGTTAGGTCATGATTAGAAGCTCTTTTCTTAGATATCTTTCTAGGACTTTAATTTTTCTAAGAGTCTCTTTTTTGCCCAGAGACTTGATGAGCTATTGTTGGGTTTCAATCCCTTCATAGTTCATGATTGATTTGGTACAAGGAGGGTAACGGATATAAGGCTCAATATTTTTTTTTACTCTTTTCTCTTCTTTCCTTGTAAAACCTTGATAGATTATAGTTGGGTTTAAATCTTTTCATAATCCATACTTGGTTAATACAAAGAAAGAAGTTGAAAAGACATTATAAGATCATAGAGAGGTTTTCTAAATTATTGGTTTAATGGATTCAAAAGCCCTAGATTCTTAAATTATTTATTTCTTCTCAATTTGATTAATTTTGCTTATCTTTATTGAAGCTCACCTAAGCAAAGGTTTGAACATAGTTCAAACACAGATTCCTCGTGGGATCGACCGATACTCGCTGGTCATACTACTCTGCACACCATGTGCTTGTGGTTTCAACTTAAAGTTCATATCAGTACTAACTTATCCAAGAAGTGGAAATTATTTTGCTACTTCTAAAATCAGTTGATACCCAGTCAAATCATAAAAAGATCTTTCATCGGATTACCAATTCCACCCACTTAGTAGTCGAGTAAAGCCCATAGAAATTTTTAGAGTTCATCATTTCCTAACTTTTTACCTTACTCTTTAAATCCTCTAACTTACTTTGGATTTGGTATAGTATCAATTTATATAGTCCCCCCCTTTTTTTTAATGTAGAATCAGTGCAATGTCCTAACATCTAACTTTTTAGTTGACCCTTATAGTGAGCTTTAGGCCAATGACTTCCAAACTAGTTAGCTCTAGGGCTTTAGGTGTAGAACACTCTTCAGGCTTACTAACTCGAGTAAAAACTGCTACGTGCTAAGACCGTCTCTATAAGAGAATTTTTTATATTCTCACATTTTGACATGAACAATAATGCTTATTTAGACGAAGTGGCCCAATTACTCGGTAAAAAATACTAAAAATATTATTTATTAAACTTTAAGAAAGATTTTATGCATTCTTTGATATTTCCACCTATACCCTAATAAGATAGATTTTTTATCGAGATCAATAGTCAGAAGGATCTAGAATTACTCAATTTTTTTCTGGTCCAAACTCTATCATTTATTGGGCTTCCTTGATAATTCATCCCTCAATATCTCTAAAATTATCTAAATCGTTCATCATTCATCATTTAGATAGCTTGATTATCTTCAAATTGAGACAGTTTTATACACAAAACTGATTAAAGTCTTACTCAAGGATTTGATTAATTTAATTATCCCCCCTAACTTAATCTCCATTGTCCCTAATGGAAGAGGATACTAGTAATGTAAAAAAATGACAAGGAAGGATACCACCTGGGAAGGGTACTTGAGCATTCGATGTGTTGTGATTTGTTCCTTTGATGCCATACTTCTCCTAATTTAACTTTATTGTTCCTCCTGAATTTCTTCTAAAAAAAAGTAGATGGTTAAAAATAAAAGCATAAACTAGGTTTCCTCCCAAGAGTCTAAGTTTAAAGTCTTCAGCTAGACTATGCTGATCATTACGGCAATGATGGATTCACAAGATCAATGGATTCAATAAGTTCTCCATTATTAATTCCCTCTATGTAAGGTTTCAAACACTGGCCATTTATCTTAAAAATATTTCCCTACTTAGGCTCAAACGAAGTTTTCCAAGAAAAAGACGTAACCTAGAATTAAAAAGCCACACTTATTGATTAGGCTCAAACATTTTTTTATTAATAAATTTATCATGATATGCTTTAGTTTGAGCCTTGTAAATTTTAAAACTTTCATATGATTCATTATGTAGCTCTTCTAATTCATTTAATTGAAGTCTCCTATTAGAACCTGCATTTTTTATGTCAAAATTAAATTACTTAATAATCCAAAATGCATGGTATTCCAATTCTACTAGAAAATGATAAGCTTTTCCGAACATTAGCCAGTAAGGAGACATTCATGAAGGGGTTTTAGAAGCAGTTCGGTAAGCCCATAGCGCATCATCCAAATATTCTGACCAATCTTTTCTATTAGGTCTTAATGTTTTTTCAAGAATATACTTAATTTTCCTATTAGAGACTTCAACTTGGCCACCAGTCTAGGGGTGGTAAGGTATGTGGTGGGGACACCTGAGACACCAGAATAAGACAGAGGCTTTTCAAACCTCCGTAAATTGATCAATAATTTATGAGTCCATCTGTAATAAGGGCTTAGCTCATCTAAGTCCATTTTAGTTGTTATTTGAGTATTTTGAGTTGTTATTTCAGTTCTGTACTAGTCAGCTCATGTTGAGCTAGTTCAGTCCAATGCTGGTCAGCTCATGTTGAGCTAATTTTATTTTTTTTGAGTCCTATCCAAGCATACTGAAGACTCAAGACCACATCATACAAGTAAAGACCAAGTCCAACCAGATTGAAGACATGGAAGTTTAGCCCAAGTCCAACCCAGCTTGAAGATTTGAAGACCCCAGGAGGAAAATCAGGAACCCTGATTCCTTGCAGATGCCCTCCAGATGCCCAGATTTCCTTCCAGATGCCAAAATATATTCATAGACCAAGGCATCCATGATTTTATAGGTCCATCTGCATCCTAGCCCAAAGAAATCAAGCCCAGGCACCAAGCCCAAGCCCCTAAGAAGCAAGATACCAGGGAATATTCATGCTACCTGGCTACCAGGCCACCCCAGCTTCTAGAGGCCAAAACCCATGCACCCGGGCCCCTTTGGGCCAGCCCCTTGCTGCTCTTAGAAGCCCAACACGCCCCCCTAGGTGTCCTTGGAGTGTTGGCCAAGTCAAGAGAAATTTTAGGGATTTTTTCTATCTAATGTTTCCTTATTTTCTAGCTAGGGTTTGAGAGGGAAAAGGATTCTCAAGTAAAGACTAATGTGCCCTTACTTGGAGCCCAAGGTTAAGGGTCTATTTAAGGGACCCTAGCCTCTTGTATGAAGGGAGAATTTTTGATATGAATTAAAACCTTGAGTTCTTCTATTGAGTTGTGTGATACCCTGCTGTGTGCATAAAGGGGTTTGTGAGAGTTTTTCTTCCCAGTGCTGCAATCATCTTCCTGCTGCCAACAAGCCTCTCAGATCCCTGGACGCCCACTCCAAAAGAAGCCTTCCCTTGCTGTTTTCCTTTTGTTTTCTTATTCCTTTGTGATTTTTCTAACCCTTGACAGGTTGTTTGCAGGTCCCCGAGTTCCTACGAATCCAACGACTCAAGCCAAGCCTCAATCGGATCACCGAGCAGAAAGCCGGGTATCCGCGGGTCTTTGGCTCGGTTTTCCAGGCCGCATCCGTCGAGGAACGAGAGACCCCTTCGCTGCGATCTTCATAGATATTGTGAGGTACACCCCTCTACCTCCAGTAGTTTTATTGTAGGAGAACTTGCCCTAACCGAGGCTTCTCAGCCCCAGCGGTCCTTCTTTGCTACTTTTCTAGGTCCTAATCTGCATGCTGATCTTCAAAAATTCATACAAAATTCCCTACAAATAATTTTGATCTGAAGTTCGGAAAATAATCACCTAACTCAACATGTAAAACATACAAAAAAAAATCGCATGCATATTATTTCCCCATCATTTGGTATCAGAGCCTAGATTAGGACTTGTTTTCTGTAATTTTCAGCCTGTATATGCTGTGTTATTTTAATTATTTGTCCCTCATACAAACTTAAAAGATTCTGAAATTTGTTTTCCTGGATTCATCATAATTCACAGAAATTTTAAGAATTTGTTTCAGATTTTATTATGGCCTGTGAATTTTCTTCAAGCCAAAATAGAGCCTGCAAATTTTCGGCTCTATTTTCTCAGAAAGACAAGTTTGGAAGTTTTAGGGTTTTGTTTAGCATTTTTGCATATCTTTTAATTTTAGTATATTTCCAGCATATTAGGCCATGATTTGCAAGTTTTCTTCTATTTAAAAAAAAATACCAAAAAAAAAATTACATATTCTCTAAAAATACCAAAAACATCTAACCCTAATTTGAATCATTTGCCTGCCATCATTGCATAATCTACTTTTAAGGGCACTCTTGCTATATCAAATAAGGAGAGGAGTTGATAACCTCTCCTTAGTCCAAAACCATATCCCTTGCATTCGGTCCCAAGCCTTAACCTAAAATTAATTAGACTTAATTTGCCCTAGTGGGCTAGGGACACTAACTGGTCGAGTCCGGGCTAGTGTTAGATCACTGTGTCAAGTTAACCTGTGTGTGCCTTGTGCTCAGTGTCTAGAACGGTGGTTTAGGGATTCAATCCCGAAGGGCTTGTGTGCTGGTCCGCCTACCTGGCCAATCTCTGATTGGTGTCTAGGATTGGCAATCAGGGACCTGACACTCCCCTTACACCTGCCTGGCTGAGTACAGGGTTACTATAGGCTAGTTTGCCACCCTGATTGAGCATTTAGTTTGGACTCTAGGTCTAGTTAGCTATAGTCGGTCTGATCAAGTCTTGCATGAGCACTAGATCAGGAGTTTCATATCACCCACCTCCTTCATAAATGTCTGAGCCCATGGAAAACTTACAAGCCCAAATAAAAGCCCTAGCTGATCAAATGGCCCAGATGGCTACCCAGATGACTACCCAGTTGACTACCCAGTTAACTCAGTCTGCTACCAAAACCAACAATAGAATTGACCATCTTGTCAATAGGTTTGACCAGTTAGAAGGCCGTGTAGAGACCATACAAAGAACCCATGGGTCACAGTCTGAACCAGATCCTAATTCCCCTCAACCTAGGAGGACCCCAAACCCTAATCCATACCCTGAGATCGAACCTAGGAGAGCCCCTCATCCTGACCCATACTATAACCCTCAACCAAGGAGGACCTCAGACCCTGACCCATACCAAGAGGTCGAACCTAGGAGAGCCCCTTATCCTGACCCATACTACAATCCTCAACCTAGGAGGACCCCAAACCCTGATCCATACCTGGAGGCTGAACCTAGGAGAGCCCATCGTCATGACCCAATCCCTAAGGTTAGTCCTAGAAGACCCAATCAGGATTTTATAGACCAGGAAGATAGATCCTATTTACCCTCTGCCTATAAGCCTAGTATACCCACAACCTATAGATCTTATGACTCCAAATCCTATGAACCTAGAACCTATGAATCCATAACCTATGAACCTAGATCCTATGACTCTAGATCCCATGATCATAGATCCTATGCACCCACACCCTATGAGCCTAGTAGACCCAACACCCAATATTCTGACCCATATAGTCAGTCCAACCCTAGGGGAACCCAATATTCTGACCCATATAGGGAGTCCAACCCTAGGAGAACCCAATATCCTGACCCATATAGGGAGTCCAACCCTAGGAGGACCCAATATCCTGACCCATATAGAGAACCCAACCTTAGGAGGACCCCATACCATGATCCATCCTTAGAATCTGACCATAGAGCTGACCCAAAATCCTATGACCCCAGATCTTATAATCCCATGACCCATAGATCTGCACCCTTGTCCTATGAGTCCAGAGAACCCATAACCCCTAAGTATCAATCTAGTACTAGTCAGGTTTCCCTTAGTCAACTTGAACCCCATAGGATTAGCACCCCTAAATATGAGCCCAGTAGTGAGCCACTATCCCTTAGGCAACTTGAACCTACTAGGATTAGTGTCCATAATCAGAAACTAGGACCTAGCCAATTTTTTCCTATTCGACCTTCTCCAACCATTCCTGAGTTTGACAAGGCTTACATTAATGCAGAAGTGTATGAAGCTGATGCGAGCCTAGTGGATGAGTATGAAGGAGAAGAGGAGACACCTTTAGATGACTTAGAATTAGCTGACCCAATAGATACCCAGGTAGAAGCCAACCTAGAGGTAGTTGACCTTGACCACATCCAACCTAAAGCTATAGTGGAAGAACAAATAGAGGAAGAGAACCTAGGTACTACTACTAGAGCCTTACTTGAGGAAACCATAGAGGAGAGCCAAATTATAGAGTCTAGTCCAAAAATACAAGAACCAGAAGAATTTATTAAGGACTTGATCTCTTTGAATCAGTACCTTCAGGATGAGCCTCCTCCTATAGTTTCCATTAAGGACCTCTTCCCTGAGATTAGTAACCCATCCTTCCATTATGCAAACCCCATAGATATACCGCAATCTCGTAAGGTTAGCCTCATTAGTCTAGGATTAGTCCCTGACATGCCTTCTTTTATCAAACTTTATCCAACTAACCTTGAACCTTTTTCCCTGCCCTACCAAACTACTTCTGAATCCACTTCCTATTTTCTGTCCTTTCCTGACACCTCCAGCATTTCTAGGATCATTAGATTGCATTTAGCTGAGATTAGCATACTGCATGCATTCATCACGCATGTTAGGTTTGCATCTTACTTCTGGCATACTCTTTGGAATTTGCTAGGAGTTCACTATAAATTTTCATGTGCATGTCAAGCTAGGATCAAACCTAGAGAACCTATAATCTATTAGGTTTAGATCCAAAGAGTTCAATAAAATTTTCTTCGATAGGAATGCATAGTCGAGTCTGTTATGTGTCAGTATGAGTCCTTTGCATCATTTGTTAGGAGTCTGCATGTGCCTAGCATGTTCACCACCCGCACTATTCTTTAAACAAACTGGCTACTTCCTAAAGAAGGATCAAAGAATTTGATGCAGTGGATTCTATCTTGGTTAGGCTTAGGCCTAAAAGAAGCTTCATACTTGCAGAGCCGGACCTTTTAAAGTGATAGAGAAGGTTGGATCAAATGCCTAGGTGTTAGACTTGCCTTCGGATTTGGGCATTAGTTCTACCTTCAATATTACAGACCTGGTTGAGTATAGGGAACCGGCAGCGCTACCTAGTGAGGCCTTTGGACCTATTCCTTTTCATTGTGAGTGACCATAACCTAGAGTGTCCATAAACAAATTTGGCCTGAGAGAGGAGAACGGATCGAGCATATCCTGGACGATCAAGCCATCACGACCCAGGGCCATGACTATCAACGCTTCCTGGTCCGATGGCAAGGCCGGCCAGAGTCGGACGATTCGTGGATTTCTCGAGAGGACTTGCAACGCCTCAACCCAGACCTTCTCGAGAGATATGTGAGCCAGTCTGACCTTCACTCGACAGGGTCGAGTTCCTCCTACCCCGGGAGAATTGGTGGGGATACCTGAGGCACCAGAATAAGACAAAGGCTTTTCAACCCTCTATAAATTGATCAATAATTTATGAGTCCATCTGTAATAAGGGCTTAGCTTATTTGAGTCCATTTTAGTTGTTATTTGAGTATTTTGAGTTGTTATTTCAGTTCTTTACTAGTCAGCTCATGTTGAGCTAGTTCAATCCAATGCTGGTCAGCTCATGTTGAGCTAATTTTATTTTTTTTGAGTCCTATCCAAGCATACTGAAGACTCAAGACCACATCATACAAGTAAAGACCAAGTCCAACCAGATTGAAGACATGGAAGTTTAGCCCAAGTCCAACCCAGCTTGAAGATTTGAAGACCCCAGGAGGAAAATCAGGAACCCTAATTCCTTGCAGATGCCCTCCAGATGCCCAGATTTCCTTTCAGATGCCAAAATATATTCAAAGACCAAGGCATCCATGATTTTATAGGTCCATCTACATCCTAGCTCAAAGAAATCAAGCCCAGGCGCCAAGCCCAAGCCCCTAAGAAGCAAGATACCGGGGAATATTCATGCTACCTGGCTACCAGGCCACCACAGCTTCCAGAGGCCCAAACCCATGCACCCGGGCCCCTTTGGGCCGGCCCTTTGCTGCTCTTAGAAGCCCAACACGCCCCCCTAGGTGTCCTTGGAGTGTTGGCCAAGTCAAGAGAAATTTTAGGGATTTTTTCTATCTAATGTTTCCTTATTTTCTAGCTAGGGTTTGAGAGGGAAAAGGATTCTCATATAAAGACTAATGTGCCCTTACTTGGAGCCAAAGGTTAAGGGTCTATTTAAGGGACCCTAGCCTCTTGTATGAAGGGAGAATTTTTGATATGAATTAAAACCTTGAGTTCTTCTATTGAGTTGTGTGATACCCTGCTGTGTGCATAAAGGGGTTTGTGAGAGTTTTTCTTCCCAGTGCTGAAATCATCTTCCTGCTGCCAAAAAGCCTCTCAGATCCGTGGACGCCCACTCCAAAAGAAGCCTTCCCTTGCTGTTTTCCTTTTGTTTTCTTATTCCTTTGTGATTTTTCTAACCCCTGACAGGTTGTTTGCAGGTCTCTGAGTTCCTACGAATCCAACGACTCCAGCCAAGCCTCAATCGGATAACCGAGCAGAAAGCAGGGTATCCGCGGGTCTTTGGCTCGATTTTCCAGGCCGCATCCGTCGAGGAACGAGAGATCCCTTCGCTGCGATCTTCATAGATATTGTGAGGTACACCCCTCTACCTCCAGTAGTTTTATTGTAGGAGAACTTGCCCTAACCGAGGCTTCTCAGCCCCGGCAGTCCTTCTTTGCTACTTTTCTAGGTCCTAATCTGCATGCTGATCTTCAAAAATTCATACAAAATTCCCTACAAATAATTTTGATCTGAAGTTTGGGAAATAATCACCAAACTCAACATGTAAAACATACAAAAAAAAATCGCATGCATATTATTTCCCCATCATTTGGTATCAGAGCCTAGATTAGAACTTGTTTTCTACAATTTTCAGCCCGTATATGCTCTGTTATTTTAATTATTTCTTCCTCATACAAACTTCAAAAATTCTGAAATTTGTTTTCCTGGATTCATCATAATTCACAAAAATTTTAAGAATTTGTTTCAGATTTTATTATGGCTTGTGAATTTTCTTCAAGCCGAAATAGAGCCTGCAAATTCTCGGCTCTATTTTCTCAGAAAGACAAGTTTGGAAGTTTTAGGGTTTTGTTTAGCATTTTTGCATATCTTTTAATTTTAGTATATTTCCAGCATATTAGGCCATGATTTGCAAGTTTTTTTCTATTTAAAAAAAAATACCAAAAAAAAAAATTACATATTCTCTAAAAATACCAAAAACATCTAACCCTAATTTGCATCATTTGCCTGCCATCATTGCATAATCTACTTTTACGGGCACTCTTGCTATATCAAATAAGGAGAGGAGTTGATAACCTCTCCTTAGTCCAAAACCACATCCCTTGCATTCGGTCCCAAGCCTTAACCTAAAATTAATTAGACTTAATTTTCCCTAGTGGGCTAGGGACACCAACTGGTCGGGTCCGGGCTAGTGTTAGATCACTGTGTCAAGTTAACCTGTGTGTGCCTTGTGCTCAGTGTCTAGAACAGTGGTTTAGGGATTCAATCCCGAAGGGCTTGTGTGCTGGTCCGCCTACCTGGCCAATCTCTGATTGGTGTCTAGGATTGGCAATCAGGGACCTAACACTCCCCTTACACCTGCCTGGCTGAGTACAGGGTTACTATAGGCTAGTTTGCCACCCTGATTGAGCATTTAGTTTGGACTCTAGGTCTAGTCAGCTATAGTCGGTCTAATCGAGTCTTGCATGAGCACTAGATCAGGAGTTTCATATCACCCACCTCCTTCATAAATGTCTGAGCCCATGGAAAACATACAAGCCCAACTAAAAGCCCTAGCTGATCAAATGGCCCAGATGGCTACCCAGATGACTACCCAGTTGACTACCCAGTTAACTCAGTCTGCTACCCAAACCAACAATAGATTGACCATCTTGTCAATAGGTTTGACCAGTTAGAAGGCCGTGTAGAGACCATACAAAGAACCCATGGGTCACAGTCTGAACCAGATCCTAATTCCCCTCAACCTAGGAGGACCCCAAACCCTAATCCATACCCTGAGGTCGAACCTAGGAGAGCCCCTCATCCTGACCCATACTATAACCCTCAGCCTAGGAGGACCCCAGACCCTGACCCATACCAAGAGGTCGAACCTAGGAGAGCCCCTTATCCTGACCCGTACTACAATCCTCAACCTAGGAGGACCCCAAACCCTGATCCATACCTTGAGGCTGAACCTAGGAGAGCCCATCGTCATGACCCAATCACTAAGGTTAGTCCTAGAAGACCCAATCAGGATTTTATAGACCAGGAAGATAGATCCTATTTACCCTCTGCCTATAAGCCTAGTATACCCACAACCTATAGATCTTATGACTCCAAATCCTATGAACCTAGAACCTATGAATCCATAATCTATGAACCTAGATCCTATGACTCTAGATCCCATGATCATAGATCTTATGCACCCACACCCTATGAGCCTAGTAGACCCAACACCCAATATTCTGACCCATATAGTGAGTCCAACCCTAGGGTAACCCAATATTCTGACCCATATAGGGAGTCCAACCCTAGGAGAACCCAATATCCTGACCCATATATGGAGTCCAACCCTAGGAGGACCCAATATCCTGACCCATATAGAGAACCCAACCTTAGGAGGATCCCATACCATGATCCATCCTTAGAATCTGACCATAGAGCTGACCCAAAATCCTATGACCCCAGATCTTATAATCCCATGACCCATAGATCTGCACCCTTGTCCTATGAGTCCAGAGAACCCATAACCCCTAAGTATCAATCTAGTACTAGTCAGGTTTCCCTTAGTCAACTTGAACCCCATAGGATTAGCACCCCTAAATATGAGCCCAGTAGTGAGCCACTATCCCTTAGGCAACTTGAACCTACTAGGATTAGTGTCCATAATCAGAAACTAGGACCTAGCCAGTTTTTCCCTAGCCGACCTTCTCCAACCATTCCTGAGTTTGACAAGGCTTACATTAACGCAGAAGTGTATGAAGCTGATGCGAGCCTAGTGGATGAGTATGAAGGAGAAGAGGAGACACCTTTAGATGACTTAGAATTAGCTGACCCAATAGATACCCAGGTAGAAGCCAACCTAGAGGTAGTTGACCTTGACCATATCCAACCTAAAGCTATAGTGGAAGAACAAATAGAGGAAGAGAACCTAGGTACTACTACTAGAGTCTTACTTGAGGAAACCATAGAGGAGAGCCAAATTATAGAGTATAGTCCAAAAATACAAGAACCAGAAGAATTTATTAAGGACTTGATCTCTTTGAATCAGTACCTTCAGGATGAGCCTCCTCCTATAGTTCCCATTAAGGACCTCTTCCCTGAGATTAGTAACCCATCCTTCCATTATGCAAACCCCATAGATATACCGCAATCTCGTAAGGTTAGCCTCATTAGTCTAGGATTAGTCCCTGACATGCCTTCTTTTATCAAACTTTATCCAACTAACCTTAAACCTTTTTCCCTGCCCTACCAAACTACTTCTGAACCCACTTCCTATTTTCTGCCCTTTCCTGACACCTCCAGCATTTCTAGGATCATTAGATTGCATTTAGCTGAGATTAGCATACTGCATGCATTCATCACGCATGTTAGGTTTGCATCTTACTTCTGGCATACTCTTTGGAATTTGCTAGGAGTTCACTATAAATTTTCATGTGCATGTCAAGCTAGGATCAAACCTAGAGAACCTATAATCTATTAGGTTTAGATCCAAAGAGTTCAATAAAATTTCCTTCGATAGGAATGCATAGTCGAGTCTGTTAGGTGTCAGTATGAGTCCTTTGCATCATTTGTTAGGAGTCTGCATTTGCCTAGCATGTTCACCACCCGCACTATTCTTTAAACAAACTGGCTACTTCCTAAAGAAGGATCAAAGAATTTGATGCAGTGGATTCTATCTTGGTTAGGCTTAGGCCTAAAAGAAGCTTCATACATGCAGAGCCGGACCTTTTAAAGTGATAGAGAAGGTTGGATCAAATGCCTAGGTGTTAGACTTGCCTTCGGATTTGGGCATTAGTTCTACCTTCAATATTACAGACCTGGTTGAGTATAGGGAACCGGCAGCGCTACCTAGTGAGGCCTTTGGACCTATTCCTTTTCATTGTGAGTGACCATAACCTAGAGTGTCCATAAACAAATTTGGCCTGAGAGAGGAGAACGGATCGAGCATATCCTGGACGATCAAGCCATCACGACCCAGGGCCATGACTATCAACGCTTCCTGGTCCGATGGCAAGGCCGGCCAAAGTCGGACGATTCATGGATTTCTCGAGAGGACATGCAATGCCTCAACCCAGACCTTCTCGAGAGATATGTGAGCCAGTCTGACCTTCACTCGACAGGGTCGAGTTCCTCCCACCCCGGGAGAATTGGTGGGGACACCTGAGGCACCAGAATAAGACAGAGGCTTTTCAACCCTCTATAAATTGATCAATAATTTATGAGTCCATCTGTAATAAGGGCTTAGCTTATTTGAGTCCATTTTAGTTGTTATTTGAGTATTTTGAGTTGTTATTTCAGTTCTTTACTAGTTAGATCATGTTAAGCTAGTTCAGTCCAATGCTGGTCAGCTCATGTTGAGCTAATTTTATTTTTTTTGAGTCCTATCCAAGCATACTGAAGACTCAAGACCACATCATACAAGTAAAGACCAAGTCCAACCATATTGAAGACATGGAAGTTTAGACCAAGTCCAACCCAGCTTGAAGATTTGAAGACCCCAGGAGAAAAATCAGGAACCCTAATTCCTTGCAGATGCCCTGCAGATGCCCAGATTTCCTTCCAGATGCCAAAATATATTCATAGACCAAGGAATCCATGATTTTATAGGTCCATCTACATCCTAGCCCAAAGAAATCAAGCCCAGGCGCCAAGCCCAAGCCCCTAAGAAGCAAGATACCAGGGAATATTCATGCTACCTGGCTACCAGGCCACCCCAGCTTCCAGAGGCCCAAACCCATGCACCCGGGCCCCTTTGGGCTGGCCCCTTGCTGCTCTTAGAAGCCCAACATGCCCTCCTAGGTGTCCTTGGAGTGTTGGCCAAGTCAAGAGAAATTTTAGGGATTTTTTCTATCTAATGTTTCCTTATTTTCTAGCTAGGGTTTGAGAGGGAAAAGGATTCTCATGTAAAGACTAATGTGCCCTTACTTGGAGCCCAAGGTTAAGGGTCTATTTAAGGGACCCTAGCCTCTTGTATGAAGGGAGAATTTTTGATATGATTTAAAACCTTGAGTTCTTCTATTGATTTGTGTGATACCCTGCTGTGTGCATAAAGGGGTTTGTGAGAGTTTTTCTTCCCAGTGCTGCAATCATCTTCCTGCTGCCAACAAGCCTCTCAGATCCCTGGATGCCCACTCCAAAAGAAGCCTTCCCTTGCTGTTTTCCATTTGTTTTCTTGTTCCTTTGTGAGTTTTCTAACCCCTGACAGGTTGTTTGCAGGTCCCCGAGTTCCTACGAATCCAACGACTCCAGCCAAGCCTCAATCGGATCACCGAGCAGAAAGCCGGGTATCCGCGGGTCTTTGGCTCGATTTTCCACGCCGCATCCATCGAGGTACGAGAGACCCCTTCACTGCGATCTTCACAGACGTTTTCAGGTACACCCCTCTACCTCCAGTAGTTTTATTGTAGGAGAATTTGCCCTAACCGAGGCTTCTCAGCCCCGGCGGTCCTTCTTTGCTACTTTTCTAGGTCCTAATCTGCATGCTGATCTTCAAAAATTCATACAAAATTCCCTACAAATAATTTTGATCTAAAATTCGAGAAATAATCACCTAACTCAACATGTAAAATATACAAAGAAAAATTGCATGCATATTAGTTCCCCATCAGTGTGGCTACCGATGTGGCACTATCGCTGACGTGGAACCTATGACAGCCCTAGCTAGCGGCTGCACTGGTGCAAAGTGCCACCTGGATGCGGTGACCAAATGAAGATCCAGATGAAAGGATTCCAGTGCACCACAATGAAAAGTTAATTTCAAAATGATGAAATTTCTACCAAAACCCTTAGCCAGGATCTCCTTATTCAGGATTAAAACATATGAGAAACATGCAAACCTACACTATTAGAATTAGGGCACCAACCTGTTATCGCTAAATCCAATTTTGATGTAGAATCAAAACTTGATGTTGAATGATCCTTTTGAATTCACTAGGCATCCAAATGTCCACCCTCCAATGGTGATCCACAAGAAAATTGATCAAGATACTTGCTTCTTCAAAAGTTCCTTCACTTGAATTCTTCTCCTATAACTCAAGAGGACTATGGCTGAAAAACTCCATGGCAGGGACTTCTTACTTCCTTTCTTTCTTCTTCCTCTCCCTTTCTTAAGACCTTGTCCTAAGAATACACTCTTGTCTTGAAGGAGGAGGAGGATTTAAGACACTAATGTCTTAATGTAAAAGGAAATAGAAACAGAGTATATCTTCTTTTTTTTTACCGTTCGAGAGATTCTTCCTATCTCTTGTTTTAGACTTGAGTTTCAACGGAGAAGAGAACTCTGTAAAAGGGAAACTCTTGTGTCCTAAACAAGCTAAGGAGGAATCAGTCTCCTGGAAAGGAAAAAAAAATAAAAAAAAAAACTCTATCGTACATTAGAAAAACACCCGAAGCCTCTGTTCCTTAAATAGACTACAAAAGGATGTCTTCTCAAAAGAACACAACTCTCCGTAAACTATTTCTCATGGCTTTCCACATTTCTCACGCCCTCTCCTTCCTTCTCACGGCCCTTCAGATTCAAACTCACGGCTCTTCCTAAAAGAAAAGTCATGAAGTTTTAAGAAGAAGGAAGTCGCGATGTTTTGGTCTCCGAAGAGACGTTATATCGCGCAACCGGGAAGAGTTAGCGCCTTTTGTCTTTCTCAAAATCCCCCAAACTATTAGATGACCATCTAATGGTCATTAGGAGATGCGCTAATAGGGAATAACCGACCAAAAGAAAAAAATATGGTGACATAAGAAGACTTCACGCGCGCATGAAGAGTCCATGCGCGCATGGAGTCTTTCCTCTTATCCACGTGCACAAATTTTTTGGGCGACCTACATGGATGGTCTTGGGTGTTAATTAAGATGTAGTCTTAGCCATGGGTTAGCCCAAAGTCCTATATATTTTAATTAGGGTCTAATTAGGTCCAATTAGAACCCAAATTGATCCAATTCGGAACCTTAATTCAAATCCAATTCGAATAGAAGCTAGGGTTTGCAACACCTGCTAGAGTGTTATCCTGCAAAGATGATATAATTTCAAATTAAACTCTTGATCAATCCTCTTAAGTGTGTGACCCATTGGGTTCCATATCCAGCCGGTAGTAGGTCTGAGTAAAAGTTGACCTAACTTGATTAGAACTCTTTCTAATCGATTTAGGTCAAATCGAGATTACCCGACTTGATCAATTAGGACTCTTCCTAATAAGTGATCTTTAAATTTGATCAACCCACAAGACAAGATTGACATCTAGCAACATGTCATGTCTACCTGGAAGATATGGAAATTCTGGTGAAATACCAAAACTACCCTTCAGTAGAAAGTTACCATACAATTAAATCTTTCAATCAGCCTGCACCCAAAATATAATTATGGATATGGATATATGTCAAATCCAATATTATATTTGTTTCTAGCTCAATCTTATATTGATGATTCATTTATCTTGATATTAGAAACCTTCTCTAATATCTTTACTTTGATCAAAGATTCCTTGAATCATCATCCGATTGATAACTAGCTGGATGCAATCTCCTCTTACTAAGAGTGATCGATTCCTTGTTGACCTACTCATTACCTTCATATACAATTCACCATTCTCAGTATCAATCCTGTGCATGACTCAATGTCATGATTAGGATTGAACCAAAGGATGGGTTCATGTACATAAGGTACTTATGGCAGTCTCAGGTCAATGGATTACTTATACCACTCCCACTATGAGAACCTTCTATTGACATGTAGCTAAGACTCCATTAGATGTTCTCAAGTTGGATCATATCAGTGAACTCATTCACTAATGAGCACCCACATCCTAGTATTAGTGTCATACACAAGTGACTGTGAGAGCAGTCACCCTTTCCAGTATACATGGGATGTGCTAGTCTTACCGGAAAAACCCTGATCCCCTACTCAGGGTTCCTTTGACTAGGAATATTTTAGATTAAGGTTTTTAGACTTTAGGTCTCACTGGTATGATCTCATCATAACCCTAAAATCATAGCCCTAATCTACGGGGTTCATCATAATAAAAACACAGCGTATGATGAAAAATAATGCCTTTATTTGAATATTGTCAATTACATTGATTTGGGAGATACAATATTGATTGGCTTATAGGGCATATCCCTTTCAATCTCCCACTTGCACTAAAGCCAATCGCCTTTAAATCTTAACCCCATACCCTCGAGGTGGTGATCAAAATCTCGCTGTGGTAGAGCTTTAGTGAACGGGTCTGCTACGTTGTTCTTTGTATCTACTCTATTTATGTAGACATCTTGTCTTTCGACTATTTCTCGGACGAGATGGAAGCATCTCAGAATGTGCTTGGACTTATGATGAGCTCTTGGTTCCTTAGCTTGAGCAACAGCTCCAGTGTTGTCACAGTAAAGTGGCATTGGGTTTTCAATCTCAGGAACAACACCCAACTCTGTGATGAACTTCTTCATCCAGACTGCTTCCTTGGCGGCTTAACTGATAGCTATGTATTCTGCCTCTGTAGTTGAATCAGCTACAGTCTGCTACTTAGTACTCTTCCAACTTACTGCTCCACCATTTAGGGTAAAAACATATCCTGAAATGGATTTGCTATCATCAATGTCTGATTGAAAACTAGAATCAGAATATGCTTCTAGTTTAAGATCAAAACCACCATAAACCAGAAAAATATCCTTAGTCCTTCTCAAGTACTTAAGAATATTTTTAACTGCTTTCAAATGATCCTCTCCTGGATCAGCCTGAAACCTACTGACAATGCCTAAAGCATATGCCACATCAGGCCTGGTACATAACATGGCATACATTATGGACCCTATTGCCGAAGCATAAGGTATAGAATTCATTCTATTTCTTTCTTCAGGTGTCTTAGGAGATATTCTTTTGGAAAAATGTATGCCTTGACTCGTAGGAAGATAACCTCTTTTACTTCCATCCATGCTGAATCTTTTCAGCACTAAGTCAATGTACCTTGACTGGGATAAACCTAGCATCCTCTTAGACCTATCTCTATAAATCTTAATACCTAGTATATAGGATGCTTCTCCCAAATCTTTCATGGAAAGCTGGTTTGATAGCCAAACCTTGACTGATTGTAACATTGGGATATCATTCCCAATGAGGAGTATGTCATCTACATACAGAACCAAGAAGACTATGGCACTCCTACTAGTCTTCATATAAACACAGGGTTCATCCACATTTTTGATAAAACCAAACCTTTTAATAGTTTCATCAAAATGGATGTTCCAACTCCTTGAAGCTTGTTTCAATCCATAAATGGATTTCTTTAGCTTGCATACTTGATTAGGTTTATTCTTTGAAATAAAACCTTCTGGTTGTGACATGTAGACTTCTTCCTCAAGGAAACCATTGAGGAAAGCAGTCTTCACATCCATTTGCCAGATCTTATAATCGTGGTATGCTGCTATAGCAAGTAAAATCCGAATTGATTTGAGCATGGCTACAGGTGAGAATGTTTCATCATAATCAATTCCCTGTTTTTGTCTAAAACCTTTTGCCACTAATTTAGCTTTATAGGTTTCAACTTGGCCATCAGCCCCAATCTTTTTCTTATAGACCCATTTGCACCCAATAGGATTAACACCCTCTGGTGCATCGACCAAAGACCATACTTGGTTGACATACATAGAGTCTATCTCGGATTCCATGGCTTCTTGCCATCTATTTGAGTCACTACTCAAGATAGCTTCCGTATAGGTCAGAGGTTCATCATTTTGAATGACTTGGGCTTCATTATTTTCAATAATAAACCCATACCTCTCAGGTGTCCGTGGTACTCTATCAGACCTACAGGGAGGAGTTTTGTGTTCTGGTTCTGACCTAGCTATATGTTCTAATAGTTGAGAATTGTCTATCTGTGTTTCTTATACTTCTCCAAGTTTAACAGTTCTACCATTGCCTTTTTCTAAAATGAACTCTTTTTCTAGAAAAATGGCATGCCTGCTGACAAAAATCTTTTGTTCAGTAGGATGGTAAAACAGATATCCTCTACCCTCTCTAGGATATCCTACAAATAGACATTTATCCGCTCTAGCTTCCAACTTATGTCCAAAATTTCTTTTAACATAAGCTGGACATCCCCATATCTTAAAATATTTAAGATATGGTTTCTTTCCACTCCAAATCTCATACGGAGTACTAAAAACGGATTTAGAAGGTACTTTGTTCAGAATGTAAATAGTAGTTTCTAGGGCATGACCCCAGAAGGAAATGGGTAAATTTGTGAAGCATATCATGGATCGTACCATATCAATAAGGTACGATTCCTTCTTTCAGCTACACCATTTAGCTGTGGTGTATAAGGAGGGGTCCATTCAGAAAGAATTCCATTAACTTTAAGATAGTCTAAAAACTCCGTGGATAAGTATTCTCTTCCTCGATCAGACCGAAGAACTTTAATATTTTTTCCGATTTGTTTTTCGACCATATATTGATACTCCTTAAATTTATCAAAGGCTTCAGATTTATGTTTCATAAGATACACATATCCGAATCTAGATAAATCATCTATAAAAATGATAAAATATGAGTATCCACCTCTAGCCTGAGTCATCATTGGACCACATACATCAGTATGTATAAGTCCTAATAACTCAGTTGTCCTTTCTCCATGTCCAGTAAATGGAGTCTTGGTCATCTTACCCATGAGACATGATTCGCAAGTCCCTAATGATTTATATTCATAAGGATCAAGGAATTTCTCCTTGTATAACTTGCTTATCCTAGACTCATTAACATGACCAAGTCGATGATGCCAAAGTAAAGTATTATTAAAGTGTTCTATTTTTTTATTATTATTGACATGAAAAACACTATCATTGGAAGGAAGAGTTAAGAGCCCATTGCTAAATATGCCAGAACAAATAAATTCATCAGATAACATTATCGAGCAACCAGTGCTCGTTACATCCATTACATATCCGTGTTTTAATAACAAGGGAATAGATATAATGTTCCTAATAATCTTAGGCATATAATAACAATTTTCTAACTCCAAGATCTTCCCTAAAGGCAACTTCAGAATATAGGTCCCTACAGCTTCTACTTGGATGATATCACCACTAGCACCGTAGAGATTGAAGTCACCTTCCTTCAATACTTTAAGCTTGTGGAGGTCCTGCAAAGATTTGCATATATGGTAACCACAAGCGGTATCCAATACCCAAGTATTTGAAACAGATAAATTTAATGTCAATATAGCATGTATCTCATACATACCTTTTGGCGCATCTGATGCACCAGGCTTCACAGTTGCAAGGTAAGCCTTGCAATTCCTTTTCCAATATCTCGCTTTGCCGCAAAAGAAACAGGTCGACTGTTTGGAGGCCTTCTTTCCTTTCTTGTTCTTATTGATGCCACTCTTAGGGTTTAGCTTCAAATTAAAACCCTTTTTTCCTGATTTCTTCTTATTGGTCTTATCAATAAGAAGAAGTGGAGCCTTTTCTTTCTTTAAGTGGCTCTCCACTGTTTTTAACATATTTAACAGCTCAGGCAAGGAAGTGTTCAGTTTGTTCATGTGATAATTCAAGACAAACTGAGAAAATGACTCTGGGAGTGATTGCAGGATTAAATCTTGATTCAACTCTCCATCCATAATAAAACCTAATTGACCCAACCTAGTGATCAAGTCAATTACTTTCAGAACATGATCCTGAACGGATGTTCCCTCTGTCATCCTAGCAAGGAATAACTGCTTAGATATTTCATATCTAGCAGTTCTGCTATGTTCTCCATAAAGCTCTTTTAAATTGAGCATTATGGATTGAGTATCCATGCTTTCATGCTGTCTCTGTAACTCATTGGTCATAGAGGCTAGTATGATACACTTGACAGTGAGGGAGTCATTCTGCCATATTTTGTATGTGGCCATATCTTCTTGTGTGGCATCGTCCCCTAGTGGATTAAGACTAGGGATATCAAGAATATAAGAAAGTTTTTCTGAACTCAGCACAATCTTTAAATTTCTCAACCAGTCCACATAGTTTGGATCAGTCAGTTTGTTAGTATCTAAGATACTTCATAGTGATAATGAAGATGCCATTTATCTACATTTAACAAAGAACAATACATAAGCAAACAATCATGAAATGACATACATAATTAAATTAGGTCTTTAATTTAATTATGTTTCCCACTATTTTATCAAAATCATAGCCCTCACTATGATAATCGAGAAAAAAAAAACCCTAATAGGTTTTTCTTAGTGAGATTGAGATCCTAATAACTTATAAAAGATCTTGCAGAAAACACAACAAATCTTTTATAAGCTTAAAGGTAGGAAACTCTTCCAATTATATCTCATATAATTTTCAAGAAGTAACTTGGCCTCTAGAACATTATTAGTCTTGCAGAAGACACAACAAACCATAATGTTCTAGTTAAGTCAAAACCCTTTCATTTCTTTACAGTCAATACTTAAATATAATGCCCTTGTAGATAACACAACAAAGCATTATACTGAATATGCTGTAAGCATCTCTATGCACTAGACAAGTATTATGTCAATCACCATATTAGGTCTTGCAGATAACACAACAAACCTAATATGGTTCATAACACAATAACGCTCCAGCATGAAGGAAGGCCAACATATATAGTATTTTTAACACTAAGCATTTTAGTCAAGATTTAAATTTAATCAAATCGGCCAGGCAAGTGGAAGAGATGTGGGAGTCCTCCCGTTGCTTTTCTAGACACCAATAAAAATTGGCCAGGTCAGTCAATGGAACAAATTAAAAACCACAATTCTCTTTCCCTTCCCAGAACCTCCTTTCTAGACACCGAAATGATCAATTGTTCATCATAACTGGTGATTCTTATCAGTTAAATATACTAAGACTTAATATAATTTTTAAGAGGAGGGATTTATAAATTGCCAGCACATCCTTATAAAATTTATCACAACATATCATTCTTATAAATAAGAAAATATGTGCTAAGTGTGTCATCATACTAGGATAACCATTTACCACATAATGGATCCACCATTATGCCAGGGCAACCTTATTTCAGTATGATGACTTCAAAACTAAACATATCTCTATAATAATTAGGGTTTGAGTGAAAAACCCTAATTAGTGACACACATCAAACATAAATTATCAAACATACATGCATCCCATAAATGTACTAAGTGTATCAGCATTCAAGGGTTTAAAAAACCCTAACATGCGACACTACAACAAAAACACTTATAAATAATATACATATGTTTTAACTGTAATAAGGGTGGCTCTGATACCACTGAAAGGATTCCAGTGCACCATAGTGAAAAGATAATTTCAAAATGATGAAATTTACACCAAAACACTAAGCCAGGATCTCCTTATTCAGGATTAAAACATATGAGAAACATGCAAACCTATACACTATTAGAATTAGGGCACCAACCTGTTATTGCAAAATCCAATTTTGATGTAGAATCAAAACTTGATGTTGAATGACCCTTTTGAATTCACCAAGCATCCAAATGTCCACCCTCCAATGGTGATCCACAAGAAAATTGATCAAGATGCTTGCTTCTTCAAAAGTTCCTTCACTTGAATTCTTCTCCTAGAACTCAAGAGGACTATGGCTGAAAAACTTCACGGCAGGGACTTCTTACTTCCTTTCTTTCTTCTTTCTCTCCCTTTCTTAAGACCTTGTCCTAAGAATACACTCTTGTCTTGAAGGAGGAGGAGGATTTAAGATATTAATGTCTTAATGTAAAAGGAAATAGAAACAGAGTATATCTTCTTTTCTTTTACCGTTCGAGAGATTCTTCCTATCTCTTGTTTTAGACTTGAGTTTCAACAGAGAAGAAAACTCTGTAAAAGGGAAACTCTTGTGTCCTAAACAAGATAATGAGGAATGAATCTCCTGGAAAGGAAAGAAAAATAAAAAAAAAAACTCTGTCGTACATTAGAAAAACACTCGAAGCCTCTGTTCCTTAAATAGACTACAAAAGGATGTCTTCTCAAAAGAACACAACTCTCCGTAAACTATTTCTCACGGCTTTCCACATTTCTCATGCCCTCTCCTTCCTTCTCACAGCCCTTCAGATTCAAACTCACGGCTCTTCCTAAAAGAAAAGTCGTGAAGTTTTAAGAAGAAGGAAGTCGCGATGTTTCGGTCTCCGAAGAGACGTTATATCGCGCAACCGGGAAGAGTTAGCACCTTTTGTCTTTCTCAAAATCCCCCAAACCGTTAGATGACCATCTAATGGTCATTAGGAGAAGCGCTAATAGGGAATAACCAGCCAAAATAAAAAAATACGGTGAAATAAGAAGACTTCACGCGCGCATGAAGAGTCCATGCGCGCGTGGAGTCTTTCCTCTTATCCACGCGCACAAATTTTTTGGGCAGCCTATATGGATGGGCTTGGGTGTTAATTAAGATGTAGTCTTAGCCATGGGTTAGCCCAAAGTCCTATATATTTTAATTAGGGTCTAATTAGGTCCAATTAGAACCCAAATTGATCCAATTCGGAACCTTAATTCAAATCCAATTCGAATAGAAGCTAGGGTTTGCAACACCTGCTAGAGTGTTATCCTGCAAAGATGATTTAATTACAAATTAAACTCTTGATCAATCCTCTTAAGTGTGTGACCCATTGGGTTCCATATCCAGCTGGCAGTAGGTCTGAGTACAAGTTGACCTAACTTGATTAGAACTCTTTCTAATCGATTTAGGTCAAATCGAGCTTACCCGACTTGATCAATTAAGACTCTTCCTAATAAGTGATCTTTAAATTTGATCAACCCACAAGACAAGATTGATGTCTAGCAACGTGTCATGTCTACCCGGAAGATATGGAAATTCTGGTGAAATACCAAAACTACCCTTCAGTAGAAAGTTACCGTATAATTAATTCTTTCTATCAGCCTGCACCCAAAATATAATTATGGATATGGATATATGTCAAATCCAATATTATATTTATTTCTAGCTCAATCTTATATTGATGATTCAATTATCTTGATATTAGAAACTTTCTCTAATATCTTTACTTTGATCAAAGATTCCCTGAATCATCATCCGATTGATAACTAGCTGGATGCAATCTCCTCTTACTAAGAGTGATCGATTCCTTGTTGACCTACTCATTACCTTCATATACAATTCACCATTCCCAGTATCAATCCTGTGCATGACTCAATGTCATGATTAAGATTGAACCAAAGGATGGGTTCATGTACATAAGGTACTTATGGCAGTCTCAGGTCAAAGGATTACTTGTACCACTCCCACTATGAGAACCTTCTATTGACATGTAGCTAAGACTCCATTAGATGTTCTCAAGTTGGATCATATCAGTGAACTCATTCACTAATGAGCACCCACATCCTAGTATTAGTATCATACACAAGTGACTGTGAGAGCAGTCACCCTTTCCAGTATACATGGGATGTGCTAGTCTTACCGGAAAAACCCTGATCCCCTGCTCAGGGTTCCTTTGACTAGGAATATTTTAGATTAAGATTTTTAGACTTTAGGTCTCACTGGTATGATCTCATCATAACCCTAAAATCATAGCCCTAATCTATGGGGTTCATCATAATAAAAACACAGCGTATGATGAAAAATAATGCCTTTATTAGAATATTATCAATTACATTGATTTGGGAGATACAATATTGATTGTCTTATAGGGCATATCCCTTTCACCAGAGTCGAGCCGCCCCCATGCCTGGAATGCACTCCTACCTTCCGGAGTAGAGCCCTTAGCCAGGATTGTGCTCCTGCCTTCTGAGGTCGAGCTCCCGAGATAGAGCTCCCCCATCCTACCAAGGTCAGCACCCATCCAGGGTTGAGCTCTGGCCGAGGTCATGCTCCCGCCATCCGAGATCGAGCCCCCAGTCGAGGTCAGCTTCCATCCAAGGTCGAGCTCCTGGTCGAGGTCGCACTCCTACCATCCGAGGTCGAGCCCCCGGTTGAGGTTAGCTCCCATCTAGGGTCTAGCTCCCGGCCAAGGTCATGCTCTCGCCATTCGAGGTCAAGCCCCTGGCTAAGGTTAGCTCCCATCTAGGGTCGAGCTCCTAGCCGAGGTCATGCTCCCACAATCTGAGGTCAAGCCTCCGGCCAAGGTCAGCTCCCATTCAGGGTTGAGCTCTCGATTGAGGTTGTGCTCCCACCATGTGGGGTCAAGCTCCCAAGATAGAGCTCCCCCCTCTTGCCAAGTTCGAAGTTCCTGCTAGAAGAAAAGAGGGGAGGATCAGCAGAGGTTTAGACTATGGCATGGAAGCTCCCAGCTACCCACCACCTCCAGGAGGTGGCACATACCCTACCGGAGACTCAAGCTCTGCAAATGCGCCACCTGCATGTTTTGCGTAATGCATGCTCCACCAGGCTTCAGGCCCTATAGCGCACCGCCGCATCTACGGCCATGCAACTGGGGGGCTCCAGTCCTCGCAACATGAAATCTGTACCTCCTCTAAAAGGAGTATCCTATTAAGGTCCAGGCCCTGCAACACTCCGATGGTCCCTCCTAGAATAGAAATGCCCCACCGTGGCTCGGGGCTCAGCGGCACGGTGCCCGTACCTCTCACAGGAAACTACACCACCAGAGGGACAAAATCTGTACTACGCCAGCAAGCACCCCCAATGGAAAGATCTCCTTCCAAGGATCGATCTAAGAGGGGGGATGCCAAGACAAAGGAAAAACCCTTCCAAAAAGATACCAAGAAAGTGACATCTCGATGAAGCCCCAGACTTGGTCTGGGCCATTCCTCTCATATAAAATAGAGGAAGGGACCTCCAAAAAGGAGAGAAAGGCAACTGGTAAGACGGAGCAAACGGGCAAGGAACCAGCCAAGAGAACCTCCCCGCTCTTTAATCTCCACTTCACCTTATCTTTCCATTTCTTAAATATTAGCTTTCATCTTCTATGTGGAGAGATCCCAAGCTCTCCATCATAGAGGTTCTATTCCCCTTGATCATCCCAATTGACTTGATCGTCGGAGTGTCCCCGTCGAAATTTTTGGCCCTAGTCTCCTCTTTTTAGTAGGTCACATTGATGATGGGGACATCAGGTCAACCCTAGTTCACTATGAATCCCTGAGTTTTGAGTCCCTTAGCCATGATTCTAATTTTTTCTTTGAGTCCAATAATCAAGTCCTGTTAGCCCTTTAAGTCTTGTAAGTAGGGCTTAAGTCAGTTGAGTCACTTGAAGTCCTGTAATTAGGGTTTTGATCACTTAAGCCTGATTATTGCCATTGAGTCCTGTATTTGGGCCTTGAGTTTTGTTTTCAAGCCTTGTTACACTTAAGTCCTATATTTAGAGTCGACTCACACAATTAGGGTTTATGAGTCATGTTTTGGGATTTGTTCGGTTCAGTTGAGCTTAGTTGTTCAGTCAGCTCATGTTGAGCCAATTTTGAGTCCTATGAGTCCTGTAAGTTTTATGTTGAGTCTAGTCCAGTTAAGTTAAAGTGAGTCCTCTAATAAGTTGAGCATTTCAACCAATCTAATTGAGTCCTGTAGGTCCAGTACAAGTTTGTCTGTGTCAAGTACCAATTTCATACAAGAGGAGGATCACCAAAGTAGAAGATCTTCAAGTCCAAGGCCATGGCACCCCAGGTTTTCACAAATCCACTTCAAAGTTGGCACCCAGGAGTTCCAGCCCACCAACGGACATGCACCAAAACCCAGTGTCCAACCTTGGAGGCCGCCCAAGACCAAGCCCATGCACCCTTTGCTGCCCTAAAGTCAAGCCCAAGTTCAATAATGCATCCAAGCCCCAAGAGACCAAGATCCCAAGGGAATAAAATGCCCTCCAGGTGCCCCAGCCCAGAAGCCCATAAGCAGTTGGCACCCTAGGCCCATTCATGACAAGCCCAGGCGCCCAAGAGGAAGACCAGGTCAAAGGAAAGAATATTCTTTTCCAACCCACCTAGGAAGTCCCTTCCCAAGTCAACAACGAGATTATGTTCTAGTTTTATTCAAAGTGTATACTCTTAATTCTAAGCAACCTTGTAATCCCTCTCCCACTCAACTTTGTAATTCTATCCTAACAAGGAGAGGACTTAGGAAACATCTATAAATACCCCACCCCTCCACCCTCTTATAACTAATGATTGAATTATTATGAATGAATTTCTCTTGAGTTTTTCTCAAAATTCTGAGTGAATTTCTATGTGATTAAGGGTATCTGTGTGATCCCTTAGGATTTCTGTGTGATCCCTGCACCCTACTTCCAAGCCACCATTCCTCTTCATCTCTGAGATGCCTTCTTCAAACCTCTTCCCCTTCTTCTTCTTTAAGCCATCTAGCCTACTTTTCTTTGTTTTTTAATCCATGATAGGTGATTTGCAGGTCTCTCAAATTTCACAAATCTAAGGATTCCATCTGACCAGCTTTTAGGCCATCGGATTGAAAGCCATGAACCTGCAAGATCAATAGCTTTATTTTCCAGGCCCCATCCGAGAGCGTGGAGCAAACTCTTCATCGATCGATCTTTCAATCTCTGATAGGTACACCCCTTAGACTCCTCTGGTAGTAGTATTGCAGAGGAGCTAGTCCTAACTAGGGCTTCTTAGCCTTGGCGGTCCTGTTTCTTCACTTTTAGGGTTTATTTCTGCATGCCTATGCTTCAGATTTTCTATAGAATTTCTTACTTAATATCTTGGCTTGAAATTTAGAATACAAACTCCTAACTTAATTCTTAATAATAAAAATTTAATTGGAATGCATAAATAGTCCCGCATCATTTGGTATCAGAGCATATTTTAGGGCTAGTTTCTACATCCTGTAATTCTCATACATGGTATATTGTTTTTACTTTTACTGCATGTAGATAGATCAGAAAAGCCTAATTATTGTTTTTATAACTCTTCATAATTGATAACATTCTTCAGAACTTTCTCATGATTTATTGCAGCATATAGAGTTTTTTCATGCCTATTTTCTTTTGCCCTAGAAACTTCTGCATCCTATCTCTACATTATGGGTTCGATTCTCGGTCTATTTTATCAACATAGAAATTCTTGTTTTCATTGAAATTTGCATTACATACTCTCTGTTTAGTCCTTATAATTATCATAATTTTTAATTATTTTTACCGAAACAAAAAATATAAAATTTTCTATATCTTAGAAATCCTAATAGAAATCCTGAACTTCTGCACATAGTTTGAAAACCCTAGGTTTTGCATCATCATATGAATTTTTATATGCATGAAATTTGGTAGGGATCATGATCATTATTCATCCTCTATCCTAAAATTTCTATGATTTTTTTTCTGCATCAAAAAATATACCATTCTGCATCGAATCAAATCCTAATTTCAGTTTTTGATATTTCTGCATATTTGACTAACCCAAATCTATTCAACTTCCAAACCCTACCTCATCCAAGCCCAAATTTTGTTTGATAACTTAACCAACTTAAACGTAATTTTCCACCTCATAAAAGACAAAAAAATATTTTTTAATTTCTGATTATTATAGATTGCATTAGGTTCATTGAATGTCATTATCTCATTAAGCTAATCTTAAGGGCATCTCAATATCTCAGATCAGGGCAGGAGGTAATAACCTGTCCTGGGCCTAAAACAACCACTCAAACTCAGAACCCAAGCCTTAACTAAATTAAAATAGCAACCTAATTGCTCTAGAGAGCTTAGGAACACCAACAGGTTGGGTCCGAATTGTATGGGCCAACTAGTGCACCTATTTCTCCAGCTATTACTGAAAACTGGTGTCTAAGGCTAGAGGTCCAGAGGCAAATGCCCTAAGTGGACTGGTGGTTTTTAATTAGGATCCTGTCATAGGTAGGGTGAGCCTCCCACCACCCCACCTCATACCTGGCTAGTGGAAGGATTAGCTGTTGAGTTAAGTGTAAGTTAAGTAGACCCATTCAATTTTGGCTCTAGGTCTAGCAAGCTGTAGTCCATTTTCACTTTGTGTGCTTGACTGCATCCTACCACCTTATTTGATTGATTGCATGACTAGCAGGTCAGGGGTCCAGTACACCCAGTCTAAGCCCAAACCTAGTTCAACCATGGAACCCAATCTTGAAACTCTTCTAAAAGCCATGAATGAATGGATGCTTGCCCAATTAACAACCCATATTAACTAGTCCAACACCCAATCCCAAAACCAGTTTGCCTAGATGAACTTCAAGTTTGACCAATCCAATACCCAGATAAATCATAGACTTGACCAATTGATCCAATTGACTACCCAAACAACCCATAGGCTTGACCAGGTAGGAGACCAATTAGGAAACCTAGAGAAAACCCCTAAGCCCTATACCAGATCTAAGCTTGAGCCTGACCTTAGGATCCATGCTGAGTCGATGATGGGGAACTAATATGCATGCAATTTTTTTTTGTATGTTTTACATGTTGAGTTAGGTGATTAATTCCCAAATTTCAGATCAAAATTATTTGTAGGGAATTTTGTATGAATTTTTGAAGATTAGCATGCAGATTAGGACCTATAAAAGTAGCAAAGAAGGACCGCCGGGGTTGAGAAGCCTCGGTTAGGGAAAGTTCTCCTACAATAAAACTACTAGAGGTAGAGGGGTGTACCTGACAACGTCTGTGAAGATCGCAGCGAAGGGGTCTCTTGTTCCTCGATGGATGCGGCCTGGAAAACTGAGCCAAAGACCCGCGGATACCCGGCTTTCTACTCGGTGATCTGATTGAGGCTTGGCTGGAGTCGTTGGATTCGTAGGAACTCAGGGACCTGCAAATGACCTGTCAGGGGTTAGAAAGCTCACAAAGGAACAAGAAAACAAAGTAAAAACAGCAAGGGAAGGCTTCTTTTGGAGTGGGCGTCCAGGGATCTGGAGGGTTTGTTGGCAGCAGGAAGATGATTGCAAACACTGGGAAGAAGAACTCTCACAAACCCCTTTATGCACATAGCAGGGTATCACACCACTCAATAGAAGAACTCAAGGTTTTCATTCATCAAAAATTCCCCTCATACAAGAGGCTAGGGTCCCTTAAATAGACCCTTAACCTTGGGCTCCAAGTAAGGGTACATAAGTCTTTACATAAGAATCCTTTTCCCTCTCAAACCCTAGCTAGAAAATAAGGAAATATTAGGTAGAAAAATCCCTAAAAATTTTCTTGACTTGGTCAAGACTCCAAGGATGCCTAGGGAGGCGTGTTGGGCTTCTAGGAACAGCAAAAGGCTAGCCCAAAGGGGCTCGGGTGCATGGGTTTGGGCCTCTGGAAGCTGGGGTGGCCTGGTAGCCAGGTAGCAGGAATATTCCCTGGTATCTTGCTTCTTAGGGGCTTGGGCTTGGCACCTGGGCTTGATTTCTTTGGGCTAGGATGCAGATGGACCTCTGGAATCATGGATGCCCTTATCTATGAATATAATTTGGCATCTGGAAGGGAATCTGGGCATCTGGAGGGCATCTGCAAGAAATCAGGGTTTTCTGAATTTTCCTCCTGGGGTCTTCAAATCTTCAAGCTGGGTTGGACTTGTGCTATACTTCCATGTCTTCAATCTAGTTGGACTTGGTCTTCACTTGTATGATATAGTCTTGAGTCTTCAGTATGCTTGGACAGGACTCAAAAAAATAAAATTAGCTCAACATGAGCTGACTAGCATTGGACTGAACTAGCTCAACATGAGCTGACTAGTACAGAACTGAAATAACAACTAAAAATACTCAAATAACAACTAAAATGGACTCAGATGAGCTAAGCCCTTATTACAGATGTACTCATAAATTATTGATCAATTTACAGAGGGTTGAAAAAGCCTCTGTCTTATTCTGGTGCCTCAGGTGTCCCCACCAATTCTCCCGGGGTGGGAGGAACTCGACCCTGTCGAGTGAAGGTCAGACTGGCTCACATATCTCTCGAGAAGGTCTGGGTTGAGGCATTGCAAGTCCTCTCGAGAAATCCATGAATCGTCCGACTCTGGCCGGCCTTGCCATCGGACCAGGAAGCGTTGATAGTCATGGCCCTGGGTCGTGATGGCTTGATTGTCCAGGATATGCTCGATCCGTTCTCCTCTCTCAGGCCAAATTTGTTTGTGGACACTCTAGGTTAGGGTCACTCACAATGAAAAGGAATAGGTCCAAAGGCCTCACTAGGTAGCGCTGCCGGTTCCCTATACTCAACCAGGTCTGTAATATTGAAGGTAGAACTAATGCCCAAATCCGAAGGCAAGTCTAACACCTAGGCATTTGATCCAACCTTCTCTATCACTTTAAAAGGTCCGGCTCTGCGAGCATGAAGCTTCTTTTAGGCCTAAGCCTAACCAAGATAAAATCCACTACATCAAATTTTTTGATCCATCTTCGGGAATTAGCCAGTTGTTTTAACATTAGTGCGGGTGGTGAACATGCTAGGCACATGCATACTCCTAACAGGATGATGCAAAGGTCTCAAACCTAAACCTAGCAGACTCGACTAAAGAGGTTTATTAGGTCTTAACTACCACTTGGGCATGGGGGCATGAGTCGTGGTTGATGGATGACATGCAGAAGAAAATTTGCTAGTAACTCTTAATAAGTGCCAGAGGGTCTACCAAAAGTAGGTAGCAAATGGGATGGGCTCTATGGATCCTTGCAACCTAGTAACCTCAATAAAATGTAACCTAATAGTTCTAGACACATGAGAAAACTCAGGAAAGGGTAGAAAATAGGAAGTGGGTTCAGAATTACTCTGGTAGGGTGGAGAAAAAGGTTCTGGGTTAGTTGGATAAAGTAGAATCAAAGAAGGCATGTCAGGGACTAATCCTAGACTAATGAGGTTAACCTTATGGGGTTGCGATATATCTACGGGGTTTGTATAATGGAAGGATGGGTTATTAATCTCAGGAAAGAGGTCCTTAATGGGAACTATAGGAGGAGACTCATCCTGAGGGTACTGATTCAAAGAGATCAGGTCCTTAATAAATTCTTCTGGTTCTTGTATTTTAGGACTAGACTCTATAATTTGGCTCTCCTCTATGGTTTCCTCAGGTAAGGCTCTAGTAGCAGAACCTAGGTTCTCTTCCTCTATTTGTTCTTCCATTATAGCTTTAGGTTGGATATGGTCAAGGTCAACTAGCTCTGGGTTGGTTTCTACCTGGGTATCTACTGGGTCAGCTAATTCTAGGTCTACTAAAGGTGTCTCCTCTTCTCCCTCATACTCATCCACTAGGCTCACATCAGCTTCATACACTTCCACGTTAATGTAAGCCTTGTGAATCTCAGGAATGGTTGGAGAAGGTCGGCTAGCAGGAAATTGGTTAGGTTCTGGTCTCTGATTATGGGTACTACTCCTAGTAGGTTCAGGTTGTATAAGAGGTAGTGGCTCACTATTGGGTTCATATTTAGGGATACTAATCCTATGGGGTTCAAGTTGACTAGGGGAAGCATGACTAGTACTAGGTTGATACTTAGGGGTTATGGGTTCTCTAGGCTCATAGGACAAGGGTGCAGATCTATGGGTCATGGGATTATAGGATCTGGGGTCATATGATTTTGGGTCAGCTCTATGATCAGGTTCTAAGGATGGATCAAGGTATGGGGTCCTCCTAAGGTTGGGCTCTCTATATGGGTCAGGATATTGGGTCCTCCTAGGATTGGACTCCCTATATGGGTCAGAATACTGCGTTCTCCTAGGGTTGGACTCCCTATATGGGTCAGAATATTGGGTCCCCCTAGGGTTGGACTCCCTATATGGGTCAGAATATTGGGTGTTGGGTCTACTAGGCTCATAGGGTGTGGGTGCATAGGATCTATGATCATGGGATCTAGAGTCATAGGATCTAGGTTCATAGGTTATGGATTCATAGGTTCTAGGTTCATAGGATTTGGAGTCATAAGATCTATAGGTTGTAGGTATACTAGGCTTGTAGGGATAGGGTAAATAGGATCTATCTTCCTGGTCTATAAAATCTTGATTGGGTCTTCTAGGACTAACCTTAGGGATTGGGTCATGACGATGGGCTCTCCTAGGTTCAGCCTCAAGGTATGGATCAGGGTTTGGGGTCCTCCTAGGTTGAGGATTGTAGTACGGGTCAGGATAAGGGGCTCTCCTAGGTTCGACCTCATGGTATAGATCAGGGTTTGGGGTCCTCCTAGGTTGAGGGGAATCAGGATCTGGCTCAGACTGTGACCCACGGAAATTTCTTGGGGTCCCTACCCGGACTTTTAACTGATCAAACCTATTGGCAAGATGGTCAATTCTATCATTGGTTTGAATACGAGACTGAGTTAACTGGGTCTTCTGGGTAGTTATCTGGGCCATTTGATCAGCTAGGACTTTTATTTGGGCTTGTAAATTTTCCATGGGTTCAGACATTTATGAAGGAGGTGGGTGATATGAAACTCCTGATCTAGTGCTCATGCAAGACTCGATCAGACCGACTATAGCTGACTAGACCTAAAGTCCAAACTAGATGCTCAATCAGGGTGGCAAACTAGCCTATAGTAACCCTGTACTCAGCCAGGCAGGTGTAAGGGGAGTGTTAGGTCCTTGATTGCCAATCCTAGACACCAATCAGATATTGGCCAGGTAGGTGGACCAGCACACAAGCCCTTCGGGATTGAATCCCTAAACCACCGTTCTAGACATTGAGCACAAGGCACACACAGGTTAACTTGACACAGTGATCTAACACTAGCCCGGACCCGACCAGTTGGTGTCCCTAGCCCACTAGGGCAAATTAAGTCTAATTAATTTTAGGTTAAGGCTTGGGACTGAATGCAAGGGATGTGGTTTTGGGCTAAGGAGAGGTGATCAAATCCTCCCCCCATCTGATATAGCAAGAGTGTCCTTAAAAGTAAATTATGCAATGATGGCAGGCAGATGAGGATGCAAATTAGGGTTTAGATATTTTTTTTGGTATTTTTGGAAAATATGTATATTTTTTTTTGGTATTTTTCTAAATAGAAGAAAACTTGCAAATCATGGCCTAATATACTGGAAATATACTAAAATTAAGAAATATGCAAAAACTCCTAAACAAAACCCTAAAACTTCCAAACTTGTCTTGCTAAAAAAAATAGAGCCAAAATTTTGCAGGCACTATTTTGGCTTGCAGAAAATTCACAGGCCATAATAAAATATGGAAAAATTTTTAAAATTACTGTGAATTATTCTAAGTCCAGGAAAATAAATTTTAGAATTTTTGGAGTTTATAACAGGGAGAAATAATTAAAATAACAGAGTATATACGGACTGAAAAATTGCAGAAAACAAGCCCTAATCTAAGCTCTGATACCAAATGATGGGGAACTAATATGCATGCAATTTTTTTGTTGTATGTTTTACATGTTGAGTTAGGTGATTAATTCCCAAATTTCAGATCAAAATTATTTGTAGGGAATTTTTATGAATTTTTGAAGATTAGCATGCAGATTAGGACCTAGAAAAGTAGCAAAGAAGGACTGCCGGGGCTGAGAAGCCTCGGTTAGGGCAAGTTCTCCTACAATAAAACTACTGGAGGTAGAGGGGTGTACCTGACAATGTCTGCGAAGATCACAGCGAAGGGGTCTCTCATTCCTCGACGGATGCGGCCTGAAAAACCGAGCCAAAGACCCGCGGATATCCCGCTTTCTGCTCGGTGATCCGATTGAGGCTTGGCTGGAGTCGTTGGATTCGTAGGAACTCAGTGACCTACAAACGACCTTTCAGGGGTTAGAAAGCTCACAAAGGAATAAGAAAACAAAGTAAAAACAGCAAGGGAAGGCTTCTTTTGGAGTGGGTGTCCAGGGATCTGGAGGGTTTGTTGGCAGCAGGAAGATGATTGCAAACACCGGGAAGAAGAACTCTCACAAACCCCTTTATGCACACAGCAGGGTATCACACCACTCAATAGAAGAACTCAAGGTTTTCATTCATCAAAAATTTCCCTCATACAAGAGGCTAGGGTCCCTTAAATAGACCCTTAACCTTGGGCTCCAAGTAAGGGTACATAAGTCTTTACATAAGAATCCTTTTCCCTCTCAAACCCTAGCTAGAAAATAAGGAAATATTAGGTAGAAAAATCCCTAAAAATTTTCTTGACTTGGTCAAGACTCCAAGGACGCCTATGGGGGCGTTTTGGGCTTCTAGGAGCAGCAAAAGGCCGGCCCAAAGGGGCTCGGGTGCATGAGTTTGGGCCTCTGGAAGCTGGGGTGGCCTGGTAGCCAGGTAGCAGGAATATTCCCTGGTATCTTGCTTCTTAGGGGCTTGGGCTTGGCACCTGGGCTTGATTTCTTTGGACTAGGATGCAGATGGACCTCTGGAATCATGAATGCCCTTATCTATGAATATACTTTGGCATCTGGAAGGGAATCTGGGCATCTGCAAGAAATCAGGATTTTCTGAATTTTCCTCCTGGGGTCTTCAAATCTTCAAGCTGGGTTGGACTTGTGCTATACTTCCATGTCTTCAATCTAGTTGGACTTGGTCTTCACTTGTATGATATAGTCTTGAGTCTTCAGTATGCTTGGACAGGACTCAAAAAAATAAAATTAGCTCAACATGAGCTGACTAGCATTGGACTGAACTAGCTCAACATGAGCTGACTAGTACAGAACTGAAATAACAACTAAAAATACTCAAATAACAACTAAAATGGACTCAGATGAGCTAAGCCCTTATTACAGATGGACTCATAAATTATTGATCAATTTACAGAGGGTTGAAAAAGCCTCTATCTTATTCTGGTGACTCAGGTGTCCCCACCAGTCGAATCCTTAGAGAACCCCATACTCTGACCCATCCAAGAGCCCAACCCTAGGAAACCCAAATATGATTTCATTGATCAGGATAAGAGAGCCACAACCTATAGATCTGAGTCCAAAGCCTATGACTCTAGAACCTATGCACCCACCTTCTATGAGCCCAATAAACTCAAGATCCATAGAGCTGAACCCTTGTCCTATGAACCCAAGAAACCCCTAATCCCTAGGTATCAGCCTAGTATCAGTCAGGTTTTCCTTAGTTAACCTGAGCCCCATAGGATTAGTACCCCTAGATATGAGCCTAGAATTAGTCCACTATCCCTTAGTCGACCCACCCCTACCACCCCAGTCATCGATCAATTTTTTCTTAGTCAACCCCCTCTTACCACCCCATTGGTTCACCAGGATGACCTAGAAGAGAAGATATATGAAGCTGATGTGAGCTTAGTGGAGAAGTATGAGGAAGAAGAAGAAGAGATACTTATAGATGACCTAGAATTAGTTGACCCTGAACATACCCAAGTAGAAACCAACCCAGAATTAGTTGACCAGGTAGATACCCAGATAGAAGCCAATCCAAAGTTAGTTGACCCTGCCACACCCAGACTGAACCTGCAGTAGAAGAGTAGTTAGAGGATGAGGAACCTAACCCTACTATTAGACTCTTACCTAAGGAGCCACTAGAAGAAAATCCAATTATAGAGCCAGTCCTAAAAGCCAAGTGGAAATTATTGAGGATATGGTCTCTTTAATTCAGTACCCTCAGGAGGAGTTCACCCCTTCAATCCCAGTTCAAGAACTCTTCCTAGAAATTGTTGACCCATCCTTCCATAGCAAGGACCTTTTCTTACCCATACACATAGCTCAATGTTCATACATTAAGGTTAGTCTCAGCCCAGAACCAGTCCCTGAATCCCCTCCCTATTTCCTATCCTTTTCTGATTCTTCTCATGTTTCTAGAACCATTAGATTGCATTTTATAAAAGTAAGCATAATTCATATATTCATTGTGCATGTTAGGTTTGCATCTTACTTCTGGCATGCTCTATGGCATTTACTAGAAGTTCATTGTAAATTTTCATGTACATATCAAACCAGGGTCAAACCTAGAGAGCCTAAATTTTGTTAGGCTTAGACCCAAAGAGACCAATAAATTTTCTTCGATAGGAATGCCTAGTCGAGTCTATTAAGTGTCGAGTACAATAAGTCCCCTGACCTAATTCATCTGTCCACCCTGCACTGACCTTTGCATGATAGAAAAATGCCCTAAGAGCCAATCATTGTATGGGCATTTTTGTAAACTTCCAACTCATGTATGACATCATTATTTATAATAAAGGCATTTGATTCATCATATACTGTTGTGTCATATTTTTGACTATGATGAACCCCATAGAGTAGGGCAATGAAATTAGGGTTATGATAAAATAACAGTGAGACCTAATTTCTATAAACCCTAATCTAGAATGTTCCTAGTCATTGGACCATCGATTCGGGGATCGATGAATCCGATAATACTAGCTTATCCTATATATGCTCAGTTGATGAGGGTGGTTGGTTTCACAGCCACTTGTGTAAAGACACTAATACAAGGATAAAGGTGCTCATTAGGTTCTGAGTACACTGAACTGATCTGCACCGGGACTTTCTTATGGAAGTCTTACTCCTTGTCAAAAGATAGGTCCCAGAGTAGAAGTGCATGTGATCTTCAAACTTGAGGTCACTATGGTTCCTTGTGTACACTAAGCCATACTTTGGTTCATACTCATTCATGGCATTGCGACATGTACGATGTGTTCTGGGTATGGTGGAAGGTGTACGAAGGATGTGAGTGGACCAACAAGGAATCGATCAATCTTGGTAAGAGGATATATTATCCCGTGCAATCTTTTCGATGAGTAACTCAAGGAATCTTTGCAAAATGGGATGAGATTAGAAGTGGCTTCTAATTAGTCATTAGCTGAGTCCTCATGATCGAGCTATGATTTGATATGATTAAGTGTTAGGGTTTGACATTTATTCATACCCATCACTTAATCAAGATAATGGGAGATCGAAATAATGAATTGCATGGTAACTTACTACTGAAGGATATTTTGATAATCTCAACCAAATTCCTCATCTTTTGGTAGGCATGACATGTTGCTAGACGTCAATCTTATATTATGGATTTTAATGAACCAATTGGATTGGTTTCATGGGTTAATTCGATGTGTGATTCGAATTGGATAATTAGGTGAGCCGATTTGATCTAATTAGGTCGATCGGGTTCGATCGGATTGAATCAACTCAAACCTAAACCTACTGCTAGCTAGATGTGGAACCCAATGGGTCACACACAATTCAGAGTTGGCCAAGAAAGTTACTCATGGTTTAATTAGGGTCATGGGATCCTAATTGTTTAGCCAGATTGCATACTAGCATATGTAGGCTAACCCAATTCCTAATCCAATTGGATTGGATGCGGTTGCTTGCTAATTGGGCTAACCTAATTAAGGGAAACATAAATTAGGTTGGGTCCTAAGTAGGGATAGCCAAATCAGAGCTTGATCTGATTTTATTTTGATATTTTGGATGTCTTATTGAAGAGTCCATTTGAGTTGGGACTCTAGATGCCAAAATGACACCTTGGCATTCAAAAAGGCCTAGGAGAGTCTATAGTCCTCTGATCTAAAAAATGTTTATAGGGATGGAAAGAGGACTTAATGCTCTTTATTTTAACACCCATATTGCATATGCTTTGACTAGTCAAAGCATGCATGGGGTATGGATAATGTTGACCATGAAATAAAGGGACTCTTGGCGCCTCTTGGCACCCGCAGGAGATGAAGGTGCACAAAGAAGGACAAGAGTCCTTCTGCAGATGAAACACTGGAGTGTTTCCTTTTAGGGGGCACCTTCTCATCTTACCCCATGCCTCTTGGATATGTTTGACCGATCAAGGCCCTTTTTGAAATGGCATGAAAAAGGGATGGAAGCAAATGCGTGCATGAAGAGATGCGTCTCTTCATGTGGTGCGTGCCCTAAAGCAGAGTCCATCTGCTTTCAAGACTTTTCATATTCTTTGGTGTTTGGAGATTGAAGAGGCACCTCTTAGCTTCCCAGGGATCGGTACTTGCCATGTGGCAAGTCACAAATTGTCCAGGAAAATGGATGGATGCCAATATGTCTTTTGGCGCATGAGGAGACATATTGGATATGGTTTTTTCAATCTTGAAAAGTCATATTTGATAACTTGTTGGAGGACATATCACATGCCCCTCTTAAAACTATAAATAGGGGCAGTGATATGAGTTTCAGATAATCTTTTTCACCATAAAGATATTTTGAGTGTTCTTCCACTTCTCCCTCCCTCCTTCTTACTTTAGGACAAGACTTGTCTTGTTAAGACAAGGTCTTTTCTACTAGGACAAGGCTTAGTTTTAGGATATAAGCCAAAGGGGTCCTAGAGGAGGGATGTCCTAAAACCAAGAGTGGTTTAGGACTGTGTCCAAAGAGCCCTACAGTAGGACAGGATATCCTACAGTGGTCAAAGATCAAAGGCTGACAAAAGAGTCCTGTTGAAGCAAGCAAGGTAGGGATTCTTCCTTGGTACCATTCTAGTGTGGATCACCGTTGGAGGGCTTGCACTTGTGAGCCTCATGGAAAGGATTGGATCTCAATGATCCAGGTATGTATTCTGACATCATTTATGTTTCGTTGATTGGTATTACATAAGGGGTTCCTAGGAATTAGAGTTTTCTTGCCAATTAGGGTTTCATACTTAGAATTTTTGTTTTGAAATTCACTTCCGCATGCTGCATGATTCTCAGAACCCTGGGAGAATTCCCATCAGTGGTATCAGAGCCCTCCTTTTGGCATACCAATTATGAATCATTTTTGAAGTTCATGATTTCCACATATAGTGTCGACCCGACTAGTGACCGAGCTGACTCGAACCCTATCATGTCGACTCTACCAGAATCTTGTGATGAAAATGCATATTAGGATTAATATGTCAGATTTCTAGTTTCTTCATAAAAAAGGCATGTTAATGCATTGATAAGAAATTTTGCATATTAGGGTAATATGTTTAATTTCTATTTTTCATGAAATGCATATTATCATTTCAAGTATGAAATTATGCATGTTGATTGATCCAAGTAACTACTCTGGATTGGGGTTGCCATAGCCGTCCGGTCATAGGAGTAAAGTAGGGTGTAAAAAGCCCACTCTGCCCATTCTATGGGTTTCCTACGGCGTGTAAGGGTGCAACTTTGTGGTAATTCCCATGAATGAGTGAGGTGAATGGTATTTTACATTTATCCTGTCATGTTTTGCATATTAGGGTAATATGCATGTTTTCATGCTATGCATATTAGGGTAATATGTTTGTTGTCATGTAATGCTTTGCATATTAGGGTAATATGCTTGATGACATGAAATGTTCTGCATATGTTAGAGTTATATGCAATATGTTTATATTTGTTATAAACATAGTTATAATGTTTATGTTTATACTTGTAGTTATAAATGTAGTAATCATGATAATTTAGAATGTGTTTTTGAGACCATCAAAGCCCTAATAAAAAATCATATTAGTCATAGTAAAAAACTTAGTCATGATGCATAACCGATTAGGGTTTCATCAGCCGATCGGTGTCTAGGCAAGTGGTTTTGGGAAGGTAAGGGGAATGAGATTTTTTAATTGGTTCCATTGACTGACCTATCATCAAAGTTTTTCATGAAGGATTTGGGAGAAGCATCCTATATACTAGGTATAAGGATCTATAGAGATAGATCCAAGAGGATGCTAGGCTTATCCCAATCTAGGTACATTGACTTAGTGTTGAAGAGATTCAACATGGATGGAAGTAAGAAAGGCTACTTGCCAATGAGTCAAGGTATACAACTCTCTAAAAAGATGTCTCCTAAGACATCAGAAGAAAGAGAGAGGATGGGTATGATTCCTTATGCTTTGGTTCTAGGATCAATTATGTATGACATGTTATGTACCAGGCCAGATGTTGCTTATGCCTTGAGCATAGTGAGCAGGTTTCAGGCAGATCCAGGGGAGGATCATTGAAAAGCTGTGAAAATTATTCTTAAGTACCTGAGAAGGATAAAGATATTTTTCTAGTATATGTAAGATCTGAGTTGAAACTAAAAGGCTATACAGATTCTAGTTTTCAATCAGATCCAGATGATAGCAAATCCATATCGGGGTATGTCTACACCTTGAATGGTGGTGCAGTGAGTTGGAAGAATACCAAGCAGCCTACTATTGCTGACTCAGTCACTGAGGTAGAGTATATAGCTGCTAGTGAAGCCACAAAGGAAGCTGTAAGGATAAAGAAATTCATCATGGAATTGGGCGTGGTTTCTAATGTATAACAGCCAGTGCCATTATACTGTGATAATACTAGGGCTGTTGCACAAGCTAAGGAACCAAGGTCTCATCACAAGTCCAAGCACATTCTAAGATGGTTCTACCTCGTTTGAAAGATTATAGAAAGACAAGATGTTATCATCGAACGAGTTGACACAAAGAACAATATAGCAGACCCATTCACTAAAACATTAGCCAAGCAGCAGTTAGATCGCCACTTGGATTATATGGGCATAAAGTATAAGGGTGATTGGCTTTAGTGCAAGTGGTAGTTTGATAGAAAAATGCCCTAAGAGCCAATCATTGTATGGGCCTTTTTGTAAACTTCCAACTCATGTATGACATCATTATTTATAATAAAGGTATTTGATTCATCATATACTGCTGTGTCATGTTTTTGACTATGATGAACCCCATAGAGTAGGGCAATGGAATTAGGGTTATGATAAAATAACAGTTAGACCTAATTCCTATAAACCCTAATCTAGAATGTTCCTAGTCATTGGACCATCGATTCGGGGATCGATGAATCTCGTAAGGCTAGCTTATCCTATGTATGCTCAGTTGATGAGGGTGGTTGGTCTCACAGCCACTTGTGTAGAGATACTAATACAAGGATAAGGGTGTTTATTAGGTTATGAGTACACTGAACTGATCCACACCGGGACTATCTTATAGAAGTCTTACTCCTTGTCAAAAGATAGGTCCCAAAGTAGAAGTTGTGCTTGTAATCTTCGGACCTGAGGTCACCATGGTTCCTTGTGCACACTAAGCCATACTTTGGTTCATACTCATTCATGGCATTGCGACATGTACGGGGTGTTCTAGGTATGGTGAATGGTTTACGAAGGATGTAAGAGAACCAACAAGCAATCGATCAATCCTGGTAAGAGGATATGTTATCCCATGTAATCTTTTCGATGAGTGACTCAAGGAATCTTTGCAAAGTGGGATGAGATTAAAAGTGGCTTCTGATCAGTCATCAACTGAGTCCTCATGATCGAGCTGAGATTTGATATGATTAAGTGTTAGGGTTTGACATTTATCCATACCCATCACTTAATCGGGATAATGGGAGATCGAAAGATTGAATTGCACGGTAACTTACTACTAAAGGGTATTTTGATAATTTCTACCAAATTCCTCATCTTCTGGGCAGGAATGACATGTTGCTAGACGTCAATCTTATCTTGTGGGTTTTCATGAACCAATTAGATTGGTTTCATGTATCAATTCGATATGTGATTCGAATTGGACAATTAGGTAAGCCGATTTGACCTAATTAGGTCAATCAGGTTCGATCGAATCGAATCAGCTCAAACCTAAACCTACTGCTGGCTAGATGTGGAACCCAATGGGTCACACACAATAGAGTATTGGCCAAGGAAGTCACTCATGGTTTAATTAGGGTCATGGGATTTTAATTGGTTAGCCAGATTGCATACTAGCATATGTAGGCTAACCCAATTCCTAACCCAGTTGGATTGGGTCCGGTTGCTTGCTAATTGGGCTAACCTAATTAAGGAAAAACTAAATTAGGTTGGGTCCTAAGTAGGGATAGCCAATTCAGAGCTTGATCTGATTTTATTTTGGTATATTGGACATCTTATTGAAGAGTCCATTTGAGTTGGGACTCTAGATGCCAAAATGACACCTTGGCATTCAAAAAGGCCGAGGAGAGTCTATAGTCCTCTAATCTAAAAAATATTTATACCGATGGAAAGAGAACTTAATGCTCTTTCTTTTGACACCCATATTGCATAGGCTTTGACTAGTTAAAGGTTACATGGGGTGTGGATAAAGTTGACCATGAAATAAAGGGACTCTTGGTGCCTCTTGGCGCGCGCGGGAGATGAAGGTATGCACAGAAGGACAAGAGTCCTTCTGTAGATGAAACACTGGAGTGTTTCATTTTAGGGTGCACCTTCTTATCTTACCCCATGCCTTTTGGATATGTTTGACCGGTCAAGGCCCTTTTTGAAATGTTGTGACAAAGGGATGGAGGCAAATGCGCGCATGAAGAGACGCATCTCTTCATGTGGTGCGTGCCCTGAAGCAGAGTCCTTCTGCTTTCAAGACTTTTCATATTCTTTGGTGTTTGGAGATTGAAGAGGCATCTCTTGGCTTCCCAGAGATCGGTACTTGCCATGTGGCAAGTCACAGATTGTCCAGGAAAATGGATGGATGCCAATATATCTTTTGGTGCATGAGGAGACATATTGGATATGGTGTTTTTAGTCTTGAAAAATCATATTTGATAACCTGTTGGACATATCACACGCCCCTCTTAAAACTATAAATAGGGGCAGTGATATGAGTTTTAGATCATCTTTTTCACCATAAAGATATTTTGAGTGTTCTTCCACTTCTCCCTCCCTCCTTCTTACTTTAGGACAAGACTTGTCTTGTTAAGACAAGGTCTTTTCTACTAGGACATGGCTTAGTTTTAGGACATAAGCCTAAGGGGTCCTAGAGGAGGGATGTCCTAAAATCAAGAGTGGTTTAGGACTATGTCCAGAGAGCCCTACAGTCGGATAGGGTGTCGTACAGTGGTCAAAGGTCAAAAGGCTGACAAAAGAGTCCTATTGAAGCAAGCAACCCCGGTAGGGATTCTTCCTTGGTACCATTCTCATGTAGATCACCATTGGAGGGCTTGCACTTGTGAGCCTCGTGGAAAGGATTAGATCTTAGCGATCCAAGTATGTATTCTAACTTCATTTATGTTTCGTTGATTGGTATTGCATAAGGGGTTCCTAGGAATTAGGGTTTTCTTGCCAATTCGGGTTTCATGCTTAGAATTTTTGTTTTGAAATTCACTTCCGCATACTGCATGATTCCCGGCACCCTAGAAGAATTCCCATCATTGCACAGCATTTATATCAGGACATTAGCCAAAAGATTAATTTAAGTAATGAAATCTATAAAAACTGGCTAATTCCAGAAAGAAAGCCAAGGAATTTAATGTAGGAAATTCTATTATGGTTAAGAAGCTTTATGCTCGCAGAGTTGAATCCTTAAGAGTGATAAAGAAAGTGGAACCCAATGCCTATATGATTGATCTGACCTTAGATTTAGGTATTAGCTCTACCTTCAATATCATGAACTAGGTTGAGTATAGGGAACCGATAGTGATTCCTAGTGAGATTTTTGGACCTCATCCATCCTTTGAGAGAGAAACCTTACTTAAGTGTCTACTAAATTTGCCTAAGAGAGAAATACAGATCGAGCGTATCCTGGATGATCAAGCTATCATGACCCAGGGCCATGGCTAACAATGCTACCTGGCCCGTTAGCAAGGTCGACCAGAATCCGATGATTCGTGGATTACTCGAGAGGACTTGTAGCACCTCAACCCATACCTCCTTGAGCGATACCAGAGCCAGAGCAACCCTTACTCGATGGAGTCGAGTTCCTCCCACCCCGGAAGAATTGAGAGGGACATCAGGTCAACCCTAGTTCACTATGGATCCTTGAGTTTTGGGTCCCTTAGCTATTATTCAAATTTTATCTTTGAGTCCAATAATCAAGTCCTATTAGCCCTTTGAATCTTGTAAGTAGGGCTTAAGTTAGTTGAGTTACTTAAAGTCCTGTAATTAGGGTTTTGATCAGTTAAGCCTGATTGTGCCCATTGAGTCCTATATTTCGGCCTTGAATTTTGTTTTCAGGCCTTGTTACACTTGAGTCTTGTATTTAGAGTTGACTCAAAGTCATGTTTTGGGATATGTTCGGTTCAGTTGAGCTTAGTTGTTCAGTGAGCTCATGTTGAGCCAATTTTGATTCCTATAAGTCCTATAAGTTTTATGTTGAGTCTAGTCTAGTTAAGTTAAAGTAAGTCCTATAATAAGTTGAGCATTTCAAACAATCCAATTGAGTCCTGTAGGTCCAGTACAAGTTTATCTGTGTCAAGTACCAGTTTCATACAAGAGGAGGATCGCCAAAGTAGAAGATCTTCAAGTCCAAAGGCCATGGCACCCTAGGTTTTCACAAATCCACTTCTAAGTTGGCACCCAGGTCTTCTAGCCCACCATGGAACATGCACCAAAACCCAGTGCCCAACCTTGGAGGCTCCCCAAGACCAAGCCCATGTGCTCTTTGCTGCCCTAAATTCAAGCCCAAGTTCAATAAGGCATCCAAGCCCTAAGAGACCAAGATCCCAAGGGAATATACTGCCTTCCACGTGCCCTAGCCCAGAAGCCCATAAGCAGTTGGTGCCCCAAGCCCATTCTTGACAAGCCCAGGCACCCAAGAGGAAGACCAGGTCAAAGGAAGGAATATTCTTTCCCAACCCAACAAGGAAGTCACTTCCCAAGTCAACAAGGAGATTATGTTCTAGTTTTATTCAAAGTGTATACTCCTAATTCTAAGCAACCTTGTAATCCCTCTCCCACTCAACTTTGTAATTCTATCCTAACAAGGAGAGGACTTGGGAAACATCTATAAATACCCCACCCCTCCACCCTTTTGTAACTAATGATTGAATTATTATGAATGAATTTCTCTTGAGTTTTCCTCAAAATTCTGAATGATTTTCTGTGTGATTAAGGGTATCTGTGTGATCCCTCAGGATTTCTGTGTGATCCCTGTGCCCTGCTTCCAAGCTGCCATCCCTCTTCATCTCTGAGATGCCTTCTTCAAACCTCTTCCCTTTCTTCTTCTTTCAGCCATCTAGCTTACTTTTCACTATTTTCTAACTCATGATAGGTAATTTGCAGGTCCCTCTTAGTTCACGAATCCAAGGATTCATTGACCTACTTTCGGGCCACCGGATTGAAAGTCGTGAATCCGTAGGATCGATAGCTTTATTTTTCAGGCCGCATCAGAGAGCATGGAGCACACTCTTCATTGATCAATCTTCAAATATCTACCAGGTACACCCCCTAGACTCCTCTGGTAGTGGTATTGCAGAAGAGCTAGTCCTAACCAGGGCTTCTTAGCCTTGGCGGTCCTGTTTCTTCACTTTTGGGGTTTATTTCTGCATGCTTGTGATTCAGATTTTCTATAGAATTCTTTAGTTAATATCTTGGCTTGAAATTTAGGATAAAAACTCCTAACTTAATGTCTAATAATAAAAAATTAATTGGCATGCATAAATAGTCCCGTATCAGTTGATCCTGATGCTAATTAGAAAGAGGACCAAGCACCAAGAGAGAGCCCAACGCAACCACGATACATCATAGCCACGGGCCATGATGATCCAGGCAGTAATAGATTGGCATGCCAGGAAGGGGTGCACAGGAGAAACACCATTGACTGTGGAAGGTCCGGCAGCAGGTCCCCCACTACAAGAAGGACACGCATGGACATCTACGGCCTCATGGTGACAATGCATACATGGGAGGCTTCTGCCAGTCATGAAGGGGGCCCCGCTCACCGTGGCAATCCATAGAGCCCTGAGGGGGAGCTCCCTGCTCCACCATCACCACCTCCGGTGGATCCCTAGATCACCTATTTGCCCAGTAGGTCCATGCCTTGGCTATGGTGGTGCGCCACCTCCATCAGCAACACCAGTCCTTGGCAACTCAATAGTAACCAGGGACATTGGCAGCCCACACCGCCGACCCCCATATCAGCCTATGGTCCTTCCAGGAGGGGCCGTTACATGCAGCCTCCTACCCACGGGGAGACCATCAAATGATCGGGAAGAAGAAACGGGATGGCCCGATCAGCCAGGAGAGCTGCTTCCTGACCTCGGACCATGGTGTATGCTTGCACTGATGGCACCGGCAAGGCCAGGTACTCAGGTGAGAGTTCCTCCACTTTGCACCCCCTTCACCCTTAATGACCTCCATTGAAGGGTCGATAGATGAGGCCATCCACTGTCAGGTAGAAAGGCACCACGAAGAGCAAGAGAACAAGTTGGCTGACCTATCTTGCTGGTTTGTTGAGATTCAGGGTTCCTCTAGTGAGCCCATAGGTTACGACACCTGTACACCCTTCTCCTTTAGAATCCAAGAGGAATCGAACCCTAATCGATTCTACATGCCCCAGGTTGATCCCTACGATGGGACAACCAATCCCTTGGACCAACTAGAAAGCTACAAGATCCCCATGAGGGTCCAGGAGGCCATCGATGCTCTCCTCTACATCGCCTTCCCAACTATCCTTCGGAAGGCAGCTCGAGCCTGGTTCTCTAGACTCGAGTAAGAAAGCATTGACTTCTTCAAACAAATGGAGAAAAAGTTCATGGCACACTTTGATGTATATAAAAAGGTGCAACATGAGGCTGATAGTCTCTTCTTAATCTATCAACAGGATTGAGAACCCCTTCAAGACTACGTGTCCTAGTTTAAGGCCACCACCCTGGAGATCTATCACCTCAATGAGCTAGTCACCATGCTAGCCCTGAAGAGGGGACTCAGGACCTCTCGCTTCACCTACTCCCTATATAAGAAGTCTCCAAAGACTTACTCGTAGCTCTTCCTCTGGGCTTACAAGTACATCCATGCGGAGGAGGCTGACCATACCAGAAGGGAGCAGGATGGAAGGCCACTAAAGAGGCAGGCCATGGGGGAAACATTTGGGCCCCCAGCCTTAAAGGCTACGTCGACCCCGTGATCGAGGGTCAGGCCCAGAGTCGATCCTGCTAAGGAAGAGAAGTTCACTCCTCTCCTCACCCTGAGAGCAAAGATCCTATTAGAGATTGAGGGTGAGCACTTCCTCTGTCATCCTCCTCCATTGAGGCCATCCACTGGACATGATAGATCCCATTACTGCCGCTTCCACCGGGACCATGGCTATAATATTGAGGAATGCTGCCACCTGAAGAGAAAGATAGAAGACCTGATTGAGCGTGGCTACCTTGGGAAGTACGTGGAGGGAGGAGCTACCCCAGCAGCCTAAAATGAAGAGCCCTGACCTCTCGCCATCGACAATCGCCCCACCAAGAAGTCGGTGGGGATGATCTCCTAGGTGGCAGGGAGAAGCTTGAAGAGGGTTACGGGGAGAGAGTGAAGTGATTTTGTACTCCCCTGCACGTGAGATGGGCTGGCTAGGGTAGATAATCCAAATAACGCTGCTATCATCGTAGAAATGATGATAGCTAAACATCCTGTAAAAAAAATCATGGTTGACAGTTGAAGCTCTCCTGACATCCTTTTTTACAATGCTTTTACAAGGATGAACTTGTCCACTGACCAAATAAAATCAATATTCATGCCCTTAGTGAGCTTCACCAGGGATTCGGTCGAAGTTGAAGGAGAGATTACACTCCCAATAACTATCGAAATGCCACCACGACAGACTACTGTGTTGACAATATTTACCATTTTGAGGCTTTCCTCACCTTACAACGCGATCTTGGGGTGACCTAGACTCAATTTGCTTGACGTTACCATCTCCACCAGGCATCTCATTATCTAGTTCCCTACTCCTTGGGGGATCGAAGAGATGAGAGGGTCCCGGCAACCTGTCCAACACTGTCTGCTAACTGTCCCAGGACCTTGAGGGGCTAGCCAGAGCCCAGCCATTGATGAACCGAGCATGATGGAGCTAGAGCCAAAGGGCGGGCTGGTCGAGCCCCTGCTATCTTTCCCTCTAGGGCAAGACACCCTAAAGACTGTGCAGGTGGGAGCCCTACTGCTCGAAGAGGAGAGATCCCATCTGCTCAGTTTTCTATGGGCCAATGCGAACGTCTTCACCTGGACCATAGCAAACATGCTCGGGATCCCACCAGAAGTTATCACTCATAAGCTAAATGTCGACCCTAACAGCTACCCAGTTCCGTAGAAGAAGAGGAGTTTTGTCCTAGAGCAACAGAAGGCGATCGATAAAGAGGTCAAAAAGCTTCTCTGGTGCGGACACCAGGGCCAAAAGAAAATGATAGGTCAAACCCACATCCCTGTGGATCACCTGTGAATAAAGCCCTATGCCCAAACCCCAATCATTTATAAATAGTTATCTTAATTTTTGTTATTTAGCTTAGTTGGGTTTAGCCTTTTTTACCAATTAGGGTTTTATATAAACCCTATTTATCAGGTTGTGTCAAAACCTATTTAAACCCTTTTGGGCCAAACCCTTTTTACCATGTTTGTTTAGTTGGACCTTTTGATCAAGTTGGGCTTTAATTAATTTGCTGGTTGAGTCTTGTAATTGTTAGTTAAGTCCTGTAATATAAGAGTGGACCCAAGCGAAGACCCATGTGACTCCATGTGCTAGCTCAAATCAAGTCATGTGACTCCATGTGCAACCCAAGTCAAGCCATGTGCCAACTATCACTTGGCGCCCCACCTTCATATGTGCCACTTCATCTTGGACGCCCAAGTCACTTGCCACATATCATCTTGCTACCATGTCATGCCACATCATCAGCCTATGTTACATGCCACAAGTTTGGACATCATCACATGACATGTTTGGACATCACTTGCCACCTCATCAGAACCAACATCGCAGAAGTTCGAAGCCCGAAGATTGACCTTCTTAAAGCTCTATCGCAAGTTCCTTGAGAGTCCTGTCAGATCCACACCAGAGGGATATAATCATCATTGGTAAATTTAAATACCCATCCCTACTCTTTAATTTCTATTTTCTTGATAAGTAGAACCCTAGTTTAAGGTAATTTCTTAATCACCAATTCCTGATTTTTCTAGTTTATTTTGTTAGATCCACTTTATGGGTAGATAACTAGTGACTAGTGACCTAAGATCACCATGAAATCTTGTGCACATGAATCCATATTTTGGTTCATACTCATTCATGACTAAGTCATGTACGAGGTATTCATGGATATGGAGAATTGTGTATGAAGGTTATGAGTAGCTCTATAAGGAATCGATCACTCAGAGTAAGAGGAGTATTTATTTCATGTAATCTTATCAAATGATAACTTAAGAAGTCTTTGATCAAAGTAGGATAAAATTAGAAATAATTTTTAAGCTTTCATCAATTGATTCTTTATTATTAGATTTAGATTTAATGAATAAACTATTAGGGTTTGACGAGTTTCCATACCCATCATGTATTCGAGATAAAGGAAGATTGAATGATTGAATTGCATGGTAACTTGTCACTAAAGGGTAATTTAATAATTTCAATCAAATCTTTCATCTTTTAGATAGGCATGATATATTGCTAGACATCAATCATATCTTGTACATTTTCATGAATTAAATTGATTGAATTCATGAGTTAATTTTAAAGATGGTTCAAATTAACAACTAGGATTATCTCATTTTGATCTAATCGATTAGTTGATTTCTAATCAAACTAAATTGACATAAACCTAGACCTTTTTCTAGCTAGATATGGAGAACAAAGGGTCATACATGCCAAGGAATTGGTCAAAGAAGTCAATTATATTTTAATTAGGATAATAGGATCCCAATTGGCTAGCTAATTGATATATTAGCATATGTTGGCTAGCCTAACACCTAACCTAATTGGATTGGGTTTGAATGCTTCCTATTTAGGCTAACTAATTTGAGTTGGACTTAAATTGGGTTGAGCCTTAAGTGGGATAGCTAAATTAAATTTTATTTAGAATTTATAGCCCTTATTCATGCCTAGAACTAAGAGTCCTAAGGGCTTAGGACTCTTGATGCCAATATTGGCATGCACGCAAAATAGGCATACAGAAGGACAAATAGTCCTTTGATAAATTAATCACTTTTCTAGATAGAGTTCAGCCCCTCCTCTCTTCATTCCATGCCTAATTGGATAAGGTTGACTAGTCAAAATATTTTAAAAGTGGGTGACAATTCAAGGTTGGCATGAATAAATTTTGGCACATGAAATGATATGGCATTTGGAATGGACAAGAGTCCTTTTGTTATCTGATCACCTTTTTCCAGATAAGCCATATTTATTGCCTATTGAAAAGTGGACTAGGTCTTTAATCATTTAATTAAGAACTGACTTATCAGATTTTTCTTGAAGAGTTACGATAAGCAATTCTTGGCACAAACTTTTTATGAAATATCATATGTTTATAGTGTTTCATCACACCTTTCTTCCATGAGACTCCTTCTACTTAAAGGGTCTTTATTGATATGTTGAATATTGGATTAAGGGCAAAGAAGGTGTGTGTTTGGTGCCTCCTCTCCTCTTATTTAAAGGATTTAGTAAAAGAGACCAAGGAATCCGAAGTTTGTCCTGACAACTTTCTTACTTCCTTTGTTAGGATAAGTCACTTATTTTAAGACAAGTCTACCATTTTATGATAAGGGCTTAGAAAGAGAATGATTGTAAGAGAAGTTTTAGAGAGGTTTTGAAGTACTCTTCAGAAGGAAAAAAGTCCTAGAAGAGAGGAAAGGCTACTAAAAGAAGAAAGGCTATCAAGAGAATCTAGTCAAGCAAGTAGGAGTGCTTCCTTGATCTAGTTCTTGTGTGGATCACTATTGGAGGGTATATAGTTGTATAACTTCTAGAATTAAGCATATAAGTTTTACAGGTATTTTTTTATATCCTAATATATTGCCTTGTTAGTTGATATAATCAAGGGGTCTTAGGTCTAGGATTTCGGTTGACTAAGATTTCAAGGATAAATTTTTGAAATCCTATCTTCCGCTATGCAACTATAACCCAACAATAAGTTTAAGGATGCTTAGCTAGAGAAAATCTTTCAAGTGTTAAAGGAGTCCTTTGGCACACCTGATGATGTGGAGAGGCACAAGACCTCTTGTGCTATCTTCAATGCTTGGATGTGTAAGGGGGCATCGGTCACCAGTCATGTATTGTACATGATTGAGCAGATTAAGTACTTGAGCAAACTAGGGTTTTTCTTATGCAAGTAGTTGGGGAAGGATAGATTCTAAGCTCCTTGCCAGTTCCTACTTGGATTTTCTTAGTCATTATAGAATGATGAAGCTTGCAGTGAACCACCATGGTTTGCCAAGATTGCTGTAGACTTATGAGAAAGATTAACAGCTCCACAAGGAGTTAGTGAATGTGGTGGGAGGATCTTCTTCTAGACATCATCCCTTTAAGAGAGGGAAGAAGAAAAATAGAAATAAGAAGGTACAAAGTGCTGGGACATCTCAAACTAAGAAGTCGAAGGTTGATAAGAGTCAGGTAGAGTGCTTCTATTATAAGAAGCAAGGTCATTGGAAGAGAAACTGCTCTCTTTATATTGGTTCTCTATATCCGAATAGGCTAAATAAGAGAAAGCAGTAAAGTATTGTTGGATAAAGTATTTATATGATAATGCCTTGTAATTTCTCTATTCATGATACCACTAACTGTGTATTGGATATCAGAAGTCCAATTAACATTTATAATTTATTGCATGGATTTTAGATCAGTAGAAGATTTGAATATGGTGAGAAATTCCTGAATATGGGAGATGAAAGTCAGGTTCTAGTCCAAGCTTTAAGAGTCATCAAGCTTGTTTTCAATTCTTATATTATCATTTTGAGTGATTATCACTTTTATCTAAAATTTATGTTAAATGTCATATCTATAGACCTTTTGGCCATGAATGGTTATGAACTATAAATAAAGAATAATATTAATCACTTTTATCCAAAATTCATGTTAAATGTCATATTTGTAGACCTTTTGGCTATAAATGGTTATGAACTATCAATAAAGAATGATGTTGCCTAGTGAAGCAACCCAAGAGGGGGGGTGAATTGGGTATTTTAAAAATTTAAACAATTATGTGCTAAACTTAGAGTGTTTGTGTAACAAAGTGATTGTGCTCAAAGTGATATGCAGCATAAGTAGCAAATTAAATGCAGAGTAATAAAAAGCAAGTAGATGAATGAGCAAACAATCACAAACACACAGATTAATAGTGGTTCGGTATACTCCAAGCACCTATATCCACTCCCCAAGCTTTTTTTTGGGAATTTTTATTATAATCTATCTAAGATTATAGCCAACTTGTTTTCTAAGGCTCACAAGTTAAACCTTTATTGGTTTCGTCACCTAGGCTCACCAACAACCTTTACAACTTATTTTTAATCCAGGCTCACAAGTTAAACTCCAAGTTGGTTTTATCTCTTAGGCTCACTAATAACCTTTAACACTAGTTTCAATATCTTTGAAACTAGCAACAATAAATAAAAGCAAGTACACAAAAATAAGCACAAGAAATAGCTCCTAAATGAGCAGAAATAAATGTCGATGAAGCTCTTCTTGAATGCTTGAGTTGTCTCCTTCTTGGAATATTTGAATGCACACTTTTGGCTAATGATTTGAAGGCTCAAAGGAGATTAGAAGGCTTTTTCAGGTGGAATCTACTTTAAAGTTCACACTTATCTTTTCTCAAAAGATAAACTTTGTCTCTACTTATTGTTCTTATCTTTAATGAGTTTGGTGAGTGATAAATAGCTCAAAACCACTGAAAAAATTATTGAAGACCGTTAGAGTGAAGAAACTAGCCATTTGGAGCCATTTGGAAATAATTCTAAAATTCTAAAAAATTAGCCGTTATACTAAGTGTCGATACTTGAATTTCTTCATGAGTCGATCTGTGAGTCGACACTTGGGTCAACCTTGAGCAAAAATTTGATTTTCCAACATTCTGCTTCACTTCTGGTCTCAAGCTATGAGTCAACCTATGAGTCAATACTTGAAGTTTTTGAGCTGACACTTGAAGCTGTGAGTCGATCTCTTGAGTCGATACTTAATAAAGATTTTAAAAAATACATAGTTCTATCCATTTTTTATCTCAGGCTATGAGTCGACCTGTGAGTTGACACTTGGAGTTTGAGAGTCGACACTTGAACCTGTAAGTCAATCTCTTGAGTTGACACTTAGCATGCCATCTGAAACTCTGCATGCTAGACTTCTAAAATGTCGACACTTTCTTCATGAGTCAACACCTTGAGTCGACACTTAGTCCATGAGTCGATACCTTGAGTCGACACTTGCTCCGTGCCATTTCAAAACTGCATGCCAAACTCTAAAAAATACAAATTTTATCCAATATTCTCTTAGACTCATTTCCATAAGGATCAAAGTGATCATTTTATCAATATTCCAAGGTGAGAAGACAACTTAAATATCGAAATTCATCTTGCTTTGATGTTAGCAATTTTGATACTCTTGAGTGAAGAAATTGATGTACCTATGTCCTGAAATTTATACTCCAATTGGAACATTAGCCCAAACATATACTCAACGTTTGTTATTCATTAAAATCAGGGAGCCAAAGCCAACAATCTCCCCCTTTTTGATGATGACAAAACTTTGAGTATATAAGCATATAAGTTCAAAAATTTGACTTGTATAGTATCAAAAGTTCTGAAAATGAATAAGTTTATCAAAACATCTTTACATTTATCATCAAACAAAGTTCATACACGTATTTAGATGAACATGAATCAAATTATTAGTTCATATAGTAATGTTTCAAGAGTTTCAAGGTTAGAATTTCTCAATTTCTCTCCACATTTTAAGTAACTTATGAATTTTTGAAAAAATTTTGAATTTGTTGCATATATAACCTTTTCTACTTTCTCTTTTTGTCATCATTAAGCATTAAAAGGGGTTTCTCCCCCTTAATTTATGTATAAAATAAATTGTTAAATAGACAAAAGGAGAGTAAATTTCATAATTAATAAAGATAACTTTCATTGATAAACAATTTCAGTACAAGAGGAAGTACATAACATAACACATCATAATGTGACATAACAGAACATAACATAACATGGACTAAAAAAAATCATAAGATGGAAATACTGAACATACATGATACCCAAAATGAAACTACATACAGTATCGATAAGTATCTGAGAGGCTAATCCTTATCAGAAGAAAACTCTAACACTATAGTAGCCATAACCCTAGGGAATGTGGATCTAGGAGTCTTATGCAGCATGCTCCTAATCCTAAGGGAAGGGCCTGATCTGGCTATAACTCTGGTAGTCCTAACAGTAGGGTAGCAAGTGTCTCCGTGGAAGTCTCGTAAGCTGAAAAAGAGTCATGCTGAGCATCAGTAGGAGCATCCAGAGTCTGATCAGGAATAGCTGGTGCTTGATCCTCCCTACTGACAATCTGATAATCTCCTGCCTCATCACCACCATCACTATCAGAGTCACCATCATCATCAGCATCATCGGCACCACCATCACCATCAGGAGCAGCATCACCACCGGTAGTGTCATCATATGTATCATCATCGTCTGCTAGCGAGGAGGAGGTGGAGGAGCTGAAGGTCCTACTGGAGGCAATAACGATCTCAGCATGTCTCTGATCTCTATAAAACTAGCCTCCATCGTCTGTCGAATACCAGTGAGCTGCTCATCAGTATGGGTCCTCAATCCATGCAGCTCCAACTATAATATACTAGCTCGGGCAGACATTCCCAAAACTTCCTCTCGAATATCAGTGATCTGAGCTATGATCCACTCCTCAAAAGTGGACTCAATCTCTGTAGTATCTTGAGGAGCAGTGGTTGGAGCATGAGTAGGTGCCGGAGTAGATGGCTCAGAGCCAAAAGTAGAAGCTGGTGCAGGTCTGGGTGGAGTAATGTGCTCTGCGGGTCTAGATGGTCCTACCTCAGCTACTTTAATCTCATCCTCCTTCTCTGGCTCATGTCCAGACTCTCTCTTAACCCATCTGCCACCGACATGCCTAAAACCCATCCGATGTAGAGATTTCTCCCCAAGGTATCTATGTAGAGAATCTTTTTGGAGGCCTCGCCCACTAAAGGGATACCGAACTTTCTAAAGATTTGGGTGAGTCCCTTACTATAAGGTAGACATAATCTGTGCTGTGTAGCGGCCTCACCCATCTGGTGCACTATGATCATTGATAAGTTGATAGTTGTCTGCTGTCTTAGAGCCACCATTAGAACCAGCTCACGCTCGATGATGAAGTCGAATCTTCCAGTCTTCGAAATTAGAATCTGAACAATGATGTGATGTAAAACTCTCATCTCAAGTGATAACTGGTTTGCCGACACCACTGAAACACCTCTAATGTCCTTTCTCTCCAAAATACATCTAAATGCAGTGTCCCTGTTACCTACACAATTTGCTGCCAATCCTTTGAGAGGAATCTGCCAAATCCTGCTAATAGTCTTGATAGTCATAGGAATATGTACACCCCTGACCACAGCACTCCACCTAAGGCCGTCTGTAGCTAGGCTACCATAAAACTCATGGATCAAGTGAGGATAGTACTTCTCCCGCATGGTGCAGAAGGGTACAAGTCCAGCTCCTCTCAGAAGGTCACTAATGATGAAACCCTCAGAGTCCCAAAACTGCAAGTTGATGTGCCTGCCACATGCATTGTCCTTCCCTGCCACTCTCAACTACAGGGGAAACCTGTGGAGTGGTAACTCTATCAGCTGATTGATCCTGGGGCTGCTCCTCATCATGCTGTATAGGGTCCTACCTAGCCTTGGACCTCCTCTCTCTAGAACTAGGCTCCCCATTCTCAAAGGTCGACCTCTTCTTGCAGAACACAACTTGTTTTTTGGGTGCCACACTAAGAGCAACAAGAGCAGAGGAACGGGAAAAGTGAGGGTGAACCGAGGAGAGGAAAGAGCCATGATGGAAAATGGACCAAATGAGGTAATCAGACCAAAGAGGGAAATATTAGTGGAAATGGGGGGAAATCGGAAGGAATGAGGAAGAATCGGACCAGAATGGACCGAAGGAAAAGAAATAGTTCAGAAAAAGGAGAAACACAAGAAAAAAAAGGAGAAGGACAGGCCAAAACATATTGAATCTATATAGAATAGAGAGGAAATTGAACCAAAATGAGTCAAAACAAGGGGAAAAGGAAGGAATTTACCTAAAGATAGGAGGATATGATCATGATTCCACTATTCTTGGTGGATTGGGTGGTTTTTGGGGACCACACAAAGCGGAGGGAGGTGAAAAGAACATGAGAAAATGACTTATGAGATGCCCTAGAAATATAGTTCAGTCGGTCATGAGTCAACACTTGGAAAATGTTCAAGTGTCGACACTTCGTTGAGTTGACACTTGGGCAATTTTTCAAGTGTCGACACTTGGTCATTTTTAGAAAATAAATTGCAATAAATTCCCAAAAATTCAATGAAGTGTTTAGAGGCCATTCTAAGATATAATTGAAAGGATTTTTGAGCATTTGATAGGATTTAACAAGAATTTAAAGAGACTTCAAATAAAAGGGTCAATGATACCTAACTCTCTTATAATCATGCAAAACCTATCTTCACTTAGGAGGTTTGTGAAAATATTAGCAACTTGTCTATCAGTACACACAAAATCAAGCATTACATCACTATTTTGCACTTGATCTCTTATGAAGTGATGTGTTATTTCAATATGTTTGCTTCTTGAATGTTGAACAGGATTTTTGGTTAAGTTTATTGCACTTGTATTGTCACATCTTATGGGAGTTTTACTTATTTTAATACCAAAATCTTCGAGTTGTTGTTTGATCCATAGAATTTGAGCACAACAACTTCCAACTGCTATATATTTAGCTTTTGCCATAGATAGAGTAACTGAATTTTGTTTCTTGCTAAACCATGAGATCAAATCACTCCAAGAAACTGGAAAGTTCCACTTGTACTTTTCCTATTTAGTTTGTATCCAGCAAAGTTAGCATCAGAATATGTAATCAATTCAATAGATAAATCTTTAGAGTACCATAGTCCAATATCAATAGTGCCAAACAAATATCTAAGTATATGCCTAATAGCCAATAAATGAGACTCTTTAGGAGCAGACTGATATCTAGCACACATACAGACACTAAACATAATATATGGCCTACTTGTAGTTAAGTATAATAGAGAACCAATGATACCTCTATATAATTTTTGATCTACATTTTTACCTGATTCATCTTTATCAAGTTTATAAGAAGGGCTCAAAGGAGTACCTAATGGCTTGGTGCTCTCCATCCCAAACTTCTTTAATATTTCTTCGTGTACTTAGCTTGGTTGATGAAGATCCCTTCTTTGGTTTGCTTGATCTGGAGTCCAAGAAAGAAAATGGGATTCTCTCTCAGTGGACACCTTCTGGGACACCTCAGCTAATGGAGTGTCTGAAAAGAGGAATCAAAATCTATTGGACATGGTTCGACCCATTATGGGATTTCTCAGTCTATGGATTTCCTTTTGGGGATATACTCTTGAGTCAATCTATTATATACTTAATAGGGTTCCGAGCAAGTCTACTAACAAAACATCATATGAGATATGGATAGGACATAAGTTGGTACTCTTGCACCTTAGAGTCTAAGGGTGCCTAGCTTATGTCAAATGGTTAAAGATGAATAATCTTGGACCCAGGTCTAATAAATATCTCTTTGTTGGGTATCCTAAAGAATCCAAGGGTATTAGTTCTATTATTGATCCAGAACTAATATGCATGAGATTATTTTTTTGTATTTTAGGGGTTGGATGAGGTGGTTAAATCTCGAATATCAGATCAAAATATGATGTAGATAATTTTATATGAATTTTAAAAGCTACGCATGCAGATCAGGACCTAGGAAAGCAGTAAAGAGGGATCGTCGGGCTGAGAAGCCTCGGTTAGGGCTAGTTCTCCTACAATAAAATTACTGATGGTAGAGGGGCTGTACCTGGCAATGTATGATGTGCCTGGTGAAGATCGCAGCGAAGAGATCACTCATTCCTCGATGGATGCAGCCCAGAAAATCAAGCCAGAGACCGGCGGATTCCTAGCTTTCTGCTCGGTGGTTCGATTACGGCCGGGTTGGAGTTGTTGGATTCATAAGAACTCGAGGACCTGCAAACAACCATCAAGGATGAGAAAGCAAAGTTGGAAACACAAGAAAATCTTAGAAACAAGGCAGCAAGGGTGTGGGAAGAGGAAGCTTGGATGAAGGCTGGAGTTAGTTGCAACACCGGGAAGAAGAAGACACCAATAAACCCCTTAAGCACAAAGCAGGGTAGCACAAAGCAATTGTAGAGAACTCAAGTATATTTCATATGTCAAAATAAACTCTCATACAAGAGACTAGGGTCCTTTAAATAGATCCTTAGTCTTGGACTCCAAGTAAGGATACATAAGTAATTACGTAGGAGTCTTATTCCCACCCAAACCCTAGCTAGAAAATAAGGAAAAAATATATAGAAAAAATACCTAAAGTTTCTCTCCCTCCACTTTCCTTGGTTGGCCAAGGGAGGTGACCCTAGTGGATGACTAAGGGTGGTAAGAATAAGGTCTTGGCACCACTTATCTCCCTTCTTGGGCCTGGGTTGGCCTAGTTTGCTTCAGGACTGTGTTTCAGGGCTTCAGGGCTTCGGGCTTGTCTCTCGGGCTTCTGATTTCTTCTCCTAGGCTTTCAATGATCTTCATAGCTTTAGTTGGGTTGGTCTTCACTTGGATGGCTTGGTCCTCACTTGTATGAGTCATTACTAGATATGTACTGAACTCCGGAAAATGACTAGCTCAACATGAGCTGACTAATACAGGACTCAAGTGATAAAAAAACAACTTAGATGAACTAAGCTTTATTACAAATGGACTTGAATATGAATAAGTAATCCACAGAGGGTTGAGAAGCCTTTGTCTTATTTTGGTGCCTCTGGTGTCCCCACCAATTCTCTCGGGGTGGGAGGAACTCGATCCTATCGAGTGCATATCAAGTTGGCTCACATATCTCTCGAGAATGTCTGGGTTGAGGCGTTGCAAGTCCTCTTGAGAAATCCACAAATCGTCCAACTCTGGTCGGCCTTGCCATCGAACTAGGAAGTGTTGATAGCCGTGGCCCCGGGTTGTTAAGGCTTGATCATCCAGGATACGCTTGATCCGTTCTCCTCTCTCAGGCCAAATTAATTTGTGGACACTCTGGGTTAGGGTTACTCATAATGAAAGAAATAGGTCTACAGGCCTTACTAGGTATCACTGTCGGTTCCCTGTACTCAAATAGGTCTGCGATATTGAAGGTAGAACTAATGCCCAAATCCGAAAGCAAATCTAATACATAGGCATTTGGTCCAACCCTCTCTATTACTCTAAAAGTCTAGCTCTATGAGCATGAAGCTTCTTTAGGCCTAAGCCTAACCAAGATACAATCCACTACATCAAATTCGTTGACCTTTCTTCGGGAAATTAGCTAGTTTGTTTAAAAATTAGTGCAGGTGGTGAACATGCTAGGCACATCCAGACTCCTAACAAGTGATGCAAAGGACTCAAACTAACACCTAATAGACTCGACTAAAGAGGTTTATTAGGTCTTAACTACCACTTGGGCATGGGGCATGAGTCGTGGTTGATGGATGACATGCAGAAGAAAATTTGCTAGTAACTCCTAATAGGTGCCAGAGGGTCTGCAAAAAGTAGGTAGCAAATGGGATGGGCTCTATGGATCCTTGCAACCTAGTAACCTCAACAAAATCTAACCTAATAGTTCTAGACACATGAGAAGACTCAGGAAAAGGTAGGAAATAGGAAGGGGATTCAGGGACTGGTTCTGGGCTAAAGAGACTGACCTTAATGTATGAGCATTAGGTTATGTCTCTAGGCAAGAAAAGGTCCATGCTATGGAAGGATGGGTCAACCATTTCTGGGAAGAGGTCCTTAATGGGGACTATGGGAGGGGGCTCATCTTGGGGATACTGATTCAAAGAGATCAGGTCCTTAATAAATTCTTCTGGTTCTTGTATTTTTGGACTAGACTCTATAATTTGGCTCTCCTCCATGATTTCCTCAGGTAAGGTTCTAGTAGTAGTATCTAAGTTCTCCTCCCCTAATTGTTCTTCCACTACAGGTTCCTTATAGGTGGCCTCTTTAAATTTCTCAATGGGCTTGGGAGTTTCTTTTTCTAAATTTTTAAGGGGTTCATCCTCCTCAAAGTCTTCTCCTTCATATTCATCTACTAAACTAGGATCAGCCTCATACACTTCTACCTTAGGCTCATTAATGGGTTCTGGGGTCTTTTCCTTGCATCCTAATGGGATAGGAGTAGTAGACTGGTCTAAAGAAAGTCGGCTAGGTTTGGACTTAGGTTCAAGGGAATTAACCTTATTAGACTTAGATTGATTGATCATGAGTTTCCTCTGATATAACTCGAATTTCCTAGCTAGGTGATAGGCTTCCTCTAGGTCCTGAATTTGCCAATGAAACAGCTCCCACTAGATATCCCTATGCAGGCCATCTTGAAATCTAGCCATGATCTTAGACTCAGGTTCGACTGTGTTACATTTCCTACTAAACTCGTTAAATTGGTCAATGTACTCAAACACAATCTTATTACCCTGCCTCAATTCGTACTAATGTTCTAAAAGTTCGTATTCATAAAATTCACCTAGGTACTTCGCTCTCAATTTACTTCTTATGGCTTTCCAGGTGCGTATTTTATTTCCTCCTTGATAACATTCATTTTCAATAACTGCCTAATGCACCTTAGCATATCGGGTTAAACTATGTAGGACCAATCTAAATTTTTCCAACTCTGACATCCTAGTGTACTCAAAATACTGATCCATTCATTCCTCCCAATCAATATACAACTCTTGTCTTCCATCAAAAGTGGGTGCATAAGGTTGGGTGCTCCTAATGGGTCGTCCATCTTGGTTCAGGTAATCATAATTGGGTCTCCTATGGTTAGGTTCTAAGGATGGATCAGGGTATGGGATTCTCCTAGGGTTGGGCTCCCTATATGGGTCAGAGTATTGGGTTCTCCTAGGATTAGGCTCCCTATATGGGTTAGAGTTGTGGGTTCTCCTAAGATTAGACTCCCTATATGGGTTAGAGTATTGGGTTCTCCTAGGACTGGGCTCCCTATATAGGTCAGAGTATTGGGTTCTCCTAGGGTTGGACTCCATGGTCACACTAGTTGAATTGGATTAAGTCTACTAGCATTGGGTTCCTAACCAAATGGTCATGCAATCAAACACATATATCGACTCCTAAGTTAGTGTGCATGCAAGACTCGATCAAACCAACTACAGCTCCCTAGACCTAGAGTCCAAACTAGGTGCTCAATTAGGATGGCAAACTAGCCTATAGTAACCCTGTACTCAGCCAGGCAGGTGTAAGGGGAGTGTTAGGTCCCTGATTGCCAATCCTAGACACCAATCAAAGATTGGCTAGGTAGGCGAACCAGCACACAAGCCCTTCGAGATTGAATCCCTGAACCACCGTTCTAGACACTAAGCACAAGCCACACACAGGTTAGCTTGACACAGTGATCTAACTCTTAGCCCGGACCTGACCAGTTGGTGTCCCTAGCCCACTAGGGCAAATTAAATCTAATAGATTTTAAGTTAGGTTTGGGACCGAATGCAGGGGATGTGGTTTTGGGCTAAGGAGAGGTGATCAAATCCTCCGCCCATCTGACATAGCAAGAGTGCCCTTAAAGGTAGTTTATGCAATGATGGCAGGAAGATGATGCAAAATTAGGGTTCAAGTATTTTAGGTAGCTTTTATATATGTAATTTTTTTTATTTTTTTATTCTTTTATTCTTTTGCAGAAATATGATAATATGCATGCAATTATTTTTTTGTATTTTAGGGGTTGGATGAGGTGGTTAAATCTCGAATATCATATCAAAATAAGATGTAGATAATTCTATATGAATTTTAAAAGCTACGCATACAGATCAGGATGCAAATTAGGGTTTAGATAATTTTTTGGTATTTTTGGAGAATATGTAATATATATATATATATTTATAGTTTGGTATTTTCTTAAATAGAAGAAAACTTGCAAATTATGGTCTAATATACAGGAAATATACTAAAATTAAAATATATGCAAAAGAGATACTAAACAAAATCCTAAACCTTCCAAAATTGCCTTGCTGAAAAAAACAGAGCCAAGAATTTGCAGGCTATGTTTCAACCTGCAGAAACTGCATAGATAGAAATAAACTCTACAAAAATTTCTGTAAAATACAATGAATTAATATGAATCCAAAAAAACAAGTTTTAGAATTTTTAATATTCTAAGCAGAGAGAAATAATTAAAAGAACAAAGCATATATGGACTATAAAGGATGCAAAAAACAAGCCCTAATCTAAGCTCTGATACCAGATGATGTGGAACTAATATGCATGCGATTACTTTTTTATGTTTTAGAGGTTGGATGAGGTGGTTAAATCCTGAATATTAGATCAAAATATGATGTAGATAATTCTATATGAATTTTAAAAGCTATGCATGCAGATCAGGACCTAGGAAAGCAGTAAAGAGGGATCGCCGGGGCTGAGAAGCCTCGGTTAGGGTTAGTTCTCCTACAATAAAACTACTGGTGGTAGAAGGGGTGTGCCTGGCAACATCTGATGTGCCTGGTGAAGATCGCAGCAAAGAGATCACTTGTTCCTCGATGGATGCGGCGTGGAAAATCAAGCAAAAGACACGCGGATTCCCGGCTTTCTGCTCGAAGGTCCGGTTGCAGCTCGGTTAGAGTCGTTGGATTCATAGAAACTCGGGGACCTGCAAACAACCATCAAGGGTGAGAAAGTAAGGTTGGAAACACAAGAAAATCTTAGAAACAAGGCAGCAAGGGTGTGGGAAGAGGAAGCTTAGATGAAGGCTGGAGTCAGTTGCAACACCGAGAAGAAGAAGACACCAATAAAACCCTTAAGCACAAAGCAGGGTAGCACAAAGCAATTATAGAGAACTCAAGTATATTTCATATGTCAAAATCAACTCTCATACAAGAGACTAGGGTCCTTTAAATAGACCCTTAGTCTTGGGCTCCAAGTAAGGATACATAAGTAATTACATAGGAGTCTTATTCCCACCCAAACCCTAGCTAGAAAATAAGGAAAAAATATATAGAAAAAATCCCTAAAATTTTTCTCCCTCCTCTTTCCTTGGTTGGACAAGGGAGGTGACCCTAGTGGACAACCAATGGTGGTAAGAATAAGGTCTTGGCGCCACTTATCTCCCTTCTTGGGCCTAGGTTGGCCCAGTTTGCTTCAGGATTGTGTTTCAGGGCTTCAAGACTACATTTCAGGGCTTCGGGCTTGTCTCCCGGGCTTCTGATTTCTTCTCCTAGGCTTTCCATGATCCTCATAGCTTTAGTTGGGTTGGTCTTAACTTGGATGGCTTGGTCCTCACTTGTATGAGTCATTACTGGATATGAAATGAACTCCAAAAAATGACTAGCTCAACATGAGCTGACTAGTACATGACTCAAGTGATAAAAAAAATAACTTAGATGAACTAAGCTTTATTACAAATGGACTTGAATATGACTAAGTAATCCACAGAGGGTTGAGAAGTCTCTATCTTATTCTGGTGCCTCTGGTGTCCCCACCAATTATACTGAAGAACAAAAGTTGTTCATCAGTCTTAGGGCTATCTTTTTTAAAAAGGAGTTCCTTGGAGAAGGGACTAAAGCCACTAAGATTGAACTTGATGAAGTTCGATAGGTAGAGGAATCGACATATACAAATGAAATTATAGAACCAACTTTATTTAGATCAAACCTAGAGTGGTGCGGACACCAGAGGCACCAGAATAAGGTAGAGGCTTCTCAATCCTCTGTGGTTATCTGAGTAATATTTTGAGTAATTTAGTCCAATTTTGTAATAATGGCTTAGCCCACTTGTGTTTGTATTTTGACTCCGGAGTCCTACTTTGGGCCTTTCTACATTTGAGTCCTCTATTCAGAGTCACCCATACCATTAGGGTTTTGGGATCAATCTTAGGATATGTCAAGTTCAGTTGAGTCAAGTCAAGTCAAATTCTGTTGGGTCAAGTCATGAGTCTGCTCATGTTTAGCCATTTTTCATTTTAAGTCCTGTAAGTTTCATTTTGAGTCAAGTCCAGAAGAAAACTCAAGACACAGATGGACCCCAACTAGAATTTGATAACTTCGAGGAGTTTCAGTCATACTTGAAGGCACCATCTTGGAATGCATGAGAAGGACCTTAAAGATTATCACAACATCAACCTGCCAAGAAGAAAGATAATCAAAGAAACCCAGGAGCCTACCCAGCACTGAAGTGGGCCACCCAAGGCCCATGCTTTTCATTTAGGCGCCCCATCCTTAGCATTACCACCATTTGGTCGGCTACTCTTATGGTCACCTCCTCTTGGCCAACCAAAGCAAGGAGAGGGAGAGACCAAGTCAAAGAAAGGGAAGTCCTAGTTGGGAGAGGAATTGAAAACCTATTTTGGAGAGATCTTCTATGTGTTTGTATGGGAAAAGGTTTAGTAGAAAATCTCTTGTATGCTCTTACTTGGAGCCCAAGTTTGTATGCCTATATAAAGGCCCCCCCTCATGTATTTTGATTAATTATTATGAATGAATTTCTCTTGAGTTTTCCTCAAAATTCTGTGTGATTTCTACTAGGTACACCCCCTAGACTCCTCTGGTAGCGGTATTGCAGAAGAGCTAGTCTACCGGGGCTTCTTAGCCTTGGTGATCCTGTTTCTTCACTTTTAGGGTTTAATTCTGCATGCCTATACTTCTGAATTTCTTTAGAATTACTTAGTTTCTTAGCTTGAATGTTGGGATACAAACTCCTAACTTAATGCCTAATAACAGAAAAATAGTTTGCATGCATAATTAGTCTCGCATCATAGAGCCCATTTAGAGGAACCATTAAGGAGATCCATTAAAGTACCAAATCAGCTAGATGTATACTATGGTTTCTTGGTCCAAGATGGCTATCCTATTAAACTTGATGGGTACAATGAGGATCCAATTACTTATATGGATGCCATGCAGAGATCTGACTCTGATAAGTGGCTTGGAGCCATAAAATTTGAAATGCAGTCCATGGAGATCAGCAGTGTATGGATACTTGTTGATCCACCTAAAAGAATAAAATTCATTAGGTGCAAATAGATTTTCAAAAAGAAAAGGGATGCAGACGGGTAAGTGGAGACCTATAAAGCATGTTTGGTTGCCGAGAGATATCGTTAATATTATGGTATTGACTATGACGAGACATTTTCTTCTATGACAATGCTCAAGTCCTTTTAGATTATTCTTGCTTTAGCTGCAATCTTTGATTATTAAATCTGGTAAATGGATATCTGGATAACTTTCTTAAATGGAGAGCTAGATGAGGAGATATATATGATACAACCTAAAAGGCTCACATCCATTGATGAGTCAAAGATATGCAAGCTTCAGAGATCTATTTATGGATTAGGCATCTTAGAGTTGGAACATGTATTTTGATTAGACAATCAAAATGTATGGCTTCATTTAGAATGGAGAGGAACCCCGCATTTATAAGTAAGCTAATGGTTTTGTGATTGTGTTTCTTATGCTATATGTGGATGATATTATCTTAATCGGGAATGACATCCCTACATTACAGGGAATAAAAATTTGGTTGTCATTTTAGTTCTCCATGAAGGATTTAGGAAAAGCATCCTACATCCTAGGGATGAAGATCTATAGAGAGAGATATAGAAGGTTGCTTGGATTGTTCCAATTTGTGTACATTGATATTATGCTATAAAGGTTCAACTTGGAGAATTCCAAGAAAGGCTATGTACTGATAGGCCATGAAATTTTTCTTTAAGAAGGATTGTCAACAACTTAAGAGAGAGAGTGTATGAATAGAATCCCATATGCCATTGTAGTGGGGTCTATCATGTATTCCATGACATGTATGAGATTGGATATGGCCTGTTCACTAGGGATAGTGAGTAGATATTTTGGTCCAAATGAGAATCATTAAAAGGTTGCAAAGACAATCCTTAGATATTTGAAAAATACTAAAGACCAATTGCTCATTTAAGGAAAACCTAACTTAAAACTAGTGGAATATACTTATTTTAGTTTTCAGTCAGATCAAGATGGCTATAAGAGTGTATCGGGATTTGTATTTATCCTAGATGGTGCAGCAATTTGTTAGAAAAGTTTCAAGCAGCATACCATGGCCGATTCTATTATAAGTCAGATTATATTATGACATTTGATTGTATAAAGAAAGCTATGTGGTTATAGAAGTTCATCGCAAGCTTGGAGTGGTACCTTCCATTGATGGTCTAGTTCCCCTGTATTGTAACAACACTAGAGTTATAGCTCAAGCAAAGGAACCGAACTCAACGAACCAAGCATGCTATCACCTTCTACAAGAGATCATGGAACGAGGTGACATTGAGCTTCAAAAGATTGATGGAAAAGAGAACCTGGCTAACCTATTTACTATAGCTTTTAAAATCAAAGAGTTCAATGATCATAAATAGAAGATGGATGATAATTATATTATATACACATATTAAAGTATTAATTTAATAATTAAATTATCTTTATTTATATCAAATTGATATTTTTATACATTATTTGTAGAAAGTAGGACTGTCATTGCAAATAGCTCAATTTTTGGAATCCAACAGTATAAACGATACTTGAATCAGAGTTCAGATAGGTCTGGAATTGAATTTTGAAAATTAATAAAGGAAGTGCACAATTTTTAGGGCAGCCGATCAACCATGGAATGGCCGCTCGGTCTACGGGAGTGCATTTGGTCCATAGATAGCCATTGCTGTCGGTCCATGGACCTTATCCATGGATCATCTTTCTTCTTGAGCTCCATCTTCATTGAAAAAGTTGTCGGGGAGCTTTCCCTCGCCATCATCGGGAACCTTTCCTCATCGGAAAAACCTTGGGAGAAGCCATTATTTTTGGGCCAGCCATCATCTTCATCATTTCTTTTTCCTCTTCTTCACAGCCATTGGCCACCATGTCTGCCACACCACCATGCATCCCCTTCCTCACCGCCAACCATCGCTCATGGCCAGAGGAGACATCGAGGACCTACTGCTGGCCAGAAAAGCTAGGATCTAGCCATTCCTAAGCTCGTGTCTTCCTCTCCTCCTCACAACCCTCCATCATCTGCCTCTCCTCCATGCCATCACTGCCACCCCTTGCCATCCCGAGTCGCCACTCGTCCGCCCCGCTACCCGCAGCCACCGCCTCACCACCGTTCATTATCCCTCCAAGCCTTGATCATGGCTCGATCCACGGTTCCTTGTTGCATGCCTTAGAACCATCCTCTCCACCATTGGTCGCCACCTCTCACCACCGTCCATGCCATCTACCTGCAGCGCCAAAGAAGGAGAGTCCCAATCACAAGAGGAGTCCCATGGATTCGAGATTCGATTCAGTGAGAGTCCAGTTCAGACTCTAGGTAGTTTAGAAGGAAAGCGAGCTGTGTTGCACAAATCTTGGCATGATCTAAGGCTATGAATGGTTAAGAATTCCCTACATGATATCTAGCCAATTTAGAGCCTGATTGAGTTCAAATTTGACCAGAAGGAAGCGCTAGATGAGCTATATTTAAAGGATCCCTGGGTTATAGAAGAGAGAATCTTGGAGAGAGGAGTACAGTACAGGATAGGAGGTCTAGCTTTGGGTTGTGGGTTGGCATCTAAGAATGAGGTTTCTTAGAGGAGAAGCTGTGCCGTCTATGCCATCTTTTTCCTACGCTGATTTCTAGATCAAGATCCAAGGAGGAAGAAATAAAGAAAGCCAATTTGCTCCGAGGAGTACAATGGAAGAAGGGAGTTCTCGACCATCTTCCCGACGAGGCTGCGCTGATCTACTTCCAATCTTTGTTACTATTTTTTTATAATTTTTCTTAGTCATTAAATTATCCTTTTTAATTTCTTGTAATAAAATTCTCCTTTTATTTAATGAAAAAAGATTATTTTCATGCAGGCACTTTATTTTTATTGGAAGTAGATGCTAGGATCTAAATAGTAGATTTTAGTACTAGGTTTTAATTTTCTTTAGCACTTTTAATTTCTATTTATCCTAAATTAAAAATATTTTGTTTTATAAAATCAAAGATTTTAAAATTATTCTAAGCATTGCCTTCTTTGTGCATTCGACCCGACTCTCCCTTTCTATGTATTCATAATTTGATTTAGAAATTGGTTAATTAAACTGATAGCTGCATTGTCTTAACAACAACATCATGGCCTATTAAGATTTTGGTGCCATTACCGAGAAAAGCATGAATGCTAATATTTTTTAATTCTTTAATTTCTTGTAAATTCAAGTGTACTAACTTTTTTTCTTGTTTTTTGTGTAAAAAAACAAAAAAAAAAAGAAAAAGAAAAAATACAGGAGAAGGAATTTTTTGTGATTTTGGTGAGATCAATCCTAACCCTAGATTCATTTTTTTTATTAGTTTCCTCCTTTTCAACATAACAAAAAAGGAAAAAAAAATATTTTTATTTGATTTTAGTTAGTTTCTTTCTTTTCAAACTAACCTAAAAAGAATAGAAAAAATCTTTTTAAATTCCTTCCTATTTAAATAAACCTAAAAAAATTAATAAACCTTTTAAATAACTGCCTTAAATACTAGATTTGATTTTCTGCTTTAGTTTAGAATATCTAGTTACCATATTTGTCTAACCTAATTTAGTTTTCTTCCTCTCATATCTAACTAACCAAACATTAAAACCTACCTTCTATTCTTTTTGCTTAAATTAACATAACTTTAAAAGAAAACAAATACACCACATAATACTTAACTAAAATAGAGTAACTAATTAAAACTTAAAAGATTTTTACTTATTTGGGACATCTTCCTGTTTTGCATAGCATATCTTCATAAAATATCTTAAGGGCATTAACCCATAAACAACTTAAGATGGGGAATTGATAACCCTTGGCCCACAAACCACCACTCTGCATCCTGCATTGACCTAAGCCTGATAATTAAAATCAATTAGACGTCAGCCCCTAAAAAACTTGAGCTCAATAGGATAAGGCACCCGAAAAAGTTGGACCGAGTAAGGATTGGCTGATTACTTGGTATCTAGGAAAGGGGTTCAAGAATGATGTAGCCCTGAAACAAGATAATTTTTAATTGGTTCTATTGACTGACTTGGCCAATTTTAATTGGTGTCTAAGGAAAGCAATGGGGGGACCCCTACAAATCTTACCCTTACTTGGCAAGCTGATTAGTCAGTTTCTGACTAAAAGAGCTCCAAGGTTGACTTGGTAGTTAGAAGCTATTTAGATTTAGGATAATCCTAACATAGAGTGTCCATGTATGCTAACTTGTTTGTAAATAATACCAAACCCTAACTAACTCTTCTTCTCTCTCTTAGCTTTAGGACTTCTTAGGCCCTTTTCTTTAAAACTCTTCTCCTCCTTCATCTCACCACTCCTCCTAAAATAATAATAATAATAATAAATGTTTACCCCATAAGTGATTTTGATGATAACCAAATATTAGACCATGCATTTGTTTTACTAACAACTCTTCAAGTGTTTTACAAGTTTTTGTAGGATGAATTCATTGATCAATTTCAACTCCTACATTTCTATTTCTTGTGTTGAGTTGTATTGTACTTGAATCTTATAAAGAAGAACCCAAAGTAAAACTTAAGTGAAAACCAATCACATGGGTTACTTCAAGGTTATTTCAAGCTTAAAATTACTTTAAGTATGTTGTAAGAAGAGTTTGAAGATATCTTGAAAGCTTGAAGCCTTGTTGGATGAATACTGGAGAAGAATTGAAAATTCATTGAAGAACTCATCCGAGCTAACTCAAAGAGAAGAGAGACGACTCTGGCACATGGCATGCATGAGGATTCTGGCATGCAGATATCCGAGTCGACTCTAAGGGATCCGAGCCGACTTGTCTAGAGTACCACTTCCTGAATCAAACAAGCGAGCCAACCCAAAGGGAGTCTGAGCCGACTCTATCATTTGGTCAGACATCCGAGCCAACTTTTCAGAGAATCGAGCTGACTCCTCCAGAGTCCAGAAAAAGAGCTCTGAGAACTAGAGCCAACCGAGTCAACTCTAAAGAGAAAGAGCCAACTATTCCAGAGTATATTTTGAAGGCCTGAGGATCCGAGTCGACTAAAATCAAGGTGAGCCGACTCTTATAGAGTGAGGAATCAGAACACAGTGCAAGTGAGTCGACTAGAATCAAGGCGAGTCGACTCTTACAGAGTGAGGAATCAGAACACTGTGCAAGCAAGCCGATTAAATTGAAGAGAGTCGACTCAACTAGAACTACTCTAAGGATCCGAGCCGACTTGAGTAATCGAGTCAACTCGAAGGTCGATTTCAGACTTATAACGGCTAGTTCCAGAACTTGGAATTTGAATCCAAAAAGTGCTCCAACAGTCAAATGTCACATACCAACGGTCTACAATGACTAAAATCATCTGAGAAGAGTATAAGACTATATATTTGAGAGATTTGAACTACTTGAAAGAAATTTTTTGAAGAGATAAGGAGTAAATGTCAAATTGAATATCCAAGCTACCTTAAGAGCAAGAGAGCACTACAAGAGCATTAAAGACAGTCTTCAAGCCTTCACAAATTGCCAACTAAAGCTTGAAGCATTTATTGAAGAAGCTGAAGAAGCCAACCAAGTGCATTGAAGTGCAATCAACTGGGCTTCTCTCGAGCTGCATTGGCAACCATTCGATAAAAATCTGTTTGTCATTATGTTGCTTTTCTTTACAATTCTCTTTGATTTGTTGGGTTATTGGTGAGCTCGGTTTAAAAACCAAATAGGTTCTTGGTTAGCTTATGTTAAAACCAAGTGTTGGGTTCTTGGTGATCCTGGTAAAACCAAGTAGGGTTTCTTTGGTGAGTCTGGTTCAAAAACCAAAGTATAAATGTTTAGATTATGAGCCTGTGAAAACAATCCGACTGTATTCCAGTAGGGGATATAATGAAAATCCCAAGTGGTAATCTTGGATAGTGGATGTAGGAGCTGGGTTGCTCCGAACTACTATAATTTGCTTGTGTTTGTGTTATGCTTTTCTTATTTGATTACACTTCTGCATTCAATTATCCTATCACAGCACTTAACACTTATAAGGGATTTTCAAAGAGCGCATTATTGCTTAAACTTTTTAAATTCTCAATTCACTCCCCACTTGGGGAAGCCACCTGGGCAACAATTGGTATTGAGTAAAGATTGATGGCTTATCCTATGAGTACATCCTTGGTCGAAGGCCAATCCACTAATAGACCTCCACTCTTCACTAGCACTAATTATTCTTACTGGAAAGATAGAATGAAAATCTATGTACAAGCTATCGATTTTCAATTATGGAAGGTCATTCTAAAAGGGCCACATATTCCCATGATTAAAATTAATGGCGTCAATGACCCAAAGGCTAAAGAGGACTGGGATGAACAAGACATGAATATGGGAGAATTAAATGCCAAAATAATGAATTTATTATACTGTGCTTTGGATGCTAACGAGTTTAATCGAATTTCCACTTGCTCTTCAGCAAAGGAAATTTGGGACAAACTCGAAGAGACCCACAAAAGAACTTCCCAAGTGAAGACTTCGAAAATAAATCTTTTAGTACATAGTTACGAATTGTTTAAAATAGAACCTACTGAAACCATATCTGCCATGTTTTCAAGATTTATAGATATTATTAATGATTTGAAAAGTCTTGGTAGGGTTTATTTAAATGCAGATCTAGTATAAAAGATTCTTAGATCACTTCCAGATAAGTGGGACCCAAGAGTAACTGCCATCCAGGAAGCAAAAGATCTAAATGCCTTACCTCTAGATGAATTAATGGGTTCACTCATCACTAACGAATTGGCTATGCAGCACCGAATTGAAGATGATCAAAAGAAAATGAAGACTATTGCATTCAAGGATGCATCTGATTCTAAAAGACAAGATGAGGAGTCGAAAGATGACTGCACCTCCTCTGAAGATAATCTAGAAGATAAAGATATCGCTATGGTCGTGAGGAGATTTAGAAGGTTTATGGGAAAGAAGAAAGGAAGATACTATACAAAATTTCATAAACGATGAGAGCACTCCAAGGACAAGGACAAGGATAAAGAAAAAGAAAAAGATCAAGTGCCCACCTGCTATGAATGTAAGAAACCAGGGCACATTCGTCTCGACTGTCCACTATTAAAGAAATTTTTCAAGAAAAAAAAAAAAAAGCTATGGTTACTACATGAAGCGACAGTGAGGAGTCGACTTCATCTGAAGAGGAAGAGACCACGAAAATTGCTAATCTTTGTCTAATGGGTCTCGAAGATGAGGTGACATCCCCTGAACCTTAATTAGAATTTACATTTGATGAATTGAATTATGCTTTTCATGATCTATCATCTGAATTCAAAAAGGCTGGAGTGAAGATTAGATCCTTAAAGAATATCAATGATTCTTTACTAAAGGAAAAAGAAGAAACTTCAGAAAAGAACAATATATTGCAAAAGGATTTACATATTTTTTCTGAAAAGTTTAAGGCTTTGAAAACTAAAAGCAATGCATGTCTTGACAAGAACAAAGCTTTAACTATTGAAAACAATGATTTAAAAAAGGAGGTTGAAAAACTCAAGCCACTTGTTGAAAAACTTACTTTATCTTCAAATAAGCTTGAGTTGATTTTAAAAGATCAAAGAATTTCTGGAAATAAAGCTGGAATCAATTTTAATTTTTTAATTTCAAATGGAATTTCAGCTACTACTTTTGTGACACCAAAAGCTTATGCTCCAAAATTAATATCTTAAAAAGCTTTTGCAACAAATGTTTCTGCTTCTACTCCTAAAGCTATATTGTATGTTCCTAAGAGCTCAAATAGAAAATCTTTTATATCTGCATCTCATGCATCAACATCTAGAACTTCAAAATCTGCATCCTTTCAGAATTCTAAAGTTGAATGTTATGCATGCAAAGGGTTAGGACATAAAGCTTTTAAATGTAATATCTTTAAAAATATCAAGAGTAAAGTAAGAAAGATTTGGGTTCCTAAAGGAACCACCTTCGCTAACCTGCAAGGATCCAAGTTAGCTTGGGTACCTAAAAGAACTTATTGATTGTCTTGCAGGAATGTCTTGTAGCCCAAAAATTGAAGAAAATATGGTATCTTGATAGTGGCTATTCAAGGCATATGACGGGTGAAAAGGATCAATTTATCCCCCTAGAAATGAAAGAAGGAGGTATGGTTTCTTTTGGAGACACTAGCAAGGAGAAAATAATTAGATTTGGTAAGATCAAAATAATCTCCTGTACTTTTATTAAAATTGTATTGCTAGTAGATAAATTGAAGCATAATTTGTAAGCATTAGTCAATTATGTGATAAAGGCTTCAAGGTTATCTTTGAATCATCGATGTGTATTTTAACAAACTCTCTTGATTCTAGCAGTAAATTCATTGGACATAGACTTGGAAACATTTATGCGGTAGACCTTAATGATCTTGTCATGACAAGTAGTTCCAGTCTAGTTGCAATGAATGCTAAGACCAAGGAGTCTTGCTTACTTTGGCAAAGACGATTGGTCATGCTAGCATGCATACTATTGCCAAGTTGATTTCCAAGAATTTAGTTAGAGGCATGCCTAAGTTTAAAGTAGACTTTAATTACATTTGTGATGCATGCCAAATGGGTAAACAAACTAGGAGGAGTTTTAAACCCAAAAGTATAATTTCAACTACTAGACCCCTTGAGCTACTTCACATGGACTTATTTGGACCAACTTGGACTACAAACCTAGGTGGTATGAAATATGCTCTTGTGATAGTAGATGATTTTTCTAGATTTACATGGGTTTTGTTTATTGCTCACAAAGATGAAACCTTCAAAGTATTTTAAAATTTTCACAAAAAGGTTTCAAACCAGAAAATTTTTTTAATAATTTTCATTAGAAGTGATCATGGCACCGAATTTGAAAATCAATTTTTCGATGATTATTGCACAGAAAATAGCATTGATCACAACTTCTCCGCTCCTAGGATACCACAACAAAATGATGTTGTAGAGAGGAAAAATAAGACTCTAGAAGAGATGGCCCAAACAATATTATGTGAAGGCAATATTTTAAGGTACTTTTGGACAGAAGCGGTGAACACTGCTTGCTATATTTTGAACCGCATTTTGATTCGTCCTATTTTGAAGAAAACCCCTTATAAGCTTTGGAATAAAAAAAAATCCAACATTAATTATTTTCATGTATTTGGTTGTAAATGCTTTATACTTAAAAATGGTAAAGAAAATCTAGAAAAATTTGATGCTAAATCTGATGAAGCAATTTTCCTTGGTTATTCATTACATAGCAAAGTATATAGAGTATTTAACAAAAGAACTCTTATTGTTGAAGAATCTATGCATGTTATTTTTGATGAAATTAACCGTTCACCTTCTAAGAAAGAAGAGTGCATAGACAATGATGCAGGTACAATTCAAAAGTGGTGGGGGCACCAGGACAGACACAGATTACTGGGCCCTATCTGGTTTACTTAGTCATGTGTCATAATTTTGTAATCAAGTAAGATTGAGTCTTGTAATAAGCTGAGGCCATCTGATTTGTCTCAACCCAGTCCAGTTTATTGAGTCCTGTACTTAAGTATGAGTCCAGTAAGAGTTTACAAGAGAAGAGGATACATTACTTTGGAGTTCTACCAGGCCTCACCCAGGAGCCAGAGGCCTTCATATCAGCCAATTGGACCTAGTATGCCAACCCAGGGTCCAAGATTCTTGCAAGATGCCTAGATGCCCTCAAGATGTTTTCTAGATTCCTAAATTCCTTTCAGATGCCAGAGTATATTCCCAGACCAGGTCATAACATGATCCCAAAGACTTACCTATGCCCCAGCCCAAGAGAATTCAAGGCCCAGGTCCATGAAAAACCAAGATTCTAGTTGATGCCAGATAGATTCCAGCCCAGGCGTGCCAGCCTTCCAGGGCCCAAAAGTTCATGCGCCCTTGGCCTTGGCCAGCCCATTGCTACCCCTTGAACCCCAACATGCCAATTAAAGCTTAGGTATACATGAGAAGACTAGGTCAAAGCATGAAGGGAGAAGGAGAAGACTTGGTCAAAGTTCCTAACCTAGTTGGGATTTGTTTTCCTTATTGTTTTAAGACTTGTAATTCTAACGTAGCTAGGAGAAGGACTTGTAACCTAACTGGGAGAAGACTTATAATACCTTAAGGAGAGGTTATTCCTAACCTAAGTGTAACCCTAGTTAGGAGAGGGCATGGGAGCTCTATAAATACCCCATCCCTCTTCCTCTTGTAATCATTTCTTTCTTATGAAATAAAATTTTGCTTAAAGTTTGTCTCAAGTTCTAGTGTTTGAGTTTTGTATTTTGTTTTGAGTGCTCTTCTTGTGCCCTGGTCGAACCCTATTTCCAAGCTATTTTCCATGCCCAAGCTAGCTACCTTCAAGCCCTAAGAAGCCAAGGAGAAGAAGCCCTAGTCATCCCACAAGCAAAGGATTTCTTTCTTCTTCCAGGCCGCCAACTATTCTAACCCTAATTTTGTTTTCTTCAAAACCTTAGTTTCATCCCTTTGATTATTTGTTGCTTTGATTAATCTCTGATGCTTGCAGGATCCTCGAGGTGTTTTCCCTCCCCAAAGGAGACTTTCCTTGCCTCTAGGACCATCCCGAACAGCCATCTACTTCAAGGGAACTGAAGCTTAATCATTCAGGCTCCAATCAGAGTGTGAGTGACCTCTTCAATTGCAGATTCTTAAATCTCTGACTGGTAACATCCTTTCCTTCTATTGATTTCTATTTTGACTGAAGGTTAGTTATCATAAGCTAGGAATTTCTCAATTCTCGGGTCCTGACTTTTATTATTTTGTATGAGCATGCCTGCATGATGATTCTTTGAATTGCTATTCATCTTGCTAGTCTTTACTTGATTTCGAGAATCTAGCCTACAAATTAAAATTATTAGAAAATATTAAAAAATTAGTTTATTATTTTTTCCTATATATTTAGCAATCTTAGAGTCATCCTGCATCAGTTTGGTATCAAAGCAGGTTTAGGATAACATTCATCTGTATTAGGATCACAAACGCTAATTTCTGCATCCTGCTAGCTGCATTAGATATCTATTTATTATCTGATTTCAACCACCTAGAAATTTTATTTTTCTGTGAAAATTGTATGAAGTGTTTTTTGTTTTGTCCTCTATTTTATCATAAATTCTAATTAATTTTACAAAAACCCTAATGCACTAAAACTTGGCATATTATAAACCCTAACTAAAAACCTAAGATTTATGTATTAGTCTGAAAAACATAGGATTTGCATCATCATCTGATTTTTATTTTGCATGAAATTTAGTAGAGGTCATTATCACCGTCCTTCCTCTGTCCTAGAACTTTTTTTATTTTTGTCTACATCAATAACTATATCAAATCATGTATCTTCTAAAACCCTAATTTCTTGAATTCTGCTATTTTTTCACTTTTACTTAACCAAACCTAACCAACTTCCACACATCCCAATCCCAAGCCCAATTTGTTTGCTAACCTAACCAGCCTAAACTTAACTTTCCACCTCATAAAACACATATAAAATATTTTATTTTTTTGATTATTTTAGATTGCATCAGGACCATCGATTGCCATCATCTGCATTAAACTAATCTTAAGGGCACTTTCTCTATCTCAGATCAGGGCAGGAGGTCATAACCTATCCTGGGCCCAAAATAATATCCTTGCATTCTCACCCAAACCTTAATTAAAATTAATTAGACTTAATTTTCCCTAGTGGGCTAGGTGACACTAACAGGTCGGGTTCGAATTGTGTGGGCCAACTAGTGCATTCAATTCATCAACTATTTCTGAAATCTGGTGTCTAAAGCTGAGGGTCTAGAGTCAAACGACCTAAGTGGTGTTGTGGTTTTTAATTGGGTCCTTGCAAAAGCAGGGGGGCCTCTCACACTCCCACCCTCTACCTAACCAAAGGAAGGATTAGTTGTTGAGTTGGGTGTAAGTTGAGCTGACCTGCTCAGTTTTGGCTCTAGGTCTAGGAAACCCTAGACTGTATGAATCTTTTCTTTTGCATGCTTGCTACACCACCCCACTTTGATTGATTATTTGTTGCATGACCACTAGATTAGGCACCCAATACCAGAAGTCTATACCCCAACCCAGCTCAGCCATGCATTCCAAGTTTGAGGCTCTTATGAAAGCCATGACTGATCAGTTTGCCTAGATGAACACCCAAAACCAGTTTGATCAGATCACACCCAAACAAGCTGAAGGAAAAATAAAGACTAGACTATGTATATCAATCAAGTTGGACTATTTCTTCATTACAAAAATAAGTCCCTCATATACTCTAAAGGATTCTTTGGAAGTATCATAAAGTAAAAAAAAAGAGAAGAGAAGTGAATGGGGTACATTAGTTGGAAAGAAAAAGATATCTTCATTAAGTGAATGATTTCTTTATATCCTACAAAGGCTCCTGACAGGCCGGGAAGCCTTCCAAAATCTAAGTTACAAGAAAAAGAAAGTTCAAGTCTCGCTCGCAGGCTCCTTCCCTGGCCGGTGAGCGACTCCTTTTGATGACAGCGGCAGGTCCAGGGTGGTAGTGGCTCTGGCTTCGACCATGACCACCTCCAGCTCTGGCTCTGACTTCATCTCCATGGCGGGCATCCTTGGTTGCATGAGGACAGGCAATGCAGGGAGGATGTCTTCCAACCCCTTTGGTTCGAGAAGACAGATGGCCTTGTCATGAAAACTGTTGAATCCCGGATGATAGGAGTCCAACACCATCTCGGCGACCTCATCCTTAAAGGTCTCGGATGCCTTGAACTTGGGGATGGCCTCGATAGCTTCCTTCTTGGCCATCTCCATCAGTGCAACGGCCACCGTGGCCTTCTCCAAGGCTGCCACGGTCTTGGCTACTTCTTCTTCGAGCTGCACCTAGAGGCTCTGCGCCCTCCCCTCTAGGCGAGCTACCTTTGTAGCGAAGGTAGCAACCTTCTCAGCCCTATAGAGGCTCTCCCCCTTTTCTTCCTTCAGGGCCTGCTCGAGCTTAATAGATTTCTTCTCCAAGCCAGTTACTCTCGCCTCGATGCCGGCCAGCTGGTCCTGGAGGACCTTCATTTGGCTCTCCAGTTCTTGAACCCGGGGAGCCTGGGCTCAAGCCTCGTCGCTCTTATTGTAGAGGTAGGACTCCCATTTCAGCAACCCCAGGCAAGAGTCCCTGAGGAGCTTGACATTAAGAGCCACCTGCATGAAGAATGTCAATTAGTATCTCCATAAACAAGAAAGAAAGAATGCAGTAACCAGGAAGGTAACTTACCAAGAAGAGTTGGGGGAACATCCCGGTGAAGACATCCATTACTTGCCAGCCACTCCTCTCCTAGCAGTCCAGCGGCTGGGCAAGGACAGTCAGGACCTCCTCGGCCAACTTTCCATCCCTCGTCAACCTAGCATCCCGGGGCATGACGAGGGATATTTTCTTCGACCCTGACCTCGGAGTTTCGAATGGATCCAAGGGTTCTAAGGAAGTGGCCAGCGGTGGCACGGTGGTGGCAGACCAGTCGGCAGTAGGTCTATCCCTAGACGGTGGTGCCGGGCTCTTTGTGGTGACGTCTCCTGCCACCTGCTCCATCTCCGGCTATGATGGAGCTTCAGTTCTTATAGGGACCACCGAAGGTGCTGGCACAGCCCCCTCTACTGGTCGAGCCTCCCTCCGGGGCTCGTGGGCTGGAGGATGGAATGCCAGCCTAGGTGCGACCGGTGCAGCGGGAGAACCCTCCTGGCGGGCTCACCAATGGGCCTCTGCCCCAGCTCTTCTCGAGCCCTCTTCGCATGCTTCCCTTCAGGTCTTATGGAGGCAGCCCTCTTTCTAGACATACTTAGGAGCTTGTCCATTGAGAACCTCATCTCTGTGGAGTGCAAAAAAGATCGGTCAATCACTTATCAAAGGCAAATATCGAACTTAGAAGAAAAAGAAGCCTGGTTTCAAGCCTTACCTTGAGATGGAGCCTGGCTAACCTTGGCATCGACAAGGTTCCACTCAGTCAGCAGATCCTGAAGGGCCAGAACCTTGGAAGTGATGAGCCGGTTGAATATCTCTTTATCGGCCAGCTCGACTATAGATTGTCAGTTGGGAGACCAGTCTAGGTCACTCCAAACCTAGTCCAACCCTTCAACCGAGGCAAAGAGGAACCTGACCTTCCATCCCTTGATAGAAGAAGGCAGGTCAAGCTTTAGGGTCCCCAGGTGGGGGGCCACAAACCACCACCCCTTGTCATATGGGTGGTGCTTCAGGATGAACAAGGCCCTGAAGAGGGAGAAATGGACAACAATCCCATGGAAGTGATAGAGAATAATGAAGCAGAAGATAGTTCGAACAGCATTAGGAGCAAGCTAGGTCGAGAACAAGCAATAATTGCTCAAAAAAGAAAGAAAAAAGGGATGGAAAGTGTTGCCCAGGTGGCTTTCCCAAGAGGGGGGTGAATTGGAAATTTAAAAAATTTAAATAGAAATGTGTTCTTTTATAACTACTTTAGTGTTATAGTGCTGTGATTCAAATAAATAAGAGCGGAAGCAGATGCACGTAGGGAAAGGCACAATACAAACACAGCAAGTTATAGTGGTTCGGAGCAACCCAGCTCCTATGTCCACTATCCAAGATACCACTTGGGATTTCCACTATATTCACCATCGGAATACAGTCAGATTGTTTTACCAGGCTCACAATCCAAACCTAACTTGGTTTTTCAATCGGGCTCACCAAAAACCCAATACTTGGTTTTGCACAGGATCACCAAGAACCCAACTTGGTATTGAACAGGATCATCAAGAACCCAACACTTAGTTTTGAACAGGCTAACCAACAACCTACTTGGTTTTTAAACCAAGCTCACCAATAACCCAACAACTCACAAAAAGAGTTAAAGAAAAGAAGCAACAAAATGACAAACTAATGTTGTCTAATGGTTGTCGATGCAGCTCGAGAGAAGCCTTCTTAATTACACTTTAATTCTCTTTAGTGGCTTCTTCAACTTCTTCAATGTAAGCTTCAATCTTCAAATTGGAGTTGGTGAAGTCTTGAAGGCTGACTTGAATGCTCTCTTTAGTTCTCTCTTGATCACAAGCTCAATAAATATTCAACTAAGCATTAGCATTTGAAAAGCTGTCCGAATCCTTCATTTATAGAGTCTTGAACTCTTCTTTAGTGAAAATAGTTGTTGTAGACCATTGGGATATGACATTTGATCGTTGAAGTACTTTTCAAATTCAAAAATGAAGTTCTGGAACTAGCTGTTACCTGCATAGAATCGACTTTCATGTCGGCTCGGATCCCTCGAGTCGGCTCGGATCCTTAAAGAAGTTCTGGTCGAGTCACCTCGCTTTATTTGGGTTGGCTCGGTTTCACAGTGTTCTTGATTCCTTACTCTGGGTGAGTTGGCTCGCCTTTGTTCAAGTTAGCTTGGATTTATAGGTTTTCAAAACTATACTTTGAAAGAGTCAACTCTTCTCATTAGAATCAACTTGCCTGACTATTCTCTCAGAATTGGTTCTTCATGGACTCTGGAGGAGTCAGCTCGGATCTCTGAATGGTCGACTCAAATGTCTGACTTAATGTTGGAGTCGGCTCAGACTTCCTTCAGGTCGGCTCGCCTGTTTGAATCAAGAAATGGTACTCTGGAGAAGTCGGCTTAAGTTTTTACGAGTCGGCTTGGATCTCTGCGTGCCAAAATTCTTCATGCGTGCCATAAACTAGAGTCGGCACAAATGAATTTTTTAGAAAATCTTTCATTTCTTCTCCAGATTACATCCAGCAATATTTTTAACATTCAAGATACTTCACAACTCAACTAATAATTGAATCTAAGAGATTTAAGCTTGAAACCACTTAGAAGTAACCCATTTTCGAGAATATTTCTTTAACTTTCCTTTTGGGCTCTTCTTTACATGACACATTTACAACACAACTCATGACACATAATAAGATTGTAGGAGTTGCAATTGGGCATATAGATCATCCTACAAAAACTTGTAATTCACTTGTAGAGTTGTTGGTATGACAAATGCATGCTTCAATATTTTGTTATCATCAAAATTGCTCAAGGGATCAACAATCTCCCCCTTTTTGATGATGACAAAACACCGGGCATGGAAAGCCTTTACAGTTACATGTGTAAAAGTATATTTGAAAATAAGTATATACATGTATGAGTTGTACATTAAGAATGTATTTGACATCAATGTATCAGAGCTTGCATATAGACAATGTATCAGAGCAATTGAAATATGATCAATGTGTATCAGAGCTTTTCGGAGTAAGTTTAATATTTATCAGAGCTTTCATTATATATCAGAGCTTGTTCATTTTGCCAAGAGTATCAGAGTTAACTCAAATTAAAGCTTATTCAAAGCTAATAATGGATAGCCATTGACACTATATTAGAGCACAGCAATCAAAGCAAATATTTCTCCCCCTTACTTGTATATTTTCCATGCATTGACAATATTTATATCATTGTTCTTCCCCTTTTTGTCATTAATCAAAAAGGTTGTCAATTAAATTCATTCTCCCCCTTTGTTAAGTACATAAAGCATGGTTTTTGAAATAGAATGAGAAGATTGAAAACATTGTTTGAGATAATTTTACTTTTAAAAAGATTTGATAATCTACTAAAGCAAGGATACCATTGCAAACACAATAAAAGAGAAACAAACACTTTCATTTCATTCAATGATTTTCAATACACATTATAAAAAGCTGAAAGCAAAAATACAATCATCGGTCTATTCACTATCACCAGGCAGTTCTACAATAGGTTCTACTAGTTCTACTTTAATGTTTGCACTAGTGCTAGTGAATGGTCCAGGTGGTGGCATAGAAGAGATAGGATCAACAAAAGGTGGCTGAGTGGACTAAGGTGGAGTCTGTCTAAGGTGTGGTGCTGGCTACCTAGGGTAAGGTGCAGTCTGACTATGAGGAGGTCCCTACTATATGGGAGTAGAAGTGTAGATTGTTATAACAGTGGTGGATAGCTGACAAAGGGTCACCCAAACTGAATTGGGTTCTTCTTCCATCTTCTTCATCCCTGTGTTGAGTGCAACCAGCTCACTTGCTTGGGCATTAGCAAATGCCTCTGCAGATCCTCTCAGTCTATCAAATTCATCTCTAAGAATGCCAACCCCTTTAGTGTAATCATCTTCTACTTTCTTTCCTTGCTCAATAGAACCCATCCAGTAACTCATCTCTCTCAGTTCAGTTTTGAACTCTTCAATGCTGTGATCAACAGATTTTTTAATTTCTTCAGAAGCTACTTTGAAAGAGTCTGTGATAGGCTGTAAATCCACCTGTGGAGCAGGTCCTATGGACTGAACACTATCCACTCTAGAGTGAAGATGTCTGATCTCACCACGTATGTCATCAAGTTTGGTTTCGATTGTCTGGCGAAGGTCGACAAACATCGAACCAAACGAACTAGTCAAGGACTCAGTAAATAGTCTCATCTGATCTGCAATAAAGTCCTGAGATACTGAAACTCTTGATGTATTAACAGATGGTCCCTGAGTAGAAGTCATAGAAGGTGCAGATGGTGGAATCAGTGAGATGAAGGTGCTAGCGAAGAAGCTGGTAATGGAGAGATCCTGGGACTTCCATACTCTCTAAGCTCTGTCTCCACAGTATCATAAGTAATAGGCTCAGTAACAGTAATAGGCTCAGCAACAATAGAGGCAGTGGCAGTGGTAGTAGTCTCCTCATGTGTGGAAGGGCCAGCAGTAGTATCAATGATAATCTCCCTGTGTAGCTGCTCATCATCATCCTCATCACTGCTGGATGATCCAATAGCCCTCAGATCTGATCCCTTTTTCCTCCAAGCTTTTTCAGTTAGTTGATATCCCATTCGTTGTAAAGATTTGAAGAAGTAGGTATTAGTGTGGTGAAGGGGCCTACCATCTTCACCATCAAGGTTCACTCTAGAGGCCTCGAAAAATAAGGTAAGAACCATTCCATAAGGCAAACAGGCCTTCACTTTCCTGACTACTTCTTTCATCTACATCAGCATAATGTGAGGTAAGTTGAGGGCCTCCCCCTCAATTACATGCCTCATAAAGCTAAGATCCCTCTCACTTACCTAATCAAACCTTCCAATTCTCGGGGGAAAGATCCAACCAATAAAATTATGCAATAGTCTCATTTCTAGGGATAGTGTATTGGCCATTACATTGCCAATACCACTCACATCTGCCCTGTTCAAAATTGTCCTGAGGGTTTTCTCCTTATCTTTCAGAATTAAGTGTCTCAAACCCTCGTAAGGCATTTCAAGTAAGCTACATAGTCTTGCTTCTGTCACTATGATCCTTTTTCCTTTAACTGTAGACTCAACATGCTGTTATTCTAATCTTAAATTTTCATAAAAACTCCTTACCAAATTTGGATAGGTTGGCACATTCAGCGAACAAAAGAAGCTCCAACCCTGATCTTCAATTAGATCTCCAATCCGTAGCCCTAGCTCTTTCAGGAATGAGAAGATGATTCTACTTTCGTTAGTCACGAGTCGATTGGACATTGAAACGGGTTGTCTCGGAGGAGCTGCAATAGATTCCATTTCTTGTTCTTCCACTTCAACTGATTGAGTCTGCTCTTTTTGTCGATGCTTCATCCTCCTTTCCATTTCAACAGAAGGTACGGCTTTTTTGATGTCTTTTCGATGGCCATTTTTGGAGCCATTGCACGAGCTCAAGGAGAATACAAGTGAGCAAGCTAGAGAAGGGAGTTCTTGAAGGTAGGAAGGGATTTGCAGGTCAGAAGCAAGGGTTCTAAGGTAGTAGGAAGTGAACTCTTAAGGCATAAGATCCTAGATTAAGTCCTACGGCCCTATTAAAAAATAGCTTGCCCGCCATCCGAGTCGGCTCGACAAGCCCTAATTTGCTTGAGTCGGCTCGAGCAGAGATATAAAGGACTTAATCAGGAATTCGAGTCAGCTCGACTAGAGCATGGTTGCTCGAGTCGACTCAAACCAGAACTCTCCAAAAGAGTCAAAATTGTTCAAAATTGAGAATTAATAGCAGAAATTTACAAGGAGAGATGGTCAAAGGTCTTGGTTTGATGTAGGAGGCTTTCTACATAATGTTTCCTTAAATTTTTAAGAGATTAGGTTAGGTTTTCTAAAAGGGATCACGAAGTCCTAATTCTTCTCTAATCATTTCAAATCTATCTTGATTGAGAGGTTTAGTGGAAATATCAGCAAGTTGGTTTTCAATAAGAACAAATTCAAGCACAATATCACCATTCAAAACATGATCTCTAATAAAATGATGTCTAATTTTTATGTACTTTGTTCTAGAATACTGAATTGGATTTTTAGACAAATTTATAGCACTTGTGTTATCACATTTGCTGAGAGTTTTTGATTGTGTAACACCAAAGTCTTCTACTTGTTTAATCCATAACACTTATGCACAATAACTCCCAGCAACAACATACTCTGCCTCAGCAGTAGATAGTGCTACCAAGTTTTGTTTCTTACAGTGCCATGAGATTAAATTCAATCCTAGAAATTGGCATGTGCCACTAGTGCTTTTTCTATCTATTTTGCATCCATCATAATCAGCATCAGAAAATCCAATCAAATTTAATGAAGAATGCTTTGAATACCATAGACTTAAGTTACTTGTTCCTCTTAGATATCTTATAATTCTTTTCATAGAGAGCATATGTGATTCTTTTGGATTAGATTGAAATCTAACACAAACATATATGCTAAACAAGATATCAAGTCTACTAGCAGTCAAGTACAGCAGAGATCCAATCATACCTTGATACAGCTTTTGATGAATGTTGGTGCCATCTTCATCTTTATCCAATCTACAAGTAGAGCTCATAGGTGTGCTCATTTCTTTGCTTGTCTCCATACCAAACTTCTTGATGATTTCTTTGATGTATTTGGCTTGGTTTATGAAGATCCCTTCTTTTGATTATTTTACTTGAAGTCCAAGGAAGTAGTTTAATTTACCCATTAGACTCATCTCAAATTCACCCTGCATCAACTTAGACAAATTCTCCACAAAGTTCTTCGTTAGTTGCACCAAATATAATATCATCAACATAGATTTGTACAACTAATATATCATTATCTTTTTTTTTGATAAAAAGAGTTTTGTCTATATTTTCTCTTGCAAAATTATTTTCAAGTAGGAATTTGCTTAGTCTATCAGACTAGGCTCTAGGTGCTTGTTTCAAACCATACAATGCTTTATTGACTTTAAATACATGATTTTGGAAAAGCATGATTTTCAAAACCTGGTGGCTATTCTACAAAAACTTGTTCAGAAATAAAACCATTCAAAAATGCACTTTTCACATCTATTTGAAAAAGTTTGAAATTCATGTAGCAAGCAAATGCAAGAAATAATCTAATAGCCTCTAGTCTTGCTACGGGTGCATATGTTTCATCAAAATCTATACCTTCCTGTTAGTTGTATCTTTGGCTACTAATCTAGCTTTGTTTCTAACTACATTGCCTTGTTCATCTAGTTTGTTCCTATAGACCCATTTGGTTCCTATGATAGGATGGTCTGATGGTTTGATGGTCTCTCAACTAAAGTCCATACATTATTTCTTTCAAATTGGTTTAGTTCATCATGCACGGTCATCATCCAGTTTGGATCAGATTCAGCCTCTTCTAAGCTATGTAGCTCTATTTGGGATACAAAGGCTAGGTAATCATGTGCATCTCTATGTGATAACCTAGTCCTAACACCTTGAGAAGGATCATCAATAATTAAATCTTTTGGATGAAAAGTAACATACCTCCATTCCCTTGGTAGATCAGCATGATCCTTACTTACCATTTCTTCTCCTTCTTGAGTTGGTCTCTCTTGAATGCTCATATCTTCCATTTCCTTTTGAATTGTACCTGCATCATTGTCTATGCACTCTTCTTTCTTAGAAGGTGAGGGGTTAGTTTCATCAAAAATAATATATACTGATTCTTCCACAATCAATGTTTATTTATTAAATACATAATATGCTTTGCTATGTATTGAATAATCAAGAAAAATTGCTTCATTAGATTTAGCATCAAATTTTTCTAGATTATCCTTACCATTATTCAGCACAAAGTATTTACAACCAAAGACATGAAAGTAATTAATATTAGGCTTCTTTTCATTCCAAAGCTTATAAAGGGTTTTCTTTAAAATTGGACAAATCAAAACATGATTTAAAATATAAGCAGTGTTCACCGCTTCTGCCCAAAAATACCTTAGAAGATTGCTTTCACATAACATTGATCGGGCCATCTCTTCCAAAGTCCTATTCTTTCTCTCTACAACACCATTTTATCGTGGTGTTCTAGAAGCAGAGAAGTTGTGATCAATGCCATTTTCTGTGCAATAATCATCGAAAAATTGATTTTCAAATTCCGTGCCATGATCACTCTAATAGAAACTATTAAAAGGTTTTTCTGATTTGTAATTTTTTTATGAAATTTTTGAAAAACTTTAAAAGTTTCATCTTTATGAGCAATAAACAAAATCCAAGTAAATCTAGATAAATCATCTACTATCACAAGAGCATATTTCATACCACCTAGGCTTGTAGTCCTAGTTGGTCCAAATAAGTCCATGTGAAGTAGCTCAAGGGGTATAGAAGTTGAAATCATATTTTTGGATTTGAAACTCCCCTTAGTTTGTTTACCTAATTTGCAAGCATCACAAACATGTTCAAAATCTACTTTAAATTTAGGCAAACCTTTGACAGTATTCTTGGTAATTAACTTGGCAATAGTATACATGCTAGCATTACCTAATCATCTATGCCAAAATAAACAAGACTCCTTGGTTTTAACATTCATTGCTACTATACTAGAACTACTAGACACAGCTAGATCATTAAGATCTACTACATAAATATTTCCAAGTCTATGTCGAATGAATTTGTTGCTAGAATCAAGAGAGTTTGTTACAATACACATAGATGATTCAAAGACAACCTTGAAGCCTTTATCATATAATTGACTAATACTTAATAAATTATGCTTCAATTTGTTTATTAGCAATACAATTTCAATAAAAGTACAGGGGGCCAATTTGATCTTACCAATACTGATTATTTTTCCTTTGCTATTATCTCCAAAGGTTACCAAACCTCCTTCTTTCATCTCTTGGGTGATAAATTGATCCTTGTCACCCGTCATATGCCTTGAACAACCACTATCGAGATACAATCTTTTCTTCAATTTTTGGGTTGTAAGACATTCCTGCAAAATAATCAACAAGTTCTTTTAGGTACCCAAGCTACCCTGGGTCCTTGCAGGTTAGCAGAGGTGGTTCCTTTGGGAACCCAATTTTTTTTTACTTTACTTTTAGCATTTCTAAAAATATTGCATTATAAGGCCTATGTCCTACCCCTATGCAATCATAACAAAAGATTCTAGAATTCTGAAAGGATGTAAACTTAGAAGTTCTAGGAATATATGCAGATGCAGAAACATTTGACTTCAAAGATTTTTGACTTGAAAACTTAGGAATATACTTTGAAGTTCTAGAAATGGATGTTGAAGGATTTGAAACAAAATCTTTTTGTGATAAACCTTTTGGAATGTAAGCTTTTGAAGGTATAAATTTGGTGGCTGAAATTTCATTTGCATTAAAAGAGTTGTAACCAATTCCAGCCTTATTGTCACAAATTCTTTGTTCTTTTAAAATTAACTCAAGCTTATTTGAGCTTAATGTAAGTTTTTCAACCAGTGGCTTGAGTTTTTCAATCTCCTTTTTCAAATCATTATTTTCAACAGTCAAAGCTTTGTTTTTCTCAAGACATGCATTTTTCTCAATTTCCAAAGCTTTGGTCTTTTCAGAAAAGACACGTAAATCTTTTTGCAATAAATTATTGTTTTCTGAAATCTCTTCCTTTTCTTTTAGTAAAGAATCATTGATATTCTTTAAAGCTCTAATCTTTACTCCAGCCTTTTTAAATTCAGATAATAAGTCATGAAATGCATAATTTAATTCATCAAAAGTAAATTCTATTTGAGATTCGGGGGACGTTACCTCATCTTCGAGACCCATAAGACATAGATTTGTGATTTTTGTGATCTCTTCTTCTTCCGTAGAAGTCGACTCCTCGCTGTTGCTCCAAGTAGCAACCATCGCTTTTTTTTCTTCTTCCTCAATGTCTTCTTTAGTAAAGGACAGTCGGGATGAATATGTCCTGGTTTCTTACATTCATAGCATGTGGACATTTGTTTCTTTTCTTTCTCTCTTTTCTTGTCCATGTCCTTACTATGTTCCCCTTTCTTGTGAAACTTTCTAAAGTATCTTCATTTCTTCTTTTCCATAAATCTTCTAAATCTCCTTACGACCATAGCGATATCTTCATCTTCCAAGTCATCTTCGGAGGAGGAGCAGTCTTCTTCCGATTCATCATCTTGTTTCTTTGAGCCTGATGCATCTTTGAAGGTGATTGTTTTCTTCTTCTTCTGATCATCTTCAATTGTATGCTGCATGGCCAATTCATGTGTGATGAGAGAACCCAGGAGTTCATCCAGTGGTAGAGTGTTTAGATCTTTTGCTTCCTAGATGATAGTTACTTTGGGGTCCCATTTATCCAGAAGTGATCTTAGAATATTCTGTACTAAGTCTGTATTTGAGTAAACCCTACCAAGACTTTTCAACCATTAATAATATCCGTAAAAAAACATGGCAGAGATAGTTTCAGTTTGTTTCAATTTAAATAATTCATAACTATGAACTAGAAGATTAATTTTGGAGGTCTTCACTTAGAAAGTTCCTTCATGGGTCATCTCGAGTTTATCCCAGATTTCCTTTGCGGATGAGCAAATAAAAATTCGGTTGAACTCGTTTGCATCCAAAGCACAATATAGTAAATTTATGGCTTTGGCATTCAATTCCCCTATTTTTATGTCTTGTTCATCCCAATCCTCTTTAGGTTTTGGGACATCCATGCCATCAATTTTAATCATGGGTATTTGTGGACCCTTAAGAATGACCTTCCATAACTAAAAATCTATAGCTTAAATGTGTATATATATTCTAGCTTTCCAATATAAATAATTCATGCCAGTGATTAGTGGAGGTCTATTAGTAAATTGGCCTTTGACCAAAGAAGTACTCATGGGATAAGCCATCAATCTTTACTCTAGTAAATTCAGAGACACTGCTCTGATACCAGTTGTTGCCCAGGTTGCTTTCCCAAGAGGTGGGTGAATTAGAAATTTAAAAAATTTAAACAAAAATGTGCTCTTTTATAACTACTTTAGTATTATAGTGCTGTGATTCAAATAAATAAGAGCGTGTTGACCCCATAAGTGATTTTAACGATAACCAAACCTTGGATCATGCATTTGTTTGACTAACAACTCTTCAAGTATTTTACAAGTTTTTGTAGGATGAATTCATTGCTCAATTTCAAATCCTACATTTCTATTTCTTGTATTAAGTTGTATTGTAATTGAATATTATAAAGAAGAACCCAAAGAAAAGTTAAGTAAAATTCATAAAAATGGGTTACTTCTAGATGTGTTTCAAGCTTAAATTTCTTAGAAATTTGGTTAGAAGAGTTTGAAGGCATCTTGAGATTTAGAAGACTTGTTGGATGATTTCTAGAAAAAAATTGATATTTCACTGAAGATTTCATCCGAGCCGACTCGAAGAGAAGAGAGCCGACTCTGGCACATGGCATGCATAAAGATTTCTGGCACACAGATATCCGAGCTAATTCTAAGGGACCCGAGCTGACTCGTCCAGAGTATCACTTCCTGAATTAGACAAGCGAGCCGACCCAAAGGAAGTCCGAGCCGACTCTATCATTTAGTTAGACATCCGAGCCGACTCTTCAGAGATTCGAGCCGAATCCTCCAAAGTTCAAAATAAGAACTCTGAGAACTATAGACAACCGAGCCGACTCTAAAGAGAAAGAGTCGACTCTTTCAGACTACATTTTTGAAGGCCTGAGGATCCGAATCGAATAGAATCAAGGCGAGCCATCTCTTACAGAGTGAGGAATCAGAACACTGTACAACCGAGCTGACTAGATTGAAGAGAGTCGACTCAACCAGAACTACTTTTAGGATCCGAGCCGACTCAGGTAATTCGAGCCGACTCAAAGGTCGATTTCAGACTTATAACGACTAGTTCCAGAACTTGAAATTTGAATTCAAAAAATGCTCCAACGGTTAAATATCACATCTCAATGATCTACAATGACCAAAATCATTTGGGAAGAGTACAAGACTATATATTTAAAGAATTTGAACTACTTTGAACAAGAGATGATGAGTAAATGCTAAATTGAATATCCAAGCTGCCTTGTAAGCAAAAGAGCACTGCAAGAGCATTCAAGACTATCTTCAAGCCTTCACCAACTACCAACTAAAGCTTGAAGCATTTATTGAAGAAGTTGAAGAAGCCAACCAAGTGCATTGAAGTGCAATCAACTAGGCTTCTCTTGAGCTGCATCGGCAACCATCCAATAAAATTTGTTTGTCATTCTATTGCTTTTTTTACATCTCTCTTTAAATTATTGGATTATTGGTGAGCCCGGTTTAAAAACCAAATAGGTTCTTGGTTAGCCTGTGTTAAAACCAAGTGTTAGGTTCTTAGTGATCCTTGTAAAACCAAGTGTTGGGTTTCTTTGGCGAGCTTGGTTTAAAAATCAAAATGTAGAGATTTGTATTATGAGCCTATTAAAATAATCTGACTATATTCCAGTGGGGGATATAGTAGAAATCCCAAGTGATAATCTTGGATAGTGGATGTAGGAGCTGGGTTGCTCCGAACCACTATAAAATTTCTATGTTTGTGTTGTGCATTTTTTTTATCCTGCTTTTGCTTTTAATTATCTCAATCACAGCACTTAACACATCAAGGGATTTTCAAAAAGCACATAATTGCTTAAAATTTTTAAATTTCCAATTCACCTCCCACTTGGAAAAGCCACCTGGGCAATAATTGGTATCAGAGCAGTGTCTCTGAATACATTTAGAGTAAAGATTGATAGCTCATCCCATGAGTACATCCTTGGCCGAAGGCCTATCTACTAATAGACCTCCACTCTTCATTGGCACAAATTATTCATATTGGAAAGCTAGAATGAAAATCTATATTCAAGCTATCTATTTTCAATTATGGAAGGTCATTCAAAAAGGGCCACAAATTCCCATGATCAAAATTAATGGTGTGGATGTCCCAAAGCCTAAAGAGGACTGGGATGAACATGACATGAAGATGAAAAAATTTAATGCCAAAGTAATGAATTTATTATACTATGCTTTGGATACTAACAACTTCAATCGAATTTCCACTTGCCCTTATGCAAAAAAAATTTGGGACAAACTCAAAATGACCCACGAAGGAACTTTCCAAGTGAAGACTTCAAAAATTAATCTTCTTGTACATAGTTACCAACTTTTCAAAATGGAACAAACTGAAACTATCTCTGCCATGTTTACTTGCTTTACAGATATTATTAATGGTTTGAAAAGTCTTGATAGGGTTTATTCAAATACTGACTTAGTACAGAAGATCCTCAGATCACTTCTGGACAAGTGGGACCCCAAAGGACTACCATCCAGAAAGTGAAAGATCTAAACACCTTATCTCTGGATGAATTAATGGGTTCACTCATCATACATGAACTTGCCATGCAGCATAGAACTGATGATGGTTAGAAGAAGAAGAAGATAATAGCCTTCAAAGCTGCATTGGATTCAAAGAAAGATGAAAAATCGAAAGATGATTGCACCTCCTCCGAAGATGAACTAGAAGATGAAGATATTGCTATGATTGTGCGGAGATTTAGAAGATTTATGGGAAAGAAGAAAGGAAGATACTTAGAAGATTTTATAAATAAGGAGAGTACTCCAAGGACAAGGACAAGGATAAAGAAAAACAAAAACAACAAGTGCCCACATGCTATGAATGTAAGAAACCAAGGCACATTCATCCCGACTATCCTTTGTTAAAGAAATCTTTCAAGAAAAAGAAAAAAAAAAGCTATGGTTGCTACATGGAGCGACAGCGAGAAGCCGACTTCATCTGAAGAAGAAGAGACCATGAAAACTGCTAACTTATGTCTAATGGGTCTTGAAGATGAGGTAACATCCCCCGAACCTCAATTAGAATTTACTTTTGATGAATTGAATTCTGCTTTTCAGATATACTATCTAAATTAAAAAAGGCAGGAGTAAAGATAAGAACTTTATAGAATATCAATGATTCTTTACAAAATGAGAAAGAAGAGATTTCAGAAAAGAATAATCTATTGCAAAAGAATTTACATGTCTTTTCTGAAAAATACAAAACTTTGGAAACTGAAAACAAGACATGTCTTGACAAGAACAAAGCTTTAATTATTGAAATAATGACTTGAAAAAGGAGGTTGAAAAGCTCAAGCCACTAGTTGAAAAACTTATTTTATCTTCAAAGCTTGAGTTGATTTTAAAAGATCAAAGAATTTCTGGAAACAAAGCTGAATTAGTTTCAATTCTTCAATTTCAAATAGAATTTTAGCTACTAAATTCATACCTTCAAAAGCTTATGTTTCAAAATCAACATCTCAAGAAGCTTCTGTTTCTAATCTTTCTACATCCATTATTAGATCTTCAATGTATGTACCTAAGGTTACAAATAGAAAATCTATTATATATGCATCATCATCAACATCATTTCAAATTCTAAAATTATATGTTATGCATGTAATGGAGTTGGACATAATTCTTTCAATGTAATTCATTAAAGAAAAATGCATATTCTAAGAATAGAATTAAAAGAATTTGGGTTCCTAAAGTAATAACCTCCGCTAACCTGCAAGGATCCAAGTTAGCTTGGATACCTAAAAGAACTTCTTGATTGTCTTGCAGGAATGTCTTGCAGCATACAAATTGAAGAAAAGATGCTATCTCGACAGTGACAGTTCAAGGCATATGATGGGTGACAAGGATCAATTTATCACCCTAGAGATGAAAGAAGGAGGTATGGTTACTTTTGGAGACAATGGCAAGGGAAAAATAATCAAAATTGGTAAGAACAAAATAACCTCCTATACTTATATTGAAAATGTATTTCTAGTAGATAAATTGAAGCATAATTTGTTAAGCATTAGTCAATTATGTGATAAAGGCTTCAAGGTTATCTTTGAATCATCTATGTATATTATAACAAACTCTCTTGATTCTAGCAGTAAGTTCATTGGACATAAACTTGGAAACATTTATGTGGTAGACCTTAATGATCTTGCCATGTCAAGTAGTTCCAGTCTAGTTGCAATGAATGCTAAGACCAAGGAGTCTTGCTTACTTTGGCATAGACGATTAGGTCATGCTAGCATGCATACTATTGTCAAGTTAATTTCCAAGAATTAGTTAGAGGCATGTCTAAATTTAAAATAGATCTTAATCAGGTTTGTGATGCATGCCAAATGGATAAACAAACTAGGAGAAACTTTAAACCCCAAAATATGATTTCAACTACTAGACCCTTGAGCTACTTCACATGGACTTATTTGGATCAACTAGGACCACAAGCCTAGGTGGTATGAAATATGCTCTTGTGATAGTAGATGATTTTTCTAGATTTACTTGGATTTTGTTTATCGCTCATAAAGATGAAACTTTTAGAGTCTTTCAAAATTTTTAAAAAAATTTTTTTAATCATAAAAACCTTTTAATAGTTTCAATTAGAAGTGATCACGGCACCGAATTTGAAAATCAGTTTTTCGATAATTATTGCATAGAAAATGACATTGATCATAACATCTCCGCTCCTAGGACACCATAACAAAATGGGTTGTAAAGAGAAAAAACAGGACTTTGGAAGAGATGGCCCGAACAATGTTTATGAAGGTAATCTTCAAAGATACTTTTGGGTAGAAGTGGTGAACACTACTTGTTATATTTTGAACCGCGTCTTGATTCGTCCTATTTTGAAGAAACCCCCTATAAGCTTTGGAATGAAAAGAAACCCCAACATTAATTACTTTCATGTATTTGGTTGTAAATGCTTTGTGCTTAACAATGAAAGATAATCTAGAAAAATTGATGCTAAATCTGATGAAGCAATTTTTCTTGGTTATTATTCATAGCATAGCAAATAGAGTATTTAACAAAAAAACTCTTACTGTAGAAGAATCTATGCATGTTATTTTTGAAACTAACCCTTCACCTTCTAAGAAAGAAGAGTGTATAGACAATGATTCAAATACAATTCAAAAAGAAATGGAAGACATGAGCATACAGGAAAGACCAACTCAAGAAAGAGCAGAAATGGTAAGTAAGGATCATGCTAATCTACTAAGGGAATGGAGGTACGTAACTTCTCATCCAAGAGAATTAATTATTGGTGACCCTTCACAAGGTATTAGGACTAGGTCATCACATAGAGATGCACATGATTACCTAGCCTTTGTATCACAAATAGAACATCATACCTTAGAAGAAGCTGAATCTGACCCAAACTGGATGATGGCCATGCATGAAGAACTGAATCAGTTTGTAAAAAATAAGTATGGACTTTAGTTGAAAGACCATCAGACCATCCTATCATAGGAACCAAATGGGTCTATAGAAACAAGTTAGATGAACAAGAAAATATAATTAGAAACAAAGCTAGATTGGTGGCTAAGGGATATAACCAAGAAGAAGGGATAGATTTTGATGAAACATATGCACCTTAGGATTAGAAGCCATTATATTACTTCTTGCATTTGCTTGCTACATGAATTTTAAACTTTTTCAAATGGATGTGAAAAGTACATTTTTAAATGATTTCATTTAAAACAAGTTTTTGTAGAACAACCACAAGGTTTTGAAGATCATGTTTTTTTCAACTCATGGTTTAAACTGAATAAGTAAATATGGTTTGAAATAAGCACCTAGAGCCGGTATGATAAACTTAGCACTTTCTTAATTGAAAATAATTTTTCAAGAGAAAATGTTGACAAAAATCTTTTCATTAAAAAAAAATAATGATTTATTAGTTGTACAAATTTATGTTGATGATATTATATTTCGTGCACTAATGAAACTCTTTGTAGAGAATTGCTAAATTAATGCAGGGAGAATTTGAAATAAGCCTAAGGGTGAACTTACTACTTCCTTGGACTTCAAGTGAACAACAAAGGAAGGAATCTTCATTAACCAAGCCAAGTACACCCAAAGAAATAATCAAAAAGTTTGGTATGGAGTCAAGCAAACAAATGAGCACACCCATGAGCCTAACTTGCAGATTGGATAAAAACGAAGATGGATCCACATTGATCAAAAGCTCTATAAAGTATGATCGGATCCTTGTTATACTTAACTGTAAGTAGACCTAATATCTTGTATAGCATATCTGTATTGCTAGATTCCAATCTAATCCTAAAGAATCACATATACTTGCTGTTAAAGAATTATCAGATATTGAAAGGTACAAGTAATCTAGGTCTATGATTTTTAAAACATTCTTCATTGAACTTAATTAGATTTTCGGATGCTGATTATGCTGTTGTAAAATTGATAGAAAGTACTAGCAGCACATGCCAATTTCTAGGATTGAATTTAATCTCATGGAACTGTAAGAAACAAAACTCGATAGTACTATCTACTGTTGAGGCAGAGTATATTACTGCAGAGAGTTGTTGTGCACAAGTGTTATGGATTAAATAATAACTAGAAGACTTTGGTGTTACAAAATCTAAATTTCCATCAAATGTGATAACACAAGTGCTATAAATTTGATAAAAAATCTAATTTAGCATTCAAGGACTAAGCATATGAAATTAGACACCATTTTATTAGAGATCATATTTTAATGATGACATTGAACTAGAATTCATTCCTACTGAGAGCCAACTTGCTGACATTTTCACTAAGCCACTCAATCAGGATAGATTTGAAATGATTAGAGAAATTAGGTCTTTGTGATCTTTTCTAGGTTTTCCTAACTAATTCCTTCAAAATTAAGGAAAACTTATCTAGAAAACCTCCTATATCAATTCAAGTTCTTTGAACAACTTTCCTAGAGATTTTATCAAATTAATTTCAATTTCTAAATCATTTCAACTTTTATGGAAAGTTTTTGTTCGAGTCAACTCAGGCAATTTGGCTCTAGTCAAGCCGGCTCGAATCTCTGTTATTTTAGTTTTTTCTGGTCTAGCTGACTCAGGCAATTTAGGGTTATTAGAGCCGACTCGGATATGGGCAAATAATTTTTTAATAGAGCTGTAGAGCCTTTTCCAATTTTCTATCTTTTGTTTTCGCTCTAAACCTTAAACTCCACTCAAAACTCTTCCAAAACCTCGGAAATCATATCCCTTGAGCTCTTTTCCTCCAATTTCTCCCAATTCTTGCAATGGCACCGAAATGGCTGTTGGGAAGAGATCAAAAAGAGCTGCATCCTCAGTGGAAGTAGAAAGAGAACAAAGCATTGGCAAAAGGAACGACTCATGCGTTAAGAGGGAAGAAGAAGAACAGAATAGTTGGCCTCTACTCACTCTCCAAGATAGGTGATTTCAATGTCTAACCGTCCTGTTACTAGTGATAGAAAGGATTATTTTCAAGTTTCTTGAAGAAATTGGACTGAAAATTAGGGATTTAATTGATGACAAGGCTAGACATTCTTTTGCTCTCTGATTTATCTACATATCCAACCCTTGTTAGAGCATCTATGAAAACCTGAGAATTGAACCCACACATTGAATCCACATAAAGGGAAAATAGATTATAGTGATAGAGGAAAGTCTCAGCACTATTGGAAATGCCTGCTAAAGGGTCTAAATCACTTAGTTTCGAAGGAAGAGAGAAAACCCTTCAAACAATATTGGGCAAGACAGATTTGGGGAGTAGGAACTGTCATGGCAAACACACTTTCACAAGAAATGAGACTGCACCACAACTTATCAGCCGATTATTTATTCCAAGAACTGGAAGATTTGATTGGGTAAGTGAACTTGACCTCAGCTTTATGGAACACCTCATTCAGGGGACATTAAATTTACCCTATATCATGATAATGTAAATGAAAGAGGCTGTCAAAAAAGTTAAGGCATGTTTACCTTATGGAATGGTCTAACCTTATTGTTTCAAGCCTCCAGGATCAGTTTAGAAGGGAAGATGGTAACCCCTTCATCACACCGATACCTATCTTCCAAATCTCTACTCCGAATGGGATATCCTTAGTGAAGGGATGTGGAAGAAGAAGGGAACTGAAAGAGGGCTATAGCAGCCTCTAGCAGCATTAACAGCAGTACTGAGGATAGTGATAGTGAAGACCTTCCTACAGAGATCTCCACTGCAGGGCCTTTAGCACCTGAGCACATTGTTGATGTTCCAGTTGGCACTTTTACTGACTTTGCTAGCATTTCTAAGCTAGTTGAGACTACTGTACCTGTATTTGCACCTACTGATACTGAGCATGCTACATTTGAGGCTATGGAGATAGTGCACTTTGAGTATGAGACTTACTAGCATCTCCACCTATGCCAGATACTACTTATGTTCCTCCTGCACCTTCTATTCCAGGACCACCTACTCATTCAGCTAGACCTTCAGTGACATAGGACTTCATAGCATTGCAGATGAAGTCACTGATAGAATCTTTGACTGCTTCCTTGGCTACTATGTTTGGTGAGTTTTGCTAATCAGTGGACTGTAGACTGGATCATATTGATAGTGAGGTCAAGGAGTTGGGAGGAAGAGTTGAATCACTTGAGACCTCCAGACCTACATCTCTGCCTGATCTACAGCCTATCATTATACCATATCATCTAGCTCAGATTCAATCAAGAAAACTATTGATCAACTTTGGAAGAATTTAGAATAGAGCTAAAGGAGTTAAGGTTCAAAATGGGAAAATTAGAATAGGGAAAGAGGAAGGATGAAGATTATACAGGGCATAGAGATCTTGAGACCAGAAATTTGGGAGATTGGCAGGTTCTGCTGAAGCTTTTGCAAATGCGCAACGCTGGTTAATGCATTGAAAACTGAGTGAAGAAGCTTTATGAAGAGATAGAGGTAGTTCAATTTCAACTTGATCAGCTCAAACCACTGTCATTGCAGCATTTTCCACTCCTAAACCTAGACCTGTACCTACAACACCTGGACCTACCTCTACTACACATCCTAGGTAGCCAGCTCCCCATCTTAGGCCCCAAGCTTCTGACCATAATTGTGGACCCATAGCATCTATGCCATCTTTTACCATCCTTTGTACCACCTTTTGGGCCATCCAATACTACTTAGCTATAAAAAAATGATAATGAATAACTTTTTATCTTAATCTTTTGTAATGTGTAATGAAAGTTTTATGAATGCAATGAATACATTTTTTGCATATCTTGTGTATAAATTGAACTTGTGCAATACTCTCAATGATACTTCACTTGTATATGTTATCATATAAATTTTAATTAGAATATCAAGTTGAGAAGAGAAAGTAAAATTATCTCTAACAAATTTATCAACTTTCTCTTTCTTTTATAAAATTTGAGCTTTAAAAGATCAATTAACACCTTTTTTGATTACTGACAAAAGGGGGAGAATGTTAAAGTTGCATGAAAAAGAAAGAAAGATAAAGAGAGAAAATATGAAAGAAAGGGGAGAATGTGATTAAAAATGTGAAATTGCTTATATAAGTAAGAGGGAGAAAATTGTTGAATCTAAATGACTTTAGTTCATGTTTATGCTCTCAAAAAACTTGCACACATTTCTTGAAGATCTTAAAGCATTAACTTTGATACTTTTCAACTCTGATACATTCTAAAACTTTGCATAATCGAGCTTTGATATCTTGCATACCTTAATGGCTCCTACTCTATGAAAGTGCAGCCTTAACATTCTGATACATATAAAAGCATTGATACTATATATTCTTCTTTCCACAAAAAGCTTTGATACTTACTTCAAATACAACTAGCATTGTACATGTTAATTTGCTCACTTTCAATCCATTTATACATGTAATTGTAAAGATTTTTTTCATGTCTAGTGTTTTGTCATCATCAAAAAGGGAGAGATTGTTGACCCCATAAGTGATTTTGATGATACCAACATTAGAGCATGCATTTGTTTGACTAACAACTCTTCAAGTATTTTACAAGTTTTTGTATGATGAATTCATTGCTCAATTTTAACTCCTACATTCTATTTCTTGTGTTGAGTTGTATTTAATGGAATATTGTAAAGAAGAATCCAAAGAAAAAGTTAAGTAAAATTCATAAAAATGGGTTACTTCTATATGTGTTTCAAGCTTAAGTTTCTTAGAAATTGGTTAGAAGAGCTTGAAGGCATCTTGAGATTTAGAAGACTTGCTGGATGATTTCTGGACAAAACTGATATTTTACTAAAAATTTAATCCGAGCCAACTCGAAGAGAAGAGAGCCAACTCTGGCATATGGCACATATAAAGATTTCTGGCACATAGATATCCGAGCCGACTCTAAGGGACCCGAGCTGACTCGTCCAGAGTACCACTTCCTGAATTAGATAGGCGAGCCGATCCAAAGGGAGTCTGAGCCGACTCTATCATTTAATCAAACCTCCGAGCTGACTCTTTAGAGATTCAAGTTGACTCTTCTAGAGTCCAGAAAAAGAGCTCTAAGAACTACAGCCATCGAGCTGACTCTAAAGAGAAGAGCCGACTCTTCAGACTACATTTTTTGAAGGCTTGAGGATCCGAGTCGACTAGAATCAAGGTGAGCCAACTCTTATAGAGTGAGGATCAGAACACTGTACAACCAAGTCAACTAGATTGAAGAGAGTTGACTCACTAGAACTACTCTGAGGATCCGAGCCGACTCGAAGGTCGATTTCAGACTTATAATGCTAGTTCCCGAACTTGGAATTGAATTCAAAATGTGCTCCAAGATCAAATGTCCATCCCAATGGTCATAATGACCAAAATCTCTGAAAGAGTACAAGACTATATATTAAGGGATTTGAACTACTTTGAATAAGAGATGATGAGTAAATGCTAATTGAATATCCAGCTACCTTGTATGCCAGAGAGTACTGCAGAGCATTCAAGATAGTCTTCAAGCCTTCCCAACTACCAACTAAAGCATGAGCATTTATTGAAGAAGTTGAAGAAGCCAACCAGTGCATTGAAGTGCAATCAACTGGGCTTCTCTTGAGTTTCATCGGCAACCATCTGACAAAATTTGTTTATCATTCTATTGCTTTCTTTTATAATTCTCTTTGAGTTGTTGGGTTATTGGTGAGCCCGTTTAAAACCAAATAGGTTCTGGTTAGCCTGTGCTAAAAACAAGTATTCGCTTCTTGGTGATCCTGGTAAAACAAGTGTTGGGTTTCTTTGGTGAGCCGTTTAAAAATACAGTGTAGAGGTTTGGTTGTCAGCCTGTTAAAACAATCCGACTGTATTCCATGGGGGATATTGTAGAAATCCTAAGTGGTAATCTTGGATAGTGGATGTAGGAGCTGTGGTGCTCTGAACCACTATAAAATTTCTATGTTTGTATTGTGCATTTTCATTTTATCCTACTTCTGCTTTTAATTATCTCAATCATAGTACTTAACACATCAAGGATTTCAAAAGGCACATAATTGCTAAAACTTTTTAAATTCTCAATTCACCCCCCCTTAGGAAAACCACCTGGGCACAGAGCGAAAGCAGATGCATGCAGGGAAAGAAAATACACACAGTAAGCTATAGTGTTCGGTAACCCAGCTCCCATGTCCACTACCCAAGATACCACTTGAGATTTTCACTATATTTTACTGGAATACAGTCAGATTTTTTTACCAGCTCACAATCCAAACCTAACTTGGTTTTTCAATCGAGCTCACTAAAAACCCACACTTGTTTTGCACAAGATCACCAGAACCCAACTTGGTTTGAACAGATCACCAAGAACCAACACTGGTTTTGAACAAGCTAACCAAGACCTACTTGGCTTTTAACCGGGCTCACCAATAACCAAACACTCACAAAAAGAGTTAAAGAAAAGAAGCACAAAACTGGCAAACTAATGTTGTCTGATGGTTATCGGTGTAGCTCGAGAGAAGCTTTCTTAATTGCACTTTAATACTCTTCAGTGGCTTCTTCAACTTCTTCAATATAAGCTTCAGCTTCAAATTAGAGTTGGTGAAGTCTTGAAGACTGACTTGAATGCTCTCTTTAGTGCTCTCTACTCACAAGCTTAATAAATATTCAACTAAGCATTAGCATTTGAAAGCTATCCTAATCCTTCATTTATACAGTCTTGAACTCTTCTTGAGTAAAAATAGTCGTTATAGACCATTGGGATGTGACATTTGATCGTTGGAGTACTTTTTAAATTCAAAAATGGAGTTCTGGAACTAGCCATTACCCGCCTAGAATCGACCTTCGAGTTGGCTTGGATCCCTCGAGTTGGCTCGGATCCTCAAAGAAGTTCTGGTCGAGTCGCCTCACTTCATTCGAGTCAGCTCAGTTTCATAGTTTTCTTAGTTCCTTACTCTGGGTGAGTTAGCTCGCCTTTGTTCAAGTCAGCTCGGATTTACAGGTCTTCAAAACTATACTCTGGAAGAGTTGGCTCTTCTCATTATAGTTCGCTCGCCTAACTGTCTCTCAGAACTGATCTTCATGGACTCTAGAGGAGTCGGCTCGGATCTCTGAAGGGTCAACTCGATGTCTGACTAAATGTTTGAGTCGACTCGGAACTTCTTTCGGTTAGCTCACTTGTCTGAATCAAGAAATGGTACTTTGGATGAGTCGGCTCGGATCTCTGCGTGCCAGAATCCTTCATGCGTGCCAAAACTATAGTCGGCTCCCTTTACTCTAGTCGGCTCGGATGAATTTTTCATAAACCTTCCATGTCTTCTCTAGATTACATCTAGCAACATTTTTAACATTCAGATACTTCACAACTCAACTAACAATTGAATCTAAGAGATTTAAGCTTGAAAGCACATAGAAGTAACCCATTTTCGAGAATATTTCTTTAACTTTTCTTTTGTGCTCTTCTTTACATGACACATTCACAACACAACTCATAACACATAATAAGATTGTATGTCGCCTAGGTGGCTTCCCAAGAAGGGGGTGAATTGGGATTATAAAAACTTTTGTAAGTATGCAATTTAAAATCCTTTTAGTGTTGTGGTGAAATATAAATGCGGAGCAAGTAATTAACACAATCAAGGCATCACAAACACAAGAGATTTAGAGTGGTTCGGAGCAACCCGCTCCTATGTCCACTACCCCGCACCATTTGGATTTCCACTATATCTCCCACTGGAATACAGTCCGATTGTTTTCACAAGCTCACAATCCAAACCTCTACACTTTGGTTTTAATATGGGATCACCAAGAAAACCCACACTTGGTTTTAACACAGTTTAACCAAGAACCTAACACCCTTGGTTTTTAAAACGAGCTCACCAAAGAAACCCAACACCTCTCAAGATATAGCCACTTGATGTTCTTAGAGAGAAAACAAGATATATCAAATGAAAAAGTAACTTGACAACAACCAAATTTGTTTGATAGTTGCTGATGAAGATCAAATTGAGCCGCCTAGCTTCAAATGCTCTTGAATACTCTTCAAGCTGCTTCTTAACTTCCTCAAAGGTTGGATTCAAGAATGAAGATCAGTTGGTGAAGCTTTGAATCCTTTTCTGAATGCTTACTTGAAGTTGGTTGGTGAAAGACTTGAAATCAACCTGAATGCTCCTTAACTTCTAAGAATAATCAATGATATCTATGAATATTGTTTAATCCCTCATAAATACTTTCTTTTATAGTTTTCAAGCAAAACTAGCCATGTAGGGCCTAGGGAATCGAAAATAGCCGTTAGAGGGCTTTGGAATTCAAAAATTGTTTCAAGCAACTAGCTGTTACCAGCCAGAATCCGTCACTCAAGTCAGCTCGAAGTCTCAGACATGCAAAAATAAATTCTGGAGGAGTCAGCTCTTCAAAGTTGAGTCGGCTCGAATCTCAGTCACCAACAACATAAACTCTGGATGAGTCAGCTCTTCTAGGCTCGAGTCAGCTCGAAGTCTCAGTCATCAAATATAAGTTCTGTTCGAGTCGGTCTCTAAGGCTAGAGTCGACTCGAACTTCTGAAACTTTGAAATGTTTGTGCCATACCAGAATAGGAGTCGGCTCTTGGTCCATGAGTCAGCTCTTGCAAAAAATTCTTCTAATGCTTCATATTTTTTCAAACTTCTTCAAATCAAGATTCCAACAGGAACAAGTCTTCCAATCAATTCAAAGAGCCTACCACATATGTCTATCCTATTACACTCATTTTTTCTGATTTAGAGCCCTTTTTATAAGATTACATGGATTCAAAATTAGGGCTTTACAACTTAAATGATATGAGTTCATACAATACTGGAATATATCTCACTGCATAGAAACCAACTAATATAAAGATAATACTTCCTGCAAACTTCTTGAGTGATTGAAGAATTAGTAAATCATACATGCTCCAATATTTTGTAATCATCAAAATCATTTCAGGGATCAACAATCTCCCCCTTTTTGATGATGACAAAACACTGGTATGAAAAAGTTTAAAAAACATTTTACAATTATTTGTATGATATACTATGTACCATATTCACTGTATCAAGGTGTATTCAAGGTAGTGTATATCAAAGCAAGTAGTATCAAGATGCTGAAATGAAGTAGTATCAAAACAAACTTTTCAACAAATATTAGGGCAATGAGTTTACTATACTAGTCATGCACTAAAATTGTTGGAAGTATCAAATCATCCTATACTAGTTTCAGCTTCAATTAGAAGAACTTTTACTTTGCATTTGAAGAAATTTTAATAAATGCTCATTTTCAGCTCTTTCAGCTCTTTCTCCTTTTCATGCTCTTCTCCCCTTTTTGTCATCAACAAAATATACAACCATAATTATTCACAAGCATTTTATTACATCTATCAATTAAGACATAAAACTTTCAAAGATATATAAATATATAAGTCAGTACAGGATGTGATACATTACAAAAATGCTAAAGCACATCAAATAGTATCACTACAAGGGAGAATGCAAAAAAAAAAATGATCCTAATGGTCACAAAGAAGGACTAGGCTCATCATCACTAGAAGAAGAGCCAATCTCTTAAATGCCAGGTGCAGGTCTAAATTTAAGAACCTAGGTCTAAGGTCCCTAAGTCTAGTCTTAACAGGAGCAGAGGGTTAGAAACTCTAGGTCAGATTTGGTTGGAGGTCTGAAGAGAATCAAGATGGGTGTAGGTCGCCAGAAGGAGGATCAGACAAGGCTAAGGTGCTGGTGCTCGATAAAATCTAAGTCGCTGGAGTGTCTAATATGCCAGTGCTCTATTCCTGAGTGCTAGTACCATGCCCAACAATAGGAGTAGTTGCAACATGAGTGTCAGTGGAATGCTCAGTCTCTCCCTGTGCACAGTCAGCATCAAGATCATCTGGTCCTGCTGAAGGTGGAGGAGGTGCTGAATTACTAGCTATACTAATCTGCTGAAGAACTGATAATATCTGCTGAAAGCCATCTCACATCTCAGTCTAAAGAGCCACTATCCTAGCATCAGTCTCTGCCCTACCTTGCCGCAAAGTAGAGCGCTCCTACAAGATAAGCTGTAACCGGCGATCATCTTCCAAACCACTAGAAGCAAATCCTCTCATAGGTGAATTGGTGGGGACACCAAAGGCACCAGAATAAGATAGAGGCTTTTCAACCCTCTATGAATTGATCATAATTTATGAGTCCATCTGTAATAAGGGCTTAGCCTATCTGAGTCCATTTTAGTTGTTTTTGAGTATTTTGAGTTTCAGTTCTATACTAGTCAGCTCATGTTGAGCTAGTTCAGTCCAGTGTTAGTCAGCTCATGTCAAGCTAATTTATTTTTTTTGAGTCCTATTCAACCATATTGAAGACTCAGCCACACACCACCATACAATGGAGACCAAGTCCAACCAATTGAAGACATGGAAGTAAGCCACAAGTCAACCCAGCTTGAAGTTTGAGACCCCAGGAAGAAAATTCAGAAAACCCTGATTCCTTGCAGATGCCCTCCGATGCTAAATATATTCATATACCAAGGCATCCATGATTTTAGAGGTCCATCTGCATCCTAGCCCAAAGAAATCAACCCAGGCGCCAGCCCAAGCCCCTAAGAAGCAAGATACCAGGGAATATTCCTGCTACCAGCTACCAGGCCACCCCCGCTTCCAGAGACCCAACCCTTCGCCGAGCCCCTTTGGGCCAGCCTCTTGCTGCTCCTAGAAGCCCAACACGCCCCAGGCATCTTGGAGTGTTGGCTAAGTCAAGAGAATTTTTATGGATTTTTTCTACCTAATTTTTTTTATTTTCTAGCTAGGGTTTGAGAGGGAAAAGGATTCTTATGTAAAGACTTATGTGCCCTTACTTGGAGCCCAAGGTAAGGGTCTATTTAAAGGACCTAGCTCTTGTATGAAGGAGATTTTGATATATGAAATAACATTGAGTTCCTCTTTGCTTTGTATGATTACCCTGCTGTGTGCATAAAGGGGTTTGAGAGTTCTTCTTCCCGGTGTTGCAATCATCTTCCTGCCGCCAACCATCCTTCCAACCCCTCCAAAACTTTCTTTCTTTGCTATTTTCTTTATTTTCTTGATCTCCTTTGAGTTTTCTAACCCTGATAGGTCGTTTGCAGGTCCCCGAGTTCCTACGAATCCACGACTCCAGCCAAGCCTCAATCGGACCACTTAAACAGAAAGCCAGGTATCCGCGGGTCTTTGGCTCGTTTTCCAGGTCGCATCCCGAGGACCGAGAGATCCCTTCGTTGCGATCTTCACGGGTGCTTTAGACGTTGTCAGGTAAACCCCCTCTACACCTCCAATCTTTATATTGTAGGAGAACTTGCCCTAAACCGAGGCTTCTCAGCCCCGCGATCCTTCTTTAGTACTTTTCTAGTTCTAATCTGCATGCTTGGCTTTCAAAAATTCATAAAAATCCCTACACTAATTTTGATCTGAAATTCGAGAATTAATCACCTAACCCCACATATAAAATATACAAAAAGAATTGCATGCATATTAGTCCCGCATCATGAATGAGGTGTAGAAGGTGCTGGCTTAGAAGGTCCAGCCTCATCAGTCGGTAACTCTGCCTTAGTGCCCTGTGCCTGACCAGTCTGATCATCCTCATCTGACTCCCCATCAGAATTATAGCTAGTAGCCCAAAAGTCTTTCTGATCAACTATCCATCTACTTTTATAAATCCAATTCGCTCAAGGACTTTGCATTATATCTGTCAGTATGTAGCATAGGCTACTGTCCTCACCGATAAGTCCACCTCCATCCTGAAAAAGAGTGTAAAAACTATACCATAAGGAAGATAGCTCGTGCCATGTGAGATTTTCCTGCATCTGAGATATCATGATATAGGGCAAGTTTGAGGGCCTCCCCCTCAATCAAACATCTCATAAATATAAGATACTCTCACTTACCCAGTCAAACCTTCCAGTTCTGGTAAGAATTACCTAATAATATTATGATTAACCTCACTCTAAAGATAGTTGGTTTGCCCTAACATGCACAACTCTAGAACATCATTCCTTTCTAAGATTATTCTCAAATCTTCTACTTCTCTTTCAATACCAAGAAACTTTTTCTTCCTTGGGAATCTGAAGAATGTTGCTTAGTTTTTGCTCATTTATCATAATGTGTTTGCCCTTAACTGTAGATTCAACATGAAAAGTACCCAAAGATAGATTTTCAAAAAATTGCCTTACTAAGGTTGGAAATGTCGGTAAATCCATCATGCAATGATTTCCACCTTGAGCATAAGCCAAGCCCCTACTCTTAGTTTTCTCGTTCAAGAAAAATAAAATCCACACATCTTCCGGAAGTTACTTGCCTGTTTCCCATAAGAATGATTGTGCCTTGGAGCTTCCAGAGCTTCTTGCTACTCTGATTGTTGCTCGTCCATGGGATGGAGTATCTAGTCTCCTTTTTTTCCTTCATTCCTCCATGACTATCCGCACAACCCTTTTGCTCTTCTTCCCTATGGCCTTCCTAGGACCCATCTTGCTTGATTTGAGGTTTGGAGGGGTTATAGTATTTTTCCTAAGGTTTGGAGAGGGAACGGTTGAGTAGAATAGGAAAAGCAAAAGAAAATGAATTTCAAAACCTACATAACCCTATTTAAAAAGCTTGAGCCCGACCTTCGAGTCAGCTCGATAGAACAGGGGTTTCCAAAGTCAGCTCGAGCAAAAATAAAGGTTAAAGTTCAAAAGTTTAAAAAGAAAAATTCTATAGGTAACTTAGCCTAGATGAAGTGGTCATTAGCTCTAAAGTGAATTTTAAAAAGTCTAGATAATTTTTCCTTATTTTGAAAAATTAGGTGATGGTCGACGAATTTGATGAAATGAGTGTGTGGAGGTGTGATCTACTCACTTAGAATCATCATACAAGAATTTGAGCTCCAGATATGGCCGAATTATACATAGAAGAGCTGAAGAACTTCAATATGAAAACTGTGAGTAGAATTCTGAACACCCTTGTGCAAGCTTTCTTTCAAGAAATTAAAAAGTAGGATCTAAGGGTATAGAATCCCTCAAACTAGTCTAAGCTACCTTTAAGAACCTCAGATTCATGGATCAAGAGGGTCTTCTTCCCATAATGAAGAGGATCAAAGTTTAAAATGGAGGATAGCACTCATCACTAAAGAATTGAAGTCTAGGGACAAGATCTACACTCCCTACTAAGAACTTACCTTTGGAGCTTGGTCCTTGGCATGGACCCTTCATCATAAGCTTCAAACCATCAAGACAAACCTGCAAATGATTTAAAGTAAGGTCGTGGTGATGAAGAATTGAGAAGGAATGATTCAACAAAAAAGTGAAGGGATTTGAAGAAGGTTGCTGAATTTGGGCAGCACTTCCCTTCTTCTTGGACTACTTGGATCCTAGGTAGAAAAGCTTCGAAATGGAACTAAGGTCTTTCAAACTCAAGGCACTTACTCAAACTCAAACTCAACACTCAACTCAAACTTCAAGAGAAAACACTCAAAACTCCAAGAAGAACTCATGAACTTGGCAAGTGGAAGAGAAGACAAATTAATTCTTTCATTTAACTTAATATTGCATGCCTTACAAGAGGAGGCCTTGTCTATTTATAGGCCAGGGCAGCCATTATGAAGCCAACTAACTCAGATTTAGTTGGTAACTATTACATGATTGGTTCCTATTACTAATCATAACAAGAAAGTCCTAGAAGCTCCATGTGGCACCATCTCCTTGAAACACTTGTCTTCATCCAATCCTTCCACATGTCTTTTAAGTTTGGTCTTTCAATAAGCTCCAAAGTAGACGAATTCTTCATAGCTTGGCCGGCCCATGGACTCGGGAAAAAGGAGGCTTCACTAGTTTATTTGTTATCTCTAAGTGAACTTGAACATTCTATACTGCTTCATTCAAATAGAATTAGGAGTCTTCAAGAATGCTTCACAAAGTTGGATTTTTCTTCTTCATACATTTATGGGAACTTGAAAAAGATTGGACTAAAATCAAAGATTTGTAAGTTTGTAGTTTCTTTCTCGCCAATGTCCTCATTATTAGGTTAATACTCTTAGTATGGGTCCACATAGACCTAACTCACCTCTAATCTTTTCAAATCTATCTTGGCTAAGAGGTTTGGTGAAAAGATCAGCAAGTTGATTTTCTGCAGGTATAATTTATAATTTACAATATATTCAAAACATGGTCTAATGAATGATGATAATTTGTATTTTTCTATATACTTTGTTCAAAATTGCTGAATTGGATTTTAGATAAATTAATAGTACTTGTGTTATCATTTAATAGGAATCTTAGACTGGATACACCATAATCTTCTAGATATTGCTTGATCCATAACACTTGTGCACAACAGCTCTCCGTAGCCACATATTCTGTCTCAGCAGTAGATAGTACTATAGAGTTCTGTTTACGGCAGTACCATGAAATCAAGTTGATACCTAGAAATTGACAAGTGCCACTGGTGCTCTTTCTATCAATCTTATAGCCACCATAATCAGCATTAGAATAGCTAATTACTTTAAGATGAATGCTTGGCAACCCAATTCTATATTACATGTGCCTTTAAGATACTTAATGATCCTTTAACATTATAATGTGTAATTCTTTCAGATTTGATTGAAAACATGCACACATACAAACACTAAAAAGAATATCAGGTCTACTAGCAGTTAAATAAAGAAGAGATACAATCATACCTCTATACAATTTTTGATCAACAGTTATGCATTTTATCTTTATCAAGTCTGGATGAAGGACTCATGGGTGTTCCAACTTCTTTGCTTGATTCCATGCCAAACTTTTGATAATCTCTTTAATATTTGCTTGGTTGATTAGAATTCCTTCCTTTGATTGTTTGATTTGAAGCCCGAGGAAGTAGCTTAGCTCACCCATTAAACTCATTTCGAATCACCCTGCATTAACTTAGCAAAATCTTGGCACAAAGATCATCAGTATATCAAATATTATATCATCAACATAAATTTGAACAACCAAAATATCATTATTTTTTTTTGAATAAACAAGATATATCAACACTATCTTTTATAAAATAATTTCCAAGCGAAAACTTGCTTATCTATCATATCAGGATCTAGGTGCCTGTTTAAGACCATATAAAGCTTTATTCAACTTGAAAACATGATTGGAAGAGTGTGATCGATAAAACCGGTTGTTGTTCCATAAAAAACTTCTTCGGATAGAAAACCATTTAAAAAAGCACTCTTTACATCTTTGAAACAATTTAAAGTACATAAACATGCATATACCAAGAGTGATCTAATAGCTTCTAGCCTAGCTACTGGTGCATAGGTCTTGATATGGCAGGAGTGCTGAAATGGACCCATGTCAGATCCCATTGAGCGACACGACGGACGAAGCTGCCACGTGGGATGCCTCTGCCCAGACTTCTTCGCCTAATCGCGCTCCCTTCGAGTCGAGACACCGAGGCCGAAGTCGAGCTCCGCCCTCCTTTTCCTGGCCGCACTCCCTTCAGGTCAGATGTCGAGCTCGAAGTCGAGCTCTGCCCTCCTTCGCTCGGCCGCGCTACCTTCGGGTCGAGACGCCGAGGCCGAAATCAAGCTCCACCCTCCTTCGCTCGGCCGTGCTCCCTTCGGGTCGAGACGCCGAGGCCGAAGTCGAGCTCTGCCTTTCCAGATTAGCTCCATCTTGGATAAGAAGATCTGCTACTAAAGGAGGTCACCACTCTCCCAAGATGATGGCTCGACGCTCGAGGACTACGAGAGGATGCCAGCCAGCCCGCGATGGTGGTTCCAACCATTACTTGCACTGAAATTGGAAGTGACTCCCGATCGAGGCCCTACGTTTCTCACCAACCGTCTGCATCCACTAAAAGAGGAAGTCAACTAGCATACCTGGATCCAGGAAGTGGCGGCTCACAGTTCGAGGCCCTGCCATGTTTCCAGAAGTAGAGCGACCAGAAGGAATGTTAGTGCATGCAGTACCATTCCCTTTCATAAATGGGGCAAGGCATCCTACACACCATACTAGGTGATACTGCACGCGCCAGCAAATAGTGCGAGGATCCTAAGGCATGTACTTGGCAGTCCCCCAATGGCTTTAAATAACTTTCCATGGTTCTAGAAAGAAGGTAAGCAATGAGAAAAATGCAAAGGAGCAAAGGAGAAGCAGGCCAGGCATATAGGAGAGCACCAAAAATTAGTCTGACAATTCCAGGCCACCGGAGACCTGCGAGAAAGGTCTTGACAGACACAGCCACTTCCGCTCCAACTCTCTCAGCCGGCACCTCCCGTGCTCTGTGTTCAACTCCACTACACTATTTCCAGTTCATTATATTCTCCTCCTAGCATGGAGTCCACCCGTGGTGCTCGACCGAGAGGATCTGTTCCCCTAGGTTGTCACTGACTTGAGCATCGGAGTGCCTCCATCGGGATTACCGACCCATGTCTCTAACCCTGTTTTGCATGTCTGGGCATCGCAGCAGATCCGAGGCGACAAGGGGCACGGTCCGGAGCCATCTACAGCTACAGGCCATGACAATCTCGACGGAAACAGTTGGCATGCGAGGTAAGGGGGCAGGAAGGATGCATTTTGATCCAACCCAGTCCCCATGCAAGTAGCTCACCGGGAGGATGGTGATGATGCAAGCGAGAGAAGTCTCCACCACACCACCTGCGGGAGATCCACCTTCCTGTAGGGACCAGCACAGCTAGGAAGGGGAGCTCCCCACTCCAGCTCAACCACCTCTGGCAGACACTCACCTGGCCACACTCATACAGCAAATGCAGGTTCTAACTATGGTGGGGTGCCAGCTCCAGCACCAGCACTGGTCCTTGGCTACCCACTAGTAGCCTGGGACCCCGCGGTCCACGTCGCAGCACCCCGCGATAGCCTGCGTTCCTTCGAAGGAAGGCCTTCATAGCCACGGGCCACCACTATGTTGGGAATTGTGTCCCAAAGCAAAATCGCCTAGATTGTAGGCGGTTGTGCCACAGTATTATATCTGTATATGAATTAATAAAACATTGTTTTGGCAGGTCATCACATCATTCATTTTCCTGTAATAGCTAGAGTCCACCGAGGTTGAAAAGGAAAGATTCTCTGTTGTGACACCCCTCACATGTCCCCTTCTCCACTCTAGTCAACTTTCGTAAGAGGTTCAATTGATGAGGCCATCAAGCACATGGCAGAGAAGCACCTGGAGCAACAGGAGTGCAAGCTGCAGAGCTATCCCACTGGTTTGCAAATCTGCAGGCTCAATCGACAAGCCAGTGGGCTACGACGCCCATCCCCCTTTCTCCAGAGAAGTCCAAGAGGAACCAGTTTCGAGCTGGTTCCACATACCACAGGTGGATCCTTACGATGGGACCACCGATCCCTTGGATCATCATGAGAGCAACAAAGCCCTTATGAGCTTCCAGGGCATGACCGATGCTCTCCTCTATGTTCCCTTTCTGCCACTCTTCGAAAGGCAACTCGGGTATGGTTTAACCCGACTCGAGCCAAAGAGCATCAACTATTTTGCTTAGCTGGAGCGAAGTTTATGGCTCACTTCGATGCCTACCGGAAGGTGCCACAAGAGGCGGACAGCTTTTTTTCCATCAGGCAGTAGGACCATGAGCTCCTACAGGACTATGTTGCCCGTTTCAAGGTTGCCACGCTGGAGATTTACAATCTTGATGAGCTAGTCACTATGCTGGCACTGAAGAGAGGGCTCAGACTTCCCGCCTGACCTACTTTCTCGACAAGAACCTCCCAAAACTTACTCTAAGCTCCTCCTCCGAGTCCAAAAGTATATCCAAGCTGAGAAGGGGATACATGAGGAGGGAGCTAGACAGAAGGGCTCTGAAAAGCTGACCTTGGGAAGACCTCCGGGGCATGGAAGCCGGACCAGCTGCATTGAACTCTGCCAAGGCCGAAGCTGAGAAGAGATGCCCTCCCGGAATAGTGTTACACTCTTCTCCTCACCCCAAGGGCAAAAATCCTTATGGAGATCGAGGGTGAGCGCTATCTCAAGCGCCCACCTCCGTTGAGGCCATCTACCGATCGTGATAGGATGAAGTACTACCAATTCTACCGTGACCACAGCCATGACACCGAGGACTACCAGCACCCAGAGGGAGATCAAGAACTCATCAAGAGGGGCTACCTCAGAAGTTTCATGGGGGACACCCCTTGCGGAACCTCAGGTGCTCGCTGCTCTACCTCCAATCCCTGCAGTAACAACCGCCCTACCAAGAAGCCGGTGGGGATGATATGCTGGGGAGTCAAGCATGCTTCCAAGAAGGCCCGGGGTGGGGAAAATTTTGAGAGTGTACTTCCTTTTACGAGGGAAGGGGGGTTGAAAATAAAAATATAACAATGATGCCATGGTCATCGAGATGACGATCGCAAAGCATCTTGTAAAATGCATCATGGTTGATAGTGGAAGTTCCACCGATGTGCTTTTCCTACGATGCATTCTCCAGGATGAACGTATCCTCTGCTCACAGCTCAGACCTGCACACACACGCCTCATCAGTTTTACAAGTGACTCTATAGGAGTCGAGAGGGAGATCACTCTCCCCGTTACTGCCAGGATGCCATCTCAATAAAGTACCATAATGATGAATTTCACAGTTATGAGGCTGCCCTCTACCTATACCGTGATCCTTGGCCGACCCGAGCTCAACTTGCTCCACATAGTCATTTTCATAAAGTGGTTGTTCGTGCAGTTTCCAACTCCCTATGGAGTTGGGGAGATGAGGGGGGCATCTCAGCTAATTCAACATTGCCTCCAAACCGTCCCTGGGGCCAAGACTGCCGAGGATGACCCCAGCACAGATGATCTCAACCAAAAGGTGCAGGACCCCAGAGGTGGCACGGTCAAGTGCCTGCTGTCGTATCCTCTCGAAACCGACCCGACGAAGATAGTGCAAATTGGGGCGCAGCTGCAAGATGATGAACGAGCCCACCTGCTGGAGTTTCTCCGAACGCCAAGGTGTTCGCTTGGACAACGACAGACATGCCCGAAATCCCATCGGAGATCATCACTCACAAACTGAGCATCGACCCAAAGTGTTCCCTGTGTGGCATAAGAAAAGGAGTTTTGCACTGAAGAGGCAAAGGGTGATCAACGAGGAGGCAGACAAACTCCCGTGGCTGGCTTTGTTCGGAAGTGCAATACCCGAGCTGGCTAGCAATATATGGTACCATAATGATGGTGAAGAGGCTGCCCTCTACCTACAAAAAGTGGAGGCTCAACATCATTTTCATAAAGTGGTTGTTCGTGCACCAACTCCCTATGGAGTTGGGGAGATGAGGGGGGCATCTCAGCTAATTCAACATTGCCTCCAAACCGTCCCTGGGGCCAAGACTGCCGAGGATGACCCCAGCACAGATGATCTCAACCAAAAGGTGCAGGACCCCAGAGGTGGCACGGTCAAGTGCCTGCTGTCGTATCCTCTCGAAACCGACCCGACGAAGATAGTGCAAATTGGGGCGCAGCTGCAAGATGATGAACGAGCCCACCTGCTGGAGTTTCTCCGCGAACGCCAAGGTGTTCGCTTGGACAACGACAGACATGCCCGAAATCCCATCGGAGATCATCACTCACAAACTGAGCATCGACCCAAAGTGTCTCCCTGTGTGGCATAAGAAAAGGAGTTTTGCACTGAAGAGGCAAAGGGTGATCAACGAGGAGGCAGACAAACTCCTCGTGGCTGGCTTTGTTCGGGAAGTGCAATACCCGAGCTGGCTAGCAAATATGGTTATGGTGAAGAAGAATAACAAAAAGTGGAGGATCTGTGTGGACTACACTGACCTCAATCGAGCCTGTCCGAAGGATAGTTTCCCCTTACCGAAGATCAATGAGTTAGTGGACGCCACCTCGGGGTACCGCTTGCTCTCCTTTATGGAGGCATTCTCTAGGTACAACCAGATCCGGATGCACCTAGAGGATGAGGAGCACACTGCCTTTATCATCGATCGAGGGACATACTACTATCGAATGATGCCATTCAGCTTGAAGAATGCTGGTGCCACGCATCAGTGGCTGGTCAATCAGGTCTTCAAGGACTAGATTGGCAGAAACATGCAAGACTATGTGGATGACATGCTCGTTATGAGAAAGTCGAGGCCAGACCATGTCGCCGACCTCACGGAAGCCTTCCATAACCTCCAAGAACACAAGATGAACTGAACCTGGAAAAGTGTGCCTTCGATGTGGCAGCAGGGAAATTCCTTGCATTCATCGTGACCTAAAGAGGAATTGAGGTGAACTTGGAGAAGGTCCAGGTGATCATCGACATGGAACATCCAACTTCGAAGAAGCAGGTGCAGTGCCTGACAGGTTGGATCGCTGCACTGAGCTAGTTCATTTCGAGGTCGACAGATCGATGTCTTCCTTTTTTCAAGGTGCTACAAAAGATGAACGACTTCACTTGGATGGAGGAGTGCAAGGCAGCCTTCGAGGAGCTTAAAGACTTCCTGGTGTCACCACCACTTCCCTCCAAGCCAGAGACAGGAGAGGAGCTCCTACTGTACCTAGAGATCACCCCTAGAGCCGTCAGTTTGGTCCTCGTTCGTGTGGATCAGGACGAATCCCAGAAACTGGTATACTATGCCAGCAAGATTCTCCAGGATGCCGAGATTAGGTACACCCGACCTGAAAAACTCATTTTTGCTCTTATCATGTCTGCTCAGCAACTCAGGCTGTACTTCTAAGCACATCTAATCATGGTCCTGATGGACTAGCCTCTAAGGGCCATGCTTAGTCATCTTGACATGTCTGGATGCTTGGCCAAATGGGCACTGAAGCTCAGCGAGTTCGACATCGCGTACCGACCAAGGTCATCTCAGAAGGCCCAGGTGCTAGCCGACTTCCTGGTCGAGTGCACGGGACTCGTCAAAGAGCCATAGCAGACGATACCAGGGCACTAAGAGGAGCCTGGTGCCGAGGAAGAGCCTTGGATCCTCCATGTCGATGGCACGTCCAACGTGGGCAGAAGCGGAGCAAGCCTCATCCTCGCAAATGGCAATAGAGTCATAGTTGAATGCGCACTCCGCTTCAAGTTCGCCACAACAAATAACCATGCAGAGTACGAGTCACTCCTCGCGGGCCTCAGGGTCTCCTGCGAGCTGGGCGTACAAAGACTAAAGGTCTTCACCGACTCCCAATTGGTGGACGGACAAGTCTTCGAAGAGTATGAAGCCAGAGATCCCCAGATGATGAAGTACCTGGAGTAGGTCCACTTAAGCACGACAGGATTTCAATGCTTTAGCATCTATCACATCCCCAAAGGTGAGAAAGCTCGCACTGATACACTGTCAAGACTTGCAACCTTGCCAGACTCGTCACTAGGGTGCGCCCACATCGAGTACCTCGAAAATCCAAGCAATGAAGCTCCCACAGAGGTGCAGCAAGTCACCCCAAAGCTGAGCTGGATAGATAGGTACATCAAGTACACCATCGATGGCACCCTATCGAAAGATCGAGCAGAGGTCGGCCTTATCAAGAAAAAGGCCTCGTGGTTTGTTCTCATGGAAGGATAACTCTATCATCGATCTTACTCCTATCCGCTCCTAAAATGCCTGAGACTTTCAGAGGCAACCTTCGTGCTCCAAGAGATACATGAAGGCCTTTACGAAAACCATGTCGGGGGGAGAACCCTTGCATACAAAGCCCTCCGACAAGGATACTACTAGGAGACCATGAGGGAGGTTGCCGCTGACTTCGTGAAGAGGTGTGACCGGTGCCAACACCATGCCCACATACAGCATCAACCAGCGATGCCACTCTCCCAGCTCTCTGCTCCATGGCCATTCGTCTAATGGGGAATGGACATCTTGGGTCCATTTTCCCCTGCATCCAGGCAATGCAAGTTTTTAATGGTGGCCATTGACTACTTCACCAAGTGGGTAGAAGCAGAGCCACTAGCATGGATCACGGAAGCCAAGGTCCGCTAGTTCTTCTGGAAGTTGATCATCTGCCGCTTTGGGATTCCCCACGGTATCATTACTGATAACGAGCAACAATTCGACAACTGGGAGTTTGAAGAGTTTCGTGCTGAGCTCGGCATCCAACATCGTTTCACCTTGGTGGCTCATCCCCAAATCAATGGAGAATCGATGTGACCAACCGAACCATTCTCCACGGGCTCAGAACCAGGATAGACCAAGCCAAGGGCAGGTGGTGATGCAGGACGAAAGCTCTGATACCAAAATTGATGCAGCACGAAAGCTCTGATACCAAAATTGATGTAGAACAAAGAACAAGAAAGCGTATACGGAAGTAAATTTAAGATTAATTCTTTTTTTTTTCTTTTTTTTTTTTCTTTTTTTATATTTCAGAAATTGGCTTTGACTCAAAGTAAAGCTAAACTAAGTTGAAGGAAACTAGGTAAGGATTGAAAGCACAATTTAGATGAAACTAAATTATCAGAGTAGTTCAGAAGTAACGGATCGCTGGGGGTTGAGAAACTCCCAGACCTAGGGTTTCGCTCTGAACTTTCAACAGAACAGAAATAGAGAGGAGAGATGGTTTACTAACCAGACAGTGATCTTCTCAGGATTTTGGTGGAAGAACTCTCTCGAGCAGATTGTGGGATCCTCGGAGTCGGCTATCTTCGCAATGGATCCTCCAATACTGATCTTGTGGTTTGGTCGGCTTCTCCTAGACTCAAGATCTGGGAAAGAAGAGGAACAAGTGATGGAATTCAGATACTCAAGAAAAGATTTACCAGGTTGAAGAACTTGAAAGCTGAAGTTGCTGACATCAGGATTCTCCTGGAGGCCGATCTGACTTCCTCTTAGAATTGCTGTAGATCTGAAGTATCTGGACTGGAGCTGGAAGCTGGTGGCCGGCCTGGACTTGAGGAGAGAGGCTGTGGGAGGTGGAATATGCTAGGGCTTAGTGGAAAGAAAAGGGTGATGGGCAGCTAGGGTTTGGAAGTGGAGTGGCTAACCTAGGGTTTGGGTTTTGGAGATCTCACACCTCCTCAAGGTTCCTGGGGAACCCGGATTTACTCCCTCATGGAGCTCAACACCTGGATGCAATTGCGGAAGAGAGAAAACACAAAGTTTGCTCACAAAAAAATTTGGTTTCATTCATCTGATTGATTTAAACTTACAAGAGGGGTTTAATTTATAAGGCTTTACAAGGGAGGAGGGTTTCACATCTTCCCATGTGGGACTAAAGGAGGGGATCTACAAATTAGGGCAAATCATTCACAGATGGTCGGCCAAGGTACCAAAAAAATTGGATTTGGGTTATAAAAGCCAGGTAGATGGCGCCTCCTTGCTTGGATCTTCAAGAAAAATTTTTTTCCTTCCCTGGATCAACTCTTTTGGACTCCTCCTTTTCTTCCTCCCTAAGTCAAGGTCCTTCCCATCTTTGTTTTGGATGTTTTTGGCAGGTAGTGGGCGCCCCCTTGAAGTTCTCTTCCAAGAGAATTTCTTCACATCTTTGCTTTGGGTTTCTTGGGAAAGTCTTGGCCGCCCCCTTGATTTGTGGTCTCTTGGTGGACTTCTCTTTATCTGGCGCATGAGAGAAGGAAGTTGCTATCTGTGGAGTGGGGACCAAAGGCTGCTGGATGTAGATATGGTGCCCCTTGGACTGGGAGTGTGGCTGGGAGTGTGGTGTCCACTTGCTTGGTCTTGGGAGAAAATGTAACATCTCAGGTTGAAACCCTAGTCCACTACTGAGTCAACATGACTCAACAAAATAAAATGCAGGTAATGTAGACTCAAGCTAAATTGAGTTGATCTAGTCAACTCTTATTACAAACCAAAAACCCTAATTCTTCGGGCAAGGTTAATCAGAGATCCAGATGGAGCTCTGAAGTCTTCTTCTGAGTATGGTGCCCACACCAATTCTCCCAGGGTGGGAGGAACTCGACCCTATCGAGTATGGATCAAGTTGGCTCTGGTATCTCTCCAAGAGGTCTGGGTCCAGCTCTTGTAACTCTTCTCGGGAGATCCAAGAGTCATCAGAATCTGGCCTTCCTAGCCAGCGGACCAGGTATCTTTGGTATCCTCGATTACGAGTAGAGATAACCTGATCATCCAGGATCTTTTCAATCTGCTCTTTCCTCACAGGCCAGTTTGTTGGTGGACACACAGGGTCAGGTTCACTCTCAAGAGCAGGATTAGGTTCAAAAGCCTCACTAGGAATCACAGCTGGCTCCCTATACTCTACTAGGTCTGTAATGTTGAAAGTGGAGCTAATGCCTAGTTCTGGAGGTAACTCGAGCACATAGGCATTGGATCCTACTCTCTTCACCACTCTAAATGGTCCAGCTCCTCTAGCATGTAACTTTCTAACGGTTCCAGGAGGAAACCGTTCAGGCCTTAACCTAATCATTACATAGTCTCCCTCAACAAAAGTTTTGACTCGCCTTTGAGAATCAGCCAACTTCTTATAAGTTTCATTACTTAAATTTATTTTGGCATGAATTTCTTTATACAAGTCTTTTACATGCTATGCAAGTGCATCAAGAGACTTGTGTGTGTGGACTAATAGTGAAATCAGATCAAGTGGTGTGTGAGGCTTGTATCCATGAACAATTTCAAAGGGACTCTAGCCTATAGACCTATTGATCGAAACATTATATGCAAATTTAGCCCTGGGTAAATACAAATCCCAACTCTTGGTATTCTCACTTAACCAAAATCTGAGACAATGTCCTAAACTCGACTGACGATGCATTCCTAAAGAATGGACTTTATTCAAAGGAACCCTAGGTCTAAACCTAACAAACTACGGCTCTCTAGGTTTGACCTTGGGTCGGAGGATGGCATGCAGAGCATGAAAACTTATCATGGGTGCCTAGTAGGTGCCATAAGGTCTTCCAGAAGTAGGTGGCAAACCTAATAGGTTCTGACACGTGGTTCACTCTAAAGACTTCGACAAAGTATACTTGGATGGTGTAAGAAGCATTGGAAGTCCTAGAGAAAGGGAGGAAATATGAGGTGGAGTCTTGAATTACCTGCTGATTAAAGGTGGTGACCTGAAGGTTTGAATGGTGATCTATGAGTGTCAACTGGTCATCCTTACGAAAGGAAAAGTTTGCTATTCCTAGGAATGGATCAAGAGATGGTTCAGGGAGTAGCCTAGGACATGTGATTGCAATAGTTAAGGTTTGTTCTCTAAGCAAACAATGATCCACTTTCTCAAGAAATGGATTAAAGAATGATTCATGGAAGGGCCTATGGATGATGACCTCAAGACTTGAAATTTGACCTATGGGTGAGGAAAGGTATACTCAATAGAAGGGTAGGTCAGTCATGCGAAGGAAGGGTCTTGGGTCATAAGGAGGACTTCTACAGGACTGGGAGAATCAATCTGCTCAAGACAAGGATGTTCAACTGAGATTACGGGAGAGACATTAGTGGCTGGGCATGGGACAAGGTCCAATTGTAAGAGGCTTGATTCAGTCATCCTAAGGAGAGGATCTACCATAGGGTGGGCAAACTTAAACAGTTCAGTGCAAAGATCTTCAATTGGTACTTGGGGAATGATTGTCATTAGAGGGTACGAATTGATAGCTCGGGCTAACATTATGAGTTCTTCCTAGGGGTATTTGACTAAAGGAACCTGATTCTCACAAATCTCTTGAATTTCTGAACTAGGTCCTACCACTTGGTTGCTCTCCAAGGTCTCCTCAGGTAAGGAACCAATAGTATCGATGTCACATTCTTCAAGTTCTTCCCCCTCATATTCATCAACTAGACTCAAGCCAGCATCATATACTTCCTCGATGCCATCTTCAATGGGTTTCGGGTCAGTGGTAATCGGGTCAATTGATTCTAGGCTTGTCATACCTAACCTTTCTTCCTCATTGGTAGGCTTGGGTTCTCCCTCATTAATGTCATCCTTAGGATTCTTACCACTTAGCTGTGCACAAGCCAGTCCTATGCATGGGCACTGACTACATTTATGGCCTCTTTCTCCACAAAACAAACATTCTTGCGATATAGGAACCTGGGTCACACTGGGTTTCAAGCTAGTAGAGACCTTACTTGGGCATGGGTGTGGATCTAAATGGTTCGATCTAGAAGACTTGGGTTGTTGAGTGACTGGTCTAGAATATTGTAAGGACCTCTCATAGACACGATCCACACTATAGATATCATGGTTAGGCTTCCTAAGGTTATGCTCGGGATCACGGTATAAGGTCCTCCTAGGCTCCTGGTATGGATGAGGTTGGGGCCTATTAAATTTTGGATCAGGGATCCAATTTTGATGTCTACGTTTCTCAAGGACTTGGACTTGATCCCTAAGCTGGGTAAAATTCTCATGGACTTGTTCTTTACACTGGGTAACAGTAGCAGTCAAATCCTGGCTTAACTTGTACATGCTCTCAGTAAGAGCTCTAACCATGGCTTCTAAATCAGGTTGGGTTTGACCAGGTTGGTAGGGCACTCCATTCCGGGTAGACATGATGCAAGCAAACACATAAAATGAGACTCAACTGAACGACTACGGGCTAACTAGACCTAGAGCCCAAACTAGATGTCCAATCAGAGTGGCAAGCTAGCCTGTAGTAACTCAGGACTCAGCCAGGCAGGTGTAAGGGGAGTGTTAGGTCCCTGAATGCCAATCCTAGACACCAATCAGAGATTGGCTAGGTAGGCGGACCAGCACACAAGCCCTTCGGGATGGAATCCCTGAACCACCATTCTAGACACTGAGTACAAAGCAGACATAGAGTAACCAGACAAACTGACTCAACACTAGCCTTGACCCGACTTGTTGATGTCCCTAGCCCACTAGGGCAAATTAGGTCTAATCAATTTTAGATTAAAGGCTTAGGTTCGAATGAAGGGGTGGTGGTTTTGGGCTAAGGAGAGGTTATCAACTCCTTCCCTTATCTTAGATGCTCAAATGCCCTTAAGGTGAATTAAGAGATGAACACTCAAAAAAAATAATTGGATTGCAGAACACAAAAATAGAGTTGCAGTAATCTAATTCTAAGAAATCGCACGGAAACCAATAAATCATGAGAAAATTATGAAAAATATTTTCAATTATACAGGTTTCAGAAAAATAAAAATCACTGAATTTGGAGTTACCTGCAGTGAGAAATAATTCCTGCAACAGGGCAATTACGGGCTAAAAACAGAGCACTTCCCCGTTTACAATTTCTGCTACGAAGTTGTAACCCAACGGATCCCCTACACGCCCTAGGAACACCCCGTGGAATGGGAAGAGAAGGTTTGCACCTCGCTTCGTTCCTAGGACCGGACGTCCTGGGGAGTCTACTTCGAGCAGACAAAGTAAAAAGAGAGGGACTCAAACAAGCAATAAAACAGAAACCCTAGACAGGGCTCTGAAACCAAAAATGATGCAGGACGAAAGCTCTGATACCAAAATTGATGCAGCACGAAAGCTCTGATACCAAAATTGATGCAGAACAAAGAACAAGGAAGCGTATGCGAAAGTAAATTTAAGATTAATTCTTTTTTTTTTCTTTTTTTTTTCTTTTTTTTATATTTCAGAAATTGGCTTTGACTCAAAGTAAAGCTAAACTAAGTTGAAGAAAACTAGGTAAGGATTGAAAGCACAATTTAGATGAAACTAAATTAACAGAGTAGTTCAGAAGTAATGGATCGCTGGGGGTTGAGAAACTCCCAGACCTAGGGTTTCGCTCTGAACTTTCAACAGAACAGAAATAGAGAGGAGAGATGGTTTACTAACCAGACAGTGATCTTCTCAGGATTTTGGTGGAAGAACTCTCTCGAGCAGATTGTGGGATCCTCGGAGTCGGCTATCTTCGCAATGGATCCTCCAATACTGATCTTGTGGTTTGGTCGGCTTCTCCTGGACTCAAGATCTGGGAAAGAAGAGGAACAAGTGATGGAATTCAGATACTCAAGAAAAGATTTACCAGGTTGAAGAACTTGAAAGCTGAAGTTGCTGACATCAGGATTCTCCTGGAGGCCGATCTGACTTCCTCTTAGAATTGCTGTAGATCTGAAGTATCTAGACTGGAGCTGGATGCTGGTGGCCGGCCTGGACTTGGGGAGAGAGGCTGTGGGAGGTGGAATATGCTAGGGCTTAGTGGAAAGAAAAGGGTGATGGGCGGCTAGGGTTTGGAAGTGGAGTGGCTAACCTAGGGTTTGGGTTTTGGAGATCTCACACCTCCTCAAGGTTCCTGGGGAACCCGGATTGACTCCCTCACGGAGCTCAACACCTGGATGCAAGTGCGGAAGAGAGAAAACACAAAGTTTGCTCACAAAAAAATTTGGTTTCATTCATCTGATTGATTTAAACTTACAAGAGGGGTTTAATTTATAAGGCTTTACAAGGGAGGAGGGTTTCACATCTTCCCATGTGGGACTAAAGGAGGGGATCTACAAATTAAGGCAAATCATTCACATATGGTCGGCCAAGGTACCAAAAAAATTGGATTTGGGTTATAAAAGGCAGGTAGATGGCGCCTCCTTGCTTGGATCTTCAAGAAAAAATTTTTTCCTTCCCTGGATCAACTCTTTTGGACTCCTCCTTTTCTTTCTCCCTAAGTCAAGGTCCTTCCCATCTTTGTTTTGGATGTTTTTGGCAGGTAGTGGGCGCCCCCTTGAAGTTCTCTTCCAAGAGAATTTCTTCCCATCTTTGCTTTGGGTTTATTGGGAAAGTCTTGGCCGCCCCCTTGATTTGTGGTCTCTTGGTGGACTTCTCTTTATCTGGCGCATGAGAGAAGGAAGTTGCTATCTGTGGAGTGGGGACCAAAGGCTGCTGGATGTAGATATGGCACCCCTTGGACTGGGAGTGTGGCTGGGAGTGTGGTGTCTACTTGCTTGGTCTTGGGAGAAAATGTAACAACCCAGGTTGAAACCCTAGTCCACTACTGAGTCAACATGACTCAACAAAATAAAATGCAGGTAATGTAGACTCAAGCTAAATTGAGTTGATCTAGTCAACTCTTATTACAAACCAAAAATCCTAATTCTTCGGGCAAGGTTAATCAGAGATCCAGATGGAGCTCTGAAGTCTTCTTCTGAGTCTGGTGCCCACACCAGGTGGGCAGAAGAAATCCCTAGCATCCTCTGGGCCTACCACACAATGCCTAGGACTGCAATGGACGAAATGCCTTTCAACCTCACTTTTGGCTCAAAAGCCATTGTTCCAGTCAAACTCGGCGTGCCCACACTACGAACACAGCAGTACAGTGAAGCAGAGAACCCGACGTGCCTTCTTCTCAACCTGGACCACCTCGAGGAAACCAAGGACAAAGCCCATCTCTGGATGGTGTCTTATCGATAGCATGTGGCCCGGTACTACAATGCATGGGTAAAGCCAAAAGTCTTCTGCCCTGGAGACCTAGTGCTACGCCATGTCGAAGCATCTCAACCTCGAGACTGTGGCAAGCTCTCGCTGAACTGAGAAGGCCCCTATAAGGTGGTCGAAGCTCTTCCACATGGAGCTTACTATCTCATGAATCTGGATGGAGCCAGATTCCCACGCACATGGAATGCCTGCAACCTGAGAATATATTATCAGTAATGTAAAGTTTTCAATCCAATAATGGTGATAATGATTCTCTTTGAGCAAATCACTCTTGCCTTGCAAGAACACTTTCACCAGGAGCCCAGCTCTCCAGCACCAAAGCCTGGAGCCCAGCTCTCCAACACTGAAGCCTGGAGCCCAGCTTCCAGGCATCGAAGCCTGGAGCCCAGCTCTCCAGCACTGAAGCATGGAGTCCAGCTCTCTGGCATTCAAGCACGGAGTCCATCTCTTTGGCACCGAAGCCTGGAGCCCAGCTCTCCCGCATTCAACAATGGAGTCCAGCTCTCCGGCATTCAAGCACGGAGTCCAGCTCTCCAGCACCGAAGCCCGGAGCCCGGCTCTTCGACACCGATACTGAAGCCCGAAACCCAGCTCTCTAGCACTCAAGCCCGGATCCCATGCTCTCCAGCACTCAAGCCCGAAGCCCAGCTCTTTGGCACTGAAGCTCGGATCCCATGCTCTCCAACACTCAAGCCCAGATCCCATGCTCTCCGGCACCAAAGCCCGGAGCCCAACTCTCCGGCACTCAAGCCCGAATCCCATGCTCTTCGGCACTCAAGCTTGGAGCCCAGCTCTCAGACACTCAAGCCTGGATCCCATGCTCTCCGGCACCAAAGCCCGGAGCCCAGTTCTCTAGCACTCAAGCTCAGATCCCACGCTCTCCGGCACTCAAGCCCAGGGCCCAACTCTCTGGCACTCGAGCCCGGGGCCCAGCTCTTTGGCAACAAAGCCCGGAGCCCAGCTCTTCGCACTCGAGCCTGGAAACTCCTGAAGCTCGGCACCTTGCAGACACCGGCAGGATTAATGAATTCAACCATCGAGCTCAGCCTTACCATGCATGCACGAAACTGGTCCCAGCCGAGGTCCAATAAACCTCTTCAAATAAAAGCTCGAAGTTCTATAACCGCCTCGCCTACGAGATGTGTGTGGCTCAGCAATCTGAGATAATCCTTCCAAACTATCCAACGTACGTGCATGCGGATCCTTGGTACTTAAATGCCTGACACCTACACAACTACGTGCATGCATGCAGTTGAGAGGCAAAGGGAGCAAGATCGACAAAGTGAAGAAAAAAAAAAAGGGAGAGAAGAACACAAGTCGCAGTGACTAAAAAGGGATTCCATTGATACTTGTAGAAGTTCTTACATGTATCCTAGGCCCCGACAGGCTGGGTAGCCCAGGTCAGAGAAAAAAAGGAAGAGAAAAATTACAAAGCCTCCTGGGCTATCCGACCGGTGCCTTCTCGGCATGGTGCTTGGAGGGGGTGTCATCTTCTGGAACCTCCAGTGGTGGAGCTTCGGCTTTGGCTGCTTCCACTGGCACAGCTAGGCCAACGACGGTAGCTGGTTCGTCCACCTCGCCCAAGTCAGGAGACGGAACCAGGTGCATCAAGCACAGAAGCCTCAGCCTGCTGACATGCTTGTTTGGAACAAACTCCTGCACTAGAGACTTGCAATATATGAAGCCCTGAAGGAATGAGCCCGTCGCTGCCTCCTTGAATTCGAGCTTGAACTTTTGGGAGGCCTTGTATTCCACCACCACCTCGGCAGCACCTTTCTTGGTGGACTCAGCCTGCTGAACCACATCTGCAGCCTTCTTGTTCGTGGACTCCACCGAACTGACCGTCGTGGCAGTCTTCTTCTACGCATCTGCGGCCCTCTTCTTAGCGGCGGCAACCTTCTTCTCAGGGGCAGTAGCCCGATCCTTTGCCGCCTCCAACTATGCCAGGAGTGACTGGGTTCATCCCTTCTCCCTGGTGGCCTCCGCATTAACCTCCTTCAACCTAGCCTCCTTGGCCTTGAGCTCATCCAACTTGCCCTTGGATCGATTTCTCTCCCAATCCAGGGACTTCTCGAGGTCCTTGATCTGCCTCTTGGCTCTGGCGACCTCACTTCGGAGCTCCTTGATCTTTACGGTGGCCTCCCAGGCTTTGCTACTCTTCTATTTTACCTCCTTTTTCAGGGACTCAAGCTTCGTTCCCCGCAGCCTGTCCCTCTTGGCCCAAGCTTGGCAGTAGTCTCTGATAAGAAGGAGCTCGGTGCCAAGCTGCACCAAGAAAGATGTCAGTCCCGAAGGTAAGGGGAAAAGAGCAAGGCGAAGCTGAGGGAAGAAATGCTTACTGAGAAGAGCTGGGCGAAGGTGCTGCCAATGGCATCGTGAGAAGCTTTCTAGCTTAGTCTCGTCGATCGCACGACTGGATGGTGAAGTCCATCAAGCGCTCGACAAGGCTCTGGTCCTGAACCAGAGAGATGTTCGGTGCCAGCTTGAAGGGGACCCAACGGTAGTCCCTCTCCCTCCTACCCACCACTGATGCGAAATCATTAGCCATCCCAGCTGGAGAAGTGTATGGGGCATGCTGGCAAATCGGCGCCACTCTGGATGACACCGGCACTAGCTTGACTCTCTCTGGTACTCCTTCCTCCCTGACCTCGATAACCTCTAGACGAGGGGATGCTATCACGGTAGCAACTGCGGTTGTGGCAGACCTAGCCCGGATGACGACCTCGAGCTCTTCGGTCGGGAGCAGGTCAACCCACCTCGGCACCTCTAGAGCAGGCTTGGTAATTTTCCTGCTGGGCTTGGGAGCAGGCTCGATCGCCCTTCTACTCTGTTCGAGGTCGGGCACTGCCCTTCTCGGCTCAGCTGGTGCGATAGGAGCCATCCCCGCGTCGCCCTCAACACGAGCCCTTTTCGGGGAGGGTTCACTACTCTCTTTTGACACACCCCTCTCTCGAGAAAAGGAGAGGAGATCATCCAGGGTGAACTTATGCCTGCACAAGAAGAAGATGCTAGTTCTGAGCTCGGAAAATCAAAGAGGGGGCATAAAGAGACATTGCTCGAGCCAAACTCACCTAACTGCTAAATTGGGCTGGCTCTGGCTTCGAAGAGGTTTTGCTCTGACAACAGAACCTCCAGGGAGGGGACCTGGTTGGCACCGAGCTAGTCGTATACCTCTAGATCAGCCAACTCAACCATAGAGTTCCAGTTGGGAGATCGATCCGGGTCGCCCCAAACCCAGTCGACCCCCTTACCCGAGATGAAGAAATATTTGCTCTTCCATCCTTTGATGAAAGAGGGGAGCTCAAATCTTATGTCCCTGGAGTGAGAAGAAATAGACCACCACCCCTCCTCAGTGGGGTAGCGCTTCAGGGTAAAGAAAGTCCTAAACAAAGAAAAACGGACAACTATCCCGTGAAAATGACAAAAAACTATGAAACAAAAAATTATTCTGATGGCGTTAGGGACAAGCTAAGAAGGGACTAGGCGGTAGTTGCTCAGCATAAAAAGAAAGAATAGGTGAATTAGAAATCAGAGGCCCCCTGCGAGTGTCTCCTCATAGAGGGCAATCCGGCGCGGGCCACTAGAAGTGACCTACTCCCTAGGTCGAGGGACTGAAAGCTGGATATAGTCCGGAACACCATAGGTCTGCCGGATGGTCAGAAGCTCCTCGACGGAGATCATCGAGATGACCCCACTGGGACCTGTTGACCAAGAAGATTCAAGGGCTAGTTCTGGTGGAGGAAGAGAAGTTGTTGGTTCCCTAATCACAATCCCTCTAGGTACGGGCCTCCTACTAAGCTCGAAGCACGCCACGTCCTCCTCCTCATCGGAGGAAGAAGGTGGCCTCGGCCTAGAAGGCCCAGCCTCTCTTTGATCAGTCAAAGGATGGAAGTTGGGGCCGAAGCGAGGCATTCTAGAAGGAAAAAGAATAAAGAGGGAGGTGATGAAGGCAATCGGCAGAAAAGAAGAAGAAGACAGATGAAGTCCAGGAAGGCCCTAACCCCAGGAAAGGTCTCTACTCAGTCAGAGGAAGAAGAAGCAAACGAACCTGATGAACCTAGGAGGACAAGGATAGCCGGGGGAGGAAGAAAGGGCTTCGATATGATGGTGAGCACGTGAAGTTCGAAAGAAGTATTTTTGGAAAGACTACCTTTCTTTTCGAGGTGACCAGATGCCAAACTGTACCATTGCTGCGCCCCCACCGACGGATCTGTGCCACATGTTAGCAATCGACAAAGGAAGCGCCTCATTTCAATCGCAGCCACTCCGAATTCCATGCTAGCAATAAGTATTCCTCGGACGTGGCCACGATTCTCTCCCACATTGGCTTAAAAGATCACCTCACGAAGCACCGCCGATCGTGGCCATTATGGCATCGGATTATTGCCTTTCCATGTCAGCACCACATTAACTCCCTTCGCCCCGAGTACCGCATGCCAACGGGACTCGAGAGTAAGGGGCAAATGATGTGGCAGGAGCGCTGACATGGAACCCATGTCAAATCCCATTAAGCGACACGACAGACGAAGCTACCACATGGGATGCCTCTGCTCGGACTCCTTCACCCGGCCGTGCTCCCTTCGAGTCGAGACGCTGAGGCCGAAGTCGAGCTCTACCCTCCTTCGCCTGGCCGTGCTCTCTTCAGGTCGAGATGCTGAGGCTGAAGTTGAGCTTCGCCCTCCTTCACCCGGCCGCGCTCCCTTCGGGTCAAAATGCCGAGGCCAAAGTCGAGCTTTGCCCTCCTTCATCCAACCCCGCTCCATTCAGGTCGAGATACTGAGGCTGAAGTCAAGCTCTGCCATCCTTCGCCTGGCCGTGCTCCCTTGGGGTTGAGATGTCGAGGCCAAAGTCGAGCTCCGCCTCTCCATATCAGCTCCACCTCAGATGAGGAGATCTACTGCTAAAAGAGGTCACCACTCTCCCAGGATGGTGGCTCAGTGCCCTAGGACTATGAGAGGATGCCTGCCGGCCCGTGATGATGGTTCTAGCCATTGCACCGAAATGGGAAGAGACCCCCGATCGAGGCCCTATGTTCCTTACCAATTGTCTACGCGCCCTAAAAGAGGAAGTCAACCAACAGATCTGGATCCATGAGGCAGCGGCTCATAGATCGAGGCCCTGCCATGTTTTCAGAAGTAGAGCAACCAGAAGGAATGTCAGCGCATGCAGTACCGTTCCCTTTCATTAATGGAGAAAGGCATCCCGCACACGGCACCAGGCGACGCCGCATGTGCTAGCAAATAGTTCAAGGATCCCAAGGCAAGTACCTGGCAGTCCCCCAGTGACTTAAAAGAACTTTCCATGGCTCCAAAAAGAAGGTAAGCAATGAGAAAAATGCAGGGGAGCAAAGGGGAAGCAGGCCAGGCACACAGGAGAACACAAAAAACTAGTCTAAGAATTCCAAGCCACCAAAGACCTGTAGGAAAGGTCTTGATGGACAAAGCCACTTCCGCTCCAACTCTCCTTAGCTGGCACCTCCCCTGCTATACGTTCAACTCCACTACACTCTTTCAGTTCATTATATTCTCCTCCTAGTGTGGACTCCACCCGTGGGGCTCGACCGGGAAGATTCATTTTCCTAGGTCGTCACTGACTTGAGCATCGGAGTGCCCCTGCCGGGATTACCAGCCCGGGTCTCTAACCCTATTTTGCAGGTATGGGCATCCGAGTAGGATTCAAGGCGATGAGGGGTGCGGTCTGGGGCCATTACAGCTACAGGCCACGACGATTTCGGTGGCATCAAGTCTCATCAAAATCTATTCCTTCTTCTTGATTGTAACCTTAAGCTACCAGTCTAGCCTTGTTCTTAATTACATTACCTTGCTCATCTAGCTTGTTCCTATAAACCCATCTAGTACCTATAACAGGGTAGTCATTTGATCTTTCTATAAGTGTCCAAACATTGTTTCTCCTAAATTGGTTTAACTCATCATGCATAGTTAACATCCAATTAGGGTCGATTTCAGCTTCTTCTATGGTGTGTGGTTCTACATAAGATACAAAAGCAATCAAATTATGTGTATCCTTATGTAAAGCTCTAGTTCTAACACCTTGTGATGGATCTCCTATAATAAGTTCTTTAGGATATAAGTGTACATACTTCCATTCTTTAGGTACATCTTCATGATCTTTGCTTACTATTTCTTCATGTTGTATACTTATATGCTTATCTTTGATAGTCATGTTTTTTAGTCTATGTTCAAGTATACTTGCATCATCATTAGCACAATCTTTATTTCTAGAAGATATCATGTCAGTTTCATTGAAAACAACATAGATTAATTCTTCCACAGTTAAAGTTCTTTTATTGAAAACTCGATAGGCTTTACTATTTGTAGAATAACTAAGAAATATAGCCTCATCGGATTTTGCATCAAACTTACCAAGATTATCTTTATCATTATTGAGAACAAAACATTTGCAACCAAAAACATGAAAATAATTTATATTCAGCTTTCTATTGTTCCATAGTTCATAGGGAGTTTTTCTTATAAAAGGTCTAATCAAAACTCTATTTAAAATATAGCAAGCAGTATTTACAGCTTCTACCCAAAAGTACTTTGGAAGATTTCTTTTACAAAGCATTATTCTGGACATTTCTTCCAAAGTTCTATTCTTTCTCTCTACAACACCATTTTGCTGTAGTGTTCTAAGAGCGGAGAAGTTATGATCAATACCGTGCTTTGTATAAAAGTGATCAAAATATTGATTTACAAATTCCGGACCATGATCACTACAAATAAAAATAACAGAAAGATTTTTCAAATTTGAAACTCTTTTGTAAAACTTTTTAAATGCCTTAAAAGTCTCATCTTTATGTGCAATGAATAAAACCCAAGTGTATCTTGAAAAATCATCTACAATCACAAGACCATATTTCATACCACCTAGGCTTGTTGTCCTAGTAGGTTCGAAAAGATTCATGTGAAGTAGCTCTAAACGTCTAGTAGTAGAAATAATATTCTTTGATTTAAAACTTTCCCTCACTTTCCTAATTTGCATGCATCACAAATATAATTGAAATTTACTTTAAACTTTGGCAGACTTTTAACCAAATCTTTTGAAATAAGCTTTGCAATAGTATCCATACTAGCATGCCCAAGATGTCTATGCCATAGTAGACTTGATTCCTTGCTCTTATCATTCACTGCCATAAGACTTGTATTGCTTGACATAACTAGATCATTAAGATCTACTACATATATATTGCTAAGTCTATGTCCAATGAACTTTGTACTAGAGTTAAGAGGATCAACTACTATACACATTGAAGACTTGAATAAAATATTAAAACCAATATCACAAAGTTGACTGATGCTTAAAAGATTATACTTTAATTTCTCTATAAGAAATACATTCTCAATAAAAGTAGGAGTAATTTTAATTTTACCAATACCGATTATCCTTCCTTTGCGGTTATCATCAAAGGTTACCATGCCACCATCTTTTTGTTCCAGGGTGAAGAATTGATCTATATCACCTGTCATATATCTTGAACAGCCACTATCCAGGTATCATCTTTTTTTTGCATTCATGGCTGCAAGACATCCCTCCAAAAAAATCAAGTAGTTGATTTAGGTACCCAAGTTCTCTTGGGGACTTGCAAGTTAGTAGGATTGGTTCCTTTTGGAACCCAAATTTTCTTGATATTCTTTTTGCCATTATATTTCAAATGACATTCAAATACTTTGTGACCAATGTTGTTACAAGCATAGTAGATAATTTTTGACTTTGAATAAAAAGCATGTGATGCAAACTTAGGTCCATATTGCTTTAGTCTAATGAACTGGAGAGTAAAAGATGTGGATGCAAAAAATTTATTTGAATTTGAACTTTTATAACCGATTCCAAACTTATTATTTGAATCTCTTTGATCTTTCAAAATCAATTTAAGTTTGTAGAGCTTAAAGTTAATGTTTCAACCAAGGATTTTAGCTTTTGAACTTCTTCTTACAAAATAGTATTTTCTTTTTGTAAAGTTCTATTCTTTTCAAGAAGTTCTTCCTTTTCAAATTGGATAGATTTAAGTCTTTCACAAATCAAACTTAATTCTCTTTGTAAAATCTTGTTTCTTTCATAAATTTCATTTTTATCTTTTTCAACCATATCACAGTTATTTTTCAAATTCTTCATTTTCAAACCAGCCCTTTTGTACTCTATTAATAATTCACAAAAAGTATTATGAAGCTCATTATAAGTAAATTCTAGATTAGGTTCAGAAGTTATTACCTCATCCTCCAAACCCATAAGGCAGATTTAAGCTATTTTTGTTGTATCTTCTTCTTCAGTTGATGTAGATTCATCACTATCGCTCCACGCCGCAAGCATTGCTTTCTTCTTCTTTTACTTAAACAACTTTTTCATGATTTCTGGATAATCAGGACATATGTGTCCTGGTTTTTTGCATTCATAACAAATTGGAGTTTGATCTTTGTCCTTATCCTTTTCTTTGTCTTTTTCTTTTTCCTTTCCATAGTCTCCTCTTCTGAATTGCTTCCTCTATCTGTTCATTCTTCTTCTATCCATAAATCTTTTAAACTTTCTCATGACTAAGGTAAATTCATCATCTTCCATATCATCATCAGAGGTTTCTGAATTTCCATCTTTTTCTTCTTCAGTGGCTTTAAATGCAATAGCCTTTTTCTTTTTTCAATCTTCATATGTTCTTCGCTGCATGGCTAGCTCATAAGTAATTAATGACCCCAGCAGCTAATCTAATGGTAGTGTGTTTAAGTCCTTTACCTCTTGAATAGTTGTAACTTTTGCTTTCTATTTTTCTGGCAAAGATCTCAAAACCTTTTGGACTAGATCAGCATTAGTATAAGTCATACCAAGACTTTTAAGACCATTTATAATATCAGTAAAGCATGTATACATAGCAAATATAGTTTCATTTGGATCCATTTTAAACAATTCATAATTGTGCATAAGAAGATTGGTTTTTGATATCTTAACCTGTGATGTGCCTTCATGTGTGATCTCAAGATTATCCCAAATTTCTTTAGCAGAATTGCAAGTAGAAATTTTGTTAAACTCATTTGGGTCCAAAGCATAATAAAGTAAATTCATGGCTTTGGCATTTATCTCGGCCAATTTCATATCATTCTCATCCCATTCCTCTTCAGGTTTGGGAACCTCAACATCATTAATTTTAATAGTGGGTGTGTGAGGTCCTTTTAGAATTATCTTCCACAAATGAAAGTCTACGGCTCGAATGTATATCTTCATCCTAGCCTTCCAATATGTGTAATTAATTCCAGTGAAAAGTGAAGGTCGATTTGTGGACTGGCCTTCGGCCAAGGAGATGCTCATGAGATGTGCCATCAATCTTTACTCTAAGAAGTTTTCAGAGACTCTGCTCTGATACCACTTGTTATCCAGGTGGCTTTCCAAGAGGGAGGTGAATTAGGATTATAAAAACTTTTGCAAGTATGTGCAATTTAAAATCCTTTTAGTGTTGTGGTGAAATATGTAATGCGGAAGCAAACAATTAAACACAATCAAGGCAATCACAAACATAAGAGATTTAGAGTGGTTCGGAGCAACCTGCTTCGACATCCACTACCCAAGCACCACTTGGGATTTTTACTATATACCCCATCGGAATACAGTCAAATTATTTTCACAGGCTCATAGTCCAAACCTCTACACTTTGGTTTTAATACGGGATCACCAAAGAAAACACATACTTGGTTTTAACACAGGTTAACCAAGAACCTAACTCCCTTTGATTTTTAGAACCGGGATCACCAAAGAAACCCAACACACTCTCAAGACACAGCCCCTTACTATTCTTAGAGAGAAAACAAGATATATCAAATGAAAAAGCAACTTTACAACAAACCAAATTTGTTTGATAGTTGTCGATGAAGATCAAATTGAAGACTATCTTTAAATGCTCTTGAATGCTCTTCAAGCTACTTCTTAACTTCCTCAAAAGGTTGGATTCAAGAATGAAGATCAGTTGGTGAAGCTTTGAATCCTTTCTTGAATGCTCACTTGAAGTTGGTTGGTGAAAGACTTGAAATCAACTTGAATGCTCCTTAACTTCCAAGAATAATCAATGAATAATCTATGAATAACTGTTTAATGCCTCATAAATACTTCATTTTATAGTTTTCAAGCAAAACTAGTCATTGTAAGGCCTAGGGAACTGGAAAATAGCCATTGGAGGGCTTTTGGAATTCAAGAAACTGTTTCAGCAACTAGCCATTACAAGCTAGAACTCGTCACTCAAGTCAGCTCGAGAATCATGAGTCAGCTCGAAGTCTCAGATAATGCAAAAACAAATTCTAGAGGAGTTAGCTCTTCAAGGATGAGTTGGCTCGAAGTCTCAGTCACCAACAATATAAACTCTGGACGAGTCAGCTCTTCTGGGCTCGAGTCAACTTGAAGTCTCAGACATCAAAAATATAAGTTTTGGTCGAGTCGGCTCTTAAGGCTCGAGTCGGCTCAAACTTTTGAAACTTTGAAATGTTTGTGCCATGCCAGAACAGGAGTCGGCTCTTGGTCCACGAGTCAACTCTTGCAAAAATTCTTCTAATGCTTTCATATTTCTCCAAACTTCTTCAAATCAAGATTCCAACAAGCGTAAGTCTTCTAATCAATTCAAAGAGCCTACCACATATGTCTATTCTATTTACACGCATTTTTATTGATTTAGAGCCCTTTTTATAAGATTACATGGATGAAAAATTAGGGCTTTACAACTTGAAATGTATATGAGTTCATACAATATTAGAATATATCTCAATTGGATAGAAAACCAACTGATATAAAGATAAATACTTCCTGTAAAACTTCTTGAGTGATTGAAAGAATTAGCAAAGCATACATGCTCCAATGTTTTGTAATCATCAAAATCATTCTAGGGGTCAACATTGTAGGAGTTGTAATTGGGCATATAGATCATCCTACAAAAACTTGTAATTCACTTGTAGAGTTGTTAGTATAACAAATGCATGCTCCAATATTTTGTTATCATCAAAATCACTTAAGGGGTCAACAGAAAGGAAGACAAATATCCCTGAAGAAGAAGTCTTCATACAGGGCAATTCGGCCCGGGCCACTGGAAGTGACCCATTCCTTTGGACAAGGAATAGAAAGTCGGATGGAGTCAGGGATCCTAAATGCTTACTGGACATGGTGGAGGTCCTCACCAATCATTGTCGAAGCAATGTCGGAGGGATTGCCCGACTCCCTGACAGGAATAATGTTGGGAATTGTGTCCCAAAGCCAATCGCCTGGGTTATAGGCGGTTGTGCTCAGTATTGTACTCTTTTTATGAATTAATAAAATATTATTTTGGCAGCTCATCTCATAATAAATTTTCCTGAAATGAACTCTTTCCATGTGATGAAGTCCTTAGGATTATACTGACTTCGATACAGAGAGGATGTATCGAGTGATCCTTAAACCCTGTTCACAACCAAAGGATATATTATACTGGATGGCAATATAACATGTATAGGTTGTTGCAGTTCACATCATTTGGTTATCCTCTTGACCAAATGAGTGTGGTGACACTAATGTGATCTGCAAGTGTGATATGTGATACCTTATTGAACGTGACTCCGTGCAGCCCCTTTCTGCCAAAGGGATACTCACGATTGGATATGGGTATATGTGTCCCTCCGACCTGAGGTCATCACGGTAGCTTGCAAGCAACTCCCTGTGCTTTGGTGTCGGACTACCCAGATTTTTAATCCGGTGACGGAAGGTTTCTGGGTACAGGCAAATTCTTGTGGAGCAGTGATGGACCAAGATGGAATTGACCTGTCTAAACAGTTTGAATTGAATATCTTGCAGTATCTCAATTTAGCAAATCCTCGGCCGAGGTAGTCCTAGTGAAGAGTCACTGGACTTGCAAGGTTGAGACACGTAGTCGACTGACTCTGTCTGGGTTGGCAGCCCAATCTCAGTCGTCCTGAGCATTAGAAGTCAAAGGGATGAATTATACGGTAACCATATGCCAGAGGTTCGATAGTTTGCTCCTGCATCTTCGACCTATCCGGACACCGGGACCCATTGCTAGATGGTTTCCTGTGCTGGTACTAGAATTATTCTAGTGCTACTGTTTAGGTTCGAACCTATGAGGTCACTCGCCACAGAGGATTACTCTCTGATCCGGATACCGATTATGATTGGAAATCATCTCGATTTTATGTTCATAATTTTTTTGAGCACTCTTTTCCTCGTCTTGCCCTTGTCTGTGTCAACCAAAAATTATTCCGGGCTGACCAGGGCTGCGCCAGGATTTTTCTGAATCAGTTTTGAACTGATTCGGAGTTCGTTTCGGCCTCCAATTGGTTGTGAACCAATTGAACCAAATTAAATTGGGCTTGAATCGGTTCAATTAGATTGAACCAAGAGGTTTAATGGGATTGAACCAAAATTGTTTGGACCGATTTTGAACCGGTGGATTTTCTCCACTTGGACCGGTTTACACGGTATTACGTTGGAAATTCCTAACGCTGGGAGAAGGCCAAACGAATGAAAGCCTTTTAAACCGAACGTCTCCCCTCGCTGGCGCCTCATCTTCTCCCTCCACCGCTACTCTTTAACCATTATTTAATTATTTATTAAAATGGGTGAACGACAGCTACTGTTATTCCCTCTCCCAGCCTCTACATCTTCCTCCCTGCTGCCTATATAGACCCCTGTTTAGTTGCTGGTTCTTTTAACCGTGTGAAGAAGAAATCAACAAGAGTGTTCTTCCTTTTGAGAGGCTGAGAGCTTGGTCTTCTTGCTTCCATTGGGTACTCATTAGGCTGGGTTTTGGAGGATGTGAGGAAGAGAAACAAACCTCCTTTTCCATTGATTCTTATGCTCAAATTCCCATTTCAGCAAAGCCCTGTTGCTGAAATTTCTTGTGACCATGTATCATCTTCCAGCAGCTAGCACTGCATGTGGAGATCGATCGGAGAGCCCCCAGCAAGTCTCCCCTCTAGAGGGAGTACTCTTCTACTCCTGGGAGAAAGCCTCACGAGCCGGGATTGCCGATGCAGCTCCAAACGCCAAGAAGAACACTGCTGGTTTTCTGCAACCAAAACTTCTGGCAGCAGGCTTTTGGCCCTCTTGTGCACCGTGTACACTGACCTTTTCTTGCAGATTTTGATTGAAGATCGAAGAGCGCTTGTCCAAGTTGCTGCTACTCAAGTTTGGGAGGAAAAGGAGGTCCGGAAGCCGCCGTTTGATCGCTGTTTTGAAAGCCAAAAATAGAGCAAAATTTCAGCCTAAGGAAGAAGAAGACTGGAATAATTTTATCCCACTTATTCCAGCCTATTCCAGTTTTATTCTAGAGTTATTCCAAGTGGAGTAAAGGTATGAAATGTTTTATTTTAATCATGCATAAATAGATGTATTTATTTATATATTTTACAAATATTTTATGCCTCATTACATGCCTACATGCAACATGAATAGGTTAGGTTCTGGGCGGAGCAGTTTTTCACTGCGATGATTTTTAAAATGGTTGGACGCTCGAGTTAGATTAGTTGATCCATTCATCTAAAATGGATCCAATTAGTGGCTCAGTGGACGCCCGAGTTTTTAGGCTAGTTTGATCGAGTCTGGTAAACCACTGGTGTCGATGTAGGTTTGGCATTGTGATCATGGTTGTATGAGGCTACCTCTTTCCTGGCCAACTTGGTTGGTGTCTAGGAAAGATGGTTAATGGCGGATACTCACCCATGATCTCACCTACCTGGCTAGTCGAGTCGACCAGAACTGATTGGAAAAGCTCAATGACTCGAGTTAACCCATGTCATCCAGGTTGATCGGTCTGACTGATCAATAGGTGCCCATGGATCAATTTGTTGATTTATTTCAACCCTCCTAGAATCTGATTGATTCAGTGGGAGGATGATCCATATCCTTGTCTTTTTCTTCTGTCACAACTAAAAAAACTCTCTAAAATTATTAGGTCCTTTAAAAGACTAAGTCAAAGAGTTGACAGTGTCTTAGCCTCCCATTAAGTTGGATAGAAATGTGTCCACTAGCTTGGTGTGCATCGGCAGTTCCATAAAACGGGTGTACATCTGGCGACTGGAATTTCTATCTGATCGATGATGATTCAGTGCAACCTCCTTAACAGGACCAAGTGGGCCGGCCATATTTGGGCTTGGTCTTTAGTTAGCTGGAAGCATTGGATTTGTCATTTTAATGGTTGGACCTAACCAGAGACCTGCAATAGGAGGCCCCTAGGCCGATTGGGGTGTTCTCTGGGGCAAAATGAAATACTGAAAATTGTTTAGGGAAGTAATTGGTTTACGAACCTACCTTTAGGCTCGTATGGGTGAGCTGGCCATAGTCGGGCTCATGCATGGCCTATTGGATTTCAGTACCCACTTGAAAAAGTGTTTTCATGGATTGGAGTTAGAGGCTACCAATCTGAAAAATTAGTGGGAGAAACCTTTAGACTAAAGTCCAAGTCTTTTGGTTAAATTATTAATTCATATACTAATTTGGTCTTATTTTCTTTTTAGATGTCTTCTAATTTATCGCTCCGGTCACTTCTCGATAACGAGAAGTTAAAGGGTCACAACTTCGATAGTTGGTATCGAAGATTGAGAATCGTTCTGGAGCATGAATGGATCCTCTATGTGATAATGGATCCGACACCTGAAATCCTTCCCGCTAATGCATGGAGTGCGGTCAGAGACGCTTATCTGAAGTGGGTCTCTGATCACACTACTGTCCGGTGCATTATGTTAGCGGCGATGAACGACGAGTTCAGTCACAAATTCGAGGAGGCCCAACCTGATGAAATCCTACAAAAGTTGAAGGAATCCTTCGGCACCCCAGATGATGTAGAACGATATAAAGTGTCTTGTGCCATCTACAACTCCAAGATGCCGAATGGCGGTTCAGTCACTGATCATGTATTGTACATGATCGAGTTGATTGAAAAGTTGGGCAAACTCGGATGCCCCTTGCACGAGCAGCTCGGCAAGGATGCGATCCTGAATTCTCTTCCCTCCTCCTATCTTGATTTTGCTCGATCATTATACATTGAATAAGCCTGCAGTCAACTACCATGGTCTTTTGGGGTTGCTGCAGACTTTCGAGAAAGACCACCAACTAAATAAGGGGGTGGTGAATTTAGTGGTAGGTAGTAGAGGTCATCGTCCCTTTAAGAAAGGGAAGAAGAAATTAAATAAAAAGGGAAAGAAGGTGTAGAATGCTCCTGGACCTAGTCAGACCAGGAAGTATAAGGCTGATCAATCTTCTACAGAGTATTTCTACTGCAAGAAGAAGGGACATTGGAAGAGGAACTGTCCTCTTTATATTGCATCTCTTGATTCGAACAGGCCGAGGAAGCAGAAGTCTACTGAACAAGGTATTTATATGATAAAACCTTGTAATTACTCTATTGTTGATACTGCTAACTGGGTATTGGATACTGGTAGCCCAATTCACGTTTGTAATTCATTACAGGGACTTCAAGTTAGCAGAAGATTTGAAGATGGAGAACAGTTTCTGAGCATCGGGAATGGAAATCGTGTTCCAGTACTAGCGGTCGGAGTCCTGCGTCTTGTCTTTAAGTCTTATACTATCGAACTAGTCGACTGTCACTATTGTCCTAGTTTCATTATGAGCATAATCTCTGTAGGCCTTTTGGCCAATTATGGTTTTGAACTATCAATAAAAGGAGATTTTTGCAATGTTATTTTGAATAACTCTGTGATAATGAAAGCTAGATTAAATAATGGCATATACGTACTATCAAGGCCTGTTAGTGTAATGTACACATCTAGCAAACGCCCAAGATTAGATAATGTCAACGATTTGTATCTTTGGCACTGTAGGCTAGGTCATATTAACCAAAATAGGATAAACAAGATGCGAGGAGATGGACTCCTCGAGGTCAGTGATTCTGAATCACTGCCCACTTGTGAATCCTGTTTACTTGGTAAAATGACCAAGTCACCTTTTACTGGAAAAGGTGAATGAGCTACAGAACTTCTAAGTCTCATACATACTGATGTATGTGGACCGATGACAGTTAGTGCTAGAGGAGGATACAAATATTTCATTACTTTTACAGACGACTTTTCAAGGTTCGGTTATGTCTTCTTAATGAGACATAAGTCTGAGTCGTTTGAAATGTTCAAACGATACCGTAATGAAGTAGAAAAGCAAACTGGAAAAGTATTAAAACCCTTCGATCTGATCGAGGTGGTGAATACTTATCTGGTGCTTTTTTGACATATCTTGAGGATAATGGAATTCTCTCTCAGTGGACTCCTCCAGGAACACCACAGTTGAATGGTGTGTCCGAAAGGAGGAATCGAACCTTGTTGGACATGGTTCGATCCATGATGGGCTTTGCAACTTTGCCGCTATCCTTTTGGGGATATGCGCTTCAGACAGCCTGTTACTTGTTAAATAATGTTCCAAGTAAGTCTGTTGTCTCTACTCCGTATGAGATGTGGAATGGGCGTAAACCCTCAATCTCACACCTTCGGGTCTGGGGTTGTCCAGCTTACGTAAAGCGTTTAGACTCAGACAAACTTGGTCCTAGGCCTGATCGGTGTTTATTCATTGGTTATCCTAAGGAAACCAAAGGGTATTTCTTCTATTTGGAGAATGAAAAAAAGGTGTTCGTTGCTCTTAGAGCTACTATCTTTTTGGAAAAGGAGTTCCTTGGAGAAGGAACTATAGCTTCTAAGATTGAACTTGATGAAGTTCAACCAATAGAAGAACCTGCACACTCTAAGGACATCATGGAACCGGTTGTGATTGAATCACACCCAGAACCCATTAGGAGATCCGGTAGAATACCGCATCAGCTGGACAGATACTACGGTTTCTTGGTCCAGGACAGCGATCCCATTGAGCTCGATGAGAACAATGAGGATCCGATCACCTATATGGATTCTCTTCAGAGATCTGACTCTGAGGCATGGCTTGGAGCCATGCGATCCGAAATGGAGTCCATGAAAATCAATAATGTATGGACATTGGTTGATCTGCCTGAAGGGATAAAACCCATCGGGTGTAAATGGATCTTCAAGAGGAAAAGGGGTGCAGATGGGAAGGTAGAGACCTATAAAGCCCGTCTGGTTGCAAAGGGGTATCGCCAGCGATATGGTATCGATTATGATGAGACTTTCTCACCTGTGGCAATGCTCAAGTCCATTCGGATCATGCTTGCTTTGGCAGCATATTTTGATTATAAGATCTGGCAGATGGATGTCCGAACCGCTTTCCTTAATGGGAAGCTGGAAGAGGAGGTGTATATGATACAGCCTGAAGGGTTTACATCCACAGATGAATCAAAAGTATGCAAGTTGCAGAGGTCCATCTATGGACTCAAGCAAGCGTCTCGTAGTTGGAACTTACGGTTTGATAGGTGTATCAAATCGTATGGCTTCGTTAGGAACAGAGAAGAACCGTGCATCTATAAATGGGTTAATGGTTCTGTGATTGTATTCCTAGTACTGTATGTTGACGACATTCTCTTAATCGAGAATGATGTCGCAGCATTACAAGGAATAAAGGTCTGGTTATCATCTCAGTTCTCCATGAAGGACTTGGGTGAAGCTTCTTTCATACTAGGTATGAAGATCTATAGAGATAGATCTAAGAAGCTTTTGGGATTGTCCCAGTCTACGTACATTGACACCGTGCTGAAACGGTTCAGCATGGAAAATTCCAAGAAAGGCTATCTCTCGATAGGTTCTGGAATTACTCTTTCCAAAAAGGATTGTGCGACAACTCCTGAGGAAAGAGATCGCATGAGTAGAGTACCTTATGCTTCTGCAGTAGGCTCTATCATGTATGCTATGACTTGTACTAGACCAGACATGGCATACTCACTAGGAGTAGTGAGCAGATACCAGTCTGACCCAGGTGAGGTGCATTGGAAGGTGGTTAAGTCCATCCTTAAGTATTTGAGAAATACTAAAGATCAATGGCTGATTTATGGAGAACCTGACTTGAAACTTGTGGGGTACTCTGACTCCAGTTTCCAGTCGGATAGAGATGATAGCAAGAGTGTGTCAGGGTTTGTATTTACCCTGAATGGAGGAGCGATCTACTGGAAAAGTTCCAAGTAGGAAACTGTTGCAGACTCGGTATGCGAAGCAGAATACATTGCAGCATCAGATGCAGCAAAGGAAGTTGTGTGGTTGCGGAAGTTCCTTGGAGAGCTAGGGGTGGCACCTTCCCTAGATGGTCCTGTTCCGGTGTACTGTGACAACACTGGAGCCATTGCTCAAGCTAAGGAGCCTAAAGCTCATCACTGCACCAAGCACATACTGCGGCGCTACCACCTCGTACGAGAAATCATGGAAAGAGGCGACATCAATCTTCTGAAGATCGATGGAAAAGAAAATCTTGCTGACCCCTTCACTAAAGCCCTCGGAGTAAAAGAGTTCGACTATTGTAAATGGGAAATGGGTATTAGATACTCTTCTGATTGGCTTCAGTACAAGTGGGAGTTGTTGGAAATTATGTCCCAAAGCCAATCGCTTGGGTTGTAGGCGGTTGTGCTCAGTATTGTACTCTTTTTATGAATTAATAAAATATTATTTTGGCAGCTCATCACATAATAAATTTCCCTGAAATGAACTCTTTCCATGTGATGAAGTCCTTAGGACTACACTGACTTCGATACAGAGAGGATGTATCGAGTGGTCCTTAAACCCTGTTCACAACCAAAGGATATATTGTACTGGACGGCAATATATCAAGTATAGGTTGTTGTAGTTCACATCATTTGGTTGTCTTATTGACCGAATGAGTGTGGTGACACTGATGTGATATGCAAGTGGGATATGTGATATCTTATTGAACGTGACTCCGTGCAGCCCCTTTCTGCCAAAGAGGTACTCACGATTGGATATGGGTATATGTGTCCCTCCGACCTGAGGTCATCACGGTAGCTTGCAAGCAACTCCCTGTGCTTTGGTGCCGGACTACCCGGATTTTTAATCCGGTGACGGAAGGTTTCTGGGTACAGGCAAGTACTTGTGGAGCAGTGATGGACCAAGATGGAATTGACCTGTCCAAATAGTTTGAATTGAATGTCTCGCAGTATCTCAATTTAGCAAATCCTCGGCCGGGGTAGTCCTAGTGAAGAGTCACTGGACTTGCAAGGTTGAGACACGTAGTCGACTGACTCTGTCTGGGTTGGCAGCCCAATCTCAATCGTCCTGAGCATTAGAGGTCAAAGGGATTAATTATACGGTAACCATATGCCAGAGGTTCGATAGTTTGCTCCCGCATCTTCGACCTATCTGGACGCCAGGATCCATTGCTAGATGGTTTCCTGTGCTGGTACTAGAATTGTTCTAGTGCTACCGTTTAGGTTCGAACCTATGAGGTCACTCGCCACAGAGGATTACTCTCTGATCCGGATACCGATTACGATTGGGAATCATCTCGATTTTATGGTCACAATTTTTTTGAGCACTCTTTTCCCCGTCTTGCCCTTGTTTGTGTCAATCGAAAATTGTTCCGGGTTGACCTGGGCTGCGCCAGGATTTTTCTGAATCAGTTTTGAACTGATTCGGAGTTCGTTTCGGCCTCCAATTGGTTGTGAACCAATTGAACCAAATTAAATTGGGCTTGAACCGGTTCAATTAGATTGAACCAAGAGGTTTAATGGGATTGAACCAAAATTGTTTGGACCGGTTTTGAACCGGTGGATTTTCTCCACTTGGACCGGTTTACACGGTATTACGTTTGCAATTCCTAACGCTAGGAGAAGGCCAAACGAATGAAAGCCTTTTCAACCGAACGTCTCCCCTCGCTGGCACCTCTTCTTCTCCCTCCACCACTGCTCTTTAACCCTTATTTAATTGTTGATTAAAATGGGTGAACGGCAACTGCTGTTATTCCCTCTCCCAGCCTCTACTTCTTCCTCCCTGCTGCCTATATAGACCCCTGTTTAGTTGCTAGTTCTTTTAACCGTGTGAAGAGGAAATCAACAAGAGTGTTCTTCCTTTTGAGAGGCTGAGAGCTTGGTCTTATTGCTTCCATTGGGTACTCGTTAGGCTAGGTTTTGGAGGATGTGAGGAAGAGAAACAAACCTCCTTTTCCATTGTTTCTTATGCTCAAATTCCCATTTCAGCAAAGCCCTGTTGCTGAAATTTCCTGTGACCGTGTGTCATCTTCCAGCAGCTAGCACTGCATGTGGAGATCGATCGGAGAGCCCCCGGCAAGTCTCCCCTCTAGAGGGAGTACTCTTCTACTCCTGGGAGCAAGCCTCGCGAGCCGGGATCGCCGCTGCAGCTCCAAATGCCAAGAAGAACACTGCTGGTTTTCTACAACCAGAACTTTTGGCAGCAGGCTTTTGGCCCTCTTGTGCACCGTGTACACTGACCTTTTCTTGCAGATTTTGATTGTAGATTGAAGAGCGCTTGTCCAAGTTGCCGCTGCTCAAATTTGGGAGGAAAAGGAGGTCCGAAAGCCATCGTTTGATCGCTGTTTTGAAAGCCAGAAACAGAGCAAAATTTCAGCCTAAGGAAGAAGAAGACTGGAATAAGTTTATCCCACTTATTCCAGCCTATTCCATTTTTATTCCAGAGTTATTTCAGGTGGAATAAAGGTATGAATAATTTTACTTTAATCATGCATAAATAGATGTATTTATTTATATATTTTATAAATATTTTATGCCTCGTTACATGCCTACATGCAACATGAATAGGTTAGGTTCTGGGCGGAGCAGTTTTCCGCTACGGTGATTTTTAAAAATGTTTTAAAACTCATTCTACTCCCGTAGCTGTTTGCATGCCTAGTGTAGGATCATGTCAAACCACCTGCACCATTTTTCTTTTTCTTTCAGTGGTATCAGAGCAGGTTGCATGTGTAATCTATTCCTGTATGCATGTTTATAGATTAAAATTTGTTTAATCTAAATATGTATACTGATTTCTTTTTGGAACCTAGTTGAGACCTTCACCATGACCGTGTGTCTTTGACACGATGCGGATCATCTGTGTTGGCCTCTTCAGAAGGATCCTTAAAGAATATTAAAATTAAAAAGGTTTTAATTTGTTGATACATGTTTTTTAGGCATGTTTTATATTGGATATAAAATATTTGTAAAATTTTGAATCTTGATGCATGATTTGTTATGTAAAAATGTTTTACATTGTGACTTAATTAAAAAACATTTTAATTAAGTGTTTGGCTTATTAAAAATTTTAGGTTTATGAAATCTAAAATATTGCATAAGCCATTTTGGGTTAATTGGGTTAGCTGACTAGTTGGGTCCATAAGTGGGTAAGACCTATGTTTAGCTGAACCGGATTACAAGAAGATTAAACAAAAGTTGTTTAAGGCCCTTCTTTAGAACTATCTAATAGTTAGATTAGTTGATCCGTTCATCTAAAATGGATCCAATTAGTGGCTCAGTGGATGCCCGAGTTTTTAGGCTAGTCTGATCGAGTCTGGTAAACCGACTGGTGTCGAGGTAGGTTTGGCATTGTGATCATGGTTGTATGAGGCTACCTCTTTCCTGGCCAACTTGGTTGGTGTCTAGGAAAGATGGTTAATGGCGGATACTCATCCATGATCTCACCTACCTGGCTAGTCGAGTCGACCAGAACTGATTGGAAAAGCTCAATGACTCGAGTTAACCCATGTCACCCAGGTTGAACGGTCTGACTGATCTATAGGTGCCCATGGATCAATTTGTTGATTTATTTCAACCCTCCTGGAATCTGATTGATTCAGTGGGAAGATGATCCATGTCCTTGTCTTTTTCTTCTGTCATAACTAAAAAAATTCTCTAAAATTATTAGGTCCTTTAAAAGACTAAGTCAAAGAGTTGACAATGTCTTAGCCTCCCATTAAGTTAGATAGAAATGTGTCCACTAGCTTGGTGTGCATCGGCAGTTCCATAGAACGGGTGTACATCCGGCGACTAGAATTTCTATCTGATCGATGATGATTCAGTGCAACCTCCTTAACGGGACCAGGTGGGCCGGCCATAGTCGGGCTTGGTCTTTATGATGCAGAACGAAAGAGATGATGCGATGCGGAAGTAAATTAAGACTTTTTTTTTTTTTTTCAGAAGTCGGCTTTGACTCAAAGGAAAGTTAAACTAAGTTGAAAGAAACTATATAATAATTGAAAACACGATTCAAAGAAACTAGATTATCAGAGTAGTTCAGAAGTAAAGGATCGCTGGGGGTTGAGAAACTCCCAGACCTAGGGTTTCGCTCTGAACTTTCAATAGGACAGAAATAAAGAGAAGAGAAGGGTTATGGACCAGATAATGATCTTTACAGAGTTTAGTGGAAGGACTCTCTTGAGCAGATTGTTGGATCCTCGGATTCGGATATCTTCGTAATGGATCCTCCAATACTGGTCCTTTGGCAGAGTTGGCTTCTCCTGAACTCAGGATCTGGGAAAGAAGAAGAACAAGTTATGGAACCAGATACTCAAGGAAAGGATTTACCAGATACGAAGAACTTGAAAATTGATGTTGCTGAAATCCTGATTCTCCTGGATGCTGATCTGACTTCCTCTAGGATTTGCTCTGTATTTGAAGTAGCCGATCTGGACCTGGATGCTGGTGGTCGGCCTCTACTTGGAAGAGAGGGGCCGTGAGATGATGAGGTAGATTAGGGTTTGGATGATTGGTGGAATGAAGAAGATGATGGTGGCTAGGGTATGGAATTGAAGTGGCTAACCTAGGGTTTTGGTAGGGTTTTGGGGTTGGAGATCTCACACATCCTCAAGGTTCCTAGGGAACCCAGATTTACTCCCTCATGGAGCTCAACACCTGAATACAAGTGCGGAAGAGAGAAACACAAAGTTGCTCACACAGAAATTGATTTCATTCATCATTGTTTTTCAAAACTTACAAGAGGGATTTATTTTATAGGTCTTTACAAGAAATCAGGGTTTTACATCTTCCCATGTGGGACTAATAGGATGGATCCTCAAATTAGGCTTGTAGAATCAAATCCTCCTCATATGGCTGGCCAAGAGCTTCCTTAAGTGTTGATTGGTGGCTCCAAATGGCAAGAAGGTGGCGCCTCCTAGCCTTGCTCTTCAAGAAAAATTTTTTTCCTTCCATGCTTGGTTTTATTTGGAAGTATTTGGGCGCCTCCTAGTCTTTCTCCCCAAGTTTTGCTCCTTTGTTTTCATAGCTTGGCTCTTATGGAATTATTTTGGGTGCCTCCTTGGATTGAGGATCCTAGATTGATCTCTCCTTAAGTGGCGCATGAAAGAAGGGACCTGCTTTCTTGTGGTGTGGGGACCAAGGCACACTGGATGGAGATGTGGCGCCTCCTGGACTCTGGCGTGTGGCTGGGAGTGTGGCGCCCACTTGCTTGGGCCTGGGAGAAAAATGTGGCACCCTGGACCTTGACTTGAAAAAGGTGGCACCAACCTGGAGAAGACCTAGACCACTACTAGGACTTGTACTGAGTCAACATGAATCAAAATTTAAATTGTAGGGAAATACAGACTCAAGACTAAAATTGAGTTGACCAAGTCAACCCTTATTACAAAACCAGAAAATCCTAATTCTTCGGGCAAGGTCAATCAGAGATCCAGATGGAGCCCTGAAGTCTTCTTCTGAGTCTGGTGCCCGCACCACTTTAGTTAGCTGGAAGCATTGGATTTGTCATTTTAATGGTTGGACCTAACCAGAGACCCGCAATAGGAGGCCCCTAGGCCGATTGGGGTGTTTTCTGGGGCAAAATGAAATACTGAAAATTGTTTAGGGAAGCAATTGGTTTACGAACCTACCTTTAGGCTCGTATGGGTGAGCTGGCCATAATCGGGCTCATGTGCCTCTTCCTCTCCTTGGCTAACAGAAGCTCCCCACATGTCGGGATCTGCTGAGGGTGACGCTTCGATTCGAAGGTGCCCGCGTCGGTTCCGGTGCAATAATTATGGTATCCTTAAAGGAAGGTTGATGATGGGGGATGACATGCACAAAAATTATCCTAAAATCCATATGAGTATCGATGCTTATAATAAACACAAATTCTGAAGAACATTCAAATAGGGTAGATTTTATGTCGGTTCCGGATCAGCCGAGGAACAGGGGAGGTGAGCCGGGCCTAGGCCAATGCTCCATGGAACGGTGATCCGGAGCTGATGATGGCATCGCGGTGGACCGGAGGAGGGCGACCTATCGATGGGAGGACCGGAGGAGGGAGGTATGGCGTCAGGAGGACTGGAAAAGGGAGTTCTAGCGATGGGAGGACTGGAGGAGGGAGGTCTGGTGACTGGGTGGCTTGGGCAGTGGTGGACATGATCGGACGAGCTGAGGATGAAGGTTATGGGAGAAACAGTGGAAGACGGCATCTTAGGTGACTGTGGAGGGAGAGGGTGGTGCAAGCTTTTTTTTACTTGGTGGTGGGGTAGCAGTGGGCTTGGGGAAGATGATTGAGCTTTGGGGGAGATGGAGGAGTTTTGGAGAAGACGGAGGAGCTTTGGAGTGGTCGATGGAGATAGATGGGGCCTCGCACCCCTCGATGTCGCGGTCGCGATGAAGGCAGTTATGGAGCCTCACGCTCCTCAACGTTGCAGCTACAATGAAGGCACGGATGGGGCTGCAATGATGGCAGCAGTGGAGCCTCATGCTCCTCGACGATACCTCAGTAATGAAGGCCAATTGGAGAAGAAGAACAATACTTCATTGTATATTTTTCATTGAAATGGATAGTGCTTCCTTCGTACAAAATGAGCCTCATTTATAGGCTCACGAAATCAGGATTACAGGATAACTAATCCAAAGATTAGTTACAAATCCTAACTAATCGGGGGGGGAAAGTGGCTGCAGAGTTTGTTGCGGCCACGATTTCCAAATATTCCACAGGACTTTTTTCCATATTTTTTTTTTAATTGCAAAAAATGAAGCAAAATAAATTCTGGAAGTTTCCATCACATGGGATTCAGTTTGACCATGTCTCGAGTCAGCTCGGCAGTCTCGGGTCGGCTCGACGGTGCAAATCCTATTCTCCTTGTTCTATGATCCAGATGGATTCTTAAGGGTTGGTCTTGGTCTTGGTGTCCCACCACTTCTCCTGGGGTGGGAAGAACTCAACCCCATTGGGTAAGGGTCTGTTCGGCTTTGATACTCTTCCAAGAGATCCAGATCAATGTGTTGCAAGTCCTCTCTGGTAATCCACGAGTCCTCTAATTCAAGATGACCTGGCCATCTTACCAAGTAGCGCTGATAGCATTCCGTCAGGTACTAATAGCTTGATCATCTAGATTCGTTCGATCTTCTCTCTTCGCTCAGGCCATTTTTATGGACACTCCATGGTAGGTTCTCTCTCAAGTAAAGGGTCTAGCCCGAATGCCTCACTAGGAATTACTTCCAGTTTCCTGTACTCAGTTAGATCAGAAACATTGAAAGTGGAGCTAAAGCCTAAATCAAGGCGTAACTCGAGCACATAGGCATTGGATCCAATTTTCTTAATAACTTTATAAGGTCCAGCACTTCAGGAATGCAATTTCTTGATGGTTCCAGGAGAAAACCATTCAAGTCTGAGTCTTATCATGACAAAATCCCCTACAAAAAATTCTTTGAAATATTTTCTAGAATCAGCTTGTCTTTTATAAGCAACGTTACTCGTTTTGATCTTTTGGGTGATTTCCTTATGCAAATATCTAACATGCTGTGCAAAAGATTTAGCTGACTTGGACACTCTAGCATGCAATGGTAGGGGAATCAGATCAAATGGTTTATTGGGTTGGTACCCATGGACAATCTTGAAAGGGCTCTTACCAGTGGTCCTATTAACAAAACTGTTGTAGGAGAACTCAACTTTAGGTAACAGCAGATCCCAATTCTTAACGTTCTCGCCTACAAGGCACCTAAGTAGGTTTCCAAGGCTTCGGTTCACTACTTCAGTCTGGCCATCGGTTTGGGGGTGATAGGTCGTAAAAAATTTCAACTTAGTCCCTAACATGTGCTAGAGGGTCTTCCAAAAGTAACTGGTGAACCTTACATCTCTATCAGACACAATCATTTTAGGTAGGCCATATAACCGAACTATCCATCCAGGAAAAGCTTGGCTGCCTTAGAAGCATCATAGGTCAGACTACATGATAGGAAATTGCCCATTTTGGAAAACCTATCAACCACAACAAAAATGGAGTCATGTTTCCTCTGGGTTCTAGGCAATCCTAATACAAAATGGACACTTAAATATTGTTAGGGACAATCAGAAATGGGCAAAGGGATATACAAGCCAGTGTTCTGTTTTCGCTATTTGGCAATAGTGGAGGTTCTACACCTAGCTACGATCTGGGCTACATCCCTTTTCAGACACAGCCAAAAGAAATGCTCTTCAACAGCTAAGATGGTTTTATTCCTACCAAAATATCCTGCTAATCCTCCCGCATGGGTCTCCCAGACTAAAAACTCTCTCAAAGAAGTTCTTGGGATGCACAACTTACTCTCCTTGAATAGATAACCATCTAACAGGGTATAATGGCTGTATTCTTAAGATGGTCTTATACTCAAAGCTTGGTGAATCTTCTTGAACTCGGGACAGGTATCGTACTGCTCTTTGATTTGGTCAAACCCTACAACCTCAGTTTTAGCAGTACTCAGAAGCAAGGATTGTCTACTAAGGGCATCGGCTACCTTGTTTTCAGTTCCAGCTCGGTGTTTAAGTACAAAGGTATAGACCTGAATATACTCTACCCACTTAGCATGTCTAGGGTTTAACTTTTTCTGGGAATTCAGGTATCTCAATGTCTCATGGTCAGAGTACAGCACAAACTCATGTGGCAATAGGTAGTGTCTCCAATACTTCAGTGCTTGTACTAAGGCATAGAACTTCTTATCATAGGTTGAATACCTGAGCTTAGCCTCATTTAATTTTTCACTGAAAAAGGCTACCAGGTGGTTCTCTTGGCTTAGGACTCCTCCTACTCCTACACCTGAGGCATCACAAGCTACCTCGAACACTTTGGAAAAGTCGGGCAATCTTAGAACGGGTGCTTGGGTCATCTTTTTCTTAAGTTCTAGGAAGGTTCTATCGGCATCTTTGGTCCACTCAAAGGATCCCTTCCTAATATAGTCGGTGATGGGTGAGATAATGGTGCTAAAATCTTGAATAAATCACCTATAGAAAGTGGCTAGACCATGGAAACTACGAACATCAGAAATATTAGTGGATACTGGCCACTCAATTATTGACTTAATCTTTTCTGGATCAGTTGATACTCCTTCAACGGTCATGACAAATCCTAGGAAGATGATTCTATGGGTCAAGAACTCACATTTCCCTATATTTGGCATAGAGACTATCTTTCCTAAGGGCCATACAAACTTGTCTGAGGTGGTCCAAGTGGTCCTCCTTCATTCTACTGTAAATTAGGATGTCGTCAAAATAGACTACCACAAACTTTCCTATGAACTTCCTAAGGACCTAAGTCATAATCCTCATGAAAGTACTGGGTGATTGGATATGCCAAAAGGCATTACTACCCACTCGTATAAACCATCCTTAATCTTAAAGGCTGTTTTCCACTCATCCCTGGGTCTGATTCTAACCTGATGGTAGCCACTCTTAAGGTCAATTTTGGAAAAGATGGTGGCTCCTACCATCATGTCTAATAGGTCATCTAGGCGGGGTATGGGAATCTATACTTGATGGTGATCTTATTTATGGCATGGCTATCCACACACATCTGCCATGTGCCATCTTTCTTAGGTGTCAAAAGGGCTGGGATGGTGCAAGGACTTAAGCTTTCTCAAATGAAACATTTCCTCAACAACTCACTAACTTGCTTTTGTAACTCGTGGTGCTCAGTTGGGTTCATCCGGTAATGGGGCAAGTTAGGCAGGGTAGATCCTGGGACAAGATCTATGGCATGCTGGATGTCCCTAAGTGATGGAAGTTGGTCAGGCAGATCATCCTGAAAAACATCTTGGAATTCTTCCAAAACTTCCACAACTTCCTGGGGGTGTTCTCCTAGGGCTGGTTTCCTAATTTCCTTGGTGGTGAAAATCCAGATAGGTGATCCCTCAGCAATTTCTCTCTTAAGCTCTTTGGCACTAATCAAATGTAATCCAGGTTTCTTTTCCTTCAAAGAGCTAGCTCCCTTCTTAACTTCATCCTTAGGGGGAACAGGGTTGATCACTATCTTCTTCCCTAAATGGTTAAATGCACAGGAATTAGTTTTACCAAACAAGATAGCATCATGATCATACAGCCAAGGTCTCCCTAATATAATTCTACTTACCCCCATGGGTAGCACATCACACCAAACTTTCTCCTTATAAGATTGTAACTAAATCAAGACTTGGCATCTAAGTTTGATGGGTATTGAAGTGGAGTCAATCCAGAATACCTTATATGGGCTAGGATGGGGAATAGGGGTTAGCCCTAAGGTCTTGACAGAACTAGTAGAGATAGCGTTTACACAGCTTCCACTATCTATGATGACTTTGCAAACCTTCTCCCCTATCTTGATAAAGGTGTGTAGGATGTTGGTCCTACGCCAGTCCTCTTGCTCTATAGATTGGGTTAGGATGCATCTAACAACTCCCATAAGGTCAGTGGGATCACAACTCTCTTCATCTCCCTCATATTCTTCTGCTAGGTTGAAACCTTCTTCATATACTTCCTCCTCACATTCTTGGGTGTCATCTGGGTTTCCTTCCTCTTCTAAGTCACCTATATGAAGGGATCTAGTGGAGCAGTTACTAGAGTAATGGCCGGGCTGGTGATATCTAAAGCAGGTGCCGAACTTCCTGGGTACCTCTACAGATTTTTCTTTGTCATCTAAAGGTCGACTCAAGTTGGGTCGGGCTAGACTGGGTCGGCTTGGCTCGGGTCGACTCGAGTCAGGTCGATTTTGGTCGGGTCGACTTGGATTTGGATGGCTTTGGTCGGGTCAACTTGGATTTGGATGGGCAGGGTAGGGTCGACTCGGGTAGGTTTGGGTTGTTCTAAGGTACTGACTCTTAGGAGTCCTATGAAACTGCTTAAAGTCCCTAGCTACCTAGTAAGCCTGTTCTAAATCCCGTACCTCTCTTAGATACAACTCTCTCTTCACATCATCATACAGGCCAGATCTAAACCTTGATAAGATCACAGACTCAGACTCGTTTATCCCACATCTCATGGCTAGCTCATCAAACTTAGCTATGTACTCGGTGACACTCTTGTTTCCCTGAACCAGCCTATGCCATTGGTCTAAAAGTTGTTGATGGTATGACACAGGAAGGTATTTTTCCCTAAGCTTGGCTTTCAAATCTCCCCATGTGGCTATGGGCTCCTGTCCTCTTTGTCTAACTGATCTTTTCATGTTATCCCAATACATCCTCGCTTGACGAAATAACCTAAGCTTGGCAAACTTAAATTTCCTACCTTCGGTCATCTCATACCACTCAAAGTACTGGTCCATCTCTTTCTCCTAGTCTAGGTATACCTTAGTGTCAAGGGTACCATCAAAGGTGGGTGCTTCTAGACTGATACTCCTGAAGGCTCTTTCTTCTTGGTCAATGAAATCCTGATTAGACCCTCTAGGGTTCAGGTCTCAAAATGGATCAGGCTACTGAACTCTCCTAGGATTGGTCAGTGGAGAAAACGGGGTCTCAGGTTCATGCTCAAATGGTGGCCTAGGGGCTCTTTCCATGGAATCAAGTCTTGCCTTAAATTGGTTTAACCTATTATCTATATGAGTGGTCAATTGGGTAGACAATTGGGCAGACATTTGGGCAAAGTGTTTTGACATGGTCCTTAGCTGGGCTTCTTGCGGATTGTCCATAGATGACTCAGGCTGATATGAGGTTCCTGCTCTAGTGGACATGAGTCAAGCATGCAAAATCGTCTATGATCTACTAGACCTAGAATCTCAACTAGTTGCCTAAGTCAAGGTGGAAAACCAGTCTATAGTAACCCTGTTCTTGGCCAGGTAGGTGTAGGGGAGTGTAGGTCCCTGATTGCCTACCTTAGACACCAATCTGGGATTGGCCAGGTAGGCGGACCAACTCACTAGCCCTGAATCACCAATCCTAGACACCAAGAACAATAGCACACACAGAAAGGGCTGACGCCATGAATAGACACTTAGTCTTGACTCGACCAGTTGGTGTCCCTAAGCTCTTTAAAGCAAATGTACATTTCTACTTGATTTTAATTAAAAACTTGGGTCTAAAATGCAGGGTGATTGTTTTGGGCTAAGGAAAGATAATGAAGTCCTTCCCTTATATTATGATATTGCCGCCCTTAAGTAGCTTAATGCAAAACATGAAATGCATATTCCATGATCCTAATGCAAACTAAGGAAACAGAAATGAAACACAGATATATATAGATATATATATATTATGCTTGTGATAAAACAATTGAAATAAAGAAATGAGGTAGAACTAAACCATGCAAAAGAACTAATATGAACAGGATTTCAGCTAACAAAATGCTGTAGAAAAATAGTGAGTGAGCTAAACAAAATGCATGTCCTAACTGTGCTCTAATACCAAAGAAGGGTGATGGGGGACGACATGCACAAAAATTATCCTAAAACCCATACGAGTACCGATGCTTATAATAAACATAGATTCTGAACAACATTCAAATAGGGTAGATTTTAGGTCATGCATTCTCTCATGCTAGGCTCAATAAAATAAGAAAGAACCAGGACTCAAAGATTGAGAAATCCCTGATCAAGGACATGCATGCATTTCAAAGATACAAATCTAAAGCAAGGAAGAAGAAATAAAATCCTATGACAGTAATACTACTCCCTGTGTTATACGTTCGCTTATCCTCGAAAGATGCGGCCTAGGTGATCAATAATCAGCCATCTAACGAATGGCATCATGAGTATTGGTTGATGGCTAGGATCCCTTCAAAGGCTCGGTACCGGAAAGGACCCTACAAGATTGAATCATGGCTTAGATCAAATGAGACAGTCAAAAACCAAACATAACCTAAAGTAATAAAAAACAAGACTGAGAGCTTCGTGGAACAGGGGAAAGGGTCTGGAAACAGCGTGGAGACTTCACGGGGGTGGTGGCCCGGTGGTGACGGCGTTGTGGCGAGCTCCGAGGGAGGCTGGTGAAGGTGAAAAACACCTACACCTAACATATATTATGCAAGAAACAGGACAGTGAATATGTATTTTAAAATATTTTTAAGACATACATAGCGGAAGGCTCGATAGATAGATCTAAACCATCTACCGATTTGCCCCTAACAGGATCTAGTATAATAACCTAGCATGCATATAAACATCAAAGCAAGAGAAAACATAAAAGTACCATACCTTTTCCACAAGAGGGAAGCCAAGGAAGTGCTGTGAGAAGGAGGAGGGCGCTCGAGCCACACACACATCTAGCCTCTACAGGATGTCCACACCTGGGCTCGACTCTGATCAACTCCCTCGGAGTGCTAGCTCTTCGGGATCCGTGGGCTAAACTTCTTCTTCTAGGAAGACAAGAAAGAGAGTAGGAACCCCTTCCCAAAACCTCATTCCCAAGACCTAGCTTGATTGCTAGGTGGCTCACACCCAATCCCTAAACTTCTCACGAAGCCCTTCTTCTTCCTCTCTTTTCTTTTCTCTCTTGCTGTTCATGTAACCTCAGCAGCCACTACAAAGACCTATATTTATAGGGGCTGCCATGAGAGGGAGAAGAAGGAAGGAGGAGAGATGGAGGAGAGGATCAAGGCCAATCCAAATGGGTCCAACCCATTAAGGTAAGTATGACATTCATACCAAAAAGCCTTGGAGCCAAAACTAGTTTGAATTCGAAATTCAAACCAGGTCAAACCTGTCCAAAAAAAAAACCTTCACAAAATCCTCCTAGATTTCTGCTCGTCTTAAGAAGTGTCGACACTCAAAAATTGCCAAGTGTCAACACTTACCAAGTGTCGACACCTGCACAAACCCAAGTATCAACACTTGGAGCAAAGTCAACCATATTGACTTCAGGTGATGGCAAACAATTCTCAATCGTTGATTAGCCCAAAAGATCAGATAGTCTATGGTATGTCACCCCATAGGTTCGAACACTAAATCGATAGCACTAGAACATTTCCAGTACCAGTCAAAGTCCTCATCTAGCAATGATACCTGACGTCCGGATAAGTCGAAGATGCAAAGCACCTCATAAGAACCTCTGGCATATGGTTGCCGTATAATTCATCCCTTTGACCTTACAATGCTCGGGATGACCTAGGGTTCGACTGCCAACCCTAATTTGGTCTATCCAGATCATGTCTCAACCTCACAAGTTCTGTGACTCCTCACAAGAACTATCCTGGCCAAGGTTTTGCTGAATTGAGACATAGTGAATCATTCACTCCAAACTATTTGGAGAGGTCAATTCCATCTTGATCCACCACCACTCCATAAGTACTTGACTATACTAGAAACCTTCCGTCACTGGATTAGAAATCCAAATAGTTCGGCACCAAAGTATAGTGAGTTGCTTGCAAGCTGCCATGGTGACCTCAGGTTTGAGGAACACATATACCCATATCCCTTCGCGAGCAACCCTTTGATAGAAGGGAGCTCCATAGATGATCACGTTCAGTGAAATGTCATACACTTCACTTGTATGTCACACCAGTATCTCCGCACTCCTTGGTTAAGAGAACAACCAACAAATGTGACATACAACAACCTACACTTGATACATTATCGTCCTATAACAATATATCATTTGGTTGTGAACCAGTTTAAGAACTACTTGATATATCCTCTATATCAAAACAAAGTAGTTCTAAGGACTCCATCATACAAGAGTTCATTACAGGAAAATGTAAAATGATCGATAGCCAAAAATAAATAACTTTTATTTATTATAAAGAATTCATATACAAATACAAAATAGCACAACCGTCTACAGCCTAGACGATTGGCTTTGGTACATAATTCCCAACAACTCCCACTTGGACTAAAGCAATTATTACAGAATCTCATTCCTATTTTTCATTTACATCAGTCGAACTCTTGAACTCTGACGGCTTTAGTGAAGGGGTTAGCCAGGTTCTCCTTTCCATCGATCTTTTGAAGGTCGATGTCACCTTGTTCCATGATCTCTCATACAAGATGATAGCACCGCAGAATATGCTTTGTGTGGTGATGAAACTTTGACTCTTTGGCTTGAGCAATGGCTCCAGTGTTGTCACAGTACACCGGAACAGGACCATCCAGGGAAGGTGCCACTCATAGCTCGTCAAGGAACTTCCGCAACCATATAGCTTCCTTCACTGCATCTGATGCTGTAATGTACTCTACTTCGCATACTGAGTCCACCACAGTAGGCTGCTTGGAACTTTTTCAGTAGATAGCTCCTCCGTTCAAGGTAAAGACAAAACCTGACACACTCTTGCTATTATCTTTATCTGACTGGAAACTGGAGTCAGTATACCCCACAAGTTTCAAGTCAGATTCTCTATAAATTAGCCATTGGTCATTAGTATTTTGTAAATACTTAAGGATGGTTTTAACCACTTTCCAATGAGCTTCACGTGGGTCAGACTGGTATCTGCTCACTACACCTAGTGAGTATGCCACATCTGGTCTAGTACATATCATGGCGTACATGATAGAACCCACTACCGAAGCATATGGAATTCTACTCATACGCTCTCTCTTCTCAGGAGTTGTCACACAATTCCTTTTGGAGAGATCAATTCCAGTGCCTATCAAAAGATAGCCCTTCTTGGAATTCTCCATGCTGAACTGTTTCAGCACGATGTCGATGTACGTATATTGGGACAGTCCCAGAAGCCTCTTAGATATATCTCTATAGATCTTCATACCTAGTACGTAAGAGGCTTCACCCAAGTCCTTCATAGAGAACTAAGATGATAACTAGACCTTTATTCCTTGCAGTGCTGCGATGTCATTCCCGATTAAGAGAATGTCATCCACATACAGCACAAGAAATACAATCACAGAACCATTAGCCCATTTGTAAATGCAAGGCTCTTCTCCATTCCTAACGAAACCATACAACTTGATAGACTTATCAAATCGCATATTCCAACTCCATGATGCTTGCTTCAGTCCATAGATGGACTTTTGAAGCTTGCACACCTTTGACTCGTATGTGGATGTGAACCCTTCAGGTTATTTAAAATACACCTCTTCTTCCAGCTCACCATTCAGGAAAGCTTTTCGAACATCCATTTATCAGATTTCATAGTCAAAGTGTGCTGCTAAAGCAAGCATAATCCAAATGGATTTGAGCATTGCCACTGGAAAGAACGTCTCGTCATAGTCAATACCATAACATTAACGATACCCCTTAGCAACCAGATAGGCTATATAGGTCTCTACCTTTCCGTCTGTGCCCCTTTTCCTTTTGAAAATCCATTTGCACCCAATGGGTTTTATCCCTTCAGGTGGATCAACTATGTCCACACATTGTTGATCTCCATGGACTCCATTTCAGATTTCATGGGTCCTAACTATGACTCAGAGTCGGACCTCTGTAATGCATCCATATAGGTGATCGACTCCTCATTATTCTCATCGAGTTCAATGAGATCATCGTCCCGGACCAAGAAACTATAGTATCTGTCCGATCGGCTCGGTACTCTACCGAATCTCCTTAATGGTTCCTGAGTGGGCTTTGGATGTGATCTAATCACAGTCGGTTCTATGTTGTCCCTTAAGTGCGTTGGTTCTTCTACTTGTTGAACTTCACTAAGTTCAATCTTAGCGACTACAGTTCCTTCACCAAGGAACTCCTTTTCCTAAAAGATAGCCCTAAGATTGACGAACAACTTTTGTTCCTCAGCTAAGTAGAAGTAATACCCCTTAGACTCCTTTGGATACCCAACAAATAGGCACCGGTCAGACCTAGGTCCAAGTTTGTCCATTTCCAAATGTTTTAAATAAGCCGGGCACCACTAGACCCGAAAGTGTGAAAGTGTTGGCTTACGTCCAGTCCACATCTCATATGGTGTTTTACTAACGAACTTACTTGGAGCCCTATTCAGAAGGTAACAGACTGATTCTAAAGCATATTCCCAAAAGGATAATGGCAAAGAAGCAAAGCCTATCATGGACTGAACCATATCTAATAGGGTTCAATTCCTCCTCTCAGACACTCCATTTAATTGAGGTGTCCCTGGAGGTGTCCATTGAGAGAGAATCCCATTCTCCTCAAGATATGCCAGAAACTCACCAGAAAGGTATTCACCACCTCGATCAGATCGAAGGGTTTTGATACACTTTCTGATTTATTTTTCTACTTCATTACGATATCGTTTGAACATTTCAAACGATTCAGATTTATGTCTCATCAAGAAGACATAACCATACCTCGAAAGGTCATCTATAAAAGTAATGAAATAACCGTACCCTTTCCTGGTACAAACATTCATGGGTCCGCATATATCAGTATGTATCAGACTTAGAATTTCATTGGCTCTTCACCTTTTCAAATAAAAGGTTTTTAGTCATTTTTCCAAGAAGACAGGACTCACAGGTTGGAAGTTAACTATCTTCACTAAAATCGAGGAGACCCTCGATTTTCAACATGTTTATCCTGTTCCTATTTATATGACCTAGCCTACAATGCCATAGGTACGCATCGCTAACATTATCTATCCTAGGATGTTTGTTAGACGTGTACATTACACTAACAAGTCGTGACAGTACATAAATGCCATCACGCATTTGTCCATTAAAAACAACATAATCATTCAAAATGATTTTGCAAATGTCATTCTTTATTAATAGTTCATAACCATACATGGCCAACTAGCCTACAGAAATGATATTTAAAATGAAAGAAGGACAAAAATGATACTAGTTCAAAACGACAGTACAGGACTTGAAAAAAAGTTTAAGGACTCCCAACGCTAGAACTCGAACTCGGCTTCCATTTTTCACATTCAAGAACCTCTCACCATCCTCAAGTCTTCTACTATCTTGAAGTCCCTACAAAAAATTGTAAATGTAAATTGGACTTCCTGTATCCAATACCCAGTTAGTAGTATCACAAATAGAAAAACTATAAGGTGTTATCATATAAATACCTTGTCCAGGACCATCCTGCAGCTTTCTCTTCTTGGACCTGTTCTGATCAAGAACACAATATAAAGAGGATAGTTCCTCTTCTAGTGTCCCTGCTTCTTGCAAAAGAAGCACTCTGCATGACTTTGATTAGCCTTCACTTTCTTGGCCTGACTGGCCCTAGAAGCACCAAGCACCTTTTTTCCTTTATTCTTCTTCTTCCCTTTCTCAAAGGGATGACGCCCTCCCGAGGAACCTCCCACTAGATTCACCACTCCTTTATTTAACTGGTGGTCTTTCTCATAAGTCTATAGCAACCCCAACAGACCATGGTAGTTGACTGCAGGCTTATTTATTCTATAATAATCGAGAAAGTCTAGATAGGAGGAGGGGAGAGAATTCAAAATTGCATCTTTTCCAAGCTGTTCATGCAAGGGACATCCAAGCTTGCCCAGGCACTCAATCATCTCGATCATGTACAGTACATGATCAGTGACTGAGGCCCCATCACGCATCCGTGCATTATAGATAATACAGGAGATCTTGTACCTCTCAACGTCGTCTAGTGTTCCGAAAGACTCTTTCAATCTTTGAAGGATTTCTTTCGGCTGTGCTTCCTCGAATTTGTGACTAAACTCATCGTTCATCACAGCCAACATGATGCATTGAATAGTAGTCCTATCAGAGAGTCACTTCTGATAAGTGTCTCTGACCGAATCCTGAACATTGGCAGCAGGGATCTCAAGTGCCAGATCCGATATCACATATAGGATCCGTTCATGCTCCAGGATAATCCTGAGCCTTCGATACTAGCTATCGAAGTTGGGTCCATTAAGCTTCTCGTTGTCGAGAAGAGATCGGAGTGACAGGTTGGAAGACATCTAAAAGGAAAACCAAAACTAATTAGTGTATATGAATAATTAGCCTAAAGACATGGACTTAAGTCTAAAGATCCCTCCCACTATTTTGCTCAGATTGGTAGCCTCTACCTCCAATCCGAGAAATTACTTTAATTTTCTAGTGGATACCAAAATCCAATAGACAACACATGAGCCCGACTTTGGCCGGCCCACCCATGCATGTCTAAAGGTAGGTTCTTTAACCAATTACTTCTCCAAATAACCTCTAGTAATTGGGTTTTGCCCCAATGAGCACTTCAATCGGCCTTTGGGCCTCTTATTGAAGGTCCTAGTTAGGTATAACCATTAACATGACAAAATTCAATGCTTCTAACTAACAAATGGTCAAGCCCGACTTTGGCCAGCTCACTTGACCACCGTTAAGAGAGTCGCACTGAGCCATCATATTAGGAATAGCAATTCCAATAGCCCGATGAACATCCAATCTTTGGATCTGCTGATGAACACCAAACTAATGGACACATTACTATCCCACTTAATGGGAGGCTAGGACTTGGTTATCTCTATAACTTTATCCTTTTAAGGACCTAATAATTTAGAGGGTTTTAATTAATATGATAGATGAAGAGAAGAGAAGACATGGATCAACCTCCCACTGACCACATCAGCAATCTAGGAGGGTTATACATAACTAATAATCCATGGGCACCTAAAATCAGTCAAGACTGATTAACCTAGGTGACAAGGGTTAACACGAGTCAATAAGCTATCTAATCAATCCTGATCGACCACATTAGCCAGGTAAGTGAGATCATGGGTTGGGTTCCGCCATTAACCATCTTGCCTAGACATCAACATAGTTGACCAGGTAAGAGGTAGTCCCAAAGAACCATGATCACAATGCCAAACTTACTTCGACACCAATCGGTTCATCAGACTTGATTAGACTAGCCTAAAGACTCGGGCTTTTCACTGAGCCACAAATTAGATCCATTTAGATTATGGACTAATCAATCTAATTATTAGATAGATCTAGAGAAGAAATCCTAACTCAATATTTGATTAGATTAATTCTCTAATTAGTCCAATGCATCTAAATTAGGGCTGGAAATGGGCCGGCCCAAAGCCCATTGGGCCAGCCCAAAGACTATATTTTAAAAAATTTTGGACCAAATCCGGGCATTCCTTTGGTCCAAAAATTAAACGGACTCTATTTTACAGCCCTAAGACTAGTCCAATATGTTTAAAATTTGGTCCGAAGCCTGAACCGATTTCAGACCGGCCCAAAGTTTATTGAGCTAGCCCAATCCAGTTCTAGACAATGGGCTTTTGGGCAAACACATTTCCAGCCCTAATCTAAACTTAGGTTTAACCTAATTAAGGACCTAATAGAAGCTAACCCATGACCCTTAAGGCTTATTGAAATGACTTAAGATCTTTGAATCATATTCCTAGAGTTCTTGGTCAATCTTAATTCAAAATTAAGTTCAATAATCTTAAAATAAATTAAAATAATTTTAATTTATTAGTGTAAAATAATTTTACAATAAAATAAAATTTGAATTCACTATTTTCAGCATTTTCTGTAGCCAAGTGTTGACACTTCAAGAGCAAGTGTCGACTCAAGGCCTGAGACAGGGAACAGAAAATAGAACAACATGTTTTCTGGCATGTCTCAAGTGTCGACACTTCTAGTGTCAAGTGTCACACTTCAAGATCAAGTGTCGACACTTCAGGGTATCGCAAAAGAAAAACAGAAACCAGATCTTAGGAAATTTTTCCTTGAGTCGACACTTTAAAGGCCAAGTATCGACTCACAGCCTAAGACAACGAAAAAACAGTGATTTCAAATCTAATGTTTCATCAAACATTCAACAAATCCGATAAAAAATAACTCTTAGATCTTATCAAAAGTTGTTTTATGATCATGCAATTAGATTAAAACATTTTTAACCTACAAATTTTTTTTCTTCTTATTTTCTTTTTCATGAGCCAATCACAGTGGCACCCCTACATGCCATAGGAGATCCCTTTGAATGGGAAGAGAAGGTCTTACAGCCCTACTTCTCTTCTATGACCGGACGGCCTGGTAAAGCACTCAATCCAAGTACTTAAGAAGAAAGGAGATGTTATTAGCATGCTAGCATCATTATACTACAAAATGAACCTATTGCTCTGATACCATTGAAGGTGAAAATCATTTACACCTAAAATACATTATGCAAGAAACAGGACAGAGAATATGCATTTTAAAATATTTTTAAGACATGCATAGCTGAAGGCTCGGTAGATAGATCTAAACCATCTACCGATCTACCCGTAATAGGATCTAGTATAATAACCTAGAATGCATATAAACATCAAAGCAAGAGAAAACATAAAAGTACCATACCTTTTCCATAAGAGTGAAGCCAAGGAAGTGCTGTGAGAAGGAGGAGGGCGCTCGAGCCACACACGCATCTGGCCTCTACAGGATGTCTACACCTGGGCTCGACTCTGATCAACTCCCTTGGAGTGCTAGCTCTTTGGGATCCATGGACTGAACTTCTTCTTCCAGGAAGACAAGAAAGAGAGCAGGAACCCCTTCCCAAAAGCTCTTTCCCAAGACCTAGCTTGATTGCTAGGTGGCTCACCCCCAATCCCTAAACTTCTTACAAAGCCCTTCTTCTTCCTCTCTTTTCTTTTCTCTCTTGCTGTTTATGTAACCTCAACAGCCACTACAAAGACCTATATTTATAGGGGCTGCCATGAGAGGGAGAAGAAGGAAGGAGGAGAGATGGAGGAGAGGATCAAGGCCATTCCAAATGGGTCCAACCCATTAAGGTAAGTATACATTCATACCAAAAAGCCTTGGAGCCAAAACTGGTTTGAATTCAAAATTCAAACCAAGTCAAAACCTGTCCAAAAAAAAATCTTCACGAAATCCTTCCAGATTTCTACTCGTCATAGGAAGTGTCGACACTTGAAAATTGCCAAGTATCGATACTTCACCAAGTGTCGACACCTAAAAAAATTCAAGTGTCGACACTTGGAGCAAAGTCAACCATATTGACTTCAGGTGATGGCAAACGATTCTCAATCGTTGATTAGCTTAAAAGATCAGATAAAAATCCTCTATGGTGTATGACCCCATCGAACAATAAACCGGTAGTACTATAACATTTCCAGTACCAGTCAAAGTCCTCATCTAGTAATGATATCCGATGTCTGGATAGGTCGAAGATGCAGAGCACCTCACAAGAACCTCTGTCATATGGTTGCCGCATAATTCATCCCTTTGACCTTACAATCCTCATGATGACCTAGGATTCAACTGCCAACCCTAATTTGGTCTATCCAGATCATGTCTCAACCTCACAAGTTCTATGACTCCTCACAAGAACTACCCTGGCCAAGGTTTTACTGAATTGAGACATAGTGAGTCAATCACTCCAAACTATTTGGAAAGGTCAATTCCATCTTGATCCACCACCACTCCATAAGTACTTGACTATACCCAGAAACCTTCCATCACTGGATTAGAAATCCAAATAGTCCGGCACCAAAGTATAGTGAGTTGCTTGCAAGCTGCCATGGTGACCTCAGGTATGAGGGAAACATATACCCATATCTCTTCACGAGCAACCTTTTGGCAGAAGGAAGCTCCGCAGATGGTCACGTTCAGTGAAATGTCATACACTTCACTTGTATGTCACACCAGTGTCTCCACACTCCTTGGTTAAGAGGACAACCAACAAATGTGACATACAACAACCTACACTTGATACATTGTCATCCTATAATAATGTATCATTTGGTTGTGAACCAGTTTAAGAACTACTTGATATATCTTCTCTATATCAAAACAAAGTAGTTCTAAGGACTCCATCATACAAGAGTTCATTACAGAAAAATATAAAATGATGAACAGCCAAAAATAAATAACTTTTATTTATTTTAAAGAATTCATATACAAATATAAAGTAGCATAACCGTCTACAACCTAGACGATTGGCTTTGGGACATAATTCCCAACAGCTGGGGATTCGTTCATGAAGGGGGGGAGTCAGACTTCAGTGGAAGAACGGCAGGGCAGACGTCCGGGAAGGAAGCTGAGCGCTCGGGGTGTCCGAAAATGCCATTGAGAGCCGAGGAACAGGGGAGGTGAGCCGGGCCTAGGCCTAAGCTCCATGGAATGGTGATCCGGAGCTGATGATGGCATCATGGTGGACCGGAGGAGGGCGGCCTAGCGATGGTAGGACCGGTGGAGGGAGGTCTGGCATCGGGAGGATCGGAGGAGGGAGGTCTAGCGATGGGAGGACCGGAGGAGGGAGGTCTGGTGACTGGGTGGCTTGGGCAGTGGCGGACGCGATTGAACAGGCTGAGGACGAAGGTTATGGGCGAAACAGTGGAAGACGACGTCTCAGGTGACTGTGGAGGGAGAGGGCGGTGCAAGCTTTTTTTTACTTGGTGGGGTAGCAGTGGGCTTGGGGAAGACGATTGAGCTTTGGGGGAGACGGAGGAGTTTTGGAGAAGATGAAGGAGCTTTAGAGTGGTCGATGGAGATAGATGGGGCCTCGGACCCCTTAACGTCGTAGTCATGACGAAGGCAGTTGTGGAGCCTCATGCTCCTCGACGATACCTCAGTAACGAAGGCCAATCAGAGAAGAAGAAAAGTTCTTCATTGTATATTTTTCATTGAAATGGAGCATGCTTCCTTCGTACAAAATGAACCTCATTTATAGGCTCACGAAATCGGGATTATAGGATAAGTAATCCAAAGATTAGTTACAAATCCTAACTAATCGGGGGAACGTGGTTGTAGAGTTTGTTGTGGCCACGATTTCCAAATATTCCACGAGATTTTTTTTCATATATTTTTTTTAATTGCAAAAATTGAAGCAAAATAAATTTTGGAAGTTTCCACCACATGGGATTCAATTTGACCGTGTCTCGAGTCGGCTCTGTAGTCTCAAATCGGCTCAACGGTGCAAATCCTATTCTCCTTGTTCTGTGATCCAGATGGGTTCTTGAGGCTTGTCTTGGTCTTGGTGTCCCCACCAGCTGACATGGCACCACTTCGTTGGGATGGATGCACGATCTCTGAAGCATCGATGCTTGAGGCATTAATAGCATAGAAAATGCGCCCCTCCACGTCAGTGCGATCATTATTCTCATCGCCTTGAGCACCGCTTCGTTTCCCGGGCTTAAGAGTGGGGGGCATCTGATGTGGCACAACTGCTAACGTGGAGCCCATGATGGTGACAACTAGTGGCCGCGTGGGTGGAAAGTGCCACCTGGATGTGGTGCCCAAATGAAGACCCAAGGGTGAGCCCTCCGTCCAAGGTCAGCTCCCAGCCGGGGTCGTGCTCTTAGAGCGTTTCCTCCATCTGAGGTCAGCTCCCGACCGGGGTCATGCTCATGCATGCCAAGATAAGCCCTCCATCCGGGGTCATGCTCATAGAGTGAGCCCTCTATCTGAGGTCAGCTCCCGACCGGGGTTGTGCTCATGCATGCCAACGCGAGCCCTTCGTCCGAGGTCAGCTCGCAGTCAGGATCGTGCTCATAGGGTGAGCCCTCTGTTTGAGATCAGCTCCTGGCCGGGGTCATGCTCATGCATTCTAAGGACGAGCCCTCCATCCGAGGTCAGCTCCTAATCAGGGTCGTGCTCATAAGGCGAGCCCTCCGTCTGAGGTCAGCTTCCGGTCGAGGTCATTCTCATGTGTTCCAAGGGCAAGGTCACGCTCATAAGGCGAGACCTCCATTTGAGGTTAGCTCTCGGCTGGGGTCATGCTCATAAGGCGAGCCCTCCATCCGAGGTCAGCTCCCAGCCGGTGTTGTGCTTATAAGGCGAGCCCTCCATCTGAGATCAGCTCCCGATCAAGGTCGTTCTCATGCATTCCAAGGATGAGCCCTCCATTTGAGGTCAGCTCCCAACTAGGGTGGTGCTCATAAGGTGAGCCCTCCATTGAGGTCAGCTCCCGACCGAGGTCATGCTCATGTATTCCAAAGGCGAGCTCTCTGTCCGAGGTCAGCTCCCAACCGGAGTCATGCTCATAAGGTGAGCCCTCTATCTGATGTCAACTCTCAGTCGGGGTCGTGCTCATGCATGCCAAGGGCGCAACCCCGCATCCGGGGTCGGGCGCCCAACTGAGGTCGTGCTCTCGCTTCCAGGTCAGGCTCTCCAAATTGAGCTCTCCCCCTCCTCCTGCCGAGTTCGGAGTTCCCACTAGTGACAGAAAGAGGGAGGACCAACAGAAGTACAGACTGTGACATGGAAGCTTCTAGCTACCTGCAACCTCCTAAAAGTGGCGCACGCCCTACCGAAAAATTCAAACTCTGCAATGCACCACCCGTATGTTATGCGCAATGCATGCTCCAACAGGCCCCATACCCTATAGCGCGCCATCACGTCAACAACCGTGCAACTGAGGGAACCGATCCTCGCGACACAGAATCTGAACCTCCTCCAAGAGGAGTACTCCATTAAGGCCACAGGCCTTGCGACACTCCGACAGTCTCTCATGGAATAGAAATGCTCCACCATGGCTCGGGGCTTAGCGGCACGGTGCCCCCCTCCCACAGAAAATTGCACCACCAGAGGGATAAGATCTGTACTACGCTGGCGATCACCCTCAAATAGAAGGATCTCCTCTAGATGACCGATCCAACAGGGGGAAGGCTGCAGACAAAGGAAAACCCTTCTCAAAAGGGATACAAGAAAAGGGACATCTCAATGAAGCCCCAGGCTTGGTCTGGACCACTCCTACTCATATAAAAATAGAAGAAATGACCCCCGAAAGGGGGAAGAGGCAACTAATAAGACTCAAAAAGCAAATGAGCAAGGAACCAGCCAAGAGAACCTCCCAGCTCTCTGATCTCTACTCGACCCTATCTTTCCATTTCAATTCCATCTTTCATTCTCTACGCGGAGAGACTCCAAGCTCTTACCATAGAGATTCTATTCTCTTTGATCATTCCAACTAACTTGATTGTCGGAATGTCCTCGTTAAAATTTTCGGCTGGGTCTCCTTTTTTTTGCAGGCCATACCGGAGAGGATCAAGCGTTCAATGAAAATCTAACGAGCCTGCATCATTTGGAAGCTACAAGTTACGACGACCTTGATAATAACAGATATATTAATTATTTGCCAGTGGCAGCCACATGCATCACAAGTTGAAGTTTGCAAGATAAATTACAAAACTAACACGATGCATGGCGACCGCTCGGATGACCACCCCTATCCAACACTTGCCAAAGGCCAAAGGAAAGCGGAGAGATGGCGTTCAACCGCAGCAATCGGTAGGAATCAGCGCTTGGGATGGGACAAAAAAGTTGAGTTGCCGTGTCCAACATAAATACTCATCAACCTCATCACGTTAAATTAAAATAAAAAAAATTCCCACTTGATTCCAATTTCCAATTGGGTATCTTCCACCGGTTTAAAATGACGGTGGGAGCAACACGTGGTAGATGGTTTCCCGCGGGTGAAAGAAGAAGGGGCAATCTAAGCGCTTGCATCTAACATTACCCGGTAGGGCTGAGGCCTATAAAAATAGCTATTCCGGGTTTACCTCTTTATCCTTTTACTAAACATATATATATATATATATATATATATATATATATATATATATATATATATATATATATATATATATATATATATATATATATAAAAGGATAATAAACGCAATCGATTGGCCGTCGTCGCCCTTTGGACGCATGGCCACAACGAGCGAACCGCTGCTCTCCAAGGGCTCTCGTCCAGATGAGCGGAAAGAAGAGCATGGCAGCGCGATTGCTGGCCACCCGTCAATGGTCTTAGTGGCAGAGATCGGAGACCTCGGAGACATCGGCTCCATAAGCGGACCAAGAGATTTCTTGAGGGAGTTCGTAGTGGAGTCCAAGAAGCTATGGTATCTCGCCGGCCCCGCCATCTTCACCTCCATATGCCAGTACTCGTTAGGAGCCATCACCCAGATGTTCGCCGGCCAAGTCGGCACGCTCGAGCTAGCCGCCGTCTCCGTCGAGAATTCCGTCATCGCTGGCTTCTCCTTCGGTGTCATGGTAAATATAATCTCATGATCAGTCTTCCACCACTCATATATAGCAAATGCGTAAATTAAAATTTTTACATGATGTGTAATTGCAGTTGGGGATGGGGAGTGCTTTGGAGACGCTGTGCGGGCAGGCGTACGGGGCGGGGCAGCTGGACATGTTGGGGGTGTACATGCAGCGGTCGTGGGTGATCCTGAACACCACGGCGCTGCTGCTGAGCCTGCTGTACGTGTTCGCGAGGCCGATGCTGCGGCTTATCGGGCAGAAGGAGGAGATCGCAGCCGCAGCTGGGACGTTCTCGGTGTGGATGATCCCGCAGCTGTTCGCGTACGCGATGAACTTCCCCATCGCCAAGTTCCTACAGGCGCAGAGCAGGATGATGGCGATGGCCGTGGTGTCGGTGGTGGCGCTGCTGCTCCACGCGTTTTTCTGCTGGCTGTTGATGCTGAGGCTGGGGTGGGGGCTGGTCGGGGCGGCGGTCGTGCTCAACGCCTCCTGGTGGGTCATCGTGCTGGGCCAGCTCTTCTACATCTTCGGTGGGGCCTGCGGCCGGGCTTGGTCGGGCTTCTCCTTGAAGGCCTTTGTAAACCTGTGGGGATTCGTCAGGCTCTCTCTTGCCTCCGCGGTGATGCTCTGGTAACGGCAAATTAAGAACCTCCTTCACAACTTTATCATTTATTCATTTATCTTTGTTTTATGTTGCACATTTCTTCGTGATAAGTAAAGCCGTCCGTCGCCATCAGTATATCTCACTTGATCAACACATCTTAGTCTTTTCTAAGAGATTCGTTTGGTTCGCTACAAGAGAATACGGGAAGGAGTGATCAACACTGAGATGAATAAACACCGCATACTTTTTTTTTTTTTTTTTTCGAAAAAAAAGAGAGGGATAAATCCTGGTTATAGCTATCCCTTTGGACCTGTCCCTGCCAGACTATGTTTGATATGAGCCGCATGTTTCGCATATTCTTTCCCATCTTTCGGTGCGTATATCTGACACTACTAAGACGTCGGAGTAGAGCACTCTTCCACCATCCTGGTCAGGTGCTCCAAGAAAAAATTTTGAATTTAATCGAGTCATCCGGAGGATCTTGGCTCGAATATGAAATTCATGGATGGCGAGCATAAGTACCTACCAATCGAGCTACCGTCTTAACGATAATTAAAAAAATATCATGACTCGAATACGGAATCTATGGATAGTTCAATTTTTTTAAAAAAATAGAGTCATCGTAATCTAGCAAGATCGGATCTTATCTCGTATCTATTTAATATAATTTTTTTAAAAAATATCATGACTAATAGATTAACTCGTGGTACCATATCAAGTGAGATGGTTGAAAGGCTAAGAATTTTATTGTTTTATGTAATATCTTGATGATATCTGATTGACACCATGCTATTTCTTGTACCATATAAAATATATATATATAATTTTTATATTTTATAAAAAATATAAAATATTAAAAAATGGAAATATTTTTTTGTATATTTTACAATTTTTTAAATAAAATGATATAAGATCTTTTCCTTCATTTAATAGGTATATGGTAGGTATTTTATACAATTTCTTTCAAAAAGTAAAATAAAAATTTAATTAAATATAAATTATTTTAAAATATAATATTTTTTTATAATAAATAAATATATAAAAATTATTTTTTCAATATCATATATTTACATATTAATTTTTTATAAAAATATTTAAAAAAAATTCTATGTCGTAAATGAATAACTAATAAAAGTTAGGTTACCCAGAAATAAGTTTTAACATGAAACTTATAAAATCATTGCAATGCGGTTCCAGAAGACGAAAAGGAAGGATGGCGGAGCCTGCCATATCTTGAGCCCTTTGTCAGGTACCGCGTTATTGATGCTGGCAGCGAGTGGTACTCTTGTCGGATTGTAATGATTGAAGATGCAGAAATTAAGGTCCCTTGTCTGTTTGCCTTTGGATTTTTCTCTTCTTTTTTCGGTAAGAGATTATTCGCTTCTTCAACCAATCCAATCTAAGAGGTTGAGAGGCTTTTTTGGATTATTTGGCTCTTGGACCGATGCAGCATGCGTGAGGGAAAATATTTAACTATAAAAATACTTTATTTAGCAGAAGGGTCGCACTAGAATAAATAAACGATTGATTTGACCGTCTTCTGTTTGATTACATTTAAATCTCCCCTAGCTAAATTGGATCCGGTGAGGATAGTTACATTAAAATTTATCTTTTTTTTATTTTTTTTTATTTTTTTATCTTGTCCAAAAAAAAAATTTCACACATAAATATTGTAGATAAAATTCATGCATTACTTTTGTGCCAGATTTATGTTGCTGTATTTAAAGAAATATTATCTCATGTGCATCCAAAAAAAAAAATCATGTAGGACAATGTTCTTCCTTCTTTTTTTTTTTTTTCATGTATTCTAATTTTTTTCTTAGTACATGCTATGCATCCTGATTATCATATCTATCTTAAAATGAAAATCGAAGAATTAAAGCACGACAGGTGAATAGAGTTCATTCATCTGCTCCATGAATATATATATAATGAAAAATTAAAGTAGTACAGGTGAATAGAGTTCATGCATCTATTCCATGAATAGATATATATATATAACGAAGAATTAAAGAAGGACAGGTGAATAGAGTTCATTCATCTATCCATATCTCTCTCTTCTTTCTTATCAAGCCATCTTCCTTTTTCATCTTGCAACTTGAATAGAGTTCATGAGATCATCTATCCATATCTCTCTCTTCTTTCTCATCAAGCCATCTTCCTTTTTCATCTATCTACGAGGCTTCCTCCTCTAGGAGTTCTGCTATCTTTCAAAATACAAAGTCGTTTCCTCCTCATGACCATGGGATGGATTCATCAGTATGCAGTACATGACCAAGAAATAAACATCTTGTAAATTAATCATCTAATAGTCCATATACATTTCTAGACAAATTGATATACAAGTTGTAAGATATTATGTTCACCAGTATACGATACATATCTAGGTGATATATATTTAATAAATTTTTGATACATACTTTAAGCTTCTTTGATATATACACAATAAAAATCCAATACACACCTACAAGCAAATTAATACATATCTAAGTGAATTAATATGCTGTCACTAAAATATTGTGTTCATCAATACATAATACATACATGTTCAGGTGATACATGATATATTTTTGATATATACTTTAAGCTTCTTTGATACATGCTGCGTCCAGATAAACTTTGACGATGCTTAAGTTTGAATCAAGTTGGAGAGAATCAAATTGAGCTATTGGATCTAGCCCTTTGTCATCTTCTTGGAGGATCTGTGTTCCGAGGCTGCTCTCAAGCTTCGTCAATGGCATCAGGACTGAACAGATGAGGTCTGAAGAAAGGGTAGGTGAAGGGTCCTCCGGAAAAAGGAATGCCCTGCTTTATCGTGCTCACTGATATTTATATGCCTCAAACCTAACCGTGTACAGCTGGAGTCTAGCTGTAAACGATTAGTTTGTTAAAACATAAGCATGTGCAACAAATGTTATCCACAGATGTTGAAGAGTTTCGCATCACTTGATCATTAATCAGCTTTGCTTCTCCTAGACATTAATCAGCCTCGTACTTCTTGGGCATTGATCGGCTTTACGCCTCTGAACATTGATCAGCTTTATACCTCTTGGACATTGATCGGCTTTACACCTCTGGATCAGACCTAAATCCTCACCATATCAGTATAAGTAGACCAAACGTGTCGTATCCCAACACTAGTCTTCCGAGTTTCTGAATTCATTAATTGAAAATCAGAAACTATCAGGAACTTTCATCCTTGGGCAACACACTTTGATGATGTGTCAATCTCTGATAGGGGAGGCGGTTATAAAAACTAACAGCCGTATCCTACCATCATCATTGCAATTCTTGGAATCTAAAAAAGGCCAAAAAATCTTCGTCATAAAATAAATGTGTCCATCCCATCAGCAGCATGTTGTCGTCAGATTATGAATGGTCATTTCGATTCTTCAAGAAACTCTATCTTTTTATTAGATATTGCGCACAGGTGGACAAATCAGGATCAATCCCGTTATTCAAGAAAAATCTTGGACCGTTGAAAGATATTATATAAGCATCATCTTCCCTAAGAAAATAGGTTTTTCACAATTTCAATTTTTTCACCTTAGGAGCAAAAGAAACCTCTCAGATCGGCCTCTTCATTTCTTCTACCTTTTTCTTTTAAATTAATCTTCCTTTACTTCTTTCCTCCACTATGGCTAGAATCTTAAAAGTTAGTCGTGCTGAAAATCCCGAAGAATCCTCTTCCCAGAAACAGAAAAAACAAGTCGAATTAGTGGAGATAGGTGATGTTAGGTCTTCTTTAACAAAGCACCGAGTCTTAGCATTAAAACAATATTATAACATTTCAGACGATTATGTCGTAGTTCTTCCAAATCCTGAAGACCAAATAGATCGGCCTCCACCCGGTAACTTGACAATCTATGAAGAACATCTAAGAACTGGTCTTAAATTTATGATTCACCCCTTTTTCCTTACAATCTTTAGATTATATCATATACTACCAGCCTAACTAACTCCCAATAGCATCCGAATGATCATCACTTTCTTGATTCTTTGCAAGGACGCAGATATAGTCTCCAAAACTTCCCTTCTCATCACTTTGTTCCTATTGAAGTGGGATTTTCATGGCCATGGATGGTGGGTAATCAATCTACGCCATGGTCGAAAATTTGTTTTGGGGCTTCTGTCGGCCATTCATGGTTGGAAGCCTTGCTTCTTTTACATCGTTTCCAAATTTTTTAAAATTTTATCATTAGTCATAGAGAACCTCGATTAACTCCAAATGATGGCAAGAAAATTCTGATAGCCGACCAAGAAGACTATGAGAAGCTCATGGAGATGGAGATTCCCCCGATAAAAGAACTTGATGAAAGAGGGCTTTTTTCGACAAAAATCAGTCCCAAACCTTCTTTTGGTATTTCTATAGCTGATGTTATCTCTTCATTCCTTTTCAAACAATCAATCTTAATATTTGATCTTTTAATCATTGTAGATACATCAGTCATGGTGGATGTTCGGAAGCTTTGAAAACTGTCAAAGAAAAGACGAGCAGAAGCCACCTCCTCCAACCAAGAAGAAGAAAGGATTAAAAGACCGAATAAGATAAAACCAACAACTCCAATGGCTTCAACAGTCTCAACAGATCCTATTTCTCTGATACTAATAGCAAGTGTGTCGAAAGATGATGAAGTACCATTATCGGCATCTTTTCAACCTCCAGTACAAGAAAGATGACCAATAGAAATCTCAGGAGTTGGTCCATCATCCTTCAGAAAGATTGGGAGACAACAATCAAACATGGAGTAAAAGAGACTCTATCTTCTATTTATCCAGGAATAATGAAAGTAAACAACACTTCCCTTTTTCTTCCCTCTTTTTTTTTTTAAATAGTCTATTCTTGTTCTGATGAGATTCCAACTCTTTTGCTTAGTTTATCAATGATATTTCTATGATTGAAGAGAGTTGGTGTCAAACGACTGACCTTCAAGAAGATCTTCAGAAGAAATGAGCATTAGCCAAGGAAGAAAAAGACAAGGCTAATGCTAACCGGATAGCCTTATAATTAAAGGTTATCTGATCAACTTCAATGATTTTGTCCTTACAAAATAAATTGAGAATAATCGAAAAGCAAGCCATGCAGCTTCTGGATGACGAAGCTAAAAGAAGAAAAATACTCCAGCAGGCAGATGAAGCTATAGAAGAGAAAACTCGGGTATACGAAGAAGTATTGAGTCAAAAATCCATGATGGAAGAGAGAATAACATTTCTTGAGAAAAAGTTGGAACAAACTAAACAAGAAAATCCTTCTGTAATTCAAAAAAGACTTCTTGCAGTTGAAGAATTTAAGAAATCCAAAGCATTCAAAGATGGAATAGATCAAGAAGAAGCAAAAGGCTATAAATTCGACTTTGAAGATTGCATCAATAAGGTCAAGAAATTATATCATGACCTTGATATCTCCTCCATTTCCATAGACAATTTTATAGAAGAAGAAGAAGAAGACAAGCCAGCCGATAATCCTGTAATTTCTCCTGTTAAAAAAATATCCGAACAAGAGAAAACTTTATGTGATCAAACCAACAAAGAGGAAGCCAAATAGCATTTGTAATTATGAATTTCTAGTAACTTCTTGTGAATCCATGTTCACCGTTGTTTGTTTTGCTTCTTTCTCCTTCTTGTAGTCAGAACATCAATGAAGTCTTTAATTTTTCTTCAATATACCAAATCATGCTTTCAATATTTTGGACATTTTAAGATAACATCATTGATAGAATAGTAAAGAACTATCTCTCATCACTTGTCCCATGGTTAACTTATCAAGTCAACCTTTTAATCAATCGGTTATCTTGATACTAACACATTGATGAGTTAATGAGTCAGATCAATCCAATTTATCGAATTATAGTCAGCTTATCAGGTCAACATTTCAATTGATCAGTAAGTTATTCTGATCATTAAACATCGATGAGTTAGTGGATCAGACCAACTCAATTTGTCGAATTATGGTCAGCTTATCAGGCCAACCTTTTGATCAGTTATTATGATCATTAAACACCGATGAGTTAGTGGATCAGACCAACTCGATTTGTCAGATTATGATCAACTTATCAGGCCAACATTTTGATCAGTTATTCTGATCGTTAAACACAGATGAGTTAGTGGATCAGACCAACTTGATTTGTCAGATTATAGTCAGCTTATCAGGCCAACCTTTCTTTTCTCTTTTTTGTTTAGAGATCATTTCAACTTCATACTTTTCCTCCATATGAAAGGAACAAAAGAAAAAAAATCTTTTTACTGATAGTATTTACGAAGATTTTCTATATTCCATGGTTTGATCATTGGATAACCATCCAGACTTTCAAGCTGATAAGTCATAGGTCACACAACTTTAGTGATGTGATATGGACCTTTCCAATTTGGAGCAAGTTTGCCCTATTCAGTTGGTCGGGATACTGTCGTTCGGTGAACAAGGTCTCCAATCTAAAAGACTCAAGCCTTGACTCTTGAATTATAATATTGCGCCACCCTTTGCTGATACGCTGCCATTTTTAATTATGATTGTAATCTGGAATTTTTGAGTAGATCTAAATCGATCCTCCTTTGGTCAGCATTATTTGATTCTTCAAAGCAATCCATTCTTCTAGAACGAAGAACCATCTCTATGGGCAACATAGCTTCACTCCCATAAGCAAGGTTGAACGGAGAATCTCCCATTATAGATCGGGGAGTCGTTCGGTAAGCTCATAAAATAAAGTTGAGTTCATCAACCCAAGATCCCCTAACTTCATTCAATCGGTCTTCAATCCGTGAAGGATTGTCCAATTAGTTACCTCAGTTTTCCCATTAGCTTGAGGATGTCCAAGGATATCAGTTTGTGGAGAATATTATATTGAGCACAGAAATCCCTGAATTTCTGATTATCAAACTGCCTTCCATTATCAGTGATAATAGCATGAAAAATTCCGAACCTATATATGATGGAATTTTTAACAAACATTTCAACTTTTGCTTCAGTGATTAAAGCTAGAGGCTCAGCTTCTATCCATTTTGTAAAATAGTCAATGGCAACGATCAAAGATTTTTGCTGCTCAGAAGCTGCTGGAAACGGACCAAGTATATCCATTCCCCATTGAGCAAATGGCCAAGGAGCCATTAACTATGTTAGCTGACTAGCAGGACACATTTGTATATTTGCATATCTTTGACAAGAATCATATTTTCTTACAAAATCCTAAGCATCCTTCTATATAGTCGACTAGTAATATCCTTGCCTTATGATCTTGTAGGCCAATGTCTTTCCTCCCAAATGATCGCCGCATATTCTCTCATGCACCTCTCTAAGAGTATATTAGGCATCTGAAGGAGATAAACACTTCAATAGCGACTAAGAAAATATTTTTTTATATAACAAGCCATCTAAGATAATATACTGAGAAGCAAACTTTCGGATTTGTTTAGCTTCTAAATTAATTTCAAGCAATACCCCTTCAGTCAGATATTTAATTATCGGACTCATCCAACCCATTTCCGGCTCTATTTGTAGAACCTTTTTTTTTTCAATTGTTGAAATACTTGGGGCCTGCATATGTTCCATAAAAGTCTGACCCATTTGATCAGGTGTAGAAGTAGCAAATCTAGACAATGAATCGGTTCGAGAATTCTCAATTCTAGGGACATGACTGATGTCTCAAGAATCAAATAAAGCTCCAGGATCTTGAACCTTCCTCAGATACAAAGCTAAAGTAGCATCATGAACTTCAAAATCCCCTTTTACTTGGTTGACGACTAATTGTGAATCATATAATACCTGTAACCTTTGGACATTTAATTCATTTACAATTCTCAAACCAGCCAAGAGGGCTTCATATTTAGCTTGATTATTAGAGACTTTAAAAGAGAATCGGAGTGCATACTCAGTAACATCTTCATTTGGATTAGACAAGACCAATCCAGCTCCATAATCAGAAGAATTTGAAGCTCCATCTACATGTAATATCAAAGGTGCATCGATCTTTTCCATTTCATCAGATGGCTGGATTTCCATTTCATTATCACTCTAAGTACATTCGGCTATGAAATCAGTCAGGATTTGAACATTCATTACAGATCAAGGCCGATAGCTAATATCATATTCACTTAATTTGACTGCTCATTTCGTCATCTGACCAGAAGTATCAGGACATTGTAGAATAGTCCTTAGAGGCTGATCAGTCAGTACAATAATACGATGAAATTGAAAATACGGCTTAAGGCGTTTGGCCGATATTACCAAGGTATAAACAATCTTCTGAATTTTTGGATATCTAGTTTCTGCATCATGAAGGACTTTGCTGATGTAATAAATGGGCTTATGTGATTCATCAGGTTCCTTTCTCACCAACATAGAGCTAATTGCTTCATCAGATGCAGCTAGATAAAGATACAAATCTTCTCCTTCTTGAGGTTTAGATAATATGATCGGATTTGTCAAATACTTCTTAAGCTCTTCAAATGCTGACCGATAGTCATTCGACCAATTGAACTCCTTGGTCTGTCATAAAGCTTTTAAGAAAGGCAAACATTTCTCCGCTGAACGAGAAATAAATCGTTTTAACGAAGCAATTCATCCAGTCAACTGTTGGATTTCTTTCTTTATTAGCTGGATGCCTCATATCCAATATGGCTCGAATCTTTTCTGGGTTAGCTTCAATCCCTCGCTTCATAACCATGAAGCCTAAAAATTTTCTAGAAGTTACACCAAAAACATATTTGGTCAGATTTAGTTTCATATAATTTTGCCACAAAAATATCAAAGGCTATCTGCAGATCTTTAATATGATCATCAGACTGATTACTCTTAATAATCATATCATCCACATATACTTTTATAGTCTTTCCAATTTGATCTTCAAAGATCTTGTTCACTAACCTCTGATAAGTGGCTCCGGCATTTTTAAGACCAAATGGCATTATCTTGTAACAATATATCCCTCGATTTGTGATAAAAGATATCTTTTCTTCATCTTCTGGACTCATTCATATCTGATTATATCCAGAAAAAGCATCTATGAAACTCAAGAATTTATGTCCAGCTGTTGCATCAACGAGTTGATCAATTTTAGGCAAAGGAAAGCTATCTTTAAGGCATGCTTTATTGAGATCAGTATAATCTATACATATTGTACACTTCCCATTCTCTTTCCTTACCATTACTACATTGGCAAGCCAATCGAGGTAGTGGACCTCCTGAATGAATCTGGCATCAAGCAATTTAGATACTTCTTCATTGATAACCTTCTATCTTTCTGGGACAAAATTTTGTTTCTTTTGTCGAACAGGCCGACTAAGTGGGTCAACTTTGAGTTCATGCATAATCACTTCAGGAGGAATACCCAACATATTAGCAGCTTTCCATGCAAATATATCAGCATTTTTTTGCAAAAAGTCAATCAACTTCTTCCTTTGGTCTTCAGTAAGTGAACTTCCAATCTGAACAGTTTTAGTAGAATCATCTTTTGTCAAAGGATTATGAATTATTCTTTCTATTGACATGCTTATTCCTTCAGTCAGATCCTGCGGATCCATTTGCTCAGAAACTGAGTTGTTGGTTGATTGTTGATTTTGAATTGTCAAACATTGACGGGCCATTTGTTGATTTTCCCTTACTACTCCAATCCCATCTTGGGTTGGAAATTTTATCAGAAGATGATATGTCGATACGATGGCTTAAAACCTATTCAGAGCAGGCCTCCCCAAAATGGCATTATACGCAGAGAGAATTCGAACAACTATAAAAGTAAGAGGGAATGTTCTTTGCTTTAGCATTGTTCCGAGGGTTACAGGAAGTGTAATTTCCCTCTCTACTCCTACAGAATTTCTGCCAAATCTAGTAGTGGCACATGAATTCTTCGCAGCTTATCAGTTGATAATTTCATCTTGACAAAAGCATCATAAAGCAAAACTTTGGTAGCACTTCCATTATCAACCAAAATTCTATATACATCATAGTTCGTAATTATTGCAGAAATCGCTACAGGATCATTATGAGGCATCTGAACGTCTTGTAAGTCATCATCAGAAAAAATAACACTTCCTCAAAGCCTCTTGGGGCTTCGATCATCTTCATAGTATGCTTGGTGAATCATTCCAACCGATCCATCAGTCAGTTGTTGATTTGAGAGCTTCGTCCCATTAGTGATCATTCTTGGGCCTACTGGCCTTGGCAGTGTTGCCTCAGTTGGTCGGTTCTGATTTTGATTTCGAACATATCTGCCCAAATAGCCCTGCTTAATCAGGCTTTCGATCTCATCTTTCAGTTGGATGCATTCCTCTGTATCATGTCCATGATCATGATGAAACTGACAGTATTTGGCCTTATTACGCATAGTAGGTGGAGCTCTCATTGGCCTTGGCCTCTGAAGAAAAGTTTCTTAACTGACAGTATTTGGCCTTATTACGCATAGTAGGTGGAGCTCTCATTGGCCTTGGCCTCTGAAGAAAAGTTTCTTTCTCAATTTCCATCAGAATTTTTTCTCTCGGAAGAGTTAGGGGGGTGTAAGCATCAAATCGATTGACGTAATTCCTGCCAACCAAGTTTCTCGGCCTTTGACCTTGCCGCTGAATTGATCGGACTCCAGGAGATCGGAATTCATCTTCCTTGGCATTCTTCCTGCTTGGCACCGATTTCTTCTCTATTTGTCGCCAGCTCAAGGCTTGTTCTTCGACCTGAGCGTACTTTTGAGCACGAGCCAGTAATTCAGAATAATTGGTCGAAAACTTTTTATCCAAGAAAAATGTGAACCTAGAGGCTCGCAATCTCTTCTTCATAGTAGACATCACCTGTATTCATTGAGATCCAGAATCTCTAATGTGGTAGAATTGAACCTTTTGATGTACTCTCTTAAAGACTCCCCTTCTGACTGTTGGATAAACAATAAGCTATCAAAATTTCTAGGCATTTTCCTGCTTGTTCTGAAGTGAGAGACGAACAACTGCTCTAATTGACTGAAAGAATGAATGGTGTCCGGCTATAGACTTGAATACCACATTCTCATAGATTTCTTTAAGGCTGCAGGGAATGTAAGATAGTGGAGTGTCTTTGATGCCCCCTAAATCAACATATGGGCTTTAAAGCTGCCCAAATGATCCAAGGGGTCAAACGATCCATCATACAGCTCAATTTGTGGAACTTTGAAGTAATATGGAATTCTCTCCTCCATAATCTTCTTAAAAAAAGAAGGCAGGATGTCACAGCTTGGTGTTGCATCCTCTACTTTCCTCTGCTCAACCACTCTAGCAATCTGCAACTCCAGCTTTCTGAATTTCTTATCAAAATCATTTGCTCTTGCAAGGTTTTGAACTTGAGTACTGTTAGGAGTGAATTCTTTAGATGACGTGGAACGAGATCGCGAATGTTTCCCATTTTCCCGTTTCTTGGTATGATGATGAGATCGATGATGTTGTTTTGAAGGAGATTGCTGACCTGAAGAACATTGAAAAGATGAATGTCTTCTTGGACTGAGATGTCTACTTACCTGGAGAGAAGGTCACTGGCTACTTCTTGATACAGCAGGTTGCGATGGCTCCTTCACAGTAATTTTTTGAAAGTTTTGCACTGCCACAGTAAGTACTTCTACCTTGTCAAACAGAGTGTTTAACCTTTCTTGATCCATGTTTCCAACAGGAAGAGCTTCCACCCTCTCGCCAAGAATGGGATCATTCCCCTTTGAAGGATGGGGAATGTCTTCCACGGGAAGACTCCTTTTCCTACCTTTCACCATACTTCCTTCCAGATTCTTGAAACTCTTTCACTGAGTTCCCCTACCTGGCGTGCCAATCTATTGCATCCAAACAAACTTCGACGATGCTTGAGTTTGAATCAAGTTGGAGAGAATCAAATTGAGCTATTGGATCTAACCCTTTGTCATCTTCTTGGAGGATCTGTATGCCAAGGCTGCTCTCAAGCTTTGTCAATGGTGTCAGGACTGAAAGATGAGGTCTGAAGAAAAGCAAGGTGAAGGGTCCTCCGGAAAAAGGAATCCCCTGCTTCATCATTCTCACTGCTATTTATAGGCCTCAAACCTAATCGTGTACAGCTGGAGTCCAGTTGTAAACGGTTAGTTTGTTAAGATATAAGCACGTGCAACAAATGTTATCCATAGATGTTGAAAAATTTTGCATCACTTGAACATTAATCAGCTTTGCTTCTCCTGAGCATTAATCAGCCTCGTACCTATTGGGCATTGATCGGCTTTATACCTCTGGACATTGATTAGCCTTATGCCTTTTGGGCATTGATCGGCTTTACGCCTCTGGATCAGACCCAAATCCTCACCAGATCAGTATAAGTAGACCAAACGTGTTATATCCCAACAATACATATCCAGCAATAACGCAATGCACATCTCTAAAAAATTTGATATACATTTAGGCAAATTAATACATAATTTCCAAAACAATGTGTTTACTAGTATACAGTTTTATGTCTAGGTGATACACATTCAATAGTTTTCTAATATATATTTTAATTTTTTTAATAAATTTTTAGTAGCCATCTAATATACATCTCTAAATAAATCAATACATAATTTCCAGGACATGGTATTTACTAGTACATAATTCATAATTATATATACATACTTGGTGATATGGGGGGAAACCCCATCTTTGGGATCTTGAAGATTTAAAAACTAGGAAGGAAATAACTGAATTAAGAAATGACTGAATTTAAAAATAATTGAGTCTATTCCGAGCTAAGGTGGAGGTACACCCGGCTGTTTCTACCTTCAACATTGGGTCTACGATATTTTAGGCATGAATAGGTAGAGCAAATATCCAGACAATCCAAGAATAACTGAATCTAGGTAATCAAAGTAGTATGTTACCGAACCATTCGAAGGATGGGTTCTATTTTGGGATATTCTTCCAATGCATTTGAACAATCATCTAGTCCTACTTCTTGAGAGTAGAAGTCAGGGATGATGCCATGACTCCCTATTAGAAGGAAATATGGTTGGACTAGAGACATAGGGCCAATAACAAAGACAGGTCGATGGCTTGATCACCAACACGAGCCACAAACCATACATGGAACCAGACTGCCTTAAACTAGATGGGATTGCTATAGGAGCATGATTAGCTATTCGAGCAAGCCTCATCGACTACTCTGGAGATATTCAGTCATGATCCCCAAGCAAAAACTGGCAGAGGCCAACTTTTATACTCCAAGGTATTAGCAAGCCTCTTGACCGCTCTAGAGATGTTCAGTCATGATCCCGAGCGGGCACTGACAAAGGCCAACTCCTATGTCCCAAGACATCAGCAACCCTCTCCGACCACTCCAAAGATATTTAGTCATGATCCCCAAGTAGGCACCAATAGAGACCAACTACTATGCCCCAAGGTATCAACAAGCCTCGCCAACTACTACAGAAGCATTCAGTTATGATTCCCGAGCGAGCATTGGCAAAGACCAAGTCCTATGCCCTAAGGCATCAGCAAGCCTCACTGGCCATTTTGAATGTACCAATAGATTATAGGAAGGGCTTGATATTTACGGGGAGTGTGATCCATGAGATGGAAAGCCATGCCACCTAAGAAGACCGCCTCTCGCCGTACCAACATTGTAGCCTCTCAACTAATAGAAAGAGAGCTAGGAGAATGATCCATCCCATCCTGCATTAGCAGGAGTCTTACCACTACTACAAGTAGCTATAGTAGGCCTAGATCGATTCAACCTGTTCATTCAACAAGTCCAGAATCTGGTGGTGACTGTCCATGCCATTTAGGCAATCCTTGTGCCACCTCCGACAACACCACTCCTGCTAGTTATGCCACATGTGGCCTCTCAACATCCGGTAGTACCTACATTTGTGCCGCCATTAATGATATAACATATAGTAGCTAGGATGGCACCTCTACCACCGAAGCAATTTTAAGTCCCTTCAAAAGGATCCTAAAGGGACTACTTGCCACTGTCACCACCATCATGGAAGCCAGAGGGCAAGGAGACCCTACCCTGAAAGTCTCCAATCATAGCAAGTTCTACTCCTAACCGTCGATCTCTACAGCGGTCGAAAGCTTTGTTTGATCAAGATCTTAAGATCTATCAGAGGCTCAAGAAGATGGATTGTCCAATTGAGATGATTCATAATCTTCCTTTGACACAGAAAGATAGGGTCAACAACGAGCACCATTTGGTGATAAGATCATGCAGGCATCACTTTCCTGATATTTCAAGATTTCTAGCTTGAAAGCTATGATAGGACCATTGACCTCGATGATCACCTAGTGAGTTTCAGAGCAACGATGCTCCTTCACAAAGCTCCTGATCCTATCCTCTACCAAGCTTTCCCCTCCACTTTGAAAGGAGTGGTTTGGCATTAGTATTCTAGTCTGAAGCCAGGATTGGTATACTCCTTTGAACAGCTGAACCAAGCATTCACTAACTACTTTGTTAGTAGTCGGAGATCGCAACAATGCAAGGATTATCTCCATACTCTTAAGCAGAAGGAGGGTGAGATGATCCAAACCTTTATGAGTCATTTCAATGTGGCCACTTTGGAGATCCATAATCTAGACAATCCATCACCATGTCAGCCCTGGTGAAAGGATTGTTGTTAAACGATCTTAAAAAATCATTAGCCAAAATATATCCTAAGAATCTTGCAGGAATGTTAGCCCAAGCCAAAAAGTATGCTCGGATGAAAGAAGCTCTCATGTTAGAAAAAGGTCCACTCACTTCTACACTAGAGGGTGGTAAGGAAACACAGTCATGCAAACTCTTCCTAAGGCAAGAGAGGAGAACTCAGCCTCACTCCAGCTCCCCATAAGAGAGAAATAGATTTTTCAAAGATCACCGCCTAGGGAGGCCCCTCAAGCACCACCACTAGGAAAGTTCTACACCTACACTCTTCTACACACACCAAGAGAAAATGTGCTAATGGAGATAAAGAGGCACATCCTAGGGCCTCGAAGAATGCAGATGTCATTGGTAAGGAGAAATCAAAATAAATTCTATTTATATCATTATGACTATGGCTATGATACTAAAGAGTGTATCCAACTGTGAGATGAGATTGAAGAACTGATCAGACAGGGTCATCTCAATAGATTCATTTGGCAACATAGAAGGCTGAGAGAGCAGCCAAGATCACCATGACTAGTTGAACAACCACGGCCACTTTCATCTCCTGAGGGAGTGATCCCATGCCATCAAGATAAGTGAAAATGATAACTGGAGTGTGTGGCCACCCCAAGCAACCAGCAAAGAAGCAGATGGTGTTGGTAGTTTTTTTGAAGTAAACGATGATGTATTTAGTTCCTACATGATGATGCAGTAGTTTGAAAGAATAGTACTCTAAAAGTCAATCATATTTTTTATAAAACAAGGACTTATCTATAAAATCTTCTCGACTCATGTATGATATTAATAAAAGGCATTTTGTTTCATCATATGCTATGTCTTATACTTTATTATTTTAAGATTATAATGAACCTCATAAATTAGGACAATAATTTTAGGGTTATGATAGAGTTCACAATAATGAGATCTAAGATCTTATAAATTCTAATCAAAAATATCTTAATCATAGGATCATTGAGTTAGGGATTGATATTTTTGGAGAGACTAGCACATCCTATGTATGCTCGATGGAGAGAGTGGTTGCTCTCATGATCACTTGTGTAGAGACACTAATATAAGGATGTAGATGCTCATCAAGGTATGAGTTCACTGAATTGATCTATCATAAGAACATCTTATAGAAGTCTTACTTATCAAAAGATAATTTTCTTAGTAAAAGTTATGCAAGTAATCCTTAGACCTGAGATCACCATGGTATCTTATACACATGAATCCATATTTTGGTTCATACTCATTCATGACTTAGTCATGTACGAGATGTTCATTGATATGGTGAGTTGTGTATAAAGGTTATGAGTAGGTCAACAAGGAATCTATCACTCATAGTAAGAGAGGTATTTATGTGTATGTATCTTATACACATGAATCCATATTTTGGTTCATACTCATTTATGACTTAGTCATGTACGAGATGTTCATTGATATGGTGAGTTGTGTATAAAGGTTATGAGTAGGTCAACAAAGAATCGATCACTCCTAGTAAGAGAGGTATATATCCCATGCAATCTCATCAAATGATGACTCAAGAAGTCTTTGATTAAAATAAGATAAAATTAGAAAAGGATTTATATTCTTTCATCAATCAAGTTTTCATTAGTAATTTGAGATTTGAATGAATAAAATGTGAGAGTTTTATAATTTTCCATACCCATAACTTATTCGGGATAATGGAAAATCGAAGGATTGAATTGCATGGTAACTTACCATCGAATGGTATTTTGATAATTTCTATCAAATTCCTTATCACTTAGGTAAGCATGATACATATCTAGACGTCAATCATATCTTGCAGGTTATCATGAATTAAATTGATTGAATTCTTGAGTCAATTTGAAAGATGATTCAAATTGGTAGCTAGGGTTAGCTCGATTTGACCTAATTTGATTAGTTGATTTCTAATCAAACTAAATCAACATGAGCCTAGACCTACTGCTAGTTAGATAAGAAGTCCAAAGAGTCGCACACATTAAGAAACTGATCAAGAAAATTATTTATATTTTTATTAGGATCATAGGATCCTAATTGACTAGCTAATTAACATACTAGCATATGTTGGCTAGCCTAACTCCTAATCTAATTAAATTAAGTTTAAATGCTATTATTTGGGCTAACTAATTTAAGTGGAACTTAAATTATCTTGAGGGCTTAAGTGGGGTAGCTAAATTAGAATTTATCTTGATTTTATAGCCTTTATCCATTGATTAAACCAAGAATCCCAAGGGCTTGGGACTCTTGATGCTAATATTGGTGTACGCACACATTAAGGGGTGCAAAAGGACCAAAAGTCTTTTTATAATTAAATCACCTTTTTGGTGATAAGCCTTAGCCCCTATCCTTTTTAATAGATACCCATTTGGACTAGATTTGATCGATCAAATTATGTAATTATAGGCATGATTTCAGAAGGGATGCAATGCTTGAAATATATGGTGCATGAGATGGGCTAGAATCCTTCTGCTTATTAATAACATTTTTCTAGATAAGCCTCCCTAGCTTATATGCCTGTTCGAGTGTTGGACTAAGTGTTTAATTCTAAAATTAAAGACTAATCATCAATTTTCTCGAAGAGTTGCGATAAGCAACTCTTGGTGCAAAATATTAGTGAAATAACATTTTACTTTATACCTTTTTGCCTAGAGACTTGTTATGCTTGAAGAGTCTTATTTGATATCTTAAATATTAGATTAGGGACTCATGAAAGGGTGTATTAGGCACCTCCTCTCTTCCTATTTAAAGACTTCAGTGATTGAAACCAAAGCATCCGAAGTTTGTTCTGACAACTCTCTTCCTTTCCTTATTAGGATAAGTCTTTTATTTTAAGACAAGTCCACCATTTTAAGATAAGGGCTTAGGAAGGGATTAGAAAGGATAATAGGATAGTAAAAGAGTTTTTGAATGGATTTTGAGATACTCTTCAAAAACATAAAGGTCCTAGAAGAGAAGAAATGTTGCTGAAGGAAAAAAAGATGCCGGAAGAAGTCGAGCAAGAAACAGGAGTGCTTCCTTGATCCAGTTCCTATATGGATTATCTTTGGAAGGCATACACTTGTGTGTTTAATGGAATAAAGGATATTAGCATTACAGGTATTCTTCTATTTCATAATATTTTCCCCTGTTAATTGATATAATCAAGGGAGTCCTGGGTTTAGAATTTTGGTTGACTATGTTTTAAGGATTAAAATTTTGAAATCCGGTCTTCCGCTATGCAACTATAGCCTAACAATGGTATTAGAGCCAAGTTGATTCATTCAATTAATAGTCAGTTAAATGTTTAAATGATTATGTCTAGCATAATAGTTATAGCATATGTTGATTGATGTATGCCACTAATTAGGGTTTCACCTAAATCTTAATCGATCTAGAGATATGTTTAGATTATTTAGTCATATTCTGAAATAAGGTTATCCTAACATGGCCACAGATATATGCTATGTTATAAGGTAATCCTAGAATGATGATACGCTTGGCATATATGATGTTGTGATGTACCTATTAGATAGTTTGAAATATTAGAATATGTATGAGACCATGAAAGTCCTCTTTAAAAATTATATTTAGTCGTAGTGTTATAAAATCATAATGCAAATCCATTTAGGATTTGATTAATATTGATGGCTAGGAAAGTTGTTTTGGGAAGGTAAAGATAACACGATTTTTAATTGGATTCGTTGCTTACCTTGCCAAAATTTTTGGTGTCTAAGGCAAGCATGAGGGCCCTCCTACCTCTGTCCTACTTACCTACCAATTCGATTGGTTTAGACCTTGATTTGGAAATATTAATTGATTAAAACACTACTAATTGCCTTCCTTCATGCTAAGCCAAATTTATGTCAAAAACTATAATAGGTTTGTTATGTAACACAAGATCTACTCTAGGATTTTAAGTAAAATTTATCTTAGTGCATCTAACATTTTATAGCATGATTTATGGTGTTACTTTGTTGTGTAACACAAAGGCAATATTATTCATTTATGACTATATGGAAATGAAGGGTCTGACTAAACTAAGACATTACAGTTTGTTGTATAAACACAAGGTTGTAAGTATCTTAGAGGTAGCTATTATGTTGAGAGTTACATGGGTCAAAATTGGAAAATAAAATTTTCTATCCATGAACTCATAATGTTTATTGTATAAACACAAGGCATTTATAAGAAATTGGGATCTCAACCCTACTTAAGAAATCCTATTAAGGTTTCTTGCTTACCATAGGTGTGGGCTATGGTATACATAGAAAAATAGTAAAAGACAATTAGATTGATAAGTCCTTATCTAGTTATGTATATCATCTTGAGTGGTCTACTTATACATTGTTCTTATTTATGTAGATTAATATTATGGCTCCTACTTTATCACTACGGGATATTATAGATGCCAATAAGTTGACCAATCTTAATTATATGGATTGGTTAAGAAACCTGAGACTTGTCTTAACTCTGGAGAAGGTATCCTATATTATCGATTCTCTTGATCCATATCCGATCGGAGATGATGCTTCGAAGGAGGAAATGGCTACATATAAAATGTGGCAGAATGATAGTTTAACTATCAAATGCGTATGTTAGCCTCTATGAACAATAAATTATATAGGCAACATGAAGAAATAGAATCTCAATCCATATAGTTCAATTTTAAAGAGCATTATGGAGAGCAAAATAGGGCTATCTGATATGAAATATCAAAGCACGTATGAGTGAGGGCTCATCTATTCAAGTCCATGTACTAAAGATAATTGACTTAATCAGTTGATTAAGTCAATTAGGATTTATTATGGAACGAGAGCTTAATCAGGACTTGATCATGCAATCACTTCCTAATTCCTTCTCTTAGTTTGTCATGAACTATCACATGAACAAACTGAACCTTTAATTAGTAGAGCTACTTAACATGCTTAAGATAGCAGAGAGCCATTTTAAAGGGGACAAAGCTCATCTTTTTCTAATTGATGGGAAGAAAAAAATAGTAATAAAAAAAGGGTTCAAAGATAAAGTGGAACCCTAAGAAAAATATCTAGAAGAGGAAGAAGGCAAAGAAGCCCTCTACTGATGGAACCTATTTTCATTGCAGCAACCAGGGACATTAGAAGAAGAACTGCAAGTCATATCTTGCTAGTCTAAAGCTTGATACTAGTGGAGCGTCAAAAGACTTGTACATGATGCAAACTAACTTGTCATTGAGTACTTCAGCTTTTGATTCATGGATATTGGATACCTGCATGTGGGTCTCATATATGCAAGTCTTTATAGAGACTTCATAGAATTAGGAGCTTGAAGAAGAGTGACTTCAAGATTTATAGTGCGAGTGGTGAAGCCATTCAAGCGAAAGCTATAGGCACCTATCTATTATTATTGCCTTTGAGCAAAATTTTAGAATTAAAAGATTGTTATTCTATTCCAAATATTATTAGAAATATTATTTCTATTCCCTTGTTGTTACAACAAGGTTTTGAAATTAATATAAAGAGTGGTGAATGCTCTATTTCTCATTCTAATAAGTTTTTGGAACTGGTTTATTTGTTAATGGTCTTTTAATTATTTCACTTAATGATGAAATTCTACTTGTTAAAAATAAGAAAAAAAGAGAGAAAATGTTAATGTCACCTTTCTTTGGCATTGCCAATTAGGTCATATTAGTGAGTCTAGGATAAACAAGTTATACAAAGATAAATTCTTTGATCCTTATGATTATCAATCATTAGGAACTTGTGAATCGTGTCTCGTGGATAAAATAACCAAATCTCCATTTACTGGTCATAGAGATAGGGCAACTGAGTTATTAGAGTTAATACATACAGATGTATGTGGATCCATGTTAACTCAAGCTAGAGGATACTCTTATTTCATCACCTTTACTAATGATTTATCTAGTTAGGATATGGTATCTTATGAAACATAAATCTAAAGCTTTTGATAAATTTAAAGAGTATCAAAGTATGGTTGAGAAATAAACTGAAAAAAGTATTAAAATATTTTGGTCAGATTGAGGAGGAAAATACTTATTTAGTAAGTTTCTTGATCATTTTAAGGATAAAAGCATTCTCTCAAAATGGACACCTTCATATATACCATAATTAAATAGTGTAGTAGAAAGGAGAAATCATACCTTGTTAGATATGGTAAGGTCCACGATGAGTTTCACTGATCTTCCTGTATCCTTCTGGAGTTATGCCTTAGAGACTACTGCTTATATACTAAACAGAGTACCATCAAAATCAGTAGCTAGCACTCCATATGAATTATGGAGAGGCAAAAGACCAAGTGTTAAATATCTTAAGATTTAGGATAGCCCAGCTTATGTTAGAAACATATTTGGACATAAGCTAAGTGCTAGGACTGATAAATGTAGGTTCATAGGATATCCTCGAGAAGGTATTGGTTATCTCTTTTATCATTTTATTGAATAAAAGATTTTTATCTGTAGGCATGCTACTTTCTTGGAAAAGAAATTTATCCAAGAAGGAGATAGTGGGAGAATACTTGAACTTAATGAAGTACAAGATTAACAACCTATTCTTATAGACAATCAATCTCAAATTTTTCAACCACAAGTACCTATTAATAAGGAACCACTATAACGCCTACCTCCTCTCCATAGGTTAGAGACAGTGCGAGATGCACCTCTTAGATATGGCTTTGTCATTGAAAATGACAATGAAGCCAGATCATTCAAGATGATAATCCTTTGACCTATACGTAAGCTATCAAGAGTAAAGACTCTGACAAATGGCTTGATGCCATGAAATCTAAAATGGACTCCATGAATACCAACTAGGTTTTGACCTTGGTTGATCCACCTAAGAGAATTTACTTGCTATATCTGCATACTATGATTATGAAATATGGCAAATGGATGTAAAGACTGCCTTCCTCAATGGATATCTTGAGAAAAAAGTCTATATGTTACCATTAGAATGGTTTATCTCAAATGGGAGACCAAACCAAGTATGCAAGCTTAAGAAACTCATTTATGGATTAAAGCAAGCATTGAGGAGGTGAAACATTTGATTTGATGAAATAATTAAGAAATTTGGTTTCATCAAAAATATTGATGAACTATGTGTGTATAAGAAGACAAATGGGAGTGCTATTATCTTCTTAATATTGTATGTTAATGACATACTTATCATTCGAAATGGTATTCCAATATTTCAATCGATCAAAGCTTATCTATCTAAATAATTTTTCATGAAAGATTTGGAAGAAGCATCCTATATACTAAGTATAAAGATTTATAAAGATAGATCTAAGAGGATACTTGGCTTATCTCAATCTAGGTACACTGACTTAGTATTAAAAAGATTTAATATGATGGGAAGTAAAAGGGGTTACTTGCCCATGAGTCAAGGCATACATCTTTCTAAGAAGATGTCTCCTAAGATACCTGAAGAGAGATAAAGGATGAGTAAGATTCCTTATACTTTGGCTGTAGGATTAACCATGTATGCCTTGTTATGTACCAGGCCTGATGTTGCTTATGTCTTAGGCATAGTAAGTAGATCCAGGTTGATCTAGGGGAGGATCATTGGAAAGCTATAAAAACATTATTAAATATCTTAGAAGGACTAAAGATATATTTCTAAAATATATAGGACTAGATTTAAAATTAGAAGGATATACTGACTCTAGTTTTCAATCATAACTAGATGGCAGTAAATCCATATCAAGGTATATCTTTACTCTGTATGGAGGTACGGTGAGTTGGAAAAGTGCCAAGTAGCAAACTATAGCTAACTTAGTTATCGAGGCAGAATACATAGTTGCTAGTGAAGCCGCTAAGAAAACTGTCTAAATGAAAAAGTTTATCTCAAATTGGGTATAGTTTCTGCAATACAATAACTAGTGCCACTTTATTGTGATAACATTGAAATTGTTGCACAAGCTAAGGAACCAAGGTCTCATAAAAAATCCAAGCACATCCTAAGGTGCTTCCATCTCATTTATAAAATTATTGAAAGACAAGACGTGATTTTAGTGTTGGGAATCCGGTGCACCGCAGCGGAAGTGTAATTTCAAAATGATGAAATTGGCACCATAATCCCATAGCCAAGATCTCCTTATTCAGGATTAAAACATATAATGAACATCCAAATCTATATTGCTAGAATTAGGGTACCAACCTGTAATCGCTAATTCCAATAAAGTTTGATGTTGAAGGGGCTGATTGAATCCACCAGGCATCCAAATGTCCACCCTCCAATGGTGATCCACAAGATGATTGATCAAGATGCAAGCTTCTTTGAAATTCCTTCACTTAAATTCTTATCCTAGAACTCAAGAGGACTATGGCTTTAAAAACTTCAGGGTAGGGGCTCCTTACTTCCTTTCTTTCTTCTTCCTCTCCCTTTCTTAAGACCTTGTCCTAAGAATAAAACTCTTGTCTTGAAGGAGGAGAAGGATTTAAGACACTAATGTCTTAAAGTAAAGGAAATAGAAACAGAGTAGGAGTACTTTTCTTTTACCGATCAAGAGATTCTTCCTATCTCTTGTTTTGGACTTGAGTTTCAACAAAGAAGAGAACTCTGTAAGAGGGAAACTCTCTGTGTCCTAAACAAGCTAAGGAGGAATCAGTTTCCTGGAAAGAAAAGACAATAAAAATAAACTCTGTTGTTCATTAGTCAAACACCCGAGACCTCTGTTGTTTAAATAGATTACAGAGAGATGTCTTTTCAAAAGAACACAACTCTCTGTAAACATCATTCCACTTTATCTCATGCCCCTTCCCTATTTCTCATGCCCTATCCTCCCATCTCACGGCCTTCCAGATTAAATCCCATGGCTTTTCTTAAAGGAAAAACCGCGGTGTTTTAAAAGGAAAGGGGTCGCGACTTTTCATCTCCGAAGAGATGTTATTTCGCGCGCCCGGGAAGAGTTAGCGCATTCCTTCTTTCTTAAAATCCCATCAGCCATTGGATTCCCATTCAAAGGGAGAGAGATGGTGTGCTAATCATTAAGAAAGGAGGCCACCCCATCTTAATTCATCGGAGAATTAAGCGGGGCACGCCAAGAGTCCATGCACCATGGACTCTTCCAAATGGCGCGCCAAGAGTCCATAAGCGCATGGACTCTTGGCATTTGGCATGGAAAAGCAAAGGGGGCGGGTGGGGAGGCTAGCCTAGTTACATGGCTAGCCAATAGGGTTAGCCATAATCCTATTTTCATAATTAGGGTCTAATTAGGTCCAATTAGAACCCAATTTGAACCAATCCGGAATCCTAATTCGAATCCGATTCGAATAGAAGCTAGGGTTTGCAATACCTGCTAGAGTGTTATCCTGCAAAGATGATTTAATTCCAAATTAAACTCTTGATCAATCCTCTTAAGTGTGTGACCCATTGGGTTCCACATCTAGCCAGCAGTGGGTTCGAATACAAGTTGACCTAATTTGATTAGAACTCTTTCTAATCGATTTAGGTCAAATCGGGCTTACCCGATTTGATCAATTAGGACTCTTCCTAATAAATGATCTTTGAATTTGATCAACCCACAAGACAAGATTGACGTCTAGCAACGTGTCATGTTTACCCAGAAGATATGGAAATTCTGGTGAAATACCAAAATTACCCTTCAGTAGAGAGTTACCATACAATTAAATCTTTCAATCAGCCTGCACCCAAAAATATAATTATGGATATGGATATATGTCAAATCCAATATTATATTTATTTCTAGCTCAATCTTATATCGATGATTTAATTATCTTGATATTAGAAACCATCTCTAATATCTTTACTTTGATCAAAGATTCCCTGAATCATCATCCGATTATTAACTAGCTGGATGCAATCTCCTCTTACTAAGAGTGATCGATTCCTTGTTGACCTACTCATTACCTTCTTATCCAATTCACCATTCCCAGTATCAATCCTGTGCATGACTCAGTGTCATGATTAGGATTGAACCAAAGAATGGGTTCATGTACATAAGGTACTTATGGCAGTCTCAGGTCAAAAGATTACTTGTACCACTCCCATTATGAGAACCTTCTATTGACATGTAGCTAAGACTCCATTAGATGTTCTCAAGTTGGATCATATCAGTGAACTCATTCTCCAATGAGCACCCACATCCCAGTATTAGTGTCATACACAAGTGACTGTGAGAGCAGTCACCCTTTCCAGTATACATGGGATGTGCTAGTCTTACCGGAAAACCCTGATCCCCTACTCAGGGTTCCTTTGACTAGGAATACTTTAGATTAAGGTTTTAAGATTTTAGGTCTCACTGGTATAATCTCATCATAACCCTAAAATCATAGCCCTAATCTATGGGGTTCATCATATAATATAAACATAGCGTATGATGAAAAATAATGCCTTTATTTAGAAAATTGTAAATTACAATGGTTTGGAAGATACAACATAGATTGGCTTGTAGGGCATATCCCTTTCAATCTCCCACTTGCACTAAAGCCAATCGCCTTTAAATCTTAATCCCATACACTCGAGGTGGCGATCAAAATCTCGCTGTGGTAGAGCCTTAGTGAACGGGTCTGCTACATTGTTCTTTGTATCAACTCTATTTATGTAGACATCTTGTCTCTCTACTATTTCTCGGACGAGATGGAAGCGTCTCAGAATGTGCTTGGACTTATGATGAGCTCTTGGTTCCTTAGCTTGAGCAACAGCCCCAGTGTTGTCACAGTAAAGTGGCACTGGGTTTTCAATTTCAGGAACAACACCCAACTCTGTGATGAACTTCTTCATCCAGACTGCTTCCTTGGCGGCTTCACTAACAGCTATGTATTCTGCCTTTGTGGTTGAGTCAGCTACAGTCTACTGCTTGGTACTCTTCCAACTCACTGCTCCACCATTTAGGGTAAAAATATATCCCGAAATGAATTTGCTATCATCAGGGTCTGATTGAAAACTAGAATCATAATAAGCTTCTAGTTTAAGATCAGAACCACCATAAACCATAAAAATATCCTTAGTCCTTCTTAGGTACTTAAGAATATTTTTAACTGCTTTCCAATGATCCTCTCCTGGATCAGCCTGAAACCTACTGACAATGCCTAAAGCATATGCCATATCAGGCCTAGTACATAACATGGCATACATTATGGACCCTATTGCCGAAGCATAGGGTATAGAATTCATTCTATTTCTTTCTTTAGGTGTCTTAGGAGACATCCTTTTAGAAAGATGTATGCCTTGACTCATAGGAAGATAACCTCTTTTACTTCCATCCATGCTGAATCTTTTCAGCACTAAGTCAATGTACCTAGATTGGGATAAACCTAGCATCCTCTTAGATCTATCTCTATAGATCTTAATACCTAGTATATAGGATGCTTCTCCCAAATCTTTCATGGAAAACTGGTTTGATAGCCAAACCTTGACGATTGCAACATTGGGATATCATTCCCAATGAGGAGTATGTCATCTACATACAGAACCAAGAAGATTATGGCACTCCCACTAGTCTTCTTATAAACACAGGGTTCATCCACATTTTTGATAAAACCAAACCTTTTAATAGTTTCATCAAAGCAGATGTTCCAACTCCTTGAAGCTTGCTTTAATCCATAAATGGATTTCTTTAGCTTGCATATTTGATTAGGTTTATTTTTTGAAATAAAACCTTCTGGCTGTGACATGTAGACTTCTTCCTCAAGGAAGCCATTGAGGAATGTAGTCTTCACATCCATCTGCCAGATCTCATAATCATGATATGCTGCTATAGCAAGTAAAATCCGTATTGATTTGAGCATGGCAACAGGTGAGAATGTTTCATCATAATCAATTCCCTGTTTTTGTCTAAAACCTTTAGCCACTAATCTGGCTTTATAGGTTTCAACTTGGCCATCAGCCCCAATCTTTTTCTTATAGACCCATTTGCACCCAATAGGATTAATACCCTCTGGTGCATCAACCAAAGACCATACTTGGTTTACATACATAGAGTCTATTTCGGATTCCATGGCTTCTTTCCATCTATCTGAATCGGTACTCAAGATAGCTTCCGTATAGGTCAGAGGTTCATCATTTTGAATGACTTGGGCTTCATTATTTTCAATAATAAACCCATACTTCTCAGGTGCCCGTGGCACTCTATCAGACCTATGGGGAGGAGTTTTGTGTTCTGGTTCTGTCCTAACTATATGTTCTAATGGTTGAGAATTGTCTATCTGTGTTTCTTGTACTTCTCCAAGTTCAATAGTTCTACCATTGCCCTTTTCTAAAATGAACTCTTTTTCTAGAAAAGTGGCATGCCTGCTGACAAAAATCTTTTGTTCAGTAGGATGGTAGAATAGATATCCTCTACCTTCTCTAGGATATCCTACAAATAGATATTTATCCGCTCTAGGTTCCAACTTATGTCCAAAACTTCTTTTAACATAAGCTGGACATCCCCATACCTTGAAATATTTAAGATATGGTTTCTTTCCACTCCAAATTTCATATGGAATACTAACAACCGATTTAGAAGGTACCTTGTTCAGAATGTAAACAGCAGTTTCTAGAGCATGTCCCCAGAAGGAAATGGGTAAATTTGTGAAGCACATCATGGATCGTACCATATCTAATAAGGTACGATTCCTCCTTTCAGCTATACCATTTAGTTGTGGTGTATAAGGAGGGGTCCATTCATAAAGAATTCCATTAACTTTAAGATAGTCTAAAAACTCCGTGGATAAATATTCTCCTCCTCGATCAGAATGAAGAACTTTAATACTTTTCCCGATTTGTTTTTCGACCATACTTTGATACTCCTTAAATTTATCAAAGGCTTCAGATTTATGTTTCATAAGATACTCATATCTGAACCTAGATAAATCATCTGTAAAAGTGATAAAATATGAGTATCCTCCTCTGGCCTGAGTTGTCATTGGACCACATACATCAGTATGTATAAGTCCTAATAACTCAGTTGACCTTTCTCCATGTCCAGTGAATGGAGTCTTGGTCATCTTACCCATGAGACATGATTCGCAAGTTCCTAATGATTCATACTCATAAGGATCAAGGAATTTTTCCTTATATAACTTGCTTATCCTAGACTCATTAACATGACCAAGTCGATGATGCCAAAGTAAAGTATCATTAAAGTCTTTTCTTTTCTTTTTATTATTGACATGAAAACACTACCATTGGAAGAAAGAGTTAAGAGCCCATTGCTAAATATGCCAGAACAAATAATTTTATTAGATAACATTATCGAGCAACCAGTGCTCGTTACATCCATTACATATCCTTGTTTTAATAATAAAGGAATAGATATAATGTTCCTAATAATCTTTGGCATATAGTAACAATTTTCTAACTCCAAGATCTTCCCTGAAGGCAACTTCAGAATATAGGTCCCTACAGCTTCTGCTTGGATGATATCACCACCAGCACCGTAGAGATTGAAGTCGCCTTCCTTCAATACTTTAAGCTTGTGGAGGTCCTGCAAAGATTTGCATATATGGTAACCACAAGCGGTATCCAATACCCAAGTATTTGATATAGACAAATTTAATGTCAATATAGTATGTATCTCATACATACCTTTTGGTGCATCTGACGCACCAGGCTTCACAGTTGCAAGGTAAGCCTTGCAATTCCTTTTCCAATGTCCCGCTTTGCCGCAAAAGAAACAGGTTGACTGTTTTGAGGCCTTCTTTCCTTTCTTGTTCTTATTGATGCCACCCTTAGGGTTTAGCCTCCTATTAAAACCCTTTTTGCCTGATTTCTTTTTATTGGTCTTATCAACAAGAAGAAGTGGAGCCTTTTCTTTCTTAACGTGGCTCTCTGCTGTTTTTAACATATTTAACAGCTCAGGCAAGGAAGTGTTCAGTTTGTTCATATGATAATTCAAGACAAACTGAGAAAATGACTCCGGGAGTGATTGCAGGATTAAATCCTGATTCAGCTCCCCATCCATAATAAACCCTAATTGACCCAATCTGGTGATTAAGTCAATTACCTTCAGGACATGATCCTGAACGGATGTACCCTCTGTCATCCTAGCACGGAATAACTGCTTAGATATTTCATATCTAGCAGTTCTGCTTTGTTCTCCATAAAGCTCTTTTAAATTCAGCATTATGGATTGAGTATCCATGCTTTCATGCTACCTCTGTAACTCATTGGTCATAGAGGCCAGTATGATACACTTGATAGTGAGGGAGTCATTCTGCCACATTTTGTATGTGGCCATATCTTCCTGTGTGGCATCATCCCCTAGTGGATTAAGACTAGGGGTATCAAGAATATAAGAAAGTTTTTCTGAACTCAGTACAATCTTTAAGTTTCTCAACCAGTCCACATAGTTTGGACCAGTCAGTTTGTTGGTATCTAAGATGCTTCGCAGTGATAATGAAGATGCCATTTATCTACATTTAATAAAGAACAATACATAAGCAAATAACCATGAAATGACTTACATAATTAAATTAGGTCTTCAATTTAATTATGTCTCCTATTATTTTATCAAAAATCATAGCCCTCACTATGATAATCGAGAAGAACCCTGATCGGTTTTTCTTAGTGAGATTGAGATCCTAATAACTTATAAAAGATCTTGTAGATAATACAACAAATCTTTTATAAGCTCAAAGGTAGGAAACTCTTCCAATTATATCTCATATAATTCTAAAAAATAACTTGGCCTCTAGAACATTATAAGTCTTGCAGAAAACACAACAAACCATAAAGTTCTAGTTAAGTCAAGACCCTTTCATTTCTATACAGTCAGTATTCAAATATAATGCCCTTGCAGATAACACAACAAGACATTATACTGAATATACTGTAAGCATATCTATACACTAGACCAATATTATGTCAATCACCATATTAGGTCTTGCAGATAATACAACAAACCTAATGTGGTTCATAACACAATAACGATCCAGCATGAAGGAAGACCAATATATAGTATTTTTTAACACTAAGCATTTAAGTCAAGATTTAAATATAATCAAATCGGCCAGGCAAGTAGAAGAGATGTGGGAGTCCACCCGTTGCTTTCCTAGACACCAATAAAAATTGGCCAGGTTAGTCAACGGAACCAATTAAAAACCACGATTCTCTTTACCTTCCCAGAACCACCTTTCTAAACACCGAATGATCAATTATTCATCATGACTAGTGATACTTATTAGTTAAATATACTATGACTTAATATAATTTTAAGAAGAGGGCTTTATAAAATTGCCAGCACATTCTTATAGAACATATCATAATCATATCACTCTGATAAACATATATGTGCTAAGTGTATCATCATACTAGGATAACCATTTACCACATAATGGATCCACCATTATGCCAGGGCAACCTTATTTCAGTATGATGACTTCAAAACTAATCATATCTCTATAATAATTAGGGTTTGAGTGAAAAATCCTAACTAGTGGCATACATCAAAACATAACCTATCATATATGCATCCCATAAATTATGCTAAGTGTATCAGCATTCAAGGGTTTAAAACCCAAATTGCAATACTACAACAAAAACACATATAAATAATTTTCATATGTTTTAACTGTAATAAGGATGGCTCTGATACAACTGTTAGGAATCCGGTGCACCGCAGCGGAAGTGTAATTTCAAAATGATGAAATTGGCACCATAATCCCTTAGCCAAGATCTCCTTATTCAGGATTAAAACATATAATGAACATCCAAATGTATATTGCTAGAATTAGGGTACCAACCTGTAATCACTAATTCCAATAAAGTTTGATGTTAAAGGGGCTGATTGAATCCACCAGGCGTCCAAATGTCCACCCTCCAATGGTGATCCACAAGATGATTGATCAAGATGCAAGCTTCTTTGAAATTCCTTCACTTGAATTCTTATCCTAGAACTCAAGAGGACTATGGCTTTAAAAACTTCAGGGTAGGGGCTCCTTACTTCCTTTCTTTCTTCTTCCTCTCCCTTTCTGAAGACCTTGTCCTAAGAATAAAACTCTTGTCTTGAAGGAGGAGAAGGATTTAAGACACTAATGTCTTAAAGTAAAGGAAATAGAAACAGAGTAGGAGTTCTTTTCTTTTACCGATCAAGAGATTCTTCCTATCTCTTGTTTTGGACTTGAGTTTCAATAGAGAAGAGAACTCTGTAAGAGGGAAACTCTCTGTGTCCTAAACAAGCTAAGAAAGAATCAGTTTCCTGGAAAGAAAAGACAATAAAAATAAACTCTGTTGTTCATTAGTCAAACACCCGAGACCTCTGTTGTTTAAATAGATTACAGAGAGATGTCTTCTCAAAAGAACACAACTCTCCGTAAACATCATTCCACTTTGTCTCACGCCCCTTCCCTATTTCTCACGCCCCATCCTCCCATCTCACGGCCTTCCAGATTAAATCCCATGGCTTTTCTTAAAGGAAAAACCATGGTGTTTTAAAAGGAAAGGGGTCATGACTTTTCATCTCTGAAGAGATGTTATTTCGCGTGCCCGGGAAGAGTTAGCGCATTCCTTCTTTCTTAAAATCCCATCAGCCATTGGATTCCCATCCAAGGGGGGAGAGATGGTGCGCTAATCATTAAGAAAGGAGGCCGCCCCATCTTAATTCATCGGAGAATTAAGCGGGGCGTGCCAAGAGTCCATGCGCCATGGACTCTTCCAAATGGCGCGCCAAGAGTCCATAAGCGCATGGACTCTTGGCATTTGGCGTGGAAAAGCAAAGGGGGCGGGTGGGGAGGCTAGCCTAGTTACATGGCTAGCCAATAGGGTTAGCCATAATCCTATTTTCATAATTAGGGTCTAATTAGGTCCAATTAGAACCCAATTTGAACCAATCCAGAACCCTAATTCGAATCCGATTCGAATAGAAGCTAGGGTTTGCAACACCTGCTAGAGTGTTATCCTGCAAAGATGATTTAATTCCAAATTAAACTCTTGATCAATCCTCTTAAGTGTGTGACCCATTGGGTTCCACATCTAGCCAGCAGTGGGTTCGAATACAAGTTGACCTAATTTGATTAGAACTCTTTCTAATCGATTTAGGTCAAACCGGGCTTACCCGATTTGATCAATTAGGACTCTTCCTAATAAATGATCTTTGAATTTGATCAACCCATAAGACAAGATTGACATCTAGCAACGTGTCATGTCTACCCGGAAGATATGAAAATTCTGGTGAAATACCAAAATTACCCTTCAGTAGAGAGTTATCGTACAATTAAATCTTTCGATCAGCCTGCACCCAAAAATATAATTATGGATATAGATATATGTCAAATCCAATATTATATTTATTTCTAGCTCAATCTTATATCGATGATTCAATTATCTTGATATTAGAAACCATCTCTAATATCTTTACTTTGATCAAAGATTCCCTGAATCATCATCCGATTGTTAACTAGCTGGATGCAATCTCCTCTTACTAAGAGTGATCGATTCCTTGTTGACCTACTCATTACCTTCATATCCAATTCACCATTCCCAGTATCAATCCTGTGCATGACTCAGTGTCATGATTAGGATTGAACCAAAGAATGGGTTCATGTACATAAGGTACTTATGGCAGTCTCAGGTCAAAAGATTACTTGTACCACTCCCACTATGAGAACCTTCTATTGACATGTAGCTAAGACTCCATTAGATGTTCTCAAGTTGGATCATATCAGTGAACTCATTCTCCAATGAGCACCCACATCCCAGTATTAGTGTCATACACAAGTGACTGTGAGAGCAGTCACCCTTTCCAGTATACATGGGATGTGCTAGTCTTACCGGAAAACCCTGATCCCCTACTCAGGGTTCCTTTGACTAGGAATACTTTAGATTAAGGTTTTAAGATTTTAGGTCTCACTGGTATGATCTCATCATAACCCTAAAATCATAGCCCTAATCTATGGGGTTCATCATATAATATAAACATAGCGTATGATGAAAAATAATGCCTTTATTTAGAAAATTATCAATTACAATGGTTTGGGAGATACAACATAGATTGGCTTGTAGGGCATATCCCTTTCATTTAGAACAAGTAGATATAAAGAACAACATAGTATATTCATTCACTAAGGCCCCTCCTCAACAACAATTTGATCACCATTTAGATTATATGGGAATTAAATGCAAGGGCGATTGACTTTAGTGCAATGGGAGATTGAAAGAATAGTGTTCTAAAAGCCAATCATATTTATTATGAAATAGAGGCTTATCTATAAATTTTTTTTGACTCATGCATAATATTGATAAAAGGTATTTTGTTTCATCATATGCTGTATCTTATACTTTGTTGTTTTAAGATTATGATGAACCTTATAAATTAGGGCAATGATCTTAGGATTATGATGAAGCTCATAACAATGAGACCTAAGATCTTATAAATTTTAATCTAAAATATTCCTAGTCATAAAATCATTGAGTCAGGGATCGATATTTCCAAAGAGACTAGCACATCATATGTATGCTCGATGGAGAGAGAGGTGGTCTCATGACCACTTATGTAGGGATACTAAAATAAGGATGTGGATGCTCATCAGGATATGAGTTTACTGAATTGATCCATCATGATAATATCTTATGAAAGTCTTACTTGTCAAAAGATGATTCTCTTAGTGGAAGCTGTGTAAGTGATCCTTAGACCTGATATCACCATGGTATCTTATATACATGAATCTATATTTTGGTTCATACTCATTCATGACTTAGTCATGTACGGGATATTCATGGATATGGTGAATTATGTATGAAGGTTATGAGTAGGTCAATAAGTAATCGATCACTCCTAGTAAGAGGAGTATTTATCCCATGCAATCTCATTAAATGATGACTCAGGAAGTCTTTAATCAAAGCAGCATAAAATTAGAAAAAAAATTTTAATTTTTCATCAATCGAGTCTTTATTAGTGATTTGAGGTTTGAATAAATAAAGTATGAGGATTTGATAATTTTTCATATCCATCACTTATTCGAGATAAAGGAAGATCGAAGGATTGAATAGCATGGTACATGCCACTGAAGGGTATTTTAGTAATTTTAATCAAATTTCTTATCTTCTAGGTAGGCATGAAATGTTGCTAGATGTAAATCATATATTGTAGGTTATCATAAATTAAATTGATTAAATTCATGAGTCAATTTGAAAGATAGTTCAAATTGGTAGCTAGGGTTAGCTCGATTTGACCTAATTCGATTAGTTGATTTCTAATCAAACTAAATTGACATGAACCTCGACCTACTACTAGCTAGATGAAGAGCCTAAAGGGTCACACACATTAAGTTGATCAAGAAAGACATTTATATTTTTATTAGGATCATAAGATCCTAATTGGCTAGCTAATTAACAAACTAGCATATGTTGGCTAGCCTAACTCCTAACCTAATTAGTCTGGGTTTAAATGCTTGCTGTTTAGGCTATCTAATTTGAGTGAGACTTAAATTAGGTTGAGTTTTAAGTGGGGCAGCTAAATTAGGATTTATCTTGATTTTATATCCTTTATCCATTGATTAAACCAAGATTCCCAAAGGCTTGGGACTCTTGGTGCCAATATTATCATATGCACACATTAGGGGTGCAAAAGGACCAAGAGTCCTACAATTAAATCATCATTTTTGTGATAAGCCTTAGTCCCTATCCTCTAATAGATGTTCATTTGGAATGGATTTGATCAGTCAAATTATGTAATTATAGGCATAATTTCAGAAGGGATGTGATGCTTGGAATATATAGCGCATGGGATGAGCTAGAGTCCTTCTGCTTATAAATCATCTTTTTTTAGATAAGCCTATTTAGTTTATACACCTATTAGAGTATTGGACCATGTATTTAATTCTGAAATTAACGACTAATTATTAGTTTTTCCCGAAGAGTTGAGATAAGCAACTCTTGGCATAAAATATTATTAAAACAACATTTCACTCTGCACCTTTCTACCTAAAGACTCCTACTTGAAGGATCTTGTCTGATATCTTAAATATCATATTAGGAGCTGATGAAAGGGTGTATTAGGCACATTCTCTCTTTCTATTTAAAGGCTTCGATGATTGAAACCAAAGCATCCAAAGTTTGTCCTGACAACTCTTGTCCTTCTTTTATTAGGACAAGTCTTTTATTTTAAGACAAGTCCATCATTTTAAGATAAGGGATTAGGAAAATAATTAGAAAGGATAATAGGATAGTAAAAGAGTTTTCAAAAAGATTTTGAGGTACTCTTCAAAAGATAAAAGGTCCTAGAAGAGAAGAAAGACTATTGAAGGAAAAAAGGCTATCGGAAGGAGTCAAGCAACAAAGAGGAGTGCTTCTTTGATCCAATTTCTATGTGGATCACCTCTAGAGAGTATACATTTGTGTGCCTAGTAGAATAAAGAATATTAGCATTATAAGTATTCTTCTATTTGTTAATATTTTATCTTGTTAATTGATATAATCAAGGGAGTCATGGATCTTGGATTTCAGTTAACTAGGGTTTCAAGGCGCAATCGTAACCCAACATAGTTGTCACTCTGAATGTTAGAAATTATGATTTACATTATATCTTCATTGATAATGGAAGCTCAGCAAGATTTTGTTCTTCGATGCACTTTTAAAAATGAAGATGTTATCCAAATAACTGGCTCAAGTGAATTGCCCTCTAGTAGGGTTCATGGAAGATGCAATCTAGGTGGAGGGAATAATTATCCTATGAGTAAGAATAGAACATACCCTCTATGATCCATTCTCTGCTGATTGGGTCTCAATGCCTTCCGAGCTATCATCTCCACCTATTATCTAAAGGTAAAATCTCTAACCATATACGGGGTCAGAGAATCCACGATGATCAGAACCTAGCACAACATTGCTATCGCAACGAGCTTCAAGAAAAAAGAGAAACCGAGAACTATCCAGTTGAAGGTCTCAATACTTGGGATGACCTAACTGAACAGCGAAGAGAGCCGATCAAGGGTCTTGTTCCCATACCCATGGTCGATGACAATCCTAAACATATGATTAGGGTCAGCTCCAACTTAGATCAGGTAACTAGAGACTAGCTAATTTTATTTTTATAGGAGAATGCTGATGTCTTCGCTTAGGCACCCATAGATAGACCAGTTATCAACCTCTCAATGATTGTACATTGGTTAACGATGGATCCCAAATGTTGACCTGTCAAGCAAAAGAAACAAAACTTCATACTTGAGCACCAAAAAGTTATCACCAAGGAGGTCAACAAGTTCTTGACGTTATCTTCATCTAGGAGACTACCTATTGGGAATGGATAGCCATCTCCATTATGATTAAAATGGTGAATGGCAAATGGTAGATTTGCATAATCTTCACCAATTTCAATAAAATATGCCCAAAAGATGGCTACCTGTTATCACGGATCAATCAAATAGTTGATGTAGCTTTGGGCCATGATCTTCTCAGCTTCATGGATACCTTCTCTATATACAATCAAATCTGGATGGCCCTAGAAGACAATGATAAAATTGCTTTTATTACTGATCAATGCCTCTTTTGTTACAAGGTTATGCTATTTGGGCAAAGAAATGCAGGTGCTACTTACTAATGCTTGGCAAACAAAGTCTTTAAAGACCAGATCGAGTGAAATATAGAAGTGTACATAGATGGCATTCTTATCAAAAGCAAAATTACCAAGACCCATGTTGAAGACCTACGAGACACCTTTAACACCCTCTGGGGATACTGAATGAAGTTGAACCCTACCAAATGTACCTTTAGAGTGGCCTCGAATAGATTCTTGGATTTCATGATCTCCAATAGAGGATGGAGGCTAACCTGAAGAAAATCAAAGCCATCTATAATATAAGACCGCCAAAGATGGTCAAGGATGTCTAGTGCCTCACTAAAAGATCGTAGCCCTCAATAGATTCATCTCTAAATCGGTCAAGCATTGTATTCTAATTTTCCAAACTCTAAAGCACCCCAAGGACTTTCAATGGATGGAGAAATGCCATAAAGCCTTTGATGACCTTAAGGGTTATCTTAGCTTCCCTCCACTACCAGGGAGGCTAGATCCTAGAGAAGAGCTACTCTTGTATTTGGTAACCTCCCCCTTAGCAATGAACATAGTGCTAATTCAAGAGAGGAAAAGGGTCTAGAAATCTATTTATTATATCAGCAGGATTTTAAGAGATATGGAGACCCAGTATTCGAAGCTAAAGAAACTAGTATATATTGTCCTTATCCTGCTCAAAAACTTTGCCCATATTTTAAGGCTCACACCATCATATTGCTGACCAATCAGCCCAATGAAGAACATCATCCATCGGCTCGAGATGTCTGGACATATCACCAAGTAGGCGATCGAGCTTTCAGAGTTTGATATTAAGTATAAGCCCAGGTCATCGATCAAAGCCTAAATATTGGCCGACTTCCTAGCTGAATGTATTATTCCTGATGAGCCAGTCAAGCCAGGGGCAATAGAGCCATCAGAACTAAAATTGAATACCCCTCCTAGCCTAAATGATACCTAGGAGATAGATGTGGAATGGTCCTCCAACTACGAATGATGGGGACAGGAGTGGTCATCATTAGCTTAGAAGGAATCATTGCTGAGCATGGTCTACGTCTTGAATTCCCCACAATCAATAATGAGGCTGAATATGAGGCCTTGATAGCGAGACTCGATATTACCAAGGAATTGGGAGTGCAAGATCTAAAAGTGTACAGTGACTCTCAATTGGTTATCGACTAAACCAAAGGCAACTCCGAAGCTTGGGAAGGAAACATGATCAAATATCTCTAAAAGGTCAAGGAGTTGACTAGTAGCCTCCGTAGCTTTGAGATCAGATAGATTCCAAGGAAAGATAACTCCCGAGCATACTTGTTGGCTAAGGCAGTAACCACAACGCATATGGCGCTTCCCCGAGGAGCTTATTTCTAGCAATTCAATGAGTTATCAAAAGTCATGTAGCTTGATGATGAACCATGCTGAATTGATCCACTAATCAACTTTTTAAGGGATAGTCGACTCCCTGCTAATAGAAAGGCAGCTTGTAAGATCAAGTATAAATCCTTTAAGTCTTGGTACATGAGGGGAAACTCCACAAGCGATCATTTTTTTTGCCTCTCCTTAGATGCCTGTGACCATCAAAGATCAAATCACATTGAGGGAGGTTCACGAAGGGATCTACAGAGATCACATTGAGAAGAGGGCCCTAGCTTACAAGTTGCTCTGACAGGGCTATTATTAGCCAACTATGCAGTAGGATACTGAGAGATTTATAATGAGGTGTGATGCTTGTCAAAGGAATACTAAAATTCAGCATCTCCCAGCCTCACCGATCACTCCTACATGCACCCCATGTCCTTTTGCATAATAGGGGATGGATATCCTTGGTGCATTCCCTCTGGCTTCTGGGCAGTACAAGTTCTTGCTAGTTATAGTCGACTACTTCATGGGATGAGTAAAGGCTGAACTAGTGGCCCATATTGCCAAGTCAAAAGTAATAGATTTTGTGTAGAGGGCAATCATCTGTAGATTTGGCATCACTCTGGTACTATCATCAAAAATGGATAATAGTTTGTGGGTGCTCAGTTCAAAAAATTTATGAAGACCAAGAAATTTCACACTGCCTTACTTTAGTGGCATATCCCCAAACTAACAGGGAAGTTGAAGTTATAAATCAAGTCATTCTCTAAGGGATTAAAAAAAGGCTTGACAAAGATAAAGAGTCATGGGTTGATGAGCTCCACCATATGTTTTGGGCATACTGTACCACATAGAGGGTTTCGATGGGAGAGACACCCTTCATCTTGGCTTTTGGGACTAAGGGGTGATACCTGTCGAAATCAGAGTACCCTCGATATGAGTCATAAATTATAACGAGCAAACTAATACAAAAAGGAGACTTACAAACCTGGACCTGATAGATGATGTTTGGAAGAAGGCACACATCAAGATGGCAGCATACCAGTATAGGGTCACCCATAACTTCAACCCCAAGATCTAGAATAAAGTTTTCAAGGTCAGCATTTAGTTCGACACCGAGTGGTTGTTTCCTAACCTGGTCAAAGGGACAAGCTCTCACCAAATTTAAAGGGGCCCTAACAGGTGGAAGATATCATTAAGCCAGGGACCTATCGATTAAAGCAACTAGATAGAACTCCTCTACTTCAATCATGGAACTCCATGAATTTGTGGATCTATCATCAACAATGTGCCCCTTTTCATTAAACAAAGGTTCCTTTTCTTACTAATGTTTGTGGATGAAAGGGTCCTTTGATGACATCCCCCGAGCATGATTCCCTTAGACAAACAAGGCCCGGGAAACTCATTTAAAACCACTTTTGGTTAAGAGTCAAGCTACTCGTAGGATCGAGATCCCATTTTAGGAGGTGAGAAATCCATTAGCCTAAGGGATTCACCCTTAAAAGACCAACATGAAGGGTCCTTAACCAAAAATAGAATCACCGGTAATGATCGAAAGCCCATAGGCTCTAGTGATCGGAAGGATAACAATCGAAAGCCCATAGGCTTTAGCAATCAGAAGGATAATGATGGGAAGCCCATAGGCTCTAGTGATTAGAAGAATAACGATCGAAAGCCCATAGGCTCCAGCGATCAAAAGGATAATGATGGAAAGCCCATAGGCTCTAGTAATTAGAAGAATAACGATCGAAAGCCCATAGGCTCCAGTGATCGGAAGGATAATGATTCGAAGACCATTGGCTCTCGCGATCGAAAATATGGTCATTGGATTTTCACAACATGAAATTGAAAGACTATGATCAGAGGTACTATGATCAATCGCCCAAATCTTCACCATCCATTCAGACAACTTTGTAATCAAGCAATGTGAAGTAAACAAGCAATTCAAGAAACAATGGTAGATACAACAAAAGCACAAAAATGCTAAATATTTTTATTATATAATTAGAATACACATGTAGCCTTATATGGATTTAAAGCCTCTCAGTTGATAATGTTACACCCCAAGCTTCTGAGGTATAGGAATGATAGCAGTGCTTATCAGACTAGATGTCTCCTGGAATCTCAAGTTCTTCCATAGAGTTGGAGCCTCCTTCTGAGTGGTCAAATGCACTAAAGCCCTCAGCGAGATGACTAGGAAGACAGGAAATTGCCAATGACATGGGCATAGCATCCTCCTCCAGGAAAAAGCTAGTGTGATGAAGAGCACACCTGGCAACCTTGGCAAGGAGTATGAGGCGAAAGCAAAACCAGGCGGCAGCATTCAGCAAAGCAACCCATTACCAAAAGGAGGAAGCCCATGGGTGAGTGAAGGGTAGCCAGGGAGTTGGAAAACTACCCCCAATTTTTCTCCTGCCATCCACAACCTCTAGGGAGAGCTCCCAATCTGCTTCTCTAGTGAAGTAGAGTAGCCTCTAGAGGAAGGCTCGAACAAAGTAATGTAGAGCATAAGCCCTTCGGCTCATGTTAAGTCCACCGACTGGCTATAGCTATAATGATGCATCTTAACAATCAGCCATTAAGTCCAGCAATCGATTACAATGGTGATGGTCCAACAATAGTGCTAGATGTCCATGAAATCCTCCTCCCAGGGAGAATCCCTCCAAAAGGAGTGGCCCTACCATTCTAGCACCTCCATCGAAGGTCGACCGTAATGGTCCCTTTAGGATCTTCAGTAGCATGGTAATAAGAAGGGATTTTAGAGACCTAACTTCCCCCCCTCTGACTATCCTTTTATAGTGAGCTTGATAGGAGATCGCCACCCTCAGAACCAATCAAGATCTAGCAAATATCATCTTCTCAAAGATGGGTATCACCAAGAAGGAGCAACTGGGGCAGTAGCAGGCTTTCCTGGTTTTCATCTCCTTGAAAATTGCATCTGGAAGACCCATCATTAAAGCATGTCCGGTTGAGGCTTTTTGAGAATTAATCACCCTACTAAGTGGCACCTCCTAGTGAAGGAAATTCCTAGAGGATGGAGAAATCGAGGCACCACTAAGGCAAGCAACACTCACTAGCTCCAAGTGACCAAGTAATACTCAATCAGAACCCTTAGGCGATCAAAGCCCATTGGCTCAAAGTGATTAATTAGTGCTCGGTCAAAGCCTTCAAGCAATCAATGTCCATCAGCTCCAAATGATTGAATAGCACTTGGCTAGAGCCCTCAAGCATTGAATACCCACAGGCTCCAAGTGGTCAAACAGTACTCAGTCAAAGTCTTCAGATGATCAATACCCACTACCTCTAAGTAACTGAGTAGCCCTCGGTCAGAGCCCTCAGGCAATAACACCCATCGACTCTAAATGATCAAGTAGCACTCTATCAAAGCCCTCATGCTATCAACACTCATTAGCTCAAAGTGATCGAGTAGTATTTGGTCAGAGCCCTCAGGCAATCAATGCCCACTAGCTCCAAGGACCAAGTAGTGCTTGGTTAGAGAGCTCAGGTGATCAATATCCACCAGCTCCAAGTGATCGAATAGCTCTCAATCAAAACCCTCAAGCAATCAACACCTACTAGCTCCAAGTGATCAAGTAGCACTAATCAGAGCCCTCAAGCAATCAATGTCCATCAGCTCCAAATGACTAAGTAGTGCTCAGTCAGAGCCCTCAAGCAATCAATGCCTATTGGCTCAAAGTGATCGAGTAGCGCTCAGATAGAGCCCTCAGGTGAACAACACCCATAGCTCTAAGTGACGAGTAGTACTCGTTTAGAACCCCAAGGCTAACATAATATCCACTAGCTCTAAGTAATCAAGTAGTACTCGTCAGAGCCCTTAGACGATCAATGCCCATCGACTCCAAGTGACCGACTAGCACTTAGTCAGAGCCCTAAGGCAATCAGCATTCATCAACTCCAAGTGACCAAATAGCACTTAGTTAGAGCCCTCAGGTAATCAATGCCTATTAGTTTCAAGCGATCGAGTAGCACTAGATCAGAGCCCTCAAGTAATCAATGCCTAATAGCTCCAAGTGACTAACGATCGATCAGAACTCTCAGGCCAACATAATATCTACTAGCTCTAAGTGACCAAGTAGTACGCAATCAGAGCTCTCAAGTGATCAATGTCCATCGGCTCCAAATGACCGAGTAGCACTCAGTCAAAGACCTCAGGTGATCAATGCCCACTGGCTCCAAGTGATCAAGTATCGCTCAATCAAAGCCTTCATGTGATCAATTTTCATCAGTTCCAAGTGATTGAGTAGTGCTCGATCATAGCCCTCATGCGATCAATGCCCATCTGCTCCAAGTGACTAAGTAGCGCTCGATAAAGACCTTAGGTAATTGAGTATCATTTAGTTAGAGCCCTCGAGTAATCAATAATGCCCATCGACTCCAAGTGATCAAGTAGTACTCAGTCAGAGCCCTTAGGCAATCAACACCCATTGGCTCCAAGTGACTGAGTAGTGCTTGGTTAAAGCACTTATGCGATCAATGCCCATCAACTCTAAATGATCAAGTAGTGCTCAATCAAAGCCCTCAGGCGATCAATGTTCATTGGCTCTAAGTGACCAAGTAACAATTGGTTAGAGCCCTCAAGCGATCAATGCCCACCAGCTCCAAGTGATCGAGTAGTGCTCGGTCAAAGCCCTTAGGCGATCAATGCTGATTAGCTCCAAGTGATCAAGTAGCACTTAGTCAGAGTCCTCAGGCGATCAATGTCCACTATCTCTAAGTGACGAAGTAGTACTCGATCAAAGCTCCAAGGTCAACACAACATTCAACAGCTCTAAATGATTAAGTAGCACTTGGTCAGAGCCCTCAGGCGATGAACACCCATCAGTTCTAAATGACAGAGTAGCACTCAATTAGAATCCTGAGGTGATCAACACCCACTGGCTCTTAGTGACTGAGTAACACTTGGTCAAAGCCCCAAGGCCAACATAATGCACACCAGCTCCAAGTATCCGAAAAGCACTCGGTCAGAGCCCTCAAGCGATCAATGCCTATCGGTACCAAGTGACCGAGTAGCACTTGGTCAAAGCCCTCAAGCAATCAATACCAATTGGCTCAAAGTGACCAAGTAGTACTCGATTAGAGCCCTCAAGCAATCAACACCCATTGGCTTCATGTGATCAAGTAGCATTCATTCATAACCCTCAGGCAATCAATGCCTGCTGGTCTTGAATGTCCAACCCACTATTAGTACAAGCTCGAGAGCACTCGAATGACCATAATACCTAATGATGGACCCATTGTTGATTGGAACTTAAGAAGAAGCCAACAATTGTAACTAGGGTGGTCTATGAACCTATGGTGTGCTTGAAGGAAAAGATGATTCGACAAGTCATTCAAGCTTAAGGACTATGTGGAAAGAAGGTTTCATTACTTTTTGAATGAAACACCTGAAGGCTATAAGGAAAGGATACAAGTTCAAAGCCAAACAAAATACAACTAGCCCTTCTGGATCATGAGATTTGTGATGCCTATCTCAGATAACAATCGATCATCATCATCACTCTAAAAGCCCAACTCTGATGACTGGCCCTTACCATCTTTTTGGTTTATAAGCCCCCTCTTAGCAAACAATGGATCTCTCGCAACCCTGGAGCTCTCCAGAGGATCTCCTAATGGAAATGGTACCCCCTGGTGAGGGGCATCAAAGTCTCCTCCCAGGGTAGACTCAAGTTCATCACAAGTTTCATGATGAACTGGCCCATGCTCATACCTAAAAGAGGTAAGCGATGAAGATCGAGGGTTGGATAGAGGATCCATAGCAGGTCCTTGCATTTCTATATCCCACTTGAAGGCCCCAATCGAACATCAACTCCTCCATGGTTATGCTCCCTTGTGCTTACCCAACTCTCGCTGCATGATGATACTACTTTAAGCAAGATCAATGGCCAAATGAGTGGCAGCTCCATAACTAAGATGGCACTTTGGTCAATGATGGCCATGCAATGGCCATTGTTGATCGGATTAGTGAGATGGTGTTGGCCAATGCCTTGATCTTGTCCTAGAACCCCTAGCAGTGCCAGCACTGAGCATGTGGTGTGTCCCCTCTTGTGGCGATGATGAATGTAACTCCATCGGAGGTAGTCCAACTAATGTAGGGGTGATGGCCAAAGGTAGCCCTCTAATCTCCAGGTTAACCACTATGCCTTTGCCCTTCGAGGACTGCTCAAGACTATAGATCTTTTCTCTAGTCCAGTAGAGTTTGTCTTGAAATTTGGTCGACTGAGTGGTAATCTTTCAATAAGCATTCCTAGATGCGAGCAACAATTTTAAATATGAGATTTCCCCATAAGTAGAGGTAAGCTGATCTCGCATTAGAGACATCTTGATGGTAACATCCCAGGAGATTCAAGAAATCTGCTCTAATAGCTTTCCCAATTCCTCAATGAGCATAATCTCAAGAATGTACTCAGTACTTTTTGAGCGATAGTGATCTACTTTTTCATAAACCCTCTTTAGCACCTTGTGTGCCTTTAGTAGCCTCCTTTTTCGGTCAAAAGCTTTCTTCTTCGTAGATTTAGCCTAGGCCTCTCATTCAGAAATGAATGCCTTGATGTCAATAGCCTTGCAGAGGTGCTTGGTGAGCATCTATACTTCCGACAACAAGAGGGCACCCTAAGAGAAATTATAAATGATAGGTATAAAGTGTGAGAAGGAAAAGAAACAAATTCTTATTTCATTGCATTCAAAAGTGTTTTCTTACATTATCTAAAAGAAAGCTACAAAATCCAAAGAGCTACAAGCTTGAAGAAAAAGAAATAAAAGATACACAATTTTAGTTCTTAACCTCCTCGTTGGGATTGATGGCAACAGGAGAAGGCTTGGTCCAAGTAGGAGAATCGATGTAAGCAGGCCTGATGGAAGAAATGGGATCAACCTAGATGGGATCAGTAAAGGTCGGGTTTGCAGGCTCGAAGATAGCAGAAGGAGCAGCAGAGATGGGCTCGATAGAAAAAGTTTCAGTGGATATGCTAGAAGGCTCGCCTCTGAGGTCTTCACTCATATCCAGAATTAAGCTTTATCTTCAAAAAATTTTCTAGAATAGTTTCTTAGAGCTCCTATTCTCCCTTACTAAAGCCTTTCTTATAGGACTCCTGACCGAAGTCCTGATAAAGGGCAAAGAACTCCTCCAACTTCCAAAAGTTGACCATTGCTTGAGCCTTTTCAACCATAAAGTCCTTCAAAGCCTTGAACATCTCCACTGCCTCATTCTTAGCATTCACCAACTCTAACTCTGCTCTTTCCATCTCCCGGGCCCAATCATCATTCATCTTAGCCAATTCAACCTTCACCTTCGAGAGCGCTTCCTTTGAGCACTTAGATGCCGCATTCGCTTCCTCAACCTTCTACCGAGACTTTGCAACATCTTTCTTCAGCTTGCTAATAAGGCTCTTGCTATCGAATACCCGGTTTAGTAGATCGGTTATGCAGTGCGTTAATTGCAAGAGAAATAGGTTTAGAGGCCAATTAATCGAAAACTAAAAGTGAGGGCTGGGTATGAAATACCTATTATACTGACAATATCACCTTCTTCTCCAAGTTGTCATAGCACATCACCCTGAGCTCATCCAGTTCCTCCATAAAAAGGCTCTTTTCAAAGAATTCCTGGTGGATCTCCCATGGTTGATAATCCATGTAACATGAAGACCCCTCAGCCTCATGGCTAATAGGGTCCTCAATTTTCCCATAGCCAAGGGAGAAGTAGGTGGATGAGGAAGTGGCACCGAGCAACTGACCGATGCCTTTGGGAGGTTAGAGATGATCATTGAAGAAGTTCTGATCACCTTGGGATGATCGGATCTGGGCAGAACCCTCATGGGTCCAGGCTCAGAAAGTCTAGCATTCTTAGAGCTCCCAAAGAAAGTTCGGTCCTTTCTCTTTTCAGCCAACCTCTACCTTATAGCCTCAGCATCTTCAAGCCTTATGCCTATGGACCGATTGATCGATTAGAAATAAAGAGAGAATGGGTTAGAATAAGAGAAAATCAAAATTTCCAAACTCATCTTCAGGAAGCGTACTAAGCCTCGTCCTTTGGATGGACTCTTTAGATAAAAGCAACTCCAAGTCAGGGACCCCAAATTTATTAAGAGCTTCAAATTTTGCCTTTTCCCCGGTACTTAATTTAGGATCACTCAACAAAAGATTGGCTAGTTCACCCTAACTTGGCAGATCCCAGTCATCCACTAAAAAGATGGCATAAAATAGAAGTACTCCTTTCATCCTTTGATGGTAGAAGGAGCACCTAGGATTAAGGGTTTGACCCCCTTTTGAGTCATGAGATACCACCTTACTTTAGTGTAGGGGTGCTTATAGGCAGTAAAGAAGGAATGAAAGAAAGGCAAAATTGGCTAAATCTCAACTAGAAAACATAGGCCCATAAACCCTACTATATGCCTAATCAAATTCGGGATCAGGATACTCAAAAATATACCATACGCCCTAAGGAGCTTAAGAATGAATGAATGGAGGGGAAACCTAATCTGTCAGTAGGAGGGGTATCGATTCATGTGTCAGGTCTAGGCAACTCTATTTCATAATCTCCATGGATAGTACCTGATGTGGATAAGAGACAAGTCCTCTTGGTCCACCAGACATCGATATGCTTTTGGGCCATTGAACACTGGCCGAGCACACTTTGGGTGCTTGGTAACAAGGTCTTTCGATCCCCCTCTCTAATACCCTTCCTAGGTGATTTTCTTTTTGTAGGGTTTGCCATGGACTTAGCACACAGGAAAAGAGAAAATGAAAAACAAAAAAATATGGAAAGGAAAGAAGGGCTAACCCAGGAACAAGAAAAAATAAGAGGTCGAGAATGATGGACTTCTAGGAAGAAAATCTTGGAAGTAAGAGGTACTCAAATAGGAGTAAAAGATAGACAACCAGAAGAAAAAAGGTGATAAAAAATGTCCTAGGAAAAGGATGGAGCCACTTAGCTCGAAGATAAGAAAAAAGGTGGAAAAATGATAGACTCCATCTTTTCAAATGCAAAAACATGATCAACGACCACCACGTGGAACCCTGAAACTAGTAAGTTATGGACATTTTATCACCTAGAATAAATGCAACATGCTCCACGAAGTGCGATTAGAAAATAAAAAGTGGGATGCAACATCACCTCATCTATCTGAATCTATCTCAAAGGCCATGAGCCCTTAGATCAGAAAGAAAAGTCCTATGCCTCTAGCCCTCCTTTTTCTCTAATTACTTTCATGACCCGATCAAAGTTTGGATCAAAAAGTAGGGGGTATCTATTAGTAGGAAATGTGGTCGGGCAAAACATAGGGCCCATAATGATGAAGACAGGCTGATGGCCTAATTATCAACATAAGCTACAAACTACACATGGAACCATACCACCTTAAACAAGATGGGGTTGCTACAAGAGCATGATTAGCCATTTGGGCGAGCCTCGCCGACTACTCTAAAGGCATTCAATCATGATCCCGGAGTAGGCACCAACAGAGGCCAACTCCTATATCCCAAAGCATCAGCAAACATCATCGATCGCTCCAAAGGCATTCAATCATGATCTCTGAGAGGGCACAGGCAGAGGCTAACTCCTATGTCCCAAGACATCAACAAGCCTTATCAACCACTCTAGAGGTGTTCAGTCATCATCCATAAGTGGGCACCGACAAAGGCCAACTCCTATGCCCCAAGACATCAGCAAACCTCATCGATCGCTCTGGAGGCACTCAGTCATGATCCCCGAGCAGGTACCAGTAGAGGTTAAGTCCTATACCCTAAGGCATCAGCAAGCCTCACCGACCATTTCAAAGACATTCAATCATGATCCCTGAGTAGGCACCAACAGAGGCTGACTCTTAGCCCCAAGGCATCAGTAAACCTCATTGACTATTTTGGAGGTCTCCAATCATGATCTCTAAGCAGGCACTAGTAGAGACCAACTCCTACGCCTCAAAGTATTAGCATGTCATGCCGATTATTCTGAGGGTGTTCGGCCATAAATTTTTAGGCCTTGAACACACCATGAGCACTCAGACATACGAGGTCCTGATAGCACACCCATCTCAAGTCCCAAAGAAATAACACCCGGACACACATTGTTGCAGCTTCTGCCATGTGGCTAGCCCTTTGTCACATCCTCAAAATCCTCAATCATCACCATATCTAGATAAATGGGGAGAGCATGCATGGATTCCTTGTATTATATCCCAATATTTAATGAGGCATGTCCACACCGGGTTAGTGATGAGAATGCATTTAAAGAGATAAGATGCTGCCAACAGGCAAGAAAGCTCTATATAACACATGGAAGGCTCTTCCGCCCTTTATAGGATCCAACAAGATCTTGCTTGAAACTAAATTGTCCCATATCTCATAGCCTATAAAAGGATTCCAAGTGAATTCTTAAGATATGTGAGCCTTCCCACACATACTCCCCTTGTTGGTATCTGTAGGGTCTCATGTGGTGCTTCCAAGGCTCAGGGGACCAAGGCTAAGGCCAAGGTCCAATGATCATAATGCTGTCATGGAATTTCTAAGGCTAGTTTGGGCCCTGAGATGAAAGGTTGTTAACCTTTCGGGTCTTGAGATTCAGGGAACTTGGGCCTCAAGGGACCAACTTGTATTGGGCTAGTTTAGAGTCCTAGGTATGTGTGATTGGACTAAGTCAAGGATGTACTTGGATTTGGAAAACTCAATTATGCATTAAGTTGGCCTATGAAAGTTTTAGGGTTAGGTCATGGTGACCTAGTATATATATACTTTGCATATGGGGCTGATTAGAGCCGTCATAGTGAAATAACCTTTTTTTTCTGATATCCATCTTCTTCCTCCCTCTCTTACTCTCTGGTTGTCACTCTCTATCAAAGTAATATCAACATCCAAGCTACCATACCCTAGGAAAAAAAAATTCCTTAGTGCCTAGGGACTCCTAGTCGAAGTAGGAATCCCTAACACAAGGGATTCTTGTGCCGCCCACTTGCAAATCCTATTCCCATCAAATGTGGTGATATTAGGCCTTTTCAAGGTTGGTTCTAGGTCTTATTCAGAGGGGGATTAGATCTGGAAGAGATCTGGTTAGATTGGTGGGTGTTGGATGAAGATTGTCATGGTTTCCAAGTCTAAGTAGGAAACCCAGCGCCTAGCATCTTAGGATTCATCCATCTCTCTATCCTTTTGGAGTTTGATCAGGAGCTTTGGAGGGTTGAATCTTCACTAGTTGAAGGTCTCAAGAGAGGTAGTTTCACATCCATATCAAATGTAGAACATTTGAGGCACTCTAAACAAGTTAGAAGATTTTTGCACAAGAAGGCTAAATCCTTGCCAGGCTGGTTGCTTCAATCCCTTATTATTGCCACTTCCAATATAATGTTCTGAGGTTGGTTGCTGGTAGAAGGTTATCCACACACTTGAAAACATGCTCCAACATTATCCATACTAACTTAAGCATCGAAGTACCATCACCAAGGCCATCCATGTTGGGTTTTTTTTGTAGGCACCACTTCCTGGAACCCGATCTGCATCATCCACTCTAGCATCTCTAGCCCTCCTTCCAGTGCTTGACAAATTTTGGCACCAACACTCTTGAATCTACCATGCATTGAACTAAGGTACATTCGAATCCTCAAGCCTCTTCTAAGCCTAACCTTTGGCCTCACGACCCCTTACCAACACAATCCCCCAGTCTCCTAGACTCCTAACAAGCTTCGCCTTTGGCCCTTCAGATTATACCTGAATTAACATTCAATCATTTGAACCATCCCTTTGCAGACCCTTGGGTGGGGCACATTCAACCAAACCCCATCAAGGGTCCCCATCATGCAACATGCATGCACATTCCAAGTTTCATAAAGCAGGGAAGCCTGGGGATGATGGTCAAAAGAAGAATCTACCAATGCTCACCCTAACATGCCTCTGACACAAGAAAAATCATCAAATCCTATTATTAAGAGTAGATCTCAGTTGTTAAAGAAGCATTGCCCCTTTTTAGGCCATAACTTCAGGAGCCATTAAGACAAATGATATGAAAGATAAAATCTTCTATTAATTGGAAGGACATATTCCAGATAATAAAGGATGATTTTCTCTCAAAAGTCCTAACAGAGGTCAAAATTCAATCATTCTCTACCTGCTCTCGACATGTCAAGGTATCCCTAGACTATCCTTATAGTTTGAGTATAAAAAGGAATTCTCAATAAACCCTCTAGAGATACGTACCCTCTATGTGCATGCATGTACTTTCACCCTACTTTCATTACTCTATTTTTTGCTCTATGATCTGAGATACTGACTTGAGCATCAGAAGGCCTTCAATGGAGCCACCTCTGGTCAGGACTTCTTTTACAGGTATAGCCACTAGCATCCCCTCTTTAGCTTACTCCGATGTTCGAGCATATTTTAGCACCATCAGATAGAGGAATGGTGTGCTATTCATCCATTATTTGAAAAAGCCCTTGAGTGCAAATCACATGTCGCCAAAAGGTGTGTCATCTTGGTACTCGGTGCCACCGCATCCCAATGAGATTGTCAACCCACCAGGAATCTAATTCTAGGGACTTAAGCTAACATCATCTTACAAGGAAGTTAACCTAACACTCTGGAATGGCTCACCTTGTAAGTTCATGAGCTGACTACTACTATCCAAGTGATACAACATCTAGAGATGTCTATAACATGAGCCATTACACCATAACCAGAAGTAGATCAAGTTGTGCCACTACAAACTCCCGCATCCCTGGGAGCTGTCTAGAGCCACAACAACTCCCACTCCCACATGATGCTGTGCAGGAGGAACTAGCTCCTTCCATGGCATCGAAGAACCCCAGCAAGCAAGGAGGCACTCCCCTACTCCTTGATCGAATGAAGGATCCACTCTGGCTCGTTTACCTCCATGACTTTCTGAAGCACACCTAATTAGAGATGCTGAAGTGGATTGCAAGTTTCAAGAGATAGATCGATGCATTGAGGCCTTGCAAGACTTAGCACCATCTAGAGATGATGACCTTGATTTCATCACTGAACCACCTTTTGAAGTCCATATCATGTAGGAGCCATTGCTAAGACTTTTTAAGATACCATAGCTAGAGATATATGATGGGTCTACCAACCTAGTAGACCATCTACAGGACTTCAAAATAATGATGCTCTTGCATGCAACCATCGATGCGGTGCTATGCCATGCCTTCTCCTTAACTCTCAAGAAAACCCATACTATATTGGTATTCTAACTTAAAACCATATTCAATCCACTCCTTTGACTAGTTAAGTCGATCTTTTATTTCCCATTTTGCTAATAGTAGGAAGTCGCGAAGGAATTCAAACTCCTTGATTCATGTTAAGCAGAGGGAGGGAGAATCCCTCAAGTCTTATATAAGCTTGTTCAACAAAGCGACTTTGAAGGCATATAACCTTGATCACTCAGTTGCCATGATCGCCCTGAAGTACGATCTCCAGTAATATCCTTTTATTTTCTCTTTGGAAAAGAAACTATCAGTGAATTTTTTCGAGATGCTCATGATCGCTATCGTAGGTGGTCAAAAATAAAGCCTACTCACTACTATAGCTAGTGATGAGTCGATATCGTATCCTCGGAGATCAAGAATAATTATTTTATAGGAAATAGCAAAAAGAAAAATTATTTGTAAGGATTAAATTATGAGTAGTAGTTATTAAAATATAATAATTAATTACTTAATTAAATCAAGACATCAGAAAAAGTAACCTAAGAATCTGAATCTACCATGCAATTAGGTTTTATCTTCTTTTGTTGATATTGTAATATCAATAATTCTTGCAAATTCAATGTTAGAATAACTTATCTCTTATTAGGCATGAGCCATATTTAGAGATCATGACATATTCACTAAAGTATAAACTATATAATTGATTTACAAGGTTAGGGATCTAATCTACCATACTACGATCTATTTCTCTTAAGCATGTATCGTATCCGGAGATTATGGCATGTTAATAGAGGGTGTAGGCATGTATGCCAGATTAAATCATTGATCAGAAAAATAACACAAAAGAGATGTAAAAGAAGAGCATAAGTTTCATTACATAAAAATTAAGTACAAAAAGAGATATAGAACATGGTTACAGGATTCATTTTCATCCCAAGTTGAAGGGGTCTAGTTGTGCATCACTGCCGCCAACATCTCCTCCATCATTCTCCTCTTTTCTAAGCCTAAATACAATGATCTAAACAAGAAAAATAAAATAAATTAATATAAAATTTACTAAAGAAATTGATGCTTGGACTGCTACCTGGGGTCTTCCTTTTATAGACTCATCTAGGGCTTCCTCCTGATCAAATTTGGAGTTAATCAGGCTCAAGACCAGTCAGATATCATGAGTAAACTCCTCAACCATCCATTCTGCATCACGGGTCTTAGATCATGCCAGAAATCATGCAGAGATAGCTCTTCTTCCTTTTTGAGCAAACAGAGTCTGATCCTAACTCATTGAATCCCGATTCCCTCCTCTGATTGGAACTTGGACTCTTCCTAGCACAACAGTGTGGTGGAGCAAAAGATGTCGGTCGGTGTGAGGCGACGACGGTGATGTGAATGACGGCGGCGATGTGAATGACGGCTGCAAGGGTGACAGAAAAATGCTAGGGAGCAACGGTGGCAAAGAAGAGGAAAGATGGTGGCTGAGCAGCGATCAGTGGGTCTCCAATGGTGAGGGAGCTCCCGATGATGAGGGGACAGCTTCCGGTGGCTTTTTCGACGAAGAAATGGCTCGAGGAAGGAGTTGACAGTCAGGCTCATGGAGTGGTAGCCATGGCTGCCTGTGAATCGGCTCATGATGTGTAGGCCTAGCAGCCGATCCATGATGGATTGATTGCTTTAAAATATGTGTACTTATTTTAATAAACTTTCTTTTGGGTTTCTCGGGCTGGGTTTAGCTGAAGTTCAAGTTTCAAAATTTCCATTTTTCTAAATCCTAACCGGCCGGAACCCTAAACCCTAGGACCACTTAAGCATAACAACTAATAAATCAAATCTTTAGGATTATAGAGAAATACCTGGAGTGCTATACTCCATATTTTTACAAGGCACACAAGTGTATGCCCTCCAAGGTGATCCACATAGGAACCAGACCAAGGAAGAACTCCTACTAAGCTTGCTTATTTGATTGGGACTCTTCTGGCAGCTTTCCGGACTTTCTCCCTTTGCCAGACTCCCTACCCTCCTATAGGGCACTCAGAACATTCTCTGAATCCTCTCTAAGAATCTGGTTATCTTTTTTATAGCTCTTCCTAGGACCTTGTCTTAAAGTGACAGGGTTTGTCTTAAAAGGACAAGTCTTGTCTTAAGAGGACAAGGCTTGTCTTAAAAGAGCAAGGAAGAAGAATAGAAAGGACTCTACTAGATGAAAATTGGAATGCATGGCATCAGATTACCGATGCCTATTTGTAGAGAAGGATGAGACACCTGATATGTCTTTATCTCAGCCATCTAATAAGACCCTTCAATGAGAAAGTCTTTTGGATGAAAAGACATATCTTGATACCACCTTTCATGCACCAAGAGACATATAAATATCTCTTGGATTTTCCAGCATTGTTTCTATATTCCATGTGGCATATGGTCAGGAATAAAGTAGGGGCGTGGGATCTCAAGAGGTGTATCGGAGAAAACTCAGAGTCTTCAAATAGAAGGACTCTGGCCTTTCAAATTTGTGCCTCTTTATGAAACGTCGCAACCTTTCATTGTGCGCCACTTTATTCCATGCCAATTCTTCATTTTGACTGGTCAAAGCCCATTCATTTGGGTGTGGAGATTAGGGAGAAAGTCTTTAGGCTTATCTGGAATAGGTGATTAAGTGGCAGGACTCTTGGTCCTTCTATGCCCCATAATGTTGCCGCACACAATTCTTGGCGCCAATAGTCCCATGCTAGTAGGACTCTTCCATAATTCCAAGATAAAGCCTAAATAAATTTAGATAAAATTTGATTAAGGCTGTCCTAATTAAGACACAATCCAATTTAAGTCCCTCTTAAATTGGTTAGCCCAATTAGCTAGTAAGCTCACCCAATTCAATTGGGTTAGGAGTTGGGCTAGCCAACATATGATAGTATGTCAATTAGCTAGCCAATTAGGATCCCATGACCCTAATAAAAAATATTTAACTTCCTTGGCCAATTTCTTAATGTGTATGACCCTTTGGGTTCCATATCTAGCTAGCAGTACATCTAGGTCCAAAGCCAATTCGGTCCAATCAAAATCGATTGACCCAATTAGGTCAAATTGAGCTAACCCAAGTTGTCAATTTGAAACTAGCTTCCAAATTGACTCATGAATCCAATCAATTTGATTCATGAAAACCTACAAAACATGATTGACATCTAGCAGCATATCATACCTATCTGGAAGATGAGAAATTTAGTAAAAATTACCAAAATACCCTTCAATGAAAAATTATCGTGCAATTCAATCCTTCGATCACACTTTATCCCGATTAAGTGATGGACATGGATAAATGTCAAATCCTAGTACTTAATCCTTTTGAATCTCAATTTGATAATAAAAATATAATCGATGATAGATTAGAAATCCTATCTAATCTCATCTTGCTTTGATCAAAGACTTCCTGAGTCAATAATCGAAGAGATTTCATGGGATAACTACTTCCCTTACTATGAGTGATCGATTCCTTGTTGACCTACTCATTACCTTCATACACAATCCACCATATCAAGAAGCACTCCGTACATGACTAAATTGCCATGAATGAATATGCACCAAAATATGGGTTCATGTACATAAGATACTATGGTAGTCTCAGGTCTAAGGATCACATGCATAACTTCCATTAAGAGAACATACTTTTTGACAAGTGAGACTTCCATTTGATGTTCTCTTGTCGGATCAGTTCAGTGGACTCATAACCTAATGAGCACCCATATCTTTGTATTAGTGTTTTTACACAAGTGGTTGTGAGAGCAACCACCCTCTCTATCGAGCATACATAGGATGTGCTAGTCTTTCCGGATTCATCGATCCCCAAATCGATGATCCATCGACTAAGAACATTTTAGATTAGAATTTATAGGAACTTAGATCTCACCGTTATGATCTCCATCATAATCCTAATTCCATTGCCCTAACCTATGGGGTGTATCATAATCTTATAATTAAAACATAAGACACAGCAAATGATGAATCGAAAATTATCTTTATTTATATCAATCTTGAGTTGGGAATATACAAAAATGCCACTGTGATTGGCTTTCAGGATATAATTCTTTCACTTTCAATTTATATTGTGGACTCGTTTGAACTCTTATTTAAGTACTGTGTGTACCATTGGACTCCAAAAATTGAGCACTTTCAGTCCATGGGCTCATTTTCTACAAAACATCAATAAAAGTATCAATTCTTAATAAATTTAAAGTATTTAATATTTATTTTAATGATTAAATTAGGATAATTAATAGACTTATCAAACCCTCCAACTTAATCGTTGCTAATCCCTTAGCAATAGAATCATGTATCACTAAGATCCTCCCTTGCAAAACTAGATCTAGGCTTAAGGTTAAAAGAAGCTAGCTAGTATCACTATGTATTGAGTTTTCAAAGTAAATTTTGCAATCAAAACTATCAAAAGCTTTCTTAGAGTTCATCCAAAGATCTACAGTACTTGTATTTATGATGGCTAATTTAGTATTTTGGTACTAGCTTTTAAGAAACAATGGTATCTTCACTTATCACATACTTTGGTTAATTTTCTATACACCCTTGAATTAAGCACATGAGCTGAGGTAGCTTTCACACTGCTTGATTTTTTTTCTAGCGATATCTTCACATTACTCATTTTTTTATACGAACAATAATACTTAGATGAAAGTACTTCCTGCCCAAATCTTGACATGGGTTTGTAATTCCCTACATGTTTAGGGTGCAACTATAGAGTACTTCCTATGTGGGACCATTGAGTGGCTTATCATCCTGAAAGCTAACAACTCTTCCTTTATAAGTACATCTAGGTACAACTTAAGTATCAGTTGGGGTTCCAAGGGACCTACATCTATATAATTAATGTGCCAAGGGGGTACCTTAAGATCCCCATTTGATACCTCTTCCTTCATAGGCAATGGTTCAACAAGGTCACGAAGGGTTCAACTAATAATTTAGATCTTGGCATAAGTCCTTTTTGATCTATAACTTGGCACTTTTTTCAAATCAATATCAACCCTGTCTTTATATATTGTTAAAATATTATAGATAAATTTTGGAGGCAATCTTTGAAAGTCATGCCAAATACAGAGAAATTAGTTATAAAAGTTTTAACTTTGTTATCCCCCATATGCGCAATGTCCCACCCAACTACTTCTTAATATGCTATTAGAATACCTGCAATTTAGGCTTTCTTAGTGTGTATTGCTAATAAGGTATCAGTGGATGCGCCTGGAAGTGGCTTCAATTTTGGATGAGGTGATGATTCTAACAAGGGGGCTATTAGAGATTTGGGTAATGGCTTATATTGCTTGCTCCAAAATGGGGTGGTGATAGGGTAGGGTGTTTCTACTAGGTTACTCATCTCTAAGGTACACCCCTTGATGCAGGTCAAAGGGATGAGAACATCAACATAAAGAAATACAAAATTTTAAAGTGAGCAATGATCCAAACAAGATGGCATAACTTATCTGCAAAGAATGAAAAGGCATACTGAAGCAGACTACTAGAAGATGTAATCACTTTCCCATAGAGTAGATCTAGTTAAAGCAAAAAAAGTAAATGGACCTAATGGTTGAGAAACTATACAAATTAGGATAACACTCTCTTCAAGAGGTCAGATCATGGAGTGTAGGGTGGACTTGTTACCAGATAATAAGCTCTTTACCCTTATTAGTGGGATCACTCTACACTCATGGAGTGGGCGGCTGGATAAGAAGGCAGACTCCCTTGAATGAAGTGCTTCTTGTCAATAGTTCAAAGGCAAGGAGGACCTCCTCTTTGGCTCTATGCACCCAGGGATCCTACAAACAAATTAATCAGAGATCATGGAAGAATAGGTGAAAGGAAAGGAAAGGAAAAATAGCGAAGGAATGAGAGAAAATTATAGATTCTTGAAGACTAGAAGGCTTGGTTGGGCCTCACACCCTTCTCTTTCATGGAGTGACAATGCCAAGGAGCAATTGGAAGAGAACAATTTTTCATTCATTCATCAAGATGCCTTACAAGAGGAGGATGGGGTATTTAACATTTACCTAAGCCCTTATGAAATTTAAATGGAAGAGATTACATGCATTAATCAGGGAGGATAAAGTGGGGTGCCCAACTGGATTGATTTTGATTTTAAATTTTTCATGAAAAAGTAGTGCACCCAACTTGATTTTGAATTTGATGCCTTGGACGACAAGGGTGGGGACCTTTCTTGTTTGGTGTGGAAAGTGAGGTGGCCTTCCCTGTTGGCATGGAGAGTGAGGTGGGGCCCTTTTTATGTGGAGGATGAGGTGGTGTACGGGGTGTGGTCATTTCTGGGGTCCGTTCTTGTATGGGGGTGAGGTGGCTTCCTCCTTTCAATGGTCATGCTTCTTGGTCTTGACTTGGGTCTATGTTGGCTATCCTTTTGAGTTGAACTTGACTAACTTGACTCAAATAACCACATTGACTGACTTCATGACATAAGCTTAAGAAAGAACAAATTGACTAATTATAGGACTAATTACAGACTTTGGCTAAGGGAAAAAAAACTCATGAAAGAAAGAACATAGCTTAAAGACTCAAAAACTTATTCATCTATAATTCATAATGAGTTTGGATTGGCTTGGATCGAGTGTAGCCTCCTTTGGATCCTGGTGCCCGCACCACCCCTCTATATCAAGATCATCCACCTCAAAGTGAGACAAACTACGGTTTAACAAATCATAGAGGGAACTTTCATGCATGGCTTCCTCTATTACATTATATATTTATGATCTTTGGAAAGTCTCAATTGATTCCATCATTGCACCTATTTGTTCTCCCTTCCCATCAAAAGTAATGGACGATTCTAGGATTCTTGGGATTGGGACCATAGGTAAGTTGGGTGATGATGGAAGTGGTCCGTCCCTCCTTTCTGATTTTTCTTTATAAGTTTTAATCTTTGTCAAATTATCTAGGTTGGTATCTTTAGTTGTACAGGGTTGCTCTATGACCAATTCATTTTCGAGCATTATAATCGATTTTTTAGGGTCAGTCATACTGATATTAAAATTTTTAGTTAGGTATTCTCGGGTTGAATAGGTAGCTATTCTTCACTTACAGCCATAGCCAATTACTTAATTGCACCTCCAAATAGACAATAGCCTAGGTGTTGGAGGTTATCTGTTGGCCTATGGTTTGCATAAAGTTATTCATGATAGTGTTAGTATTATTAATTATAACATAGAGGTCAGCTTGGGCTTTAACCAAAGTTTCTAGACTCTTTTCTAATATGTTGATTCCTTTTCCAAGATCTAAACCTGGTTGATGATTAGGTACTTGACTGGGCCTAGGATAGGGCTGGTCAAAATTAGGGGCTTCTAGTATTGCATCTTGTGATCACATAAAATTGGGATGATGATCCCATCCTGGATTATAGGTTGGGGCACAAGGGTCAGTTATATATCTATTATTGGCTGCAGTCCCCTGTGTAAACCCATTTTGGGTTGGATGCATCAAGTAAGGACATTCCTCTATAACATAGTTTGTGCATCACATGCCATGCACATAGGTGCTAGCACATGATGAAATTGGATATATCCTTTACGTTCTAAGACTTCCTCAATCCTATGGATCATAGAAGCCATGTTAGTTTCTATAGGTTTTCTTAGATAATTGTATGCATCTTTGAATCTTATAAAATTAGGATGCATATCAATCTATTGTGGTCAATTCATTAAATTATTAACTTGGGCTCTCATTCTAAATGGTCGGTCAGAGTCTATCTTGCACCAACAGTCTTGTAGGGCTTAAGATTGTTCAATGGGACCAGGGTAGTAGTAATCCATTAGACTTTTGGGTCATCTAGTGGGATCCATGATCTTTTAATCTTGTATGATTTAGACTGTATCTGACCAATTATCTTTGTCTTAGCAAAAAAATTTTTTTAGCTTTTTTTTTTATAAGGAGAAAGAGAGAAGAAGAAGAGGAAAGAAAGAGAGAAGAAGTCTAAAGGTGAGAGCCTAAGAAGTCCTAAATCTAGAGATGATAGAAGAGTGTCTTAATTAGATTAAAGTTTCTACTAAAAAAATAAGTTATCAAGAAATAGACTCTTTATCCTAGGATTACCTATATCTAGCTAGCTCCTAACTGCTAAGGTTGCCATTAAGTTTTCAAAGTCAGATACTAACTAGCAACTAGCCAGGTAAGGGTAAGGTCGATCAGGGTCCCCCCATTACTTTCCTTAGATACCAAATGAATTGGCTAGGTCAGTCAACAAAACCAATTAAAGAACCACCTTCCTTCAGGGCTACATCATTCTTAAACCCCTTTCCTAGATATCGGTTAACTAGTTAATTCTAAGCTAGTCCAACTCTCAAGGTCCCTTGTCCTAGTGAACTCAAAAATTCTTAGGGGCCAATATCTAATTGATTTTAAATTAAGGCTTGGGTTATGCAGTATGTAGGGTGGTAGTTTGTGGGCCAAGAAAGGGTGACGAAATCCTGATGCGAGATGACCTAATCGAAATTATTTTAGGAGATTGGATCGTTGGTCATTAAGAAATGACCACAAGGTTAAGTCAAACAGGGGAGGCTTTTGGGAGGTAAGTCTGATGGGATTTCATCAGCGATGACGCTGGAGTGAAGGCGACGGCACGGGGAGATGGTGGCACAGCCCTATTCTGAGGACTGGCAGTGGTACGATAGGGAAAAGGGTGGCATGGATGTCTGCATTTTGAGGGTGGTTCCCATGGTAGCTGTTGATTTGGGCAAAGATTTCCCTAGTGGTCGGTGGCTGTCCGTGGCTTCACGGGCGGATGCCAATGGTGGGGCATTTGGAAGGACCCAACAATCGGACAAGCCCAAGAACGGTGGAAGGAGAATCTGGATGGGGTGCTCGATTAGAAGGGAGGATTACTGCACAGAATTGTCATCGGGTGGGAGGTGGTGGCTGACTTAGTTAAAGAGATGGCCGAAGGAGGATGGATCGTGAGCGAGAGATCACCGAGATTGGACGAGAAGCAGCACGCTTGGCTCGGGCTAGGAAGAGTGACGGTGGTGTGGGATCTATGATCGGAAATTGAAACAAGGAAGATTGGAGGCTTTAGAAACTTGATGTCTATTGGAAGGGGAGAAATCAGGTGTTTATGAAGGAAAGGTCATTATCAACTTGGCTATGGATTTTTTCGGATGGGAGGGAGGAGGAGGGAGCAATTATGGGGCACCATCTAGTCGATGGTGGTGCTGCTCATAGGCATAAGAGGGGAGATGGCAGAGGGGCGCTAGACAAGAGGAAGGAGGCGAAGTCGGGGAGGTGGCGCAGGGTTTTCGCTTGCTGGTGAGGGTGCTCGAAATGCTGGGCTACAATGGGATGCGGGGTTGTTGCTAGAAAGATCAAGTGAAGGAGGCATGTGAGGAAGGATATCTTTTGGTGTTCAGGAGTTGGGATCTCTGGAGGCAGGACAAGGAAGAGGGAGAGGGACCAAGGAGAAGAAACAGAGGAGAAAGGAAAAAGAAGAAGGAGAATCGGGAGAAGAGAGGAACAAGCGAGAGAATCCATGGGAAAGAAGAACCGTGAGAGAAAGAAGAAGAGAGAAGGGATTAGATGTAGAGAAGGAGAACAGGAGGAGAAGAACCGGAGGAGCAAAAAGAAGAGGAAGAGGTAATCAAGAGGAAGAAGATTACTCGAAAACTTTTTTTATTCAAATGACGATATTCCTTCAAAGGCTTACAACCTTTTAAATAACAACTAAAACAAAGATCCTGATAAAAACAAATCCTAAAATAAACTCTAAATAATCGGAACAATACTCCAATCCTAACAAATTCAGAAATTAAAAATAAATTTCTAAAACAAACTTATCCTCAAAACAAACTGATCCTAGAAACTCCGATTCAAATGAGTCAAAGATAAAAAATATTAAGATTTTCCATACCCCATACATCCAAAAATTATGCATCAAGATTAGTGCTAGGCGATGTCCTCAAGATTAGTGTTGGGTGATGTTATCAAGATTAGTGCTGAGCATGCTTCAAAAATCATGTCAGATGATGTCCCCATCAAATCCCCACCTTATGTTGTTTAGCGATTATACCCTTAAAGTATTTTATGGAAATGCAGTGCAAGTCAAACAAGGTATCTAAACAAGTTAGAAAGTTTTTAATGTTTATTATTTGTTTCCTTAAATTAATTATATTTTATGGAAAGTGACTTAAGGTTTTCTTGCAGGTTCTTTAAGGTAAGTTAATTAAAAGGAAAGGTTAATTAGGCTAGAAGTAGATTTGTGAAAAGAAGGAAAAAAAATTTTAAAAAAAGAAAATAAGGTGATATAATAATTAAAGCAACTAAAAAAAGTAATAAACTAAAGAGAGCAATAATATATACAAAAAAAAGAAATTTTTTTTACCTTTTTGTGATTAAACTTTTTATGAAACAATCATGTCTAGATCCCGGCAATGGTGTCAAAATTTGATCGCTATCGTAGGCGGTCAAAAATAAAACCTACTCACTACTATTGCTAGTGATGAGTCCGGATCATATCCTTGGGGATGAAGGATAATTATTTCATGAAAAATAGCAAAAAAAATTATTTGCAAGGATTAAATTAAGAGTAGTAGTTATTAAAAGATAACAACTAATTTCTTAATTAAATCAGGACATCAAGAGAAGTAACCTAAGAATCCGAATCCACCATGCAATTAGGTTTTATCTTCTTTTCTTTATATTGCAATATCAATAATTCTTGTAGATTCAATGTTAGAATAACTTATCTCTTATTGGGCACGAGCCATATCTGGAGATAATGACATGTCTGCTAGAGTATAAACTATCTAATTAATTTGCAAGGTTAGGGATCTAATCTACCATACTATGATCTATCTTTCTTAAGCATGTACCATATCTAAAGATCACGACACGTCAATAGAGGGTGTAGGCCTCGTATGCCAAATCAAATCATTGATCAGAAAAATAACTCAAAAGCGATGTAAAAGAAGTGCATGAGTTTCATTGCATAGAAATTAAGTACAAAAAGAGATATAGGACCCAGTTGCATGCTCAATCTTCATCCCAAGTTGAAGGAGTCTAGCCGTGCATCGCTGCCGCCAGCATCTCCTCCATCATTCTCCTCTTTCCTAAGCCTAAATACAATGATCTAAATAAGAAAAATAAATTAAATTAATATAAGATTTGCTAAAGAAATTGATGCCTGGACTACTGCCTGGGATCCTTCTTTTATAAAGCTCATCCAGGGCTTCCTCTCGATCAAATTTGCAGTCAATTGGGCTCAAGATTGGCCAGATATCGTGAGAAAACTCCTTAGCCATCCATTCTACATCATAGGTCTTAGATCATGCTATAAATCATGCAGAGACAGCTCTTCTTCCTACTTTGGCATACAGAGTTTGATCCAGACTCATTGAATCCCTAATTCCTTTCTTCAATTGGAACTTGGACTCTTCTCAGTGTGGCGGCATGGCGAAGCGGAAGATGTTGGCCAGCATGAGGCGATGGCAGCGGCGTGAAGGATGGTGGTAAGGGCAATGAAAAAAATGCTAGGGAGCAACGGTGGTGAAGAAGAGGAAAGATGGTGGCCGAGCGGCGATTGATGGGTCTCCGGTGGCAAGGAAGCTCCTGGCGATGCAGGGATAGCCTCCAGCAGCTTTTCCGGTGAAGAAATGGCTCGAGGAAGGAGTTGGTCCATGGTCAAGCTCATGGACCAGTAGTCATGGCTGCCTGTGAACCGGCTCATGATGTGCAGACCCAGCAACCAGTCCCTAGTGGACCGGCTACTTTAAAATATATGCATTTATTTTAAAAAACTTCCAATTTGAATTTTGGGCTCGTTCGAACTCCGATTTGAGTGCTATATGCACTATTAGACTCTAAAAATTGAGCTCTTTTAGTCTACGGGCTCATTTTCTACAAAACATCAATAAAAAGTATCAATTCTTAATAAATCTAAAGTAATTAATATTTATTTTAATGATTAAATTTGGATAATTAATAGACTTATCAACTCACCAGTGTGAAAAAGTATGCACGAGCAAAGGAAGCATACTGTGCTCATGTACCTCCAACTGTTCCATCCACCCTTGCTCTTATCCTATCTTCTACCTTATCACTTGCTTTAACATCCAAGGAATAGCCTTTGGCCATAGGATATCACCCAAGAAGAGAAACTTTGGGGAAAAGGCCAAGGAGCTAATCGCCTCCATAACGCTGAAGGACACCCTCTCAAATTTGGCATCCTCGAAGCCCTAATCAAATAGGCATACCACTACCATGAAAGTTCGGCCAATACATCCCTCCAATATCCTATGTGCTCATATTTGATGTAGATTCAAAGATAGCTACCTGAAGCCAGAAAGATGTAAGCAAAGCTAGAAAGAAGGAACCAGAACAAGTATTGTCTTTACCACCGAAATCATTATCCTGACATTGAAGAATGCATGTAGCTTCAAAATGAGATCGAGAAGTTCATCCACCATAACAAGTTGAATAGATTCTTTCAAGATCGAGGAGAAAGATGTGATGCTTCGATCTTAGCCCTGCCAAAGCCTCCATCGATAGTGGAGGAACTTGCTAATCGACCCATTAGAGATGATGTCCATGCTATCACCAGGGGACTAAAGGATGAAGCTAAAGCTAGCTATCAGGAGGAGAGCTTTGATAAGGCCATAACCTTCGCTTGGACTGATACAAAGGGGGTCTAATATCCCCACCATGATCTATCATCATAACACTCAATATTGATGACTGTAACATCCACCATGTACTTATTGATACTGAATGTTTGGTAGATATTTTTTGTTATGATCCACTCTTGAAGATAAATATTCTTCTCGAATGACTAAAAAGGTAGATGTACTGATAACAATATTTTTGGAAGTATCGGTCCCTATTGAAGGTACTATTGAAAGGAAAGTGCCCTAAAAGCCAATCATATATAAGGGCATTTTTGTAATCTTCTAACTTCTGTATGACATTTAATATATTAATAAAGACATATAGTTTCATCATATTTTTGTGTCTTACGTAAAGATTATGATGAACCTCATAGGTTATGGTAAATGGAATTAGGGTTATGATTAAAAATATAACAGTGAGATCTAAGTTCCTATAAATCCTAATCTAAAATGTTCCTAGTCGATGGACCATCAGTTCGAGGATCGATAAGTCCAAAAAGACTAGCTTATCCTATGTATGCTCTATAAAGAGAGTGATTGGTCTCACAGCCACTTATGTAGAGATACTAATACAAGGATAAGGGTGCTTATTAGGGTATGAGTTCACTGAACTGATTCACACCGGGACTATCTTATGGAAGTCTTACTACTTTTCAAAAGATAAATCTCAAAGTAGGAGTTGTGCATGTGATCTTTAGACCTGAGGTCACCATGGTTCCTTATACACACTAAGCCATATTTTGGTTCATACTCACTCATGACATTAAGTCATGTATGGGGTGTTCTCGGATATGGAGGAAGGTGTATAAAGGATATGAGTAGACCAACAAGGAATCGATCATTCCTGGTAAGAGAAATTGTTATCCCAAGTGATCTCTTCGATTGATGACTTAAGGAGTCTTTGATCAAAGCAGGATGAGATTAGAAGTGGTTTCTTATCAGTCATCAGCTAAGTCTTCATTATCGAATAGAGATTTGAAATGACTAAGTGCTAGGGTTTGACATTTATCCATATCTATCACTTAATCAGAATAATGGAAGATCGAAAGATTGAATTGCACGGTAACTTTCTACTGAAGGGTATTTTGATACTTTCCACCAAATTCTTCATCTTTCGAGTAGGTATGATACATTGCTAGACATCAATCATGTCTTGTAGGTATTCATGAACCAATTGGATTGGTTTCATGAGTCAATTCGATGGATAGATCGAATTGGCAATTTAGGTCATTTCAATTTGACCTAATCAGGTCAATCGGGTTCGATTGGTTCGAATCGGCTTGAACCTAGACCTACTACTGGCTAGATGTGGAATCCAAAGGGTCGCACACATTAGGGAGTTGACCAAGGAAGTCATTTATAATTTAATTAGGGTCATGGGATCCTAATTAGTTAGCTAGATTGCACACTAGCATGTGTATACTAACCTAATTCCTAACCCAAGTCAATTTGGGTCTAGTTGCTTGCTAAATTGATTAATCAATTTAAAGGGAACTTAAATTAGGACATGTTTTAATTGAGGCAACCTATGTCAGATTTTATCTGAGTAATTTTGGACATCTGGTGCCACTTGGACAAGAGTCCAAGTCGGCTGGGGTGCTTGGGTGCAATATTGTACATGCTAAGGAGGAGAGGGCGTAGAAAGGACCAAGAATTCATCTGTAGATGAAATTCTCTTGCTGATTTCAGCTGGACTCCTCTTGGCATGCATCCCCATGCCTCCTAGGATAGATTGACCGGTCAAAGTGTGTTTGAAATTGGCATGGAGGTTGGATAAAGAGCGCGCATGCATGAAGAGTCGCAACTCTTCATGTGGTGTGCGGTTTTGAAGCAGAGTCCTTCTGCTACCAGGACTCTTCATTTCTCCAACACTTGAGGATTGAAATGATGCCTCTTGGCTTCCCAAAGATCGATACTTGCCATGTGGCAAGTGAGAAATCATCCAGGAATGAGAAGGGATGCAGATATGGGCCCTGGTGCATGAATCTACATATCGGATATGATATTTCAATCCAGATAACTTCTCTTCGATATTGAAAAATCATATTTGATAAGTTGATGGCTAGCCATATCACACGCCCCTCTTAAAACTATAAATAGGGGCGGTGTTCTGAGTTTCAGCATCAGATTCCCATTGGAGTTATTCTGAGTGTCTCTATCCTCTCCCTCCTTAAGACAAGGTTGTTCTTACTAGGACAAGTCTTAAGTTTTAAGACATAAGCCTAGGGTGTCCTACAGGAGGGCTATCCCAAATCCAAGAGTGGTTTTGGAGAGCATTCAAAGTGCCCTACAATAGGGTAGCGTGTCCTACAAAGGTGAAAGTCCAGAAGGCTATCAAGAAAAGTCCTAGTCAAGCAAGCAACTGAAGTAGGAGTTCTTCCTTGGGTCAATTCCTGTGTGGATCACCGTTGGAGGGCTTGCACTTGTGAGCCTAGTGGAAAGGAGTGGAAAACAGCATTCTAGGTATTCTTCATAAACCTTATTAGTGACTTATTAGTTGTACATGAATGAGGGGATCTTGGGATTAGGGTTTCTAGCTGATAAGATTTTTTTATATGCAAAATTTTGAAATCAATGTTCATACATGCAAGATGACCCTTATGAAACCCATCAACTATCACTTTACCGGTGATAGCAGGGAATGCTCCCTGATGATCCCAAGTGCATCTCTCTTTTATAGTTGTGAAGTTCCCCTCAACCTATAATGTCATATTTGGCTGACCAGGATCAAATGCTCTTCAAGCGATAGTGTTAACTTACTATTTGCTAATGAGATTCCCTACATTGCGAGGAGCTAGAGAAGTGCATGGAAACCAAATCTTAGCAAAACAATGCTATCTGGTAGCCCACCAAACCAAGCAAATCAAGCCTCCAAATGGTCTTCCTATCGAAAGACTAGACACAGAGACTAACCAACCCAAAAAAGATGGAAGCCCATAGAGGATCTTATTGCCATATCCTAGCATGATGGGGATCCCCATCATGTTATCTAGATAGGATTGAAATTAGATGAAGACATAAAGCAATGCCTGATAGCCTTTCTATAAAAAAATACTAATATCTTTGCTTGGACTCCTGTAGACATTCTAGGAATTATCTTGAAGTAATGATGCACTATTTGAAGGTACACCTGAATCATCACACAAAAAGCAAAAGAAAAGAAGCTATTCCAAAATGCCAAAAAGCCATAGCAAAAGAAGTACAAAAGCTAACTAATACTAGATTCATCAGAGAAGTCGACTATCCTGAATGGTTAGCCAATGTAGTGCTGGTAAAAAAAGGCCAACAGGAAGTGGCGAATGTGCATAAATTTCACAAATCCTAATAAGGCTTGTTTGAAGGACAGCTATCTTCTTCCTCGCATTGACCAGCTAGTAGATGCAACGGCCAATCACAAGCTCCTGACCTTCATGGATGCATTTTCAAGATATAACCAAATCCGAATGGTGCTTGAAGATAAGGAGAATGCCTCTTTCATTACTAACCAAGGATTGTTTTGTTATAGGATGATGCCATTTAATTTGAAAAATGCAGAAGTGACCTACCAGTGATCAGTGAACAAAATCTTCAGGAACCAGATCGATCACAACATGAAGGTTTATATTAATGACATGCTAGTCAAGAACCATACATCCCCAAGTCATGTAAAAGATGTTGAGGAAACCTTCACCATGCTGCGTTAGTACTGAATGAAGCTAAACCCCACCAAATGCTCATTTGGAGTGACCTCTAGGAAGTTCCTTGGGTTTATGGTGTCTGGCCAAGAGATCAATGCTATCTTAAGGAAGATTCTAGCCATAAAATAGATGGCTATCCTAAAGACCATGAAAGATGTCCAAAGGCTCACCAGACGAATCGCTGCCCTTAGTCGATTTGTTTCCAAATTGATCGAATGATGCTTACCATTTTTCCAAACTCTGAAAAAGTCAAAGGACTTTCAATGGACTAAAGAATATCAGAAGGCATTCAAGGAGCTCAAAGCCTTTGTCGGTGCTCCTCCGCTTCTTAACAAGTCAAAAGAAGGCAAGGAGCTATATTTGTACTTAACAATTTTTCCCTTTACCATTAATTCTGTCCTTGTTCGAGAAGAAGACCGGACATAGAAGCCAATATATTATGTCAGCTAGGTCCTATAAAATGCTAAAACTAAGAATACCTTGCTAGAAAACTCATCTTTGTTCTTCTAATATCTATCAGAATGCTTTGGTCATATTTTCAAGCTCATATAATTTTGGTCCTCACGGACCAACCCCTTCAAATGATATTGCACTAGCCTAAACACCTCAAGCAGAATGGCTAAGTGGGCTCTTAAACTTTTTGAGTTTGATTTGATGTTCCAGCTGAGACCCTCTATCAAGGTGCAAGTACTTGTAGATTTCGTTACCGAATGTACCATTCCTAAAGAAGAGCCCAAAGTAAAAGATCCAATGCTTGAAGACCCCAAGAACCAATGGATGACATATATGGATAGGGCCTCGAATGCTAATGGCTCCAGAGCGGGGCTTATACTCATCACCCTGGAAGGATGGGACATCTAGTATGCCCTCAGTTCAGGTTCTCTACCAACAACAAAGTTGAATATAAGGCCTTAATTACTGGTGATACCTGAAGGTCCATAGTGACTCCTGGATTATGGTGAGCCATATTGTGAATGAGTATGAGGCTTGAGAAGAAAATATAAAGCAACATCTCCAAAAGGCTAAGGACTTAATCTTGACTTTTTGTAGTTTTAATATCTAGAAAAGTTCTAGAAAGGAGAATGTTTGGGTCGATACCTTATCTAAGCTTACTACAAATGTTCCCAATGACTTATGTGTGCAAGTCTTTTTTAAAGTTTCGGAGGAGCCCAGTATCAACAAGCCAACCCCAGTGCTCTAAATACATATCAAACCTTGCTAGATGGACCCACTCATCTACTATCTCCATCACGGGAGTCTTCCTCAAGATAGAGAGGAAGCCCGTAAGATGCAAAATTGAGCCTCTAGGTTCATACTCTATGAAAAAAAGCTCTATAAGAGGGGATTTTTCCAACCCTTGTTGAAATGCTTATGCCCCTATGAAGTAAGCTATGCCCTCCAAGAAATTCATGAAGAACTTTATGGTAACCACTTAGGTGGTAGGGCTTTATCTCTTAAAATCCTAAGATAAGGGTATTACTGGCCCACCATGGAGCAAGATGCAAGGGACATGGTTTGGAAATATGATTGATGCCAGTGCCACTCCAATATATAATCAATGCCAGCTACTCTGCTCACTCCCTTAAGTGCACTATGAACTTTTGCGCAATGGAGCATGGACATCTAGGAACCTTTCCCCTAGCTACTGGAGGAAAAAAGTTGTTTACTTATGACGATCGATTATTTCACTAAGTGGATAGATGTTGAACCACTTGCAAAAATTACCAAAGCTAAAGTCAAGGACTTCATCTGAAGTCCATTATCTGCCAATTTGGACTACCTCAGACCATCATTATTGATAATGGCTGGTAGTTCAATGGTCATAAACTTGCCGAGATCTGCCAAGATTTGGGAGTAACCAATATTTCACTTCTGTCGACCATCCCCAAGCTAATAGTTGGGCCAAAGTTTCCAACCAAATTCTATTGTAGAGGTTGAAGATGTGTCTGGATCGAGTGAAAGGATGGTGGGTGGATAAATTGTATCACATCCTTGAGGTCTACCAAACCACATAGGGGACTTTAATAGGCGAAACTCCTTTTAATCTTGCCTTCAAGATTGAGGCCATCTTTCCTTTGGAAATTGAACTCCCATCACCAAGGGTGAAAAATTTTGATGAAGGTAGCAATCTTGAATGACTTCGGGAAAACCTAGACTTGCTGGAGAAAGTTTGAGAGCATGCTACCATAAGAATGGCCACTTATCGATGGAGAGTCACCCACTACCACAATGCTCACATTCAGGACAAAGTTTTTAAAGTGGGGGACCTAGTTTTGAGGAGAGCCAAAGTATTCCAATCGAATCATCAAGGAAAGCATTTCTCAAACTAGGAAAGACCATACCATGTAAAGGAGGTCATTCAACCCAGCACCTATTGCCTAGCATAGCTGGACAGTACTCCCCTACCTCGACCTTAAATGGCATTCCTCTACCTCGACCTTGGAATTTAGAAAACCTATGAATATATTATCAGTAATGTATCTTTTTCATTTTGAAGGTCATATAAAAGTCGCATGTTCTAGTTAGCAGGAAATCTAAAAGGCTGATGCGGTGGCCAAACCAAAGATCCCAGAAGAAAAATGAAGTATTTGTTAGAGTTCATTGAACTAAGATGCGGACTATCAGTGAAAATATGGGCAACCACAAGCCCCGAAATTCAACAAGTAGCAAACATACAACATCATGAGAAACATAGCAAATAACCTTTTCTCTTCAAAAGTTCTGATACATACATATATATATATATATATATATATATATATATATATATTACAATTTTTATCAAACTATATGTTTCTTGAAAATATTCTATGAAATATAGCTAGGATACAAAAAATTGGCAAGAAGGTCATGGTAGAAAGGTACACCATGCAGGTAGATGGAGTTGATAGATAACATGTCTGGGCCCTTACTACTTGGTGTTAAGGAAACAAAAAGGCTCCCTCTAATCTATTGGCGAGTGAAGAAGAGAGAGCTCATGCAGACCAAAGGCCCCAATTTATTATAAGAAAGAAAGTAAGAGGAACATCCTGCAGGAGACTCCTGGTTGCCTGCTAGCTATGATAAAAGCCTCAAAGGAGCATCCTCCACCTCTTCTTCCACCCTAGTATCTGTTAACACTAGGTGATGAGGAAAACTAGGAAAGGAGGTTCACCATGGGAACCCCTCTAGTCTCATGCCCTTGCTAGTAACGGTATTAGCAACACAGTCGAGTCGCTAGCTATTTTCAATACCTCCTATTCCAAGGTAAACTCTCCTTTACCATGTCATCAGTCCCATCTATGCACCTTTCACTGGAAACACTTATATATCCAAAAGAAAATTATATATTTTTAATAGTAGTACCCATGGCCAAGGGCATCGTTAGGAGAAACTAGCCGAGTTCCCTATTTATAGGGGAGCCATGCAAGAGTTGGCCAAATCAATGACCAACCAAAAGCTGATATATGACTCTTTTAACATTAAAGATTTCTGGAAAGAAATAGGCATGGCAGATTTTGAGGGCTAAATCTCACCTCTCTCAGGATGGATATCCTATAGAATTCCTGACCAAGCAATACTGTAAACGTGCTCTTGTCTTAAGAAGATAGCCAAGGATTCCCCAAATTTGATATTACTCACCAATCATGCTTCTTGCCTATAAGTGCCCAGGAATATGCTAAGTTGATTTGAAGCATCCATTATAGAATGTCCTGAAAGCCTTTAGCCGGGACATGAAAAATCAACACCCAAAAGCCTTTGACTGAGCTAGCATTAAAAAACCTTTGGCCTGATGCTCAACTCTCGAAAGCCTTTGACCAAGCTAGTAATGATGTACTGAACACTTTTTGATAGAAATGAAATGAACATCTTTTGATTACTGTGCAATATGTGTATTTATATTCTCCTGTTTATACCTATATTTGTTTAAATAGAATTCTCTCTCAAAGTTGAGAAAGTGAAATTATCTCAAACAAATATTGAAATTTTCTCAATCTATTTAAAATTCTGAGCTTACTTGTTTAACCTTTTTGAATTGTTGACAAAAAGGGAGAGAATCATAGTGTGCATGAAAGAATACATGAATTGCAATAATAACACTAAAGTAAACTAAACAGGGAGAGTTTTTTAAAGCATTTATAAATGATCTCTTGCATATTATTCTGATAAAATGTTCAAATGAATGTTAAAGGGGAAGAAACTTAGAGAAAATTTATATTGTCTAGAAATCTTACACACAAGGGGAGATATACTTGTTCAATTTACATGCTTCAATGATGCTCTTAACTTATCATATCTATCGGTCGATACTTAATGTTGCTTGATACATACAAGCAATCAATCTCTGATATTCATAGCTTACGAATTTGATTTTGTGCAAAACTGTATAGCACATACTGATATACATCTGAGATTACAGTTGATTTTTAAATTTAAATGCTTACATACTTGTGAATAGATTAAATTCTTTTCATGCCCAGAGTTATGTCATCATAAAAAAGGGGGAGATTGTTGATCCCTAAAGTGATTTTGATGATAACAAAACATTGGAGCATACATTTGGTTATCTAACAACTCTTCAATTGATTGACAAGTTTTTGTAGGACAACTACATTGACACATTTTTCAATTCCTACATTCTTTAATGTTTTGTGTTGAATTATAAAATACTTAGATTCTTGTAAAGAAGAACCCTACAAAAAGTTTCCTGTTAAAATCAGTTAAAGGGTTACTTCTACTAGTCCTTCTTGCTTCAAGTTTTCTTGAATTTATTATAAGTAGTGCTTGAAGAAGATTGTTAAAGCTTGGAACAAGTGTTCTGGAAGTTTGAAGCTGATCTAGCTGAAGAACCACCTTCAAGTCGACTGGATGAATAACCCAGCCGACTCTGGCACTAGCACTGAAGATAAGTTCTCTGGTATGCAGATCCAGCCGACTGGCACCAAGGTCCAGCAGACTCGTCTAGAACAAGGTTGAGAATGTTCTGAGATTCTCAGGAATCCAATCGATTGGATTTATATTCAGCCGACTCATCCAGAACTCAGTTGAAAATGGTCTGAGAAGCCTTTGAGATTCCAGCTGACTGGAATTCAGCCCAACCGACTCGTTTAGAGTGAGGTATTTTTTCAACTGTGGAAGCTAGTCGACTGGCACTCAGCCCAGTCGACCCGAACTTCATCCAAGCTGACTCGAAGTTTGTCCGAGCCGACTGGAATGACGGGGTCACCTCCAACGGCTAGTTCCAGTTCTCAGTTTTTGAATTCCAAAAGTGTTCCAACGGTAACCTATCACCTCCCAACGGTCTACAACATTCAAAATCATGGGAAGGCAATTGAAGTCTCTATAAATAAGGTATGAGAACATCCTTGAAGAGGCTAATGATTTATTGAGCATTTATTGAACACTTATTGAAGTGAAGTGAGAGAGTACTAGAGCTTTAAAGATTACCTTCAAGCCTGCAACAACTCTTACCAGAAGCTTGAAGCACCTTTTGAGGAAAAGCAAGGAAGCATTGAAGTGCATTGAAAAGCATTCAGTGGATCTTCACTCGAGCTGCATTGGCAACCACCCAGACAATAGAGTTTGTCTTTATTGTTGCTTTTCTTATTCTATCTTTTAGAATATCTGCGTTATTGGTGAGCCCTATTGTAAAAACCAAATAGGTTACTTTGGTGAGCCTTTAAAACCAGAGTGTAGAGATTTCTTTGGTGAACCTAGCTAAAAACCAAAGTGTAGAGGTTTTAGGTAAACCTGTAAAAACCTAACTTGGATTTCTTTGGTGAGCCCGGTTTCAAAAACCAAAGTGTAGAGGTTTGGATTGTGAGCCTGCAAAACAATCCGACTGTATTCTGGTTTGGGGGATATAGTGAAAATCCCGAGTGGTGAACTTGGGTAGTGGACGTAGGAGCTGGGTTACTCTGAACCACTATAAATCTGCTTTGTTTGTGTTGTATTTGCTTTATCTTTTAGCTTCTGCTTTCTTTCTCTGATTAACACAGCACCTAATCACTAATTGGAATTAATTGTGCACATACTTGTAAAAATTTTATAATTCCCAATTCTCCCCCTCTCTTGGGACTAAGCCACCTGGGCAACATAATCCTTTCAGCTTGGAGAAAAAAATGAATTTTGTGGTCCTAAGATTCGTCCTTCCTACAAGAAGGCTGTTGCTCGTTTTCGTTATTTGAAATATGAGTACTTAGGACTTGAAAGTCAAAGCTTAGAGCTTCACGATTATAGCATCCAGCTTAGAACTTGAAACTTAGGACCTTACCTAGAAGGTTCGGAAAAAAGAATTTTGTAAGCGAATACCTATCGTTGTTGTGGTAGTGATCTGATTGGTTGGAAGTGATAGCTTGTACATCTCTTCTAGAAATACCTTCCCTTAGAATGCATGCATAATATCTATTGAGATATGGATCACCTCATGTGGGGGCGGGGAGCGGTGTAGAGTGACATGCCATCTAGCAGGTAAGGGCATGGAACCTTTGCATATACTAGCCAGCCAACAAGTGGCGGGTCATCCATTCTATCATTCGTCATGTAAGCAAGTGCAGACCATGACCGGTCCTTTGATGCCATACTGGACAACCAGCCAGGGGTGTATCAGGTATGTTTCTTTCAATCATTTAATTAGGGATTTATATTCTACTAAAAGTTGTGTGGCATTTGTCACGCCCTAACCCAATGCCCGAGCTAGGCATAACAGACAGCCACATATCCTTTAAGTATAATTCCATCGAATATGCAAGGCCTATCTTTCTAATTAACAATCAGGCAACGGTATAAAATAAGTTTATTAATTATTTATTATTTCTAGAATTTTTTATCAAGGTTAACAGGTAGATAAAATTCAACTAAAATTTAAGATGAAACATTAACTAAGGGATTAACACCTAAATCATAGCTCCTCACTAACTGGTCCCAAAGCTCGATTGATCTTCTGGATTTGTAACAAAAATAATAGAAAAATAGGGGATGAGCTATACAAATTTAGTAAGTTATCATCACCTCTAATATATGTATAAATATGATAACAATAAATTATAAATATACATAAATTATGCATCACAGAACAATTAGCTCACGATAAAATAAAATGCAACAATACATTAATATGCACATTCAATTATGAACGACACGACTATGGATGGCCAACCATTTACTTTACTTTCCTAGTCCCTCTGACTATGGCCACGATCAGCCCGTGGCTAGTCCCGAAAGAGACTAGAATCTTGACTACACATACCGAAACCTATCATATGCTAGTGATCGCCTCACTGGAGGTTCAGAAGGAAACTAGCTCTGATATCACATGAGAAAACATGCATCCTCAGCATGTGCCAGCGATCACAACAAAGAAAAGGTAACTAGCTCCTAACTACATATACCGTACATCGATCATGTACCAGTGATTGCCCTACTAGAGATCCGGAAGGAGACTATGTCCTCGTATGATCATAGTCAGACTAGAGAGCATCAACACTAATACACATAACAATGAATACAATCCAATACAGATCAAACTATGCCACACACATTTACATTGTATAACATTTATAATATATTTAGCATGTAATACTAGAGGTCAAGATAACTTACCTGAAACTGATTCTATCAGGAACATGCGACTCGAACCCTAGATCCTCGATACTTCTATATTGATAAAGGTAATAAGAACTATGATAAAATAAGTTAAATAATTAATCTTGAATCTAAATAAAATAAAAGGTTTTTCGGTTTGGTCTAAGACTTGGCTCGATCTAGATATTTATTTATGTCCGGGTGATAAAAAATTAGATTAATCAATAGAAACAGTCCAAATATCCAAACTAATTTTATAAAATTTATTTATTTATTTTATTTTTTTCTTCTCTCTCCTCATCTTCTCTCTCCTTTTCTCTTTCTCTTCTTCTCTCTCCTCTTCCTCTTTTCTTTTCTCTTCTCTTTCTCTCTCCTCTTTTCTCTCCTTTTCTCTCTCCTCTTTCTCTCTCCTCTTCCTCTCTCCTATTCTCTCTCCTCTTTCTCTCTCTCCTTTCTTTTTTTTTCTTCTTCTTGGTTCCTTCCTTGGCTCGACCTGAGTGGTTCTCCTATCATTCTTGGAAACCAAGGAGGGGTGGAGAATGGGGATCGTCGACTTAGCCGGATAAAGGGGGGTCGAGCGGTGCTACTGCTAGCGACCGTTCAGTTCAAAGAAATACTGAAGAACCCAAGCCAAAATTTCAATTACATCCTTCCTAAGAGAGATTTAAGGGGAAGAAAACTCACTGGTGTTTGGCAGAACTCTCGACCACTCACCGGAGAGAGGAAGACAGTGACAAGAGGCTCGATGTGGCTTGCTTGGCGACGGTGAGAGGGGGGGTTTTAAAAGAAAATCGATGAAATTTCCTCACTGTATGGAAAGAAAACTTGGTTGATCGGGTCCCCCTCCCCTCCACGACATTCTATCGATCAAGTTCGACTGCTTATGACCCCCTTCCGGCTTCTCCAGCGAGATCATCGGCCAGATAAACATGGGCTCGGTCCCTGTTTCTTTTTTTTTTTTTTTTTGGATTTCGAACTGAAGTTGGCAGAGGCTGCCGACTTCAGTCCAAATAGCCCAAAAACCGGGTTTTCAAAGCATTAGTACTAGCTAGCTACTAGAATTATGTTAACCCCGTTGGTATCATTTCTAAATGCTTAATAAACGCAAGGTATGTATTACTTTTGAGATTATCCTGGCATATGACAATATCAGTCCAACGTATTATTTTAGTCTTTCATGCATTTGCTTCAAGAACAAGTGTATAAAGCCGTTACCTATTTGTGTGGCAGAAAAGAGATGTGCTTTTATTTATTTATTTATTTATTTTGCAGCTTGGAGGTTTGGTATTTTATGGCATTAATCCTTTTTGCTGGTTATCTCCAAAATCCTGAGATTTCAGTTGATGCTTTGTCAATATGGTATGTCTCCTTTTCTTTTCTTTTCTTTTTCAATTAATCTCTCATCCTTTGCTCCAACCTTTCTAAGACTACTTACTGTTAGTAACCAAAGATTTAAGCTTCTGTAAAACAATAAGAATATTAATAAACATGAATAAGTTGGTTATGTATATACCACTATCTTATTTAAGTTAATAGCCACATATAATATTCCAAAGAAACATCAAATAATTTAAATAGCAATCATTTTCCATACATAATCTTGGTGTACAAAATCCCAGCTCATATGAAAACTTATGATTGAATACTAAAATCAAGCATTTGCTGGAGATTTTAGGAAATATCTGCACTAAATGAAATGTATGAATGGATTTAGCAGGTTATATAATGCCCTCACATACGACAAATCTTAAGCCTAAATCCTATTGGTACTTTAGCTATAATAAAATATCTTAATATTATTTTAATTAATTCTAACTTAGTAATTTTCTGTAGTTAGTGATTTTTAACAAACGGTTGGCTTTCTCAACAAATATTTGTTACCTAAAATACCTTTCAGAGTGTCAGCCTTTTGGGGAGCCACCTTTTTTGTTTCTATTTCTAATAAATCTTAGGATTCTATAAATAAAGCAAAATCTGGGATTGTTAATCACCATCACAACTTGTTGGCGTTTTTTACTCTGAATAAATCTAAGGTTGAAATTTTTTAAGGGAGATGTTTGTGGGTTTTTTCGTGATTGTTACTTGCAAATAAATAAAAGGCTTTGCTGTATCCTCGAGGAACTGTTAGCAAGCTCAAACAAGAAGTACTAGCAACAAACACCTCAAACAAATATCCTACATGCCTTAAAGCTTGGATTCTCATTTTCATTTCTCACTTCATCCACCATCTTGTTCCTAGCAAAACCTTCATTCTAGAGTTATATTACACCATAAGAGAGAGCTAACCCCATAAGAGAGCGAAAGGAAAATCTTTAAATTCATCATGGAGATATTTGAAAAAGCTATAGACAACCCACATCTGATCATCACTCAGCTGACCACATTCCTAGTTCCTCGCATCCGTGAGTAAATTTAAACTATTGCCATCCCCAAGTTCAAAAGAAAATCTCACTGGCATCCCTACAACTTGCCAAGGCTATCAGTTGGACAATAGGCCCGATCGAACCTGACCAGAATCTCACCTTTGTCTGACTTGAACTCGATCTAGAAAATGTTCGGCTTTATGTCCAGCATGAGTTCAAAGACATCCAACTCTAGAGAAAACATGCCAAACTTGACTCAGATTTGATAATTTACTATATATTATATAATATAATTTATAAATTTTATTCTTACTTTTTTTAGTCCATAAATATATTGACAGAGGTTTTTCCAACATGCCTCTTTTGTCACCTCCCCACCTGTGCCACCTGCGGACCAAAACTTTCCATCTTCATCCCACCAATAACGGTCATAAATTATTATCTCATTTTTCTACTACTCTCTGCCTATAGTGTTTTTGACATGTGTGCCTATTAGGTACCAGGATCCAGGCTCAAACCCGTCACCTATGCTAGAACCGTAGACCCATCCGATCTTATAATTCCTGGATCAAAACTTGGACCCAGTACCCTGCAGGGTCCGATCCAGGTTGAATGGTACCTAAACCTAATCCAATCTAATAGCATAATACCTGCAATCTACTCTTAACTATTTCATTTTCACAAGTCTCCCAGCATTAGCATGTCCCCGTTCTGTCACTCCAAAACTCACTCTTTACCTATAGTTTTCTTTTTTTGACATGGTAATACTTTTGCATATATGGTATTTCCTTTTCTTCTCATCAATTTTTAATAATAGTTAATAATTACCCTGCATTTCTTACAAATCAATAATTTATTTCATATCTACATTTTCATTTTTTTTCTTTTTTGTTACATTACATTTATTAAAACAATATATAATAAAGACGTTCATGGGAACCAAAAATAAAATATTGAAAAATTCAGTAAGAACCTCTAATAAGGGAGTCCAATGCATAGATCATGTATGATTAACTACATTTATCGCTATCCAATCCATGGTGTTATTTGTCTCTCTATAAACCTATTATGACTTTAAAAGATTAATTGTCGGGCAGCTCTCATCTTCCAACAATCTTGTTGAAGTGGATAAGAAACAATCCCCAAGAGAGTAGATCCAAGTAACCATTTAATAACCACCATATATAATCTCCTTCAAGAATAAAGTGTCACCTTTAAATTTTTGAAATATATTACAAACATATTCGTGCGGCTCGAAGTTCTGCCATTTGGTACTGTAGTGTCAAGTAAACTGACCCTTTTACCATAACCAAATCTCTACGGGAACTCCTTATAACAAAGCCAACACCATCTAAATCACCTCGGTTCAGCGCACCACCATCAAAATTAATCTTAAAAAAATCGAAAGACAACTTCCATATAAAATAAATATTTTGAGATGATACATAACTTGAAAATAAAGAACCATAGTTTTTCCTAGCTATCAAGGGATTTTTGACATTATTAACATTGATGCATTCCTATGCCTGGATTTAAGCTCAAATTAAATTAACCTAGAATTTTGGATAGTATTTTGAAAAATTCAATTATTCCTTGCCTCCTAAATTTGATATGCTTGATAAACCATTAAAATAGCCTTTGAATATTGGTTCTCTTTACCTAACCTCTCTCCAATATTATACAGAAATTCATCTAAAAAAATAGCAAGAATAGCCGAAATATAAGAAAATGGGGCCATTCTCACAATATGGGTCTCCAAGTCATGACAGAGATCATAGAAACTAAGAATATGTAAACCACGCTACTATAAATACTTAATATGCAAGTCAATTCTAAGTCAATTTTCATATAAACAAAGCAAATCTAGGATGAACGCTAATCTTTCAAATCCAACTAATGCCTCTAGTCTATGGTGTTTCAAGTCTTAAATATGTATATAGATTTGCAACTCTAACCAATAATCTAGCTAAAGATCCCATCTCCGCATATCAAAAATATTTCCAACAAGTATAAGAATAGACAAGATATTCTTACTCAAAGTCTTGGAAAAACACTGATATATCAACAGGGCACTCCAACTATTTTCACCAGGTATTATAAGCTCATTCAATATAGGATTTTTGGCACGGGACGGATCACGATCAATTTTTTATTCTAGGAAAATGGACTGTTGGTCGTTAAGAAACGATCCTAGGCTAGGTTCAAACTAATCCAAGTTATTCTCCCCCTCTTTTTTTAATCAAATAAACTCTCTTTTTTTTCATATTTTTTATTTTTTTTCCTTTCTTTTCCTTCTTTTTTTTCACTTTTTTTTTCCTCATGGTTTTCTTTTTTTTTTTCTCTACTTTTTCTAAAGTCGGCAGAGGAAGCTACTATTGCTTTGAAAGGCATGCAGAAGAACTCCTGCTTTCACGTTCGTGCAGGGGTTCTTCCTTGTGCTTTGACGGTCGTGCGGAACACCGGTACCGGTCCTTGGAGGGGTAGATCCGGCGGGCATCGCCGGTGACAGGGTTGGGGACGGCTACGGTGGTGGCCATGGCGGAGTCGACGGGCCGGACGGAGATGGTAGCAGGGCAGCAAGGAGCCGGGCTGGGAGCACAGTCGAACGGCCAGCTGGAGACTTCCTGTCGGCAGGTGGTTTGCTCGAACGGGTGGATCTGGGGAGATGCTCGATGCTTGATTCTCAGGCGGACGGAAACGAGAGAGGGTCACTCCCTCAATTTGGTTGGTGGGCGGCGATTCCGGTTAGGAGGAAGAGGATGCAGAAAGGATCGCTGATGGCACTCGGAAAGCAGAGGAATGGTGGTGTCGAGAGCAGCGGGTGGCTCGGCACTGTGGAAGCTTTTCGGTGTTCGGCGGAGGCGGGATCCAGATGGTTGGTCGCCCAGTGGCACAGGGCTGATGGCGTTGTGGTGGTCGTTGGTTAAACGGTTGTTGCAGGAGATCAAGAGATTTGAGGCGGGGTTGTCGGTGCTGGACAAAGGGAACAATCGAAGATAACTTAGAAAGCTGGGATTCTCAGAGTGGGAAGGGGAAAAGAAGAGGAAGCAAAAGAAGCAAAGAAGAGCAAAGAGGAGAGCAGCCGGAGGAAGAGTATCAGAGAAAAGAAGAACCAGAAGAGGGATAGAGGAGGGGGAGGAGACGGGATAACATCCAAGCTCTTTTCTCAAATATTCTTTATCGCTCGCTAATTTTTATTCTGAATAACCAAAGATCTTAAATAGACTAAAATCTAATCAAAACTTCTCAACAGACCGAGAGATCCGAACAAATGATAAGATAAATCATAAAACAAATATTCAAACTAAACAAACAAATCCTAAAAACAATCGAAACAAATCAATCCTAACAACTGATAAGATAAGATAATATTCTTGAATTTAAATTCAAGAGTGGTGTTGTATCAGAATTAGTGCTTATCAGAATCTATGCTCATCAACTCCAGGATCTTGGGCCCCAGGGCTTGGGCTAGGCTGGGCTTCAGGTTCTGGGCTGGGCTTCTAGGTTGGGCTATCTTCAGGCTTTGGACTAGGCTGGGCTTCAGGTTCTGGGCTGGGCTTCAGGTTTGATCTGGACTGCTTCAGATTCTGGGCTGGCTTCAATATCCCCATTAATTTTGCAAACCCACATAATCAACCAAAATAAGCCACTATTAGATGGAAATAGAAGGGATCCAAGGATCCTAAACCACATCAATAGCCATCCCATTGCTTACAACCCATCTAAGTTTAGATAGAATCAATGAAGGAAAAGAACATAATTTTTTCTAGAGAGGAAGCTATTTTGTAGACACATGGAGAAAGATGTAAAAGACCACTCACCAAACTTTACCTTTATAAGAGATACCCACATCTCCTCTTGGGTCAATATAAATCTCATAGTATTTTTAACCGTCAAAGCATCACTCCGAGAATTTAATGAATAAATTTCTAAACTTTCTAACCAAATGGGGTGTCAAACATTGTCTTAAGAAAGCAAATATATTTTCCTCAAAGAATAAGATGAGCCTTGTTGGCGTGGAGTCCCTGTATTGGCCGGTCGGAGCTGCTACACCACCGGACCACTTCCTAGTTCACCTACAAAATAGGTCCCTTGCCGGAGTTGTTCCGGCGGGGGACACTCCGATGCCTAAGTCAGTGGCGGATCCCAGCCACAGAATGGGGAAGAGTGTCGAGAGTATGAGGGAAAGGCTCTTAGGGTATGCGTGGGTGTATGTATGTGTGCATACCTCTGTGTACCTCTCTCGAGCCATTCTTCTTACCACTATTTAAGAGGCCTCCGGCCTGTGGCCCGCCCTTTTTTCGGTGATTATGGGGAGTCAATTTCTTTCCATGATTGGCGATCGTGGGTAGTCATTGAGCGGTTCCGGCCAGATCGAAGGCGCTGGAGTTGCACGCCATGATCATGGCATGGAGATTGTTGATTGTAACCATTGGTTATAGTTGCCTATCTGGGCCAGATTGTGGTCCCATCTTCGGATTTCCCCTATTTAGGAAGATTCTCGGTCGGAGACTTAGTCCTCTGCGTGGGCCGAAGACTCAGAGTCTATCCAGGGCTGGAGATCATGTCTCTGGCAGAAGCCGAAGAGCGTGTCTTTGGAAGTTGATGAGGAGCCTGGTCTTCGATTAGGGTCGAAGACGTCATCCGAAGCTCTGACCTTCGGATGTTGTGGATTGGTGAGAAGCCTTGGGTTGCCTGCAGTTAGCCAGACCTTTCCCTGGTCCGAAGTCTGTGGTCCAGAAAAAAGGGCTTCGGCCAACCGAACCGGTGTTCGGTTCGTAGCCGAACCGGGATATCCCAATAATTGCCCTCCTACTCTCAGTTTTCGAAGCGGAGGTTTGCCTCAAGAAGTGAGAGTACTAATGCCTTGTCGTTTCCCTCCCGGGAGATAGTGTAATGGATGATTATGGGATCTCTGATTGGACTGTCCATCATGACTGCTGGTTGATCTAGGAATCAGGTGGTGGATAGCTGTCACTCCCAGGTTGGGTAAGAAGGAAAAAGCGGGTGGCCCTAGGACCGTCTCTCTTTTTCTCATTGCACGATGGTTCAGCCAATCTTTCGGTTGAGATTTGGATGGTTGTGGCGGCTTTCCCCCATCCATTGGATGATGGATGTGCCTCATCCTAGCGGTTAGTTGAAGGCGGGTTACCTCCCTGGGTAACCTTGGGTCAAATCAACCTGGTAGGGCTTCAAAGACCCCTATTTTCCTCTTGGAAAAGGGAGAAGGTCCGGCTAAAGAAGCTTCTTTAACCTCGTCTCATCCTTCGCTCAGCTTTTCCTGTTCTGGACCACCAGTCTATTCCGCAGGTAGAATCTTCCTTCTACCCCTTTGCTTCACTCTTTTATCATGGAAGAAACTGTAGAAAGATAGGGAGAACAAGTAGGGCCCTCAGGGGCCGGCGATGTAGTAGGTCCGGAGTCGATTTCTAGTTCGGTTTCTCAGGGGAAGATGGCTTTTCTTCGGGAACGCTATCATTCCCTTGAGGGGTTCCCTTTTGTTCTTCCCGAACATGAGGAACGGGTGAACAAACCTCCCCCCAGGTGCCTAGCCATATACGAAGATCATCTGAAGGCTGGCCTTCGATTTACCCTGCACCCTTTCTTCATCAAAATCTTCCACCTGTACCAAGTGGTGCCGGCACAATTGACCCCAAACAACATCCGGAACATCTACGGGTTCCTAGTCTTGTGCAGCATTGCAAATATAAAACTTAGGGCCAATCTATTCATGATCCTTTTTGTACTTAAGAGGGATTTCCACAGCAACGGATGGTAGGTGATTGAACCTCGATCAGGTCGCAAAGTCATCCAGGACATGCCCAGCGCCATCCACTATGAAAACCTATTTTTGTGTTTGTACTGTCCTTTGATCCAAGGGGCTTCGACACTATTTGGAAGAAGCCTCGTTTAACCGCTAATGATGGGAAAAGGTCTTGGTGGCTGATCAATCGGATTACGATCTCTTGGTCAATTTGGAAGTTGCCAATATCCGGGAGTTGTTGGAGGAGAGAAATCTCTATCTCGTGGGAATTAGCAAATTCCCCATATTAGGTATAGTGATGAAAATTTCTGCTCCCCTTCTCCCGGTTTTGTCGTAGCTCAGTCGATTGAAATAAACTCTTTTGCTTGTAGGTGGCGGAATGAAGCCCAGTGTGAGCTGGCTCTGTCAGACCTCTGAGAAGAGGGTAGCACAAGCCTCTCTCACAAGGTCAGCGGTTCAGAAGAAGGCTCGAAGGGATGGTCCTGAGGGGGACCGGAGCACTTCATCTTCCCGGGGAACCTCAGGAGAAGATGTGGCACTCGTGGAAGGGGCCCCGTCGAGACCTTGTCCAATCGAAACTCCACCGGCGGCTACTTCCCCAGTTCACACAATGGGGAGTCCACCTCAGGCGGTGCATGTGCTGCCGTTTTGCCCTCTTGCGGTTGATAGGGGCAAAGCACGGCAAGTCGAGGGAGAGTTCGTTCGCAGGGCCTCCCCAGCAATAAGCCGTTCGGCGAACTCTTCGAAGCTTTCACCTATGGGGGAACTGCTGGTCCCCGCTGTAGCCAGGCAGGCATTGAAGGGTACGCTACTGTCTCATGACTTGGTAGTTCTTCAGAATTGGAACCTTCCCAGGATGTTCGATTCTGTCTTTTCTGCCTTGTAACATGTATGATCCTTGCCGTCTCCTTTGTTTTGAGAACTATTCAATCCGTAACTCCACATCCTTGATGCAGTTGGTTTACGACCTTACTTTTATGGTGGAGGGCCTAGGGAATGTTGATAGCCTCATCCATGGCCTCAAGGAGGAGCTCCATACTGCCAGGGCCGCAAAGGAAGTAGCCGAAGAGTTGAGGCAGTCTATGGAGGACCGCCTTGTCCGGGTGAACGATGAAGTTCGCGAACTGAAGGACGAACTAAAAAGTACTCATCTGACAATGGCGGAGCAAGGGGCAGGGAGGAGGAAGAGCAAAAAACAAGTTGACTCCTTGGAGCAAGCTGCCAGGGAGAATCAGGAGAAGATAGAAAGCTTGACTAAGGCAGTGGAGGAGGCTTCCAGGATGGCCGAAGTGGCGATTCTGGCGTCTAAAGTGGCTAAGAAAGAGTCCGTGTCCCTGAGGAAGCGGGTAGACTATGCTGTGGAAGACTTCAAAATGTCTTCACAATTCCAAGAGGAAATGGATGAAGCATCTTTGTATGGCTACCAGCATGGCTTTAACGACGGACTTTCCAAGGTAAAGGAGGCCTTCCCTCACCTTGATCTTTCTGGCATCCCTCCCTTCAATATAGCCGAAGAAGAAGAGGAGGAGATAGAGGAGGCTGAAGCCGCAGTAGAGGCCGAAGAGGCACCATTCCCGGGTGGGGAGGCCTCTACCTCAGTCGAAAATCTGGGGATGACCCCAACTCTGATTCTGGTTCAGGAAGAGGTTCAGGCTAGGGGAGTCCAAGTCGAAGGTTCTCTAGTCCCGGCCCAGATTTATGAGATCCTTTCAACACAGGTTGACAAGTTGCTTTAGTCATGTGGTGTGGGGTCTCCTCCTGTTGATATTGAGTGATTCGAGTTGCTTTGGATGTATTTTCTTCTTTTCCCCTTTGTATTGTCAATGGATGTTGTATGACAACTCTTCCAGATCTTGAAATGACTTTTTTTTCTCTGCATATACAATGTTGCATTTCGTATGTAGCTTGAACTAGTTTTACCATTCTTTTTTCTGCTTGGTCGAATGGCCATGGCCGAAGGCCGTTTAATTGGTAGTTGACGAAGATGAACTCCGTTGTCGAAGACCGTCTATAATAAATTAGGCCGGTGTCACCCTCCTTTGGATACTAAATCTATTCGTTGGGGTAGACAGGCATCAACTCCTCGTCAACTGGTGATTAGGGAAGTTTGATCGCATTTCTCGTTGTCCACGCGGCATATTGGTACTCATACATCATGATTTCTTGTGCCTTGTGTGCCGTCGGATCTTCTTTTTCCAAAAAGGAGCCATTAATGTTGCCATCGCATGATGGGAATTTTCTCGGGTTCGAAGCGCCAGCAGTTGTTGTCCTGGGAATGACCCCCAAGCGGCCTTCTGGTTCTCGAAGCGTCGCTCGGACACGTGGCGCTTTCTGATGCAGCTGGGAAAAGACATGGAGCACGCCTCCCCGCAGTTGGTCATGGGTGCAGAGTCTCTATAAATAGGACCTTGCCTTTTGCCATCAAGGGCCATTATTCTCGTAGACTCCTTCCAATTAAAAATGAGGTTCAGCACTTCCGAGCTTTGTCAGGCCACGAAGAGAAGGGCTGTCGACCCAAAGAGGAAGAGGAGTCTAGAGTTCTTTGAGCCGGGAATGATGAGGAGCCTCTCGTGGACCATTTGGAGAAGAAGGTCCACCTGTTGGAGGCCCAACTGACGGAGGCCAGGGCCCAAGCCGCGGCGGTAGCCGCGGAGGTAGAGGAGGCCGAGAAGGAGGCGGCGAAGGCTGTCTCAGACTTCAAGGCGTCCGCTACCTTGAGGGAGGAGGTCACCAAGGCGGCTCTGGACTCCTACCATTAGGGATTTAGGGAATGTAGAGGGAAGGCCTTCAAGTTTTACGACTTGAAGGGCCTGGACAACATCAAGCCCTCCATTCCCTTTACTGGGCATGAATTTGATTCTGACTCCGAAGAGGGGTCGGATTCTGGTTCGGATGGGAACCTCGGGGCCCCCTAGTTGTCTCTTCTAAGCCCCCCCCGTCGGTACGGGAAAAATCCGGCGAGAGGTTATTGAAAATTTCCCGCACCTTTCCAATGTTACTCTTTTTTTTTTTTTTTTCTTTTTTGTGGTCTCTCTTTTTTTAGAGTCTCTTTTTTTTGTTCTCTCTTTATGAGAGTTTCTTTTTCTCTCTTTTTTTGTAAAAGTCGAAAAAGAAATGAAATATCTTTTTCTTACCTCCTCCCTTATGCTTTCTGCGATATGTTGTATCATGTTTTGTCTGGAATGTAGAATTCTCAGACCATTTTTGATCTATAGGGAAGAAGTGAGGTCAGTTGGACCATTCTTGGAAATGTTTGTTGTCGACAAAAAGGACGACAATGGTCCTTTTAGGCACGTTTTCGGATTTACCGTAGGATTGAAAGAAAAACGGTGCAGGTGGTTTGACATGATCCTACACTAGGCATGCAAACAGGTACGGGAGCAGAAATGATTTTAAAACTTTTTTTTTAAAAAAAAAAAAAAAAACTCGCAGCGGAAAACTGCTCCGCCCAGAACCTAATCTATTCATGCTGTATGTAGGCATGTATCAAGACATAAAATATTTACAAAAATATTAAACAAATAAATCTACTTATGCATGATTAAAAAAAATAATTTTTTATACCTTTATTTCGCCTGGAATAACTCTGGAATATCTGCTGGAATAGCTGGGATAACAGGAATAAGTTTATTCCTGTTTTCTTCTTCCAGCAAGCTTTTGAACGTTGTTTCTTCTTCTCTCCAACAGCAGCAATGGCCAACCACAAATGACCAATCCTTGGTCTCTTCTCCTTCACCAACAGCAAGGGATCTTCTTGCTTCAAAGGAGAGGTAGATGTTGCTTCAAAGTGAGTCTTTGGATGGATCGTTCTCTTCCTCTTTTGCTGCAGAAATTCAGAAAACCTGCAACCAAAAATAGGGGAGAGAAAAGGTAGCAGCAAGGAGGTTGATCCGGCTCCCAGGTGCTCAAGCGAACACCCTCTAGAGGGGGAACACGCCCGGGGCTCACGGATCCTCCCTCACGCACGGTGCTAGCCACTGGAAGGGACGTTGGTAACAGGATGATGGCAGCAACTGTGCTTTGCTACAATCTTGGTTTGAGCACTACAATGAACAAGGAATTAAGCCTTGTTCCTCTCCCTAAATCTCTCCAAATCCTGAACCCAACAGCACCCAATAAAATAAAGGAATTATCTCTCAAATAGGGGGATCTCTCAGCCTCTCTAAGAAGAAAAAACAACGCCCAGACTTGCAGCTTTTCAGCTCTTACACGCTGAAACAGGGCAGCTGAATTTATAAGGAGCAGAGGGAAGAGGGAGAGGCAGAGAGACGAAGATGTTAGGCTGCCGTTCACCAATTAATCAGCAAATAAACAAGGTTTAAAGAAGATGAATTGCAGCAGGTGGAGGGAGAGGAGAAGACGCCATCGGTTCGGTCGTTTGGCCTACTTTCGCTTGGAATTCCTTCCAGCGAAAACACCGTGTAAAATGGTTAAACGGGAGAGAAAAACCACCGGTTCAAAAAATCGGTCCAATCTCATTTAAAACCACTTGGTTCAATCCAATTGAACCGGTTCAGGGATTTTCAAACCCAATAAAATTGGTTCACAACCAATAGAAGACCGAAACGAGCTCCGAATCAGTTCAAAACTGATTCAATAAAATCCTGGTTCAGTCCTAGTCAGCCCGGAACAATTTTCGGTTGACATGAACAAGGGCAAGATGGGAAAAAGAGTGCTCAAAAATACTGTGACCATAAAACCGAGATGATTCCCAATCGTAATCGGTATCCAGATCAGAGAGTTATCCTCTGTGGCGTATGACCTCATAGGTTCGAACCTAAATGGTAGCACTAGAACAATTCTAGTACCAGCACAGGAAACCATCTAGTAATGGGTCCCGGCATCCAGATAGGTCGAAGATGCGGGAGCAAACTATCGAACCTCTGGCATATGGTTACCGTATAATTCATCCCTTTGACCTCTAATGCTCAGGATGACTGAGATTGGGCTGCCAACCCAGACTGAGTCAGTTAAGTATATGTCTCAACCTTGCAAGCCCAGTGACTCTTCACTAGGGTTACCCCGGCCGAGGATTTGCTAAATTGAGATACTGCGAGACATTCAATCCAAACTGTTTGGACAGGTCAATTCCATCTTGGTCCATCACTACTCCACAAGTACTTGCCTGTACCCAGAAACCTTCCATCACCGAATTAAAAATCCGGGTAGTCCGGCACTAAAGCACAGGGAGTTGCTTGCAAGCTACCGTGATGACCTCAGGTCGGAGGGATACATATACCCATATCCAATCGTGAGTATCCATTTGGCAGAAAGGGGCTGCACGGAGTCACGTTCAATGAGATATCACATATCCCACTTGCAGATCACATCAGTGTCACCACACTCATTTGGTCAAGAGGACAACCAAACGATGTGAACTACAATAACCTATTCTTGATATATTGCCGTCTAGTACAATATATCCTTTGGTTGTGAACAGGGTTTAAGGACCACTCGATACATCCTCTCTGTATCGAAGTCAGTGTAGTCCTAAGGACTTCATCACATGGAAAGAGTTCATTTCAGGGAAATACAATATGTGATGAGCTGCCAAAAATAATATTTTATTAATTCATAAAAAGAATACTATACTGAGCCTAACCGCCTACAACCCAGGTGATTGGCTTTGGGACACAATTCCCAATAACTCCCACTTGTACTAAAGCCAATCAAAAGAGTATCTAATACCCATTTCCCATTTACAATAGTCGAACTCTTTTATTCCTAGAGCTTTAGTGAAGGGGTCGGCCAGATTTTCTTTTTCATCGATCTTCAGAAGATTGATGTCGCCTCGTTCTACGATCTCTCATACGAGGTGGTAGCGCCGTAGTATGTGCTTGGTGCGGTGATAAGATTTAGGCTCCTTAGCTTGAGCAATGGCTCCAGTGCTGTCACAATACACCAGAACAGGACCATCTAGGAAAGGTGCCACCCCTAGCTCTCCAAGGAACTTCCGCAACCACACAGCTTCCTTTGCTGCATCTGATGCTGCAATGTATTATGCTTCGCATACCGAGTCTGCAACAGTTGCCTGCTTGGAACTTTTCCAGCAGATCGCTCCTCCATTCAGGATAAATACAAACCCTGACACACTCTTTCTATCATCTCTATCCGACTGGAAACTGGAGTCAGAGTACCCCATAAGTTTTAAGTCAGGTTCTCCATAAATCAGCCATTGATCTTTAGTATTTCTCAAATACTTAAGGATGGACTTAACCACCTTCCAATGCGCCTCACCTAGGTCAGACTGGTATCTGCTCACTACTCCTAGTGAGTATGCCACGTCTGGTTTAGTACAAATCATAGCATACATGATAGAGCCTACTGTAGAAGCATAAGATACTCTATTCATGCGCTCTCTTTCCTCAGGAGTTGTCGCACAATCCTTCTTGGAAAGAGTAATTCCAGAACCAATCGGAAGATAGCCTTTCTTGGAATTTTTCATACTGAACCGTTTCAGCACGGTGTCAATGTATGTAGACTGGGACAGTCCCAAAAGCTTCTTAGATCTATCTCTATAGATCTTCATACCTAGTATGTAAGAAGCTTCACCCAAGTCCTTCATGGAGAACTGAGATGATAACCAGACCTTTATTCCTTGTAATGCTGCGACATCATTCTCGATTAAGAGAATGTCGTCAACATACAGTACTAGGAATACAATCACAGAATCATTAACCCATTTATAGATGCACGGTTCTTCTCCATTCCTAATGAAGCCATACGATTTGATACACTTATCAAACCGTAAGTTCCAACTTCGAGACGCTTGCTTGAGTCCATAGATGGACCTCTGCAACTTGCATACTTTTGATTCATCTGTGGATGTGAACCCTTCAGGCTGTATCATATACACCTCTTCTTCCAGCTCCCCATTTAGGAAAGCGGTTCGGACATCCATCTGCCAGATCTCGTAATCAAAATATGCTGCCAAAGCAAGCATGATCCGAATGGACTTGAGCATTGCCACAGGAGAGAAAGTCTCATCATAATCGATACCATATCGCTGACGATACCATTTGGCAACAATACGGGCTTTATAGGTCTCTACCTTCCTATCTGCGCCCCTTTTTCTCTTGAAGATCCATTTACACCCGATGGGTTTTATTCCTTCAGGCGGATCAACCAATGTCCAAACATTGTTGATTTCCATGGACTCCATTTCGGATTGCATGGCTCCAAGCCATGCCTCAGAGTCAGATCTCTGAAGTGCATCCATATAGGTGATCGGATCCACATTGTTCTCATCGAGCTCAATGGGATCGCCGTCCCGGATCAAGAAACCGTAGTATCTGTCCAGCTGACGCGGTATTCTATCGGATCTCCTAATGGGTTCTGGGTGTGATTCAATCACAGCCGGTTCTACGATGTCCTTAGAGTGTGCAGGTTCTTCTATTGGCTGAACTTCTTCAAGTTCAATCTTAGAGGCTATAGTTCCTTCTCCAAGAAACTCCTTTTCCAAAAAGATAGCTCTAAAAGCAACGAACACCTTTTGTTCATTCTCCAAGTAGAAGAAATACCCTTTGGTTTCCTTAGGATAACCAATGAATAAACACCGATCAGACCTAGGACCAAGTTTGTCTGAGTCTAAACGCTTTATGTAAGCCGGACAACCCCAGACCCGAAGGTGTGAGATTGAAGGTTTACGTCCAGTCCACATCTCATACGGAGTGGAAACAACAGACTTACTTGGAACATCATTTAATAAGTAACAGGTTGTCTGAAGAGCGTATCCCCAAAAAGATAGCGGTAGAGTTGCAAAGCCCATCATGGATCGAACCATATCCAACAATGTTCGATTCCTCCTTTCGGACACACCATTCAACTGTGGTGTTCCTGGAGGAGTCCACTGAGAGAGAATTCCATTCTCCTCAAGATATGTCAAAAATTCACCAGATAAGTATTTGCCACCTCGATCAGATCGAAGGGTTTTAATACCTTTTTCAGTTTGTTTTTCTACTTCATTACGGTATCGTTTGAACATTTCAAACGACTCAGACTTATGTCTCATTAAAAAGACATAATCGAACCTTGAAAAGTCGTCTGTAAAAGTAATGAAATATTTGTATCCTCCTCTGGCACTAACTGTCATCGGTCCACATACATCAGTATGTATTAGACTTAGAAGTTCTGTAGCTCGTTCACCTTTTCCAGTAAAAGGTGACTTGGTCATTTTACCAAGTAAACAGGATTCACAAGTGGGCAGTGATTCAGAATCACTGACCTCTAGGAGTCCATCTCCTCGCATCTTGTTTATCCTATTTTGGTTAATATGACCTAGCCTACAGTGCCAAAGATACAAATCGTTGACATTATCTAATCTTGGGCATTTGCTAGAAGTATACACTACACTAACAGGCCTTGATAGTACGTATATGCCATTATTTAATCTAGCTTTCATTATAACAGAGTTATTCAAAATAATATTGCAAAAATCTCCTTTTATTGATAGTTCAAAACCACAATTGGCCAAAAGGCCTACAGAGATTATGCTCATAATGAAACTAGGACAATAGTGACAGTCGACTAGTTCGACAGTACAAGACTCAAAGACAAGACGCAGGACTCCGACCGCCAGTACTGGAACACGATTTTCATTCCCGATGCTCAAAAACTGTTCTCCATCTTCAAATCTTCTGCTAACTTGAAGTCCCTGTAATGAATTACAAACGTCAATTGGACTACCAGTATCCAATACCCAGTTAGCAGTATCAACAATTGAGTAATTATAAGGTTTTATCATATAAATACCTTGTTCAGCAGACTTCTGCTTCCTCGGCCTGTTCGAATCAAGGGACGCAATATAAAGAGGACAGTTCCTCTTCCAGTGTCCCTTCTTCTTACAGTAGAAGCACTCTGCAGAAGACTGATCAGCCTTATACTTCCTGGTCTGACTAGGGCCAGGAGCATTCTGCACCTTCTTTCCCTTCTTATTCATTTTCTTCTTCCCTTTCTTAAAGGGACGACGATCTCTACTACCTCCCACTAAATTCACCACCCCCTTATTCAGTTGGTGGTCTTTCTCGAAAGTCTGCAGCAACCCCAAAAGACCATGGTAGTTGACTGCAGGCTTGTTCATTCTATAATGATCGAGAAAGTCAAGATAGGAGGAGGGAAGAGAATTCAGGATCGCATCCTTGCCGAGCTGCTCGTGCAAGGGGCATCCGTGTTTGCCCAACTTTTCAATCAGCTCGATCATGTACAATACATGATCAGTGACTGAACCATCATTCGGCATCTTGGAATTGTAGATGGCACAAGACACTTTGTACCGTTCTACATCATCCGGGGTGCCGAAGGATTCCTTCAACTTTTGAAGGATTTCATCAGGTTGGGCCTCCTCGAATTTGCGACTGAACTCGTCGTTCATCGCCACTAACATAATGCACCGGACAGTAGTCCGATCAGACACCCACTTCAGATAAGCGTCTCTGACCACACTCCGGGCATTAGTGGGAGGGATTTCAGGTGCCGGATCCATTATCACATAGAGGATCCGTTCATGCTCCATAACTATTCTTAATCTTCGATACCAACTATCAAAGTTGTGACCCTTTAACTTCTCGTTATCGAGAAGTGACCGGAGCGATAAATTTGAAGACATCTGAAAAGAAAATAAGACCAAATTAGTGTATGAATTAATAATTTTAACCAAAAGACTTGGACTTTAGTCTAAAGGTTTCTCCCACTAATTTTTCAGATTGGTAGCCTCTAACTCCAATCCGTGAAAATACTTTTTCAAGTGGGTACTGAAATCCAATAGGCCTCACATGAGCCCGACTTTGGCCGGCTCACCCATATGAGCCTAAAGGTAGGTTCGTAAACCAATTGCTTCCCTAAACAATTTTCAGTATTTCATTTTGTCCCAGAGAACACCCCAATCGGCCTTGGGGCCTCCTATTGTGGGTCTCTGGTTAGGTCCAACCATTAAAATGACAAATCTAATGCTTTCCAGCTAACTAAAGACCAAGCCCGACTTTGGCCGGCCCACCTGGTCCCATTAAGGAGGTTGCACTGAACCATCATCGATCAGATAGAAATTCCAGTCGCCGAATGTACACCCATTCTTTGGAACTACCGATGCACACCAAGCTAGTGGACACATTTCTAACCGACTTAATGGGAGGCTAAGACACTGTCAACTACTTGACTTAGTCTTTTTAAGGACCTAATAATTTTAGAAGATTTTTAGTTGTGACAGAAGATAAGACAAGGACATGGATCATCCTCCCATTGAATCAATCAGATTCCAGGAGGGTTGATTTAAATCAACAAATGATCCATGGGCACCTATAGTCAGTCAGACCGATCAACCTGGGTGACATGGGTTAATTCGAGTCATTAAGCTTTTCCAATCAGTTCTGGTCGACTCGACTAGCCAGGTAGGTGAGATCATGGGTGAGTATCCGCCATTAACCATCTTTCCTAGACACCAACCAAGTTGGCCAGGAAAGAGGTAGCCTCATACAACCATGATCACAATGCCAAACCTACCTCGACACCAGTCAGTTTACCAGACTCGATCAGACTAGCCTAAAGACTCGGGCATCCACTGAGCCACTAATTGGATCCATTTTAGATGAACGGATCAACTAATCTAACTATTAGATAGTTCTAAAGAAGGGCCTTAAACAACTTTTGTTTAATCTTCTTGTTATCCGGTTCAACTAAACTTAGATCTAACCCAGTGATGAACCCAACTAGTCAGCTAACCCAATTCAACCCAAAATGGCTTATGCAATGTTTTAGATTTCATAAACCTAAAAATCTTAATAGGCCAAACACTTAATTAAAATATTTTTTAATTAAGTCACAATGTAAAACAATTTTACATAAACTAGTCATGCATCTAGATTCAAATATTTTATAAATATTTCATATCCATATTTAAAACATGCCCAAAAACATGTATCAACAAATTAAAACCTTTTTAATTTTTAATATTCTTTAAGGATCCTTCTGAAGAGGCCAACACAGACGATCCACATTGTGTCAAAGACATATGGTCATGGTGAAGGTCTCAACTAGGTTCCAAAAAGAAATTTGATACATAATTAGATTAAACCAATTTTAATCTAAAAACATGCATACATGAATAGATTACACATGCAACCTGGCTCTGATACCACTGAAAGAAAAATGGTGCAGGTGGTTTGACATGATCCTACACTAGGCATGCAAACAGGTACGGGAGCAGAAAAAATTTTAAAACTTTTTTTTTAAAAAAAAGAAAAAACTCGCAGCGGAAAACTGCTCCGCCCAGAACCTAATCTATTCATGCTGCATGTAGGCATGTATCAAGACATAAAATATTTACAAAAATATTAAACAAATAAATCTACTTATGCATGATTAAAAAAAATAATTTTTTATACCTTTATTCCGCTTGGAATAACTCTGGAATATCTGCTGGAATAGCTGGGATAACAGGAATAAGTTTATTCCTGTTTTCTTCTTCCAGCAAGCTTTTGAACGTTGTTTCTTCTTCTCTCCAACAGCAGCAATGGCCAACCACAAATGACCAATCCTTGGTCTCTTCTCCTTCACCAACAGCAAGGGATCTTCTTGCTTCAAAGGAGAGGTAGATGTTGCTTCAAAGTGAGTCTTTGGATGGATCGTTCTCTTCCTCTTTTGCTGCAGAAATTCAGAAAACCTGCAACCAAAAACAGGGGAGAGAAAAGGTAGCAGCAAAGAGGTTGATCCGGCTCCCAGGTGCTCAAGCGAACACCCTCTAGAGGGGGAACATACCCGGGGCTCACGGATCCTCCCTCACGCACGGTGCTAGCCACTGGAAGGGACGTTGGTCACAGGTTGATGGCAGCAACTGTGCTTTGCTGCAATCTTGGTTTGAGCACTACAATGAACAAGGAATTAAGCCTTGTTCCTCTCCCTAAATCTCTCCAAATCCCGGACCCAACAGCACCCAATAGAATAAAGGAATTATCTCTCAAACAGGGGGATCTCTTAGCCTCTCTAAGAAGAAAAAACAATGCCCAGACTTGCAGTTTTTCAGCTCTTACACGCTGAAACAGGGCAGCTGAATTTATAAGGAGCAGAGGGAAGAGGGAGAGGCAGAGAGACGAAGACGTTAGGCTGTCGTTCACCAATTAATCAGCAAATAAACAAGGTTTAAAGAAGATGAATTACAGTAGGTGGAGGGAGAGGAGAAGACGCCATCGGTTCGGTCGTTTGGCCTCCTTTCGCTTGGAATTCCTTCCAGCGAAAACACCGTGTAAAACTGTTAAACGGGAGAGAAAAACCACCGGTTCAGAAAACCGGTCCAATCTCATTTAAAACCACTTGGTTCAATCCAATTGAACCAGTTCAGGGATTTTCAAACCCAATAAAATTGGTTCACAACCAATAGAAGACCGAAACGAGCTCCGAATCAGTTCAAAACTGATTCAATAAAATCCTGGTTCAGTCCTGGTCAGCCCGGAACAATTTCTGGTTGACATGGACAAGGGCAAGATGGGTAAAAGAGTGCTAAAATATATCGTGACCATAAAACCGAGATGATTTTCAATCGTAATCGGTATCCGGATCTGAGAGTTATCCTCTGTGGCGTGTGACCTCGTAGGTTCGAACCTAAACGGTAGCACTCGAACAATTCTAGTACCAGCACAGGAAACCATCTAGCAATGGGTCCCGGTGTCCAGATAGGTCGAAGATGCGGGAGCAAACTATCGAACCTCTGGCATATGGTTACCGTATAATTCATCCCTTTGATCTCTAATGCTCAGGACGACTGAGATTGGGCTGCCAACCCAGACTGAGTCAGTCAAGTACGTGTCTCAACCTTGCAAGCCCAGTGACTCTTCACTAGGGCTACCCCGGCTGAGGATTTGCTAAATTGAGATTCTGCGAGACATTCAATCCAAACTGTTTGGACAGGTCAATTTCATCTTGGTCCATCACTACTCCACAAGTACTTGCCTGTACCCAGAAACCTTCCATCATTGAATTAAAAATCCGGGTAGTCCGGCAGCAAAGCATAGGGAGTTGCTTGCAAGCTACCGTGATGACCTCAGGTCGGAGGGACACATATACCCATATCCAATCGTGAGTATCCCTTTGGCAGAAAGGGGCTGCTCGGAGTCACGTTCAATGAGATATCACATATCCCACTTGCAGATCACATCAGTGTCACCACACTCATTTGGTCAAGAGGACAACCAAACGATGTGAACTACAACAACCTATTCTTGATATATTGTCGTCCAGTACAATATATCCTTTGGTTGTGAATAGGGTTTAAGGACCACTCGATACATCCTCTCTGTATCGAAGTCAGTGTAGTCCTAAGGACTTCATCATATGGAAAGAGTTCATTTCAGGAAAATACAATATGTGATGAGTTACCAAAAATAATATTTTATTAATTCATAAAAAGAATACTATACTGAGCCCAACCACCTACAACCCAGGCGATTGGCTTTGGGACACAATTCCCAACAAGGATAGGGTGATTACACCATCCCTGTGCACTTCTGTCGTGATCAAGGTAGGCTGTTTAGGCCCGCCCCATCGCGTCTTCGGGTTTATCGTAGGGTAGGTTACGAAAACCATCCCTACACCTTTGATCTTCTTGGTGGCCTGGTTGGGCCATCCGTTGCGCTCGTCGGGCATACCGATAAGGTGAGTGGATCAGACTCTCCTTTGCGCAGTTGACCGATTTTTTAGATCAGGTCACTTAGGCTGTTGTCGTTCAGTCGATGCAACTAGCCATTTCGAGTTGAGTTGGATTGAGCAATCTTGTACAGGAAATTTAGGAACTCGTTTATTGATAATATTTGTGAAGGTTTTGTACATTCCATGGCTGGGACAGAATCTCCCCATCCAAGGTCTTAAGTCGATATGCTCCCAGTCGAATGACTTCTTCGACTTGATATGGACCTTCCCAGTTGGGGGAGAGTTTACCCTATTCCGTTGGCCTGGATACTTCTACCCTTCACAGTACTATATCCCCTGTGCAGAAAATCTGCTCTCTCACCCTTGAGTTGTAGTATTTGGTGACCTTTTGTTGGTACGCCGCCATTCTTATCTGGGCCTGAAGTCTGGCGCTTGGCAGCAGATCTAGGTCGATCCTTCTACGATCGGAGTTCCCAGGCTCTTCATAGTTGTCAATTCTCATGGACTGCAGGGAGACTTCAATAGGTAGTACGGCTTCGGTACCGTATGCTAGGTTGAATGGAGACTCGCCAATGGCCATTCTCGGGATAGTTAAGTATGCCCAGAGAACAGAGGTTAGTTCTTCGGCCCAAAGTCCTTTGGCAGCATTCAACCTCGTCTTCAGACCATGGAGGATGGTCCGATTAGTGACTTCGGCTTCTCCGTTGGACTGTGGATGAGCAACGGAAGTCAGCCGATGTTGAACATGATACCGAGCGCAGAAGTCTTTGAACTTCGGATTGTCGAACTGTCTCCCGTTGTCCGTGATTATGACATGTGGGATGCCGAGCCGAAATATGATGAAATTTTTTACAAAATTCTCCACCTTGCCTTCTATGATCTGGGCCAATGGTTCGGCGTCTACCCACTTTGTAAAGTAGTCGATAGCCACAAGAAGGAACTTCCTTTGCCCTGATACCGGCGGGAATGGGCCGAGAATGTCCATTCCCCACTGGGCAAAAGGCCATGGGGCTGCCAGTTGGGTCAAGTGACTCGCAGGCTATCTTTGAACATTTGCGTACCTCTGACACTGGTCGCACTTTTGCACAAAGTCAGCCAAATCCTTCTGGATGGAGGGCCAGTAATACCCTTGTCGAATGATCTTGTATGCCAGTGATCTACCTCCAAAGTGATCACCGCATATGCCCTCGTGGACCTCTCTCAAGGCATAATCCGCATCTGTCGGTCCCAAGCATTTTAGCAATGGCTGAGAGAATGATCTCTTATAGAGGGTCCCGTCCAAGATGATATACTGAGATGCCATCCAGCGAATCTTCTTGGCCTCTGCCTTGTCCTCTAGCAGTACACCTTCATTTAGAAATTTGATGATAGGATCCATCAAGCTTGGCTTGGTATCGATCTGGCACACCTCCGTAGCTTCTTCGGCCATGCTTGGAGTTTCCAGATGTTCAACAAAGGTGCGCCTGAGAGATTCCGGCGCTATAGTTTCCAGTCGAGATAATGCATCCACCCGGGAATTCTCTGATCGTGGGACATGGATGATCTCAAACTGTTCCAGTTGAGAGGATAAGGCCCATACCTTCTCTAGGTACTGCACCATGGTTGGATCCTTAGCTGCATATTCTCCGTTAACTTGAATTACAACCAGCTAGGATCTGAGAAGGTTCGAAGTTGTTGAACCCCCAAATTCTTGGCAATCCGAAGTCTGGCAAGCAAGGCTTCGTATTCGGCCTAGTTGTTAGAAGCAAGGAAGGAGAACCGAAGTGCATACTCTATGGTGTGACCATCAGGTTCGGCCAGCATAAGTCCAGCCCCGCATCTAGTAGCATTGGAAGCTCCATCCACATGAAGCACCCAAATGGACTTCGTCTCCTTCGGGACTTCATCTTGTACCGAAGATGCTTCGTCTTCGGACCTCCAGGTGCATTCAGCCAAGAAATCAGAGAGCACCTGGGCCTTCATAGCCGATCGAGGCTGAAAACTGATGTCAAGCTTAATTAACTTCACAGCCCACTTGGCTATCCTTCCAGAGGTGTCCGGAGATCGGAGAACGGCCTTAAGGGGCTGATCGGTCAGCACCACAATGGCGTGGGCATGGAAGTACGGCCATAGTTGTTTAGCCATAATCACCAGAGAGTATATCAGCTTCTGCATCCTCGCATATCGTATTTCGGCATCATGCAGGACATTGCTGATGTAGTAGATCGGCTTGTGGGATCCGTATTCATCTCTCTGGACGAGGACCGAACTAATTGCTTCATCTGAAGCAGAGAGGTATAGGTAGAGAACCTCGCCTTCTTGTGGTTTGGAGAGTAGTGGTGGGGTTTCTAGGTACCTCTTCAACTCCTCAAAGGCAGTGTGACAGTCTTCGGACCATTTGAAGCTCTTTGACTGCCAGAGTACCTTGAAGAATGGAAGGCATTTCTCGACGGACCGAGAAATGAATCTACTTAGGGAGGCAATTCTCCCTATTAACTACTAGACTTCCTTTTTGCAGGAGGGATGTCTCATATCTTTTAGAGCTTGGATCATCTCAGGGTTTGCCTCAATCTCTCGTTTGGTGATAAGAAAGCCCAAGAACTTACCCGAAGTAACCCCAAAGGCACACTTTGCCGGGTTTAGCTTCATGTGGTAGCGTCGTAGAGCACTGAATGACTCTTCAATGTCATGGATGTGATCTTTTCGGAGGAGGATTTTGACAATCATGTCATCAACATAGGCCTCTATGTTTCTCCCCAATTGCTTTTCGAATACCTTGTTGATTAACCTTTGAAATGTTGCCCCAGCATTCTTGAGGCCGAATGGCATCATCTTATAGCAGTAGAGACCTTTGTCGGTGATGAAGGCCGTCTTCTCCTCATCTTGTGGATCCATTCTAATCTGGTTATAGCCGGAAAAAATATCCATGAAGCTCAGCAACTGGTGGCCGGCAGTAGCGTCGACTAGTTGATCAATCTTCAAGAGAGGGAAGCTATCCTTTGGGCAAGCCTTATTGAGATCTGTGTAATCGATGCAGATCCTCCACTTGCCACTAGCTTTCTTCACCATTACCATATTGGTCAACCACTCTAGATAGTGGGCCTCCCGGATGAACCATGCTTTAAGGAGTTTGCTGACTTCTTCGTCCACAGCTTTCTGTCTTTCAGGAGCAAAGCTCCTTTTCTTCTGCCGCACTGGCTTATACCCAGGGGTAACTTCCAGCCGATGAGTGATTACTTCGGCAGAAATCTTCAGCATATCCGAAGCTGACCATGTGAAGACGTCGACATTGTCTCTGAGGAAATGGAACAGCTTTGTTCTGGTTTCCTCATCAAGGGTACTCCCGATCTGCATAACTCTGGTGGGGTCTTCCTTTGTCAAAGGTACCATGACAGTTTTCTCCATGGGTTCACTAGAGCCTGTAGTTGTATTCCTCGGATCTAGCTGGTCTGGGGTTACAGGATCGTTATAGTGCCTGTCTTGTATCATCAGACATTGCCGTGCTGTCCTCTGATCTCCTCTAACTTCTTCGACATCGTTCTTGGTGGGGAAGCGTACCAAGAGGTAATGAGAGAAGATCACGGTTCGGAACCTGTTCAAGGCGGGCCACCCCAGAATGATGTTGTATGCTGAGGGGATCCGAACCACCGTGAAGTTGATCGGCAGTGTCTTTTGTCGAGGTTCAGTACCAAGGGTTACAGGCAAAACTATTTCTCCCTCGGCGTGAACTTGATTGCCCCTAAAACTAGTGAGCGGTATGGGGGATCTTCGTAGTTGATGTCTAGGCAAACACATTTTAGAGAATGCATTGTAAATCAAGACATCAGTCGAACTTCCATTATTAACAAGGATTCGCTGTACATCATAGTTGGCCACAACGGTCGAGATTACAAGGGGATCATCATGTGGGAACCGAACTCCCGTAAGGTCATCGTTGGAAAAGAGAATAGCGTTATTGTCCTTGAGTCGCTTTGGGGCATCGTCCTCGTCCCTTCTCCAATCGGTAGGTCGGTGTATCATCCCTACACCTCCATTGATGGGCCTTTGATTTGGCAGTTCGGCCTCTACGAGAGGTGGCTGGGGAACAGTTGCTTCCGACCAAGATCTTTGGTGACCAATGTACCGCCCCAAATACCCTCTCTTGATGAGATCCTCAATCGCATCCTTCAGCTGGATGCACTCTTCAGTGTTATGGCCGTGGTCCTGGTGGAATCGGTAGTATTTGTTCGTATTCCTTATGGAAGATGAGGCCTTCATGGGACGGGGCCGTTGGAGATATATTTCTTTCTCTATCTCCATGAGGATCTTTTCTCGAGGGAGGTTGAGGGGGGTGTAGGAGTCGAATCTTCCTCCCGATGCTCTAGGCCTGGGAGGACTCATTCGGCGGTCTATATATTTGCTGCCATTGTTATTGGAAATTGGGGGACCTTGTCCCCTATTGTTCTTTTTTTTTGAAAGGGGCTTCCCTTCAATCAGTCGTCGGTTAGCCGGCTGCTCTTCAGCATCAGCATATTTCTGAGCCCTTGACAAGAGCTCAGCATAGCTTTTAGGGAACTTCTTGTCTAGGAAAAAGGTAAGCCTGGAGGTACGAAGCCCCTTCTTCAGTGCAGACATGGCCACGTGTTCGTTGAGATCGGGGATCTCAAGTGTGGCCGCTTAAAACCTAGAGATGTAATCTTGCAGGCTTTCTCCTTCGTTCTGGTGAAGGAGGAACAGTGTGTTCGTATTCCATGGAGTCTTGCGGCAGGTCCTGAAATGCAAGACAAACAATTTTTCTAATTCGGAAAAAGAATCGATGGTACCTGGGCGTAGGCTCGAGTACCACATTTGAGCAACTTTCTTCAAGGTAGCCGGGAATGCGAGGTAGTACATCACGTCCGAAGCTCCTTGGATCATCATATGGGCCTTGAAACTGCCCAAGTGGTCGAGGGGATTGGAGGTGCCATCGTAGGATTCCATCTGGGGAACCCTGAAGTGCTGAGGAATAACTTCGGCCATGATACGGTCGGTGTAGGGTGGGCGTAGATCACCCATAATCAAATCATCGGGATCCTTCAGATCTCGCATTCTCTGTTCCCGCGCCTTCGCCATCTCCGATTCGATGGCTCTTAATCTCCCGTCGTAATCGGGAGTCTGCTTCGGCACCCTCTCCATGGAGGTGGAGTCTTCGGAGGAGGGTGAGGGAGTTTGCCTAGGCCTTTTCCCTTTCTGCAGGAAATCGGTGGACCTAGGCAGTCTCGAAGTTCGGCCTTCAGGAGAGGGCCGAGAACGGGGGGAGAGATGTGTGGGATCCTCCCGTGGAGCTCTCTTCCTTCGGGACCGAGAGCTATGTTTGGAGGGAGCTTGTGGGTTTCCCACCGGAAAAGCTCTGTTTTGGAAGTCCTGAACCATGGCTGTGAGGTTGGTGACCTGGTTCACAAGGGCTTCAAATTACTGTAGTCCCACAACAACTGTGGGAGGTGGGACGTCATTCTCTCCCGGGGGCGCGCCCCCTTGGGATGGAGCACGACTTCGACTTGTAGAAGCTATCTGAGTCTTTCCTCTCACCATTTTTCCTTGTCTAGGAGGGAGCCCCTGTATCGATCGGTCGGAGCTGCTACACCACAGGACCGCTCCCTGGTTCACCTACAAAATAGGTCCCTTGCCGGAGTTGTTCTGGTAGGGGACACTCCGATGCCTAAGTCAGTGGTGGATCCTAGCCACAGAATGGGGAAAAGCGTCGAGAGTATGAGGGAAAGGCTCTTAGGGTATGCGTTGGTGTATGTATGTGTGCGTACCTCTGTGTACCTCTCCGAGCCATTCTTCTTACCACTATTTAAGAGGAGGCCTCCGGCCTGCGGCCCGCCCTTTTTCCGGTGATTATGGACAGTCAATTTCTTCCCATGATTGGCGATCGTGGGTTGTCATTGAGTGGTTCTGGCCAGATCGGAGACGTGGTAGCTGGAGTTGCTCACCATGATCGTGGCATGGAGATTGTCGATTGTAACCGTTGGTTACAGTTACCTATCTGGGCCAGATTGTGGTCCCATCTTCGGATTTTCCCTGTTTATGGAGATTCTCGGTCGGAGACTTAGTCCTCTACGTGGGCCGAAGACTCAGAGTCTATCCAGGGTCGAAGATCATGTCTCTGGCAAAAGTCGAAGAGCGTGTCTTCGAAAGTTGATGAGGAGCCTGGTCTTCGGTTAGGGCCGAAGATGTCATCCGAAGCTCTGACCTTCGGATGTTGTGGATCGGTGAGAAGCCTTGGGTCGCCTGCAGTTGGCCAGACCTTTTCCTAGTCCGAAGTCCATGGTCCGGAGAAAAGGGCTTCGGCCAACCGAACCGATGTTCGGTTCGTAGCCGAACAGGGATATCCCAACAAGCCTCATAAAAAATTCTTGATTATACCCTCCATTTTTAGTAGAACACATCTGAAAATTATACAATGAGATATTAAATAAGTAGGAAAAGCTAACAAGACTTAATTAGGGTAACCCTATCCATCACACATAATGCCTTCCATTGCTATCACTTTTATTTGCTGACAAGCCCCTGCAATGTACTGAAGTTAACCTCTTCTCTCAAATAGGCATATCCAAATAATTTTATATTCCATCAGATTCCAGAATATGGAGATGATTATTAATTCATTGTCTTATTAATATATTAACCTTCAAACTAAACTTAATACCTGATTTTTCTAAATTAACTTTCTCACTCGATATCATAATTCCTATTTGCTGACAAGACTACGATAATGTACCGAAGTTAACCTTTTCTCTCAAATTGGCATATCCAAATAATTCCATATTCCATCAGATTCCCCAATATGGAGATGATTCTTGATTCATTGTCTTATTAATATATTAACTTTTGAACTAAACTTAATACCTGTTTTTCTAAATTAACTTTTCAACTTGATACCCTACTGTACTCCTATAGAATAATAGAAATCATAGCTGCATTTCATAAAGTAGTTCGACTGAAGATGACGCAATCATCAGTAAAAAGAAGATGAGAGATACTAATATTTAATTGACAAGGTCGATATACTATAAAAGAATTTATCAAAACCGCATATCTAAGCATCTTGGACAAAATATTAGAATAAATAAAAAAAATAGATAAGGTGAAAGAGAACAGCCCTATTGCATACCAATAAAAGAGAAAAAGATATTGGTTAGAATCCCATGTATCAAAATAGCAAACAGTGGATAAACAATATAGCTCCAAATCTACTCAATTCAAATATCATGAAATCCCATATGCTATAGAGAAGAGAATAAAAAATTCTAATGGACTAGATCATCTATTCATTCTGTATCTAATTTAATAGCCATATATACCCTCCATACCAGATCTCTTTGCAAGTCATACATAATCTCTTAAACTATTAAGATATTATTAGAAATACTCCAATCTTTTATAAAAGTACTTAGCTTTGGACTAATTATAAGACATAAAATATATAGCATTTTGTTAGTCAAAAAGCTAAGCTACAATTTTTTATAGCATTGTGTACAAGCCAATCTAACAATAATATGATATAAAAAAAGCATCTAATTTTTAAAAAACTAGAGTGATTAAGGTATGCTTCCAAGATTGAGGCATAGAATGCAACACAAAAAGTTGCTTCACCACTTGCAGACATCCTTTCTGATAAGCCTTAAAATGTTTGAAGGAGGAATCTGTTAGGACTTCGAGCCTTATCACTAGACATAGACCCTAAAATCTTCTTAGTCTCCTTCTCATCTACCACTCTTAATAAAATATCATTATCTATGCTAGAGAGTGCAACATTAGATGGGTCGAGAGTCCCAATTTTCACAACATCATTATCTTGACTATCTAGATTTAAAAAATTATAGTAATTCATATTTAATTATAACTTCATCCTCTAAATCATTTCCATTGCTATCCTTCAAGAATTGAATTTTGTTCCCATTCCTTCTCAATATAGTTGTGTGGTGGAAAAGTTTTGTATTACTGTCTCCCTCTTTAATTCAGTTCATCTTAGACTTTTATCTCTAAAATATTTTCTATAATCCTAAAATATTAAAATAGAATAATGTTAAGCCAAGCTAGCTTGAAGAGTACTCATTTCCAAGGAGGATAATCCACCACTAGCACAATCTTTTTGTTGCAAATATGAAATAGTGGTTTTAAGTTCTTACAATTTCTTGAAAATATTACTCACAATAATTCTATTCTAGATTTTCAATCTCCTTTTTCTTCGGTAAAATGTATGTATCATATTAAACTAAACGTAAATAAATACATCCCTGAGAACCAGAAAATTAAACAAATAAAAATTGAATAGGAAGTTTGATTATAGACTCCCATAGTATTGAACCAATAGCTAAGCCACAAAAGAAGCTATCCAATTAGCAACACTATTAGTCTCATAAAAGACATGCGAGATATCAAAAGAAATCAAAAATCTCAATTTTCTTCAACAATCTTGTAATAATGGATGATGTCCACTATTATCAAAAGGTGAATTAGAAAGTCACTTAATAATTATTATAGAATCCCCCTCCATCCAAATTTGTAAAGTCCATAATTTGTAAACAGTATATATTAAACTTCTCCATGCAATATGCAATTCTACCAACAGAACTATAAAATAAAAAAATTTGAACAACTCTTGTTGCAATATGCAACTCTTGTTGCAACAGAATTAGAAAGTCACTTATTTTTAGTGTCTAGAATTGAGAGTTTTAGTCTCATATTTGTAAGTTCTAGTTTTTGGAAAATATTATATATTGCATCCCTCTAATAGGCATATCTAGACACTAAAAATAACATCTCAAGGCTAATGATACTATAATGAGGATTTCTCAAATTGAAAAGGGGGTTATATATGATATCCAAATTAGTAATAATAATAATAGGACAATGATCAGGACTAATTCATGGTAAGTTGTATATTTGATAGTCTAAAAAACTCTAAATTTAATTACTAGTGACAAAAGTTTGATCGATATACTCCCAAACTCTTGCTCAATCTTCCTGATTATTGTACCATATATAATGAGCTTCAATATATTCAAGATCAAAAAGGCCATTAAAAGAAACAAATTTCCAAAATTCTCTAATTGCAATCTTCTCTATAAAAGGTTTGCCACCCTTTTGATTAATTAGATCAATAATGCAATTAAAGTCTCCTGCAATCAATGCAGGTAACCCTTGATCTAATAGTGTAAAAGCTTTTTAAAAGAACCTGTCATTGCTAGTATTCTGGATTTGCATACATAGCCAACAACACCCATGGTAGTTTACCAATATCAAATATTAGCAGAAGAACTTGCTGCATACAATTATTAGAAATATCAATCTTAATATTTTCTTATTTTCAGCGGCCTCAAACTACAGTCTCCATCTTCTCATTGGAGTTAGCATTTTATATATGTTTAGACATGAAGGCAAACAAATTTGAGGAAGCCTCTGGATTAACACTGTGAATGTTCAGAACTGAGCCCTCCTGAGATAGTTGGACAGTCTTCTCTTTTTGAGCACGTTTTCCATCAATCAGAACCTCTGTTGAATGAATCATGTAATGGAAGCCTACTTCTTGGGTCCAATTCAGGCTACCAACTGGTGATCTAGCCCATTTCATTGAATTTGCGCTCGCTGCCTCGCTGGCATTGAGTAAACCCATCACAAAACCTTGAGATGGGATCTCAAATTCCAATTGGGCCAAGACCATCGATTGGCCCATTTGACCCGATGTGGCTTGATGCACATGATCAAGTTCCACCAAATCCTTAAATGGATTCCCCCATCAAAGGCTAGAATATGAGTCGGAGTTGACCGGAACAGGATACTTTTGCATATATTGAGAAACAAGGAATCTCAAGGTTAGCATGTACTGAGAAACAAGGAATCTCTAAGAAATATGGGATGCAAGATCAATGAAAAAAATGCAATATGTTTTGTCACAATGTTGACAACTTAGTAACCTAGTAAACCAGGAACATAAGAACACACAAAACTAGGAATTAATTTGTGATCACAATTTGATAAAATTACTGGTTGCTAACTATAACTTTTTAAATTGGATTGATCATGCAAGAACTGTAGGGAAGTTCTTTGCATAGTAAATAATCACTAGCCTGTGATTTCATTTAGAAAAGAGATGAGAAGGGGCATTCTAAAGTAATTTATGAACAAGTCATAATCTATTATAGTTAGTGGCTGAGGAAGTGGTTATGGTTTTTGCTAATTGTTCATGGGTATTATTAGGTGGAATTAGGTAACAGGGCCACAAAAATGGGTTTTTGTCATGGTAAATCTTAGAAAAGGATATATTTAAGAGTTCTGCCCTTACAATAGGTATATTTTAAATTATCCTATGAAACCTATTCAAGATCATTCTCATCCTGCTACTTTTGTTAGTGCAAATTGCAATGATTCCTCCCCAATGCACAACTAATATGGGACTAAATGCATGATGCATGTCTTTAAATCCATATGATGCATAGGTTAAAGACTATCTAACACATGTTTTTTTTTGTTTCTAGATATTTATAGTAGTTTAAATTATTATCAATCTTCAATTTGGATGTCTCATTATTGATTTTGAATTCAAGAAAAGTAGATACTTTCTCCTCCTTAGGGCAAAAGTCTATCTCTTGTTTGTTTATTTACTCATTTATAGTTTAAGAGTCAATATAAAAACTAGCTATTGTTCATCTAAAGAGGTATCATATATAGCCATAACCATCAAATCTTGCCCTAACTATTCAAGATAATTTTTTTTGATTAACTCAGCATTTCTATAAAAATGCATTCTAATATGTCGTTCAACCTAATTGCTATTTTATTTTCCAAAACCTCTATCCAAGCTAACTTAGGTCTTCCTCTCCATTTTCAACATCCTTCAACAAAACTTGAAGCACTGCTCTGTCATATATGGCCTACCATCTATCTTAATGGGTTCACCTTTTTTCTGTTCTTAAATTATGCAACATCCCTCCTGAGAGTTGCAATAACCAAAAAATTTCATAGACCTTTTTCTTTATAAATGCAAATCATACAAGATGCTTGGGTATCCAAGTTTGCTTAACTAAGATGAATAACTCTATTGCTTTCCTTTAATAAAGAAAATAGCCCTGTTACATTATGAAAGTTGTCATGATAGATCCAAAATTTATATAGAGGGACATAAAAGGAGGGTGGACAAGAAGATAGAGGACATTCTAAAGAATAAAAGGAATAGAGGGGTAAAAATGAAATGATAAGTGTTATCAATGCTTCCTGTCCAGACTCCGGAGGTCACTAGAGAGATGGTGCTCGTAAGCTGTATCTATAAAAAAATCATGATCAGAGGTTATTTAGGTGAGGACCCTCCAATACTCAAGTCAGGATGCAGGCAATAGAAAAAAAAAGGGAGCGGAGACCAGAGAGTGAGTTTATCATCATCATACCTTGAGGGCTCTCAAAGAACTTTTTATAGGCAAGTGACAAGAACATTTTCAGGATAAGAAACTCTTAGTAGGTTTGGTAAGAAGTGACAAAATAGAAGATTCTGTTACGTAGGGTGTCAAAGGATCATTCTATTTATCCAAAATGTCTACTTCCCATTAATTAGGATTTTGTCTCTTGTATGGAGTCGGCCATGCTTCTTAATGGTGATGTAGACCATTGCATCAGACTGGTCATGCTCTCCTTAATTGTGAGGATTTATTAAGCATTATGGGACATGGTCTCCCGATCGTGCAACCAGATGTATAGAGATGAGCATCGATCGGTACTTCCTTCAGTCACTCCGAGGAGCACTACTTGAGAATTTCTATCTACCCTTAAATACAAGGACCCAGGGTTTGCCCAAACACCCTTACCGAGGTCAAGGATCGATTGGACTTTGGGGCTCAAGGTATGATTATGCTCCACCCAAAGAAAGAGAATCTTTGCTGCCAGAAATGAAGTTCAGCTTACAGAGCCTCGGGATGCCAACGGTGGGGGTTGGCCCCTCACATCATTTGTCCCCCACTCCTTAGTTCAAGCACGAAGAGTCTCAGACTTAGGAGTAATCCTAGTAGCATGCCTGAGGGATCCTAGTATCAATCCAAAATTATTACACTCCTTGAGAGGTATGGAGTGGGCTGGCAAGTAAAATGTCACCACGCGGCATCTTTATGGGATTCCTCAAGGGAAAGGAATAATTTATAATAGTCTTTCTCTTTAAAAAGGGGCCTAGGGTGCTCTTTTTGTTGTTGTTCCAACTTTAACGAGGGAAGGCTTTGCACTATTAAGAGGCAATTTCCGATGAGCTAGGTGATTTCTGGTGAGTTTTTAGCACCAGAGTTCAGGGTCATCTATGATTCTTGAGTGTGGTGTGAGAATTGATGGATCCAAGTGAATTGAAGGAGTTTCAGAGGGCCACTAGGAAGCTTCAAAAGTCTGGCATCTCGGCTAAGTCATTGCTTAGCCAACTCGTGGAACTATCACCGAAGGAGTAAGCACCGAGAAAATGTGCTCGGAGTTGCCAATTCCAAGCTCTTCTGAGGGGCCAAGAGTGGTCGAAGACCTAGTTCAGTCCCTCCTTTTGCTTGCCAATATGTTGAAGATGCACGAGGCTGAACCCAAATTCTATAGGCACTGAGCCTTTCAATCAATGATCTACGTATGATGGTGCATTTCTCAAAGTATTTTGCCTTTGTATCTTCTTGATGATATTTTGTTATGTTGTTGGAATAGTACATCAACTTCTTTATGGAGTCGTCCAAGGTAGCAGAGATGAAGGTTGTGATAACTAGGGGAATAGCCACTTTTGCCAAGAGGGAGGTCTACGAGGTCGAGGTGCAGGCATCCAAGGTAGAATCAGAATTCTAGTGATAGAAGAAATGCACTGAAGCTGCAATGGACGATGCCAAGGGCTCGGCAAAGAAGCTAAAGCATGCAGGCAAATGGTTTATATCGATGCACAAGTGGATGACCAACACCAACTAGCGAGAGGTTCAAGTCATCAAGGAGGTGCAGATGGAGATTGCAAATTTGAAGAAAAGTTTGCATATGCCGAGGTCATAGACTTGAAGGAGGATTCCCACATCTGGGTTCATTGGCTGTGGGATGAACTCCAGTCCACGAGAGAAGAAGACAGATGGCTTTAGGGTGCACTCCAATAGGCTCGTAGCCTGATCTATGACCAAGAATCTTCAAGCCAGGAGTAAGAGAGAGCCCATTAGGTAGAACTAGCCTAGAATGAAACTTTGGCCAAAGCCAAGTTCCTTCATCAAGCACTCAAAGAGGAGAAGAGGACATGGGCCTACAATCTTTGTGCCAAGGAAGTACCAAAGATGGTGGCCCTAAAGGGCAAACTAAAGACTATAGAGAAGACCATCGAGAGTCTGAACAACACTGTTAATGAGCGCAGTCAAGAGGTTAGGATGCTACAAAGCAAGTTGTTGATGATTCGGGTGCACCTAGGTGTTGCCAACACATAGCTTTGTTATATATAAAGAAAGACCTATGAGATGGGGTTTGAAGGATGCAAGGCATTGGTAGTAAAGATCCTCCCATTAGTTGAGGTGAGCTTACTTCAGATCCCTATCTTGGCAGTCTCTCATGCCTTAGCAGTCCTCCTCAAAAATCAAAGCCGAGGGCGATGACTTCTTTCTTTTTGTTGTTTGTTGGATTGTATTTGCTATAATCCACATTTCTTTTTTTCATGTTCATGTAATTAATTGAATAATAAATAAAATTTACTTTTCTTAAACTGTGTCTCAAAATTATTTATGGAGATTGAATGTCTGATGTCGGTTTCATAAGCCTTGATTTATTTCAAGTTCAGTGGATTGGTCCGTAGTAGTTTGTTAGATAGGCACAGGCTCCCATCATGAAAATCTTCCTTCGGCCTCTTTATGAGGTAACCAAGGATCATTCTAGCCTAGGCATTATGGGATGAGGGTGGTGTCAAATCAATTGGGCCCGGTGCTCATGAAGATGCCTTGTAGTGAGTTTCATAGAGAATGAGGGGTCAACCTTACATGCATTGTGATGGACTGAGGGTTGTGGTTCTTGAGGTGGAACCAGTCACCTACACCCATGAAAGATGAGGTGCTAGCATTCTCCACCTTTGGATTCTTTCCATCCTATGATCCATAAGAGATTGGTTCTAGCCAATCTCAACTAGCCATGTGTTAGGCATCTGATGGGGGTGGCCTCTTCGCCCTCATATTTGGGCCGTTGAAGGATTTTATAAATAGTTGAGACCCAACCCTTGCTTTTCATTTTGCTTTCTCTGCCTCTATCATCTTCCTCTCTTCTTCTCTCGAAGACTCGTCTCCCTGCCAATCATCTCCTCTGACGAACATCCTCGCCTCCATTGCTTGTCTTAAGTTAGGTTCTTGCCATTATCTTAGGAGTCTCCTTCCATCGCCTTCTTTCTTTTATTCATTATTCCTCCCTTCCTCTTCATCTTCCCTATATTTTGGTTTGCTGGGTACGCTCTATTTGTTGATTTTTGGGACCAATTTTTCTTGATTTTTATCATTTTCTATTTGATTTTCAAAGATGATTGAAATTTCTACTTCGATTGGCTCTTGGCTTTCGAAGTGGGGACTGACCAAAACTCATGTTTTAGCCAAGGCTCTAGGGGCTTTCTTGGAGCACGAGGATTTTGACTTGGACGAGTTTCTTCCATAAAACTTCTAGTCCAAACTCAAGGAGGCAAATATGAGCTAGTTTCGACATCAGATCAGATCCTGTCCAGGTTCAGGCTAGAAGTTTTACTCCCAATGGATCGAGCATGCAATCCTCTCCCAAGCTAGATTGCTCTTTATGAAGAGTGCCTCTGAGCTAGGCTGAGACTTTTCATTTTTGACTTTTTCATCAAACTTCTTCAATTCTTTAGGATATCCCTGTGTGCAATTGTACTGAACTCATGGTGGTACATCTATGATTTCCTGATAGTTTATTTTCTGGTCATTGTCCAACCGGTCACCTCTCTTTTTATAACATTTTTTAACTTCAAAAAATACCCTCTCCTCTTTGGATGGTGGTACATCTACCCTCAAAGAAGGCAAGGTGTTCATCCTCTTATCCAAGGTGCTCCTTCTTTAGTGCATCACAGGAAGGAGTGCTTCTTTTTGTTAAACATCCATCTAGAGGACAGGAGTTGGAGTCATGGGGTGTCTCCTAGCACCAAGTGGTATGAGTCCCCACCTTGAGTGAGGAGAAGGAAGAGTGGTACAAGGCCCTTCTCTGTTTCAAAGTCTCTAAGTTGAGGGTCTTCTTGTCTAATAAGATCCTCTTCGAGGTGGGCATCAATCAAGCATGACCAAGAGGTAGGAGATGGGTTCTACTACTTATCTTCCTTCTATTCATAGGGTTTTCATTTTCCTGCTTCTAATAGTTTTCATTTAGTCATTGCAAATATGGATCCCTCAATCATGTAGAAAGTGAAGCAGGCAATGAAGTCTAACACTATCGAGATTCTTTCAAGAAGGCTAAAGAAACTTCAACTCATCTCCCACCAGCATCCATTGATTGAAGCTATCTCCGGGGCCGAGGGGGTGGTCCTTGCCATGGGCTCAACCCCCCCATTGATTGTTGCTCTTGCAATGTAACTGCCAACACCTGCCCCAAGAGCTAGGGCATCTTCTTCTACAACTGGGCATCCTTGTCCGCTCCCCAGCCCAAAGGCATTTGGGAGAAGCACCTCAACCGCTCAACCTAGGGATCCTTTCATAGAGGGTTAGGGGGTCACCTAGGAATTATGTAGGTGTATCTTTCTTCTGGTGATGTCGAGAGGATTGTCGAGGAAGGGGCCCCTACCAATGAAGGGGTGATGTCCGAACTTTCCTCCATATGTTTTGTACTCCCTGTCTCGAATTCTAGTTTAATTTTCTTTAGTTGTCTCACCATTCCCTCTTTTCTCATAGCTGGCCCACTACATCAGTGACTACTTTGAGTTATGGGCCTATACTGGAGAGCTCAAGAAGAAGGCAGAGGGGCTTTAGGCCCAATTGCTTCCTACCGAATGGCAAAATCCTCTATCGAGGTCGAAGCTGACCATTTGAAGCAGGTAGTCTTTTTAGAGAAAAAGAAATGGCTACAAGTGAAGGAGGAGAAGAAGAAGTTGGATGGTGCCCTTGCGGAGGTGCACCGCAAATTGTCCGAGGCCAAGGATCGGATAGCAATTATGGCGTATGAGGGCATGGAAGCCTATAAGGCCACCAAGGAGGGCCATGATGAGAAGATCAAGTACTCTGCCATGACTTACCTCGTCAAAAAGAATGAGGTCTAGTATAAGGTGGCCAACCACTTCCTACATCTAGATCTAACTATTGACCAGTGATGAAGCAACCCAAGAGGGGAGATGAATTAGGTTTTATAAATTTTTTTGAACTATTTCAATAAGTATATGCTAATTGTAATTAAGTGCTTGTATTTTGCCATAGTATTTGTATGCTTAATGAAAATATTTAACATAATTAACAAAATAAATGCAAGAGTAAATAAGCAATAAATAAGAGCAATCACAAATATAAGAATATATAGTGGTTCGATGCACTCCAAGGCACCTACATCCACTCCCCAAGTTTTTCTTGGGTATTTCACTATATCATCAAGATTACAATCGATTAGTTTTCTGGGCTCACTAATCAAAACCCAACTTGTTTTCCCAGGCTCTCAAGTCAAAACCCCTTGTTGGTTTTATAACTTAGGCTAACCAACAATCTTCGATGGTTTTACGGGCTCACCAACAACCTATGTTGGTTTTACAGGATCACTAACAACCTATGTTGGTTTTACACAAAGACTAACCAACAACCTCTTTGATTTTTCAAGGCTCACCAAAAATCTTGATACAATAATGTAAAAATGAAAGTAAAGAATACAATAAAGCTTTCTAAAATAAAGCAAGTATTTCTTTGAAGTCCTTGGATGATGTTGAAGAAGCTTGTCTTCAATTTGTTGAAGCCTTGAATGATGCTTGATGTTGTGGACTTGGATCAACTCTCTTATCTTTGGAAGCTTGAAGGCTTGAACCACTCAACTCTTAAATCCTTAATGGATATTCAATGATCTCACGAAAGGATTGCTTCCTCATTTGATTTTTGATATTTATATAGCTCTCCAAAATATAGATGACCATTTATGACCGTTGGAGATGAAAAAACTAGCCGTTTGAAGCAAGTTGGAATTAATTTTGCACTTTTAGAAAACTACCCATTACTCAAAGTGTCGACACTTGAATCTAGTGAGTCGACAATTAAGTTCTTCATGAGTCGACACTTGAATTTTGTGAGTCCATACTTGGGTCAGCTCAAGACAAAAATTCTGGATTGACACAGTTTTGTATTTTTCTTATTTTCAGGTCTTGAGTCGATACTTGGACATCTTCATGAGTCGACACTTGAGTGTGCCAGTGCTGAAACTTCTCCAAACTCAAACTTTAAGTCCTTCCAATTCTTCCTTATATTCCAAAGTCCTTATAACTTGAAATTCCATGAATTTGAAGGACTTCTTCAATTGAAATACAAGCATTTCCTCATTCAACATGGATGAGTACTAAGATCTGATAAACATACTTAAAAATATAATTAGTACTCATATATACTTAAGTATTTTGTCAATCATCAAAATCAAGACCAGAGTCAATACTAACTTTTCTTCATGTGATTTCGAAGAAAAGGATGATGACGAATCCCTAAGCTAGGGATTGATGTGGACCCTCCAATTGCTATGTATCCTTCGCTGATCACCTGAAGTATCTTTAAGTTTGTTTATTTTTGCTCCCTCATTTTGTAATGGCTTTCAGGCTCACCTTTTAGAAGATATCTGTTGGCTTTGGCTCCTTAGTTTTGATGATTAACAAAAGGTTGAGTATATGTTTGGACTAATGTTTCATCTCAAGATAAAGTTTCAGGACTTAGGTTATTCAAAAAGAGTACTAAGAGTACAATGATGAAACCAAGCTTGCCTGATTTTGGAAAAGAGTTCTTCTACCTTGAACAAGATCAAATTTCTCATATTGGACCTTCCTGTTAAGAAGTAATTGACAAAAGAAACAAAGGCTTAGAGAAACTCAAGAATGGCACGCACCTCTCTAGAGTTTCAGAAAATTTCAGATCAGAGGTCGACCACCAGAGGTCGACACCTTGTCAAAGGTCGACCACCAGAGGTCGACTCATGAAGAAAAGAAAAGTTCAGCAAGGCCGGCACGGCAAAATTTCAGTGGCACGCTCCAGAGGTCGACCACCAGAGGTCAACACCTGTCCAGAGGTCGACACCAGAGGTCGACTCATAGCCTGAGAATTCAAACTGGGCAGAACTATGGTTTTCTGGATTTTTGTCTAAAATAAACTGGAGGTCGACTCATGAGGTCGACACTTGATCCAGAGGTCGACTCATGAGGTCGACTCATGGCATAACGGCTAGTTTTTCTGAACTTTTGATTTGATTTCTAACGGTCATAAACGGCCATATTTTTGATTCTAACGGTCTTGTGGAGTTGTTTCAGCTTGAATGAGGTATTTAACCTCCACCAAACTTCAAAAAAGACAAGGAGACAAAGTGAAAAAGTTTAGAGTCAAAGTACAAAGCCGTCAATCAATTCCAAGCCAAAAAGAGTGAGAAAACCAAGAGATTCCTTAGCCAAAAGCTTTCCATCTTTGAGGAATCCAACTTTCAAGTATTTGGCATTTAGTGAGGTCCAAAGATTCCAAGAGAAAGGCTTAAAGAGTCTCCATCAAGAGCTACATCGAATTACTTTTTGCTCAAAAGGAGTTTGTCTTGTTTTATTCATTGTATTCATATTCTTTTTGTCTTAGGCTAGTTTCAAGGGAATTTGAAACTAGTGTGAGGTTTGTTGGTGAGCCAATTGATAAAACCAACTAGGGTTGCTTGTAAGCCCGAAGCCAAAACAAGTGAGTGAGGTTTGTTGGTGAGCCAATTGATAAAACCAACTAGGGTTGCTTGTAAGCCCGAAGACAAAACAAGTGTGTAAGATTTTGACTTGTGAGCCTGGTAAAACAAGTCGGCTGTAATCTAAAGATTATAGTGAAAATTTCCAAGTGTAGCTTGGGGAGTGGATGTAGGTGCTAGGTGCACCGAACCACTATACTTCTTATGTGTTTTCATTGCTTTACTCTTTATCTTCTTTTGCTCTTTAATTGTTGTTTTATTTCATTGCTTCCGTTGCACAATTACTTGAGCACTATCACTCTTCACCTTAGAACTTGATAGCACATATATTGCTTTAATTTTTAAAATACCCAATTCACCCCCCCTCTTGGGCGCCATATCTGGGCAACAAGTGATATCAGAGCACCGGTACTCTCTTGTAGGTCCAACGATCTTGAGTGAAAGATCATGGCCGCCCCAATTGGAATGGGTGTAGTTGAAGGACAACCATCAAATCACCCTCCTTTCTTTAATGGCACAAACTACACATACTGGAAAACTCGTATGCGTATTTATTTACAAGCTGTAGATTATCATATATGGAGAATAATTACTAAAGGGCCTCATCAGCCCACTCACTTGGTTAATGGCATTATCACCCCAAAATCTGAAGAAGAATGGGATGACAATGACATCAAACAAGCTGAGTTAAATGCTAAGGCGATGAATTTGCTATTCCGTGCACTTGACCCTAGTGAATTCAACAGAATATCAAATTGTATTTTCGCCAAAGAAATTTGGGATACACTTGAGGTTACCCATGAGGGTACACACCAAGTGAAGACCACAAAGGTGAACATGCTCATTCATACATATGAGATGTTCAGAATGGAACCAACTGAAAGTATCAGTGAAATGTATACTAGATTTACAAATATAGTAAATAGTATGAGGAGTTTGGAAAAAATTATATCTCATGGTGAACTGGTTAACAAACTTCTCAGGTCTCTTCCGGCTTCATGGGATGCGAAAGTAACAGCCATAGAAGAAGCCAAGGATGTCAATACTCTACCTCTTGAGCAGCTTCTTGGATCACTGATGACTTACGAGCTTTCACTAAAGCAGAAGACAGTGGACAATGACAAGAAAAAGAAAGCCATAGCCTTCAAGTCCACTACAAAGGAAGAGTCAAGTGATGAATCAGAAGAAGAAGCTGATGATGATGAGACAGCCCTTATTACAAGGAAATTCAAAAGATTCATGAGAAAGAAGAAGGGCTTCTACAAGAAAAGGCCACAAAAAGGGATCACAATAAAGAAAAAGAGAAAGAAAAAGAAAGGGATCCACCCATCTGCTTCGAGTGCAAGAAGCCTGGACATTATAAAACAGATTGCCCTTTGCTTAAAAAGAGTCGAAGGATGTTGAGAAAGAAAGCCATGATGGCTACCTGGAGTGAGAGTGAGGACTCCAGCAGTGATGAAGAGCAGCAGGTAGTCGCCAACCTGTGTTTCATGGCCAATGAAGATAATGAGGTAAATTCTGAACCTGAAATTGAATTTACTTTCAATGAATTGCATGATGCTTTTGATGATTTAGTTATGGAATATGAAAAATTAAAACTGAAAAATAAGAAATTAAGAATGCTAAATCTTAAGCTTACCAAAAATTCAGAAAAGTTTTCAACTGAAATTGAAGATTTAATTCAAGAAAACAAGAAATTAACTGAACATGTAAAGACCTTGAAAAATGATAAAGATTATCATCTCTTAAAAGAAAATGATTCTTTGAAAAATAATATAAGTCTTAAAACTAATGAGAAAATTGAAAAACAAAACAAAGAACTATTGCTTCAAAACAAGAATTACAAAGAAGAGTTAGAAAAAGTAAAACCTTTTGTAGAAAAGTTTACTTTTAGTTCAGAAAAATTAAGCATGCTTTTAAATAGTCAACATGCAGTGTTTAACAAAGCTGGACTTGGATTTAAGCCACACAATCAGCAAAAACTTTACAAAAACTTTTTCATACCTGCATCTTCTAATATTACCTGCTATGCATGTGATAAGTTAGGACATAAATCATATATTTGTAATAGAAGAAAATTAAATACCTTTGAAAAGATTTGGGTTCCAAAAGGAACCAATATGAATAATCCTAAAGGACCCAAGATGACTTGGGTACCTAAAGTTTCAACTTGATTAATTTTTGCAGGTGTGCCTTGCAACCAAAAATAAAAGAAGATTGTGGTATCTGGATAGTGGTTGCTCAAGGCACATGACTGGGGATGTGAAGCAATTCTCATCACTAGCAGCTATTGATGGTGGAAACGTTACTTTTGGTGATAATGGAAAAGGCAAAATCGTCGGAATTGGTAAAATCCATATCACCCCTAATGCTTATGTAGATAATGTATTATTTGTTAATGGCTTGAAGCATAATCTTTTTAGCATTAGTCAGTTTTGTGATAAGGGTTTTAAAGTAATTTTTGAATTATCTTTGTGCATGGTATCTAGTCTAGATGTCGATGGCATCAAGTTCACTGGTCATAGGCATGGAAACATTTACATGGTTGATCTTGATGATCTAGCCATGGAAAGTGGTCAATGCCTAGTGGCTAGGGAAGCCAAGGCAAGTGAAACTAGTTGGCTTTGGCATCGTAGGCTAGGGCATGCTAGTATGCAGTTGATTTCAAAATTAAGCAAAAAGAATCTAGTCTAGATGTCGATGGCATCAAGTTCACTGGTCATAGGCATGGAAACATTTACATGGTTGATCTTGATGATCTAGCCATGGAAAGTGGTCAATGCCTAGTGGCTAGGGAAGCCAAGGCAAGTGAAACTAGTTGGCTTTGGTATCGTAGGCTAGGGCATGCTAGTATGCAGTTGATTTCAAAATTAAGCAAAAAGAATCTTGTAAAAGAATTGCCAAAACTCATATTTGAAAAAGATAAGATTTGTGCTGCATGTCAATTTGGAAAACAAACTAAATCTACTTTCAAACCTAAAGGAGTAGTATCTACTACTAGACCCCTTGAATTATTGCATATGGACCTCTTTGGACCAACCAGAACAACTAGTTTGGGAGGTAAAAAATATGGGCTAGTAATTGTAGATGATTACTCACGATTTACTTGGGTGATGTTTTTAGCTCATAAAGATGAAACGTTTTCAGCTTTTGTTAAATTTCATAAAAGGGTTTCAAATGAAAAAGATCTCACTATTGTTTCTTTGCGTAGTGATCATGGAACTGAATTTGACAATCATGATTTTGAAGCTTTTTGTAATGAAAATGGCATTAGCCATAATTTTTCTGCACCTAGGACACCTCAACAAAATGGGGTGGTAGAAAGAAAGAACAGGACACTTGAAGAAATGGCACGCACAATGCTTTGCGAAAATGATTTACCTAGATATTTTTGGGCAAAAGCCATTAATACTTCTTGTTACATTTTAAATCGTGTTTTAATTCGACCTATTTTGAAGAAAACACCATATGAGCTTTGGAAAAATCGAAAACCGAATCTTAAGTATTTTCGTGTATTTAGTTGCCGCTGTTTCATATTAAACAATGGCAAAGACAATATCAGTAAATTTGATGCCAAGTCAGATGAGGGTATCTTCTTAGGATACTCTACTTCTAACAAGGCATACAGGGTCTTCAACAGAAGAACTCTTCTGGTTGAAGAATCAATTCATGTAGTGTTTGATGAATCTAACGAAAAATCTTCTAGAAAAGAAGATTCTATTGATGATGAAACAGGTACAAAGAAGCTTGAACAATTGACAATCAATGAAGATTAGCCCAAAGGAGATGATGATCAAGAAAATCAAGATCAAACTTAAGAGATCAATGCAACTTCACCAAAACCTTTACCTAAAGAATGGAGGTATGCACACGGACACCCCAAAGAGCTAATTATTGGTGATCCGTCAAAGGGAGTAAGTACATGCTCTTCTATTAGAAATGTTTGTGATTATTTAGCTTTTGTATCTCAGATAGAGCCTAAGTCAATTGAAGAAGCTGAAAAAGATTGTAACTGGATTAATGCTATGCAAGATGAACTAAATCAATTTAAAAGAAATAACGTTTGGACTTTAACTAAAAGACCTCTTAATGTTTCTGTAATTGGCACAAAATGGGTTTTTAGAAATAAACTTGATGAACATGGTATTGTAACTAGAAACAAAGCTAGACTTGTTGCTAAAGGCTACAACCAGGAAGAAGGGATCGACTTTGATGAAACCTTTGCTCCTGTTGCTAGGCTAGAAGCAATTAGACTTTTACTTGCTTTTGCTTGTTTTATGGATTTCAAGTTATTTCAAATGGATGTTAAAAGTGCTTTTTTAAATGGATTTATTGAAGAGGAAGTTTATGTTGAACAACCTCCTGGTTTTGAAAATCATGAATTTCCTAACCATGTTTTTAAATTGCATAAAGCATTGTATGGTTTAAAGCAAGCTCCTAGAGCTTGGTATGATAGATTAAGTTCATTTTTTATGAAGAATGATTTTTCTAGAGGTAATGTAGATAATACATTGTTTTTGAAAAAGAAAAATGATGATCTCTTAGTAGTACAAATCTATGTAGATGATATTATTTTTGGTGCTACTAACGAATGTCTTTGTCAAGAATTTGCAAAGTTAATGCAGAGTGAGTTCGAGATGAGCATGATGGGAGAACTCAACTTCTTCCTTGGACTCCAAATTAAGCAAACCAAAGAGGGGATCTCCATCAACCAAGCCAAGTACACAAGGGAAATATTGAAAAAGTTTGGGATGGAGACTACCAAACCAATAGGTACCCCTATGAGCTTTTCATGTAAATTAGACAAAGATGAATGTGGTATATCAGTAGACCTAAAATTATATAGAGGCATGATTGGTTCACTGCTATATCTAACTGCCAGTAGACCAGATATAATGTTTAGTGTTTGTATGTGTGCACATTTTCAGTCTGCTCCTAAAGAATCACATCTCTTAGCTGTAAAACGTATATTTAGATACTTATCTGGGTCAATCGAAATTGGTCTTTGGTACTCTAGAGAGTCATCATATGAATTAATTGCATATTCTGATGCTGATTTTGCTGGATGTAAACTTGATCGTAAAAGTACTAGTGGAACTTGTCAATTCCTAGGAGTTAATTTGATTTCATGGAGCAGTAAGAAACAGAATTCGGTTGCTCTATCTACGGCGGAAGCCGAATATATAGCAGCTAGAAGCTGTTGTGCTCAGATTCTATAGATCAAACAACAACTCGAGGACTTTGGCATCAAACTAACTAAGACACCCATAAGATGTGATAATACTAGTGCAATCAATTTAACGAAAAACCCTGTACAACATTCAAGAAGCAAACATATTGAAATAAGACATCACTTCATAAGAGATCACGTTCAAAACTCTAATGTGTTGTTAGAATTTATTTGTACTGATTATCAATTGGCTGATATATTCACAAAACCATTGAATGAAGATAGTTTTTGTATGATCAGAAGAGAACTGGGAGTCATTGATCTTTTTGCTTGAAACTCTTCAATTTTCATCAAAAATTCCTCAAAAATGAATTATAAATTCTCAAATATGTTTAAAGGTTATTTTTCTAAATTTTATCAATTTTTTAAATTTTACAGAATTTTATTTTGGGTAATTTATTATTGGAGGTCGACACTTGAGTTTTCGGAGGTCGACACTTGAGGTCGACCCCTAAGGTTTTTGGAGGTCGACACTTGAGGTCGACCCCTGAAAATTTTTAGAGGTCGACACTTGAACGGAAATCTCCTTTTTTAAAACCCATCCGCAAGCCACATTTTCTCCTTTTCTTTCTATTTCTCCTTCATGTGGTCCCCCTCCAACTTCCCTAAACCTCTAAACAGTGGATTTCCAACCTTCTCCTTCATCTTTTTGGGTAATCCTCTCCTCTCCTCTTGTTTTCTTTAGAACCAAACCATTTTTTGACCGTGTTCATGGTTTTGGACAACCGAAGGCTTTTGCTCCTATCTACCCTCAAATCTCGGTTGTTTTTCAATTGAAATCACTTATTTCTTTCATCCGTTTCTTGCATTTTCTCCATTTACTCTCGATTTTCTCTATTTTCACAAACCCTATCTCACCATTTCATCATTTCCTCTTTTTCTCAAACCATGAACCTCTCTTCTCTTGGTTCCTTTCCTCTTAGCCTTGCATTATCCTTCTTCTCCCTATTTTACCCCTCTTCCTTCCATATGGGTCCAAGAAAGCACTTGGCAGGAAGGAAAAGGAGATTGGAACAAGGCCAAGGTAGCACTGAGCGACGAAGAAAGGTCAGACATGAGCATGAGCCAACCCCAGAGCCACCTGCACCAGTGCCAGCCAACTTAGTACGGAAGAGCATTGCGAGTGGGAGGCGTGTGGATATACCTTTCTGGGATCAGCATCACTTTTTTATAGGAGATGTGCTGAGAGATGCAGGTCTGGTTCACTTCTGCACGATGACTGAGAGATTCTACCCAGACCTCATCAGGGAGTTCTATGGATCCATGGCCACTGATGGCATTGGATGGTCAGCTACTGTACGTGGGATCGAGATTCCAGTGACACCGGAGGTCATCAGTCATGTTTGGAGGATTCCACTTCATGGCACTGCTGCCACTTCGATCAGCGACAGAGAGCATGCCTTCAGATGTATTCTAGAGCGTGAGGATGTTAGCGGCATTTTTACAGTAGCCGCTAACCAGCTTTCACTGGAGATGAGAGTGCTGCATCATATCATCGCCCGTATCTTGATTCCGAAGAGCGGGAGATTCGACTTTATCACTGAGCGTGAGTTGGTGTTGATGGTGTCCCTGAGACAGCGGACTCCCATCAACCTTCCCAGGATCATGCTTCAGCAGATAGGTGAGGCAGCATCTTACAGGAGACTAGTTCAGCTATATGGTATGGGGCTGACACAGCTATTCAGGGAGCATGGTGTTTCATTTGATGGTATACCCTTCAGTCAGCTGCAGCATACTGATACATATGGAGAGAAATCCCTGCATAGGATGGGATTTTGACTGATTGGTGACCGTTGGGTGCGACGAGAGTCTGGCCAGGAGCCAGATGAGGAGGATGAGATCCGAGCAGCTGAGGCAGGGCCTTTAGAGCCTACTGATCATGGTACACCTTCTCGCCCAGCACTAGAGTCAGAGACTGTGGAGCCTGAGCCATTCACACCACCACCCTCATCAGCTCCAGCACCTACTGCTACTGCTACACCACAGAGGACTACAGCGAGGATATCGAACTTTGAGCAGAGAGTGACTGATCACATTTTAGAGATCCGGACAGAGATTACTGGTGTACGACAGGAGCTACATGATCTGCGGATACACACAGATATGCGCATTGGAGCTCTCTCAGCTAGTGTAGATGCAGGATTCCGACAGATCCTCAGCCTACTGAGATTAGCACTGCCACCAGGGACTGTAGATCCGACAGTATCTCCTCCACATTCTGATGATGATGATGATGATGGCTCCAGTGGATACAGTGACAGTGATGGAGATCAGCCTGGAGCAGGTAGCTCTGATGTTCCACCTGCAGATCCGATTCAAGAGATTCCCCCTTCTACTGATCCTCCTTCTACTGATCTTCCCAGTACAGATCCTCCAGCTACAGATGTGCCAGTAGATACTGAGTTTACTGAGTCACTTTTTGAGACTATTATAGGGATTCCGGATGATATAGATGAGCATACAGAGACAGATATTGATGATCCCACTGCTTATGTCTAGTCAGCAGGCACACTCCAGCTCAGTCTAGCCTGTCCTCGGACCTATAGATCTCGTAAGAGTACCCCTAGGTCTGGTCCCTCTCTGAGGACTCGGAGTCTCACTCATAGGACTCCAAAATCCTCATCTAGGATCTCGGCTCCTATCTCTTTTGATATACCTTCTGATGAGGAGTAGCCTCATAGATTTACTTGATGTATGAATTAGTTTGCTTTGTATGATCTGATGTATCAGTGTTTTGTGCTTACTATGTAAGCAATTTTGTAACTGAATACATTTATACACTTATCTATATTGTGATATTTTACTGTCTGATACCAGCTCTTAGCATTTATCTTTTTAAACCCTCAAGTTAGAATATTTTTGTTATCTCGAATGCACAAATTGAGGGGGAGCATGTATTTTATGCAAATAAGTATTTCATTGCAATGGAATGGTATCATTTGTTTTTATCTTTTACTACAAAGAATGCACTTTTTGATTCTTGACAAAAAGGGGGAGTATAGTAAAGTTTATAAAGTATATATGGTAAAGTATGACTCTCTTATAGAATAGAGTAGAGTAAAGCTATAATGGTTCTTATCTTTTTGACTCATAAGAATGTTTTCACAAAAAGAAAGAAGTAAATGAAAAGTAAAATCTTTCATATAGTATAGTAAAGCTATTATGGTTCTTAACTTTTTGAATCATGAGAATGTTTTCACAAAAAAAAAATAAATAAATAGATGAAAAGTAAAATTTTTATGATATACTCATGCATGTGAGGTTTCTTTGAAAATTTTTATTGGTGCTATATTTTGCTTTTGGACTTAATTGCATATATACTCAAGGTTTTGTCATCATCAAAAAGGGAGAGATTGTTGGCTTTGGCTCCTTAGTTTTGATGATTAACAAAAGGTTGAGTATATGTTTGGACTAATGTTTCATCTCAAGATAAAGTTTCAGGACTTAGGTTATTCAAAAAGAGTACTAAGAGTACAATGATGAAACCATGCTTGCCTGATTTTGGAAAAGAGTTATTCTACCTTGAACAAGATCAAATTTCTCATATTGGACCTTCCTGTTAAGAAGTAATTGACAAAAGAAACAAAGGCTTAGAGAAACTCAAGAATGGCACGCACCTCTCTAGAGTTTCAAAAAATCTCAGATCAGAGGTCGACCACCAGAGGTCGACACCTTGTCAAAGGTCGACCACCAGAGGTCGACTCATAAAGAAAAGAAAAGTTTAGCAAGGCCGGCACGGCAAAATTTTAGTGGCACGCTCCAGAGGTCGACCACCAGAGGTCAACACCTGTCCAGAGGTCGACACTAGAGGTCGACTCATAGCCAGAGAATTCAAACTCGGCAGAACTATGATTTTCTGGATTTTTGCCTAAAATAAACTGGAGGTCGACTCATGAGGTCGACACTTGATCCAGAGGTCGACTCATGAGGTCGACTCATGGCATAACGGCTAGTTTTTCTGAACTTTTGATTTGATTTCTAACGGCCATAAACGGCCATATTTTTGATTCTAACGGTCTTGTGGAGTTGTTTCAGCTTGAATGAGGTATTTAACCTCCACCAAACTTCAAAAAAGACAAGGAGACAAAGTGAAAAAGTTTAGAGTCAAAGTACAAATCCTTCAATCAATTCCAAGCCAAAAAGAGTGAGAAAACCAAGAGATTCCTTAGCCAAAAGCTTTCCATCTTTGAGGAATCCAACTTTCAAGTATTTGGCATTTAGTGAGGTCCAAAGATTCCAAGAGAAAGGCTTGAAGAGTCTCCATCAAGAGCTACATCGAATTACTTTTTGCTCAAAAGGAGTTTGTCTTGTTTTATTCATTGTATTCATATTCTTTTTGTCTTAGGCTAGATTCAAGGGAATTTGAAACTAGTGTGAGATTTGTTGGTGAGCCAATTGATAAAACCAACTAGGGTTGCTTGTAAGCCCGAAGCCAAAACAAGTGAGTGAGGTTTGTTGGTGAGCCAATTGATAAAACCAACTAGGGTTGCTTGTAAGCCCGAAGCCAAAACAAGTGTGTAAGGTTTTGACTTGTGAGCCTGGTAAAACAAGTCGGCTGTAATCTAAAGATTATAGTGGAAATTCCCAAGTGTAGCTTGGGGAGTGGATGTAGGTGCTAGGTGCACCGAACCACTATACTTCTTGTGTGTTTGCATTGCTTTACTCTTTATCTTCTTTTGCTCTTTAATTGTTGTTTTATTTCATTGCTTCCGTTGCACAATTACTTGAGCACTATCACTCTTCACCTTAGAACTTGATAGCATATATATTGCTTTAATTTTTAAAATACCCAATTCACCCCCCCTCTTGGGCACCATATCTGGGCAACAATATCACTAAATCATCCATGGGTGATTGGGGACAGGATGGGTTAGGTAAGATCGTTGGCGAGCTAAGAACTTACCAGGGATTAGGGTACCACAAAAAAAATTTATATATATATTTTTTGATGGAGGTGGTGAAGGAAACAATGGGGATGGAAGGAAGGGGTTTGGACTGCCACGGACTTGGAAACACACTCACAAAGAGACTTCTCACCTCTAGGGCATCTCACCCACCTCACTAATGGAGCATGAGGGTAACTTTCCAAGGCCATAGATGGATAAAGAAGATGGACAATCTACAGACTTGGAACTTACATTCACGGAGAGACCTCTCACCTCTAGGGCATCTCACCCACCTCACTAATGAAGCCATGAAGGAAAAATCTCTAAGGCCATGGAGGGGGAACTCTAAGGGGAAGGGATAACTAGGGTTCACACCCCTCGATGCTCGAAAGCAAAGACAAAAAATGGGCCTCTCACCCTCTCCACATGGAGCGAAAAAAGCATACACTAATTTTAATTATCCATTTCTTTATTTTTCATACAATAGATGACGTCCTTATATAGGGACCAATTACTTGGAAAGCAAGTAAAGAAAACATAAAAGATATGAAGCACCACAATCCTTCCTGGTTTGCTAATTGAAAACATAGAAGGTATTATACAATTCCCAAAGAAGCTTAAGAAAAATAAGGAAAGAAGGGGAAACCAAGGGAGGGACCATGTGGGGCGCCAAACACCTGCTCCCTTGGGCTTGGGGTGGACCACATCTTCCCTTAGTTGCTTGGCATTAATCAAGGGATTCATGTTTATCCACTCGACCTTCCTTCTTTGCTTCAGGGAGGGCTTGCAGTGAGGTCCAGTGGCTCTCCTCTTGGACTTGACTTGATCAACCAAATAAACTGATGGATAGCTGTCAGGTCCCCATCATTCCCTTGGAGTAGGGAGAACTCGACTCCATCGAGTCTGAAGATGGCTTGGGTGGAACTGAAACCCATACATTATTTGAAATCCATGCAACACTTGATATTTTTTGGATTGCTTTGAGATCTGTGCAGCTTTGAAGATTGTGTTGCTCTGAGATCCATGCAGCTCTGAGATCCATGCAGGACATTGAAGTCAGTAGTGAGAAGTGGGTCTGCTTTCGCGTTCAGGTGCCCATCTTCCTTCTCTAGACCGAGCTAAAGATGGAACAGGGGATGCCTTGCGGGAAGGGGAATCCGGTGAAGCTTCACTGACGAACTCAGAGGAAACATCACCGGAGTAGAGGACAATCGGCGGGACTGGTCTGAGATGGCGTCTGGTGTTGGCAGATGGCTAGATCGGTGGATTCGGATGGGGATTTTGCCTTTGGCCGGTGACTCTCCGAGGCTTCACAGATGGAAGAAAGACGACGGGGATCAGTGATTGCCAGTCGGTGGAGGTGGATTTGGATGGTTGTAGAAGGGGAATGGGATATGTGATCGAGTGGTTGTCAGCTCTCGATAGAGGGTAGTGGTAGCGATGATGGAGGATCGACACGGCGGTGCTGGACGGGAGGAAGGTGGTGGCCGGAGCATCGATCGAAGGCTATAGGGGGTAGGGAGAAGATCTTGTGGGTGGCAGAACAGCATGAAGAGATGGTGAAGCAGATCAATCTCTGCTTTGATGGGCATGCGGGACTTCGTCTTTACGATCGATGGTGGTTCAGGCAACTGTGGGAGGCGTCGATCGAATATGGGAGGCTTCATGGCAGGGATGATGGCACGACCATGGCTCGATGGTGGTGCTGGTGAGCTGGCGATGGAGATAGTGGTGGATGGATCAAAGAAGGAGATGATGAGAATAACTCAAGGATAAAATAGGGATAAGTAGAGAATAGCAGGAATAACAGGAATAAGATGGGACAAAAAGGAAATAATGGATATCCTAAAATGCTCTGATACCAAAAATGATGGTGGACAGGATGGGTTAGGTAGGATCGTTGGTGAGTTGAGAAGTCGCCAGGGATTAGGGTACCACAAAAAAAAAAAAAATATATATATATATATATATTTTTATGGAGGTGGTGAAAGAAACAACGAGGATGGAAGGTAGGGGTTTGGACTGCCACGAACTTGGAAACTCACACTCGTGGAGAGACCTCTCTTCTTTAGGGCATCTCATCCACCTCACTAATGGAGCTGTGAGGGTAACTTTCCAAGGCCGTGGAGGGATAAAGAAGATGGACACTCTACGGACTTTGGACTTACATTCAAGGAGAGACCTCTCACCTTTAAGGCATCTCACCCACCTCACTAATGGAGCCATGAAGAAAAAATCTCTAAGGCCATAGAGGGGGAACTCAAAGGGAAAGGGATAACTAGGGTCTCACACCCCTCGATGCTCGAAAGCAAAGGCAGAAAATGGGCCTCTCACCCTCTCCATATGGAGCGGAAAAAACTTAAACTAATTTTAATCATCCATTTCTTTTTTTTTCATACAAGAGAGGAGGTCCTTATATAGGGACAAATTACTTGAAAAGCAAGTAAAGAAAACATGAAAGATATGAGGCACCACAATCCTTCTTAGTTTGCTGATTGAAAACATGGAAGGTGTTATACAATTCCCAAAGAAGCTCAAGAAAAATAAGGAAAGAAGGGGAAACCAAGGGGGGACCATGTGGGGCACCAAACACCTACTCTCTTGGGCTTGGGGTGGACCACATCTTTGAAGGTGAAAAACATCTACACCTAGCATATATTATGCAAGAAAAACAGGGCAGAGAATATGCATTTTAAAATAATTTTAAATCATGCATAGGGGAAGGCTCGGTAGATAGATCAAAACTATCTACCGATCTGCCCACAACAGGATCTAGTATAAAAACCTAGCATACATATAACATCAAAAACAAGAAAGCAACATAAACATAAAGGTCATACCTATAAACCTCGGTGAGTGCTGGAGAGAAGCAGCGAAGAGCTCTGATGAGGAAGAGGGCGCTCGAGCCATACAAGCATCTGGCCTCTATAGGATATCCACACCTGGGCTCGACTATGATCAACTCCCTTGGAGTGCTAGCTCTTCGGGATCCGTGGGCTGAACTTCTTCTTCCAGGAAGACAAGAAAGATAGCAGGAACCCCTTCCCAAATCTCTTTCCCAAGACCTAGCTTGATTGCTAGGTAGCTCACACCCAAATCCTAAAGCTCTCGATCTTCTCAACCTTTTTCTCCCAAGAAATAGTTGCTGCTCTTGTTTGTCTAACCCCAGCAGCCACCATAATATCTCACATTTATAGGGGTAGCAGGGAGAGGGAGAAGATGGAAGGAGGAGAGATAAGAGGAGAGAACGGGTGAGAGGATCATGGGCATGCCAAATGGTTCTAACCCATTTGGGCAAGTATGACTTTCATACCATAAAGGTTTGGAGCCAAAACTGGTTTGAATTTGAAATTCAAACCAGGTCAAACCTGCCCAAAAAATCTCCACGAAAACCTCCCAGAATTTCTGTTCGTCATAGGAAGTGTCGACACCTACAAAAATCCAAGTATCGACACTTGGAGCAAAGTCAACCAAATTGACTTCAGGTGATGGCAAACGATTCTCAATCATTGATCAGCCCAAAAGATCAGATAGAAATCCTCTATGGTGTGTGACCCCATAAGTTCGAATACTAAACTGGTAGCACTGGAACATTTCCAGTACCAATCAAAGTCCTCATCTAGCAATGATACCCGATGTCCGAATAAGTCGAAGATGCAGAGCACCTCACAAGAACTTCTGGCATATAGTTGCCGCATAATTCATCCCTTTGACCTTATATTACTCAGGATGACCTAGGGTTAGACTGCCAACCCTAATTTCATCTATCCAGATCATGTCTCAACCTCACAAGTTCTGTGACTCTTCATAAGAACTACCTTGGCCAAGGTTTTGCTGAATTGAGACATAGTGAGTCATTCACTCCAAACTATTTGGAGAGGTCAATTCCATCTTGATTCACCATCGCTCCATAAGTACTTAACTGCACCCAGAAACCTTCCATCACTGGATTAGAAATCCAGGTAGTCCGGCATCAAAGTACAGTGAGTTGCTTGCAAGCTGCCATGGTAACCTCAGGTTTGAGGGACATATATATCCATATCCCTTCGCGAGCAACCTTTTGATAGAAGGGAGCTCCGCAGATGGTCACGTTCAGTGAAATGTCATAGACTTCACTTGTATGTCATACCAGTGTCTCCACACTCCTTGATTAAGAGGACAACCAGCAAATATGACATATAACAACCTATACTTGATACATCGTCGTCTATAACAATGTATCATTTGGTTGTGAACCAGTTTAAGAACTACTTGATATATCCTCTCTATATCAAATAATGTAGTTCTATGGACTCCATCATACAAGAGTTCATTACAGGAAAATGTAAAATGATGGATAGCCAAAAATAAATAACTTTCATTTATTATTATAAAAAAATTCATATACAAAGTAGCATAACCGTCTACAGCCTAGACGATTGGCTTTGGGATACAATTCCCAACAACTCCCACTTGGACTAAAGCCAATCAGTACAAAATCTCATTCCCATTTTCCTTTTATAACAGTCAAGCTCTTGAACTCTGACGGCTTTAGTGAAGGGGTCAGCCAGGTTCTCCTTTCCATCGATCTTCTGAAGTTCAATGTCACCTCGTTCCATGATCTCTCGCATAAGGTGATAGCACCACAGAATATGCTTTGTGTGGTGATGAGACTTCGGCTCTTTGGCTTGAGCAATGGCTACAGTGTTGTCACAGTAGACCAGAACAGGACCATCCAGGGAAGGTGCCACTCTCAGCTCGCCAAGGAACTTCCGCAACCACATAGCTTCCTTCGCTGTATCAGATGCTGTAATGTACTCTACTTCGCAAACTGAGTCTGCCATAGTAGGTTGCTTGGAACTTTTCTAGTAGACAGCTCCTCCGTTCAGGGTAAAGACAAAACCTGACACACTCTTGCTATCATCTTTATCTGACTGGAAACTGGAGTCAGTATACCCCACAAGTTTCAAGTCAAATTCTCCATAAATTAGCCATTGGTCCTTAGTATTTCGTAAATACTTAAGGATGGTTTTAACCACTTTCCAATGAGCTTCACCTGGATCAGACTGATATCTGCTCACTACACCTAATGAGTATGCCACATCTGGTCTAGTACATGTCATGGCATACATGATAGAACCCACTACCGAAGCATATGGAATTCTACTCATATGCTCTCTCTCCTCAGGAGTTGTCACATAATTCCATTTGGAGAGATCAATTCCAGTGCCTATCGGGAGATATCCCTTCTTGGAATTCTCCATATTGAATCATTTCAGCACGGTGTCGATGTACGTAGACTGGGACAGTCCCAGAAGCTTTTTGGATCTATCTCTATAGATCTTCATACCCACTATGTAAGAGGCTTCACCCAAGTCCTTCATAGAGAACTGAAATGATAACCAGACATTTATTCCTTGCAGTGCTGCGATGTCATTCCCGATTAAAAGAATGTCATCTACATACAGCACAAGGAATACAATCACAGAACCATTAGCCCATTTGTAAATGCAAGGCTCTTCTCCATTCCTAACGAAGCCATACGACTTGATACACTTATCAAATCGCATGTTCCAACTCCTTAATGCTTGCTTCAATCCATAAATGGACTTTTGAAGCTTGCACACCTTTGACTCGTCTGTGGATGTGAACCCTTTAGGTTGTATCATATACACCTCCTCTTCCAGCTCACCATTCAGGAAAGCGTACGGACATCCATTTGCCAAATTTTATAGTCAAAGTGCGCTGCTAAAGCAAGCATAATCCGAATGGATTTGAAAATTGCCACAAGAGAGAACGTCTCATCATAGTCAATACCATAATGTTGATGATACCCCTTGGCAACTAGACGAGCTTTATAAGTCTCTACCTTTCCGTCTGCACCCCTTTTTCTTTTGAAAATCCATTTGCACCCAATGGATTTGATCCCTTCAGGTGGATCAACCAAGGTCCATACATTATTGATCTCCATGGACTCCATTTCTAATTTCATGGCTCCTAGCCATGACTCAGAGTCAGACCTTTGCAATGCATCCATATAGGTGATCAGATCCTCATTATTCTCATCGAGTTCAATGGGATCACTGTCCCGGACCAAGAAACCGTAGTATTTGTCCGGTCGGCTCGGTACTCTACCGGATCTCCTTAATGGTTCTTGAGTATGCTCTGGGTGTGATCTAATTACAGCAGGTTCTATGTGGTTCCTTAAGTGTGTCGGTTCTTCTACTTGTTGAACTTCATTAAGTTTAATCTTAGCAGCTACAGTTCCTTCACCAAGGAACTCTTTTTCCAAAAAGATAGCCCTAAGACTGACGAACAACTTTTGTTCCTCAGCTAAGTAGAAGCAATACCCTATAGACTATTTTGGATACCTAACAAATAGGCACCGATCAGACCTAGGTCCATGTTTGTCCGTTTCCAAATGTTTTACATAAGCCGAGTGTTGGGGTTTCCGGTGTACCGCAGCGGAAGTGTAATTTCAAAATGATGAAATTTGCATCGAAATCCCTTAGCCAAGATCTCCTTATTTCGAATTAAAACATACATACTAACATTCAAACATAGATTGTTAGAATTAGAGTACCAACCTGTAATCGCTAATTCCAACAAAGTTGATGTTGAAGGGGCTGATTGAATTCACCAGGCGTCCAAGTGTCCGCCCTCCGATGGTGATCCACACAGAGCAGTGATCAAGACAACTCTATCTTCTTTTACTAAGGTTCCTTCTATTGAGTTCTTCTTCCTAGAATTCAATTGCTTGGATTATGGCTTGAATTCCTCCACACAAAGGCTTGCTTTCCTTTCCTTGACTCCTTCTCCTCCTTCCACCAAGACCTTGGCCCTTTAGACACCCTTGTCTTGAAGAAAAAGACCTTGTCCTAAGAGGACATAGGCTTGTCTTAAGTTGGAGGAGAAATTAAGACAATGATGTCTTAATGTATGAAAGAAAGGAAGAAATCAGAACTTCTTTCTTTCCTTTACCGTCGGAGACTTTTACTTTTATTCTTGTTCAGTAGCAGAGTTTCGACAGAGGTTTACTCTGTAGAGGAAACAATGCAAGAGCAAGAAAAAAATAAAAGAGTCTTCAGGAGAGGAAGAAAGAAAAATATATTATTCTCGTTCTGATTTTCCCGACCCTTTAAATAGAAATCAGATAGGCGCCTACACACCTCTCCGTAATCTCTTTCTCATGCCCTTTCCAATTTCTCACGCCCCATCCTCCCATCTCATGGCCTTCCAGATTAAATCCCACGGCTCTTCTTAAAGGAAAAACCGCGGTGTTTTAAAAGGAAGGAAGTCGCGACTTTTCATCTCCGAAGAGATGTTATTTCGCGCGCCCGGGAGGAGTTAGCGCTTTCTTTCTTTCTCAAAATCCCATCAGCCATTGGATTCTCATCCAAGGGGGGAGAGATGGTGCGCTAATCACTTAAGAAGGAGGCCGCCCAAATAAAAACATCGGAGAATTTATTTGGGGCGCGCCAAGAGTCCATGCGCCATGGACTCTTTCTTAAGGCGCGCCAAGAGTCCATATGCGCATGGACTCTTGGTGTTTGGCATGAAAAAATAAAGGGGGCGGGTGGGGAGGCTAGCCAAGCTACATGGCTAGCCAATAGGGTTAGCCATATTCCCGTTTTCTTAATTAGGGTCTAATTAGGTCCAATTAGAACCCAATTTGAACCAATCCGGAACCCTAATTCGAATCCGATCCGAATAGAAGCTAGGGCTTGCAACCCTGCTAGAGTGTTATCTTGCAAAGATGATTTAATTCCAAATTAAACTCTTGATCAATCCTCTTAAGTGTGTGACCCATTGGGTTCCACATCTAGCCAGCAGTGGGTTCGAATACAAGTTGACCTAATTTGATTAGAACTCTTTCTAATCGATTTAGGTCAATCCGGGCTTACCCGAATCGATCAATTAGGATTCTTCCTAACATGTGATCTTTGAACTTGATCAACCCACAAGACAAGATTGACGTCTAGCAACGTGTCATGTCTACCCGGAAGATATGAAAATTCTGGTGAAATACCAAAATTATCCTTCAGTAGAGAGTTACCGTACAATTAAATCTTTCGATCAGCCTGCACCCAAAATATAACTATGGATATGGATATATGTCAAATCCAATATTATATTTATTTCTAGCTCAATCTTATAATGATGATTCGATTATCTTGATATTAGAAACCTTCTCTAATATCTTCACTTTGATCAAAGATTTCCTGAATCATCATGCGATTGTTGACTAGCTGGATGCAATCTTCTCTTACTAAGAGTGATCGATCCCTTGTTGACCCACTCATTACCTTCATATCCAATTCACCATTCCCAGTATTAATCCTGTGCATGTCTCAGTGTCATGATTAGGATTGAACCAAAGAATGGGTTCATGTACATAAGGTACTTATGGCAGTCTCAGGTCAAAAGATTACTTGTACCACTCCCATTATGAGAACCTTCTATTGACATGTAGCTAAGACTCCATTAGATGTTCTCAAGTTGGATCATATCAGTGAACTCATTCTCCAATGAGCACCCACATCCCAGTATTAGTGTCATACACAAGTGACTGTGAGAGCAGTCACCCTTTCCAGTATACCCGGGATGTGCTAGTCTTATCGGAAAACCCTGATCCCCTACTCAGAGTTCCTTTGACTAGGAATACTTTAGTTAAGGTTTTAAGATTTTAGGTCTCACTGGTATGATCTCATCATAACCCTAAAATCATAGCCCTAATCTATGGGGTTCATCATATAATAAACACAGCGTATGATAAAATAATGCCTTTATTTAGAAAAATTGTCAATTACAATGGTTTGGGAGATACAACAGAGATTGGTTTGTAGGGCATATCCCTTTCAATCTCCCACTTGCACTAAAGCCAATCGCCTTTGAGTCTTAATCCCATACATTCTAGGTGGCGATCAAAATCTCGCTGTGGTAGAGCCTTAGTGAACGGGTCTGCTACATTGTTCTTTGTATCAACTCTATCTATGTAGACATCTTGTCTCTCTACTATTTCTCGGACAAGATGGAAGCGTCTCAGAATGTGCTTGGACTTATGATGAGCTCTTGGTTCCTTGGCTTGAGCAACGGCCCCAGTGTTGTCACAGTAAAGTGGCACTGGGTTTTCAATTTGAGGAACAACACCCAACTCTGTGATGAACTTCTTCATCCAGACTGCTTCCTTGGCGGCTTCACTAACAGCTATGTATTCTGCCTCTGTGGTTGAGTCAGCTACAGTCTGCTGCTTGGTACTCTTCCAACTCACTGCTCCACCATTTAGGGTAAAAACATATCCCGAAATGGATTTGCTATCATCAGGGTCTGATTGAAAACTAGAATCAGAATAAGCTTCTAGTTTAAGATCAGAACCACCATAAACCAGAAAAATATCCTTAGTCCTTCTTAGGTACTTAAGAATATTTTTAACTGCTTTCCAATGATCCTCTCCTGGATCAGCCTGAAACCTACTGACAATGCCTAAAGCATATGCCACATCAGGCCTGGTACATAACATGGCATACATTATGGATCCTATTGCCGAAGCATAGGGTATAGAATTCATTCTATCTCTTTCGTCAGGTGTCTTAGGAGACATCCTTTTAGAAAGATGTATGCCTTGACTCATAGGAAGATAACCTCTTTTACTTCCTTCCATGCTGAATCTTTTCAGCACTAAGTCAATGTACCTAGATTGGGATAATCCTATCATCCTCTTAGATCTATCTCTATAGATCTTAATACCTAGTATATAGGATGCTTCTCCCAAATCTTTCATGGAAAACTGGTTTGATAGCCAAACCTTGACTGATTGCAACATTGGGATATCATTCCCAATGAGGAGTATGTCATCTACATACAGAACCAAGAAGACTATGGCACTCCCACTAGTCTTCTTATAAACACAGGGTTCATCCATATTTTTGATAAAACCAAATCTTTTAATAGTTTCATCAAAGCGGATGTTCCAACTCCTGGAAGCTTGCTTTAATCCATAAATGGATTTCTTTAGCTTGCATACTTGATTAGGTTTATTTTTTGAAATAAAACCTTCTGGCTGTGACATGTAGACTTCTTCCTCAAGGAAACCATTGAGGAATGCAGTCTTCACATCCATCTGCCATATCTCATAATCGTGGTATGCTGCTATAGCAAGTAAAATCCGAATTGATTTTAGCATGGCAACAGGTGAAAATGTTTCATCATAATCAATTCCCTGTTTTTGTCTAAAACCTTTAGCCACTAATCTGGCTTTATAGGTTTCAACTTGGCCATCAGCCCCAATCTTTTTCTTATAGACCCATTTACACCCAATAGGATTAACACCCTCTGGTGCATCAACCAAAGACCATACTTGGTTTACATACATAGAGTCTACTTCGGATTCCATGGCTTCTTGCCATTTATCTGAGTCAGTACTCAAGATAGCTTCCGTATAGGTCAGAGGTTCATCATTTTGAATGACTTGAGCTTCATTATTCTCAATAATAAACCCAAACCTCTCAGGTGCCCGTGGCACTCTGTCAGACCTACGAGGAGGAGTTTTGTGTTCTGGTTCTGTCCTAACTATATGTTCTAATGGTTGAGAATTGTCTATCTGTATTTCTTGCACTTCTCCAAGTTCAATTGTTCTACCATTGCCCTTTTCCAAAATGAACTCTTTTTCTAGAAAAGTGGCATGCCGGCTAACAAAAGTCTTTTGTTCAGTAGGATGGTAGAATAGATATCCTCTACCTTCTTTAGGATATCCTACAAATAGACATTTATCCGCTCTAGGTTCCAACTTATGTCCAAAATTTCTTTTAACATAAGCTGGACATCCCCATACCTTAAAATATTTAAGATATGGTTTCTTTCCACTCCAAATTTCATATGGAGTACTAACAATGGATTTAGAAGGTACCTTGTTCAGAATATGAACAGCAGTTTCTAGGGCATGACCCCAGAAGGAAATGGGCAAATTTGTGAAGCACATCATGGATCGTACCATATCTAATAAGGTACGATTCCTCCTTTCAGCTATACCATTTAGCTGTGGTGTATAAGGAGGGGTCCATTCAGAAAGGATTCCATTAACTTTAAGATAGTCTAAAAACTCCATGGATAAGTATTCTCCTCCTCGATCAGAACGAAGAACTTTAATACTTTTCCCAGTTTGTTTTTCGACCATACTTTGATACTCTTTAAATTTATCAAAGGCTTCAGATTTGTGTTTCATAAGATACACATATCCGGACCTAGATAAATCATCTGTAAAAGTGATAAAATATGAGTATCCTCCTCTGGCCTGAGTTGTCATTGGACCACATACATCAGTATGTATAAGTCCTAATAACTCAGTTGACCTTTCCCCATGTCCAGTGAATGGAGTTTTTGTCATCTTACCCATGAGACATGATTCGCAAGTTCCTAATGATTCATACTCATAAGGATCAAGGAATTTTTCCTTGTATAACTTGCTAATCCTAGACTCATTAACATGACCAAGTCTATGATGCCAAAGTAAAGTATCATTAAAGTCTTTTCTTTTCCTTTTAGTATTGACATGAAAAATACTATCATTGGAAGAAAGAGTTAAGAGCCCATTGCTAAAAATGCCAGAACAAATAATTTTATTAGATAACATTATTGAGCATCCAGTGCTCGTTACATCCATTACATATCCTTGTTTTAATAACAAAGGAATAGATATAATGTTCCTAATAATCTTTGGCATATAGTAACAATTCTCTAGCTCCAAGATCTTCCCTGAAGGCAACTTCAGAATATAGGTCCCTACAGCTTCTGCTTGGATGATATCACCACCAGCACCGTAGAGATTGAAGTCGCCTTCCTTCAATACTTTAAGCTTGTGGAGGTCCTGCAAAGATTTGCATATATGGTAACCACAAGCGGTATCCAATACCCAAGTATTTGATATAGACGAATTTAATGTCAATATAGTATGTATCTCATACATACCTTTTGGTGCGTCTGCCGCACCAGGCTTCACAGTTGCAAGGTAAGCCTTGCAATTCCTTTTCCAATGTCCCGCTTTGCCGCAAAAGAAACAGGTTGACTGTTTTGAGGCCTTCTTTCCTTTCTTGTTCTTATTGATGCCACCCTTAGGGTTTAGTCTCCTGCTAAAACCCTTTTTGCCTGATTTCTTCTTATTGGTCTTATCAACAAGAAGAAGTGGAGCCTTTTCTTTCTTAACGTGGCTCTCTGTTGTTTTTAACATATTTAACAGCTCAGGCAAGGAAGTGTTCAGTTTGTTCATGTGATAATTCAAGACAAACTGAGAAAATGACTCCGGGAGTGATTGCAGGATTAAATCCTGATTCAGCTCCCCATCCATAATAAACCCTAATTGACCTAATCTGGTGATTAAGTCAATTACCTTCAGAACATGATCCTGAACGGATGTACCCTCTGTCATCCTAGCACGGAATAACTGCTTAGATATTTCGTATCTAGCAGTTCTGCTTTGTTCTCCATAAAGCTCCTTTAAATTGAGCATTATGGATTGAGTATCCATGCTTTCATGCTGCCTCTGTAACTCATTGGTCATAGAGGCCAGTATGATACACTTGACAGTGAGGGAGTCATTCTGCCACATTTTGTATGTGGCCATATCTTCCTGTGTGGCATCATCCCCTAGTGGATTAAGACTAGGGGTATCAAAAATATAAGAAAGTTTTTCTGAACTCAGTACAATCTCTCAACCAGTCCACATAGTTTGGACCAGTCAATTTGTTGGTATCTAAGATGCTTCTCAGTGATAATGAAGATGCCATTTATCTACATTTAATTAAGAACAATACATAAGCAAACAACCATGAAATGACTTACATAATTAAATTAGGTCTTCAATTTAATTATGTCTCCCACTATTTTATCAAAAATCATAGCCCTCACTATGATAATCGAGAAGAACCCTGATCGGTTTTCTTAGTGAGATCGAGATCCTTATAATTTATAAAAGATCTTGCAGACAACACAACAAATCTTTTATAAGTTCAAAGGTAGGAAACTCTTCCAATTATATCTCATATAATTCTCAAAAATAACTTGGCCTCTAGAACATTATAAGTCTTGCAGAAAACACAACAAACCATAATGTTCTAGTTAAGTCAAGACCCTTTCATTTCTATACAGTCAATATTCAAATATAATGCCCTTGTAGATAACATAACAAGGCATTATACTGAATATACTGTAAGCATATTTTGCACTAGACCAATATTATGTCAATCACCCTATTAGGTCTTGCAGATAACACAACAAACCTAATGTGGTTCATAACACAGTAATGATCCAGCATGAAGGAAGGCCAACATATAGCATTTTTTTAACACTAAGCATATAAGTCAAGATTTAAATATAATCAAATCGGCCAGGCAAGTGGAAGAGATGTGGGAGTCCCCCCGTTGCTTTCCTAGACACCAATAAAAATTGGCCAGGTCAGTCAACGGAACCAATTAAAAACCACGATTCTCTTTACCTTCCTAGAACCACCTTTCTAGACATCGAATGATCAATTGTTCATCATGACTAGTGATGCTTATTAGTTAAATATGCTATGACTTAATATGATTTTAAGAAGAGGGCTTTATAAAATTGCCAGCACATTCTTACATAAAAAATATATCATAATAATATGAATCTGATAAACATATATGTGCTAAGTGTGTCATCATACTAGGACAACCATTTACCACATAATGGATCCACCATTATGCCAGGGCAACCTTATTTCAGTATGATGACTTCAAAACTAATCATATCTCTATAATAATTAGGGTTTGAGTGAAAAACCCTAATTAGTGGCATACATCAAAACATTAATTATCATATATGCATTCCTTAAATTATGCTAAGTGTATCAGCATTCAAGGATTTAAAACCCTAATTTCGATACTACAACAAAAATGCATATAAATAATTTTCATATGTTTTAACTGTAATAAGGATGGCTCTGATACCACTGTTGGGGTTTCCGGTGTACCGCAGCGGAAGTGTAATTTCAAAATGATGAAATTTGCACCGAAATCCCTTAGCCAAGATCTCCTTATTTCGAATTAAAACATACATACTAACATTCAAACATAGATTGTTAGAATTAGAGTACCAACCTGTAATCGCTAATTCCAACAAAGTTGATGTTGAAGGGGCTGATTGAATTCACCAGGCATCCAAGTGTCCGCCCTCCGATGGTGATCCACACAGAGCAGTGATCAAGACAACTCTATCTTCTTTTACTAAGGTTCCTTCTATTGAATTCTTCTTCCTAGAATTCAATTGCTTGGATTATGGCTTGAATTCCTCCACACAAAGGCTTGCTTTCCTTTTCTTGACTCCTTCTCCTCCTTCCACCAAGACCTTGGCCCTTTAGACACCCTTGTCTTGAAGAAAAAGACCTTGTCCTAAGAGGACATAGGCTTGTCTTAAGTTGGAGGAGAAATTAAGACAATGATGTCTTAATGTATGAAAGAAAGGAAGAAATCAGAACTTCTTTCTTTCCTTTATCGTCGGAGACTTTTACTTTTATTCTTGTTCAGTAGCAGAGTTTCGACAGAGGTTTACTCTGTAGAGGAAACAATGCAAGAGCAAGAAAAAAATAAAAGAGTCTTCAGGAGAGGAAGAAAGAAAAATATATTATTCTCGTTCTGATTTTCCCGACCCTTTAAATAGAAATCAGATAGGCGCCTACACACCTCTCCGTAATCTCTTTCTCACGCCCTTTCCAATTTCTCACGCCCCATCCTCCCATCTCATGGCCTTCCAGATTAAATCCCACGGCTCTTCTTAAAGGAAAAACCGCGGTGTTTTAAAAGGAAGGAAGTCGCGACTTTTCATCTCCGAAGAGATGTTATTTCGCGCGCCCGGGAGGAGTTAGCGCTTTCTTTCTTTCTCAAAATCCCATCAGCCATTGGATTCTCATCCAAGGGGGGAGAGATGGTGCGCTAATCACTTAAGAAGGAGGCCGCCCAAATAAAAACATCGGAGAATTTATTTGGGGCGCGCCAAGAGTCCATGCGCCATGGACTCTTTCTTAAGGCGCGCCAAGAGTCCATATGCGCATGGACTCTTGGTGTTTGGCGTGAAAAAATAAAGGGGGCGGGTGGGGAGGCTAGCCAAGCTACATGGCTAGCCAATAGGGTTAGCCATATTCCCGTTTTCTTAATTAGGGTCTAATTAGGTCCAATTAGAACCCAATTTGAACCAATCCGGAACCCTAATTCGAATCCGATCCGAATAGAAGCTAGGGCTTGCAACACCTGCTAGAGTGTTATCTTGCAAAGATGATTTAATTCCAAATTAAACTCTTGATCAATCCTCTTAAGTGTGTGACCCATTGGGTTCCACATCTAGCCAGCAGTGGGTTCGAATACAAGTTGACCTAATTTGATTAGAACTCTTTCTAATCGATTTAGGTCAATCCGGGCTTACCCGAATCGATCAATTAGGATTCTTCCTAACATGTGATCTTTGAACTTGATCAACCCACAAGACAAGATTGACGTCTAGCAACGTGTCATGTCTACCCGGAAGATATGGAAATTCTGGTGAAATACCAAAATTACCCTTCAGTAGAGAGTTACCGTACAATTAAATCTTTCGATCAGCCTGCACCCAAAATATAACTATGGATATGGATATATGTCAAATCCAATATTATATTTATTTCTAGCTCAATCTTATAATGATGATTCGATTATCTTGATATTAGAAACCGTCTCTAATATCTTCACTTTGATCAAAGATTTCCTGAATCATCATGCGATTGTTGACTAGCTGGATGCAATCTCCTCTTACTAAGAGTGATCGATTCCTTGTTGACCCACTCATTACCTTCATATCCAATTCACCATTCCCAGTATTAATCCTGTGCATGTCTCAGTGTCATGATTAGGATTGAACCAAAGAATGGGTTCATGTACATAAGGTACTTATGGCAGTCTTAGGTCAAAAGATTACTTGTACCACTCCCACTATGAGAACCTTCTATTGACATGTAGCTAAGACTCCATTAGATGTTCTCAAGTTGGATCATATCAGTGAACTCATTCTCCAATGAGCACCCACATCCCAGTATTAGTGTCATACACAAGTGACTGTGAGAGCAGTCACCCTTTCCAGTATACCCGGGATGTGCTAGTCTTATCGGAAAACCCTGATCCCCTACTCAGAGTTCCTTTGACTAGGAATACTTTAGATTAAGGTTTTAAGATTTTAGGTCTCACTGGTATGATCTCATCATAACCCTAAAATCATAGCCCTAATCTATGGGGTTCATCATATAATAAACACAGCGTATGATAAAATAATGCCTTTATTTAGAAAAATTGTCAATTACAATGGTTTGGGAGATACAACAGAGATTGGTTTGTAGGGCATATCCCTTTCACCGAGCTCCCCCAGACCCGAAGGTAAGAAAGTATCGGCTTATGTCGAGTCCACATCTCATATGGTGTTTTATTAACAGACTTACTTGGAGCCCTATTCAGAAGGTAGCAGGCTGATTCTAAAGCATATCCCCAAAAGGATACCGGCAGAGAAGCAAAGCCTATCATAGACTGAACCATGTCTAATAGGGTTCGATTCCTCCTTTCAGACACTTCATTTAACTGGGGTGTCCCTGGAGGCATCCACTAAGAGAGAATCCCATTCTCCTCAAGATATGTAAGAAACTCACCCGAAAGGTATTCACTACCTCAATCAAATCGAAGGGTTTTGATACACTTTCCGGTTTGTTTTTTCACTTCATTACGATATCGTTTGAACATTTCAAACGATTCAGATTTATGTCTCATCAAGAAGACATAACCAAACCTCGAAAGGTCGTCTATAAATGTAATGAAATAAACGTACCCATCCCTGGCACTAACATTCATGGGTCCACATACATCAGTATGCACTAGACTCAGAATTTCTTTGGCTCATTCACCTTTTTCACTAAAAGGTGACTTAGTCATTTTTCCAAGAAGACAGGACTCATAGGTTGCAAGTGAACTATCTTCACTAAAATCGAGGAGACCCTTGGTTTTCAACCTATTTATTATATTCTTGTTGATATAACCTAGCCTACAATGCCATATGTATGCTTCACTGACACTATCTATCCTAGGACGTTTGCTAGACGTGTACATTTCACTACAGGTCACGACAGTACATAAATGCCATCACGCATTTGTCCATTCAAAATAACAGAATCATTCAAAATGATTTTGCAAATGTCATTCTTTATTAATAGTTCATAACCATACATGGCCAATTGGCCTACAGAAATGACATTCAAAATAAAAGGACAAAAATGACACTCGTTCAAAATGATAGTACAGGACTCGAAAACAAGTTTAAGGACTCCCAACGCCAGAACTGGAACTCGGCTTCCATTTTCCACGTTCAAGAACCTCTCGCCATCTTCGAATCTTCTATTAACTTAAAGTCCCTACAAAGAATTACAAATATGAATTAGACTTCCTGTATCCAATACCCAGTTAGTAGTATCACAAACAGAGAAACTACAAGGTGTTATCATATACATACCTTGTCTAGGACCATCCTACAGCTTTCTCTTCTTGGACCTGTTCGGATCAAGGGACGTAATGTAAAGAGGACAGTTCCTCTTCCAGTGTCCTTGCTTCTTGCAGAAGAAGCACTTTGCATGACTATGATCAGCCTTCACTTTCTTGGTCTGACTGGGCCCAGAAGCACTAAGCACCTTTTTCCTTTTATTCTTCTTCTTCCCTTTCTTAAAGGGACGATGCCCTCCCGAAGAAACTCCCACTAGATTCACCACCCCTTTATTCAACTGGTGGTCTTTCTCAAAAGTCTGCAGCAACCCCAACAGACCATGGTTGTTAACTGTAGGCTTGTTCATTCTATAATGATCAAGAAAGTCTAAATAGAAGGAGGGGAGAGAATTCAGTATCGCATCTTTCCCAAGCTATTCATGCAAGGGACATCCGAGCTTGCCCAGGCGCTCAATCATCTTGATCATGTACAATACATGATCAGTGACCGAGGCTCCATCATGCATCCATGCATTGTAGATAGCACAGGAGACCCTGTACCTCTTAATGTCATCTGTAGTCCCGAAAGACTCCTTCAACTTTTGAAGGATTTCTTCCAGCTGGGCTTCCTTGAACTTGCGACTGAACTCGTCATTCATCGCAGCCAACATAATGCATCGAACAATGGTCCTATCAGAGAGCCACTTCTGATAAGTGTCTCTGACCGAACCCCGAGCATTGGCAGCAGGGATCTCAGGTGCCAGATCTGATATCACATATAGGATCCGTTCGTGCTCCAGGACAATCCTGAGCCTTCGATACTAGCTATTGAAGTTGAGTCCACAGAGCTTCTCGCTATCGAGAAGAGACTGGAGTGAAAGGTTGGAAGACATCTGAAAGGAAAACCAAAACTAATTAGTGTATATGAATAATTAACCTAAAGACATGGACTTAAGTCTAAAGGTCCCTCCCACTATTTTGCTCAGAATGGTAGCCTCTACCTCCAATCCAAGGAATTACTTTAATTCCCTAGCGGGTACTAGAGTCTAATAGACAACACATGAGCCTGATTTTGGCCAGCTCACCCATGCGTGTCTAAAGGTATGTTCTTTAACCGATTACTTCACCAGGTAACCTCCAGTAATGGGGTTTCGTCCCAAGGAGCACTTCAAGCGGCCTTTGGGCCTTCTATTAAAGGTCCTAGTTAGGTCCAACCATTAACATGACAAAATTCAATGCTTCTAACTAACGAATGGTCAAGTCTGACTTTGGTCGGCTCACTTGACCACCGTTAAGAGAGTCGCACTGAGCCATCAGATTAGGAACAGCAATTTCAATAGCCCGATGACCACCCGATTTTTGGATCTACCGATGAACACCGAACTAATGGACACATTACTATCCCACTTAATGGGAGGCTAGGACTTGGTTATCTCTATAACTTTATCCTTTTAAGGACCTAATAATTTAGAGGATTTTAGTTAATATGATAGATGAAGAGATAAGAAGACATGGACCAACCTCCCATTGACCACATTAGCAATCAAGGAGGGTTACACATAACAAATGATCCATGGGCACCTAAAATTAGTCAAGACTGATTAACCTTGGATGACAAGGGTTAACATGAGTCAATGAGCTATCTAATCAATCCTGATTGACCACATTGGCCAGGTAAGTGAGATCATGGGTTGGGTTCTGCCATTAACCATCTTGCCTAGACACCAACAGAGTTGGCCAGGTAAGAGGTAGCCCCAAAGAACCATGATCACAATGCCAAACTTATCTTGACACCAATCGGTTCATCAGACTCGATTAGATTAGCCTAAAGACTCAGGCTTTCCACTGAACTGCAAATTAGATCCATTTAGATTATGGACTAATCAATCTAACTATTAGATAGATCTAGAGAAGAAATCCTAACTCAACTTTTGATTAGATTAGTTCTCTAACTTGTCCAATAAATCTAAACTTAGGTCTAACCCAATCAAGGACCTAATAGAAGCTAACCCATGACCCTTAAGGCTTATTGAAATGACTTAAGATCTTTGAATCATATTCCTAGAGTACTTAGGCAATCTTAATTCAAAATTAAGTTCAATGGCCTTAAATAAATTAAAATAATTTTAATTTATCATGTAAAACAATTTTACAACAAATTCAAAATTTAAATTTATTATTTTTAGTATTTTCTACAGCCAAGTGTCGACACTTCAAGAGCAAGTATCGACTCAAGGCCTGAGACAGGGAATAGAAAATAGAACAACATGTTTTCTGGCATGCCTCAAGTGTCGACACTTCAAGGGTCAAGTGTCGACACTTCAGGCTCAAGTGTCGACACTTCAGGGACAAGTGTCGACACTAGAGCCTGTCTCAGAACAAAAATAAAAACCAGATCTCAAGAAATTTTTTCATGAGCCAACACTTTAAGAGCTAAGTGTCGACTCACAGCCTGAGACAACGAAAAACAGTGATTTCAAATCTGATGTTTCTCAAACATACAAACAAAAACCGATCAAAAATAACTTTTTGATCTTATCTAAAGTCATTTTATGATCATGTCATTAGATTAAAATATTCTTAACCTACAAATTACTTTCTTCTTATTTTCTTTTTCATGAGCCAATCATAGTGGCACCCCTACACGCCATAGGAGATCCCATTGAATGGAAAGAGAGGGTTTTGCAGCCCTACTTCTCTTCTATGACCGGATGGCCTGGTGAAGCACTCTATCCAAGTACTTAAGAAGAAAGGAGATGTTATAAGCATGCTAGCATTATTATACTACAAAATGAACCAGGCTCTGATACCATTGAAGGTGAAAAACACCTACACCTAGCATACATTATGCAAGAAAAACAGGGTAGAGAATATGCATTTTAAAATAATTTTAAATCATGCACAGCGGAAGGCTCGGTAGATAGATCAAAACTATCTACCGATCTGCCCGCAACAGGATCTAGTATAAAAACCTAGCATGCATATAACATCAAAAACAAGAAAGCAACATAAACATAAAGGTCATACCTCTATACCTCGACGAGTACTGGAGAGAAGCAGTGAAGAGTTCTGATGAGGAAGAGGGCACTCGAGCCATACAAGCATCTGGCCTCTACAGGATGTCCACACCTGGGCTCGACTCTGATCAACTCCCTCGAAGTGCTAGCTCTTCGGGATCCGTGGGCCGAACTTCTTCTTCCAGGAAGACAAGAAAGATAGCAGGAACCCCTTCCCAAATCTCTTTTCCAAGACCTAGCTTGATTGCTAGGTAGCTCACACCCAAACCCTAAAGCTCTCACTCTTCTTAACCTTTTTCTCCCAAGAAATAGTTGCTGCTCTTGTATGTCTAACCCCAGCAGCCACCACAATGTCTCACATTTATAGGAGTAGCAGGGAGAGGGAGAAGAAGGAAGGAGGAGAGATGAAAGAGAATGGGGGAGAGGATCATGGGCATGCCAAATGGGTCTAACCCATTTGGGCAAGTATGACTTTCATACCATAAAGGTTTGGAGCCAAAACTAGTTTGAATTCGAAATTCAAACCAGGTCAAACCTGTCCAAAAAATCTCCACGAAAACCTCCCAGAATTTTTGCTTGTCACAGGAAGTGTTGACACTTAAAAATTGCCAAGTGTCGACACTTGGTGACACTTCACCAAGTGTCGACACCTGCAAAAATCCAAGTGTTGACACTTGGAGCAAAGTCAACCAAATTGACTTCAGGTGATGGCAAACGATTCTCAATCATTGATCAGCCCAAAAGATCGGATAGAAATTCTCTATGGTGTGTGACCCCATAGGTTCGAATACTAAATCAGTAGCACTGAAACATTTCCAGTACTAGTCAAAGTCCTTATCTAGCAATGATACTCGATGTCTGGATAGGTCGAAGATGCAGAGCACCTCACAAGAACCTCTGGCATATGGTTGCCACATAATTCATCCCTTTGACCTTATAATACTCAGGATGACCTAGGGTTATACTGCCAACCCTAATTTGGTCTATCCAGATCATGTCTCAACCTCATAAGTTCTGTGACTCCTCACAAGAACTACCTTGGCCAAGGTTTTGCTAAATTAAGACATAGTGAGTCATTCACTCCAAACTATTTGGAGAGGTCAATTCCATCTTGATTCACCACCGCTCCACAAGTACTTGACTGCACCCAGAAACCTTCCATCATTGGATTAGAAATCCAGGTAGTCCGGTACCAAAGTACATGAGTTGCTTGCAAGCAGCCATGGTGACCTCAGCTCTGAGGGACACATATACCCATATCCCTTCATGAGCAATCCTTTGGCAGAAGGGAGCTCCGCAGATGGTCACGTTCAGTGAAATGTCATACACTTCACTTGTATGTCACACCAGTGTCTCCACACTCCTTGGTTAAGAGGACAACCAACAAATATGACATATAACAACCTATACTTGATACAGCGTCGTCTATAATAATGTATCATTTGGTTATGAACTAGTTTAAGAACTACTTGATATATCCTCTCTATATCAAATAATGTAGTTCTAAGGACTCAATCATACAAGAGTTCATTACAGAAAAATATAAAATGATGGACAGCCAAAAATAAATAACTTTCATTTATTATTATAAAAAAATTCATATACAAAGTAGCACAACCGTCTACAGCCTAGATGATTGGCTTTGGGACACAATTCCCAACTCCCTTAGTTGCTTGGCATGAGGATTCATGTTTATTCAGTTGTCCTTCCTTCTTTGCTTCAAGGGGGCTTATAGTGAGGTCCAGTGGCTCTCCTCTTGGACTTGACTTGATCAACCAAATAAACTGATGGATAGCTCTCGGGTCCCCATCAATGGGATTATTAATAGTGCTACCTAAGCTACCATTCTTGAATTTAGTGGTCAGGTCGGCCTAATGGTTTACTGTTAGCTTGCTTTGCTTGACTGATGGACCATAATTTGTGGCAACTAGCCATTGAGGGTTTTTATTGACCCTGCTTGATTGGCCCTTGGCTTTTTGATGTAGGCGAGGGTCTCGTCGATTAGCACTCATCATCTTAGTTGAGAGAGGGTCCTAGTGCTTAGCCCTCACTATTGAGCTAAGAGACCTATTGATTAGCCCTTGACATCATAGATAGTTAAGGGTCTTATAGGTTAGCCCTCATCATTGAGCCAAGGGTTCTCATGGTTAGCCCTTGATATCATGGATGGACGAGGGTCCTAGTGGTTAGCCCTCACCACTAAGCTGAGGGTCCTCAAGGTTAGATCTTGATGTCATGCATGGTCGAGGGTCCTAGTGGTTAGCCCTCGCCATTGAACTAAGGATCCTCATTATTAGCCCTCAATATCATGGATGGATGAGAGTCCTAGTGGTTAGCCCTTGCCATTGAACCAATGTCTTCATGGTTAGCCATTAACATCACAGACCAGTGAGGATCATAGTGGTTAGCCTTCATCATTGAATAAAGGGTCCTCATGGTTATCCCTTGACATCATGGATAATCGAGGGTTCTAATGGTTAGCCCTCACTGTCGAGCTGAGGGTCCTTATGATTAACCCTCGATATCTCGGACGGGCAAGATTCCTAGTGGTTAGCCCCCACCATTGAGCCAAGGATCCTCATGGTTAACCCTTGATGTCATGGATGGGTGAAGGTCTTAGTGGTTAGCCCTCACCATTAAGCTGTGGATCTTCATGGTTAGCTCTCGACATCATGGATGGGTGAGGGTCCTAGTGGTTAGCACTCACCATTGAATCGAGGGTCCTAGTGATTAGCCCTCACAGTTGAGCGAGGATCCTAGTGGTTAGCCCTCAACATCTTGGAGGGCAAGGGCCCTAGTGGTTAGACCTATCATCAAGCCAAGGGTCCTCATGGTTAGCCCTCGATGTCATAGATGGGCAAGAGTCCTAGTGGTTAGCCCTTATCATTGAGCCGAGGGTCCTAGTAGTTAGCCCTTGACATCTCCAACGAGTAAGGGTCCTAGTAGTTAGCCCTTGCTATTGAGCTAAAAGTCTTAGTGGTTAGCCCTCAACATCTCGGACAAGCAAGGACCCTAGTGGTTAGCCCTTACCATTGAGCTGAGGGTCCTCATGGTTAGCCCTTGCCATCATAGACAAGTGGGGATCCTAGTGGTTAGCCATCATTATTAAGTCAATCATCCTCATGGTTAGACTCAACATCATGGATGATTGAGAGTCCTAGTGGTTAGCCCTTGCCGCTAAGCTGAAGATCCTAATGGATAGCCCTCGATGTCATGGATGGGCGAGGGTCCTAGTGGTTAGTCTCTCCATTGAGCTAAGGGTCCTTATGGTAAGCCCTCAACATCTTGGATGGGTGAGGGTCCTATTAGCCCTTGCCATTAAGCCAAGGGCCCTAATGGTTAGCCCATAACATCCTAGAAGGGTTCTAGTGGTTAGCCCTTGCTATTGAGCAGAGGATCCTCAAGTTATCCCTTGATGTCATGAATGAGTGAGGCTCCTAATGGTTATCCCTCACCATTGAGCTGAGGGTCCTCATAGTTAGCCCTCAATGTCATGAACATGTGAGGATCCTAGTTGTTAGCCCTTACTGTTAAGCTGAGGATCCTTATGGTTAGCCCTCGACATCAAGTACAGATAGGGTCCTCGTGGCCAGCCCTCACCATCAAGTCGAGGGTCCTAGTAGTTGGCCCTTGACATCTCGGATGGATGAGGGTCCTAATAGTTGGCCCTAAACATCTCGGATGGATGAGGGTCTTAGTGGTTAGCCCTTACCATTGAGCCGATGGCCCTCATGGTTAGCCCTCAACATTATAAAGGGCAAGGGTCCTAGTGGTTAGCCCTCCCTTGAGCCAAGGATCCTGTTGGTTAGCCCTCGACATTTCGAATGGATAAGAATCCTAGTGGTTAGCCCTCATCATCGAGCCGAGGGTTCTGGTAGTTAGCCCTCAATGTCAAGGATGGACGAGGGTTCTAGTGGTTAGCCCTTGCTATTGAGTCGAGGGTCCTTATGGTTAGCCCTTGACAACATGGACAAGCGAGGGTTTTAGTGGTAAGCCCTCGCTGTTGAACTAAGAGTCCTATTGTTTAGCCCCCAACATCATAGACAGGTGAGGGTCCTAGTGGTTAGCCCTTGCCATTAAGGCTAGGGACCTTATGGTTAGCCCTTGAAATCATGCATAAGTGAGGGTACTAGTGGTTAGCCCTTTGCCATTGAGCCAAGGTTCTGAGTGGTTATCCCTCAATATTTGATACGGGACAAAGAAGAAGCTCTAATAACAAAACTAATGCAGGACAAAGAAGAAGCTCTGATACCAAAGATGATGCAGGACGGATGCAATGCTAATGTAATGAATAAAAATTATTTAATATTTTTTAAAAAATTTTAACAAGTAATGGCAGCAACTCAAATAAAGCAATCAAAGGATCTAAGAAAGTTAGACAAAAAGATTACTACTAGCTACCCGCAATGTATTCGCATATAATCACATAAGAACCCTGGATCCGATGATTAAGAAACCATCGAAACTAGGACATCCATGCTTCAACTAATCAGATATGATGAGATTCAAAATGGATCTACTTACCAATAATGATTTTTTTTCCCTCCTTTATAGCACATCCGGATTCGACTCTCAAGATCTCGCGGTTGGGTTCCAATCTATTGTTCCTTCAGAATAGATCTTCCCGTAGATGGTTGTATGGCAAGGAAAACCTCCTCTTTAGATCTAGAACACCGGGGATCCTGCAAAAGAATAGCAATAAGAACTTGGAGGGAAGAGAAAATGTTGGAAAGAATGGAAAAGGGAAAGGGAATGGTGGAAGGCATCTGGGATCTTGGATCTTGGAACTCGGACTTGGACTTGGATAACTAGGGCTTCAGCACCCCACTCTTACAAATGCAATGCTTAACCAGCAAAGCACTCTCACAAACACAATGCTTACCCAGTAATTGCATTCTCAATGCTTACCCAGCAATTGGAAAAAAAACAGAGTTTTATTTACAAAGCATAAATTAGTTATAAGGGGAGAATGGAGTGGTATTTATAGACCCTCCATACAAGGTAGAAAGATAAAAACAACTTCCTTTGAATTCAAGATAGATAAGGATAGGGTCCTTTGAGAGGATAACATTGGACTCTTATTTTCTCTTGAGATTAGATGAAATTTCTTGAATTCAAAATAGGTAGGCTCCCCTTTTGGATTGGACTCTTCCATGATGGGCGACAATTCTTTTCTCATTTTGGCATCAACTCTTCTTTGGGTGACAATTATTCTCCTTCCTTGTTTTCAAATTAGAAGATAGATCAAGATGTCCTTCTCCTATCTTGAATTTTGAATGGACTTCTTTGAATTTAAATTGGGTAGGTGCTCCCTTGGAGTTGGATTCTCCCATGACTTCGGCGACAAGAGAAATGTGGCATCCTCATTCCTTTCAAAATTGGCATCATTCCTTCTCTCTTCTTGGCATGAATCCCTCTTGGACTTCTTCTTGCATTTGAAAGTAGATAAGGATAAGCTCCATCTTGAATTTGAACTATTCATGATAGGTGCCCCCTTGAATTCGAATCTCTTTAATTTGGGCGATCAAGAAGGAATAAAAATGAGGTGCCCTACCTTCTTACACCTCTTAAAAAATATGAGCGACATTTTGGTTAGGCAACAAGTGAGAAGAAATTCATGGGATAAGCCTGAATTTCAAATGGTGTCTGAATGTCTGGATGTCTGGATGTCTTGACAAAAAATAAAGACAACCTTCTTTTGCAATTGAGTTGGCCATCAAAGATGATGTGGTGAGGCATACTACTCCAAGTGGGGGGTGACAAGGCTCCATGACATGGTGATGTGGCATAAAGCGATGACATGGCATGGTGACATGGCATCATTCATTGGGCTTAAACTTTGACTAACTTATGAACCCCGTTGACTAACACAAATACTAATTACAAGACTCAACTTGACCAATTTGCAACTCAAAGAAACTAATTTTAATTACAGGACTCAATTATTAACAATGACTCAATTATTCATCACTGAATTAAGACAAGCTACTCATTAATGATCCACAATGAGCTTGGAGGGTTCTGACATCTCTTCCTAGCTCTGGTGTCCCCATCAATATCTTGGAAGGGTGAGGATTTTAGTAGTTAACCATCATCGTTGAACAAAGGATCCAAGTGGTTAGCCCTCTACATCTCAGATGAGCAAGGGTCCTAATAGTTAGCACTCACTGTTGAGTCAAGGGTCCTCATGGTTAGCCCTTGACAACACGGATGATGAGGGCCCTAGTGGTTAACCCTTGCCATTGAGCCGAGGGTCCTCATGGTTAGCCATTAATGTCATGGACAAGCAAGGGTCCTAGTAGTTTGCCCTCACCATTGAGCTGAGGGTCCTCATGGTTAGCCCTCGACATCACGAATAGGTGAGGGTCCTAGTTGTTATCCCTTGCCATTGAGTTAAGTGTCCTCATGTTAGCCCTCAATATCTTGGATGGGTGAGAGTCCTAATGGTTAGCCCTCATCGTTGAGCCGAGGGTTCTAGTGGTTAGCCTTCGACATCTTGGATAAACAAGGGTCATAGTGGTTAGCCCTTACCATTGAGCCAAGGGTCCTCATGGTTAGCCATCGACATCACGGATAGGTGAGGGTCTGATGCGGGATGACTCTAAGATTGCTAAATATGCAGAAAATATAGTAAACTAATTTTTTAATATTTTTTTATAATTTTAATTTGCAGGCTAGATTCCTAAAATCAAGTAAAGACTAGCAGGATAAATAGCAATGCAAAGAATCATCATGCAGGCATGCTTTTGCAAAATAATAAAAGTTAGGACCTGAGAATTGAGAAATTTCTGGCTAAAGATAGCTCACCTTCGATCAAAATAGAAATCAAGAGAAGGGAAGGATGTTACCAGTCAGGGATTGAAGAATCTACAATTAAAGAGATCACTCACACTCTGATTGGAGCCTAGATGATGAAGCTTCAGTTTCCTTGAATTTGATGGCTGATCTGGGCAGTCCTAGAGGCAAGGAAAGCCTCTGGGAAGGTGAAACACCTCGGAGATCCTGCAAGCATCAGAGGTCAATCAAAATAGTAAATAATAAAAGGGGAAAAAACTAGGGTTTGGGTTGAAGCAGGATTAGGGTTAGATATTGGCGACCGGGAGAAGAAGGGGTTCCTTCACTTGGACGGTAGCAAAGGCACTCTCCTCTTGGGCATGGCTGATCTTCTGGAATGCATAAGGATGCTAGGGTAGCAGGGGTTTAGCCAAGCACAAGAAAAATAATCCACAAAGCACAAAACTCCAACACAAGAACAATACTCAAAATTTTAGCAAAGTTTAATTCATATGATAAAAGTTGATTACAAGAGAAAGAGGGGTGGGGTATTTATAGAGCTCCCATGCCCTCTCCTAAAGGGATTACAAGTCTTCTCCTAGTTAGAATAGGTTTACATAATTTAAGTGGGAGAAAGACTTCAAAATAAACCTAGAACTAGGAGTACACAAGTTGAATAGAATAAGAACATGATTTCCTCCTTCCACTTGGACTCTTCTTCTTAGCTTGGACCAAGTCAACCTCAAGGATGCCTAGGGTTGGCATGTGGGCTTCAAGGGGCAGCGATGGGCCGGCCAAAGGCTTAGGGTGCATGGGCTTTGGGCCTCCTAGAAGCTGGGGTGCCCTGGGCTGGAATATTCTCAGAATAAAAATAGCATCTTGGTTCTTATGGACCTGGGCCTTGAATCTTCTTTGGGCTGGGGTGTAGGTACTTCCTTAGAATCATGGGCTCCATGGTATTTGAATATTCTCTTGCATTTAGAGGGAATTTGGTATCTAAAAAGCATCTGGAGGGCATCTGGGCATCTTGTAGGAATCTTAGACCCTGGGTTGGCATACAAGGTCCAATTAGCTGATGTAGAGGCCTCTGGCTCCTGGATGAGGCCTGGTGGAACTCCAAAGTAGTGTATCCTCTTCTCTTGTACCAAAAGTAAACTCTCACTGGACTCATACAGGACTCAATAGACTGGCTAGGATTGAGACTGATCAACTAGCCTCAACTTATTACAGGACAACTTATTACAGGACTCAATCTTACTTGGTTACAAAATTATGATACATGACTAAGTAAACCAGATAGGGTCTAGTAATCTATGTCTGATCCTGGTGCCCCCACCAAGATCCTAGTGGTCAGCCCTCGTAGTTGAGCTAAGGATCCTTATAGTTAGCCCTTCACATCATGAACAGGTGAGGGTCCTAGCATTTAGCCCTCGTCATTGAGCCAAGGGGCCTCATGGTTAGCCCTTGACATCATGGATGGGCAAGAGTCCTAGTGGTTAGCACTTTCCATTGAGATGAGGGTCCTAGTGGTTAGCCATCAACATCTCAAATGGGTGAGGGTCCTAGTGATTAGCCCTCACCATTAAGCCAAGGTCTCTCATGGTTAGTCCTGGGCATTACAAACGGACGAGGGTCCTACTGATTAGTACTCTCCATTGATCCAAGGGTCCTATTGGTTAGCCCTCGACATCTCAGATGAATGAGGATCCTATTAGTTAGCCCTCATTATTGAGCTGAGGATCCTAGTAGTTATTCCTCGATATCACGGACAAGCGAGGGTCTTAGTATTTAGCCCTCATTGTTGAGCTAAGGGTCCTCATGGTTAGCCCTCGACATCAAGGATAGGTGAGAGTTTTAGTGTTTAGCCCTTGTCATTAAGTTGAGGGTCCTAGTGGTTAACCCTCAATATCCTGGATGGGTGAGGGTCCTTGTGGTTAGCTCTCGTCGTTGAGCTGAGGGTCCTATTGGTTATCTCTCAACATCATAGATAAATGAGTCTTAGTGGTTAGCCCTTGCCATTGAGTCAAAATCCTCATAGTTAGCCCTCAACATTACGAACGGGTGACGGTCCTAGTAGTTTGCCCATGCTATTAAGTCGAGGGTCCATTTGGTAACTCTGCACTGTGTCTGCTTAGTGTAGAGTCATCTTGAGTGGTTAATCCATGAGAATGACCATGGTATGAGCCTAGAAATAAGGGTAAAGCTTCCTAGCCAAGATCATAAGAACAAAGATTAGCTTCTCGAGCCGAGTGTACCTGATTTCAACATTCTATAAGACTTAGCTGGCATAATAAACTAGCTTCTGAACTCAGTTTTTCTCTCAGACAAGAATAGAACCAATAGCTGAAGGGGAGACCGCTAGGTATAGGTACAATTCATCACCTGCCTCATGCTTGTTAAAGAGCGAGGGAGTACTAAGGTAGCTTTTAAGGTCTTCAAATGCCTTCTAGCAATTCTCAGTTTATTAGAAGTCCTTCAACTTCTTCAATATTTTGAAGAAAGGTAAGCACCGCTTAATCAATCTAAAAATAAACTAGCTAAGAACAATGACCCATCCCATAAGTCTTTGCACCTCCTTCACTATCTTCAGAATGCCCATTTGTTTTATGGATTGTATTTTCTTCAAGTAGGTTTCGATTCCTTGATGCGACACCATGAATCCAAGGACCTTCCCTGATGTCATTCGAAAGGTGCATTTGGCCGGGTTTAACTTCAACTAGTATCTATGCAAGGCAATGAAGGTTTCCTCTAGGTTATCTAGATGGTTCCTTGAGGCGTGACTCTTGACCAACATGTCATCTACATAGACTTTCATATTATGACTGATTTGATCTTTAGGTGATACGTAGGATCCATGTTTAGGTGATGTGTTATTACTTCTAGTTCAATACCATGAATATTGTAGGGGACCAAGCAAAGATGTCAACATTTTTTTATAAGAAACTCACAAGTTTTGCTTTGTGATCTTGCCTAGCCTAGAGCCAACTCAGACAATATGCTGGGGGTTCCGATTATGTAAAGGGATGGTAACGAGCTCCTCCACATGTTCCCCCCTTTCTTCAGCAAGTTCATCCTTGGTATCTAGCCCCTCAACTGGAAAGGTATTTGGGAGTTTGACTCGGTGCACACCAAGTAACGTTGCCTCACTAAGGTCTAATTCCTATAAAGCTTCCCGATTTTGCATAAAGTTGGAAACCTTATGAGCAAATAGTAAGTTGAAACTATTACACGAAGGGCATTCAATCCTAGTTAGCCAAAGATGACATTGTATGCAGAGGGCATCTTCACAATCATGAAGGTCAGAAGCACTTGGGATAGTTAGGGGTCATTTCCTGCTATCATCGATAGCACAATGGTTCCCTCAACAAGAACCGGCTCCCCTAAAAACCCTATTATTTGTGCATCCACCTTTTCCAACCATTCGGGGAGAATGTTTATCTTTAGGAGGGCATCATAAAGTAATACATCTACTGAACTTCCATTATCAATGAGCATGCAGTGTACATGTAGTCAGCAATATTCAAAGTTATGACCATGGCATCATTGTGCAGGTATTGTACTCCCCCAGCATCGACTTGAGTGAAGGTGATAACTTTTTCGAGCCTCTATCTATTGTTGGAGTTGGCATTTTTTGCCAGCCCTCCAACGATGGTGTTGACATTCCCTTCTACAGGGTAGTTAGCTAGCTCTTCCATCCTCGGTGATGACTATGGTAGACATGGTGGGGCCTCCTGGGTGTCGCGCTTCTCCCTCCAATTCCAGAGAAACCTGTCCAATTGGCCATAGTGGATGAATTCCTTAATCTCATCTTGAAGTTTAATGCATTCCTCCATGTTGTTTTCATGGTCATGGTGGTAGAGATAGTACTTATTCAGGTTATGCCTCTCCAGCTTTGTCCATGGCCTTCTCGCCTCAGGTAGTTCTCCCTGACCTGTATCAAGACTTGACCATGTGGAGCATTCATGCAAGTGTATAGGTCAAATCTTCTTGGTGGCAAGATGTTTGGTTGGTTTAGAGGACTTTGACGGTACTGGATTCGAGTGGTAGTTCTTCGGTGCTATGGGGGGATTGGCTTCTCTGCCTTTTCTTTTCTCGATTCTCCTTCTCCCATCAGAACTCCTAGGCCTTGGTCACTCCTTGACTGCGGGACCAGATGGCGGGTTGTGCACCTCATATGCCTCCTTGGTGCATGCGCACTTCTCTGCCCTGGCTAGCATTTCTGAGATTTCCATGAGTGCTCTCTTTTCCAGGGAACAAAGGAAAGGATATCTTTATAACTAGCTTTTCATGGTAATTATGGCAACCATGTGGTCTAAATTATATACTTCTAGAGCCACTGCATTAAACTAGCTCATATATGACCTAAGGGATTCCTGCTCCCCCTACTTGATGTTGATCAGGGAGTTAGAACCTCAACACAACCTCCTGTTGTTGACAAAATGTGTAACAAAAGAGCGATCTAATTAATCAAAAGAATGCATAGAGTTTGGCTTCAGACTTGAGTACCGATATTTGGCCACCTTCCTAAAGGTGGAAGAAAAGGCCTAGCATAAAACCCTATCAATGGCTCTCTAAAAGAGCATTACAGCCTTAAAACTCTCCAAGTAGTCAACCAAGTCAGTCGACCCATCATAGGTCTCCAACTATGGAATCATAAAATGCCTTAGTAGTGGTTCCTGCATAATATGGGCTCCAAAGGGCAAATCAGTGCTGAAGCCAAGACCTTAACCTTTATTTGGGACCGCACCTAACAAGACTTTGATGCACTAGTTTAGCACTTGGAGCCTATGGTCCACTTCTGCATCCCTAGCAATATGCACCTAAAAAGGTAGAGGTAGTTATCGAGCTGGTGTTGATCCCTCATCCAGCCAAGTTGAAGGAGACCATCTCCTTGCTTGCCTAGGGCTCTTAGGCACGCTTTGATGGGTGTCCCCTCTTGTCTAGGACTCCAAGTGAGGGTAGGTTGCTGCTGCTCTAGCTGCAGCACCCTTGGTGCCACTTGACACAACGTGGGGTCACCAGGATGGTTTTTGACTATGACATCTCTGGTGTGGCCTAGTCCTAGTATTGGATTACTTGAACCATGGCCATCAAGGTTTGGATTAGTTGGAAAAGTTACACGATGTGATCAGGCCCTTCTTGGCCTTCTTGGTTGGTGGCACCAGGTTGAGGTTCAGGAAAATGACTGCTTGTAGATTAGCCAACTTGTTAGGATGTGGTGATGCCAAAGGATCGACTAGACATGCTTTTAGGTAGCATGAGAACTCTGCTTGGTGTTTCTTCTAGAAAATGAGTCAGACCCTTTTTCTAGTGCAAATCTATTATCACTACTTCCTACCCAAACACCAGAGGTCACTAGATAGATGGCACTTTGGGCTTTACCTACAAAGAAGTCTCAGCCAGAGGTTGCTCTGGTGAGGACCTTCCGATGCTCAAGTCAGGATATAGGTAATAGAAGAAAGAAAAGAAGCAGAGACTAGAGAGAGAGTGAGTTTGTCATCATCATACCTTAGGGGCTATCACGGAAATCCATTTTATAGGCAAGAGATAAGGACATTCTTGGGATGAGAAACTCTTAGTATGTTTGGTGAGACATGATAGGGTTGAAGATCCCATCATGTGGGGTGTCAGAGGATCATTCCATTTGTCTAAAATGCCTGCTTTCCATTAACTGGGACTTTGTCTCTTATTTGGATTTGGCCATGCATCTTAAAAGTGATGTGGACCATTGCATGGGATTAATCATGCTCTCCTTAATTATGAGGATTTGTTGAGGATTATGGGATATGGTCTTTTGATCATACAACCGAATGCATAGAGATGAACATTGATCGGTACTTCCTTCAGTCGATCTGAGGAGCACTACCTGAGAATCCCTATCCGCCCTTAGATACAAGGGTCCAGGGTCAGCCTAAGCATCCTTATCAAGGTCAAGGGTTAGCTGAGTCAAGGGACTCAAGGCATGATTCTACTCTACCAAAAGAATAGCTGGTCCTAGCAACAGGAGGTGAAGTTCCCCTTACAGAGCTTTGAGATACCAAGGGTGGGGGGTTGGCCCCCCACATCAACAAGAATCAAGAGGAAAAGGAGGTTCACTAACTATTTTACCAAACTTTATACTTCTATAAATAGTAAAGAAACAACCAAGACCCAAGGCTAAATAGGCTTCAATTTGTTGCCATTATCAATGACTATTATTTGTTACAATTTCTATGATGGTGTATGTTTGGATTTTTCTTTAAGGATTCTATGTTCAATTTATGACATTTATCTAAATTCAAGTTCAAAGACAGTTTTTATTTTGTTTACTATGTCATCAAATTGACCTAGCTAGTCTCACATTATTTGAAAATCTTGTTTGTTAACAGCATGAATATTCTTGGATGGACTATTATGGTTGCTATGGGAGCTAATGCAGCAACAAGGTTTGTATTTAACTATGATTTGTAAATCAAATTATCTTAGAAAATTTATGATTAATCCAATTATATTACTAAACATTTCTTCTTTTATAGTGTTAGGGTGTCTAATGAACTTGGGGCAGGCCATCCAAGAACAGCAAAGTTTTCAGTTGTCGTGGTTGTTATAACTTCATTCTTCATTGGTGTATTCCTTTCTCTTATCTTGATAATTACAAGGAAGCAATATCCATCTGCTTTTACAAATAGTAATGATGTGAAAAAGCTTGTTTATGCTCTCACTCCACTTCTTGCAACTTCGATTGTAATCGATAATGTTCAACCTGTTCTTTCAGGTATTTAACTTACTTTCTCAATTGCACAATTTTTTAGCTTTCTTTTACTTGCACTTTATGTAACAACATTTTTTGCTTATACCATTAGGTATTTACTAATATTATGCTTAGACTTTGCAATGAAAACATTTTTAGAGATAGTATGAACCATATCCATCAAACATATCAAAATCCAAAAAAAAAGAGAAATAAGTAGAATGTACAACATTTTTACAATAAAAAATCATAAAATCACTTGACTTTTTTTCTTAAATTCATATTCAGTCATGTAAAAATAGTTTTTTAGGAGCATGAAAGGCCCTTAGCAATATTGGATTTTATAAATAATTATCCAAGTTTTAAAAAGCTTTTAAGGTACATGCAATGCCCATTGGTGAGGAAGGTGAGGAAAACAAAATTACATGTAAAATTCTTAATATGCTCATGGAACACTAGTTTATGATTTCTATGAAAACTTATCAGGATATTCTTTTCTTTCTATCTTTTGATTGATCAGATTTTAACATCATTATCAAAATCTTTGCAAGATAAATGTTGTTAATAGAAATAATAGAGAAATGTGGATTACCATACATTGACTTATGCCATAAATTGAAAGGAAATAAAATATAATAATCAAAATTTATAGCTTGTTTTTTCATATGTCTCCAACTCTAAGTAACAAAAAAAAAAAAAAAATTGAGACATACTAATTCACTTTGTAATGAGAAACTTAAGTCTTACATCAAAAAAAAAAAAAGTTTGGGATTTGATTAGGATGGTGAATTGGTAGTTTCATACTAAAATGGCTTATTTGGGTATTTGGCAAGAGACCTTCTAATTAATGTGTGTATAGACATCATAATATTTATTCTAATGATCATTTTTGCAAGCCACCATATCTTAACCCAGCAGTTTTTGTTAGATGCCAATGTATTAATATTTTGTTGCTTTGATTAAGCATTTGCAAACACATTGTATAGTTGGTTCTATTAAACTACTATATTGTTGCATGGGACATGTTGCTCTAGAATTTTTTAGCTTCTTGCATAACTACCATTTTTCTGCAACCCTATGATCAATGTTTTGCTTCTCAAATTCTTTACATCCTTTGATTCATAAAGACTTCTATTTTTCTTATTTAATTATAGCTTCAATCATGTAATTTGCCACTTAATTTGGGTTATGAATGGAAATTTCTGGAAAAGAAACAATTTTTTGTTTTCATGAGTAATTGTCTTAGTGCAAAAACCAAAAATAATATGGTTAGCATAATCAAAGAGTTAAAGCAAGCTTATTATTGAAACAACATCTTTTGAGTATAAAGTAAGATACTATTGATATCTTAAAATAATATCCTTACTTGACACTCATTTAAGTACACCAAGATTAGGAAGTGTTGAGGGAAATTTTGCTTGGGACTAGGGATATGAATCCCATCGATAGGCCCAGTTGGTAGGCCCTACTACATGACTACTGATCGCTCGTCACCAAGAATATGAAGCCCAAGCCAATAAGCCTGATTAGACAACCCAACTGCACATCTTTCGACCATTCATCGGATTAGAGACTTGGTTGGTAGAGAATTACCTATCGACCCCAACATTATCACATAATTTGACATGTTGGTCGGACAGCCCTAGTGCATTCTTGTCGACCATTTATCGAGGAGGGATCTTAATCAGAAGAGGATTTCTAGCTTTAATGTTATTCGACAAGTTAACATGATCAGTGCATGATCGTCCCCATCACTAACCCAACCCCTCATCAGAGATATTGAAACCATTCCTAGCCAACCAACCATGTCCAGCTAAGCACCAATAGCTGAGTGCCCCTATCTGAGCAAGCCTCGATGTTGATAGGTACTCTCTTATTAGCTAACCCCCAAAAGCCATCAACATGCCTTCACCGACCACTCATCGTATCTAATCCCTATCGACTAGCAATTCCTTTGCCCCAATATTCCTAGACATGGCTTGACCACATGTTCATCATATGGGCAGCTCTTTTGTCCATCCATCCACTCACTAAAAAAAAGGCATCCCAACCAACCAAGCCAGGTCAAGCACTGGCCATCGATCATCCTTGTCTGATCGAGCCTGAGTAGCAAATGATGCCTCCTTGTCAAATGGCCTAAAGGCTATCAACACCTCACCTTCGACTATGATAATCCAATCAAGTATCTTCTAGCTGACCATCCTCAGCTTCAAATAGAGGCACTCAGACCAACCCCTAGTCCTAGAGTGTGATGGTAGGTAGGCCCTTGGACAATATTCTTGCTTGGGCCTCCTAAAGGCCAACTCGACTGATGCCCACTTTCATGCCCCAGGTTATGTAGCTAAAAGGTCACATATCATATCATGATCATTAATCATTTCTATATCTTCACAATTAAGGGAGCATGTGGGTCAACATCATCATTAAGAAACATGGTCAATTTCATACAAAGGATAAGATTCCAATTAAAATAGAATAGACATTCCTTGTAAACAAAAAGTTTTCTAATAGCCATGTGATAAATCCAGTCACTTCTTACCTAATCAACTGAAATATTTGTCATTCCAAAAATGTCATTGTCTTCCACTTATAAAAAGGGATCCTAGGAATCTCCAAGGTATGGAAAAAACTTCACCTTGCACTCCTCATACTATTATCATGCCAGGAAACTGACTTGAGCATCGGAGGGCTCATGTTGGAATACCTTCTGGCCAGGGCTTTTCTAGATTCTACCTCCTAGGGATCTTTCTGCACCACCAACTCCAGTATTCTTCAATGCTCGATGGATTTCAGCACTAGTAAGAAGAATTTGTAGATGGAAGACAAAACTAGTCTTTTTGACTAGACATAATTTGTTGACAATGATAATATTCCAGAGTTTTCAAACTTGCTAATTAATGCTTTTTTTAATTCAAGTAAAGAAAGCTTATAACTACTAGAGAAAAATTTTAACCTTTGGACAATAAGTTTGATGGCCAAAGAATTTTAGATAATATAAGAAGGATTTATGTTGTCAAAATGAAAGATATTAATAAATCTTTGAAAGATAGTGATCACCATTGTAAGGGCAAGAAAACTAAAACTAATCTTACACTGGTCAAAATGTATGGGTTCCAATATCATTGATCTAGTCGAAACATGTCAAAAAATTAAAATATATATTGCCACTGGTTCTCTACTAGAAGTCAAAGTCTACTGGAGAGGTGGTGCTCATGGATTGTACCTGCAAAAAAGTCCCTAACTGGAGGTTGCTCCAGTATGGACCCTCTGATGCACAAGTTAGAAATCGGGAATAGATGGAAAAAGAGAGAGCAGGGGCCAGGGGGAGGTTTTATCTCTTGCTTACCTTAGGAGCTCTCAAGGAGCCTCCTTTTATAGACGAGACCCAAGGATATTTTTGGGATGAAAAATTCTTAGTGGGGTTTGGTGAGAAGTGATAGGGCTAAAGATACTACCACATAGGTTATCAGAGGATCATTCCATTTCATGTAGAATGTCTGCTTTCCATTAATTAGAGTTTTGTCTTTTGTTCATAATTGGCTATATCCCTTAATGGTGATGTTGATCGATGCATGGGACTAGTCACAACTATTAATTATGAAGATTTGCTAGTGATCATGGGATATGATATGGCCTCTTGATCATGCAACTGGGTGAGTAGAGATGAGCATCAATCGAACCAACCTTTAGGCTATCCAAAGGAGCACTACATGAGAGTTCTTATCCATCACTAGACACAAGGACCCAGGTCGGTCTAAGTGCTTCTCTGAGGTTAAGGGTCAGTCAGGCTAAGGGACTCAAGATGTAACTCTACTCTACCCAATGGATGGCGGGTCCTGATTATCAAAGGCGAGGCTCAAGCTGCAAAGCTTCAGGATACCAAGGGAGGGCATGGTCCCCACATCAATTTCTCCCCACTCCTTAGTCAAAGCATGAAGGTCTTGGACTAAGAAGTAGACTTAGATGTGTGCCTAAGGGTTTTCGGAATTGGGCCAAAGAAAAAATGCTTCTCGAGAAGAGTGCATGGTGGGTTGGCGATTATGAAGCTACCGCACATCACATTTATGATGTTCCTCAGGGAAGGAGAGAAATTTAATATGGTCTTTCCCTTTAAAAGGAGTCCCAGGGCACATCCCTTTTGCCATCACTTTGATTTTGTGTGGGGGAGGTCTTGTGCACTGAAAGGTGATTTCTAGTGAGTGTGGTAACTTTTGACAAGGGTTTTTGGAATCGAAGTTCAAGATTTCCCATAATTCTTTGGTGCAAAATGAAGGTTGATGGATCCAAGTGACATGAAGAAGTTGCATAGGGCTGCCAAAAAGCTATGAAATTCTGGCACCTCGGTGGAGCCAACACCCGAGCAATCTACACGGTTGCCCCCAAGAGAGAAGGCACCAAAGAAGCATGGCTCATAGTTGCCAACTTTGAGTTTTTATGAGGATCCAAGGGGGGTCGAGCATTTAGTTCAATCCCTTCTCATGCTTGTCGATTCGATGAAGATGCATGAAACTGACCTCGAACTTTATAGCATAGAGCTTTTCAATCAGTCATCCAAGTATGACCTTGACATATTTATTGGACACCTTGCCTTTAAATTCCTCTAAGATGGTTGGTGATGCAGTTGGGATAGTATTGAACTTCTTTATGGAGTCAATAAAGATAGCGGAGACCAAAGTGGTGGCAGCAGATCGAAAGGCTGCTTCCACCAAGGTGCTGGTCTGCAAGGCTGAGGGGCGAGCATTAAAGGTGGAATTGGCATTCCAACAAGCCAAGAGGCATGCCAACATTGTGATGGATGATGCCAGAAGTTTAGCAAAAAAGCTAAAGTAGGCAAGTGAATGGCTTGCATTGATGCGCAAGCAGATGACCAAAGCTCGCTAGTGAGAAATTCAAGTCACCGAGGAGGCACAAGAAAAAATTATGAACTTGAAGGAAATTTCCATGTCAAGATCATGGACTTGAAGGAGGATTCCTACGCCCAGGCCCACTAGCTATGGGACGAACTCCAATTAGCAAGGAATGAAAATAGATGGCTCTGGGGTGAACTCCAGCATGCTCGTAGCAGGATCCATAGTTAGGGGGTCTTCGAGCTAAGAACAAGAGAAGACTTGTCAAGTAGAGCAAGCTCGAAATGAGGCCTTAGTCGAAGGTCAATTCCTTCACCAGGTGCTCGAAGAAGAGAAAGAAAAATGCGTTGGAGAGGGCTTGGGGCCCACAACAATCATGCGAAGGAGGCACAAGAAGCAGTGGTTCTTAAGGGGAAGCTCAAGGTCACAAAGAAGACCATTGAGAGTTTGAAGAGCACTGTCAATAAGAGTGGGTAGTGGTCAAGGAGCTACAGAGCAAACTGTTGGTGAATAAGGCACAATTGGGCTCAGCCAACATTCAACTTCGGTATGCAAAGAGAAGGGTGTACGAGATCACGTTTGAAGAATGCAAGACCCTAGCAAAATAGATCCTTTCATTTGCAAGGCGACTTGCTTCAAATCCCTATCCTAGCAATCTCTCGTGCTTGGACATCCTTTGCACCAATTAAGGCCAAGTGCAATGACTTCTCTTTCTTCCTCTTCTTTTGTTTATTTGTGTTGTTTCTCTTTTTTCCTCTCCTTTTTTTATCTCCTTATAATCATTTAGTTGATGTGTGAATAAAGCTTACTATTTTTGCAAATTCTGCATATGCTTTAATGTTCTCTCTGGAGATTAGATGTTCGATGTTGGTCTCATGGGCCTTAGCCTTTATTTTGTCGAGTGTGGTGAATCGGCCTCGAGCATTTCAAGAAGTCAAGAGAGGTGTAGACCTTGCCGATGGGTCCCTTGGCTTCTTGTTAGAATGGCTGAGGGATGCATCCTCGAGGCATACAGGGATGAGGGTAGCACTAGATTGATAAGCCTTGACACCCGAGGTGGCATCCTATTGCAAATTTCGTGGAGAATGAGACCCTAAACCTTAAACATGATGTGAGGGCCGACAGGGGTGTGGAACTTGAGGTGATATGAATCACCTGCATTCATGGGAGATGGATCATTAGCCTCTAGTCACCAAGCATCTATTGCCCCACGATCCATGAAAGATAGTCTATACCTATCTTAGGTTGACATGTGTCTGGTATTCGATTATGGTAATCCTTTCATCCTCGAATCTAGGCCATCGGCAAGCTTTATAAATAGCTGAGATCTAACCATTTGCCCATCTTTCGTTGCTTCCTCTATCTTGTCTCATCTTCTCCCTTTTGAAGATTCACCTTAGAGGGCAAGGTATCTTTGCTAGCCAACCCTTCTAGTGACCAACCTCACCTCTAGCTCTTTACTTAGGTCTTCGCCTTAGTTTCCTAGGTTTTCTCTCCTTTTATCACCCTATTTCCTTTTATTTAGGGCATTATCTTTCTTCTTTCTTCTTTTCCACTGCTTCCGTATTCAAACATGTGTAGTTCACTCTGTTGATGATTTTTAGATCCTTTTTTTTATTTTTGCTAATTTTTTCTTGATTTTTGGAGATGGATGAATCCTCTAATTCAGTCGGTTCTTGTCTTCATAACAAGGACCAACTGAATATTAGGTTTCAATCGAGGCTCTGAGGGCCTCACCAAGATGTGGGCATTTTGAACTGGAGGAGTTTCCTCCCAAGGACTTCTAGTCCAAACTCTCTAAAGTAGACTTGGACCAGATTTGGTATAGGTACCAGGTTCTACCCAAGTTCGAGTTGGAAGACCCTCTCCTAATTGATCGGTATGCAATCCTCCCCTGTGTCCAGGCCAGGTTGAGGCTTTTTCTCTTTCACTTGTTTATTGAGCTTTTTCAACTCTTGAGGATGCCTTTATATGTAGTTGTACCAAACTCATGGTGGTACATCTATGGCTTTATTGTGATATATCTCATGGCTATTGTTTAGCCAACCATACCACTTTTTAGGGCATTCTTTCCTTTAAGAAATATCCTTGCCTCTTGGGTGGTGGTATGTCTTCACCTACAAAAAGCATGATGGCCCTACCCTCATTTGGGATGCTCCTTCTTTAGTGCACCACTAGAAGGAGCACTTCTTTGTTTGTGAAGCACTCATCCAAGGATTGGGGGTTCGAGTCATGGAGTTCCCCCATCATCAGTTGGTATATCCTAAGACCCTAGACAAGGAGGATAGCAAGCGATATAGGACCCTCCTTCACTTCGAGGTCCCCAGGCTGAAGATCCTCCTACTTGATGACACCCTCTTCAAGATGGGCATCAACCAGGCATGGCCGAGAGGTCCAAGTTGGGTCCCAGTAACTCATATTCTTCTTCCATGATTTTTGTCTTGTTTTCATCTTTCTAACTTCAGTTTGTTACATATATGGATCCTTTAGATGTAAAGAAGTTAAAAAGGGCAACCACGAAGACCAGCATGGATGGGGGCCCCTTGGACAAGCTAAAAATGATTTGCCTGGTCTCTTGCTCGCATCCTTTAGTCGATGTCACCCCTAGGGCTGAAAGGGTGGTTCTCATCATGCCCTTGGAGCCTCCAGCTCCCACTATAGTTGCGCATTGACTGGCACTAGCTCTCGAGTTCGGGGGATCCTTATCTACCCCCCAACTTGAGGGGGCCAAGGGCCCTCACTGACCAACCTAGGTGAAAAGACTACCATGAACCTGCATGGACCCGAGGAGACTAGTAAGAAAGCTCTCTGCAAAGTTTCACATTGATTGAAACTCATTTGGATAGGCAACAATTAAACCCTAGGTCACTATGCATCAAAAATCTTGATGCAGTGACCTAGTTCGTACCCCCCCACTTTCTTGAACCTGGGATGCACCTCCAAATCTGAAATTCCATCCCCTAACACCCTAGAACTAGAACTAGGGGTGTGTATCCTTGGGGATGGCAGATCTAGATTGAAAATCTTGGATGAGGAGGAGTTCCTATGTGATAGGAACTCTATGAAAGCATTTCAGTACAACAGCCTTTAGTCATGCTCATCTCCTTGTGCATTTCCTTGGATCGTACCCACCACAGAACCCCCTCAACACCTCCTCCTTTGATTCCTGATTAGATCAGAGGCCTCTCCTAGATATGGAGCTTTCTTAGGTGATGGGGAGAGAGAGTCCTAGAGGACTCAAACTCCTAGTATACAATCCTTCCTTGCTGCATAACTTCCAAGCATGTGCACCCCTTTTCTTGTCCATTAGCATGCCTCCTCTTCTCTTCTTCATGGGAAACTAGAGGCTTGAAGTCTCCTCTTGGACATGAAAACCCTTTTCCATAAATCCCTCACATGGTGAAGAGAGAGAGTTCCTGGAAGAAATGACTCTCAGTACTTAGAAGGGGGGCATGCATGAAGAACATGTGCATGCCTCCTTTTGCTTCCTTGGGTGGTGTGGACTCCTTGATGCTGCTTGGATGGCCAGAAATCAGGGAGAGAGGGAGAGAGAGGTTAGGGAGAAGTTAGGGCTTCATTCCTCTCAAAATACATTACATACAATGTATATATAGTCATATATAATGTACTAAATCGAACTAACTTAACTCCTTAGGCTAACCCAATCTGAATGCACTCATCTAAACCCATGTACAACTCTTTCGCCATGAATTCACACTCTTAGACCTAAACCTAGTCTAAACAAGGATTAGCCCCCTTAAAATCCAATTTTCCTGGGCCTCGAGCCTTCAAGGCACCAAAACCTAGGCCTCAAGATCGTGGAGGGCTGAACCTCCACCTAAGGACCAACCTGGTCCTTGCCCTAAGACCCAAACTGGTCCTAGACTCCTGGAGCCATCACCATAGCTCCTCTCCTAGCCTCCAAAGGCTTCTGAGCACCACATTTATGATGATAATCTAGCATGCAGTCAAATTTTGTTTTGAATAGAATTTCTACATCCTTGATCGTTATTTCCTCCCTTCCATACTTAATCTAGCTCTGATACCAATTAAAAGGACCATTGTGCACCATCATGGACCTGATGAGACCAGCGAGGAAGCTCTCTACAAAGTTTCACATTAATTAAAACTTGTTTGGATAGCCAACGATCAAACCCTAGGTCACTATGCATAAAAAATGCTAACGTAATGACCTAGTTCACACCCTCTCGCTTTCCTGGACCTGGGATACACCTCCAAATCTAAAATCCCACCCACTAACACCCTAGGAACTAGGGCTAGGTGCATGGATCCTTGGGGTTAGCATATCTGGATTAAAAATCTTTTGAGGAGGAGTTCCTATCATACAGGAACTCGATTATAGCATAACAACATAGTAGCCTTTACCTATGCTCGTCTCCTTATGCGCATCTTCAGCTCGTACCTTCCTCAGAACCCCCTCCATGCCTCCTCCTCTGATTCCTGATCATATCAATGGCCTCTCCTGGACATGGAGGCTTCCTTGGGTGGTGGGGAGAGAGAGTCCCAGAGGACTCAAAGTCCTAGCACACAATCCTTCTTTGCCGTGCAACTTCCTAGCACACGTGCCCCTTTTGTCATCCTTTGGAGCACCTCCTATCCTCTTCTCCATAGGAAACTAGAGGCTTAAAGCCTCCTCTTGGACATGAAAACCCTTGTCCATAAGTCCCTTACATGGTGGAGAGAGAGAGAGTCCCTAGGAGAAGCGACTCATAGTGCTCAGAAGGGGGGTTCATGTTAAGAACCTGCGTGCACCCCCATTTTGCTTCCTTGGGTGTTGTGGTCTCCTCCTTGCTATTACTTGGATGGCTAAAAACTAGGAATAGATGGAGAGAGAGGTTAAGAAGAAGTTAGGGTTTCATTCCTCAAAAAATAGTTTACATACAATGTATAATGATCTTATACAATGCACTAAACTAAACCAGCTTAACTCTCTAGGCTAACCCAATCTGAATGCACTCATCCAAGCCCATATAGATCCATGTCTTACTATGAGCTCACCCTCTTGGATCCAAACCTAGTCTAAACCTATGTTAGCCCCCTCGAGACCTAATTCTCCTAGACCTAGAGCCCTCAAGGCTCTTAAACTTGGGCCTCAAGATCATGAAGGGCTAAATCTCTATCGCCCTAGACTTGGGACCAGCCCGATCCTAGCCCTAGGACCCAAATGGGTCCTAGACTTATTGAGCCATCACCATAGCTCCTCTCCTGGCCTTCCAAGTCTTGGGAGAATCATATTTTCACCAACACCAGGGACTCCATCTTTGATAATTGGCAGGTTGCTTGGGACCTTTTTAGTAGCATCATCCTTCTATCTGACACCAAGAGGATCATTGGGAAGGGTGCCCTTGCTCACTAAATGGGGGCTATTCTGACCTTCTTCCATGCAGGTTTTTCTCTCTCAGGTTTTGGCTTGATTCCCTTCACTTATCTAACTCTCTTTTCTTTTGTAGATGGCTCATTACTGTTGGGGCAAATTTGGTGCTCCAAGTCTTGAGAGACCACGAGAGGAGTCATGTTGGGTCAGGATCTTGAGCCAGGGTAGAGAGAACATGTGAGACATGGGTGTACATGGGCCTCGGATTTGAGTGTTTTTTTATGTGACTTAGAGGGAGAGTTTTTAAGGGCTAGGTCAGTTGTGACCTAGGATATATATATGAGTCTTTTGTCTTGTATATAGAATGCCAGAAATAGGAAGACGTGATCCCTTTTCTCCTCCAAAAACACTAGCCTCCCTTTGACTCTCCTCTCCTTGGTTCTCTCTTGTGAGTGCAACCCCATGGGGGCATGCCTCCGCAATAGGAGTGAACGGCGTGCCCCATCCCTTCCCTGATGATGCATTCCCTTTCCACCATGGCAGCATCAAGGAGGATCCCGGGTGTTCTGTGGAGTGTTTCGCTCCAATAGTTGGTATCAGAGCGACCTTGATGTGGTGGCATGAAGGAAGAAGGGAAGAGGACATCGTGATGATATAGCATGCAGATCTCTGATGGTGAGGTCTGGAGCAGGTTGATAATGGCATGGAAAGGATCTCAAGGTGGCAAGATCTTGAGGTGAGGGTATGCTTCCCTTCCTAGAAATAGAGAGAGAAGAAGCGGTGCTATAGTGGTGCTATTGCAGATTCTAAGCGTGGATCTGGCGATGCATGAGAACGTGGTGTCCGTCAGTGGCACTGGTCTGGGTAGAGTACCAGTAGAGAAGACTTGAGGGCATCGCCCTCGTCAGACCCGATGGTGCCATGACGAGGATGCGGTCCTCATTGTGGAGATGGAGAAGATCCAGTCAAAGAAGAGGCCGAGTCGATCTTCTCATGGGCACTCGATGCTGAGCGCGAGGAGGTAGTTGCATGCTGGCTGAGAGGCAACATTGGTTGTGCCGAGAGGCAGCACAGTTCGGAGATCATGGTGGACTCGATCGGAGCAAATCGAGCACCACGATAGCGGGCAGTCATCGGAGGTGAGGCATGGTGGCAGGTGGCGACGGTGATGGCCAAAAGAGGCTATGGTCCACGGTTCTCTACTGTGAACTGACAGTATTGGTAGCCATAAATCGGCAAGTCATGCATGAGCCCTTGGACCGGTTCATGGTGGTCCAACAGTCTCAAACAGCTCTACTCTAAAATGCATGCTGACTGGATTTTTGGCTATTCCGGGCTCAATTGAACTCCGATTTGAGCCCCGACTACACCGTTGGATTTCATTTTATGAGCTTTTCATGTTAAGCTAAGATGAATCTAGTGATGGAGTTGGATCACATGTGATGCATATGTAGAGATCGTGATGTAGCGACTGTGCATGCAGGTAGCACAAGCAGGAATATTCCATCTTCGGCTTTCCCAGGTGGATAGATGTTCATAGTATCGGGAGCAATGTGGACGTCTGCTAGTGGAGTGGATCTTGCTGAAGATGATGGATCTGGTGGTGTAGGAGCTCGCGATGGTGGTGTAGAGCTACAGGTCCTATGCTGTGGAGCAATGGCAGGTCAAGTGATCTGCAGTTTAGCACAGGTGGAGAGATACATATCAAAGATCTTCCAGAGCATGAGTGGTAGCTCCATCGGTAGTGGACCAAGATCTTGGTCACTATGGAGGAGAGCAGTCGATAGTACTCCAGCTACCTTGATCGTGATGGAGCTGTACATGGGTGTGGTATCCCACATGGTTGGAGATGGGTCTCAGAAGATGGATATCTCAGGGAGACCGGAGTACATCAACAGAGACTGGAGTTGATGGAGATGGCAGCTCAGGAAGATCGAGGGGACAGGTCTCAGGGAGTGCTAGAAGCCGGGAGTGTCCTGGTATGCTAGGATTGGCCTAGGAATAAGCTGGGACATGATGTAGTGGCCAATGGAGATGGTTGCTATGTTCAGTCATTGCATTAGAGGAGTTGTGATGAGCTCCTGGGGCTCGGAGGAGCTTGTATTGATGCAATGTCCAAGATGGATTCGGTTGTGCCCGCGGAGTATGGAGGGGGCCGAAGGAGCAGCGACTATGATCGAGGTGCAGGGACATACCCCAGCAGTGCAGCATTGGGAGGTTGACATTGATGGGACTTCTGCAACATCAGGTGGACTTTAGTTTCAGGTGGAGCACTGGTTGGAGTTGTCTTCATGGCTGGAGAGAGAGCTTTGGCACAAGTTTAGAGTAGGAGGTGCAGGGATACTGGCCATATCCTAGCATGAGCACTAGGGGTGCACTTAGCCAGGTGGAGCAGAGTGTGTAGAGATTAGCATGGCTCTGTGAAGACTGTATCAGGTGGAGCTCTGGGTGCAGCGGGTGCCGGTTCAGGATCATTGCGATCTGTCCAAGAAGTCCAGGGTGAGTGATGCAGCTGCTTAGCAGAAGGAAGCCTACAACAGAGATATCAAGTTGGTGCCCTGAAGTAGGTACAGGTTGGTCCCAAGGAACTTGTACTAATTTTTAGCTAGAGAGGTGATCATCCCAGAGGCCTCAGAGTGAGCTCAGAATCTGAAGAGGTCTGACATTGGCATTAGGTTTGCACAGCTGTCTGGGTGCACTATGGAAGCACAGGTTGGTGTGTTGCAGTCATGAAAATAGAGCACGAAGATATTAGTTCAAGGTCAGGAGTACGGTGGAGCATGAGTCTCAGGAGCTATGGAGCACGTGTCTCAGGAGCTATGGAGCACGGATCGATGTTCTAGCTGGGAAGGCGAGGTGGCTTTGACAGGAAGATGTTAGCTCTGGAGACGGTAGGAAGGGTGCAGACGGTCATGCGGAGCTTGTCAAGACTTATGGCACCAAGGTGGAGATTATCAGGGCAAATGTGGTGCTCTAAGTCTTAAGAGACCACGAGAGGAGTCATGTTGGGTCAAGGTCTTGACCCAGGATAGAGAGAACGTGTGAGACATGGGTGTACATGGGCTCTGATTTAAGTATTTTTTCATTTGACTTAGAAGGAGAGTTTTTGAGGGCTAGGTCGATTGTGACCTAGGGTATATATATGAGTCTTTTGTCTTGCATATGGAATGCCGAAAATAGGAAGACGTGATCCCTTTTCTCCTCCAAAAATTCTAGCCTTCCTTCGACTCTCCTCTCCTTGGTTCTCTCTCATGCATGCAGCCCCATGGGGGCATGCCTCCACGATGGGAGCGGACGGCATGCCCCATCCCTTCCCTGATGATGCATTCCCTTTCTTGGGTGTTCCGTAGAGCATTTCGCTCCAACAATTACATCAATGGCTACCTCGGGTTACGAGGCCATAATATGGTAGCTAAGAAGAAAATGGAGGAAATACAGGCTTGGCACCATGAAGCCAGATCGATCAAATCCTCAACCGAGGCCAAGACTGACCACCTAAAGTAGGTGATCAAGAGGCATGAAGAAAAACTCTTTTCGAAGAGTAAAAAGAGACAAGAGTTGGACAAAGTGCTTGAAGAGGCACATTGCAAGTTGTTTGACTCTAAGGCTCACGTTTTGATGACAGTCTGGGAGGGCATGAGGCCTACAAGATCTCCAAAGACTCCAAGAACCAAAAGATTGCATTCACCATCTAGGGCTATCTCATGGGGATGGATGAGGTTCGGACCAAGATGGCTATCCACTTCCTAGATCTGGGCTTGTCCTTCCTAGACAAGGAATCATAGATCGAGGATAAAGCAACCCCAAAGGCTAATGGCACCATGGACCCCCTACGCCGATTGCTTGAACTTGTAATCAGGTTTTTCTTTCTTTTTGTATATATGCCTTAAGTCTGCCTTTTGCGCATACCTTATTTTGTAGAGCTTTTGGGCTCATTTTTGAAAAATATTGATGAAAGAATCTTTTCCATTCAGTCTATGTTGTGTGTAGTTCTTAACTTCTATAATCATGCATCCCTTTAACTTTCGTAACTCAGTTGCTTAGGTTAACCTCCCTCGATTGGTTTGGACTCTTGGCCCTTATGATGTCTCATTTGACAGAGGGTTGTGTAGGTTAGACCTCGACAATTTTGGCATTAGGCAAGGGTCTTATAAGTTAGCATTTACTATTAAGACAAGGATCCTATAGGTTAGCCCTCATCATTGAGTTGAGAGTCTTGTAGGTTAGCCTTCGATGTTTGCTATATTGGACGAGGGTCTTATAAGTTAGCCCTCACCATTGAGCTGAGGGTCCTATAAGTTAGCCCTTGATATATTTTGCATCAAGCAAGGGTCTTATAAGTTAGCCCTCATCATTGAGCTGAGGATCCTGTAGGTTAGCCCCCGATATTTTTAGTAATGGATGAGAGTCTAATAAGTTAGCCCTCGTCATTGAAATGGGGGTCTTGTAGGTTAGCCCCTGACATTTTCAATGTCGGGTGAGGGTTTTATAAGTTAGCCCATGCTATTAAGCCAAAGGTCCTATAGGTTAGCCCCTGACATGTTCAACACCGAGCAAGAGTCTTATAAATTAGCACTCACCATTATGCTAAGGGTCCCATAGATTAGTCCCTAACATGTTCAGTGCTAGGTAAGGGTCTTATAAGTTAGCCCTAATCATTAAGCTAGAGGTCTTATAGGTTAGCCCTCCAACATATTCAACACCAGGTGACGATCTTATAAGTTAGCTCTCACCATTGAGCTGGGGGTCCTGTAGGTTAGCCTCCGACTTGTTCAGCATCAAGCAAGGGTCTTATAAGTTAGCCCTCACCATTGAGCAAATGATCCTATAGATTAGCCCTTGACATTTTCAGAATTGGGCGAGGGTCTTATAAGTTAGCCCTCATTATTGAGCCAGGGGTCCTATACATTAGTCCCCGACATGTTCAGCACTGAGCAAGAGTCTTATAAGTTATACCTCATCATTAAGCCAGCGACCCTATAGGTTAGCCCTCAACATATTCAACACTAGACGAGGGTTATATAAGTTAGCCCTCGTCATTGAGTCGGAAGTCCTATAGGTTAGCCCCCAACATGTTCAATGCCAAGTAAGGGTCTTATAAGTTAGCCCTCATCATTGAGCCAAGATTCATGTAGGTTATCCCTTGTGATGCGGGATAACTCTAAGACTGCTAAACATGCATGAAAAATAGTAAAATAATTTTTTTATAATTTTTATAATTTTAATCTAGATTCCTAAAATAAAGTAAAAACTAGTAAAATGACTAGCAGTGCAAAGAATCATCGGGTCGCAGGCATACCCATACAAACCAATGAAATATCTAGGACCCGAGAGTTGAGAAACTCTCAGTTTAGGATAGTTTATCTTCATCTAAATCAGATAATAAGAGAAGGAAAGGTTTCTTACCAGTCAGAGATTAAAATTCAGTAACAGAAGGGTTCACTCGCACTCTGATTGGAGCCTGGAAGAAGAAGCCTTGTCTTCCTCAAATCTGATGGCGAATCTGGGTGGTCCAGGCAGCAAAGAAGGCCTCCTCCAGGGAGGGGAAGCACCTCGGGGGTCTTTCAAGCATCAGAGGTTAATCAAACAGCAAATAAAAATTAGAAAAGGAACTAGGGTTTAGAAGGAATTGGAATCAGGGTTAGAAGATGGCTGTTCGAAGCTTGTTGAAGATCTCCTTGCTTGGTGGCCTAGGGCACTCCTTCTTGGATGTGTGAAGGCTTGGATGGCAGTGATTTAGGGCATGGAAGGATGCTTGGGTAGCAAAGAATTTGTCCAAATACAAAAACACAACCTAAAGAACCAAAACAAAACACCAACATAAGGTAATAACTCAAAATTTTAGCAAGTTGTATTCATAAGAAAGAGATGCTTACAAGAGAGGGAGGGGTAGGGTATTTATAGAGTTCCCATGCCCTCACTAACCATGGTTACACTTGGGTTACAAGTCCTCTTCCCAATTAGAATACAAGTCCTTTCCAAGCTAGGTTAGAATTACAAAGTTTAAAAGGATTAGAAATCCCAACTAGGTTAGGAATAAACTTGGTCTTCTCCTTCTTCTCTTCAACTTGGACTTGGTCAAACCTCTTTGGACGTGGTCAACACTTCAAGGATGCCTAGGGGGGCATGTTGGGCCTCTAGGAGCAGCAAGGGGCCGGCCCAAAGGGGCTTGGGTGCATGGGTTTGGGCCTCTGGAAGCTGGGGTGGCCTAGTAGCCTGGTAGCATGAATATTTCCTAGAATCTTGCTTCTTAAGGGCTTGGGCTTGGCACCTGGGCCTCTGGAATCATGGATGCCCTAGTTTAGGAATATGCTCTGGCATTTGGACTGGAATCTGGGCATGTGGAGGGCATTTGGAAGAAATCAAGATTTCTAGAAGCATCTTGGATCTTGAGTTGTCACACAAAATCCACTGGGCTGATATAGTGGCCTCTGACTCTTGGATGTGGCCTGGTGGAACTCCAAAATAGGGTGACGTCCTATCTTGTATAAAAATCGAGCTCATACTGGACTCATAATTGATGTACAGGACTCAAAATACTGACTAGGTTGAGGGTTTAGACAAATCAACTAACCTCAACTTATTATATGACTCAATTCTAGTTGATTACAAAATTTGACACATGGCTAGGTAAACCAAATAGGGCCCAGTAATCTTTGTCTAATCCTGGTGCCCCTACCAATTCTCCCGAAGTGGGAGGAACTCGACCCTGTCGAGTGTGGGATAACTTGGCTCTTATAGTGCTCGAGTAGGTCTGGGTTGAGGCACTGTAGATCCTCACAGGTGATCCACGAGTCATCATATTTTGGCCGACCTTGCCACCAAATAAAGTACCTCTGATAGCCCCGATTCCGGGTACATATGGCTTGATCATCCAAGATTCTCTCAATCTTTTCCTCACTATTTGGCCAATTGTATGTGGACACTTTGGGGTGGGTTCTCTCTCAAAAGGGAGGGATAAGCTCAAGGTACTCGCTAGGTATCGCTGCTGGCTCCCTAGACTCTATAAGATCTGAGATGATGAAGGTGGAGCTAATACCTAAATTAAGTAGTATCTCACGCACATAGGCATTGGGTCCACCAATATTCATTATCTTGGATGGGCCAGCTTTGCGAGCAGAAAATTCTTTACAACTATAAAATCTCCTGCAAAACTCTTTATCTCTCTTTTGGGAATTAGCCAAGTTGTTATTTAGTTCATTAGTTATGTTCAGCTTTTGACTAATTTCTATATGCATATGCTGTGCAGAGGGTAGTGCAGGTGCAAACATGTAAGTCAGGCTGTGCCTTTATTGGACTCAACTAATACCTAATAGACTTGACTAGACATCCCTATCAAAGGACATTTTATTGGACTCTAAAGCACAAAACCTAATAGATTATAGACTCTTTAGGTTTGATCCTCGCATGACATGCACATGAAAACTTACTATGTGCTTCTAATAAATGTCAAAGGGTATGCAAGAAGTATGATGCAAACCTAACATGTGCAAGGAATGAATGTAACATGCAAACCTCTACATGATGAAGGTGAATGGTTAAAGAAATATAAGAAAACTCAAGAAAAGACAAAAAATAAGAGGTGGATTCGGGGTTAGTCTGGCAGGAAAAGGGTGCGAGATTGATTGGATAGACTAGGATGTAAGAAGGGATGTCAGGGATTAATCCTAAACTAATAAGATTGACCTTAAGGGATTGGTGTCTATCTATTGGGTTTGCCTTATGGAAGAATGGGTCACTAATTTCAGGAAAAAGATCTTCAATTGGGATCAAGGAAGTGACTTCATCTTGAGGGTACTGGGTGAGATAAGCCAAGTCCTTAATAAACTCTTTTGGCTTAGGAAATTCAGGACTAGGCTCTACAATTGGATCCTCTTCTAAAATCTCTTCTAATTGCTCTTCCATTGCGGCTTGGGTGTGATATGGGTTATCTAATTCTGGGTCGGCCACCGACTGATTATGGTCAAGGTTAGCTAAATCTAGATTGGCTACTACTTGGATATAGTCAGGGTCAACTAATTCTAGGGTGGCTTCTACCTGGGTCTCTATTGATTCAACTAACACTGAATTGGCTTCTACCTGGGTTTGGTCATAATTAACTAATCCTAGGTCTTCTATAAGGTACTCTTCTAGATCTTCAATAGACTTATACTCCTCTACCAAACTTGGGTCAACCTCATATATTTCTTCTTCCAAGTCATCTTGGTGAACCAATGGGGTGGTAAGAGGGGTTTGGCTCATGGGAAATTGACTAGGGTCTGGGGTAACAGGGGTGGGTAAACTAAGGATTAGGGGTTCAAAGGTTATGGGTTTAAAGGTTATGGGTTCAAATCTAGGGGTATCAATCCTATAGGGTTCAGGTTGACTAAGGGATAGTGGGTTACTACCGGGTTCATATCTAGGGACTATGGGTTCCTGGGGTTCAGCTCATGGGTCTTGCATAGGGTTCCTACTCGGTTGAATCTTTAGTTCATTCGGTCAAGCTTAGAATCAGATTGGTCAAACCTATGGTTTATTTGGGCTAGCTGATTTTGGGTTCGATCAAGCTTGAAGTTCATTTGGGAGATAATCCAATCACTCATAGCCTTCATCATGGCCTCAAAATTGGAATACATAGTTGGGTTTGGTTGGGGTTTAGACTTTTGATATTGGGTTCCTAATCTAGTGGTCATGCAACAAATCAAACAATCAAAATGAAATGATGCAACCAAGCATGCAAAATAGAAAGAAAATGCTAGTATAATCTAGGGTTTCCTAGACCTAGAACAAGAAACTGGGTGGGTCAGCTAAACTTACACCTAACCCAATAGCTAGTCCTTCCACTGGCCAAGTAGGGGGTGGGAGTGTGGGAGGCCCCCCTGCTATCGTAGGGACCCAATTAAAAACTACAACATCACTTAGGTCGTTTGACTCTGGATCCCCAGCCTTAGACAACAGCTTTCAGTAATAGCTAAAAGGTTAAATCACTAGTTAGCCCACATAGCTCGGACCCGACCTGTTGATGTCTCCTAGCTCACTAGGATAAATTAGGTCTAATTGATTTTAATTAGGCTTGGGTTAGTTTGATGATGGTGGTTTTGGGCCTAGGACAGGTGATGAAATCCTGCCCTGATATGAGATTTTGAGTTGCCCTTAAGATTAGGTTAAAAATAATGGCAATCGATAGCCCTAATACAATCTAAAACAATCAAAAAATAAAATATTTTTTTAATAATTTATGATGTGTCAAGTTAGGTTTAAGTTAACTGAGGTTATCAAACAAAGTTTGGCTTGGGATTGGGGGTTTGGTAGTTGATTAGGTTAGGTTGAGTCAAGATGCAGAATGTAGCAGAAATCAGTGAATTAGGGTATCAATGGTTGCAAATTTTGACACAGATCCTGATGCATAGAAATTTCAAAAAAAAATTTAAAACAGAGGATGGATGGTGTGGATGATACCTACCAAATTTTATACAGAACAAAAATCATATGATGATGCAAACCTAGGGTTTTCTGGACTGCTGCATAAATTATCAGAATTCTATTAAGGTTCCTATTATGCAAAATTTTGGAGATTTAGGGTTTCATTAAAAATAATTAAAAATTTTGATAATTACTAGGATAGAACATAGGATAAGTAGCACAGGTCTCATAGAAAAATAAAATGTTTATGATGCCGAAAGAAGATGAAACCTAAACATCTAATGTAGTGGACAGAATGTAGAATTAGGGTTTGTGAATGCGATGCAAATAAAAAAGTATCTTAAACCTGCCCTGGTACCAAACTAATGCGGGACGACTCTAAGACTTCTAAACATGCATGAAAAATAGTAAAATAATTTTTTTATAATTTTTATAATTTTAATTGCAGGCTAGATTTCCAAAATAAAGTAAAAACTAGCAGAAGGACTAGCAGTGCAAAGAATCATCGGGTCACAGGCATACCCATACAAACCAATGAAATATCCAGGACCCGAGAGTTGAGAAACTCCTGGTTTAAGATAGTTTATCTTCATCTAAATTAGATAATAAGAGAAGGGAATGTTTCTTACCAGTCAGAGATTAAAATTCAGCAACAGAAGGGTTCGCTAGCACTCTGATTGGAGCCTAGAAGAAGAAGCCTTATCTCCCTTGAATCTGATGGAAAATATGGGCGATCCAGGCAGCAAAGAAGGCCTCCTCTAGGGAGGTGAAGCACCTCGGGGATCCTTCAAGCATCAGAGGTTAATCAAACAGCAAATAAAAATTAGAAAAAAAATTAGGGTTTAGAAGGAATTGGAATCAGGGTTAGAAGATGGTTGTTCGAAGCTTGTTGAAGATCTCCTTGCTTGGCAGCCTAGGGTACTCCTTGTTGGACTTGTGAAGGCTTATATGATAGTGATTTAAGGCATGGAAGGATGCTTGGGCAGCAAAGAATTCGTCTAAATATAAAAACACAACCTAAAGAACCAAAACAAAACACCAATACAAGGTAATAACTCAAAATTTCAGCAAGTTGTATTCATAAGAAAGAGATGCTTACAAGAGAGAGAGGGGTGGGGTATTTATAGAGTTCCCATGTCCTCACTAATCATGGTTACACTTGGGTTACAAGTCCTCTTCCCAATTGGAATACAAGTCCTTTCCTAGCTAGGTTAGAATTACAAAGTTTAAAAGGATTAGAAATCCCAACTAGGTTAGGAATAAACTTGGTCTTCTCCTTCTTCTCTTCAATTTGGACTTGGTCAAACCTCTTTGGACGTGGTCAACACTTCAAGGATGCCTAGAGGGTCATGTTGGGCCTCTAGGAGCAACAAGGGGCTGGCCCAAAGGGGCTTGGGTGCATGGGTTTGGACCTCTGGAAGCTGGGATGGCCTGGTAGCCTGGTAGCAAGAATATTCCCTGGAATCTTGCTTCTTAAGGGCTTGGGCTTGGCACCTGGGCCTCTGAAATCATGGATGCCCTAGTTTAGGAATATTCTTTGGCATTTGGACTAGAATCTGGGCATGTGGAGGGCATTTGGAAGGAATCAAGATTTCTGGAAGCATCTTGGATCTTGAGTTGTCACACAAAATCCACTAGGCTGATGTAGTGGCCTCTGACTCCTGGATGTGGACTGGTGGAACTCCAAAATAGGATAACCTCCTCTCTTGTATAAAAATCGGGCTCATACTAGACTCATAATTGATGTACAGGACTCAAAATACTGACTAGGTTGAGAGTTGAGACAAAACAACTAACCTCAACTTATTACATGACTCAATTCTAGTTGATTACAAAATTTGATACATGGCTAGGTAAACCAAATAGGGCCCAGTAATCTGTGTCTGATCCTGGTGCCCCCACCAATTCTCCCGGGATGGGAGGAACTCGACCCCGTCGAGTGTGCGATAACTTGGCTCTCATAGTGCTCGAGTAGGTCTGGGTTGAGGCACTGCAGATCCTCACGGGTGATCCACGAGTCCATAGATTTTGGCCGACCTTGCCACCAGACCAAGTGCCTCTGATAGCCGTGATTCCAGGTACATATGGCTTGATCGTCCAGGATTCTCTCAATCTTTTCCTCATTATTTGGCCAATTGTATGTGGACACTCTAGGGTGGGTTCTCTCTCAAAAGGGAGGGATAGGCTCAAGGTACTCGCTAGGTATCGCTGCTGGCTCCCTAAACTCTATAAGATCTAAGATGATGAAGGTGGAGCTAATACCTAAATCAGGTAGTATCTCATGCATATAGGCATTGGGTCCATCGATATTCATTATCTTGGATGGGCCAGCTTCGCCAGTAGAAAATTCTTTACAACTACAAAATCTCCTGCAAAATTCTTTATCTCTCTTTTGGGAATTAGCCAAGTTGTTATTTAGTTCATTAGTTATGTTCAGCTTTTGACTAATTTTCATATGCATATGCTGTGCATAGGGTAGTGCAGGTGTAGACATGTAATTCAGGCTATGCCTTTATTGGACTCAACTAATACCTAATAGACTCGACTAGATATAAAAAAAATGATAACAAGAATATATAAAAATAATGATGCAAGTGATTTGTTGGTTTTGTGGTTTTTAAGTTTTAAAAATTTTGTTTGTTTTGGATTCCCGATGACAAGACAATAGCAGATCTAGGGATTCAATAATAACAAGAACTACGAGCAGGTGAATTAGTCCTTAAGCAATGATAAAGAGAGGACCCCAAGATTGAGAAACCCCGTAGGACTTAGCTCTCCGATCAATACCTACTTAGGAGTCAGGGGGCAAACCTCAAAGATCTGAAGTGCCCGATGTAGAGGTCACTCACTCTGGCGGATGCGGCCTGGATGATCGAGCCGTCAACCCTGCGAGTGCGCCGGCTGACTATCCAAAGATCTTGATGGCAAGAGCGACCGTCTCCGTACTCGTGTCACCTGGAGCACCTGCGAACATTCAAAGAAGGGTTAGGTTTCAATCGGAATAAAGCAATAGAAGGAGGAAAGAGATTAGTTGTAGTGAAGGCGGAGTTCTTCTCGATTCAGAGTCGGATGATGGAGTTGCGGAAGTGACGGTAACTTGAGGCCTTACACCTCTCGACGCCCGAAGGCGAAGGCGCTCCCTCACGGAGATCGACGTTCCTAGTGAATGAAGGCAACTAAGAGAAATTGGAACTCAAGAAATGTAGTTTTTCATTCATCAACATTAACATTACAAAGGAGGGGTTAGGTCCTTTAAATAGGCACCTATGGACCCCATTCGAAATTCAAATGCAAAATTACAAGTCTTCTTGAATGGGCACCCAAAAATTTTGATTTTCTTCTCTCCTTGGCCGACCAAGAGCTGGACTTGATTGGGCATGGCATGATGTAAGGCTTCGAGGAGAGATCTTGGCGCCTTGAACTTGGAAAGTAGCTCCTTTGTTTTGGAAGAAAACATGAAGTGAGGCTTGGAGCAAGGCATGTGTTCTTCTTCCTTCCTTGGTTGTGCATCCCTTTTTGGTACAAAGCATGACATGGGGAGTGGGAAGTGGAAGCACCCATGGATCTTGCCCCTTCCTTCCAAAGAGGTTCAAATACTTTGGGAAGAAAACTTGATTGGAGGGCTTGAAGCATGGGATTTGAATTCCAAACTTCAACTCCCCTTTGACCTTCCCTTCGCCGACCACCTTTACTTGGAAAAGAGCTTGATAGGGGGAGGGAAAAAGGGCTAGTGTCAAGTGATGTTGTCTTCCTTTATGCCTCCAAAATTCAGATTTTGTGCACATGGCAAAGTGAAGTGGCGCTACATAGGATGATGATGTGGCATCCCAGGGTTGATTTGGCATCCATCATGTCTTGGCCCAAAAGTGACTTGGTTTCAAGACCAATCTAGCTTGGGCCCATACTTCCAACAGACTTAGACTGGACTCGATTTATGACTGGACTCAGTATAGGACACAATTTGACCCAATTGGTCAAAGTACAGACTAGACATGAGACTTAATTCAAAGCAAAAGAAAATTACAAGGTTGAGGCTAGGCTTGAAGCCTTATTACAAGACCCGAAAATTGAAACCCTAACCAGAGGTCTGGTGCCAACACCACAATTTAGTTCGATTAGAAATTGACTAGTCAAATTAGGTCAAATTAAGCTAATCCTAGTTGCTAATTTGAACCATCTTTCAAATTGACTCATAAATTCAATCAATTTAATGTATGAAAATCTACAAGACATGATTGACATCTAGCAATATGTCATGCCTATCTAGAAGATGAGAAATTTGGTAAGAATAACAAAATACCCTTGAGTGGTAAGTTATAATGCAATTCCATCCTTCGATCTTTCCTTATCCTAAATAAGTGATTGGTATGAAAAAATTATCAAATCCTCAAACTTTATTCATTTGAACCTCAAATCACTAATGAAGGATCGATTAATAAAAGATTAGAAATCCTTTTCTAATTTAACCCTACTTTGATCAAAGACTTCTTGAGTCATCATTTGATGAGATTATATAGGATAAATACTTCACATACTATGAGTGATCGATTTCTTGTTGACCTACTTGTAACCTTCATACACAGTTCACCATATCCATGAACATCCTGTACATGACTAAGTCAGGAATGAGTATGAACCAAAACATGGATTTATGTGTACAAGATATCATGGTGATCTCAGGTCTAAGGATCACTTGTGAAGGGATTTCAAGGAGCCTAGGTCATCAAGCTACTTGCAGAAGTGAATTTTAAAACAAAAATTCAAGCATGAAAATCCTAACTAGCTAGAAGAAACCCTAATTCCCGAATCCCCTTAGACATTATCAACTGATGAATCATAAATGAAGTACAAGAAACATACTTATAATGCTGTTTTCCACTTCTTTCCACAAGGCTTATAGGTGTAAGCCCTCCAACGATGATCCACACAGTAATTGACCCAAGGAAGAACTCCTACTTCAGTTGCTTGCTTGACTAAGACTCCTCTTGATAGCCTTCTAGACTTTGACCTTTGTAGGACACCCTACCCTCTTGTAGGGTACTCTGAATGCTTTCCAAAACCACTCTTGTATTTGGGATTGCCCTCCTATAGGACACTCTAGGCTTATGTCTTAAATCCTAAGACTTGTCCTAGCAAGAACAACCTTGTCTTAAAGAGACAAGGTTTGTCTTAAGGAGGAGGGAGGAAGGTATAACACACAGAATAAAACTTATGGTGGAACACTTCTAAAACCCATAACATCGCCCCTATTTATATCTTAGAAGAACATGTGATATGTCCAGCCATCAACTTATCATATATGATTTTTCAAGACCCAAGAGAAGTTATCTGGCTTGAAAAGTCATATCCAATAAGTTGATTCATGCACCAAGTCACATATTCGCATCCCTTCTTATTCCTGGATGATTTCTGACTTGCCACATGGCAAGTACTAGTCCCTGGGAAGCCAAGAGGTGCCTCTTCAATCTCCAAGCATCAGAGAATCTGAAGAGTCCTGATAGCAGAAGGACACTGCTTCAGACCACGCGCCAAATGAAGAGACGCATCTCTTCATGCGTGCATTCCCTTTCAAACCTTTTTCATGCCAATTTAAAAGGTGTTGACCGATCAAAAATAATTCTAAGTGGCATGGGGATACGTGCCAAGAGAATCCCAGATGATACAGCCAAAGTGATTCATCTACAGAAGGACTCTTGGTCCTATCTATGAACCATTCCTTGGCGCGCGCACATATGCGCCCAAGGAGTCCATGCCAACTTGGACTCTAGTCCAAGTGGCGTTCCATGTCCAATTAAATCAGGATAAAACCTGATAAAGGTTGTCTTAACCTAGAATTAACCCAATTTAAGTCTCTTTTAAATTGGTTAATCAAAATAGCAAGCAACTGGACCCAAATCGACTTGGGTTAGGAATTAGGTTAGCCTACACATGCTAGTGTGCAATCTAGCTAACCAATTAGGATCCCATGACCCTAATTAAATTATGTATGACTTCCTTGGTCAACTCGCTAATGTGTGTCACCCTTTGGGTTCTGCATTTAGCTAGCAGTAGGTTTAGGTTTGAGTCGATTCGATCCAATCGAACCCGATTGACCTAATTAGGTCAAATTGGCTCACCTAATTATCCAATTCGAATCATCCATTGAATTGACTTATGAAACCAATCCAATTAGTTCATAAAAACCTACAAGACAAGATTGACATCTAGCAATGTATCATGCCTACCCAGAAAATATGAAATTGGTGGAAAGTACCAAAATACCCTTCAATAGAAAGTTACCGTGCAATTCAATCTTTCGATCTCCAATTATCCCAATTAAGTGATAGTGATGCGGAACTAATATGCATGCGATTATTTTTGTGTATTTTATATGTGGAGTTAAGTGATTAAATCCCAGAAATTAGATCAAAATAAGTTGTAGGGAATTCTATATGAATTTTAGAAGTCAAGCATGCAGATTAGGACCTAGAAAAGCAATAAAGAAGGATCGCCGGGGCTGAGAAGCCTCGGTTAGGGCAAGTTCTCCTACAATAAAATTACTAGTGGTAGAGGGGGTGTACTTGATAATATTTGAAGTGCTTGATGAAGATTGCAGTGAAGGGATCTCTTGTTTCTTAACAGATGCGGTCTAGAAAATCGAGCCAAAGACTCGCGGATACCCGCTTTTTACTCGGTGGTCCGATTGAGGCTTGGCTAGAGTCATTGGATTCGTAGGAACTCGGGGACCTGCAAACAACCTGTCAGGGATTAGAAAACTCAAGGAAAATCAAGAAAACAAAGGAAAACAGCAAAGGGAAGAAAGTTTTGGAGGGGATGGAAGGATGGTTGGCGGCAGGAAGATGGTTGCAAACACCGGGAAGAAGAATTCTCAAACCCCTTTATGCACACAGCAGGGTAATCACACAAAGCAATATAAGAACTCAAGGTTTATTTCATATCAAAAATCAAGTTTCATACAAGAAACTAGGGTCCCTTAAATAGACCCTTAACCTTGGGCTCCAAGTAAGGGTACATTAGACATTATATAGGAATCCTTTTCCCTCTCAAACCCTAGCTAGAAAATAAGGAAATATTAGGTAGAAAAAATCCCTAAAAATTCTCTTGAGTTGGTCAACACTCCAAAGATGCCTAGGGGGCATGTTGGGCTTCTAAGAGCAGTAAGGGGCTAGCCCAAAGGGGCTTGGGTGCATGGGCTTGGGCCTCTGGAAGCTGGGGTGGCCTGGTAGCCAGGTAGCAGGAATATTCCTTGGAATCTTGCTTCTTAGGGGCTTGGGCTTGGCACCTGGGCTTGATTTCTTTGGACTAGGATACAGGTGGACCTCTGGAATCATGGATGCCCTAGTCTATGAATATATTCTAGCATCTAGAAGGGAATCTGGGCATTTGGAGGGCATCTACAAGGAATCAGGGTTTTCTGAATTTTTCTCATATAGTCTTCAAATCTTCAAGTTGGGTTGGACTTGGGCAATACTTCCATGTCTTAAATCTAGTTGGACTTGGTCTTCACTTGTATGATGTGGTCTTAAGTCTTCAATATGATTGAACAGGACTCAAAAAAATAAAATTAGCTCGACATGAGCTGACTAACACTGGACTGGACTAGCTCAACATGAGCTGACTAATACTGAACTGAAATAACAACTCAAAGACTAAAATGACAAACTAAAATGGACTCAGATGGGCTAAGCCCTTATTACAGATTGACTCATAAATTATTGATCAATCCACAGAGGGTTGAAAAGTCTCTGTCTTATTCTGGTGCCTCTGGTGTCCCCACCAATTCTCCCGGGGTGGGAGGAACTCGACCCTGTCGAGTGAATATTAGACTGGCTCACATATCTCTCGAGAAGGTATGGGTTGAGGCATTGCAAGTCCTCTCGAGAAATCCATGAATCATCCAACTCTGGCCGACCTTGCCATCAGACCAGGAAGCGTTGATAGCCGCGGCCCTGGGTCGTGATGCTTGATCGTCCAGGATACGCTCGATCCGTTCTCCTCTCTCAGGACAAATTTGTTAGTGGACACTCTAGGTTAGGGTCACTCACAACAGGAGGGGATAGGTCCAAAGGCCTCACTGGGTATCACTGTCGGTTCCCTGTACTCAATCAGGTCTGTAATATTGAAGGTAGAACTAATGCCCAAATCCGAAAGCAAATCTAACACCTAGGCATTTGATCCAACCTTTTCTATCACTTTAAAAGGTCCGGCTCTATGAGCATGAAGCTTCTTTTAGGCCTAAGCCTAACCAAGATTGAATCCACTACATCAAATTCTTTGGTCCATCTTCGGGAATTAGCCAGTTGTTTCAAAATTAGTGCAGGTGGTGAACATGCTGGGCACATGCAGACTCCTAACAAGATGATGCAAAGGACTCAAACTAACACCTAATAGACTCGACTAAAGAGGTTTATTAGGTCTTAACTACCACTTGGACATGGGGGCATGAGTCATGGTTGATGGATGACATGCAGAAGAAAATTTGCTAGTAACTCCTAATAGGTGCCAGAGGGTCTGCCAAAAGTAGGTAGCAAATGGGATGGGCTCTATGAATCCTTGCAACCTAGTAACCTCAACAAAATGTAACCTAATAGTTCTAGACACATGAGAAGACTCAGGAAAGGGTAGGAAATAGGAAGTGGGTTCAGAATTAGTCTGGTAGGGTGGAGAAAAAGGTTTAGTTGGATAAAGTAGGATAAAAGACGGGATGTCAGGAACTAATCCTATACTAATGAGGTTAACCTTACGAGGTTGAGCTATATCTACAGGGTTTGCATAATGGAAGGATGGGTAGCCAATTTCGAGGAAGAGGTCCTTAATGGGAACTATAGGAGGGGGCTCATCCTAAGGGTACTGATTCAAAGAAATCAGGTCCTTAATAAATTATTTTGGTTCCTGTATTTTTGGACTAGACTCTATAATTTGGCTCTCCTCTATGGTTTCCTCAAGTAAGGCTTGAGCAGCAGTACCCAGGTTCTCTTCCTCTATTTGTTCTTCCACTATAGCTTTGGGTTGGATATGGTCAAGGTCAACTAGCTCTGGGTTGGTTTCTACCTGGGTATCTACTAAGTCAGCTAATTCGAGGTCTACTAAAGGTGTCTCCTCTTCTCCCACATACTCATCCATTAAGTTCACAACAGCTTCATATATTTCCGCTTTAATGTAAGCCTTGTCAATCAAAGGGATGGTAAGGGAAGGTGACTAAGGGAAAATTGGCTAGGTCCTAATTTCTGAGTATGGGCACTAATCCTAGTAGGTTCAGGTTGACTAAGGAGTAGTGGCTTACTACTGGGTTCAGATTTGGGGGTACTAGTCCTATGGGATTCAAGTTGACTAGGGGGAACATGACTAGTACTAGGCTGATACCTAGGGGTTATGGGCTCTCTGGGCTTAAAGGACAAGGGCGCAGATCTATGGGTCATGGGATTATAGGATCGGGAGTTAAAGGATTTTGGGTCAGCTCTATGGGTCTTGGGTCTACTGGGCTCATGGGATATGGGCTCATAGGTTCTAGAGTCATAGGATTTGGAGTCATAAGATCTATAGGTTGTGGGTATATAGGTTAAAGATGGCTCAGGTTTGGATCTAGTCTGGGTCCTCCTAGGTTCAGGATTATAGTATGGGTAAAGATGAGGGGCTCTCCTAGGTTCAACCTCACGGTATGGATCGGGGTTTGGGGTTCTCCTAGGTTCAGGATTATAGTATGGGTCAGGATGAGGGGCTCTCCTAGGTTCAACCTCATGGTATGGATCAGGGTTTAGGATCCTCCTAGGTTTAGGATTATAGTATGGGTCAGGATGAGGGGCTCTCCTAGGTTCAACCTCACGGTATGGATCAGGGTTTGGGGTCCTCCTAGGGTCATAATAAGGGTCATGGCGAGGGGTTCTCCTAGGCTGAGGGGACTCAGGATCAGGCTCAGACTGGGTCCTACATGTCTCCTCTAGGGTTCCTAGTCGGGCATCTACTTGTTCAAGCCTCTGGGTCAACTGGGCATTTGCTTGCTCAAACCTAAGATTGAGGGTTTGGGCTAACCTTTCTCCAAGGGCATCAAGTTTGGCATCAAAATGGTCCATGGATTCAGCCATTTGTGAAGGAGGTGGGTGATATGAAATCCCTGATCTAGTGCTCATGCAAGACTCGATCAAACCAACTACAGCTGACTAGACCTAGAGTCCAAAACCAAGTGCTCAATCAGGGTGGCAAACTAGCCTATAGTAACCCTGTACTCAGCCAGACAGGTGTAAGGGGAGTGTTAGGTCCTTGATTGCTAATCCTAGACATCAATCAAAGATTGGCTAGGTAGGCAGACCAGCACACAAGCACTTTGGGATTGAATCACTAAACCTCCATTCTAGACACCAAGCACAAGGCACACACAGGTTAGCTTGACACAATGATCTGACACTTAGCTCATACCTGACCAGTTTGTGTCCCTAGCCCATTAGGGCAAATTAAGTCTAATCGATTTTAAGTTAAGCTTGGGACCAAATGTAGGGGATATGGTTTTAGGCTAAGGAGAGGTGATCAAATCCTCTCCCCATCTGACATAGAAAAAGTGCCCTTAAAAGTAGATTATGCAATGATGGCAGGCGGATGATGCAAATTAGGGTTTAGTATTTTGGCTATTTTTATATATGTGTTTTTTTTTTTTTGTCCTTTTGTAGAGATATGATTTGCAGCAAATGACCTAATATGCTAGAAACATACTAAAATTAGAAGATATGCAAAGAGATGCTAAACAAAACCCTAAAACTTCCAAACTTGTCTTGTTGAAAAAAATAGAGCCAAAGATTTACAGGCTGTATTTCAGCTTGCAGAAAATTTACAGATAGAAATAAAATCTTTAAAAATTCTTGAAATTACTTTGAATCATGATCCATCCACCAAAATAAATTTTAGAATTTTTAGAGTTCTGAGCAGAAAGAAATAATTAAAATAATAGAGTACATATGGACTGAGAAAATTGTAGAAAACAAACCCTAATCTAAGCTCTGATACCAGATGATGCGGAACTAATATGCATGCGATTATTTCTGTGTATTTTATATGTGGAGTTAAGTGATTAAATCCCAAAAATTGGATCAAAATAAGTTGTAGGGAATTCTATATAAATTTTAGAAGTCAAGCATGCAGATTAGGACTTAGAAAAGCAATAAAGAAGGATCGCCGGGGCTGAGAAGCCTCGGTTAGGACAAGTTCTCCTACAATAAAATTATTGGTGGCAGAGGGGGTGTACCTGACAACATTTGAAGTTCCTGATAAAGATCGCAATGAAGGGATCTCTCGTTCCTCGATGGATGCGGCCTGAAAAACTGAGCCAAAGACCCGTGGATACCCGGCTTTCTACTCGGTGGTCCGATTGAGGCTTAGCTGGAGTCGTTGGATTTGTAAAAATATGGGGACCTACAAATGACCTGTCAGGGATTAGAAAGCTCAGAGGAAATCAAGAAAACAAAGGAAAACAGCAAAGGAAAGAAAGTTTTGGAGGGGATGGAAGGATGGTTGGCGGCAGGAAGATGGTTGCAAACACCGGGAAGAAGAACTCTCAAACCCCTTTATGCACACAGTAGGGTAATCACGCAAAGCAATATAAGAACTCAAGGTTTATTTCATATCAAAAATCAAGTTTCATACAAGAGACTAGAGTCCCTTAAATAGACCCTTAACCTTGGTCTCCAAGTAAGGGTACATTAGACATTACATAAGAATCCTTTTCCCTCTCAAACCCTAGCTAGAAAATAAGGAAACACTAGGTAGAAAAAATCCCTAAAAATTCTCTTGACTTGGTCAACACTCCAAGGATGCCTAGGGGGGCATGTTAGGCTTCTAAGAGCAGCAAGGGGCCGGCCCAAAGGGGCTTGGGCGCATGGGCTTGGGCCTCTGGAAGCTGGGGTGGCCTGGTAGCCAGGTAGCAGGAATATTCCTTGGTATCTTGCTTCTTAAAGGCTTTGGCTTGGTGCCTGGGCTTGATTTCTTTGGGCTAGGATGTAGGTGGACCTCTGGAATTATGGATGCCCTAGTCTATGAATATATTCTCGTATCTGAAAGGGAATCTGGGCATCTGGAAGGGAATCTGGGCATCTGGAGTGCATCTACAAGGAATTAGGGTTTTCTGAATTTTCCTCCTGGGATCTTCAAATCTTCAAGCTGGGTTGGACTTGGGCTATACTTCCATGTCTTCAATCTAGTTGGACTTGGTCTTCACTTGTATGATGTGGTCTTGAGTCTTCAATATGGTTGAACAAGACTCAAAAAAATAAAATTAGCTCGACATGAGCTGACTAACATTGGACTGGACTAGCTCAACATGAGCTGGCTAATACTGAACTGAAATAATAACTCAAAGACTCAAATGACAAACTAAAATGGACTCAGATGGGCTAAGCCCTTATTACAGATGGACTCATAAATTATTGATCAATCCACAGAGGGTTGAAAAGCCTCTGTCTTATTCTGGTTTCTCTGGTGTCCCCACCAGATAGAAATGGATATATGTCAAATCCTAACACTTAGTCATATCGAATCTCAGCTCGATCATGAGGACTCAACTGATGACTGATTAAAAACCACTTATAATCTCATCTTGCTTTGATTAAAGGCTCCTTGAGTCACTCATCGAAGAGATTACATGGGATAACAATTCCTCTTACCAGAAATGATCGATTCTTTGTTGGTGCACTCACATCCTTCATACACCTTCCACCATACCCAGAACACCCCATACATGACTCAATGTCATGAATGAGTTTGAACCAAAACATGACTTCGTGTGCATAAGGAACCATGGTGACCTCAGGTCTAAAGATCACATGCACAACTCCTACTCTGAGACCTATCTTTTAACAAGTAGTAAGACTTCCATAAGATAGTCTCGGTGTGGATCAGTTCAGTATACTCATACCCTGATAAGCACCCTTAACCTTGTATTAGTGTCTCTACATAAATGGTTATGAGACCAACCATCCTCAATAACTGAGCATACATGGGATAAGCTAGTCTTACCAGATTCATCGATCCCCGAATCGATGATCAATTGACTATGAATATTTTGATTAGGGTTTATAGGAACTTAAGTCTCACTATTATGATCTTTATCATAACCCTAATTCCATTGCCCTAATCTATGAGGTTCATCATAATTCATAAATAAGACACAATAGTATATGATTAAAATAAATGCCTTTATTAATATAATGTCATACAAGAGTTGGAAGATTACAAAAAATGCCCTTATAATGATTGGCTCTTAGGGTACTTTTCTTTCAATCTCCCACTTGCACTAAAGCCAATCGCCCTTATACTTTATAGCCATACTATCTAAGTGCCGATCTAACTGCTGCTTGGGTAATGCTTTAGTTAATGGGTCTGCTATATTGTTCTTTTTATCAACTCGATCGATGACAACATCTTGTCTTTCTATTATCTCTCGAACAAGGTGGAACCATCTTAGAATGTGCTTGGACTTATGGTGAGATCTCGATTCCTTTGCTTGTGCAACAGCTCCAGTGTTATCACAATACAATGGCACTGGCTGATGTACATCAGGAACCACACCCAATTCCATGATGAATTTCTTCATCCAGACAGCTTCCTTTGCAGCTTCACTCATAGCTATGTATTCTGTCTCAGTGATTGAGTCAGCTGCTATTGGTTGCTTTGTACTCTTCCAACTCACTAAACCACCATTCAGTGTGAAGACATATCTCAATGTTGATTTGCTATTATCTAGATCTAATTGGAAACTAGAATCTGTATAGCCTTCTAGTTTCAACTCAGATCCTCCATATTCTTGAAAAATATCTTTAGTCCTTCTCAGGTACTTAAGAATATTTTTCATAGCTTTCCAATGATCCTCTTCTAGATCTGCTTGAAACCTGCTCACTATGCCCAAGGCATAAGCAACATCAGGTCTGGTACATAACATAGCATACATAATTGATCCTACAACCGAAGCATAAGGAATCATAGCCATCCTCTCTCTTTTTTCTGATGTCTTAGGAGACATTTTCTTAAAGAGATGTATGCCTTGACTTATAGGCAAGTAACCTTTCTTACTTCCATTCATGTTGAATCTCTTCAACACTAAGTCTATGTACCTAGATTGGGATAAGCCTAGCATCCTTTTAGATCTATCTCTATAGATCCTTATACCTAGTATATAGGATGCTTCTCCCAAATTCTTCATGAAAAACTTTGATGATAGCCAAGTTTTAATTGATTGTAACATTGGGATATCATTCCCAATAATTAGTATGTCATCAACATACAAGATCAAGAAAACAAGTGCACTCCCACTTGTCTTCTTATACACACATGGTTCATCATTATTTTTGACAAAACCAAAACTCTTGATTGTTTCATCAAAATGGATGTTCCAACTCCTTGACGCTTGCATACCTGGTTTGGTCTCCCACTTGAGATAAAACCCTCTGGCTGTGTCATATATACTTCTTCCTCAAGGTTTCCATTGAGAAAAGCAGTGTTGACATCCATCTACCATATTTCATAATCATGGTATGCTGCTATTGCAAGCAAAATCCGAATGGATTTAAGCATGGCTACTGGAGAAAAGGTTTCATTATAGTCAAGGCCATGTTTTTGTCTAAAACCTTTGCTACCAGCCTGGCCTTGTAGGTTTCTACTTGACCATCTGCTCCTATCATTTTCTTGAAGACCCATTTACACCCTATTAGGTTAATTCCATCAAGTGGATCTACCAAGATCCAAACCTGATTGGAATACATGGAATCCATTTCAGATTTCATGGCACTTAGCCATTTGTCAGAGTCTTTTCTCTTGACAGCTTTTGAATAGGTTACAGGATCATCATCCTGAATGATACTGACTTCATTGTCATCCCCAATGACAAAGACATATCTTAGAGGTGCTCCCTGCACCCTGTTTGACCTTCGAAGAGGAGGTGTGTATAGTGGCTGTTCTTGACCTACAAGAACTTTTGGTTGAGGAATTTCATTTGAAAGCTCAAAAAATTGTTGGTTCTATTCTTCACATAACTCAAGTGAAGAATCACTACTATTTTCTTGGATAAATTCTTGCTCCAAGAATGTAGCATGCCTACTGACAAAAATCTTTTGCTCAGTAGCATTATAAAAGAGGTATCCTATACCTTTTTTAGGATAACCAACAAACCTACACTTATTAGCCCTAGCACTTAACTTATGTCCAAAGTTATTTTTGACATAAGCATAGCAACCCCAAATCTTTAAGTACTTAAGACTTGGTCTTCTACCATTTCATAACTCATATGGAGTGCTACTTACTGACTTAGATGGAACCCTGTTCAAAATATGTGCAGCAGTTTCCAGGGCATGTCCCAAGAAGGAAATGGGAAGATCTATGAAGCTCATCATGGACCTCACCATGTCTAACAAGGTGCGATTTCTCCTTTCTGCCACACCATTTAACTGGGGTGTATAAGGAGGAGTCCATTCAGAGATTATGCCTTTGTTTTTAATATGGTTTAGAAACTTACTAGACAAGTATTCACCTCCTCGATCAGAATGAAGAGCTTTAATATTATGTTCAATTTATTTTTCAATCATACTTTGATATTCTTTAAACTTATCAAAAGCTTCAGACATGTGTTTCATAAGATACAAATGACCAAACCTTGATAAATCATCAATAAATGTGATGAAGTAAGAATATCCTTCTCTGGCTTAAGTTGTCATAGGTCCATATACATCAGTATGCACAAGACCTAGTAACTCATTTACCCTATCTCCATGTCCAGTGAATGGAGACTTGGTCATTTTTCCTTTGAGGCAAGACTCACAAGTTCCTAATGATTGGAAATCATAAGGGTCAAAGTAATTATCTTTGACTAACTTATTTATCCTTGACTCACTGATATGACCTAACCGGCAATGCCAAAGATATGTGACATTGACATTATCTCTCTTTCTCTTCTTATCATTAATAAGAAGTATTTCATCATTGAGTTCCAAAGTTAGAAGACCATTAATAAAACAACCATGCCCAAATATTTTATTATTATGAAGAATAGAGTAGCCACTGCTCTTTACATTTATTTCATATCCTTGTTGTAATAACAAGGATATAGAAATAATGTTTCTTACAATATTGGGTATGTAATAACATTCTTCTAGCTTTAACATATTACCCAAAGGTAATAATAAGATACAGGTGCCCACAACTTCAGCATAAATGGCCTTACCACTTGCCCCATATAGCTTGAAGTCAGCTTTCTTCAAATTCCTAATTTGGTGGAGTCCCTGCAACGAATTACAGATATGAGATCCACATGTGGTATCCAATATCCATGAATTAGAATTTGAAGAACACAATGATAAATTTGTTTGTATCATGTACAAACCTTTAGATACTCCACTTGCATCTTGCTTCACACTTGCAAGATATATCTTGCAATTTTTCTTCCAGTGCCCTTGCTTGCCGCAGGGGAAACAGGCTCCATCAGCCTTCTTAGCTTTCTTCTTATTATGGAAGCTCTTCTTAGGATTGAGTTTTCTTTTCAAGCCCTTCTTCTTTGTCTGTTTCTTTCTTCCATCAACTAGAAGAAGATGAGCCTTGTCTCCTTTAGAATGGCTCTCTGCTATCTTAAGCATATTAAGCAGCTCTAGCAATGAAGTATTAAGTTTGTTCATATGGTAATTAAGAACAAACTGAGAGAAGGAATCTAGGAATGACTGCAGGATCAAGTCCTGATTGAGTTCGTCATCCATGACAAACCCTAATTGACCTAATCGGGTGATTAAGTCAATCATTTTCAATACGTGGATTTGTATAATGAACCCTCACTCATCCATGCATGTAACAACTACTTCGATATCTTGTATCGAGCAGCCCTACTTTGCTCTCTATATAGCTCCTTTAAATTGAGCAATATGGACTGAGGTTCCATACCTTCATGTTACCTCTAGAGCTCGTTGCTCATCGAGACTAACATGATGCACCTGATAGTTATACTGCCATTTTGCCACGTTCTGTGTGTGGCAATTTCCTCCTCTGAAGCATCCTCTCTAATCATCTCAGGATCTTGAGAATCAAGAATATAGGAAAGCTTCTCCTAAGTTAGTACAATTCTTAGGTTCCTCAGCCAGTCCACGTAATTGGGATCGATTAACTTGTTGGCATCTAAAATGCCCCGCAGTGATAAATTTGAAGCCATAATATAAATATCCTACATTTAATTAAAGAAAAATATCAGCAGACCACCCAAGATAACATTCATAATTAGATATGGACTTTTATATATAATTATGTCTCCCACTATTTTCTTCGAATACCATAACCCTCAATCTATGGTAAGCGAGAAACCTTACTAGTTTCTTTAGTGGGGTTGAGATCCTAATTCCTCATAAATACCTTGTGTGTACACAACAAACACTCATGAGTTCAAAGGTAGGACTTCCTTTCCAATTGCAATCTATGCAATTCTCAACTATTAAACTTGCCTCTAAGACACTTATAGCCTTGTGTGTACCCAACAAACCATAATGTCTTAGTTTAGTTAGACCCTTCATTTCTATATAGCCATGATTGAATAATGTTGCCCTTGTGTGTACACAACAAAGTAACAATTCCAATCATGCTATAAAGCACCTAGTGCACCAAGATAAATTTCATATCAAACCCTAAAGTAGGCCTTATGTGTACACAACAAACCTACTATAGTGTTGACATAAATTTTGCTTAGCATGAAGGAAGGCAAATTACAGTATTCTTAATCAATTATCATTCCCAAATTAAGGTTTTAGATATGACCAAATTGGCCAGGTAAGTGGAAGGGGTGAGGGGGTCCCCCCGTTGCTTTCCTTAGACACCAATTGAATTAGCCAGGTCAGACAATGAAACCAATTAAAAACCTCAATCCCTTTACCTTCCCAGAACCACTTGCCTAAACACCAACTGGCTGATCAAATCCTAATTGGTTTTGCATCATGCTTAAGTTTATACTATGACTAAATATGATTTTTAATGAGGGCTTTGATGGTCTCAAACACATCCTAAATAATCATATCAACAATGTTCATAACAACAAGTATAAACATAAAGCATATCAATCTAGCATATGCATAACATTGCATGATTACATAGCAATCATATCATAGCATGATATTTCAATACCCCATTCACCTCACTTGTTCATGGGATATGGCCACAGTGGCACCCCTACACACCATAGGAGATCCATTGAATTGGAGGAGAGGACCTTTAAACCCTACTTGGCTCCTATGACCGGATGGCCAAGGTGAATAACCCAATCCAAAGCAGTTACAAGGATAAAACTTGTTATAACAATGCATTTGATCAACAATATGCATAATATCATATCATAACAAAATCATGCTATTTTCATGATAAAATAGAAACCAAACATATTAATTCTAATATGCATACAATCACAATTCTAGAAAAGTCAACTCGATAGGTTTTGAGTCAACTCGGTCTCTGGTCGGGTCAACTCAAATAGGGTTCGGTTCAACTCGATTAGGGATGTTCATGAAGTTCAAAATGATACATAATTGAATAAACTAAGGGTTGCTCTGATACCACTGAAGGGATTTCTAGGAGTCTAGGTCATCATGCTACTTGCGGAAGTGAATTTTAAAATAAAAATTCAAGCATGAAAACCCTAATTGGCTAGAAGAAACCCTAATTCCTGAATCTCCTTAGACATTATCAACTAATGAATCATAAATGAAGTACAAGAAACATACCTGAAATGTTGTTTTCCACTTCTTTCCACAAGGCTCACAAGTGTAAGCCCTCCAACGGTGATCCACACAGGAATTGACCCAAGAAAGAACTCCTACTTCAGTTGCTTGCTTGACTAGGACTCCTCTTGATAGCTTTCTGGACTTTGACCTTTGTAGGACACCCTACCCTTTTGTAAAGTACTCTGAATGCTTTCCAAAACCACTCTTGGATTTGGGATTGCCTTCCTATAGAACACTCTAGGCTTATGTCTTAATTCCTAAGACTTGTCTTAGCAAGAACAACCTTGTCTTAAAGAGACAAGGTTGTCTTAAGGAGGGAGGAAGGTATAACACTCAGAATAAAAACTATGGTGGAACATTTCTGAAACCCATAACACCACGCCTATTTATAATGTTAGAAGTGGTGTGTGATATGTCCAGCCATCAACTTATCAGATATGATTTTTCAAGATCCAAGAGAAGTTATGTGGCTTGAAAAGTCATATCCAATAAGTTGATTCATGCACCAAGTCACATATTCGCATCCCTTCTTATTCTCATATGATTTCTGACTTGCCACATAGCAAGTACCGGTCCCTGGGAAGCCAAGAGGTGCCTCTTCAATCTCCAAGCATCGAAGAATTTGAAGAGTCCTGGTAGCAGAAGGACACTGCTTCAGACTGCGTGCCAAATGAAGAGACGCATCTCTTCATGCACGCGTTCCCTTTCAAACCTTTTTCATGCCAATTTAAAAGGTGTTGACTGGTCAAAAATAATCCTAAGGAGAATGGGGATATGTGCCAAGAGAGTCCCAGATGAATCAGCCAAAGTGATTCATCTGTAGAAGGACTCTTGGTCCTTTCTATGACCCATTCCTTGGCGCGTGCACATATGCACCCAAGGAGTCCATGCCAACTTGGACTCTAGTCCAAGTGGCATTCCATGTCCAATTAAATCAAGATAAAACCTGATAAAGGTTGTCTTAACCCAGACTTAACCCAATTTAAGTCTCTCTTAAATTGGTTAATCAAAATAGAAAGCAACTGGACCCAAATCGACTTGGGTTAAAAATTAGGTTAGCCTACACATGCTAGTGTGCAATCTAGCTAACCAATTAGGATCCCATGACCCTAATTAAATTATGTATAACTTCTTTGGTCAACTCCTTAATGTGTGTGACCCTTTGGGTTCCACATTTAGCTAGCAATAGGTTTAGGTTTGAGCCGATTCGATCCAATTGAACCTGATTGACCTAATTAGGTCAAATTGGCTCACCTAATTATCCAATTCGAATCATCCATTGAATTGACTCATGAAACCAGTCCAACTGGTTCATGAAAACCTACAAGAGAAGATTGATGTCTAGCAATGTGTCATGCCTACCCAGAAAATGTAGAATTTAGTTGAAAGTACCAAAATACCCTTCAGCAGAAAGTTACCATGCAATTTAATCTTTCGATCTCCCATTATCCCAATTAAGTGATAGGTATGGATATATGTCAAATCCTAATACTTAGTCATATCGAATCTCAACTCGATCATGAGGACTCAACTGATGACTGATTAGAAACCACTTCTAATCTCATCCATCTTCGATCAAAGGCTCCTTGAGTTACTCATCAAAGAGATTACATGGGATAACAATTTCTCTTACCAAAAATGATCGATACTTTGTTGGTCCACTTACATCCTTCATACACCTTCCACCATACCCAGAACATCCCATACATGACTCAATATCATGAATGAGTATGAACCAGAACATGGCTTGGTGTGCACAAGGAACCATGGTGACCTCAGGTCTAAAGATCACATGCACAACTCCTACTTTAAGACCTATCTTTTGACAAGTAGTAAGACTTCCATAAGATAGTCTCGGTACGGATCAGTTCAGTGTACTCATACCCTGATAAGCACCCTTATCCTTATATTAGTGTATCTACATAAATGGTTGTGAGACCAACCATCCTCATTAACAGAGCATACATAGGATAAGGTAGTCTTACCGAATTCATCAATCCCCAAATTGATGGTCCATTGACTAGGAACATTTTGATTAAGGTTTATAGGAACTTAGGTCTCACTGTTATAATCTTTATCATAACCCTAATTCCATTACCCTAATCTATGGGATTCATCATAATCCATAAATAAGACACCGCAGTATATGATAAAAATAAATGCCTTTATTAATATAATGTCATACAAGAGTTGAAAGATTACAAAAATGCCCTTATAATGATTGGCTCTTAGGGCACTTTTCTTTCAACTTGCACAACTCTCACTAAGATAATCATCTTTTGACAAGTAAGACTTCCATAAGATATTCTAATGACATATCAATTCAATGAACTCATACCCTAATGAGCATCCTATCCTTATATTAATGTCCCTACATAAGTAATCATGAGACCATCCACTTTCTCCATCGAGTATACATAGGATATGCTAGTCTCTCTAGAAACATGGATCCCTGACTCGATGATCCTTCGACTAGAAATATTCTAAATTAGGATTTATAAGATTTTAGATCTCACTACTATGAACTCCATCATAACTCTGAAACCATTGCCCTAATCTATGGGATTTATCATAATCTTAAAATAACAAATTGTAAGATACAGCATATGATGAAATAAAATATCTTTTATTAATATCATACATGAGTTGAGAGAATTTTATAGAAATATCCCTAATATATAAGAAATATGATTAGCTTTGAGGGCATTATTCTTTCAATCTCCCACTTGCACTAAAGCCAATAGCCCTTGTATTTAATTCCCATACAATCTAAATGGCAATCAAATTACTATTGAGGAATGGTCTTAGTGAATGGATCTGCTATGTTGTTCTTTGTATCTACTCATTGTAAAATCATGTCTTGTCTTTCAATGATTTCATGAATGTGATGGAAGTGCCTTAGGATGTGCTTGAACTTTTGATGAGACCTTGGTTCCTTAGCTTATACAACAGTTCCAGTGTTATCACAATAAAGTGGCATCGGTTGTTGTATCGCAGGAACTACATCCAACTCTAAGATGAACTTCTTCATCTAGACAACTTTCTTAGTAGCTTCACTAGTAGCTATGTATTCTACCTCAGTAACTGAGTCAGTTATAGTTTACTACTTGGTACGTTTCTAACTTACAACACCTTCATATATAGTAAAGACATACCCTAATATGGATTTACTATCATTTGGATCTAATTAAAAACTAGAATCAGTATAGCCCTCTTATTTTAAATCTAATCCTCCATATATTAGAAAAATATCTTTAATCTTTTTAAGGTACTTAAAATTATTTTTCATAATTTTTTAATGATCCTCCCATAGATCAGTTTGGAATCTACTTACTATGCCTAAGGCATAAGCAACATCATACTTGGTACATAACATGGCATACAAGATTGATTTTATAGCCAAAGCATAAAAAATCTTACTCATCCTTTATCTCTCTTTAGGTGACTTAGGAGGCATCTTTTTAAAAAAATATATGCCGTAACTTATGGACAAGTAATCCCTTTTACTCTCCTCCATATTGAATCTTTTTATTATTAAGTCAATGTACCTGGATTGGGATAAGTCAAGCATCCTCTTAGATCTATCTCTATAGAATTTTATACCTAGTATATTGGATGCTTCTTCCAAATCTTTCATGAAAAACTATTTAGATAGCCAAGCTCTGATCGATTGCAACATTAGAATATCATTTCTAATGATAAGTATGTCATCAACATACAATATTAAGAAGATAATGGTACTCCTACTTGTCTTCTTATACACACATGGTTCATCCATATTTTTGATGAAACCATATTTCTTGATTGTTTCATCAAAGTGTGTTGCCCAGAAATGGAGCCCAAGAGGGGGGGTGAATTGGGTCTTTTAAAAATTTAAGACAATAATATGGTGCTTGTGAACAATGATAAATTTAATGCAAGATGTTAGCAATAATTAAAGAGCAAGAGAGGAGAAGAGTAATCACACACAAACACAAGGTTTATAGTGGTTCGGTGCAAACCTAGCACCTACATCCACTCCCCAAGCCACCCTTCGAAATTTTACTATAATCCAAACTAGATTACAGTCGACTTGTTTTTCACAAGGCTCACAAGTCAAAACCTAAGTTAGTTTTGTCACTTAGGCTTACCAACAAACCTTAACACTTGTTTTGTCTTCAGGCTCACAAGTTAACCCTAGTTGGTTTTATCCCTTTGGCTCACCAACAAACCATAATGACCTTCTTTCAAGACACCCTTGAAAGCAAGGTCAAATCACAATAAAATAAATATACAATTTAAAGCTACAACATACTCTCTTCAAGAGTAGATTGGAATCTTTGAAGCTCAAGTGGATGCTTTGTCTTCACTCTTCCTTGGAATCTCCTTCAAGGTGCCTCTTTTGGAATGAAATAAGGATGAGCTTGTAGGCTTTTCAAGGAATCAAACTATAAGAGCCTTTTGATGTGAAGTATTTGGAAGAATATTGGCTTTTTGGCTTTTGAGTAGACTTGAATGCACTTCAATACACTTCTCTCTTCTTTCATAACTTTAAAATGAGGTTGGTAGAGGTTAAATACACCAAGAACCTTCCAAAAAATAGTTTGTGACCGTTGGTACCTCGAAAATAGCCATTTGGAGCTTGAAAAGCAAGTTCTACAAGCCAGAAAAATAGATCCGTTAGAGCTGTCAGGCTGCAAGTGTCGATACATGGCTGTCAGGTGTCGACACTTGGCTGTCAGGTGTCGACACTTGATCTCTGGGTGTCGACACTTGAACATTCAAGTGTCGACACTTGATGCACAGGTGTCGACACTTGATACAAAAATCCTCAATATTACAAAGTTCTGTATTTTCAAAATTCTCAGGCCTTGAGTCGACACTTGGAACCTAAGTGTCGATACTTGGTATCGACACTTGGATATAGGTGTCGACACTTGGCGTGCCAAGAATTTTTGTTTGTGCCAAATGCTGAAGTGTCGACACTTGACTGTCCAGTTGTCGACACTTGAGACTGAAAAATCTCAGATTCAAGTGTAAATGCTTCGAAAACATAAATATAATTCTAGAAAACATAAACACATAAGGGATCTCGACTGAAAAATCTCAGATTCAAGTGTAAATGCTTCGAAAACATAAATATAATTCTAGAAAACATAAACACATAAGGGATCAGCTGGCGTAACAAGGTTCGGTGTGGAATCAACCAAGGTAGTAGTAGGAGCTGGTGTAGTGGGAGGATCTCGACTGACCATCTCATAAGCATCAGCACCGCCAACACTATCGCTGTCACTGCCCACAACCTCTATAGCTCGGTCTCCATCCTGATCACCACCCTCAACAGAATCAACATGGTCGCTCTGGTGATCGCCGCCATCATCATCATGATCATCATCATCATCAGATCGTGCAACTGCAGGGGCTGCAGGAGGTATAAGGGATCTCAACAGACCCTCAATGCGAGAGAATCCCTCCTCCATGGATCTGCGAATCTCAGCATACTCCGAGGTAGTATGTGCTCGTAGAAGCTCGACCTCGCTACGTAGCTAAGTCATCTCACCTCTGATCTTTGTGAACTACTCTCTGGCATGCTCCTCAAAAGATAGTCCTGTAGACGGTGGTGAAGGAGCTGAAGTGTCAGGAGACAAGTGCTCTGCCTGTGTCGATGGTACATCTACTAGAGGAAAAACTGCTGGCTCAGATGGTCCAGCCTCTGCCTCTCGAATCTCGTCCTCCTCATCTGGCTCCTGGCCAGACTCTCTACGAACCCATCGACCTCCAACTAACCTGTATCCCATGCGGTGCAATGACCTCTCGTCGTACACATCGGTGTGTAGTATCTCCTTGGGGATCTCCCCCTCCAAAGATACTCCACACGCTTTGAAAAGTCTGGTCAGTGCCATGCCGTATGGTAGACAGTGTCGGCGCTGTGTCGCAGCATCATGCATCTGAGTGAGCATCAGGGATGGAAGATCAATCTGCCTCCTCTCAATCAGGCTCGTCATCACCATCAACTCCCTCTCGGTGATGAAGTCAAATCTCCCAGTCTTCGGTAGCAGAATTCGTGCAGTGATGTGGTGCAGCAGGTGCATCTCCAATGATAACTGGTTCACGGTAACTTCGGATATACCGCGAACGTCCTCTCTCTCAAGTATGCACCTGAATGCAACCTCTCTATCATCCACTGAAAAGACACAGACTCCCCTCTTGGGGATCTCCCATACTCTGCTCAGTAGCTCATCTGTCAATGAAATCTGAATGCCCCTGACTGAAGTAGTCCACAGTAGACGTCGACAGTCCAGTGCACCATAAAACTCTCTCACTAGGTGAGGATAGTACCTCTCCTACATGGTGCAGAATGGTACTAATCCAGCATCAGTGAATACCTGTCGAATGTCGAAGTGGTGCCTGTCGAAACACTGCAAGTCGACTCTCCTCCCTGAGGCTACTAACTTTCCTACCATCCTCTCTGCAGGGGGGAGCTCGGTGTGGCTATGCTACTAGGCTATGCTGTATTAAATCTGGCCTTCGACCTCCTCTCAACACCACGACTGGGCCTCTCCCTAACTGCAAGTCTCTTCCTAGGACCCATTACAATAAGCTAACCAGGGAAGAAAGAACATAGGTTTAGAACTAAGGGACTGGCTACAGGTTGAGATAATGAGAGTTTCATTTCTTGAAAAATGTTCAGATAGATTTTGAAAATCAGAATTTAAACCAACAATGTTTGAAAAAGTTGTAAATCAGTTTAAAGTGGGATTTTTACAAGTTATACTTTGATTAAATGATAATATTTTGAACATATATTTAGAGAAAATAATTTTGTTTGTTAAAACATATTTGAACCTTTGGAAAATATTTTTTGCAAGGCCTAGAAAATCAAAACCCATGGGATTTGGGTCTAAACACTTAGGGTTTTAGCAAATAGGCGAAAATATCGCAAATATTTCATGAAAAACTTTTCTAAATCAATAATAAATGGATTTAGTATATTTAATTTAGATAAAAACCCAAATTATTTTGGCTAAAATCAATAAAACAATATTTTTTATGAAAAGTGGGTGAAAAGGGCATGAAAACGACTAAAAGATGAGGGAAATCCGAGAAAAATACGTTTAAATCACTATTCCCTCAAATGGAGTTTTAGAAATCCACTAAAACATGCAAAACTCCGGTTAGATTCATGAAAAATATTTGGAAAACCCCAATCTCGGTTGTTTGGTTTGGAAACGACAAAAACCAAAAACGAGGAAAAATAAAATAAAATTGGAAGGGGGAAATACCTTATTTGTGATGGATTAAAGAGTGAAAGGAAGGATTTGGACAGAGGGGTCCACTGTTGCAAGAAATCGGCGGAGGAAAGAAACTTACAGAACCCTCGGTCGGCCTTTTTAAAAACAATTCTTGTTTCGCAAGTGTCGACACTTCGAATATGTCAAGTGTCGACACTTGGTCAGGTGTCAACACTTGGCCAAAAAAGTCAAGAAAATCCGAAAAAAAAAAATTTGAAAAATAGGAAATATTTTGATAAGAATTTTGGGGCTTTAAACAATAGGTTTTGAGCTCTAGGACTTAGGTATAATTGATACTAAGAGAGTTCTAGGAGAACGGATCAATGATACCTAACTCTCTTCTAATCAGACAGAACCTATCCTCACTCAAAGGCTTGGTAAACACATTTGCTAACTGATCATCAGTACAAACAAAATCAAGAATTATATTAGAGTTTTGTACATGATCTCTTATGAAATGATGTCTTATTTCAATGTGTTTACTTCTTGAATGTTGCACAGGATTTTTAGATAGGTTGATTGCACTAGTATTGTCACATCTTATGGGTGTCTTAGTTAGTTTAATGCAAAAATCTTCGAGTTGCTGTTTGATCCAGAGGATTTGAGCACAACAGCTTCTAGCTGCTATATATTCGGCTTCCACCGTAGAAAGAGCAACTGAGTTCTGTTTCTTGCTACTCCAAGAGATCAAATTTACTCCAAGAAACTGACAGGTTCCACTAGTACTTTTACGATCAAGTTTACACCCAGCAAAGTCAGCATCAGAATAAGCAATCAATTCAAATGAAGAATCTCTAGAGTACCATAAACCAATTTTAATTGAGCCAGATAGATACCTAAGTATGCGTTTAATAGCCAAAAGATGAGACTCTTTAGGATTAGACTGATATCTAGCACACTTACAGACACTAAACATGATATCTGGCCTACTGGCAGTAAGATATAACAATGAACCGATCATGCCATGATATAATTTTTGGTCTATAGACTTACCTGATTCATCCTTGTCAAGTCTACATATAGAGCTCATAGAGGTACCTAAAGGCTTAGTGTTCTCCATCCCAAACTTCTTGAGTATTTCTTTTGTGTATTTTGTTTGGTTGATGAAGATCCCCTCTTTGGTTTACCTTATTTGGAGTCCGAGGAAGAAATTCAGTTCTCCCATCATGCTCATCTCGAACTCACCCTGCATTAACTTTGTAAAATCTTGACAAAGAGATTCATTAGTAGCACCAAATATTATATCATCTACATAAATTTGTACTACTAAGAGATCATCATTCTTTTTCTTTAAAAACAAGGTTTTATCTACATTACCTCTAGTAAAATCATTTTTCAGCAAAAAGGAGCTTAAACGATCATACCAAGCTCTTGGAGCTTGTTTCAATCCATATAAAGCTTTATGAAGTTTATAAACATGATTTGAAAATTCAGAATTTTCAAAACCAGGGGGTTGCTCAACGTAAACTTCTTCTTCAATTAATCCATTTAAAAAGGCACTTTTAACATCCATTTGATATAGTTTAAAATTCATGAAGCAAGCAAAAGCCAACAATAGCCTAATTGCCTCAAGTCTAGCCACAGGAGCAAAGGTTTCATCAAAATCTATCCCTTCCTCCTGATTGTATCCTTTGGCAACTAGTCTAGCCTTATTTCTAGTTACTACTCCATTTTCATCAAGTTTATTTTGAAAAACCCATTTTGTACCAATAATTAAAGTGTTTGAAGGCCTATCTACTAATGTCCAAACATTGTTCCTTTTAAATTGATTAAGTTCATCTTGCATAGCATTTATCCAATTACTATCACATTCAGCTTCCTCAAAAGTTTTAGGTTCAATTTGAGACACAAAAGCTAAGTAATCACAGATATTTCTAAGGGATGATCGAGTACTTACACCTTTAGATGGATCATCTATAATTAGTTCTTTTGGGTGTCCATGAGCATACCTCCATTCTTTTGGTAATGGATCAACAGTTGATGTATTTTCATCACCTTGTGCTTGATCTCCTTCAGTGTTTTGATCATCGTTTTGTTCCTTGGTAAGCCCTTTATTGTTGTTTATTTCTTCAGTTTTCTTGCTACTTGTTTCATCAGAAAGTACATCTTCTTTTCTTGAATATTTTTGGTTAGTTTCATCAAATACCACATATATGGATTCTTCAACAACAAGTGTTCTTCTGTTGAAGACCCTGTATGCCTTACTAGATGTAGAGTAGCCTAAAAAGACTCCCTTATCTGATTTGGCATCAAATTTACTCAAATTATCTTTACCATTATTTAAGATGAAACAACGACATCTAAAAATATGAAAATAATGAATTGAGGGTTTTCTACCCTTCCAAAGCTTATAAGGTGTTTTCTTTAAAATTGGTCGAATTAAAACTCAATTTAAAGTATAGCATGCAGTATTTATGGCTTCCGCCCAAAAATATCTAGGTAAATCATTTTCACAAAGCATGGTGCGTGCCATTTCTTCAAAAGTTCTATTTTTTCTTTCTACTACCCCATTTTGTTGAGGTGCCCTAGGTGCAGAAAAATTGTGATGAATTCCATTTTCAATACAAAATTTATCAAAATCGGTATTTTCAAATTCGGTTCCATGATCACTTCTCAAAGATACTACTGAAACACTTTTTTCATTCAAAACTCTTTTATGAAATCTAATAAATTCAAAAAAAGTTTCATCTTTATGTGCTAAAAACATGATCCATGTAAATCGTGAGAAATCATCTACAATGACTAGACCATACTTCTTACCTCCCAAACTAGATGTTCTAGTTGGCCCAAAGAGGTCCATGTGAAGCAATTCCAAAGGTCTAGATGTAGAGATTACTCCCTTTGGTTTGAAAGAAGATTTTGTTTGTTTCCCAAGTTGACATGCATTGCAAATCTTATCTTTTTCAAAATTGAGTTTAGGCAAATCCTTTACCAAGTTCTTTTTGCTAAGTTTTGAAATTAAATGCATGCTTGCATGTCCTAGTCTACGATGCCAAAGCCAACTAGTTTCATCGATCTTGGCTTTCATTGCCACTAGACATTGACCTTTCTGAATAGGGAGATCATCAAGATCAACCATATACATATTGCCATGCCTATGACCAATGAACTTGATGCCATTATCATCTAGACTAGAAACAATGCACAAAGAAGATTCAAAAACAACTTTAAAATTTTTGTCACAAAACTGACTAATGCTAAGCAAGTTATGTTTTAAACCATCAACATATAATACATTATCAATATAAGAGGTAGGGGTGATATGGATTTTATCAATACCGATAATTTTGCCCTTTCCATTATCACCAAAAGTTATATTGCCACCATTTTGATATGAGAGTGATGAGAACTGCTCCACATCTCCTGTCATATACCTTGAGCAACCACTATCAAGGTACCACATCTTTTTCTTATTGGTTGCAAGGCATACCTGCAATAAAGATCAAGTGGAGACTTTAGGTACCCAAGCCATCTTGGGTCCTTTTTGGTTAGTGGCATTGGTTCCTTTTGGAACCCAAACTTTCTTAGTATTTTTTTAACTTTCTTTTGTTGCACATATAAGATTTATGTTTTTTGATACCACAAGTAAAGCAAGTAATGGATGAAGATGCAGGCACAGAAATTTTTAAAGAGTTTTTGTTTTTTGTGAGTTCTGAATCCTAAACCTGCTTTGTCAAATACTATTCTTTGGTTATTTAAGAGTAAATTCAGTTTTTCAGAACTGTAAGTAAATTTTTCTACAAAAGGTTTTAGTTTTTCAATTTTTTTTTTATATCTTTTGTTTTCATTTAAAATTTCTTTGCTTTGATTTGACAAATTTACATTTGAAAGTAAGTCACTTTTCTTTTTAAAGATATCCTTTTCTTTTTCAAGTGCCATAATCTTATCATTTAATTTTTATTTTGTATAAGAAAGCATTCATTTTCATTTGAAAGGTTGTTATTTGTTTTGGCTAGATTTAAATTTTGCTTCTTTAAATCTTTATGTTTTGATTTTAACTTTTAAAATTCTATGACTAGTTCGTCAAAAACTTCATGAAGCTCATCAAAAGTAAATTCATTTTCGGTTTCAGAACATACCTCTTCATGATCGGCCATCAGACAGAAGTTTGCTATCTCCTGCTGTTCTTCCTCAGAACTGGAGTCTTCACTTTCACTCCAGGTTGCCATCATGGCTTTCTTTCTCAGCTTTTTTCTGCTTTTCTTTAACAAGGGGCAGTCTACCTTGAAATGCCCGGGTTTTTTGCACTCAAAACACGTAGGCTACTCCTTCTCCTTTTCTTTGTCCTTCTCTTTGCTCGGCTCACCTTTCAGAGGTTTCTTTTTATAGTTAAACTTTTTCTTCCTCATGAACCTCATGAATTTTCTTGTTAACAGAGCCGTCTCATCTTCTTCATCATCTTCTTCGGAGTCTTCACTTGAGTCCTCTCTAGTAGTAGATTTGAACGCGATCGCCTTCTTCTTTTTGTCGACATCTCCATTCTTTTGTTTGAGCGAGAGCTCATAAGTCATTAAAGAACCCAACAGTTGTTCCAGCGGGAGAGTGTTGACATCCTTAGCTTCTTCAATAGCAGTGACCTTTGCATCCCATGAAGCTGGTAGAGACCTGAGAAGTTTATTCACAAGTTCACCATTAGAAATAATTTTTTCTAGGCTTCTCATGCCATTCACAATGTTTGTGAACCTAGTATACATCTCAATAATAGATTCAGTATGTACCATTTTAAACATTTCATATATATGAATTAGCATGTTGACCTTGGTGGTTTTCACTTGGTGTGTATCCTCATGGGTAACCTCAAGTGTATCCCAAATCTCCTTGGTGGAAAGACAATTTGATATTCTATTAAATTCACTTGGATCAAGAGAACAAAATAAAAGGTTCATTGCCTTAGCATTAAGATCGATTTGCTTAATATCATTCTCATCCCAATCATCTTCCATTTTTGGAGTGAGAATGCCATTAATCAACATTGTAGGCTGATGAGGACCTTTTACAATTGTCCTCCATAAATTATAATCAAGAGCTTGAATAAATATGCGCATGTGTGTCTTCCAGTATGTGTAATTTGTGCCATTAAAAAGTGGGGGTCGATTTGAAGCTTGACCTTCAACAATACCCATTCCTATTGGGGCTGCCATGATCTTTTACTCAAGATCCTTGGACCTACAAGAGAGTACCGGTGCTCTGATACCACTTGTTGCCCAGAAATGGAGCCCAAGAGGGGGGGTGAATTGGGTCTTTTAAAAATTTAAGACAATAATATGGTGCTTGTGAACAATGATAAATTTAATGCAAGATGTTAGCAATAATTAAAAAGCAAGAGAGGAGAAGAGTAATCACACACAAACACAAGGTTTATAGTGGTTCGGTGCAAACCTAGCACCTACATCCACTCCCCAAGCCACCCTTGGGAATTTCACTATAATCCAAACTAGATTACAGTCGACTTGTTTTTCACAAGGCTCACAAGTCAAAACCTAAATTGGTTTTGTCACTTAGGCTTACCAACAAACCTTAACACTTGTTTTGTCTTCAGGCTCACAAGTTAACCCTAGTTGGTTTTATCCCTTTGGCTCACCAACAAACCATAATAACCTTCTTTCAAGACACCCTTGAAAGCAAGGTCAAATCACAATAAAACAGATATACAATTTAAAGCTATAACAAACTCTCTTCAAAAGTAGATTGGAATCTTTGAAGCTCAAGTGGATGCTTTGTCTTCACTCTTCCTTGGAATCTCCTTCAAGGTGCCTCTTTTGGAATGAAATAAGGATGAACTTGTAGGCTTTTCAAGGAATCAAACTATAAGAGGCTTTTGATGTGAAGTATTTGGGAGAATATTGGCTTTTTGGCTTTTGAGTAGACTTGAATGCACTTCAATACACTTCTCTCTTCTTTCATAACTTTAAAATGAGGTTGGTAGAGGTTAAATACACCAAGAACCTTCCAAAAAATGGTTTGTGACCGTTGGTACCTCGGAAATAGCCGTTTGGAGCTTGAAAAGCAAGTTCTGCAAGCCAGAAAAATAGATCCGTTAGAGCTGTCAAGCTATAAGTGTCGACACTTGGCTGTCAGGTGTCGACACTTGATCTCTGGGTGTCGACACTTGAACATTCAAGTGTCGACACTTGATGCACAGGTGTCGACGCTTGACACAAAAATCCTCAATATTACAAAGTTCTGTATTTTCAAAATTCTCAGGCCTTGAATCGACACTTGGAACCTGAGTGTCGACACCAAATCAAAATTCTCAGGCCTTGAGTCGACACTTGGAACCTAAGTGTCGACACTTGGATATAGGTGTCGACACTTGGTGTTCCAAGGATTTTTGTCTATGTCAAATGCTGAAGTGTCGACACTTGACTGTCCAAGTGTCGACACTTGAGACTGAAAAATCTCAGATTCAAGTGTAAATCTTCGAAAACATAAATATAATTCTAGAAAATATAAACACATAATATTTAAACATTTAGATGCCCTTTTTCAATGAAGAGGATGCCCAGATTTATGAGAATTGCTCCGTGCCATTGCGTGCATAAACCATAATTTTTTGAGATTTTGAGGTGCTTTCATCCTGAAAACTTATAACTTGAAATCCTCATTAGAATACAATATGCACTCAATGTTTCGTTATTCATCAAAATCATAGGGCGGAGCCAACAAAGTGGATGTTCCAACTCCTTGATACTTGCTTTAATCAATAAATGGATTTCTTAAGCTTGCATATTAGTTTAGTCTCCCACTTGAGACAAACCCTTCTAGCTATGACATATAGACTTCTTTCTCAAGATACCCATTGAGGAAGGCAGTCTTTACATCCATTTTTCATATTTTATAATCATAGTATACAGCTATAGCAAGCAAAATTCTAATGGACTTGGGCATAGCTATTGGTAAAAATATTTTATCATAGTCAATTCTATGTCTTTGTTTGAAACCATTTGCCACTAGCCTAGCCCTATAGGTTTCTATTTGGCCAACTGCTCCAATCTTACTTTTGAAGACCCATTTGCACCCTATTAGATTTACTCCCTCAAGTGGATCAACTAAGGTCCAAACCTGGTTGGAATATATGGAGTCCATTTTAAATTTCATGGCATCAAGTGATATGGAACTAGATATGCATGCAGATTATTTTTATATTTTTTTATATTAAGTTAAATGTTTGAATCCCGAAGATCAGACCAAGAAACTAAGTAGAGAGTTCTATATGAAATTACAAAGCAAAACGCATGCATAACAGGACCTAAAAAGCAATAGAAAGTGGACCGCCGAGGTTGAGAAGTCTCGGTTGGGCTAGTTCATTTTCAATAAAGGGACTGGCAAGCAGAGGGGGTGTATCTGACAATGGTTGATGTGTCTAGTGCAGATCATAAGCAAAGGGATCGCTCTCGCTCCTGGATGTGGCCTGGAAAATCAAGCCGGAGACCAGCGGATTCCTGGCTTTCAACTCGGTGATCCGATTGTGGCCCAGCTGGAGTCGTTGGATTCATAGGAGTCCAGGGACCTGCAAACAACCTTTCATAGGTGAGAAAACAAAGCAAGAATGAAGTAGTAAAGGAAAAATAGCAAGGGAAAGAAGAGTTTGAGGGCGGGTGGCTAGGGTTTGGAGAGCTGGATGGCGGCTGGAGGCTGGGTGCAGAACACCAGGAAGAAGGAAGGGCTCACACAGAATCCCTTTAGCACACAGGAGGTAGCACACAGCAATTGGAAGAACTCAATATTATTGAAAGAATACTGCGCGGGTATTGCACCTGCCTACACTAAGCATGCAACAACATGGAGCAGGTATGTATTTTAAAACTATTTTAAAATAACAGCGGAAACTACCTACTCCGTACAGGATCAACATATTCCGGATGCATGTATAGGCAAAACTAGGCATGAACAAGGGCATGTAATATTTATAAACAATTATAAAAACCTAGATCTAGGCATGCATGAAAAATAAAACTAGAAACTTTACCTTATTCCTGCCTGGAATAACCTTGGTATAATGCTGGAATAGCTAGGATAACAGGAATAACTTTATTCCTGTTGTCTTCTTCCAGCAGCCTCTTGAACGTGGATTTCTGCTTCTTCTCCAACAGCAGCAATGGCCAAACCAAAGCAGCAAATTTTGATCTCTTGTCGTTCAACAATGGCAAGGGAACAAATTGATTGGTCTTGCTTCAAAAGAGAGATGATCATCCAACGTTTGGAGCTCTTCCTATCATCCAAAAGCTGCAACAGGAATTTCTGCAACCTGAAAACCTGCAACTCAAAAATAGGGCACAAAAGGACAGCAACAATGGAGGACGATCCAGCTCTTAGGTGCTCATGCGAACACCCTCTAGAGGGGGGACACACCTGGGGCTCCTCTGATCCGTCTCTCGGGCGATGCTAGTCGCCGGAAGACTTGAAACAGTGAGGGGAGGAAAGAAGAAAACATAACTCCAAGTTCTGAATTTGTTTTCACCAAAACAGAGCTTCCTTCTTCCACCAATTGAGCACCAATAAGATCAGGGATTAAAAGATATTTTCTCTCCCAATCACTCACCAAAACCCAGGCCTCTAAATCACCGGTGGAATGGAAGTGGAAGTTCTCCAAGGAAGAAGACCTCTCACGATTTTTCAGTATTTCACACGGTGACCCATCGTTCTTTGAACCAGGGGACTGCAGGGGTTTAAAAATGCAGCAGGGGAAGAGAGAAAAGGAGAGGCGGGGAGACCAATAGACGTCGGCTGCCATTCAACCAATAAACAGCCATTAACAAAGACTTTAAAACAAGCCGGTGGGAGGATGAAAGGACACCCAGCAGGAGAACGTTCGGCCTTCACAACGCAAGGAAAAAATCTAGCGAATCACCGTGTAAACGGTCACAGGAAAGTAAAACCACCGGTTCAAAAGAAATTTAGGTTCAATCCCATTAAACCCTTTGGTTCAATCTAATTGAACTGGTTCAAGCCCAATTAAATTGGGTTCAATTGGTTCACAACCAATAGGAGGCCGAAACGAGCTACGAATCAGTTCAAAACTGATTCAGAAAAATCCTAGCGCAGTCCTGGTCAGCCCGGAATAATTTCTGGTTGACGCAGACAAGGGCAAGACGGGGAAAAGAGTGCTCAAAAATACCGTGACCATAAAACCGAGATGATTTTCAATCGTAATTGGTATCCAGATCAGAGAGTTATCCTCTATGACATGTGACCTCATAGGTTCGAACCTAAACGGTAGCACTGGAACAATTCTAGTACCAGCACAGGAAACCATCTAGCAATGGGTCCCGGCATCCGGATAGGTCGAAGATGCAGGAGCAAACTATCGAACCTCTATCATATGGTTACCATATAATTCATCCCTTTGACCTCTAATGCTCAGGACGACTGAGATTGGGCTGCCAACCCAGACTGAGTCAGTCCACTACGTGTCTCAACCTCGCAAGCCCAGTGAATCTTCACTAGGGCTACCCCGGCCGAGGATTTGCTAAATTGAGATACTGCGAGACATTCAATCCAAACTGTTTGGACAGGTCAATTCCATCTTGGTCCACTTCTCCACAAGTACTTGCCTGTACCTAGAAACCTTCCATCACTGGATTAAAAATCTGGGTAGTCCAGCACCAAAGCATAGGGAGTTGCTTGCAAGCTACCGTGATGACCTCAGGTCGGAGGGACACATATACCCATATCCAATCGTGAGTTTCCCTTTGATAGAAAGGGGCTGCACGGAGTCACGTTCAATGAGATATAACATATCCCACTTGTAGATCACATCAGTGTTACCACACTCATTTGGTCAAGAGGATAACCAAACGATGTGAACTACAACAACCTACACTTGATATATTGCCGTCCAGTACAATATATCCTTTGGTTATGAACAGGATTTAAGGACCACTCGATACATCCTCTCTGTATCGAAATCAGTGTAGTCCTAAGGACTTCATCACATGGAAAGAGTTCATTTTAGGGAAATACAATATGTGATGAGCTACCAAAAATAATATTTTATTAATTCATAAAAGGAATACAATATTGAGCTCAACCGCCTACATCCTAGGAGATTAGCTTTGGGACACAATTCCCAACAATTATTTCATGAAAAAAGTGCTTTGATACAAGAGAGTAGAGTCTCTTAAATAGACTCTTAGATGTGGCCCCCAAGTAAGGATAAAAAGGACTTTACATAGGAATTTGAATCCCACCCAAACCCTAGCTAGAATACATGGTAGGTCTAGGTAGAAAAAATTCCTCAAATTTCTCCTCCTCTCTTGCCTTGGTTGGCCAAGGGAGGTGACCCTAGTGGCCAACCAAGGGGTGGTGACCATAGGGTGGATGGTGCCCTAGCTCTCCTCCTGGGCCTTGGTTGGCACAATCTGCTTCAGGCTATGATTCAGGGCTTCAAGGCTTCTGATTTGTCTCCCGTGCTTCTGATTTCTTCTTCAAGGGCCTTCCATGGTCTTTCCAGTTGGGTTGGTCTTCACTTAGATTAGCTTGGTCTTCACTTGTATGAGTCTTCACTGGACTTGGACTAACATGTACAGGACTCGGAAAGAAGACTAGCTCAATATGAGCTGACCGGTACAAGACTCAAATAATAAAAAAAAATAACTCAAATAGGCTAAGCCCTTATTACAAATGGACTCAAATACCACTAAGTAATCCATAGAGGGTTGAGAAGCCTCTATCTTATTCTGGTGCCTCTGGTGTCCCCACCAATTCTCTCGGGATGGGAGGAACTCGATCCTGTCGAGTAAGGATCACATTGGCTCATATATCTCTCAAGAAGGTCTGGGTCGAGGCGCTGCAAGTCCTCTCGAGAAATCTATGAATCGCCCGACTCTAGTCAGCCTTGTCATCAGACCAGGTAGCGTTGATAGTCGCGGCCCTGAGTCGTGATGGCTTGATCGTCCAGGATACGCTCGATCCGTTCTCCTCTCTCAGGCCAAATAATTGGTGGACACTCTGGGCTAGGGTCACTCATAATGGAAGGGGTAGGTCCAAAGGCCTCACTGGGTATCACTGCCGGTTCCCTATACTCAACCAGGTCTGAGATATTGAAGGTAGAACTAATACCCAAATCCGAAGGCAAATCTAATACATAGGCATTTGGTCCAACCCTCTCTATCACTTTAAAAGGTCCGGCTCCACGAGCATGAAACTTCTTTTAGGCCTAAGCCTAGCCAAGATAGATCCACTACATTAAATTTCTTGGTCCTTTTTCTGGGAATTAGCCAGTTTGTTTCAAAATTAGTGCAGGTGGTGAACATGCTGGGCACATGCCGACTCCTAACAGGTGACATAAAGGACTCATACTAACACCTAAGAAACTCGACTATGCATTCCTATCGAAGAAAAGTTTATTGAACTCTTTGGACCTAAACCTAACAGATTATAGGCTCTCTAGGTTTGATCCTAGTTTGGCATGCATATGAAAATTTACAAAGAGCTCCTAGCAAATTTCATAGGGTATGCCAGAAGTAAAATACAAACCTAACATACGTAATAAATGTATGCAGTATGCTAATCTCAACTAAATGTAATCTAATGATCCTAGAAATGCTGAAGGTTTCTAGAAAGGGCAGAAAATAAGAGGTGGATTCAGGATTAGTTTGGTAGGGTAGGAAAAAATGTTCAGGATTAGTTGGATAAAGTAAGATATAAGAAGGCGCGTCAAGGACTAATCCTAGGCTAATGAGGCTAACCTTATGAGGTTGAGGTGTATCTACAGGGTTTGCATAATGGAAGGATGGGATACTGTTGGGGTTTCCGGTGTACCGCAGCGGAAGTGTAATTTCAAAATGATGAAATTTGCACCGAAATCCCTTAGCCAAGATCTCCTTATTTCGAATTAAAACATACATACTAACATTCAAACATAGATTGTTAGAATTAGAGTACCAACCTGTAATCGCTAATTCCAACAAAGTTGATGTTGAAGGGGCTGATTGAATTCACCAGGCATCCAAGTGTCCGCCCTCCGATGGTGATCCACACAGAGCAGTGATCAAGACAACTCTATCTTCTTTTACTAAGGTTCCTTCTATTAAATTCTTCTTCCTAGAATTCAATTGCTTGGATTATGGCTTGAATTCCTCCACACAAAGGCTTGCTTTCCTTTCCTTGACTCCTTCTCCTCCTTCCACCAAGACCTTGGCCCTTTAGACACCCTTGTCTTGAAGAAAAAGACCTTGTCCTAAGAGGACATAGGCTTGTCTTAAGTTGGAGGAGAAATTAAGACAATGATGTCTTAATGTATGAAAGAAAGGAAGAAATCAGAACTTCTTTCTTTCCTTTACCGTCGGAGACTTTTACTTTTATTCTTGTTCAGTAGCAGAGTTTCGACAGAGGTTTACTCTGTAGAGGAAACAATGCAAGAGCAAGAAAAAAAATAAAAGAGTCTTCAGGAGAGGAAGAAAGAAAAAAAATATTATTATTGTTCTGATTTTCCCGACCCTTTAAATAGAAATCAGATAGGCGCCTACACACCTCTCCGTGATCTCTTTCTCACGCCCTTTCCAATTTCTCACGCCCCATCCTCCCATCTCATGGCCTTCCAGATTAAATCCCACGGCTCTTCTTAAAGGAAAAACCGCGGTGTTTTAAAAGGAAGGAAGTCGTGACTTTTCATCTCCGAAGAGATGTTATTTCGCGCACCCGGGAGGAGTTAGCGCTTTCTTTCTTTCTCAAAATCCCATCAGCCATTGGATTCTCATCCAAGGGGGGAGAGATGGTGCGCTAATCACTTAAGAAGGAGGCCGCCCAAATAAAAACATCGGAGAATTTATTTGGGGCGCGCCAAGAGTCCATGCGCCATGGACTCTTTCTTAAGGCGCGCCAAGAGTCCATATGCGCATGGACTCTTGGTGTTTGGCGTGAAAAATAAAGGGGGCGGGTGGGGAGGCTAGCCAAGCTACATGGCTAGCCAATAGGGTTAGCCATATTCCCGTTTTCTTAATTAGGGTCTAATTAGGTCCAATTAGAACCCAATTTGAACCAATCCGGAACCCTAATTCGAATCCGATCCGAATAGAAGCTAGGGCTTGCAACACCTGCTAGAGTGTTATCTTGCAAAGATGATTTAATTCCAAATTAAACTCTTGATCAATCCTCTTAAGTGTGTGACCCATTGGGTTCCACATCTAGCCAGCAGTGGGTTCGAATACAAGTTGACCTAATTTGATTAGAACTCTTTCTAATCGATTTAGGTCAATCCGGGCTTACCCGAATCGATCAATTAGGATTCTTCCTAACATGTGATCTTTGAACTTGATCAACCCACAAGACAAGATTGACGTCTAGCAACGTGTCATGTCTACCCGGAAGATATGGAAATTCTGGTGAAATACCAAAATTACCCTTCAGTAGAGAGTTACCGTACAATTAAATCTTTCGATCAGCCTGCACCCAAAATATAACTATGGATATGGATATATGTCAAATCCAATATTATATTTATTTCTAGCTCAATCTTATAATGATGATTCGATTATCTTGATATTAGAAACCGTCTCTAATATCTTCACTTTGATCAAAGATTTCCTGAATCATCATGCGATTGTTGACTAGCTGGATGCAATCTCCTCTTACTAAGAGTGATCGATTCCTTGTTGACCCACTCATTACCTTCATATCCAATTCACCATTCCCAGTATTAATCCTGTGCATGTCTCAGTGTCATGATTAGGATTGAACCAAAGAATGGGTTCATGTACATAAGGTACTTATGGCAGTCTCAGGTCAAAAGATTACTTGTACCACTCCCACTATGAGAACCTTCTATTGACATGTAGCTAAGACTCCATTAGATGTTCTCAAGTTGGATCATATCAGTGAACTCATTCTCCAATGAGCACCCACATCCCAGTATTAGTGTCATACACAAGTGACTGTGAGAGCAGTCACCCTTTCCAGTATACCCGGGATGTGCTAGTCTTATCGGAAAACCCTGATCCCCTACTCAGAGTTCCTTTGACTAGGAATACTTTAGATTAAGGTTTTAAGATTTTAGGTCTCACTGGTATGATCTCATCATAACCCTAAAATCATAGCCCTAATCTATGGGGTTCATCATATAATAAACATAGCGTATGATAAAATAATGCCTTTATTTAGAAAAATTGTCAATTACAATGGTTTGGGAGATACAACAGAGATTGGTTTGTAGGGCATATCCCTTTCAATCTCCCACTTGCACTAAAGCCAATCGCCTTTGAATCTGAATCCCATACATTCTAGGTGGCGATCAAAATCTCGCTGTGGTAGAGCCTTAGTGAACGGGTCTGCTACATTGTTCTTTGTATCAACTCTATCTATGTAGACATCTTGTCTCTCTACTATTTCTCGGACAAGATGGAAGCGTCTCAGAATGTGCTTGGACTTATGATGAGCTCTTGGTTCCTTGGCTTGAGCAACGGCCCCAGTGTTGTCACAGTAAAGTGGCACTGGGTTTTCAATTTGAGGAACAACACCCAACTCTGTGATGAACTTCTTCATCCAGACTGCTTCCTTGGCGGCTTCACTAACAGCTATGTATTCTGCCTCTGTGGTTGAGTTAGCTACAGTCTGCTGCTTGGTACTCTTCCAACTCACTGCTCCACCATTCAGGGTAAAAACATATCCCGAAATGGATTTGCTATCATCAGGGTCTGATTGAAAACTAGAATCAGAATAAGCTTCTAGTTTAAGATCAGAACCACCATAAACCAGAAAAATATCCTTAGTCCTTCTTAGGTACTTAAGAATATTTTTAACTGCTTTCCAATGATCCTCTCCTGGATCAGCCTGAAACCTACTGACAATGCCTAAAGCATATGCCACATCAGGCCTGGTACATAACATGGCATACATTATGGATCCTATTGCCGAAGCATAGGGTATAGAATTCATTCTATCTCTTTCTTCAGGTGTCTTAGGAGACATCCTTTTAGAAAGATGTATGCCTTGACTCATAGGAAGATAACCTCTTTTACTTCCTTCCATGCTGAATCTTTTCAGCACTAAGTCAATGTACCTAGATTGGGATAATCCTAGCATCCTCTTAGATCTATCTCTATAGATCTTAATACCTAGTATATAGGATGCTTCTCCCAAATCTTTCATGGAAAACTGGTTTGATAGCCAAACCTTGACTGATTGCAACATTGGGATATCATTCCCAATGAGGAGTATGTCATCTACATACAGAACCAAGAAGACTATGGCACTCCCACTAGTCTTCTTATAAACACAGGGTTCATCCATATTTTTGATAAAACCAAATCTTTTAATAGTTTCATCAAAGCGGATGTTCCAACTCCTGGAAGCTTGCTTTAATCCATAAATGGATTTCTTTAGCTTGCATACTTGATTAGGTTTATTTTTGAAATAAAACCTTCTGGCTGTGACATGTAGACTTCTTCCTCAAGGAAACCATTGAGGAATGCAGTCTTCACATCCATCTGCCATATCTCATAATCGTGGTATGCTGTTATAGCAAGTAAAATCCGAATTGATTTTAGCATGGCAACAGGTGAAAATGTTTCATCATAATCAATTCCCTGTTTTTGTCTAAAACCTTTAGCCACTAATCTGGCTTTATAGGTTTCAACTTGGCCATCAGCCCCAATCTTTTTCTTATAGACCCATTTACACCCAATAGGATTAACACCCTCTGGTGCATCAACCAAAGACCATACTTGGTTTACATACATAGAGTCTACTTTGGATTCCATGGCTTCTTGCCATTTATCTGAGTCAGTACTCAAGATAGCTTCCGTATAGGTCAGAGGTTCATCATTTTGAATGACTTGAGCTTCATTATTCTCAATAATAAACCCAAACCTCTCAGGTGCCCGTGGCACTCTGTCAGACCTACGAGGAGGAGTTTTGTGTTCTGGTTCTGTCCTAACTATATGTTCTAATGGTTGAGAATTGTCTATCTGTATTTCTTGCACTTCTCCAAGTTCAATTGTTCTACCATTGCCCTTTTCCAAAATGAACTCTTTTTCTAGAAAAGTGGCATGCCTGCTAACAAAAGTCTTTTGTTCAGTAGGATGGTAGAATAGATATCCTCTACCTTCTTTAGGATATCCTACAAATAGACATTTATCCGCTCTAGGTTCCAACTTATGTCCAAAATTTCTTTTAACATAAGCTGGACATCCCCATACCTTAAAATATTTAAGATATGGTTTCTTTCCACTCCAAATTTCATATGGAGTACTAACAACGGATTTAGAAGGTACCTTGTTCAGAATATAAACAGCAGTTTCTAGGGCATGACCCCAGAAGGAAATGGGCAAATTTGTGAAGCACATCATGGATCGTACCATATCTAATAAGGTACGATTCCTCCTTTCAGCTATACCATTTAGCTGTGGTGTATAAGGAGGGGTCCATTCAGAAAGGATTCCATTAACTTTAAGATAGTCTAAAAACTCCATGGATAAGTATTCTCCTCCTCGATCAGAACGAAGAACTTTAATACTTTTCCCGGTTTGTTTTTCGACCATACTTTGATACTCTTTAAATTTATCAAAGGCTTCAGATTTGTGTTTCATAAGATACACATATCCGAACCTAGATAAATCATCTGTAAAAGTGATAAAATATGAGTATCCTCCTCTGGCCTGAGTTGTCATTGGACCACATACATCAGTATGTATAAGTCCTAATAACTCAGTTGACCTTTCCCCATGTCCAGTGAATGGAGTTTTTGTCATCTTACCCATGAGACATGATTCGCAAGTTCCTAATGATTCATACTCATAAGGATCAAGGAATTTTTCCTTGTATAACTTGCTAATCCTAGACTCATTAACATGACCAAGTCTATGATGCCAAAGTAAAGTATCATTAAAGTCTTTTCTTTTCCTTTTAGTATTGACATGAAAAATACTATCATTGGAAGAAAGAGTTAAGAGCCCATTGCTAAAAATGCCAGAACAAATAATTTTATTAGATAACATTATTGAGCATCCAGTGCTCGTTACATCCATTACATATCCTTGTTTTAATAACAAAGGAATAGATATAATGTTCCTAATAATCTTTGGCATATAGTAACAATTCTCTAGCTCCAAGATCTTCCCTGAAGGCAACTTCAGAATATAGGTCCCTACAGCTTCTGCTTGGATGATATCACCACCAGCACCGTAGAGATTGAAGTCGCCTTCCTTCAATACTTTAAGCTTGTGGAGGTCCTGCAAAGATTTGCATATATGGTAACCACAAGCGGTATCCAATACCCAAGTATTTGATTTAGACAAATTTAATGTCAATATAGTATGTATCTCATACATACCTTTTGGTGCGTCTGCCGCACCAGGCTTCACAGTTGCAAGGTAAGCCTTGCAATTCCTTTTCCAATGTCCCGCTTTGCCGCAAAAGAAACAGGTTGACTGTTTTGAGGCCTTCTTTCCTTTCTTGTTCTTATTGATGCCACCCTTAGGGTTTAGTCTCCTGCTAAAACCCTTTTTGCCTGATTTCTTCTTATTGGTCTTATCAACAAGAAGAAGTGGAGCCTTTTCTTTCTTAACGTGGCTCTCTGTTGTTTTTAACATATTTAACAGCTCAGGCAAGGAAGTGTTCAGTTTGTTCATGTGATAATTCAAGACAAACTGAGAAAATGACTCCGGGAGTGATTGCAGGATTAAATCCTGATTCAGCTCCCCATCCATAATAAACCCTAATTGACCTAATCGGGTGATTAAGTCAATTACCTTCAGAACATGATCCTGAACGGATGTACCCTCTGTCATCCTAGCACGGAATAACTGCTTAGATATTTCGTATCTAGTAGTTCTGCTTTGTTCTCCATAAAGCTCCTTTAAATTGAGCATTATGGATTGAGTATCCATGCTTTCATGCTGCCTCTGTAACTCATTGGTCATAGAGGCCAGTATGATACACTTGACAGTGAGGGAGTCATTCTGCCACATTTTGTATGTGGCCATATCTTCCTGTGTGGCATCATCCCCTAGTGGATTAAGACTAGGGGTATCAAGAATATAAGAAAGTTTTTCTGAACTCAGTACAATCTCTCAACCAGTCCACATAGTTTGGACCAGTCAATTTGTTGGTATCTAAGATGCTTCTCAGTGATAATGAAGATGCCATTTATCTACATTTAATTAAGAACAATACATAAGCAAACAACCATGAAATGACTTACATAATTAAATTAGGTCTTCAATTTAATTATGTCTCCCACTATTTTATCAAAAATCATAGCCCTCACTATGATAATCGAGAAGAACCCTGATCGGTTTTCTTAGTGAGATCGAGATCCTTATAATTTATAAAAGATCTTGCAGACAATACAACAAATCTTTTATAAGTTCAAAGGTAGGAAACTCTTCCAATTATATCTCATATAATTCTCAAAAATAACTTGGCCTCTAGAACATTATAAGTCTTGCAGAAAACACAACAAACCATAATGTTCTAGTTAAGTCAAGACCCTTTCATTTCTATACAGTCAATATTCAAATATAATGCCCTTGTAGATAACACAACAAGGCATTATACTGAATATACTGTAAGCATATTTTGCACTAGACCAATATTATGTCAATCACCCTATTAGGTCTTGCAGATAACACAACAAACCTAATGTGGTTCATAACACAGTAATGATCCAGCATGAAGGAAGGCCAACATATAGCATTTTTTTAACACTAAGCATATAAGTCAAGATTTAAATATAATCAAATCGACCAGGCAAGTGGAAGAGATGTGGGAGTCCCCCCGTTGCTTTCCTAGACACCAATAAAAATTGGCCAGGTCAGTCAACGGAACCAATTAAAAACCACGATTCTCTTTACCTTCCCAGAACCACCTTTCTAGACACCGAATGATCAATTGTTCATCATGACTAGTGATGCTTATTAGTTAAATATGCTATGACTTAATATGATTTTAAGAAGAGGGCTTTATAAAATTGCCAGCACATTCTTACATAAAAAATATATCATAATAATATGAATCTGATAAACATATATGTGCTAAGTGTGTCATCATACTAGGACAACCATTTACCACATAATGGATCCACCATTATGCCAGGGCAACCTTATTTCAGTATGATGACTTCAAAACTAATCATATCTCTATAATAATTAGGGTTTGAGTGAAAAACCCTAATTAGTGGCATACATCAAAACATTAATTATCATATATGCATTCCTTAAATTATGCTAAGTGTATCAGCATTCAAGGGTTTAAAACCCTAATTTCGATACTACAACAAAAATGCATATAAATAATTTTCATATGTTTTAACTGTAATAAGGATGGCTCTGATACCACTGTTGGGGTTTCCGGTGTACCGCAGCGGAAGTGTAATTTCAAAATGATGAAATTTGCACCGAAATCCCTTAGCCAAGATCTCCTTATTTCGAATTAAAACATACATACTAACATTCAAACATAGATTGTTAGAATTAGAGTACCAACCTGTAATCGCTAATTCCAACAAAGTTGATGTTGAAGGGGCTGATTGAATTCACCAGGCGTCCAAGTGTCCGCCCTCCGATGGTGATCCACACAGAGCAGTGATCAAGACAACTCTATCTTCTTTTACTAAGGTTCCTTCTATTGAATTCTTCTTCCTAGAATTCAATTGCTTGGATTATGGCTTGAATTCCTCCACACAAAGGCTTGCTTTCCTTTCCTTGACTCCTTCTCCTCCTTCCACCAAGACCTTGGCCCTTTAGACACCCTTGTCTTGAAGAAAAAGACCTTGTCCTAAGAGGACATAGGCTTGTCTTAAGTTGGAGGAGAAATTAAGACAATGATGTCTTAATGTATGAAAGAAAGGAAGAAATCAGAACTTCTTTCTTTCCTTTACCATCGGAGACTTTTACTTTTATTCTTGTTCAGTAGCAGAGTTTTGACAGAGGTTTACTCTGTAGAGGAAACAATGCAAGAGCAAGAAAAAAATAAAAGAGTCTTCAGGAGAGGAAGAAAGAAAAAAAATATTATTATTGTTCTGATTTTCCCGACCCTTTAAATAGAAATCAGATAGGCGCCTACACACCTCTCCGTGATCTCTTTCTCACGCCCTTTCCAATTTCTCATGCCCCATCCTCCCATCTCATGGCCTTCCAGATTAAATCCCACGGCTCTTCTTAAAGGAAAAACCGCGGTGTTTTAAAAGGAAGGAAGTCGCGACTTTTCATCTCCGAAGAGATGTTATTTCGCGCGCCCGGGAGGAGTTAGCGCTTTCTTTCTTTCTCAAAATCCCATCAGCCATTGGATTCTCATCCAAGGGGGGAGAGATGGTGCGCTAATCACTTAAGAAGGAGGCCGCCCAAATAAAAACATCGGAGAATTTATTTGGGGCGCGCCAAGAGTCCATGCGCCATGGACTCTTTCTTAAGGCGCGCCAAGAGTCCATATGCGCATGGACTCTTGGTGTTTGGCGTGAAAAATAAAGGGGGCGGGTGGGGAGGCTAGCCAAGCTACATGGCTAGCCAATAGGGTTAGCCATATTCCCGTTTTCTTAATTAGGGTCTAATTAGGTCCAATTAGAACCCAATTTGAACCAATCCGGAACCCTAATTCGAATCCGATCCGAATAGAAGCTAGGGCTTGCAACACCTGCTAGAGTGTTATCTTGCAAAGATGATTTAATTCCAAATTAAACTCTTGATCAATCCTCTTAAGTGTGTGACCCATTGGGTTCCACATCTAGCCAGCAGTGGGTTCGAATACAAGTTGACCTAATTTGATTAGAACTCTTTCTAATCGATTTAGGTCAATCCGGGCTTACCCGAATCGATCAATTAGGATTCTTCCTAACATGTGATCTTTGAACTTGATCAACCCACAAGACAAGATTGACGTCTAGCAACGTGTCATGTCTACCCGGAAGATATGGAAATTCTGGTGAAATACCAAAATTACCCTTCAGTAGAGAGTTACCGTACAATTAAATCTTTCGATCAGCCTGCACCCAAAATATAACTATGGATATGGATATATGTCAAATCCAATATTATATTTATTTCTAGCTCAATCTTATAATGATGATTCGATTATCTTGATATTAGAAACCGTCTCTAATATCTTCACTTTGATCAAAGATTTCCTGAATCATCATGCGATTGTTGACTAGCTGGATGCAATCTCCTCTTACTAAGAGTGATCGATTCCTTGTTGACCCACTCATTACCTTCATATCCAATTCACCATTCCCAGTATTAATCCTGTGCATGTCTCAGTGTCATGATTAGGATTGAACCAAAGAATGGGTTCATGTACATAAGGTACTTATGGCAGTCTCAGGTCAAAAGATTACTTGTACCACTCCCACTATGAGAACCTTCTATTGACATGTAGCTAAGACTCCATTAGATGTTCTCAAGTTGGATCATATCAGTGAACTCATTCTCCAATGAGCACCCACATCCCAGTATTAGTGTCATACACAAGTGACTGTGAGAGCAGTCACCCTTTCCAGTATACCCGGGATGTGCTAGTCTTATCGAAAAACCCTGATCCCCTACTCAGAGTTCCTTTGACTAGGAATACTTTAGATTAAGGTTTTAAGATTTTAGGTCTCACTGGTATGATCTCATCATAACCCTAAAATCATAGCCCTAATCTATGGGGTTCATCATATAATAAACACAGTGTATGATAAAATAATGCCTTTATTTAGAAAAATTGTCAATTACAATGGTTTGGGAGATACAACAGAGATTGGTTTGTAGGGCATATCCCTTTCAGATACAAATCTCAGGGAAGAGGTCCTTAATGGGAACTATAGGAGGGGGCTCATCCTAAGGGTACTGATTCAAAGAGATCAGGTCCTTAATAAATTCTTCTAGTTCTTGTATTTTAGGACTAGACTCTGTAATTTGGCTCTCCTCTATGGTTTTCTCAGGTAAGGTTCTAGCAGCAGTCTCTAGGATCTTTTCCTCTAATTGTTCTTTCACTATAGCTTTAGGCTGGATGTAGTCAGGGTCAACAACTCTAGATTGGCTTCTACCTGGGTACCTACGAGGTCAACTAATTCTAGGTCTTCTAGAGGTGTCTCCTCTTCTCCCTCATACTGATCCACTAAGTTCACATCAGCTTCATACACTTCTGCTTTAATATAAGCCTTGTGAATCACAGGGGTGGTAGGGGAAGGTCGGCTAAGGAAAAATTGGCTAGGTTCTGGTTTTTGATTATGGGCACTACTCCTAGTGGGTTCAAGTTGACTAAGGGGTAGTGGATTATTACTGGCTTCATATCTAGGGATACTAGCCTTATAGGATTCCGGTTGATGGCCTATGGGTTTGGATCTATAGGTCATGGGTCTATTAGGCTTATAGGGAATGGGTGCATAGGATCTATGTTCATAGGTTTTGGATACATAGGTTCTAGGTTCATATAATGTGGGTAGTGTGGGTAAAGGTGGCTCAGGTTTGGATCTAGTCTGGATCCTACAGATTTTCTCTAGGGTTCCTAGTCGGTTGTCTATATGTTCAAACCTATGAGCTAAATGATCAAGTCTTTTATGGGTTTGGGTATTGGACTGGGTCATCTGGGTATTCATTTGGGCCAGTTGTTCAATAAGTGCATTAATCTTGGCTTCAAGGTTATCCATGGGTTCAGCCAAAGTTGGAGATGGTGGATGATATGATGCTCCTGATCTAGTGCTCATGCAAGACTCAACACTGACTCGACTATAGCTGACTAGACCTAGAGCCCAATTAGAATGGGTTGACTCAACTTACATACAACTCAAATCCTAGTCCTTCAACTAGCCAGGTAAGAGGTGGGATGGTGGGAGGCCCCCCTGCTCTCGCAGGGATCCAATTAAGGAACCACCGATTCGCTTAGGTCGTTTGACACTGTATCTCTAGCCTAGACACTAGAATCCAGTAATAGGAGATGAATTGGGTGCATTAGTCATCCCACAATGATCGAACCTGATCGATTGGTGTCCCTAGCCCACTAGGACAAAATAAGTCTAGTTAATTTTAAATTAGTCTTGGGACCGAATGCAAGGGATGTGGTTTTGGGATAAGGAGAGGTTATCAACTCCTCCCCTTATCTGACATATAGAAAGTGCCCTTAAAGTATTTTATGCAGTGATTGCAGGCAGATGAAAATGCAAATTAGGATTTTAGTATTTTTGGTGTTTTATGAATATATGTAATTTTTTTTGTTTTGGTATTTTCTTAAATAGAAAGATAACTTGCAGATTATGACCTAATATGCAGGGAATATTCTAAAATTAAAGATATGCAAAAATTATACTAAAAGAACCCTAAACTTTCTGAAATCAGCTTTGCTACCAAAATAGAGCAGAACTATTCTCAGGCAGTATTTTGACTGGGAGAAAATCCATAGATTGAAATAATTCCTGAGAAAATTTTGAAAACTAAATTATGAGAAATTTAGCAAAATAAATTTCAGAGTTTTTTGAGTTCTATATAAGCAGAAACAATTGAAACAACAGAGGATATACTGAGAAGGCCGAGAATGCAAAAACCCTAATGGAACTCTGTGTTTTCTTCAGGGGTCAATTCATAGCAGCACCCCTACCACCATAGGAGATCCCATAGATTAGGAAGAGAGGATCTTGAAGCCCTACTATTCTCCTATGACCAGACGGCCATGGTGAAGCACTTGATCCGAATATCCAAAGATAACTGAGCCCAAACAGGCTCTGATACCAAATGATGCAGAACTAGATATGCATGCAGATTATTTTTGTATTTTTTTATATTAAGTTAAATATTTGAATCTTAAAGATCAGCCAAGAAACTAAGTAGAGAGTTCTATATGAAATTATAAAGAAAAAATCATGCATAACAAGACCTAAAAAGCAATAGAAAGTGGACCACCGAGGCTGAGAAGTCTCGGTTAGGCTAGTTCATCTTCAATAAAAGGACTTGCAGGCAGAGGGGATGTACTTGACAACGGTTGATGCGCCTGGTGCAGATCATAAGTGAAGGGATCGTTCTCGCTCTTGAATGCGGCCTAAAAAATCAAGCCGGAGACCCGTGGATTCCCGGCTGTCAACTCGGTGATCCGATTGCGGCCCGGCTGGAGTCGTTGGATTCGTAGAAGTCGAGGGACCTGCAAATAACCTTTCATAGGTGAGAAAACAAAGCAAGGATGAAGTAGCAAAGGAAAACTAGCAAGGAAAAGAAGAGTTTGATGGTGGGCGGCCAGGGTTTGGAGAGCTGGATGGTGGCTGGAGGCTGGGCGTAGAACACTAGGAAGAAGGAAGGGCTCACACAGAATCCCTTTAGCACACAGCAGGTAGCACACAGCAATTAGAAGAACACAATATTATTTCATGAAAAATGTGCTTTGATATAAGAGAGTAGAGTCTCTTAAATAGACTCTTAGACTTGGCCCCCAAGTAAGGATAAAAAGGACTTTACATAGGAATTTGAATCCCACCCAAACCCTAGCTAGAATACATGGTAGGTCTAGGTAGAAAAAATCCCTCAAATTTCTCCTCCTCTCTTGCCTTGGTCGGCTAAGGGAGGTCACCCTATTGGCCGACCAAGTGGTGGTTACCATAGGGTGGATGGCACCCTAGCTTCTCTCCTGGGCCTTGGCTAGCCCAATATGCTTCAAGCTGTGGTTCAGGGCTTCAAGGCTTCTGATTTGTCTCCCAGGCTTATGATTTCTTCTCCAAGGGCCTTCCATGGTCTTCGTAGCTTCCAGTTACGTTGGTCTTCACTTGGACTGGCTTGGTCTTCACTTGTATGAGTCTTCACTAGACTTGGACTAACATGTACAGGACTCAGAAAGAAGACTAGCTCAACATGAGCTGACTGGTATAGGACTTAAATAATAAGAAAAAACAACTCAAATAGGCTAAGACCTTATTACAAATGGACTCAAATACCACTAAGTAATCCATAGAGGGTTGAGAAGCCTCTATCTTATTCTGGTACTTCTGGTTTCCCCACCATCAAGCCATTTGTCAAAGTCTTTACTCTTGACTACTTTCATATAGGTCAAAGGATCATCATCTTGAATAATGCTAGCTTCATTATCATTTCCAATGATAAAGTAATATCTGAGAGCTGCTTTCTACACTCTCTCTGACCTACAGAGAGGAGGTGTATGTTGTGGTTGTACCTAATTAATAGGTACTTGTGGTTGAGGAATTTGAGGTTGATTGTCTATAAGAGTAGGTTGTAGATCTTGAACTTTACTAAGTTCAATTATCCTCCCACTGCCTCCTTCTTGGATAAATTTTTTTTCTAAGAAAATGGCATGCCTACTGACAAAAATCTTTTGTTCAGTAGGATGATAAATTAGGTATCCAATACCCTCTTGGGGATGACCTATGAACCTATATTTATCAGTCCTAGCACTCAGCATATGTCCAAATATATTTCTAACATAAGCTGGGCTCCCGCAAATCTTTAGATATTTAATACTTGGTCTTTTGCCTTTCCATTATTCATATGAAGTTCTAGCTACTAATTTTGATGGTACTCTGTTTAGTATATAAGTAACAGTTTCTAGGGCATAATCCCAGAAGGATACAGGAAGATCAGTGAAGCTCATTATAGACCTTACCATGTCTAACAAGGTATGATTCCTCCCTTTCTACTATACCATTTAATTATGGTGTATAAGGAGGTGTCCACTCTAATAGAATGCCTTTGTCCTTAAGATGATCAAGAAATTTACAGATAAGTATTCTCCTCCTCAATCTAATCAAAGGATTTTAATACTCTTTTCAATTTATTTCTTAATCATACTTTGATACTCTCTACATTTATCAAAGGCTTTGGATTTATGTTTCATAAGATGCACATATCCAAACCTAGATAAATCATCAAAAAATATGATGCAATAAAAGTATCCTCCTCTAGCTTGTAGACAAAGATCCACATACATCTATATGTATTAGTCCTAATAACTCAATTGCCCTATCTCCATGACCAGTAAATAGAGATTTGGTTATTTTACCCATGAGACAAGACTCATAAGTTCTTAATGATTGATAATCACAAGGATCAAAGAATTTATCTTTGTATAACTTGTTTATCCTAGACTCACTAATATGACCTAATCGGCAATGCTAGAGAAAAGTGACAATGATATCTTCTCTCTTTCTTTTCTTGTTTTTAACAAGTAAAATTTCATCATTGAGTGAAAGAACTAAAAGATCATTATTAAATAAACCAGTTCAAAAAAAAATAGTAGAATGATAAATGGAGCATCCACTACTTTTTATATTAATTTTAAAACCTTGTTATAATAACAAGGGTATAGAAATAATATTTCTAATAATATTTGGAACATAGTAACAGTCTTTCAATTCTAAAATTTTGTCCAAAGGCAATAATAATTAATAGATGCCCATAGCTTCTACTTGAATGGCTTCACTACTTGCATCATAAAACTTGAAGTCACCCTTCTTCAAGCTCCTATTCTATGAAGTCCTTGCAAAGACTTGCATATATAAGACCCACATGCGGTATTCAAACCCCATGAATCAGAAGCTAAAGTACTCAATGACAAATTAGTTTGTATCATGTACAAATCTTTTGATACTCTACCACCATCAGGCTTCAGACTAGCAAGATATCACTTATAGTTCTTCTTCCAGTGTCCCTACTTACCACAGTGAACACAGGCTCCATCAATAGAGGGCTTCTTTGCCTTTTTTCTCTTCTGGATACTTCTCTTAGGGTTTCACTCTCTTTGAACCTTCTTCATTATTATTTTCTTCTTCCCATCAATTAGAAGAAGATGAGCCTCATCCCCTTTAAAATGGCTCTTAGCTATCTTAAGCATGTTAAGGAACTCATGTAATAAAAGGTTCAATTTGTTCATTTGATAATTTATGATAAACTGAGAGAAGGAATCAAGGAGTGATTGCAGGATCAAGTCCTGATTAAGCTCTCCATCCATAACAAACATTAATTAACCTAATCGAGTGATTAAGTCAATCATCTTTAGTACATGGACTTGAACGGACGAGCCCTCACTCATATGTGCTTGGGATAACTACTTCAATATTTCATATCAGGTAGCCCTACTTTGCTCTCTATAAAGCTTTTTAAGATTGAGCAGTATAAACTAAGATTCCATTTCTTCATATTACATCTATAATTCATTACTAACATAGGCCAATATAATGTACTTGACAATTAAACTATCATTCTACCACATTTTATATGTATCCATTTCCTCCTCTAAAACATCATCTCTGATTAGATCTGGATCAGGAGAATCAAGGATGTAGGATACCTTCTCTTGAGTTAAGATAATTCTCAAGTTCCTTAACCAATCTACATAATTGGGATCGATCAACTTATTAGCATCTAAAATATCCCCCAGTGATAAAGTAAAAGCCATAATATTAATTTACATAAATAAAGAATAATATATAAGTAGGCCACTCAAAATGATATACATAACTAGATAAGGACTTATCAATCAATTATGTCTCCCACTATTTTTCTACGAATACCATAGCCCTCACCTATGATAAGCAAGAAACCCTAATAGGATTTCTTTAGTGGGGTTAAGATCCTAATTCCTCATAAATGCCTTGTGTTACATAACAAATATTTATGAGTTCAAGAAAAAGAAATTTTCTTTTTCAATTGCAACTCATTCAACTCTTAACATGATAGCTATCTCTAAGACACTTATAGTCTTGTATTACACAACAAACTATAATGTCTTAGTTTAGTCAGACCCTTCATTTTCATATAGTCATATTTGAATAATGTTGCCCTTGTGTTATACAACAAAGCAACACCATCAATCATGCTATAAAGCATTAAATGTACCAAGATAAATTTCACTTCAGACCCTAGAGTAGGCCTTGTATTACATAACAAACCTACTATAGATTTTGACATTAATTTGGCTTAGCATAAATGAAGATAATTAGTAGTATTTTAATCAATTAGCATTTTCTAATTCAAGGTCTAAATCAATCAAATTGGCTAGGTAAGTGGGAGAGAGGTGGGAGGCCCCCTGTGCTTGCCTTAGACACCAAAAATTTGGCTAGGTAAGCAACAAACCTAATTAAAAACTATATTATCTTTACCTTTTCAGAATCACTTTTCTTGACACCAATTGATCAATTAAATTCTAAATGGATTTGCATTACAATTTCATAATAATACGACTAAATATAATTTTTAAAAAGGGCTTTCATGATCTCATGCACATCTTAATACTATAAACTATCTAATAGACATATAACATCACAATATTATATGTGCCAAGTGTGTCATCATTCTAGGACAATCTTATAACATAGCAAATATCCCCCGCTATGTTAGAACAACCTTATTTCAGAATGATAATTGAATAGTCTAAACATATCTCTATGTCAATTAGGGTTTAAGTGAAAATCCTAATCAATGCATACATCAACTAACATATGCTATAACTATCATGCTAGATATTATTAAATAGCATATAATCATTCAAACATTTAATTGACTATTAATTGAATGAATCAAGATAGCTTTGATACTATTATTGGGTTATGGTTTCATACCAAAATATTGGATTTCAAAATTTTAATTCATGAAACTCTAGTCAACCAAAACCCTAAACCTAGGACCCCCTTGATCATATCAATTAACAAGGAAAATTATTTGGAAATAGAAGAATACCTATAATACTAATATTCTTTATTTCACTAGGCATACAAGTGTATGCCCTCTAAAGGTGATCCACATAGGAATTGGATCAAGGAAGCACTCCTCTTGCTTACTTGACTAGAAACTCTTCCCAGCATCCTTTCTTATTTTAGTAGCCTTTCCTCTCTTTTAGAATATTTTTTCTTCTAAAGAGTACCTCAAAATATCTCTAAAAACTCTTACTTTTTCTAATTCTCTTCCTAAGTCCTTGTCTTAAAATGATAGACTTGTCTTAAAATAAAAGACTTGTCCTAACAAGGAAAGGAAGAGAGTTGTCAGAACAAACTTCGGATGCTTTAGTTTTAATCATCGAAGCCTTTAAATAGGAAAAGAAAAGGTGCTTAAAATACCCTTTCATTAGCCTCTAATTTGATATTTAACATAGCAGATAAGACCCTTCAAGCAGAAGGAGCCTCTAGGTAGAAAAGTGCTAAGTGAAACATATATTATTTCATAAATATTTTGCACCAAGAGTTGCTTATCATAATTCTTCAAAAAAAAAAAGATAATTATCTTTAATTTAAGATTTAAAAACTTGGTCCAACACCCCATTAAGTGTATAAACTAGAGATGCTTATTTGAAAAAGGTGATTGATAAGCAAAAGGACTCTAGTCCATCCCATGCACCATATATCCCAAGCATCACATCCCTTCATGTGTCCACATGAAATCATGCCCATAATTTTTCAATTTGACCAATCAAATCTAGTCTAATTGGGCATAGATGAGAGAGGATAGGGGATAAGATTTACCATCAAAAAGGTGATTTAGTTATAGAAGGACTCTTGGTCCTTCTATACCCTTTAATATGTGTACATGCCAATATTGGCACAAAGAGTTCCAAGCCTTTGGGACTCTTGGTTTAGTACATGGATAAAGGCTATAAAATTAGGATAAATTTTAATTTGGCTACCCCACTTAAGGTTCAACCCAATTTAAGTCTCACTCAAATTAGTTAGTCCAAATAGCAAGATTTAAATCTAATCTAATTAGGTTAGGATTTAGACTAGCCAACATATACTAGTATGTTAATTAGCTACCCAATAAGGATCCTATGACCCTAATAAAAATATAAATAACGTCCTTGATCAATTTCTTAACATGTGTGACCCTTTGAGCTCATCATCTAGCTAGTAGTAGGTCTAAGTTCATGTTGATTTAGTTTGATTAGAAATCAACTAATCGAATTAAGTCAAATCGAGCTAACCCTAGATGCCAATTTGAACCATCTTTTAAATTGACTCATGAATTCAAATAATTTAATTCATGAAAATTTACAAGATATGATTGATGTCTAGTAATGTATCATGCCTACCCAGAAGATGAGAAATTTGATAAAAATTAATAAAATACCCTTCAGTGGCAAGTTACCATATAATTCAATCCTTCGACCTTTTCTTATCTCGAATAAGTGATGGATATGAAAAATTTGTCAAACCCTCATACTTTATCATTCAAATCTCAAATCACTAATGAAGAGTCAATTGATAAAAAAATAGAAACTCTTTTCTAATTTCATCCTACTTTGATCAAAGACTTCCTGAGTCATCATTTGATGAGATTACATGGGATAAATACTTCTTTTACTAGGAGTGATCGATTCCTTGTTGACCTACTCATAACCTTCATACACAATTCACCATATCAATGAACATCCCATACATGACTAAGTCATAAATAAGTATGAACCAAAACATGGATTCATGTATACAAGATACCATGGTGATCTCAGGTTTAAGGATCACTTGCACAACTCCCACTAAGAGAATCATCTTTTGACAAGTAAGTAAGACTTCCATAAGATGTTCTCATGATAGATCAATTCAATAAACTCATACCCTGATGAGCACCCATATCCTTGTATTAGTGTCCTTATATAAATGGTCATGAGACCAACCACTCTCTCCATCGAGTATATATATAATATGCTAGTATCTTTGGAAACATCGATCCCTGACTCGATGATCCTTTGACTAGAAATATTCTAAATTAGGATTTATAAGATCTTATATCTCACTATTACGAACTCCATCATAACTATAAAATCATTGTCCTAATCTATGGGATTCATCATAATCTTAAAACAACAAAGTATAAGACACATCATATGATGAAACAAAATACCTTTTATTAATATCATACATGAGTCAAAAGAATATTATAGAAATGTCCCTAATCCATAAGAAATATGATTGGCTTTCGCGATACTATTCTTTCAAAGAAGCTAGCCCAACTATTATTAAAATACATCTAAGATTTGAAGAATTGATGCTATCATGTTGCTTATTGAGGTCATTAATTGATGCCTAGGGTGTCAAAATCCAATGCTATGTAACAAAGTAATTGCATATTCTGAAGAAGCACCAGTGATCAAGGGCTTGATGTGCTACATCTTGCTTTGGAGCCATAATAATGTATTCTAACATATCAAAAATAATATGATTCTCCAAGATAAGATTATTACACTTTGCTAGTTATTTAAAGTAGTACAAGACTAAATTTAGAGGGTGTTTGGTTCATGACCATAATTAGAATTAGAATCAGAATGGATCATAATTAGAATCAGAATGGCCATATCTTTTGAGACATTTGGTTCATGATCAGAATTAGAATCAAAATGAAAATGAATGCTTATTGTTATAGCAACTGCTAACTCAACCTCGAGGATTTGCTGGACTATCAACTAAGAGCTGGACCACCGATAACATCACTGACAATGAAGGAGATGGCCAAGACATCCACCTTGGGATGACCGGGTTACTAACCAAAGGTAAGATGCCTAGGAAGGGGGTGACGAAGCTTGCCACCATACCGAGTAATAGCTTCTTCCCAGATCGACTAGCTACTCTTTTCCAGATTGAGAAGCTATAATCGACCAAGTTCGACTAGCATAATATTTCCCATGCACATCACTGAGTACCTACTCAGGCCTGAGTAGCTACCAATGTAAACCTAGTCAGGCATGCTTAGATATAGTGCTAGGACTTCTTCGTTGGCAACAAGTCGACTACCTACTCGGAGTCTATGATGCCCGAGTAGTAGAAGCCAACAAATGATAACTACTCCAATAGAAATCATGGCGAATAAGGTCATGGAGGATAGAATCCTAATGAATCTTGCCACCTTAACAGAAAGTGCTAGCAAAAAAGATCCCAAGGGACAAGATCCCGCTACCTCAGCAAAGTTTGTTACACATGTCAGAAGAGGCTACCTATGCAATGGCATACGGTTACCCTGCATAGTCTTATAAATTGATAAGGGGGATCCCCGATGAGGTAATAACCCTTACCCTTCTCTTAGGCTTTTGCTCTGTCATCACCTCCGCTCTTAGCTCTGACTGTTTAGCCTCTCTTCTATCCACTGACTTGAGCATCGAACGATCCCCCATCAGTCATCACCAGTCAAGAGACTGCTTTTGTAGGTCTCCATCCAAGAGTTTCTAGGAACAACACCCAACTCCATCCGGAGAAGATCAGACCTTCATCAACCACCACCAGAGTCCAATGGAAGGCAATTTGATGGCAAAAGATTGGTGCACCAAGTAGAGGGGGAGTAAGAAGCCTTAAGAGTTCTTGAAGTTTGGAGCGCAATGTTGGCAATCATGCGAGCATAGGATGCTGTTAGGGAACCAGGGAAACGGGAACCGTGTGGCATGGCCTGAGACATGCAATTTAAAAACCTTTTCTAAATTACATGATACAGTGGAAGTAGATAAACAATTTATCTAAGCATGTTAATCTAATTAACACAGGTTCCTTATGCATATCTTGATGCATGTGTAGAATAATGTATGTATGAAATCAACCATCCATTGAATGAAAAATAGAACTATTCTAGATTCACACAATGATGCAATAGATTATAGTGTGCCAAACAAATAATCTAAATGTGTACCTTTGAGATGATGATCATCTGGAAGGCACGTGCTCCGACAGCAAGATGGAACAGCACTTGATGGAGATCAGCCCTGTAGAAAGATGATCAAGCTCTGTGAGCAGCACACGCGTACCGCCTCTACGGGTGGTTCACATCGGATAGAGGAACTTCTCCTCCTTCCTTTGGGGTGCTAGCCCCTTAGGAAACAAAGTTAGCAGCAAGGACTTCCTCTTCAACTCCTTGAAGAGGTGTGAACTCCTTCAACACCTTGAAGATCTGTCGCTGCTGCAGTGCTGGAACAAAGACCCTTGAGAACCCTTCCCAACACTCTGTCCCAAACCTTCAGCAGAAGGTATACACACAGGAATCCCAAAACCCAAGCTCACTCTATCCCAAATCTTGCAATCTCTCAAGGATTAAGCAAGATCTCTATCCGAGAGATTTTCTAGGCAGAGTCTCAACCTTGATCCAAATTTGGAGTGTGGAAGGTGAACCATCACCTTCTTCAGCCCGGCTTTTATCAGCAGCCCTCAAAACAATTAAGAGGATACAAGAGAGATTAATAAGCAGTTTGGGATCTCTTGAGATTCTAGGGAGGTTATGAAAACCTTTGGAATTCAGCAACAACAACTATTAAAACCCAGAAATGTCTCCCACTAAGAGCCATAACTGTTACAGCTATTAATGAAGAATTTTTGATTTTCCTAAAGTTCGTCAATCGAGTCGACTCGACTAACTTGAGTCAACTCAAATGACTTGAGTCCACTCATCCAAATGAGCCGGCTCCAGCTGTAGTTTTTGACAACTTTTGGTCAAATGAGTCCGGAATGATTCCCAATCATTTACATGCTAATAAAGCAAGAAGAAACCCCATGGTGTGTGACCCTATAGGTTCAAACACTAAACTGGTAGTACAAGAATATTTCTAGTACCAGCCAAAGTTGCCATCTAGCAATGACACCTGGCATCCGGATAGGTTGAAGGTTACAGAGCAACATGAACCTATCAAATATGAAATATCAGTGAACTTATTCCTTTAATCTCCTAATACTCCGGCTGGCTTAGGGTTAAATTGCCCTAATCCTAATCAGTCCATCTCATTATGTCTCAAACAAAGAATCTTTGTAACTCCTTACAAGGAATGCCTTGGCCAAGGTCTTTCTCAATTGAGGCATATTAAGCATTCAATCTAAACCATTTGAAGAGATCAATCCTATCTCGATCCTACTACTGCTACACAAGTACTTGACTGTACCCAGTACCTTCCATCATCGGATTAGAAATTTGGGTAGTCCAGCACCTAAGCACAGTGAGTTCCTCACAAGCTGCCATAGTGATCTCAAGTCACAGAAAGAGAATCTCGCATGAGAGTCACATTCAGTGAAGTGTCAAACATAATATCTGATGTCACACCAGCATCTCCATGCTACTTGGTTAAGAGGACAACCAACAGATATGACATCAATGACCTACTCTCGATACACCATCATCCTGAAATAGCATATCCTTTGGTCGCGAACCAGTTTATGAACTACATGATGCATCCTTTCTACATCAAATACAAGGTAGCTCAAAGGACATCATCACACAAGAGTTTAATTAAAAAGATGTTATATGATAAACAACCAGAATAAACCTTTTATTCAATTCAATAATTCATATATATACATGAGTTGCACAACCATCTATAGCCTAGATGATTGGCTTTGGGACATAATTCCCAACAGATGCCTCCACTAGCCATGCTTGAAATCCCTTGCACCATTATGAACCATGTAGTCAGGAGGTGGAAAATCTTGCTCCACCACCTCCACCTTCATTGATCCAGCATGACCTACTCACTACCTTGATGCAGCAGGTCCAAACACTAGTCATGGTGGTGCAAGAGCTATAATAGTAGTAGCGGCCTGTGACTATGCGACAGCAGCTAGAGATCCTAGCCATTCCCATTGTTGCTGCTCATCCTAGCCATTGATCTTCCTGGGAGAGATCTTTTCATTGATGGACTTCTCATCGATCATGGTCTCCTTCACCCCATCGAGCGAGTTGTCAGTCCCCTAAGGGAGGTCCTGCCACCATCGGACCATTCATCGATCATAGTCTCCAACATCTCACCAAACAATCCCCTCTACAAGGAGAGACAACTAGGAAAAGAGCCAAAGTGGGAGAAGCACCCTTGATCTTCATCTGAGTTATCACCCAAGTCCTCCAAAAAGAGATCTACTAATGAGGTTATTTAAGAACTAGCCGAACAACATCTTGATGACTATGACTACAAGTTATGCAACATCAACCAATGACTTGCTAGTCTTCAAGATGGAAGTCAAGAACTGATGGGTTTCGACACCAACCCTCCTCTCTCCTAATGAATCATGGAAGAACCAATCTCTAGTTGGTTCAAGATGCCCCAGCTAGATCCATATGATAGCACCATTGATCTACTAGATCATTTGAAGAGCTACAAGGCTCTCATGATGATTCAAGGCACCACAGATACTGTGCTCTGCCTCACCTTCCTAACCACTCTTCGCAAGGCAGCCCAAAAATGGTACTCTAGACTTGACATAAGGGGCATCAATTCCTTCAAGCAGCTAGAGAGGTAGTTCATGGCCCACTTCAATGCTAATTAGAAGATACCATGAGAAGTTGATAGTCTCTTCTCCATCCACTAGCAAGACAAAGAGTACCTGAAAGACTACATTACCCGATTTAAGGGGGCTATGTTGGAGGTCTACAACCTGGATGAGTCTGTGGCCATGTTGACCATTAAGAGAGGACTTCATACCTCCCGTTTCACCTATTCACTAGATAAAACTCATCCAAAGTCTTATTCAAAACTACTGACCTACATCCAAAAGTACATTCAGCAATGAGACAACTCTCATTTGGCAAGAGACTGATGGGAAGTTGAAGAAAAAGCAAGCCTGAGGAGAGCCAAGCAAAGCCTGAGTCAAGAAGAACAACTCATCCTACTAACAAAGTTCCAAGTCCAAGAACTTTGCTGGCAAATATGGTAACTACACTCCTCTCCTTATCCTTAGAGCTAAAATTTTAATGAAGATAGAAGGAGAGCAATACTTGCGAAGGTCTTATCCACTAAATTCTTTGGCCTCTCACAATACAAAAAAATACTTCTAATTCTGTGGGGACTATGGCCATGACACCAAGTAGTGCCATCAGCTGAAAAGAGAGATTGAAGACCTTATTCGACATGACTATCTCAGAAAGTATATCCATGGAGGAGTCCTACCCATTGCTAGAACCCTGGCTAGTAGCTGACTTAGTCCAAGATCGATAATTAGCCAATGGAGGATTAGTCAATATGATCTCCTTGGGGGCAGAACACTCTTCACGAAATTCAAGGAAAGAAGAAAAAGAAAAAAATATGATTTCCTTTTCTGATAGGGACCTAGTCGGGTTCAAAATCCCATGATGATGCTATTCTCATATCCATAACAATAGCAAAGAATAATGTAAAAAATATTTTAATTGATAGTAGAAGTTCAACCGACACTTTATTTTTATGATGCATTTGTTCGAATGAATTTGTTCAACAACTAACTCAAGTGGGTTTCTCATCCTTAGTCGGTTTCTCTAAAAAGTCAATCGAGGTCAAAGAAGAAATCAGTCTTCTTGTCACTATCGAACCTTCAACTTGATTGAGTACTATTTTTATCATTCAAAATTGTTTGAGTGCCCTCAGCATACAATGTCATCCTTGGATTGCTAGGGCTCAACAAGCTAGATGGAATTGTGTTAACTAAATACCTTCCCGCTTCCTAATAAGGAATGGAGTCAGAGAGAAAAGCGAAGACCAGTAATTAGCCCAAAAATGCTTCTTGATGTCAACCAAAGTGTAAAAGGCTAACAAGATTCCAGCTACCATCAACTAGACTAGAGAGAGACTGTAAAAAGGTGAACTAGCTAAGCAACTACTTTCCTTTCCTTTAAAAGATGACCTTGCAAAATTTGTGCAAGTTCGTGCTCTTTTGCTTGAGAAAGAAAGGGATTGACTACTAGAGTTCTTGTGATGCAACTCTAATATCCTCACTTGGTTGGCATCAGATAGAGGAATGTCGATAAGCTTTTGAGGAGCTAAAAATGTTCTTCAAAACTCCACCCCTACTTTCCAAGCCTAAAGTCAGATAGAAGTTCTACCTATACCTCTCAGCATTTCCAAAAGTAGTCAACTCTGTACTTATTCAGATGGATGATAAAGGGGTCCAAAAGCTCATCTAATATTTCAACTGAGTGCTTCACGATGCAGAGACCATGTACTTTAAACTTGAGAAGATAATTCATGTACTAATCATCTCTGCATAGTATCTCAGTCTATATTTCTAAACTCATTCAATAGTTGTCCTCACTGATCAACCACTCAAGGCCATCTTGTAATGGTCTGACACCTCCAAGAGGATAGGCAAATGGGCTATCAAACTTAACAAATTTGATATCTCCTATTGCCCGAGGTCATCCAAGAAGGTCCAAGTTCTGGCCGACTCCCATGTCGAGTGCACGTGGTCAGACAACAAGCTGGAGGAAACACCTACAGGTAGCCTGGTAAACAACCTAACCCAGGGATGACCTGGATCCTTCACATGGATGGAGCTTTGAATTCCCAAGAAATTAGAGCCAGTCTGATCTTAACAAACTTGGAGGGAGTGGTCACCAAGCTTGCTCTATGCTTCTTATTGAAAGTGACCAACAACCAATCCAAGTGCAAAGCTTTACTAGCCAAATTAATGCTTGCCAATGAACTCGGAGTAAAGTGCTTAAGGTTTTTTACAGACTCCCAGCTCATGGCCAGATAAGTCATTGGTGAGTACGAAGCTTGGGACCTGACTATCACCAAATACCGTGATAAGGTGCAGTCCTTCACATGAGCACTTGAACAATTTGGCATATCCCACATTTCTCTATGCAAGAATACCTAGATAGATACAGTTTCTCAGCTTATGACCTTAGCAAACAATTCCCTTGAATGGATTTACATTGACTATCTAGAAGCTCCTAGTATCAATGAAATTAAGGAAGTCCAATAGGTTAGTCCAAAATAGAGTTGGATGGATCCGTTTATCAAGTATCTGATTGAAGACATTCTACCTGACGATCTCTCATAGGCGAAGCAACTGAATTGGAAAGCTTCTCAGTTCATGCTGTTGGATGGATAGCTCTATAAAAGATCTTTCTCGTACCCCTTACTCAAGTGCCTGAGACCTACCAAAGTCAACTATTGTTGCCTAGTAAGCAACCCAAGAGGGGGGGTGAATTGAGTCTCTAAAAAATTAATTAATACAATGCAATAGTATGTGATCCAATCCAACAATTAACCAAGTACTATGAATGCAAATGAAGTGCTCTTAAGTAAATGTGCAGCAAAAATATAAAGCAATAAAAGTAAGAGCAATTAGAGGAAACAAGCAATCACAAAGATAAAGAAGTATAGTGGTTCGGTGCTATCCAATGCACCTACATCCACTCCCCAAGATTCCCTTAAAAATTCACTATAATCTCAATCGATTATAGCCGATTAGTTTTCCAGGCTCACTAATCAAAACCCGACTTGTTTTCACAAAGCTCACAAGTCAAAACCTCACTTGGTTTTACAAGCTAACCAAAAACCTAAATAGTTTTAAGGCTCACCACCAACCTCCCTTGGTTTTGTGGGCTAACCAAGAACCTAATTGATTTTCAAAGGCTCACCAATAACCTCCCTTGGTTTTGCAATAGACTAACCAAGAACCCTTACAATAAATAAGTTTTGAAGTAGATAAACAATAAAAACTTTCTAATAAAAAGTGGGTATCTCTTTGAAGCTCGTTGTTGTGATGCTTTCAACTTGATGAAGCCTCTTTGATTGCTCAAGAATGATTGATCTTTAATGCTTTTGAAGACTCTTGAATGCTTGAAGGCTTCTTTTTGCTTGAAAGTAGTTGAACTCAATGAATAAGAGTGAATGCTCTCTTTTCTTCTCTCTTGGTTATTCCTTTTTCATTTCCATCAATATATTATGTTTTGATTGGATTTGGATCATATAAATACCTTTCCAAGGCCTCAAATCTGATTTCTAGCCATTAAACACGAAAATCTAGCTGTTGGGAGCCAAGAGGGATGAGTTATGTATTTGAACTAGCCATTACTGTTTCCAGAACTTCATGTGTCAACACTTTAGGCTGTGAGTCGACACTTCAAGTCGACACATGAATTTCTTGAGTCGACACCTAGTTCAAATATTTTCAATATAGCTTTCTGGAAATCTCAGATGTGTCGACACTTCTTCAGGTGAGTCGACACTTCGTAACCATGTGTCGACACTTTAACAGATCTTCATCTTCAGCAAGTTCTATGACTTAAAAATCTTAGACGATGAGCTGATCCATGTGTTGACACTTTGAGTCGACACTTTACTATCACTTCAAGTCCATGTGTTCAGCCATGTCATTTGAAACTTTCTTTGCATACCGGCTTGAGTCGACTCTTCACTGTCATGTGTCGATACTTGGTGTCATGTGTCGACACTTTGAGTTGACACTTCACTAAGATTCTTTTCAAAATAACTAAACTTGTGCTGAATCAAGTCTGTGTTGAACTCAAGTATCCATTCAAGCAATTTTCAACTGTCCAAGTCTTCTTTGAGCAGATCTTTCATTTAAACTTTGACTTCTTCAATCAAACAATCATTTGTCAAATTGATGAGCACCTTTTTTCTATAAAAATACACTTCAAAGAAATTATTAGTACTCAACTTATACTTAAGCATTTTGCTTATCATCAAAATCAATAACGGAGTCAACAATCTTTCCCTTTTTAATAATAACAAAACCTTTAAGTATAAATTGCATAAAAAGACTTTCAAAAGAATTTTTCAAGGTGCGAAGAGCTAAATGCAATAGGTATATCTAAGCAATTGCAATATTAAAAAGATATATCAAAGCAAGAGTGTTATAATGGCTAAGAGTATCAGAGCTTGAAATATATAAGATATAAACTCATGTATCATGATACTCTAAAAGAAAACATGCTTAGGAGAGACAAAAATTCAGCAATAGACTAGACTCCCCCTGAATAGATGATTCATAAAAGAATTTGTAAACATCTTTTTAAACATCTAAAGAAAAGATTTGACATGAAATTCAATTCAAAATATATTTTCAATATAAAGGAGGTATTGCTCCCCCTTACTTAATGACTTTGTAAAGAATTTTCAATTCAAGCTCAAGGAGTTTTTAAAAGAATTTTTTTAAACATGAAATTTCAAGCATATTTATACTATTACTCTTATTACTCCCCCGCACATTTATACTTTAGTCTTATTACTCTCCCTTTTTGTTATCATTAAAAAGGAAAGAAGAGAATAAACAAGTTATTCACGATAAAACATTGAATTACAAAGATAATGAAGACAATGAAGTAATGCATTTAACCATTCATTCATAAACAAAGACAATGAAATACTAAAGGAAAGTAATACATTTCATTCATTTGAAATCATAACATGAAGTATAACATAATATTTCATTTAAAGTTAGAATTTTGTACAACATCAAAACATACAAAAGAGTGCATAAAAGTAAACTATCTAAACATAAAAAGATCCTAATCCTCATCCTCTGAAGATTCGATCTCTATCAGTCCTATATCAGTGAAGGCACGAGCTCGAGGCCACATCGATCTGAGATCACGAAGATGGGTCCTGGTCGGTCGTGAAGGAGTACGACGACCACATCCTCTGCGTCAAACATATGTCCTACCTCTAGCTGAAGCAGAAGAGGTGGAGGCAATGTCATCAGCAGGAACAGAGCAGATTAGAGTGACAGTCTCTACAACTGTCGGATGTGGTGTAGGATCAAATGATGGACCAGAGTCAAGATAGTGAAAGCCAAGTGTGTAAAAACCTAGCTCTCGAATAAGAGAGGATGTATAAAGGGTAGGTGTATCAACTGTGGGTGTGTCAAAAATTGGTGTATCAGCTGAGGAAATGATGGGCATATCGATGCTAGGCATATCAGCTGAAGAATCAATAGGTGTATCTATAATCGGTGAGTCAACAAAAGGAACATCAATAATGGGGGTATCAATGATAGGTGAGTCAACAATAGGTGAAAGAATAGGTATAGGAACATGATCATCAGATCTCGATGGTGGAGTAGATAGAACAAGAGTCTGAGTGGGTGAACTAGGAAGATCTTGAATGGGACTCCTAGGCAAGTCTACTGCCACCTCTACTGCTAGCTCTAACATCAAATCTGGAAAGTCAAAACCATCAGAGTCAGTCTCCTCATCATCATCACCATCACTATCATCCATCACTGGTGCTGGAGCAGGTGGAGCTGGAGCAGAATCTAGAACACTCCTAGAATAAGGTCTGGACAGTGCAATCAAGATAGCAGAGATGTCACCACTTAGACCTCTATGGCTCTCTCTAGTGTCAGCAATGAAGCTGTCAAGTCACCGCCTAATAGTCATGACCTCTATCTCCACATGAGCGACTCTATCCATCAAACTCCCTGAAGCTCCTGGAGCATCTGACTGAGCTAGCTGAGGCTGAGATGTAGGCTCAAACTAAGAAGCGGACTCTGGCTGTGCTGCTGGCTCAGGCTGACTCTTTGGAAGAGGTGCCTCTATAGGTCCTGCCTCGCCGGAAAGTATACGCTTTTCCTCTATAGCATCATCATCTCTGTCATCGGCCTATCCAGATACTCTACATCTCCACTAGCCTTTAAATAACTGATATCCCATCTGATGTAGAGATCTAATGTCATAGACATCAGTATGTAAAAGCATCCAGAAGGGATCATCCTCAAAAGCCACACCATACTCCCTGAATATCAGTGTCAACCCCATCCCGTAGGGCAAGCAGAGTCTCTGACTCATCGAAGCCTCTGTCATAGATGTATCATGAGCATGAGAAGGCAGACGGGTGTGTGCTGAACCAATGAGACCATCACAAGCAACTCTCTCTTAGTGATGTAGTCAAAACGTCCGATCTTCGACAGAAGAATCCGGGCGACAATATGATGCAAAAGAATCATCTCGACAAACAAACAGGATGCAGGCACAGTGGCTCCCTCAAGCAAACTGTTTGACTAAAATACGCACTAGAGTCCACTCACTCTATCAATCAAACTATCAACAACTAAACCAGTCATTGGAATATCCCATACCCTGCTCAATATTTTTGAAGTCACTGGGATATCCCTACCTCTAACTTGAGCAAACCAGCCATCACTCCCACGGGCTAATGATCCGTAGAACTCTTGTATGAGCCCTGGGTAGTATCTCTCACTTAGAGAATAGAATGATGTCAAACCAGCATCTCTAATCCACTAACCTATATTGAAGTGCTGCTGGTTGACAAAACTAAAATCCACACGGTGACCTCCGACAACCGTCTTCAAGTTCATCTGACTAGAAGCAGTGAATAGTGGTCGAACAGGTGGATCTGGAGCTCTAGCTTCATGTCTGGGTTTGGTTCTTCGCTCTTCTTCCTGATTGGATGGCCGAGGGCGACGGACAACCTGGTCCCATTGCACACAAGAGGGATTTGAACAAGAATGGAAAAGAAACCTAGGGTTTCTAGGGTTCAAAGTGGAAATGGGAAAGGGAATGTCGCTCAATCCATACCAAAAACTGTCCAAAATGAAGAATCAAGGAGGTTTGAGCAAAGATTGGAGGGAAAGAATAGTTTGGAAGGAGTTAGGGCATGTGTCGGCTCGAGTGGGGAGGAGAAATGGAAGAAAAACACTTCGCTTCTCTTTTAACCTCGGTCTGCAGTCGTTCATGTGTCGACCCATGAATGTGTCGACACATTCAGGTGTCGACACATGCATGTGTCGACACATCGACTTAAAACTGAAAATCCAGTGAATGAAGCACAGATCAAAATCACGTAAATTATGATGAAATTCAATAAGATTAATGTCAAATTTGATCTATTTTGAGTCAAAGATTGGAAGATTCTTGATCAAAAGGATTAATGATCTTGAGTTCTCTTCTAATCATATTGAACCGATCTTCTTGGAGAGGCTTAGTTAAAATATCAGCTAATTGTAATTCAGTACAAATAAATTCAAGCACAACATCATTATTTTCAACATGATCTCTAATAAAGTGATGCCTAATTTCAATGTGTTTACTTCTAGAATGTTGAACAGGATTTTTAGTCAAGCAAATAGCACTAGTATTATCATATTTTATAGGTGTACTAGTTAACTTGATTCTAAAATCTTCAAGTTGTTGCTTAATCCACAAGATTTGAGCACAACAACTTCCTGTTGCAATATACTCAGCTTCAGCTATGAATAGTGCAACTGAAGTTTAATTCTTGCTAAACCAGGAGATTAAGTTAACTCCAAGAAATTGGCAAGTTTCACTAGTACTTTTTCTATCTAATTTAAAGCCAGTAAAATCAACATCAAAATATCCAATTAATTCAACAGATGAATCTCTAGAATACCATAAGCCAATATCAATTATACCAGATAGATATCTAATAATGCGCTTAACAGCCAACAGATGTAATTCCTTAGGTTTAGACTGATATCTAGCACATATGCATACACTGAATATTATATCTAGTCTACTAGCAGTTAAGTACAATAAAGAGCCAATCATACCTCTGTATAATTTTTGATCTATAGATTTATCATGCTCATCTTTATCAAGTTTACAAGAGGGGCTCATAGGTGTACCTATTGACTTAGTAGTCTCCATCCCAAGCTTCTTTAGAATTTCTCTTGTATACTTAGCTTGGTTGATGAAGATTCTATCTTTAGTTTGCTTGATTTGGAGTCCGAGAAAAAAAATTGAGTTCTCCCATCATGCTCATCTTGAACTCACCCTACATTAGCTTAGCAAACTCTTGACAAAGAATTTCATTAGTAGTACCGAAAATGATATCATCAACATAGATTTGCACTACTAATAAATCATTATCTTTCCTTTTTAGAAACAAAGTTTTATCAACATGGCCTCTAGAGAAATCATTTTCAATCAAAAATTTGTTGAGTCTTTCATACTATACTCGGGGTGATTGCTTTAATTCATAAAGTACCTTATGCAATTTAAAAACATGATCAGGATGTGTGTGATTTTTAAGTCCAGGTGGTTGTTCAACAAAAACTTCTTCTATTATAAAACCATTTAGAAAAGCACTTTTAACATCAATTTAAAAGAGTTTGAAATTCATAAAACATGAAAATGCTAATAGTAGTCTAATTGATTCAAGTATAGCAACAGGAGCAAAAGTTTCATCAAAATCAATTCCTTCCTCCTGATTGTAGTCTTTGGCAACTAGCCTAGCTTTATTTCTAATAACAATTCTATTTTCATCTAACTTATTCCTAAACACCCATTTAGTGCCAATAATAGAAATATTAGATGGTCTTTCTATTAATATCTAAATATTATTTCTATCAAATTGAATTAATTCATCTTGCATAGTATTTATTCAGTTAGGGTCTTTTTAAACATCTTCAAAATATTTAGGCTCTACTTGAGAAACAAAAGCTATATAATTACATTCATTTCTAATTGAGGCTCGAGTTCTTATCCTTTTAGATGGATCACCTTGGATTAATTCCTTAGGATGTCCATGAACATACCTCCACTCGTTAGATAGATCTAGGTACTTTGGAGTGTCTTCACCTTTCTCATTTTTGTCTTGATCTTCTTCACTTGGCTGAGAGGGTTGATCATTCAATGTCAACTTTTGAAGTTTATCAACACCTGCACATGCATCAGAAGTATCCTCTTTTCTAAAGGATTTGTTAGTAGATTCTTCAAAAATAACATGTACAGACTCCTCTACAACTTGGGTTCTTTTGTTAAAAACTCTGTATGCCCTGCTTGATGTAGAGTATCCTCAAAAGATACCTTCATCAGACTTGGCATCAAATTTTTCAAGATTGTCTTTGCCATTATTTAAGATAAAACATTGACAACCAAAAACTCGAAAATACTTTAAGGTTGGTTTTTTTTTATTCCAAAGTTCATAAGGAGCTTTTTTTAAAATAGGACGGATTAAAACTCGATTCAAAATATAACATTCAGTATTAATAGCTTCAGCCCAAAAATATCTTGGTAAATCATTTTCACAAAGCATAGTGCATGCCATTTCTTTTAAAGTATGATTTTTTCTTTCTACTATCCCATTCTGCTGAGATGTCCTAGGTGCAGAAAAATTGTGTTCTATACCTTTTTCACTACAAAAGCTTTTGAAATCCTGATTTTCAAATTTAGAACCATGATCACTACGTATGTAAATAACTGAAACACCCTTTTCATTTGAAATTTTTTGGTAAAACTTTACAAATGCAGAAAATAATTCATCTTTATGTGCAAGGAAGAAAACCCAAGTAAATCTTGAAAAATCATCTACTATAACCAATCCATATCTCTTGCCTCCTAGACTGGATGTTCTAGTTGGTCTAAAGAGATCCATATGAAGTAGTTCTAGTGGCATACTAGTAGTTACAAAATCTTTAGGCTTGAAAGAAGTTTTAACTTGTTTTCCAAATTGACATGCTTAGCAAACTCTATCTTTTACAAAATAAAGTTCCGGCAATTTCTAACTAAATTCTTTTTGCAAAGTTTTGAAAGTAGATACATACTAGCATGACCTAGTCTTCTATGCCAAAGCCAACTAGTCTCATCTTTAGTAGAATTCATTGCAACAAGGCATTCTCCATTAGGTAAAGATAGATCATCTAAATCTACCAAGTAAATATTACCATGCCTTTTTTTAATGAATTGTACTCTATTTTTATCCAGACTAGCAATCATGCAATAAGATGATTTAAAAATAACTTGAAAATCTTTATCACAAAATTGACTAATACTTAAAAGATTATGCTTCAAACCTTCAACTAAAAGTACATTGCTAATACAAGTAGAAGGAGTAATGGGAACCTTACCAATACCAATAATTTTTCCTTTACCATTATCCCCAAAGGTCACACTCCCTCCATTCATTGCTTCAAGAGAAGTGAATTGCTTCACATCTCCCGTCATGTACCTTGACCAACCATTATCATGATACCAAAGTCTTTTGTTCTCCTTGGTTGCAAGACACACCTGCAATACAAATCAAGCTTTGTTTTTAAGTACCCAAGCCAACTTGGGTCCTTTAGGATTAGCACTTTAAATGATTTCTTTTAGAACCCAAATTTTTTCAAAAGAATTAATTTCTCATATTATATTGAAAAGATTTATGACCTTACTTTTTGCATGAAAAACATGTTATACTAGATGATGCAGGTACAAAAAAATTTTGGAAATATTTTTGTTGTCTTTGGGGTCTATAACATAATCCTGCTTTGTTAAAAACTGCTCTTTGGCTATTTAAAAGTAGGTTTAGTTTTTTCTGAACTATAGATAAATTTTTCAACAAAAGGCTTTATTTTATCAAGCTCATTTTTGTACTTTTCATTTTTCAATTCTAAATTCTTATGTTTCTTTAAAAGATTACCATTTGAAATGATAGTTTTGGATCCTTTTAAAACATCATTTTCCATTGTTAAAGCATTGTTTTTCTTTTCTAAAATATCTAGTTTAGTTTTCAAATCACTAACTTCATTTAATAAAGAGTTATTTTCATGAGAAAAACTATTTGCATGCTTTTTCAATATTTTATTTTCTGATAAAATCAATATGTAATCATGCATAAGTTCATCAAAAGCATCTCTTAACTCATCAAAAGTAAAATCTACTTTTGTATCAGAATTTACCTCTTCTTGCTCTTGATGTGCCATGAGACAAAGATTTGCAATTTCAGCCTGCTCTTCTTCTGAACTGGAGTCCTCACTATCACTCTAGGTGGCCATCATTGCCTTCTTCCTTAGCTTCTTTCTTGACTTCTTTAGGAGAGGGCAATCGAATTTGTAGTGTCCTGGCTTCTTACACTCGAAGCATGTAGGTATCTCCTTCTCTTTTTCCTTTTCTTTTTCTTTTTCTTTTTCTTTTTCCTTTTCTTTAGTTGATTGAAACTTCTTCTTGTAAGGAAACTTTATTCTCTTCATGAACCTTCTAAATTTTCTTGCAAGAAGTGCTTCTTCACTTTCATCTTCTTCTTCTTCTTTAGATTCATCTATTGAGGATTCTTCTTGTATAGTTGATTTGAATGCAATCCCCTTTTTCTTCTTATCCATATCCATTGACTTCTGCTTCAAATTCAGCTCATAAGTCATGAGCGATCCTACCACCTACTCCAATGGTAGCTTGTCAACATCTTTAGCTTCTTGGATGGCGGTCACCTTTGAATCCCATGATGTTAGAAGTGACCTGAGGATTTTGTTGACAAGATCAGCATTAGACATGATTTTTTCTAAGCTTCTCATTCCATTTACAATATTTATAAATCTAGTGTACATATTAGTGATAGACTCATTAGGTTCTATTTGGAACATTTTATAAGTGTGCACTAACATGTTCACCTTAGTATTCCTCACTTGATCGGTACCCTCATGGATAACTTCAAGTATGTCCCATATTTTTTGGCGGATAGCAAGCAGATATTCTATTGAATTCACTAGGATCTAATGCACAATAAAGGAGATTCATTGCTTTTGCATTGATCTCGGATTGTTTAATATCATTTTCATCCCAATCCTTTTTGAGCTTTGGGATGGAAACACCATTAACCACAATCGAAGAAATATGTGGACCTTTATGTACTACTTTCCACAAGTTATAATCAATAGAATGCATATATATATTCTCATCCTAGTTTTTCAATAAGTATAATTTGATCCATTGAAAAATGAAGGTCTATTTGAGGCTTGTCCCTCAACTATAGTAGTACCAATAGGGGCTACCATAGATCTTTACTCAAGGCGGTAAAACCTATAAATTGAGAACGGGGCTCTAATACCACTTGTTGCCCAGTAAGCAACCCAAGAAGGGGGGTGAATTGGGTCTCTAAAAAATTAATTGATGCAATGCAATAGTATGTGATCCAATCCAATAATTGACCAAGTACTATGAATGCAAATGAAGTGCTCTTAAGTAAATATGCAACGAAAATATAAAGCAATAAAAGTAACAGCAATTAGAGAAGACAAGCAATCACAAAGAGTTGGGAGCTAACTGAGTTGGAACAACTAGGTAAAAATCAAGAATGTTATAGATAAAATGACAAAAAGGAAGTCAGAGGCCTGCATGAAGAAACTCCTTGTATAGGGCAATTTGGCTTGCCAGCCATGATGTCACTCTGTCATCCAGCTTGGGTGCGAAAACTTGAAACTGACTCAGGAACTTATACCATTCCTGTAGTTGCAAGATATCCATCTTGGTCATCATCAAGATAGTGCTCTCCAGACTCGAGGGATTATGAGTACTCAGGCTGGTCGACTGACTAGCCTGGGGTGTCCCTCGAAAAGAGGAAGTTCCAACCTCCATGAGGGCTAGAGAAGCACTTCCTCTCAAGAAAACTCTCGAGAACCTTGAAGACCAGAGACGTGATGGTGCGAGCACCAAAATTCGTAAGAGACTTCAAGCAAACCATATCAACCCAAGCTCTTTATGGATTGCAAGTGAATAAACCAAACTCTAATTTTGATTTCAACTTTGTGTTACTTTTAGCATGATTTCATAAGTCCTTTAATTTCAGCATGAGTCCATGAGTCTTGTAATTAGAGTACAGTCAACTTTAATTTCAATTTAGTTGTGTAATTTGCTTAAGTTAGGTTCAATTTGGTTAAGTTGAGTTTAATTAGGCAAGTTGGATTCAAGTTTGGTTCAAAGTTAAGCAAAATCAAGACTATGAAGCTTGGAGATTGGATGGAGAAAACCACCTCAACCACCATGCCAAGTTGGAATGCCACATCACCATGCCAAGATGGAAGCCACCTTACCTCTTCCATGCCAAGATAGGATGACACCTCACCTCCCATGCCACATCACTCCATTTGGGTGCCCCAATTCAAATTTGAGTTTAAGTTGAAACTTCCCTCTTCTATTCCCACTCTTCATGCATGAATCCCACTTATCCCTCCACTCTTTAAGCTTGTAATTTTAGTTTAAAAGGGCTAGGACAGTCTATAAATATCCCTAACCCTCTTGTAATCAAACCATTATGATGAATGAATGAAAGCTCTGTTTCTTCTTTCATTTGCTTGTTGCATTTGTCACTCTGTGAGGGGAGGGTGTGAGGCCCAACAATCCATCCAAGATGCCAACCCTTCATCCACCCAAGATGCCAACCCTTCATCCATCCAAGATGCTAACCATTCATCCAAGGAGATGCCAACCATTCATCAAAGGAGATGCCAACCACCATCTTGCTTCCCCTCCTTTCAATTCTTCTCAACTCCCTTTTCCTTTCAATCCTCCCACGGCCACTAATGTTTTCCATTACAGGATCCTCCATGATCTCAAGCTGAAGATAAGGTTTGCTATGCCTCGGAACCATCTACGTTAGGAGTCATCCATTCAAGGAGTGATAGTCTTCAACTCCAACCGTCAATCCTTGGAGTGCTGAAATTAAACCACCACTAAAAGTGTGAGAGCTCATTATTAGTAAGTGAACCCTTCCTAGACTCTTAGATCTGATATTTGAAGGTACATGTCCTAGTTAGAATGGTTTTTCAACCACTAGGTCCTTTCTACTTTTGATTGAATGGAAACTACATTGCGGGTAATATAACTTTCATTTAGTAGTCTCTTACATCAAATTTATTTGCTCCCTCTTATGCATGAATCCTACTCATATGTGGTAGAATCATTACTCATTTTAGTTTGCTAGGTTCTAAGATAAAAACTCCATCTAGCATCCCATATCACGTGACTTATCGAATGGTTTTCGCCTTCAGATTATGTCATCCGATAATAAGGAAATGGGAGAAAGATTAAGCAAAGAAAAAAAACTCAAAGAAAATGCTAGGAAAAAACCCCAACTCAAGAATAGATTAAAGATTCAAAAAAGGGAATGGAAGGCAGAAACGGCCAATGGCTTCACCCAAGAAACCCCAAAAGGACCCTAAAGAAAGATAGAAATAGGAAAATAGACCAAGAGGCAGCATAGCAACAAGACAAAGAACAAAAACCAACTTGTGCAAACTAGTCTCCTAGAGCACCAAGTTTGGAGCTCTCGACCCTTCTTCCTCCTAACTCTATAAAGGTGTGATCCCTGTAATAGTGGCAAGGGATCCCCTTTTCAAACTTGGGTAAATGGCTAGGATCCATACCTTAATTAGGTCGAAGCCCTTAGATCCTAACATGTGGCCCATCCCAGGAAGTGCCACACCATCTTGAAATCATCTCTGGCCAATTAACTTTCAGGGTCGGGATCTACATGAATCATTTAAAGGCTACAGCTATTAGGACACATTGCACCACCTGACCGACCGAGGAGAGTTATACAAACTGCCAGCCATTTAGAATTATTACATAGCCTTTTCGAGTGTTGTGCTAATAACCTCCTCTCTCCCATGATCTAGATGATGAAATAGCAGGTGAAGATTTTCAAGAAACCAATAAATATCCAAATGGCGAAAAGATCTATCCAACCCTCGCGACCGAGAAGGTGATTACTCCCTTTGTCCAAAAATAACAAGGCCTGAAATTACTCAGCAGCATTCTAGACTTGAAAGTGGGACGTATCTATTATAGCAACTATAGACTTGGCCTCGAGGACTTACCAAACCACTGAGTAAGAGCTGAACCACTGATAATACTGCCAATTAAGAAGGAGACAGCCAAGACATCCACCCCATGATGATCAGGCTACCAACCAAAGGGAAGATGTCTAGGAAGGGGATGACGAAGATCACCACCAGACCGAGTAGCAGCTCCTTCCCAGATTGATTACCTATTCCTTCCTAGACCGAGAAGCTATAATCGACCAGGTCTAACTAGCATGACATTCCCCATATGCATCCACCGAGTACCTACTCAGGCCTGAGTAGCTATCAATGTAAACCTAGTAGGGTGTGCTCAGATACAATGTCATGACCCCTTCACTAGTAACAAGCCGACCACCTACTCGGAGTCTATGATGCTCAAGTACCAGAAGCCAACCGATTATGGCTATTCAACCAAAGATCATGGCAGACATAATTCTAATGAATCCTTCCATCCTAATAGAAAGATGCTTGTGGAAAAGATCCCAAGGGACCACATCCCACCACCTCAGCAAAGTTCGTTACACATGTTAGAAGAAGCTACCTCTGCAATGGCATACGGTTATCCTTTGTAACCCTACAAATTGGCAAGAGGAGATCCCTAATATGGTAATGCACCCTTACCCTTTTTTTACACTCTCGCTTAGTCATCAGCTCTTCTCTCAGCTCCGGCTGCTATAGCCCATCTCTCCCATCCACTAACTTGAGCATTGGAGAGTCCCATGCTGATTATGACCAATCAAAAGATTGCATTTATGGATCTCTATTTGAGAGCCATAAGGAGCAGCACCCAGCTCTGCCTGGAGAAGATCGGAGTATCCTCAACCACCACCGGTGTCTAATGAAGGGCAACTTAATGGCAACAATTATCATTGTTATTATTAGCTCATTTAAAGATAGAAATAGAAATCAACTCAGTTTCCACTTTTACCTTAAATTATTTTTTTAAAAAATTTAATTATTTTCATCTATTTTTAATATTTTTATTTTATTTAATATTTTTTATGAATTCATTTTATTTTATAAAAATGCTACCTTCAGTAGCCTTCCTGCTTATAAATCCTAAACCCAAAAAAACATATTTTAATATTTTTAATTAGTTTTAAAATTTTTAAAATATTAATATTAATTATTCATATTTTTAAAATTTAAAATATTATATTTTATCATTTATTTTTATTACTTTTAAATATATTTTAATCATTTTTATCTTATTTAATATTTTAAATATTATTATTTTATTTTGATGTTATTTAAATTTAAATTTTTATTTTATTTTATTATTTTTGTTTTTAATATTATTTTTATTTTTAATATTTTTATTTAGCATTTTAATTAATATTTGTTACCGCCTGATCGCCGTGACCTGTAGCGAGAATGGCCTCGGACCGCGCCCCTGTCGCCCCGGATCCTACTCGGATGCTCGGACCTGCAAAATAGAAGAGACCCAGGTCAGTGATCCCAACGAGGGCACTCCGATGCTCAAGTCAGTGGTGATCCAAGGAACAGATCCTCCTAGTCGAGCCCCGTAGATAGACTCCATGCTAGGAGGAGAATGAAATGTACTGGAAGAGTGTAGAGGAGCTGAGTGCAGAGCGGGGGAAGTGCCGGCTGAGGAGAGTCAGAGCCAGGATGGCTGTGCCCATCAAGACCTTTCCCGTAGGTCTCTAGTAACCTAAAACTCTTGGACTGCTTGGTGCTCTCCTGTGTGCCTGCCTTCCTTCCCCTCTGCTTAGCTTTGCTTACCTTTCTTTTGGGATCTTTGAGGGTTCTTTTAAGCCACAGGGAACTGCCAGATACTTACCTTGGGATCCTCACCCCGTTCGCTGGTGCGTGCAACATTGTCTGGTGCCGTGTGTGGGGTGCCTTTCCCTATCCGTGATAGGGAACATTACCGTGTAATCTGACATTCCTTCTAGTCGCTCTATTTTGGGAAGCATGATAGAGCTTCGATCGGCGGGTGACCGCTTCCTGGATTCAAATCCTATGGTTGACTTTCTCTTTTGGGTGGCGCAGATGATCGTCCGGGAGTGCACCACCTTGATCAGGGGGCCCCTTCCCTTCTAGTGTAAGTGGTAGTTGGGGGCAGTTATTGCGGCCTGACGGGAGCCCCTTTGTGGTCCTCAGGCGGCTCACCGCTGTCCAAGAAAATGGTGACATCCCTCGATTGCAGGTCTCTCCGTCTGAGCTGGGAGAGCTCAAGAAGGTGGAGCTCGACTTCGGCCACGGTGTCTCAACCTCCAAGGGAGCCAGCCTGGCGAAAGAGTGGGGAGAGGCGGAGCTCGACTTCGGCCATGGCATCTTGACCTCGAGGGGAGCCAGCTTGGTGAAGGAGCAGGCAGAGGCGGAGCTCGACCTCGGCCATGACATCTCAACCTCGAGGGGAGCCAGCATGGCGAAGGAGCGGCAGAGGTGGAGCTCGACTTCGACCATGGCATCTCAACCTCGAGGGGAGCCAGCTTGGCGAAGGAGTGGGTAGAGGCAGAGCTCGACTTCGACCATGGCATCTCGACCTCGAGGGGAGCCAGCCTGATGAAAGAGCGAGTAGAGGCGGAGCAAGACTTCGGCCACGGCATCTGGACCTCGAGGAAAGCCAGCCTGGCGAAGGAGCAGGCAGAGGCGGAGCTCAACTTCGGCCATGGTGTCTCAACCTCGAGGGGAGCCTGCCCAGTGAAGGAGCGGGCAAGGCGGAGCTCGACTTCGGCCATGACATCTCGACCACGAGGGGAGCCAGCTCGGCGAAGGAGCGGGCAGAGGCGGAGCTCAACTTCGACCATGAAGTCTCGACCTCAAGGAGAACCAGCCTGGTGAAGGAGCGGGCAGAGGTGGAGCTCAACTTTAGGCACAGCGTCTCAACCTCGAGGGGAACCAGCCTAGCGAAGGAGCGGGCAGAGGCGAAGCTTGACTTCAGCCACGGCATCTCGAACTCGAGGAGAGCCAGCCCAGTGAAGGAGCGGGCAGAGGCGAAGCTTGACTTCGGCCACGGCATCTCGACCTCGAAGGGAGCTAGCCCGATGAAGGAGCGGGCAGAGGCTCCCACATGGCAGCTTCGTCCGACATGTTGCATGATGGAGTCTGACATGGGTTCCATGTCAGCGATCCCGCCACATCATTTTCTCCCCACTCTCGAGTCTCGATGGCATGCGGCGCTCGGGACAAAAGGAGTAAATGCAGTACTGATGTGGAAAGGCAAAAATCTGTACAATAATGGCCATGATCGATGGCACTTTGTGAGACAGTTCTCCAAGTGAATGCAGGGGAGCCACGTGTCCATGTCCGAGGAATACTTATTGCTGGTGTAGAACTCATAACGGCCATGATTGAAATGAGGCGTCTCCTTCGCCAATTGCTGACACGTGGTGCAAATCTGTTGGTGGGGGTGCTGTAACAGTATGGTTAGGCATATGGTCACTTTGAAAAGAAAGGCAGTTTAACCAAAATACTCCTTTCAAACTTTACATGTCTGCCATCATACCAGAGCTCCTTCTTCTCCTCCGGCCATCTTTGTCTCCTATAGTTAGCCAGGTTCATCTCCTTCTCCTTCCCCTGGCTAGGTAGAGCTTCCTTCTAGAGCCAGGACCTCTCCAGACCTCGTACGCTTCTGCTTTCTTCTTCTTCTTTGCACTTTGACCTCATCTTCTTCCTCTTCTTCCCGATGTCTCGTTTCGGTCCAAAATTCCGCCCTACAACCAATCAGAGTGAGGCTGGGCCTTCTCGGTCGAGGTTACCTTCTTCCTCTGATGAGGAGGAGGAAGTGGCATGCTTCGAGTTCAGTAGGAGGCCTCCACCCAGAGGGATCATGATTAGGGAGCCTGTAGCTTGTCCCCCACCTCCTCCTCCATCTGAACCTTCTCGGTCGACAGGTCTCGACAAGGTTGTTTTGATGATCACCACCGAGAAACTTGCGGCCATCCGAGAGACCTATGGTGTCCCAGACTCCATCTAGCTTTCGGTCCCTCGACCAGGGAAACAGGTCACCTCCAGTGGCCCATGCTAGATTGCCCTCTACGAGGAGACACTCACAGGGGGCCTTTGATTTTCTTTCCACCCCTTCTTTCTTTCCATGCTGAGCAACTATCGCCTCGTCCCTACTCAGTTAGTCCCCAACGCCATCAGGACCATTTTTAGCGTCATAGTTCTTTACCACTTCCATGGGATAGTTGGCCATTTCTCCTTGTTTAGGGTCTTCTTTATCCTAAAATGCTACCCTTCCGAGGAGGGATGGTGGTCTATCTCTTCTCGCTCGAAGGGCATAACATTTGAGCTCCCCTTTTCCATCAAAGGATGGAAGAGAAAATATTTCTTCGCTTCAGTCATGGGGGTCGACTGGGTTTGGAGTGACCTTGATCGGTCCCCTAACTAGAATTCTACGATCGAAGCAGCTGATCGGGAGATTTATGACCAGCTCCGTGCTGACCAGGTCCCCTCTCTCGAGGTTCTATTGTCAGAGCAGAACTTGTTCGAAGTTGGGGTCAGCCCAATTCAGCAGTTGCGTGAGTTCGGCTCGAGCACTATCTCCTTATGCCTTCTCCTTGACTTTCCAAGCTCAGAACTAATATTTTCCTCCATGTAGGTATGAAGTTCTCCTTGGATGACCTCCTCTCATTTTCCTGGAAGAGGGGTGCACTGAAGGGAGCCGGTGAGTCCCCCTCAAAGATGGCTCGTGAAGAGGGCAACGTGAGGACTGCTCCTGCTGTGCTAGCCAAGCTGATCAAGAGAAGGGCAGTGCCCGATCCTGAGCTGAGCAGTAGGCGGCCGAGCCCACTCCCAAGCCGAGCAGGAGGGTCACCGAGCTCGCTCCCAAGGTGTTGAGGTGAGGCGATCCGCTCTCGGCCCAAGAGCCCGAGGTGGTTGTCCAAGCTAGATCCATCGCGGCCACCACCACGGTGGCGTCTCCCCCTTTAGAGATTGTCGAGGTCGAGGAGAAGGGAGAGCAGGAGGGAGTTGAGTGGGTGTTGGCAGCACCGTCCAGAATGGCGCCAAGCTCCCAGCATGCCCCAGATGCTTCTTCAATCGGAGGAGCGGATGACTCCATATCGGCGGCAAGTAGAAGGGGGAGGGACTACCGCAGGGTACCCTTCAAGCTGGCGCCAAACGTCTCTCTGGTTCGGGACAAGAACCTTACCGAGCATATGATGGACTTCACCATCTAATCATACGATCGATGAGAGAAGGTAGGGAAGCTCCTCAGTGACACCATCGACAGTTTCTTTCCCCGGCTCTTCTCGATAAGTGTTCCTTCATTCCACTTCGCCCTGTTCTTCTCCCCTTATCTTCGAGACTGACATCTTCTTTGGTGCAGCTCGGCACCGAACTTCTCCTTATCAGGGACTACTGCCGAACTTGGGCCAAGAGGGACAGGCTACAGGGAGCGGAGCTCGAGTCCCTGAAGGCTGAGGTGAAGCAGAAGAACGATGACGCCTGGGAGGCTACTGTGAAGAACAAGGAACTCTGAGGCGAGGTCACAAGAGCCGAAAGGTGCATCAAGTTGCTTGAGGAGTCCCTGGACCGGGAGAGAAGCCGGTCCTAAAAGTAGGTCTGAAGAGCTCAAGGCCAAGGAGGCCAGGCTGAAAGAGCTTGATGCTGAAGCTGCCAGAGAGAAGGGACAGGCCCAGTCCCTCCTGGCAGAACTGGAGGCGGCAAAGGAGCGGGCAGCCACCACCGAGAAGAATGCCACCGCTATTGAGAAGAGGGCCGCAGGCATGGAAAAGAAGACCGCCACGGCAGTCAGCTCGGCAGAGGCTATGAAGAAAGAGGCCATCGAGGTGATCCACCAGGCTGAGGTCGCCAGGAAAGGGCCACCGAGGTAGTGACGAGATACAAGGCCTCCAAAGAGTTCAGAGCCGAGTTCCGGGAGGTGGTGACATACTTCTTCCTTAAGGGATTTATGTACTGCCGATCCCAGCTAGAGGGTTTTGTCCCGGACAAGCACCTAAGCAGGCTGAGACTCCCGAGCATGGCAGACCCGGACCCAACCCCTGACTTGGGTGAGGCGGGAGAACTAGCTGCTGCCACCGAGCCAGCTATGCCAGCGAAAGCTGCCAAAGATGAGGCCCCACCATCGGAGGCCCCAGAAGGCGACGCCCCCTCCAAGCACCGTGCTGGGAAGGAGCCGGTCGGATAGCCTAGGGGACTTTGTATTTTTCTTTTCCTTTTGTCTCTGATCTGAGCCGCCCGGCATGTCGGGGCCCAATATACATGTAAAAATTTTAGCAAGTATCAATGAAACTTTTTTTCGATCACTTGACCTATGCTTTTCTCTTCTCTTTTTTCTTTCTTTTTTTTGCACTTTGTCAATCTTATTCCCTTCGCTTCTTAGCTGCCCGCGTACATGTACTTGTGTAGGCATCGAGCCTTGAAGTACCAAGTATCCGGACCCTTCCCTACCGAGCCCCGAATATGCAAAACAATTAGGAAAGATTTCTTATCTTGCTGAGCTACTCCCACTTCACGGGCGAAGTGATCACAGGGCTTCAAGCTTTTTCTTGAGGAGGTCTATTCGACCTCGACCGGGACCAACTCCAAGTGTGCACGGCAAGGCCGAGCTTGGATGTTGCATTTGTTGATCCCACCCTGTGTCTGTAAGGTGCCGGGCTTCAGGAGTTTCTGTGCTTGAGAGCCATACTATGAGTCAGGCGGTAGATGGAGGACTTCTTGGAGGTTCCGCTGGCATCTCCGGACTGTGAGCACGGTGCCGAGCTTCAGGAGTTTCTGAGCTTGAGTGCCGGAGAGCTGGGCTCCAGGCTTTGGTACCGGAGAGCTGGGCTCCAGGCTTTGGCACTGGAGAGCTAGGCTCCGAGCTTTGGTGCCGGAGAGCTGGGCTCTGGGCTTTGGTGCCGAACCTAGAGCCGGGCAGTAATGTCCCTGCAAGGCAAAAGTGATTTGCACAAAGAGGGTTTTATTATTGGTATGGGAAAGCTTTACATTACTGATAATATATTCTCAGGTTGCAGGCATTCCACGTTTGCAGGAACCTTGCACCGTCCAGATCCGCTAGGTAATAGGCTCCATGAGGAAGAGCTTCGACCACCTTATAGGGGCCCTCCCAGTTTGGTAAGAGCTTGCCGCATTCTCGGGGTTGGGATGCCTCGGCTCGGTGCAGCACTAAGTCGCCTGGGCGGAAGACCTTTGGCTTCACCCGTGCATTATAGTACCGAGCTACTCGCTGCCGGTAAGCTACAATCTGGAGTCGAGCCTTGTCTCCAATTTCCTCAAGTAGGTCCAAGTTGAGAAGAAGGCACACCGAATTCTCTGCTTCGTCATACTGCTGCACCCGAAGTGTAGCCACGCCGAGCTCAACTAGGACCATGGCCTCTGTGCCGAAGGTGCACTTCGCCAGGTTCAGCTTCATCTTATACTCTCAAAGGTTGTGGAAGGCTTTCGCGAGGTTGGCGATGTGGTGCGACCTCGGCTTGCTCATGATGAGTATGTCATCCACGTACACTTGCATGTTTCTGCCAATCTGGTCCTTGAAGACCCAATTGACCAGCCACTGGTGCATGGCGCCAGTATTCTTCAAGCCGAACGGCATCATCCAGTAGCAATACATCCCTCGATCGGTAATGAAGATAGTGTGCTCCTCATCCTTCGGGTGCATTCGGATCTGATTATATCCGGAGAATGCATCCATGAAGGAGAGCAAGCGGTGCACTGAGGTGGCATCCACTAACTAGTCGATCTTCAACAGAGGGAAGCAGTCCTTTGGACAGGCTCGATTGAGATCGGTGTAGTCCACACAGATCCTCCACTTTCCATTATTCTTCTTAACCATCACTACATTTTCCAGCCAGCTCGGATATTATACTTCTCGAACAAAGCTGGCTGCGAGGAGTTTCTCTACCTCCTCATTGATCGCCTGTTGCCTCTTCGAGGCAAAACTCCTTTTCTTCTGCCAAACAGGACGATACTTCAGGTTGATGCTCAGCTTGTGGGTGATGACTTCAGGAAGAATCCCGAGCATATCGACCGTTGTCCAGGCAAATACATCGGAGTTCGCTCGGACAAACTCTAATAGGTGGGCCCGCTCGTCCTCTTACAGTTGCGCTCCAATCTGCACCGTCTTTGCTAGGTTGGCTCCTAGTGGATACGACAGCTGGCGCTCGACCGGGCCACCTCTGGGCTCCTACGCCCTTTGGTCAAGGTCAGCTACGCCGAGGTCATACTCGAAGGATTTAGCCCTAGGGACAGTTTGGAGATAGTGCTGAAATGGCTGAGGTGCCCCCCTAATCTCCCCGACACCATAAAGAGTAGGAAACTACACCAATAGCCACTTTCTAGAGATGACCGCATCGAGCAGGTTGAGCCCGAGTCGGCCAAGAATCATGTTGTAGTCTGAGGGGAGCCTAACAACCATGAAGGTCATCATAACGATGCTTTGTCGAGGTGGCGTCCTGACAGTTACTGAAAGAGTGATCCCTCCCTCAACTCTTACAGAATCTCCCATGAAACCGATGAGGGGAGTGTGTGATGCATGTCGTAATGCACCAATTTAGAACCTTAATTCCACTACTCTAAAGGATAGAATAGCGGGAGTAAGGGTCAATCCCACAGAGACTTTGGGATTATTTTGAAAAAGAATTTTTCAAAATTAACATGAAAGTATAAATCAACTAACTAAAATAGATAATAATAAAACAAAGATAAAATCTCGAAACTCCAACTGGTTACTTGTTAGGTGGGCTGGCACTCCACTTCTATGAAATTTGTACGTTCCGATCCAGATATAACCTATTCTTGGTGATGACGACCCGTACCTATTCGATCACGGCCCGTTCCCCTAGAATATAGATTAGTCAAAAATCAGATACATGCAAATTAATAAAATCCTTTTTAGAAATAATTTATTCCAAGAGTACAAACTATTCCTATCACGAATACAGCTTGTCCCAAGAATATAAACTATGCCTAATAATAATTCATAAAAAAATATTGACAAGAAATTCTTTTATTTCATAGAAAAGGAGTATAAAAGATAAAAAATAATAATAAAATAAAACCTCCTGTGCCAAGCACTACAGTGGAATCCCGAGAAAAGAAATACGAGAATTGGAAGTGAAATGGGATGAAGTCTCTCCCGAATCCCCCTCGAGCGTAGAATGACCCGAGATATTTATAGATGGGAAATACCGTGTCGGGCCCGTGTGGGAACCGCGGTGATTTTCTTATCTCAATCTGCTTCTGAAACTTATCACTATCTTCTCATCCGAACTCCTTCGCGATCATATCTCCATCTCAAAAATTAAACTTAAAAATCCTATCGCACAATTTTGCATCCATCCAGCGTCGTCCGACATCTCTTCTCGTTCTGATACTCATCCTTGTTTTCGGACAACGAACGTCCTCCGTGGTAGCATGGACACGACCGTGACGATGGGAATTCTTGACCATGGGAGGAGATGGCTGGAAGCAGCGATTGAGCAGTGACTGGCTGGGCGCTGGACGAGACGACAGGCGACTGCAGAGCTGGGAGCGGCATGGGCGTGGCGCGCGGGAGAGGAGGCAGCAGCGGGTACGGTGGTGGCTGTGATTCCGGCTGGGCGACATGGCTGCGGACGGCGGAAGGGGCGACGGTGGCTGCAGCTGGGCGATGGTGGCTGCGGCTGGACGGACGGCGGCAGGAGCGGACGGCGTGGCCATAGGTGGACGGCGTGGCCGTGGGCGGAGGGCATGGCCGCGGACACGGCTGGGCGACGGTGGCTGCGGCTGGGCGACGGTGGCTGCGGCTAGGCGACAGTGGCTGCGGCTGGACGGATGGCGGCAGGAGCAGACGGCGTGGCCGTGGGCGGACGGCATGGCCGTGGGTGGAGGGCGTGGGCGCGGACACGGCTGAAGCAGGGTGGAGGCGCGGACATGGCAGCAGACGGCGGCTGGAGGCGGACGCGGCAGCGGACGGCGGCTGGAGACGGACGCGGCAGCGGACGGCGGCTGGAGGCGGACGCGGCAGCGGACGGCGGCTGGAGGCGGACGCGGCAGCGGACGGCGGCTGGAGGCGGACGCGGCAGCGGCAGGTGCGGCGGAGGGCGGCTGCGGCAGGGGTGGACAGCACTTCGAGTTGGGTGGACGGCATGGCCGTGGGTTGGGCGGCTGCAGGTTGGACGGCGTCGGGGCTGCAGGCGGACGATGGACACGCGGACACGGCAGCGCACGGTGGAGACGACTTCAGTGCGGAAGAGGGCATGCGGACGGTGGCTCACAGGAGAGGAGGCAGCAGCGGGCATGGTGGCGGGTGACGACGCACAGTCGTAGGGATTCCGGCCATTTTTTCGGCCGAACAGCGACTCTCCGGCTGGCGGGAAGGTTGGCGGCGGCTTCGGCGGTGCCGGGGGAAGCTCTCCGACGAGTTTCGGCGCGATCGGAGCACGGTGGTCCATGGCTCTGCCCGTGGACCGGCAGCAATGGCTGTCGTGGACCAAGAGGTCGTGCGGTGGACCATTGAGCCGGTCCACTGTGAGCCATTAAAAGTTTTAAGGTTCGCTCCAAAAATCGTGCAGCTTTGAAAGCTGTGCTAAAATCTTCTAAATTCCATTTTGGGCCCGTTCGAAGTCCGAATTACATTCCGTTTGCGTCGTTGGACTCCTAAAATCAAGATCTACATGTTATGGAGTCAATTCCTGCAAAGTATAATAAAAAGTATCAATTTTAATCAAATAAAGTTAGGTTAATTTTCATTATTCTAATGTCTAACACACCCCCCAACTTAAACTTTGCTCATCCTCGAGTAAAGGAAATGGATGAGTCTTGTGTACTAAGATGGTCCATGAAATGAAAATTATCATACTAACCCTAAAATCAGAGGATACCTGGTTAGGCTATTGAAAAGGTACTTCATTGGATTACCAATTCCACCCATTTAGTAGTAGAATAAAGTCCATAGATGGTTTAAGAGTTTTTTTCTTTCCCAACTTTTTATCTCACTATCTAAATCTTCCAACTTACTTTGGTTTTGGTGCAATATTTATTTAGTCCCCACTTCTTTTTTTTTTTTCTTTTTTTTTTTTTTTTAATGTAAAGTTAGTGCAATGTCCTGACACCTTGCTTTCTAATTAACCCTTGTAGTGAGCTTCAAGCCAATGACTCCCAAACCAGTTGGCTTTAAGGCATTAGGTGTAAAACACCCCTCGGGCTTACTGACTCGAGTCAAAAAGGCTAAGTCAAGACGAACTCTACAAAAGATTTCGTTACATCCCCACCTTTTGACGCGAACAACAATGCTTACTTAGGCGAAGGGGCCCGGTTACTCAGTGAGAGATGCTAAAAATCTTTATTAACCTCAGAAATTTTTTAACTAGGAACTTTTTATAATGCCTATACCAAAATAAGTAAGATTCATTATTAAGATCAATAGGTCGAAGGGTTTGGAATTACTCTTCTAAAATTTTCTGAACTACACTCTACCACTTATAGGATTTTCTTGATAAATCATCCCTCAGTATCTTTAAGATTTTCTAAACCATTAATCACTCCTCATTTAGTGAGCTTGATTATTTTCAATTCGAGACAAATTTTTGTATATAATTTTTTAAACCATTAATCACTCCTCATTTAGTGAGCTTGATTATTTTCAATTCGAGACAAATTTTTGTATACAAAAATTGATTAAAATTTTACTCGAGGATTATATTTAATTAATTGGATTACCCCCCAACTTAATTTCCATTGTCCCCAATGGAAGAGGATACTAATAGCGTAAAGACAAGGAAGGGTACAACCTGGTAAGGTAGTCAAGCATTGAACGTCCTTCTATCACCATATTCCCGCAATCTTCTTTTAGTACTCCATTTATTCTAAAAACAAAGAACTAGAAGTTAAAACTACAAACATGAGCTAAGGAAAGAGCTGGGCTGCCTCCCAGGAGCGCTAAGTTTAACGTCTTCAGCCAGACACTAAGAGGGAGTGTTAGTGATATTGAACTTAGGTACATCCCTCGAGAAAATTTTTAGAAGACAAGCCAATTAGGAGGCCTTGTCAACATGGCAGAAAAACGTTCGTAGAGTATCCTACAACGACGATTATCTCTGATCCAGAAAATACTGCTAGACCAAAAGTGAAAAACTTTGGAACAATTTTGTTGAAGAGTAAGAAGGGAGTGTATAGGTTGGGCCGAGAGTGGGAGCGGGGGCTTAAAAATTTTTCTATCTCTAGAAAGGTCTACCCTAATCCCATTCTTAAATATGATATGGCTTGACATTATCCCATCCTGATGGTACTTTATCTGGGTTAATTGTAGGTTCTGACTAATTTCAAGCCGGTCTAGTACTTGTAAAAGACTAGGAGAAGGTTGATAATCTGAATATGAGGGATCGTAATAAGAAGCATCTACGAATGAAGGTCTTTGGGATACCGGGACAACTACTGGGTGTGGTTGCCATGAAAAATCTAACTGGGGTACCGGGGCAACTACTAGGTGTGGTTGCCACGAAAAATCAAATTGAGCCCCCCAACCTAAGTTATAAACATCAAAATTTTCTCCTGGTGTATATGCCATATGTGTTTGATCTTGATAAATTTGGTCATACATAGACTCAGAAAATTGGTACATGGTTGGGTATTTTTATATTTTATATTTTTATTTTATTTTAAAAAGAGAAGGAGGAAGGAAAAAAAAGGTCTAAAGAAAAAATTCCTAAGAGAGTCCTAAGCTAGAGAGAAGAAAGTGAATTTAGTTAATTTTTTTTTTTTTTCAATCAAACAAGTGAAACAAATCAAAATCACTACCCTAGGGTTAACCTGAATCTAGACAGCTCCTAACTGATCTAAGGTTACCTTCGAGCACTCCAAGCCCAAGATCAATTAACTGACTTGGCCAGGTAAGTGTAAGGTTGGTGAAGGTTCTCTTATCGCTTGCCTTAGACACCAATTAAAAATTGGCCAAGTAAGCGAAACCAACTCACCTCCCTTCGGGCTCTAGTCCCTGAACCACTTTCCTTAGATACCAAGGAATTAAATGATCTGAACCCGGTCCAACTCTAGGGTTTCCTTGTCCTATTAAGCTCGAAATCCTTAGGGTTGACGTCTAATTAATTTTAAAATTAAAGGCTTGGGTCAATGCAGATGCTGGATTGATGATTTGTGGGCTAAGGAAGGGTATTGATCTCCCCACCTTATCTGATTAATGGGTTGTGCCCTTAAGTATATTATGAAATTATGAAATGCAATAGCTAAGGTGTCCAAAAAGTTATAAACAAACAAAATTAAATTTGTTTTTTAATTTTGATAATTAAGTCTCTGATCCTAATAAATTATGAAATGTCTGGATAATATTTTTTTTGGTTTTGAAAAAAAAATAAATTTACCAAAGTGAATTTAAAAAAATTTTTTGTTCAACCTTTTTGTACCCTTTGACAACCATTCAACATAACCTACCAGTTATGCCAGGGCAACCTTATGTCAGGGCACTCAAGATTGGAATTTGAGTTTTTTTTTTTTTTTTTTTGAAATTTGAATGTAAAATTTTGAAAATTGATTTTTTTGTGGATTTTTGGATTGTTGAAATTTTTTTTTTCAGAATAACGCCAAACGTCCCCGGCAACGGTGCCAAAAATCTGATACGTGTCGTAATGCATCGATTTAGAACCTTAATTCCACTACTCTAAAGGGTAGAATAGAGGGAGTAAGGGTCGATCCCACAGAAACTTTGGGGTTATTTTGAAAAAGAATTTTTCAAAATTAACATGAAAGTATAAATCAACTAACTAAAATAAATAATAATAAAACAAAGATAAAATCTCGAAACTCCAACTGGTTACTTGTTAGGTGGGCTGGCACTCCACTTCTATGAAATTTGTACGTTCCAATCCAGATATAACCTATTCTTGGTGATGACGACCCGTACCTATTCGATCACGGCCCGTTCCCCTGGAATATAGATTAGTCAAAAATCAGACACATGCAAATTAATAAAATCCTTTTTAGAAATAATTTATTCCAAGAGTATAAACTGTTCCTATCGCGAATACAGCTTGTCCCAAGAATATAAACTATGCCTAATAATAATTCATAAAAAAATATTGACAAGAAATTCTTTTATTTCATAGAAAATGAGTACAAAAGATAAAAAAAATAATAAAATAAAACCCCCTGTGCCAAGCACTACAGTGGAATCCCGAGAAAAGAAATACGAGAATTGGAAGTGAAATGGGGTGAAGTCTCTCCCGAATCCCCCTCGAGCGTAGAATGACCCGAGATATTTATAGATGGGAAATACCGTATCGGGCCCGTGTGGGAACCGCGGTAATTTCCTCATCTTAATCTGCTTCTGAAACTTTTCGCTATCTTCTCATCCGAACTCCTTCGCGATCATATCTCCATCTCAAAAATTAAACTTAAAAATCCTATCGCACAATTCCGCATCCATCCAGCGTCGTCCGACATCTCTTCTCGTTCCGATACTCATCCTTGTTTTCGGACAACGAACGTCCTCCGTGGCAGCATGGACACGATAGTGACGATGGGAATTCTTGACCGTGGGAGGAAATGGCTGGAAGCAGCGGTTGAGCAGCGACTGGCTGGGCGCTGGACAAGACGACAGGCGGCTGCGGAGCTGGGAGCGGCGTGGGCGTGGCGCGCGGGAGAGGAGGCAGCAGCGGGTACGACGGTGGCTGAGATTCCGGCTGGGCGACATGGCTGCGGACGGTGAAAGGGGCGACGGTGGCTGCGGCTGGGCTACGGTGGCTGCGGCTGGATGGACGGCGGCAGGAGCGGACGGCGTGGCCGTGGGCGGAGGGCGTGGGCGCGGACACGGCTGGGCGACGGTGGCTACGGCTGGGCGACAGTGGCTGCGGTTGGGCGATGGTGGCTGCGGCTGGACGGACGGTGACAGGAGCGGACGGCGTGGCCGTGGGCGGACGGCATGGGCGCGGACATGGCTGAAGCAGGGTGGAGGCGCGGACACGATAGCGGACGGTGGCTGGAGGCAGACGCGGCAGCGGACAGCGGCTGGAGGCGGACGCGGCAGCGACAGGGGCGGTGGAGGGCGGCTGCGGCAGGGGCGGACAGCGCTTCGAGTTGGGCAGACGGCGTGGCCGTGGGTTGGGCGGCTGAAGGTTGGACAGCCCCGGGGCTGCAGGCGGACGGTGGACACGCGGACACGGCAGCGCACGGTGGAGATGACTTCGATGCGGAAGAGGGCGTGCGGACGGTGGCTCACAAGAGAGGAGGCAGCAGCGGGCACGGTGGTGGGTGACGACGCACAGTCGCAGGGATTCCGGCCATTTTTCTGGCCAAACGTCGACTTACCGGCCGGCGGGAAGGTTGGCGGCGGCTTCGGCGGTGCCGGGGGAAGCTCTCCGGCGAGTTTCAGCGCTATCGGAGCACGGTGCTCCACGGCTCTGCCCGTGGACCTGCAGCAATGGCTGTCGTGGACCAAGAGGTCGTGCGGTGGACCATTGAGCCGGTCCACCGTGAGCCATTAAAAGTTTTAAGGTTCGCTCCAAAAATCGTGCAGCTTTGAAATCTGTGCTAAAATCTTCTAAATTCCATTTCGGGCTCGTTCGAAGTCCGAATTACATTTTGTTTGCGTCGTTGGACTCCTAAAATCATGATCTACACGTTTATGGAGTCAATTCCTGCAAAGTATCATAAAAAGTATCAATTTAATCAAATAAAATTGAGTTAATTTTTATTATTCTAATGTCTAACAGTGTGCACAGGTTTGAGCTGGGCAGAGGACAGATTCATCCTTGAGAAAGCATCATAAAAAAGAACAACAGTCGAACTTCCATCATCGATCATAATCCACTTTATAGGATGCTTCACGATCATCATCTCGATGACCACAGCATCATTATTTACATTTTTTATTTTCAACCCCCCTCTCCCTCACAAAGAGAAGTACATTTTCAAAATTTTCCCCCCCTTGGGCCTTCTTGTAAGCATGCTCAACTCCCCAGTATATCATCCCCATAGGCTTCTCGGTGGGGCGGTTGTCGACTGTAGTGACCGAGGGGAGTGCAGCAAGTGCTTGAGGTTCAGCCGGGGTCTTGCCCCCCATGAACCTTCCGAGGTAGTCCCCCTGTTGACTCTGGTCTTGATTTTGATGATTGACAAAATGTTTAAGTATATATGTGTACTAATTATGTTTTAAGTGGCACGCTTCAGAGGTCGACACCAGAGGTCAACACCTGATCAGAGGTCGACCACCAGAGGTCGACACCTTGTCAAAGGTCGACCACCAGAGGTCGACTCATGAAGAAAAGAAAAGTTCAGCAAGGCCGGCACGGCAAAATTTCAGTGGCACGCTCCAGAGGTCGACCACCAGAGGTCAACACCTGTCCAGAGGTCGACACCAGAGGTCGACTCATAGCCTGAGAATTCAAACTGGGCAGAACTATGGTTTTCTGGATTTTTGCCTAAGATAAACTGGCGGTCGACTCATGAGGTCGACACTTGATCCAGAGGTCGACTCATGAGGTCGACTCATGGCATAACGGCTAGTTTTTCTGAACTTTTGATTTGATTTCTAACGGCCATAAACGGCCATATTTTTGATTCTAACGGTCTTGTGGAGTTGTTTCAGCTTGAATGAAGTATTTAACCTCCACCAAACTTCAAAAAAGACATGGAGACAAGGTGAAAAGGATTAGAGTGAAAGTAAAAAGCCTTCAATCAATTCCAAGCCAAAAAGAGTGAGAAATCCAAGAGATTCCTTAGCCAAAAGCTTTCCATCTTTGAGGAATCCAACTTTCAAGAGTTTGGCATTTAGTGAGGTCCAAGATTCCAAGAGAAAGGCTTGAAGAGTCTCCATCAAGAGCTACATCGAATTATCTTTTGCTCAAAAAGGAGTTTGTCTTGTTTTTATTCTTTGTATTCATATTCTATTTGTGGTAGGCTAGTTTCAAGGGAATTTGAAACTAGTGTGAGGTTTGTTGGTGAGCCAATTGATAAAACCAACTAGGGTTGCTTGTAAGCCCGAAGCCAAAACAAGTGAGTGAGGTTTGTTGGTGAGCCAATTGATAAAACCAACTAGGGTTACTTGTAAGCCCGAAGCCAAAACAAGTGTGTAAGGTTTTGACTTGTGAGCCTGGTAAAACAAGTCGGCTGTAATCTAAAGATTATAGTGGAAATTCCCAAGTGGAGCTTGGGGAGTGGATGTAGGTGCTAGGTGCACCGAACCACTATACTTCTTGTGTGTTTGCATTGCTTTACTCTTTTGCTCTTTAATTGTTGTTTTATTTCATTGCTTCCGTTGCACAATTACTTGAGCACTATCACTCTTCACCTTAGAACTTGATAGCACATATATTGCTTTAATTTTTAAAATACCCAATTCACCCCCCCTCTTGGGCACCATATCTGGGCAACACCCTCCTTATGAGGTCTTCAATTTCTCTCTTGAGGTGGCGGCATTCTTCAGTGTCGTGACCATGGTTGTGGTGGAACTGGCAGTACTTCATCTTATCGTGACAATTGGACGGCCTCAGCGGAGGTGGGCGACGTAGGTAGCACTCGCCCTCGATCTCCATGAGGATCTTTGTCCTCGGAGCAAGGAGGGGTGTGAACCTCTCCTCCGACATGGGGCCGCCCTTCAGCTTCGGCCCCTGGTGGAAGTTCGGGGTAGAGGGTCCGGACCTCTGCACCCCGAGAATCTCCCCGAGGATAGCCTTCTTCATTAGCTTCCCGTCCAGCTCCCTCTTTGTACGGTCTGCCTCCTCAGCGCAGATATACTTTTGGACATGAAAGAGGAGCTCGGAGTATGTCTAGTGGGGCTTCTTGTCAAGCAAGTAGGTCAGGCGGAAGGTCCTAAGACCTCTCTTTAGTGCCAGCATGGTGAGTGGCTCGTCAAGGTTATAGATCTCCAGCATAGCAAACTTGAAGCAGGCCACGTAGTCCCGTAGGAGCTCGTGGTCTTATTACCTTATGGAGAAGAGGTTGTCTACCTCTCGTGGCACCTTCTGGCAGGTGTCGAAGTGGGCCACGAACTTTCGCTCCAGCTGAGCGAAAGAACTGATGCTCTCTGGCTCAAGGCGGGTGAACCATACCCGAGCTGCCTTTCGGAGAGTGGCAGGAAAGGCAATGCAGAGGAGGGTGTCGGTCATGCCCTGGACTCTCATGAGGGCCTTGTAGCTCTCGAGGTGGTCCAGGGGGTCGGTGGTCCCATCGTAGGGATCCACCTGTAGTATATGGAACCGGCTCGGAACCAGCTCCTCTTGAATCTCTCGGGAGAAAAGGGGACGAGCGTCATAGCCCGCTGGCTCGTTGATGGAGCCCTGCAGATTTGCAAACCAGTGGGATAGCTTCGCCAACTTGCGCTCCTACTCTTATAAGTGCTTCTCTACCATGCACCTGATGGCCTCATCGATTACACCCTCTGCAGAGGCCGACTAGAGAGGAGAAGATGACATGTGAGGGGGGTCATGATGGGGAATCTTGCCTCTTTGACCTCAGCAGGATTTAGTTGTGGCCCACGCCAAGGTCGGGGACCGGCTGTCCCGATCGGTAGACTCGATCCATTGTCTCTTCGCTGGGGTCTGGTGGCTTCTCCGGCGGTCGGTGATGGCCCGTGGCTATGAAGGCCTTCTTTGGAAGGAATGCAAGTTGTCACGGGGTGCAGTGGCATGGGTCGCGGGGGTCCATAGCTGCTGGTGGGTGGCCAAGGATCGGTGCTGCTGCTGGAGTTGGCGCACTACTGCAGTGAGAAGTTGCATCTGCTGGACGAGCGTGGCCAGCTATGGATCCACTAGAGGTGGTTGATATGGAGCAGGGGGCTCCTTTTCTAGACTGTGCTGGTCCCCATGGGAAGGGGGATCTCCTACACGGCTGGTGGACGCTTCTCTTGCTCGCGTCGTCACCATCCTCCCGGCGGGCTGCTTGTAAGGGGGTCGAGTCAGATCAGAATGCATCCTCTCTCCCCTTCCTAGCATGCCAATCTGTTGCCGCCTGATCGCCATGGCCTGTAGCTAAGAATGGCCTCAGACCATGCCCCTGTCGCCTCGGATCCTGCTCGGACGCCCAGACCTGCAAAATAGAAGAGACCCGGGCCGGTGATCCCAGCGGGGGCACTTCGATACTCAAGTCAGTGGCAATCTAGGAGAACAGATCCTCCTGGTCGAGCCCTATAGATGGACTCCATGCTAGGAGGAGAATGTAATGTACTGGGAGAGTGTAGAGGAGCTGAGTGCGGAGTAGGGGAAATGCCAGCTGAGGAGAGTTAGAGCCGAGATGGCTGTGCCCATCAAGACCTTTCCTGTAGGTCTCCGATAGCCTGAAACTCTCGGATTGCTTGGTGCTCTCCTGTGTGCCTGCCTTCCTTTTCCTATGCTTAGCTTTGCTTACCTTTCTTTTGGGACCTTGGAGGGTTCTTTTAAGCCACAAGGAACTGCCAAATACTTACTTGGGATTCTCACCCCGTTCGCTGGTGCGTGCGGCGTTGTCTGGTGCTGTATGTGGGGTGCCTTTCCCTATCCGTGATAGGGAACAGTAACGTGCAATCTGACATTCCTTCCGGTCGCTCCATTTTGGGAAGCATGGCAGAGCTTCGATCGGCGGGTGGCTGCTTCCTTGATTCGAATCCTCTGGTTGACTTCATCTTTTGGATGGCGCAGACGATCGTCTGGGAGCACAACACCTCGATCGTGGGGCCCCTTCCCTTCTGGTGTAAGTGGTAGTTGGGGGTAGTAATTGTGGCCTGACAGGAGCCCCTTTGTGGTCCTCAAGCGGCTCACCACCATCCAAGGAAATGGTGACATCCTTCAACCACAGGTCTCTCCGTCCGAGGTGGGCGAGCTCAGGAAGGCGGAGCTCGATTTCAGCCACGGCATCTCGACCTCGATGGGTGCCAGCCTGGCGAAGGAGCGGGCAGAGCTGGAGCTCGACTTCGACCATGGCATCTCGACCTCGAGGGAAGCCAGCCCAACGAAGGAGTGGGCAGAGGCAGAGCTCGACTTCGGCCACAGCGTCTCGACCTCGAGGGGAGCCAGCCCAGCGAAGGAGTGGGCAGAGGCGAAGCTCGACTTCGGCCATGGCATCTCGACCTCGAGGGGAGCCAGCCTGGTGAAGGAGCGGGCAGAGGCGGTGTTCGACTTTGGCCATGGCATCTCGACCTCGAGGGAGCTAGCCTGGTGAAGGAGCGGGCAGAGGCGGAGCTCGACTTCAGCCACGGCGTCTCGACCTCGAGGGGAGCCAGCTCGACAAAGGAGCGAGCAAAGGCGGAGCTCGACTTCGACCACGACATCTCGACCTAAGGGGAGCCAGCCCGGGGAAGGAGCGGGCAGAGGCGAAACTCGACTTCGGCCATGATGTCTCAACCTCAAGGGGAGCCAGCCTGGTGAAGGAGCGGGCAGAGGTGGAGCTCGACTTCGGCCACGGCGTCTCGACCTCGAGGGGAGCCAACCCGGTGAAGGAGCGAGCAGAGGCAGAGCTCGACTTCGGTCATGACGTCTCGACCTCGAGGGGAGCCAGCCCGGCGAAAAAGCGGGCAGTCGAGTCCCACATGGCAGCTTCGTCTGACATGTCGCACGATGGAGTGTGACATGGGTTCCATATCAGCGATCCCGCCACATCAATATTTATTATTTATTTAATCCCTCATAATTTTAAATCCTTGCTTCCATTTTTTTTCTTTCATCCCCCACCAAACGCGATGGCCCAAGCCTTGTCCTCTCCCATCATCTCTCTCTCTCTCTCTGAGACCCCCACCAAACTATGTAGAGTAGGCAGAGCAAACCTCCAGTGACCACCACCACAACCCCTTTTAGCATCCAACTTCCTCTCAAAGACCCCCACTGAACTGCATGGAGGAAATCATAATGCCACCATCCTACACCTTCTCTCCCTCTTTTACTTAAGCTGGCCACCACCACCATCACTGGTGCTACAACGTTCCTCACATTCCAATGGCTTAATTGGGACAAGGCTATGGTCCCCCTCTACCATGAGATCTGTAATGTCCTCCTCTGTTAGGTCAATGGCAAAGCTACTGCCACCCCGTCGATGATCCTCATCACAAGATTCCAAGCCCATGATAAGAGCTCGTTCATGAACATTGCATGCCACACCTTCCAAGGCAAGGTCAACCCCTACTCCATGCTAAGACAACAATGCCAAGCATCGACTTTGCCATCCTCTCACGCTGCATCATCATTCTTATCAGTGCTCTCTATCACCACCTCATGGACTCCACCCGCACTGGTGACACACCCATCAACCCCAAGGACCCTAGCACTTGCGCCTTCCTCCATCAAAGGTGAGGAATGTCAGTGCACATTCATTCTATCTCTGGTGTACAGCCTTATCTAGCAAGTCAATGCATATTCATATTTGCCTGCACTCTTGTTTGGTCTCTGTCTCTATTTAGAAACTCTATATTTGGTTTTCCCTTTTATCAAGTATGTATTTGAAATGTTTCCCTCTCTTGTAATTGCTGCATTTGGTTCTCCTCTTTATTTAGCATGTATTTAAAATATTTTTCTTTCATATAATTGTTGTAAAAGGGAAACCTTGCAATCTACATATACTCCTATTGAAGGTCAATGAAAATAAAGAGAATATAAATATTCCTCCAAAAAGAAATCTCTTTCTACATGGTATCAGAGCATTGAAACTCCAACGAGCATCGCTTCCTCCTTTAATCCTCTCATGGCCACAAATTCATTTATTTCTAACACCTCCACCACTTCTCCTCCACCAACTGCAAAGACTCCTCTCGTCTTTCCATCGGCGCAGCACTTCTTGTCCATCAAATTGAATGCATCAAACTTTTTGATCTGGAGAAAATAAATTACTCCCTTCTTAAAGGGTCAAGGATTATTTGGGTTCCTTGATGGCTCTCATCCACAGCCCACTGATCCTACTGCTGCCGCTACTTGGCATCAACAAGATGTCCAACTTGTAAGTCTTCTTATTGCCTCACTTTCTGAAGACCTGGTTCCTCTTCTACTTGACAAAGAGACCAATTTTGAGTGCTGGGCCACCCTTCATGAAGCATTTGGTTCTGCATCCCCTACTCGGCTTATGTCTCTACATCTAAAGTTGTAAAATCTTCAACAACAATCAGATAAGATGGTCACCTCTTTGCTCTGATGTGTAAAAGCTATTGCTGATGAACTTGCTGCATCTGGTAACGCTCTTAAGCCGACCGAATTCAATCTCCATGTACTACATGCCTTATGTGATGATCTGCAATATGTGGTTCCTGGCATTCTCAATCAATCCACTCCTCCGACAGATAGTAAACTTCATGGTTTGTTGCTTAGCCATGAAAGCATGCAGGCATTCAAAAGACTAACTATTGCTGATATTAACCCTATCGCCAACACCATTCAATGGTCTTCTCACTTTTCCAGAGACCCGAGGCCCTCTATTAGCCATGGCTTTACTCGAAGTCGTGGGAGGCATGGCAGGTTTGGTCGAGGTCTTTTTGGTCTACCTGGTGGCCATGGTTCTCAATGGTGCTCCTTCTGCAACCGCAACAACCACTCTAATGCCACATGCTTCTATCACCCCCAGCAGCACCATACACACTTCCCCTCTCTCCAACCTAATGCCAACTTCTCATATTCACCATATGCAAGCCCAAATCCATCTTCCCATCACCCTAATCTGCCACTTCTCCCTACACCTCACCCCTCCACCGCCCTCACCTAGTACACTGATACAGGAGCATCCCACCATGTTACTCTTGACATTCATTCTATGTCCTCCTATACCAAGTATACTGGTCCTGATCAGGTGCATGTAGGAAATGGTAAAGGATTACCTATATCACATATTGGTCATGGTTTGTTTTCCTCTCCACACTCTTCTCTTTCTTTTCACTTATCTAATATCTTACATGTCCACTCTATTTCTAAAAATTTACTTTCCGTACAATAATTTGCAAAAGATAACGATGTCTTTTTTGAATTTCACCCACATTATTTTCTTGTGAAGGATTGAACAACCAAGACCACAATATTATCCGGTCCGAGTAAAGGAGGCTTATATAGTCTCCATCCTAGCTCTTCTCCTTTGTCTGCATCCGTTCACATAGTCGAGAGCACCACTCTTGATGACTGGCACAACTGTTTGGGTTATCACCATTATCATTTGCTTTGCTCCATGGTGAAGATGAATAATCTACCATGCAAGTCTACACATCTTCATCCTCTTTGTTCGTCATGTCAATTAGGAAAGTCTAGTAAGTTGCATTTACCTCCATCCCATCGTCATAGTCATTCTCCATTAGACCTTATTTATAGTAATGTTTGGGGTCCTTCCCCTACTCCATTTGTGTTAGGACACCACTACTATGTTATTTTTGTTGATGATCAAAGCAAATATATTTGGTTTTATCCATTAATGCGTAAATCTAATGTGTTCTCTACTTTCTTAGAATTTCAAGCTTTGGTTGAATGATATTTGTCTCATAAAATAAAATCGATCCAAACTGACTGCGGAGGTGAGTTTTGCTCCATTCCTCATTTTTTTAGTAAGAGTGGTATTACAATCGCATTGCTACTCCTCACACACATGAGCAGCAAGGGGCTGTCAAACGTCATCACCGTCATATTATGGAAACTGGCCTGTCCCTTCTTGCTCATGGATTTGTGCCTATGTCATATTGGCACTATTCTTTTGAAACGGTTGTTTTTCTCATTAATCGGATGTCATCTAAAGTCTCTAGTGGTGTGTCTCCTTTTGCATTAGTTTACAATAAACCACCATCCTATACCTTCTTGAGAGCCTTTGGATGTCTTTGCTATCCCTTTCTTCATCCTTATAATCATCACAAAATGGAGTGCCAGTCTCAACCGTGTGTATTTCTTGGCTATAGTCATCTCATAGTGCCTATCGATGTCTTGATCTGAAAATAAATCGCACTTATATTGCTAGGCATGTTCGCTTAGACGAATCTACCTTTCTTTTCCAATCCCACTCTCAATTGAATCCTCCACCACCATCATCTACATGTTCTCCGCCTTAAGGCATTACATCAGTTCAAACTCCACAAAAAGTCCTCCCACCACCATCCATTTCTCCACCGACTACATCCACCTCATCACCGGTTGCATCTCCTACTTTTCGGTCCATCTCAACACTTCTTCCTGTCATCAATCCCACTCCTAGCCCCTCTAGCACTTTTGACTCTACACCTTTTCGGACCAGATTACTTACTGACCTCTATTGCAATACCTCCTCTGACCCACCCACCTACACACATTCCATGGTGCTTCAACCCCGAACCAACCAGCCATCTGCCCTCACCACAAAACCTACCTGCTTTACTCAAGCATCTAAACACTCTGAGTGGCATGCTGTAATAACTAATGAATTTAATGCTTTAGTTCGTAATGGTACATGGACTCTTGTTCCATGTTCATCTCATCAAAATTTGGTTGGTTGCAAATAGGTGTATAGAATCAAGAGAAAGGCTGATGGCTCTCTCGAATGCTATAAAGCATGTCTTGTGGCTAAAGGGTTTCATCAGCATCTTAACCTGGACTACAATGAGATATTCAGCCCTATTATCAAACACACAACCATTCAATCTATTCTAAGTATTGCAATATCTCAAGGTTAGTCCATCCGATAATTAGATGTTCATAATGCTTTTCTGCATGGCAACCTAACAGAGGAAGTCTATATGTCCCAACCATCTGGATTTGAGGACCGTGACCATCCAGATTATGTATGTCATCTTCATAAATCCCTATATGGGTTAAAACAAGCACCCCATGCTGGGCTTCACCGTCTCTCTCAGTTTCTTCTCAGACTGGGTTTTGCTGCCCTCAAGGCAGATCCTTCATTATTTATTTTTAGGATGGTTTCTCATGTCCTCTATGTGCTAATATATACTGATGACATTTTGGTAACCAGCAGTGACTCCAGTCAGGTCTCTTTACTCCATCAGCTTGCTAAAGAATTCTCTATTAAAGATCTTGGTGATCTGCACTTCTTCTTAGGAATTGAGGCTATTCGAAACTCCACTGGGCTACTATTATCTCAAACCCGATACATTCAAGATCTTCTTTCAAAAGCAGGCATGGTTGATTGTAAACCTGTTCAGACCCTAATGGCCATGACACAGAGTTCTGATTCAGGGGGTGCTCTCCATCCAGACCCTACCCAGTATCGCTCCATTATTGGAGCTCTTCAGTATGTTACATTGACACGGCCTGATCGTTCCTTGGCAGTGAACAAAGTATGTTAGTTTATGCAGTCTCCTTGCATTGATCACTGGATTATGTCAAACGCATCTTACGGTACCTTCAAGCTACAGCTGATCATGGACTACACATTCGCTGATCCACCTCTTGCTCTCTTCAAGCATTCTCTGATGCAGATTGGGCGGGTAATGACACTGATAGGCACTCCACTAAGGGCTATGCCATTTTTCTTGGCCCCAACCTCATCTCTTGGGCATCTCGCAAGCATAAAACAATTACCCAATGATCCACAGAGTTTGAATATAAAGCCTTAGCAGATGCATCAGCTGAACTAATCTAGCTTGAGTCCTTATTTCAGAAACTAGGCCATCCATTACATGGCCCCCCAATTTTATGGTGTGACAATATTGGAGCCACTTACCTCTCGGCCAATCCTGTTTTTCATGCTCGGACGAAGCATGTTGAAATTGATTTTCATTTCATTTGTGAACGTGTTGCACAACATCAACTATCTGTCCAGTTCATCTCCACCCAAGATCAGCTTGCCGATATCTTCACTAAGCCCTTGAGTACCTCGCGTTTTAGGTTTCTGAGAGACAAGCTGAAGATTCGTGCTTCTGACTCTTCATCTTGAGCGAGTGTGTCAGTGCACATTCATTCCATCTCTGGTGTACACCCTTATCTAGCAAGTCAATGCATATTCATATTTGCCTACACTCTTATTTGGTCTCTGTCTCTATTTAAAAACTCTATATTTGGTTTTTCCTTTTATCTAGTATGTATTCAAAATATTTTCCTCTCTTGTAATTGCTATATTTGGTTCTCCTTTTTATTTAGCATGTATTCAAAATATTTTCCTTTCATATAATTACAGTAAAAGGGAAACCATGTAATCTACATATACTCCTATTGAAGGTCAATGAAAACAAAGAGAATAGAAATCTTCCTCCAAAAAAATATCTCTTTCTACAAGGAAGAAGAGGACCTAGAGGAAGAGGGGATGGAAAAGGGGATCCGGTGGACATGGATTGGATTTTTTATTTTATTTTATTTTATTTGATAGGGAATGGATTTTGAATCCATAAGAGGGTGCTCGGATTAAATTTGGAGGGGATTGAGCCACTTCCATTTCATGTAAGAATTTAAATCGAAATGGAACTCCTCCCACCTAAATAGTTGGAATGGGAGTCATCATTCCCGCTCCCATTTCAAGCCCTAACTTCCCACGATGAAACACCCCTTGCAGTATTGAAGATGTCAACGATCTATGATACCACTATGCATGGAGAATTCTAGTTGTGCCATATCTGATGCCACTCATGTGGGGAGCCTCATAGCCCTTTTACAATGAATTTTATTGCTAAAATCTTCGAATGCAAATTACATACTAGTGCTTTGATCTTCAAGTTTTCTGTACTTTGATATGTGGGAAAATTCCAACTAGGGAAATCATTTGTCACTTGTCAGAAGAAAATAAAATACAGTGAAGCTCCAAACAAATCATTTTGTCATTTTATTTGGGACGAAGAACTCTAGTATATATGGGTAAGAGTGAAATACAAGGATATACATACCATGCACAAAATTGATCTCCAAGATTTATTTCTAATCCGATCAAATGCAAAGGACCAAGATGTTATCAATAACAGACAGATGTGCCGAGCTTAGCTGACCTGAATGGATTAAAATGATAGGGTGAATTGGTTAGACAATATAGAAAAAATGGTACTGATGGCAGTAAAGATGAATAGACAAATGCATGGGAGATTTGCTTAGATAGAAAGTTAAAGGTTGCTAGCAGTTTTCCTTCGTAGATCTCAACCTGGACAAATTACATATGTTGCCACTGGTTCCTAGCCAGGAGTCAGAGCCCACCAGAGAGGTAGCGTGCATAAACTGTACCTGCCAAAAAGTTCCTAACCGGAGGTTGCTCCCGCATGGACATTTTGATGCTCAAGTCAAAAACCGGGAATGGAAGGAAGAGAGAGAGCAGGGATCAAAGAGGGAGTTTGATCTCTTGTTTATCTTGGAAGTTTCTTTTATAGATGAGACTCAGAAATAATGTTGGGATGAAAAGCTCTTAGTGGGGTTTGATGAGAAATAACAGAATTGAAGATCCCATCATACGAGCTATCAAGGAATCATTCCGTTTCATACGGAATGTTTGCTTCCCTTAATTAGAGTTTTATCTTTTGTACAGAATTGGCCATGCCCATTAATAGCTATGTTGACCAGTGTATGAGACTAGTCGTGTCCTTTAATTACAAAGATTTGTCGATGATTATAGAATATGATATGATCTCCCAGTCACACAACACAACCAGGTATGTAGAGATGAGCATCATTCGGTTCAACCTTCAAACTGTGCATGAAAGCACTGCTTGAAAGTTCCTGTGCATCACTAAACACAAGGACCTAAGATCAGCCTAAGTACTTCTACTGAGACCAAAAGTCAGTCAGGTCAAAGGACTCAAGATGTGACTTTGCTCCACCCAGGGGCCAGTAGGTCCTGATTGCCTGAGGTGAGGAGAGGTTCGGCCTACAAAGCCTCGGGATACCGAGGGAGGGGTCAACCCCCATATCAATATCCTTACCTTCAAGTCCATGGAAATTTATGTTAGGGACCATGGCTTTAAAAATACATTAAGTGATCTTGCAGGTTTGTTTTATTGGGCTGCTATATTTACCTCAATGAAGAGGTTTGTAGCAGCTGGTTCAAGCAAGATACAAATGACTAGTAGATGAGACTGCATGGTAGATGCGATACATTAAGAGCTTCAAACAAGTACCTAACAAGATTATGCAAACTGTGTTGAACCATATTTTGCATCTTTCCTTTGCATCACATCGGTGCACCTTTGTGATCTCTTGCAAACTTTATGATGCATGAGAAATTATTTCCTGTAGTGAACTTTGACAACCAAACCCGTTTCTTGACAATAGTGAATAATCTCATTACTATCAAATTGAGCTATTCATAAAAATGTTCGATCATGTAGTTCCCTTACAAACATTTGTTTTAAACAATAGTATTTGGAAAATTGTTAAGTTTCTTATGTAGATATCATCCATGTTTTCCTTTATTCATTGTCAAATCATTACCTAACGATAGCAATAACCGATGACAACAGGTGTGGCCATTGGAGCAGGATGGCAAGCATTGGTCGCATATGTGAACATTGCTTGCTATTATATATTTGGCATTCCCCTAGGCCTTATAATGGGTTATAAGCTTGATATGGGCGTTCAGGTAAATACTCTTCTCTTGCCCCTACCATTGAAAATGGCTGTTAGCTGTAGATTTCAAGACTAGAACGCATTAGCTTGGTCCATTATTGGGCCTCTAGCCGGAAGAGTAGGTTACACGAAAGAAACTAATGATTGTTACCTCAAAGAATTTCCATATTCATACTTAATTCACATCGCTATAATTGTGAGGCATATACCAGTATTTTCTATTATTTGCCTTTGATTAACTTTAATTTCAGGGAATTTGGTATGGAATGTTATCGGGCACTATCGTACAAACACTAATCCTATTCTGGATGACATATCGGACAAATTGGAACAGAGAGGTACATAGCTTACAATATTTTTTTTGTACCATCAATACTGCTGTTCTTAATATTCTGTCAAAAGATATACAATTTAAGAACTTATCTAGTAGCAGTTCCAGTAATAAGAGAACAAAAAACACAATAATTTTATTCAGAAGCAGATGATTCAGTTTGGCCCTCTAAATCAGGAATGTCTGGTTTCTCACACAAAACAAAGTAATCATCAAGTTGTTCCATTTATGTTCATGTGTCATTATCATTTCACATTGACATGAAAGGTTCTCTAGAATCTCATGTTTACCAGCTATATGTATCATCAAAAATGATATTGCATTGCAGGCTTCAAAAGCTGAGGAAAGGATAAGAAGATGGGGTGGAGAACAAGAAGTAGAGACAATGCCCTAGAGAAGTAAAATAAAGGGAAAATAAGGCACACGAGTAGCCCTCAAGAGTTCTTTTTAATATTTTATATTGTTTTTAAGAACAGCAAACAATGTGTAACAAACATTTCATTCACCGATTCTCAGAAAAAGGAATTTCTTTTATGGACTTGATCTCCTCCTACAAGTAGACAATGAACAAAAATTGTTCGAAAATAACCTTCACATTTTTAAATATATATATATATAGATATATATATATATATATACATATCCTCCTAAATATTGAATTTACTTGAATATCTTTTCAAAATTGATATTTATCTATATATTTTCATAAAACGTTTATTTTGTGCAAATACCCTTCTTTTTCCTTTTTTTTTTTTTTTTTTTTTTTTTTTCATCTGCATCCATGCCATCTAATATCATTAAGAAATTAGCAATTTAAAATTAAAATAACTAAAAAGCTCTTAATGGATAAACATGCAAAATAAAACTTGTTGCCGCCAAGATCGTCGTGGCCTGTAGCTGCTGCCGGCGCCGGAGTGCGCCCCTGTTGCTGCCTGGCGGTCCTCCGCTCCTGGACCTGCGAAACAAGGGTTAGTGACCCGGGACGGGGTTTCCAGCGGGGGCACTCCGACGATCAAGTCAGTGACGACCCAAGGAAACAAATCCTCCTGGTCGGGCCCCTCTTGGTGGACTCCGCACTAGGAGTGAGAGATGTGTAAGAAAACGAAAACGTTTCAGGGGGAGAACGATAGCGGGGACAAAGGGGTTCCCTGTTCCTCCGCCTCTCCTTGTATCTCTGGTTTTTCTTCAATTGTGACTGTGGTGGTGGCGCTTTGCCCTCTTGGACGAGCTTGCGCTTGTGTTGGTGGTTGATTGCTGTTACCTTCCCCATTTTTGAGAGTGCCGATTGTCCTTTGTAGTTAAAAACTGGCCGTTGGGCGCTCGCCTCGGGATCTTCGCTGAACTGGCAGGCACGTGTGGCAGGATTCTGTGCTATGGACAAGACATCTTTCCTGACAGGTGGTAGGGGAAGCTTCCATTCGTTCTGACATCCCTTCCGGTCACCCCATTCCAGGAAGCTTGGCAGAGCCTCGATCCGGGGGTCGCCGCCCTAGGGGTTTGTTCTCTCTGGCTGGCCCATCTCTCTGGAAGTACGGCCAGACAGGTAGTTATGGTGGTATGGGGGGCACCGTCCCGCAGTCCTTGGGAGGCTCGTCGGTGTTCCGAGATGGCAGGGCCTGCTCCGGTCTGGATGCTCCGAGCTCGTGTGGCCACTTCGATGGAAGAGGGAAGAGTGCGGGCCCGGTCCAAAGGGCGCGCGCTCGGAGAGGCTCCACATTGGTGGGTGAGCACTGAGCTCGACCTCGACCACAAGGCACTAACCTCCGAAGGTCTCACTTTGGAGGGCAGAGGACGGACCCGGTCCAAAGGGCGCGCACTCGGAGAGGCTCCATATTGGCGGGTGAGCACTGAGCTCAACCTCGACCACAGGGCACTAACCTCTGAGGGTCTCGCTCTGGGAGCGGAAGATGGACCCGGTCCAGAGGGTGCGCGCTCGTAGAGGCTCCATATTGGCGGGTGAGTGCTGAGCTCGACCTCGACCATAGGGTACTAACCTCAGAGGGTCTCGCCCTGGAGGGTGGAAGGCAGACCCGGTCCAGAGGGCGCGCGCTCAGAGAGGCTCCACATTGGCGGGTGAGCGCTGAGCTCGACCTCGACCACAGGGCACTAACCTCCGAGGGTCTCGCTCTGGAGGGCAGAAGGCGGACCCGGCTTAGGCGTCCCGAGCTTGCGGGCCCAACCTGGCGGAGGACGGAGCTCGACTCGTTGCCTTGTGGGAGCTCAGGTCAGCTCGGAGAACGGTCCGGGCTGGGCATTGCCTTGGCGGTCGACGCAGCGGTCTCCCTTGACGTGGTGCCTGTCAGCTATCCACGTCAGCAATCTTGCCACATCATTTGCCCCCCACTCCCGAGGCTCGTTAGTGCACGGCGCTCGGGCCGAAGGGAGTAATGGTGGTGCTGACATGGAAAGGCAGAAATTTGGCATGGTGAAGGCCGTGGTTGCCGGTGCCTCGAGGGACGGCCCTGCCAGCCAGTGCGGAGGTGCCACGCGGCCACATCCGAGGAGTAGTTAATGTGGGCACAGAATTCTGAGCGGCTGGGGCACCTTTGTCACCGATGGGTAGCACGTGGCACGGATCCGTTGGCGAGGGGGTCATGGCAGCGCTAATTTGATGGGCCCTCCCGAAATGAAAGGAAAAAAATTTTTTACTCAAAATTTCTATCCTTTCAAACCCTTCGTGCTTGTTGTAGTACCTGGGCCCTTTCTTTTCCGTGATCTGCTTTCGTTCTTCCCTTCTCCAGGGAACTAGATTGGCCATGTTCTTCTTCCTCTTTTTCCCTTTGAGGTAGGCTTCTTCTTCTTAGGTTATCTTTGCAGCATGTCATGTCCCGATCCTTCCATCCAAGAGATAGTGCTCTCCTCCTCCAATGAGGAGTCGGAGGGGGCACAGTTTAGGATTAGCAGTAGACTGGCTCTTCCTGCCCCCCCGAGTCTATTAGGGACCCGGGGGCGGCTTCTCCTCGTCCCACCTATCTTCCTTTCCTGCTCAAACCAGCTCCTGAGTCTGTCCGATCAACAGGTCCAGGCGGGGTCGCTTCGACGATTTTCGCCGCGGAGCTGGGGCCCATCCGGGATGCCTATGGTTCCCCGCTCCGGGAAGCAGGTCACTTCCAGTGGCCCGGGCCATCTCGCCTTTTATGAGGAGACCTTCTGCAGGGTCTCCGATTTTCCTTTCACCCCTTCTTCCTGTCTGTTCTGAGCAACTACCGTCTGGTCCCCGCACAGTTAGTGCCGAACACTATCAGGGTCATCTTCTCTTTCATCGTACTCTGCCATGTCCACGGGTTCATTGCTCGGTTCTCCTTGTTCAGGGCATTTTTCGTCCTGAAGCGCCACCCAACTGAAGATGGGTGGTGGTCCTTTTCCTCCCGTCTGAAGGGCATAAGATTCAAGCTCCCCTCTTCCATCAAAGGGTGGAAGAGCAAATTTTTCTTTGCGAACGTTGAGAGGGTCGACTGGGCCTGGAGCGAGCCGGACCGGTCCCCTAACCGGAACTCTGCGGTCGATGCAGCTGATTGGGATGACTATGAGCAGCTTCGCACCACTCAGATCCCTTCTCTGGAGGTCCTGTTGTCAGAGCGGAACCTTTTTGACGCCAGGGTGGACCCATCGACAGGGTCGGGTGAGTGCGATTTTTTCCTTCATGTGTGTTTTTCCTTTTCTTCACTTTAGGCTAACTCATTTGGCTCCTGCGTGCAGGGATGATCTTCTCGGGGGGTGACCCGTTGCCACTCTCCCGGAAGAGGTCGCCCACCGGAGTGGCCGCTGAGCCTCCCACGAGGTGGGCTCGGGTTGAGGGCATGCCGATGTCTGCTCTCGCTGCGGCCACCACCCTGAAGGGGAAGGAGGCCGAGGGATGGACGGGGTCACGGGCCAAACCCCCCGATCTGGAGACTAAGGCGACCGTCCAGGTCGATGCTACCATTGCTGTCGCGTCGCCCTGCTCTCCGGGTTCGAGGACGGTTAAGGCCGAGGGGGGAGAGGCCCGTGTTGGAGCTCCTCCTGTGACGGGGGCTCCAACCGTGACGGCACCGGATCCCTGACCGATTCCCGGGGGTCCTACCACCGGAGGGATGGGCGCACCTGCTCCCCGAGAGAGAAGGAGGGACAAGGCTAGGCGCCGCCTCCTGTTTAGGCTGGGGCCAGAGAGCTCCTTGGCTGACAACCGCACCCTAGCCGCTCGCATGATGGATTTCTCCATCCAGCCATGCGATCGGAAGGAGATGGATGGACTGTCGGTTGGAGCTGTGATCGACAGCATCTTTCCCCATCTTTACACGGTAAGCAACTTTACTCTCTTTCTTCTTTTCTCTTTTTTTTTTTAATATTCCATATGACGCAGATGGGTGTCAAGGTCCTTTTCATCAGGAGCTGCTGCCGAAACTGGGAGCGAGCTGAGGAGCAACAGGCGGCCGAGATTGCATCGCTGAAGGCTGACCTGAAGGGGAGGACCAACTCCGAAGGGGTGCTTGACCGACGGGTCAAGGGCCTCGAGAAGCAGCTCGCCGACTCTGAGGGGCAAGTGAAGGAACTCTAGGAGCACCTCAACCGCGAGTAGGGGCAGTCGAGGAAGAAGGCCGAGGAGCTTGCCGACGTTGAGCAGCGGTTGGACGTGTATAATGCCAAGGCAGCCCGTCAGAAGGGGATCGCCCAGTCCCTCCAGGCCCAGCTGGTGACAGAGAAGGAAAAGTCGTCCGCGGTACAGAGGGCAGCCGAGGAGGTGGCTAAGTCAGCTATGGATGCCAGGCTCAAGGTGGCCGCAGTGAGGAAGGAAGCCGAGGAGGCGGTTGTAAGGTACAGGGCCTCGGAGGAGTTCCTCGTCGAGGTCCATCAGACGGCATCGGACTCCTTCTTCAAGGCCTTCATGTACCTGCGTCGCTTGGTCGAGGGGTTCATCTCGACCAAGGGCCGTAGCCACCTCTAATATCCCAGCACTTCAGATCAGGAGGCAGACACTGAGGAGGCCGTTACTCCCGAGTCTCCTGCACCAGCCAAGGTCGAGGCCGTGCCATCTGAACCCGTAGCCACGTAGCCGGAAGTCCCTGCTAATGGGGATTCCCAGCTCGGTGGTCCAGCCGAGCAGTAGTTGTTTTTATTTCATTTGCATTTTGCCTTTTCTTTTCTATACTTGGCAGGGCTACCCGGCATGTCAGGGGCCCACAGGATGCTTGTAATTGACACTCAATCAATGAAACTTAATTTTTCTTGCAATCATTTTCCTTGTCTGGTTCTTTCTTTTGTGTGTAAGTGGGGAGATCAGAGAGAGAGAGAGAGGCCTCGCCTTGCCTGGGGTTAAGTTATCAGACTTCAACATGGGTAAGCCGGGTGCAGGTTCATGACACTTGGGTGTTGCTGTGCTCGTAGGTCCCTCGACCGAAGATTTGAGCTCCGATCTTGAGTTGGCATCCTGGAGCTGGGCTCGGGGACATCGATGACTGAGAGCTTCTTGGCTCGAAGTTCCCTTGGCCGGAGATCTGAGCTCCAGTCTTGGGTAGGCATCCTGGAGCTGAGCTTGGGGACGTCGATGATTGAGAGCTGCTTGTCTCAAAGTTCCCTTGGCCGGAGATCTGAGCTCCGGTCTTGGGTAGGCATCCTGGAGCTGGGCTCGGGGATGTTGATGACTGAGAGCTGCTTGGCTCGAAGTTCCCTTAGCCGGAGATCTGAGCTCTAGTCTTGGGTAGGCGTCCTGGAGCTGGGCTCGGGGACGTTGATGATTGAGAGCTGCTTGTCTCGTTCCCCTCTCGTTCTCTCTCTTTCCTACCCCGTTCCTTTTTTCTTCTTCTTCTTCTCTTTCTTCTTCTTTTTTTTTTTTAGGGTGGAGAGATCAGAGAAAAGGGTTCTTGCTGTGTTCCCCACTCGTTCTCTTTCTTTCCTTCCCCCCTCGTCTTCTTTTCGAGTGGGGAGATCAGAGAAGAGGGTTCTTGCCAGGCTCCCCTCTTGTTCTCTTTCTTTCCTTCCCCTCTCGTCTTCTTTTCGAGTGGGGAAATTAGATAAGAGGGTTACTGGGCTTGATTGCCTTGGAGCTAGGCTCGAGGCCTTCCTGGACGTGGAGCTAGGCTCAGGCCCAGGGGTCGCCTGAGGACTTGGCCCAGGTCTTTGTCACCTTGGAGCTAGGCTCGAGGTGTTGATGGGAGCTACTTGGCCCCATGATCCCTTGGTGTCTCAGAGCTGGGCTTGGAGGCATTTGAGATTGAGAGCGGCTTGGCTTAGCGACCCCTTGGCCGGAGGTCTGAGCTCCGATCTAGGGTTACCGTCCTGGAGCTGGGCTCAGGGACGTTGCTAGTTGAGAGCTGCATGGCTCGGTAGTCCCTTGGCCAGAGATCTGAGCTCCGATCTTGGGTCGGCGTCCTGGAGCTGGGCTCGAGGACGTCGCTAGTATTTTCCTGCAAGACAGATAGACACTTGTGCAAGGAGAAAACTATTGTTATTATTATTATGGCTGGGAAGCCTTACACTATTGATAGTATTTCTGCAAGTTGCAGGCATTCCACGTTCTAGAGAACCTGACACCATCAAGATCTTCAAGGTAATAAGCTCCTTGTGAGAAGGCCTCGGCTACTTTGTAGGGGCCTTCCCAGTTCGGTGAAAGCTTACCGCACTCTCTGGGCTGAGACGCCTCTGCCCGCCGCAGCACCAAGTCTCCAGGCTTGAAAGCTTTTGGCCTGATGCGGGCGTTGTAGTACTGGGCCACTCGTTGCCGGTAGGCCGCCATCCACAGGTGGGCTTTGTCCCTCGCCTCTTCAAGAAGGTCCAGGTTGAGTAAGAGGTGTGTCGAGTTCCGTTCTTCATCATACTACTACACCCGCAATATGGGCATGCCGAGTTCGACTGGGATGACCGCTTCGGCACCAAAGACAAGGCTAAAAGGCATCTCGTTGGTTACCATTCTGGGCATTGTGTGGTAGGCCCACAGGATGCTTGGAAGTTTTTCTGTCCACCTGCCCTTGGCTTGATCCAGCCTGGTCCTGAGTCCTTGAAGGATGGTCCGGTTAGTCACCTCGGCTTCTCCGTTTGTTTGAGGATGAGCCACCGAGGTGAACCGGTGTTGGATGCCATGCTTGGCACAGAATCCTTCGAACTCGTGATTGTTGAACTATCGCCCATTGTCGGTGATGATGCAATGGGGGAGCCCGAAGCGGCAAATGACTGACTTCCAGAAGAACTGGTGGACATTGGCTTCCGTGATCCGAGCTAGCGGCTCTGCTTCGACCTACCTGGTGAAGTAGTCAATTGCCACCAGCAGAAACTTTTACTGCCCTGGTGCTGGGGGAAATGGTCCCAAGATATCCATTCCCCACTAGGCAAAGGGCCAAGGGGCTGAGAGTTGGGAGATCGGCATCGCCGGTTGATGCTGTATGTTGGCGTGGCACTGGCATTTGTCGCACCTTTTAACAAAATCGACAACGTCCTCCCTCATAGTCTCCCAAAAGTATCCCTGGCGGAGGGCTTTGTAAGCCAGTGTTCTCCCTCCCACGTGGTTCCCGCAGAGGCCTTCATGTATCTCTTGGAGCACGAAGGTTGCCTCGACGGGCTTGAGGCATCTCAGGAGTGGGTAAGAGTAAGATCAGCGGTAAAGCTGGCCATCCATCAGAACGAACTGGGAGGCTTTCTTCTTGATGAGGGTAGCTTCTACGCGATCTTCGGGCAAGGTGCCGTCAGTGATGTACCAGATGTACTTGTCCATCCAGCTCGGCTCGGGGGTGACTTGATGTACCTCTGTCGAGCTCTCGTAGCTGGGGCTTTCGAGGTACTCAATGTAGGCGCATCCCAGCGACGAGTCCGGCAAGGTCGCGAGCCTGGACAGCACATCCACGCATGCATTTTCTCCTCGGGGGATGTGGAAGATGCTGAAGCGTCGGAGGCCTGCCATGCATGCACGGACCTACTCCAGGTACTTCATCATCTGGGCATCCCTCGCTTCATATTCTCCGAAGACTTGTCCAGCAACCAGTTGGGAGTCGGTGAAGACTTTCAAGTCCTGCACACCCAGCTCGTGGGAGACTCTCAAGCCCGCGAAGAGTACCTCGTACTCCGCCTGGTTATTAGTTGCGGCGAACTTGAAGCAGAGGGTGCATTCCGCCACAACCCCATCGCTATTGGTTAGGATGAGGCATGTTCCGCTCCCACCGGAGTTGGATGCTCCATCTACGTGGAGGATCCAGGGCTCTTCTCCTGGCCCGGGCTTCGTTGCTATCTGCTATGGCTTCTCGGTGAATCTAGTGCACTCGACCACGAAGTCGGCTAGGACTTGGGCCTTTTGTGAAGACCTCGGTCGGTATACTATGTCGAATTCACTGAGCAGCAGGGACCACTTAGCTAACCTCCCGGATGTCTCGGGTTGGGTGAGGATGGTCCTCAGCAGCTGGTCTGTCACGACCACTATTGGGTGTGCTTGGAAGTAGGGCCTGAGGCGCTTAGCAGACATTATTAATGCAAAAATGAGTTTCTTGGAGTGAGTATACCTGATCTCTGCATCACGGAAGATTTTGCTGATGTAGTACACCGGCTTCTGAGATTTGTCCTCATATGTGCAGATGAGAATCGAGCTGACAGCTCCCGATATAACCACCAGGTACAGCAAGAGCTCTTCTCCCTCCTTTGACCTGGAGAGCAACGGGGGGGAGGCGAGGAAGTTCTTCAGCTCCTCGAAGGCTGTCTTACACTCCTCGGTCCAGGCGAAGTCGTGCATCTTGCGTAGCACCTTAAAAAATGGCAGGCAGCGATCAACCGATCTCAAGATGAATCTACTGAGGGTGGCGACACGTCCCGTTAAATGTTGGACCTGCTTCTTGGGGTCGGGTGTTCCATGTCGACGATGGCTTGAACCTTTTCCGGGTTTGCTTCAATGCCCCTCTGGGTGACCATAAAGCCGTGGAATTTTCCTGCAGCCACCCAAAAGGCGCACTTCGCCAGGTTCAGCTTCATCTGATATTGTTGCAGGTTGTGGAAGGACTCGGCGAGGTCAGCTACATGGCTCGAGCCCGGCCTGCTCATAACGAGCATGTCATCCACATACACCTGCATGTTGCGGCCATTTGGTCCTTGAAGACCTTGCTAACCAGGCACTGATAGGTGGTCCCTGCATTCTTCAGACCAAAAGGCATCATCTTGTAACAGTATGTTCCTTGGTTAGTGATGAAGGTGGTGTACTCCTCGTCTTCTGGATGCATGCGGATTTGGTTGTACCCAGAGAATGCATCCATGAAGGAGAGCAGCCGGTGGCCAGAGGTGGCGTCCACCAGCTGGTCAATCTTCGGGAGAGGGAAGTTATCCTTCGGGCAAGCTTTGTTGAGGTCGGTGTAGTCGACACAGATCCTCCACTTGCCATTGTTCTTCCTGACCATCACTACGTTCACCAGCCAGCTCGGATATTGGACCTCTCGAACGAAACCGGTAGCTAGGAGTTTATCAACTTCCTCCTTGATGGCTACCTGTCTCTCCGAGATGAAACTTCTCTTCTTCTGCCGAACTGGTTTGTGCTTTGGGTCAACACTCAGCCTGTGGGTAATGATGTCAGGAGGGATACCTGGCATGTCTGCTGCCGTCCAGGTGAACACATCTACATTCACTCGTAGGAATTCCAGCAGTTGGACCCTCTCCTCTTCGGGTAGCTGGGCTCCGATCTGTACCGTCTTCGTAAGGTCATCCCCGAGTGGGTAAGAAAGTTGGCGCTTGACCGGGCCTCCCCTGGGATCCTGGGCCCTTTGGTCGAGGTCATTCGTACTAGGGTTGTCCTGAGGGACCTTGGCCCTAGGGAGGGTTTGGAAACAATGCTGCACCGGCTAGGGTGCTCCCCTTATTTCCCTGACACCGTAGGGGGTTGGGAACTGCACAAGAAGCCTCTTGGTGGAGACAACGGCATCGAGCAAATTAAGCCCGGGTTGACCCAATATCACGTTGTAGACAGAAGGGAGCCTTACAACCATGAAAGTTATCATGAGGTGCTTTGCCGGGGTGGGGTTCCGGCAGTGACTGGGAGAGCGATTTCTCCTTCTACCCTCACGGAATTACCCGTGAAACCAACAAGGGGGGTGTGCACGGGCTTAAGCTGATCATGAGAGAGATTCATCCTGGAGAAGGTATCATAAAAAAGCACATCGGTGGAGCTTCCACTATCAATCATGATGCGCCTGACAGGGTGCTTCGCGATCGTCATCTCGATGACCACGGCATCATTATTTACATTTTTTCTCCCTTCTTCCCCTTCCCTTATAAAGGGGAGTACATTCTCAGAGTCCTCTGCCCCTCGGGTCCTCTTGGACACACGCACAGCTCCCCAGGAGATCATGCCCACCGGCTTCTCAGTGGAGCGGTTGTCGATGGTTGGAGCTGAAGGAAAAGCGACGAGCACCTGGGACTTCACTTGGGATCTGCCCCCCACGAACCTTTTAAGGTAGCCTCTCTTGATAAGTTCCTCAATCTCCCACTTGAGGTTGCGGCATTCCTCAGTGTTGTGGCCGCGATCGTGGTGAAAGCGATAGTACTTTGTTTTGTCATGGCCAGCGAAAGGCTTCAGTGGAGGCGGGCGCCTCAGGTAGTCCTCACCTTCGATCTCCATAAGGATCTTCATCCTCGGGGCAAGGAGAGATGTGTAACCTCCCTCGAGAACGGGGCCCTCTCTCAGTCTCGATCGGTCCCTCCTAAAGCTCGGAGCATGGGATGCTAGCTTCCGAGTTCCAGACGCTTTGGTGGGGGTCGACTTCTTCAGTGATGCAGAACGAAAGCTCTGATACCAAAAATGATACAGAACAAAGAACAAAGAAGCGTATGCGGAAGTAAATTTAGGATTAATTTGTTTTTTTTTTTTTTATATATTTCAGAAATTGGCTTTGACTCAAAGTAAAGCTAAACTAAGTTGAAGGAAACTAGGTAAGGATTGAAAGCACAATTTAGAAGAAACTAAATTATCAGAGTAGTTCAGAAGTAACGGATCACTGGGGGTTGAGAAACTCCCAGACCTAGGGTTTCGCTCTGAACTTTCAACAGAACAGAAATAGAGAGGAGAGATGGTTTACCAACCAGACAGTGATCTTCTCAGAATTTGGGTGGAAGAACTCTCTCGAGCAGATTGTTGGATCCTCGGATTCGGCTATCTTCGCAATGGATCCTCCAATACTGGTCTTGTGGTTTGGTCGGCTTCTCCTGGACTCAAGATCTGGGAAGAAGAAAAACAAGTGAGGGATTCAGAGACTCAGGGAAGGATTTACCAGTTCGAAGAACTTGAAGGCTGATGTCGCTGAGATCCGGATTCTCTTGAAGGCTGATTCAACTCCCACTGGAAAGAGCTTTGGATCTGAAGTACCCGGACTGTAGCTGGATGCTGGTGGTCAGCCTGGACTTGGAGAGAGTGGCCGTGAGAGGTGGGATATGCTAGGGCTTGGTGGAAAGAGAAGGGTGATGGGCGGCTAGGGTTTGGGAGTGAAGTGGCTAACCTAGGGTTGGGGTTTTGGAGATCTCACACCTCCTCAAGGTTCCTGGGGAACCCGGATTTACTCCCTCATGGAGCTCAACACCTGGATGCAAGTGCGGAAGAGAGAAAACACAAAGTTTGCTCATAAAAAAATTTGGTTTCATTCATCTGATTCTTTTCAAACTTACATGGGGGTTTAATTTATAGGCCATTACAAGAGAGTAGGATTTTACATCTTCCCATGTGGGACTAAAGGAGGGGATCTTCAAATTAGGATATCAATCCCTACTCATATGGCCGGCCAATTAATTCCAAAGTTGATTGAAGCTTCAAAAAGGAAAGTGGGTGGCACCTCCTTGTCTTGACCTCCAAGAAAATATTTTTTTCCTTCTATGCTTGGCCTTATCTAGAAGTGTTTGGGTGCCTCTTAACCTTGCCCTCCAAGAGAAAATTTGTTGCCTTTTATATCTGACTTTAGTTGGAATGATTAGGGCGCCTCCTAACCTTGCTTTTTCAAGAGAAATCTCCTTCCTTCCATGGCTCAACCCTTTTTGGATACCTCCTTTTCTTTCTCCCCAAGTTATGGCTCCTTCTAACTTTGTTTTGAGTATTTTTGGCAGGTAATGGGCGCCTTCTTGAATTTCTCTCCAAGAGAATTTCTTCCCTTTCATAGTTTGTTTCTTTTGGGAAGTCTTGGGCCGCCCCCTTGATTTGTGGACCCCTGGTGGATTTCTCCTCAATTGGCGCATGAAAGAGGGGAGCTGCTATCTGTGGTGTGGGGACCAAAGCCTGCTGGATGGAGATGTGGCGCCCCCTGGACTCAGGCGTATGGCTGGGAGTGTGGCTGGGAGTGTGGCGCCCACTTGCTTGGCCTTGGGAGAAAATGTAACACCCCAGGTTGAAGCCCTAGTCCACTATTGAGTCAACATGACTCAACAAAATAAAATACAGGTAATATAGACTCAAGCTAAAATTGAGTTGATCCAGTCAACCCTTATTACAAGCCAAAAAAAACCATAATTCTTCGGGCAAGGTTAATCAGAGATCTAGATGGAGCTCTGAAGTCTTCTTCTGAGTCTGGTGCCCGCACCAATTCGCCCAGGGTGGGAGGAACTCGACCCTGTCGAGTATGGATCAAGTTGGCTCTGGTATCTCTCCAAGAGGTCTGGGTCCAACTCTTGTAATTCTTCTCGGGAGATCCAAGAGTCATCAGAATCTGGCCTTCCTAGCTAGCGGACCAGGTATCTTTGGTATCCTCGATTACGAGTAGAGATAACCTGATCATCCAGGATCTTTTCAATCTGCTCTTTCCTCACAGGCCAGTTTGTTGGTGGACACACAGGGTTGGGTTCACTCTCAAGAGCAGGATTAGGCTCAAAAGGCTCACTGGGAATCACAGTTGGCTCTCTATACTCTACTAGGTCTGTAATGTTGAAAGTAGAGCTAATGCCTAGTTCTGAAGGCAACTCGAGCACTTAGGCATTGGATCCTACTCTCTTTACCACTCTAAATGGCCCAGCTCCCCTAGCATGTAACTTTCTAACGGTTCCAGGAGGAAACCGTTCAGGCCTTAACCTAATCATTACATAGTCTCCTTCGTCAAAAGTTTTGACTCGCCTTTGAGAATCAGCCAATTTCTTATAAGTTTCATTACTTAAATTTATTTTGGCATGAATTTCTTTATGCAAGTCCTTTACATGCTATGCAAGTGCATCAAGAGACTTGTGTGTTTGGACTAATAGTGAAATCAGATCAAGTGGTGTGAGAGGCTTGTATCCTTGAACAATTTCAAAGGGGCTCTAGCCTATAGACCTATTGATCGAAACATTATATGCAAATTTAGCCCTGGGTAAATACAAATCCCAATTCCTGGTATTCTCACTCAATCAAAATCTGAGACAATGTCCTAAACTCGACTGACGATGCATTCCTAAAGAATGGACTTTATTCAAAGGAACCCTAGGTCTAAACCTAACAAACTACGGCTCTCTAGGTTTAACCTTGGGTCGGAGGATGGCATGCAGAGCATGAAAACTTATCATGGGTGCCTAGTAGGTGCCATAAGGTCTTCCAGAAGTAGGTGGCAAACCTAGTAGATTCTGACACATGATTCACTCTAAAGACTTCGACAAAGTATACTTGGATGGTGTAAGAAGCATTAGAAGTCCTAGAGAAAGGGAGGAGATATAAGGTGGAGTCTCGAATTACCTGTTGACTAAAGGTGGTGACCTGAAGGTTTGAATGGTGATCTATGAGTGTCAACTGGTCATCCTTACGAAAGGAAAAGTTTGCTACTCCCAGGAATGGATCATGAGATGGTTCGGGAAGTAGCCTAGGACATGTGATTGCAACAGTTAAGGTTTGTTCTCTAAGCAAATAATGATCCACTTTCTCAAGAACTAGATTAGAGAATGATTCATGGAAGGGCCTATGGATGATGACCTCAAGACTTGAAATTTGACCAATGGGTGCGGAAAGGTATACTCTATAGAAGGGTAGGTTAGTCATGCGAAGGAAGGGGTCTGGGGCCATAAGGAGGACTTCTACAGGACTGGGTGAATCAATCCGCTCAAGACAAGGATGTTCAACTGAGATTACGGGTGAGACCTTAGTGGCTGGGCATGGGACAAGGTCCAATTGTAAGAGGCTTGATTCAGTCATCCTAAGGAGAGGATCTACCATAGGGTGGGCAAACTTAAACAGTTCAGTGCAAAGATCTTTAATTGGTACTTGGAGAATGACTGTCATTAGAGGGTACGAACTGATAGCTCGGGCTAACACTATGAGTTCTTCCTGGGGGTATTTGACTAAAGGAACCTTGTTCTCACAAATCTCTTGAATTTCTGAACTAGGTCCTACCACTTAGTTGCTTTCCAAGGTCTCCTCAGGTAAGGAACCAATAGTATCGATGTCACATTCTTCAAGTTCTTCCCCCTCATATTCATCAACTAGAGTCAAGCCAGCATCATATACTTCCTCGATGCCATCTTCAATGGGTTTCGAGTCAGTGGTAATCCGGTCAACTGATTCTGGGCTTGTCATACCTAACCATTCTTCCTCATTAGTAGGCTTGGGTTCTCCCACATTAATGTCATCCTTAGGATTCTTACCACTTAGCTGTGCACAAGCCAGTCCTATGCATGGGCACTGACTAGATTTATGGCCTCTTTCTCCACAAAACAAACATTCTTGAGATATAGGAACCTGGGTCACACTGGGTTTCAAGCTAGTAGAGACCTTACTTGGGCATGGGTGTGGATCTAAATGGTTTGATCTAGAAGACTGGGGTTGTTTAGTGACTGGTCTAGAATATTGTAAGGACTTCTCATAGACACGATCCACACTATAGATATCATGGTTAGGCTTCCTAAGGTTATGCTCGGGATCATGGTATAAGGTCCTCCTAGGTTCCTGGCATGGGTGAGGTTGGGGCCTATTAAATTTTGGATCAGGGGTCCAATTTTGATGTCTACGTTTCTCAAGTACTTGGACTCGATCCCTAAACTGGGAAAAACCCTCATTCATGTCCTGACTCAATTTGGTCATACTTTTGATAAGATTTCTAACCATGGCCTCTAAATCTGGTTGGGTTTGACTAGGTTGGTAGGGTACTCCATTCTGGGCAGACATGATTATGCAAGCAAGCACACAGAATGTGACTAGACTAAAGCGACTACCGGCTCACTAGACCTAGAGTCCAAACTAGATGCCCAATCAGAGTGGCAAGCTAGCCTGCAGTAACTCAGGACTCAGCTAGGCTGGTGTAAGGGGAGTGTTAGGTCCCTAAATGCCAATCCTAGACACCAATCAGAGATTGGCCAGGTAGGCGGACCAGCACACAAGCCCTTCGGGATGGAATCCCTGAACCACCATTCTAGACACTGAGTACAAAGCACACACAGAGTAACCAGACAAACTGACTCAATACTAGCCTTGACCCGACTTGTTGATGTCCCTAGCCCACTAGGGCAAATTAGGTCTAATTAATTTTAAGATTAAAGGCTTAGGTTCGAATGAGTGGGTGGTGGTTTTGGGCTAAGAAGAGGTTATCAACTCCTCCCCTTATCTTAGATGCTCAAATGCCCTTAAGATGAATTAAGTGTTGAACATTCAAAAATAATTGAATTGCAGAAACACAAAAATAGAGTTGCAGTAATTTAATTCTCAGAAATCTCACATAAACCAATAAATCACATGAAAATTATGAAAAATAGCTTCAATTATACTGGTTTCAGAAAAATAAAAATCACCGAGTTTGGAGTTATCTGCAGTGAGAAATAATTCCTGCAACAGGAAAATTACGGGCTGAAAACAGAGTACTTCCCCGTTTACAATTCCTTCTACGAAGTTATAACCCAACGGATCCCCTACACGTCCTAGGAACACCCCGTGGAATGGGAAGAGGAGGTTTGCACCTCGCTTCGTTCCTAGGACCGGACGTCCTGGGGAGTCTACTTCGAGCAGACAAAGTAAAAAGAGAGAGACTCAAACAAGCAATCAAAACAGAAACCCTAGACAGGGCTCTGATACCAAAATTGATGCAGAATGGAAGCTCTGATACCAAAATTGATGCAGAACGAAGAACAAAGAAGCGTATGCGGAAGTAAATTTAGGATTAATTTGTTTTTTTTTTTTATATATATATATATTTCAGAAATTGGCTTTGACTCAAAGTAAAGCTAAACTAAGTTGAAGGAAACTAGGTAAGGATTGAAAGCACAATTTAGAAGAAACTAAATTATCAGAGTAGTTCAGAAGTAACGGATCACTGGGGGTTGAGAAACTCCCAGACCTAGGGTTTCGCTCTGAACTTTCAACAGAACAGAAATAGAGAGGAGAGATGGTTTACCAACCAGACAGTGATCTTCTCAGAATTTGGGTGGAAGAACTCTCTCGAGCAGATTGTTGGATCCTCGGATTCGGCTATCTTCGCAATGGATCCTCCAATACTGGTCTTGTGGTTTGGTCGGCTTCTCCTGGACTCAAGATCTGGGAAGAAGAAAAACAAGTGAGGGATTCAGAGACTCAGGGAAGGATTTACCAGTTCGAAGAACTTGAAGGCTGATGTCACTGAGATCCGGATACTCTTGAAGGCTGATTCAACTCCCACTGGAAAAAGCTTTGGATCTGAAGTACCCGGACTGTAGCTGGATGCTGGTGGTCAGCCTGGACTTGGAGAGAGTGGCCGTGAGAGGTGGGATATGCTAGGGCTTGGTGGAAAGAGAAGGGTGATGGGCGGCTAGGGTTTGGGAGTGAAGTGGCTAATCTAGGGTTGGGGTTTTGGAGATCTCACACCTCCTCAAGGTTCCTGGGGAACCCGGATTTACTCCCTCATGGAGCTCAACACCTGGATGCAAGTGCGGAAGAGAGAAAACACAAAGTTTGCTCACAAAAAAATTTGGTTTCATTCATCTGATTCTTTTCAAACTTACATGGGGGTTTAATTTATAGGCCATTACAAGAGAGTAGGATTTTACATCTTTCCATGTGGGACTAAAGGAGGGGATCTTCAAATTAGGATATCAATCCCTACTCATATGGCCGGCCAATTAATTCCAAAGTTGATTGAAGCTTCAAAAAGGAAAGTGGGTGGCACCTCCTTGTCTTGACCTCCAAGAAAATATTTTTTTCCTTCTATGCTTGGCCTTATCTGGAAGTGTTTGGGTGCCTCTTAACCTTGCCCTCCAAGAGAAAATTTGTTGCCTTTTATATCTGGCTTTAGTTGGAATGATTAGGGCGCCTCCTAACCTTGCTTTTTCAAGAGAAATCTCCTTCCTTCCATGGCTCAACCCTTTTTGGATACCTCCTTTTCTTTCTCCCCAAGTTATGGCTCCTTCTAACTTTGTTTTGAGTATTTTTGGCAGGTAATGGGCGCCTCCTTGAATTTCTCTCCAAGAGAATTTCTTCCCTTTCATAGTTTGTTTATTTTGGGAAGTCTTGGGCCGCCCCCTTGATTTGTGGACCCCTGGTGGATTTCTCCTCAATTGGCGCATGAAAGAGGGGAGCTGCTATCTGTGGTGTGGGGACCAAAGCCTGCTGGATGGAGATGTGGCGCCCCCTGGACTCAGGCGTATGGCTGGGAGTGTGGCTGGGAGTGTGGCGCCCACTTGCTTGGCCTTGGGAGAAAATGTAACACCCCAGGTTGAAGCCCTAGTCCATTACTGAGTCAACATGACTCAACAAAATAAAATGCAGGTAATATAGACTCAAGCTAAAATTGAGTTGATCCAGTCAACCCTTATTACAAGCCAAAAAAACCATAATTCTTCGGGCAAGGTTAATCAGAGATCCAGATGGAGCTCTGAAGTCTTCTTCTGAGTCTGGTGCCCGCACCAATTCTCCCAGGATGGGAGGAACTCGACCCTGTCGAGTATGGATCAAGTTGGCTCTGGTATCTCTCCAAGAGGTCTGGGTCCAACTCTTGTAATTCTTCTCGGGAGATCCAAGAGTCATCAGAATCTGGCCTTCCTAGCTAGCGGACCAGGTATCTTTGGTATCCTCGATTACGAGTAGAGATAACCTGATCATCCAGGATCTTTTCAATCTGCTCTTTCCTCACAGGCCAGTTTGTTGGTGGACACACAGGGTTGGGTTCACTCTCAAGAGCAGGATTAGGCTCAAAAGGCTCATTGGGAATCACAGCTGGCTCTCTATACTCTACTAGGTCTGTAATGTTGAAAGTAGAGCTAATGCCTAGTTCTGAAGGCAACTCGAGCACTTAGGCATTGGATCCTACTCTCTTTACCACTCTAAATGGCCCAGCTCCCCTAGCATGTAACTTTCTAACGGTTCCAGGAGGAAACCGTTCAGGCCTTAACCTAATCATTACATAGTCTCCTTCGTCAAAAGTTTTGACTCGCCTTTGAGAATTAGCCAATTTCTTATAAGTTTCATTACTTAAATTTATTTTGGCATGAATTTCTTTATGCAAGTCCTTTACATGCTATGCAAGTGCATCAAGAGACTTGTGTGTTTGGACTAATAGTGAAATCAGATCAAGTGGTGTGAGAGGCTTGTATCCTTGAACAATTTCAAAGGGGCTCTAGCCTATAGACCTATTGGTCGAAACATTATATGCAAATTTAGCCCTGGGTAAATACAAATCCCAATTCCTGGTATTCTCACTCAATCAAAATCTGAGACAATGTCCTAAATTCGACTGACGATGCATTCCTAAAGAATGGACTTTATTCAAAGGAACCCTATGTCTAAACCTAACAAACTACGGCTCTCTAGGTTTAACCTTGGGTCGGAGGATGGCATGCAGAGCATGAAAACTTATCATGGGTGCCTAGTAGGTGCCATAAGGTCTTCCAGAAGTAGGTGGCAAACCTAGTAGATTCTGACACATGATTCACTCTAAAGACTTCGACAAAGTATACTTGGATGGTGTAAGAAGCATTAGAAGTCCTAGAGAAAGGGAGGAGATATGAGGTGGAGTCTCGAATTACCTGTTGACTAAAGGTGGTGACCTGAAGGTTTGAATGGTGATCTATGAGTGTCAACTGGTCATCCTTACGAAAGGAAAAGTTTGCTACTCCCAGGAATGGATCATGAGATGGTTCGGGAAGTAGCCTAGGACATGTGATTGCAACAGTTAAGGTTTGTTCTCTAAGCAAATAATGATCCACTTTCTCAAGAACTAGATTAGAGAATGATTCATGGAAGGGCCTATGGATGATGACCTCAAGACTTGAAATTTGACCTATGGGTGCGGAAAGGTATACTCTATAGAAGGGTAGGTTAGTCATGCGAAGGAAGGGGTCTGGGGCCATAAGGAGGACTTCTACAGGACTGGGTGAATCAATCCGCTCAAGACAAGGATGTTCAACTGAGATTACGGGTGAGACCTTAGTGGCTGGGCATGGGACAAGGTCCAATTGTAAGAGGCTTGATTCAGTCATCCTAAGGAGAGGATCTACCATAGGGTGGGCAAACTTAAACAGTTCAGTGCAAAGATCTTTAATTGGTACTTGGGGAATGACTGTCATTAGAGGGTACGAACTGATAGCTCGGGCTAACACTATGAGTTCTTCCTGGGGGTATTTGACTAAAGGAACCTTGTTCTCACAAATCTCTTGAATTTCTGAACTAGGTCCTACCACTTAGTTGCTTTTCAAGGTCTCCTCAGGTAAGGAACCAATAGTATCGATGTCACATTCTTCAAGTTCTTCCCCCTCATATTCATCAACTAGAGTCAAGCCAGCATCATATACTTCCTCGATGCCATCTTCAATGGGTTTCGAGTCAGTGGTAATCCGGTCAACTGATTCTGGGCTTGTCATACCTAACCATTCTTCCTCATTAGTAGGCTTGGGTTCTCCCACATTAATGTCATCCTTAGGATTCTTACCACTTAGCTGTGCACAAGCCAGTCCTATGCATGGGCACTAACTAGATTTATGGCCTCTTTCTCCACAAAACAAACATTCTTGAGATATAGGAACCTGGGTCACACTGGGTTTCAAGCTAGTAGAGACCTTACTTGGGCATGGGTGTGGATCTAAATGGTTTGATCTAGAAGACTGGGGTTGTTTAGTGACTGGTCTAGAATATTGTAAGGACTTCTCATAGACACGATCCACACTATAGATATCATGGTTAGGCTTCCTAAGGTTATGCTCGGGATCATGGTATAAGGTCCTCCTAGGTTCCTGGCATGGGTGAGGTTGGGGCCTATTAAATTTTGGATCAGGGGTCCAATTTTGATGTCTACGTTTCTCAAGTACTTGGACTCGATCCCTAAACTGGGAAAAACCCTCATTCATGTCCAGACTCAATTTGGTCATACTTTTGGTAAGATTTCTAACCATGGCCTCTAAATCTGGTTGGGTTTGACTAGGTTGGTAGGGTACTCCATTCCGGGCAGACATGATTATGCAAGCAAGCACACAGAATGTGACTAAACTAAAGCGACTACCTGCTCACTAGACCTAGAGTTCAAACTAGATGCCCAATCAGAGTGGCAAGCTAGCCTGCAGTAACTCAGGACTCAGCCAGGCAGGTGTAAGGGGAGTGTTAGGTCCCTAAATGCCAATCCTAGACACCAATCAGAGATTGGCCAGGTAGGCGGACCAGCACACAAGCCCTTCGGGATGGAATCCCTGAACCACCATTCTAGACACTGAGTACAAAGCACACACAGAGTAACCAGACAAACTGACTCAACAATAGCCTTGACCCGACTTGTTGATGTCCCTTGCCCACTAGGGCAAATTAGGTCTAATTAATTTTAATATTAAAGGCTTAGGTTCGAATGAGTGGGTGGTGGTTTTGGGCTAAGAAGAGGTTATCAACTCCTCCCCTTATCTTAGATGCTCAAATGCCATTAAGATGAATTAAGTGTTGAACATTCAAAAATAATTGAATTGCAGAAACACAAAAATAGAGTTGCAGTAATTTAATTCTCAGAAATCTCACATAAACCAATAAATCACATGAAAATTATGAAGAATAGCTTCAATTATACTGGTTTCAGAAAAATAAAAATCACCGAATTTGGAGTTACCTGTAGTGAGAAATAATTCCTGCAACAGGAAAATTACGGGCTGAAAATAGAGTACTTCCCCGTTTACAATTCCTTCTACGAAGTTATAACCCAACGGATCCCCTACACGCCCTAGGAACACCCCGTGGAATGGGAAGAGGAGGTTTGCACCTCGCTTCGTTCCTAGGACCGGACATCCTGGGGAGTCTACTTCGAGCAGACAAAGTAAGAAGAGAGAGACTCAAACAAGCAATCAAAACAGAAACCCTAGACAGGGCTCTGATACCAAAATTGATGCAGAATGGAAGCTCTGATACCAAAATTGATGCAGAACGAAGAACAAAGAAGCGTATGCGGAAGTAAATTTAGGATTAATTTGTTTTTTTTTTTTTTTTTTTATATATATTTCAGAAATTGGCTTTGACTCAAAGTAAAGCTAAACTAAGTTGAAGGAAACTAGGTAAGGATTGAAAGCACAATTTAGAAGAAACTAAATTATCAGAGTAGTTCAGAAGTAACGGATCACTGGGGGTTGAGAAACTTCCAGACCTAGGGTTTCGCTCTGAACTTTCAACAGAACAGAAATAGAGATGAGAGATGGTTTACCAACCAGACAGTGATCTTCTCAGAATTTGGGTGGAAGAACTCTCTCGAGCAGATTGTTGGATCCTCGGATTCGGCTATCTTCGCAATGGATCCTCCAATACTGGTCTTGTGGTTTGGTCGGCTTCTCCTGGACTCAAGATCTGGGAAGAAGAAAAACAAGTGAGGGATTCAGAGACTCAGGGAAGGATTTACCAGTTCGAAGAACTTGAAGGCTGATGTCGCTGAGATCCGGATTCTCTTGAAGGCTGATTCAACTCCCACTGGAAAGAGCTTTGGATCTGAAGTACCCGGACTGTAGCTGGATGCTGGTGGTCAGCCTGGACTTGGAGAGAGTGGCCGTGAGAGGTGGGATATGCTAGGGCTTGGTGGAAAGAGAAGGGTGATGGGCGGCTAGGGTTTGGGAGTGAAGTGGCTAACCTAGGGTTGGGGTTTTGGAGATCTCACACCTCCTCAAGGTTCCTGGGGAACCCGGATTTACTCCCTCATGGAGCTCAACACCTGGATGCAAGTGCGGAAGAGAGAAAACACAAAGTTTGCTCATAAAAAAATTTGGTTTCATTCATCTGATTCTTTTCAAACTTACATGGGGGTTTAATTTATAGGCCATTACAAGAGAGTAGGATTTTACATCTTCCCATGTGGGACTAAAGGAGGGGATCTTCAAATTAGGATATCAATCCCTACTCATATGGCCGGCCAATTAATTCCAAAGTTGATTGAAGCTTCAAAAAGGAAAGTGGGTGGCACCTCCTTGTCTTGACCTCCAAGAAAATATTTTTTCCTTCTATGCTTGGCCTTATCTAGAAGTGTTTGGGTGCCTCTTAACCTTGCCCTCCAAGAGAAAATTTGTTGCCTTTTATATCTGACTTTAGTTGGAATGATTAGGGCGCCCCCTGGACTCAGGCGTATGGCTGGGAGTGTGGCTGGGAGTGTGGCGCCCACTTGCTTGGCCTTGGGAGAAAATGTAACACCCCAGGTTGAAGCCCTAGTCCACTACTGAGTCAACATGACTCAACAAAATAAAATACAGGTAATATAGACTCAAGCTAAAATTGAGTTGATCCAGTCAACCCTTATTACAAGCCAAAAAAAACCATAATTCTTCGGGCAAGGTTAATCAGAGATCTAGATGGAGCTCTGAAGTCTTCTTCTGAGTCTGGTGCCCGCACCAATTCGCCCAGGGTGGGAGGAACTCGACCCTGTCGAGTATGGATCAAGTTGGCTCTGGTATCTCTCCAAGAGGTCTGGGTCCAACTCTTGTAATTCTTCTCGGGAGATCCAAGAGTCATCAGAATCTGGCCTTCCTAGCTAGCGGACCAGGTATCTTTGGTATCCTCGATTACGAGTAGAGATAACCTGATCATCCAGGATCTTTTCAATCTGCTCTTTCCTCACAGGCCAGTTTGTTGGTGGACACACAGGGTTGGGTTCACTCTCAAGAGCAGGATTAGGCTCAAAAGGCTCACTGGGAATCACAGTTGGCTCTCTATACTCTACTAGGTCTGTAATGTTGAAAGTAGAGCTAATGCCTAGTTCTGAAGGCAACTCGAGCACTTAGGCATTGGATCCTACTCTCTTTACCACTCTAAATGGCCCAGCTCCCCTAGCATGTAACTTTCTAACGGTTCCAGGAGGAAACCGTTCAGGCCTTAACCTAATCATTACATAGTCTCCTTCGTCAAAAGTTTTGACTCGCCTTTGAGAATCAGCCAATTTCTTATAAGTTTCATTACTTAAATTTATTTTGGCATGAATTTCTTTATGCAAGTCCTTTACATGCTATGCAAGTGCATCAAGAGACTTGTGTGTTTGGACTAATAGTGAAATCAGATCAAGTGGTGTGAGAGGCTTGTATCCTTGAACAATTTCAAAGGGGCTCTAGCCTATAGACCTATTGATCGAAACATTATATGCAAATTTAGCCCTGGGTAAATACAAATCCCAATTCCTGGTATTCTCACTCAATCAAAATCTGAGACAATGTCCTAAACTCGACTGACGATGCATTCCTAAAGAATGGACTTTATTCAAAGGAACCCTAGGTCTAAACCTAACAAACTACGGCTCTCTAGGTTTAACCTTGGGTCGGAGGATGGCATGCAGAGCATGAAAACTTATCATGGGTGCCTAGTAGGTGCCATAAGGTCTTCCAGAAGTAGGTGGCAAACCTAGTAGATTCTGACACATGATTCACTCTAAAGACTTCGACAAAGTATACTTGGATGGTGTAAGAAGCATTAGAAGTCCTAGAGAAAGGGAGGAGATATGAGGTGGAGTCTCGAATTACCTGTTGACTAAAGGTGGTGACCTGAAGGTTTGAATGGTGATCTATGAGTGTCAACTGGTCATCCTTACGAAAGGAAAAGTTTGCTATTCCCAGGAATGGATCATGAGATGGTTCGGGAAGTAGCCTAGGACATGTGATTGCAACAGTTAAGGTTTGTTCTCTAAGCAAATAATGATCCACTTTCTCAAGAACTAGATTAGAGAATGATTCATGGAAGGGCCTATGGATGATGACCTCAAGACTTGAAATTTGACCTATGGGTGCGGAAAGGTATACTCTATAGAAGGGTAGGTTAGTCATGCGAAGGAAGGGGTCTGGGGCCATAAGGAGGACTTCTACAGGACTGGGTGAATCAATCCGCTCAAGACAAGGATGTTCAACTGAGATTACGGGTGAGACCTTAGTGGCTGGGCATGGGACAAGGTCCAATTGTAAGAGGCTTGATTCAGTCATCCTAAGGAGAGGATCTACCATAGGGTGGGCAAACTTAAACAGTTCAGTGCAAAGATCTTTAATTGGTACTTGGGGAATGACTGTCATTAGAGGGTACGAACTGATAGCTCGGGCTAACACTATGAGTTCTTCCTGGGGGTATTTGACTAAAGGAACCTTGTTCTCACAAATCTCTTGAATTTCTGAACTAGGTCCTACCACTTAGTTGCTTTCCAAGGTCTCCTCAGGTAAGGAACCAATAGTATCGATGTCACATTCTTCAAGTTCTTCCCCCTCATATTCATCAACTAGAGTCAAGCCAGCATCATATACTTCCTCGATGCCATCTTTAATGGGTTTCGAGTCAGTGGTAATCCGGTCAACTGATTCTGGGCTTGTCATACCTAACCATTCTTCCTCATTAGTAGGCTTGGGTTCTCCCACATTAATGTCATCCTTAGGATTCTTACCACTTAGCTGTGCACAAGCCAGTCCTATGCATGGGCACTGACTAGATTTATGGCCTCTTTCTCCACAAAACAAACATTCTTGAGATATAGGAACCTGGGTCACACTGGGTTTCAAGCTAGTAGAGACCTTACTTGGGCATGGGTGTGGATCTAAATGGTTTGATCTAGAAGACTGGGGTTGTTTAGTGACTGGTCTAGAATATTGTAAGGACTTCTCATAGACACGATCCACACTATAGATATCATGGTTAGGCTTCCTAAGGTTATGCTCGGGATCATGGTATAAGGACCTCCTAGGTTCCTGGCATGGGTGAGGTTGGGGCCTATTAAATTTTGGATCAGGGGTCCAATTTTGATGTCTACGTTTCTCAAGTACTTGGACTCGATCCCTAAACTGGGAAAAACCCTCATTCATGTCCTGACTCAATTTGGTCATACTTTTGATAAGATTTCTAACCATGGCCTCTAAATCTGGTTGGGTTTGACTAGGTTGGTAGGGTACTCCATTCTGGGCAGACATGATTATGCAAGCAAGCACACAGAATGTGACTAGACTAAAGTGACTACTGGCTCACTAGACCTAGAGTCCAAACTAGATGCCCAATCAGAGTGGCAAGCTAGCCTGCAGTAACTCAGGACTCAGCCAGGCAGGTGTAAGTGGAGTGTTAGGTCCCTAAATGCCAATCCTAGACACCAATCAGAGATTGGCCAGGTAGGCGGACCAACACACAAGCCCTTCGGGATGGAATCCCTGAACCACCATTCTAGACACTGAGTACAAAGCACACACAGAGTAACCAGACAAACTGACTCAACACTAGCCTTGACCCGACTTGTTGATGTCCCTAGCCCACTAGGGCAAATTAGGTCTAATTAATTTTAAGATTAGAGGCTTAGGTTCGAATGAGTGGGTGGTGGTTTTGGGCTAAGAAGAGGTTATCAACTCCTCCCCTTATCTTAGATGCTCAAATGCCCTTAAGATGAATTAAGTGTTGAACATTCAAAAATAATTGAATTGCAGAAACACAAAAATAGAGTTGCAGTAATTTAATTCTCAGAAATCTCACATAAACCAATAAATCACATGAAAATTATGAAAAATAGCTTCAATTATACTGGTTTCAGAAAAATAAAAATCACCGAATTTGGAGTTACCTGCAGTGAGAAATAATTCCTGCAACAAGAAAATTACGGGCTGAAAACAGAGTACTTCCCCGTTTACAATTCCTTCTACGAAGTTATAACCCAACGGATCCCCTACACGCCCTAGGAACACCCCATGGAATGGGAAGAGGAGGTTTGCACCTCGCTTCGTTCCTAGGACCGGATGTCCTGGGGAGTCTACTTCGAGCAGACAAAGTAAAAAGAGAGAGACTCAAACAAGCAATCTAAATAGAAACCCTAGACAGGGCTCTGATACCAAAATTGATGCAGAACGGAAGCTCTGATACCAAAATTGATGCAGAACGAAGAACAAAGAAGCGTATGCAGAAGTAAATTTAGGATTAATTTGTTTTTTTTTTATATATATATATTTCAGAAATTGGCTTTGACTCAAAGTAAAGCTAAACTAAGTTGAAGGAAACTAGGTAAGGATTGAAAGCATAATTTAGAAGAAACTAAATTATCAGAGTAGTTCAGAAGTAACGGATCACTGGGGGTTGAGAAACTCCCAGACCTAGGGTTTCGCTCTGAACTTTCAACAGAACAGAAATAGAGAGGAGAGATGGTTTACCAACCAGACAGTGATCTTCTCAGAATTTGGGTGGAAGAACTCTCTCGAGCAGATTGTTGGATCCTCGGATTCGGCTATCTTCGCAATGGATCCTCCAATACTGGTCTTGTGGTTTGGTCGGCTTCTCCTGGACTCAAGATCTGGGAAGAAGAAAAACAAGTGAGGGATTCAGAGACTCAGGGAAGGATTTACCAGTTCGAAGAACTTGAAGGCTGATGTCGCTGAGATCCGGATTCTCTTGAAGGCTGATTCAACTTCCACTGGAAAGAGCTTTGGATCTGAAGTACCCGGACTGTAGCTGGATGCTGGTGGTCAGCCTGGACTTGGAGAGAGTGGTCGTGAGAGGTGGGATATGCTAGGGCTTGGTGGAAAGAGAAGGGTGATGGGCGGCTAGGGTTTGGGAGTGAATTGGCTAACCTAGGATTGGGGTTTTGGAGATCTCACACCTCCTCAAGGTTCCTGGGGAACCCGGATTTACTCCCTCATGGAGCTCAACACCTGGATGCAAGTGTGGAAGAGAGAAAACACAAAGTTTGCTCACAAAAAAACTTGGTTTCATTCATCTGATTCTTTTCAAACTTACATGGGGGTTTAATTTATAGGCCATTACAAGAGAGTAGGATTTTACATCTTCCCATGTGGGACTAAAGGAGGGGATCTTCAAATTAGGATATCAATCCCTACTCATATGGCCGGCCAATTAATTCCAAAGTTGATTGAAGCTTCAAAAAGGAAAGTGGGTGGCACCTCCTTGTCTTGACCTCCAAGAAAATATTTTTTTCCTTCTATGCTTGGCCTTATCTGGAAGTGTTTGGGTGCCTCTTAACCTTGCCCTCCAAGAGAAAATTTGTTGCCTTTTATATCTGGCTTTAGTTGGAATGATTAGGGCGCCTCCTAACCTTGCGTTTTCAAGAGAAATCTCCTTCCTTCCATGGCTCAACCCTTTTTGGATACCTCCTTTTCTTTCTCCCCAAGTTATGGCTCCTTCTAACTTTGTTTTGAGTATTTTTGGCAGGTAATGGGCGCCTCCTTGAATTTCTCTCCAAGAGAATTTCTTCCCTTTCATAGTTTGTTTCTTTTGGGAAGTCTTGGGCTGCCCCCTTGATTTGTGGACCCCTGGTGGATTTCTCCTCAATTGGCGCATGAAAGAGGGGAGCTGCTATCTGTGGTGTGGGGACCAAAGCCTGCTGGATGGAGATGTGGCGCCCCCTGGACTCAGGCGTATGGCTGGGAGTGTGGCTGGGAGTGTGGCGCCCACTTGCTTGGCCTTGGGAGAAAATGTAACACCCCAGGTTGAAGCCCTAGTCCACTACTGAGTCAACATGACTCAACAAAATAAAATGCAGGTAATATAGACTCAAGCTAAAATTGAGTTGATCTAGTCAACCCTTATTACAAGCCAAAAAAAACCATAATTCTTCGGGCAAGGTTAATCAGAGATCCAGATGGAGCTCTGAAGTCTTCTTCTGAGTCTGGTGCCCGCACCAGTCAGGGGTCCTCCATCGAGCTCCTGCCTCATTCGGTCCGCCTCCTCGGCGTGGATGTACTTCTGGGCCCAGAGAAGGAGCTCGGAGTAGACCTTGCGGGGCTTCTTATCCAGTGAATAGCTCAGGCGAGAGGTCCTGAGCCCTCGCTTCAGTGCCAGCATGGCGACTGGCTCTTCAAGATTGTAGATCTCCAATGCAGCGGCCTTGAAGCGGGCCACGTAGTCCTGGAGGGGCTCGCGATCCTGCTACCGGATGGAGAAGAGGCTGTCCACCTCTCGTGGCAACTTCTTACAAGTGTCGAAGTGAGCCACGAACTTCTACCCTAGCTGGGCAAAGGAACTGATACTCTATGGCTCCAAGCGGGTAAACCACACCTGAGCTACTTTCTGGAGGGTAGCAGGAAAAGCGATGCAAAGGAGAGCGTCGGTGGCCCCCTACACCCTCATGAGGGTCCGGTAATTTTTCAGGTGGTCCAGGGGGTCGGTGGTCCCATCGTAAGGATCCACCTGCGGTATCCAGAATCGGTGCGGAATCGGCTCCGCTTGGATTTCTTGGGAGAATGAGGGATGGGTGTCGTAGCCCGCTAGCTCGCTAGCAGAGCCCTGCATGCTGGCAAACAGTCGAGCAAACTCTGCCAGCTTGCATTCATGTTCCTCCAGGTGCCTTTCCACCGCGTGCCTGATGGCTTCATCAGTGGACCCCTCCGTCGAAGGAGACGGAGAAGGTGACATGGATGCATGGCATCCGTGATGGGGGGTCTTGCTTTTCCTACCTCGGGGGGGTCTGGGTGCTTCCCGCCCGAGGCTTGGCGAGTGGCTCTCTCCGTCGGTAGAGCCGACTCGTTGCCTCTTCGTTGAAGCTTGATGGCTGCCCCGATTGTCGGTGGTGGCCCGCGACTGCAATGGCCTTCCTTGAAAAGAGCGCAGGCTGTCGCGTGGAACTGCGGTATGGGCCACTGGGGTCCCTGGTTGCTGGTGGGTAGCCACGGACTGGTGCTTGTGCTGAAGCTGGCGCACTGCCGTAGCAAGGACTTGCATTTGCTGGGCGAGTGCAGCCAGCTGGGCTTCTTATGGAGGTGGTTGAACCGGCACAAGTGGCTCCGGTTCCTGGCGGTGTGGGTTCCCCCAGGAGGGGGAATCCCTTGCATAACTGATGGAGGCCTCCCTTGCCCTGGTTATCACTATCCTTCCGCCTGGATTGCCTGCGAAGAGATGAAGGGCTTAATCCTTCGCTCGGCCCTCCCCCTTTCTGGCGCGCCAAACTGTTGCCGCCAAGATCATCATGGCTTGTAGCTGCTACCGGTGCCGGAGTGCACCCCCGTTGCTGCCTAGCGGTCCTCCACTCCTGGACCTGCGAAACAGGGGTTAGTGACCTGGGCCTGGGTTTCCGGCGGGGGCACTCCGATGATCAAGTCAGTGACGACCCAAGAGAACAAATCCTCCTGGTCGGGCCCCTCTTGGTGGACTCCACACTAGGAGGAGTGAGAGATGTGTAAGAAAATGAAAACATTGCAGGGAGAGAACGATAGCGGGGACAGTGGGATTTCTTGTTCCTCCGCCTCTCCTTGTATCCATGGTTTTTCTTCAATTGTGACTGTGGTGGTGGCGCTTTGCCCTCTTGGACGAGCTTGCGCTTGTGTTGATGGTTGATTGCTGTTACCTTCCCCCTTTTTGGGGGTGCCGACTTTGTAGTTGAAAACTGGTCGTTGGGCGCTTGCCTCGGGATCTTCGCTTGGCTGGCAGGCGTGTGTGGTAGGATTCCGTGCCATGGACGAGACATCTTTCCTGACAGGTGGTAGGAAAAGCTTCCATTCATTCTGACATCCCTTCCGATCACCCCATTCTGGGAAGCTTGGCAGAATATGAGGACTCTAATAGCAGTATCATGGTTCTCTTCTTCTAATAGCAGTATCAGGGTTCTCTTCTTCTAATTGCTCTTCCACTACAGGTTTAGCTTGGGTGTGGTCAGGTTCCACTAATATTGGGTGGTCTTCTATATGGGTATGGTCAGGGTTAACTGATTCTAGGGTGGCTTCTACCTGGGCACCTACTGGGTTAACTAATTCTATGTCTTCTACAGGAAACTCCTCTTCTTCCTCATATTCGCCTACTAAGCTTGACTCGGCCTCATATATCTCCTCTTCAATCTCTTTCTGGTGAACCAATGAGGTGGTAAGAGGGGGTTGGCTAAGGGATACCTGACAAATACTAGGTTCAAATCTAGGGGTATTAATCCTATAAGGTTCAAGTTGACTAGGGGAAAGCTGATTGGCACTAAGCTAATTCCTATGGACTATGAGTTCCTGGGGTCTATAGGGCAAGGGTTCAGCTCTATGGGTCTTGCCAAGGGTTCCTAACTGATCTCCTACTTGGTCAAAGCTATGGATTGCTTGATTACTTGATTGGATCAGTTGGTTAAGTTTATCGTTCAATTGGTTTTGGGATTGGGTCAATTGGGTTATTTAGTCATGGGTTTGGTCAAGCTTAGTGTCGGATTGGTCAAACCTATGGTCTATTTGGGCAAGCTGGGCTTGGGATTGTATATTGGCTTGGTTCATTTGGGTAGTTAATTGGGCAAGCTGGTTCATGATGGCCTCAAAATTGGAATCCATGGCTGAGTCGGTTTGGGGTTTAGACTTCTGATTTTGGGTTCCTAATCTAGTGGTCATACAATCAAACAATCAGTCAAAATGAGATGGTGCAACCAAGCATGCAAAATGGGCTAGCTTAATCTAGGGTTTCCTAGACCTAGAGCCAAAACTGCGTGGATCAGCTCAACTTACACCTAACCCGGTAGCTAATCCTTCCTCTAGCCAAGTAGAGGGTGGGAGTGTGGGAGGCCCCCCTGCTTTCACAGGGACCTAGTTAAAAACCACAGCACCACTTAGGTCATTTGACTCTAGACCCTCAGCCTTGACACCAGATTTCAATAATAGCCACAGGATTAAATGCAATAGTTGGCCCACACAGCTCAAACCCGACCTGTTGATGTCACCTAGCCCTCTAGCACAAATTAAGTCTAATCAATTTTAATTAAGGCTTGGATGGAAATGCTGGGTGGTTGTTTTGGGCCCAGGATAGGCTATGACCTCCTACCCTGATGTTATATTGATTGCCCTTAAGATTAGATTAAAAGATGATGAACATTCAATGATCCTGATGCAATCTAAAACAATCAGAAAATAAAATATTTTTTTATTAATTTATGAGATGTCAAGTTAAGTTTAAGTTTACTGGGGTTAGCAAACAAAGTTTGGCTTGGGATTGGGGGGTTTGAAAGTTGATTAGGTTTGAGTTAGTCAAGTGCAAAATTAGCAGAAATCAGAGAATTAGGATTTCGGATAATGTAGAATTTGACATAGTTACCGATTTAGAAAAAATTCAAAAAACTTTTAGAACAGAAGATGGATGGTGATGATGATACTTACGAAATTTTATGTAGAAAAAAAATCAAATGATGATGCAAATCCTAGGGCTTTTGGACTGCTGCAGAAATTTTCATGATTCTATTAAGGTTTCTAATATACCGAGTTTTAATGTCCTAGGTTTTCTATAAAATTAATTAAAAATTTTGATAAAACATAGGACATAACAGAGAACAATTCATTCAAATTTCACAGAAAAATAAAATTCTTAGATGGTCAAAATTAGATGCAAAATAGATACCTAATGCAGTGGACAAGATGCAGAAATTAGGGTTTGTGAATGCAAAGCAGATAAAAACTATCCTAAACCTGCTCTGATACTAAACTAATGCGAGAAGACTCTAAGATTACTGATCATACTAGAAAAATAGTAAACTAATTTTTTTATGATTTTTATAATTTAGGTTTGTAAGCTAATTCTCAAATAAAAGTAAGAACTAGCATAAGGAATAGCAATGCATAGAATCATCGTATCGCAAGCAAACTCATGCAAAATAATAAATTCCAGGATCTGAGAATTGAGAAACTCCCGGATTAGGATGGATTATCTTCATCAAATCATAAATTAAAAGAAGAAAAGGATGTTACCAATCAATGATTTGAAGAACTTTCGATGAAGAGATCACACAGCACTATGATTGGAGTCTGGATGATGAAGTTTGGTTCCCTTGATTAGATGGCTGATTTGGATGGTCCTGGAGGCAAGGAAAGCCTCCTTTGAAGAGGTGAAACACCTTGGGGATCCTGCAAAATGTCAATGGTCAATCAAAACAGCAAGTAAGAAAAAGAAAGGAAACTAGGTTTAGAAGGAATCAGGTTAGGGTTTAGAAGCTGGGCTATTTGAAGCTTGTTGAAGATTTCCCTGCTTGGCGGCCTAGGGCACTCCTTCTTGGATGTGTGAGGTCTTGGATGGTAGTGAGTTAGGACGTGGAAGGATTCTAGGGCAGCAAGGAGTTCGGCCAAGCACAGGAACACAAACCAAAGAACTCAAAAAAAGTAACACACAAGCTTGCAAGCTCAAATAAATTTACCAGGATTTTGATATCATGAATAAAAGTTGCTTACAAGAGGGGGAGGGGTGGGGTATTTATAGAGTTCCCATGCCCTCTCCTAACTAGGGTTATACACTTGGATTACAAGTCCTCTCCTAGATAGGTTAGAAAAATAAATCTTAAAACAATTAGGAGCATAAGTCCTAACTAGGTTAGGATTTGACCTAGTCTTCTCCTTCTCCCTTCATGCTTTGACTATTCAACTCAAGGACACCTCTTAGACTTGGTCAACACTTCAAGGATTCCTAAGGGGTGTGTTGGGCTTCTAGGGGCAGCAAGGGGTCGGCCCAAAGGGGCTTGGGTGCATGGGCTTGGGCCTCTGGAAGTTGGGGTGGCCTGGTAGCCTGATAGCAGGAATATTCCATGAAATCTTACTTCTTTAGGGCTTGGGCTTCATGCCTGGGCTTGATTTTCTTGGGCTGGGATGCAGGTGGACCTCTAGAATCATGGATTCTCTAGTTTATGAATATGCTCTGGCATCTGGGGTGGAATCTGGGCTTCTGGAGGATATCTGGAAAGAATCAGGGTTTTTAGAATCATCTTGGATCCTGGGTTATCACACAAAATCCAATGGGCTGATGTAGTAGCCTCTGACTCCTGGATGTGGCCTGGTGGAACTCCAAAATAGGGTAACCTCCTCTTTTGTACAAAAATTGGGCTCATACTAGACTCAAAATCGAAGTACATGACTCGATACTGATTAGATTGAGGGTTAAGACAAATCAACTAATCTCAACTTATTACAGGACTCAATCTTAATTGATTACAAAACTTTCAAAACTTTAACACATGACAAAGTAAACCATATGGGATCTAGTGATCTGTGTCTGATCCTGGTGTTCCCACCAATTCTTCCAAGGCAGGAGGAACTCGACCCTATCGAGTATGGGTCAATTTGGCTCAAGGAGGGTCTGGGTTGAGGCATTGCAGATCCACACCAGCATTCCACAAGTCCTCAGATTCTGGCTGAGCTTGCCACCAGACCAAGTATTGCTGATAGTTTCCATCCCAGGTACCGATAGCTTGATCATCCAGAGCTATCTCAATCTTTTCCTCACTTATAGGCCAATTTGTATATGGACACTCTAGGGTAGGTTCACTCACAAAGAAAGGGAGTGGCTCAAGGGGCTTGCTGGGTATCACTACTGGCTCCCTAGACTCTAGAAAGTCTGAGATGATGAAAGTGGAGCTAATAACTAAATCAAGTGATATCTCAGGCACATAGGCATTAGGTCCACTACTATTCATTATTTTGGATGGGCTAGCTTCGCAAGCTGAAAATTCCTTTACAGTCACATATTCCTCTGCATAAAAATCTGTATCTTTCCTTTGAAAATTAGCCAAGTTGTTATTTAGTTCATTGCTTAGGTTCAGCTTTTGACTAATTTTCATATGCATATGTTGTGCAGAGGTAAGTGCAGGTGCAAACATGTAATTTAGGTTGTGAATATATTAGACTCAAAACTAATACCTAAAAGACTCTACTAGACCTTCCTATCAAAGAAAATTTTATTGAACTCTATGGGGCAAAACCTAACAGACTATAGACTTTCTATATTTGACCCTAGCATGGCATGCACATGAAAATTTATGATGGACTCCTAGCAAATGCCATATGATTTTTCAGAAGTTAAATGCAAACATGACTTGCTCAATGAATGAATGTAACATGCAAACTCCTATAAAATGTAACCTAATAGTAAAAAAAATAGAAGAAGTTTCAGGAAAGGGTAGAAAATAAGAAGTGGGTTCAGGATTAATCTAGTAGGATGGGAAATAAGGAGATGGTTCAGGGTTAATCAAAAAGAGTAGAATACTAGAAGGGGTTTCAGGGATGAGTCCTAGACTAATGAGATTGACCTTATAGGTTTGAGGTAGTCTTATAGGGTTTATAGTATGGAAGAGTGGATCATTAATCTAAGGGAAGAGATCATTAATGGGGACTACAGGATGGGACTCTTCCTGAGGGTACTGATAAGCCAAATCCTTAATAAAGTCATCGGGTTCAAGAAATTTAGGACTAGACTCTATACTTGGGCTTTGGTCTAGTGGCTCCTTAGGTAAAATTCTAACAGCAGTATTAGGGTTCGCTTCTTTAACTGCTCTTCCACTACAGGTTCAGCTTGGGTGTGGTCATGTTTCACTAATATTGGGTGGTCTTCTATGTGGGTATGGTCATGCTTAACTAATTCTAGGGTAGCTTCTACCTGGGCACCTACTGGGTCAACTAATTCTAAGTCTTCTACAGGAAACTCCTCTTCTTTCTCATATTCGCCCACTAAGCTTGGGTCAGCTTCATATATCTCCTTTTTAATATCTTTCTGGTGAACCAATGAGGTGGTAAGAGGGGGTTGGCTAAGGGATACCTGACAAATACTATGTTCAAATCTAGGGATATTAATCCTATAGGATTCAAGTTGACTAGGGGAAAGCTGATTGGCACTAGGCTGATTCCTATGGATTATGGGTTCCTAGGGTCTATAAGGTAAGGGTTCAGCTCTATGGGTCTTGCCTAGGGTTCCTAACTGATCTCCTACTTGGTCAAAGCTATGGATTGCTTGATTACTTGATTGGATTAGTTGGTTAAGCTTATGGTTCAATTGGTTTTGGGATTGGGTCAATTGGGTTATTTGGTCATGGGTTTGGTCAAGTTTAGTATCGGATTGGTCAAACCTACATCTGTTTGGGCCAGCTGGGCTTGGGATTGGGTATTGGCTTGGTTCATTTGGGTAGTAAATTGGGCAAGCTAGTTCATGATGGCCTCAAAATTGGAATCCATGGCTAAGTCAGTTTGGGGTTTAGACTTCTGATATTGGGTTCCTAATCTAGTGGTCAAACAATCAAACAATCAGTCAAAATGAGATGGTGCAACCAAGCATGCAAAATGGGCTAGCTTAATCTAGGGTTTCCTAGACCTAGAGCCAAAACTGGGTGGGTCAGCTCAACTTACACCTAACCCAGTAGCTAATCCTTTCTCTAGCCAAGTAGAGGGTGGGAGTGTGGGAGGCCCCCTGCTTTCGCAGGGACCCAGTTAAAAACCACAGCACCACTTAGGTCATTTGACTCTGGACCCTCAGCCTTGACACCAGATTTCAGTAATAGCCACAGAATTAAATGCACTAGTTGGCCCACACAGCTTAGACCTGACCTGTTGATGTCACCTAGCCCTCTAGGGCAAATTAAGTCTAATCAATTTTAATTAAGGCTTGGGTGAAAATGCTGGATGGTTATTTTGGGCCCAAGACAGGCTATGACCTCTTGCCCTGATGTTATATTGATTGCCCTTAAGATTAGCTTAAAAGATGAACATTCAATGGTCCTGATGCAATCTAAAATAATCAGAAAATAAAATATTTTTTTATTAATTTATATGAGGTCAAGTTAAGTTTAAGTTTACTGGGGTTAGCAAACAAAGTTTGGCTTGGGATTGGGGGGTTTGGAAGTTGATTAGGTTCGAGATAGTCAAGTGCAAAATTAGCAGAAATTAGAGAATTAGGATTTTAGATGATGCAGAATTTGACATAGTTATCGATGTAGAAAAGATTCAAAAAAAATTTAAAACAGAGGTTTGACGGTGATGATGATACCTACCAAGTTTCATGTAAAGAAAAAATCAAATGATCATGCAAATCCTAGGGCTTTTAGACTGCTTCAGAAATTTTCAGGATTCTATTAGGGTTTTTAATATACCAAATTTTAATGACTTTGAGTTTCTATAAAATTAATTAAAAACTTTGATAAAATAGAGGACATGATAGAGAACAATTCATGTAAATTTTACAGAAAAATAAAATTCTTAAATGGTCAAAATCAGATACAAAATAGATATCTAACGCAGTGGATAGGATGCTGAAATTAGGGTTTGTGAATGCGAAGCAGATAAAAACTATCCTAAACCTGCTCTGATACCAAACTGATGTGGGATGACTCTAAGATTGCTAATCATACTAGAAAAACTGTAAACTAATCTTTTTATGATTTTTATAATTTAGGTTTGTAGACTAAATTTCCAAATAAAAGTAAGAACCAGCATAAGGAGTAGCAATGCATATAATCATCGAATTGCAGGCAAACTCATGCAAAATAATAAATTCTAAGACCCGAGAATTAAGAAACTCCCGGATTAGGATAGCTTACCTACATCAAATCAGAAATTAAAAGAAGGAAAGGATGTTACCAATCAGTGATTTGAAAAACTTCCGATGAAGAGATCACACAGCACTCTGATTGGAGTCTGGATGATGAAATTCGGTTCCCTTGATTAGATGGCTGATTTGGATGGTCTCGAAGGCAAGGAAAGCCTCCTCTGAAGAGATGAAACATCTCGGGGATCCTGCAAAATGTCAAGGGTCAATCAAAATAGCAAGTAAGAAAAAGAAAGGAAACTAGGTTTAGAAGGAATCAAGTTAGGGTTTAGAAGCTGGGCTGTTTGAAGCTTGTTGAAGATCTCCCTGCTTGGCGGCCCAGGGCACTCCTTCTTGGAAGTGTGAAGGCTTGGATGGTAGTGAGTTAGGGCATGGAAGGATGCTAGGGCAGCAAGGAATTCGGCCAAGCATAAGAACACAAACCAAAGAACCAAAGAACTTAAAAAAAGTAACACACAAGCTTGCAAGCTCAAATAAATTTACCAGGATTTTGATATCATGAATAAAAGTTGCTTACAAGAGGGGGTGGGGTGAGGTATTTATAGAGTTTCCATGTCCTCTCCTAACTAGGGTTACACACTTGAGTTACAAGTCCTCTCTTAGATAGGTTAGAAAAACAAATCTTAAAACAATTAGGAGCATAAGTCCCAACTAGGTTAGGATTTGACCTAATCTTCTCCTTCTCCCTTCATGCTTTGACTATTCCACTCAAGGACACCTCTTGGACTTGGTCAACACTTCAAGGATGCCTAGGGGGGGTGTTGGACTTCTAGGGGAAGCAAGGAGTCGGCCCAAAGGGGCTTGGGTGCATGGGCTTGGGCCTCTGGAAGCTGGGGGTCCTAGTAACCTGGTAGCAAGAATATTCCATGAAATCATTCTTCTTTAGGGCTTGGGCTTGGTGCTTGGACTTGATTTCCTTGGGCTGGGATGCAGGTAGACCTCTGGAATCATGGATGCCCTAGTTTAGGAATATGCTCTGGCATCTGGGAAGGAATCTGGGCATCTGGAGGACATCTGGAAAGAATCAGGGTTTCTGAAAGCATCTTAGATCCTGGGTTGTCACACAAAATCCAATGGGCTGATGTAGTGGCCTCTGACTCCTGGATGTGGCCTTGTGAAACTCCAAAATAGGGTAACCTCTTCTCTTGTACAATAATTGGGCTCATACTAGACTCAAAATCGATGTACAAGACTCGATACTGACTAGATTGAGGGTTGAGACAAATCAACTAACCTCAACTTATTGCAGGACTCAATCTTAATTGATTACAAAACTTTCAAAACTTTGACACATGACTAAATAAATAATATGGGATCCAATGATCTGTTTCTGATCCTAGTGTCCCCACCAATTCTCCTAGGGCGGGTGGAACTCGACCCCGTCGAGTATGGGTCAATTTGGCTCAAGAAGGGTCTTGGTTGAGGCATTGCAGATCCGCACCAGCGTTCCACAAGTCCTCAGATTCTGGCTGACCTTGCCACCGAACCAAGTACTGCTGATAGTTTCTATCTCAGGTACCGATAGCTTGATCGTCCAGAGCTCTCTAAATCTTTTCCTCACTTATAGGCCAATTTGTATGTGGACACTCTAGGATGGGTTCACTTACAAAAAAAGGGAGTGGCTCAAGGGGCTCGCTGGGTATCATTGCTGGCTCCCTAGACTCTACGAAGTATGAGATGAAGAAAGTGGAGCTAATACCTAAATCAGGTGATATCTCAGGCACATTGGCATTGGGTCCACTACTATTCATTATTTTGGATGGGCCTGCTTCATGAGCTAAAAATTCCTTTACAGTCACATATTCCTCTGCATAAAAATCTTTATTTTTCCTTTGGGAATTAGCCAAGTTGTTATTTAGTTCATTACTTAGGTTCAACTTTTGACTAATTTCCATATGCATATGCTGTGCAAAGGTAAGTGCAGGTGCATACATGTAATTAAGGTTGTGAATTTATTGGACTCAAAACTAATACCTAAAAGACTCAACTAGACCTTCCTATCAAAGGAAATTTTATTGAACTCTACGGGACAAAACCTAACAGACTAGACCTTCCTCTAATTAATCTCCTAGATTGGGTCATGGCATGAGGCTCTCCTAGGGTTGGGAGGTGGAGGACATGGTGTCTCAAGTTCAGGCTCAGTATGGGTCTCTTTGGTCCTCTCTAGGTTTCCAAGATGTTTCTCCATTTGGTTGAACCTATTGCTCAGTTGGGAGCTCAATTAGGTAAACTGTTCAGTAATGGCCCTTAGTTGGGTTTTAAAGTTGGACTCCATGATCAGATTGGGTTGGGATTGAGACTGATCGAATTGGACTCCTGATCTAGTGGTCATGCAACAAGCACACACATCATTCTAAGATTTTGCTAGACCTAGCAGCTCGAGTAGAATGAGTTAGCTCAACTTACAACAAATTCAACAATTACCCTTTCCACTAGCCAGGTAATAGGTGGGGTTGTGGGAGGCTCCCCATGCTCTTGCATGATCCTAATTAAAAACCACAAGTCCGCTTAGGGTGTTTGCCTCTGGACCCCTTTCCTAGACACCAGTTTCAAGAAATAATCGAAGAATTGAGTGCACTAGCTTTCTCACAATTGCACGAACTGGACCTGTTGGTATCCCTAACTTAATTAGGTTGCCACTCGATTTTAATTAGGCTTGGGTTTGATACAGGTTGTTGTTTTGGGCCAAGAAAAGGTGATGAAATCCTTCCGTTATCTGATAGAGTGAAATTGCCCTTAAGTAATTTAATTATGCATGCACACACATGATATACAACATGAAACTAAAATCAAAAAATATGCAAAAAATAAAATATTTTTTTTTTTGCTTTTTTTTATGAAAATGGTAGATTTAACAAATATTAATATCAGTTAATTAAATGCAAAGAAAAATTAAGTTTTGGAAGGTTTTAGTGCAAACAAAATTCAGCCCTAATCTAGTTGTGCAGAATTTCAATAATGAGACTTTAGGGTTTCATGCAGATTTTTTTGTATTTTTCAGATTTGAAATTAAGAGAAAATTGGAGATATTAAAGATGATCAGTTATGTGATTAATGGATGCAAGAATTGAAGGTTATCTAGTGGTTTCAGTGAAAGTAATTCCTAGGTTTTAGAACTACTGTACAGAAATTTCAGCTTGCAGAATTTTAGGATTTTGTGTTTTGAAACAATGCATGAACATGTCCTAAACCATGCTCTGATACCAAAATTCATGTGGGACAAACATGCTAGAGATAAACATGTAGAGGGCACCTCGCCCGAATTTTTTCGATGAGGCGAGCCCATTTCAACCGAGGCCTCCTTCCTCGAATAGCAAGGAGGAGGATGTTCTTTTTGTGGTCCACAGGGATCCCCGCCAACCGTGGATTATCATTGGATGCCCTGTGGCCCCTCCGCATCCTTCATCTATTTCCAACAGGGAGTTGGGTGGTCCTGCCGGCATTACTTTGGTGATGACCGGTGAGGACTTCCTCTACATCCGAAATGCATTTGGGGTCCCTGACTCCATTCGGCTTTCCATTCCAAGATCGAAGGATGGGTCACTTCCAGTGGCCCAGGCCGAATCACTCTATATGAAGATTTTTTCTTCGGGGGCCTTCATATTGGGTTTCGATGGCACAACGGAAGAATGGATTTCAAAAATCTTTATTTTGAAACTCCAAACAATTAAAACCTTAAGCCCAAGATTTCTTATTCATTGCAATTAACAAGTCATTCAAACAAGGTTTGGAAAAATAGCTGGAACACTAATTCCTTCTTCTTTCTACTAGGCACACAAGTGCATGCCCTCCAGAGGTGATCTACACAGGAATTGAACCTAGGAACCACTCCTTAGTAAGTTGCTTAATCCATTGGGACACTTCTGATGGCCTTTCTTCCTTTGGCAGCCTCTCCTTCCTTGCTCAGACCCTTGCCCTCCAGAAGAGCACTCTAAGCCCTCTCCAAAATCTTTTTTCACTCTCTTTATCACTTCCTAATTCTCTTCCTAAGCCCTTATCTTAAAATGGTGGACTTGTCTTAAGACAAGACCTATGTCCTAACAAGGGAAGGAAGAGACAAGGAAGACAATGTGGCAGAGTGTAAGAGTGTAAGAAAGAAAGGAAATCAGATACCTTCAGCATAAACATCGAAGGCTTTAAATAGGAGATGGGGAGGTGCTAGATATGTCTTCTTATATGCCCTTGATAAGCCATTCAAAAGATCAAATAAGACTCTTCACAAAGGAGTCTTATGAGTGAATGTATACGGCTATTCATGCACCAAGAGAGACCTTTGCATCTCTTCACAATTCCAGCACATTTCCCCTCTTGCTATGTGGCAATTGACCAGTCAATGAAAGACCATGGAACGTGAGACTCCAAGAGAAGTGTCAATCAACCAAGAAGCCTTCAAATAGAAGGACTTCTGGTTATGATTCTGTGCGCCAAAGCGAAGAGTCGCGACTCTTCGCTTTGTGCGCCATCCTTTCTCCATGCCATTTCACTTATTTAACCGGTCAAAACATACCTAACATGGGTGTCATATGAAAGAGGGTTAAAAGAGCTTTATTATCTACAAGGTGATTAACAAGCAGAAGGACTCTTGGTCCTTGTGCACCCCTTTAATTATCGTATATCACATTTGGCGCCGAGAGTCCCTTACCCTTGGGACTCTTGGTATTTGGCGCATAAGAGCTTTAATAATATCAGATAAAATTTGATAAAATCACCCCACTTAGGACTTAACCCAATCTAGGATTCTCTCAAATTGACTAGCGCATTAAGCAAACTTACAGGTCCAATTAAATTGGGTTAGGAGTTACGTTAGCCTACACATGCTAGTTGTAATCTAGCTAAACAATTAGGATTCCATGACCCTAATAAAATATCAATTGACTTCCTAGGTCAATTCCTTAATGTGTGTGATCCTTTGGGTTCCACATCTAGCCAGCAGTAGGTCTAGATTCAAGCCAATTCGATCCAATCGAAACCGATTGACCTAATTAGGTCAAATTGAGCTGACCTAAGTTGTCAATTCGAACCAACTTTCGAATTGACTCATGAATCCAATCAAATTATTTCATGAAAACCTACAAGACATGATTGACATCTAGCAATATGTCATGCCTACCCAGAAGATGTGAAATTTGGTGAAAAGTATCAAAATACCCTTCAGTGAAAAGTTACCATGCAATTTAATCTTTCAATCTTCCTTTATCCCTAATAAGTGATAGGTATGGATAATTGTCAAACCCTAGCACTTAGTCATTTTGAATCTCACTTCAATAATGAAGACTCTACTGATGATTGATTAGAAAACACTTCTAATCTCAACCTACTTTGATCAAAGACTCCCTAAGTCATTACATGGGATAACATTTCCTCTTACTAGGAATGACCGATTCCTTGTTGATCCACTCACATCCTTCGTACACCTTCCACCATATCCGAGAACACCCCATACATGAATCAATGTCATGAATGAGTATGAACCAAAATATGGTTTAGTATGCATAAGGAACCATGGTGATCTCAGGTCTAAAGATCACTTGCACTACTTCCACTATGAGAACTATCTCTTGACAAGTAGTAAGACTTCCATAAGATATTCTCAGTACGGATCAGTTCAGTGAACTCATACCCTAATAAGCACCTTTATCCTTGTATTAGTGTCTTTACACACGTGTCTGTGAGACCAACCACCCTCTCCATCGAGCATACATTGGACAAGCTAGTCTTTCCGGAAGCATCGATCCCCGAATCGATGATCCAACTACTAGGAACATTTTAGATTAGCATTTATAGAAACTTAGATCTCACTGTTATGATCTTCATCATAACCCTAATTCATTTGCCCTAATCTATGGGGTTCATCATAATCTTTAAATAAGACACAGTAGTATGATGAAACAAAATACCTTTTATTAATACAACAATGTTATACAAGAGTTGGAAGATTATAAAAATACCCTTATAAAGATTAGCTTCTATGGCACTTTTATTTCAATCTCACACTTGCACTAAAGCCACTCACCCTTATATTTTATACCCATACAATCTAAGTGGCGATCAAACTGCTGCTGAGGTAGTGCTTTAGTGAATGGAAATTCTATATTGTTCTTTGTATCAACTCATTCAATGACAACATCTTGTCTTCCTATGATTCTTGAATGAGGTGGAAACATCTTAGGATATGCTTAGACTTATGATGAGACCTTGGTTCCTTAGCTTGCATAACAGCTCTAGTGTTATCACAATATAGTGGCACCGGTTGTTGTATTTTTAGGAATTATGCCCAATTTCATGATGAATTTCTTCATCTAAATATCTTCCTTCGTGGCTTCACTTGCAGCTATGTATTCTGCCTCCATGACTGAGTCAGCTATAGTTGGCTACTTTGTACTATTCTAATTCACTGCACCACCATATAAGGTGAAGACATACTGTGATATGGATTTGCTATCACCTAGATCTAATTGAAAACTATAATATGTATATCCTTCTAGTTTTAATTCTAATCCACCATATAGGAGAAAAACATCCTTAGTCCTTCTTAGGTACTTAAGAATATTTTTCATAGCTTTCCAATGATCGTCTCTTGGATCTGCCTAAAACCTGCTTACTATGCCCAAGGCATAAGCAATATCAGGCCTGGTACATAACATGGCATACATAATCTATCCTATAGTCGAACCATAAGGAATCATAGCCCTCCTCTCTCTTTCTTTTGATGTCTTTTGAGACATTTTCTTGGAGAGATGTATGCCTTGACTCGTAGGTAAGTAACCCCTCTTACTTCCATCCATGTTGAATCTCTTCAACACTAAGTCAATGTACCTAGATTAGAATAAGCCTAGCATCTTCTTAGATCTATCTCTATAAATCTTTATCCCTAATATATAGGATGCCTCTCCCAGATCCTTCATGGAAAACTTTGATGATAGTCAAGTTTTGACCGATTGTAACATTAGGATATCATTCCCAATGATAAGTATGTAATCGACATACATAACCAAAAAGATAATTACACTCCCATTTGTCTTTTTATACATACAAGGTTCATCCACATTTTTAATGAAACCAAACTCTTTAATTACAACATCAAAATAGATGTTCCAACTCCTCGATGCTTGCTTTTATCTATATATGGATTTTTTAAGTTTGTATACTTGGTTTGGTCTCCCACTTGAGACAAACCCTTCTGGTTGTCATATATAGACTTCTTCCTCAAGATATCCATTAAGGAAAGCAATCTTTATGTCTATCTGCCAGATTTCATAATCATAGTATGCTGCTATTGCAAGCAAAATCTTGATGGACTTGAGCATTGCTACTGGTGAAAAGATTTCATCATAGTCAATACCATATTTTTGTCTGAAACATTTTGCTACTAGCCTGGCCTTGTAGGTATCTGCTTAGTCATCTGCTCTAATCTTCTTCTTGAAGACCTATTTACATCCTATTTGGTTAACTCCTTCAGGTGGATCTAACAAGGTCCAAACTTGATTAGAATACATGGAGTCTATTTCAGATTACATGGCATTTAACTATTTATCGGAGTCTCTACTTTGAATAGCTTCCGTATAAGTCACAGGATCATCATCCTGAATGATACTAGCCTTATAGTCATTCCCAATGACAAAGCCATATCTGAGAGGTGCACCCCGTACCCTCTCTGACCTTTGGAGAGGAGGTGTGTGTTGTGGTTATTCCTGATCAACAAGAACCTTTGGTTGAGGAATTTTATTTGAAGACTCTTCAGGAATTGGTTGTTGGTTTTGAACTTCACTAACTTCAAGTGTTGTTTCACTATTTCTTCCTTGGATAAATTCTTGCTCCAAGAATATAGCATGTCTACTGACAAATACCTTGTATTCAGTAGTATGATAAAAGAGGTATCCAATACCCTCTTTGGGATAACCAACGAACATGCATTTATCAGCCCTAGCACTTAACTTATGTCCAAAATTATTCTTGACATAAGCATAGCAACCCCAAATCTTCAAGTATTTAAGATTTGATCTTTTACCATTCCATACCTCATATGGAGTGCTAGTCACTGACTTTGATGGTACCCTATTCAAAATATAAGCAGCAATTTCCAAGGCATATCCCTAGAAGGAAATAGGAAGATCTGTGAAGCTCATCATGGACCTCACCATGTCTAACAAGATGTAATTTCTTCTTTCTGCCATACCATTTAATTGAGGTGTATAAGGAGGAGTCCATTCAAAGATTATGCCTTTATTTTTAAGATGGTTTAGAAACTCACTAGACAAGTAATCTCTTCCTCGGTCAGAATGAAAAATTTTAATACTATGTCCAGTTTATTTCTCAACCATACTTTGATACTCTTTAAACTTATCAAAGACTTCGGACTTGTGTTTCATCAGATACACATGTCCAAATCTAGATAAGTCATCAATAAACATGATGAAATAGACTATCCACCTCTGGCCTAAGTTGTCATAGGTCTACATACATCAATATGTCAAGACCTAATAATTCAGTTGCCCTGTCTCCATGTCCAGTGAATGGAGACTTGATCATTTTACTTATGATGCAAGACTCACAAGTTCCTAATGATTGAAAATCATAAGGATCAAAGTAATTATCTTTGACTAACTTATTTATCCTTGACTCACATATACAACCTAATTAGCAATGCCAAAGAAATGTGACATTGACATTATCTCTCTTTTTTTTCTTGTTATCAATAAGTAATATTATATCATTGAGTTCTAAAATTAAAAGACCATTGATAAAATAACCATGTCTAAATATTTTATTAGAATGAAGAATAGAGCAGCCACTGCTCTTTACATTTATTTCAAATCCTTGTTGTAATAATAAGGATATAGAAATAATGTTTCTTACAATATTTGGAACATAGTAACATTCTTCTAATTTTAATACATTATCCGAAGGTAAAATAGTAGATAGGTGCCTATAGCTTCAGCGTACATGGCTTCACCACTTGTGCCATATAGCTCGAAGTTATCTTTCTTCAAGCTTCTAATTCTGTGGAGTCCCTATAATGACTTACAGATATGAGACCCACATGTAGTATCCAATACCCATGAATAAGAAATAGAAGCACTCAATGATAAATTTGTTTATATCATGTACAAACCTTTAGATGCTCCTCCAGCATCTTGCTTCACACTTGCAAGATATGTCTTGAAATTTTTTCTTCCAATGACCCTGCTTGCCATAGTGGAAACAGACTCCATCATTAACAACCTTCTTTGCTTTCTTCTTCTGAAAGCTCCTTTTAGGGTTGAATTTCCTTTTCAAACCCTTCTTCATTGCCTATTTTTTCTTTCCATCAACAAGAAAAAGATGAGCCTTATCTCTCTTAGAATGGCTCTCTGCTGTCTTAAGCATGTTAAGCAGCTCCAACAAAAAAGTATTCAATTTGTTCATATGATAATTTAGAACAAACTGAGAGAAGGAATCCGGGAGTGATTGCAGGATCAAGTCATGGTTGAGTTAACCATCCATTACAAACCCTAGTTGACCTAATCGGGTGATTAAGTCAATCATTTTCAAAATATGGGTTTAAATTGATGAACCCTCACTCATGCGTGCATGGAACAACTGCTTCGATATCTTGTACCGAGCAGCCCTACTTTGCTCTCCATAAAGTTCCTTTAGATTGAGCAATATGGACTAAGGTTCTATCTCTTCATGTTGCCTCTGAAACTCATTGCTCATTGAGGCCAACATGATGCACCTGACAGTCATACTGTCATTTAGCCACATTTTATGTGTAGCACTTTCCTCCTTAGAAGCATCCTCTCCGATCAGCTCTAGATCCAAAAAATCAAGAATATAAGAAAGCTTCTCCTAAGTTAATACTATTCTCAGGTTCCTCAACCAGTCCACATAATTGGGATCGGTCAACTTATTGGCATCCAAAATACCCCGTAGTGATAAACTTGAAGCCATAATAAAACCTATATTTAATAAAGAACAGTATAAGCAGACCACTCAAGATGACATTCATAACTAGATAAGGACTTTATATCTAATTATGTCTCCCACTATTTTATTCAAATACCATAACCCTCACCTATGGTAAGCGAGAAACCTTACCAAGTTTCTTTAGTGGGGTTAAGATCCCAATTCCTCATAAGTACCTTGTGATACACAACAAACACTCATGAGTTCAAAGATAGAAATTTCTTTCCAATTGCAATCCATGCAATTCTCAACAAATGAACTGCCTCTAAGACACTTATAGTCTTGTGTTACACAACAAACTATAATATCTTAGTTTAGTCAGACCCATCATTTCCATATAGACATGTTTGAATAATATTGTCCTAGTGTTACACAACAAAGCAATACTACCAAACATATTATAAAGCATTAACTGCACTAAGATAATTCATATTTAACATTAGGGTAGGCCTTGGGTTGCACAACAAACCTACTATAGTTGTTAATATGAACTATACCTAGCATGAAGGAAGGCAAACTGTAGTGTGTTAATTCAGTTGGCATATTCAATTTAAAGTCCAGATATAGCTAATTAGCCAAGTAAGTGGAAGAGATGAGGGGGTCTCCCCGTTGCTTTCCTTAGAAACCAAATTAATTGGCCAGGTCAGACAATGGAACCATTTAAAAATCTCATGCCCTTTACCTTCCCAGAACTACCTTCCTAGACACCAATTGGCTAATCATATAATCCTAAATGAATTTTGCCTCTTGACTAACTTACACTATGACTAAATATTTTAATTATGAGGGCTTTTAGTGGTCTCAAACATGTCCTAAGTGAACATGATATTCATGACATCATATAAGCATGTAAATCCTAATATACATAACATAGCATAACTATGACAATAATACATTCACCTCACTTGTTCATGGGATATGGTCACAGCGGCACCCCAACACGCCATAGGAGACCCCATTGAATACGATGAGAGGGCCATAAAATCCTAAGCAACTCCTATGACCGGACAGCCATGGTGACTAACCCAATCCGAAGCAGTTACTAGGATATAACATATTTCATATGAAATTTAAACAATCATGCATTGCTCCATAGCATAGTAAGCAATCATTACTAATTGCATGGACCATTAATTGAATGAAATAAGGGGGCTATGTTACCACTATTAGGTTTCGATGGCATAGTGGAAGAATGGATTTCAAAAATTTTCATTTTGAAACTTCAAACAACTAGAAATCCTAAGCCCAAGATTCCTTATTCATTACAATTAACAAGTCATTCAAACAAGGTTTGGAAAAAACTTGGAACCACTCCTTAGTAGGTTGCTTAATGCACTGGGACTCTTCTAATGGCCTTTCTTCCTTTGGCAGCCTCTCCTTCCTTGCTCAAGCCCTTGCCCTCCAGTAGAGTACTCTGAGCCCTCTCCAAAACCTTTTTTCACTCTCTTTATGACTTCTTAATTTTCTTCCTAAGCCCTTGTCTTAAAATGGTGGACTTGTCTTAAGGCAAGACCTATGTCCTAACAAGGGAAGGAAGAGACAAGGAAGACAATGTGGTAGAGTGTAAGAGTGTAAGAAAGAAAGGAAATTAGATACCTTTGGCATAAACACCGAAAGCTTTAAATAGGAGATGGGGAGGTGCCAGATATGTCTACTTATCTGCCCTTGATAAGCCATTCAAAATATCAAATAAGACTCTTCACAAAGAATGAGTCTTATGAGTGAATGTATACGGCTATTCATGCACCAAGAGAGACCTTTGCGTCTCTTCACAATTCCAGTGCATTTCTCCTCTTGCCATATGGCAATTGACCGGTCAATGAAAGACCATGGAATGTGAGACTCCAAAAGAAGTGTTGATCAACCAAGAAGCCTTCAAACAGAAGGACTTCTGGTAATGATTCTACATGTCAAAGTGAAGAGTCACGACTCTTCACTTTGTGCACCATCCTTTCTCCATGCCATTTCACTTCTTTGACTGGTCCAAACATACCTGATATGGGTGTTATATGAAAGAGGGTTAAAAGAGCTTTATCACCTAAAAGATGATTAACAAGCAGGACTCTTGGTCCTTCTGCGTCCGTTTAATTATCGTATATCACATTTGGCACCAAGAGTCCCTTACCCTTGGGACTCTTGGTATTTGGCGCATAAGAGTTTTAATAATATCATATAAAATATGATAAAATCACCCCACTTAAGAATCAACCCAATCTAAGATTTTCTCAAATTGATTAGCCCATTAAGCAAACTTACAGACCCAATTCAATTGGGTTAGGAGTTAGGTTAGCCTACACATGCTATTATGTAATCTAGCTAACCAATTAGGATTCCATGACCCTAATAAAATACTAATTGACTTCCTAGGCTAATTCCCTAATGTATGTGACCCTTTGGATTCCATATCTAGCCAGCAGTAGGTCTAGGTCCAAGATAATTCGATCCAATCGAATCCGATTGATCTAATTAGGTTAGATTGAGCTTACCTAAGTTGCCAATTCGAACCAGCTTTCAAATTAACTCATGAATCCAATTGAATTGATTCATGAAAACCTACAAGATATGATTGACATCTAGCAATGTGTCATGCCTACCCAAAAGATGTGAAATTTGATGGAAAGTATCAAAATACCCTTCAATGAAAAGTTACCATGCAATTCGATCTTTTGATCTCACTTTATCCCGAATAAGTGATGGGTATGGATAATTGTCAAACCCTAGTACTTAGCCATTTTGAATCTCACTTTGATAATAAAGACTTTGCTGATGACTGACTAGAAAACACTTCTAATCTCATCCTACTTTGATCAAAGACTCCCTGAGTCATCAATCGAAGAGATTACATGGGATAACATTTCCTCTTACTAGGAATGATTGACTCCTTGTTAATCCACTCACATCCTTCATACACCTTTCACCATATCCGAGAATACCCCATACATGACTCAATGTCATGAATGAGTATGAACCAAAACATAGTTTAGTGTGCATAAGGAACCATGGTGATCTCAAGTCTAAAGATCACTTGCACAATAAGATCACTTGCACAACTCTTACAATAAGAACTATCTCTTGACAAGTAGTAAGACTTCTATAAGATATTCTCAATATGGGTCAATTCAGTGAACTCATGCCCTAATAAACACCCTTATCCTTGTATTAGTGTCTCTACACAACTGGCTATGAGACCAACCATCCTCTCCATCGAGCATACATAGGACAAGCTGGTCTTTCCAGAAGCATCGATCCTCGAATCGATGATCCAATGACTATAAATATTTTAGATTAGAATTTATAGGAACTTAGGTCCACCATTATGATCTTTATCATAATCCTAATTCCTTTATCCTAATCTATGGGGTTCATCATAATCTTTAAATAAGACACAGCAGTATGATGAAATAAAATTTCTTTTATTAATACAATAATGTCATATAAGAGTTGGAAGATTATAAAAATATCCTTACAAAGATTGAATTTTAGGGCACTTTTCTTTCACTTCATCTTCCTTTCCATCCTTTCTTTCTTTCCTTTCTCAGCAACTATCATCTGGTCCCGATCCAGCTTGCTTCCAATGCCGTCCGAACCATCTTTTGCTTTATTGTCCTCTACCACTTTCACGGGATTGTTGCCCATTTCTCCCTCTTCAGGACCTTGTTCACCTTGAAGCGCCACCAATCTGATAAGGGATGGTAGTTCGTGGCCCCCCACCCGGTGACCCTCAAGCTTGACCTGCCTTCTTCCATCAAGGGATGAAAGGTCATGTTCCTGTTTGCCTCGATTGAGAGGGTGGACTGGGTTTAGAGTGACCCAAATCGCTCCCCCAATCGATAATCTATAGTCGAGCCAGCCGACAAAGAGATATTCGACCGGCTTGTTACTTTTGAAGTTTTGGCCCTTCGAGATCTGTTGACCGAGTAGAACCTCATCGATACCAGGGTCAACCAGGCCCCACCTCAGGGTAAGGCTTGATACCATGCTTCTTTTTCTTCTGAGTTTGATTTCTAGCTTTGATAGGTGACTGACCAAACATTTTATATTTCACAGGGATGAGGTTCTTAATGGATGAGCTCCTTAGCATGTCCGGAAAGAGGGCTGCCTCCATAAGGCCCGAATGAAAGCTTATGAAGAAAGCTTGGGAGGAGCCAGGATGGAGGCCCATCAGAGAGCCCGCGAGGGGGCCTACTACTACACCAACCGTGCCTAGGCTGGTAGTCCATCCTCCAGCCCGCGAGCCCCAGAGGGAGGCCTAACCAGTAGAGGGGGCCACACCAGCACCTCCGATGGCACCTAAGAGAACTGAGGCTCCACTGCAGCTAGAGATGGAGGTGGTGGGAGATGCCATCTCAAAGAGCCCAACACCACCATCTAGGGGGAGATCCATCGATGATTAGCCTACCACCACCACGCCCCATCAGCCACTATCCTAAAACCCTTGGAACCGTTCAGGATGCCGAGGTTGGGGTCTAAGAAGATATCCCTCGTCCTATCCCAAGATGCTAGGTTGACAAGGGACGAGAAGCTGGCCGAGGAGGTTTTGAACGTCCTTGCCCAGCCATAGGACCGCCAGGAGAGGGCCGACTAGCAACTAGTGGATGTCTTCTCCAGGGTGTTCCCCCAACTCTTCTCAATAAGTCACCTTCCTAGTTGCTGCATTTTCTCTTTCTTGGTAAAGGTACTAACTGATGCTCTTCATGCAGGTGACCCTCGATGTTCAGCTCCTAATGGGGGACGGGATCAGGGAAAAGATCGTCAGCGAGCTAAGAAGTCACCGAAGATTAGGGTACACTAGTTTTTTTTTTCTAATTTGGTGGCGAAGGAAATAATAGGGATGGAAGACTTAAGGTTTGGAACTCATGGATTTTGAGACTCACACTCATGAAGAGACCTCTCATCTCGAGGGCATCCCACCCACCTCGATACTTGGAGCCGTTAGGGTGAATCTCAAAGACATGAGGGTGGTAGAGAAGGTAGAATCAAGAAAGGGGATAACTAGACATGATCTCGCATCATGTCCTGGGGTTGCATCTTGCGTGCTCTCCTTACGGAGCAAAAGTTGGGCCTCTCACCCTCTCCATGTAGAGCGAAAGAAAAGAATTACTCTTTTCTAAAAAATCATTTTTATTCACTAAATTTACAAAGAACTGAGGGTGGTATTTATAGACCTTTCTAACCCTTATTTAAATTTGAATACAAGATAGAAAGATAAGGATGGTTCAAATTCAAATACAAGATAAGGCATATCTATATCTCAATCCTAACCAACCAAAACTAACTAAATCAAATTTTAAAATGATCAATAAAGATAAATCCTAAACTATCCTAAAATCCGATAACTTATTCTTGAATTTGAATTCAAGAATGGTGCTGCTTCAAGATCCATGCTATTCCGGGATCCATGCTGATAATGTCCCCATCATTCCCCTGAGATGGAGAGATCTCGACTCCGTCGAGTCAGGCTCAGACTCCAACTTTAGCTTGATTTCAGGCTTAACTTCAGGCTCCTAAGACTCCAGCATAACTCGTCAAAATTTTTTTCCCAAACAAAACCATTTTTTTATCAACCCTACTCTGAGATCTGTGCAACTTTGAGATTGATGTAGCTTTGAAAACTATTGCTTTAATATCTGTGCAACTTTGAAATCTGTGTGGTTTTGAGGATCATGCGGTGTTGAAGTCGGCATTAGGGAGGGTACTACTTTGACGAACGTGTGGTGCATTCACGTTCATACGGGGCCTTTCTTCTCCCAGTCCAATGCTAGGTGGAACAAGGGAGGTCTTCGAAGAGCAGTCCGGTGGGTGTTTGTTGGCAGCGGCACTGGGGTGAAGAAGGCAGCTCGACCGGCGGTGGTCATGGTGGAGGCGGCTGGCGACGACAGCAGGGAGGAGTTTTGGTGGGATTGGGTTGGTTACGAGATTAGGGATGGAGGCCAGCGGCAAAGGAGACTTCACGTGCGATAGCGGACATGATCTGGGCTGAGGACGATGAGATTTGTTGGTGTCTGGAAGATCTGGCAGTAAGGCGTCGATCGGAGGAGCAGAGGGCGTCATTGGTGGTGGTGAGGTAGCGGCCCAAGAGGCTCTTGAGGTGCAGCACCAGGCGGGTTTGGATCTGGGCAAACATGTTCCGATCAGAGGAGTAGGGAATGTCGATGGTGTCGAACGGAGAAATCGATCGGGGTCCTCTAGATAGTAGGGAGGAAGTGGATGTGGATGCGTGGATCTGCAGCATAGGGGTTCCAGCGGTTGGGCAAGATGGCACGAAGAGACAATGGTGTTGACTGATTCGGTGCAGGCAGAGATGGAGGAGATTGGCGTCATGGTCGTGATGGTGGTTGGACTGAAGGCGGCGATGGAGCAGACGGTGCCATTGAAAAAGATGCTAGGGCCGATGGGGCAAGGCCATGGAGGAACTCGAACCACCATTCATAGGAAGGGAGGCCAAGGTGGGGGATGGTGGCATGCGAGAACAGGGAAAATGGTGACAGGGGTGGAGAACTCGATCGAGGGAGCTATGATGTCCGGTCGGTGGTGGGCATGGGAGACCGATAGTGGAAACAAAATCAGAGATAAGGTGTTGTTTGACGATGGAACGGGTGGAAGGGATCGGCGATGGGCTGGAGTATTCGAGAGTTGAACAGGGGAGAGATGAGAATGGTGGGGCTGGTGAGTGGGATATGGACCATACCCTAATTTTCTAACTCTGATATCAAATTAATGGGGGACGGGATCAGAGGAAGGATCGTTGGCGAGCTGAGAAGTCACCAAAGATTAGGGTATCCTTTTTTTTATTTTATTTTATAGGGAGGTGGTGAAGGAACAATGGAGATGGAAGGTAGAAAAAATTTGGACTTTCATAGACTTTGGGACTCACACTCACGAAGAGACCTCTCACCTCTAGGACATCCCACCCACCTCGCTACTTGGAGCCATTAGGGTGAATCTCAAAGGACATGAGGGTAGTAGAGAAGGTGGAATCAAGAAAGGGGATAACTAGACATGACCTTTCATCATGTCCTGGGGTTGCACCTCTCATGCTCTCCTTATAAAGCGATTATTAGGCCTCTCAGCCTCTCCATGCGGAGCGAAAGAAAAGAATCACTCTTTTCTAAAAACTTATTTTCATTCATTTTTTTTTTACAAAGGAATGAGGGTATTATTTATAAACCTTTCCAACCCTTATTTGAATTTGAATGCAAGATAGAAAGATAAGGATGGTTCAAATTCAAATACAAGATAAGGTATATCCATACTAGATAACTCAATCCTAATCAAACTAATCCTAAATCAAATTTCAAAATAATTGATAAAGATAAATCCTAAACTAATTTATTCTGGTATTGGATATGCATCAAAATTTGAAGGGCTCACCCTTGGAAAGTATGAGCATGACCTCGACCTGGTGCTTGACCCTGGATACGAGGGCCACCTCGGTAGAAGGGCTCGTCCTTGGAAAGCATGAGCGTGACCTCGACCGGGCACTCGACCCCGAATGTTGGGGCCAGGCCGAAGGGCTCGTCCTTGGAAAGCATAAGCATGCTTAGCGCTCGACCTCTGATGCAGGAGCCGCCTCGGTCGAAGGGCTCACCCTTGGGAAGCATGAGCACGACCTTAGCCGGGCACTCGACCTTGAGTGCGGGGGCCGCCTCGATCGAAAGGCTCGCCCTTGGAAAGCATGAGCACGACCTCGACCGGGTGCTTGGCCCCGGATATGGGGGCCACCTCGACCGATGGGCTCACCTTTGGGAAGCATGAGCATGACCTCGGCCAGGTGCTCGACCCCAGATATAGGGGTCGCCTCATCGAAGGGCTCACCTTTGGGACTTCATGTGGGCACCATATCCAGGTGGCACTTCCTACCAACACGGCCGCCAGGTTTTGCCGTCATGGGCTCCACATCAGCAGTTGTGCCACATCATGTATTATTGAATCATCCAAGAAATTAATAAGATGATGACATATTCTCAAAAATTAAGAATTTGAGGCATGTATTATTAGTAATTAATTCTTAAATTACTCCTGATCAATGGACTATCATGAGAACAATGATTGATCTGATAAAATTAGTGCATAGATCACTTCCCTTTAGATAGACAAGTCTTAAGGCTATTTTATGGTGATACTATAGCAAGAGTGCATGTGGTTGTTAAAGAATAAAAATACCAAGTGTGACTAGTATGAGAAATCACTTAGATGTCTAGTCACTTGTCCATGACTTTCTTGATGCTATAGTAGTGTGAGTGGTTCTTTGATCTACGTACCATAGCTATTCAAAATGAGGTTGGTGTAATTTGATTATATATTTACTTGGTCTCCTAGCCATTTAGATCCTAGTGGTGTATGTTAGCTATAATAGTTTCATTGTAGAAGTAGGGTGAACTGTTAAATGGGATCTATCAACCTTAGTAATTAAGAGATAGTCTTAAGTGATTTATAAAGCTAAGTTCTTAAGATCGTAGCCATGACGATGTGATTAATGGAAAAGGATTTTTATGAGCTTTCATGATATGAATTCAAGTAGATTAAATCTTATATATGACAGATGATGAGGTTTGATGAGTTTTCCATAACCTCCATCTTGATGAAACTCATGATAGAAAACTGAATCATACGATAACTACACCTAGATATTCATTATTTTTCGTTCTGCTAAGTTACCACTACATGCTATTAGGGATCATTATTGGATAGTAAGACTCAAAGATCATCTTGATAATTAATAATCCTTGTTAGAGAGAGTTGGAATTATTCCAATCCATTAAAAGAGATTTTAATGATGTTGATAAAGATTACAGCATATCTTACTAATAGATATAATAGAACTTATGGAATCATACGAAATAGGGATTTGACTTGATTAAATAATTGATTCATCTTTTCAAATTGTAGTAGGATCTAATTATCAATATAATTTATGATTAAACTAATTTGTAAAAGTTGCAAGAGATGATTTGCTAAGAGTGAGTTAGAGGTGTTAGATTTCGTAGATACTTGCAAGTAAAATTTTCAAAATAGCAATTGAAGAAAATTAAAATAATTTTAATCCTATCATCATGAATAAATCTAATCTAAAATACCTAACAGATCTAGTTCATATTAGATAATGAGTGTAAAATCTGAAAACTGAAATTATAAGAATAAGGAAACAGGTTTCATATCTTTTTTGCTTAATCATTTACCAAAAAATGAAATATGAGGACATCTTCGAGTTTTAATGTAGCCGCACACTTGTCTAGCCTCTACGGATATCCACATAGAGTTGACTTTGATCAAGAGCCTCCGAGATTATCAAGATGCTAGCTCTCTTTACAAATATAGCTCCTTTAATGGCTAGATTTGCCTTTCTCCTTCATCTTTTCTCAAGAAGAGAGTAAGAAAATTGAAGAAGATGAAGACACCACAGCATGAACACCTTTCATGCTTGGAAGAGGATGGGAAGAGGGATGAAGAAGGAAGAGAGAACCGTTCTCTCTTTTCTTTCTCTCTTTTTCTCTCTGTATGAGGCATGAAGAAGAATAGGGCTGTAGAAAGGAAAAGGGGGTGCTAACTTTGATTTTTCCTCATGAATGTGTAATGAAGAAATCCAAGATAGCACTTCCTTTTTATCCTAATCCCTCCTTATTAAAACCATCCAATCCCCATTCAAATTTGAATCAAATTCAAAGTTTAAACAAGACTAGATAAAGATAAGGAAAAAACAACCAAACAAAAGTAGTCTAGGAGAGGGAGAACCCCATTTGTTTTTGCATGAAAAACTTTTTTCAAATAAAATGTGCACCTCCTCTTGTTCATAAGATAGGGATAGAGGAGAGAGAGTCCTAGGTGCCCAAAATTCTTGGAATACCTCCTCTCTCTTTTCCTTTTCTTTTCATGTGCACGCAAGCAAAGGAAAAAGGAAGCATCACCCCTTATTTCTTTTGTGAGTACTTTCCTTTCCTAGGGTGTGTGGGATAAGGGATAGTCCTAATCTAATTGGGACTCTAAAATTATAATCTAATAAGGTTCATTCCAAGTCCAATTCAAATCTAATTTGAATTCAATTCAAATCTAATTCGAACCCAATACAAGTCAAATTCAATCCTAATCTAATTAGGAGTCAAGTCCAAGTCCCAATTGGACTAGGAAATCCAATTTGATCGAATTAATCCAAGTCTAATCAAATTAAATCCAATTAGAAATCGAACCCTAATTTGATCAAATTAAATTATATTACAACTATTACAATTAGGTCCTCCTTTATAACTTTAGCAATTCATTTTACTTGTAACTTTTACAAATTGATCCTAATCATCATCACATTGATAATTAGGTCATGATCCAACCATTCAATCAAGTCAAACCCTTATTGTGTATGACCCCATAGGTTCTATCTTGTCTGGTAGTGAGATACACTATGCATTTATTATAACATCATTGAAACTCCTTTCAATGGATTGGAACAATTCCAACTCACCTCAATAAAGATAATTGATCTAAAAATGATACTAATAAATTTTCACAATTCATTAGTAATGCCTAGCAGCATATAGTGGCAATCTAGTTGAATAAAATGTATAGAACCCCTAGATATAGTTACTGTGTGATTTCGTTCTTTTATCAAAAGTCCTGATAAGATGGAGATTAAGAAAAACTCGTCAAACCCCTTTATTTGTCATATATAAGATTTAATTCACTTAAGTTCAATCTATGAAATCTTATGAAAATTCTTTTTCATTTATCACATTACCGTGGCCATAGTCCTAAGGACTCGGCTTCATAAATTATATAAAACTATCCCTTAACTACTAAGGACTCAGCTTCATAAATTACATAAAACTATCCCTTAACTTCATAAATTATATAAACATATCCCTTAACTACTAAGATCAATAAATCCTATCAAGATATGCACCCTACTCTTATAGCAAACCTAATATAGCCATCATATCTTGTAATAATCCAAATGACTAGGAAACCTAGTAATTGTATAGTCAAACTACATCAAACTTATTATGAACTACTCATACTAGCACAGCATTGAAAAAGTTACTAATGAATGAATAAACATCAAAGTGACTTTTCATATAGTCATGTTTAATACCGTTGTTCTCTAATAACTACTTGCACTCTCATTCTGGTATCCCCATACTATAGACTTAAGACTTGTCTATCCAAAGAAAGTGACCGGTGCACCGATTTCATGGATCGATCATAATTTCCATAATAATCCAACGATCATGAGTAATTTAGAAATTAATCTATAATAACACATACCTCATATTCTCAGCCCTTGAGAATATATCATCGTCAATTAATTTCTTGGATGATTCAAGGACATGTTACATAAGAATGGAATAAATTATTCAATTTATTATAAATGAAATTGATCAAGTATAAAATTATATCCTAGAGTATTATAATATGCCATCAAGATTGGCTTTTAAGACATTCATCTAACAAGAGGAAGACCTAATTGAAATTGTTGCAAGATAATTTGATTTAATCAAATTGAAATTTTAATCCTGGCTGAATTAAATTATATTTAATTTAATTAGACTTGGTCTAATTTGAATCAAATTGGGTTTACTAATCCAAATGGAATTTGGACTTAATTCCTAATAGGTTTTGACCACTAAATCTAGTTCGATTTGGATTAGGATTCTTAGAGTCATGCTTGATTGGGACTCTCTCACCTTCACCACACCAAAAGAAATGGTGCACAAGAGGGGCCATACCCCCTTTTATTTTTTGCATGTAAAAGAAAGGAAGAGAGAAGGGCACTCCAAGAGTTGACACCCCTAAGACTCTCTCTTATCCCTTTATCCCTATATCTCTCATCCATGTTTAAGTCTAAATTTGATTCAAACTTGAAATTCAAAATTCAAAGAGTTTGGGGTGGCTTAAAGAGGGAGGCGTTAAGATTAAAAAGGGGTTCTCTTGCATGAAAAATTGATCATAAAAAAAAAAGAAATAAGAGAAGAAAAGATAATCCAGCACCCGTCCTCTTCCTCTTGACACTAAAAGAAGAAGATAGGAAGGTGGGTCACCTCTTTTTGGGGGTTGAGGCTACTGTGGTTGCTCGATCAATCAGGGTGACTTTTCTCAATCTCTCTGCTCCCTACGGTGTCAAATGAAGTGGTCGAGGAGGCCTTACTTGATTAGCTCCTTGATCCTATCTCAGAGTTGAATGCACTCTTTGGTGTCGTAGCCATAATCTTGGAGGTACGAACAAAACTTGTTTGGATTTCTTCTATTTGATGGGGATGATATCTTCTAGGGCTCTAGGATCTGCCCTTTGATTTTCATTTGCACCTTTTTCCTTAGTACATTCAATGAAGTATAGGTGTAAAACTTTCTTGGTGGTGATACTTGGCGGCCTCCTTACGAAGGCTCCTAGGTTGGTGATCCTTAAAGACTTGTTCTTCTTTTGCAGGGATGTGGAGCATGGTCAAATTCTTTCTTCTAGCTTCGGGAAAAACTTTCAATCGCCTTGCATTCTCTTGCCACCTCCCAATGTAGAAGTGGCAGGAACTCCTAGCATGAAGGCTTCCTCTATCCGAGCATACTTCTCTATTCGAGCCAACATTTCAACAAAATCTTTTAGATAGGTTTTGGTCAGTGACCATTTGAGATCATTTTTTTGCAGGCCACTCATCAGGGCTGACATGGTGATTGCCTGATCCAGCTCGTGAACTTGTAGGATAGCCGCATTAAAGTGACTTATAAAGGCTCGTCATCTCTCCCTCTTTTTGCTTGAGGGTATGGAGGTAGTCAGGCCACTTTTGTTGCTTTCAATTACTGACAAAATGATCAATGAATGGTTGACTCGGCTACTCAAAGAGTGTACTGACCCTAGCTTTAGGTTTGCATAAATATCAAGCTACTCCCTTTAAGGTGGATAGGAAGGCTCGGGATAGGATCGGGAGCTCCATGAAAGAGCATTGTCACTTGGAAGCTTGCCAAGTGGTCATCGAGGTCAATAGTTCTGTCATAGCTCCCAAGTTATCAAATTTTGAAGTATCGAAGAAATAGTGCTTGCATTATTTTATCATCAAAAGATGGGTCATTATTAAAACCCATTATTTGGCATCAAGAAGATGTTGCGAATTGCTTTGATTCGCCGATCTAGTTCCTTAAGTTTCTACTCAATCTCAAGGTCTTGATTGACCAGAGCCTCTGATCGCTGAGGGGATCGATGCCCCAAGATGGAATCCTCCCCCGATCGAGGGCTCCAAGAGTGTTGTCTTCCCGGTTCTAGGCTCCTATGGTGGCGATGATGGCGAGTGATCTTTTCAGGTCCCTAGAAGGGACTCGTGACTGCCCCGATGATGGAGGTACTACTTCGATCACCGAGTAAGGGTGGAGTGTAACAGGAAGCAATGTAGGCATCAACTGCACCTCAGGCTGAGAGACCATAGGTGGCACCGCCAGTGGAGGTTTAGTCACCAGTGGCAGCATAGGGGTGGCTTGGATGGCCTAGATAGCCACCACCATGTTTTGAACTTATATAAAGAATAGATTGAACTGCTTGTTGGCGTGCCGAGGTAGGGCCGATACATGCAATCTAAAACTTTTCTAAATGACATGATGCAGCAGAAGAAGATAAAACATTTTTATCTAAACATGTTAATCTAATTAACACTGTCCCTACACAGATCTTTATGCATATAGAATAATACTTGTATGAAATCAAGCATGCAAAGTATGTGACTCATAGAACTATTCTTAGAATCACACAAAGTGGTACTGAAGAACATTTCAACATAACCATATGAGAGGAATACAAACGTTATCTGCGAGGTGATGATCATCAGGAAGGGAAGTACTCCAAGAAGAAAGAGCACATAATTGCTTAAACTTTTTAAATTTTCAATTCACCCTTCTCTTGGAAAAGCCATATGGGCAACAACTGGTATCAGAGCAGTGTCTCTGAATATATTTAGAGTAAAGATTGATGGCTCATCCCATAAGTACATCCTTGGCTGAAGGCCAATCAACCAATAGACCTCCACTCTTCACTGGCATAAATTATTCATATTGGAAAGCTAGAATGAAAATCTATATTCAAGCTATCGATTTTCAATTATGGAAGGTCATTTTAAAAGGGCCACAAATTTTCATGATCAAAATTAATGACATGGATGTTCCAAAGCCTGAAGAGAACTGGGATGAACACGACATGAACATGGAAGAATTAAATACCAAAGCAATGAATTTATTATACTATGCTTTGGATGCTAATGAGTTCAATCGAATTTTTACTTGCTCTTCTGCAAAGAAAATTTGGGACCAACTCGAAGTGACCCACGAAGGAACTTCCCAAGTGAAGACTTCGAAAATTAATCTTCTTGTACATAATTATGAACTTTTCAAAATGGAACCAATTGAAACTATCTCTGCCATGTTCACTCGCTTTACAGATATTATTAATGGTTTGAAAAGTCTTGGCAGGGTTTATTCAAATGTTGATCTAGTACAGAAGATTCTCAGATCACTTTCGGACAAGTGGGACCCAAAATGATTGCCATCTAGGAAGCAAAAGATCTAAACGCCTTAACTCTGGATGAATTAATGGGTTCACTCATCATATATGAACTTGCCATGCAGCATAGAACTGATGATGATCAAAAAAAGAAGAAGACAATAGCCTTCAAAGCTACATCGGATTCAAAGAAAGATGAGGAATCGGAAGATGACAGAACCTCCTCCGAAGATGATCTAGAAGATGAAGATATCGCTATGGTCATGAGGAGATTCAGAAAGTTTATAAGAAAGAAGAAAGGAAGATACTATAGAAAATTTCATAAACAAGGTGAGCACTCCAAGGACAAGGACAAGGATAGAGAAAAAGAAAAAGAATAAGTGCCCACATGCTATGAATGTAAGAAACTAGGGCACATTCGTCCTGACTGTCCTTTGTTAAAGAAATCTTTCAAGAAGAAGAAAAAGAAAGCTATGGTTGCTATATAGAGCGACGCAAGGAGTCGACTTCATCTGAAGAAGAAGAGACCATGAAAACTATTAACTTATGTCTAATGGATCTTGAAAATGAGGTAACATCTCCCGAACCTCAATTAGAATTTACTTTTGATGAATTGAATTTTGCTTTTCATGATCTACTGTCTGAATTCAAAAAGGCTGGAGTAAAGATAAGAACTTTAAAGAATATCAATGATTCTTTAGAAAAGGAGAAAGAAGAGATTTCATAAAAGAATAATCTATTGCAAAAGAATTTCCATGTCTTTTCTGAAAAATTCAAATCTTTGGAAACTGAAAACAATGCATGTCTTGACAAGAACAAAGCTTTAACTATTGAAAATAATAACTTGAAAAAGAAGGTTGAAAAACTCAAGCCACTGGTTGAAAAACTAACCTTATGTTTAAATAAGCTTGAGTTAATTTTAAAAGACCAAAGAATTTCTGGAAACAAAGCTAGAATTGATTTCAATTTTTAAATTTCAAATGAAATTTCAGCTACTACTTTTGCGACACCAAAAGCATATATTTCAAAATCAATATCTCAAGAAGCTTTTGTATCCAATCCTTCTGCATCCATTTCTAAAGCTATAATGTATGTACCTAAGAACTTAAATATAAAATATTTTATAAGAAAAAGTTTTACATCTGCATCAACATCTAGAACTTCAATTCGTACATCTTTTCAAAATTCTAGAATTATATGTTATGCATGTCATGGAGTTGGACATAAATTCTTTCAATATAATTCATTAAAGAAAAATGCATATTCTAAGAATAGAACTAAAAGAATTTGGATTCCTAAAGGAATCACCTCTGCTAACCTGCAAGGACCTAAGTTAGCTTGGGTACCTAAAAGAACTTCTTGATTATCTTGCAGGAATATCTTGCAGCCCAAAAATTGAAGAAAAGATGGTATCTCGATAGTGGCTATTCAAGTCATATGATGGGTGACAATGATCAATTTATCATTTCAGATATGAAATAATGAGTTATGGTTACTTTTGGAGATAATGACAAGGAAAAAATAATCGAAATTGATAAGATCAAAATAACCCCCTGTACTTTTATTGAAAATGTATTGCTAGTAGATAAATTGAAGCATAATTTGTTAAGCATTAGTCAATTATGTGATAAAGGCTTCAAGGTTGTCTTTAAATAATCTATGTGTATTGTATCAAACTCTCTTGATTCTAGCAGCAAGTTCATTGAACATAGACTTGAAAATATTTATGTGGTAGACCTTAATGATCTTGCCATGTCTAGTAGTTCCAGTCTAGTTGCAATGAATGCTAAGACCAAAGAGTCTTGCTTACTTTGGCATAGACGATTAGGTCATACTAGCATGCATACTATTACCAAGCTAATTTCCAAGAATCTAGTTAGAGGCATGCCTAAATTTAAAGTAGATCTTAATCATGTTTGTGATGCATGCCAAATGGGTAAACAAACTAGGGGGATCTTTAAATCTAAAAATATAATTTCAACTACTAGACCCCTTGAGCTACTACATATAGACTTATTTAGACCAACTAGGACCACAAGCCTATGTGGTATGAAATATGCACTTGTGATAGTAGATGATTTCTCTAGATTTACTTGGATTATATTTATCGCTCATAAAGATGAAATTTTTAAAGTCTTTCAAAAATTTCATAAAAAAGTTTCTAATTAGAAAAATCTTTCAATAGTTTCAATTAGGAGTGATCACGACACGAAATTTGCAAATCAATTTTTTGATTATTATTGCACAGAAAATGGCATTAATCATAACTTCTCCACTCCTAGGACACTATAACAAAATGGTGTCGTAGAGAGAAAAAATAGGATTTTGGAAGAGACGGCCCGAACAATGTTATGTGAAGGCAATCTTCCAAGATACTTTTGGGCATAAGCGGTGAACACTGCTTGTTATATCTTGAACCGCATTTTGATTCATCCTATTTTGAAGAAAACCCCCTTATGAGCTTTGGAATGAAAAAAAATCCAACATTAATTACTTTCATGTATTTGGTTGTAAATGCTTTGTGCTTAACAATGGTAAAGACAATCTAGGAAAATTTGATGCTAATTCTGATGAAGCAATTTTTCTTGGTTATTCATTACATAGCAAAGCATATAGAGTATTTAACAAAAGAACTCTTACTGTACAAGAATCTATGCATGTGGTTTTTGATGAAACTAACCCTTCACCTTCTAAGAAAGAAGAGTGCATAGACAATTATGTAAGTATAATTCAAAAAGAAATGGAAGACATGAGCATACAAGAAAGACCAACTCAAGAAGGAGAAGAAACAGTAAGGATCATGCTGATCTACCAAGGGAATGGAGGTATGTAACTTCTCATCCTAAAGATTTAATTATCGATGATCCTTCACAAAATGTTAGGACTAGGTCATCACATAGAGATGCATATGATTACCTAGCCTTTGTATCACAAATAGAACCTCATACCTTAGAAGAAGTTGAATCTGACCCAAACTAGATAATGGCCATGCATGAAGAACTAAATCAGTTTGAAAGAAATAAGGTATGGACTTTAGTTGAAAGACCATCAGACCATTCCATCATAAGAACCAAATAGGTCTATAAAAAGAAATTAGATGAACAAGAAAATGTAATTAGAAACAAAGATAGATTGGTGGCTAAGAGATATAACCAAGAAGAAGGTATAAATTTTGATGAAATATATACACCTGTAGTAAGACTAGAAGCCATTAGATTACTTATTGCATTTGCTTGCTACATGAATTTCAAACTTTTTCAAATGGATGTCAAAAGTGCATTCTTGAATGGTTTTATATCCGAACAAGTTTTTGTAGAACAAGCACCAGGTTTTGAAAATCATGCTTTTCCAAATCATGTTTTTAAACTTCATAAAGTATTGTATGGTTTGAAACAAGTACCTAGATCCTGGTATGATAGACTTAGTACTTTCTTGATTGAAAATGATTTCACAAGAGGAAATGTTGATAAAACTCTTTTCATCAAGAAGAAGGATAATGATTTATTAGTTGTACAGATTTATATTGATGATATTATATTTGGTGCAACTAATGAAACTCTTTGTAGAGAATTTTCTAAGTTAATGCAGGGAGAATTTGAAATGAGCCTAATGGGTGAACTTAACTACTTCCTTGGATTTCAAGTGAAATAGACAAAGGAAAGAATCTTCATTAACCAAGCCAAATATACCAAAGAAATTATCAAGAAGTTTGGTATGGAGTCAAGCAAACAAATGAGCATACCCATGAGCCTAACCTACAGATTGGATAAAGATGATGATGGATCCAACATTGATCAAAAACTCTATAGAGATATGATCGGATCCTTATTATACTTAACTGCAAGTAGACCTGATATCTTATTTAGGGTATGTGTGAATGCTAGATTCTAATCTAATCCTAAAGAATCACATATACTTGCTGTTAAAAGGATTATAAGATATTTGAAAGGAACAAGCAATCTAGGTCTATGGTTTCAAAACATTCTTCATTGAATTTGATTTGATTTTCATATGCTGATTATGCTGGTTGTAAAATTGATAGAAAAAGTACTAGCGGCACATGCCAATTTCTAGAGTTGAATTTAATATCATGGCACTATAAGAAACATAACTCGATAGCACTATCTACTGCTGAGGTAAAGTATGCTGCTGCAGGGAGTTGTTGCGCACAAGTGTTATGGATTAAACAACAACTAGAAGACTTTGGTGTTACACAATCTAAAATTCTTATCAAATGTGATAACACAAGTGCTATAAATTTGACAAAAAATCAAATTCAGCGTCAAGGACTAAGCACATAGAGATTAGATACCATTTTATTAGAGTTCATGTTTTGAATAGTGACATTGAACTAGAATTCATCCCTACTGAGAGCCAACTTGCTAACATTTTCACTAAGCCACTCAATCAAGATAAATTTGAGATGATTAGAGGAGAATTAAGTCTTTGTGATCCCTATTAGATTTTCCAAACCTAATCCCTTCAAAATTAAGAAAAAAATATCTAAAGAACCTCCTACATCAATTCAACATCTTTGAGCACCTTTCCATTCAATTTTCCTGAATTTATTTTCATTTATGATCAATTTTTAACTTTTGTGGAAAGTTTCTGATCGAGTCAACTCGGGCAATTGTGCTCAGGTCGAGCCAACTCGAATTACTATTGTTTCTGGTTTTGCTCTGGTCGAGCCAACTCGGGCAACTTTAGGGTTAGTCGAGCTGACTCGGATATCGGGCAAACTATTTTTTAATAGAGCCATAGAGCCTTTTCCAAATTTTTCTATCTTTTGTTCTCGTTCTAAACCCTAGAACTCCACTCAAAACCTCTTCCAAAACCTCAGAAATCCTCATCCTTAAGCTTCAATTCCACATTTCTTCCCAAGAGTGTTGCAATGGCACCGAAATCTGCAGTGAAAAAGATCCAAAAGAGCTGCTCCTTCGATGAAAGTAGAAAGGAGAACAAAGCATCGACAAGAGGAGCTGACTCGAATAGTTGAGAGGGAAAAACAGGAAACATAACAATTGGCCGCTACTCCTTCTCCAAGACAGGTGATTTCAATGTCTAACCAGCCCGTTACTAGTGGTAGGTGGATTATTTTCACTTTTCTTGAAGAAATTGGACTGAAAATTGGGGATTTGATTGAAGAATAAGGATGGACATTTTTTTGCTCCCTAAATTTATCTACATATCCAATCCTTTTAGAGCATTCTATGAAAACCTAAGGCTTGAACCCCAATACATTGAACCCACAATCAAGGAAAAATGGATAATAGTGACTGAGGAAAGTCTAAGCACTATCTTGGAAATGTCGACAGAGGGTTCTAAACATTTGGTTTTGAAAGATAGAGAAAAGACCTTAAGAACTATTCTTGGCAGGATAGATGTCGGTGAAATTGGAATAGTCATGGCAAATACACTATCACTGGAAATGAGACTACTCCATAATTTTGTCAGTCAGATCTTTCTTCAAAGGACAGGAAGATTTGATTAGGTCAGCGAGAAAGACTTATGCTTCATGGAACATATCATTGAGGGGGAGGCATTAAATTTACCTTATATTATGATGATATAAATGTGGGAGGTTGTGAGGAAAGTCAAGGCCTGCTTGCCCTATGGAATGGTGTTAACACTATTACTTCAGGCCTCCAGAGTCAATCTTGAAGGGGAAGATGGAAAGCCTCTTCACCACACCGATACTTATTCTTCCAAATCTCTACTTCGAATGGGATATGTCTATAGTGAAGGAGTATGGAAGAAGAAAGGGTCTGATGCAAGAGCCATAGGAGCTTCTAGCACAGAGGATGATGATGATGATGATGAGAGTGTAAAAATACCTAGAGAGATCATTTCTGATACTGTTGCACCCTCTATTTTGGAGCCTTCAAAGCATGTCATTGATGTACCTATTACTGAGGCTGTTGCACCTGAGCCAGCTACACATGAGGCTGTGGAGACTGTGCCTACTGAGGAGGGGAGTCCTAGGATCTCTCCTTCACCTGCTTCTCCACGTATACCTTCATCTCCATTGGTTCCACCTGCTCTATCAGTTTCAGAATCTATTCCGGGACCATCTACTATTTCTGTTACAGTGACTCAGGAGTTCTTTGCCAAGCAGATAAGAGGACTTGCAGATACACTGACCGGCTCTTTGACTAGTATGTTTGGCGAGTTTCGCCAGTCAGTGGATACCATATTAGACCTACTCAACACTGAGATCAGAGAGCTTCGCACCAGGGTTGACTCACTTGAGTCATCAAGACCTGCCTCTCAGCCTGAGGCACAGCCCCTATCAGACTCTATCAAGTCAGCTACTGAAGCTATTAAAAATTCTATGGATAAAAGTATTGAAGAATTCAGGGCTGAGTTGAAAGAAGTAAATTTCAAAATGGATGGCATAGAAGAAGGAAAAAGAATGGAGGAGGACTATAACAAGGGCATCAGGATCCTTAGGTCTGAGTTTGGTAGACTTAGAGGTTCTGCCGAAGCATTTGCGAATGCCTAAACTGCTGAATTAATTGCACTGAACACTTAGGTGAAAAAGCTTCATGAAGAGATAGATACAGTTCAATTTCAACTTAATCAGCTCAAAACCACTGTCATTTTAGCATTTGCCTCTCCTAGACCTCGGCCTGTACCTAGGCCTCAACCTACACCTTAACCTGGACCTACCTCTACTCCACACCCTAGGTAACCAGCTCCTCATCTTAGGCCCCAGGATTCTGAGCCACAGTTTGTAGACCCAATAGCCTCAATGCCATCTTTTGTACCACCTTTTGGGCCATCCACTAGTACTAAGGTAGATATACCTAGTGATAGTGAATAGACTTTTAATCTCAATCTTTTATAATTTGTAATGAAAATTTTATGAATGCAATAACTATATTTTTGGCATATCTTTTGTGTATGAATTGAGCTTGTGCAATACTCTCAAAATGAATTTTAATTAGAATATCAAAGTTGAGAAGAGAAAGTGAAATTATCTCAAACAAATTTTATCAACCTTCTCTTTCTATTATAAAAATTGAGCTTTGAAAAATCACTTGAACACCTTTTTGATTGCTGACAAAAAGGAGAGGAATGTTTAGAATTGCATGAAAAAGTTGCATGAAAAAGAAAGAAAGAAAAAGAGAGAATAAATGTGAAAGAAAAAGGGGGGGAATGTGATTAAAAATGTGAAATTGCATATATAAGTAAGGGGGAGAAAAATTGTTGAATCAAAATGGTTTTAGTTCAAAATTGCTCTATGCTCTCACAACTTGCAAACCTACCTTGAAGATCTTAAAGTATTAACTTCAATACTTTTCAACTCTGATATATTTCTGATACTTTGCAAAATTGAGCTTTGATACTATGCATACATTAATAGCTCTGATACTTTGTGAAAATTCTAGCCTTAACACTCTGATACATATAAAAGCACTGATACTGTATAGTTTCTTTTTAATAAAAAGCTCTGATACTTGCAAATACAATTAGTTCTGATATATGTTAATGCTCACTTTCAAATTCAGTTATACATGTAATTATAAAGAATTTTTCGTGCCCAGTATTTTGTCATCATCAAAAAGGGGGAGATTGTTGACCCCATAAGTGATTTTGATGATAACAAAATATTGGAGCATGCATTTGTTTTACTAACAACTCTTCAAATGTTTTACAAGTTTTTGTAGGATGATTTCATTATTTAATTTCAACTCCTACATTCCTAGTTTTGAAATGAGTTGTGTTGTGAGTGATTCATGTAAAGAAGAACCCAAAGAAAAAGTTAAGTTAAAATCATGAAAATGGGTTACTTCTAGATGTGTTTCAAGCTTAAAAATTCCTTAGAAATATGGTTCGAAGAGTTTAAAGGCATCTTGAGACTTTGAAGACTTGCTGGATGATTTCTAGAGAAAAACTGATAATTCACTGAAGAATTCATCCGAACTGACTCGAAGAGAAGATAGCTGACTCTGGCACATGGCACGCATGAAGATTTCTGGCAAAAGCATCCGAGCCAACTCTAAGGGACCCGAGCCAACTCGTCCAGTTCATGATTTTCTGAATCAAATAACCGAGCCGACCCAAAGAAAATCCGAGTCGACTACAATATACTGCCAGACATCTGAGCCGACTCTTCAGAGATTCGAGCCAACTCCTCCAGAGCCCAAAAAAAGAGTTCTGAGAACTATAGCCAACCGAGCCGACTCTAAAGAGAAAGAGCCGACTCTTCCAGACTGGATTTTGAATGCCTGAGTATCTGAGCTGACTCAAAGTAAGGGGAGCCGACTCTACCAGAGTAAGGAATCGAGCTACTGAGAAACCTAGCTGACTCGATTGAAGAGAGCCGACTGGACCAGAACTACTCTGTGGATCCAGCCGACTCGAAGATCGATTTCAAGCCTATAATAGCTAGTTCCAAAACTTGAAATTTGAATCCAAAAATGCTCCGATGGTCAAATATCACATCCCGATGTTCTACAACGACTAAAATTATCTAAGAAGAGTACAAGACTATATATTTGAGAAATTTGAACTACTTTAAAAGAAATGAATGAATATTTAATGCTTACTTGAGCTTGTGAGTAAGAGAGCAGTGAAGATCATACAAAATAGTCTTCACCAACTCACATCTGAAACTTCAAGCATTTATTGAAGAAGTTGAAGAAGCCAACCAAGTGCATTGAAGTGCAATCAATTGGGCTTCTCTTGAGCTGCATTGGCAACCATCCGACAAAATTTGTTTGTCATTCTGTTGCTTTCTCTTTACAATTCTTTTTGAATTGTTGAGTTATTGGTGAGCCCGATTTAAAAACCAAAGTGTAGAGGTTTGGATTGTGAGCCTGTTAAAACAATCCGATTGTATTTTCCAACAGGGGATATAATGAAAATCCCAAGTGATAATCTTGGATAGTGGATGTAGGAGCTGGGTTGCTCCGAACCACTATAAAATTTCATGTGTTTGTGTTGTGCATTCTTTTTATATCTTGCTTCTACTTTTAATTATCTCAATCACAGCACTTAACACTTCAAGGAATTTTTAAAGAGCACATAATTGCTTAAACTTTTTTAAATTTCCAATTCATCCCTCTCTTGGGAAAGCCACCTGGGCAACAGCTAGTCTCTCCGAAAACGATGTGGCTATGGCAGACTCCTTCAACACCTTGAAGAACCAGTTGTTGAACTGAGATGGAACAAGGCACCCAAGAACCTTTCCAAGAACACTCGATCCCAAACCTTCAATAGAAGGTATGCACACAGCAATCCCAAAACCCAAAACCTCACTCTATTTTGTTAGAACCCTTCTGACAAAATTGAGATCAAATCTCAAATCTTTCAAAGGTCAAGACTTCTAACCAAGAGAAAAATTGGCAGAGTCTTGACAATAGCGAAGAAGGAACCATTCCTCTTCTTTAAAGGTAATCTGTAATGAAGAGACAATGAGAGATTAAATTAGGGAGTTTTGGAGTCTCTTGGGATTTAGGGGTGTTACAAACCCTTGGACTTCGGTAACTGATGCTGATTAAGATCCTAAAATACCAAGCATTAAGTGCCATAACCCTTACAACTATTAATGAAGCATTCTCGGATTTTTCAGCAAATCCTGTCAGATGGGTCGACTTGTCTCGGGTCAACTCACCATGGATCGACTCACCTCGGGTTGCTCGGTTGGCAGTTTTGATAACTTCTTGTCAAACGATTCCAAAATGATTTCCAATCATTCCCAAGCCAACAAATCAAGAAGAAACCCCACGGTGTGTGACCCCACAGGTTCAAATACTAAACCAGTAGCACAGAAATATTTTCAGTATCAGCCAAAGTCGCCATCTAGCAATGACACCCGACATCCAAATAGGTCGAAGGTTGCAAAGCAACAAAAACCTATCAAATGTGGAATACCAGTGAACTTATTCCTTTAATCTCCTAATGCTCCGGATGGCTTAGGGTTAAACTATCCAATCCTAATCAGTCCATCTCAATATGTCTCAAACAAAGAATCCATGTAACTCCTTACAAAGAATGCCCTGGCCAAGGTCTTTCTCAATTGAGGCATATTAAGAATTCAATCCAAACCATTTATAGAGATCAATCCTATCTTGATCCTACTACCGCTACACAAGTACTTGACTGCACCCAGCAACCTTCCATCACCGGATTAAAAATTCGGGTAGTCCGGCACCTAAGCATAGTGAGTTGCTTGCAAGCTGCCATAGTGATCTCAAGTCAGAGGAATAATTCATGTCCACATTCTAATGCAAAACTTCTCTTTGGCAGAAAGAGAATCTCGCATGAGAATCATGCTTAGTGAAGTATCGAACACGGCACCTGATGTCATACCAGCATCTCCATGCTACTTGGTTAAGAGGACAACCAACAGACATGACATCAACAACCTACTCTCGATACACTATCATCTTGAAATAGCATATCCTTTGATCGTGAACCAGTTTATGAACTACACGATGCATCCTCTCTACATCGCATACAAAGTAGCTCAAAGGACACCATCACATAAGAGTTCAATTAGGAAGATGACATATGATGAACAACCAGAATAAACCTTTTATTCAATTCAATAATTCATATACACATACATGAGTCGCACAACCATCTACAACCTAGATGATTGGCTTTGGGACAGACATTGCCCAACACTGCTCTATACTAACCATCACCATTTATGGTGATGGCGAAGCTCCTACGAGTGCAAGCTAAGTTTGATCATTTGCCTAGCTTTTCATCGCCCTTTCTGCCAACCGAATGGTGGTGATGTGGCTATGACAAGAAGCAGTCCTCTTGGATGGCATTGCTAACCCACCTTTTGAATTATGCTCCCCACAACTATGTATGGCCCTTCCTCTCTTCTGTTAGTACCAAAATCCATCAAATGATAGAGGAGGTGCTAAAGCAGGTAGCACAGGTGGCTCTCCAAGAGATGGTATCTATAAAAAAGCCCCATCGAGGGTGGCCCCGATAAATGCACTCTAATGCTCAAGTTAGTATTTAGGCCAACAATGTGGGAAGCATAGGCAGAAGAGCTTGCATACTTTGGGGGCTTACATGGAGTCCTTTTTATAGATAGAGATTCAGGGATATTTCTGGGATGATAAGGATCCTAATGGATCTGGTAAAAGGTGACAAAATCCTCCACTTATTGCCTGGGTTTGCTTGTTGGAGAGGGATGTCTTTGTTGGGGATCCGGATCAACGCCTATACCGCAGAAGCAATGAGGGAGAGATCGCGACGTGAATCAGTCTTCTTGATTCATGAAATCAGCAAACCAAAAAACTAGAAGAGGTAGGAGAAGAGATCAAAGAGATATAGGAGAAAAAAGAGATTGTTATAATTCCTTGGAGAAGAACCTTGCTGTAATACACAAGACAAAACTGTGTCTCTTCTCAAAAACAAGAAGCCCCATGTCGTGCCTCTCTCAAAACCCTCGTGCACAAAGTCCCCATGCGCACCCCTCTCTCTTTCTCACCTGAATCGTCAGCCTCCTTTTATATGGAGGATGGTTGAGTTCTAAGCAGTTTTAGACTTGGGCGGTTAGGCTTCTAGGCATTTAGGGACTAAGACGGTCCAACTAGTTAGGATCCTTATGTGGTTGGGCTAACCAACCTAACCAACTACTCCCCTTTCACACCTAAGAGGCAGCTAGCTACACCTGACCCAACCCTATAACCCACAATGGGTTATGTTACAATCTCTCAAAAAACTTTTCCCAACAAGTCAATGAGAAAACACTAAAATCTAAGCCCATGTACACCTATGTCTCACATGTTCTCTCAACCTTGGATCAAGCTCCCTGACCCAACATGACTCAAAGGGCCTTGGAAACTTAAAAATCTCAAGCTTCCAAACCTGTCCTAGACACCTATGAATACATTATAAACCCCCCGGAACACCTCCAGGACCTCTAGAACATCTCCAGAAATCACTTGGCACACCTCCAAGCTCCCAGGGATCACCTCGAACATCCCTGCCATAGCCTTCCAAATCTCTCCAAAGCTTATGAGCACCACACAAAACCCTACAATCTCCACCTTGGTGCCTCCAAACCTTGGCAAACCTAACAATGTCCTCCTGCACAACCCCGTTATAACTGCGTGTCCTGACAGCCCCTTGTGTGAATCTCCTTGCCTCTACTAATACCTTTCAGCTGCTGAGCTCCCTTGGAGGCCTTTGGGATGACTGCCTCCCCCATTGAAGATCCTTGCTTGTTCCCTATACCACCATTGTAGCCTTCCTTCTTCCTGGTAGTTGCATCAATCTTTTCCTTGAACTTCCTTGTAGAGACCGCAGTGGACCTGAGCCGGCACTCGCTGTAACTGGAGCTCTACTTGACACCATCTCCTCAGAGCCACACCTCACTACCTGTGCACACTGCTCCACCTGCCTCGATGCACCCCTGGTGTTGGTTCTAAGATGTGACTCCTCGTGCACCCCTCCACTCTAACCTCATGTCGAATCCTACTCCACTCATGAAGCCACCTCTCCCTAGTGCTCCACCTAAGACTGAAGTCCTTCTGATGCCACATAATGAAATCCTGAGACCAGCCACTCAACGCTGCCCTGCTGAACTTGCCGCTGCACCTCTCTGACCTCATGTCGAATCCTGCTCCACTCATGAAGCCACCTCTTCCCGGTCTCCACCTAAGACTGAAATCCTCTTGATGCCACAGAATGAAATCCTGAGGCCAGCCACTCAATGCTGCCCTGCTGAGCCTGCCGCTGCACCTCGTACTCCGTCATTGCCTCCTCGGACCCTTCGCATCCCATGAACCCCTTCAAGACCGTTTCGGATACACTACCCCCTATAGGCTCCTACGAAACAACCAAGAGCTCATCCAACTCTTCCTCTAACCCAACGACTGAACCTGAGAAATCTAGGCTTTTCTTTTCTCCATCCCCGCACTTTTTCCTAAATGGACACTTCCGCTTAAAGTGCCCTACTATACCAAACCTGTAGCACTTGTATTCTCTCTTGCCCTTCTAGGACTTGGACCGCCCCTTGTGCTTGCTGCCTTCCTTCCCTCTCCTGGTCCTCTCTCCAACTGTGAGGCCCTCCTGAGGTACTCCCTCTATCATCATCTTCCCCTTTTGCTCATTGCATCTTAGCACTATTACTATGTCTTCATACATCAGCGTCTCCTTCCCATACAGCAAAGTAGTGACAAGCAGATCATAAGAACTCGGCAACGAGCATAGCAAGAGTAGGGACTTGTCTTCCTCCTCCATCTTCATCCCAAGGGTCAGCAAATCATTGCAAACTTGGTCATACCTCTAAACATGAAGAAGAATATCTCCACTTTCCTGCATACAAAGGCTATACAATTGCTTCTTCAACATCAGCTTATTGCACATATTTTTTTCATATACATGGCATGTAATTTAGACCATAGCTCTTCGGTGTCTTCTCCTCAAGAATGCTATACAATGCCGCATCAGCCAAACGCCCTCTGATGGCTGCACATGCCCTCTTCTGCAAAGACGACCAATCTCGATCCATCATCCCCTCTGGCTTTTCCTCCAAAGTCACGTCCAGAAAATTTTACACCAACAAATTCTCCATCCAAACCTTCCATATAGAGAAGCTCCCTTTCCATTAAATTTCTCAAACTCCACCTTGCTGCCACTATTCATGATTGATCAAGCCATGAAGAACTACTCAAAAGGCTAGATTTCAGAAATACCTCAAAGGGATCCCGGGATAGAAATCTGCAATGCGTGTGGATGGGTGCAGTAGAGCCGGTTACAAGGCCGGCATCTTCCTCTTTCTTAGGGACGAACCAGAGAGCAGCACCTCCTTCCTTAAATCCTCCTCTCCCCATTCTTAAACAAGGCTCTAATACCACTTGTTGGGGATTCAGATCAACGCCCATACCATGAAAGCAACGAGGGAGAGATCGCGATGTGAATCAATCTTCTTGATTCAAAAAATTAGCAAACCAGAAAACTATAAGAGGTAAGAGAAGAGATGAAAGAGATATAGGAGAAAAGAGAGATTGTTATTATTCCATGGAGAAGAACCTTGCTGCAATACACAAGACAAAATGGCACCTCTTCTCAAGAACAAGAAGCCCCACGTCGTTCCTGTCTCAAAACCCTCACGCACGAAGTCCCCGTGCGTGCCTCTCTCTCTTTCTCACCTGAACCGTCTGCCTCCTCCTTTTATATGAAGGATGGTTTAGTTCTAGGCAGTTTTAGACTTGGGCAGTTAAGCTTCTAGGCAGTTAGGGACTAGGACGATCCAACTAGTTAAGATCCTTGGGTTGTTGGGCTAACCAACCAACCAACTAACCAACCTAACCAACTACCACTTTCACACCAAGGGGCAGCTAGCTACACCTAAACCTAACCCCATAACCCACAATGGGTTATATTACAATCTCTCAAAAAACTTCCCCCAACAAGTCAATGAGAAAATACTAAAACCTGAGCCCATGTATATCCATGTCTCACATGTTCTCTCAACCCTGGGTCAAGCCCTCTGACCCAACATGACTCAAAGGGCCTTGAGAACTTATAAACCTCAAGCTCCCAAACCTGTCCTAAACACCTATGAATACATCATGAACCCCCAAGAACACCTCGAGGACCTCTGGAATACCTCCAGAAATTGCTTGGCACACCTCCAAGCTCCCAAGGATCGCCTCGAACATCTCTGCCATGGCCTTCCAAGTTTCTCCAAAGCTTAGGAGCACCACACAAAACCCTACAGTCTTGTCCTTTTAAATGCTTCCTTATCGTTTGCTTAATGCATGCCACACTTTATTCACGATGGCACGAATCACTGTACGGGTTTAAGCACACTTTTCCTAATTGCTTAGATATAATAATGATTTAGAATTTTAAGATATGATGAAGAGTTCAGCCACGTGGTGGAGGCTATAGTAGTGAGCGTTGATAGATTATGCCTTGGAGATCATGAACGAATGCACTGCTTAAGGATCTGTCTGCCTAAATGTTCTCAGGGTGTCCAAGGCTTGGTTTGTTGGAAAACATGCCCAAGCAACTCCATCTAATAAGTCTGAGGCCGCCAGATTGTAGTGATCGGCATGTGCCGAGGCCAAGTCAAATGGAGATAGTGGGTGGCATCCGATGTGATTTGGCCAGTCAAGGTATCCTTCATGGATGAGGGAAAGGGTTGCTATGCATTGAGCATGCAAATTAACCCGATGAGTGATCGGTAGATGCTTGCTGATGGCTATTGCCAAGGCCCATTCGAATATGTATGTTCAAAGATTGGTGCTCAACCGGGTCAGGCTGAGTGGAATAGGTGCCCGCACTCTAACGAGTGGCCAATTAGGTGAAGCGACCGTGCATCCTGCAGGTGCACGACTAAGCCTTGCTCAGATTGGAGGGCATGATAGCCTGGCACTTAATCAATCGATCAGAAAAATTATTCCTCTTGATGAGGGGTTGGCCAGATGGTGAGGCCGACCGGGTACCAATGGCATCATCCCACCTAGTGGCATTAGGGTCAGCGACCTTCCACGATTAGAAGTCTCATCCGATGAACGGTCAATGCATCATCATTAGAATCACCTGTTAGCATTGAAGCCTTGTCTCCTTCATCGAAGCTTAATCCAATGCACAGTCGGCAAATCCATAATGGGTTCGGCCAATGCTACTTTTACCAATCCAATTCATGGTCGGACGGCACATGCCATTGAGCTATCAGGTTCAGCCAACTCTTAAATTGTATACTTTCGATCGACAATCGTGTTGCTAGGCCAATGGACCACTTCTACCACTACAGGGCCCATATCCCTGGCCTAACCATATTTCCCTCCAACAACCATCTTGATAATTGATGATCCTTGTTGGAGAGAGTTAAAATTCTTCCAATCTATTGAAATGGATTTTAATGATGCTATTAATGGAGATTACAGTATATCCGACTACTAGATAGAATAGAATCTATGGGATCACACATAATAGAGATTTTAACTTGATCGAATAATTAATTTATCTTTTTGAATCACAATAGGTTCCAATTATCAATATAATTGATGATTGAACTTTGTAAAAGTTATAAGAGAGGAATTGCTAAAAGTGAGCTAGAGAAAGACTTAATTGCAATTATTGTAAAGTAATTTGACATCATCAAATTTGGATTTTAATCCTAATCAAATTAAATCAGATTTAATTTGATTGGATTTGATCTAATTTGAATCAAATTAGGTTTACTAATCCAAATGGGATTTGAACTTAATTACTAATAGATTTTGACCAAATCCAATTCGATTTGGATTAGGATTTCTAGAGTCCCGCTTGACTGGGACTCTCTCACCTCCGCCATGCCAAAAGGGATGGTGCACAAGAGTTGACATGAAAAAGAAAGGAAGAGAGAAGGGCACTCCAAGAGTTGGCACCCCTCAGACTCTCTCTTATCCCTTTATCCCTATATCTCTTATCCATGTTTAAGTTTAAATTTGATTCAAACTTGAAACTCAAAATTCAAAGAGTTTGGGGTAGCTCAAAGAGGGAGGCGTTGAGATTAAAAAGGGCATCTCTTGTATGAAAAATTGAATGCAAAAAAAAAGAGAAAAAAAATGGGAGGAGAAAAGATAATTCCAGCACCCCACTTCCTTCTTGAGACCAAAAGAAGAAGATAGGTTCCTCTTCTTCCATCCTCCACTTATGTAAAGGTGTTCATGCATTCAATCCATCTTCCTTTGATCTCTTGAGAAGAGAAGAAGCAAGAAAATACTCTCGCTACTGCCTTTTCTTCAAAACTCTTGAGAAGAGAAAGGAAAAAGGATTCAATTCCAAGGAAAGAAAGCTGCAAAAAATCTAGCACCCCGGTATTTTTGGTTTCTCCTTATCGAGATCAACCCTGTATGGATACCTATAAAGGCCGAACGTATACGTGACTTCAAGGAACCTTGAAGACATCTACGTTTTTCAAATCATGATGAAAAACTACCCACACAAAAATGAAGATTAGATCTTCATATTATATTCTTAGATCTAAATATTTATAATTCAATATAATTGACCTAAATATCATTCTAATTTAAGATTATCCTAGCATAATGATTTGATCCATTATATTGCAAAGGTTATCATAAAACAATGTTTATTTGTTGTTTTAGATCTGAATCTTAATCTCTCATCTAATGAATCATGTAATGTGTTTTTGGAAATGAGATCTCATGCATGATTGGTAGATTAAAATTGTTTTAATCTGATTTTATATTAGCTGCATTTTAAAATTTTTGCATGCATGAAAAACTTTATTTTCTAACAACATATTGGATCCTGGTTTTACTTCAACCATATCATAGCTCATGTGGTAGTTAGCATGTGTTATCCCTTTGCCCTTGCATTCATGTAGGTTGCCGGTCTAGGTCTAAATCCTCCATGATCGAAGGATATCTATGATGAGCTTCTTGATAATAATGAGAAACCTATTGGATCTTGGTTTCACTTAAACCACATCCTAGCACATGTGGTGGGTAGCATGTATTATCCCTTTGCCCTTGCATTCATGTAGGTTGCCGGTCCAGGTGTAAATCCTCCATGATCAAAGGATATCTATGGTGAGCTTCTTGATAATAATGAGCTACATAAATGAATTACACCATAGCAAAGCAAGTGACCTATGCATGGACTGATGATGATGTATGATGGTTGGATAGGTCTTACCAAATAAAGTATAATCAACTTCCGAATATATTATAATAAAAAAATATTTTTAAAAAAAAGATTCATTAATGCTTAAAATCAAGTGCATGATACCCACTACATTCTCAGATTGATGGAGGTAGTGATTAATCAAGTAAGAGAGCAGAATGTTATGTAGATTATCACAAATAATGAACCATGGTATAAGGTTGCAATGAAAATCCTGATAGAGTAGTGACTACATATTTTATGGATCTCATGTACTACATATTGTATTGGTCTTATGTTGATGGATATTGAAAAGCTTAGTAGGATACAGAAAATAATAGACTCCCTATAAAGTATTACCGAATTCATCCATAACTGCATAAGTCCTATCATTGATGCAAAAGTATACAGCAGAAGAGATATTGAGACCAGGTATCACATGATTTGCTATGAATTATATAGCACTTGATAATCTTATTGACAAGAAAGTATCGCTGTGTCAGATATTTGTCAATCTAAGTAGCAAGGCAATAGATATGCTAGGATAGGCACTAAGAAAAGTAATATGAAGAACTTAGTAACAAAACAGACATTTTGATAGTGGACCGAGAAGATAGTGCAAACTATCAAGCCTTCATATGAGGTACTTCGGGCCATAGACGGTGAAAGATATCCCTAATGGACTTTTTTAATCACATGATGGAGAGGGCAAAGTAACAGATAAGGACAGTAAATTGAAAACATGCTCATAAATACATCTGAATCATTGAGCAACGATAGAAACATCAGATGAATAGGGAGCTACATCTACCAAGCAACAAATAAAAAATGCTTTGAAAATTTGATTACTCTTGTATTTTTACAAATAAGCTTAACCAACTTTGGAATCTATATGCAGCCTACTATTTGAACTCAAGATTTTAGTACTCTATCTTGGGATTGCCATAGTGACAAGCTTCTAACTGTCCTATGAAATGTAATGTACAAGATGGAGCTCAATCTAAAAGTCATGGCTAGGTACCTAGAAAAAGTAAATTAGGTTAAGTAGTTTTTGTTAACTTAGTTATATTTTCAACCAGTAACACATTATAACAAATATTCTTTTTATAAATAAAAATATTTAAGAATGACACAGATACATTTGAATTTAATGTAGTGATCACAAGCAAAAAAAAAGAATCCACATAGCTAGTAATAAGTCTAATACGATATAATCTTTTTTGAATTTTGCTGAATCTCACTACTTTTGCAACTAAATCTTTTTTTGAATTTTGCTGAATCTCACTACTTTGGCAACTAAATAATGGATTCATTTTGATGAAAAACAACAAGAAATCTCAAGAAACTTGCCATCAAAATCCTCTTGATAAACTCATCAAACGGCTATGAGCATAATCGATCGACCTTTGCCCTTTATCCACAACAAGGAAAGAAACTATTTGATACAAAAATACCTTAACGATCCTGTATATATTCACTATAATTTGATATTGAGGCTAAAGTATATTAAGAAAAAAATTGAGCTAAAACACTTGGATCTAATTATGAATAATTTTGATAATGATGATAAAGATCCGATGATCAAATGCTTGCACGATAGCAACAGGAGACAAAGTTTGCTGAGCCAGAATCGTCTCCATGACCAGCTAATTTTATAGCTAGCAAGGTTAAGATAAATGTTGAGCAATGAACAAGCATCAACATTATACACAAGGTTCCAATTGATATGCCACAACATCCATTCTCATAATCTAGGCAACCAGAGCAAAGCAGGATGAGAGGATGGCCAACTACTCAATATAGAGATAAAATAAAAGAAAAGGCAATTACAATCCTAGTGAAAAGGGTAGAGCAATTAATTCACTCAAATTCAAAGACCTGGAAAAGCAGTGTTGATAGTTCTGATAGTCATGGATCTGATGGTCAATGAGGGACCCAAGGACAAGAGATGCAACTGCAAAGTGATATTTGATTTATTAGTAAGTCCTAATTTACGCATGCCATATAGAATAGGGATCATAGTGCACAAGCTAGTAAAGCCTATAAGGATATGAATGCATATAGGCAATAGGCTCTACGAGATCATTTAGAACACGATATAATTGCAAATAACCTCGCATATAAAGTAAGATCCATGGATATATCAAATTCATTCTCATATTCTAGATCCCGTTACCCGATCGTATATAACTTATGATCCATACAAATATAGGTATCATGCATATGAGGTATCGTCTTCCAATGGCTACTATCCTATACAGCCTAAAGCATTTTACAAATCAAGTTTTGCAACTAACGTATTTGGATACACCATTTTACAACCATACTATGAGCTCGAGGACACCTCTTGGAAATAGGACTTTAGCAAGAGATCTATAACAAATTACAATTCAGAGATAAATGCAAAAGGCTACATGTTGTTTGATTAGAGGATGGATTGATATTCCTTCTAATTATGTAAACAATCCTAATATTCGCAAACGACAACAATGCTCGATGAGATTTTAAATGTTGATATGTATTGATTATTTTTTAATATTTTTTAGTTGATTCGAGTATTTTAGGATACAGTAATATATAATCCATGCAATATTGTTTCTCTTTGATATAACATCATATCATATTTAAATCCACATCATACATGATTAAAGATATGTTGAAGTGATACAAACATCAATTAAACTCAACAAACATTAATTTGAACTTAAAATCATCAAGCTATACTAAAAAATTGATTAGATATTTTAAAAAATAAAAAATTTTAAAAACCAAAATTTAAAAATTATTTGGTGTGCCAACCATGATTTTGACGAGCATGTCCAATTGTACCATATATCAATACTGTACCAAACCAATGACCGTCTAGTACGGGTACAAATACCAGTTTAGCTAATCTTGTCGCAAATAGTATCCCATCTCTTTATACTTTTATTCTTAGGTATATAACTAAACAATTTGCTTTGGACATTAAATTCTGAAGGCTCTAATCTAATTTCAAGATTGTTGTGATAGAAAGCCGCTTCTACAAACTCGGACTTCCCCCCTTCCAGCCCTCTCTTCAACACCAGATGTAGATATTCGGCAGCAACAGGAGTATTCTACATGCGAAGCATTTATCAATCATTTCATCAATTATGACGGATTCTTTTCCCTATCCGCTAGACGCATTTGGAGGCTACATTTAAGATAAAATATCTATATCCGATTGATGCTCCACGACAAGCTGCTGATCATCAATAAATTCTCGCCAAGACATTTGGCCAGGATACAAGGACTATGTTCTTTGCTGGCCATGTTCAAACACCACCGAGCAATACTTACTGCTTCACTCTCCCTAAGCCAAAAAGGAGGGCAAACACTTACCATATGACCATGTTCTTTGCTGGCCATGTTCAAACATCACCGAGCAATACTTACTGCATCACTCTTCCTAAGCCAAAAAGGAACAAAAAAGGTGGACAAACACTTACCATATGACTGAATTTTTCTTTTTTTTTTTGGCATTCAACTACATTACTGGTTTAAAGGTCTACTTCACTAAAATCTCTGTAGATAATTCGGCATGCAAGGTCAGTGCAGAAGCAAGTTCAATTGGATTAGGGTGCATATTGACGGCATAGCTTTGTCTATTTGGTTGAGATTCTCAAATAAACTTCAGAAATGATTCCTGTTCCATGTTTAGGCAGCCAAATACTGCAATGGGTATTGGACTGCACTCGTTCCTTGTAGTATCAGCACGAATCTCTACTACGAGAAAGACCCGTTTGATCTGGTTCTGGAAAAATCTGAGTGCAAACAAGCTACAAATAAAAAAAATGTTAATTTCATATAGCTTTGAGGACCAGATCAAAAGGAGGAAAGCAATGTGTTAGTTCTTTTTAGATGCAACGCAGATTTGAACCATGTCACTCAATCATGACATATCAAGATAATATTTGTCTGGATAGGGTGGGGTCATCTGGGGGTTGGTTCTGGATTAGAAGCATTTTAATTAATCCAATCAATCCTAACCAGGACAAAATAGGGAACCTCAATGATGTAGACTCTGACTTGATAATGGATCAAATTCAGGTAAAATCATAACACTTCCAGGCCTTATCTAAAAGTTTTAGTATACTTTATTAAAAGATAAAAAACAAGTAAAATGCATGGTTGTTTCGCTTGTTCACCGAAACACAAGCATGTATTCTATATTACTATCTTGTATCACCGATAGAACCGATCAGGCCTCTGACCATGTCCAACCCATCTGACTCATAGCCCATAGACTGTATAATCCACAGACAGTATGCAGAGGTTTCTAGAAATCCATGACACGATAAAGTCAACTTAAAACACAGTTGTCATCATGGCTCAAACTATAAGCTTTTAAGGTTCTAATACTCACAAAAGCATGACTTATGGACATAAGCACCAAGCATAAATCATCATGAACTGACTTGTAGACCAGTGGGTGCACCATTATATTTGGAGATTGGAAGGTATTTCCCCATATGATTGACATGGGTTCCCCCATCGATTCTTTAAAATGATGGGTGATGCTGCCCCATTATTTTCAAGATATACAATAAAGACCATCCAAAAGAGGCAGCATCCGCGTTGACACGAGTGAGAAAGAGGGGGGAATTTGATTTCGACAAAAAGATTAGTGGAAATTCATGACAAAGCGTTCCTATGTTTTGTAAACTGATCCATATATGGAAATTTATGCTCAAGCATTCCCTATGTTTCAAAAAACAACAAAGTGGCTGACTACCTTGCCCGAGGTGGTTAAAACTTTCTGGATGGCTACAAAACCACCTTGATGTTCAAGATACAATTAGCATGTCTGTTGACTTTCCACAGTTTGGTTTGAAGCTGTCGGCATCACAAGTAGACAGGAAAGATGGAAGCCACTACAGATAAACAAAATCTTATGAGGCTAGCTAGATTTTCCAGCATATAACAGAAAATTTCTGTATTTGGTTGAAGCACATTACAGCTTGCAGAAAACAAGATTCAACCCATTAGTAGTTCCATATCAGTTATTTTCTTTCCTAGCCCTTCTAGAAATTAAATTGAAGCTCGCTCAAAATATCAGTTTGTGTTTCATCGTAGGCCAAGCATGCCAGATGACGCGGACCTGAATTTATGGACATCAGAGCACGATTTCTCTAATATTTTCCTTAGGCTAGTAGACGGAAATATTGATAGTGAACATGATTTTAGTACTCAACCTCACAGTAAATGCCACTCAATCTATAAATGGTAAGCGTTTTACCAGAATGTCAGCAATTTTTTCTAGATAAAGGCATGTAGATGGATAAAAAGCATAATCCAAACACTAAGAACCAAATACTCGGCATGAGAGGAACAAGAGGGAAACAGAGAAGACAAATGGAAACTTGAAATGCTATTGTAAAAGTAAACCTGCTGAATGCACTTATTGCAGAAATGAAATGAATTTAGAAACATGTATGCAATCAATTTGTTGCCCTCTTATCCCACTTCAACTCTTCAAACTACAAAACTCTACCAACTTAAGAGCAGTAAGCAGATAAAACATAATCCAGTGCTTATTTTAACCATTTTGATTTTTCTTACTCCTTTAATATTTCAAGCTAACATTTAAATATATCACCAGACCAACCAATTGATTCCATTTGGAATCTGCTCAGTTACAATAGATTGGAAAAGAGCCAAGGCATCGAATATCGTGACCAATTGACTGTAAGTGTGAGAACAAAAGAACAAGGATCTAAAGAATTTTTAAAATCAGTTTTACCTGACAGATTCAAATATACATATCAAAATAGCAGTTTAATCAAAAACTAGTCAACCTCCATCTCTGAAAGGGATTCGTTCAAAATGTCATTTAGCTCCTTCACTCTACTCTTTGTAACTGCAATGCAGGCCTACAAACCATCAAATGCATGAGTAGATTTCATGAAATTCTTTGGTCAATTGTGAATCACCACTGTTACATGTCAATAAAGAATACTAATACAGTCTATAAGTTTTAATGCATTATAGAATATCATAGTGATTTATGTCCGCTGCCTGCTTGATATCCAACACTCATGAAGAATTCAAATTGCAAAAATGAAGGAACAACAATACTGGCCACAAAACAAAAGCTCATGCTTTTCTTAAGATGCCACTAGAAGCATATTTAAATTTTCATTAAATAGTAAGATAAATAGCGAACCCTAACTACTTTGGGATTAAGGCTTGGTTGAGTTGAGTATTGAACAGTAAGATAAATGGTTCTATGTTGTTACATACTCTAAAATTTGTTCAAATGCATTTCATGATCTAAAAATTATTTTTTTATTAAATGTAAAATGTGCATTTAGATCAACATATTTTTCAATTATCTTCTATATCACATCATAGAGGTTGATAAAAGATTCAAGACAACTAGATGCTTAACTATCTTAATAACTTTAATTCCCCAAACTTCTCCTCTAGTGAAGTGACAGGAGGGACATGGTGACAAACCTTAATAGTTGACATGTTGGCAAGAGCTGCTCCCCCTGGTTTGTATATTGACACAAGCTGGCCCAATGAATCTAACACCACAGTCACAAAGGTATTCATGATAGACTCTTCTTCTGCATTGGGGTCTGCAAGGATGTATTTTTCATGAAGTATGCATGTCAAGGAAAATGGCTTGCTCCTAAGTGAGACCTTCCTCTTTTCTTTATTGACCAATTTTGACTTTCCTTCTGGGAGTTCACCAGATACAGAAATAACTCTTCCATCATCATTGACAGAAACAAGAGGGATCTGCACTGTAGATCAACATAAAATTCTTTACTCATTAAATTTGAGTCCAATATAAATGAGACAAACAAATTAAACAATAGTCATCCTTGTGACAAAAACAAATTACTAGTCAAAGATGGGCATCAGTATGGACATCCAACCATCATAGAGGTGGAATAATATATGTACATATTTATTTGTCCATATTATTACTTGAAGAGGCCAAAAGCTCAAAGAACCTTGAAACCCCCCTGGCATAAGTTCATGGTTATTATAAAGTAAATCTTATAAAGGAACAAGTGAAGCTACATCAAAGACTTAAAAAGGGCCAGCTAACAAGCAAGAAGATGATACAGATAGGAAGAGAACCCATGAATTAACAGAAGGGTTGCAATCCCATAAAACAGTTGACATAAACAATGAAGCAATGTGTCTGCCTATTAGAAGGTTTACATATCAAATTTGGGGGAAATGGTTGTGATACATGGCAAATGGGCCAATTTGGCCATACGAGCAAACGTTAGATAACTATAGTAAAAACTAAGGCAGCAAATGGGTCAAGTTGACCCATGAACTAACCACCCCGACATGCTTAGAACTGATCCAACCCATGTTAAGGACCCGTGGGGCCGGGTCAGGTTCTAAAATTGGCTCATTCCAGTTTCCAGGTCGGGTCTGGATTTACTGAATTCAAATCCAATCCAACCCAACCCACTCATATTAATGGGCTGATTTGGATCTTATATTCAATGACCCAACCTGTCCCAACCCAAACCCAATACTAGACCCGAACAGCTGAATCCATCCATAAGTGCCTTGGACCCTCTGTTTGGAGACCCGACCCAACCTATCAGCACTCAAACCCATTGATAATTTATCACTCCCTTTTCTATCTCTTGACTTCTCCCAAGTCTCTCTCCCCAGTCTCCTTGTCTCCCACTCCCAACACCATTCTATTCCTTCCTAAATCCCGATCAATCTCCACTGCAAAACCAATGAATCAGTCTCTTCAATGTCCGGTGACTTTGGCATCTGGCGAGCTGGTAACATCAGCATGCTTGGTGCTTTTTCTAGAGGTAAGCCCTTCTTTGGAACCCTAGATTTTATCTCTTAGGTCTTGGTTGCTATCTACTCCTCCATCCTCCTTTGTTCTCCTCCATCCTCCCTTCTACCTCACTGTTGTGTCATCCTCGCTTCCCCTCCTGTCCTCCTCGCCATCGGACTCCATTGCCATTGCCAACCCCGTCATGAGCAACCAAAGATGTTTGAGAATGGGTTGGGTTCCGTCTTTGGCCCTCTGGTTCTAGCATTTAAAACTAATTCGTTGGCCTCTGGTTCTGTTTGATTGACCTGGGGTTATTTGATCTAGGGTCCCACAGGAAGAGGTGGTAACTGGTGGGAAGTGCTCTCTTTTGAAGTGGGTTATAGGTATTTCCTTATCCTGTGAGTTTCATTTCTTTTATCCTATGCAAAGTTGTTGGTTCAATGCTTCACAATGGTTTATTCCTCCAAAGAGTTTAATATGTTCTTTCTTCTCCATGGTTCTTATGTTCATGTTATGATGCTTTGTTCTGATTCTCTGTGCTTTCTTCTCAATGGTTATCTATGATCTTCTAGCTTCTTAGGCTCTGTTTATACTTAAAAAAAAGGTTTTTCTTAAATTTCTTATGATTATATGAATTTTATCCTATTTGATACAAAGTTATTCTAATACTTAGATGTTATAAGTTATATTTAGTTGTGCACATTTGGAGGACTTTGCTAGGCAGGTTGATCATCTGGGAAGCATTTGAGCTTTTCACAAAGAGTTGGTTGCTTAGCAAAGGAGATCTGCCAGTAAAGACAGGATAGCCTATGATTCCCTTGCTCTGTTTCCTCAAAGCCAACATTAGACAATCGGCTTTGTTTATCCACTCCTCACTGTTGCTCCTAAACTTGCTATAATCATCCGAGGATATTGTGTAACTTGCAAAGTTGCAATGGCATACTTCAATTCAATGATAAGCAACAGCTCCTTTGATTAGTATTTTATTATCTAATGGCAATTAGTATTTTATATTTCTTCAAAGCATCATGCAGCTTACCATAATCTTAGTATTTTATTATCTAATGGCAATTAGTTTAACAAGACATAACTCATTATTTTTGTAGGATGTGTTTATAGTTGGAGAACTTGGTCACCTTGTATTAAAGATCTTTAATTGTTAACCTCCTCCATTTTATATTTCTATCGTATCTAGTGGCATTTCATGCTTATATTTTTTTATTTAATTCTATGCAAAATAAGTTAATATCTATGATAGGTAGAAATGAAAACATAATTGAAGTTTCAAGCGCACTTTGTTGTAGTAGTTCTCAATCTATAAAGCCCTCTAAAATAGATAGCTCTAAAGCAAGCAAAAAAACAAAAAAAGAGGTCGATGATACGAAGTCATTATTCTATGGTAGAAAACCGAAAAGACAAGTCTAAATGCAATTATTGCCATTTTATTTTTTTTGCCAATCTTAAAAATGGGACAATCTTTACAAACATATAAAGAATTGTTAAGTCAAAAAAAAAATCTTGACAAGAAGCAGAACTAGTTAACGAGTACTATAAATATTAAAAGATAGTGTTGTATTCAATGAGTTGACTCCCTATTTATTTGATCAAGAAAGAAACCTGTGAGGATCTTGCAAGAATAGTAATTCCACAAGAGATGCCATTTACAACAATTGAACATCCAACTTTTTGAATGTTTCTTAGAAACCTTAGATTTGAATTTCACGTTGTTTCAAGGACAACATTGGCATCTAATTGCTTTAAAGCATATGAAAAGAAAAAAGGCAGACTTCAAGAGTTGTTTAAAGCAAATTGTTAAAGAATCAGCTTAACATCTAACATGTGTACATCAAATCAAACATTAGGATACATGTATCTCGTTGCACATTACATCACGAATGATTAGAAACTTAAAAAGCATATTACTAACTTTAAGAGATGGTTCCTTCATCACACACAGGCTTAGTCATTAGTGATTGCATAGCAAGCTTATTTTATTGTAGAATATTGAAAAAAGGTTGGGTTCAATCATACTAGATAATTTGTCCGCAAATATAGTTATGGCCACGGAACTTCAAAGACAATGTGGAAGAGATTTACTCTTGGATGGCAGGTTCTTTCATATATGTTGCTTCAAATATCTTAATGTGATTGTGAAAGATGGGTTGAAGGCAATGAAAGGTGCTATTCATAGGATCCAAGAGACTATTAAATTTTTAAAATCATCTCAAGCAAAGCCGAAAACATTTATAGAAATTGTCAAACAATTAAAGATGAATGCTAAGAAAAGAATATGCATAAATATACCTACTTGTTGGAGTTCTACATATCTCATATTAAATAATACTGTTGCCACTAGTTCCCGGATGGAGGTCGAAGACTACCGAAAAGGCGACGCTCATAGGCTAGGCCTGTAAGAAAGTCCCTGGCCGGGAGTTGCTCCAGTATAGATCCTTCAATGCTCAAGTCAGGAGCCAGGAACAAAAAGAAGAAAGAGGGAGCAGAGTTGAGAATGCTCCCAGGAGGCTTACCTTGAGGTTCTCAGGGAGCCCTTTCATAGACAATGTCCAGGGGTATTTTTGGGATGAAATGGTCTCATTAGGGTTGGATGAGAAATGACAACTGCTGGAGGTCCAATCATACAAGGCTGTCAGGAGATCAGTCTCTGTCCTATGTGACTAGTCGCTAGCCATACCTATTAATTAGAACTTTAACCATTGCATGGAACTGGCTATGCTCTTTAATTACAAAGATTTGCCCGGGCTTATGGTATACAGCCAAGCTTCCTAGTTACAAAATCGAGCCCATGGAGATCAGTGGAGTCATCCTTCAAGTCATCCGAAGGGGTGTCTGCTTGAGGGGTCTTATGATCGATCGTTTCAACCAGCAGACTTGGGGTCGATCAGCCTAGGTTGGCCAAGACAAAGGGGCCCAGAGCACGACCCTACCTCTCCCAAAAGATGATGGGTCACACGGGCTGCCACAATCAATGAAGCTTAGCCCACAAGGCCTTGGGATCCTGAGGGGTCCAATCCTCCCATATCAGTTGCCCCCAGACTCCTTAGTCCGAGCACGAAAGGGTCTGGGCTAAGGAGTAAATTAAGGTACGGACCCAAGGGATCCCATTGCATCGGTCTATTTCGGAATGGATCTTTCTTTTGTAACGAGCCTTTAGCCTCACCATACGAAAGTTAATAAAAGATTTCTTTTCCTTAAACTATCTACATCATAGTTTTCTATCTTCCTGGCTATACTTCTAAGCTTTATGGTTCGAGACATCATAGATTATTAGCGAGATCGCCAACCACGCCACAGGCGTCGCATCCTTCCGAGGGCCGTGGATCAACCAAGACCTTCGATCTGAACAACACTTCACAGCCCGAGTGTCATGAAGTGGTTATCCCTCTTTGGCCTTCCAGGATCTGTCGCCAGCCTAGAGGCCGTACAATGCTTCACAGACTGAGGATCTTGATGGTTAGCCCTTGACTTGTTGAATATCGAGTGAGGGTCCTAGTGGTTAGCCCTCGCCATTAGCTAAGGATCCTTATGGTTAGCCCTCGACTTTTTGATCTTCGACAAGGGTCCAATTGATAAGCCCTTGCCGTTGGACCGAGGGTCCTCGTGGTTAACCCTAACTTTTTAATCTTCGAGCAAGGATCCTATTAGTTAGCCCTCAACGTTAGGCCAAGGGTCCTCATGGTAGCCCTCGACTTTTTGATCTTCGGGCGAGGGTCTTATTGGTTAGCCCTCGTCATTGGGCCAAGGATCCTCATGATTAGCCCTCGACTTTTTTAGCATCAAGGATCCTATTGGTTAGCCCTCGCCGTTGGACCAAAGATCCTCATGGTTAGTTCTCGACTTTTTTAGCATCGGACGAGGGTCCTATTAGTTAGCCCTCGACTTTTTTAGCATTGAGCGAGAGTCCTAACGGTTAGCCCTCGTCGTTAGGCTGAGGGTTCTTACGGTCAGCCCTCAACTTTTCAGCATTAGGTAAGGGCCTCACCATTGGGCCAAGGGTCCTCATGGTTAGCTCTTGACATTTTCAACATTAGGCGAGGGTCCTATTGATTAGCCCTCACCATTGGATCGAGGGTCCTCTTGGTTAGCCTAACTTCCAGCATCGGACAAGGGTCCTATTGGTTAGCCCTCGCCATTGAGCCGCATTCTGCAAGTACATGAATAGAATCCAAACAATTAGTTAATAATAACAATATTATTCAAGAGAAAATTATATCACTAATAATACACAGAGATTTTCTGAATTTTAAGGACAAGACAAAAGTGTTCCATCTAGTTGTGCCAGACAATATGTTTCGAGTCGAATGACCTTTCACCGAGTATGGCCCTTCCCAATTTGGAAAGAGCTTCCCTCGACTGATTGGTTGAGATACATCAGCCTGATGCAGCACTAGGTCTCAAACTTTGAAAAACTTGCCACGGACCCATGCATTATGGATGGGCAACCCTTTGTCGATAAGTTGCCATCCTTATAGCCACTCGTTATCGAACCTCTTCCAACAAGTCCAAGTTCATCTTTAGCCACTCCAAGTTGTTCTCTTCATAAAAATTCTCCACCCAGGAGGACAAAAGTCCTATCTTCAACAAGATTACCGCCTCGGTCCCAAAGGCGAAGTTAAAGGGAGTTCGGTAGGCCCAAAGTGTATTAGGAAATGTGTCCTAAAGCAAATCGCTTGGATTGTAGACCGTTGTGTTCATTGTAAATTTGTACATGAATCATTAATAAAATAAAAGTTATTTTTGGCTGTTAATCTTTTTTTATGCATCTTTTTTTCTAAAATTTTTTGAGATGAAGTCCTTAAAACTATTTCAATTCGATAAAGGAGGATTTATCAAATAGTTCTTAAACATATCCACAATCAAATAATCATTGGTATCTAGGACAACGTTTATCAAGCATAGATCGTTGTATGCCATATGGGTTGATTGTCCTCCTCAGCCCTTAAATCATGATTTCCGATTGAGAGGTTGCTAGATTTGGTTAGAAAATTTGATGCCCTGTTATGGTTTTGAATCACCTATTCCAAGTGTCGTTGGAAAATCTAAAGTCATTAGGGTTCTGCCACCGGTTCACAGCCCCATTGAACCCTTTCCTCTACATTGTTGGGAAGTGACCGGGTTTTGCCGCCGATTAGGAATTTTCGGCTCCTCTAAAGTTATACCAATCACCAATTTAGGCTCATATTTTAGATTCCTTTTCAAGCATCACCTGGCCACCAATTCCGCCATTGCTGGACAACGAACCCTTCATTGTTAAAGGCTGCCACCTCCCAATTCTTCCACAATTGTCCTTCTCACTTGTTTTATGTTACGAAGCCCTAAAGCCCCTATTTCCTCCTCTATTATTCATCTTTCTCTCTTTCTCTCTACTCTCTTGTGACAAGTGGACTGCAATGGGTCCCTTCTCTCAAGATCAAGGTCTGCCAAAATTCAACACTTATCTTAGAGACCTAATTTCCATGAAAATATTTTCTGATTATTGAGCTCAATCCTATGTGGGGATGTCGAGCTTTAAGATTTTTATTCTTAAAATAATCATAGCCAAGTTTCTGATATAAATATAATTTTTGAATATTAAGCTCGGAGAAAGAGTTTCAAAGCTCAGCGGTTTGTTAGTTGGTTGGACTCGCGAGGTAAGTAGCATAACCCTTTTTCTAAATTTATTAGTAATTTATAAAATATTAAAAAATTTTGAAGTCATATTATTCATGATTTATGAACTTGATGCATAGTATTTTGTAATTGAATATGCTTTTTTTTCCAGAATATTATATGATTTTATTTCCCTATTTCATGATCGAAGTCAGAAGAGCAACAATATATTGGCAGCGAAAGGAAAATATGCAGCATGCCACCAGCGTAGGGCCAAAGATTCGAAGATAACAAAATTGGATTCAAAGTCACCTTAAAACTTCAAGAACTTTGGATATAAAATTATTGCCTACAACTACTAAGAAAAATATTGTAAATGAGATAAATTCAAAGGATAAAGTAAACAAGCAGATAAAGTCCTTCCCTTTCAGCACGGTTACATTCGGTTTAAATAGACTTGAACATAGTTAGATTCCAATTTGCCCACTCCTCAATAACCATCCATCTTCAAAACCATTCCCGGCATTTTCTTGAACCACTTCATTCAGTATATTTCCTCGTGCTTATCATATATTTGCTCTCCATCTTAGGCTTCCATTTGTGCTAAAACCCATTAAGCCCAATATGCTAGGCAGTGCACATATTTAGTCCAAACAATGCACCCCACATCTTTTAAACTGACGGTCAGGAAGGTTGAGAGATGTATCGTCAAATCCCATGCGGCTTTCTTCAGCCCAAACTGATGACTCATTGAGAACTGCAATCTCAATCACCACAGCATTTAACGATATATTCCAATTACTGAAGAAATCTTCCTTGCATCAAATTTTCAATGGTCCTCATTTGACTTGTGCTTCTGAAACATGCAATATCTTCAATCGACTCTTCCTTTCTTCATCAACCACAAGTTGTCTCAGCTAACACGATCCGTTCCAAGCCTTTTTTTTCTTATGGCATCGTCTTCCTCTTTCCTAGTCAAATGGTACTCTCAATGCAAGAGAGAACTCAAGGCCTCTAATGTTCTTACCTCTGTCAACCCTCAAGGTACTCATCTCCAAATCCCCCAACTTCATCATTTTGGGGCCCATTTTCAATCTAGTGTTCCTTCGACCCTTTCTTCTTGTTTTCCACTTCATCATAAGGATACTTTTCTTTACCAACAACCTAACTTTACTACTACTATCTGGGAGAGGACAAACCCCCATAATAGACCATGGCCTACTCTTCATCTTGGGATCAATGGGTCTATCATGTCTCTTCCTACAAGGGTTCAGATTGGGAACGAAACAAGTTCTCAAATCTCATCAGGTTTTCAACCTTTCAAATGGTTGAGAATCGATCCCTACTTCTTGCAGCAATGTGTTTTTGATCTTCTTCATCCAATACCTTTCATTTGAACCATGGTATGCCTGCCCAAACACTTCTAGATTCAGGATTCCTGCTTGACCTTCAGCCAACGGGTGAGAAATTCTCAGCCATCTCTGCTGTCTTCATTCCAGCTGATAACTTCAGCCTATACTTAGGTAAGGCAACTAGTTATACATCCTGCATGGAATCCCATGGTAACCAACATGGCCCTATCACACTAAAAGCTAGTAGCTTTCTATTTAGTTCGGATATGTAAATTTCTTTTCTGTTGCAAATCTATTAAGGTTGCAAAGGCACATCTTCGACTTGCAGCAGCACTGGCCGAGAATCGTCCTATCTACCTTGCTCCACTTTTGTTAGGTTTTTTGTTCAGAGTTCCGGCCTTCAGTCAGCTCTCAAGAATCTGTAGATCTTCCAAGATCTCTCAACTCAAGCAGCCGACTTGTCTTTGCCATATTTAGCCTTGTTAGTTAAGTTTATCTTCGTTTGTATAGTTATAGCCAATTTTCTATTTTGATCACTCAACTTTTTAGCCGAACTTTGTAAAAAATTGATATTTTGAAATGTTAATTCACAGTTAACTAGCCTTTTCGACCGATCTTTTACTCACCTCTCCATGCTTCCTAAATTGTAAAATGATACTCGGGTCATATATATATGTTTCCATCCATACTTCTCAACTAATACACCCTTCCTGGTTGCACATGATGCACCACAAAGAGTCCTTCCCAATTGGGGAACATTTGCAAAATCTTGATTCCTTCTAACCTAAAGGAAGTATGGTTTTCCAGACTAACTCCCCTTCCTTGAAACTCTTCAACTGAACTCTTTTATCATAGATTCGAGCTACCATTCTTTTCTGAGCCCTTATCCATTCCAATGTAGCTATCCTATTCTCGTCCAAAGTAACTAAATCGACCATCATAGCTTATGAATAATTTTCTTCGATCAATAAATCTTGGTGTATTACTCGTCCTAACTTTATAGTTAACTCCATAGGGAGCACAGCATCATGATCGAAGGTCAATGCATAAGGGGTAGTGCTTGTAGATGTTCTCTTTGAAATCCTATACCGCCACTACTTCAAATAATACCTCATGCCATACTCTTGATCTTTCACCAACGAACTTTTTTATGTTATTAACTAAAATTTTGTTCATTGCTTCGGCCTATCTATTTCCTTATGCATAGTAAGGAGTTGAATGGACCAACTTGAATCCAGTTTCTTTTGCAAAGTTCCTCATTTCTTGACCAGTAAAAACAGAACCCTAATCTGCTGTTATTGTTTATGGAAGGCCGAATCTATGTATAATGTATTTTCTAATAAACTCATAATCGAAGTCCAGTTCACTAACCTCATAGGAGCTGCTTCAACCTATTTAGTAAAGTAATCAGTTCCCCCTGGATGATGCTGGATAAATCTGGCCAATTAAATCCATTGCCCATCTTCTGAATGGCCATGGTGTAATGATGTAGTGCATCTCAGTTGTAGGAACTCTTTAGATTGTCTTGTGTTTTTGACATGCTTGACAACCTTGCACATACCGAACACAATCTTCTTGCATCTTCAGCCAAAAATATCCATGTCTTATAATTAGCAAATGCATTTTTGGCCCCAGTTGATGAGTACCACATACTCCCTCATGTACTTCTCCCATTACCAATAAAAATTTATCTTTGCTTATTCATTTCAAGAGAAGTCCATCCAACCTTCTTTTGTACAGGTCATCCCAATGATCACATAACTAAGAGACCTCATTCAAGTTTTTCTATCCACCTTACCCCAAAGGTTTCTTGAGGTATTGAATAATTATATATCTACAATCATTTTGTATAACTTGAAGTTCATTAATATGAAATCGATCCTTACTTCGGCCATCTACAATTGATGATTGCACTCTTCTTTCCACCTTAATTATTCTTTCCACCAAACCTTCAAGTATTTTCAATCCTAATGCGATATGTGCTAGTTCATTGGCCGAACAATTTCCAATTCTAGGTACAAACTCCAATGTTACTTCCGCAAACCTTTGCATCAATTCCACCGTTCTCGTATAATACCTCATCAAGGTCTCCCTATGGCACTTATATTCCCAACTATCGTGCTTTAGTACCACTTGAGTCTCTTATTACTTTAACATTTATTGCTTCTATCTGCAACAATATTTTGTTGTGGTACCACTTGCTCTAATACCACTTATTGGAAAATCCCTCATGCAAAATGCAGATCCCCGTTTCCAAGATCGTGACATCGTTATTGATACCGCAAGAGCAAGAAGAGAATAAAATAAAGAATATAATCAATAAAGCATACAAGATTTCACTATGAGAAAAAATTATAAAAGAGATCTTACTCTCATCCTGTATAAAAAAAATAAGAAACCCAAAAAAATTCCTCACAAGCTCACACCTTTCAAGAAGATCCTCTAGTCATTACAAGCTTTCTCTACCGCTACCATACTTCGTGAAAGCTCTCCGGATCCTCACATTGTCCCTAACCTATCTGCCCTCCTTTTATAGCCTCTGGGACATCTCTCTGATGAAAAGTACTTCAACAAGAATCCGATGTTCAAACTGCATCGGAAAGGGACTCCAATTCCTTTTCCAACTCTGTTTGACCCCTGGGAGTTGTCTAGCCCGTCGGATCTCAATCAGATGCTGAAAATCATGCGAAATCATGCCCAATCGGAGTTGGAGACCTCCCTTGGCTATCAGATCTTCGCCCGAATAATGCAGGAGTGCCCGATTGTACAAAAACCTTGCTAGATCAACTTCATCAAAGCAGGATCTCTTATCTATCGTTGGATCACGCGCATCACAACTCTCCACCGCACGATCGCGCAAGAGGACCAACCCATCTCTGAGCTGCAACAAAAGACCAAAGGAGAAATTTTGATGGACCACGTCCAGTCCCCCATGGACCGCGCAGTGGTCCACATTGCGCCGCATGCTGCGGGTTGCACGCCTGCATGCTAGCCTGCGGCCGAGCTTGCCTTAATGCGGGCATGGACCTGCCTCAGTGTGGGCCTAGGTCTACTATGGGCCGGGCCGAGGCATAGACCACAATCTCCGACCTACACTTGACTTTAAAATCTCTTAAAGGATCTCACCCCCTGCTCTAGGACACACGCCTGCTACTTATGGATAGACATTTCATGAAAGTTGAGCCAGGCCGCTCGATCCCATCTTCGTCTTGTACTGTGCTCATCTTAACTTGAGACCTGCTCAAAAAAGTCTCTTGAGATAATAGGAACTTTACCATACAACGTAACCTGTCATTCTCATGAGTCTCTCATCTCATGCCCGACCCACCTGCTCCTGGAGCTCCATCTCGCATTGGGCTCCTAACTGCATTAAAGAATCCACCTCATACTAGACTCCCTATCAATAGATAATGTCATCTACACTTCTTCTCTTGTAGAACAACCCTACTGTCGCAGATAACCTTCAGGATTATATCACCAGCTCTCCACGTATAATCGTTTAAATCCAGTTTACTCAGTAAAATTAGATTCTTGTTGACGTTGTATATGTATTGAATCTTGTCCAATTTTCTTAATATTATATCATAAAACTTTAAGCTGACTATCCCTTCGTCCATGATTGCACAGTTCGATCCATCTAGTAAGTGGACATCACTCTAGTGAGTGAGCAACTCCTCTCTATAACATACATGATGGACATATGTAAAATTTAGAATCCACTACTGGAAAGGAGATACCTTGTCGGATACCATGAGTATATCATCGTATCCGTCACTATCAAGGTTCATGGAACCGTCCTGTACCGCCCGGTACGGGGCATACCGTACCGTACCAACCAAGAGCCGGTACGGTTCATGTATAAAAATCAATACAACATTAAAAAAATATAAAAAATTAATTCCATACCGATACGATACGGTACGATACCATACCGGTACGAACCGCCCGGTTCGGGTCGGTTCGGGCTAGTTCGGCTCAGTTCGGGTTTGGTTCAGCGAGAGGGGGAGAAAGATTGGTTTTTTAATTTAGCATGCCAGTATACATGCCCGTACGGTACGACCGTACCATATCGTACCGTCCGTTGACCAATACGGGTCCCGGTACCGGTTCAACGGACCTTGATCACCATCGCTACCATCGACCACTGCCACGGTAGCCTTCATCCGATTCTTGAACTATGGACAATCTCTGATATGATGTCCTAGCTCATAGCACCGGTAGCACTTGATCTTGCTCATATCCTTTGACTTGGACAGATTGACCACCCTGCGATCCTCTACCACTCACCCTCTGCCGCCAGCTTCTTAAGTGACCGCCACATCGAGTTCTCACCTGAACTCAAAACTTGATTCTCCTGCCTAAGAACCTCGTTTTGGAGTAGCGCCGAAGTGACCTCCATCTTGATGATGCTCTTTCCCACTAAGAACGGTCACCAAGGACTCGAAGGAATGCAGAAATGATGATAACAAGACTAGCGCCCTAGTCTTCTCTTCAACCTTTTCAACTATACTAAGAAGAATGGTGAGGATCCTCTGAAAGTTGCTAAGAGGCTCCTACACGTTTTGTTATTTGGCCAACCACAGTTAATAAAGCTGTTTTCCAAGAAAGAGCATGTTGGTGTGGGATTTTGCCATTTACAACCATTCGAGCTTCATCCATAGTACCTCAAGAAAGTCTCACTCAAGGTACAAGTAGGTCGTACTCACTGTCTATATCTTGAGCCACTTCCAAGTCTTATCCTCTTCCAAGTCTTGTCCTCCATGGTGGCCGGCCTATCCTCGCATAAGAGAGATCAATTAACCCCTACTGAATGAGCATATCTTTCACCCTCACTTGCTATAGAAAGAAATTGATCTTTTCATCGAACCGATTGATGTCGACTTTGATTGCACTTGACTTCAAAATCTTTTTCAATCTCGATCAACATGAACAATCTAAGACTGATACCAATTACTGTGGCACTATCTGCTATGATACTACTTGTTAAGAAATCCCTCGTGTAGAATACGGATCCCCATTTTCAAGATCATGATGTTATTGTTAATGCTGCAAAAGAAGAGAAAAATAGAAAACATAATCAATAGGGTATGCAAGATTTCACTATGAGAAAAAATTGCAAGATCTTGCACTCCCTATACAAAAAACTCAACAAGAAATCAAAAAAAAATCTCTCACAAGCTCTCCTTTCAAGAAAACTCTCTAGACCCTACAAGCTCTCTGCCATTGCCACACCTCCTACAAGCCTTCTAGATCCTCACACCTTGTCCTTAACCCATCTGCCGCCCTTTTATAGCCTCTGGGACATCTCCCCATTAAAAAGCACTTCGACAGGAACTCAGTAGTTCAAACTGCATCGGAAAAGGACTCCAATTCCTTTTACAACTTTGTTTGACTTCTGGGAGCTGTCTAGCTGGTCAGATGTCCATCAGATGTCGAAAATCGTACAAAATCATGCCCAATCAGAGTCGAAGAACTCTCCTGGCCGTGGGATCTTTGCCCGAATCATGCAGGAGCATCTGACGTGCAAAAAACTTGCTAAATCAACTTTTTCAGACCAAGATCTCTTCTCTGCCATTGGATCGCGCACATCACGTGCCTCAATTGCACGATCGTGCAAGACCAACTCATCTCTATAAGCCATGACAAAAGACCAAAGGAGAATTTCTATGGACCACATCAGCCCCCCATGGACCACGCAACAGTGCACCACACGCTGCGGGCCACGTGCCCGCATGCGCCCAGGTCGCGTGCTAGCCTGCCTCTGTGCTGGCCTACAAGCCTGGGTCTACTGTGGACCAAGTTTAAGGCATAGCCCAACATATTTCAAGGCCAATTATTAAAACCTCATATTTGGCCTGATTATTAGAACATGCAAATGCCAAGTGGAACGAAAATTGACTATGCACCTCACGAGAGATCAAAAGTATACCAATACCAGCAGCTTCATCTATCTTAGATCCATCAAACATTAAAGTCCACAACTTCAAACTTACGTATTCTAATATTAGACTCAATGGTGAATCAGCCTCAATTGGAAGGCAAGGATGATCCAACAAGAATTTGGCCAATACTTGGCCTTTAACCACGTTTTGCAGGACGTATTGTGATGTATATTCGGATAGGATCAACATCCATTTTCCAATCCTCTCATGTAGGATTGGCCTCGTTAGTATATACTCAGCCACATTTGCTAGACTAATAATATATAAAAGAAGAGGCAGTGTATAATATCTTAATTAGAACATCATTAATACAAAGCTAAGCATAATTTTTCAAACAACATATAACACCATTCAACTTCAGTCAGTCAGTGCTTGGCTTAGATAATACACCGCTTGCTCAATCCCCTTATCACTATCTTAGGCCAATAAGCTTCCAATCAAATCTTGAACTACGGACAAATATAACTTCAATGGTATTCCTTGTCGTAGTGGCACTAACACTCGAGGTTTCACCAATTATCCTTGAATATCTTCAAATGCCTGCTGATGTTCTTTAGTCCATACAAAATCTTTTGGTGACTTCAACTTCAGTAATGGTGAAAAAGAACGAACTTTTCCAACACAATTATTGATAAATCTCCTAAGAAAATTCACCCATCCAAGAAATCTTTGCAAATGTTTGTTCTCGAGCAGTTTTGCCATAATGATAGCCCGTGCCTTGTTTCTATCTACTTCGATGCCTTTTGATACACCAGTAAATCCAAAAAATATCCAACCGAAACTCCAAATGCACATTTCTGAGGATTCATCTTCAATTGATATACCCTCATCCTCTGGAAGACTTTGCTCAAAATACCAAGTGTTCTTTAAAATCTTGTCCTTTAATCACTATTATATATACTTCAATGAATCTGCCGATCATATCACGAAAGATAGCATTCATAGCCCTCTGATATATTGCTTTAACATTCTTTAGACTGAAAGGCATTACTACCCATTCAAACACTCCAATCAACCCACATTGGAAAGCCAACTTGTGCATATCTTTAGCTATAAAGATCTAATTATACTCAAAGTGGCCATCCATGAAAGCAAGGATCGCTGAACTGGTATTGAGACCCGTATTAATCAGCAACCGGTATGGTACGGTACCGTACCATACCGATATATGTACCGATCTTGGTAAATTGAGAAAAAACTATCTTCCTCTCCCCTTTCAAGCAAAGATCACTGAATCGGACTCGAACCGAGCCCAAACCGGACTAAACCGGGCCTACCGGTTCGAATTGACCCGTACCATACCGAACCGACCCGTACCATACCGAACCGACTCGTACCGGTCCGATTCAAGCCAAATTTTATGATTCAGATCCTAAACTGTTTTTTAGGACTGAACCGTACTAATTCTTGATCGGTACGATACGATACACCCCGAACTGGACGGTTCGAGACGATACCGTAAATCCTGAATGAAAGGCAATACCCTATGTTGTGTTGTTGCATCAATGAGTGTATCAGCAATCGGTATCACGTACTCGTCTTTTAGTGTAGCCTAGTTGGAATCTCTAAAGCCAATACAAATTCGTAACTTCCCATTCTTAATTGCTAGAACAACATTTGATAACCATTCAACATACCTTGCAATCCTAATAAATCTAGCCTTAAACAATCTTTGCACTTCTTCCTTCACCTTCAATACCACTTCAGCTAACATTCTTATCTTAGGTTGCATGTAAGGTTTAAAACCCTCATTGCTTGGCAATCTATATTCTACCAGTATTATGTCTGGCATTTCTGTATAGTCCAAAGCAAAGCAATCTTTAAACTCCCATAAAAATGTGATCAATTGTTCTCTTTCTTCATCCTTCAATGCCCTACTTATAAGAATATTTTCAGGATGTGAACCTTCCGCTAGATTTATTTCGTCCATCTCATCAGATACCCCAACCTGATCATCTTCTATAGATTCCACTTCAAGTTCACCCAACCATATTTCATCACATTCTTTAATCTCTTTAGACACTTCAAACTGCAACTCCTCGGCCTTTTTGAATTCTTGATAGGCTGATAGTCTTGCAAAAGTGTCTTCCAAAGCCTCAGTTGCTTCTTGGACCATTACACACTTATTAAGGATGGATTTAGCCTTCGGATTCAGCCTTCCTGCCTCTCTCGACCAAACCTCATGCCGTATTTGACAGATATTTACTAAATTCATGATTGCTATGCCCATTGGCTTTTCAAACTTGTCTTACCCGACAAACTTTAGGAGAACATAATCTTGATATAACATTGCTTCGGCCATATTTGCATTTAGCATAAATGGTCTACTATTGGTCATAACTTCCACTTTATCCTCATGCTCTTTCAGATCTCGATTCCACAGAATTAATTATTGATGCAAAGATGATGGTATGTAAAAGTTTGCATGTATCCAATCCTGCCACAACAATGCATTATATATGGTTGAAGCATCAATAATAAAAAATGCAATGATGGAGCCGTGAACATACTTGTAGTGCACTACCTAAATACCCTTCGGCTTATAGGATCCTCCCATGAAGTTCATGAACACCACGTCTGCCGCCACTAGTTCATCATCCTTTCTTGTAAGTGTGCACATCATCACTATTGGCATGATACTCGTTGCTATGCCATTGTCCATCAGTATTTGTCGGCGGGCTTTCCAAACATATGAACATCAATATATAAAGGCTTGATATGCTTCCCCATCTCTTTTGTTGGTTTCTAAAAGAACATTGTTGTCATACCACTACTAGTCGTTGGATCACACAGCTTTGCACTTTGGTGACCTTGTCAAGCTATTGATCAATGTAGAGGATTTCTGGACATTCACCCTTTTCCATTACATCCCCTTCTTTTTGAAACGACTAATATGGTCTCGCCTCAAAAGTGCATGGCAGAGTAAATGCCATGTTCACATCCATCTTCCAAGACAGTGTGACCCAAATTAAATCTTTGCCTGTACTTCTTTAGATACCTTTCCAACCACAGATTCTTGTGTCTCAGTCTTGCCGGGAACCTCCTTCACCCATGTTTGTTGTTGGATAAGAAAGTGAGGGAATCCTTTTACGGCATTTTTCTCTAGAGCTTTTATCCTTTGCCATCATCTTTTCTAGGTTTTGGTCATATACGGCTTCAGCCGAAATTGTCTCCTTTCCTTCGGCCAAATTTCATACCATTCGCCAATAGGTGTGATAGGAGTTTTAACCGACTTCAGCCTCCTTCTATCACTATCGATTTCATTTGAAGTTGCTCTCATAACTTCTCTATTAGACTAGCTAACAAATCGGTTGTTCATTCGATCAAAAGATTATATATGGGTTCTTGTGATCATTCTCTCTTGCACTTTTGTTCTGATGGCAAGTTTGTCATTGTTGCCCAAGTCAAGATTCATGGGCTCCTTTCCTTTATCCTTCGCCTTGATTGAACTGCCATGTCTCATCCTTGTTCCCGTAGGCCATTCAGCCAATGTTTTATGCTTAAGGTCTCCCCTTTCCCATTTATTAAAAAGCAAACATTGTGGCCAATTTCTATGAAACGGTTCTTGATGATGTACCACTCTTTCCGGAGTAACACTAAAACCTGATACTCGGTTACAAAATTGGCATGGTACTTGCAAATGCAACAAATTATTATGTTACAAGTTCATAAACTCCATCCTCCACTATAACGATTCCTCTCCAAATATTTCATCTTTGCCTTCGGCCTTTGACATCCTACTTCGGTCATGCTCATCCACTTTCATGCTAGCCAAGTTAGCACTTGTCATGTTAACTGCCACTTCTAGGAAAAGATCCCCGTCTATCAACATGACTCTCTTATCTTTATCAAGGAACTTCAATTTGCCTTCTATAATGGATTTTTGTAGTGTTTCTAAAAACCAGGCAATTGTTGGTACTATGGCTCCATCGATTATGCCATTTGTAATATTTCTTCCCCTTTAGCTTTTTTGCTGATGAAATTTTATGACCTTCCAATAACTTGCTCTGTTTATCCTTCAATAGATGATCAAATATTTGGTCAACCTTGGTTATATTAAAGGCGAACTTGACATCATCCTTTGGAGAAGCTTGAATAGGGGTGGATGGTCGAACTGATATATTCGACCTGCTAAGTGCCATGCAAACATAAGGTTTACTGGTAAGGATTTCAGTAACATCAATTTCTGTCTCTAATTCCTCATTAATTTCTTCCAATTCGGCATCAATAGTCAAAACATCATAATTAAAGTTTCTATGGTAAGTACCCTTTGAAACTTAATTCTTCTCTAAGAATGGTTTCATAGTTCATCGCCTAAGATGTTAATTAAAACAAATCAGTAAACTCTTGACAAGCGAACTTTTTCCTTAATTCCAAATTAAAGCCTTTTTGTGCAATTTTGACATATTCAACCTCTTAAAGATGCATAGCATCTATTTGTTGCTTTCTTGAATCAGTTCATATACCTTTCAACCGATTCATCAGATTTTGCAATAATCTAGCTAGATCAGCTGCCAATACCTCAAGTTTGGTTCTATAAAATTAGGCATGAAATTGACTTTCCATATCTTGCCATGTAAATACAGAATTAAAGGATAAATTTACATACCATGAAAAAGCAAACCAGTAAGCGAATTCACAAATAATCTAAGTCTGAGAAAATCATCAGCACTTCTCCATGCTAGACCGAAAATCACCCAATGTGCTCCATTGTCAAAATGCCATCATCTCCAGAAAAGTGAAAAAATTTTGGCACTCAATACCCTCTAGGTAATTCATATGCCCGATCATACCATTCAGGGTATGGTTTCTGATATATCAGCCTATTAACTGGGTGAAGTGGGAAACCTAATTGCTCTCTAACCATCTCCAACAAATGAGCCACATTAGGAACAAGAAGTGCATGATTACCTTGGTCATATTGTACCATGACTTGTGCTGGGGCCCTTGGCTAACTGATAGGTCGGATTGCAATACACATTATATGAAGTGTGCTCAGCCTTCGTACTATTCCCAATTCTAGGGACAACAACAAAAGCTGGGCCACTTGGTTCTTATGTCAAAGGCACCGCTATCAGTCTCATATATTGCCCCCAGCATTGTTCACATCTCTTGGACCCATTTAACCCCTAACGTCGAGGGTTGCTTAGATGCCAGGTCTCACTCGGTTATCAAAATGGTTATTGCCACTAGTAATGGCTCCGTTTGGCCTGTATCCAGCCAAAGCTGCCACTGATCCATTGTTAGCACCATCCATCCTCATAGATGGCCTATAATTGACTAGCATAACTGCACATAGTAAGGCCAAAGGCCTAGCTAGCACTCTCGTGCTCAGCAAATAAGGTCTAGTTACAGATGTTTCTCCTTCATAATATTCGGCCTTCCCTTTATCATAAGATGTAATCTTTTTTAAATATGTTCATTCCAAAATCTTAGCACTTCCATACTATAAGCCTAGTGCAAGCATCCCTTGTATTTCTGACCATGCATTTTCCACGAGTTGCATTGTTGGGATTCCACTCCCAAGCATCATTGACCGACTTAAGTCGGTCAAAGTGTTGGTCATCCTATCGAATTGCACGGACACAAGTGAATTGGCATTCTCCTGCAGCTTACCAACAACCTAATAACCATAGTAAACTGACTAGTGATCGCTTCAACAGGATCCTTCTAACTTTCATCTAGATGGTATTGGAATCAAGTAACAGTATCATTCATCTAGTGAACGACCCATTGAAAAGTCACCGAGATAGGAAGCTGACCTTTAGGTTGGCCAGCTTTCTTTTCAAACAACACTCCATGGTGGGCATCATCACTAATAGCATTGGACTGCCACAAGGATGGGTCGAACTCCACATGTTCAACCATGGGAGCTTGCTGGTCTTCAACGTCACCAACAGGAAGAGCTTCTAGCTATTCCACAATAAAGGTTTGAATTTGAACCTCCTTTGACACATTCCATTTGTCCCATCGGGCATGCCAAAAATTGTTTTCCTATTTCATGACCAAAATCGAGAGAACAATATATTGGCAACGATAGAAAAATGCAAGGCATGCCACTAGTGCAGGGCCAAAGATTCCAAGATTCCAAGATTGGATTTGGAGATCCCTTAAAACTTCAAGAACTTTTGGATACAGAATTACCACCTACACCTTCTCCTAAGAAAAATGATGTAAATGAGATAAATTCAAAGGATAAAGTAAACAAATAGATAAAGTAAAATTTTCATTGTTTTGAGATGCCCTTTCGGTACAATTACATATGGTTTAAATAGACTTGTAAACAGCTATATTCCAACTCGCCCACTCCTCTGTAACTATCCATCTTTGAAACCGTTCCCGATGTTTTTTTGAACCTCTTCATTCTGCATATTTCCTCCTGCATATCACATATTTGCACTCCATCTTAGGCCTCCATTTGTGCTGAAACCCATTAAGCCCGATTTGCTTGGTGGTGCACATAATCAGTCCAAATAGATTCATAATCAAACATGTTGATTTCGATACAGATTATGCCCAATAGATTTGAAATTGCATGGTTGTATTTATCTTCTGATTTGGAACATGAAACATGTTTTTGAGAAAAGATAATTTTGATTCAAGATAGATTTGAACTAAGTACTAACAATAACAACAGGACTATATTTCAATATCCTACTAGTGAGGGTTACACATTGGCACTTCAAAACCCTACTAATGGGGGTTATATGTTTGGACTTTTATACCTTGCTAGTGGTGGGTTATATATTAATATTTTAATATCCTGACAGTAGGGTTATATATTGACAAATAACTATTTCTGAGCTAATTATCTAGCCTAGCCATAGAATATAAGTATGCTCATAGTTCATGGCTAACAAGAACTTGATGTTTTGAAAGAATTTGGATTTATGAACGAAATTTGAGTTTTGGAAAGATTGAATTTGTATATATAATGTTTTGATAATGCTACATTTAGATTTGGTTTTGAACTAATGTAGTTCATATGCTTATTTTCAGTACATTATTATTTATCTTATTGCTTGATTTATCTAGTTTAAATTTTCATTGCTTGCTAGATTGTCTAGCTCATTATTCAATATTTTGCTATTTTTATTGATCCCAAGAACTAAGATGTGCATGGGGATATGTTTCGAAAAAGTAATTAGAAGTAGAGTTCTGATCCTTTATTTTAGATTAGGGTTTTTTCAAAAACTGATGTAAAATTATTGGATATTACTAGAGTTTTGTGATACATTAAGTTAGATTTTAGTTATTTAAATTTTAGACTTATTTAAATGACTATTTGATTCCACTAGTTGCTTTATGATTTTGTGACAAGATGGCTTGCATACTTGTGGGGAAAGTTCCCTCTAAGTCTGCAACAATCGTCGCATCTCTAATGTTGACCCAAGGATCGATCTTGATGATGCCAAAATACTTAAGTACATTTCATACTAATTCAAGCTTAAGATCATGCTTGTAAAAAAATTCTTGATGGTCATAGGTTGCACAAATAATCAAGAAGAATCCCTTTCAAAACATGTCAAAAGAGAAGTTTCCCAAGTTGCTTAACAAAAGATGGAGAAAAGTTGACCTCAATATATTTGAGCCAACTCTAACTTGCTCTAAATAAGATCTGTATAATTCAAGAGTCTATCCTAGCATTTCTCGAGTCTAATTCTAGTGAAACTCGAGTCAACCCCAAGTAAATATAAATTGATCTCAGAATGGTCTTAGGATGAAGATAGAGAGAAGTGAAAAATAGCCAAAACTCGAGTCGATCCCTATACTTCTCAAGTCGACTCCAATGGAACTCGAGTCAACCCCAATAACAGCCGAGTCGACCACAGAATAGTCTCAAAGCGAAGACGGAGCAATAAAAAAACAGCCTAAACTTGTGTTGACTCTAGTACTTCTCGAGTCAACTTCAATGGAACTCAAGTTGATCCCAAGCCGAGTTGATCCCAGAATGGCCATAGTTAAAAGACGGAGCTATTATGAGAAATTGTGGATTACAAATCAACCACTGATGAAGTTGAGTCGATCCCTGAAGATATAGAGTTGACTATGCATTCTGACAGCTTAATAGCTAGTTTTTCATAAATTTTTTAAGAACTAGACAAAGTCTAGCATCTAATTTGAACTACCCAATGGTCTTCTTACCTTTTACAGACAATTTTGGATATGTTTAAACAAGAAATTTAATTGGGAAACACATCCAACTAACACAAGTGAAGAGTGAAAAAAGGAAGAATACTTAATAAAGCATTCAAGACAGTCTTCCAGCATTCAATTAGAATAAGAAGAAAGCCTGAAGGCATTGACTGTATGATCTACCAGTTAAAGCATCTACTCCAAGCATTTAATCAAGCTTCTCTCAAGCATTCAAGACGGAAGTCATTGCATTCAAGAGCCATCTTTATCGACTTCCTTGAGATGCAAAGAGTTTTTATTTCTTGAGCTTTGCACTATCATTTATTGTACTCTTTTGTGCTGTAACAAATTTTTAGGAATTAAAAACTTGGGAACTTAGGATGGTCCAAGCCCGTAATTGGACAATTGTATTGAAACTAAGTCGAGGGGGACTTAGTTTGGAAGGTTTTGGTCAGTAAACTTGTGCAAAACCAACCGGGATGATTGTGATCCTGGTCAAAATAATCGTATTATAATCTTGGTAATTATAGTGGAATTCCCAAGTAGGGAGATTTAAGGAGTGGACACAGGTGCTAGGCCTTGCACTGAACCCACTATAATTCTTGTGTGTTTGTATTGTGGCTTAATTTCCTTTCTTGCTTGTCTTCCATCCATTTGTTTTTACTAGTTTATATCGTATTCATCATATAGCAACACAAATGCGTGCACATACCTATTTAATTGCTAAAATTTTGGAAAACCCAATTCAACCCCTCCCCCCTCTCATGGGTTGCTGCTTCTGACCACCTGACTTGCATTTTTCAGGTCCAGGATGTGACATTAGGTTTAAGGGTAAATTCTGCCTCGGTAGAGGATTTTGAAACCTGTTATGCTAGAATCTTAAACCATGTTTCAATCACCCTAGTAATTGTTAACAAACCAATAGACCCCCAAGGGTTATAGGGTATGGGTGAACAATGTATGCCAAGCCAAGCTTACCATCCACCATTAAGTACAGATCAGACCATGCACATGGATAATAAAATGAATAAAGACATGAGATAAGTCAAAATAATAACCAAGTAAACAATTACAAATAATTGACTTGGAGGGAATTTGAACTAATGACCTCCAACAAACATAGCTCAGATATGATGTCAAACCACTAGCTCCCAAATGCTTTAAGAAAATAGGGAAGATGGGTCACTAATGTATGTTAGGCTTAACAACAACAAAACCTCTGGTCAACAATCCTAGAATCCATCAAACAACTTACCTAAAAATTCTAGGGAACATTTTTTGGGGCCAGCCTGACCTTATGATTGTTAGTTTGATCAAGTTTGGTCTCAATTTGGGTTTGGATTTAGATCTTAACCCAGTCCATTAGCTTATTGAATCAAAATTAGGTAGTGATAAAACTTAGATTATGTTTAGTAGTTTGGTTCAAAGCTTAAAATGGCTTGGGTTTAGGAAGAGTTCAGATTTTGCCCCAATCCAAGTGCCTCTAACGAATGAAGAAACAATGAGACTTCCTTTGACGAATGGGCTTATTGTACTTAAAGATGAGTCATGAGAGGACTTTTCTTGAGCAATGTCAAACATGCCCTTTTAAGTGTTTGAGAAACCTCACATGGATTGCCTTTCCAACATTTGGGTCTTTGGGGTGACCCACCTACCCCTTTGAAGGGCCCCTCTTTCATTCCACTAGATGCTCCCAACAACAAATGTTTGAGACCCACTTGCAATCTAGCTCAGTTGGAGTGAGATGATTATTTGCAATGGAGGCAATCTACTATCATGGTGCACCACATCACTACATCTTTCATGCTCTTGCCAAGAACACCACTACCTAGGATGGCAATCAATATGTCATAATGGTGATCACCCATCAATTTTTTTTGTCTCAACTCTCAAGGTGGATCAGATACCATCATCACTAGATCCAAGACAAATAGACTACCTCAAGGTCCCACCATCTCACCATCCCATTGAAGATATCCCACAGTTCCTAAGTGGTCACATTTGGAGTAACTCACGATAACACTCGAACTAGTTCTTCCTTGCAATAGATCCTACTTAACATTGATTCCAATGGTTGCATTTATTCTAGAACTTGGTTGAGCAGTAGGGGGAAGGGGCAGGAGGCTTGCACCTCTTTGCCACAAATAGTTGCAAGGATTGTTTTGCTCAATTCTACATGATAGGAAAAAGTTACGAAAAACTTCATCAACAGAAACTAACAAGATGCCTTAATCCATCAATATGGAATCACTTATGATCCTATTTACCAATGTATGATTGAACTACATTGGGCATAAATTCAACATAACAAGTAGCGGAAAAGAATGTAACAAGTTATGGCTGAGCAAGGATGAACTTACAATGAGAAAATGTTGCAACTGCTGAAAGTAAAGCAGCATCAAAGAGACATCCATCAGCATTGAGACAGTAAATATCCTTCAAGACACAAAACATAGGCAATTTTGTCAAATATCAACTACTAAAACTACAAGGTCCCTTAGTTGCAAGAATGTCACTCATTCAATAACTACAAATCTGACACACCAAGATTTTAAAACTCTGAATCAGTCATGCTTTCAATCCTCTAGGTAGAGTTTCAGTTTTGATAGTTTGAAATTTTCAGCAATTTCACTCCGAGATTTGCATTTTCAGTCAAAAAAGTTGGGAAGAAATCCAAAAATTAGAAAATAAAAAAGGTCACGAAGTTATTTCACATCATTTCATTGTGTTTAGAGTTATTCAGGATCATAATTTGTGTAGTTTAGGTAGTTTCAAGCCAAAACTAAATTGTTCAAAGCACATGTATTACATATATCATACTTTTCTCTTGTTTCTATAATAGTTCTTCACTTTTACAGAATTTTATAACTCTCCTACACTATTCTCTTTGACATAATTTCCCATATTTTCTCCAATTATTACATTTAGCAAATTTTTCTACTAATTTTAGCTCATTTTATTTCATTATAATAACTCATCTAAGGAAGAAAAAAGCGTTTGAACATATTTCATTATATTCCATACAACAATCCATCCTAGCAAGAAAAGACCCATCCAAATAAAACCCATTTTATTCTACTATTTCGTTTTAATGTATCATATCATTAAAAATAAAAGAAAAGAAATTCATATAAGTAGAATGAGAATTAAGAACCATAGGACAATATTGCTTTCTCATTAGTAAATATACATCAAAATCACATCACCCACTACAATAACCAACCTCACCCAAAAATAACCTAAGTATATTATTACAGCTTTAGATAAATGTGATATTGAATAACATTAAAAAAAATGTCAGAAAGCGTTGAACATATAAAACCTATTGACCAAAAAATGATTAAAAAAATATCAGTTTGGGTCAAAATCTGCTGAAACCACCAAAACTAGGCCAAAATTAGTCAAACCAGCTAAGACTAGCCAAACCCAAAAATTTCAATCAGTTTCAAACAGGTCTCTGTTGAAAATGACCTGTTCAGCCATAATACATGCATACATATATACCCAGCCACATACAAATAAACATACATATAGATATATATATGCATTTACATATGCACAAGCACACATGCACATACATGCATGCATAAGTAAACAGACAAACAAAAAATTGCAAATATCCTAATATAGTGTTTCCTTAATTGGTTGTGTTATTAGATGTACTTCTATTATTAGCTGCACTTCTGTTGTTACCTGTACTACAACAGTATTTTTGTCATTATAAACCTCTGTTGAGCGGTTGCCCTACTTTGACAACATAGGAGAAGAGTGTCTAATCAGATCTGCGATTGAACAAGGCATCTCTTTTCCACTTCTTATTTCTCATTTTCCTTGTTTTTTCTTATATGTTCTTTCTTATTCCCTAATAAAAGATCATCTGGATTTCTACTATTCAAGGAGATAATAGCAGGTTAAAGGACAGAACAGCAGGTATTTCTACTTTGGATCTAGATTTAGTAAAGTTCAACAGATCCAAATCCAATAATAAAAAGCATACCTAAAGCACACACAAGATGCACGTAAACATGCATAAATGTTTAGTATGTGTATAATGGATGGAATGTTTGCAAGAGTACCTGGCCTTAAGCTTCTTCATGGTTGAATCAATAACAAATCTTCTACATGAAAAACAATATTATCCATCATGATTTCTCTATGACTAAAGTTTCCGAAATAAAAATCATGTGTTTCAGATGTGTCTTTCCTATGCATCGAAAAGTTACAAAATGGACATAGCAATAGAGTTAGTGAGCTCAAAAATTGCTACAGGACCTATTATTTCATCTCTTGACCTTCAGTGGACATCTTAAAACACACAAAAATAAAAAACAAGTTCAACTGGTTAATGTCCATGTAAACCATAAATCAAATCAAAGCTTGACATCCTACAATGAACATTGTCCATGTTGTGCACGCCAGATGCATAAAAGGCCTCCAAGATAATGAAATTTTGTTTCTAAGCAATTTAAACAATGTACATAATGCTCAACAACGTAGGTTTCCATTTTAAAAGGTCTATCATTTCTTTCACATGGAAAGCTCTTGGGGCCAAATATTCTTAAATGCTTTCTAGCTCTATTGTCTATACATCCACATCCCCATACATTTTAGTACATATTTTTGTATATGCATATCTGTACAGTTTATTCAAATCAACCTAAATTTTAGAAAAATGGCTGATGAACTTTTGCACAGGAATGGTGAACTAAAAGAAAAGGGCAACCTTACCAAGTAGGCCATCCATGCAGCCTTTCCAGTAATTAAGGACAGTTCCTTCAAGTTTATCATCTCAGAACTGCAGAAATTCCAAGAGTAATTTCCATAAAATGTACATGAAGCATTCCAAACAAAAAAAAAAAAAAAGCTAACAATTACATTAATGAAATAAATTAGTTAAGAACATATCTTATGATCTTAAATGGCCATCAAATAGTTCTAAAAGAAAAATATTTTGCTCGAGCTATAAAAGAAAAGAGTTAGCAATTGGACCACAAATTAACTTGCAATCCAGAAGTCTAGTAGTATTACACGGATGCAAACACGAGAATGATATTCAGACAAATCTGAGTACCTAACTTCAGAAGAGATATTATGATCGACAAAAACAAGATAACTAGAAGATATATTTAAATAGTGTATAAAAGAAATATTAAAAGATATTATTTATTAAGGTTTTCCAATATGCACATTTCTCTTTCAAACTTCCCAAACCTCTAAAGAGTTTATACACACACACACACACACACATATATATATTATAAAAGGTTATTTTGACACTTATATTACAACTTTCCTGAACATTAACATTGTTGACAAGCCAAGCAGATCTTACACCTAGGCAACAAGACCTAGGGTAACCTAGCCGAGGGAATGAAACCTCCAACCTGAATATTGGACCCTGAATCAGAATCAGCCCACATATATCAGGCTTCAAAAGGGCCTAGAAAGGTTTTTTCATCATGGGGTTCAAAATCAGGCTTAACTATCACCTATAAAACCCAACTCAAATCCAAACATAATTTGGGGCTTCAAGTTTCTAAGCCTTAATCTGGATTGCAGATCGGATTTCCAAGTTTCAGCCTTGATTTGTTTTAGGCCAGGCATTTCTCCCAATCGAGAGAGCAATTTTGCACAAACCAATTAGTCATCTTATTTTACTTTATTGCCTAACCAGTTTGGGTAACTATATCTGATATAAATTATGCTCGATTACGTCACTACATGAAAAGATGCTAGAAAGTGCATGGAAGCCTAAACAGATCAAGATAAGGAACTCTGTAAATGTATACCAAGAGGGATGCCCACACCCCTCAGATAAATGGGTAGATGGAAAAACAAATTGATCATCTCACTCAGCCTTACTAAACAACAACTAGGAGGAACCTACAAGCAAAGAAAATGAACCAAGGGCTCAGGGAGCCTAGATGGCTTAGGATTTCTTGACCAAGGCACCTAAAACCAAAGTAAAGGAGACATTTTCGACCTTTTCTACAGCAATGTTTAGTGTTTCTAGACCAACAATTCATGAAATCACATATGGAGGAGGAGGGAGAGGGAGAGGGAGAGGGAGAGGGAGGATAGGAAGGAAGGAGGGAGGGAGAGACCAACCAAGCAAGCCACACACACACACACACACACAGAGAGAGAGAGAGAGAGAGAGAGAGAGCTGAGCAAGAATCATACCTGATGATTCATCAAAATTCCTATAGAATATCCTATAAAAAAGGATTTGATCCTGAATCTCCTATAAAATAATTCCTGAAGAGTCATCCAAATTCTGAGCCCATGTTGTTAATCATGATCTACAGTATTACAGCATGCTCCAAATGTAAGTATTGCTTTTGTACAAGTGAGTGACCACAAAATTGATTTTATACATTGAATTATGAACAATAATTGCAGAGAATATATATACATATAACTTATATGTATATATTTGATCCTGAATCTCCTATAAAATAATTCCTGAAGAGTCATCCAAATTCTGAGCCCATGTTGTTAATCATGATCTATAGTATTACAGCATGCTCAAAATGTAGGTATTGCTTTTGTACAAGTGAGTGACCACAAAATTGATGTTATACATTGATTTATGAACAATAATTGCAGAGAATATATATATATATAACTTATATGTATATACATATAAGTTATATGTATATACATATATAACTTATATGTATATACATATATAACTTATATATATATATATATACATATACATAACTTATATGTGTGTGTGTGTGTATATATATATATATATACATATAACTTATATGTATATATATAACTTATATGTGTATACATAACTTATATGTGTATACATAACTTATATGTGTATACATAACTTATATGTGTATACATATATATGTGTATACATATATACATACATACATATATATATATATATATATATATATATATATATATATATATATATATATATATATATATATATATATATATATATATATATATATATATATATAACTTATATGTGTATACATATATAACTTATATATATAACTTATATGTGTATATATATATAAGTTATATATAACTTATATGTATATATATAACTTATATGTGTATACATATATACCTTATGTGTATATGCATACATAATGTATATATGTATACACATATAAGTTATATATATACATATAAGTTATATGTATATACACACACACACACACATATAAGTTATGTATATGTATAACTTATATGTGTATACATATATACATTATGTATGCATATACATATAAGTTATATATGTATATACATATATATACATATAAGTTATATATATATATATATATATATATATATATATATATATATATATTCTCTGCAATTATTGTTCATAATTCAATGTATAACATCAATTTTGTGGTCACTCACTTGTACAAAAGCAATACTTACAATTGATCAAAATATACATCATTTAACAAATTGATCAAAATATATATATATATGAAATGAATACATGCAATTGATCAAAATATACATCATTTAACAAATTTCAAATTTAGTCAGTTTGTGAATCTATATTTTGCCTCTGGATTCACACATCCACTACATATCTATCATATATACAATGTAAACTCCGCACATGATGGCCAATCGTCCGTCCATTCAACCAACCACATGTGACCACACGTGTGAGGTCAATAAAAGAAAAGCAAAGCCATTTCTTAACTATACTTCCAACCAAATTACAAAAGAAAAGGGGAAAATCCTCACAACCACAAATCCATGCTCACCACATGTACGCACTAACCCAAGAGATCATTGTTTAATCCAAAGTTCCTATTAGAATGTCAACACACGGTATGGTATGGTAAGGTTTGGTGCACCAAGTGTCGGTACAATATAATATCACATACCAATTCGATATCGGTATGATACAGTACCAACTAGTGTGGCAAATCTTATTTTAACCTTTTCTAGTTCTGATCAATTTTTCCTTTTGGCCTAGAACCAATGGATTAACCTCACAAGAAATCAATGGCCAAGATCGTTTTCACCAGCTTAGCCATATACCCACACTACGTCAGTTGCTCGGTAGTTTCTCTACAACAGCTTGCACCTAGACTAATGTGTTTGCATAAACAACCCACTCTGGGCTAAGGTTGGATAATGCCATCACCTATTATAACATCTATTATCCTAAACTACTATTTAACAAATAAATTCGTCCAGTATCTGTTGTTTTCCAAAACAAGAAAGGACTGGAATTATTTACATGTAAAGATTATTATAATACTCATTATTTATGGAAAAAGAATAGATAGAGAAAATAGTGTCTAGATAATTGTACATCAAAAAGAACAGTTTTTTCCAGCTACATGCAAAGTTTTGGTGATTCCATAAAATATTGTCTTAAACAGGTAAACAGTGGAAATGTTAAATAATAATCCACGCCCTCAAATTTAACAAATATTATTTTTCTTTGAACTATGTTTTTTTCCGTCAGGACCTCAGCTAGACATGTGCACAAGAAACAAAGGTAAATCAGAACTAGAAGGTTTTGACAACATTTTTTGGAAACAGTGAAGCAGCACAAGGAACTTGCCCAGCTTTTTCTTTGAAAAAAAACAAAGAACACTGAAACCATGTTCTTTTTTCTGTTCTGTTTTTCATTTGGAGGCTGGCTGCATGAAGCCATCTTCAAGCCTGTCCAAAATATGTTCCTTCAACTCATCTTACATCACTGCACATGCAAGGCAAAGATATAGAACAAAGACAAGATGTGGCAGGCAGATAAATGATTTCCTAACTCTCCAGTTAGAACTGTATCTAGGAAACCTAACAGCTTGGAAAGCAAAATAATAATAATGACAAGTCAAACACACCAAATCCAAGCAAGAATACAGACTATAATTTTTTCTTTCATGTGCATCACTCATGCTGAACACTAGTTAGAAACTTATAATAATGAGAAGGCCAAAAGCCCAGCAATATGCTAGACTCTAAAAGTCTTTTTCCCATTGGTCTCATTGGGACCATAATTGTAAAGTGGTAGCCACTCAAAATAGAAAAGCAATGGGTTAACTTCTTCCACATCAAATACCAAATATGAATTTATAAATCATATAAAAGTAGAATACTCAACAAAAAAATACATGGCATTGCAGATTAATGCCAAGCCTACAATATCTCCAAAATTATTGCCAAATAGAAAAAATCAGGCAAGATTCATTTTTGGTTGTGAATTTTGGTCTTTGTTTCATGGAACTAGTTGGATTCATGTCATTGATCTAAGCATCAAAAAGAGTAGAAGAGTTCTCTCAGTCTTTCTCAGTCTCTTCTTTTGTTCGTCACCCAACCACACTGAAAATCAAGTATTTAGGCTTTACAAGATACTAGGTACTAGTTATTAACTAGTAATGGTTATATGCTTATTAACTAAAGCTTATCATAATTCTACTATTATGATGCAAATAACTTCAAGATTTTATCCAAAGCCCTTCAGTCTCCGTTCATACTTAACCATGTGTTTGGTTAAGGTCATGAGAGGAAAGATGAATGGGGTTGGAAAGATGGATAGCCTTCATCTACTGTTCAGTTTGAAAAGCTTTAAAAAGGATAGATAAAAAGGAGGGATTATCCATTCACCCAGGCCACCAGTTTGCATCCTCCCAAACCGAGAGAATACAAAGAAAAATGGATGGAGCATACGAGGGATGGATTCTATATTGACAAAATTCTCTCTCATTAATTTTTTTTGACAAAATTATAACACTTCTTCACTTTTTTATTCATATTATTTATATATATTTTTATTTTATCTGTACTATTAATCTTATGGCTACACTATTAAATTTATTACTAATTATTTTAATTTTAGTACATAATTTTTATAATTATAATTAAATAATTAAAATTATCTTCTATATTTTTATTTATATTTCCTATTTTTAATTAATTAATTCTATAAAATTAATTATTTATTTAAATTAAATTAAAAATTAATTAGTTATTTGTATAATTAGTATATATAAATAAATTAATTCATTAATAATTAATTTATCAAATTATTTATTGAATTAAATTAAATATTTATATAATTTTTTATAGAATTATAAATTATAAAGACTATAAGTTTATATATTGCTTACTTCTTCCGAATAAATAAGTATTATAAATTGATAATAATAATCAAGGATCGCTGAACCGGTACCGGTGGCCGTATCGGTCAGCTACCGGTACGGTACGGTATGGTCCGTACCGTACTGTACCGATACACGTACCGGTAATAAAATAATGAAAAAAAAAGGTCTTCCCCCCTCTCAAGCAAAAATGTTTAACTAAACCTGAACCATACCCGAACCGGAGTGAACCGGGTAGTACATACCAGTATAGTATGGTACGGTACAGAAATATAATTTTTTTATTTTTTTAACGGTTCGAAGGCCGAACCGTTTTATAGGGATGAACCGTATCGGCTCTTAGCCGACACGGTATGGTACGCCCCGTACCGGGCAGTATGGGATGGTACCGCAATCCTTGATAATAATATTTTCTATTAAAGGATAATTTAGTAAGATATCATACAAATATCATCCATCCTCCTTTCATTCATCAAATACTAAACAAAGAAGAGAATCATTTCCATCCATTCTTCCATGTTTTATCAAACACATGAGATAAAAGATGGTTTCCTTCATCTATCCTTCTCTACCCATCCTTTCTCCAATTTGTAGATTTCAAGGTGATTAGGCATGCTGAAAATTTTCATATTCAATAACCCGCAGTGGAAGCATAATTGAAAAACTATTTTTCTATCCTAGCATGCAAATCTAATCAAAATATCATCTAAGAAACTTTCTAGCATGCTAAAATCAATTTCATAAATCATATCTAAAATCATAAACTACAAAGAAAGAAGATTGAACACTTAACTTTTCCTTCTTTCTTATCGGATTGGATCCGGCGGATGTCTGGGATTTCTATTGAAGCCGCGCACATGCTTGGCCTCTGCTGGTATCCACACGAAATAGGTCTAATCAAAACACTAAGGCCCCGGAGTGCTAGCTCCTTGCAGGCCTCGCTCCTCGACTTGGATATTAACTGTTCTTCTTCAAGAACTCAAAGAAGAGCCTTTATGCAAACCCCTCACGCAAATTGAAGGGAATGCTTCTAGGATGCCAAGAAGAGAAGAACTTTTCTTCTTCTCTTCCTCACTCTCTAAACTCTCTTTCAGAGGTTTTGGCATGTGGAATCAAGGGAGGAGGGGCGATAGAAGAGATATGGCTTGCAGCAAAAATTTCTTTGACGAAAAATCTTGTGATCAGCCACCCTTTCTTCTACTTTTATTTTGTCACACAAAACTAACCAATCCCAACTCCATATCAAATAAAAACTGATCCTAACTAATCCCATTTCAAGTTAGAATTGGTTAGGATTAGTTCTTATCAAGAGAAAACCAATGAGAAGGAGAAGCACGAACTTGCACCATCTCTTCTTTTCTTGCGCATGCAAAAGAGCGGGCACCAATTTTAGCACCCCTTCTTATTTCTTGGTTGGCCAAGTTAGAGAGAGAAACCCAATCCTCTTGGGTCTAGACAATTTATTCTAATTAGGTTTCGATTTAGGTTTAATTTGAATCCAAATCGAACCCGATTCGAATCAAATTCGAAAAGGCTATCAATCTTGATCTAGTTAGGATTGCAATACAAGTCCCACTTAAATAATTAAACTCAATTAGCTCCAAATTAGGTCAACTCCAATCTGATTTAAATTAATTAGGACTTGATTCATAATTTAATTAAATTTAATTATATTGCAACACTTGCAATTAAATCCCTTGGCTAATAATTAACAGTTTTTAAATTTGTAACTTTTACAAATTGATCCAAATCATCAATCGAATTGATAATTTGGCCATGATCCAAGCTTTTAATCAGATCCAGCTTCTTTTGTATGTGCCCCTCAGGTTCTATCATAGTATCATCGAAACTCCTGATGGACTGGAATGATTCCAACTCAATCCAATGAGGATCATCAATCCGAAAACGATGCTCGTAAGTTTTTACAATCTACTAGTGATACCAGCAGTATGTAGTGACAACCCAGCAGAACAGAGAAATGAACCCCTAGATATAGTTATCGTGTGATCAAGTTGTTTTATCGAGAGTCCCGACAGGATGCAGGTCATGGAAACTCGTCAAATCCTAAACATCCATCATACGCAAGACTTAATTAGCTTGAGCCCAATTGTAAATTTCATGAAAACTTATTTCTACTATCACGTTGCTATAGCCATAAACTTAAGGACTCAGCCTCTTAGATCGTATAAAACTATTCCTGAACTACTAAGACAAATAGATCCCTTGTATATGCATACCCTATTCCTATAATGAACCTACTGCAGTCAATGAATACTGCAAGGTTTCAAATAGCTAGGGATCTGTTTATGTGCTATCAAACTACAGCAACTCCACTATAAGCAGCTGAGGTACTACAGATCAAAGAACTACTTACACAACTACAACATCGAAAATATCACTGATGAATCAATAGACATCCAGGTAATTTCTCATTTTTAGTCATGTGCAGTACTATTGTTCTTTAATAACCATTTATATTCTTGCTCTAGTGTCTCTACACTGTAAACTCGAGACTCGTCTATCCAAAAGAAAAGCAATCCATGTACTGATCTTGATAGATCAATCACCATCCCCACAATGATCCAACAACCGGAAGCATTTAGAAATTAATCTATAATGATACATGTCTCAAATTCTCAATTCTTGAGAATATGTGTCATTGTCCATTAACATCTTAGACGATTTATAAATACATCATATATGAATAGAAAAGAAAAATATCCATTATATTAATTTCAATAAATCAGTACAAAAATATCTTAGAAAGAATACAATATATCTTAGAAAGAATATAAAAATATCTTAGAAAGAATACAATATATCATGCCAATTTGGCTTTTAGGACATACATCTAATACAATCCATTTTCCTATCAAACAAAAAGTAAAATCCACCAAATTTCTCATTGTGAGGTGCTCTATACACACTCTCTTCTTTGGCAGAAGTATACCCTGATAACTTTAGCAAGTGTTTGGTTCACGGCCCAAATCAAAATCAAAAACGAAATTAGAATGGAAAGGAAAGGGAATTGGAATGACTATATCCCCGAAACATTTGGTTTGCGACCAAAATTGAAATCAGAATAGAGATTTGAATCCTTAGAAGAGAATCAAGATTGAGATTTAGGAGGATTGGGCAATTCTCATTCCGACCTGGAATCAGAATTGGAATAGGACTCACTCCAACCAAATAGTTGGAATGAGTCACTCATTCCAATTCCCATTCCACGCCTAAACTCCCTCCAACCAAACACCCTCTTAGTTCTTTAAAAGAGAAAAGCAAGCTGCACCAGCTAAAAGTGGAGACTGGAGTGTCTTCATGAGACAAGGAACCAAATAGGTACAGATACTTTCTCATGCGATCATGGCCATTCATGCTTTCTCCCCACATGCATTTCACGTGCATTATAAGGTAAGACTTCAAATAATTTCTAACAGCTATGAGTCATAAATGAAGGCAGAAATCTATAAATTCTTGTCATAAGTAAAAAGAATGAGTGAAGAAAAGAGAGAGAGAGAGAGAGAGAGAGAGAGAGAGAGAGAGAGAGAGAGATCCTTTAACTCTTTGAACATTCTTAGAATCAATGCAAATGATATTTACATGATAGCCTATTCGGAATAGAAAGAAGAGAAGAGAAAAGAGAAGAAACATGACATAGAGACAAGGAAAATGATGATTCTTTCTCCAGTTGTTTGGATGCAAAGGAGAGAAGAAATTTATCTGGACCACGTAAATTTATTTGGACCATCTGGATCTAGGGTAAAAGAGAAACAGAAAAATATATTTTGAGCATCTAGTTTTTATATACAATTCTTTACAGTTTAAGAGCTAAAAAAACAAAAAAAAAAAAAAAACTGTGGGGTTGAGGTGACATGATTTCTTTCCAATTCTCTTATTTCCTCCCCACTTCTTCCCTTATTTTCCTAACCACATGAAAGAAACTCGATTGCCCTCCTCACATTCTCTTCTCTTCTCCCCAGTTTCTCCCAATCAGAGAGGGGGGCACTAATGATGGGCAGAAGCAGTAAAGATGAACCAGGCAAAAAAGAGCATACCTCATTATAACATCTGACAACTGCTTTGAGATGACAGGTGCCACCTCAGCGGGCCTTCCAGGCCTAACGCTTGGAGAACAAATTGGTGGCATGTGGAATTCGATAGCTGCAGAAAATAACACAAACCAGATGGCATTCCGCACAAAAATAAACAATTCACGCAAAAATAAAGAAAGCAGTAAGTATCGAATTAAAATCAACAGCGGACCTAGGGATCCCTCATCGGGCGCGTCTGCCGAAGGGGTCATAACTTCCAGCTTGATAGCGGCAAGAATGGTCTGTGCATCAGAAACATTTCACCAAGCAGTTGAGGCACATGTTCTGAAAAGCATTCCTAGTAACAAAAGGAGAAACTACAACAGAAGAAAACGCACTGTATCACCGATCTTAACCAAAGCAGAACCATCGGCAGAAGCAACAGGACCTGGAGAAAGAGAGGAAGAGAGGGTTTGTTTTAGAGAAAGCAAAAGTTGGCATTGTGAGAGACTACAAAGACAAGGAGAGTACCAAGGGCGACGGTGGTATCTCTAGCGTGGTTGAGAGGCCGGGCATCCGGGCGCACCGACTCGAGAAGATGGCGCTCGTAGAAGGGGAGGGGGAAGAGACGCCGGTAGGCCTCCACCTCAATCTTCCCTGCTAACCCTCCCGTGCCCTTGCTCATTCTAATGGCAATGTTTGAGAACCTGGACGCTGTTGTCAAGTGTCCGATCGTCCGCGGTCCGCCAGTCGGGCCACCCGCAGCTTGGAGAGCAGAAACAACAGAAGAACTGGTCGTGGAGCAGAATCTTATTCGATCGATCTCCCCATCGCCATGGAACCCTAATCCCCGGTGTGAACAAATTTGATATTTATGCTGCATTTGTATATGGATCTAAGGGAGATAACGACACCGCTACGGTGGCAGGGTGAAAGCGCGGCTCCACCCCTCCCCGTCACGGACTCGAGACCTCATCTCTCGGATGATTAGATTAAATATTAAATTTTTATGTAAATTTTTGGATGCATATCACTGAAAAGTAAAATGATTAATACTTTGATATCATGGTAAAATTAGGTTCACATACTTATCAGTCAGTAGGGAAGGCATTGAACAATCATCTAATGGGCTAGAAATTTGATTGGGGAGCTACACTGGAAATTATTTTTTCTACCCCTTTTCTATCCAAAAAAAAAAAGTCTAACCATGCTTATACCCGACAGAGAAATTTTTTTTTCTAGAAATTCTTAAAACACTCGCGGCACTACAGGAAAAATACACCTATCAGTATGATTTGGCTTCCTAAAAGCATGTAAACCTATCACTACGGTAGTAGCGCGGTTGGTAAAAACACGACTCCGTCTCTCTCCGGTCATAGGTTCAAAGCATGATCCCTTAGATGATTCGATTAAATTCCGCTCTAGTGAGATTAGGCTGACATACTCACCGGTTGGTGGGGAGGATACGTGAAAAATATGTGACCTACATCAAACAATCATCTACCAGGCTGGGATCCTGATGGGGGAGCTACACCGGGGATTATTTTCCCTACCCTTTTGTTCTATCAAAAAAAAAAAAAAAAAAGCACGTAAACCTTACTTTTAAAAATAATAAAGATATTTTTTAATAAAAAAATTATAATATATTATGGTTTGGATTATGATATCATGTAGCTCGGATTATAATATCTCCATAATCAAATCATGAACAATATTTCATAATCCTGTTTACAAGAAATCATTAGGCTGGTAAATATTTTTATTATTAAAATTTTTAAAATTATTTTAATAATAAAAATATCTCTCGACCTTATAATATATTGTACATCTTGTTTACAAACTTAGCCACGGAACGTCATAGATGGAAGGACATTTTCATGATCCAAAATTTTTAATAAAAACATAAATTACATGCATTAAATACATATTTGAATGATGAAATATCTCTCTCTTTCATGATACCTCGTGGCCAAGTTCTAAACAGGGTATCATAATCCTGTTTATAGGATGTTATCATAAGGTTGAGAGGTATTTTTGTCATTGAAAAATTTATAATTTTTTTTCAATGATAAAAATATATTTCAGTCTTATGATATCCTGTGAACATGATTATGATACCATATTCATACTTGGCCACCGGGTGTCATAATCCTATTTACGGGATGTCATAGCTTAACCAGAGGGTGTCATAATTTTTTCATAAAAGAAAGGACATTTTTATCATTCAAAATTTTCAACAATAAGATAAAACTACATGCATTAAATATACATTGAAAAGAGAGATTTACATGGCACAACCAAGTTGTGCGATGTATTTTTTTCTAGTGGAGGCGGTGTACAAAAAATTTCTCAACCCGATTTTATCATTGGGAGAGGTCCAGTGTTTGCTGGGGATTTTGTCAGGATTGTTGGTTGGGTGCATTGAAGGGTTAGTTTAGACCCAAGTCGGTCAACTTCTCATCTTTACACTTTGTTTTTTGTAAGTCGGTGCATTCAACAAATAGATCGTGTGTGAATACAGCCAAGAAAGTCAGAAAGAATAAAATCCCGAAGGGAACCCGGGAGCATCCCCAAATGGGTCCACAAGACTTCGCCTGAATGGTGAGTAACAAAAGAAGCAATCCAAAGAAGCAACCAATCAACCACTGAGTTAGCCTCCCGGTACACGTGTCTAACTATACCAGCAAGCAACCCTACAAAAGGAAAACAATATCTCGAAGAAGGGGATGCACAGGTGGTGTCCTCATAGCCTCCTGAATCCAAGAAATGAAGTGGCAGAGTCACCCTCAAGAATGAGGTGCTCTGCCCATAAGATTCTCCTCGCATATAAGATACCAACCCACACACCCCAGAGCTCCACAGCCAAAACAGTCAGTGAAAAAAGGTGGCACCCCCCGTCACCACCAGATGGAGGCCCGGACCATGAATAACAAAGCTGGCTCTACCATGATCGTCCATGACACTCCCATCAAAGTTGACTTTGTAGAACCTTAGAGGTGGGAGCTCCCAAGAAATGAAATCCTGGCGAAGCGCTTGAAGAGCGAAACAGAAGCCCCAGGTCTCAGAGGTGACCACGGTCAATGAGAGAAAGTTCTGTACATGGATTTATGCTCTTTCCAGGACTAATCTGGCCGAAGGTCTCCCAGTGTCAAAAGCAAAAGCATTCTTGAAGAGCCACATATGATATGCTATGTAGGCAAGCAAGGTATGAAAGGGATGAGTAGAAGTTGGCCGATAAGGTCTAGGAAAGTATCAACATGATCCACAACCTGAGTAAAAAAGATATCGAAGCCGGCTAGCTTCTAGACCAGAGAAGCCAGCGAGCATAAGAATAGAACATGCTCCATCGTCTCGCCTTCCTCCCCATAAATCGAGCAGACAGAAGGCACATGCAACCCTCTAAAGATAAGAAAAAATTTGGTAGGTAACCGTCTCCAAGCTACTTTCCATAGAAATAAGCTTACTCTTGGGTGGACCCCCAAACTCCAAATCCATCCTAAATCAAGACTCCTCTAGAAAATCTGAGAATATAGGGGATACAAATCTGACATAACCAATCTGGGGATGGATAAGGATCTCCAAACTCTGACATCACCATAAGCGTGAACCTGCCATGCAATAGATACAACCCGCGTGAAAGAAAAACGGTGCAGGTGGTTTGACATGGTCCTACACTAGGCATGCAAACAGCTGTGGGAGTAGAATGGATTTTAAAACTTTTTTAAAAATTCTCGCAGCAGAAAACTGCTCCGCCCAGAACCTAACCTATTCATGTTGCATGTAAGCATGTATGATGATATAAAATATTTGCAAAATATTAAACAAATAAATCTATTCAGGCATGATTAAAAAAAATAATTTTCCATACCTTTATTCTGCCTGGAATAACTCTGGAATAAACCTGGAATAGGCTGGAATAGCTGGAATAAAACTATTCCAGCCTTCTTCTTCCTTAGGCTGAAATTTTGCTCTGTTTTGAGCTTGAAAAACAGCAATGAAACACCACTTTCCGGACCTCCATTTGCTCTCGAATCGCAGCAACGGCAAGGTGGATAAGTGTTCTTCGATCTCCAATGGAAATCAGCAAGAAAAATACAGTGTACACGATGTACAAAACGGTCAAAAACTTGCTGCCAGAAATTCTGCAGCAGAACAGGACAGTTGGTTCTTCCTTCGTTTTGGAGCAGTAGAAGCGATCCCGGCTCGCGTGGCTTGCTCCTAGGAGTAGAAGAGTACTCCCTCTAGAGGGGAGACACGTCGGGGGCCCTCCGATCCCTCTCCACACGCGGTGCTAGCTGCTGGAAGAACAAAAAAAACCACAGTGGACGGCAGCAACCTGGCTTTGCTGCAGTCCTGGGTTTGAGCACTCTAAGGGACAAGGAAAAGGGCCTTGTAACTCTCCCTCACACCCTCCAAAACCCAGTCTACTAATACCTAGCGGAAAGAAGCAAACTCTCAGGGGATCTTTCAGCCTCTCAAAGAAGAATGCCCAGGTTTGTATTTGCTGTTTCACGGTAAAAACTAACCTATCAAACAGGGGATATGAAGCTGGTATTTATAGGCAGCAGGGGAAGAGGAATGGGCTGGGAAACGTAGAGGCTGTGGTTAAAACCATTAACCAAGCCATAAAACAGGGAATAAAGAGGAGAGGAAGAGATGCCAGCAGCGGGCGAGGGAGAGGAGAAGACGCCCAGGGATGTTCGGTCAATTGGCCTGCTTCGAACGCTTGGAATTTATTCCAGCATAAGTAACGAGCAAACCGGTCCAAGTGGAGAGAAACACAGGTTCAATTAACCGGTCCAAACAAATTGGTTCAAACCCATTTAAACCAAACGGTTGGTTCAATCCAATTGAATTGGTTTAAGGGATTACAATTGGTTCACAACCAATTGGAGGCCAAAACGAACTCCGAATCAGTTCAAAACTGATTCAGAAAAATCCTGGCGCAGTCCTGGTCAGCCCGGAACAATTTCTGGTTGACACAAACAAGGGCAAGATGGGAAAAAGAGTGCTCAAAAATACTGTGACCAAAAAATCGAGATGATTCTCAATCGTAATCGGTATCCGGATCATAGAGTAATCCTCTGTGGCGTGTGACCTCATAGGTTCGAACCTAAACGGTAGCACTAAAACAATTCTAGTACCAGTACAGGAAACCATCTAGCAATGGGTCCCGGCGTCCGGATAGGTCGAATATACGGGAGCAAACTATCGAACCTCTGGCATATGGTTACCGTATAATTCATCCCTTTGACCTCTAATGCTCAGGACGATTGAGATTGAGCTGCCAACCCAGACTGAGTCAGTCGACTACGTGTCTCAACCTCGCAAGCCCAGTGACTCTTCACTAGGACAACCCCGGCTGAGGATTTGCTAAATTGAGATACTGCGAGACATGCAATCCAAACTGTGTGGACAGGTCAATTCCATCTTGGTCCATCACTGCTCCACAAGTATTTGCCTATACCCAGAAACCTTCCGTCATCGGATTAAAAATCCAGGTAGTCCGGCACCAAAGCACAGGGAGTTGCTTGCAAACTACCGTGATGACCTCAGGGGGACACATATACCCATATCCAATCGTGAGTATCCCTTTGGCAGAAAGGGGCTGCACGGAGTCACGTTCAATGAGATATCACATATCCCACTTATAGATCACATCAGTGTCACCACACTCATTTGGTCAAGAGGACAACCAAACGATGTGAACTACAATAACCTATACTTGATATATTGCCGTCCAGTACAATATATCCTTTGGTTGTGAACAAGGTTTAAGGACCACTCGATACATCCTCTCTGTATCGAAGCCAGTGTAGTTCTAAGGACTTCATCACATGGAAAGAGTTCATTTCAGGAAAATTTAGTATGTGATGAGCTGCCATAAATATATTTTATTAATTCAAAGAAAAAGTACAATACTTAGCTCAACCGCCTACAACCCAGGCGATTGGCTTTGGGACACAATTCCCAACAACTCCCACTTGTACTAAAGCCAATCAGAAGAGTATCTAATACCCATTTCCCATTTACAATAGTCAAACTCTTTTATTCCGAGGGCTTTAGTAAAGGGTCGGCAAGATTTTCTTTTCCATCGATTTTCAGAAGATTGATGTCGCCTCATTCTACGATCTCTCGTACGAGGTGGTAGCGCCGCAGAATGTGCTTGGTGCGGTGATGAGCTTTAGGCTCCTTAGCTTGAGTAATGGCTCCAGTGCTGTCACAGTACACCGGAACATGACCATCTAGGGAAGGTGCCACCCCTAGCTCTCCAAGGAACTTCCGCAACCACACAGCTTCCTTTGCTGCATCTGATGCTGCAATATATTCTGCTTCGCATACCAAGTCTGCAACAGTTGCCTACTTGGAACTTTTCCAGCAGATCGCTCCTCCATTCAGGATAAATACAAACCCTGACACACTTTTGCTATCATCTCTATCCGACTGGAAATTGGAGTCAGAGTACCCCACAAGTTTCAAGTCAGGTTCTCCATAAATCAGCCATTGATCTTTAGTATTTCTCAAATACTTAAGGATGGACTTAACCACCTTCTAATGCACCTCACTTGGGTCAGACTGGTATCTGCTCACTACTCCTAGTGAGTATGCCACGTCTGGTCTAGTACAAGTCATAGCATACATGATAGAGCCTACTGCAGAAGCATAAGGTACTCTACACATGCGCTCTCTTTCCTCAGGAGTTGTCGCACAATCTTTCTTGAAAAGAGTAATTCCAAAACCTATCGGGAGATAGCCTTTCTTGGAATTTTTCATGCTGAACCGTTTCAGCACGGTGTCAATGTACGTAGACTGGGATAATCCCAAAAGCTTCTTAGATCTATCTCTATAGATCTTCATACCTAGTATGTAAGAAGCTTCACCCAAGTCCTTCATGAAGAACTGAGATGATAACCAGACCTTTATTCCTTGTAATGCTGCGACATCATTCCCGATTAAGAGAATATCGTCAACATACAGTACTAGGAATACAATCACAGAACCATTAACCCATTTATAGATGCACAGTTCTTCTCCGTTCCTAACGAAGCCATATGATTTGATACATCTATCAAACCGTAAGTTCCAACTTCGAGATGCTTGCTTGAGTTCATAGATGGACCTCTGCAACTTGCATACTTTTGATTCATCTGTGGATGTGAACCCTTCAGGCTGTATCATATACACCTCCTCTTCCAGCTTCCCATTTAGGAAAGCAGTTCGGACATCCATCTGCCAGATCTCGTAATCAAAATATGCGGCCAAAGCAAGCATGATCTGAATGGACTTGAGCATTGCCACAGGGGAGAAAGTCTCGTCATAATCGATACCATATCGCTGATGATACCCCTTGGCAACCAGACGGGCTTTATAGGTCTCTACCTTCCCATCTGCGCCCCTTTTTCTCTTGAAGATCCATTTACACCCGATGGGTTTTATTCCTTCAGGCGGATCAAACAATGTCCAAACTTTGTTAATTTCCATGGACTCCATTTCGAATTGCATGGCTCCAAGCCATGCCTCAGAGTCAGATCTCTGAAGAGCATCCATATAGGTGATCGGATCCTCATTGTTCTCATCGAGCTCAATGGGATCGCCATCCCGGACCAAGAAACCATAGTATCTATCTAGCTGACGCGGTATTCTACCGGATCTCCTAATGGGTTCTGGGTGTGATTCAATCACAGCCGGTTCTACAATATCCTTAGAGTGTGCAGGTTCTTCTACCGGATCTCCTAATGGGTTCTGGGTGTGATTCAATCACAGCCGGTTCTACGATGTCCTTAGAGTGTGCAGGTTCTTCTATTGGCTGAACTTCATCAAGTTCAATCTTAGAGGCTATAGTTCCTTCTCCAAGGAACTCCTTTTCCAAAAAGATAGCTCTAAGAGCAACGAACACCTTTTATTCATTCTCCAAGTAGAAGAAATACCCTTTGATTTCCTTAGGATTACCAATGAATAAACACCGATCAGACCTAGGACCAAGTTTGTCTGAGTCTAAACGCTTTACGTAAGCCGGACAATCCCAGACCCGAAGGTGTGAGATTGAGGGTTTATGTCCATTCCACATTTCATACGGAGTGGAGACAACAGACTTACTTGGAACATTATTTAACAAGTAACAGGCTGTCTGAAGCGCATATCCCCAAAAGGATAGCGGCAGAGTTGCAAAGCCCATCATGGATCGAACCATGTCCAACAAGGTTCGATTCCTCCTTTCGGACACACCATTCAACTATGGTGTTCCGGAGGAGTCCACTGAGAGAGAATTCCATTCTCCTCAAGATATGTCAAAAATTCACCAGATAAGTATTCACCACCTCAATCAGATCGAAGGGTTTTAATACTTTTTCTAGTTTGCTTTTCTACTTCATTATGGTATCGTTTGAACATTTCAAACGACTCAGACTTATGTCTTATTAAGAAGACATAACCGAACCTTGAAAAGTCGTCTGTAAAAGTAATGAAATATTTGTATCCTCCTCTGGCACTAACTGTCATCGGTCCACATATATCAGTATGTATTAGACTTAGAAGTTCTGTAGCTCGTTCACCTTTTCCAGTAAAAGGTGATTTGGTCATTTTACCAAGTAAACAGGATTCACTAGTGGGCAGTGATTCAGAATCACTAACCTCGAGGAGTCCATCTCCTCGCATCTTGTTTATCCTATTTTGGTTAATATGACCTAGCCTACAGTGCCAAAGATACAAATCGTTGACATTATATAATCTTGGGCATTTGCTAGAAGTGTATATTACACTAACAGGCCTTGATAGTACATATATGCCATTATTTAATCTAGCTTTCATTATAACAGAGTTATTCAAAATAATATTGCAAAAATCTCCTTTTATTGATAGTTCAAAACCACAATTGGCCAAAAGGCCTACAGAGATTATGCTCATAATGAAACTAGGACAATAGTGACAGCCGACTAGTTCGACAGTACAAGACTCAAAGACAAGACGCAGGACTCCGACTGCCAGTACTGGAACACGATTTCCATTCCCGACCCTCAGAAACTGTTCTCCATCTTCAAATCTTCTACTAACTAGAAGTCCCTGTAACGAATTACAAACGTGAATTGGACTACCAGTATCCAATACCCAGCTAGCAGTATCAACAATTGAGTAATTGCAAGGTTTTATCATATAAATACCTTGTTCAGCAGACTTCTACTTCCTTGGCCTGTTCGGATCAAAGGACGTAATATAAAGAGACAGTTCCTCTTCCAGTGTCCCTTCTTCTTGCAGTAGAAACATTCTGCAGAAGATTGATCAGCCTTATACTTCCTGGTCTGACTATGGCCAAGAGCATTCTGCACCTTCTTTCCCTTTTTATTCATTTTCTTCTTCCCTTTCTTAAAGGGACGACGACCTCTACTTCCTCCCACTAAATTCACCACCCCCTTATTCAGTTGGTGGTCTTTCTCGAAAGTCTGCAGTAACCCCAAAAGACTATGGTAGTTGACTGCAGGCTTGTTCATTCTATAATGATCGAGAAAATCAAGATAGGAAGAGGGAAGAGAATTCAGGATCGCATCCTTGCCGAGCTGCTCGTGCAAGGGGCATCCGAGTTTGCCCAGTTTTTCAATCAGCTCGATCATGTACAATACATGATCAGTGACTGAACCACTATTCGGCATCTTGGAGTTGTAGATGGCACAAGACACTTTGTACCGTTCTACATCATCCGGGGTGCCGAAGGATTCCTTCAACTTTTGAAGGATTTCATCAGGTTGGGCCTCCTCGAATTTGCGACTGAACTCGTCGTTCATCGCTGCTAACATAATGCACCGGACAGTAGTCCGATCAGAGACCCACTTCAGATAAGTGTCTCTGACCGCACTCCGTGCATTAGCGGGAGGGATTTCAGGTGCCGGATCCGTTATCACATAGATGATCCGTTCATGCTCCAGAATGATTCTCAATCTTCGATACCAACTATCGAAGTTGTGACCCTTTAACTTCTCGTTATCGAGAAGTGACCGGAGCGATAAATTAGAAGACATCTAAAAAGAAAATAAGACCAAATTAGTGTATGAATTAATAATTTAACCAAAAGACTTGGACTTTAGTCTAAAGGTTTCTCCCACTAATTTTTCAGATTGGTAGCCTCTAACTCCAATCCGTGAAAAAACACTTTTTCAAGTGGGTACTGAAATTCAATAGGCCTCGCATGAGCCCGACTATGGCCAGCTCACCCATACGAGCCTAAAGGTAGGTTCTTAAACCAATTATTTTCCTAAACAATTTTCAGTATTTTATTTTGCCCCAAAGAACACCCAATCGGCCTAGGGGCCTCCTATTGCGGGTCTCTGGTTAGGTCCAACAATTAAAATGACAAATCCAATGCTTCCAACTAACTAAAGACCAAGCCCGACTATGACCGGCCCACCTGGTCCCGTTAAGGAGGTTGCACTGAACCATCATCGATCAGATAAAAATTCTAGTCGCTGGATGTACACCCATTCTATGGAACTGCCGATGCACACCAAGCTAGTGGACATATTTCTATCCAACTTAATAGGAGGCTAAGACACTGTCAACTCTTTGACTTAGTCTTTTTAAGGACCTAATAATTTTAAAAGATTTTTTAGTTGTGACAGAAAAAAAAGACAAGGACATGGATCATCCTCCCACTGAATCAATCAGATTCCAGGAGGATTGAAATAAATCAACAAATTGATCCATGGGCACCTATAGATCAGTCAGACCGATCAACCTGGGTGACATGGGTTAACTCGAGTCATTGAGCTTTTCTAATCAATTCTGGTCGACTCGACTAGCCAGGTAGGTGAGATCATGGGTGAGTAACCGCCATTAACAATCTTTCCTAGACACCAACCAAGTTGGCCAGGAAAGAGGTAGCCTCATACAACCATGATCACAATTCCAAACCTACCTCGACACCAGTCGGTTTACCAGACTCGATCAGACTAGCCTAAAAAACTCGGGCATCCACTGAGCCACTAATTGGATCCATTTTAGATGAACGGATCAATAAATCTAACTATTAGATAGTTCTAAAGAATGGCCTTAAACAACTTTTGTTTAATCTTCTTGTAATCCGGTTCAACTAAACTTAGGTCTAACCCATTTATGGACCCAACTAGTCAGCTAACCCAATTAACCCAAAATGGCTTATGCAAATTGTATTAGATTTCATAAACCTAAAAAATTTTTTTAATAAGCCAAACACTTAATTAAAACAATTTTTAATTAAGTCACTATGTAAAACAATTTTACATAACTAATCATGCATCTAGATTCAAAATTTTACAAATATTTTATATCCAATAAAACATGCATAAAACATGTATCACCAAATTAAAACAATTTTAATTTTAATATTCCTTAAGGATCCTTCTAAAGAGGCCAACACAGACGATCCGCATCGTGTCAAAGACACACGGTCATGGTGAAGGTCTCAACTAGGTTCCAAAAAGAAATCAGGATACATATTTAGATTAAACAATTCATGCATACAGGAATAGATTACATATGCAACCTGGCTCTGATACCACTGAAAGAAAAATGGTGCAGGTGGTTTGACATGGTCATACACTAGGCATGCAAACAGCTGTGGGAGCAGAATGGATTTTAAAACTTTTTTAAAAATTCTCGCAGCAGAAAACTGCTCCGCCCAGAACCTAACCTATTCATGTTGCATGTAAGCATGTATGATGATATAAAATATTTGCAAAATATTAAACAAATAAATCAATTCATGCATGATTAAAAAAAATAATTTTCCATACCTTTATTCTGCTTGGAATAACTCTGGAATAAACATGGAATAGGCTAGAATAGCTGGAATAAAATTATTCCAGCCTTCTTCTTCCTTGGGCTGAAATTTTGCTCTGTTTTGAGCTTGAAAAACAGCAATTAAACACCACATTCCGGACCTCCGTTTGCTCTCGAATCGCAGCAGCGGCAAGGTGGATAAGTGTTCTTCGATCTCCAATGGAAATCAGCAAGAAAAATACAGTGTACACGATGTACAAAACGGTCAAAAACTTGCTGCCAGAAATTCTGCAGCAGAACAGGACAGTTGGTTCTTCCTTCGTTTTGGAGCAGTAGAAGCGATCCCGGCTCGCGTGGCTTGCTCCTAGGAGTAGAAGAGTACTCCCTCTAGAGGGGAGACACGTCGGGGGCCCTCCGATCCCTCTCCACACGCGGTGCTAGCTGCTGGAAGAACAAAAAAAACCACAGTGGACGGCAGCAACCTGGCTTTGCTGCAGTCCTGGGTTTGAGCACTCTAAGGGACAAGAAAAAGGGCCTTGTAACTCTCCCTCACACCCTCCAAAACCCAGTCTACTAATACCCAGTGGAAAGAAGCAAACTCTCAAGGGATCTTTCAGCCTCTCAAAGAAGAATGCCCAGGTTTGTATTTGCTTTTTCACGATAAAAACTAACCTATCAAACAGGGGATATGAAGCTGGTATTTATAGGCAGCAGGGGAAGAGGAATGGGCTGGGAAACGTAGAGGCTGTGGTTAAAACCATTAACCAAGCCATAAAACAGGGATTAAAGAGGAGAGGAAGAGATGTCAGCAGCGGGCGAGGGAGAGGAGAAGACGCCCAGGGATGTTCGGTCAATTGGCCTGCTTCAAACGCTTGGAATTTATTCTAGCGTAAGTAACGAGCAAACCGGTCCAAGTGGAGAGAAACACCGGTTCAATTAACCGGTCCAAACAAATTGGTTCAAACCCATTTAAACCAAATGGTTGGTTCAATCCAATTGAATTGGTTTAAGGGATTACAATTGGTTCACAACCAATTGGAGGCCAAAACGAACTCTGAATCAGTTCAAAACTGATTTAGAAAAATCCTGGCGCAGTCCTGGTCAGCCCGGAACAATTTCGGTTGACACAGACAAGGGCAAGACGGGGAAAAGAGTGCTCAAAAATACTGTGACCAAAAAATCGAGACGATTTCCAATCGTAATCGGTATCTGGATCAGAGAGTAATCCTCTGTGGTGTGTGACCTCATAGGTTCGAACCTAAATGGTAGCACTAGAACAATTCTAGTACCAGCACAGGAAACCATCTAGCAATAGGTCCCGGCATCCGGATAGGTTGAAGATGCGGGAGCAAACTATCGAACCTCTGGCATATGGTTACCGTATAATTCATCCCTTTGACTTCTAATGCTCAGGACGACTGATATTAGGCTGCCAACCCAGACTGAGTCAGTCGACTACGTGTCTCAACCTCGCAAGCCCAGTGACTCTTCACTAGGACTACCCCGACCGAGAATTTGTTAAATTGAGATACTGTGAGACATTCAATCCAAACTGTTTGGACAGGTCAATTCCATCTTAGTCCATCACTGCTCGACAAGTACTTGCCTGTACCCAGAAACCTTCCGTCACCGGATTAATAATCCGGGTAGTCCGGCACCAAAGCACAGGAAGTTGCTTGCAAGCTACCGTGATGACCTCAGGTCAGAGGGACACATATACCCATATCCAATCGTGAGTATCCCTTTGGCAGAAAGGGGCTGCACAGAGTCACGTTCAATGAGATATCACATATCCCACTTGTAGATCACATTAGTGTCACCATACTCATTTGGTCAAGAGGACAACCAAACGATGTGAACTACAACAACCTATACTTGTTATATTGCCGTCCAGTACAATATATCCTTTGGTTGTGAACAAGGTTTAAGGACCACTCGATACATCCTCTCTATATCGAAGTCAGTGTAGTCCTAAGGACTTCATCACATGGAAAGAGTTCATTTCAGGAAAATTTAGTATGTGATGAGCTGTCATAAATATATTTTATTAATTCAAAAAAAAAGTACAATACTTAGCTCAACCGCCTACAACCCAGGTGATTGGCTTTGGGACACAATTCCCAACACCGCACTCCTAGAATATCTCTGAAAAAATGAGCAACCAATACCTGGTTCCACCGTGTGCCATCCATAGTGAATAAATTAGGAATAGCAAGAGACTCAAGAATATCAATGGAGATGAAAGTCGGTCACTTAGCTAGAGGAAGATCCGCAATCCAGGGGTCCGATATAAAACTGATGGATCGACCGTCGCCTAGTAACCATCATGTCTATGGGAGAACATCGGGAGTTTTGGCCACCATCTCTCTCCAAATAGTGGAGCAATTCTGACCAACCCACACAACCTCCCCATGATATATCGGACCATACCTGGCTTTCATCATGGAGGATCATAAGCTATCGGGACAGAGTAAGAATCTGGCGACATGTTTGGTGAGTATGGCCTCCCGCCTAACAACAAGAGAGTGAATACCGAGCCCCCCCCAACTGGCTAGCACACTACTTGCAAACTAAGAAGGTGGACATCCCGACCTCCAGAGCCAGGATTCCAGAGGAAGGCATGAATGACTTGCTCCACTTTACAAACCACTGATATTTGGATGACTGCATTAGAAAGCATGTAAACCAGTAAGAATGAGAGGACAAACCTGATTAAGGTGACCCCACCCATAAGGGATTGGGCTCTTCCCTGCCATCCCTCCACCCTCTCCTATACCACCTATACCATCCGACCACTGTCAGCCTTCAGCAACCTGCCCCCTGTAATCGGAATACCCAGATACACAAGCATACCCCCATGCTCCGAATGCCAAGAATATTCTGAATTAGATGCTAAAGTCGGGCTGGAATCTTTAGACTAAAATAGACCTCTAATTTAAGAAAATTGACTCTCTTGCCCAAAGTTAAGCAGTAGTCCTTAAGAATCCTCTTGAACCCTAGGGCGCAAGCGGTAATTGCTCTCTCCAAGAGTAAATAATCATATGCAAACAATAGATGCGAGATAGGGGGCTCCAGGAGCAGAGACATATGGAAGGATCTCCGACCCTTGAGCTATAACATGCAAAGCTCGAGACAAAGTATCAGCACAAATAATAAACAAGTATAGGGATAGAGGGCTACTTTGATGAAGGCCAACATTATAGCAGAAGAACTCCGAAATAGTGCAATTAATAAGAATAGCAAAAGAGGGCCTGACCACACAAGCTAAAATCCATGAGATCCACCAAGGGTGAAAGCCAAAATCCTTTAAGGACTTCTCCAAGAACTACCAATGCATGCAATCGTAAGCCCGCTCCATATCCAATTTAATAGCTATCAGACTATGATGGATAGAAGCTTTCCAAAGATCATACATGAACTCCTAAATAATAAGAACATTATCAGAAATAGACCGGCCTCCCATAAAAGCCCCCTGCTTTGGACAAATAATATGCAGGAAAATAGGCTTCATTCTATTGACCATAAGCTTGGCATAGATTTTGTATAAGGTATTGCACAAACTAATAGGCCTGAAGTGGGCCGGCTCACAAGCATCCTGCCTCTTAGGGATAAGAGTAATAAAAGTCTATTTCCAGGAGTCAGGCATCTGACCCGAAGCAAAAAACTCTCGCATAGCATCAACTATATCAGCTCGGATAGTATACCAGAAATGCTTAAAATAATATGAGAGAATTCATTAGGACTTGGGGCTTTGTCTTCTGCTAGTGACCAGAGAACACTCCGAACCTCTTTCTTAGAGATAGACTTAATGAGTTACTGGTTCTCAAAAACAGACACCAAGTGTAGCAGCGGAGGAGAGACGAAAGAGGTAGGATCTACGATGGACACCATCCACCTAGACCTGAAAAAAGAGTAATCTTCTATCTGATATCATCATCCTCGTCAATCCAGCATCCATCACAGTTGCATAAGGCTCTAATCTGGTTCCTATATCTATGAACAACGGTGGCCTGGTGAAAATACTGAGTATTCCTATCCCCTTTCTTGATCCATTGCACTTTAGATTTCTATCTCCAAAAGGTTTCCTGTTGAGCAAGAAGGGAATTATACATTGACAATTGGTTACGTAAAGTGGACATGTCATGATCTGCCAAACCTCCTTCCCTCTCCTCCCTCTCCTAAAGAATAAGAAAGAAAGAATAAAATCCTGAAGAGGCCCCAAAGATCCCCTAAATGGGTCCATAAGACTTCGCCCAAATGGTGAGGAATAAAAGAAGCAACCCAATCAGCCACTGAGTTAGCCTCTTAATACACGTGTCTGATTATACCAACAGAGCAACCCTGTAAAAGAAAAATAATATCCCAAAGAAGGGGATGCACAGGCGGTGTCCTCATAGCCTCCTGAATCCAAGAAATGATAGTGGCAGAGTCACCCTCAAGAATGAGGTGCTCTACCCGTAAGATCCTCCTCGCATACAAGATACCAACCCACGCACCCCGGAGCTCCACAGCCAGAATAGTTGGTGAAAAAAGGTGGCACCCTCTCACCACCACCAGATGGAGGCCCGGATCACGAATAACAAAGCTGGCTCCACCATGATCGTCCATGACACTCCAATCAAAGTTGACCTTGCAGAACCTCGAAGGTGAAGGCTCTCAAGAAATGAAAACTTGGTAGAGCACTCGAGGAGCAGAATAGAAGCTCCAGGTCTTAGAGGTAACTACAGTCAACGAGAGAAAGTCCTGTACATGGATGCGTGCTCTTTCTAGGACTAAATTGGCCGAAGGTCTCCCAGTGTCAAAAGCAAAAGCATTCCTGGAGAGCCACATATGATACGCTATGTAGGCAAGCAAGGTACGAAAAGGATGAGTAGAAGTTGGCTGAATAAGGCCTAGGAAAGTATCAAAATGATCCACAACCTGGGTAAAGAAGATATTGAAGCCGGTTAGCCTCCAGACCAGAGAAGCTCACGAGCATAAGAATAGAACATGCTCCATCGTCTCGCCTTCCTCCCTATAAATCGGGCAAACAGAAGGCACATGTAACCCTTTAAAGACAAAAAAATATTTTGTAGGTAACCGCCTCCCAGCCACTTTTCACAGAAATAAGCTTACTCTTGGGTGGACCCCCAACCTCCAAATCCATCCCAAATCAAGACTCCTCTGGAAAATCTAAGAATATAGGGGATGCAGATCCGACACAACCAATCTGGGGATGGATGAGGATCTCCAAACTCTAACATCACCAGAAGCATGAACCTGCAATGCAATAGATACAACCTGCGCTCCTAGAATATCTTCAAAAAAATGAGCAACCAATACTTGGTTCCATCGTGTGCCATCCATAGTGAATAAATTAGGAATAACAAGAGACTTAAGAATATCAATGGAGATGAAAGTTGGCTACTTAGCTAGAGGAAGATCCACAATCCAAGGGTCCAATATAAAACTGATGGATTGACCATCACCTAGTAACCATCATGTTAATGAGAGCACATCAGGGACTTTGGCCACCATATCTCTCCAAATAGTGGAGCAATTTTGACCAACCTGCACAACCCCCCCATGAGATATCGGACTATACTTGGCTTTCATTATGGAGGATCATAAGCTATTAGGATAGAGTAAGAATCTGGCAACATGTTTGGCGAGCATAGCCTCCTGTCTGACAATAAGAGAGTGAATACCAAGCCCCCCTCCCTAACCGACTGGCACACCACTTGCCAACTAAGAAGGTGGACACCCCGACCTCCAAAGCCAGGACCCCAGAGGAAGGCATGAATGACTTGCTCCAATTTACGAACCACTGATATTGGGATGACTGCATCAGAAAGCATGTAAACCAGTAAGGATGAGAGGACAAACATGATCAAGGTGACCCTGCCCATAAGGGATAGGGCTCTTCCCTGCCATCCCTCCACACTCTCCTATACCGCCTACACCATCCGACCACAGTCAGCCTTCAGCAACCTGCCCCCTATAATTGGAATACCCAGATACAGAAGTATATCCCCATGCTTCGCAATGCCAAGAATATGCCGAATTAGATGTCGAAGCTGGGTTGGAATCTTCGAACTGAAATGCACCTCTGATTTAAGAAAATTGACTCTCTTTCCTGAAGGTAAGTAGTAATCCTCAAGAATCCTCTTGAACCCTAGGGCGCAAATGGCAATGGCTCTCCCCAGGGTGCAAGCGAGACTCATTTGCACTGAGGTCCCTTTCTTCCATATTTTATTCCATCTCTCCCTCCTTTATTCCTTCTTTGATTCCTTCCCTTACTATGCTACTCTCATATCTAGAGAGGATTCCAAGCCTCCTCTGTTTGCTTCTCTAGGAGACTGACTTAGGCATTGGAGGATCCACTATCGAGGAACCCCTTATTATGTGTGAACTTTTTAGTATTTTTGGTCTTACAGGACCGACTAGCTTTATTTTAGTAGCCACCTCAGCTCCAGCCTTGTCTGAGTCGAGCCTGAGTTAGCCTATCTTTCAATTTGGCAATAGATTGGTGCTAGAGGAAGGACTAATGGCTCATAAACTTCATTGAGATTTGGGGTTTGCCTTTGGACTATTCTTGTCCCCAATTCATGCCATGGCCAAGGAAAAGAAGATGACCATGTCCACTCCAGTCAAATCATCTACAACCTTGGCCACCCCGTCTCCTATTCCTTTAGAGATAGGAGAGGTAGGATTGTCAACTACTCCAGCTAATACTATCGAGTAGTTCTAGCAGCTCTCCTAGCAAGTTCAGATACTGATGATCTTGGTGTAGGGCCTACAGTAGGCCCCATCGAGGTTGGAGGTGGAACTAGCCTGCCACTTATCTCCAATGCATCTGCCCATTCCTGTGAGGCGATCAACCCAAGATGCAAGGTAATTAGCTTGGAGTGCTAGGACAACCTCTCGTTGTGCCTCACCCCAGCCTGCTGCATCTGGTAGTCATCACTCCTATCGGGACTTGATCTAGGTGCAACAATCTAGCTCTCCTATTTCTATTTCTTCCTGCTCTATGTAGGATACTTCATCGAGGGGTCCTCCTGCTACCACCCCACCTGATGATCTGGGTAGTGAGGTGAGTTAGCCCACAAGCTTTAGAAAGTGGATGGATACCTGAATGAGCTTCGCCAGCAGAACTTGTCTCCGGGTGGCGAGCCTTATTTCTTGGTTCATCCTCCATTTTCTTGCAAGATCATGGAAGAGCTAGTGTCTCACCATTTGAAGGCACCAGCCATGGAGACTTACGATGGCACCACCGATCCTTTTGACCATCTGGTGAGCTTCATGCCTCTTATGCTTTTTCATGGAGCCTCTAATGTTTTCATGTGTAAGTCTTTCCGACCACCTTTAAGAAAGCGACATGAGCTTGGTACACTTGACTCCTACTAGGTTCAATCCACTCTTTTGAAGACTTTGGCTATTAGTTTATGGCCTAGTTTCAGAGTAGCAAGAGGCCCGAGCGAGGTTTTGACTTCTTTTTTATCTAACAAGAGAAAGGTGAGTCTCTTCACCACTACATGGATTGCTTCAAAGTAGTCATGCTAGAGGTCCATGGTTTCGAGTCCTTTGTCGCCATGTCAGCCTTGAAGAGGGGGATACACATAAGTAGTTTCTAAAGGAAATGTAGGTGCAAGCATGCAAAATTTTAGGATTTCTAAAACCCTAGCAGAAGCAATATGAAACTCTTTCATTTAAAAACATGCAAATTAATTAAAAATACAATTTGAGATCAATCTAACATGCTTATTAGAATACATAGCAGATTTGAAAACTTGACTGGATTTTCAACCTCCATCAAAGAAAGAAGAATACTTATCTTAAGTGCTTTCCATCTTTAACCTCCATCGGATTGGATCTAGTGGATGATCAGGGTTCTTATCAAAGCCACGCATGTACTCGACTGCTACTAGTATCCATACAGGGCTTGTTCTTGATCAAGTCTTCGAGGCTATCGGAGTACTAGGACCTTCACAAGCCTCTTATCTAAATTGGATATGGATCTCCCATTGACAACTCGAAGGAAAGGGCTACAACCTTTGTAGCCCTTGCATGAACCTTCATACATGGTGTCGGGACTTCTTCAAGGACACCTAGATGATAAGAGAAACTTTTTCTCTTCCCTTCCTATCTCTTTGAACTCTCACCTCTCTAATTTTTGGCAAAGTTTTGGCATGGGATAAAGAATATGGAATGAAGAAGAGGTGCTAGAGAACCAAGGCTGTGGTATGAAGGTTTAAAAAATCAGTGCACACCCACAACATAAGTTCTTTTTAATTTTGTCACACAAGAACCAAAAAATCCATGCCAACTAACTCATGCAAGTCTTAGCCTGATAAGAAGTCATTAAACTCTCACTTGATTCAAAATCAAATAAGAAAAGTGGTGACAAGAAGGAGTCTTTGCGTGTGGAAGAAATTGCAGTGCGAAAGGATATGTGCTGGCCAATTCTTCCTACATTAGATTTATTGCACAACTCCCATAATTCCCATGCAAAAATAAGATAAAGCATTCAACCTCATCAAATAATAATCCAACATAATTGAATCTCATTCAAAAATAAAGGGGTGATAAGAGGAGTGGCGTGAGAAAGAAATAGCGATGGGAAAACAAAAATGTGCACCGGCTTATTTCATTCATAATTTTTTTTGCACAAATAAAAGCTCCCACACCCCACCATCAAATAAAACCTATCTTAATAGAGATTAAATCAAATAAGACTTTCAATTAAGATAGATTTTATCTAATCAAGAAAGAAAATCCCAGGGAGAAGGGGTGCCAACTCTTGGCATGCTCTCTCTCTAAGAAATTGTGCATGCCAAAGAGAACTTTTCTTAAATCACCATACAAAATGATTTCTCATGCCAAATTTGAAAGAGATGAACCTCATCCAATTAGGTTTAGGGTCCTATTTTATTTGAATTTAATTTGGTTCAAATTGAATCTAATTTGAGCCTAATTTGAATCTAATTCGAAAAGGCTATCATTCATATTCCAAATAGGATTGTAATCCAAGTCTAACTTGGATAATTAAACTTAATTAGACTTAAATCAAGTTAAATTATATTGCAATTCTTGTAATTAAATTCCTGGTGCTAAAATTAGTAAGTGCTAAAATTAGTTGGTGCTAAAATTAGCAACTACTAAATTTGTAACTATTTACAAATTTAGCAATTTTTAAATATGATCTTGCTCTTGATCAGGTCAAGCTCCTAATATCGGAAAACTAGGATAGGGTTTCATGCATGAATTTTTTTTAAACCAGTAGAAGTAAATAAGATTAAAAAAAATTTTAATCTCTAAATAATATATTAGAATAATTCTAAAAACCTACCTTACAGGATCATGACAAGATATGAATATATATTAATGCTAAAAATTATATCAGCATACATCGATCTAACCAATGCATGATATAGATATAATCTACAACCATAAATAGGATCAATCCCATATCTCATCGTGGGTCAATGAACACCACTATCGATGGAGAATGGTAGAAGGTTTGGACGTCACCTTGCAGCTGCATAAGATGTCTGGTCTCTATGAAAAGTCCATATAAAGTTCCAAGAAATCACCTTCCCTAGAGCGCTAGCTCTGTGTGAAGGCTATATGGATGGTTGATCTAAAAACTTTCAAATTTTTTTCAATTCCTCCAAGAAGATGAGAAGATGGAGTATGAGGAGAATTAGGTTAAGAAATAAAAAGAATTTCAAAACCAATTTTTCTATATTATTTTCCTTCTTTTTTTTTCTCTTCTCCCTAGCATCAAGAAGGAACTCCCACGCTCAACTAGTTTTCACACCCCACCCCCAATTTCTTTTTATGGTGTTTCTCATTTGAAAACCCATAAAAATCCTTCTTTTATTCTTGTTCAAACAAAAAAAAATCCAATAAAAATAGTGGTATAGGGATTAGGATAAGATATTAGGATAGGTTTAGAAGTTCTATTTAGACTAAGAGTTTGACTCATTCAAAACCCATCAATATAAATTCAAATAAATTCAAAAAATTATCTAAACCTATTATAACCCAAAAGGACTGAGAGAAGGCATTAAAACATATTTTTTATGGAGAAAAATGCATGAAAAAAATTTAAAAATTCATGCAGAATACAAGGGCGCATTATCTAGTTTTGACTTGGTTAAACCAAATACAAAATAATATTAAAACTCATTTTAAAAATTATTTTGACTTAATTCTAGTTAGAATGGATAATAGGGAGGGTGAAAAATCATATTTTGGCAATGAGATTCTTCACATAAAAAAATATTTTTGCATAGAGAACAAAATAACACAGGAAAAAAACTAGGTTCCTAGGTTTGACTTGGTCAAACTTAATTCTTATTTCAATTTAATTTGGTTTGACCAATTCAAATCGCTTGAACCTAATCTAATTAGGCTCCAATTAAATTTAATTAATTAAAGAATTAATTAAGTCTAAATTTAAATTAAATTTAAATTAAAGTTTTTTAGTAATTGGATCATCGAATGACCTAATCGAGTAAAATCTAATTAAACCAAATTCAATTAGATTTGACCAAATATTTTCACTTAATTGATTAACCCAATTTTCAATCCAATTGCTAATTAATCCTTCTAATATTAAGTAATAATTAATTAATTACTTATATATAACTTTCGTATAGGATAAATTATTAATCATATTTATAATTTTGCCACTAGATGATTTTTAATCATCGATCAGCCATCATAATTAATCAGAAACTTCTATTGTATATAACCTCGTAGGTTCAAATCCTAAGTCGGTAGCTCAGAAAGATTTTCTAAACTAATCGATATGACCATCTAGTAATGGTACCGGACATCCGAATATATCGAATGATGGCAAAGCAATATTCAAGAACCCAGCCTATGGTTACCATATGTTGCCGCTAAGATCGCCATGGCCTGTAGCTCCGACGTGTCACGGATGCATCGGGTTCCTGTGGGAGCACTCATCCCTCCTCCTTTCCTAGCTGGCTCCTTGGTCCAGCTGCTCTGCAAAAAAGAGGAAACCCGGGCCGAGGATTCCAGTGGGGACACTTCGATAATCAAGTTAGACGGGATGATCAAGGAAAGCAGAACCTCTATGCGGAGAGCTTAGGGAGCTCTCTACATAGATGGTGAAAGGTAGAACTTAGGTGAAAAAAAGCAGGCGGAGATGGGAGCAGAGAGCTTGGAAGGGTATGCTGGGAGTCCCTTGTTCACTCGCTCTCTCTCTCTTGCTTGTTTATTTTTTTGCTTACCTCCTGGCTTTCCTCTCTCTGACCTTATGTATGTGGATTGGCCCAGAGTGGATCTGGGGCTTTGCCCAGGTGTCCCTTTTCATGTGCCCTCTCTAGGAGGGGCTTACCATTGCCACGACCTCTCTCTTGTCGGACTGGTCCTTAGGAGGAGATCCTTTCATTGGAGGTGTACGTCGACGTGGTTCAGGTTCTATCCCTCTGGTGGTATGGTTCCTCATGGAAGGGGCGGGCGTCGTGCATCTAAGCCCTTGCCATGGTGAGGCATTTCCATTCCTGGAGGGACTACGAGAGCGTCGCAGGGCCTTGGGGCCTTAATAGAGTACTCTCAGGGGAGGTTCAAGTATCATGTCACAGGATTTAAAGCCCCTAATTACACAGTCATCGATGTGGCGGTACGTTATAGGGCCTGAAACCTAGCGAGCTGCATGCTGCTCAGGGCATGGAAAGGCGTGTTGCAGAGTTTGAATTTATGATAGGATATGCACCACCCTTCGAAGGTTGCAGGATACTAGTAACCTCTTTGCTGTGGTTTGAATTCTCGTTGACTCTTCTCTTACCACTCGCAGGAACTTTTTAGGCCCTTGTAAGGCAAACAAGAAGGGGAGAGTCTCGCCTTGGTAGCATGAGCACGACCCCGGTCGGGAGCTGGCCTCAGGCGGAGGGCTCGTCTTGGCAGCATATACTGGGAATTGTGTTCCAAAGCCAATGTCTAGGCTGTAGACGGTTGTGCGACTCATGTATATGTATGTGAATTGTTGAATTGAATAAAAGTTTATTCTGATTGTTCATCACATGTCATCTTCCTAATTGAACTCTTGTATGATGATGTCCTTTGAGCTACCTTATATGCGATGTAGAGAGGATGCGTTGTGTAGTTCATAAACTGGTTCGTGACCAAAGGATACATTGTTTCAGGATGATGGTGTATCAAGAGTAGGTCATTCATATCATATCTATTGGTTGTCCTCTTAACCAAGTAGCATGGAGATGCTGGTATGATATCAGGTATTGTGTTCGACACTTCACTGAACTTGACTCTCATACGAGATTCTCTTTCTGCTGAAGAGGAGTCTTGCATCAGAATGTGGACATGAATTATTCCTTTGACTTTAGATCATTATGGTATCTTGCAAGCAACTCACTGTTCTTAGGTGCCAGACTACCCGGATTTCTAATTCGGTGATAAAAGGTTGCTGGGTATAGTCAAGTACTTGTATAGCGGTAGTAGGATTAAGAGAGGATTGACCTCTCCAAATGGTTTGGATTGAATGCTTAATATGCCTCAATTGAGAAAGACCTTGGCGAGGGCATTCCTTGTAAGAAATTATAGGGATTCTTTGTTTGAGACATATTGAGATGGATTGATTAGAGTTAGGGCAGTTTAATCCTAAGCCATCCGGATCATTAGGAGATTAAAGAAGCAAGTTCAGTGATATTCCATGTTCGACAGGTTCATGTTGCTCTACAACCTTCAACCTATCCGGATGTCAGGTGTCATTGCTAGATGGTGACTTTGGCTAGTACTGGAAATGTTCCTGTGCTACCGGTTTAGTGTTTGAACTTACGGGATCACACACCGTGGGATTTTTTCTTGATTTGTTGGCATGCAAACGATTGGGAACCATTCCGGACTCGTTTAACAAGGTGTTGTCAAACCTGCCTTCAAGTCAATTTATCTGAATGAGTCGACTTGAGTCGAGTCGACTCGTCTGACGGACTACTAAAATTTGAGAACGCTTCATTAAAAGCTGTAATGGTTATGGGGTTTAATGCTAGGCATTTCAAGATTTTAATGGCTGCTGTTCCTGAATCCCAAGGGGCTTGTAACTCCCCTAAATTTCAAAGGACTCAAACTCTCTTTATAATTTGCTTTGATCTGAATGAAAAACACACATGTTCATCCCTTTTATCTTGTGGTTTTCTGTTCTTAGTTGTTGAAGAACAGAAAGGAGGATCAAGGATCTCTAGCAATTTCTCTTTGATTAGAGTTTTCTTGATCCCTCAAAGAGATTCTCAGAGTGGGGATTGAGTTTTGGGTGGGATTATCGAGTGCTTACCTTCTATTGAAGGTTTGGGATTTAGAGAACTGGGAGGGTCCTTGTTTTCTGTTCCAGCACTGTAGTAGTAGCTATTCTTCAGGGAGTTGAAGATAGAGTTTGGAACTCTTCAAGGAATTAAAGAAGGAGTCCTTGCTACCGACATTGTTTCCAGAGAGGCTAGCACCTCGTAGGAAGGAGAAGGAGCCCCGTACCCCGGTGTGAACCATCCATAAAGGCAGCATGCTTGTGCTATTGGCATAGCTCCGTATTCATCATTGCCGTACTATCCTTTGCAGGTGATCGTCATTTCACAGAGTGCCTCATTTCAAGGAGTAGTACCATTCGGAGTTGGTGCTGTCCTTGCTTGGAGTGCTGTCATTTTGGTGGTGATCGTCACCTTCCAGGTATGGCGTGCATTTCCTGACTATTTATCTTGGATTTCATACATACATTATTTTACATATGCATCAAGATCTACATAGGGCAATGTTAATTAGATTAACATTCTTTGATAAAATGGTTTTATCCTTTTTCGCTGTGCCATGTATTTAAAAAAAGTTTTTAAATTGCATGCTCATGCCTTACGCATTTTTCCCAACAGCATAAGCACAACCCTGGCTGTGAGCTGGCCTCAAGTAGGGAGCTCATCTCATAAGCACGACCCCGGCTAGGAGCTGACCTCAGTAGGAGGGCTCACCTTGGCAGTATGACCATGATCCCGGCCGGGAGCTGGCCTCAGGTGGGGGGCTCGTCTCATGAGCACGACCTTGGCTGGGAGCTGACCTCGGTAGGAGGGCTTGCCTTGGCAGCATGAGCACGACCTTGACCGGGAGCTGGCCTTGGCAGGAGGGCTCGCCTTGGTAGCATGAGCACAACCCCGACCAGGAGCTAGCCTCAAGCAAGGGGCTTGCCTCATGAGCATGACCCCGGCTAGGAGCTGACCTCGGCAGGAGGGCTCACCTTGACAGCATGAGCACTACCCTGGCTGGGAGCTGGTCTTAGGCAGGGGTCTCACCTCATGAGCATGACCCCGGCTGGAAGCTGACCTCGGCAGGAGGGTTCACCTTGGCAGCATGAGCACGACCCCTGCTGGGAGCTGGCCTCAAGTGGCGGCTCACCTCATGAGAAAGACCCCCACTGGGAGCTGACCTCGGTAGGAGGGCTCGCCTTGGTAGCATGAGCACAACCCCGACCGGGAATTGGCCTTAAGCAGGGGGCTTGCTTCATGAGCACACCCCGGTTGGGAGCTGGCCTTGGCAGGAGGGCTCACCTTGGCAACATGAGCATGATCCTGGTTGAGAGCTGGCCTTAGGCGGGGGGCTCACCTTATGAGCATGACCCTGGTTGGGAGCTGACCTTGGCAGGAGGGCTCGCCTTAGCAGCATGAGCACGACCTCGGCTAGGAGCTGGCCTCGGCAGGAGGGCTCGTCTTGGCAGCATGAGCACGACCCCAGCCGGGAGCTAGCCTCAGGCGAGGGGCTCGCCTTATGAGCACGACCCCGGTTGGGAGCTAACCTCGATAGGAGGGCTCGCCTTGGCCCTTCATTAGGTCACCGTATCCAAGTGGCGTGTCCCTTGCCACCGCGGCTGTCAGCAGGGACTCCACGTTAGCGAAAGTGCCACATCACCATATAATTCACCCCTTTGACCTAATGTTTAAGATAAATTCAGTGTCAATTATTGATTCTGAATAATGCATCCTCATGTGTCTCAACATGCTAAATCCCGTGACTTCTCATCAAAATTACTCAGGCCTAGGTTTTGCTAAATTGAAACAATGCCGAGCATTTACTCCAGCAACTTGGAGTGGGCAATCTCTTCTTGACTCAACACTGACATAACAAGTACTTGACTACATCTAGAAACCTTTCATCCATGAATTAGAAATTTAGGTAGTTTGGCACCAAAGTATAGTGAGTTGCTTACCAAGTCACTATGATAGTCTTAGGTCAGAGGGACATTTATACCCATACCCTTTCTGCGAGATACTCTTAATAATAGAGTGCTCCATAGAGTTGGTCACTATTCAATAAGATGTACTCCTACACTCACTTGCATGCCATACCTGAAAGTTAAATAGGGCTTTTGCAGATGCCTACACTAAGCATGCAAGAGCAGGGAGCAGGTAAGTATTTTAAAACAATTTTATAATAAACAACAGAAAAACCTGCTCTGCGCAGGATCTAACATGATCCGGAAGCATGTACAGACTAAAACATGTCATAATAAAGGCATGTAATGTTTATAAAATATTTTATAAACTCTGATCTACGCATGCATGAATTTAAAAATCAAAACCCATACCTTATTCCTGCCTGGAATAAAGCTGGTATAGTTCTGGAATAACTGGGATAACAGGAATAATTTTATTCCTGTTGTCTTCCTCTTCAACCGTTGGAATGCTATGTTTTTCCTTCTTCTAAACAGTAGCAAAAGGCCAATCCAAATGACCAATCTTTGGTCTCCTCTCTATCACCAACAGCAAGGACTTCTCTTGCTTCAAATGGAGAAGGGATAGGCGTGGATCTTCAACGTTGAATCACTCTTGTTATTCTCCAAAAAGCAACAAAAGGTTAAAACCTGCAACTCAAAACAAACAGCAAGATTAGCTGCAAAGGGAGGTGGATTCGGCTCCCAAGTGCTCAAATGAGCACTCTCAAGAGGGGAGACACGCGTGGGGCTCCTCAGATCCGGTTCACAGGCGATGCTAGTCGCCGGATAACCTTTAGACGGTGGGAAGAAGGACAGTTGTTTTGCAGCAATCTTTCTCAAAACAGAGCTTGTCCTTCTTCTTCCAACTGAGCACAAGGAATAGGGACTAAAGGTTGGTTCTCTCCCAATCACTCAATAAGAACCCAGCCCCAAAGTTTGCGGTGGAAAGGGTGAAGAAATCTCTCAAAAAAATAAGAACCCAGAGATGTTTCAGCCTCACGATTTTCTGCACTACAGAAAAGATCAGCGCCCAGCAGAGTTTTATAAGCAGTGATGAACCAATTCAACCGGTGTTTATGGGAGAAGAAATGTCTTGCTGGGAAAACCAAAAGGCAGCACCGATTAAAAACGAATCCAATTCGTTTCAATGAAGCAATAAAAGGGAGTTAATATCCAGCCAAAACGAAAGCAAAAGGGGAGAAGAAGGGATGCCCAAAAGCCCTGTTCGCCCAAAGCTGGCAATTAATTGTGATGACCGGTTCAAAGGGTCAAAAACCAGTTCAAAAGGTTTTAATAAAAAACCCAATGGTTCAAAAAGGTTCATCCATATAATTAGATCAAAATCTAATTATCAGATGGCTTGGTCTAGTCCTGGTTAACCAGAAAAAAATTACTGATAAATCAGAACAAATTCTGATAGACCCAAACCCAGGTCAATCCAATGTGCTCAATCAAACCGTCACCGATAAGATTCCTAATCAAATACCGGTACCTGGATCAGGGAGTTATCCTCTATGGTGTGTGACCTCATAGGTTCGAACCTAGGCGGTAGCACTGGAACAATTCCAGTACCAGCACAAGATACCATCTAGCAATGGGTCCCGACGTCCGGATAGGTCGAAGATGCGGGAGCAAACTATCGAACCTTTGGTATATGGTTACCATATAGTTCATCCCTTTGACCTCTAATGCTTAGGACGACTGATATTGGGCTACCAACCCAGACTGAGTCAGTCGACTACGTGTCTCAACCTTGCAAGCCCAGTGACTCTTCACTAGGACTACCCTGGCCGAGGATTTGCTAAATTGAGATACTGCGAGACATTCAGTCCAAACTGTTTGGACAGGTCAATTCCATCTTGGTCCATCACTACTCCACAAGTACTTGCCTGTACCTAGAAACCTTTCGTCACCGCATTAAAAATTCGGGTAGTCCGGCACCAAAGCACAGGGAGTTACTTGCAAGCTACCGTGATGACCTCAGGTCGGAGGGACACATATACCCATATCCAATCGTGAGTATCCCTTTGGCACAAAGGGGCTGCACGGAGTCACATTCAATGAGATACCACATATCCCACTTGTAGATCACATCAGTGTCACCACACTCATTTGGTCAAGAGGACAACCAAACGATGTGAACTGCAACAACCTATACTTGATATATTGCCATCCAGTACAATATATCCTTTGGTTGTTAACAGGGTTTAAGGACCACTCGATACATCCTCTCTGTATCGAAGTCTGTGTAGTCCTAAGGACTTCATCACATGGAAAGAGTTCATTTCAGGGAAATACAATATGTGATGAACTGCCAAACAAAATATTTTATTAATTCAAAGAAAGAGTACAATACTTAGCTCAACCGTCTACAACCCAGGCGATTGGCTTTGGGACACAATTCCCAACAACTGCCACTTGTACTAATGCCAATCAGAAGAGTATCTAATACCCATTTCCCATTTACAATAGTTGAACTCTTTTATTCTGAGGGCTTTAGTGATGGGGTCGGCCAGATTTTCTTTTCCATCGATCTTCAGAAGATTGATGTCGTCTCGTTCCACGATTTCTCGTACGAGGTGGTAGCGCCGCAGAATTTGCTTGGTGCAGTGATGTGCTTTAGGCTCCTTAGCTTGAGCAATGGCTCCAGTGCTGTCACAGAACACCGGAACAGGACCATCTAGGGAAGGTGCCACCCCTGGCTCTTCAAGGAACTTCCGCAACCACACAGCTTCCTTTACTGTATCTGATGCTGTAATGTATTCTGCTTCGCATACCGAGTCTGCAATAGTTGCTTGCTTGGAACTTTTCCAGCAGATCGCTTCTCTATTCAGGGTAAATACAAATCCTGACACACTCTTGCTATCATCTCTATCCGACTGGAAACTGGAGTCAGAGTACCCCACAAGTTTCAAGTCAGGTTCTTTATAAATCAGCCATTGATCTTTAGTATTTCTTAAATACTTAAGGATGGACTTAACCACCTTCCAATGTGCCTCACCTGGGTCAGACTGGTATCTGCTCACTACTCCTAGTGAGTATGCTACGTCTGGTCTAGTACAAGTCATAGTATACATGATAGAGCCTACTGCTGAAGCATAAGGTACTCTACTCAAGCACTCTCTTTCGTTAGGAGTTGTTGCACAATCCTTCTTGGAAAGAGTAATTCCAGAACCTATCAGGAGATAGCCTTTCTTGGAATTTTCAATGCTGAACCGTTTCAGCACGGTGTCAATGTACATAGACTGGGACAGTCCCAAAAGCTTCTTAGATCTATCTCTATAGATCTTCATACCTAGTATGTAAGAAGCTTCACCCAAGTGCTTCATGGAAAACTGAGAAGATAACCAGACCTTTATACCTTGTAATGCTGCGACATCATTCCCGATTAAGAGAATGTCGTCAACATACAATACTAGGAATACAATCACAGAACCATTAACCCATTTATAGATGCACGGTTCTTCTCCGTTCCTAACGAAGCCATACGATTTGATACACCTATCAAACCGTAAGTTCCAACTTCGAGATGCTTGCTTGAGTCCATAGATGGACCTCTGCAACTTGCATACTTTTGATTCATCTGTGGATGTGAACCCTTCAGGCTGTATCATATACACCTCTTCCAGCTCCCCATTTAGGAAAGCCATTCGAACATCCATCTGCCAAATTTCATAATCAAAATATGCTGCCAAAGCAAGCATGATCCGAATGGACTTGAGCATTGCCACAGGAGAGAAAGTCTCGTCATAATCGATACCATATCGCTGACGATACCCCTTGGCAACTAGACGGGCTTTATAGGTCTCTACCTTCCCATCTACGCCCCTTTTCCTCTTGAAGATCCATTTACACCCGATGGGTTTTATTCCTTCAGGCGGATCAACCAATGTCCAAACATTTTTGATTTCCATGGACTCCATTTCGGATCGCATGGCTCCAAGCCATGCCTCAGAGTCAGATCTCTGAAGAGCATCCATATAGGTGATCGGATCCTCATTGTTCTCATCGAGCTCAATGGGATCGCCGTGCCGGACTAAGAAACCATAGTATCTGTCCAGCTGACATGGTATTCTACCGGATCTCCTAATGGGTTCTGGGTGTGATTCAATCACAGCCAGTTCTACGATTTCCTTAGAGAGTGCATGTTCTTCTATTGGCTGAACTTCATCAAGTTCAATCTTAGAAGCTATAGTTCCTTCTCCAAAGAACTTCTTTTCTAAAAAGATAGCTCTAAGAGCAACGAACACCTTTTGTTCATTTTCCAAATAGAAGAAATACCCTTTGGTTTCCTTAGGATAACCAATGAATAAACACCGATCAGACCTAGGACCAAGCTTGTCTGAGTCTAAACGCTTTACGTAAGTCAGACAACCCTAGACCCGAAGGTGTGAGATTGAGGGTTTACGTCCAGTCCACATCTCATACATAGTGGAGACAATAGACTTACTTGGAACATCGTTTAATAAGTAACAGGCTGTCTGAAGTGCATATCCCTAAAAGGATAGCGGCAGAGTTGCAAAGCCCATCATAGATCGAACCATGTCCAACAAGGTTCGATTTCTCCTTTCGGACACACCATTCAACTGTGGTGTTCCTGGAGGAGTTCACTATGAGAGAATTCCATTCTCCTCAAGATATGTCAAAAAATCACCATATAAGTATTCACCACCTCGATCAGATCGAAGAGCTTTAATACTTTTTCTAGTTTGCTTTTCTACTTCATTACGGTATCGTTTGAACATTTCAAACGACTCAGACTTATGTCTCATTAGAAAGACATAACCGAACCTCGAAAAGTCGTCTGTAAAAGTAATGAAATATTTGTATCCTCCTCTGTCACTAACTATGATCGGTCCACATACATCAGTATGTATTAGACTTAGAAGTTCTGTAGCTCGTTCACCTTTTCCAGTAAAAGGTGATTTGGTCATTTTACCAAGTAAACTGGATTCACAAGTGGGCAGTGATTCAGAATCACTGGCCTCGAGGAGTCCATCTCCTCGCATCTTGTTTATCCTATTTTGGTTAATATGACCTAGCTTACAGTGCCAAAGATACAAATCATTGACATTATCTAACCTTAGGCGTTTGCTAGAAGTGTATATTACACTAACAGGCCTTGATAGTACATATATGCCATTATTTAATCTAGCTTTCATTATCACAGAGTTATTCAAAATAACATTGCAAAAATCTCTCTTTATTGATAGTTCAAAACCATAATTGGCCAAAAGGCCTACAGAGATTATGCTCATAATGAAACTAGGACAATAGTGACAGTCGACTAGTTCGACAATACAAGACTCAAAGACAAGATGCAGGACTCCGACCGCCAATACTGGAACACGATTTCCATTCCCGACGCTCAGAAACTGTTCTCCATCTTCAAATCTTCTGCTAACTAGAAGTTCCTGTAATGAATTACAAACATGAATTAGACTACCAGTATCCAATACCTAGTTAGCAGTATCAACAATTGAGTAATTACAAGGTTTTATCATATAAATACCTTGTTCAGCAGACTTCTGCTTCCTCGGCCTGTTCGGATCAAGGGACGCAATATAAAGAGGACAGTTCCTCTTCCAATGTCCCTTCTTCTTGCAGTAGAAGCACTCTGTAGAAGACTGATCAACCTTATACTTCCTGGTCTGACTAGGGCCAGGAGCATTTTGCACATTCTTTCCCTTCTTATTTATTTTCTTCTTCCCTTTCTTAAAGGGACGACGACCTCTACTACCTCCCACTAAATTCACCACTCCCTTATTCAGTTGGTGGTCTTTCTCGAAAGTCTGCAGCAACCCCAAAAGACCATGGTAGTTTACTGCAGGCTTGTTCATTCTGTAATGATCGAGAAAATCAAGATAGGAGGAGGGAAGAGAATTCAGAATCGCATCCTTGCCGAGCTGCTCGTGCAAGGGGCATCCGAGTTTGCCCAGTTTTTCAATCAGCTTGATCATGTACAATACATGATCAGTGACTGAACCACCATTCGGCATCTTGGAGTTGTAGATGGCACAAGACACTTTGTACCATTCTACATCATCCGGGGTGCCGAAGGATTCCTTCAACTTTTGAAGGATTTCATCAGGTTGGGCCTCCTCGAATTTGTGACTGAACTCGTCGTTCATCGCCGCTAACATAATACAACAGACAGTCATCCGATCAGAGACCCACTTCAGATAAGCATCTATGACCGCACTCCGTGCATTAGCGGGAGGGATTTCAGGTGCCGGATCTGCTATTACATAGAGGATCCGTTCATGCTCCAGAACGATTCTTAATCTTCGATACCAACTATCGAAGTTGTGACCCTTTAACTTCTCATTGTCGAGAAGTGACCGAAGCGATAAGTTAGAAGACATCTGAAAAGAAAACAAGACCACATTAGTTTATGAATTAATAACTTAACCAAAAGACTTGGATTTTAGTCTAAAGGTTTGTCCCACTAATTTTTTGAGATTGGTTGCCTCTAACTCCAATCCATGAAAACACTTTTTCAAGTGGGTACTGAAATCCAATAGGCCTCGCATGAGCCCGACTTAGGCCGGCTCACCCATACGGGCCTAAAGGTAGGTTCGTAAACCAATTGCTTCCCTAAACAATTTTCAGTAATTCATTTTGCCCTAGAGAACACCCCAATCAGCCTTGGGGCCTCCTATTGCGGGTCTCTGGTTAGGTCCAACCATTAAAATGACAAATCCAATGCTTCCAGCTAACTAAAGACCAAGCCTGACTTTGGCCGGCGCACCTGGTCCCGTTAAGGAGGTTGCACTGAACCATCATTGATCAGATAGAAATTCCAGTCGCTGGATGTACACCCATTCTTTGGAACTGCCGATGCACACCAAGCTAGTGGACACATTTCTAACTGACTTAATGGGAGGCTAAGACACTGTCAACACCTTGACTTAGTCTTTTTAAGGACCTAATAATTATAGAGGATTTTTAGTTGTGACAGAGGAAAAAGACAAGGACATGGATCATCCTCCCACTGAATCAATCAGATTCTAGGAGGGTTGATATGAATCAACAAACGATCCATGGGCACCTATAGATCAGTCAGACCGATCAACCTGGGTGACATGGGTTAATTCGTGTCATTGAGCTTTTCCAATCAGTTCTGGTCGACTCGACTAGCCAGGTAGGTGAGATCATGGGTGAGTATCCGCCATTAACCATCTTTCCTGGATACCAACCAAGTTGGCTAGGAAAGAGGTAGCCTCATGCAACCATGATCAACATGCCAAACCTACCTTGACACCAGTCGGTTTACCAGACTCGATCAGACTAGCCTAAAGACTCGGGCTTCCACTGAGCCACTAATTGGATCCATTTTAGATGAACGGATCAACTAATCTAACTATTATATAGTTCTAAAGAAGGGCCTTAAACAACTTTTGTTTAATCTTCTTGTTATCCAGTTCAACTAAACCTAGGTCTAACCCAGTTAAAGACCCAATTAGAAAACTAACCCAATTTAACCCAGAAATGGCTTATTCATATCAAATTAGATTTCATAAACCTAATAATTTAATTTTAATAAGCCATACATTTAATCAAAACATTTTTAATTAAGTGTCAATGTAAAACATTTTTTACATAACAAAATCATGCATGATATCTAGATTTTTATTTTATAAACATTTCATGGCCTAATAATTAACAGACATGTCAAAACTGTATCTGAACTAAAACAATTTTAATTTCAAGATTTCCTTAAAGGATCCTTCTGAAGATGCCAACATAGACGATCCGCATCGTGTCAAAGACACACGGTCATGATGAAGGTCTCAACTAGGTTCCTAAAAGTACTATCAGGATATAAAAAGTAGATTAAACTATTTTTAATCTAAAACATGCATCAAGATTATGTTACACCTGTAACCTTGCTCTGATACCAATGAAAGTTAAATAGAGCTTTTGCAGATGCCTACACTAAGCATGCAAGAGCAGGGAGCAGGTAAGTATTTTAAAACAATTTTATAATAAACAGCAGAAAAACCTGCTCCGCGCAGGATCTAACATGATCCGGAAGCATGTACAGACTAAAACATGTCATAATAAAGGCATGTAATGTTTATAAAATATTTTATAAACTCTGATCTACGCATGCATGAATTTAAAAATCAAAACCCATACCTTATTCCTGCCTGGAATAAATCTGATATAGTTCTGGAATAACTGGGATAACAGAAATAATTTTATTCCTGTTGTCTTCCTCTTCAACCGTTGGAATGCTATGTTTTTCCTTCTTCTAAACAGTAGCAAAAGGCCAATCCAAATGACCAATCTTTGGTCTCCTCTCTATCACCAACAGCAAGGACTTCTCTTGCTTCAAATGGAGAAGGGATAGGCGTGGATCTTCAACGTTGAATCACTCTTGTTCTTCTCAAAAAAGCAACAAAAGGTTAAAACCTGCAACTCAAAACAAATAGCAAGAATAGCAGCAAAGGGTGGTCGATTCGGCTCCCAAGTGCTCAAATGAGCACTCTCAAGAGGGGAGACATGTGTGGGGCTCCTTAGATCTGGTTCACAGGCGATGCTAGTCGCCGGATAACCTTTGGACGGTGGGAAGAAGGACAGTTGTTTTGCAGTAATCTTTCTCAAAATAGAGCTTGTCCTTCTTCTTCCAACTGAGCACAAGGAACAGGGACTAAAGGTTGGTTCTCTCCCAATCACTCAATAAGAACCCAGCCCCAGAGTTTGCGGTGGAAAGGTTGAAGAAATCTCTCAAAAAAATAAGAACCCAGAGATGTTTCAACCTCACGATTTTCTGCACTACAGAAAAGATCAGCGCCCAGCAGAGTTTTATAAGCAGCGATGAACCAATTCAACCGGTGTTTATGGGAGGAGAAAGGTCTTGCTCGGAAAACCAAAAGGCAGCACCGATTAAAAACGAATCCAATTCGTTTCAATGAAGCAATAAAAGGGAGTTAATATCCAGCCAAAACGAAAGCAAAAGGGGAGAAGAAGGGATGCCCAAAAGCCCTGTTCGCCCAAAGCTGGCAATTAACCGTGATGACCGGTTCAAAGGGTCAAAAACCAGTTCAAAAGGTTTTAATAAAAAACCCAATGGTTCAAAAAAGGTTCATCCATATAATTAGATCAAAATCTAATTATCAGATGGCTTGGTCTAGTCTTGGTTAACTAGAAAAAAATTCCTAATAAATCAGAACAAATTCTGATAGACCCAAACCCAGGTCAATCCAATGTGCTCAATCAAACCGTCACCGATAAGATTCCTAATCAAATACCGGTACCTGGATCAGGGAGTTATCCTCTATGGTGTGTGACCTCATAGGTTCGAACCTAGGCGGTAGCACTGGAACAATTCCAGTACCAGCACAAGATACCATCTAGCAATGGGTCCCGACGTCCGGATAGGTCGAAGATGCGGGAGCAAACTATCGAACCTCTGGTATATGGTTACCGTATAGTTCATCCCTTTGACCTCTAATGCTCAGGACGACTGATATTGGGCTGCCAATCCAGACTGAGTCAGTCGACTACGTGTCTCAACCTTGCAAGCCCAGTGACTCTTCACTAGGACTACCCTGGCCGAGGATTTGCTAAATTGAGATACTGCGAGACATCCAGTCCAAACTGTTTGGACAGGTCAATTCCATCTTGGTCCATCACTGCTCCACAAGTACTTGCCTGTACCCAGAAACCTTTCGTCACCGCATTAAAAATCCGGGTAGTCCGGCACCAAAGCACAGGGAGTTGCTTGCAAGCTACCGTGATGACCTCAGGTCGGAGGGACACATATACCCATATCCAATCGTGAGTATCCCTTTGGCAGAAAAGGGCTGCATGGAGTCACGTTCAATGAGATACCACATATCCCACTTGTAGATCACATTAGTGTCACCACACTCATTTGGTCAAGAGGACAACCAAACGATGTGAACTGCAACAACCTATACTTGATATATTGCCATCCAGTATAATATATCCTTTGGTTGTGAACAGGGTTTAAGGACCACTCGATACATCCTCTCTGTATCGAAGTCTATGTAGTCCTAAGGACTTCATCACATGGAAAGAGTTCATTTCAGGGAAATACAATATGTGATGAGCTGCCAAAAAAAATATTTTATTAATTCAAAGAAAGAGTACAATACTTAGCTCAACTGCCTACAACCCAGGCGATTGACTTTGGGACACAATTCCCAACAATACCAATATCTCCACACTCCTTAGTTAAGAGGACAACCAACCTATATGGCACACAATGACCTATTCTTGATAAATTTTATTATCCTAGATAACAATATATCATTTGATCATGAACCGATTTAAGAACCACTCGATAAATCCTCCTTTATCGAATCAATGTAGTTCTAAGAACTACAATATATTAGAGTTCACAAAAAGATAATAAATAGTATTAAGCTACAAAAAAATAATATTTATTTTATTAATAATTATATACATTTACAAGATAGCTCAACCATCTATATTTAGATGATTGGCTTTAGGATACTTTTTCCAACACCTAATGTGTGTGACCCCTTAGGTTCCATTCTATCTGGTAGTGAGACGTACTATGATCTTTATTACGGTATCATCAAAACTCTTTCGATGGACCAAAATAATTCCAGCATAACCCTAAGAAGGATCATTGACCAAAAATGATCTAAGTTCTCAAAATCCACTAATGATGGCTAACTATATGTAGTTGCAACCTAGCAAAATAAAAGATGAACCCCTAATATAGTTACCATGTGATCAAGTGACTCTATTAAGAGTCCTAATAGGATGCAGGTCATGGAATCTCATCAAACATAAGAATCCGTCATATGCATGACTTAATTAACTTGAGCCCAATTATGATTTCCAAGGAAACTCCTTTCCATTAACATGTTGCTATAGCCATAGACTTAAGGACTCAGCCTCTTAGGTCATATAGGACTCCTCTATAACTATTAAGGTTGATAGATCTCCTATAGATATGCTCCCCATTCTTATAATAAATCTACTATAGTCAATGTATACCACAAGACCCCATATGACTAGGGACCATATCTATGTACTTGTCAAATTATAGTAACGCCACTATGAATAACTATGGTACCATAAATGAAGGAACTATTAAAAAATTGAATAGGGTTTCATGAATATATTTTAATTTTTTAAAATCTAACAGAAGCAAATCTATTTAAAATAATTTTCAATCATAAATACATGCATAAGATCAAATCTAAAAACCCTACATATGATCTTAACAGGATATGCAATGTAGAAAACAAATCAGCATGCATTAATTGATGCATGCTATAGAACTAATCTACTTTAAACCTAAGATTAAATCTCATACTTGATCACAGGTCACTGATCACTGATATTGATGGCATATGGTAAGGACTCTTCAGATCACTATGTAGTTACACAGGATATTCAGCCTCAACAGATCATCCACATGATGCTCTGACATGATCAACTTCCTGGGACTATAGATCCCTATGAAAGCTACCAGATGGCTGAAATAAAAACTTTCTTTGGATCTTCTTGAACCCTCCAAGATGATCAAGAAGTGGGGGACAAAGAGGATTTGATGGAGGAGTAAATAGAAAACAAGAAACTCTTTTTCCCTTTTCTTTTTCTCTTCTCTTGAAAATCTTAGAAATCTAGTGCTAGGAAACCCTCACGCCAACATAGTTTTCACACCCCACTATCCCTCTTTTTATTTTTCATGGTGATTCCCCAACTTTTTTTCATGCAAAATAGTCCTCAATTTGTGCACAAACCATTAGGGAATTTAAATTAAAATTGGCATGGGAATTGGACAAGGTTAGGATGATAGAATTAGGATAAGCCTAGGAGTTCTATTTCCAATAGGGCTCCTTCAAATTGAATTCAAATAAATATAGATTTAATTCAAATTAATCCTAATCTAAATGAGAACGAGGGAGGGCATCAAAAAGGACTTGTTATGGAATCTCTCATGCAAATCTGAGTTTTGGTGTGAGGAGCGTGGAATGTTTCTAGGAGCGCTAGGCTTGGGTTTTAGATTTCTAATTTGATTTGAATTAGGTTTCCATCAAATCAAACATAATTTAACCTATTTTAGATAAATGAACCCAATCTAATTAGGTTCCAATAAGATTAATTAAATCTTAATTAAATCAAGAATTAATTAGGCCCCAAGTCCAAATAAATCATAATTAAAATTTTTTAGCAATTAGGTCACCTAATCAGATGAAATCTAATTGAACCAAATTCAATTAGACTTGATCTAAACCTTTTTGTTCAATCAAATTGAACCAATTAACAATCTAATTACTAATTAATCCTCTTATAAATAATTAATATTTAATTAATTAATTAATTATAATATTTATTTTAGATTAATTATCAATCAAATTGATAATTATGTCCTTGAATGGTTCTTAGTCATTAATCGTCATCATGATAGGTCAGAAACTTTTAATGTGTATAATCTCAAAGGTTTGAACATTAAGTTGATAGCCTAGGAATCAATTCTTGAATTAATTAATATAATCATCTAGCAATAATACTCGGCATCTGGATAGGTCGAATAATTGCAAAACATCCATGAACCCAGGCATATGGTTATAATATAATTTATCTCTTTGATCTAATAATTTTATGTTGACTTTTGAGTCAACTGCCAACTCTTAATTAGTGTATCTAAATGTATTTCAATCTAACAAATCTTGTGTTCCTCATAAGAAATGCTCCGGCCAAGGTCTTGCTAAATTGAAACATAATAGAGCATTTTTTTCAATACCTTGGAATGGTCAATCCCATCTTAACTTATATATTGACTTAATAAGTACTTGACTACATTTAAAAACCTTCTATCACTATATTAGAAATCCAGATAGTCTAGTACTAAAGTGTAGTGAGTTGCTTGCAAGTCACTCTGGTGATCTTAGGTCAAAGTGATACTTATACCATATCCTTTTAAAAGATACTCTTAATAACAAAGTACTCTATAGCATTGGTCACATTCAATGAATGCACTCTTATACTCACCTGCATACCATACTAGTATCTCTACACTCCTTGATTTGAGTAAAACCAACCCATCTGGCACACAATGACTTATATTCGATAAATATTGTCATCCTAGATAACAATGTATCATTTGGTCATGAATAGGTTTAAGAACTACATGATAACTCTTCTTTTATCAAATAAAAGTAGTTCTAAGAACTTCATCATAAAAGAGTTCAAAAAAAGATGTACAAGAAAGTGAATAACTGCCAAAAAAATAACTTTTATTTAATGATAATTCATGTACAAATTACGAGGAGCCCAACCATCACAACCCAGATGAGTGGCTTTAGGACACATTTCCTAACAACTCCTACTTGGAATATAACTGATTGGAACAATATCAAATACCCATCTTTCTCTTGTGATCATCGAACTCTTTGATTCTAAGGACTTTAATAAATGGGTTGGCCAAGATTTCCTTTCCGTCGATCTTCTAAAGGTCAACATCACCTTGATCAATGATCTCTCAAACGAGGTGGTAGCGATGCATAATGTGTTTGGTCCGTTGATGCGACTTTGGTTCCTTCACTTGAGCTATGTCCTAGTGCTATCACAATATAGAAAAACTAGCCTATGCTATCACAATATAGAAAAACTAGCCTATCGATGAAGGGTGCCACTTCTAGCTCATTGATGAACTTTTATAGCCAAATAGCTTTTTTTATAGCATCAGATGCCATAATATACTTCACCTCACATACTAAATTAGTTACAATATACTACTTGTAACTTCTCAAGTAGATTGCTCCACCATTCAGGATAAATACATATCCTGACATACTTTTGCTATTATCTCTATCTAACTGAAAATTTGAATCAGTATAACTGACTAGTTTCAGGTTACAATCTCCATAAATAAGCCACTAGTTCTTAGTATTTCTCAAATATTTAAGGATGGCTTTTATAACCTTCCAATAATCTCACCTAGATCAAATTGGTATCTACTCACTACCCCTAGTGAGTATGCCATATATGGCTCATATATGTCATGGCATACATAATAGAGATCACTATCAAGGCATATAAAATCCTACTCATACACTCTCTTTTAAGGAGTTATTAGACAATCCTTCTTAGAGAGATTAATTTCATGGCCTATTGGAATATAGCTTTTTTTGGAATTTATCATGTTAAATCATTTTAGCACAGTCTCAATAAACATGGATTGGGTTAACCCTAGTAACCTTTTAGATCTATCCATTTAAATCTTCATCCCAAGGATATAGGATACTTATTCTAAGTCCTTCATAGAGAATTGAGATGATAGCCACACTTTTATTCCATGTAATACAGGAATGTCATTTTTAATTAAGAAAATGTTATTTGCATACAAAACAAGAAATATAATTACTAAATTGTTAGCTCATTTGTATATGAGGGATCTTCTCTATTCCTAATAAAGCCATACATTTTAATTACCTTATTAAAATGTATGTTCTAACTTTATGATGCCTGCTTCAATCCATAAATGGATATCTGAAATTTGCACACCTTTGATTCATCTATGGATATGAACTCTTTAGGTTATATCATATACACCCCTTCTTCTAGCTGTTCATTTAGGAAAGCAATTTTCACATCCATTTGTTAGATCTCGAAATCAAGCTGTACCACATTTGCAAGCATAATTCAAATAGACTTGAGTATTGCCACAGGCAAAAATGTCTTATCATAGTCAATAACATAATGCTGATGATATCTCTTGGCAACTAAACATACTTTATATGTCTCCACCTTTCCATCTATGCTCCTTTTTCTTTTGAAAATCTACTTACACTCTATAGGTTTTATCCCTTTAGATGGGTCAATGAGTGTCCATACATCATTGACCTTCATGGACTCCATTTTAGACATCATGGCTTCAAGCTATTTATTAGAGTCAGAACTCTACATTGCATTCATATAGGTGATCGAATCCTCGTTGTTTTCATCAAGTTTAAAGGATCACTATCCTAAACCAAGAAACCTAGATCTCCTTAAGGTTGCCTCTACAATGGGTTTTGGATTTAATCCAATCAAATCTAGTTCTATGGGTTCAATCAATGGTGTCGATTCTTCTACTCATCAAACTTCTTCGAGTTCAACATTGGTGGCATTAGTTCATTTTCCAAGGAACTTCTTTTCTAAAATGATTGTCTTATTACTAATGAACACCTTTTATTCATCAGGTACCCTTTGAAAATATATTTGTTAGACCTAGGTCCAAGCTTGTTTATTTTTAAATGTTTGATATAAGCTGGACATCCCTATATCATAAGGCATGATAGTCCTCGCTTACACCCTGTCCATACTTCATATGGCATTTTATCTATAGACTTGCTAGGAATATTATTTAGAATGTAACAAGTCGATGCAAGTGCATATCCCCAAAAAAAGATTAGCAAACTTGCAAATCCCATCATTGACCGAACCAGTCTAATAGGATTCAATTTCTCCTTTCTGATACTCCATCATACTGAGGTGTCCTAAGACGTGTCCATTGTGAGAGAATCCCATATCTTCTAAATATGTCGAAAACATACTGGTGAAATATTCACCTCCTTGATCAGATCGAAGTGTTTTATTACTCTAACCAGTTTATTTTTTTACTTCATTATTGAATTGTTTGAACATTTTAAATGACTCAAACTTATATCTCATTAGGTAGACGTACCCATACTTCAATAGGTCATCAATAAATGTGATAAAGTAGTAATATCCACCTATAGTAAAAGTATTCATGGTTCACATATATCATTATATACTAGACTTAGAACTTTAGTAGCTCTTTTATCTTTTATAGTAAAAGGTGACTTAGTCATCTTACCAAGAAGGCAGGATTTACAGGTCGACCTTGATTCAAAATCATTGAGCTCGAGAAAATGCTCTTTAATTAACCTATTTATTTACTCTTGTTAATACGACCTAGCCTATAGTATCAAAGGTAAATATGATACACAATCTCTAATCTAGGGTATTTGCTAGATGTGTATACTACACTAACAGGCTATAATAAAATGTAAATATTATTTTTTAATTATCCATGCATAATAGTAGTACTATTCTAAATGATATCATAATAATCATTTTTTATTGATAAACGAAAATCATTCATGGTCAAAAGGCCTATAGAAAAAATATTCATCATAAAACCGGGACAATAGTGACAATCATTCAAACTAACAACATTATTATTGAAAACAAGCTTGACAGCTCCTAAGGCCAGAACTGGAATTGCTCTTCCATCTCCAACATTTAGGAATCTCTCAAAGTTTTCAAATCTTCTACTAAGTTAAAGTCTCAGCAACGAATTGCAAACATTAATAAAATTTTTGGTATCTAATAACCAGGTAATAGTATCACAAATAGAAAAATTATAAGGTGTTATCATATAAATATCTTATCGAGCAATAGCTTGCTGATTTTCTTCTTCTTTGTCCTGTATGGGTTAAGTGAAGCAATGTAAAGAGGATATTTCCTCTTCAAGTGACCTTACTTCTTGTAGAAGTACTCTACCTAACTTTGGTCAAACTTGATTGTCTTAGTCTGACTTGGCCGAGTCGCTATAGCATGTTGCACCTTCTCTTATTTTCCTTTTTCCTTTCTTAAAAGGATGATGCTCTATCAAAGTAAATCCTCCCACTATATTCACCCGCCCCTTGTAGAGTTGATGATCCTTCTCATAAGTTTACAGTAACTATAGCAGACTATGGTAGTTAATTGCAGTCTTAGTTATTCTATAATGACTAAGAAAGTCGAGGTAGGATTTTGATTGAGAATTTAAAATTGCATCTTTCCCCAGCTACTCATGTAGGAAAAATCTAAGTTTCCTCAAGTGCTTGATCAATTCAATTATGTATAATATATGATAAGTGATCGATGCCCCTTCCCTCATTCTAGCATTGAATATGGTACAAGATGTTTTGTACCTTTCAATATCGTACATCAAGAGTTCTGAAGGATTCTTTTAATACTTGAAGTATATCCTCTGGCTGAGCATCCTTGCAAATGTGATTGAATTTGTCATTCATTGATGCCCATATAATGCAATGGCTTGTGGTTCGATCATTGAGCCACTTCTTATAAGTATCTTGAACAGCACCATGTGCATTCAAAGTAGGCTCCTTAGGTGCCGGATTTGTTAGCACATATAAGATCCGCTCATGCTCCAGGATGATCTTCAGCTTTCAGTACCAACTTTCAAAATTAGGTTCCGCTAATTTTTCATTGTCCAACAATGAATGGAGCGACAATGCATTAGCCATTTCTAACTAAAAAGAGAACAAAGATCTATTAGTATATAAATCATTCAATCCTAAAGACTTGAACTTTAGTCTAAAGGTTCTTCTATTATTTTGTTCAAAGTGGTAGCCTCTATCCCCAATTCAAGGAATTACATTAATTCTTTAGTGGGTACCAGGATCTAATAGACTACACATGAGCCTGACTTTGACCGACCCACCTATGCGCATCTAAAGGTAGGTTCTAACAAATTATTTTTTAAAATAATTTTTAGTATTAATTTTATCCCAAGCTTTTCTTCAGCAGGTCTCTGGACCTCTACTAAAAGACTTGGTTAGGTTCAACCATTAATATGATAAGACTCAGTACTTCTAACCAATAAATGGGCAAGATCAATCTTGGCTAGCTCACCTGACCATCATTAAGAAAGTTACCACTGAATCATTATAATATAGATGATAATTTCAATAGCCAGATGAGCACTAGGTCTTTAGACCTTCAATGATCATCTTGACTATTGAACCCGTTACCATCCTCTTAATGGGAGGTTAACTCGGTTGTCTTCATAACTTTGTCATTTTAAGGACCTCATAATTTAGATGGTTTTATTAAATGGTTAAGAAGAGAGAAGAGGATATGGACCAATTAACAATCCTCCTATTGACTTAACCAAGTCTGTGACAAGGGTTAAAAATAAATTGATCCAAAGGCACATTGATTAGTCATGCTGAACATTCTTACTAGCATGGGTTAACTCGAATTAATGATCTATCTGATTAAATTCTGATTGATCCATTGACAAAGTAAGTAAGATCGATGGAAGTGTTCCATCATTAACCTTTTTTCTTAGACACCAACTAAGTTAGCCAGATAATAGGTAGCCATAATTAATAACTATGATCAAATACCAAACTTATCTTAGACACTAGTTGGTTCATCAAATTCAATTAGACTAGCCTAACGACTTGGGTTCAATCACTGAGCCAAAATTAGATCCGTTTGATATAATATGGAATTGATCAAGATATATCTATATAATTAATCTAGAAAATCCTTGACCTAATCCTACTCACCTTTTGGTTTGGTTAAATCCAATTCTCTATTAGGTCCATATTATTCAAAATTCTAACCCTAGGTTTAACCCGATTATTTGACTTGTTCAAGCTAACCCATAGTCCAAATTTATGAAATGTCAATAGATCTTCAATTCATAATTATAGATCTAATATTTAACATCTTAATTTTATAAATTAGTTAAGTTTAATTTTTCTTAATTTAAAACTAAACAATTTACATAAATCTTATACACATTAAACACTTTTAGATTTAGAGTTGTGATGCTAAAATTAATATTATATTTCATGTTCTAAACATAAAATTAAACCATAATAAATTAATTTCAGATCATAAATAATAAATTAAGTAAGATCAAATCACTAGAAAATAGATCTAATTATTAAAATAATTTTAATAATTTTTTTTCATCTCACTTATTCATGTGATATAACTACAAGCGACATTCCTATATGCCATAAAAGATCCCATGGAATAGAAAAAGAGGGCCTTTAAACCCCACTTTTATTCTATCACCGGATGGCTATAGTGATTAACTCAATTTGAAGCAGTTACTCAGATTAAAATACATCTACTATACAATATTCTACATATACATATCATGTCATACAACCGATCGCTCAGATAGCACTGTTGAAAAATCAAATAGGATTTCATGTGTGTATTTTATTTTTTTTAAAACTTAGTGAAAACAAATCTAATTAAAATAATTTTCAATGATAAATACAAGCATAAGATCAAATATAAAAATCATACACAGTATCTTGACAAGAAATGTAATATAGAAAACAAAATCATCATATATTGATCTAACAGATGTACGCTGTAGATCTAATTTACGTTAAATATAAGACCAAATCTCATATCTAATCATTGGTCACTGATCGTCACTATTGATGGCATGTGATAAGGGCTCTTCAGATCGCTTCACAATCGCGTAGGATGTCCTACCTTTGTAAATCATCCACATGAAGCTCTGACACGATCAACCTTCTAGGATTGATAGATCCCTCCAAAAGACACCGAATGGCTAAAATACAAATTTTCTTTAGATCTTATTAAACCCTTTGAGAAGTTCAAGAAGTGGAGGACAAAGAGGATTTGATGGAGGAAGAAAAAAAAAAAAGAAACACCTTTTCCCTTTTTCTTTTCTCTTCTCTTGAAAACCTTAGAAGCCTATATTAGAAAATGTGTTCTATAGCCAATCTTCTAGGTTATAGATGGTTGAGCTCTTTATAATTTATACATGAATCATTAATAAAATAAAAGTTATTTTTGGTAATTTATCTCTTTTTGTATCTTCCTTTAAATTCTTTGAGATGAAGTCCTTAGAACTACTAAAATTCGATAAAGGAGGATCTATTGAATTGTTTTTATACATGTTCGTGACTAAATGATATATTGTTATTTAGGATGACAACGTTTATCGAGCATAGGTCATTGTATGCTATATGAATTAGTTATTCTTATAACTAAGGATTGTGGAGACATTGATATGGAATGCAGGTGAGTGTAAAATAATTGTGCCTTAAAAGCTAATCTTTGTATGGGCATTTCTATAATCTTCTTACTCATGTATGGTATTATTTATTAATAAAAGGCAATTGTTGATTTATTATACTGCTGCATCTTATCAAGATTATAATGAACCCTGTAGGTTAGGACAATGAAATTAGGATTATGATGGAAATCATAATAGTGAGATCTAAATTTCTATAAACCCTAATCTAAAATATTCCTAGTCAATGGATTATCGATTCTGTTGGTATTCTCCTAGGAACAGGAAAGTACGTTGCATAAAATCAGGCATCAAAGGCCTGACCAGCGAAAGCAGATATAAAAGTGATTTTATATCTAATCATGCAAATCATAAATAAATCTAATTTATTTATCATAAATTTCTAACATGTTAAATAACATGAAAAAAATATTAGATCTGAAATAAAAAATATTTTAAGCATAAAATACTTACCTGGATCGCTATCCGGGATTGCTCTGAAAATCATGTAGATCCGTTACTGAAAAGTCGGGATTCTGTTGGAGTCGCGCAATCGCCCGGCCTCTGCTGGTTCCACATGAAACTCTTGCAATAGAGTCATAGAGGGCACCGGACTGCTGAATCCTTGCAGCCCTCTCCTCTTTTAGCAAATCGCTCGCTTTAAAAACTATGACGATCCGAATCCGGACTGGCTTTTGATTTCTGTCTTGCAAATCAGTCTATGCAAGATCTTTGGATCCTTTTCTCCCTTCTTTCTTTTATAGAACAACTCTTTCAATCTCTCAGAAGGAAAAAGGAAACATAAAATGGGAGAAGAGGAGAACTTGGTGCTAGGAGAGAGAATCTCAGGTGTTCATGGCCAAGAGAAGAAAGACGCCCAAAAATATTCACAGCAATATTTCTTATGGTCGGCCATCCCTCTCTCTTCCCCTTTTATAAATCACGATAATTTATCTCTTTTATTTCTCCACGCCTAAATAAAAGGAGTTTGATTTATTTGGTTTAGGTTTTAAAAGGAGTGGAAGAGAAGGACTCTTCTCTTTTATACTCTCACATCAAAACCACATTAGCACCCACTATTTCACGCCCCAACCTTTCTTTTGTCGCACAAACACAAACGGCCCCACATAGGCATGTGGAGGGAAGGGGAGACAAAGAGAGAGAGTCCTAGTCTAACTAGACTCTAAGTCTTGGTCCAAACGAAGTGATTTTACAGTCAAACTGAAGTCGATTTTAAATCCGATCGAACCATTTCGAAATGGACATTGACCCAAATAAATTAGGATTAATTAATTGAGTCTAACTCAATTAAATTAAATCTAATTTAAATTAATTAATAATTAATCCATAATCAATTAATTGTAACATTTATAATTAGGTCAAATATTAATTGTAATACTTACAATTAGGTCTAAATTGATTTGTTGATTGGTTACTTGAGCTCCTAATGTGTGTGACCCCTCAAGTCCTATCCTGTCTGGTAATGAGATATGCTATAATCTTTATTATACATCATCGAAACTCCTTTCGATAGACTGAAACAATTTCAGCTTAACCTTATTGTGATCATCGATCCGAGAATGATCCTAACGGGCTCTCATAATCCACCAGTGACACCTAGCAGTATGTAGTGGTAATCCATCAGAATAAGATTGGAACCCCTAGGTGTAGTTACCATGTGATTTGGTTCCTCTATCAAAATCCCAACATAATATTAGTTATGGATACTCGTCAAATCCATCAGTCATATGCTTAACCTAATCGACTCAAGTCCAATTATGATACTAATGAAAATACCTTTTCATTATCACCCTGCTATGGCCATAGACTTCTGGACTTAGTCTCATTACCTTACTTCTAAGGCTGATAGATCCCTACAAGTGAATACCCTACTCCTACAATAAACTTACTGCAACCAATGAACATCGCAAGGTCCTATATGGATAGGAACCATGTGATTGTACTGTCAAATTATAGCAACCTTATTGTGAGTAGCCGAGACACTCGAGGTCAAGGAACTATTCATACAACTACAACATCAGGAAGTTATCGAGAGTGAGTAATCATCCGTATAACTTCCTGTACTTAGTCATGTTTAGTACCATTGATCTCTATCAACTACCTGCACTCTCACTCCAGTGTCACCACATTGTAGGTCAGAGACTTATCTTCTCAAAAAGGGAAGTGATCTATGTACCGATTTTAATGGATCAATCACTGTCATCATAATATTCCAACAATCGGGAGCCTTTGGGAGTTAATCTATAAGACACATATCTCAGATTCTCAACTCTTGAGAATATGTGTCATTGTCCATTAACTCCATGGATGATTCATAGACACAACAATATGAATGAAACTAATACCCTTTTAATTAAAAAGGAAAATTAAGTACAAAGTTTATGCCCTAAAATTAAAATGTGTCAAGCCAACATGGCTTTCAAGGCATACATCTAACAGATTCAAGGATCGATGTTTTCGAAAAGACTAGCACATCCTATGCATGATCGGTGGAGAGGGTGGTTGGTCTCATAGCTACTTGTATAGGGACACTAATACAAGGATGTGGGTACTCATAGGGTATGAGTTCACTGAACTGATCCACCTCGAGAACATCTTATGGAGGTCTTACGACTTGTCAAAAGATAGTTTTCATAGTAGGAGTTGTGCAAGTGATCCTTAGACCTAAGATCACCATGGTTTCTTATGCATATAAAGCCATGTTTTCATTTACACTCATTCATGAAAAAGAGTCATGTATGGGGTGTTCTCAGATATAATGGATTGTGCATGAAGGATGTGAGTGGATCAACAAGGAAGCGATTACTCCTAGTAAGAGGACTTATCCCATGTAATCTCTTCAATTGTTGACTCAAGAAGTCTTTGATTAAAGTAGGATGAGATTATAGAGGGTTTCTAATCTTTTATCGATCGAGTCTTCATTATTAAATCGAGATTTAAAAGGATTAAGTGCTAGGATTCGACAATTCTCCATACCCCTCACTTATTTGGGATAAAGGGAGATCGAAAGATTGAATAGCATGGTAACTTTTCACTGAAGGGTATTTTGATAATTTCTACCAAATTTCTTATCTTTTGGGTAGGCATGATATATTTCTAGATGTCAATCATGTCTTGTAGGTTTTTATGAATCAAATTGGTTGGATTCATGAGTCAATTTGGAAATTAGTTCAAATTGGCTAACTTGGATCAGCTCGATTTGACCTAATTAGGTCAATCAATTTCAATTGGATCAAAATAGCTTGGATCTGGACCTACTGCTGGCTAGATGTGGAGCCCAAAGGGTCACACATGCTAGGAAATTGGCCAAGGAAGTCAATTAGATTTTTATTAGGGTCATAGGATCCTAATTGGTTAGCTAGTTAACATACTAGCATATGTTGGCTAGCCCAACTCCTAACCCAATTGGATTGGGACAATTAGCTTACTATTTGGGCTAACCAATTTAAGTGAAACTTAGATTAGGTCAAGTCCTAATTGGGGAAGCAATTATCAGATCTCATCTAGATTTTATTGGGCTTTATCTTAGAAGTATGGAAGAGTCCAAGTTAAGATGGACTCTTGGCACAATGATTGGCATATACCAAATTAAGGGGCGCAGAAGGACCAAGAATCCTTTTGCCGCTTAATCATGAATTCCAGATAAACATTAGGATATTCTTCCTTATCCCCACACCCATTTATTTTGGGTTTGATCGGTCAATTGGAAGGAAATGGCATGAAGAAGGATGGCATGGAATATGGAGGGTTGCATCCTTTCATGATTGGCACAGAATCAAAAAGCCAGAAGTCCTTCTGTTTGAAGGCTTCTGGTTTTCTGCTACATCCATTCAATTCTCATGCCCTTTGGCTTTATTATGACCGGTTACATGCCACATGGAAAATGGGGAAGTTGCTAGAAAAATGAAGAGATATTTATATGTCTCTTGGCGCGTGATATGACATATATGGATAAGCCTTTTCGCCTAAAAGACTCCTTCTACTTGAAAAGTCTTATCAAGGGCTAAGGAAAAGATTTATCATTCACCCTCTCACTCTCTATATAAAGGTATCGATAATCTGATGCTATGCATTCTAAAATTTATCTGAAGAAGTCCTTTCCAATTTCTCTTCCTTTTCTTAGGACAAAAGATCTCTATTAAGACAAGGCTTATCCTTTTAAGAAAAGACTTGTCATTTTAAGACAAGACCATAAGAAAAGATATAGGAGGGATAATCAGATTTTAACAGAGAATTCATAGAGATCTCTGAGTGCCCTACAAGAGGGTAGGGGTTTCCAGCAAAGGAAAAGGAAGAAAGGTTGTCGGGAAGAGTCCTAGTCAAATAAGCAAGCTTGGTAGGAGTGCTTCCTTGGTCCGGTTCCTGTGTAGATCACCTCTGAAGGGCATACACTTGTGTGCCTAGTAGAAATTAAGGAGTATAGTGCTCCAAGTATTTCTCTATAACCCTAAATAGTGATTTATTAGTTGTCATGGTCAAGTGGTCTTTAGGTCTAGGGTTCGATTGATTAGGATTTTAATAATAAAAATTTTGAAATCTAGTCTTCCACTATACCATCCTGAAACCCAATAGTGGTATCAAAGCCAACTTGACTCATATAATTAGTAATCATTTTTAGTATTAATTGCTTACTTAGCTATGACTCTTGCATGATTAGTTCATATTACATATGTGATATGTTATGCTCCTATTAACTGCTTCGGATTTGGTTAGTCACTATGGCCGTCTGATCATAGAAGCTAAGTAGGGTTTAAAGGATCTCTTTTTTCATTTAATGGGATCTCCTATAATTTGTTAGGGTGCTGCTATGGTCTTATCCCATGAACAAGTGAGGTGAATGGATTATTATTTTAATCATTCATTGGTAATGCATATTAGGGTTAATATGCTTATTTGCTGGAATATGTATCATGTTAGCATGGTTAATTAGGATGTGCTTGAGACCATCAAAATCCTCATAAAAATTATATGTAGTCATAGTGTAAGTTAATCATGATGTAAATCTGTTTAGGGTTTCATTAGCCAATTGGTGTCTAGGAAAGTGGTTATGGGAAGGTAAAGGGAATGAGATTTTTTTATTGGTTCCATTATCTAACCTAGCCAATTCATTTGGTGTCTAAGGAAAGCAACGGGGAACCCCCTCATCTCTCCCACTTACCTGGCCAATTTGGTTATATCTTGACCTTAAATTAGAAATGCTAATTGATTAAGCACACTACAAATTGCCTTTTTTCATGATAAGCCAAATCCATGTAAAAAATTATAGTAGATTTATTATGATTAACACAAGGCCTACTCTAGAATTTGATATGATATTTATCTTGGTACATTTTATGCTTTATAGTAGATTGGTGGTGTTGCTTTGTTGTGATTAATACAAGGGCAACATTTATCAAACATGGCTATATGAAAATGAAGGGTCTGACTAAACTAAGATATTATAGTTTATTATTATTGACACAAGGCTATAATGATGGGGACATCAAAATCCATCTGAGTTTTTCTTTTTCTTTTCTAGATTTTTTTATTTCATTTTTTTATTTTTTTATTCCAGCTATTCCACCTATCCTTGCTATTCCTACTTTATTCCATATTTATCCCCAACTTATCCCTAAGTTATCCCTATCATCTTCTTCTACCCCTCTGCCAGGATCCAAGCCCCCACCTCCTCCATTCCCAGCTGATGATCACCACCGATGCCAGCTGAGCCCGTCGTCGTCCTCAGCCCCCCTAGATCGTGTCTGGAGCCCCACAGTCGCTCCCTCCCGTCCGGAAGACCCATGGTTGAGCCGACCGTGCTGCTCGATCGCTCTAGCCCATTCGATCCATCATTTTCCCACCGGATCCCGATGGATCCCCTAGCTGTCGCAACACCCGATGCCTCCCTCTACTATCAGATGCCGAAATGGGAACTGTGCTGCTCCCCGCCTGTGCCGCCATCCATCTCTTGCCGAGCCCGTCCCACCGCCCTGCTACCACGGTGACCGCCTTCCCTCATCGTGATGACCTCTGCCATCGTCTCCATCACCGGAATCTGCTATATACTAGAGGATGCCGCTCTCACCGGATCTGCCCCAGCCCCTCTTCCTCGTCCGCCGCCTCCCTCTTTTCCATGATCATAGGAGAAGGATCCTACACAGATCTCAAAATAGAAACAGCTTTGCATGGATCTCAAGCTGCACGCTTCTTAGAGTAAGAATTCTTTTGCACAATTATTAGGCCTGCATAGATTTTAGAGCAGCTCAGCATGGATCCTGATATGAACCTTTTTTGTCATAGATCTTGATGCATTCGGATTATATTTTATTTAGTTTAATTTTTTAAAATCTTGATGTCTTGATTAGTTTGAAGCTATTTTAATTTCAAGTTTGTTTTAGATTAGGATTATTAGTTTGAAGTTTGTTAGGATTAGGATAGGTTTCATCTTTATCTTGTAAGAGGATTGGAAAGTCTATAAATACCACCCTCAGTCTTTTGTAAAAAGATGGTGAATGAAATTGAGTTTTAGAAGAGAGATTTTTCTGCCTCCATAAGGAGTGGGCATGAGGCCCGTCTTTCCTTCGCCTTTGGGCGTTGAGGGGTATGAGACCCTATTCCTTCGCTTTCGAGTGTCGAGGGGTGTGAGACCTTATTCCTTCGCTTTAAAGCATCGAGGGGTATGAGACCCTATGCCTTTGCTTTCGAGCATCGAGGGGTGTGAGATCCTATTCCTTTGCTTTCGAGCATCGAGGGGCGTGAGGTCCTAGTTTTTCTTTGTTCTTTGGAACATTGCGAGGTGTGAGGCCCTAGTTATCCTTTCTTGACCCTAATCCTAGGAGACTTCTCAGCTCTCCAACGATCCTCCTAGCCTTGTCCCACATCAATTTGGTATCAAAGCGGGTGAGGATTAGGGTTAGAGAAAAAAAAGAAAGAAAAAAAGAGTTGTAGCATCGAGCTTGACTCAACGGAGTCGAGTTTTTTCCACCCCAGGGGAATGATGGGGACATCAAAACCCACCGGGTTTTTTTTTACTTTTCTAGATTTTTTTATTTTATTTTTGTATTTTTTTTAACTATTCTACCTATCCGTGCTATTCCCATTTTATTCCATACTTATCCCCGACTTATCCCTAAGTTATCCCTGTCATCTTCTTCCACCCCTTTGCCCGGATTCAAGCCCTCAATTCCTCCGTTCCTAGTTGATGATCACCACCGATGCCAACTGAGCCCATCGTCGTCCTCAGCCCCCTAGATCGTGTCTGGAGCCCTACAGTCGCTCCCTTCCATTCGAAAGACCCATGGCCGAGCCGATCGTGCCGCCTGGCCGCTCCAGCCCGTCCGATCCATCATTTTCCCACCGGATCCCGATGGATCCCCTAGCTGTCGCAACACCCGATGCCTCCCTTTGCTGCCGGACACTGGAATTGGGACTATGCCACTCCCCGCCCATGCCACCGTCCATCTCCAGCCGAGCCTGTCCCACCACCCTTCTGCCATGGTGACCGCCTTCCCTCATTGCAATGACCTCTGCCATCATCTCCATTGCTAGAATCTGCTATGCATTGGAGGACGCCACCCTCGCCGTATCTGCCCCAGCCCCTCTTCCCTGTCCACCGCCTCCCTCTGTTCCACGATCACAAGAGAAGGATCCTGCACAAATCTCAGAGCAAAAACAGCTTTGCATGGATCTCAAAGTTGCATGCTTCTTAGAGTAGGAATTCTTGTGCACAATTATCAGGCCTACATAGATTTTAGAGCAGCTTAGCACGGATCCTAATACGAACCTTTTTTGGCATAGATCTTGATGCATTCGGATTATATTTTATTTATTTTAATTTTTTTAAATCTAGATGTATTGATTAGTTTGAAGCTATTTTAATTTCAAGTTTGTTTTAGATTAGGATTATTAGTTTGAAGTTTGTTAAGATTGTGATAGGTTTCATATTTATCTTGTAAGAGGGTTGGAAAGTCTATAAATACCACCCTCAGTCCTTTGTAAAAAAATGGTGAATGAAATTGAATTTTAGAAAAGAGATTTTTCTGCCTTCGTAAGGAGTGGGAGTGAGAAGCTTTCGAGCATCGAGGGGTGTGAGACTTTGTTCCTTTGCTTTCAAGCGTCGATGGGTGTGAGACCATATTCCTTTACTTTCGAGCGTCGAGGGGCGTGGGGCCCTAATTTTCCTTTATTCTTCAGAACATCGCGAGGTGTGAGGCCTTAGTTATCCCTTCTTGACCCTAATTCCAAGAGATTTCTCAACTCTCCAACGATCCTCCTAGCATTGTCTCACATCAATTTATGATGGGGACATCAAAACCCATCCGAGTTTTTCTTTTTCTTTTCTAAATTTTTTATTTCATTTTTTTATTTTTTATTACAGTTATTCCACCTATCCCCTCTATTCCCATTTTATTCCATACTTATCCCCAACTTATCCCTAAGTTATCCCAGTCATCTTCTTCCACCCCTTCGCCCAGATCCAAGCCCCCACCTCCTCCGTTCCCAATCGATGATCACCATTGATGCCAATTGAGCCTGTCGTCGTCCTTAGCCCCCCTAAATCGTGTCCAGAGCCCCATAGTTGCTCCCTCCCATTCAAAAGACCCATGGTCGAGCCGACCGTGCCGCCCAGCCACTCCAGCCCATTTGATCCATCATGTTCCCACTGGATCCTGATGTATTTCCTAGCTGTCGCAACACTCGATGCCTCCTACTACAAGATGCCGTAATGGGGACTGTGCTACTCCCTGCCCGTGCCGCCGTCCATCTCCTACCGAGCCCGTCCCACCACCTTGCTGCCACGGTGACTACCTTCCTTCGTCACGATGACCTCTGCAATCATCTCGATCATCATAATCAGCTACGCATCGGAGGATGCCGCCCTCGCCGGATTTGCCCCAGCCCCTCTTCCCGTCCACTGCCTCCCTCTGTTCCACGGTCACAAGAGAAGGATCCTACATATATCTCAGAGCAGAAATAGCTTTGCATGGATCTCAAAGCTACACGCTTCTCAGAGTAGAAATTCTTTTGCATAATTATCAGGCTTGCACAGATTTCAAAGCAACTCAGCACGGATCCTGATACGAACCTTTTTCGGCAAAGATCTTGATGCATTCGGATTATATTTTATTTATTTTAATTTTTTTAAATCTGGATGTATTGATTAGTTTGAAGCTATTTTAATTTCAAGTTTGTTTTAGATTAGGATTATTAGTTTGAAGTTTGTAAGGATTGTGATAGGTTTCATCTTTATCTTGTAAGAGGATTGGAAAGTCTATAAATACCACCCTCAGTCCTTTGTAAAAAGATGGTGAATGAAATTGAGTTTTAGAAAAGAGATTTTTCTGCCTCCGTAAGGAGTGGGCATGAGGCCCGTCTTTCCTTCGCCTTTGGACGTCGAGGGGTGTGAAACCCTATTCCTTCACTTTCGAGCATCGAGGGGTGTGAAACCCTATTCCTTCACTTTCGAGCATCGAGAGGTGTGAGACCATATTGCTTCGCTTTTGAGCATCGAGGGGTGTGAGACCATATGCCTTCGCTTTCGAGCGTTGAGGGGTGTGAGATCCTATTCTTTCGCTTTCGAGCATCAAGAGGCGTGAGTGGTGGGGGCACCAGGATCAGACATAGATTATTGAGCCCTATTTGGTTTACCTAGCCATGTATTAAATTTTGTAATCAATTAAGATTGAGTCCTATAATAAGTTGAGGTTAGTTGATTTGTCTCAACCCTCAACCTAGTCATTATTTTGAGTCCTGTACATTAGTTATGAGTCCAGTATGAGCTCAATTTTTGTACAAGAGAGGTGGTTACCCTATTTTGGAGTTCCACCAGGCCACATCTAGGAGTCAGAGGCCACTACATCGGCCCAGTGGATTTTGTGTGACAATCCAGGATCCAAGATGCTTCTAGAAATCCTGATTTCTTCCAGATGCCCTCCAGATGCCCAGATTCCAGTCCAAATGCCAGAGCATATTCCCAAACCAGGGCATCCATGATTTCAGAGGTCCCTCTACATCCTAGCCCAATGAAATCAAGTTCAAGTGCCAAGCCCAAGCCTTAAAGAAGCAAGATTCCATGGAATATTCTTGCTACTAGGCTACCAGGCCACCCCAACTTCTAGAGGTCCAAACCCATGCACCCAAGCCCCTTTGGACTGGCCCCTTGCTGCCCCTAGAAGCCCAACACACCCTCCTAGGAATCCTTGAAGTGTTGATCAAGTCCAAGAGGTGTCCTTGAGTGGAATAGTCAAAGCATGAAGGAAAAAGGAGAAGACTAGGTCTATTCCTAACCTAATAGAAATTTGTTTTTCTAACCTAGCTAGGAAAGGACTTGTCTTCCAATTTGGAAGAGTACTTGTAACCCAAGTGTAACCATGGTTAGTGAGGGCATGGGAACTCTATAAATACCCCATCCCTCCCCCTCTTGTAATCATCTTTTTCTTATGAATAAACCTTGTTGAGATTTTGCTTAATTGTCTTGAGTTTGAGTTTTGATTCTCTCTTTGAGTGCTCTCCTTGTGTTCCTGGATTGAAACCCTGCTGCCCTAGCATCCCTTTGCATCCCTGGAGATCAGCCATAGCCAAGGAATTGAATCCCTTGCTATCATCCAAGTCCAAGAGCTTCTTCTTCCCCAACTACCAGCTTTTAGTCCTAATCCTGAATCCCTTCAAACCTAGTTCCTTTTCTAATTTTATTTGCTATTTTGATTAATCTTTGATGCTTGCAGGATCTCCAAGGTGTTTTACCTCTCCTGAGGAGGCTTTCCTTACCTTTAGACTGGGTCCAGATCAGCCATTTGATTCAAGGAACTGAAGCTTTTTTATCCAAGCTCCAATCAGAGTGCGTATGATCCCTTCTGTTGCTAAATTTTAATCTCTGACTGGTAAGAAACCTTCCCTTCTTTGATTATCTGATTTAGATGAAGATAAACTATCATAAGCCAGGAATTCTTCAATTTTTGGGTCCTATCTTTTATTTATCTTGCATGATTCAGCCTGTGATATGATGATTTTTTAGATTTGCTGAATACCTGCTAGTTCTTTACTTTGCTTTGAGACATTAGCCATCAAACCTAAATCTAAAAATCTCAAAAAAATTAGTTTACTGCTTTTACTGCATATTTAGCATTCTTAGAGTCATCCCGCATTGGTGAGGCCCTAGTTTTCTTTTGTTCTTCGAAACATCGCGGGGTGTGAGGCCCTAGTTATCCCTTTTTGACCCTAATCTCAGGAGACTTCTCAGCTCTCCAACGATCCTCCTAGCCTTGTCCCCTATCATATAAGTGTCTTAGAGATAGGTGTTATATTGAGAGTTGCATGGGTTGCAATTGGAAAGAAGTTTTTCCTATCCTTGAACTCGTGGATGTTTATTGTGATTAACACAAGGCATTCATGAGGGATTAGGATCTCAACCCCACCAAGGAAGCCTTAAGATGGTGTTCCTACTTACCATAGTTGTGGGTTATGGTATTCGAAAGAAAATAGTGGGAGACATAATTAGATGCAAAAGTTCTTGTCTAATTATGAATATCATCATGAGTGGTCTGCTTATCATTGTTCTTTATTTAATGTAGATTTTATATTATGGCTTCTACTCTTTTACTACGGGTTATCTTGGATACCAATAAGTTAACCGGTCTGAATTATGTGGGCTAGTTGAGGAACTTGAGAATTGTGTTAGCTCAAGAAAAGCTTGCCTATATCCTCAATTCTCTTGACCTAAATCTAGTAGAAGACGATGCTACCGAGGAGGAGAGAGCCATATATAAAATATGGTAGAATGATAGCATGACTGTCAAGTGCATCATGTTGGCCTCTATGAGCAATGAGTTATAGAGGCAACATGAGAAAATGGTGGAACTTCGATCCATATGGCTCAATCTTAAAGAGCTTTATGGAGAGTATAGTCAGACTGCTCGATATGAGACATCAAAGTAATTGTTTTGAGCATATATGAGTGAGGGCTCTTTCATTTAGGCACATGTCCTCAAGATGATTTACCTGATTACTCAATTAGGTTAAAAGATTTGTGATGGATAGAGAACTTAATCAGAACTTGATCCTACAGTCACTCCTAGATTCTTTCTTATAGTTTGTCATGACTTACCACATGAACAAACTGAATATATCATTGCCTGAGTTACTAAATATGTTCAAGACAGTAGAGAGTCACTTCAAAGGTGATAAGGCTCAGCTTCTTCTGGTTGATGGAAAGAAGAAGCAGTAAATGAAGAAGGGTTCAAAGAGGAAAAGAAACCCTAAGAGTAGCTTCCAGAAGAGGAAGAAGGTGAAGAAGCCCTCTACTGATGGGACCTGCTATCACTGTGGAAAGCAAGGGCACTGGAAGAAGAATTACAAGTTGTATGTTGCAAGTTTGAAGCATGATGCTAGTGGAGCATCTAAAGATTTGTACATGATACAAATAAACCTGTCATTGAGTTCTTCAGTTTTTGATTCATGGATATTGGATATCGCATGTGGGTCTCATATATGCAAGTCATTGCAGTGGTTACAGAGACCTAGAAACTTAAAGAAGGGTAACTTTGAGATATTCGGTGCGAGTGGAGAACCCATTCAGGCTGAAGCTATTGGCACCCATTTATTGTTATTGCCATTGGGCAATATTCTTAAATTGAAAGATTGTTATTATGTACCTGTTGTACCATGACGGCTCACCCTCAGCCAGAACCGGCCCGGTCCTGCGGTCCGACCCGGCCGCCCTTTTCAAGGCTCCAACTAAGAGAGGTCCGACCCATCGGAGCTGAGGTCCGAATGACCCTCTCCTGCTGGGGTCCGCCCCATCGCTCTCCTTCAAGAGGTCCGACCCACCGGAGTTGAGGTTTGAACGACCCTCTCCTACTGGGGTCCGGCCCATCGCTCTCCTTCAGAGGTTCGACCCACCAGAGCTGAGGTCCGAACGACCCTCTCCTGCTAGGGTCCGGCTCATCGCTCTCCTTCAGAGGTCCGACCCATTGGAGCTGAGGTCCGAACGACCCTCTCCTATTGGGGTCTGGCCCATCGCTCTCCTTCAGAGGTCCGACCCACTGGAGCTGAGATCCGAACGACCCTCTCCTGTTAGGGTCCGCCCATCGCTCTCCTTTAGAGGTTAGACCCACCGGAGCTGAGGCCCGAACGACCCTCTCCTACTGGGGTCCAGCCCATCGCTCTCCTTTAGAAGTCCGACCCACCGAAGCTGAGGTCCGAACGATCCTCTCCTGCTGGGGTTCAACCCATTGCTCTCCTTCAGAGGTCCGACCCACCGGAGCTGAGGTCCGAACGACCCTCTCCTGCTGGGGTCCGGCCCATCGCTCTCCTTCGGAGGTTTGGCCTTTGGTCCGACCAACCGACTTTCCCATGGTCGACGTCCGACAGGCGAGTCTTAGTATCCAGGGTATTCCAGAAGCACCTTTCTGTTACTGCAGGATCATGCTATCCCAATGGCCCTGCTCTACTACTTCCACGATGCCGCCGTATCTGTGCACCACGTGGCCACTCTCCACATTCTCCTAAGGGCAGATCGGTCTTTCTCAACCTCTCCCCTAATGGATTTTAGACTGTTCCACGCCTATATAAGGTACTCGGGGGATCCCGTTTGAAGGTAGAACAACTCTTCCCTCTCCATATGCTATTGATCCCTTGATTCCTCCATTCTATTGCCTTCAACCTCCTGCTAACTTAAGCATCGGAGGGTCCCTCGCCGAAACACCGCCGGTGCCCTTGGAGACTTTGTTGCAGGTTCGCTTGGGAGAGGAGTGCTCCAGCCTATTTAGTCACCCCGGTCCCCGGTCCAAGAGTTGACACCGCAACAGATTGGCGCTAGAAGGAGGGCGCCACGTCTTTCTTCTAAAAGGAGGAATCCATTATCTCGACAATAAAATGGCTAAGGGAAGAGCTCCAAATGCCACTGCCAGAAGGGGTATCTCTCCTTCCAGGTATGAGGAACTTCCCGGAGAGAATGACATCATTGTCGCCGCCCCTACTGCCCCAGAACCTACCATCACACTGGGGTTGCAGCAGTTCCAAACTTTGGTGAATCACATTGAAATGCTTACTGCTGCAGTTTAGCATTTCCAGGAAGTAGCCGACAATCGACAGTAGCTACCAGCTATTTCCTGCACCAATCCTCTAACTGTTGCTGAGAGAAGCCGACGACCGGAGGCCCCTCAGCGTTATTCTCAAGACACCGTGGAGCCTCGAAGGTCATTGGACGACCACGCCGATGGCAAAAGGGCGAGGTCAGCTTCGCCTTCCTATGCTGAATCTGTCTCGATCGGCGGTCGGCCTGCTGCTGGACCTCCGAGGGACTATGCCAGCAAGATCATGTGCATGGAGGAGCGCATTGCTGAAATCGCCTTTTGGCAGAAGGCCGAAGGGGGACAGGTATACGACTCTCATTCCCTATTCGCTGATGAGATTCAGGCAGAGATGATTCCCCGCCACTTCAAGATCCCATAAGTGGACCCTTACGATGGCACCACTGAACCGATGGACCATCTGGGCACGTACAAAGCCCATATGATGGTACAAGGCACCCCGACACTCTCCACTGCATCGCCTTCCCTGCTACCCTCAAGAAGACCACCCGGATGTGGTTCTCCGCTATCCAGCCAGGTACGATCCACTCCTTTTCTCAACTCGAATCACTTTTCCTTGCCCATTTCAGGACTTGCAGTCGAATCCCGAGGAATACATACCGCCTCTTCCTCGTGCTGCAAAAGGAGGGAGAGACCCTTCGGGAATTCATGGCCTGTTTCAACTCAGCGGCCATGGAAGTCCCGGATTTGAATGAGGCTGTGGCCATGTCAGCCTTCAAGTGAGTGGTTCGCTCATCCAGGCTAACCTTCTCCCTGGACAAGAAACATCCGACGAGCTACAGCGAACTCCTGGCCAGAGTGCAGAAATACACTCTGGCGAAAGAACAAGCGGCCGGCCAACGTCAAGCTGAGGGAAGGCCGACCTCCAAGAAGCAGAGCAACAAGGATCCTGAAGTCCGACCTCCAAGTGATAGTCGGTGGTTGGCCTAATGTCGAAGTCCGAAGCCCAGAGGCTTCCCCCAGAGGTTCGAGACTTATGCTCCCCTATCCCTGCCAAGAGAGAAGATCCTTATGGAGATCGAGAACGAGGCCTTTCTGCAGAGATCTCGGCTAATGAGGGGTCCCCCTGCCCAAAGAAATAAAGACAAATACTGTAAGTACCATAGGGACCACGGGTACAATACTGAAGAATGCCTGCAGCTGAAGGACGCCATTGAAGACCTCATTTGGAGGGGGTACCTGCACAAGTATGTTCGACCCCATCGAGATCAGGCCGGAACATCAAACGCCAAAAACCCTCCGAAGGAGCCGAAGCTCCCCAATTAGAGGCCGACCAGTGGGGATGTCGGCATGCTGCATCGACGATCTGGAGGAAGCTACGAGGACAGGCTCGATATTGCTAAAAGGTCGAGGGGCTCCAATGCAATCACCTTCTTTGATGAAGATCTCCTAGAAAATCATGTTTTTGAAAATGACCCTGTAGTCGTGTCGGCAGTGATTGCCCACTACGATGTAAGGAGAATACTTGTAGATAATGGAAGCTCGACATAGGTATTGCTGTATAATACTTTTGTGAGAATGAGTCTATCAAGATCCATGTTGCAGGAATCCCCCGCGCCGTTGACGGGCTTCGGGGGTAACTCTGTCGGGGTGGAAGGGGAGATAGTTCTTCCTGTGACGATCGGGATGGAGCCTTTCCAGAAAACCCTCCTCATCAATTTTGTGGTCGTTCGGATGACCTCGCCTTACAATGCTATCTTGGACTGACCGGTCCTCAACAAATTCAAAGCCTTTGTGTCCACTTACCATTTTTTGGTGGAATTTCTGACCAGAAGCAGGGTCGGAGTGATGAGGGGAGACCGTCGGATGGCCAGACAGTGTCTGACCATTATGAACCAACAGTTAGAAGGCCATCCCACTCTGGAGCAACTTGACTCGAGAGCTGAGGCCGATGGTCTCAGTCAGCTAGGAGAAAAGATTCTGTTTGTTCCCCTTCGAGAGAATGATCCCACCAAAGTCCTTCAGATTAGAGGTTCTCTCAGAGAAGACTTTAAGTCAGAACTAATCGACTACCTTAGGAGTAATGCTAACGTCTTTGCTTGGTCGACGTCGGATATGCCTGGAATACCGTCGGAGGTCATCACTTACCAACTTAAGGTCGATCCTACCTACCTGTCCAACAGAAGAAGAGGAGCTTTGCTGCCGAAAGACAGAAAGCCATTGATGAGGAAGTAAAGAAGCTCCGTGATGCTGGCTTCATCAGGGAAGTCCACTATCCTAAGTGGCTGGCGAATGTGGTTATGGTGAAGAAGGCCAACGGGAAGTGGAGGATCAGTATGGACTACACCGACGTCAACAAGACCTGTCTGAAGGACAGTTTTCGAGTACCCAAAATTGATCAGCTGGTGGATGCCACGGCCGGCCACCAACTTCTCAGCTTTATGGGCACCTTCTTCGGCTATAATCAAATAAAGATGCATTCGAAAGACGAGGAGAAGACCTTCTTTGTCACCGACAAGGGTCTGTACTGTTATCGGATGATGCCTTTCGGCTTAAAGAACCCAGGTGCCACCTTTCAGAGGCTGATCAACCGAGTGTTCGAAGGTCAATTGGGCAGGAACATGGAGGCTTATATGCATGACATGATAGTGAAGAGTCTCCATAAGGCCGACCACATCAGGGACTTGTAGGAATCCTTTGAGGCACTCAGGCTCCATCGGATGAAGCTGAACCCCACGAAATATACTTTCAGGGTAACCTCTGGCAAGTTCCTTGGTTTTCTGGTCACACAGAGGAGAATTGAAGTGAACCCCGACAAGATAAAGGCCATCACTGAGATGGCGCATCCGACCAACAAAAAGCAGGTGCAAGAGCTCACCGACCGAATCGCCTCTCTCAGCCATTTTATTTCCCGTTCGACTGAGAAGTCCCTACCATTCTTCAAGACCCTGCACCGGTCGGAGGGTTTTGTTTGGACTGACGAGTGTAGGTCGGCTTTCGAAGCACTGAAGGAGTACTTGAAGAACCCTCCATTGCTGGCCAAGCCGACAGAGGGGGAACCTTTGTACCTCTATCTTTCGGCATCGGACGAAGCAATCGGTGCCATCCTTGTACGAGTCAGAGAGGACAGACAGCAGAAGCCCATCTATTATATCAGCAATGTCCTTCATGATGTCGAAACAAGATACCCCAAGATGCAAAAGTTGATATATTCTTTGGTCATGTTCGCCAAGCGGCTCCGACCGTATTTCGAGGCACATCCGATTATAGTGATGATCGACCAACCCCTCAAGTTAATCCTTCGAAGCCCGGACACATCCGGTTGGCTCACCAAGTGGGCTGTCAAGCTAGGCAAATTTGACATCTCTTTCCAGCCATGATCTGCCTTGAAGGCCTAGGTAATTGCTGACTTCATTGTAGAGTGTACATGGAGACAGGAGATGCCTCCTCGAATGGTCGAAGTACCTGAAGCCGATATTTTCTATGAAGTCGAACCAGCCTGGACCCTCCATGTGGATGGAGCATCCAACCTTGCAGGCTGTGTGGCCGGACTGATCCTGGCCGACCTAGTTAGGGAGAACTTGGAATATGCATTACATATTTTATTTCAGGTGTCAAACAATCAAGCGAAGTACGAAGCCCTCCTCGCGGGGCTACGAATCACCAACGAACTGGGCATCAGCCAACTCAGAGTCTTCTCCGACTCCCAACTGGTCGTTAATCAAGTAAAGGGAGAATTTGAAGCAAGGGATCTGACCCTGGCAAAATATTTAAACAAGGTACAAAACCTTTTCTCTCAGCTCAGATTTTTCGAAATCCTCCACATACCTTGTCTGCAGAACTCTCGGGTGGACACTTTGTCAAGGTTGGCTACGACCGCTGTCAGCACTTTCGATCAAACTTTTGTGGAGCATTTGCAGCACCCAAGTATTGCCGAAGAGCCGACCGAGGTCCACCAGGTGGAACATGAAGCTTCTTGGATGGATCCGATTCTCATTTTCCTGGCCAAAGGAACTCTTCTGGATGATCCGGCGGAGGCCAAGTGGGTATGCTCGACGGCCTCTATAAGTACGTCGTCCTTGGCGGCATCCTATATAAGTGATCATTCTCACAGCCGCTGTTAAAGTGCTTGGGACCGACTGACACCGACTATGCCCTCAGAGAAGTCTATGAAGGCATCTATGGCGACCACCTCGAAGGAAGATCCTTAGCTTACATGATCATCCGGCAGGGATATTACTGGCCCACCATTCAGAAGGACATGTCGGACTTCGTCTGGAGGTGCGACGCGTGTCAGAGGTATTCCATCATTCAAAGGAGACCCGCTAGTGAGCTGACTCCGATCACCGCCCCATGGCCATTCGCACAGTGGGGAATGGATATCCTGGGACCTTTTCCCCTGGCCTCCGGGCAAAGGAAATCTTTGCTCGTGGCCATTGACTATTTCACCAAATTAGTGGAGGCAAATACTAGCACAGATAACAGAGGCCAAGGTGGAGAACTTCATCCGGAACAATATCATCTTTCGATTCGGCATTCCCCGAACGATTATCACCGACAATGGAAGGCAGTTTGATAACTCTAAATTTCAGGATTTTTGTCAGCAATATCATGTCTCTCACCGACTTACGTCGGTCGGTCACCCTTAGTGCAATGGAGAGGCTGAAGTTACCAACTGGACAATCTTGCATGGGCTGAAGACCTGGCTCAATAAGACTTAGGGACTTTGGACGGAGGAACTCCACTCAGTATTATGGGCGTACTGGACGACCGCCCGAGCGTCGACTGGCAAAACTCTGTTCAACCTCACTTATGGAAGTGAAGCTGTCATCCCTATTGAGACCTCTCTTCAATCTCTCTGGATCGACCGCTACGTCGAATTGGCCAACTCCGAGCATCGAAGGGCCGACCTGGACTTGCTTGAAGAAACTAGACTTTGGGCAAGCATGAAGATGGTGGTATGCCGTCGGAAGATGGTGAAATATTACAACTTGCGAGTCAAAGCACGAGCTTTCCGAGTCGGAAACCTGGTCCTGCGGAGAACCAAAGTTTCGAAGCTGACCGAGCAAGGCAAGCTTTCCCCAAATTGGGAAGGACCTTATTGGGTCGTCGAAGTGGTTCGAGCCGACACCTATCGACTTGCATTTTTGGACGGACGACAGATGGCACGTCCATGGAATGTAGACAACCTCCGCAAGTATTATCAATGAACTCCATATTTCTTCTACGAACCACTTCCGAAAGTCCGACTCCGGTCGACAAAAGCTCTAGGGTAGCCCACTTTCGAAAGTTCGACTCTGGTCGGCAAAGGCTCTAGGGCAGCCCACTTTCGAAAGTCCGACTCTGGTCGGCAAAGGCTCTAGGGCAGCCCACTTCCAAAAGTCCGACTCTGGTCGGGAATGGCTCTAGGGCAGCTCACTTTTGAAAGTCTGACTTTGGTCGGCAAAGGCTCTAGGGCAGCTAGGTCCGGAGAGCCGACAGACCAACACTTAGGATAAATTTTCTAAGCTTGTTGCTCCGGCCTGAGCTGAAATCCGACCGCAATCTCAACTGCTTATGGGTCCGGAGAGCCGACGGACCAACACTTAGGATACATTTTCTAAGCTTGTTGCTCTGGCCTGAACTTAAATCCGACCGCTATCTCAACTACTTCTGGGTCCGGAGAGCCGACGGACCAATACTTAAGATAAATTTCTTAAGCTTGTTGCTCCAGCTTGAGCTGAAATCCGACTGTTGCCTCAAATGCTTTTGGATCCGGAGAGCGACGGACCAACACTTATGATAAATTTCCTAAGCTTGTTGCTCTAGCCTGAGCTGAAATCAGACCACTCACTCAGATCTACTGACTGGCCCATACTTAGCAAAATCTCAGAAAGGAAGATATGAGACAGTGTAAAAAGACAACAAAAGTTTTTCATTACTTCTAAAGAGTTCCCTTACAAAATTTAAGGTCAGACCTTTACAAACAACTAGGTCTGACCCTCAGAAGGTACAACATCTACGGCCACTTCGGCCCCCTCAGCAACAACAGCCGCTCTGGCCCCCTCGACCCCTTCGGCTGCCTCTGCCTCGACTCCAACTGGGGCGTCCGTTCTAGCTACTTCCACAATGACCTCCGCCGAGGCATCAACCGCTTGGGCAGTTGGGTCGGTCCCATCGAAAAGTTCTTCCGCCAGCTTCGGCGGTTGAAGAAATGACAGATCAAGTTCTGGGAAGGCAGCACTAACCTTTCCCAGGCACTCGTCATATCCATAGTCGAAGCCGACTGTCCTAGCTTCGTTCATCTCCTCGATAAAATCCTCGGAGGCTTTATACTCTGCGATAGTTTTCTCGCCGGCCGTCTTCAGCAGATCTTGGGCCGTCTTCAGCAAGCCCTTATATCTCTCCGCCGATACCTGATAGCTCTTTGCGCGGACATCACACTCGGCTAGACACCCCTCCTCGATGGCTAGCCGCTGGGTCAGGGTCTTGATCTTCTTCTTCTTATTTTTTAGACTTGCTTCCCGATCAGCCTTCTGGGTTAGCAAGTCCTCCAGCTGTTTCTTTTGGGCCTCCATTTCAGCCCGCAAGGGGGACACTTCTGCCGCTGCGGCCCTCAAGCCGAGCACCTCCTCCCTGGAGGCCGTCAGCGCCTCCCAAGCGGTGTCCCTCGCCAACTCTGCTACTTTAGCTCTCGGGGTCAACTGCTCTTTTAGATAGAGCAGCTCACCCAGGCCCTTGTCCATCAGCAAGTTGTCTTTGACAAGCTGCCAGCAAACATGCACAGTCAGAAAGCCGCCACCTGTGAATTCAAGGAGGAAAAATAAAAAGCCTTACTTACCCCCAGAAGATGATGGAGAGAACTCCTGGCTACCTCGTTCACCGACCACCCGTCATTGTCGGGGGCGGCCCTCTGAAGCAACTCCTTTGCTTCCTCAGCAGCGCGCCACTATTGGCGCTCATCCTCATAGTGGGCATCGTCGGCCCTCTCCTCAATGGCCGACGGCCCCTCCCTTGCGGGGGTTCCCTGGATCATCGGAGGGGCCACTGCAGTCACCTACAATGGCAAAGACGAAGGAGCCGCATCTGCTTCGGTCGGCATCGAGAACCTCTCTTCTGTCTGGGTGACTGGCTGTCCGACCGAAGAGGATCGCTCGGACGCGATCACCCTTCGACATTCGGTCAGAGGCATGTCGTCCTCTGACTCGACCGATACCACCATGGTGGACGGCTCTGTCGCCCACCGTTTCTTCGGCCTCTCGGGTGCTGGTTCTGCTGCCCGCTTCTTCAGCTCTTATGGGGTCAGCTCAGCAATCTAAATAGCCCTCCGCTGTGCCGACCGTGCCAAAAGGACTGCCCGATCCGGCTTCATTTTTCCACCTGTCAACAACCAAAGTTAAAGTTAGATGCAGTCGCCAAGCCGACAAAGGATAAAAACCCGATCTCCCTTTATGACTCTCATCCTACCTAACATCGGGTGCCGGCTGAGTCCGGCTTGGTGAAGGCTCCCCTCGAGAAGCATAAAGCCGACAAACTTTGGATCCTCACCCTCCAATTTATGGAAGTCAGCTTCGTCGGCCCTCGAGACTTTCCTTCCATTCAGAGCATTCGACCTTGACTCCCTTCAGGCTATCTCAAAGCCCCACAGCTCCATGCTATCTACGAAGAAATATCAAAACTTCCATCCGTGAGTTACGGACGGAAGCCCCCCTAGAATCTTCTGACCAGGGCGTGGACTGAACATCCACCACTCCTGACTTCGGAAGTCCTGCTTCAGCAGGAAAAAGTTTAAAAACAAGGACACCCTAGGCTCGATGTCGGCCTCCCGACACAGGACTACGAAGTCGCAAAGAACCCTAATGCTGTTCGGCGTCAGCTGAGAAGATGTAACTCTATAGGTATTGAAAATCTGAACAAAAAAGCTATGAATTGGGAAACGAAGACTGGCTTTTAGGTGGTCTTCATACACGGGGAGAGCTCCTAAGTTCAAAGGTCCGTTCACCCTACTCTCACGGCTAGGGACGGTCAGGTGTAAAGTGGAAGGAATGCTATAGATAATCCTAAGGTTTTCGACCCTCTCTCGGGTCATGGCCGAAGGGATATCAAAAGGCCTAGGTTCCTTATGATCGTGAGCCAAAGCCATTCTAAGATGGGTTGCAGGAATGGAGGAAGACAGGGGAAATATAAAAATGGGATTAACCTGGTTCTTTGAATCTCTAGAGGAGGCTAAAGCAGTGCAGGAGGGAGCAGGCGGCTTTCTCTGCAAGCACAAGCACGGTGAAAAGTTCCTTCTGGGCACTCCTCCCCTCCTTTTATAGGCATCCAGGGGCAGCTCCCCAATGCATCCCCCCACGTGTCGAGTTTCGACGGCTGGCGCTTCGATTCTCAAGTTGGACGGGAATCCAAGGGGATGCGCCGGATTATATCCGGCCACGATCCGCGTGACAATCGAAGCAACGACGGATGGGCCACTCTGGCAAGTGCACCAACCGCCCTGATGGGGCCACGTGTCCCACATCATATCAAGAATCCAAACGGGCCGCTGCCACGTGCCGTACCGGCCATAACTGCTCCCCCTATCCTCGCCAACCAGGCATTGACACTTGTCCCGGGGCAAAAATTGGAGCAGGAGGCGGCCGGACGTAGCACGCTGAACCGGATTCACCATCATTTGAAAGGCTGGTGCATTTACTGCCATTTAATGCCCTCACCCTTCGAGCCTATGGACTCGCTTGAAGCACAAGGGCAAGGGGGATAACTGTTATACCATGATAGCTCACCCTTAGACAGAACCAGCCCGGTCCTACAGTCCGACCCGGCCGTCCTTTTCAAGGCTCCAACTAAGAGAGGTCCGACCCACCAAAGCTGAGGTTCGAACGACCCTCTCCTGCTGGGGTCCACCCCATCGCTCTCCTTCAAGAGGTCCGACCCATCAGAGCTGAGGTCCGAACGATCCTCTCCTGTTGGGATCCGGCCCATCGCTCTCCTTCAGAGGTCCGACCCACCGGAGCTGAGGTTCGAACGACCCTCTCCTGCTGGGGTTCGGCCCATCACTCTTCTTCAGAGGTTCGACCCACCAGAGCTGAGGTCCGAACGACCCTCTCCTGCTGGGGTCCATCCCATCGCTCTCCTTCAAGAGATCCGACCCCCCGGAGCTGAGGTCTGAGCTGAGGTCCGAACGACCCTCTCCTACTGGGGTCCGACCCATCTCTCTCCTTCAGAGGTCCGACCCACCAGAGCTGAGAACCGAACGACCCTCTCCTGCTGGGGTTCGGCCCATCGCTCTCCTTCAGAGGTCTGACCCACCGGATCTGAGGTCCGAACGACCCTCTCCTGCTGGGGTCCGGCCCATCGCTCTCCTTTAGAGGTCCGACCCACTGGAGCTGAGGTCCGAACGACCCTCTCTTGCTAGGGTCTGGCACATCGCTCTTCTTCAGAGGTCCGACCCACCGGAGCTGAGGTCCGGCCCATCTCTCTCCTTCGGAGGTTTGGCCTTTGGTCCGATCGACCGACTTTTCCACGGCAGACGTCCGACATGCGAGCCTTAGCATCTAGGATATTCCAAAAGCATCTTTCTGTTACTGCGAGATCCTGTTATCCCAATGGCCCTGCTCCACTACTTCCACGATACCGCCGTATCTGCGCACCATGTGGCCATTCTCCAGATTCTTCTAAGGGCAGATCGGTCTTTTTCAGCCTCTTTCCTAACGAATTTTGGACTATTCCGCACCTATATAAGGTACTCGGGGGACCCCGTTCGAAGGTAGAACAACTCTTCCCTCTCCATATGCTGTTGATCCCTTGATTCCTCCATTATGTTGCCTTCAACCTCCTACTAACTTAAGCATCGGAGGGTCCCCCGCCGGAACATCATCGGCGCTCTTGGAGACTTTGTTGCAGGTTCGCCTGGGAGAGGAGTGCTCCAGCCTATTCGGCCGCCCGGTCCCCGGTCCAGGAGTTGATGCTACAACAGTATCCAACATTATAAGAAATATTATTTGTGTACCTTTGTTGTTGAAACAAGGTTATAAACCATGGGTGCTCGATTTTTTTTTCAAAGAAATTCTTTGGTTATGGTACATTCTCTAATGGTCTTTTGATTTTATCACTCAATGATAAGATTATGCTTGTTGAGAATAAGAAAAGAAAGAGAGATAATGTGAATGTCACTTATCTTTGGCATTACCATTTAGGTCATATCAGTGAGCCCAGGATAAATAAGTTGTACAAAGATAATTTCTTTGAACCTTTTGATTGAGTCATTAGGAACTTATGAGTCCTGTCCCATGGGTAAGATGACCAAGTCTCCATTCACTGGATATGGAGAAAGGGCAACTGAGTTGTTAGATCTTGTACATACAAATGTGTGTAGTCCTATGACAACCCAAGCCAGAGGAGGATACTCTTATTTCATCAATTTTATTGATGATTTATCAAGGTTCGGATATGTGTATCTTATAACACACAAGTCTGAAGCCTTTGATCAATTCAAAGAGTATCAAAGTGAGGTTGAGAAACAAACTGGGCATAGTATTAAAATCTTTCGATCTTATCAAGGAGGAGAATACTTGTCTAGTGAATTTTTCGATCATCTTAAAGACAAAGGTATACTCTTTGAATGGACCCCTCCATACACATCACAATTAAACGGTATAGCAAAAAGGAGGAATCATACCTTGTTGGATATGGTATGATCCATGTTATGCTTCACGGATCTTCCAGTATCTTTCTAGGGTTATGACCTAGAGATTGCTGCATACATTCTAAACAAGATGCCATCAAAGGTAGTTAAAAGCACTCCATATCAATTACGGAAAGAGAAAAGGCCAAGTCTTAAGTATTTTAAGATTTGGGGTTGTCTTGCATATGTCAGGAATGTTTTTGGACATAAGCTAAGTGCTAGGGCTGATAAGCATAAGTTTGTAGGTCATCCTAGAGAAGGTATGGGATATGTTTTCTACTACCATACTAAGCAAAAAGTCTTTGTTAGTAGGCATGCCATATTCTTGGAAAAGGAGTTTATCCAAGAAGGGAGCGGTGGAAGGATATTTGAACTTGGAGAAGTTCAACCTACACCTGAAGTAATTTCTCAACTAGATATTTCTAAGGTTTAGGAATAACCACAACACACACCTCCTCTCCGTAGGTTAGAGAAAGTTTGAAGTGCACATCTCAGATATGGCTTTGTCATTGGAAATGATAATGAAACTAGTATCATATAGGATGATGATTCTGTGACTTATATGGAAGCTGTCACGAGTAGAGACTGACAAATGGCTGGAAGCCATGAAATCTGAGATGGACTCCATGTATTCTAATCAGGTTTGGACATTAGTTGATCCACTTAAGGGAGTAAATCCACTTGGGTGTAAATGGGTATTCAAGAAGAAGATTGGAGTAGATGGTTAAGTAAAAACCCATAAGGCTAGGTAGGTGGCAAAAGGTTTCAGACAAAAACATGATATTAAATATGATAAAACTTTTTCACTAGTTGCCATGCTCAAGTCCATTCGGATATTGCTTGCTATAGCTGCATACTATGACTATGAGATCTAGTAGATGGATGTAAAGACTACTTTCCTTAATAGATATCTTGAGAAAGAAGTCTATATGTTATAGCTAGAGGGGTTTATCTCAAGTGAGAGACCAAACTAAGTATGAAGGCTTAAGAAATCTATTTATGGATTGAAACAAGCATCGAGGAGTTGAAACATCCACTTTGATGAGACGATCAAAGAGTTTGGTTTTATCAAGAGTGTGGATGAACCATGTGTGTATAAGAAGACAAGTGGGAGTGCAATTATTTTCTTGATTTTGTATGTTCATGACATACTCTCATTGGGAATGATATACCAATGTTGCAATCGATCAAGTCTTAGCTATCAAAGTAGTTTTCCATGAAGGATTTGGGAGAGGCATCCTATATACTAGATATAAAGATCTACAGAGATAGATCCAAGAGGATGCTTGGTTTATCCCAATCTAGGTACATTGACTTAGTCTTGAAGAGATTCAACATGGAGGGAAGTAAGAGAGGTTACTTGCCCATGAGTCAAGGCATACACCTTTATAAGAAGATGTCTCCTAAGATACAAAAAGAGAGAAAAATGATGAATTTGATTTCTTATGCTTCGACTGTAGGATCAATTATGTATGCCATGTTATGTACCAGGCCTAATGTTGCTTATGCCTTGAGCATAGTAAGCAGGTTCCAGGCTGATACAGGAGAGGATCATTGAAAAACTGTGAAAAATATTCTTAAGTATCTGAGAAGGACTAAAGATGTTTTTCTAATATATAGTAGATCAGAGTTGAAACTAGAAAGGTATATGGATTCTAGTTTTCAATCAGATCCGAATAATAACAAATCCATATCAGGGTATATTTTTACCTATATGGTGGTGTAGTGAGTTGGAAGAGTACAAAGCAGCAAACTAAAGTGGTGCGGACACCAAAGGCACCAGAATAAGGCAGAGGCTTCTCAACCCTCTGTAATTGATCAATAATTTATGAGTCCATCTGTAATAAGGGCTTAGCTCATCTGAGTCCATTTTAGTTGTTATTTGAGTATTTTAGTTGTTATTTCAGTTCTGTACTAGTCAGCTCATGTTGAGCTAGTTCAGTCCAATGCTAGTTAGCTCATGTTGAGCTAATTTTATTTTTTTTAAGTCCTGTCCAAGCATATTGAAGACTCAAGACTATATTATACAAGTGAAGACCAAGTCCAACCAGATTGAAGACATGGAAGTTTAGCCCAAGTCCAACCCAGCTTGAAGATTTGAAGACCCCAGGAGAAAAATCAGAAACCCTGATTCCTTGCAGATGCCCTCCAGATGCCCAGATTCCCTTCCAGATGCCAAAGTATATTCATAAATAAGGGCATCCATGATTCCAGAGGTCCATCTGCATCCTAGCCCAATGAAATCAAGCCCAGGTGCCAAGCCCAAGCCCCTAAGAAGCAAGATACCAGGGAATATTCCTGCTACCTGGCTACCAGGCCACCCCAGCTTCCAGAGGCCCAAACCCATGCACCCGGGCCCCTTTGGGCCGGCCTTTTGCTGCTCCTAGAAGCCCAACACGCCCCCCTAGGCGTCCTTGGAGTCTTGACCAAGTCAAGAAAAATTTTAGGGATTTTTCTACCTAATATTTCCTTATTTTCTAGCTAGGGTTTGAGAGGGAAAAGGATTCTTATGTAAAGACTTATGTACCCTTACTTGGAGCCCAAGGTTAAGGGTCTATTTAAGGGACCCTAGCCTCTTGTATGAGGAGAATTTTTGATGAATGAAAACCTTGAGTTCTTCTATTGAGTGGTGTGATACCCTGCTGTGTGCATAAAGGGGTTTGTGAGAGTTCTTCTTCCCGGTGATTGCAATCATCTTCCTGCTGCCAACAAACCCTCCAGATCCCTGGACGCCCACTCCAAAAGAAGCCTTCCCTTGCTGTTTTTACTTTGTTTTCTTGTTCCTTTGTGAGCTTTCTAACCCCTGACAGGTCGTTTGCAGGTCCCTGAGTTCCTACGAATCCAACGACTCCAGCCAAGCCTCAATCGGATCACCGAGCAGAAAGCCGGGTATCCGCGGGTCTTTGGCTCGGTTTTCCAGGCCGCATCCGTCGAGGAACGAGAGACCCCTTCGCTGCGATCTTCACAGACGTTGTCAGGTACACCCCTCTACCTCCAGTAGTTTTATTGTAGGAGAACTTGCCCTAACCGAGGCTTCTCAGCCCCGGCGGTCCTTCTTTGCTACTTTTCTTGGTCCTAATCTGCATGCTGATCTTCAAAAATTCATACAAAATTCCCTACAAATAATTTTGACCTGAAATTTGGGAATTAATCACCTAACTCAACATGTAAAACATACAAAAAAAATTGCATGCATATTAGTTCCCCATCATTTGGTATCAGAGCTTAGATTAGGGCTTGTTTTCTGTAATTTTTCAGTCCGTATATACTCTATCATTTTAATTATTTCTCCCTGTTAAAAACTCCAAAAATTCTGAAATTTATTTTCCTGGATTTATCATAATTCACAGTAATTTTAAAGTTTTTTTCATATTTTATTATAGCCTGTGAATTTTCTGCGAGCCGAAATAGGGCCTGCAAAGTTTTGGCTCTGTTTTTTTTAGCAAGACAAGTTTGGAAGTTTTAGGGTTTTGTTTAGGAGTTTTTGCATATTTCTTAATTTTAGTATATTTCCAGTATATTAGGCCATGATTTGCAAGTTTTCTTCTATTTAAAAAATACCAAAAAAAAAAAAAATACATATTTTCCAAAAATACCAAAAAAAAAATACCTAAACCCTAATTTGCATCCTCATCTGCCTGCCATCATTGCATAATTTACTTTTAAGGGCACTCTTGCTATATCAGATGGGGGGAGGATTTGATCACCTCTCCTTAGCCCAAAACCACATCCCTTGCATTCAGTCCCAAGCCTTAACCTAAAATTAATTAGACTTAATTTGCCCTAGTGGGCTAGGGACACCAACTGGTCGGGTCCGGGCTAGTGTTAGATCACTGTGTCAAGTTAACCTGTGTGTGCCTTGTGCTTAGTGTCTAGAACGGTGGTTTAGGGATTCAATCCCGAAGGGCTTGTGTGCTGGTCCGCCTACCTGGCCAATCTCTGATTGGTGTCTAGGATTGGCAATCAGGGACCTAACACTCCCCTTACACCTGCCTGGCTGAGTACAGGGTTACTATAGGCTAGTTTGCCACCCTGATTGAGCATCTTGTTTGGACTTTAGGTCTAGTCAGCTATAGTCGGTCTGATCGAGTCTTGCATGAGCACTAGATCAGGAGTTTCATATCACCCACCTCCTTCATAAATGTCTGAACCCATGGAAAATTTACAAGCCCAAATAAAAGCCCTAGCTGATCAAATTGCCCAGATAACTATCCAGATGACCCAGTTAACTCAGTCTCGTATTCAAACCAATGATAGAATTGACCATCGTGCCAATAGGTTTGATCAGTTAAAAGTCCGGGTAGGGACCCCAAGAAAAACCCATGGGTCACAGTCTGAGCCAGATCCTGACTCCCCTCAACCTAGGAGGACCCCAAACCCTGATCTATACCATGAGGTCGAACCTAGGAGAGCCCCTTATCCTGACCCGTACTACAATCCTCAACCTAGGAGGACCCCAAACCCTGATCCATACCTTGAGGCTGAACCTAGGAGAACCTATCGTCATGACCCAATCCCTAAGGTTAGTCCTAAAAGACTCAATCAGGATTTTATAGACCAGGAAGATAGATCCTATTTACCCTCTCCCTACAAGCCTAGTATACCTACAACCTATAGATCTTATGACTCCAGATCCTATGACTCTAGATCCCATGATCATAGATCCTATGCACCCACACCCTATGAGCCTAGTAGACCTAACACCCAATATTCTGACCCATATAGGGAGTCCAACCCTAGGAGGACCCAATATTCTGACCTATATAGGGAGTCCAACCCTAGGAGAACCCAGTATTCTGACCTATATAGGGAGTCCAACCCTAGGAGAACCCAGTATTCTGACCCATATAGGGAGTCCAATCCTAGGAGGACCCAATATCCTGACCCATATAGAGAGCCCAACCTTAGGAGGACCCCATACCTTGATCCATCCTTAGAACCTGATCATAAAGCTGACCCAAAATCATATGACCCCAGATCCTATAATCCCATGACCCATAGATCTGCACCCTTGTCCTATGAGCCTAGAAAACCCATAACCCCTAAGTATCAACCTAGTACTAGTCATGCTTTCCCTAGTCAACTTGAACCCCATAGGATTAGTATCCCTAAATATGAACCCAGTAGTGAGCCACTACCCCTTATACAACCTGAACCTACTAGGAGTAGTACCCATAATCAGAGACCAGAACCTAACCAATTTCTTGCTAGCCGACCTTCTCCAACCATTCCTGAGATTCACAAGGCTTACATTAACGCGAAAGTGTATGAAGCTGATGTGAGCCTTGTGGATGAGTATGAGGGAGAAGAGGAGACACCTTTAGTAGACCTAGAATTAGCTGACCCAGTAGATGCCCAGGTAGAAACCAACCCAGAGCTAGTTGACCTTGACCATATCCAACCTAAAGCTATAATGGAAGAACAAATAGAAGAAGAGAACCTAGGTACTGCTACTAGAGCCTTACCAGAGGAAACCATAGAGGAGAGCCAAATTATAGAGTCTAGTCCTAAAATACAAGAACCAGAAGAATTTATTAAGGACTTGATCTCTTTGAATCAGTACTCTCAGGATGAGTCTCCTCCTATAATTCCCATTAAGGACCTCTTTCCTGAGATTAATAACCCATCCTTCCATTATACAAACCCCGTAGATATATCGCAACCCCATAAGGTTAACCTCATTAGTCTAGGATTAGTCCCTGGCATGCCTTCTTTGATTCTACTTTATCCAACTAACCCAGAACCTTTTTTTCCACCCTACCAGAGTAATTCTGAACCCACTTCCTATTTTCTACCCTTTCCTGAGTTTTCTCATGTGTCTAGAACTATTAGGTTACATTTTGTTGAGGTTACTAGGTTGCAAGGATCCATAGAGCCCATCCCATTTGCTACCTACTTTTGGCAGACCCTCTGGCACTTATTAGGAGTTACTAGCAAATTTTCTTCTGCATGTCATCCATCAACCACGACTCATGCCCCCATGCCCAAGTGGTAGTTAAGACCTAATAAACCTCTTTAGTCGAGTCTGCTAGGTGTAGGTTTGAGTTTTTTGCATCATCTTGTTAGGAGTCTGCATGTGCCTAGCATGTTCACCACCCGCACTAATGTTAAAACAACTGGCTAATTCCCGAAGATGGATCAAAAAATTTGATGTAGTGGATTTTATCTTGGTTAGGCTTAGGCCTAAAAGAAGCTTCATGCTCGCAGAGCCGGACCTTTTAAAGTGATAGAGAAGGTTGGATCAAATGCCTAGGTGTTAGACTTGCCTTCGGATTTGGGCATTAGTTCTACCTTCAATATTACAGACCTGGTTGAGTATAGGGAACCGGCAGCGATACCTAGTAAGGCCTTTGGACCTATTCCTTTTCATTGTGAGGGACCCTAACCCAGAGTGTCCACTAACAAATTGGCCTGAGAGAGGAGAACGGATCGAGCGTATCCTGGACGATCAAGCCATCACGATCCGGGGCCGTGACTATCAATGCTTCCTGATCCGATGGCAAGGCCAGCCAGAGTCGGACGATTCGTAGATTTCTCGAGAGGACTTGCAATGCCTCAACCCAGACCTTCTCGAGAGATATGTGAGCCAGTCTGATCTTCACTCGACATGGTCGAGTTCCTCCCACCCCGGGAGAATTGGTGCGGACACCAAAGGCACCAGAATAAGGCAGAGGCTTCTCAACCCTCTGTAAGGCAGAGGCTTCTCAACCCTCTGTAATTGATCAATAATTTATGAGTCCATCTGTAATAAGGGCTTAGCTCATCTGAGTCCATTTTAGTTGTTATTTGAGTATTTTAGTTGTTATTTCAGTTCTGTACTAGTCAGCTCATGTTGAGCTAGTTCAGTCCAATGCTAGTTAGCTCATGTTGAGCTAATTTTATTTTTTTTAAGTCCTGTCCAAGCATATTGAAGACTCAAGACTATATTATACAAGTGAAGACCAAGTCCAACCAGATTGAAGACATGGAAGTTTAGCCCAAGTCCAACCCATCTTGAAGATTTGAAGACCCCAGGAGAAAAATCAGAAACCCTGATTCCTTGCAGATGCCCTCCAGATGCCCAGATTCTCTTCCAGATGCCAAAGTATATTCATAAATAAGGGCATCCATGATTCCAGAGGTCCATCTGCATCCTAGCCCAATGAAATCAAGCCCAGGTGCCAAGCCCAAGCCCCTAAGAAGCAAGATACCAGGGAATATTCCTGCTACCTGGCTACCAGGCCACCCCAGCTTCCAGAGGCCCAAACCCATGCACCCGGGCCCCTTTGGGCCGGCCTTTTGCTGCTCCTAGAAGCCCAACACGCCCCCCTAGGCGTCCTTGGAGTCTTGACCAAGTCAAGAAAAATTTTAGGGATTTTTCTACCTAATATTTCCTTATTTTCTAGCTAGGGTTTGAGAGGGAAAAGGATTCTTATGTAAAGACTTATGTACCCTTACTTGGAGCCCAAGGTTAAGGGTCTATTTAAGGGACCCTAGCCTCTTGTATGAGGAGAATTTTTGATGAATGAAAACCTTGAGTTCTTCTATTGAGTGGTGTGATACCCTGCTGTGTGCATAAAGGGGTTTGTGAGAGTTCTTCTTCCCGGTGATTGCAATCATCTTCCTGCTGCCAACAAACCCTCCAGATCCCTGGACGCCCACTCCAAAAGAAGCCTTCCCTTGCTATTTTTACTTTGTTTTCTTGTTCCTTTGTGAGCTTTCTAACCCCTGACAGGTCGTTTGCAGGTCCCTGAGTTCCTACGAATCCAACGACTCCAGCCAAGCCTCAATCGGATCACCGAGCAGAAAGCCGGGTATCCGCGGGTCTTTGGCTCGGTTTTCCAGGCCGCATCCGTCGAGGAACGAGAGACCCCTTCGCTGCGATCTTCACAGACGTTGTCAGGTACACCCCTCTACCTCCAGTAGTTTTATTGTAGGAGAACTTGCCCTAACCGAGGCTTCTCAGCCCCGGCGGTCCTTCTTTGCTACTTTTCTTGGTCCTAATCTGCATGCTGATCTTCAAAAATTCATACAAAATTCCCTACAAATAATTTTGACCTGAAATTTGGGAATTAATCACCTAACTCAACATGTAAAACATACAAAAAAAATTGCATGCATATTAGTTCCCCATCATATAGTTGACTCAGTCACTGAGATAGAGTACATAGTTGCAAGTGAAGCCGCAAAGGAAGCTGTGTGGATGAAGAAATTCATCATGGAATTGGGCATGGTTTCTACTATATAACAACCAGTACCACTTTATTATGAAACATTGGAGCTGTCGCACAAGCTAAGGAATCGAGGTCTCATCAAAAGACCAAGCATATCCTAAGATGCTTCCATCTCATTCGAGAGATCATAGAAAGACAGGATGTTGTCATCGAACGAGTGGATACAAAGAACAATATAGTAGACCCATTCACTAAAGCATTAGCACAACAGCAGTTTGATCATGACTTAGATTGTATGGGTGTTAGATACAATGATGATTGGCTTTAATGCAAGTGGGAGATTAAAAGAATTATGCCCTAAAAGCCAATCATTGTATGGGTATTTCTATAATCTTCCAACTCATATATGATAATATTTATTAATAAAAGATAATTGTTAATTCATCATACTGTTGCATCTTATCAAGATTATGATGAACTCCATAGGTTAGGGCAATGAAATTAGGATTATGATAGAAATCATAACAATGAGATCTAAATTTCTGTAAACCATAATCTAAAATTCTCCTAGTCATTGGATCATCGATTCGAGGATTGATATTTTTGGAAAGACTAGCACATCCTATGTATGCTCGATGGAGAGGGTAGTTAGTCTCAGCCACTTATGTAGGGACACTAATATAAGGATATGGGTGCTCATCAGGATATGAGTTCACTGAACTGATATGTCTCGAGAACGTCTTATGGCAGTCTTACTACTTGTCAATAGATGGTTCTCATAGTGAGAGTTGTGTAAGTGATCCTTAGACTTGAGATCATCATGGTTCCTTATGCACATAAGGCCATGTTTTGGTTCATACTCATTCATGACTAAGAGTCATGTACAGAATGTTCTTGGATATGATATATTATGCATGAAGGATGTGAGTGGATCAACAAGGAATCGATTACTCCTAGTAAGAGGAGGACTTATCTCATGTAATCTCTTTGATTGTTGACTTAGGAAGTCTTTGATCAAAATAAGATGAGATTATATAGGATCTCTAATCTTTCATTGATCGAGTCTTCATTATCAAATCGAGATTTGAAAGGATTAAGTGATAGGGTTTGACAATTCTCTATACCCATCACTTATTCAGGAGAAAAGGAGATCGAATGATTGAATTGCATAGTAACTTTCCATTAAAAGAGATTTTGGTAATTTCTATCAAATTCCTTATCTTCCGAGTAGGCATGACACATTGCTAGATGTCAATCATGTCTTGTAGATTTTCATGAATCAAATTGGTTGGATTCATGAATCAATTTGAAAATTAGTTCGAATTAGCTAACTTGGTCAGGTTGATTTGACCTAATTAGGTCAATTGATTTCGATTGGATCGAAATAACTTGGATCTGGATCTACTACTGGTTAGATGTGGAGTTCAAAGGGTCACACATACTAGAAAATTAGCCAAGGAAGTCAATTGGATTTTTATTAAGGTCATAGGATCCTAATTTGCTAGCTAATTAACATACAAGTATATGTTGGCTGGCCCAACTTTTAACCCAATTGGATTGGGTTAATTAGCTTGCTAGTTGGGCTAACTAATTTAAGTTGAACTTAGATTGGGTTGAGTTCTAATTGAGATAACAATTATCAGATTTTATCTGGATTTTATTGGGATTTATCTTGAAATTATGGAACAGTCCAAGTTAAGATGGACTCTTGGCACCATGATTAGCATACGCCAAATTAAGGGGCGCAGAAGGACCAAGAGTCCTTCTGTCGCTTAATCAAAAATTCTAGATAAATATTAGGACATTCTTCCTTATCCCCATGCCCATTTATTTTGGCTTTGACCAGTCAATTGGAAGGAAATGGCATGAAGAAGGATGGCACGCAATATGAAGGGTTGCATCATTTCATGATTGGCACAGATTCAAAAATCCAGAAATCCTTATGTTTGAAGGCTGCTAGTTCTTTGATACATCCATTCAATTCTCATGCCCCTTGGCTTTATTATGACTGGTTTCATGCTACATGGCAAGTGGGGAAGTTGCTAGAAAATTGAAGAGAAATTTATATATCTCTTAGTGCATGAGATGACATATATAGATAAACCTTTTCACCCAAGAGACTCCTTATGCTTGAAGAGTCTTATCAAGGGCTATGGAAAGGATTTATCAAGCACCCTCTCACTCTCTATATAAAGGCATCGGTAATCTGATGCCATGCATTCCAAAATTCATCTGAAGAAGTCCTTTCCAAATTCTCTTCCTTGTCTTAGGACAAAAGGTCTTTATTAAAACGTGGCTTGTCCTTTTAAGACAAGATTTGTCATTTTAAGACAAGACCATAGGAAGAGATATAGGAGAGATAACTGGATTTTAAGAGAGGACTCAGAAAGATCTCTAAGTGCCCTATAGGAGGGTAGGGGTTTCCAGCAGAGGAAAAGGAATAAAGGCGGTTGGGAAGAGTCCTAGTCAAATAAGCAAGCTTGGTAGGAGTGCTTTCTTTGTTCGATTCATATGTGGATCACCTTTAGAGGGCATACACTTGTGTATGTTGCCCAGGTGGCTTTTCCAAGAGGGGGGTGAATTGGAAATTAAAAAATCTTAGCAATTATGTGCTCTTTGAAATCCCTTTTAGAGTGTTAGGTGCTGTGATAAAGTAATTAACTGTGGAAGCTAAATTAAATCAGAGAAGCATAACACAAACACACAACAATTGTAATGGTTCGGAGCAACCCAGCTCCTACATCCACTATCCAAGATTATCACTCGGGATTTTCACTATATTCCCCATCGGAATACAGTCGGATTGTTTTCATATGCTCACAATCCAAACCTCTACACTTTGATTTTACCGGGATCATCAAAGAAACCCAACTTGGTTTTACCAGGATCATCAAGAACCTAATACTTGGTTTTTAACAAAGGCTAACCAAGAACCTATTAAATTTTTCAACTGGGCTCACCAATAACCCAACAATTCAAAATGAATTGAAAAGAAAAGCAACAGAATGACAAACAAATTTTTTGTCGAATAGTTATCGATGCAGCTCGAGAGAAGCCCACTTGAATGCATTTCAATGTATTTTAATGGCTTCTTTTCTTTCTTTAATAAATGCTTCAAGCTTTAGTTGGTAGTTGATGAAGGCTTGAAGACTGTCTTGAATGCTCTTTGTGCTCTCTTGCTTGTTGGCTTGGTTGGATATTCAATAATGCATTAACTTCACTTCAAACCCTTTAGAGTAGTTCAGATCCCTCAAATATATATTCTTGTACCTTTCTCAAGTAGTTTTAGTCATTGTAGACCATTGGGATGTGACATTTGATCGTTGGAGCACTTTTTGGATTCAAAATCCAAGTTCTAGAACTTACTGTTGCAAGTCTGAAATTGACCTTCGAGTCGACTTGGATCACTCGAGTCAGCTCGGATCCTTAGAGGAGTTCTGGTTGAGTCGACTCTCTTCAATCCAATCGGCTCGCTTGTACAGTGTCTTGATTCCTTACTCTACAAGAGTTGGCTCGCCTTGATTCTAGTCGACTCAGATCCTCAGGCCTTCAACATGTCAGTTTGGACAAGTCGGCTAACTTCCATTCTAGTCGATTCGATTGGCTGTGGATTTCAGAAAGCAATATCTAGACTATGGAGGAGTCGGCTCGATCTTCTGAAGAGTCGGCTCGGATGTCTGACAATATGATGGAGTCGGCTCAGATTTTTTTGTGTCGGCTCGCTTGTCTGATTCAGGAAGTAGTGCACTGGACGAGTTGGCTCGGGTCCCTTAGAGTCGACTCGGATATCTGCGTGCCAGAATCCTCTTGCGTGTCATGTGCCAGAGTCGGCTCTCTTCTCTTCGAGTTGGCTAGGATGAATGTTTCAGTGCTTTTCTCAGTCTTTCTCCATAATTCATCCAGCAAGTCTTCAAGCTTCAAGATATCTTCAAACTTAACATATTTCCAAGAAATTAAATGCTTGAAACACATTCAGAAGTAACCCAATTTTATGATGTTTCTTAATTCTTTTCTTTGGGTTCTTCTTTTACAATTTTTACTTGCAACACAACTCAAAACAAGAAATGAGAATGTAGGAATTGAAGTTTGAACAATGAATTCATCCTACAAAAACTTGTAAACCATTTAAAGAGTTGTTAGTAAAACAAATGCATGCACCAATGTTTGGTTATCATCAAAATCATTCATGGGGTCAACAATCTCTCCCTTTTTGATGATGACAAAATACTAGGCATGAAAAATTCTTTACAATTATATGTATAAAAGTATTTGAGAGTAAGTATACACATATATTAGAGCTAATTATATTTGCAAATAAATATGAGAGCTCTTGTAAAGAAACTGTACAGTATCAATGTTAGTGCTTTTGTGTGTACCAGAGTATTAAAATTTGTATGCTTCATGGTAGCACAAACATGGAATATCATATCTCAAAATTGAAAGAATTAGAGCTAATTCTTGAGCTAAAATTTAGAGCAATCAGAGCAAAAATTAGGTTTTGTTCTAAAGCAATTTGTTTTCAATAAATTTCTCCCTCTTTCTATAGGTTCTAAAATTTTGAAACAATTAAGCTCATTTAAACACAAACAATTATACTCCCCCCTTTTTCATTCTTTTCATGCACCTTATGAACATTCTCCCTTTTTTGAATATTTTCTAATGCATGAAACCAGTTGTAAATATTGTCAAGGAAGCTCAAAGTTCTCTTGTCAGCTTGGATTTTTCATGATAGCTCAAGGTTCTCCCCCTTTTTGTCAAAAAATCAAAATGATATTGAAATAAAGCTTAATTTTTGAAATAAAATGAGAAAGTTTTGAAAATTTGTTTGAGATAATTTCACTTTCTCAAATTCATTTTGATATTCTAATTAAAATTCATCACATTAGTAATGTAAACATTGCATAAGCTCAAATCAATTCAAGACAGTGCTAGTAGATACCAAAATAATTTTCATTTCATTAAATTATTCTATACAAGGTACAAAATATCAAAGAAGGTATAATTAATCACTGTCTAGATCCACTTTAGTGCTAATAGAATAGCCAGGTATCTGAATGCCAGCAGGCATGGATGCTATGGGATCAGGATCAAGTACATTAAAAGGTGTAGGAGTGGGATGTGAACCCTGATGCCTAAGGTGAGGAGCTGGCTATCTGGGATGTGCAGACTGACCAGCAAAGGGAGGGGACTGAGGCCTAGGAGTAGGAATGGGAGCAGGTCTAGGTTGTGGAGAAGCAAATGCTGCAAAAACTTTGGTGGACATCTGCTCAAGCTTGAACTGCACTGAGTCAATCTCTTCATCCAGTTTCTTTATGTCCTTATGCAGTTGAACTAGTTCAGTGGCCTGTGCATTGACAAATGCTTCAGCTGATCCTCTTAATCTTCCAAACTCTGCTCTTAGAATTCCAATACCTTTAGTGTAGTCTTCTACCATCCTTCTTCCTTCTTCTAATGAACCCATTGTGAACTTTATGTTACTTGGTTCTATTCTGAATACTTCTAAAGTAAGATTGACAGTGTTTTTAATATATTCAGAACAAGATGAAACCATATAAAGAATGGGTTACAAATCATGTTATGATGCAGATCTCAAGGTCTCAATAGTGTTGATCATGCTATGCAACTCTTTAATCTCATCACCAAACTGATCTAGCCTACTGACTGGCGAAACTCGCTAAACATACTAGATAGAGTACAGGTCAGTGTATCAGTCAAAGTCTTCACTTGCTGTGCCATAAAGTCCTGGATCACTGAAGTATCAACTGAAGGTACAGAAGGAACATATGTGGAACCAGGTAAAGGTGGAGAAGCTGGTGGATCAATATGCTCATTCTCCATGGCAGTAGGCTCAGATGTAGCTGGCTCAAAAGCAGGTTCAATAGAGGTCCCAAACTCACCAATAGGAATATCAAATATCTGCTATGAAGTGCCAATGGTCTCCTCTAGTGCTGATGGTGCTGCAGTAGAGATTTCCCTAGGAATTTCCTCATTGCTATCTTATGAACTGTTGCTGCTGCTGGAGGAGGTTGCAATTGCTCTTTCATTAGTGCCCTTTTTCCTCCACACTCCTTCATTACAGAAATAGCCCATTCTTAAGAGAGACTTGGCAGTATAGGTGTCAGTATGATGGAGAGGCTTTCCATCTTCTCCTTCTAAGCTAACTCAGGAGGCTTGAAATAGTAGAGTTAATACCATACCATATGGTAAACATGCTTTTATTTTCCTAACTGCCTCCTTCATTTGCATGATCATAATATATGGTAAGTTGATTGACTCTCCTTGAATGATATGCTCCATGAAACTCAGGTCATGTTCACTGACCCAGTCAAATTTCCCAGTCCTTGGGAGGAAAATTTTGCTTATGAAGCTATGGAGTAGCCTCATCTCAAGGGAAAGGGTATTAGCAATTACTGTCCCTACTCCATCAATGTTTGTCCTTCCCAAAATAGTTTGCAAGGCCTTTTCTCTATCCTTTAAAATTAAATGCTTGACCCCTTCTGCAGGCATGTCCAAGAGAGAACAGAGTCTTTCTTCAGTGATTACAACCCTTTTTCCTTTAACAGTTGACTCAATGTGATTGGGTTCTAGTCTTAGGTTCTCATAAAAGGATCTCACAAGTGATGGATAGGTAGAAAATTCAATGAACAGAAATAAACCCAACCTTGTGCTTCAATAGAATTTCCAATCTTTAAACCTAATTCTTCCAGAAAATTGAAGAGAATTCATGTTCCGCTGGTGACAGGTTTATTTAATATGGAAGCTACCTATCTCGGAGATGGAGCAGCGGCTATTGGTTCTCTTTCTTCCTCTTCTTCTTCCACAGTTCTAGTTGGTTCTTCTTGCTGATGTTTTGATCTCTTTTCAAATTCAGTAGAAGGTGCCGATCTCTTTGATCTTTTTCCCACAGCTGCCTTAGGAGCCATTACAATAATTTGGCAAGAATGAGGAAATAGAGGCTTCAGGAAAAAAGGTTCTTGGAGGATTGGAGAAAGTTTCAAGTGGAACGATAGGGTTTGGAGTAAAAATGAAGAGCATAAGAAGTTAGAAAAAATTACTCGGCTCTATTAAAAAAGCGTTTACCCAACATCCGAGTCGGCTCGCTTTGCCCTAAAATCATCCGAGTCGGCTCGACCAGAGCGAACTTAGAATAAACAAAGATTCGAGTCGGCTAGGCAAACCCTAAATTGACCTAGTTGGCTCGATCAGAGTAAGAGCAGAAATAATAGAGATTCGAGCTGGCTTGACCAGAGCAAAATTGCTCGAGTCAACTCAAACAAAAACTTTCCACAAAAGTTGAAATGATTCAGAAATTAAAATTAATTCAATGAAATCTCAAGGAAAGTTGTTCAAAGATCTTGAATAGTTGTAGGAGGTTTTCTAGATAATTTTTTTTTAATTTTAAAGAAATTAGGTTAGGAAAATCTAGAAAGGATCACAAAGACCTAATTTTTCTCTAAGCAATTCAAATATATCCTGATTCAGTGGCTTAGTAAAAATGTCAGCTAATTGGTTTTCAGTTGAGATAAATTCAAATCTATCATGATTCAGTGGCTTAGTAAAAATGTCAGCAAATTAGTTTTCAGTAGGGATAAACTCTAGTTCAATGTCACCATTCAAAACATGATCTCTAATAAAATGGTGTCTAATCTCTATGTGCTTAGTTCTTGAATGCTGAATTGGATTCTTTATCAAATCTATAGCACTTGTATTATCACACTTGATTGGAATTTTAGATTGTGTAACACCAAGGTCTTCTAGTTGTTGTTTAATCCATAACACTTGTGCACAATAACTCTCTGCAGCAATATACTCTGCCTTAGCAGTAGAAAGTGCTACAGAGTTTTGTTTCTTACACTGCCATGAGATTAAATCAACCCTAGAAATTGGTATGTGCTGTTAGTGCTTTTTCTATCAATTCTACAACTAGCATAATCAGCATCTAAAAATCCAATTAAAATCAATGAAGAGTGTTTTAAAAACCAACGACCTAGATTACTTGTATCTTTCAAATATCTGATAATTCTTTTAATAGCAAGCATATATGATTCTTTAGGATTAGATTGGAATCTAGCACATACACATACGCTATACAAGATATCAGGTTTACTTGCAGTCAAATATAATAAGGATCCGATAATACCTCTATAGAGCTTTTGGTCAACCTTGGATCCATTTTCATCTTTGTCTAATCTGCAAGATGGGCTCATGGGTGTGCTCATTTATTTGCTTGTCTTCATACCAAACTTTTTGATTATTTCCTTAGTGTATTTGGCTTGGTTGATGAAGATTCATTCCTTTGTTTGTTTAACTTGAAGTCCAAGGAAGTAGTTAAGTTTATCCATTAGGCTCATTTCAAATTCTCCCTACATTAACTTAGCAAATTCTCTACAAAGAGCTTCATTAGTTGCACTAAATATAATATCATCAACATAAATCTATACAACTAATATATCATTATTTTTCTTCTTGATAAAAAGAGTTTTATCAACATTTTCTCTTGAAAAATCATTTTCAATCAAGAAAGTGCTAAGTCTATCATACCAAGCTCTAGGTGCTTGTTTCAAACCATATAATGCTTTATTCAATTTAAACACAGTTTAGAAAAACATTATCTTCAAAACCTGGCGGTTGTTCTACAAAAACTTGTTCAGAAATGCACTTTTCATATCCATTTGAAAAAGTTTAAAATTCATGTAGCAAGCAAATGCAAGAAGTAATCTAATAGCTTCTAGTCTTACTATGAGTGCATATGTTTCATCAAAATCAATGCCCTCTTCTTGGTTGTATCCCTTAGCCACTAATCTAGTTTTGTTTCTAATAACATTTTTTTGTTCATCTAATTTGTTCCTATAGACCCATTTGGTTCCTATGATTGGATGATCTGAAGGTCTATCAACTAATATCCATACCTTATTTCTTTCAAACTGGTTTAGCTCTTCATGCATGGTCATCATCCAGTTTGGGTCATATTCAGTTTCTTGTAAGGTATGTGGTTCTATTTATGATGCAAAGACTAGGTAATCATGTGCATTTCTATGTGATGACCTAGTCCTAAAACCTTGTGAAGGATCATCAATAATAAATTCTCTTGGATGGAAAGTTACGTACCTCCATTCCCTTGGTAGATCTGCATGATCCTTACTTACCGTTTATTCTCCTTCTTTGATTGGTCTTTCTTGTATGCTCATGTCTTCCATTTTCTTTTGAATTGTACCTGCATCATTGTCTATGCACTCTTCTTTCTTAGAAGGTGAAGGGTTAGTTTCATCAAAAATAACATGCATAGACTCTTTTACAATAAGAGTTCTTTTATTAAATACTCTATATGCTTTGCTATGTAATGAATAACCAAGAAAAATTACTTTATCAGATTTAGAATCAAATTTTTCTAGATTATCTTTACCATTGTTAAGCACAAAGCATTTACATCCAAAAATATGAAAATAATTAATATTGGGTTTCTTTCATTCCAAAGCTCATAGGGGGTTTTCTTCAAAATAGGACGGATCAAAACGCGGTTTAAAATGTAATAAGCAGTGTTCACCACTTCTACCCAAAAGTACCTTGGAAGATTGCCTTCATATAACATCGTTCGGGCCATTTCTTCCAATGTCCTATTTTTTCTCTCTACAACACCTTTTGTTATGGTGTCCTAGGAGCGGAGAAGTTGTGATCAATGTCGTTTTTTGTGTAATAATCATCGAAAAATTGATTTTCAAATTCGGTACCGCGATCACTCCTAATTGAAATTATTGAAAAATCTTTCTAATTTGAAACATTTTTGTAAAATTTTTGAAATACTTTAAAGGTTTCATCTTTGTGAGCAATAAATAAAACCCATGTAACTCTAGAAAAATCATCTCCAATCACAAGGGCATATTTCATACCTCCTAGGTTGTGGTCCTAGTTGGTCCAAATAAGTCCATGTGAAGTAGCTTTAGAGGTCTAGTAGTTGAAATCATATTTTTGGGTTTAAAGCTCTCCCTAGTTTGTTTACCCATTTGACATGTATCACAAACATGATCAAAGTCTATTTTAAACTTAGGCATGCCTCTAACTAAATTTTTGAAAATTAATTTGGCAATAGTATGCATGCTAGCATGACCTAATCATCTATGCCAAAGTAAACAAGACTCCTTGGTCTTAGTGTTCATTACAACTAGACCGGAACTACTTGACATGTGGTGTGGTATGCATGATGAGGATGCAATCATGTAACTCTAAAGGAGACTAATCAAAATTTAACTAGCAATTCCTACTTGCATATGAGTGATTCAACATATAAGATCAAGGAGATCTAAATAAGAAACCCTAAATGCTTATACTTAAACCCAGCTAGGAGGACTATCAAAATCTTAAAGAAATAGGACAAGGTTAGAATTCGCACACAAGTCAAGCTAGCCCTATTTAATGATCCCGATCTTAAAATACTAGGAGTTCAAGCATTGAAATCTCAAGCACAAGGGATTCACTCTTAAGGTTCTCAAATGAAAGATCATACCACATAAGATGGACCTTCTAACTTTCTGGTTTGTAGCAAGTAATCCTTTCTCTTAGATCTGGAGCCTAGAGAACCCTGCAACAAAGAAACCAAGATGATTAGAAGCTTAATTAGAAATGAGAAGATTGATGGAACTCAAAGGAGAGTTTGTTGGAAACGATCCTTGGCGCCATGGTGGAAGCTTGTGTTGGTGTTGATCTTCTTCTTGTGAGGATATCCTTAATTCGCCTTGAAGGAAGAGGATTGCTTGGAAGATGAAGAGTAAAAGAGAAGGATTAGGGAGAAGAAATGATGGAGGAGAGGAAGAGGTTCACTTAGGCACAAAGATCCACATAGGCACATAGAAAACACATAGAAAATTTCTGAAAAAAAAATTGTATTCATTCATCCATTCTTTACAAGGGGCATCCAAGGCTTTAAATAAAGCCTTACAAATTTTGAAATTTCAAATCCCTAAACAAGTGGAGTAATATAAGGGGAGAGGGCTGATTTTCTTGCTTGAAATCCTCCTTGGCCAACTTCCTTGAATTTGAACTTGGGATGGCACCCTCTTGTGGTGAGGTGGCGTGTGAGGTGGCATGTGGTCCCCTCTTGACGTGGCATGTGGTCCCAAGTTGAGGTGGCACAAGTGATGTGGCATGTGGTCCCCAATTGAGTTGGCTTTGGTCTTGATTTGGGGTATACATTGTGAGTCTTCTTTAGGCTTGATGCTAGTTGACCCATTTGGATTGGACTAAGACTAGACCCGACATGGACTCGACTTACATGATTATTTTGGACTCAAAAGAAAGATTACAGGACCCAACATGGACTCGACTTACATGATTCTTTTGGACTCAAAATAAAGAAAGGTTACCGGACTCTCTAGTCCAACCATAAAGATTCGGAATGGGCTTGAATTGGTTGGAGTCTCTTTCTGATTCTGGTGCCCGCACCAATTCTCCCCTGGTGGGAGGAACTCGACCCTGTCGAGTGATAAGTTTCTAATATATCCGGGTCGATTTGTTGTAGGTCCTCTTTGGTGATCCAGGAATCTTCAGATTCAGGACGTCCTTGCCATCGAACCAGATAGCGTTGGTAGCCCTTATTTCCAAGATCCTTTCAATTCTTTCCTTTCGCTCAGGAATATTTGGTGGTGGACACTCAATTGGCATTTCACTCTCAAGAGAAGTGTTAGGACCAAAAGGTTCATCAGGTATTAATGCAGGTTCCTTGTATTCTTTCAGATCGGAAACATTAAATGTAGAACTAATGCCATAACTAGGTGGTAAGTCTACTACATAAGCATTAGGTCCAATTTTCTTTATTATTTTGAAGGGTCCGGCTCCCCGGGCATGGAGTTTCTTTATAGTTCCTGGAGGAAACCTTTCTGGTTTAAGCCTAATCATTACAGAGTCTCCTTCATTAAATTCCTTTAACCGTTTATGTGAGTTAGCCATATGCCTATAGAGTTCATTGCTTGTTTGAATCTTCTGATTAATCTCCTTGTGCAAATCCTTAACATGCTGTGCATATGACTCAGCAGACTCAAATATTCGTGTATGTACTGGTAATGGAATTAGGTTTAAAGGTTTCCTAGGTTTGTATCCATGGACCACTTCGAATGGACTTTTCCCAATAGACCTATTGATCGAATCGTTGTAGGCAAATTCAGCATGAGGAAGTAGTAAGTCCCAGTTTCCTAGGTTGTCGCCGACTAAACATCTTAAGAGATTTCCTAAGCTTCGGTTTACTACTTCAGTTTGGCCATCGGTTTGAGGATGATAGGCCGTAGAGAATTTCAGCTTAGTACCTAACATGTGCCAGAGGGTTTTCCAGAAGTAGCTAGTGAACTTGACATCTCTATCTGACACAATGGTCTTGGGTAAACCATGAAGCTTAACCACCTGATCTAAGAAAAGCTTGGCCACTTTCGAAGCGTCTAATGTTTGAGAACACGGGATGAAGTGCGCCATTTTGGAGAAACGATCGACAACCACGAAAACAGAGTCATGTTTCCTAGAAGTTTTAGGTAGACCTACCACAAAATCCATACTGATATCTTGCCATGGACCATCAGGGACAGGTAAGGGCGTGTACAGACCGGTGTTCTATCTTTGCTGTTTTGCAACAGCACAGGTCCGACACTGAGCTACGATCTGGGCAACGCTCTTTTTAAGACCAGGCCAAAAAAATTGTTCTTCCATTGCTAGGATGGTTTTGTTCCTGCCAAAATGTCCTGCTAAACCTCCAGCATGGACTTCCCAGATCAGAAATTCCCTAACAGAGGTCTTGGGAATACACAACTGATTTCCTTTGAAAAGGTATCCATCTAACAGTGTATAATCACTAGGTTCACTAGATGATCTTTGTTGCAGGGATTGATAGATGTGACCAAAATCAGGACATGTGGGATATTCATCTTTCAATCTATCGAACCCTACTACTTCAGTGCTCACAGAGGTTAACAACATAGAACGGCGGCTCAACGCATCAGCAACCCTATTTTCAGTACCGGCACGATGTTTTAAAACGAACGTGTAAGCTTGTATGAATTCTACCCATTTCCCGTGCCTAGGGTTTAATTTCTTTTGAGAACTAAGGAACCTAAGAGCTTCGTGATCAGAGAATAGGACAAACTCGTGGGGTAGAAGATAATGCCTCCAATATCGTAGAGCTTGAACTACAGCATACAGTTCCTTATCATACGTGGAATACCTTAGTCTCGCCTCATTTAACTTTTCACTGAAATATGCTACTGGGTGATTCTCTTGACTCAAGACACCTCCAATTCCGACCCCAGAAGCATCACAAGCAACCTCAAACACCTTGGTAAAATCGGGCAACCTTAAGACAGGTGCTTGTGTCATTTTCTCCTTAATTGTTAGGAAGGCCTTACCTGCTGCTTTAGTCCACTCGAAATTTCCCTTCCTAATACAATCAGTGATTGGTGCCACTATCGTACTGAATCCTTTGATAAACCTTCTATAGAAGGTGGATAACCCATGGAAACTACGGACGTCGTGGATAGTCTTAGGCGTAGGCCACTCTACTATGGATTTAATTTTCTCAGGATCAGCGGACACCCCTTCAGATGTGACTACGAATCCTAGAAAGATAACTCTATTTGTCAGGAAATCACACTTCTTGATATTGGCATAGAGACTATCTTTTCTCAGGACTTGACAAACTTGTTTCAGGTGGGTTAAGTGGTCTGCCTTTGTTTTGCTATATATAAGTATATCATCAAAATAGACCACTACAAATCTTCCGATAAAAACCTTTAACACCTGATTCATTATTCTCATAAAAGTGCTTGGTGCATTGGACAGACCGAACGGCATGACTAACCACTCATATAATCCATCTTTAGTCTTAAAAGCGGTATTCCATTCGTCTCCAGGCCTAACCCTAACCTGGTGATAGCCACTCTTTAGGTCTATCTTGGAAAAAATTGTCGATCCGGCTATCATATCTAACATGTCGTCTAGTCTTGGGATTGGGAATCTATACTTTACAGTGATCTTATTAATGGCACGGCTATCTATACACATCCTCCAAGTGCCATCTTTCTTAGGGGTCAGCAGAGCAGGGACTGCACATGGACTTAAGCTTTCCTTAATAAACCCCTTCCTAAGAAGTTCACCCACTTGCCTTTGCAATTCCTGGTGTTCAATTGGGTTCATCCTATAGTGAGGCAAATTAGGTAAAGTCGCTCCAGGGACTAAATCTATTGCGTGTTGTATGTCTCTTAAAGGTGGAAGGTTATCGGGGAGATCTTCTGGAAACACATCCTCAAATTCTTTCAATAATTGGACCACCTCTTGAGGGTGTTCTACAGGGCTGTGGTCCTTAATTTCCTTAGCAGCTACTACCCAAATAGGTGCTCCCTCCATGATATCTTGCTCTAATTCTTTTGCACCTATTAAATTTAATCCAGTCTTCTTATCTTTCAAGCTGCTAGCTCCTCTCTTGACATTATCCTTAGGCTGGGTTGGATGAATGACAATTTTCTTGCCATTGAAATTGAAAGCACAGGAGTTTGATCGACCAAAGATGGTCACATCATGATCAAACAGCCATGGCCTGCCTAAGATGATGCTACTTACCCCCATAGGAAGCACATCACACCAGATCTTTCCCTGATAGGATTGAAGCTGGACTTGAACCTGACATCTTGACTTGATTGGTATAGAAGTGGAATCGATCCAGGACACCTTATATGGATTGGGATGTGGTACAATGGATAATCCTAGACTTTTGGCTGCGTTAGTGGAAATGGCGTTGACACAGCTTCCACTATCGATGACGATTTTACAGACCTTTTCTCCTATCCTAACAAATGTGTGTAGGATGCTAGTTCTACGCCAGTCTTCTTGCTCCTTGGTCTGTGTCATGATACGTCTCACAACTCCTAGAAAATCTGATGAGTCTATGTTCTCTTCATCTCCTTCATATTCATCAGCCAAACAATCCCCTGCTTCATAAACCTCCTCTTCATCATTCTCCAGGGGTTCTGATTCACCTTCTTCTGCCTCCCCTATATGTAAAGCTCTAGAGGGACATTGGCTCACGAAATGACCTGGTTTACGACACTTATAGCAGACTCGCTCCCTCTAACCTCGAACTTCAGGGCTCTTTCCTTTGTCTTCTCTAGGAATTAAGGGGGTGGTCGGATTGGGTCTAAGGGTTGGATTCGGGCTGGACCTTGTTCTATTGGTGGGACTAGGGACTGAGCTAGGCCTGCTGATAGGAGGGTTAAACCTACTAGATTCAGGTCGTCTAAATGTAGCTCTCCTTTGAAACCTCTCATAGTCCGTGGCAACTTGGTATGCCTGATCTAAATCATGGACTTCCCTTAAAAATAGTTCCCCTTTTATATCATCATTCAACCCTGATCTAAACCTTGATAAAGTGGCTGCTTCAGACTCGACTACGTTGCATCGCATCACAAACTCATCAAACTTAGCAACATATTCAGAAACGGTCTTGTTACCTTGTGTCAATCGTTGCCACTGATCTAATAACCTTTGCTGATAAGACATAGGCAGATATTTCTCTCTAAGTTTCCTCTTCATATCTCTCCATGTTGCTATAGGTAAATCTCCCCTTTGCCTTGATATGCGTTCCACGTTTCCCCAATATAACCGAGCCTGACGAACTAGTCTGATTCTGGCAAACTTAAATCTTCTCTCTTCAGACATATCATACCAGTCAAAATACTGGTCCATGTCAGCCTCCCAGTCTATGTACACCTTAGGATCTAAGCTTCCCTCAAAGGTTGGTGCATCTAGACGGATGTTCCTTAGGGCCCGATCATCCTGATCAAAAGTATCATAGTGAGGCCTTCTAGGAGGTGGCTCTGGAGTATGATCAACATAATCCTGATGCGGTCTTCTTTGAATTGGATCAGGTGTGTGTTCCTGTCGTTGGGCTCTAGGATGAACTGAAGGTAATCTGGGTGAAGGTGGTTCAGTTGGGGTCAACCTAGCTTCTTCTAGGGCTCCTACCCTTTCCTCGAACTGACCAAATTTAGCATCCAAACGGTCCATCTTCTCGATCATAGATCTCATAAGGCTTTCCATACTAGTATCCATGGATGAACTAGGTTGGGCTTGTGAAGGGTGGTAAGGTGTGCCTGACCTAGTTGTCATGCAAACAATTAGACTCAGACCCGAACTATGAGCTTTCTAAACCGGTTAGTCCAAATAAACTGAGTTGACTAGATACAATCAAATCAACAGCTACTCTCTTCCACTGGCCAGTCAGGAGGTGGGTCTGTGGAAGGTTCCCCCAGCTTTCACTGGGTCCTAATTAAAAACCACAAGAACCGCTTAGGCTTGAGCCACTTAACCTCTATCCTTGACACCAGCTTCCAATAATAGATGAAGAAATGGGTTGCACAAGCTTTCCCAATTGAATTGAACTGGACCTAGAGTTCCAAGCTAGTTGCCTAATCAAGGTGGCAAGCTTGATTGTAGTAACTCTATACTTGGCCAGGTTTTAGAACAAGGGGAGTGTGAGATCCTGTCTCTGGCCTACCTAGGCCCGGTGGAATTGGCCCGATAGACGGATCAGCACCCAAGCCCTTAGTCCCAATTCTAGACACCAAGTAATAGGGCACACACAAGACTAGTTGACACAATGAGTTGACAATAACCCGGACTCGACCAAATTGATGTTCCTAACCCACTAGGGCAATTAATGTCTAATCAATTTTTGTTAGGGATTGGGTCGATATGCAATTTGGTGATTTTTGGGCTAGGGACAGGTGATGAAATCCTGACCCTATGTCAATTTCATGCCCTTAATTTGATATGCCATGAGATGCATACAAATTTCAAATTTCAGGTGCAGAAGTAGTGTGTTGCAGTTTAAATGTGGTGTTGATAAGTGCAGAAAAAAATATCAGAAAAATCTAAAAAAATCACAGAAAACTCCTAACTTATAGATGACATACCAGATGAAACGAAATTTCAAAATAAAATCTATACTATTCTAGGCAGATTCTGAAATGAAGATAATGAAAAAGAACAGAACAGAACAGAACCTTAATAACACTGATGGACTGCAGGAATTCTCATTTTTTTTGTAATTTTTTTATCAGATTGAAATTTAAAACGGTGATAAACAACTTAAAATGGAATAGGAAAAAAAATATTCCAACGAGGAATGTGATACTTGCCTTTGGAGTTGCAGGCGGATTACAGTCAGCCTACAGAAAATACAGCAAGCAGAAAAACAGAACGTGACCAATACAAAATTCACAAATGAAATCTAAAAAGTCCTTTGGCTTTCTTTTTCACGGGTCAATCACAATGGCACCCCGACACGCCTTAGGAGATCCCCGTGGAATGGGAAGAGAGGGTGTTTAAACCCTACTTTCTCCTAAGACCGGACGGCCTGGTAACGCCCCCGATCCAAGTACTTCAAGGACTTAATGCTATGCAATCAGGAACTTATTCTACCATGCTCTGATACCAAGATTGGTGTGGTATGCATGATGAGGATGCAATCATGTAACTCTAAAAGAGACTAATCAAAATTTAACTAGCAATTCCTACTTGCATATGAGTGATTCAACATATAAGATCAAGGAGATCTAAATAAGAAACCCTAAATGCTTATACTTAAACCCAGCTAGGAGGACTATCAAAATCTTAAAGAAATAGGACAAGGTTAGAATTCGCACACAAGTCAAGCTAGCCCTATTTAATGATCCCGATCTTAAAATACTAGGAGTTCAAGCATTGAAATCTCAAGCACAAGGGATTCACTCTTAAGGTTCTCAAATGAAAGATCATACCACATAAGATGGACCTTCTAACTTTCTGGTTTGTAGCAAGTAATCCTTCCTCTTAGATCTGGAGCCTAGAGAACCCTGCAACAAAGAAACCAAGATGATTAGAAGCTTAATTAGAAATGAGAAGATTGATGGAACTCAAAGGAGAGTTTGTTGGAAACGATCCTTGGCGCCATGGTGGAAGCTTGTGTTGGTGTTGATCTTCTTCTTGTGAGGATATCCTTAATTCGCCTTGAAGGAAGAGGATTGCTTGGAAGATGAAGAGTAAAAGAGAAGGATTAGGAAGAAGAAATGATGGAGGAGAGGAAGAGGTTCACTTAGGCACAAAGATCCACATAGGCACATAGAAAACACATAGAAAATTTCTGAAAAAAAAATTGTATTCATTCATCCATTCTTTACAAGGGGCATCCAAGGCTTTAAATAAAGCCTTACAAATTTTGAAATTTCAAATCCCTAAACAAGTGGAGTAATATAAGGGGAGAGGGCTGATTTTCTTGCTTGAAATCCTCCTTGGCCAACTTCCTTGAATTTGAACTTGGGATGGCACCCTCTTGTGGTGAGGTGGCGTGTGAGGTGGCATGTGGTCCCCTCTTGACGTGGCATGTGGTCCCAAGTTGAGGTGGCACAAGTGATGTGGCATGTGGTCCCCAATTGAGTTGGCTTTGGTCTTGATTTGGGGTATACATTGTGAGTCTTCTTTAGGCTTGATGCTAGTTGACCCATTTGGATTGGACTAAGACTAGACCCGACATGGACTCGACTTACATGATTATTTTGGACTCAAAAGAAAGATTACAGGACCCAACATGGACTCGACTTACATGATTCTTTTGGACTCAAAATAAAGAAAGGTTACCGGACTCTCTAGTCCAACCATAAAGATTCGGAATGGGCTTGAATTGGTTGGAGTCTCTTTCTGATTCTGGTGCCCGCACCAATTCTCCCCTGGTGGGAGGAACTCGACCCTGTCGAGTGATAAGTTTCTAATATATCCGGGTCGATTTGTTGTAGGTCCTCTTTGGTGATCCAGGAATCTTCAGATTCAGGACGTCCTTGCCATCGAACCAGATAGAGTTGGTAGCCCTTATTTCCAAGATCCTTTCAATTCTTTCCTTTCGCTCAGGAATATTTGGTGGTGGACACTCAATTGGCATTTCACTCTCAAGAGAAGTGTTAGGACCAAAAGGTTCATCAGGTATTAATGCAGGTTCCTTGTATTCTTTCAGATCGGAAACATTAAATGTAGAACTAATGCCATAACTAGGTGGTAAGTCTACTACATAAGCATTAGGTCCAATTTTCTTTATTATTTTGAAGGGTCCGGCTCCCCGGGCATGGAGTTTCTTTATAGTTCCTGGAGGAAACCTTTCTGGTTTAAGCCTAATCATTACAGAGTCTCCTTCATTAAATTCCTTTAACCGTTTATGTGAGTTAGCCATATGCCTATAGAGTTCATTGCTTGTTTGAATCTTCTGATTAATCTCCTTGTGCAAATCCTTAACATGCTGTGCATATGACTCAGCAGACTCAAATATTCGTGTATGTACTGGTAATGGAATTAGGTTTAAAGGTTTCCTAGGTTTGTATCCATGGACCACTTCGAATGGACTTTTCCCAATAGACCTATTGATCGAATTGTTGTAGGCAAATTCAGCATGAGGAAGTAGTAAGTCCCAGTTTCCTAGGTTGTCGCCGACTAAACATCTTAAGAGATTTCCTAAGCTTCGGTTTACTACTTCAGTTTGGCCATCGGTTTGAGGATGATAGGCCGTAGAGAATTTCAGCTTAGTACCTAACATGTGCCAGAGGGTTTTCCAGAAGTAGCTAGTGAACTTGACATCTCTATCTGACACAATGGTCTTGGATAAACCATGAAGCTTAACCACCTGATCTAAGAAAAGCTTGGCCACTTTCGAAGCGTCTAATGTTTGAGAACACGGGATGAAGTGCGCCATTTTGGAGAAACGATCGACAACCACGAAAACAGAGTCATGTTTCCTAGAAGTTTTAGGTAGACCTACCACAAAATCCATACTGATATCTTGCCATGGACCATCAGGGACAGGTAAGGGCGTGTACAGACCGGTGTTCTGTCTTTGCTGTTTTGCAACAGCACAGGTCCGACACTGAGCTACGATCTGGGCAACGCTCTTTTTAAGACCAGGCCAAAAAAATTGTTCTTCCATTGCTAGGATGGTTTTGTTCCTGCCAAAATGTCCTGCTAAACCTCCAGCATGGACTTCCTAGATCAGAAATTCCCTAACAGAGGTCTTGGGAATACACAACTGATTTCCTTTGAAAAGGTATCCATCTAACAGTGTATAATCACTAGGTTCACTAGATGATCTTTGTTGCAGGGATTGATAGATGTGACCAAAATCAGGACATGTGGGATATTCATCTTTCAATCTATCGAACCCTACTACTTCAGTGCTCACAGAGGTTAACAACATAGAACGGCGGCTCAACGCATCAGCAACCCTATTTTCAGTACCGGCACGATGTTTTAAAACGAACGTGTAAGCTTGTATGAATTCTACCCATTTCCCGTGCCTAGGGTTTAATTTCTTTTGAGAACTAAGGAACCTAAGAGCTTCGTGATCAGAGAACAGGACAAACTCGTGGGGTAGAAGATAATGCCTCCAATATCGTAGAGCTTGAACTACAGCATACAGTTCCTTATCATACGTGGAATACCTTAGTCTCGCCTCATTTAACTTTTCACTGAAATATGCTACTGGGTGATTCTCTTGACTCAAGACACCTCCAATTCCGACCCCAGAAGCATCACAAGCAACCTCAAACACCTTGGTAAAATCGGGCAACCTTAAGACAGGTGCTTGTGTCATTTTCTCCTTAATTGTTAGGAAGGCCTTACCTGCTGCTTTAGTCCACTCGAAATTTCCCTTCCTAATACAATCAGTGATTGGTGCCACTATCGTACTGAATCCTTTGATAAACCTTCTATAGAAGGTGGATAACCCATGGAAACTACGGACGTCGTGGATAGTCTTAGGCGTAGGCCACTCTACTATGGATTTAATTTTCTCAGGATCAGCAGACACCCCTTCAGATGTGACTACGAATCCTAGAAAGATAACTCTATTTGTCAGGAAATCACACTTCTTGATATTGGCATAGAGACTATCTTTTCTCAGGACTTGACAAACTTGTTTCAGGTGGGTTAAGTGGTCTGCCTTTGTTTTGCTATATATAAGTATATCATCAAAATAGACCACTACAAATCTTCCGATAAAAACCTTTAACACCTGATTCATTATTCTCATAAAAGTGCTTGGTGCATTGGACAGACCGAACGGCATGACTAACCACTCATATAATCCATCTTTAGTCTTAAAAGCGGTCTTCCATTCGTCTCCAGGCCTAACCCTAACCTGGTGATAGCCACTCTTTAGGTCTATCTTGGAAAAAATTGTCGATCCGGCTATCATATCTAACATGTCGTCTAGTCTTGGGATTGGGAATCTATACTTTACAGTGATCTTATTAATGGCACGGCTATCTATACACATCCTCCAAGTGCCATCTTTCTTAGGGGTCAGCAGAGTTTGTTACAATGCACATAGATGATTCAAAGATAACCTTGAAGCCTTTATCACATAATTGACTGATGCTTAACAAATTATGCTTCAATTTATCTACTAGCAATACATTTTCAATAAAAGTACAGGGGGTTTTCTTGATATTACCAATTTCGATTATTTTTCCCTTGCCATTATCTCCAAAAGTAACCATACCTCCCTCTTTCATTTCCAGGATGATAAATTGATCCTTGTCACCCATCATATGCCTTGAACAGCCACTGTCGAGATGCCATCTTTTTTTCAATTTTTGGATTGCAAGACAATCAAAAAGTTCTTTTAGGTATCCAAGCTAACTTGGGTCCTTGCAGGTTAGCGGAGGTGGTTCCTTTCGGAACCCAAATCTTTCTTACTTTACTTTTGACATTTCTAAAGATATTACATTCAAAAGCTTTATGTCCTAACCCTTTGCATGCGAAACATTCAATTTTAGAATTTTGAAAAGATACAGATTTTCAAGTTCTAGATGTTGATGTATGAGATGCAAATATAAAAAATTTTCTATTTGAGCTCTTAGGAATATACAATGTAGTTTTAGAAGTAGAAGTAGAACCATTTGTTGTAAAAGCTTTTTGAGATGTAACTTTTAGAATATAAGCTTTTGGTTTCACAAAAGTAGTTATTGAAATACCATTTGGATTGAAGAATTAAAACCAATTCCAGCTTTATTTCCATAAATTCTTTGTTCTTTTAGAATTAACTCAAGCTTGTTTGAAGATAATATAAGTTTTTCAACAAGTAACTTGAGTTTTTCAACCTCCTTTTTCAAATCATTATTTTCAGTAATCAAAGCTTTGTTTTTGTCAATACATGTATTATTTTCAGTTTTTAAAGCTTTATACTTTTTAGAAAAGACATGCAATTCTTTTTGTAATAAGTTATTCTTTTCTGAAATCTCTTCTTTTTTTCTTAGTAAAGAGTTATTGATATTCTTTAAGGATCTAATCTTTACTCCAGCCTTTTTAAATTCAGATAATAAATCATAAAAAATAGAATTTAATTTATCAAATATAAATTCTATTTGGACATTGGGGGATGTTATCTCATTCTCGAGACCCATTAGACATAAGTTTACAATTTTTGTGGTCTCTTCCTCTTCAGTTGAGGTGGATTCCTTGCTATCACTCCATGTGGCAACCATTGCCTTCCTTTTCTTTTTCTTGAAGAATTTCTTTAATAGTGGACAATATGGACGAATGTGTCCCGGTTTCTTACATTCGTAGCATGTGGGCACTTGTTCTTTTTTTTCTTTATCCTTGTCCTTGTCCTTAGAGTGCTCTCCTCATTTATGGAATTTTCTATTAAATCTTCCTTTCTTCTTTCCCATAAACCTTGTAAATCTTCTCACGACCATTGTGATATCTTCGTCTTCTAGATCATCTTTAGAGGAGGAGTCATCTTCCGATTCCTCATCTTTCTTTGAGTCCAATGTAGCTTTGAAGGCAATTTTCTTCTTCTTCTTTTGATCATCATTAGTTCTATGCTGCATGGCCAATTCGTGTGTGATGAGTGAACCCATTAGTTTATCTAGAGGTAAGGCATTTAAATCTTTTTTATTCTAGATGGCAGTCACTTTGGGGTCCCATTTGTCCGGAAGTGATTTTAGGATCTTCTGTACTAAATAAGCATTTGAGTAAACCCTGCCAAGACTTTTCAGACCATTAATAATATCTATAAATCAAGTATACATGGTAGATATGGTTTCAGCAGGTTCCATTTTAAACAGTTCATAACTATATACAAGAAGATTTATTTTTGAAGTCTTCACTTGGAAAGTTCTTTCGTGGGTCACCTCGAGTTTATCCCAAATTTTCTTTGTTGAAGAGCAAGTGAAAATTCAATTAAACTCGTTAGCATCCAAAGCATAGTATAACAAATTTATTGCTTTGGCATTTAATTCTCCTGACTTCATATCGTGTTCATCCTAGTCCTCCTCAGGCTTAGGGACATCCACGCCATCAATTTTAATCATGAAAATTTGTGGCCCTTTTAGAATAACCTTCCATAATTGAAAATCAATAGCTTGTATATATATTTTCATTCTAGCTTTCCAATAAGAATAATTTGTGCCAGTGAAGAGTAGAGGTCTATTAGTAGATTGGCCTTCAGCCAAGGATGTACTTATGGGATGAGCCATCAATCTTTATGCTAAATGTATTCAGAGACACTGCTCTGATACCAGTTGTTGCCTAGGTGGCTTTTCCAAGAGGGGGGTGAATTGGGAATTAAAAAATTTTAGCAATTATGTGCTCTTTGAAATCCCTTTTAGAGTGTTAGATGCTGTGATGAAGTAATTAATTGTAGAAGCTAAATTAAATCAGAGAAGCACAACACAAACACATAATAATTATAGTGGTTCGGAGCAACTTAGCTCCTACGTCTACTACCCAAGATTACCACTTGGGATTTCCACTATATCCCCCATCAGAATATAGTCAGATTATTTTCACAGGCTCATAATCTAAACCTCTATACTTTGGTTTTACTGGGATTACCAAAGAAATCCAACTTGGTTTTACTAGGATCACCAAGAACCCAATACTTGATTTTTAACAAAGGCTAACCAAGAACCTATTTGGTTTTTCAACCGGGCTTACCAATGGCCCAACAATTCAAAATGAATTGAAAAGAAAAGCAACAGAATGATAAACAAATTTTTTGTCGAATGGTTGTCGATGCAGCTCGAGAGAAGCCCACTTGAATGCACTTTAATGTACTTTAATGGCTTCTTTATTTTCTTCAATAAATGCTTCAAGCTTTAGTTGGTAGTTGATGAAGGCTTGAAGACTGTCTTGAATGCTCTTAGTGCTCTCTTACTTGTTAGCTTGGTTGGATATTTAATAATGCATTAAGTTCACTTCAAAACCCTTTAGAGTAGTTCAAATCCCTTAAATATATACTCCTGTACCTTTTTCAAGTAGTTTTAGTCGTTGTAGACCATTGGGATGTGACATTTGACCGTTGGAGCACTTTTTGGATTCAAAATTCAAGTTCTAGAACTAGCCATTGCAAGTTTGAAATCGACCTTCGAGTCGACTTGGATCACTCAAGTCAGCTCGGATCCTTAGAGGAGTTCTGGTTGAGTCGACTCTCTTCAATCCAATCGGCTCGCTTGCACAGTGTCTTGATTTCTTACTCTGTAAGAGTCGGCTTGCCTTGATTTTAGTTGACTTGGATCCTCAGGCCTTCAACATGTCAGTCTGGATGAGTTGGCTAACTTCCATTCTAGTCGACTCGATTGGCTGTGGATTTCAGAAAGCAATATCTAGACTCTGGTGGGGTTGGCTCATCTTCTGAAGAGTCAGCTCGGATGTCTGACAATATGACAGAGTTGGCTCGGATCCTTTTGGGTTGGCTTGATTATCTGATTCAGAAAGTAGTGCACTAGACTAGTCAGCTTGGGTCCCTTAGAGTTGGCTCAGATATCTGGGTGCCAGAATCCTCTTGCGTGCCATGTGCCAGAGTCGGCTCTCTTCTCTTCGAGTCGGCTCGGATGAATGTTTCAGTGATTTTCTCAGTCTTTCTCCAGAATTCATCCAGCAAGTCTTCAAGCTTCAAGATGTCTTTAAACTTAACATATTTCTAAGAAATCAAAAGCTTGAAACACATTCAAAAGTAACCCATTTTATGATGTTTCTTAATTCTTTTCTTTGGGTTCTTTTTTTACAATTTTCACTTACAACACAACTCAAAACAAGAAATGAGAATGTAGGAGTTGAAGTTTGAACAATGAATTCATCCTACAAAAACTTGTAAACCACTGGAAGAGTTGTTAGTAAAACAAATGCATGCACCAATATTTGGTTATCATCAAAATTACTTATAGGGTCAACAGTGTGCCTTATAGAAATAAAGGAGTATAGCACTCTAGGTATTTCTCTATAACCCTAAATAGTGATTTATTATTTGTCATGGTCAAGTGGTCCTTGGATCTAGGGTTTTGACTGATTCGGATTTCAATAATGAAAATTTTGAAATCTAATCTTTCGCTGCATCAGCCTGAATCCCAATAGAGGTTGGTTACACTATACTAAATGTGACCAACTCTATTGAGTACTCTACTATCAAGAGTATCTCATAGAAGGATATGGATATAAGTATCTCTTTGACCTGAGATCACTATGGTGATTTGCAAGCAATCCAATATACTTAAATGCTAGACAACCTGGATTTCTAATCTAGTGATTGATGGTTACTGGGTGCAGTCAAGTACTTGTTAAGTTAGTGATGAGTCAAGATAGGATTGACCACTCCAAGGTATTGGAGAAAATGCTCTACTGTATTTCAATTTATCAAAATCTTGGCTAGTGCAATCTTAGTAAGGAGTCATAGTGAGGAGTCAAGATGGCTGTGTTAGGATTTGTTAAGTTGAGTTAGCAGTTGAATCTGAAATTATTCTGAGCATTAGATCAAAGGGATGATTATATAGAAACTATATGCCTGGGTTCTTGAATGTTGCTTTTGAACATTCGACCTATTCAGATGTCGGGCACCATTACAGATGGTTGCATCGATTAATTCAAGAATTGGTTCCTGGACTACTAACTTAGTATTCAAACTTATAGAATCATATATATAAGAAGTTTCTGACTGATCATGATGACTGATTAATGATTAAGAATCATTCAATGGCATAATTATAAATATGATAAATAATTAACCCTGCATAAATATTATAAATTAATAATTAATTATTAATTAATTATAGGAGGGTTAATTCATAATTTAATTACTAATTGGTGTAATTTGATTGAAAAAAGAGGTTTAGATCAGCCTAATAGAATATGGTTTAATTGGATTTCACCCAATTAGGTTGTTCGATGACCTAATCACTAAGGATTTCTAATTTTGGTTTTATTTAGACTTGAGCTCAGTTAATTTTAAATTTAATTAAAATTAAATTAAGTCTAATTGAAACCTAATTGAATTAGGTTCAAGTTAGTTAAATTAGTTATTACAAAGTTAGTTTTGATTCCTAACTAATTTTGATCAAATCTTGGTCAAACCCAGCCTAGTCCAACTCATTTTCTTTCTTAAAAACTCTCCATGCCTTCCTAGATTCTTTTCATGAATTATCCATAAAAAAAATTAGTTGTTTTCATCCTCCCTTATTTTCATTTAGATTAGGATTGGTTTAAATTAAATATGGATTTATTTAAATTTAATTAGAGGAGTTCTATTGGAAATAGAACACTTAGTCCTATTCAGATAGAATCATCTTATCCTAATCTAATCCCTCCTATAATCCACAAAATTTTACTTCAATTATTTTTCATATATGCAACATTAAGAGTCTAATTACCATGCAAAATCTAAAGTGAAATTATCATGAAAATAAGAGGAAAAGGGGGTGTGAATTCTAGATTAGCATGAGAGATTCTTTTAGGCACAAGGATTGAAGGGAGAGAGAAAATAAGAAAAAAATAATGGAAAAGGGTTTTTTTGAATTTTGTTTTCTTCCTTCTTGATCTAGACCTCTTTATCCTCTTCTTATATTTCTTAGAAGTCTCAATAAGGTCTAAGAAATAAATTATTTTTAACCATCTTGTGGCCTTCGAAAGGATCTAGCAGTCTCGGGAGATTGATCACATTAGGACTTCATGTGGATAATTCATAGAGGCTGGACATCCTATGTAGCTGCAAAGTGATATAGAGAGCCCTTACCATGTGCCATCAATAGTGGCGATCATCGACCAGCAATCAGGTATGAAATTAGATTTCATATTGTTTATAGATTAGATTTATAGCATCCATTGGATACATTAAAGCGGGCTGATTTTATTTTCTATACTGTATATCATGTTACAATCTTGATTAGAATTTATTAGAATTACTCTAAATACATGTTTTCTATTTAAAATAGTTTTAAAATAGATATACTTCTACTATAAATTAATGTTCGGTCAGAGACACTTATCAGAAGTGGGTTAATGATTGAATCACAATTCGATGCATTATGAGGGCATCCATGAATGTCGAGTTCAGTTACATATTCGAGGATACTCAATCGAAGGATATACTTCAAGTGTTAAAAGAATCTAGAAGCACTCTTGATGATGTTGAAAGGTATAAAATTTCTTGTACCATTTTCAATGTCAAGATAAGGGAAGGGACGTCATCACTAATCATGTATTATACATGATTGAACTAATCGAGCACCTAAGAAAACTTGGGTTTCCCTTACAAAGTAGCTAGGAAAAGATGCAATCTTGAATTTCTTGTCGAAGTCCTACATCAATTTTCTTAGTCATTTTAGAATGAATAAACCTGTAATCAACTACCACGGTTTGTTGGGATTGGTGTAGACTTATGAGAAGGATCATCAACTTTGCAAGGGGCTAGTGAATGTAGTAGGAGGATCTACTTGGGCAAGGCATCATCCCTTTAAGAAAGGGGAGAAGAAAAATAAAAAGAAGATATAATGTGTTTAGCTAAGCCAGACCAAGGAAAACAAGTCCGACTAAAGCTAGGCAGAGTTCTTCTTCTATAAGAAGCATGGGCTCTAGAAGAAGAACTGTTCTTTTTACATTACCTCACTAGATCTGAATAGGCCAAGGAAGAATAAGAACTAGTAAGCAGTTGTTGTGCAATGTACTTATATGATAACACCTTATAATTTTTTTATTTGTGAAACTACTAACTGGGTATTAGATATCGGAAGTCCTATTAATATCTACAATATATTACAGGGACTTCAGGTTAGTAGAAGATTTGAAGACGTTGAGAGATTCCTAAATGTTAGAGATAGAAGAGCAATTTCAATTCTAGCCTTAGAAATTTTTAAGCTTGTATTCAATGAAAACATTGTTGTTTTAGATGATTGTCATTATTGTCCTAGTTTTATAATGAATGTTATTTCTGTAAGTCTTTTGGCCAAGAGCAATTTTTATTTATCTATAAAAGGTGATTATTGTGATATTATTTTGAATGGTGTTATTGTAATGCATGGATAATTGCAAAATGATATTTATATTACATCACAGCCTGTTAATATAGTGTATACATTAAGCAAATATCCTAGGATAGATAATGTCAGTGATACTTATCTTAGGCACTATAGGCTAGGTCATATTAACAAGAATAGGATAAATAGGTTGAGACAAGAAGGTCTCATTGCGGTCAATGATTATGAATCATTGCAACCTGTGAATCTTGCCTTCTTGTGAAGATGACCAAGTCACATTTTACTAGAAAAGGTGAAAGAGCCACTGAGGTTTTGAGTTTAGTACATACTAATATATGCAGACCAATGAACATCAGTGCTGGGGGTGGGTATTTCTATTTCATTACATTTACAAATAACCTTTCAAGGTTTGGTTATGTCTATCTTATGAGACATAAATCTAAATCGTTTGAAATATTTAGACGATATCATAATGAGGTAGAGAAACAAAGTAGAAAGTATATTAAAATCCTTTGATTAGATTCATGAGGAGAATACCTTACTAGTGAGCTTTTGACTTATCTAGAAAAAAATTAGATTCTCTCTCAATGGACACATTTAGAGATGCCTCAATTAAATGGAGTATTTGAAAGAAGAGATTGAACTTTATTAGACATGGTTCAGTCCATGATGGACTTTGCTAGTCTACCGATCTCCTTTTAGGATATGCTCTTGAGTTAGCCTATTCTTGTTAAATAAGGTTCTGAGCAAGTCTATTGACAAAATATCATATGAGATATGGATAGAGCATAAGGGGGGCTCTCACACCTAAGAGTCTGGGGGTGTTTGGCTTATGTCAAATATTTAAAAATAGATAAGCTCGGACCTTGGTCTGATAAGTGTACTTTCATAGGATACCCAAAAGAGACTAAGGATTATTTCTTCTACCTTACTGATGAACAAAAGGTTTTTGTAAGTAACAAGATAGTCTATTTGGAAAAGGAGTTCCTTGGAGAAGGGATTAATGCGTTGAAGATTGAACTTGAAGAGGTTTGATAGGTAGAGGAACCGATACCAATGATTGAACTCATAAAACTAGATTTGATTGAATCAAACCTAGAAGCCATTATAGAAGCACCACTAAGGAGATTTGGAAGAGTACTGCATCAGCTAGATAAATACTATAGTTTTTTGGTTCGAGATGGTAATCCTATTGAACTTGATGAAAATAATGAGGATCTGATCATTTATATGGAGCAATGCAGTGTACAAACTCTAATAAATGGCTACATGAATTTTAAAATGGAGTCCATGGAGGTCAATGATATATGGGCACTCATTGATCCACCTGAAGGGATAAAGTCCATAGGGTGTAAGTGGATTTTCAAAAAAAAAGGGCACAAACGAGAAGGTGGAGACCTATAATGCTCATCTGGTTGTTAAAAGATATCATCAATATTATGGTATTGACTATGACAAGACATTTTTGCCTATAGCAATGCTTAAGTCTATTTAGATTATTCTTGCATTAGCGGCATATTTTGATTTTGAAATCTAGCAAATGAATATGAAAATAACTTTTTTAAATGGAGAGTTGGAAGAAGAGATATATATGATACAGCCTAAAAGGTTCGGATCCATAGATGAAATAACAATGTGTAATCTTTAAAGATCCATTTATAGATTGAAGCATGTATCTTGGAGTTGGAATGCACATTTTGATAAAGTGATCATAGCGCATGGCTTCATTAGGAATGGAGAAGAGCCCTGCATATACAAATGGGCTAATAGTTTAGTTATAGTATTTTTTGTTTTGTATGTGGATGATACTCTTAATCAGAAATGATATTCCTACCTTGAAACGAATAAAAGTATGGCTATCTTCTCAATTCTCCATGGACTTGGGAGAAGCATCGTACATTTTTAGAATGAAGATGATCTATAAGGATAGATCTAAAAAGTTGCTAGGGTTATTCCAATCCACATACATTAAGATCGTACTAAGATGATTTAGCATGGTGAATTCCAAGAAAGGCTATCTTTCGATAGGTCATGGAATTAATCTCTCTAAGAAGGATTATTCTTCAACTTTTTAAGAGAGAGAGCATATGAGTAGCATTCCATATGCCTCAGCAGTGGGATCTATTATGTACATAATGGCATGTACACGACCAGATGTGACATACTCACTAGGGATAGTGAGTAGATATCTATATGATCTAGGTGAGAACCATTGAAACATCATAAAAACCATCATTAAATATTTGAGAAATACTAAGGACCACCAGCTCATTTATGAAGATTCTAACTTTAAATTAGTTAGTTATACTGACTCCAATTTTCAATTAGATAGGGATGATAGCAAGGGTGTGTCAGGTTATATTTTTTTCCTGAATGAAGGAGCTATTTATTGAAAAAGTTTCGAGCAACATACTATGGCCAATTCTATAATGCAGCATCCAATGCTACAAAGAATGCTATTTGGCTATAGAAGTTCATCACTAAGCTTGGAGTAGCACCCTCCATTGATGGCCTAGTTCGCTTATATTATGATAGCGTTGAGGCCATAGCTCAAATGAAGAAACCAAAGGGTTATTAGTAGACCAAGTACATTCTATGTCACTCCATCTTGTCAAGAGATAGTGGATCGAAGTGACATTGACCTTCAAAAGATCGACAGAAAGAACTTGGTTAACCCATTTGCTAAAGCCCTCAGAATCAAAGAGTTCGATGATCATAAGTAGAAGATGAGTATTCGATATTATTCTGATTGGCTTTAGTCCAAGTGGGAGTTGTTAGGAAATGTATCATATAGCCACTCATCTGGGTTATAAATGGTTGAGCTCTTTATAATTTGTACATGAATCATTAATAAAATAAAATTTATTTTTAGTAGTTCATCTCTTTTTGCATCTTCTTTTAAACTCTTTTGAGATGAAGTCCTTAAAACTACTTCAATTTGATAAAAAAAGATTTATTGAGTAGTTCTTAAATATGTTCATGACTAAATGATATGTTGTTATATAGGACGATAATGTTTATTGAGCATAGGTCGTTGTATACCATATGGGTTAGTTGTCCTCATAATCAAGGAGTGTGGAGACACTGGTATGGCATGTTGGCATGCAGGTAGTGTAGGTATACACTGCAATAAATGTGACCAACTTTATTGAGTACTCTGTTGTCGAGAGTATCTCATAAAAGAATATGGGTATAAGTATCCCTTCGACTTAAGATCACCATGGTGACTTGCAAGTAACTCATTATACTTAGGTGCTAGACTATCTAGATTTCTAATCCAATGATGAAAGGTTACTTAGTGCAGTTAGGTACTTGTTAAGTTAGTGATGAGTCAAGATAAGATTGACCACTCCAAGGTGTTGGAGAAAATGCTCTACTATATTTTAAGATCTTAGCAAGATCTTAGCTAGGGCAATCCTTTAGCAAGATTGACCACTCCAATTTAACAAGATCTTAGCTAGGGCAATCCTTGTGAGGAGTCATAGGATTTGTTAAGTTGAGATACATCACAATGCATTATTTAGGAGTTGACAATTGATTTTAAAATCATCCTGAGCATTAGATCAAAGGGATGAATTATACGGAAACTATATACCTATATTCTTGAATGTTGCTTCACTAACATTCGACCTATCTAGACGTTGGGCACCATTGCTAGATAGTCATATTGATTAGTTCAGGAATTGGATCTTAGACTACCGACTTAGTATTCGAACATATGGGGTCATACACATAAGAAGTTTCTAACCAACCATAATGGCTGATTAATGATTAAAAATCATTCAATGGCAAAATTATAAATATGCTGAACAATTAACCCTACACAAATATTATAAATTAATAATTAGTTAATTATTAATCAATTATAGGAAGATTAATTAGTAATTTAATTCCTAATTAGCTTAATTTGATTAAGCAAAGTGGTTTAGATCAAGCTTAATTGAATATGGTTCAATTAGGTTTTATCCGTTTAGGCTATTTGATGACCTAATTGCTAAAGGTCTCTAATTTTGGTTTGATTTAGACTTAGGCTCAGTTAATTCTAGATTTAATTAGAATTTAATAAAGCCTAATTATAACCTAATTGAATTAGGTTCAACTTTGTTAAATTAGTTATAACAAAATTAGTTTTGGTTCCTAACTAATTTTCGTTAAATCTTTGTCAAACCCTGATATAGTCAAACTTATTTTCTTTCCTAAAAATTCTCCATGCCTTCCTAATTTTTTTTCATGAATTCTTCATGAAAAAATTAGTTTGTTTTCATCCTCCCTCATTTTCATTTTGATTAGGATTGGTTTGAATTAAATCTTGATTTATTTGAATTTAATTGGAAGAGTTTTATTGGGAATAGAACACCTAGTTCTATTCAAATAGCATTACCTTATCCTAATCTAATATCTCCTTTAATCAATAAAATTTTATTTCATTGTTTTTATATATGAAACATTAAGAGACCAATTACCGTGCAAAATCTAAAGTGAAATTATCATGAAAATAAGAGGAAAAGTGGGTGTGACTTCTAAATTGGTGTGAGAGATTCTTTTGGGTGCAAGGGTTGAAGGAAGAGAGAAAATAAGAGAAAAATACTAGAAAAAGGGTTTCTTGAATTTGTTTTTTCCCTTCTTAAGTTAGACCTCTTCATTCTCTTCTTGGGCTTCTTGAAAGGTTTAAGAAAGTCCTAGAATAAATTATTTTCTGCTATCTAGTGGCCTTTGGAGGGATCTAACAATCTTGGAAAGTTGATCACATTGGAGCTTCGTGTGAATGATTTGTGGAGGTCGGATATCCTGTGCAATTGTGAAGCGACATAGAGAGTCCTTACCATGTGCCATCAATAGTGACAATCATTGATCCATGATTAGATATGAAATTAGATTTCATATTATTTATAGATTAGATCTATAATATTTATCAGGTAGATCGACACATGCTGATTTTATTTTTTATATGATCTTGATTAGAATTTATTAGAATTATTATAAATACTTATTTTTTATTTAAAATAGTTTTAAAATAGATATACTTTTATTGTAAATTAAAAAAATATGTATGGAAGGAGTTGTCGGATAATCTTTCTTAGAGAGATTAATTTCATGGCCTATTGAAAGATAGTGTTTCTTGGAATTCACCATGCCGAACCATTTTAGCATGGTCTCAATGCATGTAGACTGGGATAATCCTAGTAACCTTTTAAATCTATCCCTATAGATCTTCATCTTCAGCATGTAGGATGCTTCTCCCAAGTCTTTCATGGAGAATCAAGATGATAGCTATACTTTTATTCCTTGTAATGCAAGAATATCATTTTCGATTAAGAGAATATCATCAACATACAAAACCAGAAATACAACCACTAAATCATTATCCCATTTGTATATGCAAGGCTCTTCTCTATTTCTAACTAAGCCATATGTTTTGATTACCTTATCAAAATGCATGTTCTAACTACGAGATGCCTGCTTCAATCCATAAATGGATCTTTAATGCTTGCACACCTTTGATTCATTTATGGATGTGAATCCTTTAGGTTATAACATATATACCTCTTCTTCTAGCTCTTCATTTAGAAAAATGATTTTCATATCCATTACTATATCTTGAAATCAAGATATGCAGCTATCACAAGCGTAATCCAAATGGGCTGAGCATTGCCACATGCAAAAATATCTCATTATAGTCAATATCATAACATTGACGATATCCCTTAGAAACTAGATGGACTTTATTGGTTTTCACCTTCCTGTCTGTACCCCTTTTTCTTTTGAAAATCTACTTACACCCTATAGATATTAACCCTTCAGGTGGGTCAATGAGTGTCCCTACATCGTTGACCTTCATCGACTCCATTTTGGAGTTCATGGCTCCAAGCCATTTATCAGAGTTAGAACTCTGCATTGCATCCATGTAGATAATCGGATCCTCATTATGTTGATCAAGCTTAACAAGATCACCATCCTAGATTAAAAAATGATAGTATTTGTCCAATTGATGTAGTACTTTACTAGATCTCTTTATGGTTTCCTCTATAACGAGCTCCATATTTGATCCAAGCAAATCCACTTCTACGAGTTTAGTCAATGGTGTTAGTTCTTTTACCTGTTGAACTTCTTCAAGTTCAACCTTAGTGGCATTAATTCCTTTTTCAAGAAATTCCTTTTTTAAAAAGATAGTCTTATTACTGACGAACACCATTTGTTCATCGTTGTGGTAGAAGTAATAACCTCGGTCTCTTTTAAGTATCCTATAAAAATATATTTTGTCAGACCTAGGTCCAAGCTTGTCCATTTTCAAATATTTGATATAAGCTAGACATCCCTAGACCTTAAGGTGTGAGAGTCCTGACTTATGTCCTATCCATACCTTATATGAAATTTTATCTTCAAACTTGCTAGGAACCCAATTTAGAATGTAATAAGCTAACTCAATTGCATATCTCCAAAATGAGATCGGCAAACTTGCAAATCCCATTATGGACCGAACCATGTCTAACAAGATTTGATTCCTCTTTTCTGACACCCCTTTATGTTGAGGTGTCCTAGGAGCTGCCCATTATAAGAGAATCCCATTCTCTTCTAAATATGTCAAAAATTTACTGGTGAGATATTTACCACCTCGATCAGATCAAAGAATATTAATACTCATCCCAGTTTATTTTTTTACTTCATTATGAAATTATTTGAACATTTCCAATGACTTAGACTTATATCTCATTAGGTAAACATACCCATACCTTGATAGGTCATCAATGAATGAGATGTAGTAATATCCATGTATGGTAGAAGTATTCATAGGTCCACATACATCACTATATACAAGACTTAGAACTTTATTAGCTCTTTTACCTTTTCTAGTAAATGGTGGCTTAGTCATCTTACTAGGAAGATAAGATTCACAGGTTGATAATGATTCAAAATCATTAAGCTCAAGAAAACCCTCTTTAGTTAAGCTATTTATCATATTCTTGTTAATATGACTTAGCCTACAGTACCAAAGATAAATATCAGTTATAATCTCTAATCTAGGGCATTTGCTAGATGTGTACACTATACAAATAGACTGTAAGAAAATATAAATATTATTTTTTAATTATCCATGCATTATAGTAACACCATTAAAAATGATATTATAATAATCATCTTTTATTGATAAATGAAAATCATTCTTGACCAAAAGGCCTATAGAAATAACATGCATCATAAAACTAGGGCAATAGCAACAATCATTTAAACTAATGATATTATTATTGAAAATAAGCTTAACAACTCCTAAAGCTAGAACTGGAACTATTCTTCTATATCTAACATTCAGGAATCTCTTATTGTCTTCAAATCTTCTATTAACCTAAAGTCTCTACAATGAATTATAAATATTAATAGGACTTCCAGTATCTAATAGCCGGGTAGTAGTATCACAAATAAGAAAATTATAATGTATTATCTGAAAGGGATATGCCCTACAAGCCAATCAATATTGTATCTCCCAAATCAATGTAATTGACAATATTCTAATAAAGGCATTATTTTTCGTCATACGCTGTGTTTTATTATGATGAACCCCATAGATTCGGGCTATGATTTTAGGGTTATGATGAGATCATACCAGTGAGACCTAAAGTCTTAAAACCTTAATCTAAAATATTCCTAGTCAAAGGAACCCTGAGTAGGGGATTAGGGTTTTTCCGGTAAGACTAGCACATCCCATGTATACTGGAAAGGGTGACTGCTCTCACAGTCACTTGTGTATGACACTAATACTAGGATGTGGGTACTCATTAGTGAATGAGTTCACTGATATGATCCAACTTGAGAACATCTAATGGAGTCTTAGCTACATGTCAATAGAAGGTTCTCATAGTGGGAGTGGTACAAGTAATCCTTTGACCTGAGACTGCCATAAGTACCTTATGTACATGAACCCATCCTTTGGTTCAATCCTAATCATGACATTGAGTCATGCACAGGATTGATACTGGGAATGGTGAATTGTATATGAAGGTAATGAGTAGGTCAACAAGGAATCGATCACTCTTAGTAAGAGGAGATTGCATCCAGCTAGTTATCAATCGGATGATGATTCAGGGAATCTTTGATCAAAGTAAAGATATTAGAGATGGTTTCTAATATCAAGATAATTGAATCATCAATATAAGATTGAGCTAGAAATAAATATAATATTGGATTTGACATATATCCATATCCATAATTATATTTTGGGTGCAGGCTGATCGAAAGATTTAATTGTATGGTAACTTTCTACTGAAGGGTAGTTTTGGTATTTCACCAGAATTTCCATATCTTCCAGGTAGACATGACACGTTGCTAGACGTCAATCTTGTCTTGTGGGTTGATCAAATTTAAAGATCACTTATTAGGAAGAGTCCTAATTGATCAAGTCGGGTAAGCTCGATTTGACCTAAATCGATTAGAAAGAGTTCTAATCAAGTAAGGTCAACTTGTACTCAGACCTACTGTCGGCTGGATATGGAACTCAATGGGTCACACACTTAAGTGGATTGATCAAGAGTTTAATTTGTAATTAAATCATCTTTGCAGGTTAACACTCTAGCAGGTGTTGCAAACCCTAGCTTCTATTCGAATTGGATTTGAATTAGGGTTTCGAATTGGATCAATTTGGGTTCTAATTGGACCTAATTAGATCCTAATTAAATATATAGGACTTTGGGCTAACCCATGGCTAAGACTAAATCTTAATTAACACCCAAGCCCATCCATATAGGCTGCCCAAATTATTTGTGCGTGTGGATAAGAGGAAAGACTCCACGCGTGCATGGACTCTTCATGCGCGCGTGAAGTCTTCTTATTTCATCGCAATTTTTGTATTTTGGCCGGTTATTCTCTATTAGCGCATCTCCTAATGACCATTAGATGGTCATTTAATGGTTTGGGGGATTTTTAGAAAGATAAAAGGCGCTAACTATTCCCGGTTGCGCGATATAACGTCTCTTCGGAGACCGAAACATCGCGACTTCCTTCTTCTTAAAACTTTACGACTTTTCTTTTAGGAAGAGCCATGAGCTTGAATCTGAAGGGCCGTGAGAAGGAAGGAGAGGGTGTGAGAAATGTGGAAATCCATGAGAAATAGTTTACGGAGAGTTGTGTTCTTTTGAAAAAATATATTTTTGTAGTCTATTTAAGGAACAGAGGCTTCGGGTGTTTTTCTGATGTACGACAGAAGTTTTTTTTTTTTTTTTCTTTCCTTTCTAGGAGACTGATTCCTCCTTAGCTTGTTTAGGACACAAGAGTTTCCCTTTTACAGAGTTCTCTTCTCTGTTGAAACTCAAGTCTAAAACAAGAGATAGGAAGAATCTCTCGAACGGTAAAAGAAAAGAAGATATACTCTGTTTTTATTTCCTTTTACATTAAGACATTAGTGTCTTAAATCCTCCTCCTCCTTCAAGACAAGAGTGTATTCTTAGGACAAGGTCTTAAGAAAGGGAGAGGAAGAAGAAAGAAAGGAAGTAAGAAGTCCCTGCCGTGGAGTTTTTCAGCCATAGTCCTCTTGAGTTCTAGGAGAAGAATTCAAGTGAAGGAACTTTTGAAGAAGCAAGCATCTTGATCAATTTTCTTGTGGATCACCATTGGAGGGTGGACATTTGGATGCCTGGTGAATTCAAAAGGGTCATTCAACATCAAGTTTTGATTCTACATCAAAATTGGATTTAGCAATAACAGGTTGGTGCCCTAATTCTAATAGTGTAGGTTTGCATGTTTCTCATATGTTTTAATCCTGAATAAGGAGATCCTGGCTAAGGGTTTTGGTGTAAATTTCATCATTTTAAAATTATCTTTTTACTGTGGTGCACTGGAACCCCTTTCAGTGGTATCAGAGCCACCCTTATTATAGTTAAAACATATGGAAATTATTTATATGTGTTTTTGTTGTAGTATCACATGTTAGGGTTTTAAACCCTTGAATGCTGATACACTTAGCACATTTATGGGATGCATGTATGTTTGATAATTTATGTTTGATGTGTGTCACTAATTAGGGTTTTTCACTCAAACCCTAATTATTATAGAGATATGTTTAGTTTTGAAGTCATCATACTAAAATAAGGTTGCCCTGGCATAATAGTGGATCCATTATGTGATAAATGGTTGTCCTAGTTTGATGACACACTTAGCACATATTTTCTTATTTATAAGAATGATATGTTGTGATAAATTTTATAAGGATGTGCTGGAAATTTATAAATCCCTCCTCTTAAAAATTATATTAAGTCTTAGTATATTTAACTGATAAGAATCACCAGTCATGATGAACAATTGATCATTTCGGTGTCTAAAAAGGTGGTTCTGGGAAGGTAAAGAGAATTTTGGTTTTTAATTGGTTCCGTTGACTGACCTGGCCAATTTTTATTGGTGTCTAGGAAAGCAACGGGGGGACTCCCACATCTCTTCCACTTGCCTGGCCGATTTGATTAAATTTAAATCTTGACTAAAATGCTTAGTGTTAAAACTACTATATATATTGGCCTTCCTTCATGCTGGATCGTTATTGTGTTATGAACCACATTAGGTTTGTTGTGTTATCTGCAAGACCTAATATGGTGATTGACATAATACTAGTCTAGTGCATAGAGATGCTTACACCATATTCAGTATAATGCTTTATTGTGTTATCTGCAAGGGCATTATATTTAAGTATTGACTGTAAAGAAATGAAAGGGTCTTGACTTAACTAGAACATTATGGTTTGTTGTGTCTTCTGCAAGACTAATAATGTTCTAGAGGCCAAGTTACTTCTTGAGAATTATATGAGATATAATTGGAAGAGTTTCCTACCTTTAACCTTATAAAAGATTTGCTGTGTTTTCTGCAAGATCTTTTATAAGTTATTAGGATCTCAATCTCACTAAGAAAAACCTATCAGTTTTTTTTTTTTTTTTGATTATCATAGTGAGGGCTATGATTTTTGATAAAATAGTGGGAGACATAATTAAATTAAAGACCTTATTTAATAATGTATGTCATTTCATGATTGTTTGCTTATGTATTGTTCTTTGTTAAATGTAGATAAATGGCATCTTCATTATCACTACGAAGTATCTTAGATACCAACAAACTGACTGGTCCAAACTATGTGGACTGGTTGAGAAATTTAAAGATTGTGCTTAGTTCAGAAAAACTTTCTTATATTCTTGATACCCCTAGTCTTAATCCATTAGGGGACGATGCCACACAGGAAGATATGGCCACATACAAAATGTGGCAGAATGACTCCTTTACTGTCAAGTATATCATACTAGCCTCTATGACCAATGAGTTACAGAGACAGCATGAAAGCATGGATACTCAATCCATAATGCTCAATTTAAAAGAGCTTTATGGAGAACATAGTAGAACTGCTAGATATGAAATATCTAAGCAGTTATTCCGTGCTAGGATGACAGAGGGAACATCCGTTCAGGATCATGTTCTGAAAGTAATTGACTTGATCACCAGATTGGGTCAATTAGGTTTTATTATGGATGGGGAGTTGATCAGGATTTAATCCTGCAATCACTCCTAGAGTCATTTTCTTAGTTTGTCTTGAATTATCACATGAACAAACTGAACACTTCCTTGCCCGAGCTGTTAAATATGTTAAAAACAGCGGAGAGCCACATAAAGAAAGAAAAGGCTTGATGCGGCAAGCATATGATTAATATTTTGAATATGGTTTGTAGAGCAATGAAACCTAATTATGCTAGCATTGTACTCATCATAATAAGACTTAAGGATTATAAGAAATGGAATTTTTACTTGATTAGACACAATCCTAAACTAAGAAGGAAGAAGATCTAGACAATAGGGGCTAATGATTGTGGACTTACCTTGATGAGCTTTCCAACCTTCTTTTGATTCATACCTTGAAACTACCAATGCTCAGAACTGAAGAACCTGGATAACAGAGATCAGAACCCTGGACTTGGGACTTCAACTTGTTGGTTCTTTGTCAAGGTGAACCCGGTCCACAACTCAAAGACTTCGAAGGACCCTGCAATGAAGATCAAAGTTAAGGAAGAAGGATAAGAACATATAGAAGGGATGGGAGAATTTATGAACTAAGAACAGAAATTTGAGAAGATCTGGCTGACTCCAATGCCTTCACTTGAGCTTGGAAGATGCTTTGCTAGGGGAAAAGAATGGCTTTGGCGTGGAGGAAGAGGATGGGAAACTTTCACATAAGGAAAAAAAAAAATACAAGACAACTTCTACTTCCAAAATTCAACTTCAACTTTCATTCATTCCCAAAATCCATCCCCTTTACAATGGGCGTCCAAGGCCTTTAATAGCCTCACAAAGCTAGCTTTTGAAATTTAAAAACTCCCCAAATTGAGGAGGATTACAAGGGGGGTTGGAGGATTTGGTGGAGAGTTTGGAGGGATGGGGGGGGTTGGAGGATTTGGTGGAGGACTTGGAGGGGTGTGGCCAACCTCCTTGAATTTGAATCTTCCTTGTTGGCGCCAAAGAGTGATGAGGTGGTGCCTGATGACGTGGCATGATGAGATGGTCTTCTACTTGGATAAGGAATGACATGTGGTGCCAAGTGGTCCTAGTTGATGGTCCTTTTCTCTTGCTTGGTTGATGTGTCTTCTCTTCTTCATGTTGTCAAATTCTGGTATCCAGAATTTGAGTCTTGTTGCTGGCTTTCATTGCTTTAAGACTTGATTAACTTGAAATAGACTTAACTCAACTGAACTGACTTGACTGACCTAAACTTTAAAACTTGAAACGGACTTACAGGAAATGAATTTTTTTTTTAAAAGTAATTACAGGACTTAATAAACACTCTTGATCATTTACAGGACTCTTAAAAAGGAAATGGCTCTTGAAAATAAAATATTTTTGAACTAAAGAATACAAGGTAACCTAATTATCTTCGATCCAAATTGGGATAAGGCTAACCTTGTTGGAGTAAAGTTTCTTTCGGTTTCTGGTGTCCACACCAATTCTCCTGGTGTGGGCAAAACTCGACCCAGTCGAGTATGGTTCAGTTTTGCCCTGGTAATGCTCGAACAAGTCTGGGTTAAGTCTTTGCAGGTCCTCTCGAGTAATCCAAGAGTTGTCGGACTCAGGTCGACCTTGCCATTGAACCAGGTATCGCTGATACTCCTTATTCCTGGTAGTAATGGTCTTATCATCCAGGTTTCTCTCAATCCTCTCTCTCTGCTCAGGTAGGGTTGGTGGTGGACACTCGAAAATATGTTCACTCTCAATGAAAGTTTTTGGCCCAAAAGGCTCACTAGGTATTAGTACTGGTTCTTTGTATTCTACTAGGTCTGAAACATTAAAGGTTGAACTAATACCCACATCAGGTGGAAGTTCCAAAACATATGCATTAGGCTCTATTTTCTTTAAGATCTTGAAAGGTCCCGCTCCGTGGGCATGCAGCTTCTTTATGGTTCCAGAGGAGAACCGTTCAGGGTTGAGCCTAATCATCGCATAATCCCCTTCACAGAATTCTTTAGCCCTCTTATGTGAGTCAGCTAAGTGTTTATAAGTTTGATTGCTCAGGTTGATCTTATTACTGATTTCTTTATGTAGATTTGTGACATGCTGTGCAAATGACTCAGCAGACTCAGAAACTTACACAAGCACTTACGAAATGCAGACTGAACTAGGCATCCTTATTGAGAGGAATTTTATTGGACTCTCTAGGGCCTAAACCTAACAGATTAATGACTCTCTAGGTTTGACCCTGGTCTGGCATGCACATGAGAATTTACCATGGGTTCCTAGCAAATGCCATAAGGTTTTCCAAAAGTAGGTAGCAAAAGGAATAGGCTTTAAAAGCTCATGCATCCTAGTAATCTCATCAAAATGAAACTTAATGGCTCTAAAATTATGATAAGACTCAGAAAAAGGTAGGAAATAGGAATCCGAGACTTGGGGTAATTTAGGAGAATCTTGAAACAGACCTTGGTTACTCATGATGACCTTAAGATTGGAATTTTGATCTACAGGCGGGATGCTTCTAGGTGGTTGAAGGTCATCAGGAAAGTCTTCTAAAATAATGATTGGGTTCTTCTCAGGTACCTGAAGGAGTTCTTGTGTCGAAGCTAAAGTATTGGGTTTTTCCTGAGGGCATTGTCTTACGGGAACCAAGTCCTCACTAAATTTTGGTTGTTCTGATGTTTCAGGACTAGGCTCAATAATCTTTTCTTTACCAAAGGTTTCCTCAGGTAAGGTACTAAAGTTGTTCTCTTCACAGTCTTCCCCTCCATATTCATCTATTAAACTTATGTTAGTCTCATACACATATTTACTAGGTTCATATTTGCCTTCTTCCTTCCCTAGCCCTTCAGTTTGAGGATACCCTAAGTCTTGGGTATTAATGAACTCAACTTGTACTTCAGGGTTCTTACTCCTATCATTCATATGAGCTAATGGGATAGTAGGAGTTGGTTGGTCTAACGGAAATTGTTTAGTCAGAATTTGGTTTAATTGGGCCATTAGATCATTTAGGCCTTTCAGCATGGTTTCAAGATTCGGGTCCATGGCTACACTGGACTGGGCTTGGATTGGTGAATATGGTGTCCCTGCTCTAGTTGTCATGCATGCAAATGGACTCAAGTTCGAGCTAAGGTTTCCTAGACCTAGAGCACAAATTAGAAGTCTAATTAAGTGAACCAACTAGCTAGTAGTACTTATGGGACTTAGCCAGGTAGGTGGAGGGGAGTGAAGGTCCCTGATTGCCAACCTTAGACACCAATCTGAGATTGGCCAGGTAGGCGGACCAAATCACAAGCCCTGATGCACCAATCCTAGACACCAAGCCAGTAAGCACATACTAATTAGCTGACACGGTTAACTTGACCCTAACCTGAACCCAGCTTGTTGGTGTCCCTAACCCACTAGGGCAATTAAGGTTCTAATCGATTTTAATTAGGGGTTGGGTTCGATGCACAATGTGGGCGGTTGTTCTTGGGCTAAGGACAGGTGATCAATCCTGCCCCCATGTCATATTGGTGCCCTTAATTGGATTAAAATGGATGCACACAATCATGCTAAAATTTATCCTACTGAAATTTAAAGCAGAACAGTACAAGAATTGCAGTCCAAAAATTCTATGATTAAATAAAAATTCTAGAAAGACTTTGAAAAATTCTATCAATTATAATGGATCTAACAAAATAAGAATCACTAAATTTAGGTTTCTGTGCTGAGAGAAATGAGTTAATGTTCAGACCATATTTGTGGAATTATTTACAATAGAACAGGGAAATAATGCGGGAATTTTCATTTTTTTTGTGATTTTTTTCTAATGATGAAATTTAATATGGTGATAAATGACTTAGAATGGGACATGAAAAAAATTATTTCAATGCAAAATATGTAACTTTCCTTTGGAGCTGCAGATGGATTACAATCAGCCTACACAGAAAAAAATAGCAAGCAGACCCTAATACAGAAAATAGAAATTAACCCTAACCTAATGCAACCATGCTCTGATACCAATTTGATGCGGCAAGCATATGATTAATATTTTGAATATGGTTTGTAGAGCAATGAAACCTGATTACGCTAGCATTGTACTTATCATAATAAGACTTAAGGATTATAAGAAATGGAATTTTTACTTGATTAGACACAATCCTAAACTAAGAAGGAAGAAGATCTAGACAATAGGGGCTAATGATTGTGGACTTACCTTGATGAGCTTTCCAACCTTCTTTTGATTCATACCTTGAAACTACCAATGCTTAGAACTAAAGAACCTGGATAACAGAGATCAAAACCCTGGACTTGGGGCTTCAACTTGTTGGTTCTTTGTCAAGGTGAACCCGGTCCACAACTCAAAGACTTCGAAGGACCCTGTAATGAAGATCAAAGTTAAGGAAGAAGGATAAGAACATATAGAAGGGATGGGAGAATTTATGAACTAAGAACAGAAATTTGAGAAGATCTGGCTGACTCCAATGCCTTCACTTGAGCTTTGAAGATGCTTTGCTAGGGGAAAAGAATGGCTTTGGCGTGGAGGAAGAGGATGGGAAACTTTCACATAAGGAAAAAAAAAAAAAACACAAGACAACTTCTACTTCCAAAATTCAACTTCAACTTTCATTCATTCCCAAAATCCATCCCCTTTACAATGGGCGTCCAAGGCCTTTAATAGCCTCACAAAGCTAGCTTTTGAAATTTAAAAACTCCTCAAATTGAGGAGGATTACAAGGGGGGTTGGAGGATTTGGTGGAGAGTTTGGAGGGATGGGGGGGTTGGAGGATTTGGTGGAGGACTTGAAGGGGTGTGGCCAACCTCCTTGAATTTGAATCTTCCTTGTTGGTGCCAAAGAGTGATGAGGTGGCGCCTGATGACGTGGCATGATGAGATGGTCTTCTACTTGGATAAGGAATGACATGTGGCGCCAAGTGGTCCTAGTTGATGGTCCTTTTCTCTTGCTTGGTTGATGTGTCTTCTCTTCTTCATGTGGTCAAATTCTGGGGTCCAGAATTTGAGTCTTGTTGCTGGTTTTCATTGCTTTAAGACTTGATTAACTTGAAATAGACTTAACTCAACTGAACTGACTTGACTGACCTAAACTTTAAAACTTGAAACGGACTTACAGGAAATTAATTTTTTTTTTTAAAAGTAATTACATGACTCAATAAACACTCTTGATCATTTACAGGACTCTTAAAAAGGAAATGGCTCTTGAAAATAAAACATTTTTGAACTAAAGAATACAAGGTAACCTAATTATCTTCGATCCAAATTGGGATAAGGCTAACCTTGTTGGAGTGAAGTTTCTTTCGGTTTCTGGTGTCCACACCAAGGCTCCACTTCTTCTTATTGATAAGACCAATAAGAAGAAATCAGACAAAAAGGGTTTTAATAAGAAGCTAAACCCTAAGAGTGGCATCAATAAGAATAAGAAAGGAAAGAAGGCCTCCAAACAGTCGACCTGTTTCTTTTGCGGCAAAGTGGGACATTGGAAAAGGAATTGCAAGGCTTACCTTGCAACTGTGAAGCCTGGTGCATCAGATGCGCCAAAAGGTATGTATGAGATACATGCTATATTGACATTAAATTCATCTGTTTCAAATACTTGGGTATTGGATACTGCTTGTGGTTACCATATATGCAAATCTTTGCAGGACCTCCACAAGCTTAAAGTATTGAAGGAAGGTGACTTCAATCTGTACGGTGCTAGTGGTGATATCATCCAAGCAGAAGCTGTAGGGACCTATATTTTGAAGTTGCCTTCAGGAAAGATCTTGGAGTTAGAAAATTGTTATTATATGCCTAAGATTATTAGGAATATTATATCTATTCCCTTGTTATTAAAATAAGGATATGTAATGGATGTAACGAGCACTGGTTGCTCGATAATGTTATCTAATGAATTTGTTTGTTCTGGCATATTTAGCAATGGGCTCTTAACTCTTTCTTCCAATGATAGTGTTTTTCATGTCAATAATAAAAGAAAAAGAGAACACTTTAATAATACTTTACTTTGGCATCATCGACTTGGTCATGTTAATGAGTCTAGGATAAGCAAGTTATACAAGGAGAAATTCCTTGATCCTTATGAATATAAATCATTAGGGACTTGCGAATCATGTCTCATGGGTAAGATGACCAAGACTCCATTTACTGGACATGGAGAAAGGTCAACTGAGTTATTAGGACTTATACATACTGATGTATGTGGTCTAATGACGACTCAGGCCAGAGGTGGATACTCATATTTTATCACTTTTACAGATGATTTATCTAGGTTCGGATATGTGTATCTTATGAAACATAAATCTGAAGCCTTTGATAAATTTAAGGAGTATCAAAGTATGGTCGAAAAACAAACCGGGAAAAGTATTAAAGTTCTTCGGTCTGATCGAGGAGGAGAATACTTATCCACGGAGTTTTTAGACTATCTTAAAGTTAATGGAATTCTTTCTGAATGGATACCTCCTTATACACCACAGCTAAATGGTGTAGCTGAAAGGAGGAATCGTACCTTATTAGATATGGTACGATCCATGATGTGCTTCACAAAATTACCCATTTCCTTCTGGGGTCATGCCCTAGAAACTGCTGTTTACATTCTGAACAAAGTACCTTCTAAATCTGTTTTTAGTACTCCGTATGAGATTTGGAGTGGAAAGAAACCATATCTTAAATATTTTAAGATATGGGGATGTCCAGCTTATGTTAAAAGAAATTTTGGACATAAGTTGGAAGCTAGAGCGGATAAATGTCTATTTGTAGGATATCCTAGAGAGGGTAGAGGATATCTGTTTTACCATCCTACTGAACAAAAGATTTTTGTCAGCAGGCATGCCATTTTTCTAGAAAAAGAGTTCATTTTAGAAAAAGGCAATGGTAGAACTGTTGAACTTGGAGAAGTACAAGAAACACAGATAGAAAATTCTTAACCATTAGAACATATAGCTAGGTCAGAACCAGAACACAAAACTCCTCCCCGTAGGTCTGATAGAATGCCACGGGCACCTGAGAGGTATGGGTTTATTATTGAAAATAATGAAGCCCAAGTCATTCAAAATGATGAACCTCTGACCTATACGGAAGCTATCTTGAGGAGTGACTCAGATAGATGGCAAGAAGCCATGGAATCGGAGATAGACTCTATGTATGTCAACCAAGTATGGTCTTCGGTCGATGCACCAGAGGGTGTTAATCCTATTGGGTGCAAATGGGTCTATAAGAAAAAGATTGGGGCTGATGGCCAAGTTGAAACCTATAAAGCCAGATTAGTGGCAAAAGGTTTTAGACAAAAATAGGGAATTGATTATGATGAAACATTCTCACCTGTAGTCATGCTCAAATCAATTCAGATTTTACTTGCCATAGCAGCATACCACGATTATGAGATCTGGCAAATGGATGTGAAGACTGCTTTCCTCAATGGTTTTCTTGAAGAAGAAGTCTACATGTCACAACCAGAAGGTTTTATTTCAAAGAATAAACCTAATCAAGTATGCAAGCTAAAGAAATCCATTTATGGATTGAAACAAGCTTCAAGGAGTTGGAACATCCGTTTTGATGAAACTATTAAAAGGTTTGGTTTTATCAAAAATATGGATGAACCCTGTGTTTATAAAAAGACTAGTGGGAGTACCATAGTCTTCTTGGTTCTGTATGTAGATGACATACTCCTCATTAGGAATGATATCCCAATGTTATAATCAGTCAAGGTTTGGCTATCAAACCAGTTTTCCATGAAAGATTTGGGAGAAGCATCCTATATACTAGGTATTAAGATCTATAGAGATAGGTCTAAGAGGATGCTAGGTTTATCCCAGTCAAGGTACATTGGCTTAGTGCTGAAAAGATTCAGCATGGATGGAAGTAAAAGAGGTTATCTTCCTATGAGTCAGGCATACATCTTTCCAAAAGAATGTCTCCTAAGACACCTGAAGAAAGAAATAGAATGAATTCTATACCTTATGCTTCGGCAATAGGGTCCATAATGTATGCCATGTTATGTACCAGGCCTGATGTGGCATATGCTTTAGGCATTGTCAGTAGGTTTCAGGCTGATCTAGGAGAGGATTATTGGAAAGCAGTTAAAAATATTCTTAAGTACCTGAGAAGGACTAAGGATATTTTTCTGGTTTATGGTGGTTCTGATCTTAAACTAGAAGCATATTCTGATTCTAGTTTTCAATCAGACATTGATGATAGCAAATCAATTTCGGGATTTGTTTGTACCCTAAATGGTGGAGCAGTGAGTTGGAAGAGTACTAAGCAGCAGACTGTAGCTGACTCAACCACAGAGGCAGAATACATAGTTGTCAGTGAAGCCGCCAAGGAAGTAGTCTGGATGAAGAAGTTCATCACAGAGTTGGGTGTTGTTCCTGAGATTGAAAACCCAGTGCCACTTTACTGTGACAACACTGGAGCTATTGCTCAAGCTAAGGAACCAAGAGCTCATCACAAGTCCAAGCACATTCTGAGACACTTCCATCTCGTCCGAGAAATAGTCGAAAGACAAGATGTCTACATAAATAGAGTTGATACAAAGAACAACGTAGCAGACCCGTTCACTAAGGCTCTACCACAGAGAGATTTTGATCGCCACCTCGAGGGTATGGGGTTAAGATTTAAAGGCGATTGGCTTTAGTGCAAGTGGGAGATTGAAAGGGATATGCCCTACAAGCCAATCAATATTGTATCTCCCAAATCAATGTAATTGACAATATTCTAATAAAGGCATTATTTTTTCGTCATACGCTATGTTTTATTATGATGAACCCCATAGATTAGGGCTATGATTTTAGGGTTATGATGAGATCATACCAGTGAGACCTAAAGTCTTAAAACCTTAATCTAAAATATTCCTAGTCAAAGGAACCCTGAGTAGGGGATCAGGGTTTTTCCGGTAAGACTAGCACATCCCATGTATACTGGAAAGGGTGACTGCTCTCACAGTCACTTGTGTATGACACTAATACTAGGATGTGGGTGCTCATTAGTGAATGAGTTCACTGATATGATCCAACTTGAGAACATCTAATGGAGTCTTAGCTACATGTCAATAGAAGGTTCTCATAGTGGGAGTGGTACAAGTAATCCTTTGACCTGAGACTGCCATAAGTACCTTATGTACATGAACCCATCCTTTGGTTCAATCCTAATCATGACATTGAGTCATGCACAGGACTGATACTGGGAATGGTGAATTGTATATGAAGGTAATGAGTAGGTCAACAAGGAATCGATCACTCTTAGTAAGAGGAGATTGCATCCAGCTAGTTATCAATCGGATGATGATTCAGGGAATCTTTGATCAAAGTAAAGATATTAGAGATAGTTTCTAATATCAAGATAATTGAATCATTAATATAAGATTGAGCTAGAAATAAATATAATATTGGATTTGACATATATCCATATCCATAATTATATTTTGGGTGCAGGCTGATCGAAAGATTTAATTATACGGTAACTTTCTACTGAAGGGTAGTTTTGGTATTTCACCAGAATTTTCATATCTTCCGGGTAGACATGACACGTTGTTAGATGTCAATCTTGTCTTGTGGGTTGATCAAATTTAAAGATCACTTATTAGGAAGAGTCCTAATTGATCAAGTCGGGTAAGCTCGATTTGACCTAAATCGATTAGAAAGAGTTCTAATCAAGTTAGGTCAACTTGTACTCAGACCTAATACCGGCTGGATATGGAACCCAATGGGTCACACACTTAAGAGGATTGATCAAGAGTTTAATTTGTAATTAAATCATCTTTGTAGGATAACACTTTAGCAGGTGTTGCAAACCCTAGCTTCTATTCGAATTGGATTTGAATTAGGGTTCCGAATTGGATCAATTTGGGTTCTAATTGGACCTAATTAGACCCTAATTAAATATATAGGACTTTGGGCTAACCCATGGCTAAGACTACATCTTAATTAACACCCAAGCCCATCCATATAGGCCGCCCAAATTATTTGTGCGCGTGGATATTAGGAAAGACTCCACGCGCGCATGGACTCTTCATGCGCGCGTGAAGTCTTCTTATTTCACCCCAATTTTTTCATTTTGGCCGGTTATTCTCTATTAGCGCATCTCCTAATGACCATTAGATGGTCATCTAACAGTTTGGGAGATTTTGAGAAAGATAAAAGGCGCTAACTCTTCCCGGTTGCGCGATATAACGTCTCTTCGGAGACCGAAACATCGCAACTTCCTTCTTCTTAAAACTTTACGACTTTTCTTTTAGGAAGAGCCATGAGTTTGAATCTGAAGGGCTGTGAGAAGGAAGGAGAGGGCATCAAAAATGTGGAAAGCCGTGAGAAATAGTTTACGGAGAGTTGTGTTATTTTGAAAAGACATCTTTTTGTAGTCTATTTAAGGAACAGAGGCTTCGGGTGTTTTTCTGATGTACGACAGAAGTTTTTTTTTTTTTATTTTTCTTTCCTTTCCAAGAGACTGATTCCTCCTTAGCTTGTTTAGGACACAAGAGTTTCCCTTTTACAGAGTTCTCTTCTCTGTTGAAACTCAAGTCTAAAACAAGAGATAGGAAGAATCTCTCGAACGGTAAAAGAAAAGAAGATATACTCTGTTTTTATTTCCTTTTACATTAAGACATTAGTGTCTTAAATCCTCCTCCTCCTTCAAGACAAGAGTGTATTCTTAGGACAAGGTCTTAAGAAAGGGAGAGGAAGAAGAAAGAAAGGAAGTAAGAAGTCCCTGCCGTGGAGTTTTTCAGCCATAGTCCTCTTGAGTTCTAGGAGAAGAATTCAAGTGAAGGAACTTTTGAAGAAGCAAGCATCTTGATCAATTTTCTTGTGGATCACCATTGGAGGGTGGACATTTGGACGCCTGGTGAATTCAAAAGGGTCATTCAACATCAAGTTTTGATTCTACATCAAAATTGGATTTAGCAATAACAGGTTGGTGCCCTAATTCTAATAGTGTAGGTTTGCATGTTTCTCATATGTTTTAATCCTGAATAAGGAGATCCTGGCTAAGGGTTTTGGTGTAAATTTCATCATTTTGAAATTATCTTTTCACTGTGGTGCACTGGAACCCCTTTCATTATCATATAAGTAACTTGTCTAGCAATAGCTTGCTAATTTTTCTTTTTTGGCTTATTTAGATCAAGTGAAGCACTCTGCATGACTCTGGTCGGACTTGATTTTCTTGGTCTAACTTGGCTGTCACTGCAACATGTTGCACCTTCTTCTTATTTTTCCTTTTTCCTTTTTTAAAGGGATGATGCCCTATCAAGGTAGATCCTCCCACTACATTCACCAACCCTTTATAGAGCTAATGATCCTTCTCATAGTCTACAACAACCCTAGTTGATTACGGTAGTTGACTACAGGCTTAGTTGTTATATATTGACTAATGAAGTCGAGGTAGGATTTTGATAGGAAATTTAAAATCACATCTTTTTCCAACTAATTTGTAGAGAAAATCCAAGTTTGCTTAGGCGCTCGATTAGTTTGATCATGTACAATACATTATCAGTGTCGATGCCCCTTCCCTCATTCTAGCATTGAAGATGGTATAAGATATTTTATATCTTTCAATGTCATTGGGAGTGTCGAAGGATTCTTTCAATACTTAAAGTATATCCTCTGGCTAAGCATCCTTACAAATGTGATTGAATTTGTCATTCATTGATGCCCATATAATACAATGGATCATGGTTCAGTCATTGAGCTATTTCTAGTATGTGTCTCAAACCATACCATGTGTATTCAAAGTAGGCTCCTCAAGTATTGGATATGCCAGCATATACAAGATCCACTTGTGCTTTAGATCAATCTTCAACTTTTGATACCAAATATCAAATTAGGTCTCGTCAATTTTTCATTATCTAATAATAAATGAAGCAACAATATATTGACCATTTCTAACTAAAAAGAGCATAAAGACCTACTAGTATATTATTTAATCCTAACAACTTGGACTTTAGTCTAAAGGTTCTTCTACTATTTTGCTCAAATTAGTAGCCTCTATCTCCAATTCAAGGAATTACATTAATTCATTAGTGGGTACTAGGATCCAATAGATTACACATAAGTTTGACTTTGGCTGGCCTATCTATGTGCATTTAAAGGTAGGTTCATAACCAATCATTTTTCTTAATAATTTTTAGTATTAATTTTATCCCAGACTACTCTTCAGCACGTCATTGGACCTCCACTACTGAAAGACTAGGTTAGGTCCAACCATTAATATGACAAGATTCAATACTTCTACCTAATAAATAGCCAAGCCTAACTTTGGCTGGCTCACTTGACCATCATTAAGAAAGTTGCTCCTAAATCATCATAATATGGATGATAATTCCAATAGCCAAATAAACACCAGTTCTTTGGATCTCGAATGATTATCTTGACTATTGAACCCATTACCTTCCTCTTAAAGGAAGGCTATAACTCAGTTATCTTCATAACTTTACCATTTTAGGGATCTAATAATTTGGAGAATTTTATTAGATGGTTAAGAAGAGAGAAGAGGAAATGGACCAATTAACAATCCTCTTACTGACTTAACCAAGTCTGTGATGAGGGTTGAAAATAAATTACTCCAAGGGCACCTAGATTAGTCATGCTGATCATCCTTATTGGCAAGGGTTAACTCGAATCAATGAGTTATCTGATCAAATTCTGATTGACCACATTAGCCAGGTAAGTGAGTCAATGGATGGGTTCCACCATTAACATCTTTTCTTGAATACCAACTAAGTAGCTAGATAAGAGATGGTCCCAATTAATAACTATGATCAAATGCCAAACTTATCTTAGACACCAATTGGTTCATCAGATTTAATTAAACTAGTCTAATCTTAATCAACTTTTGGATAGGTTAAATCCAATTTACTATCAGGTCTATATTATCGAGTTCTCGATATAAATGACTAGTATGCAAAACTAGGTTCTAAATCCTAGATACAATGAAAGCAAAAATCATGAAAAATAATTTTTCAAAAGTATGCTACTTTAAAATAAATCTAAATATCATCAAACCATGCCACTTAATGTTGGGTTTCGGGCTGGTGCAGTGGAAGACTGGATTTCAAAATTTTCATTATTGAAACTCTAATCGACTGAAACCCTAGTCCCAAGGACCACTTGACCATGATAACTAATAAATCATAATTTAGGGTTATAGAGCAATACCTGGAGTGCTATCCTCTTTAATTTCTATAAGGTATATAAGTATATGCCCTTCATAGGTGACCTACATAGGAATTGGACCAAGGAAGCACTCTTATCAAGCTTACTTATTTGACTAGGACTCTTCCGGGAGCCTTTCTTCCTTTTTCTTTGCTGGAACTCCTACCCTTCTGTAGGGCACTTAGAGACCTCTTTGAATCCTCTCTCAGAATTCGATTATCCCTCCTATATCTCTTTCTAGGGTCTTGTCTTAAAATGACAAGTCTTGCCTTAAAATGACATGCTTTGTCTTAAAAGAGACCTTTGTTCTAAGACAAGGAAGAGAAAATGAAAATAACTTCTTTTAGATATTTTTTGGATACACTGGCATCAGATTATCGATGCCTATTTATAAAGAGTGAGAAGGAGCCTGATAAATCTTTTCTTTAGCCCTTGATAAGACCCTTCAAGTAGAATGTTGATCCCTTGAATGATTTTGATGATAACAAAATATTAGAGCATGCACTTGAGTTACCAACTACTTTTTAAGTGCTTTACAAGTTTTTGTAGGATGATTTTAATGCTCAATCATAACTCCTACAACCTTGTTATATGTCATGTATAGTGTTGTAAATGTATCATGTAAAGAAGTGCCCAAAGAAAAATTAAATTAGTATTCATAAAAAAGGGTTGCTTCTATATATTTTTCAAGCTCAAAATTCTTTAGAATCTATTGTTAGTTAAGTTGGAAAATGTCTTGAGTGATTAAAAGCTGCTGGATGATTTCTGGAGAAGAGTTGAAAAGTTTATGGAAAATTCATTTGAGCCAACTCGAGTAAGGAGAGCCGACTCTAGTTCTTAGCATGCATGAAGGATTCTGGCATGCAAAGATCCGAGCCAACTCGAAGGAACCCGAGCCGACTCATCTAGAGCATCATTTCTTGAATCAGACAAGCGAGCCAATCCAAAAGCAATATGAGCGGACTCAACCATTCAGTCAGGCATCCGAGTCGAGCCTTTAGTAATTCGAGCCGACTCCTCCAGAGTCCAGGAAAAATCAGTTCTGAAAGAACAAGCCAAGTGAGCCGACTTTACTAAGAAGAGTCGACTCCTCCAGAATATAATTTTGAAGACCTGAGAATCCGAGCCAACTCGATTGAGGCGAGCCAACTCAACCAAAGTGAAGATTCAACTATTATGAGGATCCGAGCCGACTCGAAGCATCCAAGCTGACTCGAACGTCGATTCCAGGCATGTAACGACTAGTTCCAGAACTTCATTTTTGAATTTGAAAAGTGCACTAATGGTCAAATGTCAAATCCTAACGGTCTACAATGACTATATCCACCTAAGAAGAGTACAAGACTCTATAAATAAGGGATTTGGACAACCTTTGAAGAAGCTAATGAGCAGTTAATGATCAAACGAGCTTGTGAGCAAGAGAGCACTAAAGAGCATTCAAGTCAGCCTTCAAGACTTCACTAACTCAAATCTAAAGCTTGAAGCATTTATTGAAAAAGTTGAAGAAGCCATTGAAGTGCATTAAAGTGTAATTAAGAAGGCTTTTCTCGAGTTGCAATTGCAACCATCAGACAACTTTAGTTTGTCAATTAGTTGCTTGTTTTTCTTAACTCTTTTATGAGTTTGTGGATTTTTGGTGAGCTCGGTTGAAAAACTAAGTGTAGGTTCTTGGTGAGCCTGTTTCAAAACCAAGTGTGGGTTCTTACTAATCCTGTTCAAAACCAAGTTGGGTTTTTGGTGAGCTCGGTTGAAAAACCAAGTTGGGTTTTGGATTGTGAGCCTGGTAAAACAATTCGACTATATTCCATAGGTGAATATAGTAGAAATTCCAAGTGGTATCTTGGATAGTGGACGTAGGAGAGAGATTGCTCCGAACTACTATAAAATTGCTGTGTTTGTGATTGTGCTTTTTCTTCTTTACTTGCTTCTGCTTTAAATATCTGAATCACAACACCTACCATACAAGAAGATTTAAAAGAGCACATATCTGTTTAAATTTTTTAAATTTTCAATTCACCCTCCTCTTGGAAAGCCACTTGGGCAACAACTGGTATCAGAGTAGAGTTTCTGAATTTTAATTAGAGTAATGATTAATGGCTCATCCCATGAGTACCTCCTTGGCCGAAGGCCAATCCACTAATAGATCTCCATTGTTCACTGGCACGAACTATTCTTATTGGAAAGCTAGAATGAAGATATACATTCAAGCTGTTAACTTTCAATTATGGAAGATCATTCTCAAGGGACCTCATATACTCATAATAAAAGTTGATGGCGTGGATGTCCCAAAACCTGAAGAGGATTGGGATGAACACGACATGAAAATGGATGAGTTAAATGTCAAAGTCATGAACATGTTATATTGTGCTTTGGATGCAAATGAGTTCAATCGAATTTCTACTTGCTTATTTGCAAAAGAAGTTTAGGACAAACTCGAAGTAACCCATGAAGGAACTTTCCAAGTGAAGACTTCTAAAATTAATCTTCTTGTGCACAACTATGAACTGTTTAAGATGGAACAAAATGAAAATATCTCTACCATGTTTACACATTTTATAGATGTTTTTAATGGCTTGAAAAGTCTTGGTAGGGTTTACTCTAATGTTGATTTAGTGCATAAGATCTTAAGATCACTTCCGGACAAGTGGTACTCTAAAATAACTGCCATCTAGGAAGCAAAGGACTTGAACACACTACCTCTATATGAATTTATGGGTTCTTTGATAACATATAAGTTGGCCATGTAGCATAGGAATGAAGATGATCAGAAAAAGAAAAAAACTATTGCCTTTAAAGCTGCATTGAAAATGAAGAAACAAGAAGAGGAATCGGAAGATGATTGCTTCTCCTTCGAAGATGACTTGAAAGATGAAGATATAGCTATGGTCATAAGGAGATTCAGAAAATTTATAGGAAAGAAGAAGGGAAGATATTTCAGAAAATTTCATAAGAAAGGTGAATACAGTAAATACAAGGATAAAGAAAAAGAAAAAAAAGGATCAAATGCCTATTTGTTATAAGTGTAAGAAACCTGGGCATATCCATCCCGACTGTCCTTTGTTAAAGAAAATATTTAAGAAGAAGAAGAAAGCGTTGGTTGCTACTTGGAGTGACAGTGAGGAGTCGACTTCAACCGAAGAGGAAGAGACCACTAAAACTGCCAATCTATGTCTTATGGATCTCGAAGGCGTGGAATGTCTTACAGCCCAGAAAATGAAGAAAAGATGGTATCTGGATAGCGGCTATTCAAGACATATGACGGGTGATAAAGAGCAATTCGTCACCCTACAAATGAAAGAAGGAGGATTTGTAACTTTTGGAGATAATAGCAAGGGAAAAATAATCAGAATTGGTAAGATCAAAATAATCCCCTCCACTTTTATTGAAAATATATTACTAGTAGATAAATTGAAGCACAATTTATTAAGTATTAGTCAATTATATGATAAAGGCTTCAAGGTTGTCTTTAAATCATCTATATGTATAGTAACTAACTCACTTGATTCTAGCAACAAATTCATTGGACATAGACTTGGAAATATTTATGTGGTAGATCTGAATGATCTAGCCATGTCTAGTAGTTCCAGTCTAGTAGCAATGAATGCTAAGACCAAGAAGTCTTGTTTACTTTGGCATAGATAATTAGGTCATGCTAGCATGCATACAATTGCCAAATTGATTTCTAAGAATCTAGTTAGAAATTTACCTAAATTTAAAGTTGATTTTGAACATGTTTGCGATGTTTGTCATATGGGTAAACAAACTAATGAAAGTTTTAAATTAAAAAATATGGTTTTAACTTCTAGACCCCTTGAGCTACTTCACATGAATTTATTTGGACCAACTAGGACCACAAGTCTAGGTGGTATGAAATATGCACATGTGATAGTAGATGATTTTTCTAGATTTACATGGATCTTGTTTATTACACATAAAGATGAAACTTTTAAAGTTTTTTGAAAATTCCATAAAAAAATTTTAAACCAGAAAAATATTTTAATTGTATCAATTAGAAGTGATCATGGCACGGAATTTGAAAATCAATTTTTTGATGATTATTGCACAGAAAATGGCATTGATCACAACTTCTCCGCTCCTAAAACACTACAACAAAATTGTGTTGTAGAGAGAAAGAATAGGATTTTGGAAGAAATGGCTTGAACAATGCTATGTGAAGGCAATCTATCAAGGTACTTTTGGGTAGTAGCGATGAACACTGCTTGTTATATTTTAAACCATGTTATGATATGACCAATTTTAAAGAAAATCCCTTATGAGCTTTGGAATGAAAAGAAACCAAATATTAATTACTTTCATGTCTTTGGTTGTAAATGCTTTGTGTTGAATAATGAAAAATATAACCTAAGAAAATTTGATGCTAAATCAGATGAAGCTATATTCCTTGGTTACTCAATACATAGCAAAGCATATAGAGTGTTTAATAAAAGAACACTGACTGTAGAAGAATCTGTACATATTATATTTGATGAAGCTAACCCCTCACCTTCAAAGAAAGAAGAGTGTATAGATAATGATGCAGGTACACTTGAAAAGGAAATGGAAGATATGAGCATACAAGAGAGACCAACTCAAGAAGGAGAAGAGATGGTAAGTAAGGATCATGCCGATCTACCAAGAAAATTGAGGTTTGTAACTTCTCATCCAAGAGATTTGATTATTGGTGATCCTTCACAAGGTATTAGGACTAGGTCATCATATAGAAAAGCACATGATTACCTAGCATTTGTATCACAAATTGAGTCACATAGCTTAGAAGAAGTTGAAAATGATCCTAATTGGATGTTGGCAATGCATGAAGAATAAAACTAATTTGAAAAAAATAATGTGTGGACTCTAGCTAATAGACCATCAGACCATCCCATTATAGAAACCAAATGGGACTATAAACTAGATGAACAGGGTAATGTTATTAGAAACAAAGCTAGGTTGGTAATTAAAGGATACAATCAAGAAGAAGGAATAGATTTTGATGAGACCTATGCACCCGTAGCAAGACTAGAAGCCATAAGATTACTACTTACATTTGCTTACTACATGAATTTCAAAATATTTCAAATGGATGTAAAAAGTATATTTTTAAATGATTTTATATCTGAACAAGTTTTTATAGAACAGCCACTTGGTTTTGTAGATCATGCTTTTCCAAATCATGTTTTTAAACTCAATAAAGCATTGTATGGACTTAAACAAACACCTAAAGTCTGGTATGATAGATTAAGCAAATTCTTACTTGAAAATGATTTTGTAAGAGAAAATGTTGATAAAACTTTATTTATCAAAAAGAAAGATAATGATATGTTAGTTGTATAAATTTATATAGATGATATTATATTTGGTGCAACTAATGAGAATCTTTGTAGAGAATTTGCTGAGTTAATGCAGGATGAATTTGAAATGAGCCTAATGGGTGATGGGGACATCAGAGGCCCCAGACTTTGGCAGAGGCATCTCAATCCTCTGTGGTTATCAAATTAGAGTTTAGGATTTGAGTCCAATTTGTAATTAGGGTTTAGTTAATTTGAGTGAGTTCATTTGAGTTTTATGGGTTAGTCTATATGAGTCTTTGTATAGCCCCTGAGTCCTGTTTTGGGCCTTTCAATATTTGAGTCCTATATTTGGGTTTTGATCCATACTATTAGGGTTTGAGATCAGTTTTTGGGTTATGTCAAGTCAGTTAAGTCAGGTCAAGTTTTGAGTCATATAAATTTTGAAGTTAAATTATGTAAGTGTGAGTCCTGTCTATTGAGTCTAATCTAGTCCTGTAAAAAAGAAGAAGACTCAAATCATTTTGAAGCCTGTCAGCATAACACTCCAGTCATCCACCCAGTTGAGCCATTTAGGAGCATGAAGCCATCAAGGGAGACCTGAAGGACATGTGATCCAGCCTGCCAGAGAGGAGAACAGCTGAAGAAGTCCTGAAGCTTGCCCAGCATTAAAGTGGGCCTCCTAGGGCCCAAGAGCAACCAAGAAGGCACCAACTCTTAGGGTTACCACCCCTTGGTCGGCCACCCTTAGGGTCACCACCCTTTGGCCGACGAAGAGAAGGAGAGGGGAGAGAGAGACTCAGTCAAAGTGGAGAGAACTTGAGGGAGAGTTTGTATAGGTTAGGGTTTACTGTGAGTTATTTGTATACCCTTTCTTAAGCTCCAAGTTTGTAAGCCTATATAAAGGCCTCCCCTCCTCATGTAATTGGAGATGAATTGATGAATTAAATTGAGTTTTCTTTCTTTGCTGTATGCGAGCTGTGTGCATGCTATATGCGAGCTATGTATGAATTATTTTCTCCTTGCTCATGTGCCCTGCCTCCATCCCCAACATCAAAACCCTAGTCGCCCTCCTTCCAAGCCTTGGCCGGCCAATACAAAACACTCTTCTCCTTGCTATTTTTGATTTATTTCTTCATCCCTACACCATTTTCTAACTCGCAGATGGTGATTTACAGGTCCCTCAGTTCCCGCAAATCCGAGGATACCTTTTGATCAGCCTTCGGATCACCTAACAGAAAGCCACGAATTCGTAGGGTCATAAGCTTGCTCTTATAGGCCGCATCTGGGAGCGAGAGTGATCTCTTCATGCACGATCTTCATCAGGCACTTCAATCATTGCTAGGTACACCCCCCTTGACTCCCTAGTAGTGGTCTTGTAGAAGAGCAACCTTACCAAGATTTTCTCAAACCTTGGCGATCTCATTTTCTCTAACTTTTAGGGTTTATTTCTGCATGCATGACTTCTAAAAATTTTCTAGAATTCTTTACTTTGAATTTTGGCTTGAAATTTAGGATCTAAAACCCTAACTCCTTAGTTAATCACGAAAAAATACTTTTCATGCATTAAACAATCTCGCATCATTTGGTATCAGAGCATAGTTTAAGGCTAGTTTCTGCATCCTATCATCTCAGTATATGGTCTGTTATTTTTATGATTTCTACATATAGGAAGATCCAAAAATCTTGATTTTTATTTTTATAGATTCCTTATAATTGAAAGTATGTTTCATAATTGTTCTCATCGAGCTCAATGGGATCGCCGTCCCGGACCAAGAAACCATAGTATCTGTCCGGCTGACGCGGTATTCTACCGGATCTTCTAATGGGTTCTGGGTGTGATTCAATCACAGCCGGTTCTACGATGTCCTTAGAGTGTGTAGGTCCTTCCATTGGCTGAACTTCATCAAGTTCAATCTTAGAGGCTATAGTTCCTTCTCCAAGGAACTCCTTTTCCAAAAAGATAGCTCTAAGAGCAACGAACACCTTTTGTTCATTCTCCAAGTAGAAGAAATACCCTTTGGTTTCCTTAGGATAACCAACAAATAAACACCGATCAGACTTAGGACCAAGTTTGTCTGAGTCTAAACGCTTTACGTAAGCCGGACAACCCCAGACCCGAAGGTGTGAGATTGATGGTTTACGTCCATTCCACATCTCATACGGAGTGGAGACAACAGATTAACTTGGAACATCATTTAATAAGTAACAGGCTGTCTGAAGCGCATATCCTCAAAAGGGTAGCGGCAAAGTTGCAAAGCCCATCATGGATCGAACCATGTCCAACAAGGTTCGATTCCTCCTTTCGAACACACCATTCAACTGTGGTGTTCCTGGAGGAGTCCACTGAGAGAGAATTCCATTCTCCTCAAGATATGTCAAAAATGTAGCAGATAAGTATTCACCACCTCGATCAGATCGAAGGGTTTTAATACTTTTTCCAGTTTGATTTTCTACTTCATTATGGTATCGTTTGAACATTTCAAACGACTCAGACTTATGTCTCATTAAAAAGACATAACCGAATCTTGAAAAGTCGTCTGTAAATGTAATGAAATATTTGTATCCTCCTTTGGCACTAATTGTCATTGGTCCACATACATCAGTATGTATTAGACTTAGGAGTTCTGTAGATCGTTCACCTTTTCCAGAAAAAGGTGACTTGGTCATTTTACCAAGTAAACAGGATTCACAAGTGGGCAGTGATTCAGAATCACTGACCTCGAGAAGTCCATCTCCTCGCATATCCTATTTTGGTTAATATGACCTAGTCTACAGTGCCAAAGATACAAATTATTGACATTATCTAACCTTGGGCGTTTGCTAGAAGTGTACATTACACTAAAAGGCTTTGACAGTACAAATATGCCATTATTTAATCTAGCTTTCATTATAACAGCATTATTCAAAATAACATTGCAAAAATCTCCTTTTATTGAAAGTTCAAAACCATTATTGGCCAAAAGGCCTACAGAGATTATGCACATAATGAAACTAGGACAATAGTGACAGTCGACTAGTTCGACAGTACAAGACTCAAAGACAAGACGCAGGACTCCAACCGCCAGTACTGGAACACGATTTCCATTCCCGACGCTCAGAAACTGTTCTCCATCTTCAAATCTTCTGCTAACTTGAAGTCCCTGTAACGAATTACAAACATGAATTGGACTACCAGTATCCAATACCCAGTTAGCAGTATCAACAATTGAGTAATTACAAGGTCTTATCATATAAATACCCTGTCCAGCAGACTTCTGCTTTCTCGGCCTGTTCGGATCAAGGGACGCTATATAAAGAGGACAGTTCCTCTTCCAGTGTCCCTTCTTCTTGCAGTGGAGGCACTCTGCAGAAGACTGATCAGCCTTAAACTTCCTGGTCTGACTCGGGCCAGGAGCATTCTGCGCCTTCTTTCCATTTTTATTTATTTTCTTCTTCCCTTTCTTAAAGGGACGACGACCTCTACCTCCTCCCACTAAATTCACCACCCCCTTATTAAGTTGGTGGTCTTTCTCGAAAGTCTACAGTAATCCCAAAAGACCATGGTAGTTTACTGCAGGCTTGTTCAATCTGTAATGATCAAGAAAGTCAAGATAGGAGAAGGGAAGAGAATTCAGGATCACATCCTTGCCGAGCTGCTCGTGCAAGGGGCATCCGAGTTTGCCCAGTTTCTCAATCAGCTCGATCATGTACAATACATGATCAGTGACTGATCCGCCATTCGGCATCTTGGAGTTGTAGATGGCACAAAATACTTTGTACCGTTCTACATCATCCGGGGTGCCGAAGGATTCCTTCAACTTTTGAAGGATTTCATCAGGTTGGGCCTCCTCGAATTTGCGAGTGAACTCGTCGTTCATCGCCGCTAGCATAATGCAACGGACAGTAGTCCGATCAGAGACCCACTTCAGATAAGCATCTCTGACCGCACTCCGTGCATTAGCGGGAGGGATTTTAGGTGCCGGATCCGTTATCACATACAGGATCCGTTCGTGCTCCAGAACTATTCTCAACTTTTGATACCAACTATCGAAGTTGTGACCCTTTAACTTCTCGTTATCGAGAAGTGACCGGAGCGACAAGTTTGAAGACATCTGAAAAGAAAACAAGACCAAATTAGTTTATGAATTAATAACTTAACCAAAAGACTTGGACTTTAGTCTAAAGGTTTCTCCCACTAATTTTTCAGATTGGTAGCCTCTGACTCCAATCCGTGAAAACAACATTTTTCAAGTGGGTACTGAAATCCAATAGGCCTCGCATGAGCCCGACTATGGCCAGCTTACCCATACGAGCCTAAAGGTAGGTTCGTAAACCAATTGTTTCCCTAAACAATTTTTAGTATAAAATTTTGCCCCAGAGAACACCCCAATCGGCCTAGGGGCCTCCTATTGCGGGTCTCTGGTTAGGTCCAACCATTATAATGACAAACCCAATGCTTTCAGCTAACTAAAGACCAAGCCCGACTATGGCCGGCCACCTGGTCCCGTTAAGGAGGTTGCACTGAACCATCATCGATCAGATAGAAATTCCAGTCACCAGATGTACACCCGTTCTATGGAACTGCCGATGCACACCAAGCTAGTGGACATATTTCCATTCAACTTAATGGGAGGCTAAGACACTGTCAACCCTTTGACTTAGTCTTTTAAGGACCTAATAATTTTAGAGGATTTTTAGTTATGACAGAAGAGAAGAGACAAGGACATGGATCATCCTCCCACTGAATCAATCAGATTCCAGGAGGGTTGAATTAAATCAACAATTGATCCATGGGCACCTATTGATCAGTCAGACCGATCAACCTGGGTGACATGGGTTAACTCGAGTCATTGAGCTTTTCCAATCAGTTCTGGTTGACTCGACTAGCCAGGTAGGTGAGATCATGGGTGAGTATCCGCCATTAACCATCTTTCCTAGACACCAACCAAGATGGCCAGGAAAGAGGTAGCCTTATACAACCATGATCACAAATGCCAAACCTACCTCGACACCAGTCGGTTTACCAGACCCGATCAGATTTGCCTAAAGACTCGGGCATCCACTGAGCCACTAATTGGATCCATTTTAGATGAACGGATCAACTAATCTAACTATTAGATAGTTCTAAAGAAGGACCTTAAACAACATTTGTTTAATCTTCTTTTAATCCGATTCAACTAAACTTAGGTCTAACCCAGTTATGGACCCAACTAATCAGCTAACCCAATTAACCCAATTTGGCTTATGCAAATTTTATTAGATTTCATAAACCTAATTTTTTTTTTTATTATTAAGCCAAATACTTAATTAAAATATTTTTTAATTAAGTCTCTATGTAAAATAATTTTACATCTTAAATCATGCATCATATCTAGATTTATACTTTTATAAATATTATATGACTCAAATAACAAAATTATAAATCATGCCGAAGTTATAAAATAATTTTAATTTCTTTTTGATTTCCTTAAAGGATCCTTCTGAAGAGGCCAACACAGACGAACCGCATCGTGTCAAAGACACACGGCCATGGTGAAGGTCTCAACTAGGTTCCTAAAAGTACTCTCTAATCCCAAGATTAAACAATTTAATCTACTATATATGCATCAAGATATGTTACTCTAGAACCTGGCTCTGATACCACTGAAAGTAAAAATGTGGTGCAGGTGCCTACGCTAAGCATGCAACAGTACAGGGTGCAGGTAAATATTTTAAAATATTTTTAAAATAAATACGAAAAACACATACTCCGCACAGGATCTAGCATATGCAAGATGCATGTATTGGCATGATACAGATCATATAATATTTATAAACAATTTTATAAATCCAGATCTACATATGCACAAAAATAGAACCCAAAAATATACCTTATTCCCAGCTGGAATAAGTCTGGGATAAACCTGGAATAGACTGGAATAACTGGAATAAAGTTATTCCAGTCGTCTTCCACCTTGGGCTGAAAACAGGGCTTCCGAAATGTCCCCGGAACTCCACCTTCCGGACCTCCGATTGCTTCCAAATTTGAGCTGTAGATTCTTAAGGAAGTCATCTCCGATTTGGCACTAGTTTCTGCAAGAAAAACTAAGCCAATAAATCGTCAAAATTCGGCAAAGTTTGCTGCACGAAAATGATAGCAGAACAGAGTAGCTGTCTTCGTCGTTGGATTTCGGGCAACTGGAGCGATCCCGGCTCGCGTGGTTTGCTCCGAGGAGTAGAAGAATACTCCCTCTAGAGGGGAGACATGCCCAGAACTCTCGGATCCGCCTCCACGCACGGTGCTAGCCGCCGGAAGAGGGGTTCACGGTCACAGAAATTCTGCTGCTGGGCAGAATTTGAGCACTTCAAAACAAGGGAATAATGCCTTGTATCTCTCCCTCACAAGCTCCTAAACCTAGCCCCAGATGCAAATAATAGTTCTCAAAATGGTGAACTCTCAACCTCTCAAAGAACACCCAAAGCACTCTCTCTTTAGGCCTCTCTCACGGTGGCTAAAAAATATTCTCTCGTTGAAACTTCACCCCACGAACAGGGGAGGGCTTTTGTTTATAAAAGCTGCTGGGAGGGAGAGGGAGGTGGAGCATTGTGAGGCCAAGAGATGGAAACAGCCCAATAAACAAGCCATTAAGGGAGGGATTAAAGCCATTAAGGGAGGAGAAGGGAAGAGACGCTAGCCCAGCGTCAAACAAAACGTCTTTTGGCCTTCAAACGCAAGAAAAAACTTCTCCCAACGTAAATAACGTGTAAATGGTCCAAGAGAGAGGAAAAGCCACCGGTCCAATAAAAAAAAAAAAAAAAAAAATACGGTCCAAAATATTTAAACCAAGTGGTTCAATCTAATTTGAACCGGTTTAAAATTTGGTTCAAGGAAAAAATTGGTTCATAACCAATTGAAGGCCGAAACGAACTCCGAATCAGTTCAAAACTGATTCAGAAAAATCCTGGTGCAGTGCTGGTCAACCCAGAACATTTTTCGGTCGACCCAGACAAGGGCAAGACGGGAAAAGAGTGCTCAAAAAATACTGTGACCATAAAACCGAGACGATTCCCAATCGTAGTCGGTATTCGGATCAGAGAGTTATCCTCTGTGGCGTGTGACCTCATAGGTTCGAACCTAAACGGTAGCACTGGAATAATTCCAGTACCAGCACAGTAAACCGTCTAGCAATGGGTCCCGGCGTCCGGATAGGTCGAAGATGCGGGAGCAAACTATCGAACCTCTGGTATATGGTTATCGTATAATTCATCCCTTTTACCTCTAATGCTCATGACGACTGAGATTGGGCTGCCAACCCAGACAGAGTCAATCAACTATGTGTCTCAACCTTGCAAGCCCAGTGACTCTTCACTAGGACTACCCCGGCCGAGGATTTGCTAAATTGAGATACTGCGAGACATTCAATCCAAACTGTTTGGACAGGTCAATTCCATCTTGGTCCATCACTGCTCCACAAGTACTTGCCTGTACCCAGAAACCTTCCGTCATCGGATTAAAAATCCGGGTAGTCCGGCACCAAAGCATAGGGAGTTGCCTGCAAGCTACCGTGATGATCTCAGGTCAGAGGGACACATATACCCATATCCAATCGTGAGTTTCCCTTTGGTAGAGAGGGGCTGCACGGAGTCACGTTCAATGAGATACCACATATCCCACTTGTAGATCACATCAGTGTCACCACACTCATTTAGTCAAGAGGACAACCAAACGATGTGAACTGCAACAACCTATACTTGATATATTGCCGTCCAGTACAATATATCCTTTGGTTGTGAACTGGGTTTAAGGACCACTCGATACATCCTCTCTGTATCGAAGTCAGTGTAGTTCTAAGGACTTCATCACATGGAAAGAGTTCATTTTAGGGAAATACAATATGTGATGAGCTGCCAAATAACAATTTTATTAATTCATAAAATAAATACAGTGCTGAGCACAACCGCCTACAACCCAGGCGATTGGCTTTGGGACACATTTCCCAACACTAAGTGGATTGGTGGTTCCTTAATTGGGTCTTGTGTTAAGCAGAGGGGGCCTCCCACCATCCCATCTCTTACCTGGCCAGTTAAAGGATTAGGAGTTACATTATGTATAAGTTGAGTCAACCCATTCTGTTTGGGCTCTAGGTCTAGGTACACGTAGTCATTTGTTTGAGTCTTGTATGTGCACTAGATCAGGAGCTTCATATCATCCACAACCTCCACAATTGGCTGAACCCATGGAATCCCACCTTGATGCTGTCCTAAAGACCTTAAGTGACCAGATGGCTCGATTGAACACCCGATTAGACCAAATGGATGACCAGATGACCCAATCGAATGCCCAATGGACTCATATATTTGACCAAGTAGATGTTCGGCTAGGAACCCTAGAGAAAACCCGTAAGATCTAGACTAGATCCAAACCTGAGCCACCTTTACCCATACTACCCAGGTCTTATGAACCCAGAACCTATGAATCTAGAACCTATGAACCTAGATCCTATGACTCCAGATCCCATGACCATAGATCCTATGCACCCATACCCTATAAGCCTAATATACCCATGACCTATAGATCTGAACCCATGACCTATGAGCAGAATGAACCCATAGGCCATCGACTTGAATCCCATAGGATTAGTACCCCTAGATATGAGCCCAGTACTAGTCCCCTTCCCTGTAGTCAACTTGAACCCACTAGGATCAGTACCCATAGTCAAAACCCAGATACTGGTCAGGTACCCCTTAGTCGACCCACCCCAGCTACCCCAGTTACTAGCCACTATTCCCTTAACCAAACCCCTCCTACCAAAATCCCTCCTACCACCCCATTGGTTCACCAGAATGACATTAAAGTGGAAATGTATGAAGCTGATGTGAGCTTAGTGGATGAGTACGAGGGAGAAGAAGAGGAGACATATTTAGAAGACCAAGAATTAGTTGACCCCATAGATACCCAGCTAGAAGCCAATCTAGAGGTAGCTGACCCTGACCACATCCAAACTGAAACCATCTTGGAAGAACAGTTAAAGAAAGAGGACCATGAGGAACCTGACCTTACTATTAGAATCATGCCTAAGGAGCCACTAGAGGAAAGTCTAATTATAGAGCCCAGTTCTAAAATTCAAGAGTCCAAGAAATTTATTGAGGACATGATCTCTTTAATTCAGTACCCTCAGGATAAATCCCCTCCCATAGTTTCCATTATGGACCTCTTCTCAGAAATTGTTGACCCATCCTTCCATAGCATGGACCATTTCTTGCCTAGAGACAACTCAATGTTCATACATTAAGGTCAGTCTCTTTAGTCCAAAACCAGTCCCGGAATCCCCTTCATATTTACTACCCTTCCCTGATTCGTCTCATGTATCTAGAAACATCAGGTCACATTTTGTTGAGATTATCAGGTTGCATGAATCCTTAGAGCCCATCCCATTTGCTACCTACTTTTGGAAGATCCTTTGGCATCTATTAGGAGTTCCTGGCAAATTCTCATCTGCATGTCACCCATCAACCATGACTCATGCCCAATGCCTAAGTTGTAGCTAAGACCTAATAAACTTCTTTCGATAGGAATGCATAGTTGAGTCTATTAGGTGTTAGTATGAGTCCTTTGTGTCACCTGTTAGGAGTCCATAAACCTAGTTCAATTATCCACACCTGCACTGAACACTACACAACATATGCATCGGGATATTAGCCATAAGGTAATTTAAGTAATAAAACATCTAACAAACTAGCTAATTCTTGAATTAGAGCCAATGGATTCAACGTAGAGAATTCTATCTTGGTTAGGTTTAGGCCTAAAAAGAAGTTTCATGCTCACAGAGCTGGATCCTTAGAAGTGATAGAGAAGGTAGGATCCTATGTGCATGATTTGCCCTTGGTGTTTGGCTTTAGCTTTACCTTCAATACTGTAGACCTGGTTGAGTCTAGAGAACCGATAGCAATTCCTAGTGAGGCCTTTGAACCTAACCCCCATCCATTGAGAGTGAGCCTGACCTTGAGTATCCACCTATATTTTGGCCTGAGAGAGGAAAATGGATTGAGCGTGTCCTGGACGATAGAGCTACCTTGACCTGGGATAGCGGTTTTCAGTGCCACCTATTCCGTTGGCAAGGTCTACCAGGATCCAATGCTTCGTGGGTTACTTAAAAGGACTTGTTGCACCTCTACTCAGACCCTTCAGAGAGACACCAGATTCAGTGTGACCCTTACTCGACAGGGTCGAGTTTCTCCCACCCTGGGAGAATTGATGGGGACATTAGAGGTCCCAGACTTTAGCAAAAGCATCTCAATCCTCTATGGTTATCAAATTAGAGTTTAGGATTTGAGTTCAATTTGTAATTAGGGTTTAGTTAATTTGAGTGAGTTTATTTGAGTTTTGTGGGTTAGTCCATATGAGTTTTTGTATGGCCCCTGAGTCATATTTTGGGCCTTTCAATATTTGAGTCCTATATTTGGGTTTTGATCCATACTATTAGGGTTTGAGATCAGTATTTGGGTTATGTCAAGTCAGTTAAGTCATATCAAGTTTTGAATCATATAAATTTTGAAGTTAAATTATGTAAGTGTGAGTCCTGTCTATTGAGTCTAATCTAGTCCTGTAAAAAAGAAGAAGACTCAAATCATTTTGAAGCCTGTCAGCATAACACTCCAGTCATCCATCCAGTTGAGCCATTTAGGAGCATGAAGCCATCAAGGGAGACCTGAAGGATATGTGATCCAGCCTGCCAGAGAGGAGAACAGCTGAAGAAGCCCTGAAGCTTGCCCAGTATTGAAGTAGGCCTCCTAGGATCCAAGAGCAACCAAGAAGGCACCAACCCTTAGGGTTACCATCCCTTGGTCGGCCACCCTTAGGGTCACCACCCTTTGGCCGATCAAGAGAAGGAGAGGGAGAGAGAGAGAGACTCAGTCAAAGTAGAGAGAACTTGAGGGAGAGTTTGTATAGGTTAGGGTTTACTGTGAGATTACTTGTATACCCTTTCTTAAGTCCCAAGTTTGTAAGCCTATATAAAGGCCTCTCCTCATGTAATTGGAGATGAATTGATGAATTAAATTGAGTTTTCTTTCTTTGCTATGTGCGAGCTGTGTGCATGCTGTGTGCGAATTATTTTCTCCTTGTTCCTACGCCCTGCCTCCATCACCAATATTAAAACCCTAGCCGCCCTCCTTCCAAGCCTTGGCCGGCCAACACAAAACACTCTTTCCCTTACTATTTTTGATTTATTTCTTCATCCCTACACCATTTTCTAACCTGCAGATGGTGATTTGCAGGTCCCTCAATTCTCGCAAATTCGAGGATACCTTCTGATCAACCTTCGGATCATCGAGCAGAAAGTTGTGAATCCGTAGGGTCAGAAGCTTGTTTTTCCAAGCCGCATCCAGGATCGAGAGTGATCTCTTCATGCACGATCTTCATTAGGTGCTTTAACCATTGCCAGGTACACCCCCCTTGACTCCCCAGTAGTGGTCTTGCAGAAGAGCAGCCTTACTAGGGTTTTCTTAAATTTTGGCGATCTTGTTTTCTCTAACTTTTAGGATTTATTTTTGCATGCATGACTTCTAAAAATTTTCTAGAATTCTTTATTTTGAACTTTGGCTTGAAATTCAGGATCTAAAACCTTAACTCTTAGTTAATCATGAAAAAATACTTTGGATGCATTAATCATCCTGCATTAATGGGTGAACTGAATTATTTCCTTGGACTCCAAGTTAAGCAAACAAAGGATGGAATCTTTATATACCAAACAAAGTACATCAAGGAGATCATCAAGAAGTTTAGTATGGAGTCAAGCAAACAAATGAGCACACTCATGAGCCCTACATACAGATTAGATAAAGATGAAGATTGTAACAACATTGATCAAAAGCTATATAGAGGTATGATTGGATCACTGTTGTACTTAATTGAAAGTAGACTTGATATGTTGTTTAGCGTATGTGTATGTGCTAGATTTCAATCTAATCCTAAAGAATCACATATGCTTGTAGTAAAAAGAATTATAAGATATCTAAGAGAAATAAGTAATCTAGGTCTATGGTATTCAAAGTAATCTTCATTAAATTTAATTGGTTTTTCGGATGCTGATTATGCTGGTTGTAAAATAGATAGAAAAAGCACTAGTGGTACTTGCCAATTTCTAGGATTGGATTTAATCTCATGGCATGTAAGAAACAAAACTTTGTAGCACTATCCACTACTGAGACAAAGTATATAGCTGCAGGGAGTTGTTGTGCACAAGTGCTTTGGATTAAACAATAACTAGAAGACTTTGGTATTATACAATCTAAAATTCCTATCAAATATGATAACACAAGTGCTATTAATTTGTCAAAAAATTTAATTTAGCATTCTAGAACAAAGCATATAGAAATTAGACATCATTTTCTTAGGGATTATGTTCAAAATGAAAATATTATACTTGAATTTGTTCCTACTGAAAGCCAACTTGCTGACATTTTCACCAAGCCACTTCATGTAGAGAGATTTGAGTTGATTAGAGGAGAATTAGGTTTATGTGACCCATTTTAAAAAACTTATGACCTATATTCTTCAAAATTAAGGAAACATTATCTAGAAAGCCTCCTATATCAAATTAAGAATAATGACCATCTCTCTTAGTGTATATCTTTCATTTGAGGCCATTTATGAACTATTTGGAACCTTTTATGGAGTTTTAGTTCGAGTCGACTAGAGCTACAGTACTCAAGTCGAGCCACTCGAATTTTGGGTTAGGCATTTTTATATAAAAGTTGTAGAACTCTTCTTAGAGCCTTAAGTTCATTCAAACCCTAAGCTGAGCCTTTGTTTATTCTCTTCAAGCTTAGAATCACAAATTCCTAACCTACACTCTCCCAAAATTCACTCTATCCGAACCTATTAGATCTTAATGGCTCCGAAAAGGGCTGTCGGCAAGAGATCTCGATGAGTTGAACCGACGGCTGAAAGAGAAAGAAGAACAAAAAGAAGACAAGAAGAGCCGACTCAGATAGATGAAGTGGAAGAACATGAAGATAGTGAGGAAGACCAAAATCCATCACCCGTGCAACCACAACAGATCATCTTAATGGGGAACCGACCTGTGACTATTGGTAGGAAAATCAATTTTACATTATTAGAAAACTAAGGTTTCTGGATTGGTGAATGGATAGAATCTCAGGGCTATGTATTTTTCTGCACATTGGATTTACCTACATACCCTAGCCTAGTCAGAACATTTTTTGAAAACCTAACCCTAGAGGAAAATAGTGTTATTTCAACTGTTAAAGGGGTTAGACTGACTGTGAATGAAGACTGTCTGAGCCAAGTTCTTCAAATGCTGAGTAGAGGAAGCTACCATCTAGTTATGAGGGAAAGACAAAGGACATTGAGGTTAATTTTAGAAACAAACAATATGGATGAAGTTTTTAATATAAAGGCGAATGTCTTGTCCCTAGAAATGAGGCTACTTCATAACATAATTAGCCGAATCTTTTTGCCTCGCATCGGTAGATTTGACTGGGTGAGCGAGAGAGATTTAGTCTTCATGAGATATATGATTGAGGGGGAGGCCCTCAATCTGCCATACATCATGCTGACATAGATGAGAGATGCAGCTAGGAAGGCCAAAGCATGCTTACCATATGGTATGGCCTTCACACTCATATTTAGGCATTTTGGTGTTAAGCTAGATGGTGAGGACAGCAGGCTATTGCACCACATAGACACCTACTCGGCTAAGTCACTTCAGAGGATGGGTTATCATCTGATTGAAGGTGGTTGGTCGAAGAGGATATCTGATTAGAGGGCTGCTATTTCTTTTGATGAGGATGAGGATGATGAGCCTGCACAGTAGTTACCTATTAAGGAGACTACCACTGCTGTTGAGCCTTCAATACCTGATGTTGAGGAGCATGAGCACATACAGAGTGAGCCTGGGAGTCCTAGGCTTCGCCAGCACCAGCACCATCAGCACATCATGCTTCACTAGTACCATCAGCACCAATACCAGCACCTATAGTGACTGCTACACCTGCTCCAAGACCATCTACTGATACTCCAGGACCATCTGCTGATACTCCAGGACCATCAGTGTCTCATGCATTCTTTGCCCAGCAGATGAGACAGCTATCTCAGACCTTGACGAGCACCTTTGGATAGATGTTTGGCGAGCTTCGTCAAACAGTCAATACCAGACTCAAGGAGATCTATGGAGAGCTGAGACAGCTACATTCCAGGGTGGACACAGTTGAGTCTGCCAGACCAGAGCCATAGATTGACATATAGTCATTGACAGATTCCTTTAGGTCAGTATCCGATGACATCCGATAGACTGTAGCTCATTGCATTAAGAAGTTTAGATCTAAGTTGCGAGAGATGAGCTATAGGATGGGATCTATTGAGCAGAGCAGGAAAATAGAAGATGATTATACTAAAGGTGTGGGGATACTCAGGGCTGAATTTGGCAGATTGAGAGGTTTAGTAGAGGCTTTTGCCAATGCTTAGGCTAGTGAGCTCATTGCACTCCATGAGGGAAACAAGAAGATTCAGACTGAGCTGAGCACTGTATGCCTTTTTCTATCGAAGTTGTCTTCAATCATTGAGACTCTTGGAGCATCTCTCAGATAGCTAGCACCTCCTCCACCTATTGTACCTTCTGCTGTGTTTGATCTAGAACCCATATCCTCCTGTCCACCTTGTTTATCCTATCCTCCTAGATAGCCTCCACCTCACTCTACTAGGGCTGGACCTTCTACTAGGGCTAGAGATTCTTCTAGTCATCCTAGATCTTGGTATGGTAGGTCTGAACCCATTAAAGAAGAACCTAGTGATAGTGAGTAGGCAAGTTTTTAGTGTTTCTGCTTCTAAACTTCTGTAAGTTGTAACGAAAACCTTGATAGCAATGAAAGTAACTGTTTCTTACTAATTGTGTTTGCAATGTTATCTGTGCATTGATGATTTTATATTAGATTATCAAAATTGGTATGAGAAAGTGAAATTATTTGTGCATTGATGATTTTATATTAGATTATCAAAATTTTTATGAGAAAGTGAAATTATCTCAAACAATGTTTATAATCTTCTCTTTCTGTTTCAAAAATTGAGCTTGAAGTACTTAACTAAGGGGCAGAATTTATTTGAATTCCTTTTTGATTAATGGCAAAAAGGGGGAGAATATTGCATGGAAATATTGAATGGGAGAATGATATTATTGAATTGTATACGTTTGGATAATTTCCAATTAATGAATGAAATAGGGGGAGATATTTGCTCATATTTGCTCTAATAAGCATCTTTATAATTTTCCAAACTGCTCTGATATAATTTGAATGGCTATCTACTACTATTAGCCCTGAATAAGCTCTGATACATATTGAACTTATTTCAAAAGCTTTGATACATTGTCAATATGAGCTTTGATACATTATCAATATGCTCTAATTCTTTCAAATACATTCTCGGTATATAACTCATACATATTGATACTTACTTCCAAATATACTCATACATGTAACTGTAAAGTTTTTTTCCATGCCCGGTGTTTTGTCATCATTAAAAAAGGAGAGATTGTTGACCCCTTGAATGATTTTGATGATAACAAAACATTGGAGCATGCACTTGAGTTACTAACTACTTTTTAAGTGCTTTACAAGTTTTTGTAGGATGATTTTAATGCTCAATCATAACTCCTACTACCTTATTATATGTCATGTGTAGTGTTGTAAATGTATCATGTAAAAAAGAGCCCAAAGAAAAATTAAAGTATTATTCATAAAAATGGATTGCTTTTATGTGTTTTTCAAGCTCAAAATTCTTTAGAATCTGTTATTAGTTGAGTTGGAAAGTGTCTTGAGTGATTAAAAGCTCCTAGATGATTTATGGAGAAGAGTTAAAATCTTATGGAAAATTCACTCGAGCTGACTCGAGTAAGGAGAGCCGACTCTAGTTCTTGGCACGCATGAAGGATTGTGGCATGTAGAGATCCGAGCCGACTCGAAGGAACCTAAGCCGACTCGTTCAGAGCATCATTTCTTAAATAGATGGGCGAGCCGACCTGAAAGTAATTCGAGCTGACTCAACCATTCAGTCAGGCATCTGAGTCGATCGTTCAGTAATCCGAGCAGACTCCTCCAGAGTCCAGGAAAAATCAGTTCTAAAAGAACAAGCCAGGCGAGCTGACTCTATTGAGAAGAGCCAACTCCTCTAGAATACAATTTCGAAGACTTGAGAATCCGAGCCAACTGGATTGAAGCAAGCCGACTGAACCAGAGTAATGATTCAACTATTCTAAGGATCCGAGTCGACTCAAACGTCGATTCTAGGCATGTAATGGCTAGTTCCAAAACTTCATTTTTGTGGCTAGTTCCAGAACTTCATTTTTGAATTTGAAAAGTGCTCCAATGGTCGAATATCAAATCCTAATAGTTTACAACGACTATATCCATTTAAGAAGAGTACAAGACTCTATAAATGAGGGATTTGGACAATCTTTGAAGAAGCTAATGAGTAGTTAATGATCAAACAAGCTTATGAGCAAGAGAGCACTAAAGAGCATTCAAGTCAACCTTCAAGACTTTACCAACTCAAATATAAAGCTTGAAGCATTAATTGAAGAAGTTGAAGAAGCCATTGAAGTGCATTAAAGTGCAATAAAGAAGGCTTCTCTCGAGCTACAACTGCAACCATCAGACAACTTTAGTATGTCAATTAGTTGCTTATTTTTCTTAACTCTTTTATGAGTTTGTGGGTTTTTGGTGAGCCCGGTTGAAAAACCAAGTGTAGGTTCTTGGTGAGCCTGTTTCAAAACCAAGTATGGGTTCTTGGTGATCCTGTTTAAAACCAAGTTGGGTTTTTGGTGAGCCCGGTTGAAAAATCAAGTTGGGTTTTGGATTGTGAGCATGGTAAAACAATCTGACTGTATTCCATAGGTGAATATAGTGGAAATCCCAAGTGGTATCTTGGGTAGTGGACGTAGGAGCGAGGTTGCGCTGAACCACTATAAAATTGCTGTGTTTGTGATTATGCTTTTTCTTCTTTATTTGCTTCTGCTTTAAGTATTTGAATCACGGCACCTACCACATAAGAAGATTTAAAAGAGTACATATCTATTTAAATTTTTTAAATTTTTAATTCACCCGCCTCTTGGGAAAGCCACCTGGGCAACACAAAAAGAGTCCTTTGGGTGAAAAGACTTATCTTGACATGTCATATCATGCACCAAGAGACATATATATGTCTCTTCATTTTTCTAGCATTATTCCCACTTTCCATGTGGCATGTAACCGATCATAAATTGGCTATGGGGTGTGGGATTCCAAGGGATGTATCAGAGAAAATAGAAGCCTTCAAATAGGACTTCTGGATTTAAAATCAGTGCCAAATATGAAGGGATGCGTCCCTTCATTATACGCTCCATCCAATTCCATGACAAATCGTTCTTTTGACTAGTCAAGCCCAATCCAAATGGGCATGGGGATAAGGGAGAGCGTCCTTGTGTTTATCTAGAATAGGAGATTAAGTGGTAGAAGGACTCTTGGTCCTTCTACGCACCTTAATCTTGGTGCATGCCAAGCTTGGCACCAAGAGTCCAATCCTACTTGGACTCTTCCATAATTGAAGGATAAAGCTCCAAATAATTTTAGATAAATACAAATATTTACTACCCCAATTAGAACTTAACCCAATCTAAGTCTCACTTAAATTGGTTAGCCCAAATAGCAAGCTAATTGACCCAATCCAATTGGGTTAGGAGTTGGGCTAGCCAACATATACTAGTATGTTAATTAGCTAGCCAATTAGGATCCTATGATCCTAATTAAAATCCAATTGACTTGGCCAATTCCATAGTGTGTGTGATCCTTTAGGCTCCACATCAAGCCAGTAGTAGGTCCAGGTCCAAGCTATTTTGATCCAATCAAAACTGATTGACCTAATTAGGTTAAATCAAGCTGACGAAGTTAGCCGATTCGAACAAATTTTCAAATTAACTCATGAATCCTTCCAATTTGATTCATGAAAACCTACAAGACATGATTGACATCTAGCAACATGTCATGCCTACTGAAAAGATGAGAAATTTGATAAAAATTATCAAAATACCCTTTAGTAGAAAGTTACCATGCAATTCAATCGTTCGATCTCTCTTTATCCTGAATAAGTGATGGGTATGGATAATTGTTAAATCCTAGTACTTAATCCTTTCGAATATCAACTCGATAATGAAGACTTGATCAATGAAAGATTAGAAATCCTCTCTAATCTTATCTTGATTTGATCAAAGACTTCCTGAGTCAACAATCAAAAAGATTACATGGGATAAGTTCTTCTCTTACTAGGAGTGATCGATTCCTTGTGATCCACTCACATCCTTCATGGATAATCTACCATATCCAAGAACACCTTGTACATGACTCTTTGTCACGAATGAGTATGACCAAAAACATGACTTTATGTACACAAAGAACTATGGTGATCTCAAGTCTAAGGATCACTTGCACAACTCCCACTATGAGAACCATCTTGTGATAAGTAGTAAGACCTCCATAAGATATTCTAGGGGTGGATTAGTTCAGTGAACTCATATCCTAATGAGCACCCATATCCTTGTATTAGTATCCCTATACAAGTGGCTGTGAGACCAACCACCCTCTCCATTGAGCATGCATAGGATGTGCTAGTCTTTCTAGAAACATCGATCTCCGAATCGATGATCCAATGACTAGAAATATTTTAGATTAGGATTTATAGGAATTTAGGTCTCACCGTTATGATCTCCATCATAATCCTAATTTCATTGCCCTAACCTATGGGGTTCATCATGATCTTGATAAGATGTAGCAATATGATGAATCAATAATTGCCTTTTTTTAATAAATAATATCATACATGAGTTAGAAGATTATAGAAATGCCTATACAAAGATTGGCTTTTAGGACAAAATTCTTTCAATCTCCCACTTGCACTAAAGCCAATCGTCCTTGTATCTTATACCTATATAATCTAAGTGGCAATCAAAGTGCTGTTGTGGTAGTGCTTTAGTGAATGGGTCTGCTATATTGTTCTTTGTATCTACTCGTTCGATGACTACATCTTGTCTTTCTATGATCTCTCGAACAAGGTGGAAGCATCTTAGGATGTGCTTGATCTTTTGATGAGATCTCGATTCGTTAGCTTGCACAACAGCTCCAGTGTTATCATAAGAAATTTGCACCAGTTGTTGTATAGCAGGAACCACACTCAATTTCGTGATGAATTTCTTCATCCACAGCTTCTTTTATGGCTTCACTTGCAGCTATATACTCTGCCTCAGTGATAGAGTCAACTATAATCTGCTGCTTTGTACTCTTCCAACTCACTCTACTACCATATAGGGTGAAGACATACCCTGATATTGATTTGCTATCATCTGGATCTGATTGAAAACTAGAATCTGTATCCCTTCTAGTTTCAACTATGATCACCATATATTAGAAAAATATCTTTAGTCCTTCTTAGGTACTTAAGAATATTTTTCATAGCTTTCTAATGATCCTCCCCTGGATCAGCCTAGAACCTACTTACTATGCCCAGGCATAAGTAACATTAGACCTGGTACATAACATGGCATACATAATTGATCCTACAGCCAAAGCATAAAGAATTATACTCATCCTCTTTTTCTCTTTTTTGGTGTCTTAGGAGACATCTTTTTGGAGAGATGTATGCCTTGACTCATGGGATAAGTAACCTCTCTTACTTTCCTCCATGTTGAATCTCTTCAACACTAAGTCAATGTACTTGGATTGGGATAAGCCAAGCATCCTTTTAAATCTATCTCTATAGATCTTTATACCTAGTATACAGGATGCCTCTCCCAAATCCTTTATAGAAAATTACTTTGATAGCCAAGACATGACTGATTGCAACATCAGTATATCATTCCCAATGATGAGTATATCATCAACATACAAAACTAAGAAAATAAGGGCACTCCCACTTGTCTTCTTATACATACATGGTTCATCCACATTCTTAATGAAACCAAACTCTTTGATCGTCTCATCAAAATAGATGTTCCAACTCCTAGATGCTTGCTTCAATCTATAAATGGATTTCTTAAGCCTGCATACTTGGTTTGGTCTCTCACTTGAGACAAACCCCTCTGGCTGTGACATATAGACTTTTTCCTCAAGATATCTATTAAAGAAAGTAGTCTTTATATCCATCTGCCAAATCTCATAATCATAGTATGTAGCTATGGCAAGCAATATCTGAATGGACTTGAGCATGGCTACTGGTGAAAAAGTTTTATCATAGTAAATACCATGTCTTTATCTGAAACCTTTTGCCACTAACCTAGCCTTGTAGGTTTCTACTTGACCATATGCTTATGTCTTCTTCTTGAAAACCCAAATAAATTGCAATTGAGTTTACTCCCTTAGGTGGATCAACTAATGTCCAAACCTGATTAGAGTACATAGAGTCTATCTTAGATTTCATGGCTTTCAACTATTTGTCAGAGTTACTACTTGTGACAACTTCCGTATAGGTCACAAGATCATCATCCTGTATGATACTAGTTTCATTGTCATTCCTAATGACAAAGCCACATCTGAGAGGAGCATCTTGGTGAAATTGGGGACTGCAACTGGAAATGCAATCAATAAGATGAACGCAGTGAGAGCCCATCATAGGTGGAGGATAGGCCTTCAACATCAACTGAAAATGGAGTTTCAGTTGAGGTGGAGTTAGACAAGAAAGATTCTCCAGGAGTGAAGGAGAGGCAAGAAGAATCAGTTTTTCAAAGGGAAGTGCAGGAAGAGCCACAAATAGTAGACTTGCAGGACAGTGCAAGGGGAGTGGCATTGCATAAGCCTCAACGCATAATGCGGAAGCCGGTTAGATATGGCATGGATGAAGCAATTTCATATGCTCTAATATCTGTGAATGGAGATCCAGAAAGTTTTGTAGAGGCCATGGAAAGTCCTGATAAAAAGTCATGGATGCAAGGCATGATGGAAGAGATGGAATCTCTCAGGAGGAATCAGACATGGCAGCTAGTGGATATACCTAGAGATGCTCATGCTATTGGCTCCAAATGGGTGTTCACTATGAAATCATTATCTTCAAAGCAAGGTGGAGTAAGATACAAGGCAAGATTGGTAGCAAAGGGATACTCACAAAGGGAAGGAGTTGACTACACATAAGTGTTTTCTCCTGTTGTACGCCATACTTCAATTCGGGTGTTGTTGTCTTTGGTGGCAAAACATAATTTGGAGTTGGAGTAGATGGATGTGAAGACAGCCTTTCTACATGGAAGACTGGAAGAAATAATCTATATGAAGCAACCTGATGGCTTCATTGAGATTGGACAGGAGAACAAGGTATGTCTACTTCAGAGATCATTGTATGGATTAAAACAATCACCTCATCAGTGGTATCACAGATTTGATACATTTATCTTGAGCCTTGGTTTCTTAGATGTGAACATGATCATTGTGTCTATGTGAAGGATATGGATACTATGGATGCTCTGTATTTACTTCTGTATGTGGATGATATGTTGATAGCCAGCAGAAGTATGACAGCTGTGAAAGGGTTGAAGAGAGCATTATCTCAGGAATTTGAGATGAAAGATTTGGGATCAGCTTAGAAAATCCTTGGAATGGAGATTTGCAGAGATAGGTGCAAAGGAATACTCCATTTATCACAAGGTGGGTACATTAAAAGAGTACTCGAGAGGTTTGGGATGGATAAGGCCAAACCTATGGAAACACCAATACCAGGACATTTTTCTCTCTCGAAAAAATAGTGCTCCCAAACAGAGGAGGAGAGAGAGTACATGGAAAGAGTTCCACATGCCAATGCAGTGGGCAGTTTGATGTATGCTATGGTTTGTTGCAGGCCGGACATAGCATATGTTGTAAGCCAGGTGAGCAGGTACATGGCTAATCCTAGGATGGAACACTGGAAGGCATTGAAGTGGATTTTGAGATATCTGCAAGGGACTCAAAGACATGGACTGGTATTTGGTGGGCAGCCTGAAGGACATGGATGGAACTCCATAGAATCATGTGAGAATTCAGGTCCTTTGGAAGGGTTTGTTGATGCAAGCTATGTAGATGATCTTGATACAAGGAGGTCTACAACATGTTATCTCTTCTGCATGTATGTTGGACCGGTTTCTTGGAGATCAACCCTTCAACCTATTATAGCTTTATTTGTAACAGAAGCGGAGTATATAGGGATTATTGAAGCTGTAAAGGAAGCACTATGGCTGAGAAGGCTAGTGTCTGAAATGGGGGTGAAACAATGTATGGTGGTCCTACACAGTGATAGCCAGAGTACCATACACTTGACACAGAACCCAGTCTATCATGCTAGGACCAAGCATATAGATGTGAGGTACCACAGAGTTAGGGAGCTAGCGGAGGAAGGAGAAGTGGTGCTGGTGAAGGTCCATACAACTGAAAACCAGGTGGATGCACTTATGAAGGCTCTGCCAAGGGATAGCTTCTACTCTTGTATGTGGTTAATGGGTTTGAGGAGTCTGGCATATATAGCCTTGAAGCACCAAGGTAAAGATTATTGAGTCTCAGGTGGTGCATTCATGGCTAGTCGGGTCAATGTACATATGTTGATCTAGTCTATCATGGTTTTCCATGATGTGTCTAGGGCTAGGGTCGAGTCCGGTATGAGTCCTAGGTGTATAGGCTCAATTTTGCTCTTTCTGGATCTTTGAGTCAGCTCTTCTGTTGTAAGAGTCGACTCTGTTGGTTGGCATGTCTCAGAATGGTGATTGTGGTCTAGACGAGTCAGCTCGGATGGATTAGAGTTGGCTCGGATGCATAATCAGGAAAACCTGCAGTCTGGATGAGTCAGCTCAGATGTATTAAAGTCAGCTCAGAGTATATTAGAGTCAGCTCAGATATATTAGAGTCAGCTCAGATGCATAGTTAGGAAATCTGTTGTCTGGACGAGTCGGCTCAAATGGATTTGAGTCAGCTCGGATGACGGGTGAACTGTTTTTGAAAGGTGCCAGCTGGGGGAGTTTTTGGGATCTCGGGCACGTGTGACTAAGGTATATATATATTGTATTCTCGTAAGAGGATGAGTGTGGTGTAACGAACTTCTTGGAAGTGGAAATCCCTTTCTCCCATGAAAATTCCTCTGTTTTCTTTTTTCTTCACTCTTCTCCCGTTCTTGGTGTTCTTGATCTTGATAGACCTGAATCCTATCATGATCTTCAATGGAGATTGCTGGCAGATGGCCATCCACAACCTGGTGATACGCTTCCGTGATTGCTTTGTTGATTAGGGCTTTCGTTCTTGATCGAGAACAAGGCTGTTATTGAGGACTTTGTTAGTCAAATCTGGTTGGATTTGTAGCAGAATTCTCAACAGGATTAAAGTTAGGGTATTCTTGCCTTAGAACCAGCATTGTGAAAGATCGGAGCCCGAAGATCGTGATCTTGAAGCCCTGTCGCAAGATTCTTGAGAGTCCAGCTAGATCTACTTCAGAGAGAAACATCTTCGTTGGTAAAATTCAAAAAAACCTTCCCTACTCTTTGATTTCTGATTCTTCGATAAGTAGATCCTGGTTTATGGTGGTTTCTTAGCTACCAAATCCTGCTTTTCTAGTTTACTTTGTAGATTTACTTTGCAGGTTATTAACTAGTAGACTAGTTTGCTTAATTGCCTCCTTTGAGTCTTTAAAAACTAAAAATTATAAAAAAAATTAATCTCTATTTTTCTCTGTTAAATAGGCTAATAATCAGTAGATTAAGTTTCCATAATTATTCCACATCATTTCGATATCAGAGCGAAGGTTAAACTAGGATTTAACTTCTAGTTCTGAAATTTTTGCATACCTAGAACTAGGTTGAAATTAAAACTGCATAAAACCTATCTAAAACAAATTCAAAAAAATTAGTAATTAATTTTTTGATAATCCTTTATTAATCCTCTATTTAATTTTAGAAAAAAATAGATAAAAAAAATTTAATTTGCTATTTTCTGGTGGAAGGAAATTACGCCTCCTGGGTGGGTATACGCAAGTATACTGTCACGACCCATGGGAGTAATGAGCTACGGCTGGACATGATATCCCGAGATCAAAAATCTAAAATTAATCAGATCTGAAATTAATTTTACAAATAATTAAAAATTTAATTAAATTTTATTTTTTTATTTTTTTTATTTATTTTAATTTTAGTGTATCTAGGGTTTCATATTTGTGTGACTGCATCATCCAGTAACCTAATCTTAAGGGAACTTGAGCATCTTAGATCAGGGCAGGATTTCATCACCTATCTTGGGTCCACAATAACCTTCTTTTACATCCAAGCCCAGCTTAATTAAAATCAATTAGACTTAATTTGCTCTAGTGAGCTAGGGATACCAATAGGTCGAGTTCCAAGTATTATGTGAAAGCTAGTGCACCCAATCCTTTGATTATCACTTGAATCTGGTGTCTAAGGCTAGAGGTCCAGAGGCAAACACCCTAAGCGATTTTGTGGTTTTTAATTAGGACCCTGCGAGAGAAGGGGGAGCCTCCCATGACCCCACCTCTTACCTGGCCAGTGGATAGGGTAATTACTGAATTGGCTGTAATTGAGCTAACCCATTCTACTTGAGCTCTAGGTCTAAGAAATCCTAGTTTGATTTGTGTGATTGCATTGCATGGCAACTAGATTAGGAACTCCATACCAGTAATCTTACCCAAACCCAACCCAGCTTGACCATGGAGTCTAACCTTGAAATCTTTTTGAGGTCCATCACTGAACAATGTACCCAAATGAATAATAGGTTTGACCGACTAGATGACCGTTTAGGAAACCTAAAAAGGACCCGAAAGATCCGTACTAAGCCTAAACTTGAGACACACCCTGACACATTCCTGGAGCCCAACCCTAGGAGAACCCCACACCCTGACCCATTCCTAGAGCCCAACCCTAGGAGAGCCCCACACCAGGACCCAATCTGGGAGACTAGCCATAGGAGATCCAATTATGATTTCATAGACCAGGATGAGAGAGCCACTAGGTACATTAGGTTAGAAGCACCTACCTTTGGTGGTGATCTTGATCTTGAGGATTATCTTGATTGGGAAGAAGGTATGGATCTATATTTTGAGAGGGAACTAGTATCTGATGAAAGAAAGTTTAAGTTTGCCAAGCTTAAATTAGTATGCCAGGCTAGAATTTACTGGGATGATGTTGAAAGAATGATCAGACGAAGAAGAGACATATCCATAACTACCTAGAGTGACATGAAACTTAAACTTAGAAAAAGGTACCTACCCAGATCATATAAACCTAGTTCCTATGCACCCAGATCCTATGAACCCAGCTCATACGAACCCAGATCCATGACCCATAGATCTGAGTCCATATCTTATGAACCTAAGGAACCCATAACCCCTAGGTATCAGCCAAATGCTAGTCAAGTTTCAATTAGTTGGCCAGAATCCATTAGGATTAGTGCCCCTTATCAAAAATCAGAATTTAACCAAGTCCACCCGAGTCGACCCAATTCTCACCCGAGCTGACTCAACCTTATTCCGAGCCGACCCACCCCTGTTATCCCAGATACTAATCAATTTTCCATTAGCCAACCCACTCCTACTACCCCATTTCTTCAACAAGATAACTTGAAGATAAAGTGTATGAAGCTGATGTGACCTTACTAGATGAATATGAAGATAAGGAGATACAGGAGGTAGACCTAGAATTAGTTGACCTGGTAGGCACCCAGACTGAAGCCAGCCCAGAGTTAGTTGACCATGATTGTATCCTAACTGAAATTGTACTGCTAGGACTCTTAGAAAAATAAATCTATGAGGAACCTAACCCTACTACTGAGACTTAACCTGAGGAAACACTAGAAGAGACTCAAGTCATAGAGCCTAGTCTTGAAATTCAAGAACCAGAGAAAATTGGTGAGGACTTGACTTATTTAGTCCAGTACCCTCAGGCTGAAGTCACTCCTTTGGCTCCAATTAAAGATCTCTTCCCTAAAATTACTAACCCATTCTTCCATCAAGTGGACCTTTTAGTGCATGTAGATGTAATTCAGTGTCTAAACTTTAAGGTCAAACCCATTAGTCTAGGACAAATCCATGAGCCCTTTTCTTATTTCCTACCCTACCAAGTCACTCTCGAATCCACTTCTTATTTCCTACCCTTTCTTGTAGCTTTCCATGTTTCCAAGACCATTAGTTTGTATTTTATAGAGGCTAGCAAGTTACATACATCCTTTGAGCATATTAGGTTTGCCACTTATTTCTGGAAAACCCTATGACATTTAGTAGGAGTTCATGCACCATTCTCATCTGCATGTCACCCACCAACCAAGGGTCAAACTTAGTTATAGTTTAGGGTTTACATGCATGTCAATAAGAGAAAAAAAAAAAAAAAAAGACTCAAAGAAATTCAATAAAGGAGACTTCGTCATGGGCAGGCGATGACATGAACGATTTCCACCTGGAACCATGAAGAAGTTATATGCCCGTAGTAGTAGACCGTACAAAGTAGTTAGGAAAATGGGACCTAATGCCTACGTGCTTGAGTTACCACCTGAACTAGGTATTAGTCCTACTTTCAACATTTCAAACCTTATCGAGTATAGGGAGCCAACGTTAATTCCTAGTAAGTCTTTTGGGCCTGATCCAATCCTTGAGTATGAGCCAACCTTGTGTGTCCACTTTCCATACTACCAGCCCAGAGAGATAGGATCGAGCAGATCTTGGATGATAAGATTATCACTACTCGAGATAAAGACTATCAGTGATATTTGGTCGTTGGCAAGGATGACCCAAGACCGATGATTCTTGGATCTCCAGAGAGGACTTACAAAGAATTGACCCAGACTTATTAGAGCATTATCATAGCAAGGTTGACCCATACTCGACAGGATCGAGTTCCTTCCACCTGGAGAGAATTGGTGTGGACACCAGGGCCAGAAGAAAATGACAAGTCAAACCAACATCCCTGTGGATCACCTATGAGTGAAGCCCTAAGCCCAAACCACACTTGTAAATAGTTATCCTGAATTTTTGTTATTTTAGCTTAGTTGGGTTTAGTCATAAACCCTGAAATTGAGTCCCTGTAAAAACCCCTGGATCCAAAATTGAGTTTGTAAAAAGACCCCCAATTTCAATTGGATCATAAATGGTCCAGTGTTAGTTAGCCCTTTTACAACTTTAATTAGGGTTTTTATATAAGCCCTATTTAAAGCCTTTGGGGTTAAATCTTTTTTACCAAGTTGAAATATTTGTTTACATGTCTATGCCTTTTAATCAAATTAGGTTCCAATTAATCAAGTGGGGCTTTAGTTATTTGGTTGGTTTAATTAGTTTTGCATCATGTGATTAGTTATTTTAGTTATTAAGTCCTGTAATACAAGAGGGGATCCAAATCAAGATACCATGTGCATTCAAGTCAAGATACATGTGACCCTATGTGACAACCCAACATACAATGTGCTAGCTCAAGACAAGTCAAGCATTGGTGCCACATGTCATCCACTTCTTGGTGCCACCTCATATATGTCACCTCATCAAGTCAAGGACACCCATGCCATCTCATCAGCCTATGTCACATGCCACATGCTACATCACCTGCCACCTCATTGGGACAACATCACATGTCATTTATCTTGGTTGGCTAATTTTATGTCAAAAAAAAATGGTTGTCTTTATTTTTTATCAAGACATTAAGACATCCGGACATCCAGACATCCAGACATCTAGACATTTAGACAACATGCAAGCTTATCCAAGGAGGGTGCCTCATTTAAATTCCAAGCTGATGGTTTTAAGATGAGTAAAGCAGAAGGAGTATTAGTGCCAAAAAGAGATTTGTCGCCCATCCTTTCTCATTCTTTTGACACCACTTTTTGAGAGAAGTCGGCCAAGAATTTCTTTTCCAAGGGATGCCTATCTAGAAGAGGTTCAAGGAAATTTCTTGCTTCAAGAGTCCAAGTCAATCAAGTTCTAAGCAATCAAGAAATCTAGGACTCAAGAGTGCCACATGAATTCAAGATTGGAAGCCAGGATTGTCATCCATACATTCAAGTTGACGCCAAATTGAGAGGAGTAAAATAGAAAGATTCTACATCTTAACTTAGCACCCAAAATGAATGAAGTCTTCATGTTGTCGCACAAATGGGATGATGCCAAGTCTAAATTATTGCCCAAGCATGGATGAAGTCCAAGGAAAATCAAAAGCTAGAGTTCAAGACACCAGGTGCAAGGATTCCAAGGAGTTGCTTCCCAAGGGACATCAGTGCTAGTCTTTGTATCCATTACACCACTAGTTGATGGTCTATAAATATCCCATCAACCCCTTCCTATATTATTGATGAATTATTGATCAAATAAAGTAACATTCTGTCCAATTCCTTTGCTGTGTGCATCGCGGGGTGTGAGGCTCTTTCCTTTATTCCTGGAAACATCGCGAGGTGTGAGGCCCTACATATCCAGACACCGAGAAACCCTAGCCGCCCACTTCCATCTCTTTTCTTTTCACTTTTTCATCCTCTTTCCTTCTTTACTACGTTCTAACTGAGGGATATTTCTTTGTTGAGTGATTGCAGGTGATCAAGGATTAAAGTCAGGGTATTCTTGCCTTAGAACCAGCATCACAAAAGATCGGAGCCTTAAAGATCGTGATCTTGAAGCCCTGCCATAAGATTCTTGAGAGTCTAACCAGATCTACTTCAGAGGGAAATATCTTTATTGGTAAAATTCAAAAAAACCTTCCATACTCTTTGATTTTTGATTCTTCGATAAGTAGACCCTAGTTTACGGTGGTTTCTTAGCCACCAAATCCTATTTTTCTAGTTTACTTTGTAGATTTACTTTGTAGGTTATTAACTAGTAGACTAGTTTGCTTAATTATTTCCTTTGAGTCTTTAAAAACTGAAAATTATAAAAAAATTAATCTCTATTTTTCTCTGTTAAATAGGCTAATAATCAGTAGATTAAGTTTTCATAATTGTCCCGTATCATGGACCTTCTGTATCACCTCCTCCTCCACCAGATGATGGACAAAAATTTTCACACTACTCTGCAGGCTGATGTGCACTCTACAGATCCCTATGATATGGACACACCAGCACTAGAGGCAGAGCAACGAGAGTAGTGCATTCCTGATACTCTTGCCACATAGATTCTCTCAGGGACTAGTACTCTAGCTGATATGGGACAAATAATTAAAGCCTAATTATCTGAGAATAGTAGAGAACAATTTTTTTAGATTTTTAAGGAAGACTCAAAGAAGACAGTAGAGGAAACTAGTTCTAGTTAACTACCTGTACAAGTAAACCTACAAAGTAACTAGAAAGCAGGACATGGTGGTTGAGAAACCATCTTAAACTAGGATTTATCTATCAACGAGTCAGAGAATAATGATAAAGGAATAAGTTTCGATTTTACCAATGAAGATACGCTCCTCCGAATTGAATTTGATAGGACTCTCAAGATCTTCATGGCAGGATTTCAAGAACTCGATCCCGGGCTTCGATCTTCCGCACAAAGCTAGTTCTAAGGCAAGAACACCTGATCTTGATTACTGATCACCTGTAACACTTAACAATGAAAATCATGAATTAAGAAGCAGCAAAGAAAAAGAAAGAATGAAAGGAAAAGAAGGTTTAGAAATGGTGGTTTTTGAATTTTCTGGTCGGCTGGATAGGTAGGATAACTAGGGCCTCGCACCTTGTGATGTTTCGAAGAACAAAGGAAAAGGGCCTCACACCCCGCGATGCACACAGCAAAGGAAATTCGACAGCATGTCTTTATTGATGAATAATAAGTAATTCATTACAAGGGGGGTTGGAGGGATATTTATAGATCCCCAACCAGTGGTGTAAGGGATACAACTACTAGTCTTTTTCTTGCTTGGGTTACAACTCCTAGAATCCTGCTTTTAGGCATCCATGACTCTTGATTGTTGGCTGATTTGGAACTCTTATTAAAGTGGATGAAATTCATGAATTTTTTCATCCAAAGTGGTGGATTGGTGAGGTGGCTTGATGTAGGGTCAAGATGCTCTATCACTTGGCCTTGCTTGTTGGACTCTAGAGTATGGTTGGATGATGTAGACGTCTGCAGGTGAATGGACTCCTCAGTCTGGATTGAAGAAGACTCTTGAGTTTTAGTGAGACTCTTGAGTTCTAGATACTTAAGCAGCTTCCAACCTATTTGATTGAAACTCTATAGTAGAAAACCTTTGAACCTTCTTGTTTTGGGTGAGTAAAATTCTTAGAACGCTTTGAAGTTGGCATTAAAAAATGCTTGGCTGACTCCCTTGTATTTGGCATAGAATATTTTGGGTGAGGGCGCCAAATATGAAGAGTCTTTCTTAATTACTCATCTTAAATTTCAAGTGGTTCTAATCATGAGTTTAGGTGGCCGACCAAGATGTAACATGGAGTGGATAGTGTGTTGTCCCAATGACATACAATTTTTAGACATGTCATGTGGTCTTGTCCTGGTTGAAGTTTCAAATGGTGTTGTCCTAATGACATGTCCAAACATGACATGTGTTGATGTCCAAATCCTTGGAAAGGTGGCACGAAGAAGAGGTTGCATATGCCAAGTGACTTGGGCTAACACATGGGTCACATGGCTTGTCTTGAGCTAGCACATGGGGTCACATGGATTTTCAATTGGGTGCACATGGGATGTTGTCTTGGGTCTCCTCTTGTAATACAGGACTCAATGACTCAACTAATTACATGGACTCAATAAATAACAAATTACATGACTCAACTAAATAACCAACCATACTTAATTTGGCTTGCGATTAAAAACTTAATTAAAGTTGGTAAAAAGGGCTAACTCAAACTGGACCATTTAAATCCTAATTGGATAATTAGGGTTTGACTCAATTAGGATTTTGACTCAACTTGGTAAAAAAGGTTTTACCCCAAAATAAACCAAACCCTCATTACAGTTGGTAAAAAGGGTTTAATCTAACTAAACCAAAATAACAAAATTTAAAATAAATATTTACATGGTAAAAAGAGTTTGGGTTCTTGGTTTTATTCATAGGTGATCCATAGGAATGTGGGTTTAACTTGTCGATTTCTTTTAGCTCTAGTTCCCGCACCAATTCTCCCCAGGTGGGATGAACTTGACCCTGTCGAGTATGGGTTAACTCCACTGTTATAATACTATAGTAAGTTAGGGGCAACTCTCTGCAAGTCCTCTTTGGTGATCCAAGAATCATCAGACTCAGGTCATTCTTGCTAACGAACCAGATATCGCTGGTAATCTTTGCCCCGGGTGGCGATGATCTTCTCATCCAAGATCCATTCGATCTTGTCTCTCCAAGCTGGTGGTATGGCAGGTGGACACACTTGGGTTGGTTTACTCTCAAGGACTCGATTAGGCCCAAATGGCTCACTAGGAATCAACGTTGGCTCCCTATACTCGATAAGGTCTGAAACGTTGAAAGTAGAGCTAATGCCTAGTTCAAGTGGTAATTCAAGCACGTAGGCATTAGGTATAATTTTCTTAATTACTTTGTATGGTCTACTACTATGGGCATGCAGTTTTTTTCATGGTTCCAGGTAGGAACCGTTCAGGTCATAATCAAACCATAACAAAGTCTCATTCTTTGTATTCCTTGAATCTTTTTTTTTCTTAAAAATATTCTTGCTTTCATTATTTATTTATTTTATTATTTTTTTATTATTGACATGCATGTAAACTCTAAACTACAACTGAGTTTCACCCTTGGCTGGTGGGTGACATGCAGATGAGAATGGTGCATGGACCCTACTAAATGCCATAGGGTTTGCCAGAAATAGGTTGTAAACCTAACATGCTCAATGGAGTTATGCAACATACTAACATCTATAAAATATAATTAAATGGTCCTAGAAACATGAAAGCTCCAGGAAAAGTTAGAAAATAGGAAGTGGATTCGGGGATGACTTGGTAGGGTAGTAAATAAGAAAAGGGTTCGGTGATTTGTCCTACACTAATGGGGTTGACCTTAAGGGTTTGAGGTATAGCTTCAGGGTCTACCCTAAAGAAGAATGGGCCACTAATCTCAAGGAAGAGATCTTCAATTAGAGTCAAAGGGGTGACTTCAGCCTGAGGGTACCATACTAAAGAAATCATGTCCTCAATAGGCTCTATGACTTGAATCTCTTCTTGTGTTTCCTCAGGTAAAGTCTCAGTATTAGGGTTAGGTTCCTCTTGGATCTCTTTTCCCAAGGGTCCTATCAATACAGTTTCAATCAGGGTATAATCAGGGTCAACTAACTCTTGGCTGGCTTCAGTCTGGGTGTCTATCGGGTCAGATAATTCTAGGTCAGCTATATGTATTTCCTCTTCTCACGCATACTCATCCACTAAGTTCACATTAGCTTCATATACTTCTCCTTCAATGGCATCTTGGTAGACCAATAAGGTAGTAGGAATGGGTCGGCTAGGAAAAAATTGGCTAGTGTTTGGGGTAGCAAGGGTGGGTTGACTAATGGAAACCTGACTAAGACTTAGCTTGCACTCAGGGGTGCTAATCCTAATAGGTGCTGGATGACTAAAGGAAACCTAACTAGCACTAGATTGATACCTAGGGGTTATGGGTTCCTTGGGTTCATAAGATATAGGTTCATACCTATGGGTTATGGATCTAGGTTCGTAGGAGCTTGGTTTAAAGGATTTGGGTGCATAGGAACTAGGTTCATATGATCTAGGTTCATATGATCTAGGTAGGTACTTATCTCTAAGTTTAAGTTTCATGTCGTCCCAGGTAGTTATGGGTATGTCTCTTCTTCATCTAATTATTCTTTCGACATCATCCCAATAAATTAAAGCCTGGCATACTAACTTAAGCTTAGCAAACTTAAACTTTCTTTCATCAGACACTAGTTCTCTCTCAAAATATAGATCCATACCTTCTTCCCAATCAATATAATTCTCAAGATCAAGATCACCACCAAATGTAGGTGCTTCTAGTCTAAAGTTCCTAGTGGCTCTTTCATCCTGGTCTATAAAATCATAATTGGGTCTCCTATAGTTAGTCTCCTAAATTGAGTCATGGTGAGAAGCTGTCCTAGGGTTGGGTTCTAGAAATGGGTCAGGGTGTGTTTCAAATTTAGGTTCAGGATGGGTCTTATGGGTTTTCTCTAGGTTTCCTAATCGTTGGTCCAGTCGATCAAACTTATGGTTCATTTGGGTATATTGTTCAATGAAGGTCTTAAGGAAGGTCTCAAAATTGGGATCCATGATTAAATTGGGTTGGGTTTGTGTGAGACTACAGGTATGGAGTTCCTAATCTAGTAGCCATGCAATGTAATCACACAGAACTCGACTCGAACTAGAATTTCCTAGACCTAGAGCTCAAGTAGAATGGGTCAGCTCAAATTATAGCTAATTCAGTAATTACCCTGTCCACTGGCCAGGTAAGAGGTGGGGTCTTAGGAGGCTCCCCCTGCTCTCGCAGGGTCCTAATTAAAAACCACGAAACTGCTTAGGGCGTTTGCCACTGGACCTCTAGCCTTAAATACCAGATTCAAGTGATAATCACAGGATTGGGTGCACTAGCTTACACACAATACTTGGAACCTGACCTGTTGGTGTCCCTAGCTTACTAGAGCAATTAAATGTAATTGAGTTTTAATTAGGGTTAGGCTCGGATGCAAAGAAGGTTGTTGTGGGCCCAGAACAAATGATGAGCTCCAGCCCTGATCTGAGATGCTCAAGTGCCCTTAAGATTATGTTACTTGATGATGCACACACAAGATGAAATCCTAGATGCAATCGAACTAAAATAATTAAAATAACAAAAAAGTAAAATTAATTATTTTTATTTTTTATTTTGTTCTTTTGTTTTTCAGCAGAGATATAACTTGCAGAAAAAACCCTAAGATGCAGGAATTTAAAATATGTAAAATTTATGTAAAAAGAACCCTAAACTAGAATTGCTAAAATTTATGGTAGATCTGTTCTCAGGTAGTATTCCATTTGGGTTTTTCTTTTTCCTTTCTAGATTTTTTTATTTTATTTTGTATTTTTTATTCTAGCTATTCCATCGATCCCCACTATTTCCATTTTATTCCATACTTATCCCCAACTTATCCTTAAGTTATCCCTATCATCTTCCTCCATCCATAGCCCAGAATACCTTTTTTTTAACCATCATGGCCAACACCCGCTCCATCAACACCGCCACCAGCCCTACGCCGACCGCCCGATCCACCTCCGTCGGTCGAGACGCCGTCTTCGACTTCGCCCTCGAGGAGTCCTCCACCCTCGCCGTTGCCTCGAATGACTCCTCCTCCTTCCGCCTCATCGACAGCAAGCCCCCGACCCCCCGGAGCCATTCCCAGCTACCCCTTCTTCGAGGCTTACTGAAGGATGCTGCCTCCCTCTGTTCCATGGTCACAAGAGAAGGAACTTGCACAGACCTCAAATTTGCACACTTCTCAAAGCAGAAGTCTTCTACAATCAGGCTTGTGCAGATTTCAGAGCAGCTTAGCATGGATCCTAAAACGAACCTCTTTTGGCATAGATCTTGATGCATTCAGATTATATTTTATTTATTTTATTTTTTTAAAATCTGGATGTATTGATTAGTTTGAAGCTGTTTTAATTTCAAGTTTGTTTTAGATTAGGATTATTAGTTTGAAGTCTGTTAGGATTGGGATAGGTTTCATCTTTATCTTGTAAGAGGGTTGGAAAGTCTATAAATACCACCCTCAGTCCTTTGTAAAAAGATGGTGAATGAAATTGAGTTTTAGAAGAGAGATTTTTCTGCCTCTGTAAGGAGTGGGCGTGAGGCCTGTCTTTCCTTCGCCTTTGGGCGTTGAGGGGTGTGAGACCCTATTCCTTCACTTTCGAGCATCGAGGGGTGTGAGACCCTATTCCTTCGCTTTCGAGCATCGAGGGGTGTGAGACCCTATGCCTTCGCCTTCGAACGTCGAGGGGTGTGAGATCATATTCCTTCGCTTTCGAGTGTTGAGAGGCGTGAGGCTTTAGTTTTCCTTTGATTTTTGGAACATTGTAGGGTGTGAGGCCCTAGTTATCCCTTCTTGACCCTAATTCCAGGAGACTTCACAGCTCTCCAATGATCCTCCTAGCCTTGTCCCCCATCAATTTGGTATCAAAGCCAAGTGAGGATTAGGATTAGAGAAAAAAAGAAAAAAAAAGTTGCAGCATCGAGCCTGACTCGATGGAGTCATGTTTTCCCCACCCCAGGAGAATGATGGGGACATCAAAACCCATCCAGATTTTTCTTTTTATTTTCTAGATTTTTTTTATTTATTTTTTCATTCCAACTATTCCACCTATCCCTGCCATTCCCGTTTTATTCCATACTTATCCCTAAGTTATCCCTGTCATCTTCTTCTTCCATCCATAGCCCAGAATACCTTTTTTTTTCACCATCATGGCCAACACTTGCTCCATCAACACTGCCACCAGCCCTATGCTGGCCGCCCGATCCACCTCCGTCAGTCGAGACATCATTTTTGACTTCGCCCTCGAGGAGTCCTCCACCCTCGCCGCTGCCACCTCGGATGACAACTCCTCCTTCCGCCTCGTTGACGGCAAGCCCCTGCCCCCACGGAGCCGTTCCCACTTGCCCCTTCTTCGAGGCTTATCAAAGGATGCCGCCTCCCTTTATTCCATGATCACAGGAGAAGGAACTTGCATGGATCTCAAAGCTACATGCTTCTCAAAGCAAGAAGTCTTCTATAATCAGGCCTGTGCATATTTCAAAGCAGCTCAGCATGGATCCTGATACGAACCTCTTTCAGCACAGATCTTGATGCGAACCTCTATTCCATGGTCACAAGAGAAGGAACTTGCATGGATCTCAAAGCTGCATGCTTCTCAAAGCAGGAAGCTTTTGCTATCAGGCCTGCATAGATTTCAGAGCAGCTCAGCATGGATCCTGATATGAACCTCTTTCAGCATAGATCTTGATGCATTTGGATTATATTTTATTTATTTTAATTTTTTTTATTCTGGATGTATTGATTAATTTGAAGCTGTTTTAATTTCAAGTTTGTTTAGATTAGGATTATTAGGTTGAAGTCTGTTAGGATTGGGATAAGTTTCATCTTTATCTTGTAAGAGGGATGGAAAGTCTATAAATACCACCCTCAGTCCTTTGTAAAAAGATGGTGAATGAAATTGAGTTTTAGAAGAGAGATTTTTCTACCTCCGTAAGGAGTGGGCATGAGGCTTATCTTTCCTTCATCTTTGGGTGTCGAGGGGTGTGAGACCCTATTCCTTCGCTTTCGAGCATCGAGGGGGGTGAGACCCTATGGCTTCGCTTTCGAGCATCGAGGGGTATGAGACCATATGCCTTCACTTTTGAGTGTCGAGGGCCATGAGGCCCTAGTTTTTCTTTGTTCTTCGAAACATCACAGGGTGTGAGGCCCTAGTTATCCCTTCTTGACCCTAATTCCAGGAGACTTCTAAGCTCTTCAACGATCCTCCTAGCCTTGTCCCCCATCACTAGCATTATTTGATGCATTATCTGACGTATTCACTGACTAGAGTGAAAGATTATGCCCTGAAAGCCAATTGAAATATTGTATTTCGATCCCAAAATCAATGAATTGACATTATTATAATAAAGGCATTATTTTCATCATACGCTGTGTCTTTATGATTATATGATGAACCCCATAGATTAGGGCTATGGTTCTAGGGTTATGATGAGATCATACCAGCGAGACCTAAAGCCTTAAAACCCTAATTTAAAATATTCTTGATTGATGGGACATTGAGTTGGGGATCAATGTTTCCGGCAAGACCAGCACATCCTATATATGCTTTGTGATGAGGATGACTGATCTCACAGTCACTTGTGTTTGACACTAATACTAGGATGTGAGTGTTCATTAGAGAATGAGTTCACTGAATTGATCCAGACTGAGAATATCTAATGGAACCTTATCTGTTTGTCAATAGATAATTCTCATAGTGGGAGTAGTGCATGCGGTCCTTTGACCTGAGACTACCATGGTACCTTATATATATGAATCCATACTTTGGTTCACAATCAATCATGACACTGAGTCATGCACGAGGTGATACTGGGTATGGTGGATTGTATATGGAGGTTGTGAGTAGGTCAACAAGGAATTGATCAGCCCTAGTAAGAGGGAATTGCATCAAGCTAATTTCGATCAAATGATGGATTCAGGAAATCTTTGATCAAAGTATGAACATTAGAGTTAATTTCTAATGATTCATTAATGAATCATCATTATAAAGATTGAGCTAGGGATGAATATGAAATTGGATTTGACAAGTATCCATATTCATAATCATATTCGGGATGCAAGTTGATCAAAGGACTGAATTGCCCGGTAACTCACCACTGAAGGGTATTTTGGTAATTCCACCAAAATTCCACATCTTCCGGGTAGACATGATACGTTGCTAGACGTCAATCTTGTTTTGTAGGTATATGATTAAATTATGGTAATTCAAATCAGTTAATTAGAATTAGATTCTAATTGACCGAGTCGAGCTAGTTTGAGTTGACCTAAATCATCTTAGTTGAGATCTAACCGAATTAAGTCAAATAGCACTCGGACCTACTGCTGGCTAGGTGTGAAACCCAATGGGTCACACACAAAAGAGAATTGATGAATGATTTAATTTGGAATTAAATCATGTTTGCAGGATAAACACACTAGCATGTATTGCAGACCCAATTTCTATTCAAATCAGATTCGAATTTGGTTCCGAATTGGGCTTAATTGGGTTCTAATTGAACCAGATTAAGGTCTAATTTAAATTTTAGGACATTGGGCTAACCCATGGCTGAACCCAAGTGAATCAAGTGCACTGAGACTCTCTCTCCAAGCCGCCCACACCCTTCCTCACCCGCGCGCGCCAAGAAGAAGAGTCCACGCACGTGTGGACTCCTCTTCACGCGCGTGGGAAGGAAATTCCATCAGAGAAAAATCAAGAAAAAGGGGGTGATTTGGATCCTTTTCTGACATCCTTGGATCTGGATCTGATAGCCAAAAAAATTAAGGAAAAGGATTCGTCATTTTTCGATCGCAAGTCCGTCTTCAAAAGTCGCGATTCTTCCTGAAGTTTTTCCGAGAGTCCTCCTCGTCGGAAAAATGAAAATTAAATCAGAGAATCATGATTTTTGGTTGAGGGGACGCGTGAGGAATGAGAGATCGTGATTCCTAGGGTTTTAGAGGGTTGCGATGTTTTGAGAAAACGCCCCTCTGAAATCTATAAAAGGGTTTGGGTTCTCGAGGGTTTCTTTCAGATAATCAAATACAGAGATCATATTCCTCTCCTCCTCTCCAGAATACTCCTTTCCTTTATGCTTGTTGGGTATTGTTTTCCTTACAGAGATAATTTCTATCGAAACTCTGACCCTAAACAAGAATAAGAGGAAGGTCTTGAACGGTAAAGGAAAGGGAAAAGGAAGGGTCTGTTCTTCTTCTTTTCTTTCTTGAATTAAGACTTTACTTGTCTTAATTTCTTCTTCCAATTCAATTCAAGAAAAGGAATTCAAGAAAGAGAATTGAAGAAAAGAATTCAAGAAGAGGAAAGAAGGAAGAAAAGAAATTTTCAAGAAAGAAAATTTCAGCCTAAAAGTCCAAGAATTGAATTCTTGAAAAAGAATTCAAGAAGAGGAGCCAAGAACAAGAAATTGTAGTCTTCATCTTTTTCTGTGTGGATCACCATTGGAGGGTGAACATTTGGGCACCTAGTGGAGATTTAAAGTTTGGATTTTAGCAATACAGGCTAGTACTTTAATATGAGTTTAAATCTTATATATACATGTTATATGTTTTAATTCTTTTAAGGAGATCTTGGGTTAAGGGTTTGGTGAAGATTTCATAAAGATAAAAATTTTGAAATCTATGTTTCCGCCTTGCCACCGAACCCTACACAGAGAACTCCACTGCTTTCAGCTTCTGAGTTATAGCCTACTCCTCCACCAGCATCTACTAAAGCTGGACCTAGACCTAGATAGTATCATAGATCTAGAGCTTCTACTAGAGCTAGACCTAGAGCTGGCCCATCCCTTAGGACCAGAAACATGACCCACCAGACTCCTAGACCATCTGCATCTAGGGTTATGGCTACTATTGTATTGGATCTTCCATCTGGTGAAGACTAGTCTCGCAGATGTTTTACTTATATTATGCTTCATGTATGTTATGTTGTAATCATTTGCTAAAGTAAAATTTATGATAGTTATGTTTATTTTACTCTCTAATTGTGTGATGATATGTAATTTTATAGTAAAGGAGAGTATTTTGCACCTTTGTTGATGACAAAAGGGGGAGTAATATGTAATGCATGGAAAATATGTGATGCATGGAAAATAACATGAGCAACATGTGTGCAAAATGCTTGAGCAAGGGGGAGTACATTTCATTAAAGAACTCAAAAATTACAATGAGCCTTGGAATATTTCTAAAAATCAGCTAGAATGTATTGAAAGCCTTAACATTTCACTTAACAGCTCTGACACCTCAGTTAATTTATAAAATGAACTCCTATGTCCTCTTACAATAGATCAAACATCAGATGGAATATAAATCATAACTTGAATTGCTTGGTATGACATATTGTATAGCATGTTCTAAACTCATTTACTCTGATACAGTTGCAAATGTAAAGGTACTTATTCTTTCCATGCCCATTGTTTTGTCATCATCAAAAAAGGAGAGATTGTTGATCCCTGAAATGATTTTGATGATTACAAAATATTGGAGCATGTATTTGATACTAATACTTTTTAAAAGTTTAAGAAGTTTTTGTAGGGCATTTCTAATGAACAATCATCAACCCTACATTTCTCAAGACCATTGAGATAAATCCATGTATTCAAGAAAAAGTTTCATGTATTTTTCAATCATTTGAGAGCTCTAAGTAAATTCAATTGTATATTCATAAAAAAGGGCCAAATCAATATAATTTTAAGTATAAATATTTTAGAATAGGTTTAGAATTTGTTTGGAAGAAGTTTGAAGCTATTTGGAAGCCTTTGGAGAAGTTTCAACTCAAGCCGACTCTAATAAATAGAGTTGATACATTTCTTGGCATGTCACAATAATTTTTTGATACAAGACATCCAAGCCGACTCCAAGAAGATCAGAGCTGACTCTTACAGAGTGACAGAAAGTTGCTTCTGAGATTTTAGTCAACCGAGCTGACTCTAATTTGACAAGAGCCGACTCTCATAGACTGCAGAATTACTTTACTAATAATTTGAGCCGACTCAAGTTCTGTGAGCTGACTCGCCTCCCAGTGATTTTAGTAGTAATGGCTAGTTCCAAAATTCAAATTTTTTGAATTTCAAGAGTCCCAATGGCTAGTTTTCAATTTTTAATAGATTCCAATGGCCATATTCATCTGGGAACACCTCAAGAAGCTATAAATGGTAGATTTAAGGCAATAGAAAAGAAGAAAAATGAAGGTATTGATCATTCTAAGAGCTTTCATGTAGAAACTCAAGTTTTCCAACAACTTCCAACTAACTTCTTGAGTTAATCTTTGAAGAATTAAGAGAGGCTTGAAGATCATTGAAGAAGCATTCAAGGTCTCATTAAGAGCTTCAACTGCAACCATTTAATACATTGGATTTGTTTTTGTGTTGCTTTATTTTGTTACTCTATTTTGAGTTATTACAAGTATAGCAGGAGGCTGTCGCTTGTGAGTTATTTTTAGGTTATTGGTTGCCTTGAAAACCAAGTTGGGTTGTTAGTGAGCCCGGGAAAACTAACTTTGTATTTGGGTTTTGGATTGTGAGCCCATATGGTGGGGACATCGGAGGCACCAGAATAAGATAGAGGCTTTTCAATCCTCTGTGAATTGATCAATAATTTATGAGTCCATCTGTAATAAGGGCTTAGCTCATCTGAGTCTATTTTAGTTGTTATTTGAGTATTTTGAGTTGTTATTTCAGTTCTGTACTTGTCAGCTCATGTTGAGCTAGTTCAGTCCAATGCTAGTCAGCTCATGTTGAGCTAATTTTATTTTTTTGAGTCCTGTCCAAGCATACTGAAGACTCAAGACTATATCATACAAGTGAAGACCAAGTCCAACTAGATTGAAGACATGGAAGTATAGCGCAAGTCCAACCTAGCTTGAAGATTTGAAGACCCCAGGAGGAAAATTCAGAAAACCCTGATTTCTTGCAGATGCCCTCCAGATGCCCAGATTCCCTTCCAGATGCCAAAGTATATTCATAGATAAGGGCATCCATGATTCCAGAGGTCCATCTGCATCCTAGTCCAAAGAAATCAAGCCCAGGTGCCAAGCCCAAGCCCCTAAGAAGCAAGATACCAGGAAATATTCCTGCTACCTGGCTACCAGGCCACCCCAGCTTCCAGAGGCCCAAACCCATGCACCCGAGCCCCTTTGGGCTGGCCTTTTGCTGCTCCTAGAAGCCCAACACGCCCCCCTAGGCATCCTTGGAGTCTTGACCAAGTCAAGAAATTTTTTAGGGATTTTTCTACCTAATATTTCCTTATTTTCTAGCTAGGGTTTGAGAGGGAAAATGATTCTTATGTAAAGACTTATGTACCCTTACTTGGAGCCCAAGGTTAAGGGTCTATTTAAGGGACCCTAGTCTCTTGTATGAGGGGAATTTTTGATGAATGAAAACCTTGAGTTCTTCTATTAAGTGGTGTGATACCCTGCTGTGTGCATAAAGGGGTTTGTGAGAGTTCTTCTTCCCGGTGTTTGCAATCATCTTCCTGCTGCCAACAAACCCTCCAGATCCCTGGACGCCCACTCCAAAAGAAGCCTTCCCTTGCTATTTTTACTTTATTTTCTTATTCCTTTGTGATCTTTCTAACCCCTGACAGGTCGTTTGCAGGTCCCTGAGTTCCTACGAATCCAACGACTCTAGCCAAGCCTCAATCGGATCACCGAGCAGAAAGCCGGGTATCCGCGGGTCTTTGGCTCGGTTTTCCAGGCCGTATCCGTCGAGGAACGAGAGACCCCTTCGCTGCGATCTTTACAGACGTTTTCAGGTACACCCCTCTACCTCCAGTAGTTTTATTGTAGGAGAACTTGCCCTAACCGAGGCTTCTCAGCCCCGGCGGTCCTTCTTTGCTACTTTTCTAGGTCCTAATCTGCATGCTGATCTTCAAAAATTCATACAAAATTCCCTACAAATAATTTTGATCTGAAATTTTGGAATTAATCACCTAACTCAACATGTAAAACATACAAAAAAAATTGCATGCATATCAGTTCCCCATCATTTGGTATCAGAGCTTAGATTAGGGCTTGTTTTCTACAATTTTTCAGTCCGTATATACTCTGTTATTTTAATTATTTCTCCCTGTTAAAATCTCCAAAAATTCTGAAATTTACTTTCTTGGATTTATTATAATTCACAATAATCTTTAAAATTTTTCCAGATTTTATTATGGCCTGTGATTTTTCTTCAAGCCAAAATAGGGCCTGCAGATTTTTGGCTCTATTTTTTTTAGCAAGACAAGTTTGGAAGTTTTAGGGTTTTGTTTAGCATTTTTTGCATATCTTTTAATTTTAGTATATTTCCTGAATATTAGGCAATGATTTGCAAGTTTTCTTCTATTTAAGAAAATACCAAAAAAAAAAAAAAATACATATTCTCCAAAAATACCAAAAAAAAAAACATCTAAACCCTAATTTGCATCCTCATCTGCCTGCCATCATTGCATAATTTACTTTTAAGGGCACTCTTGTTATATTAGATGGGGGGAGGATTTGATTACCTCTCCTTAGCCCAAAACCACATCCCTTGCATTCGGTCCCAAGCCTTAACCTAAAATAAATTAGACTTAATTTGCCCTAGTGGGCTAGGGACACCAACTGGTCGGGTCCGGGCTAGTGTTAGATCACTGTGTCAAGTTAACCTGTGTGTGCCTTGTGCTCAGTGTCTAGAACGGTGGTTTAGGGATTCAATCCCGAAGGGCTTGTGTGCTAGTCCGCCTACCTGGCCAATCTCTGGTTGGTGTCTAGGATTGGCAATCAGGGACCTAACACTCCCCTTACACCTGCCTGGCTGAGTACAGGGTTACTATAGGCTAGTTTGTCACCCTGATTGAGCCTCTAGTTTGGGACTCTAGGTCTAGTCAGCTATAGTCAGTCTATCGAGTCTTGCATGAGCACTAGATCAGGAGTTTCATATCACCCACCTCCTTCACAAATGTCTGAACCCATGGAAAATTTACAAGCCCAAATAAAAGCCCTAGCTGATCAAATGGCCCAGATGACTACCCAGTTAACTCAGTCTGCTACCCAAACAACAATAGAATTGACCATCTTGCCAATAGGTTTGACCAGTTAGGAGGCCGTGTAGGGACCATAGCAAGAACCCATGGGTCACGATCTGAGCCAGATCTTGAGTCCCCTCAACCTAGGAGAACCCCAAACCCTGATCTATACCATGAGGTCAAACCTAAGAGAGCCCCTTATCCTGACCCGTACTACAATCCTCAACCTAGGAGGACCCCAAACCCTGATCCATACCGAGAGGTTGAACCTAGGAGAGCCCCTCAGCCTGACCCATACTATAATCCTAAACCTAGGAGGACCCCAAACCCTGAACCATATCGTGAGGTTGAACCTAAGAGAGCCACTCAGCCTGACCCATACTATGATACTGAACCTAGATCCTATGACTCTAGATCCTATTTACCCACATCCTATAAGCCTAGTATACGCACAACCTATAGATCTTATGACTTCAAATCCTCTGACTCTAAAATCTACGAACCCATATCCCATGAGTCCAGTAGACCCAAGACCCATAGAGCTGAACCCAAATCCTATGACCCCAGATCTTATGATCCCGTGACCCATAGATCTGCTCCCTTATCCTATGAGTCTAGGGAGTCCATAATCCCTAGATATCAATCTAGTACTAGTCAGGTTTTCCATAGTCAACTTGAACCCCATAGGATTAGCACCCCTAAATATGAGCCCAGTAGTGAGCCACTACCCCTTAGACAACCTGAACCTACTAGGATTAGTGTCCATAATCAGAAACCAGGACCTAGCCAATTTTTCCCTAGCCGACCTTCTCCAACCATTCCTGAGATTGACAAGGCTTACATTAACGCGGAAGTGTATGAAGCTGATACGAGCCTAGTGGATGAGTATGAAGGAGAAGAGGAGACACCTTTAGATGACCTAGAATTAGCTGACCTAATAGATACCCAGGTAGAAGCCAACCTAGAGGTAGTTGACCTTGACCACATCCAACCTAAAGCTATAGTGGAAGAACAAATAGAGGAAGAGAACCTAGGTACTGCTACTAGAGCCTTACCTAAGGAAACCGAAGAGGAGAGCCAAATTATAAAGTCTAGTCCTAAAATACAAGAACCAGAAGAATTTATTAAGGACCTGATCTCTTTGAATCAGTACCCTCAGGATGAGCCTCCTCCTATAGTTCCCATTAGGGACCTCTTCCCTGAGATTAGTAACCCATCATTCCATTATGCAAACCCCATAGATATACCGCAACCTCGTAAGGTTAGCCTCATTAGTCTAGGATTAGTCCCTGACATGCCTTCTTATATCGAACTTTATCCAACTAACCTTGAACCTTTTTTCCTACCCTACCAAACTAATTCTGAACCCACTTCCTATTTTCTGCCCTTTCCTGACACCTCCAGCATTTCTAGGATTATTAGATTGCATTTAACAGAGATTAGCATACTGCATGCATTCATTACGCATGTTAGGTTTGCATTATACTTCTGGCATACCCTCTGGCATTTGCTTGGAGTCCATTGTAAATACTCTTGTGCACACCACACTAGGGTCAGACCTAGAGAGTCTATAGTCTCTTAGGTTTAAGCCCATAGAAGTCTAATAAATTTTCTTCGATAGGAATGCAAAGTCGAGTGTATTAGGTGTTAGTTTGAGTCCTTTGCATCATCTTGTTAGGAGTCTGCATGTGCCTAACATGTTCACCACCCGCACTAATGTTAAACAAACTGGCTAATTCCCGAAGATGGATCAAATAATTTGATGTAGTGGATTCTATCTTGGTTAGGCTTAGGCCTGAAAGAAGCTTCATGCTCGCAGAGCCGGACCTTTTAAAGTGATAGAGAAGGTTGGATCAAATGCCTAGGTGTTAGACTTGCCTTCGGATTTGAGCATTAGTTCTACCTTCAATATTACATACCTGGTTGAGTATAGGGAACAGACAGTGCTACCTAGTGAGGCCTTTGGACCTATTCCTTTTCATTGTGAGTGACCCTAACCTAGAGTGTCCACAAACAAATTTGGCCTGAGAGAGGAGAATGGATCGAGCGTATCCTGGATGATCAAGCCATCATGACCTAGGGCCATGACTATCAACGCTTCCTGGTCCGATGGCAAGGCCAGCCAGAGTCGGACGATTCGTGGATTTCTCGAGAGGACTTGCAACGCCTCAATCCAGACCTTCTCGAGAGATATGTGAGCCAGTCTGACCTTCACTCGACAGGGTCGAGTTCCTCCCACCCAGGGAGAATTGGTGGGGACACCGGAGGCACCAGAATAAGATAGAGGCTTTTCAATCCTCTGTGAATTGATCAATAATTTATGAGTCCATCTGTAATAAGGGCTTAGCTCATCTGAGTCTATTTTAGTTGTTATTTGAGTATTTTGAGTTGTTATTTCAGTTCTGTACTTGTCAGCTCATGTTGAGCTAGTTCAGTCTAATGCTAGTCAGCTCATGTTGAGCTAATTTTATTTTTTTGAGTCCTGTCCAAGCATACTGAAGACTCAAGACTATATCATACAAGTGAAGACCAAGTCCAACTAGATTGAAGACATGGAAGTATAGCCCAAGTCCAACCTAGCTTGAAGATTTGAAGACCACAGGAGGAAAATTCAGAAAACCCTGATTTCTTGCAGATGCCCTCCAGATGCCCAAATTCCCTTCCAGATGCCAAAGTATATTCATAGATAAGGGCATCAATGATTCCAGAGGTCCATCTGCATCCTAGTCCAAAGAAATCAAGCCCAGGTGCCAAGCCCAAGCCCCTAAGAAGCAAGATACTAGGAAATATTCCTGCTACCTGGCTACCAGGCCACCCCAGCTTCCAGAGGCCCAAACCCATGCACCCGAGCCCCTTTGGGCCGGCCTTTTGCTGCTCCTAGAAGCCCAACACGCCCCCCTAGGCATCCTTGGAGTCTTGACCAAGTCAAGAAAATTTTTAGGGATTTTTCTACCTAATATTTCCTTATTTTCTAGCTAGGGTTTGAGAGGGAAAATGATTCTTATGTAAAGACTTATGTACCCTTACTTGGAGCCCAAGGTTAAGGGTCTATTTAAGGGACCCTAGCCTCTTGTATGAGGGGAATTTTTGATGAATGAAAACCTTGAGTTCTTCTATTGAGTGGTGTGATACCCTGCTGTGTGCATAAAGGTTTTTTTGAGAGTTCTTCTTCCCGGTGTTTGCAATCATCTTCCTGCTGCCAACAAACCCTCCAGATCCCTGGACGCCCACTCCAAAAAAAGCCTTCCCTTGCTTTTTTTACTTTGTTTTCTTATTTCTTTGTGAGCTTTCTAACCCCTGACAGTTCGTTTGCAGGTCCTTGAGTTCCTACGAATCCAACGACTCTAGCCAAGCCTCAATCGGATCACCGAGCAGAAAGCCGGGTATCCACGGGTCTTTGGCTCGGTTTTCCAGGCCGCATCCGTCGAGGAACGAGAGACCCCTTCGCTGCGATCTTCACAGACATTTTCAGGTACACCCCTCTACCTCCAGTAGTTTTATTATAAGAGAACTTGCCCTAACCAAGGCTTCTCAGCCCCGGCGGTCCTTCTTTGCTACTTTTCTAGGTCCTAATCTGCATGCTGATCTTCAAAAATTCATACAAAATTCCCTACAAATAATTTTGATCTGAAATTTAGGAATTAATCACCTAACTCAACATGTAAAACATACAAAAAAAATTGCATGCATATTAGTTCCCCATCACCATAGGAAAACAATTCGACTGTATTCGGGATGAATATAGTGGAAATCCCAAGAGTGCACCTTGGATAGTGGGCGTAGAAGCAAGGTTGCTTTAAACCACTCTAAATCTTATGGTGTTTATGTTTTCTCTTGCTTTTGCATTCTTATTTACTTTCGCACGCAATACTCTATCTACTTCACTCACCACACAAGGTTTCAAAAGGCATATACTTACTAAAATTTTTACTAACCCAATTCACCCCCCTTTTTGGGTTGGCCAACTGGGCAACACACACAAGTGTGTGCCCTCCAGAGATGATCAACATAGGAACCAGACAAAGGAAGCACTCATATTGAGCTTGCTTATTTGATTAGGACTCTTCCCGATAGCCTTTCTTCCTTTTTCTTTGCTAGAACCCCTACCCACCTGTAAGGGCCCTTAAAGACCTCTCCGAATCCTCTCTTAGAATCCAATTATCCCTCTTATATCTCTTCCTAGGGTCTTGTCTTAAAATGATAGGTCTTGTCTTAAAAGGACAAGCCTTATCTTAAAAGGGACCTTTGTTCTAAGACAAGGAAGAGAAAATGTAAAGAACTTCTTTCGGATATTTTTTGGAAACACTGGCATTAAATTACTGATGCCTATTTATAAAGATTGAGGGGGCACCTGATAAATCTTTTCTTCAGCTCTTGATAAGACCCTTCAAGCAGAACGAATCCCTTGGGTGAAAAGACTTATCTTGACATGTCATATCATGCACCAAGAGACATATATATGTCTCTTTATTTTTCCAGCATTATTCCCACTTGCCATGTGGCATGTAACTGGTCATAAATTGGCTAAGGGGCATGGGATTCCAAGGGATGTATCAGGAAAAATAGAAGCCTTCAAACAGAAGGACTTCTAGATTTTAAATCTGCGCCAAATATGAAGGGACGTGTCCCTTCATTGTGCACACCATCCAATACCATGCCAAATCCTTCTTTTGACCACTCAAGTCTAATCCAAATGGGTGTGGGGATAAGGGTGAAGGTCCTTATGTTTATCTGGAATAGGTGATTAAGTGCCAGAAGGACTCTTGGTCCTTTTGCACACCTTAATCTTGGTGCACGCCAAGCTTGGCGCCAAGAGTCCAATCCCACTTGGACTCTTCCATAATTCAAGGATAAAGCTCCAAATAATTTTAGATGAATACAAATAATTACTGTCCCAATTAGGACTCGACCCAATCTAAGTCCCACTCAAATTGGTTAGCCCAAATAGCAAGCTAATTGACCCAATCTAATTGGGTTAGGAGTTGGGCTAGCCAACATATGCTACTATGCTAATTAGCTAGCCAATTAGGAGCCTATGATCCTAATTAAAATCCAATTGACTTCTTTTGACAATTTCCTAGCATGTGTGATCTTTTGGGTTCCATATTTAGCCAACAGTAGGTCTAAGTCCAAGCTGTTTCGATTCAATTGAAATCGATTGACCTAATTAGGTCAAATCGAGCTGACCCAAGTTAGCCAATTCAAACCAATTTCTAAATTGATTCATGATTCCTTCCAATTTGATTCATAAAAATCTATAAGATATAATTGACATCTAGCAATGTATCATGCCTACCTGAAAGATAAGGAATTTGATAAAAATTACTAAAATATCCTTTAATAGAACGTTATCATGCAATTCAATCCTTCGATCTACCTTTATCCCGAATAAGTGATGGGTATAGAGAATTGTCAAACCCTAGCACTTATTCCTTTCAAATCTCAATAATAAAGACTCGATTGATCAAAGATTAGAAATCCTGTCTAATCTCATCATGCTTTGGTCAAAGACTTCCCGAGTTAATAATCAAAAAGATTACATAGTATAAGTTCTCCTTTTACTAGGAGTGATCGATTCCTTGTTGATCCACTCACACTCTTCATGGACAATCTACCATATCTGAGAACACCTTGTACATGACTCTTTGCCATGAATGAGTATGACCAAAAACATGGCTTTATGTGCACAAGAAACCATGGTGATCTCAGGTCTAAGGATCACTTGCACAACTTCTACTATAAGAACCATCTTTTGACAAGTAGTAAGACCTCCATAAGATGTTCTCAAGATGGATTAGTTCAGTGAACTCATATCCTAATGAGCATCGACATCCTTGTATTAGTGTCCTTATACAAATGACTATGAGACCAACCACCCTCTCTATCGAGCATACATAGGATGTGCTAGTCTTTCCAGAAACATCAATCTCCAAATTGATGATTCAATGACTAGGAACATTTTAGATTAGGGTTTAGAGGAATTTAGGTCTCACTGTTATGATCTCTATCATAACCCTAATTTTATTGTCCTAACCTATGAGATTCATCATAATCTTGATAAGATGTAGCAATATGATGAATCAATAATTACCTTTTATTAATAAATAATATCATATATGAGTTGAAAGATTATAGAAATGGCCGTACAAAGATTAGCTTTTAGGGCATAATTCTTTCACTTAATATGCTGGAATAGAAAAATAAATCAGATCTAAAATCTAATAAAACTATAAGATAAAGGATTTAACTTAAAAATCATTAAATCCTTTTTCTCATACTAGATTTATCCAAATAATCATATATGATGGGATTTGTCATAGTCGTGTACATGCCCAGACTCTACTAGTATCCACACAGAGCATTCCTAACTGAATCACCAAGACCCCTAGGCTACTATATCCTTGTAGGTCTTTCTTCAAACACAAAGATGGACCTTCTTCTTTTAGTCAAAGATCTAGAACCCTATGCAACCTTTCTCCTCTTTTATAGGAAATAATCACTAGAAATATTAGAACCTATTTTTGATTTTTTACTATATATAAACTAGATGCTCTCTACTTTCTCTTTCTCTTAAGTTATTTTATTAGATGTGGTATAGAAAGGAATAGGATTGAATGGGTGGAAGAAGGATGTGTGATAACATTAATGTGTCCAGCCTTGTTTCCATGCTCCTTAAAACTTCATGCTAGCTAAAAATCTAGATAAAATTGGATTCTAATCTGATTTGAATAACATTCAAATAAGATAATAGTTCATTCAAATTTGGAAGGAGAGAGAGTCCTAGATAAAGAAAAGAGGAACTAACTTTGTGCCTCTCTCTTTTCACTATGCGTGCCAAGAGGAGGCATGCAATTCCATGCCCTTCTCTTGGATTTTGCATGAGAAAAGGAGAGGGAGTCCTAGTCAACTAGGTCTCCTAGCTACTGGTCCAATTTGATTCAATTTTTGATTAATTTTGAAACCATTTCATGCCTGAATTGAACTAAATTCAAAAAGGCTATTGACCTAGTCAACTAGGTTAATAAATCAAGTCAAACTTGAATTATGAATCTAATTAACTTTAAATTAAGTTAATAATTATTAAATCTGATTTAATTATATCAAATCAAAAAGTTAAATATTATTGCAATATTTATAAATAAGTCTATCATAATAAAATTAGCAGGTACCAAAATTAGCAAGTACTAAATATGTTACTGTTACATAGATCTATTCTTAGATTAGGTCAAACTCCTTTTTTGTGTAACCCCTCAGGTTCTATTTTATTTAGCAGTGAGATATACCATGATATCTATCATAGTATCATTAAAACTCTTCCAATGGATTGAAATAATTTCAGCTCAATCCTAACTTAGATTGTTGATCCAAAAATGATCCTAGTGACTCTCACAATTCACTAGTAACACCTAAAAATATATATTGGATATCCAATAGAATAGAAATGAACCCCTAGGTGAGTTACCATGTGATCAATTTCTCTATTAAAAATTCTGACAGGATGTAGGTCATGAAAACTCATCAAATCCTAAGCATTTGTCATATATCGAACTTAATTTGCTTGAGTCTAATTATGATTTCCTTGAAAACTCTTTTATAATATCATACTACTATGGCCACAAATTTAAAAACTCAATCTATTAGGTTGCATAGGACTATGCCCTAACTACTAAGACTGATAGTCTCTTATAAGCGTACTTCCTTCTCCTATGGTGAAGCTACTATAGCCAACGAATGCCATAAGATTTTGAATGGCTAGGAACCATGTTCATACATGTCAAACCATAGCAACCTCATTATGAGTAACCAAAACATCCAGGTGAAGGAATCACTCACACAACTACAACATTTGAGAATTACCAACGAGTGAGTAGACATCCATGTGACTTTTCGTACTTGGTCACACTCAGTACATTGTTATTAAACAACCACTTGCACTCACTCCAGTATCTCTATATTATAGATTCATGACTTGTGTATTCAGAAGGGAGGCAATTTATACACTGATCTTGATGGATCATCCCGTCTCTGTGATGATCCAATGATTGAGAGCTTTTAGGATTTAATCTATAATGACACATGTCTCAAATTCTCAACTTATGAGAATATGTATCATTGTCCATTTACTCCATGGATGATTCATAGATACATTAGATATGAATAAAAAGAATAAATTCTAATTTCATTGATTTTAATGAATTAAGTACACAATTATATTCTAGAAAAAATATAATATGTCATCCCAACTTGGCTTCTAGGGCATACATCTAAAAATCATTCACTTGCACTAAAGCTAACTGACCATATACCTAAGTCACAATTTTTCAAGGTAGACTTCAGTCTTCTACTGGCTTAATTGCTTTATTAATGAGTTTGCCACATTATCCATGGAGTTTACTCTTCACATCTTGATGTACTTTTTCTTGAGATAGTCATGTATGATATGGAACCATCACTTGATGTGCTTAGACTTCTAATGAAATCTAGGCTCCTTAACAAGGCCTATGGCACCATTATTGTCATAGTACAAGAGAATGGCATCTAATGTCATCACTTCAAGCTCTGCAATGAGATTCTTATACCAGAAGGCTTCCTTTGTAGCTTTAGAGGTGGCGATATACTCAAGTTCCATAGTAGAATTAGCAAGGATGGGTTGCTTGGAACTTTTCCAGCTAGTAGGACTACCATTACAATGAAATACACATCCTGATGTTGACCTTTTATCATTAGGATCAGATATAAAGTCTGAATTAGTGTATCTTTTTATCCATAAATCAAAATTTCTTTCAAAGACCAAGAATAAATTCTTAGTTCTTTTTAAGTACTTAAGGATGTTTTTCATAGCAATCTAGTGCTCTTCACCTGGATTTGACTGATACCAATTTGTGACACTTACAACAAGCATAATATCAGGTCGAGTACACAACATGGCATGAATTAGGCTCCCAATTATCGAAACATATGGGATCTTGCTCATATACTACATCTTCTGAGGTGTATTAGGACATATCTTCTTAGAGAGATTAATTCCATGTCCAAGGGATAATAATCCCCTCTTAGAGTTCTCCATGCTGAATCTTTTCAGTACTTTCTCTATGTATAATTTTTGTAAAAGGCCAAGCATCCGATTCGGTCTATCTCTATAGAAATGTCATAGACCTTCCACTAACTTTCTTGTATATACAAGGCTCTTCTTCATTTTTTATGAAATCAAACAATTTAATCACATCACTGAAATGAGTATTCCAACTCTTGCTTTAATCCATAAATGGATCTAGAAAGCTTGTAGATTTTATGATCTTCATCACTAGAAGTGAAACTCAAAGGCTATGCCATATAGATATCTTTCTCGAGATATCCATTAAGAAATGTAGTTATCACATCCATCTGCCATATTTCATAATCATGAAATGCTACAATAGCAAGCAATGTGTGGATAGATTTTAGCATGGCTACTGGTGAAAAGTGTCTTGATAGTTAATGCCTTCATGCTGACCATACCCCTTTGACACCAGCCTAGCTTTTTAGATCTTTACCTTACCATCTGTTCCTATCTTCCTTTTATAGATTCATTTATATGCAATGGGTACTATCCCCTTAAGTGGATCTACTAAGAACCAGATTTGGTTTGAATGCATTGAGTCAATTTCTGAGTTTATAACACTCAACCATTTTGCAGAGTCGATGTCTGACATCACCTTATCGTAGGTCTTAGGATCAATTATTTGATCATTGTCTCCTACAAGAAATATTTTCTCTATATCCTTTGTAAGCATACTAAGTACCTTTTAGGAGGATGAGAGACCCTACTAGACTTACGAGGTGGTAGAACAGCTACATCTACTGGTTTATCTGGTTCAACCTGATCTCTAGTTGGCTACTCTTTAAAGACTTTATCATCGAGCTCAATTAACCTCCCACTACCACCATCCTAAACAAACTATTTTTGAGGAACGTGGTATGTTGGCTTATAATTATACTATGATCCTTTGGAAAGTAAAAATAGTATCCTATAGATTCTTTAAGATACCCTATAAAGAGAGCTTTCATCAATCTAGACTTTAATTTATCCTCTATTAGTCTCTTGACATAGACTGGACACTCCCAAATCTTGAGATGGCCAAGATCTAGTTTTTTACCATGCCATATTTCATATAGAGTGGTAGGAATAGACTTAGAGGGAACCTGATTTTAAATGTAAATTCAAGTTTGTAGCACATGACCCCAAAGAAATAAAGATAGGTCAGTGAAGGTTATTATGGATTGGACCATATCGAATAAGATCCTATTCCTCCTTTCAGATATCCTGTTGAGTTGAGGCATGCCAGGAGGAGTCCATTGTGAGATTATGTCATTGTCCTTAAGATAATCCAGAAATTCTCCACAAGGTATTCACCTCCCCAATCTGATCGAAGAATCTTAAGGGGTTTTTTTATTTACTTTTTCACTACATGTCTGAACTTCTTAATTTTTTTAAATGCTTCAGACTTGTGTCTTATTAAAAATACATACCCATATTATGAGTAATCATCGGTAAAGGTGATGAAGTATTGAAAATACCCCTAGCTTATACATCAAATAGCACACACACATTAGATGTACCAAGACAGGTAATTTAGTGGCCCTCTCCCTATGACCTACAAAGGGAAACTTGGTCATTTTATCTTGAGGCATAATTCACAAATTAGGTATGACTCAGAATTAATTGAGTCAAGGATATTATCCCTTTCCAGTTTGTTAATCCTATCCTCACCAATGTGACCAAGCCTAAAGTGCCATATATACTTTTGGTTTAGGTAATGTCTAGGTTGTTTGTATCATATGGCATTCATTATTTGCTTGTTAATGTTCACAAATACATCAGTATGTAAATGATATAGATTGTCTATCAAGAGAGCTTTTGCAATTAATTTATTTTTAAAATAAATCAAACAAAAGTTTTTATTAAAGATAAATTCATAACCTTTCTATGCTATCATAGAGATAGAAATTAAGTTTTTGCTAACTATAGGTACATGATAATAGTATTTCAAAACTAAACTAAGCTCTAAAGATAATGATAGAGGTCATGCTCCCACGGTGACTGCAATAACTCCTGCACCATTTCTAACATACATGATCATCTCTCCTTCCCTCGGTGCTCTATTTCTTACTAGACCCTATATTGAAGTACAAATATCAGCACTTGAACCAGAGTCTAATACCTAACTAGAAGTAGAAAATACCGTAAGGTTTGATTCAATAACGAGCATAGACATACCTTCTAAAGGTGCATTCACCTTCTATTTCTTCAGGCTCTCTAGGTATAGCAAGTAGTTTCTCTTCCAGTGCCCATCCATGTTGCAGTGAAAATATCTTCCTTTACTCACAATAGGCTTCTTCTGAGCATCCTTCTTCTTAGACTTACTATCCTTCTTCTACTTCTTCACAGGCTTCTTCTTTTTCCAAGCAGACTTTTTCTTAGATGAAGATATTTGTTCCATAGCTAGAACAGAGCCCCTTAAACTTTTCAAAGTTCCCTCATTACTTACCAGCATGTTTAATAATTCAAGCAAAGTGTAACTTAGTTTGTTCATATTATAGCTCATGATGAACTAAGCAAATGAGTTAGTTAGGAACTGAAAGATCAAATCGACTTGCAATTCCTTATGAATCGGTATGCCTAGCTTCTCAAGCTATTTAATGTCTTTGATCATTGTCAAGCAATGATCATGGACTGACTGCCCTTCGCATATTTTGGTATTAAAAAGTCTTTTAAAGACCTCAAAGTGTACAGTTCAACTTTGCTCACCATACAGCTCTTGTAGGTGAGTAATTATAGCCTTGGCAATTGGCATATTCTCATGTTGGCTCTACAACTTGTTTGACATTGAAGCCAACATGTAGAATTTTACCTTAGAATCATCTTCCATCTATTTTTCCTGTGCAGCTATCTGGTGAGTATTAGGATGGTTAGGTAAGAAGGGGTCCTGGTCAAGCACATAGCCCAACTTCTTGGAAGTTAAGACTATTTTGAGGTTCATGAACTAGTCTTCATAGTTAAGGATAACAAGTCAGTTTGTTTCAAGGATACGTGTTAATGGGTTGGAAGCTGACATGGTTTAGTTGTGAAAGAGTAGAAGATTGGGTTAGACTTTTATACTTAATAATAAAAATTATTCTAAAGACTTCAAGTAACAATTTGGACTCATCTAAATTTGTTAGCCCAATCACATGTTTGACTAAATAGGTTTAGGTTAAAATTAATCTTATGTCCAACAAAATTAGTCAACATGGGTGAACTCGAATCAAAAGTAACCTAATCAAAAACTTAATCAACCAAGTTGGCCAAGTAAGTTAGATCAATAGAAGGGTTCTGCCATTTAAATCTCTTTTCTTAGATACCAACCGAGTTGGCCAGGTAAGAGTTAGCCCTAATTAATAACCATGATTAAGACTTACCTTAGACACCAATTGGTCAATAAATATTGACATGTTAGCCTAGTGACTCAGACTCAGACCTCTAAGCTAAATTAGTTCTTAAATAGATCAATTCACAACAAGTATGAATCGATGTGACTAAAACTACATTTAAGATCAATTTTGATCCTCTTTAACCTAACCCTAATCAATCATTGATTGGGCTGGATCAATTGCTCAAAACTGAAGCAAGGTCTTGCTTGATCTATTCGAAATCTTAATATGTAGCCTAATCACTAGACCTAATTTATAAACCTATACCCACATCCATAAATTAAAATTCAAAACCTAAAATGATTTTAGATTGTGTTTAATTTCATAGAATTAATGATTTATGATCATGAATTGGTGATTTAGATCTAAATCCTAGTCTATATATCATATACATGTAGTTTTAGATCAAACCAATTAACCTACATTTCATGTAATTAATTTTAGATCTAAAATATGAACCTAATTCCCTTAATCATGTTTTTCTTCATAGGACAAATAATAAGTAGCACCCCTACACATCATAGGAGATCTATTGAATAAAAAGAGAGGACCTTTAAACCCTACTTACCTCCTATGACCGGATGGCCAATGTGATGCACCTAATCTAAGTACTTGATTAAGAAATTATAATTAATTAATCATTAAATTAATGTATTCATTTTTAGATCTAAATTAAAATCATGATAAATCATCTATATATAAAAATATTAGATCTAAATATATGAATACATGTTTTGAAAACAATTTTTACAAATAGCAAAACTAGTGATATGAAAATCTTTTCAATCATCACAAATATATTAAATCTAATTAAAAACCTTCAGATCTAAAGAATATTCAGATCTAAATTTATTCCAAACATATCAAAAACCATGGCTTTGATACCACCATTAAGTTCCTAACATAGATGACTAGCATACAAGACTAGGTTTTAAATCCTAGATGTAATAGAAGTAGATATCATGAAAAATAATTTTTCAAAAGCATGCTGATTTAAAATAAATTTAAACATCATCTAACTATGCCACATAACATGTTGGAATAGAAAAATAAATCAGATATGAAATCTAATAAAATTATAAGGTGAAGGATTCAACTTACCTTTATCGCTAAATCTTTCTTTTTATACTAGATCTATCGGATCAATCGGATCTGATGGGATTTGTCGAAGCCACGCATGTACCCGACCTTTGCTGGTATCCACATGGAGCCTTCTTGACTGAATTACCAAGATCTCTAGACTGCTAGATCCTTGCAGGTTTTTCTTCAAATATAGAGATGGACCTTCTTCTGGTTAAAGATCTAGAATCCTATGTAGTCCCTTTCTCCTATTTTATAGGAAATAATTACCAGAAATATTTAGAACATATTTATAGTTTTTTTCCTATCTATAAATTGAACCTTGTCTACTTTCTCTCGAGGTATTTTATTAGATATGGCATAGAAGGGAATAGGATGGAATGGGTGGAAGAAGGATGTGTGACAATAATGATGTGCGCAACCTTATTTCTATGCTCCTTAAAACTCCATGCCAAATCCCCTCTTCATGCTAGCTAAAAATCTAGATAAAATTGGATTCTAATTTGATTTGAATAACATTCAAATTAGATAAGAGTCTAGTCAGATTTGGAAGGAGAGAGAGTCTTAAATAAAGAAGAGAGGTGCCAACTTGGTGCCTCTCTCTTATCACTATGCATCCAAGAGGAGGCACACAATTCCATGCCCTCCTCTCAGATTTTGCATTAGAAAAGGAAGGAGAGATCTAGTCAACTAGGTCTCCTAGTTGTTGGTATAGTTTGACTCAATTTTTGACTAATTTTGAAACTATTTCATGCCTAAATTAAACCAAATTCAAAAAGACTGTTGACCTAGTCAACTAGGTCAATAATTCAAGTCAAACTTGAATTATGAATCTAATTAACTTTAAATTAAATTAATAATTATTAAATTTAATTTAATTAAGTTAAATAATAAAACTAAATATTATTATAATATTTATAAATAGGTCCATCATATTAAAATTAGTAAATACTAAAATTATAAAATACTAAAATTAGTATGTGCCAAAGTTAGTAAGTGCTAAAATAAGTTGGTGCTAAATATGTAACTCTTACATAAATCCATACTTAGATAAGGTCAAACTCCTTTGTGTGTGACCCTCAGGTTCTATTTTATCTAGTAGTAAGTATATGATGATCTCTATCATAGTATCATCAAAACTCTTTCGATGGACTGAAATAATTTCAGCTCAACCATAACTTGGATTGTTGATCCAAAAATGATTCTAGTGAGCTCTCACAATCTACTAGTGACACATAACAGTAGGTAGTGGCAACCTAGTAGAATAGAAATAAACCTCTAGGTATAGTTACTATGTGATCAAATTCTTCTATCAAAAATTCTGACATGATGCAGGTTATGGAATCTCATCAAACCCTAAGCATCCGTCATATATTAGACTTAATTAGCTTGAGTCCGATTATGATTTCCTTGAAATTCTTTTTCAATATCACACTACTATGGCCACAGATTTAAGGACTCAACTATTAGGTCTCATAGGACTATACCTTAACTACTAAGACTGATAAATTCTTTATAAGTGTACTCCTCACTCCTACATTAAAACTACTGCAACCAACGAACACCATAAGTTTCCAAATCACTAGGGACCATGTTCATGCACTACCAAACCATAGCAACCTCATTGTGAGTAGTCGAGATATCACAGGTCAAGGAATTACTCACACAACTATAGCATTTGAGAAGTCATCGACAAGTGAATAGATATCCATGTGACTTCTCAGACTTGGTCACTCTCAATACCATTGTTCTCTAACAACCACTTGCACTCTTGCTCTAATATCTTTACACTGTAGCTCAAGACTCGTCTACTCAAAAGGAAAGCAATTCATGCACCAATCTTGATGAAGTAATCATCATTTTCATGATGATCTAATGATCAGGAACTTTTAGGAGTTAATCTATAATAACATATGTCTTAAATTTTTAACTCATAAGAATATATATCATTATTTATTAACTCCATGGATGATTCATAAACATATTAGATATGAATGAAAAGAATAAAGACCAACTTTATTGATTTTAATGAATTAAGTATAAAATTATGTCCTAGAAAAGATACAATATATCATGCCAACTTAGCTTCTAGGGCATACATCTAATATATATTATTCAAAATTCTAATCCTAGATCTAACTCAGTTAATTGACCTGATTCAAGCTAACCCATAGTCTAAGTTTATGAAATGTCATTAGATCTTCAATTTATAATTCTAGATCTAATATTTAACATCTTAATTTTAGCAAGTAATCAAGTTTAATTTTGCTTAATTCAGATCTAAATAATTTATATGCATCTTAAACACATTAAATTGTTTTAGATCAAGATTATACGTTATAGTTGTGATGCTGAAATTAATATTATGTTTCATATTCTAAACCTAAAATCAAACCATAATAATTTAATTTCAGATCATAAACAACAAATTAAACAAAATTAAATTTTTGGAAATTAGATCTAATTTTTGAAACAATTTTAATAAAATTCCTTTCACCTAACTTGTTCATGGGAAATAACTACAAGCGGTATCCCTACATATCATAGGAGATCTCATGGAATATAAAGAGAGGGCCTTTAAATCTTACTTTTCTTCTATAATTGGATGGCCCCAAAGTAGTTACTCAGATAAAAATTCATCTAATATGCAAGATTCTACATTTACATATCATGTCATGCAATCGATCACTCTGATACCACTATTAAAAAATTAAGTAAGGTTTCATACATGTATTTTATTTTTTTAAAATCTAGTGGAAGCAAATCTGATTAAAATAATTTTTAATTATAAATACAAGTATAAGATCAAATCTAAAAACTTTACTCAAGATCTTGACAAAATATGCAATGTAGAAAACAAGATCAGCGTGCATCGATCTAACCAATGCACATTATAGATCTAATCTACTTTAAACTTGAGATCAAATCTCATACCTGATCATTGGTCACTGATCACCATTATTGATGGCATATGGTAAGGGCTCTTCAGATCACTTCACAATGCTATAAGATATCTGGCCTCTACAGATCATTCACATAAAGCTCCAACATGATCAACTTCCTGGGATTATTATATCCCTCCGAAAGCCATCAAATGGCTGAAATAAAAAAATTCTTTGGATTTTATTAAACCCTCCAAGAAGATCAAGAAGTAGAGAACAAAGAGGATTTGATGGAGGAAGAAATAGAAAATAAGAAACTAATTTTCCCTCTTTCTTTTTCTTTTCTCTTGAAAACCCTAGAAGCCTAGCACTAGGAAACCATCATGCCAATATATTTTTCATGCCCCACTCTCCCTCCTTTTTTCTCATGGTGATTCCCCCTATTTTTTTTATACAAAAAAATTCTTCAATTTGTGTGCATGCCATCAGGGAATTTAAATTAAAATTGTCATGTGAATTGGATAAGGATAGGGTGATAAAATTAGGATAAGACTCGATGTTATATTCTTAATAGGACTCCTCCAAATTGAATTCAAATAACTTTAGATTTAATTTAAACCAATCCTAATCTAAATGGGAATGAGGGAGGGCATCAAAATGAAGGATTTGGCATGGAATCTCTCATGCAAATTTGAGATTTGGCATGAGAAGGAGCATGGAATGTTTATAGGGGTGCCAGGCTTGGGTTTCAGAATTCTAATTTGATTGAATTAGGTTTCCATCAAATCAAATTTAATTTAATCCAATTTACATAACTAAATCCAATCCAATTAGGTCCTAATAATCTTAATTAAATCCCAATTAAATCAATAATTAATCAAGCCCCAAGTTCAAATCATATCAAAATTAAAATTTCTTAGCGATTAGGTCATTGTATAACCTAATCGGGTGAAATCTAATTGAACCAAATTCAATTAGACTTCATCTAAACCACTTTGCTCAATCAAATTAGATCAATTAATAATCTAATTACTTATTAATCCTCCTATAATTAATTAATATTCAATTAATTAATTATTTATAATATTTTTATTAGGATAATTATCAATCAAAATGATAATTATATCCATGAATGATTCTTAATTATTAATCAACCATCATGATCGATCAGAGACTTCTAATATGTGTGACTCCATAGATTCAAATACTAAGCTGATAGCTCAGGAACCAATTCTTAAACTAATTGATGTGGCCATTTAGTAATGGTACCTGACATCTGGATAGGTCGAATAATTGGAAAGCAATATTTAAGAACTCAGGCATATGATTATCATATAATTCATCCATTTGATCTAATAGTCAGGATGACTTTAGAGTTAACTGCCAACTCTTAATTAGTACATCTAGATATGTCTTAACTTAACAAATCCTGTGACTCCTAATAAGGATTGCCTTGGCTAAGATTTTACTAAATTGAAATACAATAGAGCATTTTCACCAACACCTTTTTAAGCATTTTCTCCAACACCTTATATATACACTGACTTAATAAGTATTTGACTGCACCTAGAAACCTTTCATCACTGGATTAGAAATTTAGGTAGTTCGGTACTAAAGTATAATGAGTTGCTTATAAGTCACCGTGGTGATCTCAGGTTAGAGGGATCTTATATCCATTTTCTTCTGAGGGATACTCTTAATAACAGAATACTTTATAACATTGGTCACATTTAGTGAATATACTCTTACACTCACTTGCATGCTATACCAGTATCATCACACTCCTTAGTTGTGAGGATAACCAACCCATATGGCATACAGTGATATATTCTTGATAAATATTATCATCCTAGGTAACAATGTATTATTTGGTTACGAACATGTTTAGGAATTACACATTAAATCCTTCTTTGTAGAATAGTAGTTCTAAGAACTTCATCACATAAGAGTTCAAAGGAAGATGTACAGGAAAGTGATGAACTATCAAAGAATAACTTTTATTTAATAATGATTCATGTACAAATTACAAGGAGCTCAACTATCTAAAACCTGGATATTTGGTTTTAGGACCATTTCCTAACAAGAACTACTCATGCAACTATAGCATTGAAAAGTTACTAATGAGTGAGTAGACATCCATATGACTTCTCGTAATTGGTCATTCTTAGTACCGTTATTCTCTAACAACCACTTGCACTTTTGCTTTAGTATCCCTATACTATAGACTTAAGATTTGTCTATTCAAAAAGGAAGCAATCTATACTTCGATCTTGATAGATAAATCACCATTCCTATGATAATCCAATAATCAGGAGCATTTAGGAGTTAACCTATGATAACATATGTCTCAAATTCTCAACTCTTCAGAATATGTGCCATTATTTATTAACTCCTTGGATGATACATGAAAACAACATATATGAATAAAAAGTCTAATTTAAAATATTAAATATAAAATTATATCCTGGAATAAAAATATGTATAAGCCATATTGACTTCTAGGGTGCATATCTAATAATCTTCCACTTGCACTAAAGCCAATCAGCCATATACTTCAGCCCATCTTCTTAAGATGTGCTTTAGTCTTCTATTGGCTAAGTTCTTTTAGAAGAATGGGACCATCTTTATATTTTATATCTCCTACAAGGAATACTTCCTTAACATCCTCTATAAGCATACCTAATTATCTTTTAGAAGAATGGATGATCCTACTAGACTTATGAGGTGAAGAAAGAATTACATGTACTGGCTCTGCTCGAATGGGATCTATATGTTCTATGGCCTATTTCTCCTTAGAGACTCTCTCTTTGAGCTTAATTATCCTCTCATTGCCATATTTAGGTTAAACAATTTAACTATGAATTTAGGTATTGGATTACAACAACTTGCAACCCATTGGGAGTTATATCCTAATAACTCTTTAAGATATAGACCATCAATGACCTAGACTCTAAGTTATCTACCTATTATCATTTAACATAGGTTGAACCACCCTTTTACCATACTATATCTCATATAAGAGTGGTAAGAATGGATCTAGAGTGAACCCAATTAAATAGATAAGCTGAGTTATATAACCATATTCTTAAAGATAAATAAGTTATTCTCATAATGGATTGAACCATATTTAATAGGATTCGATCACCCTACTCACACACCTTATTGAGCTTGAGATGTGAGAGGAGTTCATTATGAGACTATGATGAACAACTTGAGATGATTTTTGAATTCTCCTCTAAGGTATTTTTGTCCTCAATCTAATTGAAGAACCTAAAAGAAGTATTCTCATTTTACATATGTACTTATTATCTGAACTTATTAAACCTTACAAAGACTTTAGATAGACTAGTAAAGATAACTTTCCTGGCCTGCACGTCGAATGTGCCCACACATGAAAGTATACCCAGGAAAGTATATTAGTGGTTATTACCTGCACCATTTATCTGACAAAAGGTAGCTTAGTCAACATACAACTTGACCAAACTTGAGGTGCCACCTATATACTTCAAGTTAATATCATCTCACAGGATCTCTCAAGTCTGACAGCACTCACTAATTGCTAAGAAAATGTATCCATATGCAAGTAGAGACTAATATTTATAAAACCACTTGTATCCAATTCATTTTTAAAATAAATGGATCAGTGGTAGAAATCAATTTTCTATTCTCAATAGGTAATAGGCTCTTTAACCAAATGGGAACTGTAGAGGATATGTGCCAATGGTGGTAGCTATTGCCCTGTTATCCATCCAAAAAGGTACATTACTGCATCGAAAGAGTTCGATTAACTTGGGCTCGACTTGGTTAGGGCTAGAGTTGACGTGGCTGCTATCATGAAGTTAGGTCTTGTAGGATCCTATCCCTAGGAGTCAGTCATATGAGATAGAGAAGACCAAAAAGTTTGCATTGTTGGGTTACCTAGCCAGGCACAGCAGAAGATTAGGTTTCAAAATTTTACATTTTTGAAACCCTAACAGGACGGATCCCTAAATCCTAGGACTACTTGAGCATAATAACTAATAAATCAAATCTTTAGGATTATAGAGGAATACCTAGAATGCTATATTCTTTAATGTTTATGAGGTACACAAGTATATGCCCTCCAGAGGTGATCCACATAGAAATCGAACCAAGAAAGTACTCCTATGAAGTTTGCTTATTTGACTAGGACTCTTCTGGTAGCCTTTCGAACTTTCTCTCTCTGCTAGAACCCCTACCCTCCTGTAGAGCACTCAAAGATCCCTTTGACTCCTTTCTTAAATTTTGAATATCCTTTCTATTTTTCTCCCTAGGCTCTTGTCTTAAATAGACTAGCATTGTCTTAAAAGAACAAGCATTGTCTTAAAAGAACAAGCATTGTCTTAAAAAGATAAACCTTGTCTTAAGGAGGAGGAAGATAAAATAGTAGGTAGTATTATTTGGAAGGAAAACTTAATGCTTTGGCATCAGAATACAATGCCTTTTATAGAGAGGGATGGGGTGCCTGATATGCCTCTTTCTCAGCCACTTGATAAGACCCTTTTATCAGAAGGAGTCTTTTGGATGAGAGGACATATCATGATACATCTAATCATGCGCCAAGAGATATATTAATGTCTCTTCATTTTTCCGGCCATCTTCTCCACCTGCTACATGGCATTAACTGGTTATATTAATGCTAAAGGGCATGAAAACTGAAAGAAGGTGTTGGAAAAATATGGGAGCCTTCAAACAGAAGGATTCCTAGTCTCATTTTAGCACCAAGAATGAAGGGATGCGACCCTTCATTGTGTGCCGTATTTATTTTCATGCTAATAGCCTCTTTTGACTAGTCAAAGCCCATCCAATTGGGTGTGGAGATAAGGGAGAGGCGTTTGGGCTTTATCTAGGATTTGTGTTTGACTGGAAGAAGGACTCTTGATCCTTCTACGCATATTTATTCTTGGCACACACCATAACTTGGCACCAAGAGCCCATGCAATGTAGGACTCTTCCATAAATCCAAGATAAAGCCTAATAAAATCTAGATAAATACTGAATTAGGTTACCCCACTTAGGACTCTATCCAATTTAAGTCCCACTTAAATTGGTTAGCCCAAATAACAAGCAAGCTGACCCAATTTAATTGGGTTAGGAGTTGGGCTAGCCAACATATGCTAGTATGTTAATTAGATAGCCAATTAGGATCCCATGACCTACAATTGACTTTCTTGGCCAATTTTTTAATGTGTGTGACCCTTTGGGTTCCACATCTAGCTAGCAGTAGGTCTAGGTCCAAGTTAATTCGATCCAATCGAACCTGATTGACCTAATTAGGTTAAATTGAGCTAACCTAAGTTGTCAATTCGAACCTACTTCCAAATTGACTCATGACTCCAATCGAACTGATTCATGAAAACCTACAAGATATGATTGACATCTAGCAACATGTCATGTCTACTTGTAAGATGAGAAATTTGGTGAAAATTATAAAAATATCCTTTAGTGAAAAGTTACTGTGCAATTCAATCCTTCGATCTCACTTTATTCCAAATAAGTGATGGGCATGGATAAATGTCAAACCCTAGCACTTAATCCTTTCAAATCTCAATTCGATAATGAAGACTTGACCGATGAAATATTAGAAATCCTATCTAATCTCATCATGCTTTAATCAAAGACTTCCTGAGTGATCATTCGAAGAGATCACACGGGATAACTTCTCCCCTTACTAGGAGTGATCGATTCCTTGTTGACCTACTCATTACCTTCATACACAATCCACCATATCCAGAGGTACCCCATACATGACTTGATTATCATGAATGAGCATGCACCAAAATATGGATTTATGTGTAGAAGATACTATGGTAGTCTCAAGTCTAAGGATCACATGCATAACTCCCACTAAGAGAATATTCTTTTGACAAGTAAGACTTCCATTTGATGTTCTCTTGTTGGATCAGTTCAGTAAACTCATAGCCTAATGAGCACCCACATCCTTGTACTAGTATCTTTACACAAGTGGCTATGAGACCAACCACCCTCTCCATCAAGCATACATGAGATGTGCTAGTCTTTTTGGATTCATCGATCCCCGAATAGATGATCCAATAACTAGGAACATTTTAGATTAGGGTTTATACGAACTTAGGTCTCACCATTATGATCTCCATCATAACCCTAATTCCATTGTCCTAACCTATGGGGTTCTTCATAATCTTATAATTAAAACATAAGACACATCATATGATTAATCAAAAATTGCCTTTATCAATCTTGAGTTGGGAGAATGCCATTGATACAATAACCGTGATTGACTTTCGGGTTATAATTCTTTCAATCTCCCATTTGCACTAATGCCAATCACCCTCGTATTTAATACCCATACAATCTAGATGGTGATCTAACTACTGTAATGGAAGTGCTTTAGTAAATAGGTTTGCTATGTTTTGTTTGTATCAACTCGTTCTATTATCACATCATTTCTTTAAATGATTTCTCAAATGAGGTCGAAGCATCTTAGGATGTGCTTGGACTTATGGTGAGACCTTAGTTCCTGTGATTGCAGGAGCTCGTCCAATTTCATGATGAATTTCTTCATCCAGACAGCTTTCTTAATGGCTTCACTAGCAGCTATGTATTCTGCCTCAATTGCTTGGTACTCTTCCAACTCCCTGCTCCTCCATTCAGAGTAAAGACATACCCTGATATGGATTTACTATCATCTGGATCAGATTGGAAACTAGAATTTATATAGCCTTCTAGTTTCAACTCTAATCTACTATATATTAGAAAAACATCTTTAGTCCTTCTCAGGTACTTAAGAATGTATTTCATAGCTTTCCAATGATCTTGCCCTAGATCAGCCTGGAACCTGCTTACTATGCCTAAAGCATAAGCAACATCAGGCCTAGTACATGCATTACATACATTATTGATCCCACTACCAAACCATAAGGGATCTTATTCATCCTATCTCTTTCTTCTGGAGTCTTAGGTGACATCTTTTTTGATAGGTGTATGCCTTGACTCATGGGCAAGTAACCCTTATTACTTCCCTCTATATTGCATCTCTTCAATATTAAGTCTATATACCTAGATTGGGATAAACCTAGCATCCCTTTAAATTTATCTCTATTGATCTTTATTCTTAGAATATATGATGCTTCTCCCAAATCCTTCATGAAAACCTATTTTGATAGCCATGATTTAACTGACTGCATCATTGAAATATCATTTCCAATGATAAGTATATCATCGACATACAAGATCAAGAAGACAATGGCACTCCCACTTGTCTTCTTGTACACACATGGCTCATCCGTATTCTTGATGAAATCAAATTCCTTAATAGTTTCATCAAAATAAATGTTCCATCTCCTTGATGCTTGCTTCAATCCATAAATGGATTTCCTATGCTTGCATACTTGGTTTGGTCTCCCACATGAAACAAAACCCTCTGGCTGTGACATATAGACTTCTTTCTCAAGATTTCCATTGAGAAATGCAGTCTTAACATCCATCTACCAAATCTCATAGTCATAGTATGTAGCAATGGCAAGCATAATCCTAATAGACTTGAGCATGGCAACTAGTAAAAATATTTCATCATAGTCGATACCATGCTTTTACTTGAAACTTTTTGCTACTAACCTAGCCTTGTAGGTTTCTATTTGCCCATATGCTCTAATCTTTCTCTTGAAGACCTTTTGCACCCAATTGGGACAATTCCCTCAGGTGGGTCAACCAAGGTCCAAACCTGGTTGTCATACATGGAGTCCATTTTGGATTTCATGGCACTTAACCATTTATCAGAGTCCTTACTCATGACAGCTTTTGTATAGGTCAATGGATCATCTCCTTTAATGATGCTGATTTCCTTATTATTTCCAATCATAAAATCATATCTTAGAGATGTTGCCCATACTCTCTGACCTACGAAGAGGAGGTGTGTGTTGTGGTTGTACCTAATTAATTAGTACTTTTAATTAAGAAACTTGAGTTTGTTCATTTTGAACTTTACTTAATTCAATTCTTCTCCCATTACCTTCTTCTTGGATAAATTCTTTTTCGAGAATACAGCATGCCTACTAACAAAAACCTTTTGTTCAGTAGGATGATAGAATAGGTATCCAATACCTTCTTGAAAATAACCAATAAACTACATTTCTCAGCCCTAAAACTTAGCTTATGTCCAAATTCCATTTTAACATAAGCTAGACAACCCCAAATCCTAAGATGTTTAAGACTTGGTTTCTTGCCATTCCATAATTCATATAGAGTGCTAGGTACTGATTTTGATGGTACCCTGTTTAATACATATGCAACAGTTTCCAGGGCATATGCCTAGAAAGATATTGGAAGTTCTGTGAAGCACATCATGGACCTTATCATGTCAAACAAGATATGATTCCTCCTTTCTACTATACCATTTAATTCTAGTATATATGGAGGAATCTATTCAAAGAGAATACCATTTTCCTTAAGATGATTAAGAATTCACTGGATAAGTATTCTCCTCCTCGATCAGACCGAAGGACTTTAGTACTTTTTCTAGTTTGTTTCTTAACCATACTTTGACACTCTTTAAATTTATCAAAGGCTTTGGATTTATGTTTCATGAGATATACATATCCGAACCTAGATAAATCATCAATAAAAGTGATGAAATAAGAGTATCCTCCTTTAGCCTGAGTTAACATAGGTCCACATACATCTAAGTGTATTAAACCTAATAACTTAGTTACCGTTTCTCCATGTCCAGTGAATGGAGACTTGGTCATTTTTTCCATGAGGTAAGATTTACAAGTTTCTAATGATTTATAATCATAAGGGCCAAAGAAATCATCTTTGTATAACTTGTTAATCCTTGACTCACTTATATGACCTAATCGGTAATGCCAAAGGAATATTTCATTAAAATCATCTCTCTTTCTCCTTTTGATTTCAACAAGCAATACTTCATCATTGAGTGATACAATTAAAAGACTTTTCATAAATTTACCCATTCTAAAGAAGTTATTAGAATGAAAAATAGAACACCCATTTCTCTCAATAATTATTTTATAACCTTGTCTTAATAACAAATGTAGAGAAATAATATTTCTAACAATACTTGGAATGTAATAACAATCTTTTAATTCCAATATCTTGCCCGAAGGCAACAATAACATGTAGGTTCCAACAGCTTCGGTATGAATGGCCTCTCCACTCATGCCATAAAGCTTGAAGTCACCTTTCTTCAAACTTCTAGGTCTCAGTAACCCTTGTAATGACTTGCAGATATGAGACCCACATGCAGTAGCCAATACCTATGAATCGAAGTTGAAGAACTCAATGATAAGTTTGTTTGTATCATAAACAAACCTCTTGATACTCTACTAGCATCTTGCTTCAGACCTATAAGGTATGTCTTATAGTTCTTCTTCCAATGTTTCTTCTTGCCACAGAAGAAACAGGATCCATCATTTGAAGGCCTCTTTGCCTTCTTCCTCTTATTGATGCTTTTATTTGGGTTTAGCTTTCACTTTGTACCCTTCTTCATTACACCTTTCTTCTTCTCATCAACTAGAAGAAGATGATTAGCCTTATCTCCTTTGAAATGGCTCTCAGCTATCCTAAGCATGTTAAGTAGCTCAGGTAATGAAAGGTTCAGTTTGTTCATGTGCTAGTTCATGATAAACTGAGAGAAGGAATCTGGGAGTGATTATATGATCAAATCCTGATTAAGCTCCCAATCCATGACAAAGCCTAATTGACCTAATTAGGTGATTAAGTCAATCATTTTGAAAACATGGACTTATATGGGCGAGCCCTCACTCATTCATGCTCGGAATAACTACTTCGATATTTCATATCTAGCAGTCTTACTATGCTCTCTATACAGCTCTTTGAGATTGAGCAGTATGGATTGAGGTTCCAGATCTTCATGTTGTCTCTACAATTCATTGCTCATTGAGGCTAACATGATGTACTTGACAGTCAAGCTATCATTCTGTCACATTCTATAAGTGGCCTTTTCCTCCTCTATAGCATCATCTCTGATTGGATTTGGATCCAGAGAAGAATCGAGGATGTAGGATACATTTTTCTGAGCAAGTACTATCCTCAGGTCCTCAACCAGTCCACATAGTTTGGTTTGGTCAGTTTATTGGCATCCAAGATACCCCGTAGTGATAATGATGAAGCCATTTAATTTAAATCTACAAATAAACAAGAGCTATACATAAGCAAACCACTCAAGATGATAATCACAATTAGATAAGGACTTTATATCTAATTATCTCTCACTATTTTCTTTAAATACCATAACCCTCAACTATGGTAGATGAGAAACCAATATCTAGTTTTTTTAGAGGGGTTGAGATCCCAAATTCTTATAAATGCCTTGTGTTTGCACAATAAACACTTATAAATTCAAGGGTAGGAAATTCCCTTTCAATTGCATCCCTTGCAATTCTCAACATATCACTTGCCTCTAAGACACTTATAGCCTTATGTTTGCACAACAAACCATAATATCTTAGTTTAGTTGAACCCTTCATCTTATATAGTTATGATTGAATAATGTCACCCTTAAGTTTGTTCAACAAAGTAACATTATCAAACATACTATAAAGCATAAAATGTATCAAGTCAAATTTTATATCAAATCCTAATAGTAAGCCTTGAGTTTGCTCAACAAGCCTACTATAGTTTTGATACAAATTCAGCTTAGCATGAAGGAAGGCATAATGTAGTGTGCTTAATCAATTAGCATTTCTAGTTTAAGGTTTAGATGTGACCAAATTGTCCAGGTAAGTGAAAAAGATGACGGGGTCCCCCCATTGCTTTCCTTAGACACTAATTGAATTGGCCAAGTTAGACAATGGAACCAATTAAAAATCTCACTTCCTTTACCTTTCCAGAGCCACTTGCCTAGACACCAATTGGCTGATCAAATCCTAATTAGATTTGCATCATGATTAACTTACACTATGACTAAATATAATTTTTATGAAAGCTTTGATGGTCTCAAACACATCCTAATTAACTATATCAACATGACATTCATTCTAGCTAGCAAGCATATTAACCCTAATATGCATAATATAAGAATGATTATACCAACAATCCATTCACCTCACTTATTCATGGGATAAGGCCACGGCGGCACCCCTACACATCATAGAAGATCCCATTGAATTGAAAAAGAGGGCCTTTAAACCCTACTTGGCTCCTATCACCGGATGGCCATGGTGACTAACCCAATCCAAAGCAGTTACTAGGATATAACATATATATATATATATTTGAACTAATCATGCATTAATTCATTGAAAGATTGTGCCCTGAAAGCCAATTGAAATATTGTATTTTGATCCCAAAATCAATGAATTGACATTTTATAATAAAGGCATTATTTTCATCATTTGCTGTGTCTTTTTGATTTTATGATGAACCCCATAGATTAGGGCTATGGTTCTAGGGTTATGATGAGATCATACCAGTGAGACCTAAAGCCTTAAAACCCTAATCTAAAATATTCCTGGTCGATGGGACATTGAGTTGGGGATCAATGTTTCCGGCAAGACCAGCACATCCTATATATGTTTTGTGATGAGGGTGACTGATCTCACAGTCACTTGTGTTTGACAATAATACTAGGATGTGAGTGTTCATTAAAGAATAAGTTCACTGAATTGATCCAGATTGAGAATATCTAATGGAACCTTATCTGTTTGTCAATAGATAATTCTCATAGTGGGAGTAGTGCATGTGGTCCTTTGACCTGAGACTACCATAGTACCTTATATATATGAATCCATACTTTGGTTCATAATCAATCATGACACTGAGTCATGCACGAGGTGATACTGGTTATGGTGGATTGTATATGGAGGTTGTGAGTAGGTCAACAAGGAATTGATCAGCCCTAGTAAGAGGGAATAGCATCCAGCTAATTTCAAATGATGGATTCAGGAAACCTTTGATCAAAGTATGAACATTAGAGTTATTTTCTAATGGTTCATTAATGAATCATCATTATAAAGATTGAGCTAGGGATGAATATGAAATTGGATTTGACAAGTATCCATATTCATAATCATATTCGGGATGCAAGTTGATCAAAGGACTGAATTGCCCGGTAACTCACCACTGAAGGGTATTTTGGTAATTCCACCAAAATTCCACATCTTCCGGGTAGACATGATACGTTGCTAGACGTCAATCTTGTCTTGTAGGTATATGATTGAGTCATGGTAATTCAAATCAGTTAATTTGAATTAGATTCTAATTGACCGAGTCGAGCTAGTTTGAGTTGACCTAAATCGGCTTAGTTGAGATCTAACCGAATTAAGTCAAATAGCACTCGGACCTACTGCTGGCTAGGTGTGGAACCCAATGGGTCACACACAAAAAAAAATTGATGAAGGACTTAATTTGGAATTAAATCATGTTTGCAGGATAAACACACTAGCATGTGTTGCAGACCAAATTTCTATTCGAATCAGATTCGAATTTGGTTCCGAATTGGGCTTAATTGGGTTCTAATTGAACCAGATTAAGGTCCAATTTATTTTTTAAAACATTGGTCTAACCCATGGCTGAACCCAAGTGAATTAAGTTCACTGAGACCCTCTCTCCAAGCCGCCCTCTCCCTTTTCTCACCCGCGCGCGCCAAGAAGAAGAGTCCATGCACGTGGACTCCTCTTAATACGCGTGAGCAAGAAAAAAAAAAAATGTCAGAGAAATATCTGAAAAAGGGGCGATTCAGATCCTTGTCTGGCACCCTTGGATCTGGATCTGATGGCCAGAAAAACTTAAGAAAAAAATCCATCGCTTTTTGGTCGCAAATCCATCTCCAAAAAGTCACGATTCTTCCTGAAGTTTTTCCGAGAGTCCTCCTCATCGGAAAAACGAAAATTAAATCGGAGAATCATGATTTTTGGTTGAGGGGACGCGTGAGGAATGAGGGATCATGATTCCTGGGGTTTCAGAGGGTTGCGTTGTTTTGAGAAGACACCCCTCCGAGATCTATAAATAGGGTTGGGTTCTCGGGGGTTTTCATGCAACATAATTCAGAGATCCAATTCCCTTTCTTCCTTTCCAGAATACTCCTTCCCCTTGTTCTTGTTGGGTATTGTTTCCCTTACAGAGGTATCCTCTATCAAAACTCTGACCCTAAACAAGAATAAGAAGAAGGTCTTGAACGGTAAAGGAAAGAAAAAGGAAAGGATCTGTTCTTCTTCTTTTCCTTCTTGAATTAAGACTTTGCCTGTCTTAATTTTTCTTCCAAATTCAATTCAAGAAAAGGAATTCAAGAAAGGAAATTATTGAAGAAAATTCAAGAAGAGGAAAGAAGGAAGAAAAGAAATTTTCAAGAAAGAAAATTTCAGCCTAAAAGTCCAAGAATTGAATTCTTGAAAAAGAATTCAAGAAGAGGAGCCAAGAACTAGAAATTGCTGTCTTCATGTTTTTCTGTGTGGATCATCATTGGAGGGTGAACATTTGGGCACCTGGTGGAGATTCAGAGTTTGGATTTTGCGATACAGGTTAGTATCTTAATTTGAGATTAAATCTTATATATACATTTTATATGTTTTAATTCTTTTAAGGAGATCTTGGGTTAAAGGTTTGGTGAAGATTTCAAAAGATAAAAATAAAAATTTTGAAATCTATGTTTCTGCCTTGCAATCAAACCCTACAGTGGTATCAGAGCCTCCTTATTAAGATTAAAATATATATGCTGAATTTTAGATGCATATTTATATAAGTAACATGAGATGTAGTATATGTTTGATGTAATGTCACCAATTAGGGTTTTCACTCAAACCCTAATTGTTGTAGAGATATGTTTAGAGATCTAGTCATCATACTGAAATAAGGTTGCCCTGGCATAATGGTGGATCCATTATGTGGTAAATGGTTGTCCTAGTATGATGACACACTAATCACATATTTGTGTTAATTATGCATATATGTTTGATGTATGCCACTAATTAAGGTTTTCACTTAAACCTTAATTTGCATAGAGATATGTTTAGCCTTCTAGTCATCATACTGAAATAAGGTTGCCCTGGCATAATGGTGGATCCATTATGTGGTAAATGGTTGTCCTAGTATGATGGCACACTATTGCACATATTTGCTAAAATGTGCTTTGTTTTAATAAAGCCCTCTTTAAAAACATATTAAGTTGTAGTGTCATATACCAAAAGCAAAAATAATCAACATGATTAGTTTATCATTCGGTGTCTAGGAAAAGTGGTTCATGATCGGTAAAGAGGACGTGATTTTTAATTGGTTCCGTTGACTGACCTGGCCAATTCTTATTGGTGTCTAAGGAAAGCAACGGGGGGACTCCCACCACTCTCCCACTTACCTGGCTGGTATGATTAACTTAATTATTGATTGATATGCTTAGTGTAATATTCACTACATATGGCCTTCCTTCATGCCAAGTCATTATTATGTTATGATCCATATAAGGTTTGTTGTGTACACACAAGGCCTTTTTTTCTTTATGGTGACTAACATAATTTTTGCTTGGTACATTTGATGTTTATGGAATGATTTAATATAATACTTTGTTGTGTACACACAAGGGTATTATAATTAATATCATGACTATATAGCAATGAAGGGTCTAACTTAACTAAAATATTATAGTTTGTTGTGTACACACAAAGCTATTAATATTTTAGAGGCCAAGATAAGTTGAGAATTGTATGAATTACAATTGGAAAGAGTTTTCCTACCTTTGAACTTATATAAGATTTGTTGTGTACACACAAGGTCTTTTATAAGGAATTAGGATCTCAACCCCACTAAGAGAACCAATTAGGGTTTTCTCGATCATCACATTGAGGGTTATGATGCTTGATAAAATAGTGGGAGACATAATTAAGTTAAAGTCCTAATTTAATTATGTTTTGTCAACATTGATTGTTTGCTTATGTAATGTTGTTTGTTAATGTAGATTAAATGGCATCTTCACTCTCACTCCGTAGCATTCTTGATGCAAATAAATTGACTGGACCAAACTATGTTGATTGGTTGAGAAACCTGAAGATAGTACTCAGCCAAGAAAGAATTTCTTATATTCTCGATACCCCAACCTTGGAACCATTAGGGGAAGATGCCTCGCAAGAGGATAAGACCACATATAACATATGGCAAAATGACTCACTTACTGTCAAGTGTATAATGCTTGCCTCTATGACCAATGAGTTACAGAGGCAACATGAAAGCATGGACACAAACTCCATATTGCTCAATTTGAAAGAACTTTATGGAGAACATAGTCGAACTGCAAGATATGAAATATCTAAGCAGTTATTCCATGCAAGGATGACAGAAGGTACATCCGTACAAGACCATGTATTAAAGGTTATTGACCTAATCACCCGATTGGGTCAATTGGGTTTTGTTATGGATGGGGAGTTGAATCAGGATTTAATCCTGCAGTCACTCCCAGAGTCATTTTCACAGTTTGTTCTTAATTATCATATGAACAAACTTAACACTTCCTTGCCTGAGCTGTTGAATATGTTAAAAACAGCAGAGAGCCATTTAAAGAAAAATAAGGCTCCACTTCTTCTTGTGGATGGTGTAAACAAGAAGAAAATAGGCAAAAAGGGTTCCAAGAGGAGGTTAAACCCAAAAGGGGGCATCAAGAAAAAGAAAGGAAAGAAGGCCTCTGGACAAATGACCTGCTTTCATTGTGGCAAGCCAGGTCACTGGAAAAGAAACTACAAGGTTTACCTTGCAAGTGTGAAGCCTGGTGCTAGTGATGCACCAAAAGGTATGTATGAGATACATGCAATTTTGTCATTAGACTCTTCTAATTCAAACTCTTGGGTATTGGATACTGCTTGTGGTCATCATATCTGCAAATCATTGCAGGGACTACAGAACATTAGAGTTTTGAAGGAAGGCGACTTCGAGCTCTACGGTGCTGGAGGAGATTCCATCCAAGCAGAAGCTGTAGGGACTTATATGTTGAAGCTGCCTTCTGGGAAGATTTTAGAGTTAAAAAATTATTATTTTATGCCTAGAATCATTAGAAACATCATATCTGTACCCTTGTTACTTAAACAAGGATATATTATGAATGTAATGAGCAGTGGCTGCTTAATCAGTTTTTCTAATGAAATAATATTTAATGGCATATTTTGCAATGGTCTCTTAACTTTATCTTCTGATGACAATATACTACATGTTAGTAATAAACGAAAAAGAGATGAAGTAAACAATACTTTACTTTGGCACTGTCGTCTTGGACATATTAGTGAGCAGAGGATTAACAAGTTATACAAGGAAAAATTCCTTAATCCTTATGATTATGAATCATTAGGAACTTGTGAATCATGTCTCATGGGTAAAATGACCAAGACTCCATTTAGTGGACATAATGAAAGGACAACAGAGTTATTAGGACTCATACACACTGATGTATGTGGACCTATGACAACTCAGGCCAAGGGTGGATACTCATATTTCATCACATTCACTGATGATTTTTCAAGGTACGGATTTGTGTATCTAATGAAACATAAGTCCGAAGCTTTTGAAAAATTTTTAGAGTATCAAAGTATGGTAGAGAAACAAACGGGGAAAAGTATTAAGATCCCTCGATCAGATAGAGGAGGTGAATACTTATCCACCGAGTTTCTTGATCACCTTAAACAAAAGGGAATCATCTCTGAATGGACTCCTCCTTACACACCACAATTAAATGGTGTTGCTGAAAGGAGAAATCATACTTTATTAGATATGGTACGGTCCATGATGTGCTTCACAGACTTACCTGTTTCTTTCTGGGGATATGCCTTGGAAACAGCGACTAATATTTTGAATAGAGTACCATCCAAATCTGTATCTAGCATTCCATATGAGTTATGGAGGGGAAAGAAACCCAATCTTAAGCACCTTAAGATATGGGGATGTCCAGCTTATGTCAAAAGAAATTTTGGACAAAAGCTTGATGTTAGAGCAGAAAAATGTCTATTTGTTGGATATCCCAAAGATAGTATAGGATATCTATTCTACCACCCTACTGAACAAAAGGTTTTAGTCAGTAGGCATGCCATTTTTATGGAGAAAGAATTCATCCTACAAAAGGGCAGTGGGAGAAATATTGAACTTGAAGAAGTTCAACAAGTAGATACATCTCAACAAAATCATAACACAGTTAGTATAGAACCTGAACACACCACTCCTATCCGTAAGTCTGATAGAGTGCGACATGCACCTGAAAGGTATGGGTTCATTATTGAAAATAATGAAGCCCGAATCATTGATAATGATGAGCCTCTAACATATACGGATGCTATCATAATTAGTGACTCAGACAAATGGCTGGAAGCCATGAGATCCGAAATGGACTCCATGTATGTCAACCAAGTCTGGACTTTGGTTGATGCACCAGAGAGTGTTAACCCTATTGGATGCAAATGGGTCTATAAGAAAAATATTGGGGCAGATGGCCAAGTTAAAACTTATAAAGCCAGATTAGTGGCTAAGGGTTTCAGACAAAAACAGGGAATAGATTATGATGAAACATTTTCTCCTGTTGCCATGCTCAAATCTATTCGGATCATGCTTGCTATAGCAGCATATCATGATTATGAAATCTGGCAGATGGATGTGAAAACTGCATTCCTCAATGGTTTCCTTGAGGAAGAGGTTTATATGTCACAGCCAGAAGGTTTTGTCTTGGAGACTAAACCTAATCAGGTATGTAGGCTAAAGAAATCTATTTATGGATTAAAGCAAGCATCTAGGAGTTGGAACATCTGATTTGATAAGACAGTCAAAGAATTTGACTTTATCAAAAATGAGGATGAACCTTGTGTGTACAAGAAGACTAGTGGGAGTGCCATAGTTTTCTTGGTTCTGTATGTAGATGACATACTCCTCATTAGGAATGATATCCCAATGTTACAATCGGTCAAGGTATGGTTATCTAAACAGTTTTCCATGAAAGACTTGGGAGAAGCATCTTATATACTAGGCATCAAGATCTATAGAGATAGATCTAGGAGGATGCTAGGTTTATCCCAGTCTAGATACATTGACCAAGTGCTAAAAAGATTTAGCATGGAGGAAAGTAAAAGAGGTTACTTACCTATTGGTCATGGCATACATCTTTCTAAGAAGATGTCTCCTAAGACACCTGAAGAAAGAAATAGAATGAATTCTATACCTTATGCTTCGGCAGTAGGGTCTATTATGTATGCTATGTTATGTACTAGGCCTGATGTGGCATATGCCTTAGGTATAGCCAGCAGGTTTCAGGCTGATCTAGGAGAGGATCATTGGAAGGCTGTGAAAAATATTCTTAAGTTCTTAAGAAGAACTAAGGATATTTTTCTAATATACGGAGGATCTGATCTTAAACTAGAAGCTTATTCAGATTTTAGTTTTCAATCAGATCCAGATGACAGCAAATCTATATCTGGGTATGTTTTTACCCTTAATGGAGGAGCTGTAAGCTGGAAAAGTTCTAAACAGCAAACTGTAGCTGACTCAAAAACTGAGGCAGAGTACATTGCTGTTAGTGAAGCTGCCAAGGAAGCTGTCTGGATGAAGAAGTTCATATCAGAGTTGGGCGTAGTTCCTGAGATTGAAGGTCCAGTATCACTTTACTGTGATAATACGGGGGCTGTTGCTCAAGCAAAGGAACCAAGAGCTCATCACAAATCAAAGCACATTCTGAGACGCTTCCATCTCGTTCGAGAGATTGTCGAAAGACAAGAAGTCTGCATTAAAAGGGTAGAAACGAAGAACAACATAGCAGACCCGTTCACTAAGGCTCTATCACAGCGAGAGTTTGATCGCCACCTTGATTGTATGGGGTTAAGATTTAAAGGCGATTGGCTTTAGTGTAAGTGGGAGATTGAAAGATTGTGCCCTGAAAGCCAATTGAAATATTGTATTTTGATCCCAAAATCAATGAATTGACATTTTATAATAAAGGCATTATTTTCATCATTTGCTGTGTCTTTTTGATTTTATGATGAACCCCATAGATTAGGGCTATGGTTCTAGGGTTATGATGAGATCATACCAGTGAGACCTAAAGCCTTAAAACCCTAATCTAAAATATTCCTGGTCGATGGGATATTGAGTTGGGGATCAATGTTTCCGGCAAGACCAGCACATCCTATATATGTTTTGTGATGAGGGTGACTGATCTCACAGTCACTTGTGTTTGACACTAATACTAGGATGTGAGTGTTCATTAGAGAATGAGTTCACTGAATTGATCCAGATTGAGAATATCTAATGGAACCTTATCTGTTTGTCAATAGATAATTCTCATAGTGGGAGTAGTGCATGTGGTCCTTGGACCTGAGACTACTATAGTACCTTATATATATGAATCCATACTTTGGTTCGCAATCAATCATGACACTGAGTCATGCACGAGGTGATACTGGTTATGGTGGATTGTATATGGAGGTTGTGAGTAGGTCAACAAGGAATTGATCAGCCCTAGTAAGAGGGAATATCATCCAGCTAATTTCAAATGATGGATTCAGGAAACCTTTGATCAAAGTATGAACATTAGAGTTATTTTCTAATGGTTCATTAATGAATCATCATTATAAAGATTGAGCTAGGGATGAATATGAAATTGGATTTGACAAGTATCCATATTCATAATCATATTCGGGATGCAAGTTGATCAAAGGACTGAATTGCCCGGTAACTCACCACTGAAAGGTATTTTGGTAATTCCACCAAAATTTCACATCTTCCGGGTAGACATGATACGTTGCTAGACGTCAATCTTGTCTTGTAGGTATATGATTGAGTCATGGTAATTCAAATCAGTTAATTTGAATTAGATTCTAATTGACCGAGTCGAGCTAGTTTGAGTTGACCTAAATCGGCTTAGTTGAGATCTAACCGAATTAAGTCAAATAGCACTCGGACCTACTGCTGGCTAGGTGTGGAACCCAATGGGTCACACACAAAAGAAAATTGATGAAGGATTTAATTTGGAATTAAATCATGTTTGCAGGATAAACACACTAGCATGTGTTGCAGAACAAATTTCTATTCGAATCAGATTCGAATTTGGTTCCAAATTGGGCTTAATTGGGTTCTAATTGAACCAGATTAAGGTCCAATTTAATTTTTAGGACATTGGGCTAACCCATGGCTGAACCCAAGTGAATTAAGTTCACTGAGACCCTCTCTCCAAGCCGCCCTCTCCCTTTTCTCACCCGCGCGCGCCAAGAAGAAGAGTCCACTCGCGTGGACTCCTCTTAATACGCGTGAGAAAGAAAAAAGAAATGTTGGAGAAATATCTGAAAAAGGGGTGATTCAGATCCTTGTCTGGCACCCTTGGATCTGGATCTGATGGCCAGAAAAATTTAAGGAAAAAATCCATCGCTTTTCGGTCGCAAATTCGTCTCCAAAAAGTCGCGATTCTTCCTGAAGTTTTTTCGAGAGTCCTCCTCGTCGGAAAAACGAAAATTAAATCGGAGAATCATGATTTTTGGTTGAGGGGACGCGTGAGGAATGAGGGATCATGATTCCTGGGGTTTCAGAGGGTTGCGTTGTTTTGAGAAGACACCCCTCTAAGATCTATAAATAGGGTTGGGTTCTCGGGGGTTTTCACGCAACATAATTCAGAGATCCAATTCCCTTTCTTCCTCTCCAGAATACTCCTTCCCCTTGTTCTTGTTGGGTATTGTTTCCCTTATAGAGGTATCCTCTGTCGAAACTCTGACCCTAAACAAGAATAAGAAGAAGGTCTTGAACGGTAAAGGAAAGAAAAAGGAAAGGATCTGTTCTTCTTCTTTTCCTTCTTGAATTAAGACTTTGCCTGTCTTAATTTTTCTTCCAAATTCAATTCAAGAAAAGGAATTCAAGAAAGGGAATTCTTGAAGAAAATTCAAGAAGAGGAAAGAAGGAAGAAAAGAAATTTTCAAGAAAGAAAATTTCAGCCTAAAAGTCCAAGAATTGAATTCTTGAAAAAGAATTCAAGAAGAGGAGCCAAGAACTAGAAATTGCTGTCTTCATGTTTTTCTGTGTGGATCACCATTGGAGGGTGAACATTTGGGCACCTGGTGGAGATTCAGAGTTTGGATTTTGCGATACAGGTTAGTATCTTAATTTGAGATTAAATCTTATATATACATTTTATATGTTTTAATTCTTTTAAGGAGATCTTGGGTTAAAGGTTTGGTGAAGATTTCAAAAGATAAAAATAAAAATTTTGAAATCTATGTTTCTGCCTTGCCATCAAACCCTACATTCATAGCATAGTAAGCAATCAGCACTAAAGAGATTACTAATTACATGCATCAAGGTGGCTCTCATACCACCTTTAGGTTACCTAGCCGGGCACAACAGAAGATTAGGTTTCAAAATTTTATATTTTTGAAACCCTAATCGGCCAGAACCCTAAACCTTAGGACCACTTGAGCATAACAACTAATAAATCAAATCTTTAGGATGCCCTAAAAGCCAAGTTGGCTTGACACATTGTAATTTTTAGGGCATGAGCATTGTACTTAATTTTTCTTATTAATAAAAGGGTATTAGTTTCATTCATATTGATGTGTCTATGAATCGTCCATGGAGTTAATGAACAATGACACATATTCTTAAGAGTTGAGAATCTAAGGCATGTGTCTTTATAGATTAACTCATAAATGCTCTCGATTATTGGAATATCACAAGGATGGTGATTGATCCATTAAAATCGGTGTACAGATCACTTCCCTTTCTGGGTAGATGAGTCTCTAACCTATAGTGTGGTGACACTGGAGTGAGAGTGCAGGTAGTTAATAGAGATCAACGATACTGAGTATGACCAAGTACAGGAAGTTATATGGATGACTACTCACTCGTCAATAACTTCCTGATGCTGTAGTTGTGTGAATAGTTTTTTTGACGTAGAGTGTCTCAGCTACTCACAATAAGGTTGCTGTAGTTTGATAGCACAATCACATGGTTCCTATCCATACGGGACCTTGTGGTATTTGTTGGTTGCATTAAGTTTATTATAGGAGTAGGGTATTCACTTGTAGGGATCTAACAGCCTTAGTAGTAAGGAATAATCCTATGCAAGCTTAATGAGACTAAGTCTAGAAGTCTATGGTCATAGCAGGGTGATAATGAAAAGGTGTTTTAATTAGTATCACAATTGGACTTGAGTCGATTAAGTTAAGTATATGACTGATGGGTTTGACGAGTTTCCATAACCAACATCATGTCAAGATTTTTGATAGAGGAACCGAATTACATGGTAACTACACATATGGATTCCAATCTTATTCTGTTGGGTTGCCACACATACTGCTAGGTGTCACTGGTAGATTGTGAGAGCCCATTAGGATCATTTTCGAACTGATGATCCTAATTTGGGCTGAGATGAAATTGTTTCAGTCCATTGAAAGGAGTTTCAATGATGTATAATGGAGATTATAGCATGTCTCATTACCAGACGGATAGGACCTGAGGGGTCACACATATTAAGAGCTTAAGTAACCAATTAGCAAATCAAAATATTACTGAAATTGACGATTTTAGTACATTTGGATCTAATTATAAAGGTTATAATTAGTATTTGACCTAATTATAAATGTTATAAGTAATTAATTATGAATTAATTATTAATTGAATTAAATTATATTTAATTTAATTGAGTTAGACTCAGTTAATTGATCCTATTTGAATTGGGTCAATAGCCTTTTCAAAATGGTTCGATCGAATTTAAAATTGGCTTTGATTTGTGGTGCGGGCACCAGACTCAGAAGAAGACTTCAGAGCTCCATTTGGATCTCTGATTGACATTGCCCGAGAAATTAGGATTTGTAATAAAGGTTGACCTGGTCAACCAGTTTATTTATTTTATTTATTTCTTGAGTCACCATTTAAATTTTGTTGAGTCATGTTGACTCGGTGCAAGTCCCAATGTGGTTTCAATTTGGTCCAAAATGGTGCCACATTTCTCTTCCAATCAACTCAAGTTCAAGCAAGTGGAGGCCACACTCCAAGCCACACGCCTAGCCACACTCCGAGCACATGCCAGAGTCCAGGAGGCGCCATAGAGGCATCCCAGTGTCATGGTCCCCACATCCAAAGAAGAAAAAATCAAATTGGAGGCTAAATTAAAGGAGGCGCCCACACCTGCCTAATTTACCTAAGCAAAGAAGGAAGAAAACTTCTCTTGGAGAAGAAATCAAAGAAGGACATCCAACCTACTCCTAATTGAAGTTCAAATCAAAATCAAAGAGCTTAACTTGGAGTGGAAGAAAAGAAGAAATACCATAAGAAGAAGAGGACTCCAAATCCAAATCCAACTCCAAAGGAGGTGCCATAAAAGTTCCAAAACAATTCCTTTATGGCCGTCCCAATTTTTTTTGGACTCTTGGTCGGCCAAGGGAGAGGATTTTCTACCTAATCTAGGGGTTGGAAGAGTTTAGTCCCACATGGGAATTTGTACAAGCTAGGAGAAAATTTTAGGTCTATATAATAGACCTCTCTTTGTAACTTTAAAAAAATCAATGAAGAAAATTATTTTTGCTATTCTCTTGTGTTGAGTGACCTAGGTTTCTCTTCTTCCGCACTATTCTAAGTGTTGAGCTCCGTGAGGGGGTAATCCGGGTTCCATTGGAGCCTTGAGGAGGTGAGAGATCTCCATCTTTATCCAAAACCCTAGGTTAGCCACTTGAAATTCCAAAACCCTAGCCACCCTTCATTATTTTCAATCCATCAAACCCTAGATCCATCCATCTCCCACGGCCTCTCTCTCTCTACAAGTCCAGGCCATCCACCTTCATCCAGATCCAGTCCGGCAACTTCAGATCCAGAGCAAGTTCCAAGGAAAATCACATCAGCATCCAGGAGAATCCAGTTTTCAGCAATTTCGATCTTCAAGTTCATCAACCTGGTAAATCTTTTCCTTGACTCTCTGATTTCATCAATTGTTTTTCTTCTCTTCCAGATCTTGAGTTCAGGAGAAGCCAACCCGCCAAAGGACCAGTATTGGAGGATCCATTACGAAGATATCTAACTCCGAGGATCCAACAATCTGCTCGGGAGAGTTCTTCCACCAAAATCTGTGAAGATCATTGTCTGGTTAGATAAACCTTCCCTTCTCTTTATTTCTGTTTTGTTGAAAGCTCGGAGTGAAACCCTAGGTCTGGGAGTTTCTCAACCCCCAGCGATCCGTTGCTTCTAAACTACTCTGATAATTTAGTTTCCTTAAAATTGTGCTTTCAATTATCATATTAGTATCTTTCAATGTTAGGTTAACTTTTCTTTGATTTGAAGCCAACTTCTACAAACCTATAAAAACAACAAAAAAATTAGTTAATCTTAATTTACTTCCGCATCGCATCCCTTTATTTGTTCTGCATCATTTTTGGTATCAGAGCCCAGTCTAGGGTTTCTGATTTGCTTGCTTGCTTGTTTTGATTGTTCTCTTTTTATTTTGTCTGCTCGAAGTAGACTCCCCAGGACGTCCGGTCCTAGGAACTAAGTGAGGCGCAAGCCTCCTCCTCCCATTCCACGGGGTGTTCCTAGGGCGTGTAGGGGATCCATTGGGTTATAACTTCGTAGCAGGGATTATAAACGGGGAAGACAATCTAGTTGCAGCCCGTAATTTCCCTGTTCTCTGAATTATTTCTCCCTGTATAAAACTCAGAATTGCATGATTTTTACTTCGTTGAAACCAGTATAATTGAACCTATTTTCCATAATTTTTCTGCGATTTATTGGTTTCGGTAAAAATTCTGAGAATTAAAATACAGCAACTCTATTTTTTGTGTTCTGCAATTCAATTCTTTTTTGGAGTGATCATCTCATAATTTACTTAAGGGCAATTGAGCATCTAAGATAAGGGGAGGAGTTGATTACCTCTCCTTAGCCCAAAACCACCATCCAATCATTCGAACCTAGACCTAATTTAAAATCAGTTAGACCTAATTTGCCCTAGTGGGCTAGTGACACCAATTGGTTGGGTCTAGGCTAGTGTTGAGTCAGTTTGCTGAGTTATTCTGTGTGTGCTTAGCACTCAGTGTCTAGAACGGTGGTTCAGGGACTACGTCCCGAAGGGCTTGTGTGCTGGTCCGCCTACCTGGCCAATCACTGATTGGTGTCTAGGATTGGCGATCAGGGACCTAACACTCCCCTTACACCTGCCTGGCTGAGTCCTGAGTTACTACAGGCTAGCTTGCCACTCTGATTGGGCATCTAGTTTGGACTCTAAGTCTAGTGATCCAGTAGTCGGTTTAGTCTAGTCTCATTTTGTGTGCTTGCTTGAATCATCATGTCTACCAGAAACGGAGTGCCATATCAACCTGGTCAAACCCAACCTGATTTAGAGGCCATGATCAGAACTCTTACTGAAAGTATGGCTAAAATGAATCAGGATATGACAAACACTGTGGCCCAGTTTAGCGCACAAATTCATGAGGATCTTACCCAACTTAGGGACCGAGTCCAAGTACTTGAAGAACCTAGACATCGGAATTGGACTCCTGACCCCGATTTTAATGTGCCTCAACCTCACCCACATCAAGAGCCTAGAAGGCCTTTATATAGAGATCCCGAACCTAATCATAGGAGGCCTGACCCAGAGCCTGAAGATAGAGATGATAGGTTCATCAGGAACATCAAATTAGATGCACCCACTTTTGATGGTAGTCTGAACCCTAAGATGTATTCTGATTGGGAGGGTGAGATGGATCAATACTTTGAGTGGTATGCTATGTCTGAGGAGAGGAAATACAAGTTTGCCAAGATGAAATTAGTGCGTCAAGCTAGGTTATACTGGGGGAACATTGAGCTAACCACTAGGAGACGGAATGTTGAGCCCATAACCACTTGGCAGGGTATGAAAGAAAAACTGAGAGATAAATACCTACCCATTTCATACCAGCAAAACCTGTTAGACCAATGGCAAAACCTGAAACAAGGAAACCGATCTGTCTCAGACTACATAACTACTTTTGATGAATACCTAATGAGATGTGATGTGAGTGAAGCCCACGAAGTCACTTTGTCTAGATTTAGGGCTGGACTGAGGGAAGATATCAAGAGAGAACTATTTCTGAGAGAGGTTACTGATCTAGACCAAGCCTACCAGATTGCACTGAACACTGAGAAATTTCAGAGAGGACCTATACCTTCTAGGGTTAGTGCCCCAATCCCAAGGAATGGACCTAGTCAAGTTATCCCTAGTAAACCTTTTCAGGGTACTTCTACCCCTAGGCCCATGGACAAAGGTAAGGCACCTGACACCCAGAGAACCCCTAGTTCAAATATCACCTGTTTTAAGTGTCAGAAACCAGGTCACATTTCTAGTCAGTGTACTGCCATAGCCTGTTTCAAGTATCATAAGGTAGGTCATGTTGCTAGCCAGTGCCCACGGAGATCCCTTTACATAGAAGAGGGAGAGAATGATAATTCCGAGCCCAGTGAGGAATTTGAAGAAGAAGTTTATGAGGCCGGAATGAATTTGGTTGAGGAGTATGAAGGAGAGGAGGAATCCAATGAATCTGACCAATTAGGAGTTGTAAGATGCATCATATCCCAGAATATAGTTCAAGAGGATTGGCGTAGGACTAACATCCTACAGACTTTTCTTAAATTAGGGGATAAGGTATGTAAGATCATCATAGATAGTGGGAGCTGTGTAAATGCCATCTCTACTAGCACTGTCAAGATGTTAGGCTTAATCCCAGTTCCCCATCCCAACCCCTATAAGGTTTCTTGGGTAGATTCTACCTTCATACCCATCCAGTCTAGATGTCAAGTCCAAATCCAAATGCAATCTTATCACGAAAAGATTTGGTGCAATGTCTTACCCATGGGGGTGAGCAGTATAATTCTCGGAAGACCTTGGTTGTATGATCATGATGCCACCCTCTTAGGAAAATCCAATACCTGTGTCTTTAGTTTCAATGGGAAGAAGATTACGATCCATTCCGTTCCCCCTAAGGACAAGGTAACTAAAGGAGCTGGTAAGGTTAAGGAGATGAAAACTGGAGTGAACCTAATCAGTGCTAAGGATCTAGAACAAGAAATTCATAGTGGTTCACCCATCTGGATGTTGACTGCTAAGGAGCTTAGAACTTCGGAACCCTCAGAGCCTCCTCAAGAAGTTAAACCTGTGTTAAAAGAATTTGAGGATGTCTTTCCCGAGGATTTGCCAGACCACCTTCCACCTCTTAGGGATATCCAGCATGCCATAGATCTAATCCCAGGAGCAACTTTGCCCAACTTGCCCCATTACAGGATGAATCCATCTGAGCATGAAGAACTGCAAAAGCAGGTTGGAGAATTATTGAGGAAGGGGTTTATTAGAGAAAGTCTTAGCCCTTGTGCAGTCCCAGCCTTACTGACCCCAAAGAAAGATGGCACGTGGAGGATGTGTGTTGACAGTCGTGCCATCAATAAAATTACAATCAAGTATAGGTTTCCCATCCCTAGACTAGATGACATGCTTGATATGATGGCTGGTGAAATGGTTTTTTCTAAGATTGATCTCAAAAGCGGCTATCATCAGGTTAGGATTAGACCCGGGGATGAATGGAAAACTGCTTTCAAAACTAAGGATGGTCTTTATGAATGGGTTGTTATGCCTTTTGGGTTGTCCAATGCCCCTAGTACTTTCATGAGAATTATGACCCAGGTACTTAGAGCTTTCATAGGAAAATTTGTGGTGGTTTATTTTGATGACATCCTGATCTATAGTAAGACCCCAACAGATCACCTAGACCACCTTAGAGCAGTCTGCCAAGTTTTGAGGAATGAGAGACTCTACGGTAATCTTAAGAAGTGTGAATTCATGACTAGTAGAGTTATCTTTCTTGGTTTTGTAGTAACCCCTGACGGCATGGCGGCCGATCCTGAGAAGATTAAGTCCATAGTAGACTGGCCAGAGCCAACCAATGTGCATGAAGTTAGAAGTTTCCATGGCTTGGCTACTTTCTATAGGCGATTCATCAAGGGGTTTAGTACTTTAGCTGCTCCTATCACTGATTGTATTAGGAAGGGAGAATTTCATTGGACTAAGTCAGCCCATAAAGCCTTCCTAGATCTTAAGGATAAAATGACCCAGGCACCCATTCTGAGATTACCCGATTTTTCTAAAGTATTTGAGGTTGCCTGTGATGCTTCAGGTGTAGGAATAGGTGGAGTCCTAAGCCAAGAGAATCATCCCATAGCATTCTTTAGTGAAAAACTTAATGATGCTAAGCTTAGGTATTCTACCTATGATAAGGAATTTTATGCGGTGGTGCAAGCTTTGCGTTACTGGAGACATTATTTGCTACCGCAGGAATTTGTACTATTTTCGGACCATGAGGCTCTTAGATTTCTGAACTCCCAAAAGAAGCTTAACCCTAGGCATGCTAAGTGGGTAGAATATATCCAGTCCTATACTTTTGTCCTGAAACATAAGGCTGGAGTTGAGAATAAGGTAGCTGATGCCCTTAGTCGCCGATCTCTGTTATTAACTTCTGTTAGAACTGAGGTCATAGGGTTTGAGCAAATCAAAGAGGAATATGAGTCTTGTCCGGATTTCACAACTGTGTATCAGGATCTAGTTCAAGGACCATCTAGTAATCACCAGGATTATACCCTTGTAGATGGTTTTTTGTTCTTCAAAAATAGGCTTTGCATCCCTAGAACTTCTCTTAGGGAATTTTTGATTTGGGAAATCCATGCTGGAGGTTTAGCTGGCCATTTTGGAAAAGACAAGACCATTCTAGCTATTGAAGACCACTTTTTCTGGCCTAGCTTAAAAAGGGATGTAGCTAATATTGTAGCTAGATGTCGAACCTGCGCTGTTGCCAAACAGCGAAAACAAAACACTGGCCTTTATACCCCACTCCCTGTCCCAGATCGTCCTTGGCAAGATGTGAGTATGGATTTTGTGTTAGGTTTACCTAAGACCCAGAGGAGACATGATTCTATCTGTGTCGTAGTCGACCGATTCTCTAAAATGGCCCACTTCTTGCCTTGTTCCCAAACTTTTGATGCGTCTAAGGTAGCCACACTTTTCTTCAATGAGATAGTTAGACTCCATGGCCTACCTAAGACAATCGTTTCAGATAGGGATGTCCGGTTCACCAGTTACTTTTGGAAGACCCTTTGGCATAAGTTAGGGACAAAACTTAAGTTTTCAACTACCTATCATCCCCAAACTGATGGCCAAACTGAAGTAGTGAACCGTAGCCTAGGAAATCTGCTGAGATGTCTTGTTGGTGAAAATACCAGAAATTGGGATTTATACCTACCAAGGGCAGAATTTGCGTACAACGACTCGATCAATAGGTCTACGGGTAAGAGTCCATTTGAAATTGTACATGGGTACAAACCTCACACACCTCTTGACCTAGTCCCTTTACCTGTCCACACTCGAGTCTCCGAATCTGCTGAGAATTTTGCACAGCATATAAAAGACTTGCATAAAGAAATTCATGCCAAAATAAATTTAAGTAATGAAACTTATAAGAAGTTGGCTGATACTCAAAGGCGAGTCAAATCTTTTGTTGAGGGAGACTATGTGATGATTAGGTTAAGGCCTGAACGGTTTCCTCCTGGAACCGTTAGAAAGTTACATGCTAGGGGAGCTGGACCATTTAGAGTGGTAAAGAGAGTAGGATCCAATGCCTATGTGCTCGAGTTGCCTCCAGAACTAGGCATTAGCTCTACTTTCAACATTACAGACTTAGTAGAGTACAGGGAGCCAGCTGTGATTCCTAGTGAGCCTTTTGAGCCTAACCCTATCATTGAGAGTGATCCCGACCCTGTGTGTCCACCAACAAACTGGCCTGTGAGGAAAGAGCAGATTGAAAAGATCCTGGATGATCAGGTTATCTCTACTCGTAATCGAGGATACCAAAGGTACCTGGTCTGCTGGCAAGGAAGGTCAGATTCTGATGACTCTTGGATCTCCCGAGAAGAATTACAAGAATTGGACCCAGACCTCTTGGAGAGATACCAGAGCCAACTTGAGCCTTACTCGACAGGGTCGAGTTCCACCCACCCTGGGAGAATTGGTGCGGGCACCAGACTCAGAAGAAGACTTCAGAGCTCCATTTGGATCTCTGATTGACATTGCCCAAGAAATTAGGGTTTGTAATAAAGGTTGACCTGGTCAACCAGTTTATTTATTTTATTTATTTCTTGAGTCACCATTTAAATTTTGTTGAGTCATGTTGACTCGGTGCAAGTCCCAATGTGGTTTCAATTTGGTCCAAAATGGTGCCACATTTCTCTTCCAATCAACTCAAGGTTCAAGCAAGTGGAGGCCACACTCCAAGCCACACGCCCAGCCACACTCCGAGCACACGCCAGAGTCCAGGAGGCGCCATAGAGGCATCCCAGTGTCATGGTCCCCACATCCAAAGAAGAAAAAATCAAATTGGAGGCTAAATTAAAGGAGGCGCCCACACCTGCCTAATTTACCTAAGCAAAGAAGGAAGAAAACTTCTCTTGGAGAAGAAATCAAAGAAGGACATCCAACCTACTCCTAATTGAAGTTCAAATCAAAATCAAAGAGCTTAACTTGGAGTGGAAGAAAAGAAGAAATACCATAAGAAGAAGAGGACTCCAAATCCAAATCCAACTCCAAAGGAGGTGCCATAAAAGTTCCAAAACAATTCCTTTATGGCCGTCCCAATTTTTTTTGGACTCTTGGTCGGCCAAGGGAGAGGATTTTCTACCTAATCTAGGGGTTGGAAGAGTTTAGTCCCACATGGGAATTTGTACAAGCTAGGAGAAAATTTTAGGTCTATATAATAGACCTCTCTTTGTAACTTTAAAAAATCAATGAAGAAAATTATTTTTTGCTATTCTCTTGTGTTGAGTGACCTAGGTTTCTCTTCTTCCGCACTATTCTAAGTGTTGAGCTCCGTGAGGGGGTAATCCGGGTTCCATTGGAGCCTTGAGGAGGTGAGAGATCTCCATCTTTATCCAAAACCCTAGGTTAGCCACTTGAAATTCCAAAACCTTAGCCACCCTTCATTATTTTCAATCCATCAAACCCTAGATCCATCCATCTCCCACGGCCTCTCTCTCTCTACAAGTCCAGGCCATCCACCTTCATCCAGATCCAGTCCGGCAACTTCAGATCCAGAGCAAGTTCCAAGGAAAATCACATCAGCATCCAGGAGAATCCAGTTTTCAGCAATTTCGATCTTCAAGTTCATCAACCTGGTAAATCTTTTCCTTGACTCTCTGATTCCATCAATTATTTTTCTTCTCTTCCAGATCTTGAGTTCAGGAGAAGCCAACCCGCCAAAGGACCAGTATTGGAGGATCCATTACGAAGATATCCAACTCCGAGGATCCAACAATCTGCTCGGGAGAGTTCTTCCACCAAAATCTGTGAAGATCATTGTCTGGTTAGATAAACCTTCCCTTCTCTTTATTTCTGTTTTGTTGAAAGCTCGGAGTGAAACCCTAGGTCTGGGAGTTTCTCAACCCCCAGCGATCCATTGCTTCTAAACTACTCTGATAATTTAGTTTCCTTAAAATTGTGCTTTCAATTATCATATTAGTATCTTTCAATGTTAGGTTAACTTTTCTTTGATTTGAAGCCAACTTCTACAAACCTATAAAAACAACAAAAAAATTAGTTAATCTTAATTTACTTCCGCATCGCATCCCTTTATTTGTTCTGCATCAATTTGACTATCAAATCAGTTTATTTGGACAATGACCTAGAGTCCAGTTGGACTGGAACTCTCTCTCCTTGTCTCCCCATATCTCCACATGCCATAGTGGGCCCCAAGTTATTTTGTGTGACAAAATAAAGTGGGTGTGAAATCTAGATGGGCGCTAAAAGGGAATTAGCATGAAGAGAAAGAGAGGAGTCCTCTTTTACTCCTCTTAGTTTTCAACTGGTTGAATTAGAACACCGGTGTTTTAGCATGGAGAAATAAAAAAGAGGGGATTTACCATGAGAAATAAATAGGGAGAGAGGGGTGGTTGATGCATAAGCTTCTCCTTTTGTGTGTGAACCTTTCTTTTGGTCGACAAACACCAGAGATTCTCTCTCTTAGTGTTTTGTTTTCTTCTTCCCTGTGAGGCATAGATCTTCCCTTTAATAATCAGGAGAGGTGTTTTTCATAAGAGGAAGAAGAAAGGAAAGAGGTCCAAGATCTTTCAAATCTCGGTTTGCAAGATAGAAGACTGTTCGAGAAAAGCCGGTCCAGATTTAGATTGGCATAATTTTTAAAGCAGCTGATTTGCTGAAAGAGGAAAGGGGTACAAGGATCTAGCAATCCGGTGCTCTCTACGACTTGGTTATGAGAGCTCTGTGTGGATACCAGTAGAGGCCGGACGATTGCACGGCTTTGGTAGAATCTCGGTTTCAATAACGAATCAGCACGTCTTTCAGAGTAGGCTTGGATAGCGATCTAGGTAAGTATTTTATGCTTAAAATAATTTTATTTTTAGATATGTTATTTTTCTCATATATTTCAGCATGTTATAAATTTATGATGAATAAATTAGATTTATTTATAAATTGCATCATTAGATATAAAATATTTTTATTTCTACTACTGCTGCGTCAGGCTTTTGATGCTTGATTGATTGCAATATACTATTCCTGGAAGAACTCTAACAGTGGTATTAGAGCCACGGTTCTCCTTTCTTTTGCATGTATGGATGAGTATCATATCTGAAAAATATTCAGATTAGATAGATAGATTATGATTGTTTCAAATCTATGCTGAATATGAGATTGTTCTAACATAGAATTATTTTGCTTTGAAAACTATTTTCAAAATTTAAGTCATAATTTTCAGATCTAAAATTAAATTTAATAATCTGAAATTTAATTGATCAAGGGTTGCACAAAATGACATAAGGCTGTCCTGCTATAGGGTTTACCCCTTATAGTACAAAGGTTGTCCTACTTTGATGTATACCTATTTTTTCGAAAAAGGGTTTTCAAAAGAGTTTTTAATCGATTTATGATTATGTATGTTGATGTATGCGATACACCAAATTAGGGTTTAGATCTTAAATGTGATTCATGATCATAAGCCATTAATGTCATGCACTTGAACCTATTTTAAAATTGATTTGATCTAGAAAATCAAATTAGGTGCATGAGGGTTTGGGTTGAACAAATTAGGTTTAGAGATTGGGCTGCGGTAATTAGGGCTTGATTAGATCAACTAGTAACCCTAATTTGATTTTGAGCAAGTGACTAACCTAATCGGATAATGATTAGGGTTAGGTCAAGTATGCTCAAAATTAGTTTTAGATGTAGTCTGGTTAGTTCGATTTACAATTGTGAATCGATAAGTTAAGACCTAATTTGGCTCAGTGATGAGCCCAGATCATTAGATGACCTAATTAAATCTTGTAAGTCAATTGGTATCTAAGGAAGGTTTCGATCATAGTTTTTAATTGGAGCTAACTTTTTCTCAACCAACTAGTTTGGCGGAAAGAGGGTATATTGGCAGAACCCTCCCATGGATCAAACTGACCTGGCCAATTTGGTTGATTAAGTTTTCAAAAGGGTCACTTTTGATTTGAGTTCACCCATGCTAGTTATTTTAGTCAGACATGAGATTGTGCTGACTGAATATAATTAGTCAGACATGAGATTGTGCTGACTAAATGTAATTGATTAGACATGATTTGGCTAATTAACTTAGAAGAGACTTGAACCTAAGCTCCCCATAAATATTAAGTCGTAGGTCTTCCACCATTGTAGGTGTGTGGGTATTCTACTGGTGTTGATTATTTTTGGCTGGTTACAGTGGTCTAGTTGCATCGGGAAGACACAACCACCCTATTAGGCATGAGATATTGCTAGGCACTGATGGGGTTGGGCCCAATAAATGGGCACATTGAGGGACTTAATGATAGCTTTGTCTAGCAGGAATGGTGGGTCTAACTTAACTAATGATTGGACCAATAAACGGGCACGTTGAGATTCCATGATTTATAGACCAAGAGCTACAACTTGTATTAGATACATTGGACAAGAGTTGGCCACTTATTGGTGTAGCATGTTACTAATAACCGGGCATGGTAAGGTGCCGCATATTGATGGGACCATAGCACCCACTAGAAACATAGAGTCACAGGGTTTCCACATCTCCATGGGGAGTGTGAGAGATCCGAGAAAACAGTAGGAGTTCTAAAATTATTTCTTAAAGATCCTAGAATAATTTTAATAATTAAGTATAAACATCTAATTTGAATCTTTTACTCTTGCAGTTAACCATGTTTGCTTCAAATCCCTTAGTCCATATTCTAGAGACAAACCGACTTGTAGGCCTTAATTTCAAAGATTGGTTAAGAAACATCAAAATTATTTTGAGTTATGAAAAGTTGGACTATGTGATTGACTAGGAACCCCCTATCTTACCTGACCATTTAAATGTTCGTCAGACGACTACATATGAGAAATGGATGGAAGACGATAATAAGGTTAAGTGTTACATGTTGGCCTCAATGTTAAATGAATTACAGAGCCAACATGAGGATATGCTAACTGCTAAATCGATTATGATTCACCTACAAGAGTTATATGGTGAACAAAGTTGGATTGCATGCTTTGAAGTATCGAAAAGGCTTTTCAACAACAAGATGCGTGAAGGGCAGTCAATCCACGATCATTGTTTGACAATGATCAAGGACATCGAACAGCTTGAGAAGCTGGGCATTCCTATTCATAAGGAGCTTCAGGTGGTTTGATCCTCTAGTCCTTGACTAGTTCATATGCTCAGTTTGTTATGAACTATAATATGAATAAGTTAAATTACACTTTGCCTGAATTATTAAACATACTGGTAAGCAATGAGGGGACCCTAAAGAGTTCAAGGGGCTCTATTTTCTCTATGGAGTAGTCTTCCTCCAAAAGAAAGTCTACCTGGAAGAAGAAAAAACCTGCAAAGAAGTAGAAGAAAGAGAATAAATAGAAGAAGGACACTCCCAAGAAAGCCAAAGTTAGCAAAGAAAAATATTTTCACTACAATACAGATGGCCACTAGAAAACAAATTGTCCTCTCTACCTGGAAATCTTAAAGAAATAGAAGGAGGATGCGCCTTCTAAAGGTAAGTCCATACTCATTATTGAATCTAACCTAACGGTTTCATCTACTTCTAGTTGGATTTTAGACTCTAGCTCTAGTGCTCATATATGCATTTCAATGCAGGGGCTGGAAAGAAGTAGAATGCTGAGAGAAGGTGAGATGGTCCTACATGTCGGAAATAGAGAAAAAGTTGCTGCTCAAGCTATTGGATCATATTCTCTGGTGTTACCTTTAGGATTTAGATTAGTATTTAGTGGCTGTTATTTTATGCCTGGAGCTAGAAGAAATCTGATTTCTATCTCTGTGCTAGCACAGAAAGAATTTGAATTTACATTCAATAAAGACTTTTGTAATATTTATTTGAGAAATAAATTGGTTGCAAAAGTTATTTTAATTGATAGTCTCTATCATTTGCATGTCGATGCATCTTTGAATATTAACAAGAAAATTAAAGTGAATGCCATAGGACATAAACGTGTTAGAGATGACCTAAATGATAAATATATATGGCATCTAAAGCTTGGTCATATAGGTAAGGACAAAATTAACAAACTGGAAAGGGATGGGATCCTAGATTCAGTTAATTCTGAATCATACCCACCTTGTGAGTCACGTCTTCAAGAAAAAATGAGCAAGTTATCCTTTGTGGGACATGGGGAGAGGGCCACAGAATTACGTGCCCTGGTACACACTGATGTGTGTGGTCCATTTGATGTGCAGTCCAGGGATGGTTTTTACTACTTCATAACCTTTTCTGATGATTGTTCACGGTATGGTTATGTGTTTCTTATGAAACACAAATATGAAACTTTTAAAAAGTTCAAGAAATTTAGACATGAGATAGAAAAATAAACAGGTAAAATCCTTAAGGTTATTCGATTAGTTCAGGGAGGTGAATACCTTATTAGAAAATTCTTAGGTTATCTTAAGGACAATGGCATAGTCTCATAATGGACTCCACCTGGTATGCCTTAGCTCAACGGGGTGTTTGAGAGGAGAAATATGATACTATTAGATATGGTCCGATCCATGATGAGCTTCACTAACTTGCCTTTATTTCTTTAGGGATATGCCCTACGAACTTCAATTTATATTCTAAATAGAGTTCCATTTAAATCTGTTCCTACCATACCATATGAGATTTGGCATGGTAAGAAACCAAGACTTGCTCATTTCAAGATTTGGGGATGTCCAGCCTATGTCAAAAGACTAATGGCGAATAAGTTAGAATCTAGATCTGTGAAAGCTCGGTTTATAGGATATCCTAAAGAAACTTTAGGATATTACTTTTACCTTCCAGAAGATCACAATGTGATTGTGAGCATACATGCCATATTTCTTGAAAAATAGTTTATTTAGGAAGGTGGTAGTGGGAGGTTAATTGAGCTTGATGAGAAAGTCTCTAAAAAGCAGTCAGCTGTAGATCAGATCGAACCCAATCAACCAATTCACATAAATGCTCTTCCACCTCGTAGACCTGTTAGAGTCTCCAAACCTCCTGAAAGGTACTTGGGTATGCTTACAGAGGATATAAAGGAAATGTTTCTTGTTGGAGATAAGGATCAATTGATTGATCCTAAGACTTATGATGAGGTAATGTCAGACATTGACTCCAAGAAATGGTTGAATGCTATGAAGTCAGAAATTGAATCAATGCATTCTGACCAAGTATGGTCCTTAGTGGATCCACCAGAGGGTATTGTACCTATTGGTTGTAAATGGATCTACAAAAGGAAAATAGGTGCAGATGGTAAGGTAGAGACCTTTAAAGCTGGTTAGTGGCAAAAGGGTATAGTCAACATGAAGGCATTGACTATCATGATACCTTTTCACCAGTAGCTATGTTGAAATCCATTTGTACATTGCTTGCAATTGTAGCATATCATGATTATGAGATATGATAGATGGATGTAAAAACTACATTCCTAAATGGATATGTTGAGGAAGATATCTATATGGAGTAGCCTTTGGGTTTCACTTCCAATGATGAAGATCGAAAGGTCTACAAGCTGCATAGATCAATCTACGGACTGAAGCAAGCTTCTCGGAGTTGGAATACTCGTTTTGATGATGCAATCAAATCATTTGATTTCATTAAGAATGAGGATGAGCCATGTGTTTACGTGAAGGCCAGTGGGAGGGCAGTGACATTCCTCGTATTGTACATGGATGACATCCTCCTTATAGGGAATGATGTTCCCATGTTGACTTCGGTCAAAAGTTGGTTATCTAAGGAATTCCCTATGAAAGACTTAGGTAAAGCATCTTATTTTTGGGGATTAAGGTCTGTAGAGATAGATCTAATCGGATGCTTGGCCTTTCACAAAAATTGTACATAGAGGAAGTGTTGAAAAGGTTCAGCATTGAGAACTCTAAAAGAGAATTGTTACCTCTTTAGCATGGCATTAATCTCTCCAAGAAAATGTGTCCTAACACACCTGAAGAGATTCATTGCATGAGCAAGATTTTATATGCTTCGGCAATTAGAAGCCTTATGTATGTCATGTTGTGTACTCGACCTGATATAGCTCTTGTTGTAAGTGTCACGAGTAGATATCAATCGAATCCAGGTGAAGAACACTGGATAACTGTGAAGAACAATTTTAAGTACTTGAGAAGGACTAAAGATTTGTTCTTAGTCTTTGGAGGGAGTTCAAAATTAGGGATAGAGGGATATACGGACTCAAACTTTATGTCAAATCATGATGATAGAAAGTCTACATCAGGGTCTGTGTTTTCGTACAAAGGTAGGGCAACTAGTTGGAAAAGTTCCAAGCAGCCCATCATAGCATATTCAACAATGGAAGCAGAGTACATCGCTACCTCTGAAACTGCAAAAGAAGCCTTTTGGTACAAAAAGTTTGTGGCGGAGCTTGGAGTATGCCATCCCCATATATTATGACAATAATGGTGCAATAGCTCTTGCTAAGGAGCCCAGGTCTCATCAAAAGTCTAAGCATATTGAGCGACGATTTCATATCATACGCGACTACCTCAAGAAGAAGTATGTTGAGGCCTGAAGAGTAGACTCCATGGACAACGTGGCAGACCCACTGACTAAGACTCTGAGCCAACAAAAGGCTGAAGTCCACTTTGAGAAGATGGGACTTAGATATGTAGCCAATTGGCTTTAGTGTAAGTGGAAGATTGTTAGATGTATGCCCTGAAAGCCAAGTTGGCTTGACACATTATAATTTTTAGGGCATGTGCATTGTACTTAATTTTTCTTATTAATAAAAGGGCATTAGTTTCATCCATATTGATGTGTCTATGAATCGTCTATGGAGTTAATGGACAATGACACATATTCTCAAGTCTTTATAGATTAACTCCTAAATGCTCTCGATTATTGGAATATCACAAGGATGGTGATTGACCCATTAAAATCGGTGTACATATCACTTCCCTTTCTAGGTAGATGAGTCTCTAACCTATAGTGTGGTGACACTGGAGTGAGAGTGCAGGTAGTTAATAGAGATCAACGGTATTGAGGATGACCAAGTGCAGAAAGTTATACGGATGACTACTCACTCATCAATAACTTCCTGATGCTGTAGTGTATGAATAGTTCTTTGATCTAGAGTGTCTCAACTACTCATAATAAGGTTGCTATAGTTTGACAGTACAACCACATGGTTCTTATCCAAACGGGACCTTATGGTGTTCCTTGGCTGTAGTAAGTTTATTATAGGAGTAGGGTGTTCACTTGTAGGTATCTATCAGCCTTAGTAGTAAGGAATAATCCTATGGAAGCTTAATGAGACTAAGTCCAGAAGTCTATGGCCATAGCAGGGTGATAATGAAAAGGTGTTTTCGTTAGTATCACAATTGGACTTGAGTCGATTAAGTTAAGCATATGACTGATGGATTTGATGAGTTTCCGTAACCAACATTATCTCAAGATTTTTGATAAAGGAACTGAATCACATGGTAACTACATCTAGGGATTCCAATCTTATTCTGCTGGGTTGCCCCTACATACTGCTAGGTGTCACTGGTGGATTGTGAGAGCATATTAGGATCATTTTCGGATCGATGATCCTAATTAGGGTTGAGCTGAAATTATTTCAGTCCATCGAAAGGAGTTTCGATGCTGTATAATAGAGATTATAGCATGTCTCATTACCAGACGGATATGACCTAAGGGGTCACACACATTAGGAGCTTAAGTAACCAATCAGCAAATCAAAATGTTACTGAAATTAATGATTTTAGTACATTTGGACCTAATTATAAAAATTACAAATAATATTTGACCTAATTATAAATGTTACAATTAATTAATTATGAATTAATTATTAATTGAACTAAATTAGATTTAATTTAATTGAGTTAGACTCAGTTAATTGATCCTAATTGAATTGGGTCAATAGCCTTTTCGAAATGGTTCGATCGAATTTAAAATTGGCTTCGATTTGATTGTCAAATAAGTTTATTTTGACCATGACCTAGAGTTCAGTTAGACTAGGACTCTCTCTCCTTGTCTCCCCATATCTCCACATGCCATAGTGGGCCCCAAGTTATTTTGTGCAACAAAACAAAGTGGGCATGAAATCCAGATGGGCGCTAAAAGGGAATTGGCGTGAAGAGAAAGAGAGGAGGATTCCTTTTCTTTTACTCCTCTTAGTTTTCAATCAATTGAAATAAAACACCGGTGTTTTGGCATGGAGAAATAAAAAAGAGGGTATTTACCATGAGAAGTAAATAGGGAGAGAGTGGTGGCCGATGCATAAGCTTCTCCTTTTGTGCATGAACATTTCTCTTGGCCGACCAAACACCAGAGATTCTCTCTCTTGTTGTTTTGTTTTCTTCTTCCATGTGAGGCATAGATCTTCCCTTTAATAATAAGGAGAGGTGTTTTTCATAAGAGGAAGAAGAAAGGAAAGAGGTCTATGGTCTTGCAAATCTTGATTTGCAAGATAGAAGCCAGTTCAAGAAAAGTCGATCCAGATTCGGATCGGTATAATTTTTAAAGTGGCTAATTTGCTGAAAGAGGAGAGGGCTGCAAGGATCTAGTAGTCCGGTGCTCTCTACGACTTGGTTATGAGAGCTCTGTGTGGATACTAGCAGAGGCTAGGAGATTACGCGGCTCCGATAGAATTCTGATTTCAATAGCGGATCGGCATGTTTTTCAGAGTAGACAGGATAGTGATCCAGGTAAGTATTTTATGCTTAAAATAATTTTATTTTAAATCTGTTATTTGTCTCATATATTTTAGTATGTTAGAAATTTATGAAAAATAAATTAGATTTATTTATAATTTGCATCATTAGATATAAAATATTTTTACATCTACTTCCACTGTATCAGGCTTTTGATGCTTGATTGATTGCAATATACTGTTCCTGGGAGAACTCCAACATATAGAAGAATACCTGAAATGCTATATTCTTTAATTTCTATGAGGCACACAAGTGTATACCCTCCAGAGATGATCCACATAGAAATCAGACCAATAAAGTACTCCTACAAAGTTTGCTTGTTTGACTAGGACTCTTCCGGTAGCCTTTCAGACTTTCCCTCTTTAATGGAATCCCTACCCTCCTGTAGGGCACTCAGAGATCTCTCTGACTCCTCTCTCAGATTCTGAATATCCCTTCTATTTTTCTTCCTAGGCTCTTATCTTAAATAGACTAGCTTTGTTTTAAAAGAACAAGCTTTGTCTTAGAAAGACAAACCTTGTCTTAAGGAGGAGGAAGATAAAATAGTAGATACTATTATTCGGATGGAAAACTCAATGCTTTGGCATCAGAATATGATGCTTTTGATAGAGAGGGATGGGGTGCCTGATATGTCTCTTTCTTAGCCATTTGATAAGACCCTTCTATCAGAAGGAATCTTTTGGATGAGAGGACATATCATGATACATCTAATCATGCGTCAAGAGACATATTAATGTCTCTTCATTTTTCCAGCCATCTTCTCCACTTGTCACATGGCATTAACCAGTCATATTAAAGCTAAAGGGCATGAAAACTGAAAGAAGGCATCAGAGAAATATGGGAGCCTTCAAACAGAAGGACTTCTGGTTTCATTTTAGTGCCAAGAATGAAGGGATGCGACCCTTCATTGTGCACCGTATTTGTTTTCATGCTAATAGCCTCTTTTGACTGCTCAAAGCCCATCCACTTGGGTGTGGAGATAAGGGAGAGGTGTTTGGGCTTTATCTAGGATTTGTGTTTGACTAGCAGAAGGGCTCTTGGTCCTTCTGCGCATATTTATTCTTGGCATACAATGTAACTTGGCGCCAAGAGTCCATGCCATGTAGGACTCTTCCATAAATCCAAGATAAAGCCTAGTAAAATCTAAATAAATTCTGAATTAGGATGCCCCACTTAGGACTTTACCCAATTTAAGTTTCACTTAAATTGGTTAGCGCAAATAAAAAGCAAGCTGATCCAATCCAATTGGATTAGGAGTTAGGCTAGCCAACATATGCTAGTATGTCAATTAGCTAGCCAATTAGGATCCCATGACCTTAATAAAAATATAATTGACCTCCTTGACCAATTCTCTAATGTGTGTGACCCTTTGGGTTCCACATCTAGATAGCAGTAGGTCTGCATCAAAGCCGATTCTATCCAATCAAACCTGATTGACCTAATTAGGTTAAATTGAGTTGACCTAAGTTGCCAATTCGAACCTACTTCCGAATTGACTCATGAATCCAATTGAATTGATTCATGAAAACCTACAAAATATGATTAATGTTTAGCAATGTATCATGGCTACCTAGAAGATAAGGAATTTGATATAAATTATCAAAATACCCTTTAGTGAAAAGTTACTGTATAATTCAAATATTTGATCTCACTTTATCCCGATTAAGTGATGGGCATGGATAAATATCAAACTCTAGCACTTAATCCTTTTGAATCTCAATTTGATAATGAAGACTCGATCGATGAAATATTAGAAACTCTATCTAATCTCATCATGCTTTGATCAAAGACTTCTTGAGTCATCATTCGAAGAGATCACATGGGATAACTTCTTCCCTTACTAGGAGTGATCGATTCTTTGTTGACCTACTCATTACCTTCATACACAATCCACCATATCTAGAAGCACCCCGTACATGACTTAATTATCATAAATGAGCATGCACCAAAACATGGGTTCATGTGCACAAGATATTATGGTAGTCTCAGGTCAAAGGATCACATGCACAACTCCCACTAAGAGAACATTCTTTTGACAAGTAAGTCTTCCATTTGATGTTCTCTTGTCAGATCAGTTCAGTGAACTCATAGCCTATGAGAACCCACATCCTTGTATAAGTGTTCTATACAAGTGGTTGTAAGACTAACCACCCTCTCCATCGAGCACACATAAGATGTGCTAGTCTTTTCAGATTCATCGATCCCCGAATAGATGATCCAACTGATAGAAAAGTGCCATAAGAGCCAATCATTATGAGGGCCTTTTTGTAAACTTCCAGCTCATGTATGACATATTTTTCATATTAATAAAGGCATTTGATTCATCATATACTGCTGTGCCATATTTTTTTTGTTGATTATGATGAACCCTATAGAGTAGGGCAATGGATTTAGGATATGATAAAATAACAGTGAGACCTAATTTCTATAAACCCTAATATAGAATGTTCCTAGTCATTGGACCATCGATTCGGGGATCGATGAATCCAGAAAGACTAGCTTATCCTATGTATGCTCAATTGATGAGGGTGGTTGATCTCACAACCACTTGTGTAGAGATACTAATACAAGGATAAGGGTGCTCATTAGGATATGAGCACACTGGACTAATCCACACCGGGATTATCTTATGGAAGTCTTACTGCTTGTCAAAAGATAGATCCTAGAGTAGAAGTGTGCATGTGATCTTTAGACCTGAGGTCACCATGGTTCCTTGTGCACACTAAGCCATACTTTGGTTCATACTCATTCATGGCATTGCGACATGTACAGGTTGTTCTGGGTATGGTGGAAGGTGTATGAAGGATGTGAGTGGACCAACAAGGAATTGATCTTTCCTGGTAAGAGGAATTGTTATTCCATGTAATCTCTTCGATGAGTGACTCAAGGAGCCTTTGATCAAAGCCGGATGAGATTAGAAGTGGTTTCTAATTAGTCATCAGCTGAGTCCTCATGATCGAGATGAGATTTGATATGATTAAGTATTAGGGTTTGACATATATCCATTCCTATCACTTAATCGGGATAATTGGAGATCGAAAGATTGAATTGCATGGTAACTTACTACTGAAGTGTACTTTGATAATTTCCACCAAATTCCTCATCTTTCAGGTAGGCATGAAACATTACTAGACGTCAATCTTGTCTTGTAGGTTTTCATGAACTAATTGATTTGGTTTCATGAGTCAATTCGATGTGTGATTCGAATTGGACAATTAGGTGAGCCAATTTGACCTAATTAGGTCAATTAGGTTCGATCGGATTGAATCGGCTCAAACTTAAACCTACTGCTGGCTAGATGTGGAAACCAATGGGTCACACATAATAGAGAGTTGGCCAAGGAAGTCATTCATGATTTAATTAGGGTCATGTCATCCTAATTGGTTAGCCAGATTGCACACTTGCATGTGCAGGCTAACCCAATTGGATTGGGTCTGGTTGCTTACTAATTGGGCTAACCTAATTAAGAAAAACCTTAATTAGGCTGAGTCCTAAGTGGGGCTAATTAAATCAGAGCTTTATCTAATTTTATCTTGACATTTTGACCGATTTATGGAAGAGTCCCTGGGGCCAGGGATTCTTGGCGCCTCTTGGCGCGCGCGGGAAAGATGCAGGGGCGCAGAAGGACATGATCCTTCTGTAGATGAAACACTATAGTGTTTCTAATCAGGGTTGCCTTCTCATCTTATCCCCATGCCTCTTGGAGTTGTTTGACCAGTCAAAGAATGTAAGAGGATGGTGTGAAAGTAGATGAAAAGTTGGCGCATAGATGAAGAGTCGCGTCTCTTTATCTGTGCACGGTTCTGAGGCAGAGTCCTTCTGCTCTCAGAACTCTACTTATTCCATGGTTTTAAAATATGAAAGGATGCCTCCTTTGCTTCTTCATAATCAGTAGATGCCACATGGCACATGGGGAATTAATCTAGAAAGGGAAAGAATTCAGATAAGACTCATAAATCCTGAAGAGTCTTATTAGATAAGAAGAAGCAAATATGATAAGAACCTTTGAGATGCTTTCATGCCCTTTTGGTTTCTATTTAAGGGTGTTCGGTGAAGAGAGAAAATATAGATTATTCTTTAGATATCTGAAATATGAGTCCAACTTCATCGAGAGTCTTGTCTGAGTGTCTCTCTCTCTCCCTCCTTCTTTTAAGACAAGACTTGTCTTGTTAAGACAAAGTCTTATCTATTTGGACAAGGCTTTGTTTTAGGACATAAGCCTAAGGGGTCCTAGAGGAGGGTTATACCTAAACCAAAAGAGATTTAGGAGAATATCTAGGGAGCCCTATAGTAGGACAGGGTGTCCTATAGTGGTCAAAGGCCCAAAGGCTATCCTAGGAGTTCTGTTGAAGCAAGTAACCTCGGCATGGATTCTTCCTTGGTACCATTCTCGTGTGGACACCATTGGAGGGCTTGCACTTGTGAGCCTCATGGAAAGGATTGGATTTCAGCGATCCAGATATGTTTTTCTAACTCCATTTATGTTTCATTAATTGGTATTACATAAGGGGTTCCAGGGAATTAGGGTTTTCTAGCCAATTAGGGTTTCATGCTTAGAATTTTTGTTTTGAAATTCACTTCTGCATGTTGCATGATTCCCGATACCCTGGGAGAATTTTCATCAGTGGTATCAGAGCCATCCTTGTGGCATACCAATTATGAACCATTTTTGGGGTTTATATGAAATTTCACTACCGAGCCGACCTGAACCCTGTCGAGTCGACCCGACCAAATTCATATGCATGATTTATGGTTTCTTTATGAAATGACATGATAATGCAATTGTATGAAATTTTGCATGTTAGGGTAATATGTTTAATTTCAGTTTTTATGAAATGCATGATATTATGTCAAGTATGAAATTATGCATGTTGATTGAACCAATTAACTGCTTTGGATTGGGTTAGTCACCATGGCCAACCAGTCATAGGAGTTAAGTAGGGTTTAAAGGCCTTCTCCTCTCATTCAATGGGTCTCCTATGGCATGTAGGGGTGCTGCTGTGGCCATATCCCATGAACAAGTAAGGTGAAAGGTATTTTTATATATCTATCATGCCTTGATTTGAATATTAGCTATAATATGCTTGTTTAACATAACATGTTATGTTATGATGATATATTACATGTTTATATATGTTATAAGCATAGTAATCATGATAATTTAGAATGTGTTTTGAGACCATCAAAATCCCTCATCAAAATTATATTTAGTCATAGCAAAAAACTTAGTCATGATGCAAAACCAATTAGGGTTTGATCAACTGATTAGTGTCTAGACAAGTGGTTCTGGAAAGGTAAAGGGAATGAGGTTTCTAATTGGTTCCGTTGTCTGACCTGGCCAATCAAATTGGTGTCTAAGGAAAGCAACGGGGGGACCCCCTCACCCCTCCCACTCACCTGGCCAATTTGGTCACATCTAAACCCTATTTTGGTAATGCTGATTGGTTAAGTAAGCTATAATATGCCTTCCTTCATGCTAAGACAGATTCATGTCAATATTATAGTCAGTTTGTTGTGTGACACAAGGCCTACTATAGGGTTTGATATAAAATTTGTCTTGGTGCACTTAGTACTTTATGGCATGATTGGAGTCGTTGCTTTGTTGTGTGACACAAGGGCAGCAATATTCAATCATGGCTGTATAGAAATGATGGGTTTGACTAAACTAAAACATTATAGTTTATTGTGTGACACAAGGCTATAAGTATCTTAGAGGCAAAGATAATTGTTGAGAATTGCACGGGTTGCAATTGGAAAGGTTGTCCTACCTTTGAACTCATTAGTGTTTGTTGTGTGACACAAGGCACTAATGAGGGATCAGGATCTCAACCCCACTGAGGAAACCAGGAAGGTTTCTCGCATACCATAGTTGAGGGTTATGGTATTCGAAGAAAATAGTGGGAGATATAATTAGATATAAAGTCTTTATCTAGCTATGAATGTCATCATTGAGTGGTCTGCTAATATTGTTCTGTAATTAAATGTAGGACATTTATTTTAATGGCTTCAAACTTATCACTAAGGGGCATCTTGGATGCCAACAAGTTAACCGGTCCAAATTATGTGGACTGGCTGAGGAACCTGAGGATTGTTTTGACTCAGGAGAAGCTTTCATATATACTTGATTCTCCAGATCCAGTGATGATCGAGAGGATGCATCAGAGGAGGAAATTGCCACACACAGAATGTGGCAAAATGATAGTACAACTATTAGGCGCATCATGTTGGCCTCGATGAGCAACGAGCTCCAAAGGTGGTGCGGGCACCAGGCTCAGGAAGAGGCTTCAACCAATGCCAAGTTCTTTATGGATAAAAGATTAAGAATTTAAGTCCTGTAATAAGTCTATGAGTCCTGTACTTGTTTTCATTTGAATAATTGAGTCCTGTTTCAATTTGGGTTCTGTTCTCAAGTCCAATTAGAGTTAAATTGGCTTTGTATTGAGTAAGTATAAGTAGTTGGGTTCAAGAACTACTTGATTTGGGTTTCAATTGAGCAAGATTAAGTGCAACCAGCTTCACCAACAAACCATAACTACTTAGAGCACCACATCATCAATGCACCATGCCATCTTGGAGGACAAGTCATGCCAACTTGGAGGACAAGTCATGCCACATCACCAAGACACTTCAACCATGAATTTTGCCCAAGTCAAATACAAATTTGAATTAAGCTTCCACTCTTCATGGGACGCCCACCTTGTAATTAGGAGTTTTGAGTTTTGAAAGGGCCATTCATCTCTTCATGGGACGCCCCTTGATTTTCTCCATGAAAGGAGATATAATTTGAATTTGAAAGGGAGCTTAAGGTCTATAAAAGGCTCCTAAACCCTCTTGTAATGGGGATGATGAATAAAAATGAATTTTTTCTTGAAAATCTCCTTTGCTTTGATAGCTAAAGTCCCTTGAGAGAAGGTAGGTGTGAGGCCTAGGTTACCTTGTTCCAATTAAGCATTTAATCCCTCATTCCATCCCCCATTCGACCAACCTTGAAGACCCTTCTTCAAGCCACACCAAGCTCGTCATCCTCCTCTTCCAAAGAGTTTCATCCACAATGAAGTTCTCCATGCCATCAAGTGAAGAAGGTTCATGCCAAGGGTGCCAAAGGAGATCACTTCAAATCAATCCTAAGCCTCTTTCTTCCATTTCAAAACTTTCCTCCTCCATTCCTCCAACCTTCCATTTAAATCTTCTAATCTCTCCATCTATTTGTGCAGGATCCTCGGGTCTCCAGGTTTCCAAGGTGAAGGTCTAATGTGCTAAAGAATCAGATACAAGGTGCCCTAAAACCTAGAGTAATCCCCTTGCCATCCTAATACTTCTTCTTGAGTGTCCCTTTTGCCACATTTCAAAGTATTAATGGCTGGGTAACCATCTTTAAAATCTTTCTTTTCAGATATGAAATATTAGAGTAAGCTAGCCCTAACCTGTGTAGTTTCTTAACCACAAAGGTCCATTCTTAATTGCTTTGAAATGGCTCTTTGTTAGTTATGTTTTTCACTTACGTTCCTTTCATGTAATTCCGCTTCTTTTACGTAGAATAGCTGCATACATATTTGCTTATCATTTAGTCTCTTTAATTCCTTTAGAAATGCATCATTTGATTTTTGTTCCCCATCAAAAGACAACATGAAGGTATAGAACCTCAGTCCATATTGCTCAATCTAAAGGAGCTTTATGGAGAGCAAAGTAGGGTTGCCCAATATGAAATATCAAAGCAGTTGTTCCGAGCACGGATGAGTGAGGGTTCACTTGTGCAAACCCATGTGCTGAAAATGATTGACTTGATCACTTGATTGGGTCAATTAGGGTTTGTCATGAATGGTGAACTCAATCAGGACTTGATCCTGTAGTCACTCCCAGATTTCTTCTCTTAGTTTGTTCTTAATTACCATATGAACAAATTGAATACTTCATTGCCAGAGCTGCTTAACATGCTTAAGACAGCAGAAAGCCACTCTAAAGGAGATAAGGTTCAAGTGCTTCTTGCTGATAGAAAGAAGAAAGCAATGAAAAAGGGTATGAAGAGAAAATTCAACCCTAAGAAGAGCATCCAGAAGAATAACAAGAATGTTAAGAAGACTGATGGAGCCTATTTCCATTGTGGCAAGATTGGGCATTGGAAGAAGAACTGCAAGGTTTACCTTGCAAATGTGAAGCAAGATGCAAGTGGTGCATCTAAAGGTTTGTACATGATACAAACTAATTTATCATTGAGTGCTTCCATTTCTAATTCATGGGTATTGGATACCGCATGTGGATCTCACATATGTAGTTCATTGCAGGGACTCCACAGAATTAGAAGCTTGAAGAGGGGTGACTTCAAGCTGCATGGGGCTAGTGGTGAAGCCATACATGCTGAAGCTGTGGGTACCTATCTTCTATTATTATCTTCGGGTAATGTGATAAAGCTAGAAGAATTCTTCTATGTACCAGATATTGTTCGAAACATTATTCCATACCCTTGTTATTAAAACAGGGATATGAAATAAATGTAAAGAGTAGTGGCTACTATATTCTTTAAAATAATAAAGTATTTGGACATGGATGTTTCATAAATGGTCTTCTAACTTTGCAACTCAATGAAAATCTTTTTCTTATTGATGATAAGAAGAGGAAAAGAGATAATGACAATGTCACATATCTCTGGCACTGCTGATTGGGTCATATCAGTGAGTCAAGGATAAACAAGTTAGTTAAAGATAATTACTTTGACTCTGATGATTTCCAATCATTAGGAACTTGTGAATCTTGTCTCAAAAGAAAAATGACCAAGTCTCCATTCATTGGACATGGAGAGAGGGCAACTGAATTGTTAGGTCTAATACATACTGATGTATGTGGACCTATGTCAACTCAGGCTAGAGGAGGATATTCTTATTTCCTCACTTTTATTGATGATTTATCAATGTTCGATCATGTGTATCTTTTAAAACACAAGTCCAAAGCCATTGATAATTTTAAAGAATATCAGAGTATGGTTGAAAAACAAACTGAATTTAGTATTAAAACTCTTCAGTTTGATTAAGGAGGTGAATACTTATTTGGTGAGTTTCTGAACCATCTCAGGGATAAAGGAATTATATCTAAATGGACCCCTCCTTATACACCCCAGTTAAATGGAGTGGCAGAAAGGAGAAATCGCACCTTGTTAGACATGGTGAGATCGATGATGAGCTTCACAGGTCTTCCTACTTCCTTCTGGGGATATGCCCTAGATACTGCTACATACATATTAAACAGGGTTCCATCTAAATCAGTGAATAGCACTCCATATGAATTATGGAATGGCAAAAGACCAAATCTTAAGTATTTGAAGATTTGGGGTTGCCATGCTTATGTCAAGAATACCTTTGGACATAAGCTAAGTGTAAGGGCGAATAAATGTAGGTTTGTTGGTTATTCAAAAGAGGGTGTTGGATACCTCTTTTATAATGCTGCTGAGCAAAAGATAATTGTCAGTAGGCATGCTACATTCTTGGAACAAGAGTTTATCCAAGAAGGATGTAGTGATTCTTCACTTGAGTTATGTGAAGAACATAACCAACAAACCATTCCTCAACCAGAGGTTCTTGTAGATCAAGAATAACCATAATATATACTTCCTCTCCGAAGGTCAGAGAGGGTGCAGGGAGCACCTCTCAAATATGGTTTTGTCATCGGGGATGACAATGAAGCCAGTATCATACAGGATGATGATCTTGTGACCTATTCGGAAGCTATCAAGAGTAGAGACTCCGACAAGTGGCTCGGTGCCATGAAATCTGAAATGGACTCCATGTATTCCAATCAGGTTTGGACTTTGGTAGATCCACCTGAAGGAATTAACCCAATAGGGTGTAAATGGGTCTTCAAGAAGAAGATTGGAGCAGATGGTCAAGCTGAGACCTACAAGGCTAGATTGGGAGCAAAAGGTTTCAGATAAAGACATGGTATAGACTATGACGAAACCTTTTCTCCAGTAGCCATGCTCAAGTCCATTCGGATACTGCTTTCCATAGCAGCATACCATGACTATGAGATCTGGCAGATGGATATAAAGACTGCTTTCCTGAATGGAAACCTTGAGGAAGAAGTCTATATGTCATAGTTAGAGAGTTTTGTCTCAAGTGGGAGACCAAATCAGGTATGCAAATTAAAGAAGTCCATTTATGGACTTAAGCAAGCATCGAGAAGTTGGAACATCCGTTTTGATGAAACAATCAAAGGATTTGGTTTTGTCAAAAATGTGGATGAACCATATGTGTACAAAAATACGAGTGGAAGTGCACTTGTTTTCTTGGTTTTGCATGTGGACAACATACTGATCATTGGGAATGATATCCCAATATTGCAGTCGGTTAAAACTTGGCTATCATTAAAGTTTTCCATGAAGGATTTGGGAGAAACATCCTATATACCAGGTATAAAGATCTATAAAGATAGATCCAAGAGGATGCTGGGCTTGCCCGATCTAGGTATATTGACTTAGTGTTGAAGAGATTCAACATGGATGGAAGTAAGAAAGTGTTGCCCAGGTGGCTTCCCAAGAGGGGGGTGAATTGGGATTAGAAAACTTTATCAAGTATGTGCAATTTAAAATCCTTTTGGTGTTGTGGTGCAATATGCAATACAGAAGCAATTAAATAAATGGAATAAGGTAAAGTAAGCACAATCACAAACACAAGGAATTTATAGTGGTTCGGAGCAACCGGCTCCTACATCTACTACCCAAGTACCACTTTGGATTTCCACTATATCCCCCAACCGGAATACAGTCGGATTGTTTTAATAGGATCACAATCCAAACCTATACACTTTGGTTTTACCGGGATCACCAAAAAAAACCCTACACCCTTTGGTTTTAAACAGGATCACCAAAGAAACCCTAATCTTGGTTTTACACCGGGATCACCAAGAACCCAAATTAGGTTTTCACAAGGTTCACCTAAAAACCTTTAACCCTCTCTTAAGACACAGCCCCTTGCTATTCTTAAAGAGTAAAATAAGATATATCAAAATTTAAAGCAACTATACAACAAACCGAGTTTGTTTGAGTGTTGCCGATGAAGATCAAAATGAAGCCTAGCCTTGAATGCTCTTTAATGCTCTTCAAGCTGCTTCTTTACTTATTTAAAGGATGGATTCAATGATGAAGAATAGTTGGTGGAGCTTTGAATCCTATCTTGAATGCTCTTGAAGTGAGTTGGTGAAAAACTTGAAGACTTTTCAACTTTCCAAGATAAATCAATTAATAATCCCTTAAAAAATTATTTAATCCATAAAAAATACTCCCTTTTATAGTTATCCATTAGAAATAGCCATTGTAGGGCCTAGGGAACTGAAATAGAGCTATTGGAGACCTTTTTGAGTTAAAAAATAACATTCTGCAACTAGCCATTAGACTGCAAAAAATCATCACTCGAGTCGGCTCAAGGTCCACGAGTCAGCTCGAAGTCTCAGACAACCAAAACAAAAATTCTGTATGAGTCGGCTCTTCAAGCTTGAGTCAACTCGAACCCTCAATCAGCATAAATTCAAATTTTCCTTGAGTCGGCTCTTCAAGGCAGAGCCAGCTCGAAGTCACAGTCACCAACAAACCTAACTCTAGACGAGTCAGCTCTTCTGGGCTTAAGTTAGCTCGAGGTCTTAGTCTTCAGAAACATTGATTCTTCATTGAGTCAACTCTTGGGGCTTGAGTTGGCTCGAGGTACTAAAACTCTGAAAATTTTTTGTGCTGTGCCAAGAGTCGGCTCTTGAATCGTGAGTCAGCTCTTACAAAAACTTCTTTTAAAGCTTCAAACTTCTCTAAAGTTCTTCAAAACACGAATCCAACAAGAACTAATCTACTCACTCTTATTTTTACAATTTTATAGCCCTTTTACAATATTACATAGATAAAAAAATTAGGGCTTTTACAATTTGAAGTACATAAGAGTCTATACAATGTTGGAATACCTTTCAACCAATTTGAAAACCAACTAAAGTAAAGATAAACATTTTCTAGCAAAAACTTTTCAAGTAATTGAAAGAATTAGTAAAGTATATATGCTCCAATGTTTTGTGATCATCAAAATCATTCTAGGGGTCAACAATCTCCCCCTTTTTGATGATGACAAAACACTGGGCATGAACATGATTTAAAACACTTTACAATTACTATGTATCATATTCACATGTATCAAAGAATATTTAATATAGTGTGTATCAAACCAAACCAAATATCAATTTGTTAAACCGAAGAGTATCAACAAAATGTATCATTTGTATCATCGATGCACTAAGTATCAAAACTTCACAATATTAACTCGTATTTGAAGTGAGTTTAGTAAAATCTTAACACAAGCTCCCCCTTACTAATATAATGATATTTTCTTCATATTTTTATACTTAACTCATTTTCGTATTCTCTTTCATATTTACACAAGATTCACAATTTCATGCACACTCTTCTCTCCTTTCTCCCCCTTTTTGTCATCAACACAAAAGTATATAAAAAGGAGAACATTCATTCACAAATTAAATCATCAACAAAAGATATATATATATATATATATGAAAAGAGTGTCAATACAAGAGTGATACAATACAAAAGTACCATAGCACAGCAAAAGTAGTATCACAAACAACAAAATATGCTAAACATTAAGTCCTAAAATATCAAAATGATGGACTAGGGTCATCATCACTAGGCTCCTCCTCACTAGAGGATGAACTGACATCCAAAATACTAGGAGCAAACTTGAATTTAGGGAACCTAGGCCTAAAGTTTCTAAGTCTGGTCCTAACAGGGGTAGTAGTCTTAGAGGTTCTAGGTTTAGTAGGTCGAGTAGAAGGAGGATCAACAGATAAGGTGAGAATACTGGTAGTAGATAAAATCTCTGTCGTTGGAGTATCTCCAACATCAGTGTTCGGATCCATAGTACCAGTGCCAAGCTCAACAGGAGTAGCAGCTGTAGGAATGTCAGTAGAGTGTACTGCCTCTCCTTGCCCACAATCTATGTGAATATCCGATGCTGCTGAAGAAGAAGTAGGTGCAGAGTGACTGGCTGCTCTAATTTGCTGAAGAATAGTCAGAATTTCCTGAAAACCCTGATGCATCTCTGTCTGAAGTGCCAGTATCCTGGCATCTATCTTTGATCTCCCTCTCTGAAGACTAGAGATCTCATCCAGTATCAGTTGTAGTCTGTCATCATCACCTGATCCAACAGTAGTAGATCCTCTGACAGGTGATCGAGGTGTAGAAGGAGCTGGCTCAGAAGGTCCAGCCTCATCAACATGTGGCTCAGCCTCGGCATCCTATCCCTGTCCTGCCTGATCATCATCTCCTGAATCCTCATCAAAATATGTCACTGGAAGCCCTAAACTCTTCCTAATCCAGTGGCCCTCTACCTTTAGGAATCCTATCCTGGTCAAAGATTTAATGTTGTATTTGTCTATATGCAATAATGGTCTGCTATCCTCTCCAAACAAATCAACCTGAGCATCCTGAAACAGTAAGGTAAAAACCATGCCATAGGAAGACATGCTCGTGCCCTACGAGTAGCTTCCCTCATATGAGATAACATAATAAAAGGTAAGTTGAGGGCCTTCCCCTCAACTAAACATCTCATAAATACTAGGTCCCTCTCGCTCACCCAGTCAAATATCCCAATCTGGGGTAGAAAAATGCGACTAATGATGTTATGCATCAACCTTATCTCCAATGAGAGTTGGTTAGCTTTGACATGTATCACACAAGTCACATTAGTCCTCTCAAGAATGATCCTCAATGTTTTCTATTTTTTTTTTAGTACTAAATAGCTCTCTCCCTCTTTAGGTATATGGAGTATATCAGACAATTTCTGTTCACTAACCTCAATGTGCTTCCCCTTCATAACAGATTCAATATGAAAAGCACCAAGAGACATATTCTCAAAAAACTGTTTGACTAGATTAGGATATGTAGGTAGATTTAGCATGCAAAAATCCTTCCATCCTTGTGCTACTAGCCAATCACCAATTTGTAGATGCTCCTGTTCTAGAAATGTAAAATCAATGCAACGGCCTGAAGTTACTTGCCTACTGCCTTGGAGCTTCTTGTTCCTCTTCTTGCTCTTCTTGTGGTTCCTCTGCGGGATTTGAGGTGTCAAGCCTCCTTTTAGTCCTCCTTTCCTCTACCATGGACCGAACAACCCTTCTAGGCTTCTTAGCAATAGCTTTCCTAGGGGTCATTTAGGTTAGATTAGGATTTTGGAAGGGTGTAGAGGTGTTCTAAGAGCTTTTCTTAGGTTAGGAATAGGAACTAGCTAAGGAAAAATAGGAAGGATGGAAAGAAATAATAATTTGAAATCTATGATGCCCTATTTAAAAAGCATCGGCCTGACTCTCGAGTGGGCTCGCCGAAACAGCAGGGTACTCGAGTCAGCTTGAGCCCAAATCTAGGTCAAAGCTCGAAAAAAGGAAAAATAAAATTCTAAGGGTTTCTTAGTACTAGACAAGATGGTCATAAGCTCTAAAAGAATTTTGAAATGTCTAGATAATTTTTCCTTATTTTTTAAGAAATTAGGTCAAAACATTCAAAATGGGTCACACAGACCTAATTCGCCTCTAATCTTTTCAAATCTATCTTGACTAAGGGGTTTGGTAAAAATGTCAGCAAGTTGATCTTCAGTAGGCACAAATTATAATTCTACAACATTATTCAAAACATAAACTCGAATGAAATGATGTCTAATTTCTATACGCTTAGTTCGAGAATGTTGAATTGGATTTCTAGATAAATTAATAGCACTAGTGTTATTACATTTAATAGGAATTTTAGATTGGACAACACCATAATCTTCTAGTTGTTGCTTGATCCACAACACTTATGCACAACAGCTCTCCATAGCCACATATTCTGCCTCAGCAGTAGACAGTGCTATAGAGTTCTTTTTACGATAGTGCCATAAATCAAGTTGACGCCTATAAATTGATAAGTGCCACTTGTACTTTTTCTATCAATTTTACAGCCTCCATAATCAGCATCAGAATAACTAATTTAAAGAAGAATGCTTAGAATACTATAATCCTAGATTGCATGCGCCTTTAAGATACTTGATGATTCTTTTAATAGCTATGATGTGTGACACTTTTGGATTAGATTGAAGACGTGCACACATACAAACACTAAATAAAATATCAGGTCTACTGGTAGTTAAATAAAGTAAAGAACCGATCATACTTTTATACAATTTTTTATCAACATTTGTGCCATTTTCATCTTTATCAAGTCTACATGCAGGATTCATGGGTGTTCCAATTTCTTTGCTTGATTCTATGCCAAACTTTTTGATAATCTCTTTGATTTATTTGGCTTGGTTGATCAGAATACATTCCTTTGATTGTTTGATCTGAAGCCCGAGGAAGTAACTCAGCTCACCCATCAAACTCATTTCAAATTCACCCTGTAATAACTTAGCAAAGTCTTGACACAAAGATTCATTAGTAGATCCTAATATTATATCATCAATATAAATTTGAACAACTAAAATATCATTGTCTTTTCTTTGAATAAACAATGTAGTATCAACACTACCTCTTACAAAATCATTTCCAATTAAAAACTTACTTAATCTATCATACCAGGCTCTAGGTGCCTGTTTAAGACCATATAAAGCTTTAATCAATTTAAAAACATGATTTGGAAATGTGTGATTGATAAAACCCGGTGGTTATTCTACAAAAACTTCTTAAGAGAGAAAACCATTTAGAAATGCACTCTTTATATTCATTTGAAATAATTTGAAATTTATAAAACATGCATATGCCAAGAGTAATCTAATAGCCTCTATCCTAGCTACTGGTGCATAGGTCTCATCAAAATCTATTCTTTCTTCTTGATTATAACCTTGAGCTACCAGTCTAGCCTTATTCCTGATTACATTACCTTGCTCATCTAGTTTATTTTTATAAACCCATCTAGTACCTATAACATGGTAGTCATTAGGTTTTTCTACAAGAGTCAAAACATTATTTCTTCTAAATTGGTTTAACTCATCATGCATAGCTAACATCCAATTAGAGTCAGTTTCAGCTTTTTCTATAGAGTGTGGTTCTACATGAGATACAAAAACAATCAAATCATGTGCATCCCTATGTGTAGCTCTAGTTTTAACACCTTTAGATGGATCTTCTATAATAAGTTCTTTAGGATGTGAGTATACATACCTCCATTCTTTAGGTATATCATCATGATTTTTGCTTACCGCTTTTTCATGTTGTTCACTTGTTTGTTTGTCTTTGAGAGTCAAATCCTTCAGTCTATGTTCTAGTGTACCGGCATCATCATTAGCACGATCTTCTTTTCTAGAAGAAGTAATGTCAGATTTATTGAAAACTACATATATTGATTCTTCCACAGTCAAAGTTCTTTTATTGAAAACTCGATAGGCTTTACTATTTGAAGAATAACCAAGAAGATAGCCTTATCGGATTTTGCATCAAACTTACCAAGATTATCTTTACCATTATTAAGAACAAAATATTTATAGCCGAAAACATGAAAGTAATTGATATTAGGCTTTCTATTGTTCCACAGTTCATAGGGAATTTTTCTAATGATATGTCTAATTAAAACTTTGTTCAAAATATAGCATGCGGTATTTATAGCTTCAGCCCAAAAGTATTTTGGAAGATTTCCTTCACAAAGCATTATTCTGGACATCTCTTCCAAAGTTTGATTCTTTCTTTCTACAACACCATTTTGCTGTGGTGTTCTAGGAGCTGAGAAGTTATGATCAATATCGTGCTTTGTGCAAAAGTGATCAAAATGTTGATTTTCAAATTCTGTACCATGATCACTACGAATAGAAATAACAGAAAGATTTTTCAAATTTGAAACTCTTTTATAAAACTTTTTGAATACTTTAAAAGTTTCATCTTTATGTGCAATGAATAAAACCCAAGTGTATCTGGAAAAATCATTTACAATCAGAAGGCCATACTTCATACCACCTAGGCTTGTTGTCCTAGTAGGTCCAAATAGGTCCATGTGAAGTAGCTCTAAGGGTCTAGTAGTATAAACAATGTTTTTGGATTTAAAACTCTCCCTCACTTGCTTTTCTAATTGACATGCATCACAGACATAATCAAAATTTACTTTGAACTTTGGCAAACCTTTAACCAAATCTTTTGAAATGAGTTTTGCAATGGTATCCATACTAGCATGTCCAAGTCACCTATGCCATAGTAAACTTGATTCCTTGCTCTTGTCATTCATTACTACAAGACTTGTATTGCTTGACATAGCCAGATCATTAGAATCTGCTACATAAATATTACCAAGTCTATGTCCAATGAACTTTGTACTAGAGTAAAGAGGATCAACTACTATACACATTGAAGACTTGAAGAAAATATTAAAACCAATATCACAAAGCTGACTGATACTTAAAAGATTATGCTTTAACTTTTCTACAAATAATACATTCTCAATAAATATAGAAGGAGTAATTTTTATTTTACCAATACCAATTATCCTTCCTTTGCAATTATCACCAAAGGTTACCATGCCACTATCTTTTTGTTCTAGGGTGAAGAATTGATCAATATCACCCGTCATGTGTCTTGAACAGCCACTATCAAGGTACCATCTTTTTTTTATATTTGTGGCTGCAAGACATCCCTATAAAATAATCAGGTAATAGATTTAGGTACCCAAGCTTTCTTGGGTCCTTGCAAGTTAGTAGAATTTGTTCCTTTTAGAACCCAAATTTTCTTATCTTTTTTCTTGCCATTATATTGCAAATCACACTCAAATGCTTTATGACCAATATTATTACAACCATAGCATACAATTCTTGGCTTTGAATGAAAAGTATATGATGATGCAAATTTAGGTCTATATTGTTTTGAAGCGATAAACTTTGGAGCATATGATATGGATGCAGAAAATTTGTTGGAATTTGAACCTTTAGAATCAATTCCAAACTTGTTATTTGTCTCTCTTTGATCTTTCAAAATCAGTTCAAGTTTGTTAAAGCTTAAGGTTAATTTTTCAACCAATGGTTTAAGCTTTTGAACTTCCTTTTTCAAATCTGTATTTTCATTTTGCAAACTTTTATTCTTTTCAAGAAGTTCTTCTTTTTCAAATTGAGTAGTTTTAAGTCCTTCATAAATTAAACTTAATTCCCTTTGTAAAATCTTGTTTCTTTCACAAGTTTTATTTTTATCCTTTTCAATCATATCACAAGAGGGGGATGAATTGGGATTAGAAAACTTTATCAAGTATTTACATTTTAAAATCCTTTTGGTATTGTGGTGCAATATGCAATGCAGAAGTAATTAAATAAATGCAATAAGGTAAAGTAAGCACAATCACAAACACAAGGAATTTAGAGTGGTTCGGAGCAACTGGCTCCTACATCCACTACCGAAGCACCACTTGAGATTTCCACTATATCCCCCAATCGAAATATAGTCGGATTATTTTAACAGGCTCACAATCCAAACCTATATACTTTGGTTTTACCGGGATCGCCTAAGAAAACCCTACACCCTTTAGTTTTAAACAGGATCACCAAAGAAACCCTAATCTTGGTTTTACATCGGGATCACCAAGAACCCAAATTAGGTTTTCACAAGGTTCACCTAAAAATCTTTAACCCTCTCTTAAGACACAGCCCCTTATTATTTTTAGAGAGTAAAACAAGATATATCAAAATGTAAATCAACTATATAACAAACCGAGTTTGTTGAGTGTTGCCGATGAAGATCAAAGTGAAGTCTAGCCTTGAATGCTCTTTAATGCTCTTCAAGCTGCTTCTTTACTTCTTCAAAGGGTGGATTCAATGATGAAGAACAGTTGGTGGAGCTTTGAATCTTATCTTGAATGCTCTTGAAGTGAGTTGGTGAAAAACTTGAAGACTTTTCAACTTCCCTAGATAAATCAATGAATAATCCCTCAAAAAATTATTTAATCCATCAAAAATACTCTCTTTTATAGTTTTCCATCAGAAATAGCCGTTGTAGGGCCTAGGAAATTAAAATAGAGCTGTTGGAGACCTTTTTGAGTTCAAAAATAACATTCTGCAACTAGCCATTAGACTACAAAAAATCATCACTTGAGTCAGCTCGAGGTCCACGAGTCGGCTCAAAGTCTCAGATAGCCTAAACAAAAATTCTGTGCGAGTCGGCTCTTCAAGGCTGAGTTGGCTTGAAGTCACAGTCACCAACAAACCTAACTCTGGATGAGTCGGCTCTTCTGGGCTTGAGTCAGCTCGAGGTCTCAGTCTTTAGAAACATTGATTCTTCATTGAATCGGCTCTTGGGACTTGAGTCGGCTCGAGGTACTGAAACTCTGAAAATTTTTTATGCCATGCTAGAAGGAGTCGGCTCTTGAACCATGAGTTGGCTCTTACAAAAACTTCTTTTAAAGCTTCAAACTTCTCCAAAGTTCTTCAAAATAGGAATCCAACAAGAACTAATCTACTCACTCTTATTTTTAAAATTTTATAGCCCTTTTACAAGATTACATAGATGAAAAAATTAGGGCTTTTACAATTTGAAGTACATAAGAGTCTATACAATGTTGGAATACCTTTCAACCAATTTGAAAACCAACTAAAGTAAAGATAAATATTTTCTTGCAAAAACTTCTCAAGTAATTGAAAGAATTAGTAAAGTATACATGCTCCAATATTTTGTGATCATCAAAATCATTCCAGGGATCAACAGAAAGGTTACTTGTCTCTAAGTCAAGGCATACATCTCTCTAAGAAAATGTCTCCCAAGACATCAGAAAAAAGAGAGAGGATGGCTATGATTTCTTATGCTTTGGCTGTAGGATTGATTATGTATGCCATGTAATGTACCAAGCCTGATGTCGCTTATGCCTTGGGCATAATGAGCAGGTTTCAGGCAGATCCAGGAGAGGATCATTGGAGAGCTATGAAAAATATTCTCAAATACCTAAGAAGGACTAAAGATATTTTTCTAGTATATGGAGGATCCGAGTTGAAACTAGAAGGTTATACAGATTCTAGTTTTCAATCAGATCCAGATGATAGCAAATCTACATCAGGGTGTGTCTTCACCCTGAATGGTAGTGCAGTGAGTTGGAAAAGTACAAAGCAGCCAATAGTAGCTGACTTAGTCACTGAGGTAGAGTACATAGCTGCTAGTGAAGTCGTAAAAGAAGCTGTATGGATGAAGAAATTTATCATGGAATTGGACATGGTTCCTGATGTACAATAGCCAGTGCCATTATACTGTGATAACACTGGAGCTGTTGCACAAGCTAAAAAACCAAGGTCTCATCACAAGTCCAAGCACATTCTAAGATGATTCCACCTCGTTTGAGAGATCATTGAAAGACAAGATGTTACCATTGAACGAGTTGACACAAAGAACAATATAGTAGAACCATTCACTAAAGCATTAGCCAAGCAGCAGTTAGATCGTCACTTAGATTGTATAGGCATAAAATACAAGGGTGATTGGCTTTAGTGCTAGTGGGAGTTTGATAGAAAAGTACCTTAAGAGTCAATTATTATGAGGGCCTTTTTATAAACTTCCAGCTTATGTATGACATATTTTTCATATTAATAAAGGCATTTGATTCATCATATACTGCTGTCTCATATTTTTTTTATTGATTTTGATGAACCCCATAGAGTAGGGCAACGAAATTAGGGTTATGATAAAATAACAGTGAGACTTAATTTCTATAAACCCTAATCTAGAATGTTCCTAGTCGTTGGACCATCAATTCGGGGATCGATGAATCCAGAAAGACTAGCTTATCCTATGTATGCTCAGTTGATGAGGGTGGTTGATCTCACAACCATTTATGTAGAGCACTAATACAAGGATAAGGGTGCTCATCAGGGTATGAGTACACTGGATTGATCTACATCGGGACTATCTTATGAAAGTCTTACTGCTTGTCAAAAGATAGATCCCATAGTAGAAGTTGTGCAGGTGATCTTTAGATCTGAGGTCACCATGGTTCCTTGTGCACACTAAGACATACTTTGGTTCATACTCATTCATGGCATTGCGACATGTATGGGGTGTTCTGGGTATGGTGGAAGGTGTACGAAGGATGTGAGTGGACCAACAAGGAATCGATCTTTCCTGGTAAGAGGAATTGTTATCCCATGTAATCTCTTCGATGAGTGACTCAAGGAGCCTTTGATCAAAGAAGGATGAGATTAGAAGTGGTTTCTAATAAGTCATCAGCTGAGTCCTCATGATCAAGATGAGATTCGATATAATTAAGTGTTAGGGTTTGACATATATCCATACCTATCACTTAATCGGGATAATGGGAGATCGAAATATTGAATTGCATGGTAACTTATTACTGAAGTGTACTTTGGTAATTTCTACCAAATTCCTCATCTTCTGGGTAGGCATGACACGTTGCTAGATGTCAATCTTATCTTGGTGGTTTTCATGAACCAATTGATTTGGTTTCATGAGCCAATTCGATGTGTGATTCGAATTGGAAAATTAGGTGAGCCAATTTGACCTAATTAGGTCAATCGGGTTTTTTCGGATCAAATTGGCTCAAACCTAAACATACTGCTAGCTAGATATGGAATCCAATAGGTCACACATAATAGAGAGTTGGCCAAAAAAGTCATTCATGATTTAATTAGGGTCATGGCATCCTAATTGGTTAGCCAGATTGCACACTAGCATGTGCAGGCTAACCCAATTCCTAACCCAATTGGATTGGGTTTGGTTGCTTACTAATTGGGCTAACCTAATTAAAGAAATCCTTAATTAGGCTGAGTCCTAAGTGGGGCTAATTAAATCAGAGCTTTATCTGATTTTATCTTGACCTTTTGACCAATTTATGGAAGAGTCCCTGGGGCCAAGGATTCTTAGCATCTCTTGGCGCGCACGAAAAAGATGCAGGGGTGCAGAAGGACAAGAGTCCTTCTGCAGATGAAACACTGGAGTGTTTCTAATAAGGGGTGCCTTCTCATCTTATCCCCATGCCTCTTGGAGTTGTTTGACTGGTCAAAGAATGTAAGAGGATGGCATGAAAGCAGATCAAAAGTTGGTGTGCAGATGAAGAGTCGCGTCTCTTCATCTGCGCACGGTTCTGAGGTAGAGTCCTTCTGCTCTCAAAACTCTGCTTATTCCATGGTTTTCAAATATGAAAGGATGCCTTGTTTGCTTCTTCATAACTGGTAGATGCCACATGGCACATGGGGAATTAATCTGGAAAGGGAAAGAATTCAGATATGACTCCTGAATCCTAAAGAGTCTTATCATATAAGAAGAAGCATATCTGAACAGAACCTTTGAGATTCTTTCATTCCCTTTTGGTTTCTATTTAAGGGTGTTCGGTGAAGAGAAAAAATATAGAGTATTCTTTAGATATATGAAATATGAGTCCAACTTCACCGAGAGTCTTGTCTGAGTGTCTCTCTCTGTCTCTCTCTCCCTCCTTTTAAGACAAGACTTGTCTTGTTAAGACAAAGTCTTATCTATTAGGACAAGGCTTTGTTTTAGGACATAAGCCTAAGGGGTCCTAGAGGAGGGTTATACCTAAACCAAGAAAGGTTTAGAAGAATATCCAGAGAGCCCTATAGTAGGACAGGGTGTCCTATAGTGGTCAAAGGTCCAAAGGCTGCCCTAAGAGTTTTGTTGAAGCAAGTAACCTCGGCAGGGATTCTTCCTTGGTACCATTCTCGTGTGGATCACCGTGGAGGGCTTGCACTTGTGAGCCTCATGGAAAGGATTGGATTTTAATGATCTAGGTATGTTTTTCTGACTCCATTTATGTTTCATTAATTGGTATTGCATAAGATGTTCCAGGGAATTAGGGTTTTCTAGCCAATTAGGGTTTCATACTTAGAATTTTTGTTTTGAAATTTACTTCTGCATGCTGCATGATTCCCGGCACCCTGGGAGAATTCCCATCACCAATGACTAGCAATATTTTAGATTAGGATTTATAGGAACTTAGGTCTCATCATTATGATCTCCATTATAACCCTAATTCCATTGTCCTAACCTATAGGGTTCATTATAATCTTATAATTAAAACATAAGACATCATATGATGAATAAAAAACTGCCTTTATCAATCTTGAGAAGGGAGAATGCTACTGATACATTAACTATGATTGACTTTCAAGGCATAATTCTTTCACGCATACCATGGATGGGCTCCTGGTGATGGATCCTCCGATACCTAAGTTAGTCTCTTAGAGAGGCAAACAAAGAAGGCCTGAAGTCCCCTTTAGGTTTAGAGAGTAGAGTGGAGTTGAGAGGAATCAAAAAAAGAGTGAGGGAGGGAGATGGAGAAAGGTCTGTGAAAGGTAGGGCACATAATGCATATGAGGCCCACTTCCTGGGAGATGGCACACTAATGAGCAGCTTGGCAAAGGCCAGGCAACTTTATGGACAAGGAAAGGTGCATGAGGAGGCCTATAAATGTCTTGATGAACATTTGGATGGGTGCTCACATAATTAAGGAGCCAAGGGTGTGTCTCTCAAAGAAGCTAGGAATGGGTTCTTGGCTCTCTGTTACCTTGCCCTTCTTTGTTCTTCTCTGATAGCTTGCTTACCATGGCCTCTCTTTTTTGACTTCTTACCTGGAGGGTCACAGGGAACCAATTTATAGGCATGTATCTGATGCCTAATGGCAAAGAATGATGGCTAGCATATTTCAGCTATTGCATGCATGCCTGGAGTGGGAGATTATACTAAGGTAGGTGAGTCAAGGAGTGGTGACTGGCATAACACATCCCTATGACAAGGTGTCTCTTAGGTGGCAAATATTAATGGCCACTACACTTGGAGCATGAATGATTAGGTGGATAGGTGTAGGCCCAACAGTGGTTGACATCCATGCAGAAGGTTGGTCAGAATGCATCTCAGCATCTAGGTGGTGAGGTGCCACACTAGACCATGTTGGGCGAGGTAGCTTGTGGTGAGGCGAGCGAAGCTATGTTGGGTGAGGTAGCTCATGGCAAGGTAGGCGAAGCTATGCTAAGTGAGGTAGCTCATGATGATGTAGGTAAGGCTATGCTCATCAAGATCCATGTCAGGATTCGGTGCAGCTCTTTGGAAGGTGATGTCATACTAAGTAGCGGCAATTTTTAAAAATTACCATGATAGTTTAGACTTATGAGATGTTTACGATGTGCCTTCCAAGACTTAATGATGAATTGTTGTGGGATGCATCAATTGACGAGGCTAAAATCGCTCATCGAGAAGGGGACAAGTCTTTTCAAGGAGTATATATATGGGAGTTGGTTGGGTCTCCTCCACCTTTATGGCATTCGGGTGATCGAGAGTAGCGAAGCAACATGGAAAAGGAAAGGAGTCTTCAGACGATCGGTGAAGTGTATTGGCAGTTGTTAGCGGTGGGTTTCTCAATCTTTCCTTCTTTTTTCTTTCTCTGTATCTGGTGTGTGATGATCATGGGGGTAGAAGAGGTAGGTCTAACACCTGAGACTATGGCCTTTATCTTGATGGAAGAGAAGGTCCGCTAGCTAGGAGAGAAATTTTACTTCATGATGGGATTTATCAAAAGGTTGCTAGGGAGGATGAGTGCTTCACCAAGGTGATAGTGATGAGGGTCACCCTACATGAGGAGTTTCTAAATATGGGTCTCAAGATCCCCATACTTCTAGCGATGGCGGACCTACTACGGTGGTACGATATGTGCCCGATGTAGTTGGTCCCCAATGCTTGGAGTGCCATCATTGGCTTTTTTAGCTTGATGGTCCATCACCACGTAGAGCCCAGGATGAGGGTATTTCATAATTTCTTCCAAGTGAAGGTTTCTTAGAGATAGTGGTATGTCTCCCCCCATAAGGGGTTCAGCTTCCCGTTTGGTTTGGCCTATGGTTGGAAGTCATGGTTCTTCTTTGTAGTCTCCTCATCATCGTGGCTATTCCCAAGATGCTGGGGCAATTATTGGATAATCTGGTACTGCAAGACTAGGAGCAGATCATGGTGGTTGAGCTGTCACCAATGTAGGTCCCACAATATGACATCCTTCTTTTTGAGAGTTGGTTGGAGACTCTTTATGCAACAAAAGTTTTTGTCCTAGGGTATGTCCACAAACTATTTGTTGAATAGTCTCTCACTTTTCTAGATAGGTAGAGTGACTTTATCTTCTGGTGTAGGCTTGACAATTTATAGTGGGTTGCAGGTGGCAGCCGTCAGTGAGCCATCTCCGCGACCTTTGGCTAATATGAAGGGGAAGAGGGCACATTCCCTGTATCCTGTGAAGGGAGTAGGGAATGCGAAGAGGAGAAAATGGTGACTTCTTCCCTCGGACCTTGCTTCGAGCTCTAGTAAAGTACCCACTATGGAGATGGAGGCAGAGGCCAGGGTGTTCCTTGACTTGGGAGATGCCATCTCAGAAAATATGAGCGAGGCTCCGAAGGGGAGAGAGGAGGGGCTAGTGACTACTATGGAGACTCGGGCAGAGGTTGGTGAAGCTTGGACAATGATGGTGGTGTTGAGAATTGTGTCCCAAAGCCAATCGCCTAAGTTGTAGGCGGTTATGCTTAGTATTGTAATTAGTATATGAATTAATAAAACTTTATTTTAGCAGCTCATCGCATTTTACATTTTTCTATAAAGAACTCTGTTTATGTGATGAAGTCCTTAGGACTGCACTGACTTCGATATAGAGGATATATCGAGTGGTCCTTTAAACAGGTTCACAACCAAAGGATACATTGTATAGGATGGCAATGTATCAAGTGTAGGTTGTCGTGGTTCACATCATTTGGTTGTCCTCTTAACCAAAGGAGTGTGTTGAGACTGATATGATCTGCAAGTGGGATGTGGGACATCTCATTGAACGTGACTCCGTGGAGTTCCTTTCTGCCAAAGGATTGCTCGTGATTGGATATGGGTATATGTGTCCCTCTGACCTGAGGTCGTCATGGTAGCTTGCAAGCAACTCCTTGTTCTTTGGTGCTGGACTATCCAGATTTCTAATTCGATGACAAAAGGTTTCTAGTACAGGCAAGTACTTATGGAGCAATGGTGGACCAAGATAGAATTGATCTATCCAAATTATTTGGATTGAATGTCTCGTAGTGTCTCAATTTAGCAAATCCTCGATCGGGGTAGTCCCAGTAAGGAGTCACTGGACTTGCGAGGTTGAGACATGTTATGGATTGACTCAGTTAGGGTTGGCAGTCTAACCCTAGGTCATCTAGAGCATTGGAGGTTAAAAGGATGAATTATACGGTAACCATATGCCAGAGGTTCGATAGATTGCTCTCGCATCTTCGGCCTATCTGGACGCCGGGACCCAATACTAGATGGTATCTTATGCTGGTACTGGAAGTGTTCCAGTGCTACCGCTTAGATTCGAATATATGAGGTCACATGCCATAGAGGATTTCTTCCTGATCCAGGAATCGATCAACGATGGGGGATCGTTTCGGTATTATGGTCAAACGATTTAATTAAGCACACATTGGATTTTTCTGGTTTGATTTGGATCGACAAGGATGGATTTGGGTCAACCATGAATTGTTCTTGGAAGGCCAGGACTGGACCCAGTTTTCTTGCTGTTTGGGTCTGGTCGGACCAGGATTTTGATAAACCAACTTTTGGTTTTTAACGAATCGATTTTCTTATTCATTTGGAATGGATGAACCGATCATTTGGGTTTTATTGAAATCGATTTTAAAAAGATGGCTCTCTATTTCACGGTGGTTGTCTCCCTCTCATCTTCTTCCCTTACCACGTCTCTCCTTCTCTCTCTCTCTCGGATATGCCCTGTTTCTCCAAGTGGATGGGATAAGTACAGCTTGGAGTTTGATCTCGCTTGGGAGATCAGTTTGCACTGGACCGGGAGAGGTCTCTCGGTGATTTACCTGCTGCTTCATGAGTTCCCAGCATGTTTAAACAAATCCTAAACCAATTCAAATAGAGATTTTGCCTTCGGTTCCAGCATTTCAACCGATCAAGTTCTTTTCCAAGGAGTTGGGATTTATCCAGTCTTCTCTTCACGCACGTCAACTCCTCTTCTTCCATGTTTACACCGATCTGGACTGCACTTCCAAGCATTTTCCTTTCCCTTCATGGATTGAATTCTCTGCCTATAAATATAGCATGATGGTTGAACGCCAGGAGGTGCAAGAGTGTTGACTCCACTAATTGATTTTGATGATAAGCAAAGCAGTTAAATATAATTTGAGGACTAATGATTTGCTTTAAGTGTGTTTTCATTGAAAGGATGCTCACAAAATTTGAAGAAGCCCAATTATGTTGAAGAACCAAGTTTGAATGGAATGAATGAACAAAACAAGACTTGGACACTCAAAGAGTTGGTTGAATGAATGACTAAGGCAAATGGAAACATGTTCCAGCACAAGTTCAGCAATTTCTACACCTTTTTTGATGATGTGTCGACTCAAGGTGTTGATACATGACATGATGTGTCGACACATGAAGATGGTGTGTCGACTCAGGTCGGTACGCAGTGAAATTTCAAATAGCACAGATGATGTGTCGACATATGGACCTTATGTGTCAACTCAAGGTATCAACACATAGATCAACACATCGTCTGAGAATTTCAAGCCACAGAATTTGCAGAAGTTGAAGGAATAGTTGATATGTCGACACACGGACCTAATGTGTCGACTCAACTGAGAATGTGTCGACTTAGTTGATATTTCCAGAGAATCTGAATGGAACATTTTGAACTTGTGTTGACTCAAGAAGAACATATGTCGACCTAATGCAACGACACATGAAGAGGAAGTGTCGACACATGGAGTTCTGACAACAGTAATGGCTAGTTTTTTCAAGTGCAGAACTCTCCCAAATACCCTCCAATGGCTACTTTTTTAAGTATAACAACTAGATTTTGGTTTTGGGGGCTTGGGAAGATATATAAAGGCTCCAAATCAAATCAAGAAAAAAGGTATTGAATATACAAAAAGAGTTTAAAGAGAAAAGAAGAGAGAAGAGCCTTAACTCCTATTCATTCAAAGCTCAACCACTCTCAAGCAAAGGGAAGCCTTCCAAGCATTCAAAGCTATCAAGTGCATTGAAGATCATTCAATCTTGGGCATTCAAAAGGCTTCAACAAGAGCAAAGCAACACTACATCGAGCTACATCGACTTATTTATTTTTTATTGAAAGCTTACATTGGTTCTTTATTTCTCCATCTTTTATCTTGTAAAGGTTATTGGTTAGCCTATTGGAAAACCAAGTGAGGTTATTGGTAAGCCTTGAAAACCAATTAGGTTGGTGGTTAGCCCGCAAAATCACTAAGGTTCTTGGTTAGCCCGGAAAACCAAGGAAGGTTTTTAGTTAGCCTTATGAAAACCAATTAGGTTCTTGGTTAGCCCGTTAAACCAAGTGAGGTTGTGACTTGTGAGCCTTGTAAAAACAAGTCGGGCTTTGATTAGTGAGCCCGAAAAACTAATCGGCTATAATCATTGGATTATAGTGAATTCCCAAGGGGATCTTGGGGAGTGGATGTAGGTGCATTGTTGGCACCGAACCACTATAGATTGTTGTGTTTGTGATTGCTTGTTCTCTCCCTCCTTGCTCTTTACATTTCGCTTATTACTTTTAATTTCCGCTGCACTTTTACATTAGAGCATTGCACTTAAATCATAGTACCTTGTTGAATTGATTTGCACATCTTGTCTTGCCGAGTTTGCTACTTGTTTTATCAAGCTTAGCTTTAAATTTTTTTGAAACCCAATTCACCCCCCCTCTTGGGTTGCTCTCTGGGCAACAAGTGGTATCAGAGCCTTGTTCTCAGTATATAGGCTTTACCACCTTGAGTAAAGATCTATGGCAACCCTAATTGGTACTAGTGTAGTTGAGGGACAAGCCTCAAACAGACCTCCATTTTTCAATGGTGCAAATTACACTTATTGAAAAACTAGGATGAGAATTTATATGCATTCTATAGATTACAATTTGTGGAAAGTAGTTGATAAAGGTCCTCATGTTCTTTCGGTGGTGGTTAATGGTGTTTCCATCCCAAAACATGAAGAGGATTGGGATGAAAATGACATTAAACAATCCAATATCAATGCTAAGGCAATGAATCTCTTGTATTGTGCATTAGATCCTAGTGAGTTCAATAGGATATCTACATGCATGTCCGCCAAAAAAATATGTGACACACTTGAAGTTACCCACGATGATGCAGCACGGAAGCTCTGATACCAAAAATGATGCAGAACAAATAAAGGGATGCGATGCGGAAGTAAATTAAGATTAACTAATTTTTTTGTTGTTTTTATATGTTTGTGGCAGTTGGCTTCAAATCAAAGAAAAGTTAACCTAACATTGAAAGATACTAATATGATGATTGAAAGCACAATTTTAAGGAAACTAAATTATCAGAGTAGTTCAGAAGCAACGGATCGCTGGGGGTTGAGAAACTCCCAGACATAGGGTTTCGCTCCGAACTTTCAACAGAACAGAAATAAAGAGAAGAGATGGTTTACCTAACCAGACAATGATCTTCACAGATTTTGGTGGAAGAACTCTCCCGAGCAGATTGTTGGATCCTCGGATTCAGATATCTTCGCAATGGATCCTCCAATACTGGTCCTTTGGCGGGTTGGCTTCTCCTGAACTCAAGATCTGGAAGAGAAGAAAAACAATTGATGGAATCAGAGAGTCAAGGGAGAAATTTACCAGGTTGACGAACTTGAAGATTGAAATTGCTGAAAACTGGATTCTCCTGGAAGCTGATGTGATTTTCCTTGGAACTTGCTCTGGATCTGAAGTAGCCGGACTGGATCTGGATGAAGGTGGACGGCCTGGACTTGTAGAGAGAGAGAGGCCGTGGGAGATGGGAGGAGCTAGGGTTTGATGGATTGGAAATAATGAAGGTGGCTAGGGTTTTGGATTTTTGAGTGGCTAACCTAGGGTTTTGGATAAAGATGGAGATCTCTCACCTCCTCAAGGCTCCAATGGAACCCGGATTACCCCCTCACGGAGCTCAACACTTAGAATAGTGCAGAAGAAGAGAAACCTAGGTCACTCAACACAAGAGAATAGCAAAAATAATTTTTCTTCATTGATTCTTTTAAAGTTACAAAGAGGGGTCTATTATATAGACCTAAAATTTTCTCCAAGCTTGTACAAATTCCCATGTGGGACTAAACTCCTCCAACCTCTAGATTAGGTAGAAAATCTCCTCTCTTGGCCGACCAAGAGTTCAAAAAAATTTGGGACGGCCATAAAGGAATTTTTTTTGGAATTTTTATGGCGCCTCCTTTGGAGTTGGATTTGGATTTGGAGTCCTCTTCTTCTTATGGCATTTCTTCTTTTCTTCCACTCCAAGTTAAGCTCTTTGATTTTGATTTGAACTTCAATTGGATGTCCTTCTTTGATTTTTTTCTCCAAGAGAAGTCTTTTCCTTCTTTGCTTAGACAAAATTGGCAGGTATGGGCGCCTCCTTTAAATTAGCTTCCAATTTGATTTTTTTCTTCTTTGGATGTGGGGACCATGACACTAGGATGCCTCTGTGGCGCCTCCTGGACTCTGGCATGTGCTCGGAGTGTGGCTGGGTGTGTGGCTTGGAGTGTGGCCTCCACTTGCTTGAACCTTGATTTGATTGGAAGATAAATGTGGCACCATTTTGGACCAAATTGAAACCACATCGGAACTTGCATCGAGTCAACGTGACTCAACAAAATTTAAATGGTGACTCAAGAAATAAATAAACTGGTTGACCAGGTCAACCTTTATTACAAACCCTAATTTCTCGGGCAATGTCAATCAGAGATCCAAATGGAGCTCTGAAGTCTTCTTCTGAGTCTGGTGCCCACACCAATTCTCCCAGGGTGGGAGGAACTCGACCCTGTCGAGTAAGGCTCAAGTTGGCTCTGGTATCTCTCCAAGAGGTCTGGGTCCAATTCTTGTAATTCTTCTCGGGAGATCCAAGAGTCATCAGAATCTGGCCTTCCTTGCCAGCGGACCAGGTACCTTTGGTATCCTCGATTACGAGTAGAGATAACCTGATCATCCAGGATCTTTTCAATCTGCTCTTTCCTCACAGGCCAGTTTGTTGGTGGACACACAGGGTCGGGATCACTCTCAATGATAGGGTTAGGCTCAAAAGGCTCACTAGGAATCACAGCTGGCTCCCTGTACTCTACTAAGTCTGTAATGTTGAAAGTAGAGCTAATGCCTAGTTCTGGAGGCAACTCGAGCACATAGGCATTGGATCCTACTCTCTTTACCACTCTAAATAGTCCAGCTCCCCTAGCATGTAACTTTCTAATGGTTCCAGGAGGAAACCGTTCAGGCCTTAACCTAATCATCACATAGTCTCCCTCAACAAAAGATTTGACTCGCCTTTGAGTATCAGCCAACTTCTTATAAGTTTCATTACTTAAATTTATTTTGGCATGAATTTCTTTATGCAAGTCTTTTACATGCTGTGCAAAATTTTCAGCAGATTCGGAGACTCGAGTGTGGACAGGTAAAGGGACTAGGTCAAGAGGTGTGTGAGGTTTGTACCCATGTACAATTTCAAATGGACTCTTACCCGTAGACCTATTGACCGAGTCATTGTACGCAAATTCTGCCCTTGGTAGGTATAAATCCCAATTTCTGGTGTTTTCACCAACAAGACATCTCAGCAGATTTCCTAGGCTACAGTTCACTACTTCAGTTTGGCCATCAGTTTGGGGATGATAGGCAGTTGAAAAGTTAAGTTTTGTCCCTAACTTATGCCAAAGGGTCTTCCAAAAGTAACTGGTGAACCGGACATCCCTATCTGAAACGATTGTCTTAGGTAGGCCATGGAGTCTAACTATCTCATTGAAGAAAAGTGTGGCTACCTTAGACGCATCAAAGGTTTGGGAACAAGGCAAGAAGTGGGCCATTTTAGAGAATCGGTCGACTACGACACAGATAGAATCATGTCTCCTCTGGGTCTTAGGTAAACCTAACACAAAATCCATACTCACATCTTGCCAAGGACGATCTGGGACAGGGAGTGGGGTATAAAGGCCAGTGTTTTGTTTTCGCTGTTTGGCAACAGCGCAGGTTCGACATCTAGCTACAATATTAGCTACATCCCTTTTCAAGCTAGGCCAGAAAAAGTGGTCTTCAATAGCTAGAATGGTCTTGTCTTTTCCAAAATGGCCGGCTAAACCTCCAGCATGGATTTCCCAAATCAAAAATTCCCTAAGAGAAGTTCTAGGGATGCAAAGCCTATTTTTAAAGAACAAAAAACCATCTACAAGGGTATAATCCTGGTGATTACTAGATGGTCCTTGAACTAGATCCTGATACACAGTTGTGAAATCCGGACAAGACTCATATTCCTCTTTGATTTGCTCAAACCCTATGACCTCAGTTCTAACAGAAGTTAATAACAGGGATCGGCGACTAAGGGCATCAGCTACCTTATTCTCAACTCCAGCCTTATGTTTCAGGACAAAAGTATAGGACTGGATATATTCTACCCACTTAGCATGCCTAGGGTTAAGCTTCTTTTGGGAGTTCAGAAATCTAAGAGCCTCATGGTCCGAAAATAGTACAAACTCCTGCGGTAGCAAATAATGTCTCCAGTAATGCAAAGCTTGCACCACCGCATAAAATTCCTTATCATAGGTAGAATACCTAAGCTTAGCATCATTAAGTTTTTCACTAAAGAATGCTATGGGATGATTCTCTTGGCTTAGGACTCCACCTATTCCTACACCTGAAGCATCACAGGCAACCTCAAATACTTTAGAAAAATCGGGTAATTTCAGAATGGGTGCCTGGGTCATTTTATCCTTAAGATCTAGGAAGGCTTTATGGGCTGACTTAGTCCAATGAAATTCTCCCTTCCTAATACAATCAGTGATAGGAGCAGCTAAAGTACTAAACCCCTTGATGAATCGCCTATAGAAGGTAGCCAAGCCATGGAAACTTCTAACTTCATGCACATTGGTTGGCTCTGGCCAGTCTACTATGGACCTAATCTTCTCAGGATCGGCCGCCACGCCGTCAGGGGTTACTACAAAACCAAGAAAGATAACTCTACTAGTCATGAATTCACACTTCTTAAGATTACCGTAGAGTCTATCATTCCTCAAAACTTGGCAGACTGCTCTAAGGTGGCCTAGGTGATCTGCTGGGGTCTTACTATAGATCAGGATGTCATCAAAATAGACCACCACAAATTTTCCTATGAAAGCTCTAAGTACCTGGGTCATAATTCTCATGAAAGTACTAGGGGCATTGGACAACCCAAAAGGCATAACAACCCATTCATAAAGACCATCCTTAGTTTTGAAAGCAGTTTTCCATTCATCCCCGGGTCTAATCCTAACCTGATGATAGCCGCTTCTGAGATCAATCTTAGAAAAAACCATTGCACCAGCCATCATATCAAGCATGTCATCTAGTCTAGGGATGGGAAACCTATATTTGATTGTAATTTTATTAATGGCACGACTGTCAACACACATCCTCCACGTGCCATCTTTCTTTGGGGTCAGTAAGGCTGGGACTGCACAAGGGCTAAGACTTTCTCTAATAAACCCCTTTCTCAATAATTCTCCAACCTGCTTTTGCAGTTCTTCATGCTCAGATGGATTCATCCTGTAATGGGGCAAGTTGGGCAAAGTCGCTCCTAGGATTAGATCTATGGCATGCTGGATATCCCTAAGAGGTGGAAGGTGGTCTGGCAAATCCTCGGGAAAGACATCCTCAAATTCTTTTAACACAGGTTTAACTTCTTGAGGAGGCTCTGAGGGTTCCGAAGTTCTAAGTTCCTTAGCAGTCAACATCCAGATGGGTGAACCATTATGAATTTCTTATTCTAGATCCTTAGCACTAATTAGGTTCACTCCAGTTTTCATCTCCTTAACCTTACCGGCTCCTTTAGTTACCTTGTCCTTAGGGGGAACTGAATGGATCGTAATCTTCTTCCCATTGAAACTAAAGACACAGGTATTGGATTTTCCTAAGAGGGTGGCATCATGATCATACAACCAAGGTCTTCCAAGAATTATACTGCTCACCCCCATGGGTAAGACATCGCACCAAATCTTTTCGTGATAAGATTGCATTTGGATTTGGACTTGACATCTAGACTGGATGGGTATGGAGGTAGAATCTACCCAAGAAACCTTATAGGGGTTGGGATGGGGAACTGGAATTAAGCCTAACATCTTGACAGTGCTAGTAGAGATGGCATTTACACAGCTCCCACTATCTATGATAATCTTACATACCTTATCCCCTAATTTAAGAAAAGTCTATAGGATGTTAGTCCTACGCCAATCCTCTTGAACTAGATTCTGGGATAGGATGCATCTTACAACTCCTAATTGGTCAGATTCATTGGGTTCCTCCTCTCCTTCATACTCCTCAACCAAATTCATTCCGGCCTCATAAACTTCTTCTTCAAATTCCTCACTGGGCTCGGAATTATCATTCTCTCCCTCTTCTATGTAAAGGGATCTCCGTGGGCACTAGCTAGCAACATGACCTACCTTATGACACTTGAAACAGGCTATGGCAGTACACTGACTGGAAATGTGACCTGGTTTCTGACACTTAAAACAGGTGATATTTGAACTAGGGGTTCTCTGGGTGTCAGGTGCCTTACCTTTGTCCAAGGGCCTAGGGGTAGAAGTACCCTGAAAAGGTTTACTAGGGATAACTTGGCTAGGTCCATTCCTTGGGATAGGGGCACTAACCCTAGAAGGTATAGGTCCTCTCTGAAATTTCTCAGTGTTCAGTGCAATCTGGTAGGCTTGGTCTAGATCAGTAACCTCTCTCAGAAATAGTTCTCTCTTGATATCTTTCCTCAGTCCAGCCCTAAATCTAGACAAAGTGACTTCGTGGGCTTCACTCACATCACATCTCATTAGGTATTCATCAAAAGTAGCTATATAGTCTGAGACAGATCGGTTTCCTTGTTTCAGGTTTTGCCATTGGTCTAACAGGTTTTGCTGGTATGAAATGGGTAGGTATTTATCTCTCAGTTTTTCTTTCATACCCTGCCAAGTGGTTATGGGCTCAACATTCCGTCTCCTAGTGGTTAGCTCAATGTTCCCCCAGTATAACCTAGCTTGACGCACTAATTTCATCTTGGCAAACTTGTATTTCCTCTCCTCAGACATAGCATACCACTCAAAGTATTGATCCATCTCACCCTCCCAATCAGAATACACCTTAGGGTTCAGACTACCATCAAAAGTGGGTGCATCTAATTTGATGTTCCTGATGAACCTATCATCTCTATCTTCAGGCTCTGGGTCAGGCCTCCTATGATTAGGTTCAGGATCTCTATATAAAGTCCTTCTAGGCTCCTGATGTGGGTGAGGTTGAGGCACATTAAAATCGGGGTCAGGAGTCCAATTCCGATGTCTAGGTTCTTCAAGTACTTGGACTCGGTCCCTAAGTTGGGTAAGATCCTCATGAATTTGTGCGCTAAACTGGGCCACAGTGTTTGTCATATCCTGATTCATTTTAGCCATACTTTCAGTAAGAGTTCTGATCATGGCCTCTAGATCAGGTTGGGTTTGACCAGGTTGATATGGCACTCCGTTTCTGGTAGACATGATGATTCAAGCAAGCACACAAAATGAGACTAGACTAAATCGACTACTGGATCACTAGACCTAGAGTCCAAACTAGATGCCCAATCAGAGTGGCAAGCTAGCCTGTAGTAACTCAGGACTCAGCCAGGCAGGTGTAAGGGGAGTGTTGGGTCCCTGATTGCCAATCCTAGACACCAATCAGTGATTGGCCAGGTAGGCGGACCAGCACACAAGCCCTTCGGGAATGGATCCCTGAACCATCATTCTAGACACTGAGTGCTAAGCACACACAGAATAACTCGGCAAACTGACTCAACACTAGCCTAGACCCGACCAATTGGTGTCCCTAGCCCACTAGGGCAAATTAGGTCTAACTGGTTTTAAATTAGGTCTAGGTTCGAATGATTGGATGGTGGTTTTGGGCTAAGGAGAGGTAATCAACTCCTCCCCTTATCTTAGATGCTCAATTGCCCTTAAGTAAATTATGAGATGATCACTCCAAAAAGAATTGAATTGCAGAACACAAAAAACAGAGTTATTGTATTTTAATGCTCAGAAATTTTACCGAAACCAATAAGTCACAGAAAAATTATGGAAAATAGGATCAATTATAATGGTTTCAACGAAGTAAAAATCATGCAATTCGGAGTTTTATGCAGGGAGAAATAATTCAGACAACAGGGTAATTACGGGCTGCAACTAGATTGTCTTCCCCGTTTATAATCCCTGCTACGAAGTTATAACCCAATGGATCCCCTACACGCCCTAGGAACACCCCGTGGAATGGGAGGAGGAGGCTTGCGCCTCGCTTAGTTCCTAGGACCGGACGTCCTGGGGAGTCTACTTCGAGCAGACAAAATAAAAAGAGAACAATCAAAGCAAGCAAGCAAATCAGAAATCCTAGACTGGGCTCTGATACCAAAAATGATGCAGCACGGAAGCTCTGATACCAAAAATGATGCAGCACGGAAGCTCTGATACCAAAAATGATGCAGAACAAATAAAGGGATGCGATGCGGAAGTAAATTAAGATTAACTAATTTTTTTGTTGTTTTTATATGTTTGTGGAAGTTGGCTTCAAATCAAAGAAAAGTTAACCTAACATTGAAAGATACTAATATGATGATTGAAAGCACAATTTTAAGGAAACTAAATTATCAGAGTAGTTCAGAAGCAATGGATCGCTGGGGGTTGAGAAACTCCCAGACCTAGGGTTTCGCTCCGAACTTTCAACAGAACAGAAATAAAGAGAAGATATGGTTTACCTAACCAGACAATGATCTTCATAGATTTTGGTGGAAGAACTCTCCCGAGCAGATTGTTGGATCCTCGGATTCAGATATCTTCGCAATGGATCCTCCAATACTGGTCCTTTGGCGGGTTGGCTTCTCCTGAACTCAAGATCTGGAAGAGAAGAAAAACAATTGATGGAATCAGAGAGTCAAGGGAGAAATTTACCAGGTTGACGAACTTGAAGATTGAAATTGCTGAAAACTAGATTCTCCTGGAAGCTGATGTGATTTTCCTTGGAACTTGCTCTGGATCTGAAGTAGCCGGACTGGATCTGGATGAAGGTGGACGGCCTGGACTTGTAGAGAGAGAGAGGCCGTGGGAGATGGGAGGAGCTAGGGTTTGATGGATTGGAAATAATGAAGGTGGCTAGGGTTTTTGATTTTTGAGTGGCTAACCTAGGGTTTTGGATAAAGATGGAGATCTCTCACCTCCTCAAGGCTCCAATGGAACCCGGATTACCCCCTCACGGAGCTCAACACTTATAATAGTGCGGAAGAAGAGAAACCTAGGTCACTCAACACAAGAGAATAGCAAAAATAATTTTTCTTCATTGATTCTTTTAAAGTTACAAAGAGGGGTCTATTATATAGACCTAAAATTTTCTCCAAGCTTGTACAAATTCCCATGTGGGACTAAACTCCTCCAACCTCTAGATTAGGTAGAAAATCTCCTCTCTTGGCCGACCAAGAGTTCAAAAAAATTTGGGACGGCCATAAAGGAATTTTTTTTGGAATTTTTATGGTGCCTCCTTTGGAGTTGGATTTGGATTTGGAGTCCTCTTCTTCTTATGGCATTTCTTCTTTTCTTCCACTCCAAGTTAAGCTCTTTGATTTTGATTTGAACTTCAATTGGATGTCCTTCTTTGATTTTTTTCTCCAAGAGAAGTCTTTTCCTTCTTTGCTTAGACAAAATTGGCAGGTATGGGCGCCTCCTTTAAATTAGCTTCCAATTTGATTTTTTTCTTCTTTGGATGTGGGGACCATGACACTGGGATGCCTCTGTGGCGCCTCCTGGACTCTGGCATGTGCTCGGAGTGTGGCTGGGCGTGTGGCTTGGAGTGTGGCCTCCACTTGCTTGAACCTTGATTTGATTGGAAGACAAATGTGGCACCATTTTGGACCGAATTGAAACCACATCGGAACTTGCATCGAGTCAACATGACTCAACAAAATTTAAATGGTGACTCAAGAAATAAATAAACTGGTTGACCAGGTCAACCTTTATTACAAACCCTAATTTCTCGGGCAATGTCAATCAGAGATCCAAATGGAGCTCTGAAGTCTTCTTCTGAGTCTGGTGCCCGCACCACACGAGGGTACCGATCAAGTAAAGAACACTAAGGTCAATATGTTAGTGCACACATATGAGATGTTCCGGATGGAACAAAATGAATCTATTACTGATATGTATACTTGTTTTACAAATATTGTAAATGCTATGAGGAGTCTTGGTAAAATCATATCTAATACTGATCTTGTGAATAAAATCCTTAGATCACTATCGACATCATGGGATCCAAAGGTGACCGCAATTCAAGAGGTAAAAGATGTAGACAAGCTTCCACTTGAGTAGCTAGTAGGATCACTCATGAGCTATGAGCTTAACTTGAAACAAAAATCAATGGATTTGGATAAAAGGAAGAAGGGGATTGCTTTTAAATCAAATGTTCAAGAAGAATCCTCAATTGATGAGTTCGATGATGAAGAAGAAAAAGAAGAAGGTGAAGAAGCCCTCGTTGCTCAAAAATTTAGAAGATTCATGAAGAGGAGGAAGTTTCCCTACAAAAAGAAATTTCAATCCAAGAAAAAGGGAAAGGAAAAAGAAAAAGAGAAAGAAAAAGAAAAGGAGAAGGAAGTACCTATATGCTTCGAGTGCAAGAAGCCCAGGCACTACAAATTTGATTGTCCTCTCCTCAAGAAATCAAGGAAGAAACTAAGGAAGAAAGCAATGATGGCCACGTGGAGTGATAGTGAAGACTCCAGTTCAGAAGAAGAGCATACTGAAATTGCAAATCTCTGCTTCATGGCACATCAGGATAACAAAGAGGTATGTTCCGACTCTAAAGTTGATTTTACTTTTGATGAGCTTAGAAGTGCTTTTGAAGAATTGATGCATGATTATAAGTTAGTATTATCTGAAAATAAGAAATTAAAAAAGCATGCTAATAGTTTCTCATTAGAAAATAATTTTTTACTTAATGATGTTAGTTCTTTGAAAACTAAGCTAGATGTTTTTGAAAAGAAAAATAATGCTTTAGCTATGAAAAATGAAGTTCTAAAATGATCTAAACATATTGTTTCTAACAATGATCTTTTAAAGAAAAACAAGGATTTGGAACTTGAAAATGAAAAATACAAAAATGAACTTGAGAAAATCAAACCTTTTGTTGATAAGTTTACCTTTAGTTCAGAAAAGCTGAATTTACTTTTAAATAATCAAAGAGCAGTTTTCAACAAAGCAGGATTAGGATATAAACTCCAAAAGCAACAAAAGTATTTCAAAAACTTTTTTGTGCCTGCATCATCCAGTATCACTTGTTTTACTTGCAAAAAATTAGGTCATAAATCATATCAATGCAATTTTAGAAAAATCATATCTTTTGGTAAAGTGTGGGTTCCAAAAGGAACCATTTTGAATGCTAACCTGAAAGGACCCAAGTTAGCTTGGATACCTAAAAACAAAGTTTGATCTTTTTGCAGGTGTGTCTTGCAACCAAGGAAAACAAACAAATTTGGTATCTTGATAGTGGTTGCTTAAGGCACATGACAAGAGATGTGAAGCAATTCACTTCTCTTGAAGCTTTGAATGGAGGGAGTATGACCTTTGGTGATAATGGTAAAGGTAAAATCATTGGAATTGGTAAGGTTCACATAATTCCTTCTAATAATATTAGTAATGTACTTCTAGTAGATGGTTTAAAGCATAATCTTTTAAGTATTAGTCAGTTTTGCAATAAAGGTTTTCAAGTAGTTTTCAAATCATCATATTGCATGATTTCTAGTCCAAATTTAAATGGAGTACAATTCATTAGAAAAAGGCATGAAAATATTTATCTTGTAGATCTTGATGATCTATCTTTACCTAGTGAAGAATGCCTTGTTGCAATGAATTCTACCAAAGAAGAGACTAGTTGGTTGTGGTATAGAAGGTTAGGGCATGCTAGTATGTACCTTATTTCAAAACTTTGCAAAAAAAATTTAGTTAGAGATTTAATTGAAATCAGTTTTGAAAAAGATAGAATTTGCCAAGCATGTCAATTTGGAAAACAAGTCAAAACTTCTTTTAAACCAAAAGGATTTGTAACTAATAGCAGACCACTTGAACTACTCCATATCGATCTCTTTGGACCAACTAGTGTAAGGGTTTTGGTGACCAGGGTGGAAGCGTGGATTTCAAAAATTTATTATGAAACCACTACCAAACCCTTAACCCAAGACCTCCTTACTAGGAAATAAAACATTCAAACATGCATATATAATATAAACTAGAGTTTAGGCACCAACCTGAACCGCTAGTATCCAATCTGATGAAGAAAACCCTGATTCAGCCTTCTTCTCCACCAGGCGCCCAAACGTTCGCCCTCCAACGGTGATCCATATGAAACTTGGACCAAGGAAGAACTCCTTCTTCAAGTTGCTTGGAGAAGTGGAACTCTTTCGGCAGCCTTTGGTCTATTGACCATTGTAGGACACCCTGTCCTACTGTAGGGCACTAAAGATACTCTCCTAAACCACTCTTGGTTTTAGGACAACCCTCCTCTAGGACCCCTTAGGCTTATTTCCTAAAATAAATCCTTGTCCTATTAGAAAAGACCTTGCCTTAACAAGACAAGTATTGTCTTAAAGAATGAGGGAGAGAGAGAGACTCAAAATAATACTTCGGTGGAATTCTTTTTTTTTTTTTTATCAGACTCATTTCACCGCCCCCTATTTATAGATACAAGAGGGGTGTGTGATATGTCCTCCCATCAACTTATTAGATATGATTTTTCAAGACCGAAGATAAGTTATCTGGCTTGAAAAATCATATCTAATAAGCCCATTCATGCACCGAAGGCCTTATTCACATCCCTTCTTTTATCTGGATGAATTCTCACTTGCCACATGTCAATTACCGGTCCCTAGGAAGCCAAGAGGTGCCTCTTAAATCTCTAAATATCAGAGATTATGAAGAGTCCTAATAGCAAAAGGACTCTCCATCAGAACCGTGCGCCATATGAAAAGTTGCGACTCTTCATGCACCGCGCGCGCCATCCTTTTTCCACATAAATTTTAAAGAATGTTGACCAGTCAAAATATAGGCAATATGGGTGTCATTGGAAAGAGCATAAAATTTTCTTTTTGACCATATAAATTATATTCAAATCAGAGATCTATAGCTTATTTTGTGCCATTTTGAAGTTAAGGTATCATTTAGGTACCAAGAGTCCCATGCCATTGGGACTCTTCATGTATGGCACCTAAAATGCCCTTAAATCCAAATTAAAATCAGATTCAGCTCTGATTAAGCTATCCCTACTTAGGACTCAACCTAATTTAGGTTTTTCATAATTAGGTTAGCCCAATTAGCAATCAACCAGACCTAATCCAATTGGGTTAGGAATTTGGTTAGCCTACATATGCTAGTATGTAATCCGGCTAACCAATTAGGATCCTATGACCCTAATTAAAACATGAATGACTTCCTTGGCCAAGTATTTATTGTGCATGACCCATTGGATTCCATATCTAGCCAGCAGTAGGTTTAGGTTTGAGCCGATTCGATCCGATCGAACCCAATTGACATAATTAGGTCAAATTGGCTCACTTAATTGTCCAATTCGAATCACACATCAAATTGACTCATGAAACCAAATTAATTGGTTCATGAAGACCTACAAGACAAGATTGACGTCTAGCAACGTGTCATGCCTACCCGGAAGATGAGGAATTTTGATGGATTTACCAAAATACCCTTCAGTGGTGAGTTACCGGGCAATTCAGTCCTTCGATCTACTTGCACCCTGAATATGACTATGGATATGGATACTTGTCAAATCCAATTTCATATTCATTCCTTGCTCAATTTGATAATGATGATTCATTAATAAACCATTAGAAACTATTTCTAATGTTCATACTTTGATTAAAGAGTTCCCGAATCTTCATTTGATTGAAATCATCTGGATGCGCTTCCCTCTTACTAGGGTTGATCGATTCCTTTTTGACCTACTCATAACCTCCATATGCAATCCACCATACCAGCATCACCCCATGCATGATTCAGTGTCATGATTGAGTGTGAACCAAAGTATGGATTCATGCATACAAGATACCATGGAAGTCTCAGGTCAAAGGACCACATGTACTACTCCCACTATGAGAACTATCTATTGACAAACAGATAAGGTTCCATTAGATGTTCTCAAGCTGGATCCATTCAGTGAACTCATTCTCTAATGAGCACACACATCCTAGTATTAGTATCAAACACAAGTGACTGTCAGATCAGTCACCCTCTTCATTAAGCATACATTGGATGTGCTGGTCTTACCGGAAACATTGATCCCCTACTCAATATCCCATCGACCAGGAATATTCTAGATTAGGGTTTTAAGGCTTTAGGTCTCATTGGTATATCTCATCATAACCCTAGAATCATAGCCCTAATCTATGGGGTTCATCATATCTTAATAAAATTAATAAGACACAGCATATGATGAAAATAAAATGCCTTTATTAATTGTTAATGTCAATACACTGGTTTGGGATACAAAAGAAAATTTCAACGAAATACAACATTTTGATTGGCCATTAGGGCATAATCCTTTCAATCTCCCACTTGCACTAAAGCCAATCGCCTTTAAATTTTAACCCCATACAATCGAGGTGGCGATCAAACTCCTGCTGTGGTAGAGCCTTAGTGAACGGGTCTGCTATGTTGTTCTTCATTTCTACTCTTTTAATGCAGACTTCTTGTCTTTCAACAATCTCTCGAACGAGATGGAAACGTCTTAGAATGTGCTTTGATTTGTGATGAGCTCTAGGTTCCTTAGCTTGAGCAACGGCTCCAGTATTATCATAGTAAAGTGGTACTGGACCTTCAATCTCCGGAACAACGCCTAACTATGAGATGAACTTCTTCATCCAGACAGCTTCCTTGGCAGCTTCACTAACAGCAATGTATTCTGCCTCAGTTGTTGAGTCAGCTACAGTCTGTTGTTTAAAACTCTTCCAGCTTACAGCTCCTCCATTTAGGATAAAAACATATCCTAAAATAGATTTGATATCATCTGGATCCGATTGAAAACTAGAATCTGAATAAGCTTCCAGTTTAAGATCAGATCTTCCGTATATCAGAAAAATATCCTTAGTCCTTCTCAAGTACTTAAGAATATTTTTCACAACCTTCCAGTGATCCTCTCCTGGATCACCCTAAAATCTGCTGGCTATACCTAAGGCATATGCTACATCATGCCTAGTACATAACATAGCATACATTATAGATCTTACAGCCGAAGCATAAGGTATAGAACTCATTCTATTTCTTTCTTCAGGTGTCTTAGGAGACATCTTCTTAGAAAGATGTATGCCATGACCAATGGGCAAGTAACCTCTTTTACTTCCCTCCATGCTAAATCTTTTTAGCACTTGGTCAATGTACCTAGACTGGGATAAGCCTAGCATCCTCCTAGATCTATCTTTATAGATCTTGATACCCTATATATAGGATGCTTCTCCCATGTTTTTCATGGAAAATTGTTTAGATAATCATACCTTAACTGATTGTAACATTGGGATATCATTCCCAATGAGGAGTATGTCATCCACATACAGAACCAAGAACACTATGGCACTCCCACTAGTCTTCTTGTACACACAAGGTTCATCCTCATTTTTGATAAAGTCAAACTCTTTGACTGTCTTATCAAATCGGATGTTCCAACTTCTAGATGCTTGCTTTAATCCATAAATGGATTTCTTCAGCCTACATACCTGATTAGGTTTAGTCTCCAAGACAAAACCTTCTGGCTATGACATATAGACCTCTTCCTTAAGGAAACCATTAAGGAATGCGATTTTCACATCCATCTGCCAGATTTCATAATCATGATATGCTGCTATAGCAAGCATGATCTGAATAGATTTGAGCATGGCAACAGGAGAAAATGTTTCATCATAATTTATTCCCTGTTTTTGTCTGAAACCCTTAGCCACTAATCTGGCTTTATAAGTTTCGACTTGACTATCTGCCCCAATCTTTTTCTTATAGACCCATTTGCATCCAATAGGGTTAACACCCTCTGGTGCATCAACCAAAGTCCACACTTAGTTGACATACATGGAGTCCATTTCGGATCTCATGGCTTTCAGCCATCTGTTTGAGTCCCTACTCATGACAGCATTCATATAGGTTAGAGGCTCATCATTTTCAATGATCCGGGCTTCATTATTTTCAATAATGAACCCATACCTCTCAGGTGCATGACACACCCTATCAGACCTACGGATAGGAGTGGTGTGTTCTGGTTCTATACTAACTATGTTATCATTTGGTTGAGATGTATCTATTTGTTGAACTTCTTCAAGTTCAATATTTCTCCCACTGCCCTTTTGTAGGATAAACTCTTTCTCCAAAAAAGTGGCATGCCTACTGACAAAAACTTTTTGTTCAGTAGGGTGGTAGAACAGATATCCTATACTATCTTTAGGATATCCTACAAATAGATACTTATCTGCTCTAGCATCCAGCTTATGTCCAAAATTTCTTTTGACATAGGCTGGACATCCCCATATCTTAAGATACTTAATATTGGGTTTCTTACCCCTCCATATCTCATATGGAGTGCTAGAGACAGATTTAGATGGTACTCTATTTAAGATATTAGCCATGGTTTCCAAGGCATATCCCCAGAAGGAAACAGGTAACTCTGTGAAGCACATCATGGACCGTACCATATCTAATAAGGTACGATTCCTTCTTTTAGCAACACCATTTAATTGTAGTGTGTAAGGAGGGGTCCATCAGAGATAATCCCCTTTTCTTTAAGGTGATCGAGAAACTCGGTGGATAAGTATTCACCTCCTCGATCTGATCGAAGGATTTTAATACTTTTCCCTGTTTGTTTCTCTACCATACTTTGATACTCTAAAAATTTATCAAAGGCTTCGGACTTATGTTTCATAAGATACACAAATCTGTACATTGAAAAATCATCAGTAAACATGATGAAATAAGAGTATCCACCTTTGGCCTGAGTTGTCATAGGCCCACATACATCTGTATGTATGAGTCCTAATAACTCAGTTGTCCTTTCTCTATGTCCACTAAATGGAGTCTTGGCCATTTTACCCATGAGACATGATTCACAAGTTCCTAATGATTCATAATCATAAGGATTAAGAAAATTTTCCTTGTATAACTTGCTAATCCTAGTCTCACTAATATGTCCAAGCCGACAGTGCCAGGGTAAAGTATTGTTTACATCATCTCTCTTTCGTTTGTTACTTACATGAAGTATATTGTCATTAGTGGATAGAGTTAAAAGACCATTGCAAAATATGCCACAACATATAATTTTATTAGAAAAGCTGATTGAGCAGCCATTGCTCATCACATTCATAGTATAACCTTGTCTAAGTAACAAGGGTACAGATATGATATTTCTAATGACCTTAGGCATATAGTAACAATCTCTCAGCTCTAAAATCTTTTCCGAAGGTAACTTCAAGATATAAGTCCCTACGGTCTCTGCTTGGATGGACTCTCCTCCAGCACCGTAAAGCTCGAAGTCTCCTTCCTTCAATACTCTAAGCCTCTGCAGCCCCTGCAATGATTTATAGATATTATGACCATAGGCGGTATCCAATACCCAAGTATTTGAAATGGAAGAATCCAATGACAAAATAGTATGAACTTCTTTCATACCTTTTGGTGCATTCGATGCACCAGGCTTCACACCTGCAAGGTAAGCCTTGCAGTTCCTCTTCCAACGACCCGGCTTGCCACAGTGAAAGCATGTCATCTATCCGGAGGCCTTCTTTCCTTTCTTCTTCTTGATGCCCCTTTTTGGGTTCAATCTCCTCTTGGAACCCTTTCTTCCTGACTTCTTCTTGTTGATCCCATCCACAAGAAGAAGTGGAGCCTTATGTTTCTTTAAATGGCTCTCTACTATTTTTAACATGTTTAATAGCTCAAGCAAGGAAGTGTTAAGTTTGTTTATATGATAATTAAGAACAAACTGTGAAAATGACTCTGGGAGTGATTGTAGGATCAAATCCTGATTCAACTCTCCATCCATAACAAAATCTAATTGACCTAATCGAGTGATCAGGTCAATAACCATCAGTACATGGTCTTGTATAGATGTACCTTCTGTCATTCTCGCACAGAACAACTGCTTAGATATCTCATATCTAGCAGTTCGACTATGTTCTCTATATAGCTCTTTTAGATTGAGCAGTATGGAGTTAGTGTCCATGCTATCATGTTGCCTCTACAATTCATTGGTCATAGAGGCAAGCATGATACATTTGATAGTGAGTGAGTCATTTTGTCACATCTTGTATGTGGTCTTTTCCTCTTGCGATGCACCTTCCCCTAAAGGTTCCAAGGTAGGGGTATCAAGAATGTAAGAAAGTTTTTCCTGGCTGAGTACTATCTTTAGATTTCTCAACCAGTCAACATAGTTCGGTCCAGTCAATTTATTGGCATCAAGTATACTACGGAGTGAGAGTGAAGAGGCCATTTAGTCTACATTAACAAAGAACATAACATAAGCAAACAACCAATGTTGACAAAACATAATTAAATTAGGACTTTAACTTAATTATGTCTCCCACTATTTTATCAAGCATCATAACCCTCTATATGATGATCGAGAAACCCTAATTGGTTTTCTTAGTGGGGTTGAGATCCTAATTCCTTATAAAAGACCTTGTATGTACACAACAAATCTTTTATAAGTTCAAAGGTAGGAAAACTCTTTCCAATTGTATCTCATACAATTCTCAACAAAACTTGGCCTCTAAAATATTAATAGCCTTGTGTGTGCATAACAAACTATAATACTTTTAGTTAAGTAAGACCCTTCATTCCTTTATAGTCATGATTATAATAATAATACCCTTGTGTGTTCACAACAAAGTATTATATTAAATCATGCCATAAGCATCAAATGCATCAGGCCAAAATTGTGTTAGTTACCATAATAGGCCTGGTGTGTACACAACAAACCTAATACGGATCATAACATAATAATGACCTAGCATGAAGGAAGGCCTAATGTAGTGAATATTACACTAAGCATATCAATCAAGAATTAAGTTAATCTTATCGGCCAAGTAAGTGGGAGAGTAGTGGGAGTCCCCCCATTGCTTTCCTATATACCAATAAAAATTGGCCAGGTCAGTCAACGGAACCAATTAAAAACCACGTCCTCTTTATTGATCATGAACCACTTTTCCTAGACACCGAATGATCAACTAATCATCTTGATTATTTTGCTTTTGGTATATGACACTACAATTTAATATAATTTTAATAGAGGGCTTTATTATTAAAATAAACACATTCTACATATAACCATTCAATCAACCATGCATCATATATCATTTTATAATGTGCCAAGTGTGTCATCATACTAGGACAACCATCTACCACATAATGGATCCACCATTATGCCAGGGCAACCTTATTTCAGTATGATGACTAGAAAGCTAAACATATCTCTATATCGGTTAAGGTTTAAGTGAAAATCCTAACTAGTGATATATATATATGCAAAATCATATCAATCATATGTAACTTTAAACTTTTGTAGAGTCCTACAAAATTGGGCAACTTCAAATTTTGTAGAGTCCTACAAAAATGGGCAACCTTAAGAGTCCTACAAAATTGGGCAACTTCAAATTTTGTAGAGTCCTACCAAAATGGGCAACCTCAAGAGTCCTACAAAATTGGACAACTTCAAATTTTGTAGAGTCCTACCAAAATAGGAAACCTCAAGAGTCCTACAAAATTGGGCAACCTCAAGAGTCCTACAAAATTGGGCAACTTCAAATTTTGTATGATTTAGCCCTAATAAGGTGGCTCTGATACCACTGTAAGGATTTTGGTGACCAGGGCAGAAGCGTGGATTTCAAAAATTTATTATGAAACCACTACCAAACCCTTAACCCAAGACCTCCTTACCAGGAATTAAAACATACAAACATGCATATATAATATAAACTAGAGTTTAGGCACCAACCTAAACTGCTAGTATCCAATCCGATGAAGAAAATCCTGATTCAGCCTTCTTCTCCACGAGGCGCCCAAATGTTCGCCCTCCAACGGTGATCCACACGAAACTCGGACCAAGGAAGAACTCCTTCTTCAAGTTGCTTGGAGAAGTGGAACTCTTTCGGCAGCCTTTGGTCTATTGACCATTGTAGGATACCCTGTCCTACTATAGGGCACTAAAGATACTCTCCTAAACCACTCTTGGTTTTAGGACAACTCTTCTCTAGGATCCCTTAGGCTTATGTCCTAAAATAAAGCCTTGTCCTATTAGAAAAGACCTTGTCTTAACAAGACAAGCCTTATCTTAAAGGAGGGAGAGAGAGACACTCAAAATAATACTTTGATGGAATTCTTTTTTTTTTTTTTATCATACTCATTTCACCGCCCCCTATTTATAGATACAAGAGGGGCGTGTGATATGTCCTCCCATCAACTTATCAGATATGATTTTTCAAGACCGAAGAGAAGTTATCTGGCTTGAAAAATCATATCTAATAAGCCCATTCATGCACCGAAGGCCTTATTCACATCCCTTTTTTTATCTGGATGAATTCTCACTTGCCACATGTCAATTATCGGTCCCTAGGAAGCCAAGAGGCACCTCTTTAATCTTTAAACATTGGAGATTATGAAGAGTCCTGATAGCAGAAGGACTCTCCATCAGAACCGTGTGCCATATGAAGAGTTGCAACTCTTCATGCACCGCGCGTGCCATCCTTCCTCCATGCAAATTTCAAAGAATGTTGACCAGTCAAAACATATGAAATATTGGTGTCATTGGAAAGAGCATAAAATTTCCTTTCTGACCATATAAATTATATTCAAATCAGAGATCTATAGCTCATTCTATGTCCTTTTGAAGTTAAGGTATCATTTAGGTACCAAGAGTCCAATGCCATTGGGACTCTTCATGTATGGCACCTAAAATGCCCTTAAATCCAAATTAAAATCAGATTTAGCTCTGATTAGGCTAGCCCCACTTAGGACTCAACCTAGTTTAGGTTTCTCATAATTAGGTTAGCCCAATTAGCAAGCAACCGGACCCAATCCAATTGGGTTAGGAATTTGGTTAGCCTACATATGCTAGTATGCAATCCGGTTAACCAATTAGGGTCCTATGACCCTAATTAAATTATGAATGACTTCCTTGGCCAAGTCTCTATTGTGTGTGACCCATAGGGTTCCACATCTAGCCAGCAGTAGGTTTATGTTTGAGCCGATTCGATCCGATCGACCCCGATTGACCTAATTAGGTCAAATTGGTTCACCTAATTGTCCAATTCGAATCACACATCGAATTGACTCATGAAACTAAATCAATTAGTTCATGAAGACCTACAAGACAAGATTGACATCTAGCAATGTGTCATGCCTACCTGGAAGATGAGAGATTTTGGTAGATTTACCAAAATACCATTCAGTGGTGAGTTACCAAGCAATTCAGTCCTTCGATCTACTTGCACCCTGAATATGACTATGGATATGGATACTTGTCAAATCCAATTTCTTATTCATTCCTTGCTCAATCTGATAATTATGATTCATTAATGAACCATTAGAAACTATTTCTAATGTTCATACTTTGATCAAAGATTTTTCGAATCTTCATTTGAATGAAATCATTTGGATGTGCTTCCCTCTTACTAGGGTTGATCGATTCCTTTTTGACCTACTCACAACCTCCATATGCAATCCACCATACCCAGTATCACCCCATGCATGACTCAGTGTCATGATTGAGTGTGAACCAAAGTATGGATTCATGCATACAAGATACCATGGCAGTCTCAGGTCAAAGGACCACATGCACTACTCCCACTATGAGAACTATCTATTGACAAACAGATAAGGTTCCATTAGATGTTCTCAAGCTGGATCCATTTAGTGAACTCATTCTCTAATGAGCACCCACATCCTAGTATTAGTATCAAACACAAGTGACTATGAGATCAGTCACCCTCTTCACCAAGCATACATAGGATGTGCTGGTCTTATCGAAAATATTGATCCCCTACTCAATATCCCATCGACCAGGAATATTCTAGATTAGGGTTTTAAGGCTTTAGGTCTCACTGATATGATCTCATCATAACCCTAGAACCATAGCCCTAATCTATGGGGTTCATCATATCTTAATAAAATTAATAAAACACAGCGTATGATGAAAATAAAATGCCTTTATTAATTGATAATGTCAATACACTGGTTTGGGATACAAAAGAAAATCTCATCGAAATACAACATTTCGATTGGCCTTTAGGGCATAATCCTTTCAATTAGAACAACAAATCTAGGAGGCAAGAGATATAGATTGGTTATTGTGGATGTTTTTTTGAGATTTACTTGGATTTTCTTTTTAGCACAAAAAGATGAATCTTTTTCCGTATTCATAAAGTTTTATAAAAAAGTTTCAAACGAAAAAGGTGTTTCAGTCGTTTGTATCCATAGTGATCATGGAACCGAATTTGAAAATCAAGATTTTAAAAACTTTTGTAATGAAAAAGGGATAGAACATAATTTCTCTGCACCTAGAACACCTCAGTAGAATGGGGTAGTAGAAAGGAAAAATCGTACTTTAGAAGAAATGGCACGCATTATGCTTTGTGAAAATAATTTGCCAAGGTATTTTTAGGTTGAAGCTATAAATACAGCCTGTTATGTTTTGAATCGAGTTTTGATATGCCCTATTTTAAAGAAAACTCTATATGAGCTTTGGAACCAAAGAAAACCAACTTTGAAATATTTTTGAGTTTTTTGTTGTAAATATTTTATTTTGAACAATGAAAAAGATCATCTAGGAAAGTTCGATGCCAAGTCTGATGAAGGTATCTTCTTAGGATACTCTACATCAAGCAGGGCATACAGAGTATGTAACAAATGGACTTTAGTTGTAGAAGAGTCAGAATATGTTGTATTTGAAGAATGTTCTAACAAGTCCTCGAGAAAAGAGGATACATTTTATGAATGTGCAGGTACTGATAAACTTCAGAAGCTGACATTGGATGATCAAGCTCAACCAAATGAAGAGAAATAGGACAAAGGTGAGAAAGAAGATGATACTCCAATGCATCATGATCTACCTAAGGAGTGGAGGTATGCTCTTGGACACCCTAAGTAATTAATCTTAGGTGATCCATCTAAAGGGGTAAGAACTCGAGCTTCTATTAGAAATGAATATGATTACATAGCTTTTGTATCTCAAGTAGAACCTAAATATTTTGAAGAAGCTGAAAAAGACTCTAATTGGATCAATGCTATGCAAGAAGAACTAATACAATTTGACAGAAATAATATTTGGACACTTATAGAAAGACCATCTAATGTTTCAATTATTGGCACTAAATGGGTATTTAGGAATAAATTAGATGAAAATCGTTTTGTCATTAGAAATAAAGCTAGGCTAGTTGCTAAAGGCTACAATCAGGAGGAAGGGATTGACTTTGATGAAACCTTTGCTCCTGTTACTAGACTTGAAGCAATTAGACTATTGTTAGCTTTTGCATGTTTCATGAACTTCAAATTATTTCAAATGGATGTTAAGAGTGCTTTCTTAAATGGTTTTATAAATAAAAAAGTTTTTGTTGAACAACCACCCGGATTTGAAAATCATGCACATCCTGATCATGTTTTTAAATTGCACAAAGCACTTTATGGATTAAAGCAAGCACCTAGAGCATGGTATGAAAGGTTAAGTAAATTTCTTATTGAAAATGAATTTTCTAGAGGAAATGTTGACAAAACACTATTTTTGAAAAGGAAAGACAATGATTTATTGGTAGTACAAATATATGTTGATGACATCATTTTCGGTGCTACTAATTAAACTCTTTATCAAGAGTTTGCTAAGCTTATGCATGATGAGTTCGAGATGAGCATGATGGGAGAACTTAACTTCTTTCTCAGACTCCAGATCATGCAAACTTCAAATGGTATCTTCATCAACCAAGCTAAGTACATAAGAGAAATTATCAAAAAGTTTGGGATGGAGACTACTAAGTCAATAGGTACGTCTATGAGCCCTCATGTAAACTAGATAAAGATGAAAATGATAAATCTATGGATCAGAAATTATATAGAGGCATGATAGGCTCTTTACTGTATCTTACTGCTAGTAGACCAGATATTATGTTCAGTGTTTGCATGTATGCTAGATATCAGTCTGAACCTAAGGATCATATCTTATGGCTGTTAAGCACATTATTAGATATCTGTCTAGTACTATTAGTATTAGTTTGTGGTATGCTAGAAATTCTTCTACTGAATTGATTGGATATTCTGATGCAGACATTGCTGGTTGTAGATTAGATAGAAAGAGTACTAGTGGAACTTGCCAATTTCTTGGGGTTAACTTAATCTCTTGGTTTAACAAGAAACAAACTTCAGTTGCACTATCCACAGCTGGGGCTGAGTATATTGCAGCAGGAAGTTGTTGTACTCAAATCTTGTAGATTAAGCAACAACTTGAAGACTTTGGAATCAAGTTGGCTAGAACTCCTATTAAATGTGATAACACCAGTGCTATTTGCTTGACTAAAAATCCTGTTTAACACTCTATGAGCAAGCACATTGAAATTAGAAATCACTTTATTAGAGATCATGTTGAAAACAATGAAATTTTGCTTGAATTTATATGTACTGAATTTTAATTAGCTGATATTTTAACTAAACCTCTTCTAGAAGATCGATTCTGTATGATTAGAAGAGAGCTCAGGATCATTAATCTCTTTGATTAAATCTTTTCTCCAAATTTGACTCAAATTAGATCTATATAACCTTATTTTTGATGAATCGTGATTAATCATTGATGATTTGACTCCAAATACATGTTACTTCAATTGATTTTGATCATTTTATAAAATTCCAAATTTTTTTAGTTTTTAAGTCGATGTGTCGACACATCATGAGTCGACACATCATGTGTCGACACATGCATGAGTCGACACATGCCTGACGGGAAACTGAGATTTTAAGGGTTTCCGAACCATTTTTCTCCCAAAATTCATTCTCCTCCAAGCCGACACCTCGTTTCTAGGTATCCATACTGTTCATCCTCCCATTTCTTAGTTTTTAGCCATGGATTTCTTGGATTTGAGACTTTGGTAGCCATTTTTTTTTGAAAATCTTCTTAGGTTTTAGCTCCTAAACCCTAGAAACTCCGTATTTCCACCAAAAACATTGCCTAAACCTTGATTATTGACAATGGGTCCTCGCAAACAAGTTGTTCGCCGATCGCGTCAATCACAGCATGAAGAAGAGCAGAGAACGAAGGCACAACACGAGTCTAGGGCTCCGGATCTGCCAGCACGATAGTTGTTTGCACTTTCTAGTCGGATGAGCTCCAAGACAGTGGTTGGAGGATGCCGAGTGGAATTCTCTTTCTTAGACCAGCAGCATTTTCGAATAGGAGAGTGGATCCGACATGCTGGTTTGGCATCCTTCTATTCGCTCAGCGAGAGATACTATCCTGGGTTGATGAGAGAGTTCTATGGATCACTTGCCCGTGGATCAGATGGCCAGATTGCTCAGGTCAGGGGATGGGATATTCCCATTTCAGCAAAGATTCTGAGTAGGGTATGGGATATACCCATGACTGGATTAGTTATGGACAGTCTGTTGACAGAGTTAGTGGGCTCCGGTATATTTTTGAGTCTGATATCTTACCAGAGGGTGCCACTATTCCTGCTTCGAGACTGTCAGCGGAGATGAGACTGCTACATCACATAGTTGCCCGGATTCTTCTGTCAAAGACCGGTCGATTTGACTACATTGCCGAGTGAGAGCTGCTCGTGATGGTCTCCCTGATTCAGCGGACGCCGATTTGTCTTCCTATTCTGATGATCCATCAGATTACTGAGGCGGCGTCTAGTCAGCGGCTCTGCTTGCCGTATGGCATGGGTTTGATAGTACTATTCAGAGAGTATGGAGTCAGCTTCTAGGATGAGCCTTATCGTACTTTGATCCATACCGATGTCTATGACATCAGGTCATTGCATCGCATGGGTTATCACTTAGTCCGAGGCCAGTGGACACGGAGGACATCAGGACAGGTCGAGGATGCAGCTGACATTGATGAGGACAGAGCAGAGGAGGAGTGGATTCTTTCCGATGAGGCTGGACCGAGCGAGACATAGCCTGAGACGGCAGCACAGCCAGCTCAGTCAGATCCTTCTACATCTGCCTAGCCACAGCCACAGCCACAGCCAGAGCAAACGGAGACTCCTGATATTTCAGATACTCTAGAGGACAGAGTCAGACGCATAGAGATCGATGTTTTCATCATGAGGTAGCGTCTAGACATCTTTATTGTTAAGACGAGAGAGAGCCATATTGGTCTTAGTGATGGTATTTCGGCTATTCTCTCAGCACTGTCCAGAGCTTCTACGAGTACTCCTGCTGCAGACACAGTTCCTGCTCCTGTTGATGTACCTGCTCCAATACCAGCTGATGACATTGGTGATATTGATACTGGTGCTGAGACTGCTATTGGAGATGGAGTTGGAGATACTATTGTTGGAGATATTGATGGAGATGAGGTGACTGACTCTGACCGGTTTGATATTGATGATCTTATGTCAGAGCCAGTTATGGAGGTGACGGATGATATGGCTACGAGACCTGTTGATCCATCCTTCTCACCTGCTCTGATACCTGATCCACCCTCTACTTCTAGATCGCTTGATCACACTTCAGTTCCAGTTCCGATTCCTATTCTTAGTCCTATTATTGACCTACCTATTACTGTTTTACCTATTATTGATTTTCCTGACATTCATACACCTATCATTCAGACACCCACACTTGATACATATATTATACATACACCGATAGTTTCTACAGCTGATACTATTGTTCTTGATACACCTGTATTATCAACTATTACACCTACTTTTGATAGTCCTACCCTTCATACTTCATCAGTCATTTCGAGAGCTTGGATTCTATACACCTGGCTTTCAGCATCTCGATTCAGGTCCCACTTTTGATCGTACTCCTACTCCAGCTATTGCTGAGATGATTCGCCCGATCAGTTCAGTTCATGCGGAGGATGTAGCTTCTACCTCTACTGCTTCAGCCAGAGGTCGGACATATCTTCATCACAGAGGACGTGGATGCCGTACCCCTCCTCAGCCGACCAGGACCAGACTTTGAGATCTTCGACCTCGATGGCTGCGAGCTCGATCTTTTACTGATACCCGACCGATCGAGATCGGTTCATCTTCTGATGACTCGATGGATAAGGATTAGGACATTGATGTATTTCTTAATAGTTTTATATTTCTAGATAGTTTACTTTCATGCTTACATGTATTTTTATCTTTATTGTGTACCTGATGTACAGTTCCTGACATATATGAAAAACCTTGAGTTTTCTCATTTCTATATCTTTGATGAACATAAATGATGTCTTGAATTGCTTTTATACATTCAATGACTATACTTTATATTGTTTATTCATTTTCTTTACTTCCTACCTTTTTAATGATAACAAAAAGGGGGTGTAATTCATGATGTTATTTAAGTATAAATGTGTTTACTTCTCCAAACTAAAGGGGGAGTAGCTTTTACTTTTTGAAAACCTGAATTTATGAAAGGGGGAACTTCATCTTTTGTCAAAGTAAATTTGATTCTCAAAACCCCTCTTTCAATGTCTTTGAAAAGATTCTCACAAATTTTGTTATGAATCATTAATTCAAGGAAAGCTTTGTTAATTGCTGAAACTTTCATTGTAAGAGTATCATGATACATGCTCTTATTGCATTTAAATGAATATCAAAGTTCTGGCTAAGTTTTGATACTCTCTATCTTTGAAACAAGCTCAAATTCTATCACTTGTATTTTGAATGATTATATTTTTAAGTAACGATTGATACTTAATGCTTTCAATATTGTGCATCTTGATCAATTCTTTTAAAGCTTTACTTTTGAAGCAATTTATACTTAAGGATTTTGTTATCATCAAAAAGGGGGAGATTGTTGACTCCACTAATTGATTTTGATGATAAGCCAAATAGTTAAGTATAATTTGAGGACTAATGATTTGCTTTAAGTGTGTTTTCATTGAAAGGATGTTCACAAAATTTGAAGAAGCCCAATTATGTTGAAGAACCAAGTTTGAAGGGAATGAATGAACAAAACAAGACTTGGACACTCAAAGAGTTGGTTGAATGGATGACTAAGGTAAATGGAAATATGTTCCAGCACAAGTTCAGCAATTTCTGTACCTTTTTTGATGATGTGTCGACTTAAGGTGTCGACACATGACATGATGTGTCGACACATGAAGATGGTGTGTTGACTCAGGCCGGTATGCAGTGAAATTTCAAATGGCATAGATGATGTGTCGACACATGGACCTTATGTGTCGACTCAAGGTGTCAACACATGGATCAACACAACGCCCGAGAATTTCAAGCCATAGAACTTATAGAAGTTGAAGGAACAGTTGATGTATCGACACAGACTTGATGTGTCGACACACGGTCCTAATATGTCAACTCAATGTGTCGACTCAACTGAGAATGTGTCGACTTAGCTGATTTTTCCAGAGAATCTTAATGGAACATTTTGAACTTGTGTCGACTCAAGAAGAATATATGTCGACCTAATGTATCGACACATGAAGATGAAGTGTCAACACATGGAGTTCTGACAACAGTAACGGCTAGTTTTTTCAAGCGCAGAACTCTCCCAAATGCCCTCCAACAGCTAGTTTTTCAAGTATAACGACTAGATTTCGATTGTGGGAGCTTGGAAAGATATATAAAGGCTCCAAATCAAATCAAGAAAAAAGGTATTGAATATCCAAAAAGAGTTTAAAGAGAAAAGAAGAGAGAAGAGCCTTAACTCCTATTCATTCAAAGCTCAACCACTCTCAATCAAAGGGAAGCCTTCCAAGCATTCAAAGCTATCAAGTGCATTGAAGATCATTCAATCTTGGGCATTCAAAAGGCTTCAACAAGAGCAAAGCAACACTACATCAAGCTACATCAACTTATTTGCTTTTTATTGAAAGCTTACATTGGTTCTTTATTTCTCCATCTTTTATCTTGTAAAGGTTATTGGTTAGCCTATTGAAAAACCAAGTGAGGTTATTGGTAAGCCTTAAAAACCAATTAAGTTGGTGGTTAGCCCGTAAAACCACTAAGGTTCTTGGCTAGCCCGGAAAACCAAGGGAGGTTTTTGGTTAGCCTTGTGAAAACCAATTAGGTTCTTGGTTAGCCCGTAAAACCAAGTGAGGTTGTGACTTGTGAGCCTTGTAAAAACAAGTCGGGTTTTGATTAGTGAGCCCGAAAAACTAATCGGCTGTAATCATTGGATTATAGTGAATTCCCAAGGGGATCTTGGGCAGTGGATGTAGGTGCATTGTTGGCACCGAACCACTATAAATTGTTATGTTTGTGATTGCTTGTTCTCTCCCTCCTTGCTCTTTACATTTCGCTTATTGCTTTTAATTTCCGCTGCACTTTTACATTAGAGCATTGCACTTAAATCACAGTATCTTGTTGAATTGATTTGCACATCTTGTCTTGCTGAGTTCGCTACTTGTTTTATCAAGCTTAGCTTTAAATTTTTTTTTGAAACCCAATTCACCCCCCCTCTTGGGTTGCTCTCTAGGCAACAAAGAGAGAAGCAAGAAAGAAGTAAGAGAGGAGCAGCAGGAGGTGAAGAAGAAACAGCATGAGGGAGAAGAGAAGAACAGAGTTTTCTGTTGGCCTTCACGGGATTTCCAAGTATATTTATATACTGGGTTTCAAGGCCGAGAATCGAGCATTTGCCTATTGAGAAAAGCAGGGAGCGTCCGTGAAATCCTTCCACTGTTTTAAGTTTCTAGTGTGTGCTATTAGTGGAGTTTAGGTGGTCTTAGAGAAGACCGTTTGTGAGGATTATTTGATGTTCCCTGCTCCACATAGCCATGACCAGTTTATTGATTTTCGGTGAACTAGCATCCATCTGGGAGTCTGATCAGCGAGAGCCCTGCGCGTGGATACTCTAGAGGGTGGATGCTTGGACACCTTGAGAGGTTGCATCGACCTATTTATTTTGCTATTGCAGATCTTATTTTGCTATTGAAAGAGTTCAACCGGTCGCTGCTGATCTGATCTAAAGATTGAGGGAGTCTACTTCGGTTAGGTATATTTTATTTTGGTTATCATGCATGCCTAGATCTAGTTGTTATCATATGATTTATAATTTTTGCACTTGCCTATACATGCTTGTATATTTTGTTACATTCATCATGATATGTTAGATCCTGTGTATGAGTAGGTACTTTCCACTGCATGTTTAAAATTTTTAATTATGCAATACCTGCTCCCTAGTGTTGCTTGCCTAGAGTAGGCTTCTGCTGCACCAGGTTTTCCTTCAGGTGGAGTCTCCGATTTGGCTGAACGGTTGGCTGTGAATGCTAAGGTAGCCATTGCCAAGGTGAAGTGAGTAGCGGCCTCTATGATGGATGTAGGTGAGGGTAGATAGGCAGGGCCTTTTATCACTCAAGAGAGTGCCCCTACCGTTAGCAAGATTCATTTGCTAGGGGTGGAGAAGTTTCTTAGGGTTTTGGGTGAATGCATTTCTTTGAAAGTCAAGGAGGCACTAGGAAGGCTCGTTGGTGAGGGCCCGTAATGGTTTGTCCAAGTTGCCTTATCGATAAGTCTTCTCCTTAAGGGTTCTTCCTGATGTTGATCCTCCTTTAGGGATAGAGGCCTTACTAAGCAAGGCATCTGAATGTAGGGCTGCATGGAGACTTGGGGACTGGTGCAATATGTGGACTACCTCCTTGACAAGGTGGAGTGGTTGTAGGAGCTTGCTGAGGTGGTGGAAGGAGAGCACGATGAAGTGGTCCGAGAACTTAGCTTGTATAGCAAGTGACTTGTAAATGAGAGGGCGAGGGTGGACATGATGAGAACTTAGCTTGTATGGCAAGTGCTTGCCTCAACAAAAGCATAATGGAGTGCATAGAGCTTCATTGCCTGTTGACAGAGGCATGGGGCTAGAGAGAGGGACCTTGCTCGAGTGTAGATGGAATATGTTGAGGTTAAAGCAAGAGTAGCCAAAGTAGAGAAGGTGCTTGGCAATGTAGAGGCCAAGGGTGCTAATGCTGAAGCGAAGGTCATTAATGCTGAAGCGAAGGTCACTGAGGCTGAGGCGAAAGCCCATGTGATGGAGAAAGCACTTAGCGAGGCTAGAGACTAGGCCTTAGCTATGAAAGAGGAGGCACAGGCAGAGGAGCAGGCCTCCAAGGTTGCGGCAAGTTAGTCAGGCCTTCAGGGCTGGGGAGGAGTACTATATAGAGGTACTGAAAGTTAGCGGGGATGCCTTTAAACAAAGTTTTGAGTTCTTCAAGGGGCAAGTCACCATGATGTTTTCGAACATTGATGTCTAGATGCTAAAGATGGAATTACCTTCGGCCAATGATGAGGGCTCTATAGACTCTGGCAAAAAGGGCTCGGGAGAGGGTGAAGATTTGGCTAGCCTCCCATGATTAGCATACATATTTTTGCTTTTTTTTTTCCTTTCTTTTACGTTGGCCACTGTCTTGTATAAAATAATAAAAAAACTAAATGAAATGTAGCTTTTTTGATAAACTTTGATTTTGATGAGTTTTGCTTTCCATCTTTCTTACTTGCAGGTTAATTGAGATTATTGCTGTGTTGTTTAGGCAATGAAGTTCAAGTTTGTTGACCCCTGGAATGATTTTGATGATTACAAAACATTGGAACATGTATACTTTACTAATTCTTTTAATTACTTAAGAAGTTTTGCAGGAAAATGTTTATCTTTACATCGGTTGGTTTTCTATCTAGTTGAAAGGTATTCCAACATTGTATGAACTCTTGTATACTTCAAATTGTAAAGCCCTAATCTTTCATGTATGTAATCTCGTAAAAGGGCTATAAAATTGTAAAAATGAGAGTAAGTAGGTTAGAATTTGTTTGGTAAGCTTGTTGGAATCTTGAATTGAAGAACTTTGGAGAAGTTTGAAGCATAAAATGAAGTTTTGCAAGAGCTGACTTATGGATCAAGAGCCGACTCCTATTCTGGCACGGTACAAAAAATTTCAGAGTTTCAGAACCTTGAGCTGACTCAAGCCCTAAGAGCCGACTCAATGAAGAACTTATATTTTTGATGACTGAGACCTCAAGCTGACTCAAGCCCAGAAGAGCCGACTCATCCAGAGTTAGGTTTGTTGGTGATTGTGCTTCGAGCCGACTCAGCCTTGAAGAGCCGACTCATGCAGAATTTGATTTTCTATTGATTGAGAGTTTGAGCCGACTTAACCCAGAAGAGCTAACTCGCATAGAATTTTTATTTGGGTTATCTGAGACTTTGAGCCGACTCATGGACCTCGAGTCGACTCGAGTGACGGGTTTTTGTAGTCTAACGGCTAGTTGTAGAATCTCATTTTTGAATTCCAAAAATCCTCCAATGGCTCTATTTCGGTTCCCTAGGTCCTACAATGGCTATTTTTGATTGAAGACTATAAAAGGGAGTATTTATGAGGGATTAAACAATTTTTTGAGAGATTATTCATTGATTATTCTTTAGAAGTTGAAAAGTTTTGAAGTCTTTCACCAACCCACTTCAAGAGCATTCAAGAAATGATTCAAAGCTTCACAAACTGTTCTTCATCATTGAATCCAACCTTTTGAAGAAGAAAAGAAGCAGCTTGAAGAGCATTCAAAGCTAGGCTTCACTTTGATCTTCATCGGCAACACTCAAACAAGTTTGGTTTGTTGTATAGTTGCTTTACATTTTTGATATATCTTGTTTTCTCTCTAAGAATGGCAAGGGGCTATGTCATAAGAGAGTGTTAAAGATTTTTAGGTGAGCCTTTTAAAATCTAAGTTTGGATTCTTGGTAATCCCGGTTTAAAACCAAGATTGGGTTTTCTTTGGTGAGCCCAGTTGTAAAAATCAATGGAAGTTAGGTTCTTGGTTAACCTATGTTAAAATCAAGTGAGGGTTTTATTTAGTGATCCCGCTAAAACCAAAGTGTATAGGTTTGGATTGTGAGCCTGTTAAAATAATCTGACTGTATTTCAGTTGGGGGATATAGTGGAAATCCCAAGTGATGCTTGGGTAGAGGACGTAGGAACGGGTTGCTCCGAACCATTCTAAATCTCATGTGTTTGTGATTGTCTAGATTGTGTTTAATTGTTTGCTTCCGCATTGTATATTTCATCACAACACTAAAAGGATTTTAAATTGCACATACTTACTAAATTTTTATAATCCCAATTCACCCCCCTCTTGGAAAGCCACCTGGGCAACAAGTGGTATCAGAGCAAAGTCTCTAAAAATTACTTAGAGTAAAGATTGATGGCACATCCCATGAGCACTTTTTTGGTCGAAGGCCAATCCACAAATCAACCTTCACTTTTCACTTGAACCAATTATACATATTGGAAGGCTAGGATAAAAATCTACATTCAAGCCGTAGACTTTCATTTATGAAATATAATTCTAGAAGGACCTCACACACTCACTGTTAGAATTAATGATATTAAGGTTCCCAAACTGGAAAAGAAATGGAAAGAAAATGATATGAAATTGGCTGAGCTGAATGCCAAAGCTATGAACTTATTTTATTGTGCTTTGGATCCAAATGAGTTTAATAGAATTTCAACTTGCAATTCTACTAAAAAAAATTGGGATAAGCTTGAGATCACACACGAGGGCACATCACAAGTTAAAACTTCAAAAATCAATCTTCTTGTGCATAATTATAAATTATTCAAAATGGGTCCTAGTGAAACTATATATGCTATGTATACATGTTTTACTGATATTATAAATGGTCTTAAAAGTCTTGGTAGGACTTATACTAATGCTGATCTAGTCCAAAAGGTTTTGAGATCTTTGCCAGATAAATGGAAAGCTAAAGTTACAACAATTCAAGAGGCAAAGGACTTGAACATCCTACCATTGGATGAGCTGCTAGGATCATTGATTACTCATGAGCTAGCCATGCACCAAAGAACAGATGAAGATTCAAAAGGAAAAAGGCTATAGCATTTAAAGAAACAGAAGAGGACAAAGATGAAGATTCAGATACATCTGATGATGATGATCTGGAGAATGATGAAATCGCCCTAGTGATGAGAAAATTCAAAAGATTTATGGGTAGAAGAAGAACAAACAGATGGAGAAAGTAATTCAGAAAAGAAGAATTTGGAAAAGAAAGAGAAAAAGACAAAGAAAAGGATAAAGACAAGGGTCAAACTCCTAATTGTTATGAATGTAAGAAACCAGGACACATACATCCTGATTATCTAGAGATCAAGAAAAGATGATTAAAAGAAAGAAAAAGAAGGCAATGTTTGCGGCATTGAGTGATAGTGATGAATCTACATCAACCGGAGAAGAAGAAGATACAACAAGAACTGCTCAAATCTGCCTCATGGATTTGGAAGATGAGGTAACAACTTTTGAACCTAATTTAGAATTTACTTATGATGAGCTTCATAATGCTTTTTGTGAATTATTGATAGAATATAAAAAAGCTGGTTTGAAAATGAAGAATTTGAAAAATGATCATGATATAATTGAAAAAGGTAAAAATGAAACTTGTGAAAGAAACAAAATTTTACAAAGAGAACCAAGTTTGATTTGTGAATGACTTAAAACAACTCAACTTGAAAAGGAAGAACTTCTTGAAAACAACAAAATTTTGCAAAATGAAAATACTGATTTGATAAAGGAAGTTCAAAAGCTTAAACCATTAGTTGAAAAACTAAATTTAAGCTCTAACAAACTTGAACTGATTTGAAAGATCAAAGAGATACAAATAACAAGTTTGGAATCGGTTATGAAAGTTCAAATTCAAATAAATTTTCTGCATCCACATCTTATGCTCCTAAGTTCATTACATCAAAGCAATATAGATCGAAGTTTGCATCATCATATACCTTTTATTCAAAGCCAAAAACTATTTGCTATGCTTGTAATAATGTTGGTCATAAAGCATTTGGATGTCATTTGAAATATAATGGCAAGAAGAAAATTAAAAAAAATTGGATTCCAAAAGGAACCAATCCCACTAACTTGCAAGGACCTAAAAAAGCTTGGGTACCTAAATCTATTACCTGATTATTTTGCAGGGATGTCTTACAGCCATAAATATAAAGAAAAGATGGTACCTTGATAGCGGCTGTTCAAGACACATGATGTGTGATATTGATCAATTCTTCACCCTAGAATAAAAGGATGGTGGCATGGTAACCTTTGGTGATAATCGCAAAGGAAGGATAATCGGTATTGGTAAAATCAAAATTATTCTTTCTACCTTTATTGAGAATGTGCTTCTAGTAGAAAAATTAAAGCATAATCTTTTAAGCGTTAGTCAACTTTGTGATATTGGTTTTAATTTTTCTTCAAGTCTTCAATGTGTATAGTAGTTGATCTTCTTGACTCTAGTACAAAGTTCATTGGACATAGACTTGATAATATTTATGTAGTAGATCTTAATGATCTAGCTATGTCAAGCAATACAAGTCTTGTGGCAGTAAATGACAAAAGCAAGGAATCAAGTTTACTATAGCATAGGCGACTTGGAAATGCTAGTATGGATACTATTGCAAAACTTATTTCAAAAGATTTGGTTAAAGGTTTGCCAAAGTTCAAAGAAAATTTTGATTATGTTTGTAATGCATGTCAATTAAGAAAGCAATTGAGGGGGAGTTTTAAATCCAAAAATATTGTTTCTACCACTAGACCCTTAGAGCTACTTCACATGGACCTATTCGGACCTACTAGGACAACAAGCTTAGGTGAGGGCTAGGTGAAACAATTAAGGTCATTACCTGTCCTTGGCCCAAAACAACCCCCTTGCATTCTAACCCAAACCTTAATTAAAATTAATTAAACTTAATTTGCCCTAGTGGGCTAGGTGACACCAACAGGTCGGGTCTGAACCGTGTGGGCCAACTAGTGCATTTAATCTTGTAGCTATTATTGAAATCTAGAGTCTAAGGCTGAGGGTCCAGAGTTAAACAACCTAAGTGGTGCTGTGGTTTTTAATTGGATCCTTGCGAAAGTAGGGGGGCCTCCCATACTCCCACCCCCTACCTGGCCAGTGGAAGGATTAGCTATTGGGTTAGGTGTAAGTTGAGCTAACCCACCCAGTTTCTGGCTCTAGGTCTAGGAAACCCTAGATTATACTAGCCTTTTCTTTCTCTTTTGCATGCTTGGTTGCATCATTTCATTTTGATTATTGATTTGCTGCATGACCACTAGATTAGGAACCCAATATCAGAAGTCTAAACCCCAACCCAGTTCAACCATGGAGTCCAGTCTTGAAGCACTCATAAGAACCATGAATGAACAATTGAACCATAAACTTGACCAAACCAATACCTAGATGACCCAATTGACCCAATCCCAAAACCAAATGAACCATAGATTTGACCTAATGAGCCATAAGCTTGGCCAAATAAATCAATCCCACACCCAGTTTGCCCAGTTCATCACCCAAACCAACCAGGTAATCCAAACCAATACCCAAGCAACCCATAGGCTTGACCAATTAGCCAATAGGTTGGACCACGTAAAAGCCAATCCAGTGTTAGTTGTCTAGTAGATACCCAAGTAGAAGACCACCCAACATTAGTTGAACCTGATTACACCCAAGCTGAACCTATAGTAGAAGACCAGCTAGAGGAAGAGAACCTAGATACTGTTATTAAGGCCCTACCTAAGGAGCCACTAAAAGAAAGCCCAACTATAGAGCCCAGTCCTTTGATTTGTGAGCCAGAAGAATTTATCAAGGACTTAATTTCTTTGAATCAGTACCCTCGGGATGAAGTCACCTCTTTGACTCCACTTGATCTCTTCCCTGAAATCAATAACCCTTTCTTCCATTATGCAGACCCTTTAGATAGACATCAATCCCATAAGATCAACCTCATTAGTCTAGGACTAATTCTTGATACCCCTTCCTGCATCCTATTCTACCCGATTAACCCTGAACCCTTTTTTTGTTCCTTACCCAATCAGACTAATCCTGAGTTCACTTCTTATTTTCTATCCTTTTCTGAAGCTTTTCTTGATTTTCTAACCCTTAGATTGCATTTTGTAGAGGTTTGTATACTGCATTCATTCACCGAGTCTGTCATGTTTGCTTCCTACTTCTGGAAGACCCTCTGGCATCTATTAAGAGTTCATGTCACATTTTCATGTGCATGTCATGATAGGATCAAACCTAAAGAGTCTATAATCTATTAGGTTTTGTCCCTTAGAGTCTAATAAAACATCCTTTGATAGGGATGTCTAGTCGAGTCTATTAGGTATTAGTTGAGTCCAATAAATGCACAAACTGAATTACATGTTTGCACCTGCACTACCCTCTGCACAGCATATGCATATAGAAATTAGTCAAAAGCTGAACATAACTAATAAACTAACTAACAACTTGGCTAATTCTCAAAAGTGAGATGAAGAATTTTGCAGGAGATTTTGTAGTTGTAAAGAGTTTTCTGCTCGCGAAGCTGGCTCATCCAAGATAATGAAAATTTATGGATCCAATGCCTATGTGCTTGAGTTACCACCCAACCTAAGCATTAGTTCCACCTTCAACATCTCAGATCTTGTAGAGTATAGGGACCCAGCAGAGATACCCAACCTAGGCATTAGTTCCACCTTCAACATCTCAGATCTTATAGAGTATAGGGACCCAGCAGAGATACCCAGTGAGCCCTTTGAGACACTCCCTTTCTTTGTGAGTGAACCCACCCCAGAGTGTTCATATATAATTTAGCCTTTTAGTGAGGAAAAGATTGAGAGAATCCTGGACAATCAAGCTATCGGTACCCAAGATAGAGGCTATCAGAGGTACTTGATCTGGTCGCAAGGTCAGCTAGAATCTAAGGACTCGTGGATCACTCGTGAGGATCTGCATCACCTCAACCCAGACCTACTCGAGCACTATGAGAGCCAAGTTATCCCACACTTGACGGGGTCGAGTTCCTCCCATCCCGGGAGAACTGGTGGGGGCACCAGGATCAGACATAGATTACTGGGCCCTATTTGGTTTACCTAGCCTTGTGTTAAATTTTGTAATCAACTAGAATTGAGTCTTGTAATAAGTTGAAGTTAGTTGATTTTTCTTAACCCTCAACCTAGTCAGTATTTTGAGTCCTATTCATCAATTATGAGTCCGGTATGAGCCCGATTTTTATACAGAGAAGAGGTCACCCTATTTTGGAGTTCCACCAGGCTACATCCAGGAGTCAGAGGCTGCTACATCAGCCCATTGGATTTTGTGTAACAACCCAGAATCTAAGATATTTCTAGAAACTCTGATTCTTTCCAAATATCTTCCAGATGCCCAGATTCCTTCCTAGATACCATAGCATATTCCTAAACTAGGGTATCCATGATTTTAGAGGTCCACCTACATCCCAATCCAAAGAAGTCAAGCCCAGGTGCCAAGCCCAAGCCCTTAAGAAGCAAGATTCTAGGGAATATTCCTGCTACCAGGCTACCAAGCCATCCCAACTTCCAAAGGCCCAAACCCATGCACTGAAGCCCCTTTAGGCCGGCCCCTTGCTGCTCCTAGAGGCCCAACACGTCCCCCTAGGCATCCTTGAAGTGTTGACCATGTCCAAATAGGTTTAACCAAGTCCAAGTTGAAGAGAAGGAGAAGACCAAGTTTATTCCTAACATAGTTGGGATTTCTAATCCTTTTAAACTTTGTAATTCTAACCTAACTAGGAAAGGACTTGTACTCTAATTAGGAAGAGAACTTGTAACTCAAGTGTAACCATGGTTAGTGAGGGCATGGGAACTCTATAAATACCCCACCCCTCCCCCTCTTGTAATCATCTCTTTCTTATGAATAAACCTTGCTGAAATTTGGATTAATTGCCTTGTGTTTGAGTTTGGTTCTCTCTTTGAGTGCTCTCATTGAGTTCCTGGATTAAAACACTACTACCCTAGCATCCCTTGGCAACCCTGGAGATCAGCCATGCCCAAGAATTGGAAGCCCTAGCTGCCATTAAAGCCCAGGAGCTTCTTCTTCCCCGGCTGCCATCTTCTAACCCTAATCTCGATTCCTTCCAAACCATAGTTTCTTTTCTAATTTTTATTTACTGTTCTGATTAACTTTTGATGCTTGGAGGATCCCTGAGATGCTTCCCCTCCCCTAAGGAGGCCTTCTTTGCTGCCCGAACCACCCAGATTAGCCATCAGATTCAAGGGAAACAAGGCTTCTTCTTCCAGGCTCCGATCAGAGTTGTGAGTGATCCCTGCTGCTTCTGAATTTCAATCTCTGACTGCTATGAAACCTTCCCTTCTCTTATTATCTGATTTGCTTGAAGTTAACTATCCTAAGCCAGGAATTCCTTAATTTTTGGGTCTTGTCTTTTTTTATCTTGCATGATTCAGCCTGCGATATGATGATTTCTTAGAATTGCTGAATACTTGCTAGTTCTTTATTTTTCTTTGAGACATTAGCCATCAAACCTAAATCTAAAAATCTCAAAAAAATTAGTTTACTACTTTTACTGCATATTTAGCATTCTTAGAGTCATCCTGCATCACTCCCTAGACTTTACAAAGTTTGAGATGATGAAAGTGGAGCTAATACCTAAATCAGGTGATATCTCAGGAACATAGGCATTGGGTCCACTACTATTCATTATTTTGGATGGGCCAGCTTCACGAGTAGAAAACTCTTTGACACTCACATATTCCTCTGCATAAAAATCTTTATCTTTCTTTCGGAAATTAGCCAAGTTATTATTTAGTTCATTAATTATGTTCAACTCTTGACTAAGATCATGATGCATATGCTGTGCAGAGGCTAGTGCATGTGTGGACAGATAGATTGGGTCTGTAAATTTATTGGACTCTAGACTAACACCTAATAGACTCGACTAGGCTTCCCTATCAAAGAAAATTTATTGGACTCTAGGGATGAAACCTAACAGACTATAGACTCTTTAAGTTTAACCCTAGCATGGCATGCATACGAAAACTTACTATGTACTTCTAGTAAATGCCAAAGGGTATGCAAGAAGTAAGATGCAAACCTAACATGCACAAGGTATGTATGCAATATTCTTACTTCTACAAAATGCAAATGAATAGTTAAAGAAACATAAGAAAATTCATGAAAAGATAGAAAATATGAGGTGGATTCAGGGTTAGCCTGATTGAAAAAGGGTTCAAGGTTAATCAAGTAGACTAAGTGAAAGTAAAAATGTGGTGCAGGTGCCTACACTAAGCATGCAACAGCACAGGGAGCAGGTAAATATTTTAAAATATTTTTAAAATAAGTGCGGAAAATACCTACTCCGCACAGGATCTAGCATATGTAAGATGCATGTATTGGCATGATACAGGACATATAATATTTATAAATATTTTAATAAATCTAGATCTACACATGCACCGAAATTAAAACCCAAAAACATACCTTATTCCCAGCTGGAATAAGTCTAGGATAAACCTGGAATAGACTGGAATAACTGGAATAAAGTTATTCCAGTCGTCTTCCACCTTGGGCTGAAAACTGGGCTTCCGAAAAGTCCCCGGAACGCTGCCTTCCGGACCTCCGATCGCTCCCAAATTTGGGCTGTAGATTCTTAAGGAAGTCCTCTTCGATTTGGCACTAGTTTCTGCAAGAAAAACTAAGCCAATAAATCATAAAAATTTGCCGAAGTCTGCTGCACGAAAATGGCAGCAGAACAGAGTAGCTGTCTTCGTCGTTGGATTTCGGGCAATTGGAGCGATCCCGGCTCGCGTGGTTTGCTCCGAGGAGTAGAAGAATACTCCCTCTAGAGGGGAGACATGCCCGGGGCTCTCCGATCCCTCTCCACGCACGGTGCTAGCCGCCGGAAGATGGTTCACGGTCACAGGTTGCTGCAGCAAAACAGAATTGCTACAGCAGGGATTTTGGGAGCACTTGAAACGATGGGTTCTCTCCCTCACACCCTCCAAATCCCAACCTAACTAGCACCCAATGGAAGCAATCTCTCAACCTCTCAAAAGGAATAACATTTAACTCTTCACACGCTGGAAAAAACTCGTTGGTTTTTCACTTCACACATCAGAACCAACTTGCTGAAAGGGGCGTTGGAGTTAATATAAACAGCAGGGTGAATGGACAACGGAGAGGGTGGGAGGCCAAGGGGTCACCGGCTGTAATTTACCCAATAAACCAGCCATTAATAGGGGATTAAAGCCATTAAACAAGGTTTAATTCCAGCGGGTTGAGGGAGGAGAAGAGACGCGCGACGAAATGGCTTCCACGGACGTTTGGCCTGCGTTTGGAATTCCTCCATTCAAATGACCGTGTAAAACGGTCCAAGGGGAGAAAAACCATGGTGGAAACCGGTTCAACCAAAAACTGGTCCAATCCCTTTAAACCAAACGGTTCAATCCAATTGGACCTGATTCAAGGAATAAAATTGGTTCACAACCAATTGGAGGCCGAAACGAACTCCGAATCAGTTCAAAACTGATTCAGAAAAATCCTGGTGCAGAGCTGGTCAACCCGGAACATTTTCCGGTCGACACAGACAAGGGCAAGACGGGGAAAAGAGTGCTCAAAAGTACTATGACCATAAAACCGAGACGATTCCCAATCGTAATCGGTATCCGGATCAAAGAGTTATCCTCTGTGGCGTGTGACCTCATAGGTTCGAACCTAAACGGTAGCACTAGAACAATTTTTAGTACCAGCACAGGAAACCATCTAGCAATGGGTCCCGACGTCCGGATAGGTCGAAGATGCGGGAGCAAACTATCGAACCTCTGGCATATGGTTACCGTATAATTCATCCTTTTGACCTCTAATGCTCAGGACGACTGAGATTGGGCTGCCAACCCAGACTGTGTCAGTCGACTACGTGTCTCAACCTCGCAAGCCCAGTGACTCTTCACTAGGACTACCCCGGCTGAGGATTTGCTAAATTGAGATACAGCGAGATATTCAATCTAAACTGTTTGGACAGGTCAATTCCATCTTGGTCCATCACTGCTCCACAAGTACTTGCCTGTACCTAGAAACCTTTCGTCACCGGAATAAAAATCCGGGTAGTCTGGCACCAAAACACAGGGAGTTGCTTGCAAGCTACCGTGATGACCTCAGGTCAAAAGGACACTTATACCCATATCCAATCGTGAGTATCCCTTTGGCAGAAAGGGACTGCACGGAGTCACGTTCAATGAGATATCACATATATCCCACTTGCAGATCACATCAGTGTCACCACACTTATTTTGGTCAAGAGGACAACCAAACGATGTGAACTACAACAACCTATACTTGATATATTGCTGTCCAGTATATTATATCCTTTGGTTGTGAACAGGATTTAAGGACTACTCGATACATCCTCTCTGTATCGAAGTCAGTGTAGTCCTAAGGACTTCATCACTTGGAAAAAGTTCATTTTTAGGAAAAATCAATATGTGATGAGCTGCCAAATAACAATTTTATTAATTCATAAAATAAATACAGTGCTGAGCACAACCGCCTACAACCCAGGCGATTGGTTTTGGGACACAATTACCAACAACTCCCACTTGTACTAAAGCCAATCAGAAGAGTATCTAATACCCATTTCCCATTTACAATAGTCGAACTCTTTTATTCCGAGGGCTTTTGTGAAAGGGTCGGCCAGATTTTCTTTTCCATCGATCTTCAGAAGATTGATGTCGCCTCGTTCCACGATCTCTCGTACGAGGTGGTAGCGCCACAAAATGTGCTTGGTGCGGTGATGAGCTTTCGGCTCCTTAGCTTGAGCAATGGCTCCAGTGCTGTCACAGTACACCGGAACAGGACCATCTAGGGAAGGTGCCACCCCTAGCTCTTCAAGGAACTTCCGCAACCACACAGCTTCCTTTGCTGCATCTGATGCTGCAATATATTCTGCTTCGCATACCGAGTCTGCAACAGTTGCCTACTTGGAACTTTTCCAGCAGATCGCTCCTCCGTTGAGGGTAAAAACAAACCCTGACACACTCTTGCTATCATCTCTATCTAACTGGAAACTGGAGTCAGTGTACCCCACAAGTTTCAAGTCAGGTTCTCCATAAATCAGCCATTGATCTTTAGTATTTCTCAAATACTTGAGGATGGTCTTAACCACCTTCCAATGCGCCTCACCTGGGTCAAACAGGTATCTACTCACTACTCCTAGTGAGTATGCCACGTCTGGTCTAGTACAAGTCATAGCATACATGATAGAGCCTACTGCAGAAGCATAAGGTACTCTACTCATGCGTTCTCTTTCCTCAGGAGTTGTCGCACAATCCCTTTTGGAAAGAGTAATTCCAGAACCTATCGAAAGATAGCCTTTCTTGGAATTTTCCATGCTGAACCGTTTCAGCACGGTATCAATGTACATAGACTGGGACAGTCCTAAAAGCTTCTTGGATCTATCTCTATAGATCTTCATACCTAGTATGTAAGAAGCTTCACCCAAGTCCTTCATGGAGAACTGAGATGATAACCAGACCTTTATTCCTTGTAATGCTGCGACGTCATTCCCGATTAAGAGAATGTCGTCAACATACAATACTAGGAATACAATCACAGAACCATTAACCCATTTATAGATGCACGGTTCTTCTCCATTTTTAACGAAGCCGTACGATTTGATACACCTATCAAACCGTAAGTTCCAACTTCGAGATGATTGCTTGAGTCCATAAATGGACCTGTGCAACTTGCATACTTATGATTCATCTGTGGATGTGAACCCTTCAGGCTGTATCATATACACCTCCTCTTCCAGCTCCCCATTTAGGAAAGCGGTTCGGACATCCATCTGCCAGATCTCGTAATCAAAATATGCTGCCAAAGCAAGCATGATCCGAATGGACTTGAGCATTGCCACAGGGGAGAAAGTCTCATCATAATCGATACCATATCGTTGACGATACCCCTTGGCAACCAGACGGGCTTTATAGGTCTCTACCTTTCCATCTGCGCCCCTTTTCTTCTTGAAGATCCATTTACACCCGATGGGTTTTATTTCCTCAAGCGGATCAACCAATGTCCAAACATTGTTGATTTCCATGGACTCCATTTCGGATCGTATGGCTCCAAGCCATGCCTCAAAGTCAGATCTCTGAAGTGCATCCATATAGGTGATCGGATCCTCATTGTTCTCATCGAGCTCAATGGGATCGCCGTTCCAGACCAAGAAACCGTAGTATCTGTCCGGCTGACGCGGTATTCTACCGGATCTCCTAATGGGTTCTGGGTGTGATTCAATCATAGTCGGTTCTACGATGTCCTTAGAGTGTGTAGGTTCTTCTATTGGCTGAACTTCATCAAGTTCAATCTTAGAGGCTATAGTTCCTTCTCCAAGGAACTCCTTTTCCAAAAAGATAGCTCTAAGAGCAACGAACACCTTTTGTTCATTCTCCAAGTAGAAGAAATACCCTTTGGTTTCCTTAGGATAACCAACGAATAAACACCGATCAGACCTAGGACCAAGTTTGTCTGAGTCTAAATGCTTTACGTAAGCCGGACAACCCCAGACCTGAAGGTGTGAGATTGATGGTTTACCTCCATTCCACATCTCATACGGAGTGGAGACAACAGATTTACTTGGAACATTATTTAATAAGTAACAGGCTGTCTGAAGCACATATCCCCAAAAAGATAGCGGTAGAGTTGCAAAGCCCATCATGGATCGAACCATGTCCAACAAGGTTCGATTCCTCCTTTCGGACACACCATTCAACTGTGGTGTTCCTGGAGGAGTCCACTGAGAGAGAATTCCATTCTCCTCAAGATATGTCAAAAAAGCATCAGATAAATATTCGCTACCTCGATCAGATCGAAGGGTTTTAATACCTTTTCCAGTTTGCTTTTCTACTTCATTACGGTATCGTTTGAACATTTCAAACGACTCAGACTTATGTCTCATTAAAAAGACATAACCGAACCTTGAAAAGTCGTCTGTAAAAGTAATGAAATATTTGTATCCTCCTCTAGCACTAACTGTCATCGGTCCACATACATCAGTATGTATTAGACTTAGAAGTTCTGTAGCTCGTTCACCTTTTCCAGTAAAAGGTGACTTGGTCATTTTACCAAGTAAACAGGATTCACAAGTGGGCAGTGATTCAAAATTACTGACCTCGAGGAGTCCATCTCCTCGCATCTTGTTTATCCTATTTTGGTTAATATGACCTAGCCTATAGTGCCAAAGATACAAATCGTTGACATTATCCAACCTTGAGCATTTGCTGGAAGTGTACATTACACTAACAGGCCTTGATAGTACGTATATGCCATTATTTAATCTAGCTTTCATTATAAAAGAGTTATTCAAAATAACATTGCAAAAATCTTCTTTTATTGATAGTTCAAAACCACAACTGGCCAAAAGGCCTACAAAGATTATGCTCATAATGAAACTAGGACAATAGTGACAGTCGACTAGTTCGACAGTACAAGACTCAAAGACAAGATGCAGGACTCCAACCGCCAGTACTGGAACATGATTTCCATTCCCGACGCTCAGAAAATGTTCTCCATCTTCAAATCTTCTGCTAACTTGAAGTCCCTGTAATGAATTACAAACATGAATTAGACTACCAGTATCCAATGCCAGTTAGCAGTATCAACAATTGAGTAATTACAAGGTTTTATCATATAAATACCTTGTTCAGCAGACTTCTGCTTTCTCGGCCTGTTCGGATCAAGGGACGCAATATAAAGAGGACAGTTCCTCTTCCAGTGTCCCTTCTTCTTGTAGTGGAAGCACTCTGCAGAAGATTGATCAGCCTTATACTTCCTGGTCTGACTAGGGCCAGGAGCATTCTGCACCTTCTTTCCCTTCTTATTTGTTTTCTTCTTCCCTTTCTTAAAGGGACGACGACCTCTACCTCCTCCCACTAAATTCACCACCCCCTTATTCAGTTGGTGGTCTTTCTCGAAAGTCTGCAGCAACCCCAAAAGACCATGGTAGTTGACTGCAGGCTTGTTCATTCTATAATGATCAAGAAAGTCAAGATAGGAGGAGGGAAGAGAATTCAGGATCGCATCCTTGCTGAGCTGCTCGTGCAAGGGGCATCCGTGTTTGCCCAGTTTTTCAATCAACTCGATCATGTACAATACATGATCAGTGACTGAACCGCCATTCGGCATCTTGGAGTTGTAGATGGCACAAGATACTTTGTACCGTTCTACATCATCCGGGGTGCCGAAGGATTCCTTCAACTTTTGAAGGATTTCATCAGGTTGGGCCTCCTCAAATTTGCGAGTGAACTCGTCGTTCATCGCCGCTAGCATAATACAACGGACAGTAGTCCGATCAGAGACCCACTTCAGATAAGCATCTCTGACCGCACTCCGTGCATTAGCGGGAGGGATTTCAGGTGCCGGATCCGTTATCACATACAGGATCCGTTCGTGCTCTAGAACTATTCTCAACTTTCGATACCAACTATCAAAGTTGTGACCCTTTAACTTCTCGTTATCGAGAAGTGACCGAAGCGACAAGTTTGAAGACATCTGAAAAGAAAATAAGACCTATTAGTATATGAATTAATAAATTAACCAAAAGACTTGGACTTTAGTCTAAAGGTTTCTCCCACTAATTTTTCAGATTGGTAGCCTCTGACTCCAATCCGTGAAAACACTTTTTCAAGTGGGTACTGAAATCCAATAGGCTACGCATGAGCCCGACTAAGGCCGGCTCACCCATACGAGCCTAAAGGTAGGTTCGTAAACCAATTGTTTTCCTAAATAATTTTCAGTATTTTATTTTGCCCCAGAGAACACCCCAATCGGCCTAGGGGCCTCCTATTGCGGGTCTCTGGTTAGGTCCAACCATTAAAATGACTAATCCAATGCTTCCAGCTAACTAAAGACCAAGCCCGATTATGGCCGGCCCACCTGGTCCCGTTAAGGAGGTTGCACTGAACCATCATCGATCAGATAGAAATTCCAGTCGCCGGATGTACACCCGTTCTATGGAACTGCCGATGCACACCAAGCTAGTGGATACATTTCTATCCAACTTAATGGGAGGCTAAGACACTGTCAACTCCTTGACTTAGTCTTTTAAGGACCTAATAATTTTAGAGGATTTTTTTTTTTTTTTTTTTTATAGTTATGACAGAAGAAAAAGGGAAGGACATGGATCATCCTCCCACTGAATCAATCAGATTCCAGGAGGGTTGAATTAAATCAACAATTGATCCATGGGCACCTATTGATCAGTCAGACCGATCAACCTGGGTGACATGGGTTAACTCGAGTCATTGAGCTTTTCCAATCAGTTCTGGTCGACTCGACTAGCCAGGTAGGTGAGATCATGGGTGAGTATCCACCATTAACCATCTTTCCTAGACACCAACCAAGTTGGCCAGGAAAGAGGTAGCCTCATACAGCCATGATCATAATTGCCAAACCTACCTCGATACCAATCGGTTTACCAGACTCGATCAGACTAGCCTAAAGACTCGGGCATCCACAGAGCTACTAATTGGATCCATTTTAGATGAACGGATCAACTAATCTAACTATTAGATAGTTCTAAAGAAAGACCTTAAACAACTTTTGTTTAATCTTTTTTAATCCGGTTCAACTAAACTTAGGTCTAACCCAGTGATGGACCCAACTAATCAGCTAACCAATTAACCCAATTTGGCTTATGCAAATTTTATTAGATTTCATAAACCTAAAATTTTTTTTTTATTAAGCCAAATACTTAATTAAAATATTTTTTAATTAAGTCTCTATGTAAAACAATTTTACATCTTAAATAATGCATCATATCTAGATTTATACTTTTATAAATATTATATGACCCAAATAACAAAATTATAAATCATGCCAAAATTATAAAATAATTTTAATTTCTTTTTGATTTCCTTAAAGGATCCTTCTGAAGAGGCCAATACAGACGAACCGCATCGTGTCAAAGACACACGGCCATGGTGAAGGTCTCAACTAGGTTTCTAAAAGTACTCTCTAATCCCAAGATTAAACAATTTAATCTACTATACATGCATCAAGATATGTTACTCTAGAACCTGGCTCTGATACCACTGAAAGTAAAAATGTGGTGCAGGTGCCTACGCTAAGCATGCAACAGCACAGGGAGCAGGTAAATATTTTAAAACATTTTTAAAATAAGTGCGGAAAATACCTACTCCGCACAGGATCTAGCATATGCAAGATGCATGTATTGGCATGATACAGGACATATAATATTTATAAACATTTTAATAAATCTAGATCTACACATGCACCGAAATTAAAACCCAAAAACAAACCTTATTCCCAGCTGGAATAAGTCTGGGATAAACCTGGAATAGACTGGAATAACTGGAATAAAGTTATTCCAGTCGTCTTCCACCTTGGGCTGAAAACTGGGCTTCCGAAAAGTCCCCGGAACGCCGCCTTCTGGACCTCCGATCGCTCCCAAATTTGGGCTGTAGATTCTTAAGGAAGTCCTCTTCGATTTGGCACTAGTTTCTGCAAGAAAAACTAAGCCAATAAATCGTAAAAATTTGCCGAAGTCTGCTGCACGAAAATGGCAGCAGAACAGAGTAGCTGTCTTCGTCGTTGGATTTCGGGCAACTGGAGTGATCCCGGCTCGTGTGCTTTGCTCCGAGGAGTAGAAGAATACGCCCTCTAGATGGGAGACATGCCCGGGGCTCTCCGATCCCTCTCCACGTGCAGTGCTAGCCGCTGGAAGATGGTTCACGGTCACAGGTTGCTGCAGCAAAACAGAATTGCTGCAGCAGGGATTTTGGGAGCACTTGAAACGATGGGTTCTCTCCCTCACACCCTCCAAATCCCAACCTAACTAGCACCCAATGGAAGCAATCTCTCAACCTCTCAAAAGGAATAACATCTAACTCTTCACACGCTGGAAAAAACTCGTTGGTTTTTCACTTCACACATCAGAACCAACTTGCTGAAAGGGGCGTTGGAGTTAATATAAACAGCAGGGTGAATGGACAACGGAGAGGGTGGGAGGCCAAGGGGTCACCGACTGCAATTTACCCAATAAACCAGCCATTAACAGGGGATTAAAGCCATTAAACAAGGTTTAATTCCAGCGGGTTGAGGGAGGAGAAGAGACGCGCGACGAAATGGCTTCCACGGACGTTTGGCCTGCGTTTGGAATTCCTCCATTCAAATGACCGTGTAAAATGGTCCAAGGGGAGAAAAACCATGGTGGAAACCGGTTCAACCAAAAACCGGTCAAATCCCTTTAAACCAAACGATTCAATCCAATAGGACCTGGTTCAAGGAATAAAATTGGTTCACAACCAATTGGAGGCCGAAACGAACTCCGAATCAGTTCAAAACTGATTCAGGAAAATCCTGGCGCAGAGCTGGTCAACCCGGAACATTTTCCGGTCGACATAGACAAGGCCAAGACGGGGAAAAGAGTGCTCAAAAGTACTGTGACCATAAAACCGAGATGATTCCCAATCGTAATCGGTATCCGGATCAGAGAGTTATCCTCTGTGGCATGTGACCTCATAGGTTCGAACCTAAACGGTAGCACTAGAACAATTTTTAGTACCAGCACAGGAAACCATCTAGCAATGGGTCCCGGCATCCAGATAGGTCAAAGATGCGGGAGCAAACTATCGAACCTCTGGCATATGGTTACCGTATAATTCATCCTTTTGACCTCTAATGCTCAGGACGACTGAGATTGGGCTGCCAACCCAAACTGTGTTAGTCGACTATGTGTCTCAACCTCACAAGCCCAGTGACTCTTCACTAGGACTACCCCGGTCGAGGATTTGCTAAATTGAGATACAGTAAGATATTCAATCCAAACTGTTTGGACAAGTCAATTCCATCTTGGTCCATCACTGCTCCACAAGTACTTGCCTGTACCCAGAAACCTTCCATCACCGGATTAAAAATCCGGGTAGTCCGGCACCAAAGCACAGGGAGTTGCTTGCAAGCTACCGTGATGACCTCAGGTCAAAGGGACACTTATACCCATATCCAATCGTGAGTATCCCTTTGGCAGAAAGGGACTGCACGGAGTCACGTTCAATGAGATATCACATATATCCCACTTGCAGATCACATCAGTGTCACCACACTTATTTTGGTCAAGAGGACAACCAAACGATGTGAACTACAACAACCTATACTTGATATATTGCTGTCCAGTACAATATATCCTTTGGTTGTGAACAGGATTTAAGGACTACTCGATACATCCTCTCTGTATCGAAGTCAGTGTAGTCTTAAGGACTTCATCACTTGGAAAAAGTTCATTTTTAGGAAAAATCAATATGTGATGAGCTGCCAAATAACAATTTTATTAATTCATAAAATAAATACAGTGCTGAGCACAACCGCCTACAACCCAGGCGATTGGCTTTGGGACACAATTCCCAACACTAAGAGACAAGAAGGTGTTTCAAGGATGAGTCCTATACTATTGAGATTTACCTTATGGGTTTGAGGCATATCTAAAGGGTCTACATAATGGAAGAAAGGGTTGTTGATTTCAGGAAAGAGATCAAGTAGAGTCAAAGAGGTGACTTCATCTTGAGGGTACTGATTCAAAGAGGTCAAGTCCATGATAAACTCTTCTGGCTCATAAATCAAAGGACTGAGCTCTCTAATTGGGCTTTCTTCTAGTGGCTCCTCAGGTAGGATTCTAACAGTAGGATTGGATTCCTCATGGTCTTCTTCCTTTAAGAATTCTTCCACTACATGGTCAGCTAACTCTATGTTGGTTACCGTTTGGGTATAGCTGGGGTTATCTAAATCTAGGTCTGCTCCTACTTAAGTATGGTTAGGTTCAACTAATGTTGTGTGGTCTTCTACTTAGTCATCTAATGATTCAGCTAACTCTAAGTATTCTATGGGGAACTCCTCTTCTTCCTCCTCGTACTCGTCCACTAAGCTTCGGTTAGCCTCATATATCTCCTCTTCAGTATCTTTCTGGTGAACCAGTGAGGTGGTAAAAGGGGGTTGACTAAGGGATATCTGACTAATACTAGGTTCATATCTAGGGACTATGGGTTCCTGGGGATTATAGGGCAAGGGTTTAGCTCTATGGGCCTTGTCTAGGGTTCCTATTTGGTCATCTAATGGATCAATCCTATGGATCGTTTGGTTAATGGGTTGGGTCATCTGGTTAATCTGGGCGATTAATTGAGCAAACTGGTCTCAGGATTGGCCAAACTGGCTTTGGGTTTGGGTGTTCATATGATCAAACCGATCTTGGTTTTGGGTGTTCATTTAGGCTAACTAAATTTGAGTTTGGATATTGGTTTGGTTCAATTGAGCTAGCTGTTTAGTCATGGCTTTCAAGATGACTTCAAAATTGGACTCCATGTTTGAATTGGGGTTGGGTTTAGACTTATGGTATTAGGTTCCTAATCTAATGCAAACAATCAAACAAGCAAGCAAAGTGATGTGGTGCAGTCAAGCATGTAAAATGGGTTAGCTTAATCTAGGATTTCCTAGACCTAGAGCCAGAACTGGATGAGTCAGCTCAACTTACACTTAACCCAGTAGCTAATCCTTTCACTGGCCAGATAGGGGGTGGGGTGGTGGGAGGCTCCTCCTACTTGTCAAAGGGTCCTAATTATAAACCACCAGTCCACTTAGGTCATTTGACTATGGACCCCCTGCCTTGACACCAGATTTCAGTAATAGCCACAGGATTAAATGCACTAGTTAGCCCACACAGCTCAGACCCGACCTATTGGTGTCACCTAGCCCTCTAGGGCAAATTAAGTCTAATCAATTTTAATTAAGGCTTGGGTGGAAATGCTAGGTTGTTATTTTGGACCCAGGATAGGTTATGACCTCCTGCCCTAATGTTATATTGATTGCCCTTAAGATTAGATTAAAAGATGATGCACATTCAATGGTCCTGATGCAATCTAAAATAATCAGAAAATAAATTAATTTTTAATTAATTTATGAGATGTCAAGTTAGGTTTAAGTTTACTAGGGTTATCAAACAAATTTTTGCTTGGGATTGGGGGGTTTGGAAGTTGATTAGGTTTGAGTTAGTCAAGTGCAAAATTAGCAGAAATCAAAGAATTAGGATTTTAGATGATGCAGAATCTGACATAGTTACTGATGCATAAAAAACTCTAAAAAATTACAAAGTAGAGGAAGGATGGTGTTGATGATGCCTACCAAATTTGATACAAAAAAAAAAAAATCAAATGATAATGCAAATCCTAGGGTTTTCAGACTACTACAGAAATTTCAAGATTTTTTTAAGGTTTCTAATATGATGGATTTTAAAAAATTAGGTTTTTGAAAAAAATAATTAAAAATTATGAAAATTATCAAGATAGAACAGAGTACATGACATGAAATTTTCACAAAAAACTAAATTTTCTAAGATGCCGAAATAAGATGAAACATAGACACTAATGCAGTAGATAGGATGCAAAAATTAGGGTTTGTGAATACAAAGCAAATAAAAACTATCCTAAACCCTCTCTGATACCAAACTGATATGGGATGACTCTAAGATTACTAAATATACCAAAAGAATAGTAAATTAATTTTTTTTGTGATTTTTATGACTTAGGTTCGTAGGCTAAATTCTTAAATAAAAGTAAGAACTAGCATAAGGAGTAGCAATGCATAGAATCATCTTGATCGCAGGCAAACTCATGCAAAAATAATAAATTCCAGGACCTGAGAATTGAGAAACTCCTAGATTAGGATAGCTTATCTTTATCAAATCAGAAATTAAAAGAAAGAAAGGATATTACCAATCATTGATTTGAAGAATCTGCAATCGAAGGGGTCACACAGCTCTCAGATTGAAGCCTGGAAGACGAAGCTTGGTTCCCTTGATTAGATGGCTGATTTGGGCAGTCCTAAAGGCAAGGAAAGCCTTCTCTAGGGAGGTGAAACACCTCGAGGATCCTACAAAATGTCAAGGGTCAATCAAAATATCAAGTAATAAAAAGAAAGGAAACTAGGTTTAGAAAGAATCAGGTTAGGGTTTAGAAGCTGGGCGGTAAGGAAGCAGATGAAGCTGTTGATCTGGGGCATCTTCAAGGTGCTCCTCAAGGACATGGATGATGCTTGGAAGCTTGGTTTGCTGCTATGGGCGTGGAGGATTGCAAGGGATGGTCAGCCAACTCAAGAAAAAGGAACCAAACAAAATAAAGTAACACAAGCTTACAAGCTCAAATAAATTTCACCACAGTTTTTGATATCATGAATAAAAATTGCTTACAAGAGGGGGAGGGGTGGGGTATTTATAGAGTTCCCATGCCCTCTCTAACTAAAGTTACACTTAGTTTAACAAGCCTTTTCCTAGTTAGATTACATGTCCTTTCCTAGCTAGGTTAGAATTACAAGGCTTAAAAAAATTAAGAATCCTAACTTGGTTAGAAAAGTATTAGTCTTCTCCTTCTTCACTTAGGCTTGGACCAAGTCAACAAGTAGGGCACCTCATCCTTTTGCTGTGTGGGCTTTGGGATAGCAAAGGGAGGTCGGCCATGGGCCAAGGGCGCATGGGCTTGGGCCTCCTGGAAGCTGGGGTGCCGGTCCCCTGGGCTAGCATATTCCCGGTATCAAAAGGAAATCTTGGTTCTTCTTGCTTGGGCTTGCTTTCTAGGCTTGAATCTGAAAGCCTGGAGTGCTAGAATAACCTGGAAAACATAGGCTCCTGGCATATGGAATATTCCGAAAGCATCTGAAGGGAATCTGGCATCTGAAATGGTATTTGGAGGGAATCAGGGCACCTGGGTGTTAATTGAGCTCCCCTAAGCTGATGTAACTGCCTCTGGCTTCAGAATGAGGCCTGATGGAACTTCAAAATAGTGTAACCTCCTCTCTTGTACAAAAATTGGGCTCATACTAGACTCATAACTGATGTACAGGACTCGATACTGACTAGGTTGAGGGTTGAGATAAATCAACAAACCTCAACTTATTACAGAACTCAATCTTAATTGATTACAAAACTTTCAAAACTTTGACACATGACTAATTAAACCATATGGGATCTAGTGATCTGTGTTTGATCCTGGTGTCCCCACTACTTCATAAAATCTTGTGGGCTTGAGGTGCCTAAGGCCTGGTATGCTGGGGCACCATCTCCCGGAGGGCTTGGGCAGCATGAAGAAATCCAGATGCTGGGTTGGTGACTTAAGTGTGGGTCCAAAGGTCCTCCTCTTGAATAAAAAATACATGGACTCAAAAAGGCCTAACTGACAAGACTTAAAATAGACCTAAATAAATAATTGACTCATTGAACAGATAAACGGGACTCAATGGACTAAACAAGGAACTTCCACCAACTTAGTGAATCCAACTGGCTCACTTTATTACAGGACTCACAAAATTTGGACTTCATTACAAGACTTAATAAAAATCGACCAATACATGACTTAGAGGACAAATTGAAGCTTGAAGTCTATGTCTAATCTGATGTCCCCATCAATTCTCTTGGGGTGAGAGGAACTCAACCTATCGAGTAGGAAGGTCAATCTAGCTCAAGTACTGCTCTGATGGGTCTAGGTTGAGGTGTTGCGGATCCTCTCGAGTGATCTATGAATCCTCAGATCTCAGTCAACCTTGCCAATGAACCAAGTGACTGGTAGCCTTTGATCCAGGTACTAGTGGCTTGGTCATCCAGGATATGCTCAATCTTTCCTCTCATAGGCTAAATTGATGTGGACACTTAGGGTTGGGTTTGCTCTCAAAGAAAGGGTTAGGCTCAAACTCACTGGGTATCATTGCTGGCTCCTTATACTCAACTAAGTCTAAGATATTGAAGTTTGAGCTTAATGCCTAATTAGGTAACTCAGGCACTAGGTCCAACTCTCTTTATCAGTTTGATGGATCCAACTTACAAGTATGTAGCCTAATTATTACAAAATTTTCTTAGTGAACTCTTAGACTCTTTTCGGAAATTAACCATATTTTTTAATAAAAATATTGCTTACATTAATCTTATGATTAACTCCTTATGTAGATCTCTAATCATGTAGTGCAAATGACACAAACAACTCCTATTGATATGCAGACAAAATACCTAATGCGGGCAAATAACTCATACCAACACTTATTGATATGCAAACTCAACTAACTCTAAACTACAGCTGTGGGTTTGACCCTTGGTCAGGTGGGTGACATGCAGATGAGAACTTGACATGCACTCCTAACAGATGCCATAGGGTCCTCCAAAAGTAAGATGCAAACATGACATGCGTAATGAATGAATGCAGTATGCAAACTTCTACAAAATGCAATCTAATGGTTAGAGAAACATGAAAAGCTTCAGAAAAGGGTAGAAAATAAGAGAGAGATTCAGGGTTAGCTTGGTAAGGTAGAAAGTAAGAAAAGGATTTGGGGTTGATTGGATAGAATAGGATACAATGATGCGGGACACAAACCCGATGTACCCTGGGTTATTTGGAAAAGGGAAATACCTAAACAAACTAGGACCATGAGAGGGCTAAGAAGCCTCCCGGGACTAGGACAAAACTGAAACTAAAATCTTAAAATAGCTGATCTCTTTTATTTCCAATTTTCTTGGTGGAGGTGGCGAAGGAAGGATGGGGATGGGAGACTGGAAACTTGAACTCATGGCCCTGGGACTCACTCTAATGGGGAGACGCACATAGAAAGTCAGGGATCAAAGCACACAACTACCCTGAGCTCTCATCGAACCCATAATGCACACATTAGGGCTCTCATAGATGCCCCTCCTGCTAGGGTGACTCTCAAAGAGCATGAGGGGATAAAAAGATGGGATAGGGGATAAATAGGGCCTCACACCTTTAATCGAACCCATAATGCACATAGCAGGGAACAAAGGCAAAACGGGCCTCAGCCCAGAATCAAGACCAGTGGCTAAACCAAAAATTCTTAATAATCTTCAATTATTACAGGGAAAGAGGGGGCCTTTATATAGAAAAACCAAACCCCTTAATTACTTAGCCTACAAGCAAACCTAAAATGAAAAATAAATTACATCAAAAACCGTGCTGCATCAAAATATGTGCTGATATGCTTTGAGAAGCGTGTTGGCTTGATGAAGTGCTCTAAAGAGTGTGCTGCTTGGACTGCTCCAGAAAGCATGCGGACTCTTCTCGTGGCCGTGCACAAGGGGAGGGAACCATCTTCGGCAGCAACCGGCGGACAACCGGTGGCCGGGAAGCGGGCAACGGACGGGGCTGGCAGACAGCGAGCGATGGATGGCGGGCTGCAGGTGGGGTGGCAGCACAGGGTGGGCACGGCATGCCTTGTGCATGCCATTTGGTCTCCCACAGATGTGGGAACCCCTGGGCACCGACAGGGCCTCCGACGGTCGAGCATGGGCTGGTGGACGGCGGGACGGCAGCGAACGGTGGGCGATGGCCAGGCGGCGGATGGTGGCTGTAGGTGGGGCGATGGCAAGTGGCGGCACGGCATGCACGAGCATTCCGTTTCATCTTCCCGTGGGGGTGGGGCCCCGGGCACCGGCGAGGACCTCTGGTGACCGGGCGAGCACTAGCGGGCGGCAAGCGGTGGCAGGAAGGTGGTGGCAGGAAGGCGGCGGCGACAGCGGTGGCTATGGGTGACGGTTGATCTTCCCACGGCCGTCCCTTCATCTTCCATGGGCGAGGGCAGCAGACGTCGGTTTTCCGGCGAGAGCGGGGCCGGCGAGCACCGGCGGGCGGGCCGGCGGGGGCGGCCGGGGGTCAGGCAGCCCGGATCTGGGGGCGGTGGGCTAGGGTTTGGGAGGTTTTAAAATCACGGGTGGGAGATGGAATAAGGATAGGATAAAGTGGGGATAGGTTGTGGATAAAATCAGAATAGTGGGGATAGGTGGAATAGCGAGAATAGGAAAAATAAAAAAAAATGTGAGAAAATTGAGAAAAATGGAAAAAATACCTGGACGGCAGTTGGATCCCCATCATACAAGGAGTGTCAAGGATTAGTCCTAAACTAATGAGGTTAACCTTATGGGATTGATGTTTACCTATAGGGTCTATAGTATGGAAGAATGGGTCATTAATTTCAGGGAAGAGATCTTTAATAGGAACTACAGGAGGGGATTCATCCTGAGGGTACTGATAAGCCAAATTTATAATAAAGTCTTCTGGTTCATGAAATTTATGATTAGGCTCTATAATTGGACTTTCTTCTAAAGTCTACTCAGGTATAATTCTAACAGAAGTATCTCGGTTCTCTTCCTCAAACTGGTCTTCCACTACAGGTTCAGTTTGGATGTGGTTAGGGTTAGCTAACTTTGGGTTGGCTTCTATCTGGGTTTGGTCAAGGTCAACTACTTCTAGGTTGGCTTTAGTATGGGTAGGGTCAGGATCAACTAATTCTAGGTCTTCTATAGGTATCTCTTCTTCTTCTTCCTCATACTCATACACTAAGCTCACATCAGCTTCATATATCTCCTCTTCAAGGCCATTCTAGTGAACCAATGGGGTGGCAAGAGGGGATTGTCTAAGGAAAAATTGACTAATGACTGGGGTAGGGGTGGGTTGACTAAGAGGAAGTGGACTAATACTGGGCTTATATCTAAGAGCACTAATCCTATGGGTTGCTTGGTTATTGGATTGGGTTATTTAGTTTATCTGGGCGGTCAATTGGGCAAATTGGTTTTAGGATTGGATATTGGACTGGTTAATCTGGGTGGTTAATTAGGAAGTGGATTGGGCATTCAGTTGGTTCATCTGGTCAAATCGTTCATTCATGGCTTCATGAAGATCTCAAAGTTGGATTCCATGGCTGAGCTAGGTTGGGACTTAGACTATTGATATTTGGTTCCTAACCTAGTGGTCATGTAATCAATCACTCAAAGTGGTATGGTGCAGTCAAGCATGCAAGGATTAGTACGTTCTAAGTTTTGCTAGATCTAGAGCCAAAATTGAGTGGGTCGACTCAACTTACACCCAACTCAACAACTAATCCTTTCTCTGGCCAGGTAAGAGGTGGGGTGGTGGGAGGATCCACCTGCTTGTGACAGGGTCCTAGTTAAGTAACCACCAGTCCACTTAGGGCGTTTGCCTCTGGACCTCTAGCCTTAGACACCAGTTTCTAGTAATAGTTGAGGAATTGAATGCAGTAATTAACCCACAAAACTCGAACCCGACCTGTTGGTGTTCCTAAGCTCACTAGAGCAAATTAGGTTGCTAATTGATTTTAATTAAGGCTTGGGTTTTGATGCTGGGTGGTTGTTTTGGGCCCAGGACAAGTGATGAAATCCTGCCCTGATCTGAGATAGGAAATTGCCCTTAACATTAATTGAATGAGATGATGAACACACAATGAAACCTGATGCAATCTAATAACAATAAAAAAATATAAAAATATTTTTTATTTTTTTATGAGGTGACAAATTAAATTTGAGTTGGTTAAGTTATCAAACAAAAATTAGCTTGGGTGAATTGGGTTTGGTGGTTGATTAGGTTTGGTTTTGTTAGATATGCAGAAATTGAATTTAGGGTTTGTTTGATGCAGAAGTTAGCACTAATTTCAATGAAAAAAAATTCTAAAAAAATTATAAAACAGAGAATGATATGTAAGGATGTGTCCTGCCAAATTTCATGCAAAACTAAAATAGTATTATGATACAAAACCTAGGATTTCTAACTGGTTGCAGGAAAACATAGAATTCTGGTTAGGGTTTCTAGGATGCCAATTTTTTTGTAAATTTTGGTTCTATATAATATGAGAAAAGTATTATTAAAATAAATGACTCAATAGAGCTGACGTGATGCAAATTACAGAGAAAAATAAAATGCCTAAGTTCATGAAACAAATCTAAACTCAGACCCCAAATGTAGATGACAGGATGCAGATTTTTGTTTGAGTTTTATTTTTGCTATTTTTTTGTTGATTTTCAAATTTGAAAAAATCCACAAAAATATTAGAAAATAGAGAATAAAAAAAGGATATTCACCATGAAAATATGAAAAAAAAAATGTTTGATGGGGGAAACAATCTTATATTTTGAGTGGTTATGCAGAAAATAGCATGCAGAAATCCAGACTATGATGCAAGACATTCCCTAAACTGTGCTATGATACCAAAATTGATGAGGGACATGACTCTAATATGATGCATACAGATGAATGACATAAGAAGGATAAGAAAATCAGATTAAAGAAGTAATGATTTTTGAAGTTGTTTAGATTTAGTTCCCGAAAATAGCTAAGACTAGGTTAGGGTTTCATGCAACAGTTAGAATTCCTACCCACATGCTAGAACTATCAACGAAATAAAACAAGTAAAGGATCCTAAGTCTAAGAAGGCCTATTAGGAGCATGTTCAATTTTCAAAAATTAGAAAAAGTGAGAAGAGAAGGGGTTTACATACCTAGCAATGATTTGCATGATGTCGCAGAAGAGTTCACTCCGCTCGGATCGGCGCTTGGATGATCCGGTCACTTTTCCATGAATCCATCGACTTTTTATCAGCTTCGTTCAAAGACAAAGAAGAATTCATCTAGAGGGCATGGTACCAGAGGGATCCTGCAAACATCAGGGATTAGTGTCAAGGATGATGGGAAAAATTTAAAACAGGGGATTAGAAGAGAAGAAGAAGTAGTAGGATCGCTGGGGCTAATTTGAGAACTGTAGAAGATGAAGATGCCTGGATCCTTGGAGGGCTGATGGTGGGCATCTTAGGGCTCTTGCTTGGATAGACAATGGCTGGGGTTTGGTGGAAGAGGGAGGGATGGTTGGCGGCTAGGGTTTGCTCACAAGAAAAAAAAGACAAGTCTCACACCACTTCCAAAGAACATAAATTGTCACAAGAAAAATTCACCAAAATCTTAATTCATGAAAAGAGATTCATTACAAGAGGGGGAGGGGGTGGGTATTTATAAATTCATCCAACCCTTTCCTTGTCAAACTAAGAGTACACAGTATGAATAGGATTAGGAGAATAAAGTTGAGTAGAATAAGGAGTACATAATTTGAATAGAATTGGTAAACTGCAATCCTTGTAGAACTTGGACATCAACTCCTTGGACTTGGAAGCTTTGAACTTTCTCCATGGGATTGGACTGGTATGAAATTCTTGCTAGGCTTGGACTGGGTCAAAGCCTTGGGCATCTTGGACTGGGTCAAAATATGGGGTGCCAACTTCATGATGGGCTGGGGGGCGTCAACTGCTATGGTCCTTGGATTGGGGTGCGAAGGATAGGGATCTGGGGTGGCAATTCTTCATGAAATCTTGTGGGCTTGAGGTGCCTAAGGCTTGGTATGTTGGGGCACCATCTCTTGGAGGGCTTGGGCAGCATGAAGAAATCCAGATGCTAGGTTGGTGACTTAAGTGTGGGTCCAAAAGTCCTCCTCTTGAATAAAAATTACATGGACTCAAAAAGGCCTAAATGACAATACTCAAAATAGGTATAAATAAACAATGGACACACTGAACAGATAAACAAGACTCAATGGACTAAACAAGGAACTTCCACTGACTTAGTGAATCCAACTGGCTCACTTTAATACAGGACTCACAAAATTTGGACTTCATTACAGGACTTAATAAAAATTGACCAACACATAACTTAGAGGATAAATTAAAGCTTGAAGTCTATGTCTGATCTGATGTCCCCATCAGGGGACCACTTCAATGCTTGGGCACCCATTACTTTCTTTCCTGGTTTGCATGAAACAGGGGGGCACCATCTACTTTCCTTCTAGGGCTAGGCGGCTACAACTTTCCATATGGGGAGGATGTGCGGCACCATCTTGCTTGAGTGGGGACCCTTATGGGTGGCACATGAAATCTTCCACATGTGCTTGAGTGGGGACCTGTGGAGGTGGCACAAGGAAGGTGATGCTTCAACCTCTTATCTAGGTCTTCAACTTCTTGATTACAAATTTTGACTTAACTCAATTGAATGACAGACTCTAACTTAACTCAATTGAATTACAGACTCTGACTTAACTTTAATACATGACTCAAACTGACAAGACTGAGATAACAACTTACTGGACCCAAATGAAGAAAAAGGTGATATATCCCAATACATTAATCAGAGATCCAAATGGAGCCCTGCAATCTTTGTTTGATCCTGGTACCCTCACCAGCTATCAACATATACTTTTTCTTCAATAAAACCATTTAAAATTATACTTTTGACATCCATTTGAAATAATTAAAAATCCATAAAGCAAGCAAAAGCAAGTAATAATATATTGCTTCTAATCTAGCAACTGGAGCAAAGGTTTCATCAAAATCAATACCCTCTTCTTGATTATAACCTTTTGCTATCAATCTAGCTTTATTTCTAGTTACTACTCCATTTTCATTAAGTTTATTTTTGAAAACCCATTTGGTTCCAATTATTGAAACATTAGAAGGTCTTTCAACTAAAGTACAAACTTTGTTTTCTTTAAATTGAATTAGTTTATCTTGCATGGCATTTATCCAATTTGAATATTTTTCAGCTTCTTTAATTGATTTAGGTTCAATTTATGATACAAATGCTAAGTAATCACACACATTTCTTAGTGAGAAATGAGTACTTATCCCTTTCAATGGATCACCAATTATAAGTTCTTTGGGGTGTCCATGGGCATACCTCCATTCTTTAGGTAAAGGCTTGGGTGTTGATGAAGCTCCAACTTCTTGCACTTGTTCTTCTTCATGGTTTTGATCACCTTCTTGCTCTTTGGAATGTCCTTCTAATGCGGGACAGATGCACAATGATGGGGACTCGAAAGTCCATTTTATTTTATTTGGCTCTTGTAATTAAGTGAGACAACTAAGTCCAGTTGAGTCCACTTAGGCATGTCCAATCTTTTAGTCCAGTTAGTCCAATCAAGTGAGTTAGATCGAGTTATGTAATTTTCATTAATGTCAAGATCCAAGAGGAGAGTAAGCAGATCCGGAGGTTCACCAGGGCCCCCAACCAGAGCTGGCCTTCATGCACTATGACCCTTTCATGCTGCCAAGCCCACAAAAGAGAGCTCTAGTCTAAGACAAAGGCCCACTATTGACCAGTCCACCAGGATTTCTTGGCCCACAAGTCAGGGTTTCTTAGCCCTCAAGTCATGTACCCTGGGGTGAATCTATAAATACCCCACCCCCTCTTGTATTTTTTTGTGATATGGATGAATAAAATTTCTTGAGTTCTGTGTGAAGGATCTGTGTGATCCCTGGGTTTCTATGTGATCCCTGATTTAGGCATTTGTGTGAGCCTAGGGTTTCTGTGTGATCCCTGATTTGGGCATCTATGTGAGCCAGGATATCTGTGTGATCCCTTCCTCCTTCCTTTCATAGTATCTGTGTGATCCCTAGGGCATCTGTGTGAGCCCTGTTGCTGTGTGCTTTGTTTTCCTAGGGGAATCTGTGTGAACCCCTAAAAACCCTAATCCCTGGTGACTTCTATGCTCTCCAGCGATCCGTCCCCGTGCATCTATCCCGCATCAAATGGTATCAGAGCCCAGATAGATTAGGGTACGTTTCTTCTTCCCGACTCTTCTCTGTGATGACACCCCTGCTGCCATCGCCCGTGAAGCCCATCTCCAACACCGCCTCCGATCAAGTCTCCCCCATGCCGCCGACTCCCTCTCCAGATCTACCCCCTCTCTAGATCCGCCCTTGCCACCACATGGATCTCCGTGTCGCTTCGTCATCGCCCGTCGGTCTTCGTCTCTGATCAATGCCTAGCAGACAGAACCCCTACCGCAGACTTCCACGTGCCACTGATCCAGTCGCCCGTGTCACCCACCGGACCTCCTCCCTGCCCCTACAGTCATCGACGATGCCGGACTCCTTTGGATACATGCCCAGGCTGAGCTTGCCATCTTCGTTCATGCTGACCAGCAGAATACCACAAGTCGTCCATCCCCTACAGATGCCCGGCTTCCCCCAGCTCCCATGGGCACCCCCTCCTGTGGCCCCCGTGCAGTTTGCCACCAGGCTAGGGGTGCTTCCCGTGCCCTTCCCCGTGCTGCCACCTCAGTTCGGGTAGCGCCCCATGGGCCCGCCACCCCCTCAGATCATGCATGGCCCACCGCCCCATCGAGACCTGGGATGCCCCCCACCACAGCCCGCGCCCCCACCACCATCAAACACCGTCTCCATTTGCACCGCCATTCCCCCGAGCCGCCATCCTCATCCCCAGCCCGACGAAGCCCGTCGGTGAAGCCTCCTTGCAAGCTCTGTTGGTTTGTGAAGAAGATGCAGGAAGCCGCACGAATGTGAATGCATAACCTACATTTGTTCACCGACTTCAAGCATAGAAGGAAAAGAACAGTGAAAAAAAAAAGAAAAGAAAGAAAATCAGTGTAAAAAAGAAAGAAAGGTGAAAAAAAAATGAAACTAACCTCTTTGCTTTGATTTGATTAGTTTCGGTTCCATCAAACCCTACTGAGCCTGACTCGACGGAGTCGAGTTCTCTCCACTCTAGGAAAATGATGGGGACCCGAAAGTCCATTTTATTTTATTTTATTTTATTTAAGTCCTGTAATAAAGTGAGACAACTAAGTCCAGTTGAGTCCACTTAGGCAGGTCTAGTCTTTTAGTCCAGTCAATCCAATCAAGTGTGTTAGATCGAGTCCTATAATTTTTATTCGTGTCAAGATCCAAGAGGAGAGTAAGCAGACCCAGAGATTCACCAGGCCCCCCAACCAGAGCTGGCCTTCATGCACTTGGACCCTTTCATGCTGCCAAGCCCACAAGAGAGAGCTCCAGTCCAAGACAAAGGCCCACTGTTGACCGGTCCACCAGGGTTTTTTGGCCCACAAGTCAGGGTTTCTTAGCCCTTAAGTCATGTACCTTGGGGTGAATCTATAAATACCCCAACCCCTCTTGTATTTTTTTATGATATGGATGAATAAAATTTTTTGAGTTCTGTGTGAAGGATCTGTGTGATCCCAGGGTTTCTGTGTGAGCCTAGGATTTCTGTGTGATCCCTGATTTGGGCATCTGTGTGAGCCCAGGGTATCTGTGTGATCCCTTATTCTTTCTTTTCAAGGTATCTGTGTGATCCCTAGGGCATATGTGTGAGCCCTATTGCTGTGTGCTTTGTTTCTCTAGGAGAATTTGTGTGAACCCCTACAAACCCTAATCCCTGGTGACTTCTACACTCACCAACGATCCATCCCCGTGCATCCGTCCCGCATCACCTTCATTGATGGTCATCTTTTCAATCCTTTGAATACCTCTTTCATCATTAAGAACATCTTTTCTAGAAGATTTTTTATTAGTCTCATCAAAAACAACATGAATGACTTCAACAAGAAGTGTTCTTCTATTGAAGATCCTGTATGCCTTGCTAGAAGTAGAGTATTATAAGAAGATACCCTCATCTGACTTAGCATCAAATTTACTTAAATTATCTTTGCCATTGTTTAGAATAAAAAAATAGCATCCAAATATATGAAAATATTTGATAGTCGGTTTCCTACCTTTCCAAAGCTTATAAGGTATTTTTTTCAAAATCGGTCGGATCAAAACATGATTTAAAACATAACATGCATTGTTTATAGCTTTCACCCAAAAATATCTAGGTAAATCATTTTTATAAAGCATGGTGCATGTCATTTCTTCAGTATCCTATTCTTTCTTTCTACCATCCCATTTTGTTGAGATGTCCTAGGTACAAAAAAGTTATGATAAATTTTATTTTCATTGCAAAATATTTTAAAATCATAATTTTCAAACTCGGTACCATGATCACTACATAAAGAGATAATTGAAATACCTTTTTCATTTGAAACTTTCTTGTGAAACTAAATAAATGCAGAAAATATTTCGTCTTTATAAGCTAAAAACATTACCCATGTAAAACGTGAAAAATCATTTATAATAACTAGACCATACTTCTTACCTCCCAAACTAGTTATTCAAGTAGGTCCAAAGAAATCCATATGAAATAATTCTAAGGGTCTAGATGTAGAGACTACTCCTTTTGATTTGAAAGATGATTTTGTTTGTTTTCTAGGTTGACATGCACTATAAATCTTATCTTTTTCAAAAGTGAGTTTCAACAAATCTTTTATAAGATTCTTTTTGTTCAATTTTGAAAGCAAGTACATACTTGCATGCCCTTTTGTGATGCCAAAGCCAACTAGTTTTATTAATCTTGGCTTCCATTGCCACTAGGCATTAACCATTTTGCATAGGTAGATCATCAAGATCAACCATGTAAATGTTTCCATGCCTATGACCAATGAACTTGATGCCATTGTCATCAAGACTAGATACAATGCACATAGAAGATTCAAAAACCACTTTGAAACCTTTATCACAAATTGACTTATGCTCAACAAATTATGTTTTAAACCATCAATAAGTAAAACATTGTCAACATAAGTAGAGGGGATGATATGGACTTTACCGATACCGATAATTTTATCCTTTCTATTATCACCAAATGTCACATTTCCACCATTTAGAGCCTCAAGAGATGTGAATTGCTTTATATCTCTAGTCATGTATCTTGAGCAATCGCTATCAAGGTACCACAATCTCCTTTTATCTTTGGTTACAAGACATACCTACAAAAACAAATCAGGTGGAGACTTTAGGTATCCAAGTCATCTTGGGTCCTTTAGGGTTCGTTGATGTGATTCCTTTTGGAATCCAAACTTTTCTAATGCTATTCAATTTTCTTCTATCACACATGTAAGATTTATATCCAAGCTTACCATAAGAATAACATGTAATGCTAGAAGATGCGGGTACAAAGAAATTTTTGAAATTTTTTTATTATTTTTGAGGTTTAAAACCTAGGCCTGCTTTGTTGAAACTCGCTCTTTGGCTATTCAAAAGCATGTTAAGTTTTTCTGAACTATAGATAAATTTTTCAATAAATGGTTTCACTTTTTCAACCTCTTCTTTGTATTTCTTATTTTTTTGCAAAAGTTCTTTGTTTTGTTTGATAAGTTTTTCATTTATTGAAAAAACTTTATCCATTTTCAAAACTTCTTTTTCTTTTAAAAGATCTTCCTTTTTATTTTTCAAGGAGGCAATTTGATCATTCAATTTTCTATTTTCTTGAAGTAAACTATCATTCTTTATCAAAAACTTATCATTTGTTTTAGAAAGTCCCAAGTTTTGCCTTTTCAATTCTTTGTTTCTCATTTTAAGTTTTTGATATTCTACAACAAGTTCATCAAAGACATCATGTAATTCTTCAAAAGTAAATTCATTTTCGGGTTCAGACCTTATCTCATCTTCATTTGCCATGAAGCAAATGTTGGCCACCTCTTGCTGCTCTTCATTAGAGCTTGAATCTTTACTTTCACTTCACGTCGCCATCATTGCTTTCTTTTTAAATTTTTTTTAGCCTTCTTGAGAGTAGGGCAATCCATTTTATAATGACCCAGCTTTTTACAATCGAAACAGATTGGTGGCTCCCTTTCCTTCTCTTTTTCCTTCTCCTTATTGGGCTCCCCTCTTTGTGGTTTCTTCTTGTAGTTGAACCTCTTCTTCCTCATGAATCTTTTAAACTCCCTAAAGATAAGAGCCGTTTTATCTTTCTCATCTTCCTTATCTGAATCATCACTAGAATCTTCCTTGTTTGTGAACTTGAATGTAATGATCTTCTTTTTCTTGTCATTGTCCACAATCTTCTCCTTGAAGGATAGCTCATATGTCATAAGTGATCCTAAGAGCTGCTCAAGTGGAAGAGTGTTGACATCCTTGGCTTCTTCAATAGCGACCACTTTTGGATCCCAAGATGATGGAAGAGACCTAAGAATTTTGTTAACAAGTTCAGCATTAGATATAACTTTTCCCAAACTCCTCATACCATTAACAATGTTAGTGAACCTAGTGTACATTTCACTAATTGATTCATTTGGTTCCATCCTAAATATCTCATAAGTATGAATGAGAATGTAAACTTTGGTAGTCTTTACTTGATGTGTACCCTCATGGATAATTTCAAGTGTATCCCAGATTTCTTTGACAGAGGTATAATTAGATATCCTATTAAATTCACTAGGGTCTAATGCACAAAATAATAAATTCATAGCCTTTGAATTAAGCTCAGCTTGCTTAATGTCATTCTCATCCCAATCTTCTTCTAATTTGGGTATGGGAATGCCATTAATCAAGACAGTAGGCTGATGAGGACCTCTAACTATGATCTTCTAAATATTACAATTTATGGCTTGAATGTAGATGCGCATGCGTGTCTTTCAGTATGTGAAATTTGTGCCATTAAAAAGTATGGGACGTTTGAGGCTTGACCCTCAACAATACCAACACCAATTTGGGCTACCATTAGATCTTTGACTCAAGATTGTTAGACCTACACACTGAGTACCAAGCTCTGATACCACTTGTTGCCTAGTATAGCAACCCAAGAGGGGGGGTGATTTCGATTTTTAAAATTTTAAACAACTATGTGCTGAACTAATCTGTTTGTGAAACAAAGTGAATGTGTTGAATATAATCTAGATGCTATGCCTTTAAAGAATAAGCAACAATGCAAGAAAAAATAATGAGAAGATTAAGCACACACACAAACACAAGATGTTTATAGTGGTTCAGTGTACACCAAGTACCTACATCCACTCTCTAATCTATCCCTTAGAAATTTCTACTATAATCTACTAAAGATTACAGCCAACTTATTTTCAAGGGCTCACAAGTCAAACCCATAGTTCGTTTTCTCACTTAGGCTCACCAACAACCTTTCCCTCAAGCCAACCCTAGGCTTGGATTCCAATTCATGGCCTGGAAGGGCTTAACCCTAGTTTCAATAGCCTTGAAACTAGTTACAACAAATAAAACCAAAGGTATAGATTAAAGCACAAGAATAAAACTCTCAAAAAAACAAAAATAAAGTCGATGAAGCTCTTCTTGAATGCTTGAGTTGTCTTCTTCTTCTTGGAAGCTTTCAATGAACACTTTTGGATATTGATTTGAAGGCTCAATAGCAAGAATGAAGGCTTTTTTCAGGTGGAATCTTCTTTATGGCTCACTCTTATCTTTTCATTAGCCTTTTCAAAAGATAAGATTTGTCTCTTGTGTTTCTTCTTTTTTTCTTGTATCTTCAATGAGTTGGTGAGTGATAAATACTCTAAAAACCTTCCAAAAATCATTTGTGACTGTTGGAGAAGAGAATCTAGTCATTTTAGACTGTTTGAGTCAATTCTGAACTTCTAAAAATATAGCCGTTACTGTTGTCAGAACCTGTGAGTTGACTTGTGAGTCCATACTTGGGTCGACACTTGAGTCTTCATGAGTCAACACTTGGTTTATGCCAATTCCAAACTTTGTGCCAAGCTCCGAAACTTTGAAATTTGTCTAATAAACTTCTTATTTCTTTTCCATAAAGACCAAAGTGATCAATTTTATGGCTTTCCAATGTGAGAAGACTTCTAAAACTTTGAAATTCATCTCGCATCAATGTCAAAAACTTTGATGCTTTTGTGTAGAGAATTTGATATACCTGTGACCTAGAATTCACAACTCCAATTGAAATATTAGTATAAAACATATCTCAATATTTTGTTATTCATCAAAATCAAGGGCTACAGCTAACACTTGGTCATACATAAACTCAAGAGGTTGGTACTGAGTTGGGCACTCACTCTCAAAAAGAGTGGGGCTCGAATAAACTTAGTGTACTGGGAGAAAGGGTACTCCACTATAAGGATTCATTCTCCTTGCACTAATTCAGTCTATCAGATTGTTCTAATTATTAAAATATATAATCAAAGATTTAGATCAGAGCAATCCTTATTTATTTATTATTATTATTACTATTTTTTTAAGAGGAGTGGTGAGATGAAGAAGGAGAAGAGTTATAAAAAAAAAGGCCTAAGGAGTCCTAGAGCTAAGAAAGAAAGAAAAAGAATTAGTTAGGGTTTGGTATTATTTACAAACAAGTTAGTATAACATGGACTCTCAATCCTAGGGTTATCCTAAATCTAAATAGCTCTTAATTACCAAGACAACCTTGGAGCCCTCCAATTTAGAAACTAACTAATCAACTAGCTAGGTAAGGGTAAGATCGGTGGGGATCCTCCCATTGCTTTCCTAAGACATCAATTAAAATTGGCCAGGTCAGTCAATGGAACCAATTAAAAACTACCTTTCTTCAAGGCTACATCATCCTTAAACCCCTTTTCTAAATACTAGTTAATCGTCAATCCTGACCCGATCCAACTTTTTCGGGTGCCTTATCCTATTAAGTTCGAGTTCCTTATGGGCTGATATCTAATTGATTTTAATTAATAGGCTTGGCTCAATGCAAGATGCAAGAAAGTGGTTTGTGGGCTAAGGAAGGGTTATCAACTCCCCACCTTATTTTGTTTATGGGTTAATGCCCTTAAGATATTTTATGAAAGTATGCAATGTAAAAACAGGAAGATGTCTCAAACAAGTAATGGGCTTTTAAGTTTTAGTTAGTCAGTCTATTTTAGTTAAGTATTATGAGATATTTTTGTTTTCTTTTTATATTATGTTATTTCAAGCAAGAGAGGTAAAAGGCAACTTTTAATTTTGGTTAATTAGATATAAAAAAAACTAAAATTAGGTTAAACAAATAAAGTAACTATAAGTTTTCTAATTAAGATAAGAAATCAAATTAGTATTTAAGGCAATTAATTAAAAAGGTAAATAATAATTTTTTTAGATCAATTTTTTAAAAAGAAGAAACTAAAAAAGAATTTTTTTATGTTAGTTTAAAAAGAAAGAAACTAATTAAAAGGAACAAATCAAAAAAAGAATTTTTTTATGTTAATTGGAAAAAGAAGATAGCAATAAAAAAAGAAACAAATCTAAAAGAAAAATTAGGCAGGTTTTTTTAAAAAAGGAAACTAATAAAAGAAAACAAAGAAGGGAAATTTTTTTTGGTTAATATGAAAAGGCAAAAATTAATTGGAAGCAACTAAACAAAATAAATTAATCTAGGATTATGATTGATCTCACCAAAATTATAAAAATTTCCTTCTCCTCCTTTTTATTTTATTTATTTCATTTTTTTTAGCTTTTTTGGATCTGTAAAAGAAAAGAAAAATTAGTATACCAAATTTACAAGAATTCAAAGAGATAAAAAATATTAGCATTCATGCCTTCCCTGGCAACGATGCCAAAAACTTGATAAGTCATGATATTATCGTTAAGACACCGTGGCTATCAGTTTAATTAATCGACTTTTAAATTAAATCAAGAATACATAGAAAGGATGAGTCGGGTCGAATCCATGGAAAAGGTAGTACTTGGGTTAATTTTAAAATTTTTTATTTTTATAAAATAAAAGAAAATATTTTGAAGTCAAAAAAATAGAAACTAAAAGTGTAGAAGAAAATAAAAAACTGGTACATTCAATCTACTAATCAGATCTTAGCATCTACTTATAATAAAATTAAAAATAAAAATTTAAAGTACATAAAAATAAATATTACATTAATTAAAGAGAATTTTGTTACAAAGGGTACTTTAATAACTAAGAAAAACTCTAAAAAAATAGTATCAAAGACTAGAAGTAGATCGGCACAATCTCGTCAGAAAGATGGTCAATGAACTTCATTCTTCCTTCATACTTCTCAGAGCAAAGTGGCTTTCTCTACTTTTTCCTTCTTGGATCTTGATCTAGAGATCGGTGTAGGTGAAAAGATGACATAGAAGATAGCTTCTCCTCTAAGAAATCTCACTCTTAGAGGCCAACCCACAACTCAAAGCTGGACCTCCTATCCTGTACTGTACTCGTCTCTTCAAGATTCTTTCTTCTTAGATCAGGGGTTTTTTAAATAGAGCTCATCTAGGGCTTCCTCCTGGTTAAATTTAGACTCAATCGGGCTCCAAATTGGCTAAATATCATAGGGAGAAATCTAGACCGTTGATCTATCATGTGATGGATGGTCACTGTGCTCCTTCCTTCTCTAGCAGCAGAGTCTAATCCGGACTCTCGAATCTTTGAATCCCCGAATCTCAATTGGACTTTACTTCTTCCCATCAGGCGGCCAGTGGCATGAGGTGGTGGGCAGTAAGAAGAGGCGATGCTGGGATGGTGGTGATGGTCGAGAAACAGGAGAACCATGAAACAACCATGATAATGGTCGTGACCAGGGCTTGGAAGATGGTGGCCATGGCTTCTCCAGTGATTGGATGGCAGTGCTTGAAAAGTGGTCATGGAGTGGCCATGGATGGGTGGCGGTATGGGATGGCGGTGATTAATGGGTGGCGGGAAACAAGGAAAGAAGGTGGCGACCATGAGGAGGAGCAGCAATGATCATGGGCAGGTGATGGCTAGATTAGGCTAGGGAAGAGTAGAGGAGCAGCGAAATGGTAGTGGGACGGCAGCTACGGGCAGCAGGGTGGTGGCTTGGGTGGCATCGAGAAGAAGAGGAAAAAAAGGTGATGAAGATGGTGGCTGGCATGAAAAAAGGGTCTTTCAAGGGTTATTTTCTGGTGAGGGGTAGCTCTCGGCACCTTTTCTAGCCATGGGCGGCGATGGTGGACAAAGATAGTGGCTTGAGAAGGAGTTGGTCCACAAGCCATCTCGTAGTTTGGCAGCGATGGCTGCCGGTGGACTAGCCTTTGTTTCATAGACCCAGCGATCGGTCCATGGTAGACTGGTGCTTCAAAAATCATGTGACTCATTCAAACTCTAATTTCGGACTCAATTACACTATGATTCGAGTGCTATTTATATCGTTGGACTCCAAAAATTGAGCTCTTCACAATGATAGTCTTCATTTTTACAAATGATGTATAAAAGTATCAATTTGATATAAATAAAAATAGTTTAATTATTAAATTAATGCTTTTACATGTGTATATAATATAATTATCATAGAGTGTGGCTGGTTTGTGGCTAGGGAAGCTAGGCAAGTGGTCGAATGTTGGTTAGACCTATACATGGGCATGAATGAGGACCAAACTTGGGAGTTGAAGGCTACCCACAATATGTTTACCCAACTCTCAAAGGGTGCTGAGACAAGGCTGGCCATGGGCGAACCTTCCATAGTGGTAGCAAGGGTCTCCGTGGGCACATAAATGGAGAATCCTGAGGTTCTGGCAGGAGTCGATGCGGTGATCCAGACTGAGGGTGCTTGATCGCTGTCATGGGCAGTCAAAAATAATTCACCAACTTAACTCTATAGTTAGGGTGAGTTGGGATCATATCCTCAGTGACATTAGGATTAAGTTATGTTTTAAAAGAAAAGAGAGTAATTGTTGTTGCATAAAAATACAAATGAACAAGAAGTAAACTACTCTTAAGATCGAAGTAAGTAAAATAGATTATTTCAAGAGTTATAGGTTGATCTTGCACTGACAAAACTATATTTCTTTTATAATTGAAATGTAATTTATTTTAGAGAATTACCTATTTTTCCTTGGCACACTCCGTATCCATAAATCATGGCGCATCCCTAGAAGGCCTAGGTATTCAACTCTTCTTTCCTAGGCACGTCCCATATCCATAACAGATCATGGTACATCTCTAGAAAGCAAAAGTTATCCCTAAAGTTAATTTAATATTAAAATAAAATAAAGTGAAAATAAAAGAAAAAAATAAAGAACTCATAATTAAAATCATAATCTTTTATTGCATACTTAAGAAATACAAAAGAATGAAGAACAAAAGAACTGTGCTCTGCCTTGTACAAGATATTCTCCTTCTTCCAAAATTTTTGCACTTAACTGCTCCTAAGTTGATCCCTTTCTATCCCCATATGCAAAGGCTCTAAAGGAATTCCAGGGAGTGATGCCTCTAAGTCGAGGTACAGGAGCCTTTTTATTGGCATCCAATTCCTACTTTGATTGGTGTTTGACCATCTGAGATTTTTTTGGCCATTAGATCTTGAAGCACTTAGGAATCAGCTATAGATTACTCCATCAAAACCTTAATCAAGTGAGGAATTCCTCCTAGACATTAGATTTTGCCTAGACTATGCTTGGCCATTGGATTTTGATGCATGTCGCTACACATCGATTTTAGTACCTTAATTCTACTATTCTTAGGTAGAGTAGTGGGAGTAAGGATCGAATCCATAAGGACTTTTATAGTTATTTCGAAAAGTGTGAAATAGAAATCAAACAAAAAAGAGAATTAATAGTGAATATAATCAAGATATGATCTATCTTAATGATAGTACGGCCCGTACCCGTAGATCATGACCCATCCCTTTTAGAAATAGATTAGTCTAAAATTATGTTCACTTAAAGAACACACTTAAAGAACACTTAACATAAACATGAAGCAATAAGGTTTTATTTCATAACATTAAAAAAAATACATCTCTAAAATAAATATCTAAAACAAAATTACTCTTCCCTGAGATCGACCCAGTAGCATATCAGAAGATCCAGCAACAATTCGGAAGGTGGAGTAGTGTTGTGGTGGAAGCCTAAAATAGTGATGTGGTGGAAACCAGGGAACCGGGAAGTTGTAGTGGAAGTAGCAGTGGAAATGGTGTTAGAAGGGAAGTCAGATGAGAGCGGGGAATGAAAGTGGATGGGAGGACGGAAAGGTGAGAAGATGGAAATGGAGAGCACTGGAAATGGAAGGAGTGGAGAAATCAGAATAATAGGGGGAGTGCGGGGAGATTGCTCGAAGAAGTGTCGAGTGCTACTTTTTTTATAGACAAGGAGAAGCACGTTGGGCTTGTATGGGAATCGCATTGGTTTCCCATCATGATCTCCTCAACAACTTCGATTCCACATTCCCATCCCTCACACCCGCTTTGGTTCCATATCGCAATCTGCCCAACCATTGCACCATATTTGTTTTATCCCTTATTTATTAAATTCTATGATCGAGACCTCATTTCTCATTCGGACATTCTGGTCCAACTCTTGACAGCATCTTAGACTGACAATAAGAGGAAGAACGAAGGCTAGAGCTAGCGGTGTTTGGCATGATAATGATGGAGATGAGCCTGTGAGGAGCGACATTGGATCATGGTGGAATCAGGTGGATGCTCGACAATGATCTGGAATAGAGGAGGAGGAGCCGATGGATGACGACCATGGAAGGTGGCCATGGGATGGTGACTGTGAGTTTTTTCGGTTGGCGGTGATTTGGGCTCGACAATGAGAGGGGCAGACCAGAGGTGGGTCATGGCTAGTCTTGGATATGGGGGATCTAACAACAGCATCTTAGAGGAGATGATAGTCGATATTAGTGAATCGGGGAAGAACAGTGGATTAGACCGGAGGAAGAAAAATTGAGGAGACAGGCACTTGAACTTGGCTCGAACGATGGTGGATCGGCTTCTCTAACGTTCCTTCCAGCTATGGTAGTGATGGTTCAGGTAAAAGGAAAAGAAACTAGAAGATGGCGACTTCTGGTAGCTTTGGAGGTGGCTCGGACAGTAGCTTCATGGGTTTTTCGATCGTGGAAAGCTCCTTGGTGGCGATAGCAGCGATGGAATTGTGTGGGATGGCTTCTCTGATGGTGATTTAGCCAGAATCACTTGATGGTCCATGGTTTTGTGCTATGGACCAACAACCATGGCCTCCTATAGACCGTCGGGTGATCCATTGACCAAGCTGCCAGTCTGTGGTGGACTGGTAGCTTTAAAATCTATGCAATTCCTTTTTAAATCTTCAAATTTTGATTCCGGGCTCATTTCAAGTATGATTTGAATGCTGTTTGTGCTGTTGGACTCCAGAATTTGAGCTCGTCGCATTCATAGAATCATTTCCTATAAAAAACTATATAAAAGTATCAATTTTAATTTAATAAGGTTGGATAATTATTATATTTTAATAACTATCATACCCCCAACTTGAGCTTTGCTCGTCCTCGAGTAAAGTAGATGAATTAGTCATGTGTACTAACTTGTCCAAGAAGCAAAAATTATCTCGCTTAATCTAAAATCAGTTGATACCCAATTAGACCATTGAAGAGGTACTTCATTGGATTATCAATTTCACCCATTTAGTGGTCGAGTAAAGCCCATGAAAGTTTCAAGAGTTCTTCTTTTCCCAACTTTCTACTTCACTCTTTAAATTCTCTAACTTACTTTGGTTTTGGTGTAGTGTCAGTTTATTTAGTCCCCCTTTCTTTTTATTCTTATTCTTTTTTTTTCTTTTTTGAAATAATGTAGAGTCAGTGCAATGTCCTAACATCTTGCTTTCTAGTTGACCCTTGTAGTGAACATTAGGCCAATGACTCCCAAACTAGATGGCTTTTGGGCATTAGGTGTAAATCACCCTTCAGGCTTACTAACTCAAGTCAAAAAGGCTATATGTTAAGACTATCTCCACAAAAGGTTCTTTATATTCTCACCTTTTGATGTGAACAATAATGCTTACTTAGGTGAAGGGGCCTGGTTACTCAGTGAGAGATGCTAAAAACCTTATTTATTAAATTTTAAAGAGAACTTTTATGATTATTTAATATTTTCACCTATACCATTATAAAGTAAATTCTTTATCGAGATTAATAGGTAGAAGGGTTTGGAATTACTCAAAAAAAAATTCTGGTATAAACTTTATCATTTATTGGCTTCCTTGATAATTTATCTCTCAGTATATTTAAAATTATCTAAGCCGTTAATCATTCATCATTTAGCAAGCTTGATTATTTTCAAATCGAGACAAAGTTTGGTACACAAAATCGATTAAAGTTCTACTTAAGGATTTAATGAAATTATCCCCCTTAACTTAATTTCCATTATCCCTAATGGAAGAGGATACTAAAAATAAATGATGAAAAAGGATGCCACCTGAAGGGTACTTGAGCATTGATTATTCCTTTGTTGCCATACTCTTCTCAATTTAATTTTATTGCTCTTCTTGGATCATTCTAAAAAAATACAAGGTTAAGAATAAAAGTATAAACTAGGTTACCTCCTAGGAGTGCTAGGTTTAAAGTCTTCAACAAGACTATGCTGATCATCATGGCAATACTGGGTCATAAGATCAATGGATTCAACAACTTCTCCATCATTAATTTCCTCAATATAAGAATTTAGACATTGGCCATTTACCTTAAAAGTATTTCCCTGCTTGGGATCTTTAAGTTCTAGAGCTCTGTGAGAAAATACCCGAGTCACTATGAAAGGTCCATCCCATCGTGAGCGAAGTTTTCTGGGAAAAAGACATAACCTAGAATTATAGAGCGATAATTTTAAATTAGGCTCAAATATTTTTCTATTAATAAATTTATCATGATATGCCTTAGTTCGAGCCTTGTAAATTTTTGAACTCTCATATGCTTCATTTTGTAGCTCTTCTAACTCATTCAGTTGAAGTTTTCTATTGGAACTTATATTTTTCATGTCAAAATTAAATTACTTAATAGCTCAAAATGCACGATGTTCCAATTCGATAGGTAAATGACAAGCTTTTCCAAACACTAACCAATAAGGGAACATTCCTAAAGGGATCTTAAAGGCAGTTTGGTAAGCCTATAATAAATCATCCAAATGTTTTGACCGATCTTTTCTATCAGGTCTTACCATTTTCTCATGGATATGTTTAATCTCTTTGTTCGACACCTCAACTTGGCCACTAGTCTGGGGGTGGTAAGGTATAGCTACTTTATGGATAATTTTATATTTTTTATTAATCCTTCAAAGTGCCTATTCATGAAATGTGCACCCCCATCACTAATAATATCCCTTGGGCACCCAAACCGACTAAGAATGTTATGCTGAACAAACTTGATCACAACTTTATGGTCATTGGTTGGAGTTTCCATGACTTTAATCCATTTTGACACATAATCAACTGCTACTAGAATGTACCCAAATTCGAAGGAGGAAATGGTCCCATGAAGTCAATACCCCATACATCAAAAATTTCAACAACCAAGATAGGGGTTAGGGGCATCATATTTCTCCATGAAAGATTCCCCGTTTGCTGGCATCGAAGGTAATTACGACCAAATTCATGTGCATCTTTGAAAAGACTTGGCTAGTAAAACCCATTCTGTAGCACCTTCGTTGTAGTTTTCCTTCCATTAAAGTATTCCCTATAAGCAAGAGAATGACAAAAAGTGAGTATGCTTTTGAATTCACTCTTAACAATAAATCGTCTAATTACCTAATTTGAACAATACTTAAATAGTTCAGGTTCCTCTCAAAAATATTAGTTGATCTACCAGAAAAATCTATCTTTATCTTGTTTGGACCAATAGGAGGGAATTTATCTTGTTGCTAAGTAATTTACAATATGGGCAAACCAGGAAAGATTGCTGGAAGAAATTAAGTACAGTTGCTCATTAGGAAACCTATTTCTGATTGTCTCTCTGTTGTATTCTACCAAGATCCTATAAATATGATCTGCTACCATTTTCAGAATCCTTTTTATATAAGATTTCTAGATCAAATTATTGAAATAAAAGGATCCATCTAGTCGGTCTAGATTTAGTATCCTTTTTAGATAGTAGATGCTTTAATGCTGCATGATCAAAATAAACTAGGACCTTGACCCTAACAGATATGATCAAAATTTTTCCAGGGCTAATACAACTGCTAGCAACTCCTTTTTAGTAGTGATGTAATTCATTTATGCATCCAAAAGTGTTTTGCTAGCATAGTAAATTACATGTGGTTCTTGATTAAGCTTATATCCTAAAACTGCCCCTATAGCATAATCAAAGGCATCACACATGATTTCAAAGGGTAGGGTCAAATCTAGAGGCTTGATAATTGGTGCAGTGGTCAAAGCAATTCTAAGAATATTATAAGCGGCTAGACATTCTTCATTAAAATCAAAAGAATTATCTTAGGTAAGCAAATTATATAAGGGTTGAGAGATTTTACTGAAATCCTTGATAAAATACCTATAAAAACCTACATGGCCAAAAAAGGATCGTACTTGTCAAATTGAGATTAGGGGAGGCAGTTTCGAGATTAGTTCAATCTTAGCTTTGTCGACCTCAATCCCTCATTCAGAAATAATATGTCCGAGCACGATTCCCTCATGAATTATAAAATGGCTCTTCTCCAAACTTAAAACTAAATTTATCTCCATACATCATTTTAGTACCTTGGTTAAGTTTTGGAGGTAGTCGTCAAATGATGATCCATATACTAAAAAATCATCCATAAATACTTCAAGAAATTGACCAACTATATCAGGAAATATGGCCAACATACATCATTGAAAGGTGGCTGGTGCATTACAGAGATCAAATGACATGCATCTAAAGGCAAACATTCCAAAGGGGCAGGTAAAGGTGGCCTTTTCTTGATCTACATGAAATACTAAGACCTGTTATATCCTAAATATCCATCCAGGAAACAAAAAAAACTTTGCTCTACTAGCCGTTCTAAAATTTGGTCAATAAAGGGTAAAGAAAAGTGATCTTTCCTAGTAATGGCATTCAATTTTTGCTAATCTACACACACTCTCTAACTAATTGTTGTATGAGTAGGAATTGACTCACCCTTTTCATTTTTTATTATAGTAATACCTGACTAGTACTACTTGGGTTGGACTAACCCATTAGCTATCCGAAATTGGATAAATAATACTGGAATCAAGCCATTTTACCACTTCTTTTTTATTAACTTTTTGCATGTTTAGATTTAGCCTCTGTTGCATGTCCCTATGTGGTTTGGCTTCAACTTCACAGTGAATGTGGTGCATGCAAATAGAAGGATCAATTTTCTTAAGATCTGTTACCATCCATCCAATTGCTTCTTTTTGTTCTTTAAGTGCATCCACCAATTTATCTTCCTGATCGGAGCTTAGGGTAGATGCAATGATTACCGAAAGGGTATCATTGGGTCCAAGGAAAAAATATTTTAACTCTGCAGGAAGAGGTTTCAACCTAGAAAGGGTGGTGCTTCTAAGGATGGTACTAAAGTGCTAGATTAAGTCGGTAATTATTCATACTTTATAGTCCAGGGAGGAGTGGTGCTACAATTTGGTGGTTCTAATAACATGTTGACTTCTTTGGTATATTCGTCAACATCGAAATCATCTATTCTAAAATATGTCAGACATGCTTGTAGAGGGTCTGAATCAAGCAAAATAGAAAGTTTCTTATCTATAACTTCCTCTAGCATGTTCACCTCATTATGATCATACACAGGTGATCTTTGGGATGCATTAGAAATATTCTACCTCATCTTCTTGTTTCCAAAAGATACATCCATAACTCCCGTCCTATAATTTATACAAGCATTAGTAGTTACTAGGAAGGGTCTTTTAAGAATGCTGGGTATTTGTCTAGGATTATTGCTAGATTCCATATCTAGCACAAGAAAATCAATAGAAAAGTAGAATTCATCTACTTTCACCAACACATCCTCTAACATTCCATAGGATACTTTAATAGATTGGTCTACTAAGTGTAAAGTCACTATTATAGATTTTAATTCTCCGAATCTGAATAAATCATACACTGAACTTTGAAGAAGGTTTACACTTGCACCCAAATCTAGTAAAGTTTTCTTAATTGTAAGGTCCCCTATGACACAGGATATAATAGGGATACCAGGATCTTTAAGTTTGGATGGGCCTATTTGCTAAAAAACTAAGATGGCCTACTCAGTCAACTGGATCTTTTTCAATAAATGTGCCTTAGATTTTCATTTTTGAATGCACAGATCCTTAAGAAACTTGGCATCAGCCAAAACTTGTTTAATGGCATCGAGAAGAGGTAAGTTTATATGAACTTGCTTGAATAGCTCAAAAATCTCAATTATTTTTACTCTTCTTATCCAAGGAAGAAGGGGATTCTAAAGTACTAGAAAATGGAGCCTTAATTATAGGTGCTTGGCTAATGGATTCATTTTTCTCTTCATTATTTCTCTTCTCTTGCTTAGCCAACTTCGGTTTTTGAGTTAGGTCAGGTTGGTTTAATGTTTTCCCACTTCAAAGGGTTATGACTAATTTAGCATGTTCCAGAAAAGTTTGAGGACCAGTGGAGCTCTCAGCCATGTATTGCCCTTTAGATTATTAATGGGCTGGCTAGGTAATTTACCTTCCTCCCTCCTACTGAAAGCTATAGCTAGCTGACCTATCTAGGTTTGTAGCTTTGTAATAGGCTGTGTGTGGGAGTGAAGGAGTTGGGTATTCATTTCTAGGCCCTTCAATGCTTAGAGCACCTTTTCTTCAAAAGTAGGATCATGATTATTTGATGAAGGTTGTGGGACACTCGGATATTAGGAATACGGAATGCTTCTAAACTGGGTCTCCTGCTGGTTGGGCCTAATTGGTGTTGGGTTGATGACAGGATGGGATTTCCAAGAAAAGTTTGGGTGATTTTGCTAGCTAAGATTATAAGTATTTGAATATGGATCATTTCCTGGTCTAGGAGCCATCTGGGTTTGGGCTTGGTGGGCTTGCTCCTGAACAAGCTCAAGAAATTGGTATGCAGCTGGACAATCACCTATCAGATGGTTGGGACTTGAATAGATAATACAAACATCACGATTTTGATGAGGTAAGGAGGAAGTATTTTTACTTTGTAAAATTCGATCAAGCTTTTGAGATAATTTATTTACCTTGCTATAAATGTCTATAGAATGACCTACTTCATACATTCCACCTCTCTTAGGTCCTGTTGCCACCTGGATCACCGTGGCCTATAGCTTTGATGCATCGAGCTCTCTCCGAATCCTGGGCTTCCATCTCGCGGTCGCTCACCAGCCTGTCCGGGGGTCCTGCAAGATAGAGGAAAACCTTGGGCTGGGGATTCCAGTGAAGGCACTTTAACAATCAAGTCAGTGGGATGATCGAGAGGAACAGATACCTCTAACGCGGAGAGCATGGGGGACTCTTTGCTTCCAGAGGGTGATCAAAGAAAGGATAAGAGTAATACAAGGGCAGAAGGATGGAAGGGTCTTTGCTTCTTCTCCTTTTTCTTACTCTTTTCCACTTACCTCCACTTACCATTTTCTGCTAGTTTTATATAGATGGGAGGCTTTCTAGGGGGTTTGCGGTTCTTTCCTTCGGGGGAGGTTCTCCGTTGCCTGCTGGTGCCTCTCTCTCTCTCTCTCTCTCTCTCTCTCTCTCTCTCTCTATCGGGCTAGTTTTGTTCCTAAGCCTCTAGCCATAACGACATGTTGCCACTTTGGTGGAGGCCATCTGGGTGCTGCAGGGCTAAGGCTGTATGGGGATAGCCTTCTCTGGAAGGTTCAAGCATCTTGTCATGGAAGCTGCAGTCTCCCAATCGTGCGGTCATTGATGCATCAGCATACTACAAGGTTGGGAGCCTGACATTATCTGGATCATGTAGATCGTGTGCACGATGCACCACAGGGGGGTGCTTGCCCCCATGGCAGGGTATGTGCCACCTCTCAAAGGGTCAGGGTGGCCAAGTACTCCGTTGTCTTTTCTTTGAATTCTGGCTTCTCTCCTCTTTGTGCCTTTAGTGAGAAACCATGCGCCTGGTAGGAGGGTCTGCTTTGAAGAGATGGACTCAACCTCAACCGGGAGCTGACCTCGGATGGGGGGCTCACCCAATGAGCCCTACCTTGACCAGGCACTAACCTCGATAGGGTGGTCCATTTTGGAGAGGCGGACTCGACCTCAATCAGGAGTTGACCTCAGACTAGGGGCTCACCCAATAAGCCCTGCCTCGATTGGGAGCTGACCTCGGTGGGGTGGTCCCTTTCTAGAAAGGCGGACTTGACCTCAACCGGGAGCTGACCTCAGACGGGGGGCTAGCCCAATGAGCCCTACCTCGACTAGGAGCTGACCTCAACGGGGTGGTCCCTTTAGCTTTTCATCATTTGGCATTTTTTAGATGGAGGGCTTCTTTGCCATCGTGGCCATCCGTAGGCTCCATGTCAGCAGATATTGCCGCTCCAGTCCACGTTAGTGGATGTCACCATATCAGTTGGTCCCCAGTCCCTAGCCTGGAGATTGAAGCATCTGCTCGGGGCAAAGGGAGTAATGATTGTGCTGGCATGGAGGGAGCACATCCCTTCTGCTTTCGATGCCAACGCCGATATTCTGGAAGTCGTGCTTTCATGCCGTTCGGGCGTCGTCACTTCTTCTTTCCCTAAAGTCAATTATCATTGCTACATTGGCTTTAGGGGAACCGCTCCGGGTTCGAAGCATCGCTTTGATATAGGCATGAAGCGACAGGGCTCCGGGCCGTTAAATAGGATCCATCTTCTTGGTCTTTAGGGTTTCTTTAGGCAGTGGAAGATCGAGACTTCTGCTCCAAAGCCACTTTTCTCCTTCTTTGGTGAAGTCTTGAAAGGCTAAACTTTCTTCCTCATGTCTTTCGTATATTGTAGTGATGAAGTTCAGCCTCTAGGACCTTCGAGAAATGTTCTGGAAGAGGGCTGTTGTCAAGGTGCCCGAGGGGGAGCCTAGTGCAAAGGTCTGGGAGGGTGATGACAACTCCTTCTGGGCCAAGAAAGTGGCCCATTTGGAGGGAAGGGTGCAGACCCTCCAGGATCAACTGGAAGAGGAGAAGGCTCGGACTGCGATGGTGGTTGAGAGGGCAGCGACGGCAGCCGTATGGGCAGAGATGGCCAAGAAGAAGGTAGCAGAGGCCATCCCCAAGTTCATGGCATCCCGGGCTTTTAGGGATGAAGTCACTGAGGCTATCCTGGACTCTTACCATCGGGGATTCCAGAAATATAAGAGCAAGGCCTTTCACTTCTATAATTTGAAGGGTCTTGACAACATCAGGCCCTCCATCTCATTCCTCGAGGAGGAGGATGAGCCCCACTTCGAGGAGTCAGACTCTGAGAAGGTTGGGATGGAGCCTGGAGCCTCCCCGGGTGCCTCGCAGGGAACTGGTGCCGTTCGTTTGTCTTAGAAAGGGCCGGCGGCCGGTGTTTAGATCTTCTTTTCATTATCTATATCTTTCTCTTCTTTTCTTTCTTTTTCTCTCTTTCTTTTTTTTTGTAAATCAAAAAGGGCCTCTAATTTGTTGGGGGCACCTTACAGGGGATGTATAGAACATTTTCATCAATGAAACATCTTCTCTTTGATAGTTTCTATTATGTTTCTTTCTTTTTATGTTGCCTGGCTGTGGGTCAGATGGCAGATGTCAGGATTTGCTTGGGTTCCCGATTGACATCTCTGGACTGTGAGCTAAGAGATGGAATTACTTGTCTCCGGGTGTTGGGCTTCATGATCTCCTAGGTTTGAATTACCGTGCTTCTTTGAGTTTTCGGGCTTGAGTGCGGGGTGCTGTGGCTCCTGACTTGAGAGCGGGGCTTCGAAAGTTTCCTGGCTTTGATGCGGGATGCTTGTGGCTCTCAGCGGGGTGCTAATTCTCGACTTAGAGTGCCAGGCTTTGAAAGTTTTCAGGCTTAAGGTGCCAGGCTTCAAGAGTTTTTGGGCTTAGAGTGCCGGTCTTTAGAAGTTTTCGGGCTTAAATGCGAGGCACTAATGGCTCCCGGTGGGGTGCTACTTTTTGACTTAGAGTGCCGAGCTTTGGAAGTTTTCGAGCTTAAGGTGCCAGGCTTCAGGAGTTTCCAGGCTTAGAGTGCCGGACTTCAGGAGTTTCCAGGCTTAGAGTGATGGGCTTCAAAAGTTTCTAGGCTTAAATGCGGGGTGCTGGTGGCTCCCGGCGGGGTGCTAATTCCCGACTTAGAGTGCCGGGCTTCGAAAGTTTCTAGGCTTAAATGCAGAGCGCTGGTGGCTCCCAGCTTTAAGTGGGGCAGATGAGTTCCTGCACAGGTGAAAAACAATATTGCACTAAAAAGAAACTTGAATTCATTATGAAAGAGCCTTACATTATTGGTGGTACATCCTCAAGTTACTGGCATTCCAGGTTCGCATGAGGCGGATACCATCGAGCCCTGTAAGGTAGTAGGCCCTACTCGGTAAGGCTTCGATCACCTGGTAAGGACCTTCCTAATTCAAGAAGAGTTTCCCGCATTCCCCTAGTTGCAATGCTTCTGCTCGCCTGAGCACGAGGTCGCTTGGGCAGAACACCTTGGGTCGCATGCGGGAGTTGTAGTAGCACACGACTCGCTGTCAGTAGGCTGCCATATGGAGCTGAGCTTTGTTCCTTGTCTTGTCTAGCAAAGCCAAGTTGAGGAGGAGACGTGCGGGGTTCTCACCTTCATTGTATTGTTCGACCTGGAGCGTGGGCAGGCTAAGTTCTACTGGGATTACTGCTTCAGTCCCAAAGACAAGGTTAAAGGGCATCTTGCCGGTGGCCGTGCAGGGGCTGGTATGATAGGCCCATAACATGCTGGGCAACTCATCCACCCACCGACCTTTGACTTCATCCAACCTTGTGTGGAGCCCTTGTAGGATGGTGCAGTTGGTCACTTCGGCTTCACCATTTATTTGAGGATGAGCCATCGAAGTGAAATGATGGTGGATGCCAACACTGGAGCAAAATTTGTTGAAGGCCCGGTTGTCAAACTACTTTTCGTTATCAGTGATGATTGTGTATGGGAGGCCATATCTACAAATTATAGATTTCTAGAAGAAAGACTGGACCTTCATCTCTGTTATCCATGCCAAGAGTTCGGCCTCGACCCACTTGGTGAAGTAGTCGATGGCCATGATCAGAAATCTTTGTTAGCCAGACACTGCAGGGAAAGGGCCTTGGATGTCCATCCCCCACTAGGCAAATGGCCATAGGGCTGATAGCTAGGAGATAGGGGCTGCCGGCTGTCACTGAATGCACGCGTGGCATTGCACTTGTCGCATTTCTTTACGAAATCAGTTGCATCCTCCCTCATGGTTTTCTAGAAGTATCCCTGCCAAATCGCCTTATGGGCTAAGGCCCTGCCCCCCACATGATTGCCATAGATACCTTCATGTATCTCTTGGAGCACGTAAGTGGCCTTCGAGGGTTTCAAGCACTTCAGCAGGGGGTAGGAGTAGGATCTCCGATAGAGCTGCACTTCTAGGATCATATGCATACAGCCTTCTTCTTGAGAAGGCCAGCCTCCTTTCAGTTGTCTGGCAAGGCACCAGTGGTAATGTACCTAATGTAAGGGTCCATCTAGCTAGCCTCATAGGAGACCTGCTGGACCTCGACCGTAGCCTCGCAGCTGGGGGCCCTGAGATATTCGATGAAGGCGTGCCCCAATGAAGTCTCTGGCAAGGTGGCTAGCCTAGAAAGGATGTCAGCTCGGGCATTCTCTACTCACGAGATATGGGAGATGCTAAAGTGCTTGACCACATATGTGAGTGCACCCATTCCAGGTTCTTCACCATCATGGGATCCTGCACTTCATACTCGCCGGAGACTTGGCCCACTACTAGCTGCGAGTCTATAAAGACCTTCAACCTCTTGATGCCCAGTTCATGGGACACTTTCAACCCCGTGAGGAGTGCTTCATACTCTACCTACTTGTTGGTCACCTTAAAGAGGAATTGCAGAGCACATTTCGCAATGACCCTGTCAGGACTGGCAAGGATGAGGCCAGCTTCATTCCCTCCTATGTTGGACGCATCATCCACGTGGAGTATCCATGTTTCTTCTGCTGGGGTTAGGCCTGGCCCAAGCTCGGACGGTTGGTCCACCTCTTTTGGACTTCCTTCGGCCCAAGTACATTCTACCATGAAATCGACTAGAACTTGGGCCTTCTGTGCCTGCCATGGATGATAGGTCATGTCGAATTCGCTGAGCTTCAGTGCCCACTTGGCCAAGTGCCCGAAAGTGTCCGGATGACTCAGGATAGCCCTCAGGGGTTGATCAATGAGGATGGCAATGGGATGCACTTAGAAATAAGGCTTGAGATGCTGCGAAGATGTTATTAGTGCAAAAATAAATTTTTTTGGCCGGGTGTACCTGGTTTTGGCATCACAGAATAGCTTGCTGGTATAGTAGATTAGCTGCTGAGAGCCATCCTTGTCAGCACGAACTAGCACAGAGCTGACCGCCTCCAATAAGATCGCTAGGTACAGGAGGAGCTCCTCTCCGGGCTCCGACCTGGATAGTAGTGGTGGTGAGGCAAGGAGCTTCTTCAGCCCCTCGAATACTTCTTGGCATTCTTTTGTCCAGGTGAAGTCATTCATCTTCTAGAGGACCTTGAAGAATGGTTGGCAATGCTCAATGGAGCATGAAATGAAGTGCCTTAAAACCACAATGCACCCAGTCAGGCACTGGACCTCCTTCTTGGAGGCAGGATGCCGCATGTCCGCGATCGCGTGGATCTTCTCAGGGTTGGCCTCTATCCTTCTTTGGATCACAACGAATCCTAAGAACTTTCCTGCTACCACGCCGAAGGCGCATTTGGCAGGATTCGGCTTCATCTGATAATGACGGAGGTTCCCGAAAGCCTCCGTTAGGTCGGCAACATGGTCCTCCTCCGGGCCGCTCATGATAAGCTTGTCATCCATATACACTTGCATGTTGTGGCTGATCAGGTCCTTAAAGACCATGTTGACCAAGCACTGGTAGGTGGCCCATGCATTCTTGAGACCAAAGGGCATCATCTTGTAACAATACGTATCTCGGTCAATCATGAATGACGTGCACTCTTTGTCTTCTGGATGCATGCAGATCTGATTGTATCCAGAGAACACATCCATAAAGCTGAGGTATTTGTGGCCCGAGGTCGCATCCACCAGCTGGTCGATCTTAGGGACGGGGAAGCTGTCCTTTGGGCATGCCTTGTTGAGGTCGGTGTAGTCCACACAGATCCTCCACTTTTCGAAGGCTTTCCTGACCATCACCACATTAGCAAGCCAGTCATGATATCGTATCTCTTGGATGAAGCCCATCGTGAGAAGTTTTTTGACCTTGTTGAGAGCCTTCTGTCACTTCGGGGGGAAGCTCCTTTTCTTCTACCAGAGCGGATGATGGTTGGGATCGACGTCCCTGTGGGTTATCAACTCTGGTAGGATACCGGGCATGTCAGCGGCTATCCAGGCAAAGACATTTGCATTGGCATGCAGGAAGCCGAGGAGAAGGGATCTCTCCTCTTCAACCAGTAGAGCCCTAATCTGTACCATTTTCAAGAAATCGTCCCCTAAAGGGAAAGATAGTAGGGGTTCAACCAGTCTGCTCTTTGGTCCTGGTGCTGCCGAATCCAGCTGGTCTACGACAGGGCTGAGATCCGCTCCCCTCAGACCTGGGATGGTTTGCCAGCAGCACTGCACCAGTTTGTTATGAACTTCATGGGACTATCTTATGGAAGTCTTACTACTTGTCAAAAGATAGATCCCTGAGTAGGAGTTGTGCATGTGATCTTTAGACCTGAGGTCACCATGGTTCCTTGTGCACACTAAGCCATATTTTGGTTCATACTCATTCATGCCATTACGACATGTACGGGGTGTTCTGGGTATGGTGGAAGGTGTATGGAGGATATGAGTGGACCAACAAGGAATCGATCATTCCTAGTAAGAGGAATTGTTATCCTATGCAATCTTTTCGATGAGTGACTTAAGGAGCCTTTGATCAAAGCAGGATGAGATTAGTGAAATCTAATCAGTCATCACATGAGTCCTCACTATCGAGTTGAGATTCGATATGATTAAGTGTTAGGGTTTGACATCTATCCATACCTATCACTTAATCAGGATAATGGGAGATCGAAAGATTGAATTGTATAGTAACTTACTACTGAAGGGTATTTTGATAATTTCTATCAAATTCCTCATCTTCCGGGTAGGCATGACACGTTGCTAGATGTCAATCTTGTCTTGTAGGTATTCATGAACCATTTGGATTGGTTTCATGAGTCAATTCGATGGATGGTTCGAATTGGACAATTAAATGAGCTAGTTTGACCTAATTAGGTCAATCGGGTTTGATTGGATCGAATTGGCTCAAACCTAAACCTACTGCTGGCTAGATGTGGAACCCAATGGGTCACACACACTAGAGAATTGGACAAGAAAGTCATTCATGATTTAATTAGGATCATAGGATCCTAATTGGTTAGCTAGGTGACACACTAGCATGTGTAGGCTAACCTAATTCCTAAACCCAATTGGATTGGGTCCGGTTGCTTGCTAAATAGACTAACCAATTTTTGGGAGACCAAAATTGGATTATTTTCTAAGTAGGATGAATTTATCAGATTTTATCTGATATTTTTTGGAGGTTTTATCTCGGAATTATGAAGAGTCCCTAAGGCATAGGACTCTTGGTGCCTAAATGACATGTAGGCATTCAAAAGGGCCTAGAAGGGTCTATAGTTCTCTGATTGGAGAAATTTTTATATGGTCGGAAAGCTTATTTAATGCCCTTTCATTTGAAACCCATATTGCATATACTTCAACTTTGTCAAAGGTAGCATATGGCATGGAAAAAAGTTGACCAAATTGTGAAGAGAAGCGACTCTTCATTTGGCACGCAGAAAGGACCAAGAGTCCTTCTGCAGATGAGTTTCTTCTATTGATTGGACTTCTTCTAATCTTTATATTTATCTCCTTGCCCTTTCATTAAGGATTTGACTGGTCAATGATTTTTGAATTGGCATGAAGAAGGAAAGGATGAATGGCGCACATGAAAGGTTGTGACTTTTCATGAGAGGGTGCATGGTTTGAAGTAGAGTCCATCGGCTTTCAGATCTCTTCTGTTTTCTCCTACTTTTGGAAAATGAGAAGATGCCTCTTGGCTCTTCCAGAGATCGGTACATGCCATGTGGCATGAGAAGGTTTCATTTGGACATGAAGAGATGTCAGATAAGACTCCTGAATCCTAAAGAGTCTTATCAGATATGAAGAAACATATCTGATAAGAGATTTTCGGATGTGTTTCATGCCCCTTAAGAAACTATTTAAAGGGTGTACAGTGGAATGAGAATATATTCATTCAGTCATCTAAAATAAGAGTCTAGATTTTATTGTATTATCCATATTTGTTTTTCTCTCTCCCTCTTCTTTTTTTTTTAAGACAAGACTTGTCTTGTTAAGACAAGGTCTTTTCTATTAGGACAAGGCTTTGTTTTAGGACATAAGCCTAAGGGGTCCTAAAGGAGGGTTGTCCTAAAACTAAGAGTGGTTTAGAAAAGTTTCCAAAGAGTCCTATAGTGGGATAGTGAGTCCTACAAAGGCCAAAGTCTAAAAGGCTGCCGAAAGAGTCCTACCCTAGCAAGCAACTTCAAGAAGGAGTTCTTTCTTATTTTAAATATTGTGTGGATCACCATTGGAGGACTTACACTTGTGAGTCTAGTAGAAGAAGTGGAATATAGCGCTCTAGGTATGTTTCATTAACCTTCTTTTATGACATATTAGTTGTAATCGAATAAGGGATTTTGGGAATTAGGGTTTCTAACTGATAAAGTGTTATTTTTATGCATGAAATTTTATAATTCAGTCTTACTAAGTTGCATAATGATCTCCTTGAAACCCAACAGTGGTATCAGAGCCACCCTTAGTTTATTTCAACTATTTGTCATTTGTAATAAAGATGATCCTCCCAGGATTATGATTCAATGCATATTAGGGATCATATGTTTGGTCTCTACTTTATTATGAAAAATTGCATGTTATTATTTTATACATATTGTAGATCAAATGCATCGTTATAATATGTTTTATCCTAATAGCTATTTAGGATTGGATTAATCAGCGGGGTATTTGAAATATCATGCTATGATATGATTGCCATGCACATCATGCAATGTTATGCATATGCTAGATTGATATGCCATATGCTAGTCACTAGTTAGGATTTTTTAATACTTAAACCCTAATCTTTAAAATATGTCAAGATATTTTTTTTTAGCCACATTCTAAAATAAGGTTGTCCTAACATAATGGTGGATATTTGTTATGTTGTAAGGTTGTCCTAGAATGATGATACACCTAGCATATATTTTGCATCATGTCATATATGTATGGTTTTCTGTTATAAGTACATTATGATATGTTAAATAGTATTAGAATGTGTTTGAGACCATCAAAGCCGTCATTAAAAATCATATTTAGTCTTAGTATCAAATTAATCATGATGCAGAACCAATTAGGGTTTGATCAGCCAATTGGTGTCTAGGCAAGTGGTTCTGGGAAGGTAAAGGGATTGAGGTTTATTAATTGGTTTCGTTGTCTAACCTGGCCAATTTAATTGGTGTCTAAGGAAAGCAACGGGGGGACCCCCTCACCCCTTCCACTTACCTAGCCAATTTGGTCATATCTAAACCTTAACTTGAGAATGCTAATTGATTATGTATACTATAATTTGCCTTTCTTCATGCTAAGCCAAATTAATATCAAAACTATAGCAGGTTTGTTGTGTAATACAAGATCTACTCTAGGATTTGATATGAAATTTGTATTGGTGCACTTAGTGCTTTATGGCATGGTTGAAATTGTTGCTTTGTTGTGTAACACAAGGGCAACAATCTTCAATTATAGCTATATAGAAATGAAGGGTTTGACTAAACTAAGACATTATAGTTTGTTGTGTAACACAAGACTATAAGTGTCTTAGAGGCAAAGATAATTGTTGAGAATTGCATGGGTTGCAATTGAAAAGTAAGTCCTACCTTTGAACTTATTAGTGTTTGTTGTATAACACAAGGAACTAATGAGAAATTAGGATCTCAACCCCACTAAGGAAATCGGGAAGGCTTCTCGTTTACCATAAAATGAGGGTTATGGTATTTGAAGAAAATAGTGGGAGACATAATTAGATAGTAAGTCCTTATCTATTTTGAATGTCATTCTTGAGTGACCGATATTGTTATTTAATTAAATATAGGATATTTATATTTATAGCTTCAAACTTATCACTGAGGGGCATCTTGGATGCCAATAAGTTAACCGGTCCAAATTATGTGGATTGGTTGAGGAACCTGATAATCGTATTAACTCAGGAGAAGCTTTCCTATATACTTGATTCTCTAGATCCTGAGGTGATTGGAGAGGATGCTTCAGAGGAGGAAAGGGCCACACATCAAATGTGGCTAAATGATAGTATGACTGTCAGGTGCATCATGTTGCTTCCATGAGCAACGAGCTACAGAGGCAACATGAAGGTCTGGAACCGCAGTCCATATTGCTCAATTTAAAAGAGCTTTATGGAGAGCAAAGTAGGGATGCCCGATACGAGATATCGAAATAGTTGTTCTGAGCATGGATGAGTGAAGGTTCACCTGTGCAAACCCATGTGTTGAAAATGATTGACTTAATCACTCGATTGGGTCAATTAGGGTTTATGATGGATAGTGAACTTAATCAGGACTTGATCCTGCAATCACTCCCAGATTCCTTCTCTCAGTTTGTTCTTAACTACCATATGAACAAATTGAATACCACTTTGCTAGAGCTGCTTAACATGCTTAAGACAGTTGAAAGCCACTCTAAAGGAGATAAGGCTCATGTTCTTCTTGTTAATGGAAGAAAGAAACAGGCAAGGAAAAAGGGTATGAAAAGAAAGTTTAACTTTAAGAAGAGCATCCAGAAGAAAAATTAGAAAGCTAAGAAGGATGATGGAGCCTGTTTCCATTGCGGCAAGACTGGGCATTGGAAGAAGAATTGCAAGGTTTACCTTGCAAGTGTAAAGCAAGATGCAAGTGGAGCATCTAAAGGTTTGTACATGATACAAACTAATTTATCATTGAGTGGTTATATTTCTAATTCATGAGTATTAGATACCGCATGTGGATCTCATATATACAATTCATTGCAGGGACTCCACAGAATTAGAAGATTGAAGAGGGGTGACTTTAAGCTGCATGGGGCAAGTGGTGAAGCCATATATGCTGAAGCTGTGGGCACCTATCTTCTTTTATTACCGTCGGGTGATGTAATAAAGCTAGAAGAATGCTTCTATGTACCAGATATTATTAGAAATATTATTTCTATCCCCTTGTTATTACAACAGGGATATGAAATAAATGTAAAGAGTAGTGGCTGCTCTATTCTTTATAATAATAAAATATTTGGACATGGATCTTTTATAAATGGTCTTCTAACTTTGCAACTCAATGATAATATTTTTCTTGTTGATGATAAGAAGAGAAAAAGAGATAATGACAATGTCACATATCCTGGCACTGCCGATTAGGTCATATCAGTGAGTCAAGAATAAACAAGTTAGTCAAAGATAATTACTTTGACTCTAATGATTTCCAAACATTAGGAACTTGTGAATCTTGTTTCAAAGGAAAAATGACTAAGTCTCCATTCACTAGACATGGAGAAAGAGCAACTGAATTGTTAGGTCTTATACATACTGATGTGTGTGGACCTATGTCAACTCAGGCCAGAGGAGGATATTCTTATTTCATCACTTTTATTGATGATTTATCAAGGTTCGGTTATGTGTATATTATGAAACACAAGCCTGAACTTTTGATAGGTTTAAAGAATATCAAAGTATGGTTGAAAAATAAACTGGACTTAGTATTAAAACTCTTTGTTCTGATCGAGGAAGTGAATACTTGTTTAGTGAGTTTTCGAACCATCTCAAAGACAAAGGCATTATTTCTGTATGGACTCCTCCTTATACACCCCAGTTAAATGGAGTGGTAGAAACGAGAAATCTTACCTTATTAGATATGGTAAGGTCCATGATGAGCTTCACAGATCTTCCCATTTTCTTTTGGGGACATGCCCTGGAAACTGCTGCATATATATTAAACAGGGTTCCATCTAAGTCAATAAGGAGCACTCCATATGAGTTATGGAATGGCAAGAGACCAAATCTTAAATACTTAAAGATTTGGGGTTGCCACGCTTATGTCAAGAACAATTTCGGACATAAGTTAAGTGCTAGGGCTGACAAATGTAGGTTTGTTGGTTATCCAAAAGAGGGTATTGGATACCTCTTTTATAATATTACTGAGCAAAAGATAATTGTCAGTAGGCATGCTATATTCTTGGAGCAAGAATTTATCCAAGAAAGAAGTAGTAATTCTTCACTTGAGTTATGCGAAGAACTGAACTAACAAACTGATGAGCCTTCAAAAGATATTCTTCAACCAGAAGTTCTTGAGGATCAAGAATAGCCACAATACACACCTTCTCTCCAAAGGTCAGAGAGGGTGCGGGGAGCACCTCTTAGATATGGCTTTGTCATCAGAGATGACAATGAAGCCAATATCATACAGAATGATGATCCTATGACCTATTCGGAAGCTATCAAGAGTAGAGACTCCGACAAATGGCTAAGTGCCATAAAATCTGAATTGGACTCCATGTATTCCAATCAGGCTTGGACTTTGGTACATCTACTTGAAGGAATTAACCCAATAGGATGTAAATGGGTCTTCAAGAAAAAGATTGGAGCAGATGGTCAAATTGAGACCTACAAGGCTAGACTGGTAGCAAAAGATTTCAGACAAAAACATGGTATAGACTATGATAAAACTTTTTCTCCAGTAGCCATGCTCAAGTCCATTCAGATAATGCTTGCCATAGTAGCATACCATGATTATGAGATCTGGTAGATGGATGTAAAGACTGCTTTCCTCAATGGAAACCTTGAGGAAGAAGTCTATATGTCACAGCCAGAGGGTTTTATCTCAAGTGGGAGACCAAATCAGGTATGCAAATTAAAGAAGTCTATTTATGGACTTAAGCAAGTATCGAGGAGTTGGAACATCCATTTTGATGAAACAATTAAAGGATTTGGGTTTATCAAAAATATGGATGAACCATGTGTGTATAAGAAGACAAGTGGGAGTGCACTTATTTTCTTGGTTTTGTATGTGGATGACATACTGATCATTGGGAATGATATCCCAATATTGCAATCGGTTAAGACTTGGCTATCATCAAAGTTTTCCATGAAGGATTTGGGAGAAGCATCCTATATTGTGGGTATAAGGATCTATAGAGATAGATCCAAGAGGATGCTAGGCTTATCCCAATCCAGGTACATTGACTTAGTGTTGAAGAGATTCAACATGGATGGAAGTAAGAAAAGTTACTTGCCAATGAGTCAAGGCATACATCTCTCTAAAAATATGCCTCCTAAGACATCGGAAGAAAGAGAGAGGATGACTAAGATTCCTTATGTTTCGACTGTAGGATCAATTATGTATGCTATGTTATGTACCAGACTTGATGTTGCTTATGCCTTAGGCATAGTGAGCAGATTTCAGGCAGATCCAGGAGAAGATCATTGGAAATCTATGAAAAATATTCTTAAGTACCTTAGAAGGACTAAAGATATTTTTCTAGTATATGGAGGATCTGAGATGAAATTAGAAGGCTATATAGATTCTAGTTTTCAATCAGATCCAGATGATAGCAAATCCACGTCGGGGTATGTCTTTACCCTAAATGATGGTGCAGTGAGTTAGAAAATTACAAAATAGCCAACAGTAGCTGACTCAGTCACTGAGGCAGAGTACATAGCTGCAAGTGAAGCCGCAAAGGAAGCTGTCTGGATGAAGAAATTCATCATGGAATTGGGCATGGTTCCTGATATACAACAGCCAATGCCATTGTACTATGATAACACTGGAGCTGTTGCACAAGCCAAGGAACCAAGGTCTCATCACAAGTCCAAGCACATTCTAAGACGATTCCACCTCGTTCGAGAGATAATAGAAAGACAAGATGTTGTCATTAATCGAGTAGATACAAAGAACAATATAGCAGACCCATTCACTAAAGCATTACCTAAGTAACAGTTAGATCGCCACTTGGATGATATGGGTATAAAGTACAAGGGCGATTGGCTTTAGTGCAAGTGGGAGTTTGATAGAAAAGTGCCCTAAGAGCCAATCATTGTAAGGGCCTTTTTTTGTATTCTTCCAACTCTTGTATGACATTATATATTAATAAAGGCATCTGTTTTCATCATATACTGCTGTGTCTTATTTATGATTATGATGAACCCCATAGATTAGAGTAATGGAATTAGGGTTATGATGAAGTTCATAATAGTGAGACCAAATTTCCTATAAACCCTAATCTAAAATGTTCCTAGTCATTAGACCATTGATTTGGGGATCAATGAATCTGGTAAGACTAGCTTATCTTATGTATGCTCAGATGATGAGAGTGGTTGGTCTCACAACCATTTATGTAGAGACACTAACACAAGGATAAGGGTGCTCATCAGGGTATGAGTACACTGAACTGATCCATACCGGGACTATCTTATGGAAGTCTTACTACTTGTCAAAGGATAGATCCCTGAGTAGGAGTTGTGCATGTGATCTTTAGACCTGAGGTCACCATGGTTCCTTGTGCACACTAAGCCATATTTTGGTTCATACTCATTCATGCCATTATGACATATACGGGGTGTTCTGGGTATGGTAGAAGGTGTATGGAGGATATGAGTGGACCAACAAGGAATCGATCATTCCTAGTAAGAGAAATTGTTATCCTATGCAATCTCTTCGATGAGTGACTTAAGGAGCCTTTGATCAAAGCAGGATAAGATTAGTGGAATCTAATCAGTCATCACATGAGTCCTCACTATCGAGTTGAGATTCGATATGATTAAGTATTAGGGTTTGACATCTATCCATACCTATCATTTAATCGGGATAATAGGAGATCGAAAGATTGAATTGCACGGTAACTTACTACTAAAAGGTATTTTGATAATTTCTACCAAATTTCTCATCTTCCGGGTAGGCATGACACGTTGCTAGATGTCAATCTTGTCTTGTAGGTATTCATGAACCAATTGGATTGGTTTCATGAGTCAATTCGATGGATGGTTCGAAGTGGACAATTAGATGAACTAGTTTGACCTAATTAGATCAATCGGGTTTGATTGGATCGAATTGGCTCAAACCTAAACCTACTGCTGGCTAGATGTGGAACCCAATGGATCACACACACTAGAGAATTGGACAAGGAAGTCATTCATGATTTATTTAGGATCATAGGATCCTAATTGGTTAGCTAGGTGACACACTAGCATGTGTAGGCTAACCTAATTCCTAAACCCAATTGGATTGGGTCAGGTTGCTTGCTAAATGGACTAAACAATTTATGGGAGACCTAAATTGGGTTATGTTCTAAGTAGGATGAATTTATCATATTTTATCTGATATTTTTTGGAGGTTTTATCTCGGAATTATGAAGAGTCCCTAAGGCATAGGACTCTTGGTGCCTAAATGACATGTTGGCATTTAAAAGGGCCTAGAAGGGTCTATAGTTCTCTGATCGGAAGGATTTTTATATGGTCGGAAAGCTTATTTAATGCCCTTTCATTTCACACCTATATTGCATATACTTTGACTTTGTCAAAGGTAGTATATGGCATGGAAAAAGGTTGATCGAATTATGAAGAGAAGCGACTCTTCATTTTGCGCGCAGAAAGGACCAAGAGTCCTTCTGCAGATGAGTTTCTTCTATTGATTAAACTTCTTCTAATTTTTATCTTTATCTCCATACCCTTTTATGAAGGATTTGACTGGTCAATGATTTTTGAATTGGCATGAAAAAGGAAAGGATGAATGGCGCACATGAAAGGTTGCGACTTTTCATGAGAGGGTGCACGGTTTGAAGCAGAGTCCTTCTGCTTTTAGATCTCTTTGATTTTCTCCAGCTTTTGGGAAATGAGAACATGCCTCTTGGCTCTTCTAGAGATCAGTACATGCCATGTGGCGTGAGAAGGTTTCATTTGGACATGAAGAGATGTCAGATAAGACTCCTGAATCATAAAGAGTCTTATCAGATATGAAGAAACATATATGATAAGAGATTTTGGGATGTGTTTCATGCCCCTTAAGAAACTATTTAAAGGGTGTATGGTAGAATGAGAATATATTCATTCAGTCATCTAAAATAGGAGTCTAGATTCTACCGTATTATCCATCTGAGTTTTTCTCTCTCCCTCTTCTTTTTTTTTAAGACAAGACTTGTCTTGTTAAGACAAGGTCTTTTCTATTAGGACAAGGCTTTGTTTTAGGACATAAGCCTAAGGGGTCCTAAAGGAGGGTTGTCCTAAAACCAAGAGTGATTTAGAAGAGTGTCCAAAGAGTCCTATAGTAGGATAGTGAGTCCTACAAAGGCCAAAGTCTAAAAGGCTGCCGAAAGAGTCCTACCCGGGCAAGCAACTTCAAGAAAGAGTTCTTCCTTGTTTCAAATCTTGTGTGGATCATCGTTGGAAAACATATACTTGTGAGTCTAGTGGAAGAAGTGGAATATAGCACTCCAGGTATGTTTCATTAACCTTCTTTTATGACATATTAGTTGTAATTGAATAAGGGATCTTGGGAATTAGGGTTTCTAACTTATAAAGTGTTATCTTTATGCATGAAATTTTATAATTCAGTCTTACTAAGTTGCATAATGATCTCCTTGAAACCCAATACGGTTGTTGGGACCCCCTCATTTCTTCGATCCCCCATGGTGTCGGGAACTGGACCAAGAGGCGTTTTGTGGAGATGGTGGCATCAAGCATATTAAGTCCTGGGCACCCCAGGATGGCATTATAGGGTAAGGGGAGCTTCACAACAGTAAAGGTTACTAGCATGGTGCTTTGCCGGGATGGTGTCCCAGTGGTTATTGGGAGTGTAATCTCTTTCTTAACTCTGATTGAGTCTCCGATGAAGCCTACCAGGGGCATGAACACCAGTCTTATTTGGTCAATGGATAGATTCATCCTTGTAAAGGCATCATAAAAAAGGATGTCCGAGGAGCTTCCACTGTCTACCATGATTCTTTTTATAGGGTTCTTGGCTATCATCATTTTAATGATGATAGCATCATTATTTGGGTTATCCACCCTAGTTGACCCCTCTCCCACATAGGGGAGTGCATCATCACTCTCCTCTCTCCCCCTAGCCTTCTTTGGGGCCTTTCCTACCCCCTAGGATATCATCCCTACCGGCTTCTCGGTGGAATGATTGTCGATGGTGAGGGGCTGAGGCCCTTTGATTTGGGCTGTAGGGGGTGCTCCCCCCTCTACATACTTATCGAGGTAGCCGTGCTTGATCAGCTCTTCGATCTCTCTCTTCAGGTCGTGGCATTCCTCCATGTCATGGCCATAGTCCCGATGGAAATGGCAGTAATGGGATTTGTCCCACCCAGTTGATGGCTTCAGTGGCGGGGGTTGGTGCAGGAAGTGCTCACACTTGATTTCCATCAGGATCTTCGCCATAGGTGTGAGGAGAGTAAAAGTCCCTTCGTCGATGGGGATGGCCTTGGACCTGGGCTCCAATCGCGGGACCCTCATCATCCTCTGGTCCAGGCGACCGGATGTCTCCCCGATGGCCTACCTCTTTAGGGGTCTCTCATCTAACTCCCTCCAAGCATGGAAGGGTCTTTGCCTCTTCTCCTTTTTCTTACTCTTTTCCACTTACCTCCACTTACCATTTTTTGTAGGTTTTATATAGACAGGATGCTTTCCAGTGGGTTTGCGGTTCTTTCCTTCAAGGGAGGTTCTCCGTTGCCTACTGGTGCCCATCTCTCTCTCTGTTGAGCTGGTTTTATGCCTAAGCCTCCATCCATAACGACATGTTGCCACTTTGGTGGAGGCCATCTGGGTGCTGCAGGGAATAGGGCCATAGGGGTATGCCCTTCTCTGGAAGGTTCAGGCATCTTGTCATGAAAGCTGCAGTCTCCCAGTCATGTGGTCATCTACATGTCAGCATACTGCAAGGTTGGGAGCCTGACATTATCCAGATCGTGTAGATCGTGTGCACGACGTACCGCAGGGGGGTGCCTGCCCCCATGGCAGGGTATGCACCACCTCTCGAAGGGTCAGGGTGGCCAGGTACTCTGTTATCTTTTCTTTGAATTCTGGCTTTTCTCCTCTTTGCACCTTTGGTGGGAAACCATGTCCTAGTAGGTGGGTCTGCTTTGAAGAGATGGACTCGACCTCGACCAGGAGCTGACCTCGGACGGGGGGGACTCACCCAATGAACCCTGCCTCGGTTGGGTGCTGAACTCGATAGGGTGGTCCTTTCTGGAGAGGTGGACTCGACCTCAACCGGGAGCTGACCTCAAACCGGGGCTCGTCCAATAAGCCCTACCTCGATTGGGAGCTAACCTCGATGGGGTGGTCAATTTATGCAATGGTAGACTCAATCTCAACCGGGAGTTGACCTCAGATGGGGGGCTTGCCCAATGAGCCCTGCCTCGACTGGGAGCTGACCTCGGTGGGGTGGTCCCTTTAGCTTTTCTTCATATGGCCTTGTTTAGATGGTGGGTTTCTTTGTCGTCGTGGCCATCCGCAGGCTCCACGTCAGCAGATATCGCCGCTCCAGTCCACATCAATGGATGTCACCATATCAGTGGCTTTATGTTTTAGGGAGAAAGGGAATAACTTAAGCCTAAGGGCATCATCGAAGAAATTCTGGATCTTGACAGTTGAACATATTTCTAAAAATTTATCTAGGTGTTTGTAGAGGTCCTCATTTGCAAGTCCATAAAAAGATGGCAACATCTGAATTACACTGGACTTGATTTCGTATTGCACAGCCTCTACTGGAGGTGTTTGAATACAGGGAGAGTAGGTATATTTAGGAGTGAAATACTCCTTCAATTATATTGGTGGATCAATTTCTTGATTGGGGTCCATAGTTCATGATCTGTATGCTTTGCAAGTCCATCTATTTTTGGATCTAGGTATATGATTTTAGATTCTAATGATAGTTAACCTAGCATACACCCTATGCTAGTACTCTAAAGCAAACAACAGTTCAATTTCTTTATATTTTTTTTAATTAATTAAAATAACTAGAAGAATGAGAGGAGGTCTAAAGGAAAGACTCCTAAGACAGTTGATGCGGGACAATTCATGCATGCCAATTATTTTTCATGTGTTAAGCATTAAATTAGGAGATTGTATCCCAAATTTCAAGCCAAGATTCAAAGTAGGGAATTATATAGAAATTTTAGAAGCAGATGCATGCAGAAATAGATCCTACAAGTGAAGAAACAGGACCGCCAAGGCTAAGAAGTCCTGGTTAGGACTAGCTCTTCTGCAATACCGCTACCTGATGAGTCTAGGGGGTGTACCTGGTAGAGATTTGAAGATTGATCTGTGAAGAGTTTGCTCTACGCTCGACGGATGCGGCCTGGAAAATAAAGCTATCGACCTTACAGATTCGCGGCTTTCAATCTGGTGACCCGAAAGCTTGTTGATTGGAATACTAGATTCGTGAACTCCGAGGGACCTATAAATTACCATTCAAGGGTTAGAAAATAAAGAAGAAAAAAGGTTAAATCTTTGAAAGAAGAAGGGAGGGGAAGGAAGAGAGGCAACTAGGAAGATGAAGAGGCTGTCGGCTTGGAGGCAGGGTGCAGGGATCACACAGATACCCTAAATCACACAAAAAACTTCACACACAATTTTGAGGAACTCAAGAATAATTCATTCATCAATAATCAGCAATAATACATGAGGGGGGAAGGGGCCTTTATATAGGCATACAAGTTAGGGCATACAAGAGATTTTACATGGTCTTCCTTTTCCTTTACAAACTCTTCAACAAGTCCTCTCCCAAATAGGTTCAAATTTGTTCTCCCAACTAGGATTACTCCTCTCCTCCTCTTTGACTTGGTTTCTCCTTCTCTTTGACTTGGTCTAAGGGGGGTAATCATAAGGGGGCGCCATATGGAGGGTGACCATAAGGTGGGGCGCCATATGAAGAACTTTGGGCTTTTGGGCTTTGGGCGACCCACTTCAGTGCTGGGCTGGGTCTTTTAGGGTTTCTTCCGATTGTCTATCTCCTCATGGTGGGCTGATGTACTTGTCATCTAGGGCTTCAATGATACCTCCAAGAATCCTTCTATGCTTCCGAAGTGGCATAATTATATGGATGACTGGATTCCATGCAGTGGTTGTAGTATTATGCTGACTGGCTTCATAAGTGACTTGAGTCTTCTTATAAAATTGGACTGGACTCAATATAAGACTTACAAAATTGGACTGAATGTATAAAACTCAAAACTTACGGGACTCATAAGACTCACTAAGCATCCAAAACTTGACTCAACACTCTAATTACAGGACTAACTATAGAAAGGCCCTAAACAGGACTCAGGGGCCAAAATATAGACTCAAGTGTAACAAGGCCTGAAAAACAAACTCAAGGCCCAAATACAAAACTCAAATGGCTAACATAGGCAAATTATTGGACTCAAAGACAAAATTTGCATCATGGCTAGGGACTCAAAACTCATGCATCCATAGTAAACTAGGGTTTACCTGATGTCCCCATCAATTCTCCTGGGTGAGAGGAACTCGACTCCATCGAGTAAGGGTCACTCTGGCTCTGGTATCGCTCAAGGAGGTCTGGGTTAAGGCACTGCAAGTCCTCTTAAGTAATCCATGAATCGTCGGATTTTGGTCGACCATGCCAACAGACCAGGTAGCATTGATAACCGTGGCCCTAGGTTGTGACAACTTGATCATCCAGGATATGCTCGATCCGTTCACCTCTCTCAGGCCAATTTATAAGTGGACACTCTGGGTTAGGTTCGCTCTCAAAGGATAGAGTAGGTTCAAAACCTCACTAGAAATCACTGCCGGTTCCCTATACTCAACCAAGTTAGCAATATTGAAGGTAGAGCTAATGTCAAAATCCGAGGGCTAATGTAGCATATAAGCATTGGATCCTTCCTTCTCTATCACTCAAAAGGGTCCAGCTCTGTGAGCATGAATCTTCTTAACCATAATAGAATCTCCTTCATTAAATCTCTTGGCTCTCTTTTCGAGAATTATCCAGTTGATCCAAATTTAATGCTTAATGTGAATGATGCACCTGGCTTGTACTGACACCTAACAAAATGCAGACTCAACTATGCATTTCTATTGAGAGGGACTTTATTGGGCTCTTCTGGGCCTAAACCTAATAGACTATAGGTTCTCTAGGTTTGACCCTGGTTTGACATGCACATGAAAACTTACAATGAACTTCTAGTAAATGCTAGAGGGTATGCAAGAAGTTAGATGCAAACATAACATGTACAATGAATGTATGCAATATGCAAACTTCTATAACATGCAATCTAATAATGAAAAAATTAGGAGAAGTTTCAGAAAAATGTAGAAAATAAGAAGTGGGTTCAGGGTTAGTCTGGTAGGGTAGAAAGTAAGAAAAGGGTTTAGGGTTGATTGGATAGAATAGGATGTAAGAAGGGATATCAGAGATTAGTCCTAGACTAATAAGGTTGACCTTATGGGGTTGATGTATATCTACTGGGTTTGTATAATGGAAGGATGGGTCACTAATTTCAGGGAAGAGATCTTCAATTGGAGTTAATGGAGTGACTTCATCCTGAGGATGTTGATTTAAAGAGATCAGGTCTTTAATGAATTCTTCTGGTTCTTCAATCAAAGGACTAGACTCTACAATTGGGCTTTCTTCTAGTGGCTCCTCAGGTAAGATCCTAATAGTAATATTTGGGTTCTCTTCCTCTAATTGGTCTTCCATTACAGGTTCAGTTTGGGTGGGGTCAGGGTCAACTAACTTTAGATTGGCTTTTACCTGGATATCTACTGGGTCAACAAATTCTAGGTTGGCTTCTACCTGGGTATATACCTGGTCAACTAATTCTAGGTCTTCTATAGGTAACTCTTCTTCTTCTTCCTCATACTGTCCCACTAAGCTCATGTCTGCTTCATATACTTCCTCTTCAATGTCAGCTTTGTGAACCAATAGGATAGTAGGAGGGGGATGGCTAAAGAAATATTGACTAATGACTGGGGTAGGGGTGGGTTTACTAAGGGGTTTTTGACTAATACTAGGCTCAACAATAGGTTCAGACTCATCTTTATCTAACTCACCTAGGTGTAGGGTGCTGACTGGACACTGGCTAATAAAATGGCTTGGTTTGCGACATCTGAAACACACTCTCGGGGGATTGGAACTCCTCTGAACCTCTACAGACTTGCCTCTATCCCCTCTATGGGCCATAGTGGTACTAGGTTGGTTAGGATATGATCCTGGGCTTAGGGCACTAGTCCTGAAGAGTTTAGGTTAACAAAAGGGAAGTGGACTAACACAGGCTCATATCTAGGGGTACTAATCCTATGGGATTCAAGTCGACTAAGGGATAGTGGGTTACTATTGGGTTCATATCTAGGGACTATGGGTTCCTGGTTATTGGTTCGGGTTATTTGATCAAATCTTTGGTCTATTAGGTCAAATCTATGGTTCATTTGGTTTTGGGATTAGGTCAATTGGTTTTGGGATTGGGTCAATTAGGTCATCCGGGTATTGGTTTGGTCAAGTTTATGGTTCAATTGTTCATTCATGGTTCTTATGAGTGCTTCAAGACTGGACTCCATGGTTGAACTGAGCTGTGGTTTGGACTTTTGATATTGGGTTCCTAATCTAGTGGTCATGCAACAAATCAAATAATCAAAATGAAATGATGTAACCAAGCATGCAAAAGAGAAGGAAAAAGCTAGTGTAATCTAGGGTTTCCTAGACCTAGAGCCAGAAACTGGGTGGGTCAGCTCAACTTACACCTAACCCAATAGCTAATCCTTCCACTAGCCAGGTAGGGGGTAGGAGTGTGGGAAGCCCCCCTGCTATCACAAGGACATAATTAAAAACCACAACACCACTTGGGTCGTTTGACTCTGGACCCCTAGCCTTAAACATCAGCTTTTAGTAATAGCTAAATGATTAAATGCACTAGTTGGCCCACACAGCTCGGACTCGACCTGTTGGTGTTACCTAGTCCACTAGGGCAAATTAAGTCTAATTAATTTTAATTAGGTTTGGGTTAGAATGCAAGAGGGTTGTTTTGGGCCCAGGATAGATAATGACCTCCTGCCCTGATCTGAGAAAGTAAAATTGCCCTTAAGATTGATTTAATGAGATGATGAACACACTATGAAACCTGATGCAATCTAAAATACTATAAAAAATAAAATAAATTTTGTCTCTTTTATGAAGTTGCAGCTTAAATTTAAGTTAGTTAGGTTATCAAACAAAATTGGCCTGGGTTGGGAGGGGTTTGGTAGTTGATTAGGTTTAGTTTAGTGAGATATGCAGAAACTGAAATTAGGATTTGGTTTGATGCAGAAATTAGCATAGATTTCAATATAGAAAAATTCAAAAAAATTTAAAGAACATAGAATGACATGTGAGTATGATTCAGACCAAATTCCATGCAAAAAAAAAAATGCTATGATGATGCAAAAACTAGGGTTTCTAACTGGGTGTAGGAAAGAATAGAATTTGGGTTAGGGTTTTTAGGAAGCAGGTTTCCTTACTGTTTTTAGATTAAAGAAAATCAAGAGAAATATCATTAAAATAGAGGACGACTCAAGGGTTACTCAGTCCAAAAATCAGATAAAAAAAATAACTCTAAGATGGGAAACTCGGCCTAAACTTGGACTCTTAATGCAGAATAGGATGCAGAGATTTTCTAGGGCAAAAGAAAATAGGAATGAAAAAATTTTTATTTATAGAAATAAATCATGAAAAAATTTATAAAAATACTAGAAATTATCTGGGATCTAAAGATAAAAAAATAAAAATTTTTTGATCTACCTACATTTAGAAACAGGAAAAACAACATACCATGTATGGGAATGATAGGATACAGAAACTAGCCCTAAACATGCTTTGATACCAAATTGATGCGGGACTATTCATGCATGCCAATTATTTTTTGTGTATTAAGCATTAAATTAGAAGGTTATATCCCAAATTTCAAGCCAAGATTCGAAGTAGGGAATTCTATAGAAATTCTAGAAGTAGATGCATGCAAAAATAGATCCTACAAGTGAAGAAACAGGACCGCCAAGACTAAGAAGCCCTGGTTAGGACTAGCACTTCTGCAGTACGGCTACCTGATGAGTCTAGGGGATGTACCTGGTAGAGATTTGAAAATTTATCCATGAAGAGTTTGCTTTACACTCGATGGATGTGGCCTAGAAAATAAAGCTATTGACCCTACAGATTCGTGGCTTTCAATCCGGTGACCCAAAAGCTTGTCGATTGGAATACTGGATTCGTGAACTCCAAGGGACCTATAAATCACCATTCAAGGGTTAGAAAATAAAGAAGAAAAAAGGTTAAATCACTAAAAGAAGAAGGGAAGGAAGGGAATGAAGAGGGGCGGCTAGGAAGATGAAGAGGCTGTCGGCTTGGAGGCAGGGTGTAGGGATCACATAGACACCCTAAGGAATCACACAAATACCCTAAATCACACAGAAAACATCACACACAATTTTGAGGAACTCAAGAATAATTCATTCATCAATAATCAGTAATAATACATGAAGGGGGGAAGGGGCCTTTATATAGGCATACAAGTTAGGGCATACAAGAGATTTTACATGGTCTTCCTTTTCCTTTATAAACTCTTCAACAAGTCCTCTCCCAAATAGGTTCAAATTTCTTCTCCCAACTAGGATTACTCCTCTCCTCCTCTTTGACTTGGTTTCTCCTTCTCTTTGACTTGGTCCAAGGGGGGGTAATCATAAGGGGGCGCCATATGGAGGGTGACCATAAGGTGGGGCACCATATGAAGAACTTTGGGCTTTTGGGCTTTGGGTGACCCACTTCAGTGTTGGGCTGGATCTTTTAGGGTTTCTTCCGGTTATCCATCTCCTCATGATGGGCTGATGTACTTGTCATCCAGGTCTTCAATGATAGCTCTAAGAATCCTTCTATGCTTCCCAAGTGGCATAATTATGTGGATGACTGGATTCCATACAGTGGTTGTAGTATTATGCTGACTGGCTTCATAAGTGGCTTGAGTCTTCTTACAAAATTGGACTGGACTCAATATAAGACTTACAAAATTGGACTGAATACATAAAACTCAAAACTTACAGGACTCATAAGACTCACAAAGCATCCAAAACTTGACTCAATACTCTAATTACATGACTCAACTATAGAAAGGCCCTAAACAGGACTCAGGGGCCAAAATACAAACTTAAGTGTAACAATGCCTGAAAAATAAACTCAAGGCCCAAATACAAAACTCAAATAGCTAACATAGGCTAATTATTGGACTTAAAGATAAAATTTGCATCATGGCTAGAGACTCAAAACTCAGGGACTCATAGTAAACTAGGGTTGACCTGATGTCCCCATCAACAGTCCTAGACTAGAGACAAAAAATTTTTAATTAACTTTTTTCTCAAATGAGTGATGCAATCAAAATCAATTCTATCTTGGAGTTAACCTAATCTAGATAGCTCCTAACTATTCTAAGGTTACCTTTGAGCACTCCAAGCCCAAGATCAATTAACTAACTCGGCCAGCTAAGTGTAAGGTTGGTGTGGGTCCCCTCGTTACTCCCCAACTTATCTAAGTAATGGGGTTATGCCCTTAAAGTTAATTATGGAGAGATGCAATGCAACAAACAAGATGCCCAAACTTAGAAATATCATATTGTTGCCCAGATGGCCTACCTAAGAGGGGGGGTGAATTGGGTATAAAAACTTTTTCAAAAATACGTGCCCTTTTGAAATCTTAGTGTGGTGAGTGAAGTGAGTTAGGTGTTAAATGCGGAAGCAAGTAAATGAGCACAAATACAAGCAAGCACAAACACCATAAATTTTATAGTAGTTCGGAACAACCCAGCTCCTATGTCCACTACCCAAGATACTACTTGGGATTTCTACTATATTCACCATGGAATACAGTCGGTTTGTTTTACACCAGGCTCACAAACCAAAATCCAATCTTGGTTCTGCACTTGGATCACTAAGAATCCAATACAACGTTAGTTTTTCCAGGCTCACTAACAACCCAAACTTGGTTTTAAAGGCTCACCAAAAATCTTAAACAATACCCAAGCTACAGCCCCAGCTGTACTTGGAACAATTCAAAACAAAGTTACAAATGAAGCAACACTAAAGGCAAACCAAACTTTGTCGGATGGTTGCAGTTGAAGCTCTTTGAGAAGCCTTCTTGATTGCTCCTTTAATGTTCTTTAAGGCTTTCTAACTTCTTCGATAAATGACTCAAGAAATTGATAGGAGTTTGGTGAAGTCTTAAGCTCTAGCTTGAATGCTCATTTGAATATTCAATGCCCTCAAAAAGGTTATTCAAAACTTATTCAAATCCATCATTTATAGCTCCCTTAACTGTTCCCAGCTGAAAATAGCCATTAGAGTGCCTTGGGAGTCGAAATCTAGCCATTGGAGCACTTTTTGGATTCAAAAAATCAATTTTGGAACTAGTCGTTACACTTTAAAAACTGGAAATCGAGTCAGCTCGATTAGATTGAGTCGGCTCAGATTCTTAGACATGCAGAAACTGAACTCTGGTCGAGTTGGCTCGCTTGACTAGCTTTCCTAGAACTGAAAATCACTCACTCTAGAGGAGTCACGATGCGGGATGATCCTAAGGCTACCATGATTATAGGAAGACTTTAACTAATTTTTTTATAATTTTTAGAATTTTAATTTGTAGGCTAGAAACCCGAAATCAAGTAAAGAATCAGCAGGCAAGTATGTAATGAAAGAAAACATCATACCCGCATATGAACTCATGCCAAAATAATAAAAGAAAGTATCTCAGAGATTAAGAAACCCCCGGTTATGATAATGTACCTTCAATAAATCAAAAATTAGGAGGGGAAAGGATTTTTACCAAGCACCGATTCGAAGATCCTGTTGATGAAGGGGTCATACAGCACTCGGGATCGTCACCTGAAGACAAGCCTTCAGTTCCTCAGTTCAGGCAGCTATCTAGGATTGTCCTGGAGGCAAAGAGGGCCTCCTCCTCGAAGGGGAGAAACCATGGGGATCCTACAAGCATCAGAGGTCAGCAAGTAAACAAGTTAGAAAGTAAAAGAAGTGAACTGGGGTTTGGGAAAGAGGGAATTAGGGTTTTAAAAGCTGGCGGTTGGAAGGGGAAGATGGCCACTTGCTGATGGATGGATTAGGGCTTCTTCTCCTTTGCGTGTTAGGGTTTGGATGAGAGTGCTTGGCTAGGGCTTGGATGAATTAGGGCTCACAAACAAAACTCACACACCTCAACACAAGAACACAATAACACAACTTAACACAAAATTTCAGCAGGATTTTGATTCATGAATAAAAGATTCTTACAAGAGGGAGAGGGATGGGGTATTTATAGATGTTCCCCAAGTGATCTCCTAGTTAGGATAGGATTACAAAGTTGAGTGGGAGAGGGATAACAAGTTTTCTTAAAATTAGGAGAATATAATTTGAGTAAAAATAAAACTAGATCTCCTTGTTTGAACTGAATTTCTCCCTTCCTTGGACTTGGTCAAAGGCACCTTGGGCTTGGTCTCTTGGGATTGGATGCCTAAACTAGAGTTGGGCTTGGCTTTAGGGTAGCAAGGGGCGTCCTCCATTGGTTTGGCGCATGGGCTTATGGGCCGTGGAAGTTGGGGTGACCTGGTATCAGCATATTCCTTGGAATCTTAGTTTTGGGGCTCATGGGCTTGACTCCTAGGCTTAGAATCTCTTGGCCTAGGGTGCTGACATATTCCTAGAATCATGAGGCGCCCTGGTTTGGAAATATTCTCTAGCATCTTAAGGGTATCAAGGCATCTGAAAGCCATCTGGAGGGCATCTGGGGCATCTGAAAGGAATCTTGGATCCTGGGGTGGCAAACAAGACCCAATAAGCTAATGTGAAGGCCTCTGGTTCCTAAATGAGGCCTGGTGGAACTCCAAAATTATGTAACCTCTTCTCTTGTACAAAATTAGACTGGTACTGGACTAATACACAAGTACAAGACTTGAAGACTGGACTAGGATTGAGACAAATCAACTAGCCTCAACTTATTACATAACTCATCTTACTTGATTACAAAATTTGACACATGGCTAAGTAAACCATATAGGGCTTAGTAATCTATGTCTGATCCCGGTGCCCCTACCAAGTCAACTCGGTTGCTCATCGGGTCAGCTCGGTAGCTTGGGGTGATACGAAAATTAGGGTACCTTCGTATCACCCCAGATTCGCCCTCACCCGCCCTGCCATTTTCATCTATCCCCTGTTCAACTCTCGATTGCCAATCCTTCCGATTGACACCACAAACCACCCCCGTCACCCCCTCTATTAAAAATGTCCATCCCAAACCTCGGTTAGCCACCAGCCTCCATCTTTGGTCCACCCTGGCATCCGCCTTCCCTCCTTTTTGGCCACCACCAAGCTAGATCCCATTGAACGGACACCCGAGGAAAAGAAGGATCAACACCCAGCAGTCGACGACCGCGCTCCACCACCAATTCCACCTCCATCCACCTCTGTCTACCACCATCCCCTCCATAACCGACGTCTTCATCATCCGCGATGCCCTACACCCGCCATCAACCGCCGACGCCCTTGCTATCACACCACCTCGCCATCCACCCCTCCAATGTTGTCGATTCGGAAGATCCATGTCCCAAGTCGACCGGCAACGACAACTCCCTATTCCTCGCCCGCAAGCCAGCCCTCCCCCGTCCGTGCCAGCTACCCATCTCTCTACCCGCTGCCCTCCATGAAGCCTCCCATCCTCTGTTGACCGTCGCTTTTTCCTCCTCAGATCCGAGGAGAACTTCATCGCTGTCGGCCATCCCGAGCATCCCCTCCACAAAGCCACTCCTCCAATGACCCCATTTCTCGAGCCTCACCAGACCTTCTTCACTCAAATCGCTGGATTCTTCATCATCAAGGACCGGATCCTCCACACCGTGGTGGATTGATCTCCCGGTCCGACATTGACACACTCTGGGCAACTGCTGAGGCATACCTTATGGGTCTCTTCGAGGATACCAACCTCTGCCCTGATTCACTGAAGAACCTCGAACCCAAAGCAACTGACCGTGGCCATCCTCTCCGCCCCATGCTCACCGTCATCTTCCTCACCGGAGGAGTTGCTGCAGCCGAAGCTCCTTAAATCGGCGCCTCCACAGCCATCATCCACCGACCTCCATCCCCAATCTTGTCACCACTATATCACCCGAAGCCGACCGCACGGATCTGCTTGATGCTTCACCTCCACCGTCGAACACCGTCCCCTCCCATGGCCGCGCCTCCCTCTCATCAAGCCTTCACTATCGCACCGCCCGAGACTAAGCATGCCATCTCCGCCTTGTGATGCTGTCTTCCTCCCTGCTATCATTGCCAGCTACCGTCGACTATGCCGTGACCACCGCCACCCTACTGGACTGTCCTCCACCCAGTGTCATGCCAATGATCCCCTCCACGAGCCTCCCCTGTTCGCTGGTTTCAATCCATGGAGAAGATGAAGCCTGCACAAACGTGAATGCAATGTCTACGTTCAAAGTTGACTTCTCCTTTTGCATGATTCTCAAAGCTACACCAATCCCAAAGCTACATCAATTTCAAAGATGCACGCTCCTCAAAGTTGCATGATTAATGCCATGCAAATTTCAGAGCAGAGTCTTTGGATATGGTTCATCAAAGCCCCCCCACTAATCTTGACTCGATGGAATCGAGTTTTCCCCACCTCAGGAGAATGATGGGGACATTGCAGCACTGATCCTGGAGTAGCATGGATCTTGGAACAGCACGGATTTTAATAAATTCAAATTTTAAAAAAATTAGTTGGTTAGGATTGATTGTTTTGAAATTTGATTTAGGATTTGGTTGGTTAGGATTGAGATATGGATAGGCCTTATCTTATCCTATCTTGTATTTTAATTTGAATCATCCTATCTTTTTATCTTGTATTCAAATTCAAATGAGGGTTGGAAAGGTCTATAAATACCGCCCTCAGTCCTTTATAAAAAAATAGTTTGGTAAATAAATATGAGTTTTTAGAAGAGTGATTCTTCATCTTGCCTTCGCCTTTGAGCATCGAGGGGCGTGAGGCCCTAGTTATCTTCCTTCCCTTTGATTCCATTTTCTTTATCCCCTCTTGTCCTTTGAGATTCATCCTAATGCCTCCAAGTATCGAGGTAGGTGGAATGCCCTAGAGGTGAGAGGTCTCTTCATTAGTGTGAGTCCCAAAGTTCATGAGTTCCAAACCTTTAGTCTTCCATCCCCATTGTTCGTTCACCATCCCTAAAAAAAAATCCAAAAAAAAGAAGTACCCTAATCTAGGTGACTTCTAGGCTCACCAACGATTCTATCCCCATTTGTCCCACATTAATTTTTGGTATCAGAGCTAGAAAAATTAGGGTATCCAGATTCCCCTTCTCTCCCACTAGCCTCAGTGAGTCCCTCCACTTCCCCGTCGCTGATCCCCTCATCTCTAATCCCATTTCCACCCAGCCCCGCCATCAACTCCCGAGCAACATCGCCACTGATTCACCCGAATCCCACTTCCTCTCCCTGCCATTCTCACCAGTAAGTGCAAAAAAAAAAAGTTCTTCCAACCAATGCCTTCCCTCCCATGACTCCTCCCATGCCCCACCAACACCCTTGCTGCCACCGACCAACCCAGCCAATCATCCCCACCGACAGCCCCATCGGAAGATTCACCTCCATCCACCTCTACCTAGACCAAGCCACCCCCTTCTCTGCCTTCTGTGAAATCCTATCTCCGCCCATGAAGTCTCCACAGCCTGTGAAGTCTCCACAGCCACTGGCCTCCAAGTCCATCTCGTCGCCTACTGCTGGCAAATTGATGCCATCCATCATGATAGCTGATCGACACTGCCTTGTCGGTCTTCCCCACCAAAGCCCCACCTGAAGTCGCCCACAACCGAGGCGACCTCCACCGCCCTGCGTAGCTCCCAACTGCCGCGATGCCCAACCCTCTCCCAGATCTCTCAGATCTCCCAAATCTTCCAGATCACCACTGCCAGAGACATCCTCGAACGCCATCGCTGGCTGTCTCCTCCATTCCTAGACGATGTGGTGCGGGCACCAGAACCAGACGAAGACTTCAGGGTTCCATTCGGATCTCTGATTGACCTTGCCCGAGATAATTAGGGTTTCAAGTTTTGTAAAAAGGATTGACCTGATCAACCCAATTTTGAGTCTGTAATTTTGTCATTTCAATTTTTATTGAGTCATGTTGACTCAGTCCAAGTCCAGGTCCAGGTTGGCGCCATTCTCTTTGCCATAGGGTGCCACATTTTTTCTTCCATGGTCCAGCTACAAGTGGGTGCCACACTCCCTGCCACATCTCCATCTAGTATCTTTGGTCCCTACACCATAAGAAGTAAGTTCCCTTTTTTCTTGCACCACTTGGGAAAGAAACCCATCAAGATACCTCAATCCAAGGAGGAGCCAACTTCTTTCCAGATAAACCCAAGCCAAGATGGCAAGAATTTTTCTTGAAGAGAGGATCAAGGAGGTGCCCCACAATGTTCCATAAAAATCCAAGTTATAAAAGAGAAGAGAGCATGTCTTGGGGAGAAAATCAAGGAGGCACCCAAAAGTTTCCTAAAGTGCCAAAGCCATGAAAAGAAGAAGCCTAAACTTATGGAGCAAGACTAGGAGGTGTCTAAAAGAGCCAAACCATGAAGGGAAAATCCTTGATTCATGGAGAGATACTAGGAGACACCCCCATAACCTGCCATTTGGAGTTGATTTTCAAGTTTTCTTGGAGCTTTTGGGCCGCTCACTCATGGAAGGAGTCTTGGTTGGCCAAGGGAAGAGAATTTGATGCCTAAAGTGTAGATTAGTCCTATTAGTCCCACATGGGAACTTGTATGGTTTTGATTTTTCTTATAGGTCTATATATTAGACCCCTTTTGTAACTTGAACTTATCTTATGAAATCTTATGAATGAAATCCCTTGTTTTTTAGCAAAGTCTTGTTCTTTCGCACTTATTCTGAGTGTTGAGCTCCGTGAGGAAGTAAATCCGGGTTCCCTAGGAACCTTGAGGAGGTGTGAGATCTCCAACCCCAAAACCCTAGCTTAGTCCACCCATCTCTACTCCACCACCACCAAACCCTAGCCTCTACACCATCTCCAAGGTTCTTCTTCCAAAGGGTGGCCGACCACCAGGACCCCAGTCCAACCATCTTCAAGTCAGCTACCACTGCTTCAGAGTCCATCGAGCAGATCCAGGAGAAGAAGTCCCAAATCTGCGGCCTAGGAGTTCCAGTTCAGCTGAAGACCTTCAGATCCCATCCTTTCTTCTATTCTGGTAACTCTCTTCCTTGAGTCTCTTGTTCCTAACCTTGTTCTTCTTCTCTCCAGGATCCAGGGTTCAAGAAGAGGCCAACTTTGCCAAGGACCATTATCAGAGGATCCATTGCGAAGATACCTTGACTCCCGGGATCCAATAATCTGCTCAAGAGAGTCTTTTTCCACCAAATGGAGAGATATCACTACTAGGTAACAAGAACCTTCCCTTCTCATTTTGTCTGTTTCGTTGAAACTCAGAGCAAACCCTAGATCTGGGGGTTTCTCAATCCCCAGCGATCCTACTTCTGAGTTACTCTAATAATCCACTCCTTTTAATTGTGCTTTCTGTCATTTCTTAGTTTCTTTCAACATTAGTTTATCTTTCCTTTGAGTCAAAGCCGACTTCTGAAAATATATAAAAAAAAAATAAATAAATAAATAAATTATAATTTACTTCCGCATTCCACATATCTATTCTGCATCATTTTTGGTATTATAGCTATCCGTTCTGCATCATTTTTGGTATCAGAGCCCTGTCTAGGGTTCTTGCTTGTTTGATTTTTTTTTTTTTTCCTTTTTACTTTTGCTGCCTGGAGTAGACTCCCCTGGCCATCCGGTCCTAGGAACAAGCAAGATGCAAGCCTCCTCCTCCCATTCCATGGGGGTTCCTAGGGCATGTAGGGGTGCCACTGGGTTATAACTTCTAGGCAGGGAACACGTTCTATTTTCTGCCGGTAACTATCCTGTTATCCGAATTATTTCTCCCTGAAGAAGATTCTAAATTAAGTAATTCTTATTTTTCTGGAACCAGTATAATTGAAAGTAATTTAATAAAATTTTCATGATTTATTAATTTCTATAGATTTTTTGAGATCAATTTTACTGCTGTTCTGCTTTTTATTTTCTGCAAGCTGTGTTTTTATTTGAGTGTGCATAAATTGAATCTATCTTAAGGGCACCGAAGTTGCAACATAAGGGGAGGATTGAGACCCTCTCCTTAGCCCAAAACCACCTCCCGTGCATTCAAACCTAAGCCTTTAATCTTAAAATTAATTAGACCTAATTTGCCCTAGTGGGCTAGGGACACCAACTGGTCGGGTCTAGGCTAGTGTTGAGTCAGTTTGTCTAGTTACTCTGTGTGTACTTTGTACTTAGTATCTAGAATAGTGGTTCAGGGATTCTATCCTAAAGGGCTTGTGTGCTGGTCCGCCTACCTGGTCAATCACTGATTGGTGTCTAGGATTGGAAATTAGGGACCTAACACTCCCCTTACACCTGCCTGGCTGAGTCCCGAGTTACTACAAGCTAGCTTGCCACTCTGATTGGGCATCTAGCTTGGGCTCTAGGTCTAGTTAGCCCATAGTCGTTTCTGTCAAGTCTCATTTGGTGTGCTTGCTTGCATCATCATGTCCACCCGGAACGGAGTACCCTACCAACCTGGTCAAACCCAACCTGATTTAGAGGCCATGATTAGAACTCTTACCGAAAGTATGACCAAATTGAGTCAGGATATGAATGAGGGTTTTGCCCACTTTAGAGACCGAGCCCAGGGACTTGAGAAACGTAGACATCAAAATTGGACCCCTGATCCAAAATTTAATAGGCCCCAACCTCACCCATGCCAGGAGCCTAGGAGGACCTTATACCATGATCCCGAGCATAACCCTAGGAGCCTATATCCATACTTGGTTGACTCAGAAAAGGGACCCGTTAGGAACACCAAACCTTATGCACCCACTTTTGATGGAAGACAAGAGACATATATTAAGTGGGAAGAACAAATGGATCGGTATTTTGAGTGCACTAACATATCGAAATTAGGACAAATTAGGTTGGCCGAAACCATGTTCACCAAACATGCTAGGTCGCATTGGTATGCTATTGAGCGTGAGTGTTATCAAAGAAAAGAGGAAATATATACTTGGAGAGATATGAGAAGTAAGTTGAGAGATAGGTACCTAGGTAGATCCTATGAGAAAAGACTTTTAGACCAATGGTACCAATTATGACAAGGTAATAGGCATGTGTCTAAATATATCGAGGACTTCCAGTGGTATGACACGAAATGCAATACCATTGAGACCGAAGCTCAGATCACATCGAGGTTTAGGGTTGGGTTACACCCAGACATTTATAGGAAGCTATGCCTTGAAAAGACCAATAAGTTAGACCGAGCCTACCAAGAAGCCCAAGACTATGAGTGGTCTTTAAGATATAACCAATCAAGTACTTTGGACTTAAAGCCAACCTCTACCAACTTGAGTCAAGTTTCGATTGATCCGACACCCGTAGTGAACCAGACTTTTGTTTGTCAATTCCCACTTGTGTCACCTCTTGACTAGAAGGATAACACTGAGAAGGAGTTAGGCATGGCCATCCCAAAATTAGTTGACCTGACCAGAGCCATACTTAAAGAGGAATCAAAGGAGAATAGATTAGAACCTTTCAGTGAGATTGAGGAAGAAATATATGAGCCTGATATAAGTTTGATAGATGAATATGAAGAAGAAGAATTTAAGGATATCTCTCCCGATAATTCAATTAACCAACTCCTACCTTATGGGGTTATTGAGGGGACCCCTGCCACTCAAGGAATTCAGGAGCTAACCCTAAGAGAAGACCCTTTTGAGGAAGTTCGGGAAGAGGAAATTGCACCCAATGAGAGTTTAAGTGAGAATACCCCTGAACTCATTGAGGAATCCAAAGAAGACACCCCTGAGTCAAATCTGGTAGAGAAGTGTGAAGAAGGAAGGGGTTCACAAGAATTGCCTATTGAGAAGGTCCAAGAACAAGAAAAAGACAGTAGCTTAGAAGACTTTCTAGATAAACATTCCTAAAACCTTCCTGATAACCTTCCACCTTCTAGGAGCACCCAGCCTACCCTAGAACTTGCACTTGTAGACCCTCCTAGAACAAATCATGAGATTTGGATGAGTGCACCTATAGAACAGTGTCCTCATTTTAAGGTCGTCCTGAATAACCAAGGTATGTTTCTTGTTTCCTATAAGCCACCTCAAAACTCTGATTCTTATTTCCTACCCTTCCCTGAATCTTCTCATATTTCTAAAGCTATGGGATTACACTTTACTGAGATTTCTAGGTTGCAAGACTCCTTAGAACCTATTAGGTTTGCAACCTACTTCTGGAAGACCTTATGGCACCTACTAGGTACCCATGATAAGTTTTCATGCTCTGCATGCCATCCTCCGACCCAAGGTCAAACCTAGAGAGCCTTAGTTTGTTAGGTTTAGACCTAGAGTTCCTTTGAATAAAGTCCATTCTTTAGGAATGCGTCGTCAGTCGAGTTTAGGACATTGACTCAGATTTTGGTTGAGTGAGAATACCAGGAATTGGGATTTGTATTTACCCAAGGCTGAATTTGTATATAATGACTCGGTCAATAGGTCTATAGGTAAAAGCCCTTTTGAGATTGTTCATGGGTACAAGCCTCACACACCACCTGACCTAGTTCCTTTGCCAGTCCACACACGAGTCTCCGAGTCTACTGAAGACTTTGCACAGCATGTAAAGAACTTGCATCAAGAAATTCATGCCAAAATAACTTTAAGTAATGAAACTTATAAGAAGTTGGCTGATTCTTAAAGGTGAGTCAAAACTTTTGTTGAGGGAGACTATGTAATGATTAGGTTAAGGCCTGAGCGGTTTCCTCCTGGAACCGTTAGAAAGCTACATGCTAGAGGAGCTGGACCATTTAGAGTGATGAAGAGAGTGGGACCCAATGCCTATGTTGCCTCCAGAGCTAGGCATTAGCTCCACTTTTAACATTACAGACCTAGTAGAGTACAGGGAGCTAGCTGTGATTCCCAGTGAGCCTTTTGAACCTAATCCTGTTATTGAGAGTGATCCCGACCCTGTGTGTCCACCAACAAACTGGCCTATGAGGAAAGAGTAGATTGAAAAGATCCTGGATGATCAGGTTATCTCTACTCGTAATCGAGGATACCAAAGATACCTGGTCCGCTGGCAAGGAAGGCCAGATTCTGATGACTCTTGGATCTCGCGAGAAGAATTACAAGAATTGGACCCAGACCTCTTAGAGAGATACCAGAGCCAGCTTGATCCATACTCGACAGGGTCGAGTTCCTCCCACCTCGGGAGAATTGGTGCGGGCACCAGAACCAGACGAAGACTTCAGGGTTCCATTCGGATCTCTGATTGACCTTGCCTGAGATAATTAGGGTTTCAAGTTTTGTAATAAGGATTGACCTGATCAACCCAATTATGAGTCTATAATTTTGTCATTTCAATTTTTGTTGAGTCATGTTAACTCAGTCCAAGTCCAGGTCCAGGTTGGCGCCATTCCCTTTGCCATAGGGTGCCACATTTTTTCTTCCATGGTCCAGCTACAAGTGGGTGCCACACTCCCTACCACATCTCCATCCAGTGTCTTTGGTCCCCACACCATAAGAAGTAAGTTCCCCTTTTTCTTGCACCACTTGGGGGAGAAATCCATCAAGATACCTCAATCCAAGGAGGAGCCAACTTCTTTCCAGATAAACCCAAGCCAGGATGGCAAGAATTTTTCTTGAAGAGAGGATCAAGGAAGTGCCCCACAATGTTCCATAAAAATCCAAGTTATAAAAGAGAAGAGAGCATGTCTTGGGGAGAAAATCAAGGAGGCACCCAAAAGTTTCCTAAAGTGCCAAAGCCATGAAAAGAAGAAGCCTAAACTTGTAGAGCAAGACTAGGAGGTGTCCAAAAAGCCAAACCATGAAGGGAAAATCCTTGATTCATGGAGAGATACTAGGAGACACCACCATAACCTACCATTTGGAGCTGATTTTCAAGTTTTCTTGGAGTTTTTGGGCCGCTCACTCATGGAAGGAGTCTTGGTTGGCCAAGGGAAGAGAATTTGATGCCTAAAGTGTAGATTAGTCCTATTAGTCCCACATGGAAACTTGTATGGTTTTGATTTTTCTTATAGGTCTATATATTAGACCCCTTTTGTAACTTGAACTTATCTTATGAAATCATATGAATGAAATCCCTTGTTTTTTAGCAAAGTCTTGTTCTTCTGCACTTATTCTGAGTGTTGAGCTCCGTGAGGGAGTAAATCCGGGTTCCCTAGGAACCTTGAGGAGGTGTGAGATCTCCAACCCCAAAACCCTAGCTTAGTCCACCCATCTCTACTCCACCACCACCAAACCCTAGCCTCTACACCATCTCCAAGGTTCTTCTTCCAAAGGGTGGCCGACCACCAGGACCCCAGTCCAACCATCTTCAAGTCAGCTACCACTGCTTCAGAGTCCATCGAGCAGATCCAGGAGAAGAAGTCCCAAATCCGCGGCCTAGGAGTTCCAGATCAGTTGAAGACCTTCAGATCCCATCCTTTCTTCTACTCTGGTAACTCTCTTCCCTGAGTCTCTTGTTCCTAACCTTGTTCTTCTTCTCTCCAGGATCCAGGGTTCAAGAAGAGGCCAACTTTACCAAGGACCATTATCAGAGGATCCATTGCGAAGATACCTTGACTCCCGGGATCCAATAATCTGCTCGAGAGAGTCTTTTTCCACCAAATGGAGAGATATCACTGCTAGGTAACAAGAACCTTCCCTTCTCATTTTGTCTGTTTCGTTGAAACTCAGAGCAAACCCTAGATCTGGGGGTTTCTCAATCCCCAGCGATCTTACTTCTGAGTTACTCTGATAATCCACTCCTTTTAATTGTGCTTTATGTCATTTCTTAGTTTCTTTCAACATTAATTTATCTTTCCTTTGAGTCAAAGCCGACTTCTGAAAATATAAAAAAATAAAAAATAAATAAATAAATTATAATTTGCTTCCGCATTCCACATATCCGTTCTGCATCATTTTTGGTATCAGAGCTATCCGTTCTGCATCACTATGCCAACCCTTGAGCGGCTGAACTCCTCTTTCATCTTCATGCTTTTGCTGCCACCACCAAATCTCTTCCCTGCCCCTGTAGCTACCGATGACACCGACAAACCCTGTAACCATCGACGATGTCGAGTGCCCTAAAGCTCGCCCTCATCATCCACCTCCTTCTATCTCGTTCAGAGAGATCCCTCGACCAAGTCAAGCCACATCCAATCCCTCATGAACAACGATTTGCTGATGCCCTTGCTATCGTAACCACCGCTGTCTCCTGAAAGGCCCCTTCCTCCATCGTCCGGTCACTGATCCCATCACCCGCCAGATTGCCTATTGAAAGCCATCCCCTCTACCCTGTGCTAGCGAGCTCACGACTGTCTTCTACCTCTGTAGCCGAAGCTCCTCAGATCGAAGCCTTCACAACCGCCTGAGCCTCTACCTTCCCCCATCTAGAAGATCCGATGACCGATCACACATCGCCCATGGCTAAGACCTTCCCACTTCACTCCCCACGGTCGTGATCTCCTCCTCCGCCCGATCTTCATAGACATCTTCACTACCTGCAACCAAATGGAATAGCCATTGGCCATGCCATCCACCGGAATCATCTCTCTCCGTGCCGCCATCCTCCTCCGCAGCATCGTCGCCAGAGCACACATCGGAGAGTCCACCGGATTTCCCTCCCATGTCTGCAATGATCTGTGAAGAAGAAAGAGAAGCCTGCACAATCGTGAAAGCAGTGCTGGTTCTCTCATTACTGACTTCAGGTTTTGCATGCTTCTCAAAGCTGCATGGATCTCAAAGCCATAAGGATCTTAGAACTGCATGACTTTCAAAGATGCATAGATTTCAGAGCAAAGCTGAGAAAATAAAAAAAAGCTTTAGGCTAGCTGGATATGAGCCTGACTTGACGGAGTCGAGTTCTCCCCACCTCAAGGGAATGATGGGGACATCGACCTGCACTAATTCCGAAGCAACACAGATTCTGGAGTAGCAAATAAATTTAAATTTGAAGATTAGTTATTTAGGATTTATCTTTATTGATTGTTTGAAGTTTGAGTTAAGATTTGGTTTGTTAGGATTGAGATATGGATAGGCCTTATCTTATCCTATCTTGTATTTGAATTTGAATCATCCCTATCTTTTTATCTTGTATTCAAATTCAAATGAGGGTTGGAAAGGACTATAAATACCACCCTCAGTCCTTTGTAAAAAATAGTTTGGTCAATAAAGATGAGTTTTTAGAAAAAAGTGATTCTTTTCTTTCGGGTGTGAAGCCCAATCCCAGGACATGATGAGAGGTCATGTCTAGTTATCCCCCTTCCCTTTAAATCCATTTTCTTTACCCCCCATGTCCTTTGAGATTCACATTAACGCCTCCAAGTTTCGAGGTGGGTGGAATGCCCTAGAGATGAGAGGTCTCTTCGTTAGTATGAGTCCCAAAGTCCATGAGATCCAGATCCCTATTTTCCATCTCCACTATTCCTTCGCCACCCCTAAAAAATATTAAAAAAATTAGTGGTACCCTAATCTAGGTGACTTCCAGGCTCACCAACGATCCTTCCCCTATCTATCCCACATCAAACAATCTCACCTTTTTGATGATGACAAAACACTAGGCATGGAAAAACTTTACAATTATGTATATATGAACACTTAGAAGTATCAAATGACTTGTATATAGTTTAAATTGATGCGTGTTAATAAGTATCAACATGTATCAGGTATGTATCAAGAAAGTATCAAAATGTATCAGAGCCATCCAATATTATCAAAATCTATTAGAGCCAATATTTATCAAAATGTACTTTTGCTTTAGAACGTATCAGAGCCAATTAAGTATCAAAAATATCAGAGCTTATTTTCATTAAATTCCATGCATAAATAACTTACTACTCCCAAAAAATGTTTTCCAAGAAGTTGTATTTTCCATGCACATCATTATTACTACTCCCCTGTCATCAACGAAAATATCATTCTTTATGGAAATACAAATCAATGATTTTTGAAATAGTACAAGAATATTAAGATGTTTTGAGATAATTTCACCTTCGCTTTATTTTCTTCATATTCTTGTTAACATTTTTTCTTTTTCAATATTAATTGTTTGATATCAATTGTTGAGTTCCAGCTTTAGATACATCACATAAAATGAATGACAACCATTATACATTGAGTGGAAAATGTATATATATCATTACTTCAAAAAGATAATGGTGGGGGCACCAGGATCAAATACAGATTACTGGGCCCTATCTGGTTTACTTAGTCATGTGTTGAAGTTTTGAAAGTTTTGTAATCAATTAAGATTGAGTCCTGTAATAAGTTAAGGCTAGTTGATTTGTCTCAACCCTCAACCCTAGTCAGTATATTGAGTCCCGTACTTCAATTATAAGTCTAGTATGAGTCCAATTTTTATACAAGAGAGGATATTACCCTACTATGGAGTTCCACCAGGCCTCATCTAGGAGCCAGAAGATCCCACTTCAGCCAATTGGACTTTGTATGCCAACCTAGGGTCCAAGATTCCTGCATGATGCCCAGAAGCCCTCCAGATATTTTCTGGATGCCTAGATTCCCTCCAGATGCTATAGAATATTTTCAAAACAGGGCCTCACTTGATCCCAGAGATCCATCTGCACCCCAGCCCAGGGAAGATTCAAGGCCCAGGTCCATAAGAACCAAGATGCCATTTTTATTCCAGGAATATTCCATCTAGGGCACCCCAGCTCCCTGGAGGCCTAAAATACCTGCACCCAAGCCCAATTGGATGGCCCATTTGTTTCCCTTGAAGCCCACATGCCAATCAAAGCAAGAGTAGGCATCCTCACATGTTGACCAAGTCAAAACATGAAGGGAGCAGGAGAAGAATAGTCAAATTCCTAACCTAGTTGGGATTTATTTTTCTAATTATTTTAAGACTTGTAATTCTAACCTAGCTAGGAGAAGGACTTGTAACCTAACTAGGAGAAGACATGTAATACCTTAAGGAAAGGTTATTCTTAACCTAAATGTAATCCTAGTTAGGAGAGGGCATGGGAACTCTATAAATACCCCACCCCTCTTTCTCTTGTAATCAAGTCAAAACATGAAGGGAGCAGGAGAAGAATAGTCAAATTCCTAACCTAGTTGGGATTTATTTTTCTAATTGTTTTAAGACTTGTAATTCTAACCTAGCTAGGAGAAGGACTTGTAACCTAACTAGGAGAAGACATGTAATACCTTAAGGAAAGGTTATTCTTAACCTAAATGTAATCCTAGTTAGGAGAGGGCATGGGAACTCTATAAATACCCCACCCCTCTTCCTCTTGTAATCAATTTTTCATATGAATTAAACCTTGCTAAAATTTGGTCTTAAGTATTGTTCTTGTGTTGGAGTTTTGGTTTTTGTGGAGCATTCTTCTTATGCTTGGCCGAACCCTACTGCCCTAGCTTTCATCTGCATCCCAGGAGATTAGCCATGCCCAAGGAAAGGAAGCCCTAGCTGCCATCCAAGACAAAGAGCTTCTTCTTCCCCAAGCCGCCCACTCCTAACCCTAATTCTATTTCCTTCAACCCTAGTTTCCTTTAGTTTTTTTCAGTTGCTGTTTTGATTGACCCCTGACACTTGTAGGATTTTAGAGGTGTTTCACCTCCCTAGAGAAGGCTTTTCTTGCCTCCAGGACTGCCCAAATCTGCCATCTGATCCAAGGGAACTGAAGCTTCTTCATCCAGGCTCCAATCAGAGTGTGAGTGATCTCTTCTATTGCAAAGTTTTCAATCTCTAACTGGTAAGAAGCCTTTCCTTCTCTTAACCTCTGATTTGATTGAAGATAGCTATTATAAGCTGGGAATTTCTTAATTCACGGGTCTTGTTAATTTTATTATTTTGCATGAGAATACTTGCATGATGATTCTTTGCATTACTAGTCGTCTTGCTAGTCTTTACTTGATTTCGAGAATATAGCCTACAAATTAAAATTATAAAAAATATAAAAAATTTATTTTATTATTTTTCTATAATATTAGAGTCATCCTGCATTAGTTTGGTATCAGAGCAGGTTTAGGATAGCATTCATCTGCATCAAAGTCACAAAACCCTAATTCCTAAGTTTTCCACATCCTGCCACCTACATTAGAGGTCTAGGTTTTGATCAATTTAAGCATCTTAAAAATTTTATTTTTTTGTGAAATTTACATGAATTGTTATTTGTCTTGTCCTATATTTTATCATAATTTTTAATTATTTTTATAGAAAATCTAATTTACTAAAACCTGGCATATTAGAAACCCTAACTGAAAACCTGAGATTTCTATACTAGTCTGAAATCCCTAGGATTTGCATCATCATCTGATTTTTTTTTTGTATAAGATTTGGTAGAGGTCATAATCACTATCCATACTCTACCCTATAATTTTTTAAGTTTTTTTCTGCATCAGAATCTATGTCAAAATCTACATCTTCTAAAATTCTAATTTTTTGAATTTCTGTACTTACTTGACCAAACCTAACCAACTTCCACACACCCAAATTCCAAGCCCAATTTGATTGCTAACCTAATCAACTTAAACCTAAATTACCACATCATAAAATATACAAAAATATTTTATTTTTCTGATTATTTTAGTTTGCATTAGGACTCATTGAATGTGCATCATTTGATTAACCTAATCTTAAGGACACTTTCTCTATCTCAAATCAGGGCAGGAGGTCATAACCTGTCCTGGGCCCAGAACAATCTCTTTGCATTCTCACCTAAGCCTAATTAAAACTAATTAGACCTAATTTTCCCTAGAGGGCTAGGTGACACCAACAAGTCGGGTCCGAATTGTGTGGGCTAACTGTGCATTTAATCATGTGGCTATTACTGAAATCTAGTGTCTAAGGCTGAGGGTCCAGAGTCAAATGACCTAAGTGGTGTTATGATTTTTAATTGGATCCCTGTGAAAGTAGGGGGGCCTCCCACACTCCCCACCTAAGTGGTGTTATGATTTTTAATTGGATCCCTGTGAAAGTAGGGGGGCCTCCCACACTCCCACCCTCTACCTGGCCAAAGAAAGGTTTAGCTGCTGGGTTAGGTGTAAGTTGAGCTGACCCATTCAGTTTTAGCTCTAGGTCTAGGAAACCTTAAATTAAGCTAATCCATTTTTCTGCATGCTTGGCTGCACCATTCCACTTTGATTGATTGTTTGATTGTATGACCACTAGATTAGGAACCCAAAATAAAAAGTCTAAACCCCAAACTGACTCAACCATGATTCCAATTTTAAGGCCATCATGAAGGCCATGAGTGATTAGATTATCTCCCAATTAACCCTCCAATCCCAAACCCAGTTTGCCCAACTAAACCAATCCAATAACCAAATTAATTCTAAGCTTGACCAAACCAATGACCAGATAACCCAATTGACCAAATCCCAAAACCAGATGAACCATAGATTCAACCAAATAGACCAATGATTTGACCAGGCAACCACTAGGGTCGACCAGTTAACCACTAGATTAAACCAAGTAGAAGATCGATTAGGTACTGTAAAGAAAACCCAAGAGTCTAACACCAAACCAGACCTTGATTCCACCCCTTCTACCTCTCATAACCCTAGAAGAGTCCAAAACCATGAACCCTTTGTAAAGCATAACCCTAGGAGACCCTAGAACCAAGATCAATTTAGGGAGCCTAACCATAGGGAAAACCAACACCAGGCTCAATACCATGAACCTAACCTCAGGAGACCCAACCATGAAGAACAAGATCAGGATGATAGAATTCTTAGGAGCATCAGGATAGACCCACCCACCTTCGATGGCAACCTAAATCCAAAGATCTATATAGACTAGGAGGGAGGCATGGAAAGGTACTTCAAATTTTATGCCCTGAGTGATGAGAAAAAATATCAATTTGTCCAGCTTAGGCTAACTGATCAAACTAGATTATACTGGAAGAAAGTACAGCGACTCAGTAATCAAATAGGCCACTCACCCATTATCACCTGGGAAGCCATGAAATTAAAGCTTAGGGATAAATATGTTCCCCCATACTATAAGCAGTGTCTCTTAGATCAATGGCAGAGATTAAAACAAAGGACCAAAACTGTAAGGGAATACATAGCCCAATTTGATGAGTGCACCCTAAGATGCGGCAAAGATGAACCTGAGTCAGTAACCCTCTCTAGGTTTAGAAATGGTCTTAGAGAGGATATCCAGAGGGAGCTGCACCTTAGGGAAGTTTAATACCTGGACCATGCCTATCATGTAGCTGAAAACTTTGAGAGGTTCCAAAGAGTACCTATAATTAGAAGACCTGAACCATTTAAATCCAACATTCCTAGCTTTAGGCCCAACCTGAACTAAGCTTACCCAAATCGACACAGCTTTAACCAAAATCTCCCCAACCCCAACCAAAGTTAGTCAAACCCAAACCTAAGTCGACCCAACCCCAATCCAACCTGTCCCAACCCTAATCCATCTCATCCTAACCCAAGTTTGAGTCAGGCTAGCTCAAGTAACTCAGCATCTCTTAGGAATGATAAGGGTAAGGCACCAGATTTTCAGAAGAACCCAAGCCCCATCCCCAATGCCTGTTTTAGGTGCAATAAGGTAGGTAATTTTGCTAGCCAATGCCCTACCAGGTCTTTGCACATAGGGGAGCTTGAGGAAGATGTGCCTAAACCCAATGAGAATGAAGAAGAAGAGGTCTATGAAGTTGAACCAGACTTAATTGAGGAGTATGAAGGTGATGAGGAGGATTTTGATCAATTAGACCTCGTAGGGGTAGTTAGATGCATCCTGTCCCAAAGTAAAACCCAGGAAGATTGGCATAGGACCAACATCCTACAGACCTTTATAAAGATTGGGGACAAGGTGTGCAAAATAATTATAGATAGTGGGAGCTGTGTGAATGCCTTATCCCATAAGGCTGTCAAAATCCTAGGCTTACACCCAGTTCCTTACCCAAACTCCTATAAGGTATCCTGGATAGATTCCACCTCTATACCCATTAAGTCCAGATGCCAAGTCCAGATCCAGCTTCAGTCATACCAGGATAAGGTGTGGTGTAATGTGTTGCCCATGGGGGTAAGCAGTATAATTCTAGGACGGCCATGGCTTTATGATCATGATGCCACCCTTTATGACCAAACTAATGCTTGCATGTTTACTTTTCATGGGAAGAAGATCACCATAAACCCCACCCCACCACAGGAAGCAAGTAAGAGAGGATCTAGCTCACTTAAAGAGAAGAAAACTGGAGTTAATTTAATCATTGCAAAAGAGATAGAGAAAGAGATAACCGAGGGCACTATTGTTTGGATGTTAGGTATGAAGGAAGTATTTGATCCGATTGATAGAGAGTACCCTCAGGAGGTCAAGGGAGTCTTCAGTGAATTTAGTGACATATTTCCTGAAGACTTACCTGACCACTTACCACCACTTAGGGATGTCCAACATGCAATTGATTTAGTCCCAGGAGCTACCTTGCCTAACCTACCTCATTATAGGATGAACCCAACTGAACACTTAGAGCTTCAAAGACAGGTAGGTGAGCTTCTTAGAAAAGGGTTTATTAGAGAGAGCCTAAGTCTTTGTGCTGTACTAGCCCTATTAACCTCTAAGAAAGATGGCACATGGCAGATGTGTGTTGATAGCCGTGCCATAAATAAAATAACTATGAAGTATAGGTTTCCCATCCCCCACTTGGATGATATGTTGGATATGATGGCAGGAGCCACATTCTTTTCAAAGATAGACCTTAACAGTGGCTACCATTAGGTTCGGATTAGACCTAGGGATAAATAGAAAATAACTTTTAAAACTAAAGATGGTCTATATGAGTGGGCTGTAATTCCTTTTGGGTTATCCAATGCCCCTAGTACTTTCATGAGAATTATGACCCAAGTCCTTAGGATGTTCATAGGTAAATTTGTGGTAGTGTATTTTGATGACATCCTAATTTGTAGCAAAACTAAGCAAGATCATATAGAACATCTAAAACAAGTTTGCTTGACCCTTAGGAAAGAGAACCTCTATGCGAATCTAAAGAAGTATGATTTCTTGACCCATAGAGTTATCTTCCTAGGCTTTGTGGTGACCCCTGAAGGAGTAGCAACTAACCCTGAAAAGATCAGATCCATTGTAGAATGGCCAGTGCCCACTAGTGTCCATGAAGTTAGAAGTTTTCATGGTCTAGCCACTTTCTACAGAAGATTTATTAGGGAATTTAGTACCATAGTAGCACCAATTACTGACCATATTAGGAAGGGTAGTTTTGAATAGACTAAAGCAGCAGATAAAGCCTTCCTAGAGATCAAGACTAAGATGATACAAGCACCCATCTTGAGGTTACCTAATTTTACCAAAGTCTTTGAGGTAGCTTAACTTCGGAAGTAGGCATAGGAGGAGTTCTGAGCTAAGAGAATCACCCAGTAGCCTTTTTTAGTGAGAAACTTAATGAGGCTAAATTGAAATACTCAACCTATGACAAAGAGTTTTATGCGGTAGTATAAGCTCTTAGATATTTGAGACATTATTTACTATCCCAGGAGTTTGTTCTATATTCTGATCATGAAGCACTCCAATTCTTGAACTCCCAGAAGAAATTAAACTCTAGGCATGCTAAGTGGGTAGAGTTTATACAAGCCTATACCTTTGTACTTAAACACCAAGCTGGAATTGAAAACAAGGTAGCTGACGCCCTTAGCAGACGGGCCTTACTGTTGACTACTATTAGTACTGAAGTCATTGGATTTGATAGGCTAAAAGATGAATATGAAACATGTCCTGACTTTAGTGAAATTGTCCAATCCCTAACCCAAGGACCATCTAGCATCCATAGTGAATACACCCTTCAAGATGGTTATTTATTCAAGAATAATAGACTATGTATTTCCAGAACATCCCTTAGAGAATTCTTAGTCTGGGAAACCCATGCAGGAGGCCTTGCTGGTCACTTTGGAAGAAATAAGACTATTTTAGCTGTAAAGGACCAGTTCTTTTGGCCTAGTTTAAAGAGGGATGTTGCCAATATAGTGTCTAGATGTAGAACCTATGCTGTTGCAAAACAGCAAAAACAAAATACTGGATTATATACCCCTCTACATGTACCAGACCGTCCATGGCAAGACTTAAGCATGGACTTTATTTTAGGCCTACCTAAGACCCTCAGGAAACATGATTCCATATTTGTAGTGGTCGATAGGTTTTCTAAAATGGCCCATTTTATACCTTGCTCTTAAACTTTTGATGCTTCTAGAGTAGCCTGTCTTTTTCTTGATTAGGTGGTTACGTTACATGGATTGCCTAAGACAATGGTGTCAGATAGGGATGTTCATTTTACCAGTTACTTTTGGAAAACCTTTTGGCACTTATTAGGGACCAAATTAAAATTTTCTATAGCCTACCACCCACAGACTGATGGTTAGACCGAGGTAATGAACAGAAGTTCAGGAAACCTTCTTAGATGCCTCGTAGGTGAACACACGAGAAATTGGGACCTATTATTACCCCGAGCTGAATTTGCTTACAATAGTTCTATTAATAGGTCCATAGGGAAGAGTCCTTTCGAGGTAGTTCATGGTTACAAACCCAATAAACCTCTTGATTTGATCCCCTTACCCTCACATGCACGAGTTTCTGAGTCAGCTGAGTCCTTTGCATAGCATGTTAGGGATCTGCATAAAGAAATTAGCCAAAAGATAAATCTAAGCAATGAAATATATAAGAACTTGGCTAATTCTTGAAAGAGAGCTAAAGAATTTTTTGCAGGAAATTTTGTGATGATCAGGCTTAGGCTTAAATGGTTCCCTCCAGGGACCATAAAGAAATTTCATGCTCATGGAGTTGGCCAATTCAAGATAATAAAAAGAGTATGACCCAATGCCTATGTGCTTGAGTTACCATCTGACTTAGGTATAAGTTACACCTTCAACATCTCAGATCTTATAGAGTATAGGGAGCCAGCAGTGATTCCCAGCGAGCCTTTCGGACCTATTGATGGGGGACTAACTAAATGCAAGATGAAATGATGCAGGTGATTTGTTTCTTTGTGATTTTTAGGATTTTTTTTATATGTTATGGATTCCCGAAGACAAACCAAGAGTAGATCTAGGGATTCAATAATAATAAGAACTACTAGCAGGTGAATTAGCCCCTAAACAAGGATAAAAGAGGACCCCGGGATTGAGAAATCCCGTAGGACTTAGCTCTCAGAACAATACCTACTTAGGAGTCTAGGGTTGCAAACCTCAAAGATCCGAAGCGCCCGATGCCGAGATCACTCACTCTAGCGGATGCAACCTGGATGATCGAGCCTTCAACCCCGTGGATGCGCCAGCTTGTCATCCGAAGATCTCGATGGTAAGGGCAACTGACTTCGTACTCGTGTCACCTGGAGGACCTGCGAATATTCAAGGGGAGTTAGGATTTGATCAAAGAGAAAGCAAATAGAGAAAGGGATGAAAGTTGAAGTGGTGATGGTAGAGTTCTTCTAGCTAAGCTCCTGGTTGGATGATCCCACTGAACCCTGACTTGAAGTACGAGGATGGAGTTGTGGAAGAGACGGTAACTTGAGGCCTCACACCTCTCGATGCTCGAAGGTGAAGGCACTCCCTTATGGAGATCGACGCTCCTAGTGAACGAATGCAACTAAAGAAAACTGGCTCTCAAAAAGACTTGGTTTTTCATTCATCAAAAATTAGCTTTACAAAGGAGGGGTAAGGTCCTTTAAATAGGCGCCTTAGGACCTCATTTGAAATTCAAATAAAAGATACAAGTCTTCTTGAAGGGGCACCCAAAATTTCATAATTTTTCTCTCCTTGGCTAACCATGAAGTTGGACTTGATTAGGCGTGGCTTGATGTGAGGCTTGGAAGAGGGATCTTGGCACCCTTGAACTTGGAATGTTGGTCCTTCATTTTGGAAGAAGACATGAAGTGAGGCTTGGAGCAAGGCTTGTGTCCTCCTCCTTTTCTTGGTTGTGCATCCATCTTTGATACAAAGCAAGATATGGGGAGTGGGAAGTGGAGGCGCCCATGGATCTTGCCATTCCTTCCAAAGAGGTTCAAGTAGTTTGGAAAGAAAGCTTGATTGGAGGGCTTGAAGCAAGGGATTAGATTTCCAACTTTAACTCCCCTTTGACCTTCTCTTGGCCGGCCACCCATATGTAGAAACAAGCTTGATAGGGGGGAGGGAAAAGACAGTGTATCAAGTGATGTGTCCCCCCCTTTGGGCATCCAAAAGCTGAATTGTGTGCTGCCCACATGGCATGTTGACAAGGCACCACATAGGATGAAGAGGTGGGCCCCTGAACTGAGTTGGTTTCCTTCCAGGCTTGGCTCCAAAGTGACTAGATTTTTAAGACTAATCTTGCTTAGGCCCATACTTCAAACCGACTCTGACTGAACTCAGTACAGGACACAATTGACTCAATACAGGACTGGACTCAGTACAGGACATAATTTGACCTAATTGGTCAAAGTACAGGACTAGATACAGACACATGAGTCTCAATTCAAAGCTAAGGAAAATTACAAGGTTTAGGCTTGAAACCTTATTTCAAGACCTGAAAAATTGGAACCCTAATTGGACATCCATAGAGGGTTGAAGAGCCTCCGTCGGATTCTGGTGCCTACACCAGTTCTCCCGGGATGGGAGGAAGTCGACCCTGTCAAGTAAGAGTTGAGATGGCTTAGGTACTCTTCCAGAAGGTCGGGATCGAGGCGCTGCAAGTCCTCCCGGGTAATCCATGAGTCATTGGACTCAGGTCGGCCTTGCCATCGGACTAAGAAATGTTGGTAACCTTTGCCTCGAGTAGTGATAGCTTAGTCATCCAGGACACGCTCGATCCGCTCTCCTCTCTTAGGTAAAATTGGAGGTGGACACTCAGGTTCGGGTTCACTCTCGAAAGAAAGGTCAGGCCTAAAAGGCTCGCTAAGTATGTTTGTTGGTTCTCTATACTCGACTAAGTCTGAGATATTTAAAGTTGAGCTAATGCCATAATCCGGGGGTAGTTCAAGAACGTAGGCATTAGGGCCAACTCTCTTTATCACTCTAAAGGGGCTAGCTCCACGAGCATGAAGTTTCTTAATGGTTTCAGGTGGAAACCATTCAGGCCTAAGCCTAATCATTACAGAATCCCCAATTTCAAACTCTTTGGCTCATTTCCGGGAATCAGCCATTTTTTTATATGTGTTATTACTTAGATTAATTTTGTTGCTAATTTCCTTATGTATGTCCCTAATATGCTATGCAAAGGATTCGGCGGACTCAGAGACACAAGCATGGATAGGTAGAGGAATCAAATCAAGAGGTCGGTTAGGCTTGTAACCACTCACAATCTCGAAAGGACTTTTCCCGGTAGTCCTATTCACAAAACTATTGTAGGCAAACTCAGTTCAAGGTAAAAGAAGATCCCAGTTTTCGGTATGTTCACCTATCAAACATCTCAAGAGGTTCCCTAGGCTGTGGTTGACTACCTCAGTTTAGCCATCGGTCTGTGGGTGGTAGGTAGTTGAAAACTTAAGCTTGGTGCCTAGTAAGTGCCAAAGGGTTTTTCAGAAGTAGCTAGTGAATCGGACATCCCTATCAGACACTATAGTTTTTGGAAGGCCATGTAACTTAACCACATGATCAAGAAAGAGCTTGGCAACTTTGAAAGCATCTAGGGTCTGGGAGCAGGGTATGAAATGGGCCATTTTAGAGAACCTATCTACCACTACATAGACTGAATCGTGCTTCCTTGCGGTCTTGGGCAATACTACTACAAAGTCCATGCTAAGGTCTTCCCAAGGGCGACTAGGCACAGGCAAAGGGGTGTACAGGCCAGTATTCTATTTCTACTATTTGCCAACAGCACAAGTTCGGCACCGAGAAATAATGTTAGCTACATCCTTATTCAGGCTAGGCCAAAAGAACTGGTCTTCTACTGCTAAGATGGTCTTTTCTCTACCAAAGTGACCAGCTAGGCCTCCCGTATGGGTCTCCCAAACTAAGAATTCTTGAAGAGAGGTCTTGGGAATGCACAACCTATTTGCTTTAAAAAGGTAACCATCCTGAAGGGTGTACTCACTATGGGCGCTAGATGGTTCTTGCTTCTTGGATTAGAAGATCTCACCAAAGTCAGGACAGGTCTTGTATTGCTCTTTCAAACGATCAAATCCTATAACCTTAGTCCTAACAGTATTCAGCAACAGGGCATGATGGCTATGGGCATCAGCTACCTTATTCTTAGTACCAGCACGGTATTTAAGCACAAAGGTATAGACCTGAATGTATTATACCCACTTAGCGTGCCTTGGATTTAATCTTTTTTGGGAGTTTAGGTACCGAAGGGCTTCATGGCCAGAGAAAAAAATGAATTCTTGGGGTAACAGGTAATGCCTCCAATACCTAAGAGCCTGAACGACTGCATAGAACTCTTTATCATAAGTCGAGTACTTAACTTTGGCCTCATTGAGTTTCTCACTAAAGAAGGCCACGGGGTGATTTTCCTGAATAAGTACTCCTCCAATTCCAACTCCCGAAGCATCACAAGCAACCTCAAAAACCTTGGAAAAATTAGGTAATCTTAGAATAGGTGCTTGTACCATTTTATCTTTGATTTCTTGGAAGTCTTTATCTGCAGCTTAGGTCCACTGGAAGCCTTCCTTCTTGATGCAGTCAGTGATGGGTGCTATGATAGAACTAAATCCCTGAATAAACCTCCTATAGAAAGTGGCAAGGCCATGGAAACTACGTACATCATGGACACTAGTTGGGACCGGCCACTCAACTATAGCTTTAACTTTCTCGAGATCAGCGGAGACTCCTTCTAGGATGACTACAAAACCTAGGAAGATAACCCTCATTGTCATGAACTCACATTTCTTTGGATTGGCATAAAGGCTATTTTCCCTAAGGGTCTGGCAGACTAACCTAAGGTGGTTAAGATGGTCCTCTTTAATCCTGTTGTATATCAAAATGTCATCGAAATATACCACTAAAAATTTTCCAGTAAATTCTTTCAGGACTTGGTTCATGACCCTCATAAAGGTGCTAAGAGCATTAGAAAGTCCAAAAGGCATCACTACCCACTCAAAAAAGCCATCCTTAGTCTTAAAAGCCATCTTCCATTCATCCCCGGGTCTAATCCTAATATGGTGGTAGTCACTCTTAAGGTCTATCTTGGAAAAGATAGTGGCTCTGGCCATTATATCAAACATATCATCCAAATGGGGGATGGGAAACCTATATTTGATCATGATTTTGTTTATGGCTCTACTATCTACACACATTCTCCAGGTTCCATCTTTCTTAGGGTAACAAAGCAGGGACGGCACAGGGACTTAAACATTCCCTAGAAAAACCCTTCCTAAGCAACTCTCCCACTTGTTTCTGCAATTCCTGGTATTCAGTGGGATTCATTCTATAATGGGGAAGGTTGGGTAAGGTGGCTCCTAGGACCAAGTCTATGGCATGTTGGATGTCCCTAAGAGGTGGTAGATGATTAGGTAATTCTTCGGGAAAAACATCCTTAAACTCTTTCAGAGCCTTAACTACTTCTTGGGGGTGCTCTATTTGGGTCGGTTCATGACTATCTTTGGTGGCCAAAATCCAAACAGGGGCTCCCTCAGCAATCTCTTTCTCCAATTCCTTGGAATTGATTAGGTTGACTTCAGGCTTCTTTTCCTTAAGACTACTTGATCCTCTCTTAGCCTGGTCCTTAGGCTGAACTGGATTAAGAGTAAATTTCTTCCTATGGTGGTTGAAGGTACAGCTATTGGTCCGACCATAAAGAGTAGCATCGTGATCATAAAGCCAGGGTCATCCTAAGATAATACTACTGATGCCCATGGGAAGGATATTACACCAAATCTTCTCTTCATAAGACTGCAACTTGATCAAGACTTGGCACCTAAACTTTATGGGTATGAAAGTTGAATCGATCCAGGAGACCTTGTAAGGGTTGGAGTGAGGGACTGGGGTCAGTCCTAAGACTTTGATAGTACTTGAAGAGATAGCATTGACACAGCTCTCACTATCAACTATGATTTTGCATACCTTTTCCCCTAGTTTGACAAAGGTTTGTAGGATGTTTGTCCTATGCCAATCTTCTTGTACTATGTTCTGGGTAAGGATGCACCTAACTACTCCTAGAAGGTCTTCAGATTCAAACTATTCTTCCTTTCCCTCATAATCTTCCAGTAACTGATCTTCTGGCTCATAGACTTCTCCTTCTGGATCAACAATGGGTTCTATCTCATTCTCAGTTGGCTCTTCTATGACTAGGGCTATGGAGGTGCACTGGCTAGCACGCTGTCCAGGTTTATGACACCTAAAGCATGTGTTTTGGGGAGTGGGGCTCCTCTGGACTCCAATAGCTTTACCCTTTTCCTCTCTACTAAAATGGGGTCGGTTCAGGTCTGGTCGACTCGGATTGGGTCGATTGGGGTTAGGTCGACTCAAGTCGGGTCGGTTTGGACTGGGACGACTCAGGTAGGTCTGACTATACCCCTGGTTAGGTCCTAGGATTCGACTAAGGTTCCTAAAGGGTTCAGGTCTACAATAGGTGGGAGCCCTCTGGAAATGCTCACAGTTTCTTGCAACTTGGTAAGCATACTCTAAGTTAGTGACCTCTCTAAAGTAAGCTCTCTCTGGATGTCAGGGTGGAGGCCAGCCCTAAACTTAGATAGGGTCACAGAAGCAGATTCATTGACATGACATCACATGACATACTCATCAAACTTCGTGATGTAGTCAGCCACACTCTTGTTCCCTTGATTCAAATTCTACCATTGGTCCAATAAACTCTAGGTGTAAGAAAGTGGTCGGTACTTTTCTCTAAGTTTGGCTTTCATGTCCCTCCAAGTTGCTATGGGTTCTTCATCTTTCTGCGCTACCAGCCTTTCAACACTATTCCAAAATAACCTAGCCTGGCGAACCAACCTAAGTTTGGCAAACTTGAACTTCATCCTCTTTGTCATTGTATACCACTCGAAATATTGTTCCATATCCTCCTCCCAATCTATGTACACCTTAGGATCTAGACTACCATCGAAGGTAGGGGCTTCTAGCTTGATGTTTCTAATGGCCCTTTTTTCCTGGTCTACGTTCCCTAGATTGGGTCTCCTAGGTTCAAACTCTTGGGCTGGGTTAACACGGGGAATTCTCCTGGGTTCAGCCTCTATGGATGGTTCATGGTGAGGATAATCCCTAGGGGAAAAGGGCAACTCAGACTTAGGTTCAACAAATGGTCTAGGACTATTCTTTTCTAAGGATCCAACTCTTTCATCAAGCTTATCAAGCTTACTGTTCATCTTAGCCAATTGCTCAAGAATAACCTTGAGTTGATCTTCTCTTTCATTCTCCATAGGTTCACTTGATTGGAAATGGTGGGGATGATAAGGGACTCCTGATCTAGTCGACATGAGTCAAGCACGCAAAAAATGTCTATGATCTACTAGACCTAGAATCTTAACCAGTTGCCTAAGTCAGGATGGCAAACCGGTCTGTAGTAACTCTGTGCTTGGCCAGGTAGGTGTAGGGGAGTGGAGGTCCCTGAACGCCATCCTTAGACACCAATCTGGGATTGGCCAGGTAGGCAGACCAAACTCACAAGCCCTGAATCACCAAGCCTAGACACCAAGAGTAGTAGCACACACAAAATGGGCTGACACCGAGAATAGACACTTAGTCTTGACTCGACCAGTTGGTGTCCCTAAGCTCTCTAGAGAAAAATTAGTATATACTCGATTTTAATTAGAGCTTAGGTTCATGATTTTTGGGCTAAGGACAGGTAATGAAATCCTGACCATAGGTTAAATTACTGCCCTTAAGATGAGTTATGAATATGATAGCATGCAAATGATCTAATGAGATGTCTCTAAGTTATATTTTTTTGGATTTTGATGTTTGATAATAGAAATAAGGTGATGGAAATAAAATGATATGACCCTAAATGCAAAATTAAACTATATGAAAGATGAAGATGTGATGAGATGTGCTTGCTGAATTTTCATAGTAGAATCTTTTCTTGGATGGTAATCAGCAGTGTAGAAATTTTATAGACTGAATTAAAATCTGAAAAAATTTTGAAAAATACTTGTAATTATGAAAATTCTAGAAAAACAAAAATCATAAAAATCTGACATTCTTACAGACAGAAATTATCAAAACAGTAGACTATATATGGAAATGCTGAATTTCTAAAAAGCTGAAATTAAAGATGCAAAACTTTTCTTTTTGGTTTTTAAAACTTTACTTCTTGTGTTCCCCTTCAAAGGCCTATCATAGTGGCACCCCTACACGCCTTAGGAGATCCCCGTGGAATGGGAGGAGAGGATCTTGAAACCTACTTTTCTCCTAAGACCGGACGGCCTGGTGAAGCACCTAATCCAAGTACTTTAAGAAGTGCTAAGTCCTAACCATGCTCTGATACCAAAAATGATGGGGGGCTAACTAAATGCAAGATGAAATGATGCAGGTGATTTGTTCCTTTGTGATTTTTAGGATTTGTTTTTTATGTGTTATGGATTCCCGAAGACAAACCAAGAGTAGATCTAGGGATTCAATAATAATAAGAACTACTAGCAAGTGAATTAGCTCCTAAACAAGGATAAAAAGAGGACCCCGGAATTGAGAAACCCCGTAAGACTTAGCTCTCAGAACAATACCTACTTAGGAGTCTAGGGTTGCAAACCTCAAAGATCCGAAGCACCCAATGCCGAGATCACTCACTCTGGCAGATGCGGCCTAGATGATCGAGCCTTCAATCCCGCGGATGGGGCGGCTTGTCGTCCGAAGATCTCGATGGTAAGGGCAACTGACTCCATACTCGTGTCACCTGGAGGACCTGCGAATATTCAAGGGGAGTTAGGATTTGATCAAAGAGAAAGCAAATAGAGAAAGGGATGAAAGTTGAAGTGGTGATGGTGGAGTTCTTCTAGATAAGCGCCTGATTGGATGATCCCACTGGACCTTGACTCGAAGTATGAGGATGGAGTTGCGGAAGAGACGGTAACTTGAAGCCTCACACCTCTAGATGCCCAAAGGCGAAGGCGCTCCCTCACGGAGATCGACGTTCCTAGTGAACGAAGGCAACTAAAGAAAACTGGCTCTCAAAAAGACTTGGTTTTTCATTCATCAAAAATTAGCTTTACAAAGGAGGGGTAAGGTCCTTTAAATTGGCACCTTAAGACCTTATTTGAAATTCAAATAAAAGATACAAGTCTTCTTGAAGGGGTGCCCAAAATTTCAAAATTTTTCTCTCCTTGGCCGACCATGAAGTTGGACTTGATTGGGCATGGCTTGATGTGAGGCTTGGAAGAGGGATCTTGGCACCCTTGAACTTGGAATGTTGGTCCTTCATTTTGGAAGAAGACATGAAGTGAGGCTTGGAGCAAGGCTTGTGTCCTCCTCCTTTCCTTGGTTGTGTATCCATCTTTGGTACAAAGCAAGATATGGGGAGTGGGAAGTGGAGGCGCCCATGGATCTTGCCATTCCATCCAAAGAGGTTCAAGTAGTTTGGGAAGAAAGCTTGATTGGAGGGCTTGAAGCAAGGGATTAGATTTCCAAACTTTAACTCCCTTTTGACCTTCTCTACGCCGTTGTACCCCTTCCTCAGACATTCACTGGTGGAAGGGTACCAGCATCCTCTAGGTGGAGCCAATATCGGGCTTTGGAGACCTGGTGACTTCCTAGGGAGAATGGGGCACTAGAGGCGGAGGCACTGCCGTCCTCCTTGCCGGGAAGCCCATCTGAAAAAATGACTGGCGCACCCCCAGCTAGTTTTGAGGGCATGGCCAAGGAGGATCCTTTCTTACTTGTAACTTAGACCTCCGGGAGGCTTCTTGGCCTATTGGGAACCTCCGTAGGATGTAAGAGACTTTTTATTAATGAAGGCTTTTGCTTTGACAACTGCACGTCTCTTCTTCTCATCTCCTTCTTCTTCTTCTCTGCCTGAGTTGCTCCGATAGAGGCTCGCTAGAGGCTGCAACTACGTGCTCCACAAGTGTGCACCTCAGAGGGACTAGCTTGGTGGGAGGACTTGGGGTGAGATTCGGCTTCTGCTGGAGTCTCGACCTGGGGGGAGGTAGCCCAACAAAAGGTCTTCAAGGTGGAATCTAACTTCGGTTGGGACCGAGCTTCTGCTGGAATCATGAATTTGGGGGAGCCAACCCAGTAGAAGGTCTTCGAGGTGATGTCTGACTTTGGTTGGAGTCTCGGCCTTTGGGGAGCCAGCCCAGTGGAAGGTCTTCGAGGTGGAATCTGACTTCGATTGGGACCGGGCTTCTGCTGGAGTCTAGACCTGGGGGGAGCCAGCCCAGCTAAAGGTCTTCGAGATGGAGTCTGACTTCATCTAGAGCATCAACCTAGGGGGAGCTAGCCCAGCAGAAGGTCTTGACGGGACAAAGCTTATGGCTACAATCTCCATCAAATGGATCGATGCAGGACCCGGGGGTGTTGTCTCTTCATTGGTCTCCCATTCCCAAGTCTTGACGAAATGTCACACTCAGGGCTAAGGAGGTAAATATGGAGCTGACACAGAAAGCTGAGATCTGGCACCATTAAATGCCATGATCACCGCCACTTCGCGCACCATGCCCTGAGGCCAGTATGGGGATGCCATGTTGGCAGGTTCGAAGAAGTATGATGGTGGATGTATGACTCGAGGCTATTTTTGCTTTGTCAGGGCATCGCCTTTGATTGATGTTGCCACGTGGTGCCCATCCGGTCGTGGGAGTGCTGAAAGAACATACAACTACAGTTTGGCGGCCTTGAAGAGAGGGTAAGCTTTTTCCCTCGATCACCTCTTTCAGAACCATCCCGCTCACCGCCGGGCCAGAGCTTCTTCCTTCTCCTGACTATTCTTTTCCTTCATAACAAGGTTAGTCTCCCTTGACCTTTTCCTTCTTCTCTGTCTAGGCTGAATCTTCCTGTAGAGCCCCCAAGTCTCCCTTCCCTGTGCACCTCCGTCTTTTTCTAATCTCGAATGGATCCATTCGGTCGGCATCACCACTCCTCTTGCAACCTCCATAGGGCGGGGCCTTCTCAGCTGAAAACTCCATCTTCAGATGAGGAGGAGGAGGCGCCTCCTATCATTTGTAGAAGCCTTCGCCCGACTGGAGTAGTCATTGGCGAGGATAGGGCCCCTCCTGCTCCTTCCATCTCTTCTACTCCCATTACTTCTTCTAGGTCTTCCCGTCCGTCTGGGCCATTGAGTTTTGCTTCGATGATAACCTGAGAGGATCTCTCTATGATCTGGACCACCTACGGGATCCCAAACTCTGTCCGACTCTCGAATCCATGACCGGGTGAATGGGTCACCTCTAGTCGCCTAGGGCGAATAGCCCTCTATGAGGAGTTCTTTCTTGGGGGCCTTCGCTTGCCTTTTCATCCCTTCTTTCTCTCCTTCCTGAGTAACTACCATCTTGTTCTGGCCCAGTTGGCTCCCAATTTCATTAGGGTCATCAACTACTTCATCATTTTCTGCCACTTTCACGGGATTGTCACCCGCTTCTCCTTGTTCAGGGCCTTTTTTATCCTGAAATGCTACCTAACCGAGGATGGGTGGTGGTGCATTTATCCTTACCTGAGGGGGATAAAGTTTGACCACCCCTCTTCCATCAAAGGGTAGAAGAGAAAATTCTTCTTTGCTTTTGTTGAAGGGATAGATTGGGTCTGGAGTGACCCAGATCAGACCCCAAACCGAAACTCCTAGGTTAAGGCCTCTGATCGGGAGGTATATGACCAACTCATTTCCGATCAAATCCCCCCTCTTGAGGTTCTGCAGTCAGAGCAGAACTTATTCGATGCCGCATTCAGCCCAATCTCAGGGTTAGGTGAGTTTGGAGAGGTATCTCTTCTTGATGAGTCCATTTCGGACTGTTGCTAAACTTTGCCTTCTTCTTCCTACAGGAATGAGATTCTCGATGTAGGAGCTTCTGGAGTCCGCCCACAAGAGGAGCTTGCCATCTGGGCTTGGGGAGGCTTCATCCAAGGGGGCCCAGATTGAGCCCAGCCAGGAGATGGGGCCTGCTTCAGTCTCTGGCCCCACAGGGTAGGTGGCCAAACCGACCCTTGGGCCTTCAGAGTATCGAGTCAAGCTTTTAACCTAAGAATCTGGCACGAGCATGTCAGCTAGGCTGGCTATAATGGCTACGGCCCACCCTCCTATGGTCATCGAGATGGACATAGAGGGAGAAAGGGTGGGGGAGCAACTGTTGCTGGTGCCATCGCCTGCGGCGATGAGCTCCCCATTGCCGGATGGGATGCCTTTGGAGATAGCTCCCCCAGATGCGGTGGAACCTTTGCACAGAGGAGGGCCGCTGTCTGGAGGGTAGTACTTGGTGCGAGGCCGAATTCGACGGTTACCCAGGATCTTGCACTTGCAGAGCACATGATGGAGTTCGTGATCTAGTCGCACGACTGCCATGAGAGGGAAGGCAGGATGCTGGTGGAGTCCCTTCTTGGCACCGTTCCCCTCCTCTTCATGGTAGTCTTCTACCTTTTTGTTGTTTCAGTTTGACTACGATGGTTGACACCTTTGATGATGCAGATCGGGATTGACATCCTTCTTGTTTGTGACCACTGCACCCAGTGGGAATGGGAGAGGACGTCACTGGCGGCTGAGGCCCAGGAGCAGACCAATAGGGCCCAGGCCTTGGAGGAGAAGAATAAGATCTTCCAGGCCACAATGGTCGATGCTGAGAATCAGGTCAGGGTCCTTAAAGCATCCTTGGCCTGAGAAAGGGATCAGGCCATCCACCAGGGGGAGGAGCTCAAGGCCAATGCCACCCGAGCAGAAGAGCTGATGAGTGACCTCCAGGCATAGCTAGAGGCGGCACAGGCTCGGCTGTTGGCAGCCGAGAAGAAAGCTGCTGGGGTAGTGGCTTTGATGGAGGCCACCGAGGCAGTGCCCAGGTTCAAGGCCTTGGCAGAGTTTGCTGATGAAGTCCAGGAGGCGGCCACGGATTCCTTCATCAAAGGATTCAGGGTCTGCAAGTCCTTGGTGGCCTATCGCTTCCCAGAGCTGAGGCTAGATGAGATCGTGGTCTCGGGTGGCCTTGATGAAGGCTCAAGTGGAGCCAAGACTCCCACAGCCATGGCTGAGGTGGGGCCTGCTCCTGTTGCTGAGGAAGTCCCACCGGCGAGGGCTGTGGAGGCCCAAGAGGATGCCAGCATGCCTATGCATTGTCCTGGGAAGGAGCCTACTGAGGGATAGTCTCCGATCTCCCTCTATAACATGGCCTTCTCTCTCTCTCTTTTTTTTTTTTGGAAATCGCCTGGCCTGTCGGAGGTCCTCTGATAATGCATCTTTTTAGTGCAACATCAATGAAGTCCTCTTCCCTTCATTGAGTTTTTTTTTTCATGGTTGCCTTGAGCCTCTTCAGTTGAGCTAGGGGCTGGTGAATGGTTTGATGGAAGGGGCCTGCATGGCCCTGAAAGATCGTCAAGTTGAGGAACTTAGCATGAGGAGCCTTGAGATGGTCCTCACTAGCTCTAGATCTAGCTGGCAAAGCGTGGGCCTTTGGGAGCACCCCACTTTGCCATCTCCAGACTAGGAGTCTAGTGGGCCAAATGAGGGACTTCTGGAGTTTCCCGGCTTGAGGTGCCAGGTTATGAGTTAGGTGGTTGATGGTAAAACTTCTGGGGGGTCCCATTGGCATCTTCGGACTGTGAGCATGGCAACAAGTATAGGGCTTCAGGAGTTTCTCGATTTGAGATATTGGGCTGTGAGTCAGGCGGTAGACGGTGGATCTTCTGGGAGGTCCCGCTGGCATCTCTGAACTATGAGCACGGTGATAGGTGTGGGGCTTCAGGAGTTTCTCGGCTTGAGATGCTGGGCTGTGAGTCAGGCGATAGACGACAGAACTTCTTGGGGGTCCTACAAGCATCCTCAAACTGTGAGCACGATGATAGGTGCGGGGCTTCAAGAGTTTCCTAGTTTGAGGTGCCAGGCTATGAGTCAGGCGGTAGATGGCAGAACTTCTGAGGGGTCCCGCTGGCATCTCTAGACTATGAGCACGGTGACAGGTGTGGGGCTTCAGGAGTTTCTCGGCTTGAGGTGCCGGGCTATGAGTCGGGCGATAGACAGCAAAACTTCTGGGGGGTCCCACTAGCATCTCCGAACTATGAGCACGGTGATAGGTGCAGGGCTTCGGGAGTTTCCTGGCTTAAGGCGTCGGGCTATGAATCATGCAGTAGGTGATGGAACTTCTGGGGGGTCCTACTGGCATCTCCGGACTATGAGCATGGTGACTAGTACTGGGCTTTAGGAGTTGTCTTGGTTGAGGTGCCGGGCTTCGAGAGTTTTCATGCTTAGAGTGCTGAGCTTTGAAAGTTTTCGGGCTTAAATGTAGGGCACTGGTGGCTCCCAGTGGGGTGCTACATCCCGACTTAGAGTGTCGGGCTTCAAAAGTTTCCGGGCTTAGAGTATCAGGCTTTGGAAGTTTCCAGGCTTAGAGTGCCAGGCTTTGAAAGTTTTCGAGCTTAGAGTGCTGGGCTTCGGGAGTTTCCATGCTTTTAGTGCCGGGCTTCGAAAGTTTTCAGGCTTAGATATGGGGTGCTAGTGACCCCCGGCTTTGAATCACCAGGCCTGGAGTCGGGCGGTAATTTTCCTACAGGACAAAAACAACATTGCACTGGAAGAGAACTTTATTGAAAAAGGGGGGGCCTTACATTTTCAAAGATGAGCCCTTGGGCTTTCATTGCCATTGATGTTGACGAGGTGGTAGGCTCCAGGTTGAAGGACCTAGATTACTCTGTAGGGGCCTTCCCAGTTTGGGGGAAGCTTGCCCCCTAGCACGTCATGCCCACGAGCTTCCCGGTGGGCTGGTTGTCAACCATGGGGGAAAGAGGAAAAGCCATGTGTGCCTAGGGCTTTATAGGGGTCGTGCCCCCCACTAGCTTCCCGGTTGGCTGTTTGTCAACCATGGGGGAAAGAGGAAAAGCCCCTCCTCATTAGATCTCTCATCTCTCTTTTGGGATGGCGGTAGCCCTCGGTATCGTGGACATGTTCACGGTGGAGTCAGAAGTATTTCATCTTGTCATAGCCACCAGGAGACTCCAATGGGGGAGGGCAGCATAAGCAGGGCCTGCCCTCACTCTCCATGAGGGTCTTCAACCTCAAAGTGAGGAAAGAGGTGCGTACTTCTTCCAAAACAGGATTGCTCTCTGGCTTGGGCCCCGCTCAAAAACTGGACTTTGGCTTGGGCCTACGTACCTCTAGAGCCTTCCCCAAGGATCAGTCATGGTCTGTGGTTGTGAAGACCTTTCTTGGAAGGTATGCGAACTACCGCAGAGGGCGGTGACTCAGGCCACAAAGGTCCCTGGCGGCTGCTGGACTACCAGGGGCTATTGTTGGTGCTGTAACTGTCGCACCACCATGGATAGCACTTGCATCTACTAGGTGAGTGCAGTGGGTTGGACATCTATTGGAGGCTGTTGTGGCGGAGTGAGGAGCTCCTCCCCTAGGCTGCGAGGGCCTCTGCGTGAAAGAGGGCCCTCCACATGGCTAGCGGGGGCTTCTCATGCGTGTGTTGCCACCATGCCTCAAGCAAAACCACTTTCACGATGGGGGGACTAGTTGAACTGATGTTTCTGCATCCTGTGTCTTCCCCCCAACCTGGTGTGCCAATCTATTTCTGCCTGGATCACCATGTCCTGCAGCTCTGACATATCAGGTTCCCCCCGAATCATGGGCTTCCATCTCACGGTCAGCTCACCGGCCTGCCTGACGGTCCTGCAAGACAAAGGAAAACCCTGGGTCAGAGATTCTGGAGAAGGCACTTCGACGATCAAGTCAATGGGATGATCGAGGGGAATGGATACCTTTGAGGTGGAGAGCTTGGGGGACTCTCCGCTTACAAAGGGTGATAAAAGAAAGGATCTTAGTAATACGAGAATGGAAGAATGAGAGAATGGAAGGGTCTTTACCTCCTCCATGGGGTGGACACTAGGGCCAAAAGAAAATGGCAGGTCGAACCCATATCCTTGTGGATCACCTGTGAATAAAGTCCTAAGCCCAAACCCTAGATCACTTGTAAATATTTATTTTAAACTTTGTTATTTTAGCTTAGTTGGGTTTAGCCCCTGGACCCAAATTTGAGTCTGTAAAGAAATCCTTGGATCCAAAATTGAGTCTGTAAAAAAATCCTTGAACCCAAATGAAACCTGTATATATATATTTATCTAGTTGTGTTTAGCCCTTTTTACCAACTGTAATTAGGGTTTTTTTATTTTTTTATCCTTTTGAGCCAAACCCCTTTTATCAAGTTGAACCACTTGTTTACATGTCTTGCTTTTTGATCAAATTGGGTTCCAATTGATCAAGTAGGGCTTTAGTTATTTGGTTGGTTTAATTAGTTTTAAGTCTTGTAATTTTTAGTTGAGTCCTGTAATACAAGGTGGACACAAGTCCAAACCCATGTGACCCCATGTGCTAGCTCAAGACAAGCCATGTGACTCCATGTGCTAGCCCAAGTCACTTGTCATATGCAATCACTTCTTGGCACCATTTTTTTCAAGAATATGGACAACATCACATGACTTTTGGACATCACTTGCCACCTCATCGAGACAACACCACTTGCCATCTCATCAGGACAACACCACTTGCCACCTCATTGGGAAACATCGCATGCCATGTCATTTATCTTGGATGGCCAATTTTATGTCAAAAAAATGTTTGTCTTTATTTTTTATCAAGACATTAAGACATCCGAACATCCAGACATCCAGACATCTAGACATCAGGACATTTAGACAACATGCAAGCTTATCCAAGGAGGGTGTCTCATTTAAATTCCAAGATGCTGATGGTTTTAAGAGAAGCAAAGTAGAAGGAGTCCAACCAAGTTTAGTGCCATTTATTCTCATATTTGTCACTACTTTTTTAAAAAAGGAGTAAGTGGGAAGGATTCTACATCTCACTCCTCATCTTATTTTCTTCTTGTAGCCCAACTCAAAACTAAAGTGTCGCCACTTTTTAAGATAAGTAAATGAGAAGGAGTCCAAGCCATATTAGTGCCTCATCTCTTCTCATTGTTGTCACCCACTTTGAAGGAAGCTCCAAATCAGCCCAAAGACAGGAGTCCAAGACACCAGAAGCAATGATTCAAGGGGTTGTTGCCTAAGGGAAAACAATACTAGTCTTTATAACCCTTACTCTTCTGATTGATGGTCTATAAATACCCCATCAACCCTCTTGTATTATTAATGATTATTATTGAAATACAACGACATTCTATCCAGCTTTTTCTTTGCTGTGTGCATCGCAGGGTGTGAGGCCCTTTCCTTTGTTCCTCGGAACATCGCGAGGTGTGAGGCCCTACTTATCCAGATATCAGAAAAACCCTAGCCGACTACTTCCTTCCCTTCTCTTTCATTTTTTCCATACTCTTCCTTTCATTACTTCTTTCTATCTGATCGATCTTTCTTTATTGAGTGATTGTAGGTGATCAAGGATTAAAGTCAGGTGTTCTTATCTTGGAACCGATATCACGGAAGATCGGAGCCTGAAGATCGAAATCTTGAAGCCCTACCGCGAGATCCTGAGAGATCCAATGGATCTACTTTAGAGGAAAAAAATTCTTCGTTGGTAAAATTCAAAAACCCTCTCTACTCTTTAGTTTCTAATCATTGAAAGTAGACCCTAGTTTAGGGTGGTTTCTTAGCCACCAAATCCTGATTTTTTAGTTGCTTTGTTAGATCTACTTGTGCAGGTATAAACTAATTGACTAGTTCCCTAATTACATACTTTGAATCTCTAAAAAATCTAAAAATTATAAAAAAAATTAATTTCTATTTTTAACTATTAATTAGGTTAATAATCAGTAGATTAGGTTTTTAAAATTATCTCGTATCAGTTTTGGTATCAGAGCGAAGGTTAAACTAGTGTTTAACTGCTAGTTCTGAAATTTCTGCATACCTAGAACTGGCTAAAATTAAAACTGCATAAAACCTATCCTAAAAAATTTTTAAAAATTAGAAATAATTTTTTTGATAATTCTCTATTAACCCTCTATTAATCTTAGAAAAAATTAGACAAAAAAATTTTATTTGCTATTTTCTGGTGGAAGGAAATCATGCCTCCTGAGCGGGTATACGCAAGTATACTGTCACAACCCATGGGAGTAATGAGCTACGGCCGGACATGATATCCTAAGATCGGATCAGATCTAAAATTTAATTTTAAGATAAAAAATTAATTTATATTTTTTTACTGTTTTTAATTATTTTATTGCTTCATTGCATATTAGGGTTTCATCTTGTGTGTGCATCATCAAGTAACCGAATCTTAAGGGCACTTGAGCATCTCAAATTAGGGCAGGATCTCATCACCTGTCCTGGGTCCACAACAACCTTCTTTTGCATCCAAGCCAATCTAATTAAAATCAATTAGATTTAATTTGCTCTAGTGAGCTAAGGACACCAACAGGTCAGGTTCCAAGTATTGTGGAAAGCTAGTGCACCCAATCCTTTGATTATCACTTGAATCTGGTGTCTAAGGCTAGAGGTGGTGTGGACACCAGAAGTAGAAGCAAAATAAAACCCCACTCAAATAAGGTTAACCTGATTTCACTTTGGATCGAAGATCACTAGGTTAAATTTTTCTTGTAAAGGGCAATTTACTTTCAAGAGTCCTGTAATTACTTAGTTTCAATTTCATGAATCCTGTAATTATGTCCAATCGAGTCTTGTAATTATGTCCTGTCTCAATCTGGGTTCAAATAAGAACTCAATTAGAGTTTCATTAGGTTTATTTAAATCAAGTCCAAGCTACTTCAAGTTGAGGTTCACCAAACCACTTGGAGCTTCCAAATCAAGACCTTGGTCCACCAAGCTAGAATTCCACATCACCATGCCAACAAAGCAGCCACCAGGGATGCCACATCATCAGCCACATCACCTTCAAATGGGCGCCTAAAGGGGAGATCGACCAAGTATTTTAAATTCAAAGAAACCGGCCAATCTCCATGAATTTCTCCTTATCCCATGTAACAAGGCCCCATATCCTCCAACCTCCCTTGTAATCCTCCACAATTTGGGGAGAATCTCCATGAATTTTTCCTTATCCCATGTAACAAGGCCCCATATCCTCCAACCTCCCTTGTAATCCTCCATAATTTGGGGAGTTTTAAAATTTCAAAAGTTTTGTGAGGCTATTAAAAAGCCTTGGACGCCCCATTGTAAAAGGGATGGATTTTGGAAATGAATGAAGTTTGAAGTGAAGTTGTCTTGAGTTTTATGTGTGAAATTTTTCCTATCTTCTTCTTCCATGCCCAAAGCCACTCTCTTCCCTAGAAATTCATCATCCAAGCTCAAGGCAAAGGCATTGGAGTCGGCCAGATCTTCTCAACTATCTTTTCTTTGTTCACAAGTTCTCCCATCCCTTCTTTATGTTTGCATCCTTCAACCTTAACTTTGATCTTCATTGCAGGGTCCTTCGAAGTCCTTGAGTTGTGAACAGGGTTCCCCTTGACAATGAACCAACAAGCTGAAGCCCAAGTCCAGGGTTCTGATCACTGTTATCCAAGTTCTCCAGTCCAGAGCATCAGTAGTTTCAAGTTTTGAATCATAGGAAGGTTGGAAAACTCATCAAGGTAAGTCCTCAATCATTAGCCCCTATTGTCTAGATCTTCTTCCTTCTTAGTTTTAGAGTTGTGTCTAATCATGTAATAGTCCCTTTTCATATAATCCTTAAATCTTATTAAGATGAGTACAATGCTAAGTATAATTAGGTTTCATTGCTCTACAAACCCCATATTCAAAACATTAATCATATGCATGCCGCATCAAGAGGTCCAGGGGCAAACACCTTAAGTGATTTTGTGGTTTTCAATTAGGACCCTGCAAGAGTAGGAGGAGCCTCCCACGACTCCACCTCTTACTTGGCTAGTGGATAGGATAATTACTGAATTGATTGTAATTTGAGCCGACCCATTCTACTTGAGCTCTAGGTATAGGAGATCCTAGTTCGATTTTATGTGTTTGCATTGCATGACTACTAAATTAGGAGCCCAATACCAATAGTTTGAATCCAAACCTAACCTAGTCTGACCATGGAGTATAACCTTGAAATCTTTCCAAGGTTCATGACTGAATAATATGCCTAAATGAACAATAGGTTTGACTAACTAGATGAATGGTTAGGAACCCTTGAGAGAACCCCTGTGACCCGTGCTAAGCCTAAACTTGAGACCCTACACCCTAACCCATTCCTAGAGCCCAACCCTAGGAGAGCCCCACACCATGACCAAATCTAGGAGACTAGCCATAGGAGACCCAACTATGATTTTATAGACCAGGATGAGAGAGCCACTAGGAACTTTAGGGTAGAAGCACCTATATTTGGTGGTGATCTTGATCTTAAAGATTATATTGATTGGGAAGATGGTATGGATCTGTATTTTAAGAGGGAACTAGTGTCTGATGAAAGAAAGTTTAAGATTACTAAGCTTAAGTTAGTACGCCGGGCTAGAATTTACTGGGATGATGTCGAAAGAATGATTAGACGAAAAAAAGATATACCCATAACTACCTGGAGTGACATAAAACTTAAACTTAGGGAAAAGTATCAACCCAGATCATATGAACCTAGTTCCTATTGTTAGATGTATGCCCTGAAAGCCAAGTTGGCTTGACACATTATAATTTTTAGGGAATGAACTTTATTCTTAATTTTTTTATTAATAAAAGGGCATTATTTTTATTCATATTGATGTATCTATGAATCGTCCATGGAGTTAATGGATAATGACACATATTCTCAAGAGTTGAGAATCTAAGGCATGTGTCTTTATATATTAACTCTTAAATGCTCCTAATTGTTTGAATATCATGAGGACGTTGATTGATTCATTAAAATCGATGCACATATCACATCCTTTTCTATGTAGATGAGTCTCTAACCTACAGTGTGGTGACACTAGAGTAAGAGTGCAGGTAGTTGATAGAGATCAACGGTACTGAGCATGACCAAGTACAGGAAGTTATACAGATGACTACTCACTCGTCGATAACTTCCTGATGCTGTAGTCGTGTGAATAGTTCTTTGACCTAGAGTGTCTCAACTACTTACAAAAAGGTTTCTGTAGTTTGACAGTATAATCACATGGTTCCTATCCATTCGGGACCTTACGATGTTCATTGGTTGCAGTAAGTTTATTGTAGGAGTAGGGTGTTCACTTGTAGGGATCTATCAGCCTTAGTAGTAAGGTATAATCCTATGCAGCTTAATGTGACTAAGTCCAGAAGTCTATGGCCACAGCAGGGTGATAATGAAAAGGTGTTTTCATTAGTATCACAAATGGACTTGAGTCAATTAAGTTAAGCATATGACTGATGGGTTTGACGAGTTTTCGTAACCAATATCATATCGAGATTATAATAGAGGAACCGAATCATATGGTAACTACATCTAGGGGTTCCAATCTTATTCTGCTGGGTTGCCACTACATACTGCTAGGTGTCACTGGTGGATTATGAGAGCCCGTTAGGATCATTCTCAGATTGATGATCCTAATTAGGGTTGAGCTAAAATTGTTTCAATCCATCGAAAGGAGTTTCGATGATATATAATGGAGATTATAGCATGTCTCATTACCAGACATAATAGGACTTGAGGGGTCACACACATTAGGAGCTCAAGTAACCAATCAGCAAATCAATTTGGACATACTTGTAAGTGATACAATTAATATTTGACCTAATTATAAATGTTACAATTAATTAATTATGAATTAATTATTAATTAAATTAAATTATATTTAATTTAATTGAGTTAGACTTAATTAATTGATCCTAATTGATTTGGATCAATGTCCTCTTCGAAATGGTTCGATTAGATTTAAAATCAGCTTCGATCTGACTATCAAATCACTACATTTGGACCATGACCTAGAGTTTAGTTTGATTGGGACTCTCTCTCCTTGTCTTCCCTTCTCTCCACATGCCAACTAGTGGGCCTATTTATTTTGTGCGACAAATAGGATGGGGCGTGAAACTAGGAGGGCGCTAGTAGTGATTGGCATGAAGAGAATTAAGAGAGGGAAGAGTCCTTCTCTTTCACTACTCTTAATTTTCAATTGGTTGAAATTAAAACACCGATGTTTTATTTTGGCATGGAGAAATAAAATTGGAGACTTTTACCTTGAAAAAATAAATAAAGAAAAGGGTGGCCGACCACATGAGAAAGCTTTTGGCATGAAATTTATTTTGGGCATCTTCTCTTCTCTTGGGCACTAATACCAGGGAGTCTCTCTCCTAGAGCATCATCTTCTTCTCTCCCTTCTACTATATTTTTTCCTTATGATCTTCAAGAGCTTTGAGAGGTCTTCTACATAAGAGGAGGAAGAGAAAAAGGGTCCAAGATCTTGCAGATCTAAGATTGCAAGACAGAAGCCGAAAGCTGGTCTGGATTCGGATCGGCATAGTTTTTAAAGTGGGCGATTTGCTGAAAGAAGAGAGGGCTGCAAGGATCTAGCAGTCTGGTGCCCTCTATGATTTGATTATGAGAGCTTCGTGTAGTTACCAGCAGAGGCCGGGTGATTGCATGGCTCCGACAGAATCCTGGCTTTTCAGTAGCAAATCTGCATGCTTTTCAAAGCAGGCACGGATAGCAATCCAGGTAAGTATTTTATGCTTAAAATAAGTTTTATTTCAAATCTGATATTTTTTTCATATGTTGCAGTATGTTAGGAACTTATGTTAAATAAATTAGATTTATTTATAAATTGCATGATTATATATAAATTATTTTTATATCTGCTTTCGCTGCGACAGGCTGTTGATGCCTATTCGATTACAATTTTCTGTTTCTGGAAGAAAACCAACAGTAGTATTAGAGCCAAGGTTCTCTTTTTAACATGCATGCATGAGAATCAGATCTGAAAATATTCAGATCAGTTAGATAGATTATGATTTTTCGAATCTATGTTGAACATGAGATTGTTCTAGCATAGAATTTTGTTTTAAAAATTATTTTCAAAATTAAAATCATAATTTTCAAATCTGAAATTAAATTTACTAATCTAAAATATAATTGATCAAAGGTCGCATAAAGTGACATAAGGTTGTCCTGCTATAAGGTTTACTCCGTATAGTGCAAAGGTTGTCCTACTTTGATGTATACCTGGTTTTGAAAAGGGATTTTCAAAAGGATTTTGATCGATTTATGATTATGTATGTTATTGTATGTGATGCACAAAATTAGGGTTTAGATCTTAAATATAATTCATGATCATAAGCCATTAAAGTCATGCACTTGAATCTAATTTTAAAATTGATTTAATCTAGAAAATCAAATTAGGTGCATGAGGGTTTGGGTTGAACAAATTAGGTCTAGACATTGGGCTGCAGTAATTAGGGCTTGATTAGATCAACTAGTAATTCTAATTTAATTTTGAGCAAGTGACTTAACCTAATCGAATGATGATTAGGGTTAGGTCAAGTGTGCTCAAAATTGGTTTTATAAGTAGTCTGGTCAGATTGATTCATTTGATAGAGAATCGATAAGTTAAGACCTAATTTGGCTCAATGATGAGCCCAGATCATTAGATGACCTAATTAAATCTTGTCAGTCAATTGGTGTCTAAGGAAGGTTTCGATCATGGTTTTTAGTTGGGGCTAACTCTTTCTCAACCAACTAGTTTGGTGGAAAGAGGGTATATTGGCAGAACCCTCTTATGGATCAAACTGACCTGGCCAATTTGGTTGATTAAGTTTTCAAAAGGGTCACTTTTGATTTGAGTTCACCCATGTAAACTAAATTTAGTTAGACATGAGATTGTGTTGACTGAATGTAACTAGTCAGACATGAGATTGTACTGATTTAATCTAATTGATTAGTCATGATTTGGCTGATCAATTTAGAAGAGACCTGAACCCAAGCTCTCAATAAATATTAAGTCATAGGTCTTCCACCATTGTAGGTGTGCGAGTGATGGGGGCATCACCAGCATGGATCCCGAAGCAAGCACGAATCCTGGAGCTACACGAATCTCGGAGGATATCCAGAATAAATTTATTTGGGATTTATCTTTATCTTTTGTTTGAATTTTGAATTAGGATTTGGCTGGTTAGGATTGAGATATGGATAGGCTTATCTTATCCTTTCTTGTATTTGAATTTGAATCATTCTTATCTTTTATCTTGTATTCAAATTCAAATAAGGGTTGGACAGGTCTATAAATACCACCCTCAATCCTTTGTAAAAAATCAGTTTGGTTAATCAAGTGAGTTTTTAGAAAGAGTTTTTCTTTTCGTTCGCACCATATGGGGAGGGTGAGAAGCCTGTCTGTCCTTCGCCTTTGGGCGTTGAGGGTGTGAGACCCTAGTTATCCCCTTTCCCCTTCGACCCCTCTATTATCTTAGGGATTTTCTTTTACGGCCCCAGGTAGCAATTTGGGTGGGATGCCCTAGGCTCCGCATGTAGTGAGATGGATGGGATGCCCTAGGCTACATGTAGTGGGGTGCGTGAGATGCCCTAGAGGTGAGATGTCTCTCCGTGAATGTAAGTCCCAAGTCTATAGAGTGTCCAATTTTCCTACCCTCCATCTCCATTTTTCCTTCGCCACCACCATAGAGAAAAAAATAAAATCAAAAAAAAATAGGATACCCTAATCTTCGGCCACTTCTTAGCTCGCCGACGATCCTACCCATCTGTCCCCCATCAAATTGGTATCAAAGAAATAGGTCAGATTAGGGTACATTTCTTTCCCAATCCCAGATTCCCCCACCAGTTCCACCATTCTTTGTCTTCCCTGTGCTTGATCCACTGCCCATAGCCACCGTCCAGTAGCCGATCGACGATGAACTTCTCCAGATCCAGTCCTGATTCCATTTTCCTCTCATTGGATCCAAGGAAGAACTATCGTAGCCACCTCGCACCCATCTTCCCCTCCAATCCTGTCATCCCCAAGATCCGCAATCGCCTTGACTGGCTCGTGGCCGTCCACAGCAGCAATCTCGTCTTCATCCGCTGACCTCCCATGGGTGCTCCCTGCAGCGGCCCCCTCACCGTCCCCAAAAAGAAGAAGCACGGCCACGTGAGCACCAGGCACAGTCGCATCGACAAGCAACGGAAGCACCCCGGAGGCCGTGGTAATGCCGGTGGCCTACACCACCACCACATCCTCTTCGACAAGTATCACCCCGGGTACTTCAGCAAGGTGGGCATGCACAACTTCGACCGTGAGTGCTTCCCGATCTCGCGGATGAGCTCGGGATTCTGACTCAAAGCCCTGGGCTTCCTCGTGCGGTCTCCATCTATCTCACCTCGCAGACATCTGGACCTCGCCGGCCCGCACCATGGTTTGCCTCACTAAGAGCTTCCCCATCGAAGGACTCCTCCGATCGCCCATCTTTTCTGGATCCGTCCGATGCCTCCTCCCTCCGCCACTGGGTCGACGTCCTCCTCCCCAATGATGTCCAAAACCTCGTCGCCCAATCCCACATCGTCGTCTCCTTTGAGATCCCTAACTACACTGCCGACGTCATCACCACCGGTGCCCTCCACCTCCTTGAGGCCATCCGCTCCGTCTCCTCCTCCGGCAAGCCCATCCACTATAACCAGGCCGGATCTTCTAAGATGTTCGGCTCCACCCCCCCACCCCAGTCCGAGTCGTTCCCCTCCCACCTAATGCCTCCCTCCTCTCCCCTCCGGTTGTCGCTCCGCCTGTTGCCTCCACCCCCATCACTGCAGCCACCGCTTGCGACCCCAATGGATCTGCCCTCCAAGGATCGGAACCCCTGTTCTGGGTGTTTCGCATGCCCATCAAAGCAAAAAAAAAAAATCCTGGCACGAATGTAAAAGCAGCATCCTTCTACATGCTTCTCAGGGTAAAGCCAGCTTCCTCTTGCCAAGTTCAAGCTACACGGATTCCAGAGTTGCATGATTTTCAGTGCTGCATGATTCTCTGAGTCGAACAGATCTCAAAGCAGAGCCCCTTTGATTGATTGGATTCGGTTTCACCAACGTCCCCCCTGATCCTGACTCAACGAAGTCGAGTTCTCCCCACCTCAGGGGAATGATGGGGACATTGCTAGCACGGATCTCGATGCAAGCACAAATCCTGGAGCTACAGATTCTTGGAGGATATCTAGAATAAATTTGTTTGGGATTTATCTTTATCTTTTGTTTAAATTTTGAATTAGGATTTGGTTGGTTAGAATTGAGATATGGATAGGCTTATCTTATCTAATCTTGTATTTGAATTTGAATCATCCTTATCTTTTTATCTTGTATTCAAATTCAAATGATGGTTGGACAGGTCTATAAATACCACCCTCAATCCTTTGTAAAAAATCAGTTTGGTTAATCAACTGAGTTTTTAGAAAAGAGTTTTTCTTTTCGTTTGCCCCATATGGGGAGGGTGAGAGGCCTGTCTGTCCTTCGCCTTCGAGTGTCGAGGGGTATGAGACCCTAGTTATCCCCTTTCCCCGTCGAGTCCCCTCTATTGTCTTAGGGATTTTCTTTTACGGCCCTAGGTAGCGATTTGGGTGGGATGCCCTAGGCTACATGTAGTGGGATGGGTGAGATGTCTCTTCGTGAATGTAAGTCCCAAGTCTATAGAGTGTCCAATTTTTCTACTCTCCATCTCCATTTTTCTTTCGCCACCACCATAGAAAAAAAATAAAAATAAAAATAGGATACCCTAATCTTCGATGACTTCTTAGCTTGCCGATGATCCTACCCATCTATCCCCCATCAACGGGTGTCCTACTGGTGTTGATTATTCTCGGCTGGTTACAGTGGTATTGTTGCATCGAGAAGACATAACCTGAGATGTTGCTAGGCACTAATGGGGTTGGGCCCAATAAATGGGCATGTTAAGGGACTCAGTGATGGCTTTGTCTAGCAGGAATGGTGGGTCTGACTTAACTAATGATTGGACCAATAAACGGGCACATTGAGATTCCATGATTTAGAGACCAAGTTGCTACAACTTGTATTAGATACATTGGACAAGAGTTGGTCACTTATTGATGTAGCATGTTACCAATAACCAGGCATGATGAGGTGCCGCACATTGATGGGACCGTAGCACCCACTAGAAACCTAGAGTAGCAGGGTTTTCGCATCTGCATGGAGAGTGTGAGAGATTCGAGAAAATAGTGAGAGTTCTAAAATTATTTCTTAAAGACCCTAGAATAATTTTTATGATTAAGTATAAAGCATCTAATTCAAATCTTCTACTCTTATAGTTAACCATGTCTGCTTCAAATCCCTTAGTCTGCATTTTAGAGACAAACCAACTTATAGGCCTTAATTTTAAAGATTGGTTGACAAACATCAAAATTATTTTGAGCTCTGAGAAGTTGGGCTATGTGCTTGACCAGGAACCCCCTGTCTTACCTGACCATCTAAATGCTCATCAAACGACTACATATGAAAAATGGATGGAAGATGATAATAAGGTTAAGTGTTACATGTTGGCCTCAATGTCAAATGAATTGCAGAGCCAACATGAGGATATGTCAACTGCTAAATCGATTATGATTCACCTACAAGAGTTATATGGTGAACAAAGTCGGATTACTTATTTTGAGGTGCCGAAAAGGCTTTTCAACAACAAGATGCATGAAGGGTAGTCAATCCATGATCATTGATTGACAATGATCAAGGACATCGAATAGCTTGAGAAGCTGGTGGTGGGGACACCAGGATCAGACACAGATCACTGGATCCCATATAATTTATTGATTAGGGTTTTAATTTTAGAACCTTAGTCATATGTCAAAGTTTTAAAAGTTTTGTAATCAATTAAGATTGAGTCCTGTAATAAGTTAAGGTTAGTTAATTTGTCTCAATCCTCAACCCTAGTCAGTATATCGAGTCCTGTACTTTAGTTATAAGTCCAGTATGAGTCCAATTTTTGTACAAGAAAGGAGGTTACCCTATTTTGGAGTTCCACCAGGCCACATCCAGGAGTCAAAGGCTACTACATCAGCTTGTTGGATTTTGTGGAAAACCCCAGGATCCAAAATGCTTTCCATAAACCCTGATTCCTTCTAGATGCCTTCCAGATGCCCAGATTCCTTCCTAGATACCAGAGCATATTCCCAAACAAGGGCACCCATGAATCCAGAGGTCCATCTACACCTAGCCCTAGAGAAATCAAGCCCAGGCGCCAAGCCCAAGCCCTTAAGAAGCAAGATTCCCTGAAATATTTTTGCTACCAGGCTACCAAGCCACCCCAGCTTCCAGGGCCCAAAGCCCATGCACCCAACCCATCCTTGGATGCCCCAATTGCTGCCCAAGAGCCCAAGTCCAAGCCAAGAGGCATCCAAGCCCAAGAAAAGGAGATTTGACCAAGTCCAAGGCCCTTTGACCAAGTCAAAGGAGGAAGGAAATCCATATCAAACAAGGAGAACCTATTCCTACTCAACTTGTGAACCAATTCCTACTCTACTTGTAATCCTTCTCCCAATCTAGCTTGTATTCCTATTCTAATAAGGAGAGGGAATGGAAACTCTATAAATACCCCACCCCTCCTTGTCTTGTACTATCTTTTCTCATATGAATTAAATCTTTGCTGAAATTTTGGTTTAAGAACTTGTGTTCTTGTGTTGGAGTTGGAGTTTTTGTGTTTGTTTGGTTACTTTGTGTGCCCTAATCATCCTTGCTGCCCTAGCATCCTTCCACGCCCTAGCTTGCTGCCATCCAAGTCATCACACGTCCAAAGGAAGAGTGCCCTAGGCCACCCAAAGCAAAGAGCAACATCCTTCTTCAAGCCGTCACATACAAAACCTGATTTCAGATTTCTACTAACCCTAATCTCCTTTTGCTACTTTGTTGTTGCTATTTTGATTGACCTCTGATGCTTGCAGGATCCTTGAGGTGTTTCACCTCCCCAGAGGAGGCTCTCCTTGCCTCCAGGACCGCACAAATCAGCCATCTGATCGGGGAAACCAAGCTTCATCATCTAGACTCCAATCAGAGTGCTGTGCGATCCCTTCATCAGAAGTTCTTCAAATCACTAATTGGTAAGAAACCTTCCTTTTTCTTGATATCTGATTTGATAAAGATTAGCTATCCTAATCTAGGAGTTTTTCAATTCTCGGGTCCTGATTTTCTTATTATTTTGCATGAGCGTGTGCATGATGATTCTTTGCATTGCTGAATATCCTGCTAGTCTTTACTTAACTTTGAGGATTTAGCCTGCAAACTTAAATTATAAAAATCACAAAAAAAAATTAGTTTACTATTTTCCTACATGTTTAGTTATCTTAGAGTCGTCCCGTATCATTTTGGTATCAGGACATGTTTAGGATAGCATTCATCTGCATCAGATTCATAAAACCTTAATTCCTGAAATTTCTGCATCCTGCCACCTACATTAGAGGTCTAGTTTTTTAGCAATTTTGGAATCCTAGATATTTTATTTTTCTATAAAATTTGCATGAATTGTTCTTTGTCTTGTCCTTTATTTTTTCCAAATTTTTAATTAATTTTATAGAAAACCTAATTTACTAAAATTTGGCATATTAGAAACTTTAACAAAAATTCTGAGATTTTTGTAGCAGTCCGAAAACCCTAGGATTTTTATCATCATCTTATCTCTGTTCTGTATAAAATTTAGTAGAGTTCATCCTTGCCATCCATCCTCTGTTCTGTGTTTTTTTTAATTTTTTTCTATATCGGTAACTATGTCAAATTCTGCATCTTCTAAAATCCTATTTTTTTGAATTGGTGCGGACATTATGACCCAAAAAAAATGACAGGTCGAATCCATATCCTTGTGGATCACCTGTGAATAAAGCCCTAAGCCCAAACCTCAGATCACTTGTAAATATTTATTTTAAACTTTGTTATTTTTGCTTAGTTGGGTTTAGCCCCTGGACCTAAAATTGAGTCTATAAAAAAACCACTGAACCCAAATGAAACATGTATATATATACTTACCTAGTTGGGTTTAGCCCTTTTTACCAACTGTAATTAGAGTTTTTTATTTTTTTAGCCTTTTGGGCCAAACCCTTTTTACTAAGTTGAACTACTTGTTTACATGTCTCGCCTTTTGATCAAATTGGATTCCAATTGATCAAGTAGGGCTTTAGTTATTTGGTTGGTTTAATTAGTTTTGAGTCTTGTAATTATTAGTTGAGTCCGGTAATACAAGGGGGACACAAGTCCAACCCCATATGACCCCATGTGCTAGCTCAAGATAAGCCATGTGACTCCATGTGCTAGCCCAATTCACTTGTCATATGCAACCACTTCTTGGCACTACCTTTTTCAAAAATTTGGACAACATCACATGACTCTTGGACATCACTTGCCATCTCATCGGGACAACACCAGTTGCCACCTCATCAGGACAACACCACTTGCCACCTCATTGGGACAACATCACATGCCATGTCATTTATCTTGGATAGCCAATTTTATGTCAAAAAAATGGTTGTCTTTATTTTTTATCAAGACATTAAGACATATGGACATCCAGACATCTAGACATCCAGACATTTAGACAACATGCAAGCTTATCCAAGGAGGGTGCCTCATTTAAATTCCAAGATGCCGATGGTTTTAAGAAAAGTAAAATAGAAGGAGTCCAACCAAGTTTAGTGCAATTTATTATCATATTTGTCACCACTTTTTTTAAGAGGAGTAAGTGGGAAGGATTCTACACCCCATGCCTCATCTTATTTTCTTCTTATCGCCCAACTCAAAACCAAAGTGTCGCCACTTTTTAAGATGAGTAAATGAGAAGGAGTCCAAGCCATATTAGCACCTCATCTCTTCTTATTGTTGTCACCCACTTTGAAGGAAGCTCCAGATCAGCCCAAAGATAGGATTCCAAGATACTAGAAGCAAGGATTTACGGAGTTGTTACCTAAGGGAAAACAATACTAGTCTTTGTAACCCTTACTCTTCTGATTGATGGTCTATAAATATCCCATCAACCCCCCTGTATTATTAATGATTATTAATGAAATACAATTACATTCTATCCAAATTTTCCTTTGCTATGTGCATCATGGGGTGTGAGGTCCTTTCCTTTGTTCCTCGGAACATCGCGAGGTATGAGGCCCTACTTTTCCAGACATCAGAAAACCTTAGCTGACTACTTCCTTCCCTTCTCTTTCATTTTTTTCATTCTCTTCCTTTTGTTACTTCTTTCTAACTGATCGATCTTTATTTGTTGAGTGATTGCAGGTGATCAAAGATTAAATTCAGGTGTTCTTTCCTTGGAACTGATATCACGGAAGATCGGAGCCCGAAAATCGAAATCTTGAAGTCGTGCCGCGAGATCCTGAGAGTTCCAACAGATCTACTTCAAAGGAAAAAAATTCTTCATTGGTAAAATTCAAAAACCCTCCCTACTCTTTAGTTTCTGATCTTTGAAAGTAAACCCTAGTTTAGGATGGTTTCTTAGCCACCAAATCATGATTTTTTAGTTGCTTTGTTAGATCTACTTGTGCGGGTATAAACTAATTGACTAGTTCCCTAATTCATACTTTGAGTCTCTAAAAAATCCAAAAAATTATAAAAAAGATTAATTGCTATTTTTCACTGTTAATTAGGTTAATAATCAGTAGATTAGGTTTTCATAATTATCCCGCATCACTCCACTTACCTCTACTTACCGTTTCTAGGTTTTTTGCATCCTGTCCCCCCTCGTTTGGAGGCCCCTCTTTTGTTTTTGTATCCAGGGCCGTCTGCAACCTCTTCTCTACTTTCCAGGTGTTCTCCTTTTTGGGGGACTCCCAGGGGGTGACACCTGAGAGTATGCGGGAACTGCGCATGAGCTCCCATTTGCCCCTTTGAGGTGAGGAATTATATTGCTGGCTCTGATGCTCTGGTTGGTCACCATGATTCGGGAAACCTGGCAAAGCATTAGCATGCGAGCTGCCACCCTAGGGTTTGATTCCTCTGACGCAGCCTTCTACTTGTGGACAATGCAGACGGTGGACTGGGGAGCGTCGTACCTTGAAAAGGATGTTCCTTCCTAATCGGTGTAAGCTGGGGTCTGAGCAGGCCCTGGTGCTCTGACGAGGTGCCTTCCTTCGCAGGCCTCAAGTGGCGAGCTGCCGCCTGTCAGTTGTATTGTCTTAGAGGTAGGGTATGGGTGAAGGCAACCCCTTTTCCTGCCATAATTTGAATCTATGTCACCTCCAATTCTTTGCTTGGTGGCAGCTTGAGTTCGACCTCGACCGGGAGCTGACCTCGATAGGGGATTCACTTCGGCTTCTTGCTTGGGTGTCAGACTTAGGTGGCGCCTCCATCTGCTGGCTAATAATCGGTAACTAGATGGATTCCACCTCAGCAGGTATGACCGTATCACATAACATTAACCAAAAAGATCCTACATCATTGGTTACTTTCATCACTACTAGAACCTACATCTAAGGTTTCAGTAGCATAAGTTCTGGATCTTCTAATAGGTAGGGGAGGTCCTCTAGAAGTTCTAGTCCTAGATGCTGGTCTAGTCCTAGGTGATGAAGGTGGCTGTCTAGCATATGGAGGAGGCTGTCTTGGTGTCGGGAGGGCTGTGGAGGTGGCTGTCTGGAAGTAGAATCTCCAAATCCAGAACAAACTGCAATGATCAAAATTAGAACTATCCTAAGCTCTATCCCCATCTTGTATACCTCTTGCTGAATATCATGTAATGCTATAGCTTGGTCTCTAGCAATGGAATCTGTCGCTCCTCGAAGCCTGCCGAAGTCAAAACGTAGCTGTGTAAGATCTATCCTATAGTCATCCTGCATCCTCTAACTCATCTCCACTATCTCCATCCTCAGTGTAAGCTCTCTCATCTTAGTGCGAAACTCCTGTAGGCCTCTCTCAAGTGTCTGGTGAAGATCGCCAAACATCAATCTGATGTGCCAATCAAGGTCTCTTGAAATGAGTGAACTTCTCAAGTATAACAACAATCTGTGTAGCACCAGCAGATAAAGTCGAAGGTGTAGAAGGTGTAGTAGATGGCCCTGGTGGAGTTCTCAGACTGCCAAGCTATCCATTTATCTCAGCCTATTCTCCAGTCTCCTCAGCGGACTTAGTCTCTGTTGAACCCTTGAATGATTTTGATGATAACAAAATTGGAGCATACATTTATTTTGCTAACTATTTCCAAGTGTTTTCTAAGTTTTTGTAGGATGATTTTAATGCATATTCACACTTCCTACAACTTTGTAAGTATGTCAAGCAAATCTCTAGAAATATTGAAAATATTTTATGAAAAGAAGTGTCCAAGAAAAATCACTCAAGAGTTCATAAAAATGGGCAACTTCATTGAAGAGCCGACTCAAATCATGAAGAGCTGACTCAAATCATAAAGAGTCGACTCGAGTTCTAGCACAAAACATAATTCACTGGCATGCAGGTATCCGAGCCGACTCGTCCAGCATTTCAGTTTCTCAGTCAGAAATTTGAGTCGACCCGAAAGCAAAGAGCTGACTCGAGCATAGTACATGTTCTGAAATTTTGAAGATCCAAGCTGACTCGAGAGTATCCAAGCCGACTCAACCAGAGTAAGGGTTTCTCAGACAAACAAGCAAGCTGACTCAAGGATAGAAGAGTTGATTCTTATAGAGATCAGTTAAAATAGTTTTGTGAGGACAAGCCAGGTGAGCGGACTCGATGAAGAGTAGCTGACTCGACCAGTACAACTTTCTGACCTATTACAGAATCCGAGCTGACTCGAAGCATCCGAGTCGACTCGAATCCCATAATTAGGCAAGTAACGGCTAGTTCCAGAATTTGCTATTTGAAATAAAATCAAGCTCCAATGGTCATATTTTGAATCCTAATAGCCTACAACGGCTATATCCACCAAAGAAGAGTACAAAACTCTATTTATAAGGGATTTGGACATCTCTTGAAAGGTTAATGATCTTTAATATTTATTTGTGAGAATATTCAAGAGAAAGCATTCAAGAGAGTCTTCAAGTCTTCACCAACTCTCATCTGAAGCTTGAAGCATTTATTGGGGAGTCTAAGAAGCCATTAAGGAGAATTCAAGTGGAATAAGAAGGCTTCCTTTAAGCTGCAACTGCAACCATCAGACAACTTGGATTTGTCATAAAGTTGCTTGTATTTTCTTAACTCTTTTATGAGTTTGTTAGGTTCTTGGTGAGCCTGTTGAAAACCAAGTATGGGTTGTTAGTGATCCTATTTTAAAACTAACATTGTAGTGGATTTTTGGTAAGCCCGGTCAAAACCAAGTTTGGATTTTGGTTATCCCAGTTAAAACTAAGTTTGGGTTTTGGATTGTGAGCTTGTGAAAACAATCCGCTGTATTCCATGGGTAAATATAGTGAAAATCTCAAGTGGTATCTTGGGTAGTGGACGTAGGAGCGAGATTGCTCTGAACCACTATAAACTTGATGTGTTTGTGATGTGCTTTTCCTGCTTCTGCTTGCTTCTGCTTTAATTATTTGAATCACAGCACTTGCCACTCTAAAGAACATTGAAAGAGCACATATTTGCTTAAATTTTTTAAATTTTCAATTCACCCCCCTCTTGGGAAAGCCACCTGGGTAACAACTAGTATCAGAGCAGTGTCTCTGAATTTTAATTAAAGCAAAGATAAATGGCTCATCCCATGAGTACCTCCTTGACCGAAGGTCAATCAACAAATAGACCTTCACTATTCATTGGCACAAACTATTGTTGCCCAGGTGGCTACCCAAGAAGGGGGTGAATTAGAAATTTAAAAAATTAAGCAGATAATGTGCACTTAAAAATCTCTTTTAGAGTGTTAGGTGCTGTGACAAAATAATAACTTGTAGAAGCTAAATAAGATCAAAGAAGAACAACACAAACACATAGAAATTTATAGTGGTTCGAAGCAACTCAGTTCCTACATCCACTACCCAAGATACCACTTTGGTTTTCACTATATTCACACCTGAATATAGCAGGATTGTTTTATAGGATTATAATCCAAAACCTCTACACTTTGGTTTTAACGGGATCACCAAAGAAAATCCAACACCCTTTGGTTTTAAACAGGATCACCAAAGAAACCCAACTTGGTTTTCACAGGATCACCAAGAACCTAACCCTTGGTTTTTAGCTAAGGCTCACCAAGAACCTATTTGGTTTTTCAATCAGGCTCACCAATAATCCAAACAATTCAAGAATGAATTGAGAAATAAATGCAATAATAAATGACAAACTCAAGTTGTCGGATAGTTGCCGGTGCAGCTTGAGAGAAGTCCACTTGTATTGACTTCAATGAGCTTTAATTGCTTCGGTGGTTTCTCTCCAAAGTGCTTCAAGCTTTAGATCAGAGTTGGTGAAGACTTGAAGACTGACTTGAATGCTCTTTGTGCTCTCTTGCTTGTTTGTTGGTTGGATATTCAATAAACCCTTAAAACTTTAAGGAACTTTCTTATTTTTCTTCTCTCTTCTTGTCTATCTTTTTTAAGGAAGTTCAAATCCCTCAAATATATAGTCTTCCATCACTCCAAGGCAGTTTGAGATATTGTAGACCGTTGGGATGTAACATATGACCATTGGAGCACCTTTTAGCATTCAAAAAGAAATTCTGGAACTAGCCATTATATATCTGAACACGATATTCGAGTCGGCTCGGATTCTTCAAGTCGGCTCGAATCCTTCGAGTCGATAGGTTGAGTCACCATTTCTTCAGTAGGGTCAGTTCTTTATCTCAGAGTACGAAAAAATCACTCTAGACAAGTTGGCTCTTGATAGCTCGGGTCAGCTCGAACTTCTATCGTTGAATATATTGAACTCGAGGGGTCGGCTCGCTTGAATTTGGGTCAACTCTTCTTCTCAGAATCGAAAATCTTTACTCTAAAGGAGTCAGCTCATTGCAAATCGGGTCGACTCGCTTTCTCAGGTCTTCAAAATTTGTTCTGGCGGAGTCGGCTCTTTCTGATTGGGGTCGACTCGCTTGGCAGTTCTCAAAAAGCAATGGAAATGGACTCTGAAAGAGTCAGCTCGGTTCTACTTGAGTTGGCTCAGATTGCTACATGCCAGAATCCTTAGTGCATGCCATGAAGTGGAGTCGGCTCTTCATCATGCTGGGTCGGCTTGAGTGACTTCTTCAGGATTTTTAAAATTAAACTCAAGAATACTCTCACCAACACCCTTAAACTTTTGATACAAACCAACTCAAAGTAAATTTAAGGCATAGCACACATAGAAGTAACCCTTTTACATATTTTTCTTAACTTTTTTATTGGGTTCTTCTTTACAAAACAAGATTACAACACAACTCAAAACAAGAAGTATAAATGTAGGAGTTAAAGTTTGAACAATAAATCATCCTACAAAAACTTGTAAACTACTTGAAGAGTTGTTAGAAAAATATGTACATGCTCCAATGTTTGGTTATCATCAAAATCACTTATGGGATCAACACTCTCTCCCTTTTTGATGATGACAAACACTGGGCATGAAAAAGTAAGATAAAACTTTACATTTACAGATTTTACTTGTATTTGTATTTGCAAGAGTGTATAAACAAGTAACAAGAATTGACTTTAATTAGTGTCAACCATGGAAGGAGAATTAGGGTAGTGAGAGGTAATCTCCCCCTCAATAAGATACTCCATGTTTTAACAATCTTTTCATGCAAGTTCAGAGCCCAAAAGTTTCAAGAGAACTTTATGTAACAGAGCTTGAATCATTTGAAACATTATGTATCAAAGCATAAAACATATAAAACATTATATATCAGAGCTTAAAACTTAATGTATCAGAGTTTAAAACATTATGTATTAGAGCTTAAAAGGATCTTTATACATCAGGGCATGTTGTATTTCATGTATAGAGTATAAGCAAATAGATTTTATCCTTTTCAAGCTTTATGTATCAGAGCAAAAATTAAACAAGATCTTATCATTTTCATGCAAATATCTTCCAAATTCTCCTCCTTTTTGTCAATCAATAAAAAGATGAAGTTAGAATGAAGCTCAAATTTTAAAATAGAATGAGAAGTATTTAAAATTTGTTTGAGATAATTTCACTTTCTCACATTCATCTTGATATTCTAATTAAAAAATCAGACATTGCATGAGCAAAGTGTGAACTTTGATTGCATAAGCATAAAGAGATAGAACAATTCATGAGACAAAATATGAACTTTCATTTCATTTCAATTGGAGATTTTCAGTATAAGGTACAAAATGAAAGAAAGTACATCTAGTCACTATCTATATCTATACTAGGATTGGTAGATCGACCAAGAATTTGGGTGCCAAGAGGCATAGAAGCAATTAGGCCAGGATCTAACACATCAAATGGTGGAGTAGTATAGGACCCCTGAGGCCTAAGATGAGGAGTTGGTTGTCTGGGATGAGCAGACATACCAGCAAAAGATGAGGGTTGAGGCCTAGGTCTAGACTATGGAACACTAAATACAGCATGACTCGGCTTGAAAGTTGATCCAGCTTGAACTAAACTGTGTCCACTTCTTCATCCACCTTCTTTAGATCTTTATGCAATTGAACCAATTTTGATGCTTGCTCATTAACAAATGCTTCAGCTGAACCTCTCAGTCTTCCAAACTCAGCTCTAAGTATCCCCATTCCTTTTGTATAATCCTCCTCCATCCTTCTACCTTCTTCTACTGAGCCCACTTTGAATCTTAAATTACTTATTTTCGTCCTGAATGCTTCAAGAGTAGTATTGACAGATCCTTTAAGTGATTCAGAACTGGATGCAATTATGTCAGGTATGGGCTGAATGTTTGTTTGGGTTGCATTGGTTGTATCTTTGGAGGCTTCTAGAACATCCAATCTGCTACGCAGGTCATTGATTTGACCTTGAAATTGATCAAGTCTAGTTTCAACCAATTGGCAAAAGCTGCCAAACATTGTAGCCATTGTAGAAGTGATTGAATCAGTCAAATTACCCATTTGCTATGAAATGAAATCTTGCAATGCAGAAGTATCAAAAATGGGTGCAGTAGCAACTGAACAAGGAGCAGGAATGTCAGTAGTAGTCTGAGTATAAGTACGTGCAACTGTAGGCATGTCAGTCACTGAAATATCAGGAAAAGAAGCATCAAAATCAGTGAAGCCAAGTAAGCTTGGTTGACGTAGTGACTCAGGAATAGGTATAGAAGTGTCTTCATCAGCTCGTACCTCACCTCCTTCTTCTTCAACTTCTTCAACTTCAGCAATATTATCATATCTTTTTCCACACTCCTTCAAATAATATATAACCTATCCTCTATAATATCTTTGCAGTGTAAGTGTCAGTGTGCTGCAAAGGTCTACTATCTTCATCTGTTAGCTCTACATGTGCTGCTTGGAAAAACATTGTTAATACCATTCCATACGACAAGCAAGCTTTCACTTTTCTTATTGCCTCCTTCATCTATGATATCATTATAGCTAGAAGGTTTAATTTATCTCCCTGTATTATGAGTTCCATAAGACATAGGTCTCTCTCACTTACCCAATCAAATGACCTATTTTGGGTAGGAAGATTCTACTTATAAAACTATGTAGAAGTCTTATTTCCATTGAAAGTGAGCTAGCCTTTACTGTTCCTATTTCATTTACATTCTCTGTTCTAAAACAGTCTGCAGTGCCTTGGTTCTATCTTTAAGTACCAAATGTTCTATTCCTTCATGTGGCATTTCAAGCATGCTGCCCAAACTTTCTACTGAAATGATAATCTTTTTTCCTTTAACCACAGATTCTATATGATGTTCCCCAAATCTCAGATTTTCAAAAAAAAAATTTCACAAGGTTGGGATAGGTATTGACATTCAATGAACACAAGAAATCCCACCCCTGATTTTCAATTAGGTCACCCACAATCAAACCAATTTCCTTTAGAAATTCAAACAAGATCCGTCTACCTGTAGTGACGGGTCGCATCGCAAGTGAAATTTGGTGACGACGAGAGGGTAGGCTAGGTGCTTCAACAGTTTGAACCGGGGCTCTTGAAGAACCTTCTTCCCGAAATTTCGAACATCTCTCCTACGAAGCATGTTCCTCAATTTGACGAGACCTCTTTCCAGCTAATTTTCTAGGAGCCATTCCCACTGAATGTAGTGTTCCAAGAATTTCGGAAGGAAAAAATTTTGGAATAGATGCCTCAGAGGGAAGGAAAGAAGAGTCGAGGGGAAAATTGGAAAGTAATAACCTAAGGCTCGACTTAAGAGAGAGTCGCCCACATCCGAGTCAGCTCGACAAACTGGTCAACTGCTCGAGTCGGCTCGAGCAGAGGGAGCACAAGAGTGATTTAAGCATTTACTTCAAAAATTTTCACAAAAAATATGAAAAATGGAGGATATCTAAATAATTTTTCCTTAACAGTTCCACTAATGCTCTTCTATCAATTTAACCAACATAGTCAGCATCTAATTAAATTTAAGATGATTCTTTAGATACCAAAGACCTAAATTACTTGTATCTTTCAGATATTTGAAAATTTTTTAACAGCAAGCATGTATGATTTTAGGATTGATTGAAAACGAGCACACACATATACACTATACAAGATGTTAGGTCTACTAGCAGTAAGATAATAGGGATCCAATCATACCTCTGTAGCTTTTGGTCAACATCGGATCCATTTTCATCTTGTCTAGCCTACAAGTAGGGCTCATGGGTGTGCTAGCTTCTTTGCTTGTCTCCATGCCAAACTTTTTGATTATCTTATTGATGTGCATGGCTGGTTTATAAAAATCCCTTCCTTTGTTTGTTTCACTTGTAGTCCAAGGAAGTAGTTGAGTTCACCCATACTCATTTCAAACTCACACTGCATTAACTCAGCAAATACTCTACAAAGATTTTCATTAGTTGCACCAAAATGATATCATCAACATAATTTGTACAACTAACATATCATTACCTTAATGAAAAGTTTTGTCAATATTTCCTCTTTCAAAATCATTTTCAAGTAAAAATTTTCTTAGTCTATCATACCAGGCCCTAGGTGCTTGTTTCAAACCAATAAAGCTTTATTTAATTTAAACACATGATTTGGAAAAGCATGATTTTCAAAACCTGGTGGCTGTTCTACAAAACTTGTTCAGAAATAAATCCATTTAGAAAAGCACTTTTTACATCCATTTGGAAAAGTTTAAAATTCATGTAGCAAGCAAATGCAAGAAGTAATCTAATGACCTCAAGTCTTGCTACCGGAGCATATGTTTCATCAAAATTAATGCCATCTTCTTGATTGTACCATTTTGCTACCAACCTTGCTTTATTTCTCATAACCTTACCATTCTCATCTAATTTGTTCCTATAAATCCATTTGGTTCCTATGATGGGATGGCTCTAGAGGTCTACTAACTAGTCCAAAAATTATTTCTTTCAAACAAACTGGTTTAATTCATCATGCATGGCCATCATCCAGTTTGGATCAGATTCAGCTTCTTCTAAACTATGTGGTTCAATTGGTGAGACAAAGGCTAGGTAGTCATGTGCATCTCTATGTACAAACCTAGTCCTAACACCATGAGAAGGATCACCAATAATTAAATCTTTAGGATGTGAAGTTACATACCTCCATTCCTTTAGTAAATCAGTATGATCCTTGCTTACCACTTCATTTCCATTTTGTGTTGGCTTGTCTTGTATGTTTAGATCTTCCATTTTCTTTTGTAGTGTATCTGCATCATTATCTATACACTCATCTTTTCTAGATGGTGAGGGGTTAGCTTCATCAAAGATAACATGAATTGACTCTTCTACAGTAAGAGTCCTCTTATTAAACACTCTATAAGCTTTGCTGTGCAGTGAATAACCAAGGAATATAGATTCATCGGATTTTGCATTAAATTTTTCTAGGTTATCTTTACCATTATTCAACACAAAGCATTTACACCCAAAAACATGAAAATAGTTAATATTAGGTTTTCTTCCATTCCAAAGATCATAAGGGATTTTCTTTGAAATTGGGCGTATAAAACTCGGTTTAATATGTAACAGGTAGTGTTCACTGCTTCTGCCCAAAAGTACCTTGGAGATTACCTTCACACAACATGGTTCGGGCCATTTCTTCCAAAGTCCTACTCTTTCTCTCTATAACACCATTTTTTTATGGTGTTCTAGGAGCAGAGAAGTTGTGATCAATGCCATGCTCAGTGCAATATTCATCAAAAAATTGATTTTGAAATTCAGTTTCGTGATCACTTCTTATAGAAATAACAGAAAAAATTTTTTCATTTGAAACTTTCTTGTAAAATTTTTAAAATACATCAAAGGTTTCATCTTTATGTGCAATAAATAATATCCATGTAAATCTAGAAAAGTCATCTACAATCACAAGGCCATATTTCATACCTCCTAGGCCTATGGCCCTAGTTGATCGAAATAAGTCCATGTGAAGTAGCTCAAGGGGTCTAGTAGTTGAAACAACATTTTTTGTTTTAAAACTCTCCTTAGTTTGTTTGCCTAACTAACAAGCATTACATACATAATCAAGATCAACTTTAAAATGTGGCAAACCTCTAACTAGATTCTTTGAAATTAATTTGGCAATAGTATGCATGCTATCATGACCTAATCATCTATGCCAAAGTAAACATGACTCCTTGGTCTTAGCATTCATTGCTACTAGACTGTAACTACTAGTCATGCTAGATCATTTAGATCTACCACATAAATATTTCCAAGTCTATGACCAATGAATTTGTTGCTAGAGTCAAGAGAGTTAGTTACTATACACATAGATGATTCAAAGATAACCTTGATGCCTTTATCACTAAGTTGACTAATACTCAATAAATTATCCTTCAATTTATCTACTAGCAGTATATCTTCAATAAAAGTATAGGGGTTTTCTTCACCTTACCGATTCTGATTATTTTCCCCTTGCCAATATCACCGAAAGTAACCGATCCTCTTTCTTTTATTTGTAGGGTGATGAACTGATCCTTGTCACCTGTCATATACCTTATACAGCCGCTATCTAAATACCACATTTCTTAGTGTTCAATGCTGCAAGACAATCCTCATTCTCAAGACCCATTAGACATAAGTTTATAGATTTTGTGATCTCTTATTCTTTAGTAGATGAGAATGCTTCCTATCATTCCACATCACTACTATAGCTTTCTTTTTCTTGAAATCCTTTTTCAATAAAGGACAATCTGGTCGGATGTGCCCTGGTTTTTTGTATTCATAGGATACAGGCACTTCTTTTTCCTTCTCTTTCTCTTTGTCCTTTTCTTTGTTGTACTCCTTGTTCTTGTGAAATTTTCTAAAGTTTCTTTCTTTTCGTCTCTTCAAGAACCTTTTGAATCTCCTAACGACCATGGCAACATCTTCATCTTCCATGTCGCTTTCAGTAGAGGAGCATTCTTCTTTTGATTCATCATCCTTTCTTGAATCCATAGTAGCTTTGAAGGTAATAGATTTCTTCTTCTTCTAATCATCCTCAGTTCTGTGCTACATGGTCAGTTCATGAGTGATGAGAGATCCTAGCAGTTCATCCAACAATAAGGTATTCGAATCTTTTGCTTCCTGGATAGCAGTCACTTTTGGATCCCATTTGTCTGGAAGAGATCTTAGAATCTTCTGTATAAGATTTGTATTAGAATATACCCTGCCAAGACTTTTTAAGCCATTAATAATATCAGTGAAACATGAAAACATAGCAGAGATTGTTTCATTAGGTTCCATTTTGAGTAATTTGTAACTATGCACAAGAAGATTAATTTTTGAGGACTTCACTTGGGAAGTTCCTTCGTAGGTCACTTCAAGTTTATCCCAAATTTCTTTGTAGAAGATCAAATTGAAATTCGATTAAACTCATTACTATCCAAAGCATAATATAGTAAATTTATTGCTTTGGCATTTAATTCACCCATTTTCATGTCATGTTCATCCCAATCCTCTTCAGGTTTGGAATGTCCACTCCATCAATTTTAACCATGGGGATATAAGGACCCTTAAGAATGACCTTCCACAACTAAAAATCAACTACTTGAATATAAATTTTCATTCTAGCTTTCCAGTATCCATAATTTGTGCCAGTGAAGAGTGGAGGTCTATTGATTGTTTGGCCTTCAACCAAGGATGTACTCATGGGATGAGCCATCAATCTTTACTCTAATGTAATCAAAGACACTGCTCTGATACCAGTTGTTGCCCAGGTGGCTACCCAAGAGAAGGGTGAATTGGAAATTTAAAAAATTTAAATAATGTGCACTTAAAAATCCATTTTAGAGTATTAGGTGCTATGACAAAATAATAACTTGTAGAAGCTAAATAAGATCAAAGAAGCACAACACAAACACAAAATTTATAGTGGTTCGGAGCAACCCAGCTCCTATGTCCACTACCTAAGATACCACTTGGGATTTTCACTATATTCACACCCGAATACAGTAGGATTGTTTTACAGGATCACATCCAAAACCTCTACACTTTTGGTTTAACAGGATCATTAAAAAAACCCAACACCCTTTGATTTTAAACAGGATCACCAAAGAAACCCAACTTGGTTTTCACAGGATCACCAAGAATCTAACCCTTGGTTTTTAGCTAAAGCTCACCAAGAACCTATTTGGTTTTTCAATCAGGCTCACCAATAACCCAAACAATTCAAAAATGAATTAAAAAATAAATACAACAATAAATGATAAACTCAAGTTGTTGGATAGTTACTAGTGTAGCTTGAGAGAAGTCCACTTGTATTGACTTCAATGAGCTTTAATTGCTTTAGTGGCTTCTTTCCAAAGTGCTTCAAGCTTCATATCGAAGTTGGTGAAGACTTGAAGACTGACTTGAATGCTCTTTGTACTCTCTTGCTTGTTTGTTGGTTGGATATTCAATAAACCCTTAAATCTTTGAGAAACTTTCTTACTTTTCTTCTCTCTTCTTATCTCTCTTTTTTAAGGAAGTTTAAATTTCTCAAATATATGGTCTTCCATCACTCCAAGATAGTTTGAGATGTTGTAGGCCATTGAGATGTGACATATGACCGTTGGAGCACCTTTTAGCATTAAAAAAGAAATTCTGGAATTAGTCATTATGTACCTGAAATGATATTTGAGTCGGCTTAGATTCTTCGAGTCGGCACGGATCCTTCGAGTCGATAGGTCGAGTCACCATTTCTTCAATAAGGTCGGCTCTTTGTCTTAGGGTGTGAAAACATCACTTTGGATGAGTCGGCTCTTGATAGCTTAGGTCGGCACGAACTTTTATCGTTGAACATATTGAACTCGAGGGATCGGCTCGCTTGAATTTGGGTCAACTCTTCTTTTCAGAATCAGAAATCTTTACCTTGAAGGAGTCAGCTCGTTGCAGATCGGGTGGCTCGCTTTCTCAGGTCTTCAAAATTTGTTCCAGCAAAGTCGACTCTTTCTGATTGGGGTCGACTCGCTTGCTGTTCTCAGAAAGCAATGGAAATGGACTCTGAAGAGTCGGCTCGATTCTACTTGAGTCGGCTCGGATTGCTGCATGCCAGAATCCTTAGTGCATGCCATGAAGTGGAGTCGGCTCTTCATTATGCTGGGTCGGCTCGAGTGACTTCTTCAGGATTTTTTTAATTAAACTCAAGAACACTCTCACCAATACTCTTAAACTTTTGATACAAACCAACTCAAAATAAATTTAAGACATGGCACACATAGAAGTAACCCTTTTATAGATTTTTCTTAACTTTTTCATTGGGTTGTTCTTTACAAAACAAGATTACAACACAACTCAGAACAAGAAGTATAAATTTAGGAGTTGAAGTTTGAACAAATAAATCATCCTACAAAAACTTGTAAACCACTTGAAGAGCTGTTAGAAAATATGTGTATGCTCCAATGTTTGGTTATTATCAAAATCACTTATGGGGTCAACAACTATCTTATTGGAAAGCCCGAATGAAAATATATATTCAAGCTGTAGACTTTTAATTATGGAAGGTCATTCTCAAGGAACCTCATTTACCCATGATAAAGGTTGATGGCATGGATGTCCCAAAACCTGAAGAGGATTGGATGAACACGACATGAAAATGGGTGAGTTAAATGCCAAAGCCATGAACTTGTTATATTGTGATTTGGATGTAAATGAGTTCAATAGAATTTCTACTTGCTTATCTGTAAAAGAAATTTGGGACAAACTTGAGGTAACCCATGAAGAAACTTTCCAAGTGAAGACTTCTAAAATTAATCTTCTTGTGCACAACTATGAACTGTTTAAGATGAAACAAAATGAAACTATCTCTGCCATGTTTTCTCATTTTATAGATATTATTAATGGTTGAAAAGTATTGGCAAGGTTTAGTCTAATGCAGATCTAGTACAGAAGATCTTAAGATCACTTCCGGACAAGTGAGACCCTAAAGTAACTGCCATCCAAGAAGCAAAAGACTTGAACACACTACCTCTGGATGAACTGATGGGTTCTTGAATAACACATGAGTTGACCGTGCAGCATAGGAATGAAGATGATCAGAGAAAGAAGAAGACTATTGCCTTCAAAGCTACATCAAAAATGAAGAAACAAGAAGATGAATCTGAAGAAGGCTGCCCCTCCTCCGAAGATGAATTAGAAGATGAAGACATAGCACTGGTCATGAGGAGATTTAGAAAATTTATGGACAAGAAAAAGAAAAGATACTTTAGAAAATTTTACAAGAAAGGTAAATACAGCAAGGATAAGGACAAAGAGAAAGAAAGAGAAAAGGATCAATGCCCATCTATTATGAGTGCAAGAAGCCGGGCATATCCATACTGATTGTCCTTTATTAAAGAAGACATAAAAAAAGAAGAAGAAAGCAATGGTTGCTACTTGGAGCGACAGAGAGGAGTCGACTTCAATCGAAGAGGAAGAGACCACTAAAACTACCAATTTATATCTTATGGATCTCGAAGATGAGGTAATGTCTCCTGAGCCTCACAACGAATTTACTTTTGAGGAGCTAAATTTAGCATTCCATGATTTACTATCTAAATTTTAAAAAGCTGGGATAAAAATTAGAGCTTTAAAGAATAGAAATGATGCATTAATGAAAGAAAATGTTGAAATTTCAGAAAAGAACAAGTTATTACAAAAGAATAGAGTATCTTTTATAAAAATTATAAAGCTTTGCAAACTGAAAAGAATAGTTACTTTGAGAAAAACAAAGCTTTACTTGAAGAAAACATTGGTTTGAAAAAGGAGGTAGAAAAGCATAAGCCTTTGGTTGAAAAGCTAACTTTTGATGAGGGATAGTGGTAGGATCGTTGGTGAGCCTAGAAGTCACCAAAATTAGGGTATCACATTTTTTTTGAAATTTTTTTAGGTAAAGGGTGGTGAAGGAATAGTGGGGCTGGAAGACAGGGTTTGGAACTCATGGATTTTGGGACTTACCCTAACGAAGAGACCTCTCACCTCTAGGGCATTACACCCTCCTCGATACTTGGAGGTGCTAGGATGAATCTCAAAGGTCACGAGGGGATAAAAAAGATGGAATAGGAAGGGGGATAACTAGGGCATCACGCCCATACCCGAAGGCGAAGGCAAGAAGAATCACTCTTTTAAAAACTCAAAAATTTTTTCTCAAAAAAATCATTTTTTTACAAAGGACTGAGGATGGTATTTATAGACCTATCCAACCCTCATTTGAATTTGAATACAAGATAAAAAGATAGGAATGATTCAAATTCAAATACAAGATAGGATAAGCCTATCCATATCTAAATCCTAACCAACCAAATCCTAATTCAAATTTCAAATAAAAGATAAATCCTAAATTTATTTTGAATATGTTCCGAGATTTGTGCAGCTCCAAGATTCGTGCTTACTTCGGGATTCGTGCTGGTGAGGTCCCCATCATTTTCCTGAGGTGGGAAGAACTTGACTCCATCGAGTTAGGGTCAGCAAGGACTTTGGTGGAACTGAATCCATTCAGAAAGAAGTTCTGCTCTGAGATCTGTACAACTCTGAAATCTGTGCAGCATTGCTTCTTGTGTCAAAATTTGTGTAGCTCTGAGATCGATGCTTCACCATCTCGATTCATTCAAAACCTAACATTTTTTTTTGACAGCCTTGCTCTAAGATTTATGGAGCTTTGACATCCATGTAGCTCTGAGGTCTGCATAGCTTCAAAATTCGTACAACTTTGAAATGCGTGCAGCTTAAACTTGTGCGGGACCTGAAGTCGACAATAGGGGGTTTCTTCTCCATGGACCTAAGGGGAATGGAACAGGGGGGTCTTCCGGCCAGATCTCAAGCGTTCACCGGCGTCGGGCTGGGGCGGCTGGCAACGGTGGAGATCCGGTGGGTGATCATCGTGATCCGAGCGGTGGTGAGGACGGCGGAGGTGGAGTCCGGTGGCTGGGAGTTGGTGCACTTGGAAGAAATAGGCAGAGGAGATGAGGGGGGATGCGGTGGCGGCAGCGGCGAGGGCGAGGGCAACGTGGGCGTTATGGGCAAAGGAGGGAGAGGAGTGGAGGCGATTCCTGGGGTGGCGGAGTTCTGCTGCTTATGGGGGACACATGCAGCGACGGTGCCAGCAAAGGGAACCAGATCGGGGGAGGAAGGAGGCAGCCTTGGCTTGATTCCAGGGAGGCATGGTGCACTTCCGAGCACTGGCAATGTCAGCGGCAACGGTGCTGCCACTGGACTTTGGGAAGGTGAGGATGGCCTCGGTCTCGGAGATCTGGGGATCGAGTCCAATGCCAAGGATGTCGTAGGAGTCGGAGCTCCAGGACGGTGGTGGTGGGGAGCGCTTGGCCGAGAGGGGAAGGTTGATGTCGAGCGGCTGCGTTAGGACCATCTGCTGGCACTGCTGGATCATGAGCTCCCTGTCGCAGTCATCATGGACGAAGGGGGTGACGGTGACGGCCAGCAGTGGGGCACCGCCACTGGGGTCCGTGGAGAGAAGGGTGGAGGAAGAGTGGCAGTGGGGGGGCTTCATGCTTGTCGGTTGACGTGGTTGGTCATGGTCGTGGGTAGGCCATGGGTGCTGGAGCAACTGAGTGGACAAACTCCTGTTTTCTCTAAGTCCAGGTACACTTTTGAGAGGGAGCAAGTGAGGTGATCGCCGCTCTCCTCGATAGAAATGTTGACCACCAGCTTCTAAACCTTGATCTCCCTCATTGGGTTCGATTGCTTCTCTTAACACCATCGCTGCAAACTCGACAATGCTCTCTGGAGCAAAGGAGGATGGCTCTCGACGGAAAGCAGAGGGGCTGGTGGTGACGTGACATGGGTGATCGACCAGAGGGGGGGAGTTCCGATTTGGCTTGGAAAATGGCCGACGGGGCCTCAGTCGGTGGGGTCAGATGGGTTGCCGAGGATGGAGAGGCGGGAGTAGGATGATGGCGTAGAGATAGTTTGTAAGGGCAGGCTCCGACTCTGCATCGCACCAGGGCCTCCACCTTGATCTACGACCAGAGCCACGAGAAGCAGCAAACAAAGCCTTTTGTGATACCATGGCTTCTTGGCATGAAATGGGAGAAGCGATTCAATTGGAGGCAGTGGATAGAAGCATCTGGCACGAAATGGATAGAAGCCTTTTATGGAAATCTGAGAGATCTGGGAGAGGGTGAGTGAGGTCGTGGTGGCAGGCAGCAAGGAGATCGGCTACGGTGGCTGCACGAATAGAGGGTTAGGTGGAGACTCGGCAACAGTGGATCCGGAGCTGAGGATGATGGTGGATTCTTCACGGACTGTTGCAGGGTGGAGCAAGAATAGGGAAGATGGATAATGGCAGAATCGGTGGGAAAGAATATGGGTTTGGGAATGAAACGTACCCTAACCTGACCTAACCTGGCTCTGATACCAAAAATTGAGAGGGATAGTGGTAGGATCGTTGGTGAGCCTATAAGTTACCAAAATTAGGGTATCATATTTTTTTTGGAATTTTTTTAGGTAAAGGGTGGCGAAGGAATAGTGGGGCTGGAAGACAGGGTTTGGAACTCATGGACTTTGGGACTTACCCTAACAAAGAGACCTCTCACATCTAGGGCATTACACCCTCCTCGATACTTGGAGGTGCTAGGATGAATCTCAAAGGTCACGAAGGGATAAAGAAGATGGAATGGGAAGGGGGATAACTAGGGCATCATGCCCATGCCCGAAGGAGAAGGCAAGAAGAATCACTCTTCTAAAAACTTAAATTTTTTTCTCAAAAAAACTATTTTTTTACAAAGGACTGAGAGTGGTATTTATAGACCTATCCAACCCTCATTTGAATTTGAATACAAGATAAAAAGATAGGAATGATTCAAATTCAAATACAAGATAGGATAAGATAAGCCTATCTATATCTAAATCCTAACCAACCAAATCCTAATTCAAATTTCAAATAAAAGATAAATCCTAAATTTATTTTGAATATGTTTCGAGATTCGTGCGGCTCCAAGATTCGTGCTTGCTTCGGGATTCATGCTGGTGAGGTCCCCATCAACTTTGAGTTCAAACAAGCTTGAGTTAATTTTGAAAGAACAAAGAGATTCAAGTAATAAGGCTGGAATCGACTATAACTCTTTGAATAAAAATGGAATTTCAGCTACTAGATTTGTATCTTCAAAATCATATGTACCGAATCTTTTATTTCAAAAAGCTTTTGTATCAGATGCTTCCATATCTATTTCTAGAACTTCAAAGTATGTACCCAAAATTTCAAATCAAAAATCTTTCAAGTTAAATGATTCTATATCTGCATCGAATAATTCTACTTCTAGAGCATCAAAATTTATATCTTTATAAAATCCTAGAGTTGTTTGTTATGCATATAATGGGGTTGGACACAAATCATTTCAATGTAATATGCTAAAGAAAAACAAGAACAGAATTAGAAGAATTTGGATTTTTAAAGGAACTAATCCTACTAACCTGAAAGGACCCAAGGTAGCTTGGATACCTAAAAATACTCCGTGATTGTTTTGCAAGAATGTCTTGCAGCCAAGAATTCAAATAAAAGATAGTATCTGGATAGCGGCTACTTAAGGCATATGACTGGTGATAAAGAACAATTCATCACCCTACAAATGAAAGGAGGATTGGTAACTTTAGGAGATAATGGCAAGGAAAAAATACTTGAAATTGGTAAGATCAAAATAACCCCTTCTACTTTCATTGAAAATGTTTTGCTAGTAGACAAATCGAAGCATAATTTGTTAAGTATTAGTCAATTGTGTGATAAAGGCTTCAAGGTTGTCTTTGAATCATCTATGTATATAGTAATTAACTCACTTGATTCTAGCACTACACTCATTGGACATAGACTTAGAAATATATATATGGTAGATCTGAATGATCTAGCCATGACTAGTAATACAAGTCTAGTTGTAATGAATGCTAAAACCAAAGAGTCTAGCTTACTTTGGCATAGATGATTAGGTCATGCTAGCATGCATACAATTGCCAAATTAATTTCTAAAAATCTAGTTAGAAGGTTTACCTAAATTTAAAGTTGATTTTAAACATGTTTGCGATACTTGTCAAATGGGTAAACAAACTAAGGGAAGTTTTAAATCTAAAAATATGGTTTCAACTTCTAGACCACTTGAGCTACTTCACATGGATTTATTTGGACCAACTAGGACCACAAGCATAGGTGGTATAAAATATGTACTTGTGATAGTATATGATTTTTCTAGATTTACATGGATCTTGTTTATTGCACATAAAGATAAAACTTTCAAAGTATTTCAAAAATTCCACAAGAAAATTTCAAACCAGAAAAACCTTTCAATTGTATTTATTAGAAGTGATCAAGGCACGAAATTTAAAAATTAATTTTTTGATGATTATTGCACAGAAAATGGCATTGATCACAACTTCTCTACTCCTGGAATACCACAACAAAATAATGTTATAGAGAGAAAGAATAGGAATTTGGAAGAGATGGCCCAAATAATGCTATGTGAAGGCAATCTTCCAAGATACTAAGACCAATTTTAAAGAAAACCCCTTATGAGATTTGGAATGAAAAGAAACCAAATATTAATTACTTTCATGTTTTTGGTTGTAAATGCTTTGTGTTAAATAATGGAAATGATAACCTAGGAAAATTTGATGCAAAATCTGATGAAGTTATATTTCTGGGTTATTCAATTCATAGCAAAGCATATAGGGTGTTTAATAAGAGAACACTAACTGTAGAAGAATCAGTCCATGTCATTTTTGATGAAGCTAACCCCTCACCTTCAAAAAAAGAAGAGTGTATAGATAATGATACAGGTACACTTGAAAAAGAAATGGAGGATATAAGCTTAAAGGACAAGCCAACACAAGAAGGAGAAGAAGTGGTAAGTAAAGATCATGGTGATCTACCAAAGGAATGGAGGTATGTCACTTCACACCTAAGAGACTTAATTATTGGTGATCTTTCTCAAGGTGTTAGGACTAGGTCATCACATAGAGAAGCACATGACTACCTAGCATTTGTATCACAAATAGAGCCACATGGTTTAGAAGAAGCTGAAAATGATCCTAATTGGATGATGGCCATGCATGAAGAACTTAATCAATTTAAGAGGAACAATGTGTGGACATTAGTAAATAGACCATCAGACCATCCTATCATAGGAAGTAAATGGGTTTATAGAAATAAACTAGATGAAAAAGGAAATATTATTAGAAACAAAGCTAGATTAGTGGCTAAAGGATATAATTAAGAGGAAGGAATAGATTTTGATGAAACCTATGCACCCATAGCAAGAATAGAAGCCATAAGATTACTACTTGCATTTGCTTTCTACATGAATTTCAAGCTATTTGAAATGGATGTAAAAAATATATTTTTAAATGGTTTTATATCAGAACAAGTTTTTGTAGAATAGCCACCAGGTTTTGTAGATCATTCTTTTCCAAATCATGTTTGTAAACTTAATAAAGCATTGTATGGACTAAAACAAGCACCTATAGCCTAATATGATAGATTAAGCAAATTTTTACTTGAAAATAATTTTGTAAGAGGAAATGTTTATTTATCAAAAAAAAGATAATGATATGTTAGTTGAATAAATTTATGTAAATGATATTATATTTGGTGCAACTAATAAGAATCTTTGTGGAGAATTTGCTAAGTTAATGCATGGAGAATTTGAGATGAGCTTGATGGGTGAACTAACCTACTTCCTTAGACTCCAAATAAAGCAAACAAAGGATGGAACCTTTATAAACCAAGCAAAGTATATCAAGGAGATCATCAAGAAGTTTGGTATGGAGTCAAGTAAACAAATGAGCACACCCATGAGCCCTACCTGCAGATTAGATAAAGATAAAGATGGCAACAACATTGATCAAAAGCTATATAGAGGTATGATTGGATCATTGTTGTATTTAACTGCAAGTAGACCTGATATCTTGTTTAGCGTATGTGTATGTGCTAGATTTCAATCTAATCCTAAAGAATTACTTATGCTTGTAGTAAAAAGAATTATAAAATATCTAAGAGGAACCAGTAATCTAGGTCTATGGTATTCAAAGAAATATTCATTAAATTTAATTGGATTCTCAGATGCTGATTATGCTGGTTATAAAATTGATAGAAAAAGTACTATTGGTACTTGCCAATTTCTAGGGTTGAATTTAATCTTATGGTATAGTACGAAATAAAACTCTATAGTACTATCTATTATTGAGGTAGAGTATGTAGCTGTGAGGAGTTATTGTGTACAAGTATTATGGATTAAGCAACAACTAGAAGACTTTGGTGTTACACAAACTAAAATTTCGATCAAATATGATAACACAAGTGATATAAATTTGACAAAAAATTAATTCAGCATTATAGAACAAAGTACATTGAAATAAGACATCATTTCATAAGAGATCATGTTTTAAATGGAGAAATTAAACTTGAATTTATTCCAACTGAGAACCAACTTGCAGACATTATCATTAAGCCACTTAATGAAGAAAGATTTGAGATGATTAAAGGTGGATTAGGCTTATGTAACCCATTTTAGTGTTTGTTGACCTAATTACTCCAAAAACTTAAAGAAAAATTATCTAGAAAGCCTCCTATATCAACTTAAGGATATTGACCATCTTTATAAGTTTATACCCTTCTTTAAAAACTAATTCATAACCTTTTTGAACCATCTAGAGAGTTTTGGTTCGAGTCGACTTGAGCTTCAATGCTCAAGTTGAGCCAACTCGAATATTGGGTTGTTCAATTTTATATAAAACTCGCAGAACCCTTTTTTAGATTTCATTTTCAATCGAACCCTAGCTGAGGATTAAAGCTTTCTCTCTCTAAGGTTTAGAATATTCTCTCCTACCCTACTCTCCCAAAATCCACTCATACAATCCAAACCTAATTCTTCTCTCCCAATGGCACCAAAAAGAGCAATCGGCAAGACATCTCACAGGGTTGATCCAAGAGCAGAAAAAGAAACAAGAACTAAATGAAGACAAGAAGAGCCGACTCGTATGGCAGAACAGGAAGAATAAGAAGAGATCAGAAATCCACCTCCAGTAGCTCCAAGTCAAGTCATCCGAATGGGAAATTGCCCAGTAACCATTGGTAGGAAGATAGATTTTTTATTTTTGGAAAACCAAGGGTTTCGAATAGGCAACTGGATTGAAATTCAAGGCTGGGAATACTTTTGCTCTTTAGATGTTCCTACTTACCCAAGCCGTATAAGAACCTTCTTTGAAAATCTAACCCTAAAAGAGCATGGGATAATATCAGTTGTTAAAGGGGTTAGAATATTTGTGAATGAAGCTATTCTAAGATAAATTCTTCAAATTTCTAACAAAGTCGATTGTCACCTAATCATGAAGGATAGGCAAAGAACTTTAAGGCTTATTCTAGAGTCCAGTAGTGTAGATGGGATAACAAATGTGAAAGCCAATGTTTTATCCCTAGAGATGAGGCTTCTACACACCATTATAAGCATAATCTTCTTGCCTCGTACTGGACGTTTTGACTGGGACAGTGAAAGGGATCTGATGTTCATGAGATACATGATTGAGGGGAAGGCCCTCAATCTACCTTATATTATGCTGATTCAGATGTGAGATGCAGTTCGAAAGGCCAAAGCATGTCTACCTTATGGTATGGCCATGTTGATTTGGATGGAGAGGATAACAAATTATTACATCACACTGACACTTATTCAGCTAAATCTCTTCAAAGAATGGGTTACCATCAAATTGAAGGAGTTTGGTTGAAGAAGTCATCAGAATAGAGAGATGAGAACTCTTCAGATGAGGAGGAAGGTGAAGATGATCAGACTGAGCACCTTGTTGTTGGTAATGATACTATTGACAGAGGAGATGATAACATACAGGCTAATAAGCATGCACAGATATAGAGAGAGCCTGAGAGTCTTAGGACTTCACCAGGACCAGCACCTTCACTAGCATTAGCACCTTCACCACCATCAGCACCTTCACCACCATCAGCACCTTCACTAGCACCAGCTACTTCACCACCATCAGCACCTTCACTAGCACCAACACTAGCAGAGAGTTTTACTCCTGCACCTTCTGCTATACCTGCTTCGGGCCATCTGTTGATACTCCAGGACCATCAATGTCACATGCCTTCTTTGCTCAGTAGATAAGACAGTTATCACAGTCCCTAACGAGCACTATTGGATCGATGTTTGGCGAGCTTCGTCAAACGATCGATACTAGACTTCAGGAGATCTGTGGAGAGCTGAGGTAGTTACACTCCAGGGTGGACATAATTAAGTCTACCAGAGTAGAGCCATAGAGAGACCTACGGTCACTGACAGATTCTTTTAGATTTATGTCTGATGATATCCGATAGATAGTTGATCATAGCATACAGGAGTTCAGATCTGAGTTGCAAGAACTATCTTTTTGGATGGGATCACTAGAGGAGACCAAGAAGATTAAGGATGATTACACTACAGAAGTGGGAATACTCCGAGCTGAGTTTGGCCATTTGAGAGGATCTGCAGAAGTTTTTGCCAATGCTTAAGCTTGTGAGATCATTGCACTTCATGAGGGGATCAAGAAGATATAGACTAAGATTAGCACTGTTTAGCTTTTCTTATCTCAGCTATCTTCTACTGCTAGAGGAGCCAGCTCATCTACTCCTAGACAGCCACCACCTCATTCTACATAGCCACCACCTTACTCTACCCAACCACCTTTTGTACCTCCCAGATTGTTTGATCCATAACCTATTTATTCTAAACCATCTCCTGGACCATCTACTAGGGCTAGAGGTTTTTCTAGTCATCCTAGATCTTGGCATGGTAGGTCTGAACATGTTAAAGTTGAGCCTAGTGACAGTGAGTAGGCTAGTCTTTAGTGTTTCTGCTTTCAAATTTTGTAAGCTATAATGAAAAACTTTGAAGCAATGAAAGTATCTGTTTCTTACTTATTGTGTATGCAATGTTATCTATGCATTGATGATTATATATTCAACATCTACTCAAGATAAATTTAAATTAGATTATCAGATTTTTTTAGGAAAAAGTGAAATTATCTCAAACAATGTTAATAATCTTCTCATTCTATTTCAAAAATCAAGCTTAAAGTACTTAACACAGGGGGAGCAATTAATTGTATACCTTTTTGATTATTGACAAAAAAAGGGAGAATGGAGAATGATTTTAATGAAGTGTATGTGCATGGAAAATTCATTCATTTTTTCAGAGAAATATACAAGTAAGGGGGAGCTTTATGTTGATGTGCTATGAATTTTTAGCTTTATATTGACTTTGAACTTAATGAGCTATGCATTTTTAGGAGCTATGCACTTTTAGCTTTATGCTCTGATATGTCTCCTAAATTTAGCTTTAATACATATTTGATACATATTAAGCTCTGATACATTCAATAGCTCTACTACCATTAGCTCTGAATAAGCTCTGATATATTATTTCCAACTCCACTACCTTTTGCTATCTCAAGATCTAACACAATTTGCAAAGCTTGAACTTTGATATATATTTTTCTAACAATTTTACCTTATACTTATTGACATTAATTTAGGCAAAAATAGGTTTGGACAAATGTTAATACATAATGAAACTGTTCAAAAGCCTTGATACTCTGTCAATATACTCTGATACATTTGTAATTTACAGCTCATACATGTTGATACTAACTTCCAAATACCTTTATACATGTAATTGTAAAGTTTTCTTTTCCATGCTCGATATTTTGTCATCATTAAAAATGGAGAGATTGTTGAACCCTTGAATGATTTTGATGATAATAAAACATTGGAGCATGCATTTATTTTGCTAACTATTTCCAAGTGTTTTCTAAGTTTTTGTAGGATGATTTTAATGCATATTCACACTTCCTACAACTTTGTAAGTATGCCAAGCAAATCTCTGAAAATATTAAAAATATTTTATGAAAAGAAGTGTCCAAGAAAAATCACTCAAAAGTTCATGAAAATGGGCAACTTCACTAAAGAGCCGACTCAAATCATGAAAAGCCGACCAAATCATGAAGAGCCGACTCAAATCATAAAGAGCCAACTCGAGTTCTGGCACAAAACATAATTCACTGGCATGCAAGTACCCAAGCCGACTTGAAGGAAGTCGAGCCGACTTGTCCAGTGCTTCAGTTTCTCAGTCAGAAACTCAAGCTGACCTGAAAGCAAAGAGCCACTCGAGTAGAGTACATGTTCTGAAATTTTGAAGATCCGAGAAGACTTGAGAGTATTCAAGCCGACTCGACCAGAGTAAAGATTTCTCAGATAGACAGGCGAGCTGACTCAAGGATAGAAGAGCCGACTCTTATAGAGATCAATTAAAACATCTCTGTGAGAACAAGCTAGGCAAGCCGACACAATGAAGAAGAGCCGACTCAACCAATACAACTTTCTGACCTATCTGAGAATCCGAGCCGACTCGAAGCATCCGAGCCAACTCGAATCCTAGATTTAAGCAAGTAATGGCTAGTTCCAGAACTTGCTGTTTGAAATAAAATCAAGCTCCAACGGTCATATTTCGAATCCCAATGGTCTACAATGACTATATCCACCAAAGAAGAGTGCAAGACTCTATTTATAAGGGATTTGGACATCTCTTGAAAGGTTAATGATCTTTTATATTTATTTGATGAGAATATTCAAGAGAAAGCATTCAAGAGAGTCTTCAAGTCTTTACCAACTCTTATCTGAAGCTTGAAGCATTTATTAGGGAGTCTAAGAAGTCATTAAGGAGCATTCAAGTGGAATTAAGAAGGCTTCCTTTGAGTTGCAACTGCAACCATCAGACAACTTGGGTTTGTCATAAAGTTGCTTGTATTTTCTTAACTCTTTTGTGAGTTTGTTAGGTTCTTGGTAATCCTATTGAAAACTAAGTGTGGGTTGTTAGTGATCCCGTCTTAAAACTAATATTGTAGTAGATTTTTGGTGAGCCCGATCAAAACCAAGTTTGGGTTTTTGGTTAGCCCGGTTAAAACCATGTTTGAGTTTTAGATTGTGAGCCTATGAAAACAATCCGGCTGTATTCCGTGGGTGAATATAGTGGAAATCCCAAGTGGTATCTTGGATAGTGGACATAGGAGCGAGGTTGCTTCGAACCATTATAAACTTGCTATGTTTGTGATTGTGTTTTTTCTGCTTCTGCTTGCTTCTGTTTTAATTATTTGAATCACAGCACTTTCCACTCTAAAGAACATTGAAAAAGCACATATTTGCTTAAATTTTTTAAATTTCCAATTCACCCACCTCTTGGAATAGCCACCTAGGCAACAGTCTCATCCATAGTAGGCTCAACTGCAGGTGCATCAGGAACATCTCCATTAGACTCTTCCTCTCTAGTAGTAGCAGTGGCAGCAGTATGAGGCTCAACCTCCTCATCATCAGAAGAGTGATGCACAATCCTTTATCCCGAAGTCTTCTTCACCCACTGACCTTCAATCTTGTTGTAACCCATACGGTGAAAAGACTTGTCAATATGCCTATCTATATATAGCAATGGTCTGGCATCCTCATCTATCAGGTCCACTCCAAACTCTCTAAATATCAGGGTAAATGCCATTCCATATGGAAGGCATGCCCTGGCTTTTCTTGCAGCATCCTTCATTTGAGACAACATGATAAATGGAAGGTTTATTTGCTCCCCCTCAATTAGATAACTCATAAATACCATGTCTCTTTCACTTACTCAGTCAAATCAACCAGTTCTGGGCAAGTAGATTTGCTGATAAAATTGTGAAGTAGCCTCATTTCTAAAGACAGTTGATTGGCTTGCAGATTCATTATTCCACTGACATTATTCCTCTCTAACATTGTTCTTAAGACTGCTTGCTTATTCTTACAAACTAAATGACATTTTCTACCAGTGGGTAAATGTAGAACTCTACTTAAAACATGTTCATCCACAATTATATTTACCCTTTTGACAGTTGATGTGATTTGGTCAGCTCCTAGGGTCAAATTCTTAAAGAAAGATCTTACAAGATTGGGGTAAGTAGGTAAATCCATAGAACTAAAGAACTCCCAGCCCTGTAGTTCAACCCAATCACCTATCCTAAAATCTTGATTCTCGAGGAATGTGAAATTAATCTATCTACCAGAGGTTACAGGATGGTTACCCATCGGAATAATCTATCTAGGTGGGGAAATTGGTTGATTTCTCGGAGTCGGCTCTGCATGTCGAGCTTTTGTTCTCCGTTCTACCATGCTTGAGCTTGGAGTCTTCTATTTTTCATGTCGAGCGGATGCTTTCTTTGGTTCCATTGATTAAGGATCTAGTGGAGAAAGGGTGAGAAGGTGTGGTCCCAAGGGTTTGGAAAGGAATTTCTGTAGTTCAGCTAGGGTTCAATAGGAAATAAAGTGACCTAGGTTTGGGGCCTACGGGTTTTTAAAAAGCATTACCCCGATAGCTGAGTCAGCTCGGCCAGAACCTTATCTACTCGAGTCGGCTCGAGCAAGGATCAAAGAAAAAGGTTCAAAAGTTCAGCAAAAAGGCTCCTAACCCTAGAAATACACTAGATAAAGTGGTTATCTACCTTAGATTGGTGATGGAGGTTTTCTAGATATTTTTTTCTTAATTTTGAAGAAATTAGGTCAAGAATTCTAAAAAGGGTCATACAGGCCTACTTCTCCTCTAATCAACTGAAATCTATCCTCATAAGTGGCTTAGTAAAGATGTCGCTAATTGGTTTTCAGTTGGATTAAATTCAAGTTCAATATTACCATTTTGTACATGATCCCTAATGAAATAATGTCTAATTTCAATATGTTTAGTCCTAGAATGCTGAATAGGATTCTTTGTCAGATTAATAACACTTATGTTATCAATTTGATAGGAATTTTAGTTTGAATAACACCATAGTCTTCTAGTTGTTGCTTAATCCAAAGCACTTGAGCATAACAACTCCTTGCGCCACATACTCAACCTCAGCAGTAGATAGTGCTACGGAGTTTTGCTTCTTACAGTGCTATAAGATTAAGTTCAATCCTAGAAATTGACATGTACCACTAATGCTTTTTCTATCAATTTTACATCTACCATATTAGCATCAGAAAAACTAATTAAATTTAATGAAGATTATTTAGAATACCATAGACTTAGATTACTTGTTCCTTTTAGATATTTTATAATTCTTTTAAGAGCAAGTATATGTGATTCTTTTGGATTAGATTGAAATCTAACATATATACAAACAATAAACAAGATATCAGGTCTACTAGCTATTAAATACAATAATGATCCAATCATACCTCAATAAAGTTTTTGATCAATGTTGTTTCCATCATCCTTGTCAAGTCTGTAGGTAGGGCTCATGGGTGTGCCAATTTCTTTGACTAAATCCATACCAAACTTCTTAATGATCTCCTTGATGTACTTAGCTTGGTTGATAAATATTCCTTCCTTTGTTTGCTTAATTTAGAGTTCAAGGAAGTAGGTTAGTTCATCCATTAAGCTCATTTCAAATTTGCCCTACATAAGCTCAGCAAATTCTCTACATAAATTTTCATTAGTTGCACTAAAAATATATCATCTACATAAATTTGTACAACTAACATATCATTTTCTTTTCTTTTAATGAATAGAGTTGTGTCTACATTGTCTCTAATAAAATTATTTTTAAGAATTTACTCAATCTATCATACCATGCTCTAGGTGCTTATTTTAAAGCATATAATATTTTATTAAGTTTGAAAACATGATTAGGAAACGCATGGTTTTCAAATAGGGTGGTTGTTCTACAAAAACTTTTTCAGAAATGAAACCATTTAAAAATATGCTTTTATGTCCATTTGAAACAGTTTGAAATCCATTTAGCAAGCAAATGCAAGTAATAATCTAATAGCTTCTAGTCTTGCTACAGGTGCATAGGTTTTATCAAAATCTATTCCTTCTTCCTGATTATATTTTTTGGCTACTAGTCTAGCTTTATTTCTAATTATATTGCCTTTTTCATATAATTTATTCCTATAAACTTATTTAGTGCCTATAATAGGATGATTAGAGGATCTATTTACTAAGGTCCAAACATTATTTCTTTCAAATTGATTAAGTTCTTCATGCATGGCCATCATCCAATTTTAGTTATTTTTGGCTTCTTCTTTACTATTTGGTTCTACTTGTAAAACAAATGCTAAGTAATCATGCGCATCTCTAAGTGATGACCTAGCCCTAACTCCTTGTAAGGGATCACCTATAATTAAATCTTTAGGATGTGATATTGCATACCTCCATTCTTTAGGTAAATCACCATGATCTTTGCTTACCATTTCATCTCCTTCAACTTGTTTGTCTTTTAAGCTCATGTCCTTCATAGCTTTGTCAATTATACCTGCATCATAATCAATGCACTCTTTTTTTCTAGAAGGTGAGGGGTTAGTTTCATCAAATATAACATGGATAGATTCTTCAACAGTTAATGTTCTTTTATTGAATACCCTATATGCTTTGCTAGAAGTAGAATAACCAAGAAATATTGCTTCATCAAATTTAGTATCAAGTTTTTCAAGGTTATCCTTTTCATTATTCAGTACAAAGCATTTGCAACCAAAAATATGAAAATAATGAATACTAGGTTTTCTATCATTCCAAAGTTCATAGGGTGTTTTAATTAAAATATGTCTAATCAAAACACGGTTCAATATATAACATGCCATGTTCACAGCTTCTGCCCAGAAATACCTAGAAAAATTGCCTTTACATAACATAGTTCAAGCCATCTCTTCCAATATCCTATATTTCCTCTCTACAATACCATTTTGTTTTAGTGTTCTAGGAGCTGAGAAGTTGTGATCAATGTCATGCTCAGTGCAATACTCTTTAAAATATTGGTTTTTAAATTCAATGTCCTAATCACTTCTAATTGAAATAACTGAAAGATTTTTTTGATTTGAAACTTTCTTGTGAAATCTTTGAAATACTTTGAAAGTATCAACTTGATGTGCAATAAACAAAATCCATGTGAATCTTGAAAAATCATCTACTATCACAAGTCCATATTTCATACCTCCTAAGCTTATGGTCCTAGTCGGTCCAAATAAGTCCATGTGTAGTAGCTCTGAAGGTCTAGAAGTTGAAACAATATTTTTTGATTTAAAATTTTTCCTAGTTTGTTTACCATACTGACATGCATCACATGTTGGAATTCTTCCAGGAATAGAACATTGCATAAAATCATGAATCAAAAAACCTGACACAGCGGAAGTAGATATAAAAACTATTTTATATCTAGACATGCAATTTACAAATAAATCTAATTTATTCATAATAAATTCTAAACATGCTGTTATAGATGAGAAAAATATCAGATCTGAAAATAAAATTATTTTTAACAAAAATAACTTACCTGGATCGCTATCCTGGCCTGCTCTAAAAACTATACCGATCCGCTTTTGTAACCATGATTCTACCAGAGCCGCCAATCGCCCGACCTCTGTTGGTATCCACATAGAGCTCGCGTAACCGAGTCATAGAGAGCACCAGATTGGTAGATCCTTGCAGCCCTCTCCTTTTTTAGCAAATCAGATGCTTTAAAAACTATATCGATCCGAAACTGGATCGGCTTTTCTTGAACTGGCTTCTATCTTGCAAACTAAGATTTGCAAGACCTAGGACCTCCTTCTTTCTTCTCTCTTGAAGAATACCTCTCTAGATCTCACATAAGGAAGGAGAAAAACACATAAAAGGGAAAGGAGAACTTGACACCCTAAGAGAGAGACTCTCTGTAGATGATGCCCAAGAGGAAGATACACGACCAAGAGAAAAGTTTCATGCCAAAAGGAGAAGTCTATTGGTCAGCCACCCCCTCTCCCCTTTTTATAATTTATTTCTCTCATCCCTCCAAGCCAAAATACTAGTGTTTAATTTAAACTGGTTGGAAATTAAGAGTAGAAGAGGACTCTTCCCTCTCTCATAATTCTCCATGCCTAAACACTTTAGCGCCCTCCTCTTTTTCATGCCCAAACTTCTTTGTCACACAAAATACTTGGGCCCCACTAATATGGCATGTGGAGATAGGGGGAGACAAAAAGAGAGAGTCCCAATCCAATGGGGCTCTAAGTCATGGTCCAAATAAATTGATTTACAGTCAAAACAAAGCCAATTTTAAATCCAATCGAACCCATTTCGAAAAGGCTATTGACCCAACTCAATTAGGATTAATTAACTGAGTCTAACTCAATTAAATTAAATCTAATTCAATTTAATTAATAATTAATTCATAATTTATTAATTGTAACATTTATAATTAGATCCAAATATACTAAAATTATCAAATTTAGTAACATTTTGATTTGCTGATTGGTTACTTAAGCTCCTAATGAGTGTGACCCCTCAGGTCCTATCATGTCTGGTAATGAGACATGCTATAATCTCCATTATACATCATCGAAACTCCTTTCGATGGACAGAAATAATTTTTGCTTAATCCTAATCGGATCATTGATCCGAGAATGATCCTAATGGGCTCTCACAATCCACTAATGACACCTAGTAATATGTAGTGGCAACCTAGCAAAATAAGATTGGAATCCCTAAGTGTAGTTAACATGTGATTTGGTTCCTCTATCAATATCCCGATATGATGTTGGTTATGGATACTCGTCAAATCCATCAGTCATATGCTTAACTTAATCGACTCAAGTCCAATTGTGATACTAATGAAAACACCTTTTCATTATCACCTTGCTATGGCCATAGACTTTTGGACTTTGTCATATTAAGCTGCATAGGATTACTCCTTATTACTAAGGCTGATAGATCCCTACAAGTGAACATCCTACTCCTACAATAAATTTACTGCAGCCAACGAACACCGCAAGGTCTCGAATGGATAGGAACCATGTATTTGTGATGTCAAACTACAGCTACCTTATTGTGAGTAGTTGAGACACTCTATGTCAAAGAACTATTCACACAACTACAGCATCAGGAAGTTTTTGACGAGTGAGTAGTCATCCATATAACTCCTGTACTTGGTCATGCTCAGTACCATTGATCTCTATCAACTATTTGTACTCTCACTCTAGTGTCACCACATTATAGGTCAGAGACTCATCTACCCAAAAGGGAAGTGATATATGCATCGATTTTAACAGATCAATCACCGTCCTCATGACATTCCAACAATTGAGAGCGTTTAGGAGTTAATCTATAAAGACACATGCCTCAGATTCTCAACTCTTGAGAATATATGTCATTGCCCATTAACTCCATGGACGATTCATAGACACATAAATATGAATGAAACTAATAACCTTTTATTTATAAGAAAAATTAAGTACAAAGTTCATGCCCTAAAAACTATAATGTGTTATGCCAACTTGGTTTTTAGGGCATACATCTAACATCACAAACATGTTCAAAATCAACTTTAAATTTAGGTAAACCTCTAACTAGATCTTTGAAAATTAATTTAGCTAAAGTATGTGATGGGGGACAGATCAGGGTAGGATCGTCGACGAGCTAAGAAGTCACCGATGATTAGGGTACCCTAGGTTTTTACATATATATATATATTTTTATAGAGAGGTGGTGAAGGAAAATTGGAGATGGAAGGTAGGAAAAATCTAGACTCTCATGGACTTTGGGACTCACAATCATAGAGAGACCTCTCACCTCTGGGGCATCTCACCCACCCCACTATATGTAGCCTAAGGCATCCCACCCATCTCACTACATACGGAGCCTAGGGCATCCCATCCAAATCGCTACCTGGGGCCATGAAGGAAAATCTCTAAGGCCATAGAGGGGACTCGACGGGGAAGGGGATAATTAGGGCCTCACACCCCTTGACACTCAAAAGCGAAGGCATAGGGTCTCACACCCCTCGATGCCCGAAGACAAAGGCAAGATGGGCCTCATGCCCACTCCTTTATGGAGGCAGAACGAAGAATCACTCTTCTCTAAAAACTCATCTTCATTAACCTATTTTTTACAAAACAATGAGGGTGATATTTATAGACCTTTCCAACCCTTATTTGAATTTGAATACAAGATAAAAAGATAAGGATGGTTCAAATTCAATACAAGATAAGGCCTATCCAAATCCTAACAAACTTAGATATCCTAATCCTAACAAATTCAAATTTATTATTATTATTATTATTATTATTTGAAAATAAACTAATTCTAAAATCAAAAACTTGATCCTAAAAATAACTTATTCTAGATATGCATCAAGATCATGCTCCTACAAGATCAGTGTTGCTCTAAGATCTGTGCTCCTCCAAGATCTGTGCTACTTTGGGATTAGTGCTGGCGATGTCTCCATCATTCTTCTGAGGTGGGGAGAACTCGACTCCGTCAAGATCAACGATGCTTTAATGAACCAAATCCAAAGGCTCTACTCTAAGAACTGTGTAGCTTTGAAATTCGTGCAGCTTTGAAATTGTGTAGCTCTGAAAATTATCCCAAATTATTTTTTTTTCATTTTTTCTCTCTTTTTCTCTTTTTTTTCTTTTTTTCTTTTTCCTACCAAATCATGAAGTCAGCAAAGGGGTTGGCACCTTGCTTTGAGAAGCGTGCAAAGCTTGAAATCGGTAACAGATACGAAATGGCTTTCATGATCATGCGATCTCTTTCCTTCTCCTTCATGGACCAAACCAGAAATAGGGATGCTCGTGGATGGGGGGGTTTCGCTGGCAGGCTCTCCGGTGACGGTGCTGGGGAGGAAGACGTTGACACGGGGAGATGACTCTGGTGGATGGCATGGGGGCGACGGTGTTCGACAGTAGAGGTGGGGGCATGGGCGGTGGCCTTCCGATGGAGAAGAGGGGAGCCTACCTTCACCATCGGCTTTGAGGACGGAACGTCGGTCCTGAGGATGGAGGGTCGGCCTTTGTCCGGAAGATCTCATCCTCATGAAGCTTGTCCTCGTCGATGGAGGGGACGATCCTGTGAAGGTGGGAAACCCACGGAGGCCTCGACAAGAGGGTCATGGGTGAGACCAAGACCAGAGTGGTGATGCATAGGTGATGCTCCAGCATGGGAAGATCTCGATGACGAGGGAGATCCGCGTGGGCAAGGACCTCAGCGATGAGGCTTTGGCACGGAGTGACCCATGCGGGTGAGGCTTCGGAGCATGGAGACCTTGGTGGGGGAGCTCTCAGTGAGGTGAACCATGGTGGAGGCCGACGAGGTCCAGACATCTATGAGGTGAGGCAGATGGAGATCGTGTGAGGGCTTTATGGCATTGATGAGGGCGAGCTTGATGATGATGACGATGATGATGATGATGAGGAAGAAGGCGAGGATGAGTCGACGATCGAAGATCTGGTGGAGGAGGGCATCGTAGTAATAGGGAGGAGGCTCAATCCCATCGACAGATCTGTGTGGCTGCAGCATCGATTGATGGACTGAGGTGGTTCCGGTCAGTAGGAGGACGGTGGACTACGACTTCTCAAGTGGCAGTGGAAGGAAGAACCTGCGAAGACCTTGGGAAGGCAGTTTGATGGAGTGTGTGGCTCTGTTGACGGTGGTAGGCAAAGGAAGAAATGGGTTGCTTCATGGGCAGAGTGAGCTTAGGATATGTATTGCTGGTTTGATAACAGGCTAGGGGAGGAAGAAGAAAATACCCTAATCCTCTAACTTTGATACCAAATTAATGTGAGACAGATCAGGGGAGGATCATCGGCGAGCTAAGAAGTCACCGATGATTAGGGTACCCTAGATTTATATATATATATATATATATATTGTAAGGAGGTGGTGAAAGAAAAATGGAGATGGAAGGTAGGAAAAATCTAGACTCTCATGGACTTTGGGACTCACATTCATGGAGAGACATCTCATCTCTAGGGCATCTCACCCACCCTACTACATGTAGCCTAGGGCATCCCACCCATCTCACTACATGCGGAGCGTAGGGCATTCCACCCAAATCGCTACTTGGGGTCGTGAAGGAAAATCTCTAAGACCATAGAGGGGACTCGACGGGGAAGGGGATAACTAGGGCCTCACGCTTCTCAATGCTCGAAAGAGAAGGCATAGGGTCTCACACCCCTCGATGCCCGAAGGCGAAGGCAAGACGGGCCTCATGCCCACTCCTTTACGGAGGCAGAAAGAAGAATCACTCTTCCCTAAAAACTCATCTTCATTAACCCATTTTTTATAAAATAATGAGGGTGGTATTTATAGACCTTTCCAACCCTCATTTAAATTTGAATACAAGATAGAAAGAAAATGATGGTTCAAATTCAAATACAAGATAATGCCTATCTAAATCCTAACAAACTCAGATATCCTAATCCTAACAAATTCAAATTTATTATTATTATTATTATTATTATTATTATTATTATTATTATTATTATTATTATTATTATTATTATTATTATTATTATTTGAAAATAAACTAATCCTAAAAGCTAAAACTCAATCCTAAAAATAACTTATTCTGGATATGCATCGAGATCCATGCTGCTCTAGGATCAGTGCTGCTCCAAGACTTGTGCTACTTCAGGATTAGTGCTGGTGATGTTCCCATCAGTATGCATGCTAGCATGATCTAATCTTCTATGCCAAAGTAAGCTAGATTTTTTGGTTTTAGCATTCATTGCCACTAGACTTGTACTACTCGACATAGCTAGATCATTTAAGTCTACTATGTAAATGTTTCCAAGCTTATGACAAATAAACTTAGTGCTAGAATCAAGGGAGCTAGTTACTATACACATTGAAGATTCAAAAACAACCATGAAGCCTTTATCATATAATTGACTTATACTTAATAAATTGTGCTTCAACTTGTCTACTAGCAATACATTTTTAATAAAAGTAGAAGGGATGATTCTAATCTTACCAATGCCAATAATCTTTCTCTTACCATTGTCACCAAAAGTGACCATTCCTCCATCTTTCATTTCCAGGGTGATGAATTGTTCTTTATCACCCATCGTTGTCTTGAATAGCTGCTATCCAGATACCATCTTTTCTTTGAATTCTAGGCTGCAAGACATTCCTGCAAAATAATCAAGTAATACTTTTAGGTACCCAAGCTTTCTTGGGTCCTTGAAGGTTAGTAGGAGTGGTTCCTTTAGGAACCCAAATCTTTTTCACTCTATTTTTGTTTTTCTTTCTTAAATTATATTCAAAAGCTTTATGACCAACCCCATTGTAATTAAAGCAAACTATTTTTGATTTTTGATATGAAACAGGTGCTAAAAATTTTGATGCATGAAACTTTGTAGCTGAAACTTTATTTGTACGCATTGAATTATAGCCAATTCCAGCTCTACTATTTGAATTTCTTTGATTTTTCAAAATCAGCTCAAGCTTATTTGAACTCAAGGTTAATTTGTCAATTAAGGGCTTGAGTTGACTCATTTCATTTTGTAAACTTTTGTTCTTTTCAAGACATTCATTCTTTTCAGCTTGCAAAACATTGCATTTTTTAGAAATACAACTTAATTCTTTTTGTAAGATGTTGTTCTTTTCTAAAATCTCATTCTTTTCTTTTATCAAAGCATCATAATTATTTTTTAGAGTTTTAATTTTTAAACTAGCCTTTTTATATTCTAACAAAAGCTCATAAAATGCAATATTTAACTCTTCATATGTAAATTCATCATTGGGTTCAAGAGATATTATGTCGTCTTTGAGACCTATTAAACATATGTTTGCTATTTTAGATGTCTCTTCCTCTTCATTTGATGTGGATTTGTCGCTGTTGCTCCACGTAGCAACCATCACTTTCTTCTTCTTCTTCTTATATCCTTTCTTTAATGTGGGACACTCAGAATTATAGTACCCTGACTTTTTATACTCGTAGCATATCGGTTATTGCTCCTTATCTCTTTCTTTGTCTTTCTCCTTTTCTTTACTAAGTTCCCCCTTTCTAAGGTTTTTCTTCCAATACCTTGACTTTTTCTTATCCATAAATCTTTTGAATCTCCTCATGACTAGAGCAATATCATCATCTTCATGTTCTTCATCAGAGGAGGGGCTTTTTTCTTCTATCTCTTCTTCTTGCTTTTTGAGTTTAGCTATGCTTTGAAGGCTATCGATTTCTTCTTTTTGATATTGTCCTCATTGCGGTGTTGCATTGTAAGTTCATGTGTGATCAAGGAACCCAGAAGCTCATCCAAAGTAATGTGTTTAGGTCCTTGGCCTCTTGAATTTCAGTGACCTTTGGATCTCATTTATCCGATAATGATCTTAAAATTTTTTGCTCAAGGTCTGCATTTGAGTATATCCTGCCAAGACTTTTTAAACTGTTAATAATACCTGTAAATCTTGAAAACATAGTAGATATTGTTTCATTTGGGTCCATTTTAAATAATTCATAACTATGCACAAGAATGTTGATTTTTGATGTCTTTACTTGAGAGGTTCCTTCATGGGTAACTTCAAGTTTATCCCAAATTTCTTTTGTAGAAATACAGGTAGAAATCTAGTTAAACTCATTGGCATCCAAAGCATAATACAAAAGATTCATTGCTTTGGCATTCAGTTTACCCATCTTCATGTCATGTTCATCCCATTCCTCTTCAGGTTTTGAGATGTCTATGCCATCAACCTTTTTAGTGGGTGTGTGAGGTCCTTTTAAAATCATTTTCCATAATTAAAAATCTACTACCTGAATATAAATCTTCATTTGTGCTTTTCAGTATGTATAATTAGTGCCTGTGAAAGGTGAAGGTCTATTTAGAGATTGGCCTTCAACCAAAGAGGTACTCATGAGATTTGCCATATATCTTTTTTCTAAGTAGTTGGATTACAGAGACACCGCTCTGATACCAGTTGTTGCCCAGATGGCCTACCCAAGAGGGGGGGTGAATTGGGTATAAAATTTTTTTTATAAATATGTGCCCTTTTGAAATCTTAGTGTGGTGAGTGAAGTGAGTTAGGTGTTAATTACGGAAGCAAGTAAATGAGCACAAACACTACAAATTTTATAGTGGTTTGGAGCAACCCAGCTCCTACGTCCACTACCCAAGCTACCACTTGAGATTTTCACTATATTCACCATGGAATACAGCCAGTTTATTTTACACCGAGCTCACAAACCAAAATCTAATCTTGGTTTTATACCGAGATCACCAAGAATCCAATACAACATTAGTTTTCCTGGGCTCACTAACAACGCAAACTTGATTTTAAAGGCTCACTAAAAACCTTAAACAATACCTTAGGTACAGCCCCTGCTGTACTTGGAACAATTCAAAACAAAGTTACAAATGAAGCAACACTAAAGACAAACCAAACTTTGTCAAATGGTTGCAGTGAAGCTCTTTGAGAAGCCTTCTTGATTGCTCCTTTAATGCTCTTTAAAGCTTTCAAACTTCTTCAGTAAATGACTCAAGAAATTGATAGGAGTTTGGTGAAGTCTTAAGCTTTAGCTTGAATGCTCCTTTGAATATTCAATGCCCTCAAAAAGGTTATTCAAAACTTATTCAAATCCATTATTTATAGCTCCCCTAACTATTCCTAGCTGAAATAGCCGTTGGAGTGCCTTGGGAGTCGAAATATAGTCGTTGGAGTACTTTTTGGATTCAAAAAATCAATTCTGGAACTAGTCGTTACACTTCAAAAATTGGAATTCAAGTCAGCTCGGTTAGATCGAGTCAGTTTAGATTCTCAAACATACAGAAACTGAACTCTGGTCGAGTCGGCTCGCCTGACTAGCTTTTCCAGAACTGAAAATCACTCACTCTAGAGGAGTCAACTCGGTTGCTGATCGGGTCGGCTCGGATGACTGATTTCAGAAAACTGAACTTCAGCTACTCTAGATGAGTATGCTCTAATTTCATCGACTCAGCTCGGTTGGTAGAGTATCAGAAATGCTTGTACCATGCCAAAATAATGAGTCAGCTTTATTCTTTGAGTCGACTTAAGTGATCTTTGTGCAAAAGGCTTCCAAACTTTCTCAAACTTCTTCTAACAACTTCCAAACACTTTCAAACTTCTTTTAAACTTAATCTAAAAAATTTAAACTATAAAATTACATAAAATTTCCCCTTTTTACAGGAATATATATTTAAATTTTCTTGGGCTCTTCAGTACATGATCATTTTCTATAAGAAACTTGATTCATTATAATTATTTCAGAATTGTAGGAAGAATGATTGTTCATTTGAAGTATCCTACAAAAACTTTTTAAACACTTGAAAATAGTTAGTATCAAATTCATGCTCTAATATTTTGTTATCATCAAAATCATTCTAGGGGTTAATACACATAAACAAAATTAAATTAATTACTTTTTTTATATTTTTGATAGTTAAGTCTCTAATCTATTAATAAGTCATAAGGATGTCAAAATTTTTATTTTTTTTTGAATTTCTTTTAGATTTTTTTTGAATTTTTTTTTTAAGTCTGTTCAACCTTTTTGTATCCCCAGGGTAACCTTATGTCAGGATACTCGAGATTGATAAATACTAACTACTAACCTTTAAATTAATTTTTTTTAATTTTTTTTCTTTTCAAAATAACATGCAAAGGTCCCTAACAATGGTACCAAAAATCTGATGCATGTCACTATGCACCAATTTTAGTACCTTAATTCTACTATTCTTAGATAGAGTAATAGGAGTAAGGGTCGAATCGACGGGAATTTTTGTAGTTATTTTGAAAAGTGTGTAATAATAATCAAACAAAAAAGAGAATTAATAGTGAATATAATCAAGATATGATCTATCTTAATAAGAGTACAGCCCGTACCTACAGATCATGGCCCGTCCCTCTTAGAAATAGATCAGTCTAAAATTATGTTCACTTAAAGAAGACACTTAAAGAATGCTAAACATAAACATAAAGCAATAAGGCTTTATTTCATAACATAAAGAAAAAAATACATCTCTAAAATAAAAATCTAAAACAAAATTACTCTTTCCTGAGATCGACCCAGCAACATATCAGAAGATTTGATAATAGTTCGGAAGGTGGAGCAATGTTGTAGTGGAAGCCTGAAATAGCGATGCGATGGAAACCAGGGAACCGGGAAGTCGCAGAGGAAGTAGTAGTGGAAATGGTGTTAGAAGGGAAGTCAGATGAGAGAGGGAAATGGAAGTGGATGGGAGGGCGAAAAGTTGAGAAGATGAAAATGGAGAGTGGTGGAAATGGAAGGAGTGGAGAAATCAGAATAATAGGGGGAATGCAGGGAGATTGCTCAAAGGAGTGCCAAATGCTACTTCTTTTATAGACAGAGAGAAGCACTTCGGGCCCGTGTGGGAACCGCATTGGTTTCCCATCATGATCTCCCCAACAACTTCGGTTCCACATTCCTATCCCTCGCACCTGCTTCAGTTTTGCATCACAATATACCTAACCATTGCACTGCATTTGTTTTATCCCTTATTTTTCAAATTCCATGATCGAGATCTTGTTTCTCATTGGGATATTCTGGTCCAACTCCCGATAGCATCTTGGACTAATAACAAGAGGAAGACCGAAGGCTGGAGCTAGCAATGTTTGGCATGATAGTGATGGAGACGAGCCTGTGAGGAGTGACATCAGATCATGGTGGAATCAGGTGGATGCCCGGTAGCGATCTGAAACAGAGGAGGAGCTGATGGATGACAACCATGGAAGGTGGCCAAGGGATGGTGATTGTGAGGTTTTTCAGTTGGTGGCGATCTAGGCTCGATAGTGAGGGGGGCAGACTAGAGGTGGGTCATGGCCAGTCTTGGATATGGGGGTTTTGGTGATGGCATCTCTGAGGAGATGATAGTCGATGTTAGTAAATTAGGGAAGAACAATGGATCAGACCAGAGGAAAAAAAATCGAGGAGACCGACACTTGAACTTGGCTCGAACGATGGTGGATCGGCTTCTCTGGCATTCCTTCTGGCCATGGCTGTGATGGATCAGGTGGAAGGGGAAGAAAATGGAAGATGGTGACTTTTGATAGCTTTGGAGGTGGCTCGGATGGAAGCTCTACCAATTTTTTGGCCATGGAAGGCACCTCGGCAGTGATAGCAGTAGTGGAATGGTGCGGGATGACTTCTCCGATGGTGATTTGGCTAGAATCGCTATATGGTCCATGGTTCTATTCTGTGGACCAACAACCATGGCTTCCTATAGACCATCGGGCGATCCATGGACCAAGCGGTCGGTCCGTGGTGGACCGGTGGCTTTAAAATATGTGTAATTCATTCTTAAATCTTCATAATTTGATTCTAAGCTTATTTCAAGTCCGATTTGAATGCCTTTTGCATCATTAGACTCCAAAAGTTGAGCTCTTTACATTCATGGAATCATTTCCTACAAAACACTACATAAAAATATCAATTTTAATTTAATAAAGTTGGATTAATTATTATGTTTTTAATAACTATCATTTTCATCTTAAAGCATCACCTGTCTTCCTTGAATAGCAACTACCATCACCTCACCTAGAGCCTCGCCGATCGTCTCCCCTCGTGTCGCCACTGTTGTAGATCATATCGGAGCTACACATCGCTAGAGCCACACACTGTTGGAGCCTTGGATCTTGCCTTTGTCACCTGTGGCTTCACTGAGATTTCCAACTCCCCAGTGACCATTGACTGAACATCATCACTAGTCCTATACTTCTGCTCACCGGCTCATCCGATAACTACCAAGATTACTGCCATTGTTGTCTCTCCCTTCATTGATCATCCATCACCATCATTGTGTAGAGGCTTCCATCATCCTGGTTATTAGTTAGTCAAAATCACTATGTTGTTGCCATATCTGAGCACCATTGCCTCTTTGCCGCATCGTGAGCCTCGCTGGAGTACGTGGGGTGGTTATCGGCCATCCTCTTAGCCGGTGGCATATGAAAATTGCCCATAATCCATGAAGCTCAGCCATAGACCATGGTTAATGGTGTTAATGGACCGTTCTAGCATTTGGTGAACTAGGCAGTGGTCCACCATGGACCATCTACTTTAAAATTCATCCAATTTCCTTAACAAATTTCAAACTTCAATTCTAAGTTCATTTTAAGTCCAATTTGCTTCAAACTTATTTTATTTGAACCCATAAATCAAACTTTTCGCATTGGCAATCTTCTTTCCTACAAATGATATATAAAAGTATCAATTTTAAATAAATAAAAATAATTTAATTCTTAATTTAATACTTATATATGTGTATAATGTGATTATCGCATCCTCTAACTCGAACTTTGCTCGTTCTCAAGTAAAGTAGATAAATTAGCCATGTATACAAACCTTTCCTTGAATTGAAAGTTTGACTTAGGCAATCCCAAGGGTAGTTGATACCTGGCCAGACTATTTATAAAAGACTTCATTGGATTATTAATTCAACTCAATTAGTGATTAAGTAAAGCCCATATAAATTTCTAGAGTTCTTCTTTTGCCAACTTTCTACCTCACTCTTTGAATCCTCTAACTTGCCAAGGGTTTGGTAAAGTATCTTTTTTTTCAATTGGTTCTTCCTTTTTTAGAAAAACTTAGTGCAATATCTTAGCCTTTTAAGTGTTAGCATCCCCACCTTTTAACATGAACCATAATGCTTACTTTGGTAAAGGGGCCCGATTATTCAGTGAGATATCATTGCTTAATAAATTTTCTGGTCTTCTCACCTTTTGATGTGAACCATAATGCTTACTTAGACGAAGGAGTTCGGTTACTTAGAATTTATTTGTACTGATTATCAATTGGCTGATATATTCACAAAACCATTGAATGAAGATAGATTTTGTATGATCAGAAGAGAACTGGGAGTCATTGATCCTTTTGCTTGAAACTCTTCAATTTTCATCAAAATTCCTCAAAAAATGATTTATAAATTCTCAAATTGTTTAAAGCTTATTTTTCTAAATTTTATCAATTTTTTAAATTTTATCGAATTTTATTTTGGCTAATTTATTTTTTGGAGGTCGACACTTAAGTTTTCGGAGGTCGACACTTGAGGTTGACCCCTGAGATTTTTTAGAGGTCGACACTTGAGGTCGACCCCTGAGATTTTTTAGAGGTCGACACTTGAACGGAAATTCTGTTTTTTAAAACCCATCCGCAAGCCTTTTTTCTTCCATTTCCTTCCTTTTCTCCTTCGTGTGGTCCCCCTCCATTGCTCCTAAACCTCTAAACAGTGGATTTCCAACCCTCTCCTTCCTCTTTTTGGGTAATCTTCTCCTCTCCTCTTGTTCTCTTTTGAACCAAATCATTTTTTACCGTGTCCTTTGTTTTTGGACAACCGAAAGCTTTTGCCTCTATCCACCCTCTAATATCGGTTGTTTTTCAATTGAAATCACTTATTTCTTTCCTCCGTTTCTTGCATTTCCTCCATTTACTCTCGATTTTCTCCATTTTCACAAACCCTATCTTACCATTTCACCATTTCTTCTTTTGCTCAACCCGTGAACCTCTCTTCTCCTCTCTTTTCTTGGTTCCTTCCCTCTTAGCTCTGCATTATCCTACTTCTCCCCAATTTACCCCTCTTCCATCCATATGGGTCCAAGAAAGCACTTGGCAGTAAGAAAAAGGAGAATGGAATAAGGCCAAAGTAGCATTGAGTGACAAAAAAAGGTCAGACATGAGCGTGAGCCGACCCCAGAGCCACCTGCACCAGTGCCAGCCAGCTTAGTACGGAAGAACATTGTGAGCGGGAGACGTGTGGACATACCTTTCTGGGATCAGCATCACTTTTTTATAGGAGATGTGCTGAGAGATGCAGGTCTGGTTCACTTCTGCACGATGACTGAGAGATTCTATCCAGACCTCATCAGGGAGTTCTATGCATCCATGGCCACTGATGGCATTGGATGGTTAGCTACTGTTCGTGGGATCGAGATTCCAGTGACACCGAAGGTCATCAGTCGTGTTTGGAGGATTCCACTTCATGGCACAGCTGCCACTTCTATCAGCGACAGAGAGCGCACCTTCAGATGTATCCTAGAGCGCGAGGATGTTAGCGGCATTTTCACAGTAGCCGCTAACCAGCTTTCACTGGAGATGAGAGTGCTGCATCATATCATCGCCCGCATCTTGATTCCAAAGAGTGGGAGATTCGACTTTATTACTGAGCGTGAGCTGGTGTTGATGGTGTCCCTGAGACAGCGGACTCCCATCAACCTTCCCAGGATCATGCTTCAGCAGATGGGTGAGGCAGCATCTCACAGGAGACTAGTTCAACCATATGGCATGGGGCTGACACAGTTATTCAGGGTGTATGGAGTTTCATTTGATGGTATACCTTTCAGTCAGCTGCAGCATACTGATACATATGGAGAGAAGTCCCTGTATAGGATGGGATTTCGACTGATAGGTGACCGTTGGGTGTGATGAGAGTCTGGTCAGGAGCCAGATGAGGAGGATGAGATTGAGCTGCTGAGGCAGAGCCTACTGATCATGGTACACCTCCTCGCCCAGCACCAGAGTCAGAGACTGCGGAGCCTGAGCCATTCACACCACCACCCTCATCAGCTCCAGTACCTACTGCTACTGCTACACCATGGAGGACTACAGCGAGCATATCGGACTTTGAGTAGAGAGTGACTGATCACATTTCAGAGGTCCGGACAGAGATTGCTGGTGTACGACAGTAGCTACATGGTCTGCGAATCCACACAGATATGCGTATTGGAGCTCTCTCAGCTAGTGTAGATGCAGGATTCCGACAGATCCTCAGCCTACTGAGATTAGCATTGCCACCAGGGACTGTAGATCCGACAGTACCTCCTCCACATTTTGATGATGATGATGATGACTCCAGTGGATACAGTGACAGTGATGGAGATCAGCCTGGAGCAGGTAGCTCTGATGTTCCACCTACAGATCCGATTCCAGAGATTCCCCCTTTTGCTGATCCTCCTTCTACTGATCTTCCCAGTACAGATCCTCCAGCTACAGATGTGCCAGTAGACACTGAGATTACTGAGTCACTTTTTGAGATTATTATAGGGATTCTGGATGATAGAGATGAGCATACAGAGATAGATATTGATGATCCCACTGCTTATGAGCTTGTCAGCAGGCACACTCCAGCTCAGTCTACTCAGCATACTGATCCATCTACTCCTTCTACTACTGCTCCTATTAGGACACCTGTGGAGTCTTTTCCTCAGACCTATAGATCTCATAGGACTACCCCTAGGTCTGGTCCCTCTCTGAGGACTCGGAGTCTCACTCATAGGACTCCAAAATCCTCATCTAGGATCTCGGCTCCTATCTCTTTTGATATACCTTCTGATGAGGAGTAGCCTCATAGATTTGCTTGATGTATGATGTACTAGTTTACTTTGTATGATCTGTTGTATCAGTGTTTTGTGCTTACTATGTAAGCAATTTTGTAACTGAATACACTCATTTATATACTTATCTACATTGTGATACCAGCTCTTAGCATTTATCCTTTTAAACCCTCAAGTTAGCATGTTTTTGTTATATCGAATGCACAAATTGAGGGGGAGCATGTATCTTATGCAACTAAGTACTTCATTGTAATGGAACATAATTTTCTTTAATATATCTTTTACTACAAAGAATGCACTTTTTGATTCTTGACAAAAAGGGGGAGTATAGTAAATAGTAAAGTTTGTAAAGTATATATGGTAAAGTATAGTAAAGTATATATGGTTCTTATGACTCTTTCATAGAGTAGAGTAAAGCTATTATGGTTCTTAACTCTTTTGAATCATGAGAATGTTTTCACAAAAAGAAAGAAGTAAATGAAAAGTAAAATTTTTATGATATACTCATATATGTGAGGGTTCTTTGAAAATTTTTATTATTGCTATATTTTGCTTTTGGACTTAATTGCATATATACTCAAGGTTTTGTCATCATCAAAAAGGGGGAGATTGTTGGCTTTGGCTCCTTAGTTTTGATGATTAACAAAAGGTTGAGTATATGTTTAGACTAATGTTTCATTTCAAGATAAAGTTTCAGGACTTAGGTTATTCAAAAAGAGTATCAAGAGTACAATGACGAAACCAAGCTTGCTTGATTTTAGAAAGAGCTTTCCTACTTTGAACAAGATCAAATTTCTCATATTGGACCTTCTTATTAAGAAGTAATTGACAAAAGAAACAAAGGCTTAGAGAAACTCAAGCATGGCACGCACCTCTCCAAGAGTTTTAGAAAAATTCAGACCAGAGGTCGACACCTTGCCAAAGGTCGACCACCAGAGGTCGACTCATGAAGAAAAGAAAAGTTCAGCTAGGCCGGCACGGCAAAATTTCAGTGGCACACTTCTGAGGTCGACACCAGAGGTCAACACCTGTCCAGAGGCTGACACCAAAGGTCAACACCTGTCCAGAGGTCGACACCAGAGGTCGACTCATCGCCTGAGATTTCAAATTGGGCAGAACTATGGTTTTCTAGATTTTTGCCTAAGATAAACTAGAGGTCGACTCATGAGGTCAACACTTGATCCAGAGGTCGACTCATGAGGTCAACTCATGGCATAATGGCTAATTTTTCTGAACTTTTGATTTGATTTCTAACGGCCATAAACGGCCATATTTTTTATTCTAACGATCTCGTGGAGTTGTTTCAGCTTGAATGAGGTATTTACCCTCCACCTAACTTCAAAAAAGACAAGGAGACAAAGTGAAAAAGAAGAGAGTGAAAGTACAAAGCCTTCAATCAATTCTAAGCCAAAAAGAGTAAGAAAACCAAGAGATTCCTTAGCCAAAAGCTTTCCATCTTTGAGGAATCCAACTTTCAAGTGTTTGGTATTTAGTGAGGTCCAAGATTCCAAGAGAAAGGCTTGAAGAGTCTCCAACAAGAGCTACATCGAATTATTTTTTGCTCAAAAAGGAGTTTGTCTTGTTTTATTCATTGTATTCATTCTCTATTTGTGGTAGCCTAGTTTCAAGGGAATTTGAAACTAGTGTGAGGTTTGTTGGTGAGCCAATTGATAAAACCAACTAGGGTTGCTTGTAAGCACGTAGCCAAAACAAGTGTGTGAGGTTTGTTGGTGAGCCAATTATTAAAACCAACTCGGGTTGCTTGTAAGCCTGAAGCCAAAACAAGTGTGTAAGGTTTTGACTTGTGAGCCTTGTAAAACAAGTCGGCTTTAATCTAGAGAAGATTATAGTGGAAATTCTCAAGTGGAGCTTGGGGAGTGGATGTAGGTGCTAGGTGCACCGAACCACTATACTTCTTGTGTGTTTGCATTGCTTTACTCTTCTTTTGCTCTTTAATTGTTGTTATCTTTCATTGCTTCCGTTGCACAATTTCTTGAGCACTATTACTCTTCACTTTTGAACTTGATAGCACATATATTGCTTCATTTTTTAAAATACCCAATTCACCCCCCCTCTTGGGCACCATATCTGGGCAACAAGTGGTATCAGAGCACCGGTACTCTCTTGTAGGTCCAACGATCTTGAGTGAAAGATCATGGCCGCCCCAATTGGAATGGGTGTAGTTGAAGGTCAAGCATCAAATCGCCCTCCTTTCTTTAATGGCACAAACTACACTTACTGGAAAACTCGTATGCACATTTACTTACAAGCTGTAGATTATAATATATGGAGAGTAATTATTAAAGGGCCTCATCAGCCCACTCACTTGGTTAATGGCATTATCACCTCAAAATCTGAAGAAGAATGGGATGACAATGACATCAAACAAGCTGAGTTAAATGCAAAGGCGATGAATTTGCTATTCTGTGCACTTGACCCAAGTGAATTTAACAGAATATCAAATTATATTTTCGCCAAAGAAATTTGGGATACACTTGAGGTTACCCATGAGGGTATACATCAAGTGAAGACCACAAAGGTGAACATGCTCATTCATACGTATGAGATGTTAAGGATGGAACCAACTGAAAGTATAAGTGAAATGTATACTAGATTTACCAATATAGTAAATGGTATGAGGAGTTTGGGAAAAATTATATCTAATGGTGAACTGGTTAACAAACTTCTCAGGTCTCTTCCGGCTTCATGGGATACGAAAGTAACAGCCATAGAAGAAGCCAAGGATGTTAATACTCTACCTCTTAAGCAGTTTCTTGGATCACTGATGACTTACGATCTTTCACTAAAGCAGAAGACAGTGGACAATGACAAGAAAAAGAAAGCCATAGCCTTCAAATCCACTACAAAGGAAGAGTCAAGTGATGAATCAGAAGAAGAAGCTGATAATGATGAGACAGCCCTTATTACAAGAAAATTTAAAAGATTCATGAGAAAGAAGAAAGGCTTCTACAAGAAAAGGCCACAAAAAGGTGATCACAATAAGGATAAAGAGAAAGAAAAAGAAAGGGATCCACCCATCTGCTTCGAGTGCAAGAAGCCTGGACATTATAAAATGGATTGCCCCTTGCTTAAAAAGAGTCGAAGGATGTTGAGAAAGAAAGCCATGATGGCTACCTGGAGTGAGAGTGAGGACTCGAGTAGTGATGAAGAGCAGCAGGTAGTCGCCAACCTGTGTTTCATGGCCAATGAAGATGATGAGATAAATTCTGAACCTGAAGTTGAATTTACTTTTAATGAATTACATGATGCTTTTGATGATTTAGTTATGGAATATGAAAAACTAAAACTGAAAAATAAGAAATTAAGAAAGCTAAATCAAGAACTTACCAAAAATTCAGACAAGTTTTTAACTGAAATTAAAATTTAATTCAAGAAAACAAGAAATTAACTGAACATGTAAAGACCTTGAAAAATGATAAGGACAATCTTTTAAAAGAAAAGGATTCTTTGAAAAATAATAGAAGTTTTGAAACTAATGAGAAAATTGAAAAACAAAACAAAGAACTGTTGCTTTAAAACAAGAATTACAAAGAAGAGTTAGAAAAAGTAAAACCTTCTGTAGAAAAGTTTACTTATAGTTCAGAAAAATTAAGTATGCTTTTAAATAGTCAACATGCAGTTTTTAACAAAGCTGGACTTGGATTTAAGCCACAGAATCAGCAAAAACTTTACAAAAACTTTTTCATACCTGCATCTTCTAATATTACCTGCTATGCATGTGGTAAGTTAGGACATAAATCATATATTTGTAATAGAAGAAAATTAAATATCTTTGGAAAGATTTGGGTTCCAAAAGGAACCAATTTGACTAACCCTAAAGGATCCAAGATGACTTGGGTACCTAAAGTTTCAACTTGATTAATTTTTGCAGGTGTGCCTTGCAACCAAAAATAAAAGAAGAATGTGGTATCTGGATAGTGGTTGCTCAAGGCACATGACTGGGGATGTGAAGCAATTCTCATTACTAGCAGCTATTGATGGTGGAAACGTTACTTTTGGTGATAATGGAAAAGGCAAAATCGTCGGAATTGGTAAAATCCATATCACCCCTAATGCTTATGTAGATAATGTATTATTTGTTGATGTCTTGAAGCATAATCTTTTTAGCATTAGTCAGTTTTGTGATAAGGGTTTTAAAGTAATTTTTGAATCATCTTTGTGCATGGTATCTAGTCTAGATGTCAATGGCATCAAGTTCACTGGTCATAGGCATGGAAACATTTACATGGTTGATCTTGATGATCTAGCCATGGAAAGTGGTCAATGCCTAGTGGCTAGGGAAGCCAAGGCAAGTGAAACTAGTTGGCTTTGGCATCGTAGGCTAGGGCATGCTAGTATGCAGTTGATTTCAAAATTAAGCAAAAAGAATCTTGTAAAAGAATTGCCAAAACTCACATTTGAAAAAGATAATATTTGTGCTGCATGTCAATTTGGAAAACAAACTAAATCTACTTTCAAACCTAAAGGAGTAGTATCTACTACTAGACCCCTTGAATTATTGCATATGGACCTCTTTAGACCAACCAGAACAACTAGTTTGGGAGGTAAGAAATATGGGCTAGTAATTGTAGATGATTACTCACGATTTACTTGGATAATGTTTTTAGCTCATAAAGATGAAACATTTTCAACTTTTGTTAAATTTCATAAAAGGGTTTCAAACAAAAAAGATCTCACTATTATTTCTTTGCGTAGTGATCATGGAACTGAATTTGACAATCATGATTTTGAAGCTTTTTGTAATGAAAATGGCATTAGTCATAATTTTTCTGCACCTAGGACACCTCAACAAAATGGGGTGGTAGAAAGAAAGAACAAGACTCTTGAAGAAATGGCATGCACAATGCTTTGCGAAAACGATTTACCTAGATATTTTTGGGCAGAAGCCATTAATATTTCCTGTTACATTTTAAATCGTGTTTTAATTCGACCTATTTTGAAGAAAACACCATATGAACTTTGGAAAAATCGAAAACCTAATCTTAAATATTTTCATGTATTTGGTTGCCGCTGTTTCATATTAAACAATGGCAAAGACAATATCAGTAAATTTGATGCCAAGTCAGATGAGGGTATCTTCTTAGGATACTCTACTTCTAGCAAGGCATACAGGGTCTTCAACAGAAGAACTCTTCTAGTTGAAGAATCAATTCATGTAGTATTTGATGAATCTAACAAAAAATCTTCTAGAAAAGAAGATTCTATTGATGATGAAACAGGTACAAAGAAGCTTGAACAATTGACAATCAATGAAGATGAGCCCAAAGGAAATGATGATCAAGAAAATGAAGATCAAACTCAAGAGATCAATGCAACTTCACCAAAACCTTTACCTAAAGAGTGGAGGTATGCACACGGACACCCCAAAGATCTAATAATTGGTGATCCGTCAAAGGGATTAAGTACACGCTCTTCTATTAGAAATGTTTGTGATTATTTAGCTTTTGTATCTCAGATAGAGCCTAAGTCAATTGAAGAAGCTGAAAAAGATTGTAACTGGATTAATGCCATGCAAGATGAACTAAATCAATTTAAAAAAAATAATATTTGGACTTTAACTGAAAGACCCCCTAATGTTTCTGTAATTGGCATAAAATGGGTTTTTAGAAATAAACTTGATGAACATGGTATTGTAACTAGAAACAAAGCTAGACTTGTTGCTAAAGGCTACAACCAGGAAGAAGGGATTGACTTTGATGAAACCTTTGCTCCTATTGCTAGACTGGAAGCAATTAGACTTTTACTTGCTTTTGCTTGTTTTATGGATTTCAAGTTATTTCAAATGGATGTTAAAAGTGCTTTTTTAAATGGATTTATTGAAGAGGAAGTTTATGTTGAACAACCTCCTGGTTTTGAAAATCATGAATTTCCTAACCATGTTTTTAAATTGCATAAAGCATTGTATGGTTTAAAGCAAGCTCCTAGAGCTTGGTATGATAGATTAAGTTCTTTTTTGATGAAGAATGATTTTTCTAGAGGTAATGTAGATAATACATTATTTTTGAAAAAGAAAAATGATGATCTCTTAGTAGTACAAATCTATGTAGATGATATTATTTTTGGTGCTACTAACGAATATCTTTGTCAAGAGTTTGCAAAGTTAATGCAGAGTGAGTTCGAGATGAGCATGATGGGAGAACTCAACTTCTTCCTCGGACTCCAAATTAAGCAAATCAAAGAGGGGATCTCCATCAACCAAGCCAAGTACACAAGGAAAATATTGAAAAAGTTTGGGATGGAGACTACCAAACCAATAGGTACCCCTATGAGCTCTTCATGTAAATTAGACAAAGATGAATGTGGTAAATCAGTAGACCAAAAATTATATAGAGGCATGATTGGTTCATTGCTATATCTAATTGCCAGTAGACCAGATATAATGTTTAGTGTTTGTATGTGTGCACGTTTTCAGTCTGCTCCTAAAGAATCACATCTCTTAGCTGTAAAACGTATATTTAGATACCTATCTGGGTCAATTGAAATTGGTCTTTGGTACTCTAGAGAGTCATCATATGAATTGATTGCATATTCTGATGCTGATTTTGCTGGGTGTAAACTTGATCGTAAAAGTACTAGTGGAACTTGTCAATTCCTAGGAGTTAATTTGATTTCATGGAGCAGCAAGAAACAGAATTCGGTTGCTCTATCTACGGCGGAAGCCGAATATATAGCAGCTGGAAGCTGTTGTGCTCAGATTCTATGGATCAAACAGCAACTCGAGGACTTTGGCATCAAACTAACTAAGACATCCATAAGATGTGATAATACTAGTGTAATCAATTTAACGAAAAATCCTGTACAACATTCAAGAAGCAAACATATTGAAATAAGACATCACTTCATAAGAGATCACGTTCAAAACTCTAATGTGTTGTTAGAATTTATTTGTACTGATTATCAATTGGCTGATATATTCACAAAACCATTGAATGAAGATAGATTTTGTATGATCAGAAGAGAACTGGGAGTCATTGATCCTTTTGCTTGAAACTCTTCAATTTTCATCAAAATTCCTCAAAAAATGATTTATAAATTCTAAAATTGTTTAAAGATTATTTTTCTAAATTTTATCAATTTTTTAAATTTTACCGAATTTTATTTTGGCTAATTTATTTTTTGGAGGTCGACACTTAAGTTTTCGGAGGTCGACACTTGAGGTCGACCCCTGAGATTTTTTAGAGGTCGACACTTGAGGTTGACCCCTGAGATTTTTTAGAGGTCGACACTTGAACGGAAATTCAGTTTTTTAAAACCCGTCCGCAAGCCTTTTTTCGTCCATTTCCTTCCTTTTCTCCTTCGTGTGGTCCCCCTCCATTGCTCCTAAACCTCTAAACAGTGGATTTCCAACACTCTCCTTCCTCTTTTTGGGTAATCTTCTCCTCTCCTCTTATTCTCTTTTGAACCAAACCGTTTTTTACCGTGTCCTTTGTTTTTGGACAACCGAAAGCTTTTGCCTCTATCCACCCTCTAATATCGGTTGTTTTTCAATTGAAATCACTTATTTCTTTCCTCCGTTTCTTGCATTTCCTCCATTTACTCTCGATTTTCTACATTTTCACAAACCCTATCTTACCATTTCACCATTTCTTCTTTTGCTCAACCCGTGAACCTCTCTTCTCCTCTCTTTTCTTGGTTCCTTCCCTCTTAGCTCTGCATTATCCTACTTCTCCCTAATTTACCCCTCTTCCATCCATATGGGTCCAAGAAAGCACTTGGCAGTAAGAAAAAGGAGAATGGAACAAGGCCAAAGTAGCACTGAGCAACGAAAAAAGGTCAGACATGAGCATGAGCCGACCCCAGGGCCACCTGCACCAGTGCCAGCCAGCTTAGTACGGAAGAGCATTGCGAGTGGGAGACGTGTGGATATACCTTTATGGGATCAGCGTCACTTTTTTATAGGAGATGTGCTGAGAGATGCAGGTCTGGTTCACTTCTGCACGATGACTGAGAGATTCTACCCAGACCTCATCAGGGAGTTCTATGCATCCATGGCCACTAATGGCATTGGATGGTCAGCTACTGTTCGTGGGATCAAGATTCCAGTGACACCGGAGGTCATCAGTCGTGTTTGGAGGATTCCACATCATGGCACAGCTGCCACTTCTATCAGCGACAGAGAGCACGCCTTCAGATGTATCCTAGAGCATGAGGATGTTAGCAGCATTTCCACAGTAATCGCTAACCAGCTTTCACTGGAGATGAGAGTGCTGCATCATATCATCGCCCGCATCTTGATTCCAAAGAGTGGGAGATTCGACTTTATTACTGAGCGTGAGCTGGTGTTGATGGTGTCCCTGAGACAGCGGACTCCCATCAACCTTCCCAGGATCATGCTTCAGCAGATGGGTGAGGCAGCATCTCACAGGAGACTAGTTCAGCCATATGGCATGGGGCTGACACAGTTATTCAGGGTGTATGGAGTTTCATTTGATGGTATACCTTTCAGTCAGCTGCAGCATACTGATACATATGGAGAGAAATCCCTACATAGGATGGGATTTCGACTGATAGGTGACCGTTGGGTGCGACGAGAGTCTGGTTAGGAGCCAGAAGAGGAGGATGAGATTCGAGCTGCTGAGGCAAAGCCTACTGATCATGGTACACCTCCTCGCCCAGCACCAGAGTCAGAGACTGCGGAGCCGAGCCATTCACGCCACCACCCTCATCAGCTCTAGCACCTACTACTACTGCTACACCACGGAGGACTACAGCGAGCATATCGGACTTTGAGCAGAGAGTTACTGATCACATTTCAGAGGTCCGGACAGAGATTGCTGGTGTACGACAGCAGCTACATGGTCTGCGGATCCACACAAATATGCGTATTGGAGCTCTCTCAGCTAGTGTAAATGCAGGATTCCGACAGATCCTCAGCCTACTGAGATTAGCATTGCCACCAGGGACTGTAGATCCGACAGTACATCCTCCACATTTTGATGATGATGATCATGACTCCAGTGGATATAGTGACAGTGATGGAGATCAGCCTGGAGCAGGTAGCTCTGATGTTCCACCTGCAGATCCAATTCCAGAGATTCCCCCTTCTACTGATCCTCCTTCTACTGATCTTCCCAGTACAGATCCTCCAGCTACAGATGTGCCAGTAGACACTGAGATTACTGAGTCACTTTTTGAGACTATTACAGGGATTCCGGATGATAGAGATGAGCATACAGAGATAGATATTGATGATCCCACTGCTTATGAGCTTGTCAGCAGGCACACTCCAGCTCAGTCTACTCATCATACTGATCCATCTACTCCTTCGGCTACTACTTCTATTAGGACACCTGTGGAGTCTTTTCCTCGGACCTATAGATCTCGTAGGACTACCCCTAGGTCTGGTCCCTCTCTGAGGACTCGGAGTCTCACTCATAGGACTCCAAAATCCTCATCTAGGATCTCGGCTCCTATCCTTTTTGATATACCTTCTGATGAGGAGTAGCCTCATAGATTTGCTTGATGTATGATGTACTAGTTTACTTTGTATGATCTGTTGTATCAGTGTTTTGTGCTTACTATGTAAGCAATTTTGTAACTGAATACACTCATTTATATACTTATCTACATTGTGATACCAGCTCTTAGCATTTATCCTTTTAAACCCTCAAGTTAGCATGTTTTTGTTATATCGAATGCACAAATTGAGGGGGAGCATGTATCTTATGCAACTAAGTACTTCATTGTAATGGAACATAATTTTCTTTAATATATCTTTTACTACAAAGAATGCACTTTTTGATTCTTGACAAAAAGGGGAGTATAGTAAATAGTAAAGTTTGTAAAGTATATATGGTAAAGTATAGTAAAGTATATATGGTTCTTATGACTCTTTCATAGAGTAGAGTAAAGCTATTATGGTTCTTAACTCTTTTGAATCATGAGAATGTTTTCACAAAAAGAAAGAAGTAAATGAAAAGTAAAATTTTTATGATATACTCATATATGTGAGGGTTCTTTGAAAATTTTTATTATTGCTATATTTTGCTTTTGGACTTAATTGCATATATACTCAAGGTTTTGTCATCATCAAAAAGGGGGAGATTGTTGGCTTTGGCTCCTTAGTTTTGATGATTAACAAAAGGTTGAGTATATGTTTAGACTAATGTTTCATTTCAAGATAAAGTTTCAGGACTTAGGTTATTCAAAAAGAGTATCAAGAGTACAATGATGAAACCAAGCTTGCTTGATTTTAGAAAGAGCTTTCCTACTTTGAACAAGATCAAATTTCTCATATTGGACCTTCTTATTAAGAAGTAATTGACAAAAGAAACAAAGGCTTAGAGAAACTCAAGCATGGCACGCACCTCTCCAAGAGTTTCAGAAAAATTCAGACCAGAGGTCGACACCTTGCCAAAGGTCGACCACCAGAGGTCGACTCATGAAGAAAAGAAAAGTTCAGCTAGGCCGGCACGGCAAAATTTCAGTGGCACACTTCTGAGGTCGACACCAGAGGTCAACACCTGTCCAGAGGCTGACACCAAAGGTCAACACCTGTCCAGAGGTCGACACCAGAGGTCGACTCATCGCCTGAGATTTCAAACTGGGCAGAACTATGGTTTTCTAGATTTTTGCCTAAGATAAACTAGAGGTCGACTCATGAGGTCAACACTTGATCCAGAGGTCGACTCATGAGGTCAACTCATGGCATAATGGCTAATTTTTCTGAACTTTTGATTTGATTTCTAACGGCCATAAACGGCCATATTTTTGATTCTAACGATCTCGTGGAGTTGTTTCAGCTTGAATGAGGTATTTAACCTCCACCTAACTTCAAAAAAGACAAGGAGACAAAGTGAAAAAGAAGAGAGTGAAAGTACAAAGCCTTCAATCAATTCTAAGCCAAAAAGAGTGAGAAAACCAAGAGATTCCTTAGCCAAAAGCTTTCCATCTTTGAGGAATCCAACTTTCAAGTGTTTGGCATTTAGTGAGGTCCAAGATTCCAAGAGAAAGGCTTGAAGAGTCTCCAACAAGAGCTACATCGAATTATTTTTTGCTCAAAAGGAGTTTGTCTTATTTTATTCATTGTATTCATTCTCTATTTTTGGTAGCCTAGTTTCAAGGAAATTTGAAACTAGTGTGAGGTTTGTTGGTGAGCCAATTGATAAAACCAACTAGGGTTGCTTGTAAGCACGTAGCCAAAACAAGTGTGTGAGGTTTGTTGGTGAGCCAATTATTAAAACCAACTAGGGTTGCTTGTAAGCCCAAAGCCAAAATAAGTGTGTAAGGTTTTGACTTGTGAGCCTTGTAAAACAAGTCGGCTGTAATCTAGAGAAGATTATAGTGGAAATTCTCAAGTGGAGCTTGGGGAGTGGATGTAGGTGCTAGGTGCACCGAACCACTATACTTCTTGTGTGTTTGCATTGCTTTACTCTTCTTTTGCTCTTTAATTGTTGTTATCTTTCATTGCTTCCGTTGCACAATTTCTTGAGCACTATCACTCTTCACTTTTGAACTTGATAGCACATATATTGCTTCATTTTTTAAAATACCCAATTCACCCCCCCTCTTGGGCACCATATCTGGGCAACAGGTTTCGAACTCACCGGCTGCAATTGGCTAACTGTGCGTGTATGTCGACAGCTTGTCAAAGATACCCTGTTGATGGACGGTGGCCTGGGCGAGCTGCTCTATCTGAAAGAGCACTTGACCAAGAGGGCCGAAGTGACAGAGGTGGTGAGGGACAAGGCTTAGGTGGTGCTCACGACCTCCAGAGAGGAGGTACTCGGCTTAAGGGCCATAGTAGAAGAAGTGTCCACCCTGCGGGCTGAGTCGGAGGCCCAAAAGAAGTAGCTTGAGGTCTTGCTGTCCTGGGAGAAGGATCGGGAGGCAAGTTTAAAGAATAAGAAGAAGAAGATCAAGGCTCTAACTCGTTGGCTGGCGGTCGAGGAGGGGTGCTTGACCAAATATGAGGTCCACGCATAAGGCCACCAAGCGGTGGCGGAGAGGTATAAGGGCCTGCTGAAGATGGCCCAGGAGTTACTGATGACGGCCGGTGAGAAAGCCGTTGCAAGTTATAAAGCCTCCGAGGACTTCACCAAGGAGATGAACAAAGCCGGGACTATCGGCTTTGACTATGGGTATGACGAGTATCTGGGGAAGGTCAGTGCAGCCTCTCCCGACCTCGACTTATCATTTCTTCAGCCACCGAAGCCGATGGAAGAGGAGGGCTTGGAGGCAACAGATCCGACTGCCTGAGCGGTCGATGCTCCAGTGGAGGCCATCGTAGAAGTGGCCGAACTGGACGTCTATGTTGGAGCCGAAGCAGAGGTAGCCGAAGGGGCCGAGAGGGCCGAAGCTGCTGTTGCTACCGAGGGGGCCGAAGCAGCCGTTGTCAGTGTAGCTCCTGAGGGTCGGACCTAGTCGTTTGTAAAGGTCTGACCTTCAATTTTGTAAAGAAACTTTTTGGAACTAATGAAGAACCTTTTGATAATGCCTTATTTTCATATCTTTGTTGTCGACAGACTAGAGTGACCAAACTCACTTTTCTTTGAAATTTCACTAAGTGTGGACTAGTCGACCAATTTGAGCGGACAGCCGGACCTCCAGGGTGAGCATCGAGTAGTGGCTCATACCGAACTAGGTTCCTTTAGGATTTTCACTCTAAGTGTAGGTTCGTCAGCTTGTCCAAACCCAGAAGCAGTCGAAGTAGCGGTCGGGCTGTAACTCAGGTCGGAGCAATGAGCTTAGGAATTTTAACCTAAGTGTTGGTCCGTCGGCTTGTCCGGACCCAGAAGCAGTCGAAGTAGCGATCGGACTGTAACTCAAGCTGGAGCAACGAGCTTAAAAATTTTAACCTAAGTGTTGGTCCGTTGGATTGTCCGGATCTGGAAGTAGTTGAGGTAGCGGTCGGACTGTGGCTCAAGCTGGAGCAATGAGCTTAGGAATTTTAACCTAAGTGTTGGTCCGTCGGCTTTCCGGACTGGGCTGCCCTAGAGCCTCTGCTGACCGGAGTAAGACTTTCGGAAGTGGGCTTCCCTAGAGCCTCTACCGACCGGAGTCAAACTTTCAGAAGTGGGCTGCCCTAGAGCCTCTGCTAACCGGAGTCGGACTTTCGAAAGTGGTTCATAGAAGAATTATGGACTTTATTGATAATACTTGCGGAGGTTGTCTACATTCCACGGATGTGCCATCCGTCGTCCGTCCAAATATTCAAGTCGGTAGGTGCCGGCTCGAACCACTTCAACGACTCGATAAGGTCCTTCCTAATTTGAGGAAAGCTTGCCTTGCTTGGTCGGCCTTGAAATTTCCATCCTCCGCAAGACCAGGTCTCCGACTCAGAAAGCTCACGCCTTGACTCGCGAGTTGTAATATTTCGCCATCTTCTGATGGTAGACTGCCATCTTCATGCTTGCCCGAAGTCTAGTTTCTTCGAGCAAGTCCAGGTCAGCCCTTCGCTGTTCGGAGTTGGTCGGTTCGGTGTAGTGGTCGATCCGCAGAGATTGAAGAGATGTCTCAACAGGGATGACGGCTTCGCTTCCATAAGTGAGGTTGATTGGAGTTTTGCCGGTTAACATTCTGGCGATCATCCGATATGCCCATAATATTGAGTGGTGTTCCTCCGCCCAAAGTCCCTTACCCTCATTCAGTCGGGTCTTCAGCCTGTGCAAGATTGTCCGATTGGTGACTTCAACCTCTCCATTGCACTCAGGGTGGCCGATCGACATGAGTCGGTGAGAGATATGATATTGCTGACAAAAATCTTGAAACTTAGAGTTGTCAAACTGTCTTCCATTGTCAGTAATAATCGTCCGGAGAATGCCGAACCGAAAGATGATGTTATTCCGGATGAAGTTCTCCACCTTGACCTCTGTTATCTGTGATAGTGGTTCGGCCTCTACCCACTTGGTGCAGTAGTCGATGGCCATAAGCAAAAATTTTCGTTGCCCGGACGCCGGGGGAAAGGGTCCCAAGATATCCATCCCCCACTATGCAAACGACCATGGGGCAGTGATCGGAGTCAGCTGACTGGCAGGCTTCCTTTGAATAATGGAGTATCTTTGACATGCATCACACCTTCGGACGAAGTCCGATGCATCCTTTTGAATTGTAGGCCAGTAATACCCCTGTCGGATGATCTTGAAAGCTAAGAATCTTCCTCCGAGATGGTCGCCACATATGCCATCATGGACTTCTCGGAGTGCATAGTCAGCGTCTGTCGACCCCAAGCATTTCAGTAGTGGCTATGAGAATGACCGCTTATACAGGATGCCGTCAAGGATGACGTACTTAGAGGCCGTCGAGACACTCGCTTGGCCTCCGTCGGATCTTCCGGAAGAGTTCCCTTAGTCAGGAAAGCAAGAATCGGATCCATCCAAGAAGTTTCTTATTCCACCTGGTGGACCTCGGTCAGCTCTTCCATAATACTTGGGTGCTGCAGATGCTCCACAAAAGTCCAGTCGGAAGTGTTGACGGCAACCGTAGCCAACCTTGACAGAGCGTCCGCCCGAGAGTTCTGCAGACAAGGTATGTGGAGGATTTCAAAAAATCTGAGCCAAGAGATAAGGTTTTGTACCTTGTTTAAATATTTTGCCAAGGCCGGATCCCTCGCTTCAAATTCCCCCTTTACTTGATTAACCACCAGTTGGGAGTCGGAGAAGACTTTGAGTCGGCTGATGCCCAGTTCATTAGCGATTCGTAGCCCCGCAAGGAGGGCTTCGTACTCCACCTAATTATTTGACACCTGAAATAAAAAATGCAATGCATACTCCAGGCTCTCTCCATCCGGGTCGGCCAGGATCATTCCAGCCCCGCAGCATGCAAGGTTGGATGCTCCATCCACATGGAGGGTCCAGGCTGGTTCAGCTTCGTAGATGGCATCAGCTTCAGGTATGTCGGCCATTTGAGGAGGTGTCTTCTGTCTCCATGTACACTCTGCAATGAAGTCAGCAATTACCTGGGCCTTCAAGGCAGATCGTGGCTAGAAAGAGATGTCGAATTCACCTAGCTTGACAGCCCACTTGGCGAGCAGACCAGATGTGTCTGGGCTCCGAAGGATTGCCTTGAGGGGTTGGTCGGTTATCACCATAATCGGATGTGCCTGGAAATATGGTCGGAGTCGCTTGGTGGATGTGACCAACGAATATATCAACTTTTGCATCTTGGGGTACCTTGTTTCGGCATTGTGGAGGATTTTGCTAATATAATAGATAGGCTTCTGCTGTCCATCCTCTTCGACTCGCATGAGGACGGTGCTGATCGCTTCGTCCGACACCGAAAGATAGAGGTACAAGGGTTCCCCCTCTGTCGGCTTAGCCAGTAATGGAGGGTTCTTCAAGTACTCCTTCAGGGCTTCGAAAGCGGACCGACATTCATCAGTCCAAACAAAACTTTCCGACCGGTGCAGGGTTTTGAAGAATGGTAGAGACTTTTCAGTCGAATGGGAAATGAAGCGGCTGAGAGAGGCAATTCGGCCGGTAAGCTCTTGCACCTGCTTTTTGTTGGTCGGATGTGCCATCTCGGTGACAGCCTTTATCTTGTCTGGGTTCACTTCAATTCTCCTCTGTGTGACCAAAAACCCAAGGAACTTGCCAGAGGTTATCCCAAAAGTACACTTCATGGGGTTTAGCTTCATCCGATGGTGCCTGAGTGCATCAAAGGATTCCCGCAAGTCCCTGATGTGGTCAGCCTTATGGAGACTCTTCACTATCATGTCATCCACATAGGCCTCCATGTTCCTGCCCAGCTGACCTTCAAACACTCGGTTGATCAGCCTTTGAAAAGTGGCACCAGCATTCTTCAAGCCGAAGGGTATCATCTGATAACAGTACAGACCCTTGTCGGTGACAAAGACGGTCTTCTCCTCATCTTCCGAATGCATCTTGATTTGGTTGTAGCTAGAGAAGGCATCCATAAAGCTGAGAAGCTGGTGGCCGGCCGTGGCATCCACCAATTGATCAATCTTGGGCACTGGAAAGCTGTCCTTCGGACAAGCCTCATTAAGGTCGGTATAATCTACACAGATCTTCCATTTTTTGTTGGCTTTCTTTACCATAACAACATTCGCTAGCCACTCAGGGTAGTGGACTTCCTTGATGAAGCTAGCATCACAGAGCTTCTTCACTTCCTCATCGACGGCTTTCTGCCTTTTGGTGACAAAGCTTCTCTTCTTCTATCGGACAGGTCGGTAGGTCAGATCCACCTTGAGCTAGTGAGTGATGACCTCCGATGGTATTCCGAGCATGTCCGACGCTGACCAAGCAAAGATGTCGGCATTACTCCTGAGGAAGCCGATCAGTTCTGACTTAATATCTTCACTGAGGGAACCTCCTATCTGAAGGACTTTGGTGGGATCATCCTCTAGAAGGGGAACAAACATAATCTTTTTCCCTAGCTGACCAAGGCCATCGGCCTCAGCCCTTAGGTCAAGTTGCTCCAGAGTGGGACGGCCTTCTGACTGTTGGTTCAGAATGGTCAGACACTACCTGGCCATCCGACGATCTCCCCTCATCACTCCGACCCCACCCCTGGTCAAAAATTTTTCCAACAAATGATAAGTGGACACAATGGCTCTGAATTTGTTAAGGACCGATCAGCCCAGGATAGCATTGTAAGGTGAGGTCGTCCGGATGACCACAAAGTTGATAGGGAGGGTTTTCTAGAAAGGCTCCATCCCAATCGTCACAGGGAGAACTATTTCCCCTTCTACTCTGATGGAGTTGCCCCCGAAGCCTATCAGCGGCACGGGGGATTCCTGCAGCATGGACTTGGACAGATTCATTCTCACAAAAGCATCGTACAGCAACATCTCTGTTGAGCTTCCATTATCTATAAATATTCTCCTTACATCATAGTTGGCAATCACTGCCGACATGACTACAAGGTCATTTTCAAAAACATGAGTCTCCAGAAGATCTTCATCAGAGAAGGTGATCGCATTGGAGCCCCTGGACCTTTTAACAATATCGGGCCCGCCCTCGTAACTCCCACCGGACCGTCGATGTAGCATGCCAACATCCTCGCCGGTCGGCCTCTGATTGGGGAGCTCCATCTTCTCCAGAGGGTTTCTGGCATTTGATACTTTAGCCCGATCTCGATGGGATCGAACGTACTTGCATAGGTATCCCCTCCATATGAGATCTTCAATGGCGTCTTTCAGTTGCAAGCACTCTTCAATACTGTGCCCGTGGTCCCTATGGAACTTACAAAATTTATCTTTGTTTCTTTGGGCAGGAGGGCCCCTCATCGGCCGAGGCCTTTGCAGAAAGGTCTCGTTCTCGATCTCCATAAGGATCCTCTCTCTTGGTAGGGACAGAGGTGCATAAGTCTCGAACCTCCGGGGGAAATCCCTTGACTTTGGACTTCGACGTTGGGCCGACCGCTGGCTATCATTCGGAGGTCGGACCTCAGGAGCCTTATCGCTTCGCTTCTTGGGGGTCGGCCTTCCCTCTGCTTGATGTCGGCCAACCACTTGCTCTTTTACCAGGGCGTACTTCTACGCTCTGGCCAAGAGTTCACTGTAGCTTGTCAGATGTTTCTTGTCTAGGGAGAAGGTCAGCCTAGACGAGCAGAGCCCTCGCTTGAAGGCTGACATGGCCACAGCCTCATTCAAGTCCGGGACTTCCATGGCCGCTGAGTTGAAACGGGCCATGAAATCTCGAAGAGTCTCTCCCTCCTTTTGCAACATGAGGAAGAGGCAGTCGGTATTCCTTGGGGTCCGACTGCAGGTCCTGAAATTAAAAAAAAAAAGTGATTCAAGTTGAGAAAAGGAGTGGATCGTACCTGGTCGAATGGTGGAGAACCATATCCGGGCGGTCTTCTTAAGGGTGGCAGGGAAGGCGATGCAGTGGAGGGCATTGGAGGTGCCTTGTACCATCATATGGGCTTTGTATGTGCCTAATGGTCCATCGAGTCGGTGGTACCGTCGTAGGGGTCCACCTGTGGAATCTTGAAGAGGCGGGGAATGGTCTCCGCCAGAATCTCGTCAGAGAATGGGGGACGTGAGTCATATACCTGTCCCCCTTCGGCCATCTCCTGGAGGGTGATTTTGGCAATGCACTCTTTCATGCGCATGATCTTGCTGGCATAGTCCGTTGGGGGTTCGGCAGTAGGCTGACCACCGACCAGGATGGATTCGATGCTGGAAGGCGAAGCAGACTTTGCCCTTTTGCCATCGGCTCGATCGCCCAATGACCTATGGGGCTCCGTGATGATGCGAGAACAATGCTGAGGGACCTCCGACCGTCGGTTTCCTCAGCAGCAGTTGGAGGCTTGGTGCAGGAAATAGCTGGTAGTTGCTGCCGGTTGTCGGCTGCTTCCTGGAAATACTGAACTGTAGCAGTAAGCATTTTGATGCGATTCACTAATGTATGGAACTGTTGTAACCCCAGTGTGATGGTAGGTTCAGTGGCAGCAGCGGCGATGGCGGCGGTATCATTCTCCTTGGGAGGTTCCTCGGACCTGGAAGGGGAGATACCTCTTCTGGCAGTGGCGTTTGGAGCTCTTCCCTTAGCCATTTTATAGCAGGGGTGATGGATTCCTCCTTTTAGAGAAGGGAAAAAGCTCCCTTCTTCTAGCGCCAATCTGTCACAGCATCAACTCCTGGACCGGGGTCGGCTAGATGTGCTGGAGCGCTCCTCTCCCGGACGAACCTGCAACAAAGCCTCCAAGGGCGCCGGTGGTGTTCTGGCGGGGGACCCTCTGATGCCTAAGTTAGCAGGAGGTTGAAGGCAACAGAATGGAGGAATCAACCAAAGAATAGCGTATGGAGAGGGAAGAGCGCTTCTACCTTCAAACAGGGTCCCCTGAGTACCTTATATAGGTGCGGAACAGTCCAAAATCTGTTAGGGGAGAGGCTGAGAAAGACCGATCTACCCCTAGGAGAATCTAGAGATTTGCCATGTGGTGCGCAGATACGGTGACATCGTGGCGGTAGTGGAGCAGGGCTATTGGGATGGCAGGATCCCGCAGTAACAGAAAGGTGCTTCTAGAATTCCCTGGATGCTAAGTCATGCTTGTTGGACATCGGCCGAGGGAAAGCCGGTCGGCCGGACCAAAGGCCAAACCACTGAAGGAGGGTGACGAGCCGGACCCCGATAGTAGAGTGTCATTCAGACCTCTGCTCTAGTGGGTCGGACCTCTAAAGGAGAGCGACGGACCGGACCCCAGCGGGAGAGGGTCGTTCGGACCTCTGCTCCAGTGGGTCGGATCTCTGAAGGAGAGCGACGGGCCAGACTCTAGCGAGAGAGGGTCGTTCGGACCTTTGCTCCGGTGGGTCAGACCTCTGAAGGAGAGCGACGGGCCGGACCCCAGCAGGAGAGGGTCGTTTGGACCTCTGCTCCGGTGGGTCGGACCTCTGAACGAGAGCGACGGGTTGGGCCCCAGCGCGAGAGGGTGTTCGGACCTTTGCTCTGATGGGTCGAACCTCTGACGGAGAGCGACGAGCCGGACCCCAGTGGGAGAGGGTCGTTCGGACCTTTGCTCTGGTGGGTCAGACCTCTGAAGGAGTAGCAGTCGGAGCTTTGAAGGGGTAGCCCGGCCGTACCGCAAGAATGGGCCGATTCTGGCTGAGGGTGAGCCATCAAGGTACAACAGGAGCTATTTACAAAGCAATTTGTAATGTGTGGAAGGCTTTTAGATAGTCTTCATCAAAGATAAATGGTGTGTCCTTGGAAGCAGATTGTACAAGGGTCTTGAGATTTTGCTAAAGTCCTTGATGAAGTGCCTATAGAATTCGGCATGACCTAACAAAGATCGTACTTGTCAAACCAAGGTTAGAGGTAGTAGTGTTGATATTACCTCCATTTTGACTTTATCTACCTCAATCCCCATTTTAGATATAATGTGCCCCAATACAATCCCTTCTTGAACCATAAAGTGGCTCTTTCTCCAACTTAGGACAAGGTTTGTGGTGAGGACACAAGAGCCAAGAAGAGGAAGCAAACCTTTTCCAATTCAATTTGGATCACCAATGAGTAAGTCCATGTGTTATTCACAAAGAACACTCGAGTCCCAATTGTTTTGAGTTTGTAATTAAGTCAAATTGAGTTATAATTTGATCAAATTGAGTGTAATTTGGTCAATTAGGGTTGTTGAGTTACCAATTAAGTCCATTGAGTCCATCAATTGGTTTAAGAGTCTTGTAAATAGCATTAATTTGCTTTGTTTGGTGAATTATCCAATTTGAGTCCTGTAATTTGTGCTTGAATAAGTCAAGGGGTGTCATAAGTACCCAAGACCCAAGTCATCATCACCTTGGTGGATCAATTCTAAGTCAAAAAAGGGTTATCCAAATTTTTCACCAGACATTGGGACATCTGGACATTGGGACATCCAGACATTTGGACATCAAGACAAAGTCATCCTTATCCAAGAGAGGTGCCCCATCCAAATCCCTTTCATCGCCCATTTGAGATTCCAAGGAAGCACCAATTGAGAAGAGTAAATCTGATAGTAGATTTGAAATCTGGAGTCCCGATCTTCATCCTACTGCGAGATCTAAGCGACCAAGCAGCCGATCTATCCCGAGTAAAAGAGAATCTCCATTGGGATAAGCAACCAGTCCTTTCTCATTAGATTTGGTAGTTGAAGCATGGAATAGCCTAATCTTAGATAGTTTCCTAGCCGTCAGGTCCTTATTCTTTATAGCTTGTGGATCAGATTGTGGGTAAGTAGTTAGTTACTTTCTTTAATCTCTTTAGTATGTTATGTTTAGTTGCTTTACTGCTATGATCATTGCTCTTTAAAACATCTTAGACTAAAATTAGATCATCTTACACCGTATCGCATCATTCTGCATCATCTTATTGGTATCAGAGCATTAGGTCAGATTAGGGTTTCATGCTTGTTGAATTCTCTTTAAGTACTCGGATCGGGTGCTTCACCATGGCTGTCGATCATAGGAAAAAGTAGGGCTGCAAAACCCTCACATCCCATTCAAAGGAGATTTTCTATGGCGTGTAGGGGTGCCACTGTGAATTGACCCCTGAAGAAGAAAATGAAGAGAAATGCATTTTTAGGGTTAATTTTCTGCATCCCATCTATTCCAGTATATGGTCTGTTATTTTAATTGTTTCTGCATGTAGGAAGATCAAAAAATTTTCATTTTTATTTTGTTGGATTCATTATACTTGGTTTTATTTTTTTCTATTTTCTTAGGATTTAATTCGATCTTTAGAGTTTTTGCAAGCCTGATTACTACTTGAGAACATTTCTATTTCAGAATTTCAGCATATAGCTTAAATTCCATAAAAGTTTAATTTCTGTAATTTAAAATTTAAAATTTAAAATTTTAAAATTTAAAATCCAAATCTGAAATCTAAACTTAAAATTTGAAATTTAAAGTTTAAATTTTAAATTGTTAGTGTTATCTTATCTTATCTTGATTGTGCATTCATTTTACTTGAAAACATTTAAGGGCAAGCAATATAACATAAGGGAAGGATTAAGACCCTTTCCTTAGTCCAAAACAACCAACCCCATTTGCATAGTCCTAAGTCTTAATTAAAATCAAGTAGCACTTAAAGCTAGGGACAGCAACAGGTCGGGTTTTATATACGTGTTAACCCATTGTAGTAGTCACTTCTGTGTATGCTTCTAAGAATTGGTGTCTAAGGCTAGAGATCCAGAGGCAAACGCCCTAAGCAAACTGGTGGTTCTTTAATTAGGATCTCACAAAAGTGAGGGGAGCCTCCCACCACCCCGCCTCTTACCTGGCCAATCGAGGAGTTACTATAGTCTTGGTTATTACCTTGACTAAGCACTATATTGGTCCTTAAGTCTAGGAACCCTAGACTTAGGTTGATTTGTATTTTTTGCACTGCATGATTACTAAGGCAGGTACCCCATACCAAGATCAACGGACTCAAGCCAGTACATCTGCATCTATGGATTTCAGTCCAAAAAGCCTGATGCATACTTTGACTGAACAGTTTAGGCATACTTTGACTGAACAGTTTAGGCAGTTGAGTGGTAGGCTAGACCAAATTAAGCATAGAATGGGAACCCTTGAGGAATCTCATGTGTCTCAGCCAGACATTGCGCCTCCTAGACCCACTCCAGTTCATATTCCTAAAGCCCAACATCCTGATCCTTTTCCTAATCCAAATCCTAAACGCCTAACTCAGGATGAAACTGAAGAAGGTAGAGCCTTTAGGAGTGTCAAATTTGATGCACCCACGTTCGATGGGAACTTAGATCCTAAGGTCTATACGGATTGGGAGAGTAACATGGATCAATATTTTGAATGGCATGAAATGTCAGAGGACTGAAAGGTGAAATTTGCAAAGTTCAAGTTAGTCCGACAAGCACGATTGTATTAGGATAATACTGAGAGATTGACCCTTCAGAGAGGACACATGCCCATAATTACATGGAGGGATATGAAGGACAAGTTGAGAGAGAAGTATATGCTATTAACATATCAACAAAGGCTATTGGATCAATGGTAGGACTTGACCCAAGATAGTAAGACCGTGACCAAGTACATTGCCAAGTTCGATGAGTTTGTTATGCGATGTGGTGTAGTCAAGTCAGAATCTGTGACACTATCTAGGTTTAGAAAAGGCTTAAATGAGGATATTAGAAGGGAACTATTTCTAAGGGAAGTCATGATTTGGAACATGCTTATCATGTTGCTAGAGACTGTGAACGATTTCAAACAAGACAACCTATCTATCGACCTGAACTCAATAGGTTTAGTAACCCTAGAAATAGGTCAAGCCAAGTCCTGTTAGTTGGCCTAGTCAACCCACACCAGTAGGTCGAATGGATGATCGAGGAAAGGTACCAATTGGTCAAGTGGATGATCGAGGAAAGGCACCAATAGGTCATATGAATGATAGAGGAAGGGCACCTGTAGTACATAGAGAAGGAAGTCAGAATGTAGTGTGTTATAGGTGTCATCAGGTTGGCCATTTTGCTAACAAATGTCTTGTACAGAACCTACACATAGGTGAGATGGGAGAAGAAGAGGAACCTGAAGCAGGTGAAGAGTGTGGAGAGGAAGTATATGAAGCTGAGTTAGATTTAGCAGAGGAGTATGAAGGTAATGAGGAGGAAATAGAGTCACCAAACCTTGTAGGAGTTATTAGGTGTATTTAAGCTCAGACCAAGAAGAACGAGGACTGGCGCAGGACCAACATCCTGCAAACATTTATCAAATTAGGGGACAAAGTGTGTAAGATCATTATAGATAGTGGGAGCTATATCAATGCCATTTCTACCAATGCAGTTAAAAGTCTAGGTTTACCTACAACACCCCATCCCAACCCCTATAAGGTTTCATGGATTGATGCAACCTCAATTCCCATTAAGTCAATTTGTCAGGTCACAATCCATTTCTAGTCATACCAAAAGAAGGTCTGATGTGATGTGTTACCAATGGGAGTCACTAGCATAATTTTGGGAAGACCCTGGTTATATGACCATGATATTACCCTATTTGGAAGATCAAATTCTTATTCTTTTAATTATCAGTTTAAGAGGATAGTCATAAATTCAACCCCACCCAAGGATAACATTAAGAGGGGGTCCAGTAATTTGAAAGAAAAGAAGCCAGGATTGAACCTAATTACTGCTAAGGAAATGGAAAGAGAAATCATTGGAGGTGCACCCATTGGAGTTTTAATGGTTAAAGAGACTCATGAACAACCTAAACCTGAACACCCTAAGGAAGTTGTAGAGCTTTTGAAAGACTTTCAGGATATGTTTCCTGAAGACTTGCCAAATGAACTACCACCATTAAGGGACATCCAACATGTCATAGACCTAGTCCCTGGAGCTACATTGCCAAACCTCCCATATTATAGGATGAACCCTGCAGAACACTTAGAGATGCAAAGACAAGTAGGGGAGAATACTGGCAATTCGGATCTATTACTGTCTAGAGCTGAGCTTACCTATAACAGTTCAGTTAATAGGTCTACTGGCAAGAGTCCTTTTGAGATTGTACATGGGTACAAGCCACGAAAGCCTTTAGATTTGATTCCATCACCCATGCATGCCCGCATTTCCGAATCAGCCGAGTCATTTTCACAACATGTCAAAGCATTGCATAAAGAAATCAGTGACAAAATTAAAAAGAGCAATCATATGAGCATGAGGCTAACTTACATAAGAGATTTAAAGAGTTTAACGAAGGGGACTTCGTCATGATTAGGTTACGACCTGAACAGTTTCTAGTCAGAACCATGAAAAAACTACACACCCGTAGTGCTCGACCATATACGATTATAAAGAAGATTAGACCTAATGCTTATATGCTAGAATTACCATCTGAGTTAGGTATTAGTCTGACTTTCAATATATCTGATCTAGTCGAGTTTAAGGAACCAATGGTGATACCTAGTGAGCTATTTGAGCTTGATCCCACCTTTGAGAGTGACCCTATCCCAGAATGTCTACCAACCAAATTACCAGAGATGAGAGAAAAGATTGAGCAGATCATGGATGATAAGATCACAACTACTAGAAATAAGAACTACCAAAGATATCTGGTTTGTTGGCAAGGGAGACCTGAGTTTGAGGATTCTTGAATCACCAGAGAAGATCTTCAAAAGTTGAACCCCGACTTTCTAGAACATTACCAGAGCCGAATTGACCCATACTCAACGGGATCGAGTTCTTCCCACTCCAGGAGAATTGGTGAGGACACAAGAGTCAGGAAAAGGAAGCAAACCTTTTTCAATTTAATTTGGATCACCAATGAGTAAGTCCATGTATTCTTCACAAAGAACACTCGAGTCCCGGTTGTTTTGAGTTTGTAATTAAGTCAAATTGAGTTGTAATTTGATCAAATTGAGTGTAATTTGGTCAATTAGGGTTGTTGAGTTACCAATTGAGTTCATTGAGTCCATCAATTGGTTTAAGAGTCTTGAAAATAGCATTAATTTACTTTGTTTGGTGAATTGTCCAATTTGAGTCCTGTAATTAGTGCTTGAATAAGTCAAGGGGTGTCATAAGTACCCAAGATCCAAGTCATCATCACCTTGGTGGATCAATTCTAAGTCAAAAAAGGGTTGTCCAAATTTTTCACTAGACATTGGGACATCCAGACATTGGGACATCCGGACATTGAGACATCCAGACATTTGGACATCAAGACAAAGTCATCCTTATCCAAGAGAGGCACCCCATCTAATTCCCTTTCATCACCCATTTAAGATTCCAAGGAAGCACCAATTAAGAGGAGTAAAGCAGAAGGACTCTGCTTCTCATCTGGCATCCCCCCTCATTCTCTCTTATCGCCCACTCCAGATGATGCCCACCCGTGGTTCATTCAAAGTTTAAATGGGAGGAAGAGTCCAAGATAAGTGGAGGTTCATCCAAAATTCAAAGGAGTTATCTTCTATCTACTTTCAAATTCAAAAGAGGAGATATCTTCATCCAAATTCAATTCAAAGAAGAGTTCCAAGGCTAAGGAAGAGTTCAAAATTCAAGTTTGAAAGTTGTCTTAAGATGAAGATAAAGTTTTGAAGTTTAAATGGAAGCCCCTCATCCAAACCTCTTTCAAATTCAAATGAAGGGTTCAAATTCAAACTTAAACCTTTGAAGCTGCTTCTTATCCCATGTTGCTGATCAAGGAGTTCAAAAAATTCAGATGTGACACCAATTGAGATTAAGAAAGAGAGATTAGTATCAAATGAGAAGAAGGATTAGCACGCCATCTTAATCTTAAATTTGTCGCACATTTTTTTTCATGAAGCTAGAATACTTCATGTTGTCAGCCAAGCCATGAAAGGTCTATTCAAAATTCAAAATTTCAAGGGGAAGCCAAGAAGCCAAGGAGTGTTTGAATTAGAATTTAAATTTAAATTTAATTTGAATTTAAAGGAGTCCTATGATATCTTCATGTGTGAAGAACCCTATAAATAGGACCCCATAACCCCCTTATAAGGATTATTATTCATTCATGAAATAAAGATGCATTCTTTCTTCCACAAAACTGGGTTAGGCTTTAGTATTTTTCTCTAAGGGAAGGGAGGTCCTTAAGAGCTCAAGGTGGGGAGGTCCTTGAGAGCTCAAGGTAGTGAGGTCCTTGAGTGGAGGTTCTGCCGGATTTGACAAGCTACTACCGATCTTCTTCAAGCTCTACGCATCCAACCCTTCCTTTTTCCATTTTGAATATGATTTACTTTATTCCTAAAGTCTTGTTTGCTGCCTTCTCTGTAGATCCCAGGTATTCAAGGACTTTAGAGGACAGATCCTTTGCTTCCGAACTGAGATCTGACAGTAGATCTGAAATATGGAGTCCCGATGTTCATCCTACTATGAGATCTAAGCGACCAAGCAGCCGATCTATCCCGAGTCAAAAAGAATCTCCATTGGGGTAAGCAACCAATCCTTTCTTATTAGATTTGGTAGTTGAAGCATGGAGTAGCCTAATCTTATATGGTTTCCTAGCCGTCGGGTCCTTATTTTTTATAGCTTGCAGATCAGATTGCGAGTAAGTAGTTAGTTACTTTCTTTAATTTCTTTAGTCTGTTATGTTTAGTTGCTTTACTGCTATGATCATTGCTCTTTAAAATATCTTAGACTAAAATTAGATCATCTTACACCGTATCGCATCGTTCTACATCAGTTTGTCTCCTTATATCATTTTAATATCTAGGATAAATTCTGAAGACAATCCTCAAATGTGGTACCAAATACAGAAAAATCATCCATAAAAACTTCAAGAAACTTATCCACCATATCAAAAAATTTTGCTAGTACACACCGCTAAAATGGAGCAGGTACAGTGTAGAGGCCAAAAGGCATTCATCGTTAAGCGAACATGAAAAAGGGATAAGTGAAGATGGTTTTCTCTTGGTCATCAGGAAAGATAGGTATTTGATTATATCTTGAATAGCTATCCAGAAAGTAAAAAAAGCTTTGCCCTACAAGCCATTTTAGGATTTGATCAATAAATGGTAAGAAAAAGTGATTAATAGGCCGTGATGTTGTCGTTAAGACATCACGGCTATCAGTTTAATTAACCAACTTCTAAGAAATGAAAAATAGGTAGATAGTAGCAAGTCAGGTCAAATCCATAAAGAAGGTAGTGCTTAGGATGGTTTGAAATCTTTGATTTTTATAAAATAAAGAAAAATAATTTGAAGTCAGGAAGATGGAAATTAAAAGTATAAAAGAAAATAAAAACTTGGTACATTTGATCTACTAGTCAGATCTTAGCATTTACTTGCAATAAAATTAAATAACAAGAATTTAAAGTACATAAAAATAAATATTACATTAATTAAAAGAAGAATCCAATTACAAGAAATTAAAAATAATAATTAAAAAACTACTAGAAGCAATAACAAAGTATTCAAAGTTGATTGGCATAGCCTCATCAGGAAGTTAGTTGATGTTACTTCACCTTCTTCCATTGTACTTCACGAAGCGAACTGGGCTTCCTCTTTTTCTTCTTCTTTGGGTCTTGATCTTGGAGATAGAATAGGCTTGAAGATGGTATAGGGGGCAGAACTCTCCTCTTAGAGGCCAACCCACAATCCAAAGCTATACCCTCTATCCTATACCGTACCCTCACTCTAGGATGATTTCTTCTTAGCACGGGGTCCTTCAAATAGAGCTCATCTAGGGCTTCCTTCTGGTCAAATTTGGAGTCAATCAGGCTCCAAAATGGCCAGATTTCATGCAGGAAATTCTCAGCCATCCAATGTATAATTGGATGAGTTGATCGATGCTTGTTTCCTTCTCGGGCACACAAAGTCTGATCCGAACTCATAGGATCCCCAAATCCCCCTCCTTCTTCGATCCAGACTTGGATCTATCGGGCAGCCGGTGGCATGAGGCGGCGGGCGATGGCCAGAGGTGGTGGATTGGGGAGGTGAAAATAGGTAGTGGACGGTGGCACAGAAGATTAATGGTGGATGGGAAAAAGACTGATCAAAGAGGATAGATGCCAGCACCTTGGGTGCTCGCTGGTAGATCGTGCCAGCATTGCAGGATGGCTCAGGCAGTGGTGAAAGACGGTGGAAGGTGGTGGAATGGTTTGGAGTGGGTAATGGCCGAAGGAAGAAATCGATGATTAGGCTATGCTCAAATAGTGCTCGATGGCTTCTCCCAACCGTGAGGAGCTCTGGACCATGAAGGGAACGGCGGGGGAAGGCTCTAGTGGATTGGCAGCTTGAAATAGTAAAGATGGTCCATGAATAAGGTCCATGGATCGGCAGCAATGGCTACCTATGGACCAAGTGAGCTCCCGTAGACCAAGCGACCGGTCCATGGTGGACTGGCTACTTTAAAATGCATGTAATTTCTTTATGAACTTTTAAAATTTGATTCCGTGCCTATTTGAACTCTAATTTGAGTGTCATCTATACCATTGGACTCCAGAAATCGAGCTCTTTTCATTCATAGACTTCTTTTCTACAAACTCTAATAAAAAGTATCATTTCTTAATAAATATTAATTAATTAATACTTAGTTTAATGGTTAAGTTGGGATAATTAATAGACTTATCACACCCCTAATTTTGTCATTGCTAGGCCCTTAGCAATGCAATTAAGATATAAGTATTAATTTTATAACCATGTGTCATAAAGATTCTCCTTTAGATCTAGGCTTAAGATCAAAAGAAGCTAGCTAACATCACTAACTAGGTATTGAGTTTCTGAAGTAGATTTCATAGTTAGAACTATTAAAAACTTTCTTAGACTTCATCCAAAGGTCTACTACACTTGTGTTTGTGATGGCTAACTCAGTATTTTAGTGCTAGATTGTAAAGAACAATTATATATTCGCTTATCACCTACTTTTGATCAATTTTCTATATACCCCCTAACCTAAGCACATGACTGAAGTAGCTTTCACAGCACCTGAATTTTTCTTTTTCTTCTTCTTTTTGGCGATGTCTTTATACTGCCCACTTTAACAATAATGCTTACTTAGACGAAGGTGACCGGTTACTCGATAGAAAACCAATGTTTAGAACTTGCCTCTCTTTTTTTTCCTTTTTAGGCAAGTAGCACTTTCCTCAAATTTGAGTTAAATAGGAGGGGAGTATATCAATTATCAATTTTTCAGTAATAATTGAATCTTTAATTGACCTTACTACTAATACCTACTTTACCTCGTCAGTGTGCATGTGCGATGGAAGTGCTAATAGCTTTTGGGTAACCTAAGTGAGCTACTAAAAGTCTGACCAGCTAGTCTACTTTTTGACTCACTACAGTCATTAGTGAAAGCTTTCTAATTTTATTGTCCTCTTCCTAGTCTATTTAGCTTAAGAATTTTGATGGCATATGATTAAAAAAATTCTTCATAATTTTTTTTCAATTTTTTTTTCAAGAGCTTTTCAAAATAGTTTTCATTTTTTTTAAAAAAGTTATAAAAGTTTATCCCTACCCCCCCAATTTAAATACCATTGTCCCTAATGGTATAAACCAGTTCAAGAAATAAATTCAAACCATAAGGATAAAAAGAAATATATAAGGATAGGGGTTACTTGAGAAGAGGAGCTTATCAACATGATAAAGACTGCATAAATCAATTTGGATTAGATTTTTTAATTATTATTATTATTATTTTATTTTTAAGGGTATAAAAATAAATATTAGATTGCCTTCCAATAAGTGCTGAGTGTAACATCTTCAGCCAGATATTATGGGGGAGTCCAATGGATGATTAACTTTAATATGTCCCTTATAACATCAAAAGGGCAAGACCAATTAGGAGGCCTTGTCATCATGGCAGAAAATCATTCATAGAGTACTTTATGATGATTAGCCTGACTCAATAAAGTACATTGGGTAAGCATGTTATCCCAGGATTTAAAATGATTATTATAGTTTATATGATAATTAGGAAGGGATTGTACTTGTTGGGCCGAGATTGGAGGTGGTAGTTTAAAAATATCTTCAATTATGAGTTGGTCTACCCTACTTTCCTTCTCGAGCATGATGTGTTTGGTCAATGTCCTTTTCCATTTTAGATTTAGGTATTGATGTGGCGGCATCTGCTGACGTGGAGCTCATGTGGGCACTTGCTGGCAGCCATGCAGGTGGAGAGTCGGGTCGAATCCATGAAGAAGACAATGCTTAGGATGGTTTGAAATCTTTGATTTTTATAAAATAAAAAAAAATGATTTGAAGTCTGGAAGATGGAAATTAAAAGTATAAAAGAAAATAAAAACTTGGTATGCTTGATCTACTAGTCAGATCTTAGCATCTACTTGCAATAGAAATAAATAACAAGAATTTAAAGTGCATAAAAATAAATATTATATTAATTAAAAGAAGAATCCAATTACAAAAAATTAAAAATAATAATTAAATAAACTACTAATGTAGTAAAGTATCCGAAGTCGATTGGCGTAGCCTTGTCAGGAAGTTGATTGATGCCACTTCACCTTCTTTCGTTGTACTCCGTAGAGCGAACTAGGCTTTCTCTTCTTCTTCTTCTTTGAGTCTTGATCTTGGAGATGGAATAGGATGAAAGATGATGTAGAGGGTAGAACTCTCCTTTAAAAAATCTCACTCTTAGAGGCCAACCCGCAATCCAAAGCTATGCCCTCTATCCTATATCGTATCCTCTTTGTTGGATGATTTCTTCTAAGCATAAGGGTCTTTTAAATAGAGCACATCTAGGGCTTCTTCTCGGTCAAATTTGGAGTCAATCGGGCTCCAGATTGGCCAGATATCATGTAGGGAATTCTCAACCATCCGATGTGTACCATTCGATGTGTAATGGATGGGTTGATCGATGCTTGTTTCCTTCTCAAGCACACAGAGTCCGATCCAGACTCGTAGGATCCCCAAATCCCCCTCCTTCTTCAATCCAAACTTGGACCCATCGGGTGGCCGGAAGTGTGAGGCAGCGGGCGGTGACAGGAGCCAGCGGTGGGCGACGAGAGGTGGTAGATTGGGGCGATGAAAATAGGTGGTGGGTAGTGGTAGAGAAGATCAATGGTGGATGGAAAGAAGGCCGATCAAAGAGGATAGATGCCAGTGCCTTAGGTGCTTCTCTGACAGACCGTGCCGGCATCATGGGATGGCTCAAGTGGTGGTGAATGGTGGTGGAAGGTGGTGAAATGGTTTGGAGTGGGCGGTGGCTGAAGGAAGAAATCGATGATTGGGCTATGCTCAAATGATGGCCAGTGGCTTCTCCTGACCGTAAGGAGGCTCCCAGTGGTGAGGGGAATGGCAATGAAAGGCTTCGATGGACTGGTAGCTTGAAACGGTGGATGGTCCATGGACAAGATTTGTGGACTAGTAGCAATGGTTGCCAATAGACCGGGTGAGCTCCCATAGACCAAGCAGCCAGTCCATGGTCGACCGGCTACTTCAAAATGCATGTAATTTCTTTATTAACTTTTCAAATTTGATTTCGTGCCCATTTGAACTTCGATTTGAGTGTCATCTATGCTGTTGGATTCCAAAAATTGAGCTATTTCCATTCATAAACTCTTTTTTACAAAACTTTAATAAAAAGTATCATTTCTTAATAAATATTAATCAATTAATAATTATTTTAATGATTAAATTGGGATAATTAATAGACTTATCAGTGATATTTCTTGGTGACAAAGTTTAATTTATGATAATCTATACATACCCACTAGATAGATGCTGTACGGGGAGCTAGCAGTTCACCTTCTTTGTTTTTTATCACAGTAATACCTGATTTCTTAAGTACTGCTTGCATGGGGCTGACCTATTTACTATCTGATATGGTATAGATGATTCTTGCATCCAGCCACTTAACAACTTCCTTCTTGATCACTTCCCATATATTAGGGTTCAGTTTCCTCTGCATGTCCCTATATGGTTTGGCAGCTGCCTCACAATGAATATGGTGCAGTAGATGGAGGGATCAATTTCTTTTAAATTAGCAATAGACCAATCAATAGCCTCTTTATATCTCTTTAGAACACTAACCAATTATCCTTCCTGATCAGGGGTCAAGTCTGATGCAATGATCACTGGAAGGGTATCATTAGATCCGAGAAATACATACTTGAGCATGGCAGAAGCGACTTTAGTTCTAGTATAGATGATGATTCTAAAGATGGGGCTATAGGCGTACTAGCTAACGGGGGCAATGGCTCATACTTGATCATCCATGGAGGCATAGTTTTGATATGGGGTTTATCTTATAGGGCCTAAATCTCATGAATATGTCCCTCTATATCAAAGTCATCTCCTCCAACAAGAGCCAAGCAGGTATTTAAGGGATCTTGTGTAAGAATTGTGGGTGTTTCTTCCTCTATAATGTCTTCTAGTGTATTGATTTCAAAGCAACTATCCATTGATGGTCCCTTAGTAGCACCAAACATATTCAATCTCAATTTCTTATTTCCAAATGATAAGGGAATTTGTCTTGGGTTGCTACTTAATTCCATGTCAAGGACTAGGAAGTCAATTGAAAAATAAAACAGATCTACCTTAACCAAGACATCCTCGAGCATCCCACATTGTACCTTGATTGATCTATTAGCTAATTGCTAGATGACCGATATAGGTTTCAATTCTCCAAGTCCAAAGAGTTCATACACTGAACTAGGTAAAAGATTTATACTTGTCCCTAAGTCTAGGAGAGCTTTTTCAACATGGAGGTTTCTTATAACACAAAAAATGATGGGTGCTTCTGGATCCTTAAGTTTTAGAGGGGTAGTATGCTGGAAGACAAAACTAACATGCTTAGTAAGGCATACTTTCATAGGGATTTGTAATCTAGATTTATATTTCTAAATGCACAAATCTTTCAAAAATTTTGCATACACCAGGACCTGTTTGATTGCATCTAGGATACGAAGATTAATTTGGACTTGCTTAAATAATTCTAGCATCTCATCGAGTCCTCCTCCCTTCTTATTAGTAGGAATAAGAGCTTTTAGGGCATCTGGAAATGAAACTTTGGGCAAGTAAGGTGGTTCTATTGCAATCGATTTGTCTTCTACTTTCAGGTCCTTGTCCTTGGATGATTCAGATTTAGATTAGGTCAGAGGTTTAGAGTTGGTCTCATTAGTTTTACTAGTTTGTTTGATGACCTTTCCATTCCTGAGAGTCATGACTAATTTTGCATGTTCATAAAAGATTTATGGGATGTTGGAGCTTTTAGTCATGAATTGCCCCCTCAGATTTCTCTCAGGTTGAGATAGCAATTTACCTCCTTCTTTTCTACCCAGATTTATCGCTAATTGCCTAATTTAGGTTTCTAACCTAGTGATGGACTATGTATGAGAATTGATAGATTGTGAGTGAGAGTTGAGGGTCCAAGTGTTGACTTCTATCCAGTCTAAAACCTTCAAAACCTTATCCTTAAAGGTTTAGCTATAGCTAGTGGAGGATGGTTGAGGAGGGTTTTGGTATTGCAGGTGAGGCATGTTCCTGTAGTTGGTTTCTTGATAGTTCGATCTTGATCGAATTGGGGTAACATGCAGCTGCAGTTTCCATGAGAAGCTAGGTTGATTTCGCCAACTTAGGTTGTAGGTTTTCGAATATGGGTCATTTCTGTTGACCCAATAAGTGATTTTGATGATAACCAAACATTGGAGCATGCACATTTATTTCTAACAACTCTTCAAGTGATTTACAAGTTTTTGTAAGATGATTTATTTGTTCAAACTTCAACTCCTACATCTTTACTTCTTGTTTTGAGTTGTGTTATAATCTGATTTTATAAAGAAGAACCCAATGAAAAAGTTAAGAAATATCATGAAAAAGGGTTACTTCTATGTGTGCTATGACTTTAATTTATTTTGAGTTGGTTTGTATCAAAATGTATAAGAGTGTTGGTGAGAGTCTTCTTGAAGTTAAATTGTAAAAACCCTGAAGAAGTAACTCGAGCCGACCCAACCTCAAAAGAGCCGACTCTACCTCATGGCACGCAACAAGGATTCTGGCACGTAGCAATTCAAGCCGACTCGAAGGAAATCGAGCTGACTCTAGTGAATCCGAGTCAACTGGAATAAGTCCGAGCTGACTCTTTCAGAGTCCAATTTTGAAGTGTTCTGAGAACAAGCCAGGCGAGCCGACCCGAATCATAACGAGCCAACTTTGCCAGACCAAATTTTGAAGACCTGGTGAAGCGAGCCGATCCAAGCTACAATAAGCCGACTCCTCCAGAGTAAAGATTTCCAATTCTGAGAAGAAGAGTCGACCCAAATTCAAGCGAGCCAACCCCTCGAGTTCAATGTGTTCAACGACAGAAGTTCAAGCCGACCCGAGCTATCAAGAGCCGACTCATCTAGAGTGAAGTTTTTACACCCTGAGACAAAGAGCCGACTACACTGAAGAATTGATGACTCGACCTATCAACTCGAAGGATCCAAGCCGACTCGAAGAATCCGAGCCGACTCGAATATTGTTTCCAGGTACATAATGGCTAGTTCCAAAATTTTTTTTGAATGCCAAAAGGTGCTCCAATGGTCATATGTTATATCCCAATGGTCTACAACATCTCAAACTGCCTTGAAGTGATAGAAGACCTCATATTTAAGGGATTTGAACTTTATTAAAGATATAGAAAGTAAGAGTAAAAAAGTTTCTTAAAGTTTTAAGGGTTTATTGAATATCCAACCAAGCAAGAGAGCACAAAGAGCATTCAAGTCAGTCTTCAAGTCTTCACCAACTCTGATCTGAAGCTTGAAGTATTTTGGAAAGAAGCCACTGAAGCAATTAAAGCGCATTGAAGCACATTCAAGTGGACTTCTCTCAAGCTGCACCGATAACTATCTGACAACTAGAGTTTGTCATTATTGTTGCATTTATTTCAATTCATTCTTAAGTTGTTTGGGTTATGGGTGAGCCTGTTTGAAAAACCAAATAGGTTCTTGGTGAGCCTTAGATAAAAACAAAGGGTTAGGTTCTTAGTGATCTTGTGAAAACCAAGTTGAGTTTCTTTGGTGATCCTGCTTAAAACCAAAGGGTGTTGGATTATTGGTGAGCCCGTTTGAAAAACCAAATAGGCTCTTGGTGAGCCTTAGATAAAAACCAAGGGTTAGGTTCTTGGTGATCCTGTGAAAATCAAGTTAGGTTTATTTGGTGATCCTACTTAAAATCAAAGGGTGTTGGGTTTTCTTTGGTGATCCCGTTAAAACCAAAGTGTAAAGGTTTTGGATTGTGATCCTGTAAAACAATCCTACTGTATTCGGGTGTGAATATAATGAAAATCCCAAGTGGTATCTTGGGTAGTGGATGTAGAAGCTGGGTTGCTCCGAATCACTATAAATTTTTGTATGTTTGTGTTGTGATTCTTTGATCATCTTTAGCTTCCGCAAGTTATTTTTTTTCCACAGCACCTAATACTCTAGAAGGAGTTTTTAAGTGCACATTATCTACTTAAATTTTTTAAATTTCCAATTCACCCCTCTCTTGGGTAGCCACCTGGGCAACAACTAGTATCAGAGTAGTGTCTCTAATTACATAAGAGTAAAGATTGATAGCTCATCCAATGAGTACGTCCTTGGTCGAAGGCCAATCAACCAATAGACCTCCACTCTTTACTGGCCTAAATTATTCATATTGGAAAGCTTGAATGAAAATTTATGTTCAAGCAGTTGATTTTCAGTTATGGAAGGTCATTCTAAAAGGTCTTTATATCTCCATGATTAAAATTGATGGGGTGGATGTTCTAAAACCTGAAGAGGATTGGGACGAACATGATATGAAAATGGGTTAGTTAAATGCCAAAGCAATGAACTTGCTGTATTGTGCTTTGGATAGTAATGAGTTTAATCAAATTTTTATTTGCTCCTCGACAAAGAAAATTTAGGATAAACTTGAGGTGATCCACGAAGGAATTTCTCAAGTGAAGTCTTCAAAAATTAATCTTCTTGTGCATAGTTACGAATTATTCAAAATGGAACCTAATGAAACAATCTCTGCTATGTTTTCACATTTCACTGATATTATTAACGGCTTAAAAAGTCTTAGAAAGGTATATTCTAATGTAGATCTTGTACAGAAGATCTTAAGATCTCTTCCGGACAAATAGGATCCAAAAGTGATCACCATCCTGGAAGCGAAAGATTTGAATACCTTACTGCTGGATGAACTACTAGGATCTCTCATCACACATGAACTGACCATGCGGCATAGAACTGAGGATGATCAAAAGAAGAAGAAGTCTATTGCCTTTAAAGCTGCTATGGATTCAAGAAAGGATGGTGAATCGGAAGAAGAATGCTCCTTTACTGAAAGCGACATGGAAGATGAAGATGTTGCCATGGTCGTTAGGAGATTCAAGAAGTTCTTGGAAAGACGAAAAGGAAGAAACTATAGGAAATTCCATAAGAACAAAGAATTCAGCAAAGAAAGGGACAAGGAAAAAGAAAAAGAAAAAGAACTGCCCATCTGCTACGAATGCAAAAAACCAAGGCACATTCGACCGGATTGTCCATTACTGAAAAAGAGTTTCAAGAAAATGGAAAAGAGAGCTATGGTAGCGACGTGGAGCGACAGCGAAGCATCCATATCTACTGAAGAAGAAGAGACCACGAAAACAGTGAACTTGTGTCTAATGGATCTTGAGAATGAGGTATCATCCCCTGAGCTTCAAACTGAATTTACTTATGATGAATTGAACTCTGCATTTTATGATTTGCTTATTGATTTCAGAAAAGCTGGGGTTAAAATTAAATCCCTGAAGAAACAAAATGATTTATTACTAAAAGACAAGAATGAAATTTTTGAAAAGAATAATATTTTGCAAAAAGAATTGAATGTCTCTTCTGACAATGTTATTGCTTTGAAAAATGAAAAGAATGTTTTAAATGAGACAAACAAAGTTTTAGTTGCTGAAAACATTGATTTGAAAAAGGAGATAGAAAAGCTTAAGCTTTAGTAGAAAAACTTACTTTGAGTTCCAATAAGCTTGAGCTAATTCTAAAAGGACAAAGAGATTCAAAAAGCAAAGCTGGAATTGGATTTAATGCTTTAAATGCTAAAGGAATTTCAGCAACAAAACTTGTATCTTCAAAAGCTTCAGCTTCAAATACAAAATTTTAAAAAGCTTTTCCATTAAATTCTGGTTCAAATGGCTTAAAGTACATTCCTAAGATTTTTGTTCAAAAACCCTTCAAACAAAACATATCTATTTCTGCATTTGTTAAAGCTTCAAAGCATGCATCATTCAAATATGAAAAAATTATTTGCTATGCATGTCATACAGTACATCAATGCAATTACATGAAAAATTCTAAAATTGATATATTGAAGTATATAACTGTTTGGGTTCCAAAAGGAACTAATTTTGCTAACCCGAAAGGACCCAAGTTAGCTTGTGTACATTAAATCACTCCTTGATTGTTTTGCAGTATTGTCTTGTAGCCCACAAATTGAAGAAAATATGGTATCTTGATAGTGGCTGTTCAAGGCATATGACGGGTGACAAAGATCAGTTCATCACCCTACAAATGAAAGGAGGATTGGTTACTTTCAGTGATAATGGCAAGGGGAAAATAATCGAAATCGGTAAGATCAAAATAACCCCCTGTACTTTTATTGAAGATGTGCTGCTAGTAGATAAGTTGAAGCATAATTTATTAAGTATTAGTCAACTTTGTGATAAAGGCTTCGAGGTTATCTTTGAATCATCTATGTGTATAGTAACTAACTCTCTTGACTCTAGCAATAAATTCATTGGTCACAGACTTGGAAATATCTATGTGGTAGATCTAAATGATCTAGCCATGACTAATAGTTCCAACCTAGTAGCAATGAATGCTAAGACCAAGGAGTCTTGTTTATTATGGCATAGATGATTAGGTCATGCTAGCATGCATACCATTGCCAAATTAATTTCAAAGAATCTAATTAGAGATTTGCCACATTTTAAAGTTGATCTTGATTATGTATGTGATGCTTGTCAATTAGGTAAACAAACTACGAGGAGTTTTAAATCAAAAAATATTATTTCAACTACTAGACCCCTTGAGCTACTTCACATGGACTACAAGCCTAGGAGGTATGAAATATGACCTTGTGATTGTAGATGACTTATCTAGATTCACATGGGTATTATTTATTGCACATAAAGATGAAACCTTTGATGTATTTCGAAAATTTCATAAGGTTTTAAATGAGAAAATTCTTTCTATTATTTCTATAAGAAGTGATCACGGAACTGAATTTCAAAATTAATTTTTTGATGAATATTGCACTGAGCATGGCATTGATCACAACTTTTTCGCTCCTAAAACACCACAACAAAATGGTGTTGTAGAGAGAAAGAATAGGACTTTGGAAGAAATAGCCCGAACCATATTGTGTGAAGGTAATCTTCTAAGGTACTTTTGGACAGAAGCAGTGAACACTGCCTGTTACATATTAAACCGAGTTTTAATACGTCCAATTACAAAGAAAACCTCCTATGAGCTTTGGAATGGAAGAAAACCAAATATTAACTATTTTCATGTTTTGGGGTGTAAATGCTTTGTGTTAAATAATGGTAAAGATAACCTAGTAAAATTTGATACAAAATCTGATGAATCTATATTCCTTGGTTATTCACTACATAGCAAAGCATATAGAGTATTTGATAAAAGGACTCTTACTATAGAAGAGTCAATTTATGTTGTCTTTGATGAAGCTAACCCCTCACCATCTAGAAAAGATGAGTGTATAAACAATGATGCAGGTACACTACAAAAGGAAATGGAAGATCTAAGCATACAAGGCAAGCCAACACAAGATGGAAATGAAGTGGTAAGTAAGGATCATACTGATTTACCAAAGGAATGGAAGTACGTAACTTCACGTCCTAAAGATTTAATTATTGATGATCCTTCTCATGGTGTTAGAACTAGGGCTGCACATAGAGATGCACATGACTACCTAGCCTTTGTCTCATAAATTGAATCACATAGTTTAGAAGAAGCTGAATGTGATCCAAACTGGATGATGGCCATGCATGATGAATTAAACCAGTTTGAAAGAAATAATGTTTGGACTCTAGTTAATAGACCTCTAGACCATCCCATCATAAGAACAAAATGGGTCTATAGGAACAAACTAAATGAGAATAGTAAGGTTATGAAAAAAAAATAAGGTTGGTAGCTAAAGGGTATAACCAAGAAGAAGGAATAGATTTTGATGAAACATATGCTCCTATAGCAAAACTTGAGGCCATTAGATTACTTCTTGCATTTGCTTGCTACATGAATTTTAACTATTCCAAATGGATATCAAAAGTGCTTTTCTAAATGGATTTATTTTTGAACAAGTTTTTGTAGAACAGCCACCAGGTTTTGAAAATCATGCTTTTCCAAATCATGTGTTTAAACTAAATAAAGCTTTATATGATTTGAAACAAGTACCTAGGACCTGGTATGATAGACTAAACAAATTTTTACTTGAAAATGATTTTAAAAGAGGAAACATTGACAAAACTCTTTTCATTAAAAATAAAAGGAATGACATGTTAATTGTACAAATTTACATTGATGATATTATTTTCGGTGCAACTAATGAAAATCTTTGTAGAGAATTTGCTGAGTTGATGTAGGGTGAGTTTGAAATGAGCCTTATGGGTGAACTCAACTACTTCCTTGGATTACAAGTCAAACAAATGAAGGAAGGAATCTTTATAAGCCAAGCCAAGTATATCAAAGAAATAATCAAGAAGTTTGGCATGGAAACAAGCAAAGAAGCTAGCACACTCATGAGCCCTACCTGCAGGCTAGACAAAGATGAAAATGGATCCAATGTTGATCAAAAGCTATATAGAGGTATGATCGGATCCCTATTATATTTGACTACTAGTAGACTGGATATCTTGTATAGTGTTGTGTTTGTGCTAGATTTCAATGTAATCCTAAAGAAACACATATGCTTGCTATTAAAAGAATTATCAAGTATCTAAAAGGTACAAGTAATCTAGGTCTTTGGTATTCTAAGGAATCATCTTTAAATTTAATTTTTCAGATGCTGACTATGCTGATTGCAAAATTGATAGAAAGAGCACTAGTGGAACATGTCAATTTCTAGGGCTGAATTTAATTTTATGGCACTGTAAGAAGCAAAACTCTATAGTATTATCCACTGCTGAGGCAGAGTATGTTGCTACTGGCAGTTATTATGCTAAAGTGCTTTGGATTAAACAACAGCTTGAAGATTTTGGTATTACACAGTCTAAAATCCCAATCAAAGGTGATAACACAAGTGCCATTAATTTGACTAAAAATCCTGTTCAGCATTCAAGAACTAAGAACATTGAAATTAGGCATCATTTTATAAGAGATCATGTTTTGAATGGTGACATTGAACTAGATTTCGTGCCAACTGAAAACCAACTTGCTGACATTTTTACTAAACCTTTAAATTTTGATAGATTTGCAATGATTAGATGTGAATTAGGTTTGTGTAACCCTCTTTAGAAACCTCAACCTATTTTCCATCAAACTTAAGGAAATATCATCTAAACAACCTCCTTGCTCCATTTAAATTCTTAATTATTCTCCTTATGAATTTTTTTATTCACTTAATGTTTTGTGCTCCCTCTGCTTGAGCCGACTCGAGCAGAATTCACCTTGAGCAAGCTGGCTCGGATGTTGGGCCGTCTCTTTTTATTTTGAGCCATAGGGTTTTTCATTTACTTTTCTATCTTTGGCTTTACACTCTTTCCCTCCAAGGAACCCTTTTCCAAAAACTCCATCCTTCCAAAACTCATTCTGATCTCAGTGTGCTTGTGGGATGGCTCCAAAAAGGGTAGTGGGGAAGAAGTCTCGACGGGAAATTGAGGAAGCTCCATAGGAAAGAAGAACCAAATACCGTGAAGACAGCTCTTCTCGAGTTCCTCCTTAACCGGCTAAAGAACCAAGCTCCGTCTCTCCAAGTCAACAAATTTCCTTGGGTATGTGGCTTGTAACAACAAGTAGAAGAATTTTATTTGAATTCCTTAAGAAAATAGGATTTATAGTTAGGGATTTAATCGAAAATCAAGGTTGGTGGAATATGTGTTCTTTGGACATTCGAACTTATCCAAATCTGGTTGGAACATTTTATGACAACATGAGATTTGGAGAAGACCACATTGAGTCTCTAGTCAAAGGGAAAAGGATCATTATCTCAAAAGAACTACTTGGAAATACCCTGGAAATGCCATTTGAAGGTACAGAGTATTTAGTCCTAAAGGATAGGACAAGGGCTTTACAAACTATACTAGAGCAGACTGATGGTGATGAGATTGGAATCCTTAAAGCTAGCTCCTTATCCATTGAAATGAGGCTGCTCCTCAACTCATAAGTCAGATATTTCTACCCAGGACAGGTTGATTTGACTGGGTGAGTGAGCGCGACTTATGTTTTATGGAGCTACTAAGATAAAATCAATCTTCCTGCTATAATGATAAGTCAGATGAAGGAAGCTGTAAGAAAGGTGAAGGCATGTTTGCCTTATGGGATGATTCTTACTCTTTTCTTCCAGGCTGCAAGCATTGATCTATCAGGAGAAGATAGTAAATCCCTCCTACACACTGACACTTATACAGCTAAAACCTTATAGAGGATGGGTTACTTGCTATCTGAGGGGACTTAGAAGAAGAAATCTGAAGCACCAGTCACTGAAGAACCAGAAGAAGAACAGGTTGAGATGGAAACTGGTGAAGGCACCTCAATTCCAATCCCTGAGCCTTAACCACTGCAAGGTTCATAAATTCAGACAGCTTTTGATGCATTCATACCAGACTTTACTCCCATTGCTCCTTCTACTCCTTCTGATACTCCAATACCTGAACCTACTTCTGCTACTGCTCCTGCTACTGCTCTAGAACCCTCTACTATCCATCATGTTGATATCACAGAGCAGCTTAATAAATTTGCAGAAGGTTTGTTAAATTCCTTTGGATCCATGATTGATGATCTGAAAGCAAAAGTGGATCAAAGTCTTGATGAGTTTAGAGAGGAATTGAACTCAATGAAAAAGGGTATGGGAGATATAGAGAAAAGACTAAGAAGGGAGGATAACTACATAGAAGATTTGGGAATTCTTAGAGGTGAACTAGGAAGGCTAAACGGATCAGCCGAAGCATTTGCAAATGTACAAGCCTCTAAAATTCTTTCAATGCAGAAGGAAGTTGCAGAAATAAGAGTCTTAATGGAAAAACTAACTGCTTCCAAGAATTCAAAGAAATTTGAAGCTAAATTAAAAACAATTAACAGTTTTTTGTGGAAGCTGATGACTAAAGTTGCAGACCTTCAAGCTGCTCAGAGTATACCTCCTTCAACATCACTGGATCCTACTCCTATTTCTTCTAGACCTAGGCCTTAACCCTCATCTTTTGCTAGTCACTCTGCTCATCCCAGACAACCAGCTCCTCATTTTAGGCCCCAGGGATTCTATACTACTCCACCATCTGATGTGTTAGATCCTGACCCAATTGCTTCTATGCCTCCGGGCATCCAAATTCTTGGTCGATCTACAAACCCTAGAGTAGACATAGACAGTGACTAGATGTACTTTCTTTCATTTTGTACTTTGTATTAACAATCTCTAATTGAAATGAAATGAAAGTTTGAATTTTGAATTACTCTTGTGCTTTTACACTGAAAGTTGATATTTTGCTCATACAATGTCTGATTTTTTAATTAGAATATCAAGATAAATGTGAGAAAATAAAATTATCTCAAACAAATTTTAAATATTTTCTCATTTTATTTTAAAATCTGAGCTTCATTCTAACTTCACCTTTTTGAGTGATTGACAAAAAGGGGGAGAAATTTATGAAGATATTGCATGAAAAGGATACGATGTTTTATTTTTGCTCATTTTTATTTTTGCTCTGATACATAAAGCTTGAAAAGGATAAAATCTATATGATTATACTCTGGTACATGAAACACAATATGCTTTAATGTATAAAGATCATTTTAAGCTCTCACATACAATAAGCTCTGATGTACAATGTTTTAAATGTGTTAAGCCCTGTTACATAATGTTTTAAGCTCTGATATTTAAAGTTCTCTTTGAAACTTTTGGGCTTTGAACTTGCATGGAAAGTGTGTCAAAACATGGAGTATTTTATTGAGGGGGAGATTATTTCATACTACTCTGATTCCTTATCACTAACTTGTCCTAATTCTCCTTCCATAGTTTGACACTAGTTGAAGCCAATTCTTTTTACTTGTTCATACACTCTTGCAAATACATGTATACAAGTAAATCTATAAATATAAAATTTTATCTTACTTTTTCATGTCCAGTGTTTTGTCATCATCAAAAAGGGAGAGATTGTTGATCCCATAAGTGATTTTAATGATAACCAAATATTGGAGCATGCACATTTATTTCTAACAACTCTTCAAGTGATTTACAAGTTTTTGTAGGATGATTTATTTGTTCAAACTTCAACTCCTACATCTTTACTTCTTGTTTTGAGTTGTGTTGTAATCTGATTTTGTAAAGAAGAATCCAATAAAAAAGTTAAGAAATATCATGAAAAAGGGTTACTTCTATGTATGCTATGCCTTCAATTTATTTTGAGTTGGTTTGTATCAAATGTATAAGAGTGTTGGTGAGAGTCTTCTTGAAGTTAAATTGTAAAAACCCTAAAGAAATCACTCAAGCCGACCCAACCTCAAAAGAGCCGACTTTACCTCATGGCATGCAACAAGAATTCTGGCATGCAGTAATTCGAGCCGACTTGAAGGAAATCGAGCCAACTCTAGCGAATCCGAGTCGACTGGAATAAGTTCGAGCTGACTCTTCCAGAGTTTGGTTTTGAAGTGTTCTGAGAACAAGCCAGGCGAGCTAACCCGAATCACAACGAGCCGACTCTGCCAGACCAAATTTTGAAGACCTGGTGAAACGAGCCAACCCAAGCTACAATGAGCCGACTCCTCCAAAGTAAAGATTTCCGATTTTGAGAAGAAGGGTCAACCCAAATTCAGGTGAGCCGACCCCTCGAGTTCAATGTGTTCAATGATAGAAGTTCGAGCCGACCCGAGCTATCAAGAGCCGACTCATCCAGAGTGAAGTTTTTGCACCCTGAGACAAAGAGCCGACTGCACTGAAGAATTGGCGACTCGACCTATCGACTTGAAGCATCCGAGTTGACTCGAAGAATTCGAGCCAACTCGAATATCATTTCTAGGTACATAACAGCTAGTTCTAGAATTTCTTTTGAATACCAAAAGGTGCTCCAATGGTCATATGTCACATCCCAACGGTCTACAACATCTCAAACTACCTTGAAGTGATAGAAGACCTTATATTTGAGGGATTTGAACTTTATTAAAGATATAGAAAGGAAGAGTAAAAAAGTTTCTCAAAGTTTTAAGGGTTTATTGAATATCCAACCAACCACCAAGCAAGAGAGCACAAAGAGCACTTAAGTCAGTCTTTAAGTCTTCACCAACTCTGATCGGAAGCTTGAAGTACTTTGGAAAGAAGCCACTGAAGTAATTAAAGTGCATGGAAGCACATTCAAGGGGACTTCTCTCAAGCTGCATGCTATCCGACAACTAGAGTTTGTCATTATTGTTGCATTTATTTCAAGTCATTCTGGAATTGTTTGGGTTATTGGTGAAAACGTTTGAAAAACCAAATAGGTTATTGGTGAGCCTTAGATAAAAATCAAGGGTTAGGTTCCTAGTGATCCTGTGAAAACCAAGTTAGGTTTGTTTTGTGATCCTGCTTAAAATCAAAGGGTGTTGGGTTATTGGTGAGCCCATTTGAAAAACCAAATAGGTTCTCGCTGAGCCTTAGATAAAAACCAAGGGTTAGGTTCTTGGTGATCTTGTGAAAATCAAGTTGGGTTTCTTTGGTGATCCTGCTTAAAACCAAAGGGTGTTGGGTTTTCTTTGATGATCCCGTTAAAACCAAAGTGTAGAGGTTTTGGATTGTGATCCTATAAAACAATCCTACTATATTCGGGTGTAAATATAGTAGAAATCCCAAATGGTATCTTGGATAGTGGACGTAGGAGTTGGGTTGCTCCGAACCACTATGAATTTCTATGTGTTTATGTTGTGATTCTTTGATCATCTTTAGCTTCTACAAGTTATTATTTTGCCACAGCACCTAACACTCTAGAAGGGATTTTTAAGTGCACATTATCTACTTAAATTTTTTTAATTCCCAATTCACTCCCCTCTTAGGTAGCCACCTGGGCAACAATTTTCTAGTTTATGAGCTTGTTGGGCTTAAGCTTGCTAGACCTGTTTGTGGATAAATTCAGCAAACTGGGTTGCAGTTGGATAGTCAGTTAGGTAGTGGGTGGGGCTAGAACAAATTGCGTAGATATCTTGTTGCACAATAGGTATGGGTGGAGTAGGAGAGTATCCCATATTAAGTATGCAATCTATCCTTTAGAACAACTCATCTACTCTATGATCCATCTTTTGTAACATCTCATCAATTTTGCTGTGAATATCCATGTAGTGACCAACTTTATAGATTCCACCCCTTTTTTGAGGAGCGATGAGTCTATCATTACACGAGGCAGATATATGGTGTAAAGAATTTTTACTTAATGTCTCAAATAATTGCCATGCCTCATCCTCACTTTTAAGTATAAAAGTTTCTCCGCATGAGGCATCGACCATTTGCTTATGTTTCATTAATAGACCATCATAGAAATACTAGACTAATTGCTACTTTGGAACTGCATGATGTGGGCACTTTTTAATTAGGTCCTTTAACCTCTCCCATATTTTATGGAACATTTTTCTATTTGTTCAAAAAAAACTGGTTATGACTTTTCTAATCTGGTTGGTTTCTCCTATAGGAAAGTACTCCTTGAGAAATTCTCCTTGAAGTTGGTCCCGAGTTAATCTAGTTATTGAATCTAAGGATATCAATTAATATTTGGCTTTATCCTAAATGAAAATGGGAAAAGCAGAACTTAAAGGCATCATCAAAGAAATTCTTAATTTTAACTATAGAGCAAATCTCAAGAAATTTATCTAGGTGCCTATAGGGGTCCTCGTTACTAGGTCCATGAAAGGATGGTAGCATCTGAATAATGCTAGATTTGATCTCATATTGGGTGGCCTCCACAGGAGGTGCTTGAATGCATGGTGAGTATGAATATGAAGATAGGGTAAAATATTTCCTTAACGGGCACAAAGGATTAGCATTGCCAGATTCAGCCATGTTTGTAGCCCGGATTATCCTAAGAGTCTTTTCTAGCTCTTCATCTAGTAGTTGCAAGTCGGGTTATAGTGATCATTGACCTAGCATGCAACCAAAAGGTCTGAGGAAATCATAGGCTATTAAGTTTTTTTATTAGAGAGGAGAAGGGAGAAGAAGAGAAAAGAAAGATAGAGAAGAAGTCTAAAGATACAATCCCAAGGAATCCTAGGGATGAGAAAAATTATTAGTTAAAGTTCTATGTTAATTGCAATCAAGTAGCATATATTGGACTCTCTATCCTAAGGTTCCTTTATTAGGTTACCTAGGTCGGATGCAGTGGAAGACTAGGTTTCAAAATTTTTCATTATCAAATCTCTGATCGGCCAAAACCCTAAATCCTAGGACTACTTAATTATGACAACTAATAAATCTAAACTTTAGGGTTATAGAGGAATACTTGGAATGATATATTCCTTAATTTTCATGAGGCACACAAGTATATGCGCTCCAGAGGTGATCCATACATGAACTGGACCAAGGAAGCACTCCTACAAAAGTTACTTGTTTGATTGGGACTCCTCCGTCATCCTTTTGAACTTTCTTCTTTTGCTGGAACCCCTACCCTCCTGTAGGGCACTCAGAGAATACTCTAAATCTTCTCTCAGATCTCAAATATCCCTTCTATTTTTCTTCCTAGGCTCTTGTCTTAATTACACTAGCCTTGTCTTAAAAGAACAAGGTTTGTCTTAATAAGATAAACCTTGTCTTAAGGATGAGGAAGAGAAAATAACAGGTAGTATTTTCAGATGGGAAACTCAATTGCTCTGGCATCAGCATACGATGCCTTTTATAGAGAGGGATGGGGCACCTAATATTTCTCTCCTTCAGCCATTTGATAAGACCCTTCAACCAGAAGGAGTCTTTTGGATGAGAGGACATATCATGATATAACTAATCATGTGCCAAGAGACGTATTAATGTCTCTTCATTTTTCCAGCCATCTTCTCCACCTACCACATGGCATTTACTGGTCATATTAAGGCTAAGGGGCATGAACTCTAAAAGAAGGCATCGGAGAAATACAAGAGCCTTCAAATAGAAGGACTCTTGGTTTCAATTTTGTGCCATAATGAAGAGATGCAACTCTTCATTTTTGCGCCAACTCCTTCCATGCCATATTGCATTTATTTGATTGGTCAAAGCCCCTCATTTAGGCATGGAGATAAGGGAGAAATCCTTTGGACTATATCTGGCATTTGTGATTGACTAGCAGAAGGACTCTTAGTCCTTCTGCATGCATAAAATTATTATGAATGCAAATTGGCGCCCAAGAGTCCATGCCAAGTAGAACTCTTCCATAAATTCAAGATAAGTCCCAAATAATTCCAGATAAAATACTGAATTAGGCCACCCCACTTAGAACTCTATCCAATTTAAGTTCAACTTAAATATGGTTAGCCTAAATAACAAGCAAGTTGACCCAATCCAATTGGGTTGGGAGTTGGGCAAGCCAACATATGCTAGTATGTCAATTAGCTAGCCAATTAGGATCCCATGACCCTAATAAAAATATAATTGACTTCCTTGGCTAATTCTTCCTAATATGTGTGACCCTTTAGGTTCCACATCTAGCCAGCAGTAGGTCTAGGTCCAAGCCAATTCAATCCAATCAAACCTGATTGACCTAATTAGGTCTAATTGAGCTGACCTAAGTTACCAATTCAAACCAGCTTCCAAATTGACTCATGAATCCAATCAATTTGATTCATAAAAACCTATAAGACATGATTGACATCTAGCAACGTATCATGCCTACTTAGAAGATGAAGAATTTGGTAGAAATTATCAAAATATCCTTTAGTGAAAAGTTACCGTGTAATTCAATCCTTCGATCTCCTTTTATCCCAATTAAATGATGGACATGGATAAATGTCAAACCCTAGCACTTAATCCTTTTGAATCTCAATTTGATAATGAAGACTTGATCGATGAAAGATTAGAAACCCTATCTAATCTCATCCTGCTTTGATCAAAGACTTCCTGAGTTATCATTCGAAGAGATCACACGGGATAACTTCTTCCCTTACTAGGAGTGATCGATTCCTTGTTGACCTACTCATTACCTTTATATACAATCCACCATATCCAGAAGTACCCCGTACATGACTTAATTGCCATGAATGAGTATGCACCAAAATATGGATTTATGTGTACAAGATACTATGGTAGTCTCAGGTCTAAGGATCACATGCATAACTCCCACTAAGAAAACATTCTTTTGACAAGTAATACTTCCATTTGATGTTCTCTTATCGGATCATTTCAGTAAACTCAGAGCCTAATGAGCACCCACATCCTTGTATTAATATCTCTACATAAGTGACTATGAGACCAACCACCCTCTCCATCAAGTATACATAAGATGTGCTAGTCTTTCTGGATTCATCGATCCTCGAATCGATGATCCAATGACTAAGAACATTTTAGATTAAAATTTATAGGAACTTAGATCTCACTGTTATGATCTCCATCATAACCCTAATCTCATTGCCCTAACCTATGGGGTTCATCATAATCTTATAATTAAAACATAAGACAGCATATGATGAATCAAAATTTGCCTTTATTATTATCAATCTTGAGTTGGGAGAATACAAAAATGCCACTGATATAATAACTGCATTGACTTTTAGGGCATAATTCTTTCATCCTTATTTTTTGATAGCCATGAATTGTTCCAAGGTTGCTTCAAGCCCTCTAAGTTAGGGGCTAACCAGCTAACAAGCTAGGTAAGTATAAGGTTGGTGGGGGTCCTCTCGTTACTTTTCTTAGATACAAATAAATTGGCCAGGTCAAACAACGAAACCAGTTAAGTAACTACCTTCCTTTGGGATCTTGTCCCTAAACCACTTTCTTAAGATGCCCAAAGAACAGAAATGCTTCTAGCCCTGACTTTCTATCCATCTTCCGATCTTCATTTCCATCTCTTCTAGGAAGGAGAAATCTATTCTTCTTCTGCAAGTGACAGGCCAGTTGGCCATTGAAACAATCTATCTGGGAAGAGTTTCTTCTTCTTCTTGCATAAGAGCAGACCTTTTCCTCTTTTCTCTTTTCCCTTTTGCATCTTCACTGCGTGTGCTTGATTCACCAACTTGAAAAATCTTCCTTGCAGATCTTTGAGAGGCCATTGCAATGAAATTTAGGAAATTTAGGTTCTAAGGAATGAATTTTGGGAGTTTGGTAAAGTTTTCGAGAGGAGTAGAGTGTGTTTGAAGTAAAATAAAAAGAGTGAAGTACAGGAAAATACAACTCAGAACTACTTAAATAGAGATTTCCTGACTTTCGAGTCAGCTCGCCCAACCCTAGAAATATCCGAGTCGGCTCGACCAGAGCGAACTCAAAAAAATTAGAACATCGAGTCGGTTAGGCAAAGACTTAGTCGGCTTGACCAGAGCAATAGGCAGAGAACTCAGACATTCGAGCCGGCTCGACTAGAGCAAGATTACTCGAGTCGACTCGAACAAAAACTTTCCACAGAAAAATAAAATGATTCAAAAATTGAATTTGATAAAATGAAAGTCCAAGGAAAGTTGCTCAACAATCATAAATAAATGTAGAAGGTTTTCTAGATAATTCATCCTTAGTTTTGAAGGAAATCAGGTTATTTAAATCTAGAAAGGATCACAAAGCCCTAATTCTCCTCTAAGCAATTCAAGTCTATCTTGATTTAGTGACTTAGTAAAAATGTCAGCTAATTATTTTTTAGTAGGGATAAATTCTAGTTCAATGTTACCATTCAAAACATGGTCTCTAATAAAATGGTGTCTAATCTCTATGTGCTTAGTTCTAGAATGCTAAGTAGGATTTTTGGTTAAATTTATAGCACTTGTGTTATCACACTTGATAGAAATTTTGCATTGTGTAACACCAAAGTCTTCTAGTTGTTGTTTAATCCATAACACTTGTGCACAACAACTCCCTGCAGCAACATACTCTACCTTAGTAGTAGAAAGTGCTACCGAGTTTTGTTTCTTACGGTGCCATGAAATTAAATTCAATCTTGGAAATTGACATGTACCACTAGTGCTCTTTCTATCAACTTTACAACCAGCATAATCAGCATCAGAAAATCTAATTAAATTTAAAGATGATTCTTTTGAAAACTAAAAACCAAGATTATTTGTACCTTTCAAATATCTCAATATTCTTTTAACAGCGAGTATATGTGTTTCTTTAGGATTACATTGAAATCTAGCACATACACATACACTATACAAGATATCTAGTCTACTTGCAGTTAAATATAATAAGGATCCGATCATACCTCTATATAGCTTTTGGTCAACATTGGATCCATTTTTATCTTTGTCCAATTTGCAAGATGGGCTCATGGGTATGCTCATTTATTTGCTCGTCTCCATACCAAACTTCTTAATTATTTTCTTGGTGTATTTGGCTTGGTTAATGAAGATCCCTTTCTTTGTTAGCTTTACTTGAAATCTGAGGAAGAAATTAAGTTCACCCATTAGGATCATTTCAAATTCTCCCTGCATTAGCTTAGCAAATTCTTCACAAAAATTTTCATTAATTGCACCAAATATAATATCATCCACATAAATTTGTACAACTAATATGTCATTATTTTTTTTGATAAAAAGGGTTTTATCAACATTTTCTCTTGAAAAATTATTTTCAATTAAGAAAGTGCTAAGTCTATCATACCAGGCTCTAGGGACTTGTTTCAAACCATATAAAGCTTTGTTGAGTTTAAATACATGGTTTGGAAAAGCATGATTTTCAAAACCCGGTGGTTATTCTACAAAAACTTGTTCGACGATAAAACCATTTAAAAATATACTTTTTACATCCATTTGAAAAAGTTTAAAATTCATGTAGCAAGCAAATGCAAGAAGTAATATAATGGCTTCTAGTCTTGCTATGGGTGCATAGGTTTTATCAAAATCAATACCTTCTTCTTGACTATATCCCTTAGCCACTAATCTAGCTTTGTTTCTTATGATATTTTCTTGTTCATCTAATTTATTCCTATAGACCCATTTGGTTTCTATGATTGGGTGGTCTTTAGGTCTATCAACTAGTATCCAAACCTTATTTCTTTCAAACTGGTTCAATTCTTCATGCATAGCTAACATCCAGTTTGGGTCATTTTCTACTTCTTCTAAAGTGTGAGGCTCTATTTGTGATACAAAGGCTAGGTAGTCATGTGCAATCCTATATGCAGACCTAGTCCTATACCTTGTGAAAGATCACCAATAATTAATTCTTTAGGATGGGAAGTAGCGTACCTCCATTCAGTTGGCAGATCGGTATGATCCTTACTTACCGTTTCTTCTCCTTCTTCAATTGGTCTTTCTTGAATACTCATGTCTTCCATCTCTTTTTAAATAGTACCTGCATCATTGTTAATACACTTATCTTTTCTAGATGGTGAAGGGTTAGTTTCATCAAAGATAACATGCACTGACTCTTCAACAGTAAGAGTCCTTTTATTAAATATCCTATATGCTTTGCTATGTAGTGAATAACCAAGAAAAATTGCTTCATCAGATTTAGCATCAAATTTTGCTAGATTATCATTTCTATTATTAAGCACAAAGCATTTGCATCAAAACACATGAAAGTAATTTATGTTGGGTTTCTTTTCATTCCAAAGCTCATAGAGGATTTTCTTTAGAATAGGACTGATCAAAACGCGTTTAAAATATAACAAGCAGTGTTCACCGCTTCTGCCTAAAAGTATCTTGGAAGATTACCTTCACATAATATTATTCTGGCCATTTCTTCCAAAGTCCTATTTTTTCTCTCTACAACACTATTTTGTTGTGGCATTCTAGGAGCGGAGAAGTTGTGATCAATGCCATTTTTAGTGCAATAGTCATCGAAAAATTGATTTTCAAATTCAGTACCGTGATCACTCCTAATTAAAATTATTGAAAGATTTTTCTGATTTGAAACCTTTTTGTGAAATTTTCTAAACATTTTGAAAGTTTCATCTTTGTGAGCAATAAACAAAACCCATGTAAATCTGGAAAAATCATCTACAACCACAAGGGCATATTTCATACCTCCTAGGCTTGTGGTCGGTCCTAGTTGGTCCAAATAAGTCCATGTGAAGTAGTTCTAGAGGTCTAGAAGTTGAAATCATATTTTTGGATTTAAATCTCCTCCTAGTTTGTTTACCCATTTGTCATGCATTACAAACATGATCAAAATCAACTTTAAACTTAGGCATGCCTCTAACAAGATTTTTGGAAATCAACTTGGCAATAGTATGCATGCTAGCATGACCTAATCTTCTATGCCATAATAAACAAGACTCCTTGGTCTTAGCATTCATTACAACTAAACTGGAACTACTAGTCATGGCTAGATCATTTAGATCTATCATATAGATATTTCCAAGTCTATGTTTAATGAATTTACTACTATAATCAAGAGAGTTTGTTACTATACACATAGATGATTCGAAGATAACTTCGAAGCCTTTATCATATAATTGACTAATACTTAACAAATTATGCTTCAACTTATCTACTAGCAATACATTTTCAATGAAAGTACAAAGGGTTATTTTGATATTACCAATTCCAATTATTTTTCCTTTGTCATTGTCTCCAAAAGTAACCATACCTCCTTCTTTCATTTACAGGGTAATGAACTGATCCTTGTCACCCGTCATATGCCTTGAGCAGCCACTATCGAGATACCATCTTTTCTTAAATTTATGGGCTGCAAGACATTCCTACAAGAAAATCAAGGAGTTCTTTTACGTACCCAAGCTAACTTGGATCCTTGCAGGTTAGCCGAGGTGGTTCCTTTGGGAACCCAGATTTTTCTTAATCTATTGTGGACATTTCTAATAGTATTATAGTTAAAAGCTTTATGTCCTAGTTCTTTGCAAGCAAAATATTTGATTCTAGAATTTTGAAATGATTTATACTTTGACATTCTAGATGCATGAAGTGCAGAAATAGCAGGTTTTGTAATTGAATTTTTTAGAACATACAAAGTGGTTTTTGAAGTGGAAGTAGAACCTTTTGTTACAAAAGCTTTTTGAGAAGTAGGCTTGGGAACAAAATCTTTTTGTTTCATAAATATAGTTGCTGAAATGAAATTTGAATTTGAAACATTAAAACCTATTCCAACTTTATTACCAGAAATTCTTTGATCTTTATAAATCAACTCAAGCTTGTTAGAAGATAAAGTTAGTTTTTTAACAAGTGGCTTGAGTTTTTCAACCTCCTTTTTCAGCTCATTATTTTCTTTCAACAAAATATTATTTTTGTCATGAAACTCACTGTTTTCAGTTTTCAACACATTACATTTTTCAGAAAAGGTATGAAGTTCTTTTTACAATAAAATATTCTTTTCTAAAATGTCCTCTTTTCTTTGAGTAAACAATCATTGATATGCTTTAATGATGTAATCTTTACTCCTGCCTTTTTAAATTCAGATAAAAGATCATGAAATGCAGAATTTAACTCATCAAATATGAATTCAATTTAAGTATCGGGGAAAGTTATCTCATCCTCGAGATCCATTAGACATAAGTTAGCTATTTTTGTGGTCTCTTCTTCTTCAGTTAAAGTGGAGTCTTCACTGTCGCTCCACATGGCAACCATCACTTTCTTTTTCTTTTTTTTGAAAAATTTCTTAAGTAGTGGATAGTCCGGATGAATATGCCCCAATTTCTTATATTCATAGCAGGTGGGGACTTGTTCCTTATCTTTCTCTTTGTCCTTGTCCTTTTCTTTTGAATGTTCTCCTTGTTTAGGAAATTTTCTGTTGTATCTACCTTTCTTCTTTTCCATAAACTTTCTGAATCTCCTCATGACCATTACAATGTCTCCATCTTCAAGATCATCTTCAGAGGAGGTAGAGCATCTTCCATCTCTTCATCATCCTTTGATTCTAATGCAGCCTTGAATGCAATTGTTTTCTTCTTTTTCTGATCATCATCCATTCTATGCTACATGACCAATTCGGGTGTGATGAGAGAACCCATTAGTTCATCCATTGATAACGTATTCAAATCTTTAGCTTCCTAGATGGTAGTAACTTTAGGGTTCCATTTGTGAGGAAGTGATCTCAATATCTTCTGTACTAAATCAGCATTTGAGTATATCATGCCAAGATTTTTCAAACTATTAATAATATCTATAAATCTAGTGTACATGGAAGAGATATTTTCACTAAGCTCCATTTTAAATAATTAATAATTATGCACTAAAAGATTAATCTTTGAATTTTTCACTTGAGAAGTTTCTTCGTGGGTCACCTCAAGTTTATCCCAAATTTCCTTTGCTGAAGAGCAAGTGGAAATTCGATTAAATTCATTACTATCCAAAGCATAGTAAAGCAAGTTCATGGCTTTGGCATTCGATTCTCCTAATTTCATGTTATGTTCATCCCAATCCTCTTCAGGCTTAGGGACATCCACGCCATCCATTTTAATCATGCGAACATGTGGCCCTTTAAGAATGACCTTCCACAATTGAAAATCAACAGCTTGTATATAAATTTTCATTCTTGCTTTTCAATAAGAATAATTTGTGCTTGTGAAGAGTGGAGGTTTATTAGTTGATTGTCCTTCTGCTAAGGGCGTACTCATTGGATGAGCCATTAATCTTTACTCTAGTATAATCAGAGACACTGCTCTGATACCAGTTGTTGCCCAGGTGGCTATCCAAGAGGGGGGTGAATTAGAAATTTAAAAACTTAACATAGATAATGTGCAATTAAAATTCCTTTTCAAAGTGTTGTGTTTTGTGATTAAAAATTAAATGCAGAAGCTAAAGGAAATTAGAGAATTACAATACAAATATACAAGGTTTATAGTGGTTCGGAGCAACCCAGCTCCTACGTCTACTACCCAAGATACCACTTGAAATTTTTACTATATTCACACCCGGATACAATCGGATTGTTTTATAGGATCACAATCCAAAACCTCTACACTTTGGTTTTAATGGGATCACCAAAGAAAACCCAACACCTTTTGGTTTTGAACAAGCTCACCAAAGAAACCTAACTTGGTTTTACCAGGATCACCAAGAACCCAACACTTGGTTTTTATCAAGGCTCACCAAGAACCTATTTGGCTTTTGAACCGGGCTCACCAATAACCCAACAACAATTCAGAAAAAAATTAAAATAGATACAATAATAAATGATAAACTCAATTTGTCGGATAGTTGCCGATGCAGCTTGATAGAAGTCCACTTGACTTGCACTTGAATGAGCTTTAATTACTTCAATGGCTTCTTCTAAAATTACTTCAAGCTTCATATCAAAATTGGTGAAGACTTGAAAGCTTGCTTGAATGCTCTTGTACTCTTTTTCTTTTTGGTAGGTAGGATATTCAATGTAGCTCTCTAAACTTTGAAGAACTTTTTTTTTAAAATCTCTTGCTTCAAGGAAGTTTAAAATCCTTCAAATATAAGGTCTTCCATCACTTCAAGGCAATTCTAGCCATTGTAGTCCATTGGGAAGTGGTTTGTGACCGTTAGAGCACTTTCTGGCATTCAAAAATAAATTCTGGAACTAGCTATTGGATACCTAAAAGCGATGTTCGAGTCAACTTGGATTCCTTCGAGTCAGCTTGGATCCTTCAAGTCGATAGGTCGAGTCGCCAAATCTTCAGTGCAGTCGGCTCTTTGTCTCAGGGCACAAAACTTCACTCTGGACGAGTTGACTCTTGATAGCTCGGGTCGGCTCGAACTTATATCTTTGAAAAACTTGAACTCAAGGAGTCGACTCTTTTGATCTTTGGTCGGCTCTTCTTCTCAGGTTCTGAAATCATCACTCTGGAAGAGTCAGCTCGATGTAGTTCGGATCGGCTCACTTTCTCAGGTCTTCAAAATTAGGTCTAGCAGAGTCACCTCTTTTTGGTTCGGGTTGGCTTGCCTGGCTGTTCTCAAAGATATTCAAAAACTAAACTCTGGAGGAGTCGGCTCGGGCATATTCCAGTCAACTCTGATTCACTAGAGTCGTCTTGGTTACCTTCGAGTTGGCTCGGATTGCTACGTACTAGAATCCTTGTTGCATGCCATAAAGTAGAGTCGGCTCTTCAACATGCTGGGTCGGCTCGATTATTTTTCTTCAGGACTTTTACAATTGTACTCAAAGAAAACTCTCACCAACTCTCTTACATTTTTCATGCAAACCAACTCAAAATAATTTTAAGGCACACACATACATAAGTAACCCTTTTTACATGATTTTTTCTTAGCTTTTTCATTAGGTTCTTCTTTACAAAAATAAATTACAACACAACTCAAACAAGAAACAAAGGTGTAGGAGTTGAAGTTTGAACAATTAACTCATCCTACAAAAACTTGTAAAATACTTGAAGAGTTGTTAGAAATAAATGTACATGCTCCAATGTTTGGTTATCATCAAAATCACTTATGGGGTCAACAACTTCATAGATCTTCTAGTATCCTTCTGGGGTTATGCCCTAGAGACTGCTACCTAAATATTGACTAGGGTGCCATCAAAGAAAATTAAAAGCACTCCATATGAATTATGGAAAAGGAGAAGGCCAAGTCTTAAGTATTTTAAGATTTTGGGTTGCCCTGCTTATATCTGGAATGTCTTTGGATATAAGCTAAGTGCTAGGACTAATAAGTGCAGGTCTGTAGGATATCCTCAAAAAGGTATGGGTAACCTTTTCTACCACCCTACTGAGCAAAAGGTTTTTGTTAGTAGGCATGCCCCATTCTTGGAAAAGGAGTTTATCCAAGAAAGGGACAGTGGGAGGATATTTGAACTTGAAGATGTTCAACCTACACCTGAAGTAATTCATCAACCAGATGTTCCTAAGGTTCATAACAACCACAACACACACCTCCTCTCCATAGGTTAGAGAGAATGCGAAGTGCACCTCTTAGATATAACTTTGTTATTGGGAATGATAATGAAGCCGGTATCATATAGGATGATGATCCTGTGACCTATACGAAAGCTATCACGAGTGGAGACTCTAACAGATGGTTGGAAGCCATAAAATATGAGATAGACTCCATGTACTCTAATCAAGTTTGGACATTAGTAGATCCACCTGAGGGAGTAAACCCAATTGGGTATAAATGGATCTTCAAGAGGAAGATTAGAGCAAATGGTCAAATAGAGACCACCAGGCTAGGCTGGTGGTAAAAAGTTTCAGACAAAGACAAGGTATTGATATGATAAAACTTTTTCACCAGTAGCTATGCTCAAGTCCATTCGGATATTGCTTGCCATAGCTGCATATTATGACTGTGAAATCTGGCAGATGGATGTAAAGATTGATTTTCTTAATGGTTATCTTGAAGAAGAAGTCTATATGTCACAACTAGAGGGGTTTGTCTCAAGTAAGAGACCAAACCAAGTATGTAGGCATAAAAAATCCATTTATGGATTGAAGCTAGCATCAAGGAGTTGGAACATCCACTTTGATGAAACAATTGGAGAGTTTGGTTCCATCAAGAATGTGGATGAACCATGTGTGTACAAGAAGACAAGTGGAAGTGCCCTTATTTTCTTAGTTTTGTATGTCGATGACATACTCATCATTGGAAATGATATACCAATATTGCAATCGATCAAGTCTTGGCTATCAAAGTAATTTTCCATGAAGGATTTGGGAGAGGCATCCTATATACTGGGTATAAAGATATATAGAGATAGATTTAAGAGGATGCTTTGTTGGCGAACCGAGGTAGGGCCGATACATGCAATTTAAAACTTTTCTAAATGACATGATGCAGTGGAAGAAGATAAAACATTTTTATCTAAACATGTTAATCTAATTAACACTGGCCCTATACAGATCTTTATGCATATAGAATAATACTTGTATGAATCAAGCATGCAAAGTACGTGACTCATAGAACTATTCTTAGAATCACATAATGTGGTACTGAAGAACATTTCAACATACCCATATGAGAGGAATACAAACCTTATTTGTGAGGTGACAATCACCAGGAAGGAAAGTACTCCAAGGAAAAAGAACAAACCCTACAAGCAGCACAAATGTCCTATGGTGTGGGCACCGGGATTAGACAGAGGCTCCTCAACCCTCTGTGCATCTCTGATTAAGGTTTCTAAGTCTTTTGGGTCCTATAATAAGGCTTAAAGCCTGAGTAATTTGCTTTCGAGTTATGTAATTAGTATCTAGTTGGTTTCAATTTTGGATTTAGTCTTGTAGTTTGGCAAATTTGGTCAAATTAGGGTCAATTGGTCATATAATTAGCCAAATCAGTTCACAAGCTCAAGTCAATTTGAAGATGGGTCAAGATAGTTTGAAGATGGGTTCACAAGTGGGCAAAAAAGTCAAGCCCAATTGAAGATGAGTCAAGCCACCTCTCCATGCCAGGTTAGGAGTGCCACATCATTAGTGCCACATGGCATGGGAGGCACCACTTTAGCTCATGGAGTGCCACATCATCAATGCCATATAGCATGGGAGGCACCACTTCATCAAGCACCTTGGGCAGCCAAGGAGGACTTCAAATTCAAATAACATGTGGATGCCCATTAAACCTCTCCTTGATCCAATCCAACAACATCCCCACCTCACTCCACATATCAAGCCTCTCCAAAGATCATGATCAGCCAAGGAGGAGTTCAAAATTCAAATGGAGACAACCTTTCTCTCTTCCCTCCCCGAATCAAGCATTTCCACCAAGGCCAAGGTGTCATGAAGAAAGAATTCAAATTTCAAATGGATGCCCCCTTGATTCTTGAAGACAACATCCTCTCTTCACTCCCCCAAATCAAGCCATTCCACCTAGAAGCAAACCAAGTCAAAGTCGGCCAAGGCTTCATGAAGGAGAATTTTCAAATTTCAAATGGGCTCCCCTTAACTCATGAAGACAACCCACCTTTGTCTCCTCCCCAAATCAAGTCTTGTAACCTTTCTTTCAAATTTGAATGAGAACTTGGGTGTTTATAAAAAGGACCCTAACCCTCTTGTAAAGATAATTTTGATGAATGAAGATTTTTGAGAAGTTCTTCTTCCTTTAGCCCTTGTCTTCTTAGACTAGGAACTCTATAAGAGAGTGCCTTTGTCCTTCGGGACATCGAGGGGTGAGAGGCATTGCGTTGCCTTCTTCCTTCGCAAGCCACCAATCCATCTTCAAGCTAGGATGCCACCTGGAGGATCCATTTAGACGCCCAACGAGAAGAGCCCTCCTCGACCACCATCTTCGACTCCTTTCCCAACACTTCCTACTTTCTTATATCCCTACATGCTATTTTCTAATCCTTTACTTGGTTGCTCGCAGGTCCTCCAGGTGCCACGGACAAAGGATTCGATCTCCCTTGCCTTCTGAACCATCGGATGAAAAGTTGACGAATCTGCAGGATCGAAGGCTTGATCCTCCAGGCCACATCCATGAGTGTAAGCGAACTCGACATCGGGCACATCAAAATCTTCAAGGTTTGCACTCCCTAGTCTCCTAAGTAGGTATTGATTTAGAGCTAAGTCCTACGAGATTTCTCAATCCTGGGATCCTCTCTTCATCATTGTTTAGGGGCTAAGCTTGCATGCTAAAAGTTTCTTATGCTTATAGAACCTCTAGATCTAATCTTTGCTTGACTTCGGGAATCAGAAAATCTCTTAAAACCTAAATCACAAAAGAAAAAAACTCATTTGCATATCCATCTCATCATTAGTGTAGTCCCGCATCATCTTAGTCCCACATCAATTTCTGGTATCAGAGCTTCATCCCGCATCATCCTGCCTCTATAGGTAGTTCACATTGGGGTAAGGGGATTCTTCTCCTTCCTTCGAGGTGCTAGCCTCTCCGAAAATGATGTGCTATGACGGACTCCTTTAACACCTTGAAGAACCAATTGCTGAACTGTGATGGAACAAAGCACCCAAGAACTTTTCTCAGAACACTCTGTCCCAAACCTTCAATAGAAGGTATACATACAACAATCTCAAAACCCAAAACCTCACTCTATCTTGTTAGAACCCTTCTGACAAAATTGAGATCAAATCTCATATTTCTTAAAGGTCAAGAATTCTAACCAAGAGAAAAAATTGACAGAGTCTCAACAACAATGAAGAAAGAACCATTCCTTTCTCTAAAAGTAATCTGTAATGGGGAGACAATGAGAGATTAAATTAGGAAGTTTTGGAATCTCTTGGGATTTAAGGGTGTTACAAACCCTTGGACTTCAGTAACTGATGGTGATTAAGATCCTAAAATGCCAAGCATTAAGTGCCATAACTCTTACAGCTATTAATGAAGCATTCTCAAATTTTTTAGCAAATCACGTCTGACAGGTCGACTCATCTCGGGTCGACTCGCCATGGGTCGACTCACCTCGAGTCGACTTGGTTGGCAGTTTTGACAACTTCTTGTCAAACAAGTTCGAAATAATTCTCAATCATTTCCAAGCCAACAAATCAAGAAGAAACCCTATGATGTGTGACCCCATAGGTTCAAACACTAAACCGGTAGCACAGGAATATTTTCAGTACCAGCCAAAGTGTCAACACATGGAGTTTTGGAAACAGTAATGGCTAGTTTTTCAAATACAGAACTCGATCCTTTTGCCCTCCAACGGCTAGATTTTCAAGTCAATGGCTAGAAATCAGATTTGAAATCTTGGAAAGTATAAGAATTGATGAGAATGAAATAGAAGCATTCAAGTAAGAAGAAAAAAAAGCTTTAACTCCTATTCATTGAAGATTCAACCACTCTCAAGCAAAACCAAGCCTCCAAGCATTCAAGAGCCTTCAAGAGCATTGAAGATCGTCCATTCTTGAGCATTCAAGAGGCTTCAACAAGTTTAAAGCACCTCTATATCGAGCTTCAAAGAGACACCTGCTTTTGTTTAGAAAGCTTATATTGTTTCTCTACTTCCAAACTTTATTTGTTGTAAGGGTTCTTGGTTAGCTTAGTGTAAAACCAAGGGACGATATTGGTGAGCCTTAGAAAACCATTTAGGTTCTTGGTTAGCCCGAAAAATCAAGGAAGGTTGGTGGTGAGCCTTAAAACCATTTAGGTTCTTGGTTAGCCTGTAAAACTAAGTGAGGTTTTAACTTGTTGACCTTGTAAAAATAAGTTGGATTTTTGATTAGTGAGCCCGAAAAACTAATCAACTGTAATCGGTGTGATTATAGTGAATTCCCAAAGGAATCTTGGGGAGTGGATGTAGGTGCATTAGATAGCACCGAACCACTATATTTTTTGGTCTTTGTGGTTGATTGATCACTCTACTTGCTTTTCATTTATTGCTCTTTATTTCTGCTACACTTTTATTTAAGTGCATTACATTTGATTTCTTTGTACCTAAATTGATTGTTAAATTGCATTGCATAGCATTGCATTATATCAAGTAAATATTTTTTAGAGATCCAATTCACCCTCCCTCTTAGGTTGCTTACTAGGCAACAAGTGGTATCAGAGCCCTATTCTCAATGTATAGGCTTTACCGTCTTGAATAAAGATCTATGGCAGCCCCTATTGGTACTAGTGTAGTTGAGGGTCAAGCCTCAAATAGACCTCTATTTTTCAATGGATCAAATTATATATATTAAAAAACTAGGATGAGAATTTATATACATTCTATTGATTATAATTTGTGGAGAGTTGTAGATAAAGGTCCTCATATTACTATAGTAGTGGTTAATGGTGTTTCCATCCCAAAGCTCGAAGAGGATTGGGATGAAAATGACATTAAGCAATCCGAGATCAATGCCAAGGCAATGAATCTCCTTTATTGTGCATTAAATCCTAGTGAGTTCAATATGATAACTACATGCACCTCTGCTAAAGAAATATGAGATACACTTGAAGTTATCCATGAGGGTATGGATTAAGCGAAAAATATAAAGGTGAACATGTTAGTGCATACTTATGAAATGTTCCAAATGGAACCTAATGAGTCAATCACTGACATGTACACAAGATTTACAAATATTGTAAATGGAATGAGAAGTCTTGAAAAAGTAATGTCTAACGCTGATCTTGTGAATAAAATCCTCAGGTCACTTCCAACATCGTGGGATCCGAAGGTGACCACAATTCAAGAAACCAAGGATGTTGACAAACTACCTCTAGAGCAGCTAGTTGGATCGTTCATTACTTATGAGCTAAATTTGAAACAAAAGTTAATGGACATGGACAAAAAAAAAAGAGGATTGCTTTCAAATCAAACATACAAGAAGAATCCTCAATAGATAAGTCCGAAGAAGAAGAGGAAGATGAAGGTGAAAAAGCCCTCCTAGCAAGAAAATTTAGAAGATTCATGAAGAGGAGGGAGTTTCCTTACAAAAAGAAGTTTCAATCAAAAAAAAAAAGAAAAGAGAAAGAAAAAGAAAATGAGAACAAAATACCAACATGCTTCGAGTGCAAGAAGTCGGGTCACTACAAGTTCGATTGCCCTCTCCTTAAAAAGTCAAGGAAGAAATTAAGAAAGAAAGCAATGATGGCCACCTGGAGTGACAGTGAAGACTCCAGTTCTGAAGAAGAGCAGACAGAAGTTGCAAATCTCTGTTTAATGGTACATCAAGAGCAAGATGAGATAAATTCTGACACCAAAATAGATTTTACTTTTGATAAGCTTAGAAATACTTTTGATGAACTTATGCATGATTATAAACTGATTTTATGTGAAAATAAAAAATTAAAAAAGCATGCAAACATTTTCTCTCTTGAAAATAATTCTTTGTTAAATGATGTTAGTGATTTAAAATCTAAATTGAATGTTTTAGAAAAGAAAAACAATGCTTTGTCAATGAAAAATGAAGTTTTGAAAAGATCTAAGAATGTCATTTCAAATGGTGATCTTTTAAAGAAAAATAAAGATTTAGAATTGGAAAATGCTAAGTACAAAAATGAACTTGAAATGATAAAGCCTTTTGTTGAAAAATTTATCTAAAAATTGAATCTACTTTTGAATAATCAAAGAGCCATTTTTAATAAAGTAAGATTAGGCTATAGACCACAAAAATAATAAAAGTATTTCAAAAACTTTTTGTACCAGCATCTTCTAGCATAACTTGTTTTTCTTGTAAGAAGCAAGGTCATAAATCTTTTCAATGCAATTTAAGAAAAATCAATTCTTTTGGAAAAGTTTGGATTCGAACCATTTTAAGTACTAACCCTAAAGGATCCAAGTTGGCTTGGGTACCTAAAAACAAAGCTTGATTTTATTATAGGTGTGTCTTGCAACCAAGGAGAACAAAAGACTTTGGTATCTTGATAGTGGTTGCTTAAGGCACATGACTGGAGATGTGAAGCAATTCACTTCTCTTGAAGCTTTGAATGGAGGGAGTGTGACCTTCGGGGATAATGGTAAAAAAAAAATCATTAATATTGATAAGGTTCATATAACTCCTTCTAGTTATATTAGTAATGTACTTTTAGTTGATGGTTTGAAGCACAATCTTTTAAATATTAGTCAATTTTGTGATAAAGGTTTTCAAGTTATTTTTAAATCATCTTATTGCATGATTGCTAGTCCAGATATAAATGGAGTACAATTCATTGGAAAAAGGCATGGAATTTTTTATTTAGTAGATTTAGATGATCTATCTTTGCCTAATGGAGACTGCCTTGTTGAAATGAATTCTACTAAAGATGAGACTAGTTGGCTTTGGCATAGAAGATTAGGGCATGCTAGTATGTATCTACTTTCAGAACTTTACAAAAAGAATTTGGTTAGAGATTTACCTGAACTTTGTTTTGAAAAAGATAGAGTTTGCCAAGCATGTCAATTTGGAAAACAAGTTAAAACCTATTTCAAACCAAAAGGTTTTGTAACTACAAGTAAGCCACTAGAACTACTTCATATGGATCTCTTTGGACCAACTAGAACATCAAGTCTAGGAGGCAAGAGATATGGATTAGTCATAGTGGATGATTTTTTGAGATTTATATGGATTTTTTTTCTGGCACACAAAGATGAATCACTTTCTGCTTTTATAAAGTTTTATCGAAAAGTCTCAAATGAAAAAGGAATTGAACACAACTTTTCTACACCTAGAACACCTCAATAGAATGGGGTAGTAGAAAGAAAAAATCATACCTTAGAAGAAATGGCATGTACTATGCTTTATGAAAATGATTTACCGAGATATTTTTGGGCTGAAGCTATTAATACTGCATGTTACATTTTGAATCGAGTTTTAATCCGCCCTATTTTGAAGAAAACTCCTTACAAACTTTGGAATCAAAGAACACCAACCTTAAAGTATTTTCGAGTTTTTGGTTGTAAATATTTTATCTTAAATTTTGAAAAAGATAATCTTGGAAAGTTTGATGCCAAGTCTGATGAAGGTATCTTTTTAGGATACTCCACATCAAGCAAGGCATACAAAGTTTTCAAAAAAAGAATATTGGTTGTAGAGGAGTCAGTGCATGTTGTTTTTAAAGAATCTACTAACAAATCTTCCAGAAAAGAGGATACATCTGATGAATGTACAGGTACTGACAAGCTTCAAAAGTTGACACCAAATGATCAACCCCCTCAGCCAAGTGAAGAAGATCAAGACAAGAATGAGAAAGGTGATGACACTCCAAAGCACCAAGATCTATCTAAAGAGTGGAGGTATGCTCATGGACATCCTAAGGAGTTAATCCTAGATAATCCATCTAAAGGGGTAAGAACTCGAGCCTCAATTAGAAATGAATGCGATTATATAGTGTTTGTATCTCAAGTAGAGCCTAAATATTTTGAAGAAGCTAAAAAAGACCCTAACTGGATTAATGCCATGCAAGATGAACTAATTCAGTTTGATAGAAATAATGTTTAGACATTAATAGAAAGACCATCTAATGTTTCTATTATTGGCACTAAATGGATATTTAGGAAAAAATTAGATGAAAATAGAATTGTCAGAAATAAAGCTAGGCTAGTTGCTAAAGGCTACAACCAGGAGGAAGGTATTGATTTTGATGAAACTTTTGCTCCGGTTGCTAGACTTGAAGCAATTAAACTATTATTAGCATTTGCTTGTTTTATGAACTTTAAACTGTTTCAAATGAATGTTAAGAGTGCTTTTCTAAATGGTTTTATAATAGAAAAAGTTTTTGTTGAACAACCATCTAGATTTGAAAATCATGCACATCATGATCATCTTTTTAAATTACACAAAGCACTTTATGGATTAAAGGAAGCACCTCGAGCCTGGTATGAGAGACTCAGCAAATTTTTAATTGGAAATGGATTTTCTAAAGGCCATGTTGATAAAACACTATTTTTGAAAAAGAAAGATAGTGATTTATTAGTAGTACAAATATATATTAATGATATCATTTTCGGTGCTACTAATGAAATTCTTTGTCAAGAGTTTGCTAAGCTAATACAGGGTGAGTTCGAGATGAGCATGATAAGAGAACTCAATTTCTTTCTTGAACTACAGATTAAGCAAACTACAGATGGAATCTTCATCAACCAAGCTAAGTATACAAGAGAGATTATAAAAAAGTTTGGGATGGAGACTACTAAATCGATAGGTACGCCTATGAGCCCCTCTTGTAGACTTGATAAAGATGAACATAGTAAATCAGTAGATCAAAAATTATACAGAGGTATGATTGGTTCTTTACTGTATTTAACTGCTAGTAGACCAGATATAATGTTCAGTGTATGTATGTGTGCTAGATATCAGTCTGAATCTAAAGAATCACATATGATGGCTGTTAAGCGTATTATTAGATATCTATCTAGTACTATTGATATTGGTTTATGGTATTCTAGAGATTCATCTGCTGAATTGATTGGATATTCTTATGCTGATTTTGCTGACTGTAAATTGGATAGAAAGAGTACTAGTGGTACTTGCCAATTTCTTGGAGTTAACTTAATCTTATGGTTTAGCAAGAAACAAACTTCAATTGCACTATCCACGCTGAGGCTGAGTATATTGCAGCAGGAAGTTGTGCTCAAATCTTATGGATTAAGCAACAACTTGAAGATTTTGGAATCAAGTTGGCTAGTATACCTATAAAATATGATAATACCAGTGCTATTTGCTTGACAAAAAATCCTTTTCAACATTCTAGGAGTAAACATATTGAAATTAGACATCATTTTATTTGAGATCATGTTGAAAATAATGATGTTGTGCTTGAATTTATTAGTACTGAATTTCAATTAGCTAATATCTTGACTAAACCTCTTCTAGAAGATCGGTTTTGTATGATTAGAAGAGAGCTCGAGATCATCAATCCTTTTGATTAAATTTTTCCCATTCTTGACTCAAATCAATCATATTTGACATCAATCATGCTCCATCTCTGCTAATCTTGTTGAATTTCATTGAAATATGCTTGATTTTGTTCAACACTTCAATCACTTATTTTTTTTTTTTTAAGTCGATGTGTCGATACATTGATGTGTCGACACCTAAATGTGTCGACACATTCGTGAGTCGATGCATGGACGGCAATAGACCAAGAATAAGGGTGTTCCAAAGCATTTTTCCCCTCATTTCTTCATCTCTCTCGTGCCGACACATGATCAAAGGTATTCGTCACTCCTTCTTCCCTCTATTTCATGATTTAAACCTGTTGATTCTTCAATTTGGACACTTTCCTATTCGGATTTTGCTACACTTTGGCTTCCTTTTGCATTTTGAGCCTTAGAAACCCTAGGTGTTCACCCAAATATTGCCTAAATTCTTATTCTAAGCAATGGGACCCCGAAAGCAGGTAGTCTGTCAACCTCGTCAATCAAATCAGGAAGAAGAACAAAGAACGAAGGCTAGACACGAGGCTAGAGCTCCTGATCCACCTGCACGATCACTTTTTGTAGCTTCTAACAGAATGAGTTCGAAGACCGTCATCGTAGGATGACGAGTAGACTTCAGTTTTGTCGACCAGCAGAATTTTAGGATCGGATAGTGGATTCGAGAAGCTGTATTGACATCTTTTTGCTCACTAAGTGAGAGATTTTATCCCAGGCTTATTCGAGAGTTTTATAGATCACTCGCCCATGGATCTGATGGATGGATGGCACAGGTGAAAGGCTAGGATATCCCAGTTTCATTAGAGGTACTGAGCAGAGTATGGGACATTCTGATGACTGGTTCAGTGGTGGACAGCCTGATGGATAGAGTGAGCAGACTCCAGTATATCTTTGAGTCTGATATATTACTTGAGGGAGCCATCGTACCCGCATCCCGACTATCAGTAGAGATGAGATTGTTGTACCATATTGTTGCCCGGATACTTCTACTGAAGACCAGATGCTTAGATTGCATCACTGAGCGGGAGTTGCTAGTGATGGTCTCATTAGTTCAGCGCACACCCGTCTGCCTTCCAGTGCTTATGATTCACCAGATGATGGAGGCGTCAACGAGCCAGCGACTCTGCCTGTCCTATGGGATGGGGTTGACTATTCTATTCAGGGAGTACGATGTCAGCTTTGAGGATGAGCCCTTCCGCATGCTACTTCATATTGATGTGTATGACATCAGGACATTACATCGGATGGGTTATCATCTATTCCGAGGCCAGTGAAGATGCAGGGTATCTGGTCAGGCCGAGGATAGAGCTGATGACGATGATGCTACAGAGGAGGAGCGCATCCTCTCCGGTGAGGTAGGACCTAGCGAGAGTCACCTGAGACCGCAGCACAGCCAGAGGTTGCATCTCAGTCTGATCCTACCACTTCAGCATCGCCTCAGCCAGTTCAGATGGAGACTCAGAGTGTTTCTGATAGCTTATTGGACAGAGTCAAACACATTGAGATTGACATTCTGATCATGAGACAACATCTTCACTGCTTCATAGCTGAGACCAGAGAGAGCCACAGTGGACTGAGTAATGGCATCTCAGCTATACTGACCGCACTGTCCAAACCTTCAGAGAGTACTCCAGCTTCTGATACAGCTCCACCTGCTCCAGCTCCAGTTGTTGATGTTGGTGATGCTGATAGAGATGATGAGGAGACTGACTCTAATGGATTCGACTTTCCAGATCTGACTATAGAGCCAGTGGCGAAGGTGATGGCAGACTTGCCCAGGAGTCCTATTTGACCCTTCTAGTTCACCTACCCGACTCTAGTCCTATCCTCTCCTTCCAGATCGGATGATCATATTCCTATTCCTATTCTTTCACCAGTTATTGATTCTCCTGTTGTTGATACCCCCATTGTTGACACACCCATGATTGACACTCCTATCATTGATTCGTCGATTATAGACTAACCCGTTCATTCTTCAGTAACACATCTATCTTTGATACACCTATTATATCATCAGCTGATACGCTTGTTTTTGATACACCATGTATAGATACTCCTACCATTCATACATCCTCACTTATCCGAGAGCTTGGTTTTTATACACCTGGCTTTCAGTATCTTAACTCTGGTCCTTCCTTTGATCGTACGCTACTTCCGGCAGTCGCAGAGACTGTCGACCCAATCAGTTTCATTCCTGTGGAGGACATTGCTTCCACCTCTACTGCTTCAGCTAGAGGTCCGACGTATGCTCGACGCAGAGGACGTGGTCGTCGTTCCCCTCTATGACCGACCAGGACCCGATTCCGAGATCTCAGATCAATGTGGCCTCGAGCTCGATCTTTTACTGATACAAGATCGATTGAGATCGGATCATCTTCTGATGATGATAATAATGATGAGGATTAGGATATCTATGTATTTTTAGATAGTTTACTTTTATGCATCTATGTATGTTTTGTCTTTTGTTGTATGAATTCTGATTTGAAATGAAATATCATGTTGTACTTCATGTTTGTGACTTTAAATGAATAAATAACTTAAATTTTCTTGGTATTTCATTGTCTTTGTGAATTGTCTTTATGAATGAATGAAGATTTTACATTGCACTTCAATGTTGTATCTTAAATCTATTGCCCTCCTACCTTTTTAATGATAATAAAAAGGGGGAGTAATAAGATTAAAGTATAAATGCAAAGTATATTTGTGATACGCAAGGGGTAAATAAGAGTATTTGCAAATTTTGAAAATTATTTTGAAAACTTGAATTGAAATTGTTTACAAATTCCTTAAGAAAGGGGGAGCAATACTTTGTTTTCATTGAAAATCCTTTTTAAAGTGAATTTCATCTTAAAACCCCTCTTTAAGTGTTTCAAAAGATATTTACAAACTATTTTATGGATCATCAATTCAGGGAGAGCTTTACTTATCGCTGAATTTTCTTATAGAGTATCATGTTACATGTATTTATATTTCATATATATCCCAAAGTTTGATACTCTCAATCATTATAATTTGCTCTGATATTCTAAATCATTATATCACTCTTATTCTGATACATCTTGACAATATTAAAAATTACCTTGATACACCTGTTGTATTTAGTCCTATGCACCTTGATGAATTCCTTTAAAAGCTTTTTATGTAATTTATACTTAAGGATTTTGTAATCATCAAAAAGGGGGAGATTGTTGACTCCGTTATTGATTTTGATGATAAGCAAAATGGTTAAGTATAAGTGAGTACTAATGATCTCCTTGAAGTGTGTTTTTATAGAAAAAGGTGATCATAAATTTGTAGAAGTTTATTTATTTGAAGAAAACAATTTTACATGAAAAGAACTGCTCAAAGAGGACTTGGAAAGTCAAAATTTGCTTGATTAGACATCTGAGTGAAGCATAAATTTGGTTCAGTACAAGTTCAAGAATTTCTATGAAGATTTTAATGAGGTGTCGACTCAAAGTATCAACACATAACACCAAGTATCGACAAATGGAAGTGAGGTGTCGATTCAAGCCGGTATGCAAAGAATGTTTCAAATGGCATGACTGAAGTGTCAACACAAGGACCTGAAGTGTCGACACATGGATCAGCTCATCGCCTGAGATTTTCAAGCCATAGAACTAGCTAAAAATGAAGAACTGTAGAAGTGTCAACACATGGAAGCAAAGTGTCGACTCACCTGTGGAAGTGTCAACACATCTGAGATTTCCAGAGATCCAGATTGAAGATTTTTGAACTGGATGTTGACTCAAGAAGTTCAAGTGTCGACCTGAAGTATCGACTCATAGCCTGAAGTGTCGACACATGGCATTTTGGAAACAGTAACGGCTAGTTTTTCAAATACAGAACTCGACCCTTTTGCCCTCCAACGGCTAGATTTTCAAGTTTAATGGCTAGAAACTGGATTTGATGCCTTGGAAAGGTATATATATGCTCCAAATCAAATCAAAAGTATAAGAATTGATGAGAATGAAATAGAAGCATTCAAGTGAGAAGAAAAGAGAGCTTTAACTCCTATTCATTAAAGATTCAACCACTCTCAAGCAAAAGCAAGCCTCCAAGCATTCAAGAGCCTTCAAGAGCATTGAAGATCGTCCATTCTTGAGTATTCAAGAGGCTTCAACAAGTTCAAAGCACCTCTACATCAAGTTTCAAAGAGATACCCATTTTTGTTTAGAAAGCTTATATTGTTTTTCTACTTCTAAACTTTATTTATTATAAGGGTTCTTGTTAGCCTAGTATAAAATCGAGGGAGGTTATTGGTGAGCCTTAAAAAACCATTTAGGTTCTTGGTTAGCCCGAAAAATCAAGGGAGGTTGGTGGTGAGCCTTAAAACCATTTAGGTTCTTGGTTAGCCCGTAAAACCAAGTGAGGTTTTGACTTATTGGCCTTGTGAAAACAAGTTGGGTTTTTGATTAATGATCCTGGAAAACAAATCAACTATAATCGGTGTGATTATAGTGAATTTCCAAGGGAATCTTGGAGAGTGGATGTAGGTGCATTAGATAGCACGGAACCACTATATTTCTTGGTCTTTATGGTTGATTGATCTTTCTACTTGCTTTTCATTTATTGCTCTTTATTTTCGCTGTATTTTTATTTAAGAGCATTATATTAGATTTCTTTGTACCTTAATTGATTGTTGAATTGGATTGCATAGCATTGCATTGCATCAAGTAAATATTTTTTAGAGACCCAATTCACCCCCCCTCTTGGGTTGCTTACTGGGCAACATGGTATCACTTTATTATGATAACACTGGACTTGTTGCGTAAGCTAAGGAACCAAGGTCTCATCATAAGTCCAAGCACATCCTAAGATGCTTCCACCTCGTTTGAGAGATCATAAAAAGACAAGATATTCTCGTTGAATGAGTAGATACAAAGAATAACATAGCATACCCATTTACAAAAGCACTATTACAGCAGCAGTTTGATCACCACTTAGATTATATGGGTGTAAAATATAAAGGTGATTAGCTTTAGCGTAAGTTGGAGATTGAAAAAATTATATCCTAAAAGCCAATCTTTGTATGGGCATTTTTATTATCTTCCAGCTCATGTATAATATTATTTAAAAGCATTTGATTCATCATACTGCTGCATCTTATTAAGATTATGAGAATCCCATAGGTTAAGACAATGGAATTAGGCTTATTATGAAGATCATAATGGTGAGACCTAAGTTCCTATAAATCCTAATCTAAAATGTTCCTAGTTATTGGATCATCAATTCGGGGATTGATGAATCCAGAAAGACTAGCACATCTTATATATGCTCGATGGAGAGGATGGTTGATCTCATAGCTACTTGTGTAGAGATACTAATACAAGGATGTGGGTGCTCATTAAGCTATGAGTTCACTGAAATGATCCAACAAGAGAACATCAAATGGAAATCTTACTTGTCAAAAGAATGTTCTCTTAGTGAGAGTTATGCATATGATCCTTAGACCTGAGACTACCATAGTATCTTATACACATGAATTCATGTTTTGCTGCAAACTTATTCATGAAAATTAAGTCATGTATGGGATGCTTCTGGATATGGTGGATTGTATATAAAGGTAATGAGTAGGTCAACAAGGAATCGATCACTCCTAGTAAGGGAGAAGTTATCCCGTATGATCTCTTTGAATGATGACTCAAGAAGTCTTTGATCAAAGCATGATGAGATTAGATAGGATTTCTAATCTTTCATTGATTGAATCTTCATTATCAAATTGAGATTTGAAAGGATTAAGTGCTAGGGTTTGACATTTATCCATGCCCATCACTTATCGAGATAAAGGGAGATCGAAGGATTGAATTGCATGGTAACTTTTCACTGAAGGATATTTTGATAATTTTCACTAAATTTCTCATCTTTTAGGTAGGCATGACACATTGCTAGACATCAATCATGTCTTAGAGGTTTTCATGAATCAAATTGATTGGATTCATAAGTCAATTTGAAAGCTGGTTTGAATTAGCAACTTAAGTCAGCTCAATTTGACCTAATTAGGTCAATTGGGTTTGATTAGATCGAATTGGATTGGACCTAGACCTACTACTGGATAGATGTGGAATCCAAAGGGTCACACACATTAGAGAATTAGCCAAGGAAGTCAATTGTATTTTTATTAGGATCATGGGATCCTAATTGGCTAGTTAATTGGCATACTAGCATATTTTGGCTAGCTCAACTCCTAACCCAATTAGATTGGATTAGCTTGCTTGCTATTTGGGCTAACAATTTAAGTGGGACTTAAATTGGGTTATGTCCTAATTAGGATAGCATTTGTTTGATTTTATCTAGATTTATTTGGGCCTTATCTTGGTTTTATGGAAGAGTCCTACTAGGATTGGACTCTTGGCGCCAGATAGTTTTACATCAAAATAAATATACATAGAAGGACCAAGAGTCCTTCTACCAGTAAATCACTTTTTTCATATAATCTCTAAGCCCCTCTTCCTTATCTCCAAGCCCTTTTGGATGGGATTTGACCAGTCAATAGGAGGAAATGGCATGAAGAAAATAGGCACGCAAGATGAAGGTTTGCATCCCTTCATTTTGGCATAGATTCAAGGGGCTAGAGTCCTTCTGTTTGAAAACTCTTAATTTTCTTTGATATGCCTCTTAGGATCCCATTCCACCTGGCTAATTTTTGATTGATAATATGCCACATGGCATATGAAAAAATTACTGAAAAATAAAGAGATGTTTATGTCTCTTGGTGATGAAAGGACATTTCATGGTAAGTCCTCTCACCCAAAAAACTCCTTCTACATGAAGGGTCTTATCAAGGGGATGAGAAAGAGACTTATCAAGCAGCTCATCCCTCTCTATAAATAGGCATTGATAATCTTATGCCAAGCATTCAATTCTAATCCGACGAAATCCACTTTCTATTTTCTCTTCCATCTTAAGACAAGGCTTGTCCTTTTAGGACAAGACTTGTCCTTTTAAGACAAGGCCTGTCTATTTAAGACAAGGCCCTAGGAGAAAAATTAAAAGGGGTATTCAAATTCTAAAAGAGGATTTAGAGAGGTCTCTGAGTGCCTTATAGGAGGGTAGGGGTTCCAACAAAGGGAGAAAGTCTGAAACATTGCCAGAAAAGTTCTAATCAAATAAGCAAGCTTGGTAAGAGTGCTTCCTTGGTTCAGTTCCTATGTCGATCACCTCTGGAGGGCACACACTTGTGTGCCTTGTAAAAATTAAGGAGTATAACACTCCAAGTATTCTTCTATAATCCTAAAGTTTTGATTTATTACTTATCATGGTCAAGTGGTCCTAGGGTTTAGGGTTCCGGTTGATTAGGGTTTCAATAATAAAACTTTTGAAACCTGATCTTCCGCTACGCCCCACCCGGAACCCAACATCAGAACCTTGTGGTGTTCATTGGCTGTAGTAGCTTCATTATAGAAGTAGAAAGTAGACTTATATAGGATCTATCGATCTTAGTAATTAAGGTATAATCCTATATGACCTAATTGGCTAAGTCCTTGAATCTTTTGGCCACAGTAGTATGATATTGAAAAGAAGTTTTCCTGGAAATTACTATTGGACTCAAGCTAATTAAGTTTGGTATATAATGGATGCCTGGGTTTGGCGAGCTTTCTTGACCTACATCCTATCGAGATTTTTGATAAAGGAATTTAATTACACAATAACTACATCTAGGAGTTCATTTCTATTCTATTGAGTTGCCACTACATTCTGCTATGTATCACTGGTGGATTGTGAGAGCTCACTAGGATTGTTTTTGGATCAACGATCCAAGTTAAGGTTGAGTTAAAATTATTTCAATCCATCAAAAAAATTTTGATAATACTATGATAGAGATCATGGTACATGTTACTGCCGGATAGAATAGAACCTGAGAAGTCACACATAATAGGAGTCAACTAGACTAAAGCATAGATTTATGTAAGAGTTACGTATTCAGTACCTACTAATTTTAGTACTTGCTAATTTCAATACTTGCTAATTTTAGAATGATAGACTTATTTACAAATATTACAATAATTTCTGACTTTATTATTTAAGCTAATTAAATCAAGTTTAATTATTATTAACTTTATATAAAGTTAATTGGATTAGTAATTCAAGTTGGACTTGAATTATAGACCTAATCTAATTAGGTCAACGGCCTTTTTAAATTTGATTCAATTTGGACTTAAAACGGTTTCAAAAATCAATCAAAAATTAGTCAAATTTGATTAGTATCTAGGAGACCCAGTTGACTAGGTCTCTTTCTCTTATCTCATGTAAAAACCAAGAGGAGGGCATGAAAAATATGCACCTCCTCTTGGCATATACAGTGAGAAAAGGGAAGCACCAAGTTTGTGGCCTTCTTTTTATCTAGGACTCTCTCTCCTCTTTAAATAATATTGGATACTTATTTGATTTGATGTTTGACTAAGTTAGATAAGAAACTAATTTTATCTAAAATCTTAAGGAGGCATGAAGAGGGTTTTTCAATAGAGTTTTAAGGGGCATAGATTTATGGAGCGCAGAATTAAGTTTGTTGCACATCCCTTCATAATTTTGTCTAGATTTTGGTCCTCCATGAAAAATTGAGATTTATATCTCCATAGAAATCTGAGAGCCTATTGTTTCTAGAAAAAATATTAGAAAAATATTACTTTATTTTTCTAGTATTTAAATTTCTTAAGAGATCAGGGAGAAGGCTATTGAGTTATAGTTTCTAGACTAGTAGAAGAAAGTCCATCTCCATGCTTGAAAAAAGACCTGCAAGGATCTAGTAGTCCGGGGGTCTTAGTGATTTAGTTAGAAAGGCTCCATGTGGATACTAGTAGAGGCTAGACATGTGCATAGCTTTGATGAATCCCAATAGATCCGATTGATCTGATAGATCTGGCATTAGAAGAAGGATTTTAGCAATCAAGATAAGTAGATTCCTTCTTGTAAAAATTAACTTTTTAGATCTGATTAGTTTTAATTATTCCAACATACTAGAGATATGATTTAGATGTGCAGGTGATATGTTTAAATCAGTGTGCCTTTAGAAAATTTATTTTTCATGTATTTTGCTTTCATTGTGATAAGGATTTTTGAATCTAGAATAGCATGCTTATCATCAAATCACGTATCCTTATAGTGGTATTAGAGCAAGGTTTTGATATATTTGAAATAAAATCAGATTTGAATCATTAATTCCATGAAAATAACTAAAATTTAAAATTGATTTAAGTTCTAAATTTTATTTCATGGATGCGGGTATAGGATTCTGAATTAGGTATAGTTATTAAGCTACATATTAGGGTTTTGATTAGATCAAGTTAAAACCCTTTTTTAGTTTTGAGTAGTTGATGAACCTGATTAATGTTTGATTAGGGTTAGGTCAAAGAGGCTCAAAATTAATCTAAGTTGTAGTTTGGTCACATCGATTCACACTTAGTATGAATTTATTATTTAAGACATAATTTAGCTCAATGGCGAGCTCAAGTCATTAAGTTGATCTGATTGATTCTTATTGATCAATTGATATCTAAGGTAAGTTTAGATCATGGTTATTAATTAGAGCTAACTCTTACCTAGCCAACTTAGTTGATATCTAAGAAAAGAGATTTAAATGGTAGAACCCTTTCATAGATTTAACTTATCTAGCCAACTTGGTTAATTAAGTTTTTAATTATGTTGCTTTTGATTCGAATTTATCCATGCCAACTAGTTTTGTCAGACATAAGATTATGCTGATATAAACCTATTTAGTTAGATATATGATTGGGCTAACTAATTTAGATGAAACCTAAACTCAAACCTCCCTGTTAATATTAAGTCTTAGGTCTTTCACTATTGGATGTGTGTGGGTGTCTTACTGGTGTTGACTATTCTCGGCTGATTACAGTGGTTCAGTTGCATTGGAAAGATACAACCATCCTACTAACATGAGATGTTGCTAGGTATAGATAGGATTTAGCCCAATAACCGGGCACAGTGAGGGATCTGATGATGGCTTTGCCTAAGTATGAACAGCAAATCTAACTTAATTAAAGATTGGATCAATAACTGGGCATGGTGTGGCTTCATGACTTAGAGATCAAGTCATTGCAATATACATGAATTGTATTGGACAAGTGTTATCCACCTATCGGTACACAGATTACCAATAACCATACATAGTGGTGTACTACATATCGGTGGGATTGTACCACCCATTAGAAATCATGGTCATATAGGAGTTTTCACATCTCCACAAGAGAGTGTAAGAGATCTGTGAAAATAGTGAGAGTTAAAATTGTTACTTAAAGTCCCTTGAAACAAACCGACTTGTTAGCCTTAACTATAAGGACTGCTTCAAGAACCTCAAAATAGTTTTAAGTTTTGAGAAGTTGGCTATGTGCTCGACCAGGACCCTCTTATCTTACCTGACCATCCTAGTACTCGCTAGATGGTAGCACATGAGAAATGGATAGAAGATGATAATAAGGTGAAGTGCTACATGCTAGCCTTATTATCAAATAAGCTACAAAGCCAGCATGAGGATATGCCAACTACCAATGCTATATTACTCACCTACAAGAGCTGTATAGTGAGTAGAATCATACCACATGCTTTGAGGTCTCAAAAAGACTATTTAATATCAAAATAAATGAAGGGCAGTCAATCCATGATCATTGCTTGACATCAAATAGCTTGAGAAGCTGGGCATACTGATTCATAGAGAACTTTAAGTCAATTTGATCCTTCAATCCCTAACTAACTCATTTGCTCAGTTCATAATGAACTATAATATGAACAAATTGAGTTACATGTTGCCTGAATTATTAAACATGCTAGTAAGTAATGAGGAAACCTTAAAGAGTTCAAGGGGCTCTGTTCTTATTATCGAACATGCATCTTCATCTAAAAGAAAGTCTGCCTGAAAGAAGAAGCTTGTGAAGAAGTAGAGAAGGACAGTAAGCCTAAAAAGGATGGTCAAAAGAAGCCTACTATGAGTAAAGAAAAATGTTTTCACTATAATACTAATGGGCACTAAAAGAGAAACTGTCCACTATACTTGAAGAGCCTGAAGAAATAAAAGGTGGATGCACCTCAGAAGGTATATCTATGCTTGTTATTGAATCAAGCCTTATAGTATCTTTTACTTCTAGTTGGATATTAGACTCTAGTTCACATGCTCATATTTGTACTTCAATGCAAGGTGTGGTAAGAAGTAGAGCACTAAGGGAAGGAGAGATGATCTTGCATGTTAGAAATGGTACAAAAGTTGCTACAGTTATCATGGGAGTATACCCTCCATCATTTCCTTTAGGATTTAGTTTAGTTTTGAAAGACTATTATCATTTACCTATAGCTAGCAAAAACTTAATTTCTATATCTATGCTAGCATAGGAAGGTTATGAATTTATATTCAATAAAGATTTTATTTGATTTATTTTAGAAATAAATTAATTACAAAAGCTCTCTTGATTAACAGTTTGTACCATTTATATAATGGTGTATCTGTGAACATTAACGAGCAAATAATGAATGCCATAAGATATAAATGACCTAAAGATGACCTAAACCTAAAGTATATGTGGCATCTTAGGCTTGGTCATATTGGAGAGGACAGGATTAATAAACTGGAAAATAATGGTATCCCAGACCTAATTAATTTTGGGTCATACCTAGTTTGTGAATCATGCCTTCAAGAAAAGATGACCAAATTATCCTTTGCAGGTCAAGGGAAGAGGGCCACTAAGTGCAAACTAATGTGTATGGACCATTTAATATACCAGCTAGGGGTGGTCTTCAAAACTTCATTATCTTTACTGATGATTACTCATGGTATAGGTTTGTGTTTCTTATGAGATACAAGTCTGAAGTATTTGATAAATTCAAGGAGTTCAGATATGAAGTAGAAAAGTAAACAGAAAAATCCCTTAAGATTCTCCTGTCAGATCAGGGAGGTGAATATCTTAGTGAAGAATTCTGGATTATCTCAAGGACAATAGCATAGTGATGAGGGACGGGACTCTAATATGATGCATGCAAATGAATGACATAAGAAGGATAAGAAAATCATATTAAAGGAGTAATAATTTTTGAGGTTGTTTAGATTTAGTTCCCGAAAATAGCTAAGACTAGGTTAGGATTTCATGCAATAGTTAAAATTCCTATCCACATGCTAAAACTATCGACGAAATAAAAAAGTAAAGGATCCTGAGTCTAAGAAGGCCTATTAGGAGCATGTTCACCTTCAAGAAATCAGAGAAAAAGAGATGAGAATTAGGTTTGGCATACCAGGTAATGATTTCTAGTTGATGTGGAAGAGACGCTCCGCTCAGATCGACGCCTGAATGATCCGGTCACTTTCCCGCGAATCCATCGACTTTTTATTAGCTTCATTCGAGGGTAAGGAAGAATTCATCTAGAGGGCGTGGCACCGGAGGGATCCTGTAAACATCAGGGGTTAGTCATGTAGAATATGAGAAAAATACTAAACAAGATGGAAAGAAGATCGGGCGGAAGAGAGGCTACAGGGGCTGGCAGCCTTGGATGAAGCTTGGGTGTCTAAATCTTGGAGAGGGCTGATGGTGGGCATCTTAGGGCTTGGAAGAAGGATGCTTTGGGCGGCTAGGGTTTAAGGAATTATGACACTCAAGTTTCACACACACACTTTCAAAGAGGAACACAAGTTATCACAAGAAAAATTCACCAGAGTTTATTTCATGAATAAGAGATTGATTACAAGAGGGGGAGGGGGTGGGTGTTTATAGATTAATCTAGCCCTTTTCCTATCAAACTAAGAGTACACAGTATGAATAGGATTAGGAGAATAAAGTTGAGTAGAATAAGGAGTACATAATTTGAATAGAATTGGTAGACTGAAATCCTTGTAAAACTTGGACATCAACTCATTCTTGGACTTGGAAGCTTTGACTTTTCTCCATGGGCTTGGACTGGTATGAAATTCTTGCTGGGCTTGGACTAGGTCAAAGCCTTGGGCATCTTGGACTGGGTCAAAATATGGGGTGCCAACTTCATGATGGGCTAGGGAGTGTCAATTGCTATAGGCCTTGGACTGGGGTGCCAAGGATAGGGATCTAAGGTGGCGCTTCTTCATGAAATATTGTGGGCTTAAGGTGCCTAAGGCCTGGTATACTGGGGCACCATCTCCTGGAGGGCTTGGACAGCATGAAGAAATCCAGATGCTGGGTTGGTGACTTAAGTGTGGGTCCAAAGGTCCTCTTCTTGAATAAAAATTACATAGACTCAAAAAAGCCTAACTGACAAGACTCAAAATAGGTTTAAATAAATAATGAACTCACTAAATAGATAAACAGGACTCAATGGACTAAATAAGGAACTTCCACCGACTTAGTGAATCCAACTAGCTCACTTTATTACAGGACTCACAAAATTTGGACTTCATTACAGGACTTAATAAAAATTGACCAACACATGACTTAAAGGATAAATTGAAGCTTGAAGTCTATGTCTGATCTGATGTCCCCATCAATTCTCCTGGGATGGGAGGAACTCGACCCTATCGAGTAAAATCAATCTAGATATGGCACTGCTCTGACAAGTCCGGGTTGAGGCACTACGGATCCTCTCGAGTGATCCACAAATCCTCCGATCTCGGTTGACCTTGCCATCAAACCAAGTGATATGGTAGCTTTTATTTTGGGTACTAGTGGCTTGGTCATTCAGGATATGCTCAATCATTCCTCTCACGGGCTAATTTAATGGTGGACGCTCAGGGTTCGATTCACTCTCAAAGAAAAGGGTTAGGCTCAAACTCACTGGGTATCATTGCTGGCTCCCTATACTCAACTAAGTCTGAGATATTGAAGGTTGAGCTTAATGCCTAATTAGGTAACTCAGGCACTAGGTCCAACTCTCTTTATCAATTTAATGGATCCAACTTATAGGTATGTAGCCTAATTGTTACAAAATTTTCCTAGCAAACTCTTAGACTCTTTTCAGGAATTAATTATATTTTTTTATAAAAATATTACTTACATTAATCTTATGATTAATTTTTCATGCAGATCTCTAATCATGCAGTGCAAATGACACACAACAACTCCTATTGACATGCAGACAAAACACCTAATGCGAGCAAATAACTCATACCAACACATATTGATATGCAAACTCGACTAACTCTAAACTACAGTTATGGGTTTGACCCTTAGTCAGGTGGGTGACATGCAGATGAGAACTTGACATGCACTCCTAACAGATGCCATAGAGTCCTCCAAAAGTAAGATGCAAACATGACATACGTAATGAATGAATGCAATATGCAAACTCCTACAAAATGCAATCTAGTGGTTAGAGAAACATGAAAAGCTTCAAAAAAGGGTAGAAAATAAGAGGTAGGTTTAGGGTTAGCTTGGTAGGGTAGAAAATAAGAAAAGGGTTTGGGGTTGATTGGATAGAATAAGATATAAGAAGGGATGTCAGGGATTAGTCCTAGACTAATAAGGCTGACCTTATGGGGTTGATGTATACCTACAGGGTCTACATAATGGAAGAATGGGTCACTAATCTCAGGAAAAAGATTGTAAATGGGAACTATAGGAGGGTGTTGACCCCTCAAGTGATTTTGATGATAACCAAATATTGGAGCATGTATATTTATTTCTAACAACTCTTCAAGTGTTTTACAAGTTTTTGTAAGATGAGTTAATTGTTCAAACCTCAACTCCTACACCTTTGTTTCTTGTTTAAGTTGTGTTGTAAGTTGTTTTTGTAAAGAAGAACCCAATGAAAAAGCTAAGAAAAAATTATATAAAAAGGGTTACTTCTGTATATGTGTGCCTTAGAATTATTTTGAGTTGGTATGTTTGAAAAATGTAAGAGTATTGGTGAGAGTTTTTCTTTGAGTTGAATTGTAAAAATCCTAAAGAAATTACTTGAGCCAACCTAGTATGTTGAAGAGCCGACTGCATCTCATGGCATACAGCAAGGATTCTGGTATGTAGCAATCCAAGCTGACTCGAAGGCAATCGAGCCAACTCCAATGAATCCGAGTCGACTGGAATTTATTCGAGCCGACTCCTCCAGAGTCCAGTTTTTGAAGATTTCTGAGAACAGCCAGGCGAGCCGACCCGAACCAAAAAGAGCCAACCCTGCCAGACTTAATTTTGAAGACCTGAGAAAGCGAGCCGACCCGAACTACAACGAGCCGACTCTTCTAGAGTGATAATTTCAGAACCTGAGAAGAAGAGCCGACCAAAGATCAAAAGAGCCGACTTCTCGAGTTTAAGTTTTTCAAAGATATAAGTTCAAGCCGACCGAGCTATCAAGAGCCAACTCATCTAGAGTGAAGTTTTGCATCCTAAGACAAAGAGCTGACTGCACTAAGGATTTGGCGACTCAACTCATCGACTCAAAGGATCCGAGCAGACTCGAAGGAATCCAAGTCGACTCGAACATCGCTTTCAGGTATCCAACAGTTAGTTCCAGAATTTATTTTTGAATGCCAAAAAGTGCTCCAACGGTCACAAACCACTTCCCAACGGTCTAGAACGGCTAGAATTACCTTGAAGTGATGGAAGACCTTATATTTGAAGGATTTAGACTTCCTTGAAACAATTTTTTTAGAGAGTTCTTCAAAGAAAAGAGAGCTTCATTGAATATCCTACCTACCAACAAGAAGAGAGCACAAGAGCATTCAAGTCAGCCTTCAAGTCTTCACCAACTCTGATAAGAAGCTTGAAGCAATTTGGGAAGAAGCCACTAAAGCAATTAAAGCTCATTCAAGTGCATTTAAGTGGACTTCTATCAAGCTGCACCGACAACTATCTAACAAATTGAGTTTGTCATTTTTGTTGCATTTAATTCAATTCATTTTTGAATTGCTTGGGTTATTGGTGAGCCCAGTTGAAAAACCAAATAGGTTCTTAGTGAGCCTTGATAAAAACCAAGTTGGGTTCTTGGTGATCCTGGTAAAACCAAGGTCGGTTCTCAGTGATCCCGTGAAAATCAAGTTGGAGTTTTTTGGTGAGCTTGTTTAAAACCAAAAGGTGTTGGGTTTTCTTTGGTGATCCCATTAAAACCAAAGTGTAGAGGTTTTGGATTGTGATCCTATAAAACAATCCTACTGTGTTCGGGTGTGAATATAGTAAAAATCCCAAGTGGTATCTTGGATAGTGGATGTAGGAGCTGGGTTGCTCCAAACCACTATAAATTTTATGTTTGTATTGTATTTCTTTATTCTTGCTTAGCTTCTGTAATTTACTATTCTGTCACAGCACCTACCACTTGCAAGGGGTTTTTAATTGCACATTATTTTCCTTAAATTTTTAATTTCTCAATTCACCCCCCTCTTAGGTAGCCACCTGGGCAACAGAGGGGATTCTTCCTGAGGGTACTGATTTAAAGAGATCATGTCCTTAATAAATTCTTCTGGCTCATGAAATTTAAGACTAGACTCTATAATTGGGCTTCCTTCTAGTGTCTCCTCAGGTATAATTTCCACAGTAGGGTTGGGTTTCTCATGGTCCTCTTCCTTCAGCTATACTTCCACTACAGGTTCAGTCTGGGTGTAGTCAAGGTCAACTAACTTTGGGTTAGCTTCTATCTGGGTATGATCAGGATCAACTAACTCTGGGTTGGCTTCTACCTGGGTATCTACCTGGTCAACAATTCTAGGTCATCTATAGGTATCTCTTCTTCTTCTTCTTCCTTATACTCCTCCACTAAGCTCACATCAGCTTCATATATCTTCCTCATACTCTTCAAGGTCATTCTAGTGAACCAATGGGGTGGTAAGAGGGGGTTAACTAATAAAAAATTGACTAATGACTGGGGTAGGGGTGGGTTAACTAAGAGGAAGTGGATTAATACTGAGCTCATATCTAAGGGTACTAATCCTATGGGTTGCTTGGTTATTGGATTGGGTTATTTGGTTTATCTGGGTGGTCAACTAGGCAAACTAGTTTTGGGATTGCGTATTGGACTGGTTAATCTAGGTGGTTAATTGGGCAGTGGATTGGGCATTTAATTGGTTCATCTGGTCAAATCGTTCAGTTATGGCTTTGATGAAGATCTCAAGGTTGGATTCCATGGCTGAGTTAGGTTGGGGCTTAGATTGTTGATATTTGGTTCCTAACCTAGTGGTCATGCAATCAATCACCCAAAGTGGTATGGTGTAGTCAAGCATGCAAGGATCAGTACGTTCTAGGGTTTGCTAGACCTAGAGCCAAAATTGAGTGGGTCGACTCAACTTACACCCAACTCAACAACTAATCCTTCCTCAAGCCAGGTAAGACGTGGGGTGGTGAGAGACCCCCCCTGCCTGTGACAGGGTCCTAATTAAGTAACCACCAGTTCACTTAGGGTGTTTGCCTCTGGACCTCTAGCCTTAGATACCAGATTCTAGTAATAGTTGAGGAATTGAATGCACTAGTTAACCCACACAACTCGGATCTGACCTATTAGAATCCCTAAGCTCACTAGAGAAAATTAGGTTGCTAATTGATTTTAATTAGGGCTTGGGTTCTGATGCTGGATGGTTGTTTTGGGCCCAGGATGGATGATGAAATCCTGCCCTAATCTGAGATACAAAATTGCCCTTAAGATTAATTGAATGAGATGATGAACATAGAATGAAACCTGATGCAATCTGATAACAATCAAAAAATAAAAAATATTTTTTTATTTTTTTATGAGGTGACAAATTAAATTTGAGTTGGTTAAGTTATCAAACAAAAATTGGCTTGGATGAAGTGTGTTTGGTAGTTGATTAGGTTTGGTTTAGTCAGATATGCAAAAACTGAAATTAGGGTTTGTTTGATGCAGAAGTTAGCATGGATTTCAATGAAAAAAAATTCTAAAAAATTTACAAACAGATAATGACGTGTAAGGATGCTTCTTGTCAGATTTCATGCAAAACTAAAATAGTATTATGATGCAAAACCTAGGGTTTCTAACTGGTTTTAGGAAAACATAGAATTCTAGTTAGGGTTTTTAGGATGCCAACTTTTTTATAAATTTTGGTTCTGTGAAATATGAGAAAAGTATTATTAAAGTAGAGAACTCAACAGAGATAACGTGATGAAGATTTTAGAGAAAAATAAAATTCTTAAGTTCATGAAACAAATCTAAACTCAGACACCTAATGCAGATGATAGGATGCAGATTTTTGTTAGGATTTTATTTTTTCTTTTTTTTTGATTTTTGGGTTTGAAAAAAATCCACAAAAATATAATAAAATAGAGAAAAAAAAGAGGATATTCACCATAAAAATTAGAAAAAAATAAAAATGTTTGATGCTGGAAATAGTTTTATATTATGAGGGGTTATGCAGAAAACAGCATGCAGAAATCTAGACTATGATGCAAGAACATGCCCTAAACTATGCTCTGATATCAAATGATAAGGGATGGGACCCTAACATGATGCATGCAAATGAATGACATAAGAAGTATAAATAAATTAGATTAAAGAAGCAATGATTTTTGAGGTTGTTTAGATTTAGTTCCCGAAAATAGCTAAGACTATGTTAGGGTTTCATGCAATAGTTAGAATTCCTACCCACATGCTAGAACTATCAACGAAATAAAAAAGTAAAGGATCCTAAGTCTAAGAAGTCCTATTAGGAGCATGTTCACCTTCAAGAAATTAGAGAAAAGGAGATAGGAATTAGGTTTGGCAAACCAGGCAATGATTTCTAGTTGATGTGGAAGAGATGCTCCGCTCAGATCCGTGCCTGGATGATCCGGTCACTTTCCCGTGAATCCACCGATTTTTTATCAGCTTCATTCGAGGGCAAGGAAGAATTCATCTAGAGGGCGTGGCACCAGAGGGATCCTACAAACGTCAGGGGTTAGTTATGTAGAATACAAGAAAAATACTAAACAGGATGGAAAGAAGAAGATTGGGCCGAAGAGAAGCTGCACGGGCTGGCTACCTTGGATGAAGCTTGGGCATCTGGATCTTGGAGAGGGCTGATGGTGGGCATCTTAGGGCTTGGAAGAAGGATTCTTTGGGTGGCTAGGGTTTGAGAAATTAGGACACTCAAGTTTTACACACACTTTCAAAGAGGAACACAATTTATCACAAGAAAAATTTACCAGAGTTTATTTCATGAATAAGAGATTGATTACAAGAGGGGGAGGGGATGGATATTTATAGATTCATCCAACCCTTTCCCTGTCAAACTAAGAGTACACAGTATGAATAGGATTAGGAGAATAAAGTTGAGTAGAATAAGGAGTACATAATTTGAATAGAATTGGTAGACTGAAATCCTTGTAGAACTTGGACATCAACTCCTTCTTGGACTTGGAAGCTTTGACTTTTCTCAATGGGCTTGGACTGGTATGAAATTCTTGCTGGGCTTGGACTGGGTCAGAGCCTTGGGCATCTTGGACTGGGTCAAAATTTGGGGCACCAACTTCATGATGGGCTGGGGGGTGTCAACTGCTATGGGCCTTGGACTAGGGCGCCAAGGATAGGGATCTAGGGTGGCACTTCTTCATGAAATCTTGTAGGCTTGAGGCACTTAAGGCCTGGTATGATGGGGCAACATCTCCTGAAGGACTTGGGCAGCATGAAGAAATCCAGATACTGGGTTGGTGACTTAATTGTGGGTCCAAAGGTCCTCCTCTTGAATAAAAATTACATAGACTTAAAAAGGCCTAACTGACAAGACTCAAAATAGGCCTAAATAAACAATGGACTCACTGAACAAATAAACAGGACTCAATGGACTAAACAAAGAACTTCCACCAACTTAGTGAATTCAATTGGCTCACTTTATTACAGGACTCATAAAATTTGGACTTCATTACAGGACTTAATAAAAAATGACAACACATGACTTAGAGGATAAATTGAAGCTTGAAGTCTATGTCTGATCTGATGTCCCCATCACATAGTCTCATAATGGACCCCTCCTAGTATGCCTCAACCCATCACATAGTCTCATAATGGACCCCTCCTAGTCTGATCTGATGCCCCCATCACATAGTCTCATAATGGACCCCTCCTAGTATGCCTCAACCCCATGGGATATCTAAAAGAGGGAATAGGACCTTATTGGATATGGTCCGATTGATGATGAGCTTCATTGATCTACCTTTGTTTCTTTAGGCCTATGCCCTGCAAACTTCAATTTGCATTTTAAATAGGGTTCCCTTTAAGTCCTTTCTTACTACTTCATATGAAATATGGCATGGTAAGAAACCAAGTCTTGGTCATCTTAAGATTTGGAGATGTCCAGCCTATGTCAAGAGACTAATGGCAAACAAATTAAAGTCTGGATTGATGAAAGCTTGCTTTTTAGGGTATCCTAAAAAATCTATAGGATACTACTTTTACTTTCTAGAGGATCATAATATAATTGTGAGTCAACATGCCTTGTTCCTAGAGAAATGGTTTGTTCATGATGGTGATAGTGGGAGGTTAATTGAGCTCGATCAGAAAGTCTCTGAAGAGCAGCAAGCTAAAGATCAGGTCAAACCTGATGAACCAGTGGATATAGTTTCTCCACCACTTCATAAGTCTAGTATGGTCTCCCATCCTCTTGAAAGGTACAAAGGTATGTGATAACTACATTATACATATATATAAAAGTATTAATTTAATAATTAAATTTTATTTATTTATTCAAAATTAATACTTTTATTTATCATTTGTAGAAAAGAAAATCATCAACACGTAGACCTCGATTTATGGGTTCGAACGAAACAAGTTTGAAGTAAATCCAATTTAAAATGAGCCCAAAATTGATTTTTGAAGAATTATTACAGGTTTGCATGGTTATTAAAGTAATTGGTCTACCATGGATCGGTTGAATGGTTTACGACATGGTCGCTGGTGCATGATCCACCATGGCCACCGGTCCATGGCATAGAGCCATGGACCATGAGGGGTTTTCAGCCCAAAATCATTGCCCCGCCACCACCGGAGTTGTTGTCCACCTTCCTCGCCACTGGAGAACCTCCTCCATGGCCTTCTATGCAAAGATCCAATCATCTTTTCACTGTTCTGCCACTTTCTTCTTCCTTCGATTTGAGAAGCCATTCACCACCCGAGCCATGGCCACACCACCGATCTCCGCCCAGGTCACTATCTCCGACCATCGTCAGTCTGTGTCCACCCCTATCCGGACATCGATGTCAATGCCATCTTCCTCATATGCATCAAGCCATCTCACAGGCATCACCAGGCTTCTTCTCCAGTGGTGGCTCTCAGTGGCGTGCGATTGCTTTGACAACAACTCCGGCGAGGCTCTGACGGTTGGTCCTGGTAGCACATGGGCAAGGCTGACGAATTTTGGTAGTGGTGGCTACGATTCAAGGAAAAGACGGTGACGACGCTAGGCAACAGCAACCAGTTCGATCAAAACCCATCAAGGAGCACGTATCTCAAAGCATCCTATGGTTCCTATTGATTTCCATGATGAGGGTGATTTCTGGACCTCCATTCAAGATCCGATGGCAACCAACCAGCTGGTCAAATATTGAGTGGGAACAGGACTCTATAGTCTAAGTTAATTAGGATTTAGGTTTACCATATAACCGTTGAGTCCTGTAAAATTAAATCTTAGCCATTATTTCGGTCCTCATATTTAGTCCTATATTGGAAAACAATGAAAACATCTTTCCTGTTAAACCTTATAAAAAGGCTCCTATGCCCTTACTTGGGAAAAGCAACTCCCCGGAGTCCCTCTAAAGCCTTTGCATAAGGGACAGGAGGGGATCAACTTAGAAGTGGGTTAGTGCAAAAGTGTGAAAGGGAAGAGTGGGTTCTTCAATCTTTTGTAATTCTTGTTCTGTAATAAAAGAGTATGTTTTCCTTTCTAAATTTATTTGTTCTCTTTTATTCGCTTTTTATGCTTTATTATTATATTGATTTTAGGGGCAATTCTTGTTTTTTGGAGATATGTCGTGATCTGTTACAGATATGGGGCATGCCAAGGAAAGAAGAATTGGATACCTAGTGCCTCCCGAAGATGCGCCGTGATCTGTTATGGGTATAGGGCATGCCAAGGGAAGACAGGTAAATCCCTAAAGCCAATTATATTTTAGTTATTAAAGAAATACAATTTGGCACTACACAATCACTCTTTCTCTCTTGAAATACTCTCTCTCGCTTGCTTCATGTTAGGAGTAGTTTATTTCTTGCTCACTTGTATTTTCCCACAACAATAATTACATTTTTTTCTTTTTAAACCATAACTTAGCTCTAAGGTCCCTAAGGATATGATCTCGACTCACCATAGCTATGGAGTTGAGTTGGTAAATTATTTTTGATCACCTATGATAGCGATCAAATTTTGGCACCATTACCAGGGACCACAAGCATAGTTATGATTTAAAAATTAAAAAAAGTATAAAGAAATTAGTAAATTACTTTTTATTACTCTCCTGACCACTTAATCTGCTCATCTAATTTAGTTTTTTTTCCATAATTAACTAAATTAAAAACTTGATAAAAAATAACATAACCTAAAAAGAAAACATGACACCTCATAATACATAATTAAAATAAAGAAACTAATTAAGCCTTAAAAACTAACTACTTGTACTAGACAACTGCTTTCTCTGCATTGCATATTTTATAAAATATCTTAAGGGCACTAAATCCCTAAACAATATAAGCTGGGGATATCATTACCCTTACTTGGCCCACAAAGCACCACCCTACATATTGCATTGACCTAAGTCTTAATTTAAAATCAATTAGACATTGGCCCTTAAGGATTATCGAACTCACTAGGACAAGAGATCCTAAGAGTTGGACTAGCTCAGAATTAACTAGTTCACTGGTATCTAAGAAAAGAGGTTCAAGGATGATGTAGTTCTGAAGAAAGGTAGTTCTTTAACTGGTTTCGTTGTTTGACCTGGCCAATTGATTTGGTGTCTAAGAAAAGCAATGGGGGACCCCCATCGACCTTACCTTTACCGGGCCTGTGGGTAGTTGGTATTTGACTTCGAAGGCTCAAAGGCAACCTTGAAATAGTTAGGAGCTATCTAGAACTAGGGACCCTAGGATAGAGAGTTCATTGACTACTTACTTGTTTGCAATTAACCTAAAACTTTAACTAATACTCCTTTTTTATAACTCTTAGCTTTAGGACTCCATAGGCTCTCACCTTTAGTCTTTTTTCTATCTTTCTTCTCACTTCTTCCCCTTTCTCCTCTTTAATAAAATACATTAAAAAAAACTTAATAGCTTAGGATTGCCTTACCTAGACCATTTGGTTGCATGCTAGGTCGACGATCACTATAACCCGACTTGCAACCATTTGACGAAGAGCTAGAGAAGACCCATAGATCAATCCGAGCTAAAATATGGCTGACCCTGGTGATGCCAACCCTCCATGCCCATTAAGGAAATATTTTATCCCATCCTCCTACTCATTCTCACCACGCATCCAAGCACCTCCTGTGGAGGCCATCCAATATGAGATCAAGTCCAGTATTATTCAGATGCTACCATATTTTCATGGACTTAGTAACGAGGATCCCTATAAGCACCTAGGTGAATTTCTTAAGATCTGCTCTACAGTTAAAATCTAAAATTTCTTTGATGATGCCCTTAGGTTGAAGATTTTCCTATTTTTACTTAAGGACAAAGCCAAATATTGGTTGAGTACCTTAGATTCAGTAACTATATCAACCTGGGACCAACTCCAAAGAGAATTTCTCAAGAAATACTTTTTCATAGGAAAAACTAATCAGATTAGAAAAGCCATAATTAGTTTTTCCCAAATGAAAGGGGAAATGTTCCATGAAATATGAGAGAGGCTAAAGGACCTAATCCGAAAGTACCCACATCATGCAGATCCAAAGTGGCAACTAGTACAGTGTTTCTATAATGGTCTACTAGAGAAACACCGACAGATGGTCAATGCCTCATGCGGAGGAATTTCATATTGAAAAATGAGGATTGTTGGAGATCCCAGGTGGGCAAGACCCGAGCGGCACGAGCCGATACATGCAATTTAAAACTTTTCTAAATTGCATGATGCAGTAGAAGGAGATAAAATAATTTTATCTAATATGTTAATCTAATAAACACTGGCCATACACAGATCTGTATGCATATACAGTAATGCATGTATGAGTCAAGCAAGCAAAGCATGAAATTCATTGAATCATTCTTTGAATCACATACAAGGGTGTTGAAGATCATTTCTTCAGACCCATAAGATAGAAGTACAAACCTTTTATCCAAGGTGATGATCACCGGGAGGGGAGGTACTTCAAGGATGAGCAATAGCCCTGCAAGCAGCACAAGCATTCTGCCTCTATAGGTTGTTCACACCGGGGTAAGAGGATTCTTCTCCTTCCTTCAAGGTGCTAGCCTCTCCGGAAATACTATGACAGTGATGGACTCTTTCTTCAACTCCTTGAAGAAACTATTGCTGAACAATGGTGGAACAAAGCTGCCCAAGGACCCTTCCTAGAATGCTCTATCCCAAACCTTCAATAGAAGGTATGCACACAAGAATCCCAAAACCCAAACCTCACACCACCCAATCTCTCACATAAGACCACTCTCAGGTCAAGATAAGATCTCTCTAACCAAGGAAAAATGGCAAAGTCTCAACTTGAGAGTGGAAGAGAACGATTCATTCTTTAGCCCACCCATAATAGCCTTTTTAATAATACCATGATGGGGAGTTAATGAGGGATAAATGGGAGGTTTGGAGTCTCTTGGAATTCCTGCAAGTTAGAAGACCTTTGGAATTCAGCAATGCAACTGATTAAAACCCCAAGATGCCAAAATTAAGTGCCATAACTCTTATAGCCTTTAATGAAGCATCCTCAAATTTTTCAACAAATCCTGTTAGACGGGTTGACTCACCTCGGGTCAACTCTATTGGCAGTTTTGACAACTTCTTGTCAAACGAGTCTGAAATGATTTCCAATCATTGCCAAGCTAACAAATCAAGAAGAAACCCCACGGTGTATGACCCCATAGGTTCAAACACTAAATTGGTAGCACAACAACATTTCCAGTACCAGCCAAAGTCATCATCTAGCAATGACACCCGACATCCGGATAGGTCAAAGGTTGCAGAGCAACAAGAACCTGTCAAATATAGAGTACCACTGAACTTATTCCTTTAATCTTCTAATGCTCCTGATGGTTTAGGGTTAAACTGTCCAAACCTAATCAGCCCATCACAATATGTCTCAAACAAAGAATTCTTGTAATTCCTTACAAGGAATTCCCTGGCTAAGGTCTTTCTCAATTGAGGCATATTAAGCATTCAATCCAAACCATTTGGAGAGGTCAATCCTATCTTGATCCTACTACCTCTACACAAGTACTTGACTATACCCAGCGACCTTCCATCATTAGATTAAAATTCTGGGTAGTCTGGCATCTAAGCATAGTGAGTTGCTTACAAGCTGCCATAGTGATCTCAAGTCAGAAAAATAATTCATGTCCATATTCTAATGCAAATCTTCTCTTTAGAAAAAAGAGAATCTCGCATGAGAGTCACGCTCAGTGAAGTATTGAATACAACTCCTGGGGTCATACCAGCATCTCCATGCTACTTGGTTAAGAAGACAACCAATAGATATGACATCAACGACCTATTCTCGATACACCATCATCCTGAAATGGTGTATCCTTTGGTCGCGAACCAGTTTATGAACTACACGATGCATCCTCTCTACATCGCATACAAAGTAGCTTAAAGGACATCATCACATAAGAGTTCAATTAGGAAGATGACATGTGATGAACAACCAGAATAAACTTTTTATTCAATTCGATAATTCATATACACATACATGAGTCGCACAACCGTCTACAACCTAGACGATTGGCTTTGGGATACACATTTTCCAACAACTCCCACCTGGACTAAAGCTAATTGAAACAGAATCTGATTTCTATCTTCCATTTATAGTCGTCGAACTCTTGTATTCAACAGCTTTAGTGAAGGGGTCGGCCAAGTTCTCCTTAACATTGATCTTCAGAAGTTCGATGTCACCTTGTTCAATGATCTCCTGGACAAGGTGATAACGATGCAGAATATGCTTGGTCCGCTGATGTGATTTCAGCTCTTTGGCTTGAGCTATGGCTCCAGTGCTATCACAATACACCAAAATAGACCATCTAAGGTAGGTGCCACTCCCAGCTCGCCTAGGAACTTCCGTAACCACACAGCCTCCTTTGCTGTATCCGATGCTGTAATATACTCTGCCTCGCAAACAAAATCAGCCACTGTATACTACTTGAGACTTTTCCAGCATATAGCTTCACCATTTAGAGTAAACACAAAACCAGATACACTTTTATCATCATCTCTATCTGACTGAAAGTTAGAGTCAATGTACCCTAAAAGTTTTAAGTCAAAATCTCCATAAATAAGCCATTGGTCCTTAGTATTTCTCAAGTACTTCAGGATGTTCTTAACAACTTTCCAATAAGCTTCTCTTGGGTCAGACTGGTATCTGCTCACTACTCCTAGTGAGTATACCATGTATGGTCTAGTATATAACATAACAACATAATAGAACCCACTACCGAAGCATATAGAATTCTACTCATACACTCTCTTTCCTTAGGAGTTGTCGCACAATCCTTTTTGGAAAGAGTAATCCTATGACCTATCAAAAGATAGCCCCTTTTGGAATTCTCCATGCTGAACCGCTTCAGCACAGTGTCTATGTACATAGATTAGGATAGTCCCAAAAGCCTCTTAAATCTATCTCTATAAATCTTCATACCTAGTATGTATGAGGCTTCATCCAAGTCTTTCATAGAGAATTGAGATAAAAGCCAGACCTTTATTCCTTGCAATGCTGGAATGCCATTCTCGATTAGGAGAATGTTATCCACATACAAAACAAGAAATATTATTACAGAACCTTTTGCCCATTTATATATACAAGGTTCCTCTTCATTCCTAACGAAGCCATACGGCTTGATACATTTATCAAAATATATGTTCCAACTCCGAGAAGCCTGTTTCAGTCCATAAATGAATCTCTGAAGCTTGCACACTTTAGACTCATCTATGGATTTGAACCCTTCAGGTTACATCATATACACCTCCTCTTCCAGCTTACCATTTAGGAAAGCTGTTCGGATATCCATTTGCCAGATTTCATAATCTAAATATGCTACCATAGCAAGCATAATCGAATGGACTTGAGCATTGTCCCAAGGGAGAACATCTCGTCATAGTCAATATCATAACACTGACGATATCCCTTGGCAACCAAACGAGCTTTTTAGGTCTCCACTTGCCCATCTATGCCTCGTTTTCTCTTGAAGATCCACTTGCACCCAATGGATTTTATTCCTTCATGTGGATCAACTAATGTCCATAAATTATTGACTTCCATGGACTCCATTTCGAATTTCATAGCTCCCAGCCATGACTCAAAATTAGACCTTGATATTGCATCCATATAGGTGATTGGGTCCTCGTTCTCATTGAGATCAACAGGATCACCGTCTCGGACCAAGAAACCATAATATCTATGCGGTTGATGTGGTACTCTACTAGATCTCCTTAATGGTTGCACTATGGGCTCTCTGGATCTAATCTAATCAAATCCGGTTCTATAGAGGCCTTAGAGTGAGAAGGTTCTTCTATCTGTTGAACTTTTTCAAGTTCAACCTCAGTAGCTTGAGTGCCTTCACCAAGGTACTCCCTTTCCAAAAAGGTTGCTCTAAGGCTAACGAACAACTTTTGTTCCTCAGGCAGATAGAAATAATATCCTTTGGATTCTTTGGAATACCAAACAAAAAGAAATCTATCAGACTTAGGTCCTATCTTATTTATCTCCAAATGTTTGACATAAGCCAAACACCCCCAAACCCAAAGGTGAAAGAGAGTTGGCTTACGTCCAGTTCATATCTAATATGGTGTTTTATTAACGGATTTACTTGGAACCCTATTCAAAAGGTAAGATGCTGACTCAAGAGCATATCTCCAAAAGGATTTAGGTAGACTTGCAAAGCCCATCATGGATTGAACCATGTCCAACAGAGTTTGATTCATCCTTTCAGACACACCATTTAACTGAGGTATCCCTAGAGGAGTCCATTGAGAGAGAATTTCATTCTCTCTCATAAGTCTGCATAACCCTAACATCTCATGATAGTTTACTGTAGGTCTATTCATTCTGAAATTATCGAAAAAGACCTGGTAGGAAGGGGGTAGAGAATTCAGTATCACATCTTTGCCGAGCTACTCATGCAAAGGATATTCGAGTTTGCCCAAATGCTCAAATAACTCGATCATGTACATTACATGATCAGTTACTGGAGCTCCATCATGCATATGCATGTTACAGATGATGGAAGAGATCCGGTATCTCTTTGTATCGTCCAAAGTGCTAAAAGACTCCTTTAACCATTGAAGATCTTCTCTAGCTGGGCCTCCTCAAATTTATGATTGAACTCATCGTTCATCGCAGCAAACATAATGCAACACACCATGGTGCGGTCAAAGATCTACTTCTAGTAAGTGTCCCTGATAGTGCCACGGGCGTTGGGGGCTGAGATCTCAAGTGCTGGATCCGTTATCACATAAAGGATCCGCTCGTGCTCCAGGACTATCCTGAGTCTTCGATACCAGCATCAAAGTTGGGTCCAGAAAGTTTGTCATTATCCAATAATGACCGGAACAACAAAGTGATCGACATTATCTAAAAAAGGAAAACAAGACCTGATGCGGCAAGCATATGATTAATGTTTTGAATATGGTGTTTGTAGAGCAATGAAACCTAATTATACTTAGCATTGTACTCATCTTAATAAGATTTAAGGATTATATGAAAAGGGACTATTACATGATTAGACACAACTCTAAAACTAAGAAGGAAGAAGATCTAGACAATAGGGGCTAATGATTGAGGACTTACCTTGATTAGTTTTCCAACCTTCCTATGATTCAAAACTTGAAACTACTGATGCTCTGGACTGGAGAACTTGGATAACAGTGATCAGAACCCTGGACTTGGGCTTCAGCTTGTTGGTTCATTGTCAAGGGGAACCCTGTTCACAACTCAAGGACTTCGAAGGACCCTGCAATGAAGATCAAAGTTAAGGTTGAAGGATGCAAACATAAAGAAGGGATGGGAGAACTTGTGAACAAAGAAAAGATAGTTGAGAAGATCTGGCCGACTCCAATGCCTTTGCCTTGAGCTTGGATGATGAATTGCTAGGGAAGAGAGTAGCTTTGGGCATGGAAGAAGAAGATAGGAAAAATTTCACACATAAAACTCAAGACAACTTCACTTCAAACTTCATTCATTTCCAAAATCAATCTCTTTTACAATGGACGTCCAAGGCTTTTAATAGCCTCACAAAGCTAGCTTTTAAAATTTAAAAACTCTCCAAATCGAGGAGGATTACAAGGGGGGTTGGAGGATTTGGTGGAGAGTTTGGAGGGATGTGGGGAGGTTGGAGGATTTGGTGGAGGACTTGGAGGGATGTGGCCAACCTCCTTGAATTTGAATCTCCCTTGTTGGCGCCCAAAGGGTGATGAGGTGGTTGGTGACGTGGCATGGTGAGGTGGTCTTCTACTTGGATAAGAATGACATGTGGCGTCCAGTGGTCCTAGTTGATGGTCATTTTCTCTTGCTTGGTTGATGTGTCTTCTCTTCTTCATGTGGTCAAATTCTGGAGTCTAAAATTTGAGTCTTGTTGCTGGCTTTCATGACTTTAAGACTTGATTAGACTTAACTCAACTGAATTAGACTTAACTCAACTGAACTGACTTGACTGACCTAGACTTTAAAACTTGAAATGGACTTACAGGAAATGAAATTTTAAAAGTAATTACATGACTCAATAAACACTCTTGATTTGAAACTCAAAATTAATTACATGACTCTTAAAAAGGAAATGACTCCTGAAAAGGAAATAAAACATTTTTTGATCTAAAGGATACAAGGTAACCTAATTATCTTCGATCCAAATCGGGATAAGGCTAACCTTGTTGGAGTGAAGTTTCTTTGGATTTCTGGTGTCCACACCAATTCTCCTAGGGTGGGCAGAACTCGACCCAGTCGAGTATGGTTTAGTTTTGCCCTGGTAATGCTCGAACAAGTCTAGGTTAAGTCTTTGCAGGTCCTCTCGAGTAATTCAAGAGTTGTCAGACTCAGGTCGACCTTGCCATTGAACCAGGTATCGCTGATAGTCCTTATTCCTGGTAGTAATGGTCTTGTCATCCAGGATTCTCTCAATTCTCTCTCTCCGCTCAGGCAGGGTTGGTGGTGGACACTCGGAAATATGTTCACTCTCAATGAAAGTTTCTGGCCCAAAAGGCTCACTAGGTATTAGTACTGGTTCTTTGTATTCTACTAGGTCTGAAACATTAAAGGTTGTACTAATACCCATATCAGGTGGAAGTTCCAAAATATATGCATTAGGCCCTATTTTCTTTAAAATCTTGAAAGGTCCCGCTCCGTGGGCATGCAACTTCTTTATGGTTCCAGAGGGGAACCATTCAGGGTTGAGCCTAATCATCGCATAATCCCCTTCACAGAATTCTTTAGCCCTCTTATGTGAGTCAGCTAAGTGTTTGTAAGTTTCATTGCTCAGTTTGATCTTATTACTGATTTCTTTATGCAAATTTGTGACATGCTGTGCGAAAGATTCAGCAAACTTAGAAATTTACACAAGCACTTACAAAATGCAGACTTAACTAGGCATCCTTATTGAGAGGAATTTTATTGGACTTTCTAGGACCTAAACCTAATAGATTATTGACTCTCTAGGTTTGACCCTGGTCTGGTATGCACATGAGAATTTACCATGGGTTCCTAGCAAATGCCATAAGGTTTTCCAAAAGTAGGTAGCAAAAGGAATAGGCTTTAAAAGCTCATGCATCCTAGTAATCTCATCCAAATGAAACTTAATGTCTCTAAAATTATGATAAGACTCAGGGAAAGGCAGGAAATAGGAATCCGAGACTTGGGATAATTTAGGGGAATCTTGAAACAGACCTTGGCTACTCATGATGACCTTAAGATTAGAATTTTGATCTACAGGCGGGATGCTTCTAGGTAGTTGAAGGTCATCAGGAAAGTCTTCTAGAATAATGATTGGGTTCTTCTCAAGTACCTGAAGGAGTTCTTGTGTCGAAGCTAAAGTATTGGGTTCTTCCTGAGGGCATTGTCTTACGGGAACCAAGTCCTCACTAAATTTTGGTTGTTCTGATGTTTCAGGACTAGGCTCAATAATCTTTTCTTTACCAAAGGTTTCCTCAGGTAAGGTACTAAAGTTATTCTCTTCACAGTCTTCCCCTTCATTTTCATCTATTAAACTTATGTCGGTCTCATACATATATTTACTAGGTTCAAATTTGCCTTCTTCCTTCCCTAGCCCTTCAGTTTGAGGATACCCTAAGTCTTAAGTATTCATGAACTCAACTTGTACTTCAGGGTTCTTACTCCTATCATTCATATGAGCTAATGGGAAAGTAGGAGTTGGTTGGTCTAAGGAAAATTGTTTAGCCAGCATTTGGTTCAATTGGGCCATTAGATCATTTAGGCCTTTCAGCATGGTTTCAAGATTCGGGTCCATGGCTACACTGGACTGGGCTTGGATTGGTGAATATGGTGTCCCTGCTCTAGTTGTCATGCATGCAAATGGACTCAAGCTCGAGCTAAGGTTTCCTAGACCTAGAGCATAAATTAGAGGTCTAATTAAGTGAACCAACTAGCTAGTAGTACTTATGGGACTTAGCCAGGTAGGTGGTGGGGAGTGAAGGTCCCTGATTGCCAACCTTAGACACCAATCTGAGATTGGCCAGGTAGGCGGACCAAATCACAAGCCCTGATGCACCAATCCTAGACACCAAGCCAGTAAGCACACACCAATTAGCTGACACAGTTAACTCGACCCTAACCTGAACCCAATTTGTTGGTGTCCCTAACCCACTAGGGCAATTAACATTCTACTCAATTTTAATTAATGGGCTGGGATCGATATGCTGGTTGGTGATTTTTGGGCTAGGGACAGGTGATGAAATCCTGACCCTATGTCAAATTGATGCCCTTAATTTGATTTCTCATGAGATGAATGAAATGCAAAGGTGCTGCAGAAGTGTGTTGCAGTTTGAAAGTGGTGTGGAAAACGTGATGAAAAAAATGTCCAAAAATTATGAAAAATTCACAGAGGATTTCTAACTTATATGTTTCAATGCAGGTGAAAGGAATTTTAAAAATAAAATCTGTACTACTCTAAGCAGATCCTACAATTGAAGATAAATAAAAAGAACAGAACAGAACCCTAATGATAGTGTTGAACTGCAGAAATTTTCATTTTTTTTATAATTTTTTTCTGATGATTAAATTTAATATGGTGATAACTGACTTAAAAGGGAACAAGAAAAAAAATATTTTAATAAAAAATTAGTGACTTTTCTTTGGAGCTACAGACGGATTACAGTAAACAGATGCAAATTTTTAGAAAACAGAACCTAATCAAACAAGTGCAATGGCTTACCCAAACTTCAATCTAAAAAACTCACGTCCGGCCAGGGGCTCATTATTCCCATGGGTCGTGACAGTGTACTAGAGTACACCCGCTCAGGAGGCGTGAATTTTAGATCTTGCTTAGATTTTAAAGAAAACTATTCTACCCTAATGCAACCATGCTCTGATACCAATTTGATGCGGCAAGCATATGATTAATGTTTTGAATATGGTGTTTATAGAGCAATGAAACCTAATTATACTTAGCATTGTACTCATCTTAATAAGATTTAAGGATTATATGAAAAGGGACTATTACATGATTAGACACAACTCTAAAACTAAGAAGGAAGAAGATCTAGACAATAGGGGCTAATGATTGAGGACTTACCTTGATGAGTTTTCCAACCTTCCTATGATTCAAAACTTGAAACTACTGATGCTCTGGACTGGAGAACTTGGATAACAGTGA